>CM057471.1:70499818-80499818 GCA_030035585.1 Dugong dugon
GAAATGAAGGAGCTATGAAGCTTAGTTAGTGCCCTATGTTTGCACCTCATTCTCTCAGGTCAAACCTTTATTGTGCTGGCAGTGTTGTTTGTAGAGAGGCTACTACTGTGCAATCTAGCTACTGCAGATTTCTAATCTGCTTATTTATAATTCAAAAGCTTGCCTATATATTAATGAACCCTTAAAGAGCTATTGAAAAATGTCTGAATTACAGTCAGATTATTAAACTCAAACAGCCCCGTAATCATACCATTTGAGTGGGCTTTAGGTACTTTTCACATCTGCAGCTTAGTATTGTGAAGGGTATGCATTTATGTGGAGAAAGCTTTGTAATAATTTTGACCCGTAATTTATTTATTGCCCTTCGAATGCAGTCATCTATGCAGATGCTCTCTCCCATTATCTGTGGGGCAGGTGCACAGCACGTTGAAAGACAGCTAATTAGGATTTGCTGAAAGATATGCAGAAACTGTGAGCTTATAACAAAGCCAAGTTCATTGTTAAACAATGTTTTACTGTGTTTGTATGATTTGTCTAAATCTTAAGGGTACTGAAATGAATGTTGTGGCTATAAGTAGATTGCAAATATAGGCTTTTTTTTTTTTTTTAACTTTATAATCCTATAATGACCAAATAGTCTACATGTAAAACTTTATAAACCCCTATGTATGCTTTAGTATACATTTTGGATTAAAAACAAGAATGATCAATTTTTAAATTACTGTTTTTCCAAATGAAAATATTAAAATCTTTTGATAAGCACACAGTCCAATTCATTCTGGCCCTTGCAAGTTTAGTTTTGTTAAAATGTTTATAGACGTCCAGAGGAGTAGGTGTTATGATTGGAAGCCACGTGTGACTTTGGAAGGTTAGTAAGCTAAGTAATAGTGGGTAGATAAGTAAGCATGATGAGGAATAAAATAGTAACTTGAATGTAAAGTAAGAAAATAAGCACAAATATTTAAATAATTTTGGAAACTAGGTATTATTTAGAGATGTATAATCATGACTTTGCTTAATAGAGAAAAAATTTGATTCACTTTTAAAACTATATGAAAATGACTTCATTATTGATGAATAGCCTTCTCGATGTTGCCTAATTACAAAGTACTCTAATAATTTTCATCCAAAAGAATATGAACTTTTTATCAGGAAATGATTTTTCTGGTTAGGTTTGATACACATAATTCTTAAAGTAAGTTCAGAGGATTCATTAAAACATTTTTTTCTGTACTTGAGACAAACACGTAAGTGTTAATTTACTTATGATTTCAGAAGAGATACTATTCATCACAAGAGGAAAATGTTATACTAGTTGAAAATACATACTTATAATTATTTTTGCGTTTGCTACTGTTGAACATAAGAGTTGTTTCCTATTGATATGATGGTGATGATTTATACACATATTAGTTATGTATAAAGTACCATAGATGGCTAATTTATTTGTGCCTTTTGCATTTTTTTCTCGATGAATCTACTTTTTGCTCTCTTATAGTCTGCTTCCTTGTGTATTAGTCATTGAACATCTTACCTTGTTTGCCACATTTATGCAGGGGAGTATAATAATTTTGACTATGGATGTTGATTTGCTATTAAAGAACCTTACCAAATGTCCATAGGGGAAAAATAAATGTATATAAGTACAAGGGGGAAACTAGAAACTTGGAAGGGCACTTGAAGGTAGATAAAGAATACATTACCAGGAGAAGCACCGGTACCTGTGTGAATACAAAAAAGAAACAACAAACACAGAAAAATCTGAGTAAAGATTTAGTTTAAAAAGGAGGAACTTAAGGAACTCCCAAACAAATATTATAAAATGAAATAGAGTCCAAAGTGCCAGATAAAAGGTTGCCTAGTAGGCCTTCACTACATGCCAAATGCACAGAAATATTGGTTTGTTGAACTACAAGCATGAGCAGGCCATGAGATTTTAACATCTAACAAAATGAGATAGAAAGGAGGAAAATCAAAGATGTTAAACTAAAAATACCAACTTAACCAGTACTTGACAGTTCTAAAATAATGTTAGGCAGTTTCTTCTAGTCTTAGGAAAAAAAAAAAACCAAACCCATTGCTGTTGAGTCGACTCCGACTCATAGCAACCCTATAGGACAGAGTACAACTGCCCCATAGGGTTTCTAAGGAATGGCTGGTGGATTCAAACTGCCAACTTTTTGGTTAGCAGCGAGCTCTTAACCACTGCACCTAGAAGCAAATACATGTTTGTCTATCTTTAATTACCAGCAATGTATTGATGCTAACTCTTATTTAAGAGAGTTACCTCTTTGGTTCCCTAAATGAATTTATCATATTATAGTTTTCAAACCTTACTTATTTACCTCTGAGTAGCCGACAGATATATTTTAAAATTATAGCGAGTTAGTTTTATTATCCAGTTGAAATTATTCTGAAGTATATTTTTAAATGAAAGTGACAGCTTTAAAGTGTTTGGGGGGAGGAAATTGAAGTTGTACATTTGAATCAAGACAACCAAGGGCACTGTCATGCTGTGGGTGTAATTCAGGACATCTAGGAATGAAATCTGTTCTTAAAAGAATTGATGGTAAGCTTATAAAATCACAGAGCTGGTGCTCAGTTGAGCACTTGGCAGCTTATAGATGTTACTGTCATGTAAGTTGCACTAGATACAGAGTGTGCACCACTGTGGATAAACAACAACAGGCACAGACGCAAAAGGCAGAATCCAAATGCAAACATGCAAGATGCCAACTTCTGTTTCATCCCTCCCCCAAGACGCCTTGTAACTAGTTTGGGGAAGCTGCTTTTAAACAGATTTACAGAGGTTAATTGGGCTGGGATATTTTAGATTATGTTACACATTAATGAAAATGCTGATTTTGAGCTGTCATGACTCCAGTGCTTTTTATACCATGATAATTATTTTAAAACTTTGTATTCTGTGTTGTTGAAAACATCTTGGCAGAAAGCCTATGTGACCTGATTAAACCTATGAATTGTCAGCTGTGATCTATAGTACGCAGATGAGGTTGCTGACTGGGCATCACTTAGGAAGTTCATGATTTAAAAGCAAAATTAGATTGAGACTACTGTGCCCAGCAATGTATTGCTGTGTCAATGGCACATTTTTAATACTGTATTTAGTGTCCTGGTTTTATCGTTTGCTGGAAATTGCTTAACAATGTTCATTTAATAATATGTATTTTTAACTATAGCTGATTATTTCATAATGTATGTATTTTTCTTCTCCCCTTGAAATTACATGATGGAAAAGCCTATCTAATCCTGTTTATTTTCCAGTTTTTGGATATTGTGAATTAATTATTCTATGGGAATTTTAATTCTGTTCCTCCCACTGTATAGAGAAACAGAATAACCACCTTTTGATGGGTTTGTTTTATACCCTTGAAATTGTTTTCCTTTCTCAAAACCTCCAGTTTTTTAACTCCTTCCCATTTTATGTTTAAATCATTTGTATCTGGGAAGCTTGGATATTTAAAACATTCTAAGAAGCCTGGGTTACCTTTTCTGAAGGATCTAATCTGCCATAAGTTAAAGGGGAGAGATATTCTAGATAGAAATTCTATAATGAAGATAAATATTATCTTGAAAAGAATTTTCACACCTAGTCAAGCTTTATTGGTCAAATGTGAACACTGAAGTACTCAGCATGAATTGTAGTATACTGATTTGTTTGATCATTTTCTCAAATAAACAAAATACTCACACTATTTGTCCTCTGTTTCTCGCTTCTTCTCTCTGTCTCTCTCTCTTTCCTTGAAGGTCTCAGCATCAGAGGAGCCCAGGAGGAGGACCCTCCCGATCCCCAGCTAATGAGACTGGACAATATGCTTTTGGCAGAAGGGGTTTCAGGTCCTGAGAAAGGTGGGGGATCGGCGGCAGCAGCTGCAGCCGCGGCAGCCTCTGGAGGTTCTTCAGATAACTCTATTGAACACTCAGATTACAGAGCCAAATTGACCCAGATCAGACAAATCTATCATACAGAACTGGAGAAATATGAACAGGTCAGCAGCCGCCACTCTCATAGTCCTGCACAAACCCTCTCTTGCTCTTCTGTTAGACTGCACTAACCAATTCTGAGGGCTGTGAGGGTTAAATGTTAACACAAAGAACAAAATAAATAAGGTCAATGCAAAAATTAAAATGAATTATTTGATTCGTGAAATGAAGACCCTTTGAGATTTCGAAGGTGAAGCTAAACCTATTTTATCCCATCTACTTGTTCTGGTTTTATTCATTCCTCACATTCACATGCCCTTACTACCACACCTACAACCATTCTTCCCCTCTAACCTGACTGCGTGGTGCTCTTCAAAGCTGTATATAACTAATATTTATGCACTGGCCTTGTTCATAAGTTATAACAATTTTAAAGAGAAATTTTGCATAGTGAGCTTTACCTCCTATGCTGTGAGCTCCAGAATCCTCCTAGGAATTAATTCTTATGGATTGTGCCAGACTATAGGGGAGGGAGCTAAGTTCACAAAATAAGTAGGTTCTGGCCTGTCTCTCTGAGGAAGAGGCCTCCCAGGATAATTATGGGTACCATGGGACAGAATACTAGGCATTGTGTGCTACACTTCTGATCAGAAAGAGAATATGGATTATAAATGTTGTTCTCAGCAATTATATTCACCATACTTCACTGAATCTAAGATATTTTTGATTTAAGCTGCATCATTATTTTATGTGTCACTAAGAAAAAATTAACACTGTCAGTTTAACTATAACATGCCATTGATTGTAACATGTTTTCAAACTTTATAGAGATGTTAAAATGTGGGGAAAATAAGTGAATCTTAGATTCAGTGGAATAAGGTAAAATGTTGTTAATTCATTTTAAGCACATTTTAGTTGTTAGTTTAAGGCAAAAAAACCTGCTTAGTGTAAGGAATTTTCACTTGATAAGAATTGTCATTTGGAAGGTAATAAAAATTATTATGGAAAATTTTTAACATACATACAATGATAAAGAGAATAGTATTAGGTTAAACCCTATGGAATTGCCAAGTTTTTACATCAAAAACTGTCAAGTACTGGTAATTTCATAGGGTTCAACCTAAAATAAGGAATCCACTAGATACCCACCATCCAGATTAAGCAGTTGTCAATATTTTGCCAATTTTTATTTTAGACATCATATCATTTCACCCATAAATACTTCAGTATGTAAGCAAGTACTTCTTAAAGTCCATACGTTTTAGAGAGAAGTGAGTATCCTTGTCAGCTTTAATACTGATTATTTTTCTAAGTTCTGTGTACAGTTTTAGTTTTGTATGTATTTTTTCATTGTCTTTTCTGATATTCTGTATATGATGATATTAAGCAAATGCTGAATTCTGTCCCAGAGGTGAGTGTGTTTTGAGGAAGGATAGATTCATGTAACTTTGTGTTAAAATGCAATATAAATTAATATTATAAGATGTTTTCTATTTATTTTCTGAATTGGACTTTCTGAGATCTAAAACTGAATCTCCAGTCTTATTTTAGGAATAATTTTTGGTGGAGAATGTGCAAATTAGAGTTCTAGAAAAATTATCTTGAGTATATACATGAAAGGAATTCGGCTTTCTGATCTGATATATGAATAATTGAAAGTAAACAAAATAAGTCGTAGTTGAAATGGTTGCCCTAAGCATAAACAGTAGAAAATGGTTCTAACTTGTAGTATAATCCTAACTGTACAACTTTTTGTTAAATACATGTGTAAGTTCTTGCTAGGTAAGTACCTCTAGTCATCATGCATGGAAAGATCTATAACATTAGGGCCAAACGGCCTGTGTTTTTAGAGGAATTAAGGTGGTTCCTTACTATCTCCTGCCTTGTGTCTTCACACCTACCTCCTTACCTTCTGCTTAGCCCTGTTGGAAGTTGGATGAACCTGGCATCAGCCATTGTCAAGGTCTTGAACCTCATTGTATTAGAAATTCTATAAGAAAACCCTATGAGATTTTTAGTAACCTTAGTCCCAGAATCACCAGTTGGGTTTTTTGTTTGTTTTGTTTTGTTTTAAAAATACATGGGTACACACAAGTTCTGGATTAAATATCAAACTGGGAAATAATGAGTTTTGAAATTTAGTCATGAATCTCATTTCTGGATATATTCAATAGCTTAATAACACCATTTAAATCTATATTTCCTTTTTTCATTTTTAACAGTTTCAGTAGGAAAAATAGGTATATGAAATGTATGCAATAATATGGACAAATAATTAGATGTAATATGTTGACTAATTGGCAGATTCAACAGAATTTTAGTTTACAAATTTTCTTCTATAGGTTCTGAATTATTTTGGAATGATGTAGCAGCATTTAATCCTCTTGTTTTGGGGGCTGGCTTTTATAGGTCTTCTGTCTGTGGTTCTCCTAAGTTATTAGGACCAGTGAGTTTTGACATAAGACAGTCCACTTTTCTTTTTCAGTTCTTTAGTGTATAAGGGTTTATGTGGGATAGACCTTTTGGGGTATATTTTGGAGTTTTAAGAAACGTTCAGCAGAGCTAAGTGAGGTGAAGGGGTGTGGCGTTTGTAAAATAGATGGCATTGTAATTTTCATTTTACAGATGAGATACTGAGACTCAGAAAAGTTAAGTAATTTGTCCAATGTCACACATCTAGTTAGTGCCAAAATCAGACCTTGAAATCAGTTTCTGACAATATGCCTTACTTTTCCATTGAATTATGCTGCCATCCATGTAGAATTGGAAAATAATTTAGGTACATTCTGGTTGTATCCGATTTGCTCATGTCGAATTGCGTTTGAAATGGGAGCAAAGCAGAGATGGGAAAACAACTATTTTAATCACTTTGCAGAAATATATTTTTTCTCTAAAAGTGAACATGGGTACTCTGAGTGACAGAAAGCTTATTGGTAAATAGGAAGAACATATATGTTAAGGCAGAAACTTCATCAGAAAATTGTGTTGATTCTTTTTTTATAATGAAATAAATGACTTTGGAATCTTAGAGCTATTCACTCTAGTGTGTTTTTCAATGAAAATGTATCTGAAAGCCTATTTAGATTTAAATTGCCATAAAATTAACAAACACCACTACTGCAGTAAATTAAAGTACCTTATAAACGCAGCTGCATTTACAAAGCTAAGCAGACTAGAACTATAGTTTTAGCAAAATTAAACCCAAGCTGCAAGGTTTGGTTTTATGTGTGTATTTTGGGAATGATGCTGTCTTTGAACCTATATTTTTTCCCCCAGAAAATGTCCTTTGATCATATGCCTCTTTTACAGAGGCCCAGACTTAATAATTTATGATGACAGTCATCTAAATTTACTCATAAACATTTTTGAAATATTAGACATAGTATATGCATATTAGAGTAAAATTCTTGAATATCACTACCAACCAAAAGGAAACAAAACTATTTTACTTTTCTCTTGTTGATCCTGACCCTTAGCTGGAATATGATAGTTTTCCAAAGCTTGCAGCAAACTGTCTTGTAATACTTCATTTTGGGGGCGTGGTCTTTTTCTAGCTGAGAGAAAAAGCTGGTTGCTTCTCTTGTCTTCTTATTGGTTAGCTACAAGTCTGTTGAAAATTGCCTTTACCTTACTTTCTAAGTATGCTCCTGTGATTCTACTGTACTAGAATAGGTGAATTTGTAATAAACTTGAGCCAAGGGTTCTAAGAAGCCTTATTTTTAAGAATTGAAGGCCTTCAGTTGAGCTTGTCTTTCTTGATTCCTCTACCTTTCTACCAAAAGGAGATGGGCACAATGGTTTTTGCAAATGGGGTTTGACTTAGACATTTGTTGTCAGTTAGAAAGATTTTTCATGCCCTACACAGCTCTCCCACTTTGCTTGTACCAGTAGAAATGCTTGTACACACACAATTCACTTCATAATTTACAGCTGCTATAGTAGAGATGACATTGAAATCTATCTACTATAATTATATTGAAATACATTTTCGCTGAAGGCAAAAGTATTGTAAGGGTCCCAGCCCTCTCCAAGCATCTGGGAACTTGCTTTCTGAGTTCACAGATGTCTTTCGAATTTACCCCATATATGGGAAGCACTAGAGCCAAGCATGTGCTCTGAAATGTGCTCAAAACCAATCAGGTATGGGTTGGCTACTGGGGACTTTCAGATTGCAGGGATTGTTTGGAGAAAGGAGAATGAGTGCTGAACCCAAATCATTGTAAAGGCATGCTCTTTGCTTTTTGAGGATTTCAACATTATGTGCTTAAATTTGCTGCCAAAATCTCTCTTGCTTGTAACAGGATTTTTTTTTAATCAGGTTAAAAAATGTTGATGTTATTATAATGGAGGTTGTGCAGCCCACAAACTCCTAATGCTGTTGTGCTAGTTTTTCTGAAGAGTTAAGCAGGAAAGACAAAAGGATACCCCCTGATGTAAACTTTGTACTTTATGTTCCCAAGCAAATATTTGTCATTCATTACTCCAAGAGAAAGTTTTACTTCTGTCAGCTTTTATGCAGGTTTTTTTCTTAGCTGTCCTTGGCTAGAGCAAATGTTGCATGTTCCTGTTTTATTTTTTTTTTTTCCCCCCTCCAAGTTGCTAGTCTGTTTGTTCTATGTACCAAATGTATCTATTCCCACAAGCTTGATTAATAAAGTTGTTTTATATTTGAATACTCTTTTTTTTTTTACTTCCTTGGAAGCAGTGTTTGTATTTATTCAGGCAATGAAAAAGCAGAGCTATAGATAATCAAAGCAGGCAATTGCTTGCAGAATTACAAGAAAATAATACAAATTTTATAAAGTTGCCATTGTCATTATTGATAATAACTGCCATTTACTGAGTATTATGTTCCAGACTCTGTGCAAAGACCTTAACATACATTATATAATCCTCACAATCCCCCATGAGCTAGATCGCTAAACCATTGCAATTAGGTAAGAAGCGTTGAAGTGCAACAAATATTTCATCTTTGTGGCTGTTCTGTATTTGGTTTCATTCAGATTGGATTAGAAAGAATCTTCAAATGTTAGCTTTTATTCTAAAACAAGAAGTGTTTGTTGAATTAATAAGCATTCTATAAACACAAAATCTATAGTATTGGACTAGTTACTTGCAAGGTTATAAAGACATCTAGGAAATAGTATGTAAATTTGGGGGACATCTAGTTTTAATAGAAACTTTTTTCTTGCTTTCAAAGTGGGTTTTAGAATAGGAGATATTATCTGTTACCTACAGTTAGCTTCCGTAAATGGTTACAAGAGACAATCCAGTTTTTAGATATGATCACTGAACCATTGTAAAAGTTCCTCTAAAATTAATGTTTGCCCACTGTCTGATCGTACATCTTTACATTCAGTGATAAGAATTTAAAGGCAAGAAAGGGGTTGAATTTTGAATCCATAACTGAAAAAAGCACCACTACAAATCAAACAAGTGTAAATCAAATATGTACAGATATTGAGGAGAAAATCTAACTAGCAAAAAAAAAAAAATTAAAATCATTATCTAGAATTCAAATATTTCAAATCCTGAATTATTACTTGGTTTAGATTTTTAAGGAGAAAGATTCATAAGAATTGATTTAAAATATTTCTATCACAGTTAAACTTTCCAGGCATTATATTCACTTAACTATGTTTTTGCAATGAATGTATTAAAACAAATAAACAAAAAAAGTACCCTAGTTAGTTTTCAACAGCTGGACTAAAAAACAAACAAACAAAAAAAGAGGGTTTTACCCAATACTCTAATCAGAAAATTTAAGGAATCAAAATTCTCATTTCCCAAATGCCAGATATTCCAGTTAACCAAGATGTCACTGCATTTACATTGTGGACAATTGATCAAAAAACCCCGAAAAACTTGACTGATAATTTCACCTGTAAAAACAATAAGGCAGTGGAAAATTTCTCAAGTCTATTTTAATAATATAGTCTTGTAGGTTTAATGGAGGATATGATAGATGTTTGAAGTGAGCATACCGCATTATAAACAGCGTCAATGCTAGTATGGGGTTTGGTGGCCCTTCAAAACAATTCTGCAATCATTCGATAATTTTTACTGCATTTATATGTTTAAAAAAGTATACCTTTTAAGGAATAGGAGATGAGGCAGTAGTGTGCTCTGCTCTGAAACTGGTACAGATGATGCTGTAAATGAGGCTGTAATTTACTTTCAGTGGTATAAAGGAAAAAAAAATCACTTTGCCTAAAGTGTATGCATCTTTCTTAAGGGTGTACCCAGATTTTAATTATCTAAATGTAAATACTTAACGAATTTTATTTAGAGTAATGAGCTAAAGTGCACAGTACATAAATGAGATGTTCTAATTAATCATGTATGAACTACTGGTTTAAAGAAAAGCTATGTGAATTCTGTGAATTTTGGGCTATTGCCAAATTGCTAATCAGCATTTGCATTCATAGATGGCTTCACTTAGTAAGTTGTGAGACATTCAGCAAATGTTTTAGGAAAGTATGAGTTTTTAGATGCAGAAACTTTTTGCTTTTAACTCCACCCTCCCTTTTTTAATATTAGCCTTTGCCTGCTTCTTAGAAACCGTAGGCAAACACTCAGTCTGGAGAGAGTAAAATACAGCTAGAGAAGAATTAGAGAGCTAACATCTCAGTATCATTCACATAGAGGTCCTGAATTATTTACCAAGGTACACGCCCTACTGTAGATGTTACCTTAGCGTGTGAACAAAGGTTTGTAGGAATGAGCAATGTTATGGGTGCAAATTAGAAATGTTTCCATATTCCAGTACAACAGTTCTTAAAATTTTTGTCTTAGAACTTTCACACTTAAAATTTATTGGACACCCTCTAAGAGCTTTTGTTTTATGGGTTATATCTATCAATATTTATTATAATTGAAATTAAAACCAAGAAAATTTCAAAATATTTATTAACTAAAAAACAAGAATAAACCATTATAGGTATTAAGTTATACATAAATAACATTTTATAACATAAATAACATTTTAAAAAAAGAGTATATTTTCCCCAAAACTGTAAAACTTAGTTCAAAGAATGGCATTGTTTTTCCATTTTTGCAAAACTCTTTAATATTGTGCTTAATAAAAGTCCAGTGGATTCTCATATCTGTTTCTGCAGTCAGTCTGTGGTCAGATGGCTGAAGCGTATGAAGAAATTTTGGCCTTACACAGATAATGTCATTGGAAAAGGGAAGAGTATGTTAATAACCTTTTCAGATAATTGTGGGTATTCTTCTTTGGTATTAAACACCAAAACTTGACAAGTTGTAGTTTCTTAAAGGTTAGATGCACAGTGGATTCTGAAATCATATTAACTTTTTGTGGTCTGTTGCTTTAAAATACATTGATCTAGTTTGTACTTTGAATGGATCTTATACCCATGCATGATTTTGAAACATGCATTGATCATTTGGAAAATATTAATTCATTGAGTTATGCATATCTTCCAAATCTTGACACATTTCATTATTCAATATCGAAATACATATTTTCATATCAGCCCCAAACCAATCATAAAAACCTTTAAGTACTGAGAAACTGTCAAGCGCATGGTGGCAGATGCAAGTTTTCCAAAATTCTAATTTTCACTTGAAAACTTGGATTTTTATCATTTGCAGTAATTCTGTCAGCTCTTTTCTTTGATGATACAGGCTCACTTGGTTCATTTTCAAGAAAATGTCTGCCAAATGCCCAACTCAAAATAATCATAGTTTGTGAATTTTGCTTTCAAGGAGAAATGGCGTTCCGTGAAAAAAGTGGCTTTAGCTCACAACTCAAACAGTCACACAAGTGCTTTTTCTTGGGACAACCAACCCTGCAATATACAGAAGAAGTGCATTTGGTGTACTTCCCATTTTGTCACACAATTATTAAAGACATGTACTCAAAGGTTGAGATGTGATTAAATGAATAACTTCTATTTCTTCAACTAAGACATTTCTAAGTATAATTGCCGTGTGTGTGTGTGTCAGTGAAGAATAAAAAAGAAACATGAAAGATTACCTAGTATACACAGTTCCCGGGTTATGAATGTCCAACTTACAGACAACTCATACTTGCCCTTTAATATTATGTAAATTTTCCCTCACTTTGAAACAATTGAATCAACCCCTGCTTGCAACACATTCTTCATCACAGTCATCTTCACTTGCTGCATGTGCAGCTTTTAAATCATTAAAAAAGGCTTCAGGCTTTTTCTTGCATCATGTAAGGCTAAATAAGGACCATATGCACCTGTTCTGACTTACCTACAAATTCAACTTAAAGACACAGGAACAGCTCTCATTCGTAACCTGGGACTGCCCATATAGTGTTTCCCAAAAAGTTTTTCTTAGCGCATTGGTCCAATATGGTTGCTACTAGCCACATGTAGCTATGGAGTGCTTGAAATCTGGCTAGTCTGAATTGACATGTGCTGTGAATGTAAAATATATACTGGATTTCAAAGATTTAGTACCCCTTCCTCCCAAAAGTAAAATACTTCAATAGTTTTTTTAACATCGATTTTATGTTGAAATGTTAACATTTTTCACATAGTAAGTTAAATAAAATATATTGTTAAAATTAATTTTACCTGTTTCTTTTTCTTTTTTAAATGTGGCTACTGGAAAATTTTAAAATTACTTATGTAGCTTATAGTATATTTCTATTGGGCATCACTTTTCAAAAGAAGTTTCATGGCCATGTTTATTTGGGAAAAGTTGGATAGACTATTTTCCCTTGAAGGTTTATTGGCATATTAGAAGTTCTGAGGAGTCCTGCAAAAGGAAAAAAAAGTCTTAAAATTTTGGTTAATGGTAACATTTCCCAAACCTGCTATATCTTGGACCATCTATTAACATTCTGTAGAAATAGCTATGGAACTATGGAACTTACTGATCCAGTTTAGGGATACTTAGTTGTAGTTCAATTTTCTTCATTTTACTAATTAGAAAACTGAGGGCTAGAGTTAGAAAATTCTATAATTTTGAAATTATGTGGACATTTCCTTAGGGAAAGTTCAAGGAAAAAAATACGTAGTTTTTTTGCAGGGTGACCAATTATTTGGCATAATATAATTTAAGTCAGTAATATAGTGTCAGGCAGGAATTATCTTAGGTGAAGGGAAGAACAACGCATACTACAGGGGAAGTCAGCATAACTGGACTAAACCAAAAGCTAAGAAGTTTCCTGAATACAACTAAACACTTTGAGGGACAGAGTAGCAGGGGCGCGTGGTTTCAGGGGACTATGGTTTCAGGGGACATCTAGGTCAATTGGCATAACAAAGTTTATTAAGAAAATGTTCTGCATCCCACTTTGGTGAGTGGCATCTGGGTTCTTAATAGCTAGCGAGTGGCCATCTAAGATGCATCAATTAGTCCCAACCCACCTGGAGTAAAGGAGAATGAAGAACACCAAAGACACAAAGAAAATATTAGCCCAAGAGACAGAATGGGCCACATAAACCAGAGACTGCATTAGCCTGAGACCAGAAGAACTTAGATGGTTCCAGGCTACCACCAATGACCACCCTGACAGGGAACACAACAGAGAGCCCCTGACACAGTAGAAAAGTGGAGTGCAGAACTCAAATTCTAGTAAAAAGACCAGACTTAATGGTCTGACTGAGATTGGAGGGACTCTGGAAGACATGGCCCCCCGACTCTGTTGACCCAGAGCTGAAACCATTCCCAAGGCCAACTCTTCAGACAAAGATTAGACTGTACTATGGGACATAAAGTTATACTCATGAGGAGTGTGCTTCTTAGCTCAAGTAGATATGTAAGTCTAAATGGGCAGCTCCTGTGTGGAGGTGAGATGAAAAGGCAGAGAGGGTCAGGAGCTGGTTGAATGGACACAGGAAATCTGGGGTGTAAAGGAGGAATGTGCTGTCACAGTATAGGGATAGCAACTAGGGTCACATAACAATGTGTGTATAAATTTTTGTATGAAATACTGACTTGAATTGTAACCTTTCACTTAAAGCACAATTTAAAAAAAAGAAAAAAAATAATATAGTGTCAGGGAAAATCTTAAATTTACTTTTCTTTATTTTGCATTGCTTAAAGATAGAAAGAACTTCTGGGTTTAGAGCTGTAAAGTTCCTTAACTTTTTATTGTTTCATAACCTAGGACAATGATTCTTAACCTTTTTTTTTTCATTATGGTTTGGCTGAGACTCTGAAAAGAAAACATCTACAGAATCTCTCCTCAGGAAATGCATATGTTCACAAAAGTTGTATAGGATTTCAGGAGGCCATAGACCTTCTAAACCTATCTGTGGACTGCAGATTAAGAATTCCTCACATGTGGTTCAGGGATAATAAATTCACGCATCATAATCAATATTACTTTCTCTCTTGAACCAAATGTAAAACTCTGAGTTGTAGTACAAAAACTCATCAGTCAAGATATACACCCACTTATCACTTACCGACATGGTTAGGCTTCAAAGACCAGGTTATTATGGAAAAATCAGCGTTATGTGAAAATGGAGGACGATCACATCAGATCACAAAATGGAGGGTGACTACATCACTACATAACTGCCAAATTACATCATTATATATATAACTGCCAAACCACTAAGAATCATGGCACAGCCAAGTTGACACATAACCTTAACCATCACAGCCAATGTTATTTTTGCCTCACACTTCGACGTTTGTTACTGCCAGATGTACATTGTTAATGTGCAAAATAGCCAGACAGTAGATTTTTTATTATTGTTGTAAGTTTGGATAACAAGGTAGTTGATAAAATGAGGAGTGGGTATACTGTGTATGTTGCATAATTCTGTACTCCAGAGAATCCTGTAAGTCTAACACAGGGTCACTACTCATAATAAATTTAAGATCACTTAAGACAAAGCGTGTAAAAAACTTTAAATAACTGGTAAGCAAGACTAATTTTACCTCACCTTAGAAATATTTATAGAAAAATTCTGTTAAAACTTAAAGTAACTGAAACACCTAGTGTACTTGAAAGGTTAGTTCTCTAATAAGGTTTTTCTAATGGTTAGAAAACCATCATGTGCTATGTATGAACAATGTTCAGGATATGCGTAGGGAAGTGGACATTATAGCTTCAAAATGTGTCTTGCCTTGACCAGTGATTGTTCTATCTGCTTGCCCTAACAGGGTCATCCATTTAGTAAGAGGCAGAATCTCCTATCCTGCCTTTTTAATGAAAATGCCAGAAGGTTTTTTTTTTTTCCCCAAGAATATAGACTGATGCTTTGTTTACCAAGACAGTACTGTATTTCAGTGTAGGTCCAGTTACATGTGTGGTCTTGTAGATATAAAAGAATATAGATGAACTGAAAGACTGGAATAAGGATTGTTAACTAAAACATTTGATCCAAATCTGATCCTTATTTTTCTGCCCGTGCCCTGAAGAGTCAAGCTGCTTTACCTATCTGCCAGGGATGGCTTATATCCACTCATAGGGCCTACAGCACATCAGAATTATACTAGGACATTGGAATGCTTGGCATCTAAGGCCCTTTACATGTTAACTAAAACCTGCCTTTCCAGAGTTAATCCCCTCTTCTCCCCTACATATTCTATTTCTACTAGCCACTCTGAACTTGCTACCTACCATATCCAGGGTTTTTCTTCCTTCTGCCTGAAATTTCCCCTGACTTCCATCTTAATCCACCTTTCAAAAATCCTACCCATTTATTAAAGCTCAAATGTCACCTCTTCCATGAAGCCTTATGTGATTTCTCCCTCCAGATGAGAATACTCCCTATGGGAAGTTACAGAGCATTTATTCATATCTTCCTTATGACACTTAGCACAGACTGCCTTGCATGAGGATTAGTTTTCTGTGTGTTTTCTCTCATTGAAGGTCAGGTCCACATCTTCCTCATTGCTGTGTCCTCACAGCACTTGGAAACATTTGAACTTTGTAGGCCTTCAGTAAACGTTTGTTGAATAAATATAAAGCCCCAGAGATAATAGGGAATGCTTAGTATTAACAGTGAACATATATTTACACATAGGATTTGGTAGAGAGTATCCTCCAATGGGAAAATCTCATTTTGGAACTAGGACAAAGTAGGGGGTTGAAGGAAAGTTGAATGCTGTGTCTCCCTTGCAGATCTGGTCATTCATTGTCTGAGAATTCTTCCTGCCCCATCTAACTACCACTACTACTTCACAAATGTCTTAGTTTTCGTTTTACCCTATCCATTGCATAATGCTATTGGCAATTGCAAATGAAGTGGAAATTCAGATGAGTTAATATCTGGGTGTGATAATATAAAATACCAGTTTCCTAAGGAGTGATCTTTTTCCCCCTTACAGGCATGTAATGAATTCACTACACATGTGATGAACCTTCTCCGAGAGCAGAGCAGAACGCGTCCAATTTCCCCAAAAGAGATTGAAAGAATGGTGGGCATCATCCATCGAAAATTTAGTTCCATTCAGATGCAGCTCAAACAAAGTACTTGTGAAGCAGTTATGATTTTAAGATCAAGGTTCCTTGATGCCAGGTAGGTGAGGCCACAAATGTATTGCATTTTTTTCCCCTTTCATTCTTTGTATATCATTTTCTGCAAAATTGGCCGGTTGGTGTTAGATTCTTCTTTAATTTGGCTATAAGAACTCTTCTCTAAGGAGGTCAGGTCATTCACCTCATAGTGCCTGCTCTGTTAAGCCTCTTGACAGAGTGGCTGTGCTGTTAGCTGCCAATTTGGTGACTCAGGAATGGATAGAATCAGTGTTGCTACAAATGACAGGAAAATGTAGCCTTTCATTTCTGATGCTAGAAAGTATTTTTAAGGCTAATTTTCTGCATGTAACTCTATTTTAACAAAGGTTTGTTATATAAGAAATTTTTAATGTTACATTGCTTGTACAAATTATAATACTTGGATGTATTGATACTCCAATGAAGGAGGTACACTTACCACAAAACCCCAAATGCTGTATGTCCAAATCAAGTAAGAAAGCCTATTAATTTCTATAGTGAGGATGAAAATTTCCCTTTTTTCTGAAGCTTTCACCAAATTTCACAGGAGTTAGGTATTAAATTGTGTATGGTGTGTTTAAGATCTGTTGTCATTGTTAGGTGCCATCAAGTTGGTTCCGACTCGTAACGACTCTGTAGGACAGAGCAGAACTGCCACATAGGGTTTCCAAGGAGCAGCTGGTGGATTTGAACTGCCAGTCTTTTGGTTAGCAGCCGAACTCTTAACCACTACGCCAACAGGGCTCCATTTAAGACCTACTGGGTGATATAACAGAAGAATTGTCACATTCGTACTGTAAATATTTTAGTATATATTTTTTCTGTTTTCTTTTTGGGGACTTTTTAAAATTTTTATAAGTTCTTATGATGGTTCAATGTGTATAACTTGGTCTCCTGCTTTTTAAAAAAAAATTACTCTGAGTAAGTAATTAAACACATTTTTCGTGTAGTATAAGCTCTAATTTTAAATACCATTTTAATGGTTGGATTCTACCTGATGGGCATATAATTAATAATTTACTTAGCCAGTCCCCTATTTTTGAGCGTTCAAGTTGTTGACATTAATTTCTAATGTAACTCCTTCCTTCCACAAGTATTTATTTGTGCTGAAGATTTAGTGTTGAACAAGACAAGTAAAAAGACTTATTTGCCCTAATTGAGCTTACATTCTATTTGTGAAGCAGACAATAAACAAGTAAACAAATCTATTGTAGTATTCTATTTGATAATGTAATAGCAGGGTAAGTGCTATGAAAAAAAACAAAGCAAGGGTAATAGGAAAGAAAATTATGGAGAGAGGGTGCTATTTTTATTGAAACTAATGTTCAAATGAATTTAACCATATTGATCTTTAGGATTATTTCCTAAGGATTAATTTAAGAAATAGAATTATTAGATCAGAGAGTTTGAACATTTTTGGTGCTCTTATTATATATCACTAAATTATTCTTTCCTGTGTTTCGACCGAAATGAAATACCTCCTGGTCTGGTCTTAACATGTGCTATCTGCTTTCCCTGGAATTCTCTCTTTCCTTTGTCTGACCACCTACCCTCCCTTCCTCCTCCAACAAACTGTATTATTCCAATTCCTTTCCTAAGCTGGTTACCAATAATGAATTGTCATCACAGAAAGCGTTGAGCATGGAGCTTGGAACATAGCCAAACAAAAAACCAAACCCTTTGCTGTTGAGTCGAGTATGACTCACAGCAACCCTATAGGACAGCTTAGAACTGGCCCCATAAAGTTTCCAAGGAGCAGCTGGTGGATTCGAACTGCAGACCTTTTGGTTAGCAGCCAGACACTTAACCACTGCACCACCAGGGCTCCCGGAACATAGCCAGTGTTCAATAAACGTCTATTGGATCTAGTGAGATCCTACTCATCCTTCCAAGTCCAGCCTAAATGCTCCCACTTTAAGAAGCCCACCTTCATCATCCCACTGCACTGGCCCTTGCCTTCCCTTGAAAACTGATACTATGTTTATACAATTCTCAAGACTAAATTTCATGCAGACTACCTTTTATTATAATTTTTCATGAACATTTCTTCTCTCCCTTGGCAAAACAACAGAGTTGTTGAAAGCAATGGCCAAGTCTTACATGACATTCCTCACAACTTCAGCAAATGCCTTACAAGTCACAGGCTGCAAGAAATCACTTATTGACTGACCAGATGAATGCATATTTCCACTTAATACTTTAAAGAATTAAAAGTTTTTAAGAGTTAGGGAGGTAGTTTCAGAAAGTTAACAAGCTAAAAATATTTTTAAATTGTCAAATTTGAACATTTTAATAAAAATATGATACAATAAAACTATTAAAAAGTATTTCTGATAGAAAGGAATCCTTCCTAACACAATTGCAATCCTTATTTCTGCTGGTGCTTTCCCATTCTTGTCAACATGCATGCTTATTTTTTACATAGATGAATTCATAATATATACATCTAAATGATTTATTTTTCTTCCACAAAGAGAAAGTATGTTAACAAGCCAGAATGAGCAGAGCCAGAATGAGAAGGTGGCAGAGCTTAGAGCAGAGTCTCTTCTCCCACAGAGACTGTTGTTTAGTAACATTGTGATGCTGATGGGACAGCCCTGGGACTGATACGCCACTACACACTGGCCTGAGGCATGGTCATTAGAGTGTGGTGAACCATGGGGGGAATGAAACTTGGGGGGAAATGTTTAATGGGCATTTTCTACAGGATGCTTTTCTAAAAAATAAAGTATAAGTCTTATGCCTTCAAGTGAATGCAAATGCTGAGCTTTGGTACCATCTATTCTTGTCATGTCTTTTAGCAAGCCCTGTGCAATGAGAAGGCAAGGTTGTTCTGCTCTAGGCCAAAATGGTCACTCAGATATATGATTCCCTTGCTCACTGTGGCTTTCTACAAGGCTATACGTACATTTGCTTGATAATTGGACAAGCTGAAGCACCAGCACAAAACATTTAAGAACAAATTTGTGTAGGCTCCTCTGTGTTCTTCTAGTAGAAGTAGTGTAGTTTGGGCACAGCCAGAATGTCTGGAGTGAGGTGTTCTGTTCTGCCTATAAATTTGTTCTCTTAGGTTTTTGATGTTTGCTGAACACCACTTAGAGGCAAAATTAATAAGCGAGCCAAACTCATCTTTGTTTTTCTAAACTCATCTTTGTTTTCCTTGATATACTTCTACTCATTCTTCCCTTCATAAGTCCCCGTTTTCCAAAGATAACTTTTCCCCTTGTGTCATCTACTCTGATCTCTTCTGAGCTTTGCTGTTGGACTCTATGTTTTAAACTGGGAGTCACAAACTCACATGCTTACCTATAATGGAATTGAGTGGAGTGGCTGGATGGAAAATGAAGTTGGGGTTAGAGTAAACAGGTACATATTTAAGGGACAGGCACCACTCAGCTTCAGTCTACAGCTGCCTTGCAGGGATGTGGGCCTCATGTGACTAATCTTCCTATTTTTCATAAGAAGTCAGAAACCCAGATTTTTTTGAGCAGGTTATTACTGTGTAGTTCCGCAAATAATATCCGTGGGCAAGGTAATGTCTCTAGGTTTAGCAGTTTCAGTATCTATTCTAGACTTTTCCCACTCTGCTCATCCACCAACCTACCCATCTACTCATCAGAATGTGCCTTTTTTTAAAGTGCCCTCAACTCAGGGCCTTACTTTTCTTTTCATGAAATGCATGGCTCCTGTGAAAATACTAATTGCTCTTATTGGTGTGTTTCTCTTCCTTCCCTTCCTTCCCTCTCTTCTTCTACCACCTATCCCCGTCCAATCATTATCAAATCCTGTTGATTTTAATCCTCAAATAGATCTTGAATCTCTTCTTCATCCCTCAGGAAACAATGGTTTAACGCCTCAAAAATAATTGAAATTAAGAAATTTCAGGGCTTATAACCCAAGGAGATGTTTTAATCAGATTTAGATTTCTTGCTCCCTTGATTCTCCCTTAATGTTGAGACATAGATCACATACTTAACCTGCTATGTTAGTCAAGTCATTTTAGCTGGAAGAATCTCCTACAGTACATATATTTACAATTGCCTGTTGACTCTGTCTTTTGTGAGTGCAGAATATCACACTAGAGAAGATTTATTTAGATTACTTATAAAGAAGTATTAAGAAAATTATTTGGAAAAAAAGTATTCTCCAGTTACTGAAGTATGTAATCGAAAGTGAAGTCTGAAAAATGCTAATTTTCAGGCTAGAATTCCTTAAAATCTTAATAACAAACCCAAATATAAATGACCTTTTTGCCATTTTGAAATATATTGTTAATAAATACTTGATCTTCTGATATTGTATCACCCCTTTCCCAGCAAAACCAAAAAATTGTTCTTCCCCTACTCTTTCCCTTGTGAGTAAATCACACCTCAGTCCAGGAAGTTGCTTAAGCGTAAAAACCCAGAAGTCCTTCCTGATGTAGTTTTACCTTTTTCCTCCTTCTCTCTCTTCCCTGCCTCCCTTCCATCCAATCTGTCATCAAGTCCTATCACTTTTACCTTGTTATCATATTGGACCTCAGTTGGACCACTGCAATTGTCTCCTTAGCTGCTCACTTCATTTCCTTTCATTGCTATATTCCAGCTGTTCTCTACATAGCAGTCAGAATGATCTCTTTAAAACTTAAAACCTTTAATAGGTTCCTGTTGTACTTAAAATAAAATCCAAAAATTCTTATGGGGTCTACTAAGCCTGAATAATCTGGCCCCTGCCCATCCTTCCAGACTTATCTCACACATTCTCTCATTTTTATTGTGTGCCAGCCTCCTCTAGCCCCCTTAGACTTGCCAAATTCTTTTCTGTTTCAGGACTGTTTCCTCTGCCTATTCCTTTTCCCTTCTACCATTTGTTTGACTAACTCCTGCACATTCTCCAAGTCTATTAAGTGTCACTCCTTCAAGGAAACCTTTCATGACTCCATAATTTGTGTGAGGTTTTCCTCTTACAAACTTTCATTTCCTTCATGGTACTTAAAAGTGACCATAGTTTATACAGTCGTGTGTCACTTAACGTTCACGATATGTTCTGTGAAAAAGGATATTGTATGATTTGTATGTTATGTGAACACCATATTATATACCATATAGAGTTCACCTTGAGGCTGGCTGGTGGAAGTGATCTTTGGTATGGGCAGAGAGCTCATCCCGCCCATCAAGTGTGTGTCACAAACCATTCTCTGCGTGAGTTGGTTGGACCCCAACGGCAGGGCCAAGATCTTAATATTTGGGTTGCCTTATTATCAGAAGGGGAGACCTGGTGCTGCAGTGGTTAAGAGCTCGGCTGCTAACCCAAAGGTCGGCAGTTCAAATCCACCAGCTGTTCCTTGGAAACTCTGTGGGGCAGTTCTACTCTGTCCTATACAGTCACTATGAGTTGGAATCGACTCGATAGCAACGGATTTATTACCAGAAGGAAGTAGCCAAGGTCATCATAAACTTGGCTGATTAACACTGCCAGCACCACCAGCTCAAAGTTCAGAGAAGGGCCCTGCCCCACAGGCCGGCACCCGGCAGACTGCTGATGCTGCCCCGGAGACTGACACTCAGCAGGCTCCAGATGCTGCCCAGGTCTGGTTTACCAAAGTTTGAAAATAGTTTGTGTCCCAGGGCAGGAGCCATGCAGAGGTTAAAGTGGAAGCCCGGTCTTGAACCCTGTTCTTGTAAGTCGTGTTTCTGCCCCCTGGGTTAAGAGTGATGGGGTGGGATTTTATTCTTTTCCTGTGTTAAATGTTTACAAACACGAATTAAAAAAAAAAAAAAAAAAAAGACCACGGACGTATATGTGGTCAGATGTTGTCAAATGGACGTTATGTGGCACATGACTATAATTATTTATTTCTGTGATACTTGTTTAATGTCTTTCTTTCCCCCAACTCTCTACTCTCTCCCTTAGCCCTCTACTCCCCTGTAAGCTCTCTGGTAGCAGGGATTTTGTATGTTTTGTTCTCACTGGATCTTCATTGAGTGCCTAGAACACAGTACTGTTGCCATTGAGTCCATTCCAACTCATAGCTACCCTATAGGACAGAGTAGCACTGCTCCATAGGGTTTCCAAGGAGCAACTCATGGATTTGAACTGCTGACCTTTTGGTTAGCACCCGTAGCGTGCTGTAGCTCTTAACCACTGTACCACCAGGGCCCCTAGAACACAGTAGGTCCTCAATAAATATCTGTTGAATAAGTTAAAGAATGAGATAAATGGTGCTTCACATTCCAGTATTTTTCTTAGTGATCCTGCATCTTAAAATAAGTTGGATAGTGCTTTGGAAGACACGAAGAACATAATTTACAATATCATAGTGATAAATTAATCCCTTAGGAACGTCTGAAAATAAAACTGCTTTTTTCTGTGATCCTAATTAATCTATCCCTCTTTGCTTAATGCTGATGTAACTGTGAATCTTTTCTCTGCTCTTGTCATAGACGGAAAAGGCGTAACTTCAGCAAACAGGCCACAGAAATTTTGAATGAATATTTTTACTCACACCTCAGCAACCCCTACCCCAGTGAAGAAGCCAAAGAGGAGCTGGCCAAGAAATGCAGCATCACAGTGTCACAGGTGAGAGAGGACCTCATGGGTCTGTCTTGTCCCCTACCAGTATAGCAGCCCTGTTCCTTCTTCAGGGCTTTCTCATCATTTCATATCCATATTCCAGCATCAAAGAAGACGTAAAGAAAATCTAGATATTTCTACATTTTTCTGAAAGATTTTAATGCTTAATTTTTTTTTGTCAATCTTAAGCAGCAAGGAATCGCAATAATCACACACTCCTCCCCCATGTACTATAGAGTGGACGTAAACACGCCATGAGGAGAGACACGTTTTATACTTAAGTGACTCTCCAGTAAATAGCTCGTAGTCCTGGTTTCCCTGATTTAGATGACTGACCTAAGCTTCTACCAGTGAGAAACCAATTTATGTGTTGCCAAAAGGAAATTTAATGTAACTCTTTGGTGAAAGCTTTGAGGATTTTGCCAAGCCTCTTCTTGGTAAACATACTGTAATGTTTGGGTCTCAAGGATTTCTTTGCTTCCTTTTTATCTGTTAAGCAGAAGAATTAAGTTCATAACTAGTCCCTGGTTTTTTTAATGTCCACTTGTAATAAATTATGTCCCTAAAGTTAGCTGTCATCTTCTAAAAAAAAAAATACATTTACTTTTAGGCAAATAGACTGGTATCTGGATTGAGGATTAAAAATAAAACCAAACCTATTGCCACTGAGTCAATTCCGACTCTTAGTGACCCTATAGGACAGAGTAGAACTGCCCCATAGGGTTTCCAAGGAGTGGCTGGCTGCTGGATTTGAACTGCTGACAATTAAATACACATATAGCTGTTTACTGATTGTCATTTGAACAGCATTTCTTTATAGCATGCAAAACTGGTAGTTTCCCAGCCAGTTCTTACAGTGGAACTTAAGGAACAGCTGATTGCTGACAGAAATTTCAGTGTTCCCTGGGGCTTACATGCCACAAAATTTTAAAAGTAGTTGCTAAATAAATATGTAAACCTGAAGTCCAAAATACTACAGAGCTCTTTCAGATTCCAATGAGGGTTTCATATCCATATTTTAAGTCGTTATTTAAGGGACCAGCATGTAAGTTTAAGATCATTTCTAGGTCCTACTTAAGCATTATTTTCCACAGAACGTCTAGAGCAACCTTAGATCTATAATTAAGATTTCATTTAAGGTTTGTTGTCATTCTCCTGTGAAATGGTGGTATATCTTGATTCCGTTTGCTTGGTTTAAAATGGAATATAATTGATTTTGGTTTTTAGCTCATAAAGACATTTTACATAAAATATTACTAGATGGGTTATGTAGTCCTTACTGCCACTAGAAATAGTAAGGAACAGTATAATGCCCTGAGTCAGACAGGAAAGATGAAATTAAAAG
Source organism: Dugong dugon (assembly GCA_030035585.1). Taxonomy (NCBI): domain Eukaryota; kingdom Metazoa; phylum Chordata; class Mammalia; order Sirenia; family Dugongidae; genus Dugong; species Dugong dugon. Next base: position 70,524,121 of record CM057471.1, read on the forward strand.
TATATTCGCTTCAAGAGGGTGTTTTCTGCTGTGTAGATTTTTCCTGAATATTAGTGAAAGTATTAGGCTCATGTTGAACACTGATGATACCAAGTCTAATTTCCCAGCTCTAACAATAGCTCTCTGACTTAGAATTCAAAAGTTCGTAGATCTAACTTAAATTGAGGGGTTTCCCTGCTTCTGGTTTTTTTTGTTTTTTGTTTTTGTTTTTTTAACTTCTATAATATACGCAAGGAGTCCATCCTGTTGGTGCAGTGGTTAAGCGCTCAGATGCTAAACAGAAGGTTAGCAGTTTGAACCCACCAGAGGCTCCACAAGAGAAAAGACCTGGCGATCTGTTCCTGTAAAGATTTTCCACTCTGTCCTATAGGGTTGCTATGAGTTGGATTAGACCCAATAGCACACAGCATAATGTATGCACCATTGGAGCATAACACAAATTGTATGTATTTTTTAAAAAAATATATGATCTGGGTTTTTTATTAGTTGAAGTACCTAGCACTTTGTGTGTAGCCTAGGACCCACTTAACACATGCTTATGGAATAAGTGGGAGAAAGATTTTCTTCTGGCTGTCCTGAATTAGGGAGGCTTTACCCTACTTTTTTTTTTTTTTTTCTTGGCTGTAATTTTTTTTTCTTTTAAATAATATACACACAAAGCATACAGTATTTCATCAGTTTCTACATGTGCACTTGAGTGACATTGATTCCATTCTTCAAGTTGTACATCCATTTTTGCTCTCTTTTTCCAAGCTATCCCACCACCCTTAACTTACCTACAGTGCACCCCAAGCAAAAAATTTCTCTTTCCCCTTCCCTTCTGCTTCTGGTAGCCACTAATTACCTTTGAGTTAGCAGCCATAGCTCTTAACCACTGCACCACCAGGGCTTCTCTGGTTTCTATATATTTGCTTATTTCATATAAATGATACCATACAGTCTGTATCTTTTTATGTGCCTAACTTATTTCACTCAGCATGGTGTCTTCAAGGTTCATCCATGTTGTGGCATGCATCAGGCCTTCATTTCTCTTGATGGCTGAATAATATTCCATTTTATGTACATACAACATTTTGTTTATCCATTCATCAGATGATGGACATTTTGGTTGTTTCTACTTTTTGGCTATTGTGAATAGTGCTTCAGTGAACATTCGTGTACATATGTCTGTTTGCATCACTGCTTTCAAGTCTTCTGGATGTATACCTAGGAGTGAAATTGCTGAGTCATGTGATAGTTCTATGTTCAACTTTTCACAATACTTTTAAAATAGGCTAGGAACCCATTTACTTTATTGTTATCTTTAGTTGTTGTTGAGTCAATGACTCATGGTGATCACATGTGTGCAGGGTAGAACTGCTCTATAGGGTTTTCAAGGCTGTGACCTTTCAGAAGCAGATCACCAGGCCTGCCCTCCAAGGTGCCTCTGTGTGGATTTGAACTGCCAATCTTTTGGCTAGTAGTCGAGCACTTAACCGTTTGCACCATCCAGGGACTTCTAGTACCCATTTACCTAGATATTTAAAAAATATTTAATTATTCATTTTACTTGTTTTATATAAAAAATAACTTTGTTAGATTTTGAAACTTTTTAGTAATTGCTTGAGGTTTAAAAATAATATAGGCATAGATAGATTACTCTGGCAAAAAAGCAAACTTTCTGACCTGTTTTTCTCCCAGGTCAGCCTTTCTAACATAAAGTAGGAGATGAAGTCAAAAAGGCTGTTGGGTCTAAATAGGGTAGGGGCCTTATAGGCCATGGTAATGACTTGGGCTTTTACTGTGAGTGAGATGAGAAACCACTGGAGATTTTTCAGCTGAGGAATGACATGACCTGACTAAAGTTTTAACAGGATTACTGTGGCTGCTGTATTGGCAAGAGACCGTGTGAGGCAAGGAGAAGCAGAGACATCAGTTAGGTTACAGTTGCAGTAACCAGGCAGAAGGTGATGGTGGCTTGAACCAGGATGTTAGTGGTAAAGGTGATGAGATGTGGCTGGATTCTGGATATACTTTAAAGATAGAGCTGAGAAGGTTTATTGATAGGCTGAATATAGGATATGAGAGAAAGAGAGTCAAGGATGACTCCAACATTTTTGGCCTAAACAGTGGAAGGGTGGAGTTGTCATTAAGTATGATGGGGAAGACTTTGGGAGGAGCAGATTTTAGGGCGAAGATCAGGAGTTTGGTTTTGGACATATTAAATTAATATGTACTATAGTTTGTTCAAGTTAGCTATACATTTTAGCTATGAATAGGCATGGGTAAATGAAAAATGTATGATCTATACTAGGCCTACATTATTTGTGATAAAATGTTATAAATATAAGTGTCTTTAACATAGAATTGCAAGCTGAGCCTAGAATTTGAAAACATGTTAACATAATCTCCAATTTCTTATGGCTTGGTTTGACTGAATAAGCTGGAGTTTCCCTTCTACATAATACCCTAAAAATTCACAAAAGAAGAAATTGTTTCAAATGTCATACCACTATGAATCATACATGAATTGTCACACATTCTTAATTAGCGAAGCAGATATTAATATGCTTTTACTTTTTGGAATAGAGCAAGTTAACTCTATTGATTATTCATGTTACCAGGTCACAAAAAACTCCATTGTTCTCCTGATTCCAATTTTGAGTTTAAATAACTCTGACCCTACTTTCTTTGCTAGGTGTTTTTAGAATGAAAGTGTTAACTTATTCTTCGTTGCTACTGTAATTGAAATGTACTATAAAGAAATGATAGAGTGTTTGTTTAACAGATGAGAACCTGAAATGGCAGAGATTAAATGACAGCATTAAGATTCATTCATTCATTGATTCAACTAACATTTTTTCATGCTTTTAAATCAGTGCACAAGACCAACTTTTATGTAATATTTACAACAATCCAGTGTGGAAAACATCATTATCTAACCTTTACAGACGAGGAAACTGAGGTTTGGAGAAGTTAAATGATTTGCCCCGTGTCACAAACCTCTACTGAGTAGGAGAATTGGAGGTTCTTACATGGAGATGTTTGATGAAAAGGAGAAACTGGGTTTTTACTTCTTTTCTTACAAGAGGCAATGTGGTTTATCCATCCCTGGGGCCCAGGCTGTAGAGTCCCTGTTTGTGAGGCATGGGCCTGGGCTTATATCACTAGAGCAACATCGTTTTCCCCCTAAGCTATTAAAGAGACTCCAGGCTAGTTAGTAGTTTGAGATCTCCGTACTCATTAAGCCACTTATTCCAAAGCAGTGAATGTTCAGTAAGCTAATTAAAATTTGTAAGTAAGGTTTCCTTATTTTAAAAAAATCTATTAAAATAAGAAGAAGCCCGTTAAAATAATAATTAGAGCAGAAAAAAAGATGACTATCAAATTATAATATCTTTTTTAGCTATCTGTAAAGGCCTTCTTGGTTACTTTGACAGTAGGCAGAAAGCAGAAGTGAATTTCTATTGTAAGTATGCGGTTGGTGAACTGGAGACAAGTTGAGGAAAGCGGCAGCTATTTTGTTAAAGCCATTTGTTCACACTGTCTTAAAAGAAGGCTACGGACCCTCTGTTCTAGTAGAGATGGGACATCATTAAACAGCGTGCAAAACAACAAAGGAACAGGTTGTAAAAAGATGGGAGCTTTGAGGATGCTATAACACCAAGTACAAATTAGGCGTATCTGCAAGAGTTAAAGAAAACAGGAGAAGCTTCAGCTGATTTTTTGTTGTCATTGTTCTCTACAAACAAATCGGCACTATGATCATCATGGTGCTTAAAGCTTCCTCCAGTGATGTCAAGTATTGTTACTTTAGAATTGATTCTTATAGGCAGTCTGTAAACTTGTTCAGTGTGATACAAGTGTTAGAGTATTTAGTTTAGATACTCAAACTAAAGATAAAGGAACTGTATCTAGCTTAGATTTAGTGGTTTTTGTTTTTTGAGTTTCCCCAGACCTAGAAGAAGCTATAATCAGAATTGTGATCCCTCCAGTTTCCCCTTAGCCTTCTTTTGCCTATTCCTCCTCTTCGAGTATTCCTATCAGTCCCTTCTCATGCCTGTCTCTCATCACTGCATCTTTCCTTTCCAATTGACTCACTTCTGTAAGGTGTATCAGGCTAATAGGCCCATAGATCAGTCAGGGTCCCACAGGAAAACAGGTGATGCACTCAAATTAGAATAATTTGAGGGGAGTTTGATGAAGTGACTGTTTACCAAAGGGTAGGCGGGGTGTAGGGAAACCACAGGGGATAATGCTAATAGGTTCTGTTACTTTGCCTTGGCCTGAAGAGAAGAAGGAGTGGTTACCAGAACCCAGTGGCAAGAAAGGCTGTGTGGAAAAGTACAGTATAACTGAGACCTTAAGAAAAGGCAGCAGCACAGTCAGGGAGTCAGGGGAACAAATACTCTGACCTCACTTTCTTCCCTTCCTATTGTCTTCTACCAGTACCTTCCATTGGCCAGAAGCCTGAGGACACATAGGTCAGCTTCCTGGAGCCCAGAGCAGGGTGGAAAGTAGACAGAGAGGGATGAACAGAAGATATTCGATACAGTCCAAAGAACAAAGACAATATATCAGAACAGGGTCCAAGCCCAAGCCTTCTGGCTTCCCACTTCTGTTGACTCTGTGATGTTCCCACCCAAGAGAGCTGGCATTCTTCAGAGATGCTTTTGGGGTTTCCTTTTTCCATCTCTTTTGCCTTCCTGTCTCTTCTGTCAGCTATGTGGAGAACATGTTACTTTTCTACAGTGTGTACCAAATTTGAGAGTAGAAGCTACAAACAAAAGTTAATTTGATCTAGCCAAAGGTACTTGTCAAGATTGTTGGCTGATTTTCTAATTCACTCAATAGGTACTGCGTACCTGCTGTGTACTAGGCACTGTGCTTGGCACTGTGGCAAACAAAGGTGAATAAGATAGGAGTCCTCATCCTGAGAAATGTCACATTTCCTAGGAGACCACTTTGAGGGAACACAGTGCTGTCATGCACTCATTAAATGTGTTTGGGATGAATGATCTGGCCAGAGATGAATCAAAAGGTAGAGCCATTTGCAGAGCCAGCCCATGACCTGGGCTTACAACTTGCCCAGAAGTGGAAGGGGTTAGAAAGACTGAGTTACTCCCAAAGGGCCAGTGACTGGGGTCAAAAGCCAAGAGAAATTCTTAAGTAGTATAAATAGTTTCCTTTTCCTAAAGTTATGTATTTAGACCTTTGCCCTGCATGTATATCAGATTATTTACCAAAACTCAGTTTAGTTATTGTGCCCCATACAGTCATCTGTGCTGTCCCTTCACATCACATATTTTGTGAAATTGGGACTTTAACCTCCTTGACTGTACACTCAGTGTAGAGAAGGGTCACTCAAACCCTGCTCCATCACTATTAAGTAGCAGTGTGACCTGAGCAAATTATCTCATCTGAGCCTCCATTTCTTGATCTATAAAATGAGGACAATGATAATTTCTTCGAGGGGTTGAGGAGTAAGTGAGATTATATATGTAGAATGCCTAGTTTTGAGCCTGGCGTATTATGAGTGTTCAATAAATTTTATTTTGTCGTCCATTCAGCCAGTGTTTTTTGCTGGGTGTACTGGGCATGTGTAGAGCCTTGTAAAGGATCCAAAAAGACAAAACAAAGACTCTGACCTCTGGTAAACTAGTGTGCTGGTCCTTAGCCCCCAGGTTTTCACAAGTTCCATAAAAATGAGAGTCTGGGATGAGTCTATTCTTAGTCTCTGAATAGATTTACTGTTGGTATATTTTTTACTCCAAAAATACTTGCATTTCATTTTTAGTGAGAAATAATTATGTATGTTGAAAGGGCAGTGTTATGGATTGAATTGTGTCCCCCCAAAAATGTGTATCAACTGGGCTAGGCCATGATTCCCAGTATTGTGTGGTTGTCCTCCATTTTGTGATCAGATGTAATTATCCTATGTGTTGTAAATCCTAACCTCTATGATGTTAATGAGGCAGGATTAGAGGCAGTTATGTTAATGAGGCAGAGTACAATCTACAGGATTAGATTATATCTTAAATTAATCTCTTTTGAGATATAAAAGAGAGAAGTCAGCAGAAAGGAGAGGGACCTCATTACCACCAAGAAAGAAGAGCCAGGAGCAGATCATATCCTTTGGTCCTGGTGTCCCTGCACTGAGAACCTCCTAAACCCAGGGGAAGATTGATGCCAAGACACGTGGAGATTTCAAAGGAACCTCAGGCCCACAGATGTTGAAAGGAGACAAGGCCCTTCCCCCAGAGCTGAGAGAGAGAAAGCCTTCCCTTAGAGCTGGAGCCCTGAATTTGGACTTCTAGCTTCCTAAACTGTGGGAGAATAAAGTTGTATTTGTTAAAGTCATCCCATTTGTGGTATTTCTGTTATAGCAATTTTAGGGAACTAAGACAGGTGGTACACCTTGTAAGGATAGAAATTCCCATTTAAACAAATTTCATGAGATTTTCTGGATTTTTAAAACTAAAAGAAAACTGGGGTGTGTGTTTGGTAGGGAGGAGTGATGTTTGAATAAAGAAGGGTTTCCATTAAACAAAAGGCTTGACTACAGGATTTGTTTGCATAGGATTCTTAACAAATTTTAGTGTTTTTATTTACAAGAATTAGAGTTACATGAAACTTCTCAGGAAAGAATCTGGTCCATTATTGTTTATAAGAGTGATGTTGAGTTTTAATTCTGGGGTGCTGATTTGTTACCTGAGAGATGGCTTCACTTTTCAGTGCAGCTGATGGGAGATAGTTCTACAGTTGTGATGTCAGTGCTTAGAAATCTGTCAAAGAGGCTTTACATAGAACCTATGAAGAAAATTACTGAGTTGTACACTTAATACAGTTTTCTTTTTTTAATGAGCGAAGTAATGTTAAATGAAAGTCTTTAACTGAATATATCATCTGTGGTAGTTAAGAACTTCCCCCTCACTACGTGTTTTAGGGAGATGAAGGGTATCATTTGTTTTTTTATGTACTGTGGCCGCAAGGCTGACATTTTATATGCTTTTGCAGATGAGCCTCTTTGTGAACGTCATGAGCAGTTACCAGTTTATCGTGCATAGAGTAGAAAGGGCACAGCCAAACTGTAAGTGTGTCAGCAGATTATGGCAATAAAATTTTTCACATCCTCAAATTAAAAAAAAAAGTACTTGATAAGTGAATCTTTTTAAATTATTTCAAATACTATGGAAACTGAATTTCAATTTGTTCAGTTCTTCCATTAGAAATGGGTTGTTAGGGAAAGATTAGTCCAAAGGACTAATGGACCACAACTACCACGGCCTCCACCAGACTGAGTTCAACATAACTGGATGGTGCCCGGCTACCCCCACTGACTGCTGTGACAGGGATCACAATAGAATGTCCCAGACAGAGCTGGAGAAAAATGTAGAACAAAATTCTAACTCAAAAAAAAAAAAAAAAAAAGGTCAGACTTACCGGTCTAACAGAGACTGGAGAAACCCCAAGTGTATGGCCCCTGGACACCTGTATGGCTCAGTAATGAAGTCGCTCCTGAGGTTCATCCTTCAGCCAAAGATTAGACAGACCCCCTAAAACAAAACGAGACTAAATGGGCACACCAGCCCAGGGGCAAGGACTAGAAGGCAGGAGCGGACGGGAAAGCTGGTAATGGGGAACCCAAGGTCAAGAAGGGGAGAGGTTGTGGGGTTGGCAACCAATGTCACAAAGCAATATGTGTATTAATTGTTTTATGAGAAACTAGTTTGCTCTGTAAACCTTCATCTAAAGTACAATTAAAAAAAATAATAATAACAAAGGTCAAAGAAATGACCAGAATATAAAACAAGGAAAAAAATAAAGAAATGAGTTGTGTTCCAAAAGTTGGTTTTCAAGTCAGTTGTTAGGAATTTAGAATATATTTTCCAAAAAGAAAAAGGTTTGGATTCTTAGGTTAGCCCACATTTTAACCATAAAGGAGCTGAAATATTTTATACTGAAAAGGGGTAGAAAATAAACTTTTGTAGCCGTAGCTATTTAATAAAATGAAAAATAAAATTGAATAAAGAATAATTTTAAAAAATGTTAAAAGTATTAAGGAAAAAACAGATTATATTAGATAAGGCATAGTAGAAAAAGCATAGAAAAGACCATATGACCTTAGGCAAGTACTAAACTTTCTAACCTCAGTTTTTGAAACTGTAAAACTGGGTTGTTGTGAAGATTAAACATGATAACCCATGTAAAGTACGTGGTATGATGGCTGGCTCATGCTAAACTCTGTTTATAAGTGGTCGATGGTATAAATGTAGGCACAGCTGGGATCCAAACCCAGGTTTCCTACAAATTCTACGGCCAGTGCATTGTCCTGCCGAGTGTCTGGGTGTGTCGGAGCAGGGGTGTGGACGAATGAGGCATAGGTAGTGCCGTCAGGTCTTTGTGTGGAACCGTTGCTTAGCAAGTGTATGGCAGACAGGAGCTCTTTTCTGGTGTTACTCTTCTCTGATAGGAAAGTTTATTATGCTCAAGTGTGTGTGGGAGCACCCCGTTTTCCCTTCTCTCATTGCTACCTATTCCCCGTTGCCAGTATCCCACCCGCACTGGGAGCATGGCCTGGCTCCCCTGGAAACTGAAGTTCCTGTGAAGAGACTGACCTGACCTTAGTCACTGCAAGAAGCAAACATGGCTTGTATGCCATGGACCTTTAGAGGGTTTTGTTGTTGCTGGTGTTGCCTGTTTGTTTTAAGAAGAGGGAACAACTAACATCTATTGGGTGCCTGGTACATCCCAGGCACAGTCCTACGTATTTCGTATGTTATCTCATTTAATATTCACAACAGCCCTATGAGGAGTAGGCATCATTAACCCATGTTGTAGATGAGGAGAAGAGAACCTTAGATAACATGACTTGCCTAAGGTAACACAGCCAAGAAAGTACAGAGGTGGAATTCACACACAGGTCTGTTTGGCTCTCAAGCCAATGCTCTGACTCTCTTCTGGGTTCTCAAGGGAGTGCACACAGTGTGGTTTTCTGCAGTGTGTGTAGCCTTTTGATCCTTATGTAAGCATTACTGAATGCATACCCTGGGGAGGGAGAGGCGTGGAATGAGAGTTAAGGTTTATTAACAGCATTAACTTTAAAAATTGAACAGTATCTGGCTTTCATTTCTCATTTCGAATGGAATCACATAATGGGGATAAAAACATATTGATTAGGGAGAAACTATTTATTAGAGGTAAAATTGTTTACCATGTAAATATGCTGCATATTTCATTATACACGACTTAGCGTTTCATCATTTCATGATCTGTTACATTTAATTAGACACAGTACATAAAGTAGGCATCACAAGTAAACATGGGGAAACACAATGGCAAATTTTTCTAAGGTTTGTGCTTCATAAATTTTCAGTTTGCTAATTTCACTGATGATGTTTTAGTGTCAGCTGCTGCTTTTTCAAACAAATGCTGACTCCTCTCTGATGCAGTTTATGTAAGGAAGCAAAACTAAGGATGAACTATAAAGTTCTGCAGTTCTGCCTCTTGAAGATTAAGTCTTTAATAATTTTTGTCTTTTATTTACCATTGTTAGTAGCATAATAAATACCTATAGTGATAGAATTTGAAATGAAGGATACAATTAAAGCTCATTAATTGATTGATTATCAGTATTTGTGGAGACATTGTAGATGGTTTAAGCTTTTTTTGTTTTGAACATGGAGTTTGGGATAGTATTATAATGGCTTGAGATTTACAACATGTCTGACTTTAAATATTTTAAAATCAGAATTCTAGGACCTGCCAATCATTTCCTCCAGATAGAGTACAGGAATGGGATCATTCGTTTCTGTAGCTCCGTGGACCAGCACAAGGCCTAGCACTTATAAAGATTGTTCAATGACTGCTAAGTGACTTTTTAAAAAAGATTTTTACTTTTTATAAATTAAAAGGTGCATTTTTCTAATAAATATCTAATACTAGCTTAACTGAAGAAAATTTGGAAAATACTTGAAAACACACAGAAAAATACAAAAACAGAAATTTCTTTTAAAGCCACCCTCAAAGACAATCCCATCCCATCCCGTGAACATTTGTATATGTGTGCACCTGTATGTGTCTACACGTGACTATTTTTATTTTAAAAAAATCGCATGCTATATGCAAAGAAAGAAAAAGGTGTTATTCTTTCTCTTTACAATATGTTATGTATATTTCTTCCATGTCAGTAAATTTTCTTCCTCAACATGATTTTTAATTAATGATAGTATTCCATTATACAGATGTGCTGTAAATTAATCTCCTTTGTGGGGAGAGGTATTATTATTAGGACTGTAGTGATCATCTTTGTACATGTGTCTCTAAATATTACCTTAAAAGAAGTGCTTAGTAATGCTAGGTCAAAAGATGCTGGCTTATTCTCCAGAAAGTGTATGCTAAATAATACATAAACTGAATCTGCCTCATTAGGTTTATTTCTTTAATCAGAATGCTTTTGATATCCTGAAGCTGACAAATTTGTTCTTTATCTAGTTCCAAAAGATTATTGTGACACATGGAAGGAGTAGCCCAAATGAGCTCCATTTTTATAGCTGAAGGTCTGCTCTAGGCATAGCCTTTCTGTAGGATTCCTGCCCTGGCTCACACAGAAAAGTTACAGTGTAACCAGAGTTAGCCCTGATCATTTAAGACAACAGTCTTCAAACTAGGATACACATACTCTACAGAGTACCTGAAGATTTTTGAAAGGGGACTTGGGCACAGATGATTTTAAGGTCTTCACCATCCAGCTTCTCTTATCTATGTGTACACTCCTTCCTGAAACTGATCTGCCTAAGAAAGCTGTTGTGGCAGAGGTATCATATAGGGTTGTTTTTTTCCCTCCTCCCCTTTCCCACTTGCCCTTTTCCCTTTTTTTGAATGAAAGGGAAAACTCCCACCGTTTGATTCACTGCCCCGAAGTATGAGAATCTCTTGGTTGCCCAGCAAGGGATAATGTGAAATATTGGTGATACCGAAACCTCCTTCAGTCAGTAGTTCATAACCCTCCATCCATCTGATTAAGAAAGGCATGTCTGATAAAACCTTACTTTTTTTTTTTTATTTTTTTTTTATTTTTTATTTTTTATTTTATTTTTTTTAAATACATATTTTATTGTACTTCAGGTGAAAGCTTACAGAGCAAATAGTTTCTCATGAAATAGTAGTACACATGTTGTTTTTTGACATTGGTTAACAACCCCACAACGTATTAAGCCTCTAAATTCTCAACCTTTTTTTTTTGATGAAAATTACAGATGGCCAAAGATACACCGTTTCAAAAATTTCTACATTCACAGTTCAGTGACATTGACTACGCTCTTCCAACTGTGCTGTTATTCTCACTTAAGATGAAGGCTTACAGAAAAAATAGTTTTTCATTTAACAGTTACTACACATGTTGCCCTATGACAATGGTTAACAATCTCACAGCACATCAAGAATATCCTTACTCCACCTTGTGTTCCCTATCACCAGGGGGCTTCCTTGTCCCCTTCTGTCTTCTGGACCTTGTCAGTGGACTATTGTACCTCTTTAGTCTCATTTGTTTATTTATTTATTTATTTATTTATTTATTTTTATTTTATTTAAACACCATTTCAAAACTTCTTACTTACACATTTAAGTGATATTGACTATGCTCTTCCAATTGTGCTGCCATTCTTGCCCAAGATGAAGGCTTACAGGACAAAACAGCCTCCCATTTAATAGTTACTACAAATGTTGCCCTATAGCAGTGGTCAACAATCTCACAATACATCGACAGTGTCCTTATTCAATTTGTGTTCCTTATCATCAGTTTCCTACTCTCCCTCTGCCTTCTGGCCCTTGTCACCGGACTTCTGTACATCGTTAGTCCCATTTAGTTTTACTGGGGTGTCCATTCCCAGGCTTAACATCGAACCTTGAAGGTAACTTCCCCTCTGAGCTGAAAGGGTGTCTGGGGGCCACACTCTCGAGGTTTCTCTAGTATTCTTTAGCCCAGTATATCTGGTCTTCTTTTTTTTTTTTTTTTTTTTTGGGAGTTAAAATTATACTCTACATCCTACTCCAGCTCTGCCCAGAACCCTCTGTTGTGATCCTGGTCAGAGGAGTCATTGGTGGTAGCCGGGCACCATCCAGCTGTACTGGGCTCAGTCCCGTGGAGGCCTTGGTAGCTGTGGACCATTAGTCCTTCGGACTAATCTTTTCCTTGTATCCTGTTCTCTTCGTTCTCCCTTGTTCCCGAAGGGATGAGATCAGTGGAGTATCTTAGATGGCCGCTCATAGGCTTTTAAGACCCCAGACACTACTCACCAAGGTAGAATGTAGAGCATTATCTTTATAAGTAGTGTCATGCCAATTGAGCTAGATGTTCCCCGAGATCATGGTCCCCAGAGCCCTCCGTCCAACAACTCAGTCCCTCGGGGGGTTTGGATGTGTCTATAGGGCCTCCATGACCTTTCCTTGTGCAGGTTGTGTTAGTTTCCCCTGTACTATGTACTATCTCATCTCTCACCCAAGTTACCACTTACCTATTACCTATTTAGTATTCCCCCCCACCTCCCATCCCTGGTAACCAACAAGGATTGTTACATTTTGCATGTGAATTTTTTCATGGGTTTTTACAATAGAGGTCTCATACAATATTTGTCCTTTTGTGATTGACTTATTTCACTCAGCATGATGTCCTCCAGTTTCATCCATGTTATGAGATGGTTCACCGATTCATTGTTCTTTCTCGTTGCATAGTACTCCATTGTGTGTATGTACCATAGTTTGTGTATCCATTCGTCTGTTGATGGACATCGAGGTTGTTTCCATCGTTTTGCTATTGTGAATAATGCTGCCATGAACATAGGTGTGCATATGTCTATTCGAGTGATGACTCTTATTTCTCTAGGATATATTCCTAGGAGTGGGATTGCTGGATCGAATGGTACGTCTATTTCTAGCTTTCTGAGGAAACGCCATATCATTTTCCAAAATGGCTGTATCATTTTGCATTCCCACCAGCAGTGTATAAGAGTTCCCGTCTCCCCGCAGCCCCTCCAACATTTGTTATTTCCAGTGTCTTTGATTCGTGCCAGTAATGCCGGGGTGAGATGGTATCTCATTGTGGTTTTAATTTGCATTTCTCTAATGGCTAGTGATCGCGAGCATTTCCTCATGTGTCTGTTGGCCATTTGAATGTCTTCCTTGGTGAAGTGTCTGTTCATTTCCTTTGCCCATTTTTTGATAGGATTGGTTGTCTTTTTGTTGTAGAGGTGTTGGATTTTCTTGTAGATTATGGAGATTAGACCTTTGTCTGACTTGTACTGTCCAAAAATTTTTTCCCAGTCTGTAGGTTCTCTTTTAACTCTTTTGGTGAAATCTTTTGAAGAGCATAGATGTTTGATTTTTAGAAGATCCCAATTATCTAGTTTATCTGTTGGGTTTTTTGTGTTGATGTTTATGGTTTGTATCCTGTTAATGCCATGTATTAAGGTCTGAAGTGTTGGTCCTATTTTTTCTTCTATGAATTTTATAGTTTGAGGCTTTATATTCAGGTCTTTGATCCATTTTGAAGTAGTTTTTGTATATGGTGTGAGGTATGGGTCCTGTTTCATTTTTCTACAAATGGATATCCAGTTTTGCCAGCACCATTTGTTAAAAAGACTGTCTTTTCCCCATTTGATGTATTTTGGGCCCTTGTCAAAAATCAGGTGACCGTAGGTGGATGGATTTACATCTGAGTTCTCAATTCTGTTCCATTGGTCAATGTCTCTGTTGTTGTACCAGTACCAGGCTGTTTTGAGTACTGTAGCTGTATAGTAGGTTCTCAAGTCAGGTAGTGTGAGTCCTCCAACTTTATTCTTCTTCTTCAGTAGTGCTTTACTTATTCGGGGTTTCTTCCCTTTCCATATAAAGTTAATAATTAGTTTTTCCATCTCTTTGAAGAATGTTGTTGGTATTTGTATCGGAATTGCATTGTATTTGTAAATTGCTTTAGGTAGAATTGCCATTTTCACAATGTTGAGTCTACCTATCCATGAGCATGGTATGTTTTTCCATTTATGTAGATCCCTTTGGGTTTCATGCAGCAGTGTTTTGTAGTTTTCTTTGTATAGGTCTTTTATATTCCTGGTCAGATTTATTCCTAAGTATTTTATCTTTTTAGGGGCTATTGAAAATGGTATTGATTTCCTGATCTCCTTTTCATCGTTCTCTTTACTGGTGTATAGGAATCCAACTGATTTTTGAATGTTTATCTTGTATCCTGCTACTCTGCTGAATCTTTCTATTAGTTCCAGTAAATTTCTCGTGGAGTCTTTAGGGTTTTCTATGTATAGTATCATATCATCTGCAAACAGGGAGAGTTTAACTTCTTCATTACCAATTTGGATGCCCTTTATTTCTTTCTCTTGCCTTACTGCTCTAGCGAGAACTTCCAGCACAATGTTAAATAGGAGTGGTGATAAAGGGCATCCTTGTCTTGTTCCTGTTTTCAGGGGGAATGTAAAACCTTACTTTTTATAGTCCACATGTATTTATCAAAATAAGTATTTGTATTGCTCTGATCAATTTTAAACTAACTGTATTGATAGCTTAAGCCGGAAGGAAATATTAAACATGTTGTTGTTGGGTGCTGTCGAGTCGATTCCAACTCTTAGTGACCCTGTGTACAACAGAACGAAACACTGCCTGGTCCTGTGCCATCCTCCAATTGTTATTGTGTTTGAGCCCATAGTTGCGGTGACTGTGTCAGTCCATCTCATTGAGGATCTTCCTCTTTTTTGCTGACCCTCTACTTTACCAACCATGATGACCTTCACCAGGGACTGGTCCCTTCTGATAACATGTCCAAAGTATGTGCGACAAAGTCTCGCCATCCTTGCTTCTGAAGAGCATTCTGGCTGTACTTTTTCCAAGACAGACTTTTTCATTCTTCTGGCAGTCCATGGTATATTCCATATTCTTTGCCAGCACCATAGTTCAAAGACATCAGTTCTTCTTGAGTCTTCCTTATTCATTGTCCAGTTTTTGCATGCGTATGAGACGATTGAAAATGCCATGGCTTGGGTCAGGCGCATCTTAGTCCTCAAAGTGATATCTTTGCTTTTTGACACTTTAAAGAGGTCTTTTGCAGCATATTTGCCCAATGCAATATGTCTTTTGATTTCTTGAATGCCGCTTGACAAGTGGTAGATTAAACGTGTACAGCCTTGTAATTACAGGAAATAAGAACAATTTTAAAATTTGAATTTCCATACTTTGTGGAGCATAAAAGTATATTGCATTAGGATAATATGGGAGGGAAATGAAATGGAAATACTATACACTTTAAAGAACAAAAAAAGAAGAAGAAAATTTTAGGCTGTTAAAGAAGAGCACATTAATGTAGTGTTACGGGTTTATTTTAAAATGTCAACATTTATGGCATACTGAAATAACATTGTTTACAACTATATAGATTTATAATGAAAAATTGTGGATGCCAACTTAAAAAATGTGCAAGCAAGAAAAAAGTGTGTGAGGGGTACATGATTTTTCTAAATTACTTTAAGGAGTATTCCAGCAAAACTGCATGCAGAACACCCACACGGAACACCTGGCCTCAGGCGGTCTTGCCAGGACACAGTCCTCACTGCTTTCTAGAATCTTAGGCTTGGTGCCCGCCACCAAGCAGTGACAAAATGAGCACTTGGGGGTGTGAGATAACATATAGCCCTCCCTTTCACTCTTCCTTGCCTAAATCGCCATCCCCTTTCCTCTTCGTTAGCTAGAGCCTGCCAGTGCTCCAGAGAGCTTTTGCTTTTACTTATCCCTAGGCACCAACGCCTTCTCCCTCTCCAGGTGCTACCTCATTCTCCCCAATAGAAATGTTCCTCATTTTTTAGTTCTCTAGTCAGATGCCACCTCTTCTAGAATGCTCCTTTCCCTTTAGAATGAATTTCTTCTCCTTCTTTCATTATAAAAGAGGAGTTTAGAGGTTAAGAAGAGAAAAGGGAGTTAAGCTAGACAGAATCAAAATCTTTGAGATCTCGGAAGGGTCCACACACAAGAAAGGGAGGCAGCATCGTACATACTTGGCTCATTTGTGTGTCACCATGAGCTTCTGGAGGTTTTTATCTCCGGAACATGGGGTCTCAATAAAAGTATGATTGAATTGAATCTGAGGTCCAGGTCAAGCTCCACCGTACCTCAGAAGTCTCCTCTGATTTTCAAATTTAATGGGACTTCTCTTCCTCCAAATCCCGGCTGCACTTAGAATCTGTACTGTACAGCTCAGGGTGTGATCATTCACCATCCTGCATTTTTTGCTAATTCTTTGGACTGTCTAACATTGTTTTCATGACCAGATTGTAAATTCTAGGCAGACAGAAGTCACATGTTTATTTTTTCATCCCCTTACAGCACCTAGTATGGTACTGACCGTAACAGATGCTCAATAAGCATTTCTTAATAGATTATAACAAAAGAAAAAGTTGATGGGGAGACCAAGGGTTGAATTCTGGATCCACCACACTTTGTTGTGTGATTTGGGGCACCTTATTTACAGTCTGGATCTCTTGTTTCTTCACTGATAAAACATGGGTGATAGTAATAACTTTAATTGAGTAATTGCTATGGGCCAAAATTATAGTGGTCCCAACAGTACTATGAGGAAGATATTGCTATTATTCTCATTTTATATGAAAAAAGACACTAACTAAAATAATCTGCCCAAAGTCGCACAGTTTAGTAAATGGATTTGGAACCAGACTCTGAGTCCAAAGCGCTTAACCTCTGTGCAGTGCTGCCCATGTCTGACTTCTCTACCTCAAAGAATCCAGGGTTCTAAGTGAGATAGTAAATAAAGCTTTTTGAAAAAAGTTTAAAATGCTGTACAAAGATTAGTCTCCTTATTAGATTATGTGGAAAACATTTTTTAAAAGTAATTGCCAATCTGTAGCTGAACTGGGTGGAGAGAACTAAATGGATATAGTATATGAGAGAGACTGGAAGCTTTTCTGGCTGCTTCTTGGCCTTGCAGAAGATTTCCAGAAAATCAGCAGCCTGCAAAATGTTCACTACTCATTCCCCCTGATTACCAAAGGCTTATAGTCTGGGGGCTGTTAGTAATAAACATCAGTAGAAGAAGGACAGTACTTAAACGCTTTTATTCCTGTTTTTAATTGATCTTAAAATTCTTGCCCAGCCCTTTGCCTTCTGCACAGTCCAGAGTTGTGAATCCTTGACACGTGGCTCAAAAGAGGAACACAGGACAACGTATTCCCTCTTTCCCTCCACCAATATCCTGCCTTGTTTCTATTCTGGGACTGATGTACAGAGATGGAACCTGCTCTGTTTACTTAGTGCCAGTGTGTACAGCCCTCCCCACGATGAGCACTGTGTGGAAAGGGGCTACAAGTGATCTGTAGCTTTTGTTACTTCCTACTGGGGTTCTTTTGCAACTGATTGTATCTATCTGTTTTTAAATTCATAGAAAAAATTCCTGGATTTAAGTGTCAGTCTATACACTAATTATGCTGATCTCCGTTGCAGCAGGGTGGTCTTAATAGCTGATAGCTGTGGTACTCAAATCTGTGATATCAGAATGTGATGTGCGTATTTTAATTTGAGAAATAGTTTCACATTTTTAGATATTCATTTAGATGTGGTTATGCAGGTTAAACATAACATATGATCACTGCTTCTTTCATTGCTTCCAATTAAACCTTGCTTGTTAGTTTAACCTCTAGGTAATCCCATCAAACAATTGATGTCAAGGAAACACTGCCCACAGTAGCTTCGGATGAGCGGCCATTAATTTTAATTGCCTTGATATTAAAGATTAAGAAGTATTGGGACTAGCAGAATAGGAACGATCTGATGTCAAGCAAATCCACTTGCTAAAGCTTCCCCAGGCTGCTGGTGATATTAAAATTTTACTGTGAGAATTAAATAAACCTTTATTAGTGATGACTGTTGTTTGATTGGTCCAGGGGTATGCATAAACAGAGGATTCTTACATATCTAGAGATGAGACCTTCGATGGTACAGAGATTCCTCAATTATGAAAATGTTAATAAAGCTGTAATCTGATTTTCCAGGCTAGGTTTCATTAATGTATTATAGCTTCTCTGATTGTCAAGGTAATATTAACTATAAAGTATGGAATACAACAGAGAATTGTTTAGAAGAAGAGAATTCTAAGATGGGCCTTTGTTGCTAAATTCAGAGTTGGAGAATTTTCATTAATTATGCTTAAGAAATGCTAAATTCCCTCTCAAGCAGAAATATCCTCTTTGTACTATAGATATATTCAATATTTAACTCTTTCCAAGACCTAATAGTTTTATTCAGGAAAACTAGACTGGTGGTATATATTTAAGGAGCTTTTTGCAAGCCAGTTCTCTAGGTCTGTGTCCTGGGCCGAGAACATGTATAGTGGAAGGTAAGATAGATTCTAAGAGAATGTACTTTAACAAGTATAATCAGAACTTTAAACCTTTGGGGTCTTTTTTCCATCTTGATTCAGAACTCTTATGTTTTTAGAATTACATAATCCTATTGTGACAATGACTCCTACTGGTCACTGAGACTGATCTTACCTGGTGCAAAAATGCCTCCCAGAGCATCTGTCTCCATCCTCCTGGAGGCCTGGGTGCCACATCAGCATCATTTCTGGCTTCTCCCTCTCCCCTGACCCTCACAGCTAATCAGTGGCCAAATTCTACCTATTCCTCCTCCATAATACTGCCCTCTATGTTCCTACCACTCATCCTGGCTCGCCTTCTTACCCTTGTACTCCTCACTCTGCCTCCCACTACTACATCCCACACAACTATCATGCATACCTACCTCAAACATGTGAGGCTCAATGAAGGGAGGCAGAGAAGGCAGGTTGGGGTTAGGTCCCACAGGACTGAGGAGTGTGAGGGCCTTAGAACTTTTCAGTAGGCAAGGGGAAGGGAAGAGAATGGCTAGCTCTGGGGGAAAGGAGGAGTTAAGAATGCTTTTGAGGTTTCTGTCTTGAGTAACTGGGTAGATGATTGTGCTATTATTTGAGAAAAGAAGACACTAGAAGGAGAAACTAGGAGGGGGGTGTCTTAGTCATCTACTGCTGCTACAACAGAAATACCACAAGTGGATGGCTTTAACAAAGAGAAATTTATTTCCTCACAGTTAAAGTAGGCTAAAAGTCCAAATTCAGGGTGTCAGCTCCCGGGGAAGGCTTTTTCTCTCTGTCGGCCTTCTTCTCTTTGGTGTTTCCCCAGACTAGGATCTTCTCTTCACAGGGACCCCTGTCCAAAGGACATGCTCTGCTCCCGGCACTGCTTTCTGGATGGTATGAGGTCCCTATGAGGTCCCTCTGTCTCACTGCTCACTTCTGTCTTTTCTATCTCAAGAGATTGCCTCAGGACACAATCCAGTCTTGTAGATCCAGTTCTGCCTTACTAACACAACTGCCACCCATCGTCCCTCATTAACATCATAGAGGCAGGATTTACAACATATAGGAAAATCACACAGTACCAGGAATCATGGCCCAGCCAAACTGATATACACATTTTTGGGGGGACATAATTCAAACCATGACACTCTACCCTTTGGCCCCCCCAAAATCACATCCTTGCAACATGGAAAACATATTCACCCCATCATATCATAGCAAAAGTCTTAACTCCAAGTCCAAAATCCAAAAATTCCTCTTCATCTGTGAAATCTAGAATACAAGTTATTTGCTTCCAAAGGTACAATGGCAGAACAGGCACAAGCTAGAGAAATTGCAGGGAAAGAAGTGATAACAGACACCAACCAAGTTAGTAGAACACATTACATTCGCCCTCAAGGCTTTGAAAATAATCTTCTGTTCTCTGAGACAATTTACACAACATCCCTGCCCTTCAGACTGTAGGTACTGGCCACAGTCTCTGGATTTTGAGTGAAGGTCCCTGGGCCCTGGGCTTCAGCTTCGCTTTCCAGGCCCACTGGGACAGCAACTCTGCTCCCTTGGCTTTAGGCGCACCATTCTCCTAGTCCATCGGAGTGACAACTCCACCCTTAGAAACACCAGAGGCCATGGCTCCACCCTTTGAAACCCCTGAGGTCATGGCCATACCTTTTGAGGCTGAAGCAGCTAGGCTTCTTGTGTCCCTTGTCTCTTCAGCTTCTGCTTCCTATGGCCTCTCAGCCCTCGGGCCTCACGCCTGCATCTGCCCTGCTGGGGCAAGTGTTCCAAAGCTCAGTAGCTCCACCGGTAAGTGCCCGGAGGCACCCCACTCCGTGAGGAAGCCTTCTGCGCACAGGCACTCAGCTCCCTCGCTCCATGGGTGGGCAAGCCTAGCTCCACCAATAAGTGCTCAGAGGCACCCGACTCTGCCAGGAAGCCTCCTGCTCACAGGCATTCAGCTCTCTCTCTCCATGGGTCAGCTCCAGTGCCATCTTTCACCGGTCTCCTGGTTCTGCTGCTGTTGGTTCTCTGCTGCTGCTGCTTCTCTGCCGCTGTAGGTTCTCTGCTGCTGCTGGTCCTGTGTCACTGCCACACGTCTGTCCATTCACAGTTTTAAAATCTATCCATTCACAGTTTTAAAACCACTTCCACATTTTAGGTATCTGTTAGAGCAGCACCCCACTCTCGGTACCAAATTCTGTCTTAGTTACCTAGCGCTGCTACAACAGAAATAACACAAGTGGATGGTTTTAATGAAGAGAAGTTTATTTCCTCATAGTCAAAGTAGGCTAAAAGTCCAAATTCAGGGAATCAGCTACAGGGGAAGGCTTTTTCTCTCTGTTGGCCTTCTTCTCTTCAGTGTTCCTGAGACTAGGAGCTTCTCTGCGCAGGGACCCCGGTCCAAAGGACGCGCTCTGCTCCTGGCACTGCTTTCTTGATGGTATGAGGTCCTCCTGTCTCACTGCTCACTTCTGTCTTTTATATCTCGACAGATTGCCTCAGGACACAATCCAGTCTTGTAGATCCAGTCCTGCCTTACTAACACAACTGCCACCCATCCTCCCTCATTGGCATCATAGAGGCAGGCTTACAACATACAGGAAAATCACACAGTACCAGGAATCATGGCCTAGCCAAATTGATACACACATTTTTTGGGGAACATAATTCAAATCATGACAAGGGGTATGTAATAACAGTCTTTAGTTCTCTACAGTACTATCATATGGGGGGAATAGACTAATATTGTGACAGTCTAGATGTTGGAACTAAAGCCATGAGTGGAAATGAAAGGGAACTAGATTTAGTTCACAATAAAGAGAACTGCATATCCATTAGAACTATCCAAGAATAGAATTAGGTATTTTGTGAGGTAGTTAGTCCCACATTGCTGGAGATGCCATGAACACAAAGAGAAGATAGAGAAGGTGGTGGAAGTTCAGAGGATACGTGAGTTCCGTTCTAGACCTATTGAGTTGGAGGTTGTGGCAGAACGATTATATGGAAATGTCTTAAAAACTGAGAACTGAAACTGCATAGATGTTTGGGATAGAGATGGAGATCTGGGAGTTATCCATACGGAAGTGTTAATTGAAGTCATGAATATAGATAAGATTGCTCAAGGAGAAAGAGAGAAGGCCAAGACCTGAGTCTTGGAGAAAACACACACACACACACACACACACACACACACACACACACACACACACACACACACACACACACACACACACACACACACACACACACACACACACACACACACACACACACACACACACACACACACACACACACACACACACACACACACACACACACACACACACACACACACACACACACACACACACACACACACACACACACACACACACACACACACACACACACACACACACACACACACACACACACACACACACACACACACACACACACACACACCCCCCAGGGCTTCGAACCGGTTAAGGAAGCGAAACTGGGACAGACCTGAATTTTTAAAATTTGGGTGAACTGGAATGGGAAAAATTATGGGTTGAAGCCCTGCTAGAAACCTAATCTCGCTCTTAGAAAACAAGGGTAGCATATGTGTTGCATAGCAACCAGATCTCTTGCTTGTGGGCTTTTGAGCAGAGTTGGAAATAAAAGTGCCCTGCTCAAAGATGGTGGCCAGCCACACTGCTTTGAATGTGTGTTGCTCTCCACAGTCCTGCCAATAATCCAATCTCATGCATCAGGCTCCTGAAAGGGCTCACTATGCCTCTTCCAAGTCTCCCATTCCAGGGTTTCGATCTGTAATTTTTTTCCATTCTGGATCACTGAAGTTGTAAAAATTTGGGTCTGTTCTGGTTTCACTTTGTCGGCAATTACCTAACTGGTTCGAACCAATTTGAAGCCCTGACACATAAACACACCCTGATGTGTCAGGGAAGGAGCAAATGTTGGAGACTCAGTACTGGTTGTCATCAAGTCAATTCCAATTCACGGCAATCCCATGTGTTTCAGAGTAGGACACATGCAATCACCATTAGTTGGGTTTTCAATGGCTGATTTTTCAGAAGCAGATTTCCAGGCCTTTCTTCCAAGGCACCTTTGGGTGGGCTCAAACCTCCAACCTTT
Source organism: Dugong dugon (assembly GCA_030035585.1). Lineage (NCBI taxonomy): Eukaryota > Metazoa > Chordata > Mammalia > Sirenia > Dugongidae > Dugong > Dugong dugon. Next base: position 70,546,622 of record CM057471.1, read on the forward strand.
TGGCTAGCAGCTGAGCATGTTAACTGTTTGCACCACCTAGGGACTCCATTAGAGGAGAAGCAGAAGTATAATGTCACAGAAACCAAGCAAAGAGCTTTGTGAAGGAAGGATGGTCATTGTAAGTATCAGATACTGCTGAGAAGTCAAACAAGTTGAGGAGAGAATAGGGCCATTGGATTGGGGACAGGAGTGATGCCCTGTGAGTATTTTCATAAAGGTGTGAGACTGTAAGGCAGATTGCTAAGAGTTAAGGAGTGTCTGTTGAGGAAGTTGAGAGAACAAGCCTAGGGCACTCATTCAAGAAGTCTGGCAGCCACTAATGGTAAAAGGAGGCAGCAAGGTCAATGGAAGATGAGTTTGTTTTATACTAAGGGAAATTTGATCATTTTACAGAGAATGAGAGACTTCAAAGGCCCTAGAAAAGTAATTGACAGCATAAAGTCTCAGAGTGGATAGAAGGAGATGGGACACAGAAGAATAAGGCAGCTTTGCAGAAAAATAGAAGGACAAGTGTTAAGAAATTGTACCTTTTCTCCATTATGCTGTTTCATCTCATCCCTTCTGTGTTCATCATCTTGTGTTGGAAATAACAAAAAAATTACATACCTTTTGTGTTATCATTTGCTTATTTTACAAGTATCAATCATTTCCTAATGCTCTTTGCCTGAGTTTGTCCCATCTGCTTTCTATGTTCTGTGAAATCTGGGTTCCCCTGAGAGCTCCTGATGTGGGCACATCGGTTTCTTAAAATGATCCTCCTTTTCTATTTTATTGGAGTCATTTATGGTTGTATCATCAGGAATGAGTCTTGAAGTCACCAGTTTCTCTTCAGTCATTTTCTCTTGTAGGGAGGGAGTCTTTGACTATGGGTTGATGTCCTTTCCCCTTTTGAAGTGTTTTTTTGTTTTTTAATCAGCTTTCTTAAAGTTTTCTCTCCCTTCATTGTTACTATCCCCAAGATGAGCTAGTCATTTTCTCCTGACTCCTTGTAATGTGGTAGTAATACAGTGGGAAAGGAAACATACTTGAGTAAGAAGACTTAGGTTTCAATCCTGGTTTCACCATTTTCTGGTTTTGTGCCTTTGGAACGATCCTATGTCCTCCTCTGAACCTCCTTCTCTGAATCTGTAAAATGAGGCTAGTAATACCCACTTTATGGGATTGCTGAATGGATTAAGTGTGAGCATTGAGAGGTCTGTGTGGGACAAAGAGCTGGCATTCAGTGAAAGTTAGCTAAATCTCATTCTTCTGTTGTTTCTGTGTCATGTGACAGACTCGACTTGAAGGTGGCGTGATAGTGACCTTACTGAAGAGGGTGAGGAATAGGGTTTGTATTAAAGACTTGCATAGCCTACAGCTGCCAGATCAGAGGTAGGGCATGCTTCTCATTGAGCGCAACAACTAGTTCGCATGGTAGAACGCAGCAAGGTAGAAATAAAGGTCATATTTTATTATTTTACAATGAATTTTTATTTTTTATTGAGGTATAATTTTCATTAATACAATTTGCAGATCTTGAACATTCAGTTAATTGACTTTTGACAGTTGTGTACCCTAGGGGTGGCAAACTTTTCTGTAAAAGGCTAGACAGTAAATATTTTAGACTTTGCAGACCAAGAGGCAAAAATCAAGAATATTATATAGGTACTTTTATAACAATAGAGGAGCCCTGGTGGGACAGTGGTTAAGCGATCAGCCGCTAACTGAAGGATTGGTGGTTCGAACCCATGAGCTGCTCCACGGGAGAAAGATGTGGCAGTCTGTGTCCATAAGGATTACAGCATTGGAAACCATATGGGGCAATTCTGTTCTGTCCTATAGGGTCTCTAAGAGTTGGAATTAACTCAATGGCAACCGATTTTTTTTTTTTTTTTACATATAACAAGAGAGAAAACAAATTTCTACAAATTTTTTATTCATGAATTTAACATAATTTTCATGTGTCGCAAAAATATTCTTCTTTTGATTTTTATTTTAACCATGAAAAATATTGAACATATAAAATCAGGAGGCAGGCCAGATTTGGCCTGTGGGTCATAGTTTGTCAACTTTTGGTGCACATCTATGTAATCGCCATCTCAATCAACTACCTAGTCCTTGAGATTAAGATTAAATGAGAAAATGTGTGCAAAGGGTTCTGCATAATGCTTGGCACACAGGAGAGACTCATTAAATGATAGTTGTTATAATCACTACTATCTGATATAAGGAGCCCTGATGGTGCAGTGGTTAAGAGCTCGGCTGCTAACCAAAAATGTTGGCAGTTTGAATCCACCAGCCACTTCTTGTAAACATTTTGGGGCGGTTCTATTCCGTCCGATAGGGTCATTATGAGTCAGAATTGACTCAGTGGCAAGGGGTTTTGTTTGTTTGTTTTTAACTATTTGTTATGAAGGAAGGGATATGTACAATCCTTCAGAAAAAGAAAATGATGGTGGAATAGAAATGGCTAGGAATTCCTGATCTTAAGTGTAGCATATTTACTTCTTGATGGATTTTGCCTTGTTTCTGTCTAATGAAGCTGTGTTCATGCTTGCTGCATGGGTCCTCAGTGTGTGTGTCTGCAAATGTGTGCTCACTTGTGTGTGCATGTGTGTGTACATGAGCATATAGTGATCGCCTGGCTTGGACAACATATGGACAGTTATCAAGGCCAACACTGCCTTACTCACGTGGCTCCCTTGCAGGACTCTTTGGCTTCTTCTGGAAGGAGGAGTGCCATATGTTGATGAATGAAAGTTCTACTTCCAAAGCAATTAAAGGGTTGGCAGAGATGGAGATAGTCAACAAGGGTTGCCCATTGGTGCAAATTGTGTTAGAGGACTCTGAGCTACGTATCACTCCTTATTTTTCCTCAGGGCCCCTGAATAGCTGTTAGGGGATAATAAACTTTACGGTAGAACAGTGACCACACCCAGCCCAATACCACAGCAACATGCCTCTTTGACAGATTATTAAGAAATTATTGAGAAGTATTTTCAAACTGTTACTTTAACAAAAGAGAGGTAGATCCTTTTATGTAGCAAGTGGGTACTTTCTTAGAAATGTGGGTTTTAGCTGCCGCTCTATATAGCTCCAACTACAGGTGCCTGAACACGTAACTATGAGCAATGAGTCTTTGATGCAGTTTTGCTGTCTATGAAATGTGATGAAATCTGCCTGTTGCCAAGATCATCTGTAGAAATCTCTTCCATTTGTACTGGCTGACATCATAAGTAGTTTGCAAAAGAAATAAATGTGTTCCACCCGATGAAATACACTGCTTCTCTGCATTTACATTTAACCTTTTTGGAATTTCTTAAGTTTTCAAGTTGTGACCTTCCCGTGTGTTAACTGGCAGAGTTTGAGCAGTCATGTTGGCAGACATGCAGTGTCTTTTAAGGCAGGCAGCAAAGAGATTTTTCATCCATTATTAACTGATACTACTCTTTTCAGCAGACCAAACATTCTACTATTCAACTGCCAGAATTATTCTAGACCCGAGGTGAAGAATAAGTCATTCTTTCCCACGTATTTCTTATTATTTACCTAACTTAGCAAATGTCTCCTTCAGCTTTTTAGCTACTTTTTGGGGGCCTGAACATTTATATACATAGTATACCAATTGGATATTTCTTTATGAGCAGTGCTAACGGCCATTTTAGTGTTATTGTGGCTAAATCCAAGATGTGGTGTTATTCCAAAAGAGTCGGAAAGGATTGTCAAGAGAAAGAGTGAACCATAATACCATTCCTTTTAGAGCTTTAATTGTTGCTCATTGGTGGTGCGTTATGCACAGGATATGATATTACAAGCAAGGAATTGAGTTTCCCCTGAGGTAGTATCTCCTTTTGGTGTCCAACAGTTAATACTGGAAGCTTGACTTTTTTTTTCCTTTTGACGTCTCCTCCCCTTCCCCACCATGTCCTTGTAACATGTAGGTATCCAACTGGTTTGGCAACAAACGAATCAGGTACAAGAAGAATATCGGCAAGTTTCAGGAAGAAGCTAACCTCTACGCTGCAAAGACAGCCGTGACAGCCGCACATGCAGTAGCCGCAGCTGTGCAGAACAACCAGACCAATTCGCCCACCACGCCAAATTCTGGTGCGTACTGGATGCTTGCTCCCTACTTGAGCCAGGCAGCCTTATGCCACAAAGCCCTGTCCCACAGGCCAGGAAATAGCCATACCAAGGGCATGGTGGAATTATAATTGTGTTAAAATGTGGGCTTGTTCTTGGGATGGATAAATGAGTGTATGGCCAGAGCTGTAAACCCACCGTCCCATAGTGAGAGCACCACTCTTTTCTGGTAGATTCTGGAACTTCTACATTTAATAGTGGTTTTTAATTCAGCAATCAGGCAAAGTTCTGTCACTAATGATTATTTTGGTTATACTGTTCCATATGTCACTTTAAGGTCAATGATGGTCTGTCAAATAGTGAAATAGCAGAAGTGTGAAATTTAACTGTTGCTGTGCATAATGAAGCTGGAATGTTGGATTTAAGTGCAGCAGTGCTTTCTACCTAATGTAGCCTCAGACTCCATTCTGCTTTCCTTTTTAGCATTTCTTTACTACTGTCTAAGCGGTGCTGGCTTTGTGGGATCAGTAGGTTGTTAGCTGTTAAGGATATGATATTTAATACATGGATGCAATACTTCTGACTCCTCATACAGTACACTTTGGCCAAATTTTATGTGACATTTGTGATGGAGTTAGAAATACCCTAAAATTACAGAAAACTTGAATAACCATGAAAGTCCAAACAGATGGACTGGAGTAGCAGTTCAGGGGATTTTTATAAGGAGGCCTTTAAAATATGTCTTTAAAAGTTCAGCATATGAAGTTTTTTTTGTTTTGTTTTACACCACCCCCACCCCTGACCCCCCAGTTCTTTTTAGTGGCACATAGTAACAGGTGAAAGGCAAGTTAGGTAAAACATAAAACATACGTGTAAGAAAAAGCTTCAGAAAAACATTTCTTCTCTAGGTAATCGTCCACCCTGACAGTTAATGATGTTGAAGAGTTTATTTAATGATCAAGTCCTGAAGATAAATGGAAACAAAAGAGAGCTTCTAGGCCAGTTAGTGGGTGTTTTTCTGTTTATTTTGATTTGTCTCTTTGTTTCTTATTGGGCTTCCCCATTGATAGGACTTTTCCTAGATGCAAAACCCATCACAGGACCTAACTCTTGGAGTTGTTCTCCGACCTCTTAGATCTGGAAATGCTATATGTTGTGCCCAGTTTTCCCTTCTGCACCTTTTCTCCTTTGCCTACCTCTAGGTCTTTGAGGATTATGTGTGTAGCTCTCTGTTATTCAGCTACTTAACTCTTTCCTTTCCAGGTTCTTCTGGTTCTTTTAACCTCCCAAATTCTGGGGACATGTTCATGAACATGCAGAGTCTGAATGGGGATTCTTACCAAGGGTCCCAAGTCGGAGCCAATGTGCAATCACAGGTAGGAGAAATGCCCCAACTGGGGCCTTTCTAGCAGGGTAGGGTTTGGGCTCAAAACTCCTTACTCTGACCCCATGGAAGTGGTCGGCACATCTGTGCAGAACCAGTGCTGGGTGTTTCCAAATGTGACCTATCTGCCCCACCATTTAATTTAATGAGAGTCAAGTGAACAGTGACTTTTGATGATTCAAACCTGATAAACTTTGTGAATGCATTCGGCTCTGGCTTGAGCTCATGGAGAGGGGTTGGGTACATCCTATCGTGTCAAAATAGGACAGAAAAATTGTGTGTGTGAGTGTGTGTATGGTTTAAGAACATATTACTGTGTTTCATTCCTGTATATTTTTTAAGTCAGAATACAAAAACCTGAGTTCTTAAAGTATATTCCAGGTTCAACTCTTTTCTCATCCTTTTAATTGAAAACAACTACTTGTTTTTATGCATATAGGGCTGTGTGTACGTATGAGAGAGAGAAAGAAAGATTCAGTATACATATTTATAAGTAGGTTTTTACCCACAGCCACACACATTTGGTTGCTATAGATGGAAAGTTTGCATTGCCATGATGTTATTGTTTCGCTGGCATGAAAAACAAAGATGTGTGAGTTTAAATATGCAAGGAATTGTTGAAATTCTGCCAGTCACATTTGATTGATAAATTTGTCTTTTGTTGAAGATGCTAAACCCTTGTGACACACATAATTCAAATTGTTTCCTTTTGTAAGTGATGATGTTTTAATAGATTTGGGATGATGAATTTTGTTTTGTCTCACTTCTAGGTGGATACCCTCCGTCATGTTATCAATCAGACGGGAGGCTACAGTGATGGCCTTGGAGGAAATTCACTGTACAGTCCACATAATTTAAACGTGAGTACTCTGGGCAACCAGATTCGAAGAGCTGTAGGAGCAGTGTCAGGCAAACAAGTGACTAATAAATAAATTAATGACCATTTGACTTGGCTTCTCATCTTGATCAGTGTTGGCGGATAGGAAGGCAGCATCTTTACTGCACTTTTCTTTTATGAACCTAAACGTTTGATGTTACATAGATGCCCTTAGAAGTCCTCACAGATGCCCAGGAGTGATTGGCATTCTGTCATCAACAGAGACTTAAGCATCAGCCCATTAAGACTGTGTTTCCTACGGGCCATGCTGTGTCCCAGGGAGATGGTGAAAAACAGATCATTTATCTTAGAATCAAGCAGCAGGAAAAATTCCCAAACACAATGCAGGTGAAGGTGATAACCTTGGATGGCCCCAGACAGATCAACAAATCAAGCTAAACAAAGAATTCTATTTTTAAAGCATATTGCTGCATTGTTAATGTGGGATGCAAGACATGTTCAGCATTTTTAATGCCTCTCAATTTTTAATTAAATAGATACAGGAAATAATTTTAGCTTTTAGAACCAATTCATTAAAACTGTACTTTATTCCCCACCCTGACATGGATGGAAAACGACAAGTCACACGGCTCCTGGGAGGGGGCTGTGGTGGCCATTGGGTCACCATGGTGGATTTGGAGTGGAGTGGTGGGCAGAACCTGGGATTCCAGACTTAGGGAGGAAATGAACTGCCCAACACATGGTAGTAGAGTCAGGAAGAAAATGGACAAATTCTCCCTGTTTAGGGCCTTGGCTTGCTATGAGAGTAAATATTAATGATTTAAAAAGTGATTGAGGATGTTCAATTGTAAAGGGAAAAAAGGACCATTAAATACTCAAATCTTTTACATTTGAAATGTCAAATCTTTCTTTTTGGGTTTATAAATAACTCATAATAACCCACAACAAACCATATAAAAACCCTTTTAGTTGCATTTCTCCTTTTTCATTTAAGTGTTTTGAAATGCTTCAGAGAATGTTCGATATCCTTATCAACATGATAAAATATGAAACTGTGATTGCTTGCAGCATTTTACAGACATGAATTCCATCTTCACTGATGAGGCTTGATAAGGTGCTGTTGTATAATACAGTGCATAATATCAAACCACCAGAGTAAGGATTAATTTATTTTGAAAAAAAAGAATACTTGCTGACAACCTTTCCTCCAGCTGCCACGCTGGGTAAAAATACTGTACATTTGTTGTTTATAAATTTGGATAAAAGAGAAATGATGTTTACTTCAGATGGAATATCTTTAGACTTGTATCTGCGTGAGAGTTTTTCTTTTTCTAAGTAGATTTTCATACCTTAGGGGGAAAACAGCTTACCTTTTAGATAGAGAAGAGGATTGCTTATAGAGCACACAAACACACATGGGCATATCATCATCCAGTCCCACCCGACTGATGCTTTAAAACACTCCCATCCCCACCCCCACCTGAATCTGATATGCCTCAAGCTTGGAAAATCCTATTCCCTTTGGCTCCAGTCATTGCTGTGGAGTTGTTTGTTTCACCTCCCCCCCACCCCGCCCCTTCCCTGTGGTCCTAGAGGGAGGAAGGATACTTTATATACAGAACTATGCAGTCAATTGGAAGACAGGGGGTTCTTTAAGAACAAAGATCATTGGAGAAAAACGAATTCCCAGCACAAGGCTTATCTAAAAGCCATATCCAGGCTGGACGGGGATCTAGACAGAGTCCTCGGCAGCCTTGTGGCACAGGCCTGGAAGAAGACATTTTGGATGGACTTGGAGAATAAGTTGCAGATGGACATGAGGGAGGCACCGGGGACCCTACTGACCCACACTGACACTGGTGTGGGAGGTCTGGCTCAGGGCACCCCATAGCAGCAGAGCCTGGTCTGTGCTGCAGGCACCGGAGTCAGCCCAGCTTACCCTCGCTTTCTCTCCAGAAAGTCCGTCCCGTCACTTCCACTCAGTGTTCCCCAACTCACAAGCCCAGCACCTCCCTCTTCTTGACTGACATAAAAATATGTAGCGACAAGCTGTCTGCCAGGGCAGAAATCTGATCAGACACTGATTTCAGCAATTGCCTCTATAGGCCAAGACATAAGGCAAATTTGTTTCTGAGTACTGTTATTGCTGATGCAGGTCTGAGTCTGGAAGGGCCAGCGGCATGTGGAAAGCGGTAGCAACATCCCAAATAGGAGCTCCAGTTATAGATAATTGGAATACAGATTTGAATAGTGTGTGCTCCTTCACAGTTCATGCATTTTTATTCTGGAAGATCCTATTTGGAGGGAAATTCTGGCCTTCGTTTTCCAAGGGTTATACTAGCTGGCTGCCAGGTGTGTTGGGAAAAAGGTTGGGCAACTTCTTCTCTATGGAAATGAAGATTAAGCTGAGTTGAAGTTTATACTTCATGGAGCTCAAGGTTTTGCTGAGGTATTGCATTGGGCTTCACCCCTACTCCCTTCTTAAAAGATTCCTTTTCTAGTCACTTTATTTATACCAGCAAATCAAAGGCTGAGCTTCATGCCAGCTTGGGCCTAGCTGAAGCCCTTCTTCAGCATGCTGATGTATTGCCAGGCCTTCACTTGGCGGGATGGATTTGTTTTACATGCATTTAATCCCATTTTAACACATGCTTCAAACTCCTGCCAAAGTGGGTTTAGAAAATACATTTGCTAATGCATCTTTGCTCTCATGTTGTCATCTGGGTGTTTTAAACTGGGGAGTAGAATTAATATGTAGACGTGCACCCGCTGAACTGTGTTTCTCCTTTCAGGCTAATGGAGGCTGGCAGGACGCAACAACTCCATCTTCTGTGACTTCTCCTACTGAAGGCCCAGGAAGTGTGCACTCTGATACCTCTAACTAATCTTTGGCAACACTTTTTCCTGAGCTGACATGCCTTGATAAGTGCATTCAGAGCAATAGGAGGAAAAGGAAAGCGTTTTTGTAGCCCACCATCTACAGCTTTACTGTAAAACCTTGTCTTATTAGAGAACTTGGTAAATCTGTTTTTTAAGGAATCATAATCATTTGTATTTATACTTAAAAACACACAATGTTTTAAAAAAAAGCACTTTATCCAATTAGGCCAAGATTTAACATTGTTGACAGTCCTGTAGCTATTTTATCATAATTTATTATCAATATTTTACATTAATGGTTTCATAGTTGCCAATTACTTGGCCTTAAGGGTAAAAAGTACAATATATGCTAAACCTCAATCGTTAAAGCAGATGCAAAGATTCACCTCACCTAAATTTAACTTCTTGCATATCCATTGCAGACTTTGTCTTTCTTTCATATCACTAATGGATTTGGAATAAAAGAGCTGTTTGGCTATCTCTGTTAATGATGGTTGTGTTTAAGAATCTTCCTCGTCACATTTGTGTTGCGATCTCTTATGTTATAATTAGGTCAGAGACTGGTAGCATCTTTTCTCTCTCTGAAACACCAGTGCCCAGAGTCTTGCTCAGTAATTAAATTATGGATCCAGACTGTTCTGAGCGATGAAGATACTTGCTGCTGATAGAGGTGAAACTGAGATCCGTCTGGGGTTTTACGGTGTGCACTGGGTGCTGCACAGACTTGTCAAGGTTTGCTATGTCCTCTGGGCATCGATAAAAGGCCCTGCTCTCTGGAGTGTTGTATATAGTGTAGCAAAAGAGTATTTATACATCTCACCAATCAAAACACAGCTTTATTACCTCATGCGAACTCATACAAACCAATAGAATTTCAACATGTTCTGTAGCTTAGAGTGCTCACTTACTACCTCTGAACAATACTCACGCTGTAGTTTGTCTCTTTCTATCTTTTTGCATCTTGTAATTAACTCTTTGTTTCCCTTCATAAAATGTAATGTACATTGTAATCTTTTAAAAGAAAAATCAGGGTTGCATTTGCAACTTTTAAAAAACCGAGAGTGGAAACATTGGGTCTTAATTCAATACAGGATCAGTAAAACTGTTGTAAATACTGAGAAACATTTTGAATGTTCTTCATCTTGTTACTAATCCATGCAAAAAAAGCAGCGACTAATTGTGATGCATTCAGATTTCAGTATTCAGTACTGTATATTTCACCCTGTGTAATGGGGCCCCCCTCTCCTCTCTTTTTGTATCGTATGCGATTCTGAAACTGATTGAGTCATGAAAATAAGTTGTGGCGGTGATTCTAATGTATTAAAAATGTTTCGTGTTCCTTTCTAACTGGATTACACCCTGGATTGATAAAAGTCTTCCTCGTGGTAGTTATATGTAGTTTCAAACATGAATAAACTTTTTGCTTTCATGATTAAATGTTGATGCAGTTTTCTTACTCCACCACCTAAGCAAGGCAGTGCAGGGAAAGGAGAAAGCCTGCCCAGAGCCAGGCCTGGGCATGTGAAGGTGGGACCTGTCAGAAGGGGCTTTGAGATGATGTGGAGGTTGGGAGGAAAGTAACAGCGCCTGTTGACTGAGCACCACCTCTGTGCAGACTCGATGCCAGCAACCGAACTATCTCTACATGTCCTCACTGGATCCTTACACTCATACAATACCACCAGGAAAATAGTGTCCCCATTTTCTCAGAAAAATTCAGCAAATGCCTCACAGTTACAGAGCTAGGACAAGGGGCCACACCTTGAACTCAAGTCTGTCAGCCCTTGGAGCTCACACTCTCTGACCACTTGTTAGATGGAATGATTTTCCCATTTTAAAATTACCAGTGCCTTGTCACATTCACTGTTTCACTTTCCTAAAGTCTGTGAGATACTAGCTAAGAACAAGCAAAGTTTGTCTGAAAACAGTGAGCCTTAGATGCCATTACAAAGACAAACAAAAAACCCTGCAACTTCTTAACATAACTTTTAAAAATCTAAACTTTAAAGTGAAAGACCAACTAAAAGACTTTTACCTAGATTAAACATTATTTTGTTTTATTAAAATTGGAGAAATTTCATATGTTTACATACACATTTGTCACTAATATCTAAACCTTTATAATAAAAGAGGTCAATAGCAGGTAATTGGCCTGTTTACTATATCTCAAGGAAATCGACTCACAGGAAATCAGATTAATGTTAATCAGTTGCAGCAAACTGTCTATGATAAATACAACTGTTGTACTATTTCAGTTGGTACAGCCAGGCAAAACAAGGTCTAGGGCCACCATTCCCATTAATCTTGAGGCAGTTATACTGTGAGGGTAAACTTTATAAAATAGATTGCCCTCCACAGCTGTCCTCCCTCACGCAGGCTCTCAGCCTGCCTGTAGGAATCTTTCCCATGGCTAAGTAGTTATTTGCATGATTCAATTAGCTTGTGGGTCAGCCTTTCTTATCTTCGTACATAAAACAATCTCTATGCTGCATGGTTTTGCATAAATATCCTGTGGAAACAGTACACATATGCACGCACAAATTCATCTTCTTTGATGTTCAAAAACAAAAGTCCTAAGTATTCAGATTTTAGCTGAGTCTGTTGAGAGAGATACACACCAAGTGCTTTTCGGAGATTTCACACCTTGACTAGCAACCCTTGAGGGAAATAACTGAGTCTGGGCTTTTACTCTGAGGAGGCTTAAATAAAACAGCCCATTTCCTTGCAATATGCTAGTTTAGGGAAGTACTTGCACATTCTTCGCTACCTCTTTGGGAGGGCAGAAGCATCCTCAGTTTGTAAATGAGATAACGGGTACTACACAGGCCTTCCAGCCTAGCTTCTGGTGACCACTGGAGCTTGTAAAGGCATGGAAACTGCACAGGAACTGACCCTGAGATTCTTAGGTCTCACTCAGTTGGGTGAAATCAGCCATTGGTTTGATACATTTTCACCAGGTACCTTTTCTGGGTGAAGTGACATGTTAGGGGCTAGGCCCAGAAATGAATGAAACTGGACCCTGAGATCCTGGGCCTAGTCCTTCTTGTTCAGAAAGTCATGCTTAGTAAGGGTAGTAGAAAGGCTGGTAGACTGTTAAACCCTAATGCTGGACAAGTGAGGGTCCCCAAACCGAATCACAAGGTCAAAAGAATTAACAGTAGGAAACTGAAACACCGATTCACAGGCCAAGGGGCCTGTCCTTACATAACAATTAGATGCACAAAAACACGTGTGCTTGTAAGAGAATATGTGTTTGTTCACAAGTTTCTGGAGTCCAAGTTCCTGCGAAGCTGCTCATGTTGGACTACTAGTCTTCCACCAGGAGGTACACAAGCCATTGTGGGAAGTGAGGGGCGGTGTTCTAGAGAAGCACCCTCTGTGTGTGGAAAATGGTGACATGGGATTAGTCCCCCTGAAGGGGTGGTGTTTAATGTGTGAGATGTGAGACGGGGGCTTCACTGCACTGACAGCTGCAGTTTATTGAGCATCTCCTGTGCGCCCCACCCTTGGCCAGGTGGTTTTCATACATTATCTTATTTAATCCCCATGTAGCCCCGTATGTAGGTCATATTATTATCCCATTTTTGGATGGGGAACCTGAGGTTCAAAGAGGTGAGACTTCCTGTCTTATGGTTAATTAAAGTGCAGAGCTGCAGTTTGCCCTGTGAAGGCTTTGTGCAACACCTTCCAGCAGCTGCTTGTAGCGGGACAGAAAGAGGCTCCGATGAACTAAGGCCATCCAGTCTCCAGTGTGAGGTCCCTTTTGGGGTGAGGTGACCAGGGAAAGCATCCTCCCCCACCTTAGACTTTGTAGCTTTCTTGCCTACGCCTGAGTTGCCTGAACCACTTGAGTATGTATGACCTGTGGAATGTGTGTGATGTGTGTCACAGTTTGTATGTGGTCCTATCTGTGTGTAGATCACGAGGCTGGGACAAGCAACAGAAAGAGCCCAGGTGCTTGGGCTGGGCTGGGCCTGGCACCATCACTAATGGAGGCAAACAGAGTAGCTACCTCGGAGGGCAGCTGTCGTTCTCAGGAAGTGCTGACACAGAGCCTGGGTTACATTCTCTACTCATACTTGACTATGGACAGAGTTCCACCTGGGCTTGGGTGCGCTCCCTGTGCCTGTGTGGGTGCTCTCCAAGTCTCAGGCTCTGCCCAGTTTATTAGCTCTGGCCTGTCTCCTTAGTCCCTCTGCCTTCACAACTGACACTGAGTTTGAGCAGATCTCACCCCAGGTTCTGGAGCCCAGCAGGCATGGGTTTGAATCCTGGCTTTGCCTCCTACCAGCTGTGTGACAATAGGTGAGGGACTTAACCTCCCTGAGCCTCAGTTTCCTCATTCCCTCTTCTTAGAATGTCCCTGTGCACCTTGTCTCCCCTGTGAATGCCCGTCCTTCAAGGCTGACCCAGATCACTGTGTCCTCTCACAGAGCCAGGCCCTCCCACCTCCCTTATGCAGCACTTTGTCTCTTCTCCTGGTCATCCAAGCAGACGCCCAAAGGGAGAGGGAGTTAGAAAAGTGAGGAGTTAATTGAATGGGGGTTGTAGGCACAAGGAAGAGTGTACCAAGCAAGGGGAAGAGCCTGTGCAAAGGCCAGGAGGCCAGAGCCAGCAATAGTCAGAAGCATCTGTGGATGCTTGCTAAGTAACTTCACAGATTCTCTCTTCAGATCCTTTCAGCAGCTGCATGAGGAAGCTTCTATTATCTTCATTTTACAGATGAGGACACTGAAGTTCAAAGGATGGAGCCACACGCCCAAATACAGAGCTGGAATACAAGTGTCGGTGTGTCTGAAGCCCAAACCTACACTTTAATCCCTTTTGTGCTAAGCTGTTTTGTCAAGTGTCTGTGTGCTCATAGCAGTCCGTAGGCCCACTGTGTGCCTGCCTGGAGCTAGTGAAGGTGAGGTGAGAACTGAGCAGAGAAGAAGATGGATGCCAGCCCCTGGTGCCCCACTGGGGCCCTTGGCTCCTCCGCCTAGCAGCCCAGGATCCCAGGGACACCCTCTGGAAGGCTGCACTAGCATCCAAAGGCACTTTGGGTCAACTAAAGCCTGTGCCTGCCCACGGACAATAAGAGTGGCCACCTCCCAGCCCTTCTACCTTGGCTATTGTGAACTCAGCCAAGGTGCACAGAGCTGCCAGGTGCCATGCCTTTCACAGCCACATAGACAGCCCCATCCCAGGAATGAAGAAACAGATGGTGGGGTTCAGTGTAGCCCCCTGGCTAGGAAGGCATCATGGCTTAACACTTATGAATGTGGGCTCCCAAGTGCAACTGCCTGGGGTTCAAGCCTGGCTCTGCCTCATACCAACTGTGTGTCCTTGGGGAAGTCACATAACCTCTCTGTGCTTCAGTTTCTTAACTGTCAAGAGTTGCAGAGAGGGTGAAGCAAGTTGGTTCAGGGACAGTGCCCTGCATATAGTAGGAGCTGAGGCTGGCTGCTGTTACTTCCTATTAGTCCGTGACTTGCCCCATGGCGATGTTTTGCACTTGAATGCCAGTTGCATTGATGCCATACCTCCCCTCCACCCCCGTGCAAGTCCCACTTCACCCACTGTTTATAAAACCCAGATTTTCTGATACCCAGGTTGATGTATCTCCCTTCAAAGCAACCTGGTGTGAAGAGCTAGGGCACTGGAGTCTGGCCAAGTTCTGCCACTTGTCAGTGGTGTGTGACCTTGGACGTGTCACCTCTTCTCTCTGCAGCCTCAGTTTCCTCATGTGTAAAGTGGAGATTTTATTCCTATCTACCTCACAGAGATGTCATAAAGATTAAGTAAGCTGGTGCACACACGGTGCCTGGACCCTAGGGTGTGGTAGGTTCTCCTCTTATTGTTGTTACAGGTGGCCCAAATCAGAAGGGAACACCAACCTCTGGTCTCTCTAGCTGGAATGGTTACTTCTGGTTAACAGTGGATCCTAGGGGGTGGCTCAACCTCCTCACCCCACCCATTCTGGCCTGCTCCCCTCAACCCTCAAGGCTGGACTGAGGCTGTGGCTTCACCTCTCACCGCAGTCTCAGGAGATAATAAAAGGCTGATCCTTTTTTTCCTGGTAAAATTTCAGCAGAAAGTGTACGCGCCATTAAATATGGAAATCCAGAATTTTATTAGCAATCTGCTAGATCTGAACTGACGCCAATTAAACAAAAAAGATATCATTTATAAAAAGGCAGAGTTCAACTTGTATTAAATATGAAATGCAATTTTCTCCTGGTTTTGATTTATTACTGGTGGTCCATTGTTCAAAGAAGCATGTTATATTTCAATAGAGAAATATTGTTTATTCATTAATATTTTAAAACGGGCTTATTGCTGTGCATGGCTCTCACTGAATGAAACTTATGATTTAAAACATGAATTAATAAACACATTTGAAAGTGTTAGACGAGATCACAACCTCTCATTTTTCACTTTCCTGGGAGCATATTAAATTTTTATAATTCTGCATCTACAGTTTTTTCTTTTAAATAAAGATGCAGATTCCGAACTACTCTGCTAATTTCAGGTAACCAGGAGTGAAAAGCAATATTGTGGGGTACTGGTGTCAGGATCACAGAATCCCCAAGAAGACGCTCAAGTTTATTTTCGTAATATTCATAAATCAAAATAAATGAGCTTTGTGCGGGAGGCAGCGTTCATGTGCGTGAGGATGCCTGCTGGAGCAGGCCTGTGCATTTGGATTGTCTGTGTGTGTGCAGGTGGGTTTAACATGGGAATATTCATGTCCACACATGTCTGAGCTTGTGTGTGTCCACAGAAACACCTATGCATCAACCTAGATGTGTAAGTTCATACAGTTGGAATCCATCTCGGTTGTTGGGTTTAATGATCAACAGTTATTTATTGAGCACCTACTCTGTGCCACACAGCATGTTGGTTACTGAAGATGTGCTGGTTACAGGATGAGTTCCCTCCCCTTCCTCCACAAACCTGCCTGAGGCATCTCCCCACCAGGAGCTGGTCTGTTGTGTTCCCCACAGTGCCCCCAGCACCAAAAACAATGCCTGCTATAGTGTGAGTGCTTGGTTGACCCATAGACCGGAAGGTTAGGGAAGGAAGAGATCTTAATGGGTTGGAGGTGGGAAAATCTTCCACAAAGATCTCAAAAAATTTCACTGTATCCCTGTCCCCACTTCTCACCTCCACTCCCTTCCCCTGAAACTGCTGCTGGAGGCAAGGCCCTCACTGGCCTCCTCATCCCAGAATTCAGTCCTAACCTCACCGACTTCTCCACAGCACTCCTGCCATTTGTCCTGCCCTTCCTGATACACGCTGCCCCTCACGCATCTGGCCACTGCATACCCATGTGGATCTTCTCCTGCCTCTTTCCTCAGCCTCCTCTTCCTCTTACCTGGATCTTTTCTCTCTCCACACACTTGCATGGCGGTGAATCATCAGTCATGCATCTTCCCTTATATCACCAGTGACATGTTTTTTGAAAGGCTCACTAGGCATCTATTCTGTCTTGCCTTCCCAGTCTCCTTTGAAGCTAGATGTGGTCATGTGACACCACTCTGGCCAATGAGACATAAGAGGAAGTCACTGGGTGGGGTTCCTTCCGTGAAAGCTTTTAAAGGAACTGATTGGCTGGCCTTTGTCTACAGTCTTGGCTCCTTCCCACTTCTTTCTATCTCCAAGGGCAGGCATGAGGCCTGGAGGGCAGTGGCCATCTCAAGACCATGAAGTGATGCCCATGAGGATGAGGGCCTACAATGGGGATAACAGAGCAGAAAAATATGAAGAGCCTTTTGGCATCACGGAGCAGTAACCCAGCCCTGAGTCACCTACTCCTAGAGTCTTGTAGGTGAAGCCAGGAAACCCCAGACTAAACTTTAACCCTAGTCTTAAACCAGTCCATGGTGCTGGCCCTGGATTTGTTTACACTGCATCTTAGAGGTTTCAAAGACTTTCTTCCCCTGCTCCCTTGATCCTCACCACCCTGTGCAGGAGGCAGGGTAAGTATCTTTGCCTCCTTTCTGCAACTGAGGCTCAGAGAAGATGCATATGTTGGATGGGTCAAGCACAATGGTTTAGAGTCAGGTACACCATGGTTGAGCCTGGCTGTGGGAACTTGAGAAAGATATTCCTCTTCTCTGAGCATGGTTTTCTCATCTGTAAAATAGGACTAATGGGTCCAAAAGAGACGATGTTGGCCAAAAGCTTAGCCCAGGACCTGGCCATAAGAATCAAGACTGGATTGCTGTTGGCTGTTATTTCTCATCTTATTATCATTACAAGAAAATTTCCCAGAGTTTTCCAGCAAATCAGCATCTCAGAAGATACTCCCATTCTGGTCAAGTTGAGGCCAAGGAGGACCCAGAAAAAGATAGATAATGTGAGGAAAATGTGCTCCCTTGATGAGGAAGGCTCTGAGTTGAGCCCATGGTGACACCAAAGTGAGGCGCTCACAGTACTGACAGCCCAACTCCACCTTGACTCCAGCTGTGCCTGATAAAGAGACACCATGAAAATTAATATGGCCTTTTAGGGAAGGTTTGGATGTTTTCGCTCAGAAATTTTAATGTATATACCCTCTGACCAAGCAACTCCAGTCTTAGAAATTTATGCTATAGAAATGACCGGTTGTGTTCTTAATAATTTATGTTCAAGAATGCTTACCAGAGCACTGTAGGTGAGAGCAATAAATATAAACAAATATAAAAATATAAACCAAAAAGTCCATCAGTAGGGGATTAGTTAAATGATGACACATCTCTGCCATGGAGTATTATGCAGCCATTACCAAAGACTGTGGTGTCTATGTAGAAGCATGGAAAGATCCAGGATGTGTTTCTCATTTTTTTTAAAGAAAGTTTAAAAATAGTATGTATAGGGTGATGACAAATACATGGGAGAGAGTGTGTATAACGGAAAGAAAACTGTTATGAAAAAAAGAGATAGATGGGGAGTGAGGAGGAAGGAAGGAAGGAAGGGCCACCTGACTTCACAGTCCAGGAGAGAGGCCCTTGTTACTCAAGAGTTTAGTGACTCACCACCTGGATGGGAATCTTTGCTGGGGAAGGCCAGACCTTTGAGTATGGACCAGATACAGAAAGTTTAGACAAAGAGAAACTTGGAGTTTTTATATGGAGTGACCTGGAACGAAGGAGTAAGGAGCCTGAGAATCTTGATGGAGAAAATGATATAACCTTATTGAAAGACATTAAAGAAAATCTAAATAAATAAAGATATTGCTCATGAATTAAAAGACTCAATATTGCAAAGATGTCAGTTCTCCTAGGTTGATCTATTTGTTCAATGCAAGCTCAATCAAAATCCCAACAGATTTTTTTTTTTTTAATGGAACATGACCAGCTGGTTCTAAATTTATACAGAAATGCGAAGGGCCAAGAATGAGACCAAAACGTTCCTGGAAAAGAAGAACAAAGTGGGAGAACTTGCTCCATCAGATATCAAGACTATAAAACTCTGATAGTTAAGCCAGTGTGGCATTGGCACAGGGATAGACAAATAGTTCAATAGCAGCAAGAGCCAAGAAATAGAACCACACACATATGGACACTTGATACATGATGGAGCTCACATTGCAGATTAAGTGCGAGAAAGATGAACTTTTCAATAAACGGTACTGGGACATTTAGACCCTGTTGTGAGTTTGTGTCTGCTAAAAAGCTATAATAAAGTCCTAGCCCTCAGAACCTGTGAATATGATCTTATTTGGAAATGGGGTCTTTGCAGATGTAATCAGGTTTAAATGAGGTCATGGTGGATTAGGGTGGGCCCTAAATCTAATGCCTGGTGTCTTTATAAGGATAGAGAGATTTGGAGACAGACAGGCATGCAGGGAAGAAGGCCATGTGAAAATGAAGGCAGAGATTGGAGTTATAATACCACAAACCCAGAAATACCAAGGACTGCTAGCAACCAGCAGAAGCTAGAAGAAGCAAAGATTCCTCCCAAGAGCCTCTGGAGGGAGCATGGCCCTGCTGCCCCCTTGACTTCAGACTTTTAGCCTTGAGAATGTGAGAATGTATTTCTGTTGTTTTAAGCCCCCATGTTTGTGGTACTTTGTTATGGCAGCCCCAAGAAACCAAAACAGATACGTATCTCACACTACACACAAAAAGCAGTAAACATACAAGAAAAAAATAAATAAATTTGCTTATTTTAAAATTAAGTACTGTACTATTGTTCATCGAAACACTATAACATGAAAAAGGAATCCACAAAGTGGGAGACGACATTTTCAACACACGTAACTAACAAAGGACTAGTATGCAGAATATATAAAGAAGTCCTACAAATCAATAAGAAAAAGACAAACAACATAAGAAAATGGGTAGAAGGCTTCACCAGGCACTTTACAGAAAAGAAAACTCAAATAATCAATAAACATGTGAAAAGATGCTCAACGCATTAGAAATCATGGGAATTCAAATTAAAATCTCATTGATATATCATTATCTAACCATCAAGTCGGAAAGATTATTTTAAATACCAAATGTTGCCAAGTATGAAGAAAAGTAAATTGATAAAACCACTTACGAAGATAATTTGGCATCCTCTAGTAAAGTTTAAGAGAAGCGTATACCCAATGCCAGCAATTCACTCTAAAGAAACTCTTATGTGCGTATAAAAATAAGCAGAGCATGGCCCAGCAACTCCACTTCTAGATATATATCCCAGTGATTGAAAGCAGGGACTCAAATGGACTCCTGTACACCAGTGTTTACTGCACCATTGTTCACAGTAGTCAAAAGGTGGAAACAACTCAAATGTCCATGAACAGATGAATGTGTAAACAAAATATGATATATACAGACAATAGAATATTACTCAGCCATAAAGAGAAATGAAGTATTTTTTAAAAAATTATTTTGGTGAAAACATACACAACTAAATATACTCTACTTCAACAGTTTTTATATGTACAATTCAGTGACATTAGTTACATTCTTCAAGTTGTACCAACTTTCTCAACAACATTTTCCTATCTACTGCACCATCATTAACACAAACTCACTGCCCCCAGGCTGCTCATCTATGCTTTCAAGTTGATGTTGTCAATTTGATCACATGTCGCTAATTCTTTAAAAGAGTAATTCTTCTTTGCAGACATTCTTTTCTAATTAGGCTAAACTATTTGGTTCAAAGATTACTTCAGGGGTATTTTTGGTTCAAGGTTTAGAGATTTCTCCAGGCTAATAGTTCCAGAAAGGCTGGTTTCCATGAGAACTTGAAATTCTGTTCCACGTATTTCTCATTTTGATCAGGATTCTTTTTTTTTTTTAATTTATTTTGTTGTTGTTGAGAATATACACAGCAAAAAATACACCAATTCAACAGTTTCTACATGCACAGTTCAATGATACGGATTACATTCTTCTAGTTGTGCAACCGTTCTCACCCTCCTTTTCTGAGTTGTTCCTCCCCATTAACATAAACTCTCTGCCCCCAAGGTTCCTTTCTAATCTTTTGAGTTACTGTTGTCAATTTGATCTCATATAGACAGTTCTTAAAAGAGCATAAGGTTCAAGGCAGACATTTTTTGCTAGTTAAGCTAAATTATTTGATTTTAAGAAAACTTCAGGGGATATTTTTGGTTTAAGGTTTAAAGATTATCTCAGGGCAAGAGTTTCAGGGATTCATCCAGGCTTCATGGCTCCAGAAAATCTGGAGTCTATGAGAATTTGAAATTCTGTTCTGCATTTTCCCCCTTTTAATCAGGATTCCTCTATAGAATCTTCGATCTAAATGTTCAGTGTTGGTAGCCAGGCACCATCCAGTTCTTCTGGTCTCATGGCAAAGGAGGCAGTTGTTCATGGAGGTAATTGGGCACATATTCCAGAGAAATGAAATACTAATACATGCTACAACATGGATGACCCTTGAAAACATTATGCTGAGTAAAATAAGTCAGTTACAAAAGGACAAATACTATATGATTTCACTTATATGAAATAGGCAAATGTATAGACACCAAAGCTTATTAGTGGTTACCAGGAGTGAGGGGAGGAGGAAAGAGTGAGTCATTGCTTAGGGGGCACTGAGTTCCTGTTAATGGAGGCAGAATAATTTGGAGAAGGATGGTGGTGATGATTGCACAACATGACAAATGTAATCAATGTCACTGAATTATACATGTAAAAATTATTGAATTGGCAGGTGTTGTATATATTTTTACCACAATAAAAATTTAAAAAAAGAATCTGGGTTTGGCATCCAAAAGCTCCAATCACCTTCTGTCTTTAGCACTCACCCCTTGTCCATTAGCCTCTCTGAGCTTCAGTTTCGTCAGTGGGGATGGTCATACCCACCTCATAAGATTGCTATGAAGATTGAAGGAGAGGAGCCTTATGTGAAAGGGCCTGGTACATAGTAAGTCCTCATGGGCCATGGTGTCGGTACTATCCCCATCTTGTTGTTGCTGTTAGGTGTGGTTGAGTTGATTTTCAACTCACAGTGACCCCATGCGACACAGTAGAACTGACCCACAGGGTTTTCTAGGCCATAATCTTTATGGGAGCAGACAGCTAGGTCCTTCTCCCACAGAACTCCTGGGTGGGTTAGAACTGCCGACTTTTTGGTTAGCAGTTGAGTACTTAAACTTTGCACCACCAGGGCTCCTTATCCCCATCTTACATGTAAGAAAACAGACTCAGGGAAGTGGAAGATCAGAGATCTACTCTTATCTCTGCCAGCACCCAGCCCAGGACCTGGCTCAGAAAATGTTGGCCTTGAGAAGGGATGATTCTAATGTAGGTCTGTGGGACTCATCCCAGGAAGCCAAGTTGCCCTCACATGACTGCAGTATGTGATGGGTGTGCCCTGGTGGTGGTGGTGGAATGAATGGGAGGAGTTTTACCTCTGGAGTCCAGTACCCATCACAATAATCTGGGCATGCTTCTCTCTCTGAGCCTTAGTTTTCCCATCTTTAAAACTTACGTACTGCATCGCTGAATCCATGATCTTGCATACAGTAGGTGCTCATTAACAAGGACTTCTGATTCAGGGTGTCCAGGGCACCCAGCCCAGGCATCTCCTTCAGGAAAGTATTTGTAACTGAGGAACAGTTTTGCCAATACTTTTTGTCCAAATGGGCGGGTGAGCTGACCTGTTTCGGAGGCCTTGGGCTGCCCCGAACTCCCACCCTTTCCCCAATTAGCAGGCTTCTGTGCTGGTGAACCTACTCCCTCTCCACACGTCTGGCCTACTGGCACCCGTTCAGCGTGAAACAGTTGCTTAATTTGCACATTATAACAAAAATTAGAGTTTTGAAGCATTCAGCGATGAATACAGGATAAAATAAGGACTCCCAGAATATTGTCTCCCAGTCCCTCGTGGGTCACAAAAGCAGAATATATGTCTAACGCTCTAACAATACCTGGCACCCCACCACCGTTAGGAGTGGAGTCTGGCGAGTTCTTATTAAGCCTGCGAGTGTTCTATGTTGTGTGCACTTCCCTGCATGTCCCATGATTCTTGTGTGTTTTGGGGTGTGGGTTGCTGTGGGCCTGTCTCACTCCGCTGGGCTAGCATGAGTGTGAGGGGGTGGACCACGTGCTTGCCAGTGCATTTTACCTGTGTGTGGCTGCGTGTTACATGTCACACATTTCTGCTATAGGGCATATGTAAGTGGGGTTGTGAGCATGTTCCTGTTCTGGGATGGCGGAGCAGGAAGGGCCTTTGGGATTCCTTCATTTCATCAGTAACGTTTGTCAAGCACCTACTATGTGCCAGGCACTTATTCTAGAGACTGCAGAGACCCAAACAAACCAAACTTCTGCTCTCGTGTCACTGACTTTCTGATGGAATAGATGGGGGCTCCGAGGGCATGGCCACAGCGCACTCCTAGCAGGATCTAAGGACCCCAGTGTGATGAAGCCAGTGCCTCTAGAGCCCCTGAGCAAAAAAGGGTGGGGCTTGGGCATTGGCACCCGGTGGAATCCTGGTATATCCCTGGGTAGGCCAGCGCACATTTCCAGGCCTCAGTTTTTTCATCTGTGAAGTGGGCTAATCATAGGATCCCGGGATGCAGTGAATCTCCATTGAGACAGTGCATGCCCTGGTATCCAGGGTGTGTTCAGAAAATGTAGACACTTCCTGACTGAAATGACGTACATTCACCCCACAGCCCTGGGGTGTGAGAACCATCCCCTTTCTTTACTTTTCTAAATTAAGTGTACTCTGGACCTAGTCCCTGAGTGTCCACTCCCAGTCATATGGGGGCTCCCTCCTGCCTCCCTAGAGTCCTGGGTGGGTGTGACATCTGGACACAGGACATCCTGGCTTTCTGGCCAGGGGATGCTGTGATTCTCCTGCTGTGTAGCATGTACCGTTGCCAGCAGGTCATCCTGTCATGTGGGGTCCTGGACACACCTCCCACCAGGGCAGCCTCACCCCTGACTACAGACCCTGCTGCAAGGATCCTCTCTGCAGCTCTCAAGGCCACAACTCACTGTCCCATCATTACAGACACATATGGGGCAGCCTGGGAGCGGTTCCTGACTCCATAGAGCTCTCCCATCCCTCTGTTCCCAATTAGGCTTGGACTGAACCTCAAATTCCCACTCCCTCTGGCCTTGGGGAAGTTCTAGCTTTATTTCTTATTTGACCTGATACCTCAACAAAAACCTGGGGAGGAGGTGGGGGTTCAGGGTGGCTCCAGAAATGCCAAGAAGATGTTAACCTTTCCCGAGAGGTGAGACAGATCAGGCCCCTACACTCAGAATATAAAGGGAACAATTCACCTTTTGTGGGGCACCGACTTGGGTAAATTTGCAAGTAGGTTGCCTTACCACCACCATCATCATCACCACCATCACCTCTGTCCACCACCATCATCATCACCACCACCACCACCATCATCATCACCACCATCACCTCTGTCCACCACCATCATCATCACCACCACCACCACCATCATCATCACCACCATCACCTCTGTCCCCCACCACCATCATCACCACCACCACCACCATCATCATCACCAGCACTATCATCTTCACCTCTGTCATAGTTCCCATCACCATTGTCATCACCATGATCATATCATTGGTTTTTTCAGGCCCCTGAATCATAACCTGTCTCTCCATTCTGCCCTCCCGCATCACAGTGTAATACTTCAGTGCCCAAATGAACCTCCATTCATCTCTCCCATTCTTAACTGTCTCACCTCAAGGTATTGTTCTTCTCTGTTCCATTTCATCCACCCCATAACCTGATCACCTCCAGAACATTACCATGACTTAAACTTTCATCCCCTCCTCCTGCTAACCCATATCGTCCTCATTTCTCAGCATATGTGTGTGTGTGTGTGTGTGTGTGTGTAGAGAGAGGAGGAGGGAGAGGGTCCCTAGGTAGTGCAAATGATGAATGCACTTGGCTACTAACTAAAAGGTTGGAGGTTTGAGTCCACCCAGAGGCATCTCAGAAGAAAGGCCTGACAATCTACTTCTGAAAAATTAACTAATGAAAGCCCTATGGAGAACAGTTCTACTCTGACACCATGGGGTTACCATGAGTTGGAGTTGACTCAACGGCAACTGGTGGTAATAAACATACTGAATAAATATATATACCGAATATATTATTGTTGTTAGGTGCCATCAAGTTGGTTCTGACTCATAGTGACTTTATGCACGACAGAACAAAACGCTGCCAGGTCCTGTGCCATCTTCACATCGCTGCTACGTTTGAGCCCATTGTTGCAGCCATGGTGTCAGTTCATCTCTTTGGGGGTCTTCCTCTTTTTTGCTGACCCTCTACTTTACCAAGCATGTGTCCTTCTCCAGGGACTGGTCCCTTCTGATAACATGTCCAAAATACACGAGATGAAGTCTCACCATCCTCGCTTCTAAGGAGCATTCTTGCTGTACTTCTTCCAAGACAGATTTGTTCATTCTTCTGGCAGGCCACGGTATATTCAATATTCTTTGCCAACACCATGATTCAAATGCATTAATTCATCTTCAGCCTTCTTTATTTATTGTCCAGCTTTCTCATGCATCTGAGGTGATTGAAAATACCATGGCTTGGGTTAGGTGCACCTTAGTCCTCAAAGTGACATCTTTGTTTTTTTAACACTTTAAAGAGGTCTTCTGCAGCAGATTTGCCCAATGCAATACGTTGTTTGATTTCTTGACTGCTGCTTCCATGGGCATTGATTGTGGACTCAAGCAAAATGAAATTCTTAACAACTTCAATATTTTCTCTGTTTATCATGATGTTGCTTATTGGTCCAGTAGTGAGGATTTTTGTTTTGTTTATACTGAGGCGTGATCCATGTGGATGGCTGTAGTCTTTGATCTTCATCAGTAAGCGCTTCAAGTCCTCTTCACTTTCAGCAAGCAAGGTTGTGTCATCTGCATAACGCAGGTTGTTAATGAGTCTTCCTCCAATTCTAATGCCACGTTCTTCTTCATATAGTCCAGCTTCTCAGATTATTTGCTCAGCTACTATCCATAAGGTTTTCCTGGCTAATTTTTTTTTTGGAAGTAGATTGACGGGTCCTTCTTCCTAGTCTGTCTTAGTCTGCAAGCTCCACTGAAAACTGTCCACCATGGGTAACCCTGCTGGTATTTGAAATACTGGTAGCATAGCTTCCAGCATCACAGTAACACACAAGGCACCACAGTATGACAAACTGACAGACAAGTGGTAGACTGAATATATATATACTATATATAGAGATAATAAATATATATACTGAATATACATATTTATATATATATCTTTCTGCTTCCTTTCCTTCTGCAGCAGCCTCCCCAGGTAAAAAACACAGGCTCTGGAATTGGACGGATCTAGATCCAAATCCTTATAGGCTATAACTTTGGCAGGTCACTTAATCTGTGTGAGCCTCATTCTCCTTAATGTGAAGTGGGGATGATTATATCCACCTCTGCCTTAGGCTGGGTTCTCTAGAGAAGCAAAACCAGTGAAGTGTATATATATGCATATGAATATATATACATATGCATATGTGTGTGTGTGTGTATATATATATATATATATATATATATATATATATATATATATATATATATATAAAGGAAATGGGAAATGGCTTACACAGTTGTAGAGAATGGAAAGTCCCAAATCTGTGAGTCAGGCATCAGGCTAGAGGCTTCTCCTGACTCATGTAGCTACAGGGGCTGACAAACCCAGGATTGGCAGGTTAGAGGCAGGCTTCTGGCTCACAGGCTGCAGAGGCTGATGAATCCAAGATTGGCAGTAAGATGGCAGGCTGCTGGCTCATGGACTGCGGAGGCTGACAAATCCCAGGCAATATGGCAGGCCATAGACTCAAGTCCCAAGAACTGGAGGTCAGATGATGATGAGCCAGATGCAGGATCCAGAGCAAGCAAGTGAGCTTTGCTAGAATGTCCGTGTATATATACATATATATATATTATATATATATGTATATATGTATATATATATAATATATATAATACATATTATATATATAATATATATAATACATAATACATAATATATTATATATATATAATGCAGGCCACACCCCTGAGGGAAGTCCCCTTACAAATGATTGGCTGATCATATCAGATCACATCATGGAGTACGATTACATCATTATATAACTGCCAAACCACTGAGAATCATGGCCCAGCCAAGCTGACACACAACCTTAACCATCACAGCCTCCTAAGATTGTTGGGAGATTTCTGTGAAGTTGTGCATGGAAAGACTTAGCACAGGCCCTGTCTAATAGGAAGCACTCAACAAATGTGAGCTAATAACAATATCAACCTCTGTATTAGTTTCTTATTGCTGTAACAAATTACCACAAAGTTAATGGCTTGAAACAATACAAATTCATTATCTTATAGCTTGAGAGGTCAGAAGTCTGAAATGGGTCTCACTGGCCTAAAATCAGGGTGTCATCAGGCTGCATTCGTTCTGGAGACTCTAAGGAAGGACCTATTTCCTTGCCTTTTCCAGCTTCTATAGGCTGCCTGCATTTCTTGGCTCATGGTTCCATTTCTCTATCTTTAAAGCCACTAGTGTTGAGCTAAGTCCTTCTTACACTGCCATCTCACTGATTCTCCCTCTTCTACACATAAGGGCCCTTGTGATTACATTGGACCTACCAGGATACCCCGTGTCTTTGTTACAGCAGTACTTTACTTCCAGACACCAAAATCTGTATTAGTTTTCTATTGCTGCTGTAACAAATTCTGCCTACCACAATTGCCCTGTCCTGTTGTCTGCCTACCCACCTGCCTGGCAGAGCCCTAGCCCTGGGTGAATCCGTTTGTGTTCTCTGTGCCTAGACCCCTGTCACTGGATGCCCCTGAAGAAAGTCCCATGCTTGTGGCTACTGCACGTTCACGCCTCCAGCTTCACCTGGGTGGGCTGAACTTGAGGATTCTCCAGCTGGCCTGCTTGTCTAATCACAGAATTTTCTTTCAGTCTCTGAAGAGAACTAACCTGGGGTCCTCTGGTGAAACAGAGGCTGGGCAGCCATGCGTGGAGACTTGCTACCAGGGTGGGTTATTGCCAAGCAGATAGGAACTAGGACAGAGGTGAGGTCAGCAGCATGGACCTGGGGCTGTGGGCATAGCAGGATCGGGCTCAGGGATGACCCTTGGGGGTGACAGCAGCTGGTGGGTCTAGAGCAGGTAGAGTCTGAGATGCCAGTTCCTGCAAGGATATCAGAGATCTAGGCAGAGAATCCCACAGGCTGGTGTGGTGGGGGGTGGTGCTGCAGCTCTGTGGGCCTCCAGGACCCTGGCTCAGGGAAGCAGGCAGTGCCAGGACCACCCAGGCCAGGCCAGTGAGCCTGCAGTGTAGGCGGTAGAGGTGGATGCTGTCAGGGGTCGATTGCGTCTGAAGGACATGTGTTAGTGTAGAAGGATGTGGGAAGGTGTGGGGAGGTGAGTGTATAATGAATTTTGATGTGGCTATGTGTGTGATACTGGGTACATTGTGCATACCCACCTTGTTGTGCTGGGAGGGGGTCCTTTGTTAGGCAGGGTGAAGGGGGCCATGAGCAGGGCTACCTGCCCAGTTCTGGAGGCATTTCAGCAACTGGGTCTGAAGCCAGAAGTCTGAACCTCCAGCACAGTGCCTGGAGACAGAGATCTCTTCTGGCTCCTCTGCATCCCAGCTGGGTGACCTCAGGCTAGACATATGTCCTCTCTGAGCCTCAGTTTCCTTATGTGTGAAATGGGAACACTGATGTCCCCCTTCCAGTTGTATTGGGAGGATTATGTGAGATCATAGATGGGAGAAAGCCTGGCATTTAGGAGGCATGCAACCAATGCTGGTTCACTCATTCATGCATGCATTCGTGACCCACTTACTGAAAGCCCATCTGTGCCAGGTGCTGGGCATGGAGCAGTGAACACAGCTGGCCTGGCCCCTGTCTACTGGTAACATCCCTGATGCCCCCCAACCGCAGCTGGAACAACCCCTGAGCAGCCTTTGGTCCGCCCTGCCTCATTCCTCCTTTGCCGCATCTCCATCTCTGTCCAGTGGACAGGCTCGCCACTGCCCCTGAACCCTTACCAGGCACCAGAGGAAAAATTAGGGGAGCTACAAGACCTGCCTCCCCGCATTTATTGAAAACCACTTTCCAGCCTCTGACCCTTACAGAAATATAGTTTCAAAGTTCCCTTTGGACTGTGGATCAAAAAGAAAAAAAAATGTGGCTGATAACATATTTTTCTTTGTCAGGGTGTCATTTACTCTGGAATCTGTGGCCAGGATAGGTTATTAGGAGGGGAGTTTGCTGCCAGGTCACTTCCAAATTGAACTCATATCTTCACAGAAAGGGGTGGGGTTGGGCAGCTGGGTATGAAGGGGCTGTGGGAAGAAACGTCCCAGTATTGAGGAAACTGAGGCACAAGTGGCCAAGGTCACAGGCCAGGAAATGTTGCAGCAAGGACTTGAACTCAGTGTGGGAGGAAACTTAAACACGGACTCAGATGGTCTCCCCACACGCTCCCGCAAGGGATACGTCAATGTAATGGCCACTAGCAACCACGGGGTCCTGGGTGCTCTCACGGCACTGGCACTGTCCTGAGCTCTTTTCAGGCGAGAGGGGCTTAAATCCTACAGTAACTCCAGGGATCAGCAGTTCTATTATTGCCACTTTACAGATCCAGAAACTGAGGCTCAGAGAGGCTCCGAGGCATATCCACCTTGCCCCACACCTGGGTTGCAGGGGTGAGAGAGCAGAGTCCTGGAGACCCAGTGAGACTCGCTCCCCCAGCGACCCCACTCCATGGAGTCTTCCTCACTGCTCAGGTAGGAAGGTGGCTTTGGATCCAGGCTCTGGCTCCAGTGGGGGAAGCTGGAGGGTGGAGGTTCTCTGGGGAATTGGGCCAGGGAAGGGAATTCTGGGGTCTGTCCTGCCGTGGCTCCCTGACACATAATCCCTGGGTCTCTCCAGGCCTCAACGGGGGCCTGGGCAGGAACATCACCTTCCTTCTGAGAGCTGTGTAAGCAGGGGAGTGCCATGGTCAGGTAGGCTTCAGTGGCTGTGGGGAGGATGGACCAGAGGAGGAAAGACTGGCGGCTGGACTCCTCGCTGGTCCTGGAGAGAAATGGCGAGGCCTGAACTGGGTAGTGGTTTTAAGGAGGGAGGAAAGGTGGCCTGTGGTGGTGATATAGGGGCTCAGTTCTCAATCCTGGATGTTCATTGGAACCTCGTGACAATTCTGATTCAGTTGGTCTGGGGTGCACCCTGGGCATCGGCATTTATAAAAGCCCCCCTCCCCCAACTTCCCCGGTGATTCTAATACTCAGCCCAGGGTGAGAGTCATGGGTGTAGGGTCCCTGTCCAGGGTGGCCTGGGGCACAAGCTGGGGTGATGAACCTGACTAGGGGTCTGGGTGGAAACCCATGAGGACCAGACCTGACGTTGGGGCCGAAAGGTGTTACGCTCCTGCCCAGGTTGGGTTATTTCTGAAACTGGGACGCAGGCGAGGCTTGGAGCGGGATAGAGGTGCATGAGATTGACAGGCGAGGTGGGGGGCTCCTGGAATGAGGCATAGAAGTGGCAGCGTGGGGCTCTGTAGGAGGTGTGGCCTGTGGTTGCTGCCTTGGGCAGGGCATGGCAGGCTCAGGCTTTCCAGTGGTGTGAAGGGCCTGCACCTGAACCAACTGCCTTTATCCAAAGTGGCCAGAGCAGCTTCCAGGTCCATGGACCGGGTGTAAGTGTGTGTGTGTGTGTTGGGGGGTTGGGGGGCACTCCCTCTGAGGAGTGGGGCTGACACTCCTGCCCAGAGCAGGTCCTGCAGTGGATCCTGCCGCAGTCCTGCATGTTGCACACAGACAGGATTTGCCCGGAGACAATGTCAACTGTACAGAATGCAGAGAAGAGACTGTCTTTCCTCAGGCTGAACTCTGGCTGGAGGAGAGGTTGGCCCTTCATCGGTGGGAGTTTTCGCCCAGAGCCCACAGACTTTCTTGACTTCAGATTTACAAATTGAAAATCATTAATAATTCTAACCAGGCGGTGATAAATCTGAGATCTCTCTCGATGAACCCAGACAGCATTTCATAAATCAAAAAGATTACTTAGGAATTTTTTAAAATCTGACGTCAAAATGTCATGGTTACTAATGGTTTCGGTAGATCTCGTGCAGTGATATATCATTTATCTACACTACATCTCAGATGTGACACGGGGGGCAGAAACGGGATGTCTTTTAATATCGTGAATACATTTCAGCCCATAATAAAGGTATTAACAACTTCTTGGTGTGATTTCTTCTGGAGCCGGGGGTCTGATTTAATGCCATTGTGACAGTTGTCCCGCCCCCTTACTCCCCAAACTTCCCTCAGCCTGGCGAGGTCCTGGAAGATTCTCGAGAGGCTAACAGAGGCAGCAGCCCCCAGCCCAGTAGAGGACAGGCTGGGTTGCTCAAATCCAGCTTCTGTCCACAGGGATAAGACCCTGAGGCATCCGCATCCCCCCCAAAACCCAAAAAACCCAAACCCATCACCATAGAGTCTATTCCAACTCATAGTGACCCTATAGGACAGAGAAGAACTGCCCCATAGGGTTTCCAAGGAGTGACTGATAGATTTGACCTGGCAACCTTTTGGTTAACAGCCAAGCTCTTAATCACTGTGCCACCAGGACTTCATCCCCCCAGAAAGGGTCAAGAATTATTTAATCATAAGCAGCAATAATCATAACTCCTATTAATCGAACACTTACTATGTGCTGGGTAATGTACTAAATGCTTGACCTGCGTGAATTCACAGACTCCTCACTGTCACAGTGGGTTCCACCACCATTTCTCAAAGTTCAGCACGCTCTGTTCCACCAGCCATTCTCTGCCTTCGTCTTCTACTCTCCCCCGGCTCGTTTCTCCAAGCACAGGTTTTCTTCCTGCTTCTCAAATACACTCCTGCCTCAGGGCCTTTGTGCTGCCCTGGTGGCACAGTGGTTAAGCATTCTACTGCTAACCAGAAGGTCAGCAGTTCGAATCCACCAGCTGTTCCTTGGAATCCCTATGGGGCAGTTCTACCCTGTCCTTATAGGGTCACTATGAGTTGATGGCAAAGAGTTCGCTTTTTTTTTTTTTTCCCCCTCTGTGTGGAAAAATTCTCCCAGGTATCTGCAGGGCTCCCTCGTTCAGCTTTCTCAAGTCTTGCTTGAATTTCTCCTCTTTGACGAGGCTTACCCCGCTCCCTTGTTTAACCCTGTAAGATGTCCCACATGTCCTTTGTCCTGTTCTTCTTTCCCTTTTGTTCCCATAGCACTTATCTGACATAGTGTAAAATTTACTCACCTCTTCCGTTTGTTTATTTTCCATCTTGCCTGCTAGAATGTTAGTTCCGTGAGCGTTGGGACTTTTGTCCATTCTGATCACTGATATGTCAAAAATCCGTCAAACTGGCACATGGCAGGCTCTTAATAAATGCTTGTTGAACAGCTAAAAGCCCATTTCACAGAGAGGAAACCAAGGCTCAGAAAGGGCCAGTCACCTGCCAAGGCCACACAGCCTGTGAGAAGCAGGCAAGACTCCCCCTCAGGTCTGCATTCTTGCAAAGGGCACCCGTGTCCTCACTGCACTGTGGCCGGAGAGGAAGGGAGGCTTGGGGAGTGTCCAGGGAACTCTGGGTGAGCACCGACTCTGCACGAGACGCACACTAGGCCCTTTCCGTGCCACGTCCGCTTGGTGTTCACCCCAGCCCTGTGGGGCTGTGCTCTTGTCAGAGGTGACCTCATGTACCCAGGAGTGTTGTGTGCTGTCAGGTTGATTCTGACTCATAGAGACCCTATAGAACAGAGTAGAACTGCCCCATAGGGTTTCCTAGGCTGTAATCTTTACAGGAGCAGATCACCATGTCTTTTTTCCCCAGAGGAGCTGCTGGTGGGTTCGAACTGCCAACCTTTCGGTTAGTAACCAAGTACTTAACAACTGCGCCACCAGGGCTCCCTCACCTTAGCTTGCACAGTTGCAGTCCTAGGGCAGGAGTGATGGCAGAGCCCTGGTAGCTCCACCCCATACTGTCCTGGATCTAGAGAGCCCCCCTGCCCTCACCTCCCAGGGCAGTCCCCCGTGTCACTGGAACTCTGAACATGGCTATCACAGCTCTGCCACCTTCTGGCTGTGTGACCCATTTCCTCACCTGTGAAGTGGGGCAGCGTTCCTCTTTACCTCTCAGGATTGGGGTAGGGGTGAGGCGATGAGATGATGCAGGTAGAACACTCTGCACATAGCTAAGTGCTCAGAAAATGGTCTTGTTATTTTCCAACTCCCTCACTACACAGCAGAGAGACAATAAGCCGGGGCCCAGAGAGGGGTGGTAACTTGGCCAGGGATGCACAGCACATCCCAGAAAGCCCCCTTATCAGGCTCCAAGGGCACAGATCTGTTTCCAGAGCCCGCATTGAATTCAAAATGACTGTCAGCCCCTTGTATGTGGGCCTGGAGATCCTGGAGCCTGCAGCTCTGCCCACTTTGACCTGCCTATAACTCTTATCTGCTTTTGACAGGAACAACCTCATTTTGGGCTGGTACTCAGAAAAGCTCTGGAGACTGACACTACATGGGTAAAGGGCCAGAGGCTGACCAGGGTTGGACATGCAGAACGTCTAGAGCAGGGATGGTCCAGGAGGTACGGAAAGGGGGTGGGGCTGAAATTCAGGGGACAGATGCAAATCTGCAGATACCAGGCCCTCCCTCCCCCTGTCACACTGTCACCGTTGTCAACTCCTGCCCAGCCCAAGTCCTGTCACCTTTTCTTTTCCTATGTTATGCACTGGCCTCCCACCCACCCCTCTTCCCTGCTAATGCCCTGTGCTGGCCCAGCCCCCTCAGCTCTCATCTCCTCTCCTCACATCTGCCAGTGGCATCTCTCTGAAATGCTCATCTGACCCTCATTCCCCCAGAAAGGGTCAAGAATTATTTAATCATAAGCAGCAATAATCATAACTCCTATTAATTGAACACTTACTATGTGCTGGGTAATGTACTAAACTCAGAATCCTTCCATGTCTCCCCAGTGCTGTTCTCTCTCATGCTCCATATCCAAGCCATCAGGAAGCCCTGTTGTCTCTGCGTTTGAAATATCCCACAGTCAACCACTTCTCACCACCCCCTTCTGATCCAAGCTACCACCCTGGGGCAAGTCATCATCGTCTCTTGCCTGGATTATTGCAAAAACCTCCTAAACACATCTCCCAGCTTCTGCCTGTATCCCTGACACACTTCCTCACTCGGTAGCCAGAGGGCTTCCTTTCAAACCTAAGCCAGCTCCTGCCCCTCTGCTCGCTACCCTTCACTGCCCTCCCCTGTAGGCCTGTCCGCTCTCAGACCTCCTCTCCTCTGCCCTTTACCCCTCCTCTGCAGCCACACGTGCCTCCTTGCCTTTAGACCTGCCATTCCCCCAGAGATCAGCAGGGCTCCCTTCCTTCCCTCCTGGGTCTCTGCTCAGCTCTCACGCCTCTGGTGAGGCCCACCTGAAAGACTCCCTGTTAAACACTGCGCACACCCCCAGGCCCACAACTCCCTCCCCCATGTCCCTGCTTGCTCATCACTTACCACCGGACCACCATCTGGCATACTATGCATTTTTCATTTGTTGTGTTTAATGTCTGTCTCCCCCACTAGAATGTCAGCTTTGCTCAGTGTTGTATCCCCAGTGCCTGGAAGAGCTCTTGGCACATAGCAGGAGCTCAATAAATATTTGTGCAACGAATGCAATCGTTGAATGAATAAACGAATGAAGGAGTGATTCTGCAAAGGCAGGAAGGCTACATCTTCCATTTCTTTCATCTCTGTCCTCCACCCTGAGTTCTGGGGGCAGGTGAGCATGGACCCATCGTTAGCTCTGTTTTTCCTCCAAGCCCCTTGCCTATCCTGGCTCACACTCAGGTCCCCGACAAAGCAGCAGCACTAAGGGTGGGGGCTTGATGTCAGACGGACCTGAATTTGAGTTCTGACTCTGCCTCTTTCTAGACCAGTCATCCAGCCTGTATGAGTCTCAGTTTCTTTGTCTATAAAACGGGGATAATGATAGCTTCATCAACATTATTGAGCATTCTCTGTGAGCCAGGCCCTGTACCCCCTCCCAGGTGAGGTAAGAGCAGAGGCTAAATGAAGGCAAATGAATAGGAATCAGGATGCTGAAGGATAGGAGAGTCAAGCCTTACCTGGGCAGCTCCGTTCTCCAGGCCCCAAGTTGAGTCTGTGGCTTATTGAAGCCTTGCAGGTAATGGGGCAAATCGACAAGCCTGCCTGCCTCCAGGGGGAGCTGGAGAAGCCCTGGCATTTGTCTTGGTGCTGCTGCCTCAAGGTCCCAGGTGTGGAAGGGTGACTGTGTGCCAAGGTTGCAAAGGGGCTCGAAGAAGAGGGGCCTCCCCAACCCCCACCCCTGCTTCTGATCCCCCTGCCCCGGTTCTCCAGCCCGCCCCCACCCCCCACCCCAGCTCTGGTCTCAGCAGCAGATGAACCTGTCACATTCAGCGCTTTTATTTCACACAATTGCTTCTGCCTCTGGGAAGAGCTTCTCCTCGCAAATCAAATCCACCCCAGGCGAAGAGAGTAAAAATCAATGCCTGGTGGAGAGTTCCCCATGGAAAACTAATTGGTTCTCCTGGAAAGTTCTTTAACTGCAACAGGCTCTGGCATCCCCTGGGCCCCGGTCTGTTTGCCCAGGGCTCCTGCTTGGCTGGCGGGAGGGCAGAGAGAAGCAGAGTGGCATTTCCTGGGCTGCTCACTGGAGGCCAAGCGGTGACCCAAGCCCAGCCCAGGACACTCCCAGGCTAGGGGACAGAGTGGTACAAAGGAGAGGTTTGGAATCACACCGGGGTCCAAGTCCAGCTCCATCACTTCTTGGCTGGCTGTCCCTGGACAAATCACTTCACCTTTCTGAGCCTCAGTTTACCCTTTTGGAGAACGAGTATAACAAGAATGCTTAGCCCACATGATTGCTGTAAGATTATCGACAATGTTGCACAGTGCCTGGGAGATGCTAGACTCTCGATTAAGGAGGTTGAGTGTGCCCAAGAGAGCTTCTCTGTCAGGGCAGAGGGCCGAGTCCTCCAGCTGCCTCTAACAATAGTAATTATTATAGTTATTTCCATTTATGAGTGTTTCTGTGTGACAGGGACTTACTTTGTGTTGTCTAATTTAATCCTGTCAGTGGCCCAGCAGGTGGCTGTTGTTAACACTCCCATTTTACAGATGAAGAAACTGAGGCTCTGAAAGGTAGGGAAACTTGTCCCGGGTCACACTGCTGGAAATTCCCAGCCCTGGAGGGCCCTGAGAGCCAGTCCGGGGGCTCATCTGCTGCCCTGGATCTCCCTGGGCACCCACCTTCCCAGAGGATCCTGAGCTCGCTCCCGTCACAGCTGCCGGGCCTCTCCTGGCGACTCTAACCTTCCCTGAAGTGACATCTATATAAATATTGTTAATGGCTCGAACATAATGTTAAGTCAGGTTTTACTGGACTCCCTTGTCCAGCCTGCTGATTTATGGCAATAGGATTTGAGGTAAATGTTCATTGGCTCAAGTGAGAGCCCGGTCTTCCTCTCCCCCAACTCCCGGCTCCCCGGGGCTGCCCGAGGGCCCTCGGTCCACCTGTCGGGAGCATGCCAGGATAAATCTCACCGAATGAAATATTTATTAATTTTGCTAACCAGTGTTGATCTCATAAATTAAGCCGACTTTTTCATGAAACGGTTATTAACATCCCAGGCGCTGTGTTAATGGCTTATTGACCAAATATGGGATAATTAGGCCCACGGAGTGAGTCCTAGCTGATCTGCGAGAGACCAATTTGGCCAGGATTACGCCAATGACCTATTTTATATTGCAGCCAGGGTCGTGGGGAGATGCTGGAGCCTGGGGCCTCTGAAAGCTGCGTTCTTAAGGGGGATCCTGGCAAGGAGCCACTCTGATCCCCTGCCCTGGCTCCAGCCCAGCAGTTGCCCCAAATGTGGTCAGGTTTGCTCTTCAGTAAGGAAGGGGAAGCACCACCAGATCCCCAGTCCCATCTGCTCCTGGAGAAGGGAAAAGACCGTCTGCTTTGAAAGAGCAACAATCCCCTCCAAAGAGAAAGGCTTCTCCAGGTGGCTTCTCTGTGGGTAGGTGGACAGGCCCCGCCTGAGGAATGGGGCATTGCAGCAAGGGACAAACTTTCCCCAAGGCACTGCACGTGGGCTGTGCTCCTGGCCTTGCCTGTGCGTACACGCTCAGGCACACCTGTGTGGCCTGGATGTCTGCATTTGTCCACAGGCGTGTGACAGGGCCTTTGCGAGTGGCTCCGTGTTTACATGTGGGCTCGGCATGTGTGTATATGTAAGCCTCCTAGGGCGGTTTGTACCTCTGTGTGCGGGGTGATGCTACAGGCCTTCCCCTCCCTACCCATGATGGGAGCACTTGGCCTGGCCTCTCCACGCTGCCTCTTAGAGAACTTGCTCCCTGGTGTGGCCCCAGATTTTGGGAATGCTGGTCAAGGGAAGCCACCACAGGCTGATGCACTCGCAGGCCCTTCTGGATTCAAAAGTGAAAACTGCTCCCTCAACAGCTACTTCTCCCCTCCCCGTTGCCTCCCGTGGGCCTGTATTGTTTCCTATGGTGGCTGTAACAAATTACTACAGCTGAGTGGCTTAGCCAAAAGAGACTTATTCTCTCACAATTCTGGAGGCCAGAAGTTCGAAATCAAGATGTCAGCAGGGCTGTGTTTCCTCTGAAGGCTCTGTTGTTATTGGTTGCTGCCAAGTGGATTCCAACTTACGGTGACCCCATGTGTGCAGAATACAACTGCTCCATAGGGTTTTCAGGGCTGTGTGACCTTTTGGAAGCAGATCACCAGGCCTTTCTTCTGAGGTCTCTCTGAGTGGGTTCAAACCTCCAGCCTTTTGGTTGGTAGTCAAGCACTTAACTGTTCGCACCACCAAAGACCATCTTCTGAAGGCTCTAGGAGAGAACTTTCCTTGCCTCTTCCTTCTGGTGGATCCAGGCAATCCTTGGTGTTCCTGGGCTTGTAGCTGCATCACTCCAATCTCTGCCTCCTTTTCACATGGCCTTTTCTCCAGTGTGTCCCTGTGCTCCTTCCTCTTCTTATAAGGACGCCAGTCATTGGCTTTACGGTACACCTTACTTCAGTATGGAGCTCTGGTGGCCCAGTGCTTAAGAGCTCAGGCTGCTAACCAAAAGGTTGGCAGTTTGAATCCACCAGCTGCTCCTTGGAAACCCTATGAGAATGTTCTACTCTGTCCTATAGGGTTGCTATGAGTCAGAATCAACTCAGGGGCAATGGGTTGATTTGTTGGTTACTCCAGTATGACCTCATTTAACTTGATTATATCTGCAAAGACCTTATTTTCAAATAAGGTCACATTCTCAGGTTCCAGGTGGACATAAATTTTTTTTTGTGGGGGGAGCACTATTCCACCCACTACAGTACCCAATGAAAAGGAGGGAGAAGGGGGGGGTCTCAGAACCAGAGATGTTCTAATAGAACCTCATCAGAAAGTCATTCTGCCGCTGCTTGCACCCCTTCAGGGACAGGGCACTCACTCCTCTTTAGGCAGGACTTTCACTGTTAAGCTTCAAAAACACAACTGTGGAAATGGGTCATGTCTCCTGAGCTCCTCAATGCAGAAGACCATCCTCATGCATCCTCAGGATGGATCCTGTCGGAGGCCTTGTCTTTGAACTATGTGGCTCCACCCCTGGCCTTACCTGATTGGACCAGGCCTGGGTTTCTAATCCCACCTGGGCCAATAGGGTTCTCTGCTGAGGACCTGACCATTGGCCTCCTGAGGAGTCACCTCCGAGTGAACTGGTGAACTCGGAGAAGCAGAGAGGCTGCCGGTGGGGGAGACAGAGATGAAACTCACTTGGAGAGAGAGGCAGAGCGTGAACCCTGAGGCCCACAGTCAGAGGGAAAGCTAGATGGAGCTGCCGCCTACCTCCCGGCTTTCCCGGGCCTGCTGCTGCACCTGCTCCTGCCGAGCCTTGCCAGCGGCTCCTGCCCTCCGCATGACCCAGCACCAGGGGCTTGGGTATGTGCCCCCAAAGGGAACTTGTCTAAGATAGTGGAGACAAGCTGTCCCCCAACTCCACCTGGAGCCGTGGCTATGGTCCTGGGATGCCCTTGAGGTATTTGGAAGACAGAGGCTGCCTGTGCGGATGGTGCACTGTGCCGGGAACCAGGCAACTGCTGTGAGGGGAGGGCAGGCAGGGCACCAGGGCGGTGGTCCTTCTCCTCCCGGGTTTCCTTTCCTGTGTCAGAGGTTTGTGGAATCAGCCCCTCAAACCCTACATAGCCACACACCGGATGGTCATTGTGATGTACCCTGTAGAGTGCCTATTTGCCACAGGGCTCTGTGTTTTCTCTCTGTTAATGAAACCTTTACACAATTTTATTTTTAACTAAGCATACTATGGAGCAGTTCTACTTGGTAGCACATGGAGGCACCATAAGTAGGGCAGACTCAAAGGCAGCTAAACAACAACAGCACGCTAACAAAGGATTGGGGGCCCAGTCTAGAAAGCAAGATAAGGCCGGGTCTCTCATTTATCTAGCATAGCTGTGGTCAGTGAGGGGCTGGGTCTTGAAGGCAGATCTGGATGGTGCCCAACAGCGTCCAGTTCAGGTCTTTGCACAGGTAGGATCCTTCTTGAGCTTCAGATCTCAGTTTCACTGTCTCTTCCTCAGAGCAGCTATTATCTCCCCTCTGGCTGTGGGAGGCCCCCTGGTCCCCTTCATTATTCTCTGCTGCATTGCCCTGGTTATCTCCTTCCTGTGACTTTCCACACTGGACAGTAACTTTTTTTTCTTTTCTTTTTTTTTATTGTACTTGAGGTGAAAGTTTATAGCTCAAATTAGTTTCTCATTAAAAAATTTATACACTAATTGTTTTGTGACGTTGGTTGCAATCCCTGCAATGTGTCAGCACTCTCCCCCTTTCCCTTTTGCTCCTTGGAAACCCTATGGGGCAGTTCTGCTGTGTCCTATAGGGTTGCTATGAGTCAGAATCAACCTGAAGGCAGTGGGTTTGGTTTTGGTTTTTTTAATTTTTGGCTGAAAGGTGAACTTCAGGAGTAGCTTCAGTTCTGAGTTAGAAGGGTGTCTGGGGAACATAGTCTCCAGGGTTCCTCCACTCTCTGTCAGACCAGTAAATCTGGTCTCCTTTTGTGAATTTGAATTTTTTTTCTACATTTTTCTCCCGCTCTGTCTGGGATCCTCTATTGTAATCCCTGTCAGAGTGGTCGGTGGTAGCTGGGCATCATCTAGTTCTTTTGGGCTCAGGCTGGTGGAGGCTGTGGCCATATGGTCCATTAGTGCTTTGGACTAATATTTTCCTTGTGTCTTTAGTTTTCTTTGTTCTGTTTTGTTTTGAGTGTACTGGGACCAATAGGTGTATCTTAGATGGCTGATCGCAAGCTGTTAAGACTCCAGACACTACTCACCAAAGTAGGATGTAAAACATTTTCTTTATGAACTATGTTACGCCAGTTGACCTAGATGTATCCCGAGACCATGGTCCCCAGCCCTCAGCCCCAGTAACTCGGCTGGACAACAACTTTTATCCCTTCGTTAATGTCTGCTTCTTCGACTGGACTGTAAGTTCCTTGAGGGCAGGGACCTGGTGGGTCTTATTTACAGTTCTGTCCCCACTGACTGGCAGCAATCTTGCTGGATGAATGAGTGAAGGAGTAAATGAATGAATGAATGTGTCGCCTTGTGGATTCTCCTCTGCAGAATCTCTACAGTTATTGACTGTCAATCTTTTCTGCTCCCACCCTGGCCCAAGCTCCAGGCAGTTGTCACATTCTAAATGTCTGCTTGCTTCTTCTCCCACTGCCCACCCTTCTTGCAGCAGCTGAGGTGAACCACCGAACCCCTCACCACTGCCCTCAGGCCTGGCCTGCTCTGGCCTGGGCCTCTCCAGTCTAGTGCCTCTCCTCGCTCTTGGAACTCCCACCATACCTCGTCCCCGCTCAGAGCCTCTGCTTCACTCCTCCTCCCACAGCCTCAGACCTCAATGTCAAGGTCATCTCCTTACTCTACACTTGGTCTCCCATATTATCCTCTTCTTCCCCTTCAGGACAACAGCATGTCTATTGGTTTTTGTCTCCCTCACTAGCCTGCAAGCCCAACAGGGCCAGGGCTGTGATGTTTTCTCATTATATCCCAATATTAGGCCCTCAGGGAACGTTTGCTGAATGAGTGAACAAATTTGTCCGAAGTCACCAAACCACTAAGTGATGTACAAGATCTGAACCCGGGGCCCTCCCACTCCGACCACAGTGCTCAGCTGCCTTCCCTGCTGTGTGTTGAATATATTTTCATGGAGTTCATGACTGGCTGATGAGCGTCCTTTGGGGCCATCTGAACCAGTAGC
This sequence comes from Dugong dugon, assembly GCA_030035585.1. Taxonomy (NCBI): domain Eukaryota; kingdom Metazoa; phylum Chordata; class Mammalia; order Sirenia; family Dugongidae; genus Dugong; species Dugong dugon. The sequence goes on from CM057471.1 coordinate 70,587,605, forward strand.
TCACCTGCTTTTTGCCTTTCCATAGGTCTTCCTCTGTAGGAAGCACTGACTGATGGAGCAGCTTGGCCACCACCCAGTGTGGAGGGGCCAATGCCGGCTGGTGCGGGCAGGGCCGTTGGTGTTATCAACACTGGCCGTTTCACCTGCTTGTTCAATAACTCCTCCCTCCCCTCCCAGGCTCTGCTCAAGGGTTGCTTGGAAAATCCGAACCCAGCACCCAGCAGCAGCTGTAAAATGGGCACAGTATTTCTCACCTCCCCAAGTTGGCCGGAGGGGATTAAATGAAATAATTTATGCAAGGCTCAGAGCAGGGCCCAGCACATAGCAGGCTCTCTGTGAATGCAGCTCTGAGGTAGCCCAGAGGAGACCATAGCTCGGGTGCCAGGCCCTGGCTGGGTTAGCGGGCACGGGGACCCTGGTAGTTCTCTAGAGGACTAGCGCCCTCAAATGTTGAAATGGATTTCAGTGCCCACCGGAAGGAAAAATGCCACCAGGTTACCAGTGCTGCTCTGAGCAGTGATGAAAAGTCCCCCGTGGCCTGCGACAGGCTGTGTGTGTGACTGTTGTGCGGGTGTAGTTATTAATAGCTCTTTCACTCTCAAAAATGTCCCAGATTGGATGATAAATACGGTTACCCCAGTTCTGAGGGACAAGAGTCCATCTTTGAGGTGGCTTCATAGACAATTTTATGATGTTTGGTACTTTTCTGTATTTTCCATAGATCCCAAAAGGAGCATTCACTGCTCTTGGGAAATACAATACCTGTGATAGAAACAAATGTCTCCCTCTTCCCAAGTTTACCTGGGAAACATGAGGCCTGGTACCCCAGGCCTGCCCAAATCTGCCCCTACAATGGTGGCTGGACCCCCCGCCTGCCCCAGGCCCTTGGCTCTCTTCCCTTACCAGTCAGGTCCTCCTGGGGCCTGGGCTGAGCTACCATGTTGGCCTCCCAGAGCCTGGATTTCAGCTGCCGACACCCCCTAGCACACATGCAGCTCATGGCGCCCCTCCATCTCCAGCCCCCACTCTGTGTCCCAGACTCTAGCCCTTGAGGCCACTGCCTCCCTTTGTGTGACATTGAATGAGCCTGAAGAGAAGGCAGTGCCCCACCCCCTCCTTTACCAGAGACGAGAATGAGAATTTTAATGAGGGTTTATTTTTAATAAAGGTTAATAAAGTTTAATTAAATTAAATTAATAAAGTCCAATATTTGCCAAGCCGTGCTTTAGGACTGGGTGTGTTCGGAGGCTCTGGGGATTAAGCTCTGTGTTTGTGCTCCTGGGTGGGGAAGGAAGGCCAGATGGGGGTGGCGCTGGGGCCAGCTGGAGGAATCAGCTGGGGCCGGCTAGAGGGATCGGCCCTCTGGTGGGCTGTCTGCTACCCCCACCAGCCTTGGGGATGCTGGGGAGAGAGGGTTGACTCAGGCCTAGAAAAACTGCCCGTCACAGAAACCTGGCTCCTCTCAAAGCCCCTCTCCCAGATGCTGGCTCCCCCCTTTTTCTGGAATTGAAGACCTTGAAAGCCTTCTGTGTGCTGGGCTCTGTCCTGAGCTTTGCATAGATTATTTCATTTAATCCCCCCAGCAGCCCTGGGGGAGGTAATACTCTGACCATTTTACAGAAGAGGAAACTGGGGCTTGGGAGATGAAGAGCCTCCCGTTACCTCTGACTCCTAGTGACTGATCTTCAGCGTGCTGATTCTTCTTCTCTCCCTGTCGTGGCACAAGTGGACCCTCGGCCTAGAATGTCCTTCCCCCTACCACCCCCACCCCGTCCCCCAGACATTCCCTCCTCCCTGTCATGGCTGAGCGTGTATCTCAGTGTCTCCCAAGTCCCCAGGGACAATCCCAGAGGCCTGTGGCATTACATGGGTTATTTCATTCAATCCTCATGACACCCTGGGGAGGAGGGTCTGTTATGATTCCTATTTTGGAGATACGGAGGCTGGAGCTCAGAGAGGTGAAGTCACTTGCCCAAGGCCCAGAAATGGCAGCAGGGAGGGGGTGGGTGTGGGGGTGGGGGGCAGTTAGAAGGACGTCAATTGCTCGTTTGCCTTCCTGTTCCCAGCCAGCGTGGCTCAGTGCCTATGGCAGACATGTTCTGTGCAAGGACTCGGGCTCTGCCACTCATGTACCATGTCACCCAGGGCCTGTGCCTTCATCTCTTGGAAGCTTGGAGTCTTCATCTGTGAAATGGGATAATAATTGTAGCCACTTCATGGGCTAGTTAAGGATCAAGTGTGATGCTGCAGGTGAGTGTGTAGTGCAGTGCCTGGCTCTGGGGATGCTGGGGTTGTCACCATGGCAGAGGGGACGCAGCCCCAAGGAGTCATGGCAAAGGGAGGCAGATAGGCCTGGCTGCGGATGCAGTCAATCAGCAGTTATGGAAGGAGCACCTCCGCTGTGCTGGGCACTGGTCAAGGAACAAGACCGTCGATGACTAGACTCAAAGTGGCACATGGTAGAGGATAGGAGAGGGACAGAAAAGGGGTCACGGGAGTTCACAGGAGCCAGGAGGAATCAGGAGAAACTTCCTAGAGGCAGTAACACATGGCTGTGTGAGCTTTGCCGCGTGTGGATGGGGTGGTGGTGAAGAGAAGGGTATTCCCAGAGGGACCTGCAGGGACAAAGGCCTGTTTAGCAGGAGGAGGGTTGATGCCAGGAGTAGAGCAGGGTGGGGCTGGGGGAAGATGCTATGCTGAGAAGTGGCCAGCCTTGCCCTGGGTGACGAGAGCTGCTAGAAGCTTTTGAGCAGGGAATTGAAATGAACTCAGGCTGTGTCCCGGCCGGAAACTGAATGATAGTGTGGATGGTGGTAAATGGTTGGTCAAGAATAAGATGGACAAGAAGCAGCTGCCTCTGGGATTTGAGTACAGGGGTGCGAGCATCTCAAAACATGTGCCTCATTTTAGGGCTTAACCCAGGAAAATATCTTTCTTATCCAAGGGGCTGGTGACCGAGAGGTCCCCCAAGTGGCCAGGGTGGTTATAATCTGGGGAGGGGAGACAGCAGGGCTAGTTTGCCCAGCCCATAAATGCCATGTGCTACCTGGGTTACATGGCTTATCTCCCTGCATCCTCACAAAAGTCCTTGGAGGCAGGGACTATTACTATCCCCATTTTATAGATGAGGAAACTGAGGGTCAGTGACCTGCTCAAGAACCTAGGGTGGCCCCTTTCTCCCAGTCTCTGTCTACAGTTTAGGCTCTGGGAGGGAGTCAACACTCTGGTGAGCATCTTCCCAACATTCCCTGACTGGCTTCTGCCCCAGGAGGGCAAAGGGCACAGGTCCCAGGGCCAGCTGGCACCCAGCCCCAGTGGCAGACACCCTGCATGGTGCCTCTGGCGCCAGCTCCAGCGGGTAGGCCTGCCTGGCAGACCATGTGAAAGATGGTGAAGTGTTATTAACAAAGGCATTGATTTTCCTATCTCTACTTTATGCATTTTATTAGCCAAACACTTTACCGTGTAACCACTCAGCGCCACGCTGGCTGGCGATGAATCTGAAACGTTGGGGCACGTAAAACGAAATTGACCACATTGCTTAAAATAACAGGCAAAGTGTAATAAAATGAATAGCACCCGGCAATGGCTGTAAAAAAATATTACCCAGGGGACTGGCGAGTCTCCTCCGCTGTGAAGTAACTGCGTGAGGGCCCATAGTGCCGTAATGGGGGCAATTTTCCATCCCCGCGGCTTTGGCCAGCACCGAGGCCTCCCCATGCCAGTCAGCTATCTTTGGCCTCAACCACGCCAAGCTGAGTTGGCTACCTCTGGCCAAGTCCTTTTTCATTTGGGGTGTGAGCCCGGTGGTTAGAAGTGAGACCCCAGAGTCAGAGAGACTGGATTTAGCTTACTTGCTCAGGCTGTGTGACCTTGGCAAAACATTGACCCTCTCTGTGCCTACCCCCGTATGAGGACAGGTGAGAGAAAGCCCTAGCTTAACACTTAGTCAAGTCGTAAGTGCTTATGAATGGTAGCTGGGGGTATGCTCATTATTATTAGAGAAGAAAGGCCTTCCTGCATGAAGTTCTGAGTGCTCAGCTAGCTGGTTCGGAGGCAAAGGATGGCTGAGATGACCTCTTCTCCTGTGGAACTGATGGCCTGGGCCTGGTCAGCAGAGCCCTCCTTCCCCTGGGTCCCACTCAGCCTCCCTTAAATCCTTAGTAATAACCATGTTTAATGAACAGCAACACCTCGGGGGCAGAAGAGAAAAGATGAGACCCAAATCTATATATGGATTCCTCCATCTCCCTGGTTTTAAATTGTGTGACAACTGCTGGTAAGCAGGGGTGGCTTGTTTCAGAATGAAGGGTGGCCAGGGTGGGGCCAAGGTGCTCTTGTGCGGACCCCTCAGGGGTAAGGACACCAAATAGGCAGACATGCTTCCCAGCCTCACAGCACCTATTCCATGGAGACCAGGCACAGGCCCTGCCTGTCTTGCTGGCCTTGGGAGGGTTGGGAGGCAAGAGGGCCTGGCCTGACACGTAGTAGGTGCTCAATAAAATTTTGATGTTGAGTGAAGGGAATCAGGTCTTATGAGCACCTCCTGTGTGCCTGGCTGGCTCAGTGGGGTACTTCACACCCCACTCCTATTGACCTGGGAGCCCAGACCTCAGTGGACACCAGTGGGAGAGGGTATTAAGAATACATGTTCTGGGCTCTCCCCCAGAGACTGTTAGCAGTCTTGGAGGCCCTTTAACAAGCTCTCCAGGAGATTCTAACCCAGTGAGACTTAGGCAAGACCTTAAAAACACAATCTTATGGACTCCCAGGTCAATGGTTCTGAGCCCCTGCCTTGCTTCTCAGGGGCTGCAGGGATAACCAAGATACCCCCTTCTCCTGGTGCTACTCTGGCTTTGGGACTGGTGCCTTCCCAGGATCAGTCTCCTGCACAAGTGTCTGCTCAATCCCCCGACCCTCCTCTGGGGCAGCCTAATGACACCTGAGCAGTCAAGGTCCCCTAAGCCCTGAGTGGGTGGCAGGGAGTGGTTAAGAGCTCCAACTTTGGACTTGGAGGAGAGAACTGACTTCAAAGCCCAGCTCTGTGCTTTTGAGCTCTATAATGCCACTAAGTTACTTGGCCTCGCTGAGCCTGTCTCCTTGTCTACAAAATGGGGAGAATAATGCCCCCTTCAAAGGGCCGTTTCATCTAAGGACAGTGTGAGAACTTAGAACCCGAGGCTCTTGTCAAGTTAATGGCTTCCTTCCCTAAAGTGAGGCCCAGGCCTCTGAGATAATCCTGGGAGGATCTGGGCGGGGCTGTGAGAATGTCTGGACCAGGTGTGAACCCAGATCTCGCTGATACCAGACTCCAGATTCTCAAACCCACTGCCTCTAAATTGGGATCCAGCAATGGACGAAGTGGGCCTGGCTCTTACCTCTTGGAGCTCCCCATCCAGTTGGGGAGACAGCCTTTGCTATCAGACAGGCCATCTCAAAACCGTGGTGGGCTGTGATGGGGGAAACCCGGAGGTTGTGGGACCCCACTAGGGGCCCCTGGCTCAGTCTTGGAATGGTGGTGGTGATTAGAAAGGGCTTCCTGGAGGAAGGGGCATTGAAGAAGAGAATTGAAGAGTTCAGGAAGAGCGTACAAGGCAGATGGCACAGCCCACGCGAAGGCCTGGTGGTGAGAGTTTGGGGAACTCTTAGTTGCCTGAGGTGTAACGTGTGAGGGGAACTGCTGTGGGACTAGGTAAGAGGGGAAACTGGGCCACTCCACACAGGGCCGCTGAACCACAGGGCCATGGAGCCACGTTCTGTGACTTGGCCTACTTATAAACCTCATGGCCCACCCAGACAAGACTCAATAGCTTTTTGATTGTGCCTTTTTTGTGTGTGTGTGATTATTTTTCCTTAAAGGTGGTTTTCAGTTTCCCAAATGCACCCTTTCCTTCGCTTCCCTGAAATGAAGGTGAACACACAGACCCATTTTGTCAACTCAGGGAAGATAACAGCCTTATTATTACACAGTAAATATGGTAGAATTACCTGATTATTTATATTTTTCTTGCTACGTAATTGTGTTTGGCCTTAGCATGTAAATTGGGCCATAATTACTGTATAATTTATAGTTTTTATATCTTATAACAAGTTAGTGTCTAAATCACACACCCCCATGTAAATACTTTAAAATTATTCAGTAATTACTTATTTACATTATAATTAAAAATAAGTAATTAGCATACATTTACAAAGGATTTACATAGTTATTTCTGAATATCAGTTCTTGGCAGCTCTAGTGAAATCTTTTGCTGATAATAAAATGGAGGCAGGGGAAGGAAAAGCTTCCCCAAGCTGGGAAAAGGGATGTAGTTTTGGGGAACCCTGTCTTCTCAGAGGAGCCCTGGCAGCATAGTGGTTAAGAGCTCAGCTGTTAAAAAAGGCTGGCAGTTCAAATCCACCGCCGTTCCGTGGAAACTCTCTGGGGCAGTTCTACTTTGTCCTATAGGGACGCTGTGAGTTGGAATTGACTTGATCGCTCAGAGCTCAGCTCCCCAGGTGACAGGCGGGGCCTCATCCCAGAAGGATGTGCTGGCGGGGGGAGAATCCTAAAAATGTTCTTCCGGCTTCATAAGGGACATTTTGGGAGAAGAATTAGTTCTCATTTTTCTTCAGAATAAAAACAGGCTTCACCTGCAGCACGAGGAAGTCAAGGTGGAAATTGAGCAGGGAACTGATGGGGCTATAACTTGGAAGGAAGTGTTGGTGGTTCAGTGGTAGAATTCTTGCCTTCAATGTGCAAGACCTGAGTTCAATTCCTGGCCAATGCCGCTCAAGCATAGCCACCATCTGTCTTTCAGTGGAGACTTGCATCTTACTACGATGCTGAACAGGTTTCAGTGGTGCTTATAGACTAAGACAGACCAGGAAGAAAGGCCTGACAATCTCCTTCCAAAAAATCAGCCAACGAAAACCCTCTGGATCACAATGGTCCTCAACCAATCATGAGGATGATGCAGGACTGAGCATTGATTTGTTCTGTTGTGCATGGCATCACGCCATGAGTTGAGGGCCAGCTCATTGGCAGCTATCAACAACAACAAAACTTGGAAGCCTCCTTGCTCCTGGTCTGCCTTGATCCTGATCCTTGATGAAATAATGTCACCAATGGTGTTGATGAGAACATTTGACGTTTCAAGGCTGCTCACTGTATGTGTTAATGGCACAAGGTGTGAGTCTGACGAACATTGTCTCTTTTAATCCTCACAACAACACGTTTCGTTTATTCCCAGTTAGTAGCTGGAAAAATTTAGACTCAAAACAATTATGTAATTAACTTGCCCAGATCTGTAGATCCGTGGAGCCCAAAGTGGTGGGAACCTGAAGCCCAAGTGGACTGCTGGGAGTGATGGTGAGCCCCGCCACTCCTACTTCCACCCCTCAGTTCCCAGAACAAGGTATTTTACCTGTTGGGGACATGCACCATAGAATGGCTGCTGGTTTAAGATGTATACCATATTCTGAAGGATAGTGCTCCATCTTCATGCGGTGTCACTTCCAAGATGGCATCTCAGGCCCTTCTATCCTGTCCCTAGGATCACCCTTGTTGGCTGCTCATCTATCCCACTGCTCTGGTAGCTTCTGGAAGGTGTGATGTGTTGTAGGTCCCATGGATCCCATAGTCAAGTGTGCACATTGCACCTCCTTTGCCGTAAAATGTTTTTCCTGAGTCTGAGGTAATGTTGTGCAGAATCCCATTGCCATAGATCAAGATACTCTGAAGCTTTGGATAGTGGTGCTGGCTGAGACCCGGTAGGCAGGAAGGTAAAGTTCACACCTGGGATATGTGTAAATCCATGAGCATGATTTGTTGCCCTTGCCAGGATGGAATGGTCTGATGCAATCAATTTGCCACATTGAAGGATGGTGCTGTATCAGGCACTGCATGATGGTCTCTGTTGCTGGCGGGTATGACATTAAGCAGCAACAGTAGCTAGATCAGCCTTGGTAAGAGGGTGCCATGCTCTGGGGCCCATGCAGAGCCCCTATCACTGCACCATGACCATTTTGTTCATAAACCCATTGCATAAGCACTGGGGTCACTGAGGACAGAGATGGGCTGACATCTATTGACTGAGTCATCTTGTCTCTCCTGCAGTGGATGTTCTTGGGGGCCTTCACATATGACTGAAAGGTCTTCACACTTGGTGCCCATTCCCATAGGTCCATCCACAAGCCTCTTCCCCAGACTAGTGAATTAAATAGGAGTTTGATGGCGACCGCAACCCCTGCATCCTTAAAGTCTCTGAAGTGTCGTTAATCTCTGCCTTCCCCCCGGAATACAATATTTCTTTGATTTTTTTATCTTGCCCATGGGAGAAGGGTATTTCAGGGGCTTTCACTTGGTCTTTCCTACAGACTAAGAAGCCAGGGTAAGTGTTCTGCCAACTGCTAAATATGTCCATTCCAATAATACATTTGAGAATCCAGGAAATGGCCCTTGAGTGGCCTATGGACCCAGTAGACCCACTATAAGATGACCTGGGTGAGGATTCCATTTATTACCTGATGCCCACGTGTCCCTACTTTAACAGGGAAGCTGTGCTGGTTCTTTGGGTCCCTGGGTACAGGCATCAACTCAGGCCCTGGATGCAACAGCCCTGAGTATTCTCCTTTTCCTCAATTACTTTACAGTTACCCAAGTAAATGGTAGGTCCTTTTGGAGGAAGGACTGGGGAATCAATACTGTAAATACTTGCTGTGTTATTGCAGGATTCTTCCTCCTGGAGACCAGCCTCTTCTTCAGGTTTTGGGTCTAGAAACTGGGCAAAGAATTATAATTTCACTTTGGGGTGATTGGCCTCAGCCTTCTGCTCACCCATTCTTATTCTCTTTTGATTATATTGAATAAGTAACACCCTTGTTGGCTATCCATCTATCCTGACCCTAGGGGCACCAGGGCCCCTGGCTGCCATTCTGAACTTGCTGCCCACTATAGTAATTATGTCCACTTTGCTTCTGACAGTTAAGCACTGCCACCTGGCTTTTGTTATTCCAGAATCTTATCATCCCCAGTGCCACCAGGTAGCCCAGTTCTCTAACAGCATCTCCAACCACCAGCCCTGGGCTATAGAGGACAGCACCACTGAGCCTCTCAATGATGTTGATGCCTCCCTCATCAGGTTATTTCTTATTGCCTCGGTAAATGGAATCTCTGGACCCTCCCAAGGAATATAGTCAGCTGGTAGGTTTTTTGTGTTCTGTGGAAGATGCATTCTAGCACACTCCCTTCTTTGAGCCTTTGGATGCCCTCCTCCACAGTCTGCGATGGTTGTCATGCCAGGTTCTGGTATTTTCATTGACCACTATCTCTTCGCCCAAGCTTCCAAGTGCCATCCCAACAGCTCTCGGGGTCCTTGCCAGAATGGTAAATCCTGTGTCATGGGAGAACTCCCTCATATTGCTGAACTTCCCCACGTGCAGCTTTATATTCCATACCCTTTGATCTAGCACCAGAATAGGCTCCTAGTTTCTGCCTGTACGTATAAGCCAGGACCTGCAGCTCCTTTTGTGTATAATCCCTCTCCTCTCTTAGTAGCCCCACATTGCCTAGTTGAGCCAAGCTTCAATTTTTACTCTAGTTATAGGTCTGGCGGCCACAGAGGATGTGGGGGCAGATCTTGAGCAGGGCCAGCACTGCATTATTGGACACCTGCCTCATTTGAGGCTTCTGCGTAGTCTTCAAGTGGGGGTTGGGGATACGGTGTGGGCACTATCCCCTAACAAGGGAATGTGGGCAACTCCTGTAGACCCAGATAGTTCAAGGGAATCTTGGGGTCAAAGTTCTCAAGTGTATCTACTCAAATACCTCCACCTCAAATCTCTGGGTCCCACTCCTTCCCTATCAAGGCTGTGGGCATAGGATAATTACCAGGGTTGATAATTTGACCTTCTCTGAAGTTCTGCTACTCATATGATTAGGTCCAGAGCCTTGTATTCAGCTCTGTCTGCCCTCCAGCTGCAGGAGATGAGGGTTTCTTTAAACACTGCCAAGAAGACCTTCTAGCTTTCACACTTCACTTTGAATTGATGACCGGTATAGTACTATTAACTAAACCACAAACTTTATTCAGATTTCCCCATTTTTCCCACAAATGTTCTATTTCTATTCCAAGATCCAGCCCAGGATATCACATTACATTTAGTCATTACCTTTCTTTCGTCTCCTCAAATCTGTGACAGTGTCTTGATCTTTCCTTATGTTTCATGATCTTGACACTTTTGGAGAGTAGTTCACCATTTAGGTTTCTGTCAACTCCAACACTAGTTGTAAGGCAAGCATGATTGTACCATCATTTCTATGAATAAGTTCAAATTTACAGATATGAACATACCTCCACAAATCTATGTCCTTTAAGTGTATTCATGTGTGGGTGTATGTAAAAATTCAGAAGTAAGAATGTTCACTGGGTATATTTGCTATAATTTTTTTGTTTTGGAGAAAATTTACCCCAGAATCATGATTTATTGTCAGAGTCAGATTCTGAAACAAGTTCTTAGCCTTTAAGGGGCAGGCAGGGATCTCTGGAATAGGCTAGGGCTTGGTGCTGACATAGGGTGGGTGATGCCTGGGGCTCTGCCCAAGTGGGGTGCATGGGCTGCACTGGTGGTTCCTCCAAGATGGCAGATGAGGTCTTAGTGCCTGGGGGATAGATGGAGGAGGCAACCTACTCCCTGAATCTCTGGCCAAGTTCTTCACACCTCCCAGCCAGATCTGTGGGGTGTTCCATGACCCCTTAACCCAGCAAGGGGGAGGGCAGCTCATGTGACTACACATGGTGAGCTTGCATGAGGGTGTTGTGCTTGCATGGGGTATTGTCGTGCATGTTGGTAAATGTAAACAAGCACGTGAACCTTCACACACGTCCACATGTGTGAATAAGGGCTCTAACACTTACTCCTGACTGACCTGAGGAAAATTACTTACCCTTTCTGTGCCTGGGTGCCCTCATTTTACAAATACCATGTGGCAGGATGTCCAGTGCTCACCAGCTACCCACGTGATCCCCTATGTATCCCAGCCTCTCTTGCAGTTAGTTTGAGGCCTTGTTCTGGTAAGATTGGCACTTGTCACTTCTGACCTTGTATGCTTTCTCCACCAGTTTCCTGTCCTGCCTTGGTGACTATATTAGTTTCCTAGGGCTGCTATAACAAAATACCACAAGGAGGGTGGCTTATAAGAAGATAATTCTATTGTCTCACAGTTCTGGAGGCTAGAAGTCAGAAATCAGGGTGTTGGCAGGACCGTGCTCTCTCTGAAGGGCCTAGAGGAAGATTCTTTCTTGTCTTCCCCAGCTTCTGGTAGCCCCAGATGTTTCTTGGCTTGCAGCTACAAGATAACTCCCATCTCTGCCTCCATATTCATACGGCCATCTTCCCTCTGTGTGTTTTTGTGTACCTTCTCCTCTTTTATAGGACACCACTCATCCTGGATTAGGACACACCCTACTCCAGTGTCTTAGTTGTCTAGTGCTGCTATAACAGAAATACCACAAGTAGATGGCTTTAACAAAGAAAAGTTTATTTCCTCACAGTAAAGTAGGCTAAAAGTCCAAATTCAGGGCGTCAGCTCCAAGGGAAGGCTTTGTCTCTCTATTGGCCTTCTCATCAATCTTCCACCAGACTAGAAGCTTCTCCATGTGGGAACCTTGGGTCCAAAGGATGTGCTCTTCTCCTGGCACTGCTTTCTTGGTGGTATGAGGTCCCACTGTCTCTCTGCTGGCTTCTCTCTTTTATATCTCAAGAGATTACCTCAAGACACAATCCAATCTTATAGATTGAGTTCTGCCTCACTAACACAACTGCCGCTCATCCTCCCTCATTAACATCATAGAGGCAGGATTTATAAAATATAGGAAAATCACACAATACCAGGAATCATGGCCCAGCCAAGTTGATACACACATTTTTGGGGGGGTTTAATTCAATCCATGACATCCAGTATGGCCTCATGTTGCCCTAACTAATAACATCTTCAAAAATCCTATTTCCAAATAAGGTCACATTCACAGATACCGGGGGTTAGAACTTCAACATATCTTTTGGGGGGACACAATTCAATCCATAACAGTGACCTTGGAGGCCACCTGTTCCACATGACACAGCCAGAAGATAGAGGAAGGCAAAGACCCATATTGAACTTTATATGAGTGAGAAATATACTTTTACTGTGTAAAGCCCCTGAGATTTGTAAGTTTATTTGTTATCAAAATATAGCCTATCCAATCCTGACTCATAATACTCATACTTATCTCATGGTAAGTCTGAGAGGAAGGCCTTAAGAGACCATATTCATGGCAATGATAATTGAACGTGCTTCTTGGGGCTTGTGAGCATTCCATCAGCTGGGGCGTGTGAGTGCCAAGTGTGTCTGATACCTAGTAGATGCTCAAAAAGTGCTCAAGAAATGATTACTGTTCTTGTCACTCCTTGTTGAGACAGAATATCTGGTAAGTTTCATTTCTAGACCCCACTTGGTAAGAGTTCTACCTCTCATGCGAAGGTGACTTTAGTTACTTGAGCAAGCAAACGATTTTTACTGCACATACTATGTGCTCCAAGAAGCAACTGTTTGAACAGAATAAGGGGATACTGCATGGTTTAAAATCAGGAAAGGTGTTCGTCAGGGTTGCATCCTTTCACCATACCTATTCAATCTGTATGCTGAGCAAATAAGCTGAGAAGCTGGACTATATGAAGAAGAACGTGGCATCAGGATTAGAGGAAGATTCATTAACACCCTCCGATATGCAAATGACACAACCTTGCTTGCTGGAAGTGAAGAGGACTTGACTGATGAAGATCAAAGACTACAGCCTTCAGTATGGATTACGCCTTAACATAAAGAAAACAAAAACCCTCACAACTGGACTAATAAGCAACATCATAATAAAGGAGAAAAGATTGAAGTTGTTAAGGATTTCATTTTACTTGGATCCACAGTCAACACCCATGGAACCAACAGTCAAGAAATCGAATGGCGTATTGCATTGGGAAAATCTGCTGCAAAAGACCTCTTTAAAGTCTTAGAAAGCAAAGATGTCACCTTGAGGACTAAGGTGTGCCTGTCCCAAGCCATGGTGTTTTCAACCACTGTCTTAGTCATCTAGTGCTACTCCAGCAGAAGTACCACAAGTGGATGGCTTTAACAAAAGAGAAGCTTATTCTCTCACAGTCCAGTACGCTATAAGTCCAAATTCAGGGCATCAGCTCCAGGGGAATGCTTTCTCCTTTGGCTCTGGAGGAAGGTCCGTGTCTTCAATCTTCCCTTGGTCTGGGAGGATCGCAGCGTAGGAACCTCAGGTCCAAAGGATGCGCTCAGCTCCCGGCACTGCTTTCTTGGTGGTATGAGGTTCCCATGTGTCTCTGCTTGCTTCTCTCTTTTATATCTCGAAAGAGATTGGATTAAGACACTATTTAATCTTGTAAACCTCATCAGTATAACCTCATCATAGTGATAGAGTTTACAATAGATAAGGAAATCACATATAACCTCATCATAGTGATAGAGTTTATAACACGTAAGGAAATCACGTCGGATTACACAATCATACAATACTAGGAATCATGACCCAGTCAAGCTGACAGACATTTTTGGGGGACACAATTCAATCCATGATAATCACCTTAAACACACATGAAGGCAATGGATAGGGAAGACCAAAAAGGAATTGACGCAGTTGAATTGTGCTGTTGGTGAAGAATGTTGAATATACCAAGGACTACTGGAAGAATGAACAGGTCTTTCTTGGAAAAGTATAGCCAGAATGCTCCTTAGAAGTGAGGATGGCAAGACTTAGTCTCACATACTTTGGACATGTTATCAGGAGGAACCAGTTGCTGTAGAAGGACATCATGCTTGGTAAAGTAGAGGGTCAGTGAAAAAGAGGAAGACCCTCAATGAGATGGACTGACACAGTGGCTGCAACAATGGGCTCAAACATAGCAATAATTGTGAGGATGGCACTGGACCGGGCAGTGTTTCGTTCTGTTTTACATAGGCTTGCTATGAGTTGGAAGTGACTCAATGACACCTAACAACAACAACTATGTGCTCCTAACAACAACAGTGTGCTCCTAGTGGCTGAGGACTGCTAAGGAGGAGTACAAGGGTCAAGGGCTGAGGACTGCTGGAGGAGGGGCGAACGGAGCCTGATGGAGGTCTAAGAGCTGGGGGAGGGGGAGGGGCCTGAAGGATCAGGTTGTTAACAGCTGTACTCCCCCCACCCCCACACACACTCTGCCCCCATCCTGACCACAGTTAATGGCTGGGGAAGGAAGGGGTCTGTCTCCCAGAGTGTGCAGCCTGCAGGCTTGGGGGCTGGGACCACATAAAAGTTCTGGGACCACATGAAGGTTCTGCTGGGGAGGCTCAGGCCTAGCTTCCGATGGCATAGGCATCACGGTAGACATCACTGTAGGCACAGAGACCATTCCATGTGCTATGTCCCTAGCTAACAGCTTTATGGGCCCTAACTCAGTTCTCACTCATTCTCATCTTGGGGTCAGGCCCCTTCCTTCTCTATCTTAAGGACAAGGAAACTGAGGCTCCAGGAGAGGAAGGGATTTGTCTGAGGCTGCACAGCCAGAGCTGACTGCAGAGCCTACCGCTGTCATCCACCATGTGCTGCTGACACCATCCAGAACAGGTGCTCACTTCCTGCCAAATCAACAGACTCCTTTGATGGATGGTCCCCCCAGGATGAAGATAGCAGTAATAGGCATTGCTGAGTTAAAGAAGCAAACCTGACAAAAACATGGACAGTGCAAGACCATTTTTGTAGAAACAAAACCAAAAACATCTCTGTATTTCTTTAGACCCATATGTATGTGAAGGCCTAGAGAAGAGTCTGGAAGGATACACGCCAGTCTGGGCTAGGGTGGAATATGAGAGTGGTCTGGGGGACTTTATCCGTGATGTCTAATTTTTTTTTTTTTTTTACAGTGAGAATATACTAATGTATCACCTGTGTAAATAAGAATTAATTTAAAAATTAAAAGAATAATAGTAAAGAGACAAACCAACCCTTGTAGGGGGTGTCACAGCTTATGGGCACTTTTATTCCATGTTCACTCAGCCCCTTGCCCTCTCTGCTCCATCAGACGATCTATAAAATGTTCATGTTGCGTGTTTTCTCACCTGAGGCTTTTCCACATGATGGTCCCTTGTCTGGAATACTCTATTCTACCCCACCCCTATTTACAATCAACTCCTTTTCAGCCTTGAGGCCTCAAGCTAGGCAGCAGCAGCTCTGGGGTCCTTCCCTGACCTCGCAGCCTCAGCTGGGGTCTCCTCCTCTAGGTTTCTCCAGACTCCTCCAGGTCCCTGCTCTTCTCCCATCATAGGTTTTATCAGTTTGTATAATCGTCACTTGCTTTCTTGTCTGTCTTCATCACTGGATTATAAACTCTGTGAGGTGAAATTTGGGTTGGTCTTGTTCACTCCAGCACCTGACACTTAGCAGAAGCTCAGTAAACATTTATTGAGCAAGTGAATGAATGAATGAATGAATGAATGAATGGACATGCTGGCGATGGTCCAAACAGCACAGATGCAAGTGGAATGATCACCTCCCTCTTTCTAGCCATCTTAGCTCTACTGATGCAGTGTGAGGTGGCACTCACTTACTGGTGGCTGCACCTTGCTTGGGTCTCGTCTGATGGTTTCTGTTAAATGAAAACCCACATCTCGCCCATCACATACTCCTTGGGGGACCCAAGCACCTGCCTTCCTTCCCCGTGCAAGTCTCTCTCATTATGCTTTATTCAGTGCCTCCCCAATCAAGAGAGATGCTGACGCCCTCTCTTGGCTTCTTGTCTCTAGAAAATCTCATTTGTCTGTCCCCACAGGCTCTTCAAGAAGGTATTGGCAGCAACATGGAATGTGTGGGAGTCAGGGGTGGGGAGTGGGTGGTGAGGACAGAGTTTAGCAGAGCATGGCCTCCTCGAATGGGAGGTCAAGTCACTGTCTGTGGTCTTGAGAGAGACAATGATCACTCTTAAGAGGCCCTATCTGTTCCATGTCCACCTGCCATGGTCCTGGAGGAAGGATGTGGTCAGAGGACGCTGCTGACTGTGGCATATGCAGATGTCTTCTGCAACCCATCTCTGACCATATTGCAAATTCAGGGATGCCACAGATCTAATCCCAGCCCCTCCCCAACCCTACCCAGACCCTGCTTCCCCTCACCCCTCCCTGGCCTTCCCGAGAGCCAGGGAGCTGGGGAGAGGAAATCACACACCAAGACCCTATCTGATACCCATAAGTTTGCTCAAGCTTATGTAAATCACACAAAAACTGACAAGTTTTCCTATTAAAAGATAATTGTAATCAGGGTGCCGGACGTGCCGCATGGGGATGATTGGAGATAGACGGACAGCACAGAAAGATGGATCGTTTTAATTTGCACCAATTAAATTGAAGTTCATGGGATCATCTTCTTCAATCTTCATGAATACTTTATTTTCTGGCTGCTACGGAGCTATTAAAAAGAATGATTGAGGCACGCGGCAGGCTGGGTATATTTTATGAAATATCACCTTTAAAGAATTTGAGTACGCCATTTTCATAATGAGTTTTCTAGTACCTAATCCTCTTCTCTATTACTACATTTAAGAAGTGGATTGATCTGGGAAGTGCGGAGGGTGCAGGTAATGATACATTTTGCCAGGCGCAGGCGGTGATAATGGATCACATTTTGGCGAGGAGGATAATGGATGGGTGTCCAGAGGAGGTGTGCTGGGGAGTTTGGTTGTGATGGTCCAGCGTGGGTTGGAGGGGTGGCTGTGCTGAGTCAAGCTCCTGTCCTTGCTTTGTGGCTTGTCTGACTCTGGTGAGGAAGGCATGGAGCTCAGAGAAGGAGTGGAGCAAGGCCTTGGGGGAGAGCTGGTATGAGAGGGGCTCGGGGTCTAGGGGTCTGCAGTCTCAGCTGCAGGGAGAGGCTAGGGTTACTGGGTTGCCCCAAGCCAGTATTTGCTGCTGCAATGTTCAGCCAAGAGATTGAGTTTGGGGAAAGGGTACACGGTCGGGGGTGGGGGTGGGGACTCTCTGAGCCCATGAGGCAATTACTGGGGTCCAGACAGCAGGACAGGGTCTGCAGCAGCCCCAGTCAAGGGCCTGACCATAGCAACCCCCCTCTTGGTCTTTAACTCCTTCTCTAGGTCCCTCTCCCAGGCACAGTGGTCTTTGGATCTAGAAGGGAAGGCAGATAAGGAAGTGGGTGGTGACTTCAGCCTTGAAGGCAGTTGGCAGGTGTGGGCTGAAGTGTCCCTGCCTGGATGGAGTGCCAGAGTCCATGTTGTGTGGTCATCATGATGAGACAGAGGCAAGGACTAAGATGTGACATGAGAAGTTGGGTCAGAGGAGCCAAACCCATGGTCGTGGGCCATAGTTCCCTTGTCTGTAGTGATACCTATTGGCCTAGTCCCGATAGGCCCCACCCAGGGAGTCAGGTGCACTGAAAGACAGCACCAATGGCTTCCTGAGTAGCCCAGGCTGGGCCAAGGCCCCTGACCTTGACCCTGTAAAGGGTAGACACCAGATGTCTGGCAGGGGCAGCCTGGGGGAGTAGGCGGAGAGAGGCATCCCCGCCCCACCCAGGCTGGGTCTCACTCAGCCACTTGGCTGGGCTTTCCTCCCCAAGCTTCAGCGGCAGCAGCCGTCATAATTAACCCTGCTAATTAATCAGGGCAGGACGAATTAATTGAGATCACAGGAGACCAGGAGAGCAGGTGCAGCTTCGGGGCTGATGGGATAACGAGCTCTCTGGACACCCAGGGGGCCTGGCCCTGCCCGGGGGAGCTCTGGGCTTGCTCAGTGGTGAACTGTGCCAGGCGCAGGCTTGAGGGACCTAGCTCTGCTGGGGCATCTTGGGCCCGCTTGGGCAGGTATTGCCAGGCTGAGCCCAGAAGGCTGGCCAGCTGGACAGAACCTCCACTGAACCCCATTGCAGGGGGCCAGCCTGATAAAACCAGAAATTCTGCCAAGGCCCCTGGGCAAAGAGTCCCCAGACTGCAGGGGCATCTAGAACAGAGCAGCAGGCAGGGTTTGGGTGCAGGACCATCCCTTTCCTTCCACCTTCACTAGCTGCCCCAGAGACCCAAGGGAAGGAGCCTGAATTTGAGCCGAGACTCCCAAAGAGTTGCACCCCCTAAACTATGGGAAGGAGAGCACAGCAGAGTTCCAGCAGGGGAGTGACAAGGCCATTTTCTATTTCACTAAGATCTCTTTAGCAGCTTCCATGTGGAGGACGATTTGGGAGGCGCTGAGTGGAGGCAGGGAACCCAGTGGAGGGTGGCAGCAGTTGTTCAGGTGAGCGGTCCTGGTGGCCTGGACTAGGGTAGTGGCAGTGCAGGTGCAGCCAAAGGACCAGATTAAGGGTATTTGGAGGTTGGAACTGGCAGAATTCAGTTGATGAATTGTATGTGGTGGAGTAAGGGGGAGAGGTCAGGGGTGATTTTTCTGTTTCTGGAAGATTCCGCTCCTGGGATGGGGAGCATGGAGCAGGTTTGGAGGATAAGAGGAGTCCAGTTTTTGACACATTCCAGGTTATGACCTTGGCTGCCTTTCAGACTCCATAGTTGCTGTCTTGTCCTAACTCCACTCAATCCACCTTGGGCAGCCACTCCTTCTCAGGGCCTGTCAGGTCCCAGGACAAGTACTTGAGTCTGTTTGTGCACCAGCCCCTGCTGGTTGGTCCTCCCTCCAGAGAACTCCTGCTCATCCTTCAAGACTAGCTTAAGCATCACCTTCCCCAAAAAGCCTTCTCAGGCTCCCCGGGGGAAGACTTTATGACTTTGCTCCTGATATTCCCTCTGCTGAAATGCCCTTCCCCTCCTGAAAGCAAGTGAGCTCCTACTTAACCTTAAATACCCACGGTGAACTTCATCTCTTCCTCTTCATGTGTCTTGGTTCTACTGCTTCTTTGAAGCCTCCATGGTACTTTGTCTGACCCTTTGGCAAACATGTACCTGTCTCCTCAAAGTTACTTTTGGTATAAGTTTGGGAGTTGAAAATGCCAACTTCATTGTATCACTTAATTCTTATTTAGACACTGTGAATCATTTATTCCTTTAAAGCAAGCTCTCTCAACATCAACCCTATTGACGTTTGGAGCTGAATAATTATTTGTGGGGCTATCCTGTGCATTGCCGGGTGGTTAGCAGTATCCTTAGCCTCTACCCCCTAGATGTCATGATTACCCCCCAGTTGTGACAACCAAAAATGTCTCCAGACATTGCTGAATGTCCCCTGGGCGGGGGGCAGAGCAGACATTGCCAAAGTCCCTTGAGGGGCAGAATTGTTGAAAACCACTGCTATAAAGAGAAGAAGAAACGTAAGAAAACCTAATGGGAAGTGAGAATCCCAAATCCTGGGCAACAGACTGACAGGCTCAATGCTACTCTGGGGTGTGAATTCTGAGGATATTAACTTCATGGTAAAGCAACATCCAGTGCTTTCCAAATATAGAGGTTCTTGCCTTTTGTACAAATGTATTCCTACAAGCACGTACACACACCAAAAGACACATAACAAGAATGCTCATAGCAACTCTGTCCAGGTTAGCCCCAACCTGGCCCAAGTGCCCGTCTGCAGTAGAGTGGGTGAAAACCATCTGGGGTTTTCACTGGGAAACACTGGGCAGCAACAAGCCAGAATGAGCTACCCTACAAACAACCACATGGATGAAGCTCAAAGGTGATGTGCAAGAAAGCCGCCAAAAAGTATATCATGTGTGGCTCCATTTATAGAACGTTCTGTGGTGAGGCTGAGGGCTACCTTGGGGATAGTGACTGGAAGAAGGCACGAGTGTTTGACCTTGGTGTTGATCTGGGTGCTGGTTACAGGGATGTGTTTACTCTGTTAAAGTTCTTTGAGCTGAACACTTATGATTTGTGCATTTTTTCTGTAGGTGTGCTATACTTCAATAAAAGAGTATTTAAAAAATAACAATACTGTCTTAAAAATATACAAAAATCTTATGTGTGAATGTTGAACAGTAGATGGACACATTATAAGGTGGAGGGTTCTGCTCGCCAAAAACTAACAAATACCGTGAAATCCTAAATGGCACTTACGTTTTATACGCAAGCTCTGATGTTCTGTTTCTAGCATTTGGTTCTTATCCTTTACTTTTGTTTCTTTGCCTTCACAATTGATGCCCAGTGCTTGATTCTAGGCTGGGGAGGGTTTGACTGACAACCTGTGCAGTCTGGGATTTTCATCTGTGCCTCAAATGCATGCATCATATGTTTCTTACCCTTACATTGACATAGTCATTAAAAATATGAACACTTGTGCCAAAAAAAAAAAAAAAACCATGAGGACAGAAATGCAAAAAAAAAGATCCAAACCTTTGCAAGCTCACGGCAGGGAAGACCACAAGGGGATGCTGTCAGAACAGGGTGGTGCCCTGTGTGCTGGGGGTGGGACATGTTCCCGGACAGCTGAGGCAAAAATGCAGGTTTTCTTGGTGTATGAAGGGAACGTTTTAAAAACACAAATAAGAATAATCAGACAATTTACATCATCCAAACCATACGTCTTATTTACTGAGATTGGATCGTTTCCATCAGCCCCAGACATAGCATGATACCTCCCATCTTGTTAACTCAGGGCCTTTGCACCAGCTCACATACGCACTAATGCTCAGCGTCGTCTCCTTAGAATGGCCTTGCGTGAACACTGGTCCAAAAGGTTCTCCCCAACACCCTTTATCCCCTTCCCCCACTATTATTATTATTTGCTGTTTTTTTCTTCAAAGCTGTAATTGCATCCTCACATCATATTTTGAATTTGTTTTGGGTTTCTTATGGGTCTCTTTCACTAGCATATAGACTCCAAGAGCAGAGGGACTTTCCCAGTCTTGGCCTAGAACATGGCCTGGGCATAGTAGGTCCTGCCTCGCTCTGGAGGCAGACTGAGCTGGATTTGAGTTCTGTTCTGCCACTCACAGACTCTGCTCTTCCTCAGTTTCCTCTTCTGCAAAATGGGGTTAATAATAGTTCCTCCTAGGCTCAGCGGAGTGTACTGTTCCAGTGGAGACATTATGGGATGGATTCAGGACTGAGCTAGTATGATGGTGAAGAAATTCAGTAACTGTAAGACAAGTGGCCATGGAATAAACCAGTGTATAAAGAATGATCCATAGGTATGGAAACTGATGGATCTGAGGGAAGGGAGGGGACTGGAACAACCTTGATTGAGTGATGATTGTGTGCCAAGGGCTTAAATGTACAATGTCTCTTTTGATCATCACAACAACACTATGAGGTAGATATCATCTTCATACCCATCTTACAGGTGAGGAAACAGCTTAGAGAGGTTAAAGAGCTTGCCTTAGGTCAACAGCTAGGGAAAGGTACAGATGAGGTTCCAACCAGAGGCATGAACGATGCTGATTACAAGCATTGGTTCAGTGTTGACTTCTTGTGGTTCCCAACCTCTTTTCTGCTTCCACTTACCTGAGGGCTCTCTGAGGACGTGATTATTGTGGGGCTGGGAGTGGGGATGAGGGAAAGAGGGATGCAGCTTGAAAAAGTCTACCCTCCCCCTGAGATTCAGTCAGATACATATTCAGTTGAGATCTAGGAAGGCCACTAGTGCCAGGCCACAGGGCTCTGCCTCATTCAGCATCTTCATCAATGATTTGAATGAAGATCTACAAGTTCTTCTGGTCAAATGTGAAATAATAGGAACCTGACAGATTATGGGTGTGTGTGTTGGGGTAGGGAGGTGAGTATTTATGAACTTGGATGGGGAGAAAACTGAATTTACTGGATATAAATCGAATCTCAAAATATCTGAGCAGACTGGGTGATAGGTTGAGTGTATCTCAGATAAAATTGAACAGAGATAAACATAGAACCCTGCACCCAGGTCCCCAAACCCTACTGCACTCATGGGAGACAGGTAAGCAAATCACATAGTGCCCCAACCAAGAGGTACCTAGAACTGAACAAGGTCTTTGTCAACTTCCTCCACTGTGGGCAGGATGGGGATAATGTAACTAAATGAGAAGTGAGTCATGGGGACCAGTACCCAGGCTGGTGAACAACCTGCCAAACACATTGACTTACTTAAATACATCTTACTGTGAAGGGAGGTCTCTAGTAGAATGCAACAGGGCTCTATTATGCATCACCATACTAAACAAAAATCTTTTCAGTAAACTTTTTGTAGATGGGCTAGTTGAGTTGCAGCTCTACATGGGTCACTAAGACATCTGCTGAAAGGACAAACTGGCCCAAGGCATATTTCCCATGCCTCAGTGACCCCCTGTAGGGCTGACATTTCTCCTCGGTGGAATTGATAGCTATCGTTTCTGTGGGGTCTAACTCACGGGTCCACTTGGGGCTGGCTCTGGCAGTTCCAACAATTTCCCTCAATTTCTCTGCCTGTCTTGGACACAACTGTATCCTGGCACAGTGCCTGGCACATAGTAGGAGATCAATAAATAAATGGAAAACAATCTGCTAATTCAAACTCAGGGGCTCTCCTCCTGAGTGTGGGTATGTGTGTGTGTGAGTGTGCATGTATGAGTCTCCTTTTTCACACTCCCCGCCCCAGGATGGCCTGGCCTGGCGGTTCTGTCCTGTGCCAGCAGTGAAAACCCAGGTCCTCCATCCTCCACCAGCGCTCACTTTAATTGCCTGAAAATTGACGATAGATGCAAGGAAAATAATGAGGCCTAATTATGTTAATTAAGTGACTAATTCATTAATTAACACACTCACAGCCTCAGCTTTGAGAGCCCCTTCTCCGTGGCTGGTTGGGTGGTTCAGTTCAGGAGGGAAGGAAGGGCTCCTGCGTGGGCCAGCGGTCAGGTTGCCCTCTTGGGTGGGGGGACAGAAGCGGGGCTGCCATGAGCCCCCTCCTCAGCCACTACTCCTTGGATCTGGGGACTTCTTCCCATCCTCCACTCCTGCCTGTAGGTAATTAGGTGCTGGGCAGGGGGTCATAGGCAGATCTGGACAGATTGAATCTGTGTCCCCAAGGAACTTGCTGGTGACTTCTTGGGTGGCCTCCCAGCTTGGAGGAGGCAGCATGGATGGGCAGAGAGGTAATGGGTAGGTTTGTCCCATGAAGACAGCTCAGGCCGCTGAGAGACCCACAGATAGAAGCACACATTGCCTGGAGGAGGGGAGAAGCCTGCAGCTGGGAAAGTCCAGGAGGCCCTTCTGGCCCCCAGAGGGACCACCTGGCTTCTGGACCCCTGTGGTTAAGAGCAGGGTGACTGAGGCCTGGCTTCTGTTAGCAGCTTGGCCACTGATTTGCTGTGACCACAGAGGGGCCAATTGTTCACAGCACAAAGACAAGCTCCTCACCGTGCCCCACCCCAGGCCCTGCGTGGGGTTGGCCCTTCCACCCTGGGCTGTCTCAAACCCCTCCTGCCTGTGGTCCCCTTGTTCTCTGCCTTCCAGCGTCATTGGCCTCTCACCCCTCCCCTCACCCCTGAGATCTCGGCCCTAACATCACATCTTCGGGTCAGGACCACAATGTGTTCTCTTAACACCCTGCCTTTGCTTTCAGAGTGCTTGGCCCAGTTTGCAATTATATATTTATGTGCCTATTTGTTCCATTTCCTTCTCCCCCATAATCCCCTGGAATCCACAGAGGATGTGCTGGCATTGAACTCCCTGCTATGCCGGCAGGACCCAGTGCGGTGCCTGGCATACAGTTGTTGCTCACGAGCTGTTTGGGGAATGAGTCACTCATAAATGGTAGGTTTGTGGGATGAGGGGCTTTGTCGCCAAGGTCTGCCCCCTCCCTGCCATTGTCACAGCCTGCACCATCTTCTCACTAATATCATTTGTCCTCCTGACAGGGCTACAACACTGGGTCGCCCACCCAGGGCTGGCGAAGTAGGGAAGGATTTCACAGTCAGCGGTTCAGATGAACAAAGGTGTTGAGGCTGCTTGGAGAAGAAGTTAAGGGCAGGGCTCAGCATTGAACCCTGACTTCACCACTTCCTGGCTGTTTGACTTTACATATGTGTCGTGACCTCTCTGGGCCTTAAGCTCTCCCCCTGGGAAATGGACATGGTGAGTGTTCCTTCCTCAGAGGGTTTTGTGGGCTTTAAAGGAGAGACTATGTGCACAGCAGGTAGAGTGGTGGAGTGGGTCCTGGCAGAGGCAGTGCTTAATAAACCTAAGCTCCTTTGGCGTCTTTGTTTTCTCTAATACTTTAGTTTTGAACTGTAGGACTCCATTCTGCTGATTCCAAAAGTGTAATCCAGGTAAAGTCAGTCAAATTCGGAATTTTTCAGTCACTTGTGGTGGAAAAGTTCATCACATTAATGATTTTGTTTGTCCTCTGCCTTTTTCCCCTCTTGGGGTTCTTGCTAAGCTTCAGAATTTATGAAACGGCTTCGTCTGCTGGATCCATCTACCTGCTGGCTCACTGGCTCCCTCTCCGCCTTTCCCTGTCACCCTGGTAACTTCCAGCCACATGAGTCATATTGGAGCCTGAGGCAAAAGGAAAAACGTGTGCCTCTAGAAATACTTACCAAAATATCTTCCCATATTTTGAGCCAAGTGGAAAAGGTTAATAAAAGCTCTACAACACCAGCCAAAAGGTGGAAACAACTCAAGTGTCCATCAGCAGAAGAATGGATTAACAAAATGTGATACATACGTACAATGGAATAGTATTCAGCCATAAAGAGAAATGAAGTTCTGATACACGCTGAACGTTGAAGACATTGCACTGCGTGAAATAAGTCAGGCACAAAAGGACAAATATGGTATGATTCTACTTATATGAAATATCTAGAACAGGCAAAAGCATAGAGACCAAAGTTTATTAGCGGCTACCAGGTTGGGAAACGGGAACGGAGAGCTATTGCTCACGGGGTACTGAGTTTCCATTCAGGGTGATGGTAAGCTTTTGGAAACGGATTGTGGTGATGGTTACACAACATGGTGAATGTAATTAATATCACTGAATTGTACACTTAAAAACGATTAAAATGGCATTTTTGGTTATATATATTTTACCACAATAAACTTATTCTTTTTAAAAAAGCTCTATAAAAAAAAAAAAAAAAAATGACTGTAAAGCCCCGCATTGCCCAGTCTGTTTGCACACTGTAGTCAAATCTTATAAACTCTCTGTCTTAGTCGTCTAGTGCTGCTATAACAGAAATACCCTAAGTGGATGACTTTAACAAAGAGAAATTTATTTCCTCACAGTTACAGTAGGCTAAAAGTCCAAATTCAGGGCGTCAGCTCCAGGGGAAGGCTTTTTCTCTCTGTCGGCCTTCTTCTCTTTGGTGCTCCCCCAGACTAGGAGCTTCTTTGCACAGGAACCTCAGTCCAAAGGACGCGCTCTGCTCCCAGCACTGCTTTCTTGATGGTATGAGGTCCCCAACTCTCCGCTCGCTTCCCTTTCCTTTTAACTCTTGAGAGATAAAAGGTGGAGCAGGCCACACCCCAGGGAAACTTCCTTTACATTGGATCAGGGATGTGACCTGGGTAAAGGTGGTGTTACAATCGCATGGAATCCTCTTTAACATAAAATTACAATCACAAAATGGAGGCCAACCACACAGTTCTGGGAATCATGGCCCAGCCAAATTGACACACACATTTTTGGGGGACATAATTCAAACCATGACACCTTCCCAGCAGGAATTCGATACCTGTGCAGCCCAGGAACCTTGAGCTGATTGGAAATGGCCCCTTTTGGTACACAATATCACAGGGTCTTCAAACGAACAAACAAACAAGCAAGCAAACAACAGCCTGTCTTTATTTAAAATGTTGATATGTTCATCATTATGGATTTTTTGTACTAATTATGGTTTTTAAAAACTATCGCATTAAAATTTCATTTATCAATGACTGAGTTTTTGGGACCCTCTTAAATTTTGTACTCGAGGTGAGTGCCTCACTTGCCTCACCCTAGTCTAGGCCCTGCTTCCACCCCCACCCCCCGGGCGGCCCTCACTCTGCCCCTGACATCCTGTCTTCACGGCCACTTCCGTCCTCCTGCTCTCATGCCCTCACAGAGGCTGCTGGGAACGAGCATCCTCAAGGGGACCTGGGGGGAGGAGGCAGGGACTCCATTTTGGGACTCTCCAACTGCATCTTGCAGGAGTCTCCAGCCACTTTCTGCCGAGTAATCCACTTGGAAAAGGGTTGAAGAAGCAGAGTGTGAACACCGCCCAGCCTTTCTGAGACTCCAGTCTTGCCTTCTGTCTGCCCCTTCAGAGGCTCTTCTAATACAGTTGGGCTTGGGGGCTGGGGTGAGGAGGAAAGTTTTCTCCTTCTCACATGTTTCTGTCCAATTTCCCTTGCTGAATCTCCCAAGGTTTTAATACCAAAGCCAGGGGCATGGCACCTTGGCTGTTCAGTTTCTCCACTGATGGCTCCTAAAACCATGTAGGGCCCTCACTGCTGGGTGCCCTGAAGGGGAAGGCCAGTAGGAAACAGGGCATGTGGGCTCAAGCCCCATCTCACATGACTTTCTGCCTCTCCTGGTGCCCAGTAGACCTCGCTGGATGCTCCTTAAGCTGATCTGGAGGTGGCTGGGTATGGACCCTCCCTCTAGCCAGCAACGAGCTAAAGAGATGACTCCCCAAGGTCCTGGGGGTCAGTCAGCCATGCACACAGGGCTCCCAAATGGCAACAACCCAGTCTTGGAGTGGGAGAATTCTACAGGGAGACTTGGAAAGCTTTGGTCCGGTGCCAGGTGGAATTTAACACCGTTTTCTAGGGAGAGAGAATCGATTGCTTTATTGCTGAGACTTAATTTGAAGGAAGTGAAACTAAAGCTTCATAAGAAATATGACTATTATAAAATGCTTAAGCCTCTGCCTGGGGGGCCTGAGCTCTGCTTGTCTCACCCCTGTCTGGGATAGCAGCAACCACAGTCTCACCCTCTAATTGGAATAGATTTCAAGACTGCAATAAAACCAACCACCTAGGTGTGGGAACCTGTCGCTTGGAGCTGTCTCTGGGCAGATATGATGAATGTGGACATCCGCAGAGCTCTTGTCCTCTCACCTCTGGCTCCCCAGGCCCCCTGCCTTCATGGGTAATAATAAGAATAATGCAAGGAAACAACAATAATAAACGAGCAGCTGGACATTTAGTGAGCATTTACTATGCACTAGGCACTGAGCTCAGCACTTAGCAAGCATTATCTCATTGAGTACTTCCATTAACTCTATGGGGAAGTGTATCAGTCGGCCCTTGCCACAAAATTGCTGCTTAACAAATGACCTCGAAACTCAGTCATTCAAAACAGCAATCATTTATTTTCAAAGATCTGAGGGTTGCCTGAGAGTCAGCTGATTTTGGCTCTGCTCAGCATGTTCCATCCTCTTCAGCCGCCAGGGGCTATTCTTCCCGTGTAGACGGCAGAGGCACAGAGAGCAGGTGGAGGCACCCAGGGCCTCTCGACTCCTAGGCTCAAAACTGGCTCCCCTCCCTTCTACCTCATTCTGTTGCCAAAGCAATGCACCCAGCTGAACTCAGAGATGTAGAGCAGTAGCCTACCTCTTTAATGAGAGATGCCAAACTCAGGTGGCAAAGGGTGTGGATACAAGGAGAGGTAAAGATTGGGATTATTCATGCAATCTACCACAGGTAGGTTACTATTACTACCTCCATTTTACAGATGAGGAAAATGAAGGCCAGAGAAGGAAAGTTGCTTACTTAGGGTCATACAGCTACAGTGGAGGTGGGATTCGGAGCTCAGCCTGAGTCTGTACCCTCAGCAACCCCTTTCTCCCTACTCAGTTCAGTGCCTGAGCCCACCCTGATCTGGGCAGTCTGTTAGGAACCAACCCATCCTGACCCCAGACACATGGCCTGGTCCCCCTGGCTGAGGCCCTATTCTCACCAGACCAGGAGCAGGCTCTGGGGAAGGGGATGGTAAGTCTTTGAGGACAGGCACCATGCAGACTCCCCCTCATCTCATCTTCGCTCTTCCCTGTGAGGGGATAATTGGCTTCCCCGGGTAGTGAGGGGAGAATTGGCTTCCCCAGGTAGTGAAGGGAGAATAGGCTTTCCCAGGCAGTGAAGGAGGAGCTAGGATTTGAACAACGGTACCTGACTGTACCAAGACCTCAATCAAGCACAGAGGACCCGCTCTTGGCTCAGCCTTCCGCCAGAGTCTGGCATCCCAGGGCTCTAGTCACCTTCCCTCCACTTCCCCCCTGCTCTGACTGATCTTCCTTCCCAGCCTCCTCTTGGGGGACATTTGGGGCTTGGCTGCAGGAGGCTTGTTTTGCCCCCAGTACTCTGACCCCTCCCCTGGGGCTCCCTAGGGCCCTGGACCAGTGGACCTTGTGTCCAGGAACATGTGGCAGCGTGATCCTCAGGGACCCATGGACTCTCACCACCTGACTCTTTTTTAAGCTTTATTATTTTTCTATTACCCAAGTAATACATGTTCATTGCAAGAAAATTAGAAAATACAGAAAAGCATAAAGAAAAAAAAAAAATCAAGTGTAACCAGTTTAGAGGCATTGCCACTAATTAGGGGTATAAACATGAAACAGTTTTATATTTTCCAATAACTGCCACCAACTCTGCTCTTTCTAAACCACCCTCTCCCCTTCCCACTGGGTGGCGAGTTCGTAAACGACATCTCAGTCCATTCCATAACTTTCCACTTGGGGTTATTAAGATTGGCTATTCTCTTATCTAAGACTCAGTCTCATTTATTTAAAAACTCTAGCCCTACATTCTCTTCAAAGCTTACCCTTCCTCTCCGCTCTGGGCAGACTGGCCGGTGATCACAGCTGCCCAGGGTAGGGACAGAAGCATGGCTATTTCCCCCTGCCCCCCTTTCCTGAGCAGCCTCTGGTTTTGGTGTTGGGCTGAGGAGACAGAGTTCACGTAGCATCTTTGGAGGGTTCTGGTTGCTGATGTAACTTGTCTGCGGGTGAATGGTGGCTCCAAGAGGTCTCCTCACCTCTTCCCAGTCATCCCTTGCAGGCCTTGCCAGCCCCTCATAATTCAGCCACATCTCATGGCCAGCCTCCAGCTAGGGCCTCCCGCCAAATTCTGATGTGTGGCTCCTTTGCCCGGGCTGCTGTGGCCCGTTCAAGCTAGTGACCCTGAAGCTTGCTTGCTCAGGTGGCCCTCAGCTACAGGGCCTGTGGCACATGCTGCAGCTGGAGCAAAACTTTGGGTCTGGGCACTCAAGAGATGGCTCTTGTTCCACTCCTCTGGGCAAGCCCTATCCTTTCACCCAGGGATCCTTGCCTGGGCTCCATGAAAGCAGGAGCAGACCTGCCCACCAGCCAGGTCAGTCCTACTGGGTCCAGAGAGCTAGTCTCCCCTCCTTGCGGGCACTTGGGCTGGAGGGGAGGTTCTTTGGACTTCGGAGAGGAAAAGGCCAAACTCTCCACCGCCAAGTGTAAGAGAGGTAAGGGAATGGACACTCCTTCTTCTCAATCTTTTCGTATCTACATCGGGGGAGGGGGCGGGGACATGCTGAAATGGGCTCTGACCACATTGGTTCTTGGGTCTCTGATGCCCTCACCTCCCTGAGGGAGCCTCTTTTAGTACCTAGCTCAAGACTTTTCATTTGGAGTAGCTGTCTAGAGAGTAACTGCCCAGTTCATGAAGCATGGCCCTCTTTGTCTCCAGAACCTTCTCCCCTTCTCTGGGGTGAATCACTGGAAGTTGTGTTTATCCCATGTGCCACCCCCTCCTCTACTGCCCTCCAAGCTGATTGGATTAGAGATGGACACCTGACCCCAAGTGGCCAAGCAAACGCCTTTGCCCTGGACAAGAGACAGAGATGGTATCTCTGCAGGTGCCAGGACCCAAACTGGAGACCTTGGGAGAGTGGCTGTTGTACTCCCCTGAGGGCTGGACCCAAAGAGAGGAAGAAGAGGAAGTGGGAAGACGGAGGCAGCTCTGAGGGCTGTCTAGCTCCTGGTTCCAATTTCTCAGGGTCTCCTTGGTTCCACCTGTCCTTGTGAATAAACCTCTTTGTCCCAAGCAACTGGAGAGAGTCTGTTACTTGAAACAAGGGCCCTAACTAGTACATAAATGCACATATATGAAAGTCAATATATAACGTTTAATTATACATGATTAAAATGGGATCATAGTTCCAACATTTTCCAAATTGTTGTCTATTGATGTTAAAAAGGATTCTGTGAAAAAAAGGTTCTGTATTGATGCATTAGAACTGTGGTGTTGGTAAAGAATATTGAATATGCTGTGGACTGCCAAAAGAATGAACAAATCAGCTGTAGAAGAAATATACCAGAATATTCCTTAGAAGCAAAGATGGAGAGACTTTGACTTGCTTATTTTGGACACAGCATCAGGAAAGACCAGTCGCTAGAAATGGATGTCCTTGGTAAAGTAGAGGGCCAAAGAAAATGAGGGAAACCCTCAAAGAGATGGATTGACACTGTAGTTGCAACAATGGACTCAAACATACCAGCAGTCATGAAGATGGAGCAGGACTGGATAACGTTTCATCCTATTATACATAAAATCACCATGAGTTAATTGGAGCCTACTCAACGGTAACTAACAACAACAACATACCCAAGTAAGTCTGGAAAACATTGGTTGAAAGAAATAAGTCAGGTTTCTTTGCTGGAGGAGTTCTCAGAGCTTTTAACATGTCAGTGTGCATTTGGGAATATGTATGTAGTTTCACAATTGTATTTGATTACATAATATCTCTTGGAACTATATTCTGCAGAAAAGACTCTGGGAGTGCTAGATAATTGTATGCATATTATTATGTAATCTTCATTATCCTCATTGTTTCTACTAATAATTACTATTTGTTACACGGGAGACACAGCACGTGAATTATTCCATTGCATCTTCCCATTCCTCCATGTGATAAACTGAGGCCCAAATGGATTAAACAACTTGCCCAAAGTCACGGAGAGATCCAGGATAGAAACCCAGGTTTTGTGACTCCTGACCCTTCTCTTAACCTCTAGGCGGTATTACTGGTTTTCCCTACTTAACCACATGCCATGGGCACCTTTTTCCACCTGTCAATATACACTAATGGTGTGTAGAAGTCCCTCTAATGAATGTACCCGATTTAATAATCAGGTCCCACTTTTTGGATATTTTTTAGGATTTTACTCCATAGGATCTGTTTTAGTTTCCTAGTGCTGCTGTAACAAAATACTACACACTAGATGACTTATGAGAACAGAAATTTATTGTCTCACACTTCTGGAGACTAGAAGTCCCTTAGCTCTGCACCTTCCCAGGTGTTATGGGTCAAGGTCCTGGCAGGAAACAGGTGGCACACCCAAAGGAGCAGCTGAAGAGCATTTGATGAAGGCCCTGCTTACAAAGATGTGGGCAGGGTTAAGGGAAACCAACTAGGATGATGAAGCCCTTCCCATCCTCCACTCCCTCCCCGCCCTGCCCGCCCCAAGGCTGCCAACAGTGGGAAATGATTCTCATCTCTAGAGATGAGAGACAAAGGAAAAGAGCAGTTAGCAGACCCCAGAGGGGACTGCTCCTTAGCTGTAGCTGAAGGGAAGGGCTCCCTGAGGGGAGCTGTGCCCATTGGCGGAGGAATGCAGGTATGCCAACCTGGGCCTGGCAGTAATGGAGCCATGGCAGTGGGGATAAATACCCCATCCTCTCTCCTCCTGTGCCTGGCCCCATCTCTTGCCAGTGCCTCCCATTGGCCAAACTCAATAGTCAGACAGAGGGCAAGAGATCCTTGGGGATGCCATCCACAGAAACCACAGAACAGGGCAGAGAAGGGAAGAATGGCTCTGGAGGCCATCCAGCAAAGAAGGTTAAGAGTCACCAACACTGAGGGTGCCTCCCTAGGGAGCACTTCCCCACTGGCCCCAGGCTGTGAGATTTCCTGCCACTCCAGCACCCTTCTTCCCTCATGACCAGAGTATCTCAAACAGGTAAGATAAAGTTGCCATGGGTGAGAGAGCTGTTAACCCTTTGGCCTACTGTTAGATTGTCTTCTTTTCCCTGTTTGAGTAACCTGACTAATGCACTGGTTCAAACACATATGGTAGCTCCTTAAGGCACATACCAATAAATGCCTGTCATCTAGTGTGAACTAAGGACCCAATAAAGAGAAAATGTATTTAAAGCATCCCGTACTATTTCTGGCACACAGCAGCTATTCCATAAATAGTAGATCTTATTACTATTATTTTTCCATACAGAGCAAGTACTGGAGTCTATTACATGAAGAGCCCAGCATCCTGGACCAGGGAAATATTGTCCTGGAAAGAAGTGAATGCCCAGCCCCTAGAGACAAAAGGACTTGGGGACAGGTTGCTGGGCTCAGAAGGAGCCCTGGTGGCACAATAGCTAAGCCCTCAACTACTAACTAGAAGGTCAGTGGTTCAAACCCCCCAGCCACTCCGTGGGAGACCTGCCCCTAGAAAACCTTATGGGGCAGTTCTACTACATCTATAGAGTTGCTATGAGTTGGAATTGACTTGTCAGCATACAACAACAGCCAGGCCCAGTGCATACCTACTACATGCCAAGCACTATGCAAAGCGCTTCTTGTTTGAAATTTTCATGAGTCCTCATCTCAACCCTTTGGAGGAGGTACCATTATCATCCCCATTTTACAGATGAGAAAATTGAGATTCTGAGGGCTGGAGTGATGTGCCCAAGGGCACGCAGCTAGTGAGCAGTATACCAAGTATCACTCAAGCTATTACCGAGGAATTGACTCACGTCTCCTCCCCATCCTTGTTACCCCCTTTGTCCCCACCTCCACCACTAAACTGGCACAGGGACAAGTTCTTGAATCAAAGAATAAATGAATGAATGAAAGCAAGAATTATGGCTCTAACCCCGGAAAGGTTTATTTCAAGGCTGCTTCTGGATTCTGAAAGACTAGCAAACCAGGTATGAATACTCTCCCTCTCCAGGTGGGGAAACTGAGCCTAAGGTCACCCTGTGATGATGGAGTAACTCCAGGTAACCAAGGCAGGGACATGCCCCTGCCTTGGGGATGACTTTGAGCCACAGTGAGGAAAAGGGGAGCTCACTGGGGAAGCAGTTCTTCCCCTTTTTTTTTCTTCCTCTCCACTTGGTCCCCATCCCGAAGGTAGAAAGTTCACACGGGTGGCCATCCGTCGCAGGCTGTCAGGCAGCCATGTAATCTCTCTGTGGTTTTATTACTTAAAAACAGCGCGGAGTCTGGGCTGGGGAATTTTCCAAGGTGTTTGAGGCTGCCACAGGCCCCATTTATATTGTGCCCAAGTTTCCTTCCCAGTCTCCTTGAGACAAGTGACCAGCAGGCCCCGCCGTGAAGGCCGTATCAGTCATTTGCCAACGGGAGCCGGCTGTGAATTATCAGGGGATGGTGCAGCAGGGACCGTGGGCTGGGGGCACGGGGTGACAGTAAACATGTCCCTGGAATGTGTTCCCCATCACTCATGGGCAGATAGCAGATCTAGGCACACACGCAGCCCCTACCTCTAAATCTTGGCCTGACCTGTGAGAGAGATGGAGGTGACTTTCAAGGGTGTCTGTCTGCAGGAGAACTTGGACAAGAAGTTTATGGCAGGCCATGCTTGCCTGCCGGGTGGGGACGGGGCCTGGTTCCCAGTGGCCAGCTGGAAGATGCTGACCTGGTTAATTTGTTCATCAATTTATACTTTCATTCAACAAAAATTTATTATCAAGCATCAGATATGTGAAGGGGACATGCATTTTGAGTTTTTTTGTAAAATGTAAAGCGAAGGTCTTTATTTTAGGAGGACAAAGGCGCCAAAAGTCACAGAACTCAAATTCTAGTAAAAAGACCAGACTTAATGGTCTGACTGAGACTGGAGGAACCTCAGAAAGCATGGCCCCGGACTCTCTGTCAACCCAGAACTAAAACTGTTCCCAAGGCCAACTCTTCAGACAAAGGTTAGACTGGACTGTGGGACGTAAAATAATACTCGTGGACAGTGTAATTCTTAGCTCAAGTAGATACATGAGACTAAATGGGCAGCTTCTGTCCGGAGGTGAGATGAGAAGGCAGAGAGGGTCAAGAGGTGGTTGAATGGACATGGGAAATCCGGGGTGGAAGGGAGGAGTATGCTGTCACAGCATAGGGAGAGCAACTAAGGTCACATAACAATGTATGTATAAATTTTTGTATGAGAGACTAACTTGAATTGTAAACTTTCACTTAAAGTACAACAATAAAAATTTTAAAAAAGGGGGCCCCAAGTCAGGTTCCTGTTGTCCCCTTGTCACCTTGCCCCAATTTGAGTCCCCCAGCTGGCCCACTCTCTTGCTCTGTCTGGGGCTGAGAGTTTTGGGTTGTGCCCAGGTGGGGGACAGCTGCTCTGCCATATTGTCCCTGCCTGGAGGGTTCTCTTCTCCAGGACGCCTGTTCAATGCCAGGCTCTGCATTGGGACTTTAGCCACTGAGTCTCATGAGGTAGATACCATTATCATTCCATTTTACAGATTAGGAGACAAGGGTATAGAGAGAGTAAGAAAGTGTCCAAGGTCAACCAGTGAGTCGCCCTCAGAGCTTGGACTTGAACCCAGGTCTGTTAGTCCATAAAACCCCATGGAAGGGGAGGGTCCTGGCTGCTGCCTGCAGTCTAGGGGGATCTGAGAACCGTGAGAGCTTCCTGAGATACGGGCTGGGCTGTCTGCTTGCCCACCTGGCCACCAGCACCGGCTTCTGGCCCTTCTGCCTTCCCCATGCCCAGGATGACCCTCTCAGCATGGGCACTGGGCTGGTTCTGGTCCCTTTCACCTTGTCTTTATGCCTTCCACGTGTGCCTTTCTTTTCTTATCTGTCCCTTTCTCTCTTATCTGTCTCCCTGTCTTTCTCTGCCTCAGCCTCTGGTGCTTTTGTTCTCAAGTCAGATCTAAGTTAAATCCTGGTGCCCAGCTTTGCAGTTGCATGATCTTGACAAATGACTTCGCCTTTCTCGGCCTCAGTTTCCTCACCTGTAGAGAGGGGATAACAGCTCTGGTTGCTGTGGGGATCCTTGGAGTAGGGTGACCATCCTGTCCTGGTTTGTCTGGGACTTTCCAATTTTAGCACTGAAGGTCCTGTGTCCCAGGAAAGCCCTCAACCCCGGGCAAAACCAGGATGTTCAGTCCTTCTATGGTAGATAGCGGAGCAGTGTTCCTAGTCCTTGGCACACAGCAGGCGCCGATCTGTACTCCCTACTACCTCTTCTTATTTCTTTTTTGGCCTTCCTGGTTTGTCTGACCGCTGTTCCTTGTTTGCTCCAAGCGTCACTTCCTGTTTCTCTCTCTGTCCCCATAGCTCCTAGTCTCTGTATTATGCTCCTTCTCCCCATGCATCTCTCTCTCTCTAGCTCTGCCTCATCTCAGCCTCCTCCCTGCTCTATCTACCCTATTTCTCCTTTCCCTGCCCCTCTTTCTAATTTCTGAGGACCCCTGGCTACCCCCAATCTCCGCCCTCTGCCAGAGTATCCACCCCTTATACCATGAGGTGGATCAAGGGGTGGGGCAGAGGGTCAGGCGAAGACACCCTCACTCCCTTCACAGCCACACTGCAATCCTGACCTGACGCTCTGAGATTAGGCCAAAGGTCCCAAGGGCAGGCTCAGGGTCAACAAGAGGGACAGAACCAAGATGGCCCACTGTCCTCACCCAGGCCCGGGCAGCTCACCTGGCCGGAGCAGCAACCTGCATGCCCTCCCCAGCAGCAGCCTTCAGCCTGTCCGTATGTGCTCAGACAAGGACTGACTCTTTGAAAGATAATTTATTGGCTGATACCTCATTGCACATGGTAATAGCTTGTGCTTAAATAATAATAAGCTTGATTGCCGTGCAGTCGTTAAACTTTTTTCCCATTCAGTTTAACTGACCATTTTGTGTGTGGTTTTGAAGAAGGGGGGAGACAGAGCCTGGTCATTATCCTGGGCCTGAAATGGGAGCTAATTCCTAATGAAGGTATAATTTTATTCCAATGATTTTACATTTAATTAACTAAAGCTACAAGTAATTTGAAACTATATGGTGATGGGGCCTCACTTTGGGGATCACAGAGGGCAGAGTAGGGGAACTGAGGGTGGAGAAACACAGGAGCAGGGGTAGCTAGGGAGGAGGGATGGACAAGGAAGAGAGATAACGGAAAGGGGACCTGTATCAAGCAGTGGCTGGATCCAGGCCCGTGCTGGACACTTGAGGCCTGTTACCTCTCAAATGCCAACCTCAATTCTTTGTGGTATTCTTGTCTCCACTTCACAGATGGGGAAAGGAAGGCTCAGAGAGGTGAAGAGGTGGACACCTATTTTTTTTGCTCTGCCCTTTCTTCTCCTCTTCTTCCTGTTCTGGGAACAGCACCCCATTCTTCCAGCTCCCTACCTCCCACCGCACTCCATCCTTACGATTCCAGCAGGTGCTATCATGTTGTCTCATGGCCCTGACCTCCGGCACTGCTCGTACAATTGTCTCCCTTCTCTGGGACTTTTGAACTTGGTGGCTGAAGGATAACAGTTGCTTTTCTTTCTTATCTAATTTAACTTACGTTCAGTAGCACATGTTCACATCATACAACCATCACCCAGATCAAGCGCCCAAAGAGGCTGCCTCATGCTTCTTCCCAGTCAATACCTCCTCCAATTACCATTTGGGATGCCCATCACCATAGACTACTTTTGCTGTCTTTGAACTTCATACAAGAATTAGATAGCACATACTCTTTGTCATGGTTTGAATTATGTCCCCCCAAAAATGTGTGTATCAATTTGCCCAGGCCATGATTCTTGGTACTGTGTGGTTTTCCTGTATGTTGTAAATCCTGCCTCTATGATGTTAATGAGGGAGGATGGGTGGCAGTTGTGTTAGTAAGACAGGACCTGATCAACAAGACTGGATTGTGTCCTGAGGCAATGTCTTGAGATATAAAAGACGGAAGTGAGCAGAGAGACAGGGGGACCTCATACCATCCAGAAAGCAGGGTTGGGAGCAGAGCGTGTCCTTTGGACTGGGGTCCCTAAGCAGAGAAGCTCCTAGTCCATGGGAACACCGAAGAGAAGAAGGCCAAAAGAGAGGAAGAAGGCTTCCCCTGGAGCTGACACCCTGAATTTGGACTTTTAACCTACTTTGACTGTGAGGAAATAAACTTCTCTTCGTTAAAACCATCCACTTGTGGTATTTCTGTTATTACAGCACTAGATGACTAAGACACTCTTCTACGTCTGGCTTCTTTCAGTCAACATTATGTCTGTGAGAATTGTCCAAGTTGTCTATTCCAACACTTTGTTCCTTTTCATTGCTGTGTGGGATTCTATTGTATGAATTTGCCGTATTTACTTATTTGTACTCTTATTGAGTGTCTCCAGTTTTTAGATACAATGCATACTGCTTCTATGAACATTATATATAGATAAATAGATGTAAAACATATACATGCTATATGATATATATTTAAAATAAACCTGTTGCTGTTGACTCGATTCCAACTCACAGCCACCCTATAGGGCAGAGTAGAACTGCCCCATAGGGTTTCCAAGGAGCAGCTGGTGGATTCGAACTGCTGACCTCTTGGTTAGCAGCCAAGCTCTTAACCACTGTACCACCAGGGCTCCAGATGTGATATTTTAAAAAAAAAAAACCATTGCCATCTAGTCGATTCCAACTCATAGTGACCCTATAGGACAGAGTAGAACTGCCCTGTAGGGTTTCCAAGAAGCAGCTGGATTCAAACTGCCAACCTTTTGGTTAGTAGCCTGAGCTCGTAACCACTGCGCCACCAGAGATATAATATATGGTATATAGCATATCAAGATATTCCCGATACTCATTATTCACAGTAGTTACGTTCTATAAAGCCCTTGTAAATACTGAATTAGGAAACACTGAAGCAGCCTTATTCATCCTCAACTGGGACTTTTTCCTAGCTCTGTGTGTGCCTATGTTTGTGAAAGACCACAAAAGTGCGATTAGTATTTTTAGTGAATAGACGAAGTCATGAGTTCAAAGTCTGCGAATAATATATACGCACACACACACATGCTCCAAGAGATTATAATATCTTGGAAACTCAGCTATATTTTACCCATGTCCATGGGTGTGAACTATGGCGGAGTGTACTGTATGTTTGTTTCCCTGATAAAATGAGTTTAGAAAATGGGTGCTGAGCTGGGGTCAAGAGCCAGGTAGAAACTGAAGTCAGGAACCAGAGAATTGCTGAGGTCAGAAGCCAGCAAGTGGCTGAGGTCAGGAATTAGCTAAAGATTAATGTCAGCACCAAATTATGGAATGAGGCCCAGGAACCATAGAGCAGCCAAGGTTAGATGTGGATAGTTGTTGATATCAAGAGCCAGCACTGGGATAATATTTTGGGGCCCCATTTAATCTCTGGGAGCAGAGTGCTGTGATAATTAGCAACGTGTGCCATGGGCACATGAGTGGGAATTTGTGTCAGCCTTGCCACTAATCTGACATATCTCAGCCTGGAGCACCCTCACCTACTCTCTTCCCATGAAGTACTGAAACCGGACCCATGGGTCTGTGTCCAGCACACAAGGAGCCAATCTCTCAGACACTGGCTTTGAGAGGAAGAAAGAGTTTATTTTGCAGGCTAGCAAGCAGGAACTCAGAGGTATCGACCTCAGATTGAGTTCCTTGATTTGAGGAAGCATTTACATTTTATAGGTTTGGGGAATTATACATATTCATATAGGGGTGGAGGAAGGCAGGTGGGCAGGATCAGGAAGTTCTACATGTTCATAGTTTCCATAGATTATTTATTACAGGGCAGGGCTAAGACTTGGCCTGGAAGTGGCCGACAGAGTCTTTGATTTTGAAATGGGCTCGGCTACTGCAGGTGACATATGCCCAGTGATTATGGTTCTTTGACATGAGTCTTTTCGTTCCTTGGCATGAGTTCTCTTGTGTTATCAAGCATGCTTGGTGGCCTGGGGTCGTCTGTCGATCATATTTGTCTGTTCTACGCACGTCTGACCACTCTGAGCCGGTTAGATCTGGATCCGTCCGGGGTTCTCCAGAGAGTCTGCAAAACAACTTAGAGGAAGTGAGTGACATGGTGGGGAGGTGATTGGAAGTGGTCTGATAACTGCTGAAGTACTAACTAATTAGGTGTCCTCAGCCTCTAGAGTCCCCTAACGGTACTGTATTTTTTTAAATAAGAGCTTTCTTGAGCTATAACTCA
Source organism: Dugong dugon (assembly GCA_030035585.1). Classification (NCBI taxonomy): domain Eukaryota; kingdom Metazoa; phylum Chordata; class Mammalia; order Sirenia; family Dugongidae; genus Dugong; species Dugong dugon. The sequence continues at coordinate 70,626,711 of CM057471.1, forward strand.
CATACCATACAATTTACCCATTTAAAGTATACAGTTCAGTGGTTTTTAACATGTTCACAGAGTTGTGCAACCATCAATACAATCAATTGTAGAACATTTTCATCGCCCCAAAAAGAAACACTGTACCCATTAGCAGTCACTCTCCATTTCCCCTCACCCCTCCTGGTCCTAGACAACTACTGATTTACTTTTCTGTCTCTATAGATTTGCCTATTCTGGACATTTCATGTAAATGGAAATACACAAAGTGTGGTCCTTTGTGACTGGCTTCTTTCTTTAGTGTCATGTTTTCAAGGTTCAACCACGCCATAGCGTGGATCATTACTTCATTTCTTTTTATTGTCAAATAATATATCATTGTATGGATATACTATATTTTGTTCATCCATTCAGCCGTTGATGAAATTTGGGTTGCTTCTACTTTTTGACATTTATGAATAATGTTACCATGAACATTCATGTACAAGTCTTTGTATAGACATATGGTTTCATTTCTCTTGGATATACATGGAGGAGTGAAATTGCTAAGTCATACGATAATTCTATGTTTAACCTTTTGAGGAACTGCCAGATTGTTTTCCACAGCAGCTGCCCCATTTTACATTCCCACCAGCAGTGTATGAGAGCTCTAATTTCTCCACATCACCAACCGTTGTTATTATCTTTTTTATTATAGCTATACTAGTGGGTGTGAAGTGGTATCTCATTGATTTGCATTTCCTTGATGGCTAATGATGTTGAGCATATTTTCACGTGCTTATTGGCCATTTACATACCTTCTTTGGGGAAATGTCTACTCAGATTTTTTGCCTTTTAAAAAATTGGGTTATTTGTCTTTTAAAAAATATTTTATTTTTGTTGCAGTTGAGAATATACACAGCAGAACATACAATTCTATAATTTCTACATGTACAGTACAATGACATTGATTATATTCTTCAAGTTGTGCAACCATTCTCACCCTGCCTTTTCTGAGTTGTTCCTGTCCCATTAACAAATTCACTGCTCCTTAAGTTTCCTATCTAATCTTGTGAGCTGCTGTTCTCAGTTTGATCCCACATAGACAGACCTTAAAAGAGCACAGTGTTCAAGGCATACATTCTTTACTAGTTAAGCCAAACTAATGCTTGGTTTTAAGAAGACTTTAGGGGTGGGTTATTTGTCTTTTTATTGTTGAGTTTTAAGAGTTCTTTACATATTCTGAATAGTAGACCCTCAATCATATATATGACTTGCAAATATTTTCTCCCATTCTTTGGGTTGTCTTTCACTTTCTTGATGGTGTACTTTGAAGCACATAAGCTTTAATTCTGATGAAGTCCAATTTATCTAGCTTTTCATTTGTTGCTTGTGCTTTAGGTGTCATATCTAAGACATCATTACCTAATCCAAAATTTACACCTATGTTTCCTTCTAAGAGTTTTATAGTTTTAGCTCTTACATTTAAGTTTCTGATCCATGTTGAGTTAATTTGTGTATATGGTGTGAGACATGGGTCCAACTTCATTCGTTTGCATGTGATTATCCAGTTGTTACGGCCCCATTTTGAAAAGATAATTCTTTCCCCACTGAATGGTCTTGTCATCCTTGTAAAAACAAACAAACAAACAAACACATTTGACCATAAATGTAGGGGTTTATTTCTGGACACTTAATTCTGTTCCATCGGTCTATATGTATATTCTTACGCCAGTATCACATTGTTTTGATTACTGCAGGTTTGAAATAAGTTTTGAAAACAGAAAGTGTGAGCCCTTCAATTTTGCTTTTCTTTTTCAAGACTGTTTTGGCTGACACAGTGAGGCAAAGATGGCCGTGCTGCCAGAATTGGGGCCATGGGTAGTCAGGCAGTGCCCCACACATGGGTTCGCTTGTCAACTGGGGCCCCAATGTCCAGAACGGCTGCTGAAAGGCAATTGGGGTGTCCATGTGTATGGAACAAGGGTGTGAGTTGTATGAATTCCGTCTCTTCTCTCAGGTGTCTCTCAGATGCCCCCTTTGTTGAGACTTTCCCTGGACTCTACCTTTCCCAAATAGATGTGATTTTACTCTTTTCTGAACCCCTCTTTTACTTTTGACACTTCCTATGGCCTGAATATTGTGATCATTTCTGTTCTTGTTTTATCTTGCCTGCTGTTGATTGAGAACCCTCCAAGGGCAGGACTCCATCTGTTTTATGTCACGCCAGTGTGGTCCAGTCTCTGATTTTCTAGCAGGCCAGACTGGGCTTGTTCACGCAGTGGTGGTAGCAGGAGTCCCAAGAGCAAGGGGACAGAAGCTGCAAGCATCTCGAGGCTTAGGCTCAGAACTGGCATACTATCACTTCTGCCTCCTCCTATTGGCCAAAGCAAGTCATAAGGCTATCCCAGTTTCAAGGCAACGCGAAATAGACTCCACCACTTGATGGGAGGAGCTACCAAGTCACATTCCAAAGGGACATGGATATAGGAAGAATAATTGTGACCATTTTTGCAAATAGACCACTATTTACATATTAGAGAAGTTAACTCACTTGCCTAAGGTCCCACAGAAGGTTAAGCGCCTGCTGCTCTAGCCCATCCTCCTACAGCCCTTGCAAAGGGCTCACTAGGACATTCTCTATCCTAGAGTGGCTGTGAGGATTTGCTAGGGAGACCTTCACAAGTGTTATTGATGAGGTAGTGACTTGGGGTGGGGTGAGGCAGATTTAGTGGCATCAAGAAGGAAGGTCCTGGGGTGTCAAAAGGGACTAGGGACTGGGGCTGGGCCCCATCTCAGTAACACCCTTGAGGTGCCAGGCAGGCAGGTCCATGTGGCTGCACCTGAGGTGGGAAGAAGGGGCTGTGGGAAAAAAGGTTGAAGCATTGGGCAGGAGTCCCGTCGGGCTGGGGCTTGTACCCCTGCTTGGGAGGGTGGACTTGTTCTTCAGGCCACAGGGAGCCAAGGAAGGGCTATAACCGGGAGGGCCTAGAGGGAGGTTCCTAAGAACTGCCTGAGGGGATGGGGTATGCTATACCCCTATCTGTGCCTGGCAGAGCATGCTGCTCCCTCTCTCAAGCCAGAACTTTTCCTCCAGGAGGGCAGCCCGGTGAGGCCATAGATCAACCTCCAGATAAGGAATCAGGCGTGGGCAAGACCCATTTACAGGATGTGGGAGGAGGCTGGCTCAGCAGCCAGAAGCCATGGATTGAGAGGGTCAGAGGGCCAGGCTGGGGGTCGGGGTGGGGGGAGTGCTCCAAACTGGGCATTCATTGATTCATTCATTCAACAAACATTTATTGAGCATCTACTATGTATTACCTGATCTAGGTTGCCAACAGGAAGGGTGGCAGCCAGACGATGAACAATAGACACAACGAATAAACAGACTGCGCCATCCCTTAGGCACAGTAAGGATGCTCTGGTCCCCAAGCTGGCAGCCAACCCCTCCCAGCTGGACCCCTCTCCTCCTCTCCTCCTCCTGCTGCTCTGCCTCTTGCCTTTCCAAGTCTCCCATCTCCCTCTGCCTCCTCCCTCCCCCCTTCCTCCTCCTTTCCTCTACCCCTTCTTCCTCCCTTCTCTCTCCACCATCTCTTCTCTTCTTGTCTCCTCAGGAAATCATCCTGATGCCCTCCTGCATGCCCGCTGAGAGGGCGCAAGCTTCCTGACTCGGCCTCGCAGGGCTCACTCCCGTCCTGGGGCCTCCAGGGTCCAGAGGCTCTGGGTGGGCACTGTGGTGGTAGAGTGTTGAGCCGGCCATTTGTGTCCCTGCGATGGAGGGGCCGCTGCTTCCGCCCCCCTTTAGGTCCACCACCACCAGAGGGGTTTCCGCAGGATTTTCAAGGTTTCAGAAGAGTCACCCGTCACACCACACTGAAGGGCACCCTGGGGAGGGGGAATAGTGTGGGGCAGGAACAGCAGCAGCCCCTCCGGATAACTCAGCTACCTGCCCACGGCTGCTTGAGGCTGAGCACGTTGGGTTGGGCTACCACCGAAAGCCACGTTCTACAAATGCGGGGGTGCATGCGTGTGCACCGTGGTTCCAGGTCTGCAGGCCTCTGAACTTGTGCGTGTGAGTGGGTACCTTGTGCACGCGTGTGTGCCTACATTCATTAAGTTTACATGGGTGCATGCATTGTGTGCTCACATTGGTTCACGGGTCTGCAGGCCTCTGAACTTGTGTATGTGTGTGCCTGCATGCTTGCGTGTGCCTGTTTGTGTGTAGGCTGCCCATGCCTGTGACACAATGCGTGTTTTTGCCTTGTGGCTGCACAAATGCACACCTGTTTGTCCATAAGCTTATATATGGATGTCTGCCCATGTATGTGTGTGTCAGCACACATGTCAGAGGCACACATGTAAAATCCGAGCTTTTAGGATGCCTGAGGTTGTATTTTTCCCCCATGACGGGGTGTGCCTAACACTGCCCATTAGGGAGCAAAGTGTGGGGAGATGTTACACCACGGAGGTTTCTGGGTCCTTTGTATGCGTTTGTGTTGTGTGGCCAGAGAACAGAGTATATATCTCACCCTGTTGTGACTGAGCTTTTGAAATTCTACGGTCCCTGCCCTTGGCCTCTGCCCATCACCTGTCACAGCTTCAGCCAACTATTGTCTCCTAGCAAGGTTTCCACCCCAAGGAAGTGAGACATGAAAGCCCTCTCATCCCTACCTGCCCCCCACCCATGGGGTACCCTCATTTTCAAGTCCTTACGCCTCAGGTGTGAATCCTAGGCCATGGCCTCTTCTTCCTCCTCCTCTTCCTCCTGGTATGGGGTGAAATGCAGTGGGGAAGGCGTGTATGTGTGTGCGTGGGGGAACATGGACCACATCCATCTTACAGGGCAGGCCACAGCTTCGGAGCTTAAGAAAAGGCCCGAGGACGTTCCCTGTGGGCACTGTCGGGAGTGGGTTACAGGGCTGGGGACTCTTCTATTTGCAGGAGTGTCTGGGAGGGAGGGGTTAACAAGAAGGAAGGTAGTTAGCTGCAGGGAGGAAAAGAAGCAAGGAGAACTATGCAGTTAGAATAGCACTACCCTTTGTTGAGAGGTGCTGTGTGCCAGGCCCTGTGCAGGGTGTGACTTGGAGTCGCTCACCTGTTTTTCACAGCCACACCCATTTTACAGATGAGGCCAGTAAGGCTCATGGAAGTTTACACAGCTAGTAACTGGAGAATGGCCATTCCAACCCAGACCATAGAACTGCCATGTCACAGATGCAGAGCTCTTAACTCAACCACTGCCTTCCAGCCAAAGGGATGGGGTTTGATCCAAACTCAGGTGGGGGACAGGGAGGTGGAGTGGGGCCCTGGGGCCCAGGGAGCCTGGTGTGGGGTATTGCCCCTTCAGAGTGGGGATGTTCAGTCTGCCAGGCATGGGAAGGGAGGGACTTGTGACTTCACCAAGGACTCTGCCCTGGTGGCAATGACCAACTGTGGATGTCCACACAGAGGCCAGTGGGGGAGACCAGAGTGGTCGGGCTTCCAAGCCTATGTGAGACGCCTTCAGGTGAGTCCTGGAAAAGCCTGGGGTATCTTTGGAGGCTGGTGAGGTTCTGTAACATGCCAGTGGGCTTGGGCACCAGCAAGAATCTCGTTGTGACTGTGGCCTCATTTGTGTGCATAGACGGGGTGGAGGGCTAGAGGCAATTGATTTTTCTTGCTAAAGCAGAAAACAGTGCTCAAACTGCAAAATGGTGCTTGGAATCATTGTAGGGACCTTAGGAGCTTGGCTCTGATCCTCTGTTTCCACATCTGTAAAATGGAGCTAATAATAGTGTCTACTCTGTAGGGCTGTGTTGAGGTCTCAATGAGATAATAGGCACAAAGTGCTCATTAGCACAGCGCCTGGCCCAGATGGAGAACCAAATTCATGGTGGGGCCTCTGCCGAGTAGGGTGGGAGTGACTGGGAATCCACCTCCCTCACACCAACCTCCAGAGTTGGGGGGAGTGTCCCCTGTAATTTTCTTGCAGGGCACAGACCACCCCATGGCATTTCTGGTGATTTTATGAGTCTAGGAGATTAGTTCTTTAAAGAGGAATCTCGTCCTCCTGACCTGGGAGGGACAGGTGGCTGGGCAAGCTGTGTGCTGAAGTGGCCACGAAGGATGCTTTATGGGGCCTGTAAAAGCTGCTGACCCCACTCCTTGTACTTAATGAGATGAGCAGGGCCCTGGCGGTTTCCAATAACCTTCAGCTACAGCTGAGCCCGGCTGACCCGGGAGGGGCCTGTCCCCGTCCCTGCCTGAGACCCTGGCAGGGCTGGGTGAGGGATCAATGAAGGAAGGAGGCTGACTCCCCCACGTGCCTGCATGCAGGAGGGCTGGACAAAGACCCCAAGCCATCCTTGTTTATGTAGGCCAGTGTGGGGGCAGAAACCGGGAGACGGGGTCTTGAACAAGCTGCTTTCTCTCCTAGGCCTCAGTTTCCTCGTCTGTGCAGCAGGGATCGTAATCCACACCTGGTGGGGCTGTCCTGAGGTTCAGGAGGAGCAATGCCTGAAAAGAGCCTGGTGCCCAGTACGAGTGCGTCAGGTGGAGTGTTGATAGGTTGGCATTCCCAAGGCAAAACCCGGAACTTTGGCTCAGCTGTGGTGTCCCCTGCTCCTGTCCCTCAGCCCAGGTTTGTTTTGAGTTTGGGCCATTGGCTAGCCCTGCCCCAGCCCTGATCCATGCCCCAGGCCATGTGTGGCCACCAGTGCCCACACTTAGACCACATGCCCCACCGTCTGGGTGGAAGCATCCCCTGGGGCAGATGGGGAAAAACACTCTGGGGACCATGTCCTTGTCTCTTGGTTCTGGGTTCACCATCTAGGGGCTTCTCTGCTTGGCTGGCTGGTCAGGGCAGGGCACAGTCATTCCTTCATCTATTCAGTCATGCTTATCTGTCTGTCCTGGGACCTGTTTACACCAGCAAACATCCTTTAGGCCCTTCCTCCAGGATAGCACTTTTCCTTTACTTTCCCCCAATCCTTACAACAACCCTGTGCAGAAGGATTGATTCCCCCTTTTCTCAGGTGAAGAAACTGAGGTTCAGAGAGGTCCAGTCCTTTGCCCAAAGGTCTGGCTCAATTGTGAATCCCTCTCACTGCCCCTTTGTCCCCAGCGCCCCCTGCAAGTTCGGGCTTGACTAGTCAGGTAAGAGAGGAGAGTGGGGACTCCCCAAGCACTAGATATTTGCCATGCTGGTTCTGTCCTTACAACCAGCAACTTGCCTCATTTTCCCTACCCAGCACCCCAGCTCTCCATGGGACCAGAGACCTAAGGCTCAAATTGGTCCCCTGAGCCCCTGGCTAACAACTCCCCACCGTCTTCTCATCTGCCCCGTCCTCAGCCAGATCCAGCTCAGAACAGACCTATCCTGATTCTTAATTTTCCCCTACTGTCTAGACCTCAAGATCCTAGGCGGCATAGTGGTTGAGAGCTTGGCTGCTAACCAAAATGTCGGCAGTTCGAATCCACCGTCTGCTCCTTGGGAACCCTATGGGGCAATTCTATTCAGTCCTATAGGGTCACTATGAGTTGGAATCAACTTGATGGCAAGTGGTCTAGACCTCAAAAGGAGCCCTGGTGTTGCAGTAGTTAAGCACTCAGCTGATCACCGAAAGGTTGATAGTTTGAGTCCACCAGCCGCTCCTCAGGAGAAAGATGTGGCAATCTGCTGCCGTAAAGATTACAGCCTTGGAAACCCTATGGGGCAGTTCTGCTGTATCCTTTGAGGTCGCTATGAGTTGGAATCAACTGAATGGCAATGGGTTTTGGTTTTTGTCTAGACCACGCCTCCTCTCCCTGCCACCTGTGGACCCTTAGAGACCAGTGGCCTGCAGAGCTGTGGGCTGGCTGCACCCTTTGGGCACAGGAAGGTTATGTGAGCATAGGAGAGCAGGCTGGGCTCAAATCCTGCTGCCTCCTATCCATGTCTTTTTGAGCGAGTCCCTGTTCCTTTCTGACTTTAGCTTTCTCATCTGTAAAATAAAACTCACAGAGAGGCGAAGTGAGGGTCTCCAATGAGGGGAGCTTGTGGGGCCTGGGATGGAGGACAAACACATAAAAGTGACACCTCCCTCAGACTCATCCCTCCCCTCCCCTGCTTTCCTTTGTTTTTTAGGATTTTTTTTTATTGTGCTTTAGGTGAAAGTTTACAGAGCAAATTAGTTTTTCATTAAACAATTAATACACATATTATTTTATGACATTGGTTGCCAAACCCGCGATGTGTCAATGCTCCTTTTCTCGACCTTGGGTTCCCCATTTCCATTCGTCCAGCTTTCCTGTTCCCTCCTGCCTTCTCGTCCTTGTCCCTGGCCTGGTGTGCCCACTTAGTCTCCTATACGTAGTTGAACTACACCGTGCTAATGTTTGTTTTATAGGCCTGTCTAATCTTTGGCTAAAGGGTGACTCTCAGGAGTGACTTAAGTACTGAGTTAAAAGGGTGTCTGGGGGTTTCTAAATCTTTTTATCCAAGGTGGAACAGCCATCATACCAATACATTGTCTCAAGAACTATAGAAAAGACCCTACTTTTGGGGAATGTGGGGGCTGGCTATCTGCTCCCTTTAGCTTAATTTCTGGGGTGATGTTCTCTCCTTTTCTGACGGGGCATTTGTGATGATCTGGTGAGATGTCACAGAAAAGCCCCTGGCACATAGCAGGCCAAGGAGAGTTCCTTTCCTACTACCCAGCCCAGGCTAAGCTCCCAGATGGCCCCCAGCTGGGGGTGGAGTCCATCATTTTAGGGAGGGGGTGTTCAGGGCTTGAGGATTCCACACTGTAAGCTTCTTGGTCAGGCACTATTCAGCAGTCAACATCTGCCCTCTGGTGGGGTGTGCTTGGGAATCTGGGTGCTGCTGGGCCTCCTTCTGAGAGTATCCTTTTCCTTGTGGGGACATGGCCCAGGGGAATGTCTGTGTGTGTTTGGAGTGATGATAATGAGTGCAACCATAGTCCCGGGGCCCTCCCCATGTGGCTTGAACTTACTCTGTCCTTTCACGGGCAGGCACTCTGTGCCCCAGTCAGCCACCCCCAGCCCCATGATTTCCACCAGACAAGACATGGGCAATCTGGGATGCATCTAGCAAGACTGAATATCTACTATGGGGCAGCAGACCATGGTGGTTAATGCTCAGACTCTGCTACTAGGTTAGCCTGGGTTCAAATCCCACCTCCTCCATTTCCTACATATGTGACCTTAAGCAAATTACTTGACCTCTCTCCGCCTCCATTTCCTCCTCTATAAAATGGAGATAATAATAGAACCTGCCCCATGAGGTTGTTATGAAGATTAAATACGTGAACACAGCACCTGGGACCCACGTTAGTACCATGGTCTTACCCATCGGGAATTTGCTCCTCGCTGATGAGGCTAGTACCCTTACTGTGCCCATCTAACAGATAAGAAAATGGTGCTCTGATGCCTGATTCCAGAATTCCCTGTTTGCCTCCTAACCGGAGGCCAAGGGGCCCTGTGAGAGAAGGGGTCTCTTACCTGATAGGGGTGCACCAGGCCCAGTCAGGGCAGGGTAGGGGTTAGTCTGGCTGTCCCTTGAAGACCTGGTGAGTCCTGGCTTCACCAGACACCTGGCTGGACGAGGGCTCCAATTAAAGGTAATTCCCCTTTTTCCTACCTTGAAATTCCTATTGATTTCCTCCCTAAATAGAAATTCCCATTGATTCTTTGTCTGTTCAGATTAGTGTCCTCGGCTGTGGCCTGTGGTGCATAATATCTTCTTGCTTCTGCCCAGGCCCCAATAACTCTCCCCAAGGTGACCCTGCCGCCACCTGCTTGCCTGAGCCCCATGGCTCCCCAGCTTAAGAGGGAGATGGTGGGCTGGAAAGAGGGCCTGATGGGGTTCTGGCCTCCCTTTGACGGCCTGACATTCTACCTCTGCCCTAGCTGGAGATGAGGAGAGGGGTGGAAAATAAAGATGGCACTGCAGTTGGACTCTCTGGGATCCACCACATCTGCCCTGCCACTGCCTAGGAACTATTAGCCCTATTGCTCAGATGGGAAGTTGAGACCTACAGTGATGTCAGGAAACAGTCTCCCTCCCATATGTGAGCAGGGGTGGGGTCCAGGCAGGCAGCCCCAGCAGGAGGGTCTGACCTCGCCTAGTCTCACCTGCTATTACTGGCTCACTAGAGCTGATTGCTAAATTTTCAGGAATTTTTCTGGCTGCTTGATGTCACGTTGGTAGCTTGAAATTAGTCATGGTGGGAGTATTTACACCACGGAAATCAGCAAACACTACAAATCAGGCCTTCCCCTACCCCTCCTCCCCCATCTTATTAAAGAGAGCTAGTTGTGAACCATTTACCAGCACACCACGGGGCCCATCTCATCTCTCTCTTCTGCCACCAGCCTCTCATTTCCACCCAGGATTGCTGTGTGGCTCTAGTTTTCTGAACACAGTGGCCTTTCTCACATTCCCCTGCCTTTGCCTATGTTGTTCCCTCTGCCTAAAATGTCCTCCCCATCCTTTCATCCCTGGTGAAATCCTTGACGATCATCTCAATTTCCTGCCTCTTCCTTCTTTCCCTCCCATTTTCCTGTGCCGAGCACGGGGATTCAACAATAAAGAAGACAGATAGATTCCTATGTCCCTAGGTCCTTATGGAGCTTACAATCAGGGGCCTGGTCTCAGACTCAGCTGGGTCACTCCGGAGCTGGGTGGGCTTGGGCCAGTCGTTGTACTTCTGGAGCCTTCAGTTACTTGTCTGTACAATGGATCTGGACAACTAAAATCATAGTGAACCCTGCAGTTGGGGAGCAAGGACTGAGCCCAGCGTCACCTGGCCGAATGCTCTCGCCCTCCCCATGAGGGGGTACTAATGCTATTGTCATTTTGCCTATGAGGAGGATGAGACACAGAGAGGTGAAAGAAGGGACCCAAAGTCAAGCAGTTTGTAAGTTGTGGAGCTAGAGTTTGAGCCTGACTGTGTACTCACCACACCCCATGGGGCCTGACTGCATACTCACCAACCCCATGGGGCTGTTGCCAATGTTGAAGCCCAATCCTGTGCCCAACCCGGATACTCCATTTCTCCTCTGGGCTCTCCTGGCCAGTCTAGGTTACAGGTGACCATGTCTCACCATTTGAGGGTTTTCCTCAAGATGGGGGTGGGGACTGGATATGACTCTCTTGTGTCCCCAGCGTCCAGCCCAGGCCAGACACTGAGGTAACAGGGGAAGAGTTTGAGAAGTGACTTCTGATAAGTAGAGCAACAGGCCCACAGGGCCTTCCCCATCCACATGGGCACCCAAGTCAGCACCCAGGGTCAGAGGTGGAGGGAGGAAGAGGGAGTCAGCAGGCTCAATTCCCAACCCTGCATTTCACCCCAAAGCTAAGACGACTTCTTCATCCTGTGTGGGTTGACTCTGAACATGCAATAATTGCCACCTGCCTCGGCTTCCCTGCTTGGCCTCCTTCCACTGGAATTGGTTGGAGGTAAAAGAAAAAGACAAAGAGAATGGTCATAACAAGTGACATTTTCTGAGTGTCTACCGTGTGCCAGATATTTGACAGCTGATGTTGTCATGAAAATGCCCATTAGCTTTGCAAAGTAGGAAGGGACTGCTGAATCCATAGCATTGACGTAGACCTTCAGACGAGGGAACTGACATGCCCAAGATCACACAGAAATCACTTACTGGCCTGGGGTTTGAGCTCAGGCTGCCGGACACTGTGCTTTGCATTACACAGCATCATGTAAATGGTCAATGGCAAAAGCTCTGGGGTCTCTCAGACCTGAATTCAAAACTCATCTCTGCCACTTCCTCTGTGTTCACTATGTGACTTGGGCAAGTGAGGCCACTTCTCTGAGCTTCAGTGTCCTCGTCTGTAAAAACAGGCATGATAATAGCAAATACCTCTCCAGGCTGTGGCAAGAATTCAATGAGATCCAGTTTGTAAACCTCTTAGCACTGTGCATTGCACATAATAAGGACTTTATACATGATAGCTGTTAGCAAGTGCTTTTCTGGTACTGCCCAGACTCTGCCCCTGGTCTCACCCTGTCCTCTCACGGACAGGCTCCCTGTGGCCCAGTAAGCCACCCTCAGCCCCATGGTTTCCTCCAGACAAGACATAGGCAATCTGGGATGCATCTAGCAAGACTGAATACCTACTTTACAGGGCATCAGAGCATGCTAGTTAGTGCTTAGGCCCTGGTGCTAGGTTAGCGGGGGTTCAAATCCTAGCTCCTCCATTTCTTAGATACATAACCTTAGATAAATTATTTAACCTCTCTGTGCCTCCATTTCCTCCTCTATAAAATGGAGATAATGACAGAACCTGCCCCATGGGGTTGTTTTGAAGATCAAATGTATGAACACAGAGCCTGGGACCCATGTTAGTACCATGGTCTTACACATCTGGAATTTGCTCCTTACTGATGAGGCTAGTACCCTTACTGTGCCCATCTAACAGATAAGGAAACGGCGTTCTGGTGCCTGATTCCAGAATCCCCTGTTTGCTGACTCAACTCTGGCTCCTAACCAGAGTGAACTACTGAGTTCTGGCTACAAGTGAACTGACCTATTAGAAACCTGAGTTCTCCTCTCTGACATGGTCTAACCTTGGATTTGGACTCTCTCCACCTTGGGCTGACCTCTGCCCAGACTGACCATGACCTTAGAAGGTTCTGAACTGGACTGTTTATTGGAGTGGCCCCCTTGCCCCTCCCATCTGTTCCTCTCATGGCTCTGGATTCTTGGGCCTCTGTCCCCATGGGACTTCAGGCAAGTTAGTGAGCCTCAGTTTCCTCATCTGTTAAATGGGAATGAAATACCTACCAGGCTCATGCCCAGGGCCTGGGAAAGGCAGATGAGGATGGGGGAGGGTGCTTAGCAGAGGGGTTGCCACAACTATCAGGAGACTCCAGGAGCAGGTCCTTGGGGGCAAGGTGTCTTAATAAGTATATTAAGAGCAAACATTCATGGAGCATTGAGGATTTCACAAGCATGGCCTCTTTCATTGCATCCTCCATCAACACCCCACCCCCCCAATAAGGCCACTTCTGTTATTATCCACAGACAGTGGTCAAAGATAGGGGTGGGGTGGAATGGTGGTAGCAGTGGCTGGTGCCAGGTTAGCCTGAGTTAGCCATCTTCCCCATAAACTTCGATCCCACTTCTCAGCTCCCATCCCAGTCTATCTGATCCTCAGACCTTTTTGCAGTGCGTATAACCCAAGTATTTCCTCGTTAGTCACTCACCACAGTTGATTCTTTCTTCCCATTGATCCCATCTCCTTATGAAGGGTGCCCTCCCCTCCCTCTACAACAGCCAACCAGATGCTGACTGGAGGGTGGACACAGGCACCTCTGAGGGTGGCTTGCGGGGACCTGGGTGGTACTGAGTGCTGATTGAGTTTGGCTGTAGTTTAATTTGATGTCCAATCCCAGGAGGGCAGGCCATGTGGGCGGCAATGGCATCATGTAGGGTCTGGCGTGTGGGGCATCACCACTGTACTTGTTCTTGGCACAAGGTTGACCTATCTGGTGGAGTCCGAGGAGTTCCAAGGAGTCTTCATTCTTTAAACAGATAGTGACTGAGCACCTCCTAGGTGCCAGGCTCCTTGCTCAGTGTATTTGGCTAAGAAAAAGCTGAGAGTTTGTGCATATACCCAAGTGCAGAGTTCATATTCATTCGTTCACTCATTTGTGGAGCACCTACTAGGTAGCAGACACTGCTCTCAGTGCAAGGTTGACGTGGTGCCCTAGACAGGGCTCTGCTCTCATGGAGCTTCTGTCTCAGTGGGGGAGAGGGAAACAATAAGCAAATTACATTTATCAGTTTCCAGTTGCCATTGAGTTGATTCTGATTCATGGCAGCCCCATGTGGGTCAGAGTAGAACTGTGCTCTGTAGGGTTATCAATGGCTGATTTTTCAGAAATAGATCACCAGGCCTTTCTTCCAAGTTGCTTGGGTGGATTCAAACTGTCAACCTTTTTGGTTAGCAGCTAGCACTTAACTGTTTGCACTGGCAAATACCTAAACAGGGTCAATTCAGATTGTGATGAGTGGTATGAAGAAACTTCTCCAGGGTCATGTGGATAGTCAGGGATGGTTTCTCTGAGAAGGCTGCCTTTGACCTGAGGAGTCAGCCCTGTAAAGATTTTGGGGGAGAGCATTCCAGAAGGCAGAAACAGCAAGTGCAAAGGCCCTGAGGTGAGAATGAGCTTGGTGAGTTCAGGGAACAGAAAGGCCAGTAGCTGGATGGCAGGAGCACCATATGTGGGAACAAAGCAGGGGTTCAGGTGCAGCCGCTAAGGTCTTGCATTCTGGAGTTAGACTTTAAGAGGTTTATGGGCTTAAACAGAGACCCAGGGTCAGGTGAGATCTTACCATAATGCAGCTGCCTGCTGGCCCATCAGGTTTCCTTATTAGCTTCGCTGGCCTGGTGTCTGCCTGCTCCTCTCCTCCCTCTCTCCTGTGGCCAGTCCAGGACCCAGCCTCGGGCCACAGACCTCAGCCTGCCTGCAGAATTGAGATCTCCTTCTCTAGGTCAGAGCCACCTCTTCCCTGCACATAATGCCATCCCTGTAACAGGCTGGAAATGAGGCTTTTGGAGCAAAAAGCCGGTGTTTACAGAACAGCAGCAAGGTATGTGCCTGCAAACAAAGCAGCTTGTTACACTTAGGCCCCAATAAAAAATCTTCTAAGTGCCTAATTAACAGTTTAGGTAGATATAAAAACATAATGAGAAAAACAATCTGTTTGCAAAAAAAAGGGAAAAAATTGGCAGGGCCCGGCCGGCTGCTAATCGCCGTGCGTGTCCGTCTGTATGGGCTCAAGTGGCCGGGAGGGCTAGCCTAATGGCCTCCTCACAGGCCGATATTGCACCTCTGTACGTCTGAGCAATTTTAAACTTGGCAGGAAGGGAGCTGCGCGGAAATTTGCGTAAGCCTTGATAAATATTTTATGCAAATTAAAATTGAATTCTTTGCTTAGTTTAAGCAATTTCCCTGTAAGGAGTGTGTCGAGGAGAGAGATTACAACATTTGCCGGTTTGTTTATAATTTAATTTTTTTTTTTTTTTTATGTTGCGGCTGGCAGTGGGGAAGATGGTAACACCTGTGAGTGTTTATAACGTCCCATCTCCTTCACAGCTGCTCCTATTCAAAACACCTCGCCGGCGTAATAATTTCATAAAATTTCATGATTTACCATCTGCTCGTGCCGGTTTGGGCTTCGGCAATAAGCTCGTGCATGGCGCCCGGCCCAGAAAGGTACAATAACTGTATATTTTAACTTAATGGTTTTTTGGGGGGCATGCAAATTTCTGTGAGCAGATTGCGCTGAGGCCCAAGCTTGGAGCAGCCTCCCTGGGCCCGGCAGCCCCCTTCCGCAGAACCCCCGCGAGCACCCCCCCGGCTCGGTGAAGGTTGCCCGTGTCAAAATCGAGATATCAAACACCAAGTGTAAAAAGACAAGGTAGGAGGTACAAGAGGATTATTTTCCTTTTAGCATTTGATGTCTGTGCATTTGGGTAATTAAAATGATTACTACAACAATTAAAGCAAGTAATTAGAAACTAATTACACCAGCATTTTTTGTGATTACAGGAGCAGATGAAAATAGTGTTCAAAATTAAATTCATTGCATATTCATGGGAATGAAATTAAATACTGCTGGGTGGATGAGATAATCGGAGGAGAGAAGAGAGGAATGGCATTCTGGGGATTCGAAGAACAGACTGTTGCTAATGCTCCAAACAGACATTTGGTTAAATCAGTGATAATCTTTTAATGGCTTTAAGAGGAGCTAATATTTGGAAAGCAGTCAAAATTGCTGAGAGTTTGTGTTTTTCACTCTCTCTGTGATAATACATACCAGCTGTAGCACAATAGAAAACATTTAATCATTATCCACTCAAATGGAGGCGCAGAAACCAGCATCTCTCCGCCTCTCCTGGTGTCTCATGCACGACAATAAATTAAATTAAAGAATCTTAGCGGGCTCTTTCTTCCCTCTCTCTCTCCCTCTCTCTCCCGTCTCTCCCCACTCTCCCCACTATTGACTACCTTCGAGCCACTGCCTTGCCACGACCATTTAATGAGATTCCTTAGATTAAATAGATTTTCTGTTTAACTCCACACTGGTGAGATAGCATGTCAGGGACTGAATGGCTATTAACATTTAAATATCTCACAGAACAAAAAAAAAATCAGAATATGAATTTTTCATTGTTGCAGCGCTCAATGGAGTCGCTCCCTCCCGCCCTCTCTCTGATTCTCTCTCTCTCTGCTAGACCTAATGAAACTAAAGTAATTAGAAAGATACAAGAGGAGCACTTTCACTGGAGTGCAATTAAATTGAGCGCGGAGCCGTTATTTATATACGCTGGTCACTGCCTAGCCGCTGCTATTTTCTCAGTCTGCTTGAGTCATAGATTATTACAAGAGATTAATAATGTAAATTCCACTGACTCTGCTGCTCTCCGAGCCTTGGCCTTCAGAAATTGATGGGCACGCCATCCATCACCTCCTCCCATCCAGGCCTGTCCCTCGGCAGGGCTGGCCAGCCCCCTGCGGTGCCGTCTCTCGGTCCCTCTCTGTCTCTGCCTTTGTGTCTCTGTCTCTTTGTCAGTGTTTCTGTGTATCTTTCTTCTCGGGTTTATTTCTTAGCTCCCCTGACACTAGCCTTCTTAGATTCTTGCCTGATTCTTTTGGGGGTGAGACCCTGCTGCAGCTTCCCACTTCTCCCCGTCAGGCTTCTCAGAAGGGGTTCCTCAGTCTGCTAGAAGCCCATCTGGTGGACGAAGAGTCAAAGGTAGGATTTTAAAGACAAAAATTGCCCCCTGCACCCACCATCTCCCCTAGGACATACCATGGCCAGCCATTCCTCACCTGCCCGCCCTCTACACCCGTCTTGCCAACCATCCGCTCGCCCTTTCTCTCAATGTTCCTTGGCCCATCTCTGCTCCTCACGGCTCTTTCAGCCTCCACGTGCAGGACGAAGAGACTGGAATCCCAACTTTGTGGCTTTCTAGCTGGGTGACCTTGGCTTGCTACTTTGAGTCCTCATCCGTTAAACAGGGCGAATAATGCTGATGTTGCAGCACTGTCGGGCACAATCAAATTAGATAATGTATGTGGAGGGCCAGGCACATAGTAGGGACTTAATGACGGTGAATCCCACTCTCCCTTGCTTCTTCCATCTGTAGTCACTGCCTCTTCCTCTCGACATTGTTCTCAGCTTTGGTGTGTCCTCTCATCTGGCTGCCTTAAGGGTCATTTGTGGGGAGGGCCTGAAGTGGGGAAGGGTGAGGTCAGGAGGGGAGGGGACCCTGACTGCAAAATCCTGGTCTGCACACCCCCATCTTCCCTTTCACTCAAACTCCCCTGCTGCCTGGGTTGGGGCGGGGGGGGTGGTCTTGGGCAGAGTGTGTGCATGTGTGGGGTGTGTGCGTGGGGTGGGGGGATGGCAGCTGACCGCTGGCCCACCGAGGGAGTGACCTCACCTGCACCGCTGGGGAGTTGCAGCAAAATGTGCCCAAACAAGGGATTCTGTGGAGCCAAGAGGGCTTGCTTTCAAAACAATTAGCGCCAACATCTGCCCAAGCACCCATGCTGTTTTTGTATAATTAAAACAAGGCTCCAGAATCCCACTGGACACTCTTTAAAAACTACTCATTTTCGGCATTATTTACAACGTGGGGATGGAGGGAGGGAGGCGCCTGACACCCCTCTGGCCGCTCCCAAGGAGAGAGCTGGAGTCCCTGCTGCCAGCTGGGCTTCCCTGGCAGCCGCTGTCTTTCTGGTGGGGTGGGGGTGGGGGCTCCAGACCTCGGAGGTCCCCAGGAAAGGCCGTGGGATGGGGGGGACCTGGGTGACCCCACCTATTCGTGGCCATCTCTCCTTATCCTCAGTGGGCTTTGCTGGTGATGGGGAAGGGGGCTGAATGGCTGGGGTGGGTGGCTCCAGGGCAGGAGGGAGGAGGGATGGAGAGGGGGGAGTCCTGTGTTCCTCTTTTCTTGTGAATGCTTGAATCCTGGTGGCTGGAATTATTTATCAAAGTTTGGCTGGTAACTGCTGCAGAGGCGGCAATCCTTAAGGAAAAAAAAAAGTTAAAACAATAATATCAAATCATGGAATCAAACATTTTCAACTTAGAGAAAGCTTGGAACGGGGCAGAGGGGTGTCAGCGGGAGAAAGGCAGGTAGATATTAGACACATGCCAGGCAGGCCAGCAGGCTCATTGTCAGGCGCACATGCCCAAGGCTCACGGAAGCACATCCATCTGAAGGCTGTCCTGGGCAGCGTACACCCACACGTGCACATGAACGCCACATTTGTGCATGTCTGTGCACACCCACATCTGTGCACACACTCGAACATGCACTCCATGCACCAAACATGGGCACATGCACATCTGAGGTATGCATATACACGCCCATGCACACACATCTGCTTATACATGCACAGGTGTGCACACACATGTACACGCACGTGCGCGCACGCACACACACACACACACACACACACACACACCAGCAGGCACAGGTGGAAATTGTGGGCACTGCGGCCCTAAGGATGCATCATCTCCCTGCACTTCCCCCACTCCACTTTGTTTTTTTGAAAATCCCAGCTGTCCGGGCCTGAGGTCTCCCTTGTGGGAGGCTGCTTGCTGGACTCAGGTGACCCGGTGATTGGCTGGGTGGGGCTGTTCTCTAGCAGGAGAGGTAGTGGAGAGCCTTGAGGCTGAGTCTGGAGTACAGCAAAGCTCTGTGTTCTCAGGGTTGTGGTCCCTTGTCTTTACAGCTAAGAAATGAGGTATGGGTCCCACAGCATGGCACTTTGGCAGGTGCCTCCGCTGTGCCCCTCCCACAGTCCTCCCTGCACCCCCTCCAAGCCCGTTCCTCCTTCTCTGTGCAATCTGCCCTCTCTAGCGTGGACTGCCAGCAGAGAAAATGGATGTCTCTGGACAAATGAGACAAGAAAAAGAAGAGCCAACTTCTCTCCACGGCTCCTTGGCATGGAAACCAAGCCTTCCAGTTAGCATCTTCCGGTGGCGGGGTCATGTGGGCCTCAGGACTGGCAGGTCAGCTTGTGATTCCTCCAGATGGGATGTTTGAGAGTGAGAACCACTAGCTGACCTAGGTGGAGGTGGCTGTGTTGCTCTAGAAACAGGTGGCTTTCAAGCATGTGTTCTGCCCAGGCACTCTTGGAGAGGCAGCCACCTCAGACCCTAAAGAAGCCAGAGAAGCAGAGAAGGTGTAAGGTCCACAGTCCCTGGAGAACCCCACAAGAATTATTTCATGTCTGTAATGAGGGGGCCTCTGCAAGCTGTGATAAACATGGCCCTTTCCTCTGGCTTTAGAGAGTACTTTCTCTTCTGCCCACTCCCAGCAGCAGCTCTAACCACAAGGACACTCTTAGAAAAAGAGGGTGCAGAGCCCGGTGTGAAAATGCTACTTTTGGAGGCAGGAAGACCTGCCCTGGAATCCCAGCTCTGCTATGCATGAGCTGTATGACCTTGGACAAGTCACTTTCCCTCTCTGGGCCCCAGTTTCCTCCTCGGTAAAGTGGCATCATCCCTAAAAGGTCGTTCCAAGGATCCAAGAAGACCACGCAGAGAAAGGGCCTAGCACAGTCCCTGGTACAGAGCAAACTTGGTGCATGGTTTCTTTTGTGACAATCATAAGAATTATTATTGTTTACTAGTGCATTTGACATTCACAACAACTCCAGGAAGTGGTATTATTATCCCATTTCACAAAGGAGGCAACTGAAGCTGAGGAAGGGGAGTGTCGCCTTTTGAGTGTCTGTTACGCTCACCCTACTCTTTGAGATATGTCCCCTCAACTCCAGATGTGGCCTCAGGAGAAAATGCATGGAGGACAATTGACCATAGGCCGCTGGAGCCAACCAAAGTCTCCTTCCCAGGAATTGGGTATCTGGATTTGAGTCAGAGCATCTTTGACCAGTCTTGTTGGGCGTGTGTTGTGTGTGGTTGAGGTTGGGGCTGGGGACATGTGCAGAGAGAGGACAATGAAGCAGAAACCCTGAGAGAAGGCAGGGGGCAGTTTTCTTGTCTGATATCAGATATCTTTCCTGTCCTAGTTCCCAGCTCTTCACTGGGTCTTGCTGCCTGTTCCACCCGTCTCTGGGCCTTGCCAATAATCCCCTCTCCCATTCTTTCTTTATTTCAGCATGCATGTAACCAAATGATGCCTGACTGTTGTTGTTAGCTGCCATCCAGTTAGCCCCTGACTCATGGCGACCCCAAGTACAATAGAACAAATTGCTGCCTGGTCCTGTGCCATCCCTGTGACTGGTTGCAGATTGAACCGTTGTGATCCACAGGGTTTTCACTGGCTGATTTTCAGAAGTAGAATTCTGGGCCTTTCTTCCTTGTCTGTCTTAGTCTGGAAGCTCTGCTGAAACCTGTTCAGCATCATAGAAACATACAAGCCTTCACCGACAGATGAGTGGTGGCTGCGCATGAGGCGCATTGGTCAAGAATTGAAGCTAGGTCTCCAATGAAAGGAGAGAATTCTACCACTGAACCACCAGTGTTGTTGAGCCCCTACTGTGTGCCAGGCACTGTGATATGTGCTGGGATTTGGAAGCGAAGAAGACAGACCCAGTCCCTGCTCTCAGGACACTTGTCTTCTGATCAGGGAGGCCGAATCTGAACAATTGATAAGGGCTGTGGGAGGAGTTCAATGCATTGTGGGAGTCTGTCTAGTGGGAGCCAGTCAGGGATAGGGCTCTCACAAGTCTCCTGGGGTGAACTCTGGGGACAGAGAGGGTGTTCACAGCACAGCCTGCTATGAGTCAGTCAATAAATGGCCAGATGATATGGGAACCCAAGATGCCAGCTTCCTCCACCCTCCAAGGCTTCCAATGTGCCGGAGAACGAAGTATCATGGGAGCAGGTGGGGCCAAGGCTTGTGGACAAAACACGGAACTTGGAGTCAGAGAGACCTGGGTTCAAGTCTCAGCCCCACCTCTTACTCACTGAGTGACTGTGGGTGAATCAGATCCCTCTCTCAGCCTCAGTCTCCACCCTTCTCCACTGACAGTGACTCGATGTATTCTAAGCCCTTCTCTGGCTCTAAAGACAATAAATTTTTGACTCTGGTTGAGCCCTCATCTCATATGGGACCCCTGTGAAAAGACCCCTGATAACTGAGCAAGCATTCCTGAGAAGTAGAGGCCAGCTCTGGAGGTGGAAGTCTCAAGCACGGGGTCTGTTAGTTGGTCAACACGTGTTGATGGAATGCCTAGCACTGTGAGTATACCAACCACCACTCCTGCCGTGGCAGAGGTGGGAGTCTGTGTGTATGTGTGGGTGGGTGGGGGTGGGTGGGGAGATGGAATTTGATAATTAATTACAAGGGTGCTGAGAAGAGGAAGTTCAGGGTCTGGGGAGGCAGATTGCTAGTCTGGATTGGGAGGGGATGTCTAGCTTCCTTCAGCTGAGCTGAAGGATAAACTGGGAACAGGGTGCTGGGTAGAGAGCATTGAGGCTGTGGGAACAGCAAGTACTAAGGACTTGAGATGGGAGAGCTGGGTGGCATTGGTGGGAAGGAGTAAAGGAGGAATGTATGGAGTGTGGGAGGGAGGAGAGGAGTCAGGCTTACGTGGAGTTCAGGGGTAGGGTTGTGCTGGGCCTTGTGACCCATGGAAAAGGTTTTGCTCTTTATCCTAAGGGCCTTGGTCATTCACGGAGGGTCTGAGGAAGTGACAATCTGAGATTTATGTTTTTAAAACTGTGTGGAGAAAGGATTGCAGAAGACAGAAGAGGACATGGAAGAAGAGGGGGAGATGGCAGCAGCCCAGGTAAGAGATGGTGAGGGAGCCTGGGCTTGGTGGAGGGCTCCCTGGTCCCTTGGCCAGATTTGCTTGTTCTGAAGCATCAGGTAGCAGGGCAGGGAGCAGGGAGTTAGCTGGGGACTTGCAATGCCTCACTCCTGGCTACTTCAGACTGCTGGGTGAGTGGGCACAGCATTGGAATCTATTGTCCAATTGCCCTAAGAAGCTGGACAACAGAGGTCCTGAACCAGACTCAATCCTCTACTGCTGGAGGCAGGTGTGGAGGTCTAGCATCTGGTCAGCCTGGATGACTGCAAGCTTCTCGGCCACCAACAGGGCTGGGGTCTGCTGGCCAAGTTGGTGGAGGGTGAGTGTCAGTAGAAAACTCAGATTTGGAACAGGGGAGGTGGCCAGGTTATTTTCCCAAGAATTGTAAGAAATGATGGGGGGGGGTAGTATTCAGACATGAGAAGTGGTGACACTGCCGCTAGTTTCACATATCTGCTACTGACAGTAGGTAATAAAAACGGTAATTGCTGCCGTGTTTTGAGCACTTCTTATGTGTAAAACAATGTACTAGCACCTTATGTCTATGATCTCCATCTGTTCCGACAGTAACCCAGTAAGGTAGAAAATGATAATATCTCCATTTTACAGATAAGTAAACAGAGGCTCAAGGTCACTGTGGTAGTTCAGATAATTGTTCAGCAATTCTTTATTCTCTTCGCCCTTGCATGTGAGTGGAGTGCATTTTTCTGCCCCATTGATGTTGAGATTGGCCATGAACTTGTTTTGGCCAGTGGATTCATTTGGTTAGTGGACATGACGTGAGTTCTGTTATTCTTGTTAGGTGCAGTTGAGTCGGCTCCGACTCATAGTGACCCTATGTACAACCGAGCAAAACACTGCCCGGTCCTTCGCCATCCTCACAATCGGTAAGCTTCAGCCTGTGGTTGTAGCCACTGTGTCAAACCATCTCATTGAGGGGCTTCCTCTTTTTCGCTGACCCTCTACCAAGCATGATGTCCTTCCCCAGGGACTGATCCCTTCTCATAACAGGTCCAAAGTATGTGAGATGTGGTCTCACCATCCTTGCTTCTAAGGAGCATTCCGGTTGTACTACTTCCAAGACAGATTTGTTCGTTCTTTTGGCAGAATATATTGGTATATTCAATATTCTTTGCCAACACCATAATTTAAAAGTGTCAATTAATTCTTCTTTGGTTTTCCTTTTTCACTGTCCAGCTTTCCCATGCGTATGAGGTGATTGAAAACACCATGGCTTGGGTCAGGCGCACCTTAGTCTTCAAGGTGACATCTTTGCTTTTTAACACTTTACAGAGGTCTTTTGCAGCAGATTTTCCCAATGCAATGTGTCTTTTGATTTCTTGACTGCTGCTTCCATGGGTGTAGATGGTGGATCCAAGTAAAATGAAATCCTTGACAACTTCAATCTTTTCTCTGTTTATCATGATGGTGCTTATTGGTCCAGTTGTGAGGATTTTTGTTTTCTCTATGTTGAGGTGTAATCCATACTGAAGGCTGTGGTCTTTGATCTTCATCAGTAAGTGCTTCAAGTCCTCTTCACTTTCAGCAAGCAAGGTTGTATCATCTGCATAATGCAGGTTGTTAATGAGTCTTCCTTCAATCCTGATGCCCCTGTCTTCATGTGACGTGAGTAGTGGCCTTAAAACCCCACGTGCTCATGGGGTTTAGCTTGGCTCTTGCTCTTCTGTCATCTCCATGGAAACATGCCCAGGGTAGCTGTTGGTCCCAAAAGGAGAAGAGACCACAGAGCAGACCTGAACCCAACCCCCAGACTGGAGCCTGGAGCAGAGCCTCTTAGTCAAGCTCTGCCTACATCAACCAAACCACAGCCAACCTGCAATCCCGTGAGTGGAACAATAAATATTGCTGGTAAGTGGCTGAGTTTTGAGGTGGTTTGTTACACAGCATTACTGTGGCCATAGCTGACCGATACAGTTGTACAAGAAGTAGGGGAAGAGATGGTATTTAAACTGAGGTGATTCTCACCAGAAGCTGTAAACTTAGCAAGTCCATTGAATCAGAAAATGTGTGAAGTTTTTGGCAGAGTGCAAGGCCCTTCATCAGCTGGCGATATATAACTATTATTTATATTTGTATGGTCATTATTGTTGTTGTTAAACAGAAAAGGGAAGCAAAAACATCCGTGGGGTGTTGGAAGTTCAGTGAGTCAGCGGTCGTGGCAGGAAGTAGCAAGTGTGCTTGGCATGGGGGGCTGTGTCTCTGGTCTGAATTCTGCAGCTCGGGCACCTGCAACAGCAAGGCCAGAGTTAAGTGTTGGCGGCTGAGCTGCTGTTGCACTGACACCACCTGCATCAGCACCCCTGTGGTGACTAGGAGCAGGAGAGGAGCATGCATTCTGCAGTTAGAGAGGTCTCGGTTCAAATCCCAGACCACCATCTGCTGGCAGTGGTTTCCTTGTTTGTAAAAGGAGGGTGAAAGTTGAAGCTACCTCGTAAGGCTGTTGTGAGAATTAAATGTAACTGTTACTGAGGAGGTTTAGCAACCAACCAAATAAATACATGTGCACCCATGTACACAGATGCTGGGAGAACCAAGGGGACTGGTCCTCGGAGCCACATGCAGTGCCTCCAGGGAACTCCCCGAGTGCTTCGGAAGAACTGGGGGTGGGGGGGGGGACTGGGGGCTGTGAGTGGTACAAGGTAGAGCTGGAGAGACTCTGTCTTTTGTGGCTGTTGTGGTGACTCCACGGTGACCCTCAGGATGGCCATCTCCAGGTCCCAGAGAGTTGGCCAACACTCTGGGTGGCTCCTTACCAGCACCCTGATCATCCTGCTCCTGAGAGCAGCAAGCATGGCCTGGACTGCCTTGCCTGCAAGGTCACTTGGAGTACCTGGCCCAGTGTGGGGCCCAGGGTCTCCGGCTCACCCCAAACTCCCACACCTGCACTGCAGTCCCACCCTTGGATGCCCCTGCAAGTTTCTCTGATTGATTTGCTTTTTTAAGTTTGAGATCTAAAAAGGGTACTATGGCTCTGGCCTTCCTTCGGCATGCCAAGCCCCCCCCTTTGGCTCTTTTTCTATCTTTCACATTGTAGATTTAAGTCACTTCCCCCTGAAGCCCTCTCAGATTGCCCCAGACCAGCATACCCCCACCTAGCTCCCTGACTTTCCTGCTATTCTCTGCCCCTCACTCCATGTCTCTCTCTCTCTCATTGCTAGTAGTGCCCTTTCTTACTGTAGGGTGAATTACTTTTACTTGGCCCACAGTTGGGGCTGGGACAAGAGAGGAAGGAACATTTCTTGGGCACCTACAACATGCCAGGCATTGTACCCACATTACCTTATCTAATCCTCACCAGAATTTGGCTGTTAGAATTATTATCCCCATTTACCAGATGAAGAAACTGAGGCTCAGAGAAGGGAACCCAGGTCTGCCTGAGTCTGATGTCTGGTCCCCCAATTCCTCTCCCATTTGGGACCTCAGCAGCCTGTGCCCTGAGGCAGGACTCCCTCCCTCCCTTAATTGTAATTCAACTACTTGTGATATTTTGGTACCAATTAATATTGATTTTACAATTGGTTTACAGAGATGTTGTTTTATTACTAATACATTTAATGTGCAAATCAATAAGAACACTTGCTTGGCCCTCTCCCTAGAAGGTAATAAAATCAAATATCTCAGGGGTAAAATGCTATCCAATCCGTGAATGGCAAAGCAGATGCTTAATGTAATAGTTAAAGACTAGGCAGGGTTCTTGGCAAAGCCAAGCTGCCTCCCCCAGTCCAGCTTTCAGCACTGCCAGCACTAGCGAGGAGGTGCCCTGACCTGCTGGGGGTGCCAGTTGAGCCTTTGGCAGAGGGAATGGGGCTGAAAGGAATAGGACATCCTCACCTGAGGGACCAGGTTGCCTTTGAGGAGCTGCCTCCCCTCCCCACCCCATCCCTTCTTCTCTTCCCTTCCTTCCTTCTGATCTTCCTTTCTCTGTTCATTCTATCATTCCTTTTTGTTTATTCATTCTTTCACTCATTTATTTGTTTATCCAATCATTTGTTCTGTTTGCCCGTTCATTCATCCATTCAACCATCCATTTGTTTATTCTTTCATTCAACGATCTTTTCCTTTGTTCATCCATTCATTTATTTATTGATTTGTTCAGTCATTCAATCATTTGTTCATTTATTCAGCCCTTTGTTCAATCAGACATTTTTTGTCCATTCATTCACTCATCCATCCATTCATTTATTTAATCCTTGATTTGTTCATCCATTATTCATTTATTCATTCATTCATCCAACAGATATGTGCTAAGCATTCACTCTGTGCCAGGCTGGGTACTGGGTTTGGGGATAGAGCTTTGGACCAGGTGCACAGTCCTGCCTACCTACTGGAGTCCCAGTCAGATGGGGGAGCCCGTTCCCTCTGTTGCCCTGGGGGGCTTGTCCCACCCCCTGCCTTCTCATTCAGCCTGTCCTTTGTCCAGTGGCAAAAGCTGGAGCAGAGGGGCTTCTATGGTAATTTGGCCCTTGGTGTCTTCCTGTACTTTCAGAGCTCTCCCTTTCCCCAGAGTTTGTACCTGGAGCTAAGAGGGCCCAAGGGTCAAGAAGAGGCTGGGGCCAACTCAAGGCTTTCCAGGCACAGCCAGCAGGGGGCTCCCTTGAGACGCCCCCCCCACCCCCAGCCCCATATGTTGCTGCGGCTGTCACTTGGGCTCCGGGGTGAGAACAGGAATCCCTACCCCGTCCCAGACTGTGGAATACCTCCCCCACCCCAAGCACTGGATTAGGAACACAGCAAGCTCTCAGAGTAAAACAAAGCCTCTGTGTCTGGTGTTATCCTAGGCATGTCACACACATTATTTTTAATGCTCACAGCACATAGTGAGGGAAGTATTGCTGTGATCACTTTATAACTGAGGAAATGACACCCAGAGGGATGAAGGCACTTGCTCACGGTCATGCAGCTCGTAGACGTTAGAGCTGGGAATTGAATCTGGGTCCATTTGGCCCCGCAAGCCTGTGCTTTCCTCTTCGTTGAGGCAAGGTGGTTGGAGGTACATAAACCCCAGAGCCAGATGGCCTGGGTTCTAATCCTCGCTTCCCCACTTCCCAGGTGTGGGACGGTGGACAAGTTACATAACCACCCTATGCCTTGGTATTCCCCTCTGTAAAAGTAGGTCTAATCATGGCAGTGAGCTCAGTCTAGATGGTGTAGGGGTTGGGGGTGCTGGTTAGGGCAAGTCTGTGTGCAGCTCCCCAGGACTGGAAATACCACAACTCCCACCTCTGCTGGGGTCCCTCAAAGGCCAGGCTCTCCTGGGGATGGGGGTTTCAGCCTGGGAGTGGGCTTGGGGGTGGGGAAGCTGGAACTGGGCTCCCCCACTGTGATTTACGGGGGAGCCGATAATGAAGCTGGCTGGCAGCAAGTAATCAGACGTGAAAATCTTACCATTTAATTAACCAAAAATAAATGACCAAGAGCCCTGGGAAGAAGGGAGCCCTGGCCACGCTGGAGACAGCTGCGGCTGTGGGCTCAGAGCAGAATCACTCATTTATTCATCACTCTTTCATTCCCATTGGCACAACCCTTGTAGTTCCAATGGGGTATTGTCATCTCCATTTCTCAGACGGGAAAGCTGAGGCCCAGAGAGTGGAAGGGGCCAGCCAGAGCCCCACAGAAGTCAATATGTGGCCTGGGACTTCATCCTGTGGCCCCTGAAACCAGGGCTGCAGCCCATGCTCTTCCTTCCCACCCTGACTTAACATCTCTTCCTGTCTATCTTTTCAAATGCTCCTGTTGCCCTCCTTCCCCCAGGAAGGCCTCCAGCCTGCTGCAGCCCAGGAGAGCTCTTTCACGGGATGAGCCGCTCCGGGTTACCCTGGGTCATGCGTGGTCAGGGGCAGAGCTGTGTTCGAAACAGCCCTGACTTACTTGCCCCTCCTATATGTGCTTGGGTTCAAAGAAGATACCAACCTGCTTCCACCGAGTTGATGTTCCCAAGTCAGTGGACTCATTTGGTGGGAGCAATAGAGTCACATGTCAATGAGTGGACTGACCCAGGGAACATGAACCAAACTCTGAGTAGGAGCCAGCCTCTCCTTTTCTTTTACTTACTGTTCAGGTGTCAGTAACTGACTTTGAATCCCTGCTCACTGGCATTCTATATAATGGGTACATGCCAGCCAATTAAATAGAGAAGGGAGAAAGAAGCAGGAGCAGAGGGGAGAGAGAGCCAGGATGTATGTCCCAGTGTCCCATTTGTGTTGTTGTTACTTTCTTTCTATTTTTTAAAAAAATTTTTGGTATCTCATTTTTAATTTAAAAGAGAGCTAACATTTTGGAGCCCTGTACAATGTGCCGAACACTGTACTAAGTGCTTCATGTAACTAGTTCATTTGGTTTTCACAATAGCCCTGTGAAAATAGCCCTTTTTCTAATCTCCATTTTCCAGCTATGGCAAATAAGGCCCAGAGAGGGGAAGTGACTTCCTTAAGGACACACAGCTAGTAAGAGGCTGAGCTGGGACTGAAGCCATGTCTGTCTGAACCCAAACCCATGGTCTTTGCCAGTTCTCTCTATTGCCTCCCTGTTCTTGAGCTGGCAGGGCAGGGTCAGGGTAGAAACCTTAGTCAGGGTAGAAACCTTAGTCTTAAGACATGAGAAATGGACAATTTTTTGCAGGTCCCAGGAGAATGGCTGATGTGAGCAGGAGAGAAGTTGGATTTGATGGAGGGGTGGATCTGAGGCCCATAGGCGCATTGGGAGGCAGTGGGGCAAGGGAGAAGAGAGAAGGTGGGGTAAGACTTGGGGATGGCTGAGAGCACACAGTCTGGGTCAGACAAACCTGGGTTTGCATCGTGGCTCTGCCATCCACTCTCTTCGTGGTCTTGGGCAAGTCCCTTCCTCTCAGTGAAACCTAATAATGGGGCTGGCCTCTCAGAGTCATAGAGGTGACTACATAAGATCATGCAGGTTTGTGCTCAGCAGAATGTGCCTGGTATACAGTAAGTGCCCAATAATGTGAGCCAATATTGTTTCTATTAGTGATGTAGGTTAGTATTAATATTTAATAATAATCATTCCTTTTTCTGCAGAATTTTACAAAGAATCGGAGATAATATTTTCAAAATTCCTAGAACAGTAGCTGGTACATGTTGGGCACTTCACAAATGTAAGTATTCTAAGTATTTTGTAAAACATACATTTATTTATGTGCATATATGTACAGAAGAGAGTTTGGAAGGAACAATATCAAAATATCAATGGTGATTTTTTTCTCCAGGGCAACAGAATTGCAGGTGATCTTTTTCTTCTTTGTGATTTTCTGTGTTTTCCCATGTCTTTAGCAATGAGGAGGTATTGTTTTTGCAACTGGAAGGCAAAGGCATTTAAAAACAAAGCCACAAACAAGGAAGCTGCCCGGGCCAGGTCTGCAGGGCCTCTCCCTGCCGCCCAGCTGTCATCCCCAATGGATGCTTCATTTCGGGGGGAAGGGGGCCTGGAGAGTTGGAGCCACCCTGCCCTCCACAGGCCTCAGACCCTGGATCCCTGGAGCTCCAAACTCGGCAGTTAGGACTTTCGTCTCAGGCTCCTTTTCCCAGGGATCCCTGAGGCTGGACTGTGACCTGGGGTCTTTCTGATGCTTTGATGAAGTTGGGGGCACCTCCTGGGCATCCACCAGGGCTCCAGTCCCTCCAAACCTCAGGGGCACCCCAGTTCCTTCCTTCCCACCCCAGCATGGCCCTGCCACCCCCAGCCGATGGCATATGGAATGCAGAGACAATAGAGGCTGAGGGTAACCACTGTTTACAGAAAAAAATGGTACAAGATTTATTTATTGGAAGGTGACTGAGGAATATGAATTCTACACTCCATTTAAAATGCTTTTTATTTCCCTCAGCCTTGGGGGCTCAGAGTACATCTAATTTCACCCACGGCTATAATTCTCTACCAAACAGTTCCTGCTGCTCCTCTGGGGTCCCCAGGAACCGAGTTAGTTTATGTCTGCCACTGATGAGGCTCAGGCAGAGGCAGCAACGCTACATGCCAGCGAGCACGGAGACCCCTCCCGCCCAGCCCCCACCCTGACACGTATGTTCAGACGTGTGCATGCTCACCGGGCTGGGAGCCCCGGCAGCCCTGGCTGGGGACTGTGGTGCACCCATGGCACCAGGCCCCCTGGCCTGTGGATGGCTTGAATTCGAGCCGCCAAGTGGCCCATATCTCACGCTGGACATGTTGATTGCTCCAACCTCAGAGCTAACAAACAATTAGTTTGTTAGTATATTTATCCTGTGAACATTGGAGCCTGTGATTACAAATCCAATAGTGGGATTGTGGCAGCATTTGGAGATAAATCTGTGCTCCGGGCCTGGTGGTGTCAGTGGTGGGGGTAGGGGGTGGGTAATGGGAGGGGGAGGAAAGGTATTTCAGTAGACTTGCCTGCCTGTCCCTGTGGTGGTTTTTCCAGTTGCTTGTCGGCCTGTCTGTCTATTGGCCTGCTTGTCCGTCTGGATGCTTCCCAGCCCACTTGTCTGTTTGCCTGTCTGGCTCCTTCTCAGGCTCGTTGCTCGGGGGATCCCCAAAGCTGGGCTATGACCCAGCTATGGCTCTCTGTCCTTCCCTCTATAGCAGGTTCTGGGGCTATAGAAATACAATTGAAGGTCACCAGCCCTGGAGTCGCCCACATTCTAGTTGGAGAGACAGATGACACCAACCGAAGGTGATCAGTACTGGACAGAGGGCTGGGTCGGGGGAGCACTTGGGAGCTCCCAGGAGAAAGGGGGGTGACTCTTTTGCCTTTCCTATCTCTCCTCAGGGGTCTCCTATATTAAAAATAAAAGACCAAGCCCCGCCTCAACCACCTACATCATTACATTTCCTTCATTCATGCAGGTCTTGACCCACTGCCCTTAATCCCCTCTCCATCACCCACTAAACACCGTTGCTTCCTTGAAGTGAAATTTGATGCTATTATGGACCTGCATCCTCCTGGTCTCTTACTCCCTGGGGGCACCATCAGGCTCCCTCCTCTCTGTGACTTCCTCCTCTTGCATCTGCCACAATGCTGTGGTCCATTCTCTGGCCATGTCTTCTCCAGATCTTCCTCTTTGTCTCCTTGCTTCTTAACTGTGGCTGTTCTCTGGGGCCAGCTCTCAGCCCTCTGCTCCTCTCTCTCTTTCCTTACCCCTCCTGTGTGGGTTTATCCATTCTTCCCTTCTTACATTATAGCAATTCACACATCTAGCCTCCAGCCCGGATTTCTCCCATGTTGTTGTTGTTAGGTGCTGTCGAGTCGGTTCCAACTCACAGCACCCTGTGTACAACAGAAAGAAACACTGCCTGGTCCTGCGCCATCCTCACAATAGTTGTTATGCTTCAGCCCACTGTTGTAGCCACTGTGTCAATCCATTTTGTTGAGGGTTTTCCTCTTTTTTGCTGACCCTCTACCTTACCAAGCATGATGTCCTTCTCCAGGGATTGGTCCCTCCTGGTAACATGTCCAAAGTGCACGTGAGACCAAGGAGCGTCCAAGGAGCATTCTGGCTGTACTTCTTCCAAGACAGACTTGTTTGTTCTTCTTGCAGTCCGTGGAGTTCTCCCATAGTCCTGGGTTTTCCAGGTCTTCCACCCACTGTGCCCCTGAACTCAGGGTCTAGCCAGGTCTACCATCCTTCCAGTCACCAAGCCAGACCAGGGAGTTGTCAGTCATCCTTGATGAGTTCTTGTCCTTCACCCCAGCCAGGGAGTCACTCAGGACTGTCAAGTTCTCCTCCTAATACTTCTCACACCTGCTGTCTCCATTCCTCCTGTCACTGCCATGTCTAAGCTACCTATATCTCTCAATGGCTTATCTACAGCAGCCTCCCAACTGGCCCCTCAGTCCCAGGTGCCCCCCCTACCACAATCCCCAACAACTGCATCCCAGCATTCCTAAATGTTGGAGAGAAGGGCAAAATCTGTAAGAGGGGGATAATAATTCTTGCTCATTAGGGATGTTGGTAGAATTTAACGAGCACTCAGTGACTATTAGTGACCAATATGTATTTAGTATCTTCTGTGTGTTTGATCCCATGCCACAAAACTTACCTGATGGTTCTATTTAATTTTCACAACTACCTTATGAAGCAGGTACTATTATTAGCTCCATTTTACAGATGTGGAAACTAAGACTCGAAGAGTTAAATAATCAGCCCAAAGTCCAGGGCTCTGCTCTGAAATGCTCCCTGGGCTGCCTCAGGAGGCACATGTTTCAAGTTAGGCAAAGCACCTGGACCTTAGCAGTGGCTCAGGGCCTGTGACCACCCTTCCTCTGAGGTCCAAGGCCATCTGAGGGCTCTGTGGGGTCCCCTGGGTTTGTAAGGAGGGACCTCAGGGCCTTGGCCAGTGTTCAGACTCCCATCGGCCTTAGCCTTTTTTTTTAATTGAGATATAATTCACATACTATAAGATTCACCCTTTTTAAGTGTACAATTCAGTGTTTTTTTGGTATACTCACAAGGTTGTGAAACCATCACCACTATCTAATATCAAAACATATTCATCACTCCAAAAAGAAACCCTCTACCCAGCAGTCACTCCCTATTTTCCCTTTCCTGTAGCCCCTGGCAACCATTAATCTAGTTTCTGTCTCTATGGATTTGCCTATTCTCGACACTTCATATAAATGGAATCATACAACATGTGACCCTTTGTGTCTGGCTTCTTTCCCTTAGCACAGTGTTTTCAAGGTTCATACATGTTGTAGCATGTGTTGGTACTTCATTCTTTTTATGGCCAAATTATAGTCCATTGTATGGATAGACCACATTTTGTTTATCCATGCATCCGTCGATGGACATTTGGGTTGTTTCTACTTTTTGGCATTTATGAATAATGTAGCCATGAGCATTTTTGTACAAGTTGAGTCTTGAACCTAGCTGTATCTGACTGCAAAATCCCAATTTTAAACCCAAAACTAAACTGTCTCTTAGTTGGCCGGGTAAAGTTTGTGGGAAGAAACAAGATAGGAAGAGGAGGGGGCTTGGCAAAGGCAGTGGGTTCCTTTGGTATTCCTTAGGCCTCTTGTTCCCTTTCTCCCATCAGCTCCCAGGGCTGCCCTTAGCTGGGCATATTACTGGACACATGGGCATATTATTAAACTCAAACCCCTCTTGTAGGCCCAGGCATGCCAGGTCAGAATGATCTCTGAGAAATGGAGCCCCCTCCTCCATGTTATAGGTGAGGATCAGAGAGTGAAGTGCCAGGTAGAGCTAGGATTCAAATCCAGCTCATATGCATCTAAAGCCACTAAGGGTATGCGTGTGTGTGTTTGTGTGTATGTGTGTGTGTGTGTGTGTGTGTGAGGTGGCAATGGTTGGCTTGGCACAGAGGACCCTGCTGTGTGCCCAATAGGTGAAGGTTGATTTAAGCGAGGCCCATTGAGTACGTGAGGTGCGGCACAGGCTGATCAATTTCTCCCTGGGTGACATTGTCCCAAAGGGAAATCAAGAGACAGAGGAATAACTGTGGATAGTTAGAACTAGGACATGTCCATTTTAAGGATTAAACAGTTTGCACTTGACTACTAATTGGAACGCTGGCATCCAGTGGTGCAGTGGGAAATTAAGATCGTAATACTGCCCACCTTAAAAGGGTTACTGTGACATACTAGAGTGGCATAATGCATATGAAGTGCTCGGCACAGTAAGTGTTCAATTAATGGTAGCTAAAACAGTGCAGGACTGGGCAACATTTCCTTGTCTTATACATAAGGTTGCCACGAGTGAGAGCTGATTTGACGGCAACTAACAACGACAAATAGGTAATATCTAGGAAGCAGGGGAAAGAGGTGCAGCAGAGCTGCCTAGGTGGCTGGCGATGAGGGCAGGGCTCTAATTGGGCTCTGCCCTTGGTGTGCTGTATGCACTTGGGCAGGGAGTGAGCAACTCAAAAGCAAGAGTGATGTCAGGGTAAGTCCCACATGCTGCTTCCCCCAGAAGTCCCCCAGGGAGGCAGGGCCAAGATGGCAGAGTAGTCAGATGCTTCTAGTGGACCCTCTTACAACAAAGACCCGAAGAAACAAATGATTTGATTATATATGGCAATCTGGGAGCCCTGAACATCAAAGGCAGAGTTGAGGAACTGGACTGAGTGGCAAGGGGAGGGAGAGACAGTTCGGAAGCAGCAAGGAGTTGCCAGACCTGACCCGGCAAGAGCCTGAGCCCATCAGACCTGAGCAGCTCGTGGGTGAGCAGTGAGGCAGGCAAGCGGCGGTGCTTGGGAGGCACGTTTTCCATACCAGGAGAGACCCAGCACCAGAGAATCTACATGGCCACCCAGAACCAGTGAGAACTAGCCCTCATCGGTGAAAGGTAAGTACTTGCATATGGCTTACTGCTCGGATCAAAAACACCCCCCTTAGGGAAAAACCTCTCTCCAATTTACCTTCCCGCTCCCTGCTCTGCACTGGGTCCTGGACCAGATTCAGCAATTGCTGAGTCCCCTGGGCTGGAAGTAGGATCTGTCACATGCCTGGAGCCATTCTCCCTGCCTTGGAGACTGAACAAATTAACAAACAGGGGAAAAATAAACTGCCGACTCCCCTAAGCCAGGAACCCAGGGTAGGCACAGCTCCTTTGCCTAGGCACAGGCATAAGGGAGCCACGGACTTTGAGTGCCTTTCCCCCTGTGTAGACTTGTGTGGGCGGATCTCAACAGCGTAGGCCCTCATTACCGCAGAACAACAGGAAATATACCAGAACCCTAACTTCAACTGTTTCAGCTGTGAAGTGGCAAGTTCTTGACATTTGATACTGCTCTTCCCATTAAGCATGGTCTTCACCTACCCACATCAGAGGCCTGAGGACTGGTGGCTCCCCCCACACCACCTAGCCACCTGTGATAGGGGCCCATGAATAAGAGGTGCCCCCTGGTCCTTACAGACAACAGCATTAGGTGCTCATAGTCCGGCTACAAAACCTACCCACCTATACGCTCTAGGGAAGAGGGACATGCCTTCCTTCTGGACACTCGGGGGCGGCCGTCAGCTCCCTGCCTTGCTCAGAGTGTGTCCCCCTGCTGCAGCCAGATGCCTGTGCCTACACCAATCACCCATGCACATCTAGGACTGTAAGTGAGAGCCTACACCACACACTTGGTGGCTATCTACCTGGACACCTGAGCTGAATCCGTACAGGAGGAGTGGGCAGACTCCTGATCTCACATACCTAGTAACAGATTTAACCACCTGTTGACAGGACATTAGCACTTCAAAGGTGCCAATAATCAAACTAGCTCATACAAGCAGCCTATTTGGGCATATCAAAACAAAACAAGATGCTAGGACACAGTAAGCAAACATAAAATAAATAAGTATAATAACTTACTGATGGCTTGGAGACAACAGTCAATATCAAATCATATAAAGAGGCAATCAATGATGGCTTCAGCAAGCTCCCAAAATAAAGAATCTAGAAATTTTCCAGAGGAGGAAAATTTCTTGGAATTACCAGAGGCAGAATACAAAAGATTAATATACAGAACTCTTCAAAAAATTAGGAAGGAAATTAAGCAAAATGCAGAACACTCAGTGGAGGAAATTAAAAAGATTAGAGAAGAGCATAATGACAAATTTAACAGGCTGCAAGAATCCATAGAGAGACAGCAATCAAAAATCCAGAAGATTAACAATAAAATTTCAGAATTAGACAACTCAATAGAAAGTCATAGGAGCAGAACTGAGGCAATGGAAGTCAGAATTAGTGAGACTTAAGATAAAGCACTTGACACCAAATTATTTGAGGAAAAATCAGATAAAAAGATTTAAAAAAATGAAGAAACCCTAAGAATTATGTGGAACTCTATCAAGAGGAATAACCTACAAGTGATTGGAATACCAGAACAGGGGGGATAACAGAAAACACAGAGAGAATTGTTGAAGATTTGTTGGCAGAAATCATGAAAGATGACAAGATATCTATCCAAGATGCTCGTTGAGCCCCACATAAGGTAGATACCAAAAGAAAGTCACCAAGACATATTATAATCAAACTTGCCAAAACTAAAGATAAAAAGAGAATTTTAAGAGCAGCTAGATAAACAAAAAGTTATCTACAAAGGACAGTCAATAAGAATAAGCTCGGACTACTCAGCAGAAACCACGCAGGCAAGAAGGCAATGGGATGATATATATAAAGCCTTGAAGGAAAAATACTGCCAGCCAAGAATTACATATCCAGCAAAAGTGTCTCTCAAATTTGATGGTGAAATTAGGGCATTTCCAGATAAACAGAAGTTTAGGGAATTCGCAAAACCCAAACCAAAATTACAAGAAATACTAACGGGAGTTAGTATTAGAAAATACATTAGAAAATGTATTAGAAAATCAGTAACATTAGAAAATCAGTAACATCAGGTAACAACCGAAGACTAGAACACAGGACAGAGCAACCAGATATCAACCCAGATAGGGAAATCACAAAAGGAAATCAAAGCTAAAACACTAAAAATAGGGAAACAAATGTCAATATATAAAAGATGATATTAACACAAAAAAGAGGGAGTTCAAAATGTAGACATAAATTTTTCATACCGAGAGGAAGTCAAGGCGATATAAAGAAATAAAAGACTGTTATAAACTTAGAAAATTAGGGGTAAATATTAAGGTAACCACAAAGGAAACTAACAATCCTACAAGTCAAAATAAAAAACTAGAAAAATATAAAGACTCGGCAAACACAAAATCAACAACAATAAAAAAGATGAAAAGAAAATAAAGAAAAACAACTCAGCACAGAAAATTAAGTGAAACAAAGAAACCGTGAACAACACACACAAAAAAGATCAAAATGACAGCACTAAACTCATACCTATCAATAATTACACTGAATGTAAATGGACTAACTGCACCAATAAAGAGACAGAGAGTGGCAGATTGGATAAAACAACACGATCTGTCTATATGCTGCCTACAAGAGACACATCTTAGACTTAAAGACACAAACACACTAAAGCTCAAAGGGTGGAAAAAAATACGTCAAGCAAACAACACTCAAAAAAGAGCAGGAGTGGCAATATTAATCTCTGACAAAATAGACTTTAAAGAAAAATCTACCACAAAGGATAAGGAAGGACACTATATAATGATTAAAGGGTCAGTACACCAGGAGGACATAACTATAATAAATCTTTACGCACCCAATGACAGGGCTCCAAAATACATAAAACAAACTCCAACAGCACTGAAAAGAGTGATAGACAGCTCCACAGTAGTAGTAGGAGACTTCATCACGCCACTTTCAGTAAGGACAGAACATCCAGCAAGAGGTTCAACAAAGACACGGAAGAGCTAAATGCTACAGTCAACCAACTTGCTCTCATAGACATATACAAAACACTGCACCCAACAGCAGCCAAGTACACTTTCTTTTCCAACGCACATGGAACATTCTCCAGAGTAGACCACATATTAGGCCATTAAGCAAGCCTTAACAAAATCGAAAGCATCGAAACATTACAAAGCATCTTTTCTGACCATAAAGCCATTAGAGTAGAAATCAACAACAGAAAAAGTAAGGAAAAATAAAAAATAAAAAACATGCAAACTAAACAACACCTTGCTCAAAAACTACTGGGTTATTGAAGAAATTAAGGATGGAATAAAGAAATTCATAGAACCTTTCAAGAATGAAAATACTTCCTACCAGAACTTTTGGGACACAGCAAAAGCAGTGCTCAGAGGTCAGTTTATAGCAATAAATGCACGCATCCAAAAAGAAGAAAGGGCCATAATCAAAGCATTAACCCTACAACTGGAACAAGTAGAAAGACAGCAGCAAAAGAAGCCCTCAGGTGCCGGAAGAAAGGAAATAATAAGAATTAGAGCAGAATTAAATGAAATAGAGTATAGAAAAACAATTGAAAGAGTTAACAAGACCAAAATCTGGTTCTTTGAAAAGATCAACAACAACAACAAAAATTGAAAGAGTTAACAAGAACAAAATCTGGTTCTTTGAAAAGATCAACAAATTTGATAAACCATTGGCCAAACTGACAAAAGAAAAGCAGGAGAGAAAGCAGGTAACCCGTATAAGAAATGAGATGGGTGATATCAAAACAGACCCAACTGAAGTGAAAAGAATCATAACAGAATACTATGAAAAAATGTACTCTAACAAATTTGAAAACCTGGAGGAAATGGACAAGTTTCTAGAAACTCACTACCTACCTAAACTAACACAAACAGGGGTAGAACAACTAAATAAACCCATAACAAAAAAGGAGATTGAAAAGGTAATTAAAAATTCCCAACAAAAAAAAGCCCTGGCCTGGATGGCTTCACTGGAGAATTTTACTAAACTTTCAGAGAAGAGTTAGTACCACTACTGCTAAAGGTGTTTCAGAGCATAGAAAAGATGGAATCCTCCCAAACTCATTCTATGAAGCCAGCATAACCCTGATACCAAAACCAGGTAAAGACACCACAAAAAAAGAAAATTACAGACCAATATCCCTCATGAACATTGACGCAAAAATCGTCAACAAAATTCTAGCCAACAGAATTCAGCAACATATCAAAAAAATTATTCACCATGATCAAGTGGGATTTATACCAGGTATGCAGGGATGGTTCAACATTAGAAAAACATCAATGTAATCCATCCCATAAATAAAACAAAAGACAAGAACCACATAATCTTATCAATCGATGCAGAAAAGGCATTCGACAAAGTCCAACACCCATTCATGATAAAAACTCTCAACAAAATAGGAATAGAAGGGAAATTCCTCGATATAATTAAGGGCATTTATACAAAGCCAACAGCCAACATCATCCTGAATGGAGAGACTTTGAAAATATTCCCCTTGAGAATGGGAACCAGACAAGGATGCCCTTTATCACCACTCTTATTCAACATTGTGCTGGGGGTCCTAGCCAGAGCAATTAGGTTAGAAAAAGAAAGAAACAGCATCCAAATTGGTAGGGAAAAAGTCAAAGTATCTCTATTCGCAGATGATATGATCTTTCACACAGAAAACCCCAGAGAATCCACAAGAAAACTACTGGAACTAATAGAAGATTTCAGCAAAGTTGCAGAATACAAGATAAACATACAAAAATCAGTTGGATTCCTTTACACCAACAAAGAGAACCTCGAAGAGGAAATCAGCAAATCAATACCATTTACAATAGCCTCCAAGAAGATAAAATTTCTTACGGATAAATCTAACCAGAGAGGTAACAGACCTGTACAGTGAAAACTACAAGACACTACTGCAAGAAACCAAAAGAGACCTGCATAAGTGGAAGAACATACCTTGCTCATGGATAGGTAGACTCAATATTGTGAAAATGTCAATTCTACCCAAAGTGATCTACAAATACAATGCAATCCTGATCCAAATTCCAATGGCATTTTTAATGAGATGGAGAAACAAATCACCAACTTCGTATGGAAAGAGAAGAGGCCCCGAATATGTAAAGCATTACTCAAGAAGAACAAAGTGGGAGGCCTAACACTACCTGATTTTAGAACCTATTATACCACCGTGGTAGTCAAAACAGCCTGGTACTGGTACAACAACAAATACATAGACCACTGGAACAGAATTGAGAATCCAGACATAAATTCATCCACCTATGAGCGCTGATATTTGGCAAAGGCCCAAAGTCCATTAATTGGGGAAAAGACAGTCTATTTAACAAATGGTGCTGGCATAACTGGATATCCATCTGCAAAAAACTGAAACAAGACCCATACCTCACATCATGCACAAAAGCTAACTCAAAATGGATCAAAGACTTAAATATAAAATCGAAAATGACAAAGATCATGGAAGAAAAAATAGGGACAATGCTAGGAGCCCTAATACATGGCATAAACACAATAGAAACTGTAAGTAACAATGCACAAGCACCAGAAGAGAGACCAGATGAGCAGGAGCTCCTAAAAATCAAACACTTATGATCATCAAAACAATAAAAAGACAACCTACAGACTGGGAAAAAAATTTTGGCTATGACAAATCCAATCAGCATCTAATCTCTAAAATCTACAAGATACTGCAAAACCTCAACCACAAAAAGATAAATAACCCAATTAAAAAATGGGCAAAGGATATGAACAGGCACTTCATCAAAGAAGATATTCAGGTGGCTAACAGACACATGAAAAAATGCTTGCGATCATTAGCCATTAGAGAAATGCAGATCAAAACTACAATGAGATATCATCTCACCCCAACAAGGCTAGCATTAATCCAAAAAACACGAAATAATAAATGCCGGAGAGGTTGCGGAGAGACTGGAACACTTATACACTGTTGGTGGGAATGTGAAATCATACAACCACTTTGGAAATTGATTTGGTGCTTCCTTAAAAAGCTAGAAATGGAAGTACCATGTGATCCAGCTATCCTGCTCCTTGGAATATATCCTAGAGAAATAAGAGCCGTCACATGAATAGATGCATGCACACCCATGTTCATTGCAGCCCTGTTCACAATAGCAAAAAGATGGAAACAACCTAGGTGCCCATCAATGGACGAATGGATAAACAAATTATGGTATTTCCACACAATGGAATACTACACAACGATAAAGAACAACGATGAAGCCACGAAACATCCTGTAACATGGAAGAAGCTGGAGGTCATTATGCTGAGTGAATTTGGTCAGTCACAGAAGGTCAAATATTGTATAAGACCACTATTATAAGAACTCAAGAAAAGGTTTAAATACAGAAGAAAACATTCTTTGATGGTTAAGAGGGTGGGGAGGGAGGGTGAGGGTTATTTACTAACTAGATAGTAGACAAGAATTATCTTAGGTGAAGGGAAGGACAGCACACACTACAGGGGAAGTCAGCATAACTGGACTAAACCAAAGCTAAAAAGTTTCCTGAATACAATCAAACACTTCAGGGGACAGAGTAGCAGGGGTAGGGGTCTGGGGACCATGCTTTCAGGGGACATCTAGGTCAATTGGCATAACAGAGCTTATTAAGAAAATGTTCTGCATCCTACTTCGGTGAGTGGCGTCTGGGGTCTTAAAAGCTTGCAAGTGGCCATCTAAGATGCATCAGTTGGTCCCAACCACCTGAAGTAAAGGAGAATGAAGAACACCAAAGACACAAGAAAAGCAGTAGCCGAAGAGACAGAAAGGGCCACATAAACCAGAGACTTCATCAGCCTGAGACCAGAAGGACTAGATGGTGCCTGGCTACCACCAATGACTGCCATGACAGGGAACACAATAGAGAGTCCCTGATGGAGCAGGAGAAAGGTGAGGTGCAGAACTCAAATTCTAGTAAGACCAGACTGAGACTGGAGAAACCCTGGAAAGCATGGCCCCTGGATTCTCTATCTCCCCAGAACTAAAACAATTTCCAAGGCCAACTCTTCAGACAGGGATTGGACTGGACTGTGGGACATAAAGTGATACTCGTGAGGAGTGTGCCTCTTAGCTCAAGTAGATACAAGAGACTAAATGGGCAGCTTCTGTCTGGAGGTGAGATGGGAAGGCAGAGAGGGTTAGCAGCTGGTTGAATGGACATGGGGAATCAGAGGTGGAAAGGAGGAGTGTGCTGTCGCAGTACGGGAAGAGCAATTAGAGTCACATAACAATGTATGTACAAATTTTTGTATGGGAAAAAATTTAAAAAAAAAGAGGC
The DNA here is from genome assembly GCA_030035585.1 of Dugong dugon. NCBI lineage: Eukaryota > Metazoa > Chordata > Mammalia > Sirenia > Dugongidae > Dugong > Dugong dugon. The sequence continues at coordinate 70,668,085 of CM057471.1, forward strand.
CCCCAACCTCTGATTGGCTTGTGTGCTGGGATGATGATGATGATGATAATAATAATAATACCTAGTACTTCTACAGCATTTGCCATGTGCCAAGCCCTGTTCTAACCACTTTATAGTTGTTCACTCATTTAATCCTTACAACAACCTCTGAGATAATTTACATTTTATTATTCCATTTTACATCTGAGAATATTGGGCCTAGAAAGATGAATAATTTTTACCAAGGTACACAGCTAGTAAATAGCATAACTAGGATTTGAATGAAAGTAATCTACCTCTTGAGTCAGTGGCTTTAATAGTCACTTGATTGTACTGCATTTACCTGACTATCTACTTGAGGCTGGCACAATTAGTGAGTGGATCCGCTGTGACTTCTGGGCTGGGCTGGGCCATGAAAGGGACAGGACTCTTTTGGTGAACCTGGTCCAGGAAGAACCCCAATCCTTTTCCTCTTCACCCATCTTCTACGAAGAATTGTCTGGCATAAGTTATACATTCACTTGTATTTCTTTTCTGTCAATCTTTGGGATTCTTAAGGGCAATGACCTTGTCTGGCTAACCTTGTATGACTTGTGCCTAGCATATTCCTAGCATATTGCTGGGTTCATAAACAAAAAACAAACCCATTGCCATCTAGTTGATTCCGACTCATAGCGACCCTATAGGACAGAGTAGAACTACCCCCATAGGGTTTCCAAGGAGCAGCTGGTGAATCCAAACTGCTGACCTTTTGGTTAGCAGCCAGACACTTAACCACTGTGCCATCAAGGCTCCATTGGGCTCATAGTAGGTACTAAAGTAATAGTAATTTCTTATTGTTGTTTTCTTGTTAACACAAGTCTAGACTCTACTCCCTACCCTCTTTGAGGTTGGAATTTGACCTGCTTCCTACTTACACATCTGGTTCTGAAAAGGCTCAACCTATATTGAGATGGGGTAAGACCCACCTATGAATCTCTGGGTCCTAAGTTAATGGGCTGATTTCTGGGCCTATAACCTGCAAGTTGCAGACTCTCACAAAATCTTCCCTACTCCATCAGTCAAAAGTACTATTACTGGGCCTACCTCCCGCCACCCCCACACAGACCTACTCCCACCTTGGAAACTAGCTTAAATTTGTTCTCTGAAGAGGCGAAGATGGACATAATCCTGATCTTACCTAGGGATGATAATGATCATTGCAATTTATGGGGCATTTACCACTTTGTACTTTAGCTTTATCTGAAGAGTCAGAGTTGGCAGACCTTCTTCTGGCAGCCTAACCAGCACTAGGCTGCTGTAGGTTACTGGGAGCCAGATCTCAGGATCTTCAATCTCTGATCCAGGGAGCTTTGAATAGCCAAGCCCTGCTGAGAGGAAATGAGGCTTATGTCATAGATCAATGTAGGAGAGTGGGCAGAAGAGGCTCTGCCAGTAGGAACAGGTGGGAGAATCTTGGTGTCTGAAGAAACAACTTTGAAGGTGAACCAGATCTCCCAGTTAGGAAGCAGAGTAATGAAGAAGCTAGGAATGCATACTCTGGAGTTATTAACTCATTCATTCATTCATATTCATTGAGAGTTTCTTCTTTGTCAATTTCTGGTATAGGCAACAGGAATGGACACATAAGTCACCAAGTTTACAGTCTACGCATGTATGAATCCTGCTCCTCTGCCTCTGGCTGTGTGAACTTGGATGAGCCAATAGCCTCTCTAATCTCAGGATTTCTATCTGCAAAATGAAGATAATAGTATCACCTACCTCACTGAGTTGCTGGAGAATTAATTAGGATAATGTACGTAAAAGGATTAACACAGATCCTGGCACACAATCCATGCTCAATAAATGTAGACAAAATACTGCCTCTTTGGAAAATTTATCAGTTCATTGTGGATCCCAGCCTGATAATCAATTTCTGGTGATGGCCAATGCAGGAAGAGGGAGCTCAGAGATCCCCACAGGGCTAATGAGGAGCGTATCTGCCTCTGGAGCAGTACCCGACAGTGCTCCTCTATAGAAAGATTTCTTTAGATTCAGAATCTTCCATAGAATTGGTAACCCTAGGCTCCTTATAGTCTCATTCTCCAGATGAGTTTCCACCCTCTGATTAGAGTGTGAAAAGGGTGAGTGTGTGGTGTGGACAGCTGCAGGGAAGAGTAAAGTCCCATCTAGAACCCTGGACAGAGTCCGTGCTGCTGCTGTCCGTGGTCCTTGCCTTCAGCCGTGCCTCTCACTCTGGGGGAAATCAGACTGGAGTGAGGCTACTCAGGGAATGTCTGAAACCTTTGTGTGTGTGTGCATGTGCACCCAGATCAGTGATTGAACAGACCTCAGTAAACTGACCCCTCCCTCAGTCTGCAGGCATCAGGGACTCCACACCAGGCAGGAAAAGAGAATGGCTGGAGGAAGAGTAACATCATGGGATGACAACCCTGGCCTTCAAACAACTCCCCTCCATGCTCAGCAAAATTTGCAGAGGCCAAATCCCTCACTCACCAAAAGAAATTGGAAGAAAACAGTAGGCTACGTTTTCTGAGAGCCAGGCTCTTTACAAGTGCCAGGCTATCTCATTTAGTCTTCACAATTACCTGTGAAGTAGGGACTTACAAGTATACATATGAGGAAGCAGAGGCACAGAGAGGTTAAGTAGCTTGCCTAAGTTCACAAAGAAAGGAAGTGAGCAGAGCTGGGGTTTAAACTCAGGCAATCTGAGTCTAGAGCCTGCTCTCAACCACTGAGACAGGACCTCTCAGAGCCAGACAGAGAGAACAGTGTCCTGACAGTGCTTCAGCCAGAGGTCTCTGAGTACATTTTTGACCAAGACTGTACAACACCTTGCAAGCAGGCTGGGGAGGGCACTGCTCTAGTCTTCATCTAGAGGGGAATCCCTGTCATCTCTTTTCAGCTTCCCCTAGGCCTTGTGTTAGAGCAAATGAGAGTCAGCTGATGTGACAGAGGGGTTTTTCTTCCCTGGCTGCTGCCTCTGTGCTTGGATCTAGTGGATATACAAGTGCAGGGTTGTTCTGAGCAGTAGGCTGCTGATTCTCTTCCTTCCTCCTTCCTCTCCCCCATCCCACCCCACTTCTGGCCACTTGGGTCCTGGGCTAGGCTCCCTGATCTGGCTTAAGTCAATGCTGATGTGGGAGTAGGCCACAAGATCAGCCTGGCTACCTATGGCTGGGACCCCTTCATTGGGGGATGGCAGACTCCCCCCAGGACCTGGGATGTGGGCTAGGTCACTCTGATCTGGTTTATTCCAGGGAAGACATATAATATCCCAAACCAGCAACTTTTTAAGACTGCCCATCCCTAACCCATTCCTTGGCTCCCTGCCAGGAGCTTCTGAAATGGCAGGAAGCAAAGGCCATACAAAATAGGATACCCCACTGTCCCTTTCCGCATGGCCATCTCTGGAGGCTTGCCTTTGGACACAAGGTTTGGTATCCCACCACTTTCTCTAATTAAAAAAACCCCAAAACTATTGCCATTCAGTTGATTCTAACTCATAGTGACCCAATAGGGCAGAGTAGAACTGCCCCATATTGTTTCCAAGGAGCAGATGGTAGATTTGAACTGCCAACATTTTGGTTAGCAGGCGAGCTTTTAACCACTGCGCCTCTAGGGCTACAATACTTAAAAACACTTCCTCTAATAGTTAAAAACAATTTTTAGAATACCTCAAATGTCTTCACACTCTATTAACAGACTATAGGACACAACCCAGTAGGATGTGTGTGTCTGACTCAGTGGCCGTGAGAGATGTTTTGAATGTGACTATTTTTATGTGTGAGATGTGACTCTGTATGGGGATAAATATATGTGTTTTCTCTACATGATTTTGTGTGAGAGAGAGATTGATCCTTGGGTGAGACTGTGTGTGCCATTTCAAGGAATGAGTCATCTCTTTTCCCCTTCCCTTTCCTTCCCTTCCCTTCCTTTCTTTTCCCTTCCCTTCCCTTCCCTTCCCTTTCCTTTCCTTCCCTTCCCTTCCTTTCTTTTCCCTTCCTTTCCCTTCCCTTCCCTTCCCTTCCCTTCCCTTCCCTTTCCTTCCCTTCCCTTCCCTTCCCTTCCCTTCCCTTCCCTTCCCTTCCCTTCCCTTCCTTTCTCTCTCTGCCTTGGAATATGCATGTTTATGCACATGATCCTGTATCTATCTGTGTATTTCTCCGAAAATTTGTTGTGTGACTTACTGGGTATGATTGTGTGTCTTCCACAAGATCAGATATATCTATATGTGTGGGCCTCAACATGTTCGTGTACGTGCATGTGGACCTGCTTGCTGTTTAAGTGCCTGTCTCTGTGACTCACGGTGTCATGAGCCATGAATATGGCCGTCTGTGGGGGTGTGATGCTGACATCGTGCCAGAAACCAGCCTCCTTCACCCAACCAAGTTCCTGACTTTTCCCCAGAACGGCAAAGTTATTTCTTTGAAACGCTTCCAGCACCTGGCTTAACAGACCTTCCTACAAGCATATTCCCAGTTCTGCACTGCTCCCCAGTGACTGGGGACCTTTTGTCAAGCACATATGAAATTAAGTGAAATAAAAATCATATTAAAAATTATTACCGTCTAACAGCCATTAGTCTGCACACTGCTGTCAGCCTGTGATGGATTTCTCACTTACTTCAATGAATGTTCTAACGACAGTGATAAAATCACTCAGAAAAAATAGAATAAACTGTTAACCCTCTCTCTGTCGACACTTGTTTTTCTTTGAGAAAAATACAATAAAGGATCTTGGTGGAAGAGGTTGAGCCATTTATGACTCTAGGGACTGAGAGATGAGCTGGGTGCTAGGCACTGGGCTTCAGCCTCTGAGATGTAGGGGCATTTTCCTCCAGACTTGAGACTTGGGCTCTAGTTTCTGAGCTCTGAACTGAGACTTGGGCTCTGGGTTAAACCCTGAGCTGTTCCTGAGTCATATCAGGTAGGGCCTGGTTCTTGTATTTTAAACTTTAAACGAGGTTAATTTATTTTTAAAAAGATTTATTAAGCATATACATCTGATATGAAGGCCCAGGTGAGCAATAATGTGTATCTGAGCTGAAGCAGTAACCGAGGAGATGCGGAGAGTGGGCATATTAGAAAGATGCTTAAAAGGTAGAATAGATAGGGCTGGATAATGGGTTTTATTTGCAGTAGAGAGAGTGAGGTATCATGGATGTTTATCACTAAAGTGATTAGAGGATGGAGGATATTATTCACTGAGATAGGGAGCAGATGTTCTTTCTAGAGCAGGAGGGATGAGTTCAGTGTTGAGTTCATTGAGTTTGGGGAGCCTCTGGACATCCCAGGTGGCTGTAGTAAGGCTTCTGGACTTCTGGGTCTGGAGCTCCAGAGAAGACAGATTTGGGTATCTTTGGTACTAGGGTCAGGGTAGAAGCCAAGGAGTGGCTGAGATCACCCAGGGAGCGTGGGGAGTGAGGAGAGTCACTTGAGGACAAATGGCCATTGAGAAAAACCCAGAAGGATACAGAGAAGGAGTGGCTGGGAAGGACGAAGGAGTACAGGAAAGTGTGATGTTACAAAGTCAAGGGGAGGGGGGAAGAATATTTCAAGAAGGAAGCAGCGGTCAGCAAAGTAAAATACTGCAAAAATTTAGATAGGAACTGAAAAATTTAAGAGATCATATGGTGGTCACTGGCAACTAGATTCAGAAGAATGAGAGAAGGGGGAGGGAAGTCAGGTGCAGATATACACTCACGTGCAGAGTCCCTGAGACACCCATTTGCTCTGGGAAGGATGGCTGAGACTCAATCTGACCCAAAAGCAGGAATGGGTATGTGGACCTCCTAGGGCCTCAGCCATTGTGATCTGGGACCTTGTGATGGTTAAAGTTCCATGTCAACTTGGCTAGGCCATGATTCTCAGTGGTTTGGCAGTTACGTAATGATGTAGTTTGGCATTTATGTAGTGATGTAATTTGGCAGTTATATAATGATATAGTTATCCTCCATTTTGTGATATAATCACCTCCGTGATCTGATCTGATGTGATCAGCCAATCAGTTGTAAGGAGAGTTTCCTCAAGGGTGTGGCCTACATCCATATATATGTATGTTCTGGCAAAGCTTGCTGGCTTTTGCTTGCTCTGGATCCTGCATTCAGCTCGTCATCATCTGACCTCTGTTTCTTAGGACTTGAGCCAGTGGCCTGTCATATTGCCTGCCAGTCTTGGGATTCATCAGACTTTGCAGCCTGTGAGCCAGCAGCCTGCTATCTGATCTGCTGATCTTGGGTTTGTTGGCCCCTGCAGCTATGTGAGTCAGGAGATGCCTCTAGCCTGATGCCTGACCCACGGATTTGGGACTTGCCAGCCTCTACAACTGTGTGAGCCATTTCCTTGAGATAAGTCTCTCTCTCTCTCTCTCTTTCTCTCTCTCTCTCTCTATATATATATATACATATACACTTCACTGGTTTTACATCTCTAGAGAATCCAGCCTAAGACAGACTTCTAAAGCTGTCTGCTATATTCAAGTTCACAGAGTGTCTAAGGCAAACACGAAGGAGGACAGGAATGTCCACTGGGCCCTGCCTTGGCTTATACAGACAGAGTGTGGAGCCTTCCTGGTGTCACTTTGTGAGGGAGGGACCCTTGCTCCATCCTCAGGACCACAAAGTTTCACAGGTGCCGCTAATTGCTTTGGAGGGTGGGCTCTGGGATCTTTGGGTGAGGGCAGGGGCCTTGAGGGAGACAGCGGCAGACGAAAGATGATGCCATGGAGGGGGGTGGGTATTCCCTACTGGACAGACTGTCATGTCTCCTCCCATCCATGAGGCATGGTCCCCACTGCAGGCTGGGAGAATAGAGTCCCTCACCCTCTCCCCAGAGCCTCCTTTGTGAGAAAGGCAGGTGCCAGTGCTGTTCGCAATGAGTGTGAAACAACTGAGGTTGAGCAAGGAGAGGGGATGTATAGCCAGCCAGTGGCAGAGTGGGCAATAGGACTATTTCAGACACAACACATGATCTTCCCAGCTTAGGCTGCAAGAGGTCTGCTGCTGGGCTTTGATCTCCTCCCTCCCCTCTCAGTAGGGAGATGTCCCCCTTTGCCACTGTTGGGACAGTGTGGACCTACATTTGTGAGGCAAATTGGCCAAAGAGGATGGATAGTACTTCAGGGTCTTGCTTCCCCTGTAAACACAGCATGCAGACATGCACACATGGATACACCAGTAGGACTCAAATTCTTTCTCCTTGTCACCTAAAGCCAAAAAAAGGCAAACCAATTGTCACTGAGTTGATTCTGACTCATGGCGACCCCATGTGTGTCAGAGTACAACTGTGCTCCACAGGGTTTTCAGTGGCTAATTTTTTGGAAGTAGATCACCAGGCCTTTCTTCTGAGGCATCTCTGGGTGGACTCAAACCTCCAACCTTCTAGTTAGTGGCCGAGTGCGTTAACCATTTGCACCACCCAGGGACTCCCCCATATTATCTACTTTCCCTTTTTTGCTTTGTAGGGCTGGCATGATGTCTGATCTTTTGCATTCAAATAACCAAACCCATTTTATCTGGCAGAAGCTCAAGGGGATTTTTTTTCAAGGACCAGGGTGTCTTGCAGAACCCAAGGGCAGGAAATGCGGCTGGTCTTGGGGAGGCCTGGGAGCAGAGTCAGAGAGCCATCGGGTTCCAGGCAGCCTTGCCCTCCACCTCTCCCTGTGTCTCAGCTGAGCATCTTTGTGTGCATGTTCCATTCTTCTCTCTGCAGCGGGGCTCTCCTGCTTCGCCTGCCTCTCACGGCCTCTGAGTTTACATGTCTTCAGGGCAAGCCTCAACTGATTTGTGCCCCTCTATCCTGGACGTGGAGTCCCTGGGTGGTTAAAACGGTTAATGTGATCAGCTGCTAAGTGAAAGGTTGGAGGTTGAAGTTCACCCAGAGGCACCTCAGAAGAAAGGCCTGGCAATCTACTTTTGAAAAATCAGCCATTGAAAACCCTATGGAGCACAGGTCTACTCTGACACACAGGTGATTATTATGAGTTGGAATAAACTCAATGCCAACTGGTTTGTCCTGGGCACAAATTCCACATTCTTGGGACTGAGAGCCTGACTGGCCCAGCCTGAGTCAGGTGTTCATCTCTGGTCCAATCAGCTGTGGCTGATTGTAGTAATAATAATATCAACGATGATGATAACAATGATAGTGGTGATAACAATAGCATCTATTCAGTGTGTAGTGTGTGCCAGGCACTATTTTAAGTGCTTTGCATGTTTAATTCCCCTATTCCACATAACAACCCTATGAGATAGGTACTATAATTATCAACTTCACTCTACAGATGCGGCACGGGGAGTTTAAGTAACATGGCCAAGATTACACCACTAGTATATGGCTGAGACGGACTATGAACCCAGTAGTCTGGTCCTAACATCTGACCATTATACATACTGCTTTTTGAACATGGACGCCAGGCCCATCTCTGGAAGGGAGACTTTGAGAGTCAGAGGGTGTAAGCTAGGAAAACTCCTCTAAAGTTGTCTGCTACATTCAAGTTCACAGACAGTCTAAGGCAAACACCAAAGAGGCCTGGGTGGATGCCAGAGATGGGGGTGACTTCAGGCACAGAGGAGAAAGGTTGGGGCTATGGCAAACTAGGCAGATGTCTGCCTGGGATCCCAGCAGGAGACTATCAGGGCAAACTGGGAGTGTTCGTGAAGGGTCAGGCCTGGGGGCTTCAGCTTGAAGCTCATGGGTGTACCCAGGGATGGAATAGGGTGTGGGATTTATGGAGCATTCTCAGCTTACCAACACTACTCCCAGGCACGAAGGACTCTGGATCTGTCACCAGGCTGGGCTCTCATTGGCTTAGGCTTGTGCAGAGTGGTGCCCCAGGGGCAGCTGGAAGAGGCTGGAGCCAGCAGGGGTGACATGGTAGGCAGCCGCACTCCTGGTCCACAGCATGTTCTCCTGAGCACATCTCCACTTCAACCCCTTGTCCTAAGTTCAATCCATGTATCTTCTCTAGGAGCTCCTCTGTTCTTTGAGTGTCCAAGGCCAAAGCTTCCCTCTTGGAGTGTCCTCATTCCTGGGGAGGCAGGACAACCTGATATCTAAGAATGTGGACTTTGCAGGCAGACAGGCCTGGGTTTGAATCGTTGATCTGTCATCATCAGCTAAAAGAACTTGGGCAAATTTCTTCTGAGTCCCTGTTTCCTCCTTTATAAAGTAGGGGTGATGACACCCCTCCTCCATGAGGTTGCTATGAGGAGGAACTGGGATCATGTATGCCAAATGCCTTCCACAGAGCAGGTGCTCAATGGGTGTCTTAGTTATCTAGTGCTGCTGTAACAGAAATACCACAGGTGGATGGCTTTAACAAAGAGAAGTTTATTTTCTCACAGTCTAGTTGGCTAGAAGTCCAAATTCAGTGCATCAGCTCCAGGGGAAGGGTATCTCTCTCTGTTGGCTCTGCAGGAAGGTCCTTCTCATCAATCTTCCCCTGGACTAGGAGCTTATCTGTGCAGGAATCCTGGGTCCAAAGGACATGCTCTGCTCCCGGGGCTGCTTTCTTGGTGGTATGAGGTCCCCAACTCTCTGCTCTCTTTTCTTTCCTTTAATCTCTTGTAAGATAAAAGGTGATGCAGGCCACACGCCAGGGAAACTTCCTTTACATTGGATCAAGGATGTGACCCAAGTAAGAGTGTTACCTCCCACCCTAATCCTCTTTAACATAACCCAATCTTGCCTCATTAACCACAGGCAGAAATTAGGGTTTATAACACATAGAAAGATTACATCAATCACGAAATGGAGGACAACCACACAATACTGGGTATCATGGTCTAACCAAGTTGACACGTATTTTGGGGGGAACACAATTCAATCCATAATGATGGGTGTAGCCAATATTGATCTAATTCATCCTTTTGTCCAAAGCCTAAGTCATGCCCCTCCCATTCCGAGAGACATACCTCCCGTCTATTTCTCTGCTCTGTGTAGCTGGTAGCTTAGCATAGGGCTGAAGTTTTCTGTGAACTGCTGAGCAAAGAGACTACTGGGGAAGAAGCTATGTCCCTTCTAAATGGGATCTGGGGTGGTCTGTGGATGTGCTGCTGTCAGCCCCTTCCTTCCCCCTAGGCACTGTGAGGACCTGCTTCCTGAGCAGCCCTGGCCTTCTTGTTGCTATGTCATCCCTGAACTTTAGACTCAGCAGCATCCTGCCATCCTTGGCTGGGAGTGGAGCACACACCCAGCTATGGGCAGAGAACAGGGCCTTTTTCCACAGTAGCTTCTGGCCTGTTACCCGCGGGGACAGGAAACCTTCTAAGAGGGCCCCTGAGATGCTGACAATGTCATGCTGGGGACATGGGCTGTGGCCAGAGGGAGGGAGGGACTTGGGAGGCAAGGATAAGGGGGTAACCTTGACACCTTGGGAAGCAGGGCCTGGATTAGGAATGTGAGGGAGTGACTGTGACTCCAAGGACCATCTTGGCACCAAGACCCAAGCCTAGTCTTGGAGATAATGTTCAGAACCATCAACCCCAGGCCTGGGATGAAGCTACCCCTTCCAGCCTGGAAAAGTCACCACACAGAGGTGATGGGTTCCTCTAAGACTTGGCCCAAGAATTTCTGGTGGTGTCTCTCATGATGGTTTTGGGGAACAGTAATTCAGGCTGTTCCTGGGACTGGGGCTCATCAAATATTTACTATAGGCCTACTGTGTGCCAGGGATTGCAATTGATTTGGCAGATAGGCTCACGGAGGAGGACACTAAACCAACCACCACATCACTATCCATGGTAAACAGTGACAAATGCTGTTTAAAAAAAAAAAAAGTCTGAAGAGCTGTAAGAATATATAATAGGGAGTCTAATTTTGATAGTGGGATCAAGGGATTTAAGCAGAGACTTGAGGGATTAAGAAAGAACCAGGAAAATGGGGCAAGGAGACTTGGAAAGGTATTCCAGGTTGAAGGGACCCCACCGGATGAGAGAGATGACCAGTGAGTGAGCAGAGAGGGAGGGAAGAGAGGGTGGGGGTGCTGGAGAGGCAGGGCCTTGGAGGCCATGGGGAGCCACTGAAGGGCATTAAGCAGAGGAGCAATGAATTCAGGTTTATATGTATATTTGTTTTATTATGGTAAAATATATATAACAAAAATAGCCATTTTAATCATTTTTAAGTGTGCATTTCAGCGACATTAATTATATTCACCATGTTGTGCAACAATCACCACTATGTATTTTCAAAAGTTTTTCATTACTCCAGACAGAAACTCTGTACCCCTTAAGCAATAACTCCCCATCCCCCTCTCCCCCCAGTCCTTGGTAATCTCTAATAACCAAATATATATTTGCCTATTCTAGATATTTCATGTAAGTGGGATAATACTGTATTTGTCCTTTTGAGTCTGACTTATTTCACTCATAGTCATAATATGCTTATTTCATCATAAGCATAATGTTTTCAAGGTTCATCCATGTCGTACCACGTATCAGAACTTTATTTATCTTTATGGCTGAATAATATTCCACTGTATGGATATACCACATTTTGTTTATCCATTCATCTGTTGAAGGACACTTGGGTTGTTTCTACTTTTTGGCTAATGTAAATAACGTTGCAATGAACACTGGTGTACAAGAATCTGTTTGAGTTCCTGCTTTCAAGGGTCAGGTTTATGTTTTAAAAAGAACATGGAGGCTGCTGTATGGAGGGCAGGTGGGGGGTGGGTAATGGCAGCTGGAATACAAGTTAGGAGGCTCCTACACTTGTCTAGGATTTGTGCTGGAGCAGATGGGCAAGGCCAAGGGAGGGAGGAGATGAGGCCTCAAAGACAGGTAGGGCCATGTCTCATAGAAAGGAGAGCCCAGATGTGAGTCCAATCCTGGTAACATCCATGGGGCCTGGATCAAGCAGAACCTGAAGCTGGACCTAGCTGTGGATATTTCAGTCACACGAGCCAACAGATTCCCTTTGTGCTTAAGCCAGTGGGAGCTGGGTTTTCTGGCTCTTCAAACAGAAGATTCCTAATGGACACATAGGGAAGGAGAGCAGGAGGAGTTGGCAAGAGGAGTCTAGAGGGGCCCAAACCTGCTCTATGGATCCCTTAGAAGCCTGTCATTGTAGACACAAACAAGTGTAGACACAAACATCCCTCCCCCGCTGAGGCCTGAGGCTCACAGATAATCTCATCATCAACAACAACAGCAACAATAACAATTCTCCTTTACTGAGCCGTCTGCACCTGGCATTGGCATCACATCCTGGCAGCCAGGGTGGGGATGGAGAAGGAGGAAGAGGGGATGAGGTTGTGTCCATTCATGAGTGCAGTGTGATTGATTACTTTTGTGGGGCCTTTCCAGCCACGGTCTTGTAACCCCCACCCAGGTGATTGGGCTGGACTGTGTGATAGGGTAATTGAAGGGGATTGGTCAGTTTTGCCTTAAAAGAGAGCCAATTCCAGAGCAGAGGAGAAGAACCCACCACCATTAAGGAAGGAGAGACCAGTAGGAGAGACCCGGCAGCAGGAGATAGTGCAGTGGGCTTCCTGGTCCACGGAGAGAGAAAGCTGAGTGCCTTTGGGCAGAGACTGAGGGCCAGGGGGAGGCATGCCTGTGAGCACAGCTGGGAGGAGGCTGTGCCGATGAAAGAACCATATCCTGTGTGTTCCTGAGCTTGAACTGTAACCTGTTACTTCACTAATAAACCCCGTAGTCATGAGTATGATCTTTGAGTATGGTCATGAGTTGCAATGAATTATCGAACCCAGCAGAGAAGTAGAGAGTGCTGTGTGAGGGACAGTTGGTGTCAGAATTAGCAAAGATGGTGGAGAGAGGAGGCGTATCTGGACTCTGCCCCATGGGAGTAGGCCTTTCACAGTTGATCTTGGTTCTCCTCCCACCTTATGGGGTTGGAGGAGGTCAGACACTGCCCCATGCCATTTTTATAATGAGATGGGTCTAAGGGAGCTGCCAGGTGACCACTGGGCAAGCCCTAAAGGTATAACCAGGGACCAATAAGCAGGGTTGTCCTGGAAGATGGGAACTCTGGCTAGCTTTGAGGCACAGTCCTTGTCCACAGAGGGAGGAGGCACTGAGCCAGGAGCTGATGTCGCAATCCTCTTCAACCCAGTTCCCTCATTTCAGCACAAGCTTGAGAACCTACTATGGGCCAACACTGGGGCTCTACTAAGAAGCCAGAGCAACAGAGCCCTGATCTCACTAGGGATAGGAAAGGACGCTACTCCCAGCAGAGAGCTGGAGTGCTGGGCAGGGAAACTGAGGCAGGAACGTGGCATACTAAGGCTTCAGGATAGCCTCCCCACCACCACCCCGAGACCTCAGTGGTGAGGATAAAGTACCTCTGACCCTCAAGTCCCCGGATTTGCTTCCTGCCCTGACCAGTATAGGGCTGAATTTATGAAGTCCTGAGCTGATAGGAGCTGATAGCAGAGCAGCGATTACATAGAGGGGTTGAAAGGTGGGACTGGTGACCTGCTCCGGGGGTCTTAGTGGGGCCATTGGACCCCACATGGGCTGGTTATCTTGGTTCAGTAATGGTGCTAAGGACTTAGGCTCCCTTATGCCAGAAACTAGAATTGAGCCGGTGGGAAAATGCAGTGGCCAACAAGAAGCCTGCTAGGAGTGGAGGGAGGTGCCTGGGATCAGGGGCTCCCCCTCATGAATTGCGTGTGTGTGTGCATGCAGTAAGAAGATACAGCAGGGCTTTAACTATGGCACAGAACTCTGGAAGACCCTGGATTCTGCTGGCTCTAAAGGCTTGGGTCCCACACTCCGCGGGGTGAAGAGCATGGCTTTGCACCACCAATCCCTGGGACTGGAAGGTGTACTGATTAAGGGAATCTTGGAGTCAGAATAGGAGCCTCTGGGTGGTGAAAATAGTTAAGGTGCTCAGCTGTTAATTGAAAGGTTGGAGGTTCAAGTTTACCCAGAGTCACCTGCGAAGAAATGCAGTCTACTTCTGAAAAATCAGCCATTGAAAACCCTATGGAGCACAGTCCTACTCTGACACACATGAGGTCGCACGCATTGGAGTCAGCTTGAGTGCAGTAGAATCAGGTCTGGATTTACACCCGGGCTCCACCACTTAGAAGCTGTTTGACCTGGGGCAAGTTCTTGACCCTTTCTGACAGGTGTCCTCCTCTGTAAAATGGGGATAGTGTCATTTTGTCCCTGGCTGTCATGCCTAGAACAGAGTCTGGAGCATTTGGTAAATGGGGTGGGTGTGCAGTGGGGGTTGGACATTCCTGGGTGTTTGAAGGACCAGGGCGGTGGCAGTTGCTTCAAAGAGAAGGAGGGGGTGATTGTGGGTGGGTTGAGGGTGAGGGAAAGAAATCTGGCTGTCACCTCCTGGTCCACATCTGAGCTATGGAGAGATGGTGTCTAGGCAGGAACTGAAGGACCATTTTCATTGGGGATTCTGGTGACCTGGGGCAGTGGCTGAGCTGCTGTGGCCCCATAGAGAGTTTCCATCTCCCTGTGTCTACATGAACCCTGAGTGGCTTCAGCTCATCGAAGGTGCAGGAGACACAGGTCCTTTGGTGCCAGGAGGGCCTGCAGACCTGGGCATCAGGAGCAGTCCCTTGGCAGGGATATTAACCTTGCTGAGAGGGACACTGGAAGCCAAGCTGTGGCCAGGAGCTCCCTCAGCTGGATTTGTGAATGAGCCTCAAACCTTGACGTGGGGCCGGGGTAGAACTCCTGGGAGAGTGCTGTGGGTTATCTCACACACCTGCCTCCCACCCCTGGGGAATTCAGAGCTACCAGGAGACAGTCCTGTGTCTGTGTGTGTGTTGGGATGGGGGGATGCCAGGGAAATGTGCGGCATGCCTATAAAAATGATCCCACTGGGGCGAGATCTGGGGGTCATACGTTACAGGTATGCATGGTTAGGTGAATTAGAGGGTGTAAGCAGATACCCTCCTCGTCACAGGAGCCCAAGGAACGAGGCACCAGGGTGATACTGAGGGCATGTGTCCACATACCAGGGCCGGGACTAGGATGAGAGAGAGAGAGAAGTGTTGGTGCAAATGCAGGATCAGTACCTGAGAGTGATGCCTCCTTGTATTTTGTGCCCCAGGTGCCTCACTTGCCTCACCCTAGTCCAGAGCTGCTACATACGTATTGCCTCAGCCTGTCACTGGGAATACTGAGTCTTGGACTGAATTCACATGTATAATCCTCTGAGCTGCTTTTTCCCAGCCAAGGGAGGAAGAGAACACTATTATTCTCTCCTTTGCAAGTATAAAAACCCTTGATCCATTTCCTTCTTACAGGATTAGGCATAAATCGGGAATTTATTGAGTCCCATAAAGGAAAAGCCCAGATAATACTATGACTTGATGGCTTAAGCGACATGGTGCAGTGGCCAAGTGCTAAGGGATCTGAACCCAGACTGCCAGTTCAAATCCTGCCTCCCTACCCTCCCGGGGACTGATGATGGTGGGTGAGGTTCTTAACCTGTGCGTGCTTAAGTTCATTCTTCTGTAAAATGGGAATAATCGTAGTACCTATCTTGTGGGGTGGCCGTGAAGAGTCCATGAGATAATGTCTGCCAGGCTGAGCTCTTCCCTCACCCTCTGCAGATTGGACTCAGGACAGTTGACCACGCCCAGGCCCCCACCTGCTGTTGAGAACTGTGCCCCAAGCCAGATTCCCTTCTCACTGGCTCCAAACCCAGGGGGTGGGGCCTATGCTTTGCCCCAGGCCAAGCTTTTCTCTAATTGGCTTCTGGTCCGGAGGATGGGACCTATGAGCAGATGACGTTGTGAGTGGGCCTAGGCAGGCAGGAGAGCAAGCCAGTGGAAAGTTGTCTTTATGATTTTCGGCCCATCCATGTAGTCTCCATATGATTATTTTCTTAGTACGTATTACAAATTGACCTTTATTCTTTTACAAAAATGTATTGTAAAAGGAAAATTTAGCTCAGTGTGGGAGGCATTGTGGTTATGAAGGTGTTAAATTCTAGTCCAGGCACTTACTAGTCGTGTGCTCTTTCAGCCAGTGCTTAACCACTCTGTGCCTCAGTTTCTTTCTCGGGGATAGTAATAATCCTACCTCATAGGAAGGAGCCCTGGTGGCGCAGTGGCTGAGCACACGACTGCTAACGGAAAGGCCGGCGTTTGGAACCCACCAGCCACTCCACGAGAGAAAGACGTGTTGTCTGCTTCCCGGTAAAGATTACAGCCTTGGAAACCCTACAGGACAGTTCTACTCTGTCCTATAGAGTCATTATGAGTTGGAATCGGCTTGACGGCAATAGGTTTTACCTCATAGGGTTTTGTTTTCTGAGGGTTATCGTTGTTGCTGTTGTTAGGAGCTGTTTAGTCAGTTCCGACTCACAGCAACTCTATGTACAACAGAATAAAACACTGCCTGGTAGTGCACCAACCTCACGATCACTGTTGTGCTTTAGCCCATTGTTGCAGCCACTGTGTCAAACCATTTCATTGAGAGTCTTCCTTTTTTTCGCTGATTCTCCACTTTATCAAGCATGGGGTCCTTCTCCAAGGACTGATCCCTCCTGATAACACATTCCAAGTATGTGAGACAAAGTCTCGCCATCCTTGCCTCTTAAGGAGCATTCTGGTTGTGATTCTTCCGAGACAGATTTGTTTGTTCTTTTGGCAGTCCATGGTATATTCAATATTCTTCTCCAACACCATAATTTAAAGATGTCAATTCTTCTTTGGTCTTCCTTATTCATTGTCCAGCTTTCTCATGCATATGAGGCGATTGAAAATACCATGGCTTGGGTCAGGAGTACCTTAGTCCCTGAGGGTTAAGTGAGTTAAAATATGCAAAACTTAGAACAATGCCAGACCCTTTGTAAGCGCTATATATGTCTTAGTGATTATTTTTGTTACTGTTGTTGTTAAGTGGGAAATCAGCATTACTTGCTGTAAATGGAGGGCAATTATAAAAATAAATATAATGAAAATGCAACAGGATTATTAAATTCCAGCCAGTCCCTGCAGCCTGCAGAGGGCTCCAAGCCTGGAGCCTGTAGTCTGTCTTTAAAAGGGCAATTTGTGATGTTGGAGAGGTGTTTGACATGCCAGCACCAAACAGATACTTTCTTCTTGACCTGAGCAGAAGGTCTGAAGATAGGTAAAAGGGAAATAGCTCCCCCACCCCACAATAATGCAGTGGAATTTACTGTGATACCAGTGTCCTGTGTCCCACCCTCTGGGAAGCACCAAAGCAGCAGTCAAGGGCTGGGCAAAGAGGACACACAGACTTACAAACCTGGGCTAAGCTCTGGGGCTTTGCCAGTTACCAGCTATGTGGCTTGGGCAAGTTTCTCCACCTCTCTGAGCCTCCAGCTCCTTACCTGAAAATGAAGCAAACAATGGACCCTCCTAAGCCTCCTTGAGCAGCTGGTGAGGTGAAGCCTTCAAGGGCTTAGTGCAGTCCTAGGCATATTACCAGGCTCTTGTGGCCCACAGTGAGTCAGGGAGGTCTTTAGACCCACATCTGGGACTGGGCTGGAGAAAGTCCAGGAGAGCTGGGAGGTGCACACAGGCAACATTTAAGGTTGTGATTTGCAGACACAGCGGGTTGGGCCGTTTCTCCACAAGCAGCTCTGGGTTCATGTATGATTTTGTTGTTTTCAAAGCTGAGAAGCTGGTGAAGGAGGTACAGATCGCCTCTGATGGCTGCCACAGGAGCCGTGGTGGCCTCTGCGCCATGGAAGCTGCCTAACAAGCTGCCGAGGTGGCCAGCCCACAACCACACTCACTCAGCAGAGCAGTGAGATGTGACTAGGAGGAAGGAGGGGCCTGCCCTGGCCTCCCAGCATGCACTAGCCTCCAATTTGCTGGTGACCCTGCGCCGCTGGGCTCTTAACCTCAGTGCCTCAGAGTCTCCCTGTAAAGTGGTGGTGGGGGGCGGGGGGTGAGGAGAGCAAGTGCTGCCACCTTTGGGATTCAGCAAGTTCCCGAAGGGGCAGCTCAGGGCATGGGAAGCACTGGGGATAGGGTCTGGGTTCAAGGGCCAGGTTTGCTGGGATTCTCTGTGTGACCTTTGGGCAAGTCCCTGTGCTGCTCTGGGTCTCAGTTTACTCATGGGTTCCCAGGGGTTGCTCTGGGTGGTCCCCACGAGCTCAGTCTTGGGGGATGAGATTCTTCAGGGCTGCAGGGAGAAAGTCCAGCTGATGCGGCAGAGGGAAGACTGAGCAGAGGGAGAATTGCTACCTGCAAGGCACCTGAGCAGCTTCCTGCCTCCTGCAGAGGGGCCCTGGGCTGAACAGTTTACAGGTGACATAGAGTCTGAACAACTGGGTTTTGGTGTCAGTCACACCTGGTGTGATTCCTGGCTCCATACCTGCCCCTGTGTGCCCCTGGGCAAGTATCTCCAACTCCCTGAGCTTCAGTATTCTCATCTATAAAATGGGGTGACCACAGTAGGTGTGACAATAACACCATGGGAGTGAAAGAGCTTGGCACAGTGTCCAGCTCCTAGAAGGGCTTAGTAAATGATGGATGATAATAATAATAATGATAGCAATAATGATTAGTATTGTGTTTTGCTGTTGCTCTTATTGTTATTGTGCAGACTCAGAACCAAGGGAGTGGCTAGATAATACAAAGGTGGGGAGGCCAGGGTGGGCCAGGGCTCTGGGAGCGGAGGGGTTAAGTCTCCATGGAAACAGGCATGCATTATTTACGCAGCCTAATGAATAAAACATTTATATGGTAGGCTAATAAATTCCCTCACACAAAGCAAAGTAAGCTATGATTTAAATATCGGCCTCTGCTGGCTGGCTGAGTTATGGAGCCTGCTCAGGGGGACCCTCTTGGTTTTATACCTCCATAGGCTGGAGGAAGGGGGAAGGGAAAGGAGAACTGAGGATGGGAGGGAGAGAGGGAGAGGGGAGGGAAGAGAGAAGGCCCTTCTGAGACCTTAGAAGGACTTCCTGGGCACTCCTGACTTGAGGCTTGACACCCCTGTTGTCACCTGCTGTGGCTCAGTCCCTCCCAGCCCACAGCTGCTGTGCCTCCAGGGGGCTTCCCCCAAGGCGTGGAGGGCAGATTAGGGGACAAGTGGGGCTGGTCTCTGCCTTAGGACTGGCCCTTGTGGGATGGAGATGGCCAGAGGTGGCAGTTTGCTGGGGTCTTCTGGGGGGTGGCACCTTTTTTGGGGGAGATGGGGCCACCCTCTGGGGCTCAAGGGGCGGAGAAATGCCTTGGGCAGGAGCACGTCAGGAGGCTTGGAGCCCTGCCAGGACCACTCCTGGGCAGTCTGGAATCAAACTTGAGGGGGAGCTGGGACAAAACATGGGAGCTGAGGTGGGGGTCGGGGGAGACTTGAATAAGGGATAGAGGCAGGGAGCCCAGGAGGAAGGCAAATGAGGAGTACTTTGCCTCTCTTCTCCTTTTCTCTCTTATTTCTCCATGGTCTATCTCATTGTTTTGATAAATTCTCTCATTTTTATTCTGTTTCTGCCTAGCTCTCTCTGTATCCCTCTTTTTTCTGTATTTCTTTCTGTCTCTCTTTCTGTGATTCTTTTGGACTTTTTTTTTTTTTCCTATTTCTGTCTCTCTCTGCATCTCTTTTTCTCTGTCTCTCTCTTTGTATCTCTGTCTCTTTCTAGCTCTCTCTGCTTCTCTGTCTCTACCTCTTTGTCTTGGTCAGTTTCTCTCAGTCTCTCTTTTTCTTTGACTCTCTATCTACCTCTGTCTTTCTCTCTCTCCTGGTGAACTCTGAAATGGCTGCACGAGTCCCCCACTGAGCCGCTGAGGCTGGGTAGTTGTGCAGGGGTGGAGGGGTGCTTCCTTGGGTCCTGAGCAGTTGAATACTTTGTCCAAGGGATATTGGGGTTGTTTTGTGGCAGTGACCCTGGAGAAGAGGGAGGGCTCAGGATCAGAAAGGCTTCTGCCAGCGGGGGACGGGCATTCAGAGGAAAGAGCTTCCCAGCTGGCCATGGATCTGGTTAGAGACAGACCCTCAGGCGAGACATTGAGGCGCAGTGACCCTGCTCTGGCTGAGCCCTGGAGATGGAGCCAGACAGGCCTGGATTGTAACTGGGATATTCCACGCACTACTGGTGTGGCTGTGGGAGAAGTATTCAGCCTCTCTGAGCCTCTGCTTCCTTACTGAGGGTCACAATACTGACCTCATGGATTCGTCATGAGTGTTAAATGAGATAATGTTTGTGAAGTGCACACAGCTGGCACTATTGTTATCTGGGTGGGAATAGCAACCACATTCTCTGGGGAGATTTAATTATTGGCAACAAGTCCTCATCTCTTCCTCTATCACGTCCTTTGTCATAAGACTTGCAATTCTCCTCTGCTAGAGGTGGAGTGAACTTCTGTGCCCCTGACTTTGGGCTTGCCCATGTGACTTTCTATTGCCAATGGGATGTTAGCAGATATGATACAAACAGGAGCATGAAGCAAGCATGTATGACTGGCTTCTGTCATTGCCGTGAGAATGACATGTCCTGACTAGTCCCCTGGTCCTAGGAGGATGAAGATATGTGAGGCAAACACGAACCCAACCTTCAGCTTAGAGCCAAGTCCAGCTTTGGTCAGTCAACCACAGCAGTGCACTGACAAGTGGTAAATGCTTACTGTTGTATGCCTCTGAGATCACTTGGTTGTTTGTTACATAGCAGAAGCTGACTGATGCATCCTTCTTAGGTCTTTAGCATAAGCATCCCCAATTACCCTAAATGTTTCCCACATGATATGGTCTTTATTCTCCTCCTCTCCTGATTTCACCTCCTGAAAAATAAAAGTATAGTCGTGGGTACAGTTGCCTGGGCAAGGGCCTGGCCAGGGCAGAGAAAGCCAAATGATTACTGGCTTGTGGAAGAAGAGGATCCAGAAAGGTGTGACTCTGGCCTGGGATGTTTCTCTCTTTCACCCCTGTGGGCTCAGATACCACCCACACCAACACCATGGGGGAATTACTGGGGCCCCTTAGCCAGGAGGTCTTCTCAATTCTGTCCTTAGGAGAGTAGAAGTCACAAAATGGAGACATGACTTGACCCCTGGGGAAACCTGAAAAGGGAGATTTAAATTTTGAAGGAGTTTTTTGCATTGGATTAGGCCCTCCTGGCCACAACCTGAGGAAACTTGGTCCAAGACAGTGGTCACACTTGGTATAGTCCCTCCCTTCTCCAACCACTAGAGCTTCAGCTTCCCGCAGAGCTGCAAGCAGGACTTGCAAGCCTCGTCATGCTGAGGCTAGGCCCCCGTGCCCTGCTATGGCCACAGCAGATGTTTGGTATCACAAATGTGATTCAGGATTCTCCCTGGAAAACCCCATCAAGGCATAAGCTGACAGGGTTCCTTCCCTTCTACAGGAGGGCTGTCCATTACCAAGAGCAGTAACCTTCACAAACTTCAGGATTAAGTACCCCTCGTTTCAAATACTGGCGGCTCAGTGAAGAGTTTTGGACAGGATACACATTGGCCAAGGGAAACCCTTGGAAAACCAATGGGCCCTGTTATGGATTGAATTGTATCCCCCCAAAAATATGTGCTGTAAATCCTAACCTCTATGCCTGTGGTTATAATCCCATTTGGGAATGGGTTGTCATTGTTATGTTAATGATACTGGATTAGGGCATGGTGTGTCTTAAACCAATCTCTTTTGAGATATAAAAGACATTAAACAAGCAACTGAAAAGAACAGAGATGGGGAAGATTAATGCCCAGCCACATGGAGATCTCCAAGGAACTAGGAAACAGAAACTGAAGAGACAAGTACTTTCTCCCAGATCTGACAGAAAGAGAAAACCTTCCCCTAGAGCTGGTGCCCTGAATTTGGACTTCCAGCCTCCTAAACTGAGAAAATAAATTTCTGTTTGTTAAAGCTACCGGCTTGTGATATTTCTGTTTAGCAGTACTAGATAACTAAAACAGAATTTGGTACAGGAAGAGTGGGGTGCTGCTCTATCAGATACCTAAAATGTGGAAGCAGTTTTGGAATTGGTTAATGGATAGAAGCTGGAAGAGTTTTAAGGTGCCTAATAGTAAAAGCCTAGATTGTGTTGAAGAGACTATTGGTTGAATTATGGATGTCAAAGGCAATTCTGGTGAGGGCTCAGAAGGAAGTAAAAAGAGCTATAAAATCTCTATCATCTTAGAGAATACATATAGTACCAGCATCAGAATTTTGCTAGAAATGTGGACGTTAAATGTGCTTCTGGTGAGACTTTAAAAGAAAATGATGAACATGTGATTGGACAATGGAGGAAGGGCAATGCTTTTTATGTAGTGGCAAAGAACTTGCCTGAATTATGTTCAAATGTTTGGTGGAAGGTAGAACTTGTAAGTGATGAACTTGGATATCTGGCTGATGAGTTTTCTAAGCAAGATCTTAAAGGGGCTGCATGGCTTCTCCTTGCCACTTATAGTATAATGCAAGAGGAAAGAAATAGATTTAAAAATGAACCATGCAAAATGAAAAGAGAACTTAAAGATTTGAAAAATTCTGTTGTACAAACTAAGGATACATGTCCTAGAACGTTCACCAAAGATGTGACTACACAATCTTTTGTTGAAGACACTGACTAATAGATCTAACCAACTACCACAGCAGAAGATCCTTCAGCTTAAACTGAAGGGGCAGAGAAAGAATGAAAGAAAACTGTCTGTCTTTTGGAATTCTACAGGCAGAAAACAGGCCAAAGGAGCTACATCTGTAGTCCTCCAAAAAAAAGAAAAGGACCGTCCCTGGAGCAGCTCAGAGATCAGCAGAACTGTTGGAAGAAGCACAGAAAGCAGGGCGTTCTCAGTTTCAAAGGGTGGGGCCATGGTCTCCTTGATCTCAAAGGGTGGGGCCACAGCCTCCTAGGTTTTAAAGAGTTGGATCTTTGCCAACTTGGTTCTGGAGTGTGGGGCTGCCATTAAGCTGAGGGGGTGAGGCTGCCATGCCCAAGGGGCAGAAGAACAGGGCCTGCTGGGGCCAAGGGGTTGGGGTTGCCACTCAGATGGACTAGGAGAATGGGGCCACCCAAAGCCAAGGGAGCAGAGTTCCCATCCCAGTGGGCCTGGAAGGCAGAGCTGAAGCCCAGGGCCAAGGGGCCTCCACCTAGAATCCAGAGGGTGTAGCCAACATTAAGAGTCTGGAGGGTAGGGCCCTTGCCCAGATGGTCTCTGAGAAGAAGGATTATTTTCAAGTCTTGAGAGCTAACGTAAATTGTCCTGCTGGGTTTTGGGCTTGCTTGGTGCCTGTTATCCCTTCTTTCTCTCCAGTTTCTCCCATATGTAATGGAAATATTTACCTTGTACCTGTTCTACCATTGTACTTTGGAAACAGATAACTTGTAGTCTAGATTTAACAGGTTCACAAATGAAGAGGAATTTTGTCCCAGGATGGAATATAATCAACGTCTCTCGCATATTTGATTTAGATGATTCAGAAGATATTTTGGACTTGGGGTTGATTTAAAATTAGGAGCTACTTTTTACAAAATGTAGTCAGAGCACGTCACTAGGAGAGTGTGTCTATTCTCTCCTAGTCATTCATATATCACCTTCTAGGTGTTGGCTGAGCCCTGCTGCCTGTTGGGCTAGAGCTCTGGTTGCCTTCATTTTCCAGACAACCCCAATGTTGCTCCTTGTGAAAGGTGTTTTAGGCTACATTAAGCCCTAGGGGTCTCAGCCATGTCCTAGAGTGGAGATACTGTGGGTGTGTCATGAAATGATGGTGTCAATCAAAACCATCTTCTCAAGCTTCTTCCCATGGGCCCGAAAACCATTTCTGAAACCTTTTCTATCAATCCACCTTTTATTTACTGATTCTTCAAACATTGTTTGAATTAATAGGTTCCGGGGATGCAATAGTGAATAAGAGAGATACAATCCTGCCCTCATGGAGCATCTGGAAACCCAGGTTCTGATCCTAGTTCTTTATCTTACTAGGTGTGTGGCCTTGGGCAAGTAATGAAACCTCTCAGAGCTTCGTTTTTCCTCACCTATGAAATAAAGGGTATAGTGTTGTGTCTGAGGGCAACCTATAGGGGGATGGAAGGAATAGAGCTAAACTGCTTTGCATATACCTTGGTTAGTAGAGTTTATTTTTGGAAATATGTAAATGTATCATAATAAGACAAAACCACAATCTCTAAAAATTGAAGGTGAAATGAGACAAATGAACAAAAACATGTGTCCAGTTGGTGGTATAAGCAAATATATTGGTTAGGATAGTTAAACTATTTCAAATGACTTTAAAATGCAGGACTTTGGCTGTACATGATTAGTGAGATATACACAAAAGGCAAAAAGAAATGTAAGAACAATACTAAAGTAATTTCAGTAATCACATTGTTGATCTCGTCATTCTGAGTCTATTATGTGTATGATGGGATAAAGCAAATGAGTAATTATGTTGTTGTGATCAAGGACTAAGCTTTTTTGCATGGGAGAAAGGAGATACAGATATAAGTGAAGCGAAAACCCTACAGTCGAGTTTGAGTTGAAAATATTAATATAAATTAATGAAGTATTTATCTAAAAAAATTTTAAAAAGAAAACATATTGCCTACCTCTGTCCACTGTAAAGCACTAGAAGCAGTGAACAACTCAGTAGCAATAAGCACCCCTAGTGCTCAGACCGTGGTCTCTAAATACATTTTCACCTAAAAGAAACCAGTGTTCCTTAGAGAAATGGCTGATTCCAAGTGTAGGGTAGAAAACGTACAAGATGAGCCTGGAATACCTTGTCTTTCCAGAAAACAAAGGAATATCAAAGACTACTACAATTGTATCAAAAGGACTCAAGAGGAAACCTGAAATAAGTTCCCATGGTCAGTGGGACAATTTGAGCCTAAGGAAGGATAATAGCTGCAATGGATTGAAATGCATCAAATCTGTTCAAATCCCTGAGTTCATAATGACACCAAAAACAAACAAACAAACAACAACAAAAAACAAAAGGGAAAAATTCTCATCAGTCACTTTTGGAAGATTTTAGAAAGCCACCTCATTATTTTGAAAACTAGGAACTAAAGAGAATGAATCAAGTATTCTTCCTGCCTTTAACATATGAACCTTATCACAGGGTAACCAATTAATCGATGAAGAGAAATTTCTCTTTATAGAAGTTGTTGAGCTAATAAATGAAGGATAAGTTAGAATATTCTGCAACTCCAATGAAATAACGGATCTAGGCAATGAGCTTCAATAGCTAAAAACATCCTCAAAAAATAAAAAAAGAACACCAGAAATTTTGTACCTCATGATGGAAGTATACAACACCCACTTACAAAGTAGTGTTGACAAAAAAAAATCAAAGAGAATCTGATCAGCTCTCTAGATCAACTGCCAATTTATAGGCAGTATAGAGGCTAGGAGAACATGCTGAATGATACCATGGGGATGCAATCAGCAAAATTTAGACTCGTGGGATACCCTACTAGACAAATGATATGGTTTCTTTAGCAAAACATTGCAAAGAAAACAAAAGAGATGGAGCAGAATCTGTAGATTAAAAGAGACCAACATGACATATCTATCAATTACAATATATAGAATGTATTTGGATTTTATTTCAAACAAACTGTAAGAACAATTTATAAGGCAACTTGGGAAATATAAACCTTGACTGGATTTTATGATAATAAAGAATTACTACTGGTATTTTAGGTGTGATAATGGCATTACACGGTAATTAAAAAAAATCTTGTAGAGATACAACTGAAATATTTACAGATGAGTTGATAGAATGTGAGGCATTTGATTCCAAATGATCTAGGAGGCAGGAGTGGGAGTTATAGATGAAATAAGATTGTCCATGAGTTGATAATCATTGAAGCTGAGTGACAGCATACAGAGTTCATTATACTATTCTCTCTACTTATTGTACGATTTTGCACAATAAAATTTCCTATGATAAAAACAAAAATTTGAAATTTTCTATAACGAAGTTGAGTTAAAGTTTGAAAATGTAAAAAACAGAACAGGTCAGTAATTTCTGGTCCTTCATCTCTCAACCTGGCAGGGGACATTCAGGACGGCTAAGCCACCCCCATCTGCCTTCCAAGTTTTTACGGAAAAAAGCTTTGTATACTTCCAAGGATCTTCATTCATTCTTTTATTTACCTGTTCCAGACCCTGTGCTAGGTGGATACTGCTCTGTTGTGATAATTTCTAATAACTTTGCTAGGCTTCTGAGCAGTCCTTATTGAACTGGGAGTGAGGATTCCTGTGAAAATAGCTAACATGTAGAATACTTACTCTATGCCAGGCACTTTGCTGAGTGCTGGCTATGCATTCTACCCTTACTGTCATCCAGTTTACGGATTAGGAAACAAAAGCTTAGAGATGTTAAGGAATTTGTATAGGTCACATAGGAAATGAAAAATTGTGCTGGGATTTGAACCCAGGACCCAGGTCTATTTATGCTAACAGTTTATACTCTTAACCACTAGACAATCCTGTACCTAGGCATGGGGCAGGGATTTTGGATTCCCATTGGTGTGTGTGTGTGGTCAGCCATGGGAACTTTAGGACCACATAGCAGATCCTGGGAGAGAAGAAGACAGGGGTGAGGAAATGAAGCTGACCTGGAGTCCGGATGGGGCAACTAGTAAGAACAAGGGGACTTCAAGTGTTCTGTGGACCAATAATTCACTGATTAGCAGCAACAATAAAACCCCAACAAATTTATATATTTTGTGGATCTAGGATCCAATATTGTTTATTGTGGTGTATGATGATTTTTTGTTGTGTTGTTTTAAAATTATTTTTAAGTTTTTCATAATGGAGTATGTTTCAGGAACATATACTAATCTATGTGCGATTGTAATAACTAGTCCCTAATTTTGAAGCAATCATGATGCATAGTTTGGAGGAAAATAAAAAGAAATGAAAATATCTTAGGGACAGGTTAAGGAGCATATGATCTCACCTTTAGATGTTTTCAAACATTACCTAATTTAACCCTGATTTCTTTCTTCCCAGGGAATGAGAAAATAGTCTTTACTTGATCCTCAAGAGTCTGTCGTCTAAAACAGTACTGCCCAATAGGACTTTTTGCAATGATGGAAATGTTCTGTGGCTGCCCTGTCCAATACGGTAGCTGCTAGCTACAAGTGGAAGGGAAGGCTTGCTCTAGAGTGTGGCTCTACTTTGGTTCCATGTCCCCAGTAAGTCTGAACACCCAAGGGCAAGTGACTTTAGTTTCACTTTGCTGGACAGCTGGGTATCTTGAAGCTTAGTCCTCTGGGTGAGAGGTGCTCTCTCTCCTGGGCCATGGCAGCTAATAGGAGCAGTGTGTCTGCATCCATACAGGAGTTCCCCAGGGATCCCTAGGCTTCAGTGGGGTGGAAATTCTCAAGAAAGATGGAGGCCTGAAGAGGTCTTGTAGCTTCTGTGTAAGCTCATAGAGGAACCCAGCTGCCATGTAAATAAGTCCAGGTCATTCTACTGGAGGATAAGACATCATGTGGAGAGAGAGGCCAGATGGAATTAAAACCAAGGCCCCAGACAACACCATGAGAAAAAAGGCCCAGCCATTACAGCCAGCACCCAGCTATTTGAGCCACCTCAACTGAGGTGCCAGCAGTTTGTGAGTGAGACCGTCTTGGGTCCTCCAGCCCCAGCCAAGCATCTAACTAACACTGTGTGGAGCAGGGATGAGCCATTTGTTCTGAGCCCTGCCCTAATTTCTGACCCAAAGAATCATGAGAAATGAAATGGTTGTTGTTTTAAGCCACTAAAATTTCGGGTGGTTTGTTATAAAGCAACAGATGATTGAGATGCATAAACTTTCTGCTATGTCTCCAGACCTTGTAGGGGTTAGAATATACTAATTAGCTGAGGTCAGAGGTCAACTGGCCAGCACCTAGAACCCTCGGGGAGACAGGGTTTCCAGAAGGTGGCGTGGCTAAGAAGAACATAGCTTTGGTAACAGTCAGACCCAGCTTCCTGGACCTGCTACTTACTAGCTGTGTAATCTTGGACCTCGCTGAGTTTCTTTCCACATCTGGAAATGCAGATAATAACTATATCTATCCTCTAGAACTGCACTGTCCAATAGAACTTTCTACAATGATGGAAATGTTCTATTTTTGTGCTGTCCAATACAGTAGCCAGTAGCCACATGAGGCTATTGAGCACATGCCCAAATTGAGATGTGCTGTAAGTGTAACATACACCCTAAATTTCAAAGACTTCGTATCAAAAAAGAACGTTAAATATCTCATTAATATGTTTAATATTGATTACATGTTGAAATCTTATCTTGGGTTAAGTAAAGTATATTATTAAAAGTAATTTCACCTATTTTTACTTTTTAAAAATTGCATATGTGGCTCAATTCTATTTCTACTGGACAGTACTGACATAGAGTCTTGAGAAGATTAAATAATTTCGTGTAAAGTGCTTAGCACAGCACCTGGCACATCAAAAACCCTTAGTAAATGGTAGCTATTACTTTTATAAATATTACCCTGAGTAGGTTGGGGCCAGAGCTCAGATATTAGCAGGCTGGTGTCTGGGACTTCTACTATGGGCTCCACTCTATGGGACAGAAGAAGGGAGCTAATGTTAATTAAATCTCCAACTATGTGCAGATGATAGTGGGGGGGGGGGGGGCTTTGCTCAAACTGGCCCAGAGTATTATTTTCCCCATCGGATATATGGGGAAACTAAGGCTCAGAGAGGGGACCTGACTTGACTAAGTTTGCACAGCTGGTTTTGTGAAAGACTAGATGCTCTTTACCTGTTTTCCCTGGAGGTGATGCCCATACTCACAACATGCCTCTCCTTTCTCTTCTTCCTCCTGTTCTCTCTCCATCCCTTACCTCCTCTGTGAGGTCCAGACCCCCATTCCATATCCTCTCTCCTTCCCTCCCTTCCAACCCAGACTTCCAAAGGAACTCATCTATTTCTCCAAGTATAAATGGACTCTTCTCCTCAAAGACACTGCATACGTCGTTTCATACATTATTTGTTAACTTCATCAAACAAAGTACAATTCTCTGGTGCTAATGTCCATCTCCACAGCTCACTGGGCTTTTTAAAATAGTGGAAACACAGCCCTCATTTCACAGCAACAATGAGGAAGGCAGAGCTCCAGCCAGCGAGAGGAACCGTTTGCTTCTCACCCCAGAAAGAGCCATAAAACATGCTCAGCGCCAGAGCTCGCGCCCATTTGACAAAGACAATTTGATTTGTCCACGGCTTCTAAAATATTCATCCCACTTTGATGGACTATCGTTTTATAAATATAGATTATCATTAACCGACACCGGCGGTGCGCTGCTGGCCGACCCAGCGCCATGCCGCCGGTTCGGGATGAAGACGTCCAATAAAAAAAATCATTATCTCTGTCTGCGAACCCTGATCTGTATCGTTTGCCTCATTTGCAGTGCAGGGGTCAGTAACTCAAGCTAACTGCCTCTGTTTATGCATTTCACCGCCTGGCCAGCCCTGCTGGGGAGATTGGCAGGATGCTTCTCAGGTTTGGACCTGGGGAAGGAAACCAGGTGATTGGAAGAGGTGGAGAAAGAAGGCCCAAGGACTCTGGCAGGATTCTGTTGAAAGGGCTTGGTTAGTGCGTTTTGCGAGAGGCGGTGTACTGCAATGGGCATGGAAGTGAGTTTTGGAGATTATTAGACCCAGCTCCACTACTTACTGGCTAGGAGACCTTGGGCAAATGGGAAATTCTCTGAGACTCAAGTTTTCTCATCTGTTCAATGGGAATCACAATCATCCCTATCTCCTATGAGATTGAGCCCATTAAGTGTTTAGTATAGGACCCAACACTTAAATTAAGCACACAGTAAACATTAGCTGTTATTGTTATAATAATGTTGTTGTTTTGTTGTTTGCATTAGCCTTGAGCCCGTTAACAAATTGCTTGACCTCCCTGAGCCTCAGGTTCCTCATGGGTGGAATGGAATGTAGAATGTACCTACCTCCAGAGGTTCTAAAGATCCAACGAGCTAATGAGCTCAAAGAGCTCAGCACATTGGATGCTTTGCTCTAAGCACCCACGAGAGCCATTTTGTTTAAGCCCGGTGGAAGACAGAGTGAACAGTGAAGGGTTGTACTGGATAGCCATGGACCAGCATCCCTGCACGCTGAGGACTCAGAATGCACAGGGTGAGTGCCCAGAGCAAAAGTGCCTCAAGATATCATGCTGAAATGGTCTCGGATCTGTTCTATAAAGGTCTCTAATTCTGCTAAGTCACCCTCTCCTGCTGAGCATTCTGGGCCTTGGTGATATCAGAGAAAGAGATGGGGGAGGGGTAGGTGAGTTTATTAGACAAATTCCCCAGTGCTATGCTGCCAGAGAATAAAATTCAAGGTGGAATAAAAGATTTGCCTGCTCTCGGAAACAAAACCTTGTCTGCAGCATTTCCTTTGATATTTAGCTCTTTGAAAGAAATATACAACCAGGTATGGAAACATAGCAATTGCAGAGAAATCTCCAATAGAAGGTAGCCTGAGGGAGAAGAGAATTAACAGGGCAAGCGTGGAGCTGAGAGCAGAGAGCAAACCTCTCTTCATGCTGAACGAGAGTGGAACGAGAACGGGTGAAATAAACTCTGAATTCAAGCTCCAGCCGGGGCCAGAGATGAGGCAGGCGGCCCAGAACCTTCCAGGGGTTCTGATGTTGAATCTCCTGCTGCTCCTGGAAGCAAGCAGACCAGCCAAGTGCTAAGGCTTCATCCTGGTGGGGAGGCAGCCCAGGGCACTCAGCCCCAAAGTTTATTTAAGTGAAAAAACCCATTCATAGACAAGAAGGAGTGTTACACCACTGTCAAGTTTAGACATCGCCATCAAGCAAAAAAAATTACATCCCATCCTGACGAGCGACTAATCAAGGCATGGCAAACGGTCCTGCAATAAATTACTCCAGCGCGAAATAAACCACACAAACAGACCGATGATAATAAATGTAAATTATTTCTCTGAAGAAATTTTCTTGGTATATGAGTAATACGAACCATCAGGAAGGCGTCTTCCTTAACATTAATTACAGAAAATGACAAGTGAGCTGATGACTGGGAAGGCTCATTATCTGAGAACATATTCACAACTTTGCAATTTGCGCGAGATGTACTCCGGCTAAATTAATCTCCCTTCTTTGCATGAGCCTCTTCTAATTTTCATGTTATTAACAGGTTTGCAGTATCAGTCAGTGCTTGTCACTCTAATCAGGTTTCAGCATGTTCGCAAAAGCGAAGCGTCATTTATAAGGATAAGCCCTCATAATGGTACTTGCTTTCATGTGGAGAATTCTACAAGGCTGCTTTTAATAAGGTACTTTAATCATCTCCTTTGCTCAACTTTTGGCCCCACTGTTCCTTTATGAAGAGTCATTAAAAGACTTTGAAGTTCATCAAGGAGGAAAAATTCATGACATTGTTCTGGTGAGGTTGGGGATGATTCTGAACAGAAGCCTGGCTGGAGGGAGTCAGGGTGAGAGGATCCTGTTGGCCTAGAGCCTGACCATGGGTGACTAGGGCTAACCTGTGCCCATTGTCTGCCATTCAGCACTCTGTAGGTTTACAACCCGGGTTGTCTGCGGAACCAAGACATTCCCCCCACCCTTCTCTGTGGGTAGTCCAGTCCATAGGGCAAATTTCTGGGCAAATGCTGAAAGAGGCTCAGGGGCCCTTGGTTAGGGTGCCAGTTGGGTCAGGACCCTGGACAGCTCCCAGCACGCCACTGTCACTCTGAAGGAGGCTGGGCGCCTTCTGAGGGTTTTAGTTCTATTTTGGTGGTCTGCTTTTGCTTTGGAAATTTCTGGCCCTTTGGGGCTGACACAGTTCTATGAATCTGGGGAGTCAGCCTCACTTTTCCATGGATTTTTAGATCAGAAAAGAAGGCTAAGTTTTCTGTCCGAACTGGTGTATCCGTAAGGTGCTTTCAACCTTAAAAAATCAAAAACAAAACAAAAAAACCTATTGCTGTCAAGTTGAACTCCAACTCATAGCAACCCTACAGGGCAGAGTAGAACTGCCCCATGGAGGAGCCCTGGTGGCACAGCGGTTAAGCCCTCGGCTGCTAACTGAAAGGTTGGCGGTTCAAACACAGCAGCCACTCTGCGAGAGAAAGATGTGGCAGTCTGCTTTCGTACAGATTTACAGCTTTCAACCTTAGCAGGTGTGTAAACCAGATTAGATGTGTGTGTGTGTGTGTGTGTGTGTGTGTGTGTTTGTGTGTGTGTGTGCCCTCTCTCTGCTGCATGGCTCACAGGGGCAAGATAGGGTTCATCCTGGAATCAGAGCCCTCTTTTCTCTGCTAAATTCCCTCCAACTTTCCAGAGTTGTAAAAATGATGTGGCAGGGATGTCTGGCCTTCTCTAACTTCACAAGGGGGAAGGAGAAAAAAATCAAAATCAACAGCCCAAAGCTGATTGCTATGAGGTAGAGGTCCACCCTCCAACTTTTTACCAATTCTGATACCGCCCGTCCCTCCCACAGCATTCTCTACTTCTCTGCTGGGTTTGATAATTCATTGCAATGGCCACACAGAACTCACCGACCATACTCACAGTTACAGGGTTTATTAGGGAAGTAACAGGTTACAATTCAGGATCAAGAATGTTTCAGGATACAGTTCTTCAATCAGGACAGCCTCTTCTCAGTCATGCCCACAGGCAGGACTCTCCCCAGCCCTCAGCCCCTCAGGCCTCTTAGGCCTCTTGGGCTGGCCTCTGCCCTGCTCAGGCAAGTATTACAAAGCTATTTAGCTCCACCAATAAGTGCCTGCCCGGGGGCACCCCATTCCATCGGTAAGCCTTGGCCCAAAAGTACTCCACTCTCTCTTGCTCTGTGAGTTGGCAAGCCTAGCTCCACCAACAAGTGCCTGGAGGCATCCCCTCAGCTAGGAAGCCTCCTGCCTGGAAGAGCTCAGCTCACTTGCTCTGTGGGTCAGCATGCCCAGTGTAACTGCCTTGCTCCATGGGCTGGGAAGCCCACCACCATGCCATCTGGCACTGTTCTCCTGGTTCTGCTGTCACTGTTTCTCTGCTGCCGTTTCTCGTCTCTTGTGCTTGCTGTCTCCGGTGTTACAGCTCTCTCTCTCTCTCTCTCTCTGTCTCCTAGGTCTAGGAGGTTCTCAGCACAGGGACACGGGGTCCAAAGGATGCACTCCTTTCCCATCTCTTCTTCTTGGTAGTAGTGAGGTCCCCCTGTCTGCCTCTGGGATGGCTCATTTTAAGCCTAGCAGGATGACAAAACTGACCAATCCCCTTGTTAGGGCTCCATACATCTTATTTGAACGGTCATGCGCCTTATTTGCATTATTAGCAAGCTATCCAATCCCCTTGGTGGGCCACAAGCACCTCATTTGCATAGTCCCATCCAGTCATTTGATGGGAGTTACAAGACCATGATGAAAAAGGCCATATGAAAGTGATCTATCACATTGCAAAAGTTGAAAATGTCCTTACGTGCTTCCATTAGCAAAGATGCAAGGTCATTAGTTTGCTCCCAAAGATCCTTGGTAGCCTCTGACAAGTATTGTGAATTCACTGTTGTCACAGAGAATCCTTCTTGCTGGGACGGTTGATCTATTAGTGGACAGAGTATTATACTGAGAGGTAAAGACAAGTCGTAGTCTTTCCTTAGTCATTTACTCATTCTATGACCTTGGACAAGTCACACCTCTTCTCTGTTGGGCCAATTTGGACCTTTGTGATGATGTTTCTGATATTTATTGAAGCCCCATCCTTCCCACCCGCCCCCCCCCCCCCCCACAGTGGAATGAATGGCCCTGTGTCTCAAGGTGGTGACATGATCATAGACCACAAAAGAAAGTTTTCCTGTTCCCATAAGTGTGTTTCTCTCCCTGTAGGTATGGTATGGTCACAGAGTGATAACAATGAGGTAACATGGGCTCTGTCCTGGCAGTGCTGATATCGGAGCACTTCTGTGGCAGAAACTTTTTCTTAGATTACAGAAGTCACCCTTCTCTGAGAGCTGTTGACTGAGGCACAGGGTTGAGTCCCCAGCAGCTGTATTTATGCTACTTGGCCCTACTCCCTAGCTATAGAAAATTGGACCACAACTCAGCAAGTCACATCTCTCCTCTAAAAATCCAGAATTGGAGCAAGGGAAAGACAGATCAGTATTGGTAGACAATTGGATCTGCAACATGGACAAGAGAAATGAGGTGTGCATCTTCTCCATGTGATCTGGAGAAGCAGGAAGGCTGGTGTGCAGGGAAGGAGAAGGGGGAAGCAGAGACAGGGACAGATAAAGTCCAGCCCCTGGTCCCAGTTCTTTCTGGAAACCCTTAGGGTCTCCATGATACCCTGGACGACTGTACTCCCATTTCCCACTTAAGCTCACTTGGGAAGGTTTTTGTTAGTTTCAACCAAAAAGACCCAACCAGCACAACTTCCTTGAATACGGAAGCCTCAGCAAGATCTCACAGACAGCTCAAAGCAGGGCAGAGCTGCTGACCCTACTAGGGATACCTGAGAACTCCCTTGAACTGATGATTCTCCAGACTCTCAGGCCTGAATTGAAGACAAAGACCCTGCTGGGCCTGGGTGGCTGAAACCTCAGTGTGTAGGAGTTTGTCTTCGAAGGATACATTATATGCAGATGGCCCTGGGGGATGGGGCAGAGAGGAAGGACCCTTTGGAAGCAAGAAGTCAGCTGGTGGCTTTGGTTTAAGGGATTCAGGGTTCAAGGATGTTCTAGCCATTTTCGTGAGTTGTTAGGACCAGAACCCTAATTTTTCAGAACTTGGTTCTTTTCAGTCTCCCTGCAATTCATGTTTACTTCTCAGTCATGATGTCTCTAACCTGGCTCAGCTCTGCTGTGGGGGTTGGGGAAAGAGGTGGGGATTCACAAGGTCAAAGCATTAAAGGATGGACTCCCCCTACAATGGTGGTAATGGACCTAAAGAGGGGACGCATAGCTGGCCATTTGGTTCAGCACCCCTCCTACCCGAGTGAGTCCTATGGATTAGTTGCTGTCTATGCTCAGGAGGGCTCTGTGCTTTAATGAATTCCCCTCCCCCTACTTACCCAACAGACCCAAGGCCATTAGGGTTCATTCAAACTAGAATGAAGTGTCTGGGTTCAACTTTGTAAGTAATGATGGATCACCTGCAAGGTTGGGTGACAAAATTGCATCTCAGTGTAATAAATCTATTTGCACTCTCTTCAGAGGTGCAGTTGTGTCTTTAGACTGAGTGACCACTGTGGAGGGAGGAACTATGAGGGCACAGTATGAGCCCATTCTGCAGACAGAGCCCACAGTGGCTGGGCTGGAGCAGTGTGGGATCTGGGGATGGGAACAGTGGCAGGCATGGGGACCCACAGTGGGGTAAGATATTGTCCCACCTCCCACCCCCACCTCTGCCTTCACACCATACTCCTGATCTGATTAGGACTTAGAAAGGCCTTGAGCACTAAAAAGGAAGGAAGGGTACATATGTGATTCAAAACAAAGACAATACTAAGCTATAAAATGAGTGTAAGAAGTCTACCAGGTTCTAATTTTTCCCCATGATGGCTACTTGTGTTTATTTTTATTAAAAATCTTTCAATTTTTTCTTAATTTAAAGTATCTCTGCTTTGGTGGACCCCTAAGCTTGAGCTGTTTTTTTGCTTATGGGGTAACCCAGTGCTTCCTGCCCATCTGGGGCCTGCCTGGAGCATGGGATTTGGGGTGGATCTGAGAGAGGGTGAGCAGGGGGGTACTGTGCATGTGTGTGTCAGTGTACGTATGTGCTCATGGATTTGTGCATTTATGTGTACAGGAAACCAGCTGGGCATAACCAGAGCCTGTGGAGGCATGCCAGGCTCTCCCTGGGATGGGACTCCCTTACACACACGCGCGCGCGCGCACACACACACACACACACACACACACACACACACACACATACGCAGAGATCCTATTTCCAAATAAGACTACATTTACAGGTTCCAGGCAGACATGAATTTTTTTGCGGGGGGCACTATTCAACCCAATATAGTCTTCTATTTGGTCTCCCTCAAAATTCATGTTCTTCCTACGTGCAGAATACATTCACCCTATCCCAATATCCCCAAAAGTCAGTACATTCCACCATTAACTCTATCTAAATCCAAAATCCCACAACCCAAATGTCCATCAACAAATGAATGAATAAACAAAATGTGGTGCACACCTACCATGGAATATTATTCAGCCATGTAGAGAAATAAAGTTCTAATACATGCTATGATATTGATGAGCCTTGAAAACATTATGCTAAGTGAAATGAGTCAGAGTTCAAAGGGCAAATACTGTATGATTCCACTTTTATGAAATAGCCAGAACAGGAAATGCATAGAGACAAAAGTTTATCAGTGGTTACCACAGGATGGGGAGAAAGGAAAGTAGGGAGTTACTGCTTAAGGGCTACTGGTTTTTGTTTGGGTGATAACATTTTTGTTTTTTTGGAAATGGATAATGGTGACGGTTGCACAGCATGGGAGTGTAATTAATGTCATCACTGGATTGTACATTTAAGACTGGTTGAAACAGCATTTTTTTGTGACATATATTTTACCACAATAAAAAAAGATATAGAAACAACATAGATATTCAAGATGAAAAAAAATATCGCTTTGGCTGGTGGTCAAGGAAGGAAAGAAGTGATTGTCTAGTACCCTCAAAGGGCAAGTGCTGCATATCTGTTACCTCTTTTACTCTCTCCCAGCCCTAGGAGGTAGCTATTATTATGCCCACTATCTAGATGGGGGAACTGAGGCTCAGGATTCTGCATTCTCTCCTACAGGCAATAGCGTGCCCTGGAAGGGTTGAGCTGTTTTCTTATTATTATGATTTAGTTCACCATTTTTTACGGTGATAAAAATATATAACGAAATGTTTGTCATTTCAACCATTTTTAAGTCCACAATTCAGCAACATTAATTATAATCATCATATTGAGCAGCTATTGCCACTCCAGTTCCAAATGTTTTGATCACCTTTAACAGAAACTCCGTTTCCCCTTAGGCTATAACTTCCTCTTCCCTCTGAACTGAGTTTTCAGCAGGTGTCTCCAGCCAGCAAGGATGGACTAGAGAGAGTGACAGGAGGCAGGGACTCTTGCAGCCCAGGAGAAACACGAGCCCTGAGCTGCAGTGAGGCAGTGGGGATGGTGGGGGTGGGGTGAGGGTGGGGGTGGGGGTGGGAGTAGGAAGGCAACGGAGGAAGAGCAACGGCCAGCCTGGACATGGAGAAGGGGCAACAGGAAGACCCCAGGGTGACTCACTATTTTCTGATGTGGAGGTTGGGGGGACAGTGATGGTACTTTTCCCCAAGATGAGAAGACCTTAAAAGGAGATATATTGAGGGGTAAGGGTGAAAATTCTTTTTGGGACAAATTGAATTTCAGGTGCCTGTGGGATGTCTAGGTGGAGATGTCCAAGTAATATGACATTTCTGGCTGTGGATGGAGCTCAGGGGAGAAATCTGGGCTGGGTCCTAAACTGATATAAACTGATAGTTGTTAAAGACAGAGAAAAGGCACAGGAGTGGATGAGACTGCCCAGGATGTCACGGTGTGAGAGAGAAGCCGGCAGGCCTTGAGGAACCCTGGTATGGAAGAGATGGGCAGAAATGGAGACTGAGAAGCAGCAGCCCGGCTCAGGGAGGAGAGTAGGGAGCACGTGGCATCATGGAACCCAGGAGAGGAGGAAGCTTCAAGATAGACCCAGGGGTCGACTCTGCCAAATGCTGGAGAGAAGCCAATAGGGTGGTCAGGATGGAGCCCTGCTGAAGGGGGTGTCCAACAGGCCAGCTTGGCAAACGGCCCCACACTTAGGAGCTATAGCCCAAACCCATTACAGTACAGTAGGTCAGCTTGTCCAGGGAGCAAGTGCACTGCCCACACATGTCCCCCATGTATCCAAGGGGCAGAAGTGATGGAGAAGGTCCTAACAACCAGAGCTCAGTAACAGTGAGATGGGCTACCTGAAGTGGTAATGAGTGTCCCGTTGCTGGGAGCATGCAAGGAGAAACTGGATGGCCAAATGTCAGAGCTGTGGGCAGTGAGTAGGAAACGAATTAGACACCTACCAATGTCCCTTCTAGCTCAGAGCTCTGGAACATCCAAGGAGGGGAGACAGCTGAGCCCAAAGAGCAGAAAATCCTCAGGCCTTTGCTACTGCGCTCAGGGTGAGCCCCGGACAGGGCTGTTTTAGGGGTAAAGGAACAGGATCATGCCCCCACCTTGGTCAGGTCTCCAGTGCCTCACACCCCCCACCCCCGCCATTTGCTTGCCCTTTCTCTCCATGTTCTGTGGAATCACAGTCCTTAGTGCACATCATGGGAAACTTGTGAAAATACAGAAGAAGGAAAAAGCAAACAGGAGCCCTGGTCAGTTCTTGTTCATGTCGAAGTACCACGATCCAGTACATGCCTGGGCACCAGGGCTGGTGGTTCCTGCAGCAGACAGTGGAGAAGGCCCTGGATTGGGGTCTATGAGGATCCTGCCACTGTATGTTCCTGTTTAGCCACCTTTCCAGACCCTTCTACACCCCTGATGGGTATCGCTTTTCCTAATACCTAGGTGGCATGCTTGCAGGCGCTCCCCTGCCCAGACCCAAAGCCTCCCTCTCCCCCTGGGCCAGCACAGGCTCCCCTGCTTCCCTGGAGGGTGAGGAGACCCTCTCTGGCAGGGCAGGGTGGGGCACCCTTGCCATCGGAGCCCTGACAGCCACCTTCCTTCGTTTCTCACGGTGAAGTTCACTTGCAAGAATGTCAGTGCACTTTTCAGGCTGACAGAAATCCCACCGATAATTGGGAAGAACGGAAAATGAAAACATTAAAATTTGCCATGTCATATGTTCACTTTTTCTGATTGCCTGATACCCACCGTCCACTGACAGATGCTGTATCATTAACACTTTATTAAAAATCACTTCAGGTCTGAACCAGCCCGTCGAGGAGGGAGCATCTTGACAAGGCTTGTGGTTTGTGATTGACAATTAGTAATATTTGGTGTGTCACAACATAGATAGTGTGACTTATTGGTGGTGGTGTAATGCAACACATTTCATCTGAGCTTCTCAAATTGGTACATAGGAATAAGAAAGAAAAGCTGGAGTCTCATTCAGCCAACTTTGATTACCAACAAAGGAGAAATTGTACATACCTGTCTCGGCATGCAAGACCCGGATTTCTATCAATCAGCCAGACGGCTGAGAGCCCCTCTCCTCTTTGGGAACAGGAACCTCAACAGAGTTGGATCTCATTATGCAACCCTCAACTTCTCTATCAGCAGCCAAATCCTTTCTGTCTGGGAATATGAAAGCGCTCCGCTCTGACGCTGCCTCCGCACTTCTAAATTACCAGCCGGCTCCTCTTAAAACAAAAGGCTTCTCATTTTTAAAAATAAAACGATCATATCTTGATTGACGTGCTACATCCTTTCCCTTCAGCTATTTTTCTAACTTGATGTCAGTGGGAGGTGGATTCAGGGGCCATTTTTTTTTTCTTCTCCCTCTCAGCTCTAATTCAATTCCTTTTAAGTGCTTTTAAGAGCAGTGCAATTCAAGGTCTTTCCTTTTTTTGGTTTCTGACCTGGAACTCGTTTTTGGTTTCTTTCTTGGCTAGGATTATCCAGGTAAAGAATGGTCATTTGCATGAGTGAAGGGTGATGGATTTAATGCAAATAGTCTCTGTAAATTTGGAGAGGAATGGCCTGATGTGCAATTTACATGTTTTGCAAAACTGTGTTACCTTGTAAAATAGAAGTGAACGGTAGTGCAGATCACTCCGTCTCAGCACCCTGTGTGAACTGGCTTCTCACAACTTCTTGTTGTTAGCTGCCATTGAGTTGGCTCTGACTCGTGGCGAACCCATGTACAACAGAATGAAACATTGCCCGGTCCTGCACCATCTTCGTAATTACTGCTACACTCAAGTCCATTGTTATGACCACTGTGTATTTTAAGTGACTTCTGACCTGGGAGCTCATCTTCCAGCATTATATTGGGAAATATTCTGTTGCGATCCATAAGATTTTTATTGACTAATTTTTGGAAGTAGATTGCCAGACCTTTCTTCCTAGTCTGTCTTCCTAGTCCCAGACAAGCCACCCCTCACCCCCCCACCTCACCCTTGTCTGTCAGCTTATTGTACTGTGGTGGCTTGTGTGTTGCTTTGATGCTAGAATCTATGCCACTGGTATTTCAAATACAAGCAGGTCACCCATGGTGGAAAACTTTCAGTAGAGCTTCCGGACTAAGACAGACTCTCGGGAGTTACCACTGTCTAAAAAATGAATTTTCTCCATTCATTTGTTTACTTATCTTTTGACTATCTGCTCCCACCCTGCTACCCTGTCTCCAAAAGTGAGCTTCATGAGAACAGAGTCTATGTCTGTTTTGTTCATTGCTGTATCTCCAGTGCTAGAACAATGCCAGTCATGTAGTAAGTACTTAGCAAATATTTGTGGAATGAATGATTGAATTGATAACGGTGGTTGTGGGGCAGTCTGGACCTCAGACACTGAGGACTAGCTCCCACAGAAGGAGTGTTCTGTTGCAAGGAGTCAGCTCTTGGGGTCAGCAGGAGGCTTATAGGAAGGGGAACCGGGGAGAGGCAGCAATTCAGATAGAGGTGAGGAGGGGGCGTAGCTGACTTAGAGACATGTGGACTAATGGGGGGCCTGGGCCCTGGGTTCTGAGTATGAGTCTTCCATCTGGCTGAGTCACAGGTCTCTAGCAAAAGACAGGCTGTGTACCCACTTAACAGTCTCACTGCAATTTAACACCATAATACAGCAGTTAGCAACAGTTCATATTTACTGAGTGCCCGCTGATTTGTGATGACAGATCTGGCTGGGCTCCTCGGAGTCACAATACAATGCTCAAGGTGATGGTGAACTCTCGAGGGGAGTCCAGCCTGGTGAGGCATTGATACTCTGGGGATTCATCTGATGGATGGGAGGCAAGAATCTCTGGGAAGTGACTGGGGCATCTCAGAGGAAAATAACATGGCAGAGTAGAAGAAACACAGGTCTGAATCCCAGATCTGCCACTTAATAGCTGTGTGATCTTAGAAAGCCCCTTAACCTCTCTGGTTAATCATATGTAACCTTCAGGAATTTAAAAAACAAAAGTAGTATGTAAAAGGCTTGGCCTAGGGACTGGACACATTCTGGGTACTTGGTAACTATGGCTTTGATTAATATGGTGGCAGCACCTTAGGTCCATGCGTAGTCCATTAGCGTTCAAGGAGGACCTCTTCCAGCGGCTGAGAGTACCAGGGCAGGACTCCTCTGTATGACGGGAAGGATGAACGTGAAGGTGTCAGGGACTATGAAAAGGGCTTAGGGCTCGGGGTGGGTTCTGCTGTGGTGAGGCTGGGCTCATGTCTGGCTCCCCTAGGCCCATCAGTTGCTAACACAACAGACGAATTCTCAGCCCATGTGATTTGGGACCAAAAATCCAAAGGAAGAAACTCAAGTGTGTATAAACAAATAATCATTTAGTAAAGTGGCCAGAGACAAGACCTATTTACCCCAATCAATGCTTTCTTGTATTCCAGCCATGATCCGCCAGAAACTGTAATGAAAAAAGAGGTGCCATTCCCAGAAGCAATGGAAAAATACTTAGGAATAAACTTAATGAGAAATGCGTGTGACCTATATAAAGACAACTACAAAATTTTATTGGTGAAATAAAAGGAGACTAGAATAAATGGAGAGACATACTACGTTTCTGCATGGGAAGACCGAATATTGTAAAAATGTCAAACCACCTCCGTGTTAATTTGCAGATTTAATGCAATACCAAACAACCCCGCAAAGAGAACTTGATAAAACGATTCTAAAATTCATCTGGAAGAAATATTGATCAGAATCTCAAAAAATATTCTGAAAAAAGAGAACATTGGCATATAGCCTACTGAATATTAAAACAAATCATGAAGTAGCAATAATTAGAACAGAGAGAATGTTGATGGAAAAAAAGAAATAGACTTTAATGGATTAGAATAGAATGCCTAGAAATAGATGAAATCACAGGTAAAAATTAAATATATGATAAAGAAATCATCCAAAACAATGAGTGAATGATGAATTATTTAGCAATGCTATCGAGAAAATGGATTAGCACCTCAAAAAAATAATTTATAATTTACGTATACCTTATACTTCATATCAAAATAACTCCAGCTGCAGAAAAACTTAAGTTCAGAAAAAGACCAAACACTAGAAAGTCTAGCAGAGAATGGATTAAGTCCTTGAAACACAAATTTTAAAGGGACAATATGATGATTTACATAGAACTGAAAAAATATATATGATAAAAATTATGTATATATGTGTGATGACTAAGTAAAATATTTGCATGGGGGCAAGAACCATGGGAGTAAAACATGTTCAGGGAGATATCTTCCCTTTTTGTGTTCATCATATTTGTTCAGTAAAAATAATTAAGGGGAAAAAAGTACATAAATGATTTTTAACCAACCAAACCAAACCCACTGCCATCAAGTTGATTCCGACTCAGATTTTTAGACGATTGAATTACAATATAATTTTTAGATGATTAAGTTATATTTTTTATTATAAAAACTTAAGTACGTACTAACACATAATCCCCTTATCTATGATTACTCCTCTTTCTTAAAATATAAAGTTAGAAAACCATTGAAGACCATATACAGTTGTCCCTCAGTATCCGAGGGGGATTAATTCCAGGACCTGTACTGGTACCAAAATCTTTGAATGCTCAAGTCCCTTGTATAAAATGGCATAGTACTTGCATATAACCTATGCACATTCTCCTGTATGCTTTAAATCATCTCTAGGTACTTACAATACCTAATACAATGTAAATGCTATGTAAATAGTTGTATATATTGTATTGTTTATGGAATATTGACAGGAAAAAAAGTGTTTTTTTTTTTAATATTTTCGATCTGCAGTTAGTTGAACCCATGAATGCGGAACTCTGGATATGGAGGGCCAACTGCAATCTGCTAGGCATTATCTCTTATGAAGAGTTGTTGACAAGTTTTCTAATTCTTTAATTTCTATGAATTCCTGCTTAACTTTATTTTGGTTCTCCTCAGGCTAGGATCAAACACTTCATCAACCCAAATAAACCCTAAATTTAAAAAAAAAAAAAATTATTGAGGTAAAATTCCCAAAATAGTGCACAATCTTAAGTGTATAGCTGGCTGAACACCCATGTCACCATTCAGATCAAGATACAGAACATCTCCAGTACACGGAAGATTCCCTCCTGTTGGCTCTCCCAGAGCATTCCTGGTTTCCACATAAATTAGGATAGTTTTGCCTGCTTTTCAACCTCACATAAATGTGTGTCTGCCTTCTTTTGTACGACATTTTGTGTGTGAGCTCAATCTGTATGGCTGTATATTGGCAGTTCATCTTTTTCATGGCTGTATAGCTGTCCATTGTGTGAATACACCACATTTTATTTATACTTTCTACTGTTGATGGATTTGGGGGTTGTTTTCAGATTTTGGCTGTTAACAGTCCGACTACAGTGAACAGTCTTATACGTGTCTTTTAATGGACATGCACACTCACTTGTCTTGGATAAAACCTTAGGAGTGGAATTCCTGGGTTGTATGTGTAGCTTTAGTAGATACTGAGAAGCAGTTCTCCAATGGGGTTGCACCACTTCACCTTCCCACCAGAAGCGTACGAGAGTTTCAGTTGTTTCACATCCTTGTTAACACTTACTATTGTCAGTCTTTTAATTCTAGCCTCTCTAGTGTTACCCTACATTCTTATACGTTTTGTCAAAAGCTCTTTTACAGCCTTAGACAAAGTGAGGTCCCCTTCCTGGCGTGAAGGGGAAACAGGCAGAAAAACAGACTTGGGGAGAGCCTTTGGCTCCTCCTGACACCCTGTGGCCATTTGATGGCCCGGGATGGGGCCAGAGCGTTTCCAGGATCAGCTCCTTGCTGGGAACACATAGCCCCCAACTTCTCAGGCTCAGAAACTGTTGCCCCCTCTCCCCCACACTGATGCTGAGCCATGAGCAGGACCTCCCAGGGCAGCCCCACCCAGGGCTTTGCCACCAGCCAGAACCCAGTGTCTGGAACCAAGTTGACTGGGATTGGGCAGGCCAAGCCAGCTATGGCTGCACAATCAAGTTTAGTGCTGAGTCCCCATAGGGATTCAGCTCAGCTCCCAGCATCCAGGGAAAGACCACCAGAGGCCTAGGCTGACAGGTTTCCTGGAAGACTGCTGCCTGGGCAGGGGCGGCCAAGGGGCAGCACTAGGGTGGGAATCACAGCTGCTCAGGCAGGAAGACTCTTGCTGCCCAGAGCTAGGGGTTTCTTTTGGGAGCCTTAGGGGTCCACACACACAGGGCACCATGCCTGAAGCTCTGCGCACCCTGCTCCCTAGTCTGCCTAGGGCTTTGACCTTGAATCTGACTCCTTGCCGATGACACCCTTTCCCCATCCCTGGGTCTCATACTTAAGCCCCGGACCTTCCCTCCCTTTGTCTTCCCTGGACAATTTCCTGCCTGCCCTGGCCATGTCAGGGACATGGCTTATT
The DNA here is from genome assembly GCA_030035585.1 of Dugong dugon. Taxonomy (NCBI): domain Eukaryota; kingdom Metazoa; phylum Chordata; class Mammalia; order Sirenia; family Dugongidae; genus Dugong; species Dugong dugon. Next base: position 70,712,485 of record CM057471.1, read on the forward strand.
TTTCTTCCCTGAAAGAGACAGTCTTGGACTTTTGTGTTAAGCGACAGAGAGGGAGAGAAAGAGAGAGAGACAAAGAAAGCAAGAGATACACTAAGAGACAGGCAGAGAGAAGGAGAAAGAGAGAACCCTACACACAGTGTGTTGGTGGTGGGAGGGTGGGTACAGAGAAAGAGAGTCAGAGAGAGACACACACAAACACACAGAGAGACACACGCAAACACACAGACACACACACACAGAGACACACACAAACACACAGAGAGACATACACAAAACTCACAGAAAGGCAGAGGCCTAAGAGATGACCGGGAAAGGTGTTGGGAAGCTTTGTTCCCCACTTCCTTTGGGCAACTCAGTGCTGCCTCCTGGCCCTTCCTGGGTCCCAGCCACACTCCCCTGGCTCCCTGACACTGGATGCCCTCCCCCAGCACCCCTCTTGGGCCTCACACCCCCTACCCAGAACACTCCATTGGGCTGCTTCTCTGTGTGAGCTTCACTCGGGGAGTGAAGTCCACACCTGCACGTGGCCTCTCATACCCTACTCTCACCTGGGCTTCAGACAACATCGGCGACACCCTTCAACCTCTCAGGGTCACATTCACTCATTCGTTCATTCATCCATCACAGGTTTGAGCTCTTCTGTGCTAGGCATAGTGCTCTGCACTGGGGTTTCAGCAGGAAAAGGGGCAGAGGAGGTCTCTGCCTTTGATGAGCTTACCACCTAGTGGGGTCCCTGGGGTCCAGGTGATATGAGAGGAGGCAGCGTCCCTTTGGATGGCAAAGCTCAGGAGACTATATTGGCCCCATGGCACCCCCTTGTCCAAGGGCATCAGGTAATGGGGAAAGGCTTGTATTATAATCTTATAAGCTCTAAAATTCCAGTAACTTTCCATATCTCCTCCCAACACTGAAGCCAGTCTCTCTGCTGACAAAGGGAGAGGGAGAGAGGGACCATCAGCAGAACTTGTGACCTCTCACTTCCACGCTTTCTCTTCTCATGTGGCATGTAATGAACCTCAGCATTCAGACCTTAACCGACATCCAGAACCCACCAGGCCCAAGCTCGGAACTCCAAAATGCCCACATTTCCCCCTTGCCCTAGGGCTTGGTTTTGGGTGGACTGTAACTGGTCCAGGGCCTGGGGGACACATTTGATCAACAGGAAAAGAAAGGAAAGCTACAATGCAGGGGTGTGGTTGGGCACAGCACTCTGGGCTCAAAAAGCTCCCTGGTGGCGGCAAAGCAAGGAGGGAAGGGTGACAAACTGGGATCCTTTTGTCCCTCTTAATGATTGTTAGACAAGGAGCCCTAATGGCACAGTGGTCAAGTGCTCAGCTGCTAACTGGTGGTTCGATCTGCTCCTATAAAGATTTCAGCCTAGAAAACTCTATGGGCAGTTCCACCCTGTCCGATAGGATCACTATGAGTCGGAATTGAGTTGACGGCACACAGCAATGATTGTTAATGTTATAATGCAGGGCAGGCGTGGCCAGAAAATTGTAAGTGTCAATGAATTTCACAAAAAAGGGCTATGCCAAGCTGGTGTCTGGGTGAAGTAGACCCCACTGAGAGAAGGAATTTTGTAGCTGAGACCTGTAGGATGGATGGGAGCCAGCTAGGAGAAGGGGAAATGGGATAAGAGGGGAGGAGGGAGGAAGAAAGTTCCAGGCAAGGTCCTGGAGTTAGTACTTGGTAGGCTCTGCGCCCCCAAAGATGGGAATGTGTGGTGGGAGATGGGGCAGGATAGATGTGGCAGCAAACAGATCTTGTAGGGCGGGGGAAGGACATCATCAGATTCGCACCTTAGAAAGAGTGTTGTAGTTGGTGAGTGGAGGGTAGATTGGACCATCAAGAGACCGACTTCCTCATCTGTAAAGTGGGGCAATAGTATAGCCTCACAGAGGTGGCACAAAGTTGGAAGGAGAGAGCAGAGGTGGAAACCCTTGTGAAATGTTCCGGTGCTGTTTATTTTTCCTAGATAAAAGGGTGGGATGGGGATGGCTCAGTGGTAGAATTCTTGCCTTCCATGTGGGAGACCCTGGCTCAGTTCTCTGCCAATGCAACTCATGCACCACCACCAACTGTCTGTCAGTGGAGGCTTGCGTGCTGCTATGATGCTGAACAGGTTTCAGCAAAGCTTCTGGACTAAGACAGACTAGGAAGAGGGGCCTGGTGATCTACTTATGAAAATCAGCCAATGAAAACCCTATGGGTCGCAATGGTGGTGTCCACAACTGTGTTTTATTCTGTTGTGCATGGGGTTGCCATGGGTCAGGGGCCAACTCCAGGGCAACTAGTCACCACCACTACCACCAACACAACAAATAAAGGGTAGGAGACAGCAGGGGTCTCATATAGAGGGTGGGGCCAGTAGAGATAGCCCCAGGTGTAGGCAGAAGCGGTTCATGAGGTCATCAACCTGCCCATCACTCTCTCCCTGGCCCGAAGCCTCATGAGCCCCTGATAAGTGCTTATGGAATACACGAATGAGTCACAGTCATTTCAGTCTCAAATTTCAGTCAGTGGATTAGCAAGGCCAGGCACAGTCCCACAGGGCATAAAAATCCCTCCCTCATAAGGTCATTGGCAATTTGGAACGAGACCAGCTTATAACGCAAAATATCCCTGAGTAAATCAACTAATTACGGCTGATTTTTGGGCAATAATGAAAACTGGGATGATCACTGTTGGGGAGCCTCGACCTCTTTTCCTGGCACCCAGCACCCTACATCTGATCCGATAGCAAGGCTGCAGGCACTACCTACAAACATACCTTGATCCTCCCTCCCTCCATCTCCTCCATCTCCACATCCCCACCAAACCCATCTCTCCACCTCTGCCGGGGGCCTGCAGCTTGGGGAGTCACAGCTGCAAGGGTCTTGCTGCTTCCACCCTCGGCCTGGTGATCCATTCTCCACCCTGCCACCAGAGGGAGCGTCCCCAAAGTGAACTAGAGCCCATCACACCACACTCAGAGCTTCTCTGAGGCTCCTTGTTGCCATTAGAATAAAATCTGGACTCCTTCTTCACTTGGTGTAACCAGGTGCCCCTCCCTGCTAATCTCATCTCCTGCCCAGCTCCAGCCACTCTGCTGCATCCATGCTGGTTTCCCAACATTCCTGTTCCACCACCACCCCAAGCTCATTCCTGTCTCAGGGCCTTTGCACTTCAGTTCACGCTGCCTGGAAAGTTCTGTCCCTATATCTTTATGTGGCTAGCTCCTCCATGTTATTCAGGTAAAATGCTCTTTTTCCCCCAACAAAGGCTTATCCTGGTCAATCCATCTAAAGTAATCACTCCTTACTGCTTCCCCAGATTTATTTTCTTTGTAGTACTTGTCGCCCTCTGAAATTATCTTGTTCATTTGTTTATTTTCTTGGGGTGTCAAAACCCAGTGTGAGCTCTCTGAGCAAGGGGACTTATCTCCCCAGCAGCAGAACAATGTCTGCACATAGTAAGTATACAATAAACATATACTGAGTAAATGAATGAATGGACATTGATGGAGGGAGGTAGCCATGATGGTGGCAGGGAGAGGTGACGATGGAGGTGGCAATGATGCTGAGGAGAAGGAGGAGGAGGAGGGTGGTGAGCGACTTTAGTGGGGATGATCTTGGTCACTAAGATGCCCTTGTCTGTGACTTGCTGGTGCCCTTTCCATGTCAAAAGCTGGATATTCTAAGAAGAGATTTGTGGGTTGCTGTTGTCAGTTGCCAGCAAGTCAATTCCAACTCATGGCGACCCCGTGTGTGCGGAGTAGAACTGTCCTATAGGGTTTTCAAGGCTATGAGCTTTTGGAAGTAGATCACCAGGACTGTCTTCCGAGGCACCGCTGGGTGGGTTTGAACCGCCAACCTTTTGGTGAGTAGTCTAGGGCTTAACTGTTTGCACCACCAGACACTCCTAGATTTGTGGGTACACCTCCACTAATAAACCATTCAGCTCTCTGAGCTACCTCCGTGCGTTCTCTAGTCCACAGAATCCCCCCAGAGCCTCAGCTATGAAGCCCAGCACTCCCACCTGTTTAATATTCAGCTTAAACTTTACACATCCTGTTTAAACACTTCAGCACCTTCTCATTGATTTTGCTCCTCACCAAAAATAAAAATATTTTGGTACTGCAAATAAAAGCAAATATTTGATACCACTTGGCATTTTTCAGTGCATTAATTAGCAATTTGCTGGATAAATATTGCTGTGTAAACCAACAATCACTTCCCAATAATTAAAAGACAGTCAGATGTTATCGGAAAAGCTCCCGGTGTGTGCTCCAGCTCTGGGAAATGCTGTCCCTTGCAGCTGTGGTTGGAGCAGAAGGAGCTGGAAAAAGGTGAGGGTGGTCCTGGGCTAGCTGGCTTCTGAATTCTAGCTCTGGCTTTGGAGTGAGGAAAGGAGGTGAAGGTGCTGGCAATGGACCAGAGGGTGATGAGCACCCCCACACTGGGGTCCTGGACCTCTCAGTGCCCCAAAGATCACTGAGGTAAACATGAGAACTAGGCTTGGCCAAGGTTTTGTGATTAGAATGGGAGTCAGTCTAGAGAAGTGGTTACATGCATGGACTTGGGAATACAGCAGACTCAGGGGAGACAGCCCCAGATCAGCCACTCCCTGGCTGTGTGACCTTGGACAAGGCACTTCTCTCTGAGACTCAGGTCTTTCATCTGTAAAATGGGTATGACAAAAATTCCTACCTCACAGATTTGTTCTGAGAATAAAAGGTTGGAATGCAGGTGCTTAGCAAATACTGGTTGCTGGTTATTGTCATTACTATTGTTTTTCTTCTGGGTGACTTGCTCTGGGTCTAACCTCTCTCTGTCCCTGTGTCTCTTACTTTTATTATCCCTACCCCCCAGTGTTGCCTACCCAAGGAGGGTAGCAGGTGAAATCTTTGCCCTCATCTCTTTGCTCAGCCTCTCTGAGCAAAGTCCAAATGACCATGTATGAATCTTCCCTAGTCCCCATCTTGTTTAGGATGGAAGAAAGGAGGGCAGGGATGGCCCAGCTCGTGCGGTACTGTAGGGCTGGGGCTGCAAGAGGGGGGGCTCTCTCCACTTAGCTGTGTGATCTCAAACCTGGGTTGCCCACAGTACTTGGGATAAATGGGAAGCCAAGTCCTGGGGCTTGGGAAGATTGGCCTGAGCAGGCTCAAAGAGGCAAGAACAGGGCAGGCTTGTGGAGCAAGATGTAGAACTGAGCCTTTCTATTGAACTGCTTCCTCCCTTCCCCTACCCCCTCTGAGATAACTACAGGGTTATAAAAATAGTGGAACACAGAGGACAAGCACTAGCAGGAGCAAAGGGGAAAGTGACATCTATGCATCTGAAATTGGAAGAATTTCTTCCAATAGTGAAGGAATCTGCCTGGGGAAAGGGCTGGCCACGTGGGAGGCACTGGGTGTGAAGGAGGAGCCATCTTGGCAGTAATTAGAGTTTCCAGTGATTGTGCACCTACTGTGTGCTAGACCCAGGGCTAAGAAAATCACATGCATTATCTCACAGTGAGTCCTCATTACAGCACCGGGGTGAGGTGCTATCTTTGGCGCCAGTTTGCACAAGAGGAAGGTGAGACTCAGAGAATTGATTACTTGCTCATGGTCACACAGCAAATAACTGGCTGAGCTGGGACTTGAGGCCAGGTCCACCTAACTCCTAAGCCCAAGTCTTTAACTACCAGGTTAGGTGGCCTCCCTCAGTACAAGGGATCTTTGTCAGAACTCCATCGCCCACCTAAGTACAGGGAGGCAGAGCCTAAAGATGAGAGGGGCTAAGGGCCTTAGGTGGAAGCAGTTTCTGTAAGTGTCCCATGCATTGGGCCAAGGTGCCAGCTCGTGGCTCTCATTGAAGGCTGGCTTAGTGGAGCAGGGTGCAACATTGCTGGCTCCTGGTGCAGCTGGCCATGCCATTTAGAGAGGAAAGGTGACACCCCAGCCAACTTAGAGCAGCATCTCTGACTTCAGAAATGAGGTTCATTGACATAGTGATTTTCCCATCATGTACATGCCTCAGTTTCTCATCCTTTTTACTCCCCTCAAACAACAAAACTCAGAGATTGCAAATTAAACCTTCAGAAAACCCAAATATTTCTCTTGTCTGGGTTTGAATAGGATTCTTATCTCAACCTCCAGGTCTGGACAAATACTGTGAAGATGAGCAAATGGAGGAGAGCCACTGGCCATATGAAAAGACTGCAGTTCATAATAAAGGGATTGGTACAAATGTTCCTGTTTGAGACAAACTTCCTGCCTGAATCAGCAGGAATCTTTAGAACAGTCTCTAATATGTGTGCCCAGTAAGATAAAGGGGACATATTATGTCTGAAAAAGGTACAATCTGAGATTGGAAAAGATAGTTTTCTGCTGAAAAGTATAATTGGTACATTTTAAAAGGCAACGAGGCTGGAAATAGCAGATTGAACATTGCAGAAAAATGGGACCTGTTGTTAAAGAAATCTGTCTCAAAAAATCTTCCCATAAGTCAGAAGAGAGGAATAAGGGAAGAATGTGATGAGTGAAAAGATACTTTGAAGAAAGATCTAATAAACAGAATAAAAGAAGCAATAGTCAGAGGAATAATAAAATTTCTTTTTCAACGTTAGGCAAAGCTAAAGAAGAGATCTATAGCCAGGTGAATATTTGAATTTCAAGGATCAAAGGGGAAAATCCTATAAGTATCCATTCAGGAAAAAAATTTTGCCAACTCTATTAGTTATAGTATAGATTTGGTTATGTGCACAGAGGCCTAAAATAACAATATAAAAATATTTCTTTTTCATTTAATAGTACATAAGTTTGATGGTGACTCTGCTCCATGAAGTTGCTCAGAGCTCTGAAGTGTTGAGAGCTCTGACTCCTATCTGATTATTCTGCCAACCATAGGGTTTTAATTTAGCTTGAAGGATCCTTGTTCCAAGTAGCAGAATGAAGGAATAGTAAAAGAAAGACACACCTCCTCCCTTAAAGATCACTACCCAGACTTTTCACACAACTCTGCGCCTATCCCATTAGTCAGAACTTAGTCACATGATTGCTCCTAGCTGCATGGGAGACTGGGAAATGTAGTCTTTATTCTAAGAAACTGTGTGCCCAATTTGTTACTATGAGAGCGAAGAGGAAACTGGTTGTCGAAGAATTCTTATCCCAGTGCCCTCAAACTAGGTATTAAAAATAAAATGAGGAAAAAAGCCCCAACAATTCTCTACCACCTAGAAATTTAAAAATCTCTCTAGTAACCTGTACTTCAGTCAAAAAGGAAATACAAAAAATTGCAGAAATCAAGAAAATAAAGATAGTAAACTACACATCAGAATCTATGGGTGGGAAATCATTAAAGTAATGCTCAGAGCAAAAGCCTTAAAGATGTATACCAGTAAACAAAAAAGATGGAAATAAGAATATCAAGTATCTAGTCTAAGAGTTGGAAAAAGAACGACAAAACACACCAAAGGAAAGCAGAAGTAAAGAACTGATAAAGATAAAAGAAGAAATTATGAGTTAATAAGCAGAAAAACAGAACTAATAAATCTGTTCAAAAGATAATTCTTTGAGTAAACCAATAAAGTAGATAAACCACAAGATAAACTTAAGAGAAAGGTCTGGAAAGCCTAAATACATGAAATAAATGATAAAGAAAAATTAACCAGAGAAAGAGAGGAAAGTAAAGAATCATAAGAAATTACTTTGCTCAACTTTATGTAAATATATTAAAAAACCTGTATGAATTTGATGATTTTTTGCAAAGTATAAATTATCAAACCTGATTCAGGAAGAGACAGAAAAGCTAAACATTTCCACATAAGAAATTGTTAAAGTTGTTTAGGAGTTATTGCCCCCAAAGAGTACCAGGCCCAGATGGTTTCACAGGGGAATTCTACCAAGCCTCTAATGAGCAGATAATTCCAATTTATTTAAGCTGTTTCAGAACTTTAAAAAGGAGTAAAAAATTCTTTCTAAATAAATATTTTGATAAAGCAAGTAAAATGTTGATACCCAAATACAAGAAAGATTACACAAAAAGAACTACAGACCAATGTCACTTATGAAAAACAGTGCAGATAATCCTGAAAAAAGTAAACTGAATCTAGCAACACATTAAAAGAAAAATATATCTTGACCAAATAGTTTATTTCATGAATGTACAAATTGTCAATATTAGAAATATACAAATAGAATTTATTATATACATTTCATAGTATTAGTAGATCTAAAGAGAAATATTATATTATGTTCTTTATAAACACTGAAAAGGCATTTGACACTTTATGTTGTTGTTAGGTGCCATCGAGTTTGTTCTGTCTCACAGCAACTGTACGTACAACAGAACAAAGCACTGCCCAGTCCTGCACCATCCTTACAATTGTTATTATGCTTGATCCCATTGTTGCAGCCACTGTGTCAGTCCATCTTGCTGAGGGTCTTCTTTTTCACTGACCCTGTACTTTATTAAGCATGATGTCCTTCTCCAGGGACTGATCCCTCCTGATAACATGTCTAAAGTATATGAGATGTAATCTCACCATCCTTGCTTCTAAGGAGGATTCTGGTTTTACTTCTTTCAAGATAGACTTGTTCATTCTCTTGGGAGTCCATGGTATATTCAATATTCTTCACCAACACTACAGTTCGAAGGCATCAATTCTTCTTTGGTCTTCCTTATACATGGCCCAGCTTTCGCATGCATATGAGACGATTCTTTATAGAAACGCTTCATGATGAAATATTGTTCCTTAACATGATAAAACACATCTGTCTCGGCACAACAGTCAACATTATGCTTAATGAGGAAACACTAGAAATATCCCCACTAACATCAAGAGCCAAACAAGAATATCTGCTATCACACTATTATTAAACATTGAGCTGGAGATACTAGCCAAATAAAGAAATTAAAGGGATAAAAAATTGGGAATGGAAGCGAATGGCACTATTTGCAGATAATATGTTCATATAACACAAGAGAATCAAATTTAAAACTACCATAAACGGCAGGAGAATTCAACAAGGTAGTAGGGTGCAGATTGATATGTGGAAGTTTTCTTTTTTTTCTATAAAAATAACCAGTTAGAAGATATAATTGGAGAAAAGATCTCATTTATAATAGCAGGAAAAAAATCCAGGAATAAATTTACCCAGAAATTTGCATGACCTGTGTGAAAAAACTTTAAAACACTTCTGAAGCATCTAAAGAAGACGTGAACAAATGGAAGAACGTAAGGTGTTCTTGGCTAGCAAGACTTAGCATCATAAAGAGGTAATTTCTCTCCAAGTTAATTTATAAACTTAATGTAATCCCAAAGGGTCAATGTGCCTGAAAAAGAAAAAGAAAAAGTAGACAAGTGGATTCTAAAATTCACATAAAACAACAGACAAGCAAGAATAGTGAGAAAAACTGAAAAAGAATTGCCGTGAGGGGCACCAAACCTACGTCTAGTAAAGTCCCTACCACTAAAGAAGGGCTTTCCTCATGCCTGCAGAGACAGACAGGCCAATGGATGAGAGTCTAGAATTGGATCCAACCACGCACAGAACTTTAGTATATGTTAAAGGTGCCATCTCCAGTAGAAATACGTACATGAGGTTATACTGACTAAACCACAGCTACAGTGGGAGACTTTATGAAATCACTCTCAGTTTGTTAATTCATAAATAAGCAGCAAATAAATGAAAAATATGAGTTATCAGAATAATATTATTTACAAGTTTATTTTGAGTGACTACATAGCTAACCTTTTTTTTTTTCTTCTTTTTTTCTGCCACAACAAAACTACACATTGTTTTCAAATGTCCATGGAACATTTTTAAAAATTGACTATTAACTGAGCCATAAAGAAGACCTCAGTACTTTCCAAAATACAGAACTTGTTTGTACAGGCCATATTTTTCTGACCTCAATGCGGTAAAACTAGAAATTAACTACAAAGAGAGTAAGACAAACGTCTTCTTGGAAACGAAAAATCACTCTGCTGAATAATTATTTTGTGAGATAGGAAACCAGACTACTGTTGCAGAAGATTTAGAAAATGAGACAATGACAAAACTACACATTAGCACTTATGAGATGCAGCTATTACTGTACTCACAGGATAATTCACAGCTTTAATTGCTTTTAGAATTAAGTGAGGAGGCATGAAAACAAATGAGCGAAGCATCCAATGCAAGAAACTGATAAAAGAGGAAAATTGGAAAACAGAAAAAAGAAATTAATAAAGATAATAGCTGAAATTAATGAAATAGAAAATTTAAAAAGTAGACACAATTTAAAAACTCAAGTGCTGCTTCTTTAGAAAGATCTATAGAAGAAACAATTTTCTGGTAGGATGAATCCAGAAGTAAAAAAGTAATAAAGAAGGCAGTATAATAAATGCAAAAGGAAACATAACCACAGATGTAGAGATTACTGTCAAATTATAAAAGAATATTGTACAAATAAATTTAAAAATCTCTAAATGAATGGTTTTCTAGGAAAATGTAAAGTAATAAAACAGAAAACACAAACAGACAAATAGAAATCAAGGTTGAAATTTAGAAAATAGTTAAAATAATTTGACCCAATGGATTTTGTAGAATATTCTTTCAGAACAAAGCAAAGAGATAATTTCTGAGTAATTTAATTTGTACCAGAGAGTAAACAGAGAAGGAAAGCTTCTTAGTTCATGTTATGGATTTGTATGAGTTCTTTAGCTATTTTGGATACTAATCAGTCTATCAATTTCATGAAAAACTCTGTTGGGATTTTGACTGGAATTGCATTGAATCTACATATCAGTTTAGGGAGAATCTGTATGATGCTGAGTATCCCGAAGTATGAAATGGTATCTCCTTTATTTATGTAGATCTTTTCTGAGTCTTTCAACAATCTATTAATTTTTTCTATAAAGTTCTAATATATCTATTGTCAGATTTATTCCTAGATACCTTATAGGTTTTGTTGTTGTTGTGGGCTGTTTTTAAATTAAAAATTTGAATTGTTTTGTTACAGGAGCACAGAAATCAAACACAGTTAAACTCACTTTAGTATATTGGTCTTGAATTAAGCAACCTTACTCACCCCTTCTATATATTTTAATAGTTTGCCTACAGATCTTGTTGGATTTTTTTACATAGATAATCATATAATGTGTAAATATTGACAGTTGGGTTTCTTTATTTCCAATATCTTTACTTATATTTATTTTTCTTGTCTTACTGTGTGATTCAGAACTTCCAGCACAGTTTTGAGTAGAATTGTAATAAAGATATTTTTTGTATTGTTCCTGATTTTAAGAGGAATGACTATAACATGTCACCATTAAGTAGAACATTTGCTGAAGATATTCTCTATTCTTTTTTTGCTGAGAGTATTTTCCATCTATTAACGGGTGCTGAGCTTTATAAAATGCTTTTTTCCTAGCTATATTGAGACAATCATATAGCTTTTCTCTGTGATTTTTTTCCCCTAAATTTTATTTATTTTGCTGTTGTTTACAATATACACAGCAAAACATACACCTATTCAACAGTTTCTACATGTACAGTTTAGGGACATTGATTATATTCTTCAAGTTATGCAACCATTCTTACCCTCCTTTACTGATTGGTTCCTCCCTCATTAACATAAACTCACTGCCCCATAAGGTTCCTATCAAATCTTTTGAGTTGCTGTTGTCAATTTGATCCTATACAGATAGTTCTTAAAAGAGCATAATGCTCAAGGCAGACTTTTTTTTTTTTACTAGTTAAGCTGAAGTATTGTTCAGTTTTAGGATGACTTAAGGGGATATTTTTGGTTTAAAGTTTAAAGTTGATCTCAGGGCAATAGTTTCAGGGGTTCATCCACCCTCCATGGCTCCAGAAAGTCCAGAGTCTATGAGAATTTGAAATTCTGTTCTGCATTTTCCCCCTTTTCATCAGGATTCTTCTATGGAATCTTTGATCAAAAATGTTCAGTAATGGTAGCTGGGCACCATCTAGTTCTGGTCTCATGGCAAAGGAGGCAGTTGTTCATGGAGGCAATTAGCCACACATTCTACAACATAATGTCTTCAAGCTCCATCCATACTGTAGCATGCATCAAGACTTCATTTCTCCTGCTGGCTGAGTAGTATTCAATTGTATGTATGCAGCACATTTTGTTTATCCATTCATCTGTTGATGGAAGTTTAGGTTGTTACCACCTTTTGGCCATTGTGAATAGTGCTGCAATGAACATTGTTGTATAAGTCTCTTTGAGTCTTTGCTTTCGAGTCTTTTGCATATACACCTAGTAGTGGAATTTCTAGGTCATATGGTAGTTCTGTTTTTAGTTCTTTGAGGAACTGCCACAGTGTTTTCCCCAAAGGCTGTACCATTTTGCATTCTTACCAGCAATGCATAAGGATTCCAATTTCCCCACATCCTTGCCAACATTTGTTATTTTCTTTCTTTTTTAACTGAGCCATCCTGTTGTTGTTGTTAGGTGCTGTCGAGTTGGTTCCGACTCATAGCGACCCTAGGCACAACAGAACAAAACACTGCCCAGTCCTGTACCATCCTCACAATCGTTGTTATGCTTGAGCTCATTGTTGCAGCCACTGTATCAATCCATCTCGTTGAGGGTCTTCCTCTTAGCTGACCCTCTACTTTACCAAGCATGATGTCCTTCTCTTGGGACTGATCCTTCCTGATAACATGTCCTAAGTACATGTTCTAAGGAGCATTCTGGTTGTACTTCTTCCAAGACAGATATGTTCATTCTTTTGGCAGTCCATGGTATATTCAATATTCTTCACCAACACCACAATTCAAATTTGGTCTTCCCTATTTGTCGTCCAGCTTTTGCACACGTATGAGGTGACTGAAAATACTATGGCTTGGGTCAGGCACAACTTAGTCTTCAAGGTGACATCTTTGCTTTTTAACACTTTAAAGAGGTCTTTTGCAACAGATTTGCCCAGTGCAATGCATCTTTTGATTTCTTGACTGCTGCTTTCATGGGTATTGATTGTGGATCCAAGTAAAATGAAATCCTTAACAATTTCAATCTTTTCTCCATTTATCATGATGTTGCTTATTGGTCCAGTTGTGAGGATTTTTGTTTTCTTTACATTGAGGTTTAATCAATACTGAAGTCTGTGGTCTTTGATCTTTATCAGTAAGTGCTTCAAGTCTTCTTCACTTTCAGTGAGAGTGAAATGGTATCTCATTGTGGTTTTGATTTGCATCTCTCGTCTCTCTGATAGCTAATGACACTGAGCATCTTTTCATGTGTTTGTAGGCCATTTGAATGTCCTCTCTGGTGAAATGTGTATTCAAGTCCTTTGCCTATTTTATGATTGGGTTATTTATCTTTTTGTTGTTAAGTTGTCAAAATATATATGTATATTAGGAGGGATCAGTCCCTGGAGAAGGACATCATGCTTGGTAAAGTAGAAGGTCAGTGAAAAAGAGGAAGACCCTCTGCGAGATGGATTGACACAGTGGCTGCAACAAAGGGCTCAAGCATGACAATGATTGTGAGGATGGTGCAGGACCGGGCAGTGTTTTGTTCTTTTGTACATAGTGTCACTGTGAGTAGAAACCAACTCGATGGCACCTAACAACATCTTTTTGTTGTTAAGATGTCAAAATTATATATATATTTTAGCTATTGGATTCCTGTTGGGTATATGATTTCTGAAGCTATTCTCCCAGTTGGTAGCTTGTCTTTTCACTTTTTTGGTAAAGTCTTTTGATGAACAAAAGCTTTTAATTTTTATGAGGTCCCATTTAATTATTTTGTGTTTTGCTGTTTGTGCTTTTGTTATTATATTAGCTAATCCATTGTTGAAAGCTAGGCCTGTCAGCATTGCGCCTGCTTACTCTAAGAATTTTATGGTTTTAGTTTGCACATTCAGGTCCTTAATCCATTTTGAATTTTTTTGTGTATGGTGAGGCATGGATCCTGTTTCATTTTTCTGCTTGTGGAAATCCAATATTCCCAGCACCATTTATTGAAGAGACTCTTCTTTCCCTATTGAATGGACTTAGCACCCTTTTTAAAAATCAGTTGACCATAGAAGTGTGGGTTTATTTCTGGACTCTCAATTCAATTCCATTGGTCTATGTGTCTATTGTTATACAAGTACCAGGCTGTTTTGATTACTGTAGCTGTATAAATATGTTTTAAAATCAGGACATGTGAGTGTTCCTACTTTGTTCTTTTCTCTCAACATTGTTTTAGCTATTTGGGGCCTCTTGCCATTCCATATAAAGTTGAGGATTGGTTTTTCTATTTCTGTAAAGAAGACTGTGGGAATTTTTATCAGGATTTTGTTGGATCTATAGATCACTTTGGGTAGTATCTCTGGTTATTTTTAATGTGATGAATTTCATAGATTTTTCTTGTATTTAGCTATCCTTGCATTTGTAGGATAAATCTAACTTTGTCTTTTTTTTATACAATGTGGAATTTGCTTATTAATATTTCATTTAGGATTTTTGCTTCTATGTTCATAATATTGGCCTATTTTCCTTTCTCATACTGTCATTGTCTGGTTTTTGCATCAAGGTACTACCAGCCACCTAGATAAAAAAGTTGGAAGAATTACTTCTTATATCCTTTGGAATAGTTTGTATAAGATTGGGATATCTGTTCTTTGAATGTTTGGTAGAAGTTGGCTATTACCATCTGGGTCTAGTATTTTTTGAGGGACAAAGGGAGAGGTTGGATTTTAAATTAAGGAATCAATTATTTAATGATTGTAAGTCTCTTCAGAGTTTCTAATTCCTCTTGAGATGGTTTTGATAAGCCACATTTTTTAGGAAGTTGACCATTCTTGTTTAGGTCTTAAACTTTACGGGCACAAAGTTGTTTGAAACACTCTATTGTGATTTTTAAAATCACTGCTTTCTCTGAACTTCTTTTCTTTGCTTATTCCTAATGGTATTTATTTGTGCTTTCTCTTTTTCTTAACTAGCTTTTGGTTTTGTTGATTTTCTCACTGTTTGGGTTTAAATTAAATTATTTTGTGCTCTTTATCATTTCCTTCATTCTTCTTTCTTTGGGTCACTCTGTTGGTTATTTTCTAATTTCTTAAATCGAGTGTTTAGCCTATTAATTTTCAATTTTTGTTCTTGTCTAATATAAACCTAAACCTTGTCCTCCAAGTACTACTTTAGCTGCATCCCACAAGTTTTGATGTATACTATTTGCATTATCCATAGTGTCATGGATTGAATTGTGTCCCCCAAAAATGTGTGTCAACTTGACTAGTACATGATTCCCAGTATTGAGTAATTGCCCACCATTTTGTCATCTGATGTGATTTTCCTATGTGTTGTAAATCCTGTCTCTATGATGTTGATGAGATGAGATTATTGACGGCCCTCAATCTGTAAGATTGGATTATATCTTGAGCCAATCTCTTTAGAGATATAAAAGAAAGAAGTGAGCAGATAGATATGGGGACCTCATACCACCAAGAAAGCAGCACTGGGAGCAGAGCTCGTCCTTTGGACCCAAGGTTCCTGTGTGGAGAAGCCCTGAGACTAAGGCAAGATTGATGACAAGGACTTTCCCCCAGAGCTGACAGAGAGAAGACTTCCTGGAGCTGGCGCCCTGAATTTGAACTTCTAGCCTACTAGACCGCGAGAGAATAAATTTCTCTTTGTTAAAGCCATCCATTCGTGGTATTTCTGTTATAGCAACGCTAAATAACCAAGACATATAGTTATTCTTTCTTTGACCCATAGGTATGTGTGTAGCATTTTCTTACTTTCCAGCACTACAAGATGCTCCAGGCTCATCTTGTATATGTCCTGACTAATTTCTCCAAGGAGACCTGGTTCTTTTTATTGGAGAATGGTGTTAGAAACCTACCTTTAAATCTTTAACTTCCATACTCTTGATTTAACAAATACTAAAACTAATCCATAATAATGACTTTCCTCCTTCAAAACCTTAGAACACTTTAACTGTGAATACCCCCTCTTGGCTTACATGTTAAGCTTGTACAGTACTTTAGTCTCACCTTATTTTTATACCTGCAAGAGCCATCATTATTATTGATCTATACAGTCCACATCTTATTTAGATTTACTCACATGTTTAACAATTTCTTCCTTCACTGTTGCTCTTATACACTCTTTTCTTTGGGGGTCAATTTCATTCTCATTGAAGTACATCCTTTAGTAGTTCTTTCAGAATCAGTTTGAGAACTACATTTATTACTCCCTTATTCTTGAGTGACAGTTTAGCTATGTATAGGATTCTAAGTTGACAGTTCTGTTCCCTCATAACTTTAAAAATATTATTCTATTATCTTCTGTCTTCTATTGTTAACCAGAAGTCTGTTGTCATTGTAATTTCCATTCTTTATCAATGATCTTTCTTTTCTCTTTGGCTACTTTTATGGTTTTTTTTTTTTTTTTTGCCTTGGTGTTCTACAGTTTCATTGTGGTATGTCAAGATATGGATTTATTTTTATTTATTCTGCTCAGGACACAAAGGACCTTGTGAACTGTGAATATTTTTAATCAATTCTGGAAAATTCTCAACCATTCTCCCCCTTGAATGCTGTTTTTTTTCCCCCTATTCTTACTATTCCCTCTTGTCTCTTCCTATACAAGAGGGCAGATTTTTTTCAAGTCTACACTTCACTGAAGCACAGCCCCTGGGGATATCAGGTCCAACTTCTCACTAACTCGGGCCCAAAGCCTTGTCTCCTGCCCCTGTGTGGGCATGAACCTCCTTTCTCCTCCCCCCCGGAAGCCGCATTGACAACTTGTGTGCTTACCTCTCTGGTTTTCAGTTCCCACTTTATTTCTGGCGCCTGGCAATTTCCTCTACTTTTGTGCAAGCTCAGGTATTTGTTAAATTGTATTAAGCATTTCTAGGTGTTTGTGGCAGGAAGATTTTGGGGATATCTAGCCCGCAATAGTTCCAGAACTAGAAACCCTTCCAATTCATCTACAAAGCTAAATAAACCTGACAAAAATTAGCACAAAAAAGAAGGCTGCAGGCTAATCTCATTTACAAATATAGATGCAAACATCTTAAATAAACTATTAGCAAATTGAATCTAGCAATATATTAAGTGACCAGGTAGGGTATATTATTGGAATGCAAGGACAGTTCTATTTTAGGAATGCTATTAATATAATTCATCATATTAATAGGCCAAAAGGGAAAACCATGGATTATAAAAAGGCATTTGATAACATTCAGCATCCATTTCATAGAAAAACCTCTCTTAGCAAAATAAAAATAGAAAGATTCTTCTTTAGCACGATAAGAAGGCTAACAGAAACATCCCACCCTTGAAGGGGAAGGCAGCACAGCCTGGGGACCTTCTGAAGTCAGAGAGGTTCTCCTCCCGTCCTGCTCAGCCTATTTCCTCTGCCAAGGTTGGAGTAAATCCCCATCTCCCCACTTCTCTGGCTCAGCTGGGGCAAAACATTTCCCTCATCCTGAGGAGCCCTAGGTATTTTGCTTTCCAAGCATGCACTTTGGGCCAGGATAGCCTAGGATGGCTGCATGATGTTGCACAAGCTGCTACCACTTACAGAGCTTCTCTGAGCCTCTATTTTCTCATTTGTGAAATGAGCCTAAGAGTCTCTATTCCATGGAATAGTGAAAGCAAAATCCCTGGCACCCAGGAAAGTCTCAAAGAATATTAGTTTCTTAGCCCTTCCCTCCTTCCCCGTCTCTCGTTTAGGTCCTTTCTTCTCATCTTCCCACCTCTGAGTCTCCTCCTCTTTCATACCTCTGTGACCCCAGGCTTGGCTGCTCAGTCTCCTCACCCCAACTAAGCTCACTTGGTGGGGGACTTTGGGGAGACCCCAGAGTTAGCACCTAAAGACAGGGTGGTAGCTGCATAGGGATTCATTAAAGGCTGGTCTGAGCTGGGATGAATTACCCAATAAGCAAGGTACACACGGGCTTACTTGTGCTGACTTACTAATCTGTAGTGCACAATTTCACAATTTCAAAGACATGGTGAAAAACAGGTGAAATTGTGCACTACAGATTAGTAAGTCAACACAATTAAGCCTGTGTATACCTTGCTTACTAAGTAATACTCCCCTGGGTCTGAGGGACACTTTCCTGGGCTTCCTGCCCTGCTTCCTGCCCTGGAGGAACAGGCTGGTGAGTCTGGGAATTCCAGGGAGTA
Organism: Dugong dugon; assembly: GCA_030035585.1. Taxonomy (NCBI): domain Eukaryota; kingdom Metazoa; phylum Chordata; class Mammalia; order Sirenia; family Dugongidae; genus Dugong; species Dugong dugon. Next base: position 70,730,587 of record CM057471.1, read on the forward strand.
CCACAGACCCCACAGAAGCAGCACAGTTCTCTGAAATGGCAATTGGTCCCATCATGGGAGGTTTCTGTGCTCTGACCTAATGTAACAGGGGTCTCGGGGTGAGCAGATACCAGCTTGGAGAAAACAACTCTGTGATCCTCTGGGTCTGCCAGTCTCCTCTTCCCTCTGGGTTTGCCTCTGTGGGATAGACACTGCCCCACAGCCCCTCAGATGAAGACCAAAGCCAGACCTTGGCCTCCAGGCTTCCATGCCCTCAGATGCCTATTGACTGCACCTGCCTTCTCTTCTAGCCACCTGCTCTCTTCACTAGCCTTAAATCTCCCCACCTCCACACCTCTTCCTACACTGTTCCCTCTTCTCTTCTCTCACCTGAGTTAGCATTTAGTCCTTTCCCTGCTAGAACATCACAATGATCCCCTGTATCAGTCAGGATAGGCTCAGTTATGCTGAGGTAACAAACCAACCCCCAAGTCTCAGTGGCTTAACAAAGATTATTGTCAATCTGGTAACTCTGCAGGACAGTGTCAACCATGCAGTGGCTCAGTGATCCGGGCTGCCGGAGCTCCATTCTCCTGTAGCTGGACGTTTGGGAACATACAACTGCCTCAGTCCAGAAGCTGGTGGAGGGTTTTAAATCATAACTTAAATACTTTGGCCCAGAAATGACACACATCACTTACGCTCACAGTCCTTTGGGCAGAGCATGTCACACAGCCCCACCTAACTGCAAGGGGGTAAACAAAAAAAAAAACCAAACCTGTTGCCCTCTAGTCAATTCAGACTCATAGCCACCCTATAGGCAGAGTGTAACTGCCCCATATGGTTTCCAAGGAGCGCCTAGTAGATTTGAACTGCTGAACTTTTGGTTAGCAGCCTTAGCTCTTAACCACTACACCACCAGGGTTTTGGGGAAGTGTAATCCCCTAATGCACTCAGAAGAAGTAGAAAACGGGAGATGAGTGTACACTAGAAATCTCTACCATATCCTCTCTCCTGTGTTGCCAGGTCAGGAAAAGGAGCGCTTTTTCAGTTTGGAATGTTTTCCTCTAATAAACCAAACCAGTTGCTGTCAAGTTAATTCTGACTCATGGCAGCTCCACGTGTGTCAGAGTAGAACTGTGCTCCATACGATTTTTAATGGCTGATATTTTGGAAGTAGATTGCCAGGCCTTTCTTCCTAGGTGTTCCTGGATGGACTCAAACATCCAATCTTTCAGTTAGCAGCTGAGCACATTAACCATTTGTACTTCCCTCTAATGCTCTCCCAGAAACTGCACTGGCTTGGAGGAGTGATGGTTTCTGCTGAAATTAGGACTTAGTGAGGGCTGACTGGAGTAGGAAAGATGGGTTCTTTGAGGGAAGCTCTCATTTCATCATCTCCCCCAGACAAAGCAGATCGGCTAAAGGGTGCCATCATTTAGAACTGAAAAAAAAAAAAAAAAAAAAATTAAAAAGGGAAAGAGAGAGAGAGAAACAAACAACTCCAATCCCAACCAGGCAGAGACACAAGCAGCGACTTTTAATTATATAATCTGCTTTTGATGAATTTATTTCTGACAGTTTTATAGGTTGACGAGAGAGTGCATTTTAGATGCAAAAAACCCCATTATTCATTCTGGGCTCTTTGAGCATAAAAATTGTCAAATGATTTTAATACAGTTTTAAGTTTTATGTTTATTGTCAAGGAAAAAAAAGTCCACAGCAATTACCAAGTCACATGCCCCTTAAATCTTTATGTTTCTGACAGCAAGAACAATAAAATATGTTTTTGCCCAAACCTTTTACTGCTCAGATTGACGTGGCTTCAGCGACAGCTGCTTTTCTTCCATCTGAGAACCGTCTATGAGAAAGCTGACTTAGAACCACTACCTCGGTGCGGGGTGGGGGAGAGTGAATCACCGCTGCTCTGCAGAACAAATGTGCCTTTGCAGAAAGGTCCCAAGATCTGGGCCCAGAGAGGGAAACGGACTGAAACACAGCTCTGGCAAATCTGTGGTTTTACATTGTCTGCATGGCATCTTGTCGTTTTGCAGGGGTCCAGGGAGGGCACACCTTGCCTGGTGTTAGCCACTGACCGCAGTGATCCTCCAGTGAGAGATCCACTGAGAAGACCACACACCAGCCTTGTAACCTGTGAAGCAGTGAGCCTGCTACCTTGGTTTGGGTTCCTCCGCAAGGAGCAAGGACTGAAAGAGAACTTCAGTGCAAGTGAATGGAAATCCTTGGGATTTGGGAAGTGATCCCAGGAAATGCCAGTGAGAGAATGAGGAAGGAAGCCAATAAACAGTGAGTTATCAAGTGGGCAAATGAAGCAAAATCTGCCAGGGAGCTTCAGGAAACGTTGCAGAACGTGCCTCAGAGTTGTCCTAACTGAAAGACAAGACATCTGGGGTATTCATCCATTGACTCCTCATCCATCATTTGTCAAGGGCTGAACTCTCTAGACCTCTGGTTTTCTCTGGGCCTGGGCTGAGAGTGCTTCCACAGCCAGAAGGAAAGCCCCCAGGAAGAGTTGCAGATGCCCCTGTAAGCAGCCTTCGGCATATAGAGGTGAATGCCCGGGGCATGTGGGTGAGGCGCTGATAGATCTGCCACATCTGCCGACTGATAACCCACTGAAAAGACAGTCTGCCATTCAGGTCCCCCAGAGCCAATCGGGTACTGCATTGAAAGGTTCACCCATCAAGCATGTAGCCCAGGTGTGGCCATCCCTTCATTCCCCAGCACCTGTGGGTGTGTACTGCATTTCTGCTTTGTGCCCACATGCCAACCTAATTACAGAATTCAACATCCCCACAAGCCCTCCCGAATAAGAACATTAGTGCATAATGTTTGCTGAATATTTTTAGGACTCAGGCAGAGGGTGCTATATCATACACTCCATGTCAAACACTTTAAAAGCCCTCATTCTGGTTCTCACAAGCCCCTCCTCAATTGCTACTCTGCTAAGGGATTCTTTGCCCTCCCCTTCCTTCTCCTAGGGGCCAGCCTGGTTGGGTTCTCTCCTCCACCCCACCCCACCACGAGCTTCTGTTTTCCTTCCTTTTAGGGTACAGAGCAATTCAGCTCTGCCGTATTTCTCTCTCCAACCTTGTTATTCCTACATTCAACATGTGCTCAGAGCAGGGCTTCGAACCGGTTGGTTCCAGTTGGAACCCCCGCTGAGAATTTGCATTTCTAACAGGTTCCCTGCTGAGAATTTGCATTTCTAACAAGTTCCCTGCTGAGAATTTGGATTTTTCACCCCAGATATACTGAATCAGAATCTACATTTTTAACAAGATCCCCAGGTGATTCTTATGTATAACTTCCCGAGAACTTGTTAGAAATGCAAAAAGTTCTCAGAAGGTTGTGTGTTCAAATCCTGACTGTGACCTTTGGACAGCTATTTGTCATTTCTAGGACCTGCATCCTGGAAATATGTGAACATTAAATGACTCAAATGTGAAGCACTTAGCAGAGTTCCTGGCACACAGTAAGCACTCCATGAAAGACTTATCGTACTTATTATTTTTCTCAGGTCTCAGTGTCTCATTTGAAGGAAGCACTGAATTGAAAGCCTTTTGTCTTGTTCTATTTCCAAGCCAGACAGCCCCATTTTTCTCCCAGTTTCTGCATTTCTTGCACAGCCCCGGTGCCCATTACACAAACCCCAATGCATCTTTGAAGTTAGCAGCTAATTATGTTCCAGGAAGTTATAGATCTGGAGTTTTCCATGCGCCAGAGGCAATTGCTTTCTCTGGCTCTCATTTTGCACAGCAACCTTTCCAAGGCCTTATTGAGGTTGTAATTGAGAGCCCCTTCCCCTGGCCCCAGGGGCCTCTAGGGCTATCCCCTCTGCGCCTTGGAGCCAGGCTGCCCCTTCCTTCTCCCACCTCCCGGCCTGTGCCTGCTCTTAGCTCTGAGGCTCCCTATGCAGGCACTGGCAGCATGGGGAAGGAGTTGGGCTGTCTGTTTTGGAGCTGGGAGGCTGGGGAGGATCTCAGATGCTTCCAGGCCAGGAAGCCCATGAGAAATTTTATTCCCTCCTGGAAAGGCACATTTGGCCTTTCATTATTATGAGTTATAGTAGTTTTTGCTGCTGGATGACTTAGTGACTGTGTCTGTTTAATGTGTAAGTGACTGCCCCTCTCCCTGAGTGTCCCCTCCACCCCTGGCCTCCTCACTTTTGCTTCCCCCTGCAGCCTGACAAGCACTCTTGCCAAGACTGGGCCCTAGACTGGCCTGTCCGCCAGGGAGCCAGCTTCTGCCTCTTAGGGCAGCAGTCCCCAGCCCAAGGCCAGGGTTAGGGTGAGGTGAGTGAGGCACCTAGGGCATATAATTTAAGGAGCCATCACTGTCAGGGCCATCCAAGAGCAGAGTCAGGACCTGAGTGAGGGCCTCCTTAAATGTTGCACCCGAGGTGCCTCGCTTGCCTCAGCCTAGTCTGGTCCTTCCCTAGCCATCCTCCGCTCCATCTCTTTGGGAGATGAACTCCCCTGGACACAGCCCAACCAAAGGCTGCCTCCTCCTTCTCCTGCCAAAGAGGTAGGGACCTCAGTGGAACTGTGGGCTCTGTGAGGGCAGAAATCATGGCTATCCTGCTCAGCATCATATCCCTATCCTTTGTACGTGACCTGGCACACAGTGTGTGCTCGGTAAATACTGCTGGATGACAGGGATGCATCGCTCCCAGCCGCCAAGATGAGTTTAGCATGAGACGATGTTGGTAAAGCACTGAGCTAGATTCTGGGCACACAGTACGTGCCTCATAAATGCTTGGGCCATTTGAATCTGGAAGTCTTCCATTTATAACTTCACCAGGCTAACATCAGGGTAAGTCTGTGATGCCGCTGATGGAACAAAGATCTGGGGGTTTAAGTAGAACTCAACTCCAGTGTGACACTCTGAGAAGAGAACTGCCCCATCCCTAACATGTGCCAGACACTGTGCCATCCCTACATCATCACCCCATTTCATTCCTTCTATTAACAGACGTTTCTTCAGCATGAATATCCTAGGTTTGTTCTGACTTTGAATCTTGTTTGACTCTGAATACATCTGACGAGTTCTACCAGCACAGTCTTTCTAACACTATGCAGAGTCAGTTCTTAGCACTTTCACATCCATTACATCATTTGACCTCTGATCTTAGGCTATATTAACAGATACACAGAGTATAGAACATAGGAGGTGATAGTTCTGATCATTTCTGAGCTAGTAGAAATTCACCTGAGTGTTACAGCCAGCTCAGGGAGTCTCCACCTTAAGAAAAATCTTGACATACCTGAGCGTGCTCAGAGTCACCCAGACACAAAGGGCTCTCCAAGTTACAAGAAGAACAGGTAAAGGGTGTAGAGACACTTTCCACATGGATGAGAAGAGCTGCTGCTTTCAGTTACATGTTTAATTTATTTCATGAACAGTTAAACTTAATGGTGACTGGCAGTTCCCCTCCCCAAAGGCCTGTCCTGGTTCAGCCCAGGCAGGGACTCCCCAGTGACAGCCATCCAGCCATGGAGTAGGCTGCCTGGCTGGGTAGTGAGCTCCCATCACCAGAGGTGAGCAAATCCAGATAGGTATCCATGCTGCAGAAACAACCATATGGAAGGAATAAGCCTCTAAACCCTTTCAGATGTGAGGCCAGAAGCCTCTCTGATCCATAAACACTTCAGTTATCCATCCATCAATCCATTGATCCATCTATCCATCGATCCATCGATCCATGCATCCATCCATCCATCCATCCATCCATCCATCCATCCATCCACCCATCCATCCATCCATACATCCATCCATACATATAATAAATAGTTACTGAGCCCCATGTCAAACGCCAGAGGAACAGTGGGGAGAAAGACAGCCATGGTCTCTGCCCTCATTGAGCTTCCGTTCTAGAGGGGGAAAAATAATAAAAGCTGACGAACCTTCTGACAAAAGAAGGACCAGCTTTTAGGAGCATTTTCAATCTGGATTATTTTGCCATTTGGAGCTTAGCTTCTCAGCTCAGCAATTTGCCAGCTTTTATAGATTACCCAGTTCACTGATAAAAATGAAATAGGATAAAGTACAACCTGAACTGTGGGCACACTGAAGTCTCCTTGGAAAGCCTGGCATCTTGCATGGTGCTTGTCACAGAGGAGGAAATTTTAAAAGGATAGATGACTAAAAAGGTGGATGGATGGATGGACAGATGGACGGACGGACGGACGGATGGATGGATGGATGGATGGATGGATGGACCAGTAGATGAACGACATGGCCAAGGCCAGAGAGCTGTGGCCATCACAACTGCTGGCCAAAGGGACCCTTCAAGACCACTACGCAGCCTGTCAGTCCCAGGCCATGGCCACTCATCTCTGTCTGGTGCTCACTAGCCATGACTCAGAGAGGGCTGGGGTCAGGTGGCCAGGGCTCAGACAGAGCATTCTCTGTGCTGCCAACCGCCTCGCTGAGCTGGATCTCCAATTCCCTCTAACAATGTCTGCCCACCCTTTCTAATGGGAATATCGATCTCCTCGATGGAGAAGTTGGAATCAATAGAGGAGTTGATTAGTTCTGCATTCTCTCCACCATCTGTTACCAGTGTGACGATGTCATGAAAAGGGCACAGGCCCAGAGTCTGGCAGGCTGGGGTGAATCCTGCTTCACCCCTGACGCACTTGGAGCAAACCATGTCCCCTCTGTGGGCCTCAGCTTTCTTACCTCTAAAATGGGGGCAATAATGCTGCCTGGTGGATTTGCTTTGAGAGTTGCTGAATGTTTAGCATGGGGCCTGGAAGAATTAGGAAGGTGGATACTTCAAAGGCAAGGAGGTCCTGGCTGAGGCATGTCTGTTTGTCTGTCTGTTTTTGCGATGAGTGTATCGAGAAAGGGCCTCAGACTTGTGTTCAGAGGCTTTGTGAGCCTGCCTGGCAGGAAGTGAGGTGGGACTGGAAAGGGAGAGGGTAGCCTAATCTGCACAAGTGCCGGGGGATCCTGGGATATCAGGGCAGAGGCGTCCCCCCCACCCCCCGCTGAAGGAAATGGGGTCAGGGACTTTTGGCCCCCACATATATCCCTAGATACCTGAATGTAAGTATAGCCCAGAGCCCTGAGGTGCAACTCACTGCAAGGGTGGAGAGGTGAGGCATGGGTGCCCCAGTCTCAGTGGCAGAGAGAAGGGTCCTGGGAGAATCTGCCCCCTCAGGAAACTTTATGATGCAATTTCTTATTTATTGGAAAGTAAATTTATTTATTTATTTTTCTGATTATAAAGCTAGCTCAGACTTGACAAATACGGACAAGAAGAAAAAGAAGACAATAAAAATCTTCCTTAATCCCATTAATTAGAGATCATTACCCTTAACGTATATCCCTCTTTCATTTATTTTGATATCGATAATAATAAAAACAGCAGCTATCATTTGTTTTAAACTCACCATGTCATCTCATGTGCCTTATCTCATTCAGGCCTCACAATGGCCAATGAAATAGAAACTCTTCTGCTAATGATAAAGCCTGATAAGACACCGTGAAAGGCTTGTTTTTCTGGGTACTGTGCCCATACGGAGCCCTGGTGGTGCAGTGGTTAAGAGCTCGGCTGCTAACCGAAAGGTCGGCAGTTCGAATCCACCAGCCTTTCCTTGGAAACAGTTCTACTCTGTCCTATAGGGTTGCTATGAGTCAGAATCGACTCAACGGCAACGAGTTTGGTTTGGTTTGGTGCCCACACAGGATCTCCACACTCTTCACGAGCCCATCTGCCAGATGATGAAACAGGCTCAGAGAGACACCGTCACTTGCTCAAGGTCACACAGCAATGCAGGTGAGATTCACCCAGGTCTTTCTGAGTCTCGAACCTATGTCCCTGCCTCTCCACTCACAGCTAAGGCGAGGGCTTCATTCTGCCCTTAGCTGTAGGTGACCCATGACCTGGGGCTGCCCAGCGGTGAGCAGGACGTGCCAGGCACGATTCCACAGCAGAAGAATACTGGCAAACGGAATGGTGGTGGGCTATTCTGGGCCCCACTGCCCTGGGTGCTAATGAAGGACAAGTTCATAATAATCATCATAATCAAGAAGGTTATTGGAAGATATGGCCTCGGCTGCCTTGTGCACATACCAGGACAGGAGACAGAGGGACTGAGGGTCCTTCACATGGCCCTCCTCCTGCCAGCAGCTGTGGTCACCCACTCTCGTCCACTCACGCTCACATACACGCATACTCACACACACCCTCACACACCGTCACCTCCACAAACTCACACACTTTACACTCTCACACCCTCACAACACTCTCATCTACTCCTACACACACCCTCACACACACACAACACTATCATCCACTTACACATATACTCATACACACTCTCACACACGCACACACATCCTCTCTAGGTTGGGCAGTCATTGCTCACACTTGGTTTCTGTCTTTCCATCTCCTCTCTCTCTCTGTCTCTCTGTCTCTCTCTCTGTCTCTCTCTCTCTATGCCTCCTCTTTCTGTTTCTCGTTTTTTCTTACTCTCTTTCTCTTCCACCCTCTCGTGTCTTTTTCTCCCTTTCTCTCTGTCTCTTTATGTCTTTCTCTCTTCACACATCTTTCTTCCCTCTTCTCCCCCTCCCGCCCCAGCCTGAGGTCTCTCTCTCCTTGACCCCCACCCTGCCCCCGCCCCCCCGCCGTCCTCCCCACTAGGAGAGGCAACCAGGGCCAGGTGGGGGCAGATTAGGCGGCAAGCCCCTGCATCCTCTCCCCACCCTCGGAAAGGTGGTTCTCTCCTCCACTCCGCCTGGCGTGGGTGCCGGTGATTTCATCTGCCTTTGGATATGAAGCTCAAATTGCACATCAAAAAGGATAATGCATCTTTAAGCTGTTACAACGACTTCTCAATTTTTCATTTCCTGTCAGGGTGGGAGCTGCAGGAGGCAGGGGCGGCTGCGGAGCCTGTCTCCTGCCAGCGAAAGTGTCTGCCTGGATTTGAGCAGTAGGAAACCCAGGGGTGACAAATCGCTATTTCTAAGTAAATTTCATGCATTTGCCCTTTGGTTAAAGTCTCCCCTCTCAGCACTTTCCCTGCACACACAGCCCGACTAATAACGCGCTGTGCAAGCTCTCTCCGCTGTGACAACTGATTGCACTTTGAAGTAATAATGGCTGATTTAATAATTGGTATAATTTTTCACTAGTACCTGAATGTCATCGACGCACAAAATAAGCTACCTGGACCTACGGCTGCAGCACTTTCCCTTCTTGGGGAAATCAATAACGCGTTAAACCCCAACCCAGAACCCCAAGAGGCCAGGCCCTGACTGGGGCTGTTGGGGGCAGAGGTGCTGGGGTCAACCATGGGGCCTCGAGGGCAGGAAGGCCAGACAGAGACCTTTGGATGGGCTTGGTCCCCAGCGCAGTCAGGCCAGAGAAGCCGAGGCAGAGAGCCACAAGCACTCAAAGCCCAGCCCACCCTCCACGCTGTACCTCAGCAGCTTTCTCTGTCCCCCAAGGCCCAGCTCTACTGGGGGCTGCAAAGACCTAACCACCCCTCCTTCCCACATCTGCTGCCATGCACACAAATTCCATGTGCTTGCATCTGTGTGTGCGCACACATGTGGGATTTGAGTTCAACTTCATCATTATTTATCGGGGCCCCTCTATGAGCTAGGAACTGTGTTGTGGATATAGTGGTGAGCAGACAGACATGGTCCCTGACCCCAAAGAGTTTCCAGCTCCTTAGACCGTGTGTGTGCATGGACGTGTTTCTAGTGCGTTTGTCCAGGTGGTACGTGTTGTGTGTATGTATTTATAACTGTGTCTGTCTGTCTGTCTAGGTGTATCTGTTGGGTAAGTGTGCCTGTGTGAAGATCAGGATGTAGGTGCCCCTTTGCCCTGCTTGGCTTGACAGGCCTGGGCCTAAGGTGGCAGCCACCTCTCCACTTTGAGCTGGGCTGGGGACAGCAGCTTCTGCCTGCTACCCAAAATCTGTCTTCCCAGGATCCAGGCCACCTGCGCCTCCTCATGCTCCCTGAGCTTTGCCTTTTGTACCCTCCTGCCCTGTGCCTGCCCATGCAACCTGCCTGTCCAGAATACTTCCCCCATGCAAAGGGCACAGACTCTGCAGTCATATCTGAATCCTATCCTTGGATCAGTCAGATACTCTTAACTCTAAGCCCATTTTCTCATCTGAAAAAAGGGGACAAGAATCCCCAAGTCACAGGTCATGTGAAGATGTAGAAGGATTATGAGTGCAGCCCCTTGAGCCTGTACCTGCACACAGTATGCCCTCCATAGACATTGGCTCCTCACTGTCCATCCTGGTCCCAGGCAACTCCTGAAAAATGCCTTAAGGACAGGCCATGTGTTTTATTGAAGTCTGCAAGCCCAATGTCTAGGACTGGCTGCAGCACACGTTAACTAAATAGATACATGGACTGATTCTGCTAACTATTAACATGAGCCGTTGGTATACGGAGACCCCAAAGGGCTTTGGACATGCCTACCTTTGGAGCGGCAGAGCTGGGGCTATCTCCCACACACTATGTAGTTTTGCCAGAGCTTTGCAGAGATCAGGGGGAGTTGGCAGGGTCCTTGCTCTGGCCAGGTCTGGAGCCAGTCAGGCCTGGCTGTCCCGCCACCCCCAGCCCTCTCCCCTCCCTCCACCTGCTGCTGTCTTGCTGTGAACCAGGAAATCGATTTCGACTTCATCTCAAGATCAAACATCTTAAGTGAGATTATTCACGTTCCTCCATTGTTTCTAACTCATTTCCTATTTTCCAGTTGAAAAACCCTGCCAGAAGCATTCTGTGGCAGAGATTAAAACAATTTTGGAAGCAGGCACCCAATTCTTCTCTTTGGATGGTAAGCAAATTGGATGTCTGTGAGAAGCAGGCAAATTTTATTATGAACACATAGTTTGCTACTTAACTATCCTTAAGACCCCGAGTGCTTCAAGTCCTCAGTGGGAGGGCTCCAGAGGGGGCAAGATGAAGGGTAGGGAGCGGGCGGGAGTGGGGCAGACCTCCTACTGGGCCCCCAGCCTTCTCCTGCACAGTGGGAAGCAGTCAGATCCTCATCCCATGGTCTAGACCCAATATCCGAGCTCCTGGGATAAAGGGAAGGGCCCACGTTTCTGGCCCCCACAGGTCCCAGGCCTCATGCGAGGCACTTTCAAGGCAGGCTTTCTCTGAATCGTCACAAAACTCTTGGGAAGCAGGAATTGCTTTGACTAATTTTTAGATAGTGGTTAAGAGCTATGGCTGCTAACCAAAAGGTCAGCAGTTTGGATCCACCAGGTGCACCTTGGAAACCAGATCAAGATTCAGAAAAGTGCGGGAACTTGCCCAGGATCACCCAGCAAAAATAGTTAAACCCAGTTGCCGTCAAGTTGATTCTGACTCAGGGTGACCCCCGTGTCTTCGAGTAGAACTGCTCTATAGAGTTTTCAAGGCTATGACCTTTTGGAAGCAGATTGCCAGGCCTTTCTTCTGAGGTGCCTCTGGGTGGGTTCAAATTACCAACCTTTTGGTTAGTAATTGAGCGCTTAACTGTTTGTGCCACCCAGGGACTAGCAAGTGGTTAGTGAATCAGAACTCGAATCCAGCCCCCATTCTTAATCACCACTGTGGTAGATTGATTGCAAAAATGGCCACAATTTTTCACCTCCTCCTGTGTCTACAGAGTGGGGAGTCTAGTTCCTCACTCCACGAATCTGGGCTGGCCTGTGACTTGCTTTGGGCAGCAGGATATGGTGAAGAAACTGTTTGCTCCTTGCACACTTTTGCACACTCTATTTTCCTTCTCTTGCCCTCTTTGTTTCTCTTGTTAGTCTGCCCACCTTCTGTGTGAACAAACTCAGGTTAGCTTGTTGGAGGAAGAGAGACCACTTGGTCCCAGCCAAGGGAATCCTAGACCAGCTTACAGTCAGCCAATCCCCAAACTCACGAGAGAACCATCGGGAGGAGCAGAGCTGCCAAAGGGCTGTTGGGGGTGGAGGTGCTAGGGTCACCCATGGGGCCTTGAGGGCAGGAAGGCCAGACAGAGACCTCTGGATGGGCTTGGTCCCCAGCGCAGTCAGGCCAGAGAAGCCGAGACAGACAGCCACAAGCACTCAAGGCCCAGTCCACCCTCCATGCTGTACCTCAGCAGCTTTCTCTGTCCCCCAAGGCCCAGCTCTATTGGAGGCTCCAAAGACCTAACCACCCCTCCTTCCCACATCTGCTGCCATGCACACAAACTCCATGTGCAGGTGACTGTGAATGCATGAGTGACCCCAACTGAGATCAGAGGACCCACCTGGCTGATGGTAGAATTGTGAACACAGATAAACACTTATTGCTTTATGTGGCTGTAAGTGACCCACTTTTGGGGTGGTTTATTATGCAGCAACAGCTAACCAATACAACTGCCTTCACAAGTCCAAGGAACGGGGAGCAGACTCCTGAATTTTCTGCATCTTTTCCCCAAGCCTACACTGATTCCCTACTCTGCTCCTTGTCTGCCCTGGGGAGACAGATGTGGGAAATCTGCTCTCGTTATTTGGTGAGTACATAATAACAAAGATATAGCACATGGCACCCAGACCCTAGTGCTTCCCCTCACTGCTCCACGCTGTCACTGTATTAGACTTGGAAGTCTCTCCCATTAGACTCCTTAGTACTAATGATGATGCCATTTAGTGAGCACTTACTATGTACCAAGTTCTGTGCCCAGTACTTTATGTGCACATCTCACTGCATCCTTACCATAGTCCTATGAGGTAGGCACTATCATTTCCCATTTTACAGATGAAAAAACTGTTCCACGGACAGTAAGTGGTAGAGGTGGGACTGTATCCAGGATTGCTCTTCTTTATATCTGCATGACCTCTTGCTGGCCTGGTGTCTTCCCTAAATCAGGCAGAGGGCCATAGAGGCCCCCAACCTGGACCTTCTCAGTGGCAGCGTTTCTTAGCCCACAAGCTTCCATATGTCAGAGGTCACCCCCAGTCTGACCAGGGAGTACAGCACTGATCCTCAGGGGGTCCCTGGCCTAAAGGCAACTGGAAACTCTGGGTTCTGGTACTACCACACCCTTAGGCAAATCTCTTCACCTCCCTGGGCCTCAGCTTCCAAATCCATACAATGGGCTGAGAGTCCCTACCCCAGGCTCTGCATCTGGGGGAGGAGAGGCAGATGATACAATCACTTGGGTTTGCCAGGTTTAGACAGTTTGGCTGAGTTGGGGGGGGGGGGCTGCTGTTCCTGGGGAGGAGAAGGTCTGGGCTGAGGATGAGCCTGGAATGGGTGGAGCAGGAGGCCACAAGCGGGAAGGGCGGGAACAGGGACCCCGAGTGTTTACCAAGCACATTTTAGATGCCAGGGCCGGTGCACAGGCAGCTGCGGTTATCATCTCCATTATACTGATGAGGAAACTGTAGTGTCATTAAATAATGACCTTCTTCCGCCACCTCTCCTCCCTTTCCTCATCCCTAGAGCGGTCCTGGGTCTCAAATTGGCCACTGAGCCCAGACCTCTGTGCCTGAGGTGCTCCACCCGTCCCCGCCCCCCACCCCCAGCTTCTGAGCTGGCCCGTGACTCATAAGCCTTCCAAGCCTCAACCACCAGCCCAGCAGTTTCTCGAAACCGGAACTGACACCGTCCCCCACGCCGGCCTTTGGGAAGCCCCTTCCCCAGCTCTGCTCTCAACCCAAACAGGGCTTCTAGTCTCCAGCCTGTGTAAGTAAAGACCTTGTCAGGCGCCAGCTGGCTAAAGAGCTCGCGGCTGGAAAACACACCAGCTTCCGGCCTCGACCGGATGCGGCTCTAGTGATGCGCGTCTGGCAAAGGTGAGAGAAGCGGAGGAACTGGTGAGTGGGGCAGTGTCACGAGCACAGGTTCTTGAGTTGGGGTGGAGGCATCTTGTCTGCACACCGAATAGCTGTGTGACCTTGGGCAAGCAACCTAATCTCTTTGAGCCTCAGTCTTCTCAGCTGTGAAATGGGCTGAGGAGAGTCGACCCCCTCATAGGGTTGTGACCATGGAATGAGATGGTGAGCGATGGGGTGAGTGGGAGGTGAGGCCTGGAGCTGAGTGGCACAGGTGGGGGCCTGAGCCCCTTCTGGAGAACTGGGATCCCCTGAGGCTCCCAGGTGGCAGGATGCTATCATGGTTCTGACCAATCTGCATCAGAATTAGTTGTCTTCTCCTCCCGGCCCCACAAGACCAGAAGCTCCTTGGCGCAGAGCCTGGTCTGCTCTGTCTCGGTGCTCCAGCACCCGGCACCCGGCACATCCTGGCACCACGCGTGTTTGTGGCTTTAGTTGAGGGACACAGAGGGCACTCTTGAGGGAATTGAGAGCTGGCATCTGTGTTGGGCAGGAACTCGGCCCCTCCTCTGAGGGAGGATGAAACCCCGTGGACTGCCAGGGAGATGGGGAGACTTCAGCTCAACACAACGGCTCTTCCCAGGCGGTTCCCTTAGCAACAGGGCCTTGCTTTGACAGCAGCCTTCGCAGGCAGTCTGCTTTCCAGAGGTTCTTTCCACCAAGCCTACCCACTCCTCCTGTGGAAAACTTTGCAGGGTTTTAAGCAGAGACTCGACGTGGTCTTTTCCTGACTCTTGGGGAGTCAGAGCTGCCCCTAGACCCCACAGATTTCCTGGACTGTTCATGAACATCTCACAGATTTCTCCAGCTTCCGCTTCCCACTGCTGCAGGTCCTCATTAAGTTAATCTTGCTTTTCTCTTCCCCGACTCTGTCTCTGCCTCCTCCTTGCTTTTATCTACCTCCTGACTTCTTGCTTCCCTCCAACACACCTGCGCTCCACCTGCCTTTCACCCGCACATTAGCAGTTAAAGCGTTTGCACTGACATTTATTGTTCTTAATATAGGCCTCAGTGACAGAGAAAAGAGGGGCACAGAGTTCCCACACAGCTGGGGAGGGGGCTCTTCATCCCCGATCCAGGACTATGGAAACCCTCCTGCTGCCAGTAATAGAAGAGGAGATGGCTTTAATCGGGTCCACAGACCTGTGGGCACTTTCTGGCTTTTCTGTCTATTCACGTGACCCCTTTTCTCTAAGCTTCCTAGGCAACTGACAATAATGATATCAACCTGCTACCAGGTACTAGCAGTCCCTGGCTGGTGCAAATGGTTAACATGCTCAGCTGCTAACCAGAAGGTTGGAGGTTTGAGTCCATCCAGAGGCGCCTTGAAAGGAAGGCCTGGTGATCTAATTCTGAGGAATCAGCCACTGAAAACCCTATGAAGCACAGGTCTGCTCTGACACATGTGGGGTTGACATGAGTCAGAATCGACTCAATGGCAACTAGTTGTTTACCACGTACTGAGTTCTTTCAGCATGCCAGGTACTATGCAGGCAGACTCTACTCCTGGGATATTATGAGCTCCTAATAGCAACCTATAAGATATTAATACTTGTTTTCCCATTTTACACATTAGAAAACAGAGCTTCAGAGAGGTTAGCTGACTTACTTTTTTTTTTATTTTTTCCCATACAAAAATTTATAATACATTATTATGTGACTCTAATTGCTCTCCCCATACTGTGACAGCACATTCTTCCTGTCCACCTCTGATTCCTCATGTGCATTCAGCCAGCTGCTAACCCTCTCTGCCTTCCCATCTCACCTCCAGACAGAAGCTGCCCGTTTAGTCTCTTGTATCTACTTGAGCTAAGAGGCTCACTCCTCATGAGTATCGCTTTATGTCCCATAGTCCAGTCCAATCCCTGTCTGAAGAGTTGGCCTCGGAAATTGTTTTAGTTCTGGGCTGATAGAGAATCCAGGAGCCATGCTTTCCAGGGTTCCTCCAGTATCATTCAGACCATTAAGTCTGGTCTTCTTACTAGCATTTGATTTCTGCACCCCACCTTTCTCCTGCTCCGTCAGGGACTCTCTACTGTGTTCCCTGTCAGGGCAGTCATTAGTGGTAGCTGGGCACCATCTAGTTCTTCTGGTCTCAGGCTGATGAAGTCTATGCTTTACGTGGCCTTTTCTGTCTCTTGGGCTAATACTTTCTTGTGTCTTTGGTGTTCTTCATGCTCCTTTACTCCAGGTGGTTGGGACCAATTGATGCATCTTAGATGGCCGCTTGCAAGCTTTTAAGACCCCAGATGCCACTCACCAAAGTAGGATGCAGAACATTTTCTTAATAAGCTTTGTTATGCCAGTTGACCTAGATGTCCCCTGAAAGCATGGTCCCCAGACCCCTACCCCTGCTACTCTGTCCCTCAAAGTGTTTGATTGTATTCAGGAAACTTCTTAGCTTTGGTTTAGTCCAGTTGTGCTGACTTTCCCTGTAGTGTGTGCTGTCCTTCCCTTCACCTAAGATAATTCTTATCTACTATCTAGTTAGCAAATAACCCTTACCCTCCCTCCCCACCCTTGTAACGATCAAAAAATGTTTTCTTTTGTGTTTAAACCTTTTCTTGAGTTCTTATAATAGTGGTCTTATACAATATTCGTCCTTCTGTGACTAACCAAATTCACTCAGCATAAAGCCTTCCAGATTCCTCCATGTTATGTTTCATGGCTTCATCGTTGTTCTTTATTGTTGCATAGTATTCCATTGTATGGATATACCATAATTTGTTTATCCATTCGTCCATTGATGGGCACCGAGGTTGTTTCCATCTTTTTGCTATTGTGAACAGTGCTGTGATGAACATGGGTGTGCATATATCTATTCATGTGATGGCTCTTATTTCTCAAGGATATATTCCACGGAGCAGGATAGCTGGATTGCATGGTACTTCTATTTGTAGCTTTCTAAGGAAGCACCAAATCGATTTCCAAAGTGGTTGTATCATTTTAAATTCCCACCAACAGTGTATAAGTGTTCCAGTCTCTCCACAACCTCTCCAGCATTTATTATTTTGTGTTTTTTGGATTAATGCTAGCCTTGTTGGGGTGAGATAATGTCTCATTGTAGTTTTGATCTGCATTTCTCTAATGGCTAATGATCGTGAGCATTTCTTCATGTGTCTGGTAGCCACCTAAATATCTTCTTTGACGAAGTGCCTGTTCATATCCTTTGCCCATTTTTTAGTTGGGTTATTTGTCTTTTTGTTGTTGAGGTTTTGCAGTATCTTGTAGATTTTAGAGATTAGACACTGATTGGATTTGTCATAGCCAAAAATATTTTTCCAGTCTGTAGGTTGTCTTTTTACTCTTTTGGTGAAGTCCTTAGATGATCATAAGTGTTTGATTTTTCAGAGCTCCCAATTATCTAGTCTTTCTTCTTGTGCTTGCGCATTGTTACTTATGGTTTGTATTGTGTTTATATCATGTATTAGGGCTCCTAGCATTATCCCCATTTTTTCTCCCATAGTCTTTATCGTTTTTGATTTTATATTTAAGTCTTTGATCCATTTTGAGTTAGATTTTGTGCATGATGTGAGGTATTGGTCTTGTTTCAGTTTTTTGAAGATGGATATCCAGTTATACCAGTATCATTTGTTAAAGAGATTGTCTTTTCCCCAATTAGCAGACTTTGAGCCTTTGTCATATATCAGCTGCTTGTAGGTGGATGAATTTATGTGTAGATTCTCAATTCTGTTCCATTGGTCTATGTATCTGCTGTTGTACCAGTACCAGGCTGTTTTGACTACCGTGGTGGTATAACAGGTTCTAAAATCAGGTAGTGTGAGGCCTCCCACTTTGTTCTTGTTTTTGAGTGCTTTGCTTATTCGGGGCCTCTTCTCTTTCCATATGAAGTTGGTGATTTGTTTCTCCATCTCATTAAAAAATGCCTTTGGAATTTGGATCGGGATTGCATTGTATCTGTAGATCGCTTTGGGTAGAATTGACATTTTCACAGTGTTGAGTCTGTCTATCCATGAGCAAGGTATGTTTTTCCACTTATGCAGGTCTCTTTTGGTTTCTTGCAGTAGTGTATTGTAGTTTTCATTGTATAGGTCTTTTACGTCTCTGGTTAGATTTATCCCTAAGTATTTTATCTTCTTGAGGGCTATTGTAAATGGTATTGATTTGGTGATTTCCTCTTCAAGGTTCTCTTTGCTGGCGTAATGGAATCCAACCGATTTTTGTATTTTTATCTTGTATCCTGAAACTTTGCTGAAATCTTCTATTAGTTCCAGTAGTTTCTTGTGGATTCTTTGGGGTTTTCTGTGTATAAGATAATCTCATCTGCAAATAGACATACTTTGACTTCTTCCCTACCAATTTGGATGCCCTTTATTTCTTTTTCTAGCCTAATAGCTCTGGCTAGGACCTCCAGCACAATGTTGAATAAGAGTGGTGATAAAGGGCATACGTGTCTGGTTCCCATTCTCAAGGGGAATGCTTTCAAAGTCTCTCCATTCAGGGTGATGTTGACTGTTGGTTTTGTATAAATGCCATTAATTATATCGAGGAATTTCCCTTCTATTCCTATTTTGTTGAGAGTTTTTATCATGAATGGGTGTTGGACTTTGTCAAATGCCTTTTTTGCATCGATTGATAAGATCGTGTGATTCTTGTGTTTTGTTTTATTTATAGGATGGTTTACATTGATTGTTTTTCTAATGTTGATCCATCCCTGCATACCTGGTATAAATCCCACTGGATCGTGGTGAATAATTTTTTTGATGTGTTGCTGAATTCTATTGGCTAGAATTTTGTTGAGGATTTTTGCATCAGTGTTCATGAGGGATATTGGTCCATCATTCTCTTTTTTTGTGGTGTCTTTACCTGGTTTTGTTATCAGAGTTATGCTGGCTTCATAGAATGAGTTTGGGAGTATTCCATCCTTTTCTGTGCTCTGAAATACTGTTAGTAGTAGTGGTGTCTTCCTTGAAAGTTTGGTAGAATTCTCCAGTGAAGCCATCGGGCCAGGGCTTTTTTTTTGTTCGGAGTGTTTTAATTACCTTTTCAATCTCTTCTTTTGTTATGGGTTTATTTAGTTGTTCTACCTCTGTTTGTGTTAGTTTAGGTAGGTTCTTCTAGGTTTTCAAATTTGTTAGAGTACAGTTTTTCATAGTATTCTGTTATGATTTGTTTCATTTTAGTTGGGTCTGTTGTGATATCACCTGTCTCATTTCTTATATGGGTTATCTGCTTCCTCTCCAGTTTTTCTTTTGTCAGTTTGGCCAGTGGTTTATCAATTTTGTTGATCTTTTCAAAGAACCAGCTTTTGGTCTTGTTAACTCTTTCAACTGTTTTTCTCTTCTCTATTTAATTTAATTTTGCTCTAATTCTTATTATTTCCTTTCTTCTGGTGCCTGAGTACTTCTTTTGCTGCTCTCTTTCTACTTGTTCCAGTTGTAAGGTTAATGTTTTGATTATGGCCCTTTCTTCTTTTTGGATGTGTGCATTTATTGCTATAAACTGACCTCTGAGGACTGCTTTAGCTGTGTCCCAAAGGTTCTGGTAGGATGTGTTTTCATTCTCGAAAGATTCTATGAATTTCTTTATTCCATCTTTAATTTCTTCTATAACCCAATAGCTTTTGAGCAAGGTGTTGTTTAGTTTCCATGTGTTCAATTTTTTTCCCTTGCTTTTTGTGTTGTTGATTTCTACATTAATGACTTTATGGTCAGAAAAGATGGTTTGTAATATTTGTAATATTTCGATGCTTCAGATTTTGTTAAGGCTTGGTTTATGGCCAAATATGTGGTGTATTCTGGAGAATGTTCTGTGTGCGTTGGAGAAGAAAGTATACTTGGCTGCTCTTGGGTGGAGTGTTCGGTATATGCCTATGAGATCAAGTTCTGTGTCTTTCTTGAACTTCTTTCTGGATGTTCTGTCGTTCACCGAAGGTGGCGTGTTGAAGACTGCCACTGCTGTTGTGGAGCTGTCTGTCTCTCTTTTCAGTGCTGTTAGAGTTTGTTTTCTGTATTTTGGAGCGCTGTCGTTGGGTGTGTAAATATTTATTATAGTTAAGTCCTCCTGGTGTATTGACCCTTTAATCATTATATAGTGTACTTCCTTATCCTTTGTGGTGGATTTTACTTTAAGGTCTGTTTTGTCAGAGATTCATATTACCATTCCTGCTCTTTTTTGAGTGTTGATACCTTGATATATTTTTTTTCCATCCTTTGAGTTTTAGTTTGTTTGTGTCTTTAAGTCTAAGGTGTGTCTCTTGTAGGCAGCATATAGACAGATTGTGTTTTTTTAATCCAATCTGCCACTCTGTCTCTTTATTGGTGCATTTAGTCCATTTCCATTCAGTGTATTTATTGATAGGTATGAGTTTAGTGCTGTCATTTTGATGTCTTTTTTATGTGTTGTTCACATTGTTCCACTTAATTTTCTGTGCTGAGTCATTTTTCTTTATGTATTTTCTTTTCATCTTTTTCATTGTTGTTGATTTTATGTTTGCTGAGTCTTTATATTTTTCCAGTTTTTTATTTTGACTTGTAGAATTGTTAGTTTCCTTTGTGGTTACCTTAATATTTACCCCTATTTTTCTAAGTTTATACCAGTCTTTTATTTCTTTATACCACCTTGCCTTCCTCTTGGTATGAAAAATTTATGTCTACATTTTTTAAGTCTCTCTTTTTTGTGTTAATGTCATCTTTTATGTTTTGACATCTGTTTCTTTATTTTCAGTGTTTTAGCTTTGATTTCCTTTTGTGACTTCCCTATTTGGGTTGATATCTGGTTGCTCTGTCCTGTGTTCTAGTCTTGGGTTGTTATCTGATGTCACTGATTTTCTAATGGAAGACTCCCTTTAGTATTTCTTATAATTTTGGTTTGTTTTTTGCAAATTCCCTAAACTTCTGTTTATCTGGAAATGCTCTAATTTTGCCATCATATTTGAGAGACAGTTTTGCTGGATATGTAATTCTTGGCTGGCAGGTTTTTTTTCCTTCAAGGCTTTATAAATGTCATCCCATTGCCTTCTTGCCTGCATGGTTTCTGCTGAGTTGTCCAAGCTTATTCTTATTGACTCTCCTTTGTAGATAACTTTTTCTTTATTCCTAGCCGCTCTTAAAATTCTCTCTTTATCTTTGGTTTTGGCAAGTTTGATTATAATATGTCTTGGTGACTTTCTTTTGATATCTACCTTATGTGGGGTTCAGTGAGCATGTTAGATAGATATCTTGGCATCTTTCACGATATCAGGTAAGTTTTCTGCCAACAAATCTTCAACAATTCTCTCTGTGTTTTCTGTTATCCCCCCCTGTTCTGGTACTACAGTTACTCGTAGGTTATTCCTCTTGATAGAGTCCCACATAATTCTTAGGTTTTCTTCATTTTTTAAAATCTTTTTATCTGATTTTTCCTCAGATAAGTTGGTGTCAAGTGCTTTCTCTTCAGTCTCACTAATTCTGACTTCCATTGCCTCAATTCTGCTCCTATGACTTTCTGTTGAATTCTCTAATTCTGAATCTTCTGGATTTCTGATTGCTGTCTCTCTATGGATTCTTGCAGCCTGTTAATTTGTTATTATGCTCTTCTCTAATCTTTTTAATTTCCTCTATTGAGTGTTCTGTGTTTGCTTGATTTCCTTCCTAATTTCTTGAAGAGTTCTGTATATTAATCTTTTATATTCTGTCTCCAGTAATTCCAAGAATCTTCCTCCTCTGGAAAATTTCTAGATTCTTTATTTTGGGAGCTTTCTGAAGCCATCATGGATTGCCACTTTATGTGATTTGATATTGAGTGTTGTCTCCAAGCCATCAATAAGTTATTATTTATTTTATGTTTGCTTACTGTGTCCTAGCTTCTTGTTTTGTTTTGATATGCCCAAATAGGCTGCTCGTATGAGCTAGTTTGATTATTGGCACTTTGAAGCTCTAATGTCCTGTCACCAGGTGGTTAGATCTGTTAGTAGGTATGTGAGCTCAGGTGTCTGCCCACTTCTCCTGTATGGATTCAGCTCAGGTGCCCAGGTAGATAGGTACCAAGTGTATGGTGTAGGTCTCACTTTCAGTCCTAGACATGCATGGGTGATTGGTGTAGGCACAGGCATCCGGCTGCAGCAGGGGGACATGCTCTGAGCAAGACAGCGGGCTGACGGCTGCCCCCGAGTGTTCAGGGGGAAGACATGTCCCTGTTCCCTAGATCGTGGAGGTAGGCGTGTTTTTTTTTTCTTTTTTCTCCTTTTATTTTATTTTTTTAATTATACTTCAGGTGAAGGCTTACAGAACAAATAGTTTCTCATGAAACAGTAGTACACATATTGTTTTATGACTTTGGTTAACAACCCCACAACATGTCAACCCTCTCACTTCTCGACCATTTTTTTTTTTTTTTGGTGAAAATATACGTACCCAAAGATACACCATTTCAAAAATGTCTGCATACACAGTTCAGTGACATTGACTACGCTCTTCCAATTGTGCTGTTATTCTCACTTAAGATGAAGGGTTACAGAACAAAATAGTTTCTCATTTAACAGTTACTACAAATGTTGCCCTATGACAATGGTTAACAACCTCACAACACATCAACGCTATCCTTACTCAATCTTGGGTTCCCTATCACCAGCTTTGCTGTCCCCTTCTGCCTTCTGGCCCTTGTCCCTGGACTGCTGTGCCTCATTAGTCCCATTTGGTTTTATGGGGCTGTCCACTCCCCGGCTGAACGGTGAACCTCGGAAATGACTTCACCACTGAGCTAAAAGGGTGTCTGGGGGCCATACTCTCGGGGTTTCTCCACTCTCATTTAGGCCAGTAAATCTGGTCTCTTTTTTTTGTGTTAGAATTTTGTTCTACATCCTTCTCCAGCTCTGTCCAGAACCCTCTGTTGTGATCCTGGTCAGAGCAGTTAGTGGTGGTAGCCAGGCACCATCTAGCCGTACTAGACTCAGTTTGGTTTGACTTTTACATAGTCCCTTAATTTGAAGTAGTCTACCATTACTTGGTATCGCCTTGCCTTCCTCTCCATTAGAAGGTTCTACACCTATGCCATTTATTCCCTCTTTTATTGTTTTGATGTTGTTGTCATTTACTGATTAACTGTTGTGATTCCCTGTTGTATTTCTTTTGGTTTTGGATAGTCCTCGAGAGTTCATTTCCTAGATTGGTATCTAGCTGGTATGATCCTGCGTCCTAGATTCTGCCTGTGAGCTGAAGTTGTTTTTTCTCAGCTCAAAGAACTCCCTTTAATAATTCTTGTAAGTTTGCTTTGATTTTTACATAGTCCCTTAATTTCTGTTTATCTGGAAATGACCTAATTTCACCATTATATTTGAACGAGAGTTTTGCAGGATATATTATTCTTGGTTGGCAATTTTTTTCTTTCAAGATTTTATATATGTCATCCCATTGCCTTCTTGCCTGCATGGTTTCTGTCAGATAATCTGAGCTTAGTCTTATTGGTTCTCCTCTGTATGTGACTTCTTGTTTTTCACGAGCTGCTCTCAGGATTCTTTGTTTGTCTTTGGTTTGGTGAGTGTGATTATGATATGCCTTGGTGATTTTCTTTTGGGTCTATCCTATATGGGGTTCGTTGAGCTTCTTGGATGGGCAGCTTTTCATCTTTCATGATATTGGGGAAGTTTTCTGTCAGCAGTTGTTCAATGATCCTCTCTGTGTTTTCTGTTTTCTCCCCCTGTTCTGGAGCTCCAATCACTTGCAGATTTTTGCGTTTGATTGTGTCCCACATAACTCTCAGGGTCTCCTCACTTTTCTTTGTTCTTTTTTCTGAGTTTTCCTGAAACAGAGTTGTATCCAAGTGTTTGTCTTCAATTCCACTGATCCTGTCTTCCACTGTTTCAGATCTGCTTCTCAGCCCTTCTATGACACCGTCCATTTCTGAAATCTTGTTGTTTATGTTTTGGATTGCTAATTGTTGTTTTTGTATAATTTCTAGTTGTGAATTTATTTTGGCATTTTGTTCCTGCATTATTTTCCTGAATTCTTCCAATTTTTTGTCTGTATTTTCCATAAATTTGTCTATTTTTTCCTCATTTTTGTCAGCTTTTTGCTTCAGCTCTTGGAGGATTCTGAGTCTTAGAGATTTGAATTCCCTATCAGGTATCTCTAGTGCCTTTTCTTCCACTGGAAAGTCATCTGGTGTTTTATTTTGGATGCCTGCTGGAACCATTGTGTCCTGTTTTTGTAAATGTTTTGATATTGTCTGCTGTCTTCTGGGCATTCAGTAGTTATTTTTCTCGTTTATTGGTTGTAGATTTGTTTGTTTCATCCCTTTTTGTTTTTAAATTTGGCTATGTCTGAGCAGGTGGGCTGTGTGTTCTTTGTTGGTTGCTCATCTTGGGGCACAATGCTTTTCACCTTCTCCAATTGGCAGGGTCAGTCACTAAGATATGGTACGGCAGGGCAGGTCTAGCTGAAGAGGAGTTACTGGGACAGGTTGTTTGTGGCACTTACTACAGCCACCAGGGCGGGTCGGTAATCAGTGCAGGGCAGGTTCCAGTAGGCCGTGCCTGTGCTGCTTGGTGGTGTGATGTTAAGCGCACAGTGCAAGTAGGCAGGATGTAGCGGGGAGATTATTGTGTATGGAGCTAAGATGGATATGGGAGAGAGGAGAGAGGAACAGGAGCCAAAAACATACAAACAAACAAAAAAGATTGCTAGGGGATCTTGCCATTGGAGTGGAGAGATGAGAGACTATGAAATGGAGAAAAACAAAAAGGGGAAGAGGAAGAAAAGAATGAATAAATAAAAATCGGAAAGGGAGGAGAACAGCAAAGTTCCCAGTGATCCCACCAGTATAGCTATGAGGTCTGGGGAAGTTGTTGTCAGGTATTACAGTACAGCCTGGCTAGAAGGCATAGAGGTATACAACGCCAGGTATTCAGGGAACAGAAAGAGAAGGAAGATATAGAGACACGAGAAACTGTGTAATGAAGAAAGACAAAAAGGGAAAAAGAGGGGAAAGAAAACAAAAAAAATTTAAAATTAAAAAAAAAAAAGAACAAGAAAAGCCCCCAAAAAAACAGAAAAAAAAAAAAAAACCCAGCAAAAAAAGAAATGCTCTCAGGGATCCCTCTTCACGTCTGTGCAAGCTGAGGGGGTAGGTTCCAAGCCATGCCACACTGCCTGGCCAGAACGGGCTCCCAACTCAATAAAAGGAAAATAAAACAAACAAACAATTCAAAACAAACAAACGAACAAAAGCCCCGGGATCCCACCAGCATGGCAGCCCAGATCAGGAAGCAGCTCCACATTCGAACGGAGCTCCGCAGCCCATCATGAAGAAGCAAAGATGGTGCATGGAGCCAGGTATTTGAGTGAATCGAGGGAGAGGTGGTGAGAGGTAAGGAAGAAATCAGAAGCGGAAAAAAGCAACACCAGCAGCCAAGAAATGGCACTCAGAGAGCTGGCCCGTTCGGGTGGGTGGAATCCAAGCAGCCGGTGCTTCCTGGACAAGAGACTGTGGCCGTGGGAAGCAGAGGAGGCTGAGTCGGGGTGAAGAAGGGTGGGGGGCAGGAAAGCGTATATTGCAAATTACCGGTTGTTTTGTCTCCCACTGGAAGCTCTGTGAAGCTGCTTTCTCATACCCCCTGTTTGCTGGTCTCCGATAGGAGTCCAAGATGGCAGATCTGTGCTGCGTTAGCTGATAGGGGACCTCTGCATGACTTTGTCCTCGGTCTCCGTTCTCTGTCAGTTTTATCACTCCATTTGGTGCTTGGCTGAGTTCTTTATCTCTTCATTTGATGTTTTAGGGTTTCAGGGTTGTTGTTTTCTCTGTTTGGCTTAGTTTTTCGGATCTTTGCTGTGGAGGGACAGCGTGGTGCTTCTGCCTAGAGCACCATTTTAGGTAGGTGTGTTTTGCAGCTGGACTATGAGCACCTAATGCTGTTGGCTAAGGACTAGGGGGCCTCTCTTATTCATGGACCCCTCTCTCAGGTGGTTGTGTGGGATGGGTGGATCCAAAAGTCCTCAGGGCCCTGTTGTGGGTAGGTGTAGACCATGCTTAATGGGCAGAGCAGTGTCAGATGTCAAGAACCTACCACTTAACAGCTGAAATAGTTGAAGTTAGGGTTTTGGTATATACCCTGTTGTTCTGCGATAATGAGGGCCTACGCTGTTGAGATGGGCCCACACAAGTCTATGCAGGGAGAAAGGCACTCAAAGTCCGTGGATCCCTTATGCCTGTGCCTAGGCAAAGGAGCTGTGCCTATCCTGGATTCCTGGCTTAGGGGAGCCGACAGTTTATTTTTTCCTCTGTTTGTTAATTTGTTCACTTTCCAAGGCAGGGAGAATGGCTTCGGGCATGTGATGGATCCTACTTCTGGCCTAGGGGACTCGAAAGTTGCTGAAGCCGGTCGAGGATCCAGTGCAGAGCAGTGAGTGGGGAGGTAAATGGGAGAGAGGTTTTTCCCTAAGGGGGGTGTTTTTGATCCGTGCGGTAAGCTGTACGCAAGTATTTATCTTTTGTGGAGGGCTGCTTCTCACTGGTTCTGTGTGGCTGTCTAGACTCTCTGGCATGGGTCTCTCCCAGTGCAGAAAACGTGCCTCCTGAACTCGGCTGCTTGCCTGCCTCACCATTGCCCCCAGAGCTGATCAGGCCTGAAAGGCTCAGGCTCTCGCTGGGTCAGGTCTGACAACTCCTTGCTGCCTCCGAACCATCTCTCCCTCTTGCTGCCACTCAGTCCAGTTCCTCAACTCTGCCTTTGATGTTCAGGGCTTCCATATTGCCATATATAATCAAATCACTTGTTTTTTCGGATCTTTGTTGTAAGAGGGTCCACTGGAAGCGTCTGACTACTCCGCCATCTTGGCCCTGCCTCCTAGCTGACTTACTAAGGCCATAAATTAATAATTGGGGATGCTAAGAACAGCAGAAAATGAAATCCTTTTTGTCTCTGAGTCCCACCTAGTGGAAACTTGAGGACCCTGCAGCCTCCTTCTGCCCCCACCTGACAGGTTCCTTGTCAAAGCTTGCTCAGGAATGGGGTGGAGCACAGGTGCAGTGTCCTGGAGGAGCCAGTCTTGGGGTGTGAGAGCAGAGCCCAGGGCGCAGCTGGTACTATAGTTTTCTAATGGCCAGCTGCTGCCTCCAGGGCTGACCCTGCACCTTGTCCTCCATATTGTTCCTCTCTTGGCTGCTGTCACTGATGCAGTGAAGAAGAGAATTCCTCTATCAAAGCCCCTAAAAAGTAATCTGCTTGCACACATTGATGAGATTGGTGTCACTTCCCTAGGTGATGAGCCAGAGAACAAATGAATGGTTCCTCCCTGGTTCTCATCTAAAAAAGCATCTTCCCACCAAACCATAGTCTTAGGACAGAGGCCAGGAAACTTGATGTGAGAGGCAAGGCATTCTGCCTCTTGTTCCAGAACCAAAATCTCATTACTCTAGGCTTCAGCAGATAGTCCCACTGCCCCTGTCACCACTGTTTTCACAATTATTTCGCCCTGGAGGCCCACTGAGCACCATTTTCAAATTTCTGGTCTAGGCTTGGAGAGATCTGGGAGCAGAGAGCAGAGAGGTGAAGACTGACACTAAGGAGGTGGTAACTCTCTGAAAAGTGTAGGTCAAAGGGAAAGGGAGGCCAGGGTGGAATTCTGAGGGACAAAAGAGCTGGAAGAGGAAGCAGCAAAGGAGACTGAGGAGGAAAGGAGTGTGAGATGCAGGAGGAAACCTGAGAATGCAGAGTCACAAAAGCCAGGAGGAGAGAATGTTTCACCAAGGAAGGAGTTATGATTGGAGTCAAAACCTGCTGCCAGGTCAGTAAGATAAGGGCTAAGAAGCATGTATGGATTTTACAACAGCAACATTATTGGTGATCCTGCTGGAAGTTGTTTCTGTAAAGAGATGGGAGAAGAAGCCAGATTGCAGTAAATCAAGAGATCAGTGGGAGAAAAGAGATACAGAGAATTTCTTTTGGCAATATTGACTGCGAGGCCTGGTGGAGAGCTACAGAGGGGAATGTGGGTTTGTTTGTTTTTTAGGATTGGAGAGACTTGAGCATGATTAAGTATTGATGAGAAGACTCTAGCAGCAAGTGAGGGAATGGGTATAATCTGTGGTGCTGGGTCCCCAGAGGTGGAAGTACTGGAGGCTAGAGTACTAATACTAGCATGGAACTAGTTTTGATAGGAGGAAGCCCCAACTTCTGCCATCAAGGATGGAGGGAACGAGGTAAGTATGGATGCTAATGGAGGTAAATATGTAGGTCAGTGAGAGGAAGCTGGGATGTCATTAGCTAAGAGGAAGAGGGAGGAAGGTGAGGTGGGAGGTTTGAGGAGAGTGGAGAAGGTTGGAAAAGAGCTGTTATGGAGAATGAAAGTGAGAGTTGACCAGGGAAACACAGGATTGCTAAGCAATGGTGTGAAACTCTCCAAAATTGGGAACTATGAATTTATCATGGCATCAAGTGATTTTGTCATTCATTTATTTATTCATTTGTTCATTCAATAAATATTTTTGATCAACTACTTAGGGAAGGTTGGATACATGGTTGTATGATTTTCTCCAGCAGAAATCAGCACTCCATGTAAAAGGTGAAAAGTGCACAGTTGGATTGACCCAGGATTGGGGTTTTGCCAGATGGGCATAATGTAAGGACAATGTGGATGGGGATTTGTGGGTGCTGGCAAAAGAATGGCAGGATGGTACAATGTAATGTTCTATAGTCCCAAAACTTTCTATTGGTTAAATAAATTTGGGAAATGTGTTATAGAATTTCTCAGAACCTTTAGTATGCTATCGTACATTGTAACCTAGCAGGAGGGAATATATATGCAGCACTTCCAATTTTTACTTTTGGCCACAGTATTTTTTTCCCCCACAGATCATCTTGTGGGCCTAGGGTTCTGTTCAATGGAGTGCTAGGCTGGCTTTTACTGGCTTGTGAGAGCAAGGGTACACATTTCTTCCCAACTCGTCTGTTAGTAACATCAGCCATGCTGGGAGTATTTACACCACGGAAACCGGCAAATGCTAAAAATCAGGGTTATTTCCTCTGGAGAACCAGTTATTAAACACTTACCAGCACCCCAGAAATCTTGCACTGGTCAATACAACAAGAAAAGAAAAGAAAAACAAGTGATAAAACTACAAGAAAGAAGGGGACAAAATTATTTTTCACATATTATATGATAATTTACCTGGGAAATCCAAAAGATCACCTAGAAACTATCACAATCAGGGAATTAAGTAAAATGCTGCCTTTAAGGAAATATTCAAAAATAAGTACCTTTCAAACATACCGACATTAGTCATCTAGAATGTATGATGGAAAAAGATGGCATTCACAATAGGAAGAAAAAAATATAAAATATATAGCAACAAACTTAATAATGAACATGTGAGACTAAACATAAAATAAGAATTGATTCTATGGAAAAGCCTGCTGTGTTCATGTAAAAGAAGATTAAAAATTGTCAATTTCCTTAAGATAAAGCCATAAATTTAATTCAGTTCCAATTAAATCCCAAATGTATTTTCTTACTTGCCAACGTTAGTTCACTGGGAATTATAAATAGGCAAGAATACCTAAGAACATCTTAATAAATAAAATTGATTTGAGTGGGAACAACTTCTAAGGTCAGATATTAAAATGCTAGTACTAGAAGAGCGTTGTTGTCTTGCTCACTGCTCCATTGCTCACTGTTGATTCTCACTTTCTAGAGCAGCACCTGTTCCACAAACCTCAATATATATTTGTTGAATGAGTGAATGAATGAATTAATGCATGAAAATGCATTACAAAGGTATAACAATTCCAAACGACATGAATTGGCACAATTAAACAAATGAGCCATGTCATGGATTGAATTGTGTCCCCCTAAAATATCTGTCAACTTGGCTAGGTCATGATTCTCAGTATTGTATGATTGTCTACCATTTTATCATTTGATGTGATTTCCCTATGTGTTGTACATTCTATCACTATGATGCAATAAGATGGATTAACAGCAGTTATATTGATGAGACCTACAAGATTAGATAGTGTCTTAAGCCAGTCTGTTATGAGATATAAAAGAAGTGAGCAGAGAGACAGCAGGACCTCATACCACCAAGAAAGCAGTGCCAGGAGCAGAGCATGTCCTTTGGACCTGAGGTTCCTGTGCTGAGATGCTCCCAGACCAAGGGAAGACTGATGACAAAGACCTTCCTCCAGAGCTGACAAAGAGAGAAAGCCTTCTCCTGGAGCTGATGCCCTGAATTTGGACTTGTAGCCTACTGGGCTGTGAGAGAATAAATTTCTCTTTGTTGAAGCCATCCACTTGAGGTATTTCCATTATAGCAGCACTAGATGACTAAGATAAGCCAATATAAGAAAATACAAAATATGGTAACATACTCAAGTATATATAACTATTCATTATATGATGAAGATGGCATTTCATATCAGTAGGAAAAAGCATGAACTACTTAGTAAATGGTGCTGGGATAATTGGTTAGCCATTTGAAAAAAATAAAGTCAGACGATTGGACGTATACTAATAATAGGATTGGTTAAGCAAATTATGTGGCATCAATATGATGGAATGCTATGGGCCCATAAAAACAGTGTTATGAGTGATGATGTTGGCATGGGTCACTAAATTGCTAGGTGGAAAAAGGAACAGGAAACAAAATAACAACATGGCTAAAAGGACAAGTGTGGAGTCAGACCTTTGGTTCTCATTTCTGCTCTGTGACTTAATAGCTATGCAACCCTAAGCAAGTTATTTAAGCCCTCTGTGCCTCAGTTTCCACCTTGGTAAAATGGCAATAATAAAGCACCTACTCGCATTTGTTACTCTGTATGGGAAACTGCATATAAAGTGTTTGGCATTGTGTTTGGCACATAGTAAGTGCTCAATAAAATGGTCACTGTTACCACAGCATTTATTGAGCACCTCTACTGGCCCATTAAGGTACAGAGATGAGTGGGATGCAGTCTTTGCTTTAATGTGCTTGTAGGCTGTGAGGAGATGAGGGAGAGGGAGAAGGTTGCTGTGAACAGATGATATCTATTCTATGTAATAAGTTCTCTAGCTTGGAAGTAGAGGGTGTTCTGGGGGACAGAGGAGGCACCTGGCCCAGACAACAAGTAAAAGAAGGTTCTCAGAAGTGATGTCTCCTCTCCTTATTTCTGAAGGACCATCAGGTGTTAGCCAGCGGAACAAGAGAGGAAAGAGTGTTCTGAACCCAGGGAACAGCATGGGCAAGTGATGAGTCAGGTTTTTTTTATTATTTTTTTTATTGTACTTCAGGTGAAGGCTTACAGAACAAATAGTTTATCATGAAACAGTAGTACACATATTGTTTTATGACATTGGTTAACAACCCCACAACATGTCAACCCTCTCACTTCTCAACCTTTTTTTTTTTGGTGAAAATACACATAGCCAAAGATATACCATTTTAAAAATTTCTACATGCACAGTTCAGTGACATTGACTATACTCTTCCAATTGTGCTGTTATTATCACTTAAGATGAAGGCTTACAGAACAAAATAGTTTCTCATTTAACAGTTACTACAAATGTTGCCCTATGACAATGGTTAACAATCTCACAACACATCAACAATATCCTTACTCAACCTTGGGTTCCCTATCACCAGCTTCCTTGTCCCCTTCTGCTTTCTGGCCCTTGTCACTGGACTACTGTACCTCGTTAGTCTCATTTGGTTTTATGGGGCCGTCCACTCCCAGGCTGAACGGTGAACCTCGGAGATAACTTCACCACTGAGCTAAAAGGGTGTCTGGGGGCCATACTCTTGAGGTTTCTCCAGTCTCCTTTAGGCCAGTAAATCTGGTCTTTTTTTGTGTGTGTGTTAGAATTTTGTTCTACATTCTTCTCCAGCTTTGTCCAGAACCCTCTGTTGTGATCCTGGTCAGAGCAGTCAGTGGTGGTAGCTGGGCACCATCTAGCTGTACTGGACTCAGTCCAGTGGAGGCCTTGGTAGCTGTGGTCCATTAGTCCTTCAGACTAATCTTTTCCTTGCATCCTGTTCTCTTGATTCTCCCTTGCTCCCGAAGGGATGAGACCAGTGGAGTATCTTAGATGGCCACTCACAGGCTTTTAAGACCCCAGACACTACAAAGGGAGTCAGTTTTGCAAGAGTATAAATAATGTTCAGGTAGAGGCAGGAGGTGAGGATGGAGAGAAAGAAGAGTGTGAAGGGTCATAGATGCCAACTTGAGACGTTTGGGACCCACTACTATTGCACATTGCTATGAGTCAATTCCACTTGACAGCATACAACACTCATTGCAATTAGGTGGTCTGCAGGGTCAGATGGGTAGTTTAAAATCACTGCCCTGGCTTCTGTATAGAGAATGGATTAGATGGGGGAGGCTGGAGTTAAGGAGACAGCAAGGAGGCCGGGCGGTCATCCACACAGTTGATGATGGTGGCAACAACCAGTGAGGTGACACGGGGATGGATAAGAGTGCCTGAAGCCCAGGCTAAGGAGCTAGCTTCCAAGGTCCCAGGAGCAGAGGGGACGTTGCAGATGAGGGGTGGAAAGCACCCAGGACGACATACAGGGCTCAGATCCAGCCCCTAGGCAGATGGTGATTCCCCTCACTGAGATGTAGGACAGAGGAGGAAGAACAGGCTTCAGGAAGATGAACATGTAGGTTTTGGATGGTTGATGAGATGCACATCTGACCTCTATATGGAGACGCCCAGAACAAGGAGATGGATACACAACTTCTTGAAGTCATCTGTGCAGAAGAGGCGCACCTAGGATGCCAGGAGTGGGGTCTGATGCTCACCCAGGGTGAGTGGGATGCCTGTGAGACAGGCACGGTGGGGACACCAGAGGAGGATGTGTAGTAGAAGGAGAACCAGAAGTGTTCCTTGATGTCATCGAATCCTGGGGAGGAGAGAGGGTCATGAAGGAGCCGGTGCAGAGCATAAGCAAAAACTGCTGGGAGGTCCCAGAAGATGAGCAGAGTGGCTATACTAGGGACAAGGGGTTGGTGGAGACTTAATACGGGTACTTTCAATACAGCTGTGGTGCAAGGAGGGGTACAAGGTGGAGGAGGGGAGGAGCTGGCTCACAGGGGACCCATGAGCCAATTATCTTTCCAATAAATATCTTATTTTGGGGGGGGAAAAGTCTTATTTTGGAATAGTTTTAGATTTACAGAAACATTGTGAAGATAAAACATATAGTCCCATACATCTCACACCCAGTTCTTCTATTGTTATCATCTTAAATTAGTATGGCACATTTGTCACAATTAATCAATGTTGATCTATTATTATTAACTAAAGGCCATACTTTTTTCAGATTTTCTGAGCTTTTACCTAATGTCTCTTTTCTGTTACAGGATCCCATCCAGGACACCACATTACATTTAGTCATCATGTCTCTTTAGACTCCTCTTGGCTGTGGCGGCTTCTCAGACTTGACTTGTTTTTGATGATAGTTTTGAGAAGTACTGGTCAGGTATTTTGTAGACTATCCCTCTATTGAGATTTGTCTTATGTTTTTCTCATGATTAGACTCGGATTATGGGTTTTGGGAAGAGGATCACAGAGGTGAAGTGCCATTCTCATCACATCATATCAAGGGCACATGCTATCACTATCAACATGGCTTATCACTGTTGATGTTAACCTTGTCACCTGGCTGAAGTGTGTTTGGTAGGTTTCATCACTGTAAAGGTGCTCCTTTTTCCTTCTTTTCATACTGTGCTCTTGGGAAGGCAATCACTGTGCTCAGCCCAGGCTTCAGGAGTGAAGAATTATGCTCCACCTCCTTGAGGGTAGAGTATCTACACAAACTATTTGGAATTCTTCTGCATAGATTTGTCTATTCTCCTCCACTTATTTATTCAATCATTTATGTATATCAATATGGGCTCATAGATATTTATTTTATACTTTGACTGATAATCCAACACTCTATTTTCATGCATTGTTCCAGCTTTGGCCATTGGGAGCTCTTTCAATTGAGCTGGGAGCCAATTTTGGATGAGCTTTTGTAAAACTAGACCTCAGGTAGATGTGGCCGCTGGCCCTTGGTTCTGGGGTCTTGCTGGGCAAGGGCATGGAAGAATTTTGTGGCTGCTGGGTTAGGAGCACTGAGCAGTAGGGGAGGTCACTTGGATGAAGAGCAGTGAAATATTAGGAAAGTCGTGGAGTTGCAGCACTGGGTAGACTGGGCAGTGTTTGGAGGATGAGAAGGTGCCAAGGCTACAGCTGCTGTCCTTGGAGGTAAGAGGGGTGAGCGTGATTCCACACGTGGTGTCAGCAGGTCTTAGGCAGGTACCAAGCCCAAGAACTGGCCAACACGGCCAGGAGTGGGGCCCGGGGTGCCTAGCACTCTGCACACGAATCCTGGACCCAGAACAGTATAGTCAACCCACTCTTGGGGGTCTGAAAGCCCTTAGCCTTAGCCCTGGGCTGGAGCAACTGACTCTGCAGGGCAGGGACTTCACGGGTTGTGTTGAGCAGAGGCCAGGGAGGGCAGGGGGAGCTAAGAGAGGGAGCAGGAAAGGCATTCCTGCAGAGACAATGTCCCAGGCAAAAGCTCAGAGAGGGAAGAAGCCAGACAAGCCAGGACAGGGAGGGGCCGACTTGGCTGCTGACAGCCCTCTCTGCATCCTCAAGTCCCCTCCCTGGCCCGCTGGCCTGTTTTGTCTACATAAGTGTTATTTCTGCAAATGTAATAAACCCCTGTGCGTTCCAAGCATACACGTGCTCCCCAGAACCATGCAGCTAAAATGAGTGCTTAATGGGGCTAATGAGGTGCCCATTTGTTCTGAGCCAGAGGGCATGAGCAACCACTCGGGGCAGGCACTGAGGCCGCTGATTAGAGGCTGGGCACGGCCAGCCCCTCGGCTGTTAACTTGGTGAGGGCCTGGGCAGGCCTCCCGCCCTCTCAGAAGGGGCGAAGCAGCCACTGCCTCGCCACTATGCCAGCCATGCTAGAGAGAAGGGATAGTTTCTGCAGGTTCCCTGGCTTCTGCGTCACCCTCAGGCCTTGCTGAGCTCCATGGAGACTTCAAGGGGACTGAAACACTCCAGCATGGTCAAATATCTCTCTTAGTCCGTGGCAGCCCAACACAGTCCAGCACAGTCAAGGCCAGGCCAGTCCAGCCCTGCCCAGCCCAGCCCTGCCACAGCACTGCCCTGCACCCACCTCACCCCTTATACCACCCTACCCAGCCTAGGAAGTAGTGATCACCTTTCACTCTTCCAAGAGGGCTTCCCCCGGTGTGTCTGGTGGGAGGCCTTAGCCTCCCCATTCCCAGCAGAGTCTCAGTCTCCTCTGTCCCCACCAAAGGCCCTGTTCCTATGAGGGGCCTTCTCTTTCAGGTTCCCTGCTCAATACTCTTGTCCCCTCTGAACGGAGAAGTGAGAGCTCAGAGACTATAGCATGGGATTCTGAAACAGAAGCTTTAAAGGGGGTGGGAGGCTAGCCAAACGTAATTCTGGCTTTAAAGCCAAGTTTTAATCTCATATAATAATATTAAAACAACAAGACTATGAGCCCTCAGGGCCATGATGTCATGTAGAGAGGCAGCACTGTGGAGGAGCCTCTTGAGCCACCCTGTCTGGGTGCAAATCTGGCTCCACCACTTACAAGCTCTGTGACCTTGGGAAAGTTACTAACTTCTCTGTGCCTCAGTTTCCTCACCATAAAATGGGGATGATTATAATAGTAGGGCCTTCCTCATAAGGTTTTATGTGAGGATTAAATGAATTAATACTTGTAAAATGCTTAGAATGATGCCTGGTGTGTCTAAGTGCTGTGTGTTAGCTGTCTGTATTTATTGAGCTCTTAACCACATGCCAGCACTAGGTCAAGCTCTGAACCTGCTGTATCTATCCTTGAGATAATCATTACCTATTTCTTAGACTGAGATTCCTTTTGCCACCTGGAAAGGGAACAAGAACAGTAGTATTTTTAAACCCAGAAAGTCCTGGCTCCGTATTTCCTCCAAATTTTGCCTGAAAACTGAACTGTCCCTTTTTTAGCTCATCTCTTTTTATCTGTACCTTACCATATGCAGCTGGAAAACTGCATTATGCCTGGAAATCTCTGTAATCAAATCCACCAATTCAGTCATTGTATTTTCTATTTTCCGCTGGCCCCACATTTCTTCAGGCAAAATTCTCTGCCTAATTTTCTGCCATTACATAAGAGGGATTGCCTTTTATACGGTATCTAATAATAATTTCCTCGCTGTCCTTCATATCCTCACCAACAACCTCCTTGAGGCCATTTCAGCTTCCAATTGCTATCCTATCCCAATGCCAACACACATTTTTATTACAACAGCATATACTCCCAGGTATAAATTCTCTGCTTGTTATATATTACTGTGGAAAAACTATTCCAAGACTTATTAGCTTCAACCCTTAGATTATATTTCATGATTTTGTGAAACTTGGCTGGCTGATTTTTTTGTTCCTCATGCTGTCCACAAAGTTCTCTCGGTGGTATTCACCTGAGATGTGCTGGTCTGGAAAATCTAAGATGGCTTCACTCACATGTCTAACACCCTGGCAAGGATGTCTGGAAAGCTGAGCTCAGCTGGGGCAGTTGACTGAAGCATCTACATGTGAGGTCTGCAACATGATGGTCTTTGGGTAGTTGACTTCTTACATGGCAGCTCAGGGCTACAGGAGAAAGTGTTCTAAGAACACCAAGTGGAAGCTTATGACATGCCCTCAATAGTTTCTGAATGTCATGTCTACCACATTCTATTGGTCAAGAAGGACAGTAAGGCTGGCCCATATTCAAAGAGAGAAGAATTAGACTCCTCCTCTCAATGAGAGAAGCACAGTGAATATGCAGCCACCTTTAATCTATAACATGGACCTTGGCCAAAAAAGCTGAAGGACCAGAAAAGGGGGCCAGGAGGCAGCAGGACATTTCAGTACCCTCAGGAGAGAGGACATGAGTCCCACATCACCCCCATGGAAGAATGAAGCAAGTAGGAGTCCCAGAGACTGGGCCAGGAATTTGGGGGCAGGAGATCTGGAGGATGGCACAGAAGTCAAAGGTCACTAAACAGGCACCTGCTTGAGCCCCACCCCCTTGTTTATGAACTCCAAACAAACAAGCCAGTTACCATTGAGCCAACTCTGACTCATGGCTACCCCATGTATGTCAGAGTAGAACTGTGCTCTATAGGGTTTTTCATTGCTTATTTTTTGGAAGTAGATCACCAGGCCTTTCTTCCAAAAAGTGTTTACTTTATACCAGGCAAGAATTACATCATTGAATCAACCTCTTGACATAGGTGCCCTTATTATTCTCATTGTATAGCTGAGACAGTAGAGTCTCAGATTAGATCACTTGCCAAAGGTCACAAAGCAGGTAAGTGGTGAAGCCAGAACTTGCATTCTCAGAACTTGCACTCTATCTTGCTTTATTTTTTTGAAATGTTTTTATTAAGATAAAATTCACATAACATTTCTTTCAACAATGTTTTGTAGTTTTAAAGTCTTGCACCTCCTTGGTTAAATTTATTAAGTATTTTAGTCTTTTTGTTGCTATTGTAAATAGAATTATTTTCTTAATTTCATTTTTGGATTGTTCATTGTAAGTGTATAGAAATAAAACTGATTTTTGTATATTGATCTTGTATCCTACAGCTTTGCTGAGCTTATTTATTAGCTCCAATTTTTTTTATGAATCACTTAGGATTTTATTTGTATAAGATCTTGTCATCTTCAAATAAGGATAGCTTTAGGTCTTCCTTTCCAATATAGATATTTTTTTCCTTTGTTTCTTGCCTAATTGCTCTGGCTAGAATGTCTAGTACAATGGTAGATAGAAGTGGTGAAAGAGAGCATCCTTGTCTTGTTCCTGATCTTAGAGGGAAAGCTTTCAGTCTTTTACCGTTAAATATAACGTTGTTGTTGTTGTGTGCCGTTGAGTTGGTTCCTACTCATAGCGACCCTACGTACAACAGAATGAAACACTGCCCAGTCCTGCTCCATCCTCACAATCTTTGCTATGCTTGAGCCCATTGTTGCAGCCACTGTGTCAATCCATCTCGTTGAGGGTCTACCTCTTTTCTTCTGACCCTCTATTTCTACCAAGTATGATGTCCTTCTCCAGGGACTGGTCCCTCCTGATAACATGTCCAAATTATGTGAAACTCAGTCTCACCATCCTTGCTTCTAAGGAGCATTCTGGCTGTACTTCTTCCAAGACAGATTTGTTCGTTCTTCTGGCAGTCCATGGTATATTCAGTATTCTTTCCCAACACCGTAATTCAAAGACATCAATTTTTCTTTGTTCTTCCTTATTCATTGTCCAGCTTTTGCATGTGTATGAGGTGATTGAAAATACCATTGCTTGGGTCAGGCTCACCTTAGTATTCAAGGTGACATCTTTGCTTTTAACACTTTAAAGAGGTCTTGTGCAGCAGATTTGCCCAACACAATATATTGTTTAATTTCTTGACTGCTGCTTCCATGGGCATTGATTGTGGATCCAAGTAAAATGAAATCTTTGACAACTTCAGCCTTTTCTCCGTTTATCATGATGTTGCTTATTGGTCCAGTTGTGAGGATTTTTTGCTTTATGTTGTTATGCAATCCATACTGAAGGCTGTAGTCTTTGATCTTCATCAGTAAGTGCTTCCTTCAAGTCCTCTACACTTTCAGCAAGCAAGGTTATGTCGTTTGCATATGACCGGTTATTAATGAGTCTTCCTCCAAACCTGATGCCATGTTCTTCTTCATACAGTCTAGCTTCTCGGATTATTTGCTCAGCATACAGATTGAACAAGTATGGTGAAAGGATATAACCCTGACGCACACCTTTTCTGACTTTAAACCATGCAGTATCCCCTTGTTCTGTTTGAATGACTGCCTCTTGGTCTATGCACAGGTTTCTTATGAGCACAATTAAGTGTTCTGGAATTCCCGTTCTTCGCAATGTTATCCATAATTTGTTATGATGCACACAGTCAAATGCCTTTGTGTAGTCAATAAAGCACAGGTAAACATCTTTCTGGTATTCTCTGCTTTCATCCAAGATCTGTCTGACATCAGCAGTGATATCCCTCATTCTCTGCCCTCCTCTGAATCCAGCTTGAACTTCTGGCAGTTCCCTGTCAATGTACTGCTGCAACTGCTTTTGAATTATCTTCAACAAAATTTCACTTGTGTGTGATATTAATGATATTGTTCGAGAACTTCCACATTCTGTTGGACCAACTTTCTTTGGAATGGGCATAAATATGGATCTCTTCCAGTCCATTGGCCAGGAAGCTGTCTTCCAAATTTCTTGGCATAGACAAGTGAGCACCTCCAGT
The DNA here is from genome assembly GCA_030035585.1 of Dugong dugon. Lineage (NCBI taxonomy): Eukaryota > Metazoa > Chordata > Mammalia > Sirenia > Dugongidae > Dugong > Dugong dugon. The sequence goes on from CM057471.1 coordinate 70,769,629, forward strand.
GCTGCATCCGTTTGTTGAAACATCTCAGTTGGTATTCCACCAATCCTGGAGTCTTGTTTTTCACCATTCCCTTCAGTGCAGCTTGAACCTCTTCCTTCAGTATGATTGATTCTTGATCATATGCTGTCTCCTGAAGTGGTTGAACATTGACCAGTTCTTTTTGGTACAATGACTCTGTGTATTCCTTCCATCTACTTCTGATGCTTTCTGTGTCATTCAGTATTTTCCCCTTAGAATCCTTTAATACTGCAGCTTGAGGCTTGAATTTTTTCTTCAGTTCCTTTTAGCTTGAGAGATGTTGAGTGTGTTCTTCCCTTTTGGTGTTGAATCTCCAGGTCTTTGCACATGTCATCATAATACTTTATTTTGTCTTCTTGAGCCGCCTTTTGGAATCTTCTGTTCAGCTCTTTTACTTCATCATTTCTTCCTTTCACTTTAGCTACTCTACATTCAAGAGCAAGTTTCAGAGTCTCTTCTGACATCCATTTTGGTCTTTTCTTTCTTTCCTGTCTTTTTAATGACCTTTTACTTTCTTCATGCATGATGTCCTTGATGTCATTCCACAACTTGTCTGGTCTTTGGTCATTAGTGTTCAATTAGTCAAATCTATTCTTGAGATGGTCTTTAAATTTAGGTGGGATATACTCAAGTTCATATTTTGGCACTCATGGATTTGTTCTAATTTTCTTCAGCTTCAGCTTTAACTTGCATATGAGCAATTGATGATCGGTTTTGCATAATGTTAACTGTGGGTTTTTCATGAATACTGTTCATTCTTTTGAGAAAGTTGCCCTGTATTCCTAGTTTGCTGAGTGTTTTTATTATGAAAGGGTGTTGGAATTTTGTCATCTGCTTTTTCTGTACTTTATTTGGATTTTAATTCAGACAAACTGTAAGAAAAATTTATAAGTCAATTTGGTAAATATGTTATTGTCACAAATTATATCTTTATACATTGTGTGCCCATCAACATAGACTTATAATTTTTGTTTTATACAATTATCTTTTAAATCACATAAGAAAACAGAGGAGTTGGAAACAAAAAATGCATTGATACTGATTTTCATGTTTACTTATGTAGTTACCTTTACCAGTGTTCTTTATTTCTTTGTATCGATTCAAGTTACTCTCTAGTGTGTGTTCATTTCAACATAAAGGACTCCCATTAGCATTTCTTGTAGGGCACATCTGCTAGGGATGAACTCTCTCAGTTTTTATTCATCTGGGAATATCTTAATTTCTCCTTCATTTTTGAATAATAGTTTTGCCAGATATAGAATTCTCCCCCTCTTCCCCAGCACTTTGAATGTCATCCCACTGTCTCCTGGCATCCATGGTTTTGGATGAGAAATCTGCTGTTAAACTTATGGAGGCTTCCTTGTACATTCTGAGTTGTTTCTAGACTCTTGCTCCTTTCAGGATTTTCTCTTTGTCTCAGTAGTTTGATTATAATGTCTTTAAGCATGGATCTTTTTGAGTTTATTCTACTTAGAGTTTGTTGAGCTTCTTGGATGTGTAGATTAATGGTTTTCATCAAATTTGGGAAGTTTTGGGGTATTACTTCTTTAAATATTCTTTCTACTTTCTTTCTCTTTTCTTCTTATGAGTCTCCCATTACGTGCATGTTAGTACACTTGGTGTCCCACAGATCTCTTAGGCTCTGGTGATTTTTCTTATCCTTTTTTTGTTTCTGTTCCTCAGACTGGATAGTCTCAATTGACCTGTCTTCAAATCCACCGATTTTTATTTCTCCCTGCTCAGATCTGCTATTGAGCCCCTTTAGAGAATTTTTTATTTTAGTTATTGTACCTTTCAACTCCGGGTTTTATAATTTCTATCTCTTTATTGATACTTTCTGTTTGGTGAGACATTATTGTCATGTTTTCCTTTATTTTATCGGACATGGTTCCCTTTGGCTCTTAGAACATACTTAAAATATTTGATTTAAAGTCTTTGTCTCGTAAATCCAATGTCTGTGTTTCCTCAGGGACAGTTTATATTAATTACTTTTTTTTTCCCTGTGTATGGGCCATACTTTCTTCTTTCTTTATCTGCCTCATCACTTCATTTTCTGTCCTCCAGACACTTGACCATCTTTCAATTCTTCGGCATGCCACACTTGTTCACTGTTTAGAGCCTTTGCACACACTGCACTCTATGCTGGAATTGCCACTTGCCCAATTTATTTAATTAATGCTTCCTCATCTCTCAGAGCCTCTATCACATTAAAAATTATCTGTTTGTGATGGGTATGAATATCGTTCTAAAACTGTGGTGTGCAGTAAAGAAAACTCCTTTTTTTCAGTATCTCTGCATTATTTCTGACTCTGAGCTCCTACTCCATGGGCTAGCTGGGTTGAGGATTGGCTTTAGTCTTTCTGTAGTTTCTACCCCTCACCTTCATTTGCTTCTGGTGCATGCATTGAATGTGGGAAATGTCACCTCACACAGCTGCCTTTCCCCAGACTTCATCGGTCTCTCCATCATTGATGAGGCTCAGCCCCTTCCACTCTGGTGTCACAGACCTCTATCACTTTCTCTTCTCTCCTCCCCCAGCATGGGAGTCTCTTCTTAGTCTGAGAAAACTGTCTTTCCCTTCAAGGGAGACAAAGGCCAAGGCCCTTTGTCTATGCTCCACGTCTATGCCTGGAAACCAACCTAGCTGGGGCTAGGCACTCTTGGTGAGTGCAGTTAGACTGTGTCCCCCTGGGTGAACCCATGTGACACAGGGGTCTGGAAGCTTATGGGAATGAAGGATCAGTGATACCCACTTGCCTCTCCCCTTGGAATTTTGAGCTTCCTAAACTGTGTCTGATGGACTGGGATGGACTGAGGAGGCCAGATGGGAGACAAGGTCAATAGAACCTGAAGGAGGTTTGTCCTGGGGGTGGAGTGGGGGAACCTGTCTGGTGGCCTAGACTCAACCCCAGAGCTGAGCAGTTAGAGGGGAGGGTTTCCAGGCAGGGGTCCTTGCTGCTGGCATCTTCTGAAATAACCATCTCGATGCTATTTGACATACAAGAATGAATGAATTAACTGAAGGAACATGGGGTCCAGGCCACTTTGGGGTGCCACACCAGTGACTAAGGAATGACCTTTATAAGGCGTCATAGACATCCGTGGTGACAGGGCAGTACATGGGTTTCACAGGAGAGGTGAGATTAACCAGGATTGACTCTGGCTTTGCAGAGTCCAGAAGACATGGACTGCAGCCTGGGTAGGTAGTGACTCGAGGATCAGTGTTGACACAGGGCCTTCTGCAAATCTTCCAGCTGGGGCTTAGACTCAGTATTCACAGGATGATCATGGAAACATGACTTTGTTTCATGGTCCCAGGCCGGTGAAGGTTGAGGACATTAGGATTCCATTTAGAAAAAGAATAAGGGGGAAAAGAAAAAGAGAAATCAAAGAGAGAGGGAGACAGGGTGAGGCCAAGGAGGAGACTTGGGGGAAGGACAGAAATGGACAAAGAATGAAAGAGAAGAAAGAGAGAGATAAAGGAGAGAGAGAAAGAATGAAGGAAAAACAGTTAGCACCGGATACAAGTTAGAAGTGAAAGGCATCTGGCAACCTTGCATTGCCTATGAAATGATATTAACATTTTATTATTGTAAGGTGAGCTTTTTAAAACGGAATTTTAAATGTTACCCTGCTGTTCGGGAACACAAAAACCTTTAATTTTATGCAAATGAACAGCGAGGAGCTGAGCGCTTAATGTAAACGAACACTTTCTTTGTAGGAGAGGTTGGAAGAGAGAAAAAAAAAAATTCCCCAGGATTCTTTAATTGCTGTCTGAAATTATGTAAATCCCAGCGCCAGGCAGAACACAATTACCCCGCGGCCCTCCCTGCCAGCGCTGCTAATGTCTAGCAAAATATCGGTGGGTGACATTTAGACGAGGTAATGCAAATGAGAATTAATTTTTTTCCAAGACAAAGGGCAGCTGAAAGATCACCTCATTCATATACAGGAGCAAGAAAAGCTCATGAATGCTGGCAGTGGAGTAGGGCAGTTGGGGAGACCAGGGCAGGGGTCCTCTGCTTGAGACCAGCCCCTGGAATTCTGGCCTTGGGGAGCCTTAGATGATTACCCTCTCAGCCACAGTTCTCAAGTAGTTCTTTTTTGGAAATCATGTTAACAAATGTAAATAGCCATAAAAAATACTCCTGTATGTGGAGGTGGCCCAATCTCAGCTACAAGGCACTTTCACAAACTTGCTCTCATTTCATGCTCATGGAAGCCCTGCAGGATGCTAACATGAACCTCTTATATGGAGGAGGAAACTGGGGCTCAGCGAAGTGTGGTCACCCAGCCAAAGACACACACTTAAGTGTGATGGCAAGAGCTGTGTCAACTGTTGAAGGAAGGTGTTGGTGTTGGGATTCTCTTTCTCTCTCTCTCTCTCTCTGTCCTTTCTCTCTCTCCCCTCCCTCATTTCCTCTCTTCCTCTCCTTCCTTTCTTCTGTCTTTTCACTTAAGAAAATGTTTTTCCTTTTTAAAAATGTGTTTTTAGTGAAGAGGGCTTGTAGAGAGAAAACCAGGGCCCCAATTTAGGTCCTTTGAACAACTTCTCTTCTCTGCCTGGAGAAACCCCCAACATGCATAACCCAGCCTGGTACTCTCTGAACCAACCAAAAGCAAATGCATTGCTGTCGAGTCAATTGGACAGAGTATAACTGCCCCATAGGGTTTCCAAAGAGCAGCTGGTAGATCCAAACTGTTGACATTTTGGTTAGCAGCCAAACTCTTAACCACTGCACCACCAGGGCTCCTGGTCCTCTCTAGACATCCTTTAAGTCTCAGCGTAAATGTTGCTTCCTTGGGAAGCCTTCCCTGATTGGCTTCCCCACCCCAGCATTCAATATTTTGACTTCCATGTACTTTTCAAAAACAGTTACGTGGTCAAGTTCTGTTTTCCCCATGAGATTATAAATTCCGTAAGGACAGGGGCAGAGTCTATCATGGTTGTCACTACAGCCTCAGTATCTAGAACACTGCCAAGAACATAGTAGGTGCTTAGTAAATGTTTAATGAATTAATGAATAAATTGACATAAAAGGAGATCGTCTACTGATCAAGGGGATCATAACAATATATGCATGTGAAAATGTGAAGCAAGTAGTGGTAATAATTCTCTTAACAATTATGTCTGGAATTCTAGAACTCCATTTAGCAATTGGAGGAGTAGGGGGAAATATTCGGGAGAGAAGAGGTCAGGAGTCTTGTGGATTAAGACACCTCTCTCCATTAACTTAATCTCAATGCTGACAGAACTGATATCTTGTCCTGCCCTTCCACAGACTACTGTAACTTAGTTTAGTCAGCTCCTGATAATCTGAGTCTTTTCTGCCAGTGTTTAATTTGGAGACAATCCCTCTAGTCCCTTAGAAAGATAGTTTGAGCTTGAGCCAAATGCAGAGACCAGTAACCCTGGGAATTCCTTGGTGTTCCTTGGTGTCTTGTTCCTTGTGTGTCTCTGTGTCTATTCTGCTCTTTTTATAACTCAAACTTGATTAGGTTTAAGACCCACCCTACTCTAGTATGACCTCATTAACATACCAAACAAAAACACCTGTTTTAAACAGGGTCATGTTTACAGGTACAGGGAGGTGTTAGGATTTCAGTGCATATTTTGGGAGGACACAGTTCAATCCATAACAACTTTCTTCCTTCCTTCCTATTTACGTGTATAATGTAGATGTGATATATCAAGGTGGAGCAGCCAGATATTGTTGGAACCTTAGAATGAGAGACACACACCCAGCATGTTGGAGGAGGAAGAGAGAAGGAGCCCTGCTTCTGAAGTAACTGCATCACTCTGTCTTGGTTATCTAGTGCTGCTATGACAGAAATACCACAAGTGGATGCCTTTAACAAAGAGAAATTTATTCTCTCACAATCTAGGAGGCTAGAAGTCTGAATTCAGGGTGGGAGCTCCAGGGGAAGGCTTTCCCTCTGTGTTGATTCTGGAGGAAGGTCCTTGTCACGAATCTTCCCCTCGTCTAAGAATGTCTCAGTGCAGGGACCCCAGGTCCAAAGGATATGCTCCGCTCCCAGCTCTACTTTCTTGGTAATAGGAGATCTCCCTGTCTCTCTGCTTGCTTCTCTCTTTTATATCTCAAAAGAGATTGACTCAAGTTAGAACCTAATCTCATAAATTGAGTCCTGCCTCATTAACATAACTGCCTCTAATCCTGCCTTATTAACATCATATAAGTAGGATTTACAACACAGAGGAAAACCATATCAGATGACAAAATGGTGGACAGTCACACAATACTGGGAATCATGGCCTAGCCAAGTTGACACACATTTTTGGGGGACACAATTCAATCCATAACAATCTCTGAGCTGCATACCTTTAGCCACCTTGTTTCATAAGAAAGCCCTCAAGTAGTGGTTAAATACTAAGAGTCAGGTTTCTATTATATATAACCAAAATGTAACATAGTAAGTTCTTACAACTAATCTTGTTTCCAAACTCTTTATCATGTTCCATTGATGCGTCTGTGAAATACAGTAACAATGGTACACTATTTTAATTATTGCACTACTATAATAAGTTTTAATATTGGATGTGGCTACTGTTTCCTCATTACCTTTAAAAAAAATCTTAGCTATATACTCTTCCTGATGAACTCTAGAATTACTTTATCGAGTTGATCAAATGCATTTTATCTTTTGAATGCAACTGTATTAAATCTATAATTGGGGGAGAATTCATATCTTGACAATATTTCTTCTTCCTATTCTTGAGCATTATATACCTTTCCACTTTTCCAATCCTCTATATCTCTGAGTAAAGGTTTGTAGCATTCTTCACACAGAATTTCCGCACAATTCTTTTTATGGTCACTGCTAAATATTTTATGTTTTTATTGTTATTGTAAATAGAATCTGTTTTCTATTATATCTTATAACTGGTTACTGCTGGCATATAGAAAAACTATTGATTTTCAAATATTTATCTTAGATTTGAACTGTTCATTTATCCTAAGAGTTTTTCAGTTAATACTTTTATGTCTCTAACTATGTAATTGTATCATCCGTAAATAATGATCTCCTTTCCAATAATCAGAACTCTTATCTCAGTTCATATATTTTATTGCCTTGAGCAGAACAATGTTGAATACAAATGGAAGTAGTCATGCTTGTTTTGTTCTTGATCTTAAGAGTGAACGTCTCTATTGTGTCCCTATAAGTACAGTTCTAGTTGTTTGGTTTAGGATCTATATTGTTTATTATGTTAATGAATATAATCCTATTGCTGATTTTTAAAAAGTTTTCAAAAAATTAGTAATAACTGTTGAATTTTATTCTATGCCTTTTCTGCATTTACTGAGATTACTTCTTGTTTTTTATTCGTCCTTCAAATATGATGTATTATGTTATTGGGTTTCTTAAATATAATTCATCCTTGAAATCTTGGGGTAATTCGTACTTGGTTGTGAGAGATGATTTTATGAATACCATTGTTGATTTTAATTTACAATTTTTTTATGATTTTCACATCCAAATTGATAAATTAGATTCATCTGTAACTTGTGTGTGTGTGATATCTCTGTTCAGTGTTGGCTATAGGGTTCCACTAGCTCGGTAAAATGTAAAAGGTAAGGTAGATTGAATTATGGGCCCAGATCTTAATCCCCTGCTAGTAGAGTTAGACAGCCACAGTCTTATCATGTCCTGAAAGGGGGCAGAGTATATATCCCACCCCTTGAAATTGTATTCTGCCATGTGACTTGCTTTGGCCAATGGAATGTGAGTGGAGGTGTTAAAAACAGAAGCTTAAAATGTGCTTGTGCAGTTGTGCTTGCCTTCTTGCCATTCTGCCATCACCGTGAGAAGACCATGCCCCAGGCAGTGTAGTGGTTTAAAAGGTGAGAGACACATGGAATAACCTGGACCCAGCTGCAGGTTGGACCCAATCCCAACCAAGTGAAGCTGAAATCAGCCATCCCTCAGGTGACCTTCAGACACGTGAGCAAGAATAAACGTTGTTTTAAGCCATGGAGTTTGCGGGTGGTTTGTTATGTAGCATTATTGTGGCAAGAGCTGACTGATGCACTAGGTAACTTTCCTATCTTTTTCTGATGTTCTGGAACAATTTATTATATCCTGGGGATTATTTTTTACTCACAAGCTTCAAGGAACTCACCAATGAAACCGACTTTTAAATATCTGCCTTGCTTTTGTAGGGGATTCGAGTTTGTGAGATTTTTTTTCTTTGTTTTTCCTTCAAGTCTTTTAAAATGAAATAACACATTTCAGATAGTCGAATGTTCCTTTAAACCCCTTCATGGTCTTATCCCTCTCCTTTCTTCCCCAGAAATAGCCATTATGTAGACCCCAAGTGTATTCTCTCCTCCAAGTTGCTGAACTTTTACTACAGATATTTATAAAAATATATAATGTTGTTTTACCTGTTTTTAAATTTTATATAAATGGTGTCTTACTTAGGTGTCACCTTATAATATAAATGTCATGTTTGGTGGTCTTTTATTGTTTCCCTTTTTTTCCTGCAATTACAAAAATGTTGCAGTAAACATCGTTTTACATGTTTCCTTGTACACGCTGAGAATTTCTGTTTAGTCGGTAGCTTTCAAAAAATATTTAAACTTTGGCTGTGGTCACAAATACATTTTACATCATAATGTAATACACACATATATGTATAACTGAAGTAAAAGTTTTATGAAATGATATTTACACTTATTGTGCATGATGCAGTCTGACATTTTCCATTCTATTCTGTTTCTTTTAATACTGGTCTCGACCCTCCAAATTTATTTCATGATTTCTTAATGGATCATGACACTCAGTTTGCAAACAGTGTCTTAAGACATGTGCCTAAGTGTAGAACTGCTTAGTCATTGGATATGAGCATCCTTAGCATTACTTAAAAAAAAACAAAAAACCTTTGTCATGGAGTCGATTCCGACACATAACGAACCCACAGGACAGAGTAGAACTGCCGCGTTGGGTTTCTAAGGCTGTAAATCTTCACAGAAGCAGACTGGCACGTCTTTTTTCCGTGGAGCAGCTGGTAGGTTCGAACTGCTAACCTTTTGGTTAGCAGCCAACCACTTAACAACTGCACCACCAGGTTTCCTTATCTCTGAATAATTTCCTATTCATATATTTTGCCAATTTTTATTAGGTTGATTGCCTTTTCTTGTTATTTTGTAAGATTCATTGTATATTCTAAACACTAATTTATTGGTTATGTGTTATGACAAATATCTTCTCCCAGTATATATCTCATCTTTTTGCTCTCTTGACATAAACAAAAGTTCTTAATCTTAATGTAATTAAAATGATCAGTTGTCTCCTTTATAGTTGATGCTTTTTTGGGGGTGGGGTCTCATTTAGGAAAACTTGCCCTACCCTACATTCGTAAAGTTATTCTCCTAAATTTTCCTCCAAACGTTTTAAGGTTTTTCTGCACACGTTTAGGTTTTTAATTCATCTGTAATCTGCATATTATATTTGTGTATGGTGTGAGATAGAGACCTGTTTTTTTCATGTGGATAGCCAGTTGTTTCAGATCATCCTTTGATTGCTGATTTGTAATCCCATCTCTGTTATGTACCAGATTTATTTATATGCAGGGGCTTGATTTCAGGTATCTCTAGTTTGTTCTGTTTGTCTGTTTCCTATCCCTGTGCTCATGCTACGTTGTCTTATTTAACATTATACTCTTAATGGTTGCATCAGTCCTTGTTCAGAGGATAGATTTTGATAACTGTTTGAGTTTCTTCCATTATTAGTCCATTCAGAGTTCTAAAAAAACATACACTTTAAGTCTATTTTGGTACTTTATATTGTCCCAGAAAACTGTCTATTTTATTGAGATTTTTACATAGTAATCTCTTACGATATTATTTTTTAAAACTCACGTCTGTAGCTGTTGTTTTAGCTCCTTTCTGATTTGTGACTTGATGGGTTGATAGTCTACCTTATTTGATTTGATTTGCCACACATTTGCCAATTTTTTTGTTTTTACAAAGAACCCATCTTTTTATCTCCACGTAGTTGGATTTTTTTGTTTGCAATTTTATATTAATCTCTAGTTTTTAATTATGTTCAGAGAAAGAGACTTTTAAAAATGTATTGAAATTATTGTTCTGGCCTGCTCTGTGAATAAGTTTTATAAATGTTCTAAGAATATTTTAAATGAAGGTATATTTTCTTTCATCAAGTTATGAAATTAAACACGTCTGTTAACTTGGCCATATTTTTCACATAATTAAAAATCGGGTTGATATTTTACTTTTTGTCATGATATATGAAAGAATAAAATAGAGCTCTTAAAGTCTTCCCCAACAACCACGTTTCTTTCATCCCTACGTGTCTAACAGTTTCTGCTTTATATATATTTTGATGCTAGATTAGTGAGCACATAAAAGTGAATGTCTCTTTCATCTTGATTGTGGATTGTAACTTGAATCAATAGAAGATAAATCAATATTGCCACTCTTGTTTTCCTTTGCTTACATTGGCTTGGTGAATTTTTGCCCATTCTTTCCTTCTTTTTTTTTTCTGGATGTTTTACTTTTAAGTAGCAAATAGTTTGATTTCTTTTTTCAATTTGAGGAGTAAAAATTTCAAAGATGTCAAATCTTCCTGAATTAATATATACATTTAATAAGAGCACAATACATATACCAACAGGATTCTTTAAACTAGACAAGCCAATTATAAAGCTTATATGGAAAAACTAAATACACAAGAATAGCCAGCCACATTCTGAAAAAGATGAGTAATGAGGAAGCACTAGTTCTACCACATATTAGAACAAATCACTAAACTTCAGTAATTAAAATACAGTGATCATAGTGCCAAAGTAGAAAGGCTGGTCGATTGATCAAATAGAATCTGTTCAGAAACTTACCCAGTAAGAAATGGGAATTTAACAAATGTTAGAGGCAGCATTTCTTATCAAAGGGAAAAAGATGGATTATTTATAAATGGTATTGGGACAACTGGACAACCATCTGTTAACTTAAAAAGTTAAGTTGGATCCCTACCTCACTCCTTACATAAAAATTAATTCTACATACTTCAAACATTTAAATACAAAAAAGTAAAACAATAAAAAGGTATTATAAACAATAGAGATAAAAAAAATCTTAGTGTGAGAGAGGACTTTCTGAGTAAGACACAAAATGCAGAAGCCATTAAAAAAAGAGATGGATAAATTCAAATAAAAAAAAATTTCAATGTTCAAGAAAAAAATAGTGAAAAGACAACACACTAAGAAAAAGCATTTGCAACACAGATGATCAACAAATGACTACTTTTTCTAGTATGAAGAGTGCTTACAAATAGGTTTTTGAAAAAAACAATGACCCACTAAAAGAGCTAAGGGCAAAAAACTTGAAGAGGCTATTGTCTAGAAAATCAAATTCAAATGGCTTGTAAACAAATGAAAAGATCCTCAACTGTACTCATAATAATAGAAAGGAAAATCTACAATAGTATACCCTTCTTCATCTATCACACTGGCAAAGATCAAAAATCTTGTTAGCACACAATGTTGACAAGGGCGTGAGAAAGCATGTAAATGCATAAAACATCTATTGGAGGTGAATGGGCAAAATCTTTCAAAGTTAAAAAAGCGTCTACCTGTTAACCCAGCAATTTCACTTTTAGGAATTTATTCTACAGAGATACTAAGTAAATTTCAACTTAACTTTATTCAACAACTATTGATTGAACACCTACTATGGGCCAGGCAGAACCCTGGTGGTGCAGTGTGGTTCAGACCTCAGCTGCTAACCAAAAGGTCAGCAGTTTGAATTCACCATCTGCTCCTTGGAAACCCTATGGGGCAGTTCTACTCTGTCCTATAGGGTCGCTATGAGTTGGAGTCGACTCGACGGCAACGGGTTGGATTTGTTTCATTTTTTTTTTTGGTATATGCCAGGCGCTGTAATAGGCACAAAGGATCCAGAGATGAATGAGACATAGCCCTATCCTAAAGCCATTCATAATCTTATGATCTGAACTGAAACTGAATTTAAGAATTTCATTCAACAGATAAGAAAAGTGAAGTTCAGAGAGATGAGCATCTCTTCCAGTAGGTGGCTGAGCAGGAACTTGAACCAAAGTCTGCTTAGCTCTAATGAAACACCAGGCCAGTAAGAATTAAACATTTCCACCAAAGTGGCTCTCAAGCAGAAGAGAAACCCCTGCCCCCACGCCAAAGATCTAAGGCACAGCCTAAAGTGGCTGATTCCGAGCAAGAGAATAATTGTAATTTGTTTCCAAAAGGTCATACAAATTTGCATTCTGTTTCATCGATTTCTTTATTTACACCTACCCACCCCACACACGTGTGCATGCGAGCATCATATAAAGTAATGTTTTAAAATTTATTTCATTACTTGCAAGTAAATTACAACTCTTTTCCCCCAAATCTTTAAGTGTAATAGGTACATGAGGAAAAAGATCCATGGTTATCTATGGCTCCCCCAGCATACCCCAAAAATATCCCAAAAGGGAGAAGTACCCAGCTAAGCCAAGCTACTGCTTGAATCTATGACTGAGAAGACAGTGCTCCGCAATTGCCACTCTGAAATTCTTAATTTTGTCTTTGGATTTGTGTTTTGCAAGTGAAGACTGCTAGGACAATGGAACAAATGCTGGGGCTTGGAGTCTCAGCTCATGCCTAGTCTTGGCTCCTTGGTCCCTGAGGATGGGCTGTCGATGGCCTGCTCCCCATTCAGCAGGTGACTCATCAGGGGCCTCTTGCCCATCCCTGGTCCAGATACCAAGCATGTCTGGGACAGGTTGCAATCCCTTGGAGGGTTACCCAGTTGCTGTGGGTTGGGTGGTAGGCCTGTAGGAAAGAGACCTTGCAAATTATGCAGCTGGTCCTGGGTCAGAGCCACATGGGCCAGCTCTGAAGAGTCCACTGAGATAGGGCAGTAATGGAGAATAGGTGATGTGGGGGCAGGGTGAGGCTAGAAGGCAGATGGGAACTGGGCTGTGTGAGCTTCAAATACAGTGATGTAAGGAAGGCGATGGGGCCAATTGCTAGGGACTTGGTCATTCTCTGTTGAACTGAGACCTGATGTGTAAAGCCCTCAGGCCAGGACAGAAGGTTTAGAGGGTGTGTAGAGAGACTGCAAAAATGCCCCCAATTCCTCACCCCTCCCTGCATCCACACCCTTTACAATGTGACTTGGTAGCTCCTCTCATTAGCAGGTGGGTCTGTTCACCCACCCCTTGAGTCTGGACTGGCCTTGTGTCTTGTTTTGGCCAACAGGATGCCATATTGTGCCAGTTGTAAGCCTAGGTCTTAAGAGACATTGCACTCTTCTGCTTGTTCTCTTGGAATCATGCCATGACTCTGAGGAAAAGCCCAGGCTAGCCTACTGGATGCCCAGTCACCACCAGCTAACATCCAGCTACACCATGGTTTGGGCTTGACTGGTCTTGGGGGTAATAAAAGAGGAGATACTGGTCTGGCAAAGGGGACAAGGGAGCTGTGTCTTGAATTCCATTTTCCACCCCCACCCCGCTACAGTCAGACAAGGGGATTTGAAAGCCGTGTCTTTCCCACTCTTGCCCGCATAGCCAAAAAGACACACACCAGACACAGCTCATCACAACACAGAGTCCTCAGCTGAGAGTGGAGCTCCCATTGCCGGGCGCAGTCTGAGCCCCAGAAGTCGAGGTAGCGAGCCAGACGGACTTCGGTTTTAGTCCCAGGTCTGCCACTAACAAGCCAGGGGCCCTGGACAAGTGTCAAAACCCCCCATAGGCCTCGCTCTTTTTAACTGTAAATGGTGATGACGATATGAGTTGCTGGGGGCTCGTGGAGGCCATGCTCACAGAGTGCTGGGCCTGCAAGGGGGCTCAGGAGAGTCAGAGTCTGGTGCTCCATTAACAGTTGTTAAATGAGGAAAAGGGAGCTGCCGCTCTCAGTCCTCTCAGCCTCACTCTCAGTCCCTCCGTGTTACCCTGGCCCCACACTGAGCAGACATGTCTCTGCCCCACGTGCCCTAGAATCGTTTTCCCATTCCCAGTGTCCAGTCCCGGCAGCCAGCCGGTGGTTCGCTTTGTGCGCAGACAGTCCAAAGCACCTTAACCAGGGACTGAGGGTCCTGGGGTGGAGGCTACACTCCAGTGAAATTACCCCTGATAGGTGTCATCTATGCTGCCCCCGGAGTACCCTGCTGGACTGAACCAAGGTTGCCCTCCGTGGGACCTGGCTGGGCGACCCTCCCTGCCTGGTCCTGCATTCCTACCCACTCCCACCAGTTTTCCCTGGAACCATCCTAGTGCAGCCTCTCACATGCATCATCTCATCTGTTTACCCTCAGTCTTATTCCCATCCACCACCCTCTCCACTCCCAGACCCCCTGGCCCAGCAGTGCTAACCCTTGGTCCCATCACCCCCACCACTGTACTTGTTGCTACACTCATGCCTCCCCTCAGGCCAAAGATGATTCAGCCACAAAACGGGGAAGGGCAAGGCTGGCTGAGGGGAGCTGTGCCCCGAGCCCCAGTCTGACCAGCGGGAAAGAAGCACCTGGTGCCCTTTCCTGGACCTCCCGGCTGAGTGGCCAAGCACTTGGCAGCTGGCTCTCAACCCCCTGCCTACCCCAGGTAGGCACTGCTAAACCCAGCGTGGGTGTGGGGTGGGGGGGGCAGCTGCTGCTATCCTCACCCCCAGCCTCGGCTCTCTCCAGCTGGGTAGTGGATGCTGCAGGAGCAGGCTGCTGGCTGCCCTCATTAATATTTATGACAGGGAGAGGAAGTTGCATAAATCTTCCCTGATACTTAATTAAACCAAACTTCTTTTGATTTCCCCTCTTTCTGCCTCACTGAGTGTGGCCAGCATGCCTATTAGCTGTTCATCCTCCCAGAGTGGCTGGGAGCTGGAAAGAATCCACCAGGTAAGGCACTCCATACACCCTGGTTACTCCAGCCATCAGCTGGAGCTTGGGGACGCCAGGTGACCTTTACGTGCCCTTGAAGACTATGTGCATGGCTGTGGCCCTGCCTTTCGATAGATGCTCCCTGCAGCGTCTGTGGAGTAGCAGAGACTCAGGAAAATACTGGCTGCATGCCCTCAACACATGCCTCTTCTACACCCAGAAGATGGAGGTTTTTGAAGAGTCGCTGAAACCTGGGGAGAAGCTGCTTCCTCCCATCCTCCCTGTTGCTCAGACAGGGAGGATGATGTTAGTGCCAAAACGTTTGAGGAGCGGCTGAGTCCCAAGAGAAGCTGGCTTTGGCTGTGACCCCTTCAACTCCTCCTCACCTTGCCACCTGGCACGCCAGCCCAAGGCCCACAAGTGAACCTGGTCAGAGCTCAGCGTATCCTTGTGCTCCAGGAGCTGGTTGGAGCCCGGCTGACATATCTTTGATATGGAATCATATACAGGAAGCAGCTTGACCCCTGAAGGCCCCTCTTAGCGTGGGATTGACACCGAGCATTGACTTTGCTTCAGGCTTATCCACAAATCTCAGCCAATTTTATTAAAGAGCCGTGTGTGGTGTGGAACATGCCAGGGAGACAACTTTATTTATAGATCTTGATAGGCAGAGAGGAGCCCACGCTTGATTCCGTTGGCACCCCGGCCTGCCTCGCTCCACCTCAGGTGGGAGGGGGTGATTGGCAGGTGCGGCTCCTCACCACTGCCCCCCTCCCTGCCCAACTGCATGAAGAGACATACAGACACATGTGCAGACAGACACGTGGGCATAAGCCTGGGACAGAGCATATGCACACACATGAGCAAAACAGAAACATACACATGGAGTCCCATATGGACACACTCATACATAGACACACAGACACGTGGAGACATCACTACAGACGCTTACCCATAGCCATGCACTAATTTGCACAGACACTGAGACGTGGACACACTGACCTTGCTAGTTAGTTTCATCTGATGTGCCTCTAGCCCCAGCTCCTAACCCAGTTGGTGACTCAGTGAGGGAGGGAGAGGAGAGTAAATGCAGACATAGACGTAGACTGTAAGGATAGAAACTTGTAGCTATGCGTATACAGACATTCACAGCCTGCAATCCCCACAAACAACATGTAGAGAGTCGTATAATTAATAATAAGGAATGCCTACAAAGCTTGTTTAAATGTAGTTGGCAATTATTGTTTACTATGAACCAGGTAGGTCCCTAGGTGGTGCAAATGGTTTGCACTCAACTACTAACCTAAAGGTTAGCAATTTGAACCCACCCAGCAGTACTGTGGAAGAAAGACCTGGTGATCTGTCTCCGTTAAGATTACAGCCAAGAAAACCCTAGGAGCTGTTCTACTGTGTAACACGTGGGGTTACCATGAGTCAGATTCAACTCGACAGAACAGGTTTTTGTTTTACATGAGCCAGGCATTCTGCTAGGCCTTGCACACACATCATCTCATTTTTACCTGAGAAAGCACAGATATTCTAGGGAGGAGTCTGAGATGTCAAGTAACGTGTGCAAGATGACACAGCTGATAAGAAGTTGAGCTGGCATTCAACCCAGTTCTCCTTGGCTAAGCCAGAGCCCTGCCCTTAACCACTCATCTGACTGTGCCCACTGCATGCACATGGGGCACAAGAAGCAATGCTAGTAACTGCTACTGCGTGCCAAGCACGTGTGCTCCAAGCACCAGAAATCCTGCAGAGACATTCCTCACCTTTCCCAGTCTGCAGCCTCCTTGACTGGATTATAACTGACCCTACACAGGAGGGGTCTGGACCTAGCCAACTCTGCGGGGTAGGGAAGGGCAAAGAGATGCCCGTCAGCTGTCCTGTCATCAAGTCAGCTAATGGTAGAGGTCTTCGGGTCTCCTCCTCATTAATTGCAGGCCGCAAAGTGGCCGTGAACGTGGACTAAATCGAGACACAAGCAGCTGACCTGTCTAGAGGGTTGTCAGACAAGGTTTCTCTCTGGCAGCGGCAAGGTCAGACGGAAGATGTTTCGGCTCCAGAAGCCTCTCTCTGTGGAGACAAAGGGTTCTGAAGGGACATGTGGATTCCTGCCAAGTGTATGTGTTCAAGAAAGATGGACTTCAACCCAGATTCATCTGGCTCCTTGTGCTGAGCCCTAGGCATAAGACTCAATGAAGCATTTACTCGCGCTGACCCTGAGGAGCACAGTGCAATGGGAGGATATCGCGGGCATAAAGACAAGAGGGTGCTGTGCAGGCACCAAAGTGCTGCAGGTCAGGAGGGAAGGGGAGATGCTGGGCTGAGTGGGACTTCGTCTGGGGAAAGTGACCTCTGAGCTCCAAGCTGCATGGCCTCGGGGAGCCTCAGACCCCTCATTTTAACTCTGGAGAGGGTAATGCTTAACCCAGGGCGCTGTTGGAGGAGATAAAGAGATGACAGATGTGAGACAGCCCTGGTCACTCCTTCCTCCCAAGAGAGATGAGGCCTCCCCCTGCCAGGAGGCATCTGAAGGATATGCCTTCTTTCTGGGTGGTCCTCAAGCCCCACGAGCTCAAGCAGGCAAGAGCGTCTGAGGCATGAGGGTTACGGTAACTGGAGCTACTCAGGTCAGGCAGTAGCCAGAGAAGGGGGTCAGGAACTAGACTCAGTCAGGCTCTGGGAGAGGGGATAGTAAGGCGGGTAGCCTGAGCCCCATCCAAGCAGGACTCAGGCCTTGCATGAAAGAGCAATGTTGGGCCTGGGTAGGAAACTGAGGCAGGTGCCTAGTAGTTAGGACGGGGAACAGCAGGAGGGTGAACAGTGAGGGAGGACAGTGAGGAGGGCTCACTCAGGGAGCAGGGTTGACCCAGCGAGCAGGGCTTCTTCCGCTCTGCTGCTGAGGTGAAGGTGACCGACCAATCTAGCCACAGAGGGCAAGGCTGCTGAGGGTAGGGGGCAGGAGGTAGGGTCTGAGGCAGGAAGGGGTGACGGTTCACCCCAGCCCCAACCTGATGGCAGCAGGGCCAGTGTTCAGGACCAATGGGCCACTAGCACTATTCAAAAGAATTGTAAGACCTCTTTGAATACTTTTTCACATGGCCAAACACATCAGGTATTCTGCCAGTGCTTTGTGTGTGTGTGTGTTTTCCTGGTGACCACCGTCTTGAACCCTCTTCCCAGCTGGGCTGCCTCCTTTCTGCGTCTGCTGTACAGCTGTGGCCCCTTTATCACTCTATTCTATTGGGTCTCTTGTTTCCTGGATTCAGAGGTTTCCTCTTTTCTTGTTTATTGCCTCTTTTTGATGGAGTCCATCCTTCAATAACTTTCTAAAAATGGTGTGTGGAAGAAATGTATATATTGTTTTTATTGTGCTTTAAGTGAAAGTCTACAGTTCAAGTCAGTTTCTCATACAAAAATTTATACACACATTGCTATGTGACCCTAGCTGCTCTCCTTATAATGTGACAGCACACTCCTCCTTTCCACCCTGGATTTCCTGTGTCCATTCAGCCAGCTCCTGTCCCTTTTTGCCTTCTCATCTCACCTTCAGACAGGAGCTGCCCATTTAGTGTCATGTATCTACTTGAGCTAAGAAGCACTCTCTTCATAAGTATCATTTTATGTCCCATAGTCCACTCTAATCTTTGTCTGAAGAGTTGGCTTCAGGAAGAGTTTCAGTTCCGGGCTAACAGAGAGTCTGGGGGCCATATCTTCTGGGGTCCTTCCAGTCTCAGCCAGACGATTAAGTCTGGTCTTCTTACTAGAATTTGAGTTCTGCACCCCACCTTTCTCCTGCTCCACCCTGGACTCTCTGTTGTGTTCCCTGTCAGGGCAGTCATTGGTGGTAGCCGGGCACCATCTAGGTCTTCTGGTCTCAGGCTGATGGCATCTCTGGTTTATGTGGCCCTTTCTGTCTCTTGCGTAAATATTTTCCTTGTGTCTTTGGTGTTCTTCATTCTCCTTTGCTCCAGGTGGGTTGGGGCCAATTGATGCATCATAGATGGCCACTCGCTAGCTTTTAGGACCCCAGACACCACTCACCAAAGTGGGATGCAGAACCTTTTCTTAATAAACTTTGTTATGCCAGTTGACCTAGAAGTCCCCTGAAACCATGGTTCCCAGACCCCTACCCCTGCTACCCTGTCCCTTGAAGTGTTTGGTTGTATTCAGGAAACTTTTTAGCTTTTGGTTTAGCCCAGTTGTGCTGACTTCCCCTGTAGTGTGTATTGTCCTTTCCTTCACCTAAGTTAATTCTTGTCTACTATCTAGTTAGTAAATACCCCCCTCTCCCTCCCCACCCTCGTAACCATCAAAGAATGTTTTCTTCTGAGTTTAAACCATTTCTTGAGTTCTTATAATAGTAGTCTCATACTACATTTGTCCTTTTGTGACTAATTTCACTCAGCATAATGCCTTCCAGATCTATCCATGTTATGTTTTGCAGATTCATTGTTGTTCTTTATCCTTGTGTAGTATTCCATTGTGTGACTATACCATAATTTATTTATCCATTTGTCTGTTGATGGGCACCTAGGTTGTTTTAATTTTTTGCTGTTGTGAACAGTGCTGCAATGAACATGGGTGCGCATGTATCTATTTGTGTGACGGCTCTTATTTCTCTAGGATATATTCCAAGGAGCAGGATAGCTGGATCATATGGTACTTCTATTTCTAGCTTTTTAAGGAAGCACCAAATCAATTTCCAAAGTGGTTGTACCATTTTACATTTCCACCAACAGTGTATAAGTGTTCCAGTCTCTCCACAACCTCGCCAACATTTATTATTTTGTTGTTTTTGGATTAATGCTAGCCTTGTTGGGGTAAGATGGTATCTCATTCTAGTTCTGATTTGCATTTCTCTAATGGCTAATGATTGTGAGCATTTCCTCATGTATCTGATAGCTGCCTGAATGTCTTCTTCGGTGAAGTGCCTGTTCATATCCTTTGCCCATTTTTAATTTTTATTTATTTATTTATTTATTTTTTATTGTTGTAATTAAATGAAGTTTACGTTTCAAGTTAGTCTCCCATACAGAATTTTTTTTTTACATACATTGCTTGAGACCCCAACCGCTCACCCCATTCTGCGACAGCACACTCCTCCCCTCTGCCCCTGATTCCCCATGAACATTCAACCAGCTCCTAACTCTCTCTGCCTTCCCATCTCACCTCTGGACAGAAGCCGCCCCTTTGGTCTCTTGTATCTACTTGTCTAAGAGGCACATTTTTCACAAGTATCAGTTTATGTCACACAGTTCAGTCCAATCCCTGTCTGAAGATTTGGCCTCGGAAATTGTTTTAGTTCTGGGGTGATGGAGAGACCAGGGGCCATGCTTTCCGGGGCGCCTCCAGTCTTAGTCAGACCATTAAGTCTGGTCTTCTTACTTGAATTTGAGTTCTGCATCCCATTGTTCTACTGCTCGGTCAGGGACCCTCTGTTGTGTTCCCTGTCAGGACGTTCATTGGTGGTAGCCAGGCACCATCTAGTTCTTCTGGTCTCAGGCTGATGAAGTCTATGGTTTATGTGGCCCATTCTGTCTCTTGGGCCAATACTTTCCTTGTGTCTTTGGTGTTCTTCATTCTCCTTTACTCCAAGTGGTTGGGACCAATTGATGCATCTTAGATTGCCGCTTGCAAGCTTTTAAGACCCCAGATGCCACTCATCAAAGTAAGATGCAGAACATTTTCCTAATAATGTTTGTTATGCCAATTGGCATAGATGTCCCCTGAAAGCATGGTCCCCAGGCCCCACATCCCTGCTACTCTGTCTCTCAAAGTATTTGACTGTGTTGAGGAAACTTCTTAGCTTTGGTTTAGTCCAGTTGTGCTGGCTTCCCCTGTAGTGTGTGCTGTCCTTCCCTTCACCTAAGATGATTCTTATCTACTATCTAGTTAGTGAATAATCCTCACCATCCCTCCCCACCCCCATAACCATCAAAGAATGTTTTCTTCTGTGTTTAAACCTTTTCTAGAGTTCTAATAATAGGGGTCTTACAGTATTTGTCCTTCTGTGACTGACTAAATTCACTCAGCATAATAAGTTCTAACTTCCACCAAGTTATACGATGTTTCACAGCTTCATCATTGTTCTTTATCGTTGTGTAGTCTTCCATTGTGTGGATATACCATAGTTTGTTTATCCATTCGTCCATCAATGGGCACTTAGGTTGCTTCCATCTTTTGGCCTTTGTGAACAGTGCTGCGATGAACATGGGTGTGCATATATCTATTCGTGTGACGGCTCTTGTTTCTCTAGGATATATTCCTAGGAGTGGGATAGCTGGATCGTATGGTACTTCTATTTCTAGCTTTTTAAGGATGCGCCAAATCAATTTCCAAAGTGGTTGTACCATTTTACATTCCCACCAACAGTGTATAAGTGTTCCAGTCTCTCCACAGCCTCTCCAGCATTTGTTATTTTGAGTTTTTTGGATTGATGCTAGCCTTGGTGGGGTGAGATGATATCTCATTGTAGTTTTGATCTGCATTTCTCTAATGGCTAATGATCATAAGCATTTCTTCACGTGTCTGTTAGCTGCCTGAATATCTTCTTTGGTGAAGTGCCTGTTCATATCCTTTGCCCATTTTTTAATTGGGTTATTTGTCTTTTTGCCGTTGAGGTTTCGTAGTATCTTGTAGATTTTAGAGATTAAATGCTGATCGGATTTGCCATAGCCAAAAATTTTTGCCCAGTCTGTAGGTTGTCTTTTTACTCTTTTGGTGAAGTGTTTGGATGAGCATAAGTGTTTGATTTTTAGGAGCTCCCATTTATCTAGTCTCTCTTCTGGTGCTTGTGCATTGTTACTTATGGTTCGTATTGTGTTTATGCCATGTATTAGGGCTCCTAGCGTTGTCCCTATTTTTTCTTCCATGATCTTTATCGTGTTTGATTTTATATTTAAGTCTTGGATCCATTTTGAGTTAGTTTTTGTACATGGTGTAAGATATGGGTCTTGTTTCAGTTTTTTGCATATAGTTATCCAATTATGCCAGCACCGTTTGTTAAAGAGACTGTCTTTTCCCCAATTAATGGACTTTGGGCCTTTGTCAAATATTAGCAGCTCATAGGTGGATGAGCTTATATCTGGATTCTCAACTCTGTTCCATTGGTCTATGAATCTGTTGTTGTACCAGTACCAGGCTGTCTTGACTACCGTGGCAGTATAATAGGTCCTAAAATCAGGTAGTGTAAGTCCTCCCACTTTGTTCTTCTTCTTGAGTAGTGCTTTATTTATTCAGGGCCTCTTCCCTTTCCATACGAAGTTGGTGATTTGTTTCTCCATCTCATTAAAAAATGCGGCTGGAATTTGGATCAGGATTGCATTGTATCTGTAGATTGCTTTGGGTAGAATTGACATTTTCACTATGTTGTGTCTACCTATCCATGAGCAAGGTATATTTTTCCACTTACGCAGGTCTCTTTTAGTTTCTTGCAGTAGTGTCTTGTAGTTTTTTCTGTAGAGATCTTTTACATCTCTGGTTAGATTTATTCCTAAGTATTGTATCTTCTTTGGGGCTATTGTAAATGGTATTGATTTGGTGATTTCCTCTTCAAGGTTCTCTTTGTTGGTGTAAAGGAATCCAATTGATTTTTGTATGTTTATCTTGTATCCTGAAACTTTGCTGAAATCTTCTATCAGTTCCAGTAGCTTTCTTGTGGATTCCTAGGGGTTTTCCGTGTATAAGATCATATCATCTGCGAATACAGATACTTTGACTTCTTCCCTACCTATCTGGATGCCCTTTATTTCTTTTTCTAGCCTAACTGCTCTGGCTAGGACCCCCAGCACAATGTTGAATAATAGTGGTGATAAAGGGCATCCTTGTCTGGTTCCTGTTCTCAAGGGGAACGCTTTCAAAGTCTCTCCATTCAGGGTGATGTTGGCTATTGGTTTTGTATAAATGCCCTTAATTATATCAAGGAATTTCCCTTCTATTCCTATTTTGTTGAGAGTTTTTATCATGAATGGGTGTTGGACTTTGTCGAATGCCTTTTCTGCATCAATTGATAAGATCACGTGGTTCTTGTCTTTTGTTTTACTTATGTGATGGATTACGTTGATTGTTTTTCTAATGTTGAACCATCCCTGCATACCTGGTATGAATCCCACTTGGTCATGGTGAATAATTTTTTTGATATGTTGCTGAATTCTATTGGCTAGAATTTTGTTGAGGATTTTTGCGTCAATGTTCATGAGGGATATCAGTCTGTAATTTTCTTTTTTTGTGGTGTCTTTACCTGGTTTTGGTATCAGGGTTATGCTGGCTTCATAGAATGAGGTTGGGAGTATTCCATCCTTTTCTATGCTCTGGAATACGTTTAGTAGAAGTGGTGTTATCTCTTCTCTGAAAGTTTGGTAGAATTCTCCAGTGAAGCCATCCAGGGCAGGGCTTTTTTTTGTTGGTAGTTTTTTATAACCTTTTCAATCTCTTCTTTTGTTATGGTTTTATTTAGTTGTTCTACCTCTGTTTGTGTTAATTTAGGTAGGTAGTGAGGTTCTAGAAATTTGTCCATTTTCAAATTTGTCAGAGTACAATTTTTCATAGTATTCTGTTATGATTCTTTTAATTTCAGTTGGGTCTGTTGTGATATCACCCATCTCATTTCTTATACAGGTTATCTGCTTCCTCTCCAGTTTTTCTTTTGTCAGTCTGGCCAATGGCTTATCAATTTTGCTGATCTTTTCAAAGAACCAGCTTTTGGACTTGTTAACTCTTTCAGTTGTTTTTCTATTCTGTATTTCATTTAATTCTGCTCTAAATATTTCCTTCTTTCTGGCACCTGTAGACTTCTTTTGCTGCTCTCTTTCTACTTGTTCCAGTTGTAGGGTTAATGCTTTGATTATGAGCCTTTCTTGTTTTTGGATGTGTGCATTTATTGCTATAAACTGACCTCTGAGCACTGCTTTTGCTGTGTCCCAAAGGTTCTGGTAGGATGTGTTTTCATTCTCATTTAATTCTATGAATTTCCTTATTCCATCCTTAATTTCTTCAATAACCCAGTAGTTTTTGAGCAAGGTGTTGTTCAGTTTCCATGTGTTTGATTTTTTTTCCTTGCTTTTTGTGTTGTTGATTTCCACTTTTATGGCTTTATGGTCAGAAAAGATGCTTTGTAGTATTTCGATGTTTTGGGTTTTGTTAAGGCTTGCTTTATGGCCTAATATGTAGTCTATTCTGGCTAATGTTCCACGTGCATTGGAAAAAAAAGTATAGTTGGCTGCTGTTGGGTGCAGAGTTTGGTATATGTCTATGAGATCAAGTTGGTTGATTGTAGCATTTAGCTCTTCTGTGTCTTTGTTGAGCTTCTTTCTGGATGTTCTGTCCTTCACCAAAAGTGGCGTGTTGAAGTCTCCTACTACTTTTGTGGAGCTGCCTATGTCTCTCTTCGGAGCTGTTAGAGTTTGTTTTATGTATTTTGGAGTCCTGTTGTTGGGTTCATAAATATTTATTATAGTTATGTCCTCCTGGTATACTGACCATTTAATCATTATATAGTGCCCTTCCTTATCCTTTGTGGTGGATTTTACTTTAAAGTCTATTTTGTCAGAGATTAATATTGCCACTCCTGCTCTTTTTTGAGTGTTGTTTGCTTGATATATTTTTTTCCATCCTTTGAGTTTTAGCCTGTTTGTGTCTTTAAGTCTAAGTTGCGTCTCTTATAGGCATCATATAGATGAATCATGCTTTTTTATCCAATCTACCAGTCTCTGTCTCTTTATTGGTGCATTAAGTCCATTTACATTCAGTGTAATTATTGATAGGTATGAGTTCAGTGTTGTCATCCTGATACCTCTTTTTGTGTGTTGTTCACAGTTTCTTTGTTTTCAATTTTCTGTGCTGAGTCGTTTTTCTTTATGTATTTTTTTTTTTATCTTTTTCTTTGCTGTAGATTTTGTGTTTGCTGGGTATTTATGTTTTTCTACATTTTTATTTTGATTTGTAGGATTGTTAGATTCCTTTGTGGTTACCTTAATATTTACCCCTAATTTTCCAAGTTTATACCAGTCTTTTATTACTTTATATTGCCTTAAGTTCCCCTCCATATAGAAAATCAATGTCTCTATTTTTAAGTCCCTCCTTTTTTGTTTTAATATTATCCTTTTTTTTACATATTGGTATCTGTTTCCCTATTTTCAGTGTTTTCGCTTTGATGTAATTTTGATTTCCACATCTGAGTCGATATCTGGTTGCTCTGTCCTGTGTTCTAGTCTTGCATTGTTATCTGATGTTATTGATTGTCTAACCGTAGGACTCCCTTTAGTATTTCTTGTAATTTTGGTTTGGTTTTTGCAAATTCCCTAAACTTCTGTTTATCTGGAAATGCCCTAATTTTACCATCATATTTGAGAGACAGTTATTTTCCTTCAAGGCTTTAAATATGTCATCCCATTGTCTTCTAGCCTGCATGGTTTCTGCTGAGTAGTCTGAGCTTATTCTAATTGACTCTCCTTTGTAGATGACTTTTCGTCTATCCCTAGCCGCTCTTAAAATTCTGTCTTTATCTTTGGTTTTGCTAAGTTTGATTATAATATGAGTGGTGACTTTCTTTTGGGATCTACCTTATGTGGGGTTCGATGAGCATCTTGGATAGATATCTTCTCATCTTTCATGATATCATGGAAGTTTTCTGTCAACAAATCTTCAACAATTTTCTCTGTTTTTTCTGTTATCCCCCCTGTTCTGGTACTCCAATCACTCGTAGGTTATTTCTCTTGATAGAGTCCCACATGACTCTTAGAGTTTCTTCATTCTTTTTAATTCTTTTATCTGATTTTTCCTCAAATAAGTTGGCATCAAGAGCTTTATCTTCAATGTCACTAATTCTAACTTCTACTGCCTCAATTCTGCTCCTATGACTTTCTATTGAGTTGTTTAATTCTGACATTTTACTGTTAATCTTCTGGATTTCTGATTGCTGTCTCTTTGTGGATTCTTGCAGCCTATTAAATTTGGCATTATGTTCTTGAATAACTTTTTTAAGTTCTGCTACTACTGTGTCTGTATGTTCCCTGGATGTTTCTACATTCTGTCGAATTTCCTGTCTTATTTCTGGAAGAGTTCTCTATATTAATCTTTTGTATTCTGCCTCTGGTAATTCCAAGAAGTTCTCTTCCTCCAGAGAATTTATTGATTCTTTATTTTGGGAGCTTCCTGAAGCCATCATGGACTGCCTCTTTACGTGACTTGATATTGACTGTTGTTTCCGAGCCATCAATAATTTATTGTAGTTTTATTTTCTGTTTGCTTAGTGAGACCTAGCTTCTTATTTTGTTTTGTTTTGACATGCCCAAATAGGCTGCTCGTGTGCACTAGTTTTATTTTTGACACCTTTGGATCTCTAATGTCCTGTCACCAGGTAGATAGTTCTGTAACTAAGTATGTGCACACAGAAGTCTGTTAAATTTTCCTATATGGGATCAGCTCGGGTGTTCAGGCAGTCAGTTATCAAGTGTGTGATGCAGGCTGTCACCCCCAGTCCTAGAGAGGCATGGGTGATTGGTGCAGGCACTGAACTCTGGCTGTGATAGGGGATCATGTGCTGAGCCAGGCAGGGGGCTGACGGCTGCCCCTGAGAGTCTGAAAGGAAAACGTGTCCCTATTCTCTAGGGTGAGTAGGTAGGTGAGTTTTGCAGCCGGGCTAAGAGCACCCCACTCTGTTGGCTGTAAAGACTTGAGGGCACCACTTTTTCTTGAACTCCTGTAGCAGGTGACTAGGCACTTTACAAGCTACCACCAGTCCTCAAGACCCTGCTGCAGATGGATAAAAGTGCCTACTTAAAGGGCAGGGCTGTTTCGAGGGTCACAAATCTGACCGTTCGCAGCTGAAGCAGCTGAAGTTAAACTTCAGATGTTTGCCCTGTTGTACTGTGGCAGTGATGGCTAATGCTGTTGAGATGGGTCCCCACAAGTCTGTACAGGGGTGTAAGGCACTCAGAGTCTGCAGACCCCTGATATCTGTGGCCAGCAAAGGAGCTGTGCTGACCCTGTGTTCGTGGCCTAGGGGAGCCAGCAGCTTACTTGTTCCCTCTCCAAGGCCAGGAGAATGGGTCAGGGTGCCTTTTCTATGAACTTCCAGCCCAGTGGACTCCCGGTGCAAAGCGTGGAGGGAGGAGGTAAAAGGAAGAGAGGTTTTTCCCAAATCCGATGCAGAGCGCGGAGGGAGGAGGTAAAAGGGAGAGAGGTTATTCCCAAATCCGGTGCCCTTTGCCCATTTTTTAATTGGGTTATTTGTCTTTTTGTTGTTGAGGTTTTACAGTATCTTGTAGATTTTAGAGATTAGACGCTGATTGGATTTGTCGTAGCCAAAAATTTTTTCCCAGTCTGTAGGCTGTCTTTTGACTCTTTTGGTAAAGTCTTTTGATGAGCATAAGTGTTTGATTTTTAGGAGCTCCCAGTTATCTAGTTTCTCTCCTGGTGTTTGTGCATTGTTACTTATGGTTTTTGTTCTGTTTATGCCATGTATTAGGGCTCCTACATTGTCCCTATTTTTTCTTCCATGATATTTATCATTTTAGATTTTGTATTTAGGTCTTTGATCCATTTTGAGTTAGTTTTTGTGCATGGTATGAGGTATGGGTCTTGTTTCAGTTTTTTGCAGATGGACATCCATATGCCAGCATTATTGGTTAAAGAGACTGTCTTTTCCCCAATTAATGGACTTTGGCCCATGTCAAATATCAGCTGCTTGTAGCTGGATGAATTTATGTATGGATTCTCAGTTCTGTTCCATTGGTCTATGTAGATGCTGTTGTACCAGTACCAGGCTGTTTTGACTTCAGTGGTGGTGTAATAGGTTCTAAAATCAGGTAGTGTGAGGACTCCCACTGTTCTTCTTGAGTAATGCTTTACTTATTCGGGGTCTCGTCTCTTTCCATATGAAGTTGGTGATTTGTTTCTCCATCTCATTCAAAAATGCTGGTGGAATTTGGATCGGGATTGCATTGTATCTATAGATTGCTTTGGGTGGAATTGACATTTTCACTATGTTGAGTCTACCTATCCATGAGCAAGGTATGTTTTTCCACTTATGCAGGTCTCTTTTGGTTTCTTGCCGTAGTGTCTTGTAGTTTTCACTGTACACGTCTCTTACCTCTCTGGTTAGATTTATTCGTTAAGAAATTTTATCTTCTTGGAGGCTATTGTAAATGGTATTGATTTGGTGATTTCCTCTTTGAGGTTCTCTTTGTTGGTGTAAAGGAATCCTACTGATTTTTGTATGTTTATCTTCTATCCTGAAACTTTGCTGAAATCTTCTATCAGTTCCAGTAGTTTTCTTGTGGATTCTTTGGGGTTTTCTGTGTGTAAGATCATATCATCTTCAAATAGAAATACTTTGACTTCTTCCCTACCAATTTGGATGCCCTTTATTTCTTTTTCTAGCCTAATTGCTCTGGCTAGGACCCCCAGCACAATGTTGAATAAGAGTGGTGATAAAGGGCATACGTGTCTGGTTCCCATTCTCAAGGGAAATGCTTTCAAAGTCTCTCCATTCAGGATGATGTTGGCTGTTGGCTTTGTATAGATGCCCTTTTATTATGTTAAGAAATTTGCCTTCTATTCCTATTTTTTTGAGAGTTTTTATCATGAATGGGTGTTGGACTTTGTCGAATGCCTTTTCTGCATCGATTGACAAGATTATGTGGTTCTTGTCTTTTGTTTTATTTATGTGATGGATTACATTGATTGTTTTTCTAATGTTGAACCATCTCTGCACACCTGGTATAAATCCCACTTGATCATGGTGAATAATTTTTTTGTATGTTGCTGAATTCTATTGGCTATAATTTTTTTTATTAATTTCTTTTTTTTTAAATTATTTTATTTTTTCTATTTTATTGTACTTCAGGTGAAGGCTTACAGAACAAATAGTTTCTCATGAAACAGTAGTACACATGTTGTTTTATGACTTTTTTTTTTTTTTTTTGGTGAAAATACACATTTGGCTATAATTTTTTTGAGGATTTTTGTGTCAATTTTCATGAGGGATATTGTTCTGTAATTTTCTTTTTTTGTGGTGTCTTCACCTGGTTTTGGTATCGGGGTGATGCTGGCTTCATAGAATGAGTTTAGGAGTGTTCCATCGTTTTCTATGCTCTTGAAATACCTTCAGTAGTAGTGGTGTTAACTCTTCTCTGAAAGTTTGGTAGAATTCTCCATTGAAACCGTCAGGGCCAGGGTTTTTTTTTTTTGTTGGGAGTTTTTAAATTACCTTTTCAATCTCTTCTTTTGTTATGGTTTTATTTAGTTGTTCTACCTCTGTGTTAGTTTAGGTAGGTAGAGAGTTTCTAGAAACTTGTCCATTTCCTCTAGGTTTTCAAATTTGTTAGAGTACTAGTTTTCATCGTATTCTGTTATGATTCTTTTCATTTCAGTTGGGTCTGTTGTGATATCACCATCTCATTTCTTATTCCGTTTATTTGCTTTGTCTTCTGTTTTTCTTTTGTCAGTTTGTCCAGTAGTTTATTGATTTTGTTGATCTTTTCAAAGAACCAGCTTTTGGTCTTGTTAACTCTTTCAACTGTTTTTCTATTTTCTATTTCATTTAATTCTGCTCTAATTTTTATTATTTGCTTTCTTCTGGTGCCCGAGGACTTCTTTTGCTGCTCTCTTTCTATTTGTTCAGGTTGTAGGGTTAATGTTTTGA
Source organism: Dugong dugon (assembly GCA_030035585.1). NCBI lineage: Eukaryota > Metazoa > Chordata > Mammalia > Sirenia > Dugongidae > Dugong > Dugong dugon. The sequence continues at coordinate 70,799,170 of CM057471.1, forward strand.
TTTTGGCCCTTTCTTCTCTTTGGATTTGTTCATTTATTGCCATAAATTGACCTCTAAGCACTGCTTTTGCTGTGTCCAAAGGTTCTGGTAGGGTGTGTTTTCATTCTCATTTGATTCTGTGAATTTCTTTATTCCATCCTTAATTTCTTCTATAACCCAGTAGTTTTTGAGCAAGATGTTGTTCAATTTCCATGTGTTTGATTTTTTTTTCCTTGCTTTTTCTGTTATTGATTTCCACTTTTATGGCTTTATGGTCAGAAAAAATGCTTTGTAAATATTTAAATGCTTTGGATTCTGTTAAGGCTTGCTTTATGGCCTAATATGTGGTCTATTCTGGAGACTGTTCCATGTGCGTTGGAAAAGAAAGTATACTTGGCTGCTGTTGCGTGGAGTGTTCTGTATATGTCTATGAGATCAAGTTGGTTGATTGTGGCATTTAGATCTTCCATGTCTTTATTGAGCTTCTTTCTGAATGTTCTGTACTTCACTGAAAGTGGTGTGTTGAAGTTTTCTACTATTCTTGTGGAGCTGTCTATCTTTTCAGTGCTGTTAGAGTTTGTTTTATGTACTTTGGAGCCCTATCATTGGGCGTGTAAATATTTATTATGGTTATGTCCTCCTGGTGTATTGACCCTTTAATCATTATATAGTGTCCTTCCTTATCCTTTGTGGTGGATTTTACTTTAAAGTCTATTTTGTCAGAGATTAATATTGCCACTCCTGCTCTTTCTTGAGTGTTGTTTGCTTGATATATTTTTTTCAATCCTTTCAGTGTGTTTGTGTCTTTAAGTTTAAGGTGTGTCTTTTGTAGGCATCATATAGATGGATTGTGTTTTTTTATCCATTCAGCCACTCTCTGTCTCTTAATTGGTGCATTTAGTCCATTTACATTCAGTGTAATTATTGATAGGTATGCGTTTAGTGCTGTCATTTTGATGTCTTTTTCTGTGTGTTGTTGACCATTTCTTTGTTCCACTTAATTTTCTGTGCTGTGTTGTTTTTCTTTATGTATTTTCTTTTCATCTTTTTCATTGTTGTTGATTTTGTGTTTGCTGAGTCTTTATGTTTTCTCATTTTTTAGTTTGATGTGTAGGATTGTTAGTTTCTTTTGTGGTTACCTTAATATTTACCCCTATTTTTCTAAGTTTAAATCAGTCTTTTATTTCTTTATATTGCCTTGACTTCCTCTCCATATGAAAGATCTAGCTACATTTTTTAGTCCCTCTTTTTTTGTTTTAATGTTGTCATGTTTTTGCATTGATGTCTCTGTTTCCCTATTTTCAGTGTTTTAGCTTGATTTATTTTTGTGACTTCCCTATCTGGGTTGATATCTGGTTGCTCTTTCCTGTGTTCTAGTCTTGGGTTGTTGTCTGATGTTACTGATTTTCTAACCAGAGGACTCCCTTTAGTATTTCTTGTAATTTTGGTTTGGTTTATGCAAATTCCCTATACTTCTGTTTATCTGGAAATGCCATAGTTTTGCCATCATATTTGAGAGACAGTTTTGCTGGATATTTAATTCTTGGCTGGCAATTTTTTTCCTTCAAGTCTTTATATATGTCATCCCATTGCCTTCTTACCTGCATGGTTTCTGCTAAGTAGTCTGAGCTTATTCTTATTGACTCTCCTTTGTAGAGGACTTTTCGTTTATCCCTAGCCACTCTTAAAATTCTCTCTTTATCTTTGTTTTTGGCAAGTTTGATTATAATATGTCTTGGTGAGTTTCTTTTGGGATTTACCTTGTGTGGGGTTTGATGAACATCTTGGATAGATATCTTGCCATCTTTCATGATATCAGGGAAGTTTTCTGCCAACAAGTCTTCAACAATTCTCTCTGTATTTTCTGTTATCCCCCCTGTTCTGGTACTCCAGTCACTCGTATGTTATTCCTCTTGATAGAGTCCCACATAATTCTTAGAGTTTCTTCATTTTCAAAAATTCTTTTAACTGATTTTTCCTCAAATAAGTTGGTGTCAAGTGCTTTATCTTCAGTCTTACTAATTCTGACTACCATTGCCTCAATTCTGCTCCTATGACTTTCTATTGAGTTGTCTTATTTGGAAATTTTATTGTTAATCTTCTGGATTTCTGTTTGCTATCTCTCTATGGATTCTTGCAGCCCGTTAAATGTGTCATCGTGCTCTTTTCGAATCTTCTTAAGTTCCTCTGTTGCTTTGTCTGTGTGTTCCTTGGCTTGGTCTGCATTTTGCATGATCCCCTTCCTGATCTCATGAAGAGTTCTGTATATTAATCTGTTGTATTCTACCCCTGGTAATTCGAAGAAGTTCTCTTCCTCCAAAAAATTTCTCGAGTCTTTGTTTTGGGAGGTTGCTGAAGCCATCATGGTCTGCCTCTTTATGTGACGACTATTGTCTCTGAGCCATCAATAAGTTATTATATGGATTTATTTTATGTTTGCTTACTGTGTCATAGCTTCTTGTTTTGTTATGTTTTGATATGCCCAAGTAGGCTGCTCATAGGAGCTAGTTTTATTATTGGTGTCTTTGAAGCTCTAAAGTCCTGTTACCAGGTGGTAAGCCTGGGAGTCTGTTTACTTTTCTTGTATGGATTCAGCTCAGGTGTCCAGATAGTTGGTCACCAAGTGTGTGGTGCAGGCTTTCACCCACAGTCCTAGAAGGGCAGGGGTGATTGGAGTAGGCAGAGGTATCTGATTGCAGTAGGGGGTCACTCACTGAGCAAGGCAAGGGGCTGATAGCTGCCCCTGCGTGTCTGGGAGAAAAGCATGTCCCTGTTCCCAAGAGTGTGTACGTGGTGGGTTTTGCAGCTGGACTATGGGCACCCAGTGCTGTTGTCTGTAAGGACTGAGAGGCACCACTTATTCTTGGACCCCTGTCAAAGGTGGCTAGGTGGCGTGAGTGGAACCACCAGTCCTCAGGCCCCTGATGTGGGTAGGTAAGGACTCTGCTTAATGGGCAGAGCGGTGTCAAATGTCACGAACCTGCCACTCCACCATATAGCTGATACAGTGAAGTTAGGCTTCAGGTATATAGCCTGTTGTACTGTGCTAATGAGGGCCAATGCTGTTGAAATGGGCCCACACAGGTCTATGCAGGGGTTAAAGGCATTCAGAGTCCATGGAACCCTTATGCCTGTGCCTAAGTAAAGAAGCTGTGCCTGCCCTGAGTTCCCAGCTTAGGGGAGCTGGCAGATTATTTTTTCCTATTTGTTTATTTGTTCCCTCTCCAAGACTGGGAAAATGGCTCAGGGCGTGTGATGGGTTCTACTTCCTGCCCAAGGGAAGCGTCAATCACTGAAGCCAGCCTGGACCCAGTGCAGAGTGGGGAGGGAGCAGATAAATGGCAGAGAGGGTCTTCTCAAATGGGGTGTTTTTTGATCCTTGTGTTAGGTTAAACACATGTACTTATCTTTTGCTGATTGAGGGCCGCTTTTCACTGGCTCTGGAGGCCTGAGCAGACTCTTTACCACTTGGTCTCTTCCAACGTGGAAAACACGTCCCGATCGCTACTGCCGGCCTCACTGTGCACGCCAGCCAATCCAGCCCACAGGGCACCGGGTCCTGCCAGGTCAGGTCTGGCAATTCCTCACTGCTTCTGAACCGTCTCTTCCTCCCTCACCACTCAGTTTGATTCCTCAACTTTGCCTTTGATGTTCAGGGCTCCTAGACTGTCATATATAATCGATTCACTTGTTTTTTCTGGTCTTTGTTGTAAGAGGGACCACCGGAAGCATCTGACTACTCCACCATCTTGGCCTTACCTCCAAGAAATATTTTTTGAGACTTTGCTTTTCTGAATATGTTTTATTCCTCTGTCACAATTGGCTAATATTTTGGCTGTGTATAGAATCTCATGCTAGAAATCATTTTCTCTCAGAACTGTGATGACATTTTGTTCTATTGCCTTCTGGCTTCCACTCTTACTGTTGAGACATTTGATACCATTCTTTGTGTGTCGTCAGTTTCTTTCACTTTTAGAAGCTTAGGATTGGCTTTTTGTGCCTAATGCCCTTAAATTTCATGATGATGGGCATTTCTGGTGAGTTTTTCTTCATTCACTGCTCAGAATCCTCAGTGGACCTTTAAATCTGGAAATTTATGTCCTTAACTTCTGGGAACTTGTATTGTTTCTTTGATCCTTTCCTCTCTACTATTTTCTCTATTCTCCCTTTTTGGAATTCCTGTCAGTGAGATGTTAAATCAACTCATCTTATTTTTAAATATTTTATCTCCTGTTTTTCATTTCTGCTCCTTTGGGGAGAGGAGCAACTAACTGGGAGATTTCTTCAGTTTTACCTTTTAATTCTATTTAATTTCACAAAATTCCTGTTGTCATATTTTAAATACCAAGAGCTCTTTCTGTCTTTCTTTCTTTTTTTTCTCTTATGTAGCATACTGTTCATGGTTGCAACATCTTCTCTCATCTCTCTGAGGATTTTAATTATTGTTTATAAGAGTTCTCCTGCTCTCTGCATTGTTGCTATTTCCTCTGATCTCTTTGTTGCTGTTTGTTTTAGCCTTTGTGTTTCACGTTGAGAATTGTTCACTACATTACACACCAGAAGCTGATGTTTGATGAACCTTTTTATTGTCCTTCATGTTTAAGAGCATGGCGTTAACAAGCAGTTTAGAAGCCCTGTGGGCATGGGGGGAGCTTAGCAGAATTGAGATGTGTTGTAAGTGTAAAATACATACAAGATTTCTAAGACTTAGTGTGAAAAAGAATATAAAACATCTCATTAATAATTTTTATATGGATTACATGTGGAAGTGATGATATTTTGTACATACTGGGTTAAATAAAAAATATTTTAAAAATTGATTCCACCTGTTTTTTTATACTTGCTAACCTAAAGTTTGGTGGTTCAAACCCACCCAGTAGCTCTGTGGAAGAAAAGGCCTGGCAAACTGCTTTTGTAAAGATTATAGCCAAGAAAACCCTATAGAGCAGCTCTAGTCTGTAACACATGGGGTCACCATGAGTCAGGGGCCACATGAATGGCAGCTAACAACTAAAATATAAAATTATATATGTAGCTCACATTCTACTTGCATTCGACAGAGATGGTTGGAATTCATTCTCCCGTTCCTCTCCTCTAGTTCTCTCTGGAACTCACTCCAATCTGACCTTCACCCTGACCACTCCACTCAAATGACTCTCTTCAGGTTCACTAACAACCACCATGTTGCTCACCCTCAAACTTCAGACCTCATCTTACTTCACATGTCCGCACATATGCACAAGTGGTCATTCTCTCCTCCTTAAGACATTTCCTTTACTTGAACTCCAGGACACCACACTCTCCTGGTTCCCTTCCTACCTCTCTGACCGTCCCTCCCCAGCCCCCTTTGCTGGTTCTCCTCATCTTCCTCACCTGTAAATGTTGCAATGCCCAGGGCTCTGTCCTTGGTCTTCTCTATCTACACTCATTCCCTTGGTGATCTCATCTATTCTCACTGCTTTAAATACTATATATATACTGGGTAACTGCTACCTCCCTGACCTCGTCTCCCACAAGTCTTCCCCTCACTCACTTGACACCAGCCAGACTGGCCTCCTTAAAAAAACAAACAAAACCATTCCTGTTGCCATCAAGTCAATTCTGACTTATAGCGACCCTATGGGACAGAGTAGAACTGTCCTATAGGGTTACCTAGGCTGTAATCTTTACGGAAGCAGACTGCCACATCTTTCTTCCCGGAGTGGATGGTGGGTTCAAACCAATGACCTTTCAGTTAGCAGCCAAGTGTTTAACCACTGTGCCACCAGGGCTCCTTGTATCCCTCAAATGTTCCTAACACATTACAGCCTCAGGGCCTTTGCACTTGCTGTTCCTTCTGATGGAAACATTCTTTCCCAGCTTTTTGGATGACTCCCTTTCTTCCTACAAGTCTTTACTCATCTATAACTTTCTCAGGGAGACATTCCCTGAATACCCTCTCTAAAATTGCACACCTTCCTGTGCACTCCCTGCTTCATTTATCTCCAGAGCTCTTATCACAGTCTAGTATCGTCTGTGTTCTACCTGTTCATAGTCTGTCTCTCCCACTGGAATATAAGCTCCACAAAATCAGAAGCCCAGACCATAGCAGATGCCTGATATATCTTGAATGAGTGACTAAACGAATCCTCCTGCTTCAGCCCTATATCTCACCCCATCTTCCTTGAAAGCTGATGTCGCTGGTTCCTGCATCTTTCTGGGGTGCTGTGCTTTGGGGAACTCATTGTTGGCATCACCTCTGCTGGCTCATGATGTTTGGCTTTTTCAGCTTTTCTAACTCCTCACCTCATTCTGTTTTCCAAAAACGTACTGAAATCTCTCTTCTCCTCTCACATTCACTTTGTCCTTGTGGATTTATGTCATTTCTATTCCTTTTATTTTAGTGGAATTTCAGGAGGAAGCACAAATAAAAACATTTTTTTCCACCTACCATGTTTATCCTGAAGTCCCAACATAATATTCCGGGAACTACTTTTTATCCTTGATTATTGTACAGGGAGAGTTTTGTCCCTGTGGGGTGTGTGTACGTGTGTGTGTGTGTGTGTGTGTGTGTGTGTGTGTGTGTGTGTATTCATTGTAATTGGCAACATGGAAATCAGTTATGTGGATGGACCATAACTTACTACATTAATTCCCAGCCCAGGACTGTTAAGGTTGTTTCTAATTTTTTGTTATGATAAAATACTTCGATTCACATTATTATATCTTCTCCCATTTGTGTCATTATTTGAATTCTAAGGAGTGGATTTTTGGAGGCCAAAAGGCATGCATATTTTTAAGCCGTCTGATACTTATTGCTAAATTACCCTTCAAAAAAGTATTCCAGTTTACACTCCTCCCAGCAACAACTGAGAGCGCCTGTTTTCACATGCCCACATCAGCAGTGGGTATCATCATTATTTTAAATCTTTAACAATGTGATAGGTGAAAATTTATATCTCACTGTTATTGTCGTTTGTATTTTCCTTAATTACTAGTGAGGTTGAGAGTCTTTTCATATTTATTGGCCTTTTATAGTTCTTCATTTGTTTGTGACATATTGTAAAAGATAAAAGAAGGTTACAAAACATTATGTATAATATGATTCTAAGTTTGTTTAAAAAAAAAAGTTATTCTCTGCATCTGGCAGGAAATAAGACAAATACAAACTGTGGTTATGTCCAGGCAGTGGGATAACGAGTGAGTTTTATTTTCCTTTTTCAAACTTTTGTATATTTTCCAAATTTCATGCAATAAACATGCGTATTTTCGTAACAAAAAATGTGATTTTCAAAGTAACAATTATAATAATAATATTAAAATAGCCCAAAGTTTTCATAATCAAGTCAAGTAGCCAAAGCAGCCCAGAGGTTCATGCAAAAGCACACTCTAGCCAAACCCCCAAGGTCATCGAGATGGGCTTCCTTACAACTGCAGAAAACGCATGTGTAATATATTCTGCCTCCAGAAAGGGCAAAGGTGGGCTACTGGGGGCGGGGCAGCGGGCTTGGGATGCGGCTGGTGGGTACCAGGCGCTCACAGGCATCAGTGGGTAATTACATCTCCTTTTAACGTATGCAAATTTATCAGTATTATTTATATATTCAAAGCCACGGATGAATAATATATGCATTTATGCAGAGGTAATTGCCTTAGCCAGGTTCTTCCTGGGACTTTTATTGTCTCCCCAGATACTGAATATTCAACTCTCCTCTCCCAATGTGGTGCTGGGGGTGCAGTGATGATGTCTGCAGCCTTGGACTCCTCCAAGGGAGCGGAGGAGGCTAAGCAGGGGAATGGGGGCTGGAGGTCAGGGGAATGGACTTCCAACTCCAGCTGATTCTTCCATGGCACATTTGGGGACAAGGACTCTGAGGTTCAGAGAGGGGGCTTGGTTTTCAACCCTTCAGCCTGGTCCCAGGATGAAATTCGTCTTCTTTCTTTGGTAGAAATTGTCAGTCCTCCGTGTGCCTCAGTTTAAGTTTGGAATGTCACCCCATCCATGCACCCAGCACCACATAAAAGGCCTTTATGTCCTTTGTTCTATTTACAGACTTATTTCTGAACCTTGGCCTTAACCTGTGACTTTTTTCAAACTGCTCCAGCTAGACCTAGTCAGGTGTTATCTGTGACAGTGGTGGGCTTCTGGTCTCCATCCAGCATCCTGGGTAAACACCCTCCCAGTCTTCTCCAGCATTCTCTACTTGATAAGGGTCCCCCCTTGCCCCTGGCCATTCCCTGTAGGGGTGCAAGAGGGATCAAGAAGACATCTAGCTAGAAGTCTTCAGTGAAGAGGTGGGAAACAAAGCCAGATTGCAGTGGGTGAAGGAGCAACTGGATGCAGTGAAGCTCCAGGATCCACACCAAAGGGGCAGACCCATATGCCAGGCCCCATCCTTTGTCACCTTTCCTACGCATCTCAGTGTTGAAAGGTGACACTCTTGGAGAATAGGTTTGACGCAGCAACTTTACCCTCTGTTGCCCTCCCCAATATGCCCTGGCCAGGTGGTGAGCCTGCGAGGGTATCATGTGAAGACTATTTTAAGAAATGAGCAGAGAAAGGAAATTGGGGGCTTTGATGGAAATGAAAATATGCTGAAAGGAAAAAAAAATGTAAAGATGGGACAGACTTGAGTATAAGGTTAAATGATGGAGACATGCCATTTGAGGGGGAAGAGTGGAGACACCAGAAAAATGGGGTTATTGGTGGAGTGAGGCCTCTGAGGAGGTGGGAGGGAATAGGGTCTAGGGCACAGCAGGATGCACCACCCTTGCAGGAAACACTCTTCTAATTACCCTCCTACCTCTCTGAGTACCCTTCCCCATCCCCTTTGCTGGTTCCTCCTCCTCTGCTGGTTCCTTGTGTTCTTCTGAGGCAGGCGGGAAGCAAGGGAAAAGGATGTGAGTACAAGGGGCTTGCGGGTTTGACAAATGGAGGCTGAGGGAGCTCAGACCTGTGGCTTGGGTTTTTACCATTAACTGTGAGACAAGAGGGAATTCTGAGAAGGAGGTGTGAGAAGGGAGGAGGCTTGGAGAACGTGGTGAAAATTCAAAATAATGCTGAGAGAGTGGAAGAGGAGCCCGATATTCCCTCTTGCACCCACTCTTACCAGGCTTTCACACTGCCATTTCACCAAAGCAACTTTTGTCAAGGGTACCTGTGATCTCCATGTTGCCAAGTCCAATGGCCAGTTCTCAATCCTCTCATAGTTGTCCTCTCACCAGCATTTGATATGGCTGATCACTCCCGGCTTCTTCAAATGTTGTCTTCACTTGGCTTCCAAGACACTCTTGGTTCTCCTCCTACCTCTCTTCTCCTTGGCCTCCTTAACAGCTTCCTCCTTTTCTCATCCTAAAACATTTGAGCTCCCAGGACCCAGACATCAGACATCTTCTCTATTTACACTAACTCCTCAGGTGACCTTTTCCTGTTCTTAAGTACCGTCATATAGATTGACTCCCAAAATCTGATCTCAGCACCGATCTTTCTCTGCATTCTAAGCTCATGTATCGTGTCCAACCATTCACTCAACATCTGATGTGACTGTGTAATAGCCATCACAGACCTAACACATCCACAACCAAATTCCTGATATTCTTCCCTAAACCCATTCCTCGCCCATATCAATAAATGACAACTTCATCCTACTAGTTACTTGGGCCCAAACCCTTGGAATCATCCTTTCTCTCTCAACCCACATCCAGTCGATAAAGCAATTTTGTCGGCAATACTTGCAAAATATATCCAGAACCAGACCACTTTTGACCATCTTCACTGCCACCACTCTGCTCTCAGCCCCCATCATGTCTAACCTGGATTGTTACAATAGCTTTCTAACCTGCCTCTCTCTGTCCATATGCGCTCTCTCCAGTTAGTTATCCATTCAACAGCCAGAGGGGTCCCTTTAAAACATAGATCAGATAATGTCACTCCTGGGCTCAAAGTCCTCCGATGGTCTCCACCTCACTGTAAGTAAAAGTCAGTCTTTCTATGACCTCTTCAGCCCTACACAATCTGCTTCCCCATTCCACCTCTCTGACCTCATTTAAACTCTCTCCCTGCTTACTTCACACCAGCCACACCGGCTGTTGCTGCCTGGGGTCCTGCCTTGGGTTGTGGGTGGCAGCTGTTATAGCACAATCATCTAAAAAATCATTTGAGGTGTTGTGGAAACCCACCTGCTAACACCGTGTCAGGAGATGTCTGGATTCAGCCAATTGCACAGCCTGGTCATCCTCCCACCGGTCAGCCTCTGTTCAATGCTCAGGGCATGAAGAAGTGGAGCAGCCACTGGGGACGATGCAGATGGCAAAGGGGTTGTCATTAGCTGGAGAGCAGCAGGGTCCAGGCCCTGACTTAGGGGAAATAGTAAGGAGGAGGCCATACCTCACAGGAGAAGGTATATATTTTTAACCTTTTTTATCATGAAAAATTACCATCTTACGAAAGTTGAGTAGATGGTATGAACCCTCTGTACCTATCACCCAGCTTCAACAATTTTCAACTCATGACAAATTTAGTTTTATCTTGCCATTCACTTGTGCCCCCACCCCCAGTAATTTTGAAGCAAATCTCAAACATAACAATTCAACTTTAAATATCTTAGTGACCCAGGGGATTTTAATTTCATCCAGAGCTTCCCCCAAGGACCAGGCAATAATTCTTGTTTCTTTACGTCTAAGACCAGTCTGGGTTTTAAGCTCCAGGCTTTGGGCTCCGAGTCCATGCTCTGAGCTCGGTTTGGGGCTGTGGACTCTTGGACACCCCAGCCTTCACTCCCTGGGATTGGCCTCCTGTGAAGGCCAATGTCATTCAGGAAATGATGTTGGCAGAGAGGGGCAGTTGAGGTGACCACTCAGGGACTTTTACAATGCCAGGCCTAGAGTTTGGGCCAAACTGGCAGGAAGCCAGGGCTGGTAGGCTAGGCTGCCTCCTGAAACCCTTTCCAAAGTGACTTATGGAAAAACTTGAGTCCCAATCAAATCTCAGAAAGCTTTCTAGTAGATATTGATAGGTTGATTCTAAAATTTAAATAGAAGAGTAAAGGACCTACAATAGCCCAAGCAATCTTGAAAAAGAAAAATAAAGGTGGAGGATTTCTCTACCTGATTTTAAAGCCACAGTGGTCAAGACAGTAAGATCTGACGTAAGGGTAGACAAATGGATCAATAGAACCAAACAGAGTCCAGAAACAGACCCACACATATAGAAACAATTGATTTTTGACAAAGGCAGCAAAGCTATTCAATGTGAAAGGGAAAATCTTTTCAACAAATAGTACTGGAACAACTGGATAAATGTATAAGGGGAAAAAAACTCAACTCTCACTTCACACCACACGCAAAGATTAATTCAAGATAGTTCATAAAAACCACACCTATAAAACTTCCACAAGAAAATATAGGGGAATAGTTGCATGACCTTAGGGTAGGCAAAAATCTATTAGACAGGACACATGATATATAAAAGAAAAAGTTGGTGAACTGGACTTCACCAAAATTAAAAACTTCGGCTCATCAAATAACACTGTTAAGAAAATGAAGAGTCAGGCCACAGACTCGGAATAAATAAATATCCAGAATACATATATATATGTGTGTGTGTGTGTGTGTGTGTGTGTGTGTGTGTGTGTGTGTGTGTATATATGTATATGTGTATATATATATTTTATATATATATATAGCGGAGGACTTGTATTTGTAATATATAAATATATCATACTGTCTTAGTTATCTAGTACTGCTATAACAGAAATACCACAAGTAGATAGGTTTAACAAACAGAAATTTATTCTCTCACAGTCTAGGAGGCTAGAAGTCCGAATTCAGGGCACCAGCTCCAGGAGAAGGCTTTTTCTTTCTGTTTGCTCTATGAGAAGGTCTTTGTCATCAGTCTTCCCCTGGTCTAGGAGCTTCTTAGCACAGGGACCCTGGGTCCAAAGGATGTGCTCTGCTCCCAGATCCTCTTTCTTGGTGGTGGGCAGTCCCTCTCCTCTCTGCTCCTTACTTTTATATCTCAAAAGAAATCAACTCAAGATATAACCTAATCCTGTAGATTGTATCTGGCCTCATTAACATAAATTGCCTCTAATCCTGCCTCAGTAACATCATAGAGGTTAGGATTCACAACACATAGGATAAATGCCTCAGATCACAAAATGGCGGACAACCACACAATACTGGGAATCATGGCCTAGCCAAGTTGACACACATTTTTGGGAAACACAGTTCAGTCCATAACATCTAGAAATCAGTACCAAAAAAACAAACAACCCAGTTAAAAATGGGCAAAATATTTAGAAATTTCACAGAAGAAAATATACAAATAGACAATAACATGAAAAGGTGATTAATATCATTAGTCGTCAGGGAAATGCAAATTAAAATCACAATGACATATCACTGTACCCACCAGAATGGCTAAAATTAAAAAGACTGACAATATCAAGTGTTGACAAGGATGTGGAGCAACTGGAGCTTATACATTTGGGAAAACAGCTTAGAAGTTGCTTAAAAAGTTAAACATATACTTACCATTCAACCCAACAATTTCACTCCTGAGTATTTAACCAAGATAAATGGAAACATACTTCCACAAAAAGATTTGAACACAAATGTTCATAGAAGCTATTATTATTCATAATAACCAAACACTGGAAGTAACCCAAATGATCAACAGGTGAACGGATAAGCAAACTGTGGTATAGTCACACAATGGAATATTAGCAATAAAAATGAACAAACTACGGATGAAAAGAGTACACACTGTATTATGATTTAATTGCTATGAAGTTCAAGAACAAGCAAAGTTAATTTATGGCAAAAGTAGTCAGAACTGTGGTTGCCTTTGGAAGTGGGCGGGAGGGTTGACTGCAAAAGAGCAAGAAGAAAGTTTCTACGGTAATGAAAATGTGTACCTTGAGTGGAGTGGTGATTTCATGGATGTATACATTTATCTGTACTCAAGGACTGTACACTAAGATCTGTGCATTTTGTGTGTGAGCCACTCCAACCCCTAGTTTTCCAGGGGTTCCTGAAATCCAGAGAAGGCAAGGAACCCACCCAAAGTCACACAGCAAGACGGGGCAGGAGTAAGAATTGGAACTCAGTACCCTTCCAAGCCAAGTCGCTGTTCATCCGACTCTCTTAGACTCTGGGGTCCACCCCCTCGCCAGAATCCAGGGAGAGAAAGGGGATGGAAGGAGGGGATGGAGAGAAGGAGGAAGCTGGGGGGCGTGGGGAGGAGAGGCCTCTGCCCGCAGGGACCTGGGCAGCCTGGGATCCTCCCCCTAGTATTAAGAAGAAACGGAATGTAACCGCTGGGTAGAGAGGGAGGCTAAAGGCGATGGTTGCAAGCCCTGAGTCCCCCTTCCCGAGCCCCAGGGTGGGGGCAGAAGCGCCTTTTCAGTGTAGCCGAAGGGGGCGGGGGGGGGGTGCTCAGAGGCGAGAGGGAGCTGGGGTAGGGGAACATGGAGGAGGGAAAGCCATGATCCGTGAGAGGCGGCCGAGCAGGAGCCTCGGCGGACCTGCTAGCCCCTAAATCACGCGGCCGCATGAATAATAAATAAGGACCGCTTGGATCCTTAATAGTAGTCGCATGTCTTATTAAACCAATATTTCACAAACTTTTATTCTCCCTGTGGTTAGAGGTCGCGAACAAAGCCCCCCTCTCGCTCCCGGCCGCCTCTACGCAACCTGCGTAGGGGTCTGGGGGACCTGGGTGCGGCCAGGGTGGCAGGAACTCAGCCCGCCCCTCTCAAGGCGGTGGGGAGGCCTGGGGGCATCCGTCTTGTTCGTTTGTTTATTCTTTCAACAAACATTGACCGGGTGCCTCCTCTGTGCCTGGCCTTGCGCACAGGGGCAAGATGAGACAGACCCTGTTCCTGCTCCGAGAAACCCCCAGGCACGGGAGGGGTTGATAGACCCCACACAACTGTTGGCCTCAAAAACGACCAGTGCATCAGCAAAGTGACTCACAAAGCGCTGAGCTGCTGGGAGGAGGGGGCTGAATCTCCAGGCTAGCCAGCTGAAGTCTTTCTTCGCCAAGCCGGGCAAAGCTTTCCGTTGAAGCCCTGAGAAGGAGTAAGAGACCCTAGTGAACGGTAAGGGGAAGCTCATTCCAGGCGGAAGAAACTGCAAGGGCGAGGTTTGGCAGCTGAAGTAGCCTAGCTGGGGGATAGAGAAGCCCTGAGTCAGACAGACCTGATGTGAACCCTGCCTCTGCCACTGGCCGCGTGACCTTAGGTCTGTCTCCTGACAGTCTCTGGGCCCAGAGAGGACAAGTGAGGAGGCCCTGAGGCAGCGCGCAAAGCAGGAAGCCAGGAGGGCGCCTGGGACCAAAAGCATCGTCTCAGGAGCAGGACTGGCAGTGTCACTGGGGAGTCCAAGCCCAGAGTCAGGGGTACAGTTGTGTCCCTGCTTTTCTCCTCAGCGAAGGATTGATTTTCCTTAAAGACCTGGGCTCAAACCCTGGCTCCATCACTCATCTATGAAAGCAGAATCATAGTCCTGACCTTGTAGGGTTGTTGAAGGAACCATTTGAGATACAAGCCCATAGTGGGTGCCTAAGGAATGCCTGTTCCCATCGCTTTCTCTTTAAACCACAGCCTTCGGTACCTTTCCTTTGCTCCCCCAGGGGCTCTGAAGAATGACCCCTAGGTCCCAAATCTTGGACTTCTTCCTCCCCATGCCACTGCCAGCGCCACCAGAGGCAGCTGTCTCTACTATCGCCTCTCTGTGCCTTCAACCAGCTCCATCCCTGCATCCACCTGGCCTCCCCAAGGGGTCAAAGACACTCCCCTGGTGCCAGGCTCTGTGCTGGTGACTTTTAGCTGAGTGTAGGCTCGGTCCTCTGCCCTGAGGCACTGCCAGGCTTCCCAGTCTCGGCTTCCGAGTCTCTTGGGGAGGCAGCCAGGAAAAACCAGCATCACCAGGCCAAGGGTGAACTGGATGCTGGACGGACGCTGGTGCAACTGGGGCATCTCATTCTCTCCGGTGGCTCTAACCACCAGCCCTACTCTGCTAACCCCGTGTCTCCAGCCCAGATCACTCTCCATCTGACCCTGTCTCCAAAGGCCTCTTGGACATGACATCTCCCAGGCCCTTCTGACTTCACAGGGCTGAATTCCCCATCTGCCCCTCCTGAGTCTCACTTTTACCCTTGGCCAAACTGCTGTCTTCCCCCTGTGAATGGCAGTACCACACCTCCGTTGCTGGGGTCTCAAACTATCAGATTGTGTGGCTCTTCCATGTCCCACCCCCCACCCCATCAAGTCAACTGAAATTCAACCAGTCCTGCCTCTGAACTGGCTCTCAAATTGTTCAACCTCCCCCGCCTGCCCCCACTGACCTCCTCCTCCCTCTCACCTGGCCAATTTCCCCAGACCCCTGGCTGGTCTTCCTGCTTCCATTGCCCCCAATCCCATCCATCCTACACCTGCTGTCAGATTAATCTTCCAACCACTCAGCTAAAACCTCAGAAGCCTTCAGTGGTACTCTGTTGTTGCATGCCGTCAAGTCCATTGCTACTCACAGCTACCCTGTAGGGCAGAGTGGAACTGCCCCATAGGGTTTCCTAGGCTGTATTCTTTACAGGAGCAGATTGCCAGGTCCTTTCTCCTGTGAAGGGCCTGGTGGGTTTGAACTGACAACGTTTTGGCTAGCAGCCAAGCACTTAACCACTGCGCCACCAAGGCACTGTGCCACCAGGGCTCCCCAGGGCTCCTAATGCCCACAAAATAGAACTCGGGCTCCGTAACCTGATGTTCAATGTCCTCTCTACTCAACAGCTGTTCCCGACCCATTATTCCAGGCATAACCAACCAGTTGCCATCAAGCTAACTCCAACTCATGGCCACCCCAAGTGTTAGAGTAGAACTACTCCATAGGGTCTTCTTGGCTGTAGTCTTTACGATAGCAGATCGCCAGACTTTTTCTTCCATGATACTGCGGGGTGGGTTCGAACCACCAACCATTAGGTTAACAGTTGTGTGCAAACCATTTGTGCCACCTTGTGACCTTATTCCAAGCAAACCCATTGCCATCGAGTCAACTCCAACTCCTAGCGACCCTATAGGACAGGGAAGAACTGCCTCATAGGGTTTCCTAGACTATCATCTTTTACGGAAGCAGACTGCCACATCTTTCTCTCACTGAACAGCTGGTGCGTTCAGAACACTGACTTTTTGGTAGCATCCGAGCACTTGACCCTTGTGCCACGAGGACTCCACATGCCAAGAATAGTTCCCTCTAATTCTACACACACATACACACTGGCCTAGCCACTCATCCTCAAATATGAATCCTTGGTTATGAATTTTTCTAGTTGTCTTTTATATATATATATATATAGAGAGAGAGAGAGAGAGAGAGAGAGACTTTATTTTTTTAGAGTAGTTTTAGGTTTACAAAAAAATTGTGCAGAAGATACAGAGTTCCCATTATCTCCCCTTCTCTTTGCACACTGTTTCTCCTATTATTAACATCTTGCATTTGTGTGATATATTTGTTACAATTGATGAACCAATACCGATACATTATTAGTAACTAAGGTCCATCGTTTACATTAGGGCTCATTCTTTGTATTGTACATCCTATGGGTTTTGACAAATGCAAAATACCAATGTCCTCTGTCAACCGTTACAGTGTTATACAAAATAATTTCACTGTCCTAAAGATGCACTGTGCTCCACCTACTCAACCATCCCTTCCCAAGCCCCTGGCATCACTGATCTTTGCGATGTCTCTATGGCTATGCTGTTTTTGAAGGCAGAAGAAGGGGAATTTTTAAACTACAGACCAAAAAGCTGCTTTCTTGGAATGAGGTACTTAACCTTTCTGAGCCTCTGCTTCCTCATCTATAAAATGGGAAAACAAAAAAAGTATATATTTATCTGCTGTTATTATCAGTAATAGTAGTACTATAGGAGACCCAATGCCTCAGTTAAGGTTCTAGAATGAAATATAGAGGGATGATTTGTGGGCTTCTAAGAAGCGGACATGGTAAACCCAAGAGAGCAATGAGATTACTAAGGCCGTATCAGACTGACTCATGTCCTTGTTTACAAAGTGACTGGCCCAGTAGGTCAGACAAATGAGGCTGAGAGAAGGTACCTAGGTTCCAGAAGGTGGCTGATGAGGTCTCTCTGGACATACTTGTAGACAAGATGGGGAAACATGGGATGGATGATGAGCCAAGTGAGTAACTACCAATATGGCAGCCTATATTCACCCAGGGGGTCTCTAGTGGAAAATCCTAAGGCTCAGTCCTGTTCAGCAGTGGTCTCAGTCCCTTACACATGAAGGTAGAGGGGTCCCAGAGACCTGGGTGCAGGGAACTACATGCCTCCAGAACCAGGGTTCACAGAGATACAGGGTGTAATCATGTCAAAACACAATGTACCAGGGACCAATGCGGCCTCTTTTATTTGAGTCCTAAACATGGAAACAACTTAAAGGAGGGAGTCTCAGGCTACCCAGTGTGCTTGGGGAAGGGACGGGGGTGCAGCTTCCCAACAATGGGGTCAGAATAACAGCGGTGACCATGAAAGGGGCTTTTCCTAAGCACCTTATACATAGGCTCTATTACACGAGAGGAAACTAAGGCTCCATCAGGTCAAAAGACCTGTGCAGGGTCACCTGGTCAAGGGGTAGCAGGGCCAGGACACCAACCCAGGATGCACTGAGTTAGTGCTCACTGTGCTACACTGCCTGCACCCTGGGACAGCCCCTGGCACCTCTCCACGAAACCCCAGAGCTCTGAGGAACACAGTATGAAAACCATGGATCGAGGATGGAGGAAACAGTCCAGCCTCTGTCTGCCCTGCTTGGCACATAGCAGATCCCTGGCTCTGCCCCTGCCAGACCCACCTGGCTGGCGCATGACCAGCAGAGCATCCAGAAAGTGGGGCAGGTGGGGTGGGTTGTGGCAAAGAGCTCCCAGTTGCTGACTGCAAACTTCTGTAGGCTGAACTGGGATGGGTGGGAGAGGAGTGGGCAGAGGGGTCTGCAGAGCCCTGAAGGGCTGGAGCAGGAGAAGTCGGGGCAGCACATGAAGGCTGATTTTGAGGAAGGACCCTCACAGAGTCAGAATTCCCCAAGGATGGTAGTGGGCTCCCCATCCTGCAAGTGGCCAACGCTCTACTATACCAGAGGAAACTAAGGCTCCAGCAGGTCAAAGGACCTGAGCAAGGTCACCTGGTCAAGGGGCAGCAGGGCCAGGACAGCAACCCAGGACACACTCAGTTAGTGCTCACTGCTCTACTCTGGGTGACACCGGGGAGAGAGATCATAGATGGAATCCGGGAACTGGTGGATTCGCTGGGACTTCAAGGGTGCATCCAACCTTGAAATTCTGCAATGCTTTTGTATAAACTGTTCCTGCTATCTGGAATGTCTTGCCTCTTACTTCCACCCCCCACCTACACCCCCCCCCCCAAAAAAAACCTGTTGCTGTTGAATCGATTCCAACTCATAGTGACCGTGTAGGACAGAGTAGAACTGCCCCACAGGGTTTCCAAGGAACAGCTGGTGGATTTGAACTGCCCACCTTTTGGTTAGCAGCCGTAGCTTTTAGCCACTGTGCCACCAGGGCTCCAGTTCCACCCCAAGGCCCACATCAAATTCTGCGTTTTGCAGGGAGTCTTCCCAAAGCTGCCCTGACAGATCTCATCTCATTTTCCATGGTTCACTCATTGTAAAGAACAGCAACAACAAAACTAGTTGCTGTTGACTCAACTCTGATTCATGGCAATCCCATGTTCGTCAGAGTGGAATTGTGCTGCACAGGGTTTTCAGTGGCTGATTTTTCAGAAGTAGACCACGAGGCCTTTCTTCCAAGGCACCTCTGGGTGAACTCATACCTCCAACCTTTTGGTTACCAGCCAAGCGCTTAACTGCTTGCACCACCCAGGGACTCCCATTGTAAAACTATAGCCCCTATCAAATGGAAGAGAATTAAATAGAATTGAATGAAATCTACTAGAGTCAGGGCAAATGATAGCAGACGCTTTTACAGCATCCATAGTGCAGGGCACTGGTCCCAAAGTTCACAGATGTTAACTTGTTTATTTAATCCACATAACCACTACTGGGGTAGATACTATGTTGGCTTCACCTTCCAGACAAGGGAACCAGAGAACTGAGAGGTAAAGTCACTGGCCCAAGGTCACACAGCTGGGGTAGAGTTGGGATTTGAACCCCAGCAGTCTGACTCCAGAAACCATGCTCTGAATCACTACTCAGGGCTGTCATGAGGATGAAACCAGTTCACAGCAAGAACACTTAGAACAGTGCCGGCACACAGTAGGCATTCAGCACGGTCAGCCTTCATTACTGTGGCCCTGTCTCTCTTTGTCCCTGTATCTGTCCACTGCTGTCCCTGCCCACCCCTAGCTCTGTACTTCTCCATTTTTCTCAGTCTCTCTGGCTTTGTCTGTCTTTCCCCCGCTCTCCCTGCCCCTGTCTCTTGCTCTGTGTCTCTCTGTCCTCACATCTTTCTTTTCCCTCCTCTGTCCCTGTCTCTTGCTCTGTGCCCCTGTTCTTGTCCGTCATTCTGTCTTTCCCTCTGTCTTCCTGCCCCTTTCCCACCAGCCCCCACTCCACAGACCCCCCTGGCTTGGGTTTCTGCTTTCTCTGTCTTCCCGGCACCGCTCACCATCAAAACGGCCTTTGTCTTTACGGCCGGCCTGGGGTTTTCTCCCTCTCTCCCTCCGTTTATGAGCCTGTGTGTGAGTGGACAGGGCAGCGAGCTGGAGGCCACTCACTGGTGACCCGTCTCCACGATCACCTCATTATTTATCACCGGGGACGCCAGTGTTTCCATAAATTACCCCTACCCGGCGCCGCCCGCGCCTGAATCAATAGTCGCCTCTCACCTAATACCCAATTATTAATAACCATGGGGGGAAGGGTGGCCAGACGTAGTACTCTGGGCCTGCACCCGGCAGGGGAGGGGTAGGCCGGGAGGGAGCTGGTGAAATGCCTGCCCAGGGCATGAAGTGGGACCTGGAGAAGGAACCAGGGTCTCACATTCTCTCCAGGTCTGGGAAATAGGATCCAAGACGTGGTTCCACCCTGAGGTCTGAGGAGGGAGGCAGAGCCCCATCTCCAGGCACCTTCAGTCTGAGGGTGGGGACACAGCCATGCCCTGAAGTCTGCTCCTTCACCTCGGCAGTACTGACACCTTTCTCCCAGGACCCCAGGGAGAGGGGCCGTTGCAGGACCTTGTCCCACCCTACATGGCCATGCTTCAGGCAGACTAGGGCCGCCAGAAGCAGCGTGCTGGAGAGGGGATTTGGGTTCATCAGAGCAATTGGGCCAAGAGGCAACCTTCCTCGCAAATACTTTGAGTCCTGCAGGTGCATCTGGATAAATACTGGAGCCTGCAGGAGCTGATTTCTGGTGGGAGGACGCTCCAGAGAGACAGATGTAAGGGCAGGTGGAGGGACAGGGCATCCCAACAGTGTACACAACTGGTGGAGCCCGAGGCTGGGGCCTGAGGGGTGTGTGTGTGTGTGTGTGTGTGTGTGTGTGTGTTCAGAACAGTTTTCCAGGTAGGTGATAGTGGGAGCGGGGCAGGGACAGGGGCTAGGGACGTTAGAGTTAAGGGGGAGGTGGAGTCCCACCTTGGATACCTTGGTGTGTCCTGGCACCCAAACACCTTTCCACAGCTATTAGCTCTCTCCTCTCCTCTTGCGCCCAGAGGCCCACAGGAAACATACACACACACACACACACACCCTCGGACCAACACAGTCACAAAAACAGACACACTGAGAAACAGAATTGCATGGAGGCAGAAACAGACCACACGCAGTCAAACACACTGTTAGGCACAAAGACACACACACACACCTCACATGCACAAACCAGGGCACGTTTTTGCACACGAGATATTCTCATAAGCATAAACACACACTTATACAGTTACACACACACACCTACAGAGGGACACTCTCACAGACTCAGACACAAAGACACACAGGTAAACACGGGCACACAAACACATCCACATCCACAAATACAAATACACACTTGTACCTAGGCATAAGTGTCTCCAGACCACCCCCCACCGGGCCTACACACGTGGACACAAGGGCACACTCGCAGCCCATCCTGCACACGCACCCTTTGGTGCACACAGTGTGCACACGCGGCGGCGACGCGTTTTCTAAGGGCATCTCGCAGGAACAGGGCTGAGATTGTGCCTTCTCTAGAGCCCAGTTGGTGCCAACACTGCCACCGTGTGGCCGCAGGGGCACACAGCGCAAGCCACAAAGCTGTTACACCAGGGCAGTGGAGAGGAGACTGGAAAGGGTCAGCGCCGAGGAATCACCTCCAAACTCTGAGCCTCTTCATCCCAGCTGCTGTTTGGCCACTTCCCAGCGAAACTGGACACAGTCCTGGAGAACCAGGTTCAGATTGTCTGGAAGTCAGAGCCAGCAGCAACTGCAGGTCAGCATTGTCTACCCTGCTGACCCTCTCAACCCAGGTCTTCTGTGGCCCGTGGCTGGTGTTAAGTGGCAGGCAGGCATCCTCCAAGCTAGTCTAGACTTGGTGCCATGTTGCTTAAACTCCTGGAGAGCCTGCGGTTCAATCCCAACCTACAACTTCATTATTCAATCATTCATCAGAATTTATTTAGGGTCTGTTCTGTGTCCTGGTACCATACTGGGCATGGGGATACAATGGTGAGCAACACAGACAGGTCCTTCTCCTAAATGTCAGGGAACCAGACATTAAAGAGATAACACAATAAATACTTATTAGGTTGAACCATAGGAATTGACATCAACCAAAACCAAACCCATTGCCATCAAGTTGATTCTGACTCATAGCGATCCTAAAGGACAGAACTGCCCCACAGGGATTCCAAGGCTGTAAATCTTTATGGAAGTGGACTGCCACATCTTTCTCCCATAGAGCGGCTAGTGGGTTTGAACCACTGAAATTTCAGTTAGCAGTCGAGCCCTTTAACGATGGTGCCACCAGGGATCCTTAGGAATTGACATTAGTGTAAGTCTAAATGGTCAATTACTGGCAATTTTGTATGGTTCAACCTAATGACAGTACATGTGATAAGTGTTACAAAAAAGGACGGGAGCCTACCCTGGTGGTGATGTGGTGGAGGAGAGAGGAGTAAGAATGTCATGGAAGGCTTCCTTGAGAAGGTGAATCTAAGTTGAATTTGAAAAGATGAGTAGAAGTTAAGTAGCTGAAGGGAGTGGGAAGAACTGTGCAAAGGCCCTAAGGCAGCTTGCATATTATGGAACTCAAGAGAAGGCCAGTGTGGTTAGAACCAAGAATCAAGAGGTGAGGGATGTGAGTGAATCTAGAGGGGCTTGTGAACCAGGTTCTCCATGCAGGACCCCAAGCATGTCATGTCTAGGACTTTGAACTTTTTCCCGAAGGCCATGGGGAGCACTCACTGAAGAGGGTCATAAGCAGAAGAATGTCACAATCAGCTTGGTGTTTTGAAAAGCTCGCTCTGGCTGCAGAGTGAAGAAGGAATGGGGAGGTAAGGCAGGGAGTGGAGGCTGTTATTGTCACCCAGGCGAGAGATGGTGGTGGAGAGAAGTGGGCAGAGCCAAGATCTTGGTCTAGGAGCTCTGAGTCCAAGTTTTGTCATATGTTGAGTGGGACTGTAATTTCCACCTTGCAAGGAAGATTAAATAAGAAAAGGACTATAAAGCACTTGAGTACTTAGCAAATGGCAGCCATGATGCCTCATCTTAGTATTATCGTAAAGCCCACAGGACCCTTTGCTGTGGGTTTTCAGTGGTGAGGGCACTCTGGGGTTAAGCTCACTGATGGAGCCCAGAGCCCATTAAGGCACAGATGTTCTTACTCTGGTTTTCAGAGACCTGAAGTCCTTGGGCACTTGCCCAACCTAGTTTATCTTCTAGATCTATCCAGTGATGGACTCCCTTGGGAGATTTAGCCTAAGAGGACCACGCCGGGTTTGCCATCCTCTTAGATGCTGCACAGAGCCAGGGCAGATGCCCAGACACACAACAGCCCTGCCAAGGTGGTATCACTATCTCCCTCGTACAGATGGGGAAACTGAGGCTCAGTGCTGAGTAACAGTGCTGGATTTGAAATAAGATTGCATGTCTGACTCCAAAGTCTATGCTTTTTATTTTTTAATCTCACATGCAGAAATTTGAGTGGATCACACACCTCAGTTCCTGGCAGGGTATTGTCTTGATCCATGCAAGGCCTGTCTCTTGGCTTACTGTTACTAAGAATTTGGTAAGTGTCAACCATTCCCGGAGCTCCATTGTGTACCAGGCTTGATGACAGGACCTGCATCCAGAGGACGCACAAATGATTCAGCTGCAGTTCCTGTCCTTGGGGAGCATGTGGGCTTGTGGCAGTCAACTCATAGGGAAAAAGCTTCAACTCTCCTGCCCAGCAGTGCTGATTTTAGGGATTTATCTTAAAGAAAATAAAGATGAGGTCTATAATTGTTTGTATCAGAACGATAATGTAATATTCATGCCCTCCAATGAGGAATGTCTTATGATATATCAGTTTAATGGAATACTATGCAGCCATTAAAATAGATAGTATAGGTATTGATTTATTGATGTGAAAAGATGCCCAGGCTTTGTTGTTTAGGAAAAAAAGAAAAAAGCATATCGTAAAACAGTGTTCATAAATATTTTCATTTTGGGAAACATATAGATATATACCAAATCCAAAACCAAACCCATTGTTGTCGCGACGAATTCCAACTCATAGCTACTCTACAGGACATAGGAGAACTGCCCCATATGGTTTCCAAGGCTGTAAATATTTACAGAAGCAGCTGCTACATCTTTCTGCCACAGAATGACTGGTGGTGTTGAGCCACCGACCTTTCAGTTAGTAGCCGATTGCTTAACCACTGTACCACCAAGGTCCTTATAGATATACACACATATCATGTTTTCTTGACCTAAGATGCATGCATTTTTCACATTTTAACATTTTTGAAATCAGGATGTGCACTGCAATCAATATGTGCATTTAATGCAGTTCTTTTCTCCCTAAAATCTATGTAAGTACATCGACGATGCATCCTACGTCAGTGTTGTCCTAGAATCAAGAAAAATACACACACACACGTATGAAAAAATTCCAGAAAGATATAAACCAACAGGTTAAAATGATTAATTCTAGGTGACTTTCACTTTCTGTACGGTCTGAATTTTATAAACTGAACACAAATTATTTTTATAATAAGAAGAAAAGCTATTTCCATTTTGGAAAATAAAAGATTGAACTCAAAAAAGCCAAGGCTTCTCATAAATAGCAGACCAAAATAATTTCTAAACAGAACCCCAAACACAAGCTGCAGGAACAAAAAAGAGATGGGGAATCAGGGGAGTTTTGAGGAGAGGTGGTGGAGTCGCTGGGCCTCCTAAGACAGGAAGCATTTGGTAGATTGGAGATCAGCTTTGGGCACTGCAGGCATAGGAGACAGCCCAGGGAAGGTCTGGTGAGCAGGACTGCGGCCGGTGGCTACAGGCAGGTGGTGTGAATGAAGGCCGGAAAGATGGCGATTGTGGTGGTAATGGTAGTAGTTAGAATCATGATACTAGCTAACATTTATTAAGTGCTTACTTTGTGCTAGGCCCTGTTCTAAGTATCTCGTGTGTATTTACTTGTTTAATCCCCACAATAACCCGCCGGGGTAGGTGTTTCTGTTATCTACTGCTGCGTAACAACCCACCCCAAAACTTAGTGGCTTAAAATAACAAGAGTCATTTGTTTTGCTCTAGGGTTTGGTAGGGTCAGTTCTCAGTTCCACACAGTCAGCTGGAGCAGATAGATGACTTAAAAGATAGCTCAGTCACATGGCTGGCAAGTTGGTGCTGACCGTTGGCCAGATCACCTACATGTGGCCTCTCTATGTGACTGCTTGTCTTTCTCACAGCATGGCGGCTGGATTCCAAGAGTGAGCGTCCCAAGAGAACAGGATGGAAGTTCATGGTGTTTTTATGGCCTAGCCTTGGGAGTTACATAGCATCACTTCTGCCATATCTGTCAAGGCAGTGACAAAGGTCCACCCATGTTCAAGGGTAGGGGCCATTGTCCACTAGATGGGAAGAGCGTCAATGTCACATTGTAAGAAGAGTTGTGGGATGAAATACATAGTGTGACAGATATCTTTGGAAAATGCATTCTGTCATAGTAGGTGATATTTTTATCCCCATTTTTACAGATGAGGAAACAGGTAGAGAAAGAATTTAAAAGGCTAAGATCATGCAGCTTGTAAGTGGTGGCATTGAGTGGATTGGTACTGGATCATGAAAGGCCTTGAATGCCAAGATCAAGGTTTAGATTTAAAGTACCTGGTCAATGGGGAGACACTGAGGTTTTAGAAGCACAGAGTGCCATCCTCCAAGATTCAGCTGCTTTATAAGCACCTTGCAGGTGGCTCTGTTAGACCCTACATCTTTAGGGCATCTGGCTGGGGCCCTGCCAGCCCCTCACTGGCTCTTACTGCTTACTGGGTTTGATATCATTGCACATAAGTGCATAACGGGTCCTTAAGGAGCCCTGATGACCCAATGGTTAAGCATTCTTCTGCTAACTGAAATGTTGGCTGTTTGAAACTACCCCGCGACTCCAAAGGAGAAAGATCTGGCGATCTGCTCCCATAAAGATCTCAGCGTAGAAAACCCTGCGGGGCAGTTCTACTCTTTCACATGGAGTCACTATGAGTCAGAATCAACTCCATGGTCCCCAACAACAGCAACAGCCTTTGCTGAATGAACAGATAAATGAATGGGAGACCTGTGGCAAAAGAAAACTTACTTAAAAAAAAGAGAGAAAAAGCAGGATATTCCTTAAACATAAAACTCATGGAATCACAGATTTGAGGTTTCTAACTGGATGGCAGGAGCCCTGGTGGAGGAGTGGTTATGCACCCTGCTGCTAACCAAAAGGTCAGCATTTCAAACCCACCAGTCTCGAAAGATGTGGCAGTCTGTTCCAATAAAGATTCTGGCTTTGAAAACCCTATGGGCAACTCTCCTCTGTCCTGTAGGTGGGGGCGGGTTAACCAATAAGCGAGGTATGCGTGGGTCTTCAGTAAGCAAGGTTTTCATGGGCTTACTTGTGTTTACTCACTAATCTATAGTGCACAATTTCACAAGGGTTTCACCACATCTTTGGAAGCTCCTTAGATAAGTGTCTCATCACCTGTGACTTCTAGCCTGAGACCTGGGCCACATAGGCTCCTGGCCGTGGTGTGTGTTTGGAGAAATGATCTGCTCATGTTCTCCCCCGTCTCCCAGCCAGACTGGGAGTCCCAGGTGTCCCAGGATACAGACAGCCAGGGCCTGGCTGGAAGAGGACTCTGGAAGGTCTGGGGTGTTATGTGCTATGAACTGATAAGATTTCCTTTGAGACTGTACAGAAAGGGGAGGCAGATGAGAGGATGGGGCAGAAAGGCAGCCACCACCACATCTGCAGACCCTAATGCCAGCCAGGAAGCCCAGTGTCCCCACTGAGCCATGGAGAACACCACAGAGCCAGCCAGACCAAGGGTGAATGAGAGACTTCCAATAGCCAGGAAACAGAGAAAAAGGTGGCAAAGAAGAGGCAGCTGAGTTGACGGAACACCTACAACATGCCAGGAACTAACGCTATGACCTTCCCAGGAGGAAGCCCTCTTATCATGCCCATTTTACAGATGGGGAAACTGAGGCTCAAAAAACACTGCAGCTAGTGAGTGCTTTGAACCCAGGCCTGTCTGATTCCAAAATTGTGCACTTTGCCCTACATCACTCCACATTCTGGAGAGACTTTGAGGAGGGGAATGAAGGAGACTAGGCAAGCTGACAAGGTGAACTCACTCCAGCAATGCCATAGCGGGGGAGCCAGAGAAAGGCAGGCGCCCTCACCCAGGGTTCTGTACCTCAAACACCTCTGCTTAGGCTGCTCCTATGTTGCTGCCCATAAACTTCCCCAGAATCTCTGAGGAATGTGTCTTCTGGATTCACCGCTCAGGACAGCCTAGATTGAGGGAAAGCAAAGAAAAATTGGTTTCTTTTGTGTGCACCCCAGGACTGGGCAGCTGAGGGTTGCTGGCCCAGCCAGTGGTTGCAGTGGGAAGTGGCTGTTCTGAAGGATGGGGCCAGTTGAGAGACACTTGCATAGCGAACATGAGTAAGGAAGGGCCACAGGACAGGCTGGTGGCTCCTGGATACTCCACCTTCCCCCTGGGGCTACATTCACCTTCAGTTTCCAGGCCCCACGCCTCTGTGGCCCAGCAAGCCCAGAATGAAGTTCCCATACTCCCAAGGGTTCCAGGATCTAAATACAGGGCTCTGGGCTATGCTTGGGGCTTCAAGCTGAACTCACCCCGTTTTTAGCCTCATGTGAGCTTCATCCCCGCCCCCACCCCACCCCCCCGCCCCCATCAGGCCTGCTGGTCACCACTTGGCCTCTTAGCCATCCTGCTCAGGGCAGGGAGCTCATCTGGTGCCAACAGTGGGCACTGGGATTAGCCACGCTGCCCTAAGGCCATTAGCAGCCCCATAGGGTCCCAGCCTTACCCACGTTTTCTCCAGCTGGCTCAGCTCAAGGCCAAGCTCTCACAGTCCTTTGGATGCTGATTTAAACAGCCCTCCGTTAGTGGCCTGGCCTGGCCTACAGCCAGGCCAGGTCCTGAAAGATGCCGCCACCAGCTCCCCAACCCAGCGTGTCCAAAGCCCCCATGCCCCTCCTTCCCCTGAAGCCCACCTCCCCCATTTCTGTTGGCTTTGACATTCGCCCTGTGGCCCAGGCTCCCAGGACCCCCCGCAGCCCTGCCTGGGGACCCAGCCCGGGTTCCAGCTGGCTGGTGAGCCCAGCCAAGCATCACAGCTCCCACGATATCCCTGAGTGACAGGGAACAACTCGCTCCTTCCAAGAGGCGAAGCTCTGACAAACACTCACTAGGAAATAATAAAGTGGCAAAATAATTCTGCATCGGACACACTTACCAGAGCAGAAAGCATCTGCGGAGGAGACAACATCTTGTACCATCTATCTTCCTTAAATCCCCACGCTGTGACAAAGTGGAGGGCAAAATCATGATGAATGATCGGACACATTTAGCCAGTACCTGTGCTCTGTAATGAGCGCGGTGCAGGAAACGGGCTCTAATGAAGATCTGTGCCCCCGCCCCAAACTGGGCCTGGTCGGAAACAAGTCTTTATTACGAAAGTGGTGCCTAGTTTTCATACCACGCAGAACGGAGGTGCGAGCTGTGACATGAATTAACGCTGGCACCTGCAGGGTCAGCCCAACCCTGACCGGCAGTACAGAGACAAACGGGTTCGACTCCCGCCACCACCCTGCGTCTGGTTGACAAGGCGCCAGTCGCCTTCTGATTGTGCGGGAACACGCCTCAGTTTTGTTCCTACCCAGCCCGCCATCATTTATTCTGCTGCCTCATTTGAATATGATGAATACTGTAGTCCTTTATTTGTTCACAACAACCAAATAATTGTAGATCCGTGGGCTTCAGGGCAATTAATCACGTTTTTCCCTCCACCAATCCACTATAAACATGACATTGAACAATAAAGTACATTAACCTCTGCTTTGCACAAAACTTTGCTTATTTAAACACCGCAAGGTTATTTGTTTTCCTTCTTGCCAGGCCCCTGCCACAAGGGAAGGGTGGGGAGAGAAGGCATACTCCACACCAGCCAAGACACCCCGGCTCACTCTGGCCCCTTGCTTAGCCAGGCAGGGGATCTGGAGTCAGGAGCAAGCAGGCGTGCTGTGAACATTGGAGCGGGCATCCTCAGGGCAGCCCCTGAGGCTGTGGCCACGTGTGTGTATGCATAGGTGTGCCTATGTGTGGATATGGATGTACTTGTGTACATATGTATATATGTACGTGTGTCTTTGTGTGCACATGTACATTGTGTATTTGTGCATGACTGTGCTATGTACACGTGTGTGAATGTTTATGTATGCGTGTGCATGGTGTGTACATGAGTGTGCACGTATGTATGTATAAGCATGCCTGTATACGCATGTGTATCGTCATTTTAAAATATGGTTGCAAATTCTTTTGCACCCCTCCCATCAAGAGGCAGGCTCTATGTCCCCTCCCCTTGAATCTGGGTGGGCTTCTGACTGCTTCAATCAAAGGAGTATGAGAGGTGAAGCTAAGAGATTTCCAAGGCTAGCTCATAAAAGGCCATGTAGTTTCTACCTTTGTCCCAGGAAATTCATTCTTGGAGTCCTGAGCTGCCATTTAAGAAACCATCTACTCTGAGGCCACCATGTTGGAGAGGCCACATAGAGAGACCACACAGAGAGGCCCTGCGTCCTCCTGAAGAGAGAGATGCCAGACAAGCGCCTAGCCATTCAAGTCGTCCCAGGTGCCAGACATGTGAGTGAAGGAGCCTTGAGATGATTCCACCCCCAGCCATTTGATTCTTCCCAACTGAGGCCCTGGACGTGGTGGAGCAGAGACAGGCGATCGCTACTGTGTCCTCCCGGAATTCCTGACCCCATAGAATCCATGAACGTAATGGTTGCTGCTTTACACCACCAACTTTGGGTGGTTTGCTGTGTAGCAATAGAATAACTGGAATGATATGCAAGTACAGGTGCATGTGGACATATGTGTTTATCTGAACATACGTCTCGGGATAGAGGTTGCAAGGGCAAAGCCTGAAAGTCTCTGTACGTGTGTGTACATATGGGCGTGTGTATATATGTGTGAGGTATATGTGAGCATGTATGTATGCATGCACCATGCCTTCATGCTTTCCACTCAGTAAATATTTATTGAGCACCTGTTGTGCCAGTGTCTCTTTTAGGTGCATGAGATACATCAGGGAACAAATCAAATGATCCCTGTCCTCAGGGAACGTTTATTCTAACAGGAGACAGACAATAAACAATAGACCTTAAATTTAAAATATATATAGTACATTATATGGTGATAAGTACTATGGACAAAAAATTGGGTAAGGGGGATTGGGAGAGCTGGGAGGCGGGTGAGTTATAGTTTTATATGGGGTGGTCAGGGTGGGCCTCACTGAGAAGATAGCATTTGAGCAAATCCTTAAAGGGTGTGAAAGAGTTAGTGACACGGAGATCTGAGAGAAGAGCAGTCCAGGCAGGACAATCAGGCAGTATAAGAGCCCCAAGGTGAGAACACAATGGCCAGTTCAAGGAACAGCAGAGAGGTTGGAGTGAGCAGGGAGAGTAGCAGGAGACCTGAAGTAAGTGAGGTAGCAGGGGCCATTCACACAGAGTCTTTGGCCATTGTAGGAACTTGGCTTTTATTCTGGGTGTATACGGAGCCATTGCAGGATTTTGAAAATGATATCTAACCAGCTTTTTAAAAGGATCACTCCAGTGTTTTGAGAATAGATTCTGGGCATAAGGATGGAATAAGGAGGCCGATTCGGAGCCTGTTGCAATAATCCAAGTGAGAGATGGTGGTGGCTTGGACCATCATTCAAGGGTGGTCGTGACAGAGGTGGTGAGAAGTGGTTTATTATCGGTATATTTTGAAGGTCCAGGTAACGGGATTTCCTGATGGACTGGAATGTGGGGAAGGTATCTAAGTGAGTATCCGCATTGTGTTTGCATATGTGTGTGTGCTTCTGTGATTTTTTTGTAGTGTGTCTGTGTCTGAGGGTTGTAGTTTTGCTCCAGGGCTATATTAACTCTCCCATCCTCTGTCATAAAATACAGAGGAGTAAAGACGGCTCGAAGGTTTCTGACTTGAGAAACTGGAAGGACAGGGTCACCATCAGCCAAGAAGGAAAAGGTTGCTGAAGGAGCAGGTTTGGGGTGGGAGTAGATCAGGAATTCAGATTTGGATATGTGTGGATATGTGTACTTGTATGTTGTGGTATGCATTTATATATATGTGAGTTTGTATGTCTGTGTAAGTGGCTGCATGTATATTTGGTTGCGTTATGGCTCAAACGGGTCTGTGTGCTTTTGTATGTGTCTATGGATAAGCAACATTTTTGTCTTTAAGAAGAGGGTGTCAGGTCTGGGCCTAACTGGGTATCTGCTTAGTGTTTGCATATGTATGTGTGCTTATGTGACTTTTTCGTAGTGTGTATGTGTCTGAGGGTTGTAGTTTTGCCCCCAGGGCTATATTAACTCTCCCATCCTCTGTCATAAAATAGTCCAAGGAAATCTGGGCTGCCTCTAGATTGCACAGAACATCACATCCGTCCAGTAGATCAGTGACATTATGCTGATCTCGACAAACAAAAAGTGACTAGTTCACTGGAGGTTTGGGGAAGACACATGCACTCCAGAGAGTGTGCATGTGTTTATAATGTACGTAAATGGTATTGTGTAGCATTCCCATTCCGTTACTTTTTTTCAATTGACTCTATGTTTTTAAGACCTATCCGTGTTGCTACGTGTACGGTAATCCATCCATTGCTCCTAATTGCCGCGTAATAGTGGGGGACACCCAGGTTACTAACTCCTCCTCCACAAATAACCTGCAACATCCTTGCAGATGTACCATTGTGCACCTGTGTTAGAATTTCTTTGGGCCATATACCCAGAAGC
Organism: Dugong dugon; assembly: GCA_030035585.1. NCBI lineage: Eukaryota > Metazoa > Chordata > Mammalia > Sirenia > Dugongidae > Dugong > Dugong dugon. Next base: position 70,830,673 of record CM057471.1, read on the forward strand.
AGGAATGCTGGGCCCTAGGGTATGTGTGTACTTAATCTGCGTAAGTGGTTAGGGATCACTTTCTCAAAAGGCTGTATCAATTTACACTCCCATTGGCCATGTGCGAGGGACCCTGTCTGTCTCATTTCTGCCATTAATTGGTATTATCCTGCTTTCTAGTTTTTGCCAGTCTAAAGGTGTAAAGTGATATCTTGTCGTAATTTGCATTTCTTTGACTGCTAATGAGTTTGAGCATCACTTCATGTGCTTATTAGCTTTTGGGGTTTCTTTTTCTGTAAATTGCCTGTCATATCATTTGCCCATTTTTCTATTGGAGTTGATGTCCTCTTCTCGTCGCTTTGCCGAGTCCCTTGTATATTCTAGATGTTAATCCCTTGTCAGTTTTAGACTTTAAATAAAATCTCAGTCCTATCGGCTGACTCTTAATTGATCTGTGCTATTTTTTGTCAAACACAACTTCTTAATTTTGATTTAAGCAAATGTGTGCATTATGATCTGTACTTTTAAAGTTTTTTTAAGTAAGTCTTTCCTTTCCCAGTGCCCACAGATATTCTCTCACATTTATTTCTATTAACCCTATGCTTTTTTAACTTTCATATTTAGATCTTTAATCCATCTACAGCCCCTGTTATATGTGAGGCTAAGCAATGATTCAGTTCTAACTTTTTTAGTAGATTGAGCCAGTTTTCCCTACTCTGGGTGCAAAATGATCCATCCTTTTCAAACTGATTTGAAGTGCCACCTCCTTTATCTCTATTAAGTTTCCATATGTACATAGGTAGGACTCTGAGTTCTCCATTTTGTTCTATTGATATATCTGTCTGTTCTTATGCCAATACCACAGTTGTTTTGTTTTTAATTACTATGGGGTATTTTCACTCTGTTGTCCAGTGTCCCCATGAGTTGAAATCAACTCAGTGGCACCTAACAACAACCAAATGGCTTTATAGTAATTTTTCGTATTTGGTAGGGAACATCATCCCCCTTCACTCTTTCTGTTTTTTGAGTTGAGTTAGTTCTTCCTGGAACTTCCAGTACTCTGTATAATTTTTAGAGTAGACATATCAGGTTTCAAAAAAAATCTAACTGCAATTTCAGTTGGCGTTGCAGTGAATTTATGGATTAATCTGGATTAATTATGGATTAATAATTCAATTTTTTAAATTTACTTCATAGAGGTCTTGTATGTTGGTTAAATTAATTCTCAGATACTTTATAAATGTTATTGCTGTTGTGAATAGTACTTCTTTTTTTAGGTATTTCATTTTTTATTATGTTTTCTGGTTGGTTATTGCTGGTATAGAAAATTCTTCCTGACTTTTGAAGGTAAATTTTTTAGGTATCTGGGAGCATTATCTGAATTCTCATATAAGTTCTAGAAGTTTGTTAATTCTGTTGTTTCCTCTAGATATTGTCTACACATCATATTATACAAAATAATGATGCTTTTATGCCTTCCCTTCCGAGCCTCATAGTCTTTCTTCCTTCCTTACAGTATTCGTCAGAGCCTCCAACACAGTGTTAAACACTATCAGTTATAGGGGACATCCTTGTCTTTTCCAGGTCAGGAATACATTTGTCTAAATTTCTTCATTATTTATATTATTTACTTTGGGATGTATAAACTTCAACAAATTAAGCAAAAAATTTTTCTACTCCAACTTTTCCAGGAATTTGCTTCAATGATAAAAAGGTACTGAACTTTATCAAATGCTTTTTCTTCATCAGATAAGATTATTGTATATGCTTTTTCTCCTTTAGTCTATTACTGTGTTGAATTAAACAGATTTTCTAATATTGAATCATCTTTGCATTATTATGATACATTATTTTTAATACATTGATGGATTCAGTCAGCAAATACTTTGTTTAGGATCTTTACATCTATGTTTAGAAGTGAAATAGGGCTACAAATTTCTTTCTTTCTTTCTTTTTTTTTACATAATCTTTATCTGATTTTGGAATCAGGATTACATTAACCCCACAAAATTAGCTGGGTGGATTTCCCTTTTTCTGTTTTCTTGAACAACTTGAATGAAATAGAAAATAACTGTTCCTTAGAGGATTAATAAAAATCATATGTAAAGCCATCTAAAACCATCTGGATCTAGGACTTTTTTGTGTGTGTGTGTGGGAGGAGGTATTTGACTATTGTTTCAATCTTTTAGCTATTTTTCTGTTCAACTTTATATTTACTTTATTTGTTCATATTCACTTTCCTCTTGCACAAATTTTGGCATTTATATTTTCTCGTATATTAAAGTATTTCATATTGGCCCTTAAATTTGTTAGCATCTAGCTCTTCATAACATTTTTTTAATTTTATTGAATCTGTAGTTATTTTTCCTTTTTGTTTAATAGTTTATTTATTTTCAACTTTTAGCTCTCTTTTTTAATTAGTTTTTTTCAAGGACAAATTTTGATTTTGTTAATCCTCTTTTTTTCACTATTTGATTGATAAGAACTTTTTTCTTTGTTATTTCTTTCCTTCTTCCTTTGGGTTTGTGCTATTTTGCACTTTTTTCAGTTTCTTATTTCTCAATAAATACTTTTATTTGATACTGTAAATTTCCCACTGTTATTCTTAGCTGCCCCCCCCCAGGTTTGATATGTACTATTTTAATTTTCATTTACTTCTAAACACTTCTTCAATCTCTGTCTTTAACCCAAAGGTTATTTAGTACTATGTTACAAAAAAAAAAAAAAAACCCATTGCCGTCGAGTTGATTCCAACTCATAGTGACCCTATAGGACAGCACTAGATCATAGGTGGTAAATTCAGGGGCCCTGGAGCCTATAGGCCTGGGTTTGAATCCCTGCTCTACCATCCAGTAGTTGTTTAATCTTGGAGAAATTACTTAATTTCCCAGTGCCTCACTGTTTTTTTCATCTCTAAAATGATAAAAAGTTTAAATTAGTTAATATATGTAAAGACCACAGAATATGTCTGCATATAGCAAGTGCTATGTAAGTGTTGGAGGCCTGGTGGCGTAATCATGAAACGTTCGGCTGCTAACCAAAAGGTCGGCAGTCCGAATCCACCAGCCACTCCTTGGAAACCCTATGGAGCAGGTCTACTCTGTCCTGTAGGATCGCTATGAGTCAGAAACAACTAGACAGCAATGGGTTTTATGTGTTAGCTATTCAAGTTTATAAACATACGGGACATTTTAGTTCTTCTTGAATTTTTAATTCTAATGAGACATTAGTCTTAGACAAGGGGCAGGGTGGGGGGAAGCTGCCCTGCTTCCTGTGAGAAAGACGGAAGGAATTGAGGCCCAGATGACGTTAGAGAACTTGATTTGTTTTTGTGGTTGTGGACATTCTAAGTCACTGAAGGCTAGGTGTATGCATGGATAGGAAAGGACAAGTGGAAAGAATGTAAAGGATACTGACAAGAAAAGATTCAAGAGTTGATTCACGAGGACTTCTGGGGCAAGATGGCGCTCTAGGCAGAAACACCACGCCGTCCCTCCACAGCAAAGATCCGAAAAACTAAGCCTAACAGAGAATCAACAATCCTGAAACCCTAGAACACCAAATGAAGAGATAAAGAACTCAGCCAAACACCAAACGGAGTGAGAATACTAAAAGAGAACGGAGAGCGAGGAGAGACTCAGGCAGAGATTCCTTACCAGCTAACGCAGCGTGGATCCACCATCTTGGATTCCTATCGGAGACCAGCAAACGGGAGAGCAGCCTTGCAGAGCATCTGGTCGGAGACAGAACGACCGGTAAACTGCGGTGCGCGCTCTCCCACCACCCACCCCTCTCCGCCTCAGCTGGGGATCCCCTGCTTTCCGTGGCCAGGGTCTCTGGGCTGGGGGGTGCTGGTGCTTGGGTTCCGCGCGCCCGGGCTGGGGGCTTTCTGGGAGCCGTTTGCTGGCACCTAGCGGACCTTTTTCTGCCGCCTCCCCCTCCTTTTGCCTGGGTGCCTGGGTCCGGGTGCTGTCTCTGCTCTCTCCTGCGGGGCTGTGGAGCTGCGTGCGGGCGTGTGGCTGTTTCTGGGTCTGGGCTCCCGCGTGGGTGGGATCCCGGGGCCTTTGTTCGTTCACCCCTCTGCTTTCCGTGGCCAGGGTCCCTGGGCGGGGGGGCGCCGGTGCTTGGGTTCCGCGCGCCCGGGCTGGGGGCTTTCTGGGAGCCGTTTGCTGGCACCTAGCGGACCTTTTTCTGACGCCTCCCCCCCCTTTTGCCTGGGTGCCTGGTTCCGAGGGCCGTCTCTGCTCTCTCCTGCGGGGCTGTAGGGCTGCGTTTGGTCGTGTGGCTGTTTCCAGGTCTGGGCTCCCGCGCGGGTGGGATCCTGGGGCCTTTGTTCGTTGGCCCCTCTGCTTCCCGTGGCCACGGTCACTTAACCCCGAGACTATCGCCTTCTTGGAATTCGCGCCCCTGAGTGGGGGCTCTCTGGGTCCCATTTGTAGGCACTGACTGCTGGTGTTGCCCTTTTTTTTTTTTTTTCTCAATTTTATTTTTCTTCCTTTTTTGATTAGTTTTGTCATATTTTACCTCTTTTTCTCTTTTGTCTTTCTTCATTGCTTAATTTCTTGTCCCTCTATCTCTTCCTTCTCTTTCTGATCCCTGAATACCAGGCGATGTATGCCTCTGTACCTTCTGGCCAGGCTGAGCTGTGAAAATTGAGACCGACTCCCCCAGACCTCATAGCTGCATCGGTGCGATCCCTGGGAACTTTGCAGTTTTTTAACTTTTCTGATTTTCATTTGGTCATTCTTTCCTTTTCTTTCTCTTCCCCCTTCTGGTTTCCTCCATCCCATAGTCTCTCATCTGTACATTCCAACGACAAACTCCCCTAGCATTCTTTTATGTTTGTACGCTTTTTGCTCCTCCTCCTCTCTCCTCTCTCCCATATCCAGCTTAGCTTCACACATAACCATCTTCCTGCTGCACCCTACCTACCTGCACCGTGCACTAGACATCACATCACCAAGCGGTGCAGGCACGCCCTATTGGAACCTGCCCAGCACTGACTACCGACTGTCCTGGTGGCTGCGGTGAGTGCCACAAGCAACCCATCCCAGTGGCTCCTCCTCAACTAGATCTGCCCAGCTGTACCACAAGAACGAAAAAAAAAAAAAAATCTACAATCAATAAACGAGAGAAATATCTACTGAATGCCCCGAAAACAGCAAACAATATCAAAACATTTACAAAAACAAGACAAGATGGCTCCAATAGGCGTCCAAATTAAAACACCAGATAACTCTCCTGTGGAAGAAAATGCACTAGAAGTACCTGATACGGAACTCAAATCACTAATACTCGGAATTTTCCAAGAACTGAGGCAAAAAGCTGACAAACATGAGGAAAAAATAGACAAATTTATGGAAAATACAGACAAAAAATTGGAAGAATTCAGGAAGATGATGCAAGAACAAAATGCCAAAATAAATTCACAACTCGAAATTATACAAAAACAACAATTAGAAATCCAAAAGATAAACAACAAGATTTCAGAAATGGACGGTGTCATAGAAGGGCTGAGAAGTAGATTTGAAACCATGGAAGACAGGATCAGTGGAACTGAAGACAAACACTTGGATACAACTCTGTTTCAGGAAAACTCAGAAAAAAGAACAAAGAAAAATGAAGAGACCCTGAGAGTTATGTGGGACACAATTAAAAGCAAAAACTTACGAGTGATTGGCATACCAGAACAGGGGAAGAAAACAGAAAACACAGAGAGGATCATTGAGGAACTGCTGACAGAAAACTTTCCCAATATCATGAAAGATGAAAAGCTGGTCATCCAAGAAGCTCAACGAACCCCATATAGAATAGACCCCAAAACAAAATCACCAAGACATATCATATTCACACTCGCTAAAACTAAAGACAAACAAAGAATCCTGAGAGCAGCTCGGGAAAAACAAGAAGTCACATACAGAGGAGAAACAATAAGACTAAGCTCAGATTATTCAGCAGAAACCATGCAGGCAAGAAGGCAATGGGATGACATATATAAAATCTTGAAAGAAAAAAATTGTCAGCCAAGAATAATATATCCTGCAAAACTCTCATTCAGATTTGATGGTGAAATTAGGTCATTTCCAGATAAACAGAAACTAAAGGAATATGCAAAAGTCAAACCAAACTTACAAGAATTATTAAAGGGAGTTCTTCGATCTGAGGACAAACAGCTTAAGCCCTCAGGCAGGACCTAGGACCTAGGATGCAGGTTAACATGAACCAGATACCATTCTAGGAACTGAACTACAGACGACCTTCCAAAAACAAAAGATATACAACAGGGAATCAGAGAAATCAATCAAAGGATGACAACAACATCAAAACAATGAAAGAGGGAACAAACGGCATAGGTATAGAACCTTCTAAAGGAGAAGAAGGCAAGGCAATACCAAGTAACGGTAGACTGCTTCAAAATTATAAAGATAAGGGTAAAATTCATGGTAACCACAAAAAAAGTTAACAAACCAACTCATAAAAATAAAGACGAAAAACATAAAGTCTCAACAAAAACAAAACCTACAAAAACAAAAGAAATGAAAAAAAATCCACAGACAAAAGTAACTCAGCACAAGAGAGTAAGAAGAACAAAGAAAACTTCAGCATCACAAAAAAAAGCACTACAAAATGACAGCAACAAACTCACATCTATCAATAATTACACTGAACGTAAATGGACTCAATGCACCCATAAAGCGACGGAGAGTGGCAGAATGGATAAGAAAACAGGATCCATCTATTTGCTGTCTACAAGAGACACATCTTAGAAACAAAGATGTGAATTTATTAAAAATCAAAGGTTGGAAAAAAATATATCAAGCTAACAACTATCAAAAAAGAGCAGGAGTGGCAATTCTAATCTCAGATAAAATAGACTTTAAAACAAAATCTACCATAAAAGACAAAGAAGGACACTATATAATGATTAAGGGGATGATCCATCATGAAGACATAACCATAATAAATATCTATGCACCCAATGACAGGGCTCCAAAATACATAAAAAAAACTCTAACAGCACTGAAAAGAGAAATTGACAGTTCCACAATAATAGTAGGAGACTTCAACACACCACTCTTAGTAAAGGACAGAACAACTAAAAAGAAACTTAGCAAAGATACAGAAGACCTAAAGGACACAATCAGCCAACTGGACCTCATAGACATATATAGAACACTCCATCCAACCGCTGCAAAGTACACATTCTTTTCCAATGCACATGGAACGTTCTCCAGAATAGACCACATCTTAGGCCACAGAGCAATCCTCAACAAGATCCAAAATGCTGAGATAATTCACAGTATCTTCTCTGACCACAATGCCATCAAGGTAGAAATTAACACTAGAAAGAGCAAGGAAAAAAAATCAAACACATGGAAACTGAATAATAATCTGCTTACACATCAATGGGTAATAGAAGAAATCAGAGATGGAATTAAAAAATTCCTAGAATCAAATGAAAATGAAAACACATCATACCAAAACCTTTGGGACACAGCAAAGGCAGTCCTCAGAGGACAATTTATAGCAATAGATGCACATATCAAAAAAGAAGAAAGGGACAAAATCAAAACATTAACTACAGAACTCAAACAAATAGAAAGAGAACAACAAAAAAAGCCTACAACCACCGGAAGAAAGGAAATAGTAAAGATCAGAGCAGAAATCAATGAAATAGAGAACAGAAAAACAATAGAAAGAATCAACAAAACCAAAAGTTGGTTCTTTGAAAGAATCAACAAAATCGACAAACCACTGGCCAGACTGACAAAAGAAAAACAGCAGAGGGCACAAATAACCCAAATAAGAAATGAAATGGGGGACATTACAACAGACCCAACTGAAATAAAAAGGATTATAACAGAATATTATGAAAAACTATATTCCAACAAATTTGAAAACCTAGAGGAAATGGATAAATTTCTAGAAACATACGGCCTACCCAAACTACAACAAAGTGATATTGAAAATCTGAACAGACCCATAACAAGAGAAGAGATTGAAAAGGTAATAAAAAAACTCCCAACCAAAAAAAGCCCTGGCCCAGATGGCTTCACTGGAGAATTCTACAAAACATTTACAGAAGAGCTCGTACCAGTTCTACTCAAGTTATTTCAGAGCATAGAAGAGGAAGCAACACTTCCAAATTCATTCTATGAAGCCAGCATAACGCTGATACCAAAACCAGGCAAAGACATCACAAAAAAAGAAAATTACAGACCAATATCTCTCATGAATATAGATGCAAAAATTCTGAACAAAATTTTAGCCAATAGAATTCAGTATCATATCAAAAAAATAATACACCACGACCAAGTAGGATTCATACCAGGTATGCAAGGATGGTTTAACATTAGAAAATCCATCAACGTAATCCACCACATAAATAAAAGGAAAGAAAAAAATCACATGATTATCTCAATTGATGCAGAAAAGGCATTTGACAAAGTCCAACACCCATTCCTGATAAAAGCTCTCAATAAAATAGGTATAGAAGGGAAATTTCTCAACATCATAAAGGGCATCTATGCAAAACCAACAGCCAACATCATTCTTAATGGAGAAAGGCTGAAAACATTCCCCCTGAAAACAGGAACAAGACAAGGATGCCCTTTATCACCACTCCTATTTAACATTGTGCTGGAAGTTCTCGCTAGAGCAGTAAGGCAAGAGAAAGAAATAAAGGGCATCCAAATTGGTAATGAAGAAGTTAAACTCTCCCTGTTTGCAGATGATATGATACTATACATAGAAAACCCTAAAGACTCCACGAGAAATTTACTGGAACTAATAGAAAGATTCAGCAGAGTAGCAGGATACAAGATAAACATTCAAAAATCAGTTGGATTCCTATACACCAGTAAAGAGAACGATGAAAAGGAGATCAGGAAATCAATACCATTTTCAATAGCCCCTAAAAAGATAAAATATTTGGGAATAAATCTGACCAGGAATATAAAAGACCTATACAAAGAAAACTACAAAACACTGCTGCATGAAACCCAAAGGGATCTACATAAATGGAAAAACATACCATGCTCATGGATAGGCAGACTCAACATTGTGAAAATGGCAATTCTACCTAAAGCAATTTACAAATACAATGCAATTCCGATACAAATACCAACAACATTCTTCAAAGAGATGGAAAAACTAATTATTAACTTTATATGGAAAGGGAAGAAACCCCGAATAAGTAAAGCACTACTGAAGAAGAAGAATAAAGTTGGAGGACTCACACTACCTGACTTGAGAACCTACTATACAGCTACAGTACTCAAAACAGCCTGGTACTGGTACAACAACAGAGACATTGACCAATGGAACAGAATTGAGAACTCAGATGTAAATCCATCCACCTACGGTCACCTGATTTTTGACAAGGGCCCAAAATACATCAAATGGGGAAAAGACAGTCTTTTTAACAAATGGTGCTGGCAAAACTGGATATCCATTTGTAGAAAAATGAAACAGGACCCATACCTCACACCATATACAAAAACTACTTCAAAATGGATCAAAGACCTGAATATAAAGCCTCAAACTATAAAATTCATAGAAGAAAAAATAGGACCAACACTTCAGACCTTAATACATGGCATTAACAGGATACAAACCATAAACATCAACACAAAAAACCCAACAGATAAACTAGATAACTGGGATCTTCTAAAAATCAAACATCTATGCTCTTCAAAAGATTTCACCAAAAGAGTTAAAAGAGAACCTACAGACTGGGAAAAAATTTTTGGACAGTACAAGTCAGACAAAGGTCTAATCTCCATAATCTACAAGAAAATCCAACACCTCTACAACAAAAAGACAACCAATCCTATCAAAAAATGGGCAAAGGAAATGAACAGACACTTCACCAAGGAAGACATTCAAATGGCCAACAGACACATGAGGAAATGCTCGCGATCACTAGCCATTAGAGAAATGCAAATTAAAACCACAATGAGATACCATCTCACCCCGGCATTACTGTCACGAATCAAAAACACTGGAAACAACAAATGTTGGAGGGGCTGCGGGGAGACGGGAACTCTTATACACTGCTGGTGGGAATGCAAAATGATACAGCCATTTTGGAAAATGATATGGCGTTTCCTCAGAAAGCTAGAAATAGACGTACCATTCAATCCAGCAATCCCACTCCTAGGAATATATCCTAGAGAAATAAGAGTCATCACTCGAATAGACATATGCACACCTATGTTCATGGCAGCATTATTCACAATAGCAAAACGATGGAAACAACCTCGATGTCCATCAACAGACGAATGGATACACAAACTATGGTACATACACACAATGGAGTACTATGCAACGAGAAAGAACAATGAATCGGTGAACCATCTCATAACATGGATGAAACTGGAGGACATCATGCTGAGTGAAATAAGTCAATCACAAAAGGACAAATATTGTATGAGACCTCTATTGTAAAAACCCATGAAAAAATTCACATGCAAAATGTAACAATCCTTGTTGGTTACCAGGGATGGGAGGGGGGGGGGAATACTAAATAGGTAATAGGTAAGTGGTAACTTGGGTGAGAGATGAGATAGTACATAGTACAGGGGAAACTAACACAACCTGCACAAGGAAAGGTCATGGAGGCCCTATAGACACATCCAAACCCCCCGAGGGACTGAGTTGTTGGACGGAGGGCTCTGGGGACCATGATCTCGGGGAACATCTAGCTCAATTGGCATGACACTACTTATAAAGATAATGCTCTACATTCTACCTTGGTGAGTAGTGTCTGGGGTCTTAAAAGCCTATGAGCGGCCATCTAAGATACTCCACTGATCTCATCCCTTCGGGAACAAGGGAGAACGAAGAGAACAGGATACAAGGAAAAGATTAGTCCGAAGGACTAATGGTCCACAGCTACCAAGGCCTCCACGGGACTGAGCCCAGTACAGCTGGATGGTGCCCGGCTACCACCAATGACTCCTCTGACCAGGATCACAACAGAGGGTTCTGGGCAGAGCTGGAGTAGGATGTAGAGTATAATTTTAACTCCCAAAAAAAAAAAAAAAAAAAAAAGAAGACCAGATATACTGGCCTAAAGAATACTAGAGAAACCTCGAGAGTGTGGCCCCCAGACACCCTTTCAGCTCAGAGGGGAAGTTACCTTCAAGGTTTGATGTTAAGCCTGGGAATGGACACCCCAGTAAAACTAAATGGGACTAACGATGTACAGGAGTCCGGTGACAAGGGCCAGAAGGCAGAGGGAGAGTAGGAAACTGATGATAAGGAACACAAATTGAATAAGGACACTGTCGATGTATTGTGAGATTGTTGACCACTGCTATAGGGCAACATTTGTAGTAACTATTAAATGGGAGCCTGTTTTGTCCTGTAAGCCTTCATCTTGGGCGAGAATGGCAGCACAATTGGAAGAGCATAGTCAATATCACTTAAATGTGTAAGTAAAAAGTTTTGAAATGGTGTTTAAATAAAATAAAAATAAATAAATAAATAAATAAATAAATAAATAAACAAATGAGACTAAAGAGGTACAATAGTCCACTGACAAGGTCCAGAAGACAGAAGGGGACAAGGAAGCCCCCTGGTGATAGGGAACACAAGGTGGAGTAAGGATATTCTTGATGTGCTGTGAGATTGTTAACCATTGTCATAGGGCAACATGTGTAGTAACTGTTAAATGAAAAACTATTTTTTCTGTAAGCCTTCATCTTAAGTGAGAATAACAGCACAGTTGGAAGAGCGTAGTCAATGTCACTGAACTGTGAATGTAGAAATTTTTGAAACGGTGTATCTTTGGCCATCTGTAATTTTCATCAAAAAAAAAGGTTGAGAATTTAGAGGCTTAATACGTTGTGGGGTTGTTAACCAATGTCAAAAAACAACATGTGTACTACTATTTCATGAGAAACTATTTGCTCTGTAAGCTTTCACCTGAAGTACAATAAAATATATATTAAAAAAAAAAAAAAAAAGAGTTGATTCACGAAAAGCAGAGCAGATTAAATGTGGGGATTGGAAGAGAGGAAGAGTCAAGGATGACCCTAGGGTTTCTACAACCAGGTGGGTAGAAGTACTGGTTACTGAGATGGACAAAACAGGAGCAAACTAGCAGGGAGAGTGGAGGATTCGGTTTTGGATAAGAGGTCCTTGGGTTCGGTTTGGCCAGGATCTAGATGGGTTTGGGACAGGGGAGGATGACACGAGAGAGACAAGTGGGCAGGCCCAGGGAAGCCATTTTAGAGAATTTGAATTTTATCATGAGTGCAAAGAAGCAGTGAGGGGAGGGGAGGGCTAAGCAGGAGCTGAGTGTGGTCAGTTCTGTGTTTTAGAAAGACCACTGACTCTAGTGTGGAGAATGGGTTGCATAAAGAGAGAGTAGAGGAGGGAGACAAAGCAAAAGACATCTGGCCTGGCCAGACACTCGCTTCACCCAGGACTGGCTTCATGGGTGTGTAACCTGTGCAGCCACACAGGCCCCTGTGCTCAGAAGGGCCCCATACTCAGTTTCATGCTCTGCTCTTGCCATCTTGAAATTCATAATTATTTTCTTTGAACTTGTGTTTTGCAAATGAAGTCTGACGGGACAATGGAGCATGTGTATGAGAAGAGGAGATACACACAATATTGGAGTCTGCCCCATTGGCATACTGCGTCGTGATGCCCCAAGAGCATAGAATTCTGATGGCCCCACAATCTGTGGCGTTCAGTGAAAGTCACAGCAAGTACAAGGTAAGTCTGTTACCAAGTGTTAACTTTGGTGAAAGGAAAGACAACACACAATATAGGGGGAGTGAGCACAACTTGACCAAGGCAGAGCCGTAGAAGCTTCCTGGACACATCCAAACACCTTGAGGGACTGAGTTACTGGGGTTGAGGCCTGGGGACCATGGTTTCAGGGGACATCTAGGTCAACTGGCATAACATAGTTCATAAAGAAAATATTCTACATCCTACTTTGGTGAGTAGCATCTGGGATCTTAAAAGCTTGTGAGCAGCCATCTAAGATACATCTGTTGGTCCCATCACATTTGGAGCAAAGATGAATGGAGAAAATCAAAGACACAAGGAAAATATTTGTCCAAAGGACTAATGGACCTTATGAATCACAGCCTCTGCCAGCCTGAGCCCAGAACTAGATGGGCTACCACCACGGACCTCTCTGACAGGGATCAAGATAGAGGTACAAGACAAAGTAGAAGAAAAATGTAGAACAAAATCAAAATTCACAAAAAAAAAAAAAAAAGGCCAGACTTACTGGTCTGACAGAGACTGGAGGAACCACCGAGACTATGGCCTCTGGTTACCCTGCTAACTCAGAACTGAAGCCACTCCTGAAGTCCATCTTTCAGCCAAAGGTTAGACAAGGCTATAAAAAAAACAGAAACCCTGGTGGTGTAGTGGTTAAGAGCTACAGCTGCTAACCAAAAGGTCGGCAGTTCAAATCCACTAGGTGCTACTTGGAAACCCTATGGGGCAGTTCTACTATGTCCTATAGGGTCGCTATGAGTCGGAATCGACTCGACGACAACAGGTTTGGTTTAGTTTGGTTTTATAAAACAAACAATAACACACGTGAGGAACGTGCTTCTTAGTTCAATCAAGTATATGAGATCTAGAAGTCTGAAGCCATTATGAGACCTAGAAGTCTGAAGCCATTCTGATTTTCTTTCCCCCTAGAAATGACTTGGACTTTTTATCTGAATGCCTAAAGGATTTTTAGTTTATCTTTAAGGAACAATAACATCACTAGGCTACGTCTTAGAGTTGACCATTCTAGGTTAATTCTCCCAGGACAGAGTGTGTCATTTCAATATTTACATTTAAGCCTTCTTATATGTATGTTTTTGTTTTTTCTCTTTTTTTATTGTGATGAAAACATGCACACCAAAACATCCACTCACATAACAACTTCCACATTTACAACTCAGTGATGCTGATTACATTTTTTATGTTGTGCCACCATTATCGCTATCCTCATCCAAAACATCCCACCACCATTAACATAAACTGAATTCCCCCCATTTGCCCCCTCCCTCCCACCCCTGGCAACCGCTAATAATCTTTGGTTTCTATACATTTACTTATTTCATATAAGTGATATCATACAGTAATTGTACTTTTGTGATTGATTTATTTTGCTCAGCATGTTTTCAAGGTTCATCCATGTTGTAGCACACATCAGGACTTCATTTCTCTTTCTGGCTGCATAATATTCCATTGTATGTATATATCACACTTTATCCATTCATTTGTTGGTGAACATTTTGGTGGTTTCCACCTTTTGGCTTGTTTTTTTTTTTTTAAAGAGCATATGCTATGGTTGAAGTGTGTCCCCAGAAAGATATGTTGAAGTCCTAACCCTGGAACCTGTGAATGTGATCTTATTTGAAATAGTGTCTTGGCAGATATAATTAGTTAACATGAAGTCATGCTGGAGAAGGGTGGGCCTTAATCCAATGTGACTGATGTCTTTATGAGAGAGAAGAGACACAGGCAGAAACACACAGAGGGGAGATGGCCACATGAAGATGAAGGCAGAGATTAAAGTGATATGGCTACAAGCCAAAGAACACCTGGAGCCACCAGAAGATGAGAGAGACAAGGAAGGCTTCTCCCCTGGAATCTCCAGAGGGAGCGACCCTGCTGATTTAAGACATAAAATATAAGAAATATACGAAGAAGAAGAAATCTTCTTATATATTTTTTAATTCAAGTTTTAAATATTTATTCTGTTCCTTTGCTTAGGCTTTATTCTTCCGGGCCTTCAATTATATATATGTTAGATGTCCTTTGCCAAACTTCTATATCACTTTCTCTCAAATCCTTTTTATCTTTTTCTTTATTTCTGTTTGATTGTCTTTACTTTTCTATTTTCTGTCCTCCATTTCCCTTACTATTTATTCCAAGGTGTTTTATAGCCCTTGTATTCCTTCTAATTTAGTCTTCATTTATGAAGTTTTCTTTCTGTCTCTCTGTCTTAGTTATCTAGTGCAGCTATAACAGAAATACCACAAGTGGTTGGCTTTAACAAAAAGAAATTTATTCTCTCACAGTTTAGGAGGCTAGAAATTCAAATTCAGGGCATCAGCTCCAGGGGAAGGCTTTCTCTCTCAGTCGGCTCTAGGAGGAGGTTCTTGTCATCAATCTTCCCCTGGGTCTAGAAGCTTCTCAGTGCAGGCACCCAGAGTCCAAAGGATGCACTCTGCTCCTGGCTCTTCTTTCTTGGTGGAAATGAGATCCCTCTTCTTTCTGCTCCCTTTTTCTTTTATATCTCAAAAGAAATTGACTTAAGATACAACCTAATCCTGTAGATTGCATCCTGCCCATAGCTGCCTCTAATCCTGCCTTATTAGCATCATAGAGGTTAGGATTTACAACACATCAGATCACAAATTGGTGGATAACCATCCAATACTGGTAATCATAGCCTAGCCAAGTTGACACATATTTTGGGGGGACACAATTCAATTCATAACATTCCACCCTTTGGCCTCCAAAATTCATGACCTTGCCACATGTAAAACACATTCACCCCATCATATCATCCCAAAAGTCTTAAATCAACTCCAAGTCCAAAATCTCATCTTTCACAAAATTCTTCTTCATCTGTAAAATCTAGAACACAAGTCGTCTGCTTCTAAATACAATGGTGGAACGGGCACAGGGTAGACATTTCCATTACAAATGGAAGAAATTGGAGGGAAAGAATGGATAACAGGCACCAAGCAAGTCTGCAAAACACATTACATTAACTCTCAAGCCTTGAAAAGAATCCTCTGTTGTCTGAGACCATTTAGGCAATGGTCTTGCCCTCTAGATTCTTCAGCTTCTGCTTCCTCGTTCCTTGGCCTCTCGGCTGGAAGGCACTCAGATCTCTCACTCTGTGGGTCGGCAAGCCTAACTCTGCCAACAAGTGCCTGGAGGCATTCCTCTCTGCCAGGAAGCCTCCTTTCCAAAGGTCTCTCACTCTGTGGTTCGGCTCCTGTGCCATCTCATGCCAGTCTCCGAGTTCTGGTGCCACTGTTTCTCTGCCACTGCTTCTCAAAGTCTGCACCATCTCCAGTGTTACAGCTCTCCTCACTTTCTTCTGAACCCTCACCAGAATTGTCTTTGACATCCATAGTTCCACCAACAGTCTCTTCAAAGCAATCTAGGCTTTTACTATTAGGGACTTTAAAAACTCTTCCAGCCTCTACCCATTCACAGTTTCAAAACAGCTTCCACATTTTACGTACCTGTCAGAGCAGCACCCCACTCTTCTGGCACCAAATTCTGTCTTAGTTATCCATAACACTGTCTTTTCCAATTCTATCTTTAATTCTACCAGCTTTATTTTTTTTTAAATCCTCATAGTGTCTGGCTACCTCATTTCTGAGCTCTTTTGTTTTTGGTGTGTACTGTTCTTTCAAAGTTTTGCACATTTTCTTAATTTCTCTCAGCTCATTTAACTTTGTGTCCATATTTTTCTGGTATGCTCTCTTTGCCTATCAGAATGATACTCAGTTCATTTCCATCTTTGTTTCTGTAAAAAACTTTGTTTGATGTTGAATTATATTTCTTTTTTGTTTCTTGAATAAAAAATAAGGGTTTTCCTGGATTGTTAGGTAAATATTTCTATGGAAAGGACAGAGATGGGCCAGGAGTTTTCCTTACCTTTTCTGTTGTTACTATGAAAGACTTAAATGGTAATCTCTCTCTATAATCATTTTTTAGCCTCTCATAACTGAGTATGAGTCAAAAAGGCTTACTACCTCTAGTCTTTCATTTCCTAGAGCTCTACAGACCTTTCTCTCCAAGACAATACTGTAATCTTCAAACTTGCACTGTCCAGTACAGGAGCCAACAGCCACATATGGCCATGGGGCACATAAAATGCATCTAATCTGAATGGAGCTGTAAAATACACACCGAATTTCAAAGACTTAGTATGAAAAAAAAAGTAAAGTCTCTCAATAATAAGGTTTATATTGATTACATGTTGAAATGATAATCTCTTGATTATACTGGTTTAAATAAAATATGTTATTAAAATTAATTTCACCCTTTTTCTTTTTTTAATGTGGTTACTGAAAATGTAAAACTATATATGTAGCTTGCATTTGTGACTCACGTTGTATTTCTGTTGGACAATGTCACCTTTATATTTTTATATTTTGCTATTATAATACAGCAAAATCTGCTTCCTTCAACTATTCCCTCCCTACTATATGAACCTTTTCTCTCATTTCTCCCAGAGTTCTTCCCTTGCTCAATTTGTTTTTTGGCTTCTAGAAGTTTTCTTTCAGGGTTTAACTTCTGGAAGTGAGTATTTTCTGGATATCTATTAAATCTTTCAGAGAGGCTAGACCTCTCACAGAAATGACCATTTCTTCCTCTGCCACATGCAATGTTTGTACTCACCCATGACTTGCCGTTTGAGAGGACACATCCCACTTTTGTCAGTGATTCTTAGATTTGCTTGTCCAGAGCCCAATACTCTCCTTTTGAGTATTCAAATTTGTTAAAGATTTTGGGGGCTCTGTGGCTTACAATGCCCAGCAATAATCCACTTTCAATTCTTGCTGTTCCTAATCTATCGCTGTCATTCTGTCCAGTCCTCCTTGCTGTTCTTATACATCGAGAGGAATCCTCATCACCTTGTTTTGTTGAAGAAGTTGTCAGTGGATTTTTTTTTTTTTTTTCTGCCCTACTGATTTTCAGGAGAATTTTTGGGATAATTCAAAAGCTACACTGCTGCCATGATCTCAGCATAACTAGAATTCCCTCGTTTTGTGTATTTAACTTAATCTATCTGGAATCTATTTTGATGAATGATATGAACTGAGGATCTAACTTTATTTTTTCTATTTTTTTTTAGCAGTTTCAGTTTTTCTTATTATGAAAGTTATATGTGCATATTGAAGAAAATATATACATATGGACAAACAAAAGGAAAAAGTTATAATTCTTCTGCCCATAGGGAACCATTTTCACATTTTGATCTCTATGCTTCCAGGCATTTTTAAGTTTATTGACCTTGGGGAAATTACTTAACATCCTTTAGATTCAGTATCCTCATCTATGAAGCAGAAGAAATACCGTATTTCACTGAGTGTAATATGCTATCAATCTTAAGAATCACCATTTTTTTGCCACCAAGAAAGAAAAAACAAAAAACACTGCCAATTAAACTATGATGCACCATGAATCAATTTTAAGTATGTTGATATCTAAAAATAAATTGAACAATACTGGGGAAGCCAGCACACTTGTACAAGCAAAGGTCATGGAAGCTCCATAGACACATACAAACTCCCTGAGGGACTGAATTTCTGGGCTGACGGCTGTGGGGACCATGGTCTCGGGGAACATCTAGCTCAATTGGCATAACACAGTTTATAAAGAAAATGTTCTACATTCTACCTTCGTGAGTAGCTTCTGGGGTCTTAAAAGCCTGTGAGCAGCCACCTAAGATACTCCACTGGTCTCACCCCTTCAGGAGCAAGGAAGAATGAAGAAAACAAGATACAAGGAAAAGATTAATCCAAAGGCCTAATAGACCACCACTACCACGCCCTCCACCAGACTGAGTTCAGTACAACTAGATGGTGCCCGGCTACCACCACCGACTGCTCTGACCAGGATCACACCAGAGGATCCTGGACAGAGCTGGAGAAAAATGTAGACAAAATTCTAACTCACAAAAAAAGACCAGACTTACTGGCCTGACAGAGACTGGAGAAACCCCGAGAGTATGGCCCCCAGACACCCTTTTAGCTCAGTAATGAAGTCACTCCCAAGGTTCACTCTTCAGCCAAAGGTTAGACTGCCCCATAAAACAAAACGAGAATAATGGGGCATAACAGTCTAGCGACAAGGACTAGTAGGCAGGAGGAGACAGTAAAGCGGGTAATAGGGAACCTAAGGTTGAGAAGGGACAGTGTTGACATGTCATTGGGTGGTTAACCATTGTCATAAAACAATATGTGTACTAACGGTTTAATGAGAAACTATTTGTTCTGTAAACCTTCATCTAAAGTACAATAAAAAAAGAAAAACATCAAAAACAAAAATAAATTCAAACTGGTAATCATGACCTTCCAGAACTACTGTAGAGATGAAATGATATAAGATATGTAAAATACAATAAACAATAACTATTATCATTCCAATATACTAGTATACTGAAATTTATTTGTCTAATCTCCTATTGTTGAACATCTAGTTTATTTCTAATTGTTAGCTAATATAAACATTAACAATAAATAAATGCAAATGATCACCAAAATTAAATGTTGTGTTAACAGTAATAGAAAAATACAAATCAAACAGCAATGAAATACCATTTGCACTTTTCAAATTAACAGGATTCATTCATATTAAAGAAAAATTAGGGAAAACCTCAGTGCCTAATGATACAATGTAACTAAATAAAATATAATTCAATGGCATTCTCGGCCATAATAAAGATGATACACCACTGTAGGCACTTTATAATATTAAAGGCTGCAATTCATAATGAAAATATAATTATGCATTAAATATGTACTAAATAACAGGAGACACAAGCAGAAACATATAGAAATACATTAATAGTAGGAGACTTTAATTTACTTCTCAGTTCATGACAAATGAAGTACACAGATTAAAAAGTAATAATATAAAAGACTCAAAAAACATAATTAATGAAGTAAATCTAGTATATATAATCACACTAACCTTGAAACAGTGATTACATATTCTTTTCAAGTGCTCTTATTGATTCACAAAATCAACCATATATTGGTTCATAAAGAAAACAATGGTATAAATAGTGAGACAACATTCTCTGATCAAAATGCAATAAAACTAAAAATTAATAACAATACTCAAATGCAAAAAGAAATACATTTATAAAATTTAGAACTCTCAAAAAAGTCTTGGGTCAGGGAGAAAGACAAACCACAAACTGCAAAGTGTCTAGAAAATAATGAAAATCATAAATATTAGACAGTTGAGATACAGTTAGAGTAGTATTCAGAGGAAAATTCATAGCCCTTAAATTTATATTAATAATCAAGAAAGAATGAACAAAAATGTACCAGGTATTACTCAAGAAATTAGAAAAAATAAATCTAAGGAAATCAGGAGGAAGGAATCAAAAGATAAAAGCAGACATTAATGAATTAAAAAAGAGAAGAAAAACAACATTACTAAATCCAGGTTCTAGTTCTTTGGGGGGGATAAAAGAATATATCGATGGTCTTATAATCTAATAAAAAATAAGAGTAAAATACACAAAATATTAATGACTACTGGAAAATAAATACAAATAGACAACCATAAGCATTGTAACAGACAGCTTTACTCAACTTGATGCAAATTGAAAAATTAGAATGAAATTGATAATTTTACTAGGAAAAATAAATGATCAAAACTGACTCCAGAAGAGAAAGAAATCATAAACAGACAAATTACCATAGAGAAAATTAGAAATGCTGTTAAAGATTTAACCACCTTCTCAAAAAATAACCTATCCCAGACAGCTTTACAGGGGTATTCTACCAAATTTCTAAGGGACAGATAATTTCAATGCTACTTAAACTATTTCAGTACCTTAAGCAAGGTAATTTAATCCCATAACCCTAGAAACACACACATCACATACAGATACATTGATGAATATTGATACAAAGGTCCAAATTAAAATAGTAGCAAACAAAATAATTTTTAGCAGGACTGAAAACCAAAACAAAATAAATATACTATAACTAAATGAAGTTAACTACAATCATAAATAAAAGTTTCATATGTTTAAATATACCAATAGAGAAATGGCTTGGTGGGTAGATAGGTGATAAAGCAAGTACAGTAAAATGCTGATGATAGAATGTAGGAGATAGGTATACAGGTGTTCACTGTAACATTTTTTCAGCTTTGATGTATGTTTGAAAATTTTCATAATAAAATCCTGGGAACATATCTGTTAATATAATTAATCATATTAATAGGCCTAGTGAGAAAGGTTATAGAATCATCTACATAAACACTAAAAAGGCATTTGACAAAATTCAATATTCTCAATTTTTAAAACATTTAATAAAATGGGAAGAGATAGTTATTTCTTTAACATATAAAGTAGATTTATCTCAACCCATAAGTTAAGAGCTCAGCTGCTAACCAAAAGGCGGCCAGTTTGAATCCACCAGCTACTCCTTGGAAACCCTGTGGGGCAGCTCTACTCTGTCCTATAGGGTTGCTATGAGTTGGAATCAACTCGATGGCAAAGGTTAATATATTTCTTTAATTACACTGTTTTTTTTTTTTTTAAAGAGCAATGCTAAAATATTCCAATATAATAATATTGGACATTTTGGTTTTATTCTGGCTTTAATGGGAATGCTTTTACTGTTTTTCCCAAACCAAAAAAAAAAAAAAATTGCCGTCAAGTTGATTCTGACTCATAGCGACCCTATAGGACAGGACAGAGTAGAACTACCCCATAGGGTTTCCAAGGAGTCGCTGATGGATTCATACTACTGACCTTTTGGTTAGCAGCCAGGTCTTAACCACTGCAAAAATAAGAAAACAGGGCATTAAATCATTTTTATTTGCAGATGATATGATTGCAGCACTCAAGAGAGTGAACTGAAAAACTACTATAAACAATAAGACAGTTCAATTATGTGGCTGGGTACAAAATTAAATGAATAATCAAAAACATACATATCAAGGATAAAATACTAAGTATTTTATAATGAGAAATGTGCCATATCTGTGTGAATAAAATTGTGAAATACTACTGAAGATCACAAATGATGACTTTAAAAATGAAAATTTATTTCATGTTCTTGGATAGGATGACTCAACATAAAGATTTCAACTCTTTTAAAATTAATATACAATGTAATGGGAGTCTATCAAAATGTCAACAGTATTATTTAATGAATCCAGTTGATTCTAAAGTTCAGATAAAGTTGAACAAGTCAAAGTAGGAAATTTATTTTTTTTAATGTCAAGAAATCAGGAGAAAGTAAATGCACCAGATAATAAAACACATTATAAGCCTATAATAAGTAGAACAGTACTTGAATATACAGACAGATTAATGATACAGACTAAAAGTCCAAAATTAGACCCAAATATGCACAGTAATTTAGTATATGACAGAGAATGACATTTAAATCAGTGGGGGAAAGAATGATTATTCAGTATGTTTTGAGATAACTGGCCAGTCATCTTTGAAAAAATGTTGAATACCTAGTTTGTACCTTGCATGAAAATAAAATTCCACATAGATCAGAGATTTGAACATGGAGAGTGAAACCATATGCCACAGGAGAATATGTTTATAATCTTGGAGTGGCAAAGGGCTTTCTGAATGTGATAAAAACCCAGAAGACATAAAAAGATTGGTAAATTCAACTGTATTTTAAAAATCTGTATGGCCCAAACATCATGAGCTAAATCCCAGGACACTACAAACTGGCATAAATTATTTGCAACTCGTATCATACAGTCAGATTCTATAATAAATGAAGCATTTCTTAAAAAATGGAAAATATAAGAACAACCCCATAGGAGAAAATAGTATGGAAAGGATCTAAAGCATGCATTCTCAATGGGGATGATGTTGTCCCAAGAGAGCGATATTTGTCCTACAGATCACTGACATGTGGGAGAAGTATTCAAGTTTATTTACCACAGTACCGTTTGCAACAGCAGAAAGATTAAAATTAACACAAATGTCTGTCAATAAGGAACAGGTTAAATAAATTATTGTACATCTTTAGAATGAAATGTCATGCACAATTTTAAAAAAGAATGAGCACTGATGTGAAAAATCTCCTAGATTTATTGTTGAAAGGAGAAAAAGACAAAATGCAAAGTAGTATATAACGGACACCTCCATGTTTTAAAAGGTTTGAGGGAATATACCTATTTCCATGTACATGCATAGAATATAATTTAAATAATACATAAAACAAATTGTACTTCTATACAATAGCAGTGAAAGAACTGAAAATAATATTAATAAAACAATTCCATTAGTAATAGCATCAAGAAGAATAAAATACTTAGAATTAATTTAACAAAAAAAGTGTAAAACTGATATTCTGAACACTACAAAATATTATTGAAAGAAATTAAAGAAAACCTAAATAAATGGAAACACATCTCACGTTCATGGATCAAAAGACTTAATATTGTTAAGATGGCAGTATCTCCTAAATTATCTACAGATTCAATGCAACTCCTGTCAAAATTTCACCTGAATTTTCTGTGGAAATTGACAAGCTGCATCCTAAAACTTATGGAAATGCAAGAGACCCAGAACAGCCAAGACAAGCTTGTAAAAGTAGATCACACTTCTCAACTTCAAAACTTACTACAGAGCAACAGTAATCAACATAGTGGGGGACTGGAATTGTTGTTGTGTATCGTCAAGTTGATTCCAACTCCTAGCAACCCTATAGGACAGAGTAGAACTGCCCCATAGGGTTGCCAAGGCTGTAATCCTTACAGAAGCAGATTACCATTGTTTCTCCAGTGAAGTGATAGACACATCGATCAATGGAATAGAATTGAGAGTCCAGAAATAAACCCATATATCTATGGTCAAATGATTTTTGACGAGAGTGCCAAGACCATTTAATGGGGAAAGAATACACTTTTCAACAAATGGTGCTGTGATAACTGGATTTCCACATACAAAAGAATGAAGTTGGACCATTATCTCACACCATATACAAAAATTAACTCAAAATGGATCAAAGACCCAAATGTAAGAGCTAAAACTGTAAAACTCTTAGAAGAAAACATAAAGGTAGCTCTTCATGACCTTGGATTTGGCAAAGAATTTGACATTGGACACCAAAAGCATAAGCAACAAAAGAAAAAATAAATAGGACTCCATCAAAATTAAAAAAATATATATGCACTTCAAAGGATACCTTCAAGGTAGTGAAAAGACAACACACAGAATGGGAGAGAATGTTTGCAAATCATATATCTGATAAGGTTTTAGTATCCAAAATATATAAAGAACTCTTACAACTCAACAACAAAAGGACAAACGATCCAAATGTGCAAAGGATCTGAATAGAAATTTCTCCAAAGAAGATATGCAGATACCCAATAAGCATGTGAAACAATGGTCGACATCATTAATCACTAGGGACATGCGAATCAAAACCACAATCAGATACCACTTCATACCCACTGTTATTACTGTTGGGTGCTGTCAAGTCGGTTGCCACTCACAACAACATTATGTACAACTGAACAAAACACTGCCTGGTCCTGCACCATCCTCATAATCATTGGTATGTTTGAGCCCATCGTTACAGCCACTGTGTCAGTCCATCTCATTGACCATCTTCCTCTTCTTCACTGACCCTCTACTTTACCAAGCATGATGTCCTTCTCCAGGGAATGGTTCCTCCTGATAACATTCCAAAGTACATGAGACAAAGTCTCTCCATTCTCCCTTCCATGGTATCTTCAATATTCTTCACCAACACCATAATTCAAAGGCGTCAATTCTTCTTCAGTCTTCCTTATTCATTGTCCAGCTTTTGCATGCATATCAGACGATTGAAAATACCATGCTTTGGGTCAGGCACACCTTAGTCCTCAAAGTGACATCTTTGTTTTTTAATACTTTAAAGAGATTTTTTGCAACAGATTTGCCCAGTGTAATACGTTGTTTGATTTCTTGACTGCTATTTCCAAGGCTCCAGGAATTGAAGGAATACCAATTGAGATGTTTCAACAAACAAATGCAGCACTGGAAGTGCTCACTCGTCTATGCCGAGAAATTTGGAAGACAGCTACCTGGCCAATCGACTGAAAGAGATTAATATTTTTGCCCATTCCAAAGAAAAATGATTCAACAGAGTGCGGAAATTATCGAACAATATCATTAATATCACACACAAGTAAAATTTTGCTGACGATAATTCAGAAGTGGTGGCAGTAGTACATCAACAGGGAACTACCAGAAATTCAAGCTGGATTCAGAAGAGGACGTGGAACGAAGGATACCATTGCTGATGTCAGATGAATCTTGGCTGAAAGCAGAGAATACCAGAAAGATGTTTACCTGTGCTTTATTGACTATGCAAAGGCATTAGACTGTGTGGATCTGTTATGGATTGAATTTTGTCCCCCCAAAAAGTGTGTCAACTTGGCTAGGCCATGATTCCTGGTATTATGTAGTTGCCCTCCATTTTGTGATCTGATGTAATTTTCCGATGTGTTGTAAATTCTCATCTCTGCCTGTGGTTAACGAGGCAAGATTAGGTTTTGTAGAAGAGGATTAGGGTGGGATGCAACACCCTTACTTAGGTCACAGCCCTGATCCAATGTAAGGGGAGTTTCCCTGGGGTGTGGCTTGCATCACCTTTTATCTTCCAAGATATAAAAGGAGACAGAAGAGAGCAGAGAGATAGGGACCTCATACCACCAAGAAAGAAGAGCCAGGAGTTGAGCGTGTCCTTTGGACCTGGGGTCCCTGCACTAAGAAACTCTTAGATGCAGGGGAAGATGGATGACCAGGACCTTCCCCCAGAACTGACAGAGAGACAAAGCTTTTGCCACAGCTGGCACCCTGAATTTGGACTTCTAGCCTCCTAGACTGTAAGAGAATATATCTCCGTTTGTTAAAGCATTCCACTTGTGGTATTTCTGTCATAGCAGCACTAGATAACTAAGACAGGATCATAACAAATTATGGATAACATCTCAAATGGGAATTCCAGAACACTTAATTGTGCTCATGAGGAACCTGTACATAGACCAATTGGCCGTTGTTCGAATAGAACAAGGGGATACTGTGTAGTTGAAAATCAGGAGAGGTGTGCATCAGGGTTGTATCCTTTCACCATACTTATTCAATTTGTACGCTGAGCAAACAATCTGAGAGGCTGGACTATATGAAGACTGCGGCGTCAGGATTGGAGGAAGACTCATTAACAACCTGCAGTTTGCAAATAACACAACCTTGCTTGTGGAAAGTGAAGGGGACTTGAAGCACTTACTGATGAAGATAAAAAACTACAGCCTTCAGCATGGAGTATATACCTCAAAATAAAGAAAACAAAAATCCTCATGACGGGACCAATAAGTAGCATCGTGATAAACGGAGGAAATATTGAAGTTGTCAAGGATTTTGTTTTACTTGGATCCACAATCAACACCCATGGAAGTAGCAGTCAAGAACCATGCCTACTAGGATGGTTATAATAAAAAAGACAAATGTTGGCAAAGATGGGGAGAAATTGGAACTCTCAGATACTGCTAGTGTCAATGTAAACTGGCGCAGACACTTTGGAAAACGGTTTGGCAGTTCCTCAAAAAGTTAAACATAGAGTTACCATTTCATCCAGAAATTCCACTCCTAGGTATATACCAAAGAGAAATAAAAACATACGTCCACACAAAAACTTATACACAAATGTTCATAGCAGCATTATTCATAATAGTCAAAAGGTGGAAATAATCTAAATGCCCATCAAATGATGAATCAATAAACAAAATATGGTATATCCATACAATGGAATATTATTCAGCTATTAAAAAAGCAATGTAGTCTGAATTCCATGAGAATTTGAAATTTGTTCTATGTTTCCCCACTCTTGATCTGGATCCTTCTGGAGAATCTTTGATGAAACTGTCCAGTAGTGGTATCCAGGCATCATCCAGTTATGGTCTCATGGCAAGGGGGGCAGTTGTCCATGCAGGCAATTAGCCACACATTCCATTTCTCCCTCCTATTCCTGACTATCCTTCCTCTGTTGCTCCAGGTGGATAGAGACCGATTGTTGTACCTTGGATGACCGCTTGCAAGCTTTATGACCCCAGGCACTACACACTGAACCAGAGGTAGAACAAAACATTAAACATGACATTAGACCTATTAACTGGGATGTTCCATGAAACCATGATCCTAAACCTCCAAACCAAGGAACCAAATCCCATGAGGTGTTTGTTTGTACATAAGCAGCCTCAGAAGCTACTCTTTTATATATTTATTAATTTATTTTGTCTCTGTTGTAAATATATCTATCACACAACTTTTGCCAATTCAACTTTTTACAGGTGTACATCTTATTGACAGCAATTACATTAATTGGTGTGCAACTCTACCTTTAATCGATGAGATTTTTCTGTCACTATAAACCAAAACTCAGTAGTCCATAAGCAAAACCCCCCAAACCCCTGCTAACCACTAATAAACTTTGGTCTGTATATATTTGCCTGTTCTTCTCTTTTTATATAAGTGAGGTCATACAATATTTGTCCTTTTGTGATTGACTTATTTCACTCAGCATATCTTTAAGCTCCATCCATATAATAGCATGTATCAAGATTTTATTTCTCTTACTGGCTGACCCATGGAGACTGGATGACCCCTGAAACTACTGGCCTGAGATAATCTTTAAACCTTCAACTAAAAAGTCCTCTGAAGTCTTCTTAAAACCAAACAATAGTTTAGCTTAACTAGTAAGGAATGTCTGCCTTGAGCATTGTGCTCTTTTAAGATTTATCTGCATGGAATCAAAGTGACAACAGCAATTCAAAAGATTAGGTAAGAAACTTAGGGGTCAGTTAGTTTATGTTAATGGGAGAAGAACAACTTGGAAAAGGAGGGTGAAAATGGTTTTCAACTTGAAAAATGTAATCACTATCACTGAATTGTACATGTAGAAATTGTTGAATTGGTGTATGTTCTACTGTGTATATTCTTAAAAACAACAACAACAATAAAAGAAATTATAGACAAAAGGAATGAAGTAATGGTACATGCTACAGCATGGATGAAACTTGACAAGATTATGCTAAGTGAAAGAAACCAGTCACAAAAGACCGAATGTTATATGATTATATTTATATGAAATGTCAGAAAGGAAAAATCTATAGAGACAGAAAGGAGTCCTAGTGGCACAGTGGTTAATTTAAGCACTCGGCTGCTAACCAACGAATTGGTGATTCAAATCCACCAGCAGTTCTGCAGGAGAAAGATGTGGCAGTCTGCTTCCATTAAGATTCATGGCCTTGGAAACCCTATGGGGCAGTTCTACTCTGTCCTACAGGGTCACTATGAGTCAGAATTGACTTGATGGCAGTGGATTATAGAGACACAAAGCAGATTAGTGGTTTCCTAGAGATGGGGGAATGGGATGTTGGGGAGTGATAGCTAAAGAGTATGGGGTTGCTTTTTGGGTTGATGAAAATGTTCTAAAATTGATTGTGGGATGGTTACACAACTCTGTGAATATACTAAGAATTATTGAATAGTACACTTTAAATGAATAAATTTAATGGTAGGTGAATTACCCAATAAAGCTGTTACAAAAAAAAAAAAAAAGATATATAATAGTGGTTCTTGGTCTTTCTTTGTAATGAGCCACTTTTAGATCTTTTGAATGCTATGGATACTCTCAGAAAAATTCACATATGCAGAAAAGTTTGCATTTAATTTCAGTGAGTTTAGAGACCTCCTCCATGAGCTCAGATTAAGAACTTCTGCTGGAAAACATTTAGTGATATGGAAATAGATTCATTAATTTTCATTAAGTATAAGGAGCTGGTTTAAAAATTATATTGGAATGAGTTCGTTTCTGGAATGTACACACGTGTGCACAGACACATACGCACACACTCAATCTCTTAAGCCATAGCCATCAAGTTTATTCTGACTCGTGGCAACCCCATGTGTTACAGAGTAGAATCGCTCCATAGGGTTTTCTTGGCTGTAATCTTTACAGAAGCATATCACCAGGCCTTTCTTCCATAGTGCCGCTAGTTGGGTTTCAACCTCCAACCTTTAGATTTGTAGTCAAGTGAAAACCATTTGCACTACCCAAGGACCCAATCTCCTATAGGTATTTTTTAAAAACTGAAAAAAATTCAAAATGTTGACAGTGATTATCTCTGAGTGGTGGGATTATAGGTAATCTTTATTTTCTACTTTTTGTTTGTCTGTATTTTGTATAATAAGTCTGTGTTAGTTTTGTAATAAGAAGAAAATACAATTAGCACAATTAGCTATTTTTTAACTAAAGAGTATAGTACCCAGTAAGGCATATATCCTATTATTAATAATCTTTTCCAAAAAATTTCAGTTACTTTGATTCATTTATTTTTCTAGATGAGTTTTAGAATTGTTTTGTGAGATGCTTCTCCTCCACCAAAATCCTGTGTGTGTCATTTGGGATCGTGACAATTCTTAGATTAATTCGATGAGTGTTAACATCTGCAGAATATCAGCTCTTCTCATTCTGGAACACAGTACAGTTCTCATTTATTCAAGTCTCTTTTTATGTAAAATTTTATGGTCCTCCTCATATAGGTCTGCACGTATAATAGTTATTTAATGATTTGAGTTGCCTTTATGAATTATATTTTTATTCCAAGTTTGCTTTATAAATTATTACTGATGCCATCTTTATTTTATAACCTGCTACCTTACTGAGCTTTATTGATTTTTTTGGCTTTTTTCCTATTTTATTTAATTTTCAAAATGGAAATATTATTACTGTTTTCTGAGTATGAAAGTAATACACGTTCATTTTAAAATTCAAACAGCTGAAAAGACTAGAATGTGAAAGTGCCCTGATAATCCCACCCCCAGGGATAACCACCGTTTCTTCAGTATTTTTCGGTTAATTATCTGGGGTTTTTCCAGCTAGAAAAATCATATCATCTTTAATTAATGTGTGACAGGCATAATGTTCTGAGGATATTAAACCAATGCATTTTCTTTTTAAAAAATATTTAATTTCAACTATGAAATATATTTCAAATATATAAAAAAGTACAGAAAATAATACAGTAACAGACATCCATTTTATCACTATCCAGTTCTAATATCTGTTAATATTTTGCCATAAACAGTCTCCCCCATCTTTTTATTCACTCTCCTTCCATAGAAGAAACTACTGTCCTGAAGTTGGTGGGTCTCATTCACGTATGTTTACAATATAAGTATGTATTCACAAACAATATATAGAATTGTTCTATGTGTTTTTAAATTTACAAGAATAGTAGCACACTGTTTATATATTCTTAAAACTTGATTTTTGAGATTTACTCATGTTGACACATGTAGATCTGCTCACTAGTATTCCATTGTACAAATATGTTTCCATGTCTCTTCTAAGGGACAGTTGTTTCCATGTTTTAAACTATCACGTACAGTACACGATAAATATTCTTATTCACTTCTTCTTAGGCACATGGGAAAAAATTTATCCAAGGTAGATAAGTGGAGGTGGAGTTGTACAGTCACAAGGTATGTGCACCTTCACCTTGATGAGGTATTATCAAAATAGCTCCAATATGGTCACTCCAGTTTACACTCTACCAGCACTGTATAAGAGTTCTTGTTTCCCTGCATCCTCCCCATCACTAGATATCATCTGACCTGTAAGTTTTGCTCATAGATAGATGTAAAATGTACTTCACTGTTGCTTTAATCGCATCTCCCTGATTACCAGTAAGGTTGCAGAGCTTTTCATATGTTTATTTACTATTTGGGTTTTCTCTTGGATTTCCCTGTTCATAGCCTTTGCCCATTTTCTGGTTTCTTCTCTTGCTGATTTGTAAAACTTTGTTATACATTGTGGACTAATGTTTTGCTGCAAGTAACTTCTCCCAGACTGGTGGTATCTTTTGTTGTACACAAATATTTCATCTTAACGTACTGAAATGTATCAATGTTTGCCTTTATGGTTAGCGCTTTTTCTGTCTTGCTTAGAAAATCCTTCCCCATGCCAATGCCATAAACATATTTTCCTATATTTATTTCTAAAAGTTTTAAGATTTTGTAATTCACAATTAGTCCTTAATCAATCTGGAATTTATTTTTTAGAATGATTTGAGGTAGGGATCTAATTTTATTTTTTATTCATATGGATAACAAATCATTCCAGCAATGTTTTTCTCCCTTTTAACTTTTTGTTTTAGAAAAGGTCAAACATATACAAAAAGTAGCGAGAATAGGATAATAAACCTCATATACCCATCACACAGCTTCAACAATGATCAAATCACAGTCAATCTTGCTTCACCCATACCTCAGATTGCTCTCCCTCCTGAATTATTTTGAAGCGAAGTTCTGACATCATTTAATTTCATCTGTACATGTATCAGTATGAATCTTTAAAAGATCAGTTCTCTTTTTACCACAATACCATTATTACATCTAAAAATAATAATTTTTTAAATATGTAAGTATCTCCTTCCTCTCTTTCCCCCCCTTGATATTTATTTGTTGAAGAAATTGAATTGTTTGTCCTGTACAGTTTCCCACATTCTGGGTTTTGCTGATTGCATTCCTGTAGAATCCTTTAACATGTTCCTCTGCACCTGTGTTTCCTGTAAACTGTTAATTAGATCTAGAGACTTGATGGGATTCAGGTTTAATTTTTGGCAATACTTCATAAGGGATTTTGTAGGTATATAATGTCTAACATGACATTTTTGAGATATTAACAACCATTAATGATCATTGCCTAGATCCATTTTTTCATTAGGGCTTGCAAAATGGTGATATTCTAATTCCATTACTCCTTTCTCATTTATTACAGCATCATTTATTGAACAATCCACCCTTACGTGACTCATTTGTACCCGTCCTTTATATATGTGGGTCAGTATCCAGGTTCTCTTTTGATCTATTTGTCTGTCCTGGCACTAAGTCATATTGTTTAAATTACTCCAGCTTCATAAAAAGTCTTCATATCTGGCAGGGGAATAGATCAGTGCAATACATCACATCACACACACATGTGCACACACACACACACACACACACACACACACACACAGAGAGAGAGAGAGAATAGCTATTCTTGACCCTTTACAATTCTATACATATTTTGGGATCAGCTTATCAATTTCCATGAAAAATCCTCTTGTTATTTTGGAATGGCACCACATCAAATCTGTACATTAATTTAGAGAGAATTTCCATCTTTATGACACTGAGTCTTCACATCCATTAACATGCCTTATCTATTCTTTTATTTAGGTTTTTTATATCCTACAATACATTTATTACAGTTTTTAACAATACTCTTTGTGGCCTAGTAGTTGGTTGATTTTCATAAATGTTCTACAGATCCTTGAAAATTTTTATTATTCTCTAAATTTTGAGTAGTGAGTTCTAAACAAGTTTAAAATTTCAAGCTTGTTAGCTTGTGTTGTTAAAATCGTCTTTATCCTTAGTAATTAATTTTCATCTGCTTGACATATAAATAAGAGAGATTAAAAATCTCCCTCTATGATTGTGGATTTGTCTGTTTTTCCTTGTAACTCCCGAAGTGTTTTGCTTTCTATATTTTGAGATTGTGTTGTTAAGTGCTTACAAGTTTAGGAGTCTTACATCTTCCTGGTTAATTGTTTCCTACCATTATGTAAAATCACTGTCTCTATTAGTGGTTTGTTTTGAAAATCTATTTTGCCAGATCTTAATTTAGTTACACCAGCTTTTAAATTTATTTTGAGGCTAAATTTCTCTAACATATCTTTTTTTCTATACATTTATTTATCTTTCTGAGACATTATCTTACACTGCTTGCCTTTAAAAAGAAATCTGAACATCTGTCTTTTAACTGGCAGTGTTGGTCCACTTACATTTATTTTGAGTACTAATATAGGTTGAATTATTTCTACCATCTTACTGTATGCTTTCTCTTTGCCATGCTTTTTTCTTTATTTTTTCCATTTTTTGCCTTCTATTTGATTGCTCAAAGGAGCCCTGGTGGTGCGACAGTTAAGCACTAGACTGGTAACCAAAAATCGGCTGTTCAAATCCACCCAGCGGCTCCACTGGAGAAAGACCTGGCAGTCTGCTCCCATAAAGATTACAGCCTAGAAAACCAGATGGAGAAGTTCTACCCTGTCACATGGTTGCTATGAGTAGAAAATGGACTTGACACACCTAACAACAACATTTGATTGATCAGCTTTTTTTAATTCTCCCCTTTCCTCCTCCAATGTTTTCACTGTTATAACACCTACTTCTCTGCTTTCAGGGGGTATTAAAAATTTTTTTGTTTAATAATGCATACTTGGATTACCACAGTCTGAAGTTAATCAGTACCAATGCCCTTCTTCCAAACCATTCAAAGATCAGATGACTCCCATATCGTCAATGCTATTCTTCTCTAGAATTTTAAATTGTCTCCAAATTAATTCTGTTTGAGCTGACCTCCTCACCCTAATGTTACTGAATTTCAGTTTGTGCACCTATAGTTCTAGTTTCTACATTCCACTTTATTTATCACACCAGGGCATTTTTAAGGGTGTGTGTGTGGGGGGGGTGAAAATAAGAATGAATAGGTCTGTATTTTGAAAATATTGTGGAATATATTATCCAAGATTTCTAGGAGGGTTCTAGGCGATAGTAGAAAGATGTACTACATTATCTTATGCTGCCATACTGAATAGCACTTCATATTTTTCTAGGCATTTATATGCTTATGTACCTAGAGAAAATATAGTTTGTTTTGTCAAGGAATTTTTGTTACATGTAGAGAATCATATTGTATATACTATTCTGCATCTTGCTTTCTTCCAGCAAGATTAAGCATCTTTTTCTGTCAATATCTATACATCAAACTGATTCATTTTAACTATCTGTTAACAGTGTATTTCATACTATGAATTTAACATAGTTTATTCAACCACATTCTGTTTGACGGACACTTTATTTTCAGGTTTTTCTGTTAGAAAATGCTGCAGTAAACACCATGTATAAGCTTCCTTATGAATGCACGCCAGTGTTTCTCTGACTTAGAAGCAAATATGTGGAATATCCATGCCACAGAGTCTGTGCTTTTCATTTTGGTCCTGCCAAAATGCGTTTCAAACTGGGAGTGCCATTTTATACTCCTCTTGTATGCATATGAATGTACCTGTTACCCTCATCCTGTTAACTCTTATTTTCAAACTTGAAAAAAATTGCTGAACCAATGAGTAAAATAATAGTATCCCTATATTTTGCAGTTAATTCCAGGATTACTAATAAAATGATGCCTCTTTTTAGATGATTGCTGGCCATTTATATTTCCTTTTCTGTGAATTTCCTGTTCATGTATGTTGTCCATTTTCTATTAGTTTGTCTTTTTCTTATTAACTTGTGAGAGTTCTTTATTCCTGATCCTAATCCTTTGTCTCTTAAATTAGTTGTCAATACTTGTAATGCATTTGTCATTTTTCCAAAATGTTTATGGTGTCATTTGTCACACAGAATTATGACTTAGGGTGCAGTCAAATTTATTGAATTTTACATTTATGGCTTTGGATTTTTGTGGTTTATCTAAGAAGCTTCTATACTCCAAGTTGATAAATATATTCTTCTACATTTCTTCTAATACAGTTGTTGTTTTGTGTTTTGCTTTTAGGACTTTAATCCATGAGAACTTTTTCCTTATGGATAGTGTGAGGTAGGAATCTAAGTTCTTCCAAATGGGAGGAAATTTTCCCAATATCATTTACTGAATAGTAAATAATTACTTCAAGTATTTCAAATTCTGTTATATTGAGATTAATAGATCAGTAGAAAGGGTATACCTGAAATCTCTACTCAGTTCTACTAATTTAATTGTCTTTTCCTGTGTCAATATCACACCATTTTAATTTCTATAGCTTTATAAAGTTATGAATCTTGTAGAACAAAAATAATTTCTAATATCCATCTTGTCAATTCATGTACATTTGGTCTTCCATATTAATTTTAGAATCACCTTGTAAGAGTTCATGAAAAATCCTGCTGAGTTGCAACTGTTATTACACTGACTTTAAAGATTATTTGGGGGTATTTTTTTTTTTTTATTTTCCAGATGCTATGAGCTTTTTGTTTGCTTAATTTTTGTTATGAATTTTTTATTTTATTACATTGAAGTGAGAGAATACAACCTTTCAATAATAAATATTTATTGAAATAATCCAATTAAAAAATGGGCAAAGGAAATGAACAGACACTTCACCAAATCAGTCATTCAAACAGCTAACAGATACATGAGGAAATGCTTGAGATCACTAGCCATTGGAGAAATGCAAATCAAAATCACAATGAGATACCATCTCACCTGGACGTTACTGGCACAAATCAAAAAAACAGAAAATAACAAATGTTAGAAAGGCTGCAGGGAGATTGGAACTCTTACGCACTGCTGGTGGGAATGCAAAATGGTACAACCATTTTGGAAAATGATATGGCTTCCTTAAAAAGCTAGAAATAAAAATACCATATGATCCAGCAATCCCACTCCTAGGAATATATTCTAGAGAAATAAGAGCCGTCACATGAATAGACATATGCACACCCATGTTCACTGCAGCATTATTCACAATAGCAAAAATATGGAAACAACCTAGGTGCCATCAACAGATGAATGGATAAACAAGCTATGGTACATACACACAATGGAGTACTATGCAACGAGAAAGAACAATGATGAATCTGCAAAGCATCTCACAACATGGATGAATCTGGAGAGCATTATGCTAAGTGAAATAAGTGAATCACAAAAGGACAAATATTGTATCAGACCGTGTCTCAGTCATCTAGTGCTGCTATAACAGAAATACCACAAGTGGATGGCTTTAACAAAGAGAAATTTATTTTCTCACAGTCTAATAGGCTAGAAGTCCAAATTTAGGGCATCAGCTCCAGGGGAAGTCTTTCTCTCTCTGTCAGCTCTGGTGGAAGGTCCTTCTCATCAATCTTCCACTGGACTAGGAGCTTATCTGCACAGGAACCCCCGGTCCGAAGGGCTTGCTCTGCTCCTAGTGCTTCTTTCTTGGTGGTATGAGGTCCCCACTGTCTGCTCACTTCCCTTTCCTTTTACCTCTTGTAAGATAAAAGGTGGTGCAGGCCACACCCCAGGGAAACTCCCTTTACATTGGATCAGGGATTTGACTTTAGTAAAGGTGTTACAATCCCACCTTAATCCTCTTTAACATAAAATTACAATCACAAAATGGAGGACAGCCACACAATACTGGGAATCATGGCCTAACCAAGTGGACACATATTTTGGGGGGACACAATTTAATCCACAACAGACCACTACTATAAAAACTCATGAAAAGATTTACACAAAGAAACAAACTTTGGTGGTTATGAGGGAGGGGAGGCGTGGGATGGAAAAACACTAAATAGACAGTAGATAAGCAGTAACTTTGGTGAAGTGTAAGACATAATTCTGGGGAAGCCAGTACAACTTGTCCCAGGCAAGGTCATGAAAGCTCCACAGACACATCTGAATTCCCTGAGGGGTCAAATTACCGGGCTGTGGGCTCTGGGGACCAGAAAAAAAAATTATTGAGCACCTACTTTATAGCAGGCACCATGCTAGGCACTGAGGATTCAGTGATGCAAGACAAGCCCTCGTGTGACTTAAACTTTCTAGTTTTTGAAAGTTTTTAACAGTTTCTTTATGAGTTAGAAAAATGATTAATTTTTAAAATGATAACTGGAAAGTGTTAAAATTATGTTTGTAGTTTACAGATTTTGAAATATATCTAGTAAATAATCTTATTAATGAAGTTATTCATATCTTTCATATTTTATTTATTTTTCCCTACTTGATTTGTCAGATTTTAAATATATCTTTTAAATAACCTTATTAATGAAATTATTCATATCTTCCATATTTTTATTTCTTTTTGCCTACTTGATTTGACAAAGACTAAGCGATGCAATAATATTAAGGTATCCTATTAAGATTGTGATTTTGCCAAATTCATCTTGGTATTTCTAATACCTTTTGCTTTGTGTATTGCTTTTTAAAAAATACCATTTGTTAGATTTTTTTTAATAAAGAAAATCTTACAGGATATAAAAATAGCTCATAATCCCACCATCAACACAACCCTTACCAACCCCCAAAAGACATACACACGTACACATGGTTAGAAAATTTAAATTGTACAGAACAAAAACTCAAGTCTCCCACTTCACCATCCCTCTTCCCAAAGGTAATTACTGCTAACTATTTGGCAGGTTTGTATCTGAGGTAACCTTCTTTCCCTACAGCGTTTTTCCATAGAGCCTCTTATTTCCGGAACTCCAGTGATGAACTGGATGTGGGCTCTATCTAATGGCATACCTCCACAGTGTCTTGGAGTAAGTGTTTGCAGAGCTGTACCCTAGCTCCTGTTGCCAAGGGCTTTTGATTTGGAAGTGCTTAGGCCTAAGAAACCTGCCTTCTAGACTGGTGCTTCTCCACCAGTTAAGCCAAAACAAACAAACAAACAATAAAAACAAGCCCATTGCCATCAAGTCAATTCTGGCTCATAGAGACCCTACAGGACAGAGTAGAACTGCCCCCATAGGGTTTCCGAGGAGCACCTGGTAGATTCCAACTGCCGAACTTTTGGTTAGCAGCCTAACTCTTAACCACTACGCCACCAGGGTTCTCTGCTGGCTAGGTGAACACAAATCCCTGAGAGATCTTGTTAAAATGCAGGTTCTGATTCTGCATTTCTAGTAAGCTCCCATATAATGCCCAAGCTGCTGGTTTGTGGACCACACTTTGAGTAGCAAGGTCCTGTTCTTAAACTTGGCTGCACTTTGGAATCCTCTGGGGAGTTTTATAAAATACGGATGCCTGGGTAACACCTCTGGAAATTCTGATTTGATTGGTATGGGTTGAAGCCTATGCATGGGACAGTTTAAAAGCTCTCCAGGCAATTCTAATATGCAGCAAAGTCTGAGAAGCGCTGTTTTTGAGAAACTTTCTTTCTCATGCCAATGTTTGCTTTTGCTGAAGAATTGCTTTTGGTAAATGCTGAACTGAAGCTACAATTAAAGCATCTGTAGCCTGTGCAACTTGAGCCCTAGTGAGGACTGAGACCTCTGTCATGTGTTCCTCAAGGCCCAGACTTTCCTCTGCTTTAGAATGTTCCAGGCCTCAAAGATTCTTTTGACTTTGTCTGCAATCATGGGATGTCCCTGCAGTTTCGTGCTCCTTGTGTTCCCCTTCTTTCAGGAAGGCACTGTTTTTGTCCTGTGGCATCTCCCAGAGTGAGAAATAATGAAATCAGAAGTTCTCACTCTGCTAAAAGCATCCATTGAGCAAACAAATCCTGTCCCATCTTCACTTCCTGAGTTGAATAATCCTGTCCAGGTGATATTCAACATCTAACCTAGGACTGTTTCCATCTATATCTGGCTCTCTTGTAATCTGTTTTATCTTTACAGTCCCTTCCCTTAGAAGTGATTCTCAAAGTGGGGTCCCTGGGCATCACCTGGGATTCAATTAGAAATACAAAATTCTCATCTTGCCCCATCCCAGACCTACTTAATCAATAATCCAGGGGTGGAGTCCAGCAATCTGTAGTTTATTAAGCCTTCCAGGTGATTCTGATGCCCATTCATTTGAGACCCGTGCCTGAGCACATCACTACTAAGCTGCCTGATGCTTAAGCATCTGTATGTTTTCACAGTTCCCCAGGTGGTTCTAATGTGCAGTCAGGGCTACGGACCACTGCGAGGGTGCTAATCCTTAAATTAATCAGGCTATTCTCTCAGGGCCAAAGTAATACCTTGATCTCCAACTATAATGGTTCTATCACTTTGAAACTCGCCTTATGATTCTTCTAGTATTTTATGCTGATCTTATTTCTCTTCCCTCCCAAATCTGTCTAGATTTTCTGCTATTTATATAATATTTCAAAATAATTGTTTACACTGCCATGCCCAAAGTTTTTAAGAAAAATCTATTGAATTGTACTTGCATATGATATTAATGATATTGTTCAATAATTTCAGCATTCGGTTGGATCACCTTTCTTGGAAATAGGCATAAATATGGATCTCTTCCAGTCAGTTGGCCAAGTAGCTGTCTTCCAAATTTCTTGGCATAGATGAGTGAGCACTTCCAGTGCTGCATCTGTTTGTTGAAACATCTCAATTGACATTCTGTCAGTTCCTGGAGCCTTGTTTTTCGCTGGTGCCTTCAGTGCAGCTTGGACTTCTTCCTTCAGTACCATCGGTTCCTGATCATATTCTACCTCTTGAAATGTTTGAACATCAACCAATTCTTTTTGGTATAATGACTCTGTGTATTCCTTCCATCTTCTTTTGATGCCTCCTGCATTATTCAATATTTTGCCCATGAAATCCTTCAGTATTGCAACTCAAGGCTTGAATTTTTTCTTCAGTTCTTCCAGCTTGAGAAATGCCGAGTGTGTTCTTCCTTTTTGGTTTTCTATCTCCAGCTCTTTGCACATGTCATTATTAATACTTTACTTTGTCTTCTCGAGATGCCCTTTGAAATCTCCTGTTCAGTTCTTTTACTTTATCATTTCTTCCTTTTGCTTGAACTACTCGACATTCAAGAGCAAGTTTCAGAGTCTCTTCTGACATCCATTTTGCTCTTTTCTGTCTTTTTAGTGACCTCTTTCTTTCTTCAGGTATGATGTCCTTGATGTCATTTCACAACTCATCTGGTCTTCATTCAACGTGTCAAATCTATTCTTGAGATGGTCTCTAAATTCAAGTGGGATATACTCAAGGTTGTACTTTGGCTTTCATGGACTTGCTCTAATTTTCTTCAGTTTCAACTTGAACTGGCATAGGAGCAATTGATGGTCTGTTCCTCAGTTGCCCCTGGCCTTGTTCTGGCTGATGATATTGAGCTTTTCCATTGTCTCTTTCCATAGATGTAGTCAATTTGATTCCTGTGTATTCCATCTGGCGAGGTCCATGCGTATAGTCACCATTTATGTTGGTGAAAAAAGGTATTCGCAATGACGAAGCCATTGGTCTTGCAAAATTCTATAGTGCGATCTCTGGCCATATTACGTGTAGCTTCCAGCATCACAGCAACACGCAAGCCCCCACAGTACAACAAACTGACAGACATGTGGGGAACATAGAATAGCTAAAGCAAATGGAAAAATGATGAAGTAAAAGAGCTGAACAGATTTCAAAAGGCAGCTTAAGAAGACAAAGGAAAGTATTATATTGAAATGTGCAAAGACCTGGAGTAATAAAACCTAAAGGGAAGAACACACTCAGCATTTCTCAAGCTGAAAGAACTGAAGAGAAAATTCAAGCCTCGAGTTGCAATATTGAAGGATTTTATGGGCAAAATATTGAAGAACGCAGGAAGCATCAAAAGAAGATGGAAGTAATACAGACAGTCACTATACTAAAAAGAATCAGTCAACATTCAGCTATTTTAGGAGATAGCATATGATCAAGAATGGATGATACTGAAGGAAGAAATCCAAGCTGCACTGAAAGCATTGGCAATAAACAAGGCTTCAAGCATTGACGGAATACCAATTGAGATGTTTCAACCAACAGATGCAGCACTGGAGGTGCTCACTTGTCTATGCTAAGAAATTTGAAAGACAGCTACCTGGCCAACCAACTGGAAGAGATCCATATTTGTGCCCATTCCAAAGAAAAGTGATCCAACAGAATGTGGAAATTATCAAACAATATCATTAATATCACATAGAAGTAAAATTTTGCTGAAGATCATTCAAAAGCATTTGCAGCAGTACATTTACAGGGAACTGTCAGAAATTCAAGCTGGATTTAGTGGAAGGAAGGAGGGATATCATTGCTGATGTCAGATGGGTCCTGGTTGAAATCAGAGAATACCAGAAAGATGTTTATCTGTGTTTTACTGACTATGCAAAGCATTCGACTGTGTGGATCATAACAAATTATGGATAACATTGTGAAGAATGGGAATTCCAGAACACTTAACTGTGCTCATGAGGAACCTGTACATAGATGAAGAGGCAGTTGTTTGGACAGAACAAGGAGACATTGCATGGTTTAAAGTTAGGAAAGGTGTGTGTCAGGGTTGTATTCTTTAACTGTATCTATTCAATCTGTATGCTGAGCAAATAATCTGAGAAGCTAGACTGTATGAAGAAGAATGCAGCATCAGGATTGGAGGAAGACTCATTAACAACCTGCGTTATGCAGATGACACAACCTTGCTTGCTGAAAGTGAAGAGGACTTGAAGCACTTACTGAAGAAGATCAAAAACCACAGCCTTTAGTATGGATTACACCTCAACATAAAGAAAACAAAAATCCTCACAACTGGGCCAATAAGCAACATTATGATAAACAGAACAGATTGAAGTTGTCAATGATTTCATTTTACTTGGATCTATAGTCAACACCCATGGAAGCAGTAGTCAAGAAATCAAAAGACGCATTGCATTAGGCAAATCTGCTGCAAAAGACCTCTTCAAAGTATTGAAAAGCAAAGATGTCACCTTGAAAGAGTAAGGTGCACCTGACTCAAGCCATGGTATTTTCAGTCGCATCATATACATGCAAAAGCTGGACAATGAATAACGAAGACCAAAGAAGAACCGGTCTTTGAATTGTGGTGTTGGCGAAGAGTATTGAATATACCGTGGACTACCAAAAGAATGAACAAATCTGTCTTGGAAGAAGTACAACCAGAATGCAAGGATGGTGAAACTATGTTTTACTTACTTTGGACATGTCAGGAGGGATCAGTCCCTGGAGAAGGACATCATGCTTGGTAAAGTACATGGTCAGCGAAAAAGAGGAAGACCCTTAACGAGATGGATTGACACAGTGGCTGCGACAATGGGCTCAAGCATAGCAACTATTGTGGGCATGGTGCAGGACCAGACAGTGGTTCATTCTGTTGTACATAGGGTCAGTATGAGTCAGAACCAACTCGACGGCACATAACAACAACAACTCTATGTTCAAGAGCAAGTTTCAGACTCTCTTCTTCTATCCATTCTGGTCTTATCTTTCTTTCCTGTCTTTTAATGATCTTTTGCTTCCTTCACGTATCATGTCCTTGATGTCATCCCACAACTTGTCTGATCTTTGGTCATCAGTGTTCAATGCATCAAATCTGTTCTTGAGATGGTCTCTCAATTGAGGTGGGATATACTCAAGGTCATACTTTGGCTCTTGTGGAATTGTTCAGTCTTCTTTAGCTTCAACTTAAACTTGCTTATGAGCAATTGATAGTCTGTTTTGAAGTCGGCCTTTGGCCTTTTTCTGATTGATGATATTGAGCTTCTCCGTCATCTCTTTCCACAGATGTAGTTAATTTGATTCCTGTGTATTCCACCTGGCATATAGGTCCATGTGTATAGTTGCCATTTATGTTGTGAAAACAGGTATTTGCAATGAATAAGTCGTTGGTCTTGCAAAATTCTAGCATACTTTCTCCAACATTCTTTCTATCCCCAAGGCCATATCTTCCAGTTACCAATCCTTCTTCTTTGTTTCCAGCTTTCACATTCCAATCACCAATAATTATCAAGGGATCTTGATTGCTATTTGATCAATTTCAGACTGCAGAAGTTGATAAAATTCTTCAATTTCTTCATCTTTGACATTAGTGGTTGGTATGTAAACTTGAATAATAGTTGCATTAACTGATCTTCCTTGTAGGCATATGGATATTATTTTATCACTGATAGTCTTGTGCTTCAGGATAGATCTTGAAATGTTCTTTTTAACAATGAATACAATATCATTCCTCTTCAACTTGTCATCCCGGCATAGTAGACCATATGATTGTCTGAATCAAAATGGCCAATATCAGTTCATTTCAGCTCACTAATGCCTAGGATACTGATCTTTATGCATTCTATTTCATTTTTGATGACTTCCAATTTTCCTAGATTTGTACTTCATACATTCCACATTCCGATTATTAATGGATGTTTGCAGCTGCGTCTTCTCAGTTTGAGTCATGCCACATCAGCAAATGAAGGTCTCAAAAGCTTTACTCCATCCATGTCATTAAGGTCGACTCTACCTTGAGGAGGCATCTCTTCCCCAGTTGTATTTTCAGTGCCTTCCAACCTGCAGGACTCATCTTTTGGCATTATATCAGACAACATTCTGCTACCATTTATAAGGTTTTCACTGGTTAGTTTTTTCAGAAGTAGACTACCAGGTTATTCTTCCTAGTCTGTCTTAATCTGAAAACTCCACAGAAACCTATCCATCATGGGTGACCCTGCTGGTATTTGAAATACCAGTGGCATAGCTTCCAATATCACAGCAACATGCAAGCCACCACAATATGACAAGCTGACAGGTGAGCGGTGGTTACATAATTAGAACTGTATATATAATATTGGCCACAGCTGAGCCATGTAGCATACTATTAATACATTATTTTCTTATAAAATTTTTATTTCTCCCAGAGTTA
This sequence comes from Dugong dugon, assembly GCA_030035585.1. Lineage (NCBI taxonomy): Eukaryota > Metazoa > Chordata > Mammalia > Sirenia > Dugongidae > Dugong > Dugong dugon. The sequence goes on from CM057471.1 coordinate 70,873,818, forward strand.
ATAATTGCTTTTTTTTTTTAATTTGCTTAGTTTTCTATGGCCCTTTCACCACTTCAGCCCCAAACTTGCCAATTAACTAAAAAAACTCCTCCCAATAGGTAAAACTCATCAAGTAAACTGTCACTTGTTTTTTTCTTCACTGGATATAGCCCTTCTGTGGCCTTCTACCTTCCTGCTGTAATCCAGAGTGGTGGTCCTTGAGGCCTGGTATTCAACCATCATCCTGACACATTCCCTTCCCATCATTCCAGGTTTCCCCAGTTGCCTTTCTGTTGGATTTCATTTCCTGGATCCCACACTTCTCTCTTTCCTGGTTTTCTCCCTCATTTAGCTGTAGCATGTCTTCCTGAGAAGGAATGCATAGGAGCTTTTTAAAAAATTTTTTTTTATCTTGCATGTTTGAAAATGTCTTTATTCTACTCCCACAGTTACTTGATAATAGGTAAGATGCAGAATTCTTGGTTGGAAATACATTTCCTTAGGAATTTTAAAGTCTTTTCCTAACCTCTTCTACCTTCCAGGGTTTCTATCGGGAAATTCAATACTATTCTGGTTCCCAATTCTTTATATGTAAATTTCTTCCTTTCTAGAAGTTTTTAGAATCTTCTCTTTATTCTTGGTGTTCTAAAATTTCCCCATGATATGCTTAATTATGGGTCTTTTTTCATTGGTCTGAGGTGTTCCGTTTCAATTTGGCAATTCATGTCCTTTAATTCTAGGAAATGTTCTTATATTATTTCTTTGATAATGTCCTCCTTTCTGTTTTCTTTTATCTTTATCTAGAACACTTGTTAACATCATGTTAGACCTCCTGAATTGATTTTATTTCTTCTCTCTGGCTTCCCAATTAGTTGGATGTTGGACCTCCTGGACTGAACCACTAATTTTCTCATATTTTATTTCTTTTTTTTTTTTTTTAATCTTATTTTTTTATTCTAACATCTGGATGATCTTAACTTTATCTTCCAACGCTTTCATGTTCTCTCAACACTCATAATTTTTTGAACAAAGCATTTTAATTGTATTTTAGGGCTTCAATGCTATTATTTATAGGTTTGGTTTTTTTTAATGTTTTCTCCTGCTTTCTGTATTATTTCTATTTGCTTCTAATTGCCTTTTTCTCTATGCCTGTATCTTTAGTCTCTGTTTTTCATTCTAGAGGTTTCCACAAATGCCTGGTGATGCTTGACTGTGATTCCTCTTTAAGAGTGTGGCATAAAAATCTGACTAGAGAGAGTTCCGGCAAAATGGCAATCTAGGCAGAAGCACCACGCCATCCTTCCACAGCAAAGATCTGAAAAACTAAGCCAAACAGAGAATACAACAATCCTGAAACCCTAAAACATCAAATGAAGAGATAAAGAACTCAGCCAAGCACCAAATGGAGTGAGAAAACTGATAGAGAATGGAGAGCGAGGAGAGATTCATGCAGAGGTCCCCTACCAGCTAACGCAGTGCGGATCTGCCATCTTGGACTCCTATCAGAGACCAGCAAACAGGGGGTACGAGAAAGCAGCCTCACGGAGCTTCCAGCGGGAGACAAAACAACCGGTAATTGGTGATATATGCTTTCCCACCCCCCACCCTTCTTCACCCCAAATTGGCCTCCTCTGCTTCCTCCGGTCACAGTCTCTTGACCGGGAGACAGCGGCTGCTGGGATTCCACACACCCTAACGGTGGCTCTCTGAGTGCCATTTGTTGGCTGCTGGTGTTGCTTTTTATACACTTCTTTTTATTTCTTCCTTGCCTCTCCCCACCTCCCCCTCCTTTCGCTCGAGTACCTCGCTCCGTGCGCCATCTTTGCTTCTTCCTGAGGGGCTGCAGAGCTCCCGTAATTTGTGATATATGCTTTCCCACTCTCTACCCTTCTTCACCCACACTTGGACCCCTCTGCTTCCCATGGACACAGTCTCTCTTCTGGAAACACCAGCCTGCACTAGCTGCCTCTCTGAGTGCCATTTCCTGGCTGCTAGTGTTGCTTTTTTTTTCTGCTTCTTTTAATTTATTACTTGCCTCTCGCACCTCCCCCTCCCTTCGCTCAAGAATCTGGCTCCATGCGCCATCTTTGCTTCTTCCTGAGGGGCTGCGGAGCTCCGTTTGAGTGTGGAGCTGCTCCCCAGTTTGGGCTGCTGTGCTGGTGGGATCCCGGGGCTTTTGTTCGTTTGTTTTGAATTGTTTGTTTGTTTTCTTCTCCTTTTCTTGAGTTGGGAGCCCTTTCTGGCCAGGCTGAGCTGCATGGCAGGGAGACTCCCCTTTGGCTTCCACAGATGTGCAGAGGGATCCCTGAGAGCATTTTTTTTTTATGGTTTTTTTTTTTTTTCTGTTTCTTTAGGGGCCTTTCTTTTTTTTTTAAATTTGTTTTGTTTTCTTTTTCCTATTTTTCCCTTTTGGTCTTTCTTCATTGCTCAGTTCCTCATCTCTCTATATCTTCCTTCTCTTTCTGTTCCCTGAATACCTGGCATTGTATACCTCTATGCCTTCTAGCCAGGCTGTACTGCAGTACCTGAGAGCAACTTCCCCAGAGCTTATAGCTGCACTGGTGGGATCCCTGGGAACTTCGCAGTCCTTTAACTTTTCTGATTCTTATTTATTCATTCTTTTCTTTTCTTCCTCCTCCCCTTTCTGTTTTTCTCCATTTCATAGTCTCTCATCTCTCCACTCCAACGGCAAGCTCCCCTAGCATTCTTTTTTGTTTGTTTGTATGTTTTTGGCTCCTGTTCCTCTCTCCTCTCTCCCATAGCCATCTTAGCTCCACACGTAACAATCTCCCCGCTGCATCCTGCATACCTGCACCGTGCGCTTGACATCACACCACCAAGCAGCACAGGCATGGCCTACTGGAGCCTGCCCTGCACTGATTACCGACCCACTTGGTGGCTGTAGTAAGTGCCACAAACAACCCTTCCCAGTAACTCCTCTTCAGATAGACCTGCCCTGCCGTACCATATCTGAGTGACTGACCCTGCCAGTTGAAGAAGGAGGTGAAAAGTATTCTGCCCACAGACGAGCAAACAACAAAGAACACACAGTCTGCCTGCTCAGACATAGTCACATTTTTTTTTTTAAAAAGGGACAAAACAAACAAATCTACAATCAATAAATGAGAAAAATAACCACTGAATGCCCCGAAGAGAGCAGACAATAACAAAATATTTACAAAAACAGGACAGGATGGTTCCAATAGGCGTCCAAAATAAAACACCAGATGACTCCCCTCTGGAAGAAAATGCACTAGAACTATCTGATAGGGAATTCAAATCTCGAATACTCAGAATTCTCCAAGAACTGAGGCAAAAAGCTGACAAACATGAGGAAAAAATAGACAAATTCATGGAAAATATGGACAAAAAATTGGAAGAATTCAGGAAAATAATGCAGGGACAAAATTCCAAAATAAATTCACAACTAGAAATTATACAAAGACAACAATTAGAAATCCAAAAGATAAACAAGAAGATTTCAGAAATGGACTATGTCATAGAAGGGCTGAGAAGCAGATTTGAAATGGTGGAAGACAGGATCAGTGGAATTGAAGACAAACACTTGGATACAACTTTGTTTGAGGAAAACTCAGAAAAAAGAACAAAGAAAAATGAAGAGACCCTGAGAGTTATGTGGGACACAATGAAAAGCAAAAATCTGCAAGTGATTGGAATTCCAGAACACGGGGAGAAAACAGAAGACACAGAGAGGATCATTGAAGAACTGCTGACAGAAAACTTCCCCAATATCATGAAAGATGAAAAGCTGGCCATCCAAGAAGCTCAACAAACCCCATATAGAAGAGACCCCAAAAGAAAATCACCAAGGCATATCATAATCACACTCGCCAAAACCAAACAAAGACTCCTGAGAGCAGCTCGTGAAAAACAAGAAGTCACATACAGAGAGGAAACAGTAAGACTAAGCTCAGATTATTTGGCAGAAACCATGCAGGCAAGAAGGCAGTGGGATGACATATATAAAATCTTGAAAGAAAAAAATTGCCAGCCAAGAATAATATATCCTGCAAAACTCTCTTTCAAATTTGATGGTGAAATTAGGTCATTTCCAGATAAACAGAAATTAAAGGAATATGTAAAAGTCAAACCAAACTTACAAGAATTATTAAAGCGAGTTCTTCGATCTGAGGACAAACAGCTTCAGCTCACAGGCAGAACCTAGGACTCAGGATCGTACAAGCCAGATACCAATCTAGGAAATGCACTCTCGAGGACTATCCAAAACCAAAAGAAATACAACAGGGGATCAGAGCAGTTAATCAGTAAATGACAACAACATCAAACCAATAAAAGAGGGCATAAACGGCATAGGTGTAGAACCTTCTAATGGAGAGGAAGGCAAGGCGATACCAAGTAATGGTAGACTGCTTCAAACTTAGAAAGATATGGGTAAAATTTATGGTAACCACAAAGAAAGTTAACAAACATACTCATAAAAAAAAAAAAGAGAGGAAAAACATAAAGTCTCAGCAAAAACAAAACCTACAAAAACAAAAGAAATGAAAAAAAATCCACAGACAAAAGTAACTCAGCACAAGAGAGTAAGAAGAACAAAGAAAACTTCAGCACCACAAAAAGAAGCACTACAAAATGACAGCAACAAACCCACATCTATCAATAATTACACTGAATGTAAATGGACTCAATGCACCCATAAAGAGACGGAGAGTGACAGAATGGATAAGAAAACAGGATCCATCAATATGCTGTCTACAGGAGACACACCTTAGAAACAAAAAAGTGAATTTATTAAAAGTCAAAGGTTGGAAAAAATATATATCAAGCTAACAACTACCAAAAAAGAGCAGAAGTGGCAATTCTAATCTCAGATAAAATAGACTTTAAAACGAAATCTACCATAAAAGACAAAGAAGGACACTATATAATGATTAAGGGGATAATCCATCATGAAGACATAACCATAATAAACATCTACGCACCCAATGACAGGGCTCCAAAATACATAAAACAAACTCTAACAACACTGAAAAGAGAAATTGCCAGTTGCACAATAATAGTAGAAGACTTCAACACACCACTCTCAGTAAAGGACACAACAACTAAGAAGAAACTCAGCAAAGATACAGAGGACCTAAAGGGCACAATCAGCAAACTTGACCACATAGACATATATAGAACACTCCATCCAACCGCTGCCAAGTACACATTCTTTTCCAATGTACATGGAATGTTCTCCAGAATAGACCACATCTTAGGCCACAGAGCAATCCTCAACAAGATCCAAAACGTTGAGATAATTCAAAGTATCTTCTCTGACCACAATTCCATCAAGGTAGAAATTAACAATAGAAAGAGCAAGGAAAAAGCATCAATTACGTGGAAACTGAATAATACCCTGCTTACACATCAGTGGGTAATAGAAGAAATCAGAGATGGGATCAAAAAAATTCCTAGAATCAAATGAGAATGAAAACACATCATACCAAAACCTTTGGGACACCGCAAAGGCAGTCCTCAGAGGACAATTTATAGCAATAGATGCACACATCAAAAAAAGAAGAAAGGGACAAAATCAAAACATTAACTACAGAACTCAAACAAATAGAAAGAGAACAGCAAAAAAAGCCCACAACCACCGGAAGAAAGGAAATAGTAAACATCAGAGCAGAAATAAATGAAATAGAGAACAGAAAAACCATAGAAAGAATCAACAAAACCAAAAGTTGGTTCTTTGAAAGAATCAACAAAATCAACAAACCACTAGCCAGACTGACAAAAGAAAAACAGGAGAAGACACAAATAATCCAAATAAGAAATGAAAGGGGGGACATTACAACAGACCCAACTGAAATAAAAAGGATTATAACAGAATATTATGAAAAACTATACTCTAACAAATTTGAAAACCTAGAAGAAATGGATAATTTCTAGAAACTCACAGCCTACCCAAACTACAACAAAGTGATGTTGAAAATCTGAACGGACCCATAACAAGAGAAGAGATTGAAAAGGTAATAAAAAAAAAACTCCCAACCAAAAAAAGCCCTGGTCCAGATGGCTTCACTGGACAATTCTACAAAACATTTACAGAAGAGCTTGTACCGGTACTACTCAAGCTATTTCAGAGCACAGAAGAGGAAGAAACACTTCCAAATTCATTCAATGAGCCAGCATAACACTGATACCGAAACCAGGCAAAGACGTCACAAAAAAACAAAATTACAGACCAATATCTCTCATGAATATAGATGCAAAAATTCTCAACAAAATTCTAGCCAATAGAATTCAGCATCATATCAAAAAAATAATACACCACGACCAAGTAGGATTCATACCAGGTATGCAAGGATGGTTCAACATTAGAAAATCAATCAACATAATCCACCACATAAATAAAAGGAAAGAAAAGAATCACATGATCATCTCAATTGACGCAGAAAAGGCATTTGACAAAGTCCAACAGCCATTCCTGATAAAAATTCTCCATAAAAGAGGTATAGAAGGGAAATTTCTGAACATAATAAAGGGCATCTATGCAAAACCAACGGCCAACATCATTCTTAATGGAGAGAGGCTGAAAACATTCCCCTTGAAAACAGGAATAAGACAAGGATGCCCTTTATCACCACTCCTATTTACCATTGTGCTGGAAGTTCTAGCTAGAGCAATAAGGCAAGAAAAAGAAATAAAGGGCATCCAAATTGGTAATGAAGAAGTTAAACTGTCCCTGTTTGCAGATGATCTGATAGTCTACACAGAAAACCCTAAAGACTCCACGAGAGATCTGCTGGAACTAATAGAAAGATTCAGCAGAGTAGCAGGATGCAAGATAAACATGCAAAAATCAGCTGGATTCCTATACACCAATAAAGAGAACGATGAAAAGGAAATCAGGAAAACAATACCATTTTCAATAGCCCCTAAAAAGATAAAATACTTAGGAATAAATCTGACCAGGGATGTAAAAGACCTATACAAAGAAAACTACAAAACACTACTGCAAGAAACCCAAAGGGATCTACATAAATGGAAAAATATACCATGCTCATGGATAGGCAGACTCAACATTGTGAAAATGACAATTCTACCCAAGCAATTTACAAATACAATGCTATCCCGATCCAAATACCAACAACATTCTTCAAAGAGATGGAAAAACTAATCATTAACTTTATATGGAAAGGGAAGAAGCCCCGAATAAGTAAAGCACTACTGAAGAAGAAGAAGAAAGTTGGAGGACTCACACTACTTGAACCTACTATAGAGCTACAGTAGTCAAAACAGCCTGGTACTGGTACAATGACAGATACATTGACCAATGGGACAGAGTTGAGAACCCAGATGTAAATCCATCCACCTACAGTTACCTGATCTTCGACAAGGGCCCAAAGTCCATCAAATGGGGAAAAGACAGTCTTTTTAACAAATGGTGCTGGCAAAACTGGATATCCATCTGCAAAAAATGAAACAGGACCCATACCTCACACCGTATACAAAAACTACTTCAAAATGGACCAAAGACCTGAATATAAAGCCTAAAACTATCAAGTTCATAGAAGAAAAAATAGGACCAACACTTCAGGCCTTAATACACGGCATTAACAGGATACAAACCATAACCATCAATGCACAGACCCCAAAAGATAAGCTAGATAACTGGGATCTTCTAAAAATCAAACACCTATGCTCTTCAAAAGACTTCAGCAAAAGAGTAAAAAGAGGACCTACAGACTGGGAAAAAATTTTTGGACAGTACAAGTCAGACAAAGGTCTAATCTCCATAATCTACAAGAAAATCCAACACCTCTACAACAAAAAGACAAACAATCCTATTAAAAAATGGGCAAAGGGAATGAACAGACACTTCACCAAAGAAGACATTCAAATGGCCAACAGACACATGAGGAAATGCTCGCGATCACCAGCCATTAGAGAAATGCAAATTAAAACCACAGTGAGAGACCATCTCATCCTGGCATTACTGGCACAAATCAAAAACACTGGAAATAAATGTTGGAGGGGCTGCGGGGAGATCGGAACACTTATGCACCCCTGGTGGGAATGCAAAATGATACAACCATTTTGGAAAATGATATGGCGCTTCCTCAGAAAGCTAGAAATAGACATACCATTCGATCCAGCAATCCCACTCCTAGGAATATATCCTAGAGAAATAAGAGTTGTCACTCGAATAGAGATATGCACACCTATGTTCATGGTAGCATTGTTCAGAATAGCAAAACGATGGAAACAACCTAGATGCCCATCAACAAATGAATGGATAAACAAACTATGGTACATACACACAATGGAGTACTATTCAACGAGAAAGAACAACAATGAATCTGTGAACCATCTCATAACATGGATGTAACTGGAGGACATTATGCTGAGTGAAATCAGTCAATCACAAAAGGACAAATATTGTATGAGGCATCTATTGTAAAAACCCATGAAAAAGTTCACACACAAAATGTAACAATCTTTGTTCTTACCAGGGATGGGAGGGGTGGGGGGGAAATATTAAATAGACAATAGATAAGTGGTATCTTGGGTGAGGGGTGAGACAGTACACAATATGGGAGAAACTAGCACAAATTGTACAAGGAAAGGTCATGGAAGCCCCATAGACGCATCCAAACTCCCTGAGGGACTGAATTGCTGGAAGGAGGGCTGTGGGGACCATGGTCTCGGGGAACATCTAGCTCAATTGGCACGACACAGCTTATAAAGACAATGTTCTACATTCTACCTTGGTGAGTAGTGTCTGGGGTCTTAAAAGCCTGTGAGCAGCCATCTAAGTTACTCCACTGGTCTCATCCCTTCGGGAGCAAGGGAGAATCAAGAGAACGGGATACAAGAAAAAGATTAGTCCAAAAGACTAATTGTCCACAGCTACCAAGGCCTCCACCGGACTGAGTCCAGCACAGCGAGATGGTGCCCAGCTACCAGCACTGACTGCTCTGACCAGGATCACAACAGCGGGTTCTGAACAGAGCTGGAGAAGGATGTAGAGCATAATTCTAACTCACAAAAAAAGACCAGATTTACTGGCCTAAAGGAGACTGGCCAAAACCCGAGAGTATGGCCCCCAGACACCCTTTCAGCTCAGTGGTGAAGTTACCTCCGAAGTTCACTGTTCAGCCTGGGAGTGGACAGCCCCGTAAAACCAAATGAGACTAACGAGGTACAGGAGTCCAGTGACAAGGGCCAGAAGGCAGAAGGGGACAAGGAAGCTGGTGATAGGGAACCCAAGGTTGAGTAAGGATATTGTTGATGTGTTGTGAGATTGTTAACCATTGTCATAGGGCAACATTTGTAGTAACTGTTAAATGAGAAACTGTTTTGTTCTGTAAGCCTTCATCTTAAGTGAGAATAACAGCACAATTCAAAGAGCGTAGTCAATGTCACTGAACTGTGCATGTAGACATTTTTGAAATGGTGTATCTTTGGCTATGTGTATTTTCACCAAAAAAAAAAAAAAAAAAGAGTTTGAGAAGTTAGAGGGTTGATATGTTGTGGGGTTGTTAACCAATGTCATAAAACAACATGTGTACTTCTGTTTCATGAGAAATTATTTGTTCTGTAAGCCTTCACCTGAAGTACAATAAAAAATAAATAAAATTAATTTAAAAAATCTGACTAGAAGCTCTATGTATGTGGGTGGGGCTCACCCGAGGATGGTCAGGCAGGGACTGGCCACCTCACTGAACGGACCCAAGTGATGGTCTCTGTAGACCTTTTCTCTCGTTCCAGGCACTTTCCCCAGGAAGAAATTCTCCAGTCTCTTGACGTAGAAGGAGACGGAGGTATGGAGACAGCCCTAAGCCCAGCAGCTAGCATCCTGGGAAGAACATGGAAGATGGGGGTGGGCGTCTCACCCTTCAGTTCTTTCATTTATTATCCCCACTAAGTCCAGAGCCTCTCTCGGTCAGCCTCTCAGAGTGGAAACTTTTTGTCTTCAGTTGCAGTGGGGATGTGATTCTCCTGCTGAATGAGGCTTTAACCCATCCTCCTGTGTTACTCCCCTCCACCCTCTTTGGAAGTACCCAGCCACCCATTCTGAGCCGCAGGGCTAATTGGTTTGCTTCTAGCTGGCTTTCCCTCTTGCAGGCTTAGGTTTCAGCTTTCTCTGCTCTGCAAGTCAGTTACCATCAGCCATCTGCTTTCCAGCTTCTAAAATTTTGTTAATGCCTCTTGTCTGTTTCTGTCTCCTCTCCCGTTCTCTTTATGCTTGTGGATCCATGCATTTTAAAATTCTCTTAAAGTCCATTGTAATGAGATTTCAGAAGTAAGTAGAAATAAACACATCTTCAACCAGCCATGTTTATCTCAAGTTCCCTATCTTCCTCTGTTGATTTTTCTGCTTGAGCCACAGTTGACTTCTCTGATTCTTAAATATGACAAGTGCCTTCCTGCCTCTGGGCCTTTGCATATGCTCTTCTCCCTACCTGGAATACTCTCCCCTCTTTTTACTTGCTCTTCTCCTGGCTCACTGTGACTTATCACTCATGTTTCTACTTAAAATCACCTACTGGAGAGAATTCCCAGCCCTAGGCCTTCTCTCCACTTAAAGTAACTCTGGTAGTCACCTCTAAAGAGACCAGAGCTGCTTCCTCTGGCTGCCATTCCTATTTAAGAATGTAGCAGAAAAAGCTGACTAGAAGCTCTGTGTACATGGTGGCTGGGAATGGCCATTTCAGTGGAGGGCCTTCTATGGCCCAGCTCTCTCCGTTTCAGTCTTGGGAGGTTTTCAGAAGAAGGGAGAGAAGAAAGGAGGAGCGCTCCCTTCCCAGAAGTCTGAGTACCATCCTGAGAGCCCCCGTAGGGCTGGCTGTAGCCTCACGACCCTTCTAACCATGTATGTATGTTGCCCTGAGTGGCTGAGCTGGTCCCTCTGATCCCTCTGAGCTGCTTGCCAAGAGCAAAAGGTCAGCTGAACCAAGGCCGTCCCTTTGTTCTCTCAGCCTCACCACACAGCCAGGGTTTTTCAGTCACACTGTTTTTCTCGGTCTCTCTCTCTCTGGATCTCAGTCACTGTTTCTCTCTGTCTCTCTGTGTCGCTCTCATCTCTATCTCAGTGTCTCTCTTCCCTCTTCTCCCTCTGGGTCCCTGTTCTCTTTCCTCTGTTGTCTCCTCTCCCCTCCTTCTCCCCTCCCACCTTTCTCATCTCTCATTCTCTCTCCCTTCCCATCCACCCACCTCATTTTCCCTTTGTCTTTCTCCACATTCCTCCTGCGCCCTCTCTGGCACTAACTCTGAGAACATCTCTCCCTCCCGGGCACCCAAACACTTGGGGGGCTCCTATGAGTCCTTCCCCTCCCTCTCTTTGGATGCATAGTCAATGGGGGCCTTCCTGGAGTGGGGCCCCAGGTGTGGCATGGCCTGGTGGCTGGACGGACCGCCTGCTGTCGAACACTCTTGTAAGGTTACTATTTATCTAGTGCAACCAAAGTTGGCACACACATCTGGCGCCTGGTACTTAGTGCAATTATTTATGATTGCCACCAAGATTTAAAAGCTCATCACCGGCCTTGTAATGCAGTAACTGATTGCGCTGCTAATGTAATTAAGAAAAGATTATGATGTCCACGTGGCGTACCAGATGGTGGCATTCACAGTAATCGGTGTGCACAACTGGCAGACAACCGCACAAGGGCAGCCGAGCAGAGGCAGCTGGAGACCAGCATCTTCCTCCAGCCACTTGAAAAGGAGGGAAGGCTGCTGAGAGTGCTGGACAGCGCAGGGTGAGAGGGGAGGGGCGGAAGGAGGAAAGGAGGAGGGAGGCGGCCTGGACAGGAGAGGAGAGGAAGAGCTCCCCTGGCCTCCTGCTTCTAAGTTGGCCTGTTAGTTATTGCTTCCACTTGCACACATACTGGTGAAGTTTTTCTTACACACATACACACAAAGGCACACATGGACATAAATACACACATAGACTGTCATCTATAAGGGATTCTTTCCTTATTTACTTCTTTATTTTAATTAAGTGATTAGTTGTTCTAAGCCTTCAGAATGTATTGATAAATAAAACAGACACGGTTGGTTCCCTGCCTCACGGAGCTTAAAGTCTAGAGAAGGAAAAAGCATTGATCAGATAACCAGAAGAAGAAATATAAAATTGAGTTGTGATACATGGTACAAAGGAGAGATGACTGGTGTTATGAGGGTTTCCACGGGGGATTTGACCTGGTTAGGGACTTCAGGAAAAACTTCCCTGAGCGAATGATGGCTGAGCTGTGAGCTGAAGAGTAAGAGCTCACCAGGTGACAAGAAGAGGAAAGGGTGTTTCGGCAGAAGGATCATGTACAAAGGCCCTGCGTTGGAGGGAGTATGGCAAATACATTAGTCTACAAGGACGCCAGTGCCCAAGAATAGCTAAGGCAACCTTGAAGAGGAAAAACGAAACTGAATGCCACGACTTTTAATAAAGCCGATTCTAACTCACAGGGTCACTAAGCGTTGGAATCAACTGGACGGCAACAGGTTTGGTACAGTAATTAAGGCAGTGTGCTATTGGTGCAAGGATAGACAAATTGTCCAATGAAAGAGAGGAGTGAGCCCAGAATAAGACTCGCATATATATGATTACCTACTTTATGACAAAGGTGACACTGTAGTGCAATAGGAAAGGTGTGGTCTTCTCAATACATGCTGCTGGGTCAATTGGATATCCATATGGAAAAAAAAGTATATCTTGACCACAACTTCATATTATACACAAAAATCAATTATGGATGATTTGCAGAGATAAATATGAAAAGTAAAACAATAAAGCTTTTAGAGGAAACAATAGGAGAACAGTGTTGTGATCTTGGAGTAGGCAAATATGTCTTAAATGGGACCCCAAAAAAGCTAACTATAAAAAAAATTCATAAATTGAACAAATTAAAACCAGAACTTCTGTTCCTCATAGATGCCAGCAAGAGAGTAAAAAGGTAGCTCAAGGAGTGGGAGAAGATATTCACTATTCATATATCTTAACAACTTGAATTCAGAATATATAAAGAACTCCTACAAGTCAATAAGAAAAAGACAGAAGACTCAACGGAAGAAAAATATGGGAAAAGGACTTTAACAGACACCGCACAAAAGAGGACATTTAACAGGCCAATAAACATATGATACGGTGCTGAACTTCCTTAGTCATCAGAGAAATGCAAATTAAAATTATAATGAGATATCCCTACCACCTACAAGAAGGGCTAAAATTAAAAAGAGAAAATATCAATTATTGAAGAGGATGTGGGGCAACTGGAACTCTCACACACTGTAGTGGAAATATATGTTAGTACTTTGGCAAACTGTTTGGCATTACCTACTAAAGCTGAGCATATACGTACTCAATGACCCAGCAATTCCACTACTGGATATATCCCACACTAAATATTTACCAAAAGGCATGTGCTAAAATAATCAAAGTTTCATTACCTGTATAGTCAAATATCAAAACTATCTAAATTCCCATAAATAGTAGAATGGATAAATTTACCAAAATAGATAAATTGCGGTATATTCGTGCACTGGAATACTATGCAACAATGCAAATAAATTACTGCTACATTCAGCATGGATGAATCTCATAGACATATTTATGAGTAAAAAAAAGCCAAAACAAAAAGTAGATAGTGGATAATTCCAGCCCTGGTAGTGCAGTAGTTAAGAGCTTGGCTGCCAACTAAAATGTCATCAGTCCAAATTCATCAGCTGCTCCTTGGAAACCCTATGGGGCAGTTCTACTCTGTCCTCTAGGGTCGCTATGAGTCAGAAATGACTCAATGGCAATGGGTTTTATATATATTACAAAAACAGGCAAAACTAACTCATGGCATTAGAAGTCAGGATAGTGCCTACCCTTGGGAGGGTAGTAACCGGAAAAGGACATAGCGGGAGGGCTTCTGAAGTTTTGTGTTTTCTCAAAAAACTAGAAATAGTTCTGCTGTATGACCCAGCAATTCCACTCCTCAGTTTATACCCAAAAGACTTGAAAGCAAAGACTCGAACAGATACTTGTATACCGGTGTTCATTACAGCAGTATTCACAGTAGCCAAAAGGTGGAAACAACCTAACTTCCCATCACCAGATGACTGGATAAACAAAATGTGGTACATACATACATACAATGGGATACTACTCAGCTGGTAGAATAAATGAAGTCTTAACACATGCTACAATGTGGATGGCTTGAAGACATTATGCTGAGTGAAATAAGTCAACCATAAAAGGTGAAATATTGTATGACCTCACCTACATAAAAAGACAAGAACAGGCAAATGTATAGAGGCCAAAGTTTATTAGTGGTTACCAGGGGCAGGAAGGATAGGGAATGGGGAGTTATTGCTCATGGAGTACTGAGTTTTGGTTTATGGTGTTGGAAAACTCATGCTGATGAAGGGTAGGGTTGCACAGCCGATTAATGTCATTGCTGTCAATAAGCTGTACACCTGTAAAAAGTTGAGTTTGCAAAAGTTGTGTGACAGATATATTTACAACAATGACAAAAAAAGAGAGAGTAGCTTTTGAGGCTACTTATGTACAACCAAACACTTCATGGAATTTTGTTCTTTGGTTTGAAGGTTCAGAGCCATGGTTTCATGGGACATCTGAGTCAACTGGCCTAATAACATGTTTAGTGCTTATGTTTTAACTCCTAGTTCATTGCATGGTGCCTGGGGTCTTAAAAGCTTGCAAGCAGCCATCCAAGCCACAACAATTGGTCTCTATTTGCCCAGAGCAACAAAGGGAGAAGGAGAGTCAGGAATAGGAGGAGGGAATGGAATGTGTGACTAATTGCCTCCATGAACAACTGCCTCCTTTGCCATGAGACCAGAAGAACTGGATGGTGCCCAGCTACCATTACTGAACTTCTGTAGAAGAATCCTGATCAAAAGGGGGAAAATGCAGAACATAATTTCAAATTCTCATGGGCTCCACACTTTCTGGAACTATGGAGGCTGAATGAACTCCCAAAACTATTGCCCTGAGATAATCTTTAAATGAGGTAAAATAAAGAAATCAAAATGTATAAACTGAGCATGACCTCAGACGAAATAAAGACAACATAAGAAATAGAAGAGAATTTCACAAGAATCAAATTGATGTGCTCAGAAAAATTAAAGAAGAGAACTTTGAGACATGAATATACTGTCCATAAAAAAGGAGCAAAGAGTGAGAAAAAGAATGCTGAGAAATTAATAATTAAATTTCTAAAATGAAAAAATTCAATATAATTAAAATATAAATTCAAGGAAACCTCCCAGAACATAAGATTAAGATAAAAGAGACAGAAAGTGTGAGAAGAAAAATAGGAAAAATAAACTATTTATTTAGGAGTATCAATAGCTAACTAATGGTAGTTCCAGAATAAAAATAATTTAAAAGGGGGAGGGGGAGATGATTAACAAAGAAATAATGCCAGAAATTTTTCCACAGCTGAAAGACAGTCTCCAGAATAGAAAGACCCAATGAATGCTCAACAAAAATGAATGAAAAAACATCCACATATAGACACATTGTCATGAAATGTCAGAACACCAGAAACAGAGAAAAGATATTCAAAACTTCAAGAAAGAAAAACAGATTAAGTTACCCTTAAAAGGACTAAGCACCAAAATGACCTCAAGTTTCTCAATAGCAACACTGGATGCCATATTTTCATTATCATCAAAATAATTTTTAACTAGAATTATATACCTAGCCAAACTATTGATCGGTATGAGGTTAGACGAAATAGTCTCATGAGATTTAACTCCAATGCTCCCTTTTAAAAGAAAATTATTTGTAAACGTGCTCCAGCAAAGTGAGGGAGTAAACCAATGAAAAGAAATACATGATGTCCAAGCAACAATGGGCCAACCCAGAAAAACAACAAAGATAAGTCCCAGGAGAGAAGCAATGTAGCAGATTTAAGGAGGAACAAGTCCACATTGGAGAGAGAGGCTCCTTGAAAGGGAGAATGCAATAGAACACAGAACTGGATGGATATGCTGGAAACAAATGAAAACATGACAATGGAAAATAGCACAAGTGGAGAATGGTGGGTAGAAATTCCAGGGGGGAAATGGTATTCAAAAAAGAAAATATAAGCATAATACACTACTTCGCTCTGTAATGAACAGTATTTAATGTGTGTGAGCTAAAGTCTCACCTATCACAACAGGAATTCAATAAGTGATGCCCAAAATACATAAATCAAGAAATAGAAATGGAAGCATAGTATTTTAATATATTGATGATAGCTATAATTTAGAAGTTGCTTCTGGAATGAGGACTAGGGTTTGGAAGATATGGGGTAGAGATCTATTGGTTTTTAACCAGTGTGTATAATACTTTGATATTTTTAGACTGCTATTTCACTCTGGCTGCAGAGTGGAAAACTGATTGGAGGGTGCAGGAAGATGGTGATGGTTGGGAGAATATTGCAGCAGTGCAGGCAGAAAACAATTAGGAGATCAAATCAACAGAGATTTCTGATGAGTTGGATAAAGTGATGGTGAGGAAGATGGGGGTCCAGGGATGACACCTAGCTTCTTGCTTGTATAGTTGGACGGACAGTGGAACCAATTACTGAGGTAAAGAATCCCAGCCATGAACCAGGTTGTTAAGAGAAGATAAACTGAGTTCAGCACAATACATGTTGGACATAAGGTGCTTCTGAGACATAGGAGAGAAGATGTTACCTAGACAGTTGTAAACACAGCTCTGAGCTCATATCAAATATCCAAGGGTAGGTAGTAATTATAGCTGTTAATACAGATGAGATATCCTAGGGAACAATAAGATCTAGTTACACGGAGAAATTGAATCAATGAGAGAGAAGAAGTAATTGATGCTGTAAGGTTGACACAGTCTCACATTAGATATACCCTGTGCCCAGTTCCAGACTGGCACAGATGTAAGCGTATTCCCACAGTCACAACGTCCTTACCTGTACACGTACAACCCAGTTGCCCCAAAGATTACCCTTCACTTTAGTACTAAAATAAAATAGTTCAAGTTCTCATCCTATATACTGTGGGATGGGCTCCCCCAGCGTTTCCGTGGGTTTCCAGGCAGACTCTTCTGGGTAGCTTTGCACTGCAGCCACCCTAACTACTATCCACAACCCCTAACCATATGTCTAAACTCTTCACTCTGGCTGTTCACACCCATCTTCCTACTCTGTTTCTTCTCCCCAGACATCATCAACAAAGGTTATTGTGTGTAGCAGACTGGGGCAATGGGGATAGTTAGAGCACACAACAGGAAGCAAATGAAAACTCAGACATCACAGTTCCTAGAAAGTTATCAGCTATAGCCCACTACAGGGAATTTTGCACTGGCCTTGAGACCCTCTAGAGAATCCCTGACTCCATGCTGGGGTCTTCTTCCTTCTCTCTGCCCTTTCCTCCTATCTCTTTTGTCTCCTCTCTGCCCCTCACCTCCTGCTGCCCAGGCTTTCCTCAGAGATTATGCTGAGGAATTCAGCTCTCTCTTCATCTACCCCTCATCCTCCAGACCTTGCCAGGTCACTTTCAACACCCAAGGAGGCCAACAGTTTATTTTTCAAAGCAAAGATCCATCACCCCTGAGATGAATTATGTTCCGCCCCAAAATGTTAACTGTCTTCTGTTCCTTCTTGAAAACGCACTCACACACACACATTCATGTGCACACATGTGCACCTTTTGACATTTATTCATGTACACATGCTCATGCTCTCACGACATCCACACATTCATATGTGAACGTACACATACACTCACAATTTAATGTACCTACTTGTGTGCACACGTTCGTACTCACACCCATGCCCCTACGTGCAACACTTAAAGGCTTTTGATAGTGAGTAGTCAGGGGTCGGAAACCCTGGTGGTGTAGTGGTTAAGTGCTACAGCTACTAACCAAAAGGTTGGCAGTTCAAATCCACCAGGTGCTCCTTGGAAACTATGGTGCAGTTCTACTCTGTCCTGTAGGGCCGCTATGAGTTGGAATTGACTCAGCGGCAACAGGTTTGGGTTTTTTTGGTTTTAATCAGGGGTCAGTCCTGAACCTTTCCCTTAGATTAATCCCACCCTGTGTGTACGCACATGTGTGCAAGCACATGTCTGTGTGTATGCCAGATATTCGAAGGGAATGTTCTATTCTTGGACCGGTGTCTCTGACCTGGACAGAGGTGTCTCCTCAGCCAGACCTGGAAGGGAGCTAGTGAGCTAGTGGCTCTGCCACTTGGGGTCTGAAACATGACCTTGTCACCATGACACAGAGGCAGCCCCACCCTGAACAAATAAGTCTGGAATTTGGGGGCTGTGGTAGAAAGAATAATGCCCCTGAGATGTCCATGTCCTAATCCCCAGAACCTGTGAATGTGTTGGCTTACTTGGCAGAAGAACTTTGCAGTTGTGATTATATTAAGGATCCTGAGATCGGGAGATTATCCTGGATTGTCCAGGTGGGCCCAAGGATCCTTATAAGAGGGAGACAGGAGAGTCGGAGAAGGAAGTATGACAACAGATTGCTGGCCTTGAAGATGGAAGAGGGCCCAAGTCAAGGAATGCAGGCAGCATTTAGAAGCTGGAAAAGGCAAGGAAAAGATTCTCCCTGAGAACCTCCAGAAGGAACCCAGCCCAGCCAATGCCTTGACTTTAGCCCGGTGAAACTTCTGACCTCCAGAACTATAAAATAATAAATTTATGCTGTTTAAGCCATTAAATTAGTAATTTGTTATAACATCAGTAGGAAATTAACACAGGGCCCTGAGAAGTTGCCGGCCCTTGGAGGCCAGAAGTCAGGAAGCATGGGTAGTAGGGAGGGAAGGACAGGTGGTACCTATAAGGGGACTCAAAGAGGGGCCTTCCTCCGCTCAGAGGGAGCTTCAGAGGGCTAAAGAAACAGACACCTCCGCTGAGACTGAGTGATGAGGCAGAAGGAAAAGAATGAGAGATTCTGGAGACAGAGTTAGACTATTATCAAGCAGCCCCTCCCCTAGAGCCATTCCTCATGCAGGTAAGCCTAGAGGTGCTAGGTCTCCTAGCAATGGCAGCCATGAGACCCTGGAGTCTGTCACTGAGAATGGGGTAGACTTCAGGGCTTTGGAAGGGACTCCAGGTCCTTTGACCAATTGCAGCCAAGCCAGGACCTCAGAGAAGGATGAGTCATTTCCAGCTGATATTTCCTTAACAGACTGGGAACTAGCTCCTCAGGGGCAGAACTGTGTCTGGCCCATGTCTGGACCGCCTTCCATGTCCAGCTGTCCAGCAAGTACCAATAAGCATGTGCGGGGGGGCAGCAATGGGCAAAACCCACCTGAGACAGCTCTGGAAAAGAGAATATTCTTGGGCCCAAGGTAGTGATCCAGCCACATTCCTGGGGATTCCCAGATGGAAGATTCCAGAGCATACTCCATTTTAGTTACTCCTGCACATGGATGAGATCCTGAGTGTCCCTATTGACTTTGCGTTGCATAATTCCAGGTCAGAGTTCTCCTGGCCTATCTATGGCAGCACTACTCCCAGGATAACCATAAAAAATGGCCTTAACAAATGTTTTGAGCTCTCTGGTCCTCAGTCTCTTCCTCTGTAAAATGGGTCAGGTAATGGTATCAACCCCATAGCATTGTTGTGAGGATTAATTGAAATAATGAGTATAAAGTGACTGGAACATAGTAAGTGCTCAAGAAAAGGGTTTTGTTGTTGTTGTTTTGTTTTGTTTTAATCTTTGAAAGTCTTCAGAGCAAATTCCTGGACCACACTCTGGCCTAGCACTACTTGATGCCCACCAGGAATTGGCCATCCTAGGGAGGCAGGCACCCAGGGCTACCAAGAATTTTCTGAGACTGGCATGTGGGCAGAGACACCCTCCCCTGCACCACTCCTCCCAGCTGGTCACTTCTCCAACCCCACTGTCTGTTGATAGAGTTTCTCAAGAAAGGCTGGAAAAACCTAGAAATTACTTCTAGGAATTTACCTATGGAAGCTGAAGGACAAGTGAGCAAAAATTCATAGCGGTATTTGTAATGGTTAAAAGTTGAAAATAATCTATATGTCCAGCAGCAAAGGTATTGTTGAATAAATTTTTTAAAAAGTGATTTTGTTAAGTATAATGTTATGTACCCATATAAAGGAATCTGTGCATTTTCTAAAATTATGTTTATATAGAAATGGAAAGATGTTCATGATATCATGTAAAAAAGGCCAATTACTAAAAATTATAATAGTATGAGCCCAATACATATATACCAAAATTTGGCTTATACTATCATACTATATATATGTATGTATGTATGAGCTGCAGTGGTTAAGCACTTGGCTGCTAACCAAAAGGTTGGTAGTTTGAACCCACCAGCAGCTCTGTGGAAGAAAGATGTAACAGTCTGCTTTCATAAAGATTTACAGTCTTGGAAACCCTATGGGGCAATTCTGCTCTGTACTATAGGGTCACTATGAGTTGGAATCAACTTGATGGAAACAGGTTTGGTTTTGGTTTTTTTATATATATATCTAAGATACATACCTACATATACAAGTCTTAGATACATAGATACATAATTAGATACTGTATCAGTCAGGGTTCTCCAGAGAAACAGAACCAATAGGATATATTGATATATAAAATTAACCATAACAGATACATATACATGTATACATATATAACCATATATATAAAATCATACGTATGTATGTGTGTGTATGTATCTGTATGTGTGTGTATACGTAGAAAACAGAAACATAGTCTGGAATTAAATAGACCAAAAAATTAGCAATTGAGATGGTTATCACTGGTTATGGAATTTCAGATACCATTTATTTTCTTCTTTATAGCTGTCTTTGGCTAGGTTCTTTACAGAAGTAAGACCAGTGAAGCGTATATACATATATATACAAATATATGTATGTATGTATGTGTGTGTGTGTGTGTGTGTGTGTGTGTAGAGAAAGAGAAAGATTTATCTCAAGGAAATGGCTCACATAGTTGCAGAGGCTGGCAAGTCCCAAGCCCATGGGTTAGGTGTCAGGCTAGAGGTTTCTCCTGACTCATGCAGTGCAGGGGCTGACCCAAGATCAGCAGGTCACATGGCAGACCACTGACTCACAGGCTGCGGAGGCCAATGAATCCAAGATCAGCAGGCGATACAGCAGGCAGATGGCTCAAGTCCCAAGAACAGGAGGTCAGATCATGATGAGCCAGATAGATGGAGGATCCGGAGCAAGTAAATGAGCTTTACCAGAAAGTTCATAGATATATATATATATATATATATATTGGATCCTGGCCCACACCCCTGAGGAAACTCCTTGTCATGGATCGAATTGTGTCCACCAAAAATATGTGTCAATTTGGTTAAGCCATGATTCCTAGTACTGTGTGATTGTCCACCATTTTGTCATCTGATGTGATTTTCCTGTGTGCTGTAAATCCTACCTCTATGATGTTAATGATGTGGGATTATCAGAAGTTATGTTAATGAGGTAGGACTCAATCTACAAGACTAGATTGTGTCTCAAGTCATTCTCTTTTGAGATATAAAGGAGAGAAGCGAGCAGAGAGACATGGGGGACCTCATACCATCAAGAAACAAGAGCCAGGAGCACGTCTTTTGGACCGAGGGTCCCTGTGCTGAGAAGCTCCTAGTCCAGGGGAAGATTGATGTCAAGGACCTTCCTCCAGAGCTGACAGAGAAAGAAAGCCTTCCCCAGGCACTGATGCCCTGAAGTTGGACTTCTAGTCTCCTAGACTATGAGAGAATAAACTTCTGTTTGTTGAAGCCATCCACTAGAGGTATTTCTGCTATAGTAGTACTAGATGACTAAGACACTCCCCTTACAACTGATTGGCTGATCACATCAGATCATATCACAGAGGATGACTGCATCATTATATAACTGCCAAACTACATCATTACGTAACTTCCAGACCACTGAGACTCATGGCCCAGCCAAGCTGACCCAGAACCTTTACCATCACAATAGCTTTACAGCATTGTCTGAAAAAAATTTTTCAGTGTGTATGTACTACTCTTTTTCACTTTTTAAAATACAATATTTTAGACATACAAACAGTATTGATTATGTAATGAAATATCTTGAAGCCACAAATCAACTTAAGACATTTATTACATTTATTGAAAGAAATATTTTAAATTATTTCAAAAATACACGTGCTTCTATAAAATTAATAGCCCCAGTAAACCTCCTCAAATACTGAATTATGAAAATATATTGGAAAATTTAAAACATAATATGAAGAAATGGAAACTTATACCATATTCTTTGATGGAAAATCTTAATATCATAAAAATGTCAACTCTCCCAACATTAATATATAAATTTAATGCAATTCAAAAACATAGTACCATTTTAATTATACAAAATGATATTATCATTCATATAAAAGAAATAAATGGCTGAAAATATAATATTTAAAGGAGGAAAAGGTCTTACCTTGACTTACAGATATTAAAACGTATTGTAAAGCCACTAGAACCCAGCAATATGGTATTGCCATAGGATTATTGAACTGCCAGAGAACTTCAGAATAAAATAAAGAGCCCAAAAATACATTCCAGTATACATGTGAATTTAAGACATATTATAGATGATATTTCACCTCAGTAAGAAAAAGAAGGCTAATTAATAAATGATGCTGGCACAAAACAGCTATCCATCTGTAAGAAAATGAAGTTAGATCTTTACCTCACACCATATAAAAAATTCCACTTCAATGTTAAAATAAAATATAAAAAACCTTCTAAGAAATGTTAGGTGACTATATGTATAATCTAGAGATGAAAAAAAAACCACAAACCCACTGCTGTTGAATCTATTCTGATTCATAGTAACCCTATAGGACAGAGTAGAACTGCTCCATAGGGTTTCCTAGGCTGTAATCTTTATGGAAGCTAACTGCCACATCTTTCTCCCATGGAGCAGCTAGTGGGTTCAAATCACTGACATTCTATTGGTTAGCAGCTGAGCACATAACCACTGCACCACCAGGGTTCCATCCAGGGATTATGGACACATTTTTACTTATGACAGGAAACACAGAATCTAAAAGAAAAAAAATGTTTAATTATATAAAATTTAAGTTCATTCAATTAATTTATTATTTCAAGTATTTATTGGTTCTAGAATTCCCATTTGCTTATTTTTGTGGTCTATTTCTCTGCTGAGGTTTTCTATTTAATCATCCATTATTAGCACATTGTCCTTTATGTCTACGAGCATAGTTATAATAATTGTTTTCAAATTCTTGTCTGATGATTCCAACATCTGGGTCATTGTTTTAGGCTGAGTTCTCTAGAGAAGCAAAACCAGCAAAGCATATGAATATATATAGAGAGAGAGATTTGTATTAAGGAAATGACTTACACGATTATAGAGATTGGCAGATGTGGGTTCAGGTGGAGGCTTCTCTGATTCACATAGCCGCAGGGGCTGGCAAACCAAGATAGGTAAGTCAGACAATGGGCTCTGGCTCACAGGCTTCAAAGACTGACATACTCCAAGATCTGTAGGCAAGACAGCAGGTAAGTTGTTAGCTCAAGTCCCAAGAACCAGAAGTCAGATGAACAAGAGCCAGCGGCAGGATCCAGTGCTAGCAAAAGCCCACGAGACTTGCCAGAAAGTCCACTAATATTGGATGCAGGTTACGCCCCCAAGGGAACTGTCTTTCAACTAATTGACTACTCACAGCTGATCCCAGCATGGAGTTAATCACACTATATCAGATCTTATCATGGAGGTGATCGTATCATTATATGACTGCCAAACTACATCATAACTGCCAAACCACTGAGAATCACGGTCCAGCCAAGTTTACACACAACCTTAACAATACAGTCACCTTGGAGTTGGTCTCCGTTGATTGCCTTTTCTCTTAAACATAGGTCACATATTCCTATTTCTTCATACGTCTAGTAATTTTGGATTGTATCCTGGACATTGTAAAAAAGTGATGAGTTGTAGAGATTCTAGATTCCACTATATTCCTCTGAAAGAGTGTTGATTTTTAAATATTTATCTGGCAGTTACTGTGACTAAATTCAAACTACAAATTGTCTCTCCCTTGTGGTAGGCAGCAGATGAAATTTCTGTTCAGTTATTTTAGCCACAGTTAGGCTTTTAGGAGTTTGCCCAGTGAATTTACAGTTTAGGAAACACTCAGAGATTTGGGTGGAGTTTATAAACAGAATTTACAGCACCCCCTCTGGGCTTTCTTCCTTCTAGGATTTGCCTTCTTACTTTTCAGCTGCTGTGGAAGCTCTGAATGCTGTTCTCTAATTCCTCAACAGGTAAAAATATGCATTTTTATCTAAGTTTTAGCAGGTTCATGTGGACATGACCTCAGGCAAAAGGCTATAAAAATGAGAAACTCATTCAATGCTGTTCTGTCCTTTCAAGTCTCAGCTTCCCTCCAGTTTCTGCCTGTTCTGGTCACTTGCAGTGCCTTCTCATAGCCTTTTAAATATTTTGTCCAGAGTTTATAATTGTTATCTATAGAAAAGTTTATCTTTTACAAGGTCATTATCAGAAGCAGAATTCTCTGACAGCATAAAATTAAATTTCTTCAAATGGCTAAAGATTCCCATAAACAAAGTCAAAAGTCAAACATTAAATTGGAGGAAAATATATTTTTAATTCCTATCACAGATAGAGGAGCCCTGGTGGCACAGCAGTTAAATGTTCAACTGCTAACCAAAAGGTCAGCGGTTCGAATCCGCCATCCTGCTCCTTGGAAACCCTATAGAGCAGTTCTACTCTGTTCTTTAGGATCTCTGTGAGTCGGAGTCGACCCAACGGTAACAGGTAACATTGATCACAGATAGGCATATTTTTGCCCATTCCAAAGAAAGGTGTTCCAACAGAATGCAGAAATTATCGAATAATATCATTAAAATCACATGCAAGTAAAATTTTCTGAAGATCATTAAAAAATGGTTGGTTGCAGCAGTACATTGACAGGGAGCTGCCAGAAATTCAAGCTGGATTCAGAAGAGGACACAGAACGAGGGATATCATTGCTGATGTTAAAAAGCAAAGATGTCACTTTGAGGACTAAATGTACTCCTTATTCAAGCCACGGTATTTTCAATTGCATCATATGCATGCGAAAGCTGGACAATGAATAAGGAAGACAAAAGAAGAATTGATACCTTTGAATTATGGTGTTGGTGAAGAATACTGAGTATACCACGGACTGCCAAAAGAATGAACAAATTTGTCTTGATAGAAGTACAGCCAGAATGCTCCTTAGAAACAAGGATGGCAAAACTTCGTCTCAGGTACTTTGGAAGTGTTATCCGGAGGGACCAGTCCCTGGAGAAGGACATCATGCTTGGTAAAGTAGAGGGTCGGTGAAAAAGAGGAAGACCCTAGATGAGAAGGATTGACACAGTGGCTGCAATGATGGGCTCAAGTATAGCAACGATTGTGAGGATGGCATAGGACTGGGCAGTGTTTCGTTCTGTTGTGCATAGGATTGCTATGAGTTGGAACCACCTTGAGGGCACCTCAACAGCATGGCAGATAAAGAGTTAATTTCTAGCTCTTACAGATTGCTAAGAAAAGACCAAGCATCCAATAGAAAAATGTTCCAAAAGAAAGTTAACACCTACTACTGACGGACAAAAGTAACAGTATATTTTTATACATAGCTGGTGAAAATAAGAATTGCTACTACCTTTTTGGAAAGCAATATGGAAACATCTATTTAAAATATCGAATATACATACACTTTAACCCAACCCCCACTTACAGAATTTGTCCCACAGAAATAAACAAAAGTACTCAAATGCAGGATGGCTTGATTCTCCTTCCTCCAGTGGGCTCTTGCCCCAGTCTTTCCCATCTCAGTAAATGACACCAGCATTTAACCAGTTGATCAAGCCCCCAATCTGGAAATTAGTCCTGATTCTTCTTAGTTTCTTTGATACCATATTCAATCCAAAGACTATACCTGTTGTGTTTACATTAAAGATTTGTCGTGTATCCAACTATTGGTGAAGCTAAGTTTGATTTCTTTGTTGGGGTAGTATCTGCCAGATCCTGCCTTTGTAAAGAAAACTGTTTCTATTTGAAATTGAAAAGTAATCAGTTGGATAATACTTGGAAATTTTATGACTCTCTGTGTCCCCCAAAATTTCATCTCATGATTTTAGCATCCATTAACGAGCCTTATTTGAATCAATTATTACATTGGTGGTTGCGAAATTGTGACATTTCTGATTTTATTATTTCTTCTATGTTTATTATCTGTCATTCTTCTGTGAAGAACTTTCCTTCCTGTCCCTCTGAGTATTGCTGTGGATTCACTGATTCTTTTTTAATTCAGTGTATTATAATCCATTATTATCATTATTCTTTTTTATACTCAAATTGTTCAGAATTTGTCCAGCCTCTTCAAGCCATCTCCTGTGTCCTTTTGACATGTCCCCATCAGTGCTTTCTGGCACAACAGAATTGTAATAATTACAAAAATTTAAATATAGGCTGTATAGAACCCAAAAAAACTCATTGCCATCAAATCAATTCTGACTCATAGTGACCCTATAGGGCAGAGTAGAACTGCCCCATAGGGTTCCCAAGGAGCGGCTGGTGGATTTGAACTGCTGACCTTTTGGTTAGCGGCCCAGCTCTTAACCACTGTGCCACCAGGGCTCCAGACTATATAGAGACATTATTATATCAATGTTAAATTTCTTGAGTATAATAATGGTATTGTGGTTATGTAGGAGAATGTCTTTGCTCTTAAAAGATGTTCTGAAGTATTTAAGGATGAAATTTTGTGATGTCTGCAACTAACTCTGAAGTGTGTGTGGCGGGGGGGTGGAGGGGGGACAAATGTTGCAAAATCTTAAAAATTGGTGTATCAACTGGGCCTTTCTTTCAGTTCTTCTGTAGGTTTGAAATTTTTCAAAGTAAATGTGAAAAGATAAGCCTTGTATCCAGTCACTGGTCACTACCTCCACAGCTACCACATTGATCATAACCACTATCCTAATCCCCCTGTCCTCCTCCCCACTGGTCTCTCACTTCTCCACTCCCCCTACAGTCCATTCTCACAGAGCTACCAACATGATCTTTTTAAGGTTTAAATCTGAGCTTGCCATTCCTTTACCTAAAGCTTTCCCTGACACCTAGAATAAAATCTAAATTCCCTTCAGAGGCCTCTAAGACCCTCCATGGCCTGGCCCCACCTGACTCTCCATCCTCTCTCTTGTGCCTCCTCCACTCACTGTATTCCAGCCTCAGGGCCTTTACACAAGCTGTGCCCTCTGCCTGGATTTCCTTTTTCTGATTGTTCTCACCTCTATCAGTGTCACCTCCACCAAGAGGTCCTCTCTGCTCACTCTTACTTAAATAGCTTCCCCGTTACCATCAGGTCAAGCTCTCTCATCACCCAGCTTAATTTTCTTCTTAGCACATGTTTGTTGTCTGTCTCCCCTGCTGGAATGTAACATGACCCAAAAGCAGAGAATTTGTCTGTTCAACGCTGTATCCTTAACACCTAGAACAAAGCCTAGCACATAGTAACTGCACAGTAAATCTTTATTGAATAAAATGATACAGACATTCACTGATACAGACACAAATACACGGATGTGTTTACATGCAGAAATGCACGCTAACACACACACAGAAACACCCATAAATGCTTACAGAGGTACATGTAAACACATCAATGAGCAGGCAGACATACAGTTGTAGAGCTCCTGGGGACATATAAGAGGTCCCTGGGTGATGCGAATGGTTTGCGCTTAGCTCTACTACTAACCTAAAAGTTAGTGGTCCAAACCCACCCAGCAGCACCACGAAAGAAAGGTGTGGCCATCTGCTTCTGTAAAGATCACAGCCAAGAAAACTCTATGGAGGAGTGCTACTGCGTAACGCATGGGGTCAACATGAATTGGAATTGACCCAACAGCACCAGGTTTCTGGTTTTTATAGGCACATAAACACACACACAGACACACTCAAACAGAATATATAAAGACATATAGATACACTGAAGTCACTCACACACTAACACACACTTATCTTTAGATATTCATTCACTAATTCATTTACATACATTGACACACACATAGGCACGTTTACCCAGGCACACACAAACATGCTCAGACACACACGCACAAAGATACAGACGTCCGGGTGCATGGACATGAATGAACACCTACACACACACACACACTCACACATGCGTGTGCACACACACACTTCCCCTTTGCCTGACACAGGCTTTTACACTCTTGCAAAACCCATCTTGGGTGAGCAGTGCTGGGCCACTGCACGTCCCCTGGCCAGGATAGCCCCCAATCCCCTGGCAGCGCTCCCCTCCCAGGACAGACAATGTGGGAGGGGGCGGGGGCTGCTGGGCAGGCGTCTCTTGATTTATGACTGTTCTGAGGCTGCCATTCAGATCAGCAAGGTCACTGAGGCCATTAGCTGTCTGGGCAGAGCCATAAAGCACGCCTGGCTTGGCACCCTTTGCTCCGGCCATGCTCGCCTCTGCGGTCACCCTGCCTCCCGGGGCAGTGCCTGAATACCAAAGGCACTGGCCTCTTCTAGCCAGATTCTAAGGAGACAAGGGCAACAAGGAAAGTCCCCAGGGCTCCTGAGGTGTCTTCCCACTTGACTGGTTGGGGATGACCCTATGGGACAGGGTCAGGTAAAGGGTAGGGGTTCTCAGTAAGCCGAGGCAGATTGGAATACACTCTGCTCACGTAGAGCTAGAGCTAACAGGGGCTGGGAATGTGGAGTGGGCCAGCAGGAGAGGGTCTGAGATGGCACCCAAGACAACTGGATGCCAGATCCTGGGCACAAACCAACCCCAGAGCCCAGCGGCTGGTGTGGCCCGGGCTGCCTATGGCTACCTGCCCAGTCTGCACAGGACTCCAGCCTGAGCCCATGAAGTCTTCAGGGGGCTGGATGTCTCCATTTTCCCAGGCACCCAGGTGAGCAACCCCGAGGAAACCTTTCGGTCATCCTTTCAGAAGCCTCCTGCCCACATGGAGCCTTTGAATGACACCCTCTTCTGGGTTCAGGAAGTGGAGGGGCAAATTCCAGAGAAGTCCCTACAATATGTTCAAAAGCCTGGAGGGAGGAACCCAACACCATAGCTCTGAGCAAGAAACAGCCTGAATGGAGGGCTGAAGCGGGAGAGGACATGGTGTGTTCAAAGTTTAGGAGACACCCATGCCAACTGGAAGAGTGGGCAGGTGAGTGGTGGGAGGTGTGTAATGCCCAAACCATGCAGCCTCAAAGCAAGGATTTGGGGCTATAATTAAGGGCACTGGGGGGCCGTGGGTCTTAAGCAGAGGAGTGATGTGATTTGATTTGACACCTTGTCCCTGGTCATCCCATGTAGCACACATGGCTATTACTTCAATCGAGAAGTGAGAGGAGCAGGGGACTGAGACAGGAAAAGGGGGGAAACATTTTACAATATGTCAGGGACTGAGCACCAGCCCTTGGTTTTTGCCAAAAGAACACTGTTTGCAACTAGGGTTCAACCAAGAGACTGCATTTCATTCATTCATTTACTTGCATATCACCATCATGTAGGCCTTGTGGAGATAAGAAATAAACCAGGCCCTGCCATCCAGGGGTGTACAGTCCAGTAAAGGATGAGGAAAGGGAAGGAGCGGGGAATTGGCACCAGCATTTATAGAGCACTACTGCATGCCAGACACTGATTTGGGCAGCTGACATTCGGGATATCATTTTGGCTTCACAAGCACCCAGTGAGGGAGGTACTTCTGATCCCATTTTACAGACAAGGAAACTGAGACTAGGCCGTGGGGATGGGGTGAAGTCTTTGCCTAAGTTCTCACAAGCTGGTGGCAGACAGACTTCAGAGAGAGACAGAGAGCAGGCTGAGGTACTTCAAGGGTAATTTCCATCCTTGTCTTCAGGCCCGGCTAGGTTCTAAAGTTCCCAGAAAGGATGAGACCCTGGGGGATTGGACTTAAGGGCCCAGCGCTGCCTCCCCCTCAGTCTGTGATTAATGCCTGACAGTCCTTCCACTTGCAGGGAACTCATCAGACAAATATTTCCTGATGTGAACTTTGTGTCGCCCTAGAATGAGAAATCCCAGCCCCCTCAGCAGTCCGCGCCCCAGATGAATGGGCTCCCGTCCTGGCGCCTGTGAATGATACTGCCCGTGCTGCAGAAGGAGGTCGATAAAAGCCCTTCATCAGCAGAACTGTGGCCTCTCCCTGCCCCAGTTCCCTCTCTACACTGTTCCCTGGGGGCTGGCCCTGGCCTGCCCACCAGAGATGGGGAAAGAGGGTCCAGGTAAAGTGGGGGATAGGCCTTCTCTAGCCATGCCCACGGTCAAGGCCCTTTGGGGGTCAGAGGGAAGGTAGGGTCTGCCAATATTTAGCCTTGACTTTGAAGCTCCAGTGATCCAGATGAGGACATAAGTGTGTAGCCCGAGGCTGTGAGCAAACACCTGCTTAGGGCAACTAGAATCTCAAAGGCTCTGTGGAGGGGAAATGGAGGATGCTAGAGCCAAGTGGTTCTAGGAAAGAAACACTAGAGGTTGTTGCAGTAGTGATAGAAAATAAAAATAATAACCAGTACTATTTACTGAGTGCTTACTCTCTGCCAGGCACGGTGCCAAACATTGACATGCATTACTGCATTTAATTCTCACAGAGCTACATGGAGCGAGACGGCATTATCCCATTTTACAGATGAGAAATATGAGACCTAGAGCAGTTAAATAATACTCATTGAATGGAGGTGTTGGGACTGAACCCTGGATTACCCTGGCTTCAAACCTGTGCTTTTGACCATTTGTCATCCAGCCATTCAACTATCATTTGTAAAATGATGTCTTTGTGCCAGGCTTTAGGCCGAGTGCTGGAAACGCACAAGACAAGCATGGTCCCTGCCCTTGTGGACCTTGCAGTCCAGTGGGGAACTGACATCAGACAGCATAAAGGAAACAAGCAAAGGGCTGAGTTGTAAAATTTGGGTGGAGGCAGGATGCTCAAAGAAGGTTTTGCTACGGGGTTGACATTTAAGGAGGAGGAAGAGTATCTTCTCTTGCCCTTACCACCATTCTTTACTGGGAGAAACCTGTCTGACTCCAGAGTATGGATCCGAGAACAAGTCTTCTTTGACATGACCAAAGGTGTCAAGAGTTCAGGGCTGGGGGACAGAGCACAGACAGCGACGCCAGAGAGAAGAAAGAGACCATCATGTCCAGCAAGTACTAGTGGGTTGATAGCAGGAGATGAAGCTGGGGAGGAAGGGGACGGACTGGAAGAAGCAAGGGGCCTCCTGTGTGAAGGAAGCAACCAGAACTGTGTGGTCCCTGGCTGGGTGGTAGGTTGGCAGGCTTAAAAGTGGGGTTCAAGAAGGTAGGCCCTCAGCCAGCAGCCAGAGGCTCAGGAAGCAGTTGGGAGCTGGCAAGAGATCCAAGCCCCAGCCAAGCAGGGTGAGTTCAGGGGAGAGTTCTAGGCCCAGCAGGAAAGAGAAGGCCAACAGCAAAAGCCTACTCAGAGCCAGAGCTCAGGACCCCAGAAAAAAAACCAGTTGCCTTCGAGTCAATTCCAACTCACGGCAACCTCATGTAAGTCACAGTAGAACTATGCTCCATAGTTTTCAGTGGCTGATTTTTTGGAAGCAGATCACCAGGCCTTTCTTCCAAGGTCCCTCTGGGTGGACTCGAACCTCCCATCACCATTCTTTCGGTTAACAACAGAGCACATTAACTGTTTGCACCACCCAGAGACTCCGGAGTTCAGGGCATCAAGAGCAATACCAGGGGCTACCTGCTGGTGGTGCTGTGGCCACAGACCTATTCTCCACCCAGTCAGGATGGGCCTGGGACCCTGACTGGGAAGGGCAGGGCAGGCAGAGACACCCCACGCCTAGGTTGCCAGGAGCTGGTGGTAGGAGGATGCAGAGGCAAGCAGCTTCAGTCTTGACTCCAAAAATCTCCTCTTACTGCATTTTGCCAGTGGCTTGGCCCCAGGACTTCCTTAGACATTCTGCTTCTCGCGTTATCAAGTTTGAGTCCATTAGTACTTCTCAACCTCTCCCTAAGCCTCTCCCATTCACAGCTCCACCCTGTTTCTGAACCCTCCCTGAGCCTGACCCTATCCGCAATCCTTACTCCCACTCTGAACCCCATTCTGAACCCTGCCCCATCCTGACCCTCAGTTCATCTTTGACCCTTGCCTGACCTTCATCCCCAAGCCTCACCCTAATCCTGAATTTTCTTCCATCTCTGAGACTCAGCCCCTCCCTGACCCTCCACCCCTTCCCCATCCCACTCCAGTCCTGAGCCCCACCCTCCCCTACCCTGTTAGCCCATTTCTAGCTCCCACCCCACTCCTGCCATCCCTCACCCCACCACTGAGCCTTCCCCATACTTCACCGCCAGCCCTGCCTCTGGGATGGGGTCAGGATCAGGTGAAGGTCTAGGAGGAGAGATGAGGGTATCTGTTGCTCATGTTCCTTATAACTTATCTTAAACCTGAGAGGTTCCCATTTTCTTTAAGGGCCAAAAGACAGGTGGGAATTTCAAAATGATCTCATTAAAATGCCATGTACAAAACCTATCCATGGCTTATGACATCAGAATAGTGTTTCTTCTTGTAGGGGGACCGAGGGTACAGACTGGAGGGAGGTAAGGGGGGTTCTGGGGGCCAATGATGCTCTATTTCTTGCATTGGGTGTTGGTTACACTGCTGTATTCAGTTAGTGAAGATTAATCAAGGCATATACTTATGATTTGCGCACTTTTCTGTATCAATGTCATTCTTCAACAAAAAGTTTTTGAAAATGCCCTGTAGCCTGGGCAGGCCCAGCCTTCAGAGCGGTAGAGGTGTTCACAGTGCCTGCAGCACATGGGACACAACCACCTCGGATGCTGGTCAGCATGACTCTACCTTGCACAGGCCCCTTGGAAAGCAATGTGGCTCTCAGTGTTCCCAGGCCAGGCATTCACCCCAACAGGACGCTGACAGTGAGCTCCCCCCAGTATGCCCCACTGTCTGCTGGGACCCTGACTCAGTGCCAGCTGCCTTTCCTACCCTAACAGCTATATTTTTCAGGTACAATATGACAGGCTCAGTCTATTCCTGTTATATATTTCCCAGTAAATGGACAAGGTGAAAACAGTGTCAGTTCAAATCACTATCATGACACTTAATTCTGATTTACTGTACCTTTTGCTGCAATCTTGAAAGTGCCTGCGTCCGTGCAGAGCTGGATTGCCTAGCCAGGCCCCACGGGGTCGACGATAAGATCAGCTTCAATAAAAGAATTTAGGGGAAGGCAGCCCCAGGTGGGCAGGGGGCAAGCTGGGGCCCAGAGGACGAGCCTGCAGAGATGCCAAAGCCGCCGCACACCCATGCCCCCCTCCCAGTGCCTCTTTGTCCCCAGCCCTGTGTTTGCAGCAGCTGGGAAATTTATGGAGGCTCCATAAACGGGTTTTACAGACAGCTGTTAGACCGTGCGGAGCAAGGCTTAGCTGTCGGGGGACCTAGTCGCAGGCTTACAGCCAAAACACTTAAATATTATGGCCCCACATATATAAAAAGTGTGCTGTGCACGTCCTCTGCTGCCTCTCTTCTGACCCAAGAGCGTGGGGTATGGCCAGAGAATAGCCGCTCAACAGAGACAAAACACTGCAACCTTTTGTGCCAGCCCCCTGCAACCCGGGCCAGGAGCCTCTGGTGGGGCTGGCAGCATGGGTGCAGGGAGACTCATCCAAACAACAGTGCCAGGCGTGTGCTGGCCTCCTCCTACCCCTGCCCTCCAGGCCCACTGTGCCCAGTTCTAGCTTGCCAAGTTCTTTTAGCCTAAGGACCTTGTTCCAGCTGTTTCTCGTGCCTTGACATCTCCCCGCTCAGGACCACCCTCCCAACCCCTTCCCCCTTTTTCTTCCCCTGACCAGTTGCTACCTACCCTTTCAAAACTCATCCTAAATATTGCTTTCTCAGAGGCATCTTTCCCACCCTCCAGAATCAGGGCCTCTATTAAAATAAAAATGCTCATAGCCCCCCTGGACTTCTTCATAACATTTATAACAACTGTAATTAAATAATTATTGGTGTCATTATCTGTTTAATGTCTGTCTTCCCTACTGGACCATAAACTCCGTGAAACAGGGACTGTATCTGAATGCATCCCTAGTGCTTTTGCCAGGCCTGGCACTCAATAAATATTCGTTGAACGAATGAATGGATGGATGAAGATGCGAAGATGAATCGACACAACCTTCAGACGTAGCACAAAGCAAAATGTGCTCAGTCCCTAACAGTGGGAGAAGGATTCGTGGGTGTTCAGCAAAGAGAAGCCACTTTGGCAAGGGGGACTCAGGAAAAGCTTCCAGGAGGGGTGACACCTCCTGGTGTCCTGGTTAAGTGATTTCATTCAGAATCTGGCTGGTAAGGGTTCAAGTCCCGGCCATGATGCTTAAGATGTCAGACATCAGGCTAATCCCTTTGTCTTTTTGATCCTCAGCTGCCCCATCTTTAAAATGGGACTAACGATGGTTGCTTACCTCATGTGACTCTTAGAAACGTTAAGTGTGCTTAGCACAGTACATGTAATAAGTTCATTCAGCCCCATTGCTACTGAATATGGCTAGAACTTGGTCATTCCAGGTTAAGGGCACAGCATGTGTGAGGGTATTTATTGTTGTTGTTAGTTGCTGTTGAGTTGATTCTGACTCATGGTGATCCCACGTGTGCAGAGTAGAACAGCTCCATATGGTTTTCAAGGCTGTGCTCTTTTGGAAGCAGATCACTAGGCCTGTCTTTCCAAGGCACCGCTGGGTGAGTTCAAACCACCAATCTTTCAGCTAGTAGTTGAGTGCTTAACTGTTTTTACCACCCAGGGACCTTTTAAAGATATTTACAAGGGATAAAATAATTCCCAGAATGCCCCGCTGCCTTGAAAACCATGTTTTGTATCTTGGTAGCTGATTTTACCAGAGGAGTGTGTCTGACTCAATAAGAGCCAATTGTAGGCTGGCCAGTGATCTATGACTTATGGCTAGTCCAATCAGATATCCCCTCCTGGGTGTTTGATTTAAGAAACATGGGAAGAATTGGCAGAAAGGGCAGAAGTTGAAAGTTCCACGATAGAAATACCAATGCCCAAGAAAATGGAAATTATAACTAAGCACAAGGAGACAGTCAGGGGGGTGCCTTGGATGCTGACAACTTTCCAGCTCCCAGCCCATCTGTATCCTTATGACATGAGCTTTTTTCTTTTCTTTTCTTTTTTTTTTTTTTGAGTAGGCACTATAGCAGTGCAGTTAAATTTGACTTCTCACTCAAAAACACACTCACTGTGTGACCTTGGACAGAGTACTTAACCTCTCTGAGATTCAATTTCCTCATCTGCAAAGTAGAGATCATAAAATTTTTGTCTCAGAAAGTTGTCATGTGAGATAATGTGGTAGATTGTTCACCAATATCCTTTTCACTAAGACCAGCCCAGTCTAAACCAGAGTGTGACTGCTCAAGATTTAAATTTATGCTTACGCCGCCAATCTTTTGTGTGTAGAAAAAAAGGGTGAGAAAGCTGCTCAACTCCTAAACTGGGCGTATTCTCCAAAGCTCTCATCATATGTGGAAGAAGGATAGATCAAGCCATTTGAAATTACCAGTATTCAACCATTTGGTCTATAAAAGTGGTTAAAGTGCTTGGCTGCCAACTGAAAAGTGGGTGTTTGGAACCCACCAGCCATTCTGCAGGAGAAGGATGTGGCCGTCTGCTTTCATAAAGATTACAGCCTTGGAAACCCTATGGGGCAGTTCTGCTCTGTCCTGTAGGGTCACTGTGAATTGGAACTGACTCAACGGCAATAGGTTTGGTTTGGTTTTATGGTTTAACTTTAGAAAAGATTCCCCAAGAGCCTAGAGAATACTGGACTGGGGCACTCCTCCCAGGAGATGGAATCAGAGCCGTAATTAAGGAGCATTCCCCATGCCTAGACTAGGAACTCCTCCAAATGTGTGCCCAGCATGACTTCAAAATTTCTACAGAGCTGTGACTGCGGTGTGTCTTCCTTTCTTGTCCCTTCCAGATGGGAGTGCTTAGCTGTGATTGTCCTGTCCCATTTCACTACAGGATATTGGGCCTGTGAGTAGGAGGTGGCTAGTCTTTTTGGTTCATAGATCTCTGAACCAAGATGAGCCAGTGGATGGGACTTCGTGTTGCTTCTACAGCCCAGAGCGTGTTGAGCATGTTCTCCACTTAGGAGATGGAGGGAACTGAACGTATGGCAACCAGAAGAGTGGACCATAGTAGATTATTTTTTTTTTTTTGTCACCAATGCCCCACCCCCTTGAAGTCAGTCTTGGCTGTGTGACTTGCTTTGGTCAATGAAATGTGGGTGGAAGTGACAAGCTGATTCTAGGCAAAAGCTTTAAGAGCTGGTTTGCACTTTGCCACACTCTCTTTCCCTCTGACATGACAACCAACAATGCTCCCAACAGAAGTTGCTCCAGCAGCCTTAGTCCTGGAAAAAAGAAAATGTTGATGCCAGCTGACTTGTGTTGGCCAGGTACCATGAATAAGAAATAGACTTTGGTAGTTGTAAGACACTGAGATTTTAGAGTTTTTGTTACCGTAGCATAGCCTGGCTTATCCTGGCTGATAAAATGGTATGCAAATAATAGAGTCTGACTCAGAATAAGTGCCATAGTTATTTTTTCCTGTTTCTTGAAAATTTAAGAGTCATATAAAAGACCTGGAGATAGAAATATGAGTTCAGTTCAGTGAAGAATTTGATGTAACTGGAATGAAGGCTACATGAAGGGAAGTGGTTGACAATAGAAGTGAAAAGGGAGGCCACATCATGAAGGACTAGGAATAGAAACTATATGGTGCTTATCCAGCTTGGTGGGTACAAAATTACATCATCTTTTAACATTCCAGTGGTTCTAAGAAGCCATCTCCCCATCACAAAAGTGTTTGTTTATTTGTTTTTGTCTCCTCATATCATCTTCCCGCTAACCATCCTTCCCCCACCCCCTGCCCCACCTCTGTGTTCAGTCTGAGATCATCAGCAGTTGACATTACTGTTGTCTAACAGAGAGAATCAGAAAATCTCATCTGTCCACCAGAGGGAGGACCTGTCTGCTGGTCTTTCTGCC
The DNA here is from genome assembly GCA_030035585.1 of Dugong dugon. NCBI lineage: Eukaryota > Metazoa > Chordata > Mammalia > Sirenia > Dugongidae > Dugong > Dugong dugon. The sequence continues at coordinate 70,910,891 of CM057471.1, forward strand.
TATGGTGTCACAGCTGAAAACAGACTGGCCAAAAGCAAACAGCATAAAAGAAATAATTGATAGATTTTACTACACTAACATGTAAAACTTCTAAACGACAGCAGACACCATAAACAAGCTAAAAACCAACTATAGCTTGGGAGAAAATATTTGCAATTTATATAGCAGATAAGAGATTAGCATCCAGAATATACAAAGAATTCCAACAAATCAATAAGAAAAAGACAAATGACCCAATAGAACACTCTGAAAATGATTTAAAAAAAAAAAAAAAAACCAGTCAATTTATAGAAAAGGAAATTCAAATGGGCAATAAACTTGAAGAATGTTCAGTTTCACTAGTAATCAAGGAAATATAATATTAAACAACTGTGACCTATATTTCATTCCTCAGATTGGCAAAAAAAAAATTAGTATTAACTTTTAGTGAGGGAGTGTGGAAATGAGGACTCTTAACCCTTTGATGACCCAATTCTTTTCTGCTTTGAATTTTTTGTTGATATCATATGTTTTTATTAATGGATGCATGCTGAATCATTGAGTGTGTCTAAATTTTTGGTAGGTATTATGGATTTTTTTCCCTCACCTCCTCCCACAAGCCTACCTTAAATATTTAGTGGTACATGTGAAGTACCACTAATTATACCTCAGATTCTCCACTGGGGTCTATTGTTACATATGTATAACAAATAAAAGTTTTTTTGATTTCTATTTTTCCTACCAAAAATTCAGACACCTCATACAATACCCTGTAAAAACAGTAATCTTTGGCACATGCTCATTTCTTCAGTTTTAAACAGTCATAAAGGCCCCTGCCTTGCAGCAGCATGCACTATCGGTGGGAAAGCAGGTTCCCAATAAGCTCCAGAAGCTGAAAAACTTCATGGTCACTGTATCTACTACCAGGCACCAAAGGGTTAAATACTACTGGTGACGATATAAATTGGCACAAGCTCTTCTGAAGGACAATAAATCAAAGTTTTAGTATCCCCTCTAAAGAAAGTATTTGCACATGTGCACAAGAAGGCCTGTATAAGGATGTTTACTGCAGTATTGTCTATAAGACTAAAAAACTGGAGAAAACCTAAATGTCCATCAACAGGAGATTAGCTAAGTAAACCATGGTATGGCCATACCATGAAGTACTATTCAGCAATTTAAAAGAGTGAGGTAAGACTATGAAATAGCATGAAGAGATAGCATTGGGTGAATAAAGCAAGTGGCAAAAAAAATTACATAAAGCAGGATACTTTTTGTAGAGACAGAAACACAAAAAAAAATTGTATGGATACAAATGCATCTTTTTAGAAGGTTTAAAGAGATGATTCAAAAGGAAATAGGAGCAGTAGCATTTGAGGCTGCAGGAAAGGAACATGTATGGTGGTAGTGGTGGTAGGTAAGGGGATGATGGGAAAGTGCCAAAGGGGACTTCAGCTTTATGGGTAATATTTCTGTGTTTTCCACAGATGAGAAAAAGGAGAAGGTATTTTATGGACTTCCTATGTAATTAAAAATTATTTACAAAGAGAAAAGGAGGCTGTCTGGCAACTCAGTGGGCCTCCTCTCCCCTGACAGAAAGGCAATGGTGACCCAGGAGCTCACACATCACCACCATTGATGGGGCAGTAATTTTTCAGGATGCAGTGGGGAGAGAAACTGGATTAGTCAGGATAAACTGTAACTAACACCACCAATGTCTCAGTGCTTTACCATAACACCATACATTTGTCAGTTTGTCATACTGTGGTGGCTTTCGTGTTGCTGTCATGCTGGAAGCTATGCCACCAGTATTTCAAATACCAGCAGGGTCACCTATGGTGCACAGACTTCAGTGGAGCTTCCAGACTTAAGACAGACTAGGAAGAAGGATCTGGCTATCTACTTCTGAAAAAAGTCCACCAGTGAAAACCTTATGAATAGCAGCAGAACATTGTCTGATATAGTACCGGAAGATGAGCCCCTCACATTGGAAGGCACTCAAAATATGTTTGGGGAAGATATGTACCTCATAGTAGAGTGGACCCTAATGAGGTGATGGAGTAAAGCTTTTGGGACCTTCATATGTTGATGTGGCATGACTCAAAATGAGAACAAACAGCTGCAAACCTCCATTAATAATTGGAACGTGGAATGTATGAAGTATGAATCTAGGAAAATTGGAAGTTGTCAGAAATGAAATGGAATGAATAAAGATTGATATCCTCGGCATTAGTGAGCTGAAATGGACTGGTATTGCCCACTATGAATTGGTTAATCATATGGCCTACTATGCTGGGAATGGCAAAATGAAGAGGATTAGCATTGCAGTCATTGTCAAAAAGAACATTTCAATACATATCCTGAAGTACAACACTATCAGTGATAAAATAATATCAATACGCCTACAAGGAAGATTAGTTAATACAACTATTATTCAAATTTACACACCAAGCACTAAGGCCAAAGATGAAGAAATTGAAGACTTTTACCAACTTCTTCAGTCAGAAATTGACCAAACAGCAGTCAAGATGCATTGATAATTACTGGTAATTGGAATACAGAAGTTGGAAACAAAGGATTGGTAGTTGTAAAATATGGCATTGGTGATAGAAATGATGCTGGAGATCGCATGATAGAATTTTTCAAGACCAATGATTTATTCATTGCAAATGCCTTTTTTCAACATCATAAATGGCGACTATACACGTGGACCTCGATGGATGAAAACACAGGAATCAAATCTGCTGTATCTGTGGAAGGAGATGATAGAAAAGTTCAGTATCATCTGTCAGAACAAGGCCACGTGCCAACTGCGGAAGAGACCGTCAACTGTTCATATGCAAGTTTAAGCTGGAACTGAAGAAAATTAAAACAAGTCAATGAGAACCAAATACAACCTTGAGCATATCCCACCTGAATTTAGAGACCATCTCAAGAATAGATTTTACGCATAGAACACTAATGACCAAAGACTAAACTAGTTGTGGATGACATCAAGGACATCAGACATAAAGAAAGCAAAAGGCCATTAAAAGACAGGAAAGAAAGAAAAGAACAAAATGGATGGCAGAAGAGAATTTAAAATTTGCTCTTGAGTAGAGTAGCTAAAGTGAAAGGAAGAAATGATGACGTAAAAGAGCTGAACAGAAGATTTCAAAGGATGGCTTAAGAAAACAAAGTTAAGTATTATAATGAAATATGCAAACAGCTGGAGTTAGAAAACCAAAAGGAAGAACACACTGGGCATTTCTCAAGCTGAAAGAACTGAAAAGAAAATTCAAGCCTCGAGTTGCAATATTGAAGGATTTTATGGACAAAATATCGAACAACGCAGGAAGCATCAAAAGAAGATGGAAGGAATACACAGAGTCACTGTACCAAAAAGAATTGGTCAATGTTCAGCCATTTCAGGAAGTAGTATATGATCAAGAATCGATGGTACTGAAGGAAGAAGTCCAAGCTGCACTGAAGGAATTGGCAGTAAACAAGACTTCAGGAATTGACGGAATACCAATTGAGATGTTTCAACAAACCTATGTGGTACTGGCGTTTCTCACTTGTCTATGCCAAAAAATTTGGAAGACAACTACCTGGCCAACCGATGGGAAGAGATCCATATTTGTGCCCATTCCAAAGAAAAGTGATCCAACAGAATTCGGAAATTATGGAACAATATCATTAATATCACGCACAAATAAAATTTTGCTGAAGATCATTCAAAAACAGTTGCACGAGTACATCGACAGGGAACTGCCAGAAATTGAAGCCGAATTCAGAAGACATGGAATGAGAGATATCATCGCTGATGTCAGATGGATCTTGGATGAAAGCAGAGAATACCAGAAAGAAGTTTACCTGTGTTTTATTTACTATGCAAAGGCACTCGACTGTGTGGATCATAACAAATTATAGATAACATTGCAAGCAATGGGAATTCCAGAACACTTAATTGTGCTCATGAGGAACCGGTGCATAGACCAGTTGGCAGTGGTTTGAACAGAACAAGTGGATACTGCGTAGTTTAAAATCAGAAAAGGTGTGCACCAGGGATATATCCTTTCATCATACTTATTCAATCTACATGCTGAGCAAATAATCTAAGAACCTGGACTATATGAAGAAAAACAAGGCATCAGGGTTGGTTGAAGACTCATTAAACATCCTGTGATACGCAGATGATGCAATCTTGCTTGCTGAAACTGAAGAGGACTTGAAGCACTTACTGATGAAGATCAAAGGCTACAGCCTTCAGTATGGATTACACTTCAACATAGAGGAAAAAAAAATTCTCATAACTGAACCAATAAGCAACATCATGATAAACGGAGAAAAGATTGAAGTTGTCAAGGATTTAATTTTACTTGAATCCACAATCAACGCCCATGGGAGTAGCAGTCAATAAATCAAATGATGCATTGCATCGGGCAAATCTGCTGCAAAAGACATCTTTAAAGTGTTAAAAAGCAAAGATGTCACTTTGAGGACTAAGGTGCACCTGACCCAAGCCATTATATTTTCAATTGCCTCATATGCATGTGAAAGCTGGACAATGAATAAGGAAGACCGGAGAAGAATTGATGCGTTTGAATTATGGTGTTGACAAAGAATACTGAATATAGCATGGACTGCCAGAAGAATGAACAAGTCTGTTTTGGAAGAAGTACAGCCCGAGTGCTCCTTGAGAGCAAGGATGGTGAGACTTCATCTCACGTACTTTGAACATGTTATCAGGAGGACCATTCCCTGAATAAGAACAACCTGCTCAGTAAGGCAGAGGGTCATCGAAAAAGAGGAAGACCCTCCACGAGATGGATTAACACACTGGCTGCAGCAATGGGCTCAAACATAGCAACGATGGTGGGGTTGACACAGGACTGATCAGTGTTTCGTTGTGTTGTCCATAGTTGGAACCGACTCGATGGCACCTAACAACAACAACTAAAACAACAAAAGTGTATTTCTCACTCATGCCACAAATCAATGTATGGTAGAGAGGTGGGGGTGGCACGGGATTCTATTTCACATCGTCATTCAGGACCCCTTCCACGTTGTGGTTCTGTCACCTGGTGCCTTGCCTTCCTCGGCATTCAGCTGGTGAGTGGGGAACAAGAGATAGTACAGAGGATTGCTCAGGAGATTTTTAAGACCAGGCCTGAAATTAGCTTGTACCTCACTTCCACCCACATTCCACTGGCAAGAACTCAGTTGCATGGTCTCACCTAACTGCAAGGGAGGCTGGGGAATGTAGTCTAGCTGTGTGCTCAGGGAGAGAAAACAGGCTTAGTGACCACATAGCAGTCCGCTGTACTCAACTATGGTGCCTCCAGCTCCTTATTTACACAGTTTGTTCAGGACACAGCCCTGCCCACCTTTTCACAGAAACGACTCCCCTCTCCCCACCTGAAGCCATTCTCCCCAAGACACTCTGACACTGTCGGGTTAGGGCCATCCTCTGAAACAGACCTACTTTCTGTCCCAATGGCAGTGTCCAGGCCCTGAAGAGAAGAGGAAATCCCTGCCCACCTCATCCCAAATTCCCACCCTATTTCTAGTCTCTGGGGCTTTATTTTCCCCAGGGACAAGTTCACTTTGTCACATACGGCTGAGGAGAGTATATTTCATTCCAGAAAGCAATGGGAAGCTCTGAAAAGATTGAGTAGGGTACTGACATGACAAAATTCATGCCTCAGAAAGAGGTGCTGGGGCAGCAGAGAGGAAGGTGGGCTGGGGTGCAGAGGGTATAAGGAGGTTCCTGCTGTGGTCCCACTGATGGATAATGAGATCCTTGTCAAGGCAGTGGCAGGGGACGGGATTTAGAGGAAAGCTTTGTAGCAGATAGGAGAGGTCTTAGAGGTAGACTCTATAGGCTGTGGGGTATGAGGTGAGGATACAAGGGTGACTTCCTGGTTTGGGTTTGAGCATTTGGGAGGACAGTGGTTCCTGTCACTGAGATGGGAAACAGGTTTGGGGCAGGAAACAGGTGAATAACTCTGGGTCTGAGATGTCTGTGGACATCCAGAGGGAAATGTCCTGCAGGCGGTTGAACGAACAGGTCTGGAACTCAGAAGCAAGACTCAAGCTACAGGTAAATATTTGAGAATTGTAGATGGTAGTTGAAGTGATTGGATCACTCAGGTAAGTCAATGGTGTGAGAAGAGGACTAAGAAACACCCACCTTTCCTCAAAACAGGCAAAGAACTTCACCTTGTAATTCCTAGGATCCCAAAACTAGACCGGACACTGGCTGGTCTCTGACACAGGACAGAGGAGCTGGACCAGGTGGGGGAAGCCCCTGGTGGAGACGGAAGCCATGGGATGGCCACAGTGTTTCTGAGAGGGAGTGACTGGGCCAATGGAAACAGAAGCTGTAAGCAAAGCTGTCTTGGGACACGACTGGCTTCATGGGCGTGTGACCTGTGCAGTCATCCAGAGCTCCATGCTCAGAAGACCCCATGTTTGGTTTAATGCTCTGCTCTCAACATTTTGAAATTCTTAATAATTTTATCTTTGAACTTGTGTTTTGTAAGTGAAGTCCAATAGGACAACGGAGCGTGCAAGTGAACAGAGGAGATAAGCACAACACTCATGTCCATGCCCCTTGCTGCCCCATTTGCATGAAGTGTTGTGATGCCCCATGAGCACGGAATTTGGGTAGACCCACAATGCATGGAATTCAGTGAGATTCAAAGCAATTACAGGGTAAGTGTGTTACCTCTGTGACTGAGCAAATGAGGGTGCTGACAGCTCCAGAAAGCCACGTCTTCCATTAGAATCAGAACTTGCTTCAAATGCAGAAAGAAGACAATGGTGTTCTAAGGAACAGTGAGGACCAAGAAACCCTACCATATCCTTTCTTATTCATATTATTTCTTGGTACTAGCCAAACACTTATCCTGAAAATGATGACATAAGAGGAAAGGAAAAGATAGAGCAACCTAGTTCCATTTCCTTTCAGTCCTTCCTTACTCATTAGTAAGCCGAAAGCAGGGAGGGTTAGAAGAATGTGCATAAATCAAGAAGTAAAATGAAAACTTGAGTTGTGTTTTTTTTTTTAACATTTTGATTGTAATTTTTTAAACATTTGATTGTGCTTTAGGTGAAAGTTTACATATCAAATTAGTTTTCCAATCAATAATACATACACAGATTGTTCCTTGACATTGGTTGCAAACCCCACTATGTGTCAGCACTCTCCCCATTTCCTCCCTGGCTTCCCGTTTCCATTCATCAGTTTTCCCTATCCCTCTCTGCCTTCTCATCTTTGGTTTTGGGCAAATGTTGCCCTTCTGGTCTCGTAAAGTTGATTGTTCTAAGGAGCACATTCTTCATGTGTGTTATTGTTTGTTTTATAGTCCCGTCTATTACTTAGCTGAAATTCGGCCTCTGGGAGTGTCTTCAGTTTCAGGTTAGAAGATTGTCTTAGGGCAATAGTCTCGGGGGTTCCTCCAGTCTCTTTCAGACAAGTAAATCTAGACTTTTCTTTTCTTTTTTTTGAGTTTGAATTTTGTTCTACATTTTTTACCTATTCTAACCGGGACCTTCTATTGTGGTCCCCATCAGGGTGGTCGGTAATGATGGCTGGGCACCATCTAGCTCTTCTGGTCTCAGGTTAGAGGAGGCTGTGGTTCATGTGTGCCATTAGTCCTTTGGACTAATGGCTTTTTCTTCATTTTCTTCGTTCTCGTTTGTTCCAGGCAGAAGAGACAATAGTTGCTTCTTAGATGGCTGCTCACAAGCTTTTAAGACCCTAGATGCTACTCACCAGACTAGGACGTAGAACATTATCTCTATGAACGGTGTTTTGCCACTTGACCTAGATATCCCTTGAGACTATGGTCTTTAACCGTCATGTCCAGTAGTTCAGTCTGGTGTCTAAGTAATTCCTGTAACTGTGCCCCCTGTGTGCTCTATTATATGTAGGAGTATACATGTAGCATTTACAAATATGTATGTTGAAATATCCACAACCATACCTGTATATGTAGACAGGTGTACTCCCGTATGACCCCCTTCACCTATTTAGCATATAGATTAGCCTATGTATCTACTCCCGAATTATTGTTTGTTATTACTGTTGTTGCAGGATTGTATATGTTATAGCATTTACCATAGTTGTCCTTTATTCTTGCATATCTCTCAGTGCCTTGTGTGCCTTGGTCACCTTGTGCTGACTATTGTGTAAGCATGTTGTGTATTGCCTTGCCCTTCACCAGAATTAATACTTGTCTACTATCTAGTGATTCTTCCTCCCTCCCCCTCCCATCCCTAGTAACCATCAAAGAATGTTTCTTTCTATTTGTAAATCTATACTTGACTTTTTATAATTGTGGTCTCATACAATATTTGTCCAAAACTTGAGTTAGTTTTGTGCAATATCTCTACTGTTCTGGTAAGAACAAAATATGTATGTATATATATAAGCCACAAAATACGTGTATATTTTTGATGATTCTGCATAAGAGTTAAATGTTCTTATATTTGCATTTAAAATTGGCATTGCAAAATACAAAGATGAATGGTAAAAGTCATGCTAATAATTTTAAATTTTAATATTTCTTTACTTAGAGTGATATTAAATATCAAATAAAAAAGGCTATGGTAAGTCAAGAGAGAGACCACAGAAGAATGGAAAAAGCTTTGTATTTTAGCACTTTTAATGGCACTTTTCCCCTGCCTTGTGAACAAGGGGACCATGTTTTCATTTTGTGCTGGGCCCTGCAAATTATGTAGCCAGCCCTCAGTGCAGGGTTTCACCTGGGACCTCAGGACCCAAGGAAAGTCTGTGCCCTTGGAAAAGCATTTTGGCTCACTTGCTTCTTGACCAGATGTTTGAGCTCTTCTGTAATCTGGCTCTGTTCTCTGTCTCTGATCCCAGCAACAGACTGCCCTGTGGTTAAGAGCTAGGCTTGAGCCAGGCTGCCTTGATGAAAGTCGCAGCTCTGCTTTTGCTGGCTATGCAATTTTGCACAAGTTACTTGACCTCTCTGTGCCTCAGTTTTGCTATCTCTCTAATGGGAATTTTGATAACTACCTCAAAGGGCTGCAAAGTGTTTGGAACAGCCCTCAGAACCCACAGCTGGGCCTCTGTATGTGTGAGCTATTACTATTATAGCATTTCCCACAGTTCCACTGTCCAGAGATGGAAGCTCCCGGGTGCCCTCTCCTCTTATACACTGGTGATGTTTAAAGATTGGGCCAAACTCAGTCCCTGTGCTGAGGAACGGGCTGTGGGCAGTAGAGCTCACCAGCAGGCCCTGGGCTGTGCTGCTTCATGGACACTGTGCAAGGCTGTGAAGGCAGCAGTGGGTCTGGGGTTGTGTTGGGAATGGGGGCTTGAGGATCTCTTGGTCTCCATGTCTGTGAGTGCATGGCTGTTCTGTGGATCCCTGTGACTGCAAAATTGCATGCATCTGTATTTCTGTGCCAGTGTCTGTGTGTCTGCCCATTTGAGTGTCTGACCTTTGGGCAGTCTGTCTCGTTGTGAGTCTACGGTTTGGGGGCTCTCAGGGATTGGTGTACTTATGTCCATAAGACCTCAACGGTGTTGTGGGTCCACTTGACTGTGCCATGAGTTTGTCTGTAATTCAAGATGTTGTAGATCTGGGAAACCGGAATCTGCTCACCTCTGGGTCTCTGTGAACATGCGTCCTGTTGTGTGTGTCTGTAAATCTGAAATCCAACTGTCTCTGGGCATGTGGCTAGAAGGCAGGATTTGAAAGGCGAGGGGAAGGATCATATTAATTTGAGATATGGAAGAAGACAGTGTGTTTACAAAAGCGAAAGAACAGCGGGTTAAACATATGTTGGCGATGATGGCAAGAGGACAGCAGCTGAAGCTGGGCTGCCTCCATTGTGAATTATGCGGCCTGTTGGTGTCTTTAAAACTGTCACAAAACCAGAAACAGAAGCAAAACAATGGGACTGAGAGGAATCCGCTGGTGGGGGTGGGGAGAGGAGGACGCCTCAGGGTCTGGGAGGGTGGAGTCCTCATTAAGGCCTCTTTGTCTCAGCCACACAGCAGGCCCTTCCTACACTGAGCCCTTCTCTCTCTCTCTCTCTCTCTCTCTCTCTCTCTCTCTCTCTCTCTCTCTCTCTCTCTCTCTCTCTCTCTCTCTCTCTCTCTCTCTCTCTCTCTCTCTCTCTCTCTCTCTCTCTCTCTCTCCCCATTGCTTTCCAGCTGAAACAAATCTGTGTGCCCTGAGACCTGGGGCTGTGGGGTGGGCAACCATCACTTACAGAGCCCCCACTCAAAGCTGTGCTCAGGGCTTTACATGCATTCTCTCTACTCCTCCCTACAAACCTGCGAGGGTATAATTATTATCTACATTAAGAGTTGAGAAAATTGAGACCCAGAGAGACAAAGTGAATTGTTTAAGCTATAGCAGCCAGGATTTGAACAGAGATCTGTCTGATTATTCCCAGGATTCCTGGGATGGTGTCTAGTTAAGAAATAATGAATGGATAAATGAATGTATTGAATTGAATTAAATTAAATTGAATGATAAAATATTCCCAGTGTTTTGAGGTAGAATCTATGTCCAGGCCCTGGTAAATAACCTGAGGGGCAGTAGTTAACCCTTATTTGTTCATGACATCCATTGGTCCTGCGATAAATGGAACAGATAATTGTGATCTGTTCTGTTTGGAAAATTAATGGCAGATGGGGAAGGAGACGGTCAGGATGGAGACTCTGTTGCCCCCACTTCCCTGAACATACACTCAGATATTAAGTCCCAACATTGGTTTGGCTCAGCTGTGGCCTCGTGCTTGAATTCCAGCTCTGCCACGCACTTCTTGCTGTTTGGTGCCATCGAGTCAATTCCAACTCCTAGCGACCCCATGTGACAAAGTAGAATTGGCCCATAGAGTTTTCTTAGCTGTAGCCTTTACGTCAGCAGATCACCAGGTCTTTTTCCCACAGAGCCTCTAATTGGGTTTGAATTGTCAACCTTTCGATTAGCAACTGAGCACTTAATAGTTGTGCCACTAGGGCTAGCCTGTTCTTTTTCTTTACTCTCCTACTCTTGCCTTGTGTTTCCATTCCTCCCTTTATTCTATGCAACGGCTTAACCACACAGCTCTTTCAGTTTGTTCCTTCATCTCCAGGTTTTATGGTACAAATGATCCCTTTGGTTGCACACACTGGGTCTTTCTCTTGGTAGCTTGTTTCCTTGTGGGTTTTGTAATTTTTGTCTATAAACTCACATTAAGCAGGGCTTGTTTTCCCTGGGGATCATGGATGCCCTGAGTTGTGTCTATAGATCAGTTTTGAGCTTGTCTCCTCTGAGGCGGATGTGCAAGGAGCTTAGCATGCACTGGGGATCCTGGAGTCTTCACTGGTCCCAAATGAAGTTGCTTATTAATTTCTCAGGTAAGTCCCCATGAATCTGAGTTTCAGAGTAGAGCATGGTACAGCCCTGGTCTCCCATTTTCTTTTCCCACTCCTGGCTCAGGTGGATGGCAAGTCTTTTGCCTCTTTTGCAGACCAATAGGAAAGTTTTGATAGGTAGAGTTTCTAACCTTGTTTGTTGGTAAGTATTGCACTTTCTAATTTTTATAATGATAGATTCTGAGCCCATCAGGGGACCTGGAAAAGTCTTTATAGTTGGTTCCTTTTTTTTCTTTCTAATTCTCATGTTTGTACTGCCGATTTTCTTACCTACACCGTGCTATGTAGCTTCCTTTGCATCCTGATTCTTCTGTCACAGATTTCTTTGAGGGTAAAAATCCTCCTCTGTGACTTTGGCCTCAGTCTATAGGTTTGATAAGGAGTGTTTTCCAACTCAGGCATTCTAATGGGCATTGCGATTTTGTCTTTGACCCTTCATTGATTTGGAAGTGCTTTGTTTACTTCTTTATCTTTTATCAATTCTAACAGGCTTTTAGAGTAGATACTAACTAGAAAGGGTAACTAGAGAGGTGTCAAGAAACGGTTTATTTAAGTTGAATTGTTAAATAAACTGACAGTACCTGATAGTCAGCAGTCAGGCCAGGAATCAGGTGGCCAGGTCAAATCCTTGCTCCAGGCCTGACTCAGCTGTGTGATTCAGATGCTCCAGCTCCACTAAATGTCTCTGGGCTTCTGGCTGTTCATCGGGGGAAACGGTGGGCGTGAGAGTCCCGGGCAGAGTTGTTTTGGTCCCTCTTTCTCATAGGAAATCTCCACTCTATGGCTCCTGGCTTTACACACATAACTTAGTTCTAGCCCCTTGAATGCACAGGGCCCAGCTGTTGAGGCCTAAATCCTTTCTTCTATCCCCTGAGCTCCTCACCTGTTCTGTTCTGATTCTGAGTTCCCAATTTGTTTCTGGTTCCTGAGGCTTTCTCTTTCTCGGCTTTGAACTCAGCTATGTATTTACAACTTTTGTCTGTTTGTTATATTTTATTTGGTATTTTTTAGTGTGCAGAGCAGGAGGGGATTTTTTTCCTATATTGACTCAATGTATCCTTTAACTAGAAGTCTCTGGCACTATTAGCTATAAACCTTTGGAAAACACACTTAACTTCTCTGAAGCTTGGTGTCTTCATCTATAAAATGGGTAGGTCATATAATGAGAACGCCAACAAAAAGTTGTTGTAGGGATTACGTGAGATAAGTATGCAGTGAGTTTAGCATACATGGTGCCTAGAACATAGCAGGTGTTCAACAGATGGTAACTTTTATTATCATTTCTGCTCCTATTTTACATTAAGGATTCAGGGGCTCAAAGAGATTAAGTAACTTTCCTAAAGTTGCATGGCTGGTTAGTGGCTATATGTGCATAATAAATTCTTTTTGAAAAACTGAAATAACAAATTCAGGGTTCTTTCTAAGACTTTCCTTGAACTTGACCATAGGACTGGATTTATTCCAACTGTGATCATGTGGAAACTCAGTCTCTGCCCTTCTGGTATCTATGGTTGGCACAACTAACCACATCTTGGGGCCAGAGCTGTTGGTTTGTAGGGTCAGGAGTACTGGGAGATCCCAGTCATCAGGCTGCCAGAATACAGAGAGGGAAGCCTTAAGCTCTCTGTGATGCAAAGATGTGACAATGTTAGGACCTTTGTAAGAGCCCCTACCACCACCAAACTGCTCTGGTGGCATCCAGACAAGGAGAAAATTCAGCAACTATAAGTTTTGTGGGCAGCAGAAATGGCTATTGCTTTCACATGGACAGAGGGGGTAAGTGTGATCTCTGTCTCCCTGTGGTGGCTTTGAAACATGTCTACAAATTCTTAGTCACTCCCCACATGAAGAGATGGAATCTATGTCGCCTCCCCTCGAAATTGGGCCGGTCTTTGGGACTGCCTTGAGCAAGAGAACATAGTAGAAGTGACTTCTGAGACTAGGCTAGAAAAGGTCGTGTATTTCTGCTAGTCTCTTTTGGGATTCTTGCAGTAGGAACCAAGTTTAGATGTTCAGCTACCCTGAGACCATGTGGCAAGACCACAGAAAAAGAGAAAGAGAGAGAGATGCCTGCCCTAGGAGCCCCAGCTGGCCCAGCACCTCAGATGTTTGAGTCTTTCCAGCTCAGGTACTAGACATGTGAGTAAGAAGTCTTCAGACTCTACCTGACGCAGGCTCCAGCCACTGTCTGAATAAAACCTCATAAGAGACCCCAGGTAAAAAGGGCATAACAGAACCCAGTCAACCTCCAAATTTGTGAGCAAAATAAATGATTGATACTGTTATAAGCCACTGTTTTGGGAAAGTTTGTCACCCAGCAATAGACAATAGGAATACAGTCCTACTGTTTACTAGGCACAGTAATTCCTTGGACAGATATGAGGACACAGAGTGCTGAAGCATTTGTTCATTCATTCATTCAACAAATACATATCGCACACCTGTTGTGCCCCAGTCTTTTTGCTAGGTGCTAGGGATTGGAATTGACTCAACGGCAATGGGTTTTCTTTGGGGATTCAATGGTAAATAAAACACGCATAATAGGAAATACAGAAAACAAACAAATAAATAATATCAGATACTGATAGATACCAAAATGAAAATAAAACATGATGAGATAGAGTAATAAGTGGAGGCTCTTTAATTTATGTGGTCAGGCAAGGTTACTCTAAGGAGGTGTCATTTAAGCTGGGATGAACATCAAGAGGAGGCAGATCTGTCAGCAGAGCATTCTAGGCAGAAAGAAGGGTTAGCGTAAACTCCTTAAGGTGGAAATGATTCTGATGTTTGAGCATCCTTCAAAGGCTAGTGTGGCTACAGCATAGTGAATGTAGGAGCAGGGGACTGAAGAGGAAGTAGAAGATGTTGGCACGGCCACACCATGTAGGGATTTGTAAGCCGTGGAAAAGGTTATAGATTTTTTTCTGAGTGCAGTGGGAAGGCACTGGTATTTTAGCAAGATGGTTTTTAGAATAGTTTAGGCTATGCTGCAAGAACAAATAAACCTTAAAATCTCAGTGGCTTGCTACAATAAGGGTTTATTTCTCCCTTTCATCACAATCTACTGTGTGTCCGAGGAATTTCCTCTAAATGATAACTAAGGGTCTCAGGCTGCCACCGTCTTGTGGCTCCATTATCTTTTAGTTTCAAGGTTACTTTGATGTCATCTACCTGGCAAACAAGGGGAAGAGAGAATGGGAACGATATACCAGATACTTAATCACCTTAGCCTGAAAGTTAACACAGTCACTTCTGCTTACATTCCATTGACCATTGTCAGTGGGCTACAAGAGTCTGGTAAGTGTAAAGGAGCATGCAGATATACTAGAGAGCACCAACAGTCTCTACCACACAGAGTAATATAATTTGATTTATATTTTAAATTGACATTCTGGTTACTGTGTGAAAAGTGGGAATCATAAGCAGTGGGAGTCCAGCTACGATTAGGTTCTGAAATTGTATTCTGACTCCTTCCCGTTTTGAGTTTGTCCCTTGTGACCTTAAATGCTGGCCAAATTTTACCTCCTAGAACACAAATCAAATACTGAAAATTGTGTCCTGAAGGGGGAGCTCAGGTCAAAGTTGGAGTGAAGAGTTCAAACCAAATGTTTAATCAGGGAGGCCTTGATTCCCAGACTTTGGGATTTCATAGGCCAGTAAATTAAAGAAATAATTTGGAATTATTATTGCCTACAAAGAAACCAACAAAAAAATTAGTTTGTCTCATAAGTATATAAATAAAATAAAGGGTATCAATATTTACAAGTTGGAAGGAAATAATAGCACAATAAAGAACACATGCACACATGTACAGACACACACACACACACACACACACACACACACACATGCACACACTCTAGCAGGATATGCACAGCTACTATATGTTAGTTGGCTTCCTGGAATTGTCCATGAGAATCTTTTACCATTATTACACAAGTGAGTCTGTGCCATGACCCATGTGGAGCTATATGGAGTCGCCCATGTGAAAAGTTGCTTGATGGGAAATTACCACCTGTTATTCAAAGACTTGCCCTCCAGACTTTCAATATGGGGGTCACATTTGAAACCACTGTTTTTCTTCTTTTACTACGATCTCTTAATACTCACAATGTGTCCCTCTCAATTGGTAGCCATACAAGCCTCTCACTGTAATACTGCTTACCTGTTTGAGGTGCCTTTCACTGTAGTTTAAATTTTAAGCCAGACCATTTGAAACATAGAAGTCCATCTATCTGTCCTGTCATTTTCATGCAGTATGGTAACATATAGACAGAAATGCAATTCTGACAATGCTCCATCATTATTTTTCTCATTTCCCTATTCTCATTCCCTGTTTTGTGTCTCACTGACAAGCACTGGTCCATGAATTGGCATTTGCGGCTACAGGGCTGGATGAACAGCAGGATAGAGACCCCTTTTAGGGAACTGCAGGAGCTGGCCAGATTCTGCCTGCTTCTCCAGCCTTAGTAAACTCAGCCCCCTCCATCCCCTGCCCTTCAGTCAGATTGATTTCCCTGTCATCTACACCCAAGACCTTTGGCCCCTTTTTTTGTGCCCTTTGCACATGTTCTTCTGCCGGGAGCACCTCCTTCTTGCACCCCAACCCACCACTTTTTTGTATCCTTCAAGTGGACCATGCTCTGTCTTTTTCCACACAGATTAAAATAAACTTGGTGTTCACTAGAGGCACCTCCTGTACTGCCCTGAGCCTTGGGGCTGATGGACTGGATATGAGGTATAAGAAAAAGAGAGGAGACAAAGCTGGCTCCCAGGTTCTTGGCCTGAGGACCTGGAAAGATGGAGTTGCCAGTGGGCAAGATCCGGAAGACTGAGAGTTTGGAAGGAACCATCAGGAGCTGAGTTCTAGATGTGTTACATTTGAGATACCGAGTAGCCATCCAAATGGGTGTGTTGGTAGGTCATCAGATATACAAGTCTGGAGTTCAGGGCAGAGGACTAAGTTAGAGACATAAATTTGAGAGTCGCCAGTATAAGGTTGGTATTTAAGACTTTTTTTTTTTTTTTTTTGGGTGAGATTATCTGGGATGTGGCTCCCCATGGCCCACCATTCTAGCCTCTTTCTCCTTCCAGCCAGGTACCTTTCACACGCTGGGGAACCTCTCAGTCTTTCCTCTATACTGCACGTATTTGCCTGCCTGTTGACTGCTCCACATTCTTCAAGACCAGCTCATCTGTCCTTTTGCTCTGTAGCTTCTTCCTGGAAGACTAAATATTTCAATTCTCATTGTTCCCACAGCACTTTGACTATATGTATTGATAACCTCAGGCAATTTGCTTCATACTATATTATAGCATTTGTGTAGTTGGTAAATATTTTGAACAATTACCCACTGTGTTTTCTTCTTGACAGTTCTTTCAAGTACCTCAACCCCAGTCTCTTCCCTCTTTAAAATTTAGGCTTAGTACCTCAGGGAAGAAAGAATACAAAACAACAACAACAACAACAACAACAACAAAAGAACAAATAGCAAAAACAAAGGCTTAATTTCTTAGCTTTGAATTTTCAAATTTTACTTTTAAAAATCCATGGCAGAGAAATAGTCTGAAAGCCAATATGTTTTTGATTTGCTAGAGCCAGTTTCTTGAATGAGAAAAGGTTATTTTAAATCTTTACTTGGAAGATTTGCAAATGAAGAATCAAATTGTCAGGCATAGAATTTATGCCTCAAATAGGAGGGTTGTGTGATAAAGTTAGATCAGTTATTCATCTATCCGCCCAATCCTCCCCCCACACCTAATGGGTAAGAACCTGGGGAGAGGCTTAAAATGGTAGAGCCAGAGAGTTTGGATGCCAATGATGGGGTGAGGTAGAATAGAGAAGAAGTAGCCATGATCCCTAAGTTTGAGTACCAGTGGGGTTGGTGGGAAGAGGGACTTATACACAGACAATCATAACACAGTGTGGTTGAATTACCCAGGATCACCAGTTTTCCTGGAACAAGTTCTTTCTGCAGGACAGGTGTGTTCTTTATGACACTTGTCCCTCTAGACAGCCTTGGTTAGGCCAAGGGTGATCCCCTGATCATATATAGCCAATTGGAATTCTTTTCTGGGATTTTTATCTTCTCTGGGATTTTACACTTCTTATTTGGTGGTAGAAAGAATAGGATTTAAACTGTCAATGGCCTATTTCTACCACATGGAGGAGGCAGGTCTGTGACAAGAGAGAATAAAGCTGACATACAGAGGAAAATAATAGTATGAGATAAAGGAAGTCCTGGTGGTGTTTGGGTCTCTGGTTTCAGTTCTTTTTGAGTACTGTCACTGCCCTAACCTTCCTGAGGTTTGTACCTTTCAACCTCAGGTGTGCCTGACACAGTGCCTACCTAGCACATGGGAGTGGATAAATAGATGTGAACGTGTCCTGGATCCCCAGTGTACTGGACCCAGATACAGCTGACCACTACTGGGCCTATCAGATTCTATCCCCATAATTGGGACTTACAGATGCTTGTCAGTGTCTGAGTATTACTAGAACTGAGGTTCCTGTGAAGAGAAGCTCCCAGACCAAGGGAAAACTGATGACACAGACCTTCCTCCGGAGCTGATGGAGAAAGCGTTCTCCTGGAGCTGACACCCTGAATTTGGACTTGCACCCTACTGGACTGTGAGAGAATAAACTTCCCTTTGTTAAAGCCATCCACTTGTGGTATTTCTGTTATAGCAGCACTAGATGACTAAGACACTAGCTTAGGTCAAAAAAGAGAATTCTGTGGGACAAATTGGGATTCTCATGGAAACACTAGTAAAGTGAGAAAACTTCCAGACCTTTCCAGGGCCATGTGCCCTCCTGTTGCTCTATCTCCTTGTTTATCTGCTTTTGTTCTTCTCCCTCGCTAACAGACCACTTTTCTCCTGTTCACAATCTAAAATGGCAGCTGTGATGGTACTGTCAGTCCCCGGTACCACAGGACACGCTCAGTTCAAAAGGACACGCTCTCCTCCTGGCACTGCTTTCTTGGTGGTATGAGGTTCCCATGTGTCTCTGCCCACTTCTCTCTCTTATATCTCAAAGATAGGCTTAAGATGCTATCTAATCTTGTAGACCCCATCAGTATAACTGCCGCTGATCCATCTTATTACAGCATAGTGATAGGGTTTACAACATATAGGGAAATCACATCAGATGATAAAATGGTAGACAATCATACAATACTAGGAATAATGACCTAGCCAAGTTGACAGATATTTTGGGGAGACACAATTCAATCCATGACAGCAAGTATGAGTGGATTTCTGTTACTGACAACCAAATGATTGTTGACCAACGACATCTGAATCCCTCTCCAGGCTGTGAGCATCCTGAGAGCAAAACTGATAGTGTTCACCTCTTTAAATCCAGAAGCCTGTCCAGGACACTCAGCGAGGGAAAGAAGGAATTGTCCTCCACAGAATAGCAGTGTTCCATCTAACAGAACTGTCTCCAGGACTCTGGAAATAGTGTTCAAGGGTTCTGTATAGTGAAGTTCCAAGTGTTTGCTTTGGAGTTTGATGCCTCCACCCCTAACTTACCACTGTGTGACTTGGGAAATTCATCTTCTCTCCCTAAGCTCCAGTTTCCATAGTTGTAATATGGGACCAAAGTCCCTGATTCATAGGCTCAGTGTTGATATTGAGAGAAATAATTCACACAGAAGGGCCTAGCCCAATGCCTGGCACAGAGGAGATACTGTGTGGATGGAAATGATCATTATTCCTAACAACCTCCATTGGAGACTGATATTTTTCATTCAAGGAAGCTTTGTTGAGTGCCTACTATGTGTTAGAGTGGTGAAGAGAGACAGAACTCCTGTGTTGCTGCCCTCAAGAAGCTTATAATCTAAAGAAAAGGAAACAGCTTTTATTGAATAGTTTCTTCGAGCCAAGTTCTCTGGGTTACAGCTCCTCTTGGTTAGAGAGGGTATTGAAAGGATCCATAATTTGAGTCTGTAATAATGTGGTGCCCACATATAAAAAAAAACCAGGTCAGCCTGGTGGTTACGGTTTCTTAGTTTTAACAGCACTGTTAGTGGTTATTCCATGTTTATTTTCCACATTCGTCCAGTCAAACTCTTATGAAAGAGAACCAGGCACATTCACACACCTGTCCCACAAGCATGTTAATCCCACCTGCCTGCTTTCTGCTCCTACAAGCATCTGTGTTCGATCTGAGAGCACAGCTCCGATTGAAAACTGTGCAGATGAGGGAAAAGATGTTTAGCCAGCAAGACTGATAACTGATGAGATTTTACCCTTGTTCTCTCAAGGCAGAATCAATCCGTTTTAGTCCCCACAGATCAATACCAGAAAGCAGCCTAGCAGCAATGATGTATTTATTAATCGAGAGAGCCTTTAAAGAGGGCCAGGAGCCCTGGTGGTGCAGTGGTTAAGCGCTCAGCTGCTAACTGAAAGGTCGGCAGTTGGAATCCACCAGCAGCTCTAAGGGAGAAAGATGTGGCAGTCTGCTTCTGTAAAGATTAACCCTGTTGCTGTCGAGTCGATTCTGACTCATAGCAACCCTATAAGACAGAGCAGAACTGCCCCATAACGTTTACAAGGAGCGGCTGGTGGATTCCAACTGCAGACCTTTTGGTTAGCAGCCATAGCACTTAACCACTACACCACAGCCTTGAAAACCCTATGGGGCAGTTCTACTCTGTCCTATAGGGTTGCTATGAGTCAGAATTGACTCTACAGAAATGAGTTCCGTTCGTTTCGTTTTAAGGAGGGCCAAAGAGGAAAAAGGTAAGCAGTGGCCATCTAAGTTTCAGGAAGCTGCCAGAGTTGGTCCTGGACCTGGATAGGCGAGGCTTGGTAAAGCAGTGAGGATCATTTCACCAAACCATTCTCTACCACTTTACCCACCTCTTTGGAAAAAAACCATTTGTGTCTTTAAACACCCTCTAGGATCTCATCGTGTCTGAAATACACTTAATTTTTTTCCCTGATTGTAAAGGTCATATATGTTCATTATTTAAAAAAATTGAAAACCTTAATTGCTTTCTTCCCTGACAATGGAACAGTGATTTTGATTGGCCTGGCAATATGATCAGCCCCAGGGAGGTGATCATGATTGCCAAAGCCAATTTCCCAGACTCCTTTGCAGTTAGGAGTGGCCATGTGACCCATTTCTGGCCAATGGGATCTTAGCAGATCTGCTGGGGTGTTTCTGGGAAAGTGTTTGCTTTCCTTACTTTGTGCCTTGAAAGAGGAGGCCACGACATATAAAGCTGCAGGAGCCATCCTGTGCCCATGAGGCAAAAAGCACAAGGATAAAAGACGTCAAGCTGAGAATGTCAGAGAAGGATGGAAGGACCTGTGTCCCTGATGGCTCATTCTCACATAACAAAAAGACTGAAGGTAGGTGGTTACCAAAAATCAAACCCGTTGTCACTGAGTCAGTTCCAACTCATAAAGACATTATAGGACAGAGTAGAACTGCCCCATAGGGTTTCTAAGGAGAAGTAGGTGGACTTGACCCACTAACCTTTTGGTTAACAGCTGAGCTCTTAACCACTGCACCACCAGGGCTCCAGTAGGTGGTTGCTGGCCAGTAAACCACCAACTTTTCAGTTAGTAGCTGAGTGTTTAACTGTTTAGTGCCACCCAGGGACTCCAAACAAATATTTACTGAGAGGCTAATATGTATGTTACATTTATGCTTGGTGGAGCTTCTAGTCTAATGCAAAGAGTGACAGTTGAGCAAACCAGAAAAACAAATGCGTTGCCATTGAGTCGATTCCGACCCATAGCAACCCTACGGGAGAGAGAGTAGAACTGTCCCTCAGGGTTTCCAAGGAGTGGCTGGTTAGCAGCTATAGCTTGCTATAGCTCTTAACCACTGGGCCACCAGGGCTCTGACAGCTGAACAGTCAGTTCAAATAGTTCAGAAAACAAATAGTGGATAGTTACAAACTGTGATGAGTCATATGAGGGAAATGAACTGCCGTGGTATGAAAATAACAATGGGAAAGTCATAGGAGGCTTTAAGCAATGGAGTGACCTTGTGCATTTTATTAATATTTTTTAATGATCACTGTGGTTGCCATTTTCCATTATTTGGATGAGGGCAAAAGTAGGAGACCAGAAAGGCAGTTATTGGGGTGGTCTAGGCAAGAAAATATGGTTTGGAACAGGGAATTAGGAATATACAGATACATTAATGGATAAAAACAAAGAGTTTATAAACAGGGAACTTAATATGTGATAAATGTGTATGTTTCTATACTAGAAGCTCACAGTTTTATTTATTATAGTTTTGCATTATATTTTATTATCTGTTAGAGCAGTATTCTCTCACTATTTTTCTTTTTCAAAAATTTCATAGGTATTTTCCTATATTTATTTATCAAGATAAGTTTTAAAATAATTGTTTCATGTTTTCTTCCACTCCCATCTCCCCAATCATATTGGTTCTTTGATTTGAATTTCATTAAACTTATAAATTGAGTTGGGGAATAAGACATCTTTGCAATATTGAGACTTCCTATCCTGGGATTTTTATGTTTTCCCATTTATTAAGGTCTTCTTTTATGTCCTTCAGTAAGGTTTTATAGTTTTCTTTCTATGGGCCTTGCCATTTCTTAAGTTTATACCTGGGTATTGTATTTTATTGCTAATGTGAATATAATCTTTTTTTTTTTTCCATCATACTTTCAAGATAGAAATCACTGGTACTTTGTGTTGTATTTGGGAAACCGTATACAATCCTATACCTCCCTTCCTTTCCTGAGTTTGGAACAAAACTAAGATGTAGATGCAGGAAAGGGACATAAGGAGATAGAAATACTACCTATATTACTGATAAAATGGATTGGAAAATGTGCCTTTTGATCTTTTGCCAAGTGGGCTTGCTATAGCCAGCTAGCTATCCTGTTGATAATGTGATTTATTTTCTGTTAACCTATCGGTGGCAATGAATTTATAGATTCCCTAATGTTGAAGTATCCTTGCACTTTTGGAATAAATCTTGCTTGGCCATGGTGGGTTTTGTTTTGTCTTACAACAAGCTGGATTCAAATTGCTCAAATTTTATTTAGCAGTTTTGCAACTACAATACAAGTAAGTGAGTTGGTGTATAGCAGTGATTCACATATTGCATATTAATCAGTGAGCTTTGAAAGGGTAGTAATGGCTCAGATGAGTTTGGGAAATACTAACACTTATAATGATTCTCCAAAAGGTAGACTCACATGGCATGCAGCATTCTTCCGATTTATTTAACTGCAGAACCCCCTTTTCAAAACACACATTGAAATCGCTGTGGACTAGTGTTCTACACTGATGTGTATTTTTCCTTTTTGGTACTATCTCTCTGGTTTTGTTATCAGGGTTATGTTAAACTTGGGAAATGAAATAGAAAACTTTCTTTTTCCTCTGTACCCGTTTAAATAATACCAGGATTGTCTGTCTCCTGATAGTTTAATAGAAAGAACTTGCCTGTAAAACCATCTGAACCAGAGTCATTTCTGAGCGAAAAGACACCTGGAATGCACACATTTGTGTGGCTTCCCCATGGCATGTGCTCCCCAATAGCCAATTCTGCTTGGCACCCCTTTTTTTGGGGATCAAACGGCTATTTTGGAAAAGCCTGGAATGTGTGAAAATGAAACCTGATGCATTTGCACATTGATGCTGATCAGTCCCACATGGTCCTCCTGGCCAGGATCCTTTCAAAATGCACACTTAACTTGCCTCTGTCTGGGGATCCCTTGCCGGGCTGTGTAGGACATATATTTGGTTAAGGCTGCAGAGCCTTTCCTATCAGCCACTCTAGCTGAGGGTCAAAGAGGTCAAGTTCTTGACTCGACTCCCACTTCACCCAGCTCCCCTTTCTCCTCTTGCTCATACCTCTCCCCAGGCACTACAGGGTGGATTTCCTAGATGCTTCCCTGAGGCCTGGTGGCACGGTGGTTAAGAACTCGCTGCTAACCAAAAGGTCTGCAGTTCGAATCCACCAGCATGCCTTGGAAACCCTCTGGGGCAGTTCTACTCTGCCCTAAAGGGTCGCTATGAGTCAGAATCTACTATAAGTCGGAATCTACTCGACTGCAACAGGGGTGGGGAGGTGGGGTTCCCCCTGAGGCCAGCCATAACCCCAGTTCCAGGCCTCTGTGAATAAATCCTCTGCCCAGCAAAAGGGGAGGCCGAGAAATTGCTATTAGATTGGGGTCAGTTTGAGAGGCTGGTGAGCCCTGGGATTAGCAGAGGGGGCTGGAACCTGACTTAACTGTGTTAGGTGTGCAGGGGCAATGGGGTCTCTTGAGCTGCAGTGAGCAGAGCTGAAGTATTGGCATGGGGTTCAATAAAGCCTAGGAGAGCTGGGTGGGCTGGGGATCCCTGGAAGAAGTCAAGGCCTTGAGGCTTTCAAGGATCTGAGGCTGAGCTGAGGTACTGGTCTATGGTACAGTGAGGCCTAAGAGAGCTGAGTGGGCTGGGGGTTTCTGGAAGAGACCAACTTGAGGGAGGAAGACAATGGATGCCCAGGGCTCCAAGAGGCCTGGGGCTCCGGGGCTCTGATGCTGGGCTGGGGCACACCTGCGGGCTTGGTGAGATCCCGCTGGCGGCGCCGAGGCTCGGAAGACTCCCTCGGTGAGCCGGCACCCTGCCAGGGGCTAACGGGTTGGGCTGTGGGTGAGGCCGGAGAGGAGGAGGCGGAGTGCCGGCCCGGGCGACGGCGCGGGCTCCGGACGCGGGGGCTTCCCGCTCCCTCCTCCCGCTTCACCCAGGCGCCGGGCGCCTCCCCCGGAGCCAGAGCCTGGAGGCCGGGAGCCGGCTCCGCCGTCGCCACCGCGGCCCGTGAGGGGATCTGCCGCCGTTATTGCCGCCGCCGCCGCCAGGCCGCGCCCAGCCCCTCCCGCCGCTGCCGCCGCCGCCGCCGCTCCCCGGTGAGGCTCGCGCTCGAGCTGCGGCGCCGGCTCCAGCCGCCTGGGCCCCGGGCCCGGCCCCTCCCGCGCCGCCCGGGCGATGAGAAGCTGCTTCTGCGTGAGACGGAGCCGGGACCCGCCGCCGCCGCAGCCGCCGCCGCCCCAGCGGGGAACAGTTAAGTGAGGCCCGGGCGTGCCGGCCGCCGCGGAGGCTCGGGCGAGCTGGCCTTGCGCTCCTGGCGAGCGGGCGGGCGCGGGCTCCGGGCCGAGGGGCGGGCGGACGGGAGGAGCCGGGCCGCGCCGAGGCCTGCGGGCTCCGTGCCCGGCCCGCCGCGGGGACAGGCCCGGGCGGCCTCTGCCAGGCCCTGCGCGCGCCGCGGCTTCCCGGCCCCGGGCTTGGCCTTGCGGCACACGGGCGGGAGAAGGCTCGGAGACCGAGTGCAAGCACCACCCCCAGGGCCTGGGCAGGTGAGGGGCCTCCGAGAGCCACCCCCGCCTGTGTGAGTGGTCAGGCGGCCCACCTGTGCCTAGGTCGCCGTGGCCACCTGACCACAGACTGGGGAGCAGTTGTTTGACCGACCTTGCCTGGGGTACAGCTGTGTTCACGTGGGCGTATACCAGCGTGCACCTCACTCTCGGGCGTCATCTAGGGTGCTGCCTCTTGTGTGACCTGGGCATAGCAGAGAGGACACCCAAGTCCTAGGGCACCTGTGAGATGCCTGGCCTCGGCACCCGAAACCCAAACTACCCACCCAGGAAGGCTGGTGGGCATGTTGATGAACACCGTGCAGTGACTCCAGTGCAAGTGAGGCACAAGGGACGGGAACAGGAGCTATGGCATAGGGCCAGGGGACAGAATGGTGGGGTCCCCACAGCAAACCCTCTGAAACAGGCACAGATGAAGAAGGTAGAGCCATGAGCATCTTTGTCTTTGTTACCAACACACAGTTGTTCCTAAATTACCAGCCTTTCTCATTATTTAAGATGTGACTCTTCTGTTCCCTTTCCCCAACAGCCTTTGCAGCACAGGAAGACCACAGGCGGGCAAATGGCTGTTGCTCCTTCTCTGCTCCCCACCCCCACTCAAAGACCAGAGCCCACTCAGACTCCTGCCACAAAAGCGGACAGCAGGCCAGCTCCTCTTAAGGGGTCTTTGTCTCTGGTGGTTCCTTCTCAATGTAATCTCATTGTACATTTCATGACAGCTGGCTGGATCTCATCTCATTTTAACAGGGCTAGAAAATCTTATCAGCTGCACCAGAGAAGCCTTAGAAAAGTTAGGAGATAATCTCTGTGGAAGCCTAGAGTAACTGAAAAACTCAGTATGTTCGGAAGGTTTAGTTACAGGAGATGGGTGACACCTTTCTTGTTCGTTGGAAATCATGTGGGATATTTTGAGATCTTGTGCCACACTCAGAATATTGAGGTGGGGCCTCTGCTGGGATATGGGCACCAAGATCCATATGAAGTGGTTGACGTGGCAATTACTGATTCATTTGGACCTAGAAGCATTTTCTCTCCATTCCTTTCATTTCTTCTTTCTAGCTTACTTACTCAGAGCCTTTAGGCTATATTCCTGATTTACCATCAAGGCATTTTTCCTGCCCTGCCTCCATTCAGCTGATGGGGTTTCCCCACGCTCCATAGTTCAGTGCAGAGGTTTTAGAATTAGACCTCAGCTTAAGGCCAGGCTTTCTTACTGTGTGCTCTTGGGCAAATTAATTAACTTTTCTGAACCTCAGTTTCCTTGTCTGTAAACTGAGGCTAATGATAGTATCTCATAGGATTATAGGGAGAAGTAAATGAAATATTGCAAGAAAAGTGCTTAGCTCAGTGCCTGCCACATGACAAGTGGTCAATAGAAGTTAGCAGTTATTATTAAGGGTTTGTTGACTAATTAGAAGAGTAGTATCTTTTTTTTTTTTTAAATTGCATTTCTGTTTGTGGTTATTATTTAGCTCATGTCAGGGCAACTAGGAAGTGGTAGTATGGTAGAAAGAACAGTGGGCGTGGATTCAGGAGCTTAGGTTTGAATATTGGTCTACTTCCTAGAACCCAGGTGGCCCTGGGCAAGTCATGGAACCTTGTGAAACCTTTCTGAACCGCCATTTCCTTATTTGTAAAAGTGGTTTAAGAATAAAACCGACCCCAGAAGGTAGTCGGGAAGGCCGAAATGATGTATGTGACTGCATTTGGTACTGTCAGGGATGGGGATCCTCACTAAATCTAAGTGGGATCCAGCAGCAGATCCTGGTTTTGTGGGTCTGACACTTGCACAATTTGGGGGGGGGGGTAACTTTAAGAAAAAAGAATATCATACTTTTGTACACTTTACAAAACCACATGAACACACTGCTGGAGCCTCTCCTAGGGTCTTGAAAGGGGCACATACAAGGGAGGCGCCCTGAAGCTCAAGCTCCATTGGTTAGCTTCATGGCGTATCTGCTTCTGATGGGATCAGAATCCAGGTGGTGTAGACCCCACTGCCTTAGCAGGCTGGTAGTATTCAAGGCTTCCTGCTCAAAGGGTAACATCCTTGCCACCCTGGAAAGTAATGATGGTGTTGCAGTAAAGTATGAGAAGTGTCAAAGGTGCTATTATGATGATGAAGATAGCAAATGACTGCATGGCTGGATGTGGTTGGTCTGAGAACACTGTATTTAGTCGGCTGCAGTTGAGTGAGCAGAGTCCCCTTTGCTAGTTGGGTTGTGGAAGGAGAGGCCAGGGTTCCTTGAATGAACTGTCTTTTCCTAGGCTATTCTCTCTCTCTGAGGCCCTCCCTGGCCATCATTTCACTAGTCTCACTGGCTTTCTTGGCCTTCTGCTCACCGGGCTGCTCTTGGGGATTGTGGTTTTCCTGCGCCGTCTGTGCTGTTTGCAGTGGGGTTGCCTGCATCAGAGCTCCTCTTTCTAGCTGCTTGGGAGGCAAAGCCACTGCGGGGTGTGCTTGACATTACATCCCTTGTTGGGGACATCCTGTGGGCATGTTTGGTTTACTTAACACACTCTGGCAAGATGCCGAGCTTGTCCAGGCTGAAATGTGAGAGGCCGGTGGGCCTGGAGCCCAGAGGTCACAGGAGCTTTGTAGGTCATACTTCCCTGAGGACTGGAGGGCCATTTTGTTGAGTTTGTGGCTAGAATCAGCGCAAGTTCTCTTTCTTGAGTGCACGCGCTCTCCCTCTCTACATATATACATGTATATACCTACATATACACATACACATATATGTGCATGTATGTACCTATATGTATGTAGGTATGTAAAATTCTTTTTTGTCAGATACTGGTCAGCAGAACAGAATGTTCAAAAGATTATCCCCTGATCCTTTAGAAGAGAGAAATAAATGAATCCTTAATGAGCTAAATATGCCTGGGGTGTTTATTAAAATGCAGATTCCAGGGCCTCATTATCGAACCTTATTGAACAGGATCTCTGGGGAAGGGGTCGTGGAATTTTCATGTTTAACAAGCACGTTGAGTTCTACTTACACTTACTGAAATTTGAGAGCCACAGTTCTAGATGCTTTATAGACATTATAACCCTGTAGATAAAATATTACCTATCATTCCAATTTTATAGTGGTGAAAACTTAGGCCCAGTTTAGTTAACTTGCTTGGGTATCACACAGCTATAAATTCGTGTCAGAACTGGGATTCAAGCTCAAATCCCTCTGACTCCAAAACTTGTGTCCTTTTCATTCCTCTCCTTTTTGTCCAGTCTTCACACTGAACTAATAATAGCAGAAGGAGGCCTCATGGGAGTCTGAAGGAAGTGGAGTGCTTTGAGAAGGTGTGCAGCTACAGTAGGGGAAATATGAACAGAAAACCTGGGAATTGCTTCTTCAAACCCCTGGGGTGCCCCTTGTGTAGATAGACATCATTGCTTAGACCTCAGAAATAGAGAACTGCAGATGAATTTTTTTTTTTTTCTGTTTAGTTTGTTTGTTTGCTTGCTTAAACATTTCATAAACTTGTTTAAGAGCCCATCTGCTACTCACAGTTCCCAAACAGTCCGTGTTTTTTCAGACGACTGTGCCTTTGTTGGAGCCCTTGTGGCACAGTGGTTAAGAGCTCTGCTGCTAACTAAAAGGTCAGCAGTTCGAATCCACCAGGTGCTCCTTGGAAACCCTATGGGGCAGTTCTCCTCTGCCCTGTAGGGTTGCTATGAGTCAGAATCAACTTGCCAGCAACAGGTTTGGGTTTTTTTGTGCCTTTCTGATGCTGAGTCTTCTGCTGGCAGTACATCCCCACTCCTCAGCTCTTGTCTTAAAGGGAAGCCAGCTGGAGTCTCACCTCTCCTGCCACATCTCCCTGACTCCCCAGGCAGAAGGAATTGCCCTCTTATTTGTAGTCCCATTCTTTCAGGGTATTTCTTCCAGCCTGTGAATGCCTCAGGTGGGGAGCCACGTCTTATTTGTTGCTGTATCACCCAGCACAGTGGCGCTTAACCTTGGCTGTGTATTATCCAGTCTCAGCCCCAACCCAGACCAATAAAGCAGAACTTGGGTGGTTGGAAGTGGGGCAGCTATTGTTTTTAAGAGCTTCCCAGGGGATTCTTCTATGGAGCGAGCCCGGAGATCCACTGGCCCATACCAGCCCCTCACCCAGCCTACTTGAACTGAATCAAACCTACTTCTGGAACTGCTGGAAGTTGAGCACACCCACCTCTTTTCTATTGTAGGTGGCTCATTCCTGGGGTTGTGGTATTTGTCCCGAGTGGAGCTCTCACCGGAAGGGGCCTGACAGGTCTCTTCTTACCCTTGCCTCTGCAGCTTTATGTGCCTTCTCTAATCCAATAAAATGCAGGCATTTTTGAGAGGATGATAGGAAGTTGATTCATTTGGCCGGCCGTCCACCCATCCATCTAATACCATCCATTTATTGAGCTAGGCACTGTGGTAGGCATAAAACCTATGAAGAACTTATATCCTGCTAGGGAAAGTGTGTTATAACTTTTCTGAGAGGCAAGGCTGTGTGTGTGTGTGCGTGTGCGTGCGTGCGTGTGTGTGCATATACTAGTGCGCTAAGACCACGCACATGGACAACATCAGGATTCTGAGTGAGAGCACCTATCTGGCTGGACAGCTGGGGAAGGTTTGGGGGGAATGGGAATGTGACCAAGGTTTTAAATGGTGAGGCAGGTGACTGTAGGGGAGGAGTTGGGTGCTTTTGGTTGACCTGTGACATGGAGAGGGGGAGATTGGGGTACTGATTCTGAGGCTACTGCTTTGGCTTACATGGATATGATTGATGCAGTAAATGATTATTAAAAGTCTACCATGTACAAAACTCTCCTCGGAAGAAAATACATCTTTAATATCTCCCTTTCTCAGGTCTGCAGCCTATGATTAAGATTTGTTTCCTTAACAGCTAATGATTATTAGAGCATTTACCACCTGCAAGACACTATCACTTTCCATCCTCCCTATACCTGCGGGGTAAATATTCTGGTTTTACAAATGAGGCTTTGAGAAGTTAAATGACCAGTGTAGGCACGCACCAAGTGAACAGTGAAGCTGAAATTGGAACCTAGGTCTTTCTCGTTCCAGAACCTCTCCTCCCTCTAGTATGTCATTTGGCTTCCCTGTGACTATTCCCTATGAAAGAGTACCTTCAGGTTCATCAAACATTAATGAGTATCTTAGATTATAGCCAAGAAAACCCTATGGAGCAGTTCTACTCTGTAATACATGGGGTCACCTATGAGTCAGAATCAACTCGACAGCAGTGAGTTTTGTTTTTTTCCTGTCCTGTACTCAAAGTTTGGACAGTGGACCAGCCAGTTCCATAGTGCAGTTTCTCGGGCCCCACCTAGACCTATTGAATCAGTGTTTCTGGAGGTAGAATTCAAGAATCTCTGTTTTAACTAACTCTCCAGGTGACTGTAAGTCATGCTAAAGCTTGAGGACTACTACTCCAGAATGTAGGACTTTTCTATCTTCATCATTGCTGTACCCTCAATACTTAGCACAAAGGCTCTCCATAAACATCTGTTAACCAACTGTTAAGTACCAGGGCCTCTTAGGTACTGGGATGGCAAGGTCAGCTGAGTTTGGGGTATTAATGGAACATGCGGACAAAGATAGTCAACATGGCACTAGATGTATAGTTCTGAGTTTCAGGGATGTGGAGGTATTTTGGAAGTCATCAGGATACAGGTGGAATGATTAGATGACCGAATGTAAGAAAATAAGCTCTCAAGACACACGTAAAAGTTAGGGAGGGTGGTGGTGGTGGTAGTGAAGGTAGGCCATGCCTGGCTGACCTGAAGCAGGTCTGAAGTAAGGGTGTTCTGAAGATTCTGGACTATGGGCTCATGATGTTTACATGGCATAGGGGCATATTTACTCTGCAGGTTCTGTGGCCATCAGCGCAAGGGTGTGACTCATTTTATGTCACTGAACACCCTTGGGGCATCTTGGCCCCAGATGTGACACTTGCCTTCTGATGGGGACTTCCTTTTTCCTACTCTTCAGGGAACAACGTGGCACAGCCAGGCAAGGCCTGATGGCCCTCAGTTGCAGTAATCATGGGACAAGTCTGGGTGGGGTTCACTCATGCACTGGAGAATGGCTTCCCTCCCGTGAGGTTCCCTGGTTTGTGCAGACTCAGGCCAGTAAGGCACAGGGCTTTGGCCAAGGCAGCGCTGCAGAATTTGATCCCAGATTTACTTTTGGAGAGTGAATTCCGAGATCTGGCATTGCACTGTACGGGCTGCAGCAACCTGAACCTTAGGCCTGCCTCACCTGGCTTATGGAATAATTTATGTTTGGTAATGAAATGGTTAATATAAATCCAAGTATAGGTCAGATTGAATTGGTGCATTGTTACACCAGATTCTTTTATTAGGAGAAACAGACCTTTACTCGGGAAAAGGAAATGCTCGCAATTTTTAGTTTCCTCACCGGAAAATTCTTTGTGATCTATGAGGGCTTAGAAAAATGTTTGCTTTAGTTCCCCAATATCTTAGTAGCCTTCCCAGCAGTCTGTAACCTGATGCCACCTGGCCATACCCAAGAGCATTTGTCAGAGTGATATGACTTCTGACTGGTCACCAATTTAGAGAAGCTTCTGCCCTTCTGACTGTGGCTGCAAGGAAGGTCTCAACAAGGAAAGCCAACTATTGCTCCAATATTTTGAGTGACGAAATAATAGAGGCTGAGACTTTTCAGAATGATAGGCTTGAGCCAACCTGAAACTAAGTCAGTTCTCAAAAGGATATATGCAGACCAAAGTGCAGGAGACACTGGGGTGCTATTCTGAGGCTCCACAGTGGACATCTCGTAGCCTGTGCCACTGTCCCCCACAGTGGCCCAAGACCTGAGGCTATTTGCATTGGTGCTGCATGGATCCTACCCTCAGCTCACTGCCCCCTGAGGAGGTAGGTCTCTGGGCCTTTGCCACATGGAGGTAGCCCAGTTTGTGTGTTTGTATGTGTTGGGGTGTGCATTGGTGAAGCCTGGCCATAGGCTCCCTCCTGTGGGGACAGGGAAGTGTCCTTCTGTCCCTTGCTTGCAATTTGTCAGCAGAAAGGTAGCAGTAATTGTGGGACACCAGAGGGGGCATGGGTTCCTGTAGGCCATCACTGCCCCTGAAAAACTGGCAAAGAACTGCCCCAGGACAGCCAGAGCAGCAGCTTTTACTAGGGGATAGCCATTTCCAGTGGTGACCCTGCTCTTAAGTTATTTCCCATGGCAAATGAAATATTTATTCCCTTCCCCAGCCCCATAAGCTGGTAGATGTGGGCAGACAGTTTATGTCTTTCACACCCTTGACTTTGGATTTCAAACAAGCTGATCACAAGTTTGTTCTTCTGTAGGACTTAATTAACCCACTGGTTTTGTCATTTCAATTACAGTAGTGCAATTTAACCTGCCCCCTTAGTACTTTGAAATTACTCTTCACAAAAGTAGAGTGTGAGGCATACCTTCAGCCCTCACGGGCAGCGCTGGCGCCACTTCTGAGTCTGCCTTCCTCGCCTCGGCAGGGTTTTCCCTGCCTGCTGCACATCCTTTGAAGATAGCGCCCCCTGGCCCCCTGCCGTTGTTGCCCCCAAAAGCACTTTAAACTCCTCAGCCCACACCCGGCTGCTGTAAAGGGCCTCAGTGGAGAGAGGTCTGAGCTTTGTTAGCTGGGTTTTGATTTCAGTACGGGAGTTGATAAAACGAGATAAACCCCGGGCTCACAAGGGCTGTGGAAATTAAACAGAGATGATATCAAAGTTCCCCTGAGTTTTCAGCTGTGATACAGTAGCTTAGCTTTCTCCCATACTGGGGCCGGGAGGCACGCCTTTGATTCTGAAACAATGTTCAGCATCAGTTAAGCCCAGCACTGCTGACTTTTAGGGATTAAGCGCACTGTTATAGTAATTCTTTGATCAGCTACAAGGGAGCAGTGTGCCGTCTGTGTGAAGGGGCTTTATAGTTAAAGTTCATTTCTCTGTGAACCTGGGATGACAGCATTGGCGAGGTGCTGCAGTGCTGGGAGCTGGGGCCTCCCTGAAGCACTCTCTTTGCAGCGTTGCAGGCAAAAGCAGGAAGCAGGCTTTCTCCCACCCAGCGTCATCGTATAGTATTCATTGAGCATGGCATGTTGGGAAAAAATCCTCCTGGCTTGGAAAACGTGCCTTACCCTAATCGTCCCCCATCTTATCCCAGTACACACGTGTGCACGCACACTCTCACACACACACACACACACACAGACACACACACTCCTGCCTTGTGAGTGACAGTTGCAGGAGTAGACATAGGAACAGGACGTGCGGTCGAGGGAGAGAGATCAGAATGGGGATTGGGACCAGATGACCTGCGAGATTAAAGAGAAGGACTAGCTCAAGGTCGGTGTCACCACTGTACTCTCCCTCTGCCCAAGAGCAGTTGTGACTCCCAGGCACCACCATCACCTTCATTCTTTACTTGACATTTGTGGAGAACTGACTTAGTTTCAGTTGACTCAATCCTATCATTCTGAAATATCTTACCCTCTATTATTTTGTCATTTAAAATATTGGGGCAATATTTGGCTTTCCTCATTGAGGCCCTCCTTGCAGCCACAGCCAGGAGGGTAGAAGCTTCCCCAAATTGCTCCCCATCCCGGTTGGCCCTGCCTGTTGGTAATGGAGCCCTTGTGTGCTGTCGATCCTGCTCGCACTGTGCTATAGATCAACCTATTCCCTCCTGCGAAGTGCTCGGATCTCCCTCATTAGGCCTAAATTTACCTCCATCCTACACAAACATGGCCTTAGCTCATTTTTATTGTTGTAAATTATTTATGAGGGAAATGTTGAATCTTGAAACTGAGGTGAGAAGAAAATTAATCCCACGTTACTTTTATCTTTCTGTACTTTTCTCCCCCTTGCTTGACTTATTGGTCTATGACTAGAGAAAGAAGAGCATTGGCATTTTAAAATATAATTAGTATTGAAACTGTTTTCTTGATTGGGTGGGACATTGGTCTCTCTCTACGTAGCCTAACGGAAAGCAGACCAGACTGGGGAAAGAAGACTAGAGGTCCCATTTGACTCTGCTGTCTGCCAGCTGCATGCTGTCTGAACACTCAGCACCTCATTTTTCTCTCCTGTAAAATGGCGATAACACAACCTAGCCCCCTCTCAGGTTTGATGTGAGCATCCATGGAGGTGAAGCATGAGAAAGCTTTTTGAGAATTGCAAAGCGCTGTACAAGCACAAGGGAAGCTTACTAGTGTGTTTTGTGTGCAGTTAGGATTTTGAGATAGAAGTGGATGCTGGATGAGGAGTTGCTGAGAATGAAACCGGGAGTTGTTGCAAGTAGGCCTTGGCGTTTTAGTCCATATCACCTCTTGCCAGACAGGTTAATGTCGATCTTAAACGCCCTGCTCCCTTCTCCTCCCCCTTGGAGGCTCCCATTAATGGCCTCTTCTTTTCCCTCGCGGAGGCCTGGCCTGTGACCCTGGGTGGCTACATACTCAGCAGTGCCATCCCTTCTAGCTCGAGGCTCCACACAGTCCAGAAAACGTGGAGTGCTAGTTAATAAATGGCCTTTTGTTAGGAAGGTCAATTGAAGTGACGGTAGAGATGCTGTTAAAAGTAATTTGCAGTCAGAAAATATGTAATTCAGGGCAAGCTTCTTTGAGTGATTGCCTCTGCCATGGATATCTTGGGCGTTTCTCATTAAAAGCTTCCTTAGCTGGTGGTGGTGCTTCCTCCCTGGCAGAGCCCAGCCGCAGCCCCACACAGTGAGGAGTCATTTGTCTGTATTTCACAAAGGCTGCCTTGATCCCCAGGGTATGGCAACCGGGGAAAGAAAAAAGGAAAGAGAAGGACAGGACGTGCATCTGTGATGGTCTGTGCTAATGCTCTGCTTGTCTAGCCCTATCCAGCAGGCTGCCTCTGACCGTGCACAGGCTGCATAGGCACAGGCCGCCAGCTCCTTTGTCTGCCTCAGCTGGGAGGCAGCCTGCAGCCATCTTGAAATCTCCTGCTGGACTGCTTTCTCTGGTGCATTCTGGGAACAGCATCGTTCCTTTAAGAGTGCGTTTACCCAACCACAATTGATATCAGAGTGCTTCAGGGCAAAAGAGAGCCAATTGTCATCAGTACCTTGCAAAGGATATTGTGACCTGAGGACATGAATCTATCAGCAAATGAAATATTTCTTATCTATGCCAATGCTTTCCTCTTCTTTCTCTCTTTCTTTCTTTCTGAGAAGAGCAGAGGCAGTACTATCTTTAAAAAACCTACCTCACATGATCTTTATTAAATTCACAGCATGATATTTTAGCACTGGCAGAACTCGTACATTCTGTTAATGAGTTGCTAATTGCAAAGCATTTCGGTAACCAACAGCAGATACTGTTATTTTTGCAGACTGCAGCAATTACCAATAATATGGGATTTTTCAAGTGAAGATACTTTTTGATCAGTGCTTGCTTTAGATTGGGCAGATGCAGATACTTAATTCTAAGCCTTTTTTGAGTCATGCATACATGCTCATTCAGTAAATATTTACTTAATGCCTACTGTGTGCAAGAAGCACCAGACCCTGTGCTTTATGTAGATATACCTGCCTGGAAATGAAATTTGAGGATAGAAAATGATGCAGTGATGCAGTGTGGTAGCCTACCCCCTGCTCTGGCCTTCTAGAAGCTTATTTTCAGTAGAATCAAGTAAGCATTACTTAATTTAGTGTTTGTCATAAACAAGCTGATAGTGCTGCTGGTGCCAGGCACTTCTAGCCTTGACTGGGGGCTTGGCTTCCTTGTATTGGCAAGTCTGTTTCTGGAGCCTTCGTGGGTTCCAGGGACCGCTGACTACATGGGTGACTTGCACATAGCATTGTGATTGTTCCTAAATCGGAGGCTACCGTCATTTTTTTTTTTTTTTTTTTTTTTAAGGCCTCTGCCTTTTCTGATTGTGTACTGAGACATAAGAATATTCCTTCTGCCTGCTTAGTTAGGCAGGGTATTTGGTTTGCTGTAGAAGCAGTAACCAGCCTTGAGAGACCTGGCAGACCTAAAGCCAGTGAAATTTAATTGCTGCGGAAGGGGGTGGAGTTTAACTTGCTCTTTTTCCCTGCTTGTCCTTTTAAAAGTACTTAAAATCATTTACATAAGGTGTCGCCATTTTTATTTGCTTACTGGTACACTGCTACTCCAGCTGCCCAGACCCAGCGCTCTCTATATTCTCCCTGTCTACTCTGGTTGCATCAAGAGGCAGTCAGCGGTAGAATAATAATTCCACCCCCCCCACCTTTTCTCCCACAGTGCCCAGCAAGAATTATGGTCATTGTTAGTGTTTAGCTTTGAGTAAATGCCCACATGACCTGGGGGGTTAAACACAACTAAAGGATCTGCCAGACCTATAGGGAATGGCTCCTACTACATTTCTGACCCATTATACGGGACCTGTGTGTTCTAAAACTCACCAGTCTCATCTGCTTTTTGTTGAGTAGCTACTGTGTGCCAGAGACCCTTCCTTTACATTGACTCTCTCAGTTCTCCTAACAGCTGTGCAAGTGTCTGTATCACAACCTCTTTTTATAGATGAGAAAATCGAGGCTCCAAGAGGTTAAATTTCTTGCTCAAAGCCACTAACTAGTAAATCATGGAGCTGGATTTGAATATTATTACTTTACTTCCATGCCCAGAACACTTTACTCTGTGTGTTTGCAAAGATCCTTCTTGTTTGCAAAGCTCCGTCTGCTGAATAGTCTAACCTTGGTTGTGGTAGAGGTTGTGGATTTGGAGGTCTACATCTCCACAAAGAGAGAATGTGAGGGAAAGAAGTGAAAGGTGTTGGTAGACTTAGTCATGTCTGATTTATCCTTGGAGAAGCTACTGGTAACTGTTCAGAAATCAGGCAGCTGGACCATAGAGTTGAGAGTGGTTTGCTTTTGGGTTTGAGTCAAAATTACCTCATCAGATCAGGGACAAGCCCACATTAGCTATGTTAGCCTGGTTTTCAAAGCTAACTTGAGAAGAGCAGGGGCCAGAGGTGATTAGAATTCTTGATCTGAGGAAAGTGTTGGAGGTAAGGTCAGGATCCCTTCAGCCAGATCAGATCTTAGCTCAAGACATTTGCCACAGGATTCTGGTTCTGTGTGAGACTTTGTTTTGTTCACTTTAAACGTTAAGTTTGAATTTTGTGCTTTCTTTTTCCTTTTCTGAACCAGGACCAATCCACCATGCCTGAAGTCAAAGACCTTTCAGAAGCCTTGCCAGAAACATCAATGGACCCCATCACGGGAGTGGGGGTGGTGGCTTCTAGGAACAGAGCCCCGACAGGCTATGATGTAGTAAGTCAAGATACTAGTTTGTACCTTTTGTTTCTCTCCTGTTTACAAGACTCTCTCAAACTTGTGTGTAAGATGTACTCCCTCACTGTTGCTGTTGTTGTTAGGTGCCGTCGAGTCAATTTCCACTTGTAGCGACCCCACGTGACAGAGTAGAACTGCCCCATAGGGTTTTCTAGGCTGTAATCTTTATGGGAGTAGATGATCAGGTCTTTCTCCTGTGGAGCTGCTGGGTGGGTTCGAACTGCCAACCTTTCAATTAGCAGCCAAGCGCTTAACCATTGTGCCGCGAGGGCTCCAAGGAGGGAAAGCATCACTAGTGAGGCATGGGGAATGTCCTGATTTGGGAATCAGAAGACCTGACTGAGTTCTGGCCTGTCTAGGCTGTTTCCTGGCCTTGGCCGTGGCTAAGTTACTTGAGCTCTGTGATGGTCATTCTCGTCTTCTCTAAAATTAAGGGGTTAGATTTGTTGATTTCCAAAGTTACTTCTGTTTCTGACATTTTGTGAAAAGGACCCAAGTCTCTGAAAGACCTCTGGTGGTTTTTATACCCCTCTACATTTGTGTAGCTCTTTACAGTTTACAAAGCAGTTTCCTACCCTTGAACTCATTTAGCTCTTCCAAGCTCCCAGCCAAGTGGCTTTATCTCCACTTTGCTAATGAGGCAAACCAGAGCTCCAAGAAGTGAAGCAACAGAGTACCAGTCCTTGGGAGTGGTGAATCAGGATCAGGCCACCTCCCAAGCCCAGTGCTCTGGCTGACCACACCACCACAGATTAGCAGAGAACTTTCCTTGCTTCCCTCTTCACAGACATCATTGGTGGTGTTCAGTAGCACTGATGGTTATTTTGTTGTTTCAGTAGGCAATTTCTGATTTTTGGTGGAGCTTAAAAAGTGCAGTGTAACTTTAGGAAGGTTTTATTAACAGTGACTATTGTCATGTGTTCTGAGATTCTAAGGTTTTCTTCCTTTTACTTTTCTCGTTTTGATGATGACATTTTATTCTTATTCATTGAAAATGTGCACCAAGAGTGTACCTGCCACGGTGATTAGAAAGTTGTGCTTGTAGGTGTCAGTGTCTGACATCCCAAGAGTGGAGGGGATGCAATGCATGGTCTAGAAGAAGCCGTAAGGCAAGGTTTCTCAACCTTGGCACTATTGACATTTTGGGCCAGGTAATTCTTGGTTGTGGGGCCTGTCCTGTGTGTTGTAGGATACTTAGCAACGACCCTGGCCTCTACCTACTAGATGCCAGTAGCATCCCCGCTCCAATTGTGACAA
The DNA here is from genome assembly GCA_030035585.1 of Dugong dugon. Classification (NCBI taxonomy): domain Eukaryota; kingdom Metazoa; phylum Chordata; class Mammalia; order Sirenia; family Dugongidae; genus Dugong; species Dugong dugon. The sequence continues at coordinate 70,949,182 of CM057471.1, forward strand.
CCAAAAATGTCTCCTCCAATGTCCCTGGGAGGAGGAGGTTGCAGTCGAAATCACCCAACCCCCTCACCTGTGTAACGGTAAATATACATTGGATAAGTCAATGCTGGGTCCTGTGTGAGGGAAGAGAAGCCTGTTAAAATGTTCCACATCACTTTCCCAACTGTTTGAAAGCTTATAAACATTTTAAAAGTGAAAGAGCAAGGGAATCTTTTTTGACAAAGTTTTGAGTCTTACCTGCTGCTTGACTTCAAAGCACTGTTTGAATGTATAACTTTCTGTGAAATAGAATCATTAGGTATGGCTTTGTGCCGTAAAACTCTTGGGGAAGCTCATAAAAATGTTCCTGATTTGAGAAGCCAAAGGGTCTTTTGATGAATTAGATACGAAGCAGCAAGTCATGAATCAACGCTTGGAGCTCAAGATCATGGGAGGATGGGATCAGGGATCTCTCTCTTGGGAGGGCTCATGCCAGGAGCTGAACCCCAGGACACGGGGCTCCCCATCCTCTCGCTGTTCGCTTTTGTGGATCTGTATCTCTAACATTCTGTTTGTACCTTTGGGGTTATCTGGAAAGCTCGGCTAGTGGGCGGTAGATGGCCTTTGATAGTTTGGTTTTCTGAAAGTCTTGGTAAGTCTGACAGGAGCAGAATCTATCCCTATCATTTTCTCTTAACATTGAGCTCAGGGCAGAAGAGCATAATGTCAAATGAGTAAAATTAATAAGCACATTTCATGATTATGCTGTACCATGCATTATAGTGAAAGGTGAGCAGGGCAAGGGGCTCGCGACAGCCAGCCTGGCAATTACCCAGCCTTTGGAAAGCGAGAGTGGAGTGTCCAAGCTCCCTCTAAAAGCTCTTTCAGGGAAAGAGGTGGGAGTTATTTCTTCGTACTGACCTTTGGACTGTTCTCAGATAAGCATCTAGTTCACCAGAGGTCTGATCCTGAGTTCAGCGGGGATTGGGAGGGTAGGGATGGTGAGGAGAGGTACTTGCCATTCCTCTTATCTGGAGTTTTGTATTAAGTCAACATCCAAACAAGAATTTAAGGTGACTAGGCGGCAGAGATGCTTAGACAGAGCTCCAGTGGATAAAGATGCCCTGCTGCAGGTTCTGGTGAGACCTCTTTCTGTTTGTCGCATCTGCTGTAGGATTAATCCCTTTCTGTGCATGGAGGATGTTAAGTACTGTTCTCATGCAGCCCTGTGAATTTGGCGCCAGTAGGCTGCTGACCCTGAGTAGTGCAGCTGTTTTAAAATGAACATAAGCCCTGTTGCTGCTTGAAGTAAAAGATGCCAAATGTTCATTTATAAAAATTTAATTTTATTTCTTTCCTTCTCTCTAGGCCAGGGGAAGCTTCTAAGGGGAGAGGGAATGTTTATTAAACACCTCAATTTACTGTCTCCATTTCTATTATCTCCTCTGAAATAGCTTCCCCTTCCTGTTGTACAGCCACACTCTTGATCTCGGGGTGATTGGTGCTGGTATTCCATGTTGTCAGAGGTTGGGGTGGATTTCTTGCCTCCTTATGACTCCACAGTGCCTCGTGTGGTGACTCTATATTGTAGATGCTTGACATTGTTGAAAGTCATGCACACTATTTTGTCATATGTGTGCAGTTTTCAAAGAATTGTAATGCCATAAGAAGCACTTCATGCAATTAAAAAATTAAAAATCAATTTAATCTTTGATTTTTAAGTCACTCTGGGACTTGTAGTATCTAAGGATCCTCAAACTGGACATTGCAGATGATCACTGTTGGATGAATTTGTGTGTATTTCCAGTGAATAGCTTTTACCCTACATCCACTTGCTTTTCTAAACGAGCATTTATGATTCAGCCAATAAAACCGCAACACTGTATTTAAAAGATAAGTCCTTCCAAAAGAGGAAATAATCTTTTTTCTTGATAATATATAATTTTGTTAAAAACAAGACAAAAAGTCAACAGTAAAGAGAAAGTGAAAATAACCACACACTCCAGAGTGTTTTGATTTTAAATTGTTTATCCAGCCTATTTTTTTGAGCACCTACTAGGTACCAGCTAGGATCTGGGGTTACAGTGGAGAGCAAAAACATATACAGTCCCTGCCTTCATGAAGCTTACAGTCTAGAGAAGGAGAAAGACAATCATATGCTCACTCAAATAAATATAAAGTAAAATTATGGTAAGTGCTTTGAAGAGAAGTCCTTACAGATTATCTTTCACATCTGGCCACCTCTCTTGCTGAATACCAGATTTTGACGGCATGAATCCCTCCCAACTTCCTTCTAGGAATTGTTCCTTTCCTTCCATACATAGAACCTTCCAAGTGTCTGTCCTCTACTTTTTTCTGAGAGTTCCCCAGGGCACTTCCCTAAGTGTGCTCAGGGTTCTTCAGCTCTGGCTTTCCCCTTATGCTACCACACTGCTGCTTTTTGTTGGTGACATCTCTGAGATTGCCCCTTGGCTGGGTCCAGCTCCTCTGCTAGCCTGACAGCTGCTGCTCCCACCTTTCTGGCCTGCATGGGGATTGGACAGTGCTCTCCCCTCTCCTCCCTTGTCCTGTTGTGACTGTCCGTGGTTTCCTACAGAACAGCTGAGACTGGTCTTACTTTTAATGAAACTTTCCTGAAGCTTTGGAGATAATGGAAATAAAGAGTAAAACTCAGAAAACATCTAACAACTGCTGCTGAGATCCAGGTTTGTCCTCAGACCACTTACTTGCTTAGCCCTCTGCCTTGGCTTTTGGCCTGCCTTTATTCTACCTACTCTAGAAAGGCATCAGAGCTGCTGTACCTTAGAGTCCAGGACAAACTGAGGCCTAGCCTCAGGGGGACTAGGAGATTTTTTTTCTTTTTCTTGACTCCAATCTAAGACCTCCTCCATTTCCTTCCTGAGAAACTCCACGCTACACACAGGAGTCATTGTGGTGCTGTGACCCTGAGGAGACAGATTATCCCCCTGGTTCAGTGACTGTCTCCAAAAGTTTAGGTGAGGGGTTCTTAAGCTTCACCAGGCCTCAGAATCACCTGGAGGGCTTGTTGAAACACAGGTTGCTGGGTACTACCCCTAGAGTTTCTGGTTCAGTAGGTCTCGGATGGGGCCCCACAATTTGCATTTCTAACCAATTCCCAGGAGATGCTGTTGCTGCTGGTCCAGGGACCACACTCTGAGAACTACTGATCTAAGTTAAGTCATTCTTTGTTTAAGTATATGCTAATTCTGAATATGAGAAAATAAGTGGTTCAATGGGACCAGAGAAGGCCTGGGATATCAGCTATGCCAAATTACAGAATTTGGGGTTTTGTCCTATACATGGTTATCAGAGATGAGAAACCTAAGTGTTGGTCACCAAAAGTCTGTCTCCGGAAGGGCTGTGCAAGCTTTTCCTGTTGTTTTCAGCCTCTCCTGATTTAGAGTTCAGAGGGTCTTTAGGAACGTGTATGTGTGTATGTTTGTGTGTAGGTATGTTTTTAATACACTTTATTTTTTAGGGCAGTTTTAGATTTACAGAAAAACTGGGCAGAAAGTACAGAGTTCCCATATACCACCTTTTCGCCTGCACATGGTTTCTCCTATTATTAACATCTTGCACTGGTGTGGTATATATTTTATAATTGATGAACCAGTATTGATACTTAACTGAAGTCCATAGTTTACATTAGGGTTCACTCTTTATACTGTATAGATCTATGGGTTTTGACAAGTGCCTAATAGCATGTATCCACCATTACAGTATCATGCAGAATAGTTTCACTGCCATTAAAATGCCCTATGCTTCAGCTATTCATTCATCCCTTCTCCCTTTCCTCTGAACTCCTGGCAGCCATTGACCTTTTTACTATCTCTATACTTTGCCTTTTCTAGGATGTCATAGAGTTGGAATCATACAGTATGTAGCTTTTTCAGACTGGCTTGTTTCACTTAGTAATATGCATTTAAGATTCCTCCATGTCTTTTCATACCTTGATAGCTCATTTGTTTTTGTAGCTGAATAATACTCCATTGTATGGATGTATCAAAGTTTATTTATCCATTCACCTATCAAAGGTCATCTTGCTTGCTTCTAATGTTTGGCAATTATTAATAAAGCTGCTGTAAACATTTGTGTGCAGGTTTTTGTGTGGACTTAAGTTTTCAGTTCATTTGGGTAAATACCTAGGAGTGTGATTGCTGTATCATATGATAAACTTATGTCTAGCTTTAAAAGAAACTGTCCTATGTTTTTTTCTTTTTTTAACATATAAAAAAATGGATGGTACTATGCATACTCTCTTGTAATATTTTTTTTAATTAATATATTGCGGGCACCATTCCATATCAATACATATAGCTGTATAACATTCTCTTAATGTATAATATTTTATTATCTGACCAAAATTTGTACCAAAATTTGGCTAACAATCCCATATTAAAGGACATTTATGTTGTTTCCATTTTTTTCTTATTATAAACAATATCTGTTTAGAATATCCAGTCATTTCTTGGGATGATTGTTCTATTAGCTCCATAGAATAATTTCATAGATTGGAGTTACTGGGTCAAGAGTATTCACATTTTAAATTTGATTGATATTGTCCGATTGTCTTCCAGAAAGGTTGAGACATTTTGTCAGTTTATATTCCCACTAATAGTGTGATTAGAATGGATTTTTTGGGAGGTTTGACTTGATCGAGTCTCCCTCTCCCCTGGCCTTTGAGCTTGATGATACCTCCTATCTTTCTGTCTTACTGGTACTTTCCACAGTTGGGCATATGTATTTATAAAAGTGAATACCTGAATGAAAATATGCACACTTGTTTCTGCAGTAGACAGGGATCCTACCCTCAAAAAGTGTCCTATCTCTTATAACCATATGTAGAACAAAAATCCAGAATCTTTAATTCAGCATACTTGATTTCACCATCCCTTCCAGTCTCACTTCTTAAATGACGATCTCTCTTCTCTAGCCCCATTGAACCTCTCATTTTTTCATTTTCAGAATAAGCAGGAACTTTGTACCTTCATACCTTTGAACCTGCTTTCCCCATTATTTCCAGAATGCTTGTGCACACACATACACATATTGTTAAAATTTTACTCATCCTTCAAAACCCAGTTCAAATATCTTCTTAGTGAAACTTTTCCTGACATTACTCATTCATTTATTTATTCACTTCTTGGTTTCACAAATGTTCATTGGCCACCTACTATTGTGCAAGGTACTGGAAATCCAGTATTTTGGGAAGGTTAGGTTTCATAAGGTAGAAGGTGAGAGGTGAGGATGGAAGTATGGATGGGTAAGGCATAAGTCCAGAACATCAAGAGTGTTAGTTGCCACACTGAAGAGTTTGGTTGTTATTCTGAGGGGAGTGGGAACCATTAAGGGATTTTTTTCCCAGAGATTTATTTTTTTATTTATTTTCTGCTTAGCTTTTTTTTTTAAAATTGTTGTTGAAAATACACACAGCAAAACATACACCAGTTCAACACGTTCTTCAAACTGTGCAGCTGTTCTCACCCTCCTTTTCTGATTTGTTTCCCCCCTATTGACATAGACTCACTTCCCCCTAAGCTTTCTTGATCTTTCCAGTTGCTGTTAACAATTTGATCCCATATACTAAGTTATTTAAAAGACCACAGTGCTCACAGCAGACATTCTTTACTAGTTAAGCTAGACTGTTGTTTGGTTTAAAGAAGGCTTCAGGGGATGTTTTTGGTTTATGGCTTCAGGGTTAAAGATTATCTCAGGGCAGTAGTTTCAGGGGTTCATCCAGCCTCAGTGGCTGCCATTTAAGGAATTTTAAGGAAAATAGTTTCTTATTCAGATTTGTATTTTTAAAAGACCACTGTGCAATGAAGAGAATCTTTGGAGAGGAAAGGCATAGAGACAGACAGATGGATTTGGAGGCTCTGTATTAGTGCAGGGAGAGAGGGTGGCAGCTTAAACCAGGGTATTTACAGTGCAAATGGAAAGAAGTGAATGGATCTGAGGGACATTTAGGAAGTAGACAGAACACAAATACATATTCTTTGACAGAAAAAATGGATTGAATATTGGAATGTAGGTGCAGAGGTGAGGGAAGGGAAGGGTCAGAGTGACATGAGGGTGTCATTCTGAGCAGCTGGGTAGATGCTGATGCTTTTTGGTGAGATAGGAACTTAGACAACGAGGTAGGTTGGTCATAGGAGGAAGATGATTGGTTCAGTTTTGGACGCATTGAGTTTGAGGTGCATGTGTGGTATCCAGGTGGAGATGTCAGGCAACCCTAGGCCTGATGGTCTGGGTGTCATCGTCATATACTAGGGACCATGGGCACAACTGAGATCGTCTAGGGAGAGAGTGTAGAACCAGAAGAGATGAGGTGTCATGTCAGACTCTGTGTCAGAATCGTGTGGAGTATCACTGATGAAGGGATAGGAAGAGAGGAATGCACTCACAAGAGGGGACTGAGGTTGAGCGTCCAGAGAGGTCGGTGGAAAGTTAGCAATAAGTTGAGGGAAAAAAAAGTATTTCTAGAAGGAGGGGTAATGTGAACATTGATAATGTTGAATACTGGTAATGTTCAAAGTTGCCTAAGGTTGAGTAAAATGAGGCTTCAATTAAGTAAAATAAAAGATTTCTCTGGTGAACTTGGTGAGAGCATCTTCCTGGGTGGTAGGCACGGAGGAATGATTGGGGTATACTTGAAAAGTAAGTGGGAAGTGATGATAAGAGGCTGTGAGCCTCTTATCCCTTTGGAAGAAGGGAGGAATAGAGAGAAGGTAGTAGCTAGAAGATGACCTAAGATTGGAAACCTGTGTTTCTTGGTTTAAAGGTAGGAAAGTGTTGAGCATGTTTAGTTGCTGATGGGGAGGAACCTGCAGTGAGCGTTGAAGATACAGGAGTGATAGAGACTGTCTGGTGAAGCAAAGTCCATGAGGGGCAGAGGAGTTGGGATCTAGAGCCCAGTCAGATAGAGGCCCAGGAGGTTATGCTTCTTTAGCTCTTGGTCCTTCCTGCCACCGTGTGCTGGGAAGCCAGCCTTGGTTACGGCCTCTGACCACCAAGTGGGCCTCTGTAGGCAGCACGTGGACTCCTCGTCCTGCAAGTCACCACTTCCCACTTATTTCTTTCTAGTCTCTCCTTTTCCATCTCGTTTTCAACACTGCTGTTTATTCATGAAACTAGACAATAAAACATTTCCTAAAAACGATTTTGTTGCTGTGTACTGTCCAGTCAATTCTGACTCATAGCAACCCTATATGACAGAGTAGAACTTCCTCATAGGGTTTCCAAGGCTATAATCTTTACTGGAGCAGATTGCCAGTCTTTTCTCCTGTAGAGTGGCAGGTGGGTTCAGTAAACCAAAACCAAACCAAACCCATTGCCGTCGAGTTGATTCTGACTCATGGTGAGCCTATAGGACAGAGTAGAACTGCCTCGTAGGATTTCCAGGGTTGTAAGTCTTTACGGAAGCAGACTGCAACATCTTTCTCCCGCAGAGTAGCTAGTGAATTCGAACCTCCGATTTTTCGGTTAGCAGTCCAGTGCTTAACCACTGCGTCACCAAGGGCAATTTCGATAGACCTGCATAATTTATATATGCCCTAATGTATTTGGAATTTTCTGAATAATTGAATGTTTCAGATGCTTGAACTATCATATGTGAGGGGCTTTAGGCTCTTCTCTGGGCCTCTAGACTGGGCGTAGGGGGCAGAGGGAGGGATAGATTTAAAATCATAAACCTGCAAATACACCCTATTATTTACTTACCAAAGTAGAAAATACTAAAAAAAAAAAAAAAGCGAAACAAAACAAAAACACAACCTATTAAATACTGATGCATGTTTAGACAAACTGGTATTTTACATATTGCTCAAGGAATTAAACAGTTGGTTCCATGGTTATGAAAAGCAAAATGAGAATGTATATCAGTGTAAAAATGAAACATAAATGTGACAAGGGTTACACTATCTTATTAAAAGCATATGGTAGATATTAACTAGAAAATGTGGGGCATATTCATATGCCCAGTTTGTTCATAGCTCTCACATGGATCTCTAGAAGGCTGAAGTTGTGGTGGGAGGCCCGTAGCAGGGCAGGAAGACCACCCTTGTATCTCCTGAGTCAGGGAACAGTGAGAGCCCAAAGCCTCAGGCAGCTGCCCCGTCATGAAACTCTGCCTCCATGAAGCAAATGCAGAAACAAGGGGCTGCAGCTTGCTCCTGCTGTCTTCAGTTCCCTCTGCACATCTCTTTGCTATCTAGGGGCTACTTCTAATTGCAGAAATAACCACAGACGAGTCCTGTCTCACAGATTGGTTTATTTTTGGAGTCAGAGCTTATTTTGATAAAAGGCACCAGGTGTTCCTCCCTTTTTGTTTTGTTAGAAAATACATTAAACAGATTTGCTGAAAACACAGAAAGTGGTTTTATGACCAGCCCCTGGGCCTTTGTTTCCTGTGGACAGGATTAGCAGGCATTGGTTACTACCTTGTGTCTTTCCTCCACATTCCCTTGGCCCCGAGGGAATAAAGCTGTGCCTGAGGTGAGCACATGAAGTACTTTGCAACGGGCCTGGCCTCCAGGAAGTGTGCAAAAAGCAAATAGAATGATTCTATTAGAAATAGTGGCTTAAAGTGCCTGATGGTGGTTCTGGAGGGACTGGGCTTTGTCTTCTACACCTCTTTCCACATCAACCATAGGTTTTGAGCTTTGACTTAAGACTGTAGTTCCTGCTAATGTCTTACTCCATAGTTGGTTCATTTGGAAAGCGGAGAGGACTTTTGGGGAACAATGCAATATTCTGGTACTTCCTCCTGTTGACTAAAACTTCCTATTCACTGTTGAGAAAAACTTCCAACATTAGGGGCAGTGAAACCTCAGTTAATTAGATTAATGGAAAAGATGAAGCTTCCTTTCATTTTGCTCAATTAAACTTTTTTTTTAATTGAGGTAAAATTCACATGACATACAATTAACCATTTTAAAGTCTACAATTAAGTGGCATTTAGTATATTCACAATATTGTACAAATACCACCTCTCTCTAGTTTCAAGACATTTCATCACCCAAGAAGAACACCCTGAACGAGCTAACTAATCACTCCCCATTCTCCTGCCTTCCCATCCCCCAGTACCCACTAATCTGCTTTCTATCTCTGTGGTTTTGCCTGGATATTTCATATAAAAGGAATCATACAATATGTGACCTTTTGTGTATGGCTTCTTTCACTGAGCATGTTTGTGAGGCAGTTCACCCAAGCTGTAGCATACATCAGTACTTCATTCCTTTTTATGGCTGAGTAATATTCCATTGTTCAAGTATATGGCATTTTATTTGTCCATTAATCAGTTGCTGGACATTGGGGTTGTTTCTACCTTTTGAATAATGCTGCTAGAAATTTTTATGTACAAGTTTTTGTGTGGACATATGTTTTCATTTCTCTTAACTATGTATATACCTAGGAGTAGAATTGCTGGATCCCATGATAATTCCATGTTTAAATTTTTGTAGAACCTCCAGCTCTTTTCCAAAGCATCATTACCAGCAGTGTATGAGGGTTTCAATATCTTGGCATCCTCACCTACCTTTATTTTCTGTTTGTTTGTTGGTTTTTAATTATAGCCATTCTAGTCGGTGTCAAGTGGTATCTCATTGTGGTTTTGATTTGCATTTCCTTAATGACTGGTATGGATTAAATTGTGTCCCCCAAAAATGTGTATCAATTTGGATAGGCTGTGATTCCCAGTATTGTGTGGTTGTCTACCATTTTGTGATCTGATGTGATTATCCTATGTATTATAAATTCTAATCTCTGCCTGTGGTTAATGAGTCAAGATTAGGTTATGTTAGAGAGAATTAGGGTGGGATGCAACACCCTAACTCAGGCCACAGCCCTGATCCAGTGTAAGGGGAGTTTCCCTGGGGTGTGGCCTGCATCACCTTTTACCTTACAAGAGGTAAAAGGATAGAGAAGCAAGCAGAGAGAGAGGGACTTCTTGCCATCAAGAAAGAAGCACTGTGAGCAGAGTATGTCCATCAAGCCTGGATTCCATACGCTGAGAAGCTCCGAGACCAGGGGAATATTGATGACAAGGGCCTTCCCCTGGAGCCAGTAGAGAGAGAAAGCCTTCCCCTGGAGCTGACACCCTGAATTCAGACTTCTAGCCTCCTAAACTGTGAGAGAATAAATTTTTCTTTGTTAAAGCCATCCACTTGTGGTATTTCTGTTATAGCAGCAATAGATAACTAAGACAGAATTTGGTACTGAGAGTGGGTTGCTGCTTTAACAGATACCCACAGTGTGGAAGCGGTTTTGGAATTGAGTAATGGGTAGAGGCTGGAAGAGTTTTAAAGTGCCAAATAGTAAAAGCCTAGATTGCCTTGAAGAGACTGTTGGTGAATTATGGACAATTCTGGTGAGGGCTCAGAAGGAATTAAGGAGAGCTGTAACACCAGAGTTGCCGCAGATGGTGAGAAGCAGCAGTAGAACCAGAAGACCGGCGCAAGACAGCACAAGAGCCGACCCACGAGTGGGGGCTTATTACTGCACAGTGGATAAAAGTCCTAGCCCTGCTTGGCCTTCTCTGACACCATAATGTCAGGGATGTGGGGGCACCTCGTTACAGCCTAGTGAGGATTTAAGTCTAGGCTCCCCAGTCAGGCTTTCTGGCATGAGTGGTGATGGGACCACAGCTTTTTTTCTGTGGTGTTTGACTGGAGTAGAGTGGTATTGTCTAAAAGTTTTCTCTCTTGCTAGGCTGCCTCTTTCCTGGACTTTGGCTAGTGAGAGCTGGCTTTTTTTAGGATCTTTTTGGTCTGTGCCAATTGATGTTTCTGGGTTACTGGCTTCTTTAGCTCTAAATCTGATATATATTGGACAAAAAGAAAACCCATAGAATTTACCACCGTGTTGTCCTTGGGTCCGAGCCAGTCTGCCACCTTCTCTTCACTTTTCAGACTCTTATGTTTGTTTCATAGACAATGTCCAGGATTTTTAGTTGTACTTAGTGGAAGGAATAGGGAAAAGTATGTCTGCTCTATTTTCCTGAAAACACAAGTCCTGATTTGCTTTAAATTTATGTCAATTCAGGATTAACCAGAGAATCTGCTTATTTTTTAAGCCATCAGAAGTCTTTCCAAAACATTTACATTTCAGCCATCAAAAGCATTTCTAAACATTTGGAAATTTTAAAAATTTGGGTCAAAGGGAAAATAAAATATACTTGTTTAGAGAATAATAAACTAATGGATATGGCTATAGCTGTACTCAAGGCAAATTCTTAGTCTTAAATGTTTTCATTTCATTTCAGCATGGCATAGTGATTAAGAGCTTGGACTCTAGAGCCAAATTGCTTGGGTTTAAATATTTACTTACCTCTTAGTAGCTGTGTGACCTTAGGCAATTTGATTAACCTCTCTATTCCTCAATTTCCTCATCTGCAAAATGGGGATAATAAGCGTATCAACCTCAGAGGGCTCTTTTGAGGAATAAATGATTTAATATGTGTAAACTACTTAGAATAATTCCTGGAAGCACTATATGAGAGTTAGTCATCATTATTTATAAATAAGAAAGAATGAAAATGAAAGAAGAAAATCCTCTCAAATAGCTGAGAAAACACATGGAAGGAAATAACAATGATAAAATCAGAAATTAGAATCAAGAGAATAGGGAGATTTATTAACTGAGAGTTGATTCTTTGGAAAAAGCATAATATATAAACTAGTAGCAAATATAATAGTAAAAAGAAATAAAATAAGGATAAGCAAAATTTAGATTGAAAAAGGGAATGTAAGAGTATAAAAAGGTTTAAAAATTATAAGAGATATGATACATAGCTCTTAGGTGCAGCCGTATGTGACTACAATTGATAATCTTGATGAGCTGGATAATTTCTACCGCCATTTAAGAAGAAAATCAGCCATCCTCTTTCCCCAGCTACTCCCATCATTGCTCAGTGGGCTCATGAACAAAGTGGCCATAGTGGCAGGGATGGAGGTTATGCATGGGCCCAGCAACATGGACTTCCACTCACCAAGGTCAGCTACTGCTGAGTGCCTGATCTGCCAGGAGCAGAGACCAACACAGAGTCCCCGATATGGCCCCATCCCTTGAAGTGATCAGCCAGCAACCTGGTGGCAAGTTGATTACATTGGACCACTTCCATCATGGAAAGGGCAGCCTTTTGTCCTTACTGGAATAGACACTTACTCTGGATATGGATTTGCCTTCCCTGCATGCAATGCTTCTACCAAAACTACCATCCGTGGACTTACAGAATGCCTTATTCACCGTCATGGTATTCCACACAGCATTGCCTTGGATCAAGGGACTGACTTCACAGCAAATGAAGTGCGGCAGTGGGCCCATGCTCATGGAATTCACTGTTCTTACCATGTTCCCTCATCATCCTGGAGCAGCTGCCTTGGTAGAACGATGGAATGGACTTCTAAAGACACAATTATGGCGCCAGCTAGGTGACAATACCTTGCCGGGTTGGGGCAATGTTCTCCAGGAGGCTGTATATGCTCTAGACCAGCGTCCAATATATGGTGCTGTTTCTCCCATAGCTAGGATTCATGGGTCCAGGAATCAAGGGGTGGAAATGGGAGTGGCATCACTCACCATTACCCCTAGTGACCCACTTGTCAGATTTTTCCTGCCTGTCCCCATGACCTATGCTCTGCAGGTCTAGAGGTCTTAGTTCCAAAGGGAGGAATGCTCCCACCTGGAGACACATCACTGATTCTATTGAACTGGAAGCTAAAATGCCACCTGGCCACTTCGGGCTCCTCATGCTTCTGGATCAACAGGTAAAGAAGGGAGTTACCATACTGGCTGGTGTGATTGATCCTGATTACCAAGAGGAAATCAGATTGATATTACATAATGGAGGTAAAGAAGAGTATGTCTGGAATGCTGGAGATCCTTTAGGGCATCTCTTAGTACTGCCATGTCCTGTGATTAAAGTCAATGGAAAACTACAGCAACCCAATTCTGACATGACTACTAAGAGCCCACACCCTTCAGGAATGAAGATTTGGGTCACCCCACGAGGCAAAGAACCACAACCAGCTGAGGTGGTTGCTGAGGGCAAAGGTAATACAGAATGGGTGGTAGAAGAAGGTGGTTCTAAATACCAGTTACTGCCACATGACCAGTTACAGAAACGGGGACTGTAATTGTTATGAGTATTTCTGCTTTGTATATGTGCATCTAATATTTTTGTTTCCTTCATTTACAAAATATAAGATGTAAACAGGGTTAGTGCATTTTTGATTGTATGCGTGTTAGTTGTATCATGTTAGACACAAGTATGACTTTGTATTTGTCTTTATTCAGAGATTATGTATGGTTTCAGGAGATGTGTACAGGTGCCAGGTTGACAAGCGGTAGACTGTGGTGGTTAAGATTGTATGTCAACTTGGCTAGGCCATGATTCTCAGTGTTTTGGCAGTTATATAATGTGATCACTTCCCTTTTGAAATTTGATATGTGATCATCCCCATGATGGAATCTGGTGAGTGGTACCGGTGGGGACAGGGCCTGTGGCAGCTCACCGCTCCCTCAGCCTTCATTTCTCTGCCCTCCACTGGCTACTTCCTTTTTGCCCACCTTGCCAAGGTTTTTGGCTTGTTCCAGACCCAGCAGCTGCCTCGTGTCATCTCATCTCCAGTTCTTGGGACTTGAGCTAGCAGCTTACCTGTCGATCTTGGAATTCATTGACCTTCATAGCCTGTGAGCAGGAGCCTTGCTCTCTGACCTGCCCACCTTGGGTTCACCAGCTTCTGCAGCTGCACGAATTGAGAGAGGCTTCTACTCTGATCCACAGTCTTGGGATGTTCTAGACTCTACAATCACGTGAGCTGTTTCCTTGATAAAAATCTATATATATATATATTTATATGCTTTACTGGTTTTGCTTCTCTAGAGAACCCAGCCTAAGACAAAACCTAAAACAGACCTGTATCTAGGGAAGAAACCAGAAGAGTTATTAGAGAATTATCTCCAACAAAAGCACCAGGCCCAATTCAAATTGTTTTAAGGTAGCATTACCTCAGATTGTCAAGCAACAGGTAATTTCCGTATCCTGTAAACTATCTTACAGCTTTAAAAAAGACAGGAAGCGTCTCAGTTTGTTTTGCAGAGCTAATTTAACCTTGATAATTGACGTTACTATTGTGAATGGTACCAGTTCAACCCACTGTGTTCTTTAAATAGTTATTGGTTATTGTTTGCATATTTTGTATAAAGGAAAACTAATTATATATAATTTTATATATATACAGATATACTTGTCTTGTGTCCAACAATCTCATTAAATTTCTTGTTTCTTATTTATTCCCTTGTTTTCTGTTTCATGACCCTGGTTTAGTATGACAGGCTTGCATGGTTTATGCCATGGGAAGTTATGTGATGACAAATTCCACTGTGTTTGTGGGGAGGGGCAAAGGAGAGGGGAAGAGCTTGGGAAGGAATTGACCTGTTGACTAGGCAAATATCTACTAACTCTGTTTTTCACTCTACTTGGTTAAGGCCTGTTGAATTGTTTCCCAGTGGATCTCCCAAACTCCATTCTAACCAACTCTGGTCTTGCCTACACTATTGCCAGTAGACTCTTTCTAACAGATCAGGTTATTCACCTGCTTAGAATTGTTCCCTGGCTCTTTGTTTTTAGATTCAAAGGCGAATTCACTAGACTGTAATTTCTGTTAGGGGGTCAGGTCTGTTTTACTTGCCACTGAATGCCTAGCCTGGTGGTGCAGTGGTTAAGAGTTCGGCATCTAACCAAAAGATTGGCAGTTCGAATCCACCAGCTGCTCCTTGGAAACCCTATGGGCCAGTTCTACTCTGTCCTATAAGCTCGCATGAGTCAGAATCGATTCGACGACAACGGGTTTTGTTTTTTTTTTGGTTCTGAATGCCCAACACTTGGCACTCAGTAGGTGTTTATCAAATGGATGAATTTCCAAAAATTCTCTTGATCTGTCCCTTCTCTACCTTTCTAGTTTTCATTCTGCCCCTTTGAACTCAGTGCAGTTCCCTGAATGTGCTGTGCTCATTGTTGCTTCTGTGCCTTTGTGCATGCATGCCATTCCTCTCTCCTATCCCAGTGGAATTGTGTTCCGGCTCCTTTAGGTTTGATAACACCTTTAACTTTCCTCTTGCATCTCTTATCACTTTTTAACTACAGTTGCAGGTTAGTGTGTGGACTAAGGCCCCTGGAGGGCAGCAGCTGTGTCTTATGCATTGCAGTACCCACAATACCCAGCACAGTGCCTGGGTGCATATTTATTACACCAGGCATGCGAAGAACGTTTGTTGAATTGAATTAGCTGGCTCTTTCTGTGTCTGGGATATTGGATGCCAACATCCGGCTAAGTTATGTTTGTGTTAAACGAATTGAAATGCAATTACAGCTGGCAGTGTGGTTTGAGAGCTGAGTAATAGAGTAAATAAGAAGGGTGACTCAGTCATGAGTGCCAGTTCATATCCTTTGCTTTCTTGCCTCCTGTCATTGAACATGACTCATGAACAGCACTAGTTCAACTTGTCTTCTCTTAAACCCCATCATTTTAACTCTTCCCATCCTCTTTGTCTTGTTGGCTCTCTTCAAGGGCCCCTTTGCTTAAAACCAGCAAGAAGCCCAGAGCTAGGCCTTGTACTTGGTTGGCTGTAGGAAGAGGCTCTACTCCATGCTGTAGGTGATCTGTGCAGAGAGCATGGACAGAGAGGGGAGCCTGGGCCAGTGTGCAAGCTAGTGCTGTTCCCCAAGGCCTGGGGAAGCCACACGGGTCCTGATCCCAGGATCGCTAGTGTTTGCTATTTTCTTAACAGTATCCTGCTAGAGCCCTAGCTAAGGCAAAAACAGAGTCATTCATCCCAGATAATTGCCTCCTCATCTTAGACCCATTCCTTTCGCAGCTTTGTTGTATTGCATTCAGGAATTTTGTCTGATGACTGTCCTACCTTGAGGTCAGTTGATTTGGATTGGTAGAAAAACTTCCTTTGTGTTCTTGAGAAGGCACTTAGATGTCTTGGGGGCCTCAACTTGGGGGTCTACAGTTGCTGGTTAATGAGCATTTCTGTAGTCTCCCTAGATCAACTGGCGTGTTCTTTTATAAGCACATTCCCCATGGTTCAGAGGGAGATTTCGCCAAACTTTAGGGATGGAGCAGAGGAAAAGGGGAGCATTCATTTATTAGCAGTTGTTGATTAAGCCCTTACCATGTGTAGATCCTTATTAAATAAAACATGTTGCCCTCAAGTCTGATACCAACTCATAGCGACCCTATAGGACAGAGTAGGATTGCTCCATAGGGCTTCCAGGGAGTGGCTGGTGGAGTCCAACTGCTGACCTTTTGGTTAGCAGCTGAGCTCTTAATCACTACACCACCAGGGCTCCTAGGTCATTATTAGGTACTGGCAATCAAGTGGTGAATGAGCCAGACGTAGTCCCTACCTGCATGGGGCTTATAGACTAGACAAAAGGAATAAAATGAGAAAAGATGTTGTTAGGAGTTAGGGCATCTTTGGGGAGCTCTTCTCCTTCCCAAAATTAATCCCCCAGATGACTCTTATTTCTACCTCTTCCTACCTTGGTTCTTGTGCCTATAAATCCCTCTCTTGTGTAGTGTCAGTATTTCCCCCTTCCCTACCCCTTTTCTCTCCACGAAAACATGCGCTGTCGCCGTCTTAAAAACAGACTCTGCCACCACCACCTTCCCTTCTTCTTGAGCCCCTTCAGCTACTGTCTTTATATGTCCTTCTCTCCCCATGGCTAAAAAACCAAACCTATTGTTGTCAAGTCAGTTCTAACTCATGGCAGTCCCAAGTGTTACAGAGTAGAACTGCTCCCTAGGGTTTTCTTGGCTGTAATCTTTAGAGAAGCAGATTGTCAGGCCTTTCTTCTGCAGTCCACTAGGTGGGTTTGAATTGCCAACCTTTAGGTTAGTAGATGAGGTCAAATCATTTGTACCACCCAGAGACCTTTCTCCCCTTATAGCTGTTTCTATTTGCCATCACCTTCTCTTTAATATCCTTCCCCATCCCTTTATTCCTAATTGTACAACACAATAGCTTTTTCCTAATTTTTATTCTTCTTGACCTCACCTCAACTTTGGACACTGTTGGCCAATTTCTTACTTTCTTAATATATTCATTTCTAAATACAGAAGTAATATATGTTCATTGTAGTTAATTTGGAAGATACAGAAAAGCACAAGGAAGAAAGTAAAAACAACTCATAATCCTACCACTTAGAGGAAACTACTGTTAACATTTTGACATGTCCTTTAGTATTTTTCCAGTGTGTGTGTCTGTATATATATTTTAGTGATAATGGGATTCTACTATATGTACTATTTTATAACCTACTTATAATTGTGTTATATTTTCTTATGTTATTGTGATATTTCCTTATCTCATTAGTTATACTTCTACAGCACTTTCCTGAAGCACTCTTATCCCTTAAATTTGATATCACCCATTTTCTACTCTGTTCTCCGATTCCCTCTTTCAGAGTCTCTCCTTTCCCTACAGCAGGCACATCCCTAGACTCTGACTGCAGCCTCCTGTGCTGTGTGCTCTTTTCTAACCTGGGTCCCAGCCATTCCAGGAGCCCGGCTGAAGGCCTCTTGCAAATCACCTGTGCTCCTTGCTCTCTCTAGCACGGACTCTGCTTAGCGCCAGCCCACATTTCCATCTGCCTGGTACACAAGTCTACTTATCCATGACTGGCTGACATTTCAACTTGAATAATCCCAAACTAAACAGGCCTAACCCACAACTGCCCCTCTTTTGAACTGTTTCTACCAGGCGGAGGCCAGAATCCTCCTCAGGTCCCTTGTCTACCCTCCTTGCCAGCACCCTGCTGGGCAGTTTCTTAAATTCTGCCCTGCTTCATCTTTTGCATCATCCTTTTCTGTCTCTACTACCACCAACTCAGGTCAGGTTCTCAAAGCTCTTGTCCTGGGATAGCCTCTTCCAAGAGGACTCTGGTGTCTCTCATCTCAGCTCCAGCCTTTCTCCTTTAAGCAGCACACGCACAGTTCCTCTTCCCTGCTCAGAGTTCTCCAGCGATACCTCCTCCACAAGGGTAAGTCGTAACTCCTGCATCTGCCCTGGTGACCTCCCAAGTTCTGGCTGCCTCAACCTCTGCAGACCAGTCTCCTCTCACCCTCTGAGGTCCATAGTCCAGCCAATTGGACTCTTCCCAGATGTGCCTCATATGACCCATCCCTACCTGTTCTGATCCTGTCTCTTCTAGTACATGCCTTCCTCTCTTCCACTGCTTCATTTCTGCCTTTTGATACTTTATGATGCATCCCACCTAAAGGTGCCTGTTATGGATTGAATTGTGTCCCGCTAAAAAATATGTGTCACCTTGGCTAGTCCTTGATTTCCAGTATTGGGTAATTGTCTGCCATTTTGTCATCTGATGTGATTTTCCTATGTGTTGTAAATCCTATGTCTATGGCTATTAATGAGGCGGGATTAGTGGCAGTTATGTTAATGAGGCAGGACTCAATCTACAAGATTAGGTTGTGTTTTAAGTCAGTCTCTTTTGAGATATAAAAGAGAGAAGCGAGCAGAGAGACAGGGGGACCTCATACCACCAATAAAGCAGTGCCAGGAGCAGAGCGCCTCCTTTGGGCCCAGGGTTCCTGTGTAGAGAAGCTCCTAGACCAGGGGAATATTGAGGACAAGGACCTTCTTCCAGAGCTGACAGAGGGAAAGCCTTCCCCTGGAGCTGGCAC
The DNA here is from genome assembly GCA_030035585.1 of Dugong dugon. Lineage (NCBI taxonomy): Eukaryota > Metazoa > Chordata > Mammalia > Sirenia > Dugongidae > Dugong > Dugong dugon. The sequence goes on from CM057471.1 coordinate 70,967,889, forward strand.
CCTGACTTGGAACTTCTAGCCTCCTAGACTGTGAGAGAATAAATTTCTCTTTGTTAAAGCCATCCACTTGTAGTATTTCTGTTATAGCAGCACTGGATGACTAGGACAGTGCCTTTGGTTATTGCCTATCACCCCTGTCCTCATACAACCTGATCTGGTTTCATATTCATCTGAACTATTAACAGCACTTTATACTCCCTTACGGTACTAAGAAGAACCTTGGTTGTGCAGTGGTTAAGCAGCCAGCTGCTAACCAAAAAAAGTCAGCAGTTCAAATCCACCAGCGGCTCCATGGAAACCCTATAGGGCACTTCTATTCTATCTTATAGGGTCATTATGAGCAACGGGTTTGTTTTTTCATTTGTTTGGTATTGTTCTCTCTTAGTGGAAAATATTTGAGTTTTCCTTCTCTGACAGGTTTCTGCCTTACACAAGTCCTGGCTTTCACAACTTTTACTGTATTAGACAACTCTATGAAATAGAATCTATTGTTTCCATTTTACAGATACAGAAACTGAGGCTTAGAGAGGTTAGGGAACTTAGATGAAGGTCATACAGCTCCTAAGTGGTGAAGCCAGGATTTGAATCCACATCTGTCCAATATTAAAGACCATGCTTTTAACGGTTGCATTCTCCTGCTACCGTGGCCCTGGAGAATAGGTATTGGGCAGTATGTAGCATAGATGGGCATCCCAGATTCCAGGCAGAAAGGAACTTGGGAGCACTTTGCCATGGTTAGCAGGGACGGAGAACATGGTCTTCGGGAAATAGGTTTAAGCAGTGAAAGCTTCTTTCTTCTTTCCTTCCCTGCTCAGCGAACGTATCCTCTAAATGAAATTATCTCTTGTTCTCAGGATCCTGGGGTGGAGAGAGGACCAGAGAGCCCTGCCCCTGCTCTTTTTTTGTTTTTTAACTAAAAATATCTTCGTGACATTTAAAATACTATAAAAGCTCATCTCAGAAAATCCAAATCATACAGAATTACATAAAATAAAAAGTGAAAATATTCCCTTTCATTTCCTCTAATTCCGCACATTTTGTTGATGGTTTGGAAGTACCCTTCTAGACCTGTTTTTTCCTTTGTGCAAAAATTGTATTTCTTTTTAATTATGCAAGGAATATGAACATATCTTCTTATTTTAAAAATTTAAATAACATGCCAAAGCTCAAGTACCTCCAACCACACCCCTGATTTCTGTTTCCTTGGTGCTTAGATGCTGTCGTCAGTTTGCTCCTTGTTCTCCTGACTTTTTTCTCTTCGTTTACATATATAAATGATTTATTGGAATTTGTGTTTTTAATAGAAATTAGACAAGGCAATAAACTCTTGCTTTATTTTTACTGAGTAGTACACATGCAATAGAGATCTTTCTAGAGTAATGTGTAGAGATCATCTGCATTCTTGTTAACAGGTGTGTGGTGTTTCATGGTAGGGTGAATGTTCTACATAAGCATTCACCTGCTGCTCAACTTTTAGGCTTTTTCCAATTTTTCACTAAACAAAGACTTAGCACATGCTTCCTTGTTAGGGTTGCCAGATTCAGCAAATAATAGTACAGGGTGCCCAATTAAATTTGAGTTTCAGATACACAACAAATAATTTTTTAGTGTAAGTATGTCCCATATTACTTGACTTCTAGTAAATGTGTATCCCATGTTATTTGAATTTTAGTGTAAGTTTGTCCCATAATATTTGGAACATACTTATACCTAAATTTAAAAATGTATTATAAAACATTTCAGATATATAGAAAGGTATAGAGAATAAAATAACAAATACCCATGTAACCACCATGCAGCTTTTCCAAGTTTTAATGTTTTACCAAATTTATATCAGATTTTTAAAAGTAAATGAAATAAAACATTCTAGATGCATATATATCCTTCCCTTACCCAGGGTCACCACTGTTCTTAATTTGGTGTTTATCATTCCTATATATGTATCCGTGTTTTCAAATTTTATGTAGATGATATTGTATCAGCTTCATATCGTACTTGCCTTGTTTTTCATCTTGCTTTTTTGATTGGAATTATTTTTAATATTTATTCTTGCTGATACATATAGCTCTAGTTTGTGTGTTTTCAAGGCTGTGTAGAATTCTATTGCATGATTATACTCTATCCTTTTGTTGATGAGGATTTGGGTTGTTTCCAGTAATTTGCAATTACAAACAATGTTGCAAATACTATCCTCATATCTTTATGCTAAGAATTTCTCAAGGGAATAATTTAGGAGTAGAATTTCTGCATCACTTTCTCTTTACTGGATATAGTAAATGTTTTCTATAGTGGTTGTACCAGTTTGTGCTATACCTGTTATAGTCAGACATTTACAAGTTTGCCAACTATTTGCTGTGAAGGGTATATCATTGTCATTTTAATTGCATTTTCTAGAGAGGTTGAACATTTTTTTCAAATGGCTTCTGTATATTGTATATCATTTTCTTGATGGATTATTTCTTACTGATTTATAGCTCTTTATTTATTTTGAATATTAATCCATTATTAGTTATATGCTTATATGCATTGCTCGTAGTTTATAACTTTCAATTTGTTTTTAGTGTCCTTAGTAATATCAAAAATTTTAATTTTAGGGTAATAAAATCCATCAGTCTTCTCCTTTATGGATTTTTTGTACAAATGTCTATTTCTTTAGTAATTCCCAGTATTAAAATCATAAAGATCATCTACATTTTGTTCTAAAAGTTTTGAAGTTTTACTTTTGGTCTTTAATTCACATAGAGTTTATGTTTTATATGAAGTGGATCACTACTTTAATTTTTTGTACTAAAGTGATTATCGCGTGTCCAAATACTATTGACTAACTAGTCCGCACTTCAACGACTGATGTGTCACTGGCAGCTCTGCCACTGATCAAGTGTCTGTGGCTGAGAGAAACCCACTCTTCACCTGGGTGCTGTCCAGCCAAAGAAGCATCTGTAGGCAACTGATGCTGCTCTACGTGGGATGCGTGGAAGTCCAGGGCTGTGTCATGGTCTGGTCATCTGAGTGTGGCAGAGACAGGAGCACTCTGGCCCAGGCCCTCTTTCCTGATGACCAGGAACTGGAAAGAGACGCCTGCTGTAATGCAGCCAAGGGCCCTGGCTAGCACATTTCATACTTCCTCTCTTACGGGCCTCTCACTTCCCTCGCACAGTCTGGGGCATGTTTTCCACTTGGGCAGAAACTGATTTCGCTATGTGTCTGCCTTCCTCCAACAACAAGTGCAGAACCAGAGCGCCTGATCTCCAGGGGTGCCTGCCAGGGACCTTCTGTTGGGAACAGGGCTCTGCTTTTTTCCACCCTCCCCAGACTCAGAAATCACCCTGTCTGCTTTCTATAGCCAAGGCAGCTGTGCAGCAGGTAGAATGAAGAGAGATTGTCTAGTGTAGCCCCTGATCCAGACTTTATTTGGAGCTCTGATGGTGCAGTGGTTAAGAGCTCAACTGCTAACCAAAAGGTTGGCAGTTTGAATACACCAGCCTCTCCATGGAAACCCTATGGGGGCAGTTCTGCTCTGTCCTATAGGGTCGCTGAGTCAGAATCGACTTAACGGCAACGGGTTGCGTTTTTTTTTTTTTGTTTTTTTTTAAAATTTATTTATTTATTTTTGACGTTGAGCTGATTCTGACTCATAAGAGTCCTTACTTTAAGGAGTGGAGATGCTAATAAATAGCTAACATTTTTTTGAGTGCCTACCATGTGCCATGCTTTACGCTAAGTGCTTTTAAAACAAAACAACAGAGTGTTATTGAGATATAATTCACAAACCATAAAATTCATCCTTTTAAAGAGTACAATTCAGCGGTTTTTAGTATATTCACAGAGTTGTGCAACCGTCATCACCATCTAAATTTCAGAACATTTTCAACCCCCCCCCCCCCCCCGCAGAAGAACCCCTATACCTATTATTAGCAGTCACTCCCTTTTATGGATTGAATTGTGTCCCCCAAAAATATGTGTTGTAAATCCTAACCTCTGTACCTGTGGTTATAATCCATTTTGGGAATGGGTTATCTTACGTTAATGAGGCAGGATTAGTGTAGGTGTGTCTTGAGTCAATTTCTTACAAGACATAAAAGGAGCAGATTAAACAAGCAGAGATGGAGGAAGGTAGATCTTCACATGGAGATCTCCAAGGAACCAGGAAACAGAAGCTGAAGAGACAAAGACCTTCCTCTAGAGCTAGCAGAGGAAAAAGCCTTCCTGTAGAGCTGGCACCCTCGCCTCCTAAACTGTGAGAAAATAAATTTCCATTTGTTAAAGCCATCCACTTGAGGTATTTGTGTTATAGCAGCAATAGATAACTAAGACATTCCCCATCGTCCACCTCAGCCCCTGGCAAGTGCTAATCTACTATCTGTCTATGAATTTGCCTGTTCTGGACATTTACTATAAATGAAATCATACATTTTTTGTATAGCTTTTTCTATATGGCCTCTTTCACTTAGCAGAAAATTTTTAAGGCTTATCCATGCTCATACCATGAAGTGTTAGCACTTCATTTCTTTTTATGGCTGAATAGTATTCCATTGAATGGATATACCACATTTTGTTTATGCATTCATCAGTTGATGGACGTTTGGTTGTTTCCATTTTTTGGCTGCTGTGAATAATGCTGCTATGAACATTTGTGTACAGGTTTTTGTGTGAGCATCATATGTTTTCATTTCTCTTGGGTATATGCCTAGGATTGCAATTGCTGGGTCACATGGTAACACTGTGTTAAACCTTTGAGGATCTGCAAGACTTTTCCATTTCACACTCCCACCAGCAGTGTAGGAGGGTTCCAATTTCACCACATCCTCCCCAAAACTTGTTATTATCTGTCTTTTATTATTATTATTATACTTACCCTAGTGGTTATAAAGTGGTATCTCATTGTGGCTAAATCCTTTTTGTTCTATCATTTAATTGTTACAAATAATCCTATTTGGTAGGTATTATTATTATTTCCATTTTTAAATGAGTCTCAGAGAGGTGAAGTGTGGCTTTGGGAAACCCCCTGGTATATAAGTGGCAAAGGTGGGACTTGAACTCAAGTCTGCTGACTCCAAAAATCCAAGTTCTTTGCTCTGTCATGTGACTTTCTGTATAGTAGAGAAGGTTCTAATGCAAGATGCTATAGGGAAGGAAATATCTAGGACAAGAGCAGGTGCCTCTGACTGGTATCAGGAGAGGCTTTGCAGTGGCAGGGTCCTTTCAGCCAGAGTAATGTTTCAACACAAGATGCTAGAGGGAACAACCCAGGCGAAGACGGTAAGGCAGGAAATTGCAGGGCACGTTTAGGATAGACAGACTTGAGGAAGGAGAGCCAGCGTGATGCAGTGTCACAGAGGACTGAGGCCCAACAAGAGTGGGTGGTCTGTGATGTCCCTTTGCTCTGTGACGCGAGTAGAGAGAACAACCCAAAGACTGAGGGAGACGCAGCAGTCATAGGGACAGAGGCATGCATTTCATTCCTTTTGCTAAAAAAGAAATTAGAATTCAAGCTGAAAATCTATGGCAGATTTGCGCTCTCCATTCCAGATATAAAATGATGCAAATCAAATCAGAACCAAAAAACAACCAAGAGTTCCTAGGCTCCTCACCAGATGATTTAAATGCCTCTTTTCACTTTACAGCTTTTAGAAAGCATTTCGCTGTAACTCCTGTCCTCCTTGCCTCTGTGCCATGCCCAAGTTGCCTCTGATGAAGAGCTTAAGTGGCTCCACAGTTGACCACTGTCTGACCTGGGCCAAGTGTTTGTGTTTCCACAGTCGATGATCTAACTTATCAGCAGTCCTTTGAACTGCGTTCTTGTTCATAGTGTCAGCCAGATATTTCCTTTGGCATTTCTGCAAAATTTCCTGGCCCCCTTGATTACTTTCTGTCTGCTGAATATATCTTTGAATTTTGGATGGGCTGTCTTAAAATGCCAGGGTATAAATGGGATAATGAAACTGGTGGTTAGCAGTGTCTTTCAAGAGCTTCACTTTAGGCAAGGAGCTCTCTATTCTGACGCCGAAGGACCTCTGACAGTTGCGATGATTTATCTCACAGCTCCACTGTAACAGGCTTGGTGGGTAGCTGATTTACAAAGTGTTTCTCAAGTTTAAGTCTGAAGATTTTTATTTCTTACCCATCAAATGAAGTCTTTTAAATGGTTGTTTTCGTTTTTATAAAAGCTATGTATGCTCATTACCAAAAAAATCAGACATGCAAGCATGCAAAAAGAACATTTAAAAAACCCAAAAAAACTATTTTCTCAACTGTGTGTTCAGTTTTGCCACATTGAGTTGAAATCCCCAGTCCTTACTTGAACGCTGAGAACTGGAGTCATTTCCCTGGTTATCGGGCCCACCTACTCCTTCACAGGCTATTGCATCTGTGGAAGAAATGCTAGAAAGAGAAGAAGCGTGTGTGCATCCCTAAGACAGACTCTGGAGGTATCGCAGTCACAGCAGCATTGGCCATACCCACTGCATTTTGGGAACAAGGCAGGGTACAAAAGGATAAATGGCTTCATTGTTGACGTGGATATGTGTTCTCACAGAGGTGATTCTGAAGAGGATGTACTCAGCTCAATGGATTAAATTCCGGAAATTTCATTTTTAAAAATTCTTATAACCTTATTTGGGTAGCTAGTGAAGTATGTGACTTTTCATACCTTTCTTCTGATTGATTGATTGACTCATTCATTCCTTCACCAAGGTTTGATTGAGCTCATATGTATCAGGCAGTATGCTTAGTGTGGGGGATAAAATGGTGATCAGAACAGGCGTGTCTTTGTCCTTCAGAAGCTTAATAGTCAAGTGGCAAGACAGCAGAGGGCAAGGTAAACATTAATCACACAAGTGTACATTTGCATATGAAAGACCAGTGCAGGGAGAAAGGGGGGAGGCCAGATTTAGTCCCAGAGATCCAGGATGAAATGAATCCCAGAGGATCAGAGGTTAGAGCTGGGCCCTGATTGTGACCATTTATGACTTTCCAGGTCTGATTTAGCATGACATCACTTTAAATATTTGAGTCTGCTATCAGACCAGGTGTTGTCGTTTTTAGTTTAAAAATGTTAGTGCTATCATTTCTTGAGTGATCACTGGCCAGCACTGAGTCAGGTACTTTGCTTGCATCATCTTCTCTTACCCTGGCAGTGACCTCAGGAGGGAGCTGGCAGCCGGTCCATTTTATAGATGAGGGAGGGACTTGCTCAAGCCATCATGAAGTTTCAGGTTCCGGTCTGCCTCTTAATTTCATTCAGGCTATGGTGCACATTAAGGAGCCCTGGTGGCGCAATGGTTAAGTGGTTTGTTCAAACCCACCAGCTGCTTTGCAGGAGAAACGAACTGAAGATCTGCTCCCATAAAGATTACAGCCTAGAAAACCCTAGGGGGCTGTTCTACTCTGTCCTATAGGGTTGCTGTGAGTCGGAATTGACATGACAGCACACAACAACAGCAACCTGGTACACATAGAGCACTTCTTCCTCCATTCTTTCCCTCTCCCTTCACCCCTACCCCCCCTTTCCTCTTACCTCCTCCCAGCCTTTTAGATCCCAAGACTCTGAGGCGAGCTGCTGAATTTGCACTGTCAGTTGAGAAGTGAACTTCTGCAGAGACGCCCCTGAGAGGGACATGGGCATCGATAGATTAGAGTCTGACTGGAGTCCGTTGTGGTGTCTTCCCTTTGAACTGTGAATATTCCGCTACATTCTCCACATAAAATTTACCTTTTTAGACCAGTAGCAAATAGAATTTGGGATGGGAAGAGTTTAGTTTATTAGTACCTTTTTATGACTGAATTGGAAAAAAGCTATGTGTATACCTTACACTATAGCTGAAGCAAGGCTGGGAATGCACAGCCTTGTGATACCAGGAGGCGTCCCCAAGTGCAGTCTACTGAGCCATGAACCCTGGGCCTTCCCACTCCAGGGCAGAAGGAGGGCTCCACTCCATTTCATGGTGCTGGTGGTACCTGCGCAGATCCAGCCTGCAGGTCCCAGGCTTGGGGTGCATCTACTTTCTGCCCAGCTCTGCCTTCCTCAGGCCTTGCCCAGTTATCTCTTTCTTCTCCCCCTCCTGGCCTCCCACTCTGGCCAGAAACAGTTGGTGCCATTACACATTACGTATTCAACTTCACTGAAAATGAGTTATGGCCTCAGGGTAAAGCTGGGCCTTTAGTGGTCCGTTTTTAATGCTTCTCCTGACAAGGGTGGGAGGACCGTAAGGGCCAGAGGTGAGAAGCAGGGCCTCCAAGGGAGGGGCAGGCCCACACTGCATGCTGTTTCCCCTTATACTCCTCAGCTGGCCCCTTGCTATATTAAGGTGTCTTTTATTCAGAAAAATGATCATTTTAGCAATGGCATGGGAGGAGGGAATCTTCTTTTAAAACCCTGGAAACAATAGTCTTGATTTAGAATAAACACCACCCTCATTGGAATTTCCCAGTATCTAGGAGAGACCCTCTGGGCATCCTTTCTTTTCCAGTCAAAGGTTAAAGACACAACCCTATTTCTTATAAGGTTCCCAGCCTGTGGTTATGCAGCCTTCAGGTGTTTTACATACTGTCTCTGTTTTTAAAAGTTTATGAGAAATTATGCATTTATTATAGAGAAATCATATAGGTTCCCTTACCGTATTTCCTTGTTCCTACAGCTTCTTTTACTTCTACATTTTAATGGTTCTGACATTGGAGTGCATCTTAAAATGGATATGCACATTTTAATATGGTACTTTTTCTTTTTTTTCTTAATGGATGTTCTTTAAATCCATGGGTGATTCCCAAGGGATCACATCTTAGAATTGAGGAAATACAGTAAAAATGACCATGTAGGAGACAAAAATCTTTCAAAACATGGACTCCATGGGAGAGAACAAACAAAAGGGATTCTTAGTGATGGGGAAGTTGGGATCACTGCCTTAAACCATTTTGAAGAAAACTGTGTGTGTGACCATTCTGGGGAAAAAAGCTGACAAGGGTCAATCCCTGGTTCATCATGTTTCATTCTGTGGGGGTGACATATTTGAGCAAACAGTTCCTAAAATTATTCCCCATACCATTCCTCCTTCAGCTTTCAGGTCAAATATATTTGCATATTTAGCATGAAAAGCTTTCTTTTTTCATTGTTGTATTTGCTAATTTACAATTGTTAGGTCTGAATAAAGCATTTTTCTTCTCCCAGTTGGCCTTTCAGCTTTTCTGAGGCAGCCTCGGAGAAAGCAGCTGAGGTGGGTTCCAGGAATGTCCTGGCAAGCATGGGCACGCTCTGCTGGGGTCCTGCAGCCCCACGCACACCCAACTTCATGGATGTGACAGTCAGGGGCTGTTGACATGCTGTGTAGTCAGTGGTGCTCTGTGTGGAGCTACTCAGTACGTAGACTAGATGTTGCTGAATCAAGGCAGTTTTTGTGTAAAGAATGGACGCATTTTCAGCAATTGGTCAGGATGGTCGGGAGCTTGTCAGATCAAGAACTGAATCCCAAAGTCTAAACCTTAAAAGGACAACCGAGAAGAAGTCAGAAGGCATATTGCTTGAAGACTGCCTTCAAAGTTTATCCCACAACATGGTGCTGCTCCCTCAGTCTTCCTGGATGCCCCCAGCCCATCTCTTAGTGGTGCTGGCCTCAGGGTAGAGGTTGATTAATACTCTTAAGGGATGCTGATAATATTGTCATATTAGGTTACTGTGTGAGAAAGCAGACCAAGCCCTGACAAGCTATTAATATTCTCTGGAGAGAAATAGGAAGAATACCATCCTCTTCTAGCCTTTTCCCCCTCCTATCCAATCTCACTGTAAGCGTTTTCCCATAAAACATTGACCTTCATGCTAAAATCCCCCCAACACACACACACACGCGTGCATACATCTAAATAATACACAGGTTCTTTAAGACTCAAATCCAGGCTAGTTTCATCCTTTAACTAGAGGAACATTTCACAGCTGCATATGAGAAAATGGCTTCTTAGTGAGACTGTAAACAAGGAACTGAGTCCTTTTTTATTTTTCTATCATGATCCAGTTTCTGACCTTGAGTACCACTTTCAGAGCTTATACCAAGAAGACACAGTTTACAGTGAGTTTTCCTGATGCTACCCCCACCCCCGCCAAGGATGGAATCTCATTGACTGAAGCACCCTAGCTGGCCCCAGGGCCCTAGAGCAGGAGGCTGTGTCAATCTCACCACAGGCGGTCCCCCTCTCAGGTGGCATTTCAAACCCCATTGGACTTTTTTTTTTGCACCCTATACCATCCCCCAAGTAAGTGGTAATGAGCAGCTTAATGTGCTGACGTATCCAGTCCCTTCTTGGTCCATTACAACAAAAGTTGCTTTTTTCTCATTAGAACCATTTTTGTCAGGATGTCTTTAATCAATGGCTTCCCTGGGGACAGTATTTTTAGAAGTTGTATTTTTCACACTCCTTCTTTTTCCCTTTTGGAAATTCTCCTCTCTGTGCTTAGTGAAATGAACTAATGAGATGCCATGAGAGTTCGGGCCAGTGTTAATTGGAACAGGTATGAAAGAAGCCGCTCACACACACCTTCAGTTCCATCTTGCCTTACCTGCGATCCATTTCTGTGTCTTTGGTGTAGGTTGCACAGACAGCAGATGGTGTGGATGCTGACCTCTGGAAAGACGGCTTATTTAAATCCAAGGTTACCAGATACCTGTGTTTCACAAGATCATTTTCCAAAGAAAATGTAAGTCTAGTAGTGGCTTCTGTTTACTGAGTGAGCACGAGTAATTTACATTCCTGTTTGAAATTTCCTCATTTTTTTGTTGTGGTTTATTTTCATTGCCAAATTAATTTATCCGTGGTTTTAGTGAACTGGGTAGAATCAGCAGCTAGTGCTGTGTTTCATTTATTAACAGTGTTATTAACCATGTACCCAAGTGTACAGTGAATTCCATTAAAATGTGTTCTCAAAAAAAATTTCTCTCACAGTTCTCATTTGCCTACGTTTCCCCCAAGCAACAAATCACAGGGTAGTATGGATTTGAGAATTTTCCAGTAGAGTTGAATTTAAAGTTGGCCAACATGGAAGCATAGCTGAAAGGAGGACCTGCATGATCAGCCCTGTCCACAGACATGGCCTTGTTTCCAAAATGACTTTTTCTTTCCCTCTGATCCTGTGTATGACATATGACAGTTCATTATTTTTACAGGTAGAGATCCACACGTGCGGATTTCTTTTAGTGTACTGGTGTTAATGCTTGTGCACACGAATTAGGAAATTTTAAGGATATCTACTAAAGGCTTTTCTAATAAGGTGTTTTAATTGATGGCTTGGGAAGAAGGGAAATAACTTTAGTGAGTATCTGTTAGTTTCTAGGCACTCTGCAAATATTCCTCACTCAGTGCTCAATCTCTTGAAGTATTATCTCCTTTCCATAAGTGAAGAAATTCAGTTCAGAGAGTATAAGTGCTCATTCAGGGTCACCTGTCTTCCCCAAATAGGGAGCAGTCAGATTTTAATTCTCAGGGTGTGAAATTTTCTTTCTGGCCTAGATATTATTATCTCTTCTGAATACAAATATTTGTTTTTGAAATCTTCTATTGATTTATTTTTTACAAATTTTATTATAACAGTAATATATGTTCTTGGTTAAAAAAAAATTCATCACACATCTTCATTCAGAAGGGGAAAAGTAACAGCCTTTCTGTCTCCATTGTATTACCCCCACAGGCCCTGGTACTAGGTCCTTGTGAGTCCCTTCAGCATTTTTCTGGATCTGAACAGTCACAGGGTTCTTTGGCTTGCACTCTTCCATCAGTCCTTCCTTTTGTTCATTGATAATGCTTTGTTAGGAGAAGCATTCCTAATGTATTCAGGACTGAGGGAGAAGTCATTGCTTTAATTTTTTTCCTAATTGCAAGACTAATGTATGCTCGTTGTCAAGTACAGAGTTTTATAATAGCGTAGGGGAAAGTCCTGGTGTTAAACACTGAAAATCTTTTTAATGGGCTTTTTAGACACTATAGTTTAATATATGGCAGATTAATCATGTTATTGTTCATATTACATTTACATACTTACAGAGTCGTTGTTGTTGTTAGTTACCATTAAGTCAGTTCCAACTCATGGCGACCCCACACATGTCACAGTAGGACTGTGCTCTGTAGTGTTTTCAGGGCTGTGCCTTTCAGAAGCAGATCGCCAGGCTTGTCTACCGAGGTGTGTCTGGGTGGCATCGAATAGCCAACCTTTCGACTAGTAGTTGAGGGAGTGCTTAACCGTTTGCACCACCTAGGGACTCCTGAAAATCTTTTTAATACAGGCTTTTGACTGCATTTTAATACCAGGAAGGTGGTCACTGAGCTGAAGAGTGAGTGTCTGCATCCTAGACTTGCAGTAGTCCTAGCAGGTCCCCCAGGCTTATTGTGTTGCCTGAGGAGACACCAAGGAGCAAGTCTTTGTAGACATTGGGCTCATGAAGTTAGGGATAGTCCCTGTCCCCTCATTGCCCTATCTGGTGTCCACATACACAGTGTACTCTCCCGGCCCCTTGGTCCCTCGAGTTCACCTAAACTATTTTGAAACTATTTGTATTTTTAGCTTTTCTAACCTCTCCTCTGTCCATGGGCTGCCGCTTTCTACAGAAGGTCAGCGCATTCGTTGCCACCCAGGGCAGTGGAGACGAACTCCCAAGCATTTGAACAAACTCGTGTTCACACCCTCTCTACCCTGAGTGGTTTCCTGATGTTCATTAGTGGTCTCTACTGAGCCTTTGTCTTTCCTGATGGAAGAGGCTTCATTTTAGAAATATGGCCTCAGAGGACAGCCACAATCTCTGTAATCATTTTTTCTTTTTGTTGCACTTTCCCCCAAAGGTTGAGACATATTGGTTCTCTAGGCCAGAAGAAGCCCTGTGTCCCTGGGAGTGTGGACAGTGGCAAGAGTCTAAAAATGACAAAGAAAGGTCCTTGGCACTTGTTAATTTGTGCTGTTATGGGCAAGTGTATTATAGAAAATGTATTAACATAGTCCACATTTGTTTCACATTAAACAGATGTGTATTGAATGCCGGCTTTGTGTGTCTTCTTACTCCATGAGGGCTGGACGTGGCGGGGGTGGATGTGATGAAGCCATGTAAGGAGATGAGGACAAGGGCAGTGGGGGAAACCTCTGCCTTTCTTTTGAAGCAGGGAGATAAGGGCGTTTTGTTTTCAGAAAAAGAATGTATGGTCTATAGTGGGATCCAAACAGATCTAGTTGAAGGGGGGTAGGGTGGCAGGACCCACTTGCCAGTCCAGGAGTGGAACAGGAATCAGGTATACAGTATTTTAATCTGTTACAGCCATCTATCTACTTCTGGCCCTCAGTCTGAACCAAGACTTTGCATAGCATTTTTTTTTTTTCTTTTTTTTTTAACAACTGTGAAGGGGGTATATGGGATCTTAAGACTGGACAGATTCTTAATTAGGTGACTTGAGTCTCCCAGTGTAGGAGTTTGGGAGACTCCTTTGGAACCTAAATTCCTTTCCCCCAGTAATGCTGTTAATACTGAAACCTGGCTTTGGAGTGACATTGCTTCCTGGGGAAGGATCGAGATTAATTGCACTTTTCATGCCCTGTACTTTCTGCATTACCTGTAATAATAATGTACATAGATTAGGTAGGGAGGATATTAAACAGAAGGATTTATGAACATTTGAATATTAAGTTGGTTATCTGTGGCTACTTTAAATGCAAGGTTGTCAGAAATAATTACAGTATACTAGCAAATACTGGCTACCAGAGACAATATAAATACCCTGAGTCAGTGCATGTTGGGCTTTTGGCATGAATCATTTGCTCAACAAGGATTGGGAATACGTTCTTCATATTTATGAGGAGGAAATGAAAGAGAGCACAGGATGGGGGAGGGGAGAGGAACAAGCAAAATTAATGGTGTCGCAGACCCACTGTATTAAACCCAGTACAGCGGCAGCTTGGTGCAAGGAGGGACCACACTTTGGACTTCAGGAAGCTTTGACAGCGCAGCCTCCCACTTTGTATGCATGGGAAGGTTTTTTGATGCTTCTCTTAATGGCCATACCACTGATGCTCTGGTTTTATGATCAGGGACATTTGTAGAGAGTGTGGAGGGTGAGGTCGCTAAGTGGTTTGCAGTTGACTTCTGTAAAGCCCAACGTGTCAGATAGAAGACATTTGAGAAGGATATCGATGAATGCCCATCCATCTACAGGGCAGGAAAACATACCCAGTTGTTAATTTCTCAGTGCGGAAAGCAGTGATGACATGGAAAAGCAACTGCCACGGAAAAAAATTATGATAGATTAGATCAGGCAATTCTGCAAGCAGCTGATGTTTGCTAGTTAGGTTAATGGTCCAAACCCTTCCTGCACGGGCAGATTTATTCCACCTGAGACAAGCTTCCACTTCCCACTTGCCGCACTGCACTGTGCATTGTCTTCCTGAGACCTAACTATCTGAAATGTAGCAGTATTAAATTGTTGGCAAATATAATAGTTCTGAGAGAAAGAAACAGTTTGTGATAATAGGGCCATAAAAACAAGTGGTCATAGGTTACACTTGCCATTTTGACCTTTATAGTTGAATTGAAGAATTTATTTCATTTGTGTGATTTTGGCTTATATAAGGTATTTATTACATATGCTTTAAATATTTTTATTGATAGAGTGTTGATTTGCCATCCAGGCAAATCCAATTTGTATCTGACCCTGAGTGGCCCTTCCAGATGAAAAATAATACCAAAAAAAGATTAAATTATTCAGCAAACAATTATTGAGCATCTACTGTGGGCCAAGCACTATGCTAGGCTCAGTTTTACAGTAGTAACAAAAATAGTTTGGGCCCTCATGGTTCTTAAACTCTACTGGGGAGATAGATATTAAATAAACAGCCTCAAAAAATTGGTAAGGAAAACAGGGAGTACTAAGAAAATATAGCATATAGTTTAGATGTAAAGAATAACTTGCTTGCCTTTCAGAAGTAGTGTTGGCAGATTTTTTATGGGCAGGATAGGGGTGACTTGGCTCCCCCCGTGCTCAGAGAAAGAGTTAGAAGCCTTTATTTTCTAAGCAAGACAGAAATAAAGGCCTGAAAACTTGCTGCCATGTGCAAAGTAATGGGCTGACCAACTACATGTTTACCCGGGGATGCAGGACAAGTAAACTGAGAGAGTGCTCGTGTTGGACTTTAACAGTGAGAAACTTCTGGAAAACGGGCATGTGAAGTGCATTGCTAACATCCTAACAACAGAGGTTCGGGATTGGAACCTACAATTCTTTCCTTAACTGGCTCTGACTAGAGAGAAGAACTAAGATGCAAATTACTCTGAAGATTCTAATGAAATCTCCAAGGTGGCCCTGCATATTTAAGTTGTAGGGCAGGTATCTTTAGAGCTCATTTGCAATGTGAAATGCGGCTGCAAGTGGTAGCGTGTTTGCAGAGAATTCTCTCTCACAGTTACAGAATGGTGTGCTATCTTTGAAAGATGTTTTTATACTGGTTATGGAAACTGTACACTGTGGACCCCAAATTCTACCACTAAATAGAAACTTTAAGAAGCCCTTTGTGCGTGTCATTTTAGAAGATGTGTTATATTGAGGCTGCAGGGCTTTCACTCCATGTTAGTTTATGATTCTTGGGATTTTATAAAATGTATCTAGCAACCGAAATATATGCCAGTATGCAGGCTGGTGAGCATTTAGGAGTGTGATTGGTTCTCTCCAGGGCTTCTGACTGATTCTTCTTGGTTCAGTTATAGCCAAGGAAGCGTCACCAGAACAAACTCAAATTTTTAGAATTTGGGTGAACTGGAACAGTAACCAGAATGGGAAGAATTACAGATTGAAGCCCTGCTAGAAACTTAATCTCTCTCTTAGAAAACAAGGACAGCGTACGTGTTGTATAGCAACCAAATCTCTAGCCCGTCGGATTTTGTGCAGACTTGGAAACAGTGGTGCCCTGCTCAAAGATGGCGGCTGACTGTACCGCTTTGAATGTGCTTCACTCTACACAGTGCTGGCAATAATCCAGTCTCACACATCAGGCTCCTAAAAGGGCTCATTACGCCTCGTCCAAGTTTCCCATTCCAGGGCTTTGACCCATAATTTTTCCCATTCCGGTTACCATTCTGGATCACGCAAATTGTAAAAATTTGGGTCTGTTCCACTTTCACTTCATGAGCCATGACTGAACCAATTTGAACTGGTTTGAAGCCCTGGTTCTCTGTTAGGTTTAGATGTGTCTCTCCCTTCACAACAAGTGCCACAAGAATGTGCTCTAAAACCTAAGGCCCTGAGTGCCAATGCTCAGGACTGACTGGTGGCCTGGTACTGGGACGTGAGTGCACAGCCACCCTCTGCTGGGTTATAGCTGAAGGATGGCTTTCTTTGAACTGGTTCATTCCAGTTTGAAACCCTGCTGAGAATTTGCATTTCTAAAAAGTTCGCTGCTGAGAATTTGCATTTCTGCTCCAGATATACTAAATCAGAATCTATATTTTAACAAGATCCTCAGGTAATTCTTATGTGTAACTTGTTAGAAATGCAAATTATCAGCAGGGAACTTGTTAGAATGCAACTTCTCAGCAGTGGTTCAAATGGGAATGAACCAGTCTGAAGCCCTGGTCTAAAGCATGCCCAGGGCTCCTGTCCTCCAGGAGCTACTCATCTGGCTAACCAAGGCCACATATGAGTGAGTGGCTTTGAGGTTCTGCAGATGAAATTCCTTCCTGAGGCCCACCGGAGTCCCTGTGTAACCACTGGGGAACATTAACTGGCACCTACTCTAATTAACCTGCTGTCATAAAACTGCACGAGTCATTGTGTTAAATGTGCATCTTGAAGCCAAAATGGCAAAGCTACCACAGGCATGTTCAGATTAATAGTCTGTATCTCTTTTCTTTCTTCCCAAGAGTCATTTAGGGAACGTGTTAGTGGATATGAAGCTCATTGACATCAAGGACACCCTGCCTGTAGGCTTCATCCCAATTCAGGAGACAGTGGACACACGTGAGTCATCCTTTAGACCACTCATCACAATGAGAGTTTTCTTCCTCCAGGTATATTTTTAGATTTTTTTAATGTGCATTTTTCTTCGGAAACGTTTTAGGAGGCCTTACCGTGTACCCTGCCGCTCTTGTTGCTTATCTGACTCAGTTCTCCAAGGAGTTTGCAGAGTATTCTGGGTAGTAGCATGCAAATGAGCAGAATGTCCTTTTCTCTTAGAATGGTGCTCCCTGAGAGACACTACTGAATTGGCTTACTCAGGAACGAACGAGTGAAACTGGTTATAGTTCATCTTTAGTTCATTCTCTGGTATTACCGAAACCAAGCTTGGCACAAGACCCTGAAGTAAAAGAAAAAAGAAAAATCAAATGATGTCAAGGGAATACAAGTGCAATAACGCCCCTATTTTTGGCTCTTAGAACAAACAAGAAAAGTCAGAACCAGAAAGACTGCAAGTTAGAGTACACAGGATTAGATAGAGTTTGACTGAATATTCTGACCACTATGTGGTATCGAGCAAAAGTGACGTGCTGACAAATCAGAAGCTTCTTCAGGATCCTGGAATGCTTCAAGGTCCTTATCGTGCACATCAGTTATTAAATAGCACAGGGGAATCTCTGGATATTTGCGCCTCCTCATTTAGATGTAATACAACTTACTGTTTTATTTTTAACTACTCGTTAGCCAACTTTAGGATAGCCAGCATAGTGAAGCAGTAAATAAAAGACAAAGAGAATCATGACATATGATTCACTTATGAAATTCTGTGCCTCATTCTTTGTCATACATACTTTATTTTTCTATAGTTAACCCCATTGTGGACCCACTATTTTGTGCTGTTTTTGTTTGTTTGTTTTTACCAGGTTTCATATAGACCAGGCTTCCCTTATCTAGACAGAGCCCCATAACTGTTATTTTAATGAAGCAGGTAGATTCCATTGTGTAGTATACTTTTTTTTTTTATGTTCTTCTCACTTTTGGACATTGGGTTGCTTTTAGTTTGTTATTATGTGTATAGGCTAATAACCATAATAGCTAATATTTACCATATATTTACTGTATGCTAACCTCTATGAGTACACAGACAGTAAATGCATACTGAATACTAGCTATTATGGTCATTTGCTAATACATGTAATAACAAACAACTGAAAGCAACTCAGTGTCCAAAAGTGTATGTATGCTAACCTCTATGAAGCAACATTACGATAAACGGAGAAAATCTTGAAGTTGTCAAGGATTTCATTTTACTTGGATCCATAATCAACACCCGTGGAAGCAGCAGTCAAGAAATCAAACAGTGCATTGCACTGGGCAAATCTGCTGCAAAAGACCTCTTCAAAGTGCTAAAACACAAAGATGTCACTTTAAGGACTGACCCAAGCCTCATTTGCATTTGAAAGCTGGACAATGAATAAGGAAGACCAAAGAAGAGTTGGTGCCTTTAATTATGGTGTTGGTGAAGAATATTGAATATACCATGGACTGCCGGAAGAATGAACCATCTGTCTTGGGAGAAGTACAACCAGAATGCTTCTTAGAAGCCAGGATGGCGAGACTTCATCTCATATGCTTTGGACATGTTATCAGGAGGGACCAGTCCCTGGAGAAGGACATCATTCTTGGTAAAGTAGATAGTCAGCAAAAAAGAGGAAGACCCTCAATGAGATGGATTGATACAGTGGCTACAACAGTGAGCTCAAACATAGCAATGACTGTGAGGATGGCACAGGACTGGGCAGTGTTTGTTTCTGTTTTACATGGGGTCGCTATGAATCAGAACCAATGCTACGGCACCTAACAATAACAGCAATCCCTGTGATACTTTACATACTGTTGTTGTGTGCTGTTGAGTCGATCCCAACTCCTAGTGACCCTATAGGACAGAATTGAACTGCCCCATAGGGTTTTCTAAGCTGAAATCTTCACGGGAGCAGATCACCAGGTCTTTTCTTCCATGGAGTGGCTGGTGGGTTCAAGCCACGGACCTTTCAGTTAGCAGCTGAGTGCTTACCCATTGCGCCACCAGGGCATACATAGTGGGTTTCTTTTAATCTTCAGATGACCGCTATTTGGAGATAGATATTATCATACCTATTTCACTTATGAGAAAACTGAGGCACAGTAACTACTTAGGGATTAACAAATTGTCCAAGGTCACACATCTGGAAGTAGGGGAGTAAGAAAGGGGAATAGAATACACACATCATGTCTTCCTGACTCTGGCCACACTTCTAACCACAATGCCACACTATAATAGCATGTGTATAAGCTCCTTTTACAGATAGATTTTAAGTATGTATGCAGCTGTTGGACTTTCTGGTAACCACTTAATTGAGATATAATTTACATACCGTACAATTTGCCCATTTAAAGTGTTCAATTCAGTGCTTTGTAGTATGTTCAGAGTTGTGCAACTATCACCACAGTCGGTTTTAGAACATTTCATCACCCTGAAAGCTTCTCCCCCATAACTGGGATGTGTCAGTTGCTGCACCAAGGACATTCTAAGGTCAGGTCCTGGGTTTTCTACCAGGTGCCTTGTCACACGAGGAGGGTGGATTTAGGGTGGCCGCTTCATTTCAGTCATATGGTCATTTCCTGGAACCTTTACCCAGAGGACAGATCCCAAACTGACCAGATAAACCTTGTGGTCAGCTTTGTGAAGTTTGAGAGCATTTAAGGCCCTGGTTTTCTAAAGTCAGCCAAAAATATAAGATACCTACAATTAATTTGAAATACAGTTTGTTGCAATCCATATAGCACTTAAAAATGGGAAGACTGTTTGTGTTAGTAAAGTGCTGTATATTTTCTCTGTTCATTAGCATGACTGAACACATTTCTATTGACTATGTATAATATGTTTACTTAAAATTAGGCCTGCTTAAGCATGTGTAATTAGTGTCTCCATTTCCTAACCCGAGTTCACTGTAGACGGAGGACTGCAGCCAAGAGCAGCATGGCAAAAACAAGTCAAATGCCTGCATTTTAGTTTACTTTGAGGAAAAGTTTATCTTATTCACACTTTCAAAGGCCTGATCTTATCAACTAGTAATTTAATTTTTGAAGGTGCAGGGTTGTTATGGACTTTTCCCTCCAGGATACCATCCCTGCCTTGTTAGATACAAGGGGTATGGATTCAGGACATTATTATTCACAGCTTGTAGATCTGATCAGACCCTCAGACTTTTCACCTGTGAAAAGAAACCACAAGGTTTCTGAAAAACCACCACCAACAACAACCACACCTCCCCCCGTTCCCCCCCCCCCCCCCGCCAAAAAAACAAAATAAAACAAAAACCCATTAGCAACAAAATAATACCAATGATTCTAATTTCTTTCTTGGTAAAATCATCAAGACCAGCAGGTAGGACTACCCTTCCCCTTCTCATTCCACTCTTTGATTTGAATGTACTGTTGAGTCAGTTGTGTTAGCTTTTTGCCTATTTCCTGCCCCAGAACTGGAAGCTCTTAAAAGTCAATACCAAACACTAAAGTAAATTGTGTGTTATAGGCTTACTTGTAATAATGATGATAAGAACACTCATAGCTATTCTTTATTAAGCACTTACTGGGAGCCCCTGGGTGACACAAATGGTTAAGCAGTCAGCTGCTAACTAAAAGGTTGGTAGTTCGAATCCATCCAGAGGTGCCTCGGAGGAAAGTCGTGGTGATCTACGTCTGCAAATTTATAGCCATTGAAAACCTTATGGAGTGCAGTTCTACCCTGAAACACATGGGGTCGCTATGAGTCAGAATCAACTCAGCAACAACTGGGCTGATTTACTGTGTGCTAGGCATCAGGCTAAGTGAACCATATGTGTTGTCACATTTAACCCTCCCAACATCGCTGTGGGGTGGGGCTTCACCAACTCCTTTACAGATAATGAAACAGGCTCAGAGAAATTAAGTAACTTGCCTAAGGACACAGTGTCAGAAAATGGTGAAGCTGGGATTTCAAGTGAGATCTGTCTGATTCATGTGAATGACTGCAGTAGACTGAAACTCAGTTTAAAAACACAAACGAACCAACAAAAAACATTTTGTTGGTCACTGTTGGAAGCTGTTATGATACCAGCTTATTACTCTAAAACTTGATAAGAGAAAAGAATCACACATTTATTCTTCCTTTCCTGTACAAATTATTTCAGGGAGACCAAATAATTGATGAAGAAAAGTGTGTGTGTGGTTTTTTGGTTTTTTTTTTTAAATAGAAGAATTCCAGCTAATAAATGCAGGAGAAATGACAGAATTTAAAAATTGCCATTTTGCAACCTTTAATGAAATTATGGATCTAGGCAGTAGTCATTAGGGAATGAGAAAACCGTTCAGAGAAAGGTTATTGGGGCACCTTATAACTGAGGGGCTGGGCCGAGACTGCCAGAGCCCGCCAGGAATGGCACAGCTGGACTCCATGCCATAAGAAGTAAATGAATCGCCTGTGAAATGTTTGTTCCTAAAACATCTCACCTGAATCTAATCAAACCTTTAGCTCTAAATGCCAGTTTACAGGAAATACAGGGGAATGACCCAATTTCTCCAGCCTGTCAGTGCTCTGAAGAAAAAAGGAAGGGAGAGAGGTTGTTAAAGAATAAAGGGATTTAAGAACTGTAACTACAAAGTGCAGTACATAGACATTGCTTGGATCCTGATAAACCAACAGTAAAATGACATTGTTGGATGGTATTAAGGAATTTTTGTTCATTATGTTTGGAATGATAATAAATGGTGGTCATGTTTAAAAAGTTGTCTGTCAAGATGCCTGCTGAGATATTTATGGGTGATGTGACTTGGTTGTCAGGGATACATTTTAAATACTCTGGCAAAAATAAAGAGAGCAGGGGGAGAAATGAAAATAAGCTTGTCCATTGTTGATAATTGTTGAAACTGGATGATGGGAACATGTAGTTTTATTATACTGTTCTCTGTTTTTTTAGCTATGTTTAAAATTTTTCTACGATAAAAGTAAAAAAAATACAATAAAAGTCCATGTGGTAAAATGTGTAACTACTCAGGACCCAGGGTGTAGATATCTGATGACTTTAGCAGTGAGCAGAGATTTTGGTCTTGGCTTTTGGAAGCAAAGCCCGTGGGTTTGTTGCCAGATCGCTTCTCCTTGCAGAGGTAGGTGTGTGTACTCCTGGGAGCCCCTTCTTGGCAGGGGATGTTTGGAGTCAGGTCCTGACTGATGCCCACTCTGTAATGGGAGCCTGTCCACTGTGGCTTCAAGGAAGGCAGGAGGGGTAGAGCCCAACTCTCTGTCAGGATGACCAGTCACTTCCACTGCCAAGAAGGCAAGGTGATAGGGAGCCATCATGTTCAGAAGTTAAGATTTTGGCATCTCTGAAAGTCTAATACCGTTTCTGTTGTCTTTTTCTTCAGAGGAGGTGGCTTTTAGAAAGAAGAGGCTGTGCATTAAATTTATCCCACGGGATTCAACTGAAGCTGCCATCTGTGACATTCGAATCATGGGCCGGACCAAGCAGGCACCTCCTCAGTACACCTTTATTGGGTAAGTCTTAATAACAGATCTCATTTGATTCTCTCTGCTGAGAACCTTCAGTCACTCCTGGGACAAATCCGTTAGAATTTCAGTGAGACTCAAAAGGGTCTTGGTGATCTGCCCCTCATCAGTGTTTCTGGCTCTTGCTTTCATTGCTGCCCTTCCCGCTTATGTTGCAGCCGGTCCAAAACGCCAGGCTTTTGACCTCCCTGTGCCTTTGTTCATGCTGTGTGCCCCTTCTAAGGGCCTTTCCTGCCCTTTGTTCTTCTGAGTATTCATCTTCCAAGCTCCTCTGGAGCCTTCCTGGATGCCTCAAAGCCAAGGTATTCTCTTTGCGATGCTACTGCACCTCAACTCCGCACCCTGTGTGTTTATTCACCCACTTAAATGTTATGGAACACTGATTATGTCCTGCTGGACTGAAGACACTGGATATGGTGGTGAGGAAGGCAAACAAGGATCCTTCTCTCATGGAGCTGATGTTCTAAAAGGGAGACACAAGCAATAAACAAGAAAATAAATGAGATAGTTTCATATAGTAGAGAAAATGGAACACAGCAATGGAGTGGGAGCTGCTTTTAGCTGGAGTGGTCAGGAAGGTGACCTTTGAGCAGAAACCTAAATGTCAAGAGGAAACCAGCCATGCAGACATTTGAAGGGGGAGCTTTCTAGGTAGAGGAGAAGTGCAAGTTTAAAAGTGGGAATGAGTGTGGAATTTTTGGGAAACAGAAAGCAGACCAGTATGGCTGGGGTGAGCAAGCAAGGGAAAGAATGTCAGGAATGAGGGGTTTACCTTGTGGGACATGGTAGCAGTTTGGATTTTCTTCCAAGTGCACTGGAAAAGTATTGGAGGGTTCTAAGGAAGAAACATGAGTATTAGATGATTACGTGATAATTCCTTGTATACTTTTTGGTCTGATATTTGTCTTCCCTGATGAGCAGTGAACTGCTGAGGGCTGGGCCCCTGCATATCTTGTTAACCCTGTATACTGAGCCCAGAGTCTGGTACTTAGCTGCTTCATAATACTAAGTATGAGGACACTCAGGCTATCATTTTAGGCTCTTTTGATTGTGACAGGAAACTTAACCTAGACTGGCTTAAACAAAAGGAAGAATTTGTTGGCTGATATAACTGAAGAATTCAGGGGAGGAGACAGGATCAGCTTCAGGTGTGGCTGGATTTAGGCACTCTAAGGACATCACTAGGATCTAGTTTCTCTATCTCTACCTCCTTGCTCTGGTTCTTCTGTGTTGACTCTATTCTTGGACATGTTCTCCCCTAGTGGGAGCATGGTAGTATGTAGCTTTGCATATTTTTCATTCAGGTTCAAGTCCAAGGAGAAAGAGCAAGTCTGCGCTCCTGACAGTTCAAAGAAAAGTTCTGAAATTCAGTCTCATTCTTGATTGCTCCAGCTAGGGTCGCGTATACCCTGAACCGGTCACTGTTATCTGGAAAATGTCATTCTCTAGTCACCCAGGCCTGAACTGGAAATAGAGTCAGCTCCATTGGAACTCACGGATTAACAATGAGGGAGGTGGCTCCCCAAAAAATATACAGGAAGGAGTAAAAAGAATCAGAAGTGGGGTGAATGGATGCTGGACATCCAAAAGATAACAGATTTCACCATGCTCGGTAAACTGACGTTTGAGTCTGTCATATTAATCAGTGTGGTAGGTGGCTTTTTGGCCCCCTCAACTGTATACCTCCTTCCCAGGCTGGGCTTTCCAGGCATCGCATTTGTCACGGTGGATTCCCAGGGATGCGTTCTCCTACTTGGCTTTTGAGGTCGGCATCCTGGATCTGGTTCATGCTCTGTTTTGCTTCTTGTTCTTTTGAACCTTAGAGCCTCCTCTTTACTCTAAAAGCCAGAGTTGTCTTATACTAGACACAGTCCAGGCAATGGACAAGAGCTGTAGTGTTTTCTTGAAGCAGCATGGGCGCAGGTATCACAGAAATAGAGATTATTTTCAGTGTGGTTGGTGCACAGCAGTTTCTTTAGATTCTTCAGCTATGGAATCTAAATGCTCTGTATCAGGATTCTGTGGTTCTTAAGAAGAGCTCTATGATTATTCCCTTCCTACATGCTCAAAAAATGCTGTTTCACCACATTGTTTAAATTATGTAAACAGGATTACAGGAGTAGGAAATAATTAAGAGAATAACCATACTTCAGGTACCTTAGAACTAGCAGTTTACATACAAATAGTAGAAACCAGCAGTTTAATCATGAACTTTTAAAGTCTAATGTCAATTATTATGTGTATTTTTGATTACAAACTATACTGCTTTAAAAGATTTATTTTTTAAACAATTTAAAATCCTAAGGAATAGATTTTTACCATGTATTTCTTGATAATCAAAGCTAGAATCTTTTTTTATTTCATATCATTTTGAAAAGGTTGATGAGTAAAGTATATTTTTGTTTCATCTTGGTGCAAAAATTTTTTTCCAAAGGAAGACAATTCTGGTGTTATTTTTAAGTAAGAAAAGAGAATTCAGTATTCAGGAGTCTAAGTCACTTATTCTTAAAAATGGGCACAGTTCCACATGTTACTTTGCAAGGACTGGCATGTCAGCTGGAGGAGACAGAAACCTCAGGTTAAGAACAGCTCCTCCAAGATCTGACATCCTGGAATGATGGCTAAGATACGGCAAAATCAGAGGAGCTGACTGGGGTCAGTCACCTCTAAGTCATAGCTGTGGTTTTAGAATAGTTCTTGCAGTGTACAGAGCAGCTTACTAGAAGCGTCCACAGAATAAATCTATTTTCATGTTTTGAAGAGTTGGTATCCCTTTATATCAGATCGCAAAGATCCAGTTCTATGGGGCAGTTGAGAAGTTGAAAACTACAATAACCCTGTTACCATTCTGAAGAATGTACCGGCCTCATAACAAGACTGTGTGGTATAGGGCGGGGCTGTGGAGGGGGTATCTATACTAAAGAGCCCGACGGGACATCTGTGAGGCCCTTTTACGTCTGCTCTTGTTGAGGTGGCTGCTGAGGTATGTATGTGCCTGGGGCTTTGTGGTGATGTCCCCCAAACACAGCCGGGGATTTGCTGACCCTGCGAATGAGGCCAGTTTAGGTGACATCTCAGTTTTAAGGGGCGGTATCCTGAAATGATAGGTCCTTGGGTGGCACAAACAGTTTGCACTCAACTACTAACCTACCCACCTAGCCACTCTGTGGAAGAAAGGCCTGGCGATCTGCTTCTGTAAAGATTACAGCCAAGAAAACCGTACGGAGTAGTTCTGCTCTGTAACACATGGGGTCACTATGAGTCAGAATCAACTTAACGGCAATGGGTTTAGTTTTTTTGGTTTGGATCCTGAAGTGGGAGCACATTGTCGAGTAGGGTGGGCCTAATTCTTCTCGTGGTTAAAAAACAAGCATACGTGTCTGTCAGTCCATTTGCCATCTGCCTCACCCTAATTACACAAAGGATTTGAAGTGGATTACCACATTAACACCTACAATGAAGTGGTAAAGTAAAAAGAATTTAAAAAATGAGAACCAAGGAAATGCCAATAGGAGTAGGAAGGCAAGCTCTGTGATGGGTGAAGATGGCTGTGTCGTCGAGTCCTGCCTCGTTGAGAGAGTCGCCTTCACATTAGGCTCTGAACCATGGCATCCAGAGTACAAAGGGAGGTAATGTAACGCATCTTGCACGGGCAAGAATTGATTCCCTGGTCTTTGAGTCTGTGACTCTTTTAAATGAGTTGGTTTGCTTTGTCACTCAGGTGAATGCTTTGTGTTAAATAGCACCATAAAGATTTCTCTTTTCTCCTAAAGGGAACTGAACAACATGGGGATCTGGTATCGAATGGGCAGAGTACCAAGAAATCATGACTCATCTCAACCCACAACGCCTTCCCAGTCATCAGCTGCTTCCACCCCAGCCCCCAACCTTCCCAGGTGAGGCCTTGCCATTGGTGCCCTGTGCTGTTACTTATGTAACAGAGCTGTGGCCTGGAGTCCTACTGTGTAACATTTTAGAACACCTCCCCGTAGTATTTGCAGCATATAGCTGAACAGTTGCATAAGCAATGTATCTTTAAAGGAGATTTTTAAAAATCCAGTTAGAAACTTTTGTAGTACATGAATTTACAGGCCATTCTATATTGTATTTTGTACATATTCTGCGGGCCCCTATAATAGCAGAATATGCAGCCTAAAATTGGCTATTCCAAAGAGCTTAGCACTGCACACAGACGCATACTTTGTAGCCATGTAGTTGGGATCACAGGTCTTAAGAAGGTAGAATTCCTTCTCTGCCTCAACCAGCATCTTATTTGAAACCCAAGAGGGTTAGTGAGTATTTATGTTCATTGTCATATTGTTTCTCTTCCCGGTGAGCCAGAAACTATTTAAGAAATAGATGTTTTGGGTATGAGAGAATAGTGAGACTTTTTCAGGAGATACTAGTTTTATTAATTATTTCCGCAAAGGCACTTGGATAAGCAAACTGGCTTATCTCTGCAACGGATTGCAGTCGTAATAAAGGTAGTAATAGTTTCTACATTTTTGCAGAAAGCAGATGGTATAAAAAATCCTGTCATAAAGAACCTCTAGTAAATAAAGAACCTCTGCATCACCAGTAGTAAATTGAAGACAAGGAACAAACAGCACTGATGGATTAAGTTTGAGAAAGGGATTTAAAAAGTAAATAAAATAAGTAGGAATTGGTGAGACAGCATCATTTGGGGATTGACGTGAGAATGGATCTGAAAGCTTCCATGTAGGGGAATAGAGAATAGCAGAATCTGTCAGGAATGGGCGCAGTCAACAGTGCCCCCTCCTCTGGCCGCACACACCCACACCCTGCCCTCAGAGAGGTGACAAGGAGACAGTTACGTTGCACGGGCTCTCCGAGCTCTGTTCCTCTCCACACAGCATCCTCCTCACTCGAAAGAACACCACTGAAATGAGCCCGCTGCTCAGAGGGCTCTGTCCTTTGGGACATCCCCCTATAAAAACAATCTGGTCTTTGTCATGACAATTTCACAAACCAAGAGTGGTTTTTAAAGTTAACTACCCCTGGAACCACCCGAAACTTTAGAAGTCCTTTCAGTTCCACTTTGGTATGAAAAGGTATGAATAGGTATGAGCTTCGCAGGGATGCAGATTTGAGCAGCTGAGTGTCTTTGTTGTGCTCAGGAGTGTGAGCACAGCTCAGTTCCACACCTGTTCATTCTTTCTCATGGACCAAGAGCACTGTCATAGCTGTGTGCTGGAGAACACTGCTGAGGCTCATCATCACCTGTGTTCGGGGTCAGCTGAGGTCCATCACCTGTGTTGGGGTCAGCTCAGGCCCATCACCTGTGTTGTTTGTTCCTTGTCTTCAATTTACTACTGGTGATGCAGAGGTTCAGTGCAGGTCCATCACTTGAGCTTGGGATCAGCTCTGGTTGGGGCTCAGTGGAGAAGCCAGAAGGCCTCCCAGAGGACTGGTTGTCCTGGACATCGGAAAGCGTTCTTGTTGCCTTTAAATAGTTACAGCTGCCCCCTGTTGACCTTCTATGATCTGGAATGGCAGAAATGAGTACCATCTCAAGGCAGGCTTTAACATTCTGTCGGAGAGAGAAAGAACAGTTATTCTCTCAGGTAAAGCAGGGAGAGTGATCTCCCCAGAAGCTTGCTATGAGAGGAGGGTCACTTGCAGCTGAAGGGAAAGGGCCCGAGAACACCAGGCCAGTGGAGCAGGGCCAGAACTGGAGGGTAGTGCATCAGAAGGAAGTGTTCATAAGACATACATTTTATAACCTCTTGTTGTATAGTTTATGGTTTACAATGGCTGCAAGGAAATTGGATCAGTTTTGTTTTACTTGCCAAATAAAACAAATGTCAAAATAGTCAATATAAAATGTATTCTAATTTGGCTGAGTTAAGTCAGCCAGTATGCAGTAGGATAATTGAATGTTACATTAATGCTTCCCAGTAAAAACCACTTGTCTGTCCCAAGATGTCCACTCTCACTGCGCTGGTAATTTATAGGTAGTGTGCACACCTCTGTAAGGCTCCTAATTCATCAGAGTTTTTTTTTTTGTTTTCCTATGTAGTATCTTAGATTTTTTGAAAAAAAAAAAAAAATGAAATTCTGACTACTTATTCAAATTTTCCATTGGAGATTTATGAAATGATGAGTATGTTATTTTATTCCTTGAGGCTTCAGGTCTCTGTAAACTCTCCTGGAACAGAATCCAGCACCCCTCTCCCTAGTGCTGAGCCTCTGGTGATGCTTGTGTTGGTGATGCTGGTACCTGGTATCTGTAGTGGGCCTGGGTTTCCAAAAGTCCTCCAGTTTCAAATAGTTTGCCTCCGCCCCATTCACATCAGTGCATTGTCAGATCCTTGTATTTAGAAAATATGGTCTTTGTCCATCTGTCCCACATAGCTGAAATCAGAAGCAGACTGTAGAGTACATGAGGCAAATGGTTATAAGAGAGGGCACAGTGGCTGGATTCCACTGTGGTCCCACCGCCAGCTCGCAGACCAGGCTGCCACTCAGCACCTCTGTGTTTTCGGCTGGGGTCACGCCTTCTTCCCTGAGCCTTCTGGAATGTGTGTTCCTTTCCTGTCGGTTCTTTTCATGGGCAGTGCTCAGAGTTTGGCTCATCTGGGGATCTACATCTAGCCCTGACTCCTGGCAGCCGGAGTGTGGTTTCCTGGGTCATGCTCACCCCACGGCCATCTGCCACTGCTGCCAGGGTCCAGGCAGAGCATCTTCCTTGCCTTCTGTGTCCACTTATGGGCCGTGCTGTTGATGAAGCTGCAGTCACGAGTTCAGTGTCAGGTGGGAACTGAGCAGCAGTGCATAGAGAGGGACTGTGGTCACAGTCCTAGCCTTATACGTCTTCCCACAAGTGTGGGCCATTTGGGTGATACCTGGGTGTGTCGTGGGCAGAGCAAAGGCAGGGGAGGTGGGCACTCCTCTGCTAAAGTCCTGCTCTCCCTTTCTTAGGTCTGTCTCCTCTCTGAGCCCATGACCTCATCTGCAAAATGAGACTTATACTCTTCCCTTGAAGAGTTGATGTGGGGATTGGATGAGAAAACGTGTTTATTGCACCTCATACCACATGTGCTGTCAGCCAAAGCAAGTTATTTTCTTTTACAGATTAAATGCAAATCAAGCTTTTTTGAAATATGAAGTCCTGTGGTGAGTGTGATTTTCCTGAGACTGGTGAAAAGTCATTCTCTTTAAATGTTACCCTTCGATCTCTGTCTCATCAGCCCACTCCCACTCAATGCTCAGCTTCCATGGAGTCAGGAGGATAACACAGTCCTTTCAGAGGGGCTGTTTTCTTCTGTCTGCTATTCAGTGTCTTCTTACCCAGTAGATTGCAGAAATCTTCCATCTGGTCTTGTCCACTTCCAACTGTCTCCACCCAACTGCAAATCTGACCTCGGCACTCCCCTGCTTAAAATCCTCAGTGGCTTCCCATTCCCCATAGGATAAAGGCCAGGCTCCTCAGTAAGGCATATTAAGGTCTTGACATCCAGCTCGCCTGATTTCTCTCATCTTCTCTCTCAGTCTCCAACCTTAAACTTTAGGCCGTAGCTGAACCCATGGGAACTGCCTCCCCCCTTTCTGTTTCACGTTCCTGTGCCCTTGCTTATGTTGATACTTGTGCATCAGATGTGCCCTGCACCCCTGTCTGACTCACTCCTATTCACCCCTGAGATTTCAGCTCAATGACCCCTCTTCCGGGAAGCCTCCCTTGAAGCCCTTGGGACTGTGTCTGTGCTGCACTCTCCTCTTTGAGCACGACTCTGTCATTATGGTTCACGTTATGCTGTGGTCATCTCTGTGTCCGGCTCCTCTCCCGGACAGAGAACTCCTTGAAGGAAGGGACTGTGTTTTGCTCCTTGTTGTCTCTCTGTGCCCAGCCCAGATCCAGGCATATATTCAGTTTACAACAAAGCCTTCTCGAATAGATGAGGACCCTGTGCCGCAGCCACTCCAGATTACTCCCAAATCTCTGACCACCCTGTGGGTCTTTCTCATTACGAGAGTCATTCAAGCTTGTAGAAGATTCAAAGAATATAGAAAATAATGGAAAGGTAGAAATTCCATCTCCAGTGAGCAAATTTTCATAACATCATGTTATATTTCCTTCAAGTCTTTTTTCTGTACACTTTTTACATTGTTGTTAACTGCCTTCAAGTCAACCCCTGACTCATGGCAATCCCATGCATAATGGAGCAAAATGCTGCCTGGTCCTGCACCATCCCCATGATCAGTTGCAGATTGGACCGTTGTGATCCAACAGGCTTTCATTGACTGATTTCTGGAAGTAGATTGCCAGGGCTTTCTTCCTAGTCTGTCTTAGTCTGGAAGCTCCACTGAAACCTGTTTAGCATCATAGCAACACACAAGCCTCCATTGACAGATGGTTGCTGGCTGCACATGAGGTGCATTGGCTGGGAATCGACCCTGGGTCTCTCGCATGGAAGGCAAGAATTCTACCACTAAACCACCAATGCCTCTCAACGTTTTTTACATAGGTGATATTACACTGTATAATAGTAGGTTTGTGTTTTGCTGGTTTTTTTTCTATATAATATTAACCATAAGCATAAGAAACACTCCCTAAAATGTGGCCTGTGTGGACATAGGGATCAAGTTGCTAACGCCAAGGCTAGAGTGGGAGTATGGTGATCCAGCGCCCTCTACTGACCAAACTTGGAAGTGGCTGGGAGAAATGGGGTGCTGGTTTCTGAGCAATTGGCGGCAGGCCACATTCCCTGCAAATCCTCAGGACTGGAAAGGTACAGGGGAGGGGCCAGTAGCAGACGTTGCCTGCCTTCTTTTAACTTATGCCTCAAAAGCTGAAAACTTTATCCTGCCTCCCTTACTTAGGTTGTCATACATATTTCAAAGAATTCCCTGGCATTTTTTGGAGAGCTGTTATCCCCAGCTTTATTTCAGACTAAAGGGACATTTATTTGGTCGACCTTTTGAGAGCAGGTGGGTCATTACCTAAGGACCTCACGGACCTAGCAGAACTGCTTTCTCTTTCCAGAGGCCCAGAGGCAGGTACTGCTTCTAGGAGCAAGCACTTCCTGCTTGTTTCCTTCCTGATATTGCTTCTTGAAAATGCTTGTGGTAGAACTGGATGTGGTGGGGTCCTTTGAGAATGGGTCAACACCCCTTGGCCATAACTCGTGAATTGGACACAGTGTTTGGAGAAGTTCATGACAAAAGGCGGGATAAGATTTGGTAGAGCTCTTTCTCCTAATTTGATGAATCTTTATCTCACACACATACATCTCATGCACATCTCTTGACAGTTTCTAAGTGAAGAAGGGCTTGCCATTGCTTCCAGGAGCTTGGAGCTTCTGTGTTCCCTCTGAGTAGGGGGCTGTAATGCTGCCCCATCCTCTGCCCATTGGCTTCATGCACAGCACCTCTGACAGTTTGGCCTGAACCTCCATCAGCAGGAGGGGGCTGGCCTGGTGGCTGAGGCACTGTCCCATCCCCGCGTCTCTCTCCAGGCTGGCCTCAGCTTTGTAAGTCAGCCTTGTGTGAGCAGACTGTAGGGTCGGTCATTGGGGTTTCCTGATTGTGTTCCATGGAACTGCCATGGAGCAGAGGTGGAGGTAGAGGAAGCCCCTTCCTGGCTTCAACCAGAGCAGCCCTTCACTCCTCTCTTACACCGGGTCTCACGTATGATTATGCTGGGAAGGAAAGGTCCTGCTGCTGCCAGAACAAAGGTTTGGAAAAGCTCTGGAAGTCAGGTGGAGTCACAAGTGCCTGAGCACCAGTACCCCAGGAGTGTGGACAAGTGGATGGTTCTGTGTCATCCCAGGAGGAGGCCCCTGGTGGACTGCTGCCCCTGGCTTGCTAAACAGTGGAATCATTGGCTTGATAAAGACATCAGAGGCATGCTTATCAGATTTTCAGATGACACAGAGTCATTAGGGAGAGCTGATGTGCTGAATGACAGAATCAATATTCTGCATCTCCTCTACTGTCTAGAATACCCAGCTGGAGCCAAGAGATGAAAGGTGATGGGTGTACATGGAAGGGGCCCCACTGAGGTACAAGAAATCAATTGCACAAGAACCCAGTTGAGGAACCCTGGCTTAGCAGTGGTTTGTGTGAAGTGATAAGGATGGTTATAACTTAGGTTATGTTCATTGTGGGCCTGGAATGCATAGCGGGGGGCAGCCGACGAGACGGTGTCCTGCACCTGTCAGGTACACTGGGAGGATCATGTCCTCTGTCGAGCACCACCTTGTAAGAGGTACCTGAATTATGTGCTGAATCTGAGCGTGTGGAATCATTGAGTTTTGACCTGAGTAGAGTCAAGGTAGCTAGCTTCAGATGTTTAAATGGTCAGTATGCAGAAGAGAGAGTAGAAATGTTTTGAGGGGGTAGGGGTGCAGGAACTCCAGAAGACAAGATTAGATCAGGTGGACTTGGTTTTAACATTAAAAAGTACTAGAACTTTCCAAAGATAAAAATTCTGTGGCTTTGAAGAAGCTGACGTAAAGGGTAATGAGCTTCCCACTGTTGGAGGTATTCAGACAACATTTAGATTTTTCAGAGCTTCAGTGGAGTTGGAGTAAGTTAGTGCTGCTTCCTAGTCCAGTTGCCATTGAGTCAACTCATGGCAACCCCACGTGTGTCAGAGTAGAACTGTATTCCAAAGGGTTTTCAATGACTGATTTTTCAAGAGTAGATCACCAGGTCTTTCTTCTGAGGTACCTGTGGGTAGACTTGAACTTCCAGTCTTGGTCTTGAGCACATTAACCATTTGCATTAGTCAGGGACTCCAGTGCTTCTTGAGCCTTATTTTAAAAATGTGGCATATTCCCAGCCCCCACCCTCAGAAATTAGGACTCAGGGACCTCCATGTTAGTGCCACAGACACCTTGTCAAGGGTGATTCAGGGTACCCCAGTGGGAAGGGCGGGTGTAGAGTAGTGGCGTTTGTCACTGGGGCTTGTTTAAGCTGCTTTCACTGCTTCATCTGACTTGTAGCCATTACCTTCTGCCATTCACCAGTGTTGATGTTAGTGAAAGAGGCTTGGATAACCGTGGAGGAGCTGCTGTGAAACTCTCCTGGGAGGGCAACAAGAGGCGCCCCACCCCTCTGGAAGGCCTGGGATCCTCAGCAGCGCTGACATTGTGTCTGGGTCCCAGCATTGGCATGCATGATCTGACAGCAAACTTTTTTTCTTTTCCCTTTCAGAGTCCATCTGAAATAAGTAGTCTAGACTCCAGAGTGCTGGAATTTCCAAGACATTCATGTTTATGTGGACACTGGGCTAGGGATATCCTAGAAAATCTGGGATGTGTGGTTATAGTGGCTACACTCTGCCCTTTCCGTCAGTCTAGAGTGTTGAGTTTTGTGCACCATGGTCCCAGAGGAGAAGCTGCCACCCAAACTGCCTCCCACAGACTTCAGGCCATGGGCACATGGGCACATCCTATGACCCTTCACTGATACTGACCTTCCCCTGGGAGGAAGTGTGTCTTCCCACCCAGAGCCGCAGAGCACACCGCTCCTTTCCCAGCTGTTGAGTCCTGACCAGCGGCTTCTGCCTGCAAGGTGCAGCCTCCCAGGAGCCTCTTCCAGGTGTCAGTCAGGGACCCTGAGCTTCCCTTATAAGGTGGTATGGTGCTCCTTAGAATTGTTCAGTAATCTTCCGGTGATTTGTCAGCTTCCAGCAAGTTGTCAGTCACAGGTTCCGAAGTATGTTTCCTAGTGACAGACATAATTGTACTTAACTTTTTGCATGGATGTTATCAATCTGTGACAGATACTCTGGGAAATGGGGCATTTTGATTGCAGAAGATCTGTCACATGCGTTTAGTCTTCCTCCCAGGGACACCAGGATTCAGTCACAACTTTTGTATGTCGTTGTCAGGTTTTGAGAACATAGATCCTTGCTGACCTCAAAAATCATTCCGTCACTCTTATCCCAGGGCTGTCATCTAAAAGGTTAATAGCTCTTCCTAAAGGAGAGTAAAATTATGATGCGGTGGTCGTACGCGCCCAAGCTCATCCACCATCGCAGCCATTGTCAGAAGCCCAGGGGTACCCTGTTTCCTCCTGGCCTCCCTGACCCCACCTTCCTGCCAGCCAGAGGATCAGCTCTACTGCTTCTTGATCAACTCACAAAATAAGTCCGAAATAGGGACTGGAGCCTTAGGTCACCAGCTAGAGTCCTGTTGTCTACACTGACAGCCTGAATCCTCAGGCTGCCTTCTGTCAGTTTTCAATTATAAGATGATCTTTGTAACACAGATTGCATCTGTCACCTGCCCTGTTGTTGCAGGACTGGAATGAGAGGCCCAGAATTGCCCAGGTCAGGGAGGTTGAGTTTTCCTTTTCCCATTCAGCTATTTGCCTCCCATTCTGAGTAAGGCTTGTTGTTGGAGGCATTGGCCTGTGAGAAGGCCCAGCAGTTTCTACTCAGTGTTAATAAATAGGAGAAGGCTCAGCCCCGGCACCCACAGAACAAGAAGGAGGTAAGTGCTGGGGAGAAGCCCAGAGGGCTGGAGGGAATTCTGTTTTTAGAGTTGAAAGCTGTGGCTTAATACATGGTTCATCATCTATAAGAAGGGCTGTGTCCTGCAGGGTTGATTCCCATGATCCTTCCCCCCCACCCCCCGAATATGAACAAATGGTGACATAGGTTCTGAGCTCTGCTTCCATAATTGTGACATAGATTTTGAGGTTCACTTCCATAGTGTCAAGAGATGGTTTAGGTTTGATGTTCTGGGAAAAGGGGCCTTAGGTCTTGCTATTCTGGACATTACCTGTGGAACCTTGAAGCCTCTGCAGGTCATGTCCCACGCATAACTGTGTGTCTGGCTTTACTTAGAATAATTTGATTTTCTTTTTCTTCACACTAAAACCACACACTTTTTTTTTCTTGTTGTTGTTATTGAACTCTGAAGATGGGACACACATTTTCATATCTTGCCTTGATGTGACACTCCTTTTAAAGTGAAGACTGTAATGCAGATTTTTTTTTGCACAGGAAGCAACCTGAGCGGGTTGACAGGCATTAGCAATGTGTGTTTGAATTATCCCCACTCTGCCAGTGGTACCATCCACCTACTCCAGTCGGGGTACCAACAACCAGAGGGCATCTCAGAGAATAACCCTCTGGAGGAGTAGGACCTGGAGTACTACATCGAAGTTAGATTAGGGGTTAGGCTTCCTGGGGCTCAGGTATTATTTCATTTAAACACCCATGCTGATATTCTTTGTATATAACTTTAAAGCTCTAGGTTGTCTGCCATTCCACTGATGTTTTCAAACATGCACACATTCTTTCCTCAGTCTGAAAACTTCACTAGCTTTCTGTTATCTGACCTGCTGTCCACATCATCTGACCCTCTACTTAATTAGGCAAGTCTCCTCATGGCTCCTGAGCATGTCCTCCTCATTCCAAAAGCATCTCTGGGTACCTTACCTCATGCCAACTCCTTCCCATCTGAAAGAGTTAGACTGGACTCCAGAAAGCTAAGGATTGGTCCTGTCCACCCTCCAGACCTGTTGTAGCCCTCATCTCTCCCAGAAAGCTTGGCCCATGTTGCTTTCCCCCGTGCCTCTCCTCCAGTTGCCTGCACTGTACAGTCTGGCATGTCATATTTCCCTGTCTTTGCTACATGCACTATGTTTGGTCTTACTAAATTTGCTAGCTTATTGATGACAAAGATTCTCATGTTTTCTTTTTCTCCTTTAGAGCCTCAGAAGAGGCTACTTACACAGAAATAATGATGTTATCGTTGCCACACTGTGCATTGAAATTTAGCAAGTATGTTCAACAGTGTCATGTCATTTGATACTCACAGTTAATGTTCAGTGAAAAACGTGTGGCCCAAAGATGGAGAGACCTCTGAATTCCACGTGCCTGGCACGTGGTCAGCACCCAGAAAATAATTTTGCGGGTATAAAGTAAGTTGGTTTAGATACATAGGACCAGGAGTCATACATTATCTGTCCATTTGTCCATCCATTCCGGCTATCCAGCAGAGACTTACATTGCATTTACTTGATGCCAGGCCCTGTTCCAAGTGCTTTCTAAATAGTAACTCATTTAATCCTAAAAACACAGCTCTGTGAGTCGGGTACTGTTATCTCCATTTTAAGATGAATAAACTGAGGTCAAGAGGTTAAATTACTTGCCGAAGGCCACACACCTAGTAAGTGTCTGAGCTAGGATTTGAACCCAAGCAGCCTGATTCCAGAGCCCTTGCTTTCAACTGCTAAATAGTAGCCACTCAGAAACTGCTTAGTGATCATGTAGCATTTGAATCTCTGCTTTCTAGTTATGGACAAGCTATCTTTAGTTTGCAGAGGTATGTTCTCGGTCACAGGGTCACTGGTTGTGAGGCATTTCACTGGGGACACAGCCCACCCCGGAACCCCAGCTGTCATCACATGCATCTCTCCAAGCCCCTGACCTGCTTAATAGAGAACGACTTCCCAGAGCGAGCATGTGTGGGTGGGGGAGTGATGGGTGGTAGGGGAGCGGGTTGTTTTTCAGAGGCTCTTCTGTTCGGAAGCCGCCCAGACAGTCTGCATTCACACTCTTTCAGGGAGACGTGCAAACGTTGGCTGGAGTCCAGTCCACTTGAGTTGTAGATAATGGCTGAGGAAAACATGCGGAGGCCATTCGTGAGAGGGTCCCAGCTCCACAGATCTCGAATGGCTTCAAAGCCGCCCATTAAGCAGGGTTACAAGCAGTTTGATTTATTCTGGTGATTATGAGGGTGGTGTGAAAGAGACCTACAGAGTGAGGTTATTTGAATATCTTCAAAATGCTTTTGAACAGATCTGTGACTGCGTTTGTCACAGAATCAAACTTAGTTCTGGTGTCAGAGTAATTTTGAAGGCGAAATTTCATTAGAATGCTGTTTGGTATTGTTAGATATGAATGATGAGTTTAGGCTGAGCAGTACACTTTTTGATATTAATTTTTAATATGGCTTCTTGGGAAGTCAGAGCTTCTATTTAATGAAGAATTGACTATTAGTCAATACAGCTTCCACCTCTGAGCGGGCCTTCCTTGCTTTCACTCTCACACATCAGATTTTGACAAGGTATTTGCTGCTTGTAAATGTGTTATCTTTGTAATTGTTGTGACTTTGTGAGTATCTTATTTTTCTTGGTGGTTATGATGGTTGTGTGTGCTTTTTTTTTGGTCTCAAGAAGCAGGGTTATAAATGTGAAATTATTTCCTACTATGCCTGGTTCTCAAGTGTATGAGGGCTCTTTGTGTAGTTGGCTTAAGCTCCGGGGTTTGGTGAAAGGCCTTTTTCAGGATTATGAAAATAGTTTTCTGTGTGTCAGGACAGATTTATCAGTTCACTTTAGGGTTGGTTTTGTGAACCAGACCATTTAAAGGAGGATATTTTACCTTTTATCAGAGTGGAAGCTGACAGTCTATTTGGAGGTAGCTCTGTGGAATAGCTCATCTACGTCTTTCAGTGTAAATCTAGTCACCAAACAAAGTAAAAATGGGAGTTAAGCCAGCGATATTTCCTGGTATTTAACTGCCCCCTACTCTGTACTGCTCTATTTCAAGGCAAGGTTTCAATTATTAATTTGGATATTTAATAAAATCCTTTGCTTGCATTAACTTTTAAAGGGCCTTTTGAGTTTATTTGGGCAGGGTTTTTGCATGTGGATAGGGTGGAATTGAACTTGAATATCCTTGAGTAGCAGATGTTTTATTTCCAGTTGGATAATAATTTTAATAATTATTATTATTAGAATAAACACAATTATCATTATCAACATTATTATTTCAGCTACAATTTTTTTAGCATCTTGTGCCAGGCATTGTATAAACAGTTTATATGTATTGTTTTAATCTTTGTAACCATGCCATGAGGTGAATGAATGATAGTGTTCTCATTTGAGCAGATGGGAATATTGAAGCATGGAGTGATTGTGACTTCCTTGAGAGCTGAGAGTTAGGATGTAAGGATTTAGAGGAGCCAGGATTTGAGCCCAGGTGCCACCATCATGTCCTGCCTGCCTTCAGGAAGCCTCGGGGCTTCCAAAATTTTAGGACTTTTTACCTCAGTGTTTCCTGCAGCCAGCTGGCATGGCCTTGGGTGGGACCGAATATAGCCATAAACTATGCCACACCATGGTCCACATTTCACCTGCTTATTAGTCATTGCTGCATTTTGTAAACAAATTGTTTTCCACAGCTTTTGAGATTGATTGGGCAAGAAGGCAAAGAAAGTTGCCTTTGGTTCTTTGTTAGCGGGTTTGTTGTTTCTCAGCTCAGAGCCATTCTTTTTCTGCCCTGCTCTCTCACGCACGTAGCCTTTTATGAATCTGAGTTTGGCAGCCCCGCTACTCTTGGATTTTGGAAAAGTGGATATTTTAGTAGGCTGGAAGGAGATGAAAAGCTAGCAGTGCCCATATGTTCCTTGTTTTTAAAAGTAAGGTCAGTGAGGTTTAGAGACTCTTTAAATATTTCAGTTTATAAGATTAGACTAGATCATCTGGAATGGAAGTGTGGTGCCCTAGGTCCCAGACTTCGCTTTTTACTTCATATGGGAGGTAGGTGTTTTGGCATTGCAGGGTTCAAGTGTAATAAAACTTAAATGTAGTGAATAAATACCATGATTTGGAGCATTGCTGCAGCTATGAAAGTTAGTTTCCTTTTTTTTTTTTTCTTTTTTCTTTTTAAGTAATCGGCAACTTGAAAAATAGCAGATTGGTACAAGGATTGTAACTTAAGAAACTGAAAACCCCTAAGCTTTAAAGGAGTATAGTCTTCGGCATTTTTCTAAGGAACCGTTTTCTTCACTCAGTTAAAACTTCCAAAATTGAGATTAGACAGCCATCTGGAAATGTTTGTTTGAATAGCTTGAAATTCAACAAAAGTGTGCATTTTCAGTTAAGACAGTGCCATGTTTTGCCCCATTTTCCCTTGAATTATGAATGGTAGATGATGTGGTGGTTGTTTTTCTTGATTCCAAGATATTTATAGAAGCCCAGATTATGAGCAACTGTCTAGGCCAGTCCCTGGGTTCAGTGAGTAGCCGATAGAGGGGACTTGTTGATGCCTTGTGGGGAGAGGGAGAGCTGGGACTGGGCCTCCTCATCTCTCCTTTCAGAGCGCCTGACGGTTTACATTTTTCACTGCAAGGAGAGTTGTGAAGCACTTGGTCATCAGCATGAACTGCTGGAAGACACCTGGGGGAGGGATGCCTGTTGTCACCACCTTTGCAGGACTGAATGCCCAGGAGCAGGAGGGACACTGACCTTAACTATTTTCCAGGGCCCTGCCCTTTTCCCACAGCAGAGCTAGCTGGAACTCTGTGCCCACTGGCACTTCCTGTCATGTACTGTTCACTTTTCGTACCTTACTTGTTTCTAAATTTCAGAAGTAATATGTCACTTTAGAGGAGGTAGTCATTAATAACCATTATTTAGAACTGTCGAGTCTTCCTCTCTGTGTGTAAGTGTGAGTTAAGCATCCAAAAAATTGGCCTTGTTGGTGGCAAACAGTGCCTCCATATTGACAGATTGAGACTGCCTGCCCCCACCCTCACTCACTTTCCCCTGTACGAGCTACAGCTACTTGGCAGAGTCTGTCTTTAATCACCCAGAGGGTGTCGACAGAGAGTGCTTGAAGCCTGTCCTCCTGGAATTCATTAGTATTATTACCAAAGCCTGTGTTGTAAAGTGTTGATTTTTTTAACTACTTGGAAAAAATTTCTCCTTAACTATTTCATTTTAATGTACTTTAACCAAAAAAAAAAAAAAAGATTTTTCTCATCAAACATTTGAAACAGTATTTCAGAAACCCTGGCTTCAGATTCCATTGGGTGTGGACTCTGAGCGGTTGTTCTACATGAAGCTGAAATCATATCTCCACACTCTTGGGCTGAGGGGTGGGGACAGAGGAGGAACCCCCAAACCTTCCGATGGTGGTTAAGAAAAAGAATTGGCATTCACGTATGTTAATACACGTTGTTATTCTTTAACATTAAAATTCCACTAAAGTACTAATAATTACTGTTAATATCTTTCAGTGGAAACTTACAGTAAAGGAGAAATAGTAGAAACAGTATTTAAGGGAGAGCTGCCGGCATGATAAGAATGCAAATAAGTGTTATTAGCCTAATGATTTTGCCGTCGCCATGGTTGTGCGGCAGCAGTGTTGTGAATATGTCATCCGGCACCCGTGAATTTGGAAAGTGTGTCAAAACACAACTTCAATTAGTTTGCTCTAATTATGGCTCTGGAGAGTTTGTAACTACATCACTCCTCATTAAAAGAGATTTTCTTATATGGATTAATGTAATATACAAAGGAAAGTTTCAAAGTTCCTGACGCCATTTGCTCCCACAGTGAGCAAGCTCAGAGCAGGGCTGATGGATTCTAGGTCTCCTCCTGCCGCCAAGGCAGGGGGCAGAGCCGGGTTGCTGGGAGAGGAGGCTGCGCTGCGTGGGGCTGCTGTTTCCCTCTGTCCGGTAATCAGCTTCTTGCTAAAAGTGGCCGTAGTAAATGGAGCTTTGACGATTTTCACAAGAGGGTAATTGAACTCATCTCAAGCTTTTAAGAGAAAATTGCTAATTTGAAAACTATCAGGATGCCCCTCATTTTTAGCATCTCAGTGGACTCTGGAAGCAGAAGGATTACTAGACCTACTATGGCTGAGTGCTGCGTGTGAAATCACACTTTGGTCCTGCCTTGGGGGCTTTGGGGGAGGTTATGGTGGAAAATTGTGGGTATTTTGGTCATGTAGAATCACATGGTGTATATGAAACATCAACAGAAGTCTTTTCGCAAAGTGAAACAGAGCACCTTAAGGAAATGTTACCTCTTATCTAAACTGATATGTAGTTATAAATGCTACTCCTAAGCCATTGCCATTTTGAAAGAAAGACAGATTCATA
This sequence comes from Dugong dugon, assembly GCA_030035585.1. Taxonomy (NCBI): domain Eukaryota; kingdom Metazoa; phylum Chordata; class Mammalia; order Sirenia; family Dugongidae; genus Dugong; species Dugong dugon. Next base: position 71,009,247 of record CM057471.1, read on the forward strand.
TTTTCTTGTCCTGTTGCTGACTGTCCCCTCCCGCTAGACCCTGGAACTGTTTTACAGTGCCCACCTTTGCAGGATGCCCTGTGCCAGGATTTGGACGGCCATACCTTGTCTCAGGTTGGCTGTAGAAGGCCAGTCATTTCCTTGACCTTTGCTGCCCCTCCCCTTACCCCATTCTCCTGAGCAGGCAGGCCACAGCATCATTGTGACTTCTCATTTTGGGGAGCTCAGTGGTGTGTTTTGAATCCAGGAGTTAATTTCAGAATGCTGGTTGAGGTCCCTCTCAATTTATTTGCACAGTGTAGCATATCTCTCCAGAATACAGCTGTGAATACGTTTTTTTGTTGGTCTTTAAGCATTCTTTTTGTCATCATTTTTTATAAGTGTGTGTGTGTTTAATGAGTAATTTAAACCTTCTTTATACCACTCATAAGCAGTGTGGCCTTGAGCAAGTTATATCATCCCTCTGAGCCTCAGTTTCCTTTTCTGTAAAATGGGGATAAGAATAGCTTCTTTGCAGGATTGTTGTGAGAATTAAATGAAGAAACGTGTGAAGGTGCCAGGGGCCACTCATGCATGTTGCCTTTCTATCTTTGTCCAGGATTCATTTCAGAACTTAGTCTTAGACCTTTCTGTTGCCGCCATTTGGCTACTTTCTGCCTCAGCTGTAACTTCCATCAGCAACACTCCCTTCCACATTCTCACAGAATCAGGGACTGGGAGCAAGCTTCTTCCCCTGCAGAGCGGGGACAAGAATTGCAGTGCTCACAGGTGAGCAGCTGGTAAGGGGTTAAGGTAGTAATTGTTTAAGTCTTCCAGGCTTTCTCCCAGTTCTACGATAATTTGATGAAGAACTTCACCCTGATTAAATATTCAAATTAGGAATAAGTGTCAATATGGCTTCCCATTGCCTGGAATGATGATTAATTGTATTCAAAACTCTAGTGGCCCGCTGTAATCTAAACCGAACTGTTGTTCTTGATTATTTCCGTACCGCACTTGCCATGTTTTTGTTTTAAGATTTAAACTAGTAATTGATCTGCCATATGTTGTAGAGCTGCACATACTTTGAAGCTATGCATTTAGGAACTTGGGAAGTTTGGAATTGTGATTTCCTTAGTCTTCTAGTGGCAATTTGTTTCCCTTGTCCAGTGCAGAGTGGTTGGGTGTGTGTGTGCGTAATATGGGTGTGTGTATGTGTGTGTGTGTGTGTGTGTGTTGCCCATGAGGAAAACTCATCATATAGTCAGGTTGGTAGGTTGAAGTTATACTGATCACGGCAAATGGGTTGTTTGAATGGAAAATGAGCAAGTCTGCCTTGATACTTAATTTGTTACAGGGCTTTCGAACCAGTTCGTTCCAGTTAGAGCCCCTGCTAAGAACTTGCATTTCTACCTCAGATATACTGAATCAGGATCAACATTTTAACAAGATCCCCAGGTGATTGTTATGTGTAATATATTTTGAGAACCAGTGCTCTACTAGTGGTTCTCAGAATTGGTCCCTAACCAGCAGCATTAATGTTGCCTAGGAACTTGTTAGAAATGCAGATCTCAGCAGGGGTTTGAACTGGAACAAACCAGTTTGAAGCCCTGCTTTGTGCCTTATGTTGTCTCAGTAAAGCAGCATAGCATCATGGAAAAAGCATGAACTCAAATCCTAGCTCTAGCATTTTCTTTAGCTGTGTGACCTTGGGCAAGTTCCTTAACCTCTCTGAACCTCTTTTTCCCTCAACTATAGAATAATACTTACTTTGCTGTGGTGTGAAGATTAGAGATAAGTGTGAAGCATGAGGAATAGTCCACGTGCTTTGTAAGTGGTGACTGTCATAGTCATAGATTAATTATAGAAACAAAGCCTTCTTCAGTGCCCTCTTCAGTGCCCTTCTCCTCTGGAAAGCCACTCCTGACCATCTGAGTCAGATGGTCTCCCCCTTCTCTTACTCTCGGAGACTTTGTTGCCTGTATCGTGCCTTGTCACATCTCTTGTGTCATTGTCGTGTCTCTTGAATTATTGGTTCATTCCTCAGGCCTTTTCTCCCCCACTGCATTCTTTCCTCTTTGCTCCTGTGTCCCAGGATACTTCACAGGGCCTAGTGGAATGCCTGGCGCTTGGTAGGGTCTCAACAGATACTTGCTACTTTGGGTTTTGTTTTGTTTTGTTTCATCCCATTGTTTTAAAAATTGAAGTGTATAACCTTATAGTCTTTTTTTGCATACTTATGATATTTAGAGCTTTTTGCTTTGTAATGTAGGGGATTTATGCATGTGTTTCAATTTATTTGTCAATACATTCCTAAAGGGGAAAGTCTGAGTCTCATTTGTTTTTTTTAATCTATCTCAGGGCCAGACACAGTGCTTGGCATACAGTAAGATCACAGTTACAAATTGGTGAACTGAATCAGTTGCAACATACTGATTATAGCAGTCCTGTATGCCTGTAATACCATGGTCCATTCTCCCCTTGGATGGGATCATGTTCATTGGGTATATTTGGAATTAAGTTTTCAGGCCTGGGCAATGAAAGTTCATGAGATAGTGAATATCATTGCATAGGAAATAGGTCCATTTTAGGTTTTATAAAACCTCACATGCCTTTGCTGGTGTCGAATACAAATCCAAACAAAAAGAGTCTCATTTAACTGTCAGAAATGGTAGTAAACTTTGCACATGGTGATTTCTTTCTGAGGTTGGCTCCAAAATCAAGGAGGAAAGAAAAATCACCACACCTGAAAATATGTTAAGGTCTAGAGTCATTAAAATAACTGACTTTCTGTTTTAGTGGAAGTAATTTGCAAGGAAAAATTACAGTACTTTCTTGCATGTCTGGGTCTTCACAGATCTTAATTGTAACTCAGAACCTCAGTTTGGAAGCACAGGGGACCTGGATCAGGACTCCTGGCTGTGAAGTCATTGAGGAGGGTGCTGGTGCTAGTCAGGCTCTTCCAGCTGAAAATGATTTATTTTAATTACCTTCCAGGATGCTGCAGTACCTGAGCATATGGTCCTTAAGAAATAAGATTCCCCAAACTGTCAGCGAGTACGGGCAATGGTCAGGGACCTCTTTCTGACACTGTTGACCAGCCTTGGAGAGTGGATGCTCTAGAAGGTGCTTATTAAAATGCCAGCAGGTGCAGCAAAGGTCTCCTTCCCTGTGACTCCCTCACCCTGCTTGTGCCAGGTGTTTTATAAGAGCCTTTTTCTTCATTAAATGGCATTCATTAAGCACGTCCTTACACCTGGCACAGAAGCTGTGTGTCACAGATGACTTCTTCCCAGTGGTGTTTTGCAGGAATAAAATGGAATTTCATTTACCCATTTGCTCTATTTCTTTCTCTTATCCCCCAACTCAATTATTGTTGCTTTTGCATATTCACTTCCCCTCCCCACCCCCTTAACACCATTGACTTTCCTTTCCACATTCCCTTTGGTTGTTGTCCACCAGAAGACACATTATGTAGAAAACATGATGTTTCTTTAGCACCAGGTACTACGCTAGGTGCTTTTATATACATTAGATTTTCTTCTAACACTCCCAGTAATTTTGAAAATAATTTTTGTCCTGGTTTTTGACATATTTTTTTTTCCTGATAAAAAGAAAGACAATTTCTCGTTGGAAAAAAATAACATTTAAAAATATGTGAAAAAGCAAGGGGCGGGGGGACCCACACTGTCACCTCAGAGACTTCTGTTGTCAACACCATGAGCACCACCCCTAGTCCCGGCCCAGGGTCACTGCTGCTGTGATGGCTGTATCCTTCCAGGTCTATTTTTGTACTTTCACATATGTATATTTGTACTCATAGATATATATTGTTTTGTTTGCCTGTTTTACATATATGTCATTCTGCAGCTTGCTTTTTTTTTTTTTTTTTTAAACTCAACAGCCATGTCTTTGAGATTTGGCCGTTTTTTAAATTGGATTGTTTGTCTTCAAACAATCCTGTTAAGTTGTAAGAGTTCTTTATATATCCTAGATATAAGTTGGATATATGTTTTGCAAATATTTTCTCCCAATCTGTGGCTTACCTTTTCATTTTTATAATAGCAGCTTTTGAAGAGTAAGTGTTTTAAATGTTGATTAAGTTCAATTTATTGATTTTTTTTTCTTATATAGCTTTTGCATTTTATATCCTATTTAAGAAATCTTTGCCAAGCCCAAGTCACAAATATTTTTTTCTAGAAGTTTTATGGTTTTAGTTTAATCCATTTCAAATTAATATTTTTATATATGATGTGAGGTAAGGACCAAAGTTCAGTTTTTCACATGTGACTGTGCATTGTTCCAGCACCGTTTATTGAAAAGATTACTTTTTCCCCATTAGATTGTCTTGGCATCTTTGTTGAAAATCAATGGACATATATGTGTGGATCTATTTCTAAACTCTCTTTTCTGTTCCATTGATCTATAGGTCTATCTTTATGCCAATACCACACTGTCTTCATTACTGTACCTTTAAATTAAATCTTGAAATCAGGATTTATTTAGCTGTGGGTCTCTTTATTGATTTTGTTATAGTGTTGGGAGCCCTATTGTCTTCTATATCTAAGTTTTTTTTTCTTCCCCCCCAATCAGGAATGCTTTAAACTTCGTTTTAATTCTGATTTCTTCCTAACACCTAGAATGCTTAGGTTAGTCTTTGTTTTCCATATTTGTCAGATTTTTCCTCATTATTGTTATCTCTGTGTTCTTTCTTTCTCTGTATTTTGGAAGATCCTTTGGGGTTTGTCTTCAGTATTACTGATTCAGTTTTTCGTTTTTTAAAAAATTTCTGTCTTGTTTCTAATACAGATAACATTTGCTACATCCGACAGTAAATCTTTTTCAGAGATTGGCTCTTCAGAGCCTTCCAGGTAATGTTCTTTTTATCTTATATAATATTTTTTATAGGCCTGCATGAGGGTATGTATTTCTAGACTGGGTGTTGGCCAGAAGACAAGATGACTTACCCTTCTCCGCCCCTCCTCTCACTTGGGTGCTCATTATCTAGTAGATACTATTCTGAATCTTCATTACAGTTCCTTGTTCTCATAGTTTCTTGTAGAACCTCACTGCCGGGATCCTGCCTACAGCTGTTACTGGCCCTACAGTTCATACAGTCGTGGTTTTTCTACTCTTTAAACTATTGATTCTTTATTCTAGTGAAAGGAAAGAGTGAATAAGCAAATGCCATTCCTCCATGTGTTTGGAATGTACTGTTTAAATATCTAGAATAATCTCATTCTCACTTACTCGTGTCCAGTGAAACCATGATCCTAAACCTCCAAACCAAGGGAACCAATCCCATGAGGTGTTTGGTTGTACATAAGCAGCCTCAGCAGCTGTTCTTTTTTTTTGCGTTGTCGTTGTTGTAAATTTATCTATCATACAACTTTTGCCAGTTCATCTTTTTACAGGTGTACAACTTACTGACAGCAATTACGCTATGCCTTTTAAATCAATACTCATTTAATAAAAAGTATCAAATCCTAGCTCTTCTGGACTTATTAATTTTACCCCTTTCCTTTCCTCTTCTCTAGAATAATTCTGTGACTCTCTTGGGTCATTTTATGTATTTATTCCTGCTCTGGTCTTTCTTCCCTTATACATATTGTCAGTTATTACACTTCTCCCACTTGCCCTTGTGTGGGTTCAGGTAAATGAATAATAGGTAAAAGCAAAAACCTTCACAAGTCTTAGACTACTTTATTCTTGAACTAAACTCTTAAAAATAGCCTGTCCTAACCAAATGAATGCCGTTTTTTTCTTCCACTTGTTTGTTAATTTTTTTGTTTTTTCATAGTGCCTTTTTCTTTAATTATTAACTAAAAATATGGTTGAGACAAACACTTTTTGCCTTACTACTCTTAATCCCGTGAACTTCACAGTTCAGTCTTTTGCAGAGTCACATTTAACATGTTGTCCTAGAACAGCAGTTTTTAAACTTTTTGGCCTCAGAACTTTTCTTAAAAAACTTTTGTTTATGAGGGTTATGTTTATCTCTATGTACTACTGCATTGGAAATTAGAATTGAAAAAAATGTGAAGCACAGAATACTCAAGCAGAAAACAGCAGTATCATTATCACCCATCATGTGGCCTCTGGAAAATTCTTCTGTACACTTGTGAGAGAATGGGAATGAAAAAGGCAACTGATGTCTTAGTATAATTATGAAAATGATTGTAACCTTGCAGATTCCCTGAAAGAGTCTTGGGGACTCCTACAGGTCCCCAGACCACAGTTTGAAACTGCTGCCCCAGTAGATGGTTTTTGGAAGATTTATTTAATACAAACCCGCAGTCCCAGAGAGTAGAATGGGAATTGTAATTTCATGCTACAGAGTTTTTTTTGGTCACAGATATGTGTTTGGGGGCATCGAGGGGGGAGATAAAAATGATGTCTGTCTCTAACCACGACTCTGCCTCTGCCTTACCTGTCACTATCCCCTTGATGTTGCCCTTCGACAGTTTGAGAGGACAGCAGGTCTCGCTGCTGCCTGGGCTGAGCCATCTTCATTATATGTGGCCACTGGGTCCAGAAGATTAATGGTAACATTTTAAAAATTCACACAGACCTGGAATCAGCACTAGAAAATACAGATTTAAATTAACAAGGAAAAGCAGAATCCCATCAAGGAAATAAATCGTGCTGGCAACTATTGTCACGTAATAAAATGTATTCTATAACTGAAGGGCTTTTATATGGAGCTGTCTGCAGCTTAGTGGCCATGTTAATTGAATAAGGTACCTAAGACTGACTTGGGGGGAAAAATGAAATTTCCCTCAGCATCTATTTAGCCAGAGCCATTGTCGCCAGCATGTGCAGTGCTGACCTATTTGTTGTAGAACAGCCAGTCAGTCCCTCCTGGGGAGACACGGTGATGGCCACCAGAAGCAGCACTGTGTCCCAACTCAGCAGAGTGCACCCTGGCTACTCTGGGTTATTCTGTGGGCAGGGGGAGGGAGAGGAGAGCTTGGTAAAGGACCCGTAGGACTTAGGGACTGTTCTAGTTGGAATTCTCCAGTTACCGAACATGTTTTGGAATAATAATAAATCAGATAGTCACTTGGCCTCTGATGGTCAGTCCTTTGTTCCAGTGGCCCGAGAAATACTAGGGATGATACCAGGAGGTCTTCATCTCTAGCTGCCTCCCTAAGTAGAGGCAGCTTCCAGAGTCTTTGGGTCTGCTTCTCCTTAGTCTACTGGAAATCTTTAAAAGCTAAAACACAGTGCTTTGCGTGGGAGTGATTAACTTTGAGGCCCCCTGAAATCAGTCCTCTGAAATTGTTGTCTTTGGGGTACTGGTGACCATCATTTTCTTGGACTTCTCAGTTCTGTTGAAGGTGTTGAGCACCTACTTATTCTTTTGACTTCCCTGTGGCTTGGGAGCTTCAAAAGAGCTCTCAGCATGTGGTGCCCACAGTCCAATGAAGCAACTGGTTTCTTCGTTCTCTCCTCTGTAATGATCAGTGTCATGAGTGGGGCGTTCCTTTAACTTCACTAGACAGTTAGGCTGTAGGAAAGAAGCTAAAAAGTGTTGGGTTAATTGATCACAAATCCAAGTATAAAAATAAGTATTTTATACCTTTTTTCATTAAATAGTCTTCTAAAACATTTTAAATGACTACAAAGCATTTTATTGGACAGTTGTACCATAATTTATTTAGCCAGCCCCCTATTATTTGATATTTAATGTGATTCCATTTTTTGGCTTTATGAACAATGCCGTAATGAATCTATTTACTGTTTATATAAAAATACCCATGAATTAGAAAGAGTTATGTTTTCCAAACCATTACCCAACCTAGTCCCAGGGATGAGACAGAGACAAGCTGGAAGCCTTCCTGGAAGTTTCCTAAAACCATCTCTAATGACAAGTCAGAATCAGATTCATTCATTCACTGAACAAGTATTGGGTGATTTTATAAGTTTCTACCCAATATTTTTTAAGTGCCTACTTTGTGCCAGGCACTGTTCTAGGTACTCAGGGATGGTGGGGAAGAGAAAGTCTAATGGAGATCATGCTCTGGTGACACCTAAACAAATGGGACAGTTCTGTACAGTGGGAGGGCCCTGCAGAGAGGAAAGTAGGGGTGTTGTGAGAGTGACTGGAGGCAGGGTGCTTCCTCAGAAGGGTGGTCAGGGAAGGTGTCTCTGAGAGGATGGCCTGAATGAAGAGGAGGACTAGCTTCTGGACAGCTGGTGGAAGACTGTTTCAGGTAGAGGGAACACATGCACAAAGGCCCTGGGGCAGAAATGAAAGTGAGGGGCTAGGAAACCAAAAAGCAGCCAGTGAGACTGGAGGATGTGAGTGTGGGGTTCAACCACGGGACAGTTGGGTTTCATTCTAAATGCAGAGGGGAGGCACCACTTGGAGGTAGTGGACCTGCAGTGAGCCCTCATGAACAGGACTCTCAAGTAATGCCAGGGATGATAGGAATGGGAAGAATCATAGTAGGAATCACAGCTACAGCACTTAGTGTGTGCTCACAGTACGCCTGCTAACTGCTCTGCATGCATTGTGGGGAGCTGTGCACTGGGAGGCAGCACACCCTGCTGAAGGCCACCCAGCTGCTAGGTGGTGACACTGGAATTTGCCAAGTCCAACGGACTCTATCTAGGGTCAGTGCTCTTAACCACTACAGCTGGTCTGCCTCTTGGGTACCTGACTGGACCGTTGTTTATTCAACTCTGTGTATTGCTTTCCCCTTTGACATATTAGAGGGACTGTAACCTTTCAGGGCCAGAGAGCAAGCGGTAGCAGAGATGTTGAGTCCCTGCCAGCATTGGTTTCAAAAGGGTCTTCAGGATGGACAGTCCATTTTTGATTGAGAATTCTCACTTACCTGATAGTCAAAATGATGTATCAGGGTAACTTTAAAATAATAATAACCTCCAGTGTACACGTGGATTAACCTTTTCATTAATTTTCAGCTTTCTCTTTATCAGCTTTCCCTCTGAGAGCCTGTTTCCTGTTCTCTTAAATGGGAATAATTATTCCCATCTAAAAGGGTTGCTGAGTGGATTAGGCAAGGTGATGTATATGAGCGAACCCAGTCCAGTGTCTGGCATGTGGGCCTCCACCAAGTGCTGTGGAGCTAGAATATCATTCGCTCTGAGACTCAGCTGGTTCCAGAGCCATTGCTTGTCTGACTGTCACTTTTAGGCTAATCTGACACCAGAGCACCCCTGGGCCACTTCTCCTTCAGCAGGTGACTTCTTTATTCAGTCTCAACACAGGTGATCTGTCCCCTTGGCCCAAACTGTGCATTCTCATTAACAGAAAGCTGTGATGTGCCTTTTTGTCCTTCTCTCCCCACATCCCCTGCTTCCTTTGTCCAGGAATAGCAGAAGCAAAAATGCAAAGAAGCTACTTACAGCATAGGGAATCCTCCTTCCCTAAAGCTTTCTCTAGCGGGGGGGGGGGGGGGGGTGGGCAGGGGGATTTCCCATTTTCTGCTCTTTGAACTCTGCCCCGCACCCATTCTTGCATCAGCTACCGTAGTTGGAGTTTGGGGTAACTTAATTTCAATTCAGCAGTTTCCTATTGAGCAGTTACTGTGTAACTTAAATTCTTTTTTAATTTCACATTTACTGCATGAACTACATATTGTCTTTGTGTGCTATCAGAAACTTTATTCCTGGCGCTCTTTTTTTCCCCCCCCCTTGAAAATTGCTGGTTACTGCTACAAATGATTTCTTCTTACATCATACCTGTTTTCCTCCATAGCAGAGAGGAGTGAGATGCGTGTTATAATACAGAAACCCCTTGAGTCTAATTGGGAAAACACACATATATAGAAATGAAGGAACAGAGGCTAACAGCAGTTCATGTTAAAAAAGACACAGGGGTTTTAGTGGACTAAGTTCAGTACTTGATTTGGTCAGCAAATGTTCAATGATTGTCTACTCTTTGGAACTATTCTAGAAGATGGGGTACAAAATTAACGAGATTTGGTCCTGCTCTCAAGGAAGACATAGCCATGTTAGGGAGACAGGCTTGAATAAAATATATTGTGGTAACTGGAGTAAGACAGGATATGCAGGCACCCAATTCAGCCTGGCAGAAGCCCAGGAAAGGTTTCCCCAGACAGGAGATGCCTGAGTGGGCCTCTTGAAGGATGAACAGGAATTTGGAGAGTAGGTAAGGGAGAAATGGAGATTCTGGGAACAGAGATCAACATGGGTAAAGATTCAGGCCGAGGCATGAAAAACCATGGCATATTCAGAGATTTACAAGACTTTCATGAGGCAATGACAAGAGACGAGGCTGGAGAGGTAAACTGATGTGTGGGGGTGACTAAAACTGGGGATATGGACGTGGATTAGATTTCTCAGGGAAAGTGTGTGGAGCGAGAAGAGAGCTAAACCAGAACCCTTGCAAACAGCAAGCACCCTTTAAAAGATCAGAGGAGTAGGAACCAGAAAGAACCATCTGAGAGGAAGGAAGAGGACCAGGCCAAGGGAGGGAGAGTTGCAGGGTGTGGTCAGCCAGGCAGAATCCTGTGTCCTGGAGAGGCAAGAAAGTTCAGAACTAGCAAGTCCATGTTGGATGGAGCAGCTAAGAGGCCAAGCACCTTGATTTCTCTATTACTCATATACTTCTTTTTAAACCTTGTATGCCATAGTGTTTTCCTGAAACAGAAGGCCTGTATCTTTTCTGTTAGGTAGGTCGTTCGGACAGAAATTGTTAAGGGCCTGCACACAGTACAAAAAAAAACAACAACAACAACAACAACAACAAAAGCCAAACCTGTTGCCGTTGAGTCAATAACTCATAGCCCAATAACTATTTGCGGGTTCACAGTAATCTTCATTATAATTTGCTGCTGTCATTCCCACCCATCATAGAGGCTTAGTTTTATTTCCTCACTTTTCCTCAAGCAGGAAAATCTTTCAGGACAGAGTCAGAACTCATGCTGGTCCCTGTGTGGACTGGCCCCCACATCTAGCCCGTGTCCACATTCTCTCCCTGGCTTTCTAGGCTCTGCCACCCTGGCCTCCCTCTAGGTCTTCCTGCTGGCCAGGCTTCCTGCTGCTTAGGAGGCTTCCCAGGGAGGCTTGAATGTGCCTTTCTCCTCCACGTTACTGACTCCTGCCCATCCTCTGTCTCTTCCTCAGCGTCACTTCCTCAGGGAAGCCTTCCGGAGAGCCCTTCCCTCCCCACCCCTCATAGCACTCAGCCCTCCTGCTTTCTCTACATTCCCACATTTGTCAACAAGGGTTTGTGTAACTTTGTGGACGTCTTCATGTGCCCTCTGCTAAGAGTGTGAGCTCTGTGAGGCAGGGCCTACATGCCCTCTTCCACTTTAGGGTCCCTACAGGGGTCTGTGCAGATGTGGGCCAGGAGCTGCTCCATTTGACCACCGTCCATTTGACCTCCTCTGGCTCCTGGTTGGCCGCTTTACTATCACTCCAGGTTTGCAGAAGACCTGTCTCCTGAATGTCTGCTATTGCCCCACCTCCTCCATGAGCCTTTTTGCTTGTCTCCCGACCCTGCAGCCCACACAGTAGCTGCCACCCACACAGACTGTCCTTAGTTGGATGTGCCTTTTTTTAGAGCTTTGAAGGCTTAGGAATCTTAAGCATTTGGCAACCTGGCACCCAGAAAAATCCCTCGTCAGTACAGCGAGCGCAATAGTAGTACCTTCCCAGGGCCAGTTTCATGGATGAGCAACCTGTGCAGTCTCAACAGGGCCTCATACTCAGAAGAGCCCCATGCTGTAAAGGGGTTGGCACTGCTGTTGCTGTCTTGAAATTCTTAATAACTTTTGAACAAGGGCTTCTCATTTTGCACTGGGCCCCACAAATCATGTAGTTGTCCCTGAACCTACCTCACAGAGATGTTGTGAGGAGCAGAGAGAATGCGTGAGATGCCTGCCCCGGGGCGTGGCGCATGGCGAGTGCTCTCTGCACAGTCACCTGTCATCATTTTAGTTCTGCTCAACCACAACCACAGTCAATAATTCATTCTTCTGTTTGCTCAGCTTCATTGACTAAGTGCTGTGGTCAGAGGCATTGATCAACTGCTTAAACCCCTTCTGCAGCTGCTCCTCACCCTCCCAGTGGTTCCCGAACTTGGCCCATCTTTAGAATCACTGCTGGGTTCTGGGCTGCACTCCAGGCCCTCTAAGCCGGACTCCCCAGGTGGGGGTCTTTGAGTTTATATGGTTAGCAAGTCCCTAGGTGACTCTAATGCCTTCACCTATGCTGTAGTCTGCAGAACAGAGTTTGGGAACCTTTGTCCTAGGGTTCAACCTTCAACCCAAACCTCTCAAGGTGGCATTCAGCGTCCTTTCCCGTCTGGCTCTGTGTGTACCCAGCCGTACAGCAAGTGTTGGCTTTCCCTGACTACCTGGTGAGTGCCTTTTACTCCTTTAACACTTGCGTCCTCTGCTGAGAAAGTGTCACGAGAAGCCCCCTCCCCTTTAACAGAACATGTTATTCCTCCTTTCATGCTCCCCCGGTTTTTAGTTTTCTCCCAGCACATGTCCTATTGCACAGGGATTTGTTCCTGCACCTTTGTTCTTTGAGAGCTCTTAGAAGGAGCTCACAGCATCCGGAATGAACACACAGTGTGCCAAATGGACACACACCTCGGTGTGCATGTGTCTGCTGTGTCCCTGTCCCCCCAGCCCTCAGCACACAGTCGGTGCTCAGGAAAGCCCCACTGATTGATTCAGCCTGGCTGTTGGTGACACAGGTGTTCGCCATTAAAGCACATTCTGCCTCCTGGCAAACCAAATGCCTTTACAGCCCTTGGTGTTCATCTTGTCCCCGGGAGGCTCCTGCTGCTTGCAGCTCAATCCTGGTTCTGTGGGAACAGCCACTGCCTAGAGAACCTTTCCTCCCAGGAGTCCAGACACACAAGAATTGTTCCAGAAGGTCACACATTTGTTGTGTGAAAAAGGAAACTTGTCAGTGAAAGCTTTCTTTATGTAATAAGTCCTTCTCTTCCCCACCCCTTTCCCTTTTGGAAGGGCCAAAAGGTGACCGAAGCTTAGTCACCTTTTCAAACCAGCCCCTAGGTACACCAGCATGAGGTGGTTTTTTATCCTCCAGACATGTTAGATTTTAAATATTTTTCTCTTATCATAATCAGACTTTTCAGCAGCTGGTGACCATGCCAAATGGATTATTTACTTTGGATTAAATACTTAGTGATGCTGTGTTTTCACTGCGAGCCTTATGGCCAGTGCCTGTGCCATAAAAGGCAGCCGTGGATCAATGAAGGTGCTTTCTTGAGCACTTTCTGTGTGCTCCGGGATGAAGGGGAACGCACAGTCATAGGCATTCAGAGGACCGTGCCTCCTGATTTTCAGTGGTTGTTAGTTTCCTGGACTCACGTGGTAATAATAATACCCAACACCTTCATTCTACAAAGTGCTTCATGTGCTGGCAGTCCTCAGCTGCCCTACAGGGTAGGTATGGAAACCATTTGATGAATAACAAAACCAAGGTGACAGAACAAACGGAGGCTGATGCTCCAGCCTGGGTGTGTTGGTCCTGTTAGTGTATTCTGTCCAGCAGGCAGAGAAGTAAGATAAAACTGCTCGCCTTCTTGAAGCGCCTCAGACATGCCATAAGGTTTAGGGAACCCTTTCTTCCTCTCAGATATCCTTCCTAGTATGGAGAAAGGTGGCTCCTGAAGTATGGAAACTCCTGAATGCCTTGAGAGGACTGGAGGCTGGTGAAGAGATCATACTTGAGAAGGTGGTGGCTTGCCAGTAGCACCCACTCTTCCTGCTCTTTGCTGCCATCCAGCTGTTGATGACGTCGGGTGCCTTCTCAGTGTAGGGGAGTGCTCCGTGCACCCTATAACCTCCCTTTCTCCTCTGTCTCTTTCTCAGGCACATCTCTCTAACGCTGCCTGCTACCTTCCGAGGCAGGAACAGCACTCGGACTGACTATGAGTACCAGCACTCCAATTTGTATGCCATATCAGGTATGTGGGAGCCACTGCTGATGACCAGCAACCTCATGTGTGTCCTGGGCATCTCCTCCTTCTAGATGCTCCCTGTCTTCTCATGGCATCTGTCTATCTTATCTTACTTTTTTCCCTGCAAGGGACCTGTTCTTGCAGAGACCAGGCCTTCCCTTTCCTTTGTGTCACCACAGCACTTAGACAAGGGCCAAACACTCAGCATGCTTTAAAACTAATGATGAAAAACAATGTGTGCATTTCACAGACTTGAAGTGACACTTTCAGAGAATAGTCACCACATTGTTCACCTGTCAGATTCTGGGCAGGTTTCCCACAGGGGCCCGGGAGCAGCACAGAGCTGAGCGCTGGTCTCCCTGCCCTCCTGTGTCCAGGTCTGTCCTCACCTCTCATTTCTCAAAGCAAGGTTTGTGGCCAGAGGGTACACTGGCAGTCTCCCTCTCATGCCCTCATAGTATGAATCTATGATTTCTGAATTCAGCCTTGAAATTGATAGTGTTACCGTGGCAGGAACTTCATCAGTCCTAGTTTTGTTTTTTACCTTCACCTAGGGAGGGGAAAACTTACAAGCCTTATTACAGAATTGAGATTCATTATGCGCTTGGCAGTGCAGGTGACTTGCTAAGAGCTAAGGAAACCTGCAAACTCGCCTTCGATTATACTGGGCTGCCAGTCAGGGGTGCTTGTATATAAGGGGGAGGTGGCAAATCTTTGCCACTTGCGAGCACACACCCTTAATGGTGAGTGACACTCTGAACATGGGAACATGGCATTCATTCATGTACCATAATGAATCAGTTATTTAAAAGGTAATCTTTTTTTCTAAAACTTGCAACTTCAGGTTACTAAATAGATGAAATAGAACAATGGCATAATTTGTGTCAGTATTAGTTTTACTTGTTACGATCACTCCCTAATAGGTTTGGAAGTATAAGCAAAAGCCAGTGGCTCCATGTCTGGGCAGCACTCCTGCTGGGGAAGGGGAGGAACAGGGATGGTCTTAGACCCTCATCCCTGGCTCCACTCCAGGAGCCAGGCTCTCGAACGGTAGAAGGAACATGTTTGTCTCTAAGAAAAGCATCTCCAGGGAGAATTTCTTTTGTGCTGTGGCTATTTCAGCAGAGTCGACAAGGAGCATAACAAATGTGGAAAGATGACCTATTTTGTAGAAAAGCTGAATATTTCCCCAGATACTTAGTGGCAGAGTGGTGCAAAACAGGCCTGTGAAATCCAGCAGGGAAACCCGCTCAGAATGCACATAAGGAAAGCGCAATCAAAATAGATGACTTCTTTCTCCAGCTTGCCAATCTTTTTCCAGCCACGGTGCTGGGCTACACCCACTTTACCTCCGTTCTCTGATGGCTTTCCCAGCTGTTGAATGTTTCTGCAGAATAAGGCCTACAGAGTGAAATCGCCTCTGGTTTGGCAGGAATGTTCCTGTCTGCCTCTGGACCACTGCTGCCTTGCTCTTGGCTTTGATGAGGTGTTGTCTAGGTTCATTTCAGCTGTTAGTTTAGCAATACCAAGGTAACAGCCTCAAGACACAGGGGAAGCCATTTAGAAACTTCCTGTTACATTTATGTAAGTGGCAGTCAGTTGGATTTTATCTTCCAAACAGAAGTAGTTGAGGCTCAGCCCCCGGCAGCAGGCAGCTCAGGCCTCCTCTGCTGCTGCAGGCACCAAATTGCTCTGCAAGGGTCCAGGATGCTTTGTTGTGATGTTGCCAGATATACCCTGCAGGACTCACTGGCTGTATCAGGCCTGCAAGCTCAGCACTGGGCAACTGTGGCACAACTGGGAAGCCTGCCCACCCACCCACCAACAGCCTGCCTGTGAGTCATTCTGGCTAGAAGGGAGCAGAGGCCACCCCCCACCCCCCACCCACCCTGTGAACAGTGTTTAGCACTGAGTGGCACGTCTCGGTTTTGTATTGCCAAGTTAGGGTTTTCGGTGGTTTGCTCCAAAAACAGTTAAGGCAAGGTGTGCCCCAGGCCCTAGCCCTTGCCCAGTGCCCAATGCCGTGATAGCTAGAGTTCTGCTAGGAATGAAATGAATCATGAAACTGTTCTCCTTCCACACTGGCTCTGGCACATGTTCACTACAGAATTCAGGAGCTAAGACTTTGGTGCAAATGCCTGGTGTCTTAGTCATCTAGTACTGCCATAACAGAAATACCACAAGTGGATGGTTTTAATGAAGAGACGTTTATTTCTTCACAGTAAGGTAGGCTGAAAGTCCAAATTCAGGGTGTCAGCTTCAGGGGAAGGCTTTCTCTCTCTTGGCCTTCTCATCGATGTTCCCCCGGACTAGGAGCTTCTCGGCTCAGGACCCGGTCCAAAGGACGCGCTCTGCTCCCAGCATCGGTTTCTTGATGGTATGAGGTCACCCTGTCTCTTTGCTCACTTTTGTCTTTTATATCTCAAGAGATTGCCTCAGGACACAATCCAGTCTTGTAGATCAGGTCCTTCCCTACTAACACAACTGCCACCTATCCTCCCTCATTAACATAATAGAGGCAGAATTTACAACATACAGGAAAATCACACAGTACCAGGAATCATGGCCCAGCCATACTGATATACACATTTTTGGGGGGACATAATT
Organism: Dugong dugon; assembly: GCA_030035585.1. Lineage (NCBI taxonomy): Eukaryota > Metazoa > Chordata > Mammalia > Sirenia > Dugongidae > Dugong > Dugong dugon. The sequence continues at coordinate 71,025,769 of CM057471.1, forward strand.
CAATCCATGACATTCCCCTTTGGCCCCCAAAAAATCACATCCTTGCAACATGCAAAACATATTCATCCTATCATATCATAGCAAAAGTCTTAACTCCAAGTCCAAAATCCAAAAATTCCTCTTCATCTGTGAAATCTAGAATACAAGTTATTTGCTTCCAAAGGTACAATGGCAGAACAGGCACAAGCTAGACATTTCCATTACAAATGGGAGAAATTGCAGGGAAAGAAGGCATAACAGGCAACCAAGCAAGTTAGCAGAACACATTACATTAGCCCTCAAGGCTTTGAAAATAACCTTCTGTTCTCTGAGACAATTTACACAATAGCCCTCCCCTCTAGACTCTAGGTATTGGCAACAGTCTCTGGATTCTGAGTGGAGGCCCATCATCCCTGGCCTTCAGCTCCGCCTTCCAGGCCCACTGGGACAGCAACTCTGCTCCCTTGGCTTTAGGCGCACCATTCTCCTCGTCCATCTGAGTGGCGACTCCACCCTTTGAAGCTCCAGAGGCCATGGCTCCACCCTTTGAAACCCCTGAGGTCATGGCCATACCTTTTGAGACTGAGGCAGCTCTGGCTTCTTGTGTCCCTTGTCTCTTCAGCTTCTGTTTCCTGTGGTCTCTTGGCCCTCGGGCCTCACGTCTGCATCTGCCCTGCTGGGGCAAGTGTTCCAAAGCTCTGTAGCTCCACCAGTAAGTGCCCGGAGGCACCCCACTCCGTCAGGAAGACTTCTGCACACAGGCACTCAGCTCCGTCACTCCGCGGGTCGGCTCCAGCGCCTTCTTTCACCCGTCTCCTGGTTCTGTCGCTGTTGGTTCTTTGCTGCTGCTGCTTCTCTGCTGCTGCTGGTCCCCTGTCACTGCCGCACGTCTATCCATTCACAGTTTTAAAACCACTTCCGCATTTTAGGTATCTGTTAGAGCAGCACTCCACTCTCTAGGTACCAAATTCTGTGCTGCCATAACAGAAATACCACAAGTGGATGGTTTTAATGAAGAGAAGTTTATTTCTTCGCAGTAAGGTGAGCTGAAAGTCCAAATTCAGGGTGTCAGCTTCAGGGAAAGGCTTTCTCTCTCTTGGCCTTCTCATCGATGTTCCCCCGGACTAGGAGCTTCTCGGCGCAGGGACCCCGTCCAAAGGACGTGCTCTGCTCCCGGCACTGCTTTCTTGATGGTATGAGGTCCTGATGTCTCTCGGCTCACTTCTCTCTTTTATATCTCAAGAGATTGCCTCAGGACACAATCCAGTCTTGTAGATCCAGTCCTGCCTTACTAACACAACTGCCACCCATCCTCCCTCATTAACATCACAGAGGCAGGATTTACAACATACAGAAAAATCACACAATACCAGGAATCATGGTCCAGCCAAACTGATATACACATTTTTTGGAGGACATAATTCAATCCATGACACCTGGTATGCCCATGTCATTCCTGAAAACATTTGATGACTGTTCCCTTAGCTCACAGTCCCTTCCTAAGATAAGTAGATTTCAAAACAATGTAATTAGAGATTTGAAAAGCAGCCTACTTTTGATTTGTATGTATGTGTATTAAAGTAATATTTAAAATATTTTCTTAAGAGCATACCTGTCACGATATTCCTGTTCCTATACCTTCCACTAAGATAGCTCATCCCCACCATACCTACAAAAGGAGAGACACTGCTTAGAGTTGCTGGAGAAACCAGCAGAGTCAATATGTAGCTCTGCCCCTAGTACACGGAGGTGCTCAGGAAATGTGGAAGAAAGGGAGGAAGGGAGAGAGGGAAGTAGGGAGAGGGGGAGGAGAGCATGTAGTCCAGTGTCTACTTCGAGCAGGAATCCCTCTACAACTTCTGGGGCAGGTGATCATCCTTATCTACTGCTTGAACACTTCTAGTGTCTGGGGCCACCACCTCCGAGCAGCCTGTTCTATCTCTGCAAGATCTTAACCTCGTTGATTTGGGCCCTGTCTTCCTGTACGTTCATACCCACCCAGAAATTTGGGGGTACTATGTATTCTGTCAGCCAGAATTTGCTAATTGTTCTCCATTGTCCAGCCAGTATTTCTGTCTTGCCCACAGAAGTGGGACAAGCAACTTTTACTGGCTCAGTGCTGATGTCCTGAGAAGCTTCTGTACTTTGTTTGGACATCTAGTACCCTAATCCAAATGACCATGAAACAAACCTTTGACCCTCACATGTCTTCTTTAGGAATTTCTTCTAGAAAAGAATTACAGATGTGCAAAAAAGGTTTATCCACAAGGATGAGCACTGCTGCTTTTTTTAAATAGCAAAAAAGGGATTGTGGGGAGGAATATCTTAAATGTACCAAAAAAAAAAAAAAAAAAAGCAAGTGGTTAAATTATGAAACATCCTTTTCAGCCATCAAAAAAAACAATAGTTCATATAAAAAGATGTACATGAATATAAAGTGAAAAAAGCAGGTGACAAATCAGAATGTACAATGTGATCACATTTAAAAAATATATACCTAAGGGTCTGGAGAAGGTTCCTGTGTGGTATAGATGGTTTGCACTTGACTAGTAACCTAAAGGTTAGCAGTGTGAACCCTTCCGGCAGCACTGTGAAAGAAAAGCCTGGCAGTCTGCTTCCATAAAGATTACAGCCAAGAAAACTCTATGGAACAGTTCTGTTCTGTAACACATGGGGTCACTGTGAGTTCAAATTGACTCAGTGGCAACACGTTTGGTTTTTGGCTTAAAGGTCTGAAAGGGTACACGCCAGGGTGTTTACAATGTTTTTCAATAGACTTTCTTTCTCTTCTTTTTGCTTATCTGTACTTGCTCATTTTTCTGTAATAGCATGTGTTACTTTGCAGTAAGAAAAAATACAGACAGGGTGTTTATTTGGCATGTTCTTGGTAAGCCCTGCTGGCCTCAAGTGATCACCTGTCTTTTTCTGAGCGCTTATAAACCACCTGCCTCATAATATGCTTTCACATTTTATTGAAAGTCGCTTCCAAGTGACAGATCAATAATTTTCTTATTATCCTTTTTTGAGGATATGATTATTTTCTGTTGTCCAGTCCCCTGGAACCTTCAGTTTACTGAAGTTCCTCAGAGATCACTGACTGTGATTCCAACATCATCTTTAATCCTTATTCCTCCTACAGACTTGGACCGAGCACGAAAGCTCCTGGTAGCTCGGACTATCTCTTCACCTTTCTTGTTCTTCCAATTCCTCATCACCATATTCTACTTCTTAGGGCTTGAAGATGGTTTTCCTTGATGGAGGAGGTAGAAATAAAATGATGGCTACCTGGTTTGGCTCACTCCCTGTTTTCCATCTGTGTTAGGGTTGGCCATCCACAGCCTGCAGCAATGCCCAGCCCACTGCCTGCGTTTGTATGGCCCTCCAGCTAGGAAAGGCTTTTATATTTTTAAATGGTTGAAAAAAATCAAAAGAATAATATTTCCTGGCACTTAAAAAATCATATGAAATTCAAATTTCAGTATCTATGAATAAAGTTTTATTAGAACACAGCCATGTTCACTCCTTTACAAATTGTCTATAGCTGCTTTCACACCGCACCATCAGAGTTGAGTGGTTGCGACAGAGATTATATGTTCACAAAACCTAAAATATTTACTGTTTGGCCCTTTATGGAAAAAGTTTACCGACCACTGGTCTGTGCCATCAGTCCTAAGCAGTGGCACTGGGTGCTACCCTTTCTTACTCTTCTTGCTGTAAATGTAATTTTTAAAACCACCATGTTTACTGTTCTTACATTTAGTAAGTGGCAGCTCCAGCTCTCCTAGCTGTAGCTTTCCTGGTAATGTAATACTTACCGCCGTGTTCCTCCTCGGTGTGTGCCTTTAAGATCTTACCTCCTTGGAGGACTCTCCCAATATGGTTTCTCTGGATTCTACCTCCCACCCACCTACCCCTCATCAGGACTTGTAATGGCTATTAGTTTTCTTTTTAAGAATACCTTACCTTTCCTGAAAAGTCATCTATTTAAGTCTCAGATTGTGGCATCGTACCTTTTTTTTCTCTCCTTAGAATTAAAAAAAAAAAAAAAGAAAAAAATTTAAATGTCTGTTTTCTTTATATTCCAGTTATTCCAAAGAGATTTAAGGTAACTTCAGAAATACATGTAACAAAATGAAAATGGAAGTGAGGACATGCAGATGAAGGGAAAAACAGAAAAGTAGGGTGCCACTGTGGATAAGGCTTTGTAAGAAGGGGATTCTAGATCTGGTTCTGAGTCAGAGGACAATCTCCATATCAATAATATAAAAACAAGCTACTTGCTCAGGAAGAACCTAACTTTTTCTTACTAAGCCCACAGGGGGATTCCTCCCCATAAAGAGGACCCTGTATAATGCTGTGAACAATATAGCAACACTTTGTCACTAATTACAGCCATGAGTTTTATAAGACTGTGCTTATGCATATATGCCCATGTATATGTGTATGAGGGGAGTATCCACTAGGTTCGAACCCCTAAAATGTTTGAAAGGTGAGTGAGATGTTTCTAAAGAAACGTTCTTGAGGTAGGCATCATGCATCTTACTAGGGGCTGGAGATCTCAGGGGATGTCAGCAAAGATGGATCTTTCTCCAGCCTGTCCAAACCTGATGCGTACACCTGTGCTGAGGCTTCCTGTAAGGAGAGACTTGGTCAAGATTTGCATTTTCCTAACCTAGAAATGTTTCATGTTAATTTTATGCCAGGTTTTGCTTAACGAACAGGTCATTATAGATATAGGAAGCCACTCTGTGCTATTCCTTTTATTGTTGTTGATATAAACTCCGAGTGCAGGATTTTTGCCAAAGAACTGTTACTTTTCACTCTTTTGAAGAAGCATCTTAAATTGATATTGTAATGTAATATAGTAAAATTAAGCAAATGCATATTAAAGGTAGCATTAATAAAACCAAAAATCTCAAGCTCCCTACAATTTCAGGATGAGCCACAACACAGAAATGCTGTGAAGCCTCACCATGCAGGGAGCGATTCTTTTCCTCTGGTAGGAAGTCAGATTGCCTTGCTGACATCTTCATTTATCCATCAGCATTAGGCTGGCCGTGTAATTTATTGCCCACATCGTCATTTTTGAGATGAAAGGGGGCACACAACTGTGCCAAGACAGGAGCCCTGATCTGGAACTGTCCCGGGCAGACTGGGGTATGTGGTCACCCTGCCTCTTTTTTTTTTTAATATATACTTTTTAGCTTTTGTTGTTTTCAGTTTTCTTTTTTATTGCTGGAAAAGCCAGATTTTTGTACTCCACAGCTGTTCCCTCTTAAAAACTAGTCCCCTTTGCAAGATGTTTAACACCCAGAAGGGTGTAAGCATGATCAAGTCCAAGTCCATCGTCTTTACCAGTTTGGCTTTTGACGCATGTACAGTACAGAGAGGAAGAGATTTTATCTGTAACACAGCCATGTGTGAGCCTATAACTCTGACATCAGACTAGGAAAGCACAAGCAATTAAAAATAATTAATGATTTCTGAATATCAGCTTTCTCCATGCAGTTTTAATCTAGTCCTCATTTAAGTTGGAAGATGGACATTTAATTATCAGTATTATGAATTTCATGATTTATATATTTCATCCAGTTGGATAAAATTTCTGCCACTAGCTCTTCATCTTATTATGAAAGAAAAAATTCTGTGTATGTCACAGGGTGATCATTTAAAAGCTATCTGAAGCATACCGACCAATTACAAACATTTTCCTTTCGTTTGTAGTGATTATGTTATTTCTACCTTTACATTAGGAAAAAAAAAAATCTCAGCTGGGAAATCTGAAGTAAACTTAAGTCTTGAATGATTATCATAAAGCTTTGCAGGGCTGGAAAATGAAGACTAAAAGACTAAAACAAAAGGGTACTTGAACAGTGATGCTCTTTTCTATGTAAGGTGTTCTAGCCAACAACTGCTTCGTCGTGCAGTGTTTACAGTATTATGCTGCAGAACTTGTACGTCCATTCTGTGTATGCGTGTGCCTGGGCTGCTTCTACCATGTATCCGAGTGAGTGTCAGCTCATGCAGCGTGTGAGCTACTCTCTGTCTTCTAGTGAATGCCCCAGTAACCTTGGTCAACCTCTGCATCCTCAGGTATCCCCCATGGCTTTCATCTTTAATGGACATGCTGTTGTGGCTTGATGTGGCCTTGTATCTCAGACCCCTTTTCCCCTTTCTCTTCCGCTGAGATTTTCCACAATCTCCTAAGACCGTAGTGGATGAACGTATGGGAGGGTATTGAGGATCTGATGTTTGGTGCAGCCACAGATAATAGAAAGTGGGGTATTTTCCGAATGAAGTGAAAAAAATATTTATCATGATGGTGCTCAAATCAAGGAGGAAATAAGTCATTTTAAAGGTGTATAAATTTTTTTCTTCACGTGTAAACAGCCATTGCTCTCCTTGTCTCTCCATCTCTTCTCACCCTGACTGACAACAAAATCTAGTAAAGAGAAAAATATAATAAGAAAGAGAAGAAATGAATGGGAGCGGATGGGGAATTGATCGCATGGTGTATTTGTATATCCTGATGTAAAAGGTGCAGTTGACAGGTGGCCAGGTTTGCTCTGTGTACAACCATGTGTGTGCTGTCAGGCGCACGCACGCTGCCTTGTTTCGATTGATGAATTGCCTGCTTTCTTGATTAAACCTTCCGTCACTTAAGAAACAAAAAGCCTGTGTTTAGATGGCAGAGTGGGACATGTCAAAAAAATCTGTCTCCTTTACCTTTGTGCAGATGTTGGGCACAGACTGTAACATGTATTATTAAAATGAATGTGGCATTTACTGTGCATCATTCCTTCCCTGGGAGAAAGGACTGTAAATTATATGCTAATAATAAGCTTTAACCCTTTCGAAATGCAAAAGATTTAAGAGTGCAAATATTCATGTAGGTCTGGCTAATTGGGTGTGCTTTTATACATCCACTGTGGTAGCTGTGTCACTGAAGTTAATGAACAGTGTGTGCAGGCAAACACGCAGCAGCACTTGGGGGACTCTCGCTTCCAGGACGTGTTCTGCTATCTAAGTGCTGCCTCTAGGATTTCACAGAGAGAGAGAGACCCCAAAACCCAGAGATGGGCCCTGGATCATCTTACTACAGATTAAGCCCATAGCCATGTCCAGGTCCACCCATGAGGCCTCTGGAGCTGAGCGTTAAGGGTGTTCCTTTCTTCACTGGTCCTGTGTTCCCACTTAGGAGCTGGGCTCACAGGTCCCACAGCTGGCTGGCTGGCTGAGCTTGGGCCTGGTCGGTAATCAGGCTTTGGTTCCTGGCACTTACTTGGCTCCTTTCCTTGACCAACTTTTCTACCCTCAATCCAGCTGCCCAGGTGGCCAAACTCATCTTCCCAAAGCACAGCTCGGCAGTCTCTCCTCAGGTTAAACCTTCACACCGCTGCCCCTGCCCCAGCCCATTGCCAGCTGCATTAATTCAGACCTCACCTGCCAGGCACTGGAGAGATCCATGGCTGTCTCCCTCCCCTCCCTGCCAAACTTCTGCTGTTCATCTTTGTCTGTGTCCCACCAGCCTGGGTTGCTCCCTGTCCTTGCCTTTGTCCCTTCTGTACATTTGCCCCTGCCACTCCGATGGCCCCCATTGCCCCACCTCCTTTCTTTCTGTCTCTGCCAAGCCATCTTTGAATGCCTGTCCCCATACTGCCACTTCCATGAAGCTTTTCTGATTCCTTTTCAACTACGGCTACCCTCTTTCTGGTTTGTCCCCACTCTACTGGTATCTTGTACATTCCTCTTCTGGGCCCTTACATATTCTGCTTTGTGTTAGAAAGCTTTTACCTGTTGGGTACAGGTTGAGCACCTTGAGAGGGGAGAGGCTATATTTACAAATGATGGAAGTTGCCTTAAATCCATTTTGATTTAAGGAGGATATAAGTAAACAAAGCCAAAGAAAATAGATTGTTCATCCCTTCATTCATTCAGCAGATACTGAGGGCTGCCATGTGCCAGGCCCTGTGCTCCCAAAGGCAGTGGAAGCCAGTGGAAGGTGGTTCGGCAGAGAGTGTGACTGACAGCACATTTGGAGTCAGATGCACGCATTCAGAATCTTGGTTCTGACCCTTAGTGGTCATCATACAAAGCCACTTCGGATGACTGCACAGGTTGTGTACTGCACAACATATGTGACTGGCGCCCCCTAGAGCTGTGCAACAGCCCTGCGTTATGTTACCGCACTACTCAATTTACAAACTACTCAAGGCTGGTTATTCATACAGTAACCACCTGCTTCCTTCACAGGATTGTTGTGAGGATCCAGGGTGTGTCGGAACATTTTGTAAACTGGGAAGCAGTGCAGACATGTCACTCACATGAGTCGGAATTGACTCGATGGCAATCGGTTTGCTTTGGTTTTGGTTTGCAGGGCTGTGATCAGAGTAGGAGCCCAAGGATTTGTTGAGAATTGTCACTAAGGACACACTATGACCTGTGTCCAGTGCGGTCTTCATCTTCTTAGCCCTGTGTGCCTTTATATAATTTTGATATATAAGGTTACTTCTATGAGTGCTCAGAGAACATTTCTTCCTCAGTCCAGGGAAACTTGCAATAAAAGGCTCTCTGGCATGGCTCAGCTCAGCACCCCCTGGAAGCCGAGACATTCTGTCATGCATCATCACTTTAGAAGTCAGGCTGTTTTCTGTGGCAAGCAGCCCATGAGCCCTTTCTCAGGAAGGTGACTGAGCAGTGGCTTGGGGGCAGGAAGGAGAGGAGCACTTGGCAGAGTGAGCTGGCAACTTCTATAAAATCTTCCAAAGTGCAGGTTTTTTTTTTTTTTTTTGGAGGAAAAGTGCTTGGAGGGTACTTTCTGTCCCAGGCTCTCATTTCTGCTTTTCCTGTTCTCTAAGGGTAGGAAAAATTAAGACATTTTCCAGTTTCATCATCATGAAAAATAAAAATCTTATTAGGTAACAGATACTTCAGTGCTCTTAAAAGGGCGACCACTTTCCCACAGCGCTTTCATTCTCTCTGGTTGTTAAGCATGTCAGAGTTAAGGCTGCGTTGGTTTAATGGGCCACAGCTCCTTCTGAAATCCCAGGTGAGGTCGCCAGGGGAGGGACAGGAGCCAGGAAAGCTGTGTTCAAACCCTGGTTCTCCTACCAACTAGCCAAGTGATGTCAGACATAACCCTGAACCTTTCTGGATCTAAATTTTCTCATCTCTCAATATTAATAATCACAATAACAACAAAAAAAATAACATGGTTTAGTTAACGTTTATGGGAAGCTTCCTTTGTGTCAGGCACTGTCTAGTACCTGCCTCCCAGGGCTGAGGATATGTGGGAAGGGGGCTTTTGTGTGACGCAGCTTGGAATGTAGGAGATGTTGCCAGCAAATGTGCAGTTGTTGCCCCTGGACTTCGCAGACATACATTCCAAACACTGTCCCAACTGTGGAGCTCCTGAGCACATGAAAAATTAAAGAAAAACCAACTTTCTGATTCCTTTTTCTCTTGTGTTTATCTTATTTGTCTAGTTTTTTAAGAGGAAACGTGTCCCCATTTCCCATCATAATTCCTTTTCCTAGGAGGCAGCATGATTGTGGACCAGCAGCAGGGGCCTTTCTGAAGACCTGGCCAGAGAAATACTGAAAACAAAGGGAACACATTTAATCCCAGCTCTTATCTGCTCTTACCACTTCTTCAAAGGGTTACTCTGGGGTGAATAAAGTAGTCTGGTTTCCCAAACACTCCTGCCTAAGGGCAGCTTATATGAAATTAGCCTGTGTTTCTATCTCTGTCTCTCTTGCAATAATAAACTATCAGCTGAGAGGGAAAAACGATACAATTAAGGCAGCTTCTTTAATTTGCACACATTTAGGAAGCTGAAGTTGTTTTTGCCGTTATCAAATGAATTAAATTAATTTATTTTAATAATACCTAACTTTCCTTGAGCTGTTACTGTGTACATGAGTTTGAATCATGGGTCTATCACTTAATAGCTCTGTGACCTTAGGCAAGGAATTTAACCTTCCTGTGCCTCAATTTCCTTATCTGTAAAATGAGTTTGACAACAATTTGTGGTAAGGGTTAGAACTGAGCCTGGTATATAGAAAGTGCTATAGATTGTTACTGTTATTATAATTATTCCACAACCCCTCCCTTACATCCACTTCTCAGATATTTTCCCACCCAGGAAAGGGAATATACCAGGTACCTCAAGGGACCTGCTGCCTCCCTGTCAGTAGGTGGGACTACCACTGGTCTTCCTGTTGTAGACCTTTGTTTGGGGCATGCAGTCTGGGCACCTGGATGTCCCCTTGCGCTGGTCTTCTCTTAGCCCTGTAGTGATTTTGGGCACCCTGAACCCACAATTTCACTTATTGGGACTGAACCCTAGGTGTTCCTCTCCCCCTACCTGAGCTCTGCCTCGTGTCCTCCTATACCCTGCCGACTGGCAAGAGTCCTTTTTGAGCTGACAGTCACTTTTGTGCCACCCTACCTTTCCTGCTTTCAAATTTCTTTTGCTAGATTGGGCCTCCTAAGATGCCAGCCTCTGCTGAAACCAAGCCCAAGGTTACTGAGCCATTCCACATCCTGTACATTCCCTGCCAACTCTCCGAAATGGCCCAGGACTGTGACCAGTCAGTTTCCCAGCCCCAGCTTCCTTTTTTGTCCGGTCCCACCTCCCTGCATTCTCCACCTTCCAGTGTTGCTGAGCTTCTGTGCTCCAGCCTTGCTGAGTTATGACAATAGTAATAGGAGATCAGATCCCAGGTTAACATATTTATACACTTGATGGCTTAATAAGTGAAGATGTGGGCATTGGCAGAACTTGGGGAGAAGTTGGACAGACACAAATATTTGGTGATTAAGTCCAAGGTTGTCCTTTGTCCATCACTCAATATAAGCATCCTCCCTTTTGTGTCAGAACTTATACACTTACTGTTGCATTAGGACAAAAGAAATTCTGATCAGTTTTAGAACAGTGAAGCCACCTTTCCTGTGGACAGAATACCTGAATCCATCTATTGTCACACATTTATTTGGTGATTGGGTTCTGAATACTGAGTGCTTTCTTCTCCCTTCTTATTAATGGCCAGTGACAGTCCTAAACCGTTCATGTTTAAAAAAAAAAAAATCTTCAGTGCTACAGCCTGGAGTTTGGATGGAATATATTTATCACGTATCCCGGAGAACGAAGCTCCTTATTCCTCAGATTTGTCTTACAATTGTCTCTAAGACAATGAATGATGTGGAACTCTCATCCAAGGTTGAGATCCTTTGTCAGAGAGTAGTTTCTCACGCCTGACTTGTTTTATAGCATGAGCGATCTCATGATCCACTGGCGAGGCAACATCCATAATTTTGAATGAGAGAGTAAAGCTTGCCTCGTTGGCCCTAAGCATCGCTTCTGGTGACACACTTAGAAGTACTTAATCGCTTGCTACCTAGAGGCGATAAACGCACCCATCTTTATGTTCCATCGCCTTGCGTGTTTACCTGAAATATGCCCTGTGTGAACAAAACGCCAGCCTCAACTCCTGTCAGAAGGTTCTTTGGATCATGAATTACACAGTCCTCCTTCACCCTTATTCTGGCAAAGGTGGATTGTGCCTTTTGTAGGCCCAAGATGGGCAGCTTCTTTGGCCAGTAAGCCTCTGGGCTATTCAGGCTTCTTGTAAAACTGTTCATCTGATTGGTTTCCCAATTCTAAGAAAGTAGATCAGTCTTTGGTTAGGACATTTTGTTCAGTGCTCAGCTTCTCTGCTGGCATTCTGTGTCTGTTCTGTGAGGGTAGGATGATGATGTCTTGGTCACTGGTGTTGCCTAATGCTGAGCCCAGGACCTGGCGCACGGGAGGCACTCAGTGGTAGTGGTTGTTGGATTGATTCTTGAGAGGAGCTTGGTTTTTGGAACAAAACCGCCCTTTTCTATCAGCCTTTTCTAGCTGCATGACTTTGGACAATTTATGTAACATCTCACTCAGTCTTTTTTCTTATCTGTGAAGTAGGGTTAATATTGTTGTTTTAAGGATTAGAGATAATTTACATGAAATGTCTACTAACCAGTGTGCGTCCCAGAAATGGTTGGCAGTTTGAATCCACCAGGCACTCCTTAGAAACCCCATGAGGCAGTTCTACTCTGTCCCATAGGGTCGCTATGAGTCAGAATCGACTCCACAGCAACGGTTTTGTTTTTTTTTAATGACTGTTATAATTACTGCTGTTATTCCAGTAAGAGGCCTGGAGAGGAAGCAGTGACCTTATTCACCCTGCATTATGAGCCCTCCACCCCGTTGTGCCCCTCCCTGCTAAAAATGCGTTCAGGGTAGGGGGCAGCTCCTTCGGTAAAGCAGCAACCTGAAAGGAAGGAACTCACACCTGGAGGGACTTTGCACTGTTCAGGGGACCTTTTTGGGGTAATTAGGCAAATCTTCCATTCTAATTCAAATATCAGTAATTGCTTGAGATGTTAGTTTACTACGGGGTAAAACAATTTTAAAGAGAACTCATGAGCAATTAAATCAGCCTCAGATGTTCTCTTCCCCTTTTCATAGAATCACCTCTGATTTGAGAAAGGACCGTATCTGTGCTCAAACCTCTGAACGGATCAGTGTCTTTCTTTGTTGCCCTTTGTCATGTTTCCTTTGGTTTTGTTGCTCCTTTCCCGATCCCTCCCCTTCCAGGATCCTTCAGCAAGGAAAAAAAAGGCCTCCTGCCTTGCACCAGAATCCTTACATAACTGTGAGCCAGAGCTTAGCTTAAGGGTACAAGAAAATCACACCACCCACGAAGCAGACCATTTAGCAATCCCCTGTTCCCCAGCTGGCTGCCAGGTCCGCAGCCACCGAGGCCGCTAGGGCCTGTGCTGAGGACGGTACAGTGGCCCCAAGGATAACCACACACAAAAAGCGTCCTGTATACTTTTCTCTGTGTTCGGGAGAGTAAATCACACAACTTTCTTAGATGCCTGGTCTTGGTCTCGTGGGAAGCCGCTTACATTGCAGAGTGTAAGGCTATCAATGCTGAAGGATTGCTCCTTTCTTCAGGCTTCGTTTTTTTAAAAGATATTGTACCTTTTATTTGGATTTAATGAGGACAGACATTTTAATCAGAGGTTAGTCATTTACTTTTGCAAACTATTGTTTTGATTCAACATTTTTGCAGATAATTAAATGGTTCAGTTGGCACAGTGTGTCTACTTTATTAAAACAGGTAATTTTTGGGAGGAAAAAGAGATGCTATTTTTTGGATCACTGCACAAGAATTGCTTTTATCATCTTTGAGCATAGTTTCTGGTTGTTTTGCCAAAAGGCTCTCTGGCATTCAGGCGTTTAGTGTCCTTTCTGGTCAGGAAGGGATCACCCTCTGATGGTTGGGGTATTAGCCACTACACCCTTTGAAACGGGAGATGAAGAGTAAATTCTGTGCCTTTACCTTTTAGAAAGTCTCATGGGTTTTAATTGGATTGGGAAAAAGAGCCTACAAGTTATGAACTTTGCAGAGCAGCAGTTCTTACGTTAAAAACAGATTAATTGTAGCCCTCGCAGTGGGTGGAGTTTAAAAGTCAATTACCGCTTGTCCTATTATAATTTACACACCTAGAATTTGAAAAAGTCTGTCACTTAGTATAAAAATGAAAAGGTTACATGTACTCACGTGAGTATACCTATGACTTTTCATTTGTAAATGCTTTAGCTACATGTATTTGTATGTATGCAACTTGTAGCTGCAGAGCTGTAATGTAATAGTATCTGGGAGCAAGCTTCCTTACAAAGAGTAACCTTTATGATTTAGTTCTTTAAGTACATGATGGCATAGAATATAGTCCTTTGTCTGGCAAGTTCAATCCGCACAGTGGCCAGCCCCTGCAGAGCGTAAGGAAAACTCCATTCGTGGGTCGTGAACCAGTAAGGGAATGGCCCTTTGGGGGTCAATTTTTTAAAAACAAATTGCTTATGACATTTGCTTTCTTTGATTTTTCCATGTTTGTGTCCTGAATCGGTTAATTCACTCATTAAAAGGATTCATTTTGGGTGGACCAATTAAAACTTTGGAAGCTAATTTTTTGCTGAGCAGCGCAGACCTCTGAAAACAATTTATAACATGGCTTCTGCCCTTTTCCAAAGAGAGCTGTCTGATAGTGCTGTAACCTCTGGTGCTCGTAAGAAGTACAAAATTGCTGTTCTTTGTCCTTCAGCTCTGGGGCTAAGCTGCTGTATGGGTGGGTTTCTCCTAGCTTCCCATTGTCTTAAGGTGAATTGGCAAGTCTGAAAAGTCCAGCCCAGCCCAGCCCAGGAGTGGCATGCTGCGTTTGTTTGCTTGCATAAACCCATAGTTTAATTTTTTTAATAGGAAGCTGCTGTGTAGTTTGGATATTTAAACAGTTATTAACTGAATGACAATTAACAGATTGCATAGACAGATTTTCTTTTGAAAATCTCTGAAATTGAGTACAGTTTGCAAAACTATCACGGCATAGTAATGACAATGAATTTTGATTTCCCGGAACTGATATTAGACTCCTTATTAAACTATGTGCATCTGCTTTTAATTTACTCCAAATAATTGGAAAATGCAATGAAGCTTTCCAATTAAAGCACGGCTTTATGCTGTTTAATAATACCCCCATAATATTATAGCTTATGAAGTGACAGGTGAGTTGGTGTATGAATAAAACATAAAGGCAGCAATAAGGGACAGAAAACCGGAGACAGTTGTGGGGATTTTAAATGCTGGATGTAATTTGCATATATTAATCTCTTCTTTTCAGCCTTATCAGGCGTTCTTCAGTATTTGAAGTTAAAATAGCGTTGACAGGCGAGAGTACGCTTAGTTTTTTCAAGGATTTATTACTTGTATAATTTCTGATCTTTAATAAGCAGATATGACTGATCCTCATAGTTCTATAGAAATCGGTTAATTGTTCCAGATGGCGTGTACTGATTATGCAAAATTACTTTTCACACCATTTTTTTTGTGATGGAGTTTGGAGTAAAATTAAATTTTTTATAGCCTTCTTATCATGCTGTTTTACAGTGGTTTTTCCACAGAAGTTGAATTTAATCTACTATATTACATTGACCAGCACAGTTATTCTAATGTAGCATTTTGTGATTTGACAAAGAATAATAGAACACATTGCTCATTGTTCATTACTGTGTCCCTAATAAAAAGGAGCTCCTGTGTATAGAACATAGCTGTTATTTATGAAGAATGCCTAATTCACACAGTTAAAAATGCAAAATTGTACTATGAAGTAGTTCCTTTTGGGGAGAGAATATCTAGGAAGAGCAAATGGAAATAGTCTTGTTGCTACAGATTTTACACACTAAAGGAGGAGTCTTCTTTTAATGACCACTGTGTTTAAATTGTGCTACCTTTTTTCTTCCTTGGGGAAAAAAAAATTTAAAAACTAGATAGTCTCGTTCTATTAAGGGAGGTGTCACTGGTTGACTTGTCTTGATTTACGTAATCCCAGAAGAAGAAGAGTAATTGAATAACATTTATAAAAGGTAGTTACACTTTGGTGTAAAGTATCAAGCTGCTCAGAAAAAGAAAGAAGTCTAAAAGGCTTCAATGATAAGTCGTCCCTAACATTTTCTAAAGCGTCGATTTATTGCAAAGCACCTTGTGCCAGTGTCACATCCAAGTCCAGGTTATGCCTGTTCCCTGGGTGACATTAATCTAGGCTTATCCTTGCCCAGGTTCTCAGATAACATTCTCTCACAGTTCAGCTGGTAGTGGAATATGAAGTACTCAGCAGATTCACCCCAAAATGGGATTGTAGGGCTGTTACTTTGATCCAGGGGTAGATGCAGTTTCTTTCCTTTGAGAGAACTCCTACTCCGGAGAGCAGCAGTTGGGGGAGGTGGGGGGGGGGGGGGGGCGGACTGGAGATAGATTTTTCTGTTGTATCAGAAATCCTGCTTGAGTATTTAGTATTTTAAATATAGCAGATAAATTTGTAGAAAAATGTTTCTATGTATATGGTCTGAAGTTTGACTTGTTTTCAAAAGAAACCACTGTATATTAAGTCTTATCAGGATTTTTATAGACTCAGGCTATGTATTTTTATTTTAAACAGAGTAGAATCGCATATACAGAGAAGCTTATAGATAATTATGTGGCCTGACTCCTTGTTCCAAGTATTTCCTGTCCTGGGCATCAGCACCTTCCCACCCACACCCGTTGTTTAGCAGGCCTTGTTTGAACAAACTTGAGGAGGATTTGGATCTGTTTAAAGGGCTCAATCCCCTGGCCCCGGGGGAATCAAACTTTTTTTTTTTTTTAATATCCTTCCCCAGCAGCACTGATTGCTCCTTGCAGAGAGGGCCTCCTTGAGTGGAAGCTGACTTCACTGACGCCTCTGTGGCAGACTCTGGGGAAACAAAGACAACAGAAGGTCGCAGACCTCCTGGAACAGAGGAAGTCTGTCCGTTTGTGTCTGTTGGGGGTGGGGCAGGGGTGTGGCAGTGGTGAGCCGCAGTTGCTCTCTGGGAGTGTGAGATCTCCTTAAACCAAACCAAACCCATTACCATCTAGTCAATTCCGACTCATAGTGACCTGCAAAACAGGCTTTACCACTGCCAGGGTTCTGTAAATTGTGCGGTGTGCATTGTGTTTTATTCTGGTCTTCAGAGTATTTTTGGTTACATTCTATTTTGTCTCTAGTCTGATCATGAAGGAAGTTTAATAGTGAAGTAAATATATTTGGCTTCCTATAATATTAGGATGACTAATTAAACCAAACATAAAGAAATATGATCCGGAGCCCAGGGCACTTTCAATATGCAGTACCAGCTAAACTCTGTGTTTGCTTTACCTCCAGAGTACTTCAAATCCCTGAAACCTTTCACATAGCCTCTTTTGTAAACTCAGAATATACTTTTGTGAAAATGAAAATTATATGAAAAAGAGGATGCATAAATCAGACGCGATTAAAAATATTTGTTCTAATGCAGTAATAATTTGGTAGTAATGCTTTCATCAGTATAGCTTAAGGCTACATTAAGTGGACAGACTTTATATGGATTCTCTAATTTTAATCTTCAAAATGCTATCTAATGTCTCATTAAGACTTGCATATAATGTATCTTAAGTACAGTCATTAAATATAGTTTAGGGAGATTTATGTTCAGATATTGCTTAAAGATGTTTTAATAGGCCCATTTACTCTGATGATATTAATGAGCTCTTAATACAGACTAAGCTTCTAAAACCAGTGGTAAAGACTCCCAGCCTAAACACAGCAACTTGGAATTAGTGCCTATTTTGGGCAAGCGCGCGGAGGTTAGCCCTGCTGATACTCCAGGGTCAGTGCAAGTCCCTCAGTGGAGCCTGGAGTTTCTGAAAGCCATCTCCTGTCACTTGGTCTGGCTGCTGACCCCACAGGACTCTTGTTTTGCCAGGCCAACTACAGTTCTTTTTTTCCCCCAACCCATGCACAGGCCATGTGCTGACTTGGGCCAAACCTTACATCTCCAAGGTCATTTGAGACACATTTACGCTCTTGGCGGTGTCACCGGGGCACGTGAGGGGTTAAAGGAGGCTGTTGCTGTGCTTCTTGTGTAGGCATCTGCCAGGTAAGGTGTGCACAGTCTGGCGTCGTTATGTGAACAGCTTCGATCTGCCATAAGTGAACTGTAAAAGGTCACATGGGTGTGCTTTCATCTTTCAGGAATTCATAGTGACTGAAATATACGTAATAAGGTAGTTTTGCTAATTCACAATTGGAAGAAAAAAAAAGCCCAACAGGAAAAGCTGTACGTCCCGCACACACATGCGCAGTTGTTCCCCAGGCCTCACTTTTAAAGATGTAGCAAGTATCTCTGTGTTGGTATTTCCTTTTCTTTCAGAAAGAGATACTGAAAAGCACATTTTTTTGTTCCTGTTATTTTAAGGGAGGGAAAAAAAGAACCTGTGAGTTCAGAGACTTTTCTAATTACTAAATTGGTTTGTTATAAAAAGATAATAGCAAATTTCTTCTTTTCATAATTGGACATTTCTTCCCTGTAGGCTAATGCATGCACAGACCGTGCATGCACAATAAGTTGTGCATTTGAAAAGCCATAACTAGCTAATAACAGCTACAGTGTCATCAGAGAGTAATGGTGTGCTGATTAGCATAATTAATGACAAATGGTGGTGTGGAATTGGTGGATTGGTTTAGCGGATGATGAATGCGGCAAGGCCTGGGTTGGGGCCTGCCAACGAGGCCTCGCTGGCTGTCAGCCCTTCTGTGCTTGCCGAGGCAGCCCTCATTAGTCACGATGGGAGGTGCCAGTTTGTATTCTGTTTGGAGCACAGAAAACTTAATAATCCAAGCAAATGTAGCTTTCCCTTTTTCCTCTATATTTACTCACAAAAATCTCTTCTCCCTCGTTCCCTTGTGGCTGAACCATTAAAACACAGCTATTCCCAGATCCCTCTGAGACGCTGAAGTGGAAACAAAAGGTAGCGTAATAGAGAGAGACGTGATCTCAGAGCTTTCCTTCCACCATAGATGAATTAGTCCTGTTTGAAAGACTTCTGTCTTGTGAACTCTGTTTATCTGTGTATTTATAAGGGAAAAAGAAATGAACTCAGTAAGCTATACATTTTGTTCTGAAATAAGACTAGCACATTTATCTTTGACTTGATTAATCAGACTAATTTGCATTTGCAAATGAGCCTGATAAAAATGGACTTACCTTTTAACCTTTAGAGAGGGAAAAATATTTCTCTGCAAGATTTCTGGGGCTATCTCTCCTTAACCGATAAGAAGTAACTCCTTTATCGATGAAGATGAAAATCCTTAATTTGCATTAGTGAATGTGACTAATTATTATATAGTTAATTAGCATCTGGAAATGAGGGTTATTTTAATTACAAAGCACAATTTCTCTAATAGCTACAAAACTGTAAGTTTGATCCCTGTGGGAATTGGTAACTATTATTATATAATTAGTGATAACATTAATAGTACAGAGTATTAGACATAATTTGCATATGCAAATATAATTTACCTGAGCCAAACAAGTGGACCATTAATGATCAAGGTGTTATAGAGCTGACTGAAAGTTTTAGATAGCTGAATGCTACCAATTATGCCATGTCTCAAAATTATATAGTGGTAGAATTGTCAAGGACCTTTAATACTTAGGTGATCAGAATAGATTTTGTTTTAAGAAGAATTTGTAGCTAGAGAATTAAATAATGAAGTTAATTGCATAGGGAAATAACCACATAAACACTTTCTTGTCCTTTGATTTCTCCATGCTTTCCAATGTTCCTGGAAATTTTGATGAACTTACTCTACATATTTTAATACTTCTGAATTTTGGATTTGTCTTACAGTTGATGTGTACTTTAAAGTACCAACACATACACGTAAGCACACTGAGTTATGAAATTGATGTTGCAGCTTACAGTTTTGGGGAGGAGATGCAGAGCTTTCTGAATTTCATCTACATGGCCTAGAGGCTCTTCTCTTCAGAGCTGATTCTTTGCCTACATCTACTCTGGTACCCATCTACTTCTTCCCTCAGGCTATAGCAGTATTTTCCAAAGGATGAGTGTGTACCTGTGGAGCGGGGGGTGATTTTAGAGCAGAACTGGATAGCCTTTTTTGTTTATTATTTCACCCATAAGAATATATCCAAGGATAATCATTGTTTAGAGTAAGATTAAAGTAGGTTTATTAATCAGTCTTTGTTGGGTTCTGCTGCGGTAGCAATCTCCACAATCTCAGTGGCTTACAATACCATCATTTTGTATATGACCCAAGTTACAGATTGGTGATTGAGTGTGGACCTGCTCCATGTGTCTTCTCATTCCAGGAGCTAGACTGAAGGAGCAGCCCCTACCAGCAACACACTGTTCTTATGGCAGAGCGAAAAAGCAAGAGACCTGGAAGAAATACCCAATAGCTCTTTACGGTCCTGGTCAGACAGGGCAAGGCATGTGGCCAGGTCCAACATGAGTGGGGCAGGAGTTTATCCTCACCCTCCAGGAGGCCCTGTCCTTCACGTGGCAGTGGGCAGGAAAGGTTAGTTAGACTCTTACAGGGAGATGGGGAGCCAACATTCAGGAATGGTAAAACTACCCACTGGAGGTAGGTATTCTGAGTTTTTAGAAGTGAGTTTCAGATGTAAAGAAAAATATAAACAATAATTGTACTAAAAAAGGTAAATGAAACTGGGCCATGAGACATTGTTTCCTAAAGTTTGAAAAACATTGGCCATTAGTTTCTGTTGCTTTTCCCTGTGTAGGCTTTTGTCTTCAATTTATCAGGAGCTTGAATTTCCCTGGGGTAGTTAGATACATCTCTGGGATTTTTCACAGGTGTTCCAATGTAGTGGAAATAGCACTATTCTGTGGGATTTAAGACCTATTTTTGACCATCTTTGAACTTGAGGAAGTTGCTTCCTTTCCCTCGGACCTAGTTTTCCCTCTGCAAAAACAAAGTTATTGACCAGGTGGTCCTTCTTGCTGCTCTACCTTCCCACCTACCGCTTGCTGAACACCTGTGCCAGGCACCTTGCAGGGGCTGGAACAGAGGCACTCTGTGAAGTTCTGCCTCAGGGTTGATGGGACTCTGGTTCCAACTGAGCATGAATCTGTCTGTCATTTCCTATAAGAACCTAATAAAAAGTTTGTTGCTAGAAAGAACTTTTCATTAATATATTTCTTTTTTTAATCAAAAAGAGACACAGATTTTTTCTTTCCTGAATTATCAAAGTGACATATTCAGTGTAGAAAAGTTGGAAAATACATAAAAGTATAGAGAAGAAAATAAATACCACTCATAATCCCATCACCCAGAGAAGCAATATTTTGGGGTATATCCTTTCAACATTTTTTTATACCTTACATATTTATATGTAAAATTATATTCCTACCTAATTATCCATTCTGGAGGGATTTTTTTTGGTACTAGATTTGTTCAGGTATAATTCACATACAATAAAATTTACCCTTTTATATATACAGTTCAGTGGATTTTAACAAATGCATATAGCCATGTAACCACCACCACAAGCAAGATATAGAATATTTCCATCACCCCAAAAAGTTCTCTCGTTTCTATTTCTAGTCAGTCCTTTTTCCCACACCCAGTCCCTGGCAATTACTGATTGGTTTTATGTCATCGTTTTGCCTTTTCTTGAATGTTGTTTAAATGGAATCATACAGTATATAGCTTTTTGTGTCACTCAGCGTTATGTTTTTGAGATTCATCCATGTTGTTGAGTGTATCAGTAGTTTGCCCCTTTCTGTCGCTAAAAATGTCCAGCCTGTTTTGAGACCTGGTCATGCACCTTTGTAATTTTTTTGGGGGGGTGGGTGGTGAGGATGGGGGAGAGTACTTAAAAAAATTTTTTTCATTGTAGTAGAAATATAATTGCCATTTAGTGACGTTAGTTCCATTAACCATTCTGTGCAGTCATCATCACTCTCCATTTCCAAGTTTTTCATCACTCCAAACAGAAACTTGGTACTCCTTATGTGATAACTCCCCATTCCCACCTCCAGCCCCTGATAATCACTAATGAACTTTTGACTGTATGCATTTGCCCATTCTAGATATTTTATATAAGTGGGATCATACGATATTGGCTCTTTTATGTCTGGCTTGTTTCACCCAGCATCATGTTCTCAAGGTTCATCCAAGTCCTATCATGTATCAGAACTTAATTTCTCTATATGGCAAAATAATATTCCGTTGTATGGCTATACCACATTTTGTTTATCCATTCATCTGTGATGGACATTTGGGTTGTTTACACCTTTTGGCTGTCGTGAATAATGCCTCAGTGAAGATTGCTGTACAAGTACCTGTTTGAGCCTCTGGGTGATTTTAATGGCTGTATAATCCTTCATCATATGGATACAATGTACTTTATTTACCATCCTCTATGGTAACTGTGGCAGTTTAGTGGTTAAGAGCTACAGCTGCTAACCAAAAGGTCAGCAGTTCGAGTCCACCAGGCGTTCCTTGGAAACCCTATGGGGCAGAATCAACTTGATGGCAATGGGTTTTTTTATGGGCTGGCCATTTACATTTTTTTCACATTTAAAAATAATACTTTGGTGAATAGTCCTTTACATAAGCCCTTGTTCAATGTGATAAGTGTGTATTTTCAGGCATTTTGATACATACATAATGTTTGGATCCCTTTACACTTCCACATATATGAGAAGCTTTTTTGGTTTTTGTTTTTTAATCCCCTGAAGCCTTACTAACTGGCTATCATTTTCTAAAATCCTTACCAGTTTGAAAGGCGAGATGGCATCTCATTGTTTTGATTTACATTTCCTTGATTACTAGTGAAGATGCACACTTTTCCTGTGTTGACTGGCCATTTTTATTTCTCTAGTCCTTTGCCTGTTCATACCACTTGCTTTTTCAGTTGAAGTCTTTTGTTTATTGAGTTGTAGGAGCTCCTTATGTAACAAGGCCTTTTTTTTTTGCTCTCATGTTGCTAGTGCTTTTTTCCAGTTTGTGGTTTTGCCTTTTAATTTTGCTTTTCCTTTATGTTTCGTGCCTTCTTTGCTGCCACATTTTAGAAAGTCCTCAATCTTATGATATATTCTGGTAGCTTAATTTTTTTTTTTTAACATTTAAATCTAAAATTCATCTGTAATTTCTTTTGGTGTATTATGTGAGATAAGCATGTATGTTTTTCCAAATTATTTATCATTGTCCCTGCACCATTTATTAAATAATCTTCCTTTTTTTAACCAACTCATTTTTAAAAAAAACTTTCATACTAACCTCTTATTATGTATACTGTGATTTTTTTATGGTTTTATCTTGTTTCATTGACTTGAATACATATTCTTATAAGAGGATCACACTTTTAATTATTATAAGTGGATATGTTTTGGTATCCCTGTTATTATTCTTTGTTGTTGTTTTTCAAAATGTTGTGGGTAATTCTTGCTCACTTTTTTTTACCCAATTAAAATTTACAAACACTTTTTTAAGTGACAAGGAAAAGTTAGGATTTTGATTGAAAAAACATTGAAGTTATAAACTGATTTAGGGAGAATGGTCATCTTTAAAATGCTTGATCTTTCCTTCCAGGAATATAGCATGACTCCTTTTAATCAAATTTTCTTTTATATCATTCAGTAAAGTATTATAGTTTTGTTCACTTTCTTTTTATCTGATTCCTAGATTTTAATTTTTTTTTTTTGTTTTTGCTTTTGCCCATTATGTGTGTGTGACAACAGTATCATCTACAAATATAGGTAATTTTGTTTGATGAATACATTTTATACCTCATTTCTTTTTCTTGCCTTATTTTGTAGGTTGGAACTTCTAAAACAGCAAATGATAGTGGCAATAGGTTGTATCCTTATCTTGTCCTTGATTTTAATGGGGATGTCTCCAGTGTTCCATGGTCAAGTGTGATGTTGGCTTATAACCTGGGAGAAATTGATCATGTTGAAGGAATGATCCTTCTATTCCTGTTTTCCTAAGAGGCTTTTTTGTTGTTGTCGTTTTTTAAATTAAATTCAGGCACTAATTTGAATTTCATATAGAACATTTCAGGATATATCAATACAATATTATATTTTTTTTATCATTTTACTTATTGATACAGATAATTTTATTTAGATAATTTAGCATGTATAATTCTTGTTATATTTCTGAAATAAATCCTACTTTACATGGTTTATTATTCTTGAAATAAAGCACTAGATTTAAGCTGCTGTTACTTGAATTAGCATTTTGGCATTTGTGTAAGTGAGGTTTGGCTAAATGCTTATCAAAATACTATTTTTGAGTGATTTTAGAATTACTTATACCCCATTGCCATCATTGTGATTCAACCTATAAGAGAGTGGAACTGCCCCATAGGGTTTCCAAGGCTGTAATCTTTACAGAGGCAGACTGCCACATCTTTCTCCCCCAGGGGCCTCTGGGTGGGTTCGAACCACTGACTTTTCTGTTAGCAGCCAAGCGCTTAACTACTGTGCCACCAGGGCTCCTGTTTTAGAATTAGAGTTTTTTTTTAATTAAAAAAAAATTTTTTTTTTAATATTGTAATATCTGTTCCATGATGAAAAAGTAAAAAAAACACCTCTGTAAAAACTAAATGCAGCTGGAAACATTTGGGGGAGCTGGGGACATTTTGGGGGATGGGACAAATTTTCAATTTCTTTGGCAATTTTTTTTTTTCAGGCTTTCTACAATTTTGAATTAGTTTTGTCATTTATGTTTTCTTTGAAAGAAAAAAAAACAACCATTTCACCTAGATTTTCAAGTTTATTGGTATAAAATTGTGCCTAAGAGTCTCTTTTGATATTAAAATTAATATACCTGGTGGTGCAGTGGTTAAAGCGCTTGGCTGGGAACCAAAAGGTCTGCAGTTCAAACTCACCAGCTGCTAAGTAGGAGAAAGATGTGTCAGTCTGCTTCTGCAAGATTTAGAGCCTTCGAAACCCAATGGGAACGGGTGTTTTGTTTGTTTGTTTAATAGTACCACTGCTGTCCAGTCGAATTTGACTTATAGCGACTCTATAGGACATAGTAGAATTGCCCCATAGGGTTTCCAAGTAGTGGCTGGTGGATTCAAACTGCGGGTCTTTTGGTTAAAAGCTGAGTTCTTAACCACTGTGCCACAAGGGCTCCACAGTGGTAGTGTGTCACTTAGATCCCTAATATTGTATTTTTCCCCTCTCTTTTTTTGATTTTCCTTGTTAGAGATTTGTTTGCTTTAGTCATCTTTTCAACTAATTCATTTTTAATTTATTTATAAAACCATTAGACTTTTGTTCTATATTTCATTATTTTACTCTATTGTTCCTTTTTTTCTACTTTCTTTTGGCTTATTTTGATTTTTATAGATTCTTGGGTTGAATATTTACCTCATTTGTTTTCAGTCCTTTTTTGTTTTTAATAAAAGTATTTAAGGCTATATTAAATATTCCTGATTATAAATATTCAGTGACCTTTTTGTAGCTTTGATATGTAGCACATTTATAAATATGTAGTAATTTTTGTTTTGACTTAAATGTTGGAAAATACTTTTTTTCAGAGCAATTGAAATTTTTGTCTTACCTTATTTCTAATTTTTTTGCATAGTGATCAGAGTTTATTTTTCCAATTTTTTCAAATTTATTGAGGCTTTCTTTGTGATCTGATATGCGATCAGTTTTAGTTAATATTCTGTAGACACTTAAAACAATGTCTTCTTTTTGTAAGGCACAATGTTTGAAATATTTAGACACCATACATCCTGTCATTCTTTGGTCAAGTAGGATGGATGGATATATATGTATCACCAAAAAATGATAGTTCTAGCTTTTATTGTTTTGTAAATTTCTTCTTAAATGTCATTATCATTTTGAGCATAAAAGCAAAAAAACCAAACCCCCTGCCATCGAGTCAATTCTGACTCATAGTGACCCTGTAGGACAGAGTAGAACTGCTCCATAGGGTTTCTAAGGCCATAATCTTTATGGAAACAGACTGCCCCATCTTTCTTCCACAGAGAAGCTGGTGGGTTTGGATTGTCAACCTTTTCGTTGGCACCCGAGCACTTAACCACTGCACCACCAGGGCTCCTTATTTTGAGCATAGGTTTTATTTTATATGTTTCAATGCAGTATTATTTGGGCCATGAAGGTTTATGACTATTAAAGCTCCATTGTGTATTTTACTCTTCATCAAAATAAAATTCCCTCTTTTGGTTCCATTTTGTGTTTTTGGCCTTAACTTCTTTGATATTCATGACCCATGTTGGCTCCCAGGGCCCTTTACAGGGGCCCAGGGCCCTACCTGTAAGTACTGTCACTCCTCCCTCTGGCCAGGTGGGCTCTTCCTTAGAATGCTGCCTACTAGGCCTTTGTTTTGGGTGTTCCTCTTACCCCAGAGAGCCTTCCTATTCCCAATCCACATCCTCACTAGCCTCCAACCTGCACTCTAGCTCCAGCTCTTCCCAGAAGCTGTCCCTGGTGATTTCTGCTCTTCTGTGGCTCCTTCTGTGAGCACCTTCAGACCGCCTTGGTCCTTGAGCATACCCACACATCTCTTGAGTGTCCTCCAAATACACATCAGCTACCCTGTGTCAGCTTTGTCTGTTCCATGTGGGCAGGAAGGAGCTCTGCCTTCCCCAGCACAGGACCAAGCATATGGTACCAAGTCTGGCCTGCTCAATCTTTCTTTGCCAAATAATTGCCTTGTTACTAAAGTGGGTGGCTGCTGCTACTATTCTGTTTTTAGAGTTCATCATGAGATGTCAGCTAATTCATTTCTAAAAAATTACTTCGAGAACCTTTTCCCAAAACTTTGATCATTGGAGTGCTTATTTGAAAACCTCCTCCTCATTTTCTAGTGATACTCCAGGACCCACATGCGGACATTAGGCAGCGTGGTATAGAAGAAAGAGCAGGGCTTTGGAGATTGGTCATCTTCGGGGCTGGGTGTGATCTCAGTCACTTGCTGGTGCTCTCTGAAATGCGTTGTCCTCCTGTACAGATCCGAGCTCATTGCATCGATGTCACAAGGGAGCTGTGAGAACTACATGAGGACGTTCATTCTTTGGACAAGCAGTTATTGAACAGCTCCTTTGTGCCCAGTCCAGGTGCCAGTCTGTTTGATAATGTGCATGGAGCCTGACAAAGAGCCTGCAGGCAGTGGGTGGGTGCTCAGAGAGCATGGGTTTGCCCACACACCGGTTTGGTGTGAGCTGCCAACATAAAAATTAAAATGCTAACGGTGGAGATCACCTGTGCTCTTCAGTTCGTTGAGGTGGGTCATTGGAGAAGGATTGTTCACCATGGGCACGTGGTATAATCTTCTGTAGAGTGATCCTGGCTTGTGAGGATTGGGCACAGAGGTCCGCAGGCCCTTTCTCTCTCGAATTGTCTATCCAACAGACAAGCACTGTCTCGCTGGTTTCCTGTCATTAACATGGTTTCAGATGAGAGTGAATATGCCCACAGCACCTCCTTGCTAGGGCTCATTTCCAGAGGAAGGCAGAGAGTCATTCTTCATAGTTAAAAGTAAGGACAGCCTATAATTTGGGAGAAATTTAGCTACTTCCTACCTTTCCTGCCCAGAGACCAAGAGTATTTCTGAACCTGGACAGGGCTGGCCTTGGCCCAGTAAGCGCTGAGAGCCCAGGGGCAGCTGTACTCAAGCTGGGACAACTGTTGTGTCATTACGTGCAATGAGAGGGACAGGCTTTTGCCCTTTCATGACCAGCCTTACCATGTAGATGCAAGTGACATGTATATCTATTTAGTTTCAGGAATAAGTCAGTATTTATCGTGCTAAGTCACTTTCATGCATGAGCTTAGTTGATCCTCACAACTTCCCTGTGAAGCATGTGGTACTACTGTGATCCCCATTCTACAAAGGAGGAACTGAGGTTCAGAGAAGTTAAGGGACTTCCCCAGGGTCCCACAGTAAATCATGACAGTGCCCCTGAGTGCCTTCATCATGCTGTTCTTAGAATACCATCGTAGCTGTTCACACTCTTCTGCTCTTAGTTTTAAACAGAGCTTCAAATCAGTTCTTCCCAGTTCAGTAATGGCCAAGGAAGCAAAGTTGGAACAGACCCAAATTTTTACAATTTGGGTGAACCAGAACAATAACTGGAAAAGGAAAAATTACAGCTCAAATCCCTGCTAGAAACTTAATCTCACATGTACAAAGGCAGCGTACATGTTGCATAGCAACCAAATCTCTTGCCTGTTGGATTTTGAGCAGAGTTGGAAACAGCGGTGTCCTGCTCAAAGATGGCAGCCGACTGCACAGCTTTCAATGTGTGTCACTCTCCATAGTCCTTCCAGTAATCCAGTCTCACACATCAGGCTCCTGAAGAGGGAGGCTCACTACACCTCTTCCAAATCTCCCATTCCAGGGCTTCAACTTGTAATTTTTCCTGTTCTGGTTACCATTCCAGATCACCCAAATTGTAAGAATTTGTGTATGTTCTGGTTTCGCTTATTCCGTCACGACTGAACCGGTTTGAACCAGTTCGAAGCCCTGGTTTTAAGTGTCTGCCTCATTTCCTAGACTGTGCACTCCATGAGGGAAATACTTGGCCTTATCAGTGTTTGTACCCCTAGCTCCCTTTATAGCATCAGAGCTGACTGTGAGGGTTCTGAAGTCACGTTCCTATTGCTGTCTGGCCAACAGCCTGAGCAGGGCCACAGCGGTGCTGCTGCTGCACAGAAGTGGCTGCAGAGGAGCACGGGCAGGAAGCCCCATTAAGTGGTGAGCACTGCTGGTTACCTGCCTTGTGTAGAGCAGAGACCCAGCCTCCCTTGAAAGGCAAGCCCAGTTCCCAGGGCAGCAATGGACAAATTCCATTTCTTCTCATTAGATGCCTAACTGATGGTCAGCTGAGCTTGCAGAGCTGTCTGGGGACTGGTGGACCCTCCTGCCTGCTCCCAGAGCAGTCTGGGAAGCCAGCCCTGTCAGGGTGGCACAGATGGCAAGCCCAAATGACAAAGTAAACTCCAATATGTCTTAGAGACATTGTCAGCCTGCAGCTTATTTGTCATGTCATGGCAGCCTCTTGGATCAGGGAGGCCCTCCTTCCCTACCACTGCCCTTCCCCCTGGGTGAGGATTATTTACAGAAAACTGCTTTTTATAGAGGGGAGAGGGCACAAAGATGGAGGGGTGCCAGAACAGACACTGGTCATTTTCTTTCATGTTGGGGAAATGAATAATAACAAACACTTATCTAGCATTTACTGACTGCCAGCCACTGTTCTGAGTGCTTTACACATACAGTCTCTTTTACTCTCGTAACAACCCTAAGAGGCATGGGCGTTACCAGTAATCCCAGTGCACAGATGCAAAAACCAGGGCACAGAGAGCTTAGGTAACTTACCCACAGTCACACAGCTGATAAGGAACAAGCTGGGATTCCAACACAGGCAGGCTCCCAGCATCCAGCTCCTAACCTCCTCTCTCTGCTGTCCAGTGTTTAGTGGAAGCAAAGAGGGTGCTTGCCCCTTGCCCAGGACCATATGTCTGGGATGCAGAGCAACCGGGAGAAATGGAAGCAGGCATCAAGGCCCACTCAGCATCCACGGGATCCCAGGGATGTCCTGCAGGCCCTGTAGGAGCCGACCAGCTGTGCCACTCCACACCAAAGGGGAGACATTAAGGCAGGGGCACCTGGACTGTTTGGCCTTTCTCCCCAGTGACAAGGCCCCTGGGTCAGAGGCTGCAGCAGCGCTAGGCAGGAACGCCTGTGAGGTCCACCCTGGTGTGCTGCTGGGCCCTTCACCAGGGAGAGCTCTGCACCACTAGAAGAGCAGGTCAGGAGGAGGAGCAAGGGGCCTGGAAGATTCAGTCTCTCCCAGCTCTGCCTTTTACACCAGAACTGTGAAGCAAGGCACTTCACCATTCGGGCCTTGGTTTCCTCAGCTGTAGGAAGAAGAAAAAAAAAAAAAAAAAATAGAGGCAAGAAAATCCTCCTCAGAGAATTGAAGTGAGATAAAATAGACAAAACTTGAAAAATGGCCTGGCCCATGGTAGGCATGAGAATGGGCCTGGGGAAGCAATGAGGAGGAAGTTTCTTTAAAGCCTGTACCCTTTGATGCACAGCCTGGGAGAGAAGTGGTCAGGACACAAATGGGCACTCAGTAGATGGTGGGTGATCCTGAGAAGTGTGCCCAATGCATCCTCTGGTGCTCCGAGGAGGAGGTCTGGAGACTAGACCATGGGAAGTTATGGGAGCAGTGGATTCAAGCCCAAGAAAGTAATCAAAGCCGTATTCCAGCCCAGCAAGTAGTGGGAATTCAAACACACTGGGGGGCGGGGTGGGCAGATGCTAGAAAAAGGAATAGAGAGGCTGAAGGGAGCTCTGTGGCAGGACTGCCCTCATTCTCTGCCTGCAACAGGTGGGAAGACAGAAGACTTGCCGGCCCTGGGCTGGGTTCCCAGGACACACTTCGTTTGGAAAGGATTTATTTATCTTTGTGATTTAGCTTTAAAGACGCCCCAAAACTCACAGCCTCTGGTCACAGGTAAGCAATAAAAAGCCAGGTGGATATATTCCAAGCAGATTAGGTTAGCTTTAGGATTCATCCCGAGCTGTTTGCCGAGTCACTGTGTAAATTTCATGCAGGTTGGATGATTGAGGACACCTGGAATGCCGAGGGCTTGGCAGTTATGAAAGTCACAGTTTCGTTCTTCAGCCTTTCTTACTGTTTTGGGCAAGTTGTACAATAAAACCCCATTCCCAGTATCCCCTGTCAAAGCAGTGCCCTTGTTCAGACATCTGAGTTGTCTGACCAGCTGAGGTGCCTTCTTTTCTCTGACAGATGAAAAAAGGAAAGATGTCACCTCCAGAGTGCCTGGGACCATCTTCATTTTGTGTGCACACACACACCTGTGCACACACACGTACACACAACCGGGGCTCCCCCAAAGGAGACTTAGGCGGGTCTAGGCATCCTAGGTAGAATTTTCATTTTAAAAAATGGGCACAGCATAGTTCCTGGAGTTCAGACACAGGCCATTCAGACACAGGCCTTTCAGCCAAGTCATTTATTAAACACTGAGGCCCTGCCCCATGCCAGGCACTCTGCTTGAGTGTGGGGACATAAAGGCAAAGAAGACACGCCCTGCCTTTGGACCTGGAGGCACTTCCCCTCCGTGAGTCTGCTGGGGCTGGCACTGCCAGCACCCAGGCTGGAGATGGCCTGCCAGCTGAACAGGCTCCGGGGTTGGCCTAGGAGCCAGGGAAATGTGTCCCTGTAGAGCACAGTCCATTTGGTGATTTGGGGGCAGCCAGCGTAATGCCTAACAGATTCCACGGGGCCTCCAGGTTGTTTGGCTGTACTGGAAATTGGTTCTATTCCGAAGATTGCTGGAAATACCAAGGCAGCTGCTCCATCTCTTTGTGCTCTGTTAATAAGTGAGAAGTGTTTCAACCTGGCAGAGAAAAGAGAGAGTTGTCAGAGCCCATTTCCCCCATGCCTTTAATTTCTCTGACTTCTGTGTGTGTGTGTGTGTGTTTTGGGGGTGTTGGGGGTGTTGATGGTTTGGGAGTTTGGGTAAGTTTTTTGGCTGAAATAATTGGGATATCTTAGGGAGAGCCAAAAAGAAGGGAAGTTCAAAGGTAATTGCTACCTCATGCCAGAAGTAAAACAACTGTGAAATGCTTAGCCACTTTTTGGAGCTCTCTTGTCTAGCCATTCCTGTAGTTCAGTTCTTTCTCTGGGACAGATGAGTTGCTAATATGGGGTCAGGGGATAGTGGCTGTAGGACAGTGTGGTTTAATTTTTAGAGCCCTGCACTCAAGTCCCAGCTTTACCCCTAAGACAAGTCACTCACCTTGTTGAGCTTCAGGTCAGTCTTGGGTCAAGTGGGCATAAAATGCTGGCCTCACAGGATTGCAGTGAGGATTAATTAATAGAAGACACACTGAGAGTGCTTTGTCAGATGTGAAATATGTGAGGAAGGTAAAATCCCTGTTTCTTTAATTCAGTAGGTTTTATTGAGCATCCGTTTTTGCCTGTCTGTGCTGGTGTCGTGAGCCCTCCCAGAACAGCCTGTCCTTACATCCCTGCCCTAGTGGCAGGCTCCTTCTTTGGAGCTTCCACCACAGTGCTTTGTCCACAGACATGTGGGGAGATGAAAGGTCCCAGTGGGGCAGGGAAGCTCACTAAGCAGAGGTGGGCAAGGGGCCAGGAGGACAGGAGAGGGACTCTGAGAGCTCGAAAGTGGAGGATCGGAATCACCATTTGCTCCTGCTGTGTTCTCAAGTTTGGTGTTTTATTTTCAACCCTGAGGTTGAAAATTTAAGTGACTGTTTTCTCTCCACCCATGCAAACTGAGAAGGAACCCCATTCCCAACAGCACTGGCCCTGTGCGTTGCCTGGTGCTTCGTGGAAGAGGTGTTATTATTCATGCAGGGTTGGCCTGTGCTCAGCAGCAAGGCTCACACAGTTTCTTTCTTCTCACCTTGCCACCTTCTCACACACATGCACAAATACTGTCTCTTTCACATGTATCACACACATCACACACACGTACATCTCAAACCCACCTCACATACACACAAGTCACACACATTTCACACACCTCACACACACTTCACACACACCCCTCACACACACATCTCACGCACACACACCCCACATCTCACACATACTTCACACGCATACCCCTCACACACACATCACATACACCCCTCACACACACATCACGCACACATCTCACACCCCTCACACACACACACACCACACACACACCCCTCACACACACATCACGCACACATCTCACACCCCTCACACACACACACCACACACACACCCCTCACGCACCTCACACACACATCTCACACACACATCTCACACACGACACGCACGCACGCACGCACGCACGCACACACACACCCCTGGCTGCCCATCTCTCTGGATCATCAATTTTACCATCCAGGTTATCATCCAGGTCCCAGGTCAGGGTTCACCAGTCCCTGACAGGGCACCAAAAGACGACGAGAGAGAAAACATGAATGTCTCATGTCTCATCAGGGAAAATCTAACAGAGAAACAGATGCCGGAAAACATCAAGAGACAGACGTGCAGGATACAGACCTTGGAGGTGGTGCAACTTAACTATCCATTAGCACCTTCCTTTGGTCCCTTCAGCAGTTTAAAACCATCTTTCTGTGTGGAGAAATAGCCTTTCTGTTTTTATTTTCAAACTTCAAAGATTACTTTTGAAATAAAGTTTTTCTGATGAAATTCCAAAGGTTTCACACATGTGTGAAAGGAGGAGTTTGGCTTTTAAAACATGTTTGCTCTGCCCCTTGGTCCTGTTAACTACAAAAGTTTCATGACTGCCTCGACTTTGTTCTTTCAAATATTACACTAGGCCACTTACCACCATATATTGCGTTGTTCCAGCCTCTTTCCTTCATCCCCTCAGTCTAATTTTTGTTCAGCTGGAGCCTGGTGGGGTGCAATTGACTTTTTATTATTATTATTGCTTAAAGAAATCATTCCTGTTAGGCACTGTTCACAGTTCTTCAGCTGTTCCCGTTGGACTCCAGTCTCTGTAAGTGTGAGAACCCAGTGGCTCGGGGCTGGGCGAAGGAAAAGCTGACCCCTAATCATAGTGAAAAGAATCTACTGTTTAAGAGCAAAGATAAGTTTGCAAGTGGCTGGGGGTGTGGGCATTGTTGTTGTTGACCCTCGCATGTCTTTAGGCCCACAAAAACCCAACTATATAATTTGGGGTATAAATTTTTGAGCCTCTAATGCTCCATGTTATATTTTGCTGTGGTAGATGATTCTAGAACAGTAAGGCTTTGATAGGTCACCTTGAACATCTCTTCCCAATAAAATAATTAGACTGTAAATGTTTTTGCAGGATATTTCCTCAAGAAAGCCCCAAATTTAAAAACAGCTCTTTAGCACATGATTTCTCCTACAAAATGTAGTAACGTAAAAATGAAACGTTTTGGTTAACCTTTAGAATTAACGATTCAGTTAAAAAAAAAAAAAAAGTCATTTATAAAGTTATTTATATAAATATGTCAGTAAAATAAATTCCTCAATATATTACATCATTGTTAATAATAATTTTAACTGTGAATTTTCTTTATGCAAAAAGTATTGTGCCAAAACTCAAGGTTTTTTGTTTTTAAATCAGGCTGTCAGTATACTGAGCCAGGGTTCTCATACTTGCCCCTTCCTGTTCCCGCCTCGGAATGTTTCAAATGTTGGCATGAGCCTGCCTGAATCATAAAGACTGCTACAGAGCTAGGGAGGGAAAGGGCCAGTTCATGTTTTTGACCACTGTGAACTCGGAAACTTCCTTTTCCTGCTAGGGTATGAAGTTTGAGAAGGCATTTTCTTCTAACAGGCCGGTTTCATCTACACTGAACACTTGTTCCGCGTGATAACCATACTCCTCCACCGGTTTCTTCAGCCAGGGTAGCAATTGCTTTACCAGCCGCAGAGTCTGCTGATAGAGCCCCTCTTGTAACTTCAATGTATAAAAACAAAAGAAAAAAGGACGTCCTAAAATTCTCAACCCACTTTCATTCTACAAGTGTTTATATGGGCTCCTGGCTTTCTCCTGAACTGTGTGTTCCATTGAGAATCTTGTATTTTTTGTGTGTGTTCTCACGCCACAAATTAACTAGCTCCTCAGCTTTCACTGAAGGTTTTTTTCTGTCTTCCCTGATGAGCGGTTTTCACATTGTCAGAAGCACTTGCTGCAACAGGCTCACAGATCTCCTTCTTTCCGCATCTCGTGTGTGGTGAGCGTTATTCTCTTGGAGATCCAACATGAGCCATGGCCTCGTTCAACATTCCACTCTTTCGCTGTGCCCAGATTTCTTTCCACGCCCTCCACCCCAGCTGAGTACCTTTATTTTCTTAGACCTTTTTGACTCCATCATCACTTCCATCACCACTAGCAGCT
This sequence comes from Dugong dugon, assembly GCA_030035585.1. NCBI lineage: Eukaryota > Metazoa > Chordata > Mammalia > Sirenia > Dugongidae > Dugong > Dugong dugon. The sequence continues at coordinate 71,060,097 of CM057471.1, forward strand.
GGCTTGTTGATGGGAGCCATTTTTAAAAATAAACTCTCATTTCAAGAGAGTGACTGCTTTTGCAGGAGAAAAGTGGGGCATATCCCAGCTAGGCTGAAATTCAGGTGCTAAGGGTCTGGTTGAGCTTACTCACCAACCAATCGCCCCACTCAGGCATACCCCCTTCATGGGATTGGGATTTGTGCTTTAGCAAAATGGCAAATTATTATTTCACGCCATGCCTTCCAGGATTTTCACCAGTAGCAGAAACCGCAAATGTTTATTCTCAAATACCAAAGAAGAGCCGCGTTTCAGGTATAAGGACACAGCCCTCTCTACTTCTGCCGCCTCTGCATTTTATCATATCTTCTGACAATCCTCAGATTGAAAGTTAATGGAAATAGGGAATATGTCACATCTCGTTCTACAGTGGGAGGAAAAAGGGCCTTGTGCATGGAGTAGCACCCCTATCTCCTGGCCATTTGGTATTTTATAGCGAACATTGAAAGCCACCTTGTGTTTTCACAGCCTGGGGCATAAATGAAATCATGGTTTGGTGCTTGTCCAGCAGCCTGGATGCAATCAAGTTGAGGCCCGTCAGCAGGCCGACCCCCATCTCCACCGAAATCTAAGAAATAAAAACAAACAAACAAGCAAAACACTTGTGCTTTCGAAGTATGTCTGTCAAAAGACGATTTGGGAACTCTTTAACAGTAAAGCCTGAAGCAGAGAGTTAATGGCCATTCCCCGTGTCCTCTGAGCTCCTGGAGCCCACCACCCTGCACATTCTCTAACCAAGGGGCCGCCCTTGACTTTTGGTTCTGGAGTCCCTTCCAGGCCTCTGCTCAGACAGTTTTTCCACAGACCCAATGAAAGGTTATGCAGCCATCAGGAGACCTGTATTCAACACCTGGTTCTGTTACTGGCCCACTGGGTAGCATTAAGCAAGCAGTAAACCTCTCTGTGCTTCAGTCGTTATGACAAAACTGGAGCAGGATCAGCCTTGTGCAGCACAGGGCTGAAGGTAGGAAAAGTGAGATAATGGGTATGACACCCCTGAGCTAAGTTAGGAGGCACTGCAGGTGGTCACTACTTGGTTCTTAAAACTGTGCGTGTGTCTGAGTTATCTCCCATCAGTATAAATTGTTCAGAGGTCTCTGGGCTGCTCCCTTGGATGAGTTCTCTGGCCTCTGCCCCAGGCTGTCTCACTCCACACTGGTGTTTAACTTTGCTTGCCTGCAGGGTTTTCTTTTCCCTTGGGTGGGGAGGGGCGGGGCGGGAGTTTGGTCTTTTAGATTCATGTAGATGCCCCTTTCCCTGGGGCTTTCAAGAAAGTCTTTAAGAACAGGCCCAGGTGTTCTGTGGACCAGCCTTTCATGGTGGCTCCCCAGTTCCTGCCCGCAGCTTGGCCTTCCTGGTGGCCACGGCAGTCCTGGAAGCCTTGCGGTGGAGAAACCACTTAGGTGTGTCTTGTAAGCTGTTCAGTGTCATTGAAATGTGTCCTTTAGCACTTTGTTTTGACCAAAGGGTCCCTTTAAAAAATTCAGAGCAGATCTTCAAGTGGCTGGAAATCATTACTCAGGAAGCAGAGAAAGTTTTATGGAGGAAACTTAAGAATCCAGTACAAGTTACAAATACCATGTTCCTTAGCTTCAAAAAATGAAGAGCTTGATTTAAGAGTTAGGAGGCAGGGGGACGGGGGAGCCTTCTATCTGGATTCCAGAAAAGACCATCGCAAGCCATCTGGATTTATTATCCTTCTTTTTTTTTTCCTACCATTTAAGGCTAAAGAGAAATAGAAACCCTAAGTACTCAGAAAACTTAATGTGAAGGTAGAGAAAGGTCAACTAAGGACCTTTCTTAGTTTCTTTTATCCTGCAAGTTTTAGAGGCTTAATCAGTGAAAAGTCTGAAGCTGAGAGAAAACCAGGGTTAGGCTGTGTAATAAGTGATAAATAATCTATTAGCAAGTAGAGAACCTTGTTGTATTTTGGCAGCAGTATTTCTTGAAATCTTGTCTTAAATTATGTAGGAGGGTAAAGAACCTGGCTTTCGGAGCTAAACAGACGTGGGTGCAACTGTTGGCCTCCCGTTTGACTAACAGCATGGATCCCTTGCCCCTCACAGCCACAGAGTGGGGTGATCCTATGCACCCTGCAGGGTGTAACACATGGGAAGGGTCTAGCACAGTGCCTGGTACAAAGTCAAAGACTTTTGCTGAGTGACAGCTGTGGCTGGTACTACAGTACTTCCTGTCACTGCCGTGGTTAGTCCTTACTGGTAACAAAGAGTCCTATTTGTGTTGAAAAGCACACCAGTTTTTGCTGAACTAACTGTACTTGTGAGACCCCTGCAGCCATTTGGACCATGAGACCCTCACGCAAGCACCATGTTGACATCAAGCCCAGAACAGTGCTTCTCATGGTGTGGTTGTACCCAGTTACTGAGCCAGTCTCTGAAGGTTTAGGGCTAGGGTTCTGCATTTTTAACAAGCATCCTAGGCAATTCTGAAGCACTTGGAAGTTTGGGAACTTATAATTTAGAGAAAAAGGACACCTCCTCTGGAATGGTGCCAGCTTTGAAGACACAAGCTTTAAAGCACAGACAGATGCTGAGCTATCAGTACCATCCTTAGCTCCCCCCGCTTCGTCATCTGGGCCAGCCACGTCTCCCACAGGGACGTCACTTGTTCTCTGAGGGCTGAAATTGCCAGCTCCTTCTCACCCATCTCAAGGGAGGGAGATCACTCTCCCCTGCTGGAGGACTCCTGCCATCAGAGTTTATGCTTGGTGGACTGGCTTCACACATGTAGTTGCCGTTGTTGAGAAGCGGCTTCCTCTGCAATTTGGGCTGTCTGCCTTAGACTTTCAATTTGGAGCTCCTATTTGAAAGCACTCTTTGTTTTCCCTGCCTGTCACATCAGCAGTCTTGTGGCATCAGTCTCAGCTGCTGTGGAGGATCCTGCCTGTCTCTTTGAGGGGACCCTAGGAGTCCTCCAGATGAATTTGGTATATACCAATGCCTCTAAATCTAACAAAACTTTACCTAGCTGCTTTTGCTTGCTGTGACTCTGCCTCAGACCTCCCTGGTGTAGTGAATGGGCCCTTCTCTCTGGGGCAGGCCCAGGGTGGAGGGGGCATGGGGTTCCCGGAAAGTCCAGCTGAGACACAGGCAGCTTGGGCTCCAGCTTAGACTCTGCTGCCACCTTGCTGGGACATCCCTATGGAAGACATGACCTCTCAGGCCCCAGAGTTTTCCTCTGAAAAACGAAGGCATTCCATAAAATAAGCAACCCGAACTAAACTTCTGGCTCAGACCATCCCATCTTCTAGTTGCTTATCCTCAGAATTCTTTCTAACATCCCTGTTTCAACTCGCATCCAGATGTTTTCAGTTGTGCCTGTATATGCCCCAGACGCTCTGCTTTCACTGCATTTTCCATCTATAGTGGCAGCTTCTGCTTGGACCGACTTTCTTTCTGAACCCTCTTCCCCACCCCACCCCCACAACTGGGAATGTGGAGCCAAGAATAGCCAAGCTGCTAGTGTCAGGTCTAGGGGGCATCCCACTCCCAGAGTCCAGAGCAGGAAGGGCTGCGGGGGTGGGTTTAGACCAAAGCACATTGAGGAGATGGATGCTGAGGGCAGTGCAGGTGGGGAGGAGGGCCAAAATCTGGAGACGTCTTTGTATAGAACTGAGAGGCACTGTACTGTGGTACAGTGGGAAGGAGCATGGGTTCTGGAGTCGGCTCCATGGATTAACCCCGACTCTGCCTCTTGCTAGCCGTTTGCTCTTGAGCAGGTTACTTAACTGTTTTTATCTGAGTACCTTTCTTGGTAAAATGGAAACAATAATCATCATCATCATCATAATCGTACCTACCTACCAACATATCTGCCTACATACATACCTCATGGGGTTACTATGAGGATTAAATCAGTCAATACACATAAAGCTCCTAAAATGCGGCCTGGCACAGAATAAGTCTTTGATAACTGTGAGCTGACACCACCAGTTCCATCTTCTTTGGGAAAAAGAGACTTGGTGGCTGGTGTGAGGGCTGGGGAGAGGTCCCTATAGCTCCCAGGCTCCTGGAGTGGACATCCAGGTGGGTGGTAGAGCTTTTCACTGGGATTGAGGAAACAGAAACAGAATGCTCTCTCGTAAGGGAATGTAAGTCCACCCTTTCCTCTTTATCCTCGGAGGAAGAACCTGCGGAACAATGCCTTGCTGCCCTTTCCGTTGTTTTGTGGAGTGGGCCTGCTGGGGAGTGGGGGACGCCAGAGCATCCGCACTTAGATGTCTGCCTTCACGCAGGCTGGTGGCTCTTCAGGGACTGCATCTGTTGTCTTTGAATCACACTGCTTGGGAGTAGTTTGCATAGATTCCCAAGTTTATAATTAAAACAATTGAGAAACAATTTTCACTATGAAAAAAAAAAAAGAATAGCTGAACAGGAAGTCTCTTTTAAGCAGATGTTGTGCTGTGAGCCATGTAGAAATATCATTTTATCATCAACCCAGCACAGTTATCTCAAGACTTGAAAGAAACGAAGGGAACATCTTTTCTACTAACCCAGCATTTTTTAGCTCCTAATATCATTTCACATTTAAAGGTGACAGCAATATCTTTAACGTTTCTCTGTTGGATTAATAACATTTAATGTTCAAAGCAATCAAATGAAATGTTTTTGTGAGGGCGGTTTATATCACTAGTGGAAAATTCAAGTAACGAAAGACCACACACACAAAGTAATAGACGTGGAGCGCCATAAGCTCAAAACAGGAGCCTGGGTGTGGAGGTGGTTTCCCAGAGCCGGTGGGTATGCATGACTCTGCGCCACACCGGCCCATGCCCCAGGAGAGGGATTAGTGCTCACGGCAGTGAGTGTAGGAGCCCTCGCCCACTCCGCCAGCCATTCATCTCCACCCAGCAGCGGAATATGACAATGTTAGCATTTTTCATTTCCCTGACGTTACCATTAATAAAGCAGTGATCCAAAAGGGGCTTTGCTGAGTCTGTTCTTTATGCTCCCATCACTCACGACTAGATAATTTCACACAGGATCGTTTTAAAATTAAATGACGATAAAAACGCTCTGCTGTTCTGTGTTCACCAGTTCATAGAAGTCTATCAAGTCATTAATGTGTCATGACAAACTGCTCGATGGATACAAGAGTAATTAATTATTTGAATAAATAACAAGTTGAACTTGGGGCTTTGAACCACAATGACATATGCATCCTGTTAAGGGCATCTTGGAACCTTTTCAGGGCACTGGTATGAAGAGTTAAAATGCAGGCCAGGGTATTGGAAATGATGAAAAACAATTTAGTAAACACAGGGTAATATTTTACAGTGAGAAAGCCAAAGTGTCACATTTCCATGCCCACATGGAGTTCAGTGTTAAAAGTTCCTCGGCAGCGGCCATTTCAAGACACCATTTGATCAGTGATGATTTCCAAGAACAATTATACAGATTTTCATAATCACCATTAATCTCTGCATATTTTTCAAGATAATTACAGCAATTATTATTTAGATTTCTCTTTTATATGCCCCTTGTAGAAAGGAGTAAGTGCTTATTATATTGGATAGTTCAAAGAACCTTGGGTTAAAATTCTTTGTCATCTCCGCACTCGTTATTTCAAGTCTTGTTGCCACTGAAAGTTCATCAGCTCTAGAAATTAGAGTAATGCTAGCAGGCTCTATTATTAAATCTTAAGGTTGAGCTTAGACCGTAGTTAGAGTGGATGGCTGAATTGTTCATTCGTTGGACTGCTGGGTTCAGTTGGAATTACTGTCAGGTGGCAGGAGATGTACATGACAGGTACAGTCAGAGACGGGTGGCAGCCTCACACCTATTTTCCCTGATAGACTTACAAAGTGGACTAATAAGCAATATTTAGAGAATACATTTTTGTGACATGCCCTTTAAAGGTTAATATTAAATCTGAAATCTGGGTAATTTATGGCATTGTGCTTCATAGACATAGCAACAAGCTAGAAGGGAGCACACTCCCTGGTATTTCCAAATCAGAGTGGATGTCAGGTCACTCATCAGCTCTGTCTCAAGCTGCCCCTTTTTCCTCATATCACCACGATCCAGAGAGCTTGTCCATTGGAGTTGAGTTTTGGGAGGTGGTTATTGTTTGTACTGCTTTCAAGAGAAGCCATTTGCCAGGGAAATTTTTCTTGAAAATTCTGGTAATTGGGAACACACCTCTCTGTAGATCTCGTGTGCAGACCGCTCTGTTGTTGTTTGTCATTGAGTCAGTTTTGACTCCTCCCAACCCCATGTGACACAGAACTGCCCCATAGAGTTTTCTAGGTTATAATCTTTACTGGAGCAGATCGCCACGTCTTTCTTCCATGGAGTCTCTGGGTGTGTTCCAACTGCCAACATTTTGGTTGTACCACCAGAGCTCCTTCCCAACTATAGGCCTTAATTCTGTGTTCTCCTGCCATTTCAAATCCATACTGTGTGGGGACCGTCAGAAGTTTTCTACCTGAACGAGATGCTACAAGTCTAGCTACGTGAAGTCTAGGATGGCCAGGTATTTGGTTTTGAACTGGGAAGCCAGTGTTGGAGCTTTTTATAAAGTGGAGAAAATACAAGATGTAGAAATGCCTTTTTTTCTCTTCAAATTAAGTAAGTTTTATTATTAAGTTATGACCTGGTTTGAATGCACACGAGCAGTGATAAACTAAGTTGTGATTTAGAAGGCTGTCAGACTTCATATAGCAGGTGCCTCTTTATTTGACCCATACCTGTCTGTCACTGTGACTAGTCTTTTGAAACTACCTGGCAGCGTGAGGAGGAATGAAACCTGGGACCCCCTCAGATGGCTTTTCCCTGGGTGACTGCCCTTGAGGACTCACCCCTCACCCCAGGGCCCAGGCCTTAACTCTGAAGCTTTCATCCTGGATCCTCTTAGTTCACTCAGGAATGCCCAGATCCTGGGGAACCTGATCCCCCCAGTCAAGGTCCAAAGATCTCTGTGCTGTGTGGTACCAAAACGTCACATTTTGTACCTTTTTTTCAAAACCTGTAGGCAGACTTGAATTTATTTTCAGATCATAAACAAAATTTTCAATGAGGTTATACTTTTCTAGTTTGTGTGATACTCAAGCCTACTATCTTAATGTTCAAGTACTTGGGCAAATAAACGAGTAACTAAAAGCTTACTCATTGATCATGGAATCAGAGTAAAAGGAGTTAGAATTATCTTTGAAAAATCTTTTCATAGTCTTAGAGAATTCCCATAATGAAACACAGCTTTATTCTGGACACTGGGCTTCATTCATTCATCTCTGCATCACCTCATCTGTGCATTGAATATTGCAAGTCTTCACAGCGTGCAGGCACTTGGCTAGGCATAGACCCTGGTTCCCTAACGGAGCTTGTAATCAGGGGTATGGTGTGAGGGCAGACCAGTAGAGCACAGACTCACTGATGCTGATTTCACTTCAGGGGTAACATTTCAGCCTGTTTCAGGGATTCACAAAGCAGGTAAATAGGAGCATGTTCTCCAGGCTGAGCCCATAGCGAGGAGAAGGGCATGTGGCACAGAGAATGCATGGCTCATTCAGGAAATGGTGAGTAGGCCAGGGTAGCAGTAGGCTGGTGTAGGGAGCAGGGTAGAAAGGTGAGGAGGAGAGGACAACGGGGCTAGAAAGCTAGGTTGGGAACAACCGGTGAGGCCTGGACTATGGCGCTTCGATGTCACCCTGTATGCATTAGGAAACAATGGAAGTATTTAAGTAAAGGAATGGCATGATGAGATCTGCATTTGAAAGAAAACTCCACAGACTGGTGGGGAGGATATCTGAAATGGGAATATTTGTCTTGGCTATGACTGGTGTTTCCCTGGGAGAGTGCCAGGACACTGCATATGGTCACTCTGACATCTTTTAATTCCACGTAGCGTGCATTCACCTTCTCACCCTTCTTGATTATATTTCTCTGCTCCCATCTTTAGATGGAAGGTGTTCCCATCTCATCCTTAGTGTGGTGAGAAGGCAATGCCCCAGCTTTGCCATTAGTGGCCCTGATGAGTCACATCCCTTCTGAGTGTTAGGTCCCTTCTCAGTAGAGTGGGGATGGGGATACCTCACAGGGTTGTTATGAGGTTTAAATGAGAACTGTGAGTGCCCCAGGAGCCCTGGTAGCGAAGTGGTTAAAAGCTCAGCTGTTAACCGAAATGTTGGCAGTTCGAATCCACCAGCTGCTCCTTGGAAACCCTATGAAGCAGTTCTACTCTGTCCTATGAGGTCGCTATGAGTCAGAATCGACTTGACGGCCGTGGGTTTTTTCAGGGGGTGAGTGCCCCTAGCCAGCCACTCCCTGGTGCCATGCTCTCCAGAGTGGGTGGATTAATATTGGCTCCAGACACCCTGAGGATCTGAGACACAGTCTCTTCTTACCCTTTGGTTCCAGGGAAGGGAAGGGAAGGCATATGGCCTGTAGCCAACTATTACCCTTTGCAATTATAACTTTTGAGAAGACTTTATGAGTGGAGTCTAGATGAGGATTGGAGAAATCATCTGTTATCTACAATGGGTCAGCCTTTGTAGACTTTTCAAATTGCATCCCCTGGGTTTTAAATCCAGATCCTCAAACCATTGATACATATTTAATGCTTCTAATACCACTCTTCTCATTTGTGAGGCAGAAAAATGTTAGAGCTGGGAGGGATTTTAGACATCATCTAGCACAGGGCTTCTCAAACCTAGTTGCACATTAGGGCTTTGAAAAAATTCTGATGTCCAGGACCCACCCCTCAGATTAAGTAAATCAGAATATCTAGAGTTGGGGTCAGGGCGTGCAGCAGGCATTAGTAATTTTTTTGGACTTAGATGAGTCGCCAGGATGAGAGTCACTAATCTAGCACAACCCTTTTACTTACAGATGGGGGTGCTGAGAAGTGATTGACCTGCACATAGTCTTCCTGACTCTGAGGCTAGTTGTCTTCCCACTGTTCTTTATTCAAAGTTCATTTTGAGTGCCATCTATATGCTTATTAAGGAGCCTTGGCACAGAAACTTTGGTGGCATAATGGTTAAGTGGTCAGCTGCTAACTGAAAGGAAAGCAGTTTGAACCCACTAGCGGCTGGGTGGGAGTTAAGACCTGGTGATCTGCTCCCATAAAGATTTATAGCCTAGGAAACTCTATGGGGCAGTTCTTTTCTGTCCTATAGGGTTGCTATGAGCTGGAATCAACTCAACGGCACACAACATCTATATACTTGGTACTGTTCTAGGAGGTGGGGATACAGCCATCATGGAGCTTACTCCCTCTAAATGTACTGGTAGCCTACAGGTTGGCAGAGCATGGGGGTGGTGAGCATTGAGGATGGTTCCTTCTAGTAGCTGGTCAAGAAGGTCTTCTCTCAACCTTTGCACATCATTGTGGTAGTAACAGTAACAGCTAACACATGTTGAACATTCATCTTACATGCATTATCTTTTTAAATCTTACATCTCTCCCAGAATAATCAGCCCAATTTACAGAGGCTTAATAAGTTGCCCCATGGTCATAGAACTAGTGTGTGGTATGCCTGGGATTTGAACCAAGGGCCATCTGATGCCAAAGCCCTTTCTGCTAGCTCATTGATTTTGATGATATGGCCACTTATAAAAGAGAAACAACTTTGTTCTAAAGGTAGCCCGTGTAATGATAGAAAGAATACAGCAGTTCTGGAAAAGCCATCTGTATTTCAAAGATGTAACCCCGTCATCAGTTAGTTTTGGTACCTAACAGACCACCCTAAAACTTATGGCTTCAAACAACCAAACTTTATAATGTCTCATGGTTCTTTGGGTTAGCCAGGTAGTTATTCTCATCTGGGTCTTCCGGTCTGGGGTAGAGTGGTCTGGGATGGCCTCACTCATCGGTCTGGCAGTTGGCAGGCTGGTTGGTCTGGGGAGGCCTTAGCTGAGACTGCTCATCTCTGCTCCATATGGTCTCTCATTCTCCAGGAGGCTAGTGACGGCTTCTCCACATGGCTGTCTCAGGGTTCCAAAGAAAGGAAACACGTGTCACATTAGCCAAAGCAAGTCACATATCCAGGCCCAGAAGGGTGGAGAAATACATCCTCCCTCTTGATGGAGTCACCTTGCAGAGGGACATGCATACAAGGATGGGAGAGGTTTGTGGCCATTATTATGATCATCCACTGCTGCTTTCCCCCCAAAAAATTCCTCTATCCTGATGACCATGGTTCCTCTGGCTCATGCCTGGAGTTTTTAGGGAAAAGGAGAGTGTCACATTGTTTAATTTACTTACATATAGTTTAGAAAGCTTTCTATGGTACCCTAGAGGTATCTACTTTATAATTAAGGAAATCTTATTTTTCTGATCATTTTTATTAGAAGTTGGATGTCAGCCTTCAGTAGACATATAATAGCCCTGTCTATGCCACTGAATTTTGTGGGAAATCAGATTTGATTAAAATAATTTTAACTTACATCACCTTTTCTGGAACTGTAATGAATAAGATGTTTGAGGGTTCCTCTGTGTATTAGTTGTATCTTCTACTTCAGTATCTTCCTCTCCCCCACTCGCACCCCTAGTACTAAGCACATCTTAAGCAACTTACTGTTTGCTCAATTTCTCTGTCTCTTCTCATTTTTGAATGCATAAATTTACTTCTTGGCCCATTTGAAGATTCCTTTTGACCTACCATTTCCTGCTGTGTTTTCCAGAGTTTATAACTGATGTCCTCACCAATGACTTCCATGTTACCAAATCAAGTCCCACCCTTAGGCCTGAGCAGGAGGGGGCCCTCTACTGTCCTCTTTCAGCCACACCTCTCTTATCAGCATAAGAAGTCCTCGAGGCCAAAGGGCTCCACTCCTTCTGGATCACTTTCTCTGATACCTGGAGCTGCCAAATTCCTAGCTCGAATGACCCTGAGCCCATTTCCAGGGTCTGTGCTGGCCTCTTCTCTGGGTCTTTCCTCCCAAGGGCAGAATGAGCTGCTTGGGTTTGCACTCCTAGGTCTAAGGTGGCCAAGAGATGGCAGGCTAGAATGCCCACATGCATGTGAGTGAGGTCTTTATGGTACAGGATAGAGTCTCGGGGAGGGAGAGGAGGAGGAGAGAGCCAGGAGGCCACCACATTCCATTGTGGATCAGGGTAGAAAGATAAAAACATATTTTATTAAAAAATTGTTTAGCTTAATCTACAATTTTAAATATTTAGATATGTGGTATGTGGGACTTACTTGAACACTTCCCCTGGGCCCCCAAATGTTAGGAGCAGGATGACTAAATCTGAGGCATACATTCTGGGCTTCATTTTACCTGACCCATCAGCAGTGTTTGGCAAAGTTGTTGCACCTTCCTCCTTTCCTAAAACACTTTCTGTCCTGGGCTTTGGGGGTATCATACCCCCACCCCCAGCTTTTGCTTTATCTCTCTGGCCCATTCTTCCCAAATTTTCTTTTTGTTATTTTGTTATAACTTTTTTAAAAAACTATTTTAACTTCTAGAAAAGTTACAAGAATATTATAAGAAACTCCCACAAACTCTTTACTCAGATTCACCAGTAGTTTGTCTTTTGCCCCATTGTTTTATCATTCTCCCTATAAATGCATTTACAAATAAACATAGCTCTTATTCTCAGCTGTTTGAGTTTAGGTTGATGACATCATGCCCTTTCCCCTAAAATACTTAATGTCTATTTCCTAAGAACAAGAACCTTCTGTTTCAGAACCACAGTACCGTTATCAAAATCAGGAAATTTAACATTGATTCACTACTAATATCTAATACACAAACCATATTGATAGTTGTCAACTCTCCCCGTAATGTCCTTCATAGGTATTTTTTCCCAGACTAGAATCAAGTCTAGGATCACTTGTCGCATTTAGTTGTTTTGTCTCTTTAATTGCCTTTAATCGTGAACAGTTCTTCACCCTTTCTTTGTGTTTCTTGACCTAGACATTTTTGAAGAGTACAGGCCAGTTACTTTGTATAGTGTCCCTCAATTTGGGCTTGTCTGGTATTTCCTCATAATTAGATTTGTATTATGCATCTTGGGCAGGAATACCACTGAAGTGATATTGTGGCCTTCTCAGTGTATCATATCAGGAGGTTCATGATGTTGGCCCAACTCAACATTGATGATGTTAGCTTAGATCACTTGGTTAAGGTGCTGTAGGCCAGGTTTCCTCACTGTAAAGTTATTTTTCCCCATTTGTAATTGTCATGGATTGACTTGTGCTCCCCCAAAATATTTGTCAACTTGGCTAGGCCATGGTTCCCAGTAGTGTGTGACTGTCCACCACTTTGTCATCTGATGTGATTTTCCTATGTGTTGTAAATCCTATCTCTCATGTTAATGTGATGGGATTAGTGGCAGTTGTGTTAATGAGGCAGGACTCAATCCACAAGATTAGATTGTGTCTTAAACCAATCTCTTTTGAGATATAAAAGAGAAGCGAGTAGGGAGACATGGGGACCTCATACCACCAAGAAAGCAGTTCCAGAACAGCGTGTCCTTTGGACCTGAGTTTCCTGTGTGGAGAAGCTCCTCGACCAAGGGAAGATTGATGACAAGGAACCTTCCTCCAGAACTGACAGAGAGGGAAAGGCTTCCGTTAGAGCTGGTGCTCTGAATTTGGACTTCTAGCCTCCCAGACTGTGAGAGAATAAATTTCTCTTTGTTAAAGCTATCCACGTGTGGTATTTCTGTTATAGCAGCACTAGATAACTAAGACAGTAATTAACATGTAATTTGTGGGAGATACTTTAAGACTGTGTTCATTATCAAATTTTCATGTACTAGTTTTAGCACCCATTGATTTTTCTAACTTCCTCATTCCTGAAATATTTATTAGTTGGCATTTTATTGTAGGGATGGACTTTCCTTTGTCCCCAGTTTGTTTTATTATGGACTAGTAGATTCTTATTCAGTATTATCATTACTTACTTTGATGCTCAAATTGTTCCATATTTAGCCAGTGGAAGCCCCTTCAAGCTGGTTGCTGTATCCTTTTGCAGTGTGATAGATCAGTTTTGTGTGTGGCCTTTCTAGCAATGGTCTTGTAATTCCCACCCAAGTGATTGGGTGGGACTGTGTGATAGGGTAATTGTGGCCCACCAAAGGGATTGGTCAGCTTTGCCATCCCACTGGGCTTGAAATGAGACACCCCACAGGTGGGAAACAGAGAATCCCAGCACCACCAAGGAAGAACAGCCAGGAGGTAGCATGTCCTTTGGACCCGGGATCCCTGCATTAAGAAGCTCCTGGATCCAGGAGACAGAGAGTGAGCTGTAACCCTGAAGGTGGCAGAGAAGTGATGGCAGGAGAAACTAGCAGGAGAGACTGTGCAGTGGGCTTCCCAGCCCACAGAGCAAGAAAGCTGAGTGCCTTTGGGCAGAGACTGAGGGCCAGGGAGAGGCATCCCTGTGAGCACTGCTGGGAACAGGCTGTCCTGATGGAAGAACTGTATCCTTGAGTGTTCCTAAGCCTGAATTGTAACCTGTTACTTCCCTAATAAACCCAATAATTTTGAATATGGTCTGTGAATTCTGTGTGGCCATTGCAATGAGTTATCGAACCCAGCAGAGAAGTAGAGAGTACTCTGGGAGGGACGATTGGTGTCAGAGTTGGTAAAGATGGCAGAGAGAGGAGGCATATCTGACTTCGGCCTCATAGGAACCAGAACTGTTGATCTTGATTCTCCTTCCCCCTTGGGAAGTAGAGGAGATCAGACACAGCCCCCCCCCCCCCCCCCCACACACACACACAATTTTCATACCTTTTGATATGTTACTATGATTCTTTGAGAAACTTCCTTACCTTCTGGCACAACAAGATGTTTCAGGCTCATTCTTTCCCTGTCCCAGGGTTGGATCAGCCATTTCTCCAAAGAGCCCTGTTTCTTTTAGAGGAGAATGTTAGAAACCAAAATCTAGACACTAGGTGTGCTCATTGCTTCTGAAGTGTCATTGTTTTTAGGCCCTCAGTGGGTAGAAATATATACGTATATATTTATGTGTGTGTGTGTATGTATATTCATACATATAAACGTATATGTGTATATACAAAATGTATGTGTTTATATATCTTTCTATATTTACATATGAAGACTAAGTTCATATTGATACTCCAATTTTGATCTTTCTAATTGTCTCGATTATTTCTGCCAACTTGTCTTCCTCAACCTGACCATTAAATGTTGGCATTCTTCAGTACTCTGTCCTGAGCCTGCCTGTCTTCTCACTGTGTTTTCTTCCCAGAATATCTCATCTTCTGTCATGGCCCGTTATCACCATGCTAGTAACTCCCACACTCTCCCCATCCTCACTTCTATGTTTCCATCTGGGAAGTCTTACCAACCAATCTTGCATTCTTGGTCATGATGTTCCAACCAATGTTGATCATTTTCTTCCCTTGGTTGTCTCATAGGCCTCTTAAACCCAACACAGCGAAGATGGACCCACCAGCTTCTCCCTCTGGTACTTCTCTACTACCCCCTTCCCCTGTCTGTACCTGACATCCCCATTCTCCCAGTTGTTTATGCCAGAATCCTGGAGTCACCGTTGAGTCCTCTTCCTTCCTCACCCCTCCAATGCCAGTCGCCAAGTCTGTTGATTCTACCATCTAAATATCCCTCAGGTCTGTTCCCTCTTCTCCATTCTTAGTGCCACAGTCCTAGTCCAGGCCACCAGCATCTTTCATCTGATTTACTGTCATAACCCCCTCCTTGGTCTTCCTGCCTCTAGCCTCGCTCCCTCCAGGAAGATATTTCTAAAATATAAATCTGATCATGTTTTCTGCAGCTCAGAAGCCCTTCAGTGGCTTCTCATGATGATGTTCAGGCCATTTACAATGGCTGTCAAGGCTTCTTAGGATCTGGCCCTTGGTTGTCTCTCCAGCCTTGTTTCTATGCAGACTGAGGTAGATAGATCTTCAGGTACTGACATGGAAAGCTCTTTGACAGTTCAGTTAAAAAAAAAAAAAAATTGCAGAGCAGTTAGTTATACTTTGATGTCATTTTTATTAAAACTACAAACACATACAAAACAAAATGCTGTGTTTCTATATATGCAAGCACATATGTAAATGTATAGGAAGTGGACCAGGATGATCCCAAAGACTGTGCACAGACCACTACCAGGGCCACCCTCATGAGGGCCCTGGGGTCTGAGTTCTTTAGCTCAGCTGTATTGTTGGAATTGTTTCCTAACAGAGCATATTCACTTACTAAGAGAGTAAAAAAATACAGTTTAATAATGTAAAGGAATTGGTTTCTAGAAGGTAAAAAAGACCCTGAACAAAAGAGCATTCCTGCTTGTGGCATCTGATGCTTGGTCAGCAGAGGAGGCAGGCGCAGCAGTTACTGACGGTGCCTCTCCTGTCTCTGCCCTGGTTTTACCTTTAGTAACACAACAGTGACCAACGTTAAACTGCCTATTAGACATTGCCTGCCTCCCAGAGGAATGGAATTGCTCCTAGTGGTCACATACCTTCGCTGGACCTTTGGTTCTGCTTTCCATTCTGCATTTACAAAGCCCCTTTTGTTGGTCTTGATCTCACTGAGGAGTTTCCTGTGTTTGTTCACTGTGGATAACAGGTGTGAACACAGGGTGACTTACCCAGTCACCCCTTGACAATCTAGGCAACTTTTTATTCACATGGAAAGGTGTCACTTAATTGAATTTTATCTTTACATTGGACAAAATGCAGTTGGTCTCTGCCCTAAGCCATTAAATTCTTATAGATTAAAAAAAAAAAAAAATAAACACTTCTTTAGAGGAGTTAGAATGTAGAATGTTTTTGTTCTTGTATGTCTTGGTTATCTAGTGCTGCTCTTACAGAAATACCACAAGTGGATGGCCTTCACAAAGAGAAGTTTATTTTCTCACAGTCTAGTAGGCTAGAAGTCCAAATTCAGGGCGTCAGCTCCAGGAGAAGGCTTTCTCTCTCTGTCGGCTCTGGAGGAAGGTCCTCGTCATCATCAGTCTTCCCCCGGACTAGGAGCTTCTCTGTGCAGGAACCTGGGGTCCAAAGGACACGGTCTGCTCCCAGTGCTTCTTTCTTGGTGGCATGATGTCCCCAATTCTCTGCTTGCTTCCCTTTCCTTTTATCTCTTGTAAGGTAAAAGGTGGTGCAGGCCACACCCTAGGGAAACTCCCTTTACATTGGATCAGGGATGTGACCTGGGTAAGGTGGTGTTACAATCCCACCCTAATCCTGTTTAACATAAAATTACAATCACAAAATGGAAGCCAACCACACAATTCTGGGAATCATGGCCCAGCCAAATTGATACACACATTTTTGGGGGGACATAATTCAAACCATGACAATGTATTTGGAGTTTCTCATAGATGTGAGCTGGTCAGCTGTACGTGGCAGCAGCCCCTGTGGACTTCCCACCCTCCCTGCTCCCGCAGTCTTCAGAGGACTGCCCTATACCTGCATGAGGTGTTCTGTGGCAAAGTACCACTGGGCCCCCCTTGAGGGGCTGCTCTGGAAGGAAGAGGTGGGATTGCTGGTGAGTTCTCCAGTTTCTCTCAGGATACAAGGAGACGTGGAAGGATGAAGTGGGCCACATGACTAACTTTAGAGGGACAATTGTTGTCAGGTGTTCTGGGCAGAGATGGGGAAGGAGGAGAGAAATGAGTGTGTGTGTGTGTGCGTGTGTGTGCGTGTGTGTGCTCATGTGTGTGTGTAAGAAAAAGAGGATTTCTAATTGCCAGTGCCAAATAGAACCTCAGAGAATATTCATTTGTGGTATGAAGGCACCTTTATCTTGAAGCCTTTCCAACTGACCAGGGCAGTTATCCTCCTGACACCCAGGGGCAGTTGTCTTCACTTTGCTTTTGAGGCTTTTTTCCAGAGGACATTAAGCAACCTTGCTTGGGCTTTGCACCTGTAAGTTGAACTTGACCTGTAACCCCAGAGATGGCAGACATCAGGGAGAGCTCTGGTCGAGGCGACCCAATGAGTTACGACTCAGTAAACATTGCTTCCACACCTCCAAAAACCTTCGGATTGGGACTCCCAGCCTACGGGTTGTGTAACTTAATGTGGATGTACTTATCTTTTTATTTAAGAACAGATATAAAAGTGTAAATGGGTCTACCATGGAAGGGCATTTTCCTCTAGTGCTGCAATAATAATAGTAGTAGCAGCAGCAGCAACTAACAGTTACTGAGCAGTTAGTTTCTACCTGGTACTTTTATGTTCTTATCTCATTTAAACTTCTTAGCAATCCAGGTAACCATAGCCACCGCTTATTGAGAGCCTGCCATATGTCGGGCTTCCTGTTTACTATTTCATTTTTTCAGAAGTGTGCAGAGGAGGCTTGAGTATCCTTATTTGACAGGTGAAAATCTGACTCAGACGTGAAGTAACCTGCCAAAAGCCATGCAGTGAACAAGTGGCTGAGCCTGACTTGACGTTCATGGCTGTCTGACCTCGATGCCATGCTCCTTACCCCACACAGTGCTGCCTCATGTATGGGACTCAGAGGCTCTCGCTGTGGCTGAGAAGTCACTGCTTTTGGCTTTTGAATAACATGACAAAACAAATTACTTTGGGGATCTAGAAGGAAGTTGTTGGCCTGTGTGTAAACTCAATTGGAACGTCACCGAGAAGACAGCTCTGGAGGCGTCTACAAATATCTTCCAAGGAATATCCCCAAAGTGAAAAATCACCAAGAAAGTATAACAGCTTCTGTGTTTTGGTTTGCAAATGAGTTTTGAGGAATGGGCTTGAGATGTTGAGTTGTTGGCATTTTTCCCATCACAAATTTAAAGGACTTTTGAAGCGCTGCAGGAAAGGGGAGAAGGAGGAGTTGGGGTTGCTGATTATTTACAGCTCTGAGCCCCGAGCAGGTACACAGAATTAAAGGCCTCCCACCATTCCAATTGCATTTAATTTTATTCTGAAAATGACTACCTGCCAATAAACCACATTGTTCACTATCATCTCTGCAAGTACTTTTGAAGTACTATTACTCAAGTTCACTTAACACCACTTGACAACTTTAAGCAGATAACAATTGAAGTACTGGTAATGAAGTCTCTCTCTTTTTTTTTTTTTTTTTTACATTGTTTTTAACCACACGATTTTATGACTCTCTTTATCAAACATGTTGAAATTAATACATGAGTTGATTCAAGTATTTCCTCGCCCTTTCTGGTCATTGAGATGTCAGTGAGAGAAGGGGCTGGCAGCCTTGGGCAACTGTGGGTATTCCAAGGTGATGGGTGCTCCTGGGTGTGGAGCCTTTGGAAATCGGTCAGTGGTTGCTTTTTGTGTTGAGCCCTCAGATGTCTGAGGGTGTGTGCTTGGAGGGGAGAATCAAGGGAGGACTCAGGGGAATTGCCTTGGCAAGTGAAATCATAGTTCCCACGCAAAGGGAGGACACAAGAGCTATAATCTTATCCTGTTGCCAGGCAGAGTTCCTACAGATTCATGGCAGAGCTGTCTGCACAAGCAGGAATCCAATTTTATGTCCAAACAAATACAGCATGAAAATTGGACTGCTTCCCTGAGAACAGCGAAGGCAGGTATTCGGGTCGGTTGACAAAAAAAAAAAAAACCCTTTCTTCTTTAAAATAGGGGGTGGGATTAATACAGCAGCAGATTAGAGCTTTATTTGTTTAAATCTTGCAGAATCTGTAAGCATTCACAATCCTCTTGACTTGTAGTGCCTGATTGTAAAAAGAACAGTTGAATGAGCTCATTGTTTCCTGGGTTTTTTCTTTAATGTATTTTACAAACAGTCTAGTGACAGCCCTGACACACTGATTTCTATGTACTCGCACTTCAGTTAGGGATTACAGCATTAATAACAGAGTTCCATGCATCATGCCATTTTTAAGCATGATCGTTATGATAAAGGGCATATACTTAATTACAGGCCTGCTTAATTACAGCTCTGTTGAAGCTCGTTTGTTTAGGAGAATGCTAATTGCGCTGCGGAGCCCGCGGCACATCCTCACTTTCATCTGCTGTATGTTGCTCGATGCCGTGTATCAGCGTTTTGTTAAAACTGCCACACAAAAAAGAAAAGAAGAAGAAAACACTGGCCTAGTACTGAAAGGAAGTGTGCCTAGCAAATGTCTCTTGGTCAGAGAGACAGACGAGCAGAACCCAGCGCTTGCTGAGCACCTCTCACCATACACTGGGCCCTTCCCCTCTGTGGTCTTGATTTCATTTCTCACAACAGCCCATTTTGCAGACAAGGTAATTGAGGCTCAGAGAGGGGAGGTGGCCTGTACAGCCTGCTGAGTAGGAATTAAAGCTCAGGTCTGTTAAACTCCTGGGCTCATCCTTTCCCTGCCACACCCCACTACAACGCCCGCACAGCTAGTCTCTGCATGTGAATCCTGGCTCCATTTCTGGTGGTGAGACCTAGAGCAAGCTACATAAATCCCCTAAGCCTGGCTTTCCTTAAATTTAACATGCAAATGATAATTTTGAGGGTTAAATTATTTCACGCATGTTCATGACCTAGTATGTAGTCAGTAAATACTGTTTCCTTTCTTCTTCTTTTTTTGATGAAAGTATACCCAGCCAAAGATACACCATTTCATCAATTTCTACATGTACAATTCAGTAACACTGATTATATTCTTCAGGTTGTGCTACCATTCTCCACATTATTGCACCACCATTATCTTAAAAAGTCACTGCCCCCTAAGTTTCCCATCCAACCTTTTGAGTTGCCATTGTCAATTTGATTTCACATAGATAATTCTTTAAAAGAGCACAGTGCTCAAAGCAGACATACTTTACTAATTAAAATAAGCTGTTTTTTGGTTCATAGAAGACCAGGGGATAGTTTTTGTTTAAGGTTTAAAATTTAAAGATTACCTCAGGGCGGTAATTTTGGGCACTCATCCAGCCTCAGTGGCTCTAGAAAATCTGGATTCCATTGTCCTTACTCTCTTTGTAGAACTGGGCTAGGGGAGAATTTCCGTTTTCACCCAGGTTTGGGGGAGCCTTCTTTATGTCAAACTGGGGCCAAGGAGAGAGGATAACTCTGTGCCCTGGGAATTAGTACCCTTTGGTGCCAGTGATGGTTCGAACTCACTAGCCACTTCCCAGGAGAAAGATGTGGTAGTCTGCTTCTGTAAAGATTACAACCTTGGAAACTCTGTGGGGCAGTTCTACTCTGTCTTACAGGGTCACTGTGAGTCGGAATAGACTCCATGGCAGTCGGTTTGGTTTTTTGGTTTGGTGCCAGTAAGGAAAGAACAGTCACAGTACCTGCTTCTGGGTTGAAATCCTTATAGGATTTCAGTCTTTATCCAGTTTATAGACTGTCCTCCAGGCTCCCTATTAGCCAGTTACAAGGTAAGCATGCTATGCAAGTCTTCATTTAAGTCATTGATAAAGCCCTAGGTACCTCCAGAGAGGTCTCTCCAGGTCAGCATCAATCAGTTAATCAGTTTCCTGAGCATCTAGTCCAACCACGTATGGATTCTCCTAATCTTAACATTATTCAGCATATTTACCCATGCTGTCCACATAGATAACATGAAACATTCTGTCAGATGCTTTCCACCTACCATCATCTTCGTTATACCAGATTTTTGAAATAAATAAAATTTAGTCAGCAGGTTATCTATTTAGCAAACTCTTACTGGCTCCTGATGATTCTTGCTTCCATTTTAAGGGACTCCACGTGTTAGAGAGAAGTACAATCTTGATGAGAAAATCCTCCATCCCTAAGCTTCAGCCCATAAGATCCTATCGACTCATCTTTCTTTTCCCCTGAATTTGTTAAAGTCTGTTTTCTAGAAAAATAGGAGGAACATCTGGCTGGGCTCATCTTCCTGTCACGAACTGTAAGATAAGTAGTAGTTTATCCCAAGGTTCTGTCACTCTCACTTCACCAGACACCACCTTCATGTGGTCAGGGTTAGGTCTGCACAGGTTCTCCTCATCGTTCCTCTGCTGCCAAGCCTAATCAAGAGTGCTGGGCCACTGGGCTGGGTCCTGAAGTCCACCCTCACTGCTATCTCTTGCTTCTCAGACAGTCTCAGGAATGAAACTTCCCTTTGTTCTCTCTAGATGGGCTGGTATGTTCCCATAATGATTTCACTTTTGATCTTCTTGCTTTTAACTTCCTGTAGTTTTCCTGTGAAGAAATAACCTGTGAGTCTACCCGGTGTACTTGGGTCTTTGCAGATCTCTGTCACCTTCTTAAAACACAAGTTCTGTAGACACACATTGACATTTAGATAGAAGTAGCTGTCACCAATGAGGGAGTTATTCACCATATCTTATCAGAAACACCAAACACTAATAAGATTGATGGGTTCCCAGCTTGGTGATGTGTGCCGAAGATGTGCCTATTAAAAACTATCCACCAGTCATAGGTCAGCATGCTTATTGAATGCTATTTCCAAGGCACTGTGCAAGTGCTCTGGGGGTACAAAGAGGCCTGTGACATGGACCCTGCCATCTGTCTGGTGGGCAGAGAGAAGCTGTGAGCAGATGGGTGTAAGTGTGTGTATAGAGAGCAGAAAGTGACAAGGGCCATGGCAGAGCTGAACATACTGGGCTTTGGGAATTCAAAAGAGAGGTAAAGTAGGTTGTGCCATCTAGTGCTCAACCTTGGATGGCCAGGAGGAGGGTGGTACGTTCACTGTTAAGTGGGAAGTCCAGGAAAACAACGGAATTGGAGAGAAGGTGGTAGTGGTTCTGACTTTGGACTATTTACACACCTACTTCCTGGCCCATGTGTCTCATCAGAAAGAGTTTGTAAAAGGGCCACCTCAGAGACTTAGGGAGGTCATGATAACGATAGTCAAAAGTGCGAAGGACCATGGTGTAGAAGAAGCAGACCTGTTCTAAGAAATTCCATCTATACCTAATGGAAGGGCCAAGGATTTTGGAGTCTCTGTTTCCTGCCTGTGTGACCTCCGCAAGCTCCAGACCCTTTCTGAGCCTCTGCTTCCTGGTATGTAAAGTGATCAGAAATGGTGTGAGTGCTGGGTGCTGGCCTGTCTTAGCAGCACCAGAAGGAGTCAGGAGTTCAGAGTTCAGTGGGGGTGGGCATTGGTGCACAGCCTGTGTGGGCAGGCGGTGGTGGGAGCTGGGAAGGGGAGCATGGCCTCTTGTTGGATCTTGGGCAGGACTTAGTTCTCCTTCTCTTGCTGCTTTCCGGGGTCCTCTGTTCACTGATGATTTTTTTTTCAGCTATAAATGAACATGTGCCTAGGTGCTCAGAGATTTCACTAGTATGTATGAGTGTGTGCTATATAAGATCATTTGTGGCTTCCCTACTCCTTTCTGGGGAAATAGTCACAATGTTCTCAGTCCTTAGCCCGTTTTCTGGGCGGTTCGCGGCAGGTTGCAGGGGATACCTGTGATGGGAGAATGCTTCTGACCACAGGTGTCTCCATCAAAGCCAGGCAGTCCAGCTTTGGGCAGCGGCCTTCAAAGGAGAAGAGAGATGCTTCCATTGCAGCAGCTGGGGCCAGCTGTGCCATTTCTTTTGCTTCAAGCTTACAATTTTTTTCCTGAAATAAATTATGAATGTAGCTTGAAATGAGCCATTTGGCTCATCTTGCTGATCAGAGAGGATGTGTCCCAAGTTTATTTTCTTTCCCTTTTTTTCCTTTTTCCTGCTTTTCTTTATACTTCTGCTATTTTTCTTTTTTAGGACTAAAAATATTATCCACCAGTTATATACTAGAGAAGTCCAATTTTAGAAGACATTGGGAGAAGCAAAGAATGTCATTTCCCAGTGAACCCACTCACCAAGACTTCTATTTCACTCACTCCATGTTTTCCTAAAACAACAGTTTACCAGAAAACCATCACCCTCAGGGAAGTCTCTGGGTGGTACAAACAGTTAAGTGCTTGGCTACTAACTGAAAGGGTTAGTGGTTCTAGTCTACCCCGAGGTACCTCAGAAGAAAGACCTGGCAATCTACTTCTGAAAAGTCAGCCACTGAAAACCCAATGAAGCACAGTTCTGCTCTGACACACATGGGGCCTCCATGAGTCAGAATTGACTTGACAGCAACCGGTTTGGTTTTTTGGTTTTATCACCCTCAGGGTGAGGCCCCCACCCTTCTGGGCTGCAGGTCCTTGGCACAAGTGGCTGGGACCAGCGTGACCAAGTTTGGCCTTTGCTCACTTCTGACTTTGCACAGACCTGAAGGAGAAGCCAAACATCGGGAGGTGTGCCCACCCATCCCAGCAGCTAGTGCTGTGCCTCACGTTTTGCCAGATATGACCCACCCCTCAGACGTGCTGAGACTCCAGAGCTGAGTATTGTATCAGACCCTACTCTAACGTTACCATTAATAAAGGGTGCTTATCCAGGGAAAGAGTGGCTAGCAGAGTCACGCTCCGGCTGTGTTTTCCTCAGTGTGCCATCGATGAAGATGACCTGGGGACACACTTGGGGGTGGGAGGGGGTTGTAGAAGAGGAAAGGTGGTCTTGTTCCACTTTCCTGCATCACCCAGCTGCACCATTGGACTGTTGGCTCTTCATATGGTTTCATACGTAGCCATTTTATGCCCCTTCTCCCATGTTACTTGTTAAGTCACAGCAGGCTGAGGGGCATCGAGTCAGTGCTTGAAGCCCCAGGGCCTACGTAAATGAGAGTTGAAGACTGTGCCCCTGCAGCCCCCACCTTTGAGCCCCACCGGCTGGGCAAGGGCTTCATACACACCACTTCTAAGTTGCGCAGCAGCCCCTTAGCATGGGAGGTGCTATCCTTGCTTTAACTGGTGAGAAGCTTGTCAGAAGTCACGGATGGGATTCAAACCCAATCTGTCTGACTTCATAAGTTACTCTTCCAAGTTAAAATTTCCCGATGGACCCGATATGATTAGTCTTAGCTTTGGTGTTAGCTGCCATCAAGTTTGCCCCCAACTCATGGTGACCCCACGCCCAGTCCTGTGCCATCCTCATGATCATTTGTGGATAGGACTGTTGTGATCCATAGGGTTTTCATTGGCTGATTTTTGGAAGTAGATCACCAGGCCTTTCTTCCTACTCTGTCTTAGTTTGGAAGCTCCACTGAAACCTGTTCAGCATCACAGCAACACACAAGCCTTTACTAGCAGACAGTGGTGGCTGCACATGAGGTACATCAGGCAGGACTTGAAGCTGGCTCTCCTGCATGGAAGGCAAGAATTCTACCACTGAACCACTACTGCCTCATCTAGTCTTAGTTAGAGACTGTCTAGTGAACATGCTTCCTGCCCACATCCTCACAGAGCACGGCTTTATCCGCTCTCAGCTCTGCCTGTGCCATTTTCCTGCCTCAGCCTCTCAGTGACTCCCACTGCTCACAGATCTGAATCTCATCTCCTTGGCAAGGGTTCTAGGCTCCCTCTCTGCTCCCAAAGCTCCTGTCTGCACACCTGCCTGGTGTTCAGGGGTGTGCAGGGAGGAGGACTCCAACTTAGCCACTCATTTTAAGCTGTGCACCCCTGGGAACAGGGGTGGCACCTGCTCTCCCACAGCCACTGGCTCACCTGTATCATCTGTGTTGATGTCTTGAGTTACTGAACATCATTGGTGTGTTCAATGCTATTTTCTCTTTTGCAGCAATGGATGGTGTGCCTTTTATGATTTCAGAGAAGTTTTCTTGTGTTCCAGAAAGTGTAAGTTTTAAGCATGATTGCCCTTCCCCACTGCCACCCCAGCCTGAAGCCTCTTCCCTCTTGATTTCCACAGCATGCCGGGCCCTAACACTCCTGCCTCCATCTGAATTCTCTCTCCCATGGAAGCTTAACCCTGCAGTCCAAGGACAGTGACTCCTGAGAGCAGGGAGTGAGTGGTGTCCCCTCTGCCCCTTCAGCTAGCACCTGCATGTAGTAGGTGCTTGAGAAGTGAAAGAATGGATGAGGAATGAGACAGACTAACAGACAAACTCAGATGCAGCCGAGTTTTATCATTTCAGATGTGATGGTAAATTTGACTGAACCAGTGTGTTGTTGTAAATGGCCTTATTTTCCAGGTTCAGCTTAGTGATTTTGTTCTTTTTTGTTTAACTATGGCAGAGTACTGTAGAAAAGAGGCTGCCTTGTTTCCCTTTGTCATTGCTATGTTCTTGGCAACTGCATACTCTGCCCTGACACAGAGGCCTCCACGTGGCAGTGGTGGCACCGCGGGTGCAGAGTGCCTTGTAGCTGGGGGTCTCTCCTTAGAGTGAGGGTGCTCACCCCAGGCCAGTATTCACCCCACACAAACAGCTCATTCACCCCTGAGCTGTCTCTGGTGACAGAGGGACTGAGTGAGCTGGCTGGGTTGGAGGCCAGAACTGGGCCATGGAGGGTGCCCACCACACACAGTGCTGAGGGACTGTATGTGGGGGGCTGCAGGCCCTGCCTGGCACAACTGGGGTCTTCTCTCAGATGGTGCTGCCCTAGGATGGCAGTGACCCTCTCTCAGCTGTGCAGTCCCGGTCTACGCCGGCTCAATAGACTTGTTCCTGGTTTTTATCCTTTCTGCAGAAGTTTGCTTTGAGTAGCTAATAAACGTGAAGGCCCCAGATTGGGCACCAGCAAAAGAATCCTTCAGTGTTTTTCTTGGATCCAGCTTAAAAACCACCCGGCTTGCTATTTGACCTGCTCTGTAGTTTCCATTTTCATGAAATATAATAGGTCTCCTCTGAACCCTTCTGGTAAGCAGCTTAATCTTGAAAAATGCTCGCAACGTGACACTCGGAGCATGAGTAACTTCAGCCGACTTCACTTGGCCACGTTGCCATAGAGACGCTGGCGCCTCTCCCACCCTTTCCCTTGGAGAGGCTGTTCTGTCCTGCTTACCAGTTCCAATAGGGAAAGTTTAGTGGGGTAGTTAGAGCCTAATGATACAACAGCTGGGCCTCTGCTGGATCCCAGGCAGCGAGGCCGAGCGGGCAGGCGGCCTCTGTTCTCCTGCCACTTGGGCTGGCAGCTCAGAGAGAGCCAAACTGTTTTGTGGCCACTGGCAGAGCAGCTCCAGGAGCTTGTGTCTCATTCGTGGCCCTGTCCCAAGATTGCCCTGGCGAATGTACGGCAGCAAGTGCTCACAGAGCGCTGACTCTGGCCAGCCTAGCGCCCAGCGCTCCATGTGCACTCTCTCATCTAATCCTCCCAACAGCCCTGCAAAGAGAGATTGCCCATGTTGCTTTCTAGCCGGCAAGGAAATGATGAAGTGATTTAACCTGAGGTTGCATCATTAGGAGGGGCTGAGCATGATCCTAAATCCGGGTCCTTGGAATCCAGAGCCGGCCCCTGGAAATCCCTGCTGGCTGAGATCAGGCTGGCTCAGGCCTGCGGAGGCTCTCTCGCACTGCTCTGCCTCTGGGCTGCAGTTCAGAACGATGAAGGCCCTGGGGTTTTGTTGGAGACTTGGGTTTCACCTCTTCATCCCTGGCTGCCAGCTGCCAAGCACACAGGCTAGAGGAGGCTGGGTGGAGGGCCCACAGGGGGTGCAGACCATGGCCTCACACACAGGGTCCCCTTGGCCTCTCATCCGTGCATTTCAGCCCATCTCCTCCAGGCGTCCAGCTAATGCTCACTGCCGTTTGATTACTCACGCCATCTATTGAAAAGCCAGCATTTTCATAAGAAAAGGCCCTATCTT
Source organism: Dugong dugon (assembly GCA_030035585.1). NCBI lineage: Eukaryota > Metazoa > Chordata > Mammalia > Sirenia > Dugongidae > Dugong > Dugong dugon. Next base: position 71,086,648 of record CM057471.1, read on the forward strand.
CATGAAATTATAGAAACACCCATTAAAATGCAGTATTACCATTTTTTCACCACCATTGAGTTCTGAAATGATAATTTATGGGCAGTTATTTCATTTGCCTTACATTTTCAAAAGACTTGGAATTCCCTCCGGCCCTTGCTGGATACCAAGGAGTCCTGGACAGGAGACTCACCATCCCTGCCACCTGGGATTCCTTAGACCCCTTGCTTTCTATAGACACAGCAGTGTAGCCCCTGGTCGGAGCCTTGGGCACCTTCACCCCTACAGCTGCAGAGAGAGGGCAAACCTTGCCAGCTTCTTCATTGTAGTCAGAGGAGCAAGCAGTGTCCTCGTACCAAAAGGACCTGACCCATGTTGACGGTCATATTTTCTTGAAGTATGTTCTTTGTTCTAACCACTAATCTGTATGCCCTCGCTAATGATTAGAGAGGAGACCCTGAGTGGCACAAATGTTTAAGTGCTCAACTGCTAGCCAAAAGGTTAGCTGTTTGAACCCACCCAGAGGCACCTTGGAAGACAGGCCTGGCAATCTCCTTGCAAAAGTTCACAGCCTTGAAAACCCTATGGAGCACAGTTGTACTCTGCACACATGGGGTCACCAAAAGTTAGAATCAACTCCATGGCAACTAACAACAACAACAAAGTGATAGAGAGTCACGCTGGCATGTTCCTGTATTTCCTGCATTTTCTGTGGAAAGGGGATGGAGAATATGCTAGATGGCACCAGGCAGTTTGAGATTTCCAATTTTTGTACATAAAAGCAAATGTGAAGGAGCATTTTCTAGCCATTTAAGAGGGTGACGTGTTCTGTATTTTCAGATGCAGCCCTTTGATCTCTTGAGAATCACCATCAAATCTCTGGCAGAAATTGAAAAAGAGGTAAGTAAGCTGCCCAGAGTGGGGGCAGGTGGGGCTGGGCCACCACTTGCTCATGTCAAGGTCTCTCATCTCCTGTTAGGGATTGTTTCAGAAGCAGGAAGGACCTAGTAGCAGGGGCACCCTTCTGAGAAAACATTTTATTTCACTCAAATTTATTTCTTAGAAACTCAGTTTTAATATATTTATTACTTTGTGTCAGATATGACAGTCATCTCCTTGTGCTCTCTAAGTCACAAGGTGTTAAGTGATGAAACGATCAATTCTGCTTCATTTTATTAAAATGTCTCCACTTAGACAAGGTGAGGGCAGAGGGGTGGGCCTGGGGTCAACTTTTCTTCTTCCTTCTGTTGTAATATTTGCCACCAGTAGGGGCTCTGTGAGGCTGTCCACGTTTCTAATGATTTAGGGGAAGGGCAGGACACACACAGTTGTACTTGTTAAGCGAGGTCCCATTTGGCAGCCTGGTTTGAAATAGTTTGGATGTTTGCCTAATAAAAAAAGAAAGAAATCCAAGATTGGGGTATGTCTGATAGCTCTGAAGAAAGAGTGGAGATAATGAAATCAGACTGGAGGTCAGATGTGTCAGGTGTTTTCCCTGTTTTCGTAAGGCGGCATTAGAGTGTGTGCGTCTTTTTTATGTATAGAAGGTTGTTAAGCAGTCACATGATTGCAGCCAGCTCTCCTCGGAGAGGAACATTTGTCTCAAAGATGGAAATGGTAGAACCATTTCAATATTCTCAGTTCCTTTGGGTTTTCTCTTATGTACCCAGCTCTCAGAAGCAGGTTGCATTACTGAAAGATGGCTGAAATCAAGGAAAATTGAATCAATGTAGCACAACAAATTTCTAAAGCTGTCATAGCAAAAACAAGACAAAAAAGTCCCCCTTTGTCTTTGATTTTCTGTAAATCATAAAAATGAACCCAATTGTCATACAGATTTTTTTTTTTTTTTTTTTTCAATTTAGGGGAAAAATGGCTGGCTACTACATTAGAAATACACATGTGCATAGAATTTCACGTCTGCTTTTTCAGAAGCAGGGTAGCCATGGAAGGTTTGGAGGGCCACCTGCTTGTGAACGCCGCCTGCCTTTGCACGGGGTGCTGCCTGGGTGGGAGCTCTGTGAGTCTTTGCAGAAGACCTTTGAGGGCAGTCTGCTCTGACTGCAGGGGGCAAAGCAAGGGCAGAGCTGGTTAAGACAGACAGAAGCCATAGAGAAAGATGTCTGAACCCACTAGCTTCACCACTGCCTGGGGGCAAGTCACACCCCCACTCTGTTTAAAACGGGGGCACTAGAGCCTATCTCAAAGGGTTCTTGTGCGTGCTGAATATGTGTAAAAAGCCCTGGCAGACAGCATGTACTCCATCACAGGTGGTTAGGTGTCACTGATGTGGCATGTGGTGCAGAGAAAGGGAGCAGCCATTGAATGTTGAGCTTTCGCTGCCCTCCCGGCCTCCTCTGGCTGGCTTATCTGTGGGCTGTTGACAGTAGCAGCACTTACTAACCACCTGCTGTGGGGCCTGGGTTCTCAGCCCAAGCTGACCAAGTGGAGGCCATTCCTTCCCGTTTCATGGACAGAAATTGAGGCTCTGAGAGGTGAAGTAACTTGCCCAAGACAAGACTCAGACCCAGCAGTGCTGTGCTTCAAACCCCCTCCAGTATGACTTGCAGTCCATGGCTTCATGTCCCCCTAGGGGTGCACTCTGGAGGCAGGTCGACCTGGGTTCCAACCCCACTAGGCCTTCAAATTACCAGGATGGAGTGAAGTGGGTGAGGGTCCCAGTGAAGGGCCAGTGCATGTGGTAAGAACCACCAAAAGTGTTAATTCCCTTCCCCACCCCAAGTACTGAAGTCCGACCCAAACAATGCCTTCCTTTAGAGTGTGCCGTCTTAGCGTCCCGCGCTCTGGGTTGAGGTGTGGCTGCCCAAGAGGTGGCAGAGCCAGATGTGGAGAGCAGGGCTCTGGAGTCAGCTGCCCTGGACTTGAATCCCAGCTCTGCAACTTCACCTTTCTGAGCTTCAGTTTCCTTTTCTGTAAAATAAGGATAATAATAAGAATACTTGTCTTGTAGGATTTTGGGGGGGTTAACTCTAAGTGGCTTAGAACAGTGCCTGCCGTAGTTACCTCTCAGCTAATGTTAGGTGTTGCAGTTATGACCATCATTACTGTTGTTGTTCTCTTTGTGAGTAAGGGGGTGTGGCGCAGTAGTTAAGAGCTCAACTTCTAACCAAAGGTCAGCAGTTCAAATCCACCAGCCACTCCTTGGAAACCCTATGGGGCAGTTTTGCTCTGTCCTATAGGGTCGCTATGAGTTGGAATCGATTCAATGGCAATGGGTTTTTTTGGAAGGGGATGTGAGTCAGCATAAATCCATCCCATTTCAGCACCTGAGGCTGCCCAGTCGCTGGTGGCTGAGGAGCATCATCCTGGTGGACAGAGCCTAGCTTTGTTTTGTGTTTTTAGTGATGGGGTAAAAAGCACATCTGTGTTCCCTGTTGCAGGAAAATAAAGTGGAGTTAAAGAAAATGTGGGAAAATGGAGAGTGGTTAGATGTATTAGAAAGGATCTAAAACCATAACAAGTATTACCTCAGTCAAGAATGCTATGGAATTTTTCATTTAATTAGAGGATTTAAAAGTTACTTACACTGGCCATTCGAGTGCATTTAATGGTGATTAGTATGTTATATTCATACACTTTGGTGAAACGGATTCCTTCTGCAACAATGTCAGAAGATTTTCCTCATAAATAAGCCTGATGGTTGCTCCTTTGAGTCACTACACTCGCATTGTTCACTGGCATTGGAGACCAGAAGGGGTGCTCTACCTGCGGCCCACTGGCCTCCACTCTCAGGATCCCTGTGCTGGGCCCCGGGGGTGGGCCAGGTGTCCCCTTGGTCAGGATGATTTTGTGTTTGCTCCTTTCCATTCACAAGTCCGGCTGCTGCTTGGTAAGGCAGGAGAGACGGGCCCTGTGCTTGGGGAGGGGCCTGGGGGCCAAGGGATCCCTGCTAGGAAATTTGCTTTGCTCACTGTAAACCTTTGGATTTTACACCATTAAACCAAAACCAGAAAATAAAAATACAGGCAGGGAGGCTGCCTTTGGGTTTGGGGGTACAGACACAAGGCTTGCGTGTCTCTCTCATCCCTTGTCCGTTCTGAACACCTCCCTGGATCTTGTCTAGACTCCTGAGCCAGTGGGGAAGGCTCAGCACCTCTGGGAAGGCTGCTTTGTGCTGGGCAAGTGCTTCCTCTTCTTTCTCCCTCGCTGCCCCATCTACAGAGGAAACCTGGGCTGCGAAGCTAAGTGACTTGTCAGAATCCCACAGCAGCAATAGAGCCAGCCGCTCAGGATATCCCAGAGCTAACGCGCGTGTGTGGCTGTGGCCTGGCTAAATCTATAGCTATCCTCATCCATGACAGGGTAGTCCCAGCTTTAAAAGGAAGTAGAAACAAGGCTCTGGAAGGTAGCATTTTGTTCTGTTTTACCATCTCTTGTCTGTCCAGAATTAGGACCAGTTTGCTTTTGTGCCAGCTTTAACTTTACTTACCCTACCCTGCCAGAGGGGTGTTTCTGAATTTAAGCCAATGCTCCATTGCCACCATTTAGCTTCACTGACAGGTCACTCCATGAATGAACCCCATGACCCTGTCTCATTGAGCATGGTGGTTAGGGACAGGAGCAGGCGAACCTGAAATAAATGCCAGGCACCAAAGAGAGCAGACCAGCAGTTAGCCAAGGAGAGCTGCACCGTGGTGTCACCACCACAGCAAGGACCCACAGTGGATCTGAGCATGCCTAAGCCCAGGAGTTGCCTGGGAAGGATGGAGACAAAGTGTCACCCCAGTCATGGATGCACAGAGCGCCTCCAGTCCCCTGAAATCCTGACGTGCTCAAGGGAGAGTGTGATACTTAGCCCCAGTGGCCAGAGCACGCTGAAGGCAGGACACACGTGCACTGGCAGTGCGGCGGGCAGCATGGCATGGAGCACACCCCTTTGGAAGTTAGTTACCCGGTGTTTACGGGGATGTTTGTGGACCGTGTCAACAGTGAAGGCAACACAGGTGAATGGAGAGAGCACAGATTTTGAGTCTGGATGCCTGGGGTGGGATACCAAATCTGCCACTTAGGTTGGACCCGGGGTGAGTCCCTGAGCTTCCCCACCTCAGGTTCCTCACAAGATCGAAGGCCTGGTTACCCTGCCCCAGGGTGCACGGCTTCACCGCGGGAACACCTTGCCATTGGCAGAACGCTGCTCCCTTTGCTGCTGCCGGCGCTTCTGCAGCTGCTGTTGTATGAACAGGGATTTCCTGTGTTGTGGTATTTGTAGCACTGAGGTCAAGTTTCATGAAAGGCACCCAAGAACGGGCATATTTTAAGGTTAAAATCGCTGTGTATGCCATCGAGCAGATTTTGAAAAATAAATCATTGAAAAGGCAAAACCTTTCACAACTCAGAAATACTCTTTTGTGGCATGGTTCATTGCAAATTAACGGAACCATGATTAATAAAGAAATTCAAGCTTTAATGCTTGTCATTCTCCTAGCGCCCAATGGGAGTGACAGCCTCTGTCCTGGCCCGTCTGCCAGTGTCCACCATCCTCCTGCAGCTTGTGTCCACCTATGGCTCAGAGTGGGGCTTTGCAGTCTTCCCAGGGCACCAGGAAATTCATCTGAGGAACAGAAAGCAAAATTTTGCTCATCTCCCCAGGAGGCTGCTAGGGAATGAGGGAGGGAGGCTGGCTGGTGGCAGCTGCACAGCAGGAATGGAAACGTTTTTCTGGCTCTGCCCCCACCCAACCACTCCCGCCCTCACTCCCCCTCCCCCCTGCCCTGCGGTGGGTCTGGACAGCAGCAGGTTTGGCTCTGCAGCAGGGCAGCAAGTGACCCCATAGGACTGTGTCCCAGTGAGCCCCTATTGTTCTCCCTGCTGCCTGAACAAAAGCTTCTCTCTGTTCAGAAGCTGGGAAAAGTGTAATTTCGCAGACTAGACCCCTGTGATGAAGCATCTTCTCTCAGAGTGAGAAGATGGGCATATAAATATTCTCCATCTCTGCCGTTCTTTATTTCCCTTGTAAGCAGTCGCCCCATTTCTCCAACTGATGGATTCTCCGTTGCAGCCAGGGTGGGAGTTCCCAAGCGCTGCAGTCCGGGCAGCAGCTTCTCAAATAATTCTCGTGTCTTGGTTACCTTTTCTCGGGCCTGTTTGTCCTCTTCACCCACCGACTACCCACCCTGCCCCGTGGCCCATCCACCCCAAGCATCCCCTCCTCACAGATCACACCATCCCTTGTCTCAAGGAGTGATGGGCAGGAGACAGCAGCCCTGATTATGGACTTCATGCTGCATGCGTATCTACCTCCAAGCCCTTTAAAAATCCAGGCTAACATTTCCTATGATGAAACGGCATCAGGTAGGTGAGAAATCCCAAGTGCCTTCCAGCTCCGTGAAAATCCCACCTGCTGCCCACCTCACCCTTCCCTTCAGGGGGTGCTGCAGTCAAAACATGGCGCACAGAAGTGCTCATTAGCCCTCCACACTCACTGGTGGAACAAACCAGCTTCCATTTTCACTTGACTTTAAAGCTGAAAGACGAGGGAGAGTCTAATTAGTAAGGGACGATCTAATATTAATCACCCCCTTAAAATTGACAAGGGAGGCAGTTCATTTAACCACTTAATTGCTACAGGCTTTTATGGGCTGCTGTTTGCAGACATATTTAATGAAGAAGTTATAAATCTAAGGGAGCTTAAAATTTTAATTTTATACCTAAATATTTTCCTTGTTCTCTTGTTTGTAGTCAGTCCTCTAGAGTGTAGTCACGTGGGATGTTCTTTAAATGAACTTATTTGCTAACTGGCGTGATTTCAGTTTTTAAAACATTGGTTCCAGCAATTAAGCATTTTTTTCAGTTCCCAAATGACTAGAGAAATTCGTCTTGATTATAATTGCTCTTAGCCACGCATATCTAATTTGTGTCTTTTTAAGTGTTAATTAGTAAACAGTTTGAGCTGACATCTTTATGTGTTTGTGTGTTGAAAAATGGGGCTTATTGCTTATTTAGCTTGGGGCCGATTCCACTAGCATTTACGTCATGACATTGAGGTGAAATTAATGAAAACACATTTGACAGTGCGAGGTAAAAAGAAATTTTGAACACAACTTTTGGACATCCGCTTTGCTGGCTTCTGTGGGCTCCTTCAAATCTATGAGGTTAGGGTGGATTTGGGACCTAGATACTACAGGAAAAAAGTGAGGCAGAAGATTTTTGTATCAGTAATGAAATGGCAGAGTCCCAATTTTATAAAAGCAGAATGTTCATATCCCAGCACAATTGTTCATTCTTCTGCTTTTGGAAAGCATTCATTGTGCTTTTTTAATGTTAAAGAATTTTATGGAGGGAAATGTTGCAGCAACATTGTGGTCCCTTTCCACCATCTAGTGGTCAGGTCTTAAACTGCAGCAGGAAAATAAGGTGCTGCCTTTCTACCTGAGATTCAATATTTTCACCATCCAGAATCCCTAAATTTCCTTATTTTTCATTCAGGAAGCTGAGATGTTTGGGAGAAATTTCTGCCTATAGAATTGATTAAATAAAAGTTAGTTAAATAAATAGCAGTTAACTTGTTCTGTTCTCCTTTTTCATATTGCTCAAAGACACAGAGCTGCCAGCTAAAAATTACAGTGCTATCACCGAGTTGGGATCATTTCAGCCCAAAACAAATAAACGTAATGAATTAGTTAAATTAAGCGCTTTCTGAAGGCACACGTTCGATCGTTTTTTTTGAACTGTGGGAAGTAGCTTGGAGACCACCATTTCAGACTCTTCTAGCACAGCAAGATAAGCTATTGTCCCATAAATTGTGGAGGACCTTCTGGGCAGTTTATCATCTTAAGCAGTTATAAAAAATGTAACATTTAGACAAACATGTAAAGGAAAAGGCGAAAGTCTCCCACAGCCCCACTCCTCAGCCTCACACACACATACACATTCAAACAAACGTTAACCGGGCTCACAAACATACGGAATATCCTGTAACTTGTCTCCACGCTTAGCAGTCTGTTCTGCACATCTTCCCTGTCAGTTCACACTGATCTCCTTCATTCTTTTTAATGACTATACATTGTTCTTTTTTATGATTATGCCATAATTTATTTAACCAGTCCATTATTGACTTTTGAGTTGTTTCCGATTATCCCCTATTATACTGCTGCAATATATTTGCTTGTTCCTATGTCTCTACTTCCCTGTGCCCTTCTTTAGAAGAATATATATTTCCTTTCTCCTTCCAAAAAGGTTCTGCCCATCTAAACTCCCACTAGTGGTATATGACAGTGCCTGTTTCCCATGTCCTCACTATAGCTAAGCATCACTTGTATTTTTGATATTTGACATTGTTTAATCATCTTTAACTATTTTTAAAGTTGAAATCTTTTCATATGCTTATTGGCCATTTGTGTTTCTTTTGTGAATTTCTTCTCTTTGTGTCTTTTGCCCAGTTTTGTTTTAATTGGCTGATTTAACTTCATTCATTGTTAAGAGCTCTTTATTTTAGATACAGCAACCTTCTATCGTATGTTCAAATACACACACACATACATCTTAACTAGTGTCTTTTTACCTTGTTAATGTATTTTGCTATACAAAAGTTTTAAAATTTTCATGGGCAATTTTTTCTTTGTTTTAATGTTTTCTTTATCTTTGTGGCATACTTTAAAAAAAAAAATCTATTGCCTTCAAGTCAATTACTTAGATCATAAAAATATTCACCCCCGTTTTTCTACTTTTATATTTTAATATATTAAAATATTAACTGTTTTTCAACTGCTTAATCTATGTGAAATTTATTAGAAGGTAAAAACTAGAACCAGCTTTGTTTTGTCCTGAACTGTTAGCCAGTTTTCTTAATGTTTATTAGAGTTCTTCAGTGACTTTTAAATGCTACCTTTTTCATATATTTTCATATGTAAGTGATTGATGGATATATTTCTTGACTCTGTGCTTCTATATTGTTCTATTTTTCTGTTATTGCCACAGTGTTTTGAATCCTATAGCTTTTTAATAAGCTTTAATATGTGATAGGATTAGTTCCCCTTGTTAATCTTTTTTTTCCAAAAATTTTTTACAATTTTACTTACAAGATTCTTCTTCTAGCTGTACTTGAGAATATTAGGGGGTGAGGGGGATCCAAAAAATCCATTCTAGATTTTTATTGTGATTGCAGAGTATATAAATAATACAGAAATGGAGAGAGTCTCTATATCCAAGAACAAGGGATGCCTCTTGTTTACCCAGGTTTTTCTTTACGTGCCTCAGCAGAGTAGGATGGTTTTCTTTGTAGAGATCCTACACTTTTCTTTTTAGGTTATTCCTAAGCATCTTATATTATTGTTGCTCTTGTGAATGGAATTTCTTCTTCCATTATATTTTCTGTTGTTTATATATGAAGAAGCTATTGATTTTTAGAGCTGGTTATCTTACTGACTTCTCTTACTGTTTCTAATGGTTTTTCAGCTGCTTTTCTTTGGTTTCCCAGGCAGGCCATTATGTCATTCACAAATACTGATGCCTGCCTCCCTCCTTACAGTATTAATCCCTCTTCCTTTGTGCCTCTGTCTGACACCTTGACTAGCACTTTCAGATCCCTGGGCTATCTCATCTTATTCAGGTTTTGAATGAGAAGTTTCTAGTTTCAGTATTAACTCATAATGCTGCCTTTTTGTTTGTTGTATATAGATATATCTTTTTTATCATGTTAAAAAATTAGCCATCTATTCCTATTTTTCTAAGTATTTTTATCAGGAATGGGTGGTGACATTTGATAAATGTCTTTTAATCATCTATTGAGATGATCATATATTTTTCTCCACAGGCATATCAGTATGGTGAACTATATTAATAGAGTTGCCAATTCTGAGAGCCTTAGGACCCCCCGACCCCACCCGCCCTTTTGGTTTTGTTGGCAGCGGGGTTAGCTGAGCAGCAGCCACACAGGCTACTCCCACAGCAGCCCCGGGCATTCGTCATATAAATAAGAGAACTTGATTGATCCCGTTGAAATGAAGCTGAATCCAAGACAGTGTTTGGCAGACAGAATGACCTGCCCTGGTTACCATTGTGCCCTGTGTACCTGCTCGTGCAAAATTAAAGTCAAGATGAATATTTGGTCTTTCGCAGGTCCTTCGTAAGAGGGTTTTTCTATCCTTTTCTTATTACCTGGAAACTTTTAAGTTTTAAATAAAGTAATGTATTTTTTAAAAAGAACGATTAGAAGATTGTGGGCGTGTATGTAAATAATGAGCATAAATACAAGGCCAAGGGTAGAAGGGCACCTTCTCAGGTGACCCCACAGCCTCTGGTTTTTCACCCAGAGATCAGGCCTGGGAAGCAGTATCATTTGAATTATTTTCTATAGATAACAGAGAAAAGGGAAAAGACAGTGAAATCTCCATTTTTTTTGTGATATTCTGGTGACTTCTGAAGGCATTGATCCAGCAGCAGCCCTCTGTCAGTCCACAGCCCCTCCCAGAGTCCCACCCAGGGCAGATGCTGGACAGGCACGTGCTTGCAGACCCGCCAGGCCCCAAAGGAGTGACGGCCGGAGGAGCAGGACACATTTTGTTTCCCTATTAATCATGCAGCAACCTTCTAGTCCACCACAAAATGTGCCATCCCCCATTTTTTCATGAAACATGGACTTCTCAGCCTGTCTTTCATTTTCCTACCTTTAGTAGTCATGAGCACAAGAAATGTTTCACTTTCTCACTAACTTTGTTCCCTTCAAACCACCACCTGCCCCCCCCATACATACATACACACAACATAGTCACAGTGATAGAGTGACAGCTGACACCCTGCCCTCTTGGGCATTTACAGGGAATGGTGGGGACTGGGGGAAGTGAAAAGCATACGCCCCTCTAAAGGAAGTAGCCTCCACTCACCTGTGCGAAGCTGATGGTTGCTGTGCAAGAATGAGGGTCCAGAATTGCCATAGCCCCCCATTTTTTTCAGTAGAAGCTGGAAAATGTTGGCATTTTATGCAGTCTCTCAGCTTCTCAATGTTGATAACTCATTATTTTTAAACACCATGCAGGCTAACACTGTGTAACCTCCAGCTTGTGGTCTGTGCATAGAGATACAGATACAAATCATACCCAGACTCATATTTCATCGTCCACAGTGATGAGGTGCCACTGTGGCCAGCAATGGGGTCAGTACTTTGCATGCATGAATTACAATACCACGGCACAGGGGCCATCACCCAGGGATGCTCAGAGGCTGGGGGGATTCGGAGGGCTCTGGGATGCCTGCCCAGCGGCAGAGAAAACTGATGCACTGCCACTTCCACAAAGGACTGGACACCAGAACGGTCCCCCACCTGCCCGAGTACTGAGCCCCTAAGCCAGCTGGCTTCTCTCCTTTACATGAGCTATGCCCAGAGCCTGATCTGTCACTCACGCAGTCTTTCCATGTATGCATCTGTCCATCCATCCGGCTATCCTGCCAGCCACTCACCTATCCATTCCTCTACCTGTCCACCTTCTACACATCCAGTCATCCAACCATTCATCTGTCCATCTATCCACCCATCTCTCCACTCACCCACCCCCCATTCACCCATCCACTCATGCATCCGTCCATCCATCACTATTCTCCTCTGGGCCATGACCTCCACCAGGCTCCAGAGCTATAGAAGTGGCCAAGACTCCATCCTTACCCTGCACTTCAGGAGGATAGAGAAAGGGCTGTGGAGCCCAGGGGAGGGAGGAACACGTCCCAAAACAAGTGCCCCTTTAGCTGTGCCTTAAAGGACAAGTAGGGCTTTGCCACCCAAGGGAGGAAGAGTATTCTAGACAGATGGAACAGCACGTGGAAAGGCACAAAGGTGTGAATAGACCAGCACATGTAGGAAATGGTGCAGGGAGGGGACATCAGAGACACTGCATGGGGAAAGGCCTCACTTACAAGGAGGGGAGGGCTAGGCTCTGGATGGAAGGTACTTTGTGAGCCTTGAGAAGGAGAGGACTCTCTGGGTGATGAACCAGAGCTCTGTGAGCCCTGAGAAGGAGGGGGACTCTCCAGGTGCTGAGCCAGGGAGACAGGCAGCTTGGGCCAGCGAGCGCCCATCAGAGGCAGCGTCGCCATCCCCTTCGAGGGAGCCTGTGCTGGAAACAGGAAACTCTTTGCCAGTTCCACTCTCAGGAGGAGAGGAGAAGAGAGGGAGGTGGGTGCGCATGAGAACCGACGGAAATGCTAGATTCCTTGGCATAGAAAGATGAAGGGGCTGGATCAGTGGATGGGCCTGTGTTATTCAGCAACTGTTTCCAGAGCCCCCTCCATGCCAGGATGTGGGGATGTGGCAGTGTCCAGACAGACGTGGTCCCTAAAATACATGAGCCGGTGGGGGGACCTTGAAGGGGTCCTTGTTCATCCCTGCAACTGGGCTGAGACTCAGGGTTCCCGACTCCTGGACCGCTGCTCTCAGATCACAGCTCATGACCCAATGGGAGAGCCAGAATGGAAGCACAGAAGTGGCTCCCCAGAAGGTTTGCAGGATTTGCGCTGACGCCTCTGTGGGGTTGTCGTGGAATCCGACAGACAGCATAGTGGTTAAAGGGGCTGACCCACAGCCACATGGGGCCTCCCAACTGTGTTCCAGGCCCATGTGGCCTTGGTCAGGCTGCTCAGCCTCTCTGAGCCTCGGTTTATACTTGTGATGGGAAGGATCACAGGGCCAGCTTCCTAGAGGAGTGAGGATTCAGGGAGGTGACAGGGCCCAGTGCTCAGCACACAGCCCGGCCCAGGGAGACTTGATAATGGCGGCTCTGGCCACTCCTTGCCCCTTACTCCATGGGCCCTGCACACCAGTCTCTGCTGCAGAGCCTCACTAAATGAGGGGTCAAACAAGGCCCTCTCCTCTGCTCTGGAGACCCTCCATGTGGTTTGAGGAGGGCGGTCCTGCCTTCCCTCAAGCGTCCCCTGGTGCCCCAGTCTGGATGTAAACAGCCCTTCCCTCACGCAGAGCAGTTTTACATGCTCGTCAAGACCCTAGGATTTCCTTCCTCACATCCGGTGTCTCAGATATCTGTGGGAATGTCATCCAGGTGTGAAACAAGGACTCCCTGGGAGACATGAGGAGCAGGCCACAGAGCTTCACGTGTCTCAAGCCTCCCATCCCCGCTCTGGCCCTCAGCCCCTCTTCAGTAGGACACATTCAGGGGTTTCATCTGGGGACCTGGTGAAAACACAGATGCCCACACCTACTGAATCAGATAACATTGCGAAGAGTGGGAATTCCAGAACACTTAATTGTGCTCTTGCAGAACGTGTACATAGACCAAGAGGAAGTTGTTCCAACAGAGCAAGGGAATACTGCGTGGTTTAAAGTCAGGAAAGGTGTGCTTCAGGGTTGTATCCTTTCACCATACCTGTTCAATCTGTCTGCTGAGCAAATAATCCAAGAAGCTGGACTATATGAAAAAGAACGTGGCATCAGGAGTGGGAGAAGTCTCATAAACAACTTGCAATATGCAAATGACACAACCTTGCTTGCTGAAAACGAAGAGGACTTGAAGCACTTACGGATGAAGATCAAAGACTACAGTCTTCAATATGAATTACCTCCACATAAAACAAAAATCCTCACAACTAGACCAATAAGAAACATCATGATAAATGGAGAAAGTATTGAAGTTGTCAAGGATTTCATTTTACTTGGATCTTCAATCAACACTCATGAAAGCAGCAGTCAAGATATCAAACGACACATTGCATTGGGCAAATCTGCTGCCAAAGACCTCTTTAAAGTATTAAAAAGCAAAGATGTCACTTTGAGGACTAAGGTGCGCCTGACCCAAGCATGATATTTTCAGTCGCTTCACATGTATTCGAAAGCTGGACAATGAATAAGGAAGACCAAATAAAACTTGATGTATTTGAATTATGGTGTTGGCGAAGAATATTGAATGTACCATGGACTGCCAGAAGAACGAACAAATCTGTCTTGGAAGAAGTACACCAGAATGCTCTTTAAAAGCGAGGATGACATACTTTGAGCATGTTATCAGGAAGGACCAGTCCGTGGAGGAGGCCATCATGCTTCATAAAGTAGAGGATCAGTGAAAAAGAGAAAGACCCTCAACGAGATGGATTGACACAGTGGCTACAACAGTGGGCTCAAACATAGCAACAATTGTGAGGATGACGCAGGACCGGGCAGTGTTTCATTCTGTCGTACATAGGGTTGCTATGAGTTGGAACCGACTTGACGGCACCTAACAACAGCAGCAACTAAATCAGAATATCTGGGGAGGAGCCCAAGAATCTGTCTTAAAATTCCCTGCAGGGATCCTGATGCAGCTGGTCTGTGGCCCAATGTGTGGGAGAAGCTCCCCACAGTGCCTCCCTACTTGGCACCTGGGCTCTGCGGCTGAGGCAGCTCGCGGACCCCAGCACACAGAGGCCCTCAGTGCCCACGTGCTGGCCCCTGCCTCTTTCCCCCCGGGCTGGGTTTCAGAAGCCAGGCTTCAGGCGACTGATGGGAAAGACACACAGCCCTCGAGTGAGGAGCTGAACCCTCCCAGAGTGGAAATTCTCAGAGAGGTAGAACCATGGGTAATGAAGCTGAAGCTTCACAAATTCAGAAACAGGGAAGAGAGTGGCATTGCATCCCAGGGTGTGGGAGGGCCTGGGGCACAGAGAACTGGAGCACCAAGCCGACCAGGGGAGGCTTAGAAGAAGCAGGTGGGGCCCCTCCCTCACTGCCCTCACTGCCCCCCACCCCCGGCTGCACAGGGCCAGGCCCACTGCCTGCCCTTGGGACCCTCCAAAGCTGCCCAAGCCACTCTTCAATGTCCGTTCATCCCTAAGCCCGACTCCTTGACCTGTGGCAAGCCTTTTATTCCACCTCTGTGCCTGGCCCTTTCTTTCCTGCCACCTGTCCTTACCTGGCCAGTCTTGTGAGGCCTCACCCCCTGCCCTCTGGAAGGCACCCTTCCAGATGCGATGAGGTTCTTGCCTGATCCATGGAAAGGCCAGCCTGCATTTGCTTGGTTCCTGGATGTCAGTCTGACCCCACCCCTGAATTGCACCCCTGTGAGTGCAGGCACCTGTCCTGATGCCCATTTCCCGGCCGGCGCTGAGCCCGTGACACTGTGGCCTAGTCCAGCCCCATATCCGCTCACTCTGTGACTTTGCACAAGTCAGCCCTTCCCTGGGCCTCTGTTTCCTCATCTGCAAAATGAGGAGTTGGAAAAATCTCTTACCAGCCTTTCTCATTCTAGAGCCCTTTGAATCGATTGTTACGAGCCACAGTGTTTTTTTAAAAAAAGTGTATGCTAGCCTTATTTTTCCCCTATTATATTTGGTTAAAGGTTTTCAGGCAGTGATTCTCCACCTTGCCTAACCATTAAAATCATTTGGGGTGCTTTTCAAACTTGCTGATGCCTGCCCCCCACTCCCCATGCAGTTAAATCAGAATCTCTCCTGGAGGGGCCCTGCCATCACCGACTTTGGTTAAAAGTTGCCTTGATTCTGATGCGCAACCAGGACTGACAAACCATTTTCAGGTTTTCAAGGTGTTTTCGCATGAATTAGTTGATTGTCACAACACTTTTGTAGACCAGGCAGGTCGCATTTTTTGCCCATGAGGCTAGAGAGGTAAGGAGTTGGCATCTCTTACTAACTGGACATTGGCCTAGCAATGAGAAAAGGCTTTTGAAAGCTGGGACTCTTGACACCAAGGTTTAAGAAGTCTGATGCAGTCAGTGGCAGGGTCTCCCAGCTGATGGCGCCGCTTCCAGGCCCCCAGGAAAGCCCCTGACAATGATGTCTCTTTTCTGGAAGAGGCTGCTCAGGCCTGGGGCTTCCATGTTGCTGTGGTGGCAGCCTGTGTCCACCAGAGGGCGCCCTGGCACAGCGCTGCTCAGCTGGGCTCAGCTCTGTGAACCCAAATGCTTTTTAATTGAATTTTTTTTTTTTTAATTCAAAAAGGATTTGCTGTTTGTACGCAAGTGCAGGTTTTCCTTATGCAGGAGGCTAATGTCTTGAGTAAACAGATATCTGGGCCTAAATCCACCTTCAAAGGTACTCACTGTTTGCCCAAGGGAGTGAAAGGGCTTCCAGAAGCGCCTCTAGTCTCTTGGGCAAACACTTTAGGGACAGGCAATCTCGGGCAGAGGACAGCGTCTGTGGGAAGCGTTATCCGCAGCCTAAGGGGGATTATGTCGGGGACATATGTTGAAATTTCATTTGGGGAGTTAGGGAAAACAAGAGGTGGGGGTAGCGCTTTTCTCCAGCCTCCAAGATAACCTAAAAAGGAAAAAATCCCAAGGGTGCAGCGCTCATTGGGATTGGGGTGGGGGTCTGTGCGCTGCTGCAACCGACCCTGGCCTCTCGGTGTACTCAGGCTGCGAGCCAGGGAAAGGCAAGTGTATTTGCGGCTTCTCCCTGCCCCCTCCAGCCCCAGAGTTCGAGTGAAATAGGAATTTAGCCGTTCATCCTTGAAGGCTTGTGCACTCCCTGTCCCTGCAGGCACCCTGTCCCACCCCCGGCCACAAAGACTCATGTCTCCACTCCCCACCAAGGTGCTTCTGCCCTAGTCAGCCAGTTGCTTACCCAGCCTTGGACATGTCCTGCTCACCCACCTTCCCACCCAGAAGGCCACAGCGTCCTCTTCCGGCCCCACCCGTGTAGCATCCAGGGCTGCAGACCATGGACACTTTGCAGCTGGTGCCTCATCCTCCCTTCCCTTGCTTACTATGGCCGACCTGCCCTCAACAAATTGAGGAGCCAGACCACCCCGTACACACCCTGCCATCCCCAGGAGCCTGCACAGAGTCCCACACAGCCTGCTGAGGAGCAGAGAATTGACCACAGCTGAGAACTGTCTCCCCAAGCAACTGGCAGCTCACACTGGTCTTTCCCCCTCATTTGAGAAGTTGCTTCGCCTCTGCTGGCTGCCCAGGCATCTCCCAGGCACGTGCCTCCCTGCATGCAAAGTGGAGCCCCTCACCCCCATCTCCAAAACCTGCTCCAAGCCTGCCTCCCTAGCTACCCCCACCCTCTTCTCCTTCTCCTCATCAGTCCCCTGAGCCCTAACTTCACGCGGCCTCTGACCCTCCCTCTGCCCACTCACTTCCGCATTTCCTTTACAGGTTTCATTCATGAAGGCACAGAATTGTTTAAACTGGTCCCCTGTTAAAAAAAAAAGCAAAAACAAAACGTTACCCTATAGGACAGAGTAGAACTGCCCCATAGGGTTTCCAGGGTGTGGCTGGTGGATTTGAACTGCGAGCCTTTTGGTTAGCCACCAAGCTCTTAACCACTGTACCACCAGGGCTCCAGACCTGTTACTCAGTGTGAAGTCCCCAGATCAGCAGCATCAGGTCACCTGGAGCTGGTTGAAGATAAAGAACCGCAGGCCCCACTCCAGGCCTACTGAGGCAGAATCCGCATTTTAACAAGGCCCCCAGGAGGTTGGTGTTCCCATTAAAGGTTGAGAAGTCATGCTCTTCAACAGCCTTCTGTCAAGCCTGCACCTCTTGCTCTGGGTACCACCCTCTCCTTGCCCCTGAAGAGCAGCCCAGTGATACTTACCATGTCCACACTGTTACCTGTCTCTAACCTTCACCCCCCAGAATGGTTCCTGCCATGGTCTCCAGGTGTTTTTCTTTCTTTCTTTCTTTCTTTTTACTGTACTTCAGGTGAAGGCTTACAGAACAAATAGTTTCTCATGAAACAGAAGTACACATGTTGTTTTATGATATTGGTTAACAACACCACAACATATCAACCCTCTAACTTCTGAACCCTTTTTTTTTTTTTTTTTTTTGGTGAAGATACACATAGCCGAAGATACACCATTTCAAAAATTTCTACATTCACAGTTCAGTGACATTGACTACACTCTTCCAATGGTGCTGTTATTCTCACTTAAGATGAAAACTTACAGAACAAAATAGTTTCTCATTTAACAGTTACTACAAATGTTGCCCTATGACAATGGTTAACAATCTCACAACACATCAACAATATCCTTACTCAACCTTGGGTTCCCTATCACCAGCTTCCTTGTCCCCTTCTGCCTTCTGGCCCTTGTCACTGGACTCCTGTACCTTGTTAGTCTCATTTGGTTTTACGGGGCTGTCCACTCCCAGGCTGAACGGTGAACCTCAGAGGTAGCTTCACCACTGAGCTAAAAGGGTGTTTGGGGGCCATACTCTCGAGGTTTCTCCAGTCTCCTTTAGGCCAGTAAATCTGGTCTTTTTTTTGTGGGTTAGAATTATGCTCTACATCCTTCTCCAGCTCTGTCCAGAACCCTCTGTTGTGATCCTGGTCAGAGCCGTCAGTGGTGGTAGCCGGGCACCGTCTAGCTGTACTGGACTTAGTCTGGTGGAGGCCTTGGTAGCTGTGGACAATTGGTCCTTCGGACAAATCTTTTCTTGTATCCTGTTCTCTTCATTCTCCCTTGCTCCCGAAGGGATGAGACCAGTGGTGTATCTTAGATGGCCGCTCACAGGCTTTTAAGACCCCAGACCCTACTCACCAAGGTAGAATGTAGAGCATTGTCTTTATAAGCTGTGTCATGCCAATTGAGCTAGATGTTCCCCGAGACCATGGTCCCCACAGCCCTCCTTCCAGCAATTCAGTCCCTCAGGGAGTTTGGATGTGTCTATGGGGCTTCCATGACCTTTCCTTGTACAAGTTGTGCTAGTTTCTCCTGTATTGTGTACTGTCTCACCCTTCACCCAAGATACCACTTATCTATTGTCTGTTTAATATCCACCCCCCCATCCCTGGTAACCAACAAAGATTGTTACATTTTGTGTGTGAACTTTTTCGTGGGTTTTTACAATAGAGGTCTCATACAATATTTGTCCTTTTGTGACTGACTTATTTCACTCAGCATAATGTCCTCCAGTTTCATCCATGTTATGAGATGGTTCACAGATTCATTGTTGTTCTTTCTCGTTGCATAATACTCCATTGTGTGTATGTACCATAGTTTGTTTATCCATTCATCTGTTGATGGGCATCTAGGTTGTTTCCATCATTTTGCTATTGCGAACAATGCTGCCATGAACATAGGTGTGCATGTGTGTATTCGAGTGACAACTCTTATTTCTCTAGGATATATTCCTAGGAGTGGGATTGCTGGATCAAATGGTATGTATTTCTAGCTTTCTGAGGAAGCGCCATATCATTTTCCAAAATGGTTGTATCATTTTGCATTCCCACCAGCAGTGCATAAGTGTTCCGATCTCCCCGCAGCCCCTCCAACATTTGTTATTTCCAGTGTTTTTGATTCGTGCCAGTAATGCTGGGGTGAGATGGTATCTCATTGTGGTTTTAATTTGCATTTCTCTAATGGCTAGTGATCGCGAGCATTTCCTCATGTGTCTGTTGGCCATTTGAATGTCTTCTTCGGTGAAGTGTCTGTTCATTCCCTTTGCCCATTTTTTAATAGGATTATTTGTCTTTTTGTTGTAGAGGTGTTGGATTTTCTTGTAGATTATGGAGATGAGACCTTTGTCTGACTTGTACAGTCCAAAAATTTTTTCCCTGTCTGTAGGTTCTCTTTTTACTCTTTTGGTGAAGTCTTTTGAAGAGCATAGGTGTTTGATTTTTAGAAGATCCCAGTTATCTAGCTTATCCACTGGGTTTTGTGCGTTGATGGTTATGGTATGTATCCTGTTAATGCCGTGTATTAAGGCCTGAAGTGTTGGTCCTATTTTTTCTTCTATGAACTTGACAGTTTTAGGCTTTATATTCAGGTCTTTGATCCATTTTGAAGTAGTTTTTGTGTACGGTGTGAGGTATGGGTCCTATTTCATTTTTTTGCAGATGGATATCCAGTATTGCCAGCACCATTTGTTAAAAAGACTGTCTTTTCCCCATCTGATGGACTTTGGGCCCTTGTCGAAGATCAGGTGAGCGTAGGTGGATGGATTTACATCTGGGTTCTCAATTCTGTTCCATTGGTCAATGTATCTGTCTTTGTACCAGTACCAGGCTGTTTTGACTACTGTAGCTCTATAGTAGGTTCTGAAGTCAGGTAGTGTGAGTCCTCCAACTTTATTCTTCTTCTTCAGTAGTGCTTTACTTATTCGGGGCTTCTTCCCTTTCCATATAAAGTTAATAAGTTAATGATTAGTTTTTCCATCTCTTTGAAGAATGTTGTTGGTATTTGGATCGGGATTGCGTTGTATTTGTAAATTGCTTTGGGTAGAATTGTCATTTTCACAATGTTGAGCCTGCCTATCCATGAGCATGGTATGTTTTTCCATTTATGTAGATCCCTTTGGGTTTCTTGCAGTAGTGTTTTGTAGTTTTCTTTGTATAGGTCTTTTACATCCCTGGCCAGATTTATTCCTAAGTATTTTATCTTTTTAGGGGCTATTGAAAATGGTGTTGTTTTCCTGATTTCCTTTTCATCGTTCTCCTTATTGGTGTATAGGAATCCAACTGATTTTTGCATGTTTATCTCGTATCCTGCTACTCTGCTGAATCTTTCTATTAGTTCCAGTAGATTTCTCGTGGAGTCTTTAGGGTTTTCTGTGTAGACTATCAGATCATCTGCAAACAGGGACAGTTTAACTTCTTCATTACCAATGTGGATGCCGTTTATTTCTTTTTCTTCCCTTATTGCTCTAGCTAGAACTTCCAGCACAATGGTAAATAGGAGTGGTGATAAAGGGCATCCTTGTCTTGTTCCTGTTTTCAAGGGGAATGTTTTCAGCCTCTCTCCATTAAGAATGATGTTAGCCGTTGGTTTTGCATAGATGCCCTTTATTATGTTGAGAAATTTCCCTTCTATACCTATTTGATTGAGAGTTTTTATCAGGAATGGGTGTTGGACTTTGTCAAATGCCTTTTCTGTGTCAACTGAGATGATCGTGTGATTCTTTTCTTTCCTTTTATTTGTGTGGTGGATTACGTTGATTGATTTTCTAATGTTGAACCATCCTTGCATACTTGGTATGAATCCTACTTGGTCATGGTGTATTAATTTTTTGATATGATGCTGAATTCTATTGGCTAGAATTTTGTTGAGAATTTTTGCATCTATATTCATGAGAGATATTGGTCTGTAATTTTCTTTTTTAGTGACATCTTTTCCTGGTTTTTGTATCAGCATTATGCTGGCTTCATAGAATGAATTTGGAAGTGTTGCTTCCTCTTCTATGCTCTGAAATAGCTTGAGTAGTACCAGTACAAGCTCTTCTGTAAATGTTTTGTAGAATTCTCCAGTGAAGCCATATGGGCTGGGGCTTTTTTTGGTTGGGAGTTTTTTTATTACCTTTTCAATCTCTTCTCTTGTTATGGGTCTGTTCAGATTTTCAACATCACTTTGTTGTAGTTTGGGTAGCCTGTGTGCTTCTAGAAATTTATCCATTTCCTCTAGGTTTTCAAATTTGTTGGAGTATAGTTTTTCATAATATTCTGTTATAATCCTTTTTATTTTGGTTGGGTCTGTTGTAATGTCCCCCTTATTTGGGTTATTTGCATCCTCTCCTGTTTTTCTTTTGTCATTCTGGCCAGTGGTTTGTGGATTTTGTTGATTCTTTCAAAGAACCAACTTTTGGTTTTGTTGATTCTTTCTATTGTTTTTCTGTTCTCTATTTCATTTATTTCTGCTCTGATGTTTACTATTTCCTTTCTTCCGGTGGTTGTGGGCTTTTTTTGCTGTTCTCTTTCTATTTGTTTGAGTTCTGTAGTTAATGTTTTGATTTTGTCCCTTTCTTCTTTTTTGATATGTGCATCTATTGCTATAAATTGTCCTCTGAGGACTGCCTTTGTGGTGTCCCAAAGGTTTTGGTATGATGTGTTTTTATTCTCATTTGATTCTAGGAATTTTTTTGATTCCATCTCTGATTTCTTCTATTACCCACTGATGTGTAAGCAGGGTATTATTCAGTTTCCACGTAATTGATGTTTTTTCCTTGCTCTTTCTATTGTTAATTTCTACCTTGATGGAATTGTGGTCAGAGAAGATACTTTGAATTATCTCAGCGTTTTGGATCTTGTTGAGGATTGCTCTGTGGCCTAAGATGTGATCTATTCTGGAGAACATTCCATATGCATTGGAAAAGAATGTGTACTTGGCAGCGGTTGGATGGAGTGTTCTATATATGTCTATGTGGTCAAGTTGGCTGATTGTGCCCTTTAGGTCTTCTGTATCTTTGCTGAGTTTCTTCTTAGTTGTTGTGTCCTTTACTGAGAGTGGTGTGTTGAAGTCTTCTACTATTATTGTGGAACTGTCAGTTTTTCTTTTCAGTGTTGTTAGAGTTTGTTTTATGTATTTTGGAGCCCTGTCATTGGGTGCGTAGATGTTTATTATGGTTATGTCTTCATGATGGATTGTCCCCTTAATCATATAGTGTCCTTCTTTGTCTTTTATAGTAGATTTTGTTTTAAAGTCTATTTTATCTGAGATTAGAATTGCCACTCCTGCTCTTTTTTGGTAGTTGTTAGCTTGATATATTTTCTTCCAACCTTTGACTTTTATAAATTCACATCTTTGTTTCTAAGTTGTGTCTCCTGTAGACAGCATGTTGATGGATCCTGTTTTCTTATCCATTCTGTCACTCTCCGTCTCTTTATGGGTGCATTGAGTCCATATACATTCAGTGTAATTATTGATAGATGTGGGTTTGTTGCTGTTATTTTGTAGTGCTTTTTTTTTTTTTTTTGTGGTGCTGATGTTTTCTTTGTTCTTACTCTCTTGTGCTGAGTTACTTTTGTTTGTGGATTTTTTTTTCATTTCTTTTGTTTTTGTAGGTTTTGTTTTTGCTGAGACTTTATGTTTTTCCTCTTCTTTTTAATGAGTATGTTTGTTAACTTTCTTTGTGGTTACCATAAATTTTACCCTTATCTTTCTAAGTTTGAAGCAGTCTACCATTACTTGGTATTGCCTTGCCTTCCTCTCCATTAGAAGATTCTGTACCTATGCTGTTTATTCCCTCTTTTATTGTTTTGATGTTGTTGTCATTTACTGATTAACTGCTCTGATTCCCTGTTGTATTTCTTTTGGTTTTGGATAGTCCTCAAGAGTTCATTTCCTAGATTGGTATGTGGCTGGAACGATCCTGCATCCTAGGTTCTGCCTGTGAGCTGAAGCTGTTTGTCCTCAGATCAAAGAACTTGCTTTAATAATTCTTGTAAGTTTGGTTTGACTTTTACATATTCCCTTAATTTGTGTTTATCTGGAAATGACCTAATTTCACGATCAAATTTGAATGAGAGTTTTGCAGGATATATTATTCTTGACTGGCAATTTTTTTCTTTCAAGATTTTATATATGTCATCCCACTGCCTTCTTGCCTGCATGGTTTCTGCCAAATAATCTGAGCTTAGTCATATTGTTTCCTCTCTGTATGTGACTTCTTGTTTTTCACGAGCTGCTCTCAGGAGTCTTTGTTTGGTTTTGTCGAGTGTGATTATGATATGCCTTGGTGATTTTCTTTTGGGGTCTCTTCTATATGGGGTTTGTTGAGCTTCTTGGATGGCCAGCTTTTCATCTTTCATGATATTGGGGAAGTTTTCTGTCAGCAGTTCTTCAGTGATCCTCTCTGTGTTTTCTGTTTTCTCCCCGTGTTCTGGAATTCCAAACTTGCAGATTTTTGCTTTTGATTGTGTCCCACATAACTCTCAGGGTCTCTTCATTTTTCTTTTTTCTTTTTTCTGAGTTTTCCTGAAACAGAGTTGTATCCAAGTGTTTGTCTTCAATTCCACTGATCCTGTCTTCCACCGTTTCAAATCTGCTTCTCAGCCCTTCTATGACATCGTCCATTTCTGAAATCTTCTTGTTTATCTTTTGGATTTCTAATAATTGTCTTTGTATAATTTCTAGTTGTGAATTTATTTTGGCATTTTGTTCCTGCATTATTTTCCTGAATTCTTCCAATTTTTTTGTCCGTATTTTCCATGAATTGGTTTATTTTTTCCTCATGTTTGTCAGCTTTTTGCCTCAGCTCTTGGAGAATTCTGAGTGTTAGAGATTTGAATTCCCTGTCAGGTAGTTCTAGTGCATTTTCTTCCAGAGGAGAGTCATCTGGTCTTTTATTTTGGACGCCTACTGGAACCATCCTGTCCTGTTTTTGTAAATGTTTTGTTATTGTCTGCTGTCTTCGGGGCATTCAGTAGTTATTTTTCTCGTTTATTGATTGTAGATTTTCGTCCCTTTTTTTTAAAAAAAAATTTGACTGTGTCTGAGCAGGCGGGCTGTGTGTTCTTTGTTGTTTGCTCATCTGTGGGCACAATACTTTTCACCTCCTTCTTCAATTGGCAGGGTCAGTCACTCAGATGTGGTATGGCAGGGCAGGTCTAGCTGAAGAGGAGTTACTGGGAAGGGTTGTTTGTGGCACTTAGTACAGCCACCAGAGCAGGTCGGTAATCAGTGCAGGTCAGGTTCCAGTAGGCTCCACCTGTTTTTAATGGCCATGCCCACCAGTCTCTGCAGCTCAGGCTCTGCTGTCCCCTCCACCCCAACCTCTGTCCTCCTTGTCCCCTCGGTGCCCATCACCTAGACCACGTCTTGGTGTCCTCTACCTTCCTCAAGGGCATAGGCCTGTCGTCTTGTCTTCTAACTCTGTGTGCTTTTCTTGAAACATCTCCACAGCTGTAACTCCGGCTACTCCCAAGTGCTTGATTCCCAGCCCCTTTTCCCTGTTCCTCCCCTGATACTCCTCAGGGACCTCACTCTCAGCCAGCGGCAACACTGCTCGTGTGTTCTTCCCTCCAGCCTGCTCTTCCTCCTGGGTGCCCCTGTGGGTTAATGGCCTAATTGCCTACTCTGTTGTCCTCAGCTCTCTGCTGCTCCACTTCTGTGTGTAGGCCATGCTGGGCCCTGCCTCCTTAACCCTACTGCTCCTTCCCTTCCCCTTTCTGCCCATGGCTTCTAGAACCCAGGGTTCTCACCAGAATGAGCTTTTGTCACATAATCTGCATATTCTTAAATCCCACCCCCCCCAGTGGCTTTGGCAGTGGGGGCTCTTGGCTGGAGCCCAAGGCAGGTTGTGTGCATTTTTTGGGTGGGGAAGGACCTTGGCTTTGCCAGCATGGGTGTTATCCATGACCCATGAAAGATTAAAAGCCAGTCGTCAGCAGGATAAAGTGCACACAGGGCCTTGGGCCATCCCCTGCTGGCCTTTCCACCCTCGCCCCCCACCACCACCCACAAGCCTGTGTGCCCAGTCAGGCCCATCTGCTCACAAAGTTCCTTCTCTCCTCTGCTCCTTTGCACCTGCTGTACTCTTTGCTCTCAACGCTTCCCCACCCTGCCCCACAACCAGGCTTGTCTTCCCCTTTAAAGACTCATTTCAAATGTCACCTGCTCCGTTAAGTTCTCCATGCTCCCTCCAGGCTGCGGAGCAGTTGTGGCCTCACCACCTCAGGGGCTGCATGGGGTCGTGCCTGGCCCCAGCACCCAGCACAGGGCGGATATCAGGGGTGCTGATAAAGCCTAGGAGGGAATGGATTTACCGTGGTTACCTGCCATGCACATACCCAAGCAGCCACGAGGTGGCAGTATTGTCCCGGGCTTTGCCCAAAGACCTCATCTCGGACTGCACCGCATTCCATCCCACGTTGTGGGAGCTGGAGTCCCAGACCATGTCCTGCCCCCTGGTCATTTAGAGAACAGGAATGTGAGGTGCTTTGGGCTGCTTGGATTGATTATCTCGAGTATCCGACAGATATTCACTGATGAGTGCTTGGTGCCAAAGCAGAGCAGGGCGGGATCCTTAACTCACTTTACCCCATTCCACCCTCACAGCAGACTCTGGAAGTAGAGATCATCACCCCAGTTTAGAGTTCGCTGAGGCTCAGAAGAGGAAAGACCTGCCTGAGGTCACCCTGCAATGTCAAGTCCTTCCCTACCACTTGACCACAGATGCTGTGTGTAGGGGCCACGATGTAATATCCTTTCCCTCTCCCTGCCCTGTGTCTCCTGGCCCTTTGCCTCCAGTGGCTGCAGGCTCAGGGCAACACAAGGCCACTCACCCCATTGTTCACACAGGGATGGGCCAGCCAGACCTTGCCCCTGCCCTGACCCAAGTCAGGATCGCTGTCTGTCTGTCCCAGCTGTCTGTCCTGTAGGACTGTCAGTGGGGGTGGCCAGGGTAACAGCACTGGGCATAGGCCGTCTGTTGGCTGCTACAGCCTCCCCTGTCATTTCCTCTTTAGGAGAAAAAACCCTGAAAGGCCTTCTGCTTCCCTTCACTCTTTAATGATTTTGAGGTTCTTCTCTAACCCCTGAATGATCATCAGTGCCTCAGCTGCTCTCCTTGCCCGTGCGGCCGTCCGTCGGGAGGGCCTCGCTGCAGCAGCTCACTGGCTGGGCACAAGGGCCTCACTGAGCCTGCGCCTGGTGAGCCTCCTGGGAAGGAGGGGCAGGGCATTGGACCCCGCGGCTGCGCTAGGGTCTGCAGCCTCCCCATGGAGCCCCTGCCCTGCTGGGTGGGTTCCTGGAATGCCACAACCTCCTAGTGCTCATCCGCCTGCTGCGAAGGCTCCCTCCCCGGGCTGCCGTTGGTGGGGGTGTCCCTGAGGAGCTGGTATCATGTGGAAGCCGAGTTCAACTAGTTTATGTGGGGAAGACCTGAGTGAGATTTTTTTACAGAAATTCTGCTAAAGGTTTTTTTAATTATTTTAAAAATTTGACAACCACTGACTGATTTAAGCCCCTCATTCCTAAAACCCATGTGACCATATGGCCGCCTTGTGTAACCTTTCAGGCCATTTCCCACCTTGCTCCTGCAGCCTCATGGCCCTCACTGCCCACTGCCCAGCCTGGTGGCCTGCAAGGCCGTCTCTTCTGGGGCTGGGCAGTCCTCATGGGTGCCCTCGCCCATGCCCACTCCTCTGCCTGGAACACCCCTGCCCACATTGGATGTTGAGATCCCACCTGGCTTCCCAGAAAAACCACAAGTGTCCCTGCTCCACCATCAGAGTACCTGCCCCTTCTCTGCATTCCCATCAGGCACAGAACCTACCTCTACTTGTTTCCGTGGCGTAGGGTTCCGTGGCGTAGGGTCAGAGTTAGGTAAGCTTGGTTCTTATGTGTAAGGGTCAGGCCCCTGCAAGGCCGGCCTCCTGGCGTGGGAAGGCAGCACGAGCCGGCCAAGGGCAGAGACACCGAGCCAGGTAGCTGCTGGCATTCCTGGCTGTGACGTGTGTGGAGCTTCAAGGAGAACATGGAGCAATTCAGAGAGGCTCAGGAAGCCCCTTCCCCATGTTCTCTCTGTACCCTACAGTGTCACAGACAGTGCCCAGGAAACACCAAGCCAACCAAGCCACACCAGGTTGCAGAAGCAGAGGGTCCCCTAAGCCTTGTGGCTGAGGCCCAGTCTCAAGTCAGGTTTAGGATCAAGTCCCAGATCTGCCACCTTGTGACCATCTCCCCTCTAAACAAGAGTACAAGGATGTCCTGCTGGGTTGTAAGAGGTGAGACAGAAGGACGCTTACCGTATACTTGCTATTGGCACCATAGCCTTGGGCACTGCCTTGCAGGGAGTGAGGCAGGGACTGTGAGAGGTGCCATTGTCCCCAAACTGATCAGTCTCCAGCAGCAGCAGAGGCGAGTCTACACCTGGCTTGTACAGCAAACACAACGCACAGACACGCACCCTCCCACACACACTCACAGCCACTCACACACACAGAGGGCAGTTCCACTAATCCCTGGACTTGCCCGTCATTCCTGTGTTTGGGCACTTGCAAGGTGGTTAGCCCTTCTCTTTGTCTTGCTCTGAGGTGCGGTGGGGTTTCTCTGGGTTCCCCGTGCACTGACTGTGCCTTTCTGTCCCCCATTCTCCCCACTGCAGTATGAGTACAGCTTCCGCACAGAGCAGAGTGCTGCTGCCAGACTCCCGCCCAGCCCCACCAGGTGTCAGCAGATCCCACAGTCGTGAGGAGCTTCGGGGAGAAGACAAGCCTCCTGCCCAGACTACTGAATGGGGGCCCGGCTGGGGCTGTGGTCACTTCCCTCCTTGCCCCATCCCTCCTGCCCACCCTCTCCTCTCCCTCCCCGGACAGAAGCCCTTTACCACCAGCCAGCCTCCCACACGCCTTGCAGGCCTTATCTGGGAGACTCTGGACTTCTGATCGTTACATTCTTCGTCATCGGCTTGCCTGACATGACACTCCAGCCTCCCTGGGCACCTTGTTCATAATCGCAACTAATCCACGTGTGCTGTAATGACCAGTGGCTCCTAATGCATCTGTGTAATGACCACTTGTCCTGCAAAACCCTCACGCACCACAGGAGTCAACCCAGGGACCCGGTGACGCCCACCTGCTCCCTCACTCCTGACGCCACCGTGGGAGACACCACTAAGCTACTTTCTGGGGTAACTTTGCACAGGACCCTCCAGCCTTGCCGAGGTCCCAGATCCAGGGCTTTCGTGGAACAAGTTACTCAGGCTGATGGGATCAAGTACCCCAGGCAGTCACGGCAACCCCAAGAAAACATGGCGGGAAGAAGCCAGTGGCCCCTGGAGTGGGCCCGAGCTCAGCAGTTGGCCTAGTGCAGACGTCCTGTGGACTCAGCGGCCCGATTCACACACTGGGTGTTCTGAGGTGGGAAGTGGCACGTATAACCTTCTTGGGGAGAAAGCCGAGGGCTGAGGGTAGCCTGCTTAGACATGAGTTTTGCTGCCCGGGGTGCTGTGCTCATCTGGTTCGCTCCTTTCCTCCAAAGGGCTTGAACGCCCACGTGTCAACAGCAGCTCCAACTGCCTCAGCCGAGTGCCCTGACCCCAGTGATTATAGGGACTGGCGCTACAGGGCCTCGGACGGCCACCAGAGTGCATGGCCACCTGGCCTCAGAGGGCACCTGGCCCAGCCCTTGATGGCATCTGCTAATAGGAACACATTGTTTGTTCAAATGAACAAAAGTCCATCTGACCCAGGTCACCCAGTTTGAGCCAGAACCGACATTTCTGCCAGGAGTGTCCGTTGTTGCCAAGTTGGACTCAGGCACGTTTGCCATGAGAACAGTGGCTGTTGCTGCCCCCAATGGGTTTATTTTGCGTTGTCTGGCTGTCAGGGTGCTTCTTCTCTAATTCCACTGAACATTGGTATCTTCATTCTTGTGGGTTCACCGGTGATTGGCTCTTTGGACAGAGGGGTTTGATGAGTGTGTCTGTAGGCTGGAATGTGTATGGACCGTGGACAGTCAGTGAAGCTCCCCGACCAAAAGTCAGGACAGGAGAGCCACTGCCTCAGCCAGGTTCAGACCCCCCACCTTTGCAGTTCCCAAGATGGCAGGGCTGCTTGGCTGGGCACAAAAGGAACAGGAGGAAGAATTGGCCAACACAGTTAGGAGGGGCAGCTATTGGCTAAGAGGTGGGGCTGGGGCAAAAAATACTCATGTACCTGCATCAGCCCTACTGTGTCCAGACTCCTCAGGCCCTTTTGTGGACCCAACTCTTCCTCCTTGTGTTGTCCATTAATCTTCATTTTGGCCAGAATGTGTTTGGTCAAGCCTTGATACCTCTGGATTTCTGTGTACTAGGGAAGTGTCTGCCTCTCCCCACCTTCCCTGAGGGTGCCCCCTAGTGGGGGCTGGCCTCCCTGTGCCCCCTACATGGTGTGGTGGTAGGAAAAGCCCCCTACCCCCACCCCAAGAAGCCTGTGAGATCAAGATGGGAGTCCCTGTGGAGGATCTGTTGTGGGACTGATGCTTAACCAGGATTTCTGATGAACTGGATCTGCTAAAATAAGCTAGTTGTGTTTCTGGGGGAGTTTGGGGGCCCTGTGGAGCCCAGCGGAGTCCCTGGGTGGTACAAATGGTTAAGCACTTGGCTACTAACTGAAAGGTTGGCTGTTCAAACCCACCCAGAGGCTCCTTGGAAGAAAGGCCTGGTGATCTGCTTCCGAAAGTTCATAGCCATAAAAACCCTATGGAGTACAATTCTACTCTGAAACACCTGGGGTCGCCATAAGTCGGGGTTGGCTCAACGGCAGTGGGTTTGGTTTTTTGGTTTGGTGAATGGAGCCCAGAGAGCCTGTCTTTACTGTTGCTCTGGTCCTGGTGCCACAGTGGTTAGGAGCTTGGCTGCTAACCAAAAGGTTATCAGTTCAAATCCACCAGCTGCTCCTTGGAAACCCTATGGGGCAAGTTCTACTCTGTCCTATAGGGTTGCTATGAGTTAGAATTTACTCGACGGCAATGAGTTTTTTGGGGTTTTTTTTGTTTTTTTTGGATGGGTGGCTGGTCTAAAACCAAGTGATATTGTGACTCGAAGGCCATCAAAGAGGCGACATCCAGCAGGCCGGGGTTGCCGGGGAGGACTTGGGGGGAAGGACTCTGATCACTCCGTCTAGTTTATGTTGGTTTGTGCACTTTCTGTTTCAGTCCTGGTCATGAGATTGTCCTACGGGTAATGCCCGGTGGCCATTCTCTCTTCTCCCTTGAGAACGAGGGCTTTCCACAGGTCTGATGGGCCCTAGAAGGTTCAAAGACAATAACCTTGTCAGCGAGCAAGAAGGAGAGCTGAGCACTGAGTGCAGTTGCTGGAGGAGGGAGGAGGAGGGGCCCACAGCTCCCCATTCACACCCTCTCGTGAGGTCCTGCTTGCATCATGACCCAGCCAGGTCCCACAAGGCTGTGTTCATCCTTGACAAATCACCAGGAAAGAGGACAGACTTGTATGAACTGCTAGCTGGAAAGACATCCTCAATAGCATTACAGAATTAGTTTAAGTATAACCGTGACTGTGAACGTTGTAATAAATGGCAGCTTAAAATAATTAAGCAGTGACAGTGTTAAGGACAAGTTGGTGTCTGTGGTAGAGTTTAGGCTGCTCCTAACCCTCTACTTCTTTGCCTTCTGAGAGGTGGGTGAAGAGGAGCAGTGTGTGGTGTGGCAGTAGGGGTGTGTGTGCGCGTGTGCGTGTGTGCCCACCCCATCTGGGGGCTCATGCAGATCCCAGTAGAACTGACACATGGAGCCTTGGCTCATACTAGGAATTATGCGACCTTTGGTTTCTTTTTTGGGAATGTGCTTTTCTTCACAAACTTTTTCTTGGCCCCTGTAGGGAGGGAAGGACAGGATTTTCTTGGAAATGTAAAGACAGCAACTTGGATCCCCATGCCCCCAGCACATCCCACTGCTGCTGCTGGTCCCTGCCCAGCACCCCTGCCCCTCTGGAGAAGACCTGAACCAGAGCACAGCTGTCCCCATCGCCTGTCCTTTCCCTCTGAAAAAATAATGCATCTTCCAAGGGCCTTGAACATGGCACAAAGGTGATAAGGAGTAGGTAGTTTGCTCCTAGTTCACTTGCAAATTTGTAATAAAGCCTTTTTCCCCTACCCCAAGTCCAAGAACTAATGCCAGCTACAGCCCTCCGCTGCTGGGAGAGATGAGGACCCTGGTCTGGGTGAGAGCCTGTTCCCTGATGGCAGAGGGCATTTTGTACTGCAGAGCAGTCCGCGCTGGTCAGCCACCCTGCTTGTCTCCTGCCCCTTTGTAATCAGAAGGACAAGCGGGAGACGAGCAATTCACGTGCTCTAAGCACCAACTGCTTGCCAGGCACCCTGCCGGGCTCTTAAGCACATTATCTCCTGTCATTCAAAAAAAAAAAATTTTTTTTAACCCCAGAAGTGGGTGTTATTTACAGAAGAAGAAGCTCAGACTTGTCCATGGCACATGGCTAGTAAGTGGCAGAGAAAGGATTTGACATTTGACCTCAAGTTTTGTCTGGCCCCAAAGCCACGGTGCCAGCTGTCCCATCATAAGTACATGCCTCACGCTGACCTTTTGTTTTCATCCCTTAATGGGCTTCCCAGCCACTGGGGAGGGACCTGCTGCTGGCCAGCGTGAAGGTGTCACCACACCCCCACACCGAGGTGCTGACCAGGTCAAGGGCTCACCTGCCTCAGTCACCCCCACCAGGCAAGGGCTCCCTGGGTCAAGGGCTCCCCGAGGTCTGTGGGCTAACCGATGTCTGTGGACTCCCAGGTCTGTGGGTTCCCCAGGTCTGAGGGTACCCCAGGCCTGTGGGCTCCCCAGGTCTGCGGGCTCCCCATGTCTGTGGACTCCTAGGTCTGTGGGCTGCCCAGGTCTGAGGGCTCCGCAGGTCTACAGGATCCCAGATCTGCGGACTCCTCAGCAGCCGCTTCGCTTGCCATTTACGGGAATGTCGGCCTGCAACTTCCCTGAGAACCCAGTGGGCCTGAGGAGGAGTGCAAAGAAGGGCTTTGACAAAGCAGCCTCGAGCTGCTGAGGTGCACTAAAGCTGAGCTTGTTTAATCCAGTTCACTATTGACCTTAACCCCGGAGCCTGGGGCAGAAGACCGAGCACTGTGCTCTCACCTTCTAAGCCGATGGTTCCCCCACTGGGTTCCTTCATCTGTTCAAGGCACAGGCACAGGGGACGGCTGTGGCTGTCACCGCAATGAGAAGGGGCTTCTGTTTGCCCAGCACAGGGTGTGCGAGCCGCTGTGCCGCAGACCCGGCCTCGGACAAGGAGCCAGCTGTGCGTTCACCCGAGCAGCGCCATCCTTGCTGTGCGTATTTATCTGAGGTGACTCTTGTACTTGGCAAAGGGGAGTTTCACTGTGTGATTGTCTGTGTTCTTAATATAATTTGTTAAATAAATGTTTGTTTTAACCTCTTTCCCCGTTTGCTGCTGTCTCTGAAACCACCAGAGGTCAGTGTCCCTTGGGGGATATTCCTAGGCTCCGGCCTGGCCTCACACCCCTAGGCGGGGCCAGCTGTGAAATTTGGGAAGCAGGTGGCCACCACCCAGCCTTTCACCTTCCAGAAAGAGCTGGTGGGCTTCTCTGCCCCTGTTCAGTTTAGATGACTGGTTATCAGCCAGAAGGATCCAGGAGGGGCGAAGAACACACTATTATTCTCTAGAAACAGCCCTCGAGGAATGCTCCTTGAAGGAGAAAATCCCAATTGCCATGAAAGCATGTGAAGTGCTAGCATTTAAACTGGTCGCCAGCAAGGAATGCAGACGTGCTCTTTCATCTCTTTGCCCTGAGCTCTTGTCTCTGCAGGGTTGGCCGCCTGGCTGGTGGGTGGAGGGACAGAGCCGGGTGGCGTCAGCTCCTTCCGGGTGCTTTCAGTCATGTCCTGACTGCTCACCTGCTTGCAAGATGCCACTCCAAATGCCGGGTAAGGGGCTGCAGGGCCCCAGGACACAGGCATGGCCTCCTTTGGA
Organism: Dugong dugon; assembly: GCA_030035585.1. Lineage (NCBI taxonomy): Eukaryota > Metazoa > Chordata > Mammalia > Sirenia > Dugongidae > Dugong > Dugong dugon. The sequence continues at coordinate 71,119,701 of CM057471.1, forward strand.
GGACCCATCGGTTCAGGTTTCACTATCAAAGCTCTTTGCCTCCTTTATATGTGACCTTTGCATTTTTGGTCTAGACACCGCATTCGCTCTGTAACCGCCTCCAGCCCTGTACCTGCCAGACTCTCCGCCCTCCCTGTCAACGGAGAGGAGCTGAGAGCAGGCCCACCCTTAGATTAGCGCCCATCGTATTGGGACCACGAGGGTCCCCAAAAGAGTGTCCACACCTCCAGCCCTGCCTCTTCCAACCCCAACCGTCTCTCCTTGGGAATCTCACAGGTCTTTTTCCCACAGGAGAAGGTGAAGAAAAGCTATCCAGAGGGTTCGGTAAGGCAAAAAAAAAAAAAAACACTTGACGTGGAGTTTGAAGAGCTGGATTTAAATCCTGGTTCTGCCACTGACTGACCATGTGGCTTTGGGCTAGTTACCCAACACGGTTTACCTGTCAGAATGGGGACAGTCACCCTCCCCACAGCGTACCCTGGGAGGATCCAATGAGATAACTAACATTCACCGGGCACTGGGCACACAGCAGGCTGAGTGACATGCCAGGTCTTCCTTTAGGGGTCTGGGTCCTATGTTATCATCCACAGGATGTACTGAGTCCCTCCTGTGTGGGTCTGGAGCTATCCAGGAAGTACAAAGGGGGCAGAGGGCCCTTGACCTCGAGGACACGGTCTGTTTGCGAGAGGCCTCAACACTGCCTGCGAAGGCCAGCGGACAAGGGTCCAGGCCCAGAGGGCAGCCACCTGACAGACCTTTGGGCTACAAAAAAATACAAAACCAAACCAGTTGCTGTCGAGTCAATTCCAACTCATAGCGACCCTACAGGACAGAGTAGAACTGCCCCATATGGTTTCCAAGGAACGGCGGGTGGATTTGAACTGCCGACCTTGCGGTTAGCAGCCAAGCTCTTAACCACTGCACCACAAGGGACCAAAATCCACACACAGTAACCTAAACCAAGGAGGAGTCAGTGCTCAGACCCAGAGGAGTCTCAGGAGCCACGAGGTAGGATGCAGCCCGCCTGGGGTGGGGTGGTAGGGCCCACCCAGGAGAGCCCACCCCCACCCCAGGCTGCCCCGGTCTCTCTGTCTTTCCCACGGTGCCCCGTCTGCCTCTGTCTGGTTGTCTGCTTAGATCTTATTCTCTAATGGTGGAAGGGGACTACGTGCACCCTGTATAATGCCCCTGCCAGGGCCCACCCCCCTGAGGAATGGAGCAGGTCTCAGAGGCTAAGACCCCTAAGAGGCATCTGCCACAGAGGGCGAGCCTGGGCCAAGGGGCTAGGAGACTTCCTCGGGGAGGTGGAAAGGAGCAGGACTCCTGGAAGATGGGAACACCACCTGCAGCAGGTGTGGGATGAGGGCAGTGAGGTCAGTGGGACATGCATTCATTCATTCATTCGTCCTGACTCCCATCCTCCACACAGCCAAAATCTATATAACTCCTCTACTTTAAAGGCTCCAGTTCTCTTCACCCTAAGAATGAAATCTGAGTCCCTCAGAATTCTGTATACCCTCCCTAGATCTGACGCCAGCTTCCCAATCCCAACCTACCACCCACTAATCCCCTTGCTGATTTTTTGTGGTTCCCCAAGCCCTTGACTCTTTTATGCTTCCTTGCCTTTGCATATGCTCTTCCCTCTGCCTATAATGCTTTTCCCCTACTTTTCTGCCTGGTGAACTCCTATTCATTCTTCAAGACCCTACTCAAGCATCTCCTCTGTGATGTCTTTTTTTTTTTTTTTAATGGATTTTATTTTTTCCCATACTAAAATTTATACATACATTGTTATGTGACTCTAATTGCTCTCCCCATACTGTGATAGCACACTCTTCCTTTCCACCCCTGATTCCCCATGTCCATTCAACCAGCTCTAACCCTCTCTGCCTTCCCATCTCACGTCCGGACAGAAGCTGCCCATTTAGTCTCTTGTATCTACTTGAGCTAAGAGGCATACTCCTCACGAGTATCATTTTATGTTGCACAGTCCGGTCCAATCCCTGTCTGAAGAATTGGCCTTGGAAATTGTTTTAGTTCTGGGTTGCTGGAGAATCCAGGGGCCATGCTTTCCGGGGTTCCTCCAGTCTCAGTCAGACCATTAAGTCTGGTCTTCTTACTGGAATTTGAGTTCTGCACCCCGCCTTTCTCCTGCTTCATCAGGGATTCTGTTGTGTTCCCTGTCAGGGTGGTCATTGGTGGTAACCAGGCACCATCTAGTTCTTCTGGTCTCAGGCTGATGAAATCTCTGGTTTATGTGGCCCTTTCTGTCTCTTGGGCTAATACCTTCCTTATTGCTTTGGTGTTCTTCATTCTCCTTTATTCCAGGTGGTTGAGACCAATTGATGCACCTTAGATGGCCCCTTGCAAGCTTTTAAGACCCCAGACGCCACTCACCAAAGTGGGATGCAGAACATTTTCTTAATAAACTTTGTTATGCCAATTGGCCTAGATGTCCCCTGAAAGCATGGTCCCCAGTCCCCCACCCCTGCTACTCTGTCCCTCAAAGTGTTTGACTGTATTCAGGAAACTTCTTAACTTTGAATTAGTCCAGTTGTGCTGACTTCCCCTATAGTGTGTGCTGTCCTTCCCTTCACCTCAGATAATTCTTATCTACTATCTAGTTAGTAAATAACCCTCCCTCTCCCTCCCCACCGTCGTAACCATCAAAGAACGTTTTCTCCTGTGTTTAAACCTTTTCTCGAGTTCTTACAATAGTAGTCTTATACAATATTTGTCCTTCTGTGACTGACTAAATTCACTCAGCATAATGACTTCTAGCTTCCTCCATGTTATGTTTCATGGCTTCATTATTGTTCTTTATCATTGCATAGTATTCCGTTGTGTGGCTATACCATAATTTGTTTATACATTTGTCCGTTGATGGGCACTTAGGTTGTTTCCATCTTTTTGCTATTGTGAACAGTGCTGTGATGAACATGGGTGTGCATGTATCTAGTCGTGTGACGGCTCTTGTTTCTCTAGGATATATTCCAAGGAGCGGGATAGCTGGATTGTATGGTACTTGTATTTCTAGCTTTTTATGGAAGTGCCAAATCAATTTCCAAAGTGGTTATACCATTTTACATTCCCACCAACAGTGTATAAGTGTTCCAGTCTCTCCACAACCTCTCCAGCATTTATTATTTTGTGTTTTTTGGATTAATGCTAACCTTGTTGGGGTGAGATGATATCTCATTGTAGTTTTGATGTGCATTTCTCCAACGGCTAATGATCGTGAGCTTTTCTTCATGTGTCTTTTAGCCGCCTAAATATGTGATGTATATCTTGACCCCTTGGAGGCAAAGGTAATGGTTCTCCCCTTCAGGCCACCCCATACCTTGCACAGGGTATCACATATCGCTCCATTGGAGCCATTTGATCCTTTCCTTAGAGTATGTGCTCCTTGAGGAAGGGGTCCATGTCTCCTTTGTTATGTCTTCCTCTCTCACCACACATACAGAGCACCCAGCACAGGCCTAGAAAAATTAGCAGGCATAGACAGATGTTCTTTGAGTTCCTTGAAGCAGGAGAGATAGAGGGATTGGACTCAATTGCTTTGGAGCCTAAGAAGGATGGGACCCCAGTAGTACTTGCTGTGATGTAGCACTTGGGACTACCCTGGAACCACGATGACCAGCTGTAGGCCTCCCTGGACAAGTCCTGATGCTGGCCCCAAAGATAGCAGAGACGAGAGTGTGAGTGCGCAATAACAGGGCCCTTGTCCACTTTGTCTCTGAAGCCGCAGTGCCCAACACAGGGCCTGGCACCAAGGAAGTGTCGTGGTGGTAATGACACAGCTCTAGGGGAGGCAGAGAAAGGGAGGTTTAGAGATCACAGGCCCCAACACTAAAACTGCAAGGGGCTTCGGTCTCAAGGGCTGGGAACAGCCACAGACCAGAGTGAAGGGTTGCTAGACGCCACAGATGAGAAGTTGGGCAGGGACAGTTTTCTGACTATGCCCCTGTATCTCCCGCACGCTGCCCTGGGTGTATCATTTTCATCCTTTCACTACGATGAGGAAGAACAGCAGCAGTACTAAGGGGAACTCAGCCAGAGCCCACCAGAGGATCAGGGAGCAGCGGGAGCAGGTGCTAGACTGGCCCCTGAGCTCCCTCTTCCCCTCTCCCAACACCTTGGGCCAGGTAAGTGCAACCAGAGAAGCAAGGTCTTGGGAAAGATGATGCTGGGGCAGAAGTCTTGGAAGGTTCCCTGAGGGTCTGGATCTCCTGGTGGGGGAGGGCAGATGGCAGAGGTTGGCACAGGTTGGAACACCTGAGACACTTGCAGCCCCCACCCTCCTTGTCCTCTAGAGGGGGCACAAGGGTTCTCAACCTTGATTGCACTTTAGAATCACCTGGAGAGTTTTTACAATTCCTATGCCCAGACGACACCCAGACCATTTAAATCAGGCATCAGTGGGATGCCTTTATATTTTAAAGCTCCCCAGGTGACTTCAGTGTGGGGCCAAGGTAAAGAACCACTGAGCTAAGTTCTGGGCTATCACCACTTTCTCCACTTACATGTTACCAGCCCATGGAGCTGACAGTCCCAAGGAATGGTAAGCTCACAGGGGAAAAATAGACACCAGAAGAACCCAGGTCGCCAAGCAGATGAGAAGAAGTTGAACAACCAACATGAGAAGAAGCAAACTTCATAGATCAGACGAAACATGATTTAAAATAAACATAAAAAGTATTCTCCAAGAGATATGGAAAAACATTGGAAACATCAGGCAGGGATAAGTTATTCTGAACAAAAGCCAATGGAATACTAGGAAGGAAAAATTAATAGTTAAAGAACTCAAATTGGAGTTGACTAGCAAAATGATATAGCCAAAGAAAAAATTACTAAACTGGAGTATTAAATTGAAGCATTCTTTTAGAACCCCTCTGGAAGGGATAGAGAGATGGTAGGAATAACAGAAAGTTTACAGTATGGGGGATAAAAGTAGAAACAAACAACCCATTGTCTTAGTTTCTTAGGGCTGCCATAACCAAACACCACAGAGAAGGTGGCTTTAAAGGACAGAAATTTACTGTTTCCCAGTTCTGGAAGCTAGAAGTCCAGATCAGGGTATCTGCCATAAGATTCCTTCCTGGTTGGTAGCCCCGGGCTAGTGCTGCTATGAGCATTCGAGTACATGTCTTTTGGTGAACATGCATACACATTGTTGTTGGGCATATACCTAGGAGTAGAATTGCTGGGTCATAGAGGCAGCATGTCTTCAACATTAGTAAATATTTCCAAATGGTCTTCCAAAGTGGTTGTAGCAATTTACACATCCGCTAGCAATGTGTGAAAGCTCCAGTTGCTCCACATCCTTTTATTTGGTATTTTCAGACTTTCCAAAATTAACTACTCTAGTATATGTGATATATCTCATTGTTGTTGAAATTTGCATTTCCTTGTTGACTAATGAGGTTGAGCACATGTTCATATGTTTATTGGTCATTTGCATATCCTTTTTGGGATGACTTGTTAAGTCTTTTGCTCGTTTTCCTATTGGGTTATCTATCCTTTCCTTACCAATTTCTTTATATATTCTCGAAGTAAGCCCTTTATCATATATACATGCAAATATCTTCTCCCACTCTGTGGCTTGACTTTTCATTCTCTAATGAGAAGTTATTAATATAGTCCAATTTATCAATCTTCTCCTTTATGGTTAATGTTTCCTGTGTCTTATTTAAGAATCTTTGCCTATCTTCTCAAACCTTTAAAGATGGTTTTTACTTCCTTCCAGTCCCTTCCCTTGAAGAATGAGTCCTGGAAGACTCAGGAAGTTTCCCGAGCTCCAGAGGGGGTTGGCCTGGGTTGAAAAATGTTCCAAGTGAGGAGTAAACAGATGTGTGTGCGGGATAGGGGGTTACATTTGTTCATTCAGCATCCAGCAAACATTTACCAAAGACAACAGTGATATACTTTATTGTGTTGATCACCAGTCCTGTCGTTGGGGATTCTCCCATTTAGCAGATGAGGAAACTGAGGCTCTAGAGAATGTTCAGAAGCACACAGCCAGTGAGGGACAGCTCAGGACGCCTACCCCAAGTATGCCCACCTGCAGTGCTGGGTCTGAACACAGCCCTGATCATGCCCATCCAGGAGGAGGCGTCCTGTTGTGTGGTGGTGAAGGCAGAGATGACTCCTGGGGTCAGACAGGCCTGGGTTCCAGACCCAGCCCTACCACTTCTCCTTGATGTGACCCTGGGGCTCAGCCACCAGCCACCCAGGGCTTTCCCCAAGAGGAACTGAGGTCAGACGGTAACATGCTCAGCCCATGGTGTGGCACCGTGCTGGTGGGATCCAGCAGAGGGCGCTTGGCCATGAGGAGGCCCCAGAAGCCCCCTTTACACCCACTGAAGGCTCTGTGACCTTGGTCCCCCCTAGACCTATCCACCCAGTATGGGAGCAACAAACAGCTTAGTGCGCACTGGCACTCAGTGTTCTCTGGCTGGATTTTGCCAGGAGGATCCAAGCACCTCTTGTTTGGAGTTTGCTTCCAGGCTAAGCACTGGCTCCTCCGCACATGGCAGCTGCCCCTTCACCCTTCCAGTGATTCCCGCTGGGTTAGTGAGGGTTGTGGGCATGGCCGGAGCTGCAGGGCTTCACCCCTTCCTCTCCCCGCCTCCCGCCGCACTGACCGGAGGGGGCTCCCTAGGGTGAGCCCTCCAGTGGCTGAGGACAGCCTCCTGCAGCTCCCAGAGAAGAGGCGCTTTGCAAGGAGGCAGACCGTCTTTGAGTGCCATTTCTTCCAGCTGTGGGGCCCTGAGAAGTCTCTTGCAATCTCTGGGCTTGTTTTCTCCTCTGCAAAATGGGAGCCGTCCTAGGACCCCCTTCGCAAATTTGCTGGGAAGAGTCAGTGTAAAGCGCCGAGCCCCTGGCGGGCGAGTTCCCTCTTGTCTGGGGAACCCGAGAAGCCCCTGTCCCCTACCGCCAGCCGCGCTCTGGGCAGCCGGTTGCCATACTGGAGTCCGGCCGCGCGGGGGCGCTCCGGTGCCCCGTCCCCAGCGCTTGAACCTCCAGGCGCCCTCTGCGGGATTCCCCAGCCCAGTACCGGCTATTTTCGGACCCTTCAGCAAAGACAGTTTCGCGGAGCAAACCCTGCCGAGCAACTGACAGTTGGAAGATAAATCCATTGGCTCTGCGCTGCGGACGTTGGTTTGGACGAAGGCCAGCCCGCAGCAAGAGTCCCCTCCGCACCCCTCGGAGGTCCCCACCCCTGCTCCGCCTGCCCCGCTCGCGGGGAAGCAGCCCTCGAGGACTCTGGACCTGGACTGGAATCCTGGTCACCTGGAGGGGCCTGAGCCTGGCTTTGGGACCACAAGGCCCAGCCCCACCTTCCCTGGTCGGCTGGGGCCAGGTCGGCTGGGACAAGTCACATCTCCTCTACGAGCTTCGACTTCCAAATCTGCAAAATGGGATGTCCCTACTTTGCAAGGTTATTGAGAAAGTTAAAGGTCTGGAGGCCTTGGACAAGTCACCGGCACCTCCCTGAGCCTCAGGTTCCTCTTCTGTAAAATGAGGACCTCACAGTCATTGTAGAGATGAGATTGCAGCACACTGCCCAGCACACACTGACTTCTCAGTAAGTGGAGTCACTGGGGTTGTTATGAAAGCTGGGCAGAGGCCCCAAGCCTGTGCCCCAGATGCCCATGGATGCCTTTTAGGGATCCGGCCACCCAGTTAGGGAGCCACTGTCGTAGAGACTACTTGGTGCTCCCTCAGCAGTCCCTAGCTTGAACTGGGACTCACCGCGTGTGGCCCCCAGGGGTCTGGGCATGGGGCTTGGAGGCAATGCTCCCCTCCCTACCTTCCCAGCGCCTGGCGGTCTTTAGGTCGCCCTCTGGTCAAGTCCGCAGGCATAAACACTCAGTTTTTGACACCGTCCAGAAAATGAAAATGTCCTGGGCGTCTAATCCTTCCCTTCCTTCTGGCAACTCAAACCACCCTGAAACATAGCCAAGATCCCAAACATGGTGTGAGCAGCCACTCAGGCCGCCAGCAAAGCCAGCCTCAGGAACTTGTGGGGAAAAGCAACATTCTCAGGTCAGACGTGGCCTTGCCAGGTATGAAGTGGCCCCTGACCCCCACCTTCTCATATCACAACATGCCTTCAAACCAGCCTGACCCGAGGGGCACACGCGAACACTGACTTCCTTCCCAACCAGGGCTGCTTCCCTCCCCACTCTCCTCCCAAAATATTTGGAATGGTCTTTGACTGAAACAAGATTAATCCTCAGTTCCCTGACAGTGTCTTTGGGCATGTGTTTTTATAACCTCCCTTTCAAATGAGAACCATTTGTCGCAGGGAAGCTGGGGAGGCCTGGCCCCAACTGCTGGGCCAGACATCACCGGCACCTGATTGAATGTCAAGGTCAGTGCGAGGGGGTAGGGCCGAGGTGAGGGCGGGATGTAAAGCAGCGTTGACCTGCCCCATGCTGGGGCTCTGTCCCCCACCCCACCTCACCCCCTCAGTCTCCATCGGTGGCAGAAGCCAGAGGAACTGGGCTCCAACCCTGCCTCTACCACGCATCAGCCATATGCCCTTGATCTGCTGACTTTGCCTCTCTGAGCCTCACTCTCCTCATCTGTAAAATGGGAGAAATAATGGCCCTTACCTTCCTGGAGTCCCTGAGTAGTGTAAACGGTTGAAGTGCAAGTGCTCAGCTGTTAACCAAAAGGTTGGCGGTTCAAGTTCACTCAGAGGCACATCAGAGTAAAGGCCTGGTGATCTACTTCTGAAAAATCAGCTATTAAAAACCCTGTGGAGCCCAATTCTACTGACACACGTGGGGTTACCAGGAGTCAGAACTGACTTGACAGAAACTGGTTCTGTTTTTGGTTTATCTGCCAGGTGACGTGCCCAGCACAGTGCCTGAAAATAGTAGGCCTCTTGATGTTTAATGAGGCTTTTGAACACCGTCTCGGTTCCCTCAGAACTCAATGGTGGAAGGACAGAGTGCTCCTGGATGGGGCCTCCCAGGGTTGCAGATGTCCATCCTGAAGATGGTTGCACATCTCCGCTCTGCTCCAGGCCTATCCCTAAATGAGAAGGTCATCGTCACTGAGAACTGGGTCGCTGGCACTTTAATCTGGAGAGAGCTGAATTTATAGGTGCTACAGCCTCAGTCTCCTTAATTACCTCTGAGCCCATTGTGATCTGTCTCCCCTCAGCACAACCCCCTGACCCAGTCCTGTTTGAAGTTTGCGACACCCCCCCTTCCTGCCGCCCCTGCTTGCTGAACCAACTGCAGACCCTTCGGGCTCAGCTGGCAGGGGTTTATTGGAGGAGAATTTCAATCATGGGGTCTTGGCTCGAACTTGTCGCTTCCCTTGAAATTCTCCCCCGAAGTTTGATACTTGTGGAATTTAGGCATGAAGGAGGGACTCCAATGATCTCAGAATTCCGAATTCCACCTGGGCCTGTCAAAGATTCCCCAGCCCCTTTCACTTGGAGGAAGGGAGCACAGCACAGCAAGACAGACGCAGGTTCCCGGGACAACACAGAGGTACTGGCATACCGGGGTAGTGCACTTTTAAGGAGCTGCTTAGAAATAATAGCATTTCCGCCTTCAGCACCACCCTCTCTCCTAGCTGTGACACTTTTGTGCAGGTGTCTGGATTTCTGCAGTCAACCCCCTATTGATCTCAGTGCTGCGGAAAGTTTGGGAAGAAATCCGAGTTGAGAGTCCTGAACTGTGGAATTGGACACCAGAGCCACGGAGATGTGCTATTTTTCTTAAGCCGAGTTGCTTGGCTCCCCGCAGGCATACTCGGCAGTTTTCACTCCGAGAAGGAGCCCACGCCCTTCCATGGGAGCCAAGCCAAGAAGGTCCCAGAACAGAGGGTCTGTAGCCGTTCATTTTTCTTCCCCTCTGGGCAGGGCTGACGCGTTCCATTTCTCAGGGAGATCTTTGGAATGATTGATACGTTGTGGCCCCAGCTGCCGTGGCCCTGGGGAGACAAAACATCTTTTGCAGCTTTGCGTAAAGCCTCCCACTTCTTGCTTAATAAGTGCTGAAAGGGGCACAAACAGAAACACCCCGGGCTAACAAGATGACCACATCAGGCAGCAGCGCTTGGGGAGAAAAGCGCGCTGGCTGATGCGTCCCCCAGCGAGGTATCCGATTCCCCGCCAGGACGCTGTGCTAGCAGCTCGCTTAGAAGCCGGGCCGCAGCCCCAGAGCTGGGGAGGAGCAGGGAGAAAGGGCTGGGCCTCCCCTCCAGCACCATGCACGCAGATTGCCTGAGATAAAGGAACCACAGCTTCGTCCAACTTGTGCTGAATCGCGCTTTTCAAAAGCCGTTTCAGATGGTTTCACTTCTCTGCCCGCTTTGGTGAAAGATGTAAAAATTTTCAAACCACCACAAAGTAAACATTTCAAAACTCGCTTTTTTCAGAATCAGATTTTCAAAAATCCTTTGAATTCCGTCTCTTCCCATGCGCGCCCCCCCCCCTTCTTTTTTGCTCTCTTTGGATTGGAGTGTTTTTCATTAATTTAGAAGCAGTGCAGGTAAAACTGGTGTTTGCGCGCTGTGTTTTACGGGCGGGAAGTCGGTTTGTTATTTAGTGGATGTATTAGATAAGTCGATGTCTTGTCAAAATCAAGCAGGTTTTCTTTATTAGGGTGAAATCATAATGAACTCATCTGCTTCTAATATTATAAAGAGAAGAGAGGCCATTAATTCTACTGCTTGTGAATAAAACCATCTGTGATTTCTTTCCATTTGATGGGTTTTTGTTTTAATATACATTTTTCACAAATAAGCACAGAAATTTTTTGGTGAAAATGTCACATTCAGGATCTCATAAAGAAAGAATGCAAAGAGAGGAAAACTAAATGTTTTGTTGGCTAAGTAATTTCTCACCTTGCAGAGCGGGGAACGTTTGAGCCAACTTTAGCACATTAGGTGAGAGAATCGCCCATTCGTCGCTAATGCAATCCACGACCCGTTACGAGGCAAATCGAGTCCGTTTTGAAGTTCGTTCTCCTTCGGGAATTACACAGTTCGTTTAACCTAATCTGTCCTGACACTTGAATTATAATATTATGCGCTTCTTCAGGGAAGTAAAACAGTAGTTGCCTGCTTAAAAGCAAAGCAGAAGTTAATAAAGGGGGCAAAATGTCAAGGAAAAAGGCTAATTGAATCACGGTATCATTCTCTAGAGAAAATACAGTCAGGTTGTATTTTTTTGTCCAGTGGAAATCTTGGACGCGTAATGACATATTTCTGTCCAGGAAGAAATCTGACCTCTGAAACTGAACTTGATTAAACCCCAAACTGCGAGCCCTTGCCCAATGGGACCACTCGGGGACTTTGACTTCTGGGTGTCGGAGCTTAATTAAAATATTCATCCAGCTGCTCTCCCCTCACCAAAGGGGCCCGGAGGGATTAAACCAATAAGCTTAATTCTATTAATTCACCTGCCTGTGCACACAGAGATGAGGAAGACTGTTTACTGATTCAGAAAAACAATCGTCAGACCTACCCTGTAAATTCAGTGTGAGCGTCACTGCAACGGGAAAATGGTCCCCAAACAGAGTCCCATGTAACGCTCAGGAGTTCTGGCCCCGAACACACACAGCTATTTTTAATATCTCTTCCAAGAAAAAGAAAATGCCAAGCAAGTCATTTTAAGGATTTTTATGGGTACATGTATGATGGTTTACGTATAGGATATAATAATCTGTCATATTTGCTGACTTCTTTGTGCCAAACACTGTGCTGAGCCTTTCCCGTTCATGTCTCAAGCAAATCTTCACATCCACTCTGTGACGTGAACACCATTATGTCCATTTGACAGATAAGAAAACTGAGGCTCAGTGACGTGAAGTGACTTGAAACCCAGTTTTCTCTGACCACAGGGTCTAAGCTCTGAACAGCTAGTAATGAGTGAGCCACTGACGTTTTGATCTTTGTTTTAACGTTAATCTTGTAACTGCCATACACACATACAGTATAAAATCCAGAAAGTACAAAGGCTATAAAGGGAAAAGTCAGTCTCCCTCTCACCCCCAGTTCTCCTCCCCAAAGGCAGCCACCATGGACAGTTTCTAGTGTCTCCTTCCAGAGAGTCGTGGCTTATACTAGCAAACGTGTATATTTACTTTTTAACAGGCGCATATGTGGTAGTATACCAGGTACACTGTCCTGCAGCTTGCTTTTTTTCATTTAATAATGTATCTTGGGGAGTTCTCCATCTCATTCCTCTTAAGACTGCATGACATTTCATTCCATAGATGTGTTAGGTTGAACCATATGAGATTGTTGACATTTGACCATTTTTGACCAAAAATAGCAATTTAATGTGGTTCTACCTAATACCATAATTTATTTACCCAACCTCCTGTGATGGTTTCCTACCTTTTGCACTTAAAAAAAAAGGACTGTGAGGAATATTCTTTGCACACACTGACAGGTATGTCTGTGGGCTAAATTCCTAGAAGTGCCAGTACATCTGTGATCTCGGGTAAGTCAAGTCCCTGCCCTTGGCCCCCATTTTCTGTCTATGAAACTAAGTGGCTGCACTGGGTAATTTCTGATGCCCCTGGCAGGCTCTATTGTTCTGCCAGACTGTAATCCCCTCATTTGTAATTCTGTATCATAGGTAGAGATTACCCACCATGAATTTGTGAATATAACCACAGCTCCGGCTCAGGGTCACATAAATTACTGTGGAAACAAATGTTTTCCACCAGAGGCTAACTAACTCCCTGCTGGCTGTATCTGTCAACCGGGGAATGAGACACCTCCCGATAATCAATACAAATGGAATAGAAATCTATCCCGGGTAGCAGCAGCAAGGCTTGGATTTTAACAAGGAGACCTCCAGAAGATATTGCATTCCTATGACAACTGCAGACAGACCTGGATTTTTAGTGTCAGAACCTGTTTATGCAAAGGTCTGCAGCTGGGACCAGGCTAGGCACGGGGTGGGGTTCTGGAACCAAGCTGGTCCTCAGAGGCTGTTGCACACACCAGCCGGCTACCCCAGCCCATTGCCTGGCCTCAGCCCCTGTGGGCCACCTGTTCATGAAGCAGACGCATTTAGCAGCTCGTCAGCAGTGGAGCCAGCACAGCCAGCCAGCCAGAGGTGATCCACAGCCACGGCCATGGTTATTTACGGCTTGCCTGTGGTCCCCACCGATCGGGCAGCTCCCGGATGATGGCTGATCGCCTTAAGCAGGACCAGGTACCCAGGCAGAGGTGGCAGCAAGCAAAAGCAACTTTATTGACAGTCTCTTTTCTTATTATAAATTAACCTGACGATCAAGTGACTCAGAAACTTCCAAGTTAGTTACTGTTTGAAAAGACTTGAGAAGGGCCAGCTATGAACTGTCCAGGACAAACTAGAATGTTCTGAAAACACAATTCTTGTCCAAACAGCCAAGATGCCTCTGGGCTCCGTCTCATGATTCTTCAGCCTCTTTTAAAATTATCTACTGATACAGACCAGGGCTGGGAAAGACCACAGAAACAGGAAAACAGCTGGCATGTACAGGAGATGGGATCGGCAGTGATTTATTTCCAGGGATTTAATATTTTAAGTTATTGGTGTTGTTCTGTGTGTGCAATAAATCATATTTTAAAGTATCTGTTAATAAAGTGTTTTATTCTTAAAAATAGTAATTCTTTTTTTGTTTGTTAAATTCTCTTTCAAGTGGATGGATTGTTTCTTGAAGCTGAATCCTCAGGTTTTATTAAGAGATGTGGCAATAACTAAGGATACATCAATAAATTTTTCCGTTGGGAAATTTCGCCACCCAATCTTACCATCAGAGAAAGGTCTTGTCCTTTAAAAAATTAGAAGATGACAGGAAGCCTTCGATGGTCTTGCTTTTTAAAATACTTTGTTTGAATATATGGAAATGTGTTTAGTCCTTTGGTGTTTCCACCACTGACTGCATGTTCAGGAATGTTAAATACCACGATGGGCTTTCCGAGTTTCAAAAGGTGACTCTCAAAATTGCATCTACCAAAACCCTTAAAATCGGGCACGGAGGTTCCTCGAGGAGGGTTTTGGGGGATGATTACAACATTCCCTTGTGCGACACAGTAACACCCCACTCGTGGGCACCCTCAGACCCTCTGTTGAAAGTAACTGACTGGGCTGCGGTTTAAAACTAATCCTGCCCGAGGCTCCCAGGCAAGAGGTCAGGAGGCGAGCCTTTCAGGATGTGATCTCCGCCGAGATCCGATCTGAAGGGGTCCGAGAACATAACAAGTTGTAAGAGGGAGAGGAAAGGAGAGACAGAAAGAAAAAGAACAAAGGCAAAATCAAATTTTTACAATTAAGTATATTCTTTTTTCATTTAGTTAATTTCCAGCCGTTCACGTTTATTGCACATTAATTATGCATGCAGCTTTTGTGCGACTTAAAAAGTGAAGAACGTGAACCTTATCCTTTTATGGAGGATCTGGCTGCCGCGCTGGAGGCCGTGGCGGCGGAGGTGGCTGGGTCCGAGGGGGGCAGGAGCAGAGTCCCCTTCTGCGAACAGCCAAAGACTGGGCCCGTGTCACAGGGGCTGGGACCTGGCCCCACACCGCTCCCCATCCAGTGCTCGCAGATCCCTCCGCTATGACTTTCTTAAAAGGGTCTTCTGCAACAGGGGTGGGGGCCAAAGCACCAAGGAGCCTGGGAGGTTGGTTGGAAGTGTTTCTGGGCCAAATCTGGGGCAGGACCCCAAACTAATCCCTGACAAGCCTCCATCAGCTTGTCTTGGCCAGTATCTGTGTTCAAACCCATTGGCTGGGGCCTTGGAGTTAGGGTAGGAATGGGACAAACAAGACTTTGGGGGGAGATGTTGGGACATTTCCTCCCTTCAAGCCCCCCACTCCCTCTCCACCATGTCAAAGTAAGCTCAGGAGTTACCAGCCCCAAGTAGGGAAAATTAACTGGATTGAGAGATGCTTCCCCCAGCCCCCCAACCCCAACCTCAGACTCCTCATGGCCTCTGGAGGGGCTGGGCAGACAGCCCCTCTGCCAGCATACTATGTGGCACTGGACCAGGACCACAGTCTCTTGGTGCCTTCTTCTCAGAACCTACGTGGAAACTCCTCCAAACGCCTGCAGACTCTGGGCCCCTCTCTCTTCCGGGAAGGGCTCCCTGGACCTGCTGCTCCCTCTAACCCGCTTCCCAGCCCAGAAGTTCCCATAGCCCAAGAAGACGTCAGGATTAAACACTTGGCACCTCTGCAGTGTGGGTTCTCTGGCAGTCCCTTAACCAGCTGCCCTGACTTCAGCCAAGAGCATAGTCCCAGCAACCCAAGGCCCCTACCTCCAGCAAGGAGAGACCCTTGGGGGATTAAGCAAAGTTGCCCACATTCAGCTAGGACCCTAAGGCTCTGCTCTAAGCTGGGATCCTTGCATCTGCAGAAGCTCAGCTGCTTCCTTCAGCCCTGAGGATGTCACCTCATCAGAGCATCCTCTCCGAGCTGGGCACAGGGAGGTTTGAGCAGACAGACCCATGGCACAACCCCAACCCTGCCCCTCCCCACTGGGCCATCTCCACTAAGGTGGCTCCACCTCTCTGAGCCCAGATTCCTCATCCAAACATGGAGATCAGAATTGGACCTAGCACACAAGCTGTCTGGGGCCTGGAAGTATATTGCCTCCAAAGCACCCAGTCCAGGGTGAGCGCCCAGGAAATGGGAGCTCACAACAGCCCCAACACGGCGACCCATTTTGCAGGTGAGGCAACTGAGGTTTTTGAGGGAAGGCAACCTGCCCAGCCCACCTGAAGCAGAGCCAACCGTGTGACTGCCCACAGGGCCCCTCCGAGTCCCACCGCAGGGGCTGGGGCCATCCCCTTCTCCACTCACCCTCCACTGGTGGTAGAGACAAGGTCAGAGAAGAGGAAACTCATGCAGTTGGTTCCTCTCTCTCACAGGACGGTTTCTGTATCCAGTTTGCCAGGGCACGTCCACAGCACGCAGGGAAGCAGTCCTGGCATGTGGACTGCCGTTAGATCCCTGCTCCTTGGGCTCCCTCCCATTACAACCACAAACCAGCTACCAGGATATCAGCGTCAGGAACAAAAGACTGCAGCCAGCCGAGTGAGAGCTGCGTTTCCACAGCCAGGGACTCAGTTGCTACGCCTGCAGCAGCTAATGAGAGCCATTACGAGCTTGATCACTGGAGACCAAGAACTGGCACCGTGCCACACTGCCCTCTGATCAATGGTGGGAGGTGGCCTGGGCCTGGGCTGCCCCCTTCTATTTTTGTTTTAATAAAAACTTCTATCCCTATAGTCCTACTGGGATAAACTGTAGAATATTGCTCCTGTTCTTCTCTTCTAAAATCCCCACCCTGTGCCACAGTAACTCTATGACAAACCTTAAAAATTTCACCGTAAAGGGTTCAACCATGCATAATAATAAACAACATGTTTAACGTTTATTACTCTGCGTTCTGACAAACTAAAATGTGAAAACATACCAAAATTCAGGTTTCATAAAACAATTTTTCATCAAGTTCTTTCCTCTGACAGAGCGCCTCCGTTTCATTCCTGGCTGGCAAGACCACTTCAAATACAGCAGCATTTCCAGAAATGGGTCTTGGGTCTGACACTCACATGATCCCCAAAGTATATCTTTGACTCTGTTGGACTTTCTCTGATGGACAATATTCTGGCTCTCCTAGCAAGCAATAGTGATCAGTCACGTCAGACGGGGCGGTGAGTGAGGGGAAGCCGCTGTCGTTCTGAAACAGAAAACCTGACAATGCAGACAGTCACAGGCACCAACAAGCCACTTCTAACAGCACATGGGGTACAGACCCACTTTCCTATGTAGGAGCACCTCTAGACGCACAGCCTAACACATTCAGGTAAACGGTCACATACAGGGATACATATGGAAATGCACCCCCTATACACACACACACACACACACACACACACACACACACACACTCACACGTGTACATACAAAGAGCACTCCCCTGATTCTATGATACACAGCGACACGTGCAAATACAAAGATTCACAGCTATAGGCCTGCATATGCTGTTCTCAGACACGTAAATATGGATGGGTACACATCCCCACCCCCCATCCAGAGTCAGAGGGGCCAAGGGAGATTTTTCAGAACCCTTGGGCATCAGAGCTGGAGGGTCCCAAGGGTTATCTCTGCACCGGAGGGTGGGAACATTTTGGCCCTTGAATCCCAGGCCTTGTTCCCTCAAGCCCCCTGAGTCCTTGTCTCCAGGCCCCTTCATCAGGGCGTAAAGGAAGGGGTTGCCTGGTACCAGGGGAGGCACCATATCTTATCCTCATCCTAGCTCAGCTTTGGTGGCCCCGAGGAGAGCCAGGGGCTTGGGGAGCCCCAATCAGCCCAGGTCTCACAGAGCTTTGAACCCAGAGCAGTCAGACTGCCAAGCCCTCACTCTCCCACCTGCCTCTCTTCTCTGGGTGGGCAGAGCTGGAAAAACCGGCCCTTCCGAGTTCAGGAGCATAAAGGAGGGCCCTTTGTGTTCATTCAATCAGCAAACACTTCCTATGCACCTACTTTGTGCCAGTGCTCTGCCCATGTGGAGCTCACAGGCTTTGTAACTCTGTCATCCCATCCTCCCCGCAGCTTCCCCACAGGGAGACTGAAACCAAAGGACGTTTTTAAAGTAACACTCAGCCTCCACACGAATGTTTTATCTATAGTAGCTTTATTTATAATTGCCAAAAATTGGAAGCAACCAAGATGACCTTCAATAGGTGAACAATTAAACAAATTATAGTGCATCTATACAATGGAGTATTATTCAGTGATAAAAAGAAGTGAGCTATCAAGCTACAAAAAGACACGGAGGAATCTTAAATGCATATTGCTTAGAGAAAGAAGCCAGTCTGGAAAAGCTACATACTGTATGATATCAACTATAGGACATTCTAGAAAGGGCAAAACTATAGAGATTTTAAAAAGTGGAGAGGGATGAACAGGTGGAGCACGGGACATTTTTAGGGCAGGCTAGTCTGTACGATACTGTAATGATGGGCACATGACATTATGCATTTGTCCAACCCATAGAACCAACCGTACAACATCAATGTAAACTATGGTCTATAGTTAATAATAATGTGTCAATACTGGTCCATCAATTGTGACAAATGTACCACACCACTGCAAGATGGTAATAATAGAAGAAGAGTGTGAGGGAGGAGGGGGAGTAATGGAAACTCTTAGCACTTTCTCACAATTTTCTGTAAATCTAAAACTTCTCTAAAAACTAAAGTCTATTTAAGAAAAGACGCCATATATAATAATAAAAGATGCCAAATAATAACAACGCTTTGCAATGTCTTTTGTTTTTCTTATTGAGGTAACAGTCCTTACATGTTGACTAATCTTCAAAGGGTCAGCAAAAAAGAGGAAGACCCTCAATGAGATGGATTGACAGAGTGGCTACAACAGTGAGCTCAAACACAGCACAGATTGTGCGGATGGCACAGGACTGGGCAATGTTTCCTTCTGCTATACATAAGGTCACTATGAGTCGGAGCCAAATCAATAGCACCTAACAGCAACAACAATCATCAAAATCTCTCCCTCTCGAAGAGTGTGGACATGTCGTGGTGTTGTTAACCAATGTCATAAGACAATATGTGTACTGACTGTTTAAGGGGAAACTATTCGTTCTGTAAACCTTCACCTAAAGTAAATAAACAAATAAATAACTTCGTTAAAAAAAAAATCTCTCCTGGAATTACTGTTAATTTTCTTCAAAGTGGTAATGGTATTTTGGTTAGGGAAGAGAATATCCTTATTCCTAGGAAATGCATGCTGAAATACTTAGGAAGAAGCCTGAAAATTATTTTCAAACTTAAAGCAAAAAATACATGGATATAAATAGGTGTACCCATAAACAGATAAAGCCATTACGGCACAACATTCACATGTGTTGAATCTAGGAGGTGCATATGTGGGTATTCATTGTACTCTTGCAACTTTCTATATGTTTGACTATTTTCATAATAAAAAGTTAGAAGAAAAATCCCTCCCTCTCCCCACACACCTTCCTTTATCCCTTTCTCTCCCTCTGCACTTTCTAACCTGATCCAGAACATTCTGCCTGGTACACAAGCAGGAACATTCAACTTTCCACATCTCAGTGGAGTCAGCACATGGCTCTCCCCACAAACTGAGTGACCCCGTTAAGATAGTCACATGAAGTTGTACCAGTATGGCTTCCCTGTCCCCCAAGACCCATAGGGACCACAGGACAGCTTTCACCAGATACCAAGTGTGAGGATCTGCCCCTTGCTCTCTCCTCATGATGTGGCCACACTCAGGTGTCACAATCAGCTGTGAAGTGTGTAGCACAGAATCCGTGGCTAATTAAAGTCAGAACCACCCCCCCCCCACACCCCACACACACACAAGTGCAGGCACCTCATCTGCCTCCCTCACTGATGTATTCCTAGCCCAGGACCTGGCACAAAGTGGCGTTGGATGGAATGAATTGCAGCTTTTTCGTAAGTTGGAGGTAAGGTCATTCTGCACAGTCCCACTGGCTGCAGAGATGCTCCACTGGGCAGGAGATAAGGCGTGAGGCGCTGGCAGGGACTCAGAATCAGGCACACCTGCTGCCTGTCTTGTCTGGGCAGCAGTAGCTGAGGGTGAGCAGCACCCACGAGAAGGTTATGGATCCCTTATGGAAAAGCCCAGAGAGCCAGGCAGTGGGATCAGGGCAGAGGGAAGGCAGATGGGTCAAAGATGGAGAAACGCTGGGGAGCAGGCCACTAGGCCAGGGACTTGTCTGACCTGGCCAGAGCCAGGATGCCTGGGTAGGTCTCTCTGGAGCTGCCTTTGAAACCAGGAGCTCTCCTGTGTGAACGCCCTGGGATGAGCAGCCTCTGACAAGGAGAAGCCATCTGAGGGGATTTTGTTTTAATCATCTGAGATCAAAGGCAAATCCTACTGGGCTGATGGTCCTCCTGGGGCACCGACGGCCAACAGGCAGCGGAGAAGGGCTTCTGTAGGCACTGGGCCCTTTCCTCTCCTCCCACCTCAGCATGGCTGGCTCAACCCCTCCCGTACCACATCCCCACCTAGAGCTGCTGCCCAGGGCAGCAGGGGCTCGGGGAGCCTCTGGATCCTGCATGCTCAGGGTTGGGTGGGGGAGGTATCCAGGGAACACCTCAGAGCTTGAACCTCTAGGGTCCTGCTGACTTTATGACTATGGCCTTGCAGAAAGCCCAGTCATAGCCAAGAAGACATGAGGGAGGGACAGCTGGAAAATCTGTGCGTCAAGGGGACTTGAGAGGCAGCTGAGGCTTCCACCCCTTTGGAGAGGCCAGTGGTTTTGAGCTGGGTTGTGGACTACAGATCCACTCCCATCCTGCCTCTGACAGGCAAGCTGCCTAACTCTCCGAGCCTCCATTTGCTCTTCTGTAAAAGGGGTACAATAGTGCTACTGCAATGAACGGTCCTTGTCAAACAGTTGGCGCAGTGCCTGGCACAGTGCACGTGGGCGATGAGCAGTCAGCATGATCGTTATTGCTGCTTCTGTTGTTACCCTTGGCCTGCATGTGCTCACTATGCCGGCTGGGTCCCCTCGTGGCTGGTGTGATTTGCTGAGATGTGTCTTAGGTGATCCTTACACTGGGGCCAGTAGACCTGGTGTAATTGGCAAATAGATCTGAGTATTGAGCCCAGCAAAGTCCCCTTCTGACCCACTCCCTGTGGCCTGAACCAGCATCCCCACTGAGGGCCTGTACCCCATGCCCCCCAAGCCTGGGAACCCCAGGAGGTGAGATGCCTACCCAGCCTGAGGAAGAGGCTAGAGAACGTGGCCTCCCTCTTCTTGCCATGAAAGAGCAAAACCACCGCAGGGTTCAAAAGGAAAGAGGAAAACCTAGTAACTCGTCCCAGACGGTCTGTCCGCTTTATCAAAGCTGATTTCAGGGAGCACCGTTCCCACCAGGAGAGGCCACAGCCTCATTAGGGAGTTCTGGGAACGATGAAAAAGCCAGGCCGCCGTGCACATCCCTGGGACAATTAGGCCTTGTCCCTCCACCTTCAAAGGCAATCTTACCCTGTGTGTGCGTGCACACATATGAAAGTCTGTGTCTCTGTTTCCTATCTTTCTTTTTGTCTCTGCTTCTGTTCTCACTCTCCCTTCCACCTATCCTTAACCCCTCTCAACATCAAGTTACTCTGCATGTCCCTGATGACCCTGTCTTCAGCCCTCTGGGTACCCACAGATGCCCCAGACCAGACAGAACCTCCCCACGAGACACCGCTCTCGTGCCTCAGAAGAGGCCTCAAGGCGCTGCTCCTGGATATCCAGCTTGGCCAAAGGAATCGTGCCACCGCCCTTACTGATCCCTTTTCTACTGAACTCTAGCTCTTCTCACCACAAGTACAGAATGCAAACTATTCCCCCAGAGCGAAGTCCCGGCTCCGGTTTCCGGATGCCTCCCTCAGATGCAGCAGCCTCTAAGCTGAGATTCTTCTCCAAATCCCCACAATCAGCCTCCCCTGCCCCATCCCTTTGGAATGTTTCTTACCGTTGTCAGGAGTTATAAGCAGACAGTAACACATTCTTCCACAGCCCTGGATGCTGGCGGGGTCTTAGCTTGAGAGGGGTCCTGCTGCCTGGAGACACGGACTAGTTACAGGAATGCCACCCAAAACAGATCCAGGCCCTGCACAGCAGCACAGGCCTGCCCAGTCCTGCCACTGCCACGCCACCCACCCCGGCCCCTGGCACGTGAAAGTTCCCTGTAGCGGCCCACAGCACACACACGAGGTGCAGATTCTTACCTCAGGCAATTATCTGAGGGGATCCGCATGTTGCTTTAAGTGAGAAGGCAAATTCTCAATTCTCGTTTTTGTCATAACACCAGAGGAAACTGGCACGCAATATTTGCAAAATTAGAAACAGCCTTGGGTCCCAGCCCCTTGCTGATGGTACTTGGGTATTAATCCATTCAGGCAATCAAAAGAGCTTAAATAAAAGTCTGAAGCCGGCAATATACATGTCAATGAACAAGCGGTAAAACTTCCTGAAAAGGTGATTTCAAAGCCATATTGCCCACGCTTGGCAAATTGCATATTTAATTATTTTGTCAGTCCCTCTCTCTCCTCTAATCTTTGGGGAAAATGCCTTTGGACATGCGAAACCAGTTAAGATAATTAAGGTGCGGTGGAATTAGGTGTCGGTTGATTTCTCAGAAAGATGCCATCCTCTAACCTGGTTTGAGACGTGTGCAGGCCCCAGAAGGCGGATGGCCTTGTAATGTCTGCCTTTCTATGGAAAGATCAAAGGTCTTTTGCCCCTTTCAAGATGTTTGTAGAATTTGTTTCCCAATTATACCACATTTGCGCACTGGGACATCCTAGTTAACTCTTTGATGCCACCTCTGGAATTGAGCCGTAATTGACATCAAACCGCACCTCCTGGCTCCTGTGCAAGCTGAGATTCTGCTCTGGGGTCCAGGCTCAGAGCCGGAAGAGGATGGATGGGCTTGGAAAAGGGGTACAAGCTTAGGGTTCAGTCCCTGCCCTTCTCAGCCCAGCTCTGCACTCCGGGGTGCAGGACCCTCCCCGTCTTCAGGTATCACCAGTGTCGGTAAACTCCTCTGGCTTTGATTCCGGTGTGAATCAGAGCTAGGGCTTCATTTTTTCAAAATTTTGTCAACTGAAAAGCAGAACCTGGCTGCCTTTGAAGACCATCTTATAAAGGAGTTATGCTGAATACTTTCTTTTCCCACATTGGACTATTTCTCCTGGTCCAGAAAGGTATTTTTTTTTAAAAAAAGCTATCAAACAGTTGGGATAAGTGAGAAAAAAAATGGCAAAGATTTGAAGGTTTCGTTATGGAATTTTGAAACTAAATGTGATCAGAAAAGCATACCAACGTGTAGTCAAAATGTTAAAATATTTTAAAGAAAATCTAATGGAAAGAGTTTCTAGTGTGTTTTATTTCCTTTTTATCCGTTTTCTTTTTTCATATTCTGTTGAGCTTTCTAAACTCTGAAAGTGTATTTTCCTGATTACTTAGTTCCAACAATTTGTCTTTAACATCTTTAACTTAAGAGAGGTAAAGGGAAAAGGGAAGAGAAAAAAATAAGAAAGCAAAACAAAGGTCTTCCTGAGTCTCTTCGTATACAAATGCAGCAGCCTTTTTAGAAATAATCTTTTGAAAAGACCTCAAACCATTTGAAAATGAGATACCGTTGATCTGAGGAATTACAAACGTATTCCAAGGGCTGGCTCTAGAACATTTGCTGACACTTTTGTCTTTTTCTTTCCTTCCGTTTGACCTCTGAGAAATCCACCTGTGTCCGAGCAAGTTTTAAACTGAGGAGACAAGGGCCCAGAAGAGTCAGAGGGAAAAGTTTCCCTTACAACGTAGGCTGTTTCCAATAGTCCTCCAAAGAAACCGGAGATCACAGAAACTGCCTGCCAGCACTGCCGTGCCCTCTTCAGACAACAGACTCAAAAATGCCTCCTTTCCCCTGATAAATAAGTCCCATCGTGAGAGGTTTCCCCGGGTCCCCTTCAAAAATATATATTGAAAGAAAAATATCACAAGGAAATGTATTTTCTGCTGTTAGCAGCAGGAAAGGGGCGATTATGGCCTTCCCGATGGCACCACAAGCTGAGAGCAAGTGGCTTCAACTTGGGTTTCTGCTGCCAGAGGAGGAACCAGAAAGTTCTCCCTGTAAGGGGACAGAGCAACCCCACCGGGGAAGGGTTCCCTGATTTAGAAAATAGAAACATAGGACACTCCATTAAATTTGATTTCAGATAAACAACAAATAATTTTTTTTTAGTATAAATATGTCCCAAATATTACATGGGACATACTTATACTAAAAAATGATTCACTGTTAATCTAAGATGTCAATTCAATGGAGCATCTTATATTTTATCTGGCAACCCTAGCTAAGTTTCCAGATAGGGTTGAGAAAGCTAGGCAGGGACATTTATATTTTTCCATCCAGAAGCAAAATTGAGTCCACCAAGAATACACAGTACTTCGGACTGAGCTGGGAGCAGCACTTGCCCGGCCACTGGCTTGCTGTGTGACCCCCACAGACCTGTCCCACTCTCCCTCTGACCCCAGTTTCCCCACCCATGAATTGGGGGTTTGGACTAAATGAGTCTGAGGTCAGAAGGAAGGAAGGAAAAAAGCTGGCCAGTCAGTCTGTTATAGTTCTCTCTTCACGAGCCTCCAGGTTAGTGACCCCATACGTGCTTTACAGCAAGGGAGCTGGGGCTCTGAAGGAAGGAGCGCCAGGCTGGGTCACCCAATGAGCAGACGGGGCACGTGCTTCAGGCACCAGCAGAACATGACCACTGAGAATTTCTCGTTGGTTTCTTTTTTATATATTTTATTGTACTTCAGGTGAAGGCTTACAGAACAAATAGTTTCTCATGAAACAGTAGTACACATTTTGTTTTATGACATTGGTTAACAACCCCACAACATATCAACCTTCTAACTTCTCAATTTTTTTTTTTTTTTTTGGTGTTGTTGATTTCTTTTAAAGCACTGGAGTAGCGGCTGTGGGAAGGACCAGGTCTGTAGGTGTTCTAACACGTCTTGGCAGTTTAGAACTGCTTTTATTTTGATGACCTGTGGGGCCAGGCCATCACAAGTTTCTTGGGCTTTGGCAGCTAAAGGTCTTGACTTACAGGCCTGGATGTCCCCGTGGGCCCAGGCCTCCGAGAATGGGGTCTTCTCAGGCCTCTCAACAGCTGGGGAAACAGCCTTGGAGGCTCTTGTCCTCAGCCTGAATCTCAAGACTGAAGCTTGGCAGCACTGCTGAGGTAATAGGGCCTCCAGTTTATGCAGCAGGTCGGGGTGGGCGTGGATTAATTCAAATCATGACCACAGAGAATGGTACAGTTTCTCAAAGCTAAACCTTTATATCTATTCTCTCTGTCTCTCTATTACACACACACACACACACACACACATGCACAGAGCATCCCTGCAATAGGCACTGGGCTTGCCCTCCTGGCCGCAGGCCTCCTTCAACCCCCAGGACCCAGTTAGGAGCTGCTGTCCTGTTTCTTAGAGCTCCTTCCTCAAAGGCTCCTCCACTCTTTCAATGCCAACAACTCCATCAGCCATTTCTTCCTCCTATCCCTCCTAATGCCCTCCTGCTGTAGGAGAAGCTCTTTTGGTCCTGTGGGGCCTCCAGGGAGATAGAGAGCAGCTGGTCAGCATCTGGTGCTCTCCATTAGCCAGGGCCCCTGGCCCCTGGGCCTTCCGCTCCCCAGGCGGAATAATCCCGCTTCCTCTAACCTTTTGGCTGGGTCCCGACTCTGGGTCTTTCATCATCTCTGTCACTGCCTCTGAAGCTGCTCCAGGCACCCTGGCCCTCCAATGGCTTCTGCTGGGACAGGCCAGGCTGACCAGCAGGGCAGGGGCAGGGGGTGAATGACCCCTCTCCCCCTTTCAGCCCAGAGAAGTAGGGGTGGGGGCAGCCATGTCTGGGGGAAGGAGGCAGATGTCAGGACTCCGGCTAGGTTCCCCTCACCGCCAGGTGAGCTCAGCCTGTCCTCAGGAACATGAGGACACTATGCCCTCCCTTGAATGTTTGGTAGGGGGACACCATGAGGTGATATGCCCCTGTTCCAAGCCGTCTTGGACTCCTCTGCCACTGCTGTCTGTCCCATGTGTTGACAGTACAGTCACTTACTCGTTGGATGACCTCTGGCAAGTGACCTCACCCCTTAAACCTCAGCTTTCTCATCTGTAGAAAAGTAGTTAAGAGAATTTGAGAGACAAGACCCCCTGCACTTGGCCCTGACCCACCACCAGAGCTCAGGAGCGTTAGGACTAGTATTGCCATTGGTGCTGAGCACAGTGATGGTATCGTTGTTATTATTTCTCATCACAGAAAGCGCCCATCAGTGGCTCAGCTGGGTAGGCTCTGTCTACCCTGGAGTCTGCAGCCCCCTGGCTGGGAAGGAGGGGGCCTGCAAACATGGCTGAGTTAGCTTTTCCTCCTCATCTCTTCCAGAATCCATTTGGGGATCCCCTCTTTCCAGAAGCCTCCATGGTCCCAGGGTGTGTCTCTTTTGGCCACAGAGCCACAGGAAGGCTGAATTCCCTCTCTCCTGAGCTCGGTGGCTTCCCCGGGGCAAAGTCGGCATGGCTTCCCCGGGGCAAAGTCGGCAAGGCCAGCGCAGCTGACCCGCCCACGCTCAGTATTTACAAATTCCAACAAACCACCAAGATCACAGAAGCTCCTAGCTACCTTCCAGTCCTCAGGTCATGAGTCTCAGAGACCCCACCACCATGGAAATGCCCCCAGAAATTCCAGTTGTTTAGTGTTCAGAAACGCCATAAACTGTCTTTAATTTAGAGGTTGTCACACCACCCCCAAAGCCCTAGTTTTCAGAAGTGTCTTGTCCTAGAAGGGGCTAGAGAGGCCATCTTGTCGGTCCCCCATCCCTGTCCTAAGAAGTCCCTCTGCCTCCCTTCCCCAGGCCTCTGTGAACCTCTAAGGAGGTTGGGGTTTGCCCTCCAGCCAATGTCGAGGTCAGGAAAGAGCTGTGGACAGCACCCACAGCTCCCCGCCACACCATTGCATCTACAAACAGCCCCCCAAGGCATACCTCGCCAGTAATTTGGTGATTGCAGCTTAGAAAGAATCCCAGAGATTAGAGAGAGATTTATTAAATGCAAAGTTCTGATTACTTCACGGAATGCTGATGAAAACTGCTTCTTAAGTAATCTTTTTTCTGGTGACTGAGCTACAACTTATTTTTTAGCAATTATCCTTACCATTCTGAAAATTGCCCTTAAGATATGCAACGCACATTTTGCACGGATGGCTTAACAGAGGCAGACTCCCTTTTTTCTCCATTTATTCATCCCAGTTAGTAAGAAAATGGAAAGTCAAATTCGTCCGAAAGAACACTGAGAACTGAAAGAGAGAACATCTTCAACGTGTGTTTGCAATTCCTGCCAAGGTGTACAGATTCCAGGATGGAATTTTCCCGGCATTGAATGACAGCAAGCCCCTCCCTCCCCAGGCTCCATAGCGCATCGGATGGAGTTTGGAGAACTTACCTGCTGGCATCCTGAGGGGCAGGTGGGAGTCAGGGCCGACCACTCCAGGGCTGCCCATGGGCAGCGAAGGTGTAGGCGCAGTGTGTGGAGGCCCTTTGAGGACAGGTGCACAGGCCCATCTCTCTCCGAGGCGCTACCTGCGGTTTACTGGACGTTTATTAGAAGCCCACGCAATATCATGAAGCACCTGCAGGCAATAAAAACCCTTACATGTGTGAGGCCTTGAGGAAATTAATGGCTCCTCCCTGGGGATGCATATTTTGTGAAGATGTTTATTACAGATGAAGTGCTCCCAGGGTGGAACATTAACAAGTTGTAGAGTGATAAAAAGATTTTTATCCTTTCTCAGTGACAGAAGTAGGAAGAAGGCTTTAACGGAATCTATAAAAGGCCCACTTCCCAATGAATTTTCTTAACTCTTTATTAATAGGACAGGCTGAGTGGAGTCAGAGTCCTAGGTCTGCTGGACCACTAGAAAAGGAGGGGAGCAGAATAGGGGGTGCATGGCCTGGAGACTGGACGGAGAAGGCATGAGAGGGGTCCGAGTATGAAGTCCAGGCCTGGAAGACCATCCGTAAGCAGGCATGAGTGAGGGGTGCACTCGGTCTAAGGAAGCTCACGCCATGTCCCCTCCAGGTGATGGGGTGAGTCAGGCCAAAAGGCAGGTTCCAAGCGCCCCTTTTTAACCCCCTGTTCCCCGCTCCAGGCTGCAGGCCATTACCAAGATGAAAGCCCAGAGAATGCCTTTGGACCACGACTGAGGAATCTAATTGAATTATATGAACGCAGTTAAACTTCTGCTTCAGAGAGGCCGGGCTCACTTTCAAGACTGGATGCTTCGGGAGTTAATGGGCTATTTGAACAATAGAGGCCAAGAGCCGAACACAGGTGGGCTGTGTTAATAACTTTATTTAGGCCCGCTTTTTTTCCCCCTTTGAGGCGCACAAAACTTCCATTAATGCATTCATTAGAGTTTATGGCCAGGCTCTGTTTTTCTCCTAATGACATTGTCCAGACCCAGCTCCCCAGCTAATTGAGGCCAGCTGCCCAGCCACCCCGCCCAGGCCTCGGGAGCCAGTGTCACCAGGATTAGCTGCTGGGACTGGGGCTGAGGCTGAGGCTGGACCTGGGCAGGACCCAGGATGATAGCATTTGGGTGGGGAAGGCTTGTGCACTCCTCAGCAGCTGCAGGAGAGGAGGCAGCGAGAAGCCTGTGCCTTTGGACTCCCTGTCACGCACGCCCCAGGCCTGTGAAGGAGCCCAGGTGGGTGGGCTTCCATCCACACGCCCACCTGGACGGCCTCTGCTACCTCCATCCTAGCCCCCTCCTGCTCTCCTCCCCACTACAGTCACACTGATGTCCCAAGAGGTCAATCGGATCCCATCATGCCCTGCTGAAGTGCCTGCCTTTGCTCCCCTTTGTCCTCAGAATAAAGCTCAGGCCCTGTCTTGGCACTGGACATCCTTCCTCTTGGCCCCAGCCTCATCTCCCACTCAGCGCTTGTGTGCACCTAGTTCTGGATGCTCCCTGCCTCCCTCCCCTGCTTGTTGACCATCAGCCAGGAATGCCTACCCCATTGGCCAGGGCCACCTTCTCCCAAACCTGCCAGGCCCAGTTCAAATGCAGCCTCCTCCAGGAAGTCTTCCCTCCACCTCCTCAGAGTGTCCACAGCCTCTGTTCTCTGTGTCTTCCTTGGGACCCTGCTCACTTTCTGCCTGGGTCAGAACTCTATGAATGTGTATGTCATATTATTGTTCCCCTCCCTCCACGAAGACACGAATACCCTGAGGGTGGGAGTCATGTTCATTATTGTTATTAAAACAGCAATAACACACCAATGGTTCCCATTTGCCAAGCATTTTATACATACCAGGTGCTTTACAAGCATTAGCTCCTTCAATTTCCACAGTAACCCTGGGAGGTTGGTTTTATTGTCCCCATTTCACAGATGAGGAAACTGAGGCTCAAGGACAGGAAGTCACTGCCATCTCCACCATTTACCGACTGGGTGACCTCACTTTCCCTTCACGACAGCAGCATCTGCATCGTGGAATTGGAGCAGCCACGTGCTGGCATTGGTTCATGCTGGTTCACAAGAGCTGCTTGTTAAGTTTTCAGGAATTAATTTTGTTGGCTGGTTGTTAAACACAGCCATTGTGAAAAATTAAATTATGTAAACCTACAATTAAATAAATGGTATTAAAAACAAAGGTAATAAATACTCAAAACTCATCAATGACATGCACCAGCGCACAAACTAAAAAAAGATCCAGACTCATTGCCGTGAAGTTGATTCCAATTCATGGCAACCCCATGTGTTACAGAGTAGAACTGAGCTCCGTAGGGTTTTCTTGTCTGTAATCTTTACAGAAGCAGATCACCAGGCCTTTCATCAGTGGCACTGCTAGATGGGTTCAAACTGCCAACTCTTCAGTTAGCTGTTAGGTGCTGTAGAGTCGATTTCGACTCCTAGTGACCCCATGTGACAGAGTAGAACTGCCCCAAAGGGTTTCCTGGGCTGTAATCGTCATGAGAGCAGATCTCTGGGTCTTTCTCCCACGGAGCCTCTGTGTGGATTTGAATGACCAACCTGTCCTAACTGTGCCACCCAGAGACCTTAGCACCTACTAAGCACTCAGTAAAAGGCTGTTTTGACAAAGAGCAGGGTGTTGATGATGACAATGCCAGTGATGGCAGGTTCCCCATGCTCCAACCCCAAAGCCTCTCTCTCTAGCAGACACCTCTCTCCTGAACTCCAGACCTACCAGGCCCTAGCCTCCTAGATACCTCCACTAAGACACCCAGTCAGATTTGTCATGTTCAAAATGGAACCTCCCTTGCAGGATGCCCAAGCCCAATAAACAGCGTCTCCATCAGTCTCGCCTGCTCTCTTTCTCTCACTCCCCACAACCATCCTTCACCACTCGCTCTGGCCTGCGCGAGGGTGACTCAGTCTCTCTGGCTGCCAGTCTCACTCTCCCGCCAGTCCTGGCATGCAGCATCCCCGAACATAAATCTGACCCTGTAATCCTTTTCCGGCTTCTGATTACCTCCACAGAAGGTCAAAGCTTCTTAGCCATCATCCTAGGCTCTCTCTGGTGTATAGATTCCAGGGTGGAATCATCCCAGCATTCCCTGGCCTGCAGCTGCTATCAACTTGTCTCCAGCCCCTTCGCTTGCCTCCTCTGACAGGTGCATTCTGTTCCCAGCAATGCCAGCCTGCTTATATTTATTGAGCATGTTTTTCCTGGTGGTGTTGGGTACTGGGGCCACAAGAGAGGACAAGGCAAAGTCCTTGATCTCCTGAAGCTTCCATTCTAGTAGGCAAAAAAAAAAAAAAAATCACATATATATCATATACACACGGGTGGGAAGATCAATTACTGTAAAAATGGTCATCTCCACAGCAATCTACAAATTTAACACAATTACAAACAAAATAGTGGAATTTTTTTAACTGAATAAAATGATTCTAAAGTTCATCTGGAAGAACATGTATTAGAATTACCAAGAAATTTTTTAAAAAGAAACGTTAATGAGGAGGCTTTGCCTATATGATAATAAAACATACTGTAAAACTATAGTAGTTCAATCAGGGAGATACTGGCAGAGGAAGAGACAAACATGTTAATGAAATAGACCCAAAGACAATGAGAATTTAGTACAGTAGAAGATAGATTTCAAATCAATAAGGAAATAATGGATTTTTAAATAAATAATGTGCAGACCCTAGGTGGTGCAAATGATTAAAGCATTCAGCTCCTAATGAAAAGGTTGGGGGTTTGAGTCCACCCAGAGGTGCCTTTGAAGAAAGACCTGGTGATCTACTTCCAAAAAATCAGCAATTGAAAACCCTGTGGATCACAGTTCTACTCTGACACACAGGGGATCACCATGAGTCAGAATCAACTCAGTGGCAACTAGAGTCATCCAATCTTACGTGATAATAAATTCCAGGTAGATTAAAGATTTAACTTTTGATAAGAAAAAAAAAACTTTTAATTACCAGAAGAAAATACTATCTTGGTAAATGTTTGTATAATCTTGAATGTGGGGAAGGTCTTTCTAAGTGACCCCAAAGGCAAAAATAATAACCTTTTTTTTTTTTTTTTGGTTGTACTTTAAGTGAAAGTTTACAATTCAAGTTAGTCTCTCATACAAAAATTTATACATACATTGTTATGTGACCCTAATTGCTCCCCCTATACTGTGACAGCACACTCCTCCTTTCCATCCCAGATTTCCCGTGTCCATTCAACCAGCCCCTGACCGTCTCTGCCTTCTCATCTCACCTCCAGACAGAAGCTGCCCATTTAGTCTCATGTATCTACTTGAGCTAAGAAGCACACTCTTCGTGAGTATCATTTTATGTCCCATAGTCCAGTCTAATCTTTGTCTGAAGAGTTGGCCTTGAAAATTGTTTTAGTTCTGGGTTGACAGAGAGTCTGGGCCATGCTTTCTAGGGCTCTTCCAGTCTCAGGCAGACCATTAAGTCTGGTCTTTTTACCAGAATTTGAGTTCTGCACCCCACTTTTCTCCTGCTCTGTCAGGGACTCTCTGTTGTGTTCCCTGTCAGTGTGGTCACTGGTGGTAGCCGGGCACCATCTAGTTCCTCTGGTCTCAGGCTGTTGCAGTCTCTGGTTTATGTGGCTCTTTCTGTCTCTTGGGCCAATACTTTCCTTGTGTCTTTGGTGTTCTTCATTCTCCTTTACTCCAGGTAGGTTAGGACCAATTGATGCATCTTAGATGGCCACTCTCTAGCTTTTAAGACCTCAAATGCCACTCACCAAAGTAAAAGGCAGAACAAAAAATAAAAACTTTTTAAATTGCTATATTTAACTACATAAAATTATTAAATATTCTAAATGGGAAAAATATAAATGGCAAACTCTCAATTAGGGGGAGAAGGGATATTTGCTAGGTGTTTAACAGAATAAAGTTAATATATTTACATATAAATCTGTTACCAATTTAAAAGTGCAAATATGACAAAAGAAGAAATGAAAATGGTCCATATGTGTAAGAAAAGATGCCCGACCTCACTAATACTCAATAAAAGGCAAATTAATACAACATCAAGATATCAAGTTTTGTTGATCAGATTAGTCAAGATTCTAACGAATGTTAATACCCAGTGCTGGTGAGGATGCAGGGAAATAGACACTCGCATGCCCTGCTGGTGGGAGAGTAAATTGGTGCAGCCTTCTAGAGGAGAAGGTCCCCAGGTGGTGCAAGCGGTTTGCTCTCAGCTACTAACCTAAAGGTTGACT
The DNA here is from genome assembly GCA_030035585.1 of Dugong dugon. Classification (NCBI taxonomy): domain Eukaryota; kingdom Metazoa; phylum Chordata; class Mammalia; order Sirenia; family Dugongidae; genus Dugong; species Dugong dugon. Next base: position 71,152,009 of record CM057471.1, read on the forward strand.
GTCCAAACCCATCCAGCAGTGCCATAGAAGAAAGGGCTGACGATCGGCTTCTGTAAAGATTACAGCCAAGAAAACTCTATGGAGCTATTCTACTCTGTAACACACGGGGCCGCCATGAGTGGGACTTAACTTGACAGCAGTAAGTTTGGGTTTTTTTGTTTTTGTTTTTGGCTAGGGGAGGCAACATATATTAACAACATTTAAAATATACATAAAATACATACCCTTTGATCTAGCATTTCCACTTCTAGGAATTTATCATAAAGAAATAGACAAGATACATGCGCAAGAGTACTCACGGAAGCACTGTTTGTAAACAGTGGATACAAGCTAAAAGTTTAACATAGAGAAATGGTTAAATAAATTGTTGCACATCATCCTAAGCAGCATTAAAAATAGAGGGAGATCTATGTGTGCTGATGTGGAAAGATCTCCAAGGCGTATTTTTGAGTGAGAAAATAAAATGCCAAGCAATACATATAGTATGTTTGTAGTTGTGAAATATACATATGTATATATATGTGTGTGTGTAAATATATATGTGTGTGTGTAAATATATATGTGTGTGTGTAAGTTATATATATTTACACATACATGTATATTATATTTATATACTCACAATATACATGCACACACACACACACTTTTATATGCATAAAAATTCTATAAACATGTCCCCCAAAAAACTGTTAACAATGGCTAGAGAGGAGAATACAGCTTTTGCATCTTTTTAATTTTCATCTTGTGCTTGTATTATTTTTGATTTAAACAATTTATGTGTGTGTACATTTTCACATGGAAGAGCCATCAAAAACAATCAGGTTACTAAATAGTGCAAATAATACGATGCCATCTTAAAAATACACACACTTGTGTACATGTGAGTATGTGTGTGTATATGTTGTCTGTATCTAGTTTATTCATTTTCTTATCCCACTCCTAGGCACAAAGTTGGGGATCAATAAATATTTGTTGAACAAATTATAATGTATATTCCTGGGAAATACATGTTAAAATCTGAAACAGTGCCATTCACCAGGTGATGGGATTATGGATAGTTTTTATTTTCTTCTATTTGTCTTTTCTCCCTAAAGTGTCTATAATCAATAGGTATTGTGTTTATTGGAATCCCTGGGTGATGCAAATGGTTAATGTGCTTAATTGCTAACTGGAAGGTTGGAGGTTCAAGTTCACCCAGAGATGCCTTGGAAGGAAGGCCTGGTGATCTATTTCCAAAAATCAGCCACTGAAAACCCCATGCAGCACAGTTCTACTCTGACACGTTTGGGGTTGCCATGAGTTGTAACTGACTATGACGACTGGTTTATATGTATTACTTTCATAACTTTTTCAACTAACAAAATAGAAGTTAATCATTTCTCTAAAAAAATGGACAACCGATCAATGGTTCAAATGGTTGAAGGTCTGGCCCCAGCCCAGACTAGCCAACTCCCTCGAGGTGGGGCAGGGCACCTGTGGTCTGAAGCCTCCAGGAGAGCCCAGTGTGGCACCTGGACACAGGGAGGCCACAGATCAGGGTGCAATGCTCACTGTCCCACTGACATCTCAGCATGCAAGGCCTTTCATGATCTGGCCCATTTTACTGCTCCAAAGTCATACCTCATCCTGTCTCCCTTGAACCCATTCCCCCAGTCCACTAAACTCACTCTTCCTGGCCCCTTCATCCTTCACACCTTTGCACATACTGCTCCCCTACCTGGACCGTCCTCCCCACCTTACCTCCTGACACACTTCTTCCCATGGGAGCCAACCCCGGGTGTGGATTCTGAGACACCCCCATTAGTAAGTGGGGTCTGGAAGTGGCCTGCACCCAGAGTCCTGGGGTCTCAGGAACAACTCATCACCCTGACCTGGACTCTGATCACTCCTCCCGACCCAATCTAGGCAGATCACCTACGGCCCTAAAGCTGCTGCCTATGTGCTATGTGGATGTCCATTCTGGAGATAGGATGCTCAGGTGGAATGGTCTGGAACCATCCCCTTTTACAGATATGGTAACTGATACCAGGGAGGCTGGTACCATTCTGACTGCCCCCTCACACCCTGCAACTGCTGGCTTTCAAAGGATTCCTATACATTAATAAGAAATAATCACGCGTTCCATTAGGAAAATGTCCGTCCTCTGCCAACAAGTGCATAGGTGAAGGCTTCCTAGTCTGCACTGAGCCTCAAATGACTGAGTCATTTGAAGTCTGGGTGGGGTGGCCCTTGGGGGTTCTGGTCATCCTCCCCTGCCCCTCACCTGACCCCACCTCCACCCCATGCTCCAACAGCTTGGCCTGTAACCTGACACCCTACATATAGGATTCATAGCCCCCCACAATCCCTTGCATCCTCCCAGCGTCCTCCTCACTGCACCTCAGTCTCAGCAGAACTGAGCCCTGGAGGTCCTGGTGGCAGGAAGTGACATTGTTTAGGAAGGAGTGGCTGAAGAACCCTGGAGTCTGTGCAGGCTCAGCCTGGGCACACATTTGCATACCCCTTGGGCGAGAGCATGGCATTGCTACCTGCCCTCTGTACCCCCACCTTTAGCAAACAGCCCCTGACCCCACACTACGGCAGGCCCCGTGTAGACACTGGGGATGGGGTGAGGTAAACCCAAGGGACGCCGTTCCTGGCTCTGGGGCTCAGGGCTCCGCTCCTCTTACCTGTCATCCCTCCTGGTTTGGGACTCAGCAAGTCTGATGGCCCCGTGTGTTTATTTCCTAGGGGTGCTGTAATGAAGTATCACAAACTGGGGGACTTAAAACAACAGCAATTTATTTTCTCACAGTTCTGGGGGCTAGAGGTCCAAATTCAAGGTGTTGGCAGGGCTGTGCTCCCTCTAATGGCTCTAGGGGGTCCTTCCTTGTCTCTCCCAGCTTCGGCTTGTAGCTGCATCACTCCAATCTCTGCCTCCTTCAGTGTCCTCTGTGTCTCTGTAGTCAAATCTCTTTCTTCATTAGATTTAAGGAACACCGCGATCCAGTATGACCTCATCTTAGCTTGATTACATCGGCAAAGGACCTATTTCTAAATAAGGTCACATTCACAGCTAGATTCATACAGGTCATGTTCACAGGTACCAGGGTTAGGACTTGAACAGATCTTTCTGGGGACACAATCAACCCACTAGACCCCAGGACCAGTTGCCCTTGTGGGAGGTGGGAAGATGCCCTGGAGCACATGTCATGGGGGAAGCTGAACCTCAGAGAACTATCCAGGGAAGCATGGCTGGCTGCGCTCTGACATGCCCCCACATTGAGCGGGGCACAGCACCTTCTTGGGGTGAGTTTGGCATCTGACTCCCTCTGAGACTCTAATGACCCCTGCTGAACACAGGGTCTGAGTAAATGAACAGGCACGTGGATGGGTTGACTCAGATGAGTGCAGCGGGTCTGGGGTCTTAAGGGAGGGGGCGCTATTGATTCTGTCCCGGGTGAAGTGAGTCACATCCAAGGACTGGGCTCTGGACATAGAATCCTGCCTCTGCCATTGACAGGGTCCTCAGCTGTGTGGCCTCAGACAAAGTCCCAACCTCTCTGAACTCCAATTTTTTCTTCTGTTAAATGGGCACAACAAGATCGTGTCTATATCATTGGGCTGTTGTGTGGATTAAATGAGAATATCCGTGTAAATGCTTAGCATGGGGTTGGCTCAGAGTAAGTGCTGAGTGCACAGAAACCTCCCCTCCCCCACATTCCTCCTTCGCTTTGCCCCCTCTCCCTCCTCTTCCTCTTCCTCCTTTCTCCCCTTCGTTTTTTCTCCCTCCATCTCCACCTCGATCACTTAGTAGAAGTAGTAGTAGTGTGAAGTCTTTGCAGCCCACTTAGGATCCTCTTAACTGACCCCTGCCCCAGATAAGGCTCCCTGGGAACAATCTGCAATGCAGCACCCCTGGCTCTGGGCCTTGGAGAGAGGGGTAAGGTTGGTGGGAAAGCAGAGGCATGGACAGAAAAAGGGGATGGCCCCAGGGCTAGGGTGGAGGCAAAGTGCTGCCTCTCTGTTTGCCTCACCAGGGCCCTCTGTCTTCCCCTCAGTCTCCCAACAAAGGGGCCCTTCCAGACCTTCACCCTCACCCACCTCCAGCTCCCCTAACTGCCCTGAACCAACACGCTCCCCTTACCAAGGCAGTCGGGGACCTTAGGTGAGAACTCTCCCTTGATATCTTAGGGTCCCCAAACATATGCCTACTCCAGCCCTCCATCACGCGGTTTGCATCCAGCCAGAGGACAACCCCTCCTGCTGGCCCTGGCTCCAGCCTCTTCATCGGAGACCCCTTTTCTCTCCTTATCATCCTTCTCTCCCTCTTGGCTGGCCATGTTCCCTTGGTCTATAATCCTGTGAGTCTCTCCCTACTTTAAAAAAAAAGAGTCCTTTGACCCCCACCCCCAGCAGCCACCGCCCTCTGGCTGCTCCTCCCCTGCAGGGGCAAACTTGTCGGGGAGTTGTCAGCACTTCCAGCCACATTCCTTGCCTCCCCCCCCCCCCCCCCCGCTGCCCCAGCCAGCTCCTTCCACGTCTCCTCTCCCACCTAATGCCCCCACAGCCTGCTGACCCCAGGGTGCATCTCAGACCTGCTTGGCCCAGCCCTCCTTTCTGAAACTTTCTCTTCTCTTGGCTTCTGTTTCCCTCCGATCCCTAAACTAACACCAAACCTATTGCTGCTGAGTCGATTCCAACTCATAGTGACCCTATAGGACAAGTAGAACTGCCCTGTAGGGTTTCCAAGGAGCGCCTGGTGGATTTGAACTGCCAACCTTTCGGTTAGCAGCCAAACTCTTAACCACTACGCCACCAGGCTTTCCTCTGATCCCTGGACCTCCCCTTATCTTTCTGATCTTCACACAAATCACCCATTTTGTTCCTTGCTGCGTCCTCCGCACTTAAAAGGGTTTCTGGCACAGTTGAATGAATGAGTGAATGAATGAATGGAGAGAAGCAAGAACCTAGCCAGAGGGGAAAGGGGCTGAGAGAAGGATCCAGGGGGCAGGGCCAGCAGGAAAGGCCTGTGGAGGACAGAAAGTGGGCACCACTGCGTGGAACAAGGACCCTCAAGGAAGGCTGGTGATGGAGAGCAAGGGCTGTGGCAACAGCAATGCTGGTTCAAATCCCAACTCTGTCTCCTGGGCCTTTGTTTCCTTATCTGTAAAATGGGGCTAATAACCCCCACTTAAAAGGTAACCATGGGAATGAAACAAGGGTATGCTTCCCGCTGACTCCAATCAGGTACTTGCTTCAGGCACATGACCCTGTCACATTCTCACCACAAGCCTGGAAGTAGGTCCTTTTATTATCCCCATTTTTCAGATGAGGAAATCAAGGCCGGAGAGGTTAGGAGGTTTGCCCCACCTAATCAGTCTGACCCGAGAGCCAGCCAGTGTTCCCAAGTACAGTACAACAGGGACCAGTGCCAGGCACCTGCACAAGGCACATAGCAGGTCCTCAAATGGCAGCAGAGCCCACCTAGCGCTGTACTCACCGAGAGGCAGAGTCCCCAAGAGCCGGTAAGGAAGCCCCCTCTAGTGAAGGCTTTGGGCTGGAAAGTAAGGCTGCACCAGACTAGATGAGTCAGGTCAGTAGAGCCTTGCACTTCAGGCTGGGGGTCTGAAGGCAAGCCAGTGGCCACAGGAAGCCAGAGCAGACTCTTGAGCAAGGGAAGCTGTAGTGGACAGGGTGGGTGCAAGGCACTTAAACCAGCTCAGAGCAGACACTTATACTCTCAGAGGGCAAGGACCAACTAGGTCTGATTCACTCGCCCCTTAGCCCCTGTGCCCACTTAGTGCCTGGCATATAGTAGGCAAACATTTGATGGATGGATGGATGGATGGATGAGGTTGCTGCATTAAAATGGGTTCCACGAAATTGGATCCCTCATCTATTGCTGGTGGGACCGTAAAATGGTGCAGCCACTGTGGAAAACAGTTTGACAGTTCCTCAAAAAGTTAAACATAAAATCACCGTATGACCCAACAACTCCACTCCCAGATAAATGCCCAAAAGACTTGAAAGCAGGGACACTAACAGATACGTGTACAACAATGTTCATTGCAACACTTTTTACAATAGCTAAAAGTTGGAAACAACCTAAATGTCCGTCAGCAGGTAAATGGATAAACAAAATGTATTACATACTTATGATGGAATATTTCTCAGCCATACAGGGAAATGAAGTTCTAACACATGCTACAACATAGTTAAACCTTGAAAACATTATGCAGAGTGAAATAAGTCAGACACTAAAGGACAAATATTGTATGATCCCACTTACATGAACTATCTAGGATAGGCAAGTGCATAGCAACCAACGTTCATTAGTGTTATCAGCGAGGGTGCAAGGAGAAAAGGAGAGTTATTGCTAAGGAAACGCTGAGTTCCTACTAAAGATGGTGGAAAAATTTGGAAAGAGATAAGGGTGATGGTTTCACAAAATGATGAATGTTATTAATATCACTGAACTGTACATGTAAAAAATGGTTGAAATAGCAAATGTTTTGTCATATATATATATTTTACCATAAAAAAATTTATAAAAATAGATTCCACCCTTTGACCTACTCTTGAGTTCTTCAACAGATAAACAACCCAACAGTGCATGGACAAGATTCTTTGGTGCAGCTCTGTTTATAATAACAAAAGATGGGCCACAGCCAAATGTCTGTCAATAGAGGTCTGGTAAAGCAAACCAAAGCCGTCAATGCGATGGAATAGTAAGCAGCGTAAAAAGAATGAGCGTACTCTCCACAGTGATACCGAAAGATCTTGAAGATGTGAGTAAAAAGAGCACGGTGCAGATTCCAGTGCACAGCACGTTACATTTCATTTTCCTACAAAAGCGGGGGAGAGACCTCATAATAGCATGTAAACCTATATGTGCCTGAAGAAACTCACAGCAGTGGCTCTCTGTGGGCTTTGAGGAGTGGGAACTGAGGATGCTGGGGGGTGCGGACTAGAGGGAAACTTTTCCCTCTCTCTATTTATAAATAATCTTTGAGCCACATAAATTTTGACATATTTAAATAATTAAATCTAAAATATATTTTTTTAACGGGTTCCAGGGGGAGGTGAGATCTGGGGAGAATGGGGCAGAGGGGAAAGTCGTAGCTCAGTCCTAGCTGTCTGGCCTGGAGTTGGGGTGGGAGATGAGGCCTGAGCAGTACAGTTCTGGATACACAGTGAAGCACCCAGCGGCCTTGCTTTGCCAGGCTCCGGCCCTCACTGAAGGGGCCTGGTGGGTGGGGGTGGAGGGAGGCTCGCTCCTCAGAAGGGCCTTGGCGTGGTGCATGAAGCAGGAACCAGCATGGATCATACCCCTTCCCCAGGCAAGGTAGGCTACTTTTCTAATGGGCACCCCTGATGTTCAGGTAAGGAAACTGAGGCACAGAGAAGGGAAGTCATTTGCCTGCCAGGTTCCTAACCTGGTATGAAGTAAAACTGGTGCCAGAGCCCTGTACCAAGCTCAAGGCTAGCTTGCCTCCTTCCTGCCTTCCTTCCTTCATTTGTTCATTCCTTCAATCATCAGATATCCTTTGAGCCCCTGCTCTCTGCCAGGCTCTGGCCTGGGTGTGGGGACTTGGATGTAAATCAGAGGAGGAAGACAAGAGACACCTTGGACTGGGACTTGAAGGACAAGTGAAATTTGGCCTCAAGGGAACAGCACGAGCAAAGGCAGGGGTGGGAGCAGAGTGGTGCTGCTGGGAGCACCAGTGGCGGCCTCACCTTCGTCTCTGGGTTCTGACTGAGCAAAGCTGGAGACCCGCCCGTCCCACAGGTGCTGTCATTTGGGTGTCCCAGCCTCAGGGCTGAGGTACTCGGGGAGCGGCAGGAGACAGGCAAGAGCTGGGCAGCTGGATTGGCTGGGGGAAGGGAATGTGACAGGCAGAGGCCTCCAAAATATGAACAAAGAAGCCACCAGTGTGCTGCAGGTGTGGGGGACACAGACAGGGGGGTAGTTCTTTGTAGGGGCGGCAGCTGCCTCCCCGGCCTTGCTGCCTGCTCTGGCTGGGTGATGAGCAGACTGATAGCAGGGACGTTGGGCCAGCAGAGAAGGCTCACTGTCATCCTCCCCCGAAAGTTCTTTATCGGCAGGATGCGCCGTTGCCAGGGAGCCTGCTGCAGGCCCCTCTCCAGCCGTTGCTGGGAGGATTATCAGAAAGATTTTTAATTAAATCTGAGCCGAAAGCGATTCTGTGCCTGATCAGAGAAGCCTATTCAGTATCCTGCCACCACCTCCGATAGCTTTGTCTCACAAGCCCTGCTATCTGCCCACCTATCTGGCCACCCCATCCCAGCCTGACAGCGGCAGCACCTGGAGAATGAACACTCGGGGTCTCTCTCCAGCTTGCTGGGTGCTGGTCTGGGGGCCTCCAGGGAAGCTTTGCCCTGAGCCAGGCCAGAAAATCAGGCATCTGTGTCTGCGTACCCACCCACCCAGCCCCACCCCCCGCCACAGACACACACCCTCGGCCTCAGAAACTCATCCTCATGGGCAGCACCACCTAGCCAACACCCTCAGACTGCAGCCCTGTAAGGGAGGTTCTGTTTTCATCCCCATTTTACAGATGAGAAAGTGGCAGCCCAGACAGGTAAAGTCATTCAGCCAGGTCCACACAGCTATTAAAGGGCAGAACCAGGATTTGAACCTGGGTCTTTCTGACTGCGAAGACTCCACTCTTAATTGCAGAATCTACTTCTTTGAGTGTCCACCTTGGGCCTCCCCAACCACACCAGCCTCCCTATCACCGAGGCCTCCTGGGCTCCACGCAGGAGCTACTACTACTTGTAACAATACCCCTTGCTGTGGAGTCAAGTCCCACTGATAGTGACCCTATAGGACAGAGTAGAACTGCTCCATAGGATTTCCAAGGAGCAGCTGGTGGATTCGAACTGCCAAACTTTTGGTTAGCAGCCGAGCTCTTAACCACTGCACAGCCAGGGCTCCGCTTGTAACAATAGCATAGTAATAATAGGCAATATTTTCTGAACGCTCACTATGTGCCAAGCACCCTTCCTATTTTCTTGTTCAGTCCTCACCCAGCCTCAGGGGGTGGCTTCAGTTTCTGCCCCATTTCTTGACGCAGAAACAGAAGATCAGAGAGGGTGCTTGTCCCGCCTGGGTCTTTCCACTCGAGGCCTCTCTCCTCCCCAAAGGAGGGGCAAGCGTGTGCCTGGCACAGCCTCGGCGCGGGTAGCAATCGAGGGTTGAGCTCAGGGGCTCCGAGTTGGTTCAAGCTGCGGACAGAGGACAAAATTAACTCGATAAATAACACGTGCATGACTGGGTGGGAGAGCGTGCTTTTTAGAAAACCCAGCAGCTCCCAGCACCCACGCCTGTGTGCTGACTTATAAAGTTTTAATTGCAGGTCCCACACCCTGGCTGCAGCCACCCTACAAAGGAGGACAAGTGTTCTCTTTAATTAAATCTGTCTGTTATCATGGGGTATTGTTATGAAGGGAGGCCCATTAGCGTCGCATCCGCTGCTGGGAAACCGCTTGGCAGGCCTCGCTGGACACACAGGTCCTGAAGCCCCTGATGGGGCCAGAGCCGCTAAGAGGCCTGAATCCCTGACCCCTCCCCTGTCCACCAGGCAGAAGCTCCAGGCAGGGCCCCCTCACACCAGCCCTGCTATGCACCAGACAGGCATCTGCCACCCAGATCTCTTACTGAGCAGGGGAGCACCCTCCCACCCCCCTGCCCCTTCCAGAAACTGGAAAGAACTGGCTCAAGGGTCAGAGAAACCTGGGCTGACTCCTGGCTGTGCCGTTTATTTGCTGTGACCCTAGGAAAGTAACTGCACCTCCCTGGTAATGGCAGGACAGCACAGCTCACATACACTGTCCTCTCCTGCTTTATGTGAACACCTGTGAAGTAGGAACTGGTGTTACCCCATTTTACAGATAGAGAAACTGAGGCTCAGAAACAATGTACTGTAATTCACACAGCTTGCACATGACTCAGTAGCTGAGCTAGGACTTGAACCTGGGCAACTAGGCTCCAGAGACTGTCTCCAACCATTAAGGACTACTGCCTCAGTTTCTCCACCTGGAAAATGAAGTTAATGATTCTTACCTAAGGGAGTGGGGGTGGCTAGATAGGACAGTGAAGGGCATGGAGAATAAATGATGGCAGTTTTTATTTATGCTTCATAATTTAAGTACCAGAGTGGCTATTAACCCCATTTTCCTGATAAAGAAATTGAGTCTCTGGCCCCCATGGCACCTTGTCGGTCCCCTCCCTTGCCCAGACCTTCCCCCACACCTGGACAACATGGCAGCCTCCTTACCACATTTCCAACCCTGATCTGGTGCCTTTCAATCCTATCTCCACTGAGCACCCAGAACAGTCTCTCATTCTCTTGGGAAAATAATGTGCAATTGATTTTTACTTGATTATAAAATAAAATCAGGGTAAACATGTACAAAGGATCAGGAGGGTATGTAAAGAAAACTGAAATCATCCATAATCTAGTACAGTTATCCATGTGGGCAAATTTCTTTCTGTCATTTTCCTGTTTGCTCATTCATTCATTCATTCACTGAATAAGCATTTAGTGAGCACTTACTCTGTGCCAAGCCCTGCTTGTGGTGCTGGGGAAACAGACCTCAGGGAGCTCAGTGTTAACAGGAGGAGTCAGAAATTAAACCAGCCAGCACATGGACAACATTGAATCCCGAGTGTAAAACGTGCTGCAGCTTTCGCTCAACAGCCTTCAGCAGGGGCACTGACCCAACTGGAATCAGGGAAGGCCTCCTGGAGGAATCACCATCCCACCTGAGCCCTGGAGATGCCCAGATGTTGCCTGCGTGTCTGTAAAGTACCAGCGAAGGTTAGAATGCTTTCTAGAACTCAGCGCATGCTTGTCCCAGCCTCAAGGCTCCCGCACTGCACTGCCCCTCAGACACGCTTCCACACCCCTACACCCTTGCATCGATCATGCACTCTGCCTAGAATGCTGTACCCTCCCTTCCTGGGCCTGTTGATGAACTCCTGCTCATCCTTCAAGGCCCAGTGCTCTTGTCCCCTCCTTAGGGAAGCCTTCCCAGATGCCCCACCCAGGTCAGTCACTCCCTCCTTTTGGTCCCCAGTATCCCTGACTATCCTCTAGGTTGTCTTCCCCATAGTCTAAGCCTCTAGGTCTAGATCAGGGCCTGGCCCCATTGAGGGAGGGAGACTTCTGCTCAGGGCACCCTGGGACATTGTGTGGCCGAGAAGCCAGACAGGTTCACTCAGGTTGTCTTGGGCAGTGAAGCCTTGTCCTCAGCTCTGATCCCCACCAGGGTTATGACAGCCATTCCCCAAGCTTCTGCCCTGAGCTGAGGTGGGTGGCAGGTGGCAATGATAGATGGTCCTGGGCCCGTTCCGCTTCCTCCTGGTGATGGTGGGGTGGCCACACTGGGGAGGCCCTTCCCTGGGCCGGCCTCTCGTAGCCTGGGCTCGTCCAGCCTGGGGTTAGTGTGCAGCCCTGAGCACTTCACTGCCCCATTCTCAGGAGTTAAGTCCTAAGTGAATTAAGTTCCATGTAGAAATTGTACTAATGGCCCCAGGGAATGCTCTCATGCCCTTTGCACAGTGACTTTGTAGTCCTTGCCCACCCTGACTCCACCCTCAGCTAAGTGGCTTTCCTTGGCCAATGGGATGTTAGCAAATGTGATGCAAGTGGAGGCTTGGAGAGTACCTGTGCAGGCCCCACTCGCCCCCCTGGGACTGCTCCCTCTGCACCTCTGCCTCACCCCAAGGACATACCTGGGCCAGCCTGTTGGAGGGATGCAAGAGACACATGCAGGAAAGCCAAGGTGCCCAGGTGAGGCCACCCTAGACCAGCCATCTAACAGCAAACCTACCAGCTGACCACAGGCACATGAATGAGCCCAGCCCAGATCAGACAGGCTCAACCCAGATCAACAGAACCGCTCAGTGACTCATAGATGTGAGAAATAATAAACAGTTAGCTGTAAGCCACTAAGTTTTGGGATCGTTTGTGACCTAACAGCAGCTAACTAAAACACTCCATCTACACAGTGACATAAAATACAGCCATTAAGAAGAATGAGACAGCCCTGTATGTTCTGAGATGGAAAAGTCTCCAGATACATCGTTAAGATAAAAAAGTAAGGTGCAGACACTGTGTACAGAATGATATGATCCATGACATTGACATGTGTCAGGGATTGAATCGTGTTCCCCAGAAATATCTGTCAACTTGACTAGGTCATGATTCCCAGTACTATATGATTGTTTACCATTTTATCATCTGATGTGATTTCTCTATGTGTTGTATACTCTATCACTATGATGGAATAAAATGGATTAGCGGCAGTTATATTGATGAGGTCTACAAGATTAGATAGTGTCTTAAGCCAATGTCTTTTGAGATATAAAAGAGAGAAGGGAGCAGAGAGACATGGGAACCTCACACCACCAAGAAAGCAGTGCCAGGAGCAAAGCATGTCCTTTGGACCTGAGGTTCCTGTGCAGAAAAGCTCCCAGAACAAGGGAAGACTGATGACAAAGACCTTCCTCCAGAGCTGACAGAGAAAGCATTCCCCAGGAGCTGACGCCCTAAATTTGGACTTGTAACCTACTAGACTGTGATAGAATAAACTCCTCTTTGTTGAAGCCATCCACTTGTGGTATTTCTATTATAGCAGCACTAGATGACTAAGACAATATGGAAGAGAGGAAAAGAAATATCAGGTATTTGTAGTCTCTAAATTCTCTCTGAATGATTATCAATATTTGGTATACTCATTTTCCAGGGCTGCTGTACCAAAATACCACAAATTGGGTGGCTGAAAAGAACAGAAATGTATTGTCTCACAGTCAGGAGTCCGAGATCAGGGTGTCATCTGTGTTAATTTCTTCTGAGGCTTTGAGGGAGAACCTGTTCCCTGCCTCTCTCCTAGCCTCTGGTGGCTCCAGGCATTCCTTGGCTTGTAGTTGCAACATCCCATGGCATCCTTCCTCTGTCTCTGTTTGTGTATCTTCATTTTTATAAAGACATCAGTCATATAGGATCAGAACACACCCTACTCCAGTATGACCTCATGTTAACCTAACTGATAACATCTTCAAAGACCCGATTTCCAAACAAGTTCATGTTCACGGGTACTAAGGGGTTAAGACTTCAACATATCTTTTTTTTGGGGGGGGTGGTGATGGTGGGGACACAATTTGATCCATAACACCTGGTAGCAATGGTTGCCTCTTGGAAAGGGAGCTGAGGGACTGTGAATACCAGGGGAGGGAAGGAGAAGACATACTTTTCAAAGTTATTTTATACCACTTTTGAATTTTGTACCATATGCCTTTTATAACCAATTAAAAAATAGATGACATTTAAGAAATAAATAACACATGTTCAAATATAGTTTTCAAATTTCTCTTTGTGGTGATTGAAGCTTTGACACCTATTACCAGCCCAGAAGAAATCATGAGCCTTAGAGCAGTGTGGAACTGGGTTCAAATCCCAACACCATCACATCCTGGCTATGTGACCTTGGCAAGTGGCTTCCCCTCTCGGAGCCCCAGGCTCTTCACCTATACATTGAGGATAGGCGCCACCCTGGGAAAAATGAGAACAACATGGTTTAAGTGCTGGCACATAGTGGGTGCTCAGCTCCTCCAACCTGAGCTGGCCAGGACTGCCCCCATACTCAGTTCAGCCTGGGCCTACCCCACCCCCTCCCCCAGCAGGGTACCACCTCTAGCTCTGGCTCCATCTGGGATCCCCTCTCCCCCTGGGTGTGGCCCTGACCAGCTCTGGCCCCAGGCTTGGCCAGGAAGTCCAACCATGGAGTAAAATAAATACCAAACCCGTTGCTGTCGAGTCGATTCCAACTCATAGCAGCCCTATAGGACAGAGTAGAACTGCCCCATAGGATTTCCAAGGAGCAGCTGGTGGATTCGAACTGCCGACCTTCTGGTTAGCAGCCGAGCTCTTAACTACTATGCCACGAGGGTTTCCACCCATGGAGTAGGTGGCTGGAAATGGTAGCCCCCAGGGGAAGGGATCCATCCCTGGGGCTCAGGTCCCAGCAGCCCCCTCCAACTTCTTGCCAGCTAGTGCATCTGAGGTCGACGTACGTGCTCTGGATTTGGGTTCGTTGTTTTATGGCTCACTAATCCTTACCGACTCCATGGCACCTAACAACAGCAAATCCTCACTTGGCAGAAAGGAAGCAGTGGGTCTGGCTGGCCACGCAGAGCGTGGCCGTAGGGTCCGCCAAGGAAAGATTCACGGACCGTCAGACATGCCTTGTGCCTCAGCGCTGCCCCAGCCCACCACGCAGAGGTAAATCACAGCCAGGGAAGGAAGATAAAAGGTGCCAGGTTGCAGGCCCCGAAGGAACGTGCTGAGGGGGACTTTTTCCCTGGACTTCTGCAGAGCTGTGCTGGTGACACCGCATTGGGGCTCCCTGACTTGGGATGGGGATCATAGGGACAGGTTCCTCTTTGCCTCAATCCTATTTGCTAGGGTTATGCCCTGAGGCCTGTTTCTCACACGCCTTCCCTGGACCAAAGAATCTGGCCTCCTAGGCATGCAACCTGTGCAGTCACAGGGAATCTCATGCTTAGAAATGCTCTGCACTGGTTTTAATCCTCTGCTGTCGCTCTCTTGAAATTCTTAATTAGTCTTGAGTCAGGCGCCTCACATTTTCATTTTACACTACCAAAAAACCCAAACCCGTTGCCTGCAAGTCAATTCCCACTCAATCCGGCCCTATAGGGCAGAGTAGAACTGCCATATAGGGTTTCCAAGGCTGTAATCTTTATGGAAGCAGACTGCCACATCTTTCTCCTGCAGAGCAGCTGGTGAGTTTGAACCGCCCACCTTTCTGTTAGCGGCCGAGAGCTTTAACCAGTGTGCCACCAGGGCTCTTTCATTTTACACATGTAGCCAGCCTTGCCTGTCCAGGAGAGGTTTTGGACATCTGGTGCCCCTACACCCTCTCCAGCAGGTGCTTATGTGTGCACAGCTAGCACACCTCAAGTGACAAGGAGCTCACCACCTCCTGGGGCAGCCCATTGAGTCCACTGTGGGGCAACTAAAGCTTAGAGTGTTTCTCTCAGGGTGGTTAAGAGAACAGGTCTGGAGTCTGTCTCATTCCAGCCCTAGCTCCCACTGGCTGTATGACACTAATATACCTCAGTTTCCTCATCTGAAGATTGAGGCTAATAATAGGGCTGTTGTGAGAGTGCGATGAGATGATGCATGTACAGTGCCCGGTACATACTGCTGTTTGTGCTTGATCAATGACAAAAACCAAGCCCCTTGCCATCGAGTCGATTCTGACAGCTGTTACATATTATTAGAAAAGACTTCCTTTATCGGATGGGAATCTGCAGGCCTGGACAGGGGCGGGGGCTATCGGGAAGAGGTTAAAGAAGAAGGCACAAACACCACCACATACACACACAGAGGCAAAAGCCCCAGGCTACTTTCTGCTCCAGTTTCCCTCCTCCCATGCGGGCAGGTCAAACCTGTGTTCTCCAGCTGGGGCTCCACCCAGCAGGTGCCTTGTTCTCTGCTGCCATCTGCTGGCTACTACGCGGCACTGCATCTCAACTCAACATTTCGGAAAGACCACGTTTCATTTATTTTTCTTAATAATTAGAAGATAATCTAATCATTTGACAAGTGTTTACTGAGCACCTGCTCTGTGCCATGGACTGGGAATTTTTCAGTGAATATGAAAGGTGAAGTCCCTTCCTTCTTAGAGCTGACATTCTGGTCGGGGATATGGATCACAATCAAGAAAAACCAATAGTTTGATTTCTGCTAGTGATAAGTATGAAGAGCCCTGGTGGCACAGTGGTTAAGAGCTCAGGCTGCTAACCAAAACCCTGGCAGTTTGAATCCACCAGTCACTCCTTGGAAACTCTATGGGGCAGTTCTACTCTGTCCTATAGGGTTACTATGAGAGAATCTAGTGGACAGCAATGGGTTTGATTTTTTGTTTTTTTCTGATAAGTACCATGAAAAGAATGGGGGAGAAAAACTCAGAAGGTGGGAAATGGAGCAGGTGGACTCTTGGAGGAGCCGGAAGGACAAGGTCTGTCTTGGGCAGCGGCAGGAGAGCAAGAGGCCAAAAGGCTATCAGGTGGCAGGACAGGGTGGGTCTAGTCCCATCGGCCTGAATTCCCAGCCTGTCCCTTACTCCCTGTGTGATTTTGGGCAATTTCCTACCCTGCCCCAAGCTCAGTTTTCCTCATCTGGAAAATGGAAAGAATAACAGCTGCTTCTCAGATTAGTGCTATTGTGAGGATTCAATGGGATTCTGGAGGGGAAAATGTTTTGTGAATTTTATTCTTATTAATTATATCTTCTTAGAGTTGGCTAATGTTTGCTGTGCACTTGTTATATGCAGAAACTCTGCCAAGCCCCTCTATGCATTATCTCATTGACTCATTAGAGAAACCCAGCCAGGCAGGTATTGTGATTTCTCCCCACTTTACAGTTGAATGAATTGAGAGCCAAATGACTCCCCCAGGGTCACACAGGACAGTAATGGCTGAGGGACCTGGATGGATGAATATCTGGGGCCAAAGCCTGAGCGTCTAGCCCTCCTGCAGGATTCATACGCTGCCTGCTCCCTCCCAATCCCAGAGTCAGCACTGTCCACCCTTCCAGTCTTAACCACCCTGGGGCAAGAGGGTGAGAGTAGAGAGAGGGGCTTCTGCGTGGCAGGCAAACTCTGGACTCCCATCTCCATTTATTCAGGAAAACATTATCTGTTGAACATGACTTTCCCTCATCTCATGTGCTAGTCTTCGGACGCAGGATGAGTTCCTGTGTTCATGGAACTTAATCATTCAGACTCAGCCTGTCCTGTCTCCACCTCCGGTGACACTGGATATGCTGCTATTCTCTCTGTGCCTCAATTTTCTCATCTTTAAAGTAGAGAGAATACGCAGGATCATTGGAAGGCTTGTGCAATAACAGATGTGAAGTGCAGCGCCCATTTCAGGGGCCCAGCCATTGCTGCTGTTTACCAAACAGTTTTCATACGTTTTCTCTTTTCAGCCCCACAAAAGCCTTGTAAATAGGGTGATCAACTCATTTGGTGTGCCTGAAACTTTCCAGATTTTAGCACTATAAGTCCCACATCCTGGAAAATCCCTTTGTTCCAGGAACCAGGACAGCAGGTCACCCTACGGATAGATAAAAACATTTTCCAGGAGAGGAAACTGAAGCTCAGAGAGGATACACACTTGCTCAGGGTCCCACAGCCAGGAAGGGGTCCAGGACTACGGACTCCAGAGCAACCTCTGGTTGGCTCCTGTGGACAGTGGGAGCCATGGAAGGTTCAGGGCAGGCTCACGCCCAGGATCTCACTGCCTGTCAAAGCAGACCTGTGCCATGAGGCCATTGAGGTTTCAGCCAGTAATGCACCTCAGAAGAGAACAATCTGGATGAACAGAAAAATGCTCTTTTTACCCTCCCTTCTTTGTTTAGGTTTCAGCTTGAAGATGCAAACGCCTCAAATGAGTTCAACATGGGCTTAAGGCCCCAAGAGACTCAGGCCCAGATCGCTTTCAAATGGGGCTGTGGACCTCCCCCTAGAACCCCTGGTAGATGTGCACCCAGTTTCAGATGATTGAGGGTCCCTGGTGGAGTTGCAAGGGGCCCCCTGTGTGCCTGGGAGGCCGGGCCCTGGAGTGTGAATGCTCAGGCTCAGGGTCAGACAGGCCTGGGGCAAATACCAGCCCCATACCTCTATTATCAGCCATTATTCATTGAGTGAGCCTGTAGAATGCACTGAATTCTCACTATAGCTCAGTGATGAAAGACCTGTTATTATCCCCATTTTACAGATGGGTAAGCTAAGGTCAAAGAGGAAGTGTGACTTGCCCCAGGTCACTCAGCAGCAAGTACCTGAGCAGGGATCAGACCCAGGATCCCACAGCCCCAAAGTCCCCCTGTTGGTTTCATACCCCAACACTTGCTTACTCGTGGTGTGACCTGGGTGGATCTCTGCCTTCTGGGTCTCAGTTGGCTCATCTAGAAGATGGGAGTAAGAGTCCTTGCCTCTTGGAGTGTTGAGCTCAAAGAGATACAGTTTGTAAAACACTCAGGAGGGATTGGGCTCGTGACAAATGATATTGATAATAGTTATTAGCGTTGCTGTTCAGTGAGAGTGATTTTCACTTTCAAGCACTCCTATATATTTGCCACTGCTCTGCCTACAGCACCTGGTAGCAACAGGATCTGCTGCACATTCTTTATGTGCCAGAGTCTGCTGCGCATTCTTTACGTGCATTAACTCATTTAATTCTCTCTGTGACATAAGCACTATTATTATCATCCTTTGCAGCTTATAGATGAAGGAAGTTAGACCCAGAAAGAAGGAACTTGCCCATGATCACTCAGCTGCTAAGTGGCAGAGCTGGAATTTGAATCCAGGCAGGCTGGGTCTATGCTATGAGTCTGATTCCACAGGATGGAGGCTCCTGGAGGTAGCTCCTAGAGCAGGAGCAAGGCCTGGGACTCCTGGCTTTGGTGAGGGGTGAGAAGCTGGGAAGCTGTCAGTGCCCTGGGATACTGTGGACACCTTGATTGGCCTGTTGTTAGATGCCCTTGGCCCTGGTCAGCCAGAGGTTCCTGGCCCTCCTGCATCACCATCCTGTCTGTGATCCTCACACACTAGCCAAAGCTCTTGACCCTGTGATGGGTGCTGGGTCATAGGGAGCAGTCTGACCTGGCCCCTGCCTATGAGGAACCTCCAGTTCCAGGAGGAAGCAGACCCAAACACAGACTTGGTGAGGTCAGGCTAGAAAGAGAAATGGACAAGGAGTGGACAGAGCAGCACCTCTGATTAAGGGCCCAAGAAGACTTCACAGAGGAGGGGCAATGGAGGCTGGGCCTTGAAGGATGCATAGGAGTTCTCTCTGTGGTTGAGGCTGGGATGGCATTCCAGGGAGAGGAGACAGGATGAATAAAAGCACTAAGGTGTGTGAGGGTCTTCCTTAAAAGAATAGCTTTCTGAAGTCTCCTGTGTTGGTCAGAGAACAAGAACGACTTTCTGTAATGGTCAGAGAACAGAGCATTCTGGGAGCCAGAGAGCATCGGGTAAGGCTAGCACTGCAGCTTTGCCCTCGTAACCCTATCCAGGCCTCTGTTAGATTCTTTTAGCATCATAGGATCACCAAGAGGAGTCGTAGGGGTTGTAGACCCTTTCTGGAGAATAGAAGACCTTCTCCTTCTCTGGGAGCCTAAGCCACAGACCCACCATGGTCTGGGCAGGGTTCGTTCTAGCAGTATATATACATATAGAGAGAGAGAGGAGTAGTCACACTCTGGACCTCAAGAAACCTCAGTGGATATGCCCAAGCAGAGAAGGGGGAGCATACAAGGGATACATAAGCAGAGCAGCTAGGGGGTAACAGGAAAACCGGAAGCTGTGGTATCACTGAAGCCAAGAGAAGCGAGTGTTTCAGAAAGGGACGGTGGTCAACAGTGTTGAAGGTGGCTGAGGGGCCAAGCCAGATGGGATCTAAAGACGTCCTCAGTCTTTGGCAATCTTAGCAAATGCTGGTGCATGAAGTGAGAAGACAAGAAAGGTGGCCAGAGAGGAGAGGCCGAGGAGGGCGTAGGAGGTGAGGCCGTGAAGAAGCTGGCAGAGACAGCTCTGTGTAGGCTGTTTGGCTGTGAAAGGCAGAGATCTGGGGCAGGGGCTGCGGGGGGATAAGAGGTCAAGTGGGAAAGACTTGAATGTGGAAGGACGAGCTGAAGAAGAGAGAGAAGGGTGAGAGACAATGTGAGGTCCTGTGTGAGGCAGGAGGGGCATGATCTGAGATGGAGGCTGGCCTTGGACAAGGAGAGGGACAGCTCCTGAGTTGAATGGGTTGGGGGACAAAGAAGAGGAAGGGGCCAGGTGGGTAGAGTGGGAAATCTGGCAATGGGAAGATGAGAGAGTACCCCTCTGCTTTCTCCATGAAGTAGGAGGTGAAGCCCACAGGAAATGAAGCCAAGGGACAGTGGTGAAGTTAGTGGGGGTGGGATAAGAGGAAGTCACCTTGCCAGAGTGGTCAGGCAGCTTCAGTGAAGGGGTGACCCTGAAGTGGAGTCCTGAAGGACGGACTGGAGCTAGACATGTGAAGAGCCAGCCAGGTGTTGCAGGCAGAGAGAGAGCACCTGCTCGCCAAGCCTCAGTTTCCCCGTCTGTACAAGAGGCAGAGTGGAATTGTCCCTGCCCTTGAGGAAGTCACCAACTTGAAGTGGAAGCAGAACCACAGACAGCTGTGACCCACATGATCCAGGTAAAGTCCAAGTTAGAGACTGGGCTGGGTGAGCTCAGAGGAAGGAGGGGTGACGTTTTCTGGGTCAAGAAGGCTTCCTGGAGAATGGGTCCTGGGAGCTGGTCCTGGGGGAGTAGCAGGGGTTGGCCAGGGAGTCTAGGGACTAGGGGCTGGGGCAAGGCTGGCCTAGGGGCCAGTGGAGGGAAGGAGGAACCAATGGGTCTATGGTGGGTGGCAGGGCTTGAAGCAGACAGCAGTCAGCGTCCTAGCCCAGGGCTCTGAGAGCACCTCTGAAGGGTGGGGAAGGGGCTGGGGCTGGAGCCAGGCCCACAGGACAGGGCAGGGACAATGGCTAGCCAGTGGAGAGGAGGGGGAGGGGCCACAGATGGGAAGCAGGTGGGGGGGTGGGCAGAAGGCAGGAGACAGATGAGGCCTAGACAGGGAGGAAACACGGAACAAGATGGGAGATAAGATTTCAAAGGCTCGTCAGACAGACGGTGGCAGTGGCAGCAGTGAGGAGCAGCTCCTGGGCAGGGCTGGAGGGGGTGTCTGGGAGACCTGAGGACGGGAGGGATAGCAGGGACCAGGGCCAGCTCCTCTGCCAAGGGGCTTTGGATCAGGCTCCCCAGAGCCCTGTCCTGCTGTGAACTCAAGCAATATCCTGCTGTCACCCATAACTATACCCCACCACCACATTCCACTGTGTCCCTGACTCCGTCCAGTTAAGACTCATGCCCCCTTTCCAGATGTGTGCCTAGTGCCGTCCCCTGTGTCCCTCCAGCACTGGCCAGCTATGCCCTCCACATCACTGTCCTGCTCTGCCCTTGCCCATGGCTCTAAGCACTCAGCATCCCTGTGCGGTGGGAGGAGAAGTCCAAGCCTCAGCCTAGCTAGGCAGACCATGGGGTGGGGGGGCTCCCCCTAGCCCCCACAGCCCCCACATGTGAGAAGCAGACGAAACCTGAAGGGAGTGGCTGAAAGGGCTACTGGAAAAACCCATGCAATTAAACCCCAGCCTCCTGTTCACACCTCATCCAAGGTGACCTGCAGGTGGCTCTAGGGACATGGGGGCATGCAGATCCTGGTGTGACCTGCAGACATCATCCAAAAGCCACCCCCCCCCCCCACTCCTCTGCACCAGAGGTGTTGGCATCAGGCAGGTTGGGCTGACACCCAGCTCCACCTCTCATTTGCTGGGAGCCCTTGGGCAAGTTGTTCAGCTTCAGAGGCTCAACTGTCGCTGGGTCACTGGGTCGATGGCAGTACTAAGACCCTGTGGGTTGATGTTAGCAGTATGTGAGGGCTCAGTACACAGCAAGGTCTTGTTCAATAGGCATAAGCTGCTCCCCCAACCCATGGTTGTACTGGAAGTAATAGAGTGTGAAGGGCCTCAGCTAGAGAGAAGTCCCAAAGCATCAGGCAGTGTTGGTGCCCAGGATGATTTCTGGTATATGCCCTGGGTTGAAGGGCCAATTATAGTTCTTCCTCTACTGATGCCAATTTGTAGCTAATCAGTACTGTCCCCAGGTGAATGGGCATCAGCCCAAAGACAGTCCCACATCCAGGCCTGTCCCAAACCTTTCTTTTAAAAAATATTTTATTGGGTTTTTGGTGAAAGTTTACACTGCAAGTTAGGCTCCCATTTGACAATTTCCACACAAATTGTTCCAGTGACATTAGTTACATTTAGCACAATGTGTCAACATTCTCTTTGATTGTGTTCTGTTTGTTCCATTTCCAGTACTGTAGTTTCCCTGCTCCCTTATCTTCTCATTTTGTTTTTGAGTAATTGTTGACCTTATGGTCTCATACAGATGGTTTTTAAGTAACGCACCAATCTTACCGGTGATAGCCTTTATTGCGTATGCCACTCTGCTATTTTGCTAAAAGGTGGTCTCAGGGGATAAGCTTGGTTCTAGGTTTAAAGAGTATCCCAGGGCAATAGTTTCTTGGAGTCCTCTGTTCTCTTCTGTTCCAGTTTATCTGGCTTTATAGTGACCCCAGTCAGAACAGTCAATGGTGGTAGCCGGGCATCATCTAGTTCTTCTGGTCCCAGGGTAGGTGAGGTCGTGGCTCACGTAGACTTGTTTCTTCTCTCAGCTTTTGATTACCTTCTTACTGTTTTGCTCCTGGCGAGTAGAGAGCCGTAGTTGTGTCTTAGATGGTGGACCACAAGCTTTTAAGACCTTAGACACTGCTCACTTCACTTGGATGCAGGTCATGATTTTCGTGAACTATGTTATGCCAACTGACTGAGTTTTGGTGACAGTGACAATGAAGTGTGTCTTGTGCATGGAGCCAGTAAGGACTGACATCTTGGCCTGAATTGGGTGTAGATCCTGAGTTTTGATTCTACAGCAAATACAACTTGTGCCCAAGGGGGCACAGCCCAAGCTGTGTGTGCTGGCTACAGGCATCTGCAGGCACTATCCTGGGTGCTGAGGATACAGCAGAGAACAAGACAGACAGAGGTCCCATCCTCATTGCATTCATGTTCTGGCAAGTGGGACAGGCACAAAACAACATTTATAAGAAAAACATAGAATAGGTTAGATGGCGCTGAGTGCTCCCAAGAAAAACAGCAGAGAAGGAGGGGCGGGCATGCTGGGTCGGGGTTACAAAGAGATTATGAACGCAGTGTCAGGGAGAAGTGCTACAGAGGTGACATCTGAGCAGATACCTGAAGGAGGCAAGGGAGGAAGTCATGTGAATATCTGGGGGAGGAGGGTTCTGGGCAGCGGGCACAGCAAGTTCAAAGGCCCTGAAGAGGGACTGTGGCTGCCCCAGCGTATTCAAGGAAGGTGACCACTGGAGCAGGAGCAGAGTGTGCTCAGAGAAGAACAGGGTTAGATGGCATGGGGCTTCATGGATCATCGTAAGGACTGTGACTTTGGCCCTGAGTGATCTGGGAGATGCTGGGGCTTGTGAGCAGAGGAGCAACATGAACTGGCTGGAGTTTTAAGAGGTCTACTCTGGTGACTGCATGTAGGGAGCAAAGGGCCAAAGCAGGAAGTCCGGGTAAAAGGTTGTTGCAATCACTCAGGCAGAAGGTGGTGGTGGCTGGGACCAGAGTAGAAGGGAAGTGGTGAGGATGTGGGGAGAGATCAGATTTGGGACGCAGGTTGAAGCCAGAGCTGAAAAGGTTTACTAATGGATTGGAATGGGTGGTCTGAGCCAGCAGGAATCCTCCTCCACAGAGACGGAGACGACTGTGGAAGGACCAAGTTGGAGCTGAGAAGGGGACGGGGGGACGCTGGGGGTTCAATTTTGACCCATTCAGTTTGTGCATTGAGTGCAGTAAACAGGTATGAAAGGAGGACAGGGTCCCCCGAGTGTGGTCGTGTGGTAGGTGACACAGTTTACAGTGGGCTGCAGAAATGCCACTGTCTGAAAGTGGGCAGCATGGGCAGTGTGTCATATCAGGGTGGCTGGACCGCCACACACGAGCAGAGCAGGAGCAGCTCTTGGGACAGCAGGTGATGGAATCTGATCTCCCAGAGGAGCAGGGGTGAGAGCTGCAGGGCAGAGGCTGGGGGCGGGAGGGTGGCAGCGAGGGCAGGGAGGGGCAGAGCAGATGGGCTCAGAGAGTTCCACCCAGCTGCCCTTCAGCCTGAGCTCCTTTGAGAGCTCTGGGACCCATGAGGCCAGGAAGAGCGATGTGTCCTCACCCTCTGGCATCAGAACAATGGAGCAGCGTCCAGAACCTGTAGTCAGACAGGCCCAAGTCTGAGTCTTCATCCAGCGTCTCCACTTTCCAGCAGGGGAACCCTGGACGACCAGTCTGAAACACAAGATAACACTCCTGCAGCTATCTAGGCTCTGTGATGCTGACCTGGGAAGTCTTCATCGTCCTCTTTTCTGTGCATTAGAGGGAACCCAAGTGCACTTTTGTAAACAACTTTATTTAGGTTAATGTTTATCGAGTACATACTACTCGCCAGTCATTCTAGTTTATGATACAAGAAACACATCATCTGAAGACACAAAATAAGCTATTCTTCCAATCTCTAGAGCTGTGCTATTAATCACTTGAAGTACGGCCAGTCCTAACTGACATGCAAGGAGCCCTCGTGGCGCAGTGGTTAAATGCTCAGCTGTGAACTGAAAGGTTGGCAGTTCAAAACCAGCTGATCCTCAGGAGAAAATGGGTGATCTGCTGCCGTAAAGCCTACAGCCTTGGACACACTATAGGCAGTTGTATTCTGCCCTATAGGGTCTCTATGAGTTGGAATCAACTCGACAGCTCACAACAACAACTGACACATGCTGTTAGTGTAAAATACCAGATTTCAAAGACACAGTACAAATGAAAGCATGTAAAATATCTCATTAATTTCTTATAATGACTATGTGTTGAAATGATAACATTTTGGATATATTGAATTAAATAATATACATCATTAAATTAAAATTTACCTGTTTCTGTTTTTAATATGACTCCTAGAAAATTTAGAATTATGTATATTTTATATATTTCTATTGGAGAGTACTGCTGTATAGCACTTATCTACAATTATCATCAGATCATTAAGGTCCTGTAAAAATGACATGGGGACAGTGTCTGACCTCCTCTAACTTCACAAGGGGGAAGAAGAATCAAGATCAACAGCCCAAGGCTGATTCCTATGAGGCAGCGGTCAGACATGCCTCCTCTCTCTGCCATCTTTACCAATTCTGACACCAACCATCCCTCCGACGGCACTCTCTACTTCTCTGCTGGGTTCGCTAATTATTGCAATGGCCACACAGAACTCACAGACCATGTTCATGATTATGAGGTTTATTAAGGAAGTAACAGGTTTCATTTCAGGCTCAGGAATGCTCAGGATACAGTTCTTCCGTCAGGACAGCCTCTTCCCAGTTGTGCTCGCAAGCAAACCTCTCCCTGGCCCTCAGTCTCTGCCCAAAGGCACACAGCTTTTATGCTCTGTGAGCCAGGAAGCCCACTGCACCATCTCCTGTGGGTCTCTTCTGCAGGTGTGTCCTTCAGGTCTCTCCTTCCTTGGTGGTGGTAGGCTCTTCTCTTTCCCATCTCTGGAATGGCTTATTTCTAGCCTGGTGGGATGGCAAAACTGAACAATCCCCTTGGTGGGTTACAGTTACCCTCTCTGCACAGTCCCAACCAATCACCTGGGTGGGAGTTACAAGACCATGATGAGAAAGGCCACATTAAGTAATCCATTGCACCACAGGTTCCAACTGGAACGCATCCTGGTTTACATCACTGGACACCTTTATCTGATTTCCTGAGGGCTCTGACGCTCTATGGGCTCTGACTCTGCAGGATACAGAGTCAGTTTTGTGTAGGCATCAGAAACCAGCTGGGGTCACACAGCTTGTCCCAATATTTACCGAAAGGTCAAGAAATAATCATCTCGGAGAACATCTGGCTCAACTGGCACGACACAGCTTATAAAGACAATGCTCTATATTCTACCCTGGTGAGTAGTGTCTGGGGTCTTAAAAGCCTGTGAGCATCCATCTAAGTTACTCCACTGGTCTCATCCCTTCAGGATCAAGGGAGAATGAAGAGAACAGGATACAAGGAAAAGATTAGTCCAAAGGACTAATTGTCCACAGCTACCAAGGCCTCCACCGGACTGAGTCCAGTACAGCTAGATGGTGCCCGGCTACCACCACTGACGGCTCTGACCAGGATCACAACAGAGAGTTCTGGACAGAGCTGGAGAAGGATGTAGAGCATAATTCTAACTCACAAAAAAAAAGACCAGATTTACTGGCCTAAAGGAGACTGGAGAAACCCCGAGAGTATGGCCCCCAGACACCCTTTTAGCTCAGTGGTGAAGTTATCTCCTAGGTTCACCGTTCAGCCTGGGAGTGGACAGCCCTGTAAAACCAAATAAGACTAACGAGGTACAGGAATCCAGTGACAAGGGCCAGAAGGCAGAAGGGGACAAGGAAGCTGGTGATAGGGAACCCAAGGTTGAGTAAGGATATTGTTGATGTGTTGTGAGATTGTTAACCATTGTCATAAGGCAACATTTGTAGTAACTGTTGAATGAGAAACTATTTTGTTCTGTAAGCCTTCACCTGAAGTACAATAAAAAAAAAAAAAAAGAAAGAATCAATAAAAGCCACAGCCATATGTTCTTTCTGGAAGGTTTCCTCAAGGTGATTCAGTGGATCAGGCACAAGATACAACTGCTTTGTATCTTAACTGCTGTGGTAAATACATGAACCTACCATTTGATGAAATGACTTTGTTCATTCTCATCTCAGATCCCAGCCCAAATGTCACCTCCTCAGAGATGCCGTTTCCAACACTCTTGAGCACTTCAGGTGCTAACACGTTCTTCTGTCTCTATTTCTTCCAGCCTCTGTCTCTGCTGTGGTGCTCAGTCCTGCAGAGGCTTTGTCCAGCTCCATAAGGGTGTAGCCGGACAGTGCCTTGCTCAAGACTGCCCCATAAGCTTCTCACCTCCAGCCTTGGGGCTTCTCCCTGGAGCAGGCGGCACGGTGGACACCTACTTGGAGCTCACACGAACACGACCCAAAAGTTCAGAAGGAATGTTCCTCAGTGACTATGGGGTAAGCCTTTGACTAATGGGGTACTGATGCTGATGGACAAATGCTTCCCCATCCCCCTCCTGACTTCCCCTAGATGGGCAGGCAGTCCTAAGACATGCTTCATACAACACCTCAGGCTATCCTACGGCTTGAGCAACCTATCATCCATAGATAGCAGTGGCCAACCTGACAATGCATCTTTTATACTGGTTCTTCCTCCTTCCCTGATTCACTCCCACATCCCTTACTCCTCCTGGGATCACACTCCCCATAAAGCACTTGCCCTTAAGCCTTTGTCTCAAGGCCAGCTTTATAGATTGAATCGTGTCTCTCAAAACTTTTTCTTACAGTTTTAATCTCCAGTACCTGTGAATGTGACCTTGTTTGGAAATAGGGTCTTCGAAGATATTATCAGTTAAGTTAACATGAGGTTATACTGGAGTACTGTGGGTCTTAATCCAATCTGAGTTGTGTCCTACAAAAAAAGGAGAAGAGACACAGAGAGACATGAGGGAAGACAGCCATGTGACAATGAAGTTAGGCTGTAACTGCCAGCTAAGGAACTCCTGGGACCAGAAGCTGGGAGAGACAAGAAAGGATCTTCCCCTAGAGGCTTTGGAGAGAAGATGGCCCTGCCAACACTCTGAATTCAGGCTACTAGTCTCCAGAGCTGTGAGACTATAAATTTCTGTTCTTATAAGCCACCCAATTTGTGGTATTTTCTTATGGCAGCCTTGGGAAACTCATATACCGGGCTAAAATAGAGACTTTCCCTGACCACCTGTTCCAAACTGGCCCTCCCAGTCCCCGATTTCCCTCTATCTCAGCGCCTGGCTTAACCTGGCCTACTTTCTTCATAGCATCTTTCATGCTTCTGATAGACGTATCCATTTGTTTGATGACTTGTGTTTTGCCTCTCAACCCAACTACACTGCACACTCCATGGAAGTTCCATTCCCAGTGCCTGGAACCATATCTGGGCACCCATACCAAAAACGGAACCCTGGTGGCACAGTGTTTAAGAGATCAGCTGCTAACCAGAAGTTTGGCAATTCAAATCCACCAGCCACTCCTTGACAACCCTATGGGCACAGTGGTGGTCAGTAATTATTTGTTAATTGGAAGGAATAGCCCTGACCATGCCTGTCTGCTCCTCTTCCATAACATTAGACTGAGAAACTAAGACTCTCAAGTTATCAATGGGAATGCATATTTAGAACAAAATATCTGATAAGCTAAAGGGTCTTTATTCTGGGGAGAGAAAGATGCTGCCCTTTTTAAAAATAATATATTACCTTTCGAGTCCACCCAGTAGTAGGTCCTACTCCATAAACGTGATAAAGGTGAACAAAGAAGCAAGTACAGAAGGCCACCAGTTAGAGAGTGTTTTGAGCAATTCTGGGAGTAGATCATCTTCTCCAGGAACTTTGGTTACCTTGACCCTTTAAATCAACTGGGCAATACTAGGAAGTCTTGCCAGGTCCCAGAGAGCAGGCTGGGCACTCAGGGTTGAGGCGTGAACTTTCTTTTGCAAAATGAGAAAGGCAAGCTTCTAAGTATTAAGCAGGAGCTGTGCTTCCATAATCTCATTCATCAACCTCAGACTGTGTTCATGAGATTGCGGCTGGGATTAAATAAGAGACCATGTGCAGGAGTGCCTGGCACATACATCATCATCACCATCATTGCTATTATTCTTCCCACCTATGACCCCGAACCTACGTTCATTGTCAGACCTAAGAGACAAACCCTGTTCTTCCCACACAGACCCAGAGCAATGTTACTCTCCAGGGGATATTTTTTTGATCATCACAACTAGGAGGAAATAGGTATACTGGCATCTAGTGGGTAGAGAACAAGGATGCTGCTGAACATCCTACAATGCACAGGACAGCCCACGCAACAAAGAATTACTTGCCCCAAATGTCAATAGAGCCACACTGAGAAACCCCGATTTAGAAGATGAAAAACATGAATGGAAGTTGCCCTCAGCCCCCAAGTGTGCTGTACAGGGGCAGGGTTGCAGGGTGACGCCAGCAGACCGAGTTTGAATCCTGGACTGTCTTAGAGTAGCTGTGTATCCTGGGGCAAGTGAAGTTTCCCCTCTGAGCCTCAGTTGCCTCAACTATAAAATGGGGAGAATTAACACCCACCTCTTTAGGTTGCAAGAGGATTGAACTAGTTAATGCATGTAAAGGGTTTGACACAGTACTTTGCAAATAGTCAGAGCTCAAGGAATGGGGGCTGTGGTCATAATTATTATGATCATTACAATTATCTATGAGACATTGAGCAGACCTATCGAGGACACACAGAGGTCACCAGTACCCTGAGAGTACCTGCACAGGTTTTTTCTCTCCAGCATGCTGCACACACTCTACTACCCAGGGTGTATCAGTAGCTTGGGAGCGTTCTCCATGGATCATGGAGAATCTATATCTCCAGGTCCCTAGTATGATTTATAGCACACAGTCAATCAAGCTCACAGAGGATCCCTAGAGCCTATGAGATTTGCCTGCAGTACGAAGCATACACCATCAGCACATCAGCACTACCTGTGCCTACCAACCCCAGAATGTGTCTAGGGTGTCTACTGTGCACAGCACATGTATTGACAGCTCCCCAAGTGCGTCTAAGGAATGGTGAGCATATCTAGAGCACACACAGAACACACAGCACCCAGAGTATTCACAGCCCACCATGTATGACCATAAAGAAGGTACCAAACCCATTGCCGTGGAGTCAGTTCCGACTTAGCAGCCCATTTGGACAGAGTAGAACTGCCCCCCGTAGGGTTTCCAAGGCTGTAATCTTTACAGAAGCAGACTACTACATCTTTCTCCCACTGAGCGGCTTGTAGGTTTGAACTGCTGACCTTTCAGGTATCAGCCGAGCACTAAGGTGCCAGTGACCCACAACGTATTCCTGGAAAGAGATAGTATTTTTTGCAGCACAGAACGAAGCTGCAGCACACAGGCCGTATCTCCAGCACACACGGGTATCTTCTCCGAGGTGTAACCACAGCCCAGGGAGGATGCCTGCCACGAAGGTACAGCTCTGAGGAACTCGGAGTAGCTATGGCACATGGAAAGCAAAGAAGGAGGAAAATCCATTTGGGGCTAAGAGCTCTGTCTGAACTTTGTCCTTTTCTCAAGCAAAAGAAAATATTATTTCACCCTCTAAAGAACCACACATAATAACAGGCGAAATGTCAAGACCAATGTTGATATAAACCCCCAAGGAAAACAAACATCTCCGTACCTTCTCCGTGGCCTCCCCACCTCACCCTGCTCAGCTAGTTTAAACAGATCTAGCAGTGGGCAAAAGGGAGGTGGGGAAGCAGGAAGAGCCTGCCTGGCTTGGGTGAGCTGTGAGGGAGGCTGGGCTGAGTTCCGGATGAGGAGCCGTCTGGGAATGCAGGCCTGGCCTGGGAAGGACCCACAGACCAGGCCAGCAGTTAAGCACTCAGCTTATTTGCAAATTCCAGCTTCATTCACTGGCTGTGTGACCCTGGGCAAATAGCCTGACCTCTCTGTTCCTCATTGGCAAATGGTTGGGGTGGGGGGTGTGACATGGGATAATGCCAGTAGGGCTCTGAGCACCCGACCTGGCCCAACAAGTGCTGAATAAAAATAGCTATTATTACTGATCTTTACACTCTGCCCAGCCAGGTCTCCGAACAAGGACAGGCCAGGGAATGAGCCCACCAGGAAGGCCCCAAGGCTGCATGTCTGCATGAGTAAAGATATCCTAAGCAGTACTATGTGCCCAGCACTAGTCTAGCTATTCTATTTAAATTGCTTCACTGAAACCATGTAGCCCTGCTTGGTGGGGACTATCATCCTCCTGTTGGAAGAGACAAAACAGAGGTTTAGAGAGGTGAAAGGACTCCCCCAAGGCCACACAGCTGGGAAGAGAGGCTGGGATTTAAATCCAGATCTGTCTGGTTTCAAAAGGTTCAGGCAGGGATGGCTTCCAGACTCATCCAGGAAGCTGGAAGCCTAGTTTTGGTCCCAAGGTTCACGGGACTCTCTGCACCCCAGGATGTAGGGGGGAGGGGGGAAGAGGGTGGGGGGTGGGGTTGGTTATACTGACCAAGATAGCCTAAAGTTTGGCTCTGACTCAAAGCCACAATTGGCCAGCTCCTGGCTATTTGTCCTCCCAACTGCACCAGGTGACCTTCAAAACTTTCAGCCCAGCCTTTTTTCTTTTTGTCTTTTCTTCTTTTCTTTTCTCTTTTGTACCCTAATTAAAGGAAATCCATCAAATATGTATTGAGTTCCTCCTCCATGCCAGACCCTGGGCTGAGCACTAAGGACCCAGAGTTAAGCCCTCCTTCAGTCCAACCCTCTAGAATCTCCCAGTCCAGTGTGTGTTGGGGAAGGGGAAAGGGACAGGATGATATAGCAAGATGATTACAGTATAAAAAATACTCACTTTAATGAGTCCCTGTATGAGCTCTAGTAGGACCAAAGGGAAGGGGCACTTGAGTCTTTTAGGGGAACCAAAGGGATGTGGCATTTGAGTTAAGACTTGAAGATGAACAGTAGTTTTCCTGGAGGAACAGTGAGCAAGGGTGTTCAAGAAAAGAGGAACAGCTTGTATAAAAGCTTGGAGGCATGAAGTCAAGCATTAAGGGATATGGAGAGGCTGGCAAGAGAGGTTCATTAACTGATTCAAGATCACACAACTAGGAAGTAGGAGAGACAAGTTGGCAAGGGCCAGATCATGATGGGTTTTATTGAGGTGGATTTCATTGTGAGAGCAATGGGAAACCACTGAAAGGACATAACAAGATCAAATTTGCATTTGAGAAGCATCACTCTGTGTACAGTGGAGATAAGAGTTTGGAGGGGGGAGGTTGGAGAATGGGGAGACCAGTGAGAAGGCAAGAGAAAATGGCAGCCTGAATAAGGGCAGTGACTCAAAGGATACGGAGGAGGGGGTGGCCAAGATATGCACAAGGTAAAATCTACAGGACTTGACCACCAACTTGGAGAAGGGGGTGTGGACAATGGAGGAGAAGAGGGAGAAATCTGCAGGAAGCTCCAGTTTCGCACCTGGTGACAGATTGTACAGTGGTGCCTTCAGGTGAGATGGGCAACCCACAAGAAAGGCTGATGAGGAGTTCTGTTGGGGACAGGCTGAGCCTGGGGGTGGGGTCTATGGCATGTCCTAGAGGAGACACCAGAAGACAGTTGACCATGTGGGTTGGAAAAGAAGCCAGAGCTGGGGTGCAGGTTTGGACATCACCCATTGGTCATGGTGGTGGAGGTTATGGTGGGCGGCAGGAGGAAGGCTGTGGGCCTGGTTAGGAACACCAGGGCACACCAATATTTAGAACATGGAGCAAAGGAAAAGATGCCAAGAAGTAGCTGGAGAAGGAGCAGCCAGAGGGGGAGGTGGTGAACCAGGTAAGAGAAATGTCAAGGATGTAAGAGAAAGACTAAAAACCTGACAAAATGGACTAGACAATGTTGAGTTCAGAGGTGGCTTAGCCAGGAGCCATTTCAGGGGAGGGTGGGAGCAGAGGGCAGAGTGCTGAGATGAGGGACAGGTGGAGGTGAGGAGGTGGACAAAGATGCAGGGGCCACATGCTAGTCTTTTTAAATCATGGCAAAAAATTGAAAGAGAGACAATAGTAGCTAGCAGAAGACTAGGGGTCAAAGAAGGGCTTTTCTTTCAAAATGAGAGACTTAAAATGCCACTGGTGGTTCAGAAGCTCAGGTCACAGGAGCTGATGGGTCACTGGAGGAAGGGAGGTCCCTGTGGAGGGCAGCGGTGTTGAGGTCCAGAGTCCATGGGGGTGGGGAGCTTCCGCATGAAGACTAAGGGACAGAAGTGATGAGCTGGCTGTGGCAACATTAACAGGAGAGAAGGCAACCCAGAGAAGGCCGAGGCAGAAGTGGTGTGACACGAGGCTGGGGGGTCCTGAAGGGCAACCTGAGGAATTTGGCAGCAGAGAGGTGGAGGGCACAGGCTTTGGATGAGAATGACCTGGGTTTGCATCCCAGCTCCACTGCTTACCAGCTGCGTGACCCTGAGCAGGCTCCTTGTCGCTGCTCCCCCCTCCGTGAGACAGGGATAGTAAGCCCCCCACCCACGGGAACTAATGCATGAAAGGCATTTAACCCAGGATCTAGTGAGCAGAGGACTTCGATAAATGCGAGCAAATTAGAATAATAAATAATGAGGAGCTATCGAAGGGTTTGAAGCTGGGAAGTGACAAGGTCAAATCTGTATTTTAGAAAGACCCCTCTGGAGGAGGAGGTAGCCTTGGGGAGAAACTAAAAGGTCATGCACTTCTCGAGGTATTTCTCTGAAGTCTGTGGGAAGTTTGTAGTGTCAGGTTAAAGATTTTATTGGTTCCACGTTTGGTGTGTGACTCTGCCGTTTCCTCGGGTCCTCATGCGTCCGAGGCTGGTTTCACCGGCATGCTTAGAATTGGCCTGGTGAGTCATGCTTGGTGAGTTTAGGTCTGTTTGACGCTTTGAGATGCATTTCAGAAATGAAATAAACTGATGGGAGAATTAAAGACAGAAAAATAAATAGATAAATAACATGCAGAGTGGATTTTGGGGGAGGGTTGGGGCTGGGGCTGGCAGGGGGATGGGAGGCCTGGTGGCCCCTGGAGGAGGCTGCGGCATAACAAGAGGTGAGGGGCTAGGGGTGATCCTGTGTGACATTCTGGGTCTGTTCCTCAGAGGCAAACAGCAGCAGTGTTTCAGGCACAAGTCAACCCTGCTCTCACGTCTTGCAACTTGAGGAACAGCATTGACACATCTCTCAGGAGACTGCTAGGGTCCACAGTGAGGCCAAGGGCTTAGGACAGGGTGAGACAGAAGAATAGCAGTAATAATAACATTAACAATGGCTATTATGGACTCTTACTATGTTCCAGGGTTGCCTGGGTGCCACAAACGGTTAAGCACTCAATTACTAACCAGAAGGTTGGAAGTTCAGACTTGCCCAGAGCTGCCTTGAAAGAAAGGCCTGGCAATCTGCTTCTGAAAGGTCACACCCATGAAAACTCTATGGAGCAGTTCTACTCTGCAACACATGGGGTCGCTATGATCCAGAATCAATTTGATGACGATTGATTTATTATGTGCCGGGCCCCTCATCAATCTGCACAGCCTCTGAGGAGACAGATACGGTCATTATCAGCCCCATTTCCCAGAGGAAGAGACTGAGGCTCAGAGAGTTAGGCTGCTTGCCCTAGGCCTCGGTCCACACTCTTATTCATCCTGCTCTAGAGACCCTGCCCTCCTTGGAGCCCCAGGCGCTGCATCTTCCACAAAGCCACAAGGAGACAAGTTCCTCTGCCCAAAACTCAGGCACAAAGTAAAAGGGACCCAAGACAGCAGGTGGCCTCCCCTTCCAACTCTCTTTTAACTTGCTATGTGACCTCGAGCAAATGTCTTCCCATCTCGGAACCTCAGCTGCTTCCTCCTCAGTCAAGTGTGGTTCCACTGGCTCCTGCCTGGCTTGTCCTAGCACACAGTAGGTGCTCTATGGTGGCCCAAGCCCTCTTCCCAGAGCTTCCCTGTCAGGGCCGATTATCGCTGTGGAATCCACACTGTGAAAATAAACATGAACTCAAGTGGCCCCGGTCTCCTTTGTAGCCAAGGGGAAGCTCGGTCCCCAGCCCGTGTCTGTTCTGGGCAAGAACAAAAGTTTCCCTGTGAATTTGCCCCCACCCCTGCTTTCCTTCTGGAGCCAGCTGGGATGGGGAGGTGGGGAGGGGCAAGGGCCAGGCTTGTAGCCCAGTGAGCTCAGCTGCCTGTCAAAAGTCAGCATTCCTCCCCAACAACCACCTCCCAGAGCTGCCTGAGGCAGGTGAAGGGCCTCCAGACTCAGGAACCCGAGGGCCAGAAGGCTGGGTCTGGTGATGGGATTTGAGCAAGAGAAGGTTCTCACAGTGGCATGCAGATACTAGAGTCCTGGGGTGCAGATGGCGGAAACTACCCAGTCATCCTTGCACAGAGCACCGCACCCCTTCACCCTTCTCACTCCCCTTTGCCCACAGCCTCCCTGCTCAGAGGCTCTCAGATTATGGGTTTCAGTAGCTGGCAGAAAATGGGCCAGCACTGGAGGACACAGCAGAACCAGCACAGAACTTGGTATCAGAGAGAAATGGGCTCAAAGTCTGGCTCCACTGTAACTTGCTGTGAGAACTTGGGCAGGTAAAGTCCTCTCTGAGCCTCTGTTTCTGGTCACAGAATGGACCACCTGGCTGGAGCTGAGAGGCAGTCACATCCAAGCTCAGCAGCTATTTGCATCCACAGAGACTAGGCAACCTCCTGGGGTAGATGTGAGGCAGCCCTACAGTGGGTTCAGACACGTGACAGCCTGGGAGAGAAGGGAGCTGGAGCCATGGGAGCCAGGTTTGGGAAGGAGCAGTGGGCCCCTGAGAGAGAATCTATCTCAGGAGAAAAGAAGTTAGCAAGAGCAATCCAGACTCAGCCCAGGGCCTGAGGACCAGAAGGGATCATGGGCACGAAGTAGCTGCTCTGGCTGATGGGTGTGGCAGTCCCAACACCAACGTGGGCTTAGCTCTCCTGACAATGGTTTCTCCCTGGGGAGAAAAGGGGCTGTGTGGAAGGAAGTCCTGTTTCATGAAACTCTAGCCCTTCGTGTGCCTGAGCAGCCCTGCTGTGGGGCCCTCTAACCACACATCAGCCAAAGGAGTGACCTCACCTTCTCCTTTCAAGGTCATCAGAGTCAGGAAGTCCACAGGGTGGAGCAGCTCAGCGTGGACAGTGGACTAAGTGGAGCCAAACAGATTAGTGGCAGCAATCATGACAGAAGCAGCATGGCTTGTCTTTGAAGGGACTCAGGAGGCTCAGATGTGGCCAGAAGCTGCAGACTTCTGTCATGGCCAGTTGCAATGGTGGTGAATCTTGTTCGGTGGTGCAATGGCCTAGGAGGTGAGGAAGGATGGAGGAGTTGTCAAATGACAACCAGGACTTACATGAATTATATCTCAATAAAACCATTAATATTATATAGAAACACAACTGATTTTTGTATATTGATCTTGTATCCTGCAACCTTGCTAAAATCACTTAATAGTTCAAGTAGCTTTTTTGTAGATTAATTGGATTTTCAACATTCATGATTGTGTTGTCTTCAAATAAACATAATTTTACTTTTTTCTTTAAAAAAATTAATGACAACCACACTACCTGTGGGTATATATTAGACACCCCTTGGGGTCTCCCTGAAACACCTAGAGGAGTAGGGCTCTGAAAGGCAGTAGGTCTCCTGAGTGAAACGGCTGATCCTCAGAGTTAGGAGAACCAACTTGTTATCACAGACTGGTGAGTTATGGCGGTCACAGTCTTTCCCCTGCAGGTGATCATAAGAATTCATGACGTCACACCTGTGACAGAGTCTGGTGCAGAGCAAAGATTTGGAGCCCACAAAGCTGGGCTCCCTGTTGCCTGGAGAAGACATCTAACTGCTTACTAACATATTTTATTCAAAAATTAAACCTTTCAATAAAAATTACAATATACATTTTAAATCTTTAAAACTCTTTGACTCTGCAATCCTACTCTTAGAAACTAATAGTTAGAAAATTATCAAATACACAAAGATATATTGATGATAGAGAATGCCATTACATTAGTTATACAAAAAATACATTGGAAATAATCTAAATATCCAATACAATGGAATGCTATGCAGTCATTACAAATGGCTGTGCTATACAGCTGTATCTTTATGATATTTTTTAAGCCTGAGTGAACTAGGTTACAAAGCAATATTAGAGAATAATAGCTTTTTTATCGTCATAAAAACATAGATAACAGAACATTTGCCAATTTAACATCTTTCACGTATACAATTCAGTGACATTATTTTGTTTTTGTAAATACATATGTATAGGAAAATGTCTGGAAGAAAAATATATCAAAATATTTACCTGACTATCCCTGAGAGGCAAGGATAGGAGTAATATGCCAATTTCTTCTGATTTTTTATCTGCATTTTCTCATGTTTTAGCACTTCAAACTATAAAAACAATATACACAACTGCCATTTATTAAGCACTTACTTCACGCCAAGCATTCTATCAAGAACTTTATATAAGTTTCCTTATCTAATCCTTGTAACAACTCTGGGAGACAGGTGCTATTGCTTTATCAGGCATGATTCTTTTTTTGTTGTTAATGTTTTATTGTGTTTTAGGTGAAAGTTTACTCAGTAAATTAGGTTCCAGTTTAACAATTTCTTGTACAAATTGTTCCGTGACATTGGTTACAATTTTTGAAATGTGTAAGCGTTCTCAGTATTTCTATTCTATTTGTTCTGTTTCCGTTTATCTAGCTTCCCTGCCTCTCCTTGCCTTCTCATCTTTGCTTTTGGGTAAATGTTGACCATTTGGTCTCATATAGTTGATTGTCTAAGGGAGCACATTCCTCACGGGTGGTGGTGTTTATTATTTGGCTGAAAGGAGAGCTCTGGGAGTGGCTTCAGTTCCAAGTTAAAAGGGTATCTTACTGTCCCTGTTTGCAGATGATAAGATACTATACATAGAAAACCCTAAAGACTCCACAAGAAAACTACTGGAGCTAATAGAAAGATTCAGCAAAGTAGCAGGATATAAGATAAACATACAACAATCAGTTGGATTCCTATACACCAATAAAGAGAATGATGAAAAGGAAATCAGGAAAACAATACGATTTATAATAGCCCCTAAAAAAATAAAATACTTAGGAATAAATCTAACCAGGGATGTAAAAGACCTATACAAAGAAAACTACAAAACACTACTGCAAGAAACCCAAAGGGATCTACATAAATGGAAAAACATACCATGCTCATGGATAGGTAGACTCAACATTGTGAAAATGACAATTCTACTCAACACAATTTACAAATACAATGCAATCCCAATCCAAATACCAACAGCATTCTTTAAAGAGATGGAAAAACTAGTCATTAACTTTATATGGAAAGGGAAGAAGCCCTGGATAAGTAAAGCACTATTGAAGAAGAAGAATAAAGCAGGAGGACTCACACTACCTGACCTCAGAACCTACTATACAGCTACTGCAGTCAAAACAGCATGGTACTGGTACAATGACAGATACATTGACTAATGGAACAGAATTGACAATGCAGATGTTAATCCACCCATCTACCGTCACCTGATCTTTGACAAGGGCCCAAAGTCTGTCAAATGGGGAAAAGACAGCCTTTTTAACAAACGGTGCTGGCAAAACTGGATGTCCATCTGCAAAAAAATGAAATAGAACCCATATCTCACATCATATACAAAAACTAATTCAAAATGGATCACAGATGTGAGGGCTATCTGGCTGCGACATCTGTCACCCCATTGATCGCCAGGGTTGATTCCTCTGATCTGGCTGGCTAGGCTGGTGTCTCCTTCCTCCCTCACCGTCCCATGTGCGTCCCTCCTGAAGCTGAGCGCTCAGTCGAAGAGGACGACCTGCCCTGATAGAGGAGAGGACCGTCCTTTGGTCAAGGGTATATGCGTAGCTGTTCTCCCCTGCTACAACCTCCAAACAAGCTCTCAAAATGGATCAAAGATCTAAATATAAAGCCAAAAACTATAAAGTTCATAGAAGAAAAAATAGGATCAACGCAACAAGCCCTAATACACGGCATTAACAGGATACAAACCATAACCATCAACGCACAAACCCCAATAGATAAGCTAGATAACTGGGATCTTCTAAAAATCAAACACCTGTGTTCTTCAAAAGACTTCACCAAAAGAGTAAAAAGAGAACCTACAGACTGGGAAAAAAAAATTTGAACGTTACAAGTCAGACAAAGGTCTAATCTCTAAAATCTACAAGAAAATCCAACACCTCTACAATAAAAAGACAATACAATTAAAAAATGAGCAAAGGAAATGAACAGACACTTCACCAAAGAAGACATTCAAGCAGCCAACAGGCACATGAGGAAATGCTCCCGATCACCAGCTATTAGAGAAATGCAAATTAAAACCACAATGAGATACCATCTCACCCTGGCATTACTGGCACAAATCAAAAAAACTGGAAATGACAAATGTTGGAGAGACTGCAGAGAGATTGGAACTCTTATGCACTGCAGGTGGGAATGCAACACAATACAACCATTTTGGAAAACAATATGGCGCTTCCTTAGAAAGCTAGAAATAGAAATACCGTATGATCCAGCAATCCCACTCCTAGGAATATATCCTAGAGAAATAAGAGCCGTCACACTAATAGACCTACGCACACCCATGTTCATTGCAGTATTGTTGACAATAGCAAAAAGATGGAAACAACCTAGATGCCCATCAACAGATGAATGGATAAACAAACCATGGTACATACACACAATGGAGTATTATTCAATGATAAAGAACAATGATGAATCTGTGAAGCATCTCATAACATGGATGAAACTGGGACATTATGCCGAGTGAAATAAGTCAATCACAAAAGGACAAATATTGCATGAGACCGCTACTGTAAGAACTCATGAAAAAGTTTACACACAAAACAAACAATCTTTGTTGGTTACAAGGGATGGAGGGGTGGGAGGGAATACTAAATAGACAATAGATAAGTAGCAACTTTGGTGAAGGACAAAACAGTACACAATACTGGGGAAGCCAGCACAACTTGTACAAGGAAAGGTCATGGAAGCTCCATAGACACATCCAAACTCCCTGAGGGACTGAATTGCTGGGGGGAGGGACCATGATCTCAGGGGACATCTAGCTCAATTGGCATAACACAGTTTATAAAGAAAATGTTCTACATTCTACCTTGGTGAGTAAAGTCTGGGGTCTGGGGTCTTAAAAGCCTGTAAGCAGTCATCTAAGATACTTCACCGGTCTCACCCCTTTGGGAGCAAGGGAGAATGAAGAAAACAAGATAGAAGGAAAAGATTAGTCCGAAGGACTAACAGACCACAGCTACCATGGCCTCCACCAGACTGAGTTCAGTACAACTAGATGGTGCCCGGCTATCACCACTGACTGCTCTGCCTGGGATCACAACAGAGGGTCTCAGATAGAGCTGGAGAAAAATGCAGAACAAAATTCTAACTCACAGAAAAAGACCAGACTTACTGGCCTGACAGAGACTGGAGAAACCCCGAAAGTATGGCCCCCGGACACCCTTTTAACTTAGTAATGAAGTCACTCCCGATGCTCACCATTCAGCCAAAGATTAGACAGCCCCATAAAACAAAATGAGACTAATG
The DNA here is from genome assembly GCA_030035585.1 of Dugong dugon. NCBI lineage: Eukaryota > Metazoa > Chordata > Mammalia > Sirenia > Dugongidae > Dugong > Dugong dugon. The sequence goes on from CM057471.1 coordinate 71,192,003, forward strand.
GGTCACAACAGTCCAGGGACAAGGACTAGAAGGCAGGAGGGGAGAGGAAAGCTGGTAATAGGGAACCCAAGTTTGAGAAGTGACAGTGTTGACATATCATGGGCTTATTAACCATTGTCATAAAACAATACGTGTACTACCTGTTTAATGAGAAACTATTTGTTCTGTAAACCTTCATCTAAAGTACAACAAAAAAAAAATTAGAAGTTCACAACAGAAAGAAAAGGATATCTTAGGGCAATAGTCTCAGGGGTTCCTCTAGTCTCTATTTGTCCAGTAAGTCTGGTCTTTTTTATGAATTTGAGTTTTGTTCTACATTTTTGTCCCATTCTATCTGGGACCTTCTATTGCATCCCTGGTCAGAATGGTAGATAGTGGTGGCTGGGCACCGTCTAGTTCTTTTGGTCTCAAGCTAGAAAAGGTGGTGGTTTGTGTGGGCTACTAGTCCTGTGGACTAATTTCTTCTTTGAGTCTTCGGTTTCTGTCATGGATTGAACTGTGTCCCTCAAAAATATCTGTCTACTTGGCTAGGTCATGATTCCCAGTACTGTATGATTGCCTACTATTTTGTCATCTGATGTGATTTCCCTATGTGTTGTAAAACCTATTACTATGATGTCATGAGATGGATTAGTGGCAGTTATATTGATGAGATCTACAAGATTAGATAGTGTCTTAAGCCAACCTCTTTTGAGATATAAAAGAGAGAAGTGAGCAGAGAGACATGGGGATCTCATACCACCAAGAAAGCAGCACTGGGAGCAGAGCAAATCCTTTGGACCCAGGGTCGCTGCGCCTGAGAAACTCCTCGACCAGGGGAAGATTGATGACAAGGACCTTCCTCCAGAGCCGACAGAGAGAGAAAGTCTTCCCCTGGAGATGATGCCCTGAATTTGGACTTGTAGCCTACTACACTGCGAGAGAATAAATTTCCCTTTGTTAAAGCCATCCACTTGTGGTATTTCTATTATAGCAGTGCTAGATGACGAAGACGGTTTCCTTCATTTTCTTTTGCTGCAGATAGGAAAAGACTAACAGTTGTATCTTAGATGGCTACTCTCAAGCTTTTAAGACTCCAGACATTACTTACCAAACTAAGATGTAGAACATTATCTCTGTGAAATATGTTATGCCAATTGACTGAGTTGTCACATGAGACTATGGTCCCAAGCACTTTAGCCCATTAAACCAATCCTGTGAGGTGTTTGGATATATCTAGGAGGACTCGGTAATTGTGCTTCCTATGTGCTTTGTTATAATGTGAATATATATGTATCACACTCAAACACGTATATATTTATGATCAGGCATGATTCTTTCAGTTGAACGTGACAGAAAGCCCAATTCAAACTAGCTTAACCAAAGGACAATTAATTAGCTCATGTCAATGGAAAATCAAGGGGTAGTACTGGCTTCATGCAGGGGCTCAAACGTTGTTTACCACACCATGGTTTCTCTTGGCTCTACCTCCTCTGGGATGGCTCCATTCTCCGACAGCCAATCACATTTGGAAGCAAGATGACTTTGAAGCAGCTCTCAGTCACACCCTCACAACTTGCAAGGCCAGGGAAAAGAGGTGGTTCAAGCAAAAACCTTGAGAAACACTCTGATTGGACTGGTTTGGGTCACATGATCATCCTTGAACCAATCTCTGTGGTCAGGTGATGAAATGCATTGATTGACTCACATGCCCTGCTCCTGGAGCCAGGAAGTGAAAGCATACTTCAGAGTGGGGAAGGGAGTGTTTCTCCCAAAAGCAAGATCAAGATAATGGACGCTGGGAGAAAGAAGGATGGGAAGCCATCCACCACAATTATCATCTCCAACTTACTGATGAGGAAACTGGAGCTCAGATATGGGAAATAGCTTGCTCAAGTCATACAGATAGTAAGTAAGGGGGTCAGGATTTGAACCCCCATTGTCCAACTCCAAAAGGAGCCCTGGTGGGCAATCCTTAAGTGTTCAGCTGCCAACCGAAAGGTTGGTGGTTTGAACCCACCAACCTCTTGGAGGGAGAAGGATGTGACAATCTGCTCCTGTGAAGATTTACAACCTTGGAAACCCTATGGGGCAGTTCTACTCTGTCCTATAAGGTCGCTATGAGTAGGAATCAACTTGATGGTAATGAGTTTGGTTTTGGTTCGTCTAACTCCAAAGACCATAAACTTATTTACTACATGATGTTGCTTCTTGTGATTACTTGTATAGTGATGATTAATTTAAAAACAAAATAAAATCTAAGCTCCTGTAAATACGTTTGTAGTGCCTTGTTGGGGTCAGAGCATCCTGTGATGTCTGTGCCCAGTGACTCCAGCCCAGATGATAGTGGCCACCTACATGCTTCATAAGGAAGGCTGGATGTCTATTCATCGAGACAAGATGCCAAGAGCAGCCTCGACACCAGAAGATGCTGAGAAAGCTCCAAACACACAAGTTATAATAAAAACTAAACCAAACTCATTGCCATCAAGTCAATTCCGACTCATGGCAACCCCACATGTTGCAGAGTAGAACTGTACCCTGTAGAGTTTTCAATGGCTGTGATCTTTCAGAAGCAAATTGCTAGGTCTTTCTTCTGGAACACCTCTAGGGAGATTTGAACCACCAACCTTTTGGTTAGTAGTCAAGCGCTTCACCATTTGAACCACAATAGCTAATACTTATTGGTGGCTTATCACGTGTTAGGAGTCCCTGGGTGGTGCAAATGGTTAAGCACTCAACTATTGACAGAAAGGTTGGTGGTTCAAATCCACCCAGAGGGACCTCAGAAGCAAGACCTGGTGATTTGTTTCTGAAAGGTCACAGCCTTGAAAACCCTATGGAGTGCAGTTCTACTCTGCAACACATGAGATTTCCATGAGTTGAAATTGACTCAATGGCAACTGGCTTAGTTTTTGGTTTTTTTTAATCATGTGCCCAGCACTCTTCTACTTATTCTCATGGAAATGGGTATAGTTACTGCCTGTGTTATGGATGAGAAGACTGAGGCACAGAGAGGTAAAGTACCTAGTCAAGGTCACACAGACATCTCAGGGCTTATATTTAGGTCTGACTCCAGAAACATTACTTAATCACACTCTCTAATGACTGTATCAAGAATTTCTCTGCAGCAGAGGGACTTTTTGTGGTACATGCAGAGATTATAAATGTAGAACGCAAATGTGCCAACTCTGAGCATTAAAGGAGCCAAGGAGGGCTGAGCGTCTGGCTGACATCATTGCTGCATTTCCCTGGGCGTTTGCCAGGAGAGGTTGGAAAGATTGTGCAATCAGGGCTGAGGCACAGTGTGCAGCCTACAGGCCAACTGAATATTCTTCACGTTGTGGTTTCAGCCTTAATCTTGAGTTTATAATTATTTTATGGTAAAGGATGTCTTCATGGTGAAAATAAATCCAATCTCCAAGTAGATAGTTAAGTTTAAAAGGATGTTCAATCAGGAAAATGCCCATGATACATTGTTAGTGGGGTTTTTTTTTTTTTAATGCATACTACAAAGCTATCTATATAGCACGATCCAAATGTTGTTTTAAAAAATAAAGATGTTAATACATAAAAAAGACCAAAAGAAGTAACAAAAAGGCTAACTCTGGGGACTTAAATTATTGACTATTTTTATTTTCTTATTTATGCTTTTCTACACTTTCCAAATTTTCTATAATGCATTATATTATATCCATAATTTAAAAGTTATTAAAGTATTTACAAAGGTTTCAGAGTATAAGTAGCATAAGACTTCCATAAAAATCTCATTCTTTGTCTTTCTTTTAACTTTCTTCATTTATTCATTTATTTAGTCAACAAGACCCACTGATTTCTGCTGTGTTGGGCTCTCAACTCAGGATCAGACACAGATTCCCTGAGAAGCTCCCTGTGCAATGCATGGACCAACAGATGGACAGTCTCATATCGTAATTGTTGGTTCAGACATGAGTCACTCCACTAGATGTAAGTCTCGTGAGGGCAGGACCTGTCTGGTTAATCTCTGTATCCCAGTACCTGGAATAGGGCCTGAAGCAGAGCTGGGTGCTCCCAAAATACTTAAGAACAAGTGAAATCAGGGAGACATGGGTTCTAATTCCAGCTCATTCCTTCCACCTCTCAGAGACCCAGCTTCTTCTTCTGCAAAATGGAAGGATAATAATACCTACTTCATGGAGTTGTTTGAAGGTACAATTAGCATGTAGGAAGTCCTTTATACAATGGCTGGAAATAATACCAAACCCTTGACAAAGAATAGAAATAATTTTTTTTTAATTGGGTAGATTATGATGTTGTATAAAGTCTGAGTTCAGGCCTTCCTCCGCAAGAGTCTGGCTCTTGACTAGAAAAGAAATTTGATTTAAAATTTAAAGAGGAGTGTGTAGACTATACTCCTATTTAGCTAAGAAAAAAGGCAGTATTAAATTTTAAAATGGAAGGACAAGCCAATCATTTAAAACAGTAAAAGTTGCCTAAAGGAAGAGAAATGGAACAGGACAGAAGAGGTAGAAGTAGAAGCTAGATTCTTTGGAATATTCCTTGTTTTGTCAATCTAATTTGGAAACCAGGTAAATATTTTTACATAATTACAAAACAATGTTAAATGTTTAAAAAGAAATTCCAAATATCAAAGGCAGCAAATAAATAAAACTAACTTATGGCAAGTTGGTGGCACCACATGAAGAGAAATTACTCCAGGTGACTAAAACACAGTAATTATGATCGCCCCCCCCCCCAAGAAAACATTTCAGCAATAAATAAACAAACTGCAAAATAAATATATATATATCGTATTGTTGGTGACATTGATGTGTTTATCTGAGGGTGCTGTATGTGTAAAGTGGGATTCAACAAATGAGTGTATCTTTCACTGGAAACTGGGAAGAAAGGACATACAGATGTAAGACTGATGAGGTTAAGTAAAAACCCTATGTTCCCGACTTTAAATTAGAATTGTCGATATGAACTCATAATGTATTTTCTTTTTAAAATAGTGTATTTCCCTTTTTGAAACGGTGTGTCTTTGGCTATGTGTGTTTTCACAAAAAAAAAAAAAAAGGTTGAGAAGTTAGAGGGTTAATATGTTGTGGGGTTGTTAACCAATGTCATAAAACAACATGTGTACTACTGTTTCATGAGAAACTATTTGTTCTGTAAGCCTTCACCTGAAGTACAATAAAATATATTAAAAAAAAAAGAAAAAATAAATAAAATAAAATAATAGTGTATTTCCTAGCTGTTGGTTAATGCCCAGAAACAATAACCAACCAAGTAGCAATGAGCATCACTTAAATCTAGGGTGTAGTTTTCTAAATACCATTTCCCATTCAAAGGAAAGGGGCCTTGGTGGCAAAATGGTTAAAGGTTCAGCTGCTAACCGAAAGGCTCCTTGGGAAAAAAGACCTGGCAATCTACACCCATAAAAATTGTTATTGTTGTTGTTGTGTGCTGTCAAGTTGCTTCCCATTCATTGCGAGCTACTCTATAGGACAGAGTAGAACTGGCCTGTAGGGTTTCCAAGGAGCAGCTGGTGGATTCGAACTGCCAACCTTTGTTTAGCAGCCTCAGCTCTTAATCACTTCACCACCAGGGCTTTTTATACCTATAAAGATTACAGCCTAGGAAGCCCTACGGGGCAGTTCTACTCTGTCAGATAGGGTCACAATGATTCAGAATCAATTTGATAGCACACAATAACAACATTCAAAGAAACCAGGGCTCCTTAGAGAAATGGCTAATGCCAGGTCTGGGGCAGAAAATGTACAAGATGAATCTGGAGCATCCTGTCATTCCAGAAAGCAAGGAAGCTATCAAAGTCCAATGGGTCAAAAGGACGCAGGAGCCAGTCTGAAGAGGTTCTCTCTTACCCAAAGATGGGGTAATTTGAGCAACAATAAAGATAGTAATTGCAGTGGATTGAAACACATTGTGTATATTTAAATCCTGATATTTACAATGATACTTAAAAAAATAACTCATTGGTCACCTTTGGAGGATGATAAGGAACCAACTCATGATTTGAAAACTGTCAAAGGGAATGACTCAGGTTTACGTACTGTCAGTACTATATATGTACTGTACCTTTGGATAACTAAAAAGTTAACGAGAAGTTTCCCTTTTACAAGTATTCCAGCTAATAAATGAAGAAATGCGATAGAATATCATCATTTTGCAGTCCCTAATGAACTAATGGATCTAGGCAATGAACATCAATGGCTGCTAACTTCACAAAAAGAGATCACAAGATGTTGCGGGCCTCCTGATGGAAGAACACATCATACTCTGTGAAGCAGAGTTGCCAAAAATCGAACCTGAATCTGATCAAGGGTTTAGATCTGATTACAGGAACTACAGAGGACCATGTTCAAGGATCCCACAGGAATATAAGCCACAAAAGCCAGATTGTGGAAGACTCTACAGGATAACCAGCCAGGTTTCTCCAGCCCAGAAATGTCAAGAGAGAGGGAGGAGAGGGGGGAAGGAGGGAGAGGGGAGGAGGAGGGAGGGAGGGGGAGGAAGAAAGGGAAAGGGGAAAGGAGGGGTGGAAGAGGAGGGAGGGAAAGAGGAGAGGGGGAAGAAATTATAGATTAAAAAAGACAAGAGACATGGCAACTTATTGCAAAATGGGTGGACTTTTTTAATAAGGTGTAAAAAAAACATTTATGAGACAATCAGGGAGTATGAACATGGGCTGGATATGTTTGACGATAATTTTTCCAGGTGTAATAAAGGTATTATGGCTATATTTCTTAAGAGTCCTTATCTTTTAGAATATATACTGAAATATATACTTCAGTGAAGTCGTGGGTGAAATGTTATAGTGTCTGGAATTTCCTTCCAAATAATCCATTAAGATAGAGAAATTGAGGAGGGGTGTGTAGATGAAACAAGATTGGCCATGGGTTGATCATTGTTGAAGCTGGGTGATGGTACATTCTGTCTACTTTTATACATGTTTGAAAATCACTATAAGAAAAGATTTACCAAAAACAAAAGCAAAAAACAATCAACTCCTTTTCCAAAACAAGCAACCCAGGATTCTTGTGCCTCTAATGTTTTTATATTGTCACCTCTTTGTGTAAAATATGGCCTAATTGAGTGGTAACTTTTTTTTACATACTTTCCCCTTCCAAGAACCTGCTGGTGAGTTCTGGATAGCCTGTCTGGTCAGAGACAAGGAGAAACCATGTGTGATGCCTGTCCCCATATCAGCCCACCTCGTGGGAAGGACCACCAAATGCTGGAAAGAGGGAACCCAGCTGGGGTTGAGCTCAACACAGCAGTCAGCTTTATGGTTGCAAGGTAGGAGCGCTATAAATCTAATTTCTCCACCCTTTCCTCTCCTGCTAGGAGCCCTGGTGGTGCAGTGGTTAAAGCTCTTGGCTGCTAATCAAAAGATCGATGGTTTGAATCCATAAAGATTTACAGCCTTGGAAACCCTATGGGACAGCTCTACCTTGTCCTATACGGTCGCTATGAGTTGGAATCGACTTGACGGCAGTGGGTTTGGTTTTGGGTCCTCTTCTGCTAAGCAGCCTCCGTCTGCTGGCCAAGGAGGTCCTCTCTGAGGCGTGTGCAGTGCTAGGGTGCTCCCAGCTGGGCATAAGTCGGGTGGATAGAAGCAGGGTAGGGTAGTGGTTAAGAGTGTGGGCTCTGAGAGATTCAGGTTCAAATCTCAGTTCTACCAGTTGGTACCTGTGTGACCATGGGCACGTCACTCCCCTGAGTTTCAATTTCCCCATCTGTAGAGTGGGGACATTAAAGCACTTGTGTGGATTCAGTGTGAGAATGTGTGTGAAGCACTGATGATGATTATTTCTGTTACTGTTACTATTATTTTTATTATTATCATCATATATCCAGAATATAAAGTAAGGCTTTCCCAAAAATTATTCATTATATTTTGACTCCTTACAAAGTATGCTGTACTACGGGCACTGTCTCAGTTATTTCATTTTGACCAACAGAATGTCGTTTGGGGAAAATGCATAGCCCTGAATTGACCTCACATGATGCTTATTTGGGATGTTAATCGCAGTAACCTGACAAATGGGCTAAAAGGGAGGTAAAGTAATTTTCTAAAGTTTTGGAATTTCTCCTGTGAGTGTGGCCTTGAGCATGCAGGAGTTGGATACTATTGCAAACAAGCCTTTACAGTACACTGTAAAATGCAATATAGAAGCTGTGAAGATCATGAATTTATATCCACAAGAAGAAAAAAGACAACTTAGTGTCCTAATGTTCTGTAAACACGTAATTATGGCTTGGGATAATTACACCCCATACATGAATTTGTATGTCAAACAACTTAGAGAGAGAAGTGGAGATAGGTATTCTAGAACATCATAATGAACTTCCTAAAAAGTGGCCTGGTAATGGCAAAGGCCGCAGGTGTCAAAAATTCAGGTGAGTGTAAACCTTCACAAAAATACAATAAAATATTATTTTAAAAAATGCAGGTGAAGAGCAACTATAAGAAAAAGCAGTGTTTCCATTTATTATCTCTTTTTTAACCAGTTTGTCAGGTTACTACTTTAAACATCCAAAATGACAGCTTCATCATCTTGAGTTTATATACTCGAGTTGTTTGAAAATACTTGTGAGTTTTGTCTCAGGATGCTGTCATGGATTGAATTATGTTCCCCTAAAAATGTGTGTATCAATTTGGCTAGGCCATGTTTCCTGGTACTGTGTGATTTTCCTATATGTTGTAAATCCTGCCTCTATGATGTTAATGAGGGAGGATGGGTGGCAGTTGTGTTAGTAAAGCAAGACTCAGTCTACAAGATTGGATTGTGTCCTGAGGCAATCTCTTGAGATATAAAAGAGAGAAGTGAGCAGAGAGACATGGGGACCTCAAACCACGGAGAAAGCAGTGCCAGGAGCAGAGTGTGTCCTTTGGACCTGGGGTCCCCGTGTGGAGAAGCTCCTAGTCTGGGGGAAAATTGATGAGAAGGCCAACAGAGAGAGAAGGACTTCCCCTGGAGCTGACACCCTGAATTTGGACTTTTAGCCTGCTTTACTGTAAGGAAATAAACGTCTCTCTGTTAAAACCATCCACTTGTGGTATTTCTGTTACAGCAGCACTAGCTAACTAAGACGGGTGCCTTCCATCTTTTCTAGCACATTCAGGGCACATAGAGAATCATCTCCCATCATTCCTCCTGCCCTCCTCTCCAACAGGCAACACACAGTCCTGGTCTGTTCCGGGCTCCCCACAGCCAGGAGCCGAGAGCTCAGAACACAAGTCTTGCACAAAGCCAGCGTTCCTCTCCAACAGTGCCCACTCCCTTCTCCACACGTAGGCTTGCCTTTTGTGTGTGTGTGTGTCTTTCCCCCCAACAAAGGAAACGTTTTATTGAAGAATGATATACATACATAAAAGTGTACAAATCATAGTGAATGGTCCGATGAATTTTCACAAAGTGACACACCCTTGCAACCAGCACTCAGATCAAGAAACAGAACATTACCAGCACCCCAGAAGGCCCTCTCATGCACCCCTAGGTCACTACACCCTCAAAAGGTAACCGCTATGATAATTTCAAACCCTGTAGAGTGGTTTTCCTGTTTTTGAAATGTATATAAATGGGATCATACAGTACGTATTCTTTTGCATCTGGCTTCCTAATTTAATATTATGTTTGTGATACAATCCATGTCATAGCATGTAGCAATAGTACATTCTCTTTGCTGTGCTAGTATTTCATTATATGGATATGTCACAATTAATTTATGAACTCACTTGGTGATTTACATTTGTTTTTTTTCCAGCTTGGTGCTATTACAAGCAGTGTTGCTGTGACCACTCTTGTACTTTTCTTTTGGCACACATGTGCATGCATTTCTCTTGGATATATTCCCAGAAATGCAATTGCTGGATCGGGGGTATGTAAACTTTCAGTTTTAATAGATACTCCCAAACAGTTCTCCAAAGTGGTTGTACCAATTCACTTCCATCACTGTGTATGAGAGTTCTAGTTACTTGACATCTTATCCACACTTCATATTATTAGGCTTTTAAATTTTGGCCATTCTGGTGGTTAATAGGTATGAATTTAAAATGCACACATACACATACACACTCATACTCTACATTGCTTATGAATGTATACACATGTAGTAAAAATATTGAAACATAAATGGGAAGGATATACACCAACCTTAAGATAGTAATTATCTCAAGTCAGAAAGGGAAAATCTGGGAGTGGAGGAGTAAAATAGGAGGTTTCAAATGTACTGATAATAGTAACTTTTTATTTTCCTCTTTATTTTGGTGAGTACGTTTATTAATTTTCTTTGTGGTTATCCTGAAGTTTACCTTTACCCTCCTAAGTTTATAAGTCTGTTATATCTTGAAATTGCCTTGACTTCCCTTCCATATGAAAGTTCTATAACTACACCATTTAGTCCCCCTTTTTGTTTTGAAGTTGTTGTTTACTGCTTAAAATCTCTGGTTTCCTGTAATCAGTTTTGCAGCTTTATTTTTCTTTTGTGAAGTCTTCATCTGAGTTGGTATCTGGGTGATGCTATTGTGTGTCTTTATCTCAGGTTGTTGTCTGATGTTGTAGGTTCTCTGTCCAAAGGACTCCCTTTATGTGATGGTTAAGATTGTGTGTCAGCTTGGCTGGGCCATGATTCTCAATATTTATATGTGATCATCTCCATGATGGGATCTGCTGTAAGCAGCCAATCAGTTGAAAGGTAGTTCCCTTGGGCACATGGCCTGCATCCAAATATATACAGACATTCTGGATTTTGCCTGCTCTGGATCCTGCAGCTGGCTCCTGTTCATCTGATCTTGAGACTTGAGCTAAGCTTACCTGCCGAACTTGAGATTTGTTGATCTTCACAGCCTGTGAGCAAAAGCCCTGCTCTCCAACCTGCCATTCTTGGAATTGCCAGTCCCTGCAGCTACTTGAATCAGGAGAAGCCCTCTATCCTGATCCACAGACTTGGGACGTTCCAGCCTTGACAACCACGTGAGCCATTTCCTTGATATAAATCTCTGCATATATATACATATTTATACGCTTTACTGGTTTTGCTTCTCTAGAGAACCCAGCCTAAGACACTTTAATATTTCCAATTTTTACAAATTCCCTTAATTTCTGCTTATCTGGGAACGTTCTAGTTTCGTCATCATTTTTGAAAGACAATTATGCTAGGTATATGATTCTTGGTTGGCAATTCTTTTATTTCAGGATTTTATATATGTCATCCCATTCCTTCTTGCCTGCATGGTTTCTGATGAGAAATCAGTGCTTAGTCTTATTGGTGCCTCTTCGTAACTGATATTTCATTTTTCATGAGCTTCTCTCAGAATTCTTCTTTGTCTTCGATTTGGAAAGTTTGATTATGATATGTCTTGGTGTATTTCTTTTGGGGGTCTATCCTGTATGGGATTTGTTGAACTTCTTGGATGGAAACCTTCTCATCTTTCATGATATTTGGGAAGTTTTCTGCCAATATACTTTCAAAAATTCTCTCTGTACTTTTTTCCCCTCCTCTTCTGGGATTCCTATTACACGTAAATTGTTCCTCTTGATGGTGTCTCATATAACTCTTAGACCTTATTTATTTTTCATCATTCTCTTTTCTGATTGTTCCTCAAACAAATTATCATCGAGGGATTTGTCTTCTATTTTCCTGGTTCTTTCTTCCATTGATTCCATTCTACTTCTGTATCCTTCTATTGAGTTATCTAGTTCTGATATTTTATTGTTAATCTTATTAATTTCTAATTTTTGTTTTTGTTTTTGTTTTTGTATAGGAACTGCCAAAAATTCAAGCCAGATTCTGAAGAGGATGTGGAACAAAGGATATCATTGCTGATGTCAGATGGATCATGGCTGAAAGCAGAGAATACCAGAAAGATGTTTATCTGTGTTTTATTGACTATGCAAAGGCATTCAACTGTGTGGATCATAACAAATTATGGATAACATTTCAAAGAATGTTAATTCCAGAACACTTAATTGTGCTCATGAGGAACCTCTACATAGACCAAGAGGCAGTTATTTGAACAGAACAAGGGGATACTGTGTGGTTGAAAGTCAAGAAAGGTATGCATCAGGGTTGTATCCTTTCACGATATTTATTCCATCTGTATGCTGAGCCAATAATCCAAGAAGCTGGACTATATGTAGAAGAACACAGCATTAGGACTGGAGGAAGACTCATTAACAACCTGCAATATGCAGATGACACAACCTTGCTTGCTGAAAGTGAAGAGAACTTGAAGCACTTACTGATGAAGGTCAAAGACCACCGCCTTCAGTATGGATTGCAACTCAACATAAAGGAAAAAAAATTCCTCACAACTGGACCAATAAGCAACATCGTGATAAACGGAGAAAATATTGAAGTTGTCAAAGATTTCATTTTATTTGGATCCACAATCAACGTCCATGGAAGCAGTAGTCAAGAAATCAAATGACAGCTTGATGGATTTTGACAATTTTCAGTTTCTTAAACTCTACATTTGCTGCCCCTAGAAAAGAAGCCTTAATAAATACATGTTGCATTTATTAAGGAAAAAATAAAAGAAATCAAATGATGCATTGCATTGGGCAAATTTGCTGCGAAAGACCTCTTTAAAGTATTGAAAAGGAAAGATGTCACTTTAAGGACTAAGGTGCACCTGACCCAAGCCATGGTATTTTCAATCACCTCATATGCCTGTGAAAGCTGGACAATGAATAAGGAAGACCAAAGAAGAATTGATGCCTTTGAGTTATGCTGTTGGCTAAGAATATTGACTATACCATGGACTGCCAGAAGAACGAACAAATTTGTCTTGGAAGAAGTACAGCCAAAATGCTCATTAGAAGCAAGAATGGTGAGACTTCGTCTCATACACTGGATGTGTTATCAGGACGGACCAGTCCCCGGAGAAGGACATCATGCTTGGTAAAGTAGAGCGTCAGAGGAAAAGAGGAAGACCCTCAATGAGATGGATTGACACAGTGGCTACAACAGTGGGCTCCAGCATAACAATGATTGTCAGGATGGTGCAGGATTGAGCAGTGTTTCGTTCTGTTGTACATAAGGTCGCTATGAGTTGGAACTGACTCGATGGCATCTAACAACAACATGGTTTCTATTTGTCTATTGAGTTCGTTGTTTCATTCTTGTATTGTTTTCCTGAATTCTTCTAGGGCTTTTTATGTGTTTTCTGTGATCTCTTTGAGGAGCCTAAATATAAGCCTTTTGAATTCCTTATCAAGTAGTTCTATTATCATTTCTTCCACAGGAAGGTTTTCTGTCCCTTTATTTTGCTCACTTGTTTGAGCCATCTTATCCTGTTTCTTCATATAGTTTGTTATCGTCTGCTGTCTCCGAGGTTAAGGTGCTAATTAATTTATTTATTTATGTTTCTTTATTGATTGTATTTTTTTTTTTGTTTTGTCTTGTTTTGTTTTGATATATCAGGAGCTTTGTTTCTTCTTTTTCTCTTTAGAATGTCTTTCTTCCTTTGTATTATTTTAATTGCTGTTGTTTTGTGGTACTAGTCTATGTGTAGCTTTCGTGGTGTCAGTTGACTGGGTGTGATATCCTCTCACTACTGGGTATGGTGGGTTACACCCAGGTGAGATTCCTCTGTGGTTAAGCTCATATGTCTTCCCTTATAGGATTCAGTGGAGGTGCAAGAGCAGGTTCTTTCCCTGATGTTGGGCAATAAGTGTTGGATGGTCAGGGTCCCTCCACAACCCTTGTGGGACTGTGTGGTCATTCTAGGTTGGTGCTAGCAGTTAGTGCAACCTCTGGAGGTCAGGGCAGGACATCTCCATAGCCATTGTGAGGCAGTGCTACCCAGATGGACAGGAAAGGCCCTCTGTGCATGCATGAATTGGCATCTCAGTAGGCGGTGGGGGATCAAGGGGTTTCAGTGCATGTGCATTCAGCCTGCCAAAACTGTCTGGGTATGGGATGTGTGTTGCTGCAGCTGAGTGGACATTGGATGAGGGCACTAGGATCTCCTGCTCATTGTTAGGCAGAGAGGCAGACAGCACCTTGCTTCACTACGGGTTTGTCTACACAGTATCTGTTTCTCCTATTGGGAATTCTGTGTAGTTGCCTTCCTGTGCTCTTCCCTGGGAGTGCTGCTTGCTTTGTCTCAAGATGGCCCCACTGTGCTGGGCCGGCTGGCAGAGCAGGAATGATCCATAAATCTCCTCATTTTCTGTTTTCATTCAGTTTCTCTTTCCATTCAGTGTTCAATCTAATTCTTCATCCTTCTGTTTGATATTCAGGGTCCCAAGATTGTCAACTATATCTGTTTCACTTGGTTTCTCAGATCTTTGCTATAGGAGGACAGCATAGTATGTCTGACTAAGCCACCATCTTGGGCCGTCTCCTCTGTGTGTGCTTCTTAATATCCTTTTATTTTAAAAGAATGAACTGTTCAAAGAAATGGTTGAAAACTGTTTTTTAAAATTGCTCCAGAACCCCAACACTGTGAACACACAGTTTTCATTTTGCAGGATCCTCTCAGGCTGTGTGCTGCCAGTTGTCCCCACAGCGAGCCCACTTGATGGAAAGCTGGCCTGCAGGGCCTCCAGTCATGGGTAACAGGCATGGGATGAGGCTTTTGGGATGGAATCCTGACAGTCCCCACAATTCACTTGGTTATTTATGATCAAGACCAGGCTCCTGGTTGCACCCTCTTGTCCCCTTGCACCATATGAGACCATCACAATGCCCCCAGGAGCTGCCTCTTTGACTGTCATTAAGAATCCCAGGGAGCAGCCTATCCTTTCCTCACCTCTCTCATTCCCCACCCCCACACCCCTTAGCTCCTCCCCCACCCCCAAGATCCTGCTGTCTCTGTTTCCCTGGGCCACTCCACCCTCCTCTAGAATCTAGCAAGCCCAAGTCTTCATTTGCACCTTCTCCAGCATGGGTTGTGAGTTAAAGCTTTCTCCTCCCCCATCCTTAGTGCCCTGGGTAGAAGGGAAGGGGAATGTCAGGTGAAGGGGCAGCAGAGGTGGGCAAAAGGGTGATCATTTAATACAAGCAATCAGACTCATCTTACAGGGTAAGAAGTTATTTCTTGCCTAGAGTCTTCAGCAGGTCTGCATAGGTGAGGTATATCACCACCACTGAGCCAGCATAACATGGACCATGTTATATTTCAAGGGTACTTGTCCCCTCCCATCTTAGACCCTTTACCATTGCCCTGACCCTTAAGGGCCTTCCTAATCATTCCCTACTGATCTTTCCTGGGTTCTCCCTGAGACTGCAAGGGGCGAAAAGCTTGGGGGGTGGCAGATATTTCCATCACACCATGAAGGGAAAACATAGGTTGCTGAGAACATAGAAGCAGTAGACCAAAGTTAGTCTGGGAGATGAAGGAAGGCTTCTGGGAGGAGGTGATGTTTAAATTGAGACAGAAAGGATGAATAGGAGTAAACCAGAAAAATGGAGTGGAGAGAGTCTTTCAGGCAAAGGGAAGAGCCAATTCAGAGCACTGAGGCAGGAGAGAGTACAAACTGCTTGAGAAGCTGAAATAAAGCCAAAACGCTTGGTGAGTAGTGTAGTGTGCGAAGGTGAGGGAGGCAGAGACACAGCCAGGGAAGTGGACATAGGCCAGTCCAAGTGGAGCCTTAGAGGCCATGGGGAGGATTCTAAACTTGGAGCTTTTCCTGACTTTGGAAAAGCCTGAATTACCAAACTCTTCCAGGGAGAATAACTGCCAACCAGATTGTGTGGGCTGGAGCAGGGACATAGGTGGGAGGTAAAGACGCAGAGATGGAATTTTCTGGCTTTTCTGTACATTGGGAACAGTTACAGGGCTGTCCAGATCCCACAGAGCTAAACAGTATGCCCAACTCACTACCCCTCTGAGGCTACCCAGCACCCACAGGTGGCAGTGTAGGGCAGTGGCTACTGGCCTGGCTCTGCCACTCAGCAGCTGTGTGATCTTGTGTAAGTTACTTTCTCCCTCTGAACCTCAGTTTCCTCATCTGAACTATCAGTATCAATGACAGCTACCTCAGAGGCTTGTTTTGACGATTCTATGAGATCACTGATGTCAGAAGTTTCAAACAGGGCCTGGATAGTAAATCATCAATAAAGACTATTTTTGTTGTTATTGTTGCTGTTATTATTATTATTAATGTTTGGAGCCTATCCCAACTCCCAGGCACTGCTTTGCCTGTTGGTTGCTAGACTATTACAGGAATAAACACTGCCGAGCCCTTTGGCTGAGATGCTGTACTTTTTTTGCATAAATGTGCATCTTGCATTCAGAAGAGCCCCTCCTTCCACAGAGGGTCCAGCAGGGTTGCTCCAGGGACACATTCCAGAAAGAATAACTGCGTAATATGAAACTATGAATCTGGAAATATAACCTCTATGGGAAATTGGAGGATAAGGTCTGCTCTGCGGACCACCCAACCTCATTCCATACAAAAAGGATATTGAAACCCAAAGGCCTCCTCACTTGGCTTCCCACCTATGGTCTCACTCCCTCCAAACTAATCCCTTCGCTGAAACCAGAGGGACCTTCCTAAAAAAACAAATTTGACCATGGCATTGCCTTGTTTAAGCCCTGCCATGGCTCCCCACTGCCCTCAGGGTCAAGCCCACACTCCTCATCATGACCTGCAAAGCGCTGTGATCAGGTTCCTTCCTTCACCTGTAGACAGATCCTTGCTCCAGTCCAGTGACATTGGCTTCCAGTGGATCAGGTTCTTTCTGCCTCAGGACCTTTGCACATTGAGTCAACCTCTGCCCTCTCTAGCAAGTCACTGCCAATTCTTCCAGATTCAAGACCCCACAGACCTTGTTGAACTTCCAAATAGTAATGGAAAGTATTATCATCTTATTTCCAGATGAGGAAACTGAGGCCATGAGGACCACCAAGCCCCAATCCAGGCCAGACAGATTCCAGAATGCTTGAACTCCCAGGAGGAAGCACCTGGCCTCACCTCTATTACAACAAGAAAGTAGAGGTGGCTCAGCTAAGAAGGCTGAGCCAAGGAGAAGAATGAGGTTAGTGTGGCACAGAGCAAAGACGTTGAAGTCACGCTTAATGCAGTCAAAACCCAGTTCACCTACTCATACACTTGTGGCCTAAGGCAAGACATTTGACATCTCTGAACCTTGGTTTTCTTATCTGCAAAATGGAGCTAAATAATAATACCTACCTCACAGGCGTGTGAGTATTCAGGGGTGACATATACAAAGCACTTGGCATGCAGTGGGTGCTCAGTGAATGGCATGATGCTGCCCTGCCTTGGTGCATCTGGAGAGGCTGCACCAGTTCAGACCAGCCCTTCCAGACTAGACTTTCATCACCCAAGGTCAGGCAGCCAAGGCCTGGGAACCATCCCTGCCCTGTTTTCTATTTCAGGTTTTGTGTTTCCCAATTTCCTTTGGAAAAAGTCCAGCTTCCTCCCTGCTGGAAGGAGGCAAGAGGGGATTGTTCATGCCTGGGCCTGGATGCACCCGGGGGAACCATGCAGGGAGGTGACAAGAGCTTGGGGTTTGGGGTCAAGCCAACCTGGGTTTGAATCCAGGTCGTTCCCCCTACAATGCAGTGTGACCCCAGGCAAGTCACTCCTCCTCTCTGATGCACTGATTTCCTCACCAGTTAAAAGGTCCCATGATCTCTTCTTCAGAGGGTCCTGGATGCAGATGGAGGGACTGGAATGAAAGGAGAGTCTGGATGCACTTCCCTGATGTTCATATAGTGACTCTTTTAGGGGAGGGATTGAATATCAGGGGAGCAGCCATAGGTTGACAGCAGGAGTTACCAACACAAATGCCCCCTGACAAACTGAATAGCTCATGTCCCACCTGGAGTCCACAGCTCAGCTTCAGATTATCAATACCCTGTAGGAATGAGAATTCAAGATTATCAGATCCTCTGATTTTTTCAGGAGAAAACTCCAGATTGTCATGCAAAATCTCATGATTAAAGTATGGTAAGGAGTATATACTGTATGATTCCACTTATATAAGATTTGAAAACAGGCAGAAGTTGTCTAGAGTAATATAAATCAGGATAGTGGTTTCTTTAGGGGAAGAGGTAGGTAGTGCCTGGGAGGGAGCTTGAGGTGGAATTCTGGGGAGCCCTAAAGATTCTCTCTTGATGTGGGTATTGGTGATAAAGGTGTGTCTCCTTTGTATGTTTATGCTTTGTGTACTTTTCCATGTGTATATTATTTGTTGTTGCTGTTGTTAGTTGCTGTAGAGTGGGCCACCCAGCAGTACCTTGGAAGAAAAAGCCTGGTGATCTGCTTCCATTAAGATTATAGCCAAGAAAACCCTATGGAGCAGTTCTACTCTGTAATACACAGGGTTGCCAAGGGTCACCATGAGTGACCATGTATATTATACTTCAACTGAAAGGTTACTTAACAGGATTTTAGAACAAATACATCTAGGTTCAATGCTGGGAGGAGAGACAGCATGGCCAAACAGAACACACCTACAGGCTGCATCTTGACTCTGGGCTATCAGTTGGAGACCTGGGACAAGGATGTAGGTACTCTCAGCTTCTGACATCCAAGACTGGACTGCTTTTCACCCTTAGGGAACAGGTCGTGGTGGGCAACATCCCAACTTCCTGAGCCACACAGGAGGAGCGCAGCACCTGCCTTGCCCTGGCTGCCTGGCTGGGAGAGGGCTGGGCAGCCACTTCTCTGTTCACCTCTGCCTCTCAGCCAGATTCTGCTGAGCTCAAATTCTTTCCCTGGCACTTAAATGATAAAATGACTCCCACCCTCTCAAAAAAAATCACCCTTATTCGTTATTCATTTTACTTCACCAAGAATACCCAGAGGACAATAATGAAAAGGCAGGCAGAGTGCAAATCAAAACCACAATGAGATACCACCTTAGACCCATTAGAATGGTAACGATTACAAAAAAAATGTTTTTAAATGAAAAACAATAGGTGTTGGTGAGGTTGTGGAGAAACTGGAAGAAACCCTCATTCATTGTTGGTGGAAGTGTAAAATGGTACGGCCACTGTGGAAAACAGTAGATTCCTCAGAAAGTCAAACAGAGAATTACCATATGATGCAGCAATCCCAATCCTAGGTATATACCCAGAAGAAGCAAAAGCAGGAACATAAACAAAAACCCGTACATCTATGTTCATTGCAGCACTTTTCACAATAGCCAAAATGCAGAAACAACCAAAATGTCCATCCAATGGACGAATGGATAAACAAAATGTGGTACATCTACATAACAGAATGTTACACAGCCATAAAGAGAAATGAAGTCCTGCGGCATGCCACATGGAAGAACCTTGAAAACATTATGCTGAGCAAAATAAGTCAGCCACAAAAGGACAAATATTGTAGGGTTACTTATGTGAAATAAGCAAATATATAGAAACCAAAGATTATTAGTGATCACCAGGAGTGGGAAGGAGCCCTAGTGGTGCAGTGGTTAAGCGATTGCTGCTAACCTAAATGTTGGCAGTTGAACCCACTCCGCGGTTCCACAGGAGAAAGAACTTGTGATCTGCTCCCATTAAGCTTCTGAAAAAAAACCAAACCCACTGCTGTTGACTCTATTCCAACTCATAGTGACCCTACAGGACAGAGTAGAACTGCCCCACAGGGTTTCCAAGGCTATAAATCTTTATGGAAGCAGACTGCCACATCATTCTCCCATGGAGCGGCTAGCGGATTCGAACTACAGACCTTTTGGTTAGCATCCAAGTGCCTTAACCACTTTGCCACCAGGGCTCCTCCTGTAAAGATTACAGCCTAGGAAACCCTGTGGGGCAATTCTACTCTGTTACATGGGGTCACTATGAGTTGAAATAGACTGGATAGTACCTACCACCAACCACAATAACCAGGGGCGGGAAGGAGGAGGAAAGGGGGGCGTTTGCTTAGGAGGCATTGAGTTAATGGTGGTGGAATAATTTGGAAAAGGATAGTAATAACAGTTGCACAACATGAAGAATATAATCAATGTCACTGAATTATACACGTAGAAATTGTTGAATTGGCGAATGTTTTGTTGTGTATATTTTCACCACATACACACACAAAAAAGGCAGTTTTGTTTCCAAAAAAATCTTTCCTAGAATCCAGATTTCAGCAAGCCCACCTACCAGCCCTGAGCAACCCCATGCAGCAAACCCATAGGCTTCAAAGTCACCTGGCAGCATCCCCGGTGCCCACCAGCCCCAGATATCAGTGGAGCGGTGGCGGGCAGTGGGAGTGCCCCAGCCCCACCCCTCTGACTGGTCTTCAGAGCGTGGCTTTATTTTTCTTTTCACTCTCATTCTTTTATTTTTTGAGGTCCAACAGAAGACACACACACACACCTCCTACATAAAGCAGCACTAGCCAGAACAAACGCACACCAAATGCATTTATTTGCACAGACATTCATAAAAACTTTACTAGAGACCAGATAATTACAGGAAGGGGCAAACCTCCAACTCCAGTGAGCCCCAGTGTTTTGAAGTGGATTAAAGATCAAATAGGACGGGTAGTGGCCCTAGCATCATGCCCAGCCTCCCACTCCTCGGCCACGGACCTGTACGGTAGAGGCCAATAAACTTTCTTGCTTTTGTGAATTTGTGTCCAGTTCATATAAAATGTCTTTCTGTGAGTTATTCTTAGTATCCTAACAGGGCTTTTATAGCTCCAGATATGGTCCCTGGCCTTCTCTTTGTTCTCCGGGCTTAGGTTCTCATTGGGGAAATCCCTGGTTCTAGGTGTGCTACTGACATAACCCAGCCCATCCATTTGGCAAAAAATCTAAAGATTTTTTAAGACAGCACATATACATATATATATACACACATAGATGAGTATATATATACATGACTATATATGACTATAAAAAAAAAAAATCAAACCCGTTGCTGTGGAGTCAATTCCAACTCACAGCGACTCTATAGGACAGAGCAGAACTGCCCCATAGGGTTTCCAAGGAATGCCTGGTGGATTCGAACTGCTGACCTTTGGTTAGCAGCTGACCTCTTAACTACTAAGCCACCAGGGTTTCCATATATGACAATGTATATATGTGTGTGAATGACACCTTGAGAGTCCCACACCATCGGTTTCAGTGCAATGGACAGAGCCAGGGCAAATGGAGAAGGCTGGAGGCTGTCTGTGCTAGACATCTGAGCACTGCCTTGAGAGTCTCCTGTGCTCAGCCCCTAGCAACCTAGATCTGAGTTTCACCTGCCCTGAAGGAAGGTGCATGGCTAAGCTCAGGATGAGTCTGCCTATTTTCCTTCAGGTCCTGGTTGCAGGAAGAAGAATGGTTGTAAATTCCCCAAATCTGAGTATTTACCAAATATTTATAGATGCCTACATAGAGTCTCTCTGAGTTGAAAATCAGCTCAACAGCACCTAACAACAACAATAGCTATGTGCTAGGCACTGTGGTGAACACTTATATTTCATTCTCTCAACAATCCCAGGAGTTAGATGTTATTATTATGCCCATCATACAGAGAAGGCAGGACTTTCCCAAGATCCCACAGGCAGATCCTGAACCATATCTGGGTGACTTCCCAAACCTGGCTCTTGCCCACTCCTAACTGCTGCCTGGCCAGTGGAGACCTCAGCCCCAGGCTACCCAGCCAGGGCATCATCCCTCTCTGAGCTCCAGCCCTTTTGCTTTGAGGGAGCCAGATCTCCTGACCCTTCACCCATCGGGAGAAAATCCATGACTGATGACCCAGACCTTGTGCTAAAAAACTCATGAATCTGTGGCCAGAGACCCCACCTGCTGGTTGAGGCTGGGGCTGGGCTGGAGGAAGGACAGAGGGAGTTTGCTGGGTCTTCTCTCACATTACACACAGGCACACACTAGCATACAGCCTCAGAGCCACCCACCCACACACACACACACACACACACACACGTCAGGAAACTACCTGAAATCCTGTCCCCTGTCACCCCTCTCCCGTCAACCTAGAAAACCCCAGATGAAAGAGTGAGAACCAGCTCCCAGCCCTGAGTCAGACAGACCCCAGCTTGGACCTCTCGCCAGTCACTCCTCTCTGTGGACCCTCTCCCTCTTCAGGATCGCTGTGAGCTCTTCCTAGGGAGACGACCACAGACACTTTTCACTGGGCTGTGGGAAGGTGGCCTTACTACTGTATGATTATCTCACACTTCCATCTCTCCTCTCAGAGAAGGGGCCTGACCCTTTCACTCAGGCGTCCTGGGGTTAAGCCCCGCTGGCGAGGGCAGAAGGGAGCGCATGGTCCCCGTTGATTCCGAAGTCCCTGACAATGAGCCCTTTGCCAAAGCTGCCTCTGAGCGTCCCCGCTCCCTTCCAGAGCCTGCACGGTCCTCCCAGGTCCCGGACCACGAACAGCAGCCCCCAGCCCAGGCCACGGTTCGAGGCCGCACTGGGTCAGTCTGGCCGCCTCTGGCGGATCCGAGGATCACGACTTTGCTGGCCAATGGCGCCCGGCAGCGTCGGACAGACCTGAAGGCTCTGGCAGTCCTGACTCCGGGGCAGAGTTGATCCACGCAGCAATTCGTTAGCGACCTTCCGCTCCACTGAACCCTTCAGGGCTGTGCCCTGTGTTCCACCCTCGCCCCGGAGGATCCGCGCCTCCTGCCGGGCTTGGGAACCTGGGAGGGGGCCTCCGCGGATTCGGCTTTGGTCGGAAGCATAGAACGGTCCCGTCGACCCAAGGGAGGATGGGCAGGCTTTGGGGAAGGGAGGTCACAGGGCTGTGGTCGTGGAGGGTGAGCAGCGCAGAGCTGGGGCTGGGGTGCAAGCCCTAAGCAGAGGAGCAACAGAGGATAAGGCAGGGCTCAGGAGAGGAGGGGGGGTGTACGAACGACTAGGGGAACAGAGATCCCTGCCCCTGAGCTTCCCTCTCCCTCCTTGCTTCTTCCCGAGCAATTCCGATCCTTCGAGTGAGTCTTTCCTCAGGTGGAGAAAATCCGAAGCTATTTCTGCCGCTGAAGTCCGAGCGGGAGACGACCTGGGATTGGGCGGAGCGCAGGAACGCGAGTGGCCCCCGGCGTCCTGTATCCGGGCTTGTCCTGGGGACCGCCTGAGCATAGTGGAGCGCGCACAGGGCGTACCCGATGGTGCCCAGCTCGGGTCCTGCGGAGCAAGGTGTCACTCGCCGCCTGCGGGCAGAACCCAGCTCCCGGCCTCGGCCCCTGTTCCTCTGTCCAGCCCTCACTGCTCCAGAAGGGAAAGAATTCGGGAGTGCGGGAGCCTTGTTTGTGCTAGGGAGAGACCCGGAGCCTCTGTCCCTCTGCGTGCGAAGGACCCGGAATGAGCCGACTCAGCTAGGAAGACTGGAGCCGGGAAATGGAGCAATGTGCAGGGGCAGGAAACAGGACCCGAAGGTAGGCGTGGGGGGTGGGGATGAATGGACCCGGAGCAGCGAAGACTTGCAGAGGGAATTCGAGGTTTGTGAACCGAGCAGCCCCACCCCCAGACAAGAGAGGGAAGCCGGCCCTAGCGTCTGCGGAGGGGGTGTCTCGGCCCACGCGCAGGTCCCGCACCTCTGCAGCCGCAGGCGGCTCTGAGCCCTACTCTGAGCCGGATGTTCGCCATCGTGGTGTGGGGTGTGACCGGGAGACCAGCGGGGGCCGACGGCGTGTCCTCCTGCCCTGAGACCTGGCCTCCAGGCAGCCTCAGGAACACGATCCTGGGTACAGTCCGCCGTCCAGACTCGGCCCTAGAGCCAGCCCAAGAGTCAAAGAAGCCTGAGGGTCAGGCCAGAGGGCCCCTCCCCATTCAGCCGATTACGAGAGGAAAGGGAAGAAAGGCGAGGAGGGATTGGGAAACAGGGGAAAGGATGAAACGCTGCACTGCGCGGGGAGTCGGGGGCCAGGGTTAGGTCTACAGGGCCGGTACCGGGGAAGGATTCCCCAGTGCGCCCTCGAGGAGAGGGCGGGGGTCTGGCCTTGGAACCAGGACCGTCTGTCCCACAGGCAGTCGCCTGGCAGCGTGTGCAGGTACGCGGCGCGGCCAGCAGAGGGTAGAATACGCCTGGTCCGTCGACCCGCCGAGAGCTCAGCACCTCCCCGGCTCTGCGCGCCCGAGTTTGGCCCGCCCGGCTTCTGCCGACAACTGCCGCTCCCCCGCCCCAGATGCCCAAAGAAGGTGGCCCAGGACTAGTCCCCGCCTTGGGGGCTCAAGGCCTAGGATTTCCAGGCTTAGGCTAGGACAGAGGACCAAGGACGTGTGAGAGAAACTCCACATCCACTCATCTATACACCCTACACACAGACACACAAAGACACAGGAGAAATACATGGAGACACAAAGCCACTAAAAAAAAAAAAAACAAAAAAAAACAAAACAAAACTACTCAGAGACACACGAACACACAGAATCATTAAAAAACTGGGAGATACGCACAGACACACAAAGGTGACTTGGAAACACACATATAGAAAAGAATCTCAGATACAATACAGAGGCTGAGAGACACACAAAGGCTGCTGCACCTACAAAGAGAGTGACACAGACACACAAGGACACACACATAAAGACGTATAAAAACACAGACGATACAAAAGTATGCAAGGATCCACAGATTCATACCCAGATACATACAAAAGAAGGCAGAGGAATCAGACATTGATTCGCAGAGACACAACACTCGGAACCTAGAAAGTCGCAGAGACACAAAAATAGTATGTGAGGCACAGAGACGCTAGTCACACGAACGCGAGAGCCTCGAGGCGGGAGTACCAACACACACACATACCCACCGACACACACACAGGTACTGGGGAGGGGAGGGAGACTCTAATCCTCCATAATGCCGGGCCCCTCACTGGGGCCCCAAGGCACAGGGGGCCGCTTCTGACCAAGGTTCCCGCAGGCTTCAAATCCGATCCGCCCTCTTGCCTCCAGTGGGGTCAGGGGACCCGCCCCCCATTCCCTCCGCCCCCGCCCGCTGCCGCGCCGCTGCTCAGCTCCAGGAGGGGCCGGGGCCGCCCCGCAGAGGCTCCAGGGATCAGTCCACGCCTACCCGAAGGCAATAGCCCCTTTACCCCCACCCAACCTCCAGCTCTGGGGCGAGCCGTGCCTCCGTGGGGACCCCGCGGCTATAGACACAGCGGGCCCGGGAACTGCGGACTGCGGCCAGACGCTGAGGGCGGGACATTGCCTTTAGCACCAGGAGCGGTTGCCAGGCCCGGCGTGTTCTAGGCCAGGGTGGAGAAAAGAGTTCGCCGCTGGGCCTCGTGGTCCTCTCGTTCCCGGTGGCCGAGGCTCACTTTGTCCATGCTGACTTCGGTGCTGCCCCTGCCCGACGCGGCCTACCGACCCCTGACCGGGTCTCTCTTCAGCCAAAGGGCGCCTATCTCAGCGGTCAATCCAGTTTCCTACGTGCGGCCGAGCACAGGGCGTCCTGGGCCTTCAGCGCGAGACCTTGGGGCCACCACCCCCTACCCGCGCCCATCACTCCAAACCCTGAGAAGCCCGACTTCCACTCATTGCCCCCAGCCCAATCTCCCGCCCAGGAGCTTCTCTGCCTGGCCCAGTCGTTCTCCAAATTCTGTCATCTGAACCCGGACCTGACCCTTCTCGCCTGCACAATGTCCCCCCCGTTTTCGATCCTGGGGCCCCAAACCCCGCTTCGGCTCACCCTCCACCCAAACTCTGTCTGACCTAAAGCGAATTTCCCAGGACCCTTCACACTAAACCCGGGGCCCACGTCCCCTCTTCCTGGACTGGGCCTCGTTTGGTGAGTCCCGCCCGGACCACAGCCTCCCTTCCTGCCGGCCCCCGACACTCAGTCCCCAGAGCCAGCCCTCTCTGCGGAGCAAGTCGGCCCCGGGCAGTCGCCGCCGCCCGGGGACGCCAACTCAGTCCCGTGCGACCTACCTCAGTTGACAGTCGGGGTCTCCGGGCGGCCACTCCCGGCCGGCGCCGTTCCCTGACGGAGCCGTTGCGCTCTCAGCCGTCCGTGCAGTCTGGCCCTGCTCAGGGCCACTCCTCTTGTCGCTGGATCTTTACAAAATATTAATAATAAAGAAGGCAAGAGAGGAAAAGGAAAGCCTTCATTCCCCAACTCCCAAATCAATTTTTCCAAGGGGGTGGGACAGAGGGATTTGTTTCGAAGGCGACTCAAACTTCTGCAAGGGGCCAGCGGGGTGCCGGGCCTGGCTGGGGCGCGGGGTCTTGCTCTCCAGGTCAGGCGCGGCACGGGGCACCAGCTGGGGGCGCGGAGCGCCGGCTGGGGGCGCGGAGAACCGTTCCGCGGTGGGGGCGGCGACGGCACTATTTGACGTGGAGCAGCCGGCTCATCCCAGCGCAGGGATACGAGGCGCACCAATGAGTTCAAATGTCAGGAAGTTTGAGGAGGGGTGAGGCGGCTCCCGGCCGAAGTATCCTTCCGCCGCCAGCCCCGGCTCTAAACTGAGCGGCTCGTCGGACGCACCATGGCACTGGAGTAGTGCAGGGAGCGCGCCCGGAGCCCCGCGGCCCGCTACGCCCCGCCCGGGACCCCGCTGCGCCGCCCGCGCCCCCCCCAGCCCGCGGGGCCACCCCTGCACCCCCGCCCCCTCCCCCGCCCGCCGCCGCCGCCGCCACCGCGGCCGCCGCCGCCGCCTCCTCCTCCCCGCGGCTCTGTCTGCCGCCGCCGCCGCCGCTGCAACCGGGCTTCGGGACTGACAAGCAGGTGACAGAGGAGCCTGAGCGCGTGGCTGCAAGTGCCCAGGAGAGCGCGGCGCGAGCTGCAGCCGCCCCCGCCCGCCCGCACGACGCCGGGGCCCGGGGCCAGCGCGCTGATCCACGCTCGCTGTGGGCAGCCTGCGGCCCCAGCCGCAGCCCCAAAGCCCCGCGGGGGCCGCGCCTCCCCGGCTCCCGGCCGCGGCGACGGAGAGCCGGCGGGCGGGCGAGCCGCCCGGCCGGCAGGGCCCGCAGCGCGCCCTGCGCCCCATGGATGTAGCAACAGGTCCCGAATCGCTGGAGAGGTGCTTCCCCCGCGGGCAGACGGACTGCGCCAAGATGTTGGACGGCATCAAGATGGAGGAGCATGCCCTGCGCCCCGGGCCCGCCACTCTAGGGGTGCTGCTGGGTGAGTGCGGAGCCGGGCCACCCGAATGGTCACGGGCGGGGGACAGGGGCGTCTTCTCGCGGTGAACACAGGCATCCGGACCCACGGATAAAGGAAATGGGTTCACAGGGATTGGGAATGGAGGATGACATAGATACTGGACTCCTGAGGTGATCACCAGAGGGGCAACAGACAGCCTAGACAGGCATCCTGAGGGGTAGAGATGTGCAGGGATACCATCCAGGAGGAAGGAGGACGGGACAACTCCAGCCGCCACCCACCATCCTCAGTGGGCCTAGGTTTTAGAGCTACAACTCCAAGCGGGTGTAGGAGGCGGGTCAGAGGGGTGACGGAGGACCAAGTCCTCACCTTGGCGAGCATGGGAGAGATGTCAGATCACCTAGGGAAGGAGCGGGGCTTCTGAGAGAAAAAATGTCCGTTGGGCCACCCAAACCGGAGATTTTGGGGAGATTGGGGGCAGAACACCAGGAACGCCACCGTAGGGTGTGTCAACCAGCGAGCACCCCAGTCCCAACTCGCATCTCTCTGTCCCAGTCGGCGACCCCGCGCCGTGCTCGCTCTCATTTGTATTAACACTGGCGCCGAACCTTTGGAGAAGGAAAGAGCGCAGCGCCGAGCCAAGCCTCGCGGCCCACAGCCTCTCCCCTCTGGAGCCCGAGACTGAGACGAACTAACCAGGGCCGCCAGGCCCCTGGCGCGGCGGCGGGGGAGCGCGGGCGGCGCTCCCCGGCCGCCCTCGCTCTCGGAGCCGGGGCTGTGGGCACCGCGCGAGCGAGACGCCCGGGCCGGGCCCGGCCGGGAGGCGCTGACGTCCCGGCTCTCGCCCTGTGCGCTGCAGGGTCTGACTGCCCGCATCCCGCCGTCTGCGAGGGCTGCCAGCGGCCCATCTCCGACCGCTTCCTGATGCGAGTCAACGAGTCGTCCTGGCACGAGGAGTGTTTGCAGTGCGCGGCGTGTCAGCAAGCCCTCACCACCAGCTGCTACTTCCGGGATCGGAAACTGTACTGCAAACAAGACTACCAACAGTAAGCGCCTCTCCTCCTCCTTCCCTGCTGCGGCCCGGCCCGTGCCCGCCAGGCCGTCGGCTCTGCGAGCCGCTGAGCCCGGCCGCTCTGCGGGCTGCGTGTGTCGGGGTGAGGCGTACCTTCCCAGCCCGGCCGGCGCTGGTAGGGTGACTGGGAGCCTCCAGTTGGGTTCCTAGTTCTCATCCGTTGGCCTGGAAGCCTGCAGTGGGCCGCTGAGTTGGGGCACAGGACAAGGCACTGGGCCAACTGGGGGACGATGCAGCAGTCCTGGGACAGGATTTGGCTCCCCTAAGGCCAGAATTGATTTCGAAACGAAAGCAGGGCCTTTTAGGGAGCCAGGCCCTTGTCGTGTGCTTCCCCAGCTGAAGGGCCGGTTTGTGTGGGTCTGGGATTCCTGCAGCAAGAAGGTGGAGTGTGTGGGGAGGTAGGGGGTGGGGGGGTGCTGAACTGGCCTGAGCTGTTTGGAAGACCCCCTTCCCACCAGGCTTCCTGCTGTACTTTTAGTTCCTGATGGAGAGAAAAGAGTATATTAGGAGAGAAAAGAGTATCCATCCTCCTCAAACCGTTCCATGCGGGAATTTTGCACTTGTAATTTTTGTTGTTTGGAGGAGCAGAGTCTAAGAAAATGACCTCAAAAGATGGAACACAGCAGTCTGAGGCTTCCATGGGGTGGAGAAGCCCGTCAGCCCTCCCTAGCAGGCCTCCTTTCTTGCAGTTGTGTGTTGGGGGGTTGGGCGTGGCCGGATCTGCCTGGTACAACCCAGGCTTCAGGGCTGAGGCCAGACACTATGGGTCATGCCCTACCTGCTGACTTTTGTTTTTAGCTGAGAGTATGGATTTGTATGGCGAGGGACCGGGGAACAGGTAAGAGTAGGTTGTGGCTTTTGGTTTTGTGGCTGGCAGTGCAATTGGGAGGGAGGGAGAGAGGGAGGTAGTGAGGAGCAATGCACAAAAGAAGGTGTAGGGATCTTCAGAGTGGCAATACAGAGACAAGTGGGTACCTGTGAGAACTTTTTGATGAAGCCCTGAAAATCCACTTGGATAGGGCTGCAGAGTGGGCAAGCTGCTCAGGAAGCTTAGGGCTTAGAGGGAGTGGTGTGTGCCCAAGCCTCTGGGGAAAGGCTAGACTGCTGGTCCCTTGTGGTGAGTGCAGCCTACCTGCTTGGCCCAGGGACTATTCACAAACCCAGGGCCTGGTGGAAAGTGGAGCAACGGGCTAGTCCATCTCCACCTCCCCAACTGCCTCGGAATAGTGGGACTGCAGGTAGGAGTCCTAGAGAAGGCATTAGGTTCTGCTCAGAAATGCTCTGACTGAGCCCTGTGGTGGAGCCTAGCCTGGCTGTGCCCCCTTGGTCTGAGGGGCTAGCAGGAACTGGGGGCAGGAGCTGCACTGGGGGCCTTGCTTTTCCTACCAGCTGGAGGCTCTGTGGGTAGAAATCAGGGTCCATTCCAGAGGGTTAAGTCTTTTGCTGGTCCCAGATCTCAGCTGAGGCCTCCCCTCTGCATGGAGGACCCCACATTTAGGCACGGTGCCCTTGGTCGGGTTTGTGCTGCATCCTCAACTGATAGGATTCTAGTTCCAGGAGAGAGGATGAGGCCGCTGGTCAGCTCAGCTGCAGCCTGGCATAGAACAGCAAAAACAAAATGGGGAAAATAGTTTGAGGTAGACAGGGTTGGGGGCTTTGGGCAGGCACAGGGAGTGCCCCCTCACCAGACCACCAACCTCCACTCATCCCTGCCCTGCTCGGCTTGCCGAACCCTGAGCAAGGATGTGTCTGTTCCACTTCCCACCCAGCTCTGCCACCCCCTGGAGGACTCAACATGTGGGAGCAGGAGGCCACAAGAACTGGAAATGGGTCTCCAACTCATCTGTGCAGTTTAAAAAAAAATTTTTTTAATATGTTGAAAAGCTCTTTCCAACCTCTTGTATACATTTCCTGCCCTGTAATCGTTTATGAAGCTTCTCTTTAACTTGAAAAAAAGATGTCCTCTGGTTCTGCAAAGCACAGAACCATAAAATCACAGAATTTGAGCTGGATGTTGCCTTAGAGATGAGCTGGCCAACCCCCTCATTTTACAAAACAATTAAACATTTGCGACTGCTTTGTGGAAAGTATCTTTGTTTTAAAAAGAAAAAGGAAAGAAAGTCGCCTGTCTGCTTTTTCAGTGCAGTCAGGGTGTGTTTTCTAGATAATTTTGGCAAAGGACGAATCCCAGCGTCCTGACTTTAGATACTTTGGGACGTAAGCCTCCGGGCGGGCATTATTCAAGCCGTTCGCGTCCTCTACTCCTCCCTCGCCCCCTCTTTCCTCAGATAACGCCAATTAGGTATCTGCACTAGGAGGGTCCGGCCCGGCGTGCGTGCTTGGGGGCGGGGGGGGGGGGGGGTTGTTACCAAGACAATCCGGGGACCCCGGCGGTCTCAGCGCATTTCCCTGGGAGAGCTAGCACAGCGAGGCAGGCAGGAGCTCAGTGGGAGGCGATGTTCTTTGCACAATAAATTATTTTTCATGAAAAATATATTTCACGATTTATTTTTTTCTTTGAGAATCACAGACCCATATTTATTGCATCTATACATAAATGCTTTTCAAATAAGAATCCAGGCAAGTGGGCACAGAAACGTGCCTTGATTTTGTCGAGTTTGTGCATCAGCGGTGTTGGGAAATTAACACTCCCCCCCCCCAGAAAAAAAAAACTTTTGAAAAATGTGTCCTTGCCCGGTGTGGAGCTGCCAGGCTCGGTCCTTAGAAAGAGGTTGCCATTTTTACCAAGCGTCTCTTCCTTCTTTCGATTTGTTCTCAAAGATCCTCGGGACCCAGACAGACTGAGTTATTTTACGTACGATGGGGGTGATTAATGGACGTTGGGGCACATTTGATAGCATCTGGTAAATCCACCGGCGTGTCCTAGATCGGCAAAGCAGAGTGCGAGCCGTGCGGCATTTGGGCATTTCCATGCGTAACTCGGAAGGTCTCCTTTTCTCCATACTTGTGTTTGAGGGTGCTCCTTCTAAAAAAGCATCAGATCATTCTCCTCCTGTGCCCAGAAACTCCGGCCCCTCGGCAGCCTGAGCGCTTTTTCGGACAGAAAACCCAGTTAGAAACCTGGAGAAAACGCGGCCTCCAAACGGAACACCTCTCTGCTTCCTTCACCCAAGCGACAGCGCGAGGGGAAAACAATGACAACACACCCCCCTCCCTGATTTTTTTTTCCCCCCTTGGCGGCTTGGCCAAATAGAATTATGTAACTCTTGTCTTGCCGTCTGTCTCTCGTCTGGAAAGGGTTTCTATCCTGAGGAGGTGGCGAATTCCTGGAGGAGGCTCCGGAAGGGGGGAGGGTCTGTGGGAGAGTCCAAAAATCTGTCACAAAATGGAGTCTAATCGCTTGTAATACAGCTCCCAGGTCTGGCGACCAGAGACTCGTTGGTACGTGAGCGGGAGCCTGGGTGCGGAAAAGATTCGGGGCTCCTGCCGGGCGGTGTTCCCACCGCGGCGGCCCAGACTCGAGGGCACGGTTCTGAGAGCCGGGCCTGCCAGGGCGGCCTCGCCTCCCGGCAACACACCATTAACCGGCTCCGCTGAGCCCACGAGGGTCCCTTTGGGCTCGCCTGCCCAGGTAGAATGCGCCCACCTTGACAGATGAGGAGCAGCGAGGATTTGACTGAGTTTCACAAAAAGCAGCCTATGTTCTGGGGTAATTTTTCCCCCTGCTGGCTGTGGCTCCAGTGGCTCAACCCGGCTCTTCCCAGCACATTCCTTTCCTTGGAAGTGTTTACGCTGGGAAAGGCCTTCCTGGGAGGCTCACCTCTCCTTCAAGCACCGGCAGAGTGCGGGTGTGGTGCAGAGTCTACTGGAACATTTTCTGGAGGCTGCTTCCCCCAGCTTGGGAGGCCTCCCATAGGTCTTACTACAGGGTGCCCACTACTGGCAGCACCTCCTCCCCCAGTGGGCACCCCAGCTGGCATGGCCCCCACTGAACACCTCTACCCACAGCCTGGGGTAGAGGTCCTGTCCTGGAAACGAGGCTGTATGTGGACTAGCCTGAATTTGCCTCACACAAAAAGCTGCAGTGACAATCTCATGGGGGCCCAGGGCTGCACGGCTCAATCTGCTGCCCAGGTCTTGGGACTCTGTGGCCCCTTGGAGGGCACCTCTCCTTTTAACCCCAGCACCCTGGCTGAGGGCAGGACAGCAAGCAAAGGCCTTCCTGATGCTGCAGTCGTTTGCTGCTGAACGGAGGCATTATTCACAGCTGACTCCTAGCTCACCCTGTATTCCCCAGGCTCCGGAATGGTGTGGCCTAATTTGTTTGCCAGATTTTTCTCGAGTGGGGGAAGCAGGCTGTGTGGATCTCCTCTAGGGTATGTGATTGGCAATTCTGAGTTTCCTCCTGCCCCATCCATTGGGTAAGGAAGGACTCACGCTTAGGGACCGCACAGCCCTGGCACATAGTTGAGTCTTTTCTGTAAAATGGGGACTTGCCCATCTGGGGGAAAGCATTCTTATAAGGATTCAAGATAAGATGCTCCAAAGCACCTGGCATCTTGCCTGGCATGTTGTTAATACTCTGGAAATTATTACTATTACCACCATCAGCATGGCAGGGGATGCCTTGTCTCCCAGGACATACAGCCAGACTGCCCACAGGTTTCTTGCCTGAGGTGGGGCTGGTAGGCTAGACTTGCCTTTAGTCCCTCTCTGCAGGGATCTGGATGAAAAGCACTCCTGGGGGAACTGTTCCCTTTGCCTGAGTGGGACACCATGAGGGCCTTGCCCCCCTTAGCCATGAAAAGAGCTTTCAATTATGAATGAGACTTGGTTGCCTCCCAACCTCACCACTCAGCGGTTGTGTGACCTTAACCAAGTGACTGCCTGTCTCTGACCCATGGGTTCTCCATCAACAAACTGGGGGTGGTTGTGATGATTACACAGGGCACCTGGCACCTGGAGGGCCTTCAGTAAATGTTTCACTCTCCAGGGGATCCACTATCATCTCCTGTACCCCCAGAAAGATGAAAAAACTTCTGATTGTATGGAGGAGAACAAATGCCTACCATGCATTATCAGGAAGGGCAGGTAGCAGGGTGGGCCTGGTGTGCTGGTCTATTTTTCCTGGGCAGGTGGGGGGTGGGAGTAGAGATTGGTTCAGAACAGTGATATATCCTCTGGGGGACAATCAGAATCTCCAGGGCCAGTGTATAGCTTAGGAAAGCATATTCAATAATATAATTTCATATTTGGAAAACTGTCAATGCTTATTGGTTTTGTAATTCAGATGATAGAAAATGAGGCTCAGCCAACATCTTTGAGGCTGACAGTGAGATTCAGAACGGGGTGGGGGGAGTGTGAGCAAGAGATCCGAGGATCTGCATGTTTCTCAGAAGGAAGATGAGGTTTAAAAGGTGGAAAAACACCAGCCCAGAAGGTGTGAAGGATCATCTGGCCCAGGCTATGCCGCCCTGTGAGGTGCGGGCCCACGATGGGCTGGCAGGGCTTCCCCAGGGAGCTTCCTTCATCCCGTGGCTGTGGGATTTTAAAAATAAAAGGACAGAAAGAAGGGAACCCAGTCCTACTTTGGCACCAGTTAGGCTGAGGGATGACATGAATTATAACTTCCAATTTGTTGGACACCACAATCAGGCCTCAGCTTTGGAGAGGGAGGAAAGGAGGAATGGGCCACTCGTCCAAGGAGCACATGTGAGCTGTCAGTCACTTGGGGGTGCAGGAGGACCCAAGGCCCTCTTCTCTCTGGCTGACCCAGCCAGAAGTTCCTCTGGCCCTCTCTAACCCTCAGATTCTGTGCTGATGGCAGCAGAGAGCAAAACCAAAAGTATATATATTTATTGCCACTGCAGTCATGAGTGGGGAGGTGGTGGTGGCGAGGGGGTGAGGCTGAAAACCATATTTGAAAAAGCTGATTCAAGAAGGCAAAGGAAGCAAAGTGGCAGACGCTTGCCATTTCATCAACTGGCTGGTGTTCTCCATTCATGTCGTAAATGTCTCCTGTCATTTGATGCCAAAAGCAACATGATTTGGTTCCCTGGTGGCCTATAGGGTTTTTCTTTTTTTGCAGTAAATGTTTATTTGTTAATAATATACTTTAAACAGCCTAGCCTTGACCTCAAGTCTCCTGAAGCATCCATCTTCTCAGAAAAATCTTTCAAAGTTTGTGTAATTTTGGGGGGAAGGTGTAACTGACAGGGCAATGAAGGGCCTGTGTTTGCTTTAACTACTGCTGTGGAGTGGAGTGGTGGGGTACAAGGGGCCACTGTGCTCCGAATGGCAACTGTCTTGGGTTTCAGGCCTAGCTGACAGCACTTTCTCGCTGCCCTTTACCTTTACTTCCCCCATCAGTACAAATAAATTTCTGCGTGGTCCCTTCCTTTGTTATTCCCTGGGCGATATTGTATCCATTTCTGTTCAGTTTCTTGACGGGCAGCCGCTGGACCTGCCCTGCTGACCCTGGGGCCCTGGAGAGGGGTGGGAAGTATGGGGGTCTGGGGGATGTGCGGGTACATTTGGGGGGCTTTCTCTCAGTTGGGAGCCCTGTTCCAGCTCGCCTGGGACTGAGTGCGCTGGCTGATGGCAGAGCACCTGGCTGGCCTGGTACTTGATGAACTGCGGGGAAGTGTTTCTGAAGGAAAAACCCAGTTCCTGGAGTCTGGTTCCAGAAGAAACAAAGATGATTGCTGCTTGCCTGGCCAGGCCAACAGATACTGTAAGAAACTTCCCCAGGAACTGTGGGAAGGTTGCAGGCTGGGGAGGGCTCTGAGGACTTCTCAGAGCAGCAAAGGTGCCCACCTGGCTGACAGAGTCAAGGTGACCACTGAGCTGCTGAGTAGGTGCAGAAAGATGAGCCGAGCATGCTGGATGCAGAGCTGTGGGGCATGGGGGTGTCCCTCCCCCATCGTGCCTCAACCCCGGTGTGCTGCAGCAGCTATGATGGGAGAGGAGGAGCAGTGCTGGGTCAGGACAAGCTGGGTGTGACTGCTGTTCCCCCTCTCCCTCCTCCCACTTTCCACCAGGGACTCAGTGACTGTTGTCATGTGACTCTTGGATTGCCATAGTTACTAGGCTGTTGGGGTAAGGGCCCCAGGCCAGGCCTGAAGCTGCCCAAGCCTGCAGAGATTGAGAGGACCAAGGTGTTCTGGAGTCACCTCCTCCAAGTGGAGGGGCCCTTGGGTGGAGGTATAGTTCTCAAAGGACAGAGCAAGATCATTGGCAATTACAGATAGAAGATTGAGAACACCTCTATTGCCCAGTAGGCTTCTGGGGAAGGGTTGACGGTTCTTCCTGAGCCTCAGTTTCCTCCTGTGTGAAATAGGGAGGATAATTCTAATCTCACCGGGTACTCTGAGGATAAAGTAAAAAAAAACCCAAAGGTGCCAGCCTGCATTGGGCAATGTTTGTTTCCTTCCTTTCTCCTGGGAAGTGAGCCTGCAGCAGCCCTGTCTGGCAATAAGCGTTGTCTTCCCTGTGTGGGAGGCCCAGGAAAGTGCAGCCTCCTGACCAGGCCTCCTGAATGGGCTTTACTTATCCTCCAGCTCTTCACTTAGGTCTTAGGGCCTATGTTTTGAATTTTTCCCTTACAGAGGGAATGGCTCAGCTCTGGTTCTCAGAGGCTGCTCCTTGGAGACAGGCTGTAGGTAGCCCGTGGATGGGCCCCCGTTACTACTGAGGCATGTAGATCCTGTTTTTTCCATCAGACTCTTTAACATGGCCAGTGTAGATGTGACCTTGCAGGAGCAGAGCCCTACTGACCCGGAAGGGGCAGGCCACAGTAGCGCATCTAGAAGGGAAAGGATTTGGCATTTGTTGACCGCCTGTTATGCGCACTGACTCACTGCCTTAACTCTGCCCATAGGTGGGGAAACTGAGACTAAGGAAATTAAGTAACTCCCCACAAGCCCAGAGTTACTCTGTAGCAGATTCCTCCCTCTGGCCCC
This sequence comes from Dugong dugon, assembly GCA_030035585.1. Taxonomy (NCBI): domain Eukaryota; kingdom Metazoa; phylum Chordata; class Mammalia; order Sirenia; family Dugongidae; genus Dugong; species Dugong dugon. The sequence goes on from CM057471.1 coordinate 71,227,965, forward strand.
CCCTCCTCCCGCAGGTCTAATTCCTAAAGCCTGAGGGGATCCCTAAATCTTCACGTCCAGACCTTAGGGAAGCCCCAGATGCTTGCTCTGGACAGTTGTGGTTGTCCCCGGAACGCCTGGCCCAGGCAGGGAGGGACAGTGTCACCGTCCGGGGGGCTGAGCGCCCATCTCTGCACTGGAATGCCCCCTGCAAACACCCACCCTCGCTAAAGGAGGAAAAGGTTAGAATAACTGCTTTCCCCCCGGCTGTAGAGCTTCTTTCTGCCTTCCAGGGCACGCGGGTGTGGCCGGCTTTCAGAGGCCTCTGCCCGCGCCTTCCTCCAGGGCCGCATCTCGGCGGGTTCCTGCTCCTCATTCTCCTTTCTCCCAAGTAGGGCAACATGGTGCACAGGCTCCTCGGCCGAGCCGCGGGAGGAGCGGCGGTTGATGGATTTCGGTGTCACCACGGGTTTAGCCCGGATTTGGGAACCCCGCGCTCTAATACACGCACACGGTCCTGCCCTTTCTAAAGCGCAGCCCTTTCACCTAGCCGCTGATTTATGAAGGAATCCGATCCCGGAACGGGCTAGGCTGGAGCCGGGAGTCCACGGCCCCTGCGGCAGCCTTGGGGTCCTTCGCATTTCGGGGGGGGGGGCCCCAGGAGACTCCAGGGGCTCTCCTGGGTTGGACTGCGGCGCTTTGCTGTGTGGGGCTTCCCACGGCTCAGGAGGAACGGGTTATTCGGAGCCACCTAAACCCTCTGGAAAGAAGCAAGGCTAGGGGGCGGCGTGGGGCGCGCGGGGTGGGGGTGGGTAGTTCGCATTTTAATTCGGGGCTGAGCAGAGCGCTCGCCCCTCCCCAAGCCCTTCCGCCGACCCTCTCTGGCAGGCCCAAAATAGCGAGTTTGGGAGGTTTGTTTATCGAAGGAACAGAAAAATCGAAAAAAGAGCCTAAGACATTTTTCCCGCCTGAGAAATGCGCAAAGTCTCTCATCTCCTGGAGGCGGCGAGGCGGCCCCGAAAGCCGACTAGGCGCGGACACTCCGGCCGACCCCAGCCCCCTCCCTCCCGTGCCCGGGCCCGAGGGCGGCTGGAGGGCGGATTTTTTTCAGATTCGGTTTGCAGGGGGGAAATGTGGTTGTATCAATCCACAAATATTTACTCTTAACAGACTTGTATCTGTGGAGATTTCGAACAAAGACAGTTTAGGGGGATTACAAAAACCCTAAAACCCGTTTTTCTCCCGGACTTGGTACTTTAAATGCCAATTACAGGCGAGCCATATCCAACAGCAACGGGGGGAGGCGGGCAGGGTTCGGAGAAGGGATGGGGGGCGAGTCCGGCCATTAAATGTAACTTTTCATTATGAAAAGGATTTCGCCAGTTTTATCTTCTAATAAGATTATGTCAGGAACACAAGTACCTAGGATGGTGCTGAGTGACAGGGCTCTGTCGTTTAATCAGAGGCTGCGCCGCTCAAACCGCGGGGCCCTTTGTCCGACCGAGTGAACGACGGAAACTTGCTGTCCTAATCCCCTTATTCATGTCAAGCAGAGAAAAGAAGCCGAGCACCTTACAACCGTGTCCCCTCCACCCCTTCCGAGGGCGGCGGGAGGAGGGGTGCTCCTGCCCTGTAGCGCCCCGGCGCCTTTCGTTTTCCGAGCGCACTCGGGCCTCTGAAGCCCGCGGAGCGTTGCAGCAGGGGTGGGAGAAGGGGCTTCTTTGCTTTAGCCTCAGTTAGCAGCGTATGGAAAATGGGGGCAACGGCCCCACGACCAAAGAATACCTTGAGGAGAATTTTCGACCCCCACTGATGGAGAGCACAGGCCTGCTCTGTCCCCCATTCCCAAGAAAGGTGGCGCGGGGAATGCACACCCACCACTTCCATTAAAGAGGGATTGACAAGAAGCGAGAGGCCTAAAGGAGATGCCAGGCTCGGGGTCTCGGTGGAGCGTATTTCGTTGGATCCCTGGGACCGCAGGCGCGGTACTCCGGAGTTAGCCATTCCCAACTTCTTGCTCGGCCCTTTTCTTCCGAGGGCGAATTCCTTTGTTCGACCCCCAAGGAAACCAGCTTCTCCGCCGTGCCCGCGGCGCCTTTATTCTCGCCGCCGCCGCCACCACCACCACCACCACCAGCACCACCACTCTCGTTCCACCATTTGCGGGTCTTTCCTGCGTCGCCCAGACCGCGCAGACTCAGCTGGGTCAGCCGGCCGTCCCCCGCGACGTTGTCGCCTTGCCGAGGCCCTGGCTGCCTGCTCTGGCAGCTACTACAGCCCGCGAAGCAGGCGCCGGAGGCGCGCGCTTTAGCTACCGGCATTTGCCTCAGAGCACAGTGGGGAGCAGCGGTTGTCAGAGAAGCGGCCGCGCGGTTCCGGATAGCTGCACCCGCTGACAAAACCAAAAGCAAAGCCAACACCGAGCAAACGAAACCGTGCGTCCCCGGGTCTCCGCTCTGCGCCCCAGAAGAGGACCAGGCCGCCGGCTCCCGGGATTTCCGCCCGAAGGCCCCTGAGTCAACGGAGCCGAAAGGGGGAACTTGGGAGGAATTTGTCTCGAATATACTCGGCTCCTCGGCCTCTTTTTAAAGCTCTTAGACTGTGATCCGGGATGGCCTCCCGGGGCCCCTGTAGACCCTGGGAGCGCTCTGTGGACGCCTGGCTGCGCGTGGTCTCCTCCTGCCCGGAGCCCAGGCTCCGGGCACGGGGAGGACGGGGCTGAGAGCAGGGTGTCACCTCGTAAAAGCGACAGGCAAGGGCTGTTTTATGGAGAGGGAGAAGGGGCAGGAAGTGATGCTTCCATCTCAGGCTGTGGTGGGACGGAGAGTCCCGATCAAGGGAGCCCGAATCGGGAGGGAGACGACCCAGGGGACAGGGCAAGGTCAGAAACAGTCCAGTCCGGGGACGTTAGCGTGGGACCGGGGCAGGCTTCGCGAAGGCACAAGGAAGGAGACCGACAGACCGGGGAACCGGGAGCTCACCGTCCTCTACCGGAGCCCCCTCTGCAATCCTGGACTCAGCCCACAGCCCAGGCCGAGGGCGGGGGAGAGACTTTCTCCCTCGAAACACTTGATACCAACTTTGTTTTTTTGGCAAGAAAAATAAGCCTTGTTTGGAGAGGGGGGTGTGGGTGGGTGCCTAGCGAGCGAGGGAAGGAGCGAGCCGCCGGCAGAGCAAACTTTGCGGATTAGGTTTCAGCTCCTCCGCCCCACCCCCAGCCCCGCGGCGGTGATTTGTGTGCGGGGGTCTGTGACCCTTTGAGGCATCAAACGGCCCGCGGGAACCGGCCGAGTTCAGAGGGACACTGGGCAGAGGGGCGGCCTAAGACAACGCAGATGGTTCATATCAGCGGGCCGGGCCCGCGCCCTGGGCTCGCAGCGTCCGCCGCCGGCCTGGGCTGCTCGGCCGGCCAAGAGGCTTCAGGTCTTCGGGGGAGGCCACCGCCTGAGCGTTAATAGGGGGCTAGAGACTCAGCAGTCGACGCCCAGTCGGCCCGAGCCAAAAGGCGGTGTAGTGGCGGGTGCCACTCGGAGATCCTGACCCCACCCGGCTCAGGAGGAGCCCTACCTCCTTGTCTGTCCAGAGCTGGACCTGGCCTCGGAGCACTGACTGGCCAGGAGGGGAGACCGGCTGGCTTCTTCACATTCTCTGCAGGCAGCTGGGGCTCACAGAGGTCACAGTGCCCATCCCCCAGGGGCCCTTAGGAGCCTTCTTTTTCTCAGGGAAGTGTCCTGCCCTCAGCCTACCTGCTGTCAGGAGTTTGAGAAGCCCCCACTTTCCTCTGGCCTGCTTTCCTCTCCTTGCCTGCCTGCCTGTCTTGCTTCCTTCCTGCCTTCCTCCCTCCATTGTGATCCAATATCCCAGCCCTCCCTGCCCACTTGAGCCCGTCTGCCTGGCTTGGACTAACTTTGAGGGACTACTCTCTTCTCTCTCTCAGCCACAAAGGAAAGCTGGGAAGGAGGCTCATTCATACCTTGGCCCAGAACCTTCCTTTGGGGGTGGGTGCTTTGGTGGGAGGATGGGAGGGGCTCTTTGACCCACCAGTGCTGCTCTCTGGGAGGCCAGTGTTCACTTGTGAGCCTGCTGCCCCTCTGTCCCCAGAGCTGGAGCAGTTCCCTCACCTCTGGCAGGTCCAGGCCTCCCTACCCTGCTCTCTAGGGCCTGGCTTTCTTGAGGCCTCCAAGGGCCATCTTTATGACCTCAGCAGAGGTGCATTAGGGTCACACCCACAGGCCCCTTGGGCTGCCTTAGAATGTCCCAGCTGAAAGACCCTTCAAGATCCTGTGGAAATGGGAAAAATTAGGCCAAGATAGGACCAGGACTTGCCCAAGCTCACTCAGTTATAGAGCTGAGGTAGAAACACTAGTCTGCCTGCTGCCAGGCTAGAGGTCTTTGGGGCAACTCCACAGTTTCTTCCAGAACCTTCTCTCAGACTCTGGCCTTAACACTAGCCAACCCTATCTTCTCTAGGCTGAAGTCACTGGGAGGGAGTCCTTCGATCCTGGTTCCTAAGACAGGGTAGCAGGCTTGCCTCCACGATGAAATGGTTTTAGAGTTTTCTTGTCATAGGTTTGGGAATTTTATTTTCTAAATTGGGATGCTAAGGAACAAGAGCCAGGTAAGCACAGTGCCACCCCGTCAACCCTCCATCCTTCTAGTTTCTGACTCTTGGGTACCCTGGGCTCAGCTCTTTCTCTCTACAGTAGGTCACAGGGAAGCCAGCGGCCTGGACAGGGCCAAAGAGAGACAGTGGGCTGCCAGGACCTCTCAAGGCTTCGTCTCCCAGGGTCCCTGCCTCCGAGGAGCAGCCAGCTGGGTCATCTGTGCATAGAAGACACATCTGTCCTCCACATGTTGGAGGCTGAGCAGAGGACATGTGGTTTGGGACGTGTTATCTTAATCATATTTATTAGCCAATCCTGAAAAAAAAAAAAAAGGCTGATATTGATACAATTTGGAGAAGACCCCCAAATGCATACGGTGACAGTTCAGGAGAGGCTGTTAGCAGCAGCCAGATTTCGACTGGGATCAGTACATGGCTTTGGAAGTTCTTCAGGTGGTTCTAGTGCAATGGAATCTCTATGCTGTGAAACAACACTTAATCGCTTTCATTTTCCCAAACAGAGATCTGAAGCGAAATGAATTACCCCGCCTTGACTGATTGTTGTTCTGTTGGAGTATGGTTCTAATCCTTATTAACATTCTCTAAAGTCAGGCATGAAATATGACTTTTGTACCACACTCTTTGGCATATGTTTTTCTTTTCCAGGATATTTTTCAGGCTATCTCCGAGCTTCACTGCTGTTCATTATTTTTGCCATAGGTCTAAAGTTCCCAGCCCTAAAGCCAGTCCCGCACAGAGCACTGCAAAGGGAGAATGGGGAGGGGGATGACACATCTCTGCTCACAATCCAAATTGCTTCTGATTATTGAGCTTTGAATGTTTTCCCCCATCATGTTTTTATTAAAAACTCCAGCATATTTACGCTTGATAGTGTCTTCAATTAGGTTATAAAAAAAAAAAAAAAAGAGCAAGGGGTTTCCCTTTCTATAGCAGTATGTAAGGAAAATAGTTGTTATGACCGCAAAATTACCGTCCAAACCTGGTTCTAGTAAAGCGCAGCCCTGCTTTGACGAGCACAGCATGCTGGGTGCTTTTTTCTAAGCGTTCCAGCTGCTGGGGAAACAGAACAGAGAGGAAGCCCCTCTCAGGGGTAACACTTCCCCAGTTTGTGAACTGCAGGAGGAGGTCCTACTGCACTACTGCACGGGGCTTTCTGACAGGCAGGGCAGGCCCAGAGCATGGGTAACAGCAGTGGCAACAATAATATCTATAGCTGACACTTCCTTAGCACTCATAATAAACTGTTTTAAGCACTTTATGTTCGTAAACAATGCTGTGGCATAGGTGCTATTCTTATTTTCATTTTTGGATAAGAAAACTGAGGCAACAGAGAAGCTGAGTAGTTTGCCTGAGGTCACACAGCTAGCAAATGGAGCTGGGGTTGGAGTTCAGGCATTCCATTACAAGAAATTTCAGCAATCCTTTGGGAGGGCAGATCTGGGCCCCTTGCTGGGTTCAGCAAGCCAGTGGTGGCCTGGCACAGAGCTCAATGTTATTTGTTAAGTGAATGGCTCATAATGGCCAGTGTTCATTGGGAGCTGCCTGTGGTAAGAGTTTGACAGGGATTATCTCATTGAATCTCACCCCCACCGCCAGAGTAAATCTCTCCCTGACCCCCCACCCCAGGAGCATGCATCATTATTATCGTCATTTCCCATTTTGCCAACATTGAAGTTTGAGCTGAGAGGTGCAATGATTTTCCAAAGGTCGCACACCTTAAGATAACAACAATAGAGTTACCATCTACTGGGCACATGTTACATCTAGGCACCGGGCTGAGCCCTTCACATCCCAGATCTTGCTGAGAATTCCTAAAAGCACTGTTGTTTACCTGGGTTTCCAGGTGACAGAACTGGGGCTCAGAGAGGTGAAGCCACACCCCCCAGGGTCACACAGCCAGTGGGGGGCTGCACCAGCACAGAGCCAGCATCAATGGATGCTGTCATCTTGGCCACTCCTCAGCCTCTGGTGATCTGGGGTCTTGGGAGCTGGATCAAGCCTTCTTGGTGGGTCTTACTTGGACTGAATAACTATCCTGGCAGAAGGCAGGGCATTGAGGGGAGGGTTATATCTGTAACATACCTCGTGCCAGACGTGCATGGCATCATCCCATCCTATCCCCATTTTACAGATGGGAAACCAAAACACAGAGAACATGAGTGAGCTAGTGAGCAGCTGATGAGAATCAGACTCAGGTGTACTGACTTTGGATTGGTGCTTCTCAGAGAGAGCCCCTGACTCTGCAGCGTTGCCAGCACCAAGCACAGCCATCCCTGAGTGTCTTCCTAGTGCTTTGTAAGCACACAACGAGAGCATGGAGGTTCAGAGAGGGAAGATGATTTTTCTAGTGTCGCACAGGGAGATGTAGCCAGCAGGGGTCTACCCTCCTGCTCAGGGCATCGGTGGCCAGTCAGGCAGGGGACAGAGGAGCAGCCCCACCCCATGGAGCGGAGTTCGGCTAACCCTCACAGGGATGACTTTACCCCTGCTGTGCCTTCTCTGCCCAGGCCAAGACAGCAGCGCTGGGCAGGCGCTGTCCGCCCTTTGAAGGGGAGGGCTGTCTGAGTGTGTCACTTTGAACTGCAAAGGGGCCTGTGGCGAGGGCTCAGCCCCCTCCCACATGCCCCTGCCTGCCCACCCCTCAAGGTCTGGTTCCAGTCTGCAGGTCTGGAGCCGGAGGGTCGGGCAGGCCCACAGCCCCCCTGTGGGATGTCAGTCTGATAAGTGAGCACAGACCCTGGAGGAGGATGGAGCTGGCCACCCACTGGTCCGGCTGTCCCACATAAAGTTAAGGCCAGTCACTGAGGTGCCATCTTCTCAGAGACATGCCCTTGCAGCTGCAGAGAAACATCTCCTAGAACGTCAAAGGTTTAAATAAAAAAAACAGTAGTGATAGTAATAATAATAATTTGTAAAAGGAAGCATCTTGCCCTGGGGCACAGGGAGTATCATGGAACCAACCATGTGCTATTTGATAAGTGCTAACGGCAAGAGGACAGGCAGGGTATTAGGTAAGAGACTGGTGCTTCTGGGCAGCTAATCACCAGGAACTCAGCCAGGGGGCCTTTGAGTTTCTCAGCTTTCAGGCCAGGTCCTGGCTAAGCAGGTCCAAGAAGAGGCAGGCACACCCTACCCTCAGAGAGCTCCCTGGCTAAGTGGGTGGGGGTAGGGGAGGCAGAGTAAAGCAGAAATCATGGCTGGCACAGGCCCCATGCCTGGATGTTGGCCTGTTGTAGGATCTTGTGACCCTTGAACCAGTTCTTCAGGAGTCTAAGAACTTAACCAGATTCTCAGGGAAAGACACCTGTGCTTTGGCGCCTCAGATTCAGAGTTGGAATCTAGTCTCTGCCACTTCCTGGCTGTGTGACATTGGGCTATATGCTTTACTTCTCTTGCCTCAGTGCCCTCAGAGTCTATTGAAGACCAAACACCTGCCTTAGGATAATGATGAGATTTAAAGGAGAGAGTGGATGCAAAATTTTCTTGTTAGGTATGTGGTTCTTGCTGCTTTTGTTACAGATGCTCCCACAGGCCTTTGTGTTGGGCCTCAGCAGTCTGGCTTTGCTTATCTGTGTCAGATGATTTCCTTGCCAGAGATCTCTGTGTCCACCAGGCCTTGGCTAGAACAAGGCCTCATACATAGTAGGTGTTCAGTTAGTACTGAAAGAAAGTATAGAGAAACAACAAGGGGCTAGACTGGCTGGGCTAGAATCCAGGCTCGGATTCCTTTTTTAGCTGTGTGACATTGGCCAAGTTCCTCAGCCTCTCTGAGCCTCTGTTCCCTCAGTGGTAAAATGAGGGGTAATTAAAGAACCTACTTTCTAGAGTTGTGAGAATTAAATGAGGTGATGGTGCAAAACACTGTACCAGTAAGTGTGAACTATTGTTATTACAGGGAAGGGCTGCAGGCAGGGGTCTGGTTAATAACACTAGAAGAGAGCCAAGAGTCTGTGTGCTGGGTCACCCTCAACAGGTTTACCTCGGTAGGATTTGGGGAAAGCATTCCAGGTAGGGGCACTGGTAGCAGGAATATTAGGGGTTAAGTCAGTAGGCTGAGAGAAGCAGGCTGAGACAGTCTGGACAAAGGGGCTAACTAAGGATGAGGGGGGCAGTAGCTGTGCTATGGGGTTTGAATTTTATCCTGTGGGCAGGAGGGAGCCATTGAAGGTTATTGGACAGGGGAGTGACAGGACTGGAGAGGCACTTTATGGCAATGACACTGGCAGCATGTACACAGGATTGGAGACTAGAGACTGGCAGGAAGAGGCTGCTGTCACCCTGAAGGCAAGGGCAGTGGTGGGGGGCGGTTGGAGAGGGGTTTGAGCCAACTGTAGGGGGTAGTTCTTATGGGTGAAGAGGGACCAGGACAAAGGAGAGTCATAGCGGCCTGGGGCTTGGAGCTGGGGTGACTGGGACTCCCAGGCACCTGGCTGCCTGGCTAAGGCCTTGGTGTCCTCAGCATTCTGTGCTGGTCCCAGCAAGGGTGACGTACCTAGCTGGGTCCCTAACAGGGCCAGTTTAGCACTCTGGGGTGCCGATTAACAGGGACGGGTGCAGTAGGTGGGCAACTGAAACTCGCATTTGATGATGGGGATGTCCCTGAGTAGCTACTATGCCGGGCCTGCTCCTGGCATCTTCTGTCCCTGTTCTTTACAGTGAAGAGCTACCCCTTGGCTAGACCCTACCTGGCTCAGCATTCCACGCTGTTTCCCCACTGGACTGTGAACTCCCTGAGGGCAAGGCCTGTAGCTGTGTTGCTCCCTATGCCTCCCCAGTGCCCATGCCTGGTAAGGAGGGGCTCCACACATTTCTGGAATGCCTGTATGAAACAGGATGCTGTCTTCAGAGAATGGCCCATCAGGCCTCTCAGTGGAGTGCCAGTCACTGCTGGTAAGGAGACTTTCCTCGTCTTGGTACTCCACCATGAGTTTTCTGGATTCCCCCTCATGCCCCATCCCCCCAGAGTCAGTTGCTCATCCTCTGGGTTCCTCTACCCCTCCTTGAACCCAGGAACACTGGGCTGTGATGGTCCTGCTCACCCTGGGGGCTTGGTGTCAGCCCAGCCCTGCCTGATAGGTACAGGTCTGATGGGTGAGCTGGGGCTTCCTTCTTCCTTTCTTCCCTCCCTGGCTTCTTCAAATGCTCACTGAGCACCTGCTGTATACCAGGGGCTTCCCTGGGGCGTTCCAAGTAGGAACCACAGGGAAGAATAAGGCACGCAGAGGCTATTGCTGTAGTAGTTGAGCTAAGCTGTGTGACCTTGGACAACTGACTTTCCCTTTCTGTGTTTCAGTTTCCAAATCTCTGAAATGGGATTACAATGGACTCTTCCTCATACAGTTGTGAGGGCTTAATGAGTTAGTGCAAGTCCTTAACTCAGTGCCTAAACAGTGCAAAGGCTCTAGAAATAAAAATAAAACCCTTAATTTCCATCGTGCTGCTATAATTGTATACAGACAGCCGTGGATGAAGGGGCAGCTCTTTTGGAGGAGGGGTTGGGGAAGAGCTAGAGGGAAAATTTGCTGGTGGACTGTATGACCTTTGCCCATTTTCTACCTCCCAGATTGTTCTAATGTTACCCTCCCACCCCTAATTCTGGCCCTCCATCCCAGCCTGGCCCCCACAACCTGGGGTTTCAAGGAAAGGGAGAAGAACCCTGGCCTAGGCAGAGTCTCCAGAATGGGCTGGCATCCCGCACCAATCCAGCCACAGTCATCTACCCACTGATGCCATTCCATGCCAGGCAATGTTCTAAGCTCTGAGGAGGCTGCGTGCATCAAGATGGACAGACAACTGCGGCTCATTCACTCGTTCAGCACACGGACATCATATACCTGGCCCTGGGCCAGGCTTAGGAATACCTGGACAGAGGTTCTCAGAGCTCAGTGTTCACAGACATCCTCCAGGGACCAGTTAGGAATGGAGATTCACAGGCTCTGCCCAGAAAGTGGAGTCCTTCCACAGACCTAGGAATCTGTGTTTCACAAGCCATACAGGACAGACTAAAACCTGGGTATGTGTGTGGGAGGTGGGGTGGGGGTGGAGGGCATAGAGCCAGGGAGGGTCTAGGAAACCAGTAACTCTTGTGCCAGGCCTTCCAAGGAGGACTTTTTCAGAAGAAGAAAAGGGCAGGAAACATATCCCGGGCAGCTGCTACGACCTGAACAAGACTTAGATGTGGGCAAGTGTCTATGATGTATGGGAATGGCAGGTGAGCTGGAGGCTGAACACAGCAGATGAGAGAAGGATGGGGCCTGACTAGGGAAGGCCTCCAGTGTCAAGAACCGGGAGGAGGAAGCCATCTGAGAGCAAGCCTTAGGCCAATGGTAGAAATGGGTCTCCTCAAATCCAGCAGGCCCATTCTAGCCCGAGCCCACCTGAGGCTCAGGGACTGGAGTGAGCCACACAGTTTACAGGGCCCAGTGCAGAATGAAAATCCAGGGCCCTTGTTCAAAAATTATTAAGGATTTCAAGACACTGTTGGAGCACGAACCTCACAGGGGACAGAACCAGGGAAAACTAGGGATGATGGAGATAATCCCGTGGGTGGAAGCTGTGATACAGGAGAGGGTCCGGGGAGTGGGGGGAGTGATGAATGCACCTGGGGTGGTGGGAAGCTTTTGTCCAACAGGTGACCTTTGGACAGAGTCAGCCACAGTGAGGAGGAGTGCTTTCCAGGCATGGGGAACAGGGTGGGCAGAGGCCCAGAGACAGAGAAGACTGTTAGGCCTTCACACGTGATTCCCCTCCTGCCCCTTTCCTCTCTGCCCCTGGCTGTTCTCCTCCTCTCATCCTCAAATCAGTACATTTCTGCAGATCTGATTCCAAGTCATAGCACCTATGCGTGCCCGGCTGTGGGCTGAGTTAGTCACACACACCATATGAAGCCCCATGGCAGGCCTGTGAGGTAGGTGTTATCATCTCCCCTATTTTACAGATAAGGAGACTGAGGCTCAGAATGGGGAGGTGACTTGCCCGTGGCCACACTGCTGGCGTGCATCACAGCCAGGCCCATCTGACTCCAGCCCCTGCTCCTCCACCCCCCCCCCCACTCCACTTCCTGTCACTCATTCGTTGCCCACATACTGTCATCACATGGGGAACAGATGAGACTCCTGGGCTCACACGAAGGCAAGGGGGAGGACTTTTGGGACTGGACAGGTGGGGAGCGGCACACAGATACAGAGAAGAGGCAGAGACAAGAAGCTTTTGAACAACTAGTTGCAATCAGAGGAGATACTGTGGCGAGGGCACTCCAGGCTGCAGGTACTGCTCAGCTCGAGCAAAGGTGTGGAGGCTGCCAGGGCCTGACCTTGCTAATAATTCTCTGCACATTACAGATGACTCCATGCAGTCACACAGATGACCTTGGACGTTCAGAGGGATAAGTATGCGTTTCAGAGACTGGTGGTTCCAATCTTGGTTCCATCACTTTTTGCCGTTTAACCTCAGTTTGTTCACTTATAAAATAGGCTATCTGAAAGCCCCAGTAAGGATCTCCCACAAATGAAGAAATGGTAGCTCCTATATTATTATTAATTCATATTCAGGATTTCATTTTACTTGGATCCACAATCAACGACCATGGAAGCAGCAGTCAAGAAACCAAAAGATGCATTGCATTAGGCAAATCTGCTGCAAAAGACCTCTTTAAAGTGTTGAAAACCAAAGATGTCACCTTGAAGACTAAGGTGCGTCAGACCCAGCCATGGTGTTTTCAATCGCCTCATATGCGTGTGAAAGCTGGATAGTGAATAAGGAAGACCGAAGAATTGATGCCTTTGAATTAGGTGTTGGCAAAGAATACCAAATATACCATGGACTGCCAAAAGAACGAACGAGTCTGTCTTGGAAGAAGTACAACCAGAATGCTCCTTAGAAGCAAGGATGGTGAGACTACATCCCACATACTTTGGATGTGTTATCAGGAGGGATCAGTCCCTGGAGAAGGACATCATGCTTGGTAAAGTAGAGGGTCAGCGAAAAAGAGGAAGACCCCCAATGAGATGGATTGACACAGTGGCTGCAACAATAGGATCAAGCATAACAATTGTGAGGATGTCGCAGGACCAGGCAGTGTTTCGCTCTGTTGTACATAGGATCACTGTGAGTCGAAACCAAATCAACAGCACCTAACAACAACAATTCATATTCAAATCTCACAAAATCACAGCTGAGGAAACTGGAGTTCAGAGAGGTTAAGGAGCTGCGCTGGAGTAACCCAGCTGGGAAGTGGGCAGTTTGGACTCAGGCCTGTCTTCAAATAGCACCAAGGGCTGCACCTCTTTGGTGCTGTGGACTGCTACCTCCCAGAGTAAAGGAGGGAAGAGCCTCAGGCCCAATTTGAACCCAGGCAGTCTGAACTAGAGGCTGCCTTGTGGTAGGCCAGCTCTTCAGTGGTAGGCAGTGGAGAGGCATCCCATCTCATGGCCCAGGACAGGGAGCCATGTCTACATTTTGAGAGTCTTGGGGACAAGGGACAGCCACTTCCTGACAAAGGGCAGGCTCATGACCCAAGGGTTCCCTGGATGTCCTTCATGCCAGAGCCCTCTTCTTGATGGCCTTTTTGGCCCCCAGCCCTTCTGCAGGCCTCAGTCTCTCTTAGGAGCTGGGAACACACTTGGGACTTCCTCCCTCTCTCTCTTCTTTCTGGTATTTACTGAAAGACAACTGTGTGCCTGATCCCAGGTACTGAGACACAGGCAGATAACCCTGCCTCCAAAGAGCTTACCATCCAGTGAGAGAGAGCTGCATCCCTAGCAGTAGCTTTGTAAAGGCCCTGATGGAGGAAGTACCGGGCATTGTGGGCCCCGGGAAAGGGCTCCTCACTCAGACTAGGGAGCAGCCAGGAGGGCTTCCTGGAGGAAGAGCTGTTCAAACTCAGAGCAAGATTATCCAGGTAAAGAGGAGCAGGAGAGTGTGTTTTAGCAGAGAGTACAGCATGCACAAGGGCCTGAAAGTGGACATGGTGAGCGTGCAGGGGGAGGTCAGATCCTGAACAGTCTTGAAGGCTGTGCTGGGGAGTCTGGCCTTTTTCCAGGGGCCACTGGGAGCCATGGAAGGATTCTAAGCAGCGGAGATTATGATCAGATTTGAGGTTAGAAAATTCACTCTGGCTGTTGTGTGGAGGATGAACTGCAGTGGGAGCAGGGGGAGGCTGAAAGGCCAGAGAAGAGGCTGGGCAGCAGTCTTTAGGAGAGTTGGTGGAGGTTGTGGATGTGAAGGGCAGGTGGCAGCAAAGTTGTGTTCGTGTGTGTGCACTTGAGTGCACAGGGATGTAAGTATACATGTGTGCATAGGTGTCTGTGTGGAAGACCTCAGTGGACTTGAACTCTGTGAGAGCCGGACCTTGGCCGCCTCTGGGTCAGGACTATCATCCAGCGTCTAGCAGAGAGCCTGGGCCATGGTGAGGACTTGGTGAACATGTGGGAGGCAACTGTCAGTGGGCCCCAGGTGTCCACGTCTATGTGGGTATGCACATGGGCATGTGATATGTAGGTACATCAGGGATGGTGGTGCGTGTCTTTGTGTGTGCAGTATGTGTTTCTGAGGGTGTTTGTGTGTGTGTGCGCACAACACAGTATGACTTGGCGGCTCTCTGGTCACACTGCCCAGGAGAGGCCTAGGATGCCTTGGCAAGAGCGCAGGAAGCTGTTGGCCTGCACTGGACTGGCCTGACATAGATACCACCCAGTCTCAACATCCCCTCCCTGGGCAGGAGTTGCCAGCACAGCCTCTGTTTAGCTTTAGGGCCAGTGCTGTCTGGGGTTATCACTGCTGTAAATTGTCCGGAACAGTTTCATTGCTGCCGTACCTGCCTGGCTCACTCCGGCTGAACTGATCACAGGCAGGTGGCGGCTGGTGGGCGAAGCACTCCGGAATAGGCAGCATCTGGAAAGGCAGGCTTAGGGCCTCCTGGGGACCCCGGCTTATTCTCCCGCATTCAAATGCCAGTGCATACGTCAGGGGTGGGGGCGGGGCAGGGGGAGGGACAGAGCCTGTGTCAGTGTGTTCTTGTGTGTGTGTCCCTGCAAGTGTAACTGTGTCTGAGCATGGCATGCCACGGTGTGTCCCTGTACCTGCATGTCACACTTTGCGCCAGTGGCATGTGCCCGCCTGCCACCATGTCTGTGAGCATGGGTCTAGGGTACACACACTTGTCTGTACCTGTCTGCTTGTGTCTGTCTGTGTCTGTGTGGGAGGGTGTTGCTGCATGCGCATTTCTCAGTGTGTGTGGATATGGGTAATTGCATGGTGTGTGGTCTGTGTGTCCATGTTGGGGACACTGTGTGTGTCTGGGCATGTCTGTGGATCTAGGTGCTAGTGTGTGAGTGTTGGCCATCGTGGGCCATCAGGGTGGGTGAGGTGTGCGCGTGTGACAGTGTAGGTGCTACATGTGTGATGTCTGGACACAGAGGTTGGATATGACGGGTAGGCGACAGATGGCCCCGCCTGGCCTGTGATGTCTGTGGCCATGGCTTCGAGAGCTCAGCCCAGTTTTCGGCAGGAATTTCCTCTCACCTTTATATGGTTGGGCGGGCAGAGGGTGGGGCGTGATGATGGATGACAAGCTCTGGGGGCTGCGCAGCCCCCCCAGTCCTTTCCCGCTCCTAGGAGGTGGGAGCAGTCAGCAGCTCTTTCTCTCCTCTCCTCTGCTTCCTCTTCCTCCTCTCTCTCTTCTCAGGTGCTGGGCCCAGGCTTAGCTTCAGAGTCAAAGGTATGGGTGCCTAGAACATCCCCCCAGATTGGACCCAAACCCTGGGAGGGGACAGATACCCTGCACCTCCCCTTCTGTGACCATGCCTAGGGACCGACTTTGGACCCATGGTCAGGAGCCTTATGAACATGCCCAGACTGGGGTCTCAGGGTCTGGAAGCCCCCAAGCCTGCCAGGAAAGCAGTGGAGAGGGGACAAGATGGCAGCAGTGCCCGGGTCAGGGAGCAGGTCACTGGGAGCCTGAGGAGCCCCTCACTCAGGTGGCCCCTGCTGATGTCCCTGGCAGGTGGGTCATGCCAGGTGTGCCCCAGTGGCTGGTGTGTTCTTGCAGGTGTGCCCTGGCCTATGTCACCCAACAGGTGTGTCCTGACAGGTGTGCCCTGGCTGGGTTTCTCTGAGAGCAGTGAGGTGAGCTGGCATGCCACCTCTGATGAAGCCAGGGGGTGGACCCCCAGGGCTCCCCGCAGGCTCCCCGCAGTCTCTGCCCCCCACCCCAACCCAGAAGGCCGGTGTCCTCCCCACCACTGGAGAACTGCCCTGCCCTCGGCCCCGCCACCCTGGGGAGCTGACCCAGACCCTGCCGGGCCTCCCACGTCACAGCTCTGGGGCTCACAAAGGGAGAGGAGGGAAGAGAAAAATCGCAGAGATTTGTCTTGTCTTGGGCTGACAGCAGAGCGAGTGATTGCCAGGCCCGCTTGGCAGTTTTTAATCATTTTATCTCTGTTCTCGGCTCTCCGGGGAGACAGCCAGTGCTTAGCAGTCTGCTCAGAAAGACCTCGGGGCGCGTGGCGCAGCGGCGGCTCCGAGCTCCCATTATTAGCTGTGCTCTTCCGAGCGCGCTCGGATCTCTCCCAGGGGAGCCGGTGAAAAATTAACACGGGCCGGCGCGGGCGCCCGATGTAACTGTAATTACTCCATTGATATTCCTCACACAATAGCGCTGTCATCAGTCATTTACATAAACTTTCTCTCCGCAAAGACGGGCGGAGGTGCCTAATCCTATTGGGTGCTTCCACAGCATGTATTATACATGGCGGCGGGCTCCTAGGTGAGGAGGGAAGGGGAGGGCTGGGGAGGAGGGAGCAGCCTTTATCCGATGGCGGCCCTCCCGGGCTCCTAGGTGAGGAGGGGAGGGGAGCCAGAGAAGGGAGGGGAAGGAATAATTGGAAAGGAGAACTGGAGAGGAGAAGAGAGGTAGAGGGGGAGGAGAGAGGAAGGGAGGGGAGAGAATAATTGGAAAGGAGAAACGAGAGGAAAGGAGAGAGAGGAAAAGCGCTAAGGGGAGGCTCAGGGCGTTAGAAGCCTTAGGGCCCCAAAGAAGCCACAGAGCTGGGTGAGGCTGAGGCCAGAGTCAGAAGCTGTCCCCCAGGGGTTGGGGTCCCCTTGGGCTGTGGTCCTACTTTTCCTGATAAGCATCCTGAGGAAGCAAGGGCCAGCCTCACAGGGCTGGGCAAGGAGGGCTCCCGCCCGGCCGGCCTGCCCCTCCATTATCCGTCTGTATTGGGGCAGGTGAGTCTGCTCCTCCAGGGGCCTTGCACAAAGCCTTGCCCGCCCTTTGAGGACCAGACCCCCCTTTACTGCCTGGAGGGCCGGGCCCCAAGCCCCACTGGGTATCTAGGTCTCCTGCTGGAGGCTCTTCAGCTGCCAAGGAGTTAAAACCTTCCTGGAAATTACCCTGTAATGACCTAATTAAAGACTTCAGGGCCACCTAGTCCGGGGTGAAAGCTAATAACACCCACCCGACAGTAATAATCCTGGCAGAGACCCCCCTGTTATTGATGTAGCCTTGCCTCCCCTTCCCACCACGCTCTGCCCAACCACCCCCCCTACCCCCAGCCCTGTCTGTGCAAGCTGCCATCATTGACTGGGGAGGGGTAGGGGCTGAGCCCCCAGCTGGGGCGCCCAAGCTGACGGCAGGGGGCTCAGGATGGGACCAAGGGGAGAGGCCAGGGATAGTCAAATTTCCGTTGCTGAATATTTAATGAAGGCTGTGCGGGTTTATTTGGTTGGCCTGTCGATTTTTATTCTTCTGTCAATAGCTTCTCATATGTGGGGCTGTGATGATCTTTAGCAGGCCCTCTCCAGGGACGGCTGCCACTAAATGCAATTATGGATTTTATACCTCAATGTGTTTGATATTTCCACTGATCTAATTTGCAGCCTGGTAGTTTATTGTTTGGCATTTTAATGGTGTTCAAATGCTATGGGAAATTTGATTTCTTTTTATAATTCCTCCTTAACGCAGTTAATGTGGGTGGCGGGGTGGCCCAGATTTTAGAGCCCAATGTATAGAAAGAAGAAGGGGGGGGGAAAAAGAACACACCCGTGTATATATTTAAAGCTATGTCCATTGAAGGGAGAGCTCCTTTTCAGCCATGGGGCCCAGGATGTCTGCTTGCTTTGGTGGCACAGACCTCTTTAGGCTGCTGTCGGGGGCTTGGAGCTGTGGTGTGGGGGAACTGAGGGTGGAACCCAGGACTCAGGCAGTCCTTTGCTCCAGCTGCCTTGAGCTCTGTGCCCTATAGGCCTTGTCAGGTCACCTCCCCAAGCTGCTTTCCATCTCGGGCAGCTGCAGAGCTCCGGGGCCATCTGCTGCTCTGCCCATCATACCCACTCAGAGACCATCCCTCCCACTGCCACCATTTTTTGTGGCCTGCATCTGAGGGCAGTGGCTGCACCAGTCCTGTGTCTTTGGGATGGGGGTGACTCTATGATATATCTGTCATCTGTGTGACAAGTCCTTGTGTGGTATCAGCCACATTCACCAGATGTGCCCACTCCCAAGACCCAGGTCAGGGATGTCTCCATTTCTGTCCCAGCTTGCACCTCTCCTTCCTAACCTGGCCTTCCTGGGAAGGGTAGGCATGGGGGGCCTGGCCACGGAAGACCCTGGCTGGTCAACATCCCAGGCCTGGGTTCCCAGAGGGTCTACCGGTCCTTTCCTCAGGCTGGGGTAAGAGCAAAGAGGATACTGAAGTCCTCAGAGCAAGAGGAAGGCACCCCACCTTCTTGGGACAGCTCCCCAGCACTGAGCTACCTTCTTTCCTGGCAATGAGTCCACAGGCTGAGCAGCCAGCCAGGAGTAGCCTTCTGCCCTTGGTTAGTGGGTGGGGCCATGGAGGGCAGGGAAGAGCCTACTTCCAGCAGCTCCCTGCCCATGGCCAGACAGCTCAGACCAGACTACCAGCACAGGTTCTGTCCTGAGAGGCTCAGGAAGCTCTTCAGGTAGCCTGCCTGGAAGTGTGCGGGGAAAATGGTACAAGGCAGGTAGAAAGTCCCTCCATCCTGTGTACCAGGGCTCCACTGGACAGAGAACTAGAAGGGCAGTCAGCCTGGCATGGGGCATGATGAAGGAGCTCTGATGAATGTTCCCTGGCTTTCCAGGGAGGCTTTGTGCAGTCTACTGTAACCTGCAGACCCCAAGTTCTGGTTTGGAAGGCCCCCTTTCCTGGAGTGCAAGGGAGTTTGGAGTCGAGGAGGTGATAACAATAATTCAAGTCACTCTTTACTGAACACTCTCGATATGCTGAATAGTGTGCTAATCTTTGCATGCATTATCTCACTGCTTCCTCATGAAGTACAATTACTGTTATTATCCCCATTTCATGGAGGCACGAACTAAGGCTCTGAGGGGTCTGTGTCACCTGCCTGAGATCGGTAGCTAATAGCAGGGCCAAGATGTGAACCTAGGTGTGTGTGGCTTCAGAGGCTCTGCTCTTAACCATCATGCCTGGTAGCGTGGTCTTGCAAGGGCTGGGCTGGGCTGCGTGTGCCCGCACAGGGAGAAAGTGTACCCCTTTGCTGTGGCCCTTCTTTTCTCTCCTTCTGTTCTCAGCGTTGCTGGTCCTGGTCTCTGTCCTTGGGCCAGTCTTACCCCCATAACCTACCAGGCTACTAGTTGAATCACAGTGGGTGGGTTCTGCCTTCAGGGGAATTTTTTACCCAGTGGGCTGTCTTCTCCATCCTTCCGAGGGATTCCAACCTTGCCATGTCTCCCAGGTTTCTGCTGTGTCCAGTCCATCTTCCATGGCTGCTCTGGACAATGCCAGTCCTACCCAGCCACTCACCCACTTAAATGTGAGCAGTCAAGGAAAAAACTTCCGCTCATGGGGCTCTAACTCCAGGCCAGGCCATGGGGAAGCACTTCACACCCATCGTCTCACAACTCAGTGAGGTAGGGACCACAGTTATCGCCGTTTTTACCGATGAGGAAACTAGACTCAGAGAGGATACATTCCTTCCAGGGTCCTCGCTGGGACCCAAAGCTTTCGCCAACAGCCCCACTCCAGCTGCAACAATTATACAACCCCATAAATGTCTTGTGTGTCCCATGGCATCCAGTGCCATGGCAGATGTATGTTCAAGGTATGTGTCCCCAGCAAGCCTATGAGGCCCCCAGGCAGGGACTGGGTCTGTCCTACTTACAGTCTACCTGCTGCTGTAACAGGGCTTAGCACACCCTAGACTTCCATAAAGATTGTGGAACAAATGAATGGATGAAAGAATGAAGATGCCAAAGTCTGTGTCTTAACCTCTGCTTACAGCTGTTCCATGGTCTCCTGGTCCAATCTGGAGAGTCCAGTCTAGACTCCAGGTGCCAGAAATTGTTCCCAGTCTCCCTTCCACCTGCCTATACATCCCCACAGCTCCATGTGGGCACCCTGTTCTCACCCCCAGTTTTCACTTTCCCTGGATACTCAACTCTCTTTCATGCCTCCATGCCCCTGTTGACCTTTCCCCTTCTCTTCACCTAGCAAATTCTGCTTATCCTTTAAGATCCCTGAGGCCTCCCCAGTTGTGCAGCAGGGCTGGCCCTGCCTCCTCTGGCTTCCTCAGTTGCTCCAGCCCTCATTACACTGTCTTCCCCACCATCTGTTGAGGTAAGTGGCTCCCCCACTGCACTGGCGTTTACTGAGGGCAGGTATATCCTGTTATAGCATAGACACCATTGAGGGTCTGCTGTTGGAAGATGAGTGAGTGAGTGAGTGAGTGAGTGAGTGAAAGAAGGAAACAAGGAGAAGAAACACTTCTGTTGGTCATCTCAGATTATTCCCCTTCCCATTCTAGAGGTTTGAGACAAATTGGTTTACTACTCACTCAGAAACTCCTATCCTGGAGTGGAAGGGAAAATGGATTGAAACCCTGCTAGCCCCGTGTGTGGATGGGGACACTGTTAGCAGGTGATGGATAAGCAACCCCCTTCCGTGGCCTCACCCCAGTTGTGAGAGCTATTTAGGCGTTAAGTGGACCTCCCCTCTACCCCAATCAACAGTGAAATCAGACCTGAGTAATCTGATGTTCCACTTAGGAAAGAAAACAGGATTCCCCAGCCTGGGAGGAGGCTGAGGCTGCAGTGGGCACTGGGCAGCCTGCTAGCATCAGCCTCAGCCATCAGGGGCCTGATAAGATCTTCACAGCTCGTTATCCGGGGCAGGCTGGCTTGTGTGCACAGCTGGGGAGGGGGCTCTCCAGGTAGCTGGGTCTGCTCTCTGTAACCTGCCTGCAGAGGGTGAGAGGTGTGTGTGTATGTGTGGAGACAGCAGCAGGAGGAACTGGGTCCCCAGGGCCTCCATCTGCCACCAGGATCGATAACTTCCTGATCCTTTAATTGCGTCTCCCGATAGAGCCCAGCAGGATAGATGAATGTGGACAGCACAGTGCAGTGGGGTCACACAGACCCAGGATCGAACCCCAGCTCAGTCGCTTTATGGCTGTGTATCCTTGGACAAGTCATACACCCTCTCTGAGCTTCAGTTCCCTCCTCTGTAAGTAGAGAATACAACCTCAACTCCTGGATTATTGACAAGATTTTGTGACATCCTGTTTTTCCCTGACACAGCTGAGCAGTTCAACAAATTAGGTGAACGTTTCATTTATTGTCCAAACTGGGACGTTTTCAAAGTGACCAACCAGTTGCCATCAAGTTGATTCATTGGATGTTGTTAATAATTATACTTTGACCACAGGTATAAACCAGGGCTGTTCTGGGCATCCTGGGATAAGGTCACCTGCCGATAAAGTTCTTTTCACAGGTCAGGGTGTGACCATGGCCTCCCTTATTTTCCCCCTAATACTTATTGGCTCATGGGATCTTAAAAAGAGATTAGATAGAAACAATAGTATGTAACCTTTATGGAGCACTTACTGCATGCCCAGCACTGTGTTTTTTCATTGAGTCATTACAATAGGTAGATACCACTCTTATCCCCACTTCATAGATGAGGAAACTGAGGCTCAGTGGGGACAAATGACTTGCCAAGGTGTCACAAACAGGAAGGGGCAGAACTGGGACCTAAAACTCAGGTCTAGCTGACTCCAAAGCCAGAGAGTCAACCACTGGAATACACTGCCACTCCGGGCAGGCTGGGCCCTCAGTCCCAGCAGCATAAAGGAGAGGAGGCCGGGCTGATAAAGGGCCATCTGGAGGCCAGGTGGGAGCCATCTCACCCTGCCAGGTAACCAGGCATGGTGCCTCTTGGACCTGCATGGGTCTTCCCGGGCCTTCCGTGTCCTGTGTGCCCCACCAGCGGGACATTTGTGGAATTGGTTTGTGAGGCTGGGGAGTCTCCCCCATCAGCTCAGCATCTGTCAGGATTAAAGAATGAGATGGGGAGAGAAATCCATAAACTGTGGTTTTGAAAAACCTGTTTGTTGGGTGAACTATTGATTGACGGAAAGGCTCCTCCCAAGTCACCATTTAAGCTTAATGGCAAACAGAGAATGGTGGGCTCAGGAGCAAAAAAGAGAGAGGGAAAACGTTAACTCTACCCCCGACCCCGTCCTATTCCCCTCCCCAAAAATACCCTGTTCATGCCTCGTTGTGGTAGCCCCCTTTCCTAGTTGCCTGCCCCCCACAGCCTCTGAACAGTTATCTTTGGGGATCAGTTATTCCCTAAATCTGATACTCCCCATTTCCTTCCCTAAAGCCCAGCCCCATGGCCCCCTGCATTGTGGGATTGTGGTGCAAGATGCTCAGAGTAGTCCCATCAATGAAAGAGAAGGCTTTGGCCTCCAGCTGAACTGAGTGAGAGCCCTACTCTGCCACTTACTAGCTGCGGGACCTTGGCGGAGCCTCTCTGAGCCTCAGCTTCCTTGTCTGTAAAATGGGACCATTATCCCTCTTGCAGGGGTGACAAGACAAATTTAAACTCAGGATGAGCTCATGGTCGTTTTGCTGAGGGAGTTCCTGGGTGAGGTTCCCTCAGTCAAGTGCTGGTGGAGTTAGGCATGTTTTGCTTGGGATTCTTTCGAGCAAGACAGGGCCTTTCAGCAATTATGCCGAGTTCCTCAGAATCCCTGCCAAGAGCTGACAAACAGAGGGCCTGGGGGCTTCTCCAGCCCTACCAGTCCACCTGCTGTCAGTCTTCTCCTAGAGAGGCCTTTGGCTCCCCTCTCTCACCTGGCCCTAGCGTCAGGTGGGCATCCCACCTCACTGTGTTTTTCCAGCTCACTCCTGATTTGTGTTCGTCTGACTGGGTCACCGGTACCCCACCATAGGTCCCTTCTTCAGACCAAGGAGCCCACCTCTCAAAGAGACCACTTCCCCCAGATCAGGGTGGGCCCCTTTCTCTAGAACTTCTGCACTTGGTCCTCGGCAGACCCTTCACAGGCATCTCCTCTGGACCCATCTAATCCAGTCCATCCAGACTGGACCCTGTCCTTGGGGAGCACCCAGTCTGGTGTGGGAGACAGACATGGACACTGGTGATGCCAAACCTAGGGTGACCCCTGCTGTGCTATAGGGGTACTCTAGGCCCTGGTATGGGGCAGGATCACCTCTAACTCGGCTGGGTACATGACCTGGCAAGCTGAGCACAGTCTGCTGTTCAGTGAACAACCTGTACAACCATATGGGCCTGCCAGGAGGGGGCAAATCCATGCAGGAGAATACACTTGTGTTGATCCTTTAAGTCAGAGATGGTGCTTGCAAGGCCGAAGGGTGGAAGACTTGCCTTCCAGAGGCATCGTGGTGGAGAGCAAGGGATAATGTCACTGGAGAGCAGCCCCAGATGGAGCTAAAGAGGAAGCAGGGCTGTTCTCAGAATTCTTGGATGCCATGTTTAAGAGTTAGAGTTGGCTCCAGAGTACAGAGGGAGCTGCAGAGTGGTTTTAAGCAGAAAGCAATGGTACCCTGAATGTTTCATGGAGAGTGGGCTAGAGGGAGAGAAGCTGAGGATGGAGGGAGGGAGGATTAGGGAAGCGGCTCCACTGCACCCCTCTGGGATGTAAGCTCAGGGAGAGCAGGATCTGCCATGGCTTATTCAGCATGCTTACTACAGTACCTGGTGCCCAGTAGGCACTCAGTAAATATTCCCTGAGTAGATTACTAACCTAGGGGAGAGGGTTAGAATCTTCTAGCTTCTCCAGATTTGAAGCCAGAGATTCCTGGCTATTTGGCAGTATGTCCAAGGACAGAACGTCGGGCCAAACTCTGTTCCTTTTCTCAGAGACCCTTAATTTGCTCTACTGTTATGCGGACGGATGTCCCAGTGTAGAATGTGGATGACAAGAGGAATGTTTGAGGTGCCTAGCAAAGCAGAAGGTATGTTGACTCCTCTCATCTTCTTTTATCCATCCACCCACCCACACATCCACCTTTCCATCTATCCATCCATCTAGCCACCCACTCATCCATCCATCTCTCTTGTCTATCCATCCACCCATCTGTTTATCCATCTACCCACCTATCTATCCATGCCTCTGTCCATCCACCCACCTTCCACCTATTCATCCATCTAATATTCATTCCATGCCAGCTCCCGTATTAGGCAAACAAAGACAAAGCAGTGAAACCTACAGGCAGAGGCTACCGTCATGGACTCACAGCCCAGTGGGGGAGATAGACAGGTAGTCAGGTGACTAGGTAGAGCATTAGCCTCTCCCATGAGGCCAGATCCACTCTGCACATCTGTAAGGCAAGCCCTTAGCCTCTGGGTTCCATTTCTGGCTGGTGGGGAATGAGCAGACAGTGTTCCCTAGAACCAAACACTTGGTCCAGTCAACAAATATTTCTTGAGCTCCTTCACTGTGCCAGGCCCTGCTCTAGTGACAAGGTCTCTGCCCTGATGGAGCTCACGTTTCACCCCTTGTGCTAGTTCCAGAGCTAGTCAGATAATTGGACAACCGACCCCTAACATTGAGAAGGTCACAGTCTAACAGCAGGGACGTAGAGTATATGTGCTGTAATGGCACCAGGTCAAGGTTCAGAGGTTACCTAAATGTAAGAACTAATACATTGTGCTTTGGTGGATCATGGAAGGTTTTCTGTAGGAGGAAACAAATGAGCTCACTCTTTTGAACAATTATCTTTTTAAAAATTATTATTACAAAAGCCATACATTCTGGGAAAACTTCAAAATAATACAGAATGTATAAACAAAGAAGTAAAAGATACCCTCCCCTCCCCCATACCAACTAAGTCCAGTCCCTGGAGATAAACTCCATCAGAAGGTGAAATAAATCCTTCCAGACATTGTTCCATACATTTACATTCAGTTCTATGTGCATAACTTTCTGGCAAAATGGGATCGTGCTGCACATAACTGTTAGGTGACTTGTATTTCTTACTTACTGGGCAGTTCCTTCCATGTTGGTGTACTCAGCTCCACCACCACCCACTGGGCTACCTTTCGTTAAACCAGTCCCCTATCAGTGGACAGTTGGGTTCATGCCTCTTTTTCATTATTACAAATACTACTGTGGCAAACATCCATCCTCACACAGCAGCTTTGAACAGAGGTACAAGGACTACATTTGGGAAGGAGAGTTGGAGTTCACTAGATGGACTGTAGGAGAAAGGCATTGCCAGTAGGTGCAAGATGTATGCAAATACCCAGAGATGCAGAGCAGCCTCTGGTGGGTCTGGGGAATGGTCAGTGGCTCCGCGTCTGAAGCTGGGCAGATGCCCAGGATCCAGCGGGGCAGGGAGAAGCCACACTGGGAGGATGCTTAGAGCTTGCAGCTCCTGCTCAGGGCTGTATCAAGCCCCAGCCCATGCATGAGGCTGCCAGGCTCTCGGGGGAAATCCAGATGTTTTAGCACAATCCCAGGCCCTAGTTCTGCAAGCTCACACTGGGTCCTTCGGGAAATCCCCAGTGGGATCAGCCCTGAGGGTGGACTAAGTGAGTTCACAGGGGCTCGGACTTCTCTCCCCAGAGATCCGACACCTGCCTCCACCCCGCTGCCCCCTGTCCCCGAAGACCTGTCGTCTCTGCCTTCCCCCTCCTCCGCTCTGGCAGCTCCTTGTGTGATGAGGAAAGACAGCTTTCCAGCATGTGCCCTGACTGTATGCGGTATGCATTTTTATTTTTTCAGCACTTTGTGAAATTCATAACACCCAGTAATGACTTCCTCACGGTACTGGATAAAGGGAAGAAAAAAAAAAAAAAAAAGAGCAGGCCTTGAAGAAAAATGAACCGTGGCAAGCATGGACTCCATTTGTAACAATATGGAAATTGATTGTTGAGTCGGAGGAATATTTTGTAGTTTGCTTAGCTGCGCTCGGCACTAATAGCCAGTAACATTAGTGAACCCAGGGAATGAGTTATTGGTGCATTAAGGAGGCCACAAAGGTCCCTGGGCCTCCCTCAAAGGCAGGTCCCAGCCCCCGGGGCGCTGTCTCCTTCCTGCCCTGGGAGAACCAGGCAGGGTTGGAGCTCTGCAGCTGCAGAAAACATGGGTGCCATCTAGGTGGAGTGGTGAGGGCAGGACTCGGGTTCAAATCTCAACTCTTCCCGTTTATCTGCTGTGTTACCTTAGGCAGGTGGCGTAGCCTCACTTAGTTTTCTCATCTGTTAAATGGAGCTAATCCTCCTTCTGTTAAAGGGTGTGGGAGGACTAGGAAAAATAATTACTCAAGGAGCCCAGGGACTGGCCCAGTGGTGGTTCAGCAAACTGGATGGGTAGATGGATGGATGGATGGCTCTCCAGCTGGAGATGATGGCGGGAATCAGGTAGATGCTGGCTGCCCATGGTGGATACAGGCTTCCCAGGACCGTAAGGTCACCAGGATTTGTGAGGCTGCAAATGTGGGGAATGCAAGTGGGGGGAACAAGTAATGGGTGGAGGGAGGCAATGGTTCCCAGTTTCCTCTGTATACACGCAACTCCCGAATCCAGAGCTCCATTGGATTGGAGCATTTTCAACTATTTCTTGGACCTCTTCATGTGTAGGCTTTGCAGGTCCCTTAGAACCAGCATGAGCTAAAGTCATGGTCCCCATCCTGACCTGTCCAGAACCTGGGCTTTCCTGTTCCCTATCTTGGTGAGAGGCACCCACCACCACCCCAGGCACTAAGGTCAAAACCACCTGCATCTTCCTTGATGCCTTTTTCTCCCTCACCTCCTACATCCTGGCCATTCTAACCCTTGACTATCACTCAGATTGGTCGTTCCCTTTTCTTCATCCCCTCAACCCAGGCCTCGCCATCCCTCCCCTGAACAACTGCATCAGCCTCCTCTGGCTCTCCCCGACAGCCATCTGCTTCCCTCCATGTGAAGTCAGAGTGGACATTTCAGATGCAAATCTGTCTTTGTCACTCCCTTGCTCAAAAGCCTTCCATGCTCTCCAGTACCCTTCCAGGGACTCAAGACCTTCTAGGAAACTTTCTGACTTTCTCCCTGCACCCTCCCAGCCCCCTCCCCATGTAAGACCTGGTTCTCAAACTTGAGCATGTGTCAGAATCACCTGGAGGGCTTGTTAAACCCAGGGCTTTGAACAGGTTCATTCTGGTTCAAACCCCTGTGACAGTTTGCGTTTCTAACAAATTCCTGGGAAGTTACCGTAAGTATCACCTGGGGATCTTGTTAAAATATAGATTCTGATTCAGTATATCTGGGGTGGAAATGCAAATTCTCAGTAGGGATTCGAACCAGAACAAACCAGTTCGAAGCCCTAGTTAAACCAGAGATTGTTATTTCCACTTCCTCAGAGATTTTGATTCAGTAAGTCTGGGGTGAGGCCCAAGAATTTGCATTTCTAACGATATCCCAGGTGATGCTGAGGCCACTGTTCTGGGGAACCTTACTTGGAGAACCATTGTTGAAGGCACACAGTTTTTTTTACTGTTCTTAAACTTCAATTTTGTTCCCGCCTTCAAACCTTTGCATCTTCTGTATCTGCTGTCAAGAATGTCCTTTCCCCCTGCTTCTCAGCATGGGGAGCTCCTACCCATCCTCTTCCCTGTGCCCTCAGACAGAGGCCCGCCAGGAGCCATGTTTCAGCATCCTCCTGTCTCTCAGTGGGCTGGGCATAGGAGGCCTCAGGTAAAGGGTTTTCAGAATTCTCGCCTTCTACGTGTGAGACCCGGGTTTGATTCCTGGCCAATGCTCCTCAAGTGCAGTCACCACCCGTCTGTCAGTGGAGGCTTGTGTGTTGCTATGATGCTGAACAGGTTTCAGCAGAGCTTCCAGACTAAGATGAACTAGAAAGAAAGGCCTGGTGATCAGCCAGTGAAAACCTAGGGATCACAATGGTCTAATCCTCGACCATTTGTAGTCTCTGGAAATGTGTCTGGCTACTAACTGAAAGGTTGGAGGTTTGAGTCCACCCAGAGGCACCTCAGAAGAAAGGCCTGGTGATCTACTTCCAAAAAATCAGCCACTGAAAACCCTATGGAGCAAGGTTCTACTCCAGCACATATGGGGTTACCATCAGTTGGAATCGACTCAACAGCACCTGATTTTGTTTTTTTGTTCTATGCTTTGCCCAAGAATCTGGGCAGCTTGTCCTGGAAGGTCAAACTTGGGGTCTGGCTGCCAGGGACATAGACCATCGCTATGCACACAGACCAGGTCAGCTCTTCAGAGGCCATAGGGAGCAGAGGCCTCTGGGAAAACAGGGCTAGAACCTCAGCTCTGATGGGTCAGCTGAATGGCAGGCTGGGGCTCTGAGGGGGCAGCCCAGTGTTTTGTTTTAATCACGGGCAAGATGCTGACGTGGGCCTCCCTGGGGACAGCAAGGGGGAGACCAGCCCCACGGGTGGTGGAGGCGCTTCTGCAAACAGTGAGGAAAACCAAAGTCAGCAGCGGGGGAGAGAGGGCAAACGGTCCTAGATAGAGAACATTAATTATGCCAGGAGCACGGCTGGGAGAGCCCCAGTGTTGGCCCACAGCCGCCTCGCTGGCTTTGGCGCTGCCCACAGCCCCGGCCCTGGTGCATCCTTCCCAAGGTCTTCGCAGCCAGCAGAGCATGAGCCCTTTAGGAGCCGCTGAGCGGCTGGAAGTTAATTGGCTGCAGCAAAACTTTGAGCAAATCCTTTCTGTGGGTGCATGGGGCGACCCTCAGTGGGCCGGGAAACTGCTCGCCATACCTATTTTAAACACCAGTGTAAAGGTTTACGGCCCATGGAGGGATAATTACGGAGTACAGAACCTGGCTTTTATGGCCCCTCCTCCCCAGGGCGCACTTAGAGAACAGTATGTGTCATGTAGCCAATTTAGATAATGATTCTGATAAAGATAAACGGAATTATTTATTATAAGTAATTGGGTCTGCTAAGGCCCAGATGAGGTGGTGATAGGGAAGGACGCCATAGGATATGGGGACTTGGGGACGTGGGGATAGGAGTCGGGATTTGGCTCCAGCGTGGAAGAGACAGGTCTCTCTCTCTCCCTCTGTCTCCCTCTCCCCCATCTCCTTCTCCTCTCTGGGGCTGAATGGATGCTCCTCCATCCTGCATCCTGGGCAGAGTCTGCTCCTGGGCATAAATAAATCATAGGGTTTTCTGTTGAGTCAGCTGAGCAGGGGAGGCACCTGGAAGGAGGGACTGGAGCAGGAGGAGGGTCCTGGCCAGCCCTGAGCTCCAGGGCAGTCTGGTCTGTCAGCGCCATACCCCATGCAGGTCCCCAACCCCTGAGGGCTGCTGTCCTCCTCAGTGGGCAGCTGGTAGACGCAGGGCAGGGTAGGGGTATGGGGAGGCTGGGATCAGCTCAGAGATGAGACCCAAGAGCTGTCTCAAGGGGGATGGTGGCCCCCTGTTGGGGGTCTTTGTGAAGGATAAACAAAATGAAGGCCCTTCAAGCCCATCCCCGCCCCACAACACACACACCTGAGACCTCTAATCACACCTCAGCCCCAGGCAGGGCCGTGGGAACGCTGCCTCTCTCTCCGCCCTGCCTGACCCCTTCCCCCAGGTCACAATTCCTCTCTTGTTGCCTCCTCAGGCTCAGAGCCTGGGCCTGCGGGGAGGAGAGGGGTTCTGAATACCCCGATTCTGAAATATGAGTGCTCAGCAGTTAGAGCCTCTGAGAGCAGGACCTTGTCTGTGGCCCAGGCTGTCTGAGAAGAGGCTCTCTTGGACCAGCGTCTGAGCTGGACATCTCCAGAAACCAGGCCCTGAACTGGGGATCCAATAAGCCAGGGTCTGCACTGAGCTGTCCCACATACCAGCACACTTGAAGCCGGAGGGAGAGGGGGACCTACAAGCCAGAGTCTTAGGTGGGAAGGATCCCACAATCTAGTTTGAAAGGGGAATCCCACAAGCCAGGGTTTGAGTTTGGGGGACCCCACAGACTAGGGAAATCCTATAAACCAGGACCTCTGAGGCAGGGTCCCCACAAGGGAGGCCCAGTGGTCCATTAGACCCAGGTGTAGAGGCCCCCAGCTTGGCTGCCCGCGGCTGCTGCGGCTGCATCTCCCTGATTGAAACCCAAACCGGAGGAGCGGCCTGTCACCAGCCTGTGATCCGCGGCATGATTGAGAGGGGGCGCGGTGGGGAGGGGGCTGCAGGCCTCCAGGCAGCCCCTATGCATGGAGCCACAGCACAGCAGGAGTCAGAGGAGGAGAAAAAGCGGGGGTTTTCTCTTTCTTCCCTGCTTGCTTATCTGATCACAGTGGAGGGAAGGGCTCCCGTTCAAAGGCAGCCTCCTTATCAGCTGGGGATTTGTTTGGGGCGTGACAACCGCACCTGGCAGGGAAGCCTTCCTGCAGGTGGGGGGTGGGGGGGCAGCTGGGCGGGTTTGGGGCTCCAGGGTGTATGTGTCCATGGTAAGCATAGCTGATGATATGTGTGTGCATGTCCGCTAGGCTCTGTGTGAAGCAGGTCTGTGTGTCATGTGTGTCCGTCCACATGTGCACATCTATGTGTCAGTTTGTGCTCCCACCTGTGTGTGACTTTGTACATGTGGATAGGCACAGAGCAGATGCCCTGGGCAGGCGACAAAAGAAAGGGGCACAGATTCTGGGCCTGGGACTGGACTAAGTGCTGCGTGGCTTCCCTGGTGATGCTGGTTCTGTCCCTGATCTGTGTCATGAGGGGCCTGCCCCAGCCTGTGTCATGATGCAGCCAGATGCTGGGTCCTCCATCCGGGAGTCAGACAGCCTGGGACCTGTGGGAACGAGGGGATGGGTGGATGAGTGGCGTCACAGTTCACTCATCATTACAGCAGGGACAGTGAGGGGTGGATGCCAGTGCATTCGTGTGGCCCCCAGGGCTAAGGTGTTTATAGAGAAGAACAAGCCTGTGGGAAGACCAAGACAGAGGCCAAATCAGGTGAGCAGGACAGGTCAGCCCAAAGAGTGAGGCAAGACTGAAACAGAAACCTAGCGCAAAGGGCCAGGGGTTGCCCAAAAGCTAGGGCAGGGCAGCAGATCCAAGAGTTGCCAAGGGACTTGGGTCTTATATTTTGTGCTAGGAGTTGACTTAATTTGATATCCATCCCCAATCCCAAACCCATGCCCCCTGTTTCTTTTTTTCCCCAAGTAGATTTTTTAAATCAAACTTTTAGTTTTGAGATAATTGTAGATTCTCATGTAGTTGTAAGAAATAATAGAGAGATCCCCTGTACCCTTAACCCAATTTCTGCCAGTGGTAACATCTTACCAAACCGTAGTACAATATCACAACAAGGATGTTGTCAGTGATACAGTCCACTGATCTTATTTAGAGTTTCCTGGTTTTACATGTACCCATTTGTATGTGGGTATGTGTTTCTATGCAGTTTTATCACATGTAGGTTTGTGTATCAACCCCCACATCCAAGGTGCAGAACAGTTCCATCACCAAAAGAATCCCTGTGTTGCCCTTTCATAACCACACTCACCTTCTTCCCACCCCTCATCCTTAACCCCCAGGGGTTTTTATTTTGTTTTGTTTTAATTTTAATTAATGGTTCCTCTGTCTGCCAGGCTGCCAAGCTGAAAATCAGGGCGTTGCCTTGGTACCTCTCATCTCTACTCTCCCCTGACCACTACAGTCAGTCATCAAAGCCTGGGTATTCACCTTCCCAATCATTTCTGGAACTCTTCCCTTTCCACACTCCACCCCTCCGCCCTGCCCCCAATAAAAGCCCTGGCTTATCTGTCTCCTGGTCCACTGGACCTGGGCTCTCAGCCCCTGGGCTTGGTCCTGGCAATCCACCAGCGTGCTGCAACCTGGCCTGCTTTCTCAAATGCAGGCTTAGTCACCGCCCCAATCCCCATGCATCACTACCATATCCCAGATCTCCCACAGCTCCTCTGTTCTTAGGATAAGAACACAGAGCACGCTGGCTGCAAGTTCTGCCCTGCTCACTTTGCTGGCCCTTTACTGGGTGTTCCAGCCACTGTGAGCTACTTGCAGGGCCCCAGGATGCCACACTGCCATGCCATCCCTTCGGCTGGGGGCAGTGCCCACCCTGTTTCCTCCTTTTGGGCAACTCTTGCTCCTCCTGCAGGTTTCAGCTTGAGTGGAATATCCAGGGGGCCTTCCTGACACTGCCTGCGTTTGCGGCACCTTGACTGGGCTTCCCCAGCCCCGATCACACATATTGTCATGGTCTGTTTACTCGCCGATCTTCCCAGAGACTGCAAATAACTTGAAGACAGAGACTGTGTCTGGTTCAGTGTTGTGAACCCTTGTGTCTATGTGGTGGAAAGCCGGCACCCGAACCTAGCTGGTGTGAATGATGAATGGATAGGTGAGAGGTAAGTACAAAGGTGAGCCTGGAATCCAGGCTCAGGGTGGGGACAGACAGCAAGGGGTTAGAGCAGGGGAGGGAGCAACTGTTCGCTTCACTCCAGCCCAAAGTATAGCCACACGTCCCAGAATGGGGGCCCTTTTCCTGTCGCCTCTGCCTTCTCCCCCTTGACCTGAGTGCCAAGGCCTGGGCACCTGGTTCTAGAGAAAGAAATAAAGGAGCAACTATTGAGTGCCTTCTGGATGCCAGGTCCAGAGCATGCCACAGGACACAGGGTGGGTCAGTGGGAGGAGTAGGAATAATCCTGTATCTACTGGTTTCTAGCCAGCCTTGGGCAAATCACTTTACCCTGTGAAATGGGGGCAACACTAATACCGTCCTTGTGCGGTTCTAAGGAGGAGCCAGGGAACTAGTGAGTATAAATATGATAAAGTCCTGTGCTTTTATTATGGGATGATCAACTCTTCAGAGGTCCTCAAAGTGCCCTGGCCTGGGCCGTAGCCAGGAAGGTGTCCCCAACTCAGCCCTGACCACCCCTCAGCCCTGGTGCCCCTCGTAATCAATCCTCAGCCCTCCTGTGATAGGGCCATTGATCTGAAGATCTAAGCTCCCTCACTGCCCAGGTCCCCAGCTGGCTCCCCTGGAGGGGACAGGCAAGATGGGAGCAGTGAGGAGTGGGTGGAAGACAATGCTGGGTGAGTCTGAGGGAGCTGGCCAGGATGCTTGAAGTTGGGAGGCACCTGCCCAGCACAGATGAGTTCTGTCCCAAGAGGGAAGACAGACAGACAGGCAGGCAGGCAGGGGAGCTTCAGGATGACTGGCGCCATGGATTGGAATCCTGGCTTTGCCCCTTACTGGCAGAGAAGTTCTCCACAATGTAAGCAGCATGGGGGGATAGTTTTTTGCTGTTTTGTTCCCTGATGTATCCTTAGCATCCAGAACAGTGCCTGGCAGATAGTATTACCAGTTGTCATTGAGTCGACCCTGACTCATGGCGACCCCATGTGTGTCAGAGTGGAACTGTGCTCCATAAGGTTTTCGATGGCTGATTTTTTTTGGGGGTGGGGTGGGGAGTAGATCGCCAGGCACATAGTAGGTGCTAGAAAAAATATTTGTTGAATGATTGAATCTACTCTACCAGGCAAATCACTTCACCTATTTAAGCCTCAGTTCTCTCGTTGGGAATGGAGATTTAATGCTGCTGGTTTTGCTTTATTTGATATACAATTCACATACAATTTCACATAACCTAGAATTTACCATTTTAAAGTATACAGTTCATTGGTTTTAGTATATTTACAAGATAGAGTGCTGCGGGGTTTTTGTGTGTGTGGTAAGTATATATGTAACAAAACATTTGCCAATTCAGCAGTTTTTACATGTATAATTCAATGACATTGATTACATTCATCATGCTGTTGAAGGCTGCAGTTTTGATTACAGAAAATGATAATGTAGGGGAGGATTTCACATAGTGACTGGCTCATGGCTGCTCCTGGATGTTGGTTTGTTTCTTCATTTATAGTGGACACCTGCTACTTCCTAAAAGATGTGTGGCAGCTTCCAAGAGGAGGCAGAGTCAGTAAGATTCTTTTTTTAAAAAAAAAAAGGCAGAGCAAAAGCACAATGAGATACCAGTTCACACCCACTAGGATGGCCATTATAAAAAAAGGAAAACAACACATGTTGTCAAGAATGTGGAAAAATTGGAACCCTCATGCATCGCTGATGGAAACGTAAAACGGTACAGCCTCTGTGGAAAACAGTTTCGCGGTTCCTCAAAAAGTTAAACGTAGGATTTCCATATGACCTAGCATTGCACTCCTAGGTGTATACCCAAAAGATTTGAAAGGAGGGACTCAAACGGATACTTGTACACCAATATTCATAGCAGCATTATTCACAATAGCCAAAAGGTGGAAACAACCCCAGTGTGTTTCAATAGATGAGTGGATAAACAAAATGTGTTATGCATATACAGTAGAATATTATTCATCCATAAAAAGAAATGAAGTTCTGACACATGCTATTACCTGGATAAGCCTGAAAATATACTGAGTGAAATAAGGCAGACACGAAAGGACAGATATTGTATGATCCGACTTATATAAAATATCTAGACTAGGTAAATTCATAGAGACAGAAAGTAGGTCAGAGGTTACCAGGGACTGGGGGAAGGGAAGAATGGGGAGTTATTGTTTAACAGGCACAGAGTTTCTGTTTAAGGTGATGAAAAGGTTTTAGAAATAGTGGTGATGGCTGCATACACTGTAAATGTAATTAATGTCACTGAATTATACACTTAAAAATGGTTAAGATGACAGATTTTATGTTCATATATTTTACCAAAATAACAACAACAACAAAAAGCAGAGGATCAAATCCCTAGAGAGTGCAGGGGAAGTAAATGAAGCACTCAGGCTAATAACTTACCAAGAGAGAAGCTAAAGTTGAGCTCTGAGCAGCCTGGCAGGCAAGAGAGGATGGAAAATAGGATAGGGTAGAGAATTCACATTGTCTGATTAGCTCATTGAGAGAGAGATTTTTTTTCCTGGTCCCAAATTCACTTTCTGCAGCTGTCTCTTATATAAGGAATGGAAAATGGTCAGGTGTCAAATCCCTAGAATTTGCCTGGTACCTTCCCTCAGAGGCTGTCACCAAACCTTTGATGAAGTGAAATATTAAACAAGATCTTAAGCAGAGGCCCTTCTCAATAGGGCTCAAGATTTCAACAGATAAGGATGAAGGCCTCAGAAGCCACTTGGAGGAGGCATTTCAGAGGGGATATGGTGCTTACCAGGAGCCCTGGTGGTGCAGTGGTTAAAGCAATTGACTGCTAACTGAAAAGTCAGCAGTTTGAAATTACCAGCCGCTCCACGGGAGAAAGATGTGGTAGTGTGTTTCTGTAGAGATTTACAGCCTTGGAAACCCTACGGGGTCACTATGAGTCAGAATCCACTCGATGGCAGTGGGATTGTTTTTGTTTTTAATGGTCCTTACAAATGGATCAATAAGCAACATCATGATAAACAGAGAAAAGATCGAAGTTGTCAAGGATTTCCTTTTACTTGGATCCACAATCAACACCCACGGAAGCAGCAGTCAAGAAATCAAATGACGTATTCCATTGGGCAAATCTACTGCAAAAAACTTCCTTAAAGTGTTCAAAAGCAAAGATGTCCCTTTGAGGACTAACATGCACCTGACCCAAGCCATGGTATTTTCGATCGCCTCATATGCATGTGAAAGCTGGACAATGAACAAGGAAGACTGAAGAAGAATTGATGCCTTTGAATTGCAGTGTTGGTGAAGAATATTGAATATACCATGGACTGCCAGAAGAATGAACAAATGTGTCTTGGAAGAAGTACAGCCAGTATGCTCCTTAGAAACAAGAATGGCGAGACTTCGTCTCACGTACTTTGGACAGGTTATCAGGAGGGACCAGTCCTTGGAGAAGGACATCATGCTTGGTAACGTACAGGGTCAGTGAAAGAGAGGAAGACCCTTAATGAGATAGGTTGACACGGTGGCTGCAACAATGGGATCACACATAGCAGCAATTGTGAGGATGGTGCAGGACTGGGCAGTGTTTTGTTCTGTTGCTCATAGGGTCACTATGAGTCAGAACCAGTTCGGTGGCACGTAACAACAACAACATGGTGCTGAATAAGGAAGACCAAAGAATTGATGGCTTTGAATTATGGTGTTAGCAGGGAATATTGAATTGGCCTGCCAGAAGAACAAACAAATCTGTCTTGGAAGAAGTACAGCCAGAACACTCCTTAGAAGTGAGGATGGCGAGACTTCCTCTCATGTACTTTGGACATGTTTTCAGGAGAGACCAATCCCTGGAGAAGGATAACCTCCTTGGTAAAGGAGAAGGTCAGCAAAAAAGAGGAAGACCCTCAACAAGATGGATTGACAGAGTGGCAGCAACAGTGGGCTCAAACATAGCAACAATTGTGAGGATGGTGCAGGATCGGGCAGTGTTGTACATAGGGTCATCAACTCCACAGCACCTAACAACAACATGGTGGTCAGGAAGGGATGTGATGCTCCAGGGAGCTCATAAGACCCAGGGCAGGGAGAACTGAGGAGCCAAACAAGAGGGTGGCGGCATATTCCTCCTGCCCATTCCTCAGCTGTCCCTGCCCTCGGCTGGTTAGAGCTGAGTTCTCTGACAAGAGTGTAAAACTGTCAGACAGCAGGGGTTCTCAACTTCAGCACTACTAACATTAGGGGCAGGATCATTCTTTGATGTGGGAGGCTGTCTGTGCATTGTGGAATGTTCAGCAGCATCCCGGCCTCTACCCACTAGATGCCACCAGCACCACAGCCCCTAGTTGTAACAATCAAAAATTCCTCCAGACGTTGCCGAATGTCCCCTAGGGGGCAAAATTGCCCCCGCGTGGGAACCACTGAGTTAGAGGAACACCAGACCTTAGACTTTATGTGGCCACATTTGTGGTATTAGGTACCGATACCCCCAACCACCCGCCGTCCTCAGATCCCCGTTTGGCCACCATCCGATGAAATAACAAATTACGCTCTTGGGGGCGGCACTTACCTGGCCCGCTGCCATCTTCTAAGCAGCATTTGTGTAATGATTTGAATATTTTATTACCTTTTGTTCTGAGATTTTTTTTTAAATTAAAACAAATGGTAAATGGGAAAAATAAAAGCACTACTTTAGTCTTTTCATGAAGGTAGACGTCACCAGCTTGCATATTGTGGACTGTCTGATCGTAAAGGAGAATAAAGAAATTAAAAACATGAACATGGTAGTGCATAAAATCACTGGAGATATATCTTTAAAGACTAGGCAGGTGTTTTATATGATGCACAAAAAAGGCAGAGTGTGCTAGGGAATTTGAT
This sequence comes from Dugong dugon, assembly GCA_030035585.1. Classification (NCBI taxonomy): domain Eukaryota; kingdom Metazoa; phylum Chordata; class Mammalia; order Sirenia; family Dugongidae; genus Dugong; species Dugong dugon. Next base: position 71,265,057 of record CM057471.1, read on the forward strand.
CATACCTTTAGTTCTCTGCAAACGGAACTCTGCTCATGATCTGTAAATCCGCTATCCAACAGTGACCCCTTTTCAGGATCCCCTTATATAAGAAAAAGGGCTGCCTGTCTGCATTTTGGGCCAGGGGGAGGGTGGGGAGGAAGCCCATGGACTTTGGATGCCAGAAACCTTATGAGGGAGGGCAGCAGGGCATCCTCACTGTGAAACCCTTGCCACTTCCACAGGGGCATGGATGCCCTGGCCCTGTGTCCCCTGGACCTTGAAATTGGGAGGGTCTTGATGCATTCGCCCATTCAGTTAGGCATTCAACAGGCAATCAGTGAAAACATGTTGTGTGCTGGCTATCGTACTAGGCATGGAACATAAATGAGAGAACCCCAGGGAGCTCCCAATTTTGTTCGAGTCACCAGAGCTGTACGTGCACTGCTATCCAGGTTGTTCACTGCACAGGGGCACCCAGCCAAGGGGGTAAGTAGGGCACTGAAATCCACCTTGCACTTTGCTCACCTGGCACAGGGCTATATCAGGCCAGAAGAAGGGGTGCCTTCTTCATTTTGCACTAAGGTCTAGCATGGACCAATCTAGTGATTGGAGCTTTCATAGAGGGGTGAACAAGGGGTATTAGGGCTTCACTTGGAGGAGTAGCAGTGGGATGGGAGAAATCTTTCCAGAAAAGAGGCCAAGGAAGCTGAACCATGAAAGGGGAGTTGGAGCTTCCCACTTGGGAAGGGCAGAGAGGGAATTCTCAGGCAAGTGCAGAGCCAAGGAGGCATGGAGAAGGATGTTGTGTTTAGAGAATGTAGTGGCTGAATCACAGGAGTGTGGGGTCCTGGGAAGGGGGAATGAGAGTGAGAGATGAGGCCAGCAGACTAGGATGCGGCAAGGCTGCAAAGGGCACTGAATGTCAGGTTCAGGGTTTGGGAAAAGGGAGCCAGGAAGGATCTAAAGCCAGGGAGGGATTTGTCAGATCTGGACCTCATTTAGGAAGATCCCTTTGGTCAGGGCATGGAGAGTAGGCTAGAAGCAAGCTAGCCTCAAATTTGGCCTGCCGCTTCCTCGAGGCAGCCAGGCCTCCAGGGGTCTCAGGGCACCCTCCCTGCTGACCCTCTGCCCTCCCTCTCGCCTGGCAGCCCCCTCCCTCCAGTCCAAATTCCCACCTCCTGATTAGATTTGGGAAGGACTAATTAGATATAATTCATTATCCTCAAAAATGAGATCAGAAATCAGGAGCTCTCCTCTGAAGAAGGTGGCCTCGCCCCTCATCCATCATGCCTCTAAGTAACCAATTTAAAGTCAGGCGGACACACGCGGCAGCATTATTACCTTGTCATAAATAGTTAGGGGAAGGCCCCCGAATGAGGCAGCCTTATAAATGGTTTTTATCACATTAGTTTGCAGTTATTTGTCATCCACTTTGCTTAAGATAAATGCTGAACAAATAATCAAATTATCAAGCCAAAACCTCGGAAAATCATTTGCATTAATTGCAGCGGGAGAGGCCAGGCATCCAAATCGGGAGACCCCTTGCCCCTCTCAGGCCTGGTTTGATGGCCAGGGAGGAAGGACTTCCTGGCAGGGGGACAGAAGTCTGTACTGGGGGCTAGAGGCACCCGGAGACACTGCATGGGACCTAGCAGGCCAGACCTGGAGTTGTGGTGCAGGAAGGCAGGGGGGAGCTTTCAGGGGCCTGAGAGGCTGTGCAATCCTGGGGCTGGGGCCAGGGTACTGTGAGTGGGTCTGTGGGGACCTCCTCTCCCTCACGTACTCACACGGATAGACACACTCACAGACAGACTGACACACACAGAGACATGCAAACATATGCAGACACACTCATACACACACACAGATACAGGCATACTCCTTGCTGTCATCAGGAGCCTGGTGCCTTTTGTCTGGCCCCAGAAGGGCCCTGTCACAGGTCTGAATGGACCCCCTACCCCCACAGCGCGAGACAGCTTCAGGCAACTCTTGCCCCTAGCCTGTCTGGTTCCTGTCCTGCCACCAGTGCCGGGCAGCTGGTGAGGAGGGTCCCAGGCCTGTTCGGAACGTGTCCAGGGGCGCCTGCTGACCCCCTCCCAGCTGGGCCCAGGAAGGCTCCCTCCAGCAATAGCCCCTTAGTGGAAAATGGCAATTTCACACTGTCCCCAGGAGGCCCTCTTTCACCCCAGCTGGGCCATTGATGGGCCGGCCCTGCAGGCGCCCACCGCCCCCCCCCACCCCGCCCTCACCCAGCATGGCTAGCTCCAGCCCATCCAGCCTCCTCCACACTCAGGTCAGGGCAGGGACCCTGCTTACTTTTCTGATCGCAGACACAGGCATGTCTTTAGAGGTTGTCCTGGGAGGGGGTGTCTACACTGGCCTTAGAGGTTGCCCTGGGTTGGGGTGTCTATACTGACCTCAGGCTGTCCTAGTGTGGCTAAGGCAATGTGAGCTTTCTGTGGTCAGTATAGACCCATCTGGAGCTGCCCAAGAAGTGACTTCTGAGGCCCATGTAAATAGTACAGTATAGTAATGGATGCTGTAGCCAGGTGGTCTGGGGTCAAACCCCAGCTGCACCATTGTGGGACTTTGGGCAAGTCGATTAAACTCTCCATGTCTCGGTTTTCTCATCTGTAAACTGGGGGTAGTAACAGTATCCACCTCCCAGTGTCACCGTGAGGGTTGATGGAGCTAATATTTGTAAAGCACTTGTATCAAAGCCTAGAACACACACGGTGCGCAACAGAGAAAGGCGTGAAATGCAGTACATCAGGGTGATTGCAGAGGCCACTGTGAACACTTCAGGTGATCTTCACTTAATTGTTTTATTTATTTATCCCTTCCTTCCTTCATTTAACAACTAGTATTCCCTGAGCACCCGGTGTGGGCTGGGGCTGGGGCTGCAGCCATAACCAGGCAAGGCCCAGGCAATGTCCTCCTGAGGCTCTTGGTAAGTGTTGTAACAGGGGACACAGGCGGCTGCTGGGGAGTCAGAACAGGAGTGCTTAACCCAGTGGGGGACACCAGGGAAGGCATCTGGCAAAAGCAGTATTAAGATCTAGGATGGGTAAGAGGTAGCTAGGGGAAGAAGAGTGGAAAAACACTCCCCCACAGGGCAACCTCTAAGGCCAGTATGGATACCTCTGCACAGGACAACCTCTGATGCCATATAAACAACCTCACACAGGGCATCCCCCAGACCAATGCAGACATCTTCACACAGAGTGACCTCCAGGCCACCGTGGACACCCCATGCAGGGCGACCTTCGGGAGCAGTGTGGACACCTCCACGGAGGGTAGCCTTTAAAGCCCCGTTGGCTTCTCACCAGGAGCTCTATCAGGGCCAGGCCAGGATTCTGAGCCTCCCAGGATGGGGCAGCAGACATCTCTAGGGCAGCTGCTGCAAGAGTGGTGGGCGGAGGGCTGGGTGCGGGGGGCACTGAAGCTGAGCCGCAGCACATGGTCGCTGTCTGTTTACTGGGCAGCGGAGCAGGTTTAATGGGCCAGCCCGGAGGCCATGGAGAGGCTCCCTCAGAAGAGCCATAGATGAGGGAAGCCCCCCTGCTCCCTGCCTGCCACCTCTCAGCTGGGCCAGCCAGGAGGGAGCCCTGGGCTCAGAGCCCTGTGGAGCCCCCACGCCCCTCCCCGCCCACCAGCCTGTGGTGGGGCTGTGGCCCGGCATTGAGCAGGCACCTGGGAATGCCAGGCCTTGGTGGGAGGGGCTGAGCCTGCCCCTCAGTGTCCTTGAAGCCCCGAGGGGTCCCTGCAAGGTATGGCCGCCACAGTGGGGAGGGAGGACACCTGGCCAGGCGCGACCTTTGCCCCAGCCAGGGCAGGCCTGCAGCGCCCCTGGCCCAGTGGCCCCCACAGCCCCCAACCACCTCAATCACTCATCTCGCCACCCTCTGAACAGCTGGTGCTTCCAGGGAAATTACCTAATGAATCAACAATGCGGGGATTGTGGTGGCGGAACAGTGGTGGGAACAGGCCTTTCTCCCAGTGCTAGGCCCACCAGGCACGCAGGGCACCTTCGGGGCTGCAGAGCGCCGCACATCAAAGCACATGTCCCCAGCTCCCTGCAGGTGGACGTAGTACCCCAAACTTGGGTGCCACTGCCAGTCCCTGCTTTGCCACTTGCCAGCTGTGTGACCTTAGGCAAATGATTTTACCTCTCTTAGCTTCAGTTTTCTCATCTGCGCAAATGGGGTTAACAGGGTGCTAGATGCCAGGAGTCCTGTGGATTGAGAGAGATGGCCCAAGTGGGGCTTAGCACAGGGCCTAGCACCAGGAAATGCTCACTGCACAGTGGCCAAATAATAATAACAATAATAGTAATGGAAATAGTGATAATGGTTGTTGTTTGGTTGTTATTATTATCATGCCTACCCAGGAAACATTCATTTATTTATAGTTCCCAATGACCTACTATAGGACCCTCACCAGGGGCTGCCTTTGAGCCTCAGTTTCCTCAGTTGTAAAGTAGGGTGAGGAGCCAGGGACTGAAATGCCATGGCCTGAGCATGGCATCTGACCTCGTTCCTGCCCCTGGAGACCTCCTGGCTCCCAGCCTGGGAGCGCAGCCCTGGGAATTCAGCAGAACCAGTTCCCTGGTCTGGCCATGTGCGGCTCCCACACCTCGCCCTCAGGGGGAAGGATGCCTACTCCCAGGGTGGGCACAGGGGGCTGGGGAGGTATGGGAGGAAGTATGTGGGGCTGGGGCTGGGCTGGGAACTGGTGGGCGGCCTGTTAGAGCAGGCCCCGAGCTGGGCACAGAGGGCCCATTGTTGCCGGACCAGCCTGGCTAGGCCCTCGAGAGTGGTCACCAACTGTCGAGTTTCAAGAAGTGTCTAGACAAGGCAGCCCCAGGCCCTGGTCTGGCCTTCCTCTGGGTGTGGCCGTCCCACCGGGGGCAGGCGGGGAAGCTGGTGCCCTCAGCTTAGACTGGACCCGACAGATAGACGGAGGGAGGCTGGAGTGGGAGCAGGGCTGCCAAGTAGGAAGAACAAATAGACACAATCCAAACACTGCTGGTGAGGAGAACAGCACTGGCTGTGGTGACTAGCACGGGGTCTAGAGAGGGGCCTGGGCCTGGGAGTCAGAAAACCCTGGGTTCTAATCCTGGCTCTGGTGCTGCATGGCCTGGGGCAAGTGGATGCCCCTCTCTGAGCCTTGCTTTCTTCAGCTGAACAACCACAGGTTTAAAATCCTGGGATCAGAGTGACTTGGTTTCAAATCCCAGCTATGCCACTTCCCAGCTGTGTAACCTTGGCAAAGTACTTGACCTCCATGAGCCTCAGTTTCCTCATCTGTAAAGTGGGGATTGGAATAGGTTTACCTTGTTTCTAAAATGAGATGAAACACGTAAGATGTTTAGAATAGTGCCTGGCACATAATAAGAGTGCAATAAACATTAACGACCACAGCCACTGTTATCATCGTCATCATCCTGATCTGTGCTGAATGAAGCCAGGCTTGCAGATCACTTGCCAGGCTGTGCCCAGCGCATAGCTGGTGTTCATACTCGAGTGCCTTCTCTGAGATGGGTTGCTGGGGCCCATGAAATGGGCTCACTGGAGACCAGGCCACCCATGGGGCAAGGGCAACGGGCCAGGCTATCTTTGAGGAATCCCCTTCCTTCCTGGGCCTCTGCCTGCCTGTGGTAGCAGCTCCCACAGAGACTGAGCCTGAGTCAGGTAGAGAGGGGATGCTGGTCCAGCCACCTTTCATTTGCTCCAGCAGCCTTCAGGCCACCCACAGCCAGCCCTGGGTCTGAGGCTGTAGGGGTCCCACATCTGTAACGGGGAGCCACAGGCCAGTGTCCCCCCACCACGCTCTGTGTGGTTTCCATGGCAATGAGCACAAATCCTCCAGCCCTTCACAGAGGAGCCTTGTTTGTTTTGCCCACATAACTCCGGAGGCCAAGTCACAGGCCCAGGGCCCCAGAATTCCCCCACACAGCCCCGCCCAGTCCCCCCACCAGGTCAGCCAGGCAGGCCCAGGGTGGGGGCAACACATCCCTCCCCCTCTGGACAAGGCCAAGAAACTATGGACAGGGAGCCAAGTGGTGTGACCTCCAAGTTCCTTCCCCCTTGGAGTCTCACTTCCTTGCCTGTAGAATGGGGACATGTCACCAAGCTAGCACGTGTGACATGGCCCATACTAGGTGCTTAATAAGTGCACAGGTTGCACAAGTCTTTCCTGACTTTCACCAAAGTAATTTGTATTCCTGAGCTGCAACCTGTGAATTGGGGATTAAAGTATCTATCTACCTCATTAGAGAGGATGAGGCATTAAATAAAATGATGCTGTACTGCCCTTAGCTCTGGGCTTGGCACCGAGCAAGTGCCTGTTCAGTGGGAATTGCTTGTCTTCCTCCTGCTAGTGTTGTTGTTGTTATTGTCCTCAGGTGGGAGTGGGGTGTTCCCACCATACCCTCCGGCCTCTCTGGCTTCCTCCAGCTCCCTGGAGCGGCTGGCTGGGCCGAGTCTCCTCCTGGAGGCCCCCCCGCAAAACGGGTAACCTGATTTGGGGGAGGGGCGGTGCAGCCTGGCATGGCCCATTGTTTGGCCTCCCCCTTCCGAGCTGGGGCTGGGGCGTGGGGGCGGGGCTGCCAGCTGTGTGGTGACATTCCGCAGCCCTGCTAACCGCTGCTCCTGACTCTGGTGGCTAAATTGAGTCTCGGTTTCCTTAAAATGACTATTTATTGCTTTAATGCAGTATTGAGTATTTACTGAGTGTTGGAGAAAAGGCTTGCCTAGCGAGGGGCTCCTCTGGCCAGCAGGGCTGCCTCTGCCGGGGCTGCTCCGGGGAGGCACGTCTGGAGAAGGGGGTGGGGTGGCCCGCTTTTCCAGAGAAACAAAGACCCCTCCGGTGCACCCTGTGCTGGGCTGCAGGGGTGGGGTCGCTGAGTCTCTGATCCCTACCACCCCCTCCTGTAAGTCGCCTGTGTTCGGGCGGTGGGCGGGCGGCGGGGGGAGGGCAGTGGCACTGCATGACACCCACAACCTACCCCTCACCAGCCGTGGAGAATCGCTGGTCTTTGAACAGAGCAGGCACCAGCTGCCCGCCGCCAGCCCCCGGGTAGCCAGCCTCCTCAGCAGGGCCAGCCATGCCAGCCCGGGGCCTCTCAGCTGTGTCTCTCTGCCTAGAGACCCCCCACAAACCAAGCAATGGGGGCACGGCCCTCCCTGAGGGCTGCACCATTGTCTCCAGGGTTAATTCAAATGCTGGCCAAAAAACAGAGGAAGTGTACATGGAGAGGCTATGATGGGTTGGGGGAAACAAAGACAGGAGGAAGAGGAGGTAGAGGAATAGTTTTCATCCTAGTACCATGTAGAGGGCCCTACCTGTGCCAGGCACCGTGCTGAGGGCATTACACCCCTGGTCTCAGTGACCCTCATAACAACCTGCGAGGTAACTACTATTTTTGCCCTATTTTACAGATGGGGAAACTGAGGTTTGAAAGAATTAGGGAGAGCCAGAAAGTGGATCTGAACCCAGGTCTGGCTGCCCAGCTCCTCACCTTCCAGGGACCCAGGGGCTTTGGCAGCCCACAGGAGGATGCCAGGGAATGAGCAGGCTCCCTGGAGGAAGTTCCCATGGAACTTAGCCTTGAAGCATAAAAGGGCAGAGTGCAGCCAGGGAGAGGGCAGTGAGAGCAAAGTCCCAGAGGTGGGACTAGGCAGATTTCAGGCTCCGGAGCTGCTGGAGTGGGACGAGTGAGGCCGAATCAAGGGAGCCGGGCCACATCAGAGAGGATTGCCTTTGTGCTGCTGGAGCCTCAAGTCTATTTCTAGAAAGAAGGGAAGGCAGTGAGAGAGAAAGATGGAAAATTGAGGGCAAAGAAAGAAAGGAAAAAAATAAAGAAAACAGAGCAAAAGGAAGAATGGAAGTATGACAAGTAAGCGGTTAAAGTAATAGCAATGATAATTGTTGCGTGCCTTAGAGTTGGCTCCGACTCAAAGCGACCATACGACAGAGGTAAACTGCCCCATAGGGTTTTCTAGGCTGTAATCTTTATAGAAGATCACCAGGTCTTCTCTCCCGTGGAGCCGCTGGTGAGTTGGAACCACCAACCTTTCTGTTAGCAACTGAGTGCTTAACCATTGTGCCACCAGGGCTCCAGTGATAATAATAACAGCTAATATGTCTGTGGCCTTGCCCATTTTAAGCACTTGACACATATTTAAAAAATTGAAAGGAAAGCTTGGGCCCAGATGAGGAGGACTTTATAAGCCACACTAGGAAGCTGAGGCTGCCCTATCCTGTTGACTGTGAGTAGAGAGCCCCTGAAGACTTCCGAGCAGATGTGGCTGGTTCCTGTTCATTTCCAATCCCAAAGGGCCAGGAGTCAGGTGGGGAGAGACAAGGGGGCCAGTCTCAGGCTCAGGCAGGGTGGGGACACAGGAACAAGGGCCAGCAGGGGTGCCATATGGGAAGATTGAGAGAGGAAGAGGAGTGGTTGACGGCTCCGAGGTCCTGGACCTTGGCACTGAGAGAACGGCTGGTGTCACCTTGAGAAGAGCTGGCTGGGGGAACTGAGCTTAGGGCAAAATGACAAATTGGGTTGGGGTATTTTCTTTCTTTTTTATATTATAAAAGTCATTCCTGCACACTGTAAAATAAATTCAGACAAAGCAGAAGTCAGTCACACAAAATGTGACAGTCCTTACCCCTTCTCCCACCCCCTTCCTAGAGGTGGCCACAGTCAGCTGTTTGATGGGTAACATTCCAGACCTTCTTCTATAAGCATGCAAGTGTGTCCTGTGCACACCCAGTTCGTCTCCCTTCTTAGGCACTGCTTTTCTCTGCACTGCTGAGCTCTGCACTTGCTTGTTCCACTTAGCAGCATGCCAAGGACATCTGCCCATGTCCATGCTCAGGGATTTACTTCCCTCTTTGTAACCGTGACATAACAGTCCAGGGAATGGGTGAGCTTTGATTTATTAACCCATTTCCCTATTGACAGCCCTTTGGGCTGTTTCCAGTGCTCCACCATCACATGCACAATACATCAGTGAGCATGCTGGTACATATATCTTTGTGCGCATGTGCCGTGTGACAGGAGCTGGGGTGGAAACACATTGGGTCTGTGCTGCCCTGGGGCATCTGCCCACAGCAGCCTGGGATGCAGATGGTAAAGGGGTCTGGAGCCCGGGGGAGGAGGAAGAGCTTGGAGGAATGGGCTTCGCTGGTGGTTGGAGGGCTTTTGGCATCAAAGTGGCAACTGAAGCGATAAGAGTGTAGAAGGACAAAGCCCTGGTGGTCCTCACGCTAACAGGAGGTGGAGAACCAGGAACCTGCAAATACTGTGGAGAGACCAAGGCTGTGCGCCTGCATCGCACTTCAAAAAAAAAAAGGGATGGTTAAATGTGGCAGATGCCGGGGGAGGGTATGAGTGTAGATGTCCAGCCCCTTGCACAGTGCCTGGCACATAGTAGCTACTCAATAAACTTTGGTTGGTTGAATGAATGAGGTCCTTGGGTGGGAGGTGTTGTGCATTTTCAGCTGGATAGTAGTTTTGGGGAACTGGAGGAAGCTGGGTTGATTGAGGAAGGACATGCCTAGTAAAGATGTGGCACCAGTGGATACAGGCTGAGTTTCCACAGAACGCAGCTGGCCAGGAAGGTGAGAGGTGGGCAGGTGGAGGAGGTGAAGAGCTGAGTGTCCTGGCAGGATAGGAGTGGGAGGATGGAGGAAGAGTGCTGAGGAAGTAGTTTGGTGTTTGGGGTTCACGGGATGGGGCCCTTACCGAGGTCCAGAGCCTGCATGGACCTCAGTATTTGGGGGAGGGTCCCTCTGGGGAGGAGACAGCAGCTGAGTTAGGCTTTGGAGGGGCTGAGGAAGGAGTCACACTTCCTGAGCACGGTCTTGGGTTGTTCTCAGCATTCACCATACATTGTATCTTCACCACAACCCCTCAAAGGCAGATATAACCTCCGATCATACAGGTGAAGAAAGTGAGTCTCAGGGAGGCAGAGTCATGGACCCAAGGTCACAAAGACAGGATGAAATAGAGCCAGAATTGAATCCATATCTTCCAGACACCAAAGAGCCCACTATCCTCCGCCCACTAACCCCTGTCCCACTCCCACATCCCCCCAACCCTTTTGGGGTGGTGCTTAGCAAGGGACAATATTCAAACAGGGAGAGAGACGTCATCAGGGAACGGATTCCTTTCACAAAGCACAGTGTTGGAAAAAGTATTTTGCATCTTCCCTCCTTTGTTAAGCCATGCTGGATGCTTTACCGGATAAGGAAACCAAGTCGTAGTCAGAATTGTTCACTTCTTAGAAATGGACCCAGAGACTGTGGCAGGTCTGGGGTCCCACCCAGCAAAGGGGCTCTCTTGTCAGCTTGAGCACTGAGCAGCCCTGGCCCCTGTGGCCAGAGGGCATGAGGAAGGGGAGGTGAGGGCGGGAGGGGTGGTGAGGGTGGGAGGAATGGGGAGGGTAGCTTGCATAGGCAGAGAAGATGGGGGCCAGGCATTCCAGGCAGCAGACCTGGCAGGGATAAAGGCCTGGAGGTGTAAGGGTGCACAGCGTGTGCAAGAAATAGCAGAGAAGCAGGGCAGGTAGGCCAGGTGGCAGGTTGGGACTTCGTGGTGTCTAAGAGGGGGCCAGGGGGCCCGTGAGGCTTGAGCAGGGCTGGCCAGGGAGGGTAGAGATGGGGATGGGTGGCTCCTGTGAGTGTGAGGACTCAGGGTGGGCTGGGGTGGGAAGAAGAGAGGGGGCAGTCAGTGAGTTGGGGTTCCTAACTTAGCCACCAACCACCTCAGCCTATATGTGGGTCACTCCCCTCTGCCTAGGCTTCCCTGCACACCACCACCACCACCACCACCACCACCACCACCCCCGCCCAGCCCCAGCACAACTGAGTAGCCACTTTCAGGATAGCCAAACTTCCTATCCTAGACTTTTTCTCTTGTATAAAAGAGTTCCCCTCAGACCCACATGATATGCATGTATGCATATGTGCACGTATGTCTAGGTGTGTCCCTGGGTGCCTGCGACCTGCATGGACACCTGTGTGGGCCTGTGTATCTTTGTTTCCATGTGTCTGTTTGTGTCTTTGTGTGTCCAGCAGCTGTTGTGTTCTTGTGTGCGAGGGTATACCTGGGTCTTTTGTGTTCCTGTGTGTGTGTATACACCCTGTGTGTTCACAGGTTGCCTGTGAGCACCTTTGTATGTGCCCATGTTTCTCTGTGTAAGTAGGTGGCATTCCTAATTCCTTCTGTATGTATGACTGTGTGTCCACATATGTGTGCACGTGTATACATATGTGTCATGGTATGTGTCCCTGTGCTTGTCTATGTACTTGTAAGGCCATATGGCACTGGATTCAGTTGTATCTAGGGCAGGGCGGAAAGGGAAGTCATGGGAACCTAAAGTCCCTCTGAAGCTGGGCAGCCCACTTCCCTGACCCAGCCGCCAAGATGACCCCCAAGCACTGCAGGCACTAGGTGGGACAGGAGCCAAACTGAACATGGCAGGGGTTGAGGTGAGAGGGATGAAGTCTTCAGAGGAGGCAAGGGCAGGGCTCCTGGGCAGAAGATTGATGACAGCTGTGGGTGGCACATGCCAGACTGATACCACCAGGCCTCAGCCCTGCACTGGGCCCCCGACCTGGCAGCTTTTCCAGAAACCTGACACTGGGAGGGCCCTCCAAATCTGATTGCCAAGAGTATCTCTGGCTGTGCCTCAACCTCTCAGAAAGCAGGTCAGCAGGACTAGGGGCCCTAAAGCAGGCCCCTGACCTGGGGGGTGGGAGGGCAGAGCCCTGAAACATCCCAGTACCCTTCCATGGCTAACGTACGCATACGTGAGCGGAGGCAGTGGTGTCCCTGTAGGTGTGTGTGCACAGGTGTGTAAGCACTTGTTCTGGTGCGTGTGTGTCAGTATGTGTGCAGAGATTGGCCTGTGCATAGATGGACACATATGCAGTCCTTGGTTTAGGTGGTGAGTGTAGGTGTACACATGAGTATATGTGGACAGTATGTGTGTGCATATGAATGCAAACATATCTTCGTAGGCCTATTCGTATACATGTACATATGGGCACCAGTGATCATGAATATGGCATAGGACCGGGCAACATTTCACTCTGTTATATATAAGGTTGGAGCCAACCCGACAGCAACTAACAACATGTAGGCATGTGTAAACAGCAGAGATGGGAAGATACAGATGTATAGATAGGCGTAAGTAGGTATACATGCTTGCGTACAAGTGTGTGCACATATGGTGCCAACATGCACATATGTATTGGCAGTCATGTGTAGGTGGATATGGGTGGGGCCTGTAGACTATTGGTGTGTGCAATACAGGTGTGCGTTGGAGATATGTATACGTGTGGTGACCTGCGTAAGATGGGTGGAAGTATATGTAACAGGCAAATCCATGTGGGTGTGAGTGAGCATGAGGGGCAGGAGCCATGTGCAAGCCCTCTTCTTTCTGAGCCAGCTCCTACCACTGTGGTTGTCTGGGGGTTCTTGGGGGGCAGGCAACACACACATTCAGCCAGGGGAGCATCCAAGGTGGCAGAGTAGGGGGCAAGGAAAACAGCTGGTCAGGGGCACCTCCCAAACTATCCCAGAGCTTGGCATCCTGGGCACCCCCACACCCAGCTCACCTGCGCAGCCAGCAGGAATTGAATCTCACCCCAGTAAACCTGCTCTGCACAGCTACCTCCATAGAGCCATGAGCCGGGGACGGGCTGGGGGGAGAAGGTGGCCTACACTTGGAAATTGACCATAAATTCCTCAAGATGCTTTAATTTTTTAAAAGCCCCACATAGATGCTTTGCATCATGAAAACCCACACATATCGGCTAAATGAGGCGTACCAGCAGAAGGCCTGGCCGGGCCCGCAGCCCTCCCTTCCCAGCAGCTGGGCCCGGCCTCAGCCGGGGCCCCTGGTTTGGCCAGCCAGGGCCGAGGGGCCCATCTTTGTTCCGAGTAGGGCTCAGACTGCAGAGTGGCTGGGTAAATAGTCGCCGCAGTAATCACAGGCTGATTCCAACTAATTAAATCCTGCGCCAAGAGCCCACTCCAGCCAGTATCCCGAGAGGCCACGAAAACACAGACACCCCAGACGGGGCTTTGCTCCAGGTTGGGTCTGGCTCTCTAATCCCGTATCTTTTGAAAGATAGGCGCGTCCCGGGATGAGGGGTCAGCAGGCCTGCCCTGTGCCGAGCGGTGGAATTTTTCAATAACCAGCAGCTGGGTCATCAGGCACACAAAGGCAGTGTAATATCCTGTGGGCTTACTCAGGGAGAGAGCGAGGGCCAAGCAGAGCCAGTTCCCTGCAGGCCTGGGGCAGCGGCCTCCCGCAGCCCAGGCCCCCAGCAGCTGAAAGGCCACTTTGCCAGGCCTCTGCTCTCCTCCCAGCAGAAGGGCAGAGAGAATCCTGGTCTGCAGCCTCTGCTGCCCTCTCCTCCTGAACTGGGGCTTCCAAGTAAATTCATCTTCCTTATTAAAAACCAGCCTTGATGCTCTCAGGTCCCAGCTGCGGCTGTGATGGGACCTGCCTGTGGCAGCGCTGTTGGGACCAGGTCCCTTCCAAGGGGCAGTGGACGCTTCTCATATGGGGCAGCCACACTGGGCAGGGCGGAGATCTTTAGCCCAGAGTCAGAAGACTGAGGTTCAAATCCCACGGGGCCTGTCGGCTTCAGCAGATTCCTGAGTCTGCCACCTACTGGCTAGGGACCTTAAGCAAGTGACTCAGTTGTACCCTCTGTGAAATGGGATCATCAGTCATAAGCATGAGGTTACTGAGAGGATTAAATAAGAGCCAGTGTCTGACATACAGGGCGACCAGGAAATGTTAGCTCCCTCCTCTTCCTGCCTGAGCCTCAGTTTCTTCCACTGTATTATGGGCATCAGGGCCCTTCCTCACAGGCTCTAGGGAGAACCCAGGTTCATGTCTGTAAGGGGCTCACACACTGTAGAGGGCTGTCCTCGGCAAGAACCACACAGCACATGTGAGAGTGATTAGAAGCTGCAGAGACCCAGTTGATGCTATTTTATTTTTTTCCCAGAGAAACAATAGTTGCCCCTCTCCCGAGTCTGGAATGCTTTACACCCAGGGTCTGGGACCCCTCATTTAAATTGGCTGCGAAGGGACAGGCGCTGTGAGCCCCAGGAGGAGGTTGTTAGGGATAGAAAACCGGGGCCCAGGAATTTACAATCCGTTACTTGAGAGGTGTCCTGCACCCCCCCACCCCTGCCCCATCCAGGCCCTCCCTGGCCCAGCATGTGCCATAAAGATGTCACACTGGGGTGGGAGGTGACGAAGAGGGGTCCAGAGTCTGGCTTGGGGGGATGTACGCAGCCGGGGACATAATCCTGGCTGCACCGTGTCTAGCTGGATGAGCCTGGGCAAGAGTGTCCCTCTCTGAGCCTCAGTGCCCCCTTTGTGAAGTGGGACAGGAAAGTGCCTACACACAGGAACTGCTAGGTAAGTGGGAGCTTTTGTTTTTATCCAGCATCCCCCGACCCATAATGCCAGCTCTGCGGCAGGTGATGGCTGGGCTGTGAAATCTACAGACCGATCGAGCGCCTTGCAACAGGGACTTGGTCAGAATTGTGAATCCCTCGCTGTCCACCTGTGCCAGGCATGGTGCTAGGAACTCTACTCACAAAGCAAGAGGCTCCTTCTCTTTATCACAGCACGTACTGATTTGACTCTTATTTGGGGCTCTGGCACTTTGCAGCTGTGAGGCTTGACACAAGGCACGTCACCTCTCTGAGCCTCAGTTTTCTTATCTGTGAAATGGGAAGATCACTTCCCCTGAGGGAGAATAGATAAATCCACGCACAGTGCTCAGCCCAGAGCTGGGCACACAGCAGGCAGTGTTGGGACAGGCCAAGAGCCAAGGTGCGGTAAGAGCTCCTGACACCTCCTAAGGGAAAGGGCATTTGAGGGAACCTGGGGGCATGAGTGCAGAGCACTGATGAAGGGGGAGGGCACAGCACGCATGGCGCCTGGACTTTATGGGTGCCTAACGTATCCAGGGAAACCCTGGTGGCACAGTGGTTAAGAGCTATTGCTGCTAACCAAAGGGTCGGCAGTTCGAATCCACCAGGTGCTGCTTGGAAACCCCATGGGGCAGTTCTATTCTGTCCTGTAGGGTCGCTATTAGTCGGAATCAACTCAATGGCAACGAGTTTGATATGGTTGTATAACGTATCATATCCAGGCCTCACCAACAACTCAGCAGCAGGGAGAGGGGGCCAATCTGAGAGCTGTGTGAGGGGTTCAGTGTGGGGACAAGTGTTGAGGGAGAGGAGGACCCAGGGGTGATGCTCAAGCAGAGGTGAAGGTGCCTGTTGTTGCCATCAGGGAAATGGGGTCATGGAAGAGACACTGGTTTGGGGGCCAGACAATGAGTGTATTTCTTATGAGGGGTTTGAGGAGCATTGGGATATTTAGGGGAAGCTGTCTAGGGACAGTGAGGAAGAGGGTAGAGGGCGGGCCCTGGCATGGGGGCCCAGGAAGCCCCAGGAGCCCTCCTTGGGAGTTGTGCCTACTCTGAGCAGATGTTGCCACGAGGTGATTTGTATGGCACTTCCCCAGGCACCCTGGCTTCATTCATCAGGTTCCCAGGTTTCAAGGCACCCAGTTTTTGCCTTTGGCAGAGAGAGGGAACTTGAGAGCATTGCTGGGAGTGAGCACTGTGCTGTGAGTCCTTCAGGCAAGTTGGCTCCCTTGGTGTCTCACCTCTTTGGTCCACAGTCTCATGGTGACTCTGGCTCAGCTGGGCCAGCCCACCAGTTTGGTCACCAACTCCTAAGACCCTCCAGCAAGGACATCCCTCCTCTCAGAGATGAGTATTTAGGAATCTTCTCGCTCAGGGGTTGCAGGAGATGTAGGTGCAGAAAAGGGTGTCCCCAGGGGGAGATTGCATGGAAATGGCCTGGGTCCCTTTGAAAGTGTATGTGTGTGTACCCTAGTGTGTATATTGGGGGCGGGCTGGGGGAGCAGAGTAAATAGCCACTGCCCTGTCCTCTCTGCGGCCGTGGACAGGTACACAGGCCTGTTTGGACAGCTGCCTTGTCTGTCTGTCTATTTGGGAGATGCTGGCTGATAGATGGGAGTGGAAGGATGGTTAACCCCTCGCTGCCTGCAGTGTCGCATGCCCACTGCCTCCTTCTATGAGTATAAGAGGGTGTCGATCCTGGCTACCCCTACCCGAGCTCCTCCCTGGTCCAGCTTGAGGAGGGAGCCAGCTAGCTCTGAGTCAGGGACAGTGCCTCAGGGACAGGGTGAGGGGGCTCCCAGGCATCCCCAGTCTGCCCCCATCCTTACAAGGGAGCCAATAGCAGAGGAGAAGGCTATCTCTCCTAGTAATGACCAGGGACAGAATCTGTCCCTCTATCTGTCCAGAGTCCTCCTCCCTATCCCCACACCCATGTCCTGGGAACCTTATCTGCATTTATTAAGAAGCCAGCCACCGGGCTTTCTCAGGGCTGCCCCCTCTTCACAAGTGCCAGCCTAGCGTGGGGTGGAGGAAGGGGGTTTCAGGGCCACAGGCAGCAGGCCCCTCTGTAGTGCCAACAGGCAGTGATGGGGGCTGGCTATGGGGGAGACGGGCCCAGCTCCATCTGCTCTTGGCCTTCTGAAGAACCAGACCTGGGGGGAGATCCTAGCCCCAGTGATGAATCGGATGCTGGACTGGCTGTCAGTGCAGTGTGACAAGGGTGACTGCCGACCTGGCATCTCCATGTGGACCCCCACCCTGTCCTCTTCTCAGCCATGGCTCCTCCCTGGGCTTCTCCTCCTCCATCTACCCCTAAACTGTGCCCGTTTCATGCCCTGTTGGGTTATTGTTGTTGGGTGCCGTTGAGTCAATACTGACTCATAGCAACCCTATATGACAGAGTAGAACTGCCCCCATAGGGTTTCCTAGGTTGTAATCTTGGCGGAAGCAGAATGCCACATCTTTCTCCTTTGTAGCGGTTGGTGGGTTCGAACAGCCGACCTTTCAGTTAGCAGCTGAGTGCTTAACTATTGTGCCAAACAGCGCTCCTTCATTTCACGCCCTACATCACTCTAATAACCCACCCCCTTCTCTCACTCCTGCACCCCTGGCCTAGACCCCCTGTGCCTCTCACCTGCAGGGCGCCTACTGTGATCCTCTTAGCTGGTCCCTCAACTCCCACTCTGCGCTGGCCCCCACTCCTCGGTCCCTGCTCTGCAGCCCAAACAATCTTTTAAAAATGTAAATCATTCAAGCCACTCCCAGCTTAAAACCTTTCGATGGCTTCCCGTGGCTCTTGAGATTAAGACAAAAATCCTTTAAATGGCCCACAAGGCCATCCACAGGGCACAGGTTAAATAAATTAGGGTTTGCCATACAATTAGAGTATCACACAGCTGTAATCTAGGCTGTGACGTGGAATCACCTCCAACACAGTTACGGGGCGTGAGAGCAAGGAGCAGAACAGCTTTAGAGTATACAGTATTAGTGTTTATGTTAAAAAAAAAAAAAAAAAAAGGTGGAAAAGAACCTCCGCCAGTTCTCATAAAAATAAAGGCAGGGGATAACAGATGCCCACTTGCTTGTGTATGTATTAAATATCTCCGGAGGGAGGCTCAAATGGACCTTCGTTGCCTCTGGGGAGGGACCTAGATGGCTAGCGACAGGGTGGGAGGAGACTTAGTGCACACCTTTTGGTTCATTTGAATATTACACCATGGGCTGCATTGCCTATTCAAAAATCAATATTTTTAAAATACAAAAAGTTTTAAAGTAAATGGTCTGCAAGACGCTGCACACTCTGGCTGGCTCCTGCCACCTCCCGGGCCTCCTCCTTATTCCACACACTGCCCCTCCACCCCACCCCACGCCACCCCGCGGCACACCATGCTTTGATTTCTGGCTAATGCTCCTCCAGTCTCAGGCCTTTGCACTCACTGTTTCCTCTGCCTGTCTTATCCCTTCTTTCCATCCTCACTTGGCCGATTCTCCCTCCTCTCTCAGTGTCAGCCCAAAACTCTGTCCTCAGGGAAGTGGCCTTCTCTGACCCACTCCCCACCCCACCCCACCCCCCAGCCTGGGGGTCAGGAGCAATTGCCATACCCGCAGATTCTCTCGTCTCCCTTCTCAGCGTGTAGGTCCACGAGGGCAGGCTGGTTTCTGACTTGTTCACAGCTGTCCCCAGCGCCCCGCTCAGCGCTGGCAAGCCGTAAGCACCACATCAGTATTTGGGGGCATGGATGAACTAGCGGAAGGGAGAGGGTGCCCTAGGAATTCAGAGAAGGACGCGCTCTTGCCATGGAGGTTGGGAGGTGCCCTTCTGGGCCTTGAAAGACTAGGAGAATTTTGCCGGACTCACAAGGTGGGATGGTGTTCCAGGCAGGGACGGTGCATGGCGCAAAGACCAAGCAGCTGAATTTCTCCAGCAACCGGTCTGCCCATCCGAGCTGCCCCACATCCAAGCAGTTTGTCTTGGGCAAGTTACTTTCTCTCTCTGCGCCTCATTTGCTCCTCAGCAAAATGGGGGTGATAGTAGGGACCTCTCCGAGGTGCTGGGGGCGGGGCTTGGAGGATCGCACCGGGAAGGCGTGCACACAGTCGGCGCTGGATAAATGCTAGGGGAACTGCTGCGGGCGCGGGGAAAGGGTTAAAGCCGGGCGCTTTTTAATTGTCAAATGACTGCGGGCGATTAGCGCTGGCAGCTTCCTCAATAATCGCTCTTCTCTGTACCTGCTGGGAGCTTAATTAAAAAACAAAGAGGCTCAATTTAAAGGCCATTACTATGCTAATGCAGCCGGGCGGGCGGTGATTAAGCGGCTCCAGCGGGCTGCAGGCGGCTGGGGCGGGGCGCGGGGCGATCAGTTACCCACTAAACGGGCGGGCGGAGGGGCCCGCGAGCGGCTGTGTGCGCAGTGCCCAGCCGGGACGCCGGCACGAGGGCTCTGGGCCCTGACCCGCAATGGTTCGTCTTTCGCCCGCCCCCAGTCGGCCGGAGCCTGAGCGCAGGGAGCGGTCGCAGACTCAGGGATGTAGTCTCCCAGCTCCGCTTATTGCTCGCTAGCAAAGGGCCCCGGATGTGGGTAGGAAATAAATGCCACCCACACCTCCAAGTGCCTCTTTCAGAATTTCTCCTCCTGCACCTCCCCCCCAACCCCGTTGGGCTCAGCGTTGAGGCCTGCTCTTCTGATGAACCCATTTCTCAGGTTCATCTCTCAGGCCCCTGATGGTCAGCTCAGCTGCGGAACTTGTTCTATCCACGAATAATGCCTGTGGCTCCAGGAAAAGTCAGTCGGGCACAGAGAGGCCACTGGCTGGGGAGCAGGTCTCAGGCTCCTAAACGCCTGCAGCAGTTGCTCCCACGTCCCAACAGCCACCCCCACCCCGCCCACCCGCAACTCCAGGAAGGCAGGAAGTGCGGTACCCATGAGGCTCTGTCCCCAACCAGTTGGTTGACCTAGATAAGGAAGGGACTCCTACCTCTTTGGGTCATCATGAGGCATCAGTGAAGTCCCTGCATGTGAAGCGCTGAGCACAGGGCTAGTCTGGTTCCCATGAATGTGACGTTTAGTAGGAATGTATGCCAGGTTCAAACCTGGGTTCAAAAAGTCAATAGCAGGAGCATGTTTGTTGGGTGCAAGGGAGAGGGGGAGACTTAGTCCAGGTTTTGTGAAAGAAACTGGTCAATGAGGTCCTCAGAGACTGGACTAACAAAGCTGGTGCCATTTCTGGTTACATTAAGGGGAGTATAAGCTGGAGAATGAGGGAGATGACTCTTCTCACCTCTGGAGGACTGAGTTGCTGGATGCCATGTTTTAAGGGCTGCATAGACAAACTCAGGCTCATTCAGAGGGTGACCAGGATGTGGAGAAAGAGCCACAGGAACCTGTGGAGCTTAACTAGAAGAATGTGGTCACTGTCTTTGAGTCTCAGAAGGGCAAGAAGGAACAGACTTAGTCTATGGGATCCCAGCTGAAGGATGTTCAGCCCAACAAAAGACACCCCCCGAGGCTGTCTTGACTCCATGGTTTTGACCCGGAGTATGTCTTCATTGACCGTCTGGTCAAGTTTATGACAATAAACTTTGGTAATTTTGTTGGTAATATTGAGAAGCACCCTACCTGAGCCTGGGGAAAATTAAACTTGGTAAAATAATCAGCACAAAATGCAACAGACAACAGTGAAACTACTCATGGTAAATGTGTCACTGGCTACAAATTAACTGGAGAGTCAAATCCTGATAATCGGTAAAATCCAGTACAGGCACAAACCTGATGATAGAACAAACCTTTATTGAAAATTTTTCATGGAACATAATTTATCTCAATGAAAATAATTTTCATAAAATAAAAATGAAAATGGAAAAAGTTGTAAATTATTTAACTGCACTAGAAAGAAAATTGATAAAAAAAATTAAATTGCTTTCATGGAGTTTGTTCCAGAAAAGACACGCTCAGGGAAGTTTATCAATGTTGTTATAAGCCTAAATAAAGTGCTTGTGGTCTGTGTACCCAAAACCCATTGCTATCGAGTCGATTCCAACTCATAACGACCCTATAGGACAGAGTATAACTGCCCCACAGGGTTTCCAAAGAGTGGCTGGTGGATTCGAACTGCCAACCTTTTGGTTAGCAGCTGAGCTCTTAACCACTGTGCCACCAGGGCTCCAGTCTATATACAGGGAGTCCAAAATCCTTGGGGTCAAAAGGGTAGAGCTAAAACATAAACTTGGCCACCTGTTATACACTCCAGCGATGCCCTGGATTTCTCCTTCTGAGACCTCCTCTCTCCTGGAATTCCTTGTTCCCCATTACAGCAGGAGCTCCCTGAGTGCAGTGCCCCTGTATCTTGTTCCCCACTCATTCTCCATCACCTAGCACAACACCTGGCCATGGTAGGTGCTTGGTAAATGCTTATGGAATCAACAACGCTTACAGTGAAAGGCTCAAAAGGCAGTTTCTGCTTTTTCAAGAGGAAGTATCACGGCACAGGGCCTGGTACAAATGAGTGCCTAAGTATTTGTTAAATGGATGCATGGATGGATGGATGAATGGATGGTTGAGAGGGTAGATAGATGGGTGATGAGTAGATAGATGGGTGACTGGATGGATAGGTAAATGGAGGGCTGGCTGGCTGACTTGATGGCTGATTGGCTGGATGTTTGGGTGGATGCGTAGATGGATAGATAAATGGGTGGGTGGGTAAGTGGATGGATGGATGGATGGATGGATGAGTGGGTGGATATGAACAGACCTGACCTTTTCTCCTTAGCCCAACATTCAAGGCTCCAGCCTGACCCTTCTTGCTCACCTATGCTCCAACTTGACTGACCCACTGTCTCCCTAACCCTGAAAATGGCTTCCATTTTTTTCTAGCCTTTGTTTTTTCAACTTTTCCTCCCAGAAAGTCCTCTCTGCTTCACTGTCCCTACACAGAGCCCAGCCATACCCCTGTTCCATCCCAGCCCACCACTCATCTCCCCATTCAAATTCTCCCCATTCTTTTAAGTCCCCTTCTCCAGGAAGTCTTCTTTGACCCCCAGATCAGAGAGCAAATTTGCCCAACCAAATTGACACCCCATCAAGTGCTTCCCTGGATCCCCCAACCCTTTATGGTCACACATCTCTGGGCTTGACCTATTCTGTCCATCCAAGACCCGGGAGGAAAATCCAAAGGACCCTACACCTCTTGGTGTGGGAGTTTCTCATCTTCCACCTGTGCTGTCAGCCCTGTGACCTGCCATAGCCCCCCACCTCTCTAACCTTGGCCTTCCAGCCCCAGCCCAGATCATAGGCTCAGCAGCTCTGAGCTGACAGAGGAAGTGGGCAGGATCGAGGAGGCTGAGGCAGGAGAGGGCTTCAGGAACAGGGAGGTCTAGAACGTCAAGCACCAAGGAAAGGAGAGCAAGCGGGAGCTCTGGAGCCTAACTCCCAGCTTTGAACGCCAGCTGTAACACTAAGCAGTTGTGATACCCTCTCCTCTCCAAGTATCACTTTCCTCTCGTAAAATAAGAGCAGACATGCCCATCTTTCAGAGGTCTTATGGGGAGCAGTTCATGTGCAAATAAGACACAGGGCCTGGTAGGTAGGAAACAATAAATGTTAGTTAATAATAATAGCTGCTAGATTTGGCAACCAGGAGCTATGTGCTCAGTGAGAATGGGGGAAGGGAACCTGAAATCAGCTCAAAGGCATTCGATGAGCAGATGGGAGGAAAGGCCCCTAAGATGGGCCCAGCACAGGGCCTGGCTCATAGTAGGTGCTCAATAAATGTTAGATGGATGAACAAATAAATCAATCATCAAATAAATTGAGTTTGCCAGTGAAGAGGCAGAAAGAAGAGGGAGGAGAGTCAACTTAAGAGTTAATGAAATAATACAGGTAAAGACCTTAGCTCGGTGCCTGGCCGAGAAAACACATTTAATAAATGGCATCAGACCCTCCAAGGCCTCACTGGCCCAGCCTTTCCGGCAGTTCTTCTGGCCTGGACCAAGGTCTTGAACCGGGCCAGAAGAGGCTTGTGGGAGAATGGTCAGGGGGCCTGATGCTCCACCTCCCACCTTCCCTGGATCACTGTCTCTCCCTGATGGCAGAAGGACTCCTACCTGACACCAGGGGAGGTCTGGTCCGCAGAGTGCCCTAGCACCCCCAAATGGCAAAGGGACACCTGGAGCAGAGTCTGAGTATCCTTCCCATCCCCAGAGGTGAGAGCCCCAAAGGTGGGAAACCAGTTATGAGGTGCCAGTCCTGTGAGCACAGCAGCTCACTCTGTAGGAGTGTGTGTGAGTGTGTCTATGTGTCTGTGTGTGTGTCTCTGTGTGTGTGGATCTCTGTGTGTACGTCCACCCTGGCAGCTCCCGAATGGGTATCTGCAGCCTGAGCCTCTTCCTGAACTCCAGACTCATATATCAGAGCTGCCCCCTAGACATATCCACATGACTGATTAGAGGGCAGCTCAGACCTAACATGTCCAGAACTGCACTCCCAATTCTCCCCTCCCTCACCTCAAAACCAACTGTTCTTGCCACATCTTCTCCATTTCATTTAATGGCAACTCCATCCTTCCAGTTGCTCCAGCCAGGCTACCTTCAAAATGCACCCAGGCAGACTATGTCTCAGCACCTCCTGCTCTCAGCTGGTCTGAGCCAACATCATCTTTTGCCTGGATTACTGCAATAACTTCCAAAGCTTCTTCCACACTCTTCTCCACTCAGCTGCCGAAGGCATCGAGTTAAAATGTCAGTCAGCTCATGTCTCCCTCTGCTCAAAAGCTTCCCAGGACTCCCATGTCACTTCAGGAAAGGCACCACACCATCTGCACCCCACCTCGATACCTCTCTGCCCCAGTCTCCTACCCTTTTCTCCCTCACTCATCTGCTTCAGTCACAGGAGCCTCCAACCACCCAGGTTCACCCTCCTGAGGGCCTTTGCACTTGCTGTTCCCTCTGCTTGAAATCTTCTCACAGGTAGATACAGATATTCTCCCTCAGGTCTCTGTTCAAATGTCAGATCTCAGTAACACCTCTGTGTGTCTTCTCTAAGATTGCAACACCCTGCCATCCCCATGGCTCTTCCCTGCCTTATTTTTCTCCATCACATTGCCACCATCTATTATACTCTGTATTCTGTGAATTTATGGCTTTGCTGCCTGTCCCAAACCCATTAGAACGGAAGCTCCGTGGCACTTGGAAGGGGCGTCCGTTTTGCTCAGTGCTCTATCCCCAGCCTCCAGACAGTGCCTGGCACATAGTAGGTCACTGAACGTGTGCATGCCTGGCCAGGCTGACCGCTGTATGGTACCCCGGGCTCCCGGCTGTGCCTGTGCCTCCCTGCCGCTGGCCAGTGACCTCCAGCTTAGGCTGGGGGCTCCCGACAGCGCCCCGGGCCGGATCAAAGGGCCAAGGAGGCGGCGGCCCCGCACAGCTGTGTCTGCGCAGCGCCCGCAGGAAGCGCTGGGGCAGCCCTCGCTGCAGGCCCGGCCCCGGCCCGGCGAGGCCGCGGAGCAGCCCTGCGAGGCGTGCGCGCCGGCGGCGACGGGTCGGAGCGCCCGGCCACTCCGCGCATTCCAGCCGCGTGATTGACGCGCGCACCAGGGCCCCCGCCTGCGGCTCCTGCCGCCACCCGCCCGGCCCGCCGTCGCTGCCGCATCAAAGCAGATGTTTGCAGCTGGTTTGAGTTGGATTCCCATCAACAGGCCCCTTTTTGTCTCAAAATAAAAAACAGCTACGCCCGGAATGATAAGGACGCGGCAGGCACGTGGGGGAGATGTCAGCGAGTCGGACAGGAAGGCCAGGCAGCTCCCTCTGCCTGCTCCATACCCCATCAGCTCCTCCAAGTGACAGGTAGACTCTGGCAGCAGCAGGGGCCCCCAAGAGTGTCCAAGGTTCTGTCCCCCACTCCTGTGAACTCCAACTCATCCTTCAGTAATCATCACAGACATCACAATCACACGAGGAATAACAGCATTAGCCCCCATCACTGCACACTTACCATGTTCAGGGTCCTGTCCTAAGTGCTCTACAACCATCCCCTCATGGGGGCCTTGCCACGAGGCTAGATGGAGGTGTGGTGCAGAGTGGTTAATACATTGTTGTGCTTACCTGTAAGGTGGGAATTGTGATCCCATTTTCAGATGGGAAAACAGGTTCAAAGACTGGAGGTGGCTTACCCAAGGTCAGGCAGCTGGGGTTCAAATGCATTCCTTCTCCTTCCAGAATCAAGTTCTTAACAATGTATCATGTCACCTCCTCCATGTCCCCCACTCTTCTTCAGCTTGACCATCACAGCTCTCTGTGCCTCCCAGCTTGCTGAGTGTACCCCACTGAAGCACACATACTGCTGTGGGAGCTCCCATGGGGCAAAATTTGATCTCTCTCCCAGCATTTGTATGAGGCTTGGCTTAGAGTCCACCTCCATAGATTTTGCTGAGTGAATGCAAGAGGGTGTAGCCAGTGGGGACAGAGGGGCTGTAGTTCCAGGGGCCAAGTCTTGTGGTCCCCATGGAGGGAGGAGGGTGTTTCCAGCAGTGGTTGCTCTGGGGGCTGTGGGGTACACAGTCTCAGAGCTGTGGGGCTTGGGCCTGGAGAGGTCCTAAAGGAAATCAGGCTCAGAATCTGCCTGGTCCCCAATGTGACACTGGATGAGGGTCTGACAGATGCCCGTAACTACTGTCCCAGTCATCTAGTGCTGCCACAACAGATATACCACAAGTGGACGGCTTTAACAAAGAGAAATTCATTTCTTCACAGTAAAGTAGGCTAAAACTACAAATTCAGAGCATCAGCTCCAGGGGAAGGCTTTCTTTCTCTCTCTGGCAGCCTTCTAGTCAGTGCTCCCCCAGACTAGGAGCTTCTCCGTGCAGGGACCGCTGGTCCGAAGGGCACACTCTGCTCCTGGCACTGCTTTCTTGGTGGTATGAGGTCCCCCAATTCTCTGCTTGCTTCCCTTTTATCTCTTGTAAGGTAAAAGGTGGCACAGGCCACACCCTAGGGAAACTCCCTTTACATTGGATCAGGGATGTGACCTGGGTAAGGGTGGTGTTAGAATCCCACCCTAATCCTCTTTATCATAAAATAACAATCACAAAATGGAGGCCAACCACACAATTCTGGGAATCATGGCCCAGCCAAATTGATACACACATTTTTTGGGGCACATAATTCAAACCATGACACCTACCAAGGAATATACAGACAGACAGGAAGAGCACAGACCCAAGGATCTGATCAGGGGACTTCAGACTGAAATCTGAGGTGAGAAAATTCTAGAGCCTGCATGGGGGAGGGGGGGCACAGTGAGGTTTAGACTGGGGAGAGAGAGGGAACACACACCTGTAGAGGTCACTACTGTGCCAGGCACTGGGTTGGGCTTCTCATATGGGTTAAAACTCACTGGATTCTCTATCACCTGGTGAGGGAGGGATTAACAGCCCCATTTTACAGAAGAGGAATTTGGGGTTCCAAGAAAGGATATGACTTCAAAGCCACTCAGCTGTTGCTGGAGGTGTGGAAAGCCACACACCTGAGGGCGGAGGTCTGACAAAGGGCCCTCAGGTGAGCAGGAGAAGGAAGAGACACAAGGACAGCAGATTCAATTGAACCACCTCCTGTCAGGTGTCCAGGCCTGGCCCAATCAGCTATGGTCAGGGGCAAATCATTAAGGACAAACATGCCCCCCCCCCCATGCCTTCCCCATGTACTTGGGATGAGGGTGCAGTTAGTGGGGTTGCTGCAGGACTCCCAGCCTAACAGGAGGCATGCATGGAACTTCACTGATAAAAGTTAGGAAACTGGATCCTGAGTTGGGTAGTTACAAAGGGGTAGGGTGAGGACAAGTTCACTTATCTTGTTACCTAGTGGCATTCTTGGACCCTCAGAAGTGGAGTATCCAACATTCTCTTATCCTACCTGGTTGCCCTTCTCACTCCTCACAAGGTTGTTCATTCATTCAACAAACACTAACTATCTACTCAATGCCAGAGCCCAGGGTAGGGGGTGGGATTAGATACAGCTCCTGATTTCTAGCTCTGGGGGGACAGAAAACACACAAGCAGCTGGATAGTGGCTGGGTCTGTAGGCATCAGGAAAAGCTTCACAGAGGTGACACTTAAATTGGGTCTTGAAGGATGAAGAGGAGTTCAACCAGAAGCAAAGGAAAGGGGAAGAGCAGATAGGTCTTGGAGTCAGATGGAATTTTAAGCGCTAAGGAGGCAGGAAGGGACTTGCTGTTTTAAGGGAGCAATGGGAAGCCGTGGTAGCTGGAACAGAGGGTTTGAGGCCAGGTGTGGCAGGGATGAGTGGGGCCTTGAGTGCCATGATCAGGTCTTTGGACGTTAGTCTGAAGTTGTTGGGCAGTCTTGGACATTTTGAAGTGAAGGGGGCATGTGATCTGATTTGCACTGGTGAGGAAGCAAGACAAGACTTTGGGTGTTTCCACCCCTAAGGAGGAAAACACCTGTTTCCTTACGAAATGGGAGGTGACACAGTCCACTGAGCAGGAATGCAGTGGTTACAGAGCTGGAGAAGGGTGGCAAAGGCTGGGAATCACTGCTGAGGTGGTGAGGGAGGTGTTGACTAGGGTTATCTTTAGGGCTGGGGGACACCCACTGAGAGTAGAGGGTATAAACATGGGGTGTGAGTTGTTTTAAGAACCCACGAGAGGCTTTATAAACTGTAAAGTGCTGTGGCAGGGTGTGAGAATGGTAGTACAGTGACGAGGAGGCGGGGGAGCTTCCACTCAGTGAGAGCAGTGAATGGGTGCTGGAAGTCTTGGAAAGACGATGACAGTTCTCATGGCCCCCATTTACTGAGCCCTATAAGGCTGGCCCTGTAAGGTTGCCTCTATCATTCTCTCTACTGGGCAGATAGGGAAACTGAAGCTCATAAAGGAGAAGGAACTTCTGCAAGTTCCCAGTACTAGGGACTCATTAGGATTCCAAGACTGGTGCATGCTGTATGGACCCCAATATCTGGGGATGAAGACCCATGCAGAGAGGCTGGAGTGCCCCCGGGACATTAGGAAGCCAAATTTATTGAAGTTCGAAGTAAAAGAATCAGCTGTACTGCATTTGTCTCTGCAGTTGTTAATGGTGTAAGATAAATGAGTTAATCAGATTTGTAATTCATGTTCAAATGCTCTAGAAAAATTGGTTTTCAGAGTATTGTTTATTAGCTTTATGAGTTTAATAAATTGAGCATTAAACATATAAACCAATAAAAACTCAGAGTGAAATGGAGACGTGGTCTCACAGCCTGGGACTCTTCAAGAAAAGGATGTCCCTAAAAATGGAATGTTTCACTGTGTAACCACAGATGATCCTACTAGGAAAAAAAAAAAAATGATGTGTGTGGGGGTGGTTACTGGTGGAGGAGGTGTTCATTTTGGTTTTTAAAACACATATATGCACTCAACTCCACCTACTGGGGGCCAGACACATGCTAAGCAATAAAGACTTGGGGTGAATGGGATCCCTGCCTCAGGAGGTTCACAGTCTTGAGAGCAGACAGATGGGTATGGTACCCAGAACACCACAGGGCACGGGTAATTGATGTGCTAAGAAACAGTCAGATGCACAGAACAGGAGGGAGGGAGAGTACAGTGTTGATGTACTGTGGAGACTTGGGGGAGTAACCTGCACCCTGCACCCTGGCGTCCTGATCTGGAAAGTGGGAACAGAAATACCATCTTCCTTTTAGGGTTCTTGCAGACTTAATGAGCTGATGCAGGTAGATAATAAGCATCATTAAACCCAAACCAAACCCATTGCTGACAAGCTGATTCCAACTCATGGTGACCCTATAGGACAGAGTAGAACTGCCCCATAGGATTTCCAAGGAGTGCCAGGTGGATTGGAACTGTCAACCTTTTGGTTATCAGCCGAGCTTTTAACCACTGCACCACCAGGGCTCCAAGCATTATTTGCACTCAATAAATGTTAATAAGAGAGGCAGACAGACAGACAATGAGGCAGACAGACAGACAATGAGGCAGGCCAGGAGTGCTCTGTCCAGCTTAGGCCAACAGAGGCCCAAACCACCGCTGGAAGGGTTGATCCAGAACCCATAGTGGTGGTGAGAGGGAGGGACTGTCAGGACCTGTAAGCCCGGTGTCAGAGAGGCTGTTCCAGGAACACGAAGACCCCAGCAAGGGTGTCAACAGAAGCTTTCTGGACACACATGGGACCAAAAAAAAGGGGCAGAGGAAAGGCAGACAGCAGCTAGTGCCAAGCACCTTCTACATGCTAGGCGTAGTGCCAAGGGCTGTACATGTATTTGACCCTCCAATGACCCATAGGTAGGTACAACCATTCCCATTTTACAGATAAAGAATGTGAGGCCCAGAAAAAGGTTAAATGTCTTGCCCAAGGTCACATAGCAAGAAAGTTATAGAACCAGGATAGAACCCCAGGCTGCCCACTCCAGGGCCCTCTCCTTTCTCACAACCCCAAACTCTGCCCCACTCCCAGGAGGCACTGTCTCCCCAAGGCAGGTGGGCAGGACTCCCACTAGACCAGGTTTTGGGTAGGGACTGATTTGCCCTTCCATACAAGCCAAACGGAACTGGGTTAGTTCAGTATTCAGTCTACAAACATTTATTGTGCACTTTAATGTGTGCAGGGCCCTGTGCTCAGCTCTGTAGATACAGAGGTGGCCATGGCAGAAAGGGAGAAGGGGAAGGCAGACCTGGAAATACATAAAGTGGAGTCCTTATGTAAGTGCTATAATGGAGAAGGGGGCACAAAGACAAGGAACTCAGAGAGGGAGGCATCTATCTCAGACTGGAGAGGGGGCTTCCTGGAGGAAGCAATGCCCAAGCTAAATCCTTAAAAAATTAGCAGGGTTTGCTAGGCAAAGGTTGGGAGTGGGGGAAAATGGTGTTCTAGGCTGTAGGGGCAGTATAAGCAAAGGTGTGGCAGTTTACATGGACAATGGTGGGGGGTGGGTCATGTAGATTGCCCATAAGCCCGTGTGCCTGTGACGTGAGGTGAGGAAACTGTTCCCTGGATTTGGAACATGCAGATTAGGGGAAGGGGGGAGGGGGGAGAATGGTACTTGAGAGGGCAGAGTAGATAGAGGGGAAGCCAAAGGCTACTCCTGGGCTGGCTGCCCTGAGGCCTGCCTGAGACGAGGTGCAACAGGGATAGAGCTTCGGCACCCCCACCTGCCCTGACTCCCAGGGTCTGCCCTGTCCTGGCTTCCCACCCAAGTGTGGGAAGCAGAAACACCCATCTTGGATCCCCAGCACAATTCTGAGGAATGGGAACTATTATCCCCATCTTACAGATGAGGACACTGAGACCAAGACTGGCCCAAGGTCACAGAGCTGGTCAGTGTCCAAGTCAGGACTGAAATCAGGACCTGGGCTCCAAACTCAGTGCCCTCTCCTCTCTGTCAGGGCCTCTCCCACTGGACAAGGGAGGCAGAAGTCTCAGAGCCTTCCAGCTTGAGCGATTCTGCATCTCCGGTCAGGATTTGCAGCTTCCGTACAGTGTTCATGGGGGAGAGGGCTGCCCCTAGCCTCATAAAGCCTGCCACAGTCCAGAACACGCCCTCTGTGCCAGCCACTTTACATCCAACAGCTCATTGCATTTTCACATTGCAAAGCAGGCAATGTTGTTGATCCCATTATACAGATAAGTAAGCTGATGCTCCGAGAGAAGAAATTATCTGCCCAGTCACCAGCCAGCAAGTGCTGGAACCAGGCATTGAACTCCAAGCCACGTTACCTCCTGTGGCTTGACCTTCTCAGTGGGTGGTTCCCTGGAGGTTGGGAGGAATTGAGGGAGGGGATCAGAGCTCGCAGAGAGGAGGGAACCCTGGCAGTTGGTGCCCCCTAACTCCTCTCACCTCAACAGTTAGCAGCTCTCAACCCAGCATGGTAGACAAAGACAGCCCTGTAATTGGGAGTGAGTATTTCATGGCATCCCCCCCGCCCCCGATGTTTTATTGGGTGGAGAGATGCTCGGAGACCAAACGGATGGCACATTCCGTTTATAAAGTGCACGCGGTTTGTTTTATTTCCCGAGTTTTTGCAATCTAGATAACAGATGATGCCCCGAGTGGCTGGTGCTGCCTCCGTAATGGTGGCACAGAGCCTTTGGAGAAGTATTAATAATAGATTGTGTTGATGAGTTTGGAGAAAGTAGCAATCGACCCCCTGCTGCCAAGGCATTAGCGCGGCTGTTACTGTTCCGAGTGCAGTCCGCACAGTGGTGCGTAGGCTGCAAATGCGGGTCACCTGCCCTGCCACCCCCCTCCCCCAGCCTGAGAAGGCTTCCTCACTGGGTGTGATGACAGCCCTGGGACCCGGGCCCCTCCATGCTGGCACAGAGATGCAGCAGTCCCTATCCACTCACAAGCTACAGAGGCTGCAGACTCAGTGGCGCCCCTAGGTCAGGAGGTAGAGGGTGTGGAGGGGACAGAGGGGCAGTGGGGTGGTGGGGATAGGGCAGAAGCGTCCTCCATGTCAGAGAGCAGGTTCTGCACACCTGAACTCCTTCCCCAACTCAATTCCTTAGGGCCTGAGAACTACAATGGGCCTCCGCTGCTATGGACAGTTGGGCAGGTTGTACTCTGCACAAGGGTGCTGAGCCAAAGGGCTACATAGGACTGAAATGCAGCCCACATTCCGCTCATGGAGTCATGCACTTTGGTGCAGGACAGTGATGCCCTGAGGAAGGGTGCCTTTTCTAGTTCTCACAAAGGTGCAGTGTGGCCTAACAGGTCTTGCCTACCTGGGACACAGAGGCCTGGCCTGGGCTTGGCTGTGCCCAGGCTACCCCAGCCTTCACTTACCTGTTCAGGGAACATTCACTAAGGCCTCCTTGAGGACTAGGTGGAGCCTTAAGGTCCCGCCTTAAGGAACCCCAGTGGAGCTGGGGCTGACAGGGACACCCATTGCCACTCCAATGAGATACTTACTCACCGAGTTACATGCTCAGTATCACTGAATCCTAACAACAGCCCTTTGAGGGAGGGCCTGTTGACATCCCTACTTTACAGCAGAGGGAACTGAGGCTAGAAGGGAGCATAGAGGAGGTGCCTCCCCCACACTGGGGCATCAGAGAAGGCTTCTCAGAGGAGGTGGCATTGGATTTGGGCCTTGCAGTATGAGTAGGAGCCTGCCGGGTAGAACAGAGGTGGGTGCCAGGGGTCACTGAGGTTGCTCCCCAAGCTGAGTGCTCTTGTCCATGCCAGGGTGGCAGACAGAGCTCAGATTGGCCCTGTCCATCGTGCCCCACCAGCTCGCTGTAGGCGGCACTGATGGCAGCCCCGGGAAGGGAGGCAGCCTGAATGCCTCACATTTATGGCTGTGTCTGTTCCAGAACCGATTAGTAGAGAATTGCAGCTGTAATCTGTGCCCGTGATGGTGGGCCATAAAGAGGGATGGGACGTGCGCAGCACTCCCAAGGTGGCGCCCGCAGACGTGGCCCAGGGATACGGGGAATGAAAAATGGTTTTAATTCCCTCCCAGCAGCAATAATTTGATTCTTCATAAATTTTTCCATCAAAGTGTTGTTGAGGCTGAGTTCCCACAGAGCAGGGCACATGATGAGGGTGGAGGGGCTGGGAGGAGTGGTCAGCAGGCCCGGGCAGAGAAGGGGCCCCACTGCCCAGACCTGCCTGCCCACGCTGGCCAGAGGCACGTGCAGACCCCGCCCAGCTTTGTCTTGGAGATGGAACCACTATGTCATCAAGGAACCAGATCAGATCCAGGCTCTGAAGTTGGCTCATCATTTACTACTCATGTGACCCTGAGCAAGCGACTCTGCCTCTTGGTGCCTCAGTTTTCTCATCTCTAAAATGGGGTTAATAACCATTCCTGTCTCATAGGGCTGTTGCAAAGATTAAATTAGTTTCTGCACATAAAATGCTGAGAATAGTGGCTGGCATGCTCAGTAAATATCTGTTGGCAGATATGCCCACGCTGAAACAGAGGAGTAAGTAGGCATTAGCCAAGTCAAGGAGCAGAGAAAGGACATGTTGGAAGGCCAGCATGATGGTGCTTTGGAGAAAATGAAGGCTGTTCCATGGGGCCACTGCCTGGGGGAGCAGAGGATTATAAGAGAAGGAAGGGCATTGAGTACCAGGCTCAGGAGCTTAGATGTTCTCCTAAGGGTACTAGGGAGCCATGGAAGAATTTAGAGCAAGGAAACAGCATGATCAGATGTGTGTTTCAGAAAGATTCCTCTGCCTTCTGTGTGGAGGTGGGTTGGAGGGGGCAAGACTAGGGGCCAGGAGCTCAGGAAGGAGACTCGGGCAGCGGCTTAGGGAGGAAAGAAGGAGCCCAGACTAGTTGGTGGGTCGGACAGGACTGGGAATTGCTTGGATGTGGGGGTGAGGAAGTAGGAGGAACACGGAGGAGGCTGAGCAGGTCCAAGAGTGGGGGTGGATAGGACCTGCGGACTGCCTGTCCTTCCCCTCAGGGCAGAGGGCGGCCTGGCCCTCTGGAAAGGTTGAGGCTGACCCTGCACACTGCCCTCTAGTGGCCACCGTGTCTAAATGGGAAGGGGCCTGAGTTGCAGCACCCGGGAATGGTCTGGGGACTTTGAGCAGGAGGAGTAGGGCTGCAGGGCCCCCCTATTCTCTGTCTCTGTCTCCAGGAAGGGCCTCTCTTACCTGTGCCTGAGGGTCAAGGTGGCAGGAGGAACAGGCCCTTAATGGGCAGTGGCCTCTGAGAGGGAGCCCTGAGCCCAGCCCAACACGCCCATTCTGTGTCTCCACAGGCTCTTCGCGGCCAAGTGCAGCGGCTGCATGGAGAAGATCGCACCCACTGAGTTCGTGATGCGGGCGCTGGAATGTGTGTACCACCTGGGCTGCTTCTGCTGCTGCGTGTGTGAGCGGCAGCTGCGCAAGGGTGACGAGTTCGTGCTCAAGGAGGGCCAGCTACTGTGCAAAGGCGACTACGAGAAGGAGAAGGACCTGCTCAGCTCCGTGAGCCCCGACGAGTCTGACTCCGGTGAGCCCGGGTCTGGAGCTTGGGGCAGGCAGTGGGGAGGAGGGCCCGGCAGGGTGCTGCAGAGGGGTGTCCCAGCCAGAGCAGGCCTACTCCTGACCCTGGGACTTGAGCTAGACACAGATGCATGCCCCACATACGTGCACATGTGTTCACTAAGGTGTTCACATACACACGTGCACCCATGCAGGTGCATGTGGACACTAGTGGGCACATACCCACAAACACACAAAATGCACCTATGGATATTACCACCTGGGGCACACGTACCTGTGCAACTATACATACACATGACCATAAATACACACACACATAAAATGTACATTTGGATACCCATACCCAGGAATAGATATACATGTGCACGCATATGTGTGTAGACCTGTGCTCATATACATGAGCACACAAAAGCCCGCACCCAGGTATGCACACTCATGTGTACACACACCCAGACATGCATATACATACACATATAAACCAACACACATGTGCACACACATGCTCTATGTACCTATATATGTGGCTGCACACACACACACACGCACACACAATGCGGGGCAGCGGGAGGCACAGCAGGGGGTGGGCTGGGGAGGCTCTGCGATCCATCCGAGGCTGGCATCTCTGAGATAGTAGTGTGCACATGGTAGGGTAGGCGTGTCTCTGGGTGAGTGCATGTGTATCTGCTTCGGAGTACACGTGTGTGCCTGCTCAGATGTGTGCATGCTGGTGTGCCCCTGCTTGTGAGCATGGGCCTGTGTGCATATGTGTGCATATGTGAATACATCTGTGAATACATCCGTGAGCCTGGGCCTTTGTGGGCACACATGCCAGTCTGCAGGTGTGTGTGCCTGTGGGTGAGTATGCATGTCTGCGTGTGCACACTTTGGTCAGGAATACGCTGAGAGTACCTCTGGTGTGTGCGTCTTTGCCTGTCAATTTTTAGTCCCTGGAAGCTTGAGGGAAGGAGGCTCCTTGGGTTCTCTGCTCAGGGCCCTCGTGCCTGGCTGGCACTGGGCTAGTACAGTGGGAACGGGTTTTCTCTAAGGCTGGTATCCTAGGCTGGGGTCTCCAGGGTGCCAGAGGGCAGCAGGACAAGACGGGTCAGGGTAAGCCTAGGGTTGGAATAAGGCTCCAGATGCCAGCATCTTTCTTCAGGGGATCTGTTGGCAGAATGAGGCCAGCAGACCTGCCAACATGTTTGAGCGCCAGCGTACCTGGCACACTCCCATATGTATCCACACACAGCAGCATGGGCACAACCATGAGTGTGCATCTGGGTATATGTGCAGGTGTCTGTACCTGCCCTTCACGGGGCCTGTATTTCTGTTCTCCTGAATGTGTGTGCAGCAACTGCCATGTCTGCGTGCGTGTGTCTGTGCCTGTGGTTATCCATGGCACACAGTGGTGGCCTGCTCAGGGATAGACAGATGGACGGGGAGCTCACTACAGTGACAGTCTTCCTCAGGTTGAGCCACTGGCTACCTCCTGTGACTTTAGGACCCTAAGTCACCCTAAAGGGCCTGGCAAACAGGAGCATCTTCTCTCCATGCTCTTGGTTCAAGTATGTTCCAGTGTGCCTGCATGTGTGGTCAGCAGAGCAGGCCTGGGGGCCTTGGGCCAGGGTGAGGAAGTGAGGGCTGTATGTTGGGGAAAGGGTCACACACACAAGGCAGGGGAGAGCAGATGAGGGACGAGATGAGGCAGGGCCTGTGGGCCAGGGGAAAGAGGCAGACTTTATCCTGAGGGTACTGGGGAACCATGGCAGGTGTCAGCAGGAGGTGATGGGATCCCATCAGGCAGCAATTGCTTAAGGGTACAAGGCTGGGACCTGGGACTGCCTTTTGGCCCTCCCCTGACAGGCCAGGTTGTATCCCCCACAGTGAAGAGCGAGGACGAGGATGGAGACATGAAGCCGGCCAAGGGGCAGGGCAGCCAGAGCAAGGGCAGCGGGGACGACGGGAAGGACCCTCGGAGGCCCAAACGGCCCCGGACCATTCTTACCACGCAGCAGCGAAGAGCGTTCAAGGCCTCCTTTGAGGTCTCCTCCAAGCCCTGCAGGAAGGTGAGGGGTGGCTGGGTTGGAGTGGGTCCGGGGTTGCCCAGGTCGCCCCTTCTGCTCTTGCAGGGGGCAGAGACATCCCTCCGCCTCCCCATCCACCCCATAGTTCCCCCCACTACCCACAACTTCTCAGCTGCTTCCCCTGACGTGCCTGACCAGTCTCTCTCTCTCGGGCCAGGTCCGAGAGACGCTGGCGGCAGAGACGGGCCTCAGTGTGCGTGTGGTCCAGGTCTGGTTTCAGAACCAAAGAGCAAAGGTGAGAGGCTGCCTCCTGCCCCACCCCCACTGGCTCTGGGCAGGGGTGGGAGTAGAGAGGGACAGGGCAACAGACAAGGGGGGCAGATGTGGGTGGGACAAGGAATGTCTCGGGGTCAGGGAGGCAAGGACTGGCATAACTGTGCTCCCTCCACAGATGAAGAAGTTGGCACGGAGGCACCAGCAGCAACAGGAGCAGCAGAACTCCCAGCGGCTGGGCCAAGGTGAGCTGGGGGCTGGGGACAAAGGTGCCCTGGGCTCAGAGTCTCTGGTACAATATTTCCAAGAAACCTTCTACCAGGGATGTTCGGAGCCCGGGGAACTTCTGCCTTGGAACCAGCTGAGATCAACAAAGGAGGGAAGTGGTGGGGACCACAGGGAGAACAGACGGCTGGGTGGGCGGCCTGGAAGGGTGGCAGAATCTCTGCAATCAAAACAGCAACCGTTTACATGCTTAGCATTCAACACACTCCATCTCAGTTAATTCTCATAAATCCCTGCAAGGAAGGATATTGCCATAGTCCATTTCACAGATGAGGAAACTGAGTCTCAGTGAGATTAAGGGATTTGTCCGGGATCACTCAGCTAGTAAGGGGGCAAAGTCAGGCCTCAACCCCAAGTGTGGGGCTCTAAAGCCTGTGCTTTTCACACGATACTAGCTTGCTGCTCACAGTCAAATTCAGTGGAAGTCTGCAACAGAAATCTCCCAAGTTTTTCAGGGTGTTGGGAGTCCAGGGTGAGCTCCTTCTGGGTAGTGAGGGGCCAGTTTAAGGGGAAGGGGCCAGGGCCCCTGATACGGGGCTTTGCCGAAATGCTGTTACCACATCAGAATCTGGGCCAGGGCTGGTCTCCCGGGCCCCATGGGGGCATGGAGTCAAGGGGCTCAGGCCACCCTCGTGAGAGCCCCAAGGCCTTGAAGGAAGGGGTGCAGGGAGCTCCCCGGGACAGCTGAAGTGAGGTGGGGGCCCCAAAGCTGCCTGCTCCCAGGTGAGATGGGGGCCCTGGGCAGAGGTCAGGGGTACTGGTGGGCAGGCCATTCTACTCAGGACTGTGGGGCCAGGCCAGGGCCCAGGCTGGCCTTAGGGCTTCTGAGTGCACAGTCTGGGAGCCCAGTTCTCCCTCCCTTCCTCTGTACTCTCTCCTGGGACAGTCCAGCCTCCTCTGTGTCTCATCGTCTTCTGTTCTCAGCTGCCTCCTAGACACTGCCTCCCCAGAATGTTCCACAGTCCCCTCAAACTCATCGCGGCCCACACTGTACTACGCACTCTGCTCAAGCTGCCACATGTACACAACACCCTCTGCCCCTCCCCCCATCTCAGTACATGGAGCCACCGTCCACCCAGTTGCCCAAGACAGGAACCCAGGGGGCCCCTCTGACCCTTCCTGCCCTGCACTTACCCCACCTGATCCATTCATTGCCAAGTTGGAACAATTGTTTTCTTGTCCAGTGTCCCTCAGGCCCTCCTCCTCTGTCTTCCCCTACAACTTCCTAGATGTAGACCCCAGCCCCTCTCCCATAGCCTCCTCCCCACTGGTTGCTGACCTCAGCTCTCCTCTCTCCCAGGCTTTCTCCATGGTCTCCCCTGCCGAGACCCTCCCCTGGCTGCTGACAATCTCAAGGGGAAACCCCTACGCAGCCAGGCCACTTGGGACCGCATACGTGAGGGGCGTCTATCTCCAATGTGGACCTTCTCCGTCCCTTACACCCAAGACTCCCTGACCCTATGGGGCTCTCTCATGTCTTTGTTCCCACTGTTCCTCAGCACAAATGCTGCCCCCTGCTAGGGGCCTGTTGAACCCCTGCTGGTTCTTTAAGTCGCATGGGAGCTGGGGGCCCCTTCCTCTAGGAGGCCTTTCAGGACCCTCTTGTCCCAGCTTAGGGCCCTGCTTGGTGTGCCCAGATTCAGAGAGCTGATCACTGCACCCACTCGTGGAATCATTATTACCTGCTTAGCGGTCTGTCTCCCCCTTGGGCCATGAGCTCCTTGAGGATAGGGCCATTGGAGAAAGGAAGGAGGGGAGAGGGTGGGACTGTTTGGCCTTTGATGAACTGATTCTGGAAGACAAGCTGAAGTGTGTGCCTGGGGGAAGGGACTGGAGGCTCAGATGTCTGGGCTTAGTAGACCTGTGGGCCCCATAAGGCTGGAGGCAACCTCAGCCAGGGTGGGGGTCCCTGGAGGAGTCGGAGGAGGTCCAAGGGACTGCAGCAGGCACCCTGGACTGTGGGGTCAGTGTGGGGTTGATAGGGAGGTTGGGGGCACTCCTGCGGTGATCAGGGGTCTCTGGGGGTGCATCTGTGGAGGCTCCACAGAGGGCTGCCAGGATGGGGCAGGCCGGGCTGGTCAGTGAAAGTGCGCTCTGTCCCCAGAGGTCCTGTCCAGCCGCATGGAGGGCATGATGGCCTCCTACACGCCGCTGGCCCCGCCACAGCAGCAAATTGTGGCCATGGAGCAGAGCCCCTACGGCAGCAGCGACCCCTTCCAGCAGGGCCTCACGCCGCCCCAAATGCCAGGTGACCACATGAACCCCTATGGTAAGCCGCCCTGCCCCCCGCCATCCCCAGTACAGCCCCTGTCCCCCTACCTTGCCCAGGAGGGCAGGGCAGGCCTGGAGCCATGCTAGCCACCTCCCGCCTCAGGGCCCAGGCAGGCCCGGCCAACACAGCACCCCCACCTCCTTCTGACAGGAGGGGGCGCTCTTGAGGGCCCCACACCACGGCTCCCAGCCTCTCTAGTCAGACGCTGGTGAACAGGTCATTCTGTCCCTCCCTGGCCTCTGGCCACACAGCCTGCAGGACAGACAGGGCCCCCAGGAACCCCAGCAGGCACCCTGGTCCTGACGCCCCATCTTCCCCCCAGGGAACGACTCCATCTTCCACGACATCGACAGTGATACCTCCTTAACCAGCCTCAGCGACTGCTTCCTCGGCTCCTCAGACGTGGGCTCCCTGCAGGCCCGCGTGGGGAACCCCATCGACCGCCTCTACTCCATGCAGAGTTCGTACTTTGCCTCCTGAGGGCCAGCCAGGCCGCATGGACGCTTGGGCCAGGGCCAGGGGGACAGCAGGCCCCAGTAGCCAGCCTTGCGCTCCTGGCCCACCACCCCCAGAGACTCTACAGACAGCCATACGGTGCCCTCCCCTCGGCCAGCCGGGCCTGGCTGAAGTGCCATTGGGCACAGCCGGACAGAAAGAGGGGCACAGCCTGGGCAGGGGATGTGTCCTGCCCACAGAGACCTTGTCACCCCCAGGGACCCAGAGCTCTCAGACACCACTCACCTCCCCACCCCACTTGGCCTCCGTCGTCTCCTCCTCCCTCCCCATCTCTCTTTCGGGAAGCTTAAATTCTCTCTATTTTTTTAAACGTCCTCTCTGTGTCCGGCCAGCTTCGTGGTCAGGCCTAGGCTGAGGCAGTGCCCTCAGTGCATGCCCAGGGCGGTGCTGCGTGGCGCGGTGCCTATACCTGTGAGAAGCGAATGTGCCTGTGTATCCTGGGCGAGTGCCCCATCCTGACTGCCCACCTCCTTCACCAGCGAAGGCAGGGACAGCCTCTGCGGGCAGGCCCACTAGCCTGGGTGTACCTCTCCCAGTCTAGAACTGGAGTGAAGTGGGGACGCTGGGCCTGGTGTACCCGCCAGGCGCACCACGGCTCTGCCCTCAAGGGGGAGTCCCCAGGGACCCTGGAGGGGGGTTAGACTGAGCCTAGGTGGACACCAAGGGACAGAGACACACATGCCAACACACGCGCACATAAAGGCACACCCACAGATACAGAGAAATGCTTTGTGGGTCTGCCCCATCCATGTCTGACGAGGCCAGGGTCAGAGAGAGGAGGTCAGATAGGGGCAGGGACCGCATTATAGCAACTGGAGTGGAAGGAAGGAAGGATGGGAGGAAGGGGTGAGGATGGAGTGTGGTCAAAACACCCCAGTGGACCCAGAGGTGTCCCAGATTCAGCCCAGATAGGGGCTTCCTGGGTAGGCAGGGCAGCCCCAGACCCAGACAAATGCAGGGCAGAGACTGAGCCCCTGTAGCCAGGTAGAATCAGGCCAAATAACAGAAACTCCGGGTGGAGGGACCCTAAAAATTACCTGCTTGGCACGCCATCTGATGTTTGGCTCCTGCCCAAGCTACCTCTGCCTCTGCTTGCATACCTCCAGTGATGAGGAGCTCACTACTTTAGCAGGCCCCAAGTCTGCTGCCCTTTTGCCTGGTTGCACCTCTGCCTTTTTCAGCCCTGAGTCCTCTAAGCCAGGCTTTTCCAGCTCCTTCAGCTCTTCTTAAAACTGTACCTCCACATGTGCTCCAGTGTTCCCTCTAAAGGTGTGGAATAGCTAAACCCAATCTTCCCACTGACATCAGCCAGCCAAAAGTGGTGGCCCATCACCTCTTCTGGTTTCAGTGCTCTGCCTCTGTTAATGTGGCCCATGATCCAGTGTTTGGGCCACAGGACCTTGGAAACTCACCCGCCTTCCTGTAACTGAATCTCCCCGGCCCTCACACACACAACAGCTAAGCCACATCTTTCTTCTGTGTGTCCAAAAAACCAAACCCAAACTGGCTGCCATCGAGTCGATGCCGAATCATAGCAACCCTATAGGACAGAGTAGAACTGCCCCATAGGATTTCCAAGGAGCAGCTGGTAGATTCGAACTGCCAACCATTTGGTTAGCAGCCAAGTTCTTAGGGGACATTTATTGTTTAGACCCAAGTGCAGGAGCTTGACTTTTTTTTTTTTTTCTTGTTACATTTCGTCTTCTTTGACTCAGTCCAGCCTGTGCAGTCTCCCTGCATTCTGGCTCTGTGACCACTGGTTTGCTGTCCCTCCTAAGCACATCTGCCAATGGGAGGAGTCAGCCCCATGTGTGTCACCAAGGCCTGGGTGGGCAAGATGTGGAGCAGAACTGGACTGTGGGGCCTCTTGCTATTTGGCATTGGCCCATTCACCAGTCCTCTTGTGGTGGTGCGTCCCAACTACATTTCCAGCCTGCTTTCCCTCAGAGAGATTGTGCAGGACCTTGCCAAATGCCCTGCTGGAAACCAGATAGGCTACAGCAACA
The DNA here is from genome assembly GCA_030035585.1 of Dugong dugon. NCBI lineage: Eukaryota > Metazoa > Chordata > Mammalia > Sirenia > Dugongidae > Dugong > Dugong dugon. The sequence goes on from CM057471.1 coordinate 71,305,836, forward strand.
CCAGCCCCTAATCTACTCAAAAGAGGAGGTGAGGTCAGGCTGATGGGCCCTGTTCTCAGTGACCCCACACTGGCCCCTGGTGATCACCGTGTCCTCTTCCAGGTGCTTACAATCTTGCCTTTAATTCTAGCGTCCAGCCCTAGGCCACCACCCTGAGGTGGCCCGGTCCACCCTTTGAGCAAATATCGACAGTGGGTGTCTCTCCACCTTTGGGCCCCTCTGCCCGGCCCACTCTAGGATCCTCAAACTTCACCAGACTGCTAATGGTTTTGCTCCTCTGTCCACTGGGGAGAATCTGTTCCTCTACAGCATCCTGCCACCCTTACAGTATCCTCCCCCATCCCAGGCTTCTGCGCTCACCCTTGTCAAGCTCTTCAACAGGCAGGGTTGGCAGAAGGGAAGCTGTGGGCAACATCACCCCTCAGGCCTGAGCAGCCAGCCTGGCCCTTCTCTGCTCTTCCGGTTCCAAAGACAGCATCAAAAAGTTCTTAGACCTTGGCCCTTCTGCAGCCTAGCCCACCTGGGGCCTGTGCTGTCTCTTGGTCCTGTGCCACTGCTGGTCCCGTAGGCAGCCACACTGGATTGAGAGATGCTTCTGTTTCTCCTTTTGCACATGCACAGTGACTCATGCACACAGCAGATCTGGGGGAGACACCTCAGCACCCAGGAGGACTGGCCCTTCTCTCCCAGACTCTGTACGTTGGAAGAAACCTCAGGAAAGAGTCACCTAGTCCAACCTCCTTGTTTTACAGCTGGACAACCTGACCAGGAGAGAAGAAGGGACCTGCCCAATCTCACAGCAAGTTAGTGACCGAGCTGGGCTGAGAACAGGAACATTAGGCCTGCCTCGTCATCCTCCTTGTCTTCAGGATGACCTCCAGCTCAGGGAGCATGACTTGTTCTTAGTAAACTCTTGCCAGCTCCTGGGGTCACCGCTTCCTGCTCTGTGGCATCACAAAGTCTAGCCCTCCTGAGTCCACCCCAGGCTCTGCCCCCTCCATATGCTGACCCATGCTAGGAGCTGGTACAGCGACACTCATGTTCATTACCCTCAGATTGTCAAAGCCAGAAGGAGCTGAGAAGCCCCATCAGCAGCAGTTAGGCAACTCCCTTACAGTATGATGTGCTTGTTACCACAGGCTTCCTCATCCACTGATGCCCAGCCCTGGACTGGGTGTGGGGACACAGGTGGACAAGATGCAGAGCTTGCTCTTGAGGAGCTCTCTGCTTAGAAGGAGAAGCAAGCACACTGCACTGCAGCCCTGTTCAGTCGTTGTTAGAGACCCATTTCTCAGATGCAGAACTCGAGGCTCAGAGAAGGGAACTGATGTGCTCAGGGTCACCCAGCAGAAGCAGGGGAGCCGAAAAGGCTCACTGGGGCCTGGGGTGAGCTGAGGTGAGCAGGCTCTTCCCCATGCATGGGAGGAAGCAGAGCCAGGATCATCACCCAAACCCCTGCCATGGTATGGGACCATCAGCACTATGTTGCCGGTGGTGGGAAGCCCAAAGGAAGAGACCATGTAACCACCTGGTCTCCAGAGAAAGAGGCAGAAAGTGAGAGGTAGGTAGGGAAAGTCTTGGAGAAAAGCCAAGCTCCACTTCCCCACTGGGGAAACCAAGGCTCAGAGAGAGGAAGGCATCTGCCCCAGGTCACACAGAGTCAGGGCAGAGGAGGGACCAGAAGCCGAGGCTCCTGCCCCAGCCAGAGCCTTGCCTGCTGCTCTGTGAAGCTTCCCAAGTGCTCTGCTATCCTGGAAGACTCACAGGGAGGCCACACAGACAGAGGGACACTGTGGTTCCAAGGGTCAGACCAAGGGAGCCAGCATAGCCCATAAGAGAAGGCTCCCTAGAGGGGATGGGAGTGGGGAGTGTGCTGCATCCTGCCAGGCTCCAGCCCCCAGCACATGGTTGGGGGCTTTGCAGGCAAGCTGCCTCCCCACCCATCTGGTGCCAGTGCCCCTTTCGCTTCACACACAGGAAGCCTCAGGGGAAGGAGAACTGGCCGTTATCTGCCTGGCCGCAGCCCTGGGCTCTGGGCACTCCCTGGGGTGAAGAGCCTGTCTGCCACCCAGGAGCACCTGCAGCTCTGCGGCTCATTCAGCCCTGCTGGAAGGGGGCCCATGCTCACACGTACACACACTCACACCCGGCTGCACATGGAGGCTCACAGACCTGCGCTCACACAGGCATGTGCTTCCTGGGAGCCTGGGGGAGCAGGATGGACCCACCAACTTTGGGCCCTCGGAAGGTCCCATTGCCAATGAGCCTCTTTGTTGATCCCTTGGGCCTCCACCCCCTACTCGGAGGTCCCTCAGGAGCCTCGCCAGCCGGCTGTAGGGTCCAGGCCACCAGCCATTCCTCTGTTTTCCTTGTACAGACTCACTGCCCACCCGCCATCCCCAGACACATTTTATTTAATGACTTGTCATTGTTAAATTATTTATTAGCGTTTGCCATGTCACCACTCCCACCTTGCCCTCTCACTCACACCTTCCACCTCTTACTACAAAAGCCGAAAATGGAAACAACAACAAAAAGATGAACCATCAGTTAATTTGTAAATAAACCAACCTGTACACTCCTGTAGTGCCTCTTCTTGGAGCTGGGGTTGGGGCCTTGGGAGGAGGGGCACTGCTGGGCCTAAGCCAGTCCTGCATGAGACATTAGCAGCTCTTTCAACGGCGGCCAGGGACAGCAGGTTAAGAAGGGCTTGGGGTCCCTGGTCTTGCCCCATTCCCTTGTCCCATCCCAGCCCATAATCCTCATCACCTCCCAACCCTATCCTATCCCAATCCTGAACAATCTCCCTCTTTAAAGCAAACTCATCCCATGCGATCTCTGTTCCCTTCCCCAATACTCATTTATTCATTCAATTAATAGTCATGAAGGGCCCCTTACGAGCCAGCCACTGGAATGAGTGATCCCTGCCTCAAGGAGGCCCTACTCTAGTGTGGGGGACAGTGTAATATGAGCTCAGTTGAGGTGCAATGAGGCCATGTTACAGGGGGTACCTGACTACGTCTAGAAGGGCTGAGCATCACAGAAGGCTTCCGGAAAGAAGCTACATGGGAAGCTGAGACCTGAAGGGTGAATAAGCGTTATCTGACATTGCAGGGACCAGGATTATGGGAGTGCCCCAGGCTTGTGCAAATCTTGTGACTCCCCTAAACTGCACAAGAATTGCTAAGTTGGGAGTGGGGGAGAAGCAATGAGACGGAGGCAGGGCCAGCCTACCCAGGGTCTTACTGCTGAGTGGAGAATAAATTTGATTACATCAGGTGAATTGGATGGAGGCAAGGAGGTCAGCTGTATAACTTAGGAGAGAGGTGACAATGGCCTTGACTAGGGTGGTAAGAAAGAAGGGGACCCCAGAGATACTAGTGAGAAAGGGGAGCCAAAGCAACATCAAGGGTCCTGGATCAGTGAGATGGGGCACAGGAGAGGAGGCGGTTTAGGGATGGGAATAAAGAAATCGGTTTTGCACACATTGAGCTGAGGGTCTCTAGGGCATCGAGGTGGAGATGTCCTGTATAATACCCAGCAGGGATGGGGCTCTGAGGGACCAGAAGCTGAGCTCTGGAGTCTTCAGAAACCAGGTGGACAGCCACTGAGGCACAGGATGGGTAAGCCACCCAGAGAAACGGGGAAATGGGATGTGGGAGGCCCAAACCCTGAGTAATCTTGATGACATGGGACTGGACATGGCCGTGGGATCCAGGGGATATGGTGGCTGGGGTGGGGCATGAGGTAGGGATGGCAGAGACTCAAGGGACAGTTGAGATTTCAGAGCAGTGGTTCTCAAAGTGCATTCCTTGAAATCTTAAGGTTCCTCAGAGTACCTTGAGGAATATCAGTGTGTGTGTGTGTGTGTGTGTGTGTGTGTGTATACATGTGTATCTGTGTTTATAGAGATAGCTCTGTGTGTCTATTTGCCTGAGTATGTTGTGCATGAAGTTGGGTGTCTGCAGGTGTCTATGTATTGTATGTAGCTGTGTGATCACTGGCAAGGCTGTTCAGGCCTGTAATGAAGTTGGGTGTCTACCATGTGCATCTGTGTGTTGGTGAAGATGTTTGTATATCCATATGTGGGGGCCTCTGGGCCTCATGTCCACAGACCTAATGTTCTAATGCTCTCTTCTCTTCCCTATTTGCTCCCCACTCCTGTGGGAGGAGATCACCTGGAAGCCACTTCTAGATTCTCTCCCAGTGCCCATGGGCACCAGTGCCCCCTGAGGGCAGGCTCTGCCCTGCACCCTCTTTTGCTGTCACTATTCACAGCCTCTGGGTGACTGTAGCAGGCACACGGCTTCAGGAAATCTAGAGACATTGGGACCTCTAATTCATTTCCTCCTTTGTTCCCCAAACAACCCCAAGGGGCAGATATTAAGGTTCCCATGTTTCACAAGGGAAAACTGAGGCTTAGAAGGAGGAAGTGACTGGTTCAATATAACAAAGCTAACAAGGGGTAGCAGAAGCAGGATTCAAAACCAGGTTTGGCTGTAGGACGTAAAGTGATACTCGTGAGGAGTGTGATTCTTAGCTCAAGTAGATACAAGAGACTAAACAGGCAGCTTCTGTCCAGAGGTGAGATAGGAAGGCAGAGGGGGTTAGGAGCTGGTTCAATGGACATGGGGAATCAGGGGTGGAAACGAGGACTGTGCTGTCACAGTACGGGGAGAGCAATTAGGGTCACATAACAATGTATGTATAAATTTTTCTATGGGAAAAGATAAAAAACAAAACCAGGTTTGGCTGCAAATCCACACTCTCTGGCCTCCTTAAGCCCACACTCTCTGGCCCTGTGGTCTGGGGCTGTTTGGTTGTCAATCTGTCCCTTCCAGCTGTGGCAGGGCTGAGAGCCTCACTGGCCTCTATCCCTCCTCCAAGGTCAGGCCCAAGAACCCAGGAAACTCTCCTACCTTCAGAGTGGTCTCACCGAGGCTCAGAGAAAATTAAATCAGTTGCCCCAGACTGCCCAGGACAGAGGCAGGACTAAACCAGGTCTTTGCATCCAAACCCTGAGTCTAGGCTCATGTGAGGGGGGCTTCTGAGCTCTGTCCCTCCCCAGCAGTGGGCTGCCAGCTCTCTTGCCTACAGCAACAGTTTAAAATCCTGTCACTAAAAAATGTGTGGGGGGGTGGAGGGGAGGGGACTGTGCTAATCCATTTCTCCCCTGTCACCTGCCTGACTTCTCCTCCTGGCCCAGAAGGTGAAGGCATGGGATGGGGGAGGAAATGGGGGCTGAGTCCCTGGGGACAAGACAAGGTACAGGAGATCCCCCTCTGGGTTCCCCTTTCTGAGGCAGATTGAAGCAAGACTAGCCAAGTTCCCACCATTGCCAGTGGCAGACTTCAGCTCTCTGGCCCTCACAACTCAGAACAGCTCTTATCCCATTGCACAGATGAGGAAAAGGCGGCTTAGTGAGAAGAACTTGCCCCAGCATGATTCCTCCCAAGAGTATGGGGTTGGAAGGATTTAGGCCATGGATCCTGCAGGAGTTGAGAAGGGGGAGTGGGGAGATCCCAGGAGAGAAGCATGGCTCCCAGCCCACCCTTCAAAGGGTCTGAGCACCAGGAAGAGGGGCATGGCCCTCTACTTCTGCTTCTGGAATTCCCCACCGCTAGGATCTGGTGCAGTGGTTAAGAGCTACGTCTGCTAACCAACAGGTTGGCAGTTCAAATCCACCAGACGCTCCTTGGAAACTCTATGGGGTAGTTCTACTTTGTCCTATAGGGTCATTATGAGCCAGAATTGACTCGATGCCAATGGGTTTAGGGTGCTTTTTGGGTTTACGATCCCTGGTGGCACAAAGCCATGACTCTGTTCATGGCTTTGACTTCAGAACAATCCCTGGGGCCCAGCTGGAGAATGGAGACAGCCCCCCACCCCCCATTGCTCATCCCTTTTGTTTTTCATCCCTCAACTAGCAGACTCTCCCAGGACCCTGGTCCACAGAAGAGATCACAAGAAGGGGCTACAACAAAGACATAAAAGACTCAGAGTGGGGAGGGCTCATCACCTATGCTCGCGAAATCACGGAGGCCTCCTGGAGGAGGAGAGCTTTGAGCTAAGCCTCCAAAGATGGGTCAGAGTGGAACAAGAGGAGACAGGGGAAGGTCATCTAGGAAGAGGGAACAGCCAGAGCAAAGGCTTGGGGGTGGGAGCAGTAGGAAGCCGGTATGGCAAAGCACATCCAGGTTGTAGCCAAAAGTCCAGAGATGGCAGGAGATGAGATCCCCAGTACTGGGCAGGCCAGGGGTCGTTCAGGCCCTCGGCGGAGAAAGGACACCTGAAACATCCTGTTCTCTGATTTAGCTGGGAGTAAAGCCAGTACACAATACGACACTGAATAATACTGAGGCGTTTATGTTACGTACTGATTTATAGCTTAAAGAGGAATAATAAAACCAACGCCCCTGTACCCGCTCCTTAGACAGAGAAAATGCACATTTTCAATTCCTTGGAGCCCTCGATGTCATGATTCCAAGAGCCTCTTGTTTCCTCATTTGGAAAACTTGGCTCCAAATTAGCAATGAGGTGATGCACAGAAAGTTCTTAGCACAGAGTTTGGTGGAAAAGGGCTCAGTGGCAGAACACCCATATGCTTTTCCATGGGCAGCACTCCACTGTTATTCCCCTCCCTATTCTCAAACCTTGGGGAGCTTTGCTACTAAAGCCCCAAGAAAGACCAGAAGCCAGCTTGCATTTCTCTATTAAACCTGTGGAGCCCTGATGGTGCAGTGGTTAAAAGCTCAGCCGATAACCAAAAGGCCAGCAGTTCGAATCCACCAGCCTCTCCTTGGAAACCCTATGGGGAAGCTACTCTGTTCTATAGGGTCCCTATGAGTCAGAATCGACTTGACTTGACGGCAACAGGTTTGGATTTTTTTTTTTTTAAACCTGCAGTAACGCTTCAGGCCACGAGGCGGCGATCGGGAGTCAGGCAGGTGAGCGCCCAAGCGGCGGCTAGGTTAGGAGACGCCACAGCGCGCGGCGCGGGCGGAGGCTTCTGATTACCGACAGAGAAGGAAGGAGGAACGAACCCTCTGTCAGAGGCTTTTGTGCGCCAGGCATTGTGCGGGGCGCTTTACAGGGATGATATCGTGGATTCCTCATTACAACCTTGAGAAGAAGGTGTGAGCATTCCCATTTTACAGACCATTAAAGTGGGCTCAGAGATGTTAAGTAACCTGTTTGAGGCCGTACTGCAGAGTTGGGAGTTGGACCCAGGTCTGTCTGACTCCAGAGCTCATCCATGAGGGACCCACAGGAGGAAAACAAGAGAATATGAGAGGGGAAAAAAATAATGAGAGTAATAGCAACTTGATACGGAACACTTGCTACTCTTCAGCCACTCTGAGACTCTCTATGCTGACCTCACTGATCCCTCAGACCAACTGTGAGGTGGATACTGTCACTATTCCATTTCATTGATACGGAAACTGGGGCTCGGGGAGGATAAATGTCTGGGAGAGGCTGCTGCCCCTCAAATGCCCTGGTTCCTGGGGGAATCGGCCAGTCCTGGGCCCAGAAGCAGGCCGCAAGGGGTGAGTGGAGGACAGCTGAGCCTCCACCACACAGCTGGGCCTCCTCTCCTCCACCCCTCCCTCTACAGTCAGCAGGTCCAGGCCCTGCCCTAACTCCAGGGGAGCCTCGCCTTCCCCAGGTCCCCAGGACACACCAGCCTGGAGACGTGGCACCGCCTGGGCACGTGAGGGGCTCCCCCACTGGAGCAAGGTCCAAGTCCACCATCGGGACATGCTGCCCACTGTAGATACTCCCAGAACATGAGACACAGTCACAACTGCAATTCAGTGATTCATTTTGATCATTTCAGTCACTGGGACCCGCCAGTGGGGACAACTGATCTGGGGGGGGGGGCTGGGGCTCTGGGGTGTGGGGGTGCCCACCCCATCCAGCTTCAGGAACTGCGTAGTGCAGTGTTGTCAAGCATGGACTTTGTAGTAGGGCCACTTGGATTCCCGACTCAGCTCTGCCACTCACCGGCCATGTGACCTTGAGCAAGTCACTTGACTGCTCCAAGCCTCTGTTTCCTTATAAGCTGAGGTGTGAGCATGGACCCCATTGAGCCATCATGAACGTCACAGGAGTAAGTGAGCTGGGCCCAGGGTTTAGCCTACCCCAGGTACTCAAACGGTGGGGCTAAGATTATTCATGGATGCCCTTGATTCTGCCCACCAGGAAGCTGACCCTCAGCCTGGAGCCCTGAGCCAAGAGGGGCCCGAGAAGCAGGTGTGGGGCTGTCCTTGGTGCTGGCAGTTGTGACCTTCCCACACCTCCTTAGGTCTGGACAGCTTTCAGGAGCTGTGTTTCTTGTGACACCCGCCTTCCTTTTCCTCATTCTCTGGAGCTAACAAACAGATAATGGACAGGCCCTTGGGGCTCCCATGACCCCAGGGGCCATGCAAGAGGAGGCATGGGCAGTAGGAACTTGCCTCTCGAGTCAACAGGTCCCATCTATCATGAGCCAGGCCTCCTGACCAGAGTACCTCATTCCCTGTGACTGGTCCAACAGTGAAGTTGTGGGAGGGGCATCTTCTTGGATCACCAGACGCAGGGATGACTGGCAGCTATGTTCTTCACCACAAGGAGGCGCCCTAGAGACTATAGCCAATTCACAGACAGAAGGTAAGAAGAGAGATGGACAGAGAGGCAGCCCCAAGGCTACAGCTTATGGAGGCATTAAAGAGCCGATATACAAAGGTTCAATAAAGCCTTTTATTGCTTAAGCTAGTTTTGAATTAAGTCTCTGTCACTTGCCACCAAAGGGTCCTGACAAAAACCCACACCATCTCTCAGGGTTATTGGATGAGTAAATGAGATAATATTTCCAAGTTTCTAGCATAAATTCAGTGCTCAAAAAACACACAAAAAGAAAACACAGTAGCTAAGATGATTCTCAACAGACTGCAATAATGACCTTTGTACCTTCCTGCCGATTTTGCAACAGCCACCCCACTCTGTTTATACAAGTGCGATTTACGAAAACTCTACCCAAACATGTGCATTGATTTTTCCGCTGGTATTTAAGAGAAGACATGTTTTGGGGCATTTTCTCTGCAGATTCCATTCAAGCGGATATTGTCAGAGATTTCCTGAGAATAAATGAAAATGATGATTGTTTGCATAAAATACCCAGTGGCTGCCACATGTCATCACTGCAAGAGCAGTTCCTGCCACCTGAGCTCTTGTGCACATGAGCACCTGCCTGGTGCAGGGAACCCTCTGTCCTACACATACAAGGAGGGGCAGCCTCTCGAGTTCAGCGACACCTGGAACTGGGTGGCTGTGCTACGGGGGCAGGCAGTGGGCTACTTCATAAACAACAGAGCTCAATTGAAAAAGTGAATTACTAGTGCTGAGTTACTAATAAGCAAATAATCAGGTTATACCCATCACAAAAATGTCCACAAACACAGCGATTGTGACAAGAGTAGAAAACTGGAGTCATGCTCTGCCAAATGAAGTGAAGTGGCAACTCTGGAAGAAGGCAACTTACTGCAATTGATCTTTCTGCTTATAAAATGCCCTGCCAACAACTAGCAATCATGCTAATAATGACGACAACCACAACAATAATAATAGCTGCTGCGAGTTGAGCACTCACAGTGCTTTGTAGGCATTATCTCGTTTAATTCTCAAAACTACTCCGCGAGCTAAGTATTAATATTATCCCCATTCTACAGATGAAAAACGTTGAGGCTCCAAGGGGTGAAGGAACTTGTTCAAGGTCACAGAGCTAGTGAATGGGAGTTCCTGAGAGCCAATCACCAGTGTAAACAAGCAGTGTCAGTTCTGCCTAGAAGGAAGGCCAGAATAGACAGGAAAAGCCCCCAAATTTTCTGCAGCTCTGCCTTCTGAGTTGGTGGAGTTGGATTCACAAGACCAGGCTCCAAGCCAAGGAGTGCCTTGGAGTGGCCTGAGGGACAGGTAGGGAGGCCGCTCCCAAGGGAACAGGAGTGAGGACTCAGCAGTAGGGCTGAGAGGTGTAGCCCTGCCTAAGCTGCTTTCCGGGTGTTGGCCCACGGGTTGGCCCAGACATGCCAGGAAAAGAGAAGCAGGGAGAGAGGGAGACTGATAGCCAGAGAGCCACCCTCCCTCTTGTGGCCCAGCTTAGTCTCGTCGCAGGCATCATCTTGAGCCCATTGCACTGTTGCCTTAAGCTATCTGAGAGGAAAGACAAGGGTCAGAGCAGTCAGCAATGTGCTAAGAGCACACAGCCAATCTGCACAGATAGGAAGATGGGGAAGGGAGCAGAGTCCAGTAAAGGAATCAGGTCGGTTAGGAGCCTAGAAAGCTCGTGAACATCAGGCAGGTCAGAAGAAGTGGGAATCATCCATGGAGAGACCAGATATAGAAGACAGAGGTGCAGCTTTTTATGTGCTGGAGCTGGGGCTGAGGGGCTGGACAAGGCTAGACAGGAGGGAGCTGACCATGCTGTAGAATAGGGGAATTCACACAGGGGTATCTCAGAGGCCTCAGCCAGCCTGGGTCCCCCAGGAGCCTGGCCATTTCTCTTGGGTCCTTCCCAAACCACTGGAGTAGGTGGGGGCCTCTATTGGTGGTAACTCCTTAAAGCCAGGGCGCTGCTCAGGAGTGGGCCTGGCCAGTATCACCATTGCAGATCTCTTCCCTGACCACTGAGCGGGAGAATTGTTAAGACAAACCACTGTGATTTTTCACCCTAAAGTTTTGCTTCATATAGTTGCCTGCTTTGTTGTTTGGTGCAACAAGTTTTATGACTGTTTTATTTTCTTCAGGGAGTGTTAATCTTTCTTCATTAAATAATGCTCCTCTTTGTTGTGTTTAATGCTTTTAAACTTGACTTCTAGTTTGATAATAATATTGCTATTAATGTATTCTTTTTTGTCTTAACCTCCTATATCTTTGTCTTTGTCTAGCCTTTTATTTTACAATCTTTTGTTATTTTTTTAGTTGTTTCTTGGTTTAAAAATCAGCTGGAATTTATTTTTATTGTGTTATATTTAATACATACACAAAGAAAATGTATAACTGATATAAATTATGAAGCTTACTAAAACGAACACCTATGGACCCACCAACACCACTGAGTCTTTCTGTGTATTCCAGTCCAGCCCATCCTCTTACCTCACCCCCGAAGATAACCACTATCTTGTGCTTTGTGTTTATCATTGCCTTGCTTTTGAAAAACTAATTCCTGATTCCCTAAAAGTACATATTATTTAGTTTTGCTTGTTTTTGAGCTTTATGCAAGTTATATCATACTTCTGCTAGTTTCTTTTTTCACTCAACATTGCTTCCAACATTCACCCACACTGCTGCATGCGGCCGTGATTCATCATTTTCATTGCTGTGTAACATTCTGTTTGTTCCTTCTGCTATTGCAGATGTTTGGGTTTCCAGTTCTTAGCTAAAAGGAACAATGATGCAGTGAGTGTCTGTCTACACGGCTCCTAGTGCACACATCCCGGTTTTTCCAGTAAATAACCTGGTAGAGGAGTTGGCTGAGGTATCAGGATATGCGCAGGGTCAACTCTGTAAGACAAAGACATTGTTCTCCAAAGTGATTGTACTAATTTGTATTCCCACCAGCAATTAATCAGAGTTCTTCCCTATCCTTGACAATTCTTACCAATTTTGACCTTCCCCTTAATTCTTCCTTAATTTGTTACTCCTCGATTATTAATGAGGTTGAGCATCTTTTCATATGCCTGGCCTCCACTCATGTTTTCTCTTTGTAAAATGCCTGTTTATGTCTTTTGCATAATTTTCTCTTGGGTTGTTTGTCTTCTTCTCATTTCCATTTAGGAGTTCTTTATGTATTCTGGATACAAATCCTTTGCTAGTTATATGCATTACAAACAATTTCTTCATGGAAACCTGGTGCCGTTCCCCACCCGCTTTCTTTATGTTGTCTTTTGAGGAATAGAAGTTCTTCATTTTCATGTAGCCTAATTTATCATACTTTTTATGGTTAGTACTTTTTTTCTTTTGTTTTATGTACAAAATACTTCTCTACCCAAGTCATAAAGATATTCTTATTTTTTCTTAAATTTTAAAGTTTTGACTTCTGCATTTAAATCTTTGTTTCTTGGAGAATTGATTTCTGAACCAAAAATATCCCCTGAAATCTCCTTAAAACCAAACAGTAGTTTAGCCTAACTAGTAAAAAATATCTGCCTTGAGCATTATGCTCTTTTAAGAACTATCTATATATGGGATAAAATTGATAACAGCAACTCGAAAGATGAGATAGGAACCTTAGGGGGCAGTGAATTTATATTAATGGGGGAAGAACAACTCAGAAAAGGAGGGTGAGAATGGTTGCACAACTCCAAAAACGTAATCGATGTCACTAAATTGTACGTGTAGAAATTGTTGAATTGGTGTATGTTTTGCTGTGTGCGTTTTCAACAACAGCAGCAAAATAAATAAATAAATAATTGATATTTGCGTACAAGTGAGGTAAGAATCCAATCTCATATTTTTCCATGTGGATAGCCAGTTATCTCGGCACCATATATTGAATAGTCAACCCTTTCCTAGTGATCTGAAATGTTAATTCTGTCATGTGTCACATTTCCATGCTTTTTAAGCATTTATTACTGTTGCATGGGTCTACTGGTCTAATCTGTGCCAATACCACACTATTTTATTTACTGACATTTTAGAATAAATCTTGGTGGTATTTATGGCAAATCCTCTCACCATTTCTTCTTCAGGAGTGTCTCAACTAGTCTTGGAGCCTTGCTCTTCTGTATAGATTTTAAAATCAGCTTGCAGAGTACCTTAAAAAATTCTGTTGGGTTTTTTACTGGAATTACAGTCACTCTTACAGATCAATACGGGGGAAACTGATTAAGTGGATAATGAATCTTTCCCTTCTTGAGCAGGATAAATCTCCCCATTTATTTAGGTCCTCGCGAATGTTTTCAATAAAGTTGTATCGTTTTCTGCGTCGGGTCTTGCACACCTTTTATTAGATTTATTCTTAGACTCCTTACTTCCTGTTGCTATTCTAAATGTTGTCTTTTCCTGAATTGTTTACTTTTATAGCAAGTGTCGAGAAGAGCAATTTAGTTTTATATATTGATTTTATATCCCGTCCTCTTGATAAACTCTCTTATAAATTCTAATAATCTCTCAGATTATTATGTATTTTTCTATGTAGACAGTCACATCATCTGTAAATAATGATAGTTGTGTTTCTCTCTAATCATTGCACTCTTTCTTCTTTCCTTCCTTTCTTTCTCTTTGTTTCTTCCTTAGCATTTTCGTCTTAAACACAATGGCCAGGATTGTTGATTAGGAAGATAGTAATTGGGATCCCTGTTTTGTTCTATTAAGGAGAATGCGTTTAACTTTTCACTACTAAGTATGCTTCTGTTAAATTTTGCAAGTTAAGAAAATTTCCTTTTATCCTTAGTAAGAATATTAATCATGAAAGGATATTGATTTTGATTTAATGCTTTTTCTGCACTTTTCCCCCTTTAACCTGTTAATGTGATTGCATGTATATTGTATAGTAATAGCATATCACATATAACAATATAGTTATTATATATAATACATAGTCAATTCTCATTATTCACAGATTCTGTATTTGTAAATTCACATACTTGCTAAAATTTATTTGTAACCCTAAAATCAAGGAGCCCTGGTGGCGCAATGGTTAAGGTGCTTGGCTGCCAACAGAAAAGTCAGTAGTTTGAACCCACCAGCCACTCCATGGGAGAAAAGAAAGACCTGGTGTTCTACTCCCATAAAGATTACGGCATAGAAAACCCTATGAAGCAGCTCTACTCTGTCCTTATAGGGTTGCTATGAGTCGGAATCCACTTGATGGCACACAACATCAAACCAAAAAAACCAAACCCGTTGCCATCAAGTGGATTCCAACTCATAGAGACGCTATAGGACAGAGCAGAACCGCTGCATAGAGTTTCCAAGGCTATATTCTTTTTCTTTTTTTATTGTACTTTAGATGAAGGTTTACAGAATAGTTTCTCATTAAACAGCCAGTACACATATTGTTTTATGACATTGGTTAACAACCCCAAGACATGTCAACACTCTTCCTTCTCAACCTCGGAGGACCCTTTTTTTTTTGGTGAAAATATACACAGCCAAAGATACAGCATTTCAAAAATTTCTACATGTACAATTCGGTGACATCGATTACATTCTTCCAGTTGTGCTGCTATTCTCACTATCATTTTCCAAATTATTCCATCACCATTATCTTCAACTCACTGCCCCCTAGGCTTCCCATCAAACCTCTTTAGTTGCTGTTGTCAATTTGATCTCACATAGATAATTCTTTTTTTTTTTTTTGTACTTTAGATGAAGGTTTACAGAATAGTTTCTCATTAAACAGTTAGTACACATATTGCCCTATGACAATGGTTAACAACCCCATGACGTGTCAACACTGTCGTTTCTCAACCTTGGGCTCCCTATCACCAGCTTTCCTGTCCCCTCCTGCATTCTAGTCCTTGTCCCTGGACTGCTGTCCCTCGTTAGTCCCATTTTGTTTCATGGAGCTGTCCAATCCCTGGCTGAATGGTGAACCCTGGGAATGACTTCACCACTGGGCTAAACGGGTGTCCGGGGGCCATACTCTCAGGGTTTTTCCACTCTCCGAAAGGCCAGTAAATCTGGTCCTTTTTTGTGTGTTAGAATTTTGTTCTACATCCTTATCCAGCTCTGTCCAAGACCCACTGTTGTGATCCTGGTCAGAGCAGTCAGAGGTGGTAGCTGAGCACCATCTAGCTGTACTGGACTCAGTCTGGTAGGGGCCTTGGTAGCTATGGTCCATTAGTCCTTTGGACTAATCTTTTCTTTGTATCCTGTTCTCTTCATTCTCCCTTGCTCCTGAAGGGATGAGACCAGTGGAGCATCTTAGATGGCTGCTCACAGGCTTTTAAGACCTCAGATGCTACTCACCAAGGTAGAATGTAGAACACTGTCTTTATAAACTGTGTTATGCCAATTGAGCTAGATGTTCCCCAAGACCATGGTCCCCACAGCCCTCCTCCAAGGCTATATTCTTTACGCAGGCAGATTGCCATATCTTTCTCCTGTAGAGCAGCTGGTGGGTTTGAACTGCCAGGCTTTCGGTTAGCAGCCAAGCACTTAACCACTGTGCCACCAAGGCGCCTTCACAACAACAACCGCCAAATCAATACTCATGGGGCTTTCACAATCATTTGTACACATGCGCATGTGCAGCATGACAAAAAATTTGAGTTGCCCAGCATGCACCTTCCCAAGTGAGGTTGAACAAGACTAGTTTGGTAGTCATCAATTCAATGTTCACAGGGCCTTAATGGAACATAACTACTTTGAATAATGAGAATTGACTGTATAATAAATATTAATAATATTAGTAATATATTAATATAAAACCCATCGCTGTTGAGTCGATTTTGACTCATAGTGACTCTATAGGACAGAGTAGAACTGCCCATAGGGTTTCCAAGGAGCGGCTGGTGGATTTGAACTGCCAATCTTTTGGTTAGCAGTCAAGCTCTTAACCACTGTGCCACCAGGGTTCCGTATTAATATATGGTATATATATTAATGTTAAACCACCCTAACATTTGTGGTATAAACCCAGTTTGGTCGTTATTTTCTAAAATAATCTGTTGAATTCAGTTTTCTATTATTCTTTATTTTTGCATCTACGTGCATGAATGAGGTGTCCTCATTTTAGTAATGACGTTATCTGGTTTCATAAAGTGAGCTAGGGAATGTTCCCTCTTTTCTATCCTCTGGAAGAGTTTTACTAAACTATAATATCTGTTCTTTGAACATTTGAAATCATCAGGCTTGGTGTTTTCGATGTGGAAATATTTTTAACTACCAATTCAGTTACGTTTAGTGATTATGAGACTATTTGGGACTTTTATCTCCTGTTGAGTCAGTTTTCATACGTTATGTTTTTCAAGGAGTTTGCCCACTTTGATTTTAAATTTTAAATAGAAAGTTGTACAAGGTATTCTCTTTTTTATCTTTTTTAGTTTATGCTCTATCTGTAGTATTTCCTTTCTCATTCTTAATATTTATTTATGCCTTGTGTTTTTCATTCTTTATCAGTTTTGCCAGACGTTTATTTATTTTATTAGTCTTTCAAAGAACTAATTTTTTGTCTTTGTTTATTCTGTCTATTGTATATTTATTGTCCTATTTCATTAATTTATGATATTCTTTCTCCTACTTTCTTTGAATTCTGTTGTTCTTTTCTAAATTCTTAAGTGGGATTCTTACCTCATTAAATGTCAGCCTTTCTTTTTCTTTGTTTTTTATTTAACATAAACACTTAAGTCTCTAAATTTCCCTCAAACTACCACTTCTGTTACATTACACAAGTTTTGATATGTAATATTTTTCTTCAGTTTTAAGTACTTTTAAAATTTCTGTTGTGTTTTTTTTCTATTTTACAAACATGGAATTTTTTTTGACTCATCATTTTGTCATTTTATTTTTGTTTTATTGTTGTAAATATGTATATGAGACAACTTTTGCCAATTCAACATTTTCATGTGTACAATTCAATGACACCAATTACATCAGTTATGTTGTGCAACCATCACCAATGTCTGTTGCCAAATTTTCCATCGCCATAAACAGAAACTCAACGCTTCCGTTTAACCTAGTAGCATTGTGGGTCACAGAAACATGATCTAACTGATACCAGTTAATATAATTCGTTGAGAATTGCATTATGTGATCACTTTTTATAAATTTCCCGTGTGTGCATGAATTTCCGATGTGTGTATTCTCTAATTGTTGGATTTAGGATTTTATCTACAACCATTTGATCAAATTTATTGATTGAGTAGTTTAAAATCTTCTATATCTTGCCTAGCTTTTTCTTTGCTCCACATATCAATAATTCCAAGGGTTATGTTGAACTCTTCCATAATAATCACAGATTTATCAATTTTTCCCTGTAGTTCTATCCATTCTTGCTTTTATTATTATTTATCCATTCTTGCAACTATTTTGTGAGACTATTTTATTAGTTGAATTGCTATATATTTCAGGTACACTAAAACTTTATCATTACTAGGAACTTTATCTCTTGCAATAATGTTTAATGACTATTTTGTTAATACTAATAAAGCTATTCTAATTTTCTCTTATTTAAACTTTATTGTGGTAAAGTATATGTAAGGAGCCCTGGTGGTGCCACGTTAAGTATTCAGCAGCTAACCAAAAGATTAGTGGTTCTAACCCACCTAACAGCTCCACCGGAGAAGACCTGGTGATCTGCTGCCGTAAAAATTACAGCCTTGAAAACCCTATACGACAGTTCTGTTCTGTCACATGGGGTCTCCATGAGTCAGAATTGACTTGACAACAGCTAACAACAAAAACAAAATATATATAACAAACAGTTTGCCATTTATACACTTTTTAAGATTTCAATTCAGTGACATTAATTCCTTCCGCTATGTTATGCTACCATCACCACTACCCATTCCCAGAAGTTTTACATTACCCTAACAAGAAACTCAGTACCTCTTCAGCAAAAACTCCTATCCCCTCCTTCCTCCAGCCTTTGGTAGCCACTAATAAACTTTTGTCTCTATGCATTTGCCTATTCTAGATATTTTATATAGGTGGGATAATACAGTATTTTTACTTTTCTGTCTGACTTATTTCACTCAGCATAATGCTTTCAGGCTCATCCATGTTATAACACGTATCAGAATTTCATTTCTCTTTATGGGTGAATAATATTCCATTGTATGGATATACCCTGTTTTGTTTATTCATTCTCTCTTGATGGACATTGGGTTTTTGCCATCTTTTGGCTATTGTGAATAATGCTACAATGAACACTAATGTACGGGTAACTGTTTGTATCCCTATCCAATTTTCTTTTGGTATTTTTCTGATATATCTTCTTGAATACTTTTATTTTCAAACTTTTGGCCTCTTTATGTTTTAAGAGTTGTTCTTGTAGACAGTATATAGCTGGATTTTTTTTTAAAGTCCTACCTGATAATCTCTGTCTTTTAACTAGAGAGTTTAGCACTTTTTTTTGTTTAAAGATTAGTGATAAATTTGGATTTGTATCTGATATCTTTTTGCTTTCTTTTTGACCTACTCATCTTTTCCATGGTTCTTGTTTCTCCTTTCTTATCTTTTTTTTTTTTTTAAATTGAGAGTTTTCCCCCTTTTATTCTATTTTTTTTTTCCTCTACAGATTTGGTAGTTGCATACTCTTTTTTTATTCTTAGTAATTATTCTTGAAACTTCACCTTGCAAACTTAAAAAAAGCTAAAGTTAATCATTATCTTATTCTCCCCCCTGAATAACACAAGAACCTTAAACTACATCAACTCCAATCATCTCTCTCAGCTTGCATATGATTGATGCTCAGTATTTGAGTTCTGTCTTTTCTAACCCATGAAGTAGTTATCATTATTACTATTAATATTGTTTTTAATCAGACAATTTTTGCCTAGATTTACCTATATGTTTACCAACTTCTTTACTTACAATTTCTTCTTGTATATCATACTTTCCTTCTGAGATCATGTTCCTTTACTTTCCTTTAGTGAAAACCTAACAGTGGTAAATTCCTTCATGTTTAGATCATTTGAAGATGTCTTTATTTTGTTCCTCATTCTCAAAAAATCGTTGTGCTGAACATACAAGTCTAAGTTGGTAATTATTTTCTCTCAGCACATTAAAGCTATTTTTCCATTTCTTGTGGTTTTCCATTATGGCTGATGAGAAGTCTGCTGTCAGTCTAAATGTCGTTCTTTTGTAGCCAACTTGTGTCTTTCCTCTGATGCTTTTAAGGTCTTTATTTTGGGTCTTTTGAGGTTTTACTACAATTTTTCTGAATGTGGATTCACATTTCTTGTTAAGTTGTGACAAGTTCTAAGCCATTATCTCTTCAAATATTGCCTTGCCTTTGTGCTCTCTATTCTCTCCTTGTGGGCATTAGTTGTATAGTAGATCTTCTTAGTCTTCCCTCCATCTCTCTTAACCTTCTTTCATCTTTTGTATCTTCTTTTCTCTATGCACTGTCTCTTGGGTAATATCTTCAGATCTATTTTCCAGCTCATAATTAGCACTCCAGTATGTATAATCTATTAAATCCATTTTATGAGATTATTTCATCAATTATAATTTTTATTTATAAAAGTTTCATGTGGTTTATTTTCAAATCTTCCTAATCATTTTTAATAGGCTTCATTCATTTATTTGTATTATTTCATCTTGTATTTCTTTAAGCATTTTCTTCATGACTATTTTATATTCCATACTTGGTATTCCAGTATCTGAAGTATTTGAGGGTGTGTAGGTGGTGCAACAGTTCGAACCCACCAGCTGCTCCAAGGGAGAAAGATGTGGCAGTTTGCTTCCATAAAGATTACAGCCTTGGAAACCCTATGGGGCAGTTCTACTCTGACCTATAGGGTTGCTATGAGTCAGAATTGACTCTATGGCAATGGGTTATTAAATATAACATTTATTATTTCTGCTGACTCTTACTCACAGTGGCTTGCTTTCTTACAGTTTGGTGACCAGCAATTGTGAGCTCATATTTTGTTTAACTTAATCTGTGGGAATCATGAGGACCTAAATTGGAGGTACATCCCTACAGAAGGCATTTACATTTGCTTCTGCCTGAGAGGTATAGACAGGATAATGAGCGCCAGGGACTATCTCTAAACTGCACCACCCCCAATTCCAGCACTAAGGGGAAATCTCTAAACTGCATCCCCCCACCCCCAATTTCAAGATTAATAGACATTGATAGCAGGGCAACAAGTCAGCAGAAACTCCTTCCCCCCTCTTGTCTGGTTGCCTCAGTCAGGCACCTTTCATATTTGTGGCGCCTCAGAATGTCATTCTGCACATCATCTGGTGCCCCCTTGGACTTGCACCAAGAGGCAACTATCCCCGCACACACACACACACACCCCCACCGTCCCCTCTATGCCTCTGTCTGCCAGGAATAAGGGGCTGCTACTAATCTGGGACAACCTTAATCTTCTTTAAGAGAGTCTGACTTAATGCAGGAGTCCTAAATTAAATTCTCCAACTTTGCCTATTCCAGATGTAATTTACCTATTACTGTGCCTATTTCAACATCTACCTGGACTTTCCTGTTAGCCTATTAGTCACCACTCCTTGCTTTAGTTTCAGCTTCCCATTGTTTTGCTGTATTTTTCTTGGAGGAAGGCTTTGGTCCTTTGAGATTTCCCTTACTTTCTAGCAATGCCTTAAAAATAATGGTTTATTTTGCTTTGTTTTTATAATTCATGCAGAATCTAGCATTTCAGTGGGAGGGCACTCCACAGCATTATTCTACCATACCACCAAAAAAAAAAAAAAAGGAAATCTCATGGTGCTACTGTTATCCTCATTTTACAGACAAGAAAACTGAGGCTCAGAAAACGAAATGTCATGCTCAAAATTCAAAATTACACAGCCAACCAGTGTCAGAGTCAGGACTAGAACCCAGGCTGTTACTCCATAGCCTGAGTGTCAAACCAGGCGTTTGCTGGTCCCCAGCTGGGAAGAAATGTGTTTATAGGGCTGGAGTCTCAAACAGTGTGTAGTACAGTCCCAGGCCAATGCTCTGGGATGAACCCACAAGCTTCTGCTGGGGAAGGAATGAGAAGACCCAGTCTGACTAAGAGTGGGCAGATCCCAGCCATCCAGCTGCCATCTCAGCACTGATTCAGTCAGAGCCTGTACAGGGCACTCAGCCGCAGCTCCCACCCTGGGAAGGGAGCCAGCAGGCGCTGCCTGCACTTGGGTTTCCATGGCAACTGTCACCTTCCAGATGAGGTGCAGAAGCCACAGGCAGCTCATTACAGGTGGGTCTTCTGCAGACTTGGGAAGAATGTGAGGGGAGCTCAGAGGAAAGAGGATTTGTGTGAAGGGGTAATATTCAAACTAGTACACAATGCAACCTGCTAGCCCCTTTCTCCTCACCCATATCCTAATCATGATGACCCCAGGGTCACAGGTCCAACAAAGTCCAGGAATAGGCTGGTGGCTGCCTGGCGATAGGTCCCATACAATACCAGGTTTCCCTTTTTCATTCAACAGCCATCCACTAAAGCCTCCTCTATCTAGGTTCTCAGGATCCTGTACTAAATGACGATTCCTGCCCTCAGTAAGCAATCTCGTGAGAGAATCAGACAGATCTTAACAGCCAATTACAATCCAGAGGACAAGGAAGCATAAGAAGCTGCAAGAATACAGAAGAGGGAGTACTTCTGGGAAGGCTTCCCAAAGCAGAGCTATTTGAGCTGGACTTTAAAGGGTGACAAGAACGTAGCCCCATGGAGAAGGGAGGGAAGAGTATTCCAGGCACAGGGAACCATATGCGATAGGCTCAGAGGCACGGAAGACTATCACTTGGTGGAAAAACGAGGTGAGGGAAGAAGGGAAGGCAGCCACAGAGGACAGCCAGGCCAGAGCTTGAAGGATCTTGAACAGGATGCTGTGAACTTTGGCTTGATCTAAGGAGCAATGGGCAGCCCTTAAGAGGTTTTATAAGGGCATGACACAGCCTGATTGTCACCATAGTATGGGGTATGAATTTGAGGGAACCTAGCAAAAATCCCATTGCAATAATGTACAGGAGAGACCATGGTAACCAGGACAACGACCACAGTGGCAGGGATGGGGGAAGGAGACAGATTTGAGAGATGCTTACAAGGGCAAATCAACGGCGCTTGGTGAGTGACTGGATGTGAGGAGTATGAAAAGGATAGGAGCATTAACCAGCAGAGGGGATGGACGCAGAAGCAGGGGCTGGGGGCAGGGAGGGGCAGTCATAACAGCCCACACTGGGTCATGTGGAGGTGACCAATTTTCCTCATACAGATGCAGCGGTTGAGCTCCCTGGAGTGTGATATCCAGGACATTTCCTCTCCAGGTCAATGAAGAAAAGGAATGTTCTGGGCCTTCTTCAGCCTGGAAGTTCCAGCAGGCTCCAACCACCAGGCAGACAGTTCCAGCTGCATTCTTGGGTCTCCCTGCTCTGAACTGCACCAACCTCAGTACAGGGGGCATCCTGGGCAGCTGGTGTCTCCCATTGCCAAGCACTGACCCCCTCAACCTCCCAGACCAGTGGAGTCAAATTTCTGTTCCACACCTTGTTTCCTTCTGGTTATGTGTGTGACAGTTACCGCAGTGGCTGTGTAGACTGGGGCTGTATTAGTAAGTGAATTGTAGCAGGATCAAGTTGGTGCTTGCAAATCTAGGAAAGGCGGCGATGACACAAGCATCCATAATCTGACAGAGCTGGGTTCAAATCCTGACTTCACCCTAACTGGCAGTATGTCTTTGAGCACTGCTTTCCTTCACTTCACTAGACCCTCAAATACCCTATGCTCTCCTGTTCTCACTTCTCATCGCCTCCCTCACACCCTCTCTCCAGGTAACATGCCTCTCCTGCCCACACAGATACATCCCTCAGAATCAGTAGCTGCTGAGGCTGAGGCTGAGTCGGGACGGGGGGGGGGGGGTCCTCCTCCAATTCTCCGTCTTTCCATACTGAGCCTGGTGTACAGTGGTCTTCTCCAGCTCCTGAGGGAAGTGTTGGGGTCCAGAAGCCTCCCCACTTCCCTCCATCACTAGCCCCCAACTTAATCTCTGGGCATGTGCCAGGCCTGAACATCAGGGACCAGAGACTTGCCTGGCTGCGCTTGCCTGCTGGACTGACATACTTGGCCCTGACTGGGGACTTGGGGACACCTATCTGCCCCCAGGAGAAGTTGGGGTAGAGCTTGGTGACTGAGGCTCCAAGGCTGGTCTCTATTTCCGCCTCCCCTTATTCCTTCCTGCAGTAGGCCCTGCCTCCCCACCCCCCTCATAGTTCCCCCAGCACTACTTCCCCCTTGGCCTTGGCTCTTTACCGCAAAGGCCAGGGAGTGGGAGTAGAGAGGTGTGGTCCGGGAAGGAGCCCGGAAAGGGGGCGGAGCTGGGCCTGAGATACTCAGAGGTAAACCCCGCCCTCTGGGCCCAGACACCAAACCCCCAGGCCCAAGGGAGTCAGGGTGGGGTGCAGGCTATGTGCCCAGTAGAGTCAGGGCGCCCCGGACCTGACCCGCGCCCCGCCTGCGAGGACTGCCCTTTTGCTGGGGAAGGCTCCCAGACCCGCACGCGCTTCCTCCCTGGGGCGGGGCCTGGCGGCCACCGGCCAGCGCCGTAAAATTTAAAGAGGTGAGAGAGATACTTCGCAGAAACCTCAGCAGCGCGGGGAAATGAAATAAGGCCTCCCTTCGGGGCGCCCGCCCCCGCCCGCACGGCCTGGGCCCCAGGTCACCCCGGAGGGTCCAGGTGCGGGCTCTGCGTTCAACATCCCCTTCCCCAGCGTGGGAGAGTCGGGGCCAGGCGTCCGGGGATCTGGACCTCAGCAACCAGCAGGGAGTTCCAGGCCAGGGCCCAGTCTGGCCCTGTTACCCACCCCCTCCAGGAGAGAGAGAGCGTCCCTTCCCCATGTTGAAAAGCGGACCCAGAAATCCCCCCAACTCGTCCGGATGTCTTTCTCGGGAGTCCGGACGACGGTGGGTATGGCTCCTGCCGCCCCCTTCCTCCTCGCGCCATCTGAGAGCCACCCCCCGCCCTACACGGCTCCCCACCCCCTACGGCCCCCATGATGGATGGAGCCTTCAGGGAGCCAGCGCGGGCGGACTTGGCTCAGGCGGAAATGAAGAGGATAAGATCTGCGAGCCCAGCCGCCGGTGACACCGTGATATCCGCCTTGCTCGCTGCGCTCTGGGTGATGGATGGGGCGGAGGCCCCCTCCCCACCGCAGGCCGTGGGACCGAAGGGTCCCCGCTGCCCACCGCCGGAAACCCGCCCCTCATGACAGAGCTGGCGCGAACACACACACACACACACCCCTCCGTGCCCCTCCCAGACACATCACACTGCAGCCACACACGTGGCCAGCTGACTCCACCCCCCCACACACACATACACTGCGCCCCTCAGGCACATGACCGTGGCCCCATGCACATGTATGGGACTGTCTCTCTTCCGCTAACACGTGGATGCAAACCCTTCCCCTGGCACTCCGAGAAACAAGGCTCTGTCCTTTAACATGCACACAAACCACACCTGCTGCTTACACACTTGCCCGTCAAACTGCCTGTTCCCTGCACACAGGTACATCCAGGCAGGCTGTGCCCAACACCCACACGTGTGTTCCGTTGCCCCTAGAGGTCCCCTGCATTTTCAGGGGCCATTCAAGAAGAGGTGTGAACACTGTGAAACACAGTCCAGGCACCAGGAGGTAGGGTCTGGGAAGGGGGAGCGACAGTTGCCCATTGCACTCATCATCTTGTCTGGCCACTGAGCGGTCTGACTTGGTAGGGACAGGGACAGCTGCAGGGCAAGTGCTGGCCAAACAGGCCTCACCATCAGTGTTGCCATGGTTACCATCTTCCCAGCACTATCACTGGGAACATCATCATTACCATGGTTACAGGCATCACATCCCCTTCCTCCATATTGCTACCATTTGCTTCCCATTCCCCACAACCTATTACCATTCACTCATTCCTTTAGTTACACATCCCCTGAATTTACTCATCAGCTGGGGATACAGAGATGAATAAGTCAGTCATTACCTTTGGGAGTGCAAAGCTGAATGGTTGAGAAAAAGAAGTAAGCAACCAACGGTGTTATAGCTTCTGCAGAGCCCTAAAGAACAAGTAGCCTTGCCACACAGATGATTTCATAAAAAGGATAATCGGGGGACACGAGGCAGGGAGGGCAACAATAAGAAGAAAGGCATGAAGCTATCAACGGCATCATCACCACCGTGACTGCTCCGTGTGCTTAGAGAAGAGTACACTCTCTGGGGTGTCATGGGCAGGTGGTAAGGAGATGAGGTGGGTTGCAGCCATGCTATGAAGATCTTTTAACACCCAAATTCCCTGTGGCACAGTCGTAAAAGCACTGGTCTGGGAATCTGACAGACCTAGGTTTGAGCCTGGCTCTGCCACTCTAGCTTAGGAACTTTGGGCACATTTCTATACAGTGTCTGGCAGGTAGTAAGTACTCAGGAAGTCATTGTTTTTACTATGTTGTTATTTCCCACCATGCAAAGGAGCTTAGATTTCTAAGGAGAATCACGAACACTAACACTTTTGACCTCTAGGGAGCTCAAGTTCCTCTCCTCCTTAACCCACCTCCCAAGACAAACCCCAGAGGAACAAAGATGGGTGGGTAAGCCCAAAGGTATTACTGGACTGTAAAGACTAGGAGTGGGGCTTTCCAAGAAACCAGTCTACCTGTGCAAGTCCCCCTTTGTCTCAGTTTGGCTTGGGCCCACTCACCTAGGCCAGTGATTCAACATGATGGTTTGAACCCAAGACCTCGGGGTTCTTTAACCACTGGGGAGAACCATTAGGGAGCTTTTGTGAAATACAGATACCTTGGAAATTCTGACTCAGCAGGTCTGGGTTTGAGCCCGGAAACAAGGTCCTAGGGGATTTTGATGGACACCCCTGGTTAACTTCCCAGATAGCTGGGCTGCTTATGCCCCTGGTGACCCTGTGGCAGCACGTAGTTGGCATCTTCATTACTGTCTGTGCAATTTCTCTCCCGTCTCAAGAGCACTATACCCCTTCCATAAATTATCACTGCCGTTGAGTTGATTCTGACTCATAGCAACGTATAGGACAGAGTAGAACTGCCCCATAGGGTTTCCAAGGCTGTAATCTTTATGGGAGCAGACTGCCACATCTTTCTCCTGTGGAGTAGATGGTGGGTTCAAACCACCAGCCTTTTGGTTAGCAGCCAAAGACTTAACCAGTGCACCACCAGGGCTCCTCCAGTCCACCACATATTCAAGGCTATAGGGAGATCTGCCATGTTCTTACATGACTCAGTTAATTGATTCTGAAATGGGCACCTGACCCAGGATAGGCCAATCAGAATCCTTCCCTGGAATTTTAAAAAATTATTTCATTAAAGTTTTAAATGGTAAAATATTTCAAACATACGGAAAAATAGTAATATGATAAAAACTCTTGTGTTCACCACCTATATTTAGAGAACATTAACATTTTGCCATATTACTTTGATCTGATTTTGCCCTCCTCCTGATCCCATTTCAGTACTTTCTTCCCCAGAGGAAATTACTATTGGTGTGCATCCTGCCCATCCACGTTTCTGTACTTTTACTATTTATGTAAGTGTCCATATTATTGTGTGTATTTTTAATGTTTACATAAGTTATCTTATGTACACATTTGCATGAATTAACTTATTCTAAATTTGCTGTCACTCAACATTATTTTCTGAGATTTATCCAGGTTGATACATGTAGCCCGGTTCATTCATTTTACCTGCTAAAGAATGCATGAAAACACCATCATTTCTGTATTTACTCTGTTATTAGTAGACATATAGATTGTTTTCTGATTTTGTTGCAATCACAAATGATCTTGCAATGAGCATCCTGGGCATGCCTCTTTGTGTAAATACAAAGGAGTGAAATTGATGGGTCCTAAAGTATGGATATTGTCTAGTTGTTTTTCCAAATTGTTCTCCCAAGTTATTGCACTAATTTACACCATGTTGCACTATCACCAGAAGTGCACAGGAGTCCTTTCTCTACATCCTTACTAATACTTGGTACTGCCAGACTTTTTTAATTTCTGCCCATTTGATGGATGTGATATGGTATCTTATTGTTATTCTCCATTGTGTTTCCTCAATTATTAGTGAAGTTGAGCATCTTTTCACTTTTATTTATTTTTGTAAATTTTTTTTGATTGTACTTTAGATGAAGGTTTACAGAACAAATAGTTTCTCATTAAACAGTTAGTATACATATTGTTTTATGACATTGGTTAACAACCCCACGACATGTCAACACTGTCCCTTCTCAACCTTAGGTTCCCTGTTACCAGCTTTCCTGTCCCCTCCTGACTTCTAGTCCTTGTCCCTGGGCTATTGTGCCCCATTAGTCTCGTTTTGTTTCATGGGGCTGTCTAATTTTTGGCTGAAGGGTGAACCTCGGGAGTGACTTCATTACTGAGCTAAAGCGGGAGCCATACTCTCGGGGTTTCTCCAGTCTGTCAGGCCAGTAAGTCTGATCTTTTTTGTGTGAGTTAGAATTTTGTTCTACATTTTTCTCCAGCTCTGTTCAGGACACTCTGTTGTGAGCCCTGTTAGAGCAGACAGCGGTGATAGCCGGGCACCATCTGGTTGTACTGGACTCAGTTTGGTGGAGGCCTTGGCAGCTGTGGTCCATTAGTCCTTTGGACTAATCTTTTCCTTGTATCCTGTTCTCTTCATTCTCCCTTGCTCCCGAAGAGGTGACACCAGTAGAGTATCTTAGATGGCTGTTCACAGGCTTTTAAGACCCCAGACGCTACTCACCAAGGTAGAATGTAGCAGATTTTCTTTATAAACTATGTTATGCCAGTTGAGCTAGATGTTCCCCGAGACCATGGTCCCCACCGCCCTGGGCCCAGCAATTCGGTCCCTCAGGGAGTTTGGATGTGTCTGTGGAGCTTCCACGACCTTTCCTTGTACAGGCTGAAGCATCTTTTCATTTTTTATTGGAAATTCATTTTTTTCTTGGCATGTTAGTCGTTCATATCCTTTGAGTACTTTCTGCTGTTAGTTTGTCTTTTTATTGGATTGAAGAAATTCTTTATATAATCTGAATATTAATCTTTTAGCTTTTTACTTTGAAAATATTTTCTTCCACTTTGTTGTTTACTTTTTTTTAACCTTATTTAGAGACCCTGTAGGACAGAGTAGAACTGCCCCATAGGGTTTCAAAGGAGCAGCTGGCTGGTGGATTCAAACTTTTGACCTTTTGGTTAGCAGCCGATCTCTTAACCACTATGCAACTAGGGCTCCTCTTTGATTGGAATTCCATTTAATTTCTATAATAATTTGTGGAGAATTGCTATCTTTACAATAATTAGTCTTTCCATTCATAAACATAATCCATTTATTTAGATCTTATTTGATATCCCTTAATATAGACTTATATGCGTTTTCGACATAGAGCATGTGTATCTTCTCTTACATTTAGTCATAGTTATATTTACTGTGTTTGTTTTTATATTATATGTTCTAATTGGTTGTTGCTGGTATAGAGGAATCCCACTGGGTTTTGCATATTGATCTTATATCTGCAACCTTACTAAGTTTTCTTATTAGTTCTAATAATATTGGTTTGTTTTTTGGTTTTCCTGTGTAGAAAATCAAATGCTTCCACTTGCTATTCTCTCTGCCTGGCTTACTTCTTCATGTCCTTCAAGTCTCGGTTCAAGTATCATTCAGGTCAGGTCTTTCCTGACCACGTATACAAAATAATGCACATGCATGCATGCATGCGTGCACACGTATGCATACATGCACGCACACACACACAAGGTACTGTTTATGCCCCTTTCCCTACTTTATTTTTTCTTATGGGTTGAACTGTGCCCCCTCAAAAGATATGCTGAAGTCCTAATCCTTGATACCTATGAATGTGACCTTGTTTGGAAATAAGGTTTTTGAGGATGTCAGTTAATATGAGGTCATGCCGGAGAAGGGTGAACCCTAATACCATCTGAGTGGTGTCCTTATAAAAGAGAAGAGACATATAGAGACACACAGGGGGAATACTGTCATGTGAAGATGCATCTACAAGCCAAAGAACTCCAAGAAATGCCTGGGGCTACCAGAAGCTGGGAGACATAAGGAAGGACCTTCCCCTAGAGCTAACAGAAAGAGTATGACCCTGTCAATGCCCTGAATTCAGACTTCCAGAACTCTGAGATAATAAATTTCTGTTCTTTAAAGCCACCCAGTTTGTGGTACTTTGCTGTAGCAGCCCCAGGAAACCAATATATTTTTCATTATAGGACTATAATCACCTGACATATTATAAATTATTAGTTTATTTTTGTTTGCCTCCTCCAGTAGAATTAAGCTCCACAAAAGCAGGGGCATTGTCTGTTTGTTCACTTCTGTATCTCCCAGTGCTTTTCTCAATGCCGTATTTTTACGCAAGTAACACACACCTTCTATGCCTGTTTGCCAACCGCACCCTCCCCCTGAGAGGTATTTTCTTAAGCATGCTATGCTAATTTTTTTACAGCAACATGTAAAAAAAATTGGCATAGGGGCGCTTATGAAAATACCTCGCAAGGGGAGGGCCCGTTTGGCCAAAAAAAAGTAGAAGGCACATACTATTTGTGTAAAATATGGTAGGTATGTTTAAGAATCCATTGCCTGTCGTCGGTTTGTCATACTGTGGTGGCTTGCGTGTTGCTGTGATACTGGAAGCTATGCCACTGAAATTTCAAATACCAGAAGTGTCACCCATGGTAGACAGGTTTCAGCAGAGCTTCCAGACTAAGAGACTAGGAATAAAGGCTTGGCAATCTTCTTCTGAAAATTAGCCAATGAAAACCCTATGGATCACAACAGGGTATTGTCTGATCCAGTGCTGGAAGATGAGCTTCCTAGGTTGGAAGGCACTACACAATAGCCTCAACAATGGACTCAAACGTAGCAACAATCATGAAGATGGTGTAGGACCAGGCCAGTTTTCATTCTGTTGGACATAGGGTCACCATGAGTCAGAGCCAACTCAACAGCAATTAACAACAACAACTGAAAAATGTCACATTTATTTTCCTTTCCTATCTCTATTCCACTTATTTCTTTTCAATACAAAATCAAAGAGATTGCGTCTAATATTTTATAACTTATAATCTTTGTACTAGGTTTTTGGTATGTTTACTTTCCCAGGTTAAATTTTTTTCATATATCCATAGTTTTCTAAACATTTAAACTATTTTATTTTTATTTCAAATGGCTTTTCTGCATCTATTAAGATTATAAAATGATTTCTCTTTTTACTGTGTTAATGTGGTGAATTGCACTAATACCCATTGCTGTCTAGTTGATTCTGACTCCTAGCGACACTATAGGACAGAGTAGAACTGCCCCATAAGGTTTCCAAGGCTGTAAATCTTTACAGAAGCAGACTGCCACGTCTTTCCCTCACAGAGCTGCTGTGAGTTCAAACCACCTATCTTTCATTTAGCAGCCAGGTGCTTAACCACTGCCCTATCAGGGCTCCTTGCACTAATAAATTTACTAATATTAAACCATTTTTGCATTCCTAGGATAAGTTTGATTTAGTCTTGGTGATTTTTAGTATAAAGTTCAGAATTCATTTGGCCAACAATTTTTAATAATTTTTGCATCTATATTCATAAGTGACATTGGCCTATAATTTTTCTTTCTCATACTTTTTTCCCCCTCATTCTGGTATGAAGAGTCTAACGGTCACAGAATAGAAGATGGAGGTGGGGGTTCATTCTCTTCCTATTCCGGAAATAGTTTAAATAAGATAGCAGTCACCTATGTCTTGGATTTTTGGTAAAACTCACACACAAAAAAATCCATATTCTGATATTTAAATCACAGGTAAAATTCTTAAGTGGTTATAGGTCTAGTTGGGTTTTCTATTTTTTCTGAAGCTAATATTGATCCTCTTTTAGATTTCTTTTAAAGAAGTGTCTATTTCATACAAGTTTTTTTAATGTATTGGCATAGAGTTATTTAAAGTATTCCTTTACGATCCTTTTCATCTCTACTGTGTCTGTACTTATGTCCTTTAAAAATTTTTTTTTTCTTTGATTTACCTAGCCAGAGGTTGTCGATTTTATTAGTCTTTTCAAAGAGCTAACTTTTGATTTTTTTTTGGTAATTTCTGTTGCTTCTTTATTTTCTAGTCATTTTTCTGTCTTCTTGAGTGGAAAATTTTGTTCAGTTATTCTTAGACTTTGGTTTTTATAATAAATACATTTTAAGGCTATACATTTCCCTCTAAGTTCCACTTTGGTAACAGCCTACAAGTTTTGATATATGTTCAGTAATAAATATTTGTAATTTATGTTCTAATTCCTTTTGTTATTTAATTCTAATTTCATGAAGTCTGTATGATAGTGCTTCTTTGTTGTTTTTTTAATCTTTTTTATGTGTTAGGATTGGCCAACTTGTATAGATATTTTACACATGCATGAAAATAATATATATACCCTATTTGTGGGGTTCAAAGTTCTACACGAGTTTTTTAAATTAAGCTTGTTAATTCTGTTATCCAGTTTCTTACATCTTTTATATCCTTACAAGTTTTTTGTTTTTCTTATTCTGTCTATTTCAGGTGGTGATAAAATCTCCCAGTATAATTGGGAATTTGTCAATTTTTGCTTAATACATTCTAGGCTACATCAAGTTCAGTATTATATTTTCCTGATAAATTGTTCTTTTCATCATTAATTAGTCACTCACTTTTCTTAATATTGCTCTTTGCTCTAAAGTTTATTTTGTATAGTGTTAACATAACTATATCAGCTCTCTCTTGAATGTCTCAGGCTGGGTTCTCTAGAGAAGCAAAACCAGCAAAGCATATAAACAGAGAAATTTATATCAAGGAAATGGCTCACGTGGCTACAGAGGCTGGAACGTCCAAAGTCCATGGGTCAGGACAGACGCTTCTCCTGATTCATGTAGCCGCAGGGGCTAGCAAACCCAAGATGGGCTGGTCAGACAGCAGGGCTCTTGTTCACAGGCCATGAAGATTGACGTATCCCAAGATTGGAAGACAAGATGGCAGGTAAGCTGCTAGCTCAAGTCCCAAAAACCAGAGGTCAGACGAACAGGAGCCAGCTGCAGGATCCAGAGAGAGCAAAAGCCCTCAAGCCCTGCAAGAAAGTCCACTTATATTTGACGCAGACCACACCCCTAAGGAAACTCCCTTCAGCTGATTGGCTACTCACAGCATATTCCATCATGGAGGTGATCACATTATATCAAATCATCATGGAAGTGATCACATCATCATACAACTGCCAAACTGCATCATAACTGCCAAACCACTGAGAATCATGGCCCAGACAAGTTGACACGCAACCACAGCGATCACAGTCAGTATCTACCTATTACTGTATATCTTGCTCCATGTTACAACCCATGTCATTGTTTTAGGTATATCTCTTGTAAAGAGCATATATAGGTGAATTTTTTAACCAACCTGAAAATCTGTCTTTTAATGGATGAATTTAATTTATTTTGGTTATTATTTTATTTTGGATTATTTCTAACATTTTTTGTGTCAATGTGTCTCTTTTCTTTGTTTCTTATTTCCTTTCTTCCTGACTTCCAATGAATTAATCTGTTTTCTTTACTTTCCCTTTGCCCTGTCTTTGTTCATATGTTATATATTCTATCTCTATTACTTGAGTAGTTATCCTTAAATTTTTAACATAAATAATCAACTTTAAAAGGTTAGGAGTTAATATCTCTATCCTTTTCCATAATAATATAAGGACTATAATATTTAATTCATGTATCATTCCATATAATCTATATTTTTATTGTCTAGCATTTTAGTGTCACCTTATTTTTAACTCTCCTATTAGCTAGTTGTGTTTCATAGCAAAGGCTTACCATATTTTATCAAATCTAAGATGTCATCAGTTGTAAGAAACACCATTATTTTATGTACCTCTAAGAAAGAATAAGAGATGACATCAGCAAAAATGGCAGAGTAAGGACCTCTGAAAATTCTCTCCTTCATAAAAGCAATGAAAACACTGGCAAAAATTGTCAGAAACAACTTTTCCAGAACTCTGGAAATTAACCAAAGACTTGTAGCAATCTGGGGAGCATTTATTTAAAAAATAGAAAAGAAAGGGCAAATCTTAGTAAGCTTTGTGGTAGTTTAACTTTCCCTAATCCCATCCCCCACCTCTACATCACTTCAGTAGCCTTTTCACTGAAATTATAGTGAAAACCAGAAGCCTGGTAGCCACTAGAAGAGGCAGAATGGGGTTGGAGCTCTTTCAAAGCCCCAATCCCAGAGAATGGTCATTATTTGACCTGGAAGATTCCACTTGCGAGGCTGTCTTTGTTAGACCTAGAGTTTGTTATTGTGACCCAGTGCAAAAAACCTCTTCCCAAAAGGCACATGTCAAAAACAATTGAGGGCGATTGTTGAACATCATGGCTGCCTGAGGCTACAATAAGAGCGCAAACAAGAAGCTGACCAAAAAAGCTCAAAAAGAAAATCTAGGTAATAAGATGTCTATAGGGAGCTTTGAAAAGTTCTGAAATATCCCAGGGAATCTAGAAGGCCACACACATGGGCATGCTCAGGAAAGACCTGAGAAGGGCTTAAGTTCTGACCACTGGCTAACCTTGAGGCTCTGCATAAGCAGGAAGTGAAGGTTAAGATGGGGTTGTATACTGCCTGGCTGAAGGCATGTCCCAACATGCATACAAACTGTTGCCAAGGAGTGGAATCCAACTCATAGTGGAGCCCTGGTGGTGCAGTGATTAAGAGCTACCACTGCTAACCAAAAGGTTGGCAGTTCCAATCCACCAGCCACTCCTTGGAAACCCTATGAAGCAGTTCTACTCTGTCCTGTAGAGTCACTATGAGTTGGAATTGACTCAACTTCCATGGGTAACATGCACACAAAGCCCCTCAAAAAAACAAAAAATAAAACAAACACCCCCAAAACTGAGAAACTTATTGTTCCAGGCATGTAAGGAAATTTCTGTCTAGTTATTAGCTGATCACTAAACTATCCAAGAAGAGACTTCAGTGGCTACACATGGCAAAAAATACTTACAGAATTACTTTTTAAAAAAGCCACTAAACAAACAAAAGTCACAATAACAAACTCTAGGGAACGGGGGGGATCTAATTCCAGAATTGCCACATTATATTATTTGAAATACTTATTTTTAGCCAAAAATTATGAGATGGCAAAGAACAAGAAAAATGGTTCATAAACAAGAAAAAAAAGTGGTCCGTTGAAACTGACCCTGAGGAAGCCCAAACATTGCACTTATTAGACAAAAGCTTTAAATCATCTATCTTAAATATGTCCAAAGAACTCAAGGAAACCATATCTAAAAAACTAAAGGAAAGTATGAGAATGATGTCTCATCAAATAGAGAACACTGATAAAGAGATAGAAACCATAGAAAAGAATCAAAGAATAATTCTAGAGTTTAAAAATAAAATAACTGAAGGGGAAAATTCACTACTGGAGTTCAACAGCAGATTTGAACAAGTGGAGAAAACAATCAGTGAACCTGAAAATAGGTCAATTGAGATTATTCAGTCTGAGGAACAGAAAGAAAAAAGAATGGAGAAAATTGAGCAGAGCCTCAGAGACCTCTAGGACACTGTCTTAGTTATCTAGTGCTGCAGTAACAGAAATGCCACAAATGGATGGCTTTAACAAACAGAAGTTTATTCTCTCATAGTTTAGGAAGCTAAAAGTCCAAATTCAGGGTGCAAGCCCCAGGGGAAGATTTTCTCTCTCTGTCAGCTCTAGAGGAAGGTCTTTGTCATCAATCTTCCCCTGGTCTAGGAGCTTCTCAGTGTAGGGACCCCAGGTTCAAAGGACACTGTCATGGATTGAATTATGTCCCCCCAAAAATGTGTGTATCAATTTGGCTGGGCCATGATTCCTGGTATTGTGTGATTTTCCTATATGTGGTAAATCCTGCCTCTATGATGTTAATGAGGGAGGATGAGTGGCAGATATGTTAGTAAGGCGGGACTCAATCTACAAGATTGGATTGTGTCCTGAGGCAATCTCTTGAGACATAAAAGAGAAAAGTGAGCAGAGAGACTGGGGGACGTCATACCACCAAGAAAGCAGTGCCAGGAGCAGAGTGTGTCCTTTGGACCCAGGGTCCCTGCATGGAGAAGCTCCTAGTCTGGGGGAACATTAATGAGAAGGCTGACAGAGAGAGAAAACCTTCCCCTGGAGCTGACACCCTGAATTTGGACTTTTAGCCTACTTTACTGTGAAGAAATAAATTTCTCTTTGTTAAAGCCATCCACTTGTGGTATTTCTGTTATAGCAGCACTAGATAACTAAGACAGACGTGCTTGCTCCTGGCTCTTCTTTCTTGGTGGCACAAACCCTCCCCCTTCACTTCTCTCTTTTATATCTCTAAAGAGATTGACTCAAGATACAACTTAATCTTGTAGACTGAGTCCTGCCTATTTAACATAACTGCCTCTAATCCTGCCTCATTAACATCATAGAGGTAGGATTTACAACATATAGGAAAATCATATCAGATGACAAAATGGTGCACAATCATACAATACTGGTAATCATGGCCTACCCAAGCTGACACACATTTTGGGGGTGGGGGACACTATTCAATCCATAACAGACACCATCAAAGCTACCAAGATATGCATAAGGAAATCCCAGGAGAGGAGAAAGAAGGGAGAAGAAAGAATATTTGAAGAAATAATGGCCAAAAACTCCCCAATTCAATGAAAAACATTAATCTATACATCCAATGAACTCCAATTAGGATAAACTCAGTAAGATCTATACCCAGATACATCATAACCAAACTGTTGTAATACAAAGACAAAGAGAAAATCTTGAAATCATCAAGAGAGAAGTGACTCTCCACATGTAAGGATCCTCAATAAGATTAACAGCTGATTTCTCATTAGAAATCCTGAAGTCAGAAGTCATTGAAATGACATATTCAAAATACTAAAAGAAAGAAAAAAATCTACCTAAAGACTCCTATATCCATCAAAGCTATCCTTCAAAAATGAAGGAGAAGCTAAGACATTCCCAGATAAATAAAAAAAGAGAGAATTCATTACTAGCAGACATGCCTTACAAAATATACTAACGGAACTCCTTTAAGCTGAAATAAAAGGACACTAGACAGTAGCTCCAATATACATGAAGAAATAAAGATCACTGGTAAAGATAACTATATAAGTAAATATTAAAGACACTATAAATGTATATTTTTTCCTGTCTGATTTAAAAGATAACTGAATAACAGTAATTATAAATCTGTGCTGATGGGTACTCAATGTATAAAGATGTAATTTGAATGACTTGAACAGCACAAAAGAGTACAGGAAATGAATATATAGGAGCAAAGTTTTTGTATAATATCATAATTAAGTTGGTATTAATACAAACTCGGTTGTCGTAAGATGTTAACTGTAAACCCTATGACAACCATTAATAAAATAACTCAAATAAATAAAACAAATGACAAGGGAATGAAAATGATATGCTAGAAAATATATATTTAACACAAAGGAAGGCAGTTAGGGAGGAATAACCCAAAACCTGTTGCCATTAAAGTTGACTCCAACTCATGGCAACCCCATGTGTGTCAGAGTAGAACTGGGCTCCATAGAGTTTTCAGTGGCTGATTTTTTAGTAGATCATCTGACCTTTCTTCTGAGGCACCTCTGGGTGGACTCCAACCTCCAACCTTTTGGTTAGCAGCCAAGCACATTAACTATTTGTACCATCCAGGGACTCCAAGGGAAGAATAGAGGAACAAAAAAGTCATAAGACATATAGAACACAAATAACCTTAAATACTACTTTCTTAGTAATTACATAACATGTAAATTGATTAAACACTCCAATCATAAAATACAGATTGGCAGAATGGGTAAAAGAGACATAAACCAACTACATGTTGGCTACAACAGACACACTTTAGATTCAAACACATAAATAGGTTGAACATTGTTGTTGTTAATTGCTGTCAAGTCGATTCTGACTCATGGTGAGCCCATGTGTGCAGAATAGAACTTCTCCATAGGGTTTTCAAGGCTGTGACCTTTTCAGAAGCAGATAGCCAGGCCTGTCTTCCAAGGCACCTCTGGGTGGGTTCAAAGCACCAACCTTTCAGCTAGTAGTTGAGCACTTAACAGTTTGTGCCACCCAGAGACTCTAGGTTGAAAGTACAATGGTGGGAAAAGATATACCATACAAACAGCAACCAAAAGAGAGCTGAAGTTGCTATACTACTATTAGACAAAATGGACTTTAAGACAAAAATTGTTACTAGAGACAAAGAAGGCCATTTTATAATGATTAAAGAGGCAATTCCTCAAAATACTTTGAGCTGAATGAAAACAAAAGCACAACATAGAAAATTTACTGGATGCAGCTAAAACAGCGCTAAGGGGAAAATTTATAGGTGTCAATGCCTATAGTAAAAAGTAAGAAAGATCTCAAACCAATAGCTTAACCTTTTACCTTAAGAAACTGTAAACTAGAGATTCTCTCTCATGGTGATGCTTTACTTTATGTGATTTTTAAATGTTTTATTGTGACCCATCTTTTATTTTTATTTTTTTATTTTTTTTTATTGTACTTCAGGTGAAGGCTTACAGAACAAATAGTTTCTTATGAAACAGTAGTACTCATGTTGTTTTATGACATTGGTTAACAACCCCACAACATGTCAACCCTCTCCCTTCTCGACCTTTTTTTTTTTTTTTGGTGAAAATACACATAGCCAAAGATACACCATTTCAAAAATTTCTACATGCACAGTTCAGTGACATCGACTATGCTCTTTCAATTGTGCTGCTATTCTCACTTTAGATGAAGGCTTACAGAACAAAATAGTTTCTCATTTAACAGTTAGTACACATGTTGCCCTATGACAATGGTTAACAACCTCACAACACATCAACACTATCCTTACTCATCCTTGGGTTCCCTATCACCAGCTTCCTTGTCCCCTTCTGCCTTCTTGCCCTTGTCCCTGGACTGCTGTACGTCATTAGTCCCATTTGGTTTTATGGGGCTGTCCACTCCCAGGCTGAACAGTGAACCTTGGAGATGACTTCACCACTGAGCTAAAAGGGTGTCTGGGGGCCATACTCCAGGGTTTCTCCAGTCTCATTTAGGCCAGCAAATCTGGGTTTTTTTTTTTGTGAGTTAGAATTATGTTCTACATCCTTCTCCAGCTCTGTCCAGAACGCTCTGTTGTGATCCTGGTCAGAGCAGTCAGTGGTGGTAGCCGGGCACCATCTAGCTGTACTGGACTCAGTCTGGTGGAGGCCTTGGTAGCTGTGGTCCATTAGTCCTTTGGACTAATCTTTTCATTGTATCCTGTTCTCTTCACTCTCCCTTGCTCCTGAAGGGATGAAACCAGTGGAGTACCTTAGATGGCTGCTCACAGGCTTTTAAGACCACAGATGCTACTCACCAAGGTAGAAAGTAGAACATTGTTTTTATAAACTGTGTTATGCCAATTGAGCTAGATGTTCCCTGAGACAATGGTATTGTGATCAATCTTTTGTGAGTTTTTTCTCCCTCTGTAAAAGGAACTAGTGCCCTAACAGGTGAAAAGTGTCACTATAGGGTAGTTTTTGCAAGAGTTTAGGGGTTTCAATGGTTCTGGGCCTGTTTTTATGTTAATTTATTGGTTCAAGATTCTCGCATCACCGCGATGGTATAAATTCAGATCCCATACTACCTTGTGGCTTAGACCTAAGGTTTTGATTTATTGCAGGGTGACTTTTTAGTTTTTTCCCCAAGACACAAGAGAGATAGCAAGTCTTTGCTACTTCACTGTGCCGCTGGGAAGTTTTTCTAGTTCTAGTTCCACAGATGAAACAGATGCTTGAGGTGGCTTCAGGCTTGATGCAAGGGGCTCAGTTCCAGGATCCCCACCTCACTGTGCCTGGAGGCTACATCTCCTATAAGTGCATGAACGTTAAATCCAAAGGACCAGGTCCTACAGCGTATGTCAGGAGGCCCCCCTCAGAGCTAGCTCCCATTTATCCTCTGACTTTGATTTCTCTCTTTATTTCTGACATCCGAGATTTCCCTTTCTTTCCACGTTGGCTCTGCATTAAATATTTTTGTAGTTAATGTTATATTTTCTCTGCCATTTCCACGTGCTTGTTAGCAGGAAGAGTGCTCTTCCAGGATAGCTGGGTCCATCATGTTGCCAGAAGTGTTCCCTGTGATTACGTAACTAATTGTGAGCCAGGATCTCTTGTAGCTGGATTTGAACATGTAGGACTCAGGAGCTGTTTATGGCCATGTTTTCTGCCTGTCAGAGGCAGACAATCTGCTTCCAGTCAGAGAAACAAAGTATATGTGCAAAGAAAAGCAAATGCCGGAGAGAAAGAGAGAGAGTCCTGGTGGTGGCATGCACGTTCCTGGTTCTCATTGTTCCTGAGGCCCAGTTGTGTCCTTGGATGCTCAGTCTTTCTCTTGATTACATGTAATTCCCCACTATCCTCCCTTTCTCTTTTGGCTTGAGCTAGTTTGAGTTGAATTTATGTCACTTATAATAGAAAAACTCCTGTATAATAGGGCCTGGTGGTGCAGTGGCTGACAGCTTGGCTGCAAATCAAAAGGTCAGCAGTTAGAATCCACCAGCCGCTCCTTGGACACCCTATGGGGCAGTTCTACCCTGTCCTATAGGGTCACTGTGAGTTGGAATAGACTCGACAGCAACGAGTTTTTTAACGCCCAGAATTAATTAAAGCAACTAGGTGAAGGTTCAGAATGGATTCTCTTGCAACCTCATCAACATTTCATTTAGTTCATCAAGGGAGTGAGTGTATGCTGAAGGGACAAGTCCTACGGTAGTAAAGGGACTTAATCACAGCTTTTTGTGTTAATCAGACTTGTGGCCGGTTAATGGGTAGAGAGGGCTGCAGTTTGGGGGATAACACCCTGTGCACCAACATCTGGTCTGGGTGGTATATTTGTAAGTGGGGATAATAATAATTCCTACCTCACAGGGATATTGTGAGCATTAAATGAAATAATACATAAAAAAATTCATAGAGCAGGGCCTGGCACACTTTAAACCCTCAGAGATGCTGCTGCTATTATTGCTCCTGATGCTGAGAACAAGGAGGAGGAGTTGGAGGAAGACTGTGAGGTCATTCAGGAAAAAAAATGACCAACACTTACTAGACATAGATGCATATAGTAACAGTTTATATCTATTATAGCATTTAAAACTGAAAGATAAGTTTAGTGATTTTATCCCCATTTTATATATGAGGAATCTCTGCTCAGAAAGATTAAGTGCCTTGCTTGAGCACATAAAGATAGTAATTGGCACAGGTGATAAGTCTAAACCTAGATCTGTCTGATGCTGGAAGCTTCAAGCCAGGGTGCCTCCTAACCTTCAAACCAGGGTGCTTCCTAAACTGGACAGTGTTTGATGGACAGATTTTGGCTTGATGAATTCTGGTACTGGTTGATGTCATGGCTTTCATAACTCTAATTTTTTTTTGTTTTTTATTTCCCTTGTTTTTCAGTCAAGGAGGAGGGACAGGCATGTTTTTCCAGGAATACAGAGTCATGATCTCCTACAGCTGTAAAGAAAGTAATGTTCTGTGCTGCTTTCAGAGTTTTCAGGAATCTGGGAGAATTTAAAACCTGTTGGAAGGCAAGGTACAGGGCATCCAAATCTTGCAGGCCCCTTAAGACATGGGTTGGGGAGATATTGGACAGGAGCACGTACTGGCTAGGAAAGCTGTATGATATTTCTGAAGCTGGAGACATAGAGGGAGGAGAGCAAGAGACTAGCCTGTGGAGGTTCATAAGGCCCCAGATGTACTTACAGGGTTGCCTGCAGTAATACAGAAATACAAGTTACAGAAATACATTTTGGGAGTGGGAATATAAGGAGCATATTCTTATAAAAATACTTGGTGTCTCCTAGGACCATGGGCAGATATGCTACCTAGCCTCAGGGGAAGAAACCAAATTACCATCAAGTAGAGACACTCCATCTCTCATTTGTGCTCTTCTCTGCCTCTGTTTTGTTTTTCTTTTTTCTGCAGACTGAGATTCTCTGCATCTAAGGTCACTGGAGGAACGTGTCAATCAGGGTTCAATCAGGGAAGACAGTCACTATGAGCGTTATGGGAAAAGAGATTATAAGGAACAGACCTGACATAATTGTGGGAGGAGCTGAGAAAGTGAAGTTGTGGAAAGGGGGAGTTAGAAGATGAGAGGAAAAGTCACTAACAGCTCCCCTGGAGCAATGGCATGGGTGAACAACTCTGAGCTTACAGGGTAATCTAAGAAGTCAACATGTCCAGCCACCCAAGTAGGACCACAAAGAGGGAGCTCATGGAGAGATCTATGGGATGCTGTTGACTCTATACAGCTACTTCCATTACAAGTTCACTGCCAAGCAACTGGTAGTGGGCCTAGAGCTGCTGTTGGTTAGCAGGGCTAGCATCTAGGAAGAAGAGCTGAATGTGGATTGTAAAATAGGGAGGACAACCTGGAACCAGCTGGGCATCTCTGCATCTGTACATCACAATATGTGTCAGCAAAGGCTGTCAGAAAGGAATGGCACTGCTTCACTTTTTAATCACCAAATTCCACGCAAGTTCCTCTTTTGGACAATTCTAACCTGGGTTCATACAAGTCAGAGGATTCCGGGAAACACAGTTCCCCAGTTTAACCAAGTTAGCAATAGATCAGTCGAGCACAGTCCACCCCTTGGCAACACAAAGCCCATTCACAACTCTCTTCATCATATTTAACTTCCAAATAACAATAGTAAAATCACACTTCCACCTAATGATGCAAATACCCCTCATATAACGGAAAACAAACTTACCCTGTTGGGAAATACTCCTCCATGGATCTCTTAATGGGTATGACAAGAATACAAAACCCTGACTGCTCTTTACCTAGGTCATTTCTCAGGGTTGTGTTTATAGCAACCAAACTTGAGAGATGAGGTAATGTCTCCCTCTGGGAAAAAGAGAAGTTTTGCTTACTGGCTGCTATAAAACAGTGGGTTCCCCCAGTTCAGTGTTCCTTTTCTGTAAAACAACCCACTGCATGTACAGGCATTTATCTATTGTAGGCCCATCTCTGTTGCCCCTGTGAGACTGGGGCTCGAGAATGACTTGGCCATACTGAGACTCTGGTTACTCTGGTTTTGCTGTGAGTAATAAAAGAGTCTCATGTCTTTTGTCATCATCCATGAAACTGCGGCAAGCTAACTTGGTAGCTTATAAGTGGGGAAAATTCTCAGACCCTCCACAGTTCTTGACAAACCCTTTCCCCCAAAGAAGATACACAGAGTACCCTTTATCTATCTTGCAATGTTCTTTATTCCTTTTCTAAATGAGTCATTCTCCCCCTTGGAGATCCTATAATTTAAACACTGAGGTACCAGGTAAATGACCAATAACAAATACTATCTTACAGTAGGCAGTAGCAGAATGTGAGAGCAAAAAAAAAGAAAAAGAATTGGTCAGTATGTATGTGTATATATTCACATCAAAGTATGGAAGAAATACTCTAAATCACTGCAGTCCTCATTTCTGCAATTGGTCACATGGTTGTAATTGGTATTTATAACTTCCTTCTTCCGCTATTTCACATTCTCTTTGCCCTCAGCAAGCACCTAGCTGGTTGTTTCCTTACCCAGTGGGATGAGCCAAGCCTTCATTTCTGAAGGTCTGTGCCATTAGTGGTCCTATCTGTACTGGGATGTTATAGTTCTTCATTAACTTTTATTGGAATGTTGTAGTTCTCCATTAACTTCTATTGCAGGACATGGGAGTACTAATAAAACCAAAATCAAACCTGTTGCTGTCGAGTCAATTCCAACTCATAGCAACCCTATAGGACAGAGAAGAACTGCCCCATAGGGTTTCCAAGGAGTGACTGGTGGATTCAAACTGCTGATCTTTTGGTTAGCTGCTCTGACTCTTAACCACCACGCCACCAGAGCCCCCAGCTGTATTCCACACATATTCTTCCCTGCTTCCATCGTAGAAATGCAAATTCCCTTGATAGTCAGGAGCAATCAACCCAATCAGTATGGTAACCTCTTTTTTGCCAGTCGGTTCACTGGCAGGAGGAGCCCAATATGGCCATGTAATAGTCTCAGCTTCCAGTTTTATGGAACCATTGCTATGCCCACTGGTGGGAACATTTCTCCTTTTAGAACAAAGACCTCTAAACCAACAGAGCCCCGTGTCAGGAACAGAAAGCAAAAATTATGCTAGTGGATAGTTGAGGTAATGGCGAGAGAAGCCACTCTGATTTCTACCCTTTGATTCCAGGACCTTGAATCCTGTTTATGGAAAAAACGATACCATATATTGGTCACACTGATTCATAGCATATAACACATTCTGGAAGACTCTGCCTCAGCCCTGCAAGGAACTGTCACCCAGCTGATGTCATAACTGAGTCTTCAAAAGGCTATTTGATTGTTTTACCAGGCCAGCTGCTACAGGGTGATGAGGAACCTGGTAAGACCAGTGAATTCCACAAGCTATGAGCCTACTGCCACACTTAGTTCATTTGCTATAAAATGAGTTGTCTTATCAGAAGTAATGCTGTGTGGAATGCCATGACAGTGGATAAGGCAGTGGATGGTGGTTTTGAAAGAAGCATTGCTAGCAGGAAAGACAAATCCATATC
This sequence comes from Dugong dugon, assembly GCA_030035585.1. Lineage (NCBI taxonomy): Eukaryota > Metazoa > Chordata > Mammalia > Sirenia > Dugongidae > Dugong > Dugong dugon. The sequence goes on from CM057471.1 coordinate 71,349,122, forward strand.
CAAAGTAACTGTCTATTCCAGTGAGGACAAAGTGCTCCCCCTTCCGTGTTGGAAGCAGTCACTAAAATCAACCTACCACTATATAGCTGTTCCAGCTGAGGAATGGTGCCATTTAGTGGTCTCTGCTGTTGGCAGGTTGGGCACTCAGCAGTGACTACAGCTAGATAGGCTTTGGTGAGTGGATATCCATGTTACTGAGCATAACTTCCATCGTGGCTACCTTGTGAACCCACTGAACAAGTACAGGAATGACTGGGGAAAGAGGCTGACTGAGATACAGAGACTGGATCATCTTGTCCACCTGAGAATTAAGATCTTAAAATTTTCCTCTGCTAAGATTGGTCTTTTTTTTTTTTTTTTAATAATATTTTATTGTGTTTATGGTGAAAATTTATACAATAAATCATGTTCTCATTTGACAAATTATACAAATTGTTCAGTAACATTAGTTACATTTTTCATGTTTTGTCAACATTCTCTTTAGTTGTGTTCTGGTTGTTCCATTTCCATTACTCTAGTTTACCTGTTCCCTTATCTTCTCATCTTTGCTTTAGAGTAAATGTTGATCTTAGGATCTCATATAGATATTTTTGTTTTGTTTTTAGTAAAGCACTGTACTTACAGGTAATATCCTTTATTTTATGTGCCTCTCGGTTATTTCACTAAAAGGTGATCTCAGTGGATAGTTTTGATTCGAGGTTTAAAGAGTATCTCAGGGCGATAGTCCCAGGGAGTCCTCTGGTCTCAACTGGTTCAGTAAGTCTGGCCTTTTTTTAAGAATTTGAGTTTTGTTCTACATTTTTCTCCCATTCTATCTGGGACCATCTGCAAATGTTAGTCTTTGATAAGCATTTAAATGGGACACAAATATACATAAGAGATACTTTAAGGCTATGAATTCAATTAATGTTGTAATTCAGCCAGACAGAGCCACCAAATCATTTGGGTTTGGTTTTCAGAAATCTCAACGCTGAGGCTCCAGGAGATAAGGATTTCTGTCAGGGCAGACATTTTAGATCTTTACCCATTTCTTGATCTGGGAATTTAAAGCCCCTAAATCATAATCTTCTTTCTCCAGATTTTCTAGTGCACTTAGAGCAACCAACCAAAAGTCCTTTATACTATTTATTTCCACTTATAGCGTCAACTACTTGGCCAACCAAAAGTCTTACTTTCCATAGGCACTTGATTACAAGTAATTACAAGTGATAATTTAAGTAACTGCTTTCCAGCACATGCCATACCAAACCAAAACCCATTGCCATCAAATCGATTTCAACTCATATGCCACCAGGGTTTCCTAGCAACAGGGTCCCTAATGCCTCTAAATCTACTCAGATCAGAGAACCAATGTCAAATTTCGATTCTTAAGGTTCTGTTCCCCTGAAACCAATACCACTACCAATAACCATATCAGTGAGGGTTCATTCAGAGAAGCAAAGCCACTGTGAGTGTTACGGGATATGCGTTTATTACAGGAATTAGGCCTGATACAACTGTTTATTACAGGAATTAGGCCTGATACAACCGAGGAAGGAGGTGGGGAGGTGAAGGTCCAGAAGGGGGGAGTTAGAGGATCAGAGGCAAAGTCACTAAGTAGTTGTCCTGAGCACTGGCTTGGGTGAAATATGGTGGTGCAGTGGTTAAGAGTTACTGCTGCTAACCAAAAGGTTGGCAGTTCGTATCCACCAGCCACTCCTCAGAAACTCTATGGGGCAGTTCTACTCTGTCCTGTAGGGTTGCTTTGAGTTGGAATCAACTTGACAGCAATGGGTTTGGTTTTTGGTTTTGTTTTTTTCTGTAAGTATATCCAGCCACTGAAGTGGGACCTCGAAGGAGGGCTCACAGGGAGGTCTATGGGGGCACCGTTGTCTCTGGAAGCTCTCTACTCTGAGTCTGCTGCTGAACATCTCATACTGGGCCTGGAGCTGTTCCCGGTGAGCAGGAAAAAAGCTAGTTGCAGTGCAAAGAAGGAGGATAGGCTGGGATCCACTGGACACCTCGGCTTCTGACCACAAAGACCATCAGAGAATAACGGTAGCTGCTGCACTTCAATTCCTTCAACTCAGTTCCTCTTTTTGCCAGCTCTACCCTGGAAGGGAGGAGTACCTGGGTGGCGCAAATGGTTGAGTGCTAGACTGCTAGCCAAAAGGTTGGCAGTTCGAATCCACACAAAGGTGCCTTGGAAGATAGGCCTGGTAATCTACTTCTGAAAGCTTACAGCCTTGAAAACCCTATGGAGCAGTTCTACTCTGCACACACGGTGTCACCATGAGTTGGAATTAATTTGACAGCAACTAACAGCAACAATCCTGGAAGGGAATTCGGGGAGAGGTAATTCCCTAGCTAACCAAGTTGACAATAGAATAATCCAGTACTGGGAATACAGCAGCTTCACAGCTCATAAATTTATGCATTATAATTTCATACATTGATTAAGACTAATTTACTTTGTCAAATCCTCAAATGGCATGGCAAGAGAATCTGATTGGCTCAACTTGGGTCATGTGCTCATACCTGGTTTAATCAGCTATGGCCAAGGGCCACAAGTCACATGGTAAAGCATGGCCAAGAGGGCTCTCCCCTGGGAAGGAAGGGGGGGAAAGAAGGGAGTTGGTTCATAGACTAGATACAAACTCCAAAAGGGATTTCTCTCAGCTCAAATGGTATAAAATCAAGAATTTCAGAGAGCTGCTTGTTGTAAATGCAAGGCATCCTGCTCGCAAGAGAGAGTGGATACTGTGTCCACAGAAAGAGCTCACATCCCATTCAACTTTGGGTGCCAGGATGGTGAAAACTAAGGGAAACATGGAAATCTTTGTCATCCACTGAATAGATATTTACCAGGGGCCCTGGTGGCACAGTGGTTAAGAGCTCAGCTGCTAACCAAAAGGTTGGCAGTTCGAATCCACCAGCTGTTCCTTGGAAACCCTATGGGGCAGTTCTACTCTGTCCTGTAGGATCTCTATGAGTTGGAATCAACTCGACAGCAATGGGTTTTGGTATGGGCCAGGCACTGTGGTAGGCTTTGGAACTAAGACAACATCAGCTCTCAAGGAGTTTGCAGATTAAAAGGTTTTTTTATTTTATTTTAAGTGGAAGCTTACAGCACAAATTAGTTTCTCATTCAAAAATTTATACACACATTATTTTGTGACATTGGTTGCAATCCCCACGATGCATCAGCACTCTCGTCCTTTCCCTTTTTATACCCTAGGTTCTCCATGTCCATTTGTCCAGGTTTCCTGTGCCTTCCTGTCTTCTCTCTTTGCTTTTGGGCAGGTGTTGGCCATTTGGTCTCATATACTTGATTGAACTAAGAAGCACGTGTGTTATTGTTTGTTTTTTAGGCCTTCCTCATCTTTGACTGAAAAGTAGACTTCGGGGTGGCTTCAGTTCGGAGTCAGCAGAGTGTCCAGGGGCCATAGTCTCGGGGGTTCCTCTAGTCTCTGTCAGACCAGTAAGTCTGGTCTTTTTTGTGAATTTGAATTTTGTTCTATATTTTTCTCCCACTCTGCCCGAAACCCTCTATTGTGGTTCCTGTCAGAATGGTTGGTGGTGGTAGCCAGGCACCATCTAGTTCTGGGCTCAGGCTGGTGAGGGCCGTGGTTCATGGGGTCCATTAGTCCTTTGCACTGATATTTTCCTTGTGTCTTTTTTTTTCTTCATTCTCCTTTGCTCTGAACATGATGGGATCAAAAGATGTAGCAAATTTTAAGATTTTAAGTAGAAAGGGCTACTACTCAAAGGAAGAAAGCATCAGAAAAGAAATGAAGACTAGAGGGCCAGGGAGACAAATAGCTTTTCAAGTCGACAGGCTCAACAATCACCAGCAGTATGATCATCACTGAGACACCTCAGCACCATACCACCACCTACATAGACACCTGAGATGCCCCTGCCGTTCACTCAGAAAAGATCCCTAAAGGTCAGCTGCCATGCTAAGAGATGGAGAGAGGTTCAGGGAGAATGTGAAAGAGAGGGAAAGGTGAAGGTAAAAACTGAATCAAATAATGCTTTGACCTCAGAGAAACATACCCAAGGTCCTCTTTTTTCCCTAGCTCCCTCCCTCTCTCCTTTCCTTCCACTTTCTTTCCTTCCTTCTGAGAGAGATGAGGAGCCTGGAGCAGGCTGGGGCTCAGTGGTTAGCCGTTATATATTACTGGTCACATATTATACACTCGGCAGCATAAGAAAAAGGCATAAAACTGCAATGAAATGTCTGAACTGTTGCTATTTTGGAAATTAAAACAGCCTACATTATCCTCGATGCAACTACGCTTACTGACTCAGGGCTGAGGAGCAGTTATTCCCACCACTTTAACCGACTTCTTTCCCATAAAAACCCGTTGTTAATGGGTCCCGGGGGACCTCTGAAAATAACAAGATCTGTAATAAAGAAATTAATAACACACAGAGCAGGCCACAGCTAAAAAGCTTTTTAGAATACATTAATGGTTCTGTTTTGAATGAGGAATACTCGCACCCAAATACCTCCCATGTTTGATTTCTAGTTGGTGCCAAGAGGGTGAGGGAAAGGGGAGGAGAGGGAGCTTCCTGGCTGTGGTGGCAGGCAGGAGGGTCCTCCCTAGTGGGGGAAGAGTCGCCTACCCCATTGTCAGCCTCCCAGCAGGCAGCAGAGCCCCAACAGTCGCCAGACTCTATCTTTGCCTCTTTGCGTCCTTCCATCTTCCCTCCCGTCATTCTCTCTTGTCTCCTCCCATCAGTTCTCGCTCATACCCACTCTCTCCCTTATCTCAATCTATTTCTGTCTGTTCCACTCTTTCTCATTATGACTTTCTCTTCCCTCCTTCTTTCTCCTCCATTCTTCTCCTTCCCTCCTTGCCTCCCTCTTGCCCTCTCTTATTTCTCAGTCTCTCTCCGCCTCTCTCCTTTGATCATTCGGTGTTTTTATGTCCCTTTCCCTCTCTCTATCGCTGCCTCTGCATTTCTGTGCTTCTCTCTGTTTCTCATTGTCTTTCTCTGTCTCACTCTGTTTTTCTGTTTTCTCCCTCTTTGGTTCACGTTCTATTCCTTTATTCATACTCTATTCCTCAATTTGTCTCCATTTAGGCTTCTTTGGGACAGCCTACATTTCTCTATCCACACATGCATATATATGTGTGTGTATATATATATATATATATGTATTTATATACATATATAGATGTACATGCATATGTATGTATACATTCCCATATAATGCCTCTGACGAGGATGCTGCAATGATGTTGTAGTGTGTGTGTGTAGATATACCTTATCTTTTATAATATACATATATATAAAAGTTCTTTCTTTTTCTATCTTACTTTTTCTCAGTCATCCTCCTTCTTCACCTTCAGCTCCCTTCCTACTTCTCTGACTATCTCCATCTCCCCGTTGCTTTTCTGCTTCCCTCTTCCATTTTCCCAGCCCTGTACTTTTCAAAACTCTATACAACTTCTCTAAGAATCAAAAGCTCCTTGCCCTTTAGTTTATCTACAGCAAAGTTTAGATTTTCTTAAACTTGATTTGGAAATTAAGTCGCCACTAAGAAAATACAGCTGCCTAGAAAGAATCAAGTTTCCCTGAAATTCAGTGTTCCAGCTCCACGTGGGGGTTAGGAAGGCCACCGGGGGCATGTGACCATCCACAGGAGGCAGGGACACTCTTACACATCTTGCCCCCCTCTAATGTTGAGGACAAAAACTCTGGAATCAGACAAACTACACTGCAATCCCGTGTCTTTACTTCCTCACTGACTGTGGGACCTTGAGCAAATCACTGAAACTCTGTGAACCTCAGTTTCTTTATCGGTAAAGTGGGGATAAAATATTACCTACCTTTTAGAGCTGAGTTAGGATTAAATGCAAAAATGCACATGAAGGTTAGCATATTTCAGATACATGGTAAATGCTCAATTAATTGTAACTACTAACAGTACTTCTACTGTTATTATTTTTCTCATTGTCTTTGTTTAAATGGTAGACCTCACATTTATCACTGGCTCCTCCTTGCCCCTGAGGATCAGTTTTTCTTTCCCCACCATGTGTTCCAAGCCCAACACTTGACATGGTCCAAGCTAATCCTTCTAGGTCTTCACCGTGTCACTCAGATGATAGACCAGACTGAACATTGCAGCAGCATCGAGAGGGGCATTGCATGGGCCATGGTAGTTATTAGGTGTGTCTATCAGAAATTTGGAGCCCTGGTGGTGTAGTGGTTAAGAGCTTGGCTGCTAACCAAAAGGCTGGCAGTTCAAATTCACCAGCCGCTCCTAGGAAACCCTACAGGGGAGTTCTACTCTGTCCTATAGCGTTGCTATGAGTCGGAATTGACTGGACAGCAACAGGTTTGGTTTTTGGTATCAGAAAGTAGTAGGCCCTGCCCTGCTGATTACAGAGGCAGGCATGTGACCTAGGCCTGGCCAGTTATCATCTCCCATTCCCCTGGCAACAGTGATTAACTTAAAAGGTAGGCAGTTACCCAAGCTTGGTCAATCCAAATCCTTTCCTGATACTGGCACAGAGACCCCAGGAGAAAAAAGCCTGTCTGGGGCTGCGAAGCTGAGGCAGCCAGCAGTCATGTTCCCAATCGTGTAGACAGCCCATCTGAATTATGAAAGAATGAGGCCAACATGCAAAAATTCCCTTGTGGGAATTTTTATCTCCCTGATAGATACAACTCTGCCCCTGCATCCAGAAGTGAGGGAAAAGTACTTGTATAACAATGTTCATTGCGGCACTATTCACAGCAGCTGAAAGATGGAAACAACCCCAATTTGCATCAACAAATGAATGGATAAACCAAATGTGATACGTACACACAATGGATTACTACTCAGCCATAAAGAGAAATGCAGTCGTGATACATGCCATTATATGCATGAACCTTGAAACATGAGTGAAGTAAGTCTGTCACCAAAGGACAAATATTGTATGATTCCACTTACATGAAATATCTAGAACAGGCAAATATATACAGACCTAAGGTTATCAGTGGTTACTAGGGGCGAGTGGGAGGGAGGAGGATATAGGGACTCTGCTTAGGAGACACTGAGCTTCTGTTAAGGGTAAAGGAAAAAGTTGGAAACGGATAATGGGAATGGTTGCACAAATGATGAAAACAATGAATGTCACTATATTGCACATGTAAGAATGTTGAAATGGCAAACGTTTTGTTACAAACATATTTACCACAAGAAGAAAAAAAGAAAAAGTCAGGAAAAAGAAGGGCTCTTTCCACCACAGAGGTAGGGCAGCATGTACCTCCACGAATCACTGGGTGCTCTGCCCAGAGCTGGACCCACTATCTTTCAAAGCCTTGATGATGGGAAGCTGGAAAAACTGCCATTTGAAAAGCCACACACCATTTTCGTTTTCTCTTGAGGTGGGGCCTTGAATTCACCTTGCAGGGTAAGCTGCTCCTTTGACTTATCAGAAATATATTTTTATATTTTTATTTTTTTATTGTACTTCACGTGAAGGTTTACAGAACAAATAGTTCCTCATTAAATAGTAGCACACATATTGTTTTATGGCATTGGTTAACAACCCCACGACATGTCAGCTCTCTCCCTTCTCAACCTTTTTTTTTTTTTGGTGAAAATATATGTAGCCGAAGATACACCGTTTCAAAAATTTCTACATGCACAGTTCTGTGACATTGACTACACTTTTCCAGTTGTACTGCTATTCTCACTTTAGATGAAGGTTTACAGAACAAAATAGTTTCTCATTAAACAGTACACATGCTGCCCTATGACAATGGTTAACAACCTTACTAGACATCAGGACTGTCCTTACTCAACCTTGGGTTCCCTATCACCAGCTTTCCTGTCCCCTCTGCCTTCCAGCCCTTGTCCCTGGACTGCTGTGCCTCATTAGTCCCGTTTTGTTTTATGGGGCTGTCCAATCACGGGTTGAACGGTGAACCTCGGAAGTGACTTTACCACTGAGCTAAAAGGGTGTCTGGGGGCCATACTATCGGGGTTTCTCCAGTCTCATTTAGGCCAGTAAATCTGGTCTTTTTTGTGTGTGTTAGGATTTTGTTCTACATCCTTCTCCAGCTCTGTCCAGAACCCTCTGTTGTGATCCCGGTCAGAGAAGTCAGTGGTGGTAGCCGGGCACCATCTAGCTGTAGTGGACTCAGTCTGGTGGAGGCCTTGGTAGCTGTGGTCCATTAGTCCTTTGGACTAATCTTTTCCTTGTATCCTGTTCTCTTCATTCTCCCTTGCTCCTGAAGGGATGAGACCAATGGAGTATCTTAGATGGCTGCTCACAGGCTTTTAAGACCCCAGACGCTACTCACCAAGGTAGAATGCAGAACATTGTCTTCATAAACTGTGTTATGCCAATTCAGCTAGATGTTCCCGGAGACCATGGTCCCCACAGCCTTCCACCCAGCAATTCAGTCCCTCAGGGAGTTTGGATGTGTCTATGGCGCTTCCATGACCTTTCCTTGTACAAGTTGTGCTGGTTTCCCCAGTATTGTGTACTGTCTCACCCTTCACCGAAGATACCACTTACCTATTATCAGAAATATCTTAATGGGATCTTGAAATATGCAAGGCAAAACAAAAATCCACTTGGGAATGGGGAGAGGCTAAACCCTCTTCATAATAATGTGAAAAACTATCTTCACTATGCATAGGTTATATCGTTGGGAATTATTTTTCCTTCTAGAGGCACTGAAGCCAATAAAGGGACACACTGAGGCACTTCTCTTTTAGGGACTTTTGAGGAGACCCACAAAAAAGAAACTACAACACTCTACTCCTCTCTTTGACCAGCAAGCCTCCCATACAATCCTCCTCGCTGGTTCTAGGAAGAGTTGGAGGTGCAGTAAGGTTTGCTTGTGTGTTATTCACACCTCCCAAGTATGTGTAATTTTTGAAAGGCTTGCTATCTAGACAGAAAAAGTCTGCTGCTAGCTCCACCTCTGGAATTAAAAAATTATTCTCTTAATCAGACTGGCATACTTGAAGATTGCCAGGAATTTTTTTTAAAGTTTTATCTTTATCCATCTGGGAGTCTTTGAGGTTCCCTCACCCCTTTTCGCTTATTAAGGTCTCTTCTCTGTTGGTGCAGTGGTTAAGTGCTCAGTTGCTAACCGAAAGGTCAGTGGTTTGAACCCACCAGCAACTCTGCGGGAGAAAAGACCTGACAACTTGCTCCCGTAAAGATTACTGCCTAGAAAACCCTATGAGGTAGTTCTACTCAACGGCAAACAATAACAACAGCTGTCTTTTGACAGGTGACATTTACTGAGAATTATTTGGAGTTATTTCTGCCATTTTATTTTCTGTTTTCCATTTATCATGCCATGGTAAACTGCAAAATTGGGCACAAAGTGTTTACTTCCCTATAGCCACGCCCCTCAATTTTTGAAGTCACTTTGCAGCTCCTGTGAAGAGATGGAGCCTATTTCTCTACCTGTTTAATCTGAGTGGGCTTTAGGACTTGCTATGACCAACAGAATACAAAAGGCCTTGTAGATTCCACTCTCCTTCTTGGGACTCCTGCCATGGCCATTAGAATAAGCTTGCACTAGCCTGCTGAAGGATAAGAAGCTTCACGGGCAGAGGCTACATGTTCTAGCTGAGCCATCTTAATCAGCCAGCCCCAGATAACCTGGCAGCTGACTGAATGACGCCAGTCCAGATCAGTAGAACCACCTAGCTGAGTCCAACCTAACTGCCGACCCACAGAATCTTGAGCCAAAAAAAAAAAAAAAGAAAAACCCTGATGATGTTTTAAGCCACTAAATTTTGGGGTAGTTTGCTACTCAGCAAAAGATAACTGATAAACATGTCTTCCTCATTATTCCTCTCCCATTTTTTTCTTCTGTCAATTAGTCTTTTTTGTTTTTTACTTTGTCTTCTACAAATTGCAAGTCATACTTTTTTAAAAATGGTTACCTTAAAATTTTTATTTACCTTTAAATTTTTGACACCATTATTAAATATATGTTTTTCATACAATATCTAAAATTAATCAGCGTATACATGATTCATCTAAAAACAAAGCTTTTCAGGGTTTGAATGGTAGCTCCAGCTTATTATGTAAAATAACTTTTTTATTGTCACTAGTTGTTAAAAATTATCAATACGTTTTATTGTTTTGTTGCCTCAGAGTTGCTTCCTGTAACTCACTACTTCCTTCTGGCTTCATTTTTTGTCTTGCTGGAATTCACTAAGGACCAACATCTCTACCTTGACCACCAGATGCCTTAAGGGACAAAAGTTCCTCACCTTGACACTGACCTGCAGTCTTGGGGCCTTCGGGTCAGTCCATTCCATACCTACTCTGCCAGGAAGGATGCCCTTCCCACTTTGGAAAACTCTTATTCCATCTTCTACTCAAGTCACCTCCTTGTTAGCCCAACTCAAGTCAGCCTTTCAGGGCTCCTCTCACCACCACCTGACACAGGTAGAAGCCTGTTTTGTGCGCCCACCTGATCCAGGACAGAACTCCAGCAGACTCCTTCTACACATTTATGTGTCCGTTTCTACAACTAGACTGGGCTCTCCTTCAGGGGCAGAGCTTAGGTTTGATTCTCCTTGATGCTGCCAGTGTCCAGCAAGCACCTGGCACAGAGAAGAAATCAGTGGGCATCAACTGAAAGGGATGGGCCTGGTGTGGCTCTGGGAGCACCAAGGGAATTCATCTGATCTTGTTCCAGGAATAACTGGACTTCTAGGAGGGGATGGCTCTACCCTAGATCTGGGAGCCTGCTTCTGTTCAGCCACGTATGCAGAGAAGACCCTGGCTGCAGGGCCAGAGCTAGGATGAGGCAAGGGAGGCACTCGGTACAAGATGTAAGGAGGCGTCATTCTCAGGTGAGCGCCCTGCACGTGCATGCCCCTGAGAGGGAGTGAGCACCTTCTTACATCTTGCTCCCAAGAACCTCTTTGGTCACACTCTAGTCACAGCCCTACCTTGTAATAATAACAACAATGACAGCAACAGCTGACATCTTTGAAGCAGTTACTACTATGAGCCAGGCACTGAGCTAGTCACTTTGCAGGCATTAAGTCACTGAATCCACACAATACCCCTATGAGGTGGGAGCCACAATCTCTGTATTTTATAAATGAGGAAACCAGGGCACAGAGAGGTTGATAACTGACCAAGCTTACACAGAGACTAATGCCCAGCCTGGCCTGGCACCTTGCCATCCTAACCGCTTTCCCTCTACAGAGTTACACCTCATTCCCTGACCCCTTCTAGACTGTTCTCACCTCTGGGCCTTTGCACACACTGTGCTAGGCACCAAGTAAAATCTTCTCATGCAACATTTGTCTGAGTCCTCATAACAGTGCTATGCAGTGGGTGCTATTGTTCCCCCCATTTTCTGGTGAAGAAACCGAGTCTTAGGGAGGTCCAGTGGCTCACCCATGGCTACCCAAGGTGTCGGTAGCAGAGCTCCAAGGGCTTTCTTCTCTTGTCTCCCCCCAGGATTCCTCTGTGAGACCTTCCACCTACCCTCACCTCATCAGGTATTTATGGGTTTGCCCGTAAAAGGACAAGCCATCCTGATAAGATAGAAAGGTTTTATGGGGCAACAAAAATATAAAATTTTACAGTGCATATCAGGAGGAGGAAAGCATTAAGTTCCACAAACACCTTTAAATTTTAAACAGCCCCCATCGCAGGGTCCCTGGAGCCAAACTTAAATAATGGATCAGAACAGGGATAAATCTCGCTGGTCCCCTGAGTGACAGTGGGAGAGAACTGATCGACAAACAGACAGGAACGGGGAGGGTGCAGGCGGCTGCCCCTGTGCAGCGGCAGGCCCTGGCAGGCCGCAGTGCGGGCAGAGAGCCTTGTCTTTATTGTACTTATAAAATATACATGGCCCTTTATTGAATTGCCTGCTGTCGAAATCTGCAAGAATGTTATTGCCTTTTACTGTCCTGGAGAGAAGCAGAGCAGCAACATCTGTGTAATTTCATAAGATGCAGGGGCCATAAATCTGATTGTGCCGGATATAAGATCGATCGTAAAAAATCACGCATTGAATAGAGATCGGGGATGCCGGGACCGGCAGGGGCAGGAGCAGCTTCGGCGGTGCTGCTCCCCCATCCTGCATTCGAGGCCCCAGGTGGGGTTCTGGCCAGCAGGTGCTTTGAAGGAGCAGGATTCTCTCCGTGGGTTGGAGCCTCACTGCAGTGCTAGGCCTCTGTGGGGAAAGGATGCTTTACGGGACTCAACCCCTCTCTAGGCCCATGGGAGACCTGTCTGCAGGGGGAAAGCGAGAGGCTAAAAGGGCCCCAAGATTCCTTGGTAGATAGCAGGGTAGAAGAATGGAGACACATATACCCACTCACTCATGGACACCCCCAATATCAGGGACATAAAGGTACAAACGACACACAGATTCCTGTGCCTGCCCCACTGGCACCCCTCACACCACCATTCACAATGACCCAATTGCCTGATTGTTCTCTTCTATCAAAACTTGTTTTATATGTTTATAAAAAGCTCAGTTATTTGGAAAACATGTTGATATTTGGCATGGGACAACAAATAATGCCTCTCTCATCCCCTATGAGTTTGGAACCAATGAGAGATGAGACACAGACTCGGAGAGATCAAAATATCAGCTGAATGACTGATCAAATTGGATTGGGGGCATGGCTTAGAGGAGTGGCCCAGTGGGCTTCCCAGTGCTCCTTCTGAATAGAGTCTACCCCTTCTACTTGCAGGCTGCTCCTGCAATCCACAGAGGCAGAGCCTTCTAGGGAAGCCTATACCACCCCCATCATGAGCAAGCCAGCAGGCATTCTCCCTGCAGGCAGGTCCGTGGGGTCAAGAGAGCCCAGAAGGGGCTGCGTGGGGCATGCTCAGTTCCTGCTCCCAAATGCACCAGTCAAGCATAGCCTCCCTTGGGCAGAGTCAGTGAAAGATGCAGAGAGAGGCCAGGAGTGTTACTCAAGCTGCAGGTTCCTCATGGAAATGTGAGTCCACAATCATCTAAGGTGTCCCCATTCTTGGCCTCTCCCCTGAGATGATCCCAAGAAACTCATCAAAAGTGTAAAAGACGGAAAAGTTTTGCATAGGATATCTCTGCTCTCTAAATGCCTATAAATAACCCTTTCCTGATAATCACAGCTGCCTTTGCTTCACTGTTGTGTAAGAAGGAGTGAATTTGTGAAGGGAAGACAAAAGATACAGAGATAGGGGTTGGTTGCTCCTAAGGAATAGTCTTCTAACAGTACTGTATTAGTTACCTACTGTGGCATAACAAATTACCCCAAAACTTACTGGCTTAAAACAAGTTTTTGAACACAGAAAAAAAACATTCTTTGATGGTTATGAGGGTGGGGAGGGAGGGAGAGGGGTATTCACTAACTAGATAGCAGACAAGAATTATCTTAGGTGAAGGGAAGGACAACACGTACTACAGGGGAAGTCAGCACAACTGGACTAAACCAAAGCTAAGAAGTTTCCTGAATACAAACAAACACTTTGAGGGGCGGGGGTCTGGGGACTATGGTTTCAGGGGACATCTAGGTCAATTGACATAACGAAGTTTATTAAGAAAATGTTCTGCATCCCACTTTAGTGAGTGACATCTGGAGCCTTAAAAGCTAGTGAGTGGCCATCTAAGATGCATCAATTGGTCCCAACCCACCTGCAGCAAAGAAGAATGAAGTGTACCAAAGACACAAGGAAAATATTAGCCCAAGAGACAGAAAGGGCCACGTAAACCAGAGATTCCACCAGCCTAAGACCAGAAGAACTAGACGGTGCAGGGCTACCACCGATGACCACCCTGACAAGGAACACAACAGAGAGTCCCTGACAGAGCAGGAGAAAAGTAGGGTGCAGAAACTAAACTCTAGTAAAAAGACCAGACGAGACTGGAGGGACCCCGGAAGACATGGCCCCCAGGCTCTCTGTTAGCCCAAAACTAAAACCATTCCCGAGGCCAACTCTTCAGACAAAGATTAGACTGGACTACGGGACATAAAATGATACTCATGAAGAGTATGCTTCTTAGCTCAAGTAGATACATGAGACTAAATGAGCAGCTCCTGTCTAGAGGCGAGATGAGAAGGCAGAGAGGGTCAGGAGCTGGTGTACGGACACAGGAAATCTGCAGTGGAAAGGAGGAGTGTGCTGTCACAGTGTAGGGAAGGCAACTAGGGTCACATAACAATCTGTCTATAAATTTTTGTATGAGAGACCAACTTGAATTGAAACTTTGACTTAAAGCACAATAAAAAAGAAAGAAAGAAAACCCTATGGAGCACAGCTCTACTCTGACACACATGGGGGCGCCATGAATTGGAAGCCACTTGATGAAAAAAAAAATAACAAGCTTTTGAAAACCTGGAATTCGTGGCTAGCAGGGTCCTCTGCTTCAATGTCTCTCATAGGCTGCAGTCAAGGTGTTGGTCTGGACTACAGTCATCTCATTGCTCGACTGGGGAAGGATCTACTTCCAAGCTCACTCATGTGATTGTTGGCAGAATTTAGTTCCTCAGGGGCTGTTGGCAGAGCTCTAGCGGCACAGCAGTTAAGCGTTCAACTACTAAGCAAAAGGTCAGCAATTTGAATCCACCAGCCACTCTTTGGAAACCCTGTGGGGCAGCTGTACTCTGTTCTTTAGGGTCGCTATGAGTCAGCATCGACTCAATGGCAACAAGTTTGTTTGTTTGTTTTTTGGTTTGGGCTGTTGGCTGGAGACAACCTCAGTTCCTTGTCACATGGGCCCTTCCAACAAGGTGGCTTGCTTCATCAAAATGTACATGCTGGGAAGGCAATAGAAGAAAATACCAGCAAAACAAAAGTCACAGTCTTTTGTAACCTAACAACAGATATGACATCTCATCACTTCTACCATATTCTATTCATTAGAAGCAAGTCACTAGGTGCAGCCCACACTCAAAGGGAGAAGATAAGACAGGATTGCCAGGAGGTGGGGATCTTTAGCAGCTGTGTCAGAAGGTACCCACCACAAGCACTCTGCCTAGAACCCTTCTTCCCCAGTCACAACCAGGACTCAGAAGGATCTTGGAGGTTTGTGGTTCAGTGAAAAGGCAGGTATGTGAGGCCACACTGGTGAACATAGCTAGAGGCTACTATGACGAGGGTCAGAAAGAGATGACCCTGGATTCAAGAGTGGGGTTCTTTAAAGTGAAGTGTTAGACCTACGCTTGGGGGTAAACAGTGTAGCAGGATTGCTGTTGGCTAATTGATCAGCCATTGCCAATCCCATTTTCCCTTGCCACCTTCCCTCTAGGCCAGGAAGGTGGTACTTTTTTCCCCACTCTTTTTCCCAGCCTTCCTTGCAACTGGGAAAGCCATATGATCTAGTTCTAACCTATGAAATGTAAGTATGTTGGGTGGCTTATGGGTAAGAAGTAGCTAGTACCACTAACCTCCCTCTCCTTCCTGCCCAGAACATAAACATGCTGTCTGGAGCAGTGGCAGCCACTCTGTGTGTGACTATAAGAAGACAGCATGAGGACAGAAAGGCCTACATGCTAAGAATATTGAATTAAAAAGACAGAAAGAACTTTGAGGATATCATTGGGTGGTTTAACCAGACTTCTCTTTACATGAGAAAATAAACTCTTATTTGAGTCAATGTTAGCTTGGTTTTCTGTTACCTACAGCCAAACACATCCTCCATCTAGCTGAGATAGTTAGCCAACAGAAAAAATGAAGCTTTGAAAATGAGTCTCTCCCTCTGCAGTGCGATGCAGTGAACCAGTGTACAAATGCAAAAGGGCGGAGTGATGGAAGAATTTTAAAAAGGAATGCCATCCAATTTGGCAGGAATGTAGGGAAATGATCATCCTTACGGACTATTGATGGAAGAATAAATTGATTCAGCCTTTTTAGACAGTAATTTAGCTATATCTATTACACTATAAGATGCATAAAATCTCTCATCTAGAAACCCCACTTCTATAAATCTATTCTACAGAAAAATCACATGCATGTGTAACATGATAAGCATAAGAGTGTCCACTGCAGCATTATTTATAATAGCAAAAATTGGAAGCACTCTTCATTTCTATTAGCAGGCACACAGTTAAATAAATTATGGTTTTAAACCTGTGCCATCCAATATTGTAGCCACTTGCCACATGTGGCTACTGAGCACTTAAAATGCGACTAGTCTGAACTGAGATGTGCTATAAGTGTAAAACATATACTGAATTTCAAAGATTTAATATAAAAAAGAATGTAAAATATCTCGTTAAGAATTTTATATTATTTACATGTTGAAATGATAGTATTTTGATATATTGAGTTAAATAAAATATATTATTAAAATTAATTCCACTTCTTTCATTTTACATTTTTCAGTGTGACTTAGAAAATCTTAAATTACTGTGTGACTTACACTATATTTCTGTAGGACTGTGCTGCTTTCAACATCAAATGAAATACTATGCATACTTTAAAAGAGTGAGGTAGATACAAATGTTCACTGGGAAAGATGCTCATAATATATTATTAAGTTAATAAGTAATTTGTAAAGGTAGAACATAAGCATAATTCCATTTTTGGAAAGGAAAAAAGTGAGTTTTGTGTGTGTGGATAAATTATTAAAGGACATACTAAACCACTAACAGTGGTTATCTTGAGAGTGGGATTGGGAATATCTTTTTATTTCTTACATTTCTGTTATTTTATTTTGTTGCACCAAGCATGTGTTTCTTCTGTAATTGAAATGATCTTTAACAGGAAAGAGGGAGGAGTAACAGCAGCAAAACAGCAGCTGCCACGTTTTAGTCATATGACCTTGTACATTGTAAATCAGTTTCTGTAAATGCCAAGGGGCCATCTGGGAGAGAAGAATTACAAAAAAGCCCAGTGAAACAAGCAGGAGGCCCTAGGGGACAATGGCTCAATGAGACTGCTAGCCAGGGTCAAGATGCCTCTGTGCAGCATCCTGGCCACACCTGTCCCACTACTCCACGCTCCTGCCTCACTTCTTGCTCAATATTTGGAATATCCTCCCTGACCTCTGGGTACCCAGGGCTGGAAGCCATTACCAATCCCTTTTGAGGATTACCTCTAGAAAAGGGTTTTCTGTGGTCTGCTGTTTGGTAAAGCTACATGTAGTTTGCCCACTATAGTGGTGTCAGTTAAGACTCATTTGAAGTAACTGAAACTCACTTCCAACCAGCTTAGGAGAAGAGGGGGTTGTCGGTGTTGAGGGGTCTTTATTATCTGGAGTCTCCAGAGCTTCATGGTGAAGCATGAAGCTTAACTGGAGCCAGAATGCCTGGTTTATATCTGCTTTTGCCACTTGCATAGCCATGTTCCCTTGGTCAAATCTCTCAACTTCTGTGTGCCTCAGTTTCATCATGTATAATGTGGGGATAATAACACCTGCCTTATAAATTTTCTGTGAGGAATAAATGAATTAATATATGTAAGACTCTTGGAATCGTGCCTGGCATAGAGTAAACAGCCCATAATGCTCAATATAAGAATCAGAACTGCAGGGGGAGAAAAAACAAACCCATTGACGTCAAGTCGGTTCCGACTCATGGTGACCCTACAGGACAGAGTAGAACTGCCCCTTAGGGTTTCCAAGGAGCAGCTGGTGGATTCAAACTGCCAACCTTTTGGTTAGCTGCTGTAGCTCTTAACCACTGCATCACCTGGTCTTCACAGTGAAAATACAATTTTCAAATAGAACAGGTCACTGACAAAGGAATGAATAACAAATTATCAGCAGACATCTTATTTACCATTGTTGTGGACTGAACTGTGTCCCTCAAAAAGACATGTGGAAGTCCTAACCCCTGTATCTGTAAATATGACCTGTTTGGAAATAGAGGTTTTCTTTTTTTATGTTAATAAGGTCATACCAGAGTAGGGTGTGTCCTAAATTTAATCACTTCTGAGTGCTGTCTTATAAAAAGAGCAAAATAGACACAGACACACACAGGGGGAATACAGATGCCATGTGAGGATCATCTACAAGCAAAGGAACACCAAGGGTTGCCAGCAGACATCAGAAACTAGGAAAAAGGCCCACAGAAGGAGTCGATATGACCAAGACCCTGATTTGGACTTTTATCCTCCAGAACTGTGAGAAAATACATTTTTGTTCTTTAAAGTCACCCACCAGTGGGTTTGTTTTTGTTGTTGTTGTTACAGCAGCACTAGGTACCTAAGAAAACTACACTGAGTATGAGATAGAAAACATTACCAAGCTCTGAGGGGAGAAGATTGTGATGCTAGAATTCTATACCCAATCAAATTAACATTCATATGAGAAGGTAAAAGATTTCAGACACGTACCATAAATATATCCTTTCTGAAAAAAGTTATTCCAATAAATTATATATATATATATATATATATATATATATATATATATATATATATATATATATAAACAAGTTATTCAAAGCAGTATGATAGTGGGTTGGATGGTGGGTCCCAAAAAGATATGTCCACATCCCAAAACCTGTGAATGAGACCTTAACTGGAGAAAGAGTCTTTGCACATGTAATTAAGAATCTCGACATGAGATCTCTTGCAGTATTCAGGTACACCCTAAGTCAAATGGCAAGTGGCCTTATAAGAGATAACAGAAGAGAAGGCCATATGAAGACAGAGGCAGTGATTGGAGTTATGTAGTCACAAGCCAAGGAATGCCAAGAACCACCCCATTCCTGTTGTAGTTGTGTGTCATCAAGCCAATTCTGACTCACAGTGACCCTATAGGTTAGAGTGTAACTTCCTCATAGGGTTTCCAAGGAGAGCTGGTGGACTTGAACTGCTGACCTTTTGGTTAGCAGCAAAGCTCTTAACCACTAAGCCACCCTCCAGTTGTCCCCTAGAGGCTTTGAAATGAGTGAAATCCTACCAACACCTTGATTTTGGACTTCTGGCCTCCAGAACTGAGAAAGAATAAGTTTCTGTTGTTTTAAGCACCCAGTTTGTGGTGATTTGTTACTGCAGCCCTAGGAAACTAATACAAGTATCTAGTCAAGATAAAGACTTAAGCATGTGATCTGCAAGAAAGACAGGTAAAATATCAAACCTGCTCAGCTAATAGTTAATTCTAACTAATGGCTGACAATGTGGTTGCAAAATTTTATCCAGTCTTTCAAAAAGGATTCTCAAAATACAAGAGGCCTACAGTAAAATAATAATTATAATAAGACAAAATTTACCTTATATCTTAATTTAATAATGCTTGTGAAGTGTGGATGATAAGGAAAGAAGGCACTAAAAATTCTAGAGGACAAATCTTGTCTGGGGAGTAAGAAGGAAGTTACTGATACTGTTTAATTTTTGACAGTGTTAGAAAAATAATTTCAAATACGTTTGCTAATTTTTTGGAAAAAATAGAAACACTAGTTGAAAAGTAATACATAGTTACCAAAAAAAAAAAATGAGAAGGAAAAAGAAGAAAGGTCAATCTAGCAGCAGGTCAATAAAGCAAAAAAGGAAACCACACAAAAGTAAAAGAAAACAGAAAATATAACACAAGCTGTCAAAAACAAGATCATTAACAACTATAAAAATTTTAACGATTAAATTCTCCTAGTAAAGACAAAGGCTCTCAGGTTGAGTAAAAGAGAAAAATCTAGTGCTATGCTTGTTTCTGAGTCCCTGCAAACAGTTAACGAGCTTATATGCTAAAGGAAATGTTGGCAGTTCAAGTCCACCCAGAGCTGACTTGGAAGACAGTCCTGGCAATCTACTTCCCGAAAACCAGCCGTTGAAAACCCTATGGAGCACAGTTCTACTCTGATATAAATGGGGTTACAATGAGTCGGGATCAACTGGATGGCAGTTGGTATTCTTGTTTCAGTTATCTATTGCTGAGTAACAAACTACCCCAAAACTCAGTAGCTTAAAACAACAACAAATTATTATTTCTTATGGGTCTGTGGGTCAGGAATGCCAGCAGTGTGTGGCTGGGGTCTTCTGATCCACACAGCATGGGCTGTGGTCACTCACTCAGCTGCATTCTGCAGGTGGCTAGGCTGGGCTAGAAGACCCAAGAAGACTTAATTCAAATGTGTGGCACCCTGGTGCTCTTCCACATGGCCTCTTTCTCTCCAAGTATTCTAGCCTGACCCTCTTTAAAATATGGTGGCTGGTGTCCCCAAACACAAGAAGTTACCTGGCCTCTTAAAGGCTAGGTCTAGAACTGACACAGTGTCACTTCCTCTGCATTCAACTGGTCAAAGCAAGATATAGGCCATCCCAGATTCAAAGAGGGAGGAAATCAACTCCACCTCCTGGTGAGCGGAACGGCATGTGCCTATAGTAAAGGAAAGAATTTATAGCAGCCATCTTTGGCCATCTTTTTGGAGACTATCTACCCCAATAGTGGTTTACAAGAGATCCATCTAAAGTTAAATAATTATGAAAAATTTAAAATAGATAAATCTATTCCAGGAAAATGAACAGAGAAGAAAAAGAGTGTGGCAATGCTCATATTTTTAAAAATATAATTCAAGGGAAAAAGCATTAAATAAAACTGAGGGATATTTTTTCATTAGTGAAATGTATAATCACCAAGAAAATGTAATGATAGCCATTTAGTGAAACACTCACATGGATCATTTTATTTAATCTCACAACAATTTTGTGAGGTAAATACTATTTTTTACCCCATTTCATAGATGAGGAAACTGAGGCTTAGATAAATTAAGTGATTTATCCACCTGTACATATTTGTAAGTGGGGGAAGAAAAAAAAAAGATTTGAGCCCAGGTAGCGTAACACTAGAGTCCCTGCTTTTAATCACTGAATGACTGATTAATTATGAATCTGATTCAAACATATGGACAAATAAACTGAAATACAAGGAGAATTTTACAAAACCAAAACAAGAGTGGGAAATTTTAAACCACCTCTCTCAGAATTTAACAGACCAAATATTTTAAAAATCACATAGATAATGTAAATAACAAAAGTAACAAGATTGCTTTAATATATTCAGAAAAAATTTGAACAGGGAATACCTTTTTTTCCCAAATGGCCACAGAATATATAGACAAATTGATCAAGTAATGAGTCTCAAAGAAAATCTCAATAAATTCCAAACAGTAGAACTATACAGGCAATTTCTATAAATCAATAATAAAAAGACAAATGACCGAATAGAAAAATGGACAAAGGGTAGGAAGGAACAATCTACAAATAGGATACATAAATGGCCAAAAATTTATGAGAAGATGCTCAAACCTGGAATTGAAATCAGATAAACAGATACTGTATTTTCACCCAACAGACTGAAAAAATAAAGAGTTGGATATTGGTTGTTGGTAAGGGGATAGGGAAGTGCAGTGCAATGGATTGCTTTTGTGTGGCCTTTCTTCCCATGGTCTTGTAACTCCCACTAAAGGATTGGGTGCGACCATACTAATAAGGTATACAGAACCCTAACATGGGGATTGGTCATTTCACCATCCTGTTAGGCTTAAAATGAGCCATCCCAGAGTTGAGAGGGAGAGGATCTTACCACCATCAAGGAAGAAGAGCCAGGAGCGAAGAACATCCTTTGGACCTGGGATCCCTGGGCTTAGACCCAGGAAACAGAGAGGGAGCTGTAACATTGAAGACTGCTGGACGGCGAGAAGCAGCAGCAGAGAAATGGCAGCAGAAGAGGCAGCAGAACCAGGAGACTGGCAGGAGCGCAGCCAGAGACAGCACGGTGGGCTTCCCAGCCCATGGAGCAAGAAAGCTGAGTGCCTCCAGGCAGCAGGCTTGCTGATGGAGTAGGGTGCCTTCTGGCACTTGGTGGAGTTAAGTTTGCTGACCCACGGAGCTAGAGCTGAGTGCCTTTAAGCCAACGCTTACTGGCAAAGTAGGGTACCTCGGGGCACTTATCAGCAGAGCTAAAAGAGCTTTAAAATACCCACATGAGCAAGGCAGAGGCTGAGGGGCCAGAGAGAGGTATGCCTGTGGGCACAGCTGAGAAGAGGCTGTCCTGATGGAAGAACTGTATCCTGAGCATTCCTGAACCTGAATTGTAATCTGTTACTTCCCTAATAAACCCTATAATCAGAAGTATCGTCTGTGAGTTCTGTGTGGCCATTGCAATGAATTATCAAACTCATCAGAGAAGTAGAGAGTGCCATGGGGGGGACGGCTGGTGTCAGAATTGGTAAAGATGGTGGAGAGAGGAAGCATGTCTGACCTCTGCCTCACAGGAATCAGCCTTGGGCTGGTGATCTTGATTCTCCTTCCTCCTTGTGAAGTTAGAGGAGGTCAGATGCTGCCCCCCACACCATTCTTAGATGAAGGTTTTTTACAATGCTGGTGGAAGTATAAATTGATACAGCCATTTTAAAGAACAGCTCGGAAGTACCAACTGATAAACATACGTGTCATGCCACACATCAATTCAATTTCCAAAATCTAAACTAGACTTCTTGTGCTGGCCAAGATAGAGTAAGTGCCTGCGGTCTATCTCTCTCATTGGTTACATCTAAAAGGACTTCCACACAGAAAAAAATGGAGTTGGACCTAAACCTCATACCATATACAAAAATTAACTCAAAAGATCAAGGACCTAAATATAAAAACTCTTGGAAGGAAACATAGGGGCAAATCATCAGGACTTTGTTTTTGGCAACAAATTCTTAGCTATGATACCAAAAGCACAAGAAATAAAAGAAAAAAATTAATAAATTGGATTTCATTCAAATTAAAAACTTTTGTGCATCAAAGGACATTATCAGAAAGTGAAAAGACAACATACAGAATGGGAAAAAAGACTTGGAAGCTATATATCTGATAAGGGTTAGATATGCATAATATATGAAGAACTACAACTCAATAACAAAAATATAAACAACCCAGTTTTAAAAAGTAGGCAAAGGACTCAAAAAGACAGTTCTCCAAAGTAGATATACAAATGACCAATAAGCACATAAAAAAATGCACAACCTCATTAGTCATTAGGGAAATGCAAATCAAAACCACAATGACATATCACTTCACATCCACTAGGAAGGCTGTTATTTAAAAAAAAAGAAAAAGAAAAGATGTTGGCAAAGATGTGGGGAAATTAGAACTCTCAACCATTGCTGGTCAGAAGGTAAAATGGTGCCGCCACTGTGGAAAAGTTTGGTAGTTCCTCAGAAAGTTAAACATAGAATGACTATATGACCCATCAATTATACTCCTAGGTTTATACCCAAAAGAATTGAAAGCAGAGACTCAAACAGATACAATGTTCATTGCAGCATTATTCACAATACCTCAAAGGTAGAAACAACCCAAGTGATGACCAACAGATGAATGGATAAAGAAAATGTAGCATATACATACATTGGAATATTATTCAGCCATAAAGATAAATTAAGTTCTGATACATGTTATGACATAGATGAACCTTGAAAATATCATGCTAAGTGAAATAAGTCAGACAGAAAAGGACAAGTATTGTTTGCTTTCACTTATATGAAATATCTAAAATAGGCAAATACATAAAGACAAAAGTGTATTAGTGGTTACCAGCAGCTGGGGGGAAGAGGTGGGGAGTTATTGCTTAAGGGGCACAGAGTTTCTATTTGGTGTGATGAAAAAGATTGGAAATGGATAGTGGTGATGGCAGCACAACATGGAGAATGAATTAATGTCACTGAACTGAACACTTAAAAATGGTTAAAATGGCAAAATTTTTTGTTATATATATTTTACCACAATACTTTTTTTAAAAAAATCAGTAATAGAAATATATATTTTCAAAACCTCAAAGATTTTAAAATTAAACAATACATTTCTAAATAACCAGTGTCTTAAAGAGCAAGTCTCATGGGAAATCTAGAAAATATTTTGAACTGAATGAAAATGAAAATGAAATACAATATGTCAAAATTTGTGTGATGCAGCTAAAACATTGCCTAGAGGGAAATTCATAGCACTGAATGCTTATGTTATAAAAGAAGCAAGGTGTCAAACAAATAATATAAGCATGCATCTTGAGAAATCTAAAAAAAGAGCAAATTCAACCCAAAGCAAGCAGAAGGAAGGAAACAATAAAGATAAGAGCAAAAGTCAGTGAAATTGAAAAGAGAAAAACAATAGAAATAATTTATGAAATAAGAAGGTGGTTCTTTGAGAAGAGCAATAAGATCAGAGCCCCGTGGGTTATTGCCAAAGCTATTCTCACTTTATGGCCTTAAATACTTCTATTAACAAGCAAGAAAGATTACAAATAAAGGAACCAAGCACTCAACTAAAACAGGAGAAAAGTAGGAGGAAATAATTAGTAAATATAAAACTAGAAACTACCTAAGTTTAAATCCCAGCTCCACCGCTTATTAGCTATGTGGCCTTAGACAAGTCACTTATTAATTTTATGATTCAGTTTCTTCATCTGTAAAATGGGATAATAATAGTAACTAACTCATAAGTTTGTCATAAAGATTAAATGAATTAATATAGCTTAGAACAGTACCTAGCACAAAGTAAACACTACATAAATGTTTGCTTTTATATTTCTCTACTGCTACTTAACCACTTAAGTGGTTAACCACTTAACCACTGTGCCACCAGGGCTCCCTACTGCTACTTCTACTATTAAATTGCTGGCTAATTCTGATAAAGAAAATAAAAGAAGTAAAGCACAAAAATACATCATGACTAAGGTGGGATTTTTTTAAAAAGAGAGAAATAAAGCGATTTTTAAAATTATAAGCTAATACTTTGTATCTCTTTTTGCTAATAAATCTAAACTTCTCAGTTAATATGATAATTGTTTTTGGAAAATATAAATGATTCAATAGGGAAAAACCAGAAGAGACTGATAATGCAGCAAATAAATTTAAGGCAAATGTCAAAGGCCCCAGGACCGGATGGTTTTACAGATGAGTTAGCAAATATTTTAGGAACAGATATTGCTTAAATTCCTTAAAAATCTTCAAAGCACTAAAATATACTGAAAATTTCTAGTTTTTTTTTTTTTAATAAATGTTATATAACCCTGATACCAAAAGCAAATAAAGCACAAAAAGGAAAACTTTGTTGAAAAATCTTACCTAGATGCAAAAATCCTAAATAATATACTAGCAAATAGAATCCAGTTGAAAAAAAAATTAATGCACCATTACCAGATTTATTACTGGAAAGCAAGTTTGGTTTAGCTCTAGAGTGCAGGTTTTGCAGTCAAACTGCCTGGTTTTAAATTTGGCTTCACCAGTTACAGGAACTTGCAGGGTGACCTGGATAAGTGATATAACCTCTCCATGGTTGTTTTCCAGTTTGTAAAATGAGAATAATAATATCTAATTCATGGGATGGGAGGATTATATTAAAATAATTCATTTGAAGTACTTAACCAAGTATTTGGTACAAAGTAAACACTCAACATTGTAAGTTATTAGTATTAATTTTTTTAAATAATTAAAAAACCCTCTTGATGGTGCACTCAGCCCAGGTTCTCAAACAGGAGTGGTCTAAATGCCTTAATGACTGCGTGAGGGGAGGGAAGAGAATATGGAGAGAAAGGCAAGGTAGGGCAGTGAATTAAGACTCCAGAAGCAGGGAGGCAGAGGGTGGATTCCTGTGTCTCCAGTATTCTTCCAGACTAATCGCCCCAGATTGGGTTGACAAAATAAGTACCAAATAACATAGGAGATTCCTGGAATTGCTGCTGTTATCCTGGCCAACCACAGAACTCAGAATCGTCCTCACAGATATTTAAGTCAGAGCAGCAAACCACCACCAGGAGGCAGCAAACTGCAGCTCAGGCAGGAGCACAAAGGATATCACAGTCCGACCCTGGGAGCACCTGACCTGACGGCTGCTCAGTTTCACCCCATTTATTCCATTAACATCACAAACATGCAGTCCTGAGTTTACCCCAGGGAATATTCTGAATTACATTTAATGCATTGTGGGCAGTTTCACTGACTGACTGGATAGCACACAGCAACAATTTAAAAGAGAAAAATTATACGACCATCTCTATGGATATCTAAAAATCATTTGATCAAATTCAACCACCATTTCTACTAAAAATAAAAAAAATGCTTAGTGAACCAGTAATTGAATAAAATAGTCTTACCCTGATAGAAAGTGTTTGTTCATTCACCCAACAATTGTTTTTTTCCAGAAAGCACAGCAAACATCACAATGAGTGATGAAAACTTAGAGCAACAGCTCCAACACTACTCTGTGGAACACTGTTTCCAGATGTTGAACAGCAAGGCATGAAACAAAAAGGTCAATGGACAAATTCATTTAGGAAGTGCTACTAGTATATCTCCCTGGATATCCACAAGGCACATTAGTGTCAAATTCTCTGATTATTGCTCAGTTAAAGAAACGAGTTTGTCTTTGCTTAATCCAGTGTGTTCTAAAGTTATTTGGACCCAGAACACCTTTTTCTCAATAAAATTGTTAGTATGCTATACACAGGTTTTGGAAATATTACGTTAGAGTCTTTCTATTCAAGGTGGTAACGTTTTAAGTGTGCCTCCTAACACAACTGTACCTGTCTTCATTCTGCATGTGCCAGTCAAGGGAATACGACAACAACAAAGAAAGGAGGGATACACACGTTGGCAAGGCAGAGAGAAAATTATCATTATTTGCAGATGATTGTGTTTGTCCACCCTGAGAAGCCAAGAGAATAAACAGAAAAGCTATGAGAACTAATCAGAGCATTGAACAAAAAAGCTGACACATGGTGATAAATACACCAAGATCAATGCTTGTCCTCTACATCAGCAATAATAAGCTAGAAAGCATAGCAGGGAAAAAAGAAAATGTTTAGCAAAAGATGTACAAAGATACATGATGAAGTTATATAAAACCAAAACCAAAACCATACCCATTGCTACTGAGTAGATTCTGACTCATAGCAACCCTACAGGACAGAGTAGAACTGCCCCATATGGTTTCTAAGGCTGTAATCTTTACAGAAGCAAACTGTCACATCTTTCTCCTGCAGAATGGCTGGTGGGTTCAGGCTGTTGACCTTTCGGTTAGCAGCCAAGTGCTTAACCACTGCGCCACCAGGGCTCTCTGAAATTGTATAAAGAACTTAAAAAAAAAGACTTGAATCAATGCAGAAATGGATCCTGTTCTTGATCTGCATTGTAAAATTGTCAATCCTCCCTCAAGTAATCTATAAATTTGATGTAATTTCAATAAAATCTCTATAGAAATTTTTTGTCTTGAGAAATTAATTCTGTAGTTTATCTGGTAGAGTATTGCACAGAATAGCCGAGAAATTAGGGAAGTAAAAGAATAGCGAGGGGAGACTTGCCTTACAAAGTTAGTTTTAATGCCATAAAACGAAACTAGTTAAAATACGGACTGATAGAAAATTCAGCAAATAGACTAACAGAGTTACAGGAAAGGCCCAGAGTTACGGGAAAGGCCCAGAAATAAAACATCTAGGTGTCTGTGGTGTCTGTGAAGGTGTGCTACAAGGAGCAGAAACCCATTTCAAATTAGTTTAATCGAAAACAAGAAATTATTGGAAGAATGTTAGATTATTTTATAAAATTCAAGGAAAAGTTGGATAACCAGACCTCAGGAAGCAGGGCTGCACCGGTAAAGTCAGCAACAAGAGCTGTGGTCCTTCACATGATGCTCCTCCATCAACACAGCCCCTGCATCTGTCACCTCTCATTCCATCTGTCTTTTAGTTCAGATCTCAGACAGCTGGTTTGGTTCTTCCCAGAACAAGTGTCCATCCCTGACGCCAAAAGTGAAGAAGACTTGAAGCACTTATTGGTGAAGATCAAAGGCTACAGCCTTCAGTATTGATTACACCTCAACATAAAGTAAACAAAAATCCTCACAACTGGACCAATAAGCAACATCATGTAAATGGAGAAAAGACTGAAGTGGTCAAGGATTTCACTCTACTTGGATCCATATTCAATGTCCATGGAAGCAGTAGTCAAGAAATCAAACAATGTATTGCATTGAGCAAATCTTCTGCAAAAGACCTCTATAAAGTGTTGAAAAGCCAAGATGTCACTTTGAGGGCTAAGGTGGGCCTGACACAAGTCATGATATTTTCAATCGCCTCATAAGCATGCAAAAGCTGGACGATGAATAAGGAAGACTGAAGAAGAATTGATGCATTTGAATTACAGTGTTGGTGAAGAATACTGACTATACCATGGTCTGCCAGAAGAATGAACAAGTCTGTCTTGGAAGAAGTACAGCCAGAGTGCTCCTTGTAAGCAAGGATGGTGAGACTTCATCTCATGTACTTTGGACATGTTATCAGGAGGGACCAGGCCCTGAAGAAGGACAACATGCTTGGTAAGGTAGAGGGTCAGCAAGAAAGAGGAAGACCCTCAATGAGATGGACTGATAGCATGGCTACAGCAATGGGCTCAAATACAGCAATGACTGTGAGAATGGTACATGTTGTACATAGGGTCACTATAAGTCGGAACTGATCCGACAGTACCTAACAACAACAAACATCACTTCCACCACCCACTTGTCAGTTTGTCATAGTATGGTGGCTTATATATTGCTGTGATGGTGGAAGCTATGACATTGGTTATTTCAAATACTAGCAGGGTCACCCATGGTGGACAGGTTTCAGTGGAGTTTTCAGACTAAGACAGACTGGGAAGAAAGGTCTGGCAATCTATTTCTGAAAATTAGCCAATGAAAACCTTATGGTTCACCATAGAACACTGTCTGACTCACTTGCTTTAGACACGGATGATGCAGGACTAGGCAGTGTTTCGTTTTGTTGTACATAAGTTGGAGTCAGTTAGATGGCACCAATTTATCTGTCTATTTAGACATTGCTTGTTATCTTCATAGACACTTGCAACTCCACTTGAAAAAATTGAACACACAATCTAGTCCTTCTCCTAGTGTTCTCTGTTTCAGAAAGATACCACTATATACTCCATTGGGCAAGTCAGAAGCCAAAGGCACCATAGCCTCCTTGCTCTCCTCCATCCCACATGCCCAACTGACCACCAAGTCCAGTTGATTTTACCTCCTAAACGTCTCTGGAATCTGTCCACTTTTGTCCGTCTCTACTGCCATCATCCTAATTTAAGGAATTATCATAGTGCGCCTGGACCACTTCAATATCCTCTTCGCAGGCACTTTTGCTATCTGCCAGTATTCACCACATTGCAATAGTGATCTTTAGCAAATGCAAAGCTGACCGAGTCACTCACCTTCCAAAACCTCTCATGAGATCAGCAATGCTCTGCATGGTCTGGCCCCTGCCGTCCTCTCCAGCCTTATCACTGGCTACTGCTTTCCTTGACCTCTGAACTCCTGGCCCACTGGCCTCCCTCCACCCCCTGAAGTACATCATATGCCTTCCTGCTTCAGTGTCTGTGATACACTGTTCCCTCTGCCTGGGCGGTTCTGCCTGGGCCACTGTATTGCACAACCCAGGAATACAATGATTTCTGTAGTAATGATGCCCCCTAGAGTTGTGCGGTGGGGATGGCCCTGTTCTTACCAGCTTGCTTTTTCTGGATTAATTCATTCTTCAGAGCTCTGCTCAGCACTCCTTCACCAGGGATGTCTTCTCTGACAGAACCAGGTCAGCTGTCTGCTGCTTGCTTTCACTGTTGCCAACTCTTCTGTGTAGCACTTATCACAATGCTAAATACATAATTTATTGTAAGATAATTTTAAGGCAGGTTTGTTGAGATATAATTTATATACAGTAAAATTCACCCCTTTTGGTGTACAGGTCTATGAGTTTTGATAAACACAAACAGTTGTAGAACTAGCCTCAGATAGAATACAGAACATTTCTGTCACCCCAGAAAGTTCTCTCATGTCCATTTGTAATCAATCCCCTCCCCACCTCCAGCCCCTGGAAATATTGATCTGATTTCTGTAACTAGTTTTGTCTTTTACAAAATGTCATATAAATGGAATCTGCAGTGTGCAGTCTTTTGAGCCTGGCTTCTTTCATGTAGCTATTGTATAATAATTTCACGTTTGTCTTCACTGCCAGAGTGTAATTGTGGAGTGAGAGACCACGTCTGACACAGTAACAACTGTAGCACCATAGTCTAACACAGTGTGTTTCAATCTTTTTTCACTATTGCTCCCCTAAGGAGAAAATTTTAATTTAATTTAAATCCTCCCTAATAAGAGAAATTAAATACTAAGGAATAAGATTTTGTTGAGTAGAGTTGACCTTTGGAGGTCTACAAACCATTTTAAAATCTAACAAATTTTCACCCCCTGCCCCATGCCAGAATGAATTTTCACCCCCTTGGGGGTGGTATCATCCCCACTGAGCACGCATCACTTAGCACATAGTAGGTGCTCAATAAATATTTGTGAATTGATAAGAGAATGTTTACAGATGTTGCAGCTCGGGGCACCTCCGACAGTCACCTCATCTCATTTGAAGACACTACTGGGTTTCAAGCAGAGCTGGGATTGACTGTCTACCCAGCTTTGGAAACATCCTCCACCTTCTCTTGAAAACTCCACCAGCAACTACAAGATGCCATGTTAGTGGCTTCAGAAGTGAGGTCCAGCATTCATGTGCTGAGGAAACAATCAGATTTACGCTTTTTGAAAGTCCACTCTGGCTCCAAGGAAGGGGATGGATTAGAAAGAAAAAGATGGAAAGGAGAGTGGATAAGAGGCTATTGCTGTAGTCATGTCAAGAAATGACAGTGGCATGGAGATGGAGACAAATGGTTATCCTTTAGAATGATTTGGAAAGTAGAATCAACAGAACTTGGTGATGAGTTAGTAGTAGAGGTAAGAGAAAGTGGGGAGAAGGCAGGACATTCACATTTCTGGCCTGGCTACCTGGGGAAATGGTAGTGCCACTCACTGAGTTAAGGAACCTGGTTTGTGGGAGGCTGAGGGTGAAAGTTCAGTTATGGACTCTTGAAGTTGAGGTGACTTTGGATAATTAAAGTGCAGTGTCTAGTTGGCCACTGGATATACAAGTGAGAGGTTCAATAGAGCTACGTGGGTTAGAAGTAAGGATTTGGGCTCAATCAATGTAGGTGGTAGCCAAGGGCATGATGACCTTTGAGAGCTTGTAGCATGAGAAGAAAAGATGACACAGAGCATATGCCTGGAGAACAGTGACATTGAAGGGTGCCCAGCATGAAAAAGATGAACCATAATGAAATTAACCATTGCCCTAGCATTAGCAGTTAGGTTGCATCCAAGCTCCCTGGTTCACAGAAACTTTGGGCTCAAAACCCACAACCTCATCAGGTCCTAGACCACTCATCCGCATTCTGTGCTCTACCTCCATTGCTGCCTTTGGACTTCTATGATGTAGTAGATATATACTGGGATGTCTTCCCAAACTCTGATTATTTTTCTCTCAGCCACCCATGACGGGGGCCATGTTTATGCCACACAGGCCTCTCTCTTTTAGTCAGGTAAACTCTGACCAAGCTGGGCCAATGAGATCTTGTCCTGGGAATATGGACCTGGAACACCAGGACACGG
This sequence comes from Dugong dugon, assembly GCA_030035585.1. Taxonomy (NCBI): domain Eukaryota; kingdom Metazoa; phylum Chordata; class Mammalia; order Sirenia; family Dugongidae; genus Dugong; species Dugong dugon. The sequence continues at coordinate 71,380,504 of CM057471.1, forward strand.
GTCGGTGGGGTGGTGGGACTGGAACTGTAGGAGGTACCACTCCAGACTAGGGTGGCCATTTCCTACGATGTGCAGAGCACAGCAGAGAAAGCCAATCTGCAGAGGAAGAAGAAGAGGGAGGGAAGAAGAGGGAAGAGAGGAGAGTCCATGCTTTTGTACTGGTTCTAGACCTTTCCAAGTTCCCAGTCCCAGCTGTATGTCCTCTGATTCCACGAAATATTCCTATATACTTCTAAAGATGCCCCTATCTTCACCTAAGCAAGTTTGAGTAGATTTCTGTTACTCACAAGTAAGTGGGTACTAGGGCTTCTGTTCCTCCTCTCCTTACCTTTTATTGCCCCTTCTGTCATGGGTCACTAACACCTGGGCATCACTGATCAGTAGAATGGTTGCCCAGCTACCTGGTGCTAGTAATAGTCTATGGTCCTGCATTAACAGATGCCCTCATCCTCTGAACCTGAGGCCAAGGCCCTTCACAGTTAGACTGACATACTCCTATGAGGAGGCCCCAGTGCTCACCATAAAGAAAAGAAGGGGAGTGGGGAAGCCTTTCCTTTATCAGGTGACTGAGGTTTATCTGCACAGGGTCACAGAATCCTGACCTGTCTCCACAGAGCCCAGGTCTTTACAAAATGGTCTCCTGGAGGGTGTGTAGTCTCCCTCCTCCAGATGGAAGACAGGTTTGCATGTATACTCTCCCCCCAGGTGATCAAGGTTCTAGCCTTATGTGCTGGCTTTCTGTTGCCCCAGGGCTGGTTTGCAGAGCCTTGCCCAAACCCACGAGGGCACTCCATAGTCTGTCTGAATGTGCTCTTCCCACCCCCACCTCACAGGCTTAGATCTCTCATCTGTCCTAGACCAGCTGCAATGGCGCCACCTCCAGACCAGATGGAAAAATGCATTTTCCGAACTCCACAGGGTGCTTGGATTACAGTCCCCTTAGGCTGGGAAGGAGGTCTTTGGTGGATCATGGTAAAATTCTCTCCTTCCATGCAGGAGATCAAGGTTCTATCATGGCCAATGTACCTCAGGCACAGCCACCACCCATCTGTCAGTGAAAGCCGGCATGTTATTATGATGTTGAATAGGTTTTAGCATAGCTTCCAGACTAAAACGGACTAGAAATAAAGGCCTAGTGATCTACTACCCAAAATCAGCCAATGAAAACCTTATGTATGGATCATAATGGTCTGATCCTCAATCAATCATGGGGATGGCACAGGACTGAGCAGTATTTCATTCAGTTGTGCACGGGGTCGCCATAAGTCCAGGGCCTACTTGACTGCAGCTAACAGTAACAGGCTGGGAGGCCAGCTGGACCTATACATTACAAGCTGTGGCTGTGAGGATGTAGTGCGATAACCACATAACACACCTAGAACACGCCTGTCCACCACCAAGAGCCCACTAACCAGTTCTAACGCTGGACAACATATGTGTTGGCCTGGTTTGGAAAATTCCCCAAACAGCCAACAGTTCCTGAGTCTTGTAAATCCTTGGCCCCCTTTTCTTTTGTTTTTTCCTTTGGACCTCAAATGCACAGAATTAGATGGGTCTGCAATCCTTAGCTCAGCTAGCAGTCACTGTAAGCTACACATGGGTCCTCTTGTATTTTTGTTTACTTTGTCTCTTTCCTCCCCCTTCTCCAATACACTTTTTCCCTTCTTCCATGTCCACACAGGCAAACATTCTTATGTTGTCAATGTGTGAGTATGTGTGTATCCATGAAAATATATATTGCAGCATATATAAACAGTATTTGCCAGACACCTCATTTCACACTACATTTGATGATCTTCCCATGTCAATGCACATCGCTATAATTCATTCCAATGAACTTCCATATGGTGTCCCATCATTCTCATATGCTGCCTGCAGTTTATCCATTCTTTTATGACTGGGCATCTTGGTTGTTTCCATCCCTTGACCACTATAAGGAATGCTTTGAGGGACATCCTTGTGCAAGTCTCTATTTTTCTGTGAGAGTTACTCCGGGGTATACATCCAGAAGTAGAACTGCTGGGATGTGGGGTATATGCTCTCAACAATGGCTGCACCAGTCCACACTCCTGCTAGGACCATGGTTCCTGTGTCCCCATGACTTCACCAGTACATGCCCATAACCCATAGGTTATAAAGTGGAGCTCACTGTCACCTCCATCTCTTTTTCTGTACTGACTGTCCCTCTTCTGTTCTTGGCTGTAGAAGGAACAGATGGGACTTGCTATATGCCATACATTCAGTTACCTTTTAAGAGAAGTGGCTCCAAATGCTAAAGGTACTTCTTCCACCCCCATTGCTTGCTACCATCCATGCACTATGCTCTGTTAGGGAGGTGGCACAAGGCACTAACTTGGCCACAGCTAATTGGACAAGGGATGGTGCATGAGACTGAAGACAAACCAGGGTGCACAGCCACCCCCAAGATGGCCTCATAAACTCTATCCATACTGAGAGATAATAAATCAACCAATCAAATGCAGCTTGTGTGCCAGCACCTCTCAATAGGAAGAAGAAATATTCAGCAAACCCCAGTGGTGTGGATGATTTAGTTTGGGCTGATGTCCTGAGCCCCTGTTAGCCATTTTCTTGGTGGTCTATGATACACGAGGGGACCACTGCAGTATAAGGCAAACTAGGGCCAAAGACAGGGTGGCAGTGTCCCCTTCAAGTTCGTATTTCTCCATATCCATACTGTGCTTTTGCGTATAGGCTTTTAGAGTCATGGGCTCTGGATCCAGAATGTCCTGGGTTCAAGTCAGGACTCAGCCACCTCACAGGACTGTTGCGTGAAGTGCTTAGCAGGGTTCCAGGCATATGCTAAGCCTCAAAAAGCAGTGACTATTATTATAGTCACCTGTAACATAGAAACTACATTTTCCAAATTACAGATGATAAAAGTGACACCCAGAGAGGCTGAGTAACTTGCAAGAAATCAAAATTTAAACTCAGGTCCATCTGTCTAAGACCCTCTATTTGTTTCTATCTTCTCATGCTGCCTAAATTCATTGAATCCTGTCCTGAGCTGGGACCCTGAGCTAAGTCCAGGGCTAGTTGCTCTCATGGGGGATCCAGGTCCTGGAGCCCTCAACAAGGGGGAAGAACAGACCCCAGTGGGCATCTTGGTAGGAGTCCCTGAGGGAGTGGGAGGCCCAGGGCAGGACTGGGCTCAGGCGTGGCCACAGGAGGCTCTCAGGTATTGGGGAAGGCGGCTTTCTGGCCGTACTCCAAGCACACTCAGAGCCAACCCAAGGGAAACTCCAATTCTGTCAGTGCAGGCACGCCTGGGGCACAAGCATTGGAGACATTAAATATTAAACATGTCGGCTGGCTTCCAAGCTTGGTAATTAAAACTCTTATTTCATATTTTACACAGGACAGACAGGGAGGTCGTGAGGCTGCTCTAAGCAGTTTCATGGCTCCCTTGTTCACAGATAAAGTACCTCTTCTGAGGAAAACCACCCTCTTACTCAGGGCCCACGCCGTCCTATTTATAAAAGGATTTCCTGGGAGGGCTGGAGGTGGGGGTCAGGGAGGTCTCCAGGGTGTGGGGCCCCATTCAGGGCTCCAAGCAGATCCTCTCCAAAATGGGCCTGTGTTCGTAGGAGCCTGCAGAGGGCTCAGCCTGAGGTCCCTCACCCCTGCTGCAATGGCATCCTGGGAGCTGGAGCTGGCTCTGGAAATGGGAAGAGGGAAGGAACGCCTAGGTAGGACTCCAGGGAGGTGGGCAGGAGGGGGAGTCTTCCCTTAGCTTCTAGCGCCATCTGCTGACCATATACTGAACTGCAGCTCTCCAAGAGGCCAGCTGTTGACTAAATTTGAGTTGGAGATCAAGGAAAACCAGATCTGGTGCTTCCGAAAACATTTTTAAAACACAATTTAGGTTTGTGAATTGTTCATTAGGTCATTCCCTGAGGCCAAGAGAGACATCAGACTCAGACTCGGATCTTTGGAGGCCCAATTCAGTGTGATGACTAGGATGAGCATGGTGATCCCAGCTGCCTGGTCATCTGAGTGCTATGTGCTGAGCACTGGCCTACGTGATTTACATCTATTATCTTACTGCCAGCGCTGTTATGCTATTGTGCCCATTTTACAGATGGAAACATCAGTCTGAAAAAGGATCCCAAAATCAGAAAACAGGCCACATCCTTGATTACCTCTCTTCCTCACCTCCACAGTCAATCTTTCTGCAAAACCTGTCCTCGTCTACTGCCACTGCTACCTCCTCAGTCCCAGCCACTTCCCCCTGGACCACTGCAAAGCTTTCCACCAGCCTCCTCCCTTGCCCTCTACAATCTGTTCTTCACACAGTAGTAGCCAATGTGATCTTCTTAATCAGATTGCATACGTCCCTTGCTCAAAACCTTTGACAGTTCCCATTGCCTTTAAAAGAAAATCCAAGCTCCTTGTCATAGTCATAAAAGCCCAGCATGATCCGGATGTGGATGTTCTCACCAGCCTGATCTACCACTCTCCCCATCTCTTCACTCCCTTCCCCCCTACCTCATGCTCCACCCATGCAGGCCTCTCACTTCCCAAATACGCCAATTCTTTCTGGCCTGAGTACTTTTGCAAAGGCTGTTCCCTCTACACGGAGCGCTGTTTCCTTCTCTCCTTCTCCTGTAATTAGAAGTTCTCCATGTCATGGGAACTGCTCAGAGAGGTCTTTCTTGATCATCTCTCTAAAGTAGACTTGCCCTGCTATTTTCTATCCCAAGCCCTTGTTTTGTTTTCTTCATAGAAATTACTGCCACTCAGGACAACTGTTTTCATTTGGCTGTTAATTGTTTTTCTTTTTTTTGTCTCCCCGACTAGAATGTAAGTTCTAAGCAGGCAGGGAACATATGCTTATTCACCATGACATACCCATTGCCTAGCACAGGGCCTGGCACATAGTATGTACAAAATAAATGTCACCGAATGAACGAATAAGCACTCTGATAGGGCAATGGCAGGGTGCCCTGGGAGTGAAGAGGAGGGCACCAAATCCAGATATAGGGGGTCACAGAAGATTCCCAGAGAAAGTGACATCTATATGGATAGTGAGACCTGAGAAAATGAGTAGGAGTCAATTAGGTGGAAAAGGTGGGTGACTGGGAAGAGCACCCCAGGTAAGGGAAGAGTAGGTCATAAGGGCCATAAGGTAGGAAGATACTTGGCACCTTTCAAAAACTAAAAATGGAAAGAAAGTCAGTATGGCTGGAAAGGAGTGAGAGAGGGAGGCCCATGATGAGGTTGCTGCAAAAGGCCCAGGGCTATCAACCCCTAATAAAGGCCTTGAACTTTCAGCCTCAGAGTATGGGACACCATCAAGAGATGAGAGGCAGGGAGAAAAGTGAGCAGATTGTGTTTTTAAAATATTCATTGGGCTGTACTGAAAAGCATGCAGGAGTAAGTCTGGAAGCAGGGAGACCAGCTGGAAGGCCCCTGCTGTAGTCAAGTGAAAGATGGGGCAGTGGACGAGGGCAGAGGAGGTAGGAGTGAAGATAAGTGGATGGATGTGGGAAATATAAACTGGAAGTAGAGTTTAGAGGCCTTGAAAATGAACAGAAATATTAAGAGTGACTTGTATGTTTCTATAAATCTGAAGGTGGCACTCATTGAAATGAGGCCAAGGTTGGTAGGTAAGGAGAGAAAATAAGCGTATCCATTTCAATTCTTTATGTTGTAGGTCATAGAAAACCCAACTCAAACTGGCTTAAATTACTGGAAAGTCTGGAAGTAGGATGAGCTTTGGGGTTTGCTTTATTCAGAGGCCAATGGTGTCATAAGGACCCTGTTTCTTTTCTTCTTTTGGTTATGCCTTCCACAGTGTTAGCATCTCCCTAAGGCTGCTCCCCTCATGGTGGCAACACGGCTGCAGCAGCTCCAGGCATCACATCTGCATATATCCAGCCCAGAAGAGAAAGGGCTAGCTGTGACCCCCTTGGAAGAACAGGAATAATCTTTCACTAAAGCCCCAGAAGCGAAGTCTTTCACTTCTCCTCTTGATCATTTGCCTAAAGTGGGCCTTGTGCCCGTTTCTGTACCAATTGCTGTAGCCTGGAGAATGCCATGGCCTGAATGCTTTAGGTCTGATTACCTGAACAGATCACCATGGCCAAGGAGAGAGGATTTCCTTGGTGGGTTAGGCCAGGCTGTCTACCCTGGCTGCTCATTAGTGTCTGGGGCTGAGGCCCAGACCAGAGCATTTAAAGAGCTCCCCCAGGTGATTCTAAAGGGTAGCCAGGGCTGAAACCCATTGGGTTATCAAATCAGAGCCTATTCCTGGAGTTTGGAGTGTTGTCGACTCCCCTACCCCAAAACCTATGCAATGGGGAGGGCTAGGAGGGAGGCTGAAAGGAAACCACTTCATCCAGCCCATTTTGGCCACCCTGAATTTGAGTTGCCAGTGGTCACCCAATGGCAGGTATCACATCAGGCACTGGATTCAAGGCTTAGCCAGGTACTTGGCACCTTGTAATCACACAATCACTAGCATTAATATTTTACATCTTTCTCAATGGTTATAGCCTCACTTTATAATTGAATCAATGCACCTGCAACCACAATGTAGTTTTCCAGTTCTGATTACCCATGAAAGGAAACAATTTTGTGTGGATGGCTGTTAAGGGATTGAAGCATTGCTAAGCCCTGATCACGGAACTCACTTGTGGCCCCATTAGTCTGAAAGCCATTCCCAAGATGCAGGTTGAGCTAGCAGCTCCTGTGGTGAATCATCCCGTGCCTACTGCATATTTCCCATTCTACCCTGTATCAATTTGGTGTTGCTGCTTGACTTTTGTTAGTTGTTATCTAGTCACCTCTGACTCACAGCGACTTTATGTATAACAGAACAAAACATCACTCGGTCCTGCACTATCTTCATGAATGTTGTTGGGGCTATTGTGTCAATTCATCTCATTGATGGTTTCCCTTATTTTTGTTGACCCTCTACTTTCCCAAACATCATGTTCTTTTCTAGAGATTGGTCTCTCCTGATGATACATCCAAAGTAAGCAAGCTGATGTCTTGCCATCCTTGCTGCTTAATACAAAAACAAACTCAATTCCACTGTTGCTGAGTTGATTGCAACTCATAGCAATCATATAGGACAGAGTAGAACTGCCCCACAGAGCTTCCAAGGCTGTAAATCTTGACGAAAGCAGACTGCCATATCTTTCTCCAGCGAAGTGGTCGTTGGGTTCAAACTGCCAACCTTTCGGTTAGTAGCCAAGCACTTAACCACTGTGCCACCAGGGCTCCTTGCTGTTTAATGTTGTTGTTACATGCCATCAGGTCAGTTCCAACTCATAGTGACCCTATGTAGAAGAGAACAAAACACTGCCTGGTCCTGTGCCATCCTCATAATCATTACTATGTTTGAGCCTATTGTTGCAGCCACTGTGTCAATCCATCTTGTAGATGGTCTTCCTTTTATTTTGCTGACCTTCTACGTTACTCAGAATGATGTCCTTCTCCAGGGATTGGTCCCTCCTGATAACGTGTACAAAGTATGCGAGACAAAGTCTCACCGTCCTCACTTCCACGGAGGACTCTGGCCGTACTTCTTCCAAGATAGACTTGTTTCTTCTTCTGGCAGTCCATGGTATATTTCATATTCTTCACTTGCTGCTTAATAAATCACCTTAAAACCCTGTGGCTTAAAACAAGAATCATTTACTGTCACTTGCACATATGGGTGTTAGCTGCCTTCTGCAGATCTAGGCTGGGCTCAACTGGGCAGCTCTGCTTTAGGCTGCAGGGGCTGGAGATGGATGTTCCGCTTCTCATTGTGGTCTGAGGGCAGCTGGGGATGTTTTGCTCCACAAGCGCTCATCCTCCTAGGACCAGCTGACTATGGTTAGCTGAGCACGGAGAGCAAGAAGAAACACAGGAGGACTCTTCCCCCTCCACATCAGTGGCCCAAGTAAGCCATGTAGCCAAGACCAAGTCAAGGCATAGAGTACACTCCACCTTTAATGGGAAAGACTACAAAGGTGTAATGTAAAGGGTGTGGATATAGGGAGGAATAAAGTTTTGGGACCAATGAAGCACACTTTTTATTTGTTCTAAAATTACTGGTATTTGAGTAGCTATATTCCCTTCCGCACACATTCTCTCTTAAAGGAGGAGTCTTGCTTGCTGGGTCAGCACCTAGGCTGCCCTTTTCTTGCGGATATTCTGGGTAATTGGTGAATTACATATAAAGAAACCAAAGAGGCTAAGCTGATCAATATATAATAAGGACATGAGACTGAGGGGAGGGAGGTAAGAGAAAATCTGCTTGGGCAGGGAGAAAGAATACTGGCTGGTTCCTGGCAGCTTCTTGGGCCCTGTTCCAGTCCTTGCTAAGGCCTAGCTCAATTCCTGGCCCTAGTTCCTTTTTATAAGTCACTGGAGGATTTTAGGCAGGAAGTGACATTTGAACGTACATTTTTCTGTCGCAGCAAGCGGCAGAGACAGTAACCATGCCACAACTCTTACAGAGAAGTGGGGCCAGGAGGGTCACTCTGAGGAGTTGAACCCTGCTTCAGTCCCAGGAATTTATTTTATAGTTAATACAGCAAGCAATAAAGCGATTAACAAAACAATGGGCTTTGGGTGCAGGCAAGGGAGAAGGAATTCAGGTAAACAAGCCAATCAGTAAAGGGACAATAGGTTTGGGAAAACAAATCGTGACAAGTCTCAACATGTTGGGGACAAGTCTCAACATGCTATGCAGCATAGAGGCCTGTGGGGGCTGCAGTAGTCAATAGTGCAGCCATGTTTAAATGGCATATATCCCCACATTTCCCCCCTTTTGTTTAGTTAATGGAATAAGAATCAAGAGGATTTTTACTGGTCCAACAAGCGTCCATTAGGAGAAAGTAAAATTTTTCTCTATGAGAAAAAATCCAAGATTATCTCAGCTACTGTCTCCACACCTCAGGCCCTGGCGTCTTAGTGAGTCCTTGTGAGCCCAGCTACGGCTGGGGCACACTCCATGTTTAAGGAGGAGAAGTAGCATAGCTGTGAGTAACACCTGGACTTAGTCGCCTAGATGGCGGCTATGGCAAGCTCTTTAAACTCACGGTGCTGGTTTTCCACTGGATACCATCTGGTTCTTCACCAGGTTGTTACTTAATGCCTGGGCTTAAGTCTCCTACATGGCGGCTATTGCAGGCTCTTTAAACCCACGGTGCTGGTATTCCACCGGACACCATCTGGTTCTTCATCAGGTTACTAAGAAAGAACGATGCTCTTATCAGTTGCATAGCCGGAGTGAGCGGACTCAATGTGTCTTTTAGGTGTGTAAGACAATAGAGGATGATCTTATGAGGATAATACAATCCTCTGCACTAGTAATATCCTGATTGTCGGACCCATGGGTTTCCTCTGACTCTCATTTTGTCAGGTAAACACTAACTTTTAACATCCACTGAAATTATTATTCTTAAAGGCTTAAAGATTTATAAAGGATCAAAGATTCATTAACAAACAAACATTGATTTACACAAATTCACTATCAATTGGAAAGGAATCATCCGAATTGGAAACCTATCTATGCAGAAGTATCTAACTAGGAGAAGCAGAAAATATAGAGGAATTTACACATAACAAATTTTCATTGGGAGCTTACTGATTAACAAAATACAGGTAATTACTGATTATCAAAATACTCCCGCGGCGCTCCGAGCCCAGTCCCGGGCCGCCGCCACCCGGGCTCGCTGGCCCGGTCGCTCGCGGGGGGGGGGGCATTGCCACCCCAGATGGCCCCACCTGGAGGCTCCGGGCAGGTGGGAGCGGGCTCTGCGCTCCGGTTGCGACCAGGGGTCCCAGACGCGCCGCGCACCGCGGCTCCTCCGTGCGCCGGCACCCCCTTCCCCAGGGAGGAACAATGAAGCGCCGCCATCCGACCCAAAACCTCTCCCTCCCCCAGGAGGAACAAAGGGCCTTCTTTAAGAGGAGGTCTTTATCGTTCAGGTCTCTTGTTTATGTAACTGGTAGCGAATGGTCAAAGCGAGGAAGGCTGACTTCTGTTAGCGATGAGAGGCTCTCAGAGAGTAGAGACAGCAGATAACTACTATAAAGAGGCACAAAACTATTAAACATCCTATAGCAAAAAGGATCCAGACACGGAGATTGAGTCCAGAAAACCAATGTGTGGGATTAAGCCAGTAGGCAAAATCATTGTGTATTAAGAGTAGCTTTATTAGATTCTGATTGTAATCTTAAGAGCTGTTCCTGTAATTGAAATTGTAATTTTTGAATATCACTTTTCAATGGAGAAGCAAAGCTAGCCAAAAGATTATTTTTAACGTCCTTCCAGGACTCATTATATGGAAGGGCCGTAACACAGAAGCGAGTGTATTCAGCATCACAAGTTAGTTGTAAGTGTTCCCATAAGGCTTCTTGTCGTTCCCCAAGCCAAAGGACTGAGGCTTCTAAAGCACCCAGACGCTTGAGGATCTCTTGATCAATAAGTACCATAGTTTGCATTTCAGAAGTAACATTTTGCATGTAAGTGTTAAACTGTTGGGCGGTTTGAATGGATTGAGAAAGAGCCACGGCTTGGCTTTGGTAGCTGCCATGGCTGCAATAGCAGTAGCTGTGATAATAGAAGATATGAGAATTCCAAGAAATCTCTTAGTTTGTATTTTTTGTAATGCATTAACAATTTGGGCTAGGGGGAAACTATCTTGCCAAGGGCGTGTAAGGTTAATAGGTAGCCAAAGGTGGCTTTTTTGTCGAAGAACAAATACAGAATTGATGTTAAGAGTGGAGACATTTTGTCTGGACAGACATGGAGTAATCCAAGTAGAGTCACTGGATAATGTTAATTGCAAAGAGGTATTCACTTTAATGATATCTGGAGGGCTAGAAGTTATAGCAAAAATGTATGGTCGAGACATGCATATAAGCACAGAATTGTTTGGTCATGGAGAGTCCATTGTAATTTGTTAAAGACATTCTCTGTCTCCTTCTGAAAGGCTCCTGAACGAACGAAGAGTCCTATCATAAAAAGGGAGACCGAATCGCCAAGAAAGGATTTTTAATGGGGAGAAATGAGTAGTTGAATAACGTAGGCAAAGAATGGGTCCGGCTAGGCCAGGGTTCCAGGACTTAGAATGTCCTTGATAATGGTACGGGGCTGCCCACTGCCAAGTAGAGCGATTTGGTAATAAAACCAAACCTTGAGGGCCCCAATTTTCTAGTGAAATGTTGAAAGGGAGAGAGTATGAAGAAAAGTTAGTAGTTCGACAAATAACCCAAGTATTATCGATAGGGTCTGTAAGAGATAGGTGTGCGTGTTGGCATACAGGGATGGAGGGAGGTGAGTGAGTAACGTAAGCACTGAACGTGCCATTAATGCCTATGGCTTTAACAAAAAATTGTTTGGAGTAGGATGGTTGTTTATAGGTGTCATTATAGTAAATATAATTCATATACCATTGTTCTAATATTGGCACGCACGCAGAAGCAGTGCGTGGCTGAGTAGTAAAACACAAAGGAAGGGCATCAGCATAGAGTGTCCAATTTGTAGACAGTACAAACCAGCCTTCCTCAGGGGAATTAATAAGTGGTTTGGAATAGGCCAAATATTGTCCTCCAGTAACGTTAGTGTCATTAGAAGAAAGGGGAGGCTCTGGCTCCTCCCAAGTGACCGGGTGGAAGACAGGAGGGCTAAGAACATGAGCCCAATAAATGGTCTGGGCAGAGATTGTTGATAATTGGAAAGGAAAGAGGAGAAGGACATGTACAGTTATAAGGAAGTTAGGTTTCCCCATGTTACCAGCACTGCGGGGTTTTATTGTTTTATTCATCTTCATCAGCAGAAGGTGTGATGGTGTCAGCTGTTGCTCTGGAATGAGATCCGTTGATCAGCTGCGGGGGGTTATTTGTTGCATCTGTTGCTGGGGTATGGTCTGGTTTTACTAGTCGAGCATGAATCCAAAGTGGGCCTGTAGGAGACAAAACAGCCGCATACCCTCGCCCCCAGGTTAATAATTCTACAGGTCCTTGCCAGACAGAGGGATTCTGAGGATCTTTGTAGAGGACTTGTGGGTGAGGCCCGGTGTGTCCAGCCTCCAGCTGTTCCTGGACAAGTTTTGTGAGGTGCTTTAATTTTTCTTCTTTAATGGGCCACTGCTCGACCCAAACAGGCGGGCCAGGCTTCCAAGTTAATTTTAACAGAGGGTCTGTTTGAGCAGTGGCCCCTATCAAAAATCCTGAGGGGTGCCTATTTGAACATTCCACTGAGAAAGTAAATCTCGCCCCCATAATATAGTGGGTATGGAAAGGATAAAGGGACAGATAGAAGTGGGCTGTCCATCAGGGCTATAGCAAACAACAGGAAATGTGCTCTGAAATGGACACTGTGCTCCTCCAACTCCCGGGAGGGTTTCAGCAGTTTGTTTCTTGGGCCATGAAGGGGGCCAGGAATCAAAGGAGAAGATAGTTACATCTGCCCCAGAATCCATGAGCCCTTTAAATATGCGACCATTGACCTGAACAGTAAGGTACGGTCCGGAGGATTGTAATTTGGTAACCCAAAAAGCGTCAGTACTGCCAAAACCCCCAGTCCGTTTCGGGGTGGTGCGAGCGGAGGCGACTACAAAGGGAAGTAAAATTAGCTGTGCTATTTTATCAGAGGGAATAATATTCCAATAAGAGAGACTGGAAACCATGATTTTAATTTGACCTTCGTAATCAGAGTCTATTACACCAGGATGAACAGTCAGACCTTGAGATGTAATACTAGACCGACCCATTAGGAGTCCTAAATATCCTTGAGGCAGGGGTCCCCAAACTTGTGTTGCTATAAGGAAAACTTCTCCTGCCTCATCTATTATAGCCCCTTCTGCTAAGGGTAAATCTAGACCTTCACTCCCTTCCGTGGCTGCTTTTAAATCATTGACTCGCAAACGTTGCTGTTTGAAGTCTATGCTGTGGTTTCCACATTCCACACTCGGGGGCTCCCTGGATTTTTCGGGGCGCGAGAGCTCTCGCCCCTCTTCCCGTTTCCTGACATAGGGCCGTCTTGGTTGTTAAGTTGAGACCTGCACTGATTAGCCCAATGAAAGCCTTTACCACAAGGACGGCACTTTCTGATTGGGAGTTTAGTGTTGGCATTTTTGTTTTTTGACCTTTGACAGTCCTTTTTAAAATGTCCAGGTTTACCACATCCAAAACAGGTGGCAGTGGATGGACGGAGAGCTGCTGCTAGTACTTGCGCCTTATGAGTTTCTGGGCCAACATTCTGACATGCTCTAATCATTTCAGCTAAATTAGGATTCTGCGCCTTTCAGGGCGTCAGAACGGCTCAGCAGTCGGCGTTAGCATTCTCGTAAGCAAGCTGGAGACAAAGAACCTCAGCTGCTTGTTGATTGTCTACCTGTCGGGAGACTGCCGTTTGAAGGCGGTTTATAAAATCAATGTAAGGCTCGTTTGCTGTTTGTTGGGTAGTGGCAAAGGAGCCTGTAGGTGTTTTAGAGTCAGGGACCTTACCCCATGCTTTAGTGGCAGCATTTGATGCTTGACTAAAAGTTTGTCTATTCATTTGGGTTTGGGCTTGGCGGGTAGAATAATTTCCACTACCCAGGAGCGTATCAAGGCTGATAGGAATATTATGATTGAGGTTGTCCACAGCATAAAGGTTACAATGTTCTTTATATTCTTGGCTCCATAGACTAAATTGAGCAGGGGTTAAAACTGTTCGCATCAAAAGGTTCCAATCGCATGGGGTCATCTCATAGTTCTGTCCTATGGCTTCTACATATCCTCTTGTAAAGGAACACTGTAAACCGTTTTCTATCATACTTTTACGGAGCTCTTTAAAAACTTGAAAGTCAAGGCCATCATGTTGGGCTTGTCCTGTCCTCTGACTAACAGGGTATGCAGAAAACCCCTCCTTTTCTCATCCCTCTCTCAGGCTTTTTTCCATAAGAGACTCATGTTGTGAGGAATCAACCTCGGGAGGCGCAGAGGGAGGAGGGTCATGAACACTTTCTTTACTAGAAGAAGCTGAAGATGGGGTTGCTTGTAAGGACTGCAAGGCAAGGTGGCAATGATGCCAAGCAATGAGAACTGAAGCTGGGATGTTCATGTCACGAATAATATTACCAATAAGTTCCCATGCTTCTACATCACGGTTTCCTCGTAGGGGATACCATGGACAAGCAGATTCAATTAAAAGTAGAAGTTGGGTAAGGGCCTCTTCTGATAGCTTAAGTTTAGAGAATTTCAATAATTCTAGCAGCAGAGTTATATTGACGCTGCTCAGAGGAAAGGGAATTTCCCATAGTGAAGGAAGAAATGAAAAAGGAAAAGGAAGAGAATGAGAGATAACAAAAGCTCCTGGCCTGAAGTCTAAAATCCCTTGAGAGCACACGAGAAAGCCTCCTTGCTCTTGGGCTGTACACCCAGCCTAATTTGAGAGCATCCGGATAGACCTCGTCGCTCTTGGGCTATAAACCTAGCCAGAGTTAAGAGCGTTCTGGAAGGATGCGGTCTCTCTTGGGCTATAAACCTAGCCTGAATTGAGAGCTTTCGGGAAAGCCCCACGGAAAGCTCCACCGCTCTCGGGCTGTCACCCCAGCCTGATTAGGACGCGTCCGATACTCACCCCCTAAACGGATTTGAGTGCGAGGGCGTTTGCAGCTCCGATGAAGATCCCTCACCATCTGTCGCAGCGAGCGGCGGAGGCAGTAACCATGCCACAACTCTTACAGAGAAGTGGGGCCAGGAGGGTCACTCTGAGGAGTCGAACCCCGCTTCAGTCCCAGGAGTTTATTTTATAGTCAATACAGCAAGCAATAAAGCGATTAACAAAACAATGGGCTTTGGGTGTGGGCAAGGGAGAAGGAATTCAGGTAAACAAACCAATCAGTAAAGGGACAATAGGTTTGGGAAAACAAATCGTGACAAGTCTCAACATGTTGGGGACAAGTCTCAACATGCTGTGCAGCATAGAGGCCTGTGGGGGCTGCAGTTGTCAATAGTGCAGCCATGTTTAAATGGCATATATCCCCACATTTTTCAAAAACCACTCTGCCAAGAATAGATGACCCACTCTTAAGAAGAAGAACAGGTATCAAGTATCAGGACCTATTACAAAGCTATAGTAATTAAGACAGTATGGTATCAGCACAGGGACAGAACAATGGAGCAGATGGGAGAGCACAGAAACAGACCCACACTCACATGGATACCTGACGGATGACAGAGGTGGCACTGCAGAGAGGTGGGGAAAAGAGGGAGCTTTTAATAAATGGTGCTGGGACAACTGGGTATCCCTAAGGAAAAAAGGAAATAGTACCTCTACTTCCAACACATACAACAATACAAATGTATGCAGGTCTCAAGGAGGAAAGAACTGGAACTAGGAACTAGAAAGCTATTGGGAACCAAGATGGCTCTTCTGCCCCCAACTCCCTTCTCCTCTTCCTCTCCTCCTGATATTTACCGAGCATATTTTGGGCACCAGGCACTGTACTAAGTGCTTTACATGCACTCTCATCGATTTCCCAACAACAGTCCTCTGAGGCCAGTATAATAACCCTCATTTTACAGCTAAGGAAACTGAGGCTCGAAGAGTAAGCCATTTGCCCGAGAATACATAAATTATAGGAGGCAGGGTTGGGATTTGAACCTAGATAGGGCAGTCCCAAGCCTACTGTGTTACAAATCCCCCTCTGAAAATAAGAAGTTCACTGTGACTGAGACCTGTGGTATGGGGAAGGATGGGGATGGAGGCTGGAGAGTAGATGGAGAGGATTTGCAGATGAATCTGGAGAAGTGGGAGGAACCAGGCTATTGAGGGCTTGGAATGCTGAAGAGGAGTTTACCCCTTCTTGGGTAAGACAAAGTGCGGGGCGTTGGGAACCACGGAGTCACATATGCTCTTCTGTAGCAAGTTCCCACAGTATCTCTGAGGCTGCCACCTGGTTATACCATCAAGACCTGGCAGTTCTGAGTGAGGGCTTTTCAGACACAGGCCATCTCTTTTCCAGTGCTAATCTTTATCTCTCAGGCCTTAGAGCTGGCCCAATTACATCTTCCCTCGCTGGATGTCACAAAGATGTCATAAAGGACACTGTCAAGAAAGTGAAAAGACAATCCACAGAATGGGAGATAATATTCACAAATCATATATCTGATAAGAGTTTTGTATCTAGAATATATAAAGAATTTTTACAACTCAGCAACACAAAAAACAAACAAACCAATTTAAAAATGAGCAAAGGACTTGAAAAGATATTTCTCCAAAGAAAATATACAAATGGTGAACAATCAAATGAAAAAATGCTCAATAAATCATTAGAGAAATGAAAACCAGAACCATAATCAGATACCACTTCACACTCACTAGGATGGCTGTAATAAAAACAATGGACAATAACAAGTGCTGGTGAGGATGTGGAGAAATCAGGATCCTCATTGCTGGCAGGAATATAAAATGGTGCAGCTACTTTGGAAAACAGTTTGGCAGTTCATTAAAACTTTAAATATAGAGTTACCATGTGACCCAGAAATTCCACTACTAGGTATACACCCTTGAGAAATACAAACATATGATGTCCACACAAAAAATTGTATACGAATATTCATAGCAGCATTATTTATAATAGCCAAAAAGTGAAGGAAAAAAAAAATCCATCAACTGATGAATGGATAAGTAAAATCTGGTATATCCATACAATGGAATATTATTCAGCCATAAAAGGAATGAATTACTGATACATGCTACCACATGGCAGAACCTTGAAAATATTATGCTAAGTAAAAGAAATCAGACACAAAAAATCACGTCGTATGATTTCATTTATATGAAATGTCTGGAACAGGAAAATCCACAGAGATAGAAAGTAGGTTCGTGGTTGCCAGGGGCTGGGGGGTGGGGGAGGGAGAGTGGAAAATGACTGCTAATGGGTATGGGGTTTCTTTTTGGGGTGATGAAAATATTCTTGAATTAGATAGTTGTGATGGTTGCATAACGTTGTGAATATACTAAAAACCCCTGAAGTGTATACTTTAAAAGGATGTATTTTATGGTATATGAACTATTATCTCCATTTTTAAAAGAAAAACCATCAGTGTCTCCTCATGGCCCACAGGACCTTTCACGATCTAGACCCTAGTCCATCCTTCCAGCCCATCTCTAGCTAGTCTTTCCCTTGATCCCTTTGCTCAGAGAAGCAGAGCCCCTAGGAGTTATTAAAAAAAAAAAAAAAAAAGGGAGGATATTTAACATAGAGATTTGTCTTTACACGATCCTGGGGGCTGGGGAAGCAGTTTTTCTAAGTCTGTTGCCTGCATGTGTGAGCTGTAGCAGTGTGTGACAAAGCATAACCATAGCTCCAGCTTCAACTCTGCCTTTGTCATTCTGCATAAAATTTCTCTCAATACCAACTCTGTCCCAGAACCACACAGGGAAGAGCATTGTGGAAAATGTAGTTCTAGCTTATCTAAGTTGACACAGTACAAAGCCACCCCACCACTCTTCTCACATGCTGTCCCTCTACCTAGAACACAGTCCCCACCCTATTTTCACCCACTCATTCCTACTTACCCTTAAAATCTCAGGTTCTAGCAGGAGGTTTCTCTGGCCCTGCCTCCAGACTTAGATGGGGACACTTCTCTGATTCCCCACCCACTTGATGAGGTCCACTACATACAGTGATGGAAACTGCACATAGCTGCAAGTCGCACAGTGCACATTCACAGTCATCAAAGACTCATATCTTTATATGTCTGTTTTCCCACAGATGGTAGTAAAATGACTGGAGCAAGGGGCAGGTTCTTCTAATTCTAACAAAGGCCATCGTGGGGCTGACTATACTTCCTTTATCTCAGGGGATGGTGGTAACTCATTACTTGGCTGTTTCCCCTTCTAGGCCATCAGTCCCACCTGGCAGAGACCATGCTGGAACAGCTCAAGGTGGTGGCTCCAGCCTTTAGCATAGGGCCTGGCACACAGCAGATGCTCCATGTTCATAAAACAAAGGAATACATGAATGTCTGGGAGGAGAGAGAAGAGTAGCAGGAGAGAGTGCAGAAAGATGGATGAGCTGGGGGATCCCAGGGTGGGTCTGAAGACAGAAGGGAGAGGCACAGCAGGGTAGCTCGGACCACAGATTTGGTAGCCTGGCTCTCATCTCCATCACTGCAGTGGATGTATCTCACCAAAATTCATGTCCACCCAGAACCTCAGAATGTGACTTTACTTGGAAGAAAGGTCTTTCCAGATGTAATTAATTAAGGATTTTGAGATAAGATCATCCTGGATTTAGGATGGGCCCTACATCTAGTAACTGGTTCCTTATAAGGAGAGGAGAGGAAGATCTGACACACACAGATGCAGGGAACGGAATGTGAAATGGAGGCAGAGATTGAAGGGATGCATCCACACGCCAAGGAATGCAAAGGATCACCAAGAACCATTATAAGCTAGGATGAGACATGGAACGGATTCTCCCTCAGAGTCTCTGGAAGGAATTTCAGACTTCTGGCCTAGAATTGTGCGAGAACAAATTTCTGTTGTTTTAAGCCATCAAGTTTATGGTCATTTATTATGGCAGCCCTAGGAAACTAATACAGACACTTACCAGCTGTGTGACTTCCAGCAAGTTATTTCACCTCTCTTGCTCCATTTCCTCATCTGTAAAACAGAGATGATAATAGCACCTCCCTGAAGGGATCTGTAAGAGAATTCTTTGGGCTAATGCAAAGAATAGCACCTGGCACATAGATAGCTGTATACAAGTGTTTGTTAAATAAATAAAACGAAGGAAAGATGAATCATTTTATTTCTCTCTGAAAGCCAGGGAAAAGGCAACCCCTCTAGAGAAGTTGCTGCAGGGATCCTCAACTTAAGCGGCCAGAAGCAGCACAGCACTTCTACTCTGAAAATATACAGGTTTAAAGGAATCAAAGCAAATGCCCCAGCTGGTAAGAATATTTAGACTAGAGGGTATTGCATTAGCATACTGCTAGTTAAGGAATTATAGCTTTTAGGGTACCAGCTTCTGCATAATAAAATGATTTTTAAAACAACATTTTAAAAACCTGATTAAAATGTACTACTCTGTTTAGTTACTGCCACAAAGTGTTCCGTTGGCAAATTACACCCTGGCGGATTTAATTTACTTTCTGCTGATGCCCATATTAGACATGATGGACCAGGCAGGCGCAGCAGGGCTGCAGACTCCAAAGCAGCATCGTGTGGACATGAGCTTGTGGGCTCCACCACCAAGCCTTCTTGAAGGAGATGGCATGGTATGGCACCTCCTGGGGCCCCAAGGGTCCCACCAATGGTCTGCACACAGAGGTCCTCCTCAAAGAGAGGATCTTCTTACTGCAATAGGGTTTGGGCTTGGCAGGACACCGTGTACTAAGAGCAGAGATTGAAAACTGGTGATGCAGGGATATCCAGGCAACTCATTGTTTACCTGGCTTACATGATGATTTCTAAATGTTTGAGCCAACTTTTAAAAATCAGGAAACTTCACTTAAAAATCTGGATGTTTTGTTACTCTTGAAAAATACGAAGAACTGGCAACACAGGACCACCATTATCACGGCAATGAAAGGCTGAAGTTTGAGAGGTCATGTGCTTTTCAGTTTGTCATAGTGCCTACCATTCCCGATTGTTTCCCTCACAGTCAGGAGTTTGAGACTCATTCAAATCTGTTTGTCGGTACATGTGAGTTGTTTTTCGTTTGGGAGAGAAATATTCCCTGACTTCATGTATATCAGTCAGGGTCATGGCAAGAAGTGGACAGCAGAATCAAGCTGGGTCAGGGTCAGTAAGGAGTGTTTAATAATGGACAAAGTTTAGGAAAAGCAACAAGGAATGATACAGTACCCAGGGGCTAGTAACAGTAGGGAGCTGTTACACCCTTGATCTGAAGGGATGCAGGGAGTGGGCCTGGAGAGACAGGGTTACTGACAGAGCTGAGGCTGGGTCCAGGGGTACAGCTAGCCATAGTGAATCCACAGGGAACCCAGAAAATAATCTCCAAATGCACTCTCCTCCTCCCTCCAATCTATTTCGGTGCTCCCCATGTGCCACACCAACAGGAAGCCAGAAGGCAAGGCAGTTCATGTAGTTCAGCCTCCCAAGGCACAGAGCAGGGTCAGGGTCAGGGAGAGGGGGAGAAGAGAAGATCTGTCTGGGGACAAATGAAAGACAGCCAGCATGCTGTATGTCCACCAAAAGTGGCAGGAAGAAAAAAGAGAGAGAGAGAGAGAACCAAATGTTTAAGTAAAAAATAATAGTGTGTTTCTTTGAGTGGAAATTGAAAGTACATATCCTGTGTGTTTAACATGCAAATGCCTGGTCCACTTCTCTCATTCACAGCACCTTCCTGGTCTCTGTAGGCATCCGACTTTGTAACAGTGACTCTGGGAATATTATCTCCTTCCCCTGTGCCTGCTTCCACCCCACCACACCCTCTTTTGGTTTTATTTCCATTTGGGGAAGGAGATTCCTGCCCATTCCCCAAAGAGGAAACAGCACTAGAGGATTTTTCCCATCCTTCTCTTTGCTTTCCTCACCTACATGGTGAGGTGGGGGACAGGTCACAGCTCAGACACTGCGCTCTTCCTGGACCTCACGGACAGCTCATTCTTTGTTTCTGCTCCTGGTGCCATGTAGCAGTTCAGTACGGCAGCACATTGCTGTTTTGTAGGGGAGGACTCCTGTGGGTCAACGGTCCCCCACAGCTGGGAAAAAGATCCCATTCAGGGAAAGAGCAGTGGGAAACCCTTTTTTTGGCCCCAGGTTCAAACTGCATTCTCCAATTCAGATTTACCATTGATAAAGCTGAAGCTATTGTCCCCATTGGATCCCAGTTTCTTTTGCCCTGTGGTGAACATTCAGCATACTTTTTGACTATCCAGCACTGAACCCCATTCTGTGTTTGAGGAAGTCCCCACTTTACGAGCCTTGGAGGGAGGCAGAGCCCACCTCCTACTGTAGAAGCCAGAAACACCAGTTAGTCACTTTCCCAGTCTCTCTTGCAGCTAGAGAGCAGACGTGTGATCAGGCTCAGCCAACCAGAAGACTGTGAGTTGGTAGCTAGTAACTCAGGGAAGCAATGGTTGCAGTTGCAGTAAAATCTGCCTCTAAGACAGCAGGGGCAGTAGCAATGCAAAGTAGGGTGCCCAGTCTTGGCAGTGGCAGTGTGGGGGCAGCAGTGCTCTGGCCACTCCAGCTCTGTGGCCTGATTGTGGTGGGAGTGATTTGGCTGCATAGTCACAAAGCCTGATTTTCCAGACTGTGTGAGCTACCACGTAGTACCCTTTTAGTAAATTCCTTTTCTGCTTAAATCAGCCAGGGTTCATTTCTGTTCTGGAAAACTTAGAGCTCTTGCTGCTACACGTGCACACGTGCTCCAAAAGCCAGAATCTTGGAGAAAAGGGGGGTGGTGAGTGGCACCCCCAATTATTCATCCCACCACTATCTTGATTGTAAACAGCAAAGCAAAACAAAACAAAGCCTCAAACTGATGAACAACAAAGGGATGCACTGCTTCACACAAATTAGGTGAGGCTAGATCCAGACTCTCATCAAGAAGCTGATTTTCCTCTGGTTCTCTTATTGGTCTTTGTTGCTCTCAGCTTCATTTTCAGTCCCCTCATACGGGCCCCTACAACTGCAGGCCCTCCTTTTACAGCAGTGAAATGCCTACCATACTTTCTGACCTTGCAACCTCACACACCATCCAACAAGAGGGTTTCTTCCAGTAGCTTCCCCACAAGTCCTGGGATGTCCAAATAGGGTCATATGACCATTGTTGAGCACACCATGGGGGCCGGAAAATGGGAAAAGCTGACTGGAGCTGAATCCTCTAAAACCACACAGCAAGAATGAGGCAGGTGATAAGTCCCTAGAGAAAATCAGCTTACTGTTGGTAGAAGAGGGGAAAATCGATGCTGGGAACCTTTAGGGGATGCAGAATATCGGAGATCCAGTCTCAGATCTGCTCCTGCCTGGTGGTGTGGCCCTAGACCAGTTCCTCCTCCTTTTCATGCCTCAAAGTCCTGGTCTGTACCATGATTTTTCGGGGGGTGGGGGAGGAAGGCAGGGGGGTGCATTAGACCACTTCCAGCTCTGACGTTCTACAGGTCTGTAAGTCTCTGAGGCAGTGGTATCATTACCTTGAATTAGTGGGTATGAAGTTAGAAGAAGCAGATCACTCTACGGAAAGGAAGGCTCAATCCAGCCAGTGTCCCCATCCTCCCTGCCTCTTACCAGCTGCATGACCCTGGGCAAGTCATTCACTTCTCCGAGCCCAGCAGCACAGCTGGGGAGCACATTCTCTAAAAGTGGTTGCTCTTCCAGCAGTTTCTATTGACCATTTGCTGATGTGGTGATCATTAATAGCATGATGAAAAGATCTTAGGAGGTTCCAGGGGAGGGCTAGGGTCAGTCCATCTGTTCAACAGGCTCTTGAAACATCAGTGGTCAGACCTAGAGCCATGTAAGGAGTAGTAGTCAAAGGGCAGAATGTCCCCCACCAACCAGTGGCAGTGTCCTCCCCTCAGCCCTTCACGGCCAGACCTCCAGGCCTTGCCCTCAGCACCTAGGGGTGGAACTTTTCATTGTCTTCCTTCCCTAGGTGATGAAATCTGGCTTATGCTTCTGCTGGAGCCCCAGATTCCTCATCTGTAAAATGAGAATAACAGCACCGATGCAAGGAGTTGTTGGAAATAGTAAATAGAATAAAGGTAAAGCACTTTCACAGTGCCTTGTCCAGAGTAAATACTCAAAAAGTGAGTGTGAAGGCTATTGCTATTGACAAGGCTCACACCCTGTAAGTTGAAAACACTGTTTATCTGAGAATAGCACCACCTCAGGTTCCTATATGCCCCCCACCCCACCCCCCACCAGTCTTTCCCTATTCACACTGACATTCTACCAGTTGAGGCACCACCATCCCTCCTGACCTGGGTGAATGGACCAAACTCCTCATTGATCTCTTTGCACCCAAGCTCACTACCTTCCATTCTGAGATCAACATGGCAGCCACAAAACACTGCCCTAGCTGGGAAATTGGGCAGTTTAATAAGACAGAGACAAAATCAATAAGGTGCATGGCTGGACCAGTCATTCACCCTAAATCCAGAAGCAACTCTGACCAAATCTCCGCAACTGCATGGATTTAAGTTAGTATGAATTGTTGTTGTTGTTAACAGGTGCAATCGTGTCAGTTCCAACTCATAGCGACCCAATGTACAACAGAACGAAGCACTGCCTGATCCTGTGCCATCCTCACAATTGGTGTTATGCTTGAGCCAACTGTTGTAGACCCTGTGTCATTCTAACTCGTCGAGGGTCTTCCTCTCTTTTACTGATCCTCTACTAACCATGACATCCTTGTCCAGGGACTGGTCCCTCCTGATAACATGTCCAAAGTACGTGAGACAAACTCTTGCCATCCTTGCTTCTAAGGAGGATTCTGGCTGTACGTCCGAGATAGATTTGTCCGTTCTTCTGGCAGTCCATGGTATACTCAATATTCTTCACCAACACCATAATTCAAAGGCATCAATTCTTCTTTGGTCTTCGTTATTCATTATCCAGCTTTCATATGCATATGAGATGACTGAAAATACCACAGTTTGGTTCAGATGCACCTTAGTCCTCAACGTGTGACATCTCTGCTTTTTAACATACTAAAGAGGTCCTTTGCAGCAGATTTGCCCAATGCAATGCATTGTGTGATTTCTCAACTTTCTGCTTCCATGGGCGTTGATTGTAGATCAAAGTAAAATGAAATCCATGACAATTTCAATCTTTTTTCTGTTTATCATGATGTTGGTTGTTGGTCCAGTTGTGAGGATTTTTGTTTTCTTTATGTAGAGATGTAATCCATACTGAAGGCTCTAATCTTCGGCCTTCATCAGTAAGTGCTTCAAGCCCTCTTTGCTTTCAGTGAGCAAGTTTGTGTCATCTGTATATCACAGGTTATTCATGAGTCTTCCTTCAATCCTGATGCCACGTTTTTCTTCTATAGTCCAGCTTCTTGGATTATTTGCTCAGCATACAGTATGAATAAGTATGGTGGAAGGATACAACCCTGACACACATCTTTCTTGATTTTAAACCATGCAGTATCCCCTTGTTCTGTGCTAACGACTGCCTCTTGGTCTACGTACGGTTCCACACGAGCACATTTAAGTGTTTTGGAATTCCCATTCTTCACAATGTTATTCATAATTTGTTATGATCCACAGAGTCAAATGCCTCTGCATAGTCAACAAAACACAGCTAAACATCTTTCTGGTACACTCTGCTTTCACCCAAGATCATCTGACATCATCAATGATACACCTCATTCCATATCCTCTTCTGAATCTGGCTTGAATTGCTGGCAGTTCCCTGTCAATGTACTGCTGCAACTGTTTTTTAATTATCTTCAGCAAAATTTTACTTGTGTGTAATATTAATAATATTGTTCGATAATTTCTGCATTCTGTTGGATCACCTTTCTTTGGAATGGGCACAAATATGGATCTCTTCCAGCTGGCCAGGTAGCTGTCTTCCAAATTTCTTGGCATAGATGAGTGAGCACCGCCAGTGCTGCATCTGTTTGCTGAAACATCTCAACTGGTATTCTGTCAATTCCTGCAGCCTTGTTTTTCGCCAGTGCCTTCAGTGCTGCTTGGACTTCTTCCTTCAATACCATTGGTTCTTGATCATATGCTACCTCCTGAAATGGTTGAATGTCAACCAAGTCTTCTTGGTACCATGATACTGTATATTCCTTCCATCTTCTTTTGATGCTTCCTGCATCGTTCAATATTTTGCCATAGAATCCTTCAGTATTACAACTTCTGAATTGAATTTTTTCTTCAGGTCTTTCAGCTTGAGAAAGGCCAACCCTGTTCTTCTCTTTTGGTTTTCTAATTCCAGGTCTTTGCACATTTCATTAGAATACTTTATCTTCTTGAACCTCCCTTTGAAATCTTCTGTTCAGCTTTTACTTCATCATTTCTTCCATTTGCTTTAGCTGCTCTATGTTCAAGAGCAAGTTTCAGTGTCTCTTCTGACATCCGTTTTGATCTTTTCTTTCTTTCCTGTCTTTTTAATAACCGTGTGCTTTCTTCATGTATGATGTCCTTGATGCCATCTCACAACTCACCTGGTCTTCGGTCATTAGGGTTCAATGCGTCAAATCTATTCTTGAGATGGTCTCCAAATTCAGGTGGGATATATATTCAAGGTCATACTTTGGCTCTTGGTGGACTTGTTTTAATTTTCTTCAGCTTCCAGTTGAACTTGCATATGAGTAATTGATGGTCTGTTCTGTAGTCAGCCCCTGGCCTTGTTCTAATGATACTGAGCTTCTCCATCATCTCTTTCCACAGATGTAGTCAATTCGATTCCTGTGTATTCCATCTGGCAAGATGCACGTGTATAGCCACTGTTTATATTGTTGAAAAAAGGTATTTGCAATGAATAAGTCGTTGGTCTTACAAAATTCTATCATGCAATGTCCAGCGTCATTTCTATCACCAAGGCCATAGTTTCCAACTTCCACATTCCAGTCACCAGTAATTATCAATGCATCTTGACTGCATGTTTGATCAATTTTAGACTGCAGAAGTTGGTAAAAATCTTCAGTTTCTTTATCTTTGGCATTAGTGGCTGGGGCATAAATTTGAGTAATAGTCATATTAACTGGTCTTCCTTGTAGGAGTATGGATATTATCCTATCACTGACAGCACTGTACTTCAAGACAGATCTTGAGATGTTCTTCTAGACGATGAATGTGGTGCTATTCCTCTTCAATTTGTCATTTTCGGCACCATGACTGTCCAATTCAAAATGGCCAATAGTGGTCCATTTCAACTATGAATTGTTGTTGTTGTTGTTGTTAGGTGCTGTCGAGTCAGTTCTGACTCACAGCAACACTATGTACTACAGAATGAAACACTGCCCAGTCCTGCACCATGCTCACAATCGTTGCTATGCTTGAGCCCATTGTTTGCAGCCACTGTGTCAATCCATCTCGTTGAGGGTCTTCCTCTTTTTTGCTGACCCTCTACCTTACCAAGCATGATGTCCTTCTCCAGGGACTGATCCCCCCGATAACATGTCCAAAGTATGTGAGACTCGCCATTCTTGCTTCTAAGGAACATTCTGGTTGTACTTCCAAGACAGATTTGTTCCTTCTTCTGGCAGTCCATGGTATTTTCAATATTCTTTGCCAAGACCACAATTCAAAAGCATCAATTCTTCTTTGGTCTTCCTTATTCATTGTCCAGCTTTCACATGCATGTGAGGTGACTGAAAACACCATAGCTTGGGTCAGGCGCATTTTAGTCTTCAAGGTGACAATCTTGCTTTTCAACACTTTAAAGAGGTCTTTTGCAGTAGATTTGCCCAATACAATGCGTCTTTTGATTTCTTGACTGCTGCTTCCATGGGTGTTGATTGTGGATCCAAGTAAAATGAAATCCTTGACAACTTCAATCTTTTCTGTTTATCATGATGTTGCTTATTGGTCCAGTTGTGAAGATTTTTGTTTTCCTTATGTAGAGGTGTAATCACTATGAATTAGCTCTTCTACAACAAGGGGCTCTAAACAGATCCAATGAAGCCCTGGTGGCACAGTGGTTAAACAACTAGCTGCTAATCAAAAGGTCAGGAGTTCAAATCCACCAGCCCCTCTGCTTCCGTAAAAATGTACAGCCTTGGAAAGAGGCAGTTGTACTGTCCTATAGGGCCGCTATGTACTGTAATTGACTCAAAAGCAATGGGTTTGGTTTGGTTAAACAGCCCCAATGGAGTTCCCGGATGGTGCAAATAGTTAAGCACTACACTACTAGTAGAGGCTCCTGGGAAGACCCGCCTGACGATATGCCTGTTGATCTGCCTCCGAAAGGTCACAGCCTTGAAAACCCTATCGAGCAGTTATACTCTGCACACCTGGAATAGCCAACCGTTAGAATCGACTCCACAGCAACTAACAACACGTCCAAAGGTAAAAGGCTAGAGGCCCATCACGGAGGACCTCTCTTGCATACTAATACGTGTGTGTGTTTGGGGTCGGGGAGAATTTTTTGGGAGCAGAGGAATTGGAGTGTAGAGGAGGCGCGCCTGTCCCATCATCTACCACACAGGAGCCAAGCACAACGCCAGCCACACAGAAAGTACTAATCCTTTCATTGAACATTTACTGAGTACCCACCATGTGCCAAACAGCGTAGTGTGCGTCGTGGAAGATTTTACACAATCTCTGCTAGGTAAGCTGAGACGTGCAAATTTATAAAGCGTTTGAAGACTCAGAATTACTCCCCGAATTCCCAGCGTCAAACCCAGATTTCCTTATCCGGATTGACCGCTCAAAGCCGTAGTGCGCAGGCGCCAGCTATTTGGTTTGGCTCTACTGACGCTCCGCCCCGAACGAGCCTACCGCATGCGCACACCCCTTTCTCTCCGACGCACCCCCGGAAGCACAGTTTCGGGGGCGGGACCGAGAGGCATTTCCGGGGGCGGGAGCCGCAGGCTGAGGCGGTGGTGACGGCAACGGCTTTAACGGGCCTCTACCTGGCGACGTAGAGGACCCTGCGGGTGGGGAATGTGAGTGTGGAACCTTTGGCAGGTACGGCGAGAGTGGGACAACGGGCAGCGAGGGAGGAGGGAAGGAAGCCAGGGAGGTTTAAGGGTTTCTTTGCAAGCTCCGGCGTGCGCTCGCCGCTGACCCCGCCGGGCCCATTCCGACGACGGGGATGCTGAAGCCACGCGCGGGAGGTTGGAGTCCTGGCACCCTGGTCCAATGCCGCGGTCTCAAGCCCGTCCAACGCGCCAACCGTGACACCGAGGCCTTTGGGGTAGCGTCTCGCCCAAGGTCACCCTCCAGCGGTGGAGCTTGGCTGGCCTGAGCGCTTAGAGATCTCGCCCCCGTCAGTCCCTCGGCCTTTCGGGGCGCTGGATGAGCGCGGCCTCGGGTCCGAGCCACCCGCGCACGAGGCCTTGTGAGGCAAGGCCATGAAAAAGGCTGCGCCCGGACTTCGATCTGTCTCTGTCTCCCTCTGTTTCATTTCTGTCACTCTCCCTGTAACTTGTTGTCACCTGCTCTTTCTGTCTTTGTACTTGGACCGTGTCAACTTTGTATTTCCACTTTGCGTCTCTCGAGCCCATCTCTGTGTATCTGGACCCTGCCTTTATCTCTTTCTCCACCTTACTTCTTTGTCTATTGACCCTGTCATCTCCTCTAGTCCTTACTCTCATTTATGGCCTGCCTTAGTACGTGTCTTTGGCCCTCTGTTTCTTTCTTTCTCCCAATGTCTGTGTCTTTCTTGTCGCTCTCCTAACTGGTTGGGTATGGGCGGGTTGGAGCAGGCCTGCCCAGACCTCTGAGCCATGGAAGGTGACTCATGACCCCGTAAAGCTCCCAGCCCTGGTGACTTTCTCAGTGACTCGGCTGCAGTCTGGCCTCAACTCTGACAGGTGTCAGACATAACTATGTGCCCAACATAACTTAAGTGTCAGGGTGCAGTAGGGCCTGGCTAGCAGACAGGTGACCATCTCAGGGTCATAGCAGCTAATGACTCCTTGCCTTTTCTTGCCTATGGTTTTTCAGGCCTGCATAACCCCCCACAACCCCCTACATCCCTTTCCCCCATCCACTTATCCCAGGATGATCTCTAGATCTCTCAGGAGTCTGCTCTTTGAGTTACAGCTGCTTACCCAGGCCTGACTACAAGCTAAAAAGGGTTCATGCTGAGATCCTCTGCTATTGGGACTCCTGGAACAGTAGCAGGATTTCTGGGAGAACTGCATGCTTAGTTCAGAGATTGTGTTAGTATGTACATTTAAGTTGTGAGAAACCTAATAATTAAAGGGTTCATTCTTTGCTTTACAAAAGTACTCAAGACTCCTGAAACTAGCAAGCCCTTTTACTACATGTGATCATGTGATTTTTAAAAATTCATTATGTGGCTTTCAGGAACATTTGGTTAAACCTACATTTATTGATGCCTGCTCTCTGCACATCAGTGGGTACTGCCAAGGAGAGACTATGGAAGGTTCTTAGAGAAAGAGAGTTTAGTTAAAGCAAAAATAGATTCTTGCCCCGACTCTCCTGCCTCCATCTTCCTTGGATTTCGTGCAGAAATCTGCTGCAAGTAGGAAACTTGAGGAAGATTTTAAAGAACTCTTCTCAGGAAAAGATCTTTATCAAAAGAAAACTCTTAGGGTTGGAAGAATAGCCCTTTTATTATCATAATGCAAAATTGTGTGTTTTCTGATTGGGAGGCTTTTATGTTCTCTTATTTAAGCTATTAGTTTATCTTAAGGTAGTTTATCAAGCTTTCTTCTAAAGATGTAGCGACTGAATTGCTACCATATTTTATTGAATCCTAGTGCCATTGACTATTTTATGCACCACTAAGGAAGAACACTGCCAATTAAATAAACTGTGATATAATGCTTTCTTATTACTTAGGCTTTTTATTTTATTCTTATTGAAAGCACTTTTAGACTTAGACTTTTTAAAAATAATATCATTCTAATGCATATCTGTGGGACAAAGAACTTGTTTTGATGCTTTGACTATGGTTTCTGAAAATAAGCTGAGCAATTAAGATGTTCTTTGCCTTTCTAAAACAGCCAGACCAAACTTGTTGCTGTTAGGTGCCATCAAGTTGATTTCGACTCCTAGCAACCTCATGTGACAGAGTAGAACTGCCTCATAGGGTTTTCTTGGCTGTAATTACAGAAGCCTACCACCAGATCTTTCTCCTGCAGAGCAGCTGGGTAGGTTTGAACTGCCAGCGTTTCGATTAGCAGTGGAGCTCTTAACTATTTGCACTACAAGGGCTTCTTAGGCCAAACTTAAGCAAGTGTAAATAAGTAGGGTTTACACAGACCCTCCCCTGGCAACAGGCCTCAGGAAGGGAGGGGGGATATGATGCAGTAGATCTATGACACGTACGCATTAAGGCCCAAGTCATGCTAATCCATTGAGGTCCTAATGACTAAGGGACCCTGGACCTTGGGGCGCTCTCTTCGGGGCCTCAAGGATCAAAGAGAACATCCATGCACAGGAGAGGAATTGGCAAGTTCCTAGGGACAAATGGAGGCCCAGTGCTGGGAACTGTTCCAGACCTTGCCTGATGTATTTCTACGCTTGTATGCTTTCTGGTTATAATAAATGGGTAACTGTGAGTATAGATAACAGTCTCCATTGATTTTCTGAGCCATTGTAGAGAATTAACAAACTCACAGGGGCAGTGAGTCAGCAGGGGCTGGCAGTACAGTGTGTATTTGTGCAGACCCAGCTCTGGGTGGCTGGGTGATGGGGAAAAGCTGCAGAAGCAATTAATGAAGGATAACGTCCTCCTAGCTTGTGACCTGGTTCCAGAGGGAGGGAGGCCAGCTGGTCTGAAATGTAGGGGGCTGTGCAGACTCTTGAGCCTACGGCCGCTCCCTGATGACCTGGCCTCAGGTGGCCAGGGATGTTTTGGCCCAGCTTAGGATAGTGTAGTGGTGGTGTAGTTGTTCAGAGTTTGGCTGCTAACCAAAAGGTCAGTAGTTCGAATCCACCAGGAGCTCCTTGGAAACCCTATGGAGCATTCTACTCTGCCCTATAGAGTCGCAATGAGTTGGATTTGACTTCACGGCAACAGGTTTGTTTTTTATTTATTTTTGTAGGATAGCTGGGGGTGAGGTCTGATCTAACACTGGGTGGTTAGTGTCAGAGAGAGGAATTGCCACTGAAGCAGCTGGTGATGAGTGCAAGTGTGGGAAGGTGAGGCCTGGATCCACCTCCATCTAGGAATTGGATTCATGCTGATTCTTCCTATGCACAGTTAGTGATAAAGCTGGGGTTTGCCCACCTTGCCCCTTTTATAGCTTCGCAATATATAAAAAGGAAAAAAGTAAAATAAATTGGTTAAAGTGTTCATTAAACTTCTTAACATTCCAAGTCCAATTCTTCTGAATACTTTTCAATTTAGAGTCATTATTTATGTTTGTGTTTTTTCTGTGCCGTGTTATCTTTCGTGCATCAGAAATGTTGGTGAGGCTCTCAGGAGTGCTCTGTCATGGTCTCAGGCAGTGACAACTATGTTAAAACTAGCACCTGGCCATCATATCCTGATTTCAGAAATTGTAAAATGTGAAACAATACGCATCTTAGAATCAGTGGAATATGGTCTGTGTCATTTTCACAAACGTTTCCTTTTCGTCTTATTTATATTTGCAGTTAGAATTGAAAGATTTTTGTCTTATTTGTAGCATATTGGGGGAAAAACTTACTTTGTTGGTATATTGTTGATAATGTTCACGAAATGAGGGCTATTTCTGCCTTCTGCTTTCTTGATTTGAACTTCTTATCTTGAATTGTAATAAATGTGAGGGTACAGATACAAACATTTACTTTTTTGTAAAGCAGTAAGAGGATGATCGGTAAGTGAAGGTTAGTGCCTGAACAATACCTTCTCCTTTGAGTTCCAAACAGTTTACCACAATGGAACTTTTGCCCTGGAAGTTTTAATTAAAACATTCAGCTGTGGCTTAAAATTGAAGGAAGTTGTGAATCAAACTTCATAAAGTTGGTAACTTGTCTTTTAAAAATGCTAAAATAAGTCTTACTAAGTTCTTTGACTAAAGTGTTCCAATTAGGAGACAGTAGAAGGATACTGATCAACAGTGGTCAGGAGACCAAAAACACTTTTCCAAAGGATATTTTACTTGTGCAAAATTACAAAAGTATTTGCCAACATTGGTTTCTTAGTGTTAAGAGACATACGGGAACTCTGCATTATCTTTACAACTTTTCTGTAAATTAAAATTATCCCAACATAAAAAGTTTATGTAAAAAAATACAAAGGCAGAAGATAAGGTACAGAATGGAAGTTAATATAACCAAAGATACTAGTGTTGATTAGTTTTCTTTCTGCTACTCATGCACATATAGTTTTTATTTGTAAGGCACATTTACACAGTGAATGATACCAGCATCTCTTACGTTTTCAACATGATTTTTTCTTTCAGAAGTTAATGTGATTTCAGTTTGAAGCAAGACTGAACAATGGGTCTCTCTTCATTCATTCATATTGCTTTTTGATGACCATGGCATAAGGAGCTTTAATCCAGGAATACAACTTTACATTAGGTAAGTTAAAGTTGCTAATAATACAATTTTTTAAATTATCTACTTCTGTGGTTTCTTTTTCAGCAAAAATAATGATGTAGTTTGTCTGGTTTTTAATTACTATAGACTGGAGTGTTCTCTTATTTCTTCCCTTCTGAAGAGGAAACACTGCACATTTTAAGGCCAGTCACTGCTGTACTTTGTACTGATGGGACATTTGATTTCAGAGAATCTTTTCTCTGAAGTGAGTTTTTTAACTTGGAAGTAATATTAAACTTAGAATTAGACTTCTATTTGAAATCCTGACGTGCCACTTCTGAGGTGTGTGACCTTGGGTAGGTCTTTTAACCTCTCTGAGCTTCAGTTTACTCATCATTTAAATGACTGTGGTGATACAGAAATGTTGCAAGACCCAAGTTTACATAGTGTACCTTGTCAGCTGAAAACCATTTGACTAATGTAAAGAACTTCAGTAAGCATGGGGTATTGATATTTTTGTACCAGTCTTTAAATTTACTAAAGCAACATTTACTGTGTTTAAATATGCTTTGTACAGTAAGCATGTAAATTACCATATGCTCAGATTAAGGAAATCCTTGGAGGACTTCAAGAAAAGTAGTTGTTGAATCTGCTTCCTCATTCTATTGCTGTCTCCTGTTTTTAGGATATTTAAACAGTGTTTAAATAGTGTATAAAACTTGATGTACAGTTTATTCCTCAGCTGAAGAATAAATAGTGAGTGCTTTTAAACTCATCAAAGCTGAAAGGTCATCTAGTTAGGTGGTTCTTCAATACATTGCCCTCAGTCCTCTACTTAAAATAAAATTAAGAAGCTGTTCTTGTACACCAGTGTTCATTGCAGAAACATTCACAGTAGCCAAAAGGTGGAAGCAACCCAACTGTCCACAGCAGATGAATGGTTAAACAAAATGTGGTCTATAGGTATAATGGAATGTTATCCCACCATAAAAAGGGATGATTTGGGTGTTTGTTTTTTAATTTTACTGTGCTGTAGGTGAAAATTTACAGCTCAGGTTAATTTTTCATTCAAAAATTTATACACATACTGTTTTGTGACATTGGTTGCAATCCCCACAATGTGACAGCACACTCCCCCTTTTCACCCAGGAATGAATTTCTAATGCATATTATGACATGGATGAGGCTTGAAAACATGCTAAGTGAAATAAGCCAGACACAAAAAGAACAGATATTGTATGATCCCATTTATATGGAATATCTAAAATAGACAAATGCATAAACCAAAACCAGCCAAACTCACTGCCATTGAGTCAATTCTGACTCACAGCAACCCTATAGGACAAAGTAGAACTGGCCCATAGGGTTTCCACAGAGGGGCTGGTGGATTCGAACTGCCAGCCTTTCGGTTAGCAGCCCGAGCTCTTAACCACTGCACCACCAAGGCTCCATAGACAAATGCATGGATAGAAAATAAATTCATGGTTACCATGGGCTGGGGGAGGAAGAGGAATGAGGAGTTATTGCTTAATGGGTACAGAGTTTCTGTTTGGAGTGATGAAAAAGTTTTGGAAACAAATAATGGTAATAGTTGCACAACATTGTTAGTGTCATTAATGCCACTAGATTGTACATTTCAAAATGGTTAAAATGGCAAATTTTATGTTGTGTGTATTTACCACAGCGAGGGGAAGAAAAAAAAAGATAGCCTCCATGAAGCATACAGGGAATGAGCTTGGAATTGGTGTGTTTGTTTTACAAGAACTGTTGCTATGGAATTTTTTTTTTTTTTAATACGTACAAAGTGACATAAAATTGCAAATATTTTAATTAAGTCTGAGGATGGTGAATCATTTGCTCAGAGGTTTATGAATGGATTGTATATTATAATTATTTAGGTTATTTATTTGTTGAGGTGGGGAGGGGGAGAGAAAGGGAGAGAAAGAAAGAAAGAAATACTGTCTCACCTCTCAGGCCATAGAGGATCTGAATAAGCACTTTGACTTTAAGTCCAAACTTCACTACTTACTAGTTGTGTGACCGTAGACAAGTAGCTTAGCCTCTTTGTCTATTTCCTATCTGTAAAATGAGAATAAAAATAGCTATTATATGGGTTGTTGTGAAGATTAAATGAGATACAATATATAAAGTGCTTTGCACAGACTGTAGCATAATGTTTGTATTTAGTACATATTTGATGTTATTATTCCTGTTAATGATGACGTTTTCCTAGTCACCCAGTCATGAAACTTCAAAGTCAGTATTGGTGCATCAGTTTACCTGGCATTACTGTATCTTTTAAACAGCTTTATTGAGATATAATTCATCTACCATACAATCCATACATTTAAGATGTACAAAGTGTTCAACTTAAAGTTTTTTAGTATATTGTACACTTACCACCACAGTCTAATTTTAGAACTTTCATCCCCCTTAAAAACAAAAACAAAAAAAATTACCCATTTGCTGTCATTCCCCACCCTACTCCCACCTCTAAGCAACCACGAATCTACTTTCTGTTTCTATGGATTTTCCTATTCTGGACATTTCATTTAAATGCAATTACACAATATGTGGCCTTCATAAGAGGTTTCTTTTATTTAACACAATGTGTTCGAGATTCATCCATGTTGTCACATATATCAGTACTCCATTCTTTTTTATTGGTGAATAATATTCCATTGTATGAATATACCATATTGTATTTATCTCATTATTTGGAGCCCTGGTGGCGCAGTAGTTAAGAGCTAGGCGGCTAACCAAAAGGTCGGCAGTTCAAATCTACCAGCTGCTCCTTCAAAACCCTATGGGGCAGTTCTAACTCTGTCCTATAGGGTTGCTGTGAGTTGGAATTGACTCAGCAACAAGTTTGGTTTTTGGTATTCATCGTTTGATAAGACATTTGGATTGTTTCTGCTTTTTTGGCTATTATGAATATTGCTGCTATGAACATTCATGTACATGTTTTTGTGTGAATGTCATATGTTTTTATTTCTTTTAAGTATATACCTAGGAATGGAATTGCTGCGTCACATGGTAACTGTTTGTTTAACTTTTTGAGTAACTGCCGAACTTTTCCAAAACAGCTGCACCATTTTACATTCTTAGAGGCAGTGAAGGGTTCCAGTCCCTCCACATACCTGACAACAATTGTTACTGTCTGTCACTTTGATTATAGCCATCCTAATAAGTGTGAAGGCGCATGGGTGGTGCAAGCAGTTTGTGATCGGCTGCTAAACCTAAAGGTTGGCAGTTTGAACCCACCCAGTGGCTCTGCAGATGAAAGGCCTGGCAAACTGCATCCATAAAGATTACAGCCAAGAAATCCCTATAGAGCTTTTCTACTCTGTAACACATGGGGTCACCATGAGTCGGGGGCCAACTCAACAGCAACTAAACTACAGCAATGACTAACGATATTTAGCTTCTTTTCATTCATGTATCATCTTTGGAGAAATGTCTATTCAAATCCTTTGCCCATATTTTGCTTGACTTGTTTGTCTTTTTGTTGAGTTGTAGGAGTTCTTTATAGATTCTGAATATTAAACCCTTATCAGATGTATGATTCATAAATATTTTCTCCCATCCCATAGGTTGTCTCTTTACTTCCTTGATGGTCTCTTGATGTACGATACTTTAAAATTTTGATGAAGTCCATTTTATCAATTTTGTCTCTTGTTGCTTGTGCTTTTGGTGTCGTATCTAAAACTCCATTGTCAAAAACTAGGTCCTGAAGCTTTACCCCTGTGTTTTCTAAGAGTTTTATGGTTTCAGTTCTTATATTTAGGTCATTGATCCATGTTTAGTTAATTTTTGTGCATGATATGAGATGTGAGTCCAACTTCATTCTTTTACATGTGGAGATCCAGTTGTTCCAGCACCATTTATTGATGAGACTATTCCTTTTCCGTTGAACAGACTTGGCACCCTTGTCGAACATCAGTTGACCATAGATGTATGGACTTATTTCTGGACTCACTTCTATTCCATTGGTCTGTATATGTATCCTTACCCCAGTACCAGACTGTATTACTGTAGCCTTAGAGTACATTTGGGAATTGGGAAGTGTGAGTCCTCCTACTTTGTTCTTCTTTTTCAAGATTGCTTTGACTGTGGGAGCCCCTTGTAATTTCACATGGAATTTGAGGATTGGCTTTTCATTTTTGCAAAAGAGGCTGTTGGCATTTTGATAGGGATTGCATTGAATCTAGAGATCGCTTTGGGTAGTATTAAATCTTCCAATCCATGAACACAAGATGTCTTTACATTTATTTATGTGTTCTTTCATTTTTTCAGCAATGTTTTGTAGTTTTCAGTATATAAGTCTTTTATCTGCCTGGTTAAATTTATTCATATGTATTTTATTCTTTTAGATGCTATTGTAAATGAAATTTTTTTTATTTCCTTTTTAAATTGTTCATTGCTTGTATATAGTAACTGAACTGATTTTTGTGTGTTGATCTTGTACCCTGTGACTTTGCTGAACTCATTTATCATCTCTAGTAACTTTCTTGTGGATTCTTCGAGCTTTTCTATGTATAGGATCATGTCATCTGCAAATAGAGATACAGCGTTTTACACAAATAATGTGCACCTCTTATGTTTTTTTGCCAACCACTGCCTCCTCCCCGCAAAGTATTTTCATAAGCGGGCCTGAAAATTATGAAAATACCTCGCGGGGGGTGAGGAGGAGCAGCGGTCAAACAAACATACAAGATGCGCGTTATTTGTGTGAAAATAGGGTGTAGCTCTACTTCTTTCTGATATGGGTACCTTTTCTTTCTCTCGCCTAATTGCTCTGGCTAGAACTTCCAGTGTAATACTGAATAGCAGTGGTGAAAGTGGGTGTCCTTGACTTGTTCCTGATCTTAGGTGGAAAGCTTTCAGTCTTCCTCCACTGAGTGTGAGGTTCTCTGTAGTTTTTTCATAAACAATCTTTATCTTATTGAGGACTTTCCCTTCTTTTCCTATTTTGCTGAATATTTTTATCATGAAAGGGTATTAGATTTTGTCAAATGCCTTTTCTGCATCAGTTGAGATGATTATGTGATTCTTTTCTTTGTTTTATTAATGTGGTGCATTATGTTGATTGAGTTTTCTCATGTTGAAATGCCCTTGCATTCCTGAGATAAATCCTATTTGGTCATGGTGTATAATGCTTTTAATATACTGTTGGATTCAGTTTGTTAGTATTTGCTGAGGATTTTTTGCATGTATGTTTTAAGGGGTATTGGTCTTTTGTGTCTTTGTCTGGCTTTGATATCTGGCTAATGCGGATCCCATAGTATGAGTTAGGAAGTGTTTCCTCTTCTGTTTTTTGGAAGAATTTGAGAAAGATTGGTATCAGTTTTTTAAATGTGTGGTAGAATTACCCAGTGAAACCATCTGGTTTGGAACTTTTCTTTGATAGGAGGTTTTTGACTACTGATTCAGTCTCTTCCCTTGTTATACGTCTGTTGAGATTTTCTATTTCTTCTTGAGTCAATTTAGGTAGTTTATGTATTTCTAGGAATGTGTCCATTTCATCTAGGTTATATAATTTGTTGGTGTACAGTTGTTCATAATATTCTCTTATGATCCTTCTTGTTTCTGTAGGGCCAGTAGTAATATCCCCATTTTTCATTGCTGATTTTGGTTATTTGCATCTTCTCTTTTCTTTTTCTTTGTCAGTCTAGCTGGAGATTTGTTGATTCTGTTGATCTTTTCAAAGAACCAACTTTTGATTTCATTGATTCTCTATATTTTGCTGTTCTCTATTTTATTTACCTCCACTCTAATCTTTGTTATTTCCTTCTTTCTGATAGCTTTGGGCTTAGTTTGCTCTTTTTGTTCTAGTTCCTCAAGTTGTAAAGTTAGGTTATTGGCTTGAGATCTTTTTTCTTTCTTAAAGCAGTCATTTACCACTATAAATTTGCCTCTGACCCTACCTTCACTGTATCCCATAAGTTTGTTTATGTCATACTTTTATTTTCATTTGTCTCATAAGTGTTTTCTGATTTCCTGTGTGATTTCTTCTTTGACCTATTGGCTCTTTAATAGTGTGTTATTTAATTTCTGAATATTTGTGAAATATACAGTTTTCCTTGTTATTTATTTCTAGTTTTATTCCATTGTGGCTGGAGAAGATATTATGTATATGATTTCAATCTTTTTTGAGATTTGTTTTGTGACCTAGTGTGTGGTCTATCCCAGAGAATGATCCATGTGCACAGGAAAATGTGTATTATGCTGTTATCATTGGGTGGAGTATTTTATATATGAGTGTTTGTTTATATATATGCACATACATATGTATGTGTATATATATATGACTGTACGTCTAGTTGGTTTATAGTGTTGTTCAAGTCCTCTATTTCCTTATTGCTGTTTTGTCTAGATGTAAAATTTTCTTTTCATCACTGGTTTTTAAGTGATTTAATTATACCATGCCTTGGTTTAGTTTCCTTCAGGTTTCTTGGGCTTGGAGTTTGTTGAACTCCTTAGGTTTATCGTTTTCATCAAATCTGGAAAGGTTTTGGCTGTTATTTCTTCAAGTAGTTTTTTCTCTCTCCCCACCTTAGAGACTCCAGTTATATGCATATTAGGCATCTTGAAGTTGTCCAGGTCACTGATGCTATGTTCATTTTTTTCCGTCTTTTTTCTCTTTTGTGTTTCATTTTGGGTAGTTTCTATTGCTATATTTTCAATTTCACTAATTTTTTCTTCTTCCATTTCAATTCTGCTGTTACTCCATTCAGTGTATTTTTCATCTCTAGAAGTTTGATTTGGTCTTTTTCTTATATCTACCCTGTCTCTACCTAATATTTTTATTTTTAATCTTTACTTTCTTGAACATATGAAATGTAGAATTGTCTCCCAATTGTATAAATCTTTGTCATTTCTGGGTTTGTTTCTAGTGATTGTTTTGTTTTGTTTTTTTCCTCCTTATTATAGATCCTATTTTCTTTTTATACCTGGTGTTTTTTGTTTTGTTTTTTTTAATTGAATGCCAGACGTGAATTTTACCTTGTTAGGTGCTGGATATTTTTGTATGATGTAAATATTCTTGTTCTGGGACACAATTAAGTTGCTTGGAAACAGTTTGATCCTTTCAAGGCTTCCCTTTAAGTTTCGTTTGGCAGGACCAGAGCTGCGTTTAGTCTAGGGCTAATTTGCCTCCACTACTGAAGCAAGACTCTTCTGACTAATCTACTTAAGGTTTTCCACTCCGGAAAGTTTTCTTCTATTAAATATTTTATTTGTTTATTATCTCTACTCCATTCATTTTGTTCTGTCAAGAACACTAATTAACCATCATTGGGTCTCTAGTCTCTGTTCCCCTGTTCTATTATCTTGTCTTTCACCGTTTCATATTTTAACCTTTTCCTGCATTCTTGTAGAAGTTCCCCAGAGTGCCTTCCACATCACTGATTCCATTTTCTGCAGTCTCAGTTCTGCGCTTTATTGCCTGTTCAAACTTCTATTATTAGTTTTCTTGACATCTTGTCTTTAATTTAATCCACTCTTTTTTCATATCAGTCTGCTATCTTGTCTCATTTTCCTTCTATTCAAGTCTGAAGTTTTTTCCTCATTGTGGGTGGATTATTTAGGGTCCCTCACTGTCTACCTGAATGCTGTTAGAATCAACTTGTAGCACTTGAGCTGGAGGATGTGCTAAACCAGTTGACACCAGGAGTTATCTTGAGTGGCATGACTGGGGCTGAAGCCTAGGCCTTAGGCACTCTTGGAAGGAGAACTTAGTTTCTGTGCACTTTTCTGTTGGTAAAATTGCAATACCAGGGCCCTACTTTTTGTCTCTTTGGCCCAGCTGGCAAATGATAACTATGCCTTTGCCTCCTTCCTGGGGCTCCTGAGCCCCACCCTCTCATGTCAAGATTTTCTTTTTTTCCTAGTGAGGCAGTATACAATCTTTGGTATCCCAATGCAGCCACCTCCAGATCTTGCCAATATGCAGGACCTGCCCCATGGCCCACCCTGGCTTTTAGCTCTGGGTCCTCCCAATGAAGGGATGATAATAGCCCTCTGCCAGGATTACTGCTACCGGAAACTTTGTATATATAACAAGTGGAGTTGCAGGGGCATTATCTCCCTTTAATCTGGCCCCATCTCCAATTTTTTAAAAAGTTTGTGCTATGTGGATAGCACTATTCTCTAGTTCCCAGGATTTAGGCTAATTTTTCTTATTTCTTAGATTATTTTGGTCAGCATATTAGAGATGGTAAGAATTATATGCCCGCCTTCAAGTCTTTCTCTTACACTAAAGTTTATAGTATAGTAAATATAACTGTAGGACACACCAGGTCCCCTTCTCTGAATTCTGAGTTTATAACTCTCTTGTACTTTTATCAGGCTTTGCCTTGATTGACAGCATTGTGCACATGTGTTTTTAATCTCCCTTACAAGATTATAAGTTCTCTAAAGACTAGCATTTCTTGATCATCTTTGAAATCCCCAACAGTGCCTTGTATATAGTGCTGTATGATATTTTTAAGTGAGTTAATTGCTTTTATGGAAGTCTTTTAAGCAATTGAAATAGCAGCTGTACTTTTAATATAGGTCACAGCTGCCTGTGAGTTTTTTAAATATTGCTCATATAGCAGGAAAACCTGTAGGAGAGGTTTGAGCTTTACATATTACTAAGGACAGGGAATATATAGAAATATCACACTCATCCAAAGTTAAGGGCATAGGTCAGGTACCTATTAAAATACAAGGACTGTTACTACCTTGACACAGTTAGAAATAAAGATACACAACATTTATTTTTGTAGAACTGTTTTTAAAGGTTTTGTTCTCAATTATTTAAATTTCACAACAGATTCTTGAAATTTGTGAGGAAAAAAATGAGTTATTTAACAAACGGTGTTGGAAAAATAGGCGGATGATTTTGGAGGGAAAAGGGCTAGATCCCAACCTTACTCCTTATACCAAAATAAACTCTTTGTATATTAAAGGTTTAAGTGCTTTTTAAAAATTATACCAGGAAAAAAACTAAATACAGGCTTACCTCAGAGATATTGTGACTTCAGTTCTGGATCACTGCAATAAAGTGAATATTGCAGTCAGGTGAGTCACACAAATTTTTTGGTTTCCCAGTGCATATAAAAGTTATGTTTTACACTATACTGTAGTCTGTTAAGTGTGCAGTATTATTATGTCTAAAAAAATGTAAATACTGTAATTAAAAAATACACTTTATTGCTAAATGCTAACCATCATCTGAGCCTTCAGCAAGTCGTAATCTTTTTGCTGATGGAGGTCTTGCCTCAGTGTTGATGGTTGCTGGCTGATTGGAGTGGTAGTTGCTGAAGGTTGGGGTGGCTGTGGCAATTTCTTAAAATAAGACAACAGTGAAGTTTGCCACATCAATTGACTCTTCTGTTCACGAAAGATTTCTCTAGCATATGATGCTATTTAATAGTATTTTACCACAGTAGAACCTCTTTCAGAATGGGAGTCAGTCCTTTCAAACTCTGTTGCTGCTTTATCAACTAAGTTTATGTAATATTCTAAATCCTTTGTTGTCATTTAGACAGGGTTCACAGCATCTTCACCAACAGTAGATTCCATATCAAGAAACCATTTTCTTTGCTCATCCATAAGAAGCAACTCCTCATCTGTTAAAATTTTATCATGAGATTGCAGCAATTTAGTCATCTTTAGGCTCCACTTCTAATTCTAGTTCTCTTGCTATTTCCACCACATCTGCAGTTACTTCCCCCACTGAAATCTTGAGCCCCTCAAAGTCATCCATGAGGGTTGGAATCAACTTCTTCCAAGCTCCTGTTAATGTCGATATTTTGACCTCTTCCCATTAATCACGAATGTTCTTAATGGCATCTAGAATGGTGAATCATTTCCAGAAGGTTTTCAATTTACTTTGCCCAGATCCGTCAGAGGAATCATATGTTAGCTGTAAACAAAAACAAAAACCCATTGCTGTCAAGTGCATTCTGACTCATTGCGACCTTATAGGACAGAGTAGAGCCACGTAGGGCTTCCAAGAAACATCTGGTGGATTCAAACTGCTGACCTTTTGGTAGCCTTACAAAATGTATTTCTTAAATAGTAAGACTTGAAAGTTGAAATTACTCCTTGATCCACGGGCTGCAGAATGGATGTTGTATTAGCAGGCATGAAAATAACATTAATCTCCTTGTACATCTCCATCAGAGCTCTTGGGTGACCAGGTGTATTGTCAATGAGCAGTAATATTTTGAAACATGTCTTTTTTTCTGAACAGTAGGTCTCAACAGTGGGCTTAAAATATTCAGTAAACTGTGTTGTAAATGGATGTGCTGTCATCCAGGCTTTGTTCTTCCATTTATAGAGCACAGGCAGAGTAGATTTTGCATAATTCTTAAGGGCCCTAGGATTTTTTGAATGGTAAATGAGCACTGGCTTCAACTTAAAGTCACCAGCTGCATTAGCCCCTAGCAAGAGAGTCAGCCTGTCCTTTGAAGCTTTGAAGCCAGATATTGACTTCTCCTCTCTAGCTATGAAAGTCCTCAAAGGCATCTTCTTCCACTATGAGGCTGTTTCATCTACATTGAAAATCCATTTAGCGTAGCCACTTTCATCAGTTATCTTAGCTAGATTTTCTGGATAACTTGCTGCAGCTTCTTCATCAGCATTTGCTGCTTCACTTTGCACTTTTATGTTATGGAGACGGCTTGTTTCCTTAAACCTCTTGAACCAACCTCTGCTAGCTTCAGACTTCTGCAGCTTCCTCACCTTTCTCAGCCTTCATAAAATTGAAGAGAGTTAGGACCTTGCTCTGGAATAGACTTTGGCTTAAGGGAATGTTGTGGCCGGTTTGATTTTCTGTATAGATGACTATAACTTTCTCCATATCAGCGATAAGGCTGTTTCACTGTCTTAATCATTTGTTTGTTCAGTGGAGTAGCACTTTTAATTTCCTTCAAGAACTTTTCCTTTGTATTCACATCTTGGCGAACTGGCTTATGAGCTCTAGCTTTCAGCCTGTCTTGGTTTTTGAGATATCTTCCTCACAAAGCTTAGTCATTTCTAGCTTTTGATTTAAAGTGAGAGATGTGCCACTCTTTTACTTGAACACTTAGAAGTCATTGTAGGGTTATTAACTGGCCTGATTTCAATATTGTCGTGTCTAAGGGAATAGGGAGGCCCAAGGAGAGGGAAAGAGACGGGGAGTGGCCAGTCGGAGGAGCAGTCAGAACACATACGACGTTATCGATTAAGTTTCCCATCTTACAGGGTTCGTGGTGCCTCAAAACAATTACAATAGTAACATCAAATATCACTGATCACAGAGCACCATAACAGGTAGAATAATGATGAAAAAGTTTGAAATATTGCGAGAATTACCAAAATGTGACACAGTCACTAAGTGAGCACATGCTGTTAGAAAAATGGTGCCATAGACTTGCTTGACTGAGGGTTGACGCAAACCTTCAATTTGTTAAATACGCAGTATCTGCAAAGTGCAATAAAGTGAAGCACAATAAAATGAGGTATATTTTTAATTATTTTCATTTTTTTTCTTAAAATACTCTTGGAGTAGGGAAGGACTTTCTAAGCCTGACACAAAACCCCAGAATCATAAAAGCAAAGATTGGTCAATTTACATAAATTTTATTTTGGCAAAAAATTCCATAAAGTCAGCAAACTGAGAAAAAAACAACAACATAGAACAAGGGGTTAATTTTTGAATTAAAACAAGAAAACTCTACCAGTCGAGATGAATAGCCCAGTTTATTTATTTGAGCAAAGGATATGACTGATGGTTTATAGAAAGAGGAAATACAAGTGACCTGTTTAGAACATGAGTCTCATTCACAATTGTTGTTGTTAGGCGCCGTCAAGTCAGTTCCAGTTTATAGCGACCTTGTGTACAACAGAATGAAACACTGCCCAGTCTTGCACCATCTTTACAATCATTGCTGTATTTGAGCCTATTGTTGCAGCCACTGTGTAATTCCATCTCTCATTGAGGACTTACTCTTTTTCACTGACCATCTACTTTACCATGCATGTCGTCCTTCTCCAGAGACTGGTCCCTTCTGATAACATAACATGCCCAAAGTACATGAGACGAAGTCTCGCCATCCTCGCCTCTAAGGAACATTCTGGCTGTACCTCCTAGACAGATTTGTTCATTCTTCTGGCAGTCCATGGTATTTTTAATATTCTTCTACACCATAATTCAAAGGCATTAATTCTTCTGTCTTCCTTATTCATTGTCCAGCTTTCACATGCATATGATGTGATTGAAAATACCATGACTTGGGTCACGCGCACCTTAGTCCTCAAAGTGTGACATCTTTGCTTTTTAACCCTTTAAAGAGGTCTTTTGCAGCGTATTTGCCCAATGCAATCCATCATTTGATTTCTTTACTGCTGCTTCCATGGGTGTTGATTGTGGATCTTAGTAAAATGAAATCCTTGACAGCTTCAATCTTTTCTCCATTTATCATGATGTTGCTTATTGGTCCAGTTGTGAGGATTTTTGTTTTCGTTATGTTGAGGTATAATCCATACTGAAGGCTGTAGTCTTTGATCTTCATCAGTAAGTGCTTCAAGTCCCCTTCACTTTCAGCAAGCAAAGTTGTGTCATCTGCATATCGCAGGTTCTTAATGAGTTTTCCTTCATTCCTGATGCTGTGTTCTTCTTCATATAGTCCAGCTTCTCAGATTATTTGCTCAGTGTATAGATTGAATAAGTATGGTGAAAGGATACAACCCTGATGCACAGCTTTCCTGATTTTAAACCACACAGTATCTCCTTGTTCTGTTCGAACAATTGCCTGCTTGGTCTATGTACAGGTTCCACGTGGGCACATTTAAGTGTTTTGGA
Source organism: Dugong dugon (assembly GCA_030035585.1). NCBI lineage: Eukaryota > Metazoa > Chordata > Mammalia > Sirenia > Dugongidae > Dugong > Dugong dugon. The sequence continues at coordinate 71,425,397 of CM057471.1, forward strand.
ATTCCCATTCTTCACAATGTTATCCATAGTTTGTTATGATCTACACAGTTGTTATGGATCTATAGTCAATAAAACATAGGTAAACATCTTTCTGGTATTCATTTAAAGGCATGCAAATCAAAATAACGTGAATCGTGGATTTTTTACTTAGGAGATTTGAATTTTTTTTTCTTGTTTGTTAATACCCAGTGTTTACAGGGTATAGGGAGCTAGACACTGTCATTTACTGTTAGTGGGTGTGTGACTTGGTGCAACGTTTCTGGAAAGTAGTTTGGTAATTCATATCAGATTGTCAAATCCATAGGACTTTGACCTAGCAGTTCTGTTGGAAGAAATTTACCCTGTAGATATTTCCAAAGGTATATCAAGGTACTTAACATACAAATATCCACTGAAGCTTATAATTTTAAAATGCCAAACAACTGAAATTCTGTCAGACTAGAACTGCTTAAATTATTATGCATCCGTATAACTGAAAGCTATGCAGCCATTAAAAAGAATGAATTGCCTCTTTTTGTGCTAATGTAGGATGATCTCCAAGATAATTAAGTGACAGAATCTAAATGCAGAATAGAATGTAGATAATGAACCCATTTGGGTTGAGGTTTTTAAAGAATGTATATAATTTTTTCTGGTATATATATAGATAAGTTTCTAGAAGCATATACAGGAGTTTGTTAATGGTGCTTTCCTTTGAGGGCACTAGGAATAAATGATGGACAGTTTTTGTTTTGTTTTTTTACATCTTTCTATAATTTTTTTAATATATGCATATATTATCCTCCAATCCCACCCTCCTGTTTTTTTCCCCCAAATATCTAGAAGCAAAATTCCATAGTGGTGAGATCTTGCAGAGAATCTGTTTTCAGAACTTAACATGTGTCTAATATATGTATACTATATGTGAGCTTTTCCTTCTAGAACTAAAAATACCTAGTTTCTGTCATTTCTAATTTTGTTCTAAATTATTATTTTAAGGTGCATAAAACCGTAAATTGATGCTTCATTCTAAAAACACTGTCTTTTCTCTTACAATTACTAATAACTAATAATCTGATATTTTGGCATCTTAAAATAGCTGACTTTGAGAATATCAGTAGCTACATTAGCAGAATCATTATAAAGATTAAATTAAAAAAGGGGTGTACACAATACTGGGGAAGCCAGCACAGCTTGTACAAAGAAAGGTCATGGAAGCTCCATTGACACATCTAAACTCCCTGAAGGACCGAATTGCTGGGCAGAGGGCTCTGGGGACCATGGTCTCAGGGAACATCTAGCTCAGTTGGCATAACATAGTTTATGAAGAAAATGTTATACATTCTACCATGGTGGGTAGCATCTGGGATCTTAAAAGCTGGTGAGTAGCCATCTGAGATACTCCACTGGTCTCACCTCTTCAGGAGCAAGGGAGAATGAAGTAGACAAGATACAAGGAAAAGATTAGTCCAAAGGAATAATGGACCACAACTACCACGGCCTCCACCAGACTGAGTCCAGAACAACTAGATGGTGCCCGGCTACCCCCACTGACTGCTCTGACAGGGATCCCAACAGAGGGTCCTGGGCAGAGCTAGAGAAAAATGTAGAACAAAATTCTGACTCACAAAAAAAGACCAGACTTAATGGCCTGACAAAGACTGGAGAAACCCTGAGAGTATGGCCCCCGGACATCCTTTTAGCTCAGTACTGAAGTCACTCCTGAGGTTCACCCTTCAGCCAACGATTAGACAACCGCATAAAACGAAATGAGACTAATGGGGCACAGCAGTCCAGGGACAAGGACTAGAAGGCAAGAGGGGACAGGAAAGCTGGTAATAGCCAACCGAAAGTTGAGAAGGGACAGTGTTGACATGTCATGGGGTTGTTAACCAATGTTGTAAAACAGTAAGTTTACTGTTTAATGTGAAACTATTTGTTCTGTAAACCTTCATTTAAATTACAATAAAAAAATTTTTTTTTACAAAAGGGGGGTGTACAATCCCTTACACATAGTAATTACTCAAGAAACTTTAGTTTCTTCTCTTGACATCTTTTCCTAGCCCTCAAAAATGACTTTAAATCTTTGTTCGGGTTGTCTGGTTCTTTTATATCATATTTATATACTTGGTGTGTAGGAATCTTTGGCCATACCGTGTTTTTATGCAAATAATGTACACGTTTAACACTTTTTTGTCAGCCACGGAACCCTCTTGCACGTTATTTTCCTAGGTATGCTATGGATGTTTTGGGGGGGGGGGGGGGTGTTATTTACATGGGCACATTATTTGCAAAAAATAAAGTACTATTAGAGTGAGGTGAAAAATAGCACCGATAAATCTATAGTTTGTTTTAATTTACTGCAGGATTATGGGCCATAAGCAGGATCTCTAGCAGAGTTTATTCTGAGTGCTGTTGTTAGGAATTGTCTCTAATGCTTGATTTACCCCATAAAATATATTAACAGTAGTATCACAGGTAATCCCTTAGTCTTTGTTACAACTTTATCTTCAGATTGAGTTCATTTAGTTACAGGAACAGTATTTACTATTGTCTTTGGTATGTAGTGGGGCCCTGGTCGCACAGTGGTTAAAGTGCTCGCCTGCTAACTGGAAGGTTGGCAGTTCAAACCCACCAGCCACTCCATGGAAGAAAAGATGTGGCAGTCTACTTCCATAAAGATTTACAGCCTTGGAAACCCTGTGGGAAACCCTACTCTGTCCTATAGGGTCACTATGAGTTGGAATTGACTTGACGGCAAATGGGGTTTTTTTTTGTTTGTTTGATGGGTAATGCTTTAAACAGTTAGGCCACCAGAGAGAAAGACTGTCTTACCTTGCAGTTTCGTTCTGCTTCTCATCATCAGAAGCTCTTTCTAGAGGGCCAAGATTCTGACATCAGCTAGAGATACCCTCGTATCACAGGGCTTTAGCAAGTGTGCTCCTTTGGTGCTGAAGTTACCAGGGCACCGTTGGTCTGGCCCCACCACTCCAACTCCCTCATTCTTTGCTCCCTCCCTGAACTCTGGCCTAATGGTCTCCTTTCAGTTCCTTGAAATTGCAGAATTCATTTCTGCTTCAAAGCCTTTGCATATGCTTTTGCTTCTTCCCACAATTCTGTTTTCACATACTGTCTCACTCCAGCTTGGCAAGTGTGAGTTCCATCTGAGGCCTCTTAAAAGTTCCAGCATTTTAATAAGTATATTAACATATTAGGTATGTGAACAATATAGGTATATGAATATTTTAATATTTACTTTGTGTTTTTTAAATTTTTTCCCATACAAAAATTTATGCATACGTTGTTATGTGACTCTAATTGCTCTCCCCATACTGTGACAGCACACTCCTCCTTTCCATCCCTGATTCCCCATGTCCATTCAACCAGCTCCTAACCCTCTGCCTTCCCATCTCACCTTTGAACAGAAGCTGCCTGTTTAGTTTTCTTGTATCTACTAGAGCTAAGAGGCACACTCCTCACGAGTATCACCTTATGTCCCACACTCCAGTCCAATCCCTGTCTGAAGAGTTGGCCTCAGAAACTGTTTTAGTTCTGGGCTGATAGAGAATCCAGGGGCCATGCTTTCTGGGGTACCTCCATTCTCAGACCATTAAGACTGGTCTTCTTACTAGAATTTGAGTTCTGCACCCCACCTTTCTCCTGCTCCATCTGGGACTCTCTGTTGTGTTCCCTGTCAGGGAGGTCATTGGTGGTAGCCGGGCACCATCTAGTTCTTCTGGTCTCAGGCTGATGAAGTCTCTAGTTTATGTAGCCCTTTCTGTCTCTTGGGCTAATACTTTTCCTTGTTGCTTTGGTGTTCTTCATGCTCCTTTACTCCAGGTGGTTGGGATCAGTTGTTGCATCTTAGATGGCCATTTGCAAGCTTTTAAGACCCCAGGCGTTGTTCACCAAAGTAGGAGGCAGAACATTTTCTTAATAAGCTTTGTTATGCCAGTTGACCTAGATGTCCCCTGAAAGCATGGTCCCCAGACCCCTACCCCTGCTACTCTGTCCCTCAAAGTGTTTGATTGTATTCAGGAAACTTCTTAGCTTTGGTTTAGTCCAGTTGTGCTGACTTCCCCTATTGTGTGTGCTGTCCTTCCCTTCACCTAAGATAATTCTTATCTACTATCTAGTTAGTAATAACCCTCCCTGTCCCTCCCCATCCTCGTAACCATCAAAGAGTGTTTTCTTCTGTATTTAAACCTTTTCTTGAGTTCTTACAATAGTGGTCTTATACAGTACTTGTCCTGTGACTGACTAAAGTCACCCGGCATAATGCCCTCCAGATTCCTCCATGTTACATTTCACGGCTCCATCATTGTTTTTTATCATTTTGTAGTATTCTGTTGTGTGGATATACCATAATTTGTTTATCCATTCATCCGTTGATGGGCATCTAGGTTGTTTCCATCTTTTTGCTATTGTGAATAGCACTGCAGTGAACATGAGTATGCATGTATCTATTCATGTGACGGCTCTTACTTCTCTAGGATATATTCCAAGGAATGGGATTGCTGAATCGTATGGTGCTTTTATTTCTAGCTTTTTAAGGAAGCGCCAAATCAATTTCCAAAGTGGTTGTACCATTTTACATTCCCACCAACAGTGTATAAGTGTTCCAGTCTCTCCACAACCTCTCCAGCATTTATTTTGTGTTTTTTGGATTAATGCTAGCCTTGTTGGGGTGAGATGGTATCTCAATGTAGTTTTGATCTGCATTTCTCTAATGGCTAATGATTGTGAGCATTTCCTTGTGTCCTGTTAGCCGCCTGAATATCTTCTTTGGCAAAGTGCCTGTTCATATCCTTTGCCCATTTTTTAATTGGATTATTTGTCTTTTTGTTGTTGAGGTTTTGCAGTATCTTGTAGATTTTAGAGATTAGACGCTGATCGGATTTGTCGTAGCCAAAAATTTTTTCCCAGTCTGTAGGTTGTCTTTTTCCTCTTTTGGTGAAGTCTTTTGTTGATCATAAGTGTTTGATTTTTAGGAGCTCCCAGTTATTTGGTCTCTCTTCTGGTGTTTCTGCATTGTTACTTATGGTTCATATTGTGTTTATGCCATGTATTAGGGCTCCTAGCATTGTCCCTATTTTTTCTTCCATGATCTTTATTGTTTTTGATTTTATATTTAAGTCTTTGATCCATTTTGAGTTAGTTTTTGTGCATGGTGTGAGGTATGAGTCTTGTTTTAGTTTTTTGCAGATGGATTTCCAGTTATGCCAGCACCATTTGTTAAAGAGACTGTCTTTTCCCCAATTAACAGACTTTGGGCCTTTGTCATATATCAGCTGCTTGTAGGTGGATGAATTTATGTGTAGATTCTCAATTCTATTCCATTGGTCTATGTATCTGTTGTTGTACCAGTACCCGGCTGTTTTGACTACCGTGGCAGTATAATAGGCACTAAAGTCAGGTAGTGTGAGGCCTCTCAGTTTGTTCTTCTTCTTGAGTAATGCTTTACTTATTTGGGGTCTCTTCCCTTTCCATATGAAGTTGGTGATTTGTTTCTCCATCTCATTAAAAAATGCCGGTGGAATTTGGATCGGGATTGCATTGTATCTGTAGATCACTTTGGGTAGAATTGACATTTTCACAAGGTTGACTCTACCTATCCATGAGCAAGGTATGTTTTTCCACTTATGCAGGTCTCTTTTGGTTTCTTGCAGTAGTGTTTTGTAGTTTTTGTTGTATAGGTCTTTTAAGTCTCTGGTTAGATTTATTCCTAAGTATTTGATCTTCTTGGAGGCTATTGTAAATGGTATTGATTTGGTGATTTCCTCTTCGAGATTTTCTTTGTTGGTGTAAAGGAATCCAACTGATTTTCGTATGTTTATCTTGTATTCTGAAACTTTGCTGAAATCTTCTATTAGTTCCGGTAGTTTTCTTGTGGCTCCTTTGGGATTTTCTGTGTTTAAGATCATATCATCTACAAATAGAGATACTTTGACTTCTTCCCTACTGATTTGGATGCCCTTTATTTCTTTTTCTTGCCTAATTGCTCTGGCTAGGATCTCCAGCACAGTGTTGAATAAGAGTGGTGATAAAGGGCATGCTTGTCTGGTTCCCATTCTCAAGGGGAATGCTTTCAAAGTCTCTCCATTTAGGATGGTGTTGGCTGTTGGCTTTGTATAAATGCCCTTAATTATATAGAGGAATTTCCCTTCTATTCCTATTTTGTTGAGAGTTTTTATCATGAATGGGTGTTGGACTTTGTTAAATGCCTTTTCTGCATCAACTGATAAGATCCTGTGGTTCTTGTCTTTCGTTTTCTTTATGTGATGGATTACACTGATTATTTTTCTAGTGTTGAACCATCCCTGCATACCTGCTATAAATCCCACTTGATCATGGTGAATTATCTGTTTGATATGTTGCTGAATTCTATTGGCTAGAATTTTGTTGAGGATTTTTGCATCAGTGTTCATGAGGGATATTGGTCTGTAATTTTCTTTTTTTGTGGTGTCTTTATCTGGTTTTGATATCAGGGTTTTGCTGGCTTCATAGAATGAGTTTGGGAGTATTCCATCCTTTTCTATGCTCTGAAGTACCTTCAGTAGTAGTGGTGTTAACTCTTCTCTGAAAGTTTGGTAGAGTTCTCCAATGAAGCCATCCGGGCCAGGGCTTTTTTTTGGTGGGAGTTTAATTACCTTTTCAATCTCTTCTTTTGTTATGAGTTTATTTAGTTGTTCTACCTCTGTTTGTGTTAGTTTAGGTAGATAGTGAGTTTCAAGAAATTTTTCCATTTCCTCTAGGTTTTCAGATTTGTTAGAGTACAGTTTTTCATAGTATTCTGTTATGATTCTTTTCATTTCAGTTGGGTCTGTTTTGATATTACCATCTCGTTTCTTATACGGGTTATCTGCTTCCTCTCCTGTTTTTCTTTTGTCATTTTGGCCAGTGGTTTATAAGTTTTGTTGATCTTTTCAAAGAACCAGCTTTTGGTTCTTTAAAATCTTTCAATTGTTTTTCTATTCTCTATTTCATTTAATTCTGCTCTAATTCTTATTATTTCCTTTCTTATGGCGCCTGAAGTCTTCTTTTGCTGCTCTCTTTCTGCTTGTTCCAGTTGTAGGGATAATGTTTTGATTATGGCCCTTTCTTCTTTTTGGATGTGTGCATTTATTGGTATAAACTGACCTGTGAGCACTGCTTTGCTGTGTCCCAAAGGTTCTGGTAGAATGTGTTTTCCTTCTCGTTTGATTCTATGAATTTCTTTATTCCATCCTTAATTTCTTCTATAACCCAGGAGTTTTTGAGCAGGATGTTGTTCAGTTTCTACGTGTTTGATTTTTTTCCCTTGCTTTTTCTGTTGTTGATTTCTACTTTAATGGCTTTATGGTCAGAAAAGATGCTTTGTACTATTTCGATGCTTTGGATTTTGTTAAGGCTTGCTTGATGGCCTAACATGTGGTCTATTCTGGAGAATGTTCCATGTGCATTGGAAAAGAAAGTATCCTTGGCTGCTGTTGGGTGGAGTGTTCGGTATATGTCTATGAGATCAAGTTGGTTGATTGTAGCATTTAGCTCTTCTGTGTCTTTGTGAGCTTCTTTCTGGATGTTCTGTCCTTCACCGAAAGTGGTGTGTTGAAGTCTTCTACTACTATTGTGGAGCTTCTATCTCTCTTTTCAGTGCTGTTAGAGTTTGTTTTATGTATTTTGGGACCCTGTTACTTACTTTGTTTTATTTGGAAATTTATACAGCTTATAAATTCAATTGCTTATGGCTTCTATTCTCTCACTCACAGAGATAAAAAAAAATCGAGTTAATAGAATGTAAAGTGGTGAGTGGTTCCTGCTTTTGGCCATATTTATACCTACAATCCTTATTCTGGGCCCTGAATCCTACAGAACAGTTCTAAAAAGACGAGGAGGGAATGAATGCTGTACCCTACTGGTACCCACAGATGAGGGGACTTTATGGAGCTTTGGAACTTGTCTTAGTTTTCTTAGTGATTCAGAAGGGGATAGGAAAACACTTGCTTTGGGCTGGAATTAGTAATAATTTTTCTTTCTCTTGTAGCACTGAACAAGATTTGTGATGAAATGGAGCCTGGAGCAAACTCTTTTCGAGTAGAATTTCCTGATTTTTCCAGCACCATTCTACAGAAACTGAACCAGCAGCGCCAGCAGGGACAATTATGTGATGTCTCCATTGTTGTCCAAGGCCACATTTTCCGGGCACACAAAGCTGTTCTTGCTGCCAGTTCACCCTACTTTTCTGACCAGGTACTCCTGAAAAACAGCAGGAGAATTGTTTTACCTGATGTGATGAACCCAAGAGTGTTTGAGAACATTCTCCTATCTAGTTACACAGGACGTCTAGTAATGCCTGCTCCAGAAATTGTTAGTTACTTAACAGCAGCAAGCTTCCTCCAGATGTGGCATGTGGTAGACAAGTGCACTGAGGTTTTAGAGGGAAACCCTACAGTCCTTTGTCAAAAGCTGAATCACGGCAGTGACCACCAGTCTCCAAGCAGCAGCAGTTATAACGGTCTGGTAGAGAGTTTTGAGCTGGGCTCTGGGGGCCATGCTGATTTCCCCAAAGCCCAGGAACTGAGAGATGGAGAAAATGAAGAGGAGAGCACCAAAGACGAGCTGTCTTCTCAGCTTACCGAGCATGAATACCTTCCCAGCAACTCGTCCACAGAGCATGACCGGCTGAGCACTGAAATGACAAGCCAGGATGGGGAGGAGGGAGCCAGTGACAGCGCCGACTTCCACTACACCCGGCCCATGTACAGCAAGCCCAGCATAATGGCTCACAAACGTTGGATCCACGTGAAGCCTGAGCGCTTTGAACAGGCTTGCGAGGGCGTGGACGTGCATGCCACGTATGATGAGCACCAGGTCACTGAGTCCATCGATACCATGCAGACAGAGCACTCAATCCAGCCTTCAGGAGTGGAGGAGGACTTTCACACTGGGGAAAAAAAAGTGGAAGCAGAGTTTGATGAACAGGCTGAGGAAAGCAATTATGATGAGCAGGTGGATTTCTATGGCTCTTCCATGGAAGAGTTTTCTGGAGAGAGGTCGGATGGGAATCTAATTGGGCACAGACAGGAGGCTTCCCTAGCAGCAGGCTACAGTGAGAATATTGAAATGGTAACAGGAATTAAAGAAGAGGCTTCTCACTTAGGATTCTCAGCCACTGACAAGCTGTATCCTTGTCAGTGTGGAAAGAGTTTTACTCACAAGAGTCAGAGAGATCGACACATGAGCATGCACCTCGGTCTTCGGCCTTATGGCTGTGGTGTCTGTGGTAAGAAATTCAAAATGAAGCATCATCTTGTGGGACACATGAAAATTCACACAGGCATAAAGCCATACGAGTGTAATATCTGTGCAAAGAGATTTATGTGGAGGGACAGTTTCCACAGGCACGTGACTTCTTGTACCAAGTCCTATGAAGCTGCAAAGGCTGAGCAGAATACGGCTGAGGCTAACTAAAAATAGGATCTGGCCCTTGAGTGGCATGCACAAAAATAAACTATGGTAATTATGCAAATCTGGGCACAGATGATGCGTGCTACTTGCTATTATGAGAGAAGCTTTAAAAAAGAAAGAGGATATTTCTGAAAGATCAGCTCTAAGCAGGCCAATTTAAAAAAATCTAATTCCTCAAATTTTATATATTCCAGTCCTGGCCTGGAGGAGGTAATGGGGGTAAGTTAACCCACCTCCCAACTGGCAACTTAAACCTTCATGCCAGTTGTGTTTGAGGCAAGTGGACTTTGTGCTATAGACACCTGCACTTGGAACTGGACTTCAGCCCACCAGTGCCATTTCAGGTGGCAGCAGTTTTTGATCGCTGATTATTACAAGGTCATGTTGAAATTTTATTTTGCTCTTACTATAGATACTTAAGTAATGTGGATTTGATTGGTAGCTGCTTCACTGAATGAACTGCTACTGTTGTAAAAGCAACAAATAATGTGATTCCTGGAATGAGAAAATGTATTAACAGAGCTCTCTTGTCTGGTTTTATTCTTTCTAAAGGGTATTTTAACTAAAACTATGGAGATACTAAGAGGGTGATATTCTAAGTATGAAACAACTACAACTTATGGTACAAGCTTCGATTTCTGTAAGATGCCACTGTCACAGTGTGTTTCAGACTCTTGATAAAGCCAAGTTTTGTATGTTAGTACTAACATTTAGTTTGAACAATTGTATCTCACTGTAATTCTCTAGGGTACCAGTGTAATTGGTTTGCTGTCCCAAATCCTGTTCGTTTAATTGTAGCATCCACAGTAGTGGGATCCACTCTGGCTAGTGGATGTCTAGCCCACAGTACCATTGGCTGCTCCAGCTGTTGCCCTGTCTGTGGTGCTTCCCAAAGAGGGCAGTCAGTAACTACAGTTGGTGGGAAGGAGCCTAAAGTCAGGGCTAAGAGTTACCCGTGAACTTCAGGAGTTAATAGAGGGCTACAGTGACACTGCAACTGTTAAAATAAGAGTTGCAGAGAAGCAGAACTCTATCAATGCAGGTTATACTTGACGGGGGAAGACTGCCCAAGAAGAGAGGAGTCTTGAGAATACACTGGTGAGAGGGTGCTCTTTTAGAGGGAGGGGTACACTGAGCTAATACTGCCCATTCTTTAGGATGCGGAGATGTATTTTAAAAGGGGGAATGATGGAGTCCTAATTTTAGCAAAGTAGTCTACAAATTCACGCTCACAAATTATAGATAAAGCTGCATAAATTTACAAGTCCACATAGCTACCAAAAAACAGCAAGAAAAGCAGCTATTCTGAGACCTTTTCTGCCAATAAGTCAAATGTTTTAGGTTAAAAAGAGCGTATATTCAGAATGCTTTTAAGCTGTGTGATATACCTGAAGTTACTACCAGGGTAGGACCAGGTGCTACTACTATGTCAACTTTTCCATAAACTTACTGGTCTATTCTAAATTCTAAGTAGAAACTTTTTTCCCTTAAAATAAAAATAAATTTTCTTGATTTGGGGTGAAATTTTGTTTTGAAAGTTTGGCTTTGCTGTAATGTGATAGACATTGCTGGCAGTGGCCTCTGATCCTCAAGCTACTAACACCAAGGAGTTTACTTGTTAAACATTGTCTGAAAAGGGGGAAAGAAAGTACTTATTTACCAGTTAACTCTTGTAATCAAGATTACAAAACAGGGATCTGTTCACTAACACTGTATCATTCTCGATATATAAAAAGCACTTTGTATTTAAAACTTTATTATATATATATATATATATATATATATACATATATATATTGTTTTTTAATCTAGAAACTAGATATTACCTCTTGGTTGTTTGCCACATTAATATCTTCTTTTAGTGTTGAAACTTCACCAGTTAACAGTCCTTTCTCTGTGTACCTGACAAAAGTGTATGGAGGTGACTGTACAATCAAGCTCAATTACTCCTTCTCCTTTTGTGATATGAGAGGCCAGTGGGTTTTAGTTATGATCTTAGCCATTATGCGTGAGGAAAAATTGTTTTATTACTCCTGTAAGTTTCAGTACTAAGGCAGTGAAGCCATTTTGTTCTGCCAAAAGCTGATCACCCTTTCTGTTAGGAGTTTTGATATGTTATTTTCCTTTAAAGATCATATTCAAAGAAGTGTTGGAACATTTGGGGAGAAGAATCTGAGAGATAAAATTCTGGAAAAATCATGGTCCTTCAGTATGTTGAAGTCAGCACAGTACCTTGGCATGAGTAGTGATAAAGAGCTTTTGTTCAGCCAGGAGTTATTGCCCACACTTGGGTGCTTATTTTGGAAGCAGTCAGTTGTATTGGGACTTATTTAATGTTTTGTGAAGAGAAGAGTGTCTTTTATTGAAATTCTTACCTGTATATCAGCTACTAAATGTAGAACTTAAGGTGTAAATTCCTCATATCTACTGTTTTAAGGTTTTTATGATACTTGGAGTTTTGGTAAAAATTGAGATTGCCGATTGGGTTAACCAGACCCTGTGAGATAGTTGGGCGTCTGAAATGCTGGTCATGTTCAGAGAGGCAGGGGGAGGGGATTGCCTTAGTTTGGATATTAAAAGTGAATTTTTAGAAACTAAGTTTTTAGGATTAGGAGATCATACTGCATTACTACCTTTTTTCCCTCTTCACCCTGGGTTGAAGTGATATCTCTCTCATTAGCCTCAATTCAGCTTTAGAAAATCTTTATCCTTCCAAATCAGTTTGGATAGTTGTGGGTAACATTTTCCAAACAGACTTTCAGGGATCATTTCAGTGGCCTATAACCAAGGTATTTTTCCCCTACTTTGAATCTTAACTGTGGTTTTTCTCCAATTCCAGTGGGAAAGGGCTTCAAAGTACCATCAGTGGTATTTAATATTAGTACTTATACCATGCCTTTAATTTTAGGTATTCATATTATAACAGTCCACTTGGTAAAGTAGATATCACCATCTAACTAAGAAGGACGGAGATAGCCTTTCCTCAAGTGTTGTGGGTTACCCTCAGGCACTCCTGGGTCTCAGCCTATTTGATTCTCATTCTAGATTCACCTGCCTCCAGGCCCTTCTTTTGGCCACCTCTTTAAAAGAGTCTGCCCCAAAGGGTCCCCTCTGTTTTAGTGGGTATTTGCTGAATTAAACTGACCCTAAGTTGGCTTCTAGCTATTGGACAAAGCTGGTTGGCCTCAGTGGCGCCTGTGGAGGTAAGTGCACCCCAAGTTGCTGCAGAAGTGAAGTTGAGGCAGAGCAGAAGCAACATAGCTGCGTTTTCCCTGGGGAAGGGGATGTGCTGCAGAGAGGGCTCCATCACGCCAGATCCAGGTGTTTGCCTTTATAAGGTCTCTGATAATTAGGAATGCTGGAAACCAAGCAACATACATCACCCCACCTCCCTTCAATCTGTGCCACTAATTTTGTGATCTTGGTTAGGTAACGAACTTGGTTCAGTGAAACCAGGGGTTTTTTTCTTCGCTACTTATATATTTAAAGGTACATGTTTCTTATTTCAAATCTCTACTGATAGTGCCCTGTGGGAAGATGCTGGAACACATTTTACAAAATGTGACTTTTTTTTTAGTTGTGCTTGAAGCCTGTGTCATAATGTCAGTTGCTGCTGCCTTCTTTCCTCTTATGAGGTTCCCAGTGTTTCTTCCAGAAAATTACTTTATTTATGCAAGTCAGGTGACTCTTAGGCCACAGAACCATTTGATGATAAACAGATTATCATTAGGTGCATATCTTATTGATATTTTGTGAAATGTTATGCCTGTGTTGCAAAAGTTGAATAGTTTTGTCTTTATATATTGCTGTCTTCAGTGTACAGCATGGTTTTACTTAATTGAATGTTACTGTTTAATATTTTCTTCTTATAGAAGAGACCATGCCCTTTTGTATGACATGTTTTAATAAATGTTATCTGTCAACTTTGTAAAAGTTTTGTTTTTCACTCTGGATAGATGACGACATGTCTTTGTTTTCATTCTGGCTTTTGCCACCTGAGAATAAAAGTTATAGTATGGCCTTTTGATAAATAAATACCAAATAGTCTGATCAAATAGGCAGTGAGTTACCATTTTCTCTACCAGATTATTATTTCATTTTAAACTCCCACCAACCCCATCAAATAGTTAAGTGTGCTGGATATTCTGTGTTTGCTCCTTGGGACTCACTCCCCACCTCTTCCCATCCTGCGCTTTGCTCCAGGAGGCTGGCCTCTGTAGACCTTCCTTCTGGCCTCTGGGCATGATCCACCGAAAGAGGTGCTGGGAGAACATTGATAGATGACAGGAGAGGAAAGCTGACGGATTTATTCCCATGGCTCCTTCCTACCAGGCGTGGTTGGCAGTGGCTGAGTTGCTTTGCCAAGGGCCACACCTCCTGTCAGGCAGCCTCTGGATTTGGTAACTACACCCTCCCCTTGTTCCTTCAAACCTAGGTGTGGTCCTGACTCCCTGCTGTGCTAGCCATGGGGTGCTTCACTGTCCTCCTTGGATTTCCTTAACCCTGCCCACACCCTTGTAAATAAACCCTTTATGAAACCCTCCTCAGTTACCCCCATTTAAGCGTACTATCCGTTTCCTGCCAGGACCCTGGCTAACACTGTGGGTATCCTCATTTCACAAATGAGCCAGCTGTGATTGAGAGAAGTTAGGTATATCACCAAAGGTTATACAGCAACTACGGGTGGAGCCATGGCTACAATACGGTGGTGGTTTTTACCCTGCTCTGTAATGTTCCCATGCTGTTTAGTTGGGTCTCTGCCTGCCCTCACTTTACTCATCTTACCTCCCCACCCCCCAAATCCTAGAGAAGTAGAAACAGTGGTCTTTAAAAGTGCTTCAGGCACTGAGGGCCCCACATATTTCCTAACAACAGTTCATTACCAGAGATACTGCTTGTTTTAGATCAAACTTAACCATCTTCCTACGCAAACCTTCTGTTACCACTGTTTGTTGTGAAGTTTTTTTTTTCCTCTGTTGCTGATTGTGAAGCCAACTACAGATTGCCTCAGCTTCTGTAAGGGGAAGAAGTCAAGAAGGACCATTTATAGCCTTTAATCACTTGGTTGTCTGCGACAGGGCCTGCCCATCCTGACTGAGCAGCTCAGGCCCTCAGCTTGGTGACCCCTCCTTGTCCCCACCCCCACTTTCACCCTTCCTGTTACCCTACATAAGCTCCTGGCTACTAGCAGTCCAGCAATGCCCACCTAGGAAGCAGGGTTCCCAGTAGCACACATCTCATGCAGGGGTAGAGACCACTGGGCTGTGAATATGAGAAGCACTACGTTCCTTATCAGGAGAACAGGAAAGTTGAAGTTGCTCATTTGTATTTGGGAACAGAAGCAGGGTGGGATGTGAGGGATGTTATCTATATGGGGCATATAACACGTGTGCAGTGTATTTAGATTTCCTTACAGTCGATTCAGGGGCCACTTCTTCCCACCAAACCACTGAAGCATTCCTTCAGACAGTCCCCATGACTGGGCATCTTGGAGGAAGCACAGCTCTAGAATTTGCCCACAGTCAGTGGAAATGAGGTAAGTTTGAATTTACTGTAACAATCATTATTTGGTGAACATTTTAAATATGTTCTTTCTCAGTGCAGATAAAAGAATTCTGTGCCCTTCCAACTCTTGTTTTTAAGAAAAGTTGATTGGTGCTCTGTAGTTGGAGTTCAGTGAATAAAAGAGAGGCACAAATGGCACTTTTTTCCCCCTCTTAATGAGAAACTAGAAAGGGGAGGGGGGAGTCTTGTGGCCTTTTCTATTCTAAACTGGTTTAACTAGTTTGAGTCAAAACCAGATTATTTGGTTTTAAAATCTTGTTCCACTTTTAATTTTTTCCAAACAGATAAGCCCGTGTGCCTTGCAAGTAACTTGATGCAATTACAGGAGAGTTACAGCTGCCCTTTGAGGGAGTGTGTGGGCTCTATAAAAACAAGATAATTCATGAGCAATATTGAAGGTAAATATAGGTTATAAAAAGCTTAATGGCTTTTTACTTAGACTCTAGTCATTAGGGATTCTATTTTTTCTTCCTAATATTCTAAAACAGTACTAAAGTCATTAGATGTGTTTATAACTTAATAAGATACCAGTTACTCCCCAGAGTATACTGGTCTACCTAATGTCACAGCTAACCTTTATTCATGGGAGCTAAAAGGCTGCTTCTAGAATTGCCCCTGTCTTGTTAATTTGGGGTCAGCAGTGTTGTGATAAAGATCCTCAACAGCACAGCACCACTCGTGATGGATGGATGGATGCCAAACTGGTAAACTCCGCTAGAATCCATGTAGGATCTGGCGTAGCTAGACATTGTAGACTTCAAAATGACAGCAAAGTGACCTTGAGCCAAAGGATAATTTTTACCTCATTTATATAGTGTGTCATGTGTGAAATATCTTTTGTCTAATCACAGTATGAAGAATACAAGAGAGCTTCTCTTGGAGAGAATTTTAACTGCAGTTCTTTATATGTTACCCCTTGGGCTCTGAACATCCACTCAACCGTCTGAATGCCATATCTACATTAATGGGTGGAAGAAGAATTGGGATTAGAGTGTGAAAATAACAGTTCTAAGTGAAGGCTCATTGTACACTTAGCATGTGCTAAGTACTTAACTTGCATTAACTCGTTTATTCCACACAACAGTCCCAGGAGGTGGAATTTTCTTCCAGGCCACCTCTTGTAGTACAAAAGAATGATAACTTTATATTCTGTTGGGGGAATGCTTTTTGCCCATCAGGGAACTCCCTCTGTAAGCCCTGACTCCTGGGCTGGCAGGCATGTCTGTGTTTGGGGGTAGATTCTCACAGTTGTCCCTCCCCATCTGTAGGTTACTTCCCTCCCACAGAGCACAGTTTCTGATACTGGAAAGCATGGCCCTTGGTTGGGTATCCTTTTGGTACCTTTAGGTGGTGGATGACTTACTGGGTCCCACTCTGAGTTCTTGCACTCTGCTCTCCAAGGAAAAATAAAAACTCCGCCCAGAGATTGTGTCCCGGAGTTGGCATCAGCAGCTAACCCTACTTGAACTCCTTGAGTTCAGAAAATACATGAAAAAATTAACCTCAGGAATGGAGCGTCCATGGAGTTTCAAAGTGGTAGAAAAGTCCCATCAGGGCCAAGTCCAAGAAATGGGCAGGGGGAAGGAGCTTGACCCATCCCTGTTCCCTTCAACCAGAGCAGCTTCAATTTCATGTGGTACAGCCAACAGACAGTTTCTATGGAAGCTCTGATGATGATCATGGGATTCCTAGAGAACCTCTTAAACCCCCATGGTTTGGCAGCTGGGCTCAGGCCTGCAGGCAGTGCCCTCGCTGAATAGAGCTTACCTTTGCCAAGTGCCTACTGTGTTCAGCACTGTTCTAAGCACTTTCATGGATTAACTCTTCATCGTCACATCTACTCTACAAAGTAGATGCTACTCCCATCCCTATCTAGCAGGAGGAAACTTGCTTGTGAGTAGCAGAGCCAGGATTCAAACCTAGGCACCCCGAGTCCTGGAGTACTCACTAAGCTCCAGGTACTCTGCTGCTGTTCAGTGACTGTCAGCCCAAGAGTTAAGAACATCCATAGTAAACCCCACACTGCCTTCCAGTGCCTTGGGTGTTAAATTTTTAATGTAATCAATCAGAGAGGGGTTTCAAAGGCCAAGGGCTTACCTGGGCCCCCTGACCACTGCCCTGGTGTTTATCTCCAGGAGACTGTGGGTCTCAGCACCAGTTGCACCTGCTTATCTCCAGGTTGGTAGGCCCTAAGCAGGCCCACCCTGTTTTCATCAGCCTCTGGGACTAGCCACTCCCTCACAACAGCCTCCACTCCACTCCTAACATCATACTCTACTGCTTGTCTCCTCCAAGCTGTTCTCCTTTCTAAGCAGATCTCATCCTGTCACTTCCCATAGTCAACCTGATGGGATCTTAATTCAGCTTGGCATCCAGGGCCCTTCCCTGAACTGAGGTTGGCCTACTTCTCTGTTCTTATCTGCTGCAACCCGCTTCTCTTTGTCATTGTATGGAGGGTTTTCTCTGCCTTGAATACTCATCCTTCTCTTTTCCATCCATTCCTACTTTATCCAGGTTCTGCAAACTTCATTTCTGTTATGCCTTCCCTGAGCAACCCCAAAAATTTTTCACTCCACTCTTAGTGATTCCATTTCATTTTTAACTTAGCTGTCTTGTAGCACTTGTCACTGTATTATAATATGTGTATACCATCTATGCTTAAACCCTCCTGCACCTCTCACTCCCCGCACATAACCATGTCCTCTGCTAAACAGTGAGCTCCTCAAAAACAGGAACCTGTCTTAGTTGTCTCTCAGTGGCCATTCCTGGCACAGTCCTGATCCACAGTAAGTACTGCTGAATTAAAAGAAAAAGGAATGGAGATTCACTTTTGAGCCCTTATCCACCAGTTACAGCCATGGACTTTTTGCTTAGTCAAAGACCTTCTTAGGAAGTGTGAGCACCTGACAATCTTACGAAGTGCCCTCTTCCGACTAAATGTCGCCCAAGTGTTGCTGAAATCATTTGTTAGCTGAGAATGCTGGTAAGTAAGTATGAGTCCCCTTTCCTAACCCAAATAACAGATTTTATACTTGAGCAGGTACTTAGCTGTAATACTGGACACTATTTATCTAGGTAAAGGCAGGCAGAAGAAGGCATAGGATTTATTAAAAAAGGATTTCTCAGAGAGAAAAGTCAGTGTCTGACTGAAACCAAAATGTCAGTAGAATAACTTTTGGTTGACAACTTGCTTTGGAAGTGGAACAAACTGAATTGCCACACTCCTTATTAAACATACTGGACTGATAGTTAAGAAAAGTGACTAATTTTGTTGTTAATTTCTGCTGAGAAGCTTGTTCCAGAAGAGGGCATATTTTCAGTAATATTTTGGCACAATCTAAAACAGATGGTTACATGTTATTTGGTGCTTCGTCTGATACTAAAATTTGTGGCAATTTTCAAGGACCAAAAGTTGCTTTTGGACAACTTTCAAATTGTGCTTGTGCTATTCTAAGCTTTAAGAAATGGTAGAATGTTGTACTTGGGAAACACAAAATCTAGGTTAGACAATTGTGTGCAATAAAAGCTCTGTGTTTAGTGTGAATTGGCTCTGAGGGGGCACAGCATGAGTTTTTGGACCATCTGAAATTAGAAAGGGTAGCAGTGAAATCTGCAACCCCCACAAGCAGCTTTTTGCTGAGAAGATACTGTGTAGTTTCGCTGTAAGTGACTTCAGAAGCATCTTAGGGAAATCGTTACCAATATTTTCAAGTAGGAGGATCACTTTTGAATATTAGAAAATTTTGCAGACTTCCCCCATACATAATAATAGCTGATCAAGAAAAATGCAAAATTACAAAACACTATTATACATTCAGTGATGCTTAAATGCATTTATATTTATTCTTTAAAAAGCATACAGTTGAAAAATATTAGCACAAACACATAGGAGGCCTCAGAAGTGGCTTTACAACCTCCTGGGGCTATTGTTTGGTTCATTCATTCACTCATTTATTTACCAGATATTTATTGACCACCAGCTGTGGCCCTAGGCTGAGCCCCCAGATGGTCATTCCTTGTCTTTAGAGTCTGTGAAAATCATTCCAGTCGACAACAAAATGGACATTTCAGGATAGGTCTTTTGCTGTCTGCATCACATAATTGGCTAAACCTTATGAATCCCTTTAAGCTTTAACCATCAACTTTGAGAGAACAATTCTCAAATAAACCTTAAACTATTGGTGGTAAACAGGACGTTCTTAGCTGTGAATATGGTCTAAGCCACAGAGCTTTACTGATCTGTAGGACAAGACCCAAGTTAGGACCACTTCTTATAATAGCTGTAGGTACCCTCAATCTCACCTGATTTTCTGGGTTTTCAGTTAATTCATCACTTCCATTACCTGAGGTTGAAAGGCACAAAACTTCCCCGTCAAAGACTCTTATCTCTGCCTCCCAGGATTTTCCCATTCTCCCTTTTTGAGCAGAACCCTGTTTTCATAATTCATCTGCCATAGTTCAGCATGTTGAATTCACAAAGGACAATATGGAAGCTATAGAATAAATCAGTAACAGGCTCTCAACTCACTATCTAGTAAGCACAGTCATGTTTTCAAAAAAAAAAAAAAAGTAAGAACTTACTACTATGTGCTGTTCTCGGTGAAGATACAGCAGTAAATAAAACAGATAAAAATCCCTGCTCTCCAGGACTTTACATTCTAGAGGCAGATAAGACCAGTGCCTATCCAACACTAATGAAAAGTACCACAGGCTCTCACACAGGAAAAGGATTGTTAGATGCACACAGGAAGTGGTCCTGGTCTCTGCAGGGACTGGAAGGATGGATGAGATTCTGAACTGTAGAAATGCAGATTGGAGAAGAGGCCATCCTACCCAGAGGAAAAAGTCTGAAGAAAGGCATGGAGGTAGGGAAGTATGAAAGAGAGCCCTAGAAACACAGCAAGGAAGGTAGGTTGTGGGGGCCAAGTCATTACCATGGTGAGGGATATCAACTACTGAGCGTTTGCCATAGGCCAGGTCTGTGCTAAGTTCTGTACATGTAATTTCTCATTAGATCTTTATAACAATCCAGCTTGATAGATAAGGGGAAATAGGCTCAGAGGGGTTAAGTAAATGGCACAGCTGGAATTCTAGATCAGGTATGTCTGACTCTGAAGCCAACTTCACAAATGCACCATGCTGGTGCCCAAGGTCATGAAGGTCTTCAGATACCAAGCTGAGGAGTATGGATTTGATTTCATAGGTGATAATCAGAGCTGTCTGAAAGATTAACCCGATCAAATGATATGACCTAGGACATGGTATTTGTGCTGCATTCCCTTCAGGGGCTGAGTAACTAATAATAACCTTGCCAATGTGATCTCCTGGGTGTGGGACAGGTGCCTGAAGGGAGGAGCCACCAGGTGCCCATGTAGGCCAAGTTCAAAGTCAATGATGGTATGGGACTCATAGCAGCCTAGTGGGTTTTGGGGTGAGAGAGGCTGTTCTTAACCTTGGTAGGGCTGTCTGAGAACAAGAATTGCAGACTTTCTTCCGTGGGATTTTTGCCTCTGGCACTGATCATGCACCACCCTCCAATCATGCCAACCAAACCACAATAGCAATTCCTTTAAAGTTGCCCCACCAGTATCCTCAAGAATGGGCAGTGCTCATGCCCCTTTTCTCCATGAAGGATGCTATCAGTCACAAAGGGGAAGGGTGACTAGCGAGGAATGTCAAGAACCGTGCCCCACCCACACCACACACACTCAATTAAGGTCTAATTCTTTAAAGACTCTGAAGGCAGCTGTCACCATCCCTGTCCTCATTATCTCTCACCTAGATTACTGCACAGCCTGGTCTCGCCACTCCTCTCCATCCTACAGACACTTGTCACCTCACTTTTTCATCACACCACGAGGCTGCTCAGAAACAATGCTCAAGAGTTCCCAATTCTTACCAAAGTAAGCCCAAACTCTCGACTGTAAGCTTAGGCATTCTTTCTGGTTTGTTTTCTCCCCAATTTCTCCATCCTACCTACTTGACTCTCCAACCAAATCTCATATTCCTTGAACGTATCCTAAACTTCCATACATCTATGAGCCTTGCTGACACAGTTCTCTCTGCAGGGCTCACTTTTTCCCCTTCTCCTGCCAGAATTCTGCCCATTAGTAGAAGTCATTCCTTTCTTTTTTTTTAATTGTACTTTAGATGAAGGTCTACTGAGCAAATCAGTTTCTCCTTAAACAATTAATACACATATTGTTTTGTGATATTGGTTGCCTACCCCACAGCATGTCAACACTCCCCCCTCTTGACTTTGGGTTCCCCATCACCAGCTTTCCTGTCCCCTCCTGCCTTCTCGTCCCTGCCCCTGAGTTGGTGTGCCCATTTAGTCTTGTTTTGTTTTATGGGCTCGTCTAATCTTTGGCTGAAGGATGAACCTCAGGAGTGACTTCAGTACTGAGTTAAAAGGGTGTCTGGGGGCCATATTCTCGAGATTTCTCCAGTCTCTGTCAGACCAGGAAGTCTGGTCTTTTTTTGTGAGTTAGAATTTTGTTCTACATTTTTCTCCACCTCTGTCTGGGACACTCTATTGTGATCCCTGTCAGAGCAGTCGGTGGTGGTAGCCAGGCACCATCTAGTTTTGCTGGACTCAGTCTGGTGGAGGCTATGGTAGTTGTGGTCCATTAGTCCTTTGGACTAATCTTTCCCTTGTGTCTTTGGTTTTCTTCATTCTCCCTCACTCCTGAAGGGGTGAGATCAATGGAATATCTTAGTTGGCTGCTCACAAGCTTTTAAGACCCCAGACACTACTCACCAAAGCAGGATGTAGAACAGTTTCTTTATAAACTATGTTACGCCAATTGAGGTAGATGCACCACGCCCCCCCCCCCCACCATGGTCCCCACAGCCCTCAGCCCAGTAATTCGGTCCCTCAGGGAGTTTGGATGTGTCCATGAAGCTTCCATGATCTTACCTTGGTCGAGTTGTGCTGACTTCCCCAGAATTGTGTACTGTCTTACCCTTTACCAAAGTTACCACTTACGTATTATCTATTTAGTGTTTTTTCCTCCCCACCCCTCCCCTGCCTCATAACCATCTAAGATTGTTTCTTTTTGTGTGTAAACCTTTCTGTACGTTTTTATAGTAGTGGTCTCATAAAATATTTGACCTTTCTGATTGATTTATTTCACTCAGCATAATGCCCCCCAGATTCATCCATGTTGTGAGATGTTTCGAAGAGTCATCATTGTTCTTCATCATTTTGTAGTATTCCTTTGTGTGTATGTACCATAGTTTATCCATTCATCTGTTGATGGACACTTAAGTTGTTTCCATCTTTTTACTATTGTGAATAATGCTGCAGTGAACATGGACATGCATATGTCTGTTCATGTGAGGGCTCTTATTTCTCTAGGATATATTCCTAGGAGTGGGATTGCTGGATCTTCTGGTATAATAATGATTGTGAGCATGGCACAGGATCGGGCAGTGTTTTGTTCTGTGGTACATGGGGTTGCTATGAGTCAGAACTGACTTGACGGAACCTAACAACAACAACAACATGGTATTTCTATTTCTAGCTTTTTAAGGAAGCACCATGGTAGTACCATTTTACATTCCCACCAGCAGTGCATAAGAGTTCCAAGCTCTTCACAGCCTTTCGAACATTTATTTTCTATTTTTTTGATTCATGCCAGTAATGTCAGAGTGAGATGGTATCTCGTTACAGTTTTGATTTGCATTTCTGTAATGGCTAGTGATCTTGAGCATTTCCTCATATGTCTGTTAGCTGCCTGAATGTCTTCTTTGGTGAAGTGTCTGTTCATATCTTTTGTCCATTGTTTAATTGGATTATTTGTCTTTTTGGTGTAGAGGTATTGGATTTTCCTATGGATTTTAGAGATTAGAACTTTGTTGGATTTATCTTAGCCAAAAATTTTTTTCCAGTCTGTAGGTTCTCTTTTTGCTCTTTTGGTGAGGTTTTTGATGAGCATAAATGTTTAATTTTTAGAAGATCCCAGTTATCCAGCTAATCTTCTGGTGTTTGTGTGATGTTAGTTATAGTTTGTATGCTATTTATGCCATGTATTAGGGCTTTTAGTGTTGACCCTATTTTTTCTTAATGATCTTTATAGTTTTTGGTTTTATATTTAGGTCTTTGATCCATTTTTAATTAGTTTTTATGTATGGTGTGAGGTATGGCTCCTGTTTCATTTTTTTACAGATGGACGTTTAGTTTTGAGTCGAGGCCATTTCTAATGCCACCTCCTCTAAGAAGCTTTCACTGTTCTTCCCAGCTCAATATCATCTCTCCTTCCTTTGTGTTATTGTTAGGTGCCATCGTGTTGGTTCTGACTCATAGTGACCCTATGTACAACAAAACGAAATGCTGCCCAGTCCTGCTCCATCATCACAATTGTTGTTATGCTTGAGCCCATTTGTTGCAGCCACTGTGTCAATCCATCTTCTTGAGGATCTTCCTGTTTTTCGCTGACCCTCTATGTTACCAAGCAAGATGTCCTTCTCCAGGGACAGGTCCCTCCTGATAACATGCCCAAAGTACATAAGAAGAAGTCTTACCATCCTCGCTTCCAAGGAGCATTCTGGCTGTAGTTCTTCCTAGACAGATTTGTTTTTTCTTCTGGCAGTCCATGGTATATTGAATATTCTTCGCCAACACCATAATTCAAAGCATCGATTCTTCTTCAGTCTTCCTTATTCATCGTCCAGCTTTCACATGCATATGAGGTGATTGAAAACACTATGGCTTGGGTCAGGCGTACCTTAGTCCTCCAAGTGACATCTTTGCTTTTTAAACACTTTAAAAAGGAGGTCTTTTGCAGCATATTTGCCCAATGCAATGCATCACTTGATTTCTTGACTGCTGTTTCCATGGGCGTTGATTGTGGATCAAACTAAGATGAAATCCTTGACAGCTTCAGTCTTTTCTCCGTTTATCATGATGGTGCTTGTTGGTCCAGTTGTGAGGATTTTTGTTTTCTTTATGTTGAGTTGCAGTCCAAACTGAAGGCTGTAGTCTTTGATCTTCATCAGTAAGTGCTTCAAGTCCTCTTCCCTTTCAGCAAGCAAGGCTGTGTCATCTGCATATCGTGGATTGTTAATGAGTTTTCCTCCAATCCTGATGCCGCATCCTTCTTCATATAGTCCAGCTTCTCAGATTATTTGCTCATCATACAGATTGAATAAGTATGGTGAATGGATACAATCCTGATGCCACCTTTCCTGACTTTAAACCACACAGTATGCCCTTGTTCTGTTTGAACGACTGCCTCTCGGTCTATGTACAGGTTCCTAATTGAGCACAATTAAGTGTTCTGGAATTCCCATTCTTTGCAGTGTTATCTATAATTTGTTATGATCCACACAGTCGAATGCCTTTGCATAGTCAGTAAAACACAGGTAAACATCTTTCTGCTACTCTCTGCTTTTAGGCAAGATCCATCTGACATCTGCAGTGATATCCCTCATTCCACGTCCTCTCTGAATCCAGCTTGAATTTCTGACGTTTCCCTATTGATGTACTGCTGCAACCACTTTTGAATGATCTTCAGCACAATTTTACTTGTGTGTGGTATTAATGATATGGTTCAATAATTTCCATATTCTGTTCAATCACTTTTCTTTGAAATGAGCACAAATGTGGATCCCTTCCAGTTGGTTGACCAGGTACCTGTCCTCCAAATTTCTTGGCATAGATGAGTGAGCATCTCCAGCACTGCATCCATTTATTGAAACATCTCAATTAGTATTCCGTCAATTCCTGGAGTCTTGTTTTTTGCCAATGCCTTCAGTGCAGGTTGGACTTCAGTACCATTAGTTCTTGACCATATGCTGCCTCCTGAAATGGTTGAACGTCGAACAGTTCTTTTCAGTACAGTGACTCTGTGTATTCCTTCCATCTTCTTTTGATGCTTCCTGCATTGTTCAATGTTTTCCCCTTATAAGCCTTCAATAGTGCAACTCGAGGCTTAATTTTTTTCTACAGTTCTTTCAGCTTGAGAAATGCCCAGTGTGCTCTTCCCTTTTGGTTTCTGAACTCCAGGTTTTTGCATATTTCATTATAATACTTTACTTTGTCTTCTCGAGTCTCCCTTTGAAGTCTTCTGTTCAGCTCTTTTACTTCATCATTTCTTCCTTTTGCTTTAGTTACTCTATGTTCATGAGCAAGTTTCAGAGTCTCTTCTGACATCCATTTTTGTCTTTTCTTTCTTTCCTGTCTTTTCAATGGCCTCTTGCTTTCTTCATGTGTGATGTCCTTGATGTAATTCCACAACTCGTCTGGTCTTCAGTCATTAGTGTTCAACGGGCCAATTGTATTCCTGAGATGGTCTCTAAATTCAGGAGGTGTATATACTCAAGGTCATATTTTGGCTCTGTGGACTTGCTCTAATTTTCTTTAGCTTCAACTTGAACTGGCATATGAACAACTGATGGTCTGTTCTGCAGTAGGCCTGTGTTCTGACTGATGGTGTTGAACTTCTCCATCATCTCTTTCCACAGATGTAGTTTATTTGATTCCTGTATATCCCATCTGGAGAGGTCCACGTGTATGGTCTCTGTTTATGTTGTTGAAAAGAGATATTTGCAATGAAGAAGTCACTGGTCTTGCAAAATTCTATTATGCAATCTCTGATATCGTTTCTATCACCAAGGCCATACTTCCCAACCACAGATCCTTCTTCTTTCTTTCCAACTTTTGCATTCCAATTACCAATAGTTATCAATGCATGTTTGATCAATTTCAGACTGCAGAAGTTGGTAAAAATCTTGAATTTCTTAATCTTTGGCCTTATTGTTAGGCATAAATTTGAATAATAGTCATATTAATTGGTCTTCCTTGTAGCTGTATATTATCCCATCACTGACAGTGCTGTACTTCAGGATATATCTTGAAATGACGATGAATGCAACACCATTTCTCTTCAATTTCTCATTCCCTGCATAGTACACCATATGATTGTCCAATTAAAAATGGCCAATACCAGTCCATTTCAGTTTACTAATACCTAGGATATTGATGTTTATGCGTTCTCTTTCATTTTTTTAAATTGTACTTTAGATGAAGGTTTATAGAACAATCTAGCTTCTCATTAAACAGTACACATATTGTTTTATGATGTTGGTTAACAACCTCCTGATGTGTCAACGCTCTCCCATCTTTACCTTGGGTTCCCTATTACCAGCTTTCTTGTCCCCTTCTGCCTTCTAGTCCTTGCCCCTGGGCTGGTGTGCCCCTTTAGTCTCCTTTTGTTTTATAGGCCTGTCTAATCTTTGACTTCATTAGTGACTTCATTACTGAGCTAAAAGGATGTACAAGGGCAATACTCTCGGGGTTTCTTCAGTCTCTGTCAGGCCAATAAGGCTGGTCTTTTTTTGTGAGTTATAATTTTGTTCTACATTTTTCTCCAGCTCTGTCCAGGACCCTGCCAGAGCAGTCAGTGGTGGTAGCTGGGCACCATCTATTATACTGGACTCAGTCTCATGGAGGCTGTAGTAGTTGTGGTCCATTAGGCATTCCATTCCATTTTTGATGATTTCCAATTTTCCTAGATTCATACTTTGTACATTCCACATTCCAATTATTAATGGATGTTTGCAGCTGTTTCTTCTCATTTTGAGTCATGCGACATCAGCAAATGAAGGTCCCGAAAGGTTGACTCCATCCGCATCATTAAAGTTGACAATACTTTGAGGAAGTAGCTTGTCCCCAGTCATATTTTGTGTGTGTTCCAACCTGGGGGTCTCATCTTCTATCACTATATCAGACAATGTTCTGCTACTATTCGTAAGGTTTTCACTGGCCAATTTTTTCAGAAGTAGACCGCCAGGTCCTTCTTCCTAGTCTTAGTCTGGAAACTCTGCTGAAACCTCTCCACCATGGGTGACCCTGTTGGTGTTTAAAATACCGGTGACATAGTTTCCAGCATCACAGCAACACGCATGCCACCACAGTAAGACATGCAGTTTAGATTGCAGGACTCATACAGACATCATTTGTACGTACATTTCTAAGCTCTGTGAGGACCAGAATGGTGTAAATACCTGCTTGTTCTGTGTTCCTTACATTTCTGTGTTCCTTACAGCATAGGGCCTGGCACCCAGCGAGTGTTCATTTGGAGTCACAGCAGTCTCCTAAGGTCTTTAGGAATGCTTGAGTGTAGCAGTAGCAAGGTGAGAGACTGGGGAGACCAAAATTCTGAGATAAAGATACACCAAATTCTTGTTCTGGTGAGAGCTAAAAATTGGAATCCACTTGGTGGCAGTGGGTATGGGCACAAGAGAGATGGGCTGGGTGTGCTCTTCCTTAGGTTGCTCTGTGAGTTCATTTAAACTAAAGAAATTTCCATGAAACTACCATTATTGCTTGTATTCCTTCTTCTTATAAATTCATTGTCATCAGCCTAATACATATCTCTCACAACCAGCCTCCCCCAAGCCAGGAACTGCTTCAGAAATTACTGGGTGTTGAAGGTTGACTTTGTCACATTCAAGTTTCTTCCCTCTTGGGGACTGAAATGTGCTGACACATTAAGAAGACCCTGCTGCAACTTCTCCAACCTCTGAGCAGCTGTCTCAGCCAGTGTGCAGTGCCTGGTATCAGGAACTGAGTACTGTTCTCAAACCAGAGTGGTCTGACTAGGTCATACAACAGTCACACCCACAGCCAAGCTGCTGCTGCCTCTCCCAGCCTCTCCACCCTCTTTGCAAATGGAGGCCTACGGTTATTCAGCTGTATTTTCTTTTTGAACTTAGAAAAATGAATAGCTTGGCTGACTTTAAAAACAGTCTTAACTTTTGTTCTTTGAGTAATCTTATCAGAGTCACAAACCACTCCTTTCAAAGTCTGGACCCCCAAAGTACCTCCGTGTGTTGGGCAGGATGAAAGTTATCTTGTTATTCTATAGAATGCCTGGAAGGCAGCTTGTGCTATGACCAGAGTAGCACTTGGGGGGAAATTCTGTGGAATGGAAGGGCAGCCTCAGAATCTGTGGTTGAGAGTCTCTTCCCAAATATGACCCTTATTTGCTCCAGGCAAAATTGTTACATGTTCTTAAAGATTTTTTTGCAGGCAACAGCTGTACTTTCTAGCAGCTACTGACCCTTGGCCTCCATCAGAGGTAATGATATAGAACTTGTACAGACAGTGACCCAAGGAAAAGACCTGGATGAAAGTTTCTCCCCTTGTTCTCTAGAAAAGGAAAGTTTCTCTTGGTAGAATTTAATGTCCCCTAGGGACACGAGAGGAGCCCTGGTGGCATAGTGGTTAAGAGCTCAGTGGCTAACCAAAAGGAGGGCAGTTCAGATCCACCAGCCATTCCTTGGAAATCCTGTGGGACAGTTCTACCCTGTCCTGTAGGGTTGCTATGAGTGGGAATTGACTCGACAGCAGTGGGTATGGACACGAGAGATGGGCTGAGTGTGCTCTTCCTTACATTGTTCTGTGAGTTCGTTTAAAATTAAAGAAATTTACATGAAAGCTTGAATTATCATTGTGAGATTCAGTGCGGGACATCAGGATTACCTGCTGGCCAAACACACACCTAAAAAAAAAAAAAAAAAAAAAAAAGAAGTATAATGAAGCATGAAAGAGCACCAGTCATAAATGAACAGCAATGAATTTTCACAGAGTGAACATACCCATTTCATCAGTGCCCAGCTCAAAAACCATGGGTCTCAAAAGTCCCCTCATTTCCTTTTCCAAGGGTAACCCTATCCTAACTTGTAGCACCAGAGATTACTTCTGCCTATTTTTCAGCTTTATGTAAATGTAGTCATACATTGTGTACTCTTTTGTGTCTGGCTTCTTTTGTTCAACATTGTGTTTCTGGGCTTTATGTTGTGTGAGTGATTGTAATTTCCCACTCACTTTTAATTCATTTGTTCTTTAAATGGGAATGGTCCTCAAAATTGCAGCTCAAACTCCATCAGAGTGCCATACTCCACAGCAGACCCAGATTCAGCTGTGAGATTGTCATACATAATTGTTATCCTGCTAGAAACAGCATTCCCATCTACAGGAATTTGATGCAAGCAAGTGAAACTATGGGTATCTGGAGAGAGTCATAGTTGAAACAATATGGTTTGAAGTCCGTTGAGCAAAGAAAGGGCCATGCTTACAGTTTTGCCCCCAATTCTTTCTTTTGAGTTTCTGGGTCTCCTGATATGGAGAGCTAAGATCAGGCTGTCTTTGGAGGATGCTTTAGAGAAAAAGCTCAAGAGGGCCTTTTTATTGCAAAAGTTTAACTGAGAGAGGGATCCAGAGGTTGAAACATCAGCAGAACTTAAAGAAGAGCTCCACACATTTCATTGAAAGGAATGGCTTTCCCATGTGTGGGTTTCTGGCATGCATTGTTGATACAAGGTTATTGATGGAAGACAGTTGTTGGAGGTGACCATGGACTCACCTTCTGGGAGAAGGAAAAACATCAATTACACACAGCCCTTAGCTCTTGGGGTATTGCTGTTGATCATTTCCTAGATGTCAGTTCTACCTGTTTTTCAACTCTGTAGAAAGACAGAGTGAGCAGCAGTTTTGAGAGGAGATTGGAGTGATGACTATGGAGGGCTGGGATGGTCAGGAATGAACTGCCTATAGGCAGAGGGGTTGGAATGAATCCCACTCAGGAGGCCTCTTTGAATCTGTATTCCCCAGTTCTGAGCCATCTCAGGGAAGGCCTTAGTGGGAGTCACCTGGAGCCTGATCTCTTTTTATTTTATTTTATTGTAAAATGTACATAACAAAAAGTTTGCCATTTTAACCATTTTAAGTGTACAATTCAATGACATTCATTATATTCACTATGTTGTACAACTATCACTGCTGTCTATTTCCAAATGTTTTTTATCACCCTGAATAGAAACTCAGTACCCCTTAAGTAATAACTCTTCATTCCCGTCTCCCCTCAGCCCCTGATAACCTCTAATCTACTTTCTGTCTTTATGCCAGACTCTTTTTTTCTTTGTCCTCCATTTGTTCCTTGTTTTAAAACATTTATTGAGTGCTTGCCTGGTGCTGGACACTGGGACCACAGTGGGAAACCAGACACAGTCCCTGCTTTCAAGTCATAGGAAGCCCCTGACAACAGGAAATCCTGGCAACTTTCAAAAACTGTGTAAGAGCAAGACAAGGTCCCTGTTGTTGAGCTGCTTGTTCCTGAAAGAGTAGCCAACATCTGTCCAGGGTTCAATGTGAGAGTTCCAGGTAAGCTGAACAGGATAGAGAAGCCTCTTCAGGAAAATAGGACCCCATCCTAACAAACCCCAAAGGAGCCATGAGAGCTACTGTTTATTGTGTATTTATCATACACCAGACACTTTGTAAAGCACTTTACAATCATTATCTCTTTGTAATACTCCCAACAGCCCTCTGGGATCAACACAATTATCTCCGTTTTACTGATGTGGAAACAGAAGCTCAGAAAGGGTAAGCACCTTAACTTTGTTCAGTGAGTTTTGGTCATGGAAATTGTGTCCTTAGTTTATTTCTTTTCTTTCTTTCTTTTCTTGTGCTTTAGATGAAGGTTTACAGAACAAACTAGCTTTTCATTAAACAGTACATATTTTATGACGTGTCAGTACTCTCCCTTCTAAACCTTGGGTTCCCTATTACCAGCTTTCCTGTCTCCTCCTGCCTTCTAGTCCTTGCCCCTGGGCTGGTGTGCCCTTTTAGTCTTGTTTTGTCCTATGGGCCTGTGTAATCTTTGACTGAAAGGTGAACCTCTAGAGTGACTTCATTACTGAGCTAAAAGGGTGTCTGGGGGCCATACTCTTGGGGATTCTCCAGTCTCTGTCAGGCCAGTAAGTCTGGTCTTTTTTTGTGAGTTACAATTTTGTTCTACACTTTTCTCCAGCTCTGTCCAGGACCCTCTATTGTCATCCCTGTCAGGGCACTCAATGGTGGTAGCCAGGTACCATCTAGTTGTATTGGACTCAGTCTGGTGGAGGCCAAGGTAGTTGTGGTCTGTTAGTCCTTTGGACTAATCTTTCCCTTGTGTCTTTAGTTTTCTTCATTTTCCCTTGCTCCAGAAGGGGTGAGACCAGTGGAGTATCTTAGATGGCTGCTCACCAAAGTAGGATGTAGACCATTTTCTTTATAAACTATGTTATGCCAATTGAGCTAGATGTTCCCTGAGACCATGGTCCCCACAGCCCTCAGCCTGGTAATTCGGTCCCTCAGGGAGTTTGGATTTGTCCATGGGGCTTCCATGACCTTACCCTGAACAAGCTGTGCTGGCTTCCCCAGTATTGTGTAGTGTCTTACCCTTCACCAAAGTTACCACTTATCTATAGTCTATTTAGTGTTTTTCCACCCCTACCCCTCCCCTCCCTCATAACCATCAAATATTCTTTCTTTTTTTGTGTAAACCTTTTCATGAGTTTTTATAGTAGTGGTCTCATACAATATTTGTCCTTTTGTGATTGACTTATTTCACTCAGCATCCCACTCTCCAGATTCATCCATGTTATGAGATGCTTCACAGATTCATCATTGTTCTTTATCATTAAGTAGTATTCCATTGTGTGTATGTACCATAGTTTGTTTATTCATTCATCTGTTGATGGGCATCTAGGTTGTTTCCATCTTTTTGCTATTGTGAACAGTGCTGCAGTGAACATGGGTGTGCATATGTCTATTCGTGTGACAGGTCTTATGTCTCTAGGATGTATTCCTAGGACTGGGATTGCTGGATCGTATGCTATTTCTATTTCTACCTTTCTAAGGAAGCACCATATCATTTTCCAAAATGGTTGTACCATTTTGCATTCCCACCAGCAGTGTGTAAGAATTCCAATCTCCCCACAGCCTCTCCAACATTTGTTATTTTCTGTTTTTTTGATTCATGCCAGTAATGCCAGGGTGAGACGGTGTATCATTGTGGGTTTGATTTGCATTTCTCTAATGGATAGTGATCTCAAGCATTTCCTCATGTGTCTGTTAGCTGTTTGAATGTCTTTGGCGAAGTGTCTGTTCACTTCCTTTGCCCGTTTTTTAATTGTATTATTTGTCTTTTTGGTGTAGAGGTGTTGGATTTTCCTGTAGATTTTAGAGATTAGAACTTTGTCAGATTTGTAATAGCCAA
The DNA here is from genome assembly GCA_030035585.1 of Dugong dugon. NCBI lineage: Eukaryota > Metazoa > Chordata > Mammalia > Sirenia > Dugongidae > Dugong > Dugong dugon. The sequence goes on from CM057471.1 coordinate 71,457,436, forward strand.
AAATTTTCTCCCAGTCTGTAGGTTCTCTTTTCACTCTTTTGGTGAAGTCTGTTGATGAGCATAAGTGTTAAAGTGTTTAGAAGATCCCAGTTACCTAGCTTATCTTCTGGAGTTTGTATGTTGTTAGTTACGGTTTATATCCTGATAATGCCATGTATTAGGGTCTCTAACATTGATCCTATTTTTTCTTCTATAATCTTTATAGTTTTCAGTTTTATGTTTAGGTCTTTGATCTATTTTGAATTAGTTTTTGTGTATGGTATGAGGTATGGGTCCTGTTTCATTTTTTTGCAGATGGATATGCAGTTTTGCCAGCACCATTTGTTAAAAAGGCTGTCTTTTCCCCATTCGATAGACTTTGGGCCCTTGTCGAAGATCAGGTGACAGTAGGTGGATGGATTTACATCTGGGTACTCGATCCTGTTCCATTGGTCAGTGTGTCTGTCATTGTACCAGTACCAGGCTGTTTTGATTACCGTAGCTGTATAGTAAGTTCTGAGGGCAGATAGTGTGAGTCCTCCTACTTTATTCTTCTTTTTCAATAATGCTTTACTTATCCAGGGCCTCTTCCCTTTCCATATAAAGTTAATGGTTGTTTTTTCCATCTCTTTAAAGAATGTTGTTGGTGTTTGGGTCAGGATTGCATTGTATTTGTAGATTGCTTTGGGTAAAATTGTCATTTTCACAATGATGAGTCTACCTATCCATGAGCATGGTATATTTTTCCATTTATGTAGATGTCTTTTGGTTTCTTGCAGTAGTGTTTTGTAGTTTTCTTTGTATAGGTCTTTTACATCCCTGGTCAGATTTATTCCTAAGTATTTTATGTTTTAGGGGCTATTATAAATGGTATTCTTTTCCTGATTTCCTTTTCATCATTCTCTTTATTGGTATATAGGAATCCAATGGATTTTTATATGTTTACCTTGTATCCTGCTGCTCTGCTGAATCTTTCTATTAGTTCCAGTAGTTTTCTCGTGGAGTCTTTTGGGTTTTCTGTATATAGTATCATATCATCTGCAAATAGAGATGGTTTTTCTTCTTCATTACTAATTTGGATGCCCTTTATTTCTTTTTCTTGCCTTAGTGCTCTAGCTAGGACTTCCAGCACCATGTTAAATAGGAGTGGTGATAAAGGACATCCTTGTCTTGTTCTTGTTCTCAAGGAGAAAATTTTCAACCACTCGCCATTAAGAATGAGGTTGGCTGTTGGTTTTGTATAGATACCCTTTATTATGTTAAGGAATTTCCCTTCTATACCTATTTTATTGACAGTGTTTATCAGCAGTGAGTGTTGGACTTTGCCGGATGTGTTTTTTTGTGTTGATTGAAATGATCATGTGATTCTTTTATTTATGTGATGGATTACGTTGATTAATTTTCTAATGTTGAACCATCCTTGCATAACTGGTATGAATCCTACTTCGTTGTGGTGTATTATTTTTTTGATATGATGCTGAATTCTATTGGCTAGAATTTTGTTGAGTATTTTTGCATCTATATTCATGAGAGATTTTGGTCTGTAATTTTCTTTCTTTGTGGTGTCTTTGCGTGGTTTTGGTGTCAGGGTTATACTGGCTTCATAGAATGAATTTAGAAGTATCCCTTCCTTTTCTATGTTCTGAAATAGTTTGAGTAGTACTAGTGTAAGCTCTTCTCTGAATATTTGGTAAAATTCTCCAGTGAAGCCATCTGAGCCAGGGTTTTTTTCAGTTGGGAGTTTTTTTTTATTACCTTTTCAATCTCTTGTTATGGGTCTGTTCAGGTTTTCAACATCAATTTGTGATAGTTTGGTTAGGTAGTGTGTTTCTAGAAATTTGTCCATTTCCTCTAGATTTTCAAATTTGTTGGAGTATAGTTCTTCATAATACTCTGTTATGATCCTTTTTTACTTCAGTTGGATCTGTTGTAATGTCCCCCATTTCACTTCTTATTTGGGTTATTTGCATCCTCTTCTGTTTTTCTGTTGTCAATTTGGCTAGTGGTTCATCGATTTTGTTGATCCTTTCAAAGAACCGACTTTTGCTTTTGTTGATTCTATTGTTTTTCTATTGTCTATTTTGTTTATTTCTGCTCTGATCTTTATTATTTCCTTTCTTCTGGTGGCTGTATGCTTGTTTTGCTGTTCTCTTTCTATTTGTTCGAGTTGTTTGAGTTGTGTAGCTAATGTTTTGATTTTGTCTCTTTCTTCTTTTTTGATGTGTGCATCTGTTGCTATAAATTGGCCTCTAAGCACTGCCTTTGCTCTGTCCCAAAGGTTTTGGTATGATGTGTTTTCATTCTCATTTTATTCTAGGAATTTTTTTATTCCATCTTTGGTTTCTTCTGTTACATGGTGGTTTTTAAGCAGGATGTTATGTTGTTTCCATGTAATTGATTTTTTTCCTTGCTCTTCCTGTTGTTAATTTCTACCTTGATGGTGTTGTGATCAGAGAAGATATTTTGTATTATCTCAATGTTTTGGATTTTGTTGAGGGTTGCTTTGAGCCTAATATGTGGTCTATTCTGGAGAACGTTCTGTGTGAACTGGAAAAGAATGTGTACTTTGCAGTTGTTGGGTGGAGTGTTCTGTATATGTCTATGCATTCAAGTTAGCTAATTGTGGCCTTTAGCTCTTCTGTATCTTTGCTGAGTTTCTTTCTAGATGTTCTGCCCTTTATGAGAGTGGTGTGTTGAAGTTTCCTACAATTATAGTGGAAGTGTCAATTTATCTTTTTAGTGCTGTTAAAGTTTGTTTTTTGTATTTTGGAGCCCTGTCATTGGGTGTGTAGATATTTGTTATAGTTATGTCTTCATGCTGGATTGTCCCTTTAATCATGATATAGTGCCCTTCTTTGTCTTTTACGGTGGATTTTGTTTTAAAGTCTATTTTATCTGTGATTAGTATTGCCACTCTTGCTCTTTTTTGGTGGCTTTTTGCTTGATATATTTTTTCTATCCTTTCATTTTTAATAAATTTATGTCTTTGTTTCTAAGGTGTGTCTCTTGTAGACAGCATATTGAAGGATCCTGTTTTTTTATACATTCTGTCACTCTGTTTCTCTTTATGGGTGCATTTAGGACATTTACATTCAGTGTAATTACTGATAGATGTGAGTTTATTGCTGTCATTTTGTAGTGCTTTTTTTTTGTGGTGCTAACAATTTCTTTGTTCCTCTTACTCTCCTGTGCTGAGTTCCTTTTGTTTGTGGGTTTTTTTTTTATTTTATTTCTTTTGTTTTTGTAGATTTTATTTTTATTAAGACTTTGTTTTTCTTCTTTATTTTGATGAGTAGGTTTGTTAACTTCTTTGTGGTTACCTTGAAATTTACCTTTATCTTCCTAGGTTTGAACCAGTCTATTATTACTTGGTATCACCTTGCCTTCCCCTCTGTTAGAAAGTTGTATACCTACACCATTTATTCCCTCTTTTATTGTTCTGACGTTGTTGTCATTTGCAGATTAACCTCTCTGGTTCCCTGTTGTAAATCTTTTGGTTTTGAATAATCCTTGAGACTTCATTTCCTAGGTTGGTATCTGGCTGGTGCAATCTTGCATCCTAGATTCAGGCTGTTATCTGATGTTGTTTGTTCTCAAACCGAAGAACTCCCTTAAATAATTATTGTAAGTTTTGTTTTGTTTTTACATATTCCCTTAATTCCTGTTTATCTGGAAATGTCCTAATTTCACATCATATTTGAGTGAGTTTTGTAGGATATATTATTCTTGGTTGGCAATTTTTTTCTTTCAAGGTTTTATATATGTCATACCATTGCCTTCTTGCCTGCATGGTTTCTGCTGAGTAATCAGATCTTAGTCTTATTGTTTCCCCTCTGTATGTGACTTTTCATTTTTCTTAAGCTGCTCTCTGGATTCTTTCCTTGTCTTTGGTTTTAGCGAGTGTGATTGTGATATGCCTTGGTGATTTTCTTTTGGGGTCTATCCTATATGGGGTTCGTGGAGCTTCTTGGAGGGTCAGCTTTTCATCTTTCATGATATTAGGGAAATTTTCTGTCAGTAATTCTTCAGTGATCCTCTCTGTGTTTTCCATTTTCTCCCCCTGTTCTAGAACTCTGATCACTCACAAGTTTTTCCTTTTGATTGTATCCCACATAGTTCTCAGGGTTTCTTAATTTTTCTTTGTTCTTTTTTCTGACTTTTCCTCAAACAAAGTTGTATCCAAATGTTTGTCTTTAGTTTTGCTGATACTGTCTTCCATTGTTTCAAACCTGCTCCTTAGCCCTTCTATGACACTGTCCATTTCTGAAATCTTGTTATTTATCTTTTGTATTTATAATTGTTTTTATATGATTTCTAGTTGTGAATTTATTTTGGCATTTTGTTCTTGTATTATTTTCCTGAATTCTTCCATTTTTTTTCTGTATTTTCCATGAATTTGTCTATTTTTTCCTCATTTTGTGTCCTTTTTGCTTCAACTCTTGGATAGCTCTGAATATTAGAGATTTGAATTCCCTACCAGGTAGTTCTAGGGCCTTTTCTTCTACTGGAAAGTCATCTGGTGTTTTATTTTGGAGACCTGCTGGAAACATCCTGTCCTTTTTTTCCATATGTTTTGATATTGTCTGCTGTCTTTGGGACATTCGGTAGTTATTTTCTTCATTTATTGGTTGTAGATTTGTTTGTTTCATCCTGCTTTTTTGTTGTATTTGGTTATGTCTGAGCAGGTGGGCTGTGCTTTCTTTGTTGTTTACTTATCTGTGGGCATGATGTTTTTCACCGCCTTGTCCACTGGGCGGGGTCTGTCACTCAGCTACAGTGCAGCAGGGCAGATCCAGCTGAAGGGAGGGCCTGGGATGGGTTGTTTGTGGCTCATACTGCAGCAGACAAGGTGAGCCAGTTGTCAGTGCAGGGCAGGTTCCAGTAGGTCATGCCTGTGCTGCTCGGGAGTGCAATGTTCAGCATTTGGTGCAGATAGGCAGGAGGGAGGGCGAGGTTGTGATGTGTGGAGCTAGGTTGGGTATGAGAAAGAAGAGAGAGAGAAGAGAGAAACAGGAGCCAAAAAAATAAATAAATAAATAAATAAAGTGCTGTGCAAGCCTGCTGTTGGAGTGGAGAAATGAGAAACCTGGAAATGAAGAAAAACAGAAAAGAAAAAAGAAGCAAAAAATTTTTTAAAATGCCCCCGGGGATCCCATTGGCCTAGCTGTGCAGAGGGGGGAAGCGGTTCCCAAGGCATGCAGTACAGCTGAGCTAGAAGGGGTGGAGATGATACACAGCGCCAGGTATTCAGGAGACGGAAAAGAAGGTAAGTAGAAAGAGATGAGAAACCAAGAAATGAAGAAAAATAAAAAGGAAAATAGAAAGAGAAAAAAAAAAAAAAAAGCCCCCAGGGATCCCACCAGTGTGGTGGTATGGACCAGGGAAGCAGTTCTTCAGCTGAGCGGCGCTTCACAGCTTGTCAAGAAGAAGCCAAGAAGGTACACGGAGTCAGGTATTCGAGAGAGAGGAGGAGGAGGAGGAGGTGAGAGGCAGGGAAGAAATTAAAAGAGGCCAAAAAAAGCAATACCAGCAACAAAGAAATGGCAGTGAAGAAGCTGGCTGGTGTGGGCAGGGCAAATCTGCAAGACACTGAACTGGCGCCACCCGTGCTGCAGTGTCAGCCTGCCAGGAAGCAGCAAATCGGCCTGCTGGGAAGCTGGGAATTGGCCCACAGGGAAGCTGCAGATTGGCTAGCTGGGAAGTGGCAAAGGCCAAACAGGGGGAGGCAGGGTGGGTGGTGGGTGGTGTCTCACTGGTTACTGGGTGCTCTGTCTCCTGCTGGGAGCTCTGTGAATCTGCTTTCCCATACTCCCTGCCCACCAATCTCCAGCAGGAGTCAAAGATAGTGGATCCATGCTGCGTTAGCTGATAGGGGACCTCCGCTCGTAACTCTCCTCATCTCTGTTCTCTGTCAGTTTCTTATTCCATTCAGTGTTTGGTTGAGTTCTTTATCTCTTCATTTCAGGATTGACATTTGTCTCTGTTTTACTTAATTTTTCAGGTCTTTGCTGTGGAAGGACAGCGTGGTGCTTCTATCTATAATGCCATGTTGGCTCCGCCTACTAGTTTATTTCTTGACCCAAAGTTGAGCTGCCTCTAGCAAGACTTCAGACCTGGACATCTGTGGTCTAAGAAGCCAAAGCAGTTGAGCGTGTCCAACCTTGTCAAAACTGAGGGAGATCAAGGATCTGAATGTCCTATGAGTACAGGAAGCAGGTATTGGGAGAAGTCTTTCAGTGTCAATTATTAGCTAAGCCGAGTTTCCATGCTGGAGAGATAACAAAGGTGCTGTGGTTCCAGCCAAGAGGAAGGATTGAAATAGAGATACTGTGATTCTGTCTTTGCAAAGGAGTCCCCTGGATGAATTTAACCCACTAACTAGTTTGACAATGGGCACCAAGATTTCTGGGAGTTCTGAAAGGCTGGTTACATTCAGAGAGGAGAAAAATGGAGTCTTGCAAACCAGGGCATTAGAAATAAAGAAAGGGCCATGATACCCCAGTATTCTTGAGTCTTGATTAACAAGGAAGGCATCTTCCCCTTTGAACATAGACCGTTCTTCAGGCAATGAGGATGGGAGGGTGTGAGGGAGCAGATCAGTTGATAAGTTTTCTCATTAAGTGGCCAGAGGCAAAGATTCCATGGAGCTAAGCTCCATGATGAAACGGGAGCCAAGAATGACATAGAGTGTCGGGGATGGGGTGGGGGGAGCAGAGGTTGGAAGGAGCCGGGGAGACAAAGACTGGGTACACCCCCACACTGTGCTGCTCCTTGTGCTGTGCACTGTGTTGCCGCCATTCGCTTAGTCCCTCACATCAGCTCTTTTGGATTCATTGCCCTCTAAACTAAAGGCTCTGCAAACCTCTTTACCTCCATTATCTCATGGGATTCTCACAACAACCATGTATGGCAGGTACTGTTACAGCACTCATTTTATAGATGAGAAAATGAGGCTCAGAGAGGCTGATTAACATGCCCAGAGTCTCATAGTTTTTACCATGTGTGCCAAATCTCAGAAATGTGGTGAAAGAAGTCAAGGGCCCAGTAATGGTGAAAGTACTGAATCTGAAAATGAAGTTTTGGGCCAGGGATGGTGGACACGACTCCAGAGCTGAGTCCAGACAGACAGAGACGACATAGAAGCTGGTGAGGAACAGATCTTGGAGGAGCCCAGCAGAAGAGAACTGATCAGAGCAGCAGAGCAGGTCAGGTACATGGGGCTGAGGCAAACCCAAGCTTGACATTAGAAGGGAGGAAAAGTAGAGGTCAGGAAGGTAATGATGCCATGAGCCCCTTGTCACCCAACATCCATGAATTACCATCTTATTTGATGTAGAAGGGTAAGACCAGAGTAAGGTATGAATTTCAACTGCTGTTGAGTGATGATTTTCTTCTTCCCCTCCTAATCTCCCTGCATATCTTTTCTATAGCCCTTCTCTTCATCTAACATATCACATGCTTTACTTGTTAGTTTATGCCTCTCCTTCCCTGCTAACAATATAAGCTCCTTAAGTAAGAGATTTTCCCCTTCTTGTCTGCTGCTGTATCCCTAGCACCTAGAGCAATTGTTGGCACTTAGTAAGCACTCAATCCACTACTCGTCTGTCAGTTTGTTGTACTGTGGTGGCTTTAGAGTTGCTGTGATGCTGGAAGCTCTGGCATCAGTATTTCAAATATCAGCAGGGTCACCCATGGTGGACAAGTTTCAGCAGAGCTTGCAGACTAAGACAGACTGGGAAGAAGGACCTGACGATCTACTTCTAGAAAAATTGGCCAGTGAAAACCTTATGAATAGCAGCAGAACATTGTCTGACATAGGGCTGGAAGATGAGCCCCCAGGTTGGAAGTCATTCAAAATATGACTGGTGAAGAGCTGCCTCCTCAAAGTAGAGTCGACCTTAATGACGTGGATGGAGTCAAGCTTTCGGGACCTCCATTTGCTGATGTTGCACAATTCAAAATGAGAAGAAACAGCTGCAAACAAACATCCATTAATAATTGGAATGTGGAATGTATGAAGTATGAATCTAGGAAAATTGGAAATCATCAAAAATGGAATGCATAAACATCAATATCCTAGGCATTAGTGAGCTGAAATGGATTGGTATTGCCCATTTTGAATTGGACAATCATATGGTCTACTACACAGGGAATGACAAATTGAAGAGGAATGCATCGTATTCATTGTCAAAAAGAACATTTCAACATCTATCCTGAAGTACATTGCTGTCACTAATAGGATAATATACATACTCCTACAACGAAGACCAGTTAAGACAACTATTATTCAAATTTATGCACCAATCACTAATGCCAAAGGTGAAGAAAGTGAAGATTTTTACCAATTTCTGCAGTCTGAAATTGATCAAACATGCAGTCAAGATGCATTGATAATTACTGGTGATTGGAATTCAAAAGTTGGAAATGAAGAAGGATCTGTAGTTGGAAAATGTGGCCTTGGTGATAGAAACAATGCCAGAGATTGAATGATAGAATTTTTCAAGACCAGCGACTTATTCATTGCAAATGCCTTTTTTCAGCAACATTAACGGTGACTATACTCTTGGACCTGGTCAGATGGAATACACAGGAATCAAATCAACTACATCTGTGGATAGAGACGATGGAGAAGCTCAATATCATCAGTCAGAACAAGGCCAGGAGCCAACTGCAGAACAGATGATCAATTGCTCATATGCCAGTTCAAGTTGAAGACGAAGAAAATTAAAACAAGTCTATGAGAGCCAAAGTACAACCTTGAGTATATCCCACCTGAATTTAGAGACCATCTCAAGAATAGATTTTGTGCATTGAACACTAATGATCAAAGACCATACGAGTTGTGGGATACATCAAGGGCGTCATACATGAAGAAAGCAAGAGGTCATTAAAAAGACAGGAAAGAAATAAGAGACCAAAATGGATTTCAGAAGAGACTCTGAAACGTGCCTTTGAACATAGAGTAGCTAAAGCGAAAGGAAGAAATGATGAAGTAAAAGAAATGAACAGATTTCAAAAGGCTGTTCAAGAAGAAAAAGTATTATAATGAAATGTGCAAAGACCTGGAGTTATAACACAATAAGAGACAAACACACTCGGCATTTCTCAAGCTGAAAGAACTGAAGAAAAAGATTCAAGTCTCGAGTTGCAATAATGAAGGATTCTGTGGGCCAATATTGAAGGACACAGGAAGCATCAAAGCAAGATGGAAGGAAAACACAGAATCACTGTACGAACTGTCGACATTCAACCATTTCAGGAGGTAGCATATGATCAAGAACCAATGGTACTGAAGGAAGAAGTCCAAGCTGCACTGATGGCTTTGGTGAAAAACAAGGCTCCAGGAATTGACGGAATACCAGTGAGATGTTTCAACAAATGGATGCAATGCTGGAAGTGCTCACTCATCTATGCCAAGGAATTTGAAAGACAGCTACTTGGCCAACTGACTGGAAGAGATCCATATTCATGCCCATTCCAAAAAAAGGTGATCCAACAGAATATGGAAGTTATTGAACAATATCACTAATATCACAGACAAGTAAAATTTTGCTGAAGATAATTCAAAAATGGTTGCAACAGTACACTGACAGGGAACTGCCAAAAATTCAAGCTGGATTCAGCAGAGGATGTGGAACCAGGGATATCATTGCAGATGTCAGATGGATCTTGGCTGAAAGCAGAGAATACAAGAAAGATGTTTACCTATATTTATGGACTATGAAAAATCATTCAACTGTGTGGATCGTAACAAACTATGGATAACATTTTGAAGAAAGGGAATTCCAGAACACTTGATTGTGCTCATGTGGGCTGCGTACATAGACCAAGAGGCAGTCATTTGGACAGAACAAGGGGATACTGAGTGGTTTAAAATCTGAAAAGGTGTATCCTTTCACCACACTTATTGAGTCTGTATGCTGAGCAAATAATCTGAGAAGTTGGACTATATGAAGAAGAATTTGGCATCAGGATTGGAGGAATACTCATTAACGACCTGCAATATGCAGATGACACAACCTTGCTTGCTGAAAGGGAAGAGGACTTGAAGCACTTACTAATGACGATCAAAGACCACAGCCTTCATTATGGATTACGCCTCAACATAAAGAAACAAAAATCCTACAACTGGAGCAATAAGTGCCATCATGATAAACGGAGAAAAGATTGAAGTTGTCAAGGATTTCATCTTAGTTGGATTCACAATCAATGCCCTTGGAAGCAGCAGTTAAGAAATCAAAATAAGTATTGCATTGGGCAAATCTGCTGCAAAAGACTTCCTTTTTAAAGTGTTAAAAAGCAAAGATGTCACTTTGAGGACTAAGGTGCTCCTGACCCAAGCCATGGTGTTTTCAATTGCCTCATATGCATGCAAAAGCTGGACAGTGAATACGGAAGACTGAAGAAGAATTGATGCCTTTGAATTATGATGCTGGTGAAGGATATTGAATATACCATGGACTGCCAGAAGAATGAACAAATCTGTGTAGGAAGAAGTATAGCCAGAATGCTCCTTAGGAGTGAGGATGGTAAGACTTCATCTCACATACTTTGGACATGTTATCAGGAGGCACCAGTCCCTGGAGAAGAACATCATGCTCTGTAAAGTAGAGGGGCAAAGATTGGTAAATGGCACAGGACTGGGTAGTGTTTCGTTCTGTTGTACATAGGGTTACTATGAGTTGGAACCGACTTGATAGTACCTAACAACAATCGCTTAATAAATATTTGTTGAATTAATAAATATAAAACAGTAATTTTCATGTCAGGGTCTCCTGGGCACTGTGTGCTTCCACTGCCCAGCTGTATCTGCCTTGAGCATGGTGATCTCACCTCTCCTATCAGGCTTCCTTAGTTATTGATTTCTGCAGCATGACAGTAAGGCTGAGGATGCGCAGGGACCCTCAAAAAACCAACAACTTGTTGCCATCAAGTTGATTCCGACTCACAGTGACCCTCTAGGACAGAGTAAAACTGCACCATAGGATTTCCAAGGCTATAAATCTGTATGGAAGTAGAGTGCCACATTACTCTCCTGTGAAATGGCTGATGGGTTCGAGCCACCAACCTGTGGTTAGCAGCCAAGCACTTAACCACTGAGCAACCAGGGTTCCTTATGGAGACCCTAGTCAGGATTAAAAACCAGATGCCGGGCACCCTGTTCATGCTCAGCCATGAGGAAAGACAAAAGTCACAATTGTAAAGGTCATGGTTGCAGTCAACAAATGTATTCATTGGTCAAAACACACATTATCTCCCAGTACAGTTAATTAAAACAAAACAAGACAAAGATTGGACTCTCTTCTCTCCTCCATAATGCCTAGGACCATCCTACAGCCCCATGGGGACTATATTCCCAAAGGGCTCCCCTCCATTCTGATTCTATTGTAAGGAGGAAAGGAACAAAGGAACAAAGGAAAAACAGAGAGAGAGAGAGAATTAAAGAGACTCCCACTCCCAGATCATCATATTTGAAATCTTCAGTGAGGCCTTTGAACAATCAACTGCCATGACTTATTTTTGAAAAGCTCTCAACTCTGAGGAAAGTGTGAAAGTCAGTCTAAGGTCAGTGGAACTATTTGCTCTAGGGAAGTTTACTTGGGGAAAAAGGTTCAGTCTCCCCAGGCATCTTTATAAAAAGTCTTGGTCATCAAAGCCATCCTGCAAAGCCTTCTGATTTCTGAGTGAAGGCAAGCAGCATTTCTGGTCTACTGTTTGATGGACAGGATGTTGGCTTTACATTAACACGTGGCAGCGTGACTGCTCTTCACGTGCAGTTTGCTCACTTCACTGAAATCCAAAGTGTGCCCAGTGGGTTTATAACACTGAGAGCCCAAATTCACCTTTTTAAACCAGGCTAGATCTTTGCAGATGTCTTCACTTTTCTGACTTTAGTCAGACATCTGTCTGTGAGAAAATTTGATTGGAGTTACAACAATGCACCTTAAGACATAGATTTCAAGAATGCCATTGATTCTGAGATATGCTGTGTATTTAATGACTGCTTTTGGAGGCGAAAAACACAACCACACAAAACATACACATTGATTGTAAGACATCTTCTGATTCCAGGAATATTTAAGTGTGAACAAAGGTGTGTCTTTTATTAAAAGAGGAAATTCGGTAACATTAGACCCCATTTTCAGATAAGCAAGAAAAATGCAAAAAGATTAAATGATTTGTCCAAAGCAACTATGAAGACTCCTCCACGCTCTTAGCCAGAATACAGCACTACCTACTACAGTATGTGTGAGCGTGGGATGAAACTTTGCGATTAATGGCTCTGATGAAGGTTAGAGAAAATAAATGCATGATGCTGAAAAGTGGGTCATGTATGTATTTGTGTAATCCCCTGTAATTAAGTCATCCTTTCTGACCAGGTAGGTATGTCCTCTGGCAGGAAGTTGGATGGAGAGGACCCATGCAGGTTTCCTGAACATCTTATTTTCCAAGTGAGGATTCCTAATAAATGTGGGAGGTATTTCTCTCTCCTCTCACCTATCATCCTTATGGGTCATGGGAAGGTGCAAGACAGGGGCTGGTGAGGACCAAGAGACCATTTAGACAGGTTAGGAGGCCTGTTCTTAAGGGGTGATGTAGGTAAAAGGGGAAGAGACGGGGGAGTTTGTGGGGATATGTGCCATTAAAATATGGATGTATAAAGGCCTCTATGCGGCACAGCATGTTGAGACTTGTCCCCAACATGTTGAGACTTGTCACGACTTGTTTTTCCAAAACCGTTACTGATTGGCTTGTTTACCTCAATTCCTCCTCCCTTGCCCGAAACTTATTGTTATTCACCCAAAGCCCACTGTTCTGTTATTTGCTTCACCATTTGCTGTATTGACTATCAAATAAACTCCTGGGACTGAAGTTGGGTTCGACTCCTCAGAGTGACCCTCCTGGCCCCACTTCTCTGTAAGAGTCGTGGCATTGGTTATTGTCTCTGCCGCCCTGACAACCGTCGCCACTGCGACAGGAGTTCACTCTCTCAGTTCATGAATTCATTGCTTCATTTAGCAAATATTTATTGCTGCCCGCTTAGTGCCAGGTTCTCTGCTGGGTGCAGAGGAAACAGATCAATAAGATAGTCTCTGCCCTCAAGGAACTCAGACTTAAAAGCAAAAACAGGTGATTGCTCATTATCAATTTATTCAACAAATATTTATTGAGTACCAGTCACTGAAGAAACAGTAGGAAAGAAGTCGGACAAGGTCTCATTCTCATGGAGTTTATAGACTAGTGGGGGACACAGATATTAAGCATATAATTGCACAGATAATTAATTACCATTATGGTTATTACAAAGGAAAAGTACAAAGTGCCAGGAGAGTCAATTACAAGGGGCAGTGTTGGATAAGCAGCAGGAAAGCAGAAGAGAGCAAACCACGAAGAAAATTACAACAGGAAAGGTCTGCAGAGATAGCACCTGGGCCCAGTGGGGGTCAGCCAGACTCAGGTCGAAGGGAGGCCAGGCCCACCTGGAAGCTGGGCAGGAGAAACAGAAAGAAAGGAGAGAGCAAGCCATCTCTCCTGGAGGTAGGAAATGAGCTCATGGAAATGGGTGGAATTCTCAAGGCCATCGTTTATCTCTTGCTGACAATATTTATTGAGGGCAACATACTGGAAGCATTATATTTATCCACTGAGATAGGTACCATTACCCTCACTACACAGTTGAGGAAGCCAACACTCAGCAAGGTGAAGTGCCATGCTCCAGATCAGATCACTGAGCTCTTGTGTGGTTGAGCAGGGACTTGGACCCAGACCTGGAACTCACTCTACTGTACAGTCTTAGCTGTGGGAAAGGAGACTCTTCAAATTGCACCCTTCATCACCATTTAACAGATGAAGAAGAGAGGCTCAGAGTGGTGAGGTACCTGATGTAGGCAGTGAGTGCCAGAGGGGTCTCCAAGCAAGGAGGTACAGAGGTCCTCTGTAGAGGTCACCAGGTAGAAGGAACCCTGATCCCATGGTATGTTCTAGAAGTCAGTGGACATCTTGTGGCTCTTTGGGAGGCAGACAGGCTCCCCCTACTGGCACAGAACTAGTCAGGTAGTGAAGCAGGTGGAGGGAACACACCAGTGGGTCCTGGTGAGGGGAGCAGGAGTGAGGAAACCCCAGATAATTTATTTAATTTTTTTTAAATTGTGCTTTAGGTGAAAGTTTACAGAACAAATTAGTTTCTCATTAAACAATTAATACACATATTATTTTGTGACATCAGTTGCCAATCCCATGAAGTGTCAATACTCCCCCCTTCTCTACCTCGGGTTCCCCATTTCCATTTGTCCAGCTTTCCTGTCACCTTCTGCCTTCTTGTCCTTGCCCCTGGACTGGTGTGTCCATTTAGTCTAGTATGCATGGTTGAACTACATGTGTTATTGTTATATAGACCTGTCTAATTTTTGGCTGAAGGGTGAACCTCAGGAGTGACTTCAGTACTGAGTTAAAAGGGTGTCTGGGGGCCATACTCTCAGGGCTTCTCCAGTCTCATCAGACCAGTAAATCTGGTCTCTTTTTGTGAGTTTGAATCTTGTTCTACATTTTTCTCCCACTCTCTCCAGGACCCTCTATTTTGATTCCTGTCAGAGCAGTCAGCAGTAGTAGCCGGGCACCATCTAGTTATGCTGGACTCAGTCTACTGGAGGCTGTGGTGTTGTGGTCCATTAGTCCTAATTTTTTGTTTATGGGAAACTCATGACGTATATGTGTCCTGTAAAGACTCCAACAGGTGCCAACACAGACAGTAGGTTTTGCCAAATTTTAGGGATTTCAAGATGGGCCAGAGCCAAGGAGCACAGCCTGACTTCTGGCAGGAAGTCTCCTGGTGGGAACCAGAAGGCGAGGCTGGGATCAGATAATCTGGCCATTTTGGCTCTCTAAATGCTCAGGAATCTGGAATAGGTGAGAAAGGGAGATTCAGGCAGCATTTGCCCTAGGAAGGGGAGAAGAAAAAGTGAATTAACTTTTACAGAGGAGGATTCATATACGCCAAGCACTTCACGCTCTATCTCAATTAAGATGTGATATGGGATGAAGCAGGAAGATACGGTTTAGCTGGGTGCCCTGGAAGGAAACAATACAGAACAGTGATATTGGTGAGCACTAGCTGTCACTGTCACAAATGCTGATCTACATTATGGCAAAGCCCCTCCTTAACTGTGGATTGAAGACCAACCCTGGACTTTGATGAACTGTGAATGTGTTCATTTCATAAATAATGCTGGGGAAACTGGATAACTGTATGGAATAAATTAAAATGAGGCCCACAAATCACCCTCTATACTCTTGATTTCAAATGGGTTAAAGAGGTAAATAATTTTAAAATACCACAAAGATGATGGGAAAGCAGAAACACATGCACCCCAACTGCAGAGAGGTGACAATTTTCTAACTAAAATAAATTAGTAGAGATTATGACAATCAGCAAGGCACCCTGGTGGCTCAGTAGTTAAAGAGCTCCACTGGTAACTGAAAGGTGAGCAGTTCGAATCCACCAGCCACTCTGCAGGAGAAAGATGTGGCAGTCTGCTTCCATAAAGATTTACAGCCTTGGAAACCCTATGGAGCAGTTCTACTCTGTCCTATGGGGTCGCTATGAGTCAGAAAGTACTCCATGGCAATGGGCTTGGTTTTGGTTTTTGGTATGACAATCAGCTAAACTAAAAAAAAAAAAAAAAGAAGAGACTGGAACAAAATATAAATGATAAAAAATTAATGGCCCAATTAGGTGGGAGGATAAATATAAATTATGAGGGAAATACCCAGTTTCCACTAGACAGGTAGCCAAAAACTTTTTGAGAGATGCTTGGTAAAAAGGTCAAATACAAACATTTTAGTCTTTATAGTCATTAATAACATAAAAATACTGTACCATAGCTAAGAAGATCCCAACTGTTAACAAAAAAATTAGCAAAAATCAGTTAAAATGTGAATGATAAGACCAAAGGCTAGTCTGTAAAGACACAGGTTTTCATTCACTGCTGTGGAAGTGGTAATCAGCCAGGTCCTGAGGAAACCTGGTCTGAATCAGTGATACATCCCTGTGCCCTGGGTCCACTGATTCCACTCTTGAGGACAGATCTCAAGGAAATAGCTCAAGAGGAATGACAATTAGAGAACAAGACTGTCTGCCCAGGTGCCTGCAGTTGGAGTCTGGTTACCTAAAATTCTGCTGAGAATGTTGTATCACCATAAGAAGGCAGAGCTGTGTGTCTGGAGCCAAGTGAGCCCCTCTCAAATCTGCCATTTACTAGCTGTGTGATTTTGGATAAATCACTTAACCTCTCTAAATCATGCATATAGTGTCTATACAGTGCCCTGCATGAGTGTGTAGGAAGATGACACTTGGGCGGGAACCTGGGGGGAGAATTCCTGCTTGCAAAAGGTGAGGTAGCATCAGGAAGTCTCAGCTTTATTATCTTGAAGAGATGCTGGTATCTTTGACTCTTAGTTTATTTTTATTACAAAGTCAGAAAAGCGAAAATAAACCTCTGCCAAAACTACTCAGGATTCTACAAAATGCAGAGGCTGAAACGAAAATGCTCGGTGAGGCCCCCACTCCCACTCCAGGATGTGAAGATGCCGGGTGTCTCCGAGGGTCTGGAAATGCACGTTTTTGAGGCCTGCTCTGTGACTGGGGTTTTATAACCCCAAGTTGGGAATTCTTATGTCTGTTTTGAGGTAAAGGAAACCCGCCCAAGGTCATACGTTACGCTACCGGGTACAGCCGGTTCTCAGGCCGGTGCTCCTAACCACAGCACCTTACTACCTTCAGCTGTCACGCCAGGCGCAGCTCCGGTGGGAGGCGGGCACCCAAAGGACTGCGGGCGTGAAGGTCCCTGGAAGAGGTGGGCTTGAGCCGGGGCTTGGGCATAGGCCCCCAGTGGTAGCGGGCCGAGGATCCCGGTCTCTCACTCATTCGGCTCCGAAGCCTCCCGTGTGTTCCCCGCTGCGAGACCCTCCTCCCGCCAGCAGGAGGTGCCGAGGAGAGCACGGGGCTGCTCCTAGAGTCAGGACTCCAGCGTCGAGGGTTGGGCTGAAGTCCGCCGCTCCCCAGCGTCGAAGCTCCGAGACCCCGATATCCCGCGTAAGTCTCAGCACACCGCACCGCCTCCGAACTCTGCGCCTGCCCGGAAGCGCTGGCGACGAGGGGGCGGGGCCAGGAAGCGCTTCCGGGGGCGGGGGGCGCGGGCTGGGGCGGCAGCCGGAGCGGCGGGGACAGGCCTGTCGCGGGCGACGGCGGAGAGGGCGCCGCGAGCGGGCGATGTGATCGCGGCGCTCAGGCCAGGTGAGCCGTACTGGCTTCGGGCGGCGGGCGGTGGCCGAGTTGCAGGCGGAGCCGGGGGCAGCCTTGGGCAGCTGTCCGGCTCCGTCTGGGCGCGGTGGGGCGGGCGCTTCGCGCCTGGTCAGTCCGGCGGGCCGGCGGGTGGGCGGACGGCGCGGGCTGGAGCTGAGGCCGGGTGGGGTCTGGAGGCCCGGGCACCTGCTTGGGCCAGGCCTGCGCCCTAGAGGGGCCGACCGTGCTCGGCTCCGTAGTCTAGGAGCTTCTGGTGGGGTGAGGGTCGGACTCGGGCAACTGCCCGGGGCTTCCCAAGCCTCCGCCCCGGGTGTCTCGGGATCCCCGGCTTCCGCGCCCCGCGCACTCGGGGGCGCTCGCCTTTGTATGGGGAGGCGGGATGGTTGAGTCCCCTGGAGAGCCAGGCCTGGCTGTGGGGTTGGCCCTGCTAGCTTCTGCAGCGGAGCCCCTGCCTCACTCCGCCGCCTTTTCGCAGGTAAACAGGCGGCGGCGGCGGCGGCGCGTTGTGCTTGTCCTCGGACGTCTCCATGGTCACTCTTTCCCTCAGTCGGTCCTGCCATTACCAAGGCCCCGGCTGGGACTGGGTTGAGGGTATGAACAGTGCCGTTTCTGTTTTGAGGATTTGAGCAAGCTTCTCCCACGCTGAGCCTCAGTTTCCCCATCTGATCAGTGAGTTTTAGATTGGCTCTCTAAAGACCCTTCCAGCTCTAACCTGGTTCAAGATATTGGGCAGTTGCACTGAAGACTTTTTGCAAATGTGGACTTTTTAGCCACTTAATGCACTTTGTTCCAGACAGGCTATAAAATGATTTCAGGAACGGTTTTCTAAACCTTGCCTTAATTATAATTCATCCCTTGCTTTTGTCCCTAGTGGTACTCAATCACATTCCGTCGATTTTTTGCGTGCAAAAAATTTTTGTTGTTTATATTTGCCCGTTTTTCTCTTTGTTCCCTAGTCCAGGCCCTCTTTGCTTCACATCTGGATTATTGCAACAGCTTCTTAGCTGGTCTCTGACTCCAAACCCCCGCCCCCATCCTTCCTTTATGCTAATGCCAAACTTCCTATAGTAAGTCTGAGAAATAGTTGAGCGCTTGCTTGCTTATTAAATGTCAAGAAGCTGTTCTCTGTGGTGGAGGAAAGTAGTAGAAGGTACACTTACAACCTCCAAGCAGCTCTACACTGTGTGGCGAGACATTACCTGTGGAAAGGGAATTGATTGGTGAGACAAGACAGTGTGCAGTAGAATTATATGAAGGAGAGATGGAGGTCACTGTAGGCTAAGTGGTCAAGGAGGGCTTAGTGAAAACGGCAGGATTTGAGCTGGGTGTTAAAGGATGAGTAGGATTCAGATAGGAAAAGAGGAATCAGGCCCAGTGATCGTATGGAGTTAGTGAATAGACCAGTCTCACGTTTCAGAGAAGGGTTCATATAAGAGGGTAGTAGTAGAAAAGGTTTATTGGGACTAGTTCCTGAAAGGACTTGAACACTAAGCCAAAACTGAAACTATTTTAAAGGCATTGATTGGTGAGCAACATGAGACAAGCAGTCGTTGGTGATAATTTGGCTGGAGGGGAGAAGCTAGAGACCACAGAGACCAGCTTGGGGCCATGGCGATTATACCTCTGTTCCACAGCTGAGTAGTGCCCTCTTGCCTGCCACATTGTGTTCAGCCATTGCCCATCCTGTACTTTCAAGGCTTTTCTTGAGTTGGCCCCACTCTACCCCTGAAATTTATTCCCTGCTTCTCCTTCTCTAAGTCTGTCTTCTGCAGAGCAAGTTCATTACTGCCTCTAGGGCTTTGCTCCTGTTTTTCCCCCTTCTGAAGTACTGGCCTCCTTTTTCTTCTCTGTGCAAATTCTACGCTTCACTTCCTTCAAGCCCCTGCTGAAGATATACTTCCTCCAGCGGGTGTTCCTTGACTGCCCTACCCCCATGCTTTTGTGGGACTCAGAAGCACAGGATTCAGCACTTGTTCCTTGCTTATTTGTTCTTGTCCCAACTAGAGGAGGAGTTTTTTTGAGACCGTTGTGTCTTAACATTTCTCTTGAAGCTCTTATGGTATCTAGTAATGAGGTTGGACTTTTATAATAGGTACTTAGTAAGTGCTTCTTGATTTTTGTTGGTAAACATTTTTTTATCTGACTTTTTTTTAAAGGAGAAGCTGTTATCAGCGTTCTCTGTGATATATCACTTATGTCTAATGCTGCCATTAAAGATAGATGTTCTCAGCATTCATTCTTAGGGTACAGATAGCACAAAATGAACATTTGAAACATTAAAATGTTTAATCCTGATAATGGGAAAAGAAAAAAAGTCATATAAGTCCACACAGTAGGTGGCTTTGGGGAAAGAATATCAACTTTGGAATCAGACCTGGTTTGAGTCCCAGCAAGGCTACTTACTAGCTATGTGTGAACTTGGGCAATTTATGTAACATCTCTGAGCCTCCCTTTTCTCATCTGTAAGGTGGAGATAATAAAATCCATAGAGTTGCTATGAGTTTTAAAATAAGTAAAAGGAGGTAGCGCAGTTTGTAGCACATATTAACTGCTTATTGCATTTATCATTATCATTATTATTAGGGATAAATTTATTAAGGTTGAGAAATGCTAGGCTGCTGGATCTCTGTGTATCCATTGAGTTGTGGATTTCTGCATGTCTCTATGCCACTTCTGCCTTCCAGTTGACTGATGCAGTTGTCAAAAATGTCAGTATCATAATCCATAATGGCATCATTAGGTTTTATTCTCATTAATTTTCATGTTACTTTAGTTTAAATTCTTTTTTCAAACTTCTTAATTGTGTCCATTTAATGTTTTATAGCTGACAAACTACTGAATTTAGCTTAGTGAAGGTCATCAACTGAATGCAGTTTAATTTCTAGTGGTTATTTTCTGGTTGATGTTGATGGTATGGAAAACCTTATGGAGGAATGTAATTCAAGGTGAGCTTCTCTAATCCTTTTGTCATAAGAGGTGGGACTTAATGTATTTTCCAGTTTCACTGCTCCCTGAAATGCTGGCAGTAAGCAAATAAGATGATGCTCCTTACCATTTTTACTTTGAGTTCTTTGTCTTTAGAAAGCTTGCTCTTTTACCTGAAACAAGTCCTTCTCTTTGTATAATAAACTTGATTAGAATTTGGCACATCTACTTGCCTACTTCAGTGATAGAAGTAAGGAGAATGGAAATGGCTACAAACCACTTAATATACAATGTGATTATCACTGTGTCAGACCCAGCCTGACTTTGTCAGTGTAGTGATACATCCTTAAATGAGAATTTTCTTTTCACTTAAAGTTGATCAGTAAGAATCTGGCCCCAGTAAAACTCTGTGTCTCACCAGTATTCCTGGATTAAACTCTTATTTTATAGGAGATAAGAGTTCTGGCTCTGGGGTCTGACAAACCTAGGTTCAGATACTGGCTCAGCCAATCATTAGCTGTGTGACCTTGCATAAATTTCTTAGTCTCTGTTTTCTTATCTGTAAAGTGGGGATAATTGCAGTATCTGTTGTCGTGAAGATCATGTTGTCTTGAAGATTCACTGAGCAAGTAAAGAGCTTACTTAGCATACAGTACATGGTAGGAGCTCAGTAACTGTTAGTCCTTACCATTGCTAATAAGGTTAAAGAGGCCATTCCTTCCTCCACTAGGAAACTTCAGGAGAGGCTTCAGTTAGTTTTGCATTGACTGAAGGACAAGTGGCACTGTCTTAGAATTAGCAGTATATCTGAGCAGACCTGGAGAATGTTAACGCCTTGGTAGGAAATATAACAGTTTGGATAAAAATGTTCTTTCAGGCGCACATGAATTAATTCAGTAAGAACTCTAGACTTGTTTTCTTTTAAATTAGGATGAGTGCTTCATGAATATCCATCACAGAATGCCATTTTATTATTTTTTTTTCTTGCATTGGGTTTCAGTAGCACCAGAATGTTTTGTGCAGCCCTGGTGTTATTCAGCCCTGCTTTCTAAAGGGTTAGGTTGTAATTCATGACAGCTCAATTTTAGTTTTGATCTAGACACAGGAAGGAATACCTAGAAAAAGTATTTTTATGCAGTTGTTACTGCTGTTACCATGCCTTTTGTCCCTAGTTCTTCAACTGAGTGCTTTTCAGTGACTTTTTATATGGGAATGACAATTAGGGATCTTGAGGTCTTCAGTGCCTGATAGAGAAAACCTAGTCTGAGTTGTGTCTCAGGTATTAGCAAGTGACTGAAGCCAGCAGGCGCAAATCTTGCTTTGGAATTATGAGCGTCTTGATTGAGAATAATGGGTACCTCCTGGTGCCTTAAACAATTCCCAAATTTGTAACCTTACTTTGCTTTCTTGGAGGCATAACTAGATATTTTTAAATGAAGCATAGCATCTTGTGGAGCCAGTTAGAGTTTTTGTAGCTTAGGTAGGAGCCCTGGTGGCACAGTGGCTAAGTACTTGGCGGCTAACCGAAAGGTTGGTGGTTCCAACTCAACAGCTGCTCCTCAGGAGAAAGATATGGCAGTCTGCTTCCGTAAAGATTACAGCCTTGGAAACCCTGTGGGACAGTTCTGTTTAGGGTTGCTATGAGTTGGCATTGACTCAGTGGCAGTGGGTTTGGTTTTTTGGTTTATAGTTTGGGTGGGAATAAGCCTTCTTGCTTCATTGTGCCTACTGGCAGAGACAATCCTACATTTCTTGGATCTTCAGCAGGAAAAGTTGAAAGACAGTTGAGGGTGCCGCTGTGGCAGCAGCCAGTGGATTTTGCACTGCCAGCTTGGTTTAGGTTGAATCAGATGTCGGCAGACATGTACTGAGAGCCTCTGTGTGCCAGGCACACTGCTGGGCCCTGGGCACATGGTCCCTGTCCTCAGAGAGCTACACACCGAAATTGTGAAAGCTCAGCAGCGTGGGAGTCTCCAGAACTCAGCATGTCTCTGATTGCTTAGTTTTTACACTTTTACTTTTGTTCTGGTTGTCGTTATGGGGGAATGTTTCCAGGGCTTTGTCCAGGAATGTTGTCCAGGGAATTTCAAGGCTGTGGGTGGTTTGCCGAGATGACATTTAAGAGTCCCTTCCCATCTTTAGGTTCTCTTCAGGATGGGTCAGCAGTGTGAGAGGGTGTCATTTGTTTACGTTCTAGTTTTCATTGTTCAGTTTCCTCAGAGCTTCCTTAACAGAGCCCTTGATGCTAGGTATGGATATTACCTCTTTACCATATACCATGCTGCGGTATCTCCTTTATAGGAGAAAATGCCTTTTCTGTTCTCAGCGCTTCTGTGTCTCTCCTTGCATAACATCATCTTATCAACTCTACTCAGTACAATTTTTTTTGTCACTCCTAAATCTGATGTTTCTCTAGAGCTTCAGCCTTGTATTTCCAACTGCCTGTTGGACAGCTCTACACAGATGCCCAGCTTAGCTGAGGCTGAACTGACTTGCTCCCCAGAATGGACCTCCTCTCTTAGTCTCCGTATCCTGTCGATTCCTTCTTTGGATTCATGTTCAAAACCGCTGCCACCAGCATTCAGTTTGAATTCTTGAATCTAGTACTCAAGGCATTCCACAATTCTGACTGTGACACACCTCTTTCCCATGTCACCTTTGTACCTATGCCCTGACCACTCCGTACTACTTACTGTATACCCCAGACATCATACATTTTCCCTCTGCTCTGCTTTGCTTCTGTCATGCCTTCTGTCTGCAGTATGTGCAGTGTTCTCTTTCTGTTCCACTTGAAATGCAAGGCCCTGTTCAAATATTACTTCCACCATGAAGTTTTTCTTTGTTTTATTTTGATTTTTTTTACATCTCTTTGATCAAAAGTGGGTCCCTAGGTGGTGCAAATGGTTTGCACTCAACTGCTAACCTAAGGTTGGTGGTTCAAACTCAACCTAGCAGTGCTACGGAAGAAAGGCCTCGCAATCTGCTTTTGTAAAGATTGCAGCAAGAAAGCTCTATGGAGCACAGTCAGCATGAGTTGGACTTGACAACAAGTTTTTTTTTTTTTTTTTTTTTGTCAAAAGTAATCAGTCTTGGTATTGCTTCTCATAGTTCTTTTTTCTGCCTCTATAATTGTCTGCTTTATACGGTCATTATCCATTTGCAGCCTTTTTTCCTCTAAATTCTTAGGTCTAACAAATTATTATTATTTTTTTTAGTTAAAAATCTACACATGCTTTTAAAAAAAAAAAAATTTTTAGTGTGAATAATACAGCTATGTTGTTGTTGGGTGCCGTTGAGTTGATTGCAGCTTGTAGTGACCTCATGTGACAAAGCAGAACTGCCCCATAGGTTTTTCTAGGCTGTAATCTTTACAGGAGCAGATTGCCAGGTCTTATCTTCTGCAGAGCCAGTGGGTAGGTTCGAACCACTGGCCTTTTGTTAGCAGCCGAGCCCCACCGATCTCCAATATACAACTATATTATAAAAAACTCAAAAGGTATAATATAAAAAGTTCATTTTTCTCTCCCCAGCGTTTAATTCTTCTTCCCAAAGGTGACCACCATTAATAGTTTTATGTATTTCCTTCCAGAAACATTTTTATGGATATAGCAGCATATATTTATCCTTTCAAGAACTGTACACAAAGAGAGTCTCCTATATACGTACATACTTTTCTTGTTGTTTGTGGCTAAATCTTCAAGCTCTTTCTATATCAGAGCATACAAATTTATTCCTTTAATTGCTGCATAGTATTTCATTGTAGATTTTATTTTTTAGCCAGTCTCCTTTTGACAGATTTTGAGGTTGTTAATCCCCTCCGTACCTCCTTTTTTTTTTTTTTTTGCTATAGTGCCCTAACATACTTTATAAGTACTATGTATTTGTAGGCGCAACTCTTAGTAGTTGATTGTGCACCATAGGTAAGTGCCCTTTACAATTTACCAAATTATCCCTCAGGGTTACACGTGCCAGCCTTTTAAAATATGTGCAAGTCCAGTAGGTGAAAAATAGTGTCATTATTTTTTCTTTTTGTAATTTACATGTCTTTAATCATGAATGAAGTTAAACATCTTTTCATATTTTTTTTTATCATTTGTCTTTTCTTTGTATCTATTGCCCATTCTTCCATTTAGTTGTTTGTGTCAGCCCAATTTGTTTGATTTATAAATTAAAGAATTTAGAGTGTAGCCCTTTGACAAGTGTGTTGCATGTATTAAACAATATGCTGTTTATCTTTTGGCTTTTTGGGAGGGGAATTTTTTTGTCAGTATATTTTTATGTTGTCAGATTTATTTGTCTTTGCCTTTATGGTTTCTGGGATTTATGCCATGCTTGGGAAGGCCTTTCTTATGTCAATATTATAAATAAATTCACCCATGCTTTCTTTTAGTTATTTTTTTGGTGATAAATAAATGTTTATAAAATACTGACTTAAGACTATAATGGCATTAAACGGAAAATGCATGCCCTGGTACTTAATAAGAAATTGGTAAACATGCAACACCTTTGAAAACTCTGGTAATAGTATATTCCATTAACTGAATGTTTTGTTTTATGTGAACCTACAATGTTATCAGTAGCCCTGGTGGTGCCGTGGTTAAAGTGATCAACTGCTAACTGAAAGGTTGATGGTTTGAAACCATCAGTGGCTCTGCGGGAGAAAGATGTGGCAGTCAGCTTCCGTAGAGATTTATAGCCTTGGAAACCCTATGAGGTCGCTATGAGTCCAAATTGACTCAATGGCAGTGGGTATAGTATTATCATATGTAAGGGCAGTCATTGCCTTTTTGGCTCTTTTGCTCAATCTTAGTGGGAAGAGCAGGGTGGAAGGAGGAGCAGAATATTGATTAACTGGTATCCGTTCACCCTTCTCAAGATCACCCGTTCATTATATTATGGTCAGCTGGTTTTCCTGTCTTTGCAAAGTGACTTTTTTCTTCTAAGGTCCTTCAAGTAAAATACATTTTATTTTTAGTGAGCTTTGGAAGCTGGTTTAGGGGGGAGCATTCCCTTGTTTGTTGCATCACTGAACAGGTAGCCCATAGTTGTGATTGATGCATGGGGCATGCTGATGTGTTCTATAGCTTTTTTCCTTACTATGCCTTATTGTCATATGATCTTACATCAGATCTTGTTTTTCTTTTTAAAGCATGAGTGGATGTTTATTTCTAGAACTTCTCTCCTTCCCACTTTACTTCAGGCCTTTGGGAGGAGTATCCCAGGCAGGCTTGTATGGTTAATTTATAGGACAGTACCACTCTCCCCTGTAGCTATGTCCACAGTACCTCACTGTGTAAATGGCCTCTCTCTGGTTGCCCAGTCTGCCTTCACTCCCCAGCGTCTGTACATTTTCTTCCCAAAGCTGCTTGTTCTCCACTCTTCATGGTTCTGCCTTTCCCCTAGCCTCCACCAGTCTTGTTGACTTGCCTTTCCTTGTCTGTTATCCTCCAGTGCTTTCAGACTTGGCTTCCTTACTGCTTGGTCAGTACTGGATGCCCCCTCACAGTTTGCTCTTGCTTTTTAAACACCAGTCTCGGTGCTGCTTTCAATTCTGTTGAACTTAGGCTGAACCCTGTGTCTTCTTGGCAGCATCTGTTCTCTGTGGCTTTCACCCTCAAACCCCAAAAGGAACAGTTATTTGAGCTCTAGATCAGTGGTCTCTAATTAATTGAGGCATTAGTATTTAAAGGTAGCTTTTTATTTAAAGCAGGTAAAATGAGCCAGGTTAAGGGGGCTGTGATGTGAGAATGGGATAAAAACTGGGACTGTGGATAGCAGATTACACTTCAGCAGGAGGCCTGCCTGGAACTTTTTCTCTGCTCACAGCCATTACCTCTGCTGGCGATTTTGATCTAGAAAAGAGGGTGCAGTGACCTTTTCTTCTCCATTGCGTTCCTCTTCGCAGAGGAAGGAGCAGAAACCCTGGGCAGCACTAGGAGGATGTTTACCACCAGTCCTGTCCCTTTCCTTGCCCACTGCCATAGGGCAGGAATGTAACCTGGGCAAGTGTCTTTTTATTCTGCCTTTTCCTCACCTCCTTCTTACCTCCCTTTGCCTGCCCTGTTATTTCTCCCAGGGCAAAATAAACAAGGATAAGGATATTGTGGTTGGGGGACTAGATGGGCAGACTTTATAACAGCTCTTGGAAAGTCAGCCTCTTGGATTCTCAATTTCCTTCTCTCTAAAATGGGCTGATGTTGTTAGCTACCATTGAGTTGGTTCTGACTCATAGAGACCCTGTGTACAACAGAATGAAACACTGCCCGGTCCTGTGCCACCCTCACAATCGTTATGCTTGAGCCCATTGTTGCAGCCACTGCGTCAGTCCATCTCGTTGGGGATCTTCCTTTTTTGCGCTGACCCTCTACGTTACCAAGCACGATGTTCTTCAGGGAACTGGTTACTCCTGATAACGTGTCTGAATTACGTGAGATGTCATCTCGCCATCCTCACTTCCAAGGGGCATTCTGGCTGTACAAGACAGATTTGTTCGTTCTGGCAGTCCATGGTATATTCAATATTTTTCGCCAACCATAATTCAAAGTGTCGTTCTTCAGTCTTCCTTATTCATTGTCCAGCTTTCGCGTGCATATGATGCGATTGAAAATACCATGGCTTGGGTCAGGTGCACTAATAATTCTCAAAGTGACATCTTCACTTTTTAGCACTTTAAAGAGGAGGTCTTTTCAGCATATTTGCCCAATACAATACATCCTTTGATTTCTTGACTGCTGCTTCCATGGGCATTGATTGTGGATCCAAGTAAAATGAAATCCTTGACAACTTCAGTATTTTCTCTGTTTTTCTTGATGTTGCTTATTGATCCAGTTGTGAGGATTTTTGTTTTCCTTATGTTGAGGTGTAATCCATACTGAAGGCTGTGGTCTTTGATCTTCACCAGTAAGTGCTTCAAGTCCTCTTGGCTTTCAGGAAGCAAGGTTGTGTCATCTGTATATTGCAGGTTGTTAATGAGTCTTCCTCCAACCATGATGCCTGCTTCTTCTTCATATGCTCCATTTTCTCAGATTATTTGTGCAGCATACAGATCAAATAAGTATGGCGAAAGGATACCACCCTGATGTACACCTTTCCTGACTTTAAACCACGCAGTATCCCTTTGTTCTGTTTGAATGACTGCCTCTTGGTCTATGTTCAGGTTCCTCATGAGCACATTTTTTTTCCTCCCAAAATGGGCTAATAGTACCTGCCTTGGAGGGGGAAGTCAAGAGGATTCATTCAGTGAAATAATGCAAATAAAGCCTTTACAGCATACATAGCATGCATCAGGCATTCAGTAAGTGGTGATTATTAACGATGAGGTTGGAGAAACTTTCCCAAGTAAAGGAGGAAGGCTAAGGAGTGTGGTGGGAGGTGGCATTGATCCCCTCTTTCGAATGTTGAGGCTGGTATTTTTGGTGGCTGGACACGTGGAAGTGGACACATGTCAGGACTGCCCACATCAGAGGTGGTCCTTTCCAAAATCCACCCCTGAGAAAAGCAGTGATGGAGTCTTATTATCTGGCCACACCACAGGCTGTGTGTGAGGTGAAAGCTGCTTCCATCGGTATGAAACTATTCTTTTTTTGTAAGAGAGTAAGAATTCTAAAGTAAGAAATTAAAGAAATTGAAAAAGCAGGGAATTTGTCTTTCTGTGGTTGAATGAGCAGAAGAGGATTATGAAGAAGTTGAGCTGACAGTTTTCAAGTTCCCTAACAGGGCATTTCAACTAAGTCCTCTCTGTGTGTGTTTTTTAAAAGGAGAATTTCATATTCTTATCCGGAGTATACTTTTTAAAAACTAAAATAAAAGAAGAATTTTTAAAATAAGTATTAATGGTACTAAAAAATAATATCCAGCTTAAATAAGCTTGGTTTTTAGAATAAAATATAGCAGTGTAAATGTCTAGATTGACAATGGTTTTTTGCCTAATATAATGTTACAAAAAGACCTATGATTAATCTGCTGAATTAGAGAATACTGATTCAGATATTTTTAGTGAGTGAAATAATCAAATTCATAATTGTTTTTTGAAGCAGCTGCAAACTTAATCTAAATGAAAAACTAATATAAATCACTACTGTGCATTCTCAAAAATGAATTTCATTCCCATATCTCTCTGAGTTGGGAAGAACCTGCATTAAGCCTATATCAAACTGCGAGACTGGGACTCTTATTCATCTTTGAATTCCCTTCAGTTTTGTACAGGTAAGAGATGGATATTGAATGACTATTCCCTATAAATGTAGAACAAATAATTTAAATCCCCAGTCAGGATGCCAATTTAGTGATTCAAATTAAATCTAATACTTGGAGCACAGATGACAAAAGGCTAAATTTCCTTAATTTGCAAAGAGCTCTGACAGTTCAATAAAAAAGGCAAAAGTTGGGAAAGGGTATGAATAGGCATTCAAAGAAAAACTTATACAAATTGCTATTAAACATGAGAAAAGATAATCAACATCATTTGTAATTAAATAAATGCACTTCAGAACAATGAGATACTATTTTTCACTTATCAATTTGGCAAAAATGAGAAAGTTTAATACCCACTGTTGGCAATTATGGGATGGAACAGCCACTTCATGTGCTGTCGGTGAAAGGATAATTGTGGCCACGTTTTGGAGGATAATTTGGCATTATTGATTGAAATGAAAAACTAACCCAATAATTCCTCTGCTAGGAGTTGAGGCTACACGTTTACTTACAAAAAAAGCCAAGATACATGTAATATACGTAGCCATTATAAATTTATAAGGAGCCCTTGTGCGCAGTATTTAAAATGCTCAGCTGCTAGCTGAAAGGTCAGTGGTTTCAAGATTACATACAGCCTGGGAAACTCTGTGGGGCAGTTCTGCTATGTTCTGTGGGGTCACTATGAGTCGGAATTGACTTGACGGCACTGGGTTTGGTTTTGGGTTTTTATATATTTCTAATGGCTGTTTAAATTGTTCCTGGTTTTTGCTATTAATTGGGAACCGGTTTGGTAAATTGTGACACAGCCATCCATGGAATACTATGAAATTGAAGGAGATGATGAGGTAGCTGAGTATATGCTGCTATGGAAAGATCTTTAAGGTATGTTAAATAAAATTTTAAAAGTAAAGTGCTGAACAGTTTATGCTGATATATTGTTACAGTTTTCTTGAAAGAACACCTGAAAATTCTTACCAGTGATTTTCTTTGCAAAGAAGTACGAGGAATGGTACTGGGTAAGAGTTTTGCTATTATTCATTTTATACTTTTTCCTCCAGTGATTTTGTAGTTCTGCATAGATATATATTTCATTTTAAAGATAAAATAATTTAAAATAAAATCGAACTTAGTTGTAGGCTCACTGACATTCCATGTGGGGGAGAAAACAAGACCAGTAAACCAGTGAGTACCCCAGTTCGGTGAACTGCAGATACAAGGGAGTGAAGGATAATATTTGGACTTGAGATCCCTATAAGAGTTTCTGACTTTCTTTATCTCAGGACCACTGAACCTGATAAATTAGGCCATTGGGTGTAAAACTTGTGATTAATTACGCCTTTTGCTCCTTTTAGCCTGGTAGTGTGCCTAGGACTTAAATTGACTGCAAATTCACTATGTGTCAGTCTTTTAGAAGCCTCTTGCTTAAGAGTGTTGCTTGTTAGCGGCTTTAGGGAGGAGTCTTTGAATTTCATTGTCACTGCCAAAAGGAAGTGTTAATGTAAGGGAGAGGAGAGCAAAGCACTTCCTTTCTCATTTTGCAGAAAAATGGAATCCCTTTCTAAGGTGCTAATCATGGTGTTTCGTTTTTCTCCTCAGTGATTTTCTGTCAAGAGTGTAGTTCTCTGCCTTTCTTCTGAGAAGATAAAAAGCCAAGCAGAGGAGGAGGAAGTCTCGTTGTGAATCTGTTTTCAGTTTTATAGACTTCAAAAATGCTTTATTGCTCTCCTTTCTCTACTGGTTTTTTCCCAGGACTCCACACCTTTAAAAAAACAGAACCCACCTTCCTTTTGCCCTTTAATTTAAAAAGTCACTGTTTACGCACTCTTGTGTTAGATGTAAATACTACTATGAATAGGTAACATTTGAGAGCTTGTTAGGTGCCAGACAATATCTGCATATCTAGAAGGCAGCCTGGTGTAGTTATGAGATACTGACTCTAGAGCCAGATTCAATTTACCTGTTGGCTGTGGGACCTTTGGCAAGTGACTTGAACTCTGTCCCTCAGTTTCTTCCATCTGTAAAATGGGAAAAATTATAGTATCTACCTCACAGAGTTAATAAGATCAAATTAGTTAATACATATAAAGCATTTAGCACAAGGTAAGTATTTGATAAATGTAAGCTCTTATATGTATCCATTGCAGGAATTTCCCTCATTTCATTATCACAGCAAAGGAGTCCCTGGGTGGCACAAACATTTAAATGTTCAGGTACTAATACATGGGGTCTCCGTGAGTCTGAATTGACTCAACAGCTACAGATTTGTTTTTGGTTTTTTTTTTTTACTCACTGAAAGATTGGAGGTTCAAACTCACCCAGAGGTGCCTTGAAAGAAAAGCCTGGAGATCTCTTCCAAAAGATCACAGTCATTGAAAACCTTATGGAGTAATTCTACTCTGCAACATATGGGGTCACCCTGAGATGGAGTCGGCTTGTTGGCAGCTGGTTTTTAAAATTATCACAACAGTTGTGTTGGGTAGTAGTTCTTCCAAGCTCTTTTCTTGATGGGGAAATCAAAGTTACCTGACTTGTTTAAGACCACATAGCTATTTAAGTGTTTGTGGTTGTTTTTTGATGGAGCCCTTGTGGCACAGTGGTTAAGAACTCGGCTGCTAACCAAAAGGTCTGCAGTTTGAATCCACCAGCCACTCCTTGGAAACTATGGGGCAGTTGACTCGATGGCGGCGGGTTTTGTTTTTTGTTTTATTTTATTAGAAAGTGGCATAATTCAAGTACAACTTCAAAGCTAGTTCTTTTTATTACACTATACTATCTCCCTGAAATAATCTATAATGGCTAATCTTGATTACTGTGTGCCAAGCAGCCATTGTGCTATGTGCTTCCTACACATGTTCTTTATAACAATCCTATTGTTGTTGTTAGGTGCCGTGGAAATATCATAGTGACCCTGTGTACAACACAATAAAACACTGCCCAGTTCTGCGCAGTCTTTGTTATGCGTGAGCCCATTGTTGGAACCACCCTGTCAATCCATCTCATTGAGGGTCTTCCTCTTTTTCGCTGACCCTCTACTTTACCAAGCATGTTGTCCTTCTCCAGGGCCTGGTGCCTCCTGATAACATGACCAAAGTATGTGAGATGAAGTGTTGCCATCCTTACTTCCAAGGAGCATTCTGGCTGTACTTCTTCCAAGACAGATTTGTTCGTTCTTCTGGCAGTCCATGGTATATTCAACATTCTTCGCCAACACCATAATTCAAAGGCGTCAATTCGTCTTCGGTCTTCCTTATTCATTGTCCAGCTTTCACATGCATATGAGGCGATTGAAAACATCATGGCTTGGATCAGATGCACCTTAGTCCTCAAAGTGACATCTTTGCTTTTTAACACTTTAAAAAGGAGGTCTTTTGCAGCAGATTTGCCCAGTGCAATACCTCGTTTGATTTCTTGACTGCTGCTTCCATGGGCATTGATTGTGAATCCAAGTAAGATGAAATCCTTGACAGCTTAAATACTTTTTCCATTTATCATAATGTCGCTTATTGATCCAGTTGTGAGGATTTTTGTCTTCTTTATGTTGAGGTGTAATCCATACTGAAGGCTGTGGTCTTCTGTCACAGCGGCGGCAAATGTTAGGGCGGCGGAGACAATAACCAATTCCACAACTCTTACAGAGAAGTGGGGCCAGGAGGGTCATTCTGAGGAGTCGAACCCCGGCTTCAGTCCCAGGAGTTTATTTTATTGTCAGTACAGCAAGCAGTGAAGCAAATAACAGAACAGTGGGCTTTGGGTGAATAACAATAAGTTTCAGGCAAGGGAGGAGGAATTCAGGTAAACAAGCCAATCAGTGACGGGTTTGGAAAAACAAGTCATGACAAGTCTCAATATGTTGGGGACAAGTCTCAACATGTTGTGCAGCATAGAGGCCTTTATACATCCATATTTTAATGGCACATATCCCCACATTTCCCGCCTTTTGTTTAGTTAATGGAATAAGAATCAAGAGGATTTTCACTGGTCCAACAAATGCCCGTTAGGATAAAGTAAAATTTTCTCCGCAAGATAAAATCCAAGATTATCTCAGCTACTGTCTCCACACCTTAGGGCCTGGTGTCTTAGTGATTCCTTGTGAGCCCAGCTACGGCTGGGGCACGCTCCATATGTTTAAGGAGGAGAAGTAGCATAGCTATGAGTAACACCTGGACTTAGTCACCTAGATCGCGGCTGTTGCAGGCTCTTTAAACTCAACGGTGCTGGTTTTCCACCGGATACCATCTGGTTCTTCACCAGGTTGCTAAGTAAGAGCGATGCTCTTACCAGTTGCATAGCCGGAGTGAGCGGACTCAATGTGCTTTTCAGGTGTGTAAGACAATAGAGGATTATCTTATGAGGATAATATAATCCTCTGCACTGGTAATATCCTGATTGTTGGACCCATGGGTTTCCTCTGACTCTCATTTTGTCAGGTAAACACTAACTTTTAACATCCACTGAAATTATTATTCTTAAGGCTTAAAGATTTATAAAGGCTCAAAGATTCATTAACAATCAAACAAGCAGTGATTTACACAGCTTCACTATTACTTGGAAGGGAATCACTAGGAAGGGCAATTTATACATCATAACAGATTTAACAATCAAACACTGATTTACACAAATTTACTATCAGTTGGAAAGGAATCATCTAACTTAGAAATCTATCTATACAGAAGCATCTAACTAGGAGAAGCAGAAAATATAGAGGAGTTTACACATAACAAATTTTCATTGGGAACTTACTGATTAACAAAATACAGGTAATTACTAATTATCAAAATAATAAGATAGGAAGGGCCTTCTTAAGAGGAGGTCTTTATTTTTCCCGTTTCCTGTTTAGGTAACTGGTAGCAAATGGTCCAGGCATAGAAGGCCGACTTCTGTTGGTGATGGGAGATCTTCAGGGAGTAGAGACACCGAATGACTATAAGGAGGCACAAGACTATTAAACATCCTATAGCAAAAAGGATCCAGACATGGAGATTGAGTCCAGAGAACCAATGTGTGGGATTGAGCCAGTAGGCAAAATCATTAAGTGTATTAAGTGTAGCCTTATTAGACTCTGATTGTAATCTCAAGAGCTGTTCTTGTAATTGAAATTGTAAATTTTGAATATCACTTTTCAATGGAGAAGCGAAGCTAGCTAAAAGATTACTTTTAACATCCTTCCAGGACTCATTATATGGAAGGGCTGTAACACAGAAACGAGTGTATTCAGCATCACAGGTTAATTGGGAATGTTCCCATAGGGCTTTTTGTCGCTCTCCAAGCCAAAGGACTGAGGCTTCCAAAGCACCCAGACGCTTGAGGATTTCTTGATCAATACGTGCCATAGTTTGCATTTCAGAAGTAACATTTTGCATATAAGTGTTAAACTGCTGGGCTGTCTGAATAGATTGGGAGAGAGCTATGGCAGCAGTAGCTGCCGTATGGCAATAGCAGTGGCTGTGATAATAGAGGCTATGAGAATTCAAGAAACCTTTTAGTTCGTATTTTCTGTAATGCATTAACAACCTGAGTGAGGGGGGAGCTATCTTGCCAGGGGCGTGTAAGGTTAACGGGCAGCTAAAGGTGGCTTTTTTTGTCAAAGAACTAATACAGAATTGATGTTAAGAGTGGAGACATTTTGTCTGGACAGACACGGAGTAATCCAAATAGAGCCATTGGATAACGTTAATTGAAAAGAGGCATTTATCTTAATAATATCTGGAGGACTAGAAGTTATAGCAAAAATATATGGTCGAGATGTGCAAATAAGCACAGAATTGTTATGGTCATGGAGGGTCCATTGTAGTCTGGGGAGTGGGTTCTTGGCATCCTTTGCCCCCCTCAGAAAGGCTCCTGAACGGAGAGTTCTTTCATAAAAAGGGAGACCTAATCGCCAAGAAAGGATTTTTAATGGGGAAAAATGAATAGTTGAATAATGTAACCGAAGAATGGGTCCGGCTAGGCCGGGGTTCCAGGACTTAGAATGTCCTGGGTAATGGTATGGGGTTGCCCGCTGCCAAGTAGAGTGATTTGGTAATAAAATTAAACCTTGAGGGCCCCAATTTTCTAGTGAAATGTTGAAAGGGAGAGAGTATGAAGAAAAGTTAGTAGTTCGACAAATAACCCAAGTATTATCGATAGGGTCTGTAAGAGATAGGTGTGGGTGTTGATATACAGGGATGGAAGGGGGTGAGTGAGTAATATAGGCACTGAACGTGCCATTAATGCCTATGGCTTTAACGAAAAATTGCTTAGAACAGGCTGGTTGCTTATAGGTGCCATTGTAGTAAATGTAATTCATATACCATTGTTCTAGTATAGGCACGCACACAGAAGCAGTGCGTGGCTGAGTAGTGAAACACAAAGGAAGGGTGTTAGCACAGAGTGTCCAATTTGTGGACAGTACAAACCATCCCTCTTCAGGGGAGTTAGTAAGTGGTTTGGAATAGGCCAAATATTGTCCTCCAGTAATGTTAGTATCATTAGAGGAAAGAGGGGGCTCTGGTTCTTCCCAAGTAACCGGGTGGAAGACAAGGGGGCTAAGAACATGAGCCCAATAGGTGGTTCGGGCAGAGGTTGCTGGTACCTGAGAAAGGAGGAGGAGGAGAACACATACCTGTTGAGAATTGAAGGTCACAAATGAGACCATAGTTAGAAATAGATTTTCATGTGTATGTGGGGCACCTGTAGTTGGGACGATATGTTCAGCTTTGGAGGAGAGGGCTTTTAGACCTCCCCATGTTACCGGTATTGCAGAGCTCTGTTGTTCATTCTCCTTCCCTGGGGGACGAAAGGGTGGCGGCTGTTGCTAGATCATGATATGGTTTTACTAGTTGAGCGGGAATCCAAAGTGGGCCTGTAGGAGACAAAACAGCTGCATACCCTTGCCCCCAGGTTAATAATTCTGCAGGTCCTTGCCAGACAGAGGGATTTTGAGGATCTTTATAGAGGACCTGTGGGTGAGGTCGGGTGTCAGAGGGGACAAAATGTCGTTCTGCAGCAGTGCTACCATCTTTGGAAACCGATAAAAAATTAAAAGTAAAGAGAGCTTTGGCAAGTCTTCCATTTTGGTCACATACTCTAGACCCATCATCTCCCCCCTTTTGTTTATTTAAGAGCTGTTTGAGAGTATGATGGGCACGTTCAATTATGGCTTGCCCTTGAGGGTTACAAGGAATGCCAGTGGAATGAAGAATATTCCAAGTGGCACAAAATTGTTGAAATTTAGCCGAAGTATATGCAGGCCCATTATCAGTTTTAAGAGCTTGGGGACATCCCATAGTTGAAGTGGCTTGGGTAAAGTGACAACAGGCATGAGTAGAACATTCCCCAGAAAGGGCTGTAGCATAAAGAAACCCAGAACATGTATCTGTGGATACATGGAGATATTTAAGTTTCCCAAAGGGAGGATAGTGTGTTACATCCATTTGCAATAACTGATTGGCTACTAGACCATGTGGGTTGATGCCAGCAGCAAAGGACATGGGAAAAAAACGTTGGCAGTCATGACAGGTGCAAACAATTTGTTGTGCTTCAGCAAGAGAGATAAAAAATTGTTTTTGAAGTCCGCACGCATTTTGATGAAAGAAATTATGATAAGTTCGTGCATCAGAAAAGGCAGAGCTGGCGAGTAAATCAGCACGAGAATTGCCATCAGAAAGAGGCCCCGGCAAGGGTGTATGGGAGTGCACATGTACCACAAAAAAGGGAAAGTTATGGCTATTAAGCAGGGTTTGGAGCCTTTTAAATAAAGTAAATAACTCATAATCGGGACTAAATGAAAGAGTTACATTGCTAATATGTTGAATAGTGTGAACAACGTAAGCAGAATCAGCGACTAAATTGAAAGGCATTGGTTTAAAAATTTCAAAAGCAGCAACAGCTGCCGACAACTTGGCACGCTGTGTAGTGGAGGCCTTTTGTGTAATAAAATGTTACCAGGCACCGTCTGTCTGCCAAGTGACCGCTCCCTTTCCAGTTTTTCCTGATCCATCTATAAAGGCGGTAGGAGCGTTAGCAAGAGTTGAAGGAGAGAGCATAGTAGAAAATTGTAAAGGAAGGAGCTGTAGCGTAGAGAGTGGCTTTGAAGTGGGATAAGAATAAATTATTTGCCCAGTAAAATCAGCCAAAGCGATCTGGAGCTCTTCAGAATTAAGAAGACCATGATCAAAAGCTGTTTTTGTTACCCTAAAGTCTATAAAATGAGGGTCAGAACCCAAAAGCTGTTGAGTGTGGGTGCGTCCTTGCATTAATAAGTTAATGCGCTGAGAGAAACGTGTCAACAACTGTTGCGGAGAGCGATAAGGAAGAAAAAGCCACTCATGCGCTCGGAAGTCAGGAGTAAATTGACAGAGCACGCCTGTAAGACTATGAGGAGTATTTAATAGGAGAAGGTAAACAGGATGATTTATCTGTAAACGAGTTAAAAATTTTTCTTTAATGGCTTGGTTAACAAGTATTAATTCATGGCGTGCTTGGGTAGAGAGTGTCCTCATAGAAGTTAGAGCAGGGTCACCCTTAAGGGTTTCAAATAAGTGGGCCAGTTGAGAGGTTGTTATGCTGAGTGAAGGTCACAGCCAATTAATATGACCAAGGATCTTTTGGAGGTCATTTAGAGTTAACGCCTTGGGAATTATAATTTCTGGTGTTTTAGGACGAATGATATGGGTATCAAGATAGTATCCCAGATACTGCCACGGGGTGAAAGACTGAACCTTCTCAGAAGCTATTTGTAAGCCAAAACCTTGTAACGCGTGTTGAACAGAGACAAGAAGTGAATCAAGTTGTTCTGATTTGGGATGGGCTAGGAGAATGTCGTCCATATAACGATATATAAGACATGAGGGAAAGGCTCTGCGGACTGGCTTAAGAGCCTTATCAACATAATATTGACAGATAGTTGAGCTATTGACCATGCCCTGTGGGTGAACAGTCCACTCATACCGTTGCATAGGACGACAATTATTCATAGAAGGAACTGAGAAGGCAAATTTAGCACAATCATCAGGAGGGAGTGGGATGGTAAAAAAACAATCTTTAAGATCAGTAATAATAATATGATATGTTTGAGGAATACAGGCCGGATTGGGAATTCCTGGTTGGAGAGGTCCCATAGGGTTAAGATGTTGATTAACAGCCCGTAAGTCATGTAGAAGCCTCCATTTTTTGGACTTTTTAGGGACACAGAAAATAGGTGTATTCCAAGGGCTGCAGGAAGGCCGGATGTGTCCGGCCTCCAACTGTTCCTGGACAAGTCTTTTAAGGTGTTTTAATTTCTCTTCTTCAATGGGCCACTGCTCAACCCAAACAGGAGGGCCAGGTATCCAGGTTAACTTTAACAGAGGGTCTGTTTGAGCAGTGACCCCTATGAAAAATCCTGAGGGGTGCCAATTTGAACATCCCACTGGGAGAGTAAATTTTGTCCCCATAATATAGTGGGCAAAGGAAGGATAAAGGGACAGATAGCAGCAGGCTGTCGATCAGGGCTATAGCAAACAATGGGAAGTGTACTTTGAAAAGGACACCGTGTTCCTCCAACTCCTGTGAGGGTTTCAGCGGTTTGCTTCTTGGGCCAAGAAGAGAGCCAGGAATCAGAGGAGAAGATAGTTACATCTGCTCCAGAATCCGCGAACCCTTTGAACATGCGATCATTGACCTGAACAGTAAGATATGGTCAGGAAGATTGTAACTTAGTGACCCAAAAAGCGTCAGTACTGCCGAAACCCCCAGCCCGTCTTGGGGTAGTGCGAGCGGAGGGGACTACAAAGGGAAGTAAAATTAGCTGTGCTATTTTATCAGAGGGAGTAATATTCCAATAAGAGAGACTGGAAACCGTAATTTTAATTTGACCTTCGTAATCAGAGTCCATTACACCAGGATGAACAGTCAGACCTTGAGATGTAATACTAGAGTGACCCATTAGGAGTCCTAAATATCCTCGAGGCAGGGGTCCCCAAACCTGTGTTGCTATAAGAAAAATCTTTCCTCCCTTATCTATTATAGCCCCTTCTGCTAAGGGTAAATCTAGACCTTCACTCCCTTCCGTGGCTGCTTTTAAATCATTGACTCGCAAACGTTGCTATTTGGAGTTTATGCTGTGGTCTCCACACTCCACACTCGGGGGCTCCCTGGATTTTTCGGGGCGCGAGAGCTCTCGCCCCTCTTCCCGTTTCCCGACATAGGGCTGCCTTGATTGTTGAGACCTGCACTGATGAGCCCGGTGAAAGCCTTTACCACAGCGGGGACACTTTCGGGTTGGAAGTTTAGTGTTGGCATTTTTGTTTTTTAACCTATGACAGTCCTTTTTAAAATGTCCAGGTTTACCACACCCAAAACAGGTGGCAGTGGATGGACGGAGAGCTGCCGCTAGTACTTGTGCCTTATGAGTTTCTGTGCCAACATTTTGACATGCTCTAATCATTTCAGCTAAATTAAGATTCTGTGCCTTTAAGGGGGCTAAAACAGCTCAGGACAGTCAGCATTAGCATTTTCGTAAGCAAGCTGGAGACAAAGAACTTCAGCTGCTTGCTTGTTGATTATCTACCTGTCGGGAAATGGCTGTTTGGAGGCCGTTGATAAAATCAATGTAAGGCTTGTTTGCCAAATGAGCCGGTGGGTGTTCTGGAATCAGGGATTTTACTCCAGGCTTTGGTGGCAGCATCGGAGGCTTGACTGAATGCTTGCCTATTCATCTGACTCTGGGCCTGGGGAGTGGAATGATTCCCAACACCCAGGAGCGTGTCAAGACTAACAGGGATATTATGGTTAAGATTGTCCATAGCATAAAGGTTACAATGTTCCTTGTATTCTTGACTCCATATGCTAAATTGAGCAGGGGTTAAGACTGTTCACATTAAAACGTTCCAATCCCCGGGGGTCATCTCATAGTTTTGTTCTATAGCTTCTACAATTCCTTTTGTAAAGGAACACTGTAAACCATTCTCTATCATGCTTTTACGGAGTTCTTTAAAAACTTGAAAGTCAAGGCCATCGTGACGGGGCGGTCCTGCTCCCCTAGTGACAGGATAAGCAGAAAACCCTTCTTTTTCACGGCCCTCTCGCAAACATCTCTCCATAAGAGACTCATGTTGTGAGGAATCAGCCTCTGGAGGCACAGAAGGAGGAGGGTCATAAACATTTTCTTTACTAGGGGAGGGAGCCGAAGGAGCTGCCTGTAAGGACTGCAGGGCAAGGCGACAGTGGTGCCAAGCAATGAGAACTGAAGCTGGGATGTTCGTGTCACGAATGATGTTACCAATACGTTCCCATGCTTCTACATCAAGGTTTCCCCGCAAGGGATACCAAGGACAGGCAGATTCAATTAAAAGCAGAAGATGGGTAAGAGCTTCTTCTGACACCTTAAGCTTAGAGGCCTTTAACAGTCCTAACAACTGGGTTTTATATTGACGCTGTTCAGAAGAAAGAGAATTCCCCACAGTGAGGGAGAAACGGAAAATGAAAAAGGAGAATGAGAGACAGTAAAAACTCCTGGCCTGAAGCCTGAAATCCCTTGAGAGCGCTGGGGAAGGCCCCTTCGCCCTTGGGCTGTAAACCCAGCCTGAATTGGACGTCCGATGCTCACCACCTGAAGGGATTGAGTGCAAGGACGTCTACAGCTCTGTCCTCACGCAGGACACCATCTGTCGCAGCTCCTCACACGGGGCACCATCTGTCGCAGCGGCGGCGAATGTCGGGGCCGCGGAGACAATAATCAATGCCACAACTCTTACAGAGAAGTGGGGCCAGGAGGGTCACTCTGAGGAGTCGAACCCCGGCTTCAGTCCCAGGAGTTTATTTTATAGTCAGTACAGCAAACAGTGAAGCAAATAACAGAACAGTGGGCTTTGGGTGAATAACAATAAGTTTCGGGCAAGGGAGGAAGAATTGAGGTAAACAAGCCAATCAGTAACGGGTTTGGAAAAACAAGTTGTGACAAGTCTCAACATGTTGTGCAGCATAGAGGCCTGTATACATCCATATTTTAATGGCACATATCCCCACAGTCTTTGATCTTCATCAGTAAGTGCTTGAAGTCCTCTTTACTTTCAGCAAGCAAGGTTGTGTCATCTGCTTATTGAAGGTTGTTAATGAGTCTTCCTCCAATCCTAATGCACCATTCTTCTTCATACAGTCCAGCTTCTGGGATTATTTGCTCAACAAACAGACTAAGTATGGTGAAAGGATACCACCCTGACGCACACCTTTCCTGACTTTAAACCACTCAGTATCCCCTTGTTCTGTTCAAACGACTGCCTCTTGGTCTATGTACAGATTCCTCATGGGCACAATTAAGTGTTCTGGAATTCCCATTCTTCGCAGTGTTATCTATAATTTGTTATGAGCCACACAGTCGAATGCCTTTGCATAGTCAGTAAAACACAGGTAAACATCTTTCTGGTATTCTCTCCTTTCAGCCAAGATCCATCTGACATCATCAATGATATCCTATTTGGCAAAGACTATTATCCTTATTTTATGAGAGCCTTGGTGTTGCAAGTGGTTTGCAATTGGCTGCTAACCTAAAGATTGGCAGCTTGAACCCACCCTGAGGCACAGTGGAAGAAACAGGCCTGTCAGTCTATCTCAGTGAAGATTACAGCCAAGAAAACCCTATGGAGCATTTCTACTCGGTAACACATGGGGTTGTCACGAGTTGGAATTGGCTCAACGGCAACGGGTTATTATCTCCGTTTTAAAGATAAGGAAACTGAAACTTGGAAAGGTTATAAAGTACCTTGCCCAGGGTTTTACAAATGGGAAGTACATAGGTAGTATTTGAACGCAGATCTGACTCCAAATTCATAATACTTA
Source organism: Dugong dugon (assembly GCA_030035585.1). Classification (NCBI taxonomy): domain Eukaryota; kingdom Metazoa; phylum Chordata; class Mammalia; order Sirenia; family Dugongidae; genus Dugong; species Dugong dugon. Next base: position 71,498,630 of record CM057471.1, read on the forward strand.
ATATTTTTGGCATGCCTCTTTCCTCATCTTTTTTAAACTGGGTGAGGTGTTTTAATAAGTAATGCATTCACATGGTTCAAAAAGACTCAGTGAAAGCCAATAGGCCTTCCAGCTATCCAGTTCCCCTCCCTAGAGATAGTTGAGGTTATTTGTTTTTTGCTTATCTCTCCAGAAATATTCTTTGTGTATCCAAGGTAATGTGTGTGGGTATGTATATATTTATAAAAGTGGTATGTGTGTTTTCATGTCTCTTTACAGAAATAGCATATTATATATTCTGTTCTGCACCTCACCTTTTTCATTTAGCAGTATATCACAGTGATTACTTCCTATCGGTATTAAAACAGCTTCCTCATTTCATTTTTTTGGTCATCTTTAGTATGGATGTACCATAATTTATTAATGAGGCTCCTCTGATAGACATTTAGTTTGTTTCTGATCTTCCCCTTGTAATAAATGATGCTTTAGTAAATTCTTAGAACTGAAATTGTTGGTCAAAGGAGATGTGCATTTGTAATTTGGATGGATGTAGTGACTAAATTGCTCTCCAAGATGTTTGTACCAATGTCCACCACACTAGCAATGTCTGTCAAATTATTATTATGTTTTGTGCTTTAGGTGGAAGTTTACAGCACAAATTAGTTTCTCATTCAAAAATTTATGCACAGATTGTTTTGTGATATTGGTTGCAATTCCTGCAATATGTCAGCACTCTCCCTCTTTCCCTTTCCACCCTGGGTTCCCTGTGTTGTTTCATCCAGTTTTCTTGTCCCTTCCTTCTGTCTTTGCTTTTGAACAGGTGCTTTTGGTCTCCTGTACTTGACTGAACCAAGAAGCACATTCCTCATGTGTGTTATTGCCTGTTCTGTAGTCCTGACTAATCTTTAGCTAAAAGGTGAACTTTGGAGTGGCTTCAGTTCTGAGTTAGCAGAGTATCCGGAGGTCATAGTCTTGGGGGTTCCTTCAGTCTCTGTCAGACCAGCAAGTCTGATATTTTTTTGTGAATTTGAATTTTGTTCTACATTTTTCTCCTGCTCTCTCCGAGACCCTCTATTGTGATCCCTGTGAGAGTGGTTGGTGGAGGTAGCCAGGCACCATCTAGTTCTTCTAGTTCTGCTGGTGGAGGCTGTGGTTCATTAGTCCTTTGGACTAATATTTCCTTTGTGTCTTTGATTTTCTCCATTCTCTCTTGCTCCAGACGGGATGGGACCAATAGATGTACCTGAGATGGCTGCTTTTAAGACCCTAGACGCTACTTACCAAAGTAGGATGTAGGGTATTTTCTTTATGAACTATGTTATGCCAGTTGACCTTAGATGTTCCCTGAGACCATGGTGCCCAGCTCTCAGCCCCAGTAACTTGGTCCTTCAAGGTGTTTGGATGTGTCTAGGAAGCGTCTATGACTTTGCCTTAATCAGGTTGTGCTGACTTCCCCTATATTTTGTGTTGTTTTTCCCTTCACCAAAGTTAACTTGACTACCATCTAGTTAGTGATTTCCCCTCTCCACCTAGCCCCTCCCTCAAGACCATCAAAGATTGTTTTTTTCTGTGTGAAACCTTTTCTTGAGTTTTTATAATAGTGGTCTCATATACAATATTTGTCTTTTTGTGATTGACTTATTTCACTCAGCATACGCCCTCCAGATTCATCCATGTTATGAGATGTTTCATGGATTTATTGTTGTTCTTTATTGTTGCATAGTATTTCATTGTGTGTATGTACCACAATTTGTTTATTCATTCTTTGTTGATGGGCACTTAGGTTGTTTCCATCTTTTTGCTATTGTGAATAATGCTGCAGTGAACATGGGTGTTCATTGAATTATTTTAAAAGGAGCCTTGGTGGCACAATGGTTAAGTGCACAGCTACTAACTGAAAGGTTGTGGTTTGAACCTACCCAGTGGCTCCACAGGAGAAAAACCTGGCAGTCGCTCCTACGAAGATTACAGTCTAGGAAACCCTATGGGCAGTTCTACTCTATCACATGGGGTCAGTATGAGTTGGAATCAACTTGATGGTACACAACAACAAGAACAAGGGAGTTAAAAATATATTTTATTTGTATTTGTTGTCATTCCAAGTAATATATGTTCACTACAGAAAGCTTGAAAAATAAAGTACAAAGAAGAAGGTAAAAACCATCTTTAATCTTATGTTAATATAAATATTTTGTGTATATTCTTTCAGTATCATCTCTGTGTATATCTAATATCTCTATGCATACACCTATACTTTTTAGAAATATCCTGCTTTATACATATTCTGTTGTTACCTGATTTTGTAACAACTTTATTGAGGATAATCTCATATCATAAAATTCACTCATTTTAAATGTAAAATTCAATGATTTTTAATAAACTTATAGTTGTATAACTATCACCACAGTCCAGTTTTAAAACCTTTCCATCATCCCAAAAAGATCCCTCATGCTCATTTGCAATTAGTCTGTTACCTGATTGTTATTAAATATTCATTCAGCAAATAATTTTCACGTGTCTGCCATGTGCCAGGCACTGATCTGGGAGCTAGTTAATAAAACACATAAAAATTCCTGTCCTCATGGGGCTTACATTTTTGTGGAGCAAACTTTGTATTTTTCTTTAACATCATTTTTAATAATGACATAGTATTTCAGTATATAGGTGTACCATAATTAACTCCTTTATTTGACATTTAGATTGTTTCCATTGTTTTGCTATTGTAATTGAACATACTTATGAATAAACCCATGATTTTTTTATGTCATAGAATGCTGAGTTGAGAGAAATTCCCATTTTAGGCTGTTACATTTGCCCGCCCGAAAGGTCACACAGGTGTGCGCTTCTAACAGTAGTGTGTGAGAGTGCTTCTTTCCCACACTGCTAGCTGGGTTGCATTTTTAAATCTTTGCCAGTTTGAAAAAGAATTGTGTCTTATGTTAATTTTTATTTCTTTGTTTATTGATGAAGTTGACAAACATTTTTCCCTATGTTTAAAGGCAATTTTTATTTCTTTTTTTAAGTATCTGTTCAATTCTTTACCCATTTTTCAGTTATTATATTTGGCTTTTATTGATTTGTATGAGGGTTTTATACTTCTTTGCCATATATGTTCTAGTACTTTTCATAATTTGTCTTTTTTTTCTTTTGCTAAAAGGTGTTTTTTAGATATATAGAAGTTTTTATTTCTATAGTCACATCTGTATTTCTTCTGATATCTGTCTTTATGTACTTACAGATGCCTTCCCTAGAAGTTATTTTTGGATGTGCTGTGAAGAAGAATCTAACTTTATTAATATTTATTCATAGTGTTCCAGCAGCACCTATTTAAATAATTTTTCCGTTTTCATTGGTTTGAAATGGCCCATGAGGCCAGTCCTCGTCTGATTTCTATCTTGCCAACCTCATGTATCCTCTACCCTTCCCCTTGTGCCTCTTTCCGGCTGTGCCACAATACGTCCAACACATCCTCCTTGACTCAGGCTCTTTATCTCTTTGTCCATGTGATTCCCTCTGTCTGGAAAGTTTTCCTGTAGCATCCTTCTCCCTCTCCTGACACGTACACATACCTAGCTAACCTTTACTCATGTGTTAGGTCTCATCTGGAATGTCATTTGTTCAGTGTGCTCTTCTCTGAGCACTCCTTCATTATGAAAGCTCTCATAGCTCTTTTCATGACTTATAAAGATAAAATGATACTCCATAGACACATCCAAACTCCCTGCAGGACCAGATTACTGGGTTGAGGGCTGTGGGGACCATGGTCTTGGGAAACATCTAGCTCAATTGACATAACATAGTTTATAAAGAAAATGTTCTACATTCTACTTTTGTGAATAGTGTCTGGGGTCGTAAAAGCTTGTGAGCGCCCATCTAAGATACTCCACTGGTCTCACCCCATCTGGAGCAAGGGAGAATGAAGAAAACCAAAGACACGAGGGAAAGATTAGTCCAAAGGTCTAATGGACCACAAGTACCACAGCTTCCACCAGACTGAGCCCAGCACAACTAGATGAAGTCCAACTACCACCACCAACTGCTGTGACAGGGATCACAGTAGAGGGTCCTGGACAGGGCTGGAGAAAAATGTACAACAAAATTCTCACAGAAAAAAAAAAGACCAGATTTTCTGGTCTGACAGAGACTGGAAAAACCCTGAGAGTATGGCTCTTGGACACCCTTTTAGCTCAGGACTGAAGTCACTCCTGAGGTTCACCTTTCAGCGAAAGAGTAGACAGGCCCATAAAACAAAACAAGACTAAATGGACACACCAACCCAGGGGCAAGGACGAGAAGGGAGGAGGAGACAGGAAAGCTGGTAATGGGGAACCTAAGGTCAAGAAGGGGAGAGTGTTGACATGTTGTGGGGATGGTAACCAATGTCACAAAACAATATGTATATTCATTGTTTAATAAGAAGCAAGTTTGCTCTGTAAACCTTCATCTAAACTACAATTTAAAAAAAAAGGAAAAAAATTTTGAGAAGGGGGAAGAAAAAAATAAAGATAGAATGATGACAAACCTGGATCCTTAGTACCTAGTATATAGAAGACACTCAGTACATACTTGCTGAATGAATTGTAACCTAGTCATACATTTTGATACATGTAAGTGCCACTATATTTTTCTTTTTTAAAAATTTCCTCAACATTTTTTCTGAAAGATCTTTTGCTGCCCAGTATGGTAGCTACTAGCTACGTGTTCTTTTGGCTGCCTCGGTTGTGCAAACGATTAAGCACACAACTGCTAGTCAAAAAGTTCACGATTTGAACCCACCTGGAGGCACTCAGAAGTTAGGCCTGGTTATCTGCTTCTGAAAGGTCACAGCCTTGGAAACCCTATAGAGCAGTTCTCCTTTGTACACGTGGGGTTGCCGTGAGTCAGAATCGACTCAGTGGCAACTAACAACGAGCACGTGTGGCTCTTGAGCACTTGAAATGTGATTAGTTGAAATTGAGACATTCTGTAAGTGTAAAATACACATCAGATTTCAAAGACTTAGCACAAAAAAGAATGTAAAATCTCTTATAACTTTTTTATATTGATTACCCTTTGAAATGATGTTTTAGATATATTGGGTTAAATAAAATATATTATTAAAATTTGTTTTATGTGTTTTTTTAACTTTAAAAAATACAGCTCATAGAAAACATTAAATTACACACATGGCTTGCATTATATTTCTATTGGACAGCAGTGTTCAAGATGAATTTTAAAAATCCATTTTGTCAAGTTTCTAAGAAAACATTCCATTGGGCTGCATTATATTTATAAATAAATTTTTTGAATAAGTGTCCATCTTGATAGCATTGAATCTTTCTGCCAGAAGCATATGTCTCTTCATTTCTACATTTTTTTGTCCTTGTTGAAGTAAAGTGTTATGGTTTTCTTGTAGACCCCGAATATTTCTTCTTTATCCTCTAGGCATTTTATAGTTTCTGTTAAACTGAAAAAAAAGGCAGCACAGGGGCATCTGACCTCCTCTAACTTCAGAAGGGGGAGGAGAGACTCAGTATCAGCATCAACAGCCCAAAGCTGATACCTATGAGGTGGAGATCAGACATACCATGCACCTCTCTCCAACCTTCTTACTGATTCTGACATGAGCTGTCCCTTCCACAGCACTCTCTACTTCTCTGCTGGGGTTGATAAGTCGTTGTGGTGGCCTCACAGAACTCACAGACCATACTCACCGTTATGAGGTTTGTTAGGGAAGTAACAGGTTACAATCCAGGATCAGGAACAACTCAGTTCTTGGATCAGGACAGCCTCTTTTCAGGCATGCCTGCAGGCAGGCCCTTCTCTGGTCCTCAGCCCCTTGGTCCCTTGCCCCAAGCTCTGCCCTGTGTTAAAAAGCTCTTTAGCTCTGCCAGTAAGTACCCAGAGGCACCCCACTCTGCCAAGAAGCCTCCTGCCCAAAGGCACTAAGCTCTCTCACTCCATGGGATAGCAAGCCTAGCTCCATCAAGCCTAGTTCCATAGACAAATGCCCAGAGCTACCCCATTCCACCAGGAAGCCTACTGCCCAAAGGCTCTCAGCTGTCACTGCATGGGTAGGCACACCCACTGTAGCCACGCCTGACGCTGGTCTCCTGGTTCTGCCGCTGCTTCTTCCCATCTCACGCCATCTTGGATGTTATGCTCTCTCTGTCTTTGGGTCTAGGAGTTTCTCAAAGCAGGGATCCTGGGTCCAAAGGACATGCTCCACTCCTAGCTGTTCTTTGTGGTAGTGAGGCGCCCCCTTTCCATCTCTGGGATGGCTTGTTTTAAGCCGCTTCGTGGGATGGCAAAACTGACCAGTGCCCTCATTCGGATTCCATATACTTTATTTGCATGGTTCTATTTCCACAAGGGTGCCATGCACCTTATTTGCACTGTTAGTAAGCTATCCAGTTCTCTTGGTGGGCCACAAGTATATTATATGCATAGTCTCATCCAGTCATTTGGTGGGAGTTAAAGACCATGGTGAGAAAGGCCATTTAAAAGCGATCCATCACACCGCAGTTGCTATTGTTGGTTGTAACTTTTCATGATCTTCCCTAGCTGGTTTTTTATGTAAACTTGTTTTTGAAACCCTCTGCTTAATAGACCCTGATTCTAACATATTTTTTCAAGTGACTCTTCCGTGTTTTCTCTGTGAATAATATCATCTGCACACAATAGTAGTTTTGTCTCCTCTTTCCTAATGGCTATATGCCTTTTCTCTTGTCTTATTGCTTTGGCTAGAACTTCCAGAATAATGTTAAGTAAGAAAAGTAATGACAAGCAACCTTGTATTGTCCCAGGCATTAAATGGGAATTCATTTACTATCGTGCTTACCAGACTATGCTCCAGGGAACACTAATTCTTTGGAATATTAGTATGTGTTCCTTGAGAGAAGAGTTCTTTGGTTAAATGAATTTGAAAATGACTGACTTAATTCTTTTCTGCAGGATTTTTCAAATGGATTATTATGATGAAGTGTTTTTGAATCCCTAAGATGTATGGATATTAGGGGTAGCTCATGGGCTTCTATTCTGCTAAATACGTTTTGGGAAATACAAACATGTTTCCTTTTTAAGGATGATATTGCCCCTGGTTTGAGGTTGATTTTGTTTATTATATTAACAGTATTGTTCTACTCCTAGCTTAGTGAGTATTTTTCCTTACTCTGAAAGGATGTTTAACTTTCTTATATGCATTTTTGACATAACGTTGATTTGGTCATATGGTTTTTCTTTTTTGACTTACTGATGTTATGAATTACATTTGTATATTTCCTAACATACAGCCACCCTTACGTTGTGAAGCAGACTTACTTGAACATAAAATATTATTCTTTTAATAAAATAGGTTATATTTGCTAGTATTTTCTTTCGGGCTTTAAAATCTGTTTTCTTAAGTGAAGTTGACAGTTTTCTTCTTTATGCTGTTTGTCGTCTTCTGATATAAGTTACAACATATGAACTGAGATGCTTTAAATGTTTTACATGCATCCAGAACATTGTGAACAGCCTGAAGATCATTTGTGCCTTGGCACTTCTATTTCTTTTTATTCAGTTCTGCCAGTTTATGTGATCCTAAAAATATGTCCATTTTGTGCAGATTTCAAATCATAAATCTAGGATAAATAAAGGCATAGTATTCCTCTTTGATTAAAATGTTTTAACCTAAATTCTGATGTGATTTAAAAAAAAAAAAATTCTGACATGACCTAGCTATACTAACTGGTTGGTCCTTTCTATATTTGTTTCTTGCTGTCTTTTGGTTAATTATTCCTTTTCTAACCTCTTGGGTGATTTCATTTATTTTTATTCTTTATTCTTTAGTGATAAAAACTTTTGGGGCACTGACTTTCTGTGCTGCGGTTCTTTGTTAATTTTTTCAAAACCACATTTCATTATGAAAATTCTCAAATATACAGAAAAGTTGAGAGAGTTTTACACTAAAATCTATATTCCCACCATCAGGAGTCTATACAGTTATTAACGTTTTATTGTGTTTGCTTTATCACATATCTGTCTACCTCTTTTTTTTTTTGGATGCGTCTTCAAGTAAGTTGAAGATGAAAGTGAACTTCACTCCTAAAGCCTTCTTGCTGCAGTTTTGGTGTGAGTTTTCTCATTTTCTGAATAGTTTTATTTTGTTTTGATTTTTCTCTTTGATTCAATAGTTATTCAGGAGGAATTTAAATTTATATTGTTTGGGTTTTTAAAACTTAAAATAATAATTCTAATATCTAATTTTGTTGTGTTTTGGTAAGAGAATGCAGCCTGGGCTATATATATGTGAATATTTTTTTGTGATTCAGTGTTGCTGATTCTAGGCAAGAAGAAGGGAAACTGACCTAGATGTGCTAGAGCTGTGAGTAGCAGTGGAGGATGATGCAACCATTATGCGTTTTACTGCCTAAAGATAACTCTTCGTTGGAAGGCACTGAGCATTGCTCTATGAATTACCAACCCAAAGAGGATATAAAGGTGTGCAAAACTGAAGAGAAAAAATGCAAATTAAGACAATAATACTAAAAAGGGTTTAGCACGATTTATTATATCCAATGTGTAGTATCCTTACAAAATGCCAATTAGAAATACAAAACTAAGGCAACACGTTCTTTAGATGAGTTTACTTATTTTTTAAAAAGTACTTCAAATCTGCAAAAGTAGGTAAAGCAGGGAAATTTTTTTTCCTAAAAAGGATACAAAATTCTCAGTTAGGGCTGAAGCAGCTCTACTGAGTGTGAAATGTTTTCATTTTGATTAAGATGAATGTTAGCTAAATATGGCACTAGGCTAATTGATCATTAGATTATTTGGCTTTAGGTGAATTAACCGAGACATGGAAGACTAATAATAATAAGTAAGAGGAGAATGTTCAGGCAGACCATCAGAGGTATAATAGCTACAATGGTGGTGGTGGTGTTTTTGCAAGCTTGTATTTATGCCACTTGTATTTAGTGAGGTGTTAACAGTGAATTGTGAAAACTCTGTCTTTCTGCAGATTACGCTTCTTGTCAGTAGAAATGGACAGCAGCAGTTTTATTCAGTTTGATGTGCCCGAGTACAGCAGCACCGTTCTGAGCCAGCTAAATGAACTCCGCCTGCAAGGGAAACTATGTGACATCATTGTCCACATTCAGGGTCAGCCATTCCGAGCCCACAAAGCAGTCCTTGCTGCCAGCTCCCCATATTTCCGGGACCATTCAGCATTAAGTACCATGAGTGGCTTGTCAATATCAGTGATTAAAAATCCCAATGTGTTTGAACAGTTGCTTTCATTTTGTTACACTGGAAGAATGTCCTTGCAGCTGAAGGATGTTGTCAGTTTTCTGACTGCAGCTAGCTTTCTTCAGATGCAGTGTGTCATTGACAAGTGCACGCAGATCCTAGAGAGCATCCATTCAAAAATCAGTGTTGGAGATGTTGACTCTGTTACTGTTGGTGCTGAAGAGAATCCAGAGAGTCGTAATGGAGTTAAAGAAAGCAGCTTCTTTGCCAACCCGGTTGAGGTTTCCCCTCCATATTGCTCTCAGGTGCGGCAGCCCACCACAAGCAGTGATCTTCGGATGGAGACTACCCCCAGCAAAGCTTTGCGCAGCCGCTTACAGGAAGAGGGGCACTCGGACCGAGGGAGCAGTGGGAGTGTTTCTGAGTATGAGATTCAGATAGAGGGGGACCATGAGCAAGGAGATCTGCTGGTGAGGGAGAGCCAGATCACTGAGGTAAAAGTGAAGATGGAAAAGTCTGACCGGCCCAGCTGTTCTGACAGCTCCTCCTTGGGTGACGATGGGTACCACACTGAGATGGTTGATGGGGAACAAGTTGTGGCAGTGAATGTGGGCTCCTATGGCTCTGTGCTACAGCACGCATATTCCTACTCCCAAGCAGCCTCGCAGCCAACTAACGTATCAGAAGCTTTTGGAAGTTTGAGTAATTCCAGCCCATCCAGGTCCATGCTGAGCTGTTTCCGAGGAGGGCGTGCCCGTCAGAAGCGGGCTTTGTCTGTCCATATGCACAGTGATCTGCAGGGTTTGGTGCAGGGATCTGACAGTGAGGCTATGGTGAATAACCCTGGGTATGAGAGCAGTCCCCGGGAGAGGAGTGCAAGAGGTCACTGGTACCCATACAATGAAAGGTTGATCTGTATTTACTGTGGAAAGTCCTTTAACCAGAAAGGAAGCCTTGACAGGCACATGCGACTCCACATGGGAATCACCCCCTTTGTGTGCAAGTTCTGTGGGAAGAAGTACACACGGAAGGACCAGCTGGAGTACCACATCCGGGGCCATACTGACGATAAACCATTCCGCTGTGAGATTTGTGGGAAGTGCTTTCCATTCCAAGGTACCCTCAACCAACACCTGCGAAAAAACCACCCAGGTGTAGCTGAAGTCAGGAGTCGCATCGAATCCCCAGAGAGAACAGATGTGTATGTGGAACAGAAACTAGAAAATGATGCATCGGCCTCGGAGATGGCCCTCGATTCCCGAATGGAAATTCACACAGTGTCTGATGCTCCTGATTAAGATGGTAAAGAAGTGCACCCAAACAAAGCACATTAATCAATGCATATTTGTGATTTGCTTTGTTGTAATCTTTGGTTTTCCCAACCATCTGGAAATCTCTTGGTTTCTTGGCAATCCAAGGTTTCTGGATGGAACACTTCATTGTGTTTATCCTTTTCCCCATCTTCCCTCCCCCAAGGAGCTCAAAGCATGAAGGGCAGTGTATCCAGGGAAAACACAGGCTGACAGTATTCCTCTCTGGCTGAACTCTTTAATCCAAAATCTGCCAGTGGTTTAGCTATGCCAACTGGTTGACCCTATATTCTCTGCCAAGAGGCATACTCTCTCTCATCGTGTGTGCTGGCACTGGTGCATTTCCACCAAGAGAGACTAGGATGCCGTCAGCCGATACAAATGGGTAACCTTTTCTAATTTAAAGTTACTTTTAGGGGATAGTTAGACAATTTATATATATATATAATAAAGTGATTATTATATATATGGTATATATACATTCTCAAATTTGATTTTATTCTAGTTGAGGTGAATGTAAAAGGATTATATAACACAATGTGAACAGGGCTTTCGACTCTGTCTCATCCCTACCTAATATGTTAGGGTTTTGCCCCTTTATTTCCCTTACAAAAGAATGTTAATGGTTTTCATATATATTAATCATTGTGTCCAAAAGCAAGCAAAGCAAATCACAGTCTTCATAGCTCTGCTTCATAACAAGTACATAAACCAAATGCCATAAAATGTGTTCTAGTTGGAAACCATTTGGAATTTTTGTTAGTTGTCCAGTGGGTGAGCTGGATGACCTGTGGTGCTGACCTTTTTACATATTGTAGTGTTATATTAGCCAACCCCAAAGGAGCAGTGGTTTTCAATGTTCTTACTGGCCTACAAATCTACCTTCATTCCGTACTGTAGAAACATACATACCAGGTAACTAAATCGCGTCACTCTACCACAAGCTAGTACTCGCACTAAAGGAAAGGAATTTGTAGCTCAGGCTACAAAATTCTCCAAGCAGTGTTGTGTTCTTTTTCTTTCTCTTTTCAAACAGCCAGTTCAGGTGCACAGCAACTTTTTCTACATGCAGTTCCCAAGGAAACTGCAGAACTTGGAATTTGTACTTTTTGTAAAGATATACTCTATGGGAATTGCAAGCAATATATCTATCTTAGTATTGTGTGTGCTAATGAGAGCCTCAATGGCTCCCCCACTCTCAGTGTTTCCTGCTTAAAGAAACCAACAGTTAAAAAGCCCTCTAGTATACTCTGTGTGTCACCAAATCTGTGTATGTCACCATTTTTTTGGTTACGTGGTGCTATTTTTATGTTAAGTATCTTTTAGGTCAGTATAGTATAGAAAATGTGAAATCTAATGGTAATAGTGAATTACAGTTTTTTTCTTCTTTTGAGTTCATAGCTTGAAAAGAGACCTCAAAAGCATGTGCTGGCAAACACATTACTGTATAAAAACTTTCCTGAGTCCTATTTCAATAATGTGTTAGTAGTACTTTAGGAAATGTCTTCAGTTCTAGCTTTTGCTCACATGTGTGCTTCTAGTATACAAAACAGGCTTTACAAGATTGCTTTGGTACTGTATACTCTGGCAAAGAATAATTTTGTGAGTAATTTGGTTGTGAGTTTGTGCTGCAGGCTGCTGTTGGGATGTCAGCACCCCAGACTCTGCTTGAGAACCTTGGCTCTGAAAACTCACAACCAACAGTTCTCCACAGGAGAGCAGCAAAACCACCGGAAAAAAAACAAAACAAAAAGAGCAGCCTCATAGGCTATGAGTTAAGTTAAAGGAATAAAAAAAATAGATGTTTGCTGGTTTTCCATGCTTTTTTGTCTCTTAGTATACAAATAATGGTGGGTTTTTTGGTTTGTTTTTGTTTTGTTTTGAGAAAAAAAAAAAAACAAAAACCATTCAAGCCCTTTGTGTGTAATAGACCCCCGGGGGTGATAGCTGTGCAGTAGCATCTCTTTAGCACACAGATCTGCTCACATGTGAACTGCTGCACTACACATCAGTGTTCCTACGTACAGATTACACTCTAACTCCTGCTGCTCCAGAGGAGCGGCTCTTGCTAAATCGGGTATATAGTATGCCTTTTTCCTTGTCAAACTGCCTAAGTAAGGGGTTTGTTCTCTCCCTGAAGCACTCATTCAACTCCTGTAAAGCCGTGTGCCTCAAGGGGAGGCTGGACCCCAAGTGTTTACCCACTTAAATATGTTCTGGGGTTTCAGGTGAATGTTTGTGAATTCTTTTTCCTTACATGAATAAGTTTGGTTTTGATTTTTTTTTTTTGAGGAATTAAATGCAAAAAAAGTTGTGTTTTAATACAAATTAAGTTCGTTACAAGAAATGCCCAAATCAAGGACATGAGAGGTCAGGCTCAGGGAAGGAACCTCCTTTTCACTCAGGCTTGGGGCCTTCCGAGAGGTCTCCAGAGTATTCTGCGAGATGTGAGACAAGTTAGGAGGGGAGGGCGCTTGGGGCAAGCACCTTGAATGTCCTGGTTCTTGTCATTGTGTCAGTCTTAACCTTATTTACATGGAGTTCTTTGTATTTGTAAATTTGTTTAACTGGTTTGAGTTTACCAAAGAGTGACTTATCCAAAATTGTCTCTGACAAAAATAAACATTGCTTTGATTGTACAGTTCAGGTTCAAACATTGTAATGGGACTGTTAAAGGGGCAGAAAATTGACTCTGAGTTTCTCTCTAATAATCATTATTCCGCATTTTGCAAGTTTCACTTGCTCCCATTCATGTTGCTAACACTTTTTACCCTTTCCACTGCTCGCAGTGTTAAGAATGAATTCTCAAGCCATAACACAGTACTGTAAATTTCCACAGGGCTTTGAGGGAGGCAGCCGTAGACCAGCACAGAGCTGTGTAGCCTCTCTGAGCACTCATACTGCCATGCTTCCCAGTGTGCATGGCTGTGAAAGATTAACTCCGGCAGCAGCAATTAATTGTGCCTTGTCACATGAGGATGTGCCAGGAGGATTAACATGACCACAGAACAGAAACATTCTCTCCCCGAAGTTCATGTCTCCGCAGACGAAGTACGCTATTGTAACTCCTTAGAGCAACTGTTTTTGGAAAGCAAAGTCCCTATTTCTGTACAGTTTTAGGTTAGATGTTTCATTTATAACAAATGCAGAAATCAATTAAGATAAAGTGATATGTGAAGAAATCTTTTACAGTAAATATATCCTAAATTCATATAGGCTTGTTCATAATTGAGTCTCTTCTTGAGCTACCTTTTTCAATACGTAGACAATGTGAAGACAGTGACAGCGTCCTTTTTTTTTCTATAGTTTAACCTGTTATTACAAACTGTGAAAACAAAGAAGCTTATACTTTTACTAATGTTTGTGGTTCTAAACAGTTACTTTCATTTTAATCAGTTCTCTATCCTATAATTTCTACTACAGCTGTAAATACATTTAGAAATTATATTTGTAAATACAGTATCTGATGACAAGTTCATTTTTTGGTCAGTGGAAAGCCTCCCAATCGGCTCTGCCTTGGTTTTTTATTTTTTTAAACAGCAGAAAGGATACTGTCGGTTCACTGTTAAGCAGAATATACTGTAGAGTTAAATTGATAGTTTTTTTTTAAATAATCATCCAGAGCATGAGTAGATGTCTTTTCTAATAATAGTAGTCATAACCAAGTCTTTGTTTTTCCCTTAGCCCAGACCATAGACCTGCATATTTTTGTGTGTGGTTTTGTTTTTAGTTCTGTTTCTACAGGCTAAATTTTAGGAAGAACTTGCAGGAATACAAAACAAGGGCTGGGAGGAAAATCATCTATGGGAATGAGCTTTACTTTAAAGAGATCAGTGTATTTTATTTTAACAACTTGTTCTATTAGTTACTGTGATTTTTATGTTGTCATCGTTATTGTTAAAATCTATAATGGTTTCCTGTGAAGCCTCCACTGAAAGGGACTCAAATATGCAACACCTAAACTATTTTCCAAGGGCACACGCCCCTTGAATGGTGCTTCTAGACTGGTCAGGGTTATTTATTAAATTTTATATATGAAAGCATTGGGGAATTGTGTAAATTCTTTATATGAAACTAGTTCATAGATCATAGATTTCGTAATACTCAGTGCAACTGAACTAAAGGTTCAGAAAAGTCATTCACGTTGTTCCAAATTTGTAATGGTTGTCACACGTCACACACATCTTTTTCAGTAAATACCAGAGTGTTTCCACTGTTTCTGCCCAGTGCTTGACTTTTTGGCCCAGAAGAGATCCTGTTTTCTCTGGTTCCCTCCCTGGGTCTAGCACAGACAGGGCTATTATAGTTCTTGATCAAGTCCTGGAGTAAGCCTTGCTTGGCGCTCCTTGTAGCAGATTCGGTAAACAGACCTCTTGCTGCCCCTCAGTGACAAGTATGCTGTGAATTCAACCTTTAGACTTGCTGCCCAAGTCATTGGTTGCTGCTGTGACTATAGTAAGAGGTAAACTTAACCCGGTTAGTTTGAGAATGAATGACCATTTTCCTAATGTGAAAACCATCTCTTACCACTTTTATTAGTAGGGCTAACATTTTTTTCCGTTATAAATGGTTGAGCAATTTGAATGACTTAACACAGTGTCATTATCTTGCAATATAAACTGGTAACCTCACAACTCCACACTTCATCACCATATGAAGTAAATGAAGCTAGCTAAGCGGATGCTGTATCAACTAGTAACTTGCCATTAAGGATTATTTTATAGCATGACTTTAAGACTATTTATTCAAATGATATTTTACTCTTGTATTCATTTTGTTTTAGATTTGTGACATGAATATTTCAGTGCTGCTTAATTTTGTTCTGATGAATCCTTGTTTCTTGCTTGTAAATGGCTTTTTTATGGTATAAATAAAGTCAATGGAAATTGCTGTTTGTAAATAAAAATGCTTCAAGAGCAAATGTGCTGTTGTCTCCCTCTGTATTTGCCCCTTCTGGTCCTAACAAACATCTGCCATGTCACAGTTTCTGTAACAACTGTTTTTGAAAGGTTAGGATTTCATAAAAAGCTTTTATGCCACTATTGTGCTGGGAAGAGGAAAAAGAAGCAGGTATATTTCTGACTTTTCTCTTGAGTGGCTAAGACGGGATTGTCAGGAACCCTGGTTGTTATTCAGGCTTCCCTAGAATGAATTGCTGGTAACTCCTTTCTCCACTTTCTCTCAAAAAGTGCCCCCTCGGCTCCCTTGAATGCATCTTGCTCACTCTTGCCACAGAATGTGGGACTTGCACATGCAGTTTCTTCCGTCTCAGACTGCCTCCTCTGTCTTAGCTAGTTAACTCCTCATCCTTCAGCTTTCACTTCAGGCCTTCCTCAAGGAGCCCTTCCCTACACAACCCTTCTAGGTCAGGCCTCTATAACATTGACTTTTATTGACATGTATTCCTGCCCTTCAGAACACTTCTTTCAGTTTACAATTGTATATTCATTAGTGTGACTATTCAAGAAATGTTTCTATAAGCTCCATGAGAACAGGGATCTAAACTGTTTTTACTCTCTACTATATCTTTAGCAAAGGACCAGGGACCACAGTAGGTGCCCAGTAAATTTTTGTTGAATGAATGAGCAAGTGCATGAATTCTGGAGGGTTGGGCAGGGCAGTGTGGCTGGGAAGCAAGCTGGGGTCAAACTTGGCTCTTCTGGTGCTAGGAGCAGACTTGCTCCAGGCACTTAAATAAGAGCTGCTGTAAAGCAAGGTCTCTATATTCACACTAGGGCTTCTTTAGAATCAGTTGGGTAATGAGAATCTGGTATATAAAGTGAGAGCCAGTACACAAGGGGATGATGAAAAAAGTACATTGAATTGTAAGCCTGGAGATGTGGCTTCTAGTCCTAACACTACCTGATGGTTACCTTGAGCAAACACCTCACCCTCTTTAGCCCCGGTTTGTCTAAGTGCGAGAGCTGGAAACTTGTGGATCGATCAGGTCCAGTGTGAGGCAGTGTCTTCCAATAAATGTGTTTATTCCTTAAGGCTGGAAAACTAGGCTACCAACAAGAATCAAAAGATAAGCTTCTTCAGCAGCAGGCTTAGAGGAATATCCTCATGGAATGCGGTCCTCGCAGTGGGTGCACCAACTGAAGCAGATGCAGAGTTAGAGTAGATGTTGTGTAGACCAGATTGAGATGCACTGCTGGCAAAAGGGCACTGGCAGTTCCCGGCTCTTCTTTCCATTTATCCTGAGGCATGACCTATCTTTGGTTTCTTCTAGTTGTAATTGATGCAATTGTTGACTAAGCCTGCCTGGCTTCAGGATGTTTATGATGTCCTTTATAATGTCAAAGGACTATTGCCAATCCCTAATTTCTTGCTGATCTTCATCTCTTGTTCCCTGGACCATTTCCTTGCCAGCCCTGAAACCTCAATGAAACATTTAAATGTCTCATGTGATGCTTCCCCGCAAACCCCCACCACCACCACCTCACACCAGCAGGCCTAGCTTGCACACCTTTTGTCAGCAAATAAGTCTCAAAACTTTCAGAGCACAAAATAAATGGCAGAAAGGCCACCTTAAAGGAAACAAATGTTGCAGAACACATTGCAGTTGGGATAGTGCCAGGGATCCTTCACTGGGTGATTACCGTGATTGGCCAAAGTTATACAATAAAGCTTGCTGCCTAGGTCTCATTGGTCAAGAATGTACGACAGTATTCTTATTCTAAGTGTATGTGTATATGTACATACAGTGGATTATAATGCAAACCCCCACAGGGCAACCTGCCTGAGTCTGTAAGAACAGAGCTGCCTTTCTTGCCTCTCCACTCTGAAACAGTAAATAGCCCCCTACCCTTTGTCGACTTTGAAACAGGTTGCTTAGTTGGGATCCTTTTGTTCCGCCTCTACCCTAACTGAGCTTGCATTTTATCATGGGTGGGGTCCGGCAGGGCCCCTGGGGAACAACATCTCTTTCTTGGGAGGGGTGGGGCTAACCAGATATTGCTGTTGGTTGTGCTGCTTACTCCTAGCTTCGCAGGCCTTGCACTTGTGGTGCAGATAAGCCCACCTTAGGCTTTGCTGTGGAGACAGTGAGGTCCCAGGCACTCAAAGCATTCCTTCATCTTTTGGGCTTAGCCTCGGACCTTAGGCACTCTTCATTGCATCCCAACAGAAGATTTGCTTCTGTTAACCTTCCCTGGGCTCCCTGGTTGCTGTGCATGGCCAAGCCCCTGAGACCCCTAGCTAGAACGGATTCTGTAGTTTCACTTTCAACACCTTCAGGTGCCGTGTGCGTGCGCGTGCATGTGTGTTCATGCTTTTAAATGCACAAATAAGAGGATGAGTAAGTTTGAATTCCGTCACCTCAGAGTGTTTGAAATGGCAGGGGAAGACCCTTGCACTCTCATAATAGTGGGAAGAGACTCTACAGCCTAACCACCCCCATCACCAATAATACTGGGACTCCTACAATAGTCCCATACTTAATCTCCAGTTTCTGCTTTGCTTATGGAAACTGACTGCTTCCTAAGGTGAGTCTGCATCTTTGACAACATTCAACGACAGAAAGTCCTTCCTATCCTCAGCCCCAAATCTGCCTACCTGGAGCTTGCACCCTTGGCTCTTCATTCTACTCCATAGGGTCACTGAATATTTTAAATATTCCACAAAATTCCTGGCTCTGTCTAGCCTTCTCTCTGGGCTGCTCTAGTCTAAATGTGACTCTGGGCTATTTTCTCTAGAGTCTAGGCCATAGGGACTATGCCCTAGCTGCTCAACCCTCCCCCCCGCCGCCCCCCACCACATTTCAAAGCTTTAACAAATACTGCAATGGGATATGTTTCTGAGAATGATCAGAATTTAATTGGAACTGAGGTAGTGGAGTCCATAACTTGGAAGAACACTTCTTTGGCAAACAAATAATTTTTGTGTGACTGTTTTTTTAATTGTGCTTAAAGTGAAATTTTACAATTGTATTCAAGTTAGTTTCTCATACAAAAATTTATACATACATTGTTATGTGACCCTAATTGCTCTCCCATACTGTGACAGCACACTCCTCCTTTCCATCCCGGATTTCCGGTGTGCATTCAACCACTTCCTGTCCCTTTTTGCCTTCTCATCTCGCCTCCGTGCAGGAGCTGCCCATTTAGTCTCATGCATCTACTTGAGCTAAGAAGCACACTCTTCACGAGTATCATTTTATGTCCCATACTCCAGTCTAATCTTTGTCTGAAGAGTTGGCCTCGGGAATGGATTTAGTTTTGGGCTAACAGTGTGTGACTGTTACTTTAACTAATCTGTCTCTCTGCCAGGCGATCAGTTCAACACACATCTGGGTTCTTGGAGCTGTTTTTAATTGTATTTTTATTTTTTTCCCTCATCAGCCCCTTCGCTCTTTTCCCTTGCTTCTGCAAATATTAATGTGAGAATTAAAAGCCATCCATTCACCTTACTTTCGGAGGTCTGGGCTCTGAGCATGGACTCTTGCATCTGAATTTCTTCTGAGGCCTCACATTCATGCCCTTGGAGAGCTTCCTTTCCCTTTGGTTACCAATTCGTCCTGCTCTCCAGGGATGTTCTGGCTTTCTCAGGGAGCTGGGCTTAAGCTACAGACACTGGCGCTAACTCAGCTAGGAAAAGAGATTCCTGTCTTGCTTGTGTATCATCTTTGCAGAGGGAAAACACTTGAGCTAGTTGCTGGTTTCATAACACTTCCTCTTTGCCCTTTCAACACAACTGCTTTCCCAATACCCAGGCTTCTTTCACGCCTTGCCTGCTGCACCTTGGCCAGGCTGGTGGTGAAATGGGAATGCTATTAGGTGTTCAATAACTAAGCTACCAGTTCCCTTCTTTCCTTCCACTGCTTGTCCCCGCCTTCCCACAAGGGACCTCCTGCGACCAGGTTCTGTTGAAAGGCCTCATTTCCGACTCTGTGATCAGGGGATGGTGAGCTGCAGGCCCTCTGAGTACTGGAGATTTCCACCCTGAAGGTAAGCTCTGCATCTCTCTGCTTACAAGTTAACTTGTAGAAATATTTCCTATGTAAGCACCTTTTGTAAAGTATCAGGCGCTATCTGGATATAATGGCCTAAGGCCAAATGGAAAGAGTTGGGTAGTCCTCTTCCTTGGGGCTCTGAGTGGCTAGATAATAAGGCTTACATCCTCACTCATTCCCCCAGAGAGCCAGTGACAGGGCCTGGTAACTTTGAGAACTCTCCGAGGGCAGATGATCCAGGGACAGGGTATTCTGTTCCTGGGATTTGCCCTGGGCACTAAGATGCCCGCTCTCTCAGGTCCAGGGGGACATATCTCAGGTGGACTGACCGTGATTCTGGGACACCACTCCCTCCTGCGGTCCCAAAAAAGAATTACATGACTCATGAGCCTTTGCTGGCCCTGGTGCACTGTGGAAAAGTGTTGACATGCTGCTGGTCCTGAGTTGGACCACAATTGCATCCACTGGCTGGAGGAGTGGACATGTACCATAAATGGAGGGCTCAACCTTAGGGCTAAAATTACCTGGGACTAGTTTTGAGGACCCTTGAGAACCTACATCCTGCTGAAGGGAGAGAAGACCAGGAGAGACTCAGTCTGAGGGAGCAGACCCAGCTAGGTGAAGAGGGAGAAGGGCCACAAAACAAAATTCAGGTGAATTAAAAAGTTAAATGTGGAATAATGAAACCATGAAAGAACTAGAAAAAAGGAGGTGAAGACTTACTTGCTTTTGCAATGGGAAGAACATTTTAAAAATAAGAACAAAAATAAATCTTAAAGGAAAAAAATAGATTTGATGATTATACAACAGAAAATGTGTTTGATAAAAGCAAAACAAAAACAAACCATAAAAATTAAAATGCAAACTGCAATTTTAAAAATAAATGACTTCGCAACATATAGAACAAGAACTTCAAAAATTAAGAGAAGGATGAATAATCCAATTTAAAAAGGGGAAAGGACAAGGAAACAATCCACAGAAGAAATGCAAAAAGCTAATAAATACATAGTAAAGATCTTTTACCTCACTAGAAAGCAGTTAAAAGCAATTCAAACAATAACGAGAGACCCATTTTTTCACTAATTCTGTTTGCAATACCCAGCATTGATGAGGGCAGGAGAAAATGGAACATTCATACCTTACTTGTAACATCTCTGTAAAGTAAGTTTGGTACCATGTGCTATTTTTAAGAATTTAACCTGGGAAGATAATCTAACAAGTGACCAAGGTGTACAAATTTGTTCATCCCATTGTTGACTGTAATATTGAGAAATTGGAAACTACCATAATGTCCATCAATAAATCTGGTACATAAAATGATGATATAAATGTGTAAATAAACCTCTATGACATGGAGAAGTATCCATGACATACTGCTGAGGGTAAAAAAGCAACTTACAAATGAACATGTGTAATGTGAGACTATTTAGGTTAAAATATACACATGTATATATAACATTACATTACATTACATAATACTGTGTACATAACAGCATATATATTTAATATCTATAGATATCTATATTTATTTAATGAGATAATACACAGTATATAATAAATGTTTTATAAATTAGAAAATGATGGTGGATAGAGTGAACTGTAGCCAAATGTTGAGGTATATTTTATTTCAAACTACGAAATTTGGAATTCATTCTGTGGCCATGGGGAGGCAGTAGAACTCAATTCAATGAACACTTATGGTGTGCCTACATATTTAAGAAACGTCACAGTTGAAAGGACTTTTTCATAGAGAACATTACTACAGAGAGTGAGGTTTGTACCAGGGAAAGGTCAGCAAATTGACTCCTAAGTGTACATTAGCAAGGCCTGGGGCCAACTCTCGGCCTTATAGACATAGAAATCTGACTCTGGAACACAGGGAAAGTGGGTCTGAACCAATTACTGACTTACAGTTACTAAGTGTAAGAACTGATGGATAGAATTAGAATGCCACCATATTACGTTTCAGTGAGATATAACTGGAATGCCAAAATTAACACTTTAGTTCTAGGCAGGCCTACGTGGGAAGCTACTACTACCACTGCTAGTATGAATACATAACGGCTGCCATTTATTAAACACTTACTAGGTGCCAGATGGAAACCCTGGTGGTAAAGTGGTTAAGAGTTTGGCTGCTAACCGAATGTTGCAGTTCGAATCCACTACGTGCTCCTTGGAAACCCTATGGGGCAGTTCTACTCTGTCCTATAGGGTCACTGTGGGTCGGAATCGACGCGATGGCTATGGGCTTGGTTTTTTGGGTTTTTTTTTTTTAGGTACTAGACAATATACTTCTTAAAAATTTATCAGCTACTATAATTCCACGTATCTGTCAGTTTGTCATACTGTGAGGACTTGCATGTGGCTGTGATGCTGGAAGCTATGCCACCGGTATTCAGATAGCAGCAATGTCACCGATGGCAGACAGGTTTCAGCTGAGCTTCCACACTAAGACAGACTAGGAAAAAGGACCTGGAAGTCTGCTTCTGAAAACAATTAACCAGTGAAAACCTTATGAATAGCAGTGGAACATAGTCTGATATAGTACCGGAAGATGAGCCCCCCCAGTTCGGAAGGCACTCAGAAGACAACTAGGGAAGAGCTGCCTCCTCGAAGTATGGTCAACCTTAATGACGTGGATGGAGTCAAGCTTTCGGGACCTTCATCTGCTGATGTGGCACGACTCAAAATGAGAAGAAACAGCTGCAAACATCCATTAATAATCAGACCCTGGAATGTAAGAAGCATGAATCTAGGAAAACTGGAAATCGTCAAAAATGAAATGGAACGTATAAACATTGATATCCTAGGCATTACTGACCTGAAATGGACTGGTATTGGCCATTTCGAATTGGGCAGTCACGTGGTCTACTAGGGAATGACAACTTGAAGAGAAATGGCATTGCATTCATCCGCAAAAAGGACATTTCAAGATCTATCCTGAAGTACAACGCTGTCAGTATCAGGATAATATCCATATGCCTACACGGAAGACCAGTTAACACGACTTTATTCAAATTTACGCACCAACTACTAAGGCCAAAGATGAAGAAATTGGAGACTTTTTCCAGCCTCTGCAGTCTGAAATTGATAGAACTTGCAATTAGGATGCATTGATAATTACTGATGATTGGAATGTGAAAGTCGGAAACAAGAAGGATTGGTAGTTGGAAAACATGGCGTGGGTGATAGAAATGATGCTGGTGATCACATGATAGAATTTTGCAAGACCAATGGCTTCTTCATTGCAAATACCTTTTTTCACCGACATAAACGGCGACTATATATGTGGACCTCACCAGATGGAATACACAGGAATCAAATCAACTACCTCTGGGGAAAGAGATGATGGAAAAGCTCAATATCATCAGTCAGAACAAGGCCAGGGGTCTACTGCGGAACAGACCATCAATTGCTCAAATGCAGTTTCAAGTTGAAGCTGAAGAAAATTAGAATGAATCCACAAGAGCCAAAGTACGCTCTTGAGTATATCCCCTCTGAATTTAGAGACCATCTCAAGAATAGATTTGACGTGTTGAACACTAATGGCCGAAGACCGGACAGTAAGGACGTCATACATGAAGAAAGCAAGAGCTCATTAAAAAAGAAAAGACCAAAATGCATGCCAGAAGAGACTCTGAAACTTGCTCTTTAACGTCGAGTAGCTAAAGCAAAAGGAAGAAATGATGAAGTAAAAGAATTGAACAGAAGATTTCAAAGGGTGGCTCGAGAAGACAAAGTAAAGTATTAGAATGACATGTGCAAAGAGCTGGAGATAGAAAACCAAAAGGAAAGAACACGCTCTGCATTTCTCAAGCTGAAAGAACTGAAGAAAAACTTCAAGCCTCGAGTTGCAATAGTGAAGGATTCTATGGGGGAAATATTAAACAACACAGGAAGCATCAAAAGAAGATGGAAGGAATACAGAGTCATTATACCAAAAAAATTGGTTGACGTTCAACCATTTCAAGAGGTAGCATCTGATCAGGAACCCATGGTACTAAAGGAAGAAGTCTAAGCTGCACTGAAGGCATTGGCGAGAAACAAGGCTCCAGGAATTGACGGAATATCAACTGAGATGTTTCAACAAACGGATGCAGCTCTAGAAGTGTTCACTTGTCTATGCCAAGAAATTTGGAAGACAGCTACCTGGCCAACCGACTGGAAGAGTTCCATATTTATGCCTATTCCCAAGAAAGGTGATCCAACCAAATGCAGAAATTATTGAACAACATCATTAATATCACACACAAGTAAAATTTTGCTGAAGATCATTCAAAAGTGGCTGCAGCAGTATATCGACAAGGAACTGCCAGAAATTCAGGCCGGATTCAGAAGAGGACGTGGAACCAGGGATATCATTGCTGATGTCAGATGGATCCTGGCTGAAAGCAGAGACTACCAGAAAGATGTTTACCTGTGTTTTATCGACTATGCAAAGGCATTTGACTGTGTGGATCATAACAAATTATGGATGACATTGCAAAGAATGGGAATTCCAGAATACTTAATTGTGCTCGTGAGGAACCTGTACATAGATCAAGAGGCAATTTCGGACAGAACAAGGGGATACTACATGGTTTAAAGTCAGGAAAGGTGTGCGTCAGGGTTGTATCCTTTCACCATACTTATTCAGTCTGTATGCTGAGCAAATAATCCCAGAAGCTGGACTGTATGAAGAAGAATGGTGCATCAGGATTGGAGGAAGACTCATTAACAACCTGCGATATGCAGATGACACAACCTTGCTTGCTGAAAGTGAAGAGGACTTGAAGCACTTACTAATGAAGATCGAAGACAGCCCTCAGTATGGAGTACATCTCAACATAAAGAAAACAAAAATCCTTACAACTGGCCCAATAAGCAACATCATGATAAACAGAGAAAAGATTAAAGTTGTCAAGGATTTCATTTTCCTTGTATCCACAATCAACACCAATGGAAGCAGCACTCAAGAAATCAAAAGATGCATTGCATTGGGCAAATCTGCTGCAAAAGACCTCTTTAGAGTGCTGAAAAGCAAAGATGTCACCTTGAAGACTAAGGTGGACCTGACCTAAGCCATAGTATTTTCAATCGCATTATATGCATGCAAAAACTGGACAATGAGTAAGGAAGACTGAAGAAGAATTGACGCCTTTGAATTGTGGTGTTGGCGAAGAATATTGAATATACCATGGACTGCCAAGAGAATGAACAAATCTGTCTTGGAAGAAGTACAACCAGAATGCTCCTTAGAAGCAAGGATGGCAAGACTACATCTTACATACTTTGGACATGTTGTCAGGAGGGATCAGTTCCTGGAGAAGGACATCATGCTTGGTAAAGTAGAGTGTCAGCAAAAAGGAGGAAGACCCTCAGCGAGATGGATTGACACAGTGGCTGCAACGATGGACTCAAGCACAACAACAATTGTGAGGATGGTGCAGGACCAGGCAGTGTTTCGTTCTGCGGTACATAGGGTCACTATGAGTCAGAACCAACTCAACAGCACCTAAAAACAACAACAAGAATTCATTGATACTATGCAATTTATAAAAATATAACAACGGAATAAAGATCACAAAGTTAAAACACCAGGATTTGAGTTCTTCATACTTGATTTACATTATATGGCCTCCTGCAGTGAGAAGGGAATACCATAGCTAAATGAGATAAGAAATTTTCTTCTCTTATTAGATGTGTGCACTGGTTGTCTTCTCCTTTCCATCTGAGAAACTGGGTGCAACCAGAAGAGAGAGATCAGAACAATGAGAGACATGGACTCATGTCATATGAGGAATGAATGCTAAGACAAATAACTTTGAGGACTTCAAATATTTGAAGGATTTTCATATGGAAAAGAGCTAGACACATTCAGCACCTGGCATAATGCCTAACACATTATAGTTGCTCGTTAAATATTTATGTCTGAGGGACTAAATCAATTAATAAAGAAGTAATTTGCTGATTATCACCAGAGCCCAAAAAGTAGGAAGAAAATCATTCTAGAATCACAGAATTAGGTGCAAGTTGTAAGAGACAGAGTTTCGCCTCAATGTATGAAAAAAACGATATATATTATACCTGCCTAACAATGAAATAGGCTGTTTCTAAAGGTAGAGTGTGCCCCAAAGCTATGCCCATTCCCTTGGATGTTACAGAAGGGATTGCTGCTTCAGATGGGTATTCCGATTAGCTGACTTTTAAAAATCTCTGTGACGTTGTGATTTGCTTTCTTCTTTCGATTCCTCTGTTGTGTGCGCTCATTTCTCCATTTAAGATAATAATTTCTGGTGTTTTCCTTCCACTCTGAAAATCCATCCACATTTCTTTCCTCACATGTGAGCAAATACTGTAACAGACTAAATCTTCAGCGTCTCATTCCTTTATTCTTACCACTCCACCAGATACGAAATTTGGAATTCATCCTATGGCATGGAGGGCAGTACAGCTCAATTCAATAAGAGTGACGCAGTGGTTAAGGACTTGGCTGCTAACCAAAAGGTCGGGAATTCCAACTCACCGGTCACTCCAAGGGAGAAAGATGTGGTAGTCTGCTTCCATAGAGATTACGGCCTTGGAAACCCTACTCTGTCCTATAGGGTTACTATAAGTCGGAATTGACTCAATGGCAATGGGTTTCGTTTGGTTTTCGGTTTACATATGTAAGAAATGTCGAAGTTGAAAGGACTTTTATATATATTCCAATGCCTGATGAACAAGTGAGGAAAAGAGCCAAGGTGTTAGAATACAAACAGCATCCTTATTTATTTTCTGATTAAAAAAAAATTTTATTGTATTTTTGATACACAGCAAATCATGTTCCCATTCAACAATCTACACGTATTGTTCAGTGACATTGGTTACATTCTTCACATTGTATCAACATTCTCATTATTTCCATTCTAGTTGTTCTGTTCCCAATAAACTAGTCTCACTGCTCCACAACTTTCTCATCTATGCTTTTGAGTAATTATTGGCCATTTGGTCTCATACAGATGATTTTTTAAAGGAGCGTGGTACTCAAGGGTGATATTCTTTCCTTTATGAGCTAGCCTGCTATTTAGCTAAAAGGTACTTCAGGGGATAGGTTTGATTCAAGGTTTAAAGGGCATCTCAGGGCAATAGTCTTGGGGATCCCTCCAGTCTCAATTGGTCTAGTAAGCCTGGATTTCTTGAGAATTTTAAGTTCTTTTCTATGTTTTTCTCCCTATCAGTGTTGTCATACCTTTTTAAAAAAAGTTTTTACTCATTTTGTTGATGTTGAGAATTCTTTCCTGATTTTTTTTTTTTTTTGCACTGACATTAGCTTTTTTTTTTTATAGCTTTATATTAGTTTCCGAGGACTGCCATAACAATTTACCACCAACTGGGTAGCTTAAAACAATGTTTATTTATTCTGTCACACTTCTAGGGGCTAGAAGTGTGAAACGATGCTTTAAAGTCTGACTGTCATGCTCCCTTGGAAGGAGCTCCTCCTCCAAACTTCTAGGATCTGATAACCCCAAACTCTTCCCTTCTCCCCACACCCCAAGCCCAAGGGACGTTAGCTTCTTTCCCACAGTTATTACCTCTCTTAGTCTAGTGGGTTTTTTTTCTTTCTTTCAGACCTCTGATACTTGTTTAACCCATTCCTTGTATTAAATTATCTCTGTTGAAATAAATAGTATGATTTCTGTTTTCTTGACTGGACTCTGACTAATTCCTCAAAGACAGAGTTCTGGGATCAATTTGATTGTGTTCTTAGCCTTTAGTACAGGGCAGACTCTCTTGCCAGTGGGAAATGGGCACATGCAGTAGCATTATGATTAATTAAATTATCATCTGTTGTTGATTGTGATGAAATGCCTACTGAAGCAATGGCTTAGGGAGCCCTGTGACTACTACCTTGAGCATTAATATAGAAATCATCACTAGAAGGGCTGAGAATGGATGGCTGCTCCTGATTGCACTAGAGAATTTACAGAAAGAAAATAATAAACTTAAGGTCCAAGTCACGGTAAAAGAATGAAAGAGCTTCTATGGTGGATCTAAAATAATCTCTTCTTTCTTGAGAAGTGGGGTCAACATCAGTGAAAATCAAGCCTAAATTTAATTCTGTGGGCTACAGAATTATAATGTTAGTTGAATTCATAGACTTTCTATGTTTCTCATGAGAAAGTGAGGATATTGACTGGAAAGGAATCTGGATGGACTCAGGTAAAGCTGAGAATCTTGAAACCCGGAGTCTCTCTGAGCCTTCTTTTCCCCCTTGTCTTGGGGGAAAGCAGTTCCTTGCTTGAAAACCTATAATAATCTCACCTGGGACAGTTGCCTTGTAAGGGAATGTCTATTCTCTTCAAGACCCACTCCAACCACCACTTAATTGCTTCTAAAACTGTAACTATATTCAGAATTTCAGCATGGTTCAGAATGTAAAATGTGACCTGGTAGGGAACAGTTAATACAACAAAATGATTTCAAGAGTTTGCAATTTATATCAACAAAAACCTGGGGGAATATGTGTGGCAATGGTTAAAGGAGGACAAAAAAAAAAAAAAAAAAAAAGAGAGAGAGAGAGAAAACTAAGGCATAGAGAGGTTTAGACATTTGTCCAAGGCCAAATATTTAGGAAGTGGCAAAGTCAAGATTGTTTCCTAGAACTGACTGCATTCAAAACTTCATTCTCAACCCCTTTTCTTCCAGTCTTCCCCCGCCACCCATGTGGATGGCTGCTTTTTCTGAAGCCCCTTGAGGGCACCTCACCATTGTCACTGTTACCTGGACCCTGGTGATGATGTTCTTTTCTGTGCCCTGTCCTCTGTCTCCAGATGCCCCCAAAGAGACAAGCCCCCAGGAGCTGGAGGAGCACTGCGTTTCAGAATCTTCATGGTACCCAGGCATTGATGACCTCTACACAGAAGCTGCCTCTCTGGCACCAGGGCAGGGTGGTTTGTGCCCCTGTATTAGTTCTCTATTGCTGCATAACAATTTTACCACAAACTTAGTGACTTAAAGCAATACACATTTATTATCTCACAGTTTCTGTGGATCAGGAATCCAGGTACAGCTTAGCAGGGTGCTCTGCTTCAGGGTCTCACAACGCTGTAATCAAGGTGTTAGCTGGGGCTGCAGTCTCTCATCTGAGGCTCAACAGGGGAAGGATCTGCTTCCGAGATCATGTGGTTGTTAGCAGCATTCAGTTCCTTGAAGGAAGCTGAGGGCCCCAGTTTCTTGCTGGCTGTCAGCTGGAGGACACTCTTATCTCCTTGCTGCATGGCCTTCTCCTTAGGGCAGTCACAACATGGCAGCTTCCTTCTTCAAAGCCAGCAACAGAGAGTCTCCTAGCAGGATAGGTTGCAATTTTATCTGACAAAATCACATACATATAATCACATACATCCCATCCCCTATGCCATATTCTGTTGATTAGAAGCAAGTCAGGTCCTGCCCACGCTCAAGGGGAAGGGGATCATACAAGGCCATGGACACCAGGAGGCAGGGGTCATGGGGACCACTCTAGAGTCTGTCTGCCATAGCCCTTGCACGTTTAATTCTGCCTTGGTATGTGCTTCTTGATGAACTGGGACTAATACCAGAGGTACCAAGAGTAGTCAGAGAAAACAGGTGGTAAGATGTAGATTCAGAACTAGCTCACCCACTGCCTAGCAGGCTAAGAATATGCCTTCCTGGTGGGGCATGGATAGTCCCTGATACAAGGTAGCAGCTCAAATGCCAGTGATTTCACTGGTGGTGACCTGGGACACTGTCCCGTGGAGGAGAATACTGTGGTAGGTGCTATGAGCGTGGTGCTTCTTGATCACCATCTCTAGTGAAAATAGCTCCCTAAACTGTCCTGTAGCCTGGCTCTCCATAAGTTACAAGTCCATGTGGATGCAGCTGGGCTGAAGGATCCCCCTAGGTGACTTCTCCAACCCCCCTTTCCTGTTGTTCAAAAGGTTCTTCCACTTATGGATAGCGGATCACACACACGAGATGCCAAGAGCTGGCCCACTCCACCAGCACATCACACTTTGACAGTAGACAGTCTGATCCTGGTGGATACAACTTAGATCTGCTCCACATCCTGTTACACGATGCCTAAGCACAGGAGTGACATAACTGATCAGACTTAACAATAACTTTTTAAAACAGCTTTACTGAGATATAATTCATCCAATTAAAGTATAAAATTCAATGGCTTTCCGTGTGTTCACAGAGTTGTGCAACCACCACAATCAATTTTAGAACATTTTCATCACCCCAAAAAGAAACTCTGTACCCCTTAGTCATCACCCCTAATCTCTCCATCCCTCCCACCCCCCGAGTCTTAAAAACAATCACTAATCCACTTTTTGTCTCTATAATTTTGCCTATTCTGGACATTTCATATAAATTGAATCATGCAAATGTGCTCTGGCTTCTTTCACTTAGCATAATGTTTTCAACATTCATCTGTGTTATAGCATGTATCAACACATTATTCCTTTTTATGGTTGAATAATATTCCATTATACAGATATATCACATATATTTATGCAGTCATCGGTTGATGAACATTTGAGTAGTTTCTACTTTTTGGCTATTATGAGTAATTCCACTATAAACATGCATGTACCAGTTTTTGCATGGACATGTTTTTATTTCTCTTGGGTATATACCTAAGGTATATTCCTCTATATGTAGCAATTGTTAAGCCATATAGTAACTCTGTTTAACTTTTTGAGGAACTGCCAAACCTTCAAAGTGGTTGAACAATTTTACATTCCCACCAGTGGTGTAGGAGCGCCCCAATTTCTCCATATCCTCAGCAACACTTACTGTTAACTGCATCTATTACAGTCATCCTCGTGGGTGTGAAGTAGTATCATTGCAGTTTTGATTTGATTTCACTAAGGGTAATGAAGTTAAGCATCTCTTCATGTGCTTATTGACCATTTGTATATCTTCTTTGAATTTTCTATTCAGATCCCGTGCCCATTTTTAACTGAGTTGTCTTTTTGTTGTTGGGTTGTAAGAGCCTGTGTGTTCTGAGTCCAGAGGCTCTGTACACAACCAGTGTATCACACTGTCTCTTCTTCTATTTAAGTAAAATCGTTAAGATATCTTCTTTGGTGATTATTATTTTCTTAATATAAAATGGCAGAAATTTCCCTCAGAGATTCCCTGTTTACTTAGAAATAGTTAAATTCCCGCTGATTCTATTTCTTTCTTTTCTTCCTTAAGCTTTGGGAAGCACAGTAGCCAAATCTTTTCATACTCTGTTACTGACTACAAAATAAATTTGAACACTGTCAAAATGATGTTCCACTTGTCTGTATGTTCAAGAATCATCCAGAGTAAGGAGGCAGAATAGAGTGTTGCTGTGATTCAGGACTTCCAGAGCTTCGCAGACCTGGGTTGGACTGTCTTTGCAACTTATCACCATGACTCTAAGCAAACGACAACCTCTTTCCCATGTCATTGTGCCTGGCACAGAGGAAGGATCTGAGAGCAGGGAGACAGGAGACAGACTCATTTCCCAGCGTTGTACTTGGGTGGTCTTGGACCAGTCCCCTCACCTGTTGGGTCTAACTTTGCCTACCTATAAAATAAATGGCTTGGAGCCGAGGGCCTGTGAGGTTACTTCCAGCTCTGACGTTCTGAGCTCTGTGCCTACCTCCGGGTTGTAAAGAATGGGCACCAAGGTGATCTCTCTCTCACAAAACCATTTTTTGTTAAAAATGATAAATACTAGGTAGGGATTTAAAGGGGAAATCGAGTGAGGCCTGGAGGGATGTGCGGGGAATGAGGCGCACTGCTATTTCTAGGAAAGCGATGGGCGTGGCGGGGTGCTGACGCGGGGGTGCGCGCAGCGGAGCATCCTTGCAGACTCAGAGTGCGTCTTCGGCATAAACCTGAGGCCGAGTCCGGGGAGGATCGGCGGCTCCAGCGGCTGCGCACTGGGCGCGAACAGCGGGCCGATTTGCGTGTCTCCGCCCCTGCGACGATGTGGTTGGGAGGGCTAGTCCGACGGCGCGCGCCGATTGGTTGTACGGCCCGCCGCTCAGGGCCAGGAGCGGACGGTTCCTTCTGCGGCTGAGCACCGGCTCGGCTCCCGCGTCGGCCCGCGCTCCAGCTGCGCCCGGCCCGGCCCCGGCACGGCCCGGCCCGGCCCCGGCCTCCGAGCGAAAGCACCGCTGCCTCCTGGGCCGCTCCTAGGGCCATGCGGAGGCGGTGGCAACCACTGCGGCCCGCGTCAAGGTGACCGACTGGGACTGCGGCGGCGGCGGCGGCGGCGAGAGCAAGCGGTGAGCAGCGAACCGTGGGGCGGGGTGGGGCGGGGCCCTGAGGGCCGGGCCGGAGGGAGCCGCAGGTGCGGGGGGCGGGACCCGGAGGGGCAGCTGGGGCCGGGGAGTGGCCTCGGTGCTGGAGGCGGGGCCGGGGGGCGGTGGTTGCGGCTGGGCGGGGGTAACGGGCGCGGGGGCGGGGCGGGGCGGGGGTCCTCGGGTGCACTGGTCTCAGCAGGTATGAGAGACAGCGGGCGCGGGGGTGGCGGTGAAGGAAGGCCGCGGGTGCGGGGGGCGGGGCTGGGGAGGCAGTTGGGCGGGGCCGAAGGCGCTGCAGGGACGAGGGGCGGGGCCAGGAGGGTTCGCAGGTTTGCGGATGGGAGGGGGCTGCAAGGTGAGGCCAAAGAGGCTGGAGAGCCTGGGCGCGAGGAAACCACAGGTGCAGGAGGCGGGGTTGCGAAGACCTGCAGGGGCGGAGGGCGGGGCTCAGAGTGGTTGCAGGTGCGGAAGCTGGGCCATAGGTGAGGAGTCGGCAGAGGGTAAGTGGTCGCTGGAGAAGGGAAAGCCTCCCCCTCTGCTGCCCAGGGGGCTTGGTGGGGACAGGTGCTTTGGGTTCTCTGAAGATTCTCCAGGCTTCTAGGTTTGCCGCTGGACCGGAAGGGCCGTCCAGGCCTGTACCTCTCTTGAGTCCGAGTTGAATCTCAGCTGCTTTGGTTACTAGGCCAGCTACCTTCCCTGTGCCACACCGTGCCCTAAGTGGGGCGCACTGTTTTTCACACCTCATGGGTTTTCCCTGTTGCTGTTGCTGAGGGCAGGGCTAGATGGGGGTGGGGTGGGGTAGCCGACTTTCATTCGGTGATCAGCTGTTGAGAAACGTGTGTGCTTCAAGAGTTGCTGGTGTGAAGCTTGGAGGGGTCCTGCCTTGGGACCAGATGCTGCTGCAAATCTTAGCGCTAGTCTCAAAAAGACTGAAATGGCAGCCCGCCTAGGGAGAAGAGCAGGAATCAGGATCCAGAGGCTTTTGACTCTTTTACCTGGCGGAATCTTTCATCTTTCTGAGCTTGCTTTCCTTGTTTGCAAAATGAACATGATGGTACCTGTTCTGTGTGCCTCGCAGGAGCCTTACTGAGAACTGGATAAAACAATACTAACTGAGCAAATTGCTGGGTATTTTTTTAGTCCTCTCGTGCCGATGGACAGGTTGGATTCAGGAGTTGGGGAGTCTAAAGGGGAGGGAATTACTAGTCAAGAGGTGAGACTGGATCACTTTCTAGTTTGTATGAGATTGTGGCAGAGGTCCCAAGAAGACCGAGTCCTGTCTCAGATTTTGACTACTTTGCCAGGCTTCTGAGGGAGCTCCTCCGCACATACGGAGCAGTGGCAAATGGCACGCAGATGAACAGTTAATTGTTTGTTGACCTTTGGACCTCAACCCCAGTGAAGACTCTGAGCTGGAGCATGAGGCTTAGGTTTGAGCCTTGTGGAACTCCCATCCTTCCCCAATCCAAGTATGAACCCCAGTTTTACCACATTCCAGAATGAAGGCAGCAAAAAGAAGGAAATGCTGGAGCTTCATTTAGGTTCCCATGGGGTGAAGAGAAGCAAGTGAGATGACTAGGCCCCGTCCTATTCAGAAGAGTGCTCTATATCCATGTTTATAGCCTTTTGATGCCCAGTTCTTTTTTTTTTTTTTTTTTTATTGTACTTCAGGTGAAGGCTTACAGAACAAATAGTTTCTAATGAAACAGTAGTACATATATTGTTTTATGACATTGGTTAACAACCCCACAACATGTCAACCCTCTAACTTCAACTTTTTTTTTGGTGAAAAGACACATAGCCAAAGATACACCATTTGAGAAATTTCTACATGCACAGTTCAGTGACATTGACGACGCTCTTCCAGTTGTGCTGCTATTCTCACTTAAGATGAAGGCTTACAGAACAAAATAGTTTCTCATTTAACAGTTACGACACATGTTGCCCTATGACAATGGTTAACAATCTCACAACACATCAACAGTATCCTTACTCAACCTTGGGTTCCCTATCACCAGCTTCCTTGTCCCCTTCTGCCTTCTGACCCTTGTCACTGGACTCCTGTACCTCATTAGTCCCATTTGGTTTTACAGGGCTGTCCACTCCCAGGCTGAACAGTGAACCTGGGAGATAACTTCACCACTGAGCAAAAAGGGTGTCTGGGGGCCATACTCTCGAGGTTTCTCCAGTCTCCTTTAGGCCAGTAAATCTGGTCTTTTTTTTGTGAGTTAGAATTATGCTCTACATCCTTCTCCAGCTCTGTCCAGAACCCTCTTTTGTGATCCTGGTCAGAGCAGTCAGTGGTGGTAGCCGGGCACCATCTAGCTGTACTGGACTCAGTCCGGTGGAGGCCTTGGTAGCTGTGGACAATTAGTCCTTTGGACTAATCTTTTCCTTGTATCCTGTTCTCTTCATTCTCCCTTGCTCCCGAAGGGATGAGACCAGTGGAGTATCTTAGATGGCCGCTCACAGGCTTTTAAGACCACAGACACTCCTCACCAAGGTAGAATGTAGAACATTGTCTTTATGAACTGTGTTACGCCAGTTGAGCTAGATGTTCCCCGAGACCATGGTCCCCACAGCCCTCTGCCCGGCAGTTCAGTCCCTCAGGGAGTTTGGATGTGTCTGGGGGGCTTCCATGACCTTTCCTTGTACAAGTTGTGCTAGTTTCCCCTGTATTGTGTACTGTCTCACCCTTCACCCAAGATACCACTTATCTATTGCCTATTTAGTATTTCCCCTCCACCCCCCCATCCCTGGTAACCAACAAAGATTGTTACAGTTTGTGTGTGAACTTTTTCATGGGTTTTTACAATAGAGGTCTCATACAATATTTGTCCTTTTGTGATTGACATTTCACTCAGCATAATGTCCTCCAATTTCATCCATGTTATGAGATGCTTCACAGATTCATTGTTGTTCTTTCTCTTTGCATGGACTACTGTCCATCGTGTGTATGTACCATAGTTTGTTTATCCATTCATCTGTTGATGGGCATCTAGGTTGTTTCCATCGTTTTGCTATTGTGAACAATGCTGCCATGAACATAGGTGTGCATATGTCTGTTTGAGTGACGACTCTTATTTCTCTAGGATATATTCCTAGGAGTGGGATTGCTGGATCGAATGCTATGTCTATTTCTAGCTTTCTGAGGAAGCGCCATATCATTTTCCAAAATGGTTGTATCATTTTGCATTCCCACCAGCAGTGCATAAGAGTTCCCATCTCCCCGCAGCCCCTCCAATATTTGTTATTTCCAGTGTTTTTCATTCGTGCCAGTAATGCCGGGGTGAGATGGTATCTCATTGTGGTTTTAATTTGCATTTCTCTAATGGCTAGTGATCGCGAGCATTTCCTCATGTGTCTGTTGGCCATTTGAATGTCTTCTTTGGTGAAGTGTCTGTTCATTTCCTTTGCCCATTTTTTAATAGGATTATTTGTCTTTTTGTTGTAGAGGTGTTGGATTTTCTTGTAGATTGTGGAGATTAGACCTTTGTCTGACTTGTACTGTCCAAACATTTTTTCCCAGTCTGTAGTTTCTCTTTTTACTCTTATGGTGAAGTCTTTTGAAGAGCATAGGTGTTTGATGTTTAGAAGATCCCAGTTATCTAGCTTATCTATTGGTGTTTGTGCATTGATGGTTATGGTTTGTATCCTGTTAATGCTGTGTATCAAGGCCTGTAGTGTTGGTCCTATTTTTTCTTCTATGAACTTTATAGTTTTAGGCTTTATATTCAGGTCTTTGATCCATTTTGAAGTAGTTTTTGTACACGGCTTGAGGTATGGGTCCTGTTTCATTTTTTTGCAGATGGATATCGAGTTTTGCCAGCACCATTTATTAAAAAGACTGTCTTTTCCCCATTTGATGGACTTTGAGCCCTTGTCGAAGATCAGGTGACCATAGGTGGATGGCTTTACATCTGGGTTCTCAATTCTATTCCATTGGTCAATGTATCTGTCGTTGTACCAGTACCAGGCTGTTTTGACTACTGTAGCTGTATAGTAGGTTCTGAAGTCAGGTAGTGTGAGTCCTCCAACTTTATTCTTTTTCTTCAGTAGTGCTTTACTTATTCGGGGCTTCTTCCCTTTCCATATAAAATTAATGATTAGTTTTTCCATCTGTTTGAAGAATGTTGTTGGTATTTGGATTGAGATTGTGTTGTATTTGTAAATTGCTTTGGGTAGAATTGTCATTTTCACAGTGTTGAGTCTGCCTATCCATGAGCATGGTATGTTTTTCCATTTATGTAGATCCCTTTGGGTTTCATGCAGTAGTGTTTTATAGTTTTCTTTGTATAGCTCTTTTACATCCCTGGTCAGATTTATTCCTAAGTATTTTATCTTTTTCGGGGCTATTGAAAATGGTATTGATTTCCTGATTTCCTTTTCATCATTCTCCTTACTGGTGTATAGGAATCCAACTGATTTTTGATTGTTTATCTTGTATCCTGCTACTCTGCTGAATCTTTCTATTAGTTCCAGTAGATTTCTCGTGGAGTCTTTAGGGTTTTCTATGTATAGTATCGTATCATCTGCACACAGGGACAGTTTAACTTCTTCATTACCAATTTGGATGCCCTTTATTTCTTTTTCTTGCCTTATTGCTCTAGTTAGAACTTCCAGCAGAATGTTAAATAGGAGCGGTGATCAAGGGCATCCTTGTGTTGTTCCTGTTTTTAAGGGGAATGTTTTCAGCCTCTCTCCATTAAGAATGATGTTGGCCATTGGTTTTGCATAGATGCCCTTTGTTATGTTGAGAACTGTCCCTTCTATACCTATTTTATTGAGGGTTTTTGTCAGGAATGGGTGTTGGACTTTGTCAAATGCCTTTTCTGCGTCAGTTGAGATGATCAAGTGATTATTTTCTTTCCTTTTATTTATGTGGTGGATTATGTTGATTGATTTTCTAGTGTTGAACCATCCTTGCATAACTAGTATGAATCCTACTTGGTCATGGTGTATTATTTTATTGATATGATGCTGAATTCTATTGGCTAGAATTTTGTTCAGAATTTTTGCATCTATATTCATGAGAGATATTGGTCCGTAGTTTTCTTTTTTTGTGACATCTTTGCCTGGTTTTGGTATCAGCGTTATGCTGGCTTCATAAAATGAATTTGGAAGTGTTGCTTCCTTTTCTATGCTCTGAAATAGCTTGAGTAGTACTGGTACAAGCTCTTTTGTAAATATTTTGTAAAATTCTCTAGTGAAGCCATCTGGGCCAGGGCTTTTTTTGGTTAGGAGTTTTTTTATTACCTTTTCAATCTCTTCTGTTGTTATGGGTCTTTTCAGATTTTCCACATCACTTTGTTGTAGTTTGGGTAGGCCGTGTGTTTCAAGAAACTGAGTAATGAAGAAAGACAAAAAGGGTAAAAGAAGGAAAAGAAAACAACAAATTAAAAAAAAAAAAAAAAAAAACGAGAAAAGAAATGCCCTCAGGGATCCCTGTGCATGTCTATGCAAGCCAAGGGGGTATTCTTCTTGCCACGCAGCACTGCCTGTCCAGAAAGGGCTCCCAACTCAAGAAAAGGAAAAGAAAAGAAACAATTCAAAACAAATAAACGAACAAAAGCCCCAGGATCCCACCAGCGTGGCAGCCCAGACTGGGAAGCAGCTCCACACTTGAATGGAGCGCCACAGTCCCTCAGGAAGAAGTAAAGATGGCGCACGGAGCCAGGTATTGGAGCGAAAGGAGGGGTGGGTGGTGAGAGGTAAGAAAGAAATCAAAAGAAGCAGGAAAAAAAGCAACACCAGCAGCCAACAAATGGCGCTCAGAGAGCCAGCTAGTGTGGGCTGGTGGAATCCAAGCCGCCTGTGTTTCCCAGACAAGAGACTGTGTCCCGGGCAGCAGAGGGGGCTGAGTGTGGGTGAAGAAAAGTAGGGAGTGGGAAAGCGTATATAACAAATTACCAGAGCTCTGCAGCCCCTCAGGAAGAAACAAAGGTGGCGCATGGAGCCAGGTATTTGAGCGAAAGGAGGGGGAGGTGGTGAGAGTAAGGAAGAAATCAAAAGAAGCGGAAAAAAGCAACACCAGCAGCCAACATATGGCACTCAGAGAGCCGGCCTGTTCGGGTGTGTGGAATCCAAGCAACCGGTGTTTCCTGAACAAGAGATTGTGGCCGTGGGAAGCAGAGGAGGCCGAGTGGGGGTGAAGAAGGGTCGGGGGTGGGAAAGCGTATATCGGAAATTACTGGTTGTTTTGTCTCCTGCTGGAAGCTCCGTGAAGCTGCTTTCTCGTACCCCCCGTCTGCTGGTGTCTGATATGAGTCCAAGATGGCGGATCTGCGTTGCCTTAGCTGGTAGGGGACCTCTGCATGAAACTCTCCTCGCTCTCTGTTCTCTGTCAGTTTTCTCACTCCATTTGGTGCTTGGCTGAGTTCTTTATCTCTTCATTTGATGTTTTAGGGTTTCAGGATTGTTTTCTCTGTTCGGCCTAGTTTTTTGGATCTTTGCTGTGGAGGGACGGCATGGTGCTTCTGCCTAGAGCGCCATTTTGCTGGAAACTGATGCCCAGTTCTTCTGCTCACTAGTAGTTTGAGCAGTCCGAACCCTAATATTGCATCCGAGGCTCTTTGTGATCTAGCTCCAGTCTACCTTTTAAAATTGATTTTCTTTTTCAGTGTACTTTGGAGGGTAGTGGCTTGGAAGTCAGACTGGTCTGCGTTTGAGGACTCATGTCACCCCTCCTGGGTATGTAACCAGCACCAGTTTCTTAGCTTCTCAGAGCTTTGGTTTCCTTATTTTTCAGACAGGGATAATCATGTCCACCTTGGGATGCTGTTATGAAGCTATATGAAAGCACCTGATACCTTAGGCACTCAATGTTAAGGTCCTTTTGTGCCCCTCCCTGCCTGCCTGTCTTTCAGTCTGAGCTACTCATAACAGCATGTAGCATGTAAGGAGAGCAGCAATGGGAGTTCTGAGGCTTTCATTCCTTGTGTAACCTTGAACAAGTCCGTTCTCCTCTCCAGACCTCAGTTTTCTCAGCTGAATGAGGAGGTTGTTAGACTGTGTCATCATCAAGTGTCCTAGGTGTGATTAACATGCTGTCATATTTTCCTAAGAAGCAGGAGGGAGGAAATGAATGACCTGTTGTTCAGTTCTTCTTTTAAAAATATCTGTCTTGCACTTTGCCTGGCATGTAGTAGGTGCTCATTAAATATTTGTTAAAGGAACAGATGAAGGACTTTTACTAGGAGGAAGATGATGCAAACCTGTGGATTGCCCCTGCTTGCTCATTTGCTTGCCTGTTCACGTACACACTTTCTCTCTCTATGTATTTTTGTTGTATCTTTTCCTTCAAAATGCATTTTATTTATTGCACAGAAAGTGTTGTAACAACATAGTGAAATTAGTGAACCTTAAAATGAAAGACAAAAGTTGTTTCACAGTCCTACCTCATCACAAGTTAAGTTTATTTAGTTTTTATTCATAAACATACATAATTTTTCATAGTTGTAATCACATGTATGTGAGCATCTGGGAAAGGTCTGGAAGTAAATGTTTTCTTTAAATGATATTTTTATGTATTTATTTTTTAAGATGTTAAAAATAACACTTTTTAAAAAGGCAAATAGTTCAAAGAGGAATAAATTGTAAAGTATCTTTCTGATCTCAAGCTGTCAATATCCAGTATCTCTCCTTAGAGGCAACTACCATTACCAATTTCTTGTTTATTGTATGTTCTTTGTTTTACACAAACAGTAACAGTCTATACATACTCGTTCCTTCATTTATTCATTTGATATATCTTAGAAATTTTTCCATGTTTGTTTATGCAGTTCCATTACTGTAATAAATGTTTTTGACTGATACTGTAAGTACAATTTTGTATTTACCCTCCCCCATGAAGTTTACTCAGTAACAGTCATTATCTAGAAGAATAACAAGAGACATCCCTTGTTCTCCTCTAGGAAAGAAATGGCTTTCGTCCAAGTAAACGATAGTTTAAAGGGCAGCCCATGTGTCTCGATGCAAGGCAAAGTATGAAAAGAGAAAGGAAAAGTAGTTGAGAACTGATTTTTCTGCTCAGTCCAAGATTCAAAGTCCAGCTCTGTCACTTACTGACTGTATGACTTGGGACAATTTACCTAATCTGTCTCTCAGTTTCCTTATCTGTAAAATGAATGATAATAATAGTGTTTGGCTTTTGGGGTTTTTGTGCAGATGAAATGAGATTGTGCTTATAAAGTATTGGCAGCAGTATCTGGTCATAGTAGGTGCTCAAGAAATGGTAGCTGCTGTGTTATTAATAATCTAAAATAAACTCTTTATTCTTTGTCAGCATATATTTACTGGCAGTTAAGGGTAGGGCATGGAGAATGCCTAAAGTCCCTGCCCTTCATGCTCACATGCTGTTCAGGGAGACAGGCACAAAACCCACTAATTACAGAACAGTATGGTAGGCGCGATGGTGGGTCACGGAGGCAGGAAACAATTATTTCTCCCTGGGTGATTTGGGAATGGCTTCCCAGCTCACATATCCCCTCTTTTGTGAAACCTACTCAGTCGTTCCAGGCAAGTGACTGCTCTCCCATTTGTGCTCCCTTGACTTTCATTGTGCACATAACTTGATCAGAGCATGCACTGCATCATGGCATGCATTACTTTGTGGTTGTGTTTCCTCTCTGCACAGGGAAAATCTTTTGCTTCCTTTGCTGCTGGGTCGCCAAGGTTCTGCACAGAGTAGGCTCTTGGTGAACATTGTTATGGGCCTGTGCTCGGACAAGTTATGGAAAACTTTTATTTATAAGTTATCAGGTCTCTGGTGAAACTCAGTCTCTGGAGTCTATTCCTTTACTTCCCAAATGTTTGTAATAAGTATGTACATGGCCATACACTAGTTGGAGGCATTTGGGTATAGTTGGTGACACTCAGCCTTCAAAGTCTTAGGGACGGGAGAGGAAAGAAATATTTGCTCCAGATACCCCAGATTCGGAGATGGAAGCAGAACTAAAAATGCACTGCCCATGCTTGCTGAGAGGGTTGTCCTGGGGCATTTTTGGGGTCGCTTTCTTGAGAAGAGAGGAGGCTTCATTTCCTTCATTTGGGCCAGTGGTGTCACTAGGGTTGATATGACACAGTGCAGTAACTCCTGGTGTCACCCCCCCCATAGATCTCCTCCCACACCAGACCATATAGAATCCTTAGCAGTGTTTTTTGTACTAATGCTGCTTGTAAATCATAATTCCCGTATATCACTCCTTCTTTTCCTTTAATTACAACTTCAAAAAAGTTATTGGTATAGGTTCAAAAATACTAGTAACTACAATATTATAGCTAAAACATCAGAAAATTTGACGAGGTTAGTGACTAAAAAACACCGGCAGCAACGAAAACAACAGTGCCTAGTTGTAGTGCATGCAGATGAAACCACATGATTTGAAGCATCATTGTAATTGGGTAATGACAGCTCTGACGGCAGCACATTAGAAGGTTCAAAAAGTAAATTAGCATAGAGTTTTAGCCTTGTAGGTATATTGATACATGTAAGCTGGGCTTATGAAAAATATTTTTGTTGTTACAACTAACTATAGGAATATTTTTATTTAAAAAATAAATTTCTGCTGAAACACTGTACAGAAATTTTATAGACAGTCATTTTGGTGTCACTCCCTCCGACAGTGTCATCTGGAGAGGTCTGTACCCCTCGTAACCCTCTAGTGACACCATGGATCTGGGCATTCATTTACAAACCTTGCTGGGCTGCTGCTTTCAACTAAGCCCTCTGCTGGGTGCTAGGTGTATGGAGATTAAGGAGTTCTGTCCCTGCCTTTTGGGATCTCACATTCTGCCGAGGAGTCACACAAAAGCAGAAGGTGACTCACAGTGGGGATTGACTGTAACAGTGCAATTTGAGTGAAGTCGCCAAGCACATTCAGCCTCTGGCATCAGACAGCCCTGGGTTTAAATCCTAACTCTGCTACATGCAACCTCTTTGACCTTGGGCAAGTGTCTTCACTGCTTCAAGTCTCAGTTTACTGATTTGTAAAATGGGGATAGCAGTATTACCAAACTTAGGGCTGTTGTTGAGGATTCAGTGAAATAATGCATATGGAGTGTTCAGTATGATGCCTGGCAGGGAACTAATGCTTAACTGCTGTGGAAGCACCAAGAAGCACCTCTTCAGATGTTTTTTCTAAGTTCTAGTGTAGTGTTACACACACAAAACACTACACTAAAATGTCGTATTATAATGAAATGTGCAAAGACCTGGGGTTAGAAAACCAGAAGGGAAGAACATGTTCAGCATTTCTCAAGCTGAAAGAACTGAAGAAAAAATTCAAGCCTCAAGTTGCAGTATTGAAGGATTCTGTGGGGAAAATATTAAAGGACACAGGAACCATCCAAAGAAGATGGAAGGAGTACACAGAGTCACTGTACCAAAAAGAATTTGTTGACATTCAGCCATTTCAGGAGGTAGCATATGATCAAGAACCAGTGGTACTGAAGGAAGAAGTCCAAGCAGCACTGAAGGCATTGTTGAAAAACAAGACTTCAGGAATTGACAGAATACCAATTGAGATGTTTCAACAGACAGGACTGGAGGTGCTCACTTGTCTATGCCAAGAAATTTGGAAGACAGCTACCTGGCCAACCAACTGGAAGAGACCTATATTTTTATTTATTTGTTGTACTTTAGATGAAGGTTTACAGAGCAAATTAGTTTCTCATTAAACAGTTAATACATGTATTGTTTTGTGACATTGGCTGCTACCCCCACGACATGCCAACACTCTCCCCTTCTTGACCTTGGGTTCCCCATTACCAGCTTTCCTGTCCCTTCCTGCCTTCTTGTCCTTGCCCCTGGGCTGGTGTGCCCATTTAGTCTTGTTTTGTTTTATGGGCCTGTCTAATCTTTCGCTGAAGAGTAAACCTCAGGAGTGACTTTAATACTGAGTTAAAAGGGTGTCCGGGGGCCGTACTCTCGAGGTTTCTCCAGTCTCTGTCAGACCAGTAAGTCTGGTCTTCTTTCTTTTTTGTGTGAGTTAGAATTTTGTTCTACATTTTTCTCCAGCTCTGTCCAGGACCCTCTATTGTGATCCCTGTGAGAGCAGTCGGTAGTGGTAGCTGGGCACCGTCTAGTTGTGCTGGACGCAGTCTGGTGGAGGCTGTGGTACTTGTGGTCCTTTGGTTTTCTTCATTCTCCCTTGCTCCTGATGGGGTGAGACCAGTGGAGTAGCTTAGGTGGCTGCTTGCAATCTTTTAAGTCCCCAGACACTACTCACCAAAGTAGGATGTAGAACATTTTCTTTATAAACTATGTTATGCCAACTGGGCCGGATGTTCCCTGAGAAGAGATCCATATTTATACGCATTCCAAAGAAAGATGATCCAAAAGAAATTATTGAACAATATCATTAATATCAGACACAAACAAAATTTTGCTGAGGATCATTCAAAAGTGTTGCAGCAGTAGATCAACAGGGAGCTGCCAGAAATTCAAGCTGGATTCAGAAGAGGATGTGGAACAAGGGATGCCCCTGCTGTGACCTTGAGTACATCCTACCTGAATTTAGAGACTATCTCAAGAATAGATTTGACATATTGAACACTAATGACCAAAGACCAGACAGGTTGTGGAATGACATCAAGGACATCATACATGAAGAAAACCAAAGGTTGTTAAAAAGACAGGAAAGGTGATACTGTGTGGTTTAAAATCAGGAAAAGTGTGCATCAGGGTTGTATTCTTTCACCATACTTATTCAGTCTGTGTGCTGAGCAAATAATCTGAGAAGCTGGACTATGAAGAAGGAGGTGGCATCACGATTGGAGGAAGACTTATTAACAACCTGCAATATGCAGATGACACAGCCTTGCTTGCTGAAAGCGAAGAGGACTTACTGATGAAGATCAAAGACTATAACCTTTAGTATGGACTATACCTCTATATAAAGAAAACAAAAACGCTGACAACTAGAGTAAAAGCAACATCATGATAAACAGAGAAAAGATTGATGTCAAGGATTTCATTTTACTTAGATCCACCATCGACACCCATGGAAGCAGCAGTCAAGAAATCAAATGACATACTGCATTGGGCTAATCTACTGCAAAAGACCTCTTTAAAGTGTTTAAAAGCAAAGATGTCATTTTAAGGACTAAAGTGCACCTGGCCAAAGCCATGGTGTTTTCAGTCGCCTCATATGCATGCAAAAGGTGGACAATGAAAAAGGAAGACCGAAGAAGAATTGATGCCTTTGAATTATGGTGTTGGCGAAGAATATCGAGTATACCAAGGACTGCCAGAAAAACGAACAAATCTCTCTTGGAAGAAGTACAGCCAGAATGCTCCTTAGAAACAAGGATGGCTAGACTTTGTCTGACATACTTTGGATGTGTTATCAGAAGGGACCAGTCCTGGAGAAGGACTTCATGCTTGGTAAAGTAGAGGGTCAGCAAAAGAGAGGAAGACCCTCAATGAGATGGATTGACAAAGCATCTGCAACAGTTGGCTCAAGCATAGCAACGATTGTGAGGATGCAACGGGACCATGCAGTGTTTCATTGTGTTTACATAAGGTTACCGTGAGTTGGAACCAACTCGATGGCACCTAACAAGAGCAACAGTGTAGTGTTAATGGTGCTAGTTGGTTTGTGAAGGTGATATGCATGGTGTCCAAGATACTGACTCTGAAATCATGAAGTGCCCAAGGAGTTCTCATGACATTCTTGACAGACCCTGTTAGCCCCAGGGCTATGAGTTTGTCCACAAGTGTTTTCTTCCCCGTTTTGACTACCAGCTCTTCTCAAGGGTGGCTCCCAGCCCAGCACCATTCAAAGCACCTTCTGTTTGTCTGAGTACTTGAACTTTACCCCTAGGGGAGACACAAGTCAGACTTGTCTCACCTGCTCTTTCTGAGGACAGCAGAAGCACTGAAAACTTTGAACAGCAAATGATTCCCCTGTTTTTCTGCTGAGCTTTCAAATCCATTGTTTTTCTTTGGGCACCAGAGAGGCGGATAGGGTAGTGTTTAAAGCTTAAACCCTGGAGTCAGGCTGATGGGGGTTTGTGTCCTGACCCTGCCTCTTACAAGCTATGTTACTTCAAGCAGGTG
Source organism: Dugong dugon (assembly GCA_030035585.1). Taxonomy (NCBI): domain Eukaryota; kingdom Metazoa; phylum Chordata; class Mammalia; order Sirenia; family Dugongidae; genus Dugong; species Dugong dugon. The sequence goes on from CM057471.1 coordinate 71,543,408, forward strand.
ACCACACCTCTGTTTCTTCATCTGTAGAAGTGTGTAGAAGAAGTACTTAAACTTCCAGATGGTTCTTAAACGGATACAAGGAGATGATGAAGTATAGGGCTTACCTAGCATAGTGCTTGCAGATGGTGAGCACCCAAGTAAATGTGAAGGGAATAATGTTCCCCTTTAACCTATTGTTAGAGGGTTTTTAGGGAGTATTAATTTATTGTCTATGGAAGTTCTGTGAGTTATTGCACAAGGAGTGTGTTAAAACTCAGATATACTTGGTGGTGGGGGCTGGCGGGAGCATCCAGGATGGCAAGCAGAACTCATCTTGCATTGGGACTACGGATGCAAGCTTTGACTCCCACAGAAGCAGTAAAGTTCTGGTGAGGGAGATGGTGGAGTCACCCTGGGCCTCTGTCTCAGCCTGGTCCAGGATCTGGGGGCTGGTTTCCCAAGCTCTTTCTGTTTCATTGTTCTATGATTCCACGTAAATATAGTCACTAGGAGTTGGAATCAACTTGACAGCAGTGAGTTTGGTTTTCATAATATGAACTAATGAAACATAATACTTTTCCTTTTTAGGATTTAAATATTTTTATGATAAGGCTTTATTTTAAAGTTAAGATAATTACTTGAGTAATGAGAAGAAAATTTAAATGTTTGGCCTTGACATTAAAGGGTTTCTTTGAAAATTAGAAGTGAAAGGAAGAGCATTGAATGTAATTAAATCTGTGTTTATTGGATACAATGATTCTCACTCACTCTTATCTAAGCCTGATAACTAGGTCAAGGGAAATCTGTCCTTTCTGTACATTTCTGAATAATTAAATATTTTTGGGAAACTAGTTAATAGATTCAGGAGAATTTGCTGTGCCTTTTTTGTGGCAGTAATGTAGTTTATTATGTGGAATTAGTGGCTTTCACTGCTTTAATGTATTTCTTATTTTGTGTTCTTTCTGTAGCTGTCTTTTTTCTAGTACCGTATCTGCAGCACTTTCAGTCTGTTAGCGTTTATAGATTGTTCCCTCATTGGTCTCCCACAGTGCTTTGTCCTCTGCTGTAGTAACACTGTGTGACCACTCTGGGCTCACCATAATTCCCCCACTAGGCTTTGCATTTGTTCTTCCTGCCATATTTAGAGCCTAGTCCAGGGCTAGTACAAGGCAGTCAGAATGATCTGAGTATGTCTTTTTCTCTGCTTAAAACACTTCCAGAAAAACAAAACAAACCCATTGCTGTTCAGTGGCTTCTGATTTCTCTTAGAAAAAAAGACCAAATCATTAGCATGGCCTGCAGGCTGCATGTTGTCTCCACCTGGCCCTGGCCCTCATCTCCAGCTTCATCTGACTCCTCTGAGTCTCATTAACTGGGCTCATTATTCAGCTGTCAGCTCCACTGTCACTTCCTCTTGAGATTTATGAGCTCTTGGTCAGATGATGGTCCTTCAGGATAGAGCTAAGTTCCTTTTCTTCAGATCATTGACCCTAGGGTGTAATGATACACTCTTTAGTGTAATTGTTGGTTATGCCTGTCTCTCCTGGTGCAGTGTAAGGCAGCCCCATCAGATCATGGACTGTGACTGTTTTTCTCACCACCAAGTCCTCAGTGCCTAGCATAGCATCTGGCACGTAGTAGGTGCTCCATAATGTTTGTTTAATGAACAAATGAAGTAAATGGTGGGTGCCCAGTGACTGATGTAAATCTATAAAATGAGAAGGTTGGATTGGATATGAGGTCTCTTCCATTATAAAATATCTCATTAAATATACCACTTTACAAAGTTTCTTGACATGTGTTATTTCATCATTATATTGATTATTCAGGGTAGATGGGGCAGATTTATATGTGCAGAGAAGAAAATGAAAACTCAGAGGCTGAGTTGCCCAAGATGTAGCTTTGAGAGAAGCTGAGGGCCCTAATGCCTCGTGAAGTGTCTTTTCTCACACTCCAGGCTGCCTCAGAGTGTAGTTTCTGACATATTGTAGGAGATAAGGAAACTGGGTTTCATTGGTGGCACAATGGTTAACACTCTTAGCTGCTAATCAGAAGGTTGGTGGTTCTGCCAGAAGCACCTTGGAAGAAAGACCTGGAATCTATTTCCAGAAAATCTGCCGTTGAAAACTCCGTGGAGCACAGTTCTCTGATATTCATGGGATCCCTGTGAGACAGAATTGACTTGAGAGCAAGTCGATTTTGAGGAGGTGAATTTGAGGAGGTGAGTTCAATTTTGAGTGATGGGCTTAAGGTCCTGTTGCATTCCAGGGACCAGGAAATCCTGATCTTTCCTGTAAATAGATAAAGTATAGTAATTACTGATGCATGTGCTGATTGGTGATAACTAAGATTAGAATTTGTGTTCTTGTCAGGAATCTTTTTGATAAGATTAGAAGTTTCTTGTTGATTGATGTTGGTTGAGTTGTTGCTGTCCTCAAACAATGCTGCTTGTTTCAGTTAGCTTATTTCTCTAATTTATCTCTGGGCATACCTGCTAAGGGAACCTTTGATGCATATTAACATTTGCAGTGAGCACAGCCGTGACCTTTGTGCTCATCAGATGTAGTGCCAGCCTGTGCTGAAGGTTAGCAGCGTTCATTTAGTCCAGAGATCATTTGGATCCACTCTTCACATCTCCCAGATGAGGATGGGGACATTTCCAGGTTACATACTTAGCTGCCCTGATTGCCTGCCCAGCCAGTCTTATAGACTTGAACCCATCCGTTTGCATATAGCAAGTTTCTCAGCAATTTTTTTGCAGGTCATGTAACATTGCTAATAAACTATGTTCATGTTGAAGCGTTTATCTTAGATGAAAATTTGTGCTTTAAGGTCTTCTGTTGAATATATGGTGTGGCTGCATAGGAACGGGGAACTAGCACGTGGCTTAGTATACAACTCCAGGTACCTAGTCTGGTGATGGTGACTGGTTGAGAAAAGTCATGCTTCTTGTGGTCTGTTAGCACTATCTTTTTTTTTTTTTTTTTTTTTTTTACTTCTTTCTTTTTTTCATTTTATTTTATTTATTTATTTCTTTATTTATTTTTTTAAAATATTTTATTGTACTTCAGGTGAAGGCTTACAGAACAAATAGTTTCTCATGAAACAGTAGTACACATGTTGTTTTATGACATTGGTTAACAACCCCACAACATATTAACCCTCTAAATTCTCAACCTTTTTTTTTTTTTGGTGAAAATACACATAGCCAAAGATACACTGTTACAAAAATTTCTACATACACAGTTCAGTGACATTGACTATGCTCTTCCAGTTGTGCTGTTATTCTCACTTAAGATGAAGGCTTACAGAACAAAATAGTTTCTCATTTAACAGTTACTACAAATGTTGCCCTGTGACAACGGTTAACAATCTCACAAAACATCAACAGTATCCTTACTCAACCTTGGGTTCCCTATCACCAGCTTCCTTGTCCCTTCTGCCTTCTGACCCTTGTCACTGGACTCCTGTACCTCGTTAGTCTCATTTGGTTTTACAGGGCTGTCCACTCCCAGGCTGAACAGTGAACCTCGGAGATAACTTCACCACTGAGCTAAAAGGGTGTCTGGGGGCCATACTCTCGAGGTTTCTCCAGTCTCCTTTAGGCCAGTAAATCTGGTCTTTTTTTTGTGAGTTAGAATTATGCTCTACATCCTTCTCCAGCTCTGTCCAGAACCCTCTTTTGTGACCCTGGTCAGAGCAGTCAGTGGTGGTAGCCGGGCACCATCTAGCTGTACTGGACTCAGTCCGGTGGAGGCCTTGGTAGCTGTGGACAATTAGTCCTTTGGACTAATCTTTTCCTTGTATCCTGTTCTCTTCATTCTCCCTTGCTCCCGAAGGGATGAGACCAGTGGAGTATCTTAGATGGCCGCTCACAGGCTTTTAAGAGCCCAGACACTACTCACCAAGGTAGAATGTAGAGCATAGTCTTTATAAGCTGTGTCATGCCAATTGAGCTAGATGTTCCCCGAGACCATGGTCCCCAGAGCCCTCCGCCCAGCAATTCAGTCCCTCAGGGAGTTTGGATGTGTCTATGGTGCTTCCATGACCTTTCCTTGTACAAGTTGTGCTAGTTTCCCCTGTCTTGTGTACTGTCTCACCCTTCACCCAAGATACCACTTATCAATTGCTTATTTAGTGTTTGCCCCCCCCCTTCCCTGGTAACCAACAAAAGATTGTTAGATTTTGTGTGTGAACTGTTTCATGGGTTTTTACAATAGAGGTCTCATACAATATTTGTCCTTTTGTGATTGACTTATTTCACTCAGCATAATGTCCTCCAGTTTCATCCATGTTATGAGATGGTTTACAGATTCATTGTTGTTCTTTCTCATTGCATAGTAGTCCATTGTGTGTATGTACCATAGTTTGTTTATCCATTCATCTGTTGATGGGCACCTACGTTGTTTCCATCGTTTTGCTATTGTGAAAATGCTGCCATGAACATAGGTGTGCATATGTCTATTCGAGTGACTTTTAATAAATTCACATCTTTGTTTCTAAGGTGTGTCTCTTGTAGACAACATATTGATGGATCCTGTTTTCTTATCCATTCTGTGACTCTCCGTCTCTTTATGGGTGCATTGAGTCCATTTACATTCTGTGTAATTATTGATAGATGTGAGTTTGTTGCTGTCATTTTGTAGTGCTTTTTTTTGTGGTGCTGAAGTTTTCTTTGTTCTTCTTACTCTCTTGTGCTGAGTTACTTTTGTTTGTGGACTTTTTTTTTCATTTCTTTTGTTTTTGTAGGTTTTGTTTTTGCTGAGACTTTTTGTTTTTCATCTTTATTTTTATGAGTTGGTTTGTTAACTTTCTTTGTGGTTACCGTGAATTTTACCCTTATCTTTCTAAGTTTGAAGCAGTCTACCATTACTCGGTATCGCCTTGCCTTCCTCTCCATTAGAAGGTTCTATATGTATGCCGTTTATTCTCTCTTTCAATGTTTTGATGTTGTTGTCATCCATTGATTGACTGCTCTGATTCCCTGTTGTATTTCTTTTGATTTTGGATAGTCCTCGAGAGTTCATTTCCTAGATTGGTATCTGGCTGGTACGATCCTGCGTCCTAGGTTCAGCCTATGGGCTGAAGCTGTTTGTCCTCAGATCGAAGAACTCCCTTTAATAATTCTTGTAAGTTTGGTTTGACTTTTACATATTCCCTTAGTTTCTGTTTATCTGGAAATGACTAATTTCACCATCAAATTTGAACGAGAGTTTTGCAGGATATATTATTCTTGGCTGGCAATTTTTTTCTTTCAAGATTTTTGTATGTCATCCCATTGCCTTCTTGCCTGCATGGTTTCTGCTGAATAATCTGAGCTTAGTCTTATTGTTTCTCCTCTGTATATGACTTCTTGTTTTTCATGAGCTGCTCTCAGGATTCTTTGTTTGTCTTTGGTTTTGGCGAGTGTGAATATGATATGCCTTGGTGATTTTCTTTTGGGGTCTCTTCTATATGGGGTTCGTTGAGCTTCTTGGATGGCCGGCTTTTCATCTTTCATGATATTGGGGAAGTTTTCTGTCAGAAGTTCCTCAATGATCCTCTCTGTGTTTTCTATTTTCTCCCCCTGTTCTGGAATGCCAATCACTCATAAATTTTTGCTTTTAATTGTGTCCCACATAACTCTCAGGGTCTCTACATTTTTCTTTGTTCTTATTTCTGAGTTTCCTGAAACAGAGTTGTATCCAAGAGTTTGTCTTCAGTTCCACTGATCCTGTCTTCCACGGTTTCAAATCTGCTTCTCAGCCTTTCTGTGACATCGTTCATTTCTGAAATCTTGTTGTTTACCTTTTGGATTTCTAATTGTTGTTTTTGTATAATTTCTAGTTGTGAATTTATTTTGGCATTTTATTCCTGCATCATCTTCCTGAATTCTTCCAGTTTTTTGTCTGTATTTTCCATGAATTTGTCTATTTTTTTCCCATGTTTGTCAGCTTTTTGCCCCAGTTCTTGGAAAATTCCAAGTATTAGAGATTTGAATTCCCTATCAGGTACTTCTAGTGCATTTTCTTCCACAGGAGAGTCATCTGGTGTTTTAATTTGGACGCCTACTGGAACCATCCTGTCCTGTTTTTGTAAATGTTTTGATATTGTCTGCTGTTTTTGGGGCATTCAGTAGTTATTTTTCTCGTGTATTGATTGTAGATTTGTTTGTTTCGTCCCTTTTTCTTAAAAAAAATATTTGACTACATTCGAGCAGGTGGACTATGTGTTCTTTGTTGTTTGCTCTTCTGTGCGCTCAATACTTTTCGCCTCCATCTCCAAATGGCAGGGTCAGTCACTCAGATATGGTACGGCAGGGCAGGTCTAGCTGAAGACGAGTTATTGGGACGGGTTGTTTGTGGCCCTTACTACAGCCACCAGGGCAGGTCGGTAATCAGTGCAGGGCAGGTTCCAGTAGGCCATGCCTGCACTGCTTGGTGGTGTGATGTCAAGCGCACGGTGCAGGTAGGCAGGATGCAGCGGGGAGATGGTTATGTGTGGAGCTAAGCTGGATATGGGAGAGAGGAGAGAGGAACAGGAGCCAAAAAACATACGAACAAACAAAAAAGAATGCTAGGGAAGCTTGCCGTTGGAATGGAGAGATGAGAGACTATGAAATGGAGAAAAAGAGAAAGGGGAAGAGGAAGGAAAGAAAAGAATGAACAAATAAAAATCAGAAAGGTTAAAGAACCGCAAAATTAGCAGGGATCCCACCAATGCAGCTACTAGGTCTGGGGAAGTCGCTCTCAGGTGTCGCAGCACAGTCTGGCCAGAAGGCACAGAGGCATACAACGCCTGGTATTCAGGGATCAGAAAGAGAAGGAATATATAGTGAGACGAGAAACTGAGCAATGAAGAAAGACAAAAGGGAAAAAGAGGGAAAAGAAAAGAAAAGAAAACAAAACAAAACAAAAGAGAACAAGAAAAGCCCCCCAAAAAAACAGGAAAAAAAAAAAAACGAAAAAAGAAATGTCCTCAGGGATCCCTCCGCATGTCTGTGGAAGCCAAATGGGAGTTCCTTGCCACACAGCTCCGCCTGGCGAGAAGGGCTCCCAACTCAAGAAAAGGAAAAGAAAACAAACAAACAATTCAAAATGAACAAACGAACAAAAGCCCCGGGATCCCACCAGCGCAGTAGCCCAGACCGGGAAGCAGCTCCACACTCGAATGGAGCTCCGCAGCCCCTCAGGAAAAAGCAAAGATGGCGCACGGAGCCAGGCACTGGAGCGAAAGGAGGGGGAGGCGGTGAGAGGCAAGCAAGAAATCCAAAGAAGCAGGGGAAAAAAAAAAAAGCAACACCAGCAGCCAACAAATGGCACTCAGAGAGCCAGCCAGTGCGGGCTGGTGTTTCTGGACAAGAGACTGTGTCCGCGGGAAGCAGAGGAGGCCGAGTGTGGGTGAAGAAGGGTGGAGAGTGGGAAAGCGTATATCACAAATTGCCCGCGCTCTGGAGCCCCTCAGGAAGAAGCAAAGATGGCACACAGAGCCAGGCACTTGAGTGAAAGGAGGGGGAGGTGGCGAGAGGCAAGTGAGAAATCAGAAGAAGCAGAAAAGAAAAGCAACACTAGCAGCCAACAAATGGCACCCAGAGAGCCGCCCGCTTGGGTGTGTGGAATCCAAGCAGCCGGCGCCTCCTGGTCAAGAGACTGTGGCCTCAGGAAGCAGAGGAGACCGAGCCGGGGTGAAGAGGAGTGGGGGGTGGGAAAGCACACACCGCAAATTACAGGCTGTTTTGTCTCCCACTGGACGGTCCGTGAGGCTGCTTTCTTGTACCCCAGTTTACTGGTCTCCGATAGGAGTCCAAGATGGTGGATCCGCGCTGTGTTAGCTGGTAGGGGACCTCTGCATGAATCTCTCCTCGTTCTCCGTTCTCTGTCAGTATTCTCACTCCACTTGGTGCTCGGCTGAGTTCTTTGTCTCTTCATTTGATGTTCTAGGGTTTCAGAATTGTTGCATTCTCTGTTTGGCTTAGTTTTTCAGATCTTTGCTGTGGAGGGACGGCGTGATGCTTCTGCCTAGAGCGCCATCTTGGCGGAACTTGTTAGCACTATCTTGATCTTAGGGGTCTTCTTAAGGGTTGAGAGATTCTTGGAACCTAGTTTTGTCAATACAGCCAATAGTCTAGTGGAACAGAGTACAGAGAGCAGCCTGGTGTTATAGAAAGACCACTGCTTATGAAGCCAGAATGCCACTTTGCCAATTTGCTTTGAGATACTTGCCTTCCAAGTAGACAGTAATATCCCTGGTGTGTGTGTGTGCATCCTTTCTTCAGTAAGAAAGCCTGTCTGAAAAACCAGTTTTAAGATACGAGATTGCTTTTGTGAGGCTTGAGTCAGAGTAGAGAGCTGAATGATATTAAAGGATTATACCAACAACTGAAGGCAGCCTTACTCCTTGTTCTTCTATGCCTTCCCTGAAAGCCAATGTGTCTGGGGCACCGAGAGTGAGGGAGTGACTGTAGTGTTTACGTCCTTGGTCACGGCATTGTTTTCCTGAACTGTGCAGGAGAGCCCTGACAAATTATATAGTTGCTGACTTTTTCAGAATTCCCCAAAAGCATCTATTATTGAAACATTACCTGCCATGGTTTCCAAGATAGCAGTTGGCCTCATTTTTATTTGTTTAAAGATTTGTCACTTCCTTTGCTTCTTGAGGGGTTGGAAAGATACTTTGATCTCATTAGTGGTTTTCATTCATTGAGTACAGATTTACTGAGCATATAACTAGGCTAGACACTGCAGACCTTGCCCTCAGGAGCCCCACAGACTTGAGAGAGATGAGTAAATAAATAACTATAATGCAATGTCAGGGATAGTGGAAATGGAAGCTCATGGGACAGAATAAGACTCATAGGATCTGAAAGACAGATTTTTAGTTTTCCAAGTGAAGAGCGGCATAGGCAGAGGAAACAAATTGTGCAAAGGTACAGAGGCAAGAGAGAGCATGATGTGTTTCGGAAATGGTGAGCAATGTGGTGTTGTGGGAGGAACCGGCAGATGTGGCTAGAAAGGTGGTTTGGGGTCAGTACACAAAGGGACTTGCAGGCAGTGCTAAGTAAGGTGTTTGAATGTTATCCTGTGATGGGCAGTGGAGAATCGTTCATTATAGGAGGAAAGAGATATAATCAGCGGTAACCCTGGTGGCAGTGTGGAGGATGGATGGTGTGGGAAGAGACTGGAGATTGGGAGATGAGTTAGGAGTTTGTTGCAGGAGTCCAGATGGGAGATCCTGAGCCTGGCCATGGGGATGGAAAAGAGGAGGCAGGTTCAAGAGAAACTGAGATAGTGGCCCCTCTCCTTAGAGATTTAGGAGGCGGGAGAGAAGGGAAAGGAATTGGGATGACATCTGGCTTTCTCATTTTGGTTAAATGAGATGGTGAGGCCATTCACTGAGATATAGAACATGAAAAGAGTTTGGGTTGAAGAAGGAACAGAATGAATTTGGCTTTGGTCATTTTGAGTTTGGAGTGCCTGTGGGACAGTTTGGCCCAGAACAGTGGTTCTTGTGCTTTCGTGCATCAGAAACCTCTGTGTAGTTTGGAGGAAGGAGGCTGGTTATCTATATGTTTAAGAGTTTTCACAGATGGTTCTGATGCCACACTGGACTAGGGAGAGAGAGCTGGGTTGTAGGAGAGGATGAGATTACTCACGAAGTGTAGTGAGCAGAGGTTTCTGGCTAGACAGATGAGGAAGACCAGCAGAGGGAGTAAAACACAGTGGAAGAGTCAGGGAAGGAGCAAGAAGAGTAGCGATCAGCAAGGAAGGAGTACTAACCTAGGAAGACAGATGGTGTGGGAATGGGGATGGGAGGTTGGTCTTTGCCTCCTTCCCTGCAGGGCCTCTGCTCCTGCCCCTGAAGCTGAGCCCTCTGATGTCCCCCATCAGCACTCTCATTTTCACTAGTATCAGAGCCAATGTTGTGTGAGAAAAGTCAGGTATTAGTTACCTTTGCTTGTGTATGCAGAAGACTTTGAGGGAGTATCTTTGCTATAGCCAGTCTCAACCCTTCAAGCACCTTTCAGCAACCTAGATCTGCTCAAGCGTTCTGGTCCTTTGGACTAAAGTCTCTGGCTTCTGAAGCAGGAAAATTGGGGCCCCAGTCCAGCAGTCTGGGTCTGCAACCTTGGAGGGTGTGTGTGTTTATGTGTGTGATTAGACCCTAGGAAAGGCAGCTGGTCAGAACTGTTGAAGGAAGTTCTAGGAGGGTGATAGTATCATTCGTACTGCACTAATGTGGTGTGTTGGTAGGGAGTTCTGTGACTTGGGTATGCATCCTTGGCCCACTATGTATCCTGAGTCTGAGTATCTGGAAAAAGCTTGCTGTAGAATTTCCAGAACTTACTTATTGGTAGGGTCTTAGAGACACAGTACAGGAGATCTATTCAGACTACTCAGGGCAGGGGCAGGGGGAAAGGTCCTAAATTGGCAATAGTGGAAGTTGATCCCCCTGGTAGGCTTAAGTGTCTAGCTGAGATCAGCTTACAGGACCCTAGTGAAGAGCCTTTAATTTGAGAGAGCCAATAGGAAACCCATCTGTCATCCAACGTGCATCTTGTACCCTGAACCCAATGACCTGAGAGTTTAGGACAGAGGCAAAGAACCGGTTGCCACTGACCCTGATGCTGAAAATCACATTGAAGGAATAGAGAGAAAGGATCAGGGATAACTTAAGGGAAATAGCTGTCCTTAATACCATGGCTGACCATGATGGTATTAAGCCTTTCTCCCCTCAGGAAAGGAAAAACAAAAGGAATTAATATTTGTTGAACTGAGAAACCTAAATGCTCAGACGAAGAGAAGGGAACAGATGGTTAGAAAGTCGAGGCAGGATGATGGAAGCACATGTGCCAGTACAGTGCATAAAGTGCTGTTCAGCTCTTGTGAGATGTAACATAATAAAATGGTTCAGAATAGAGGGCAGACCGAGCTGGGTTCAAATCTTGCCTTTGCCCAAGGACACACAGCCCATGAGGATACTCTTGCTGGCTGTGTGTCCTTGGATATGTTACCTAACTTCTTTTAGTTCTCAGTTTTCTCATTTTAAATAGGTGTAATAACAGTATTCACCTTAAAGAATTATTGTAAGGTTCAGTGATATATTACTCTGGGTAAGGTGTTTACAGAGTAAAGGTTCAATAAATGGTGGTAACAACAGCAACAACAATGATAATAAGAATTCCATCGTCATCTGAGTACCTCTGGAGATTTTTCCACTGGACTAAATCCCACCAATATAACAAATGTATGAAATAAAGAAGAATTTCAACAATAATAAGCTCAGCTATGTGAACATCAACATGTGAGAGGAAAATCCAGATCCACTGGTAAAAAGATTGGAACACAGGATATGTCTAGCAGTGGGGAACCACAGAAAATGTTGTTGTTAGGTGCCGTTGAGTTGGTTCCGACTCATAGCAACCCTGTGTACAACAGAATGAAACACTGCCCAGTCGTGTGCCATCCTCATGATTGTTGTTGCGCTTGAACCCATTGTTGCAGTCAGTGTGTCAGTCCAGCTCGTTGAGGGTCTTCCTCTTTTTTGCTGACCCTCTACTTTACCAAGCATGACGTCCTTCTCCAGGGACTAGATATAGAAAATGAAAAAGCACAAGGCCAGGATCAAACAAGTCTTAGTGGCTGTGAAGAATAGTGACAAATGATTCTGAGTCAACAAGTGGGGGAGATAAGGACAGAGTAGCATGTTAGTCTTACTCTTTTTCTTCACTTTTTCTGTCTCTCTGAGTATTTTATTGGGTGGGCATTTGAGGAGGTAGCACAGGATTGTTTACGTAATTTTTTTGTTCGTGTTTTAACTCCAGAGTCTCATTTTTATGATCAGGCTTAGTGCTTGTTGCAGAGTAACCTCTTTTTAAATGTGTATTGAATGGATAAGATGAAATCAATCAATCATTGAATTTCTAGCTCTTTCTGGGGAATTCGAAGTATAGTAATAGTGTCAGTACTGTAATCTCAACATATTGGTAAAGATTTAATAAATTTTCAATGCGATATCTTATAAAACTTAATAAATTCTGTTCATCTGGAAAAATAAATTGGCAAAAACTTTAAGATTTTTTTTTTTACGCAATACAATGGCCTTTACTCTGATAGATTTCTGTTCATTTCAATAAATATCTGAGTGCCTACTATGTGTGAAATACTGTGCTAGGCCCTTTGGTGAGAGGCTATAAAAATAGATTGCTCTTGTGTTACATTTTCTCATTTAACCCTTATCACTCTCCTTATGAGGGAGTCATTTCTTTAGGTTGGTCTGCGAGTGATAGAAAATTCAAAATAACAAAGACATAAGTAAGAAAAGTTTCTCTCTCATGTGCAAGAAGCCAGGAGGTAATCAGCTCAGAGTAAGTATGGAGCCTGCATGATCAGAGACCCAGGCTTCTTCCATCTTGTTGTTACATTATGAGGTGATCTTGGGAATGGCTTCCAAGTCTTGGGTCACTTCATGGCCTGAGATGGCTGCTGGAGCTCTAGCCTTTGCTTCTGCATTCCAGCCTTTGAGGGACATTTTCAAGAAATTGTGCATGACACTTCTTACACCTTTAGTTACCTAGTGTTACTATTAACAAATAGTACAAGTGGATGGCTTTAACAAACAGAAATTTATTCTCTCACAGATTAGGAGGCTAAACGTCTGAATTCAGGGTGCCAGCTCTAGGAGAAGGCCTTCTCTCTCTGTTGGCTCTGGGGGAAGGTCCTGGCATCTGTCTTCCCTTGGTCTAGGAGCTTCTCAGCACAGGGACCCTGAATCTGAAGGATGCATTCTGCTCTCAGCTCTTCTTTCTTGGTGGTAGGAGGTCCTTCTCTCCCTCTGCTCACTTCTCTCTTTTATATCTGTCATGGATTGAATTGTGTCCCCAAAAAATATCTATAGACTTCACTAGGCCATGATTCCCAGTATTGTGTGATTATCCACTGTTTTGTCATCTGATGTGATTTTCCTACGTGTTGTAAATCCTGCCTCTATGATGTGAATGAGGCAGGATTAGAGGCAGTTGTGTTAATGAGGCAGGGCTCAATCTACAAGATTAGGTTGTGTCTTATGTTAGTCTCTTTCGAGATATGAAAGAGAGAAGTGAGCAGAGAGATGTGGGGACCTCATACCACCAAGAAAAAAGAACCAGGAGAATAGTGCATCCTTCGGACCCAGGATCCCTTTGCTGAGAAGCTCCTTGACCAGGGAAGGTTGATGACAAGGAGCTTCTCCCAGAGCCAACAGAGAGAGAAAGCCTTCCTCTGGAGCTGGCACCCTAAATTTGGACTTCTAGTCTCCTAGACTGTGAGAGAATAAATTTCTCTTTGTTAAAGACATCCACTGTGGTGTTTCTGTTATAGCAGCATTAGATAACTAGGACAGTAACTCAAAGGAGATTGATTCAAGATATAACCTAATCCTGTAGATTGTGTCCTGCCTCGTTAACATAACTCCTCTAATCCTGCCTCATTAACATCATAGAGGTTAGGATTTACAAGACATAGGATAATTGCATCAGATCACAAAATGGAGGACAACTACACAATACTGGGAATTGTGAACTAGCCAAGTTGACACTTATTTTGGAGGACACAGTTAAATCCATAACATACCCCGTTGGCCTTATCTTGGCCACATGGCTGCACTTAGCACTCAGGGAAGCTGGGAAATGTAATCTATATTCAGGGAAGCTATTGTCCACCTAAAAAACAGAAATTCCATCACTAAAGAAGAAGGGGAGGATGGATATTGGGAGCCAGCCAGCAGTCTGCCACACTGTTATTGGCTCCATTTAATTGATGTGGTGCTTTAGAGAGGTTGAGATTAGCCCAGTATTACATGGTCTACAAGGGGTTGAACCTTCAAAACTTATTATAAAGCAATTATTTTTTAATTCCCATACAATGCTTGGATAAAAGCAGGAAAATAGATGAATGGAACAGAAGTGACTTACTTGCTAACTTACATAGGACCTTAATTATGGGACATTAGGTGTTACACAGCAGTGAGGAAAGGAATGCTATTTATTATACCGTTTTTGCAGTTGGATTTCAGTGTTGAAAAGAATTGACAAGTTTAACTGTATATTGCAACGAATTCCAGATGGGTTTGAGTTAAAGGACAAAAAACAGAATAAAAGATGGGAGGATGTATACTAAACTGTGTAGTGGGATCTCAAGAGATGTGGTGTTACAGGACTTGGGGGGAAAGGGAGGCATTGGGAGAGGGATCTTTCCCTTTCTATTTTATATATTTTTATAGTTTTGAATTTTGACAACAAGCATGTATTGTTTTATAATAAAAATAAACTATTAATTCTTCATTGAATTTGTATATTTTAAAGAGCTAAGATATGGAATGTTTAATGTGAAGAAAAAAATTTTGATTTAACCTGACTATGGAGATATATATATTAAATATAAAATTTTATATATATATATATGCAAGAAAAATCGGTGACAACTTACAGGCTCAACAGTAGGAAGTTGCTTAATAAATTATGTTATATCCATACAATGGACAATTGTGCAGTCGTTAAAAATAATGACATAGGTTTATATTTTAAGTTTAAAGCAAATTACAGAAACACACAAACAGTTGCCATTGTGTAAGTTCCCACTCTTGATGACCTCCTGTGTGTTCGAGTAGGACTGTGCTCCACAGGGTTTTCAATTGCTGATTTTTTGGAAGTAGATTGCCAGGCCTTTCTTCTGATGCACTTCAGGTTGGACTCGAACTACCAACCTTTTGGTTAGCAGTGTAATGTGTTAATTGTTTACATGACCCAGGATCTCAGTCTCTCTATGTATGTACGTGTGTGCGTGTATATATATATATACGTATAGTCCATTTTTGTACTGTAGAGATATGTTTGTACTTACATATACGTATACATTTGCATAGAAAATTTCTGAAAGCATATACATAAAGTACTAAAGATTTTCTCTTGTGATTTCAGGAAATCTTAATTGTTTTCCTGTTTGCTTATTTGAATTGCCTAATATTTTGACTCTGATCTTGTATTTCATCAGAATTAAAAACACTATTGAAATAATAAAACAGTTTCATAACAAGACAGGGCTTTAGTTTTATAAAATTAGAAACAATTTTGTACAGTGGAAATGCAACCAAAAGAAAGTATGGATTGAGAGGGAATGTTTTGATAAATACTGACAGGTAAAACTATACTCAAGAATTGTGGTCAGATCTGCAGAATGATAACCAGCGCGGGACAAGTTCTGAAAGGAGGGGATGCACCAGTTGGGATCCACCCACTCAAGTGTTCAGCCTCAATGTTTAAAGACATGGCAGTAAAAACGTGATGAGGTCTCATGTTGCAAATTAGCAAAAGTAGAGAAGATCTAGTGGAGAACTGGCCATGGTGGTTATGAGTTTGGAGGCTGGGAGCCTGGGTTTGAATCCTGGCTTTACCACTTACTCACTTTGTGACTCTGGGAAGGTTACTTAACCTCTTTTAATATTAGTTTCTTTATCTGAAAACGTACCTGTGCTTATAAGATAATGTCAAGATTTGACTTTACCTTACTTCTGAGTAACAGCTTAGCTTGTTGCTGTTTCATGGATACTAGCAGAAGACAAAAGACTCTTGAGTCAGAGACAAAGGACTTTATTATTCATGGCACTGCAAGCAGCATGAGCATCGGTTCCCTTTGCCCTTAAGTCCCATGGGAGTGATGCCTTGGGCCCAGATGGATGCTGCACATGCAGTGTGTTTGTGTCGTAGCTGAGGAACACTGAGCTTGGAAAGCCTGCCACTTAATAGCAAGCAGTAAGCAAGCCTACTTTTTGTCTCTGAGGGAGACTTTATCTTATTCCTCAAGGTTGCTCACTGCAAACACAAGCTTGAGAAGCAGCCTGGGTAAAAAACAGTCAGGACCTTGCATTCTTGGCAGACCCAGAAAGATGTGTAGGAGCACTAGAGATGCATGGAGGATTGAATCTCATCACAGGTGGTTGGGAGAATTAATTGAGATGTTGCACAGTGAGGAGCCCTGGTGGCGCAGTGGCTAAGCACTCAGCTGCTAACCGAAAGATTGGTAGTTAAACCCACCAGCAGCTCCACGGGAGAAAGATGTGGCAGTCTGCTTCTGTAAAGATTACAGCCTTGGAAACCCTATGGGGCAGTTCTCCTCTGTCGTATAGGGTTGCTGTGAGTTGGAATTGACTCCACAGCAATGGATTTGGTTTTGAGTTGGGTTGCACAGTGTTACTCCTTGTAATGTCTGAGGGGCTATGGAAAGGCAGGCACAACAACGGCATGATAAGTTATCACAGTCTTTCTGCCTGGTTTTCAGTGTTCAGACAAGACTGAAGATCCTGGGGTTGTTAGAGAGCTGGGAATACTAAAAGGGAGGAAAAGAATAACCTTCAGTTGCTTATATGTAGCTCTTGCCTTCTTGTACACATCTCACACCCAGTACATACCTGGGGGGTATACTCCACTAGCTATTGGTAAATTATTTATAATTATCTTTGTTTATACCCAAATGAAGTTTTATTTCTTGAGCTTAATAATTGTGCTTGGCTTAATTTGAAATAAGTATAGGGAGTTTTTCTTAAGAAATAGGGTATTGCTTGTTTATACCTGTATCAAGTAAAGTACTTGATGATTAGTTCCAAACTAATGAAATTTTGAAACATCATATCATATTTCTACATCTACATGATGTATAAAAGAATTACAGAACTGTAGAGTGAAAGGACATTTAAAGATTAGCTCAACTTTAATTTTTATAGAAGAGGATACTATGGCCAGAGAACTGATGGAATTTGCTAAAGAGTTGTTACAGCTGGTAAGTGATGGACATGATACCGGGCCTTAGCCCATTGCCCTGTCCAAAAAACTTTCAACTCATTAGGTAAATAGAGAGTGAGTCAAAAGGAGTCTATCCACACACTACTTTTGGGTGCATATCAGGCCAGGACTCATCTGCCCTCATTCAAGAATGGACAGATAGAAAAACTAAACCCTAGAGAGGAACCACTGAAAAGATTCAGCAGTATAAAGGGAGATAAACATGGAATGCAAGAAATTGATGAAGAGCATGCTTTGGAAAAAAGTTTACCTCGATAAACTGAAGTGAATTTCAAACATCATCTGCTTTATTCTCTCAGAGAAGTTATAGATACTATGAAAGATGAGATAATGAGACAACAGAGTGAGATGAAAAAAAGCTTGCAGACTTAAAGAACGTAAGGAAATGAATAATATAACAGCAGCATTTAAAGTTAGTGGCAATGCAGAAAGCCAGGGAGTGAGGAAGAGGACAAACTGGCCAATCTCAGAAGGTGCAGGAAAATAGCAGAGATGATACCAGATTGAATGATGCATTGAATTGGGTCCCCCCAAAATATGTGTTGAATGAATAGATACATGCACACCCATGTTCATTGCAGCGCTGCTCACAATAGCAAAAAGATGGAAACAACGTAGGTGCCCATCCATGGACGAATGGATAAACAAATTGTGGTATAACCACACAATGGAATACTATGCAGTGATAAAGAACAATTATGAAGCTGTGAAACATAACATGGAGGAATCTGGAGGGCATTATGCTGAGTGAATTTAGTCAGTCACAGAAGGACAAATATTGTATAAGACCACTATTATAAGAACTTAAGAAAAGGTTTAAACACAGAAGACAACATTCTTTGATGGTTACGAGGGTGGGGAGGGAGGGAGAAGGGTATTCACTAACTAGATAGTAGACAAGAATTATCTTAGGTGAAGGGAAGGACAGCACACACTACAGGGGAAGTCGGCACAACTGGATTAAACCAAAGCTAGGAAGTTTCCTGAATACAGTCAAACCCTTTGAGGGACAGAGTAGCAGGGGTAGGGATCTGGGGACCATGCTTTCAGGGGACATCTAGGTCAACTGGCATAACAAAGCTTATTAAGAAAATGTTCTGCCTCCTACTTTGGTGAGTGGCGTCTGGGGTCTTAAAAGCTTGCAAGCAGCCATCTAAGATGCATCAGTTGGTCCCAACCACCTGGAGTAAAGGAGAATGAAGAACACCAAAGACACAAGGAAAGTATTAGCCCAAGAGACAGAAAGGACCAAATAAACCAGAGACTTCATCAGTCTGACACCAGAAGAACTAGATGGTGCCCGGCTACCACGAATGACCGCCGTGACAGGGAACACAACAGAGAGTCCTTGATGGAGCAGGAGAAAGGTGGGGTGCAGAACTCATATTCTAGTAAGAAGACTAGACTTAATGGTCTGACTGAGACTGGAGGAACCCCAGAAAGCATGGCCCCTGGATTATCTATCAGCCCAGAACTAAAACAGTTTCTGAGGCCAACTCTTCAGATGGGGATTGGACTGGAGTGTGGGACATAAAGTGATCCTCGTGAGGAGTGTGCCTCTTAGATCAAGTAGATACAAGAGACTTAAATGGGCAGATTCAGCCTGGAGGTGAGATGGTTAGGAGCTTATTGAATGGACATGGGGAATCATGGGTGGAAAGGAGGAGCATGCTGTCACAGTATGGGGAGAGCAATTAGGGTCACATAACAATGTATGTATAAATTTTCGTATGGGAGACTAACTTGAAATGTAAACTTTTTATTTAAACTACAAAAATAAAAAAAAGAACCTTAAAAAAAAAACTTTTCTTATTATTAAATGTTAATTATAGAAAATAAGAAAATAAAGAGAAAAAAACAGAAATAAGCAGCCAGTATCCCATTGTTAATACTTTGGGGGTATATATGTCAAGACCTTTTTTTACGTGTCCGTCTCAAAGTTGAATTGATAGACCATTTTTTTCTCTCTTTTCTGTTGTGAGTGGTGTTAGGATTAGTAGAGTCCACAAGCATGTTCTTTTTATTAGTGCTTTAGTGTTTCCCTATAGTTGGTTGTTTCTGTTGGAAGCAACATTTGGCTACGAGTGGAAACAGCACCATATTTAGAGTCCCAAGACTGGGGTTTCAGCTCTGACTCACATTAGGTTTGCAAGTTTAGGAGAGGCATTTAACCTCACTCTCCTCATCTGTAAAAGGGATAGTAATATTTATTTTGTGATATCTCATCCACCAGAATGGCTAAAGTGTAAAAGACAGACAATACCAAGTGTTGACAAGGATGTAGAGCAACTGGAATTCTCATGCCCTGCTGAAGGGAGTACGAATTGGTTTAGCCACTTCAGAAAACTGACATCATCTATCAAAACTGAATAAAACCTTATGACCCAGCAGTTTCACTCCTAGATATCTACCCAACAGACATGCATATGCATATGAGTGTGCACTAAAAGACGTGAGCAAGAATGTTCATAGCAGTGCTGTGTGTAATAGCTCAAACTGGAAACAGCCTCAGTGTCTATCAGTAATGCAGTAGACAAAAATATTGTAGTATACTCCCACAATGGAATATAGTAATCAGTAAGAATGAATGAACAACAATTCCATGCAGAGATCTAGATGAATTTCACAAGTATAACGTTCAGTCCGACACAAAAGAATATATACTGTACGATTCCACTTATAAAAATTTAAAAACAGAGCTAATCTTAGCGTTAGAAGTCAGAATGCTGGTTACCCTTGGGAGGTGGGTAGTGATAGAAGGGAGTATAAGAGGCTTCTGGGTGGCCGGCAGTGTTCTGTGGGTGCTGGTTACATGGATATGTTCACCTTGTAAAAATTCTTTGAGCTGTACACTTTTACTGTGTGTGCTTTTCTGTATTTTGTGTATCCATAAAAACTTTATTTAAAACACTAAAAAAAGCATATCAATCATATTGCTTTCATTAAAATAGTATATTAAGAATGAAAAGTTTTTAGTATTAATGAATAAAATAAAATAATTTTAACAATTATTTCATTTCTTTGAAATTTGTTTTACAGTGCACATGATATAGTGGTACATTAGACTGTGTCTTTAATTTATAAATAAATACATTAGAGGCGCTTGCTTATTTATTTATTTGTTGGTAAGGAAGGATCAAAAAGTTTGGTGAGCAGAGGCTTAAGGTGTAACAAAAGGAAGTAGCTGAGCAGAGACCTGGCTGTGGAAAGCAGCCTAGTGAGTGGATGAGCCTCAAGCAGTTCAGCCCGCTTTCTGTATTTCTCTAATTGGGTCATTACTTAGTTGTTGGAGCATGAAGTGTGAGGCAGAGAGTGCAGTGTGGCGAGACTTGAGGGAGGCAGGGGTCAGGCCTCTGAGCATCTTGGATTCCATTGGCCCAGGGAAAGGGCTAAGAGGAATGGGGAAAAGGAGGCTCCAGATGGTGAGAGGATGAAAGGAACGGGTTACTGGCAGGGTGTCTGAGCAGAAGAAAGAGGAGCCAGCTGAGTGGCCAAAGAGATTAAGGAGATGGGAGGAGAGAAAGAATAATGAACCCCTGATTAGGGGTTGAAAGATGAATTTTCGGAAACGGACTGGTGAGCCATGTTAAAAGCTATCAAGAGGTAGGAGAGCATTAGATTACTAGACTCAGCAATTAGGAGGTCCTGGTGAGCTGGAGGAGCCCTGGTGGCACAGTGGTTAAGAGCTCAGCTGCTAACCAAAAGATCGGCAGTTCAAATCCACCAGCTCCTCCTTGGAAACTCTGTGGGGCAGTTCTACTCTGTCCTGTAGGGTCACTATGAGTTGGAATCAACTCATTGGCAGTGGGTTTGGTTTTTTGGTTTTGCGACCTGGGAGGGAGCATTGTGTACCGAGCTGTCGGGTAGGGAGTTCCCGAGTGGGTGGGTAGTGAGATAGTGTGGTAGTGAGGAAGTCAGCAGTGTCTGACTGGAAAGCAGCCTGGAGTTCAAGAGTCAAAGCTGTTTTGAAGAATGGGGAGAACTGAAGATATTCACAGAGGGAAGGACTAATGGAACAAACGGGGCTGAAGTTGTGAGAGAGCTGAGTGACTGACTGACTGAGAAGTGGAAGAGGCTGGATCCCTGAGCCCAGGGCAGGGGTCATCCCTGACTGTCAGACTCACGCCTGTTTCTCCCAAGTGGGAGAGAAGGACCAGGAAAAGATGCAGAAACATTTTAGGTGGAAGTAGGGACCCAAGGGAGCTGAAGCTAAGTATAAGTCTTTTCAGTAAAGGAGGTTGTGGGGCTGCCTGCCCATACTGGACAGGTGTGGATCGTGGTATAGGAGCATAAGAGATGGGGTGCTTTGGAGAGGCCACCATGGGGGATAGAACATGAACCAGCAGTGGACTCTCTGAAGGTTCAGAGGTCCATCCACAGCCACTTTATGCACAAGTGCTTGCCTGTGCCTGTGGGGCTGTGGACAGGTTGGCCCCGAGTCATGAGACATGCTAGGCACTTCCTCCCTTGCCACACACTCATTTTCACACAGCCATATGCTCTGAGGGCAATAGTGTTTGTGTCTGGGCACTCCTGAATTCGTCTCTTGCCTGTTAGTCCCCGAGGCCTTAGCTGGTATTTTTTGGCCTGCTAGAGTGCATTTCCCATAAGATCAGTGTTATTCTTGGGGTTAGAGTCCCCGTACAAACCCTCACATGCTTATTTACCATAGCATGTGTCCCAAGCATGGTGAGAAAGGAGCATAGTGACAGAAGAGGGTATATGTATTTAGTTCAGTGATTTTAGGATAGGCTTTGCTACCTAATGAGGCTCATGATAGTATCAAATATTGATCTATGGGGAAAATATTTGACATTTCAAAGAACAGGTTGAAATCAGATCTTGTAGCACTGTAGTTGGTCTGACCTGGCTGAACTTTGAAAAACAAATCTTACCATATGGAACATTGATGTAAATCCAGTTAATTTCCCCTACTTTTACAGCAGCTACTGTTTGGAAAGAGACCTGCTGGGATGGTGTATCCTATTGGCCTGGGGATTATGATGTCCAACACGTATTCCTGGTAAGTCAGTACACTGATCTGTGGTGACATGTGCCCTCTTGAGCAGATGGCCATGCACTCTAAGGTGCACGCTGGGTATAGGTGAGCCAGGTGGTGTTCAGTCAGAGAAACCGCCTACCAAGTGGAGTCTGATGGGGCCAAGGAGCACAGAGTGGTTCTTGGGACATCAGGCATCCTCAGTGAGCCACGCACGCAGAGGGTGATTTAGGGGCTCCTTCTTGCCAGATGAAGCTTTGGAATTTTCTTTATTGATTCTTGTCTTAGTCATCTAGTGCTGCTATAACAGAAATAGCACACGTGGATGGCTTTAACAAAGAGAAATCTATTTTCTTACAGTCTAGTAGTCTAGAAGTCTGAATTCAGGGCATCAGCTCCAGGGGAGGGCTTTCTGTCTCTGTTGGTCTTCTCGTCAATCTTCCCCCAGTCTAGGAGCTTCTCCATGCAGGGACCCCAGGTTGAAAGGATACTCCTGCTCCTGGCACTACTTTCTTGGTGGTATGAGGTTCCCCTGACTCTCTGCTCACTTCACTCTTTTATATCTCAAGAGATTGCCTAAAGACACAATCCAGTCTTGCAGTTTGAGTCCTGCCTCACTAACACAACTGCCACCCATCCTCCCTCATTAACATCATAGAAGCAGGATTTACGGCATATAGGAAAATCACACAATACCGGGAATCATGGCCCAGCCAAATTGATACACACATTTTTGGGGGGACATAATTCAATCCATGACGGTTCTCACATCAAGGGTTTTCTTCTCTTTCTTTCTGCTTCTCTTATGCTGCCACCCAGAAGATAAATGTTCTGTATCTGAGTCCCCAACAGCTGGGGTTACTTGGGCAACCTCCTACCTCTCCACCTCAGTGAGGTCTCTAGACCTAACCACAAACCCCTCTCCTCTCACTATTTCAGTTTCAGCTCCGCTCCTCACTTTCAGCTATCATTGCTTCAGACACTTGAGCAGAAACGGCTAGTTCACTGTGCTTGGCCATGTGGGGAGGTGGAGTAAGGGAATATGAAAACAAATAAGACATGATCATTGTCGTCAAGGGATGCAGTCTTCTGGTTAACCTCTTGGCCCCCCCATTCTTATTCTCGAGATTCTGCCCACCCTGTTTAATCATCTCTTCTAAAAATACTTTTCTTCTGCTCCCCAGCTGATGGGAGTGCTCTTTTCTTTAAACCTTCATGGCACTTGTTTTAACCTCCTCTCATGCCCCTGACCACATTCTGCATTGATACGTTTTTTGATGTTCTCCGTACCTCCTGCCTTATACCCTCAACTAGATTTTGAGCTTGTTTAAGGCAGAGGCTATGTCTTGCCCATTACTGTATCCCTTTGCTCAATGCCTTACAGTAAGTTTTCAATAAGCGTCTCAGGATTGAAGCCAACATGGAATCCGTTGTGGCTCCTGGCATCCATCCGCTTTGTGGCCACGGCCCTCAGATCTTGAGATAACATAAAAGAATTTAGGAAGAGGCAGAGAGAGTTTGCCTGGAAGATTCCTAGGAGATTTTATTCAGGTGGGATCAGTCACAAAAATATTAAAAGCTGAAATATTACAGTATTTTTCAGATTCTTCTAGTAGCCTCACCCTGCTGTCAACCAACCTTTTGTCACAAAAGAGGCAGAAGGTACAGCTTCTTATGCTTTCCTGCCCAGGATCCCAGTCTTCCTTGATATTCTCTGATTAACTACACCACAGGTAATTCAGAGAGTGCTTAGAAGAAGCAGCGAGTTTCCTAAAACCGACATATTGGTGGGATTGGCTTCCCTAAGGAGGGTGCTGGAAACAACTGCTGGTTTAAATCAAAGAGCATATGAGAAAACTTGAGACTCAGAGATAAGTAATTTTCCTGAGGTCACACAGAAGGTAAATAGCAGAGTTGGGATTTGAACCTAGGTCAGTCTGGTTTTAGAACTGGAGTACCTCTCCCCTTTCTGTGCTTTCGAGTCTGATTAAAGCTGGATCCCATGAGAGAGGCTGCAGTTACCACTGCCCCAGAAGCTCAAGCAGCCCGTCATGAACAGGGGTAAGGAAACTGCACCCATCAATAGGCAAAGACAAATGACAACACATTTAAGGAGACTTGGCCATAGAAGGGAGGGAAGACAAGCACCACACTCAGCTTTAGCTCCTTTGTGGCAGGATGAATGGAAGAGATGTGCAAGAACTTTAATTTAGGAGAAAACTCGCAAGGAACAGGATTAAAGTGTACCAGAGGCTTTCATGAACTAAGAAATGTGATTTTTGAATAAAAAAAAAAATCGATAGAAGAACAGTAATTAGTGGTTTGGAAGGTCAAATGGAAGAAATATCTCACAATCCAGAGCAATAATAAAAAGAAATGGTAATGATGAATTAAAGTGTGATACACTTGGGGGCCTTATCCAGGAGACCTGGCAGGTGAATGCTAGGAATTTCAGAAGGAGAAAAAGGAACAGATGGAGAGGTAATAGTTAGAAAAATAATAGAAGAAAAATTCACTGGGCTGAAGAAAGACTTGATTCTTCAGCTTAAATGGGTTCATTCAGCTCATACACAGAACAACATTTAGATGTTTTCTAGTAAAATTCCTAAACTCCAAGAAGAAAGAAAATTTTTAAATGTTCTAGGAAGAAAGGACAGGTTATTTGTAAAGGACAGAGAGTTAGGCTCTCATTGGGCTTTCCATATGCAACCTTGGAGGCTGGAAGACAGTGGAACAGTGTCTTAGGCTGGGTTCTTTAGAGAAGCAAAACCAGTAAAGAGTATAAACGTGTATATATATATATATATCAAGGAAACAACTCACGCAGTTGTGAGGTTAGAACGTCCCAAGTCCGTGGATCAGGGTAGAGGCCTCTCCCAAGTTACACAACCACAGAAGCTGGCGAGCCCAAGATTTGCAGGTCAGAGAGTAGGGCTCCTGCTCACAGGCTGTGAAGATTGATGAATCCCAAGTTTAGCAGATAAGCTGACAGCTCAAGTCCCGAGAACTGGAGATGAGACAACAGGAGGCAGCCGCAGGATCCAGAGAGAGCAAAAAGCCAGAACGTCTGCTTATATGCAGATGAAGTCCACACGCCTAAGGAGACTCCCTTTCATCTGATTAGCTACTCACAGTATATTCAATCATGGGAGTGATAAACACTGAGAATCATGGCCCAGCCAAGCTGACACATAATCTTAACCATTACAAACGGTGTCTCCAGACTGTTGAAGGGAGGAAGGGACTGCATTCCTCTATACATTCAGCCAAGATGTCACTCATATGCCATTGTGAAAGAAACTCGTTTTCAGACATGTGAGGACACTAAGCATTTGTTATTAAGTCTGCCTGAGGAGAATATCCAGTGTAGTTCCTCTAACCAAAGAACAATTGAAGCAGAGCAGAAATACTAGAATAGGAAAAGAGAAGAATGCAGGAAACAGTGAGGAGCAGTGCAATTTCGTGCATATAGTTTAATCTGTGTATTAAATTGGAATTGGATTGTGAATTGGAATTTTTATTGTGTGTTAAATAAGAATTTTTAAAATAGAGGAGACCCACTGTAAGGAAAAACATAGGCTGAAACTAAAAATTCCTAAACCATCGCTGCAAAACCTAAGACTTTGGGAGGGAGGATGAGAGTGAGGAGATAAATGTTCTACTTTTAGGATACAGATGAGCATTGGACAAATAAAACAGTCATAATTATTTATATGTGTTACAGAAAGAGAAATAAGGGTTCAGTTTTAACTGTTGGGAATCCGAAGATACATTAGTTATAGCTAGGTTTGGTTGCATATAATAGACAGCTCCTGAATAACAATAGGCAGGCACTATACCAAATGTTTCATGTTAGTTTCTTTCTTCTCACAACAGACTTACAGGGTAGGTACTATTAGTATCACCTTTTTTCAGGTGAGGAGTTTGAAGCACAGTGGGGCTAAATAACTTGTTTATGTTCCACCAGCCAATAAACAGCGGTGCAGGATGGGACGAGGGCTCCAAAATCTGAACTCTTAATCAGTTCTTCTACCTTGCCCAAGGAGCTCTGTCTTATCCCCCTCCCATGTGCTTTGTATGGCCAGCTCATTGCTTTATGAATGTTCAAATTTAAAAGCTTTAAGTGGTTATCTTAAAGCTTTCAAAGTTGAACTTTAGTTAGCCACAGGTCCCGTATGTCCGTATTCTGTTACACCTGTGGCTTCACTATTGACATGATCTGCCTGGGCCCTGCAGGCATTTGAGGGTATGACCCTAGTCTCTGGTACTAGTCCCCTTTGTTGTATGTATTTATGTTGCCTGGCAGGAAGACGTTGAAGAATACAATGATTACTTCACAGTGGTTACCTTATGTAATTGGAAGCGGGGTTGAAACCTTTCTGTTTGTACACCTCTATTGGGTTTGGGTTACAACAACAACATTATGCTGCTTTTGTAGTTTAAACAGGAAGTCCAATAAAATATCCTTTAAAAATAATAAAATATCAAGTAACAATCCAGATAAGTAACTACACCTTCTTTTCTGTTTCTTTTGAGATTGTCTTTATAGATGTCACTGTTTAAACAAGGAGATGACTTTTCTTTTTGGTAAAATGGAGCTTTAGGCTGTCAGCTGTGTTAATGCCTGGCATCCTCCTGTTTTGAATCTCTCATTCTTGAACCCATACGTAGACAACAGCACAGGTCCTGCTTGATCAAGAGGGAGGCTCTGGCCCCATCATAATCTCATAGTCAGAGATGGGAGACATGTGAAGTGGGACTGCTCAGAGGAAAGTTTGTGATCCGTGGAAGCCATGGGTTGGGCTCCTGAAGCTGACTGTGTGACCCTCTTACTGGATGTCTAGGAGAGGGACCAAGAGTGTGGCCACAGCACATAGCCCAGCGAGGAAGACAGACACATGATTAATGACAAATAAGACGAGTACTATGGCGGAGAAGTTTGGGTGCTCTGAAAGCCTGTAAGAGGAGGACATTATACATTTGGGGAATCATGGAAGGTCTCCCCCCAGAGGAAGTGACATTTAAAATGAGAATGGAAAAAGAGAGTGTGAAGGAGACAGGAGAAGAGGAGAGGGGGAGGTTTCAAGAAGAACCAGCCCCTGTTGAAGCCTGGTGGTAAGAGACAATAGGGCAGGTGTGGCCATAGGTGTGGTCCAGTGACATTTTGTCACCTGTTCTGATCTCTGCACATCTCTGCTTCCTTTTCTGGGTATATGTTCAGTGGAACCACTTCCAGGGGGCAGGATAGGGGAGAGGCTGGCAGAAGGCGTGCACACTCCCAGCTCAGAACATGCTTCCCACATGGTCGGTAATTCTCAGGAGCCTGTTCTAGGGGAAGTATACATGGGTGGGTTGAGTTTCTCCAAGCCCTCTTTCTTTCCGGAGACCCAGCGTTCATCATTGACCTTGTCTATTGACCCTCACCTGTGAGGACCACCACCCTGACCACTTGAGAGTGGTGGAAAGTAAGGGCATGGCATGATCTTGGATGGGATGATTGCTACAGGAAACATTGCCAGAAGCCACTGGTTGGGTGTGTTTGAGATTGGTCTGTGGGGAGCCTAGGGAGGGGTCATGGCCAGAGGGATTATTAAGGCAAGGCTCCCCCACTTTTAGCTGAGGCCCCTAGTGGGATGGCAGCTTCCACCTGGGCCCCGCCTGAGGGAAACCTTACCAGTCCAGACAGTTGCTGCCTGTCCTCCAGGCATTAACTTGAAGTGTTTGCTCCACTTCTGCCTCCAGAGTGCTTCCATCTCCCAGAGCTGCCTTCTCTCCTTGAGGTCCTTTTGTGCGGCCCTTGAGTCTTTTTTTGGCAGCCAAACTAGGCAGCTAGGGGTCTGAATGGGTGGCTGAAGTGTCAGTCTTGATCTGATCTTGTCTCTTTCTGCTATATTAGGCTGGGGGAGTAGGTCATTCATTTTTATTGAGAACCCAACAGACTGTGTGTTGGGAACTGGAGAGACAATAAAAATGTTTGAGCAGTACCCTGTGCCAGGCACTGTGATCAACACTTTCTCCACAGAAGTGGCTTCAGTTTATGAACTTAATACATATAACATGCTTAGACAATTGCATGGCACCCCCCAGTATTCCTAAGTGCCAGATGTTGCTATTAGTTAATTTTCACAGCAGCCACATGAAGTGGCTACAGTACTATTACGCCCATTTATAGAGGGGGGAGTTGAAGCTCAGAGACACTTGCCTGAAGTCACACAGACGGTAGGTGGCAGAGCCAGGATTCAGCACAGGTCTGTTTGACTTCCACCTCCCGTCCCTCTCTGATGGTGAATGGGATAGATATTACTCTCATGGAGCTCCTAGTCTAGAAGGGGATTCACAGAGAAAGCAGCAATTCCTTGTCAGAGTGATGCGTGCTACAAAGGGTAAGCAGAGGGCACACATAGGAAGAGCTCTCGACCTAGCCTGGGGGGTCAGGGAAACTTCCCAGAGGAGTAGACTTGAAGGATGGGAGGGGTAGGGAACAGAATTCCAGGCAGAGTCCTTAGTGTGGTTGAAGTCACTTCTCCCTCACCCAGGGGATGTACCTTAGTCTCCTCTGGGTGGGGGAGGCACTAGTGCTCTTTGCACATGCTCAGCTAGTGATTAATCATTTGAGGGCAGGGATTAGGTGCTTACTCCAGCCAGTATCCTGGGACCTTGTCCCCCAGGCACTGCCACTGACGAAGACACTCCCCCCCCCTCAACAACATGTGACCTGAGGTCCTCTTACTCTGCTTTATGAATCCTCCATGTTTCTTGGGGACACATGTGCAAATGGCCTGGGTTGTGAATCTGGGATACCCAGGCCCCTGTTCCATTGCATAGTTACAAATAAAGGAATGAAACATTATTATAAACCTATGATTGAGAATCCAAGCTAAATAAATTCCCCCATGACCCTGCCATCCCAACAAATCAAATTGTGTTTGTATTTGTCTACATTTCTTTCCAGTCCCTGTCCATAGGACAGACATATTTTTATAACCACAAACAGTTAAGCTCTTGGCACTAACCAAAAGGTTGACAGTTTGAATCCACTCAGAGGCATCTCAGAAGAAAGCCCTGGTACGATCCGATTCTGAAACATCACAGCTATTGGAAACTGTATGGAGTGCAGTTCTACTCTGAAACATGGGGTCGCCATGAGTCGGAATTGGCTGTACAGCAACTGGTTTTGTTTTTTTAAATAGTTGTGCATCTTGGCCTCTTGCTTCCTGGACGTGGTTGGAAATGAGATGGACCGGTCAGGCGACTGGCCACAAGGTGGCGTTGCAGCACCAGGCATCAGACACCTAAATTCCAGGTCTGGGAGCTGTAGAGGGTCTTTGAATACCTGGCTCAGAGTCATTAAAGTACTTGTCTGTGGAAGTTCATTTTCATTTTCTCCCCTAAATGCTTTGTCGATCATAAATGTTTTCCATATTTATTTTAAAAGAAATAAATACCGAAGTGTACAGAAAGTAGAAAGTGAAAGTGCAGTGGTATTAACAGTTCAGTGTGTCTATCTTTCGGTGCTTTTATGTGTGTTCACATGGGTGTATAAATACTTAAAACCGTGTTTAAATGTCACTTTCTCAGTAAGGATCTATTAGAGACTCCCCCGCCTTAAAGCTGTAACCCTGCCTCCTCCCACACTGCCTTTCCTCTTTCCCTGGTTTATTTTTTTCCCTATCACTTATCATCAGCTGATGCACTATATAGTCTACTGAATGATTTATTTATGTCTGCTTCCCCCACTAGAGTGTACCATGGATGGGGATTTCTGGCATTTTCTGCACTGTTCTATCCATAGCACCTAGAACAGTGCCTGGCACACACTAAACTGTGAATAAATATTTGTTGAATAAATGAACAGGATTGAATAAGCCCTGAGTTTAAGGACATCCGTGTTAGTAAATATTGAACTGCCTCATCTTTTTAAACCGCTGCTTAATATCCTATTGAGTAGATGCATTCTTAACTGCCTTACTGAAACACATTTATGTTATTTTCCAGTGTTTTTGTTTTTTGTTTTGTAGATAGTGTAGTAGGCAGTAACCATCCTCTGGAATATACTCTCTGGTTGCCCACCTGATGACTTCCTTGCTGTTTTCAGACTCTGGGCTTAGTGCTTTACAAACATCTCATTTAGTGCTCACAATAACCCTGTGAGAAAGGAGTTGTTATTAGCATCTCCTTTTTACAGGTGAGAAAGCTTTGGCTTAGAGAGAGCAAGCCCCCTGCCCAAGGTCACACATCTACCAAGTCCCAGAGCTCTTAGAGGAATTTTTCTATACTAAGGATATTAGTCCATCATCTGTCATGTGATATCACCAACACCATTTCCCTGGTTTATTGATTGCCTTTTCATCTTTTTCGTGAGGTCTTTTCCTATACAGAAGTTTTAATGTTTAATGTAGTTAACTTTGTCAGTAGTTTCCTTGCCTTTGTATCACACATAGAGAATACTTCTTCACCCCCAAATTATAAAAACATTGATCTTTGTTTCGTTTAGTATTTTTATGGTTTTTTTTTGTTGTTGTTGTTGTTTAAATCTTTAATCCATCAAAAATTTATTACAGATGATATGGGGAAGATTTTAAAAACAAATTCCCACTCCTCCCCAAACCCATTGCCATTGAGTCAATTCCAACTCATGGCGACCCTATAGGACACAGTAGAACTGCCCCATAGGATTTCCACAGAGCGGCTGGCGGATTCGAACTGCTGACCTTTTGGTTAGCAGCCAAGCTCTTAACCACCGTGCCACCTCCTCCCCAATGGATAGTAAATGGTTCCATCAACATTTGTTGAATAAGCCATTGTTCTCCACTGTTTAAAAGGCCATCTTAATCGTGTATTAATTCTCACATGTATTTGAGACCGTCTTCTGGACTGTTCTGTCCTGTTCATCTGCTTCTCTCTGTGTGCCAGCAACATATTCATGTATTGACTGAGGCTTCCAGGCAGTACGTGTCTCCTCATTATACTTCTTGTTTGAAACTTCTTAGCTATTTCAAATTATTCTTCCAGATAAAAATTAGAATCAATTTGTCAGGTTCCAAAATGAATCCCTCTACGACATGGAATAAACTTGTGTTTTATTTATAGATTAATTGGGGGAGAACTGATGTCTTTACAATATTGTTTCCTTATTCAGAGGAGTGAAATGTCTCTTATTTAAATCTTTTTTGTCTTGTAGTAAAATTTCATAATTTTCTTCAAACGATTATTGTACATTTCTTTTAAAGTTTATTTCTAGGGTATTTTTCCCCCTTTTGTTAGTGGGCTCTTGTGCCTTCACGTTTTCTAGCTGGTTATTGTGTTTGTATAGAGGAAAATGGTTGATTTTATGGCCACATGTCTAACACTCATAACTTTCTTTAATTGCATTTGCTTCATATTTTCTAGAAATTCTTCATGATTTCTGATTCATTGATGGCATCCTTCCCTGTATTTCAGCACTGCAACAGATTTTTTTCTTTGGTCATTTCAATAATATTTGGAGAGTGGGGAGACAAAAGCGTGGAACCCAGTTCATCATCTTAAAACTATAATTTATTCATGTAGTTTGAGGTAAAAATGTCAATTTTTCCTTGTCCACTTTTGGTACCTCCACTCAACGCCTCACCCCCAGTGGCATTTACCATGGAATTTGGAATGATACCTGAAGACAACCTGACACTAGGTGGATGTTTTAAACGTCCTGATCCAACCTCATGGGACATGTCCTTTATTCCTAACTGGCTTTCTCATGCTGCTACCGAGACGTTTTTTTACTCCCCCTTCTCTAGCCAGACCTTGCCACCC
This sequence comes from Dugong dugon, assembly GCA_030035585.1. NCBI lineage: Eukaryota > Metazoa > Chordata > Mammalia > Sirenia > Dugongidae > Dugong > Dugong dugon. Next base: position 71,574,985 of record CM057471.1, read on the forward strand.
ATCTTGCTTTCTGTAGACATCTTCTTCCTTTTTGTTGGGAAGCTCCAGGTTGTTCATTATGTGTATTAGGGCTTAGGGACAGGACACGATGGTATTTGTCAGGAAGGCCTAAGAATGTGAGTATCCTGTTCTGTCAACCTACCATTCCTGCCTTGAGGTTTCTGAGATAACTGATCATAGAAGGAACAGCAGCAAAGGAGAACTAATTAAAGGACCCTGATTTATGAGTGGGCCAGTGCCTGGTACTCCAGTACAGGGCTCTCTGATCAAGACTTGGTTGGAGCAAGTGACTTGGGCTCACAGCCCAAAGGAGGCCTCCCACTTCGCATAAGCATGATCTGAATCTTGGGCCCTTACTATCCTCTGGCCAGCAGCAGTGTACAGGTGCCTGAAGGCTGGGTGGGCACACTTAGGGATTCATGTGGGATTCAGAGAGGGGCCTAAAGAGGGGCCCTGGTTCACCTCATAGATCCTACAATGGGGAGTGGGAGAGAAAAAAGAGCTTTGAACGGGTGTGTGAACTTTTGGTCCTCTGTGACACTTCTGCTAATGAATGTGGCCCAATCAGTGTCCTAGACTGTCACTAGTCAGGTCAGTAATTCCTCTGACCTCTGCAGGGACTAGGAGAGAGGGAGGGAAAAGCAGGGAGAGATCCTTTGATGCTTACATTGAACTGTCTCCCACCCCTATCTACTGTCCATCTTAGATGGTATATGTTTATCCCACACCTAACAGGCGTAAAATGCCTGAACCAACGCCCTAGAGCTGTAACCTTCAAGTAATGGTTTTGCACAGGAAGTATCAAGGCCACTGTTTTTAAGCCTCATTGTGAAAAGTATGTGTGGGGAATGGGGTGGGATGTGAGGTATGGGATGTGAGATCCCTTTTTTTAATATTGTTTATTTTTTTATTTTGAAATAACTTTAGATTTACAAAAAATTGCAAATAGTACAGAGCATTCAAATATACTCTTCACCTAGCTTCTCTTATTGTTGACTGCTTACATAACCATAGTACAATTATCAAATTAATATAGGTAAATTAACACCTACCCCCCACCCCACCTTCCAAAAAAAAAACATTGCTGTCAAGTTGATTCCGACTCATAGCAATCCTGTAGGACAGAGTAGAACTCCATAGGGTTTCCAGGAGCAGCTGGTGGGTTTGAACTGCTGACTTTTTGGTTAGCAGCCATAGCATGCTGTAGCTCTAAACCACTGTGCCACAAGGGCCCTGAAATTAAATTAACGCAAGTACAATACTATTAACTATAGACATTTTCCAAATTTTGTTCATTTTTCCCCTGACATTCCTTTTCTATTCCAGGATCCAATCCAGGATCCCTCATTCCATTTAATTGATAAGTCTCTTTAGTCTCCTCCAATCCTTAGCCTATACTTTTCTGTCCTGTTTATGACCTTGACTCTTTTTTTTGTCTCTTGTTTGTTACTGGGCTATAATTTACATATTATAAAATTCATCCCTTTATACATTCACTGGTTTTTAGTATATTCACAAGGTTGTGCAACTATCTCTACTGTCTAATTTCGGAACATTTTAATCACACTCTTCCCTCCTGTCCCTGGCCCCTGGCAACAACAACTAATCTATTTTCTGTTTCTGTGGATTTGCCTCTCCTAGACAGTTCATATAAATGAAATCATGTAACGTGTGGCCTTTTGTGTCCATCTTCTTTCATTTAGCACAATATTTTTAAGATTCATCCATATTGTAGCATGATTTGGTACTTCATTCCCTTTTCATGGCTGAATAATATTTCATTGTATAGATGTACCATATTTTGTTTATCCATTCATCAGTTGATGGACATTTGGGTTATTTCTACCTTTTGGCTATTATGAATAATACTGGTATGAACATCCATCTTTGTACAAGTTTGTTGTGGACATATGTCTTCAATTTCTTTAGGTATATATCTAGGAATGAAATTGCTGAGTTATATGATAACTCATAAGTTTGAGGAAGTGCCAAACTTTTCCAAAGTGGCTGTACCATTTTACATTCCCACCAACAGTGTAGGAGGGTTCCAGTTTCTTCACATTCTTGTCAACATTTGTTATTGTCTTGTTGTTAATTAGTTTTATTATAGAAGTATAGTATGTTTTTAAAATTTAAAGTCAGAAAGCAACTTATCCTCACCATCTGCCCTTCCCCCTCAGCAGACAGCTGTTAAATTCTGACTTCCCTTATGAGGACAACCCTTTGCTGCAGTGTTTGACATTGAGCATGTAATTAAGAATCTCCAGAAATTAAATTTCTTACTTTTTAGTTTTTTCAAATTTTATTATGCTTTAGGTGAAAGTACAGCACAAATTATTTTCTCATTCAAAAATGTATACACAAATTGTTTTGTGACATTGGTTGCAATCCCCGCAATGTGTCAGCATTCTCCTGCTTTCCCTTTACTCCCTGGGTTCCCCGTGTCCATTCATCCAGTTTTCCTGTCCCTTTCTGCCTTCTCATCTTTGCTTTTAGGCAGGTGTTGCCCATTTGATTGCGTATACTTGATTGAACCAAGAAGCACGTTCCTCGTGTGTTTATTTTATAGGCCTGTCTAATCTTTGACTGAAAGGTGGACTTCAGGAGTAGCTTTAGTTCCCCGTTAGTAGGGTGTCCAGGGGCCATAGTCTCGAGGGTTCCTCCAGTCTCTGTCAGACCAGTAAGTCTGGTCTTTTTTTGTGAATTTGAATTTCATTCTGTATTTTTCTCCTGCTCTGTCCGGTACCCTCTGTTGTGATCCCTGTCAGAACGATTGGTGGTGGTAGCCGGGCACCATCTATTTCTTCCAGGTGCAGGCTGGTGGAGGCTGTGGTGCATTAGTCCTTTGGACTAATATTTTCCTTGTGTCTTTGATTTTCTTCATTCTCTTTTGCTCCAAATGTGATGCGGACCAATAGATGTATCTTAGATGGCTGTATTATCTATGTGTTTTTGATTATAGTCATCCTAGTGGGTGTGAAGTGGTATCTCATTGTGGTTTTGATTTGTATTTTCCTAATAACTAATGATGTTGAACATCTTTTCTTGTGCTTGCTGGCCATTTGTTTATCTTTGGAGAAATGTCTACTCAAGTCCTTTGCTCTTTGGTTGCTTGTGCTTTTGGTGTCATATCTTAGAAATCACTGCCTAATCCAAGATACACAAAGATTTATACCTGTGTTTTCTTTTAAGAATTTTATAGTTTTAGCTCAAGTTTAATTCTTTGATCCCCAGTCAGGACTTGCATGCCCAAAAGCATGAATATAACATGTCTTCCATCACATTGGTTCAAACAGAGTACTCAGATTGCTGTGGATTCTCAGATTAGAGAAGGGAGCGGAAGCTCTGAGCTGTGGAGAGAGGCATCATCCCCAGGGTGGATGACAGCATGGAAGCCTTGAGTCATGACAGATGCCTGTTTTCCTCATGGAGCAATCAGTGCCTTGATCCAAAGTAGCAAACAATGGGTAACAGGAACAGCTGGGCAAAGATCTAGGAGGAGCAGAACTTCTGCAGCATAAGAAGACAAACCCAGATGGGGATAAAGGGAACCCCTATTCTTATCAGCACCAGCTTCACCAGTACCTTAGCATGGAAGAAAACAGAAGATCACATCAGAGCCTCAGTGGATGAAATTTATGGTCTGGTTTTTGTGATTCTGCTTAATGTACTTATAGAATAAAATCGTGTCACCTGAGAGACCTCATCAAGCCCTCCAGGTATTGTTTATAGGGCTGGCTGGTACTCCCTGTGGAGAGAAGGTGTTCAGGCCCACAAGAGGCAGCCCTGGAGGGCTCTCCCAAGTGCTGCCCTGGCTGAGATTACTTCTGAGTAATCGCCACCATTCTCCTCTTTCCTCCAGTTGCAGAGGAAGCAGATAACACAGTACCCCCGTTGCCATCTTCTCTGAGACTTGCTTTGTTAGGGTTACCTTCTTTCTCTTGCATTTCTCATAATAGCTTTCCTTTCACTAATTCCTTATTTTGAGCCTGAGAACATGCTCAGGAGTCTACCCTAGTCTCTGAAAAACCCCATCCTTAATCTGCTGCCCTCATCTCTTGCCTTCTCTTTTCTGGAGAATGTTCTTGCTAATAGGAACTTCTCATCCCTGTGGGCTTTTCCTGACAGTGCACCAGGACACTCTAGCCATTAGATCCCAGTGCCTGTTCTCACTTCCCATTCTGAATGGCTCTGCAATATCTTAAGCTGTTGACTGAATTCTTTCTACTTTTTCTACTTCTGCTTCTATATAAAAAGTCACTGCCCAGGGCGGACATCATCTTTTACTGCTCAGGGTATTTAAGGTCTGGTATGCAGCCTGTTTTCCTTCAGCTAGGTATGCTTTACTTACAGTAAAATTCACCCTTTATAGTACGTAGGTCTGTGAGTTTTTGATTTATGTTTTAAAAGGATCACTTTGTGTAAAGAGTACACCATAAAGTGGCAAGAGTGCAAGCAGGAGACTGCTTAGGAGGTCATCACAGTTGTACAGACAGGAGATAGTGGTGGCTTAGCTCAGGGTAGTGGAGGTGGTGAAATATGACCATGTTCCTCAGAGAATGAATGGTTATCCTTGCTGATGACTGCCCAGGGCAGAGACAGTCATCCCTTCCCTTCCGGTTCCAGATAACACTGCCTGCTTTTCCACAAAGCAAATGTGCTCTGGACCTTGATAAAGATTAGGTAGTTGTTGAGAGCTGTACAGAGTTGGGGAGATGGAATGGGGTATAGCATCCTTGGTCTGGCTCCTGTGATCCCTAATACACAAAGAGTGAAGTGTCACTACCCAGGCTTCCAGAGTGGGAGCATCCTCATGAGGATGCTCCCAGGGCTTTCATGCTTGCCGAGGATGTGCTGGATAGACCACCCTCATTTCTTTTTTACCCTTGTTACCCCCATTTCTTGAATGAAGCTCCCTTTAAGGCCTTCCCCATAAGTGACCCCAGGCTCCCCTCCCATTTTCCTAAAATCTTCCCCTCTTTCTATGGAAAAAAATCAGGTCTCACTCACCAGGTAGTGGCTACAGGTGAAGATTTTTTTTTTTTCTTCCTTCACCTCTTTTCTATTGCCTTGTTTGTGAAGGGGAGAACCCTTTGGTTGCAAAAGTAGATTGCAAGTGTTTGTGTGGAGGATGGGGGAGTTCTAGCTTGCCTGTTTGTGCTGGTCCTTGCTTCAGCTCCATAATGTAGGTGTTGCCTTTCCCCAAGAAAGTGGTCTTCTTAGCCCTTTTCTTTGTTTGCTCAATTTTAGAATTTTTAACTCTTTTTCATGATATCCATGAAGATGACCTTAAGTCTGTCTCCAGACCAGCCCTCTCTCCAAAGCTCTGCTGATTTCTCTCATCCACAGAGGCACAGCCACACGTGGCATTTTGGACACAGTGGTGCCTCCTTAGCCCTCTAACCCTCTTTAGCACATGATTTCTCCTTCACTGAGGAGGCAAGATACTGGATGTTGAACATCTGGAGGGGTGGATTGAAAGGAGTGGGGGAGGAAGCCAGTAAACACAGCAGTGAGTGATGGCATTTCAAGTCTGACAAGTGCTTATGTGGCCAGGGCTTCTCTTTGAAAGCTGCTAGACACTGCTGCTTGCCAGGAAAGGAGTTTGGAGAGTTTGGAGAGGGTCAAGAGGAAGTAGAGATAACAGCACTGCTGTCCTCACAGAGGGGGGCTTTACTGAGCTGCTGGCGGGTGGTCCAGCCCCAGGGTGATGGTTACCCTGGTGGGAAACTTTTTGACAATAAAAAAATCCGTCACGCTGTGGCCATAGTTCATAAAGTCTGTGTGTGTGTGTGTGTGTGTACATGTACATGCATTGCTCATGAAGTACACCACACGGTTGGTGGAGGGATTGTGGGCAGAGGCCTTCTTGTTTGTCTTTGTTGCAGCTTCTGTTCAAGGCACTGAAAGGAGGAGGAGCAAACTGCAACCAAGTCTACTGCGAGCAGTGCATCCCCACATTGAGGAAACGGGCTCTTAAACAGTGTTTGGGATCCATTTTTATACTTGTCTGAAACATTTGGAAGAAATCACTCTTTTGTAATCGAACATTCCCGTATGTATGTATTTTCTTTGAAATAACGTCCGTAAGCTTAGGAAAAAATGATTAATTTTACCTTTTCAGCAGTGGTCTGCATCAGGCTGTCTCATGTTATTTTGTTGGTTTCCTGAACCTGAAATGTTGAAGGATAATTTTGAAAGTTTGGAGGGAAACCAACTTTGCATATGGGATTTTCCTTTCTGTCTTCAGGAGCCCACACACACAACCAGTTCTGTCATAAGCAGAAAAAAGAGATGTGGGATTGTTCTGTGGTTCTGATACAACTGCCACGTTCTTAAGAAGTTACATCATGAGAATTGGTTTCTTTCCTGCAGTGTTTTGGTTTCTGAGGAGGCATTCGCAGCCTGAGTGTGTATGTGTGTCTGTGTGTGTAAGAGGTGAGAGAGGCAGAAGGAGGATGGAAAGAATGGGGTTTTTGGTGTGGTACAGATGAATTTGCCCAAACTCGTAAAGCCGATAAGGGCCCAAAACCCATGCTCTTACCATTATGCAAGACTGCCTCCCTGTCTAATAGGGATGTAGCCAGTACAGATGTTTAAATGTGTGTCTCTGTGTTACAGATGAATTTATCTCTTCTGAGCCTTGTTGGTTTGTTTTGTTTCACATGTAGAGTTCTTAGCCAGAGTGTGGCACAAAGTAAGTGCCTAATAAATTGCAGCGATGATAATGATGACCAGGCTGCATGTGAGCTCCTTTGACATTAAGGACTGATTTGATTCCTCTGCACAGAGCAGGGCTTGGGGAAGGTTTTACAAAGTTTGCTGACTGGATGAAGGAGTGAACAAGAGTCAAGATGTTGTTGCTATGGTTGTAGTGTTTAGACTATCAATTAAAACATTAACTCCACAAGGAACCCTGCCTGTCTTATTTGCTGCTGTGTCCCTAGCGCCTGTGTTAATCTAGATGGACATGGGCCTGGAGTAGGGTGGAAGGAGAAACCTACTACCTTTTGCTTCTGGCACACTGGCCTCTCATACGACCTTTCATGCCTCTGTACTTCTACACATGCTCAGAGTGCCCTTCCCATCCTCTGCCTACCCACTCATCCTTTAAGACCCAGCTCAGATGGCTCTTCTCAGTAATGTCCTCTTTGACACTCAAAGCGATTAGTCATCTCCTTTATGTACCAGCAGACCTATGATCTGTTAAAGCATGTGTCCTGTGAGTGTTATTCAATTTTCTCTCCTCCAGTACACTGCAAGACTCTTGAGGGCTGGGCCATGTCATCTCTAACTCTGAATCCCCAGAGGTGGTATACCAGAGGTGCTCAGTGGATGTGTACTGAATGAATGAATGCACGACTGAGCAGCATGTGACCGTTAGGATATGAATCTACCCATTTCTAACAGTCGCAAACTTAGAAGTCATCCTTGATTTCTGTCTTTTCCTCTCCTCTCACTTGCAGTCCATCAGTAAGTGTTGTCTATATTACCTCCAGAACACCTCCGAAATCCATCATCTTCTTCCCGTCATCAGTAGTCCAAGTCATCTCCATCTCTTACCTTTCATTTTTGGCCTATCCAATCCAGTACTACACACAGCAGTCAAAGGGATCTTTCATTTACTTCTAACTGAAATTTAGTATTTGCTTAGTTATCAACGTAGATAATGAATCACAGTAATATTAACAGTACCTGGGACTTCATCACCAATAGAAATCACAGATATTTTCTTATCTTGTAACAATTTTTGTGGGTATCTCAGAATGTTTATGCTCATAACTAACTTTGAATCATGATAGTTTTTAGACTCACCAATAGGTCTTGTTATTTAATGCAGTAACAAAAAGAAATATTTATGTATTTCTTTATTTGAAAAAATATAAATTACTACATACAGATTGTTAATATATTTTGATAACTATATCTTAATACAATTGGTTTCCTTGGTAATCCTGTATAAATGGGTTTGCTGTATAATTTAATTTTGTGCATGTAAAAACATTTCTTTAAGAAGGGGCCCATAGGCTTTATGAGACTGCTAGAAGGATCCAAGGAACAAAAACGGTTAAGAATTTCTGGCTAGAACAATGCCTACCTAGCATGTGGTAAGAGCTCAATGAATGAATGACTAAGTGGTGCATATCTTTCCTCTTCTGGATGAGCCACTTGTGTTTTAGGGGTCAGGTTTCCTGTAGCTTGGCATGAACTTAATGTTTAGGAAATAGCCTTAGTCAGGGTCTTTTGGAAAACTGCTCTAACTACCTGAAACCAAAAAGGAAGCTTTTTTTTTTTTCGTATTTAAAATTTTGTAACTTTTTTTTTTTAATTGTACTTTAGATGAAGGTTTACAGAACAAATAGTTTCTCATTGAACAGTTAGTACACATATTGTTTTATGATAATGGTTAACAACCCCATGACATGTCAACACTGTCCCTTCTCAACCTTGGGTTCCCTATTACCAGCTTTCCTGTCCCATCCTACCTTCCAGTCCTTGTCCCTGGACTGTTGTGCTCCATTAGTCTCATTTTGTTTTATGGGCCTGTCTAATCTTTGGCTGAAGGGTGAACCTCGGTAGTGACTTCACTGATGAACTAAAAGGGTGTCCGGGGGCCATACTCTTGGGGTTTCTCCAGTCTGTCAGGCCAGTAAGTCTGGTCTTTTTTTGTGAGTTAGAATTTAGTTCTATATTTTCCTCCAGCTTTGTCCGGGACCCTCTGTTGTGATCCTGGTCAGAGCAGTCAGTAGTAGTCGCCGGGCACCATCTAGCTGTACTGGACTCAGTCTGGTGGAGGCCGTGGTAGCTGTGGATCATTAGTCCTTTGGACTGATCTTTTCCTTGTATCCTGTTCTCTTCATTCTCCCTTGCTCCCGAAGAGGTGAGACCAGTGGAGTATCTTAGATGGCTGCTCACACGCTTTTAAGACCCCAGGCACCACTCACAAAGGTAGAATGTAAAAAAGAGGCATTTATTATAGGGACCCGCAGCATCCCACGGGCCCTGAAGGATGGGAACCAGGGTCACTGCTCTCCTTTTCTTTCAGACATAGACATCTGCTTTGTCCTCCTACCCTCTTCCCTCAGACTAGACTGTCTCTGCAATGGCAGGATTTAGCCACCCTCTGCTTCTGAGGCTATAGCACTTCAGTGCGGTTGACCAGCAGAGACCACTATCTCTGGGTCCTCATTTCCCAGGAGAATCATGTAGTCCACCTGGTCCAGTCTGTCTGGCTTGGGAGGCACTGTCCTCCATTTCAGGGTTCTCAGGGAGGGGCCTGGGCTGGGCAGAACCCCTACATGGAAGTATGGTCCCTGCTGCGGGAGTTGGGAACCAGAGGTGAATGGGTAGGGGTTTCTCTGTTCCCCTGGAAAGGATGCTTCGTTCTGCTTGGGCCTGTTATTTCTTAGCATGTGAAATATCCCTTTTCTGAGAGTTGCTGCCCATAAATTAGACTTTCTGTCAGTGGCGAGACATGCAGGAGTCAGATCGGAAACAAATGCTGTCTTTCTTTACAGCTTAGGGCTCCCATAGAAAGCATAATGGGTAACATGCTGCAGCTGTCATGCTTGCCTCTAGGTGGGCTGGGGCCAGAGTGTGGGGGCAGGGGCAGGTCAGACCCCTTGGAGGAGGAGCTCTGGACTGCCCTAGGGCCTGGAGCCCACAGCTGGGCATCCCCTTCCTAGCAGTGAAGGCCCATGGCTTCGCAAAGTACGATGCTGTTTTTTCTTTAAAATGTAAGTCAGTTTTTTTGTTTGTTTGTTTTAGGAAAAAGAAGAGGTATAAATGAATAGTATATTGTAGAAATAGATGTAACACTAATAGTAACCAATAACCTTGATTCTGCTTGCTCTGTGTCTGGCCTGGACAGAGCGTTTCACATATGTTTTCTCATCCAGTCCTCCCCTGGGCTCTTTGAGGAGGCCGTGTCCAGGGGTGGTTAAGAGCCAGGCCCTGGTGTTAACTGACTGGGTTTGAACCCCTAGTCTTGCCACTTAACTTGCAGTAGGTTACCGTACCTCTCTGTGTCTCAGTTTCCTGGGATTCAGAATGGTTCTTACCTCTTGGGGTTGTTGTGAAGATTAAGTGAGCTAAAAATGTAACACTTCACCCAGAGTCTCACTGCATCACCTCACATTGTTACTGTTACCACTGGTATGTGGACAGGGAGCATTTAAGAGCACCACCAGTTGATACTAGCAGAATGGGCAGAGTTGGAAGTGTCCTTCAGAAGCAGGAATTGAGCTGGTAGCCAGTCTGAGAACCATACCATCTGTACCAAAGGGCTGCATGACTCAAGAATTTACAGTTGTCAGGCAAGTAGGGAGAGTCAGAGGCTCTGTATAAACCAGGCTGAGCAGATAGGGCTGCACGTCTGGGCTCAATCCACAGAGCACCACGCACACTCAGAAGGGAGCAAAGCTTACCTCAGTCTTGAACCAGAGCAGGTTGGATCCTCTCAAAGAGTATAGAACTGGCAGTTTCTCCTTTACCACCCCCCCACCTTCTTCCCATGATGACTTTCTGTTAGGCTTGGTTTGAGCCAGTTTAATCCAGTTTGAACTGATCTGTACAGATTCTGTTCAATCAAGCTGGTTTGTTCTGGCACAGAATAGACCGACTGAGTTGGTCCCAGACTCCCAGTCCAGTTGAGTTGGTTTAGTCTGGTTTGAGACAGCACTAGTAGTTTAGCCCAGCCTTCACTCTGCCTTTGAACTCTTCGGCTGGACTTACTTTTAGTCTCAGTTTTTGGACCCCTGCTTTGAAGTCGGTGGATTTTTCATGGAAGTTTATGCTGAGGGGTTCCTTCCACTCAGTTTCCAGGAGGCCTTTTGTTTACGTGTACTCCAGGGGCTGGTTCCTGTCTTCTTAGTAACTCTCTCTACCGTACTAGAAATGACTCAAAGTTTTTTGCTTATTAATCTTTCCCTGTTATCATATGTGAGCACAATTTATTTTTAGTATTTTAATATTTTGTTGGTTATTTCAAAGGGAATGTGGGAGGGGGAGTTAAGCCTGTGAGATCAGATCAACATTGTGAAACATACCTGGTAGCTGCTGTTTTATTGGGTATAATTTATATACCACAAAATTCACCCATTGTAAGTATACAATTATATGATGTTTAGTAAATTTATAGAGCTGTGCAGCTGTCACCATGATCCAGTTTCAGAACATTTCTATCAGCCCAAACAGTTCCCTTGTGACTGTTTGCAGTTAATCCCTGCTTCTGCAGCAGCTCACTACTGATGTGCTTTTGGTTTATAAATTGGCCTTTTCAAGCCATTTCATAAAAATGGAATCATACAATATAGTCTTTTACATCTGGCTTTATTAACTTAGCATAATGAATTTGAGGTTCATCCATGTTGTAGCATGTAACAATATTTTATTTCTTTTTATTGCTGAGTAGTACATGAAGAAAGCAAAAGGTCATTAAAAAGATAGGGGGAAAAGAAAAAAAGACCAGAATGGATGTCAGGGGGACTCTAAAACTTGCTGTAGAACATAATGTAGCTAAACCTAAAGGAAGAAACGATGAAGTAAAAGAGCTGAACAGAAGATTTCAAAGGGCAGCTCCAAAAGACAAAGTTAAGTATTATAATGAAATATTATAATATTGTATATTATAAATATTATAAAAGACCTGGAGTTAGAAAACCGGAAGGAAAGAACACGCTTGGCGTTTCTCAAGCTGAAAGAGCTGAAGAAAAAATTCAAGTCTCAAGTTGCAGTATTGAAAGATTCTATGGATAAAAAATTGAACAACTCAGAAAGTATCAAAAGAAGATGGAAGGAATACACAGAGTCACTATACCACAAAGGACCGGTTAATGTTCAGCCATTTCAGGAAGTAGCATATAATCAAGAACCGATGGTACTAAAGGAAGAAGTCCAAGCTGCGCTGAAGGCACTGGCAAAAAACAAAGACCCAGGAATTGACAGAATAGCAATTGAGATGTTTCAATAAACAGATGCAGTGCTGGAAGCACCCACTCATCTATGCTAAGAAATTTGGAAGACAGCTACCTGGCCAACCAACTAGAAGAGATCCATATTTGTGCCCATTCCAAAGAAAGGTGATCCAACGGAATGTGGAAATTATTAAGCAATATCATTAATATCATATGCAAGTAGAATTATGCTAAAGTTAATTCAAAAAAGAGAACTGCCAGAAATTCAGGCTGGATTCAGAAGAGGATGTGCTGGAAGATGAGCCCCTCAGGTTGGAAGACACTCAGAAGACGACTGGGGAAGAGCTGCCTCCTCATAGTAGAGTCAACCTTAATGACATGGTTGGAGTCAAGCTTTCGGGACCTTCATTTGCTAATATTGCATGACTCAAAATGAGAAGAGCAGCTGCAAACATCCATTAATAATTGGAATGTGGAATGTATGATATGAATCTAGGAAAATTGGAGATCATCAAAATGAAATGGAACGCACAGACATTGATATCCTAGGCATTAGTGAGATGACATGGATTGGTATGGGCCATTTTGAATTGTATAATCATATGGTCTACTACACTGGGAATGACAAATTGAAAAGGAATGGTTTCAAGATCTGTCCTGAAGTACAACACTGTCAGTGATAGAATAATATCCAACTGCCTACAGGGAAGACCAATTAATATGACTATTATTCAAATTTACGCACCAACCATTAAGGCCAAAGATGACAAAATTGAAGATTTTTACCAACTTCTGCAGTCTGAAATTGATCAAACGTGCAATCAGGATGCATTGATAATTACTGGTGATCGGAATGCAGAAGTTGGAAACAAAGAAGGATTGGTAGTTGGAAAATACGGCCTTGGTGATAGAAATGATGCTGGAGATCGCATGATAGAATTTTGCAAGACCAACGACTTTTTCATTGCAAATACCTTTTTCAGCAACATAAACGGCAACTGTACACGTGGACCTCACCAGATGGAATACACAGGAATCAAATCCGCTACATCTGTGGAAAGAGATGATGGAAAAGTTCTATATCAACAGTTAGAACTAGGCCAGGGGCTGACTGTGGAACAGACCATCGATTGCTCATATGCAAGTTCAAGTTGAAGCTGAAGAAAATTAGAAGAAATCCATGAGAGCCAAATTACGACCTTGAGTATATCCCACCGGAATTTAGAGGCCATCTCAAGAATAGGTTTGACATGTTGAGCGCTAATGACCGAAGACCAAACGAGTTGTGGAATGACATCATTTATATCACATGCAAGTAAAATTTTGCTAAAGATCATTCAAAAATGGCTGCAGCAGTGCATTGACAGGGAACTGCTAGAAATTCAAGCTGGATTCAGAAGAGGACGTGGAACCAGGGATATCATTGCTGATGTCAGATGGATCCTGGCTGAAAGGCAGAGAATACCAGAAAGATGTTTACCTGTGTTTTATTGACTATGCAAAGACATTCGACTGTGTGGATCATAACAAATTATGGATAGCGTCGGGGAGAATAGGAATTCCAGAACACTTAACTGTGCTCGTGAGGAACCTGTACATAGATCAAGAGGCAGTCATTCAAATAGAACAAGGCAATACTGCATGGTTTAAAGTCATGAAAGGTGTGCGTCAGGGTTGTATCCTTTCACCATGCTTGAATATTCAGTCTGTATGCTGAGCAAAGAAGCCCAGAAGCTGGACTCTATGAAGAAGAACAGGGCATGAGGATTGGAAGAAGACTGTTTAACAACCTGCATTATGCAGATGGCACAACCCTGCTTGCTGGAAGTGAAGAAGACTTGAAGCACTTACTGATGAAGATCAAAGACCACAGCCTTCAGTATGGATTACACCTCTACATAAAACAAAAATCCTCACAACTGAACTGAAAAGCAACATCATGATAAACAGAGAAAAGATTGAAGTTGTCAAGGACTTCCTTTTATTTGGATCCACAGTCAACCCCCATGGAAGCAGCAGTCAAGAAATCAAAAGATGCATTGCATTGGGCAAATCTGTTGCAAAAGACCTCTTTAAAGTGTTAAAAATCAAAGATGTCACCTTGAAGACTAAGATGCACCTGACCCAAGCCATGGTGTTTTCAGTTGCATCATGTACATGGGAAAGTTGGACAGTGAATAAGGAAGAGTGAAGAAGAATTGATGCTTTTGAGTTATGGTGTTGACGAAGACTATTGAATATACCGTGGACTGCCAGAAGAACGAACAAATCTGTTTTGGAAAAAGTACAGCCAGAATGCTTCTTAGAAGCAAGGATGGCGAGACTACGTCTTACATACTTCGGACATGTTATCAGGAGGGACCAGTCCCTGGAGAAGGACATCATGCTTGGTAGAGTAGAGGGTCAGCGAAAAAGAGGAAGACCCTCAACACGATAGATTGACACAGTGACTGCAACAAACGGCTCAAGCATATCAGTGATTGTGAGGGTGGCGCAGGACTGCGCAGTGTTTCCTTTTCTACATAGGGTCACTATGAGTTGGAACCTACTGGATGGCACCTAACAGCAACAAGGTGGATGCCTAGGAATGGAATTGGTGGGTTGCATAACTTTGGAAAACAGGTTTGCAGTTTCTTAAAAAGTTAAACAAAGTGGCTACATGATTTTATATTCCCACCAAGCAATGTGTGAGGGTTTCATTTCTCCACATCCTTGTCAACACTTGGTGTATTGTCTTTTTTGATTCTAGCCATCTCAGTGAGGGTGAAGTGGTGTCTCATTGTGGTTTTGATTTATGTTTACCTGATGGCATTTCCCTTATTAGCCATTCATATGTCATCTTTTGTGAAATGTCTTTTCAAGTCTTGTGTGGCTTTTAAATGTGCAGCAGCCATGGGATTCCCCGCATGACTTTGTTTGCTAGAACAAGCATGATAAACAAATGAGTGTTCTAAGTCTGTTCCCTCTCCTAGCTCAAGAAAAAGGATTTTGGCTTCTCTAGCTCAGTTTTTCCTCTGAAGGTCTTACCTTAACTGTCCAGTCTTTTTCTTTTTGCTTTTTTTATTGTGAAAATTATCAAGCATTCAGAAAAAGAAAAGAGCAATACAATAAGCTACTATATACTCTCTTATCTAGATTCAGTAATTGTTAACACTTTGACATATTTGCTTTAGCTCTATTTATGTGTATTTTACTGAACCATTTTGAAAGTAAGTTGCATACATCACCTGAGGATAAGGGCCTGTTCCTACTTAACCAACAAATTATCACACCTAAGAAAATTAACAGTAATGAAATGACATTATGTAATATTCATATTCAGATATCCTCAGTTGCCTCCAAACATCGTTTATAGCTCAGACTAGTTTTTTTTTTCAGTGTTTTATGGAAGAAAGGAGGGAAGTAGAAGGCTGACAGGCTACAGCTAATGGAGGAGACAGCTGAAGAGGGAGGTACAGGAGCAGTTGTGAGAGGTGAAGGAACAGCCATTGGTGGTTTTGGAGACATGCAAGGAAAGAGCCTGGGTTATTTTGACGTTCCTTTTTGGTTACTGAACTCTTTCTTTGACAGCACACTGCTCTGTGATTGGGCCCTGTGGCTGAGGGGTTTGGGAGGGTTACAGATGAATTCAAGGTTGGACTGACAATCTTCTTTCTCATGTGCCGTCAAACTATCTTTCTTAGGGAACTTTTGGGCTAGATATTGCTCTCCAGGCTTCATTTTCTCATGGGCACCACAGACTCAGCATGTCCCAAATTAAATTTATCATCTTTTCCCACAAATCTGCCATGCCCCTCTATTTCTCTCCTTGATGAAGGACACACTATCCTTCTGGTAATTCATCCTCAGCTTGTTCTTGTCCCTCACCCCCCATCAATTTCTATTGAATCTCTGTCTTTACACTCTCAGTATGTCTCCTTCTCTCTGATTTCACTGCTACAACCTTAGTTCAGAGGACCTTCCTTATCTCTTGCTTGGATAAGCACAATTTCCTTCCAGTTGGTATCATTGCCTTCGTTTTCCCTTCTCCCATTATATTATCCCTACTCTCCTGGTCACTTTCCTGCTAAAAAGCTGTCAGTGACTACAGGTCTCTGATGTGCAGTGATGTGATAAATGCTGTAGTAGAGGTGTGTACACATTGGCATGAGAGCAACTGATTCTGCTTTGCCCAGGTGTAATAACCAGAAGAAGTGACATTTGAGCAGGCTCTTGAAGGATGACAGGATGGTGAGCAAAGGTGCCAAAGCATGAGTTACTTAACCTCTCTGTACCTCAGTTTTCTCACATGTAATACAGGTGCAATAACAGGACCTATCTCAGGATTGTTATGAGAGTTAGAATGAGCTAATATATGCAAAGCATGTGGCATATGGTGAGTACTTGATGGGTGTTAGCTATTATCAATGTTATTATGATGATGCAACGGTGTGGTGCACAGGGGAACACAACAGAATCAGTTTGTCTTCCTTACTTGCCTTCTTTTTTAAAACAAAGGTCACAAACTCTAGTACCTTCAAGGGCCAGGCATGTACTGAAACGGTTGCATGGGCCAGTGGAACTGAAAGCTCTTGCTCCTTTAAAAAGGGGTAGCCACTGCTCAGCCCAGCTGATGGTTATCATGCAGGAATGTGGATCCAATATTGCCAGATATTTTTATTTTTGAGAAAAGCCAGAGATCCAGAATTCTATGTGAACTCTTCCAATTTTTAAATGTTGGTAATTGATTTTGAAAAATTAAAATTCTGTATGAGCCCAGAAGACATCTGTGGGCCATATTTAGTCTGAAGGCCACCAGTTTTTAACCTTTCCTTTAAAGTTCTCCTCTGGAGTAATCTGCTCGAGTACAGCTCGGCTTTTTCCTGGGAATGGGATTAAGTTGCTTTTGAAGGCTGGTATTTATGAGTCCCTTTGCCTTGCAGGACTTCTCCAGACAGGTTATGTCACGAGCAGAGGCTGCCCTGAAGCTCCCTGTGGCTCAGAGACTATGTACAAGAGGAATGGTCTGATGGCTAGCGTGTTGGTCACCTCTCCCACTCCACAGGTATGCGAGGATTGGGGCAGTGAGCAGGGAGGGTCCTTTCAGCTGATTGAGGCCCCAGCTGAGCCATGGACAGCAAGGCTGCAGGGCTCCATGAATACCACCATTCTTAGCACTCCCAAGGCCCCTGGCCATGCTGGGTGTGAGATTTGGGAGGCAGTCAGCCCAGAGGATCAGTATGTTTTCTGAAGTCGTTCTCTTCAAAGAAAAACAAATACCTGCCCTGTCCAGTTGTAGAAAGTGCCACATTCCATTTTGGTGGCAAGAAGGGATCAGACCTTTCCCAGGAAAAGCTGCTGCTGATTATAAATAAGTCACACATTCCGGAATGAAGTCAGACAGAAGCTATTCCAACTGGCCCTGTGTTCTTATTTGCCTTGCTCAGTAGGAAATGGCTGTAAGGACTGGTGGTCTGAGAGTGGCCTGGGCTAGGCCCCCTGCCACGGGGGAGTAGGGTTTCCAAGCTCAGTAATGGAACAGAGGCATGCAGGAGGGGCAGTTGTCATCTGAGGCCCAGGATTGCCACCGTGTCGACTGTGTAATGCCTGGCCCCTGTGGCAAACTGGCAAGGCGCAGTGCACAGTGTTCTGAGCTCACAAGGCCCTCATAGTCAAGCTAGGTTTTTGAAATACTGTGTGACCAGCCAGAGATTCATAGGAACCAATTCATTTCTTATAAACCTTTCAAAAAATTCCCTATTTTGATCACTGGTCCTGAAAGCAGACTTGCGGGTATCTTAAAATTCCCTGATGATACCAATACAGGTTTAAATAAGGTTGCTATTTTGTCGTCGTCGTCGTCGTCGTCATCATCATCATCATCATCATCATCATCATCACCATCATCACCACCACCCCAGAGAAAGGCCTCACTCATCACCAGCAAGCTTGTGGGTGGCCAAGTTGAATAATACTGCCTGGGGCTCCTTAAATCTGTATTTAAAACAACTTCTGATTAGACAGTGTCCCTTGTATGAATGTGGGTGTTTGGGGTAGGTGTAGTGTGATGTTACTGGAAAGTTATTTCATGGATTGAATTGTGTCCCCCCAAAATATGTATAAACTTGGTTAGGCCGTGATTCCCCGGATTGTGTGGTTGTCTACCATTTTGTGATCGAATGTGATTATCCTATGTGTTGTAAATCCTAACCTCTATGATGTTAATGAGGCAGGACTCAATCTACAGGATTAGGTTGTATTTTGAGACGATCTCTTTGAGATATAAAAGACAGAATTGAGCAGTGAGGAGAAGGACCTCATACCACCAAGAAAGAGGCATCGAGAGTAGGGTGCATCCTTTGGACCCAGGGTCCTTGTGCTGAGAAGCTCATATACCACGGAAGGATTAAGGACAAGGACTTTCCACCAGAGCCATCAGAGAGAGAAAGTCTTCCCTGGGAACTGGTGCCCTGAATTCAGACTTCTAACCTCCTAAACTGTGAGAGAATAAACTTCTGTTTGTTAAATCCATCCACTTATGGTATTTCTGTTATTAGCAGCACTAGATAACTGTCATGGATTGAATTGTGTCCCCCAAAAATATCTTATCAACTTGGCTAGGCCATGATTCCCAGTATTGTGTGATTGTCCACCATTTTGTCATCTGATATGATATTCCTATGTGTTGTAAATCCTAACTCTGTGATGTTAATGAGGTGGGATTAGCAGCAGTTATGTTAATGAGGGAGGACTCAATCTACAAGATTAGGTTGCATTTGAAGTCAGTCTCTTTTGAGATATAAAAGAGCCAAGCAGAGAGACAGGGGGACCTCATACCATCAAGAAAGTAGTGCCAGGAGAAGAGCGTGTCCTTTGGACCTGGGTTCCCTGCACTGAGAAGCTCCTAGTACAGGGGAAGATTGATAACAAGGACCTTCCTCCAGAGGCAACAGAGAGAGAAAGCCTTCCCCTGGAGCTGACGCTCTGAATTTGGACTTTAGCCTACTAGACTGTGAGAGAATAAACTTGTGTTTATTGAAGCCATCCGCTTGTGGTATTTCTGTTATAGCAGCACTAGATAACTAAGATAATAACTAAGACAGTTATAGAACCAGAATTCACTTCCTTCCTAAGGAACTGACTCTTTGGTAACTAGTGGAATCAGATTTCTGTTTCCATCTACAATTTACACTCTTCTAATAGTAAAACTTCTTTCTTTTCTGGTCTATGTGTGTGTGAATATATACATACATACATGAATGTGTGTATATGTAAGTGTGTGGTTGTGTATATACATATATGTACAAACACATGTATATATGTACTTATGTGTATATAAATCTGTATCTGTATATCCGTATCTATATATGCATATGTGTGTCTGGCACATGGTAGATACTTAATATTTGTTGAATGAATGAATGAATGAATGAATGCATGTATAATTGAAGAGCTCAATAAATTTTGGTAACTGAGTAACACATTTACATATATACACACCCATAATTTAGTACTTACTATATGTCAGGCTCTGGTGGTGCAGTGGTTAAAGTGCTCGGCTGCTAGTTGAAAGGTTGGTGGTTTGAACCCACCAGATGCTCTGTGGGAGAAAGATGTGGCAGTCTGCTCTCACAAAGATTACAGCCTTGGAAACCCTATGCGGCAGTTCTACTCTGTCCTATAGGGTTGCTCTGGGTTGGAATTGACTCGACGGCAATGGGTTTTTGGTATATATCAGGCAATTTTTTTTTTCTTTTTTCAATCGTGTTCCATAGGCATTATCTCATTTAATCTCACAATAACCCCATCAGGCGTGTACTATTGTTTTACTCCCTCCCCGCATTTTATAGATGAGGAAACTAAGCCATAGAGAGGTGAATAAACTGGCCCCAAATCACACAGCTAGTCCGGGGCTGGTGGGGATTCAAAGCCAGGCCTCTCTGACTTTCCAGCTGGTGCCCCTAACCACACACTTCACTGTCCCTGAATAAAATCAGCCCTGTGACCCTAAATTAGCCTGCTTCCTGAAAGGTGAGTGCAGAAGTGCCAAATCATTTATAAATAATCTTCTGCTCAGGGTCTATGTATAAAGATTGGAAGGTAGAATAGACTGCCAATTCCAGAAGCATTTAGGATTAGTCTTTTATTACTTTTCAAAAGTTTAGTCTAAAGCAGTGATTCTCCTCAGGGGAGAAAGTCTTGTCACCTGTGGAACTTCTAAATAGGCATTCCTGAGCCCACCCCAGGCCTGTTGAATCAGCATCTCCTACCAAGGGGGATTCTCCCAGCTGCCGTATAGCCTTCATTTTATATAACCTATACCACAATGCTGGGAAATAGGTTTTAATATTACCCTTTTACAGGTAGTAACTGAGACTCCGTAAAATGAAGTAACTTGCCTGAGGTCAGACAGCAACTGCTGTGGAGCTGGCATTTTAATCAGGCCTGTCTGACTTGAGCTTTTAACCGCTATGATATGTTGCTTAAGATCATCTTAAACATTTTTGGTATAGTGGACTAATTTGTAAAACCATTTAATGGTAAGAGCCTGTTGAAATCTACAGGTTTAAGTTCCCGTTCATCTTTTTAACCTTACGTTTTCAGTTGTTGACTATTGGTTTCCCTCACTGGCCTAAAAGCACCTTCGTTTCCAGTAAGAGTGCAAAGATTTTCCAGATATAGCCTTTTTGGAAAGAGTGAAATAAAGAGGAATTAACAAAAGCATATTCTCTAAATCCTGGTCCAAAATGTTGAGGTTAATGAAAACCACACAATCCCTCTTCATGAGTTGAGACAAATAAAACCATTTATGAACAGTGCACAGTTTTTGGGTGGTAAGCACCATTGGTTCACAAAAGTAGAGTTTGATGAAATTAAATAAAATTGAAGAGAAGGTATGTTCAACATTCTGGGATCCCCACAGTGTTGGGTTTCATGAAACCAGCCACATTTGGGGAGTTTTAACTTGCTGTTTTATGGGAAACCCTTTCTTTACATGCAAGAGTCACAATGTTTTTTTTTAACACAAGGGAGTCTACTAAATATAACTTTCATGCCTGTCTCCAAAGCCAATTTGTTACCTCTCACCTCATCACCTAACAGGTTTTGATTTCCAAGCTGCCCATATGTGAAATAAGCCACGTGTTTTACATTTTATGCAACAATTTCCTGCATTGACTTCAAGTAGAAAAGAAAAGGTGAACCCAGGTAATGTTTAAAAGGCATAATATAACATTATTTCCTCAGGCCTCGTAAGATGCCAAGGCCTATTCTCTCTGAAGGAAGAGTGGGTTGTATTTTTTTATGCCACTGCTAAACTGCCAGCTGGAAGCAGGAGGGTGCAGTGATTGAGGGTACATGTTTCAGGGTCAGATAAAAAAAAACTAGGTTCAAACTCTGGCTTTTCAATTTTCTAGCTGAGACATCTTGGAAAAGTAACATTGCCTCTACTTCCTTATTTGTAAAATGGGAATAATAGTAGTAGATACTCACAGGGTTGTTAAGAGAATTAAATGAGACTTTGCATGTGAAGTGCTTAACACAGCGCCTGCAATAAAGTGCAAAACCATAGAAACTTTTATTATTGTACATTTCTGTCACTCTTGCATCCTCAGTTCTGAGGTTTATAAGTCAGTGATTCCAAGCCAGACTTTTCAGTTGGTGCCATCTTTCCTCGTCCTTTACAGGGCAGCAGCAGCTCAGACTCTCTGGAGGGCCAGAGCTGTGACTATGCCAGCAAGAGCTATGACGCTGTTGTCTTTGATGTCTTGAAAGTGACTCCTGAGGAGTTTGCCGTAAGTAGCACAGAACTGACATGGGTGGCTGAATACCATGTCATGGAGCTGGAGGGGGGTCACTGCCAGGGTTCTTTGTTCAGGTTAGAAAAATCCATATACCCAATGGTAGGGGATTGCTGAGTAAAGTATGGTGTATCATTTATGAAATACTATGCAGTGTTTAAAAGGATGATGTGAATTTAGAAATTATTCACCTTGGAGGGCATACATGATAAATATGAGTGCTAAGTGAAAAGAGCAGGTGATAGCATAATTTAGAGAATAATGCCATTTTTAGAAAGCATGTACAACACATATTTACATAAAAGTCTAGATCTGATATTTACATATTCATAAATGGATATATATATAGTCAAGCATATTATTTATTGTAGTTTCTGGTTGTAGGATTTCAGAATTTAATATTTCTTCTTTTTGTTTATTTGTACTTTCTACCTTTTTACAGTGACCATTTTCTATAATGATAGACATTATTTGGGTGATTTTTTTAATTATAAATTTTTTTCAATCATTTTTCTTCAACCAGTGTGTTGCTGTCGGTATGGCCAGTGGACCATTCCTTGTGATGGAGCAGAGTTGGCTCCTCATTTTGCAGGACTTAGTTTCCTCCTTTTGCACTTTGAAGGTAGAGGGAGTATGTTGGCTCTGGGATTGCTGTGAGTCGGAATTGACTTGATAGCAGTGGATTTGTGGTTTGGTTTGGGGTGACCTTGGGCCTGATTCTCACAGTCTTGGAATTTCTCTCCAAAATTGTCAAAGTGTTATCCACCCATGCCCACTTCTTTCCTACCTCTCTGTATGTAAGGGTACTTGCCCTCCGGGTTGGCAGGGGGGCTGACTGGGCCCGGTCTGGTTGCTCTGCCATCATTGGCTCCCATGATTACTTTTGCCAGGTCATGCTGAGCCTGGCTCAAGCATTATCTCCTTCAGTGTGTCTGAGGGATCCTTTTAAAATCTGCTTAAAACCCTCTAAAAACCGAGAACCAAATCTGTTGCTGTCAAGTCGATTCCAACTCATAGCAACCCTATAGGACTGAGTAGAACTGCCCGATAGGGTTTCCAAGGAGTGGCTGGTGGATTCGAACTGCCGACCTTTTGGTTAGCAGCCAGCGCTTAACTACTGCATCACCAGGGCTCCTAAAACCCTCTAATGGCTCTTTTATGCTAGAATGAGGTCCAGAGTTTCTCCTGAGGCCTCCACGGTCCCCCATGGTCTGGCCATGCCTTTTCTTTTGCCCCCATCTTGCTCTCCAGCTACATTGGCTGCCTCTTTGTTCCCCAGACTCACTGGGCATCTTTCTGCCTCAGGGCCCTTGTGCTTAGTCTTCCTTCAGTTCTGGGACCAGTTTTCTAGCTCCAGCCCTAGGGCATTGCTTGGCCTGTCCCAGGACCGTTCTCTGAGGCCGAGGAAGACTGCAGGCAAGGATGGTGAATACTTTGAAGGTGTGGTCCTAAAACTTTGACTTCCTTTGCTAAGCCCAGTGTGTCTTTGGATTAGATGTGAAGCCAGGTCCCCTGGAGTTTTTAGTCTCTGGAGAAGCATTGACGTTGCCAGGATTCTGTAACTGAGTAACACCACCCAGTATTTTGTTTTTTTTGTCTAATAATATTAAAGAAAGAAAAAAGCTAGGCAAAAAAAGGCTATTTAAAAAATCATTTAAGTGATTTTGGGAAAATGGCATAGTTTTTGAATTTTGCTGAATCCCCACATAAACACATCCAGGACAACTTGATAGCAAACCCACGAATAACGTTATAATAAACTAGTGATAAGACAACAAACACATGAAAAGATGATCATGATCATTAGCCATTACAGAGATGCAAATCAAAACTACCGTGAAGTACCATCTCACTCCTGCAGAAATGACACTGATCAAAAAAAACAGAAAACAACAAATGCTGGCGAGGTTGTGGGGAGATTGGAACTCTTATCCATTGCTGGTAGGACTGTAAAATGGTCCAACCACTATGGAAAACAGTATGACGCTTCCTCAAAAAGCTAGAAATAGAATACCTTATGATCCAGCAATCTCTAGAGATCTAATAGCAGTGACATGGATAGACATATGCACACCTATGTTCATTGCAGCATTATTCACAACAGCAAAAAATGGAAACAACCTAAGTGCTCATCAGTGAATTAATGGATAAACAAACTATGGTACATACACACAATGGAATACTATGCACCAATAAAGAACAATGATGTATCTGCAAAACATCCCACAACATGGATGAATCTGGAGAACATTATGCTGGATGAAATAAATCAGTCACAAAAGGACAAATATTGTATGGTCTCACTTTTATAAAAAGACAAGAGTAGGTATACATACAGAAAGCAGCATTCTTTGGTGGTTACCAGGGATGGGAGGGGGAGGGAGAGAGAATCACTTTCTAGATAGTAGATGCTTGTTATTTTTGGTGATGGGAAAGGCAATACCAAATATGGATGAAGTCTACACAACTTGAACAAGGTAAATATGACACTAGGTACACAAGAATAAGGGACAATTTTGGTAAATGCTATAACATATACAATTCTGCAACAGCAGTAATAAAAGCCAAAAAATAAGTGTGTGGTTACATAGATAGATATGTATGAATATATGTGTATAGGAAGGCATATGTGAGTATATGAGTATGCACGTATAGGTGTATCTGTAGGCATATGTACATGTTTGTGTGTGCTGCAGATACATTCATATACATAATAAAGCACATGGGGGCACAGTTATGGATACTTCCTAGATATAACCAAATACCTCAAAGGATTGGTTTACTGGATTTGAAGTCTTAAGAGAGTAGTCTCATGGGACAGCTGGGTCAATTGGCATAACATAGTTCATAAAGTTTATGTTCTACATTCTAGTTTGGTGAGTAGCGTCTGGGGTCTTAAAAGCTTGTGAGTGGCCTTCTAAAAGTCTAACTATTGGTCTGTACTCTTCTGGAGCAGAAAAGAGAGAAGAAAAACAAAGAATCGAAGAAACTAGTCTACAGGACTGACAGCCTACATGAATCATGGCCTCATCTATCCTGAGACCAGAAGAGCTAGATGGTGCCTGGCTACCACTACCAGTTGATCCCAGATAGAATGGAGAAAAATGTAGAACAAAGCTCAAATTCTTAAAAAGGCCAGACTTACTGGACTGGTAGAGACTAGAGGAACCACCGAGACTATTGCCGTAAGATACTCTTTAAACTTGGAACTGAAACTACTCCTGGAGGTCATCTTTCAGCTAAGTAACAGATTGGCTCATAAAATAAGTAATATCACCTGTGAGTGCTCTGCTTCTTTAAAAAATCATCTGTATGAGACCAAATGGTCAACATTAACCCTAAAGCAAAGATGAGAAGGCAAGGGGGGCAGGGAAGCTAGATTAATGGAAATGGAACATCCTGAATGGAAATAATGAGAATGTTGACACATTGTGAAAAATGTTCAGTGACATTTCACTGAACAGTACGTATAGAAATTGTTAGATGGGAACCTAATTTGCTGTGTAAACTTTCACCAAAAACACAATAAAATATTATATATATATATTTTAAAAAGCTAGTGATAAAGTATTGTCACCAACCCCAAAATACGAGTGACTGGGGACAAACCACCAACAACCACAAAATCTGCAGTGCATCATCATCATCTGTGTAGGAGAAAGCAGAAGTAAGCATTGGGGCATCTGACAGACTTGAGAATAGAAGACCCCAAAATTGCTAACAGGTATTCAGTGGAAAGCTTGGTGGATCAATGAGAGGATAGCGACTGAAATGGGAAGCATTTTGATGACTCATATAACATGTAAGTGGAAGGGATTTAAGGTCTAGCCCATATGATCTCTTGAAACAAACCAACCAGGGCTGCCTTCCAGGACAAGGCTCCACACTAAAGAAAAATTGCTGGAAGTGGAATAAAAATTATCATATAGAGACAGTTATAGCATAGGAAGTAGAAGGTCTAGATAAAGTTTTTGGGTGCATGCATGAGTGTGTGTATGTATGTGAGACAGCCAGGAAATCTCAAAAAGCAACTAGCCATGTTTTTAGACACTGCATGAAAACAACCAAAAAGAGAGCTAAGTGAAGTTAGAAAATCTATCCTGAACCATGTTCCCTTCTAAAAGTTTAGAAAAACTAACTTTATATAAAAATAAGCAACAGAAAAATACTGACATCAAATCTCATTCAAAGTTATTAAAAAAAAAAAAAAGTAAGTAAGGAGAGAATAATATCCCTAAAGACAATCAAAACATGCCAGAAAGACATGCCACAAAAACAGATCAAAACTGTAACTATTTCAAAATGAAATAATGAACATTAAGATCATGCCATAAGGCAGGAACAACATAAATTAGAATTACAAAAATCTCAGAGATAACAGAACTTAGAAAAGAATTGAAAATAAAAGGAAAAATTCTTTCAGAAATGAAAATTGAACTAGATGGAGCACAAGAACAAGTGAATATGATAGATGATGCCTTAAAGGAGGAAATTTTTAAAAATCTAAATGAATGGAGAGATAAGGCTTTGAGAAAAAGTGATAAATACTGATGATGGGTAACAAAGCTCCAACATACAGATAATAACAACCCATAAAAGGAGAGAATAAAAAAGCATGGGAACTGAACAAATACTTAAAGCTATAATTTAAGAACATTTTTATGAAATTACAAAAGATTTGAAACTACTGCATTTTATGCAAATAATGTGCACCTTCTATGTTTATTTGCCAACCACATCCTCCCCCCGCCACAAGGTATTTTTGTAAGCAGACTATGCTAATTTGTTTTACAGCAGCATGTTAAAAAAAATTGACATAATGGTATATAAGCTAACCTATTGTTTGGTTTTCAGATGACTTCAGGATATTTTTGGTTTCAGGTTTAAAGATTATCTCAGGGCAGTAGTTTTAGGGGTTCATGCACCCTCCGTGGCTTCAGAGAGTGTAGGGTCCATGAGAATTTTAAATTCTGTCTGCATTTCCCCCTTCTGATCAGGATTCTTTTATGGAATCTTTGATCAAATGTTCAGTAATGGTAGTTGGGCACCATCCAGTTCTTATGGTCTCATGGCAAAAGAGGCAGTTGTTCATTGGGGCAATTAGCCACACATTCCATATAGACCAATTATTGTACCTTGGATGGCCGCTTATAAGCTTTTAAGACCCCAGGAACTACACAATGAACTAGGAGGCAGAACAGAAGCACTAAACATGTTATTAGGCCATTAGCTAGGATGTCCCATGAAACCATGACCCTAAACCTCCAAACCAAGGAACTAAAATCCCATGAGGTGTTTGGTTGTATATAAGCTCATCAGTGTTTTTGACTGCGACACTTCTTACTGAAAGAAAATGGAGTAAAGGTCCCTGGGTGGCGCAAAAGGTTTGTGCTTGTCTGGTAAACAAATGGTTGGTGGTTTGGACCCACTCAGCAGCACTGCAGAAGAAACAGGCCTGCTGATCTGCTGCTGTAAAGTTACAGACAAGAAAACCCTATGGAATAGTACTACTTTGTAATACATGGGGTCTCCTAAGTCACAGATTGACAACAGAAACAAAATCAACAACCAAAAAAAATTGGGAAAAGAAAATGGAGTAACATAATCAAGAGAAAAAAAAAGTGGGTCAAAAATTTTATATCCAGCAAAACTGACTTTCAAATATTAAAGGACACCGACAAACTGTTTTGAATATGCAAGACCTAAGAGATTATTGTTCCTGTGAACCTATTAGAGAAATATCACCATAAAGACTGGTGGGAAGCAGTTACTTATAGAACTAAGACTAAACGAGGATTAAAAAGGAGAGGATATAGTATATAATGGCTGCTATACCTAGACAATAAATACAATATGGACAAATCCACCAGGCGCTCCTTGGAAACTCTATGGGGCGGTTCTACTCTGTCCTATAGGGTCACTATGAGTTGGAATTGACTTGATGGCAATGGGGTTTATTATAGTATAAACTATAAAAATAGGGGAGTTTGGAGCTAACATATTTAAAAATTTTATAATTATTCTCATTAATTGTATTAGTGACGATCAAATTAACATTGTTACCCTGAGACTGTTGTGTGTGAAGTGTGGGATAAAGTAAATGAATAATTATGGGGTATTTTAATCTCATTATATCCTGTGTCCTTGAGATCAGCGTTTTCAGTATGGAAGAAAGAAGGTGCAGCTGTAATATAGAAGAGGGTAAGTAAGTTAAAAAAAAAAAAAAGGTGGTCCTAAATCGGAACTGGAAATATTAGTATGAATTCCAGGTTGTGATCTTGCAGTACCGTTTCTCACTGAAAGAAACCAGGGTTTCCTGGAGAACTGGTTGATTCCAAGTCAGGGACAGGGAATGTTCACGATGAGCCTGGTACATCTTGCGATACTAGTGAGGAAGCTATCAAAACCTACGAGGCTCATGTTAAAAAGACACAAGAGTCAACTAAAAGAAGCTTCTGCTGCTCAAACATGGAACAATTCGAGCTTCAAAAGAATATTAATTATAATTGATTGAAAGCCATCAATCAATTGATCACCTTTGGAGGGTAATAGGAAACTAATATTATTGTCTTGAAAACAAAAGGAAAGAATCAAATGTTTGTCCTGGCTTTCGCTTTTGAACTGTGCTGGGTAACCATG
Organism: Dugong dugon; assembly: GCA_030035585.1. NCBI lineage: Eukaryota > Metazoa > Chordata > Mammalia > Sirenia > Dugongidae > Dugong > Dugong dugon. Next base: position 71,603,318 of record CM057471.1, read on the forward strand.
TAGTAGATGAAGGAAAAAAAACAAACCTGTTGCCGTCAAGTCAATTCCGACTCATAGTGACCCTATAGGACAGAGTAGAACTACCCCATAGGGTTTCCAAGGAACGCCTGGTGGATTTGAACTGCCGACCTTTTGGTTAGCAGCTGAACTCTTAACCCCTACGCCACGAGAGCTCCAGATGAGGGGAAGTGACTTTTTATTAAATTATTCCAGTTAATAAGTCAAAAATAAATGGAATATCATCATTTGGTAACCTCCAGTGAATTAATAGATCTAGACATTAAGCATCAAAAGCCAATAACATCATAAAAAAAGTGATATTATGTGTTTCATGATTAAAGAACACCCCCAGCTTTGCCTAAAGGACCAAACCTATGTCCGTTTAAGCCTCTGGGTCTAGCTGCTGATTTGCAGGAAATGCAAAGGACAGAAGAACATGTTAGCCTTTGCCATGATTGTGAGGAACTATATAGGTCAAATGGTGTGGGTTCTTCAACAGATGCATCGTAAGGAAATAAAGGGATGGAGAGAATACCTGTAGACTAAAAGAGACCTAAAAGGTGGGCAAGACTGCACTGTGATGCCTCGACCTGTACACTTGGGTGATAAAATCATGAAGAAACTTGAGGAAGTGATTACTCTAAAATTCAGGGTAGTGGTTACTTTTGGTGGGAAGGTAGGGCTTGTGATTTGGACAGGCACACGGAGAAATTTCTAGGGTGGCTGTTTCTTGACCTAGGTGGTGGTTACAAGGTGTTCATCGTTTAATAAGTCAGTAAACCATGCATTTATTTAATGTGTATTTCTGTAAATGTGTGTTATTTTACAATAAAAGGATTGAAATCATTAAAAACGTCAGTTTTTTACTGGGGGCTTCTCTGCAGCTAGACATCAGTCCTGCTCCCCCAATGACTGGAAGCAGAACAAAAAGCAATCCTGGAAATTGTATTTATCACTCATCAGTCAATCATGGTCATCTTTCCAGGTCAATATGTATAGATTTAATTCGCTGCTTTTAAGAGATTCATAATATTCCAGAGTCTAGATATACTGTAATTTTTTTCAACAATTTCCTTTTGATTCACGCTTCCACATTTTTATTACTATAAATAATGGTGCAGTAAACATGTATATTTATATCCGTATCAAATATATATCTATGTATATAAAGTCTTTTTATATACTAGTGCTTTTCTTTCTGTAGTTATAGAGATTATTGTGTCAAACATGCTCATTTCAGTGTTTATGAGAAGTATATAAATGTGATGCATGATCCTGGATCAAGAAAAAATTACTGTAAAAAACAGTATTGAGATAATCATCAAAATTTGAATATGGACACTATATTATACTAGGTAATACTACTTTATCAATGATAAACCTGAATTTAATAATTTTACCATTATACAAGAAAATGGTCTTCTTCTTAGGAAGTACACACTGAAGTATTCAGGGGTAAAAAAAAGTCATAATATCTGCACCTAACTCTCAAATGGTTCAGAAAAAATGTATATATATAATTATATACCTAGAGAGAGGTAAAGCAAAGGAGGCAAAATGTTAATAATTTGTGAATCTAGGTGAAGGATTATGAGAGTTATTTTACTATTCTTACAACTTTTTTAGGTTTAAAAATAAAAAGTTAAACTTTTTTAATGGGATACTACCAGATTACTTTCCAAAAATAGCAGTGCATAGCCCCATCATAGTGATGGCACTGATGGACAGCTAGTGGGATTTTTCTGTTTTAATTTGCATTTCTCTGACTATAATTCTCAAATTCCAGAAGTACTTCCTGTGCTCTGGGAGTAGAAGCAGGAATATCTCTTTAGAGCTGATTACTTTTTGTTCTGTGAAATTCTTTTGCTGAGCCCTCCTGGTCATGCATTGGCAGAGTGATATCCTCCATTTATTTAAGATCTTGTTTATCTTAAGATCACACATAACCATTGCTTTGTCAAAAGTTTCTTGTTTGTTTGTTTATTTGGGGGCTGGGAGGAGAGGGGAGAAACACTACATTCAACTTATGTAAAAAACACTTTTTTTTTTTTTTCATTTTGGTTAACCTAGTAGCCAAATAATTGATACCACTTTTTTCTTTAGGGCCACATTGTCAAGTACTCCAATAGGTCTCTGTAGCCTGAAGGATTCATTTCTACTGAAACGTTTTTTGATGTGTGGAGATTAGCAGTTTCCCTTAAATGCCTGGATTTTTAGAGGGCCTGGACTAGAAGGAAGGAGGAGCTGGGAGAAGGGGCTGTGATTAAGGAAGCATTGCTAGGTGACTAGCTTAACTGGACATCCTGTATGTAGGCTTTCTTCCAGAAATAAGGATAAGCCATTAAGAGATTGTTTGGGAGTGTCTTTGTTCAATCCAAGACGTGTATTCCCCACTACTGGGAGAATTTGCTGCTTGGAAACAAGGGTGGGAGCCTCACTGTCTAGTGTTTCTGTTGAAGCTGTAATGTACCCCTGGGAAATCTTCTTCCTCTTCAGGAAGCCAGGGAATCTCTCCTGAGGGAGAGGGTGAGTCTCCCGTGACCAAGAGCCGCCTGTGAAGTATGATAGGAACTGACCGTGTCCTGTAGGCCCCCACCCACACCCTCCTTTTTTGGAAAAACTGCCTTCCTTGGAGTGTTCAAACTAGTGGGAAAGATTGCTCATCAGCTACCTTTTTACACGCATCTGGTCTTTACAGTAAAATGACACGACACTTAAAATCTGATGTTTTTACCTAAGTATCTTGTATCGATGTGTTCTTGCTCTGGACATTGCATCTTCTATTTGGTTAAAATTGAGAGGTTAGAAATAGGAATTTTTCTGAAAGCCCTCAGATTATGTGTTTAGGACCAGTCTGTTTTTAAGTCTGGTGACCTCTGTTGTTTGTTTGTTTTGAATAAAATTCCTGAATACATTTACTGATTTATGGTCTAAACAGGGATTAGAATATTTGAAACTGGGACCATCAAAAAAAAAAAATCTGAAATGTAAGACCATTGTTTTAATACATCGTTTGGAAATTCAGTAGCAAACCCTGGAACTCATGGCAGGATGGAAAGAAAATTTTCTCATTTTCACATTAGCAGACTTTTGGTTCTTTTCCTAAATGACATTATAAACATCCTGCTGGTTTTCCCGGACAGGGAGTTAACATGAACTGCAGGAGAGATTTCCAAGGGGTGGCATAGTGGTTAAGAGTTCCAGCTGCTAACCAAAAGGTCAGCAGTTTGAATCCACCAAGCACTCCTTGGAAACCCTATGGGGTAGTTCTACTCTGTCCTATAGGGTTGCTGTGAGTCAGAATCAACTTGATGGCAAGGAGTTTTCTGAGCTTTCAGCTCAGATCTCCTGTTTTCACAAGGCCTTTCTCTTCCCCAGAATGGCAGAATTAATCCAAATATGAGGAATGCGTGGCTAATAATCTTGATGGGTTTGGCAGAAGAAATGCCAGTCTTTTTGCATTTACTCATGACTTAGATCTGGGCCCTATGGCCCAGCTTTCAGGCCTTGCTAGCCACTCGACACCTGGAGTATGAGGGCCAGATCCGTGTTGTGCTAACGTTAAATGTCCCTCACCACTTGTGGGTAGAACCCAGAGGTGGAAGGGCTCAGATTTGCTGCACGTGCTTCTTTACTTCTGGTGCCGTCCTCTGTCTTTCTGCCACGCTTCCGTAAGTCACAGCATTTTGCACGTGTGCCCATGAAGAGCAGTAGCTCCTTTGCTGAGGATGGTATTCTGTGGCTTGCATCCTATAGTTCTCAGGAATCCAGCAACTTTGGACCATCTTTGAATTGTGTCAAGAGCTGCCTACATTTCCGTACCTAAGCCCTAATTTGTGGTCACAGTTGATAAGCTTGTGCATATTGCCATTTTTCTCCCACATATTCTTGATATGAGGCTTTTTTTCATGCCAGTGTTTGTTGGCTCAGTGTAACAGCCTTCTTTTGATTTTCTCTAAAGCAGCTTTTTTTTTGTTTGTTTATTGTTGTAGTTTAAGTGAAAGTTTACATTTCAAGTTAGTCTCTTATACAAAATACATGCATTGTTATGTGACCCGAATTGCTCTTCCTATACTGTGACAGCACACTCCTCCTTTCCACCCCTCATTCCCCATGTCCGTTCAACCGGTTGTAACCCTGTCCGCCTTCTCGTCTCACCTCTGGACAGAAGCTGTCCATTTAGTCTCATGTATCTACTTGAGCTAGGAAGCACACTCTTCACGAATATCATTTTATGTCCCACAGTCCAGTCCAATCTTTGTCTGAAGAGTTGGCCTCAGAAATTGTTTTAGGTCTGGGTTGACAGAGAGTCTGGGGGCCATGCTTTCCGGGGTTCCTCCAGTCTCAGACCATTAAGTCTGGTCTTTTTACTAGAATTTGAGTTCTGTACCCCACCTTTCTCCTGTTCCATCTGGGACTCTCTGTTGTGTTTCCTGTCAGGGCGGTCATTGGTGGTAGCCGGGCACCATCTAGTTCTTCTGGTTTCAGGCTGATGAAGTCTGGTTTATGTGGCCCTTTCTGTCTCTTGGGCTAATACTTTCCTTGTTGCTTTGGTGTTCTTCATGCTCCTTTACTCCAGGTGGTTGGGACCAGTTTATGCATCTTAGATGGCTGCTTGCAAGCTTTTAAGACCCCAGATGCCATTCACCAAAGTAGGATGCAGAACATTTTCTTAATAAACTTTGTTATGCCAGTTGACCTAGATGTCCCCTGAAAGCGTGGTCCCCGGACCCCTACCCCTGCTACTGTGTCCCTCAAAGTGTTTGATTGTATTCAGGAAACTTCTTAGCTTTGGTTTAGTCCAGTTTTGCTGACTTCCCCTGTAGTGTGTGCTGTCCTTCCCTTCACCTAAGATAATTCTTGTCTACTGTCTAGTTAGTGAATAACCCTCACCCTCCCTCCCCACACTTGTAACCATCAAAGAATGTTTTCTTCTGTGTTTAAACCTTTTCTTGAGTTCTTATAATAGTGGTCTTATACAATACTTGTCCTTTTGTGACTGACTAAATTCACTCAGCATAATGCTTTCCAGATTCCTCCATGTTATGTTTCATGGATTCATCGTTGTTCTTTATCGTTGTGTAGTATTCCATTGTGTGAATATACCATAATGTATTTATCCATTCATCTGTTGATGGGCACCTAGACTGTTTACATCTTTTTGCTATTGTGAACAGTGCTGCAGTGAACATGGGTGTGCCTGCAATGAACATGGGTGTGCATATATCTATTCGCGTGACGGCTCTTATTTCTCCAGGATATATTCCAAGGAGCAGGATTGCTGGACTGTATGGTACTTCTATTTCTAGCCTTTTAAGGAAGCACCAAATTGATTTGCAGAGTGGTTGTACCATTTTACATTCCCACCAACAGTATATAAGTGTTCCAGTGTCTCCACAACCTCTCCAGCATTTATTATTTTGTGTTTTTTGATTAATGCTAGCCTTGTTGGGGTGAGATGGTATATCATTGTAGTTTTGATCTGCATTTTTCTAATGACTAATGGTCATCAGCATTTCTTCATGTGTCTGTTAGCCTCCTGCATGTCTTCTTTGGTGAAGTGCCTGTTCATATCCTTTGACCATTTTTTAATTGGGTTATTTGTCTTTTTGTTGTTGAGGTTTTGCAGTATCTTGTAGATTTTAGAGATTAGACGCTGATCAGATTTGTCGTAGCCAAAATTTTTTTCTCAGTCTGTAGGTTGTCTTTTGACTCTTTTGGTGAAGTCTTTTGATGATCTTAAGTGTTTGATTTTTAGGAGCTCCCGGTTATCTAGTCTCTCTTCTGGTGCTTGTGTATTGTTACTTATGGTTTGTATTCTGTTTATGCCATGTATTAGGGCTCCTAGCGTTGTCTCTATTGTTTTTTCCATGATCTTTATCGTTTTTGAGTTTATATTTCGGTCTTTAATCTGTTTTGAGTAAGTTTTTGTGCATGGTGTGAGGTATGGGTCTTGTTTCATTTTTTTGCAGATGGATATCCAGTTGTGCCAGCCCCATTTGTTAAAGAGACTGTCTTTTTCCCAGTTAACGGACTTCGGACCTTTGGACCTTTGTCAAATATCAGCTGCTGATAGGTGGATGAATTTATGTCTGGATTCTTAATTCTGTTCCATTGGTTTATGTATCTGTTGTTGTACCAGTTCTATCTAGGCTGTTTTGACTACCATGGTGGTATATTAGGTTCTAAAATCAGGTAGTGTGAGGCCTCCAACTTAGTTCTTCTTACTGAGTAGTGCTTTACTTATTCGAGGCCTTTTCCCTTTTCATATGAAGTTGGTGGTTTGTTTCTCCATCTCATTAAAAAATGCTGTTGGAATTTGGATCAGGATTGCATTGTATCTGTAGATCACTTTGGGTAGAATTGACATTTTCACAGTGTTGAGTCTTCCTATCCATGAGCAAGGTATGTTTTTCCACTTATGCAGGTCTCTTTTGGTTTCTTGCAGTAGTGTCTTGTAGTTTTCATCGTATAGGTCTTTTACATCTCTGGTTAGATTGATCTTCTTGGGGGCTATTGTAAATGGTGTTGTTTTGGTGATTTCCTCTTTGAGATTCTCTTTGTTAGTATAAAGGAATCCAACTCATTTTGTATGTTTATCTTGTATCCTGACACTTTGCTGAAATCTTCTATTAGTTCCAGTAGTTTTCTTGTGGATTCTTTGGAGTTTTTTGTGTATAAGATCATATCATCTGCAAATGGAGATACTTTGACTTCTTCCCTACCGATTTGGATGCTGTTTCTTTCTTTTTCTAGCCTAATTGCTCTGGCTAGGATCTCCAGCACAGTGTTGAATAAGAGTGGTGATAAAGGGCATCCTTGTCTGGTTTCTGTTCTCAAGGGGAATGCTTTCAAAGTCTTTCCATTTAGGATGATGTTGGCTGTTGGCTTTGTATAAATGACCTTAATTATGTTGAGGAATTTCCCTTCTCTTCCTATTTTGTTGAGAGTTTTTATCATGAATGGGTGTTGGACTTTAAGATTATGTGGTTCTTATCTTTTGTTTTATTAATATGATGGATTACATTGATTTTTTTTTTTTCTAATGTTGAACCTTCCCTGCATACCTGGTATAAATCCCACTTGATCATGATGAATTATGTTTTGATATGTTGCTGAATTCTATTGACTAGAGTTTTGTTGAGGATTTTTGTGTCTCTAAAGCAACTTTGATGCCTTGATACTCAGCCAAATTAATGGTTCCTTATTTCCTAGCTCATTTATTGGTCAGGAACCATAAGTTGCACATGACTGTGCATGAGCCCACCTATGTGACTTCCCTTTTGCTAAAAACATATGTATATATATATATAGAGAGAGAACATCCTTCACATGCCAGACATTCTACACATCTTGCTTTGAATTTTTACAAAAATCCTGTAAGATAGGAATTGTCATCATTTTCTAGAGTGGCACCTGAGGTAGGAGAGGTTAAGTCATATGTCAAAGAGAACATTGCTGTTAAGCAACAGTATCCAGACACAGACCCAGGCCCCGCTGACTCCAGAACCCACATTTGTTTCACTGCATCATACCATCCCTGGTAACCTGTGTTCAGTGGACAGGATGTCTTCTTACATTAACAAGCATCCAGAGGTCCTCAGTTCTCCTTTCCTGACCTGTCACAGAGGCATCTGTTAACTGACATCTGGCATCCCATGTGATATAAGGCGGTAGATTGGTCATGTGAAGTGAGTCAGTCCATGCCTTGGCCTGCAAAATTGTCAGCAACAGTGCCTTCTCTTATGAGATATGAGCTTCTAACTATAGGAACAGCCTTTCAATATAACATGTGTTTTCTCTGTTGTTAACATTAGTGCTTCTTAAGCTAGCTGTGGTGAAGAGTCAGTTTTTTCATTTCCAATCTGTTGAAGACTGATGCTTTAAAAAAAAATACAATAAAAATGTTCCAGCAATGTCAAATTGCTATAAAAGTTTCCAAACCCTTGCTCTCAACTTCTGTACTTGTCGTGTTGTGGGCTGGTGGAACAAACAGTTGGTGGACCAACACTGGTCTGTGGATGTACTCTACTGTGTAATTTAGGGAAGGCATAAACTTTGGAAGAAAGGTATAATTTCTGTAAACTATAGATTTAAATTTAAATTTAGAGTAATAGTGTCTCTGTTTAGCATTCTAATTTTTAATACGTTTCTACAACTTTTTAAAATTACAAAAGTAATTCATGTTTGAAACAAAAATTCAGATAGTACAAAAACGTCTAAAATTAAAAATGTTCCCCTTACTCCATCCCCACCCTCCAGACAACTATTACCAGTTTTTAGATTGAAAGTTTATCTCACATTCAGGAGAGAAAGCTGTGGATCCAAGATTTATGAAGAGAGAAGGCAGGGAGAGGCATTTTAGAAATTCACCCAATTTTATACTCTATTTTGTTTTTTATTTTAAGGGGGAAAATATAACTTTCACGAGTGTCTTATTGCTCTGTATAGATCCAAAGTAACGTGAAAATTATCTTGAATTTACAGTGTTTTCTGACACTGTTTCTCTTTTGTTGCAGAGCCAGATTACATTGATGGACATACCTGTGTTTAAAGCCATCCAACCAGAGGTCTGTACTTGGTCCTTACGCTCATGTACTAAGTAAGGTTGCTGCTGGGAAGGAGGATTTAGTCACTGTTAGTAAGCTCAGTTTCTCTCTTAAAGTCTCTCTAATTGCATGTTACTGTCTTAAGCCCCTGTCAGTGAGAGCGTCCAGGAACTTTCCATTCTTGGCAGTGTTCATTAGTTGAACAAGGTGTTTGGGTTCTCCAGATAATGGCATCTTGTCTGGCCCACTCTGGCAGCACTGGGAGCAGTTAGTGCCCATAAGCCTCTATGCCTGAGAATCAGGCCTTGCCACACCAGTTCCTTTTTTCAGGTTCCTCCTGCTGAAAACATTCACCTTCAAGAAGGGGATGTAAGCAGAACGTTTTTCTAGACAGCTTGCTTTCTTTTTGCTGATCCCAAAATCTGGTGGTTGCCTTGTTTCTGTTTTTGAAACCAGTTGTCCCAGCAAAACTTGTACATATTAACATTAAAAGCATATGTACAGTTTTAGAAACAGCATATTTAGTAAAGAGAAAAATGTTGATTTTACTTTAAAAAAAAATTCTGGAAATGCTTAGCGGTTGATAACAAGACTGTACAGTTATTTCAGCCAGGGTTCTTTTTTTTTTTTTGAAGCAAATAATAGAAATCTATTTCAAAGTAGTTTAGTAGGGAGAAGAGGGATTGATTATAAGGAGAAAGCGGCACTTTGCAATATCTGTAGGCATGGAGTCCAGTCAGCCTGGGGAGCCACCCAGTACTCAGGCAGTCTCTGCTTCTTGCCTATGAGTTTCCCTCTCCCTGCCATCTTTTCTATCTGTACATGATATCTTTTCTATCTCTTGGACTTGGTCTCCCCAAAGGGCCCACATTTATATGTTTCATTTAAGCCACTGTCCCAGACTGAGATTAGCAACTCCAGTCCAGCTCAGTTTAGTCACATGTCCAGTGCTGGTCCAGTCACCAAACGTCGGGAGTATGTGGTCAGAATGAACAAACATGACGGAGGGAACCCAGCCTTGTGAGTGAGATACAGGTTTCAGAGAAGAGGGTGTGGATGGGGAGATATGTCAAAATGTGTATGCTACACCCAGGGTGTGAATTCCAGAAAACTCTTAGCATAATGTCCTTCCTCTTAAAATACGGTGACTGTTAAGACTTTAAGAAAGACAGAAGAATACTTTAATATTTCCAGGCCTTCTTGGAACTGATACCTGACCTACTCCAAATGAGGAGGAAACTATTGCCACTAGCTGTGTTCAGCATTTTATGTGAAGACATGGCAGTGATTTGTATTAGTGTGTGTTTATTAGGTTTGGGGAGCAAAGTTGTTTGCTTTTTTGAATTGGCTGACTGCTTTTTTTCTCTTCTGTTTAAATGTGCAGCTATCTATTCTTTTTAATTAAAAAACAAAACCAAACTCACTAGTCGATCCATTGCATATTGGAGCCTTTTGGGGGAGTAGCTGTGTGATCTGATCTGGAGCTACTTGTGGATCTTTATTCTTTGTCCTGAGGAAAAAAAGGTGTGTAAATCATCTTCTGTGAGCCCTGAGTATAGAGTTTCTAATGGAACAGCATTGTGGCCTGGGAAATCGCCGACTCACCAGCCTCCAGTAGCCTGCATGTGCCCAGGGATAATGGAGGGGCAGGGGGGAAGGGAAGAACCTTTCTCTTCAGAGGCACAGATAGGGCCACATCAAGCCTTTCGTTCAAGGCATTACAGTTTGGAAGGTGCCTCTTCCAAGGCTATCTTGGTTTTGCATATCTTATTTCAAGTTGTGACAGGACATTAAAGAGGAGATGTTTTGCTTTAAATATTTTAGCTTCGAGCATTGGTTCTCAACTGTGGCTGTGTAGAATCGCTTGGCAGCTTTTGAAACAGGGGGTACCCGACCACACCCTAGACCACTGAATCTGAATCTCTGGATTGAGGCTGGAACCCAGTCAACCTTATTTTATAAAAGCTTACCAGTTAATTCTGATGCATAGTGAGGATTAAGAACTAATTGCTTCAGGGTATCTGGAGAAGCCCCAAACTTGAATGTCTTGGATCTATAAGGTATTAATAGCTAAAAATGGAAGAGTTTGCTCCTCATTGTCATTGTCAAAACTGTGTTTGAAAGGAGGACCCTGTGAGCTGCCCCAGCCATTCTGTTGTTATTATTGTTGTTAGCAGACTAAAAACAAATTTTTCCCTTGGAGATGCCTGCCATGTTGTGTCTGGATCACCCCAGAGTTAGAAGGACATGAATAAGAGGGACAATTTCAAGTCTGATGCAGGCAGGCTTTCCAGGAAGCAGGGGCCAGCATCTGAGAGCAAGATGAGCACTGTGAGTGATCTGGACTCCCAGGAGATTAGGGAACATGTGGACCCGTGCCTTTCAACCCTGGCTCGGTATCAGAATCAGCTGGGGAATGCTGTAAAACTACAGATGCCTAGGTCCCACCCTTGGAGATTCTGATTTCATAGGGCTAGAGAGGGGCTGGGGAATCTGCTTTTGAACAGCTCCCCAGTGGTGCACAACCAAGGATGAGAACCAGGGATGTAGATGATTATAAGACTGTTAGCAATTTACTTTGTGAAATCGTAATTCCCTAAAGATTTGTCCTTGCCTAGTTAGTAAGATAACTTTTTTTTTTTTTTAATTGTACTTCAGTTGAAGGCTTACAGAACAAATAGTTTCTCATGAAACAGTAGTACACATAGTGTTTTATGACATTGGGTAACAGCCCCACAACATGTCAGCCCTCTAACTTCTCCGCCTTTTCTTTTTGGTGAAAATACACATAGCCAAAGATACACCATTTCAAAAATTTCTACATGCACAATTCAGTGACACTGACTACGCTCTTTCCAGTTGTGCTGCTATTCTCACTTAAGGTGAAGGCTTACAGAACAAAATAGTTTCTCATTTAAGTTACTACAAATGTTGCCCTATGACAATGGTTAACAATCTCACAACACATCAACAATATCCTTACTCAACCTTGTGTTCCCTATCACCAGCTTCCTTGTCCCCTTCTGCCTTCTGGCCCTTGTCACTGGACTCCTGTACCTCGTTAGTCTCATTTGGCTTTACGGGGCTGTCCACTCCCAGGCTGAACAGTGAACCTCGGAGGTAGCTTCACCACTGAGCTAAAAGGGTGTTTGGGGGCCATACTCTCGAGGTTTCTCCAGTCTCCTTTAGGACAGTAAATCTGGTCTTTTTTTTGTGAGTTAGAATTACGCTCTACATCCTTCTCCAGCTCTGTCCAGAATGCTCTGTTGTGATCCTGGTCAGAGCAGTCAGTGTTGGTAGCCGGGCACCATCTAGCTGTACTGGACTCAGTCTGGTGGAGGCCTTGGTAGCTGCGGACAATTACTCCTTAGGACTAATCTTTTTCTTGTATCCTGTTCTCTTTATTCTCCCTTGCTCCCAAAGGGATGAGACCAGTGGAGTATCTTAGATGGCCGCTCACAGGCTTTTAAGAGCCCAGACACTACTCACCAAGGTAGAATGTAGAGCATAGTCTTTATAAGCTGTGTCATGCCAATTGAGCTAGATGTTCCCCAAGACCATGGTCCCCAGAGCCCTCCGTCCAGCAATTCAGTCCCTCATGGAGTTTGGATGTGTCTATGGGGCTTCCATGACCTTTCCTTGTACAACTTGTGCTAGTTTCCCCTGTATTGTGTACTGTCTCACCCTTCACCCAAGATACCACTTATCAATTGCCTATGTAGTATTTCCCCTCCACCTCTCCCATCCCTGGTAACCAACTTCGTGTGTGAACTGTTTCATGGGTTTTTACAATAGAGGTCTCATACAATATTTGTCCTTTTGTCATTGACTTATTTCACTCAGCATAATGTCCTCCAGTTTCATCCAGGTTATAAGATGCTTCACAGATTCCTTGTTGTTCTTTCTCGTTGCATAGTACTCCATTGTGTGTATGTCCCATAGTTTGTTTATCCATTCATCTGGTGATGGGCATCTAGGCTGTTTCCATCGTTTTGCTATTGTGAACAATGCTGCCATGAACATGGGTGTGCATATGTCTATTTGAGTGACGACTCTTATTTCTCTAGGATATATTCCTAGGAGTGGGATTGCTGGATCGAATGCTATGTCTATTTCTAGCTTTCTGAGGAAGCGCCGTATCATTTTCCAAACTGGTTGTATCATTTTGCATTCCCACCAGCAGTGCATAAGAGTTCCGATCTCCCCGCAACCCCTCCAACATTTGTTATTTCCGGTGTTTTTGATTCATGCCAGTAATGCTGGGTGAGATGGTATCTCGTTGTGGTTTTAATTTGCATTTCTTTAATGGCTGGTAATCCTGAGCATTTCCTCATGTGTCTGTTGGCCATTTGAATGTCTTCTTTGGTGAAGTGTCTGTTCATTTCCTATGCCCATTTTTTAATAGGATTATTTGTCTTTTTGTTGTAGAGGTGTTGGATTTTCTTGTAGATTGTGGAGATTAGACCTTTGTCTGACTTGTACTGTCCAAACATTTTTTCCCAGTCTGTAGTTTCTCTTTTTACTCTTATGGTGAAGTCTTTTGAAGAGCATAGGTGTTTGATGTTTAGAAGATCCCAGTTATCTAGCTTATCTATTGGGGTTTGTGCATTGATGGTTATGGTTTGTATCCTGTTAATGCTGTGTATTAAGGCCTGAAGTGTTGGTCCTATTTTTTCTTCTATGAACTTTATAGTTTTAGGCTTTATATTCAGGTCTTTGATGCATTTTGAAGTCGTTTTTGTATATGGCATGAGGTATGGGTCTGGTTTCATTTTTTTGCAGATGGATATCCAGTTTTGCCAGCACCATTTGTTAAAAAGACTGTCTTTTCCCCATTTGATGAACTTAGGGCCCTTGTCAAAGATCAGGTGGCCGTAGGTGGATGGCTTTACATCTGGGTTCTCAATTCTGTTCCATTGGTCAGTGTATCTGTCGTTGTATCAGTACCAGGCTGTTTTGACTACTGTAGCTGTATAGTAGGTTCTGAAGTCAGGTAGTATGAGTCCTCCAACTTTATTCTTCTTCTTCAGTAGTGCTTTACTTATTCGGGGCTTCTTCCCTTTCCATATAAAGTTAATGGTTAGTTTTTCCATCTCTTTGAAGAATGTTGTTGGTATCTGGATCGGGATTGTGTTGTATTTGTAAATTGCTTTGGGTAGAATTGTCATTTTCACAATGTTGAGTCTGCCTATCCATGAGCATGGTATGTTTTTCCATTTGTGTAGATCCCTTTGGGTTTCCTGAAGTAGTGTTTTGTAGTTTTCTTTGTATAGCTCTTTTACATCCCTGGTCAGATTTATTCCTAAGTATTTTATCTTTTTAGGGGCTATTGAAAATAGTATTGTTTTCCTGATTTCCTTTTCATCATTCTCCTTATTGGTGTATAGGAATCCGACTGATTTTTTTTTTCTTTTATATTTTATTGTACTTCAGGTGAAGGCTTATAGAATAAATGGTTTCCCATGAAACAGTAGTACACATTGTTTTGTGACATTGGTTAACAACCCCACAACCTATTAACCCTCTAACTTCTCAACCTTTTTTTTTTTTTTTTGGTGAAAATACACATAGCCAAAGATACACCATTTCAAAACTTTCTACATACACAGTTCAGTGACATTGACTACGCTCTTCCAATGTGCTGTTATTCTCACTTAAGATGAAGGCTTACAGAACAAAATAGTTTCTCATTTAGCAGTTACTACAAATGTTGCCCTATGACAATGATTAACAATCTCACAACATATCAACCGTATCCTTACTCAACCTTGGGTTCCCTATCACCAGCTTCCTTGTCCCCTTCTGCCTTCTGGCCCTTGTCACTGGACTCCTGTACCTCATTAGTCTCATTTGGTTTTACTGGGCCAACTGATTTTTGAATGTTTATGTTGTATCCTGCTACTCTGCTGAATCTTTCTATTAGTTCCAGTAGATTTCTCGTGGAGTCTTTAGGGTTTTCTATGTATAGTATCATATCATCTGCACACAGGGACAGTTTAACTTCTTCATTACCAATTTGGATGCCCTTTATTTCTTTTTCTTGCCTTATCGCTCTAGTTAGAACTTCCAGCAGAATGTTAAATAGGAGCGGTGATCAAGGGCATCCTTGTGTTGTTCCTGTTTTCAAGGGGAATGTTTTCAGCCTCTCACCATTAAGAATGATGTTGGCCATTGGTTTTGCATAGGTGCCCTTTGTTATGTTGAGAAATGTCCCTTCTATACCTGTTTTATTGAGGGTTTTTGTCAGGAACAGGTGTTGGACTTTGTCAAATGCCTTTTCTGCGTCAGTTGAGATGATCATGTGATTCTTTTCTTTCCTTTTATTTATGTGGTGGATTATGTTGATTGATTTTCTAGTGTTGAAGCATCCTTGCATAACTGGTATGAATCCTGCTTGGTCATGGTGTATTATTTTATTGATATGATGCTGAATTCTATTGGCTAGAATTTTGTTCAAAATTTTTACATCTATATTCATGAGAGATATTGGTCTGTAATTTTCTTTTTTTGTGACGTCTTTGCCTGGTTTTGGTATCAGCGTTATGCTGGCTTCATAGAATGAATTTGGAAGTGTTGCTTCCTTTTCTATGCTCTGAAATAGCTTGAGTAGTACTGGTACAAGCTCTTCTGTAAATGTTTTGTAGAATTCTCCAGTGAAGCCATCTGGCCAGGGCTTTTTTTGGTTGGGAGTTTTTTTAATTACCTTTTCAATCTCTTCTCTTGTTACGGGTCTGTTAGATTTTCCACATCACTTTGTTGTAGTTTGGGTAGGCTGTGTGTTTCTAGAAATTCATCCATTTCCTCTAGGTTTTCAAATTTGTTGGAGTATAGTTTTTCATAATATTCTGTTATAATCCTTTTTATTTCAGTTGGGTCTGTTGTAATGTCCCCCATTTCATTTCTTATTTGGGTTATTTGCGTCCTCTCCTGTTTTTCTTTTGTCAATCTGGCCAGTGGTGTGTCGATTTTGTTGATTCTTTCAAAGAACCAACTTTTGGTTTTGTTGATTCTTTCTATTGTTTTTCTGTTCTCTATTTCATTGATTTCTGCTCTGATCTTTACTATTTCCTTTCTTCCGGTTGTTGTGGGCTTTTTTGCTGTTCTCTTTCTATTTGTTTGAGTTCTGTAGTTAATGATTGATTTTGTCCCTTTCTTCTTTTTTGATATGTGCATCTATTGCTATAAATTGTCCTTTGAGGACTGCCTTTGCTGTGTCCCAAAGTTTTTGGTATGATGTGTTTTCATTCTCATTTGATTCTAGGAATGTTTTGATTCCGTCTCTGATTTCTTCTATTACCCAGTGATGCGTAAGTAGGGTATTATTCAGTTTCCATGTAGTTGATTTTTTTTCCTTGCTCTTTCTAGTGTTAATTTCTACCTTGATGGCATTGTGGTCAGAGAAGATACTTTGAATTATGTCAGCGTTTTGGATCTTGTTGAGGATTGCTCTGTGGCCTAAGATGTGGTCTATTCTGGAGAATGTTCCATGTGCATTGGAGGAGAATGTGTACTTTGCAGCGGTTGGATGGGTGTTGTATATGTGTCTATGAGGTCAAGTTTGCTGATTGTGCCCTTTAGGTCTTATGTATCTTTGCTGAGTTTCTTCTTAGTTGTTCTGTCCTTTACTGAGAGTGGTGTGTTGAAGTCTCCTACTATTATTGTGGAACTGTCAATTTCTCTTTTCAGTGTTGTTAGAGTTTGTTTTATGTATTTTGGAGCCCTGTCATTGGGTGCGTAGTTGTTTATTATGGTTATGTCTTCATGATGGATCGTCCCCTTAATCACTATATAGTGTCCTTCTTTGTCTTTTATGGTAGATTTTGTTTTAAAGTCTATTTTATCTGAGATTAGAATTGCCACTCTTGCTCTTTTTTGGTAGTTGTTAGCTTGATATATTTTTTCCAACCTTTGACTTTTAATAAATTCACATCTTTGTTTCTAAGGTGTGTCTCTTGTGGACAGCATATTGATGGATCCTGTTTTCTTACCCATTGTGTCACTGTCCGTCTCTTTATGGGTGCATTGAGTCCGTTTACATTCAGTGTAAGTATTGATAGATGTGAATTTGTTGCTGTCATTTTGTAGTGCTTTTTTTTGTGGTGCTGAAGTTGTCTTTGTTCTTCTTACTCTCTTGTGCTGAGTTACTTTTGTTTGTGGATTTTTTTTCACTTCTTTTGATTTTGCTGAGACTTTATGTTTTTCCCCTTTTTTTTTAATGAGTATGTTTGTTAGCTTTCTTTGTGGTTACCATGAATTTTACCCTTACCTTTCTAAGTTTGAAGCAGTCTACCATTACTTGGTATCGCCTTGCCTTCCTCTCCATTAGAAGGTTGTATACCTATGCCGTTTATTCCCTCTTTTATTGTTTTTATGTTGTTGTCACTTACTGATTAACTGCTCTGATTCCCTGTTGTATTTCTTTTGGTTTTGGATAGTCCTGGAGAGGTCATTTCCTAGATTGGTATCTGGCTGGTACGATCCTGCGTCCTAGGTTCTGTCTGTGAGCTGAAGCTGTTTGTCCTCAGATCGAAGAACTCCCTTTAATAATTCTTTTATGCTTGGTTTGACTTTTACATATTCCCTTAATTTCTGTTTATCTGGAAATGACCTAATTTCACCATCAAATTTGAACAAGAGTTTTGCAGAGTATATTATTCTTGGCTGGCAATTTTTTTCTTTCAAGATTTTATATATGTCATCCCAATGCTTTCTTGCCTGCATGGTTTCTGCCGAATAATCTTAGTCTTATTGTTTCTTCTCTGTATGTGACTTCTTGTTTTTCACGAGCTGCTCTCAGGATTCCTTGTTTGTCTTTGGCTTTGGTGAGTGTGATTATGATATGCTTTGGTGATTTTCTTTTGGGGTCGCTCCTACGTGAGGTTCGTTGAGCTTCTTGGATGGCCAGCTTTTCATCTTTCATGATATTGGGGAAGTTTTCTGTCAGCAGTTCTTGAATGATCCTCTCTGTGCTTTCTGTTTTCTCCCCCTGTTCTGGAATTCCAATCACTTGCAAATTGTTGCTTTTGATTGTATCCCACATAAATCTCAGGGTCTCTTCATTTTTCTTTGTTCTTTTTTCTGAGTTTTCCTGAAATAGAGTTGTATCCAAGTGTTTGTCTTCAATTCCACTGATCCTGTCTTCCACCATTTCAAACCTGCTCCTCAGCAGTTCTATGGCACCGTCCATTTCTTTAATCTTGTTGTTTATCTTTTGGATTTCTAATTGTTGTCTTTTTATAATTTCTAGTTGTGAATTTATTTTGGCATTTTGTTCCGGCATTATTTTCCTGAATTCTTCCAATGTTTTTGTGTGTATTTTACATGAAGCTGTCTATTTTTTCCTCATGTGTGTCAGCTTTTTGCCTCAGCTCTTGGAGAATTCTGAGTGTTAGAGATTTGAATTCCCTATGAGGTAGTTGTAGTGGATTTTCTTCCACCGGAGAGTCATCTGGTGTTTTATTTTGGATGCCTACTTGAACCGTCCTGTCCTGTTTTTGTAAATGTTTTGATATTGTCTGCTGTTTTCGGGGCATTCAGAAGTTATTTTTCTCGTTTATTGATTGTAGATTTGTTTGTTTCGTCCCTTTTCTTTTTTTTAAAATTTGACTATGTCTGAGCAGGCGCACTGTGTGTTCTTTGTTGTTTGCTCATCTGTGGGCAGAATACTTTTCGTCTCCTTCTCCAACTGGCAGGGTCAGTCACTCAGATGTGGTATGGCAGCACTGGTCTAGCTGAAGAGGAATTACTGGGACGGGTTGTTTGTGGCACTTACTACAGCTACCAGAGCAGGTCGGTAATCAGTGCAGGGCAGGTTCCGGTAGGTCATGCCTGTGCTGCTTGGTAGTGTTATGTCAAGCTCACGGTTCAGGTAGGCAGGATGCAGTGGGGAGATTGTTATGTGTGGAGCTAAGATGGACATGGGAGAGAGGAGAGAGGAACAGAAACCAAAAACATACCAACAAACAAAAAAGAATGCTAGGGGAGCTTGCCGTTGGAGTGGAGAGATGAAAGAGTATGAAATGGAGAGAAACAGAAAGGGGAAGAGGAAGAAAAGAAAAGAATGAATAAATTAAAATAGAAAAGGTTAAAGAACTGGAAAGTTCTCAGGAATCCCACCGGTGCAGCTATGAGGTCTGGGGAAGTTGCTCTCAGATGTTGCAGTACAGCCTGGCTAGAAGGCGCAGAGGCATACAGCGCCAGGTATTCAGGGAACCGAAAGAGAATGAAGATATAGAGAGATGAGAAACTGAGTAATGAAGAAAGACAAAAAGGGAAAAATAGGGAAAAGAAAACAAAACAAATTAATAAAAAAAAAAAAAAGAACAAGAAAAGCGCCCCCCAAAACGGGAAAAAACTACAACAACAAAAAAAAAGAAATGTCCTCAGGGATCTCTCCGCACGTCTGTGCCAGCTGAGCAGGTAGTCTCCTTGCCACGCCGAAGTGCCTGGCCAGAAAGGGCTCCCAACTCAAGAAAAGGAGAAGAAAACAAACAAATGAACAAAAGCCCCGGGATCCCACCAGCACGGCAGCCCAGACTGGGAAGCAGCTGCACACTTGATCAGAGCTCCACAGCCCCTCCGGAAGAAGCAAAGATGGCACACAGAGCCAGGTATTTGAGTGAAAGGAGGGGGTGATGGTGAGAGGTAAGGAAGAAATCAAAAGAAGCAGAAAAAAAAGCAACACCAGAAGCCAACAAATGGCCCTCAGAGAGCCAGCTAGCACGGGCTGGTGCAATCCAAGCAGCGGGTGTTTCTCAGACAAGAGACTGTGTCTGCAGGAAGCAGAGGGGGCCGAGTGGGGGTGAAGAAGGTTAGGGAGTTGGAAAGTGTATATCACAAATTACCAGAGCTCTGCAGCCACTGAGGAAGAAGCAAAGATGGTACACGGAGCCAGGTGTTGGAGCGAAAGGAGGGGTAGGTGGTGAGAGGTAAGAAAGAAATCAAAAGAAGCAGGAAAAAAAGCAACACCAGCAGCCAAGAAATGGCACTCAGAGAGGCAGCTAGTGCAGGCTGGTGGAATCCAAGCAGCCAGTGTTTCTCGGACAAGAGACTGTGTCTGCGGGAAGCAGAGGAGGCCGAGTGTGGGTGAAGAAAGGTAGGGAGTGGGAAAGCGTATATCACAAATTACCGGAGCTCTGCAGCCCCTCAGGAGGAAGCAGAGATGGCGCAGGGAGCCAGGTATTTGAGCGAAAGGAGGGGGAGGTGGTGAGAGGTAAGGAAGAAATAAAAAAAAAGCAGAAAAAATCAACACCAGCAGCCAACAGATGGCTCTCAGAGAGCCAGCTAGCGCGGGCTGGTGGAGTCCAAGCAGCTGGTGTTTCCTGGACAAGAGATTGTGGCCGCGGGAAGCAGAGGAGGCTGAGTCTGGGTAAAGAAGCGTTGGGGGGTGGGAAGCGTATATCGCAAATTACTGGTTGTTTTGTCTCCCGCTGGAAGCTCCGTGAAGCTGTTTTCTTGTACCCCCTGTTTGCTGGTCTCTGATGGGTGTCCAAGATGGCGGATCCACACTGCGTTAGCTGGTAGGGGACCTCTGCATGAATCTCTCCTTGCTCTCTGTTCTCTGTCAGTTTTCTCACTCCCTTTGGTGCTTGGCTGAGTTCTTTATCTCTTCATTTGATGTTTTAGGGTTTCAGGGTTGTTTACTCTGTTTGGCTTAGTTTTTCGGATCTTTGCTGTGGAGGGATGGCATGGTGGTTCTGCCTAGAGCGCCATTTTGCCAGAAGTCCAGTAAAATTACTCTTGATTCAGCCCCATATGGATAATGAGTATAATGTTGTCCATCCCCTGAGTAAGCAGGACTTGAATTAGGCCTGTCCAAGCCCAGAGCCCAAGTGCTTAGCTGCTAGTCATTGCAAGTATGTCCTGACTCTTCCCTAACATAACCTCAGTAGCATTATTACACCTAACAAAATTGGCAATAATTCCTTGGTATCAGAGAATAAACCAAGATCCAAACCCATTGCCGTTGAGTTGATTCCGACTCATAGCGAATGTATAGAACAGAGTAGAACTGCCCCACAGGGTTTCCAAGGCTGTCAGTCTTTACAGAAACAGACTGCCACACCTTTCTCCCACATCAGAGAATAGGCAGTCAAATTTCAAATTTCCTTACTTGTCTCAAACAGATACCAAACAAACAGAAATAACAGCAGCAACAATTACGGCATCCACGCATTGCATTTGGGTATTATGTGTCTTAAAGTCTGTTTTATTCTAGTGTTGCCCACCCTCTCTTCTCCCCCACCCCATGCCCTTAAACTTGTTGAAGACTAAGTTGATTGTGCTGTGTAATGGTCCACATTATGAATTTTCTGCTTCCTCTTAGGTAGCTTTACTTTTTTTCACCTGTCCTCTATATTTTCTGTCAACTGGAAGTTAATCCTAAAGGCCTGATTGGATTTGCGTTCAGCCTTTTTGGGAAGAATACTTTGTAGGTGGTACTGGGTACTTCATATTATACATCACGTTAGGAGGCATGTGAATGTCCTGCTCTTTGCCATGTGAAGATTGATCAGTGGATTCAGGTGGTGACTGATCCCGTCGCTTTGAAGTTCCTCACCTACTTCTTATCTAATAATTTCATCTATTGATGATCTTTGCCTGAATTGAGTATTTTATTAGGGCTAGCCAAATGGTGATTTTTCTAATTGTATCATTCCTCCTACATTTATAGCTGAAATTCTTAAGAATTTGCCCCCATCAACTAGAGCTATTTTCTTTCCTTTTAAGTGTCAGTTTTCAGAGTAAGCACTTGGTACCTTAGTTGTCTCCAGTGATGGCTACTGGCTAGTGTGTGCGTGAGTGTGTTTTGTTTAGATTTTGGTGGACAGGTTAGCTCTCTTTCTGAGTATCATAATGAACTCATGAAGTTTTATATATCCTTTGTGTTTCAGTCAGTTGTAATACCTTTTTTTTTTTTTTTTTTTTGGGTGCATAGATTGTCCCGTCTTTGGCCAATAGGAGGCCTTTCATATTGGCTCATGTATCCTTTTAACATGATCCAATGAGTCTTTGATAGCTTCACTGCTTTTTGTCCTGACAAGATATCCCAGGATCATGTTGTACATTTCCTGCCACAGACCTGGAATCAGGCATTCCTCCAAGGGATGCTGGTTTATTTTTGTGGAGAATAATATTTAGAAACTGTATCTGGGTGAAGGGATGCGCATTGCTACTGGATTGCTATTGCTTGTAGGTCTTTTTGATGGACAGAAATAGGAAGTATTTATTTTCAAAAAGAAAAGAATTGAGAGTTCATAGTTATAATGGTTGTTGTTTTAGTTGCCGAGTGAGCTCCGGCTCATGGCGACCTTATATAAAACAATGAAACATTGGTTGTGTTACGTCTTCTTATTTGTTGGTATGTTTGAGTCCATTGTTGTGACTGTTGTTCAGCTCAACTCATTGAGGATTTCCTTGTTTTCTCTGACCCTCTACCAAACATGATGTTCTTTTGTAGCAATTGGTCATTCCTGATGATGTGTCCAAAGTAAGTGAGTCGAAGTGTTGCCGTCCTCGCTTCTAAGGAGCATTCTGGTTGTATTTAAGACTGATTTGTTCACTCTTTTGGCAGTCCACAGTATAGTCAGTATTCTTTGCCAGCACCACAATTTGAATGCATCAGTTCTTCTTCTGTTTTCCTTTTCCCTTTGCATGCATGTGAGGTGATTGAAATAGTTATGGTAGATGATATTTCTTCACAGCTGTTCCTTCTCCTGTCATACTTGTCATAGCTTCTCTGTGGGTGATGTATACTTCCCCACCCCATGTGCCAGTGGGACACGGGCAGAAATGATAGTGTGCAAGTGCTGAATGGAGGTGGTAAGAGGCATGGCAAGCTTCCACCAACTCTCTTGGAACTTCCACTCTCCACCATATGCCAGTATCTGTTGCTCTTTCAGCTTGACATTAAATGAGGATATAGTGACTTGAACCTGATCCAAAATCTGGCTTGCAGCCTAACTTAGCCAAACCCAGGTGAATGTAGCAGAGATCAGCTGAAATGCAGCCAGCCTATCTATAGACCTAAGATTGTGAAATAAATATTATTGTAAACCACTGAGATCCGAGGATTTGTTTGTTACACAGCATGATCTTGTAGAAATTTGACTAATACAATATTGATCTTTCCAATTCAAACCTAACATTACAGGATTGTTACTTAATTCTTTTGATTTCATATTTTTTCTTTTACACTGATAATTTTGGTTCCTGCAATTTTAAGTAATTACTTTTTTGCCTTATTCTGTAGTATATATAAAAGTTTTAGAATAATACCAATATTAACTATAGGCCAGCAGATTGTTCATTAAAGTTTAACATTTCTTTGCAGTTCTTTTTGTCCTTAGTTCCTTTTCTTCTTATCTTCTCTCCCTTTTACCACTTACACACCCAGGTGGGCCTCCCTCCTTGGCTTTACCCCCAAAGGTCATTGGAAGCACCTGAACAGAAAATGAGGATTATGGTTCTCCATAATCCAAAGAGACCCTGTTTTAATCCTAGTGCTTGGAACATAGTAGATACTCAATAAATATTTGTCAAATGAATGAATGACTGAATGAGTGACTGAAAGACTGACTGAATGAGAGTGGAAGCACCATAGCAGAACATTATCTGGCTGTGTCTAGGCATAGTGCCAAGGAGGGCGTACCAACTGAGTGAGCATTATTACCAGGGTGCTTATTTTGTGGTGTAACCACTTCCCCCAAAGCAAGGGCTTTGCCTGGTGAGATCAGCCTTTTGAAGATTCAAATTTCCAAATACTGTTGATAACTTGGATGGAACTGTGGTTTGTCATGACTTCTCATTTCTGTAAGAGGGACCACAAGAACGTCATCTCAGGGCTTGGAGGAAACCAGGCAGATGGTGAGTTAAGGGTTGGCAGAGAGCAAGGAAAATGGAAGCTAGCGTATATGGAAACATAACTGCCCTGTTTCCTGGTGACTCTTAACGCATGACCAATTTTATCAAAAATTGGCGAGTTAATGCAGATACAACTTTTCAGCATAATAGCTCACAGCTGTGTTTAACTTAAAAGTTGTATAAAGTGACTGTGGCCTAGAACCCCCTTGCCACTGTGGTGGATTGGGTTGCAGGGGCTGGGTGGATTCCTGGCTGCCAGGACACAAGGCAAGGGCTGTGTTTTAAAGGTTGTCTGTCTAAGAGGTCCTAGTGGCGGCAGTCTTGTGCCTTGTTTCCAGTGTGGCATGTTGTCCCCACAAGCATTCCACATCAAATCCTTCTGCCATTATGCCAATTCCTGGCCTGTGGAACTGAAACCCCAACAGTTTTTCAGAGGCCAGTTTAAATGTCAGAACTCTTTGGTTTTTTTTTTTTTTTTAATTGTACTTCAGGTGAAGGCTTAGAGAAAAAATAGTTTCTCATGAAACAGTAGTACACATATTGTTTATGACATTGGTTAACAACCCCACAACATGTCAACCCTCTTAACTTCTCAACCTATTTTTTTTTGGTGAAAATACACATAGCCAAAGATAGACCCTTTCAAAAATTTCTACACGCACAGATCAGTGACATTGACTACGCTCTTCCAATTGTGCAGGTATTCACAGTTAAGATGAAGGCTTACAGAACAAAATAGTTTCTCATTTAACAGTTACTACAGATGTTGCCCTATGACAATGGTTAACAATCTCACAACACATCAACAATATCCTTACTCAACCTTGCGTTCCCTATCACCAGCTTCCTTGTCCCCTTCTGCCTTCTGGCCCTTGTCACTGGACTCCTGTACCTCGTTAGTCTGATTTGGTTTTACGGGGCTGTCCACTCCCAGGCTGAACAGTGAACCTTGGAGATAACTTCACCACTGAGCTACAAGGGTGTCTGCGGACCATACTCTTGGGGTTTCTCCAGTCTCCTTTAGGCCAGTAAATCTGGTCTTTTTTTTATGAGATAGAATTATGTTCTACATCCTTCTCCAGCTCTGTCCAGAAACCTCTGTTGTGATCCTGGTCAGAGCAGTCAGTGGTGGTAGCCGGGCACCGTCTAGCTGAACTGGACTCAGTCTGGTGGAGGCCTTGGTAGCTGTGGACGATTAGTCCTTCGGACTGATCTTTTCCTTGTATCCTGTTCTCTTCATTCTCCCTTGCTCCCAAAGGGATGAGACCAGTGGAGTGTCTTAGATGGCCGCTCACAGGCTTTTAAGAGCCCAGACACTACTCACCAAGGTAGAATGTAGAGCATAGTCTTTATAAGCTGTGTTATGCCAATTGAGCTAGATGTTCCCCGAGACCATGGTCCCCACAGTCCTCCGTCCAGCAATTCAGTCCCTCATGGAGTTTGGATGTGTCTATGGGGCTTCCATGACCTTTTCTTGTACAAGTTGTGCTAGTTTCCCTGTCTCACCCTTCACCCAAGATACCCACTTATCTATTGCCTGTTTAGTATTTCCCCCCCACCACTCCCATCCCTGGTAACCAGCAAAGATTGTTACATTTTGTGTGTGAACTTTTTCATGGGCTTTTACAATAGAGGTCTCAATACAATATTTGTCCTTTTGTCATTGACTTATTTCACTCAGCATAATGTCCTCCAATTTCATCCATGTTATGAGATGCTTCAAAGATTCATTGTTGTTCTTTCTCGTTGCATAGTACTCCATTGTGTGTATGTCCCATAGTTTGTTTATCCATTCATCTGTTGATGGGCATCTAGGCTGTTTCCATCGTTTTGCTATTGTGAACAATGCTGCCATGAACATAGGTGTGCATATGTCTATTCGAGTGACGACTCTTATATCTCTAGGATATATTGCTAGGAGTGGGATTGCTGGATCGAATGCTATGTCTATTTCTAGCTTTCTGAGGAAGTGCCGTATCATTTTCCAAAATGGTTGTATCATTTTGCATTCCCACCAGCAGTGCATAAGAGTTCCGATCTCCCCGCAACCCCTCCAACATTTGTTATTTCCAGTGTTTTTGATTCATGCCAGTAATGCCGGGTTGAGATGGTATCTCATTGTGGTTTTAAATTGCATTTCTCTAATGGCTAGGGATCGCGAGCATTTCCTCATGTGCCTGTTGGCCATTTGAATGTCTTCTTTGGTGAAGTGTCTATTCATTTCCTTTGCCCATTTTTTAATAGGATTATTTGTCTTTTATTGTAGAGGTGTTGGATTTTCTTGTAGATTATGGAGGTTAGACCTTTGTCGGACTTGTGCTGTCCAAAATTTTTTTCCCAGTCTATAGGTTCTCTTTTTACTCTTTTGGTGAAGTCTTTTGAAGAGCATAGGTGTTTGATGTTTAGAAGATCCCAGTTATCTAGCTTATCTGTTGTGGTTTGTGCGTTGATGGTTATGGTTTGTATCCTGTTAATGCCGTGTATTAAGGCTTGAAGTGTTGGTCCTATTTTTTCTTCTATGAACTTTATAGTTTTAGGCTTTATATTCAGGTCTCTGATCCATTTTGAAGTCGTATTTGTATACGGCGTGAGATATGGGTCCAGTTTCATTTTTTTTGCAGATGGATATCCAGTTTTGCCAGCACCATTTGTTAAAAAGACTGTCTTTTCCCCATTTGATGGACTTTGGGCCCCTGTCGAAGATCAGGTGACTGCAGGTGGATGGATTTACATCTGGGTTCTCAATTCTGTTCCATTGGTCAATGTATCTGTCGTTGTACCAGTACCAGGCTGTTTTGACTACTGTAGCTGTATACTAGGTTCTGAAGTCAGGTAGTGTGAGTCCTCCAACTTCATTCTTCTTCTTCAGTAGTGCTTTACTTACTCGGGGCTTCTTCCCTTTCCATATAAAATTAATGATTAGTTTTTCCATCTCTTTGAAGAATGTTGTTGGTATTTGGATCGGGATTGTGTTGTATTTGTAAATTTCTTTGGGTAGAATTGTCATTTTCACAATGTTGAGTCTGCCTATCCATGAGCATGGTAGGTATGTTTTTCCATTTATGTAGATCCCTTTGGGTTTCATGCAGTAGTGTTTTGTAGTTTTCTTTGTATAGGTCTTTTACACCTGGTCAGATTTATTCCTAAGTATTTTATCGTTTTAGGGGCTATTGAAAATAGTATTGTTTTCCTGATTTCCTTTTCATCGTTCTTCCTACTGGTGTACAGGAATCCAGCTGATTTTTCAATGTTTATCTTGTATCCTGCTACTCTGCTGAATCTTCTATTAGTTCCAGTAGACTTCTCGTGGAGTCTTTAGGGTTTTCTATGTATAGTATCATATCATCTGCACACAGGGACAGTTTAACTTCTTCATCACCAATTTGGATGCCCTTTCTTTCTTTTTCTTGCCTTATGGCTCTAGTTAGAACTTCCAACACAATGTTAAATAGGAGCGGTGATAAAGGGCATCCTTGTGTTGTTCCTGTTTTTAAGGGGAATGTTTTCAGCCTCTCTCCATTAAGAATGATGTTGGCCATTGGTTTTGCATAGATGCCCTTTATTATGTTGAGAAATTTCCCTTCTATACCTATTTTATTGAGGGTTTTTATCAGGAACAGGTGTTGGACTTTGTCAAATGCCTTTTCTGCGTCAGTTGAGATGATCATGTGATTCTTTTCTTTCCTTTTATTTATGTGGTGGATTACACTGATTGATTTTCTAACGTTGAACCATCCTTGCATACCTGGTATGAATCCTGCTTGGTCATGGTGTATTATTTGTTTGATATGATGCTGAATGCTATTGGCTAGAATCTTGTTCAGAATTTTTGCATCTATATTCATGAGAAATATTGGTCTGTAATTTTCTTTTTTTGTGACGTCTTTGCCTGGTTTTGGTATCAGCGTTATGCTGGCTTCATAGAATGAATTTGGAAGTGTTGCTTCCTTTTCTATGCTCTGAAATAGCTTGAGTAGTACTGGTACAAGCTCTTCTGTAAATGTTTTGTAGAATTCTCCAGTGAAGCCATCTGGGCCAGGGCTTTTTTTGGTTGGGAGTTGTTTTATTACCTTTTCAATCTCTTCTCTTGTTACGGGTCTGTTAGATTTTCCACATCACTTTGTTGTAGTTTGGGTAGGCTGTGTGTTTCTAGAAATTCATCCATTCCCTCTAGGTTTTCAAATTTGTTGGAGTATAGTTTTTCATAATATTCTGTTATAATCCTTTTTATTTCAGTTGGGTCTGTTGTAATGTCCCCCATTTCATTTCTTATTTGGGTTATTTGCGTCCTCTCCTGTTTTTCTTTTGTCAATCTGGCCAGTGGTGTGTCGATTTTGTTGATTCTTTCAAAGAACCAACTTTTGGTTTTGTTGATTCTTTCTATTGTTTTTCTGTTCTCTATTTCATTGATTTCTGCTCTGATCTTTACTATTTCCTTTCGTCCGGTGATTGTGGGCTTTTTTTTGCAGTTCTCTTTCTATTTGTTTGAGTTCTGTAGTTAATGTTTGATTTTGTCCCTTTCTTCTTTTTTGATATGTGCATCTATTGCTGTAAATTATCCTCTGAGGGCTTCCTTTGCTGTGTCCCAAAGTTTTTGGTATGATGTGTTTTCATTCTCATTTGATTCTAGGAATGTTTTGATTCCGTCTTGATTTCTTCTATTACCCAGTGATGCGTAAGTAGGGTATTATTCAGTTTCCATGTAGTTGATTTTTTTTCGTTGCTCTTTCTAGTGTTAATTTCTACCTTGATGGCATTGTGGTCAGAGAAGATAATGTGAATTATGTCAGTGTTTTGGATCTTGTTGAGGATTGCTCTGTGGCCTAAGATGTGGTCTATTCTGGAGAATGTTCCATGTGCATTGGAGAAGAATGTGTACTTTGCAGCGGTTGGATGGGGTGTTGTATATATGTCTATGAGGTCAAGTTGGCTGATTGTGCCCTTTAGGTCTTCTGTATCTTTGCTGAGTTTCTTCTTAGTTGTTCTGTCCTTTACTGAGAGTGGTGTGTTGAAGTCTCCTACTATTATTGTGGAACTGTCAATTTCTCTTTTCAGTGTTGTTAGAGTTTATGTATTTTGGAGCCCTGTCATTGGGTGCGTAGTTGTTTATTATGGTTATGTCTTCATGATGGATCGTCCCCTTAATCACTATATAGTGTCCTTCTTTGTCTTTTATGGTAGATTTTGTTTTAAAGTCTATTTTATCTGAGATTAGAATTGCCACTCTTGCTCTTTTTTGGTAGTTGTTAGCTTGATATATTTTTTCCAACCTTTGACTTTTAATAAATTCACATCTTTGTTTCTAAGGTGTTTCTCTTGTAGACAGCATATTGATGGATCCTGTTTTCTTATCCATTGTGTCACTGTCCGTCTCTTTATGGGTGCATTGAGTCCGTTTACATTCAGTGTAAGTATTGATAGATGTGAATTTGTTGCTGTCATTTTGTAGTGCTTTTTTTTGTGGTGCTGAAGTTGTCTTTGTTCTTCTTACTCTCTTGTGCTGAGTTACTTTTGTTTGTGGATTTTTTTTCACTTCTTTTGATTTTGCTGAGACGTTATGTTTTTCCTCTTTTTTTTAATGAGTATGTTTGTTAGCTTTCTTTGTGGTTACCATGAATTTTACCCTTACCTTTCTAAGTTTGAAGCAGTCTACCATTACTTGGTATCGCCTTGCCTTCCTCTCCATTAGAAGGTTGTATACCTATGCCGTTTATTCCCGCTTTTATTGTTTTTATGTTGTCACTTACTGATTAACTGCTCTGATTCCCTGTTGTATTTCTTTTGGTTTTGGATAGTCCTGGAGAGGTCATTTCCTAGATTGGTATCTGGCTGGTACGATCCTGCGTCCTAGGTTCTGTCTGTGAGCTGAAGCTGTTTGTCCTCAGATCGAAGAACTCCCTTTAATAATTCTTTTATGCTTGGTTTGACTTTTACATATTCCCTTAATTTCTGTTTATCTGGAAATGACCTAATTTCACCATCAAATTTGAACAAGAGTTTTGCAGAGTATATTATTCTTGGCTGGCAATTTTTTTCTTTCAAGATTTTATATATGTCATCCCAATGCTTTCTTGCCTGCATGGTTTCTGCCGAATAATCTTAGTCTTATTGTTTCTTCTCTGTATGTGACTTCTTGTTTTTCACGAGCTGCTCTCAGGATTCCTTGTTTGTCTTTGGCTTTGGTGAGTGTGATTATGATATGCTTTGGTGATTTTCTTTTGGGGTCGCTCCTACGTGAGGTTCGTTGAGCTTCTTGGATGGCCAGCTTTTCATCTTTCATGATATTGGGGAAGTTTTCTGTCAGCAGTTCTTGAATGATCCTCTCTGTGCTTTCTGTTTTCTCCCCCTGTTCTGGAATTCCAATCACTTGCAAATTGTTGCTTTTGATTGTATCCCACATAAATCTCAGGGTCTCTTCATTTTTCTTTGTTCTTTTTTCTGAGTTTTCCTGAAATAGAGTTGTATCCAAGTGTTTGTCTTCAATTCCACTGATCCTGTCTTCCACCATTTCAAACCTGCTCCTCAGCAGTTCTGTGGCACCGTCCATTTCTTTAATCTTGTTGTTTATCTTTTGGATTTCTAATTGTTGTCTTTTTATAATTTCTAGTTGTGAATTTATTTTGGCATTTTGTTCCGGCATTATTTTCCTGAATTCTTCCAATGTTTTTGTGTGTATTTTACATGAAGCTGTCTATTTTTTCCTCATGTGTGTCAGCTTTTTGCCTCAATTCTTGAAGAATTCTGAGTCTTAGAGATTTGAATTCCCTATGAGGTAGTTGTAGTGGATTTTCTTCCACTGGAGAGTCATCTGGTGTTTTATTTTGGATGCCTACTTGAACCGTCCTGTCCTGTTTTTGTAAATGTTTTGATATTGTCTGCTGTTTTCGGGGCATTCAGTAGTTATTTTTCTCGTTTATTGATTGTAGATTTGTTTGTTTCGTCCCTTTTGTTTTTAAAATTTGACTATGTCTGAGCAGGCGCACTGTGTGTTCTTTGTTGTTTGCTCATCTGTGGGCAGAATACTTTTCGTCTCCTTCTCCAACTGGCAGGGTCAGTCACTCAGATGTGGTATGGCAGCACTGGTCTAGCTGAAGAGGAGTTACTGGGACGGGTTGGTTGTGGCACTTACTACAGCCACCAGAGCAGGTCGGTAATCAGCGCAGGGCAGGTTCCAGTAGGTCATGCCTGTGCGGCTTGGTAGTGTGATGTCAAGCTCACGGTGCAGGTAGGCAGGATGCAGTGGGGAGATTGTTATGTGTGGAGCTAAGATGGACATGGGAGAGAGGAGAGAGGAACCGAAACCAAAAACATACCAACAAACAAAAAAGAATGCTAGGGGAGCTTGCCATTGGAGTGGATAGGTGAGAGAGTATGAAATGGAGAAAAACAGAAAGGGGAAGAGGAAGAAAAGAAAAGAAAAGAATGAATAAATAAAAACCAGAAAGGTTAAAGAACCGCAAAGTTCCCAGCCATCCCTCTGGTGCAGCTATGAGGTCTGGGGAAGTCACTCTCAGGTGTTGCAGTACAGCCGGGCTAGAAGGCATAGATGTATACAACGCCAGGTATTCAGGGAACAGAAAGAGAAGGAAGATATAGAGAGACGAGAAACTGATCAATTAAGAAAGATAAAAAGGAAAAAAGAGAGAAAAGAAAACAAGTTAAAAAAAAAAAAAAAAGTACAAGAAAGGCCCCCAAAAACATAAGGAAAAAAAAAAACAACGAAAAAAGAAATGCCTTTAGGGATCCCTCTGCATGTCTATGCAAGCCTAGGGGGAGGTCTCATTGCCACGGAGCACCACCTGGCCAGAAAGGGGTTCCAACTCAAGAAAAGGAAAAGAAAACAAACAAACAATTCAAGACAAACAAACAAACAAAATCACCGGGATCCCCCCAGCACGCCAGCCCAGACCGGGAAGCAGCTCCACACTTGAATGGAGCTCCACAGCCCTGCAGGAAGAAGCAGAGATGGTGCACGGAGCCAGGTATTTGAGTGAAAGGAGGGGGAGGTGGTGAGAGGTGAGGAAGAAATCAAAAGAAGCGGAAAAAAGCAACACCAGCATCCAAGAAATGGCACTCAGAGAGCCGGCCCGTTCCTTTCGGGTGTGTGGAATCCAAGCAGCTGGTGTTTTCCGGAGAAGAGATTGTGGCCACGGGATGCAGAGGAGGCCGAGTCTGGGTGAAGAAGGGTGGGGGGGTCGGAAAGCTTATATTGCAAATTACCAGTTGTTTTGTCTCCCGCTGGATGCTCCGTGAAGCTGCTTTCTTGTACCCCCTGTTTGCTGGTCTCCAATAGGAGTCCAAGATGGCGGATCCACGCTGCGTTAGCTGGTAGGGGACCTCTATATGAATCTCTCCTCTGTCAGTTTTCTCACTCCCTTTGGTGCTTGGCTGAGTTGTTTATCTCTTCATTTGATGTTTTAGGGTTTCAGGATTGTTGTATTCTCTGTTCGGCTTAGTTTTTCGGATCTTTGCTGTGGAGGGATGGCATGGTGCTTCTGCCTAGATCGCCATTTTGCCGGAACTCCCAGAACTGTTTTTTGTCATTATTTTCAACGTGGAGCAATGTCAAGATTGTTGTTGTTAGAATATGCTGAAAATGAGCACAGTCTGTGCTTTACTTATGTGAGGGTTCTATCAGAATTGAGCTCCTGGATCCTCTATCCTGGCTTAGTGCACTTAAAAGCACGGGCTCTGATCTGACAAAGTTGGTTTTGAACCTGGCTCCACCTTTCCCAGCTCAGAGACTTATTCTCTTTATGCCTTAATTTTCTAATGTGTAAAATGGGGGAAAATAATGTTTTTTATCTTACAGTGTGCATGTAAGAATATAGCACAGTACCTGTGCACAGTAAGTTCTCAGTAAATTGCGGCTATTATTTTTCACAGGCATGTAATTTGAATTGGCTCTGTGCATTATGACATGAGGTCATTGCCCAATAGAACATTCACTGATGCCAGGAGCCAGTGCCCCCAAGGAGGTTATGCTTGAGTAGTAGAGTTAAGAGCAGTGCACTTGGAATCCTTCAGATATGGGTTCATATCCTGACCTCCTCAATAGTGGGGAGGCTGAGGTACAGTCAAAGATTTATACCATGTTGCCCTGAAGGCTCTGTGAACGTCTAGTGGGGAGAGACTCACCCTGCCTTGGAGTCTGGTAAGGACATTGTCACTGAACTTATAGACTGAAAGGGATTGTATCTTTTATTCATTATTTTGGAATATTGTGTTTTAGGTGAAAATTTACACAGCACATTAGATTCCCATTCAACAATTCATACACAGATTGTTCTGTGACATTGGTTACATTCCCCGTAATGTGTCAGCTCTCTCACCATTTCTACCTCGCCTGTGCTGTTTCCATCCTTCCAGTTTCCCTGCCCCTCGTTACCGTCTCATCTTTACTTTTGGGTAAAGACCATTTGATCCTGTATAGTTGATTGTTTAAAGGAGCACATTCTTCACAGATCTTATTGTTTATTTTATAGGCCCATGTATTATTTGACTGAAAGGTGACCTCCAGGAGTGGCTTCAGTTCCAGGTTAAAAGAGTATATTAGGGCGATTATCTCTTGGGGGTTCCTCTAGTCTCTGTCAGTCCAGTAAGTCTGGTCTTTTTTATGAATTTGAGTTTTGTTCTACATTTTTCTCCCATTCTAACTGGGACCTTCAATTGTGTCCCCTGATAATGGTCGGTAGTTGTAACCAGGCACCATGTAGTTTTTCTGGTTGCAGGCTAGTGGAGGCTGTGGTTAGCGTGGGCCATTAGTCCTGTGGACTAATTTCTTCCTTGAGTCTTTGGTTTCCTCCACTGTCCTTTGCTCCAGATGGAAAGAGACCAATAGTTGTACCTTAGATGGAAGGGATTGTATCTTATTGGTGACTTGGGGATGGGGTGGGAGTTTGGAAGGGAATTTCAGGCAGAATGAGCTACCTGTTAAAAAGACAGTTTATTTAGCAAAATGTAATACTACTTTGGGTCCCTGGTGTTCTGGGGAGAAGAAAAGGAGAGACTGCTCTTCTCTTGGTCCTGTGCTTCTCTAGGTTATCATTGCCAGGGATATTGGCGTAGGCCAAGGGTAGTGTCAGAATCACACAGGCAAGTGTCAGAGTTGTAGAGGCAAATGGATGGGTGTTCAGCAGGCCCAAGTGTGACAGAAAACAAACTGTAGTAGGTAGGCATCAAATTCTGTGAGGTGGAAAGCTTCTCTAAGTGCCTCTGTTTTTTTCCAGTCTTTTTTGCTGCCCCTGCCAGAATTGATCCATCCCTACTGTCACATTCCTTGGTAGTCACAGATGCTCTTTACTCATTCATTCATTCATCAGTCTACTCTGCTAAATGCTAGAGAAGCAAAGATGAAAGGGACACTGGCACAATCCAGCAGGGGTGAGGGGCAGACATGTAAGTAAGTAGTAGACAAGAAGTATTAGGGGCATCGGGGCGGGGGTGGAATTTGGATGGGCAGGAGACAGGGAATGTGTCCTAGAGGAGGTGACTTTTGATTAGAAGGAGCCACGAGAGTAGGGTGGCCAAGAGCATGTGTAAAAGCAGAGAAGTTTGAACACACATGGGTGTTTGGAGAAAAGTGAGAAGTTTGTTATGACTGGAACAGTGCCTCTGGGCCTCTTCTGCACCTATGACCAAGGGGATGAGTGACTGTGAAATATGAGGACAAATGGTGAGGTCAGTGGTAAAGGAGGTGGCAAGAAGGAGTGAGCAGCCAGGCTTGAGGCAGGGAAGTCCAGAGGCTTAGCACTGAAATCTGGGAATGTGAGGTGTTTGGCATCTTAGAGGAACACGGACACATCTTAAGGGAGCCAGGCTGGGCCAGACCTATTGGATTAGGAGTGTGGGTTGGTCAGGGGAGGGCACCGAGGCTTGGGAAGGAGGCGTAGGCTGTGCCAGCTAAGGAGTTTGGGCTTTATCTTGTTAACCTTGGGGATTCACTGAAACATTTTAAAAGGGGAGTTACAGGGACAGATTTGTATTTTTAGGAAGTTCATTTTAACTGTCTGAGACTGACTGACTGGAAGCAGGGAGACCGGTTAGGAGGCCTTTGTAATGGTCTTTGTGAGACAAGGGTGGTAGCAATGGAGGGATGGGGAAGCCCTGGTGTTAGACTGGTTTCGAAGCTTCTGTGAGTGCTTAGATAAGAAGAATCAGGCTGTAGATGTGTAGAGAGAGAGGTAGACTGTGTATTTAGGGAGCAGGAGGAAGAAGAGGGACAGAGGAGGCAGAGAAGTGGCTCTAGAGGTAGGAGAAGGCCCAGCTAGCACAGTATCATGGAAGTCAAGTGGTGGGGAGAGTTTCACACAGGGTGGTCAGCAGTGTTTTGACTGGGGAGGGAGGCCATTGAGGCTGGATAGGGCTGATGGCCTAGAAAACTCAAGAAAGGTTGAGGGGCCAAAAGTAGAGAAGGGGGCAAAACATAGATGTGGTTAGGTGTAGGAGAGTGGAAGGGAGGCCAGGAGGTAATAGAGGAAGAAGGATTTCAGAGTTCAGAGTCTCCAGGGTGGTAGCTCTGGTGACTGTACTTGAAAGAATGATGGCTATGCCTTTGGGTAGCTGAAGTGGAATGAAGATGAAGGTTTTTCCCAGAGGAGTTTAAGACACAGTAGGACCTGGGGGTGAGAAGGCACACCATCCAGTTTAATGAAGTCCCCAGAGATGATGGCAGGAGAACGGGTAGAAAGGAAGATTGTAAGCCAGAGCTAAAGGCAAGAGAGCACCCCGGGGTCAAGAGCTGACAGCAGTGTGGAGGGTAGACAGAAGTGTCAAGAAAGAGCCTGGGCCTCCCCAGAAGAAAGGCTATAGCCTAGACTGTGAGCCACATGAGGTGAGGGACCAGCATTTCATCAGCACCTGCTACTGGATTTGAGGCACAGGCTAGGTGCTCAGTATTGGTTGAAGGCAGGCAAGGGGTTATCTGGGGTGGGATCTGATCCTCAACTCTTTCCTCACTGTCTATGGCCCTGGGGGAAATCTGGTAAGTGGTATTTTAAGGAAAAGGCAGATCCAGTTATAAAGAGGAGGTAGGAGCTGCATTTACAGAAACATTTTGGGGCACAGGTGGCGTTATCTGGATAGAACACATGTTCCCGTGGGGGCACATACTAGAGGGATTTGGTTTCACTCCTCCCCACATCAAGGTTAGAGCCTGAGACCTTGGAACATGACTTGCCTAGCATCTGTTGGGTCCCCTTCTGGTTTGCAGAAGGGGTGGCCTGTAGGGATGGAAGAAGTCTGCAGTTTCCCCTGGATCACATGACATGTTACAGTTCAGGAAAACATTGCCTATGGGTTCAGGAACCTGACCCCTGGCCTTTTGTTTGGATGGTTTGCCTGTTCTGAGATGGGGGCATTCCAGAAAGCCAAGGTCAGTGTTGGCTGTTGGACAAAGGCTGTGTGTCTTTGCCTCTCCTTGGAATGACAGTGTTTGGCCCTGGGAGAAGGAAAGAGTGTTGCCAGAAGGCAATCATTTGTAAAGAGGAGATCTGTTTCACTGACATCGTTAAAACCCCTCTCACAAGTCACATGCTGGGCAGTTTTCTCAGACCATTTCCATCCACTGCACCTGTCTAGTCTAAGCCAATGCCACCTCTCCTCCAAATGACAGCAGCAGCATTTTCATTAGTCTCCCTGTGTTCAATTCCACCCCCAACCTCCTCTTTGCAGCCAGAGACAGCTTTCTAAAGCCAAAATCTGACTACGTTCCTGCCCTGCTTAGATCCCTTCTTGGCTCCCCACTGCTCATAGGATGCAGATCCTCCTCCTTTGTGCAGCCTGCCAGACTCTGCATGCTGGGCCACCAGCAGACCTCCCGGCCTCGTCCTGTGCCAACTCATCACCCCATGCTTAGCTCCAGCCTTCCTCATTTCCTCCCATCTCTGTGCCTCCCCACATGCTGTGCCCTCTGCCTGGAATGCTCTTCTCTTCCACGTTACAGGTGACTCCTTTTCATCCCTCGGGAGATAGGATGATCAGTTATTGCTCCAGGTTAGCATAGAGTGCCCTTACTTACCGTCTTGTAATACCATCTATTATTCTTATATATGGTACTTTCACCATTGTACTGAAGTATTGTGACTTTATTAAGTTTAATTAAATAATTAGTTGTTTAAAATCTGTCTTCCTCCTAGATTATAAACTCCATGAGCAGAGGGATCATGCCAGTACTATTCACCACTGTATCTCTTGACCTAGCAAAGTTCCTGATGCTAGTAGGCATCCATTGTTATTTACTGAATACATTTAGGATATAGTAGTAATAATAACGGTAAGGTCCCTTTGAATCTTCTTGACTCCTATGCTATAGTGCCTTCTTTTTTTAAAATAACTGAATTAAGTGGTAGAGGGACAGTCCAGGCATCCTTCAGTTGGAGCCAAGGCAGAGAAAGGATGGCTCCTAGCATAAGGCACATCAGTGCTGACATTAGTTAGCACTAGAAGCCTGAGCAGCTGTCTCTTTCATCTGTTATTGCTGAGCTTGCATTTGTTATTGCTCCTCATTAATCACTCTATTCTAGTAATCAGTCTATCCGTTGTAACTATTCCTTGTCACAATGGAAACAAAGTGGAAAAGGACTTCCCCCAATTCCATTCATGATGCGGACAGGGTGAAAGTTGTAGTTCCTCTTTGGGCTCCAGAAAGACATCCTGAAGTGTAGGGAGAGCCCACTGGTGCGGGAGTTGGATCTGGCTATAGACATAGGCCAGTGACACATTTGATCCAGTGAAGCTAACACTTTGCAGCTTCAAGACTCATTTTTTTTTCTCCCTTCTTGAGTGTGGATGACATTAGCGCTGGTTAGAAACCAGATTTCCTTTTAAATGAATTAATAACACAAAGCAGAACTTTTGGAGACCAGCTGTTTTCATACAGGAGGACTTGGTGCCTGGTTATGATTTTGTCTGCAAGGAGAGCAGGGTTGGTTTGGACTCTTGTCACAGGAGGAACTGCATGATTCTAGGCAGTTTGATGTGGTGGGAAGATCATAAGCTTTGGAGGCAGGAAGGCCTGCCTTCGCTTCAGACCTGGCTGTCTGCTATCTAGCTGTGTGATTATGCACAAGTTCTTCACCTTCCTATGTCACCATTTCCTCATCTGTGGAATGGAAACAATACCTGCCTTATAGTATTGTGATGAGTAAAGGAGATTGCATGTGCAGAGGGCCCAGTATGGGCCTGTCACATGGTAGACACTCAAAAACTGTTAATTCCCTTTTGAGAGAAGATGAGAATGTAGTAAGGAGAAAATCAACAAATGGTGCTAGTAACCTTAGAAGAACCCTGGACCCAGCAATGTGTAAAGCTACCTGAGAGTGGGACCTTTTCTCTTACTGCTGTATCCTTTCCCCAGGCTCAATGTCTGGAACATAATAGGAACTTGGTCAGTTCTTGTTGCATGAATGAGAGGTAGATAGAATTTCTATCTGAATATACCATAGCTTAAGAGCTTGGGCTCGGGAGTGAGAAAGACCTGGGCTTTTATCTGTGTGACCACAGTCGAGTTATTTAACTTTCTCTTAAAAGTCTCATTTTTCATATTTGTAAAATGGAAATGGTAATATGGCTACCTCAAAAAACTGGACATGAGTATTTTTCAGCTTTGGTGGAGTATAATTGACATATAATAAATCGCATACATAAAGTCAACAGTTTGATGAGTTTTGACATGAAACCATCACCACATCAATATTATAAATATATCTGTAACCTCAAACGTTTTCCCACGCCCCTTTGTAATTCCTCTCTTCTCTTCCGACTCCCCTCACTGTTTTCTTGAAATCAGGTAGTATAAGTTCTTAAAATTTATTCTTTTATTTCAAAGTGATTTTGGCTATTCTAGTCCTTTGCCTTTGTATGTGAATTTTAGAATCAGCTTGTCAAATTTTACAAAAAAGCTTGCTGTGATTTTGATTGTGATTACATTGAATCTGTAGATCAATTTGGAGAGACTCGACGTCTTAACAATATTGAATAACATGAGCCATGAACACAGTTATGTATCTCCATGAATTTAGGTTTTTAATTTCTATAGTTTCAGTTTACAGTTCTTACACATCTTTTGTCAGATTTATCCCTAAGTATTTCATTTTTTATGCTATCGTAGATGTTATTTTAAATTCAGTTCCAGTTGTTCATTACTAGTTTATAGAAATATAATTGACTTTCGTAAATTGACTTTCTGTTCCACATCCTGGCTAAACTCACTTTTTTGTAGATTTCATAAGATTTTCTATACAGATAATGATGCCCCTGTGAATAGTGACAGTTTTACTTCTTCCTTTCTAAACTGGATGCTTTTATTTCTTTCTCTCACCTCGTTGCAGTGGCTACAACATCTAGTACAATGTTGAGTAGAAGTGGCGAGACCAGATAGCCTTGGCTTGTTCCTGATCTTAGATGAAAAGCGGTCTTTCACCAATAATGATGTTAGCTGTTAGCTGTAGATTTTTCACAGGTGCTTTTTATCAGGTTGAGGAAGTTTCCTTCTATTCCTAATTTTCTGAGAGTTTTCATCTGGAAAGGATATTAGATCTTATCAAATGCTTTTTTTATATCTATTGAGATCATCATATGAGTTTTTCTTTTATAGTCTGTTGATATGGAGAATTACACTGATTGATTTTTGAATGTTAAACCAACCTTGCTTTCCAATCCACCTAGTCATGAAGTAAAATTCTTGTTATATATTGTTGGATTCAATTTGCTAAAATTTTGTTTAGAATTTTTGCATCTATGTGCATGAGGGATATTGCTGTATAGTTTTCTTGTAATGTTTTTGTCTAGTTTTGGTATCAGTGTAACACTGACCTGATAAAATATGTTGGGAAGTATTATTTCCTTTTCAGTCTTCCAGAAGTGTTTATGTGGAATTGGTATGATTTCTTTCTTAAATGTTTGGTAGATTTCACTAGTAAAGCCACCTGGGACTGGAGTTTTCTTTGTGGAAAAACTTTTAACTATGAATTCAATTTCTCTAACAGATTTGGAGCTATTAAGGTTATCTAGTTCTTCTTCAATGAGCATTGGTTGTGTCTTTCATAAAGTTTATTTTCTTGAAGTTAAATTTATTCCCACAAAGCTGTTTATAATATTCCCTTATTATTGTCTTAGTATCTGTAGGATCTGTAACACTGTCCCCTCTCTAATTCCTGATGTTGGTAATTTGTATCTCCTCCTTTTTTCCTGATAAGTCTGGTTTCTCAATTTTATTGATGTCAAAAAAAGAGTTTTGGTTTTCATTAATTTTTTCTACGGTTTTCTGTTTTCTAGTCCATTGATTTCTGTTCATATTTTTTTATTATTTCCTTTCTAATGCTTACTTAGGTTTAATTTGCTCTTCTCTTTCTAGTTTCTTAAAATGGAAGCTGAGGTCAATGATTTTAAGACATATCTTCATTTCTAATGTAGGCATTTAGTTTTATAAATTTTCTTCTAAGCACTGCTTTAGCTTCATCCCCACATTTTGATAATTTAGGCTTTTATTTTCATTCGGTTAAAAATGTTTTTCAGTTTTCCTTTGGTTTCTTCTTTGACCCATGAATTATTTAGAAGTTTGCTATTTAGTTTCCAATTATTGCAGAATTTTCTAGGTTGCTTTCTCTTATTGATTTCTAGTTCTATTATGGTTAGAGAACATGTTTGTATGATAAGAATTATTTCCAATTTATTGAGACATGTTGTATGGCTCAGAATATGGTTGTCTTGGTAAATGTTCTGTGTGTACTTGAAAAAAAGTGTGCATTCTGCTGTTCTGTAAATGTCATTGAGGTCAAGTTGGTTAATAGTATTTTTCAAGTCATCTATATCCTTACTGATTTTCTATTTATTTATTCTGTCAGTTACTGAGATAGGTATTGAAATCTCTCACTATAATTGTAAATTTGTGTACTTTATCCTTTCAGTCCTATTGGTTTTTGCTTCATGTGTTTTGAATTTCTATTATTAGGTACATAAACATTGAGAATTATTATGTCCTCATAAATATTATGTCCTCTGTCTACATTATTATGTCCCGTTTTTTAATTATTAAATGACCTGCCTTATTCCTGCAATATTCTTTGTTCTGAAATCTACATTGTTGGGTAATACAGCCATCTTTCTTTC
This sequence comes from Dugong dugon, assembly GCA_030035585.1. Classification (NCBI taxonomy): domain Eukaryota; kingdom Metazoa; phylum Chordata; class Mammalia; order Sirenia; family Dugongidae; genus Dugong; species Dugong dugon. Next base: position 71,643,838 of record CM057471.1, read on the forward strand.
GATTAGTGTTAACATGATATATCTTTTTCATCCTGTTACTTTTAACTTATTTGTATCTTTATATTTAAATTGGGTTTCTTGTAGGCAGCATATAGTTGGATCTTGCTTTTTGTTCAATCTGACAATCTCTGCCTTTTAATTGGAGTGCTTAGACTGTTTACATTTAATGTGATTATTGACATGGTTAGATTTAAATCTGTTCTTTGTTCCCTTTTTCCTCTTCTTCTGACTACTTCTGAATTAGTTGAGTATATTTTTTAATTCCATTTTATCTCCTTTGTTGGCTTATTAGCTATACTTCTTTTTTATTTTGGTGGTTAGCTTAGGATTTATGGCATACACCTTTATATCATCACAGTCTACCTTCAAGTGATACTATACCATCTCACGTATAAATAAGAACTTTACAACAGTGTACATCTGTTTATCTCCTTCCCATTCTTTGTGGTATTGTTATTATACATTTTACTTCTACATATGCAGTAAACTCCATAATACATTGTTATTGTGTTTGCATTGAACAGTTATCTGTTAAAGCCTGTTATCTTTTCAAGAGATTTTATAAATTGCATATAAATCTTAAGAATGCAAGGTTTATTTTTTGTATGAATTTTTACAAAGTGAATAAACATGTAGGTAGCCACCTTCCATATCAATATACAGAACATATCAGCACCTCAGCAGCCTATCTCCTGGCCTCCTCCAAGTCATAGTAACTACTCCCAAGTGCAACCACTATTCTAACTTTTTTCACCGTAGGTAGTTTTGTCTATTTTTGAACTTTGTATAAGTGGAACCGTAAAGTATGTACTTTTTATCTGGCATCTTAAACTTAACGTTATGTGCATAATATTTATCATGTTTTTGTGTATAGCAAGAAATTGTCTTTTTCATTGCTGTATAGTATTCCATTATGTAAGTAGACCATAATTTATTTATCCATTCCAATATTGATAGATATTTTGGTTGTTTCCAGTTTGTGGCTGTTATAAATAATGCTGCCAAAAACATTTGTGAACATGTCTTTTGGTGGTCATAAACACCCATTTCTCTTGGGTATAATACTCAGAAGTAGAATTGCTAGGTTACAAGCTGTGTATGTGTTCAGCTTAATAGATACTGCCAAATTATTTTCAGAAGTGTTTGTACTAATTTACATTCCCATCTTCAGTGTGTGAGTTTCAGTGGCTCCACGTCTTTGCCAATGCTTGGTATTGTATTGTGAGAGGACAAAACAACAGTGAATGTAGAGCTCACTTCATTTCCCTTCTTTTTGGGCCCGCAAATCCTGGCTTCTTTGGTTGCTATCTTCAAATAGCTAGGTTATTATTATTATTTTTCGTTGCTTTATCCAATTTTTATAGTTAATCTGATACCAGCCACTTTGTCATAGACAAAATCAAAAGTTCCTTTATTTGGGAAATTACTTCTGTAGAAAAAAATATTTTTCTCAAATTATATTAAGGTATCATTCTACTCTGATTGGGTTATAGGGTAGCATGAGTAATGACTGTTTTCATTGACACTGTGTTATGATGTCCAATGTTATAGTATCTAGAATATGTTTCCTTTGAAAGGGATTTATGAAAATCTGCCTTACCTTTCTAATTATGTACATCTGTTTCTGTCTACATTGATCCTAGTTAAGTTGGAAAATGTCAAATGAAAAAAATACAGTGAAGCTTATGTAATCTTTGGTTTTACTTTCATAACCAGACGTTTAGGCTGCAGTGATAGGATTCTTGTCAGTGGTTGCATGACACCTGCAAAGGGAAAGGAGCATTCCACCTCCCGAAGATTCACAATGGAGAAGGGACCTTCTTTGTGAGAAGAAGGGTTGATTTGGAAAGGCTAGAAATTTTCCAGAACTCGAATTTACCCCAATACAAAAGCTTGTTTTGAAATACCCTTCGAGATTGCTTTATTGCATTGCCAAGCAAAAGAAGTCAGCCTGATAGGCGATAACTTGGTGAAACCATGTAAATTGGACTAAACTGACTTGTGGCTCAGAGCAGAGGAAGGAGTGTGAAGCAGCACCTGTGTCAAACTGTGTCATGTCTTGAAATGCTGACCTGTCTTCTGGTAGTTTGAAGGAGGTCATGGAAAGAATTGCCATTTCCTTTCAAATCCATTGCATGAACTGCTAATGATAGTCTCCGTGCAACCAGCTCCTGGTAGTATCTGTTACATGTTTACTGTCAACGTCTAAGAGGAATTCTTATATTGCACACCCCTTTTGGAAACTTCAGAGTCTTCAAAACGGCCAGCAGTTTCTCGAACAAACTAAATTTTGACTAGAAGTCAAGGCTGTCTGTACACAGATGAAGCAGCTGCTTTCTATGGCAACACATGTGGATTTGCAATACTTTGATGAAGCAAGAAGGCCCACCTGCCACTTGTGGCTGGAAATTTCTCTGCCAGTATGCATTGATGTCAAAGACTGCAACAATCCTGAAAGACCGCTTTGAAAGCCTGTGATTTCATCAGAGTGAGGGCCTTGATTCATTCACTGCCTTTTCAGGAGGTTTTGTTATGAAATGGAGCAGAACGAGAAGCTTGCTACGACTAAACAGAAGTTCACTGGCTTTCCAAGGACAAGTCTTGAAGTACTTGACTGAACTTCAGACTGAAGTTCTACTTTTTTTCCTTTGAGAGGAAAAAACAGAGAAAGAGGAATTATTCATGACTTGGCTTACTTAGTAGATATTTTTGGCCATGTGAGTGAGGTAAATCTTTAAAGTAACGATTATAGATGTTGTTGAAAAAATGGCCATTTTTGGCCACACTGCGCTGTAGAAGAGGAGACTGGGGATGGACAGGTTTGGAAACTTTCTACTGCTAGAAGAAATGCTTGCATAGCCTGAGAATGACAGAGTCATGCTGAATCCCCAGCAGCAGAAATCTGCAGATACCTGGAAGTACTACCCTTCTCTTTTGAAGGCTACTTCTGCTCTGTGAAACATACAGAGGGATATGGATTCATAATCTTTCCTTGGGGACAAACTGTCAGTAAAGGAGACCTTGACCTTGCTTCCTCAAGGACTTGAGAAAAAAGAAAACAATACAACAGTAATTCAGCTGGAAAACTCTTGGGGAATGATGCTGTTCCTTGATATTCTGACACACACTCACCCTTGTCAGTGAGCTTAGGAGCAGTGATTTGTTGTACCACTGTCTTCCTTTGGGAGTCAGAATTTTCAGCATTTGTTGGAATCAAAACAAAAAAGTCGAGTTGATTGAATGTCAAAATGTCATGTGTGTTTGTATCAAGGAGTGTTTCATAATTTCAACTTTATATTAAAAAAAAATAGCTACATTTATTGAATGCTTATTATATATCAGATACTATTCTAATCACTTTGTAAGAATTAACCCATTGACTATTCACAATTATATAAGATAGGCACTTTTATTATCCTCATTTTCAAATGAAGGGACTGAGTTCCAAAGATCTTAAGCAAACTTCCCGGGGTCATACAGCTGGTAAGTGAGGGAGACAGGTTCAAACCCAGGTGGTCAGGCTCCAGAGTCCACACTTTCACCCCTGATAACAGCCTCTCTCATTCCACACTGAAGCAGGCTTTGCATTATAGATTTACTTTTGATTTTATTTGCACAATTTGAATTTTTTTTGATTCTTTTTAGAAAGTTGGTATTCATTCTTTTACATGAAAAAATGAGAGAGAGAATCCTCTAAAAATATTTTTCATTTAAAATTAATATTAAGATAAATTGTATTCAAAATGTCACACATCTTTGTTACTTACATTTTAGTGGGGAGGGAGAAGCCCATAGCTTTCATTAAATTCCAAAGGACCCTGAGACCCAAAGACAGAGACTTCATCTAGTATATGTTTATCTCCCAAATGCCTGGCATGGTACTGGGTGCATAGTATTTGTTCAGTAAATTTTTATTAACTCATGGAATAGAAAGTTGCAGTGCTTACAGAGTTGAAACTCCATTGTCTGGAAAATTCACTTTTCCAAAACATGTTACTTACTGCTAGTTGATATAGGATAATAACTCACTCTGTTAACAACTAGTTATCTAGCATCCACTATGGCCAGGTACTTAATTAGGAGCTGGACATACAAAGATGAACAAATTAAATTATTACTATCCTTGCACATTGTCTAGGGAGAGAAGACAAACAGCTCAACAAGCAATTCAATAAAGAACGGTTGTCAGTGGAATTATAGGTGCCATGGGGAGTACATAGAAGGAGCAACCAACTTAGTCTGGGGAGATGTGGGAGGTCCAGGAAAGCTTCTCTGAGCAGTGGTATGTATACCAAGATCTGAGGAATGAGGTAGAGTTGGTCAGGTGAAGAGGAGGGGAAAGGGTGTTTCACGCAGAGGGAGTAGCCTGCACCAAGGTCTGAGGTGAGAAAGAACAAGAACAGGGAGGACAAAGAACCAAAAGGAAACAGTCTCTTCTTCTAATTATCATTGTTATTATCATTACCCAGATGTCTCTCAGAGATGGATGTAAACTGGTCTTGAATCTTAAATCCCAATTCTGTGGGTTTAGGAAGGCCAGAGCTTTCTCTCTAGATCTGTGTAAGTTTCTAGAAGTTTATTTCTTCCACATATGCTATTGCTAACACTGCACCACAGTGACATGGAGGTACACTGTAACACCTCTTCAAGTTCCTCCTGAAGAATCTGTTGTACTGTTAGGGAGCCACATCATTGAAAGGGAAACTTGGGAGCCATAAAAGCAGCTTTAACAGGTGCTGTAAGCATTATACAGGTCCGTGGGTGGCATAAACGGTTTGTGGTTGGCTACTAACAGAAAGGTTAGCTGTTTGAACCCACCCAGTAGCACTACGGATCTCCTTCCATAAAGATTATAGCCAAGAAAACCCTGTGGAGGAGTTCTACTCTGTAACAACACGGGGTCTCCATGAGTCGGTATCAGCTTGACAGCAACAGGTTTGGGTTTTGGTTTAGCAGGCATCACTATTTCTGAAATATCCATTGGATGCCCTTTCATTGTGATTTGTACTGGTCCCTTAGCTGATCCCAGCCCTTTCTTCCCCTCTCATCCTCCCTCTTGGATTCTCCCTAGGACTGTCCATTTCCCTGCACTGTACAGAGCATCTCAGAGCCCCTGGCCATCCTCAAATCTATCAAGATACTCAGGAGAATAGAGCATCCTCCATTTAACAGAACCACCTTGCATTGAAGGTTGTGGTTGTAAATAGCCACCTTTTGTGGGGATGGGGGAAGGGGGCCAATTTACTTATTATTATCATTGCTGGTCACAAATGCTTCTTTGACCGAGACCTTAGGGAAAGAGTTGGCAGACGAAATCTGCTAAAGAAAGGGGTTAAGAGCATGAAATTTGGCATATGGTCTACCTAGGTTGAAACCTTGGCCTTGCCACTTGCTGCTGTGTGGCCTTAGGCAATTTGCGTCACTTCTCTGAGTCCCTGAGCCCCAGACCAGGCTTGCTTTTCTTTAAAGCTACCACCATCCACTCCATGCCCTGAAACAAATGGTCCCCCAGGGTGACTCTGGGATCAGATATTCTGTCTTTACCTCTGCTCCTTCCACTTCCATGGTGGATTAGCCCACAGCCCTGATTTTGTTGAAGTTTAACTGCTTATCCCTCTGGAGGGAAGCAGGGAAGCAAAGTTGCACACAGGAGTATCGACAGAGATTCTAGAATCCCTCAGAGTTGTAAGCCTTGTACTTGGTGTATGGTTCCTGGCTCCTGACTTTTCCAAGGAGTTCCCTGGATTCCTACTTGCTTTTAGTTTCCCTGAGAGAGGAGCACTGCAAGCCTTGGCCTCTGTCGGGCCCTCCCTTTCTCACTCTTTCCTTCCTTGAGGCTTCCCAGGCTGAAGGGTCTGTGAGAACAGAACAATGGGAGAGCAAGTGAAGTCAGGATGTTTTTAGTTTCAAATAATAGAAAACAGCTCAAGCTAGCTTGACAAAAAGGAGAATTTGCCATAAGGCTTATGTATCAGGTGTTTCATGGAACCTGAAAGTGGAGAGAGGCAGGAGTTAGGGCCCAGAAGGTTGGCCAGACTCTAGTCTTTCATCTCTCTTGTCTCTGTCCTTCTTCATCCTTGTTTCCTATAGCTTCTCCTGGCTTCCACTGCCCCCCCTGGTATGCAAAGGGGGCATAAGATGGCTTCTCCAGAGCTCTCAAGCTCTAGAGATGGATTCATTTTCTCTCTTCCTTCATCTGGGTTCCAAATTCCCACACAAGGGATTCTTTTTCTAAAACCCCCCCCCCCCTTTTTTTTTTTTATTGTACTTCAGGTGAAGGTTTATAGAACAAATAGTTTCTCATTAAACAGTAGTACACATATTGTTTTATGACATTGGTTAACAACCCCATGACATGTCAACTCCTTCTCTTCTTGACCTTTTTTTTTGGTGAAAATATACATAGCCAAAAATACACCATTTCAAAAGTTTCTACATGCACAGTTCAGTGACATTGACTGTGCTCTTCCAATTGTGCTGCTATTCTCAGTTTAGATGAAGGTTTACAGAACAAAATAGTTTCTCATTAAACAGTACACATGTTGCCCTATGACAATGGTTAACAACCTCACTACATACCAACGCTGTCCTTACTCAACCTTGGGTTCCCTATCATCAGCTTTCCTGTCCCTGCCTTCTGGCCCTTGTCCCTGGACTGCTGTGCCTCATTAGTCCTGTTTTGTTTTATGGGGCTGTCCAGTCCCCGGCTGAATGGTGAACCTCAGAAGTGACTTTACCACTGAGCTAAAAGGGTGTCCGGGGGCCATACTCTCAGGGTTTCTCCAGTCTCTTTCAGGCCAGTAAATCTGGCCTTTTTTGTGTGTGTTAGAATTTTGTTCTGCATCCTTCTCCAGCTCTGTCCAGAACCCTCTGTTGTGATCCTGGTCAGAGCAGTCAGTGGTGGTAGCCGGGCACCACCTAGCTGTACTGGACTCAGTCTGGTGGAGGCTTTGGTAGCTGTGGTCCATTAGTCCTTTGGACTAATCTTTTCCTTGTATCCTGTTCTCTTCGTTCTCCCTTGCTCCCGAAGGGATGAGACCAGTGGAGTATCTTAGATGGCTGCTCACAGGCTTTTAAGACCCCAGATGCTGCTCAACAAGGTAGAATGTAGAGCACTGTCTTTATAAACTATGTTATACCAATTGAGCTAGATGTTCCCCGAGACCATGATCCCCACAGCCCTCTGCCCAGCAATTCAGTCCCTCAGGGAGTTTGGATGTATCTATGGAACTTCCGTGACCTTTCCCACACAAGGGATTCTTAATGGCCAAGTGGAGGTCAGGTTTATGTCTTCAGAGTGATTGCCTGTATTCCACCCTGTGGTGGGGTTGAGAGTGAGGTCCAGTTGCCAGAGAAGTAGGAATGGTCATGGGCTGGGCAGATACTCCCAGACATGCCAGTGATAGGGACCACTGTCCTTTGGGTATTTCCTTGTCATAATATGTCATTTGCCTCTTAGGGACCTTCCAACTCTGAGACTTCTGTTTGCTCCAGTCAGTGTCTTTTGTGTTCATGTTGTGCAAGCTTCTTCTAAACAGAGGCTGAGTAGGTGGCAGCAGAGCTGATGGGGTGAATGAGTGATGGCTCCTGCAAATCATTCGTGTTAAGACAGGTTTGCCTTAATTTTTACATGGCTTAAGTCAGATATGGGGACACTAGGCCATCAGGAAGTGAGTTTTATGTAGCTATTTGGGGTTAAGAAATGTTTCTTTATGCAGGAGCTCATTCTGCATTTTAGTAAGTGTTCCTGTGGCCTCTGATGGCTGTGCTGACGCCCTGAGGGATGGAAGTTGGCCTCTGGGGGGTCCGAGACAGCCAGTGGCCAGTCTGGGCCACCTGGGTTCTGTGGAGACTCCTTCATGCCTCCTCTGGGGTGGAAATAGTCCCACCGCCACCACGATGCCTTCCCCCTGGGTGGTCATGGCAGCTGTGGCCAGGACAGGGGCTCTGCCTTAGCTGGGCAATGATGGGGTCTACTCTGGTGGATGGGAGTGCCTGTATGTGTTCACAGACCAAGAACTCATCTTTTTATGGATGTACCTTTCCTCTGGACTCTCAGAACTCAGTAGAGTATATTAGAGAAATTACATATCCAAGTAGAAAGGTTGCATTTTAAATCCTTTATTTATAACTGCTGATATTTAAAAAGCCACTTAGGTAACTTCTGACTGGGTTTGTACCTTTGTGCAGTTGAGAGAGTTGGATTGACTCTCTCTCCCACCTCAAGATGTTTAAAAACTAAATTTTAATGTGATTTTGCATGCCAAGATTCAGGCTTAATGTCAGAATGTAAACATGAGTCTGTATGTAATAGGAAGATTAATGGGCAGCCTCTTTCCCTGGCCTCTCACAGAGTGGTCCTGGCAGCCCCTTCCTGCCTATAAATACTTGGGGTTGCCTCATTGGCATGTCAGCTCATGGGGCTAGAAGAAACCAGATGATTTTATGATCCATAAATGCAAGCACAAACATAGTCCAAAATTCGTTAGTTTTTTCTTGTAGTTACAAATAGCCCTGTGTTGTTTGCCTTCTGACTAGATGGGTGGACAGGAACCATCCAACTGCAGGGGCTGTAGGCTCTGAAGTCCTGACTCTCTCGGGAAATGAGAGTTTAAAGTAAACTTTTAATTTATGGCTGGAGATTGTTTCTTTCTCCTAAGTGTAGACATTGCAAGTTTGAACCTTCAGATGCAGACCAGCTTTCCCTTCAGTGGAAACTATGAGGTTCTTGGATAAAACCTACTCATAAAATGAGTTGTGATTTCTTGTTTGGTTTTTTCCCCTGTGTGAGGCTGCTCAGCTCTGCATTGTGGAGGAATGTTTTGGAGGAGGCAAGCCCCTCGCTGTCTCTCCCTGACCCTGTTTCACTTTATAGACAGCAGCTCCACTCCTGTCACCCTCCCCTCCTCTTGGGCCGATAGCACTCAGGGCTCAGCCCCTGCCTGCAGTACCCCATGGTCCATTTTAGACCCCATGTGATCCCGCAAGGTGATCATAAGGTGGCCGAAGCCTCTAAGCCACTGTCCCTCTGCTGTAGAGGTGCTCGGAGCACTGCTGAAGCTGCAAACAGTTGAAGTCAAGATTGAGGCAGCCTTGAAAGTCTGAGTGGCATCTGGAGGAAGGCTAATGTGCAAGGTGGCCAGATGTCTGAGGTCTCTGAGTGGAGCTGTAGATACGAATATAATTAGAGGAGAAATTCTTCCAAATGATCTTCAGATGGCTTGCTTAGGCGTTCCTGGGGCTAGCGTGAGATGGTGGGTTCCATGCTTATTATTTAATCATTCAGCACATATTGATCAGGCACATATCATGTGCAAGGCTTCCTGCCTACTGCTTCAGGGGACTCAAGGGTGAATGAGGAATCCCTGGTTTAGGGGGAAAGATAATACCTTTATGTAAATTAGGGCCACACTAAAGGGGATAGATTAAAGGCTGTTCGGGATGGGGGAGAATACTTCTAGCTGGGAGCAATGGTCAGTGCATTCTGGAGGGGGTCACATTTGTTTGTGACCTGGAAGGACTGGTATAATTTGGACACAAGATAGAAAGAAAGGGCATTCCAGGTAGAGGAAACTGCTGAGCACAGGCAAGGAAGTTGGGAAGAAAGTGGAATCTACAATGAACAGATTATCAGATTTTTATGCAAATAATGCACACATCACACTTTTTTTTGCAAACGATGTAACACCCCACACGCATTATTTTCATAAGCGCGCTATATCAATATTTTTTTACACATTGCTGACTTTAATTTCATTTTTTTTTCCTGTCCAATGGATTTAATGATACAGGGATAAAACTGATCCCATGGAAACTTCATTTAAGGTGGGTATTTTCCAGTGTCGCTTTGAGCCCACATCGTGCGCATTTTCGCAGACTCGTTTTCCCCAGCTCCTTTTTCTCCTTTCTCCATTCCTGAATGGATGACTCTCCAACGTCGAAGTCTCTTTCTGCTATTCTGTTCTTGTTTCTTCTGCCCTCACAATGACTTTCAGTTTGAAGCCAGTGGTGTAGGACTTGCATATAATTCCTGCCATGATCCTAAGAGTTCTAAGATTTAGATTTATAAACTGAAAAAATATGCACAATGTAATTGATAACTAGCTAGTTCTAGTGAAGATATCTCAAAATTCAAATGTGAGGTGTACAGGAAGCAAGAGTCTTTTTATTTTTTATTTATTTATGTTTTTATTTTTTATTGTGCTTTAAGTGAAAGTTTGCAATTCAAGTCAGTTTCTAATACAAAAATTTATACATACATTGTTATGTGACCCCAGTTGCTCTCCTTATACTGTGACAGCACACTCCTCCTTTCCACCCCGGATTTCCTGTGTCCATACAACCACTTCCTGACCTCCTGACCCTCTCTGTTTTCTCATCTCACCTCTGGACAGAAGCTGCCCATTTAGTCTCATGTATCAACTTGAGCTAAGAAGCACACTCTTCACAAGTATTATTTTATGTCCCACGGTCCAGTCCAATCTTTGTCTGAAGAGTTGGCCTCGGGAATTGTTTTAGTTCTGGGTTGACAGAGAGCCCAGGGGTCATACTTTCTGGGCTTCCCCCAGTCTCAGACCATTTAGTCTGGTCTTTTCACTGGAATTTGAGTTCTGCACCCCACCTTTCTCCTGCTTCATCAGGGACTCTCTGTTGTGTTCCCTGTTAGGGCTGTCATTAGTGGTAACTGTACACTGTCTAGTTCTTCTGGTCTCAAGATGATACAGTCTCTGGTTTATGTGGCCCTTTCTGTCTCTTGGGCCAGTACTTTCCTGGTGTCTGTGGTGTTCTCCATTCTCCTTTACTCCAGGTGGGTTGAGACCAATTGATGCATCTTAGGTGGCCGCTTGCTAGCTTTTAAGACCCCAGAAGCCACTCACCAAAGTAGGATGCAGAACATTTTCTTAATAAACTTGTTATTGTCCAGAGGTTAGAGGTGAAGGCAGAGAGAGTAAGGAGCTGGTTGAATGTTCATGGGGAACCAGGGGCGGAGGGGAGGAGTGTGCTGTCGCAGAATGGGGTGAGCGGTTGGGGTCTCATAACAATGTATGTAAAAAAAAAAATTCTGTATGGGAGACTAACTTGAAATGTAAATTTCATTTAATTACATCAACAAAAAGAAAAAAAAACTTTTTTATGCCAGTTGACCTAGATGTCCCCTGAAAGCATGGTCCCCAGACCCCTACCCCTGCTACTCTGTCCCTCAAAGTGTTTGATTGTTTTCAGGAAACTTCTTAGCTTTGGATTAGTCCAGTTGTGCTGACTTCCCCTGTAGTGTGTGCTGTCCTTACCTTCACCTAAGATAATTCTTGTCTACTATCTAGTTAGTGAATAACCCTCACCTTCCCTCCCCACCCTCGTAACCATCAAAGAATGTTTTCTTCTGTGTTTAAACCTTTTCTTGAGTTCTTATAATAGTGGTCTTATACAATACTTGTCCTTCTGTGACTGACTGAATTCAGTCAGCATAATGTCCTCCACATTCCTCCATGTTATGTTTCATGGCTTCGTCGTTCTTCTTTATTGTGGTGTAGTATTCCATTGTGTGAATATACCATAATTTGTTTATCCATTCATCTGTTGATGGGCACCTAGGTTGTTTCCATCTTTTTGCTGTCGTGAACAGTGCTGCTGCAATGAACACGGATGTGCATGTATCTATTCGTGTGACAGATCTTATTTCTCTAGGATATATTCCAAGGAGCGGGATTGCTGGACCATATGGCATTTCTATTTCTAGCTTTTTAAGGAAGCACCAAATCGATTTCCAAAGTGGTTGTACCATTTTACATTCCCACCAACAGTGTATAAGTGTTCGAGTCTCTCCACAACCTTGCCAACATTCATTATTTTGTGTTTCGTGGATTAGTGCCGGCCTTGCTGGGTTGAGATGGTATCTCATTATAGTTTTGATTTGCATTTCTCTAATGGCTAATGATCCTGAGCATTTCCTCATGTGTCTGTTAGCTGCCTGAATGTCTTCTTTGGCAAAGTGCTTGTTCATATCCTTTGCACATTTTTTAGTTGGGTTATTTGTCTTTTTGTTGTTGAGGTTTTGCAGTATCTTGTAGATTTTAGAGATTAGATGCTGATCGGATTTGTCATAGCCAAAAATTTTTTCCCAGTCTGTAGGTTGTCTTTTTCCTCTTTTGGTAAAGTCTTTTGATGATCATAAGTGTTTGATTTTTAGGTGCTCCGGTTACCTAGTCTCTTTTCTAGTGCTTGTGCGTTGTTTCTTATGGTTTGTATTCTGTTTATGCCATGTATTAGGGCTCCTAGCATTGTCCCTATTTTTTCTTCCATGATCTTTATTGTAACACTTCTAATTTAAATATATATTCCTGTATAGATTAAACATTTTTAAAGGTTGGTTTTTCCTTTTAGTCTTTCAGAAGAGGAAACAATCTTTCTGAAAGAGTCATTCCTCTTGGTGGACTTTCACACCACCATCTGTAGTCGTCATCAGACAGTATGAGTGTAAAAACAGCCCAGCATCCCTGTAATATGTTACACTGTGTAGCCATTGCTGGAATTTATCAAAAGTCTGGTCTTATTTCTAGAAATCCTACTCTGTCCAGGGACTTCAAGTTGCTAGTGATCAAAAATCAAGTTACGAGGGCTGGCGGAAGAGATTCTTTCAGTGTCAAGTGTTGAATGAAAATATTATCTTGATGAATGAATGCTTACCCTGTGACTCCCTCTTGCAGCTCTGCCTTGCTCCATGCCTAAGTCAGTCCTGGCATGGTAGGGAGGGGTCTAGTGGGGAGAACCTTGGGGCTGGGGAAGCCTTGAGCCCCTGTGCAACCTATAGGAACATAATTTTCTATAGGACCCCCTGGGTCAAACTTCTGAGTGAAGTCTGTGCATTCCCTGGTCTCCTGTCTGGTTATCTTAAACCTTGTACCTCAGTCTCCCTCTGGGACCTTTTTGTACCCAAAACTTAGGCTCTGATGTCTGCCATTTACTACTTAGATGGTCTTGCATAAATAGTCTCTCTGAGTCTCAGTTTTCTCATCTGTAAAATGGGAATAGTAAAATCTACTTCATGGTCTGGTTTTGAGAATTAAACAACATAAAGTAGATAAAAGCACATTGTACAATACCTGGAATGTAGGAAACACTCAGTACTTGTGGTGTTCCTTCCTGGTACTTTTATTTGTTTTGTAACCCCTATAGTGCCATTCAGGTTCCTGGGTGGTGCTAACAGTTTGTGCTTGACTACTAACCAAGAGCCTGGTGGTTTGAACCCATCCAGTGGTGCTGTGGAAGAAAGGCCTGGTGATCTGCCTTAATAAAGAGTATAGCCAAGAGAACCTTATGGAGCAGTTCTTCTCTGTAACACAAAGTAGAACCGACTCAGCAGCAGTGGGTTTATAGTGCTATTCACTTTTGTAGGTAGTCAGTATTACTCAAAATGTTGGAGAAAAGTCATGGTAGTAGTGCTTGTCTAGGCTGACTCTGACCTCAAATAGCACAGTGTTTAAGAGGTTCTGGAGTCACACAGAGCTGGATTTGAATCCCAACTTTGTCATTTATTTGCTACGTGACCTTGGGCAAGTTTATTCTTCTCTTGAATCTCAATTTTACTTAGGTGTAAAATGGGGGCAATAATAGCCCTTCCTCATAGGTGCTGTTGTTCAAAGTTAAGGGATAAATGTCAAAAAAGTACGTAGCCTAGTGCCTGACATATGGTAAGTATGCTATTAGCTGTTGTTGTTATTGTATTATTATTATTATTATTAGTCTTGGAAAGGGCTGAGCTCATGTGGAAAGACCCCTTTTGCCTCTCAGACTACGGAGAAGCCGTGGGGCCTGGAGGTTGGTTATCTCAGTGTGTTCCCACTGTGTTCCTTTCCTCTCTGGGTGCTAGTGAGATTTGGAGCTGCACGGTTCAGGTCTCAGCCTCCCTAGGTGGGTCCTGGATGTCAGGAAACTGATACTGTCTCCTTGGTATCTGATCAGTTGGTTGTGTCTGTGCCTGACATACAAACCTTCAGAGACTGCTTTTTGGTGGAAACTTGGAAAACATGTGGGGCACTATTCATTTGTTTCTATGTTTTCCCAAGTTCCTCTCCTGGCCTGGATGGCTCACTGTCCACAATGGGTCCTCATGTCCTTCCCTCCCTGCCTTGCTCCACCTGGATGTACCTCTCACCTCCGGCATCCACACCTCTGATATCCTGTATGACACTTCCTTCAAAGACGTGCGTTATCCCACCTGGAATTAAAACCTTCTACCCTTTGAATGCCTTCTCCTTTTCCTCCCTCCCTGCCTCTCTTTCTTTCCTTTTTTTTTTTTTTCTTTCTTTGCCTTCTTAATGGAACCAGAGTCTGCCCTGGTTGTTTGTGTTTTTTTCTGTTCATCGCCTCCATTTGCCCCCCCAGCCCCGCTGATTCCTGTCTTTTGCCTCACCAAATCATCATGTTCAATTCATCCCTGTATAATAGTGCAGTGCCTAGAAACCCTCCACCCCTTCTTGATTATGTTTCTTAGACTCAGCCTCTCCACACTTCCTCAGAGTACTTGGAGAAAGAAAACTGCTATGGTTGCTCAATCTCCAGGGGCAAATCTTACTTAATAGTATTTTTATATAGTGCCAGATATGTGACCTTGGCTTCTCTTAGGCTCATAGAATGGGAGAACTGGAAGGGATCTTAAAAACCGTACAGTGGTAATCCCTTATTTTATAGATAGGAACATGAGCCCCATAGGGGAGAGGACTGGCCAAAGTCTCAGAGAGGTGCAGGGCACAGCTGAGATTAGAGCCTAGTTCTCCTGATTTAGGAAGTCCCTTTACAGAAATGAAATTTGCCAGTGTGGGCTGCATGTGTGTTTCTAGACCTTTTTTGAATTTATTTCACTCCATCTGTAACCCAGGGCCCTTTAACAGTTGCAGCTGGATCTACTTAACCCATTAGTGACAAACTCCACCTCCCTTTGAGGGTGCAGGAGAGTGGAGGTGGGGACAGACCTTAAGTAATCAGGATATATAAAACCTAGGCCAGTCATGTGCAGTTTCATCATCTGTTCAGTCTTCCCACTTATCCTGGTCTGACCTTGCTCCCTGGTTCTTAGCTCTCTGCTTTGGCTCCCCACATCACCCTAGCCCCGCTGTTGAAGCCTCTTCATTTGTCTTCAGTACTCCGGACTTGATCCCCCTTTTTCAATAAGTATACTTAGTATTTTTATGTCATACCTTAATACAGTGATTGGAGCTATATTGTCCAGTGTGGTGGCCACATGTGGCTATTGAATACTTGAAATGTAGTAAGTCCAAATTGAGATGTTCCATAAGTGTGAAAAACAGACCAGACTTAGAGTTCCGGCAAAATGGCGCTCTAGGCAGAAGCACCACGCCGTCCCTCCACAGCAAAGATCCAAAAAAGTAAGCCGAACAGAGAATACAACAATCCGGAAACCCTAAAACATCAAATGAAGAGGTAAAGAACTCAGCCAAGCACCAAATGGAGTGAGAAAACTGACAGAGAACGGAGAGCGAGGAGAGATTCATGCAGAGGTCCCCTACCAGCTAACGCAGCGTGGATCCACCATCTTGGACTCCTATTGGAGACCAGCAAACGGGGTACGAGAAAGCAGCCTCACAGAGCGTCCAGCGGGAGACAAAACAACCATCTCTCATCTCTCCGCTCCAATGGCAAGCTCCCCGAGCATTCTTTTTTGTTTGTTCGTATGTTTTTGGCTCCTGTTCCTCTCTTCTCTCTCCCATATCCATCTTAGCTCCACAGATAACAATCTCCCCACTGCATCCTGCCTACCTGCACCATGTGCTTGACATCACACCACCAGGCAGCACAGGCACGGCCTACTGGAACCTGCCCTGCACTGATTACCGACCTGCTCTGGTGGCTGTAGTAAGGGCCACAAACAACCCGTCCCAGTAAATCGTCTTCAGCTAGACCTGCCCTGCCGTACCATATCTGAGTGACTGACCCTGCCATTTGGAGATGGAGGTGAAAAGTATTGAGCGCACAGAAGAGCAAATAACAAAGAACACACAGTCCACCTGCTCGAATGTAGTCAAATTTCTTTTTTAAGAAAAAGGGACGAAACAAACAAATCTACAATCAATAAACGAGAAAAATAACTACTGAATGCCCCAAAAACAGCAGACAATATCAAAACATTTACAAAAACAGGACAGGATGGTTCCAGTAGGCATCCAAATTAAAACACCAGATGACTCTCCAGTGGAAGAAAATGCACTAGAACTGCCTGAAATCTCTAAGACTCAGAATTCTCCAAGAACTGAGGCAAAGAGCTGACAAACATGAGGAAAAAATAGACAAATTCATGGAAAATACAGACAAAAAATTGGAAGAATTCAGGAAGATAATGCAGGAACAAAATGCCAAAATAAATTCACAACTAGAAATTATACAAAAACAACAATTAGAAATCCAAAAGATAAACAACAAGATTTCAGAAATGGACGATGTCATAGAAAGGCTGAGAAGCAGATTTGAAACGGTGGAAGACAGGATCGGTGGAATTGAAGACAAACACTTGGATACAACTTTGTTTGAGGAAAACTCAGAAAAAAGAACAAAGATAAATGAAGAGACCCTGAGAGTTATGTGGGACACAATCAAAAGTAAAACTCTGCGAGTGAGTGGAATTCCAGAACGGGGAGAAAACAGAAAACACAGAGAGGATCATTGAGGAACTGCTGACAGAAAACTTTCCCAGTATCATGAAAGATGAAAATCTGGCCATCCAAGAAGCTCAATGAACCCCATATAGAAGAGACCCCAAAAGAAAATCACCAAGGCATATCATATTCACACTCACCAAAACCAAAGACAAACAAAGAATCCTGAGAGCAACTCGTGAGAAACAAGAAGTCACCTACAGAGGAGAAACAATAAGACTAAGATTATTCGGCAGAAACCATGAAGGCAAGAAGGCAGTGGGATGACATATATAAAATCTTGAAAGAAAAAAATTGCCAGCCAAGAATAATATATCCTGCAAAACTCTGGTTCAAATTTGATGGTGAAATTAGGTCATTTCCAGATAAACAGAAATTAAGGGAATATGTAAAAGTCAAACCAAACTTACAAGAATTATTAAAGGGAGTTCTTCGATCTGAGGACAAACAGCTTCAGCTCACAGGCAGAACCTAGGATGCAGGATCGTACCAGCCAGATACCAATCTAGGAAATGACCTCTCCAGGACTATCCAAGACCAAAAGAAATACAACAGGAAATCAGAGCAGTTAATCAATAAATGACAACAACATCAAAACTATAAAAGAGGGAATAAACGGCATAGGTATACAACCTTCTAATGGAGAGGAAGGCAAGGCGATACCAAGTAATGGTAGACTGCTTCAAACTTAGAAAGATAAGGGTAAAATTCATGGTAACCACAAAGAAAGCTAACAAACATACTCATAAAGAAAAGAGGAAAAACATAAAGTCTCAGCAAAATCAAAAGAAGTGAAAAAAAATCCACAAACAAAAGTAACTCAGCACAAGAGAGTAAGAAGAACAAAGACAACTTCAGCACCACAAAAAAAAGCACTACAAAATGACAGCAACAAATTCACATCTATCAATACTTACACTGAATGTAAATGGACTCAGTGCACCCATAAAGAGACGGACAGTGACACAATGGATAAGAAAACAGGATCCATCAATATGCTATCTACAAGAGACACACCTTAGAAACAAAGATGTGAATTTATTAAAAGTCAAAGGTTGGAAAAAGATATATCAAGCTAACGACTACCAAAAAAGAGCAAGAGTGGCAATTCTAATCTCAGATAAAATGGACTTTAAAACAAAATCTACCATAAAAGACAAAGAAGGACACTATATAGTGATTAAGGGGACTATCCATCATGAAGACATAACCATAATAAACAACTACGCACCCAATGACAGGGCTCCAAAATACATAAACTCTAACAACGCTGAAAAGAGAAATCGACAGTTCCACAATAATAGTAGGAGACTTCAACACACCACTCTCAGTAAAGGACAGAACAACTAAGAAGAAACTCAGCAAAGATACAGAAGACCTAAAGGGCACAATCAGCCAACTTGACCTCATAGACATATATACAACACCCATCCAACTGCTGCAAAGTACACATTCTTCTCCAATGCACATGGAACATTCTCCAGAATAGACCACATCTTAGGCCACAGAGCAATCCTCAACAAGATCCAAAACGCTGACATAATTCAAAGTATCTTCTCTGACCACAATGCCATCAAGGTAGAAATTAACACTAGAAAGAGCAAGGAAAAAAAATCAACTACATGGAAACTGAATAATACCCTGCTTACACATCACTGGGTAATAGAAGAAATCAAGACGGAATCAAAACATTCCTAGAATCAAATGAGAATGAAAACACATCATACCGAAACCTTTGGGACACAGCAAAGGAAGCCCTCAGAGGATAATTTACAGCAATAAATGCACATATCAAAAAAGAAGAAAGGGACAAAATCAAACATTAACTACAGAACTCAAAAAAATAGAAAGAGAACTGCAAAAAAAGCCCACAACCACCGGAAGAAAGGAAATAGTAAAGATCAGAGCAGAAATCAATGAAATAGAGAACAGAAAAACAATAGAAAGAATCAACAAAACCAAAAGTTGGTTCTTTGAAAGAATCAACAAAATCGACACACCACTGGCCAGATTGACAAAAGAAAAACAGGAGAGGATGCAAATGACCCAAATAAGAAATGAAATGGGGGACATTACAACAGACCCAACTGAAATAAAAAGGATTATAACAGAATATTATGAAAAACTATACTCCAACAAATTTGAAAACCTAGAGGAAATGGATGAATTTCTAGAAACACACAGCCTACCCAAACTACAACAAAGTGATGTGGAAAATCTAACAGACCCATAACAAGAGAAGAGATTGAAAAGGTAATAAAACAACTCCCAACCAAAAAAAGCCCTGGCCCAGATGGCTTCACTGGAGAATTCTACAAAACATTTACAGAAGAGCTTGTACCAGTACTACTCAAGCTATTTCAGAGCATAGAAAAGGAAGCAACACTTCCAAATTCATTCTATGAAGCCAGCATAACGCTGATACCAAAACCAGGCAAAGACGTCACAAAAAAAGAAAATTACAGACCAATATCTCTCATGTAATATAGATGCAAAAATTCTGAACAAGATTCTAGCCAATAGCATTCAGCATCATATCAAACAAATAATACACCATGACCAAGCAGGATTCATACCAGGTATGCAAGGATGGTTCAACGTTAGAAAATCAATCAGTGTAATCCACCACATAAATAAAAGGAAAGAAAAGAATCACATGATCATCTCAACTGACGCAGAAAAGGCATTTGACAAAGTCCAACACCTGTTCCTGATAAAAACCCTCAATAAAATAGGTATAGAAGGGAAATTTCTCAACATAATAAAGGGCATCTATGCAAAACCAACGGCCAACATCATTCTTAATGGAGAGAGGCTGAAAACATTCCCCTTGAAAACAGGAACAACACAAGGATGCCCTTTATCACCGCTCCTATTTAACATTGTGTTGGAAGTTCTAACTAGAGCCATAAGGCAAGAAAAAGAAAGAAAGGGCATCCAAATTGGTGATGAAGGAGTTAAACTGTCCCTGTGTGCAGATGATATGATACTATACATAGAAAACCCTAAAGACTCCACGAGAAGTCTACTGGAACTAATAGAAGATTCAGCAGAGTAGCAGGATACAAGATAAACATTGAAAAATCAGCTGGATTCCTGTACACCAGTAGGAAGAACGATGAAAAGGAAATCAGGAAAACAATACTATTTTCAATAGCCCCTAAAACGATAAAATACTTAGGAATAAATCTGACCAGGTGTAAAAGACCTATACAAAGAAAACTACAAAACACTACTGCATGAAACCCAAAGGGATCTACATAAATGGAAAAACATACCTACCATGCTCATGGATAGGCAGACTCAACATTGTGAAAATGACAATTCTACCCAAAGCAATTTACAAATACAACACAATCCCGATCCAAATACCAACAACATTCTTCAAAGAGATGGAAAAACTAATCATTAATTTTATATGGAAAGGGAAGAAGCCCTGAGTAAGTAAAGCACTACTGAAGAAGAAGAATGAAGTTGGAGGACTCACACTACCTGACTTCAGAACCTAGTATACAGCTACAGTAGTCAAAACAGCCTGGTACTGGTACAACGACAGATACATTGACCAATGGAACAGAATTGAGAACCCAGATGTAAATCCATCCACCTGCAGTCACCTGATCTTCGACAAGGGCCCAAAGTCCATCAAATGGGGAAAAGACAGTCTTTTTAACAAATGGTGCTGGCAAAACTGGATATCCATCTGCAAAAAAAATGAAACCGGACCCATACCTCACGCCGTATACAGAAACGACTTCAAAACGGATCAAAGACCAGAATATAAAGCCTAAAACTATAAAGTTCATAGAAGAAAAAATAGGACTAACACTTCGGGCCTTAATACACGGCATTAACAGGATACAAACCATAACCATCAACGCACAAACCCCAATAGATAAGCTAGATAACTGGGATCTTCTAAACATCAAACACCTATGCTCTTCAAAAGACTTCACCAAAAGAGTAAAAGGAGAACCTATAGACTGGGAAAAAAATTTTGGACAGCACAAGTCAGACAAAGGTCTAACCTCCATAATCTACAAGAAAATCCAACACCTCTACAACAAAAGACAAATAATTCTACTAAAAAATGGGCAAAGGAAATGAACAGACACTTCACCAAAGAAGACATTCAGATGGCCAACAGACACATGAGGAAATGCTCGCGATCACTAGCCATTAGAGAAATGCAAATTAAAACCACAATGAGATACCGTTTCACCCTGGCATTACTGGCACGAATCAAAAACACTGGAAATAACAAATGTTGGAGAGGCTGCGGGGAGATCGGTACTCTTATGCACTGCTGGTGGGAATGCAAAACGATACAACCATTTTGGAAAATGATATGGCGCTTCCTCAGAAAGCTAGAAATAGACATACCATTCGATCCAGCAATCCCACTCCTAGGAATATATCCTAGAGAATTAAGAGTCGTCACCCGAATAGGCATATGCACACCCATGTTCATGGCAGCATTGTTCACAATAGCAAAACGATGGAAACAACCTAGATGCCCATCAACAGATGAATGGATAAACAAACTATGGTACATACACACAATGGAGTACTATGCAACGAGAAAGAACAACAATGAATCTGTGAAGCATCTCATATCCTGGATGAAACTGGAGGACATTATGCTGAGTGAAATAAGTCAATGACAAAAGGACAAATATTGTATGAGACCTCTATTGTAAAAGCCCATGAAACAGTTCACACACAAAATGTAACAATCATTGTTGGTTACCAGGGGTGGGAGCGGTGGGGGGGAAATACTAAATAGGCAATAGATAAGTGGTATCTTGAGTGAAGGGTGAGACAGTACACAATACAGGGGAAACTAGCACAACTTGTACAAGGAAAGGTCATTCAAGCCCCATAGACACATCCAATCTCCCTGAGGGACTGAATTGCTGGGCGGAGGGCTCTGGGGACCATGGTCTCGGGGAACATCTAGCTCAATTGGCATGACACAGCCTTTAAAGACAATGTTCTACATTCTACCTTGGTGAATAGTGTCTGGGATCTTAACAGCCTGTGAGCGGCCATCTATGATACTCCAGTGTTCTCATCCTTTCGGGAGCAAGGGAGAATGAAGAGTACAGGATACAAGGAAAAGATTAGTCCTAAGGAGTAATTGTCCGCAGCTACCAAGGCCTCCACCAGACTGAGTCCAGTACAGCTAGATGGTGCCCGGCTACCACCACTGACTGCTCTGACCAGGATCACAATAGAGCGTTCTGGACAGAGCTGGAGAAGGATGTAGAGCATAATTCTAACTCACAAAAAAAAAGGACCAGATTTACTGGCCTAAAGAAGACTGGAGAAACCCCAAGAGTATGGCCCCCAGACACCCTTTTAGCTCAGTGGTGAAGTTACCTCCGAGGTTCACTGTTTAGCCTGGGAGTGGACAGCCAAATAAAACCAAATGAGACTAACGAGGTACAGGAGTCCAGTGACAAGGGCCAGAAGGCAGAAGGGGACAAGGAAGCTGGTGATAGGGAACGCAAGGTTGAGTAAGGATATTGTTGATGTGTTGTGAGATTGTTAACCAGTGTCATAGGGCAATATTTGTAGTAACTGTCAAAGGAGAAACTATTTTGTTCTGTAAGCCTTCATCTTAAGTGAGAATAACAGCACAATTGGAAGAGCGTAGTCAGTGTCACTGAACTGTGCATGTAGAAATTTTTGAAATGGTGTATCTTTGGCTTTGCGTATTTTCACCAAGAAAAGAATGGTGGAGAAGTTAGAGGTTTGACATGTTGTGTGGTTGTTAACCAGTGTCATAAAGTAACACATGTACTACTGTTTCATGAGAAGCTATTTGTTCTGTAAGCCTTCACCTGAAGTACAATAAAAAAAAAAAAAAATACCAGACTTCATGGACTTAGCACAATAAAAGTAAAATAGCAATAATTTTTTATATTTTATATTGATTACACATTGAAAGATAATATTTTAGATATAATAAAACCTACAAAAGCTAGAACCTCTGAAAGGTGTAAACCTGCCAGAGAAGGAAAACTCAAATATTTTCCACTAAAATGAGCAATAGAAAAGTGGTAAAACTGCCCCATGTCAAAGGCGGAAAACTTGTGAGACCTAGAAAAACAAGGCAGGCCTCTTGAGTTCCGGCTTTCACAGGTTTCACTGTATATTGAATTAAATAAAATAAATTGTTCAAATTAGTTTCATCTGTCTATTTTTATGTTCATTAACATGGCTATTATAAAATTTAAAATATGTGGCTTACATTATATTTCAATGCCCATTATAGATTGGACAATGCTGGGTTTGAGCTTCTAGGACCTTGTTGACCAGGGTTTCATGAGAGAATTAAGCCTAATGCCCAAAAGTGTCCATTGTATGTAATGAATTAACTGCTCTGGTGATGCTGTAGTTAAGTGCTTGGTTGCTAACTAAAAGGTTGGCTTTTTGAACCCACCAGCCGCTCTGTGGGAGAAAGATGTGGCAGGCAGACTGCTTCCGTAAAGATTACAGCCTTAGAAACCCTAGGGGTTGGTTCTACCCTGTCTTGTAGGGTCGCTGTGAGTCAGAATTAACTTGATGGCAGTGGGTATGTACTATTCTTAGAATGGTACGGATAAGGAACCCAGTTGAGAAAGACTGCACCACCTGTCGCTTTTAATTTTAACTGGAATTCCTATAGTGTTTCTCTTAGTTTTATAATGATGGCTGTTGGTTTGAGAGATATTACTAAATTTCAAGAAGTTTTTTTTTTCTTCTCTTTTCAAATCTCAAATGAGTGTTACATTTTGTCAGTTACATTTTCAGTTCCTATTGAGAAGACCAGGTGACTTTTTTCGTATTATGTTAATAGCTTTCATAATACTAGCGTATTCTTCTGTTTCTTGGACAAACCTGCTAGGTCATGTAGGATAATTCTTTTTCTCCGTTATTCTGTATTTATTAGGTATTAGGCTTCGTGGATTCTATTTGTAACTTTTTGTCCTCTGGGATAAATTATTTAGCACAAATATTATGTGTTCTTTGAAAGTCTGTGAGGAGTCAGTGATAAAATCATATGGCCCTGAAGCCTTTGGGATAATCTTTTCAGTTTTATGTGGTTTTCAGCATAGTCGCCAGACGTAGGAAAAGCTTCTGCTGGTCAAAAAATGGAAGGCAATGCGAAGATTGGGTCAGAATCCACATCTTCTAGGAAGCAGATACTTGTGGAAATTTCATTTTGTGTTCCCCACAGTGTTCAGGATGACTCTGCAGTGTGTAAAGATTAAGATGAATAAAGATTGAATTGTGATGAAAAACATGATTACCACATTTAAATTGCAATGGAAACAGTGAGCATCAGATTGGATATTGCAGAAAAACAAAGTAATAAAAAACAAGCTAAAAATGTCTTCTAGAACTGAAAGGAAAGAGAGAATATGGTGAGTAAAAAGATGAAGAGCTATGAAAGGTACCTATAAGAGATGTAATGGGTATCTAATAGGAATTCTATAAAAGGAGAGATGGAGCAGATGTGATAAATGTTTATAATGTATGAAGGACAAAAGCAGGTTATAAAACCACAGATAGAGTATGAGCTCAGTTGAGAGAGTGAGAGTGAGTGTGAGAGCTTACACATGCATGTGCATGTGAGTGTGGGAATGGCCACTGTTCTGGAGACCAAGGTGCTCTGCAGCTAAAGGTCCAGGCTCCAGAGATAGACAGGCCTGGCTTTGAATCCTGGCTCTCACACTGACCAAATATGGGGCTTTGAACAAATTGCTTAATTTCTCCAACTAAGCTTCCATTTCTTTATCTGTAAAATGAGGCAACGGTAGTACCTATTTAGTGAGCAACAGATAAATGTATGTAAAGAGATAAACACTGTGCCTGGCAATTAGTAAGTGCTCAGTAAATGTTAGCTATTGTCATGTCATGATAAACCAAAACGTACACTTTAGCTTTCTCTGGGTTGTAGGGTAATGAGTGATATAACTTTTCTTCTGTGGGTTTTCTGTATTGCCCAAGTCTTTTATAATGAGCATATGTTAGTTCCCTAATCAGAAAAACAAAGAGTATTCATTTTTAAAAGAGAACATATGAATGATGGATTTCAAAAAAAAAAAAAAACATTTCCCAAGAATATGGAGAAAGGGAATTGAACATATTCCCAAGAGTGGAAAAGAAATGTGTGGCCTGGTGGGCCTCTTAATGAGTTTGTTAATCTGAGAGAGCTGAGCTGCCGGCTGCTGCTCTCCTTTCTGTTTAATTGGGGCTCTTTCTCTGTCACATGGACAAGAGATTGTTCACAAGGTTGCAGGTGGCTGCTGCCCTGCATGGACACCTGGTTCTAATTGTGTAGAGCTGCACAGTACTAGGGCCAGAAAGGGACTGTTTTGGGAAATTTGCATCATCTCCATGACCCTAAATATACATGTTTTCAAAGCAGGTGGTAGTTTGAGGATTTGATTTGTCTGTAAATGAGTTGTTATTCTGTAGAAACTAATATGACTAAAAAAGAGAAAGATGAATTGCTTCTGCTCATTCAATTATCTTCACCCTACCCCCAACCAACTTCACAGAAGGCACCCATTTGTCCCCAGTGATTCTTTCCACCTCTGTGGTCTGTCTAGCCAGGGCTTCTGAGGCCTTATGGAGACTTAGCACCATCTGCATGTTCATTTCTTCCTGGACTCTGTCTCTTCCCTCTCTCCACACACAAAGCCCCTAGTGGGTGTTATTTCAAATTACTGAAGTGAATTGCTCTCAGATGAGAAAACTGTAGATACCCCGTGTCGTCACCAAACCAGATTATAGTACAGCAGAGGAGTACCTGATAGGCTTGGCCCCTATGCCACTGTCTTGGTCAGGTGTGTTACATAACATAAAGACACAATATAAAGAAAACAAAAATCCTCACAACTGGGCCAGTAAGCAACATCATGATAAACAGAGAAAAAATTGAAATTGTCAAGGATTTCATTTTGCTTGGATCCACAACCAACACCCATGGAAACAGCAGTCGGTAAATCAAATGATGCATTGGGCAAATCTGCTGCTAAAGACTTCTTTAAAGTATTAGAAAGCAAAGATGTCACTTTGAGGACTAAGGTGAACCTGGCCCAAGCCATGATATTTTCAGTTGCTTCATATGCGTGTGGAAGCTGGACAGTGAATAAAGAAGACCAAAGAAGAATTGATGCCTTTAAATTATGGTGTTAGCAAAGAATATTGAATATACCATGGGCTGTCAGAAGAACGAACGAATCTATCTTGGAAGAAGTACAGCCAGAATGCTCCTTAGAAGCAAAGATGGCGAGACTTCATCTCACTTACTTTGGACATGTTATCAGGAGGGACCAGTCCCTGGAGAAGGACATCATGCTTGGTAAAGTAGAGGGTCAGCGAAAAAGAGGAAACCCTCAACACGATGGATTGATACAGTGGCTGCAGTAATGGGCTCAAGCATAACAACAATCGTGAGGATGGTGTGGGCAGGTCACTATGAGTCAGAATCGACTCACTGGCACCTAACAGCAACACACACAGTGTGCTGGTTTGGGGAGATACCTTATGAATCAGAACATGTCATTCCTCTCCTTAATTCTTTCATTGCCTTCCCATCCCACTCAATAAATTCCAGTCCTTACCTATCCCTTCCACCCCACTCAGCTCCAGCCACGTTGGCCTCCTTGCTGTTTCTCAGATACTCCATGGGAGTCCTGATTTAGCCCTTCCCATATGACTTCCTTCTGCTGGACCCCTCTTCCCCCAGATGTCTGCTATAAAACAACCAAATAATCATTTCTCCATCTTTCTACTTTCCAGTCTTCTTCCTACCTGCCCTGCCGTTCTTTTTGTTGTGGTAGTGGTTAAAAAAAAGAAAGAAAAAATCATATATATACATATACGTATGCATAAAACAAAACATTTGACAATTCAACATTTTTTACACGTATAATTCGGTGACATTGATTATGTTTATCGTGTTGTGCAAGTGTCATCACTGTCCATTTCCAAATTATTCCACCACCATTTACAGAACTGCAGTACTCCCTAAGCAAAGACTTCCCCTTTCTCCCTCCCTCCTACCTCTGATAACCACTAATAAACTTTGGTCTCTATACATTTGCCTGTTTCATGTAAGTGGGATCATACAATATTTGTCCTTTTGTGATTGGCTTATTTCATTCAGCGTAATGTTTTCAACACCCATGTAGTGGCATGAATCAGGACTTCATTTCTCTTTATGGCTGAGTACTATTCCATTGTGTATATATTCCAAATTTTGTTTATCCATTCATCTGTAGATGGACATTTCGGTTATTTCTACCTTTTGGCTATTGTGAAAAGTGCTGCAGTGAACATTGGTGTACAGGTTTCTGTTTGCGTTTTGCCTACAGTTCTTCTGGGTATACATCTAGGATTGGAATTGCTGGGTCTGTGTTCAGCATTTTGAGGAATTGTCGAACTGTTTTCCACAGTGGCTGTGCCATTTTACATTCCCACCAGATGAGGATTCCAGTTTCTCCACCATGTCGCCAGTACCTGTTGTTGTTTTTAATCACTGTCATTCAAATACGGGTGAGGTGATATTTCCTTGTGGTTCCCCCCACCCCCCGCCTTTTTTTTTTTTAATTGTGCTTTAGGTGAAAGTTTACAGCTCACATATTTTTATGTGACCCTAGCTGCAATCCCTGTAATGTGACAGCACCCTTCCCCTTTCTGCCCTGAGTTTCCCGTGTCCATTCAAGCAGCTCCTATCCCTTTCTGCTTTCTCATCCCTCCTCCGGACAGGAGCTGCCCGTTTAGTCTCATGTATCTACTTGAACTAAGAAGCACGCTCTTCACGGGTATTACTTTATAGTCCAGTCTAATCTTTGTCTGAAGAGTTGGCTTTGGGAATGGTTTTAGCTCTGGGTTAACAGAGATCTGGGGGCCATGTCTTTTGAGGTTCCTCTAGTCTCAGTCAGACCATTAAGTCTGGTCTTTTTTCGTGAATTTGAGATCTGCACCCCTCTTTTCTCCTGCTCTGTCAGCGACTCACTGTTGTGTTCCCTGTCAGGGCAGTCATTGATGGTTGCCAGGCACCATCTAGTTCTTCTGGTCTCAGGCTGATGGACTCTCTGGTTTATGTGGCCCATTTTGTCTTTGGACTAATATTTTCCTTGTGTCTTTGGTGTTCTTCATTCTCCTTTGCTCCAGGTGAGTTGGGACCAATTGATGCATCTTAGATGGCTGCTCGCTAGCTTTTAAGACCCCAGATGCCACTCACCAAAGTGGGATGCAGAACATTTTCTTAATAAACTTTTTTATGCCAGTTAACTTAGAAGTCCCCCGAAACTATGGTCTCCAGAACCTCCCCTTTCTACTCTGTCCCTCGTAGTGTTTGGTTGTATTCAGGAAACTTCTTAGCTTTTGGTTTAGTCCAGTTGTGCTGACTTTCCCTGTAGTGTGTTGTTCTTCCCTTGACCTAAGATAATTCTTGCCCACTATCTAGTTAGTGGATTCCCCTCACCCTCTCTCCCTGCCCTCATAACCATCAAGGACTGTTGTCTTCTGTGTTTGAACCTTTTCTTGAGTTCTTATAATAATGGTCTCATACAGTATTTGTCCTTTTGTGACTGACTAATTTCACTCAGCATAATGCCTTCCAGATTCATCCATGTTGTGAGATGTTTTGTGGATTCATCATTGTTCTTTATCATTGCATAGTATTTCATTGTGTGACTATACCATAATTTGTTTATCCATTTGTCCGTTGATGGGTACCTAGCTTGTTTCCATCTTTTTGCTATCGTGAACAGTGCTGCAGTGAACATGGGTGTGCATATAGCTATTTGTGTGACAGTTCTTATTTCTCTAGGATATATTCCAAGGAGTGAGATTGCTGGATCGTATGGTACTTCTATTTCTAGCTTTTTAAGGAAGCGCCAAATCTATTTCCAAAGTGGTTGTACCATTTTACATTCCCACCAACAATGTGTAAGCGTTCCAGTCTCTCCACAACCTCTCCAACATTTATTATTTTGTGTATTTTGATTAATGCTTGCCTTGTTGGGGTGTTCATTGTAGTTTTGATTTGCATCTCTCTAATGGCGAATGAACAAACAAATCTGTCTTGGAAGAAGTACAGCCAGAATGCTCCTTAGAAGCAGGGATGGTGCGACTTCATCTCACGTACTTTGGACATGTTATTGGGAGGGATCAGTCCCTGGAGAAAGACATCGTGCTTGGTAACATAGAGGATCATTGAAAAAGATGAAGACCCTCAACGAGATGGATTGACACAGTGGCTGCAATAATGG
This sequence comes from Dugong dugon, assembly GCA_030035585.1. Lineage (NCBI taxonomy): Eukaryota > Metazoa > Chordata > Mammalia > Sirenia > Dugongidae > Dugong > Dugong dugon. The sequence goes on from CM057471.1 coordinate 71,672,783, forward strand.
GCTCAAGCATAGCAATGATTGTGAGGGTGGCACAGGACCGGGTCGTATTTTGTTCTGTTGTATGTAGAGTTGCTATGAGTCGGAACCAACTTGATGTTACCTAACAACAACAACAATGGCTAATGACGTTGAGCATCTTTTCATGTGCTTGTTGGAAATTTGAATATCCTCTTTGGTGAAATGTCTTTTCAAGTCGTTTGCCCATTTTTTGATTGTGTTGTTTGTCTTTTTTGTTTTTAGTTATAGAAGTTTTTAAAAATGTATTTTGGATATTAGACTCTTATTGGATTTATAGTTCTCCCAATCTGTAGATTGTTTTTTCACTATTTTGGATAAACTTCTTTGATGAACTTTAATTTTTAAGAGGTCCCATTTATCTATTTTTTCTTTTGCTTTTTGTGCTTTTGTTGTCATATCTGATAAATCCATCATTAAAAACTAAGTCTCACAACCATGCCCCTATATTTTCTTCTAAGAATTTTATGGTTTTAATTTTCACACTTAGGTTCACCTGTTTCTTTTTGAATGCATTTTGGTAATAGTTTTTATCTTCCAAGGAATTTCTCTGTTTCATCTGTGTTATTAAATTTATTGGCATAAAGTTCTTCATTACATTCCCTTATTATCCTTCTAATGCCTGTGGGATCTGCAGTGATATCCCTTTTTTCATTCCCAATATTGATAATTTGTATCTTTTCTCTTTTTCTCTTGATCAGTCTGGCTAGAGGTGTATCAGTTTTATTGATCTTTCCAAAGAACCATCTTTTGGTTTCTTGCATGTCCAAACTTGCTGTAGTCTAGTTGATTCTGACTCTTAGCAACGCTATAGGACAGAGTAGAACTGCTGCCCCATAGGGTTTCCAAGGAGCAGCTGGTGGATGCAGACTGCCGACCTTTTGGTTAGCAGCGAAGCTCTTAACCACTGTGCCACCAGGGCTTCTTGCATGTCCAAGAGAAGCTTTTACTTGACTGATAGTTTAGTTGGCATAAAATTGTAGTTTAGAAGTGAGCTTTCAGAAAGCGCTGCTTCATTGTCTTCGTTGTTATTTGTGAGAAGTTTGATGCCAGCCTTATTCAGTTGTCAGTAACTTTTTTTTTCCCTCTCTCTGCATTTTTTTTTATCAGAATATTCTAAATTAATAAGGTTATGTCTAGGTGTGGGTCCTTTTTATTCTTTCTGCTGTGTCCACAGTGAGTCCTTTCAAGTCCTTTGAAAACTTGTGGTGTTCTTTAGCACTTTTTAAAAAAAATTTTGGACAATGATTATTTCTGTCTCCATTTTTTCCTCTTCTTTCTTTCTGCAACTTCTTTTAGTCAAATGTTGGTCTTCCTAGATGGGCCCTCTTTTCTCTCACATTTTTCCTCTTATTATCCTTTTTTTTTTTTTTTTTTTTAACTTTCTGGGAGATTATCTCAACATTGTCTTTTTGCCCTTCAATTAAATTTCTCCTCTCAAATTCTTTCTTTGCCTTTTTCCTCTTTGTTCTGGGATTTTATTTTCCATGTGATCTATGGAGTCTTTTCATTATGCAATCTATTTTCTTTCTAAAATCCGTTGGCCTGCTCGCTAATCTCTGATTATTCCTTTTTAAAATAGCCTGCTATATTTTAATTAGCATCCTGATTACTCCTATTTTTGTTTTATGGATATAGTATCTTGTAAAATGTAAGTACATTAGAGTTTTTTTTTTTTAAGTTTAACTTTTTGCCTCTAAATTATCTCTTTTTCTTCAAAGATCAATTTTTCTATTTATTTTAGCTTTTTTCTTTCATTCTGCTGTTTTAACTCATATGCCTGGTGACTTGTAGTTGTTTGTTTATGATTTTTCCCACCTGGCCTTTCTTCTGGGTCGGAAGTGGCATGGGGCAAAACATAGCAGGTATGCCTTCACTTCAGGGTGAGAGAGTGGGGGACTGGCTTGCAGGATGTAGTCTTCCAAATGCTGGCAAGAGGGGAGCTTTATTCTGGAGGTGCCAAGATCCACACCAGAAGCCTTTAATTCTCCCCATCCTGTTATTTGCCTGGAGGTGGATACCGGCCACCTGTGCTCTGAGGCAGCAGGTGGGAGTGCTAACTGGGCCATTGTCCAATACACTGACCTCTAATTGTCTTGCCTTTATTGTTTCTGATGATTTTGAGCCAAGAGACTCAAACTGTGGTTCCAGTAGGCAGCCTGACTCCCACTGCCTTTGCAGCCTCCTCATGGCATATTCTAGCTTGAAACCATCTATTACCATTTGATCAAACAACATACTGATTTCTGCTTCCAGAAATGTATTTCAATCTCTCATTCAGGGTAATGCCTTTCCACCCCCATTCTCTTTTCTAGTTTATCATTTATTCTACTTCTGTGCTTTATCAGAGGTGTCTCAGGAGGGAGTTAGGAAAATGTGTCTGGTGTATCATTTGAACATGTCACCTATTTTGAACTTAATACAGTAAGAATTGTAAATGATTTTGGGTTTGTCACAGTGACAGTGTGGTAGATTCAGCTTCTCTCTTCTGAAACCTGTTTTTAGTCACCAACTATATTCTCTCAAATGTTTGATTAATGGTCTCATTAAGGGTTATAACTGAGTGTAAGGAGATATTTAATTGTGTTTACAGTGAAATATATAAAAACAAAAGCATTAATATTTTATTAATAACTTTTAGGATCTGCTAGAACTACAGATTTTACCTAGGGGAGAGCTAGTGGTACTGGATGTACTTCTTCCCTCCACTGGATTGGGGGGGTACTCCTTGAGAGAAAACAGGCAAGTGTTTTTTCCCAATTAGAATATCCATAAACTGTGGTTCATTTGTTGCCTAAAAGAACTGAAAAGCTCCTTTTGCTTCCCTTAGCCTAGTTAGCAGCCTCAGATTGTTCTGAGTTTTAGCTTTTCTGGCACCAGCCAGAGCTTGGGCGTTGGAGTCAGTCTTGATGGCAGTGGGTTTCCAGCACTTAAGTGGCAACCTCAATAAACACTCAGTAAACACTAACTCTATATATTTTTGGCATCTTGATTTCTGGACTAGCTCTGACTCAGGCGGGTGGTGGGGGGTGGTCTCAGAAGCCCTGCCTGGTCTCTGCTTCGGTCTATTCCTTCATGTCACCCAGTTCTCCCCTAGACTGGGAGCTCCTGGAATCCCAGCTGAGGTTCATGGCTCTGTCCTGGCTTTGGGGAGGATGGGATTCCACTACCTGTACCACTGTCTGTGAGTGATGCGCAGACAAATTAATTCACCTATCTTTTATGTATTTTTTTCATTTAGAAATTGGAGGCAATACCAATCCCACCTACCCTGAGGGTCTGTGAGGATGAAATATGTGCGAAACTCTTAGCACAGTTCCTGGTACCAAGTAGATGCTCAGTAAATCTTGCTGGTGCTTCCCTCTGGCTGGGCCTTGGCTCTCACCTTGGGTGTAATTGGAGTCCTCGTGTCCAGGGACTGCTCTCCTGGTGCCTCCTCATTTTCAGACTCCAGGCTATCTCCTGGCCTAGATTTTCAGCCCTTACTCCCACCTGCTCAGTGCTGACTTTTCCCGTGAGCATTATTTTATTATTTAGTAAACACATTAAAAGTACCTACAATATCAGAAATTATTCTGAGCACTTTGTAAATGTCAGCTCATCTAATCCTTATTACCCTATGACTGAGGTACTATTAATAATGCCATTTTTCAGATGAGAAAACTCAGGCACTGAGAGTTTAAGTGACTTCCCCAGGGTCATATAACTAGTAGGTTGTGGAGCCAGAATGTCAACCCTGGTCCATCTGACTACTTAACCACTTCATTCTGTGGCCTCTTGTATTGCAACCCTTTTGCCTCAGAGTTCACTCCTGAGACCATAGCCAGCACCTCTACCAGGTCTGTGCCAAGCCCCCAACCCACCCAGATGGAACACTTGTCAGGGAGTTCTGTCATTTCTGAAGGACGTACCAGGCACTCTTCATTGTTTCCTGTCCCTGAGCCTAGTCTTAACTCTGTCCTCAGAGTCTAGACCCTGAAAGCCTCACTCCTCAGTCAGACCCCACCTCCATCCCAGAAACTGGCCCTCTCTCCCCTGCTGCCTCAGTAGGTCACTCACTCCCTGGGATGTTTCTAGAACTCCCTTAGCTAAGTGTGTAATTTTCCCACCAGTTCTTCTGAGTATTGTTCATGAGCAAATTTGGCAGTTATTTCCTTTTTTATTCTTTTACCGGGGGGCAGGATGGGAGGAATGAGGAGAAATATGGAGGGAGGAGAAAGGAAAAAAAAGGTTGCTGCTGAGCAAATATTGATGTGCCATTGGCTGGTACCAGCCTTGTGGTAGTCTTTGAGGTCTGATTTCATGACATTCCTTGAGTTGATGTATGTGGACTTGTTTTAGGAACGTGATTTAGATAAGACTACAGTCAGGATTAAGCACACATGTGGAAAGGCCATGTGCTGACGCCAGTGTCTTATGGCCTGGTGGCCTAGGTCCTGTGGGGGTCTTTAGGGAGTACTTGTCACCACTTCCCAGGTCTTCTCTTCCAGGGCCTCACCTCAGTGACCCCAGACATGGTCAAGACCAGACCTTTTCCAGACCACCTCAGAGAATCTGACTCTTGGACCTCTAAGCTCAAAGTCGGGAGTTGGCGGAGGCAGTGAGGGGGCAGGGGGAGAGCCTCCTGGCAGTGTGGCCCAGAGAAGCTTTGCAGGGTGAACTGAAACCAGTGTTGACTCTTGCTGTCACCTAGGAGTGTTTGCAGATAAGGTATTAAGACAAAGTTGTTTTTGCAGCAGTTAGGGATTTTTTTCTCCATAGACAATTCTTTGTAATAAACATTCTCCTTTGACTACCATAATGAATGTTGAAATGAGTCTTACAGTGTTAGGAGTTTTTTATATAAGGCAGCTGGTCAGATACCCTTTCGGTTTTGGGCCTGCTGATTTTTGGGTGTCTGTGGGATGCCAAGGAAAGTGTGGCCAGGAGGCAGTTGAATGTCCTGGTTTGGAGCTCAGAAGAGAAACCTGGGCTGGATATAGCCTTCTGGTTGAAGTCATGGCAGTATATATGGCAGGGTGGAGAGGAAAGGAAGTTGAAACAGTGCATGGACAATGTTTTCAGGAAATTCGCCTGTGAAGAGGAAGCAAAAGAGTGATCAGGAGCTGGAAGAACGTGAGGTCTAGGAAGGGTGTCTTTTTAAAAATTGTTGTTATTACGGGGAAGGTTATGCATATTAAAATGGTAGTCAGAAGGAGAAGTTGGAGAGGAAAGGGTTGAAGATACAGGAATGAAAGAGGGCTTCAGAGCACAAGGCCTCTAAGAAGGTGGAGGGGGTGGGATCCAGAGCCCAGGAGGAGAGTGGGTCCTGGAAAGGAAAGGGGCCTGCTTCCATTAAAGCCAGAGGAAGGGAGAGGATGCAGGTAAATTTGTAAGTTTAGTGGCAGGAAGTTTTCCTCTCATAGCTTCTGTTTTCTCCCTCATGAACTACATGACAGAGAAGTCCCAGAAGAAGCTGGCAGAGGACTGTACAGACTCCTATTCTCCTTTTACGTCCAGTTGACCTCAGCAAAAAGCTCAGAGCAAAGGAAGGCCTGAGTGAGATCAGGGCCCTGGTGCCCTTGGGAAGAGGCATGTGGTAACCTGCAGTCAGCTTAGTGCCTCACCAGGGATACAGAGCTACCGGGGTCTTACCAGACTCAGCCCAACTCCTTTTGTCCCTTCTAGAACCTGCCCTCTCTCCTCTGGCCAATTTTAACTTAATTACACTCAAATCAGTTTCATAGCATGTATTTTTTATAGGCATGAGGGACTGGAAGAGCTTTGTTCTATTACTTCACATTTTCCAAACCCACTTTGCACAGATGGAATCTCTCGCAATCGTATAAGGCCAAACAGAAAAGGAGCAGTGCCAAAGAGGTTGGGCCCAGTACTTGTTTTAGTACAAATAGAATGGTCTTACTTCTTTTGACATCTTGATAAATCTTTCTGCAGTGAATTTGGGAAATTTCAACACTGATTCATTCATTCAACAAATGTTTCTTGAGTATCTGCTGTGAGCCAGACCCTGTGCCCAGCATGTTAACCTCCTTTGTCTGGTACTCCTTTAGTCTCTGCCGCAATTCAGCAGGGTTAGTTTCCACATCCCTGTTTTTATCAGGGATGAACCTGATGCTGTAACTTGCCTGGGGTCACCAAGGAAGTAGGTGACAGGGCTGAGATTTAGAGTGGGCTCTTTTGGATCCAAGTCCTTTGTTCCTTCCGTTTTATCAAAGTACTTCTCAAACAATGTTGTACTCTTCTGAGATTTTAATTTTAAATGTTAGGTATCCTTCATTGCAAAAGGTTCCTTAGGGAATTGTCAAAACCCAACAACTCTACATGTAGTTTTTGAATTAGGGTCTTAGAAGTCTTCAGATCAAATAAATTCAGGGCAGATGTGTAAAGTACCTGATTTGGTTCCTGCCCATATGACATCAGCAAAATAAAAGAGAAATAATACTAGATTTTGTTGGTAATTCCAAGACAGCAGTGAAAGTGTGGTATGGGAGAAAGAAGATGGTGTTTGGAGTTAGAGCTGAGTCTGAATATTGCCTTTGTCACTTAACAGCAGTGTGACCCTGGGAAGAGGAAGGGAAATAACCTTTATTAAGCACCTGTCATGTGCTAGGCGCCTTACATTTTTTAAAAATCTCTTTTAATCATTATTTTTAAAGATCTCATTTAATTGTTTAAACTTCACAGATAAATATAATATCATACCCACACCCACTTTAAGATGAGAAAACTGAGGTTCCAGGAAGCTAAGTAATGTGCTTAGAATCGTGCACCTGGTGTGTGGAGAGTAAGGATGTGACCTGGGTCTGTCTTGACTGTAAGGTCCACACTGCTCCCTTTCAAAATGCTTTCCTAAGTTACTTACAGTGTAGAAATAAGACCACAGAGTCTGAATTTACACACACACACACACAACTTCTGCTGTTTACAAAAAATTTCAGGAAAAAACAAAGGGACATCTACCAGCCAGGAATTGGGCATCAACCACACTCAGTCCTTGAACATCAGTTCACTTTTATATTTGATTACAGTTCACACCTTTCCAGGACTGGCTTTAGGACCCATAGGGGAAAGAGGCCCTTGTCCTCACAAATAAACTTCAAAAGGCCCAAAACATACATTTGTAAAGTGATTCAAGTAAATATTTTAAGGGGGAGTAAGTGTAACCGGTGAGGCATTGGTGATTCAGTGGTAAAATTCTCGATTTCTATGTGGGAGACTGGGGTTCAATTCCCGGCCAGTATACCTCCTGCATAGTCACCACCTATTTGTCAGCGGAGACTTGTGTGTTACTGTGATGCTGAACAGATTTCAGCAGAGTCTCCAGACTAAGATGGACTAGGAAGAAAGACCTGGTGATCTGCTTCCAAAAGCCAGCCAACAAAAACCCTATGGATCACAACGGTCAGATCCACAACCAGTCGTGGGGATGGTGCAGGACCAGGCAGCCTTTGTTCTGTTATGCATGGGGTTGCCATGAAGGTCGGATGGGTAGCTAACAACAACAACAAGTGTAAGTCAGGTAGGTCAAATATACATTTGAAAAGAGACTCAAATATACATTTTCCAAACAAGAGGGATCACATCAACAGAGTAACCTCTTACATCTGAAAGAGATTCATATATACATTTGAAAATAAGTGGAGTCACAGTATTGATTCAAAAGAATGAGGGAGGTATAAAATTTAATATCTGTAAGGAATTCAAAATGTTCATTCAGAAGAGTAAAATATTAAGGATTCTTTCTGTTAGTTGTTCTTTTTAATATGTGATTTTAGGGGCTGCTTTCTTTTTTAACTTTGTTAAAATGGTTGTGGTGAGAATTATGAGATAACATATGTGAAGTACCTAATCCATTGCTTAGCACATAGGCATTCTTGATAAATGGTAAGATTAGTTAATATCTGTCATTACTGTTACTTGGGATCTAACTTGTGAGAGTGTGAAGGACTCGGCAGGGTCAAGGATGGTTGAGTTTTCTCTTGTGGGTGACTAGAAGGGTGGTGATGCCGTTTACAGATGTAAAGAAGCCAGGAAGAGAAGCTGTGTTTCTTCATTCTTGGTTAGTTCCTGTCTGTTCCCAAGTCCAGGTCATTCATTTTGTAACCAGAGCTGCCCATTGCCCTCAGCCAGGATTCCCACAAGCACCTATCTGTGGCATATAATTGGGTCCTAAGATGCATTTAATGGGCATGCTGCTTCGGGCATAACAACCAGCAAGTTTTGTCTTCGGTCGTCCCCACTGTCCTCCCTGACCTCCTAGTAGACCCTTGATCTGTGTCCATTCCACCTGGCTACAGATCTTATAAAAGTTCCAGGTATGTGCCGAAAAAATGTTATTAGTAATATGAGACCTGATATAAATTAAAAGGAGGTCTTGTAACTTAGAGGGTGGAGAACTTTAGAATCTACTGCCTTTCCTCCATTCTCTGCCAGAAGTCCCTAAGGCACAAGCTGAGAACAGCTAGGCATTTGGATAATGGCTTTTCCTTGGTCCTTTTATATACCCCCAAGTAATCACATTGGATTGTCCCTATTGTCTCCAGCCTGCATTCCTCAGATAAGAACCTGCCTCAGTGATATGTAAAATTTAGGTAATTTGATTCTTCATATTATAATCCTAAACCTACTGGAAAGGAAGAGATAAGCCCCCTGAACAAGACAGTGAAAGGGAAACTCTCCTTATGCCCCCTTTTTTGTTATATGAGAAATGGGAGGGGTCATTGTCAGGAAGGAATCTGAGGTAATCCCAGAAGCTTCTCTGATTGCACGAGTCTTGGACCAGGACTTTGCCTGACTCTAGGAATGGAGGATGTCATGTCACCAGTGAAATTTGAGATTCTTCAGCCAAATTTTAATTTTAAGTTAGCCTGGCGCCCTGGGAATTGCATCTTTGGCGGGGAGGGGTGAATCCTACTTGTCAAAAGATTTTGCCCTCTCCAGACAATTTGCATTGTAAGAAAGGACTTCTGGTCCCAGAGAAGCTGTCGGAATGGTGTTAGCAGGGTTAATATTTTGGTGCAGGAGGTCTGGGAAATGTGGCTAGAGTTATGGAGAAAAGCATTCAACTTCTTGTTTTCCCCTTGGGTCTCCAGGATGCACCTCCACCTACAGAGTGAAGGCGTGAATAGCCAGGCCTTCAGTCCTTCCTTGCCCCTATGTGCACATTCAGATTAGATGTACCTGGTGTGTTTTGTATCCATTAGAATCACAGTTGAAATTGATTCTGTGCCTCCTAGGAACTAGCCAGCTGTGGATGGAGTAAGAAGGAGAAACATAGTCTTGCCCCCAACGTTGTGGCCTTTACCCGGAGGTTTAACCAGGTAAGCAACACCCCTTGCATGTGCCTGTCCAGGTAATAGTCTGTTGTCCCTTGTAGGCTGGGAGCTCTACCAGCGTTCCATCCCAGGCATCTTACTTTAGGTCCAAATCCCTCTCCCTGAACCCTTGTGCCCTTATCCACCCTTGCACTGTCACAGTTTATTTTCCACATAGCTGAAAAAGCCTTTTCTATGTTTAAATCACTTCAGTGCCTTCCAGTTACACTTAAGCTAAAGTTTGAATGCCTTAATGTGCCCTGCAAGGTCCTGCAAAATGAATCTGACTTCTGCCCACCCCTCAGCCTCACCTTTTGTCTCTCCCCCTCCTACTGTGGGCTTCAGCCATCCTGTCTTTCCTTCTCTTTCCTGATGCATTCCATCTTACCAGGTCCCCGTATGTGCTTTTCCTTCAGCTGGAACACTCTTCCTTTCTGTTCAGCTACCAATCAGATCTCAGCATAAATGTCACTTCCTCAGAGAAACCTTACCTAAATTCCCAGCCTGTATGAGGTCTCCCCATCATACTTGTTCTCATTACACCCTGTACTCCATTGTGGTTCTTTACTCATTTGTCCTCATTTTGTGTACTTCTTTAACATCCATCTTCCTTGCCAGTCTGTGAGCTCCATGAGGGCAGGAACCATGTCTATCTTAGTCATTACTACCTTGCCCAGTGTCAGGCATATAGTAGACCCTCAGTAAATATATTTGGAATGAATGAATGCGGTGCTCAGGAAACACTTCTTTTATTTATTTATTTATTTTTAGTTGTACTTTAGATGAAGGTTTACAGAACAAATAGTTTGTTAAAATAGTCATTAAACAGTACACATATTGTTTTATGACAATGGTTAACAACCCCACGACCTGTCAACACTGTCCCATCTTGACCTTGGGTTCCCTATTACCAGCTTTCCTGTCCCCTCCTGCCTTCTAGTCCTTGTCCCTGGACTGTTGTGCCCCATTAGTCATTTGTTTTATGGGGCTGTCTAATCTTTGGCTGAACGGTGAACTTCGGGAGTGACTTCATTATGGAGCTAAAAGGGTGTCCGGGGCCATACTCTCGGGGTTTTTCCAGTCTCTGTCAGGCCAGTAAGTCTGGTCTTTTGTTGTGAGTTAGAATTTTGTTCTACATTTTTCTCTAGCTCTGGCCAGGACCCTCTGTTTTGATCCCTGTCAGAGCAGTCAGTGGTGGTAGCTGGGTACCATCTAGTTGTACTGGACTCAGTCTGGTGGAGGCTGTGGTAGTTGTGGTCCATTAGTCCTTTGGACTAATCTTTCCCTTGTATCTTGTTTTCTTCAAGGAAACACTTCTTGAATTGAATTCCTTCGAATTCCCGATGGCCTGGTCACTGGCCCCATACTACTATAGAACAGACTCAGTCCAACCAGAACCTTTGCTCTAGGTAGGAAGATCTGCATTCCCACTTACTGGAGTGATGATTGTGGGGGCTTGGACCAACTGAGGAGGGCAGGCTTCTGATCTCTCAGCCAGGTCTGCCAAAACATGACCTTCAGTAGATAGCACCCTGCAGTAGATAAACCAAAACCCCAAACTGTGCTGCTGACAGTTTTTCATCTTTATTCTTATTTTTCTGGTTTCAAATGAGGATAGTGGCCTAGAGGTTACACAGTGTGTGTAACTGGACCTTTGAGTGATGGGGCCAAGGTTCCCCTTGGGCCTTCCCTCCAGCTGGGCCTTCACTTAGAAGTGCATCACTATTGTTCAACCCTCTCCCGGCTTCTCTAGTCTTGGGCTACCACCCCATGTACAGTGGGAGCCTCAGAGAAGCACTAGCTTGTAGTTTGAAGATCAAGGCTAGAGTTAGCCTTATTGTTGTTTTATGACATACAATAGGAACCAAGAAAGGTCTGGTGGCACAATGGTTAAGTGTTTGGCTGCTAACCAAAAGGTTGGCAATTCTAATCCACCAGCCGCTCCTTGGAAACCCTATGGGGCAGTTTTAGTCTGTCCTATAAGGGTCACTCTGAGTCAACATTGACTTGACAGCAGTGGGTTTTAAGAAAGGCCTAGATGCATCTGGGATAGACACTGTACACCGTTTGTTTTGAAAAGCGTTCTGAAGCCTTTTGCTTCCTTTTTTCTTTCACTTAAAAATCCTTTCAACTGGGCTTAGTGTTTAGAAGAAACAAAAAAACAGATATGCACAGTCTAGCAAGGGATTCATAGTTTCCTTAACAAAACTATTTAACTGGGAGCCAGCTTACACTCCACCTCTGTCAGCCTCAGAGCTCCTGGAGGAGGGATGTTGGGGGCTCTGATATAATCTGCTTTGCATGCTGATGCCAGGTCAGCTTGGCAAAGGGTGCGTTGTGTCCAGCTCAGACCAAGTGGGTAAAAAGAGCCAAAAGTGAAGTCGCATTTCCCCAAACAGAATGCTCTGGGAAATGGTCTTCCTGCCAGCGTGTCACCTATTCTAGAGCAAGCCGCTCCTGCAGACAGCTGGTGACTCTGATTTGAAAACTAGCCAGAGGCCAGGTCTGGTCAGCTGTTGAAGCTACTTTTTCTGAGATGAACTCATTGGCATTCCTTTCTGGCAGCCCTTTTATATGTGAGAACAGAACTTCTCATCAGACTCCAGATAAAGAAAAGCGGGTCACTTACCTCTCCGAGCCTCAGTGTCATTGTCTGTAAATGAGAATAATAATAGTGCCTACCTTGCGTGGTTGCTATGAAGATTAAATGAAATGATCATATGGAGAGCTCTTAGTGCAGTGTCTGGGATGAAGTAAGTGCCCAAACATTTTTGGGGAGGAAAGGATGAATGTGAAGGAGTTTGCTAGGGGATTTGAGGCTCTTTGTGGCCAAACCAGAACCCCATTGGCCAGTGTCCTTGTCAGCGCATGGGGGCTTGCCTGCTTCTTTATAGGGTATGAGTTCCTTGGGATTTGTTCATAGAGTGGCTGAGAGGGAAGAGCTCAGTTGAGTTCATTAAGGGTCTGTTATGTGCCAGGCCCAGTGTTCACTATATAGCACAGAAGTTTTCAGTCTTTTCTGGATCATGGGTCCTTTTGAGAATCTGATGATACTGATGATGTTATTTTATACATACGTATATATATATATATAATATGTATGTATGTATGTATCTGCTCCCAGAAAAATGCACAGATAAGTAATTTTGCATTTAATTTTAGGGGGTTCACAGCCTCCCTCAGGTTTGCACATGGACACTTTAGGGGTCTGTGGACAACAGGACAAGAACTGTGGTCTCAGAGAATCAAACAAACCTAGGTTCAAATCTAAACTTTACAACTCATTAGCTGTATGATCCTGGGATCTCTTGTGGTGGCCTATCTGAGCCTCACTTTCCTCATTCATAAAATGATACTGACAATTGCAAGTGGTTTTTGAGGATTAAATTACGAGACCACTGCCTTTTATGAATCTAGATGTAAAAATCCTCACCAAAATACTAACAAACTGAATCCAAGAGCATATTAAAAGTATTGTATACTATGATCATTTGGGATTTATCCCAGTAATGCAAAGGTGATTCAATACAAGAAAATTAATGAATGTAATACCACATTAATAAAATGAAGGAAAAGAACCACATGATCATTCAGTTGACACAGAAAAGGCATTTGACAAAAATCCAACACCCTTTCATGATAGAAGTACTCAGCAAATTAGGAATAGAAGGGAAATTCCTCAACAAAATAAAGGGCATTTATGAAAGGTCCATAGTGAACACCATACTCAATGGTGAAAAGCTGAAAGCTCTAAAATCAGGAACGAGACAAGTATGCCTACTTTCACCACTACTGTTCACCACTACATTGTAGTGGAAGTCCTAGCCAGACCAATTGGCAAGCAAAAGAAGTCATTTGAGTCAGGAAGAAATAAAACTGTCTCTATTCATAGATGACATGATACTATATACAGAAAATCCCAAAAAGCCACTAGAAAGCTTCTAGAGCTAATAAATGAATTAAGCAAAGTTGTAGAGTACAGGATCAACACAGAAATCAGTTGTGTTTCTACACACCAGAAACAAACAATCTGAAGAGGAAATTAAGAAGAGCATTCTGTTTACCCAAAACTAAAAAACTAAACGTATTGCTGTCAAGTCGCTTCCGACTCATAGTGACCTTACAGGACAGAGTAGAACTGCCCCAAAGGGTTTCCAGGGAGCAGCTGGTGGATTTGAACTGCTGACCTTTTGGTTTGCAGCCGAGCTCTTAACCACTGCACCACCAGGGCTCCATTCTTTTTACAATAGCATCTAAAAGAATAAAATACCTAGGAATGAATTTAACCAAGGACGTGAAAGACCTTTACATAGAATATTATAAAACACTTCTGAAAGAAATTAAAGAAGATTGAAATAATTGGAAAAACATTCCATGTTCATGGATGGGTAGACTTAATATTAAGGTATCAATTCTACCCAAAGTGATACACAGATACAACACAAGTCCTATTAAAATTCCAGCAGCCTTTTTGTAGAAATGGCAAAGCCAATCCTCAAATTCATATTAGAATTGCAAGGGGCCTTGAATAGCCAAGATAATCTTGGGGTGGGAGGGTGGGGGAGAACAAAGTAGAACAAAGAATCACACTTCCTGATTTCAAAATGTACTACAAAGCTATAGTAATCAAAACAGTGTGGTACTGGTATAAGGACTGACATGTAGACCACTGGAATAGAATGTTGAATCCAGAAATAAACGCATACATTTATAGCCAATTGATTTTCAATAAGAGGGCCAAATCCATTCGATGGTGTCTTCAGCAGATGGTGCTGGACAACTGGATGCCCACATGCAAGAGAATGAAGCTGGACCCATACCTCACACCATGTACAAAAATTAACTCAGAATGGATCAGTGACCTAAATATAAGAGCTAAAACTATAAAACTCTTAGAAGAAAACATAGGAGTGAAGCTTCAGGACCTTCTTTCAGGCAGTGGATTTTTAGATATGACACCAAAAGTACGAGCAACAAGAGAAAAAATAGTTAAACCAGATGGACTTCATCAAAATTAAAAAATTTTGTGCATCAAGGGATATTATCAAGAAAATGAAAAGGCAACCTGCAGAAAAGGAGAAAATATTTGGAAACCATATGTCAGATAAGGGGAACATATAGAGAACTCTTAAAACACAACAACAAAAAGACTAACAACCCAATTTAAAAATGGGCAAAGAACTTGAATACACATTTCTCCAAAGAAGATATACAAATGGCCAACAAGCACATGAAAAGATGGTCAACATCATTAGTCATCAAAGAATTGCACATGAAAACCACAACCAGACACCATTTCACACCCACTAGGACGGCTGTGGAGCCCTGGTGGTGCAGTAGTTAAGAGCCTGGCTGCTAACCAAAAGGCTGACAGTTCCAATCCACCAGCTGCTCCTTAGAAGCCCTCTGGGGCAGTTCTACTCTGTCCTATAGGGTCGCTATGAGTCAGAATCAACTTGACAGCAATGGGTTTTTTTTTTTTTTTGGAGGATGACTATTATTAAAAAAAAAAAAAAGAAAGAGAAAACTAAACCTGAGAGCCCAGCAATTCCACTCCTAGGTAGATGCTCAGAAGACTTGAAAGCAGCAACTCAGACACATGTACACCAATTTCATTGCAGTATTGTTGACGGTAGCCAAAAGGTAGAAACTACCCAAGTGCCCATCAACAGATGAATGGAGAAACAAAATGTGGTATATACATGCAGTGGAGTATTAATCAGCTGTAAAGACAAATGAAGTTCTAGTATATGCCACCACATGGATGAACCTTGAAAACATTATATTAAGTGAAATAAGCCAGACACAAAAGGGCAAATATTGTATGATCCTACTTATATGAAATATCTATAGACTAAGTAAAATCCATCGAGACAGAAGATGATTAGTGGTTACTAGGGGACAGGAGTGAGAGAATGGGGAGCTAAACAAATTTACTAATTCTTGTTATGAATATACTAATAAATATATTAACATTTTTAAAAAAGGGTGCAGAGTATTGGAAGTTAGGAGCTGAAAGGAAGGTTAAGGCCACATTATAGAGGGTTGGCCTTAAATGCTGGCATTAAGGTTTGGACTGTGTCCTGACAATGCTGAAGGATACAGAAAAATTAAAGAGGGAATTGGGAGAACTTGGTTCTAGTTCAGACTCTGCTGCTAACCTACGTTCAGACCTTGGGCAAGTCCCTTCTTCGCTGGGTTTCAGGTCCCTTGTATGTTAACAGAGTATATGTGCTGCTGAAGCAAGCACTATATTAACAGAGATTGAATCAAAGTTTCCCAAGTTTTCATTCATGAGGGCTGCTGTAACTTTTCTTACAGACTCATGTATATACCAGTCGTACCCCGGTATTAGTGGGGCATTGTTTCCAGGACCCTCCCCCTGCCCTCGTGGATACCAAAATCCTTGGACGCTCAAGTCCCTTGTATAAAATGACGTAGTGTTTGCATATAATACTTATAATACCTAATAGGAGGTAAATGCTATGTAAATAGTTGTTGCACTGTATCGTTCAGGGAATAATGAATGACAAGAAAAAAAGAGTGCACACAATACAAGTGAACTGAGACGCGAGGCGAACAATGCTCAAACTAATGATCTGACTGTACTTCCTAATGACTGAAACTCATTGCTGAATTCTAATTCAATTTTTACATAACCCCTTTATGAATAATTTTCACATAAACCTATTTAAACCCATTTACAAATGAGGAAACTGAGGCTCTGAAAGGTAAAACAGCTGGCTCAGAGTCACATAGCTGGTGAGTTTCTTCTGCTGAAGGACCTCCGCATTTCTTCTAAACACTACTCCAGTAGAACCTCTTATTCCTCAAGACTTTGTAGGGCAGGGAGACAATGTTAGCATTCTCCTCATTTCCAAATGCTACCTCCAAGCAATTATTCTTTCCTCATTGTATAAAACCCCCCTTTTATTTGAGACTCATTACTTCTGATTATATTTATTTATTTATTCAATAGAGAAGTACTGAATATGTACCACACTCTGTGCTAGGTTCAGAGAGTCAGCCATAAATGAGACACAGCCCTTGCCATTGTTAGCTTGTTGTCTCATGTGGGGCAGACATGATGGAGGTGATTACAGTCCAGGGTGATCAGTGCTAGGATGGTGAAACCTGAGGAAGGGCATGGGCAGGAGGAAGGGAGGCCAGGAGACTGGATTAGAGGCTCTTCCATTAATCAGATGAGGGATAAGGAATATGAAGTGGATGAACTGAAGAGACTGTTAGGAGACCTAATGACAATACTTGGTGATTTATTGGATATGGAGGGAAATGACTAGGAGAGAGCAAAAGAGGGTCTTCCCACTTTCTGGCTTGGGCAGTACCATTTTTTGAGACAGTGAACACAAAAGGAGAAGCAGGTTGGGGAGTGGGACAAGTTGCAAGTTTGGACAAGTGGAGCATCCAAGTGGAGGTAGGCATCAGGCAGTTGGATATTTGAGGGAAAAGATCTTTCTGGATATGCGGGTATCAGAGAATCTGCATTTTGAAATCACAATATTGGATGAGATTATCTAGAGAGAAACAAAGGCCCAAGTCAAAAACTCAGTATTGCTGACATTTAAGGGATGGGTAGAGGTAAGTAGACCAAGAGGCAGTCATTAGAACAGAACAAGGGGATACTGTAGGGTTTAAAATCAGGGAAGTTATGCATCAGGATCGTATCCTTTTACCATACTTATTCAGTCTGTATGCAGAGCATATAGTCCGAGAAGCTAGACTATATGAAGAAGAATGCGGCATCAGGATTGGAGGAAGACTCATTAATAACCTGTGATATGCAGATGACACAACCTTGCTTGCTGAAAGTGAAGAGGACTTGAAGCACTTACTGATGAAGATCAAAGATTGTAGCCTTCGGTATGGATTATGCGTCAACATACAGAAAACAAAAATCCTTACAACTCGACCAGTGAGCAACATCATGATAAATGGAGAAAAGATTGAAGTTGTCAAGGATTTCATTTTACATGGATCCACAGTCAACACCCATGGAAGCAGCAGTCAGGAAATCAAACGACACATTACATTGGGCAAATCTACTGCAAAAGACCTCGTTAAAGTGTTAAAAAGCAAAGATGTCACCTTGAAGACAAGGTGCCCCAACCCAAGCCATGGTGTTTTCAGTTGCCTCATACGCATGTGAAAGCTAGACAGTGATTAAAGAAGACTGAAGAAGAATTGATGCCTTTGAATTATGGTGTTGGCGAAGAATATTGACTGTACCATGGGCTGCCAGAAAAATGAACAGATCTGTCTTGGAAGAAGTACAGCCTGAATGCTCCTTAGAAGCGAGGATGGTGAGACTTCGTCTCACCTGCTTTGGACATGTTATCAGGAGGAGCTAGTCCCTGGAGAACACATCATGCTTGGTAAAGTAGAGGGTCAACAAAAAAAGAGGAAAACCCTCAATGACATAGATTGACAAAGTGACTGCAACAACAGGCTCAAACATAGCTACGATTGTGAGGATGGCATGGGACCAGGCAGTGTTTTGTTGTGTTGTATATGGGGTCACTATGAGTTGGAACCAACTCCAGGGCACCTAACAACAGCAACAACAGAGAAAAGGCCATTCAGGAGGCTAAGAAAGAGCAGCCTGAGGGCAAGAGGAACGCTAGGAAAGGGTGGTGTCTTGAGAATAAGCATTTCAAGAAAGAGGGAATGATCAACTGAGCCAAATGCTCCAGAAGGGTCAACTAAATAGGAATAAAAAGTATCTTTTGAATTTAGTGGCATGGGCTTGCTGGTGACCTCAAGCAAAAAGAGTTCAGTGGTAATGTAAAATGAAAGCTGGGCTGTAGCAGGTTGAGTAGTAGATGTCAGGACATGGAGAATGTAGGTGTAAATGACTTAACCCTTTTGTGCCCAGTGGTACATATAGTGACCATGAATTTTTTCATCTTCTGAGGTTTATTGGGAAGCTCCTGTACTACTAATAGTCATGCTACTGCAAGGCAGGGGCCTTTATGACTATTTGAAACTGAAGAAATGGGCTTGTGTTGCAAATTATTGTTTTTACAGGGTATTACATGAGGTGTCTGAATTTTTGTTAGGAAAAATAGAAATTTTGAAAATTTTTATTTATTATACATATGTATCAGTAGACCCCGGTGGGGACTCTGGGGTATAATTAGTGGTACTTCATATGTACCGCTAAACACTTAGGGTAGGCTTGTGGGGAGGGTCAAGAGAAAAAAAAGCCATACTACCTACCAAAAATTCAGACACACGCTACGATTCAGCATGCTTCTTTTGATGAAAACACATGATATCAACAAAAAATCCAAAGCACAAAATAATTGGGTAACCAAAGTGTTAAAATAGTGGTTGCAAAGGAGAAGGAGGAGAAGAAGGGAATAGCCGGAGGGGTCAGAGGAGTCCAGAGAGGTGGTTTTATGTTCTTTTTTCTTTTAAGAGGGGAGGTCCTTGAGAACATTCAGATTTTGAGCGGAAGGAGCCAGTAGATCGGGAAAGCCTAAAGGTTACAGAGGAGAGAGAGGGAATACTTAATGAGGTGAAGTCCCAGAGAAGGTGGCAAAGGGTAAGTCTGGGGATCCCTTGCATTGTAAGAGGTAGGTTGGCAGAGGGGAAAGGTACAGATGCAGATGCACTGCAGGTGAGGTGCAAGGAAGTTCATGGCCTCTCTTTCCTCAGTGCAATAGGAGGTAAAGGGGAAGCAGCGGGGTGGGCAGATTTATGGGTTTGAAGAAAGTTTTGAAAAGCTACTCCAGGAGAAAAGGAGAGTTGACTATGGAAATACAGAAGGACTCTTGGTCAGTGATGATGGCCTAGATTAAATAGACATTGTGACTCTTAACATGGCCCCAGTGCGTGTGGGTCTGTGGTTTTCTTTAGTTGCACTTAGGATCCTGAAGTAGGAGCATAGTTTGGCAGATGCTGGCCACAGTTGGGAGTTGGCAAAGCAACTTCTTTCGAAAGACCAAGGGGCAAGGAAATGTAAAGCACGGCAAGAAAGGGGCTAAAGTGATGAATGATAGGGTCTGTTGCTATTAAGACCTGTCTTGCAGGAGAACTCTGAGAAGGGGCTGAGGAAGTTGAATGTATTTTAACATTAGAACAACAGTCATTTCTCGTGGAGAGGGAAGCCAGCGGTGGGAAGAAAAACCTGTAGACTGGAAGCTTGAAATAGACTAAGAGTAAGATTATGGGAGAGTAGAGACGGCCATTGGAAGACCAAAATGGCTAATAAAAATCAAGACTGGGTGGTCTTTGTTTGAGGCTAGGACCTGTTCCAGTGAAGACACCAGATGATGGCAGAATTCTGAGGAGGGCCAGCAGACCAGTCTCTGTTCAGCATTTCTCAATTAAAAGCCTCAGAGAAATTGTTTTGGTTTATCTCTGAAGAGACCTGTCTCCAAATAGTTGGAAGGTCAGGATTAGCTGGCTTCCTGGATGATCATCTCCCGCTGGAACCATAGGCCTAGGTCTCCAGTGGAGAACAGGTGAAGCCTGGAGGGGCTGCATTCTCAGCATGAGGCACCCCTGTGACTGTAAGTCAGTTGGTAGAACTACAGTCCTTGAGGCATGGTGGTTGATAAGCTTGCTTTTCTTTGCTTTGTTCAAACCACTCCTGGACAGTTTGTCTGGTCCTGGGTCTCACATGAAGCGGGGGTGGTCATAGGAGTGGACAGGATCCAGTGGCCAGAAGGGTGAGGGGAAAGAAAGCATGTTATATAAGGATCAGGTGACGGCCTAGTGAAGAGAAGACTTAAGGAGGAGGTAATTAAGGTTTTCAAGTAATTGAGGGACTCTTATGGGGAAAGTGGCTTAAATGTAACCTATGGGGCTTGAGCAGTAAGTGCAGGGGCCAGGGAATAGAAGTGGGGAGGTAAATAGGCTTTCTTCTAATACAAGGTAGTTCCTCATTCATGGAGGCTCAGGCAGAGACCAGACAAGAGCTTTATCACAGTTACTGTAGAACAGTATCCAGTGGTGGGGGCAGGGAGAGGAGAGTGGGGCCTTTAAGATCCCTTCTAACTTCGGCCTTCTAAGAAAACTCTGAAATCGGCTTATGAGAAATTTGTGGTAAAAGTAGATGCCTCATAAGAAAAGATGGTATTGTTCTTAAACTTGGATTTTTCATTACTTTATGCTTTGATTGTTTTTATATGTTGTTGATTAACTGAACAAAGTTCTCTATGTTCATAAATATTTTGCTTTATTAATCTGTTATACTGTTGTGGCATTTCTTAGAGGATCTCTTAGTACCCAAGTCTAGATTCCAGTGCTAGCTTTGCCACTGAAACAATATTAGTAATGGTAATAGCTTATGTGTATTAAAAGTTTGTTAGACCAAGTGGGATCTGTAACAGGCATACACAACTGGTTCAACATTTGAAAATCAATTAATGTAACCCATCATATTAACACACTAAAGAAGAAAAGTTGTATATCAATTGACCTAAAAAAGTATCTGACAAAATCCAATACTCATTCATGATAAAAACCTTCAGCAAATTAGGAATAGAGAGGGATTTCTTCAACTTGATAAAAAAATAATCTACAAAAATCCTGCAGCCAACACTGTACTTACTGGTGAGAGATAAGATGTTTTCCCCCGACAGTCAGGAACAAGGCAAGGATGTCTCCTTACACCACTTCTATTCAACATCATACTGGAAGTCCTAGCTGATAAGACAAGAAAAAGAAAAGGTCTACAGGTTGGAAAGGAAGAATAGAAATGTCTTTCTTCACAGATGACATGATTTTCTGTGTAGACACTGTTAAGAAAATTAGAAGATAAGTCACTAACTTGGAGAAAATATTTGCAAAACACATATTTGATAAAGAACTTATATCAAAAATATACAAAGAACTCTTAAAGCTCAACAATAAGAAAACAAACAACCCAATTAAAAAATGAATAAAACATCTGAATAGATGCCTAACCAAAGAAGATATACAGATGGCAAAGAAGCATATGAAAAGATGCTTTAACATCATTTGTTACTTGGTAAATGCAAATTAAAATAACAGTGAGATACCACTACACACCTGTTAGAATGGCTAAAACAAAACAAAACGAACAAACAAACCTGACAATACCAATTGCCAGCAAGGATCTGGAGCAACAGGAACCCCCATTCATTGCCGGTGGGGATACAGACACTTTGGAAGACAGTTTTGTAGTTTCTTACTTAGTCTTACCATATAATACAGCAGTCTCACTCCTAGGTAAAGTACTCACCCAACTTATTTGAAAACTTATGTCTGCACAAAAATTAGCACGTGAATGTTCATATCAGATTTATTCATAATCATCAAAAATTGGAAGTAAGCTTGTGACCTGTCATCTAAGATACTCCACTGGTCCCACCCCATCTGCAGCAAGGGAGAATGAAGAAAACCAAAGATACAAGGGAAAGATTAGTCCAAAGGACTGATGGACTACAACTACCATAGCCTCCACCAGACTGAGTCCAGCACAACTAGATGGTGCCCGGCTACCACCACTGACTGCTCTGACAGGGATCACAATAAAGGGTACCAGGCAGAGCTGGAGAAAAATGTAGAACAAAATTCTAACTCACAAAAAAAGACCAGAGTTACTGGTCTGACAGAGACTGGAGACACCCGGAGAGTATGGCCCCTGGACACCCTTTTAACTGAGTACTGAAGTCACTCCTGAGGTTCACCCTTCAGCCAAAGATTAGACAGGCCTATAAAACAAAACAAGACTAAATAGGCACACCAGCTCAGGGGCAGGGACGTCTTGAAGGGTGTTTGGCTGTTTCGGTTGTTTGTTAGAGACCTGCATTTAATACCAGATAAGACTCATCATGATCCCGGCTATTCAAATTGATAATCAGTGGACCATGTTGCAGGGAATAGTGCAGGATGAATTTTCATGTAAAATCTGCAAATGCCTCTGTTTGTTAAGTATTGGATTAATAATTTTGATTTTTGGAATTGCTGTGGTGATCTTTCATGAGAATTACACAACTTTTTGCATTGTGACGGCAATAATTGCTTTTGGCATTCTTTTTTTCACCATTACTGGAGTAATACTCTTTTATGAAGTATGCCGGAAGTCATTCAAATTGTCTACTCTATAACTGAAGGAACTCCAAGGTGTAGAATTGGCCAGAATCAAGTTGAAGCTAGAGCAACAGAGGCACCGATAGCCAGCACCTGACTAGAAACTTTATTAAACCTGGATGTCTTTGAGCCTTTGGACTTTTTTAGCTCTCTTGAACATTTTTAAGTAGAGATAAACTTGGGTTTTTAAAAGAAAAAAACTTTTTTTTAGAGTAAAAAGAAGAGAAATACACTTAAAAATTCTTAAAAAAAAAAAAAAAAAAAAAGGCAGGAGGGGACAGGAAAGCTGGTAATAGGGAACCCAAGATCGAGAAGGGGAGAGTGTTGACATGTTGTGGGGTTGGCAGCCAATATCGCGAAACAATATGTGTATTAGTTGTTTAATGAGAAACTAATTTGCTCTGTAAACCTTCATCTAAAGAATAATTAAAAAAAAAAAACTGGAAGTAACCAAGATGTCCATCAGTAGGTGAATGGATAAGCAAACTGTGGTATATACATCCAATGGAATAATATTCATCAAAAAGAAGGTAGGAAGGAAGGGAGGGAGGGTGAGAGACAGGAGCTATCAAGCCATATAAAGACATGGGTGAATCTTAAATGCATATTGTTGAGTGAAAGAAACCAATCTGAAAAGGCTACATATATATGATTCCTTTTTTTTTTTTTTTTTTTTTGACAGTCTAGGAGAGGTAACACTAGAGACAGTAAAAAGATCAGTGGTTGCCAGGGTTTTGGGAAGGGGGAGAGTTGAATAGGTGAAGCATAGGGGATTTTTTAGATGGTAAAACTATTCTGTAGAACTCTATAATGGTGGATACATGACTAAGTTATAGAACTTTACAGCACAAAGAGTGAACATTAATATAGGCAAATTAAAAAATCATTTGGGAGGTTGAGGGAGCCTAGGGTAGAATGCAAAATGTAACAAAAGAATCTAACTGTATTATAAATGTATGAAACAACGTCATTGAAGGAGATGAGGGAAAAAGATGCTGACCTATGCAGCTTTGGAAATGAGTGGAGTCTGTAAGACAAAAGGCAGAAGGAATTGTACATAAACGCTGCACTGTAGTTGGTAAAGTTGTTTCCCAAAGGGTATGGGTTAATAGTTCTGAAACCACTATACATGCATACTGGAATTGAACAGTTAAATGTATGGTGAATGGTGGGAGCCAGGTTTCTGACTGTTAGAATCAGAGTTAGAGACAAAGGGAGAAGGCTAGAATTATCCATGTAGTAATCAATTAGAGTTGGAGATACCAGTATAAACTCATCTTTAGCTTAATTTAGATACAGATCGTTACATATAGAAATATTTATAGATATGTGAATAATATGTGGAGCCCTGGTGGCGCAGGGGTTAAGAACTTGCTTGCTAACCAAAAGGTTGGCCAGTTTGAATCCATCAGTCACTCCTTGGAAACCCTATGGGGCAGTTCTGCTCTGTTCTGTAGGGTTGCTATGAGTTGGAACTGACTCAATGGCAACAAGGTTGTATATAAATGGGTTAGTATACACATACACAAATATGTATTACCTTGTTCTGTCAGCTGAGAGGCCTGAGAAACAATGATACCCTAATAGCAACAAGCACACCTAGTCCCTATATCTTGGTTTCTAATACCATTGTCCAATAAAAGGAAACAGAGCTCCTTGGAGAAATGGCTTATTTTAGGACTGGGGCAAGAAATATACAAGATGAGCCTGGAGCATCATGTAGTTTCAGAAAGTAAGGAAGTGCTCAGACCAACCAAAACTGATGGAGGTGTGTCTGAGGGACACAGTGAACCAACTGAAAGAGCTCCCATTTACCAAAGCTGCAACAATTTGAGAAACAAAATAAATAACATAGTATTGGCTTATAACCCAAACTATGAAATATATGTCCATGAGTTCATACTGGTATAAATAAATGATTGAATAGACCAATCTCCCATGCAGAAGAATTCCAAATAATTTATGTAGAAACCTTGCCCTCAAGGAAGTAGCGCACAACTTCCCCCTAAGTACAGCTGAGCATAGTGACTTCTTTCCAGTATATGTGGGTATTGTAATTTATGTAACCAAATCCCTAATGATGACCATTTTGGTGTTTCCCCCATTCTTTTGCTTTTATAAACAGTGCTTCAGTGAACCCTTATTCATAGGTGTTTCTATGTTTTTGTATTTTCATGAGATAAATATTCTAGGAGAATATAACTTTAACATTTTGAAAGATATATTCAAATTGTCCTTCAGCATGATCCTATTAATTTATACTCTCCAAAACAGTCTATGAAAGTACCAATTTCTTCATACCCTTGGTACAACATGTGACTCACAAAGGGCTAATATATTTTCTTTAGTGTACAGAGAGCTTTTACCAATAAAAGGACAGATCTCCCAGTAGAAAGATGGGTGAAGGGCCTGAGGAGGCAATTCACAAAGCAAATACCACAAAGGCCTATAAATATTTGGAACAAAAAAGTGTTAGCTGGATGTCGTGAAAGAAATGCACAATAGAAACAGGAAGATATCATTTTGTCTATTGAGTTAGGAAAGAAAAAAAGAATTAACGGTAGCTGGTATTAGCCTGCGTATAAGAGCATAGGTCCTCTTATACCTGTTGATGGAAAACAAGTAGACCCTTTGAAGACCAAGTTTTTTATATATGCTTTTTTTAAAAAAAGGACACACACTTTTATTTTCACTCCACTGTATAAGAATTTATCCTAAAACCTTAATTAAATCTTAGTATATATACATATATATATATATATATATATGCCCAAACCATCCCATTGCTGTCGAATCAGTTCCAACTCATAGTGACCCTACAGGACAGAGTAGAACTGCCCCATAGGGTTTCCAGGGAGCAGCTGGTGGATTTGAACTGCTGACCTTTTGGTTAGCAACCATAGCTCTTGACCACCGTGCCACCAGGGCTCCAGCGATTGTGAGGACGGTACAGGACCAGGAAGTGTTTCGTTCTGTTGTACACAGGGTCGCTATTAGTCATAACCAGCTCGACAGCACCTAACAAGAAGAAGTTCATCACAGGGCTGTATCATCATTTACTTAAGCAACCCCCTATTATTAGATAAGTTGTTCCTAATTATTTTATTGTAATAAACAATGCTGTGTTCATTGTTACCTAATAACAATGATGTTCACCACAGCATTGTTTATATATAAAGATGTTCACCACACCATTGTTTATTGAAACAAAATAGAAATAACCTGTCTAATAATAGGGGGTTGCTTAAGTAAATGATGGTACAGCCCTGTGATAAACTTGTTGTTGTTAGGTGCCGTCATGTCGGTTCCAACTCATAGTGACCCTGTGTACAACAGAATGAAACACTGCCTGGTCCTGCGCCATCCTCACAATCCTTGTTATGCTTGAGCCCATTGTCGTAGCCACTGTGTCAGTCTATCTCATTGAATAAGTATGGTGAAAGGATACAACCCTGATGCATACCTTTCCTGATTTTAAACCACACAATATCCCCTTGTTCTGTTTGCAGTACAGGTTTCGCATGAGCACAATTAAGTGTTCTGGAATTCCCATTCTTCGTAACGTTATCCATAATTTGTTATGATCCACACAATCAAATACCTTTTCATAGTTAATAAAACATAGGTAAACATATTTCTTCTATTCTCTGCTTTCAGCCAGGATCCATCTGACATCGGCTATGATATCCCTTGTTCCACATCCTCTTCTGAATCCTTCTTGAACTTCTGGCAGTTCCCTGTTGATGTACTATTGCAACCCTTTTGAATGATCTTCAGCAAAATTTTACTTGCATGTGATATTAATGGTGGTATTCAATAATTTCCACATTCTCTTTGTTCACGTTTCTTTGGAATGGGTACAAATATGGATGTCTTCCAGTCTGTTGGCTAGGTAGCTGTCTTCCAGATTTCTTGGCACAGACAAGTGAGCACTTCCAGTGCTGCATCCGTTTGTTGAAACATCTCAATTGGTATTCCATCAATTCCTGGAAACTTGTTTTTCACCAGTGCTTTCAGTGCAACTTGAACATCTTCCTTCAGTACCATCAGTTCTTAATCATATGCTATCTTCAGAAATGGCTGAATGTCGACTAATTCTTTTTGGTACAGTGACTGTGTATTCCTTCCATCTTCTTTTGATGCTTCCAGAGTCATTTAGTATTTTCCCTGTAGAATCCTGCAGTATTGCAACTCAAGGCTTAAATTTTTTCTTCAGTTCTTTCAGCTTGAGAAATACCAAGTGTGATCTTCTCTTTTGGTTTTCTATCTCCAGGTCTTTGCAGATTTCATTATAATACTTTACTTTGTCTTCTCATGCTACCCTTTGAAATCTTCTGTTCACCTTTTTTACTTCATCATTTCTTCCTTTCACTTTAGCTACTCTGTGTTCAAGAGCAACTTTCAGAGTCTCTCCTGACATTCATTTGGCTCTTTTCTTTCTTTCCTGTCTTTTTAATGACCTCTTGCTTTCTTCATGTGTGATGTCGTTGATGTCATTCCACAACTCATCTGGTCTTTGGTCACTAGTGTTTATTGCATCAAATATATTCTTGAAATGCTCTCTGTCTTAATCATCTAGTGCTGCTATAACAGAAATACCACAAGTCGATGGCTTCAACAAACAAAAGTTTATTCTCTCACAGTCTGGTAGGCTACAAGTCCAAATTCAAGTTGTCAGCTCCAGAGGAAGGCTTTCTCTTCTCTCTTGGCTCTGGTGGAAGGTTCTTGTCGTCCATCTTCCCCTGGCCTAGGAGCTTCTCAGTGCAGGAACCTTAGGTCCAAAGGATGTGCTCTGCTCCCAGTGCTGCTTTCTTGGTAGTAGGAGGTTCCCATGTCTCAGCTCGCTTCTGTCTTTTATATCTCAAAAGAGACTGGCTCAAGAAACAGTCTAATCTTGCAGATTGAGTCCTGCATCATTAACATAACTGCCATTAATACCATCTCATTAACATCATAGAGATAGGATTTCCAACATACAGGAAAATCACATCAGATGACAAAATGGTGGACAATCACAATACTGGGAATCATGGCCTAGATAAAATGATACACATATTTTTGGGGGACACAATGCAGTCCATGACACTCTGTAAGCTCAATATCTTCAGTCAGAACAAGACCAGGGGCCGACTGTGGAACAGACCATCAATTGGATGCAATTTCAAGTTGAAGTTGAAGAAAATAAGAGTAAGTCCATGAGAGCCAAAGTACGACCTTGAGTACAATGAACTTGGCAGCTGCTAAAAATTATGTAGTAGAAGATGTATTTATTTACTTATAAAAATTCTTGTGGTATATGGTTAATATATACCAATTTTATTGAAAAAGAGAAATACATGTTCTGTGTATGGAAAAAAAGACTAGGACATATATCACAATGTTTATTGTGGTGGCCTGTATGTGAAATTGAAATTATAAGTGATTTTTGTCCTTTGTGCTTGTCTCTCTTTTCCTTGTTTTCTAAATTAAGCTTCTATTAAATTTTGTAGTTAGAAAAAAGAATTAAAAATGTTTAAAACTGAGAGGTAGGGCCAAGATGGTGGAGTAGTAAGATACTTCTGGTGGACCCTCTTACAACAAAGACCCCAAAAAACAAGAGAATCAATTATATATGACAATCTAGAAGCCCTGAACATCTAAGGCAAAGTTGAGGAACCAGACTGAGTGGCAGGGGGAGGGAGAGACAGTTCGGAAGCAGCGAGGAGTTACCAGACCTGACCCAGCGAGAGCCTGAGCCCTTCAGGCCTGAGCAGCTCATAGGTGAGAGGTGAGGCAGGCAAGCAGCAGTGCTCAGGAGGCCCGTTTTCCGCACCAGGAGAGACCCAGCACCAGAGAGTCTACTCAGCCACCAAACCAGTAAGAAGCAGCCCTAGATCGGCGAAAGATAAGTACTTGTGTACGGCCTACTGCGCGGATCAAAAACACCCCCCTTAGGGAAAAACCTCTCTCCCATTTAGGTTGCCGCTCCTTGCTTTGCACTGGGTTCCGGACCAGCTTCAGCAGTTGCGGAGTCCCCTGGGCTGGAAGTAGGATCCATCACGTGCCCTGAGCCATTCTCCCTGCCTTGGAGAGGAAACAAATTAACGAACAGGGACAAAAATAAACTGCCAGCTCCCCTAAGCCAGGAACCCAGGGTAGGCACAGCTCCTTTGCCTAGGCACAGGCATAAGGGATCCATGGACTTCGAGTGCCTTTCCCCCTGCAGAGACTTATGTGGGCCCATTTCAACAGCATAGGCCCTCATTACTGCAGTACAATAGGCTATATACCTGAAGTCTAACTTGAACTGTTTCAGCTGTGAAGTGGCAGGTTCTTGACATTTGATACTGCTCTGCCCATTAAGCAGGGTCTTCACCTGCCCACATCAGGGGCCTGAGGACTCATGGCTCCACCCACGCCACCTAGCGACCTGCAATAGGGGCCCAAGAATAAGAGGTGCCCCCCCAGTCCTTACAGCCAACAGCACTGAGTGCTCATAGTCCGGCTGCAAAACCCACCCACCTGTGCGCTGTAGGGAACAGGGACATGCCTTCCTCCTGGACAATCAGGGGCAGCCATCAGCCCCCTGCCTTGCTCAGAGGGTGTCCCCCTGCTGCAGCCAGATGCCTGTGCCTATACCAATCACCCATGCCTATTTAGAACTGTAGGTGAGAGCCTACACCACACGCTTGGTGGCTATCTATCTGGGCACCTGAGCTGAGTCCATACAGGAGGAGTGGGTGGACTCCTGACCTCACATACCTAGTAACAGATCTATCCACCTGGTGACAGGACATTAGAGCTTCAGAGGTGGCAATAATCAAACTAGCTTGCATGAGCAGCCCATTTGGGCATATCAAAACAAAACGAGAAGCTAGGACACAGTAAGCAAACATAAAATAAATAAATATAATAACTTATTGATGGCTCGGAGACAACAATCAATATCAAATCACATAAAGAGGCAATCCATGATGCTTTCAGCAAGCTCCCAAAATAAAGAATCTAGAAATTTCCCAGAGGAGGAAAGTTTCTTGAAATTACCAGAGGCAGAATACCAAAGATTAATATACAGAACTCTTCAAGAAATTAGGAAGGAAATTAAGCAAAACGCAGAACATGCAATAGAGGAAATTAAAAAGATTATAGAAGAGCATAATGACAAATTTAACAGGCTGCAGGAATCCATACAGAGACAGCAATCAGCAATCCAGAAGATTAACAATAAAATTTCAGAATTAGACAATAGAAAGTCATAGGAGCAGAACTGAGGTAATGGAAGTCAGAATTAGTGAGATTGAAGATAAAGCACTTGACACCAACATCTTTGAGGAAAAATCAGATAAAAGAATTTAAAAAAATGATGAAAGCTAAGAATTATGTGGGCTTATATCAAGAGGAATAACCTATGAGTGATTGGAGTACCAGAAAGGGGGGGCGGGGAATAACAGAAAATACAGAGAGAATTATTGAAGATTTGTTGGCAGAAAACTTCGTGAAAGATGACAAGATATCCAAGATGCTCATCTAACCCCATATAAGGTAGATCCCAAAAGAAAGTCACCAAGACCTATTATAATCAAACTTGCCAAAACCAAAGATCAAGAGAAAATTTTAAGAGTGGCTAGAGAGAAATGATAAGTCATCTACAAAGGAGAGTCAATAAGAATAAGCTTGGACTACTCAGCAGAAACCGTACAGGCAAGAAGGCAATGAGATGACATATATAAAGCCTTGAAGGAAGAAAACTGCCAGCAAGAATTATATATCCAGCAAAACTGTCTCTCAAATATGATGGTGAAATTAGGGCATTTCCAGATAAACAGAAGTTCAGGGAATTTGCAAAAACCAAAGCAAAATTGCAAGAAATACTGAAGGGAGTCCTCCAGTTAGAAAATCAGTAACATCGGATAACAACCCAAGACTAGAACACAGGACAGAGCAACCAGATATGAACCCAGATAGGGAAGTCACAAAAATAAATCAAAGCTAAAACACTGAAAATAGGGAAACAGATGTCAATATGTAAAAGATAACAACATTAAAACAAAAAAGAGGGATTTAAAAAATGTAGACTTAGATTTTTCATATGGAGAGCAAATTAAGGTGATACAAAGAAATAAAAGACTGGTATAAACTTAGAAAAATAGGGGTAAATACTAAGGTAACCACAAAGGAAACTAACAATTCTACAAGTCAAAATAAAAAACTAGAAAAATATAAAGACTTAGCAAACACAAAATCAACAACAATGAAAAAGATGAAAAGAAAATATATAAAGAAAAATGGCTCAGCAAGAAAATTAAGTGGAACAAAGAAACTGTGAACAACACACAAAAAAAGACATCAAAATGACAGCACTAAACTCATACCTGTCAATAGTTACACTGAATGTAAATGGACTAAATGCACCAAAAAAGAGACAGAGAGTGGCAGATTGGATAAAACAACATCATCCATCTGTATGCTGCCTACAAGAGACACACCTTAGACTTAAAGACACAAACAAACTAAAACTCAAAGGATGGAAAAAAATCTATCAAGCAAACAACATTCAAAAAAGAGCAGGAGTGGCAATATTAATCTCCGACAAAATAGACTTTAAAATCCACCACAAAGGATAAGGAAGGACACTATATAATGATTAAAGGATCAGTACATCAGGAGGACGTAACTATAATAAATATTTACGCACCCAATGACAGGGCTACAAAATATATAAAACAAACTCTAACAGCACTGAAAAGAGAGATAGACAGCTCCACAATAGTAGTAGGAGACTTCAACACACCACTTTCAGTGAAGGACAGAACATCCAGAAAGAAGCTCAGCGAAGACACGGAACAGATAAATGCTACAATCAACCAACTTGATCTCATAGACATATACCGAACACTCCACCCAACAGCAGCCAAATATACTTTCTTTTCCAATGCACATGGAACATTCTCCAGAATAGACCACTTATTAGGCCATAAAGCAAGCCTTAACAGAATCCAAAGCATCAAAATATTACAAAGCATCTTTTCTGATCATAAAGCCATAAAAGTAGAAATCAACAACAGAAAAAGCAAGGAAAAAAAATCCAACCCGTGGAAACTAAACACCTTGCTCAAAAACTACTGGCTTATAGAAGAAATTAAGGATGGAATAAAGAAATTCATAGAATCAAACAAGAATGAAAATACATCCTACCAGAATGAAAATACATCCTACCAGAATGAAAATATATCCTACCAGAACCTTTGGGACACAGCAAACCCAGTGATCAGAGGTCAGTTTATAGCAATAAGTGCACACACCCAAAAAGAAGAAAGGGCCATAATCAAAACATTAACCCTACAACTGAACAATTAGAAAGAGAGCAGCAAAAGACGTCCTCAGGAGCTAGAAGAAAGGAAATAATAAGACTTAGAGCAGAATTAAATGAAATAGAATAGAAAAATAATTGTAAGAGTTAACAAGACCAAAAGCCGGTCTTTGAAAAGATCAACAAAATTGATAAACCATTGGCCAAACTGACAAAAGAAAAACAGGAGAGGAAGCAGATAACCCGTATAAGAAATGAGATAGGTGATATCACAACAGACCCAACTGAAATTAAAAGAATCAGAACAGAATACTACGAAAAATTGTACTTTAACAATCTAAAAACCTAGAGAAAATGGACAAATTTCTAGAAACTCACTACCTACTTAAACTAACACAAACAGAGATAGAACAACTAAATAAACCCATAACAAAAGAAGAGATTGAAAAGGTAATTAAAAAACTCCCAACAAAAAAAGCCCTGGCTGGGATGGCTTCGCTGGAGAATTCTACCAAACTTTCAGAGAAGAGTTAACACCACTACTACTAAAGGTACTTCAGAGCATAGAAAAGGATGGAATACTCCCAAACTCATTCTATGAAGCCAGCATAACCCTGATACCAAAACCAGTAAAGACACCACAAAAAAAAAAAAAAAAAAATTACAGGCCAATATCCCTTATGAACATTAACGCAAAAATCCTCAACAAAATTCTAGCCAATAGAATTCAACAACATATCAAAAAAATAATTCACCATGATCAAGTGGGATTTATACAAATATGCGGGGATGGTTCAACATTAGAAAAACAATATAATCCATCACATAAATAAAACAAAAGATAAGAACCACATGATCTTATCAATTGATGCACAAAAGGCATTTGACAATGTCCAACACCAATTCATGATAAAAGCTCTCAACAAAATAGTAATAGAAGGGAAATTCCTCAGTATAATTAAGGGCATTTATATAAAGCCAAAAGCCAACATCATCCTAAATGGAGAGACTTTGAAAGCATACCCCTTGAGAGTGGGAATCAGACAGGGATGCCCTTTATCACCACTCTTAGTCAACATTCTGCTGGAAGTCCTAGTCAGAGCAGTTAGGCTAGAAAAAGAAATAAAGGGCATCCAGATTGGTAGGGAAGAAGTCAAAGTATCTCTGTTTGCAGATGATATGATCTTATACACAGAAAACCCCAAAGAATCCACAAGAAAACTACTGGAACTAATAGAAGATTTCAGCAAAGTTTCAGGATACAAGATAAACATACAAAAATCAGTTGGATTCATTTACACCAACAAGGAGAACCTCAAAGAGAAAATCATGAAATCAGTACCCTTTAGAATAGTCCCCAAGAAGATGAAATACTTAGGAATAAATCTAACCAGAGATGTAAAAGACCTACACAATGAGAACTACAAGACGCTACTGCAAGAAACCAAAAGAGACCTGTGTAAGTGGAAAAACATACCTTGCTCATGGATAGGAAGACTCACATTGTGAAAATGTCAATTCTACCCAAAGCGATCTACAGATACAATGCAATCCCGATCCAAATTCCAACAGCATTTTTTAATAAGATGGAGAAACAAATCACCAACTTCATATGGAAAGGGAAGAGGCCCCAAATAACTGTAGAATTACTGAAGAAGAAGAACAAAGTGGGAGGCCTCAGGCTACCTCACTTTAGTACCAGTTATACTGCCACGATAGTCAGAACAGCCTGGTACTGGTACAAGAAGAGATACGTAGACCAATGGAACAGAATTTAGAGTCCAGACATAAGTTCATCCACCTATGAGCAGCTGATATTTAACAAAGGCCCAAAGTCCATTAATTGGGGGAAAGACAGTCTCTTTAACAAATGGTACTGGCATAACTGGATATCCATCTGCAAAAAACTTAAACAAGACCCATGCCTCACATCATGCACAAAAACTAACTCAAAGTGGATCAAAGACTTGAATATAAAATCAAAAGCAATAAAAGATCATGGAAGAAAAAACAGGGACAATGCTAGGAGCCCTGCTACATGGCATAAACAGAATACAAACTGTAAGTAACAAGGCACAAGCACCAGAAGAGAGACTAGATAACTAGGAGCTCCTAAAAATCAAACACTTATGTTCATCAAAAGACTTCACCAAAAGAATCAAAAGACAACCTACGGACTGGGAAAAAATTTTTGGCTCTGACAAATCTTATCAGCGTCTGATCTCTAAAATCTACAAGATACTGCAAAACCTCGAAACAAAAGACAAATAACCCAATTAAAAAATGGGCAAAGGATACGAACAGGCACACCAAAGAAGATATTCAGGTGGCTAACAGACACATGAAGAAATGTTCATGATCATTAGCCATTAGAGAAATGCAGATCAAAACTACAATGAGATACCGTCTCACCCCAACAAAGCTAGCATTAATTCAAAAAACATAAAATAATAAATGCTGGAGAGGTTATGGAGAGACTGGAACACTTATACACTGTTGGTGGGAATGTAAAATGGTACAACCACTTTGGAAATCTGTTTGGCGCTTCCTTAAAAAGTTAGAAATAGAAGTACCATACGATCCAGCTATCCTGCTCCTTGGAATATATCCTAGAGAAATGAGAGCCGTCACGGGAATAGATATATGCACACTCATGTTCATTGCAGCACTGTTCACAACAGCAAATAGATGGAAACAACCTAGGTGCTCATCAACGGAGGAACGGATAAACAAATTATGATATATCCACAGAGTGGAATACTATCCAATGATAAAAAACAACGATGAAGCCTTGCAACATCTTATAATATGGAGGAATCTGGAAGGCATTATGCTGAGTGAATTTAGTCAGTCACTTAAGGACAAACATTGTATAAGACCACTATTATAGGAACTCAAGAGAAGGTTTAAACACAGACGACAACATTCTTTGATGGTTACGAGTGTGGGGAGGGAGGGGTGAGGGTTGTTCACTAACTAGATAGCAGACAAGTATTATCTTAGATGAAGGGAAGGACAGCACACACTACAGAGGAAGTCAGTACAACTGGACTAATCCAAAGCTAAGAAGTTTCCTGAATACAGTCAAACCCTTTGAGGGACAGAGTAGAGGGGTAGGGATCTGGGGACCATGCTTTCCGGGAACATCTACGTCAATTGGCATAACAAGGCTTATTAAGAAAACGTTCTGCCTCCTACTTTGGTGAGTGGCGTCTGGGGTCTTAAAAGCTAGCAAGCAGCCATCTAAGATGCATCAATTGGTCTCAACCACCTGGAGTAAAGGAGAATGAAGAACACCAAAGACACAAGGAAAGTATTAGCCCAAGAGACAGAAAGGGCCACATAAACCAGAGACTTCATCAACCTGAGACCAGAAGAACTAGATGGTACCCGGCTGCCACCAGTGACCGCCCAGACAGGGAACACAACAGAGTTCGTGATGGAGCAGGGGAAAGGTGGGGCGCAGAACTCAAATTGTGGTAAGAAGACCAGACTTAATGGTCTGACTGAGACTGCAAGAACCCCGGAAAGCATGGCCCCCAGGTTCTCTATTAGCCCAGAATGAAAACAGTTTCTGAGGTCACCTCTTCAGACAGGGACTGGACTGGACTGTGGGACATAAAGTGATACTTGTGAGGAGTGTGCTTCTTAGCTCAAGTAAATACAAGAGACTAAACGGGCACCTTCTGTCCAGAGGTGAGGTGGGAAGGCAGAGAGAGTTAGGAGCTGGTTGAATGGACGTGGGAAATGAGGGGTGGAAAGGAGGAGTGTACTGTCACAGTTTGGGGAGAGCAATTAGGGTCACATAACAGTGTATGTATAAATTTTTGTATGGGAGACTAAGTTGAAATGCAAATTTCACTTAAACTACAACAACAACAAGAAAAATGTTTAAAACTATGGTGATTTCCCAAAGACACAAGGAAAATATTAGCCAAAGAGACAAAAGGGCCACATAAACCAGAGACTCCATCAGCCTAAGAGCAGAAGAACTATATGGTGCCCGGCTACCACCAGTGACCGCCCTGACGGGGAACACGACAGAAAGTCCGTGATGAAGCAAGAGAAAAGTGTGGAGCAGAGCTGAAATTCATGTAAAAAAAAAACAGACTTAATGGTCTGACGGAGACTGGAGGAACCGTTGAAGGCATGGCCCCCATATGCTCTGTTAACCCAGAACTAAAACCATCTTGAATCCCACTCTTCAGACAAAGATTAGACTGGACTATAAAACATAGAACAATACTCGTGAAGACTGTGCTTTTTAGTTCATGCAGATGCATGAGAACAAGTGGGCGGCTGCTGTCCAGAGGCAGGATGAGAAAGCAGGAAGGGACAGGAACTGGTTGGATGGATCTGGGAAACCCAGGGTGAAAGGGGGAGTGTGCTGTCACATTATAGGCATTGCAACTAGTGTCACATAACAATTTGTGTATAAATTTTTGTTTGAGAAATTAACTTGAAGTATAGACTTTCACCTAAAGTACAATTGAAAAATAAAAAGAAAATTAAAATTAATTAATTAATAAAACTATGGTGATTCTGTCTCTTACCTATCCCTCCTCTCCATTCTCTCACTTAAGGCTGTTGCATCAGCCTCTAAATTAGTTTCCATGCCCCAAGGTACCAGAGTCTTCGTTTTCCAAAAGGATCTATCCTGTTTTTCCTCTGCTCAGAAGCCTCCAGGTCCTCACCTTTGTTGCTTCAGTTGTGCCTGCCCCCATATAGCCTTCACCTCCCTTTTCAGTTTCGTCCTCCCTTCCTTCCCTTACCCTTTAGGGACCTGCATTACCAGTCCTGTCAGCCTACTCAGCTGTCTCTGGTCATGGCACGTACAATCACACCTCAAGCCCATCTTTACCAGTTTAAAGTCTACCCAAAGGTCGCCAAGAGTCAGTCAGAATCCACTGTATGGCAGCTAACAACAACAAACATCTTTCAAAGCCTACCTCCTCCAAGAAGCCTTCCTCTATCGCTGTGTGCCTTTGAGTCAATTGTGACTCCTAGTGATGCTATATGACAGAGTAGAACCTCCCCATAGGGTTTCCTAGGCTGTAATCTTTACAGGAGCAGATCGCCAGGCCTTTTCTCCCGAAGAGTGACTGGTGGGTTCCAACCTCTGACCTTTCAGATAATAGCAGAGTGCATAACCATTGCGCCACCAGGCCTCCTTCTGCTCTATCATTACCTCCTCCATATTGAAGCTCACTTGGTTTGGACTTCTCCTGTGGTCACAATCACTAGCTGCCTTCTAATACACTGATTTCTGGAGAAGCCTGCCTCCTTCTGTGGTCACGTCCCAGGCACAGACTGATAGGGTCTGGACTCACAGTGCCTATAACCTGTACACAGTAAGGACTTCCTGAAAGTGTGTTGAATTATTGACTCAGAGTTGCCTCTGCACACCATGTGCTGGAAAGCCAGAGTCAACCCTGCTGTGTTCCATAATTACGTCATAAATGTATGTGATTTTTTGGTATACAGGAATCTATTAAATTATGCATGTAAACTATCCCACTTGGGATGATGCATAAAAATGCGCATGTGTTAAAATGTAAGGTTTATGGGCGTATCAATTTGTATCCAGAAAAGCTTTCTTCCGTAACTGACTAGTAAACATTTGAGTCTGAACTTAATTTTAGGCCATTCCTTGGAAAAAAAATGATACTATAGAAAGCCAGGCGTGTCCTAGAGGCAACCACAGATAATTATAGTGATAAAACATTTCTATAATACTGCTGCTTAATATAAAAAGCATATTTTTGATTCTTGATTTCTCTTTCCTTGTTTTGATGTTGTACAGTGACGATATTTTGTTAACATGAATATTATTGCAGCTGGCAACTTGCTTTGTTAACTGGAATATCCTTAACTATTTTTTTCTTTGTAAAATTTAAGAGTTTTAGATGCTTCTGTCTTCTAATTCTGTACATCTCCAATACTTTGCCTAGCTCTCCACCCTTCTTTGCAGTGCTATCATCTGTGTTTCACGCCTGTGTTTCACATAGAACATGGTGAAAGATAAATAGGAAAAGCTAACCACTTCCCAGCATTTATTGGCATGAAGCCCCTTCTGTGTTCATTGAAGTGCCATGTGAGTCAACTCTGTATTGCTGGATGACTTTTTTGTTCCTACCAAAGCATGCAGGGATTCGGGGATGTGGATTTATGTGAGAGGTCAACATGAATGATATTCTGAACCAGAGGTGCCAGTATATCCATTTGGCACAAGCCATCTCCAGAAAAATATGCCCCTTAACCCACATTGCTTTATAGAACTTTGAAAGAGGCTTTTGTATCATTTTGGAGCCCTGGTGGTTAAGAGTTCGGCTGCTAACCAAAAGATTGGCAGTTCAAATCTACCAGCTGCTCCTTGGGAACCCTATGGGGCAGTTCTGCTCTGTCTTATAGGGTCTCTGTGAGTTGGAATTGACTGGATGGCAACGGATTTGTTTGTTTTTGTATCATTTAACTTTTGGGTGAACCTTTTCTAGAAGATTAAATTTGTTATAATTGTACAGATATTGGTGAATCCTTCTTAACTTGGGCCTGGCTAGAGATTTGGATTTCCTGGGTGGTACTGCTAGGATGCCTGTCTCTTTGGCCATTTGTCCATCTGTCCATCCACCCATCCATTCCCTCATGGTCTCTCTACAACTGGAATCCTTCTGGCCTGGATTCCTGTCTGATTCATCTCAGAATTCCCTGCAGCATCTTCAGAGAGACTCATGTTTCAAAGGCCCAGTAACTTCCCTGGGTAATGATGGAAGTGCTCATTTCTCTCAGCACCACTGTGTGTGTGTGGGATGGAGGTAATGTTGGAGGGGGCTGAGAATAAGGGACCTGTTTGTGGGGATGGGGTTCCAGAAAGGAACCCTTGACCTCATACAACTCTAGGCTGTGCTCTCCCAGTTATCTGACCAGTTTGAAATACCGTTATCAGTGGTGGGCAGGGGTGACATGGGTGGTTGGCATTTAACAGTTTTTTGGTGTGTATTTGTATGTATTTGACTCTACAGGTCAGTTTTTGGGTTGTTCGAGAAATTCTAACAGCACAGACGTTAAAAATAAGGGCAGAAATCCTGAGCCATTTTGTGAAAATAGCCAAGGTAAGCGGTTTTATTATATTTTCTTTCCTTTCTCTCCCCTCCACTTTTTTTTGTCTCAAAAATGTGTTTC
The DNA here is from genome assembly GCA_030035585.1 of Dugong dugon. Lineage (NCBI taxonomy): Eukaryota > Metazoa > Chordata > Mammalia > Sirenia > Dugongidae > Dugong > Dugong dugon. The sequence continues at coordinate 71,711,663 of CM057471.1, forward strand.
CTCAGTGCTTTGGGCATCCTCATGTGGGAGCTACCTTGCTCTGGGCCTGCCAGGAAGGGTTCTTGAAGGAGGTTGTGTCCTGACTCCCTGAGCAGAACCAGTTATAAGAGCAGCCTGGCTTCCCACTCAGCCCCCCATACATTGGCAGCATGCCTTCCTACCTCATAATTTAGGAGACCAACTACTCTTATTACTTGGGCTTTCACAGAATCTCCACGAGGCTCCAGCAGCTACCCCTTGAATTCATCCATCCTCCTTCTTCAGATTTAGCCGGTACTGGGGGTTGATGGGAAACCTGATGGCATAGTGGTTAAGAGTTCGGCTGCTCACCAAAAGGTCAGCAGTTTGAATCCACCAGGCAGTCCTTGGAAACTCTGGGGCAGTTCTACCCTGTCTTATAGGGTCGCTATGAGTCAGAATCGACTCAATGGCAGTGGGTTTTTTTTTTTTTGTTTGGGGGTTGATGGATTTTAGTTAGCATCAGCGTTTGTAGTAACATCACATCCTGCACAATTTTGTCACCAGTCAGCAGAGTCCACTCCCATTCTGAGCTTAAGGCCTGTGCCAGATGACCCTGCTGTCCCCACCTCTGCCTTCTGCCCCCTGGTCTCATAAGTTCTGTCCCTGCCAGTTGTTGGATACCAGGCTGGCATCTATACCCAGCCTTTTCCCTCCTCTTCCCTCACCTTTGCTGACTCAGGCTGCATCTTTCCTTGGGACCTTCCTAGGGCCCTCCTTGACCACTCTCATCACTTACATGGCCTGGTCAGCACCTCCCCTTCGTCTGCTCCCAACCACTGGGGCTTGCCCAGCTCTTGTTCTATCTGTACGATGCTTGCTTTGTGTATCTGTTGTCTTCCTACCCAGATCCTAGGGAAGCTAACATTGCTGAGGACCCTTACGAGCCAGGCACTGTAGCAGTTGCTTTACTGACACGATCTTTTTTTTTTTTTTTTAATTTTTTTATTGTACTTTAGATGAAGGTTTACAGAACAAATAGTTTTTCATTAAACAGTCAGTACACATATTGTTTTATGACATTGGTTAACAACCCCATGACATATCAACAGTCTCCCTTCGCAACCTTGAGGACCTTTTTTTTTTGGTGAAAAGATACATAGCTAAAGTTACACCATTTCAAAAGTTTCTACATGTACAATTCAGTGACATCGATTACATTCTTCCAGTTGTGCTGCTATTCTCACTGTCCTTTTCCAAATTATTCCATCACCATTATCTTCAACTCACTGTCCCCTAGGCTTCCCATCAAACCTTTTGAGTTGCTGTTGTCAATTTGATCTCACACAGATAATTCTTTTTTTTTTGTTTTGTACCTTAGATGAAGGTTTACAGAACAGTTTCTCATTAAACAGTTGGTACACGTATTACCCTATGACAATAGGGTTAACAACTCCATGACATGTCAACGCTGTCCCTTCTCAACCTTGGGTTCCCTAACACCAGCTTTCCTGTCCCCTCCTGCCTTCTAGTCCTTGTCCCTGGACTGCTGTGCCTGATTAGTCCTGTTTTGTTTTATGAGGCTGTCCAATCCCCGGCTGAACGGTGAACTTCGGGAGGGGCTTCACCACTGAGCTAAAAGGGTGTGCAGCCGCCATACTCTCAGGGTTTCTCCAGTCTCTGTCAGGCCAGTAAATCTGGTCTTTTTTTTTTTTTTTTTTTGTGAATTAGAATTCTGTTCTACATCCTTTTCCAGCTCTGTCCAGGACCCTCTATTGTGATCCTGGTCAGAGTAGTCAGTGGTGGTAGCGGGCTACCATCTAGCTGTACTTGACTCAGTCTGGTGGAGGCCATGGTAGCTGTGGTCCATTAGTACTTTAGACTGATCTTTTCCGTGTTTCTTCTTCTCTTCATTCTCCGTTGCTCCTGAAGGGGTAAGACCAGTGGAGTATCTTAGATGGCTGCTCACAGGCTTTTAAGACCCCAGACGCTACTCACCAAGGTAGAATGTAGAACATTGTCTTTACAAACTGTGTTATGCCAATTGAGCTAGATGTTCCCTGAGACCATGGTCCCCACAGCCCTCCACCCAGCAATTCAGTCTCTCAGGGAGTTTGGAAGTCTATGGAGCTTCCATGACCTTTCCTTGTACAAGTTGTGCTGGCTTCCCCAGTATTGTATACTGTCTTACTCTTCACCAAAGTTACCACTTAACTATTTAGTTCCCCCACCCCATCCCTCGTAACCAACAAAGATTGTTTCTTTTTGTGTGTAAACTTTTACATGAGTTATACAGTAGAAGTCTCATACAATATTTGTCCTTTTGATTAACTTATTTCACTCAGTATAATGTCCTCCAGTTTCATCCACGTTATGAGATGCTTCACAGATTCATCATTGTTCTTTATCTTTGTATAATACTCCATTGTGTATATGTACCATAGTTTGTTTAGCCATTCATCTGTTGATGGGTATCTAGGTTGTTTCCATCTTTCTGCTGTTGCGAACAGTACTTCAGTGAATATGGGTGTGCATATGTCTATTAGTGTGATGGCTCTTATTTCTCTAGTATATATTCCTAGGAGTGGGGTTGCATTTTGTAGTGCTTTTGTTTTATGGTGGGGATGTTTTCTTTGTTCCTCTTACTCTCCTGTACTGAGTTCCTTTTGTTTGTGGATTTTTTTTCATTCCTTTCGTTTTTGTAAGTTTTGTTTTTACTGAGACTTCATGTTTTTCTTCTTTATTTTGATGAGTAGGTTTGTTAACTTTCTTTGTGGTTACCTTGAAATTTACCCGTATCTTCCTAGATTTGAACTGGTCTATTATTACTTGGTATCACTTGACTTCCTTTCCATTAGAAGGTTTTATACCTGTACCGTTTATTCCCTCTTTTATTGTTCTGATGCTGTTTTCATTTACAGATTAACCGCTCTGATTCCCTTTTGTAATTCTTTTGGTTTTGCATAGTCCTTAAGAGTTCATTTCCTGGGTTGGTATCTGGCTAGTACAATCCTGCATCCTATATTCAGCCTGTGGTGTGATATTGTTTGTTCTCAGGTCAAAGGACTTCCTTTAATAAGTCTCATAAGTTTGGTTTGGTTTTTACATAGTCCCTTAATTTCTGTTTATCTGGAAATGACCTAATTTCACCATCATATTTGAATGAGAGTTTTGCAGGATATATTATTCTTGGCTGGAAATTCTTTTCTTTCAAGGTTTTATATATGTCATCCCATTGCCTTCTTGCCTGCACAGTTTCTGCCGAATAATCTGAGCTTAGTCTTATTGTTTCTTCTCTATGTTTTTCTTGAGCTGCTCTCAGGATTCTTTGTCTGTCTTTGGTTTTAGCGAGTGTGATTATGATATGCCTTGGTGATTTTCTTTTGGGGTCTGTCCTATATTGGGTTCGTTGAGCTTCTTGGATGGTCAGCTTTTCAACTTTCATGATATTGGGGAAGTTTTCTGTCAGCAGTTCTTCAGTGATCCTTTCTGGGTTTTCTGTTTTCTCCCCCTGTTCTGGAACTCCAATCACTCGTAGATTTTTGCTTTTGATTGTATCCCACATAATTCTCAGGGTTTCTTCATTTTTCTTCGTTCTTTTTTCTGATGTTTCCTCAAACAGAGTTTTATCCAAGTGCTTTTCTTCAGTCTCTCTGATTCTGTCTTCCATCGTTTCAAACCTGCTCCTCAGCCCTTCCATGACACTGTCCATTTCTGAAATCTTGTTGTTTATCTTGTGGATTTCTAATTGTTTTTGTATGATTTCTAGTTATGAACTTATTTTAGCATTTTTTTTGTGTATTATTTTCTTGAATTCTTCCATTTTTTGTCTGTATTTTCCATGAATTTGTCTGCCTTTTCCATGAATTTGTCTATTTTTTCCTCATTTTTGTCTGTTTTTTGCTTCAACTCTTGGATAATTCTGAATATTAGAGATTTGAATTCCCTATCAGTTAGGTCTGGTGCCTTTTCTTCTACTGGAAGGTCATCTGGTGTTTTATTTTGGATACCTACTGGAACCATCCTGTCCTGTTTTTATAAATGTTTTGATATTGTCTGCTGTCTTTGGGACATTCAGTCGTTATTTTCCTTGTTTATTGATTGTAGATTTGTTTGTTTCATCCTGCTTTTTTGTTTTATTTGGTTATGTCTAAGCAGGTGGGCTGTGCGTTCTTTGTTGTTTGCTCGTCTGTGAGCGCAATACTTCCACCTCCTTCTCCAATGGGCAGGGTCAGTCACTCAGGTATGGTACAGCAGGGCAAGTCCAGCTGAAGGGGAGTTGCTGGGATAGGTTGTTTGTGGCAGGTACCAGGGCTGACAGTGCGGACTAGGAATCAGTGCAGGGCAGGTTCCTGTGCTGCTTGGGAGTGTGATGTACAGCGCATGGTGCAGGCAGGCAGGAAGGAGCGGGGAGATTGTGATGTGTGGAGCTAAGATGGGTATGGGAAAGATGAGAGAGAGGAGAGAGGAACAGAAGCCAAAAACATACAAACAAAAAAGGGTGCTAAGCAAGCTTGCTATTGGAGTGGAGAGATAAGAGACTAAGAAATGGGGGGGAAAAAAAAGAAAAAAATGAATAAATTGAGAAACTGGAAATGAAGAAAGAAAAAGGGGAATAAGAGAAAGAAGAAAACTAAACAAAGAAATGAAAAAAGACAAAACAAAAAGAAAACAATACCCCCAGGGATGTCCCTGTGCATCTGTACAGAGTAAGGGACTAGCTTCCAAGCCATGTGGTACTGCCTGGCTAGAACAGACTCCCAAGCCAAGAAAAGAAAAAGAAAACAAACAAGCAAATCAAAACAGAACAAATCAGAGCAAACAAACAAACAGAAAAGCCCCGGGAGTCCTACCAGCTTGGCAGTATGGACCAGGAAGCAGTTTCACAGTCGAGCGGTGTTTTGCAATCTTTCAGGAAGAAGCGAAGATGGCACACGGAGCCAGGTGTTTGAGAGAAAGGAGGGGGAGGTGGTGAGAGGTAAGGAAGAAATCAAAAGAAGCAGAAAAAACAACACCAGCAGCCAACAAATGGCACTCAGGGAGCTGGCCAGTGCCGGTGGGTGGAAGCCAAGCAGCACTGGGGGGGAAGCTCGTGCTTCCCGGCCAATAGGCTGTGGCTGCAGGAAGCAGAGGAGGCTAAGCAGGGGTGAAGAAGGGTGGGGGGCAGGAAAGCCTGTATGGTGGTTACCGGTTTTTCTGTCTCCTGCTGGAAGCTCCATGAAGCTGCTTTCTCATACCTCCTGTTCGTTGATCTCCGATAGGAGTACAAGATGGCAGATCCGTGCTGTGGTAGCTGACCGGGGACCTCTGCGTGTATCTCTTCTCGTGCTCTGTTCTCAGTCAGTTTCTTATTCCATTTGGTGCTTGGCTGAGTATCTCTTCATTTGATGCTTAGGGTTTCAGGATTGACGTGTGACTCTGTTTGACTTAGTTTTTCTGATCTTAGCTGTGGAGAGACGGCATGGTGCTTCAGACTATAGCGCCATATTGCCTGGAAGTACTAACATGATCTTATTCAGTGCTCACAATGAACCTGCACGTGGGCGTTATTATCTCATTTCCAGGGGTGGAAGCAGAGGCTTAAAGAGATGTAGTGTCCATGCCCAGGACCCCACAGCTAGTCAGTGGCAGAGCAGGAATTGGAGCCCAGGGCTGTCTGCCTTCTGGGGAGGTTAAATACATCAGTATGTAAGTATGTAGGGGCAACAGCACGTTTACCACCTGTGCATTCTCCTGAAAAAGTCCCATGCATTCTCCTATAGTACTTGAAACCATGCTGGGCTTAACCAAACCAAAAACCAAGCCTGCTATTCCGACTCATAGCGACCCTATAGGACAGAGTAGAACTGCCCATAGAGTTTCCAAGGAGCCGCTGGTGGTTTGGAACTGCTGACCTTCTGGTTAGCAGCCGAGCTCTTAACCACTGCTCCCCCAGGGCTCCACTGGGCTTAACAATATGATACTTTTTACTGTCAATCAGTTCTGTGCTGGGCCATCAGAAAAAGTGAGATGTGGTTCTAGCCCTCATAGGAGTTTCAGTTTGGAAATGAGTTTATGGTCCCCACCCAAGAAGTCCAAAATAACCCCTCCTTAATTTCTGCCATTCTTCCTCATGATGGATCATCATGCTGGCATTGTGCCTTGGGTATGTGCTTATGCGTCGTTCCCTTCTCTGGGCCTTGGTTTTCCCATCTGTAAAATGAAAAGAGTGGATTAGGTAATCTACCAGAGGCCTTTAGCAATTCAGATAGTAGAATGAAATTCAGCTTACTTAGAGAATCTATTCTTATACACAGGAAACAATTAGAGAATGTTACAAGATGTATGAAATGAAGTATTAACTTGTGTGGTAAGAGATAAATTTCTGAGTAGGAGTGGAGCTATGAGTACTAGGCATAAGGGCTTTTCATTTATTTATTCATTTTACTGAGTCCTGGTGGTGCAGTGGTTAAGAGCTATGGCTCCTAACCAAAAGGTCAGCAGTTCAAATCCACCAGCTGCTCCTGGGAAACCCCATGGGGCAGTTCTGCTCTGTCCTATAGGGTCAGTATGAGTCAGAATCAATTCGATGACAACAGTTTTGGTTCGATGACAACGGCTTGGTTTTTTTGGTTATTATGTACTGCACGCTCTGCTGGGTAGTGGGGATATGATGGTAGATAAAATTTCATCCCTGCTGTCAGGGAACACATGGTCCAGGATGAGAGAGAGGCAAGTAAACAACAAGTACAGTGTCATGTGGTAAGGATATGCAGACTGCTGTGGGAACACAGAGGAGGGGTCCCCAACCTGCCTAACTTTGGGGAAAGGCTTGTTAGAGGAAATGGCATCTGAACTTGGAAGACAAGTGATGGCGGAGGGAAAAGATGAGTCTTCCAGAGAGAGAATAATGAGACCCACATTGTACTGAGCACTCACCCTGGTGCCAGAAGCTGGTCTAGCAATTTACACGCACCGTCTAATATAGCATAGGTGCCATGATTACCTTCCTCCTTTTAAATATGTGGATGCCAAGGCTCAGAAGTGTTAAGTAACTTGCCAGAGGACACACAAGTAGTGGGAACTGGGATTGGGACAAGATCTTTTGGTTACTTAGAGCCTACTTGCTAATCCAGACTTTACCCACTGAAGAATAAGAAATGGGACCCAAGTCCTGTTAGCAAGTTTCCCTCAGCATAAAACCAAGAACAGAGCAATTACATTTTTCTGCACTTACTCTTGACTGTGTCTCATTCTCTTGCCCTCCATGGTAAGGAACTTGTCTGAGACTGAATTGAATCCAAATGTTCTCACTAATTTGGGGCCTGGTTCAAAGGAACATGGTCAAGTGATTGGGAATCTGGAGTGTTGTCTTCCCAGTTGACAGGGATTATGCAGATTGATAACATCTTTCCTCAGCCTCTGTCTCATTCCTTGTGTTAAGGTAATCACAGAAGACCCACGTTGATATTTTTGGCACAGTCAGGGTTTTAGCTTACAGAAGCCTGCTGGGACAGTGTTCAGATTCTTCTAAAAAAAGAACATAAAGAACATTATCAAGCCTTATCCTGAGCCACATTTCTGTCCAGCAACCAGACTAGTCAGCTTGTGAAATTTTGCAAATGTTGTAGGTGCAGACTCACCTTTTGACAATTTGAGAGAAAAAGAGCATATGGTTTCTATGAACTTCCTAGAACTATATTTTCTACATGAGATATTTTTAAGTGTAATTGAATTTCATAAACATGACATTTGGTAACACTTGAGCATGTTTTTATTCTGTTGTTTATGGCAGCGAAATAATTTATTCCATATCTTCTTTCAGAAACTTCTAGAACTCAACAACCTTCATTCTCTCATGTCTGTGGTATCAGCGTTACAAAGTGCACCCATCTTCAGGCTGACAAAAACCTGGGCTGTAAGTTAACTTTCCTAAATCTATTTCTTTGATTTTGGCTGTCATTTCATTGGTAAAGTTCTTCATTCCTTAAATCACAGAGGACTTTCTTTGACAATCTGCCCTTTGCCAATGTCAGAGGATTACTGTGGGCTAAAGAAGTGTTCCCTGGGCATCCTCTTTCCTTCAGTGATCTCAGCCATTTCAGTATAAAGGAGCTTAGGGCACTGACATGGCTGGGGTTGGAAGCTCCCTAGAGTAGACTTTTCTGGATCCTACAATGTTGTGCATGACATCTGGGTCAGCGGCATAACATCTGCCCTTGGCTTGGCCAGTGTTCTTCTCTGAAAGGCTCCAGATTGCCCTTGGGAAGGTCTCTGGGCCGATGATTTGCAGCTGCCCTGGGTCGCTGGCCATACAGAGAAGTTTCTCTGCAGAAACCTGTGACCTTCAAGTAAGGAAAAATGATTTTTTTTTTTTTTTTTTCCTGAAGGCCATGGATAATTTCAGCTCAGAGGTGGAGTCTGGTAGTTATATAATTGAGTCTGTAGGAAAGTTTTTCTGCTGTAAAAATATTTTAAAAAATATCTCAGACCTCTTTATCCTCTTTAGCTTGGCATAGTGCCTGACATGGGGGAAGTAATTGCTATTTCCATAGCTCATTAGCATTTACCTCCTGGCCCGCCTGGTCCAGAGTCTCGCACAGCCGCACAGCCCAAGCCTTTCAGGACCTGTTTATGTCCCACGGAACTGAAGGAAACTGTATGGAATTGTCAGATGTGCTTCTGCAACTCATTTCCGAACTTTTTTCTGCCAGTCTATGGGGCTGGGCTCTGTTTCATACTTGGCTAGTTCAGAAGCCTTTAAAATACTTAGCGATTATGTTGTAGGTGATCAGAAATGAGCCTTGTTTCTTTAAAATGCAGTTTTTCATAGATCTGGCCCTAGCAAGGTGGAATGAGAAGTGTTAGCCTGGAGTCAGAAAACTAGGTTTGCATCCAGGCACTATTCAGAGCGTCATTTTCCTTCTCTGGGACTCATTTTCCCATATCTACTCAGAGAGACTGGCCTAGATTAGTTGTTTCCATCAATGCTTTGTGGGGCCCAGGGGTTCCCTGGAGCTGTCTTGGGGCTGCCAGGGGCTGGAGGAGAGGGTAGAAGGTGCCAGGCAGACAGCTTGGACAGTGTTTCCCCCAGAACAGCTCTGATTGTATCAGTTTTATGTACTGGGCTTTTGGGTGGATTTCAGTTGAACAGTGGCTTTGGAGGTTGAAAGCAAGTTTGGAAGCCACTGGTCTCTGCAGTTGCCGCCAGCCCTGTGATTCTCCGTGACCGGTAAGGCTTTTTTCAAAGGTTGAGTGGAGATTCTTTTTCAAACAGATTATCCATCATTTGAAATTTGTTATTGTTTCTTGGATTGCTGGGAGCTGTGTGAGGATCTGGAGTGATGTATTTTGAATCTTCTCATGATGCGTAGACCCTACTGTTAGTAGTATTGTAACTTGCAAGGACCCTGGTAAGCTGTATAGTCTGTGAGGCCAGAAGCAGTGAATTAGCACAAGGACCAGGGAGTGTCTAAGAGATCCATTCAGTGATGAAGCAGGGCCCACTGATGAAACTTTGGCTGTCATTCCTCAAAGGGTGCTATACTGTGCCCTGAGCAGTGGGGCAGCATCAGGCCATAACAATACCCAGGGATGCTCTGTTTGGCTTGACAGAGCACTGCCCCAGGGTGGTCACATCTTCACTGTTGTTGACAGGTCTTTGCTGCAATGAAAATAAATTTCCTACAGTTCCTCAGAGAGCCTGGTATGGAATACCTACCCAGGACCCATTTGAAAGCATGGGCCTCACCTAACTCCCAGACCGTATGGGTCATCTGTTCTTTATGGATTTGCCAAAATAAAAGTGCAGTAGAACCTGCAAAAGCCAGACCTGTGTAAGGCAGAAGCCTGTCAGAGAAGGAAAACTCAAATATTTTCCACTAAAATGAGTGATAGGATTGACTGCGGTGAGTAGTGACTGGAATCTTAAAAGCCTGCAAGTGGCCATCTAAGATACATCTACTGGTCCCATCCCGCTGGAGCAGAGGAGAATGAAGAAGACCAAAGACACAAAGGAAAGATTAGTCCAAAGGACTAATGGACCACAACTACCACAACCTCCACCAGACTGAGCCCAGAACAACTAGATGGTATCTGGTTACCACCACCGACTGCTCTGGGAGGGATCACAATAGAGGGTTCTGGACAGAGCGGGAGAAAAATGTTGAACAAAATTCAGATTCATAAAAAGAAAGACCAGGCTTGCTGGTCTGACAGTGACTGGAGAAGCCCCGAGAGTATGGCCCGTGGACACACTTTTAACTTAGTACTGAAGTCACTCCTGAGGTTCACCCTTCAGCGAAAGATTAGTCAGGTCTATAGGGCCAACAATAACACACATGAGGGACGTGCTTTATAGTTCAGTCATGTGTACGAGACTAATGGGCACACCAGCCTAAAAGCAAAGACGAGAAGGCAGGAAGGGGACAGGAAAACTGGGGGAATGGAAACAGGGAAACTGGGGTGAAGAAGGGGAGAGTGTTGATACATCATGGGGTTAGCAACCAATGTCACAAAACAATTTATGTATTAGCTATTTAATGAGAAATCAATTTGTTCTGTAAACTTTCACCTAAATCACAATTTAAAATAAATAAATAAATAAAACAAGTGATAAAAAATGATAAGACTGCATCCTGTCAAAGGCAGAAATCTTTCGAGACCTGGGAAGACAGAGCAGTCCTGTTGAGTTCTCGCTCTCACAGGTTTTACTGTAATATATGCCAGGCATTATTTTAAGAGGTTTACATATATAAACTCATTTCATCCTGACAACTACCCGTTGAAGCAGGTACTATTGTTATTCTCATTTACAGATAAGGAGATGGAGGCACAGAGAGGTAAAATGATTTATGCAGAGTCCCACAACTAAGTGGCAGGATCCCAAGCAGTCTGGCTCTAGAGTCCATGCCCTTGACCATCATACGACACTGATCTGAAAGAAACAAGGACAATTCTAACCAACCACCTGCCACTCAAACAAGAGAGAAGTCCTGTTTATTTTTTTTCTCCTGTATTCAAAGTGCTCTAGTAGGAACTTTGAAGATGAGGTCAGTAGATTGTCAGTGCCTCCCTAGGCCTTTGAGTCTCTGACTTGGCTGCAGCTACTGCTGGCCTGGCCCCTAATCCTTGGAGCGTAACAGAAAGGGAAGGCAGAGGAGGGCCCATCAAAGAGGGGACGTGCAACCAGTGAGCCAGAGAGCTGCAGCCAGACCTTGAAGGCTGCCCTGCAAAATGCTGTCTGCCACTTACTCCTTGGTTAGTCCAAGCCATGGCTTCTGTTGTTTCTCGAATCCCCTGGGATTGGCTGTTACTTTTGCCACCTTAGTGGGCATTTAGCTGGTGGGAGCCAGGGAGATTTGGGGAGCAGAGATCATGAGTCACCAAATGATAGGGGACCCAGGGCAACAGCACATCCCTGTTCTTTTTCTGAGAACCCCACCCACCCCATTGCCTCCTAAGCACTGGGAGCCAGGGCTGTTTCCCTGGTTACAGAGAGCCACTTACTAGGGCAAAAGGCCGATTGATGCAGCATCCCAGGAAGTAAGAGTGGCAACTGCCAAACTGTTGTGTTAGGGAAGTGGAGGGGTTGGCTTGGTACACACTGTGAATTACAACATGAGTCTCCCAGGTCATTTGTTTCTTGGTGAACCCACTGTTCAACCTTTGTTTCGGACCAGACTCCCCCCATCACTCACCTGTCCTGTTAATCCAAGAAAAGTGATTGTCACAGAGCATGTGGCAAATGGAGGGAGCCAAACTCATCATCTTTCCCCTTTTTCCGATTCACCCTCTGCCCCTGTGAAATTGACAACTCCGTCATCTATATTCCTGAAGCTCCCTCTCCACACCTGTCTGGTAACACAGCACACACTGCATGTGCACTGAAGGTTTTGCTGACTTGTCTACTTCCTCCTCTTGACTATATTTCTTCATGATAAGGTCTGATTTTTCTCTGTACCCCTGGTGCCCAGCCCAGTATATGTTTGTTGTTTGAATTGTAAATGTTTGTTGTGTTAAATTGCATCCTTCTTTTGCCATTAATTTCTGGTAATGAGATGAGCCATAGAAATGTTGCCACAAAAGAGCCGTTTCCTCCCATTTATCCCTTGTGCTGGGATTGGTGAGACCCCATGGGGCCCAGAGAGCAGGGAGGAGCAGGAGGCATTAGAGGCACCAGCCATAACAACCTCAAAGGTTAGTGCTTTTATAATCCTCACTTTGGAGAGGAGGACACTGAGGTTCCAAGAGGTGGAATGACTGGTCCAAGAGCCAGTGTGATGCAGCCTTACTCTGCTGAACCCCACAATCTAGCTTCTTGGCCACTTTGCTGTATGACTTGTTAATGGCGAGAAGACTTGAACTTAAAAGACCTGAACTTAAAATGGAGCCAGCCATGCCAGGATGATGGGGAGAGCATTCCAGGCAGAAGCAATAGTCGGTATAAAGTCCTGCAGTGGAAATAAGCTTGGTGTGATCAGTGAACTCAGAAGACCAAAGTGGCAGGAGCTCATTGGGTCAGGAGGAGGTTGGTGTGAGATGTTGTAGATGGGCAGCAGGGCTGATTGTGTAGGACCTTATAGACTGGGTGAGGAGTTAGGTTCTATTCTAAGTGCAGTACAGCAATTTAAGTAGGAGATAGATATGATCTGGTTTACGGTTGCTGTTTGTTTGTTTTAATTACCGTTGCTACTGTGTAGAAAACGAATTGGGCAGAGGTTACAGGGGGAACCAAGAGTGGAAACACAGGGCCTAGTTAGGAGTTAAGGGCAGAATCCAGGGGCAACGTGATGTCAGGTAGGATTGGGAAGGTTGCAGTGGTTATGGAAAGAAGTATACCAATTTGGGATGCATTCTGAAGATAGAGTTGACAGGATTTGTGATGGATGGGGTGTTGGAGATGGGGGAAAAGAAAGGAATGAAGGATGATTCCTAAGTTTTTGGCCTGAGCAACTAGGTAGATGGTGAAATCTTACTCTGATCAAAGTGGTCCCAAGAAGAGACTGATTTGTTCTTGGGTGACCTGGAGATATGGAATTCCTGGAGTCACTCATTACGGTTATTACAGTCATGTGCTATACATCACACACACACACACACACACACACACACACACACACACACACACACACGCACACACACGCACACACACACACACACACACACACACACACGCTCTTCTTGCTCTGTGCTCATTCCTATTATGAGTCGCTCCTTCCTACTGAATTGTTCCAAAGAGTTTGATTCATTTGCAGCAGCAGAGTGAAAATTGAGGTTTTTGGCCAGACAGAAATCATAGCCAGTAGCTAAGGAGGTCTTGTCTTCAGGGTAGTGACCTGGAAGGGATTCCATGAACCCTTCTTAGATGCTGCCTACAAGTGGCCAGGCATCTAGGGGCAAAGGATCGTTGAACTCTGCAGTTCAGAGATGGCTCCTTCTACTGAGAGAAGTAAGGCTGCTTTGCAAATATCCTAAGAAGGCTATTGTACGGCATTCAGATGTTTTGGTTTGTAGAGCCTGTCATCCAGGGATGTGCCTCTGCTCCCCTGTGCCTGATGCAGGGCCTCAGTGACCCCTCTGATGATGATGGGAGACCTTGTTTTTGAGAAGGTGGTTATAGGCCTAAGCTGCCTGTAGCAGATTTCCCTGGGCATTGGCTCAAATGGGAAATGAGATGGGTGAGGGGGATGAGGAGATGGAAAACAGGGGAAATCAATATTTGTAACCTCCAATTGCTCATTCCCAGTCACTCCTCAGTAGTCCTGCCTGGAACTGCTTTTCAGAAGTTCCCAATTGTCAATTCTGCTGACATTTTCCCTCTCATCTTCCTTGACATGACCTCAACATTGGACAGTGTTCATCACCCCCTCTTGAAAAATCTCTCTTCCTCTGGCTTAATTCTCTTCCTGCCGTTCTGACAGTTAGCTCCTCTTTGACACCTTTTTTTCCCTCTTACTCACTGAATGAAACTGTTCTGCAGGGCTTTGACCTTGGTCCCTCCCTTCCCCAATCAATATTTCATCCCTTGGTGATCTTATTGACTTGGAGAACTTCACCTATCACCTCTGTGAAGACTGGCTCTTAAGCTCTAGCCCCGACCTCACTCCTGAGCCATAAAATGATATTCTAGCTGTCTACTTGATAGAGCCCTCTGCTTGCATGTTCCTTTGACAGCTCACACTTGACATATCTGAAGCCAAACTTTGTTTCCAGGAAGGTGATAGTGAGTGTCAGAAGGATCACTTGGCGGATTCTGTTTTTGACTTTTAGGCAATAGGTAGACTGAGCTGTCGAGGAATAAGCCCCTCCTTCCCAATCTCCTGCTGCAAACACACAAACACAAATAAACATTGGATAAAATACAACTAAATTAAAAAAACAAAATAAAACAAGCAAAGCTAAACTAGAAGCCAAGAAAGGGAAGTCGCCATGCGCTAGAAATAGAGAGCACTCAGAGTCAGAACAGTGAGCAGTTAAGAGGAATCACTATATATAGACCTTGCAGATGGGGGCTAGGGTTTTAATGCCTGCATGAGGAGGAGGGTACAGGCTACAGGCAGCACACACGTAGGGGACTGGAATTCAGATACCCATGTAAATCAGACAGCCATGAAGCACTGCCCATCTATAAAATGAAAACCAGAAAATCTCTGTCCTAGCCTGGGGAAGCTTCAAGGAAGCATGAGTGGAAAACATCACCTGTGAGAAATTGCTACCCCAACCCATACTTCATGTGGCTGTGGGATCTGAATATATATGACCTGCATTGGTGTGGGGACCCCAGTCCAAGAATTGAGGGACAGTATCCTAGGGAGATTGAGAGCATAGTGAAGATTAAATGAGTAAATATAGGAAAAAATCCTTAGACCCATGCTTGGCAGGCACACAGTAAGGGCTAGATGAATATTAGTAGCTGCTGTTGTTATCATCTCCATCAGCAGCAGCACTTCTTGACTGTTCTCAAATGGGTTGTCAGAGGCTGCCATCCCCAAAAGTCAGGCCCTTTTATTTATGACCTTAACTATCACCATTGTCTTCTAGCTGATCTCTTTTCTTTTGATCTTCTCTCTCTAGTCCACCCTCACACTGCTACTGGAGTGATCACCCGGAAACATAGCTCTGGTGTTTTCACTTCTCTGGTTAAAGATAGTTAGCACTCCCTCCCTTTCCCTTTGCTTGGTCGGGGGCTCTGCACCTACCACTCCTTCAAAGTGGGGGCTCTGATATAACCATTTTGATGCTGCTCTTTTTATCCTGCCATTTGATCAATTCACCACTTCCAGTTTTATAATAATGAATATTTTGTCAGCCAATTTTTATCTAATATTTGGATTTCTAAGCCCAGATTTCAGTGATGCCTTAGCTTGGATGAGAGAGAAGGTTGACATGTCCTGATTGTTTGAAGGGAGCTTGCATTTGGGGGTGTGGCACTTGATGAAAGCTCATCGGTACTGAGAATCTTGCAGAGCACAGCAGAGGGCATAATGGAGGAATTTTGGCAACAGTATCACATACCAAAAGGTTTCCTACCTACTTCCTGACCCTGAAAAACAATCCACAAAGCTTTCAGCCATGGCCAGCGGAGCATCTGCTACCACCAGCAGCCTAACAACCCAGTGCCCCAAGTCATGTACACAAGAGACGCAAGGATTGGCCAGAGGAATTTCCTGTTAAAACACGGCCACAATCAACTCATTCTTTCCCTTTTGATTAGTATTCGCTGTTCATGCCTAGCTGCTTGTGATTGGCACCCTGCTTGCAAGTCGAGCTAAAGTATCCGGAAAAGTAGAATAAACAGTCAAAATGGTCGTCACATGTCCAAAGCATCCAAATGGCCTTGTCAAAAAATTGCCAAAGGGTAGATTTCCCTTTCTCCCCTCCTTTCCAGTCTTATAGATTGCCAATACTTGACTATGTTCAGCCACACAGCTGCTCCCTTGCATTTCTCTGTGTGTTCCTACGCCTACAACTGCTTGTGCATTCTTGGCCTCGGGGCCTCTCCAGCCCCATCTCTGCTGGTTGAAATCCTTCAAGACAAGGTAGTGTCCAGGACTGCTTCTTCCTGAAGTCCCTCCTTGCCATTGTAGAGTTTGTTCTCTTCCTCTAGTGCCCTCTCAGTGTTTCTGACCCTTCCTTGTCTTAGCTAGCTCTAGTCATTACTCAAACAGGATTGAGCAAACAGGTATGCACATTGGTGTCTGACTCCCCCTTGCCTCTGTCCCCCTACCTCTTGACCCTGAATAGGCCATCAGCAAACTTACATTATGGGACCAGTCTCAACCTCCTGGCTTTATCCTTGGGACTTTGTAAGAATGCCTCCTGGGATTGCCATGGGTGAACTAAAAAAAAAATTTTTTTAAACAAAATTATTGAAAACATATGATAAAAATTATCTTACAACAATATGCGTTATACACATATATCTGTATCTGAATGTATGTATGTATATGTGTGTAAACTGTTAAAAGATAATTTTTAAAAAAGGTAAAATTATGACTTTTATATAAATATAAAATGAACACTTGGGAAAGAGTTTATTTAACTCATTAATTAATGAGGGGACCAGTAAGATATTACAACTGTAACAAAAAAGAACACAGAGTACTACACATTTTATAGTCAGAGAAAGAATGCTGAAGTGGTTTTACAAATGGATGTAAAACTGGTCAGTATTCTCGGGGCGACAGTCAATTGACCAGTTTTCCTTTCAATAGGCAGGAATTATTTGCATTCCTTTTAGTTTTCTATAAGTTAACTTCTATCTGTGCAGAGTTTAAAATAGCCTTAGTCAAAGACAAAGATGGACAGCCAGGACACTCACTCAATTTCAAAGTCACAATTTTTCCATATGTTACTTACGATAATCTCTGTTGCATCTAATATTTCACATTAGATATCTGACTTTGTGGTCCCTGGGTGGCCCAAACGGTTAAGCACTTGACTATTAACCAAAGGGTTGGTGGTTCAAACTCACACAGAGGTGCCTCGGAAGACAGGCCTGGCAGTCGGCTTCTGAAAGGTCACAGCCTTGAAAACTCTATGGAGCAGCTGTACTCGGCATACATGGGGCTGTCATGAGTTGGAACCGACTCAACAGCAACTAACAACAACAGTGTGACTTTTTAGTTTTTTTCTTTTTCAGAAACTTATGGTTTGTATCCAAAGAAGTAAAATTTACTTTTAAAAAATGCCGCAATTTTCTCTCTTACTGATTCCGCACTCAGTCTATTGAATCCATTGGCCCATAGATTACCCACAGCACTAAAAATTCCTTCCATACCTTTGTCAATTTCTAATTTTATCTATTAGCCTGTTATACCTTTTTTTCTATTTTCCTAGCTTCTTTAGTTGAATGTTTAGTTCGTTTATATTAGTTATTTCTTGTTTAATGATAAAGTTTAAAACCATGAATTTTCTTCTCAATTCAGTTTTGACCTCATCACATAGAATATTATATAGTGTTCTCGTTGTGTATGATTTGTAAATAGTCCATAATCTTGGTTTTTACTTCCTCTTTTACCTAAGAGTTATTGGTATATTCAGTAAATTTCCAAGGAATTAGGTTTTTAAATTATTGTTGTTATTTTTCTCATTATTCTTTTATTCAACAAGTGTTCAGGCAGGGTTTCCTCTGTGTCAGGAACTGTACCAGATGCAGGGAATAGTGGGGTGAATATAGCCAGCAGGGTTGCTGCCCTCATGGAATTCACTGTTGAGTGAGACACAAATGTAATCATATAATTAATTACAGTCGTAATAAATATGAAAGAAAACCTCAGGGTACCCCATAAACTTTATTAGAAGTGAGGTTACCTGTTACATTTAGTGAATTTTCCCTCTATCTCATTTCCTTGCCCCTTTTCCTGAACATGAATGCTTTTTGTACTTGCTTCACTTAGGTGGGCAGATAATTTATTTTCTTATATGTAATTCTGATGGTTTCTTCCTGAGGCTTCCCATAAACTCTAAAATATAAAAGACCCTCAATTCATACGAGGTTTGCAGTTTATGGCTTTAATTGTAATAAAAGTTTTTAAAAGTATAGTACGTAAATGCTGTCGTTTTCTGATTAAACAAACACTGTATTTTAAAAATTAAATCTTAAAAGAATTTTATCAGCATAATACATGCACATTAATTTTGAAATCACTACGTACTTAATGGTTAAAGCCATCAACTACTAACTGAAAGGTCGGAGGTTTGAAACCACCAGTGGCTCCGAGGGAGAAAGATGTGGCAGTCTGCTTCCGTAGAGATTTACAGCCTTGGAAACCCTCTGGGGTTGCTATGAGTCAGAGTCAACTTGATGGCAGTGGATTTGGTTTTCTTGTTGTTGTTGTTTATGTACTCAAAGGCTTATAATGGGAAACAGCACTCCTCTTCTCTGCCTCTCACACCCTATTTATTTCACGGAAGCAACCACTTTTGGCTATTTTAGCTATTCTTCTGGTAGTACTGCCCATTTCCACCTAGGTCCTTTTGCTAGTTTTTTTTTAAATTGTATTTTAGATGAGGGTTTACAGAGCAAATTAGTTTCTCATTAAATAATTAATACACACATTGTTTTATGACATTGGTTGCCAACCCCATGACATGTCAACACTCTCCCCTTCTTGACCTTGAGTTCCCCATTACCAGCTTTCCTTTACCCTCCTGCCTTCTCGTCCTTGCACCTGGGCTGGTGTGCCCCTTTAATGTCATTTTGTTTTATGGGCCTGTCTAATCTTTGGCTGAAGGGTGAACTTCAGAAGTGACTTCATTACTGAGCTATAAGGATGTCCGGGGGCCATACTCTCAGGGTTTCTCCAGTCTCTTATCAGACCAGTAAGTCTGGTCTTTTTTTTTTTTTCTCTGTGAGCTAGAATTTTGTTCTACATTTTTCTCTAGCTCTGTCTGGGACCCTCTTTTTTTTTTTTTTTTTTTTTTTTAATATTTTATTGTACTTCAGGTGAAGGCTTACAGAACAAATAGTTTCTCATGAAACAGTAGTACACATGTTGTTTTATGACATTGGTTAACTACCCTCTTTTGTGATCCCTGTCAGAGCAGTTAGTGGTGGTAGCCAGGCACCATCTAGTTGTACTGGACTCAGTCTGGTGGAGACTGTGGTAGTTGTGGTCCATTGGTCCTTTGGGCTAGTCTTTCCCTTATATCTTGGTTTTCTTCATTCTCTCTTTCTGCAGACAGGGTGAGACCAGTGGAGTATGTTAGATGGCCGCTTGCAAGCTTTTAAGACCCCAGACGCTACTCACCAAAGTAGGATGTAGAACATTTTCTTTATAAACTATGTTATGCCAGCTGAGCTAGATGTTACCCAAGACCATGGTCCCCAGCGCTCAGCCCAGTGATTCAGTCCCTCAGGGAGTTTAGATGTGTCTATGGAGCTTCCATGACCTTGCCTTGGTCAACTTGTGCTGAATTCCCCTTGCTAGAGTTTTTTGATCCATCTACTTTAGACAGTGTCTAGTGAATCTTTTTATGACAGATGTTGGTTTAGTTTTCTTGTACCGCCTTCCCTCATTCTTCAAAAACATGTTGTTCTAGTTAAATCACTTCTGTTAAATGAGGATTCAGTATTTTGATTGTTAGGAATGTGTAAATATAGTTAATTGCATAGTCAAATAGTAAGCTGAATAAGATGTCCTTTCTTGAATATATTTGGTTTTCCCTGGAATTTCTAACTGCCTTTTAAAATAAATTCTTGCTCTATTGTATGTGTGTATGTATAATTTTAAAAATTATTTATTTTTTATTATATGTAATAAACATGTCTCTTTCTATCCCACAAATATGCCACTGAATGAGATTTTCTGTTGAGCCTTCTTTTTCTTTGGAGATATCTCTCCCAGGGCTGATTCAATGTGAATGGTTTTTTTTTCTTTTTTTTTTTCTTTTTTTAATTGTTGAAAATATACACAGCAAAACATACACCAATTCAACAATTTCTGCGTGTAAAATTCAGTGACATTGATTACATTTTTCAAGTTCTGCAACCATTCTCATCTTCTTTTTCTAAATTGTTCCTCTCTCATTAACATAAACTCACTGCTCCTTAAGCTTCCTATCTAACCTTTTGAGTTGCTCTTGTCAGTTTGACCCCACATAGATAGTTCTTTAAAAGAGGACAATGCTCAAGTCATATAGGTAGTTCTTTAAAAGAGTACATTGCTCAAGCCAGACAGTCTTTACTAAGTAAGCTAAACTTTTGTTTGGTTTAAAGAAGACTTTAGGGGATATTTTTGGTTTAAGGTTTAAAGATGATCTCAGGGCAATAGTTTCAGGGGTTCATTAAGCCTTAGTAACTCCAAAAAACCTAGATTCTATGAGAATTTGAAATTCTGTTCTACATTTCCCCCTTTTTGATCAGGATTCTTCTATAGCATCTTTGATCAAAACATTCAATAATGGTAGCCAGGCACCATCCAGTTCTTCTAGTCTCGTGGCAAAGGAGGCAGTTGTTCATGGAGGCAATTAGCCACACATGCCATATCCTCCTCCTCTTCCTGACTCTCCTTCCTCTGTTGCTTCAGATCAATGGAGACCAATTGTTGTGCCTTAGAAGGCCACTTACAAACTTTTAAGACCCCAGCCGCTATGCAGTAAACTAGGAGATAGACCAGAGCACTGAACACAAATTAGGCCAGTTAACTGGGATGTCCCATGAAACCATGACCCTAAACGTTCAGACCAAGAAACCAAATCCCATGAGGTGTTTGGTTGTACGTAAACAGCCTCATCAGCTGCTTTCTTTCTTTTTGTTGTTGTAAAAATATATATCATAGAGAACCTACAGACTGGGAAAAAATTTTTGGACAGTACAAGTCAGACAAAGGTCTAATCTCCATAATCTACAAGAAAATCCAACACCTCTACAACAAAAAGACAAATAATCCTATTAAAAAATTGGCAAAGGAAATGAACAGACAACTTCACCAAAGAAGACATTCAAATGGCCAACAGACACATGAGGAAATGCTCAGGATTACTAGCCATTAGAGAAATGCAAATTAAAACCACAATGAGATACTACTTCACCCCGGCATTAACGGCACAAATCAAAAACACTGGAAATAACAAATGTTGGAGGGGCTGCAGGGAGATCTGAACTCTTATGCACTGCTGGTGGGAACGCAAAATGATACAATCATTTTGGAAAATGATATGGCGCTTCCTCAGAAAGCTAGAAATAGACATACCATTCGATCCAGCAATCCCACTCCTAGGAATATATCCTAGAGAAATAAGAGTCGTCACTCAAATAGACATATGCACACCTATGTTCGTGGCAGCATTGTTCACAATAGCAAAACGATGGAAACAACCTAGATGCCCATCAACAGATGAATGGATAAACAAACTATGGTACATACACACAATGGAGTACTATGCAACGAGAAAGAACAACAATGAATCTGTGAAGCATCTCATAACCTGGATGAAACTGGAGGACATTATGCTGAGTGAAATAAGTCAATGACAAAAGGACAAATATTGTATGAGACCTCTATTGTAAAAACCCATGAAACAGTTCACACACAAAATGTAACAATCTTTGTTGGTTACCAGGGATGGGAGGGGTGGGGGGGAAATACTAAATAGGCAATAGATAAGTGGTATCTTGGGTGAAGGGTGAGACAGTACACAATACAGGGGAAACTAGCACAACCTGTACAAGGAAGAGTCATGGAAGCCCCATAGGCACATCCAGACTCCATGAGGGACTGAATTGCTGGGTGGAGGGCTGTGGGGACCATGGTCTCCGGGAACATCTAGCTCAATTGGCATAACACAGCTTATAAAGACTATGCTCTACATTGTACCTTGGTGAGTAGTGTCTGGGGTCTTAAAAGCCTGTGAGCGGCCATCTAAGATACTCCACTGGTCTCATCCCTTCGGGAGCAAGGGAGAATGAAGAGAACAGGATATGAGGAAAAGATTAGTCCAAAGGACTAATTGTCCACAGCTACCAAGGCCTCCACCGGACTGAGTCCAGTACAGCTAGATGGTGCCCGGCTACCACCACTGACTGCTCTGACCAGGATCACAACAGAGGTTTCCGGACAGAGCTGAAGAAGGATGTAGAACATAATTCTATCTCAAAAAAAAAAAAAAGACCAGATTTACTGGCCTAAAGGAGACTGGAGAAATCCTGAGAGTATGGCCCCCAGACACCTTTTTAGCTTAGTGGTGAAGTTATCTCCGAGGTTCACCGTTCGGCCTGGGAGTGGACAGCCCCATAAAACCAAATGGGACTAACAAGGTACAGTAGTCCAGTGACAAGGGCCAGAAGGCAGAAGGGGACAAGGAAGCTGGTGATAGGGAACGCAAGGTTGAGTAAGGATATTGTTGATGTGTTGTGAGATTGTTAACCATTGTCGTAGGGCAACATTTGTAGTAACTGTTAAATGAGAAACTATTTTGTTCTGTAAGCCTTCATCTTAAGTGAGAATAAAAGCACAATTGGAAGAGTGTAGTCAATGTCACTGAACTGTGTATGTAGAAATTTTTGAAACGGTGTATCTTTGGCTATGTGTATTTTCACCAAAAAAAAAAAAAAGGTTGAGAATTTAGAGGGTTAATATGTTATGGGGTTGTTAACCAATGTCATAAAACAACATGTGTACTACTGTTTCATGAGAAACTATTTGTTCTGTAAGCCTTCACCTGAAGTACTATATATATATATATATATATATATATATATATATAAAATGCAGATTTGTATGAAGTATGAATCTAGGAAAATTGGAAATCGTCAAAAATGAAATGGAATGCATAAACATTGATATCCTAGGCATTAGTGAGATGACATGGACTGATATTGGCCATTTGGAATCGGACAATCATATGGGCTACTATGCTGGGAATGACAACTTGAAGAGGAATGGTGTTGCATTCATCGTCAAAAAGAACATTTCAAGATCTGTCCTGAAGTACAGTGCTGTCAGTGATAGGATAATATCTGTACCCCTACAAGGAAGACCAGTTAATATGACTGTTACTCAAATTTACGTACCAACCACTAAGGGCAAAGATGAAGAAATTGAAGATTTTTACCAACTTCTTCAGTCTGAAATTGATCGAACATGTAATCAGGATGCATTGATAATTACTGGTGATTGGAATGCGAAAGTTGGAAACAAAGAAGAAGGATCAGTAGTTGAAAATATGGCCTCGGTGACGGAAATGATGCCGGAGATCGCATGATAGAATTTTGCAAGACTAATGACTTCTTCATTGCAAATACCTTTTGTCAGCAATATATACTACGACTCTACATGTGGACCTCGCCAGATGGAATATATAGGAATCAAATTGACTACATCTGTGGAAAGAGATGATGGAAAAGCTCAATGTCATCAGTCAGAACAAGGCCAGGGACTGACTGCGGAGCAGACCGTCAATTGCTGATATATAAGACAATTACAAGAAACTGAAGTTGAAATTGAAGACAATTAGAACAAATCCACGAGAGCCAAAGTATGACCTTGAGTATATTCTCTCTGAATTTAGAGACTATCTCAACGATAGATTTGATGTGTTGAACACTAATGACCAAAGACTAGACGAGTTGTGGAATGACATCAAGGATACCACATATGAAGAAAGTAAGAGATCATTAAAAAGACAGGAAAGAAAGAAAAGACCAAAATGGATATCAGAAGAGTCTCTGAAACTTGCTCTTGAACGTTGAATAGCTAAAGCAAAAAGAAGAAATGATGAAGTAAAAGAGCTGAATAGAAGATTTCAAACGGCGGCTTAAGAAGACAAAGTAAAGTATTATAATGACATGTGCAAAGAGCTGGAGATAGAAAACCAAAAGGGAAGAAATGCTTGGCATTTCTCAAGCTGAAAGAACTGAAGAAAAAATTCAAGCCTTGAGTTGCAATACACAGAGTCACTATACCAAAAAGAATTGGTCAGTGTTCAACCATTTCAGGAGGTAGCATATGATCAGGAACCGATGATACTGAGGGAAGAAGTTGAACCTGCACTGAAGGCATTGGTGAAAAATAAGGCTCCAGGAATTGACGGAATACCAATTGAGATGTTTCAACAAATGGATGCAATGCTGTAAGTGCTCACTCGTCTATGCCAAGATAATTGGAAGACAGCTACCTGGCCAACCAGCTGGAAGAGATCCATATTTATGCCTATTCCCAAGAAAAGTGATCTAACCGAATGGGGAACATATCCAATATCATTAATATCACACACAAGTAAAATTTTGCTGAAGATCATTAAAAAATGGCTGCAGGAGAACATTGACAGAGAACTACCAGAAATTCAATCTGGATTCAGAAGAGGACGTGAAATGAGGGATATCATTGCTGATGTCAGATGGATCCTGGCTGAAAGCAGAGAATACCAGAAAGATGTTTACCGATGTTTTATTGACTACGCAAAGGCATTTGACTGTGTGGATCATAATAAATTATGGATAACATTGCGAAGAATGGGAATTCCAGAAACACTTAATTGTGCTCATGAGGAACCTGTACAGAGATGAAGAGGCATTCGTTCATACAGAACAAGGGGATAGTGCATGGTTTACAGTTAGGAAAGGTGTGTGTCAGGGTTGTATCCTTTCACCATGCTTATTCAGTCTGTATGCTGAGCAAATAATCCGAGAAGCCGGACTATATGAAGAAGAATGGGGCATCATTATTAGAGAAAGACTCATTAACAACCTGCATTATGCAGATGACACAACCTTACTTGCTGAAAGTGAAGAAGACTTGAAGCACTTACTGATGAAGATCAAAGACCACACCCTTCAGTATGGATTACACCTCAACATAAAGAAAACAAAAATCCTCACAACTGGACCAATAAATAACATCATGATAAACAGAGAAAAGATTGAAGTTGTCAAGGATTTCATTTTACTTGTATCCACAATCAATACCCATGGAAGCAGCAGTCAAGAAATCAAAAGACATTGTATTGCAAAAGACCTGTTTAAAGTGTTGAAAAGCAAGGAGGTCACGTTGAAGACTACGGTGCTTCTGACCCGAGCCATCATGTTTTCAGTCACCTCATGTGCATGTGAAAGTTGGATGATGAATAAGGAAGACCAGAGAAGAACTGACGCCTTTGAATTGTGGTGTTGGCAAAGAATATTGACTGTACCATGGACTGCCAAAAGAACGAACAAATCTGTCTTGGAAGAAGTACAACCAGAATGCTCCTTAGAAGCGAGGATGGCGAGACTTCGTCTCACATACTTTGGATGTGTTAACAGGAGGGATGAGTCCCTGGAGAAGGACGTCGTGCTTGGTAAAGTAGAGGGTCAATGAAAAAGAGGAAGACCCTCAACGAGGTGGATTGACACAGTGGCTGCAACAATGGGCTGAAGCATAACAAGGATTATGATAATAGCAAAGGACTGGGCAGCTGGGCAGTGTTTAATTTGTTGTACATAGGGTCGCTATAAATAGGAATCCACTCTACAGCACCTAACAGCAACAACAACAACAACAACAAGCATTTGCCAGTTCAACTTTTTACAAGTGTACAACCTATTGACATCAGTTTGGTTGTTCTTAAAAGGTCTGCTGCTCATCTGTCATTCCAGAACCTCTGTTTACTACTCCTGGTTTGCATCCACTATTTCCTGTATCCCATGTCTTTCTGCTCCTAGTTTATTCCTTCATTTTACTGGATGAAATTCTCAGTTAGTTTTTAGATGTTCTGAGTTTTTTCATGACTAAAATTATTTTTATTCTATCCTCTATACTCGATTGATGGTTTTGCTGGATTTAGAATTCTAAATTGAAAATCAACTTCCATCAGAATTGTGGAGGCATTTCTCCTTTGTCTTCTAGCATCTTAGGCATTGCTGTTGAGAATTCTGATGCTGTTCTGAATCTCATTTATAGGCATAGAATGGAGCAGATGAGAGAAGTTATCCAGATCCAGCCCTTCTGAACGTGTTCAAGTGTGTGTAGGGGATAGGGGGTGGTAGGCAGTACATGGATAAGGCAAGATTAACAAAGGGAGCTGTGACTTGGAGGAGCCTGATTTTAAATTTAGGAAGAATGCAAATGTAACCTTTGGTTGTTTCATTCTGCCTAAAGAACCCCCAAGTGTTGGTTTGATGTCGGTCTGCAAGGGACATTCCCCAGGCTCTAATCTCATGTTGGCCTGGCCACATCTGTCTGGACACAGATGACAGGCTGATCACCTCTGTGTTACCATGGATAGAGGCATTTGACAGGCTGAACTGATAGACTGAACATGGCGAGGGACATGAGCTGAGCCCAGAGAACCAGTGACACAAGCGTTGGAGCCAGCATGGTTCAGCCATAGGGTATATGAGGAGGATGTCAGGATTTATTTGACTGCTGGATGAATATGGGCAATTGCCAAATAAGTCAGCACGGTTCTAGGTTGTATTAATAAAGAAATGATCTCCTGAACTTGGGGCCTATTCACCTTTGCAGTGGGGCAGTTCACAGCTAGAGTAGCTGGTTCTGATCTGGGTATATGTTATTCATTTGGCAAATTCATCATCTTTAACTGCTCATTTCAAATACCCCCTCTCTATATAGGTTTCCTAGACACTTCCATCTCCCATAATTAATTTACTATTTATCTGGGTTCTCAGTCTCTGTTCACTCTTCACATTATTATAGATGTCTCTCTGCTCTGTCGAGTAGAGTTCCCCAAAGGACTTGGACAGATCACTTACCATTTTGTTTATGAACCTGAAACAAAGGCACTAGTCCTGGCTCCGTCTGTCGTCTGTATCCCTGGGCTTTCGAAAGAGGAATTGTTGTGTGTGAGGTAGTTTACAAACAGTAAGTGGAAGATGTTGTTACTTCCTGTCCATTTGTTAATATAATGGGTAACAGCCTCAAATTGGTGAACCAGTTAAGCATTCATTGTCTCCAGCATCTGTGTAGTATCCCCATCCTGATGTGTCCTGAATTGCTTAGTGGAAAAAGAAAAAGCTTGCTTTTTATTCTCCAACTTCTTCAGGCCCTGGGACCTTCCTTTCAGCATATTTTTCTGCCTCTCTTTCGTAGAGTCTGTAAGCCATGGCTGCTCATATGCAATGAGCTGCTGTACAACAATTAAAATGTCAGAGAAGAGGTTTCCTAACCTACTGAAGAACCCCAGGAAGGTTGCTTTAGTAGAAAAGGGGAAACTGGCCTGCCTCCCCAGCACTGAAGTTACTGTTCCCCTTCTCTCTGTTGCATGATGCGCCGTTGAACACTGGCGTGCCTCAGTCTGAAGGACCTAGCTGGTCTCTTGGTCTAGGTCTTTGCACGGACCGTTGAGGTCTTAGTGCCAAACTTGGTCAAGGACACTCCAGACCTGGGCTCCCTTTCCATTTTCACTCCTGGGCTTAGCCATTGATCTCAACCCCTAGAAACCAGGCCCTGGCAGCTGGACTTGGAGGAGCTTCCAACATCAACCACATGCTGTGCCACATGATTCCCTCCCTCAGTGACCTTCTTCCTTTCAAGCCTGGTCTCTCAGCCTACACTCCTTTTCTCAAAGCCATTTTATTCAAGGAGACTTGTTGCCATGTTCTGGCACTGGGCCTTGTCCTAGGACATACAGAATCACCACAACATGATTCCTTATCATCAGGTCTTGAAAAGCAGTTGAAGTGTCCACTTCTTCCTCTTCCCTAGTGAGCAGCTTTACATACCAGAGATCTCAGTCACAAAATGATCTTGCTTCTCTAATCTCTGGGCTGTGGGTACATCCTGTATTTGCTTAACTGAGTCACCCTTTACGTGACTGTGTATGGAAAAGAGGTCGGCTTTTTTTGATTAAAATACCATCCCTGGTGTAAATATGACGTAGCCTTAGACTACAGGTAATCTGGAAGAGACAGCCTAGATTGGAGAGAGGGCTGGCTATGTGCACAATATGCACATGTGAATCATGGCATTTCCTGAGTGCCTTCAGCAATGGAAATGTTGTTGAGGAGAGAGCAAGCAGCTGTGGATAGGGGGGAAGAGACCTAGTGTAGCTGTAAAATCACACTTGGATGACCTTGAGCTTTACTCTAAGCTTTTTGTTGTTGTAGACTCTGTGCAACCATGGAGGTAGGTGCTATGCAGGGGATACTGGCATCATTTATAACAGTGGGATGCATGTCTTCGGAGGATATATTCAAGTTTGAAATTCTATGAAAATGACAAAATTGAGGCCATGAAACTTTTCATCTTTGTATGAAATGGCCTTTTAAAGCCTTTAATTGTGCCTAGGATTTGGCACACTATAAACATGCCATATAAGATGGTTCCTTTTAATCTTCATCCATAGTTATCCTTTTTCTTTAGCTTCTTCTAGTTTATTTCCCTTCCCTCTCATACTAGGTGAGATAACAAATGATATTAATTTTCTTACTCTGTATCTTCTTCTCTCCAGCTTTTGAATCGAAAAGACAAGACCACCTTTGAGAAATTGGACTACCTGATGTCTAAAGAAGATAATTACAAGCGGACTCGGGAATATATCCGAAGCCTGAAGATGGTTCCCAGTATTCCCTATCTAGGTAGGAGTCTGAAGTGGCTTATTATTTTTTGAGAAATCTGCTCAGTGTCCAATAAGATGTTTTTAATGTTTCTATTGAGAAGTTGCAAGGAAGCAGCATGGGCCATGGATAAAGAGGTGATTGGTTGGCTCCTTGGATTGGAACAGGCTGTTGATACTTGACAGAGCTGGGAACTGATGAGGTCTTTGAAACAAAAGACATTTTGTCTTTTATATAGGTGACCTGTGAATCCCAAGCCTCCAGGAGGGTCACATTTACAGTAACAAGACTCTTACTGACTCATCCACATTCTCCTGAATTGGAGAACCCAAGCCCAAACCCCTCTGTTCTGGTTCTCTGCATGTTTTAGTATACTTCATACGAATTGTAGAAACGAGATTATAATACTGATTGTTGATTTTTCTGAACAGAAATTAATGCATGTTCATTGTAAGAGATTAGAAAGAGAAGAAAATTAATATCATTTGTTATCCCACCTAGAGATAATCACTATTTTGCTCCATATCCTTTCGTTCATTTTAGCGCATATTAAAATATACATTCTTCCTCTGTTGTAAACTTTGGAGTCCCTGGGTGGTGCAACTGGTTAAGCGCTGGACTACTAGCCGAAAGGTTAGTGGTTCAAACCCACCCAGAGGTTCCTCGGAAGACAGGCCTGGCGATGTACTTCTGAAAAGTCCAGCCTTGACAACCCTGTGGAGCAGTTCTACTCTGCACACGTGGGGTCGCCACTCACTGGCAACTAACAACAAATTGTGAACATTTAATATCATTATCTACAATTCTGTAGTATAACTCAAACCCATCAGATAGATTTGTCATAGTTGAATCTGCTCTGTAATATTGATCATTAAGTTCTTTCTAAGTTTTTGCTATTATAATGCTGCAATGAATATCCATGTTACAAACACTTTATATATATATTTATGATTATTACTTTATGATAAATTCCTAGAAGTGTGATAACTTATTACTTACGCAAAATTACATGACTTTTGATGTATATTTTCAAAATGCTCTCCAGAGAGGTTGTGCCAACTTACACTTTCATCAGAAGGGGATAAGATTGCCTGTCTTCTCCCACTTACACAAATACTGAGCATTTTCGTGTTTTTCTTTTGCTCTCTCTCTTCTTTAAGCTATGCCGATTTGATAGGTGAAAAATACTTCTTGTAGTTTGTGTTTCAGGGTTATGCTAATTTTATGAAAAAAATTTCTATCTTTTTATGACTAAAATAACTTACAATAGTTTTAATAGCAAGGGAAATTAAAGTTTCATAGAAGTGACCCCCCTAATATTTTCAGGGACTCAGTGTATTTTTTTAGAGATGCATCTTTGACAGCTTTTAAAATTTCTTCCATGGGCATTATTTATTTAGATTTCCTAATACTTCAGAAGTCAATTTGGAAAATTTATTTTTTAGGGGAAAATTATCCATTTGATTCAAGTTTTTGAAGTTATTAGCATAGAGGTTTTTTTTTCTTGTTTGAGTTTTGACCTTATAGTTGTATGTAGTATTCACCTATGTATATATCATTATATTCGCTTTTGTATTCCTAATATTTTGCATTTTTGTTTTGTCTTTCATTTTTTATTTGCCTTGCCAGAGGTTTGTCTGTTGACCTTTTCAAGTAATTGGGTTTTGGATTTGTTTACACTGTTTTTCTAATTTGCTATATTTCATCAATTTTATGATGTACTCCCCTCCCCCCACCCGCCCGCCTCCCTCCCATATTTTAACATTTCTGAAATTGGGATGAATCTTTTAACTGATGATAAGAAAGCATTGAGACATTGATTGGCAGCAGTTTTTCTTAGTGAGACATAAAATAATGGTGCATCTTCCAGTAGATGATGTCTTAAATTTGAGTTTCTGTTTTTGTCTTTCATAATTACTTTGTCCTGTTTATCTTTCGTTCTCTTGTTATTTCAGTTAACTACTTAAGTTGAATTAATGGTTCATTTGTATATATAGCATCCTTTCCACTTTAGTATAGAAAACAGTTAAGGTTATAAAATTTTCTCTAATTGTTACTTTTTTGGGCCTTGCATGTTTTAACATAGTAGTGTTCTCAGTGATAACCTTTAAATACTCTGTAATTATGGATTCAGTTTTTCTTTTATTCAGGTATTATTTAAGGTAGTGGTTTTTTTTAATTTTTAAGGATTTGGGTTTTTTGAGGTTTTATTTAACAGCTTTATTGAGAGAGATGATTTGTGTACCATGCAGTTCATCCATTTAAAGTGTATAACTCAGTGATTTTTAGTATGTTCACAGTATTGTGCAGCCATCACCACAAGCAATTTTTGAACATTTTTGTCAACCCAAAAAGAAACCCCATACTCATTAGCAGTCACTGCCCATTTCTCTCAAACCATTACCCTCCTTCACCCCCGCCCAGCTGTAGGCAACTGCTGATTACTTTCTGTTTCCATAGATTTGCCTGTTCTGGACATATACTGTCTTTTGTGACTGGCTTCACTTAGCGTCGTGTTTTTAAGGGTTCATTCATGTTGTAGCATACATCAGTACTTCATTCCTTCTTATATCCTAATTAGATTCCATTGTATGGATGTATCACATGTTATTTGTTCATTCATCAGTTGATGGACATTTGAGTTGTTTCCACTTTTTGGTTATTATGAATAACGCCAATGTGAAGAGCTTGGATTTTTAAAAATAGTCTTCCCTCTAGTTTTTTCACATTGGTTTAGAATATGTGACATAAATGCTTTCTAGAAATGCAAGGGGACTCTGCACGTATTTCTGTCCTTGAGAAACTAAGTTGTCAAAAATTAATAATTTGAATATTACAATAATGTAATTGTAAGAGTAATTTGAGATATTATAACTTCTTTTCTAGGATTCATTAAACATTTACAGAAATTGATGATATATTAATCCAGAAGACAAATCTCAAGTATTTTAAGAAACCTAGACATTTATGACATTTGTAAGTTCATTATGAAGTGTCCCATACGAAATGGTCTTGGTTTTATTTGCTTTTCTTTCTTTTTATAATATTAATTCTACAACTTCAGCTTTATTTTTTATTTGCATTTGTTTGATGAATCTTTGACTATATTTTAACTTTTAATATTTTTAAGTTGCTTTTTTTAGGTATGATCCTTGTACACAGCATTTAGTTGGAATTTGCTTTTGAACCCAATCTGAGATCTTTCCTGTTAATAGGACCAAACCAAAAACCAAACTCATTGCCATCAAGTCGATTCTGTCTCATAGCAACCCCACAGGACAGAGTAAAACTGCCCCATAGCATTTCCAAGGAGCAGCTGGTGAATTCAAACTGCTGTACTTTTGGTTAGCAGCCTAATTCTTAAGCACTGCGCCACCAGCAGCCCGTTAAGAGGACGGTATAACCCTTTTACATTTGTTAATTAACTAATTTGCTTAGTCTTATCCCATGTTATTGAATTGAGTATCAGTCTATGCTTTTCTTTTTTTTTTATGCTTTCTTATCATTTCCTTATTCTCTTCTTATGACTGGCTGTAAACTGCAGTGTCTACTTGGTGCCTGTCAAACCCCCATCTGAGAGCTACAGATAGAGGGAATGTTGATATGCAGTGCTCCACATTGCTTGAGGCTAATCAGTGGAGGGATGAGATTGATGTTATTACAGTAAGGACTAGCGTACTCCACTCCCTGCTTCTGGTTCAGCTAACAGTGGTGCTCCAGCGTTGTTAAGGATAGCCTCTTCTCTCTAACAATAATGATTGTGAGAGCTGTCACTTATTGTCTGCTTTCTCTATCTGGCGCTTTGCTAAGTGCTGTAATGCATCATCTCAGTGAATGGTCACAGTAGCCCAGTGAGTAAGCAGGACTGAGGGGTTGCCTAGGGTCACATAACTGGAAAATGACAGAGCCAGGACTTGACCCAAATGGTCTAGTTACAAGCCCTAAGCTTTCTTTTCATTTTTTAAAAAAAGTTTATTTTATGGTAGTAAATATATATAGCAAAATATTTACCATTTCAACCATTTTTATGTGTACAGTTCAGTGACATTAATTACATTCATTATGTTGTGCAACCATCACCGCTGTCTGTTTCCAATTTGTGTCATTATCCTTAACAGAAACTCAGTACCCCTTAAGCAAAACCTCCCTCATTTCCTCCTACCACCTATCCCTGGTAATCACCAATAAAATTTTATCTCTATGCATTTGTCTGTTCTAGATACTTCATGTAAGTGGGATTATTCAGTATTTGCCTCTTAGGGGACAAACTGACCATTATCATGTCCCCTTCCTGACCCGTGTTTCTTGTCCTCAGATCAAGCATATGCACCTCAGATCTCTCCCATAGGATGAGTCCCCTCCTCAGGACACTGACCATAGGCCCCTCACTATGATGTCACTATGATGACTCTCCTCAGGCGATAGGACAAATCCACATTTGCAGTATACACGCAGCCTCAGGTTCTTGCCATTCAGAGTTTCTGGACAGATGTAGCCCTCCTTGTCTCTGACAACCCCATCTTAGCTGCCTGTTTCTGGCAGGTGCTTTCTGACAGGCTCTGTGTAGACATCCATTCTCTGGCATGGCCCTTCTGCTTCTGACTCTAAGTAAGACCAGCTTAACAACTGCCACGTTCCTGTCCCTTCATTCTTGCAATTATTTCCCTCTCTCCTTAAGCCAGTTGGATTGCATTTCTGATACTTGTATTAGAATGACTCCTGACATATATAGGTCAGCAGGAAAGGACGAGGAGGTGACTTCTGTGTGCTTTATGCTCTCAGGATAGTGTATCAGGGTTCAGTCTGGGGCCATCACAATTTGCATTCAAAAGAATGAAGTGAGGCCCCATTCTAAGGCTCAGTGGAGCCGTTTGTCTTGATGTCAGCTGAGGGTC
The DNA here is from genome assembly GCA_030035585.1 of Dugong dugon. Lineage (NCBI taxonomy): Eukaryota > Metazoa > Chordata > Mammalia > Sirenia > Dugongidae > Dugong > Dugong dugon. Next base: position 71,744,993 of record CM057471.1, read on the forward strand.
CTACTTACACACCTGATTGCCATGGACAGAACCTGCCCAAATACAGTGGTGGTTTCAATGCTAGATTTCTCTTGAAAACACAACCTGTCTTGAGAAGGATCTGTTTATCTGAAGAGAAATAGTTACATAATTGCTGGAAAGTACAATCTAGGAAAAAATGTCTGAAACTTGATCATTTCTTTTTGCCTGGCAAAGTTCTCACTGTAGGTCTTTCTCCCTCCTAGGGGTGGGGAGAGTGGTTCTCCGGGAGAAAGTTTAGGTCTGGAGCCCTGGTGGCACAGTAATTAAGAGCTCACCTGCTAACCAAAAGGTCAGCAGTTTGAATCCCCCAGCTGCTCCTTGGAAACCCTATGGGGCAGTTCTACTCTGTCCTGTAGGGTTGCTATGAGTCAGAATCGACCTGATGGCAACAAGTTTTTGGTTCTTGTATTTCAAATGCTTGTTTCCACTGCCTGAGACCTTGAATGCTGCTTCAGCACTTTTTGCTTCTAATATCAAATATAGGTTTTATTTTTATAATGATTCTTTTAAATCTCCGTGCAATGTTCTGTGTTAATTGACTTCCTGGGACTATTAACGTGTGTCTCTTACTTCATGTAAATTCACCCTCACCGTAGTACTAGCAGTTGTTACTAACCGTGTGGGGGTGTATTCCAACTCCTTTTGCTGCGAATTTTCGAGCCAGTTGGCTGCACTTTGGTGTACTGAGTTCATCGTGAAACATAATTTAAAAAACACTGAGGGAAAAACTTGCTACATTTAAAAAATAAGACTCCGTTGTATCAAAAAGTTTCTTCCAAATTACTTCAAAGTGTGAAGATAATGAAGAGAAATAGGTTATTTTCAGCTTAATTTTATCTGATGGTAACTCCTTGAAACTACCTGGTTCAGACTGAAATGAAAACAAAAGCAGACAAAGAACTGTGAAGAATAGTTACACCATGTATTTCTAAATAGCTTTCTTGATTTAGGGTTTTTTTTTTTTTTTAACCTATTATTTTCTCCAGGAAATAACTAAATAAAATTTGGAATGTGGTGGATTTTAAAATGTCTAGAGCTGATTCTAAAAGTAACCTTAGTCAGTGTGGAAAAATTGTGATCTTTCAGGGTATTAAAATTAGGTATTCTGACAGTTCTAAATCTTAGGAGAACATTCTTAATAAAATTTACCAAGACCTCTGGTAGGTGAAGTAAATTTCTAGAATCTAAGCTGTTCCTTCAAATAATCAAACACTTCTATTTTTAAAAGTAAGGCTTTATTTTCAAGTACACTCTGAAATTTAAAATAAAGCAAGTGTTTTTTTTCTTTTTTTTTTTTTTTAGTATAAAATAAATAGGTCTGAACTATTAGAAATTAAAAAGGACTTTGAAAAAGCATCAGTCACTGAAGTGTGTTTACTCGGATGCCACCGGCACCCCCCCACCCCAAGCCCCCAGAACAACAAGGTGAGTCTGAGGGCAGCATGAGCCAGGGCCCTCTACACGTGGGTGTATTCTCACTGTCAGTCATTAAATGTTCAGTAAGCGCTTTGTTAGGTTAGGTGATGGATTAGTCAGGCACCATCTCTGTTCTTATGGGGCTCACAGACTAGTACTGATCACTGGCAGTGAAAAAGAAATAAAAAGTGAGCTGAGCATTATGAAGGGAAAAGCATGGTATTATAGGAGCAAACATAGGGAAACCCAATCCAGTCTGTGGGTACCAGGAAGGGTTTTCTGGAGGGAAATGGAGCCTTAAAGGATGAATAAGAGTCAGCTGAGTGAAGAGGAAGGAACCCTGTGGCACAGTGGTTAGATGCTCAGCTGCTAACCAAAAGGTCAGCGGTTCGAACCCACCAGCTGCGCTGCGGGAGAAAGATGTGGCAGTCTGCCTCTGTAAAGATTACAGCCTTGGAAACCCTATGGGGCAGTTCTGTCCTATAGGGTTGCTGTGAGTCAGAATTGACTGGACAGCAGTGAGCTTGGTTTGGTTTGGTTGGTTTGGGTGAAGAGGAAGGTGGAGGAAGTGAGTATCCCAGACAAAGACAGAGACTTGTGCAAGAATCCTGAAGTGGGGAAAAACATGTTTTTTGGAAATACTGACTGGAAAGTAGAGAATGAGAGGGAAGGTGCATGAGAAGCAGCAGGACTAGAAGGGAGTGGCAAGATCACTTAGGTCCTAGACACTAGGACTTGAGAGCTAAGGCTCTGACCCAACCTGAGAGCAAAAGGGAAGTAAGAAGTGTTTTAAGCAAGGGTATGACTGGATTGGAGTTGTGTTTAACAGATGTCACCTTGGCTGCAGCATGGTGAGTGGCTTAGAAGAGGTCAGGCTGAGTAGTGTTGGGAAGAACAGTTAGGGGATCATGCAGAAACTCATGGTGAATCACTGTGTGTAATGGATCAAATTATGTCTCCCCCACCAAAAAAAAAACAAAAGTCAACTTGTTTACGCCAGGATTCCCAGTATTGTGTGGTTGTCCTCCGTTTTGTGATTGTAATTTTATGTTAAAGAGGATTAGGGTGAGATTGTAACACCCTTACTAAGGTCACATCCCTGATCCAACATAAAGGGAGTTTCCCTAGGGTGTGGCCTGTACCACCTTTTATCTTACAGAGATAAAACGAAAGGGAAGTAAGCAGAATGGGGGAACCTCCTACCAAGAAAGCAGTGCCGGGAGCAGAGTGTGTCCTTTGGACACAGGGTCCCTGAGCAGAGAAGCTCCTAGTCCAGGGGACGATTGATGAGAAGGCCGACAGAGAGACAAAGCCTTCCCCTGGAGTTGATGCTCTGAATTTGGACTTTTAGCCTACTTTACTGGGAGGAAATAAACTTCTCTTTGTTAAAGTCATCCACTTGTGGTATTTCTGTTACAGCAGCACTAGATAGATGACTGAGACACTGTATTTCAGAAATTGCTAAAAGGTGAGGGAATGTTCTTTAAAAAAAACTGTATTTTAGAGCAAAGCCTTGGAAAGACTTAAAATGGTTGTCATTGAGCATCTCCCTGATACTTTGGAGATGCATGGCATTTCCCTGTACTGTGGCTTTGAGAATCAATGTGAGCAGGAGGGCTGAAGAGATAGATGCTGGCAGAACTTCTGCTTCCCAAGACATGGGTCAGAGTGGCTTTAAAAGACTTTGGTAGGGGCTGCCACCTAGGATCAAAGCTCAGTGGCTCCCAGGTGAGCATTAGCAACAGTGTTATCCTGTGATGACCCTAACCCCTAAGTTTGTCAGTATTAAGGATAATCCTTTCTTTTAATTGTTGTTGTTAGTTGCCGTGGAGTCTGTTCCAACGTGTGGTGACCCCATGTATGCAGAGTAGAACTGCTCCATACGGTTTTCAAGGCTGTGACCTTTCAGAAGCAGATCACCAGGCCTGTCTTCCGAGGGCCTTTGGATGGGTTCGAACCACCAACCTTTCGGCTAATAGTCAAACACTTAACCGTTTGCACCATCCAGGGAAAATTCCATTCCATGTGATTTCAGGAAATCCAGTTTGTTTTTTTTCCCCATTTCTCCACCCCAGGTGTTTCCAAGGATCCCCAAGGAACATTCATTTGTTCCACAGATCCGTTCTAGTTGTTGGTTAGTGCCTCAGCTGGCTGCCTGGCCCCAAACCTCTGATTCCTCCCTCCAGTCATCTTCCTGTCCCAGCTGACCTCTCCAGATGGACCCATGTGGAGCCAGGCTACTCCTTCCTTAGTTGGGGAGGCACAGCTTAGGAATGTATAAGTGATGACAGGGCCACGAAGAAAAACTTAAACTAGATTCTGATATCCCTGCTCCCAGAGCCCACTGGCCATGCCCCTTGCTCCTCTCTGCTCTGACGGCTACATGCTACAGGGACCGACCTGCCCCCTCCCTCACTCAGCCCTGGAGAGCCTTTGAGCAAGTTTCCCCTGCTCCAAATCCAGACATCCAAACCTCCCTGGGCCCAGCAAACAGGGAAAAAGCTTCTCTCTCACCCTAGTCCCAAACATGCTTCTCAATTAAAAGAATAATCCCAAACATTATAACCCCATCCAAAATGAAGGAAACTTTTTTCATTATTTTGTGGAATGGTTAGCTATGCATTAAGGAGCCCTGGTGGTGCAGTGGTTAAAGTGCTTGGCTGCTAACTGAAAGGTCGGCAGTTCGAACCCACCAGCCACTCCGCGGGAGAAAGATGGTGGCAGTCTGCTTCTGTAAAGATTTACAGCCTTGGAAACCCTATGGGGCAGTTCTACCCTGACCTATAGGGTCACTGTGAGTCAGAATCGACTCAACAGCAGTAGATTGGATTTGGTTTAGGTATCTATACATTATTTCAAATCTCCTTTCCAGAAGAGAATTTTGCCTTTACTTTTGGAGTCTCAGGATTTGTTACTTTAAAATTCACATTTCTCTGGGAGTTCATAGTCTTGTTCAGTTATTACAAAAAGCTAGTGGATGTTGTTAAAATCCCCATTTTATGAATGAAGAAACCACAAGTTGACTTATGACTTACCAACGTCATATACCAGGGGGATACCAAGTTTAACTTAAGATCTCATGCTCATGGCTGAGGTTCCAACCAGCCTTAACTTATGTATCCTCTGTTTAAATACCTGTCTCCATGGAGACAAACAGTGTAGGAGAAAAACATGTAGGGGTCAAGAAAGGAGCACTTGGTGGAAAATTTTGCTTCTTGCATGCTTTGCTGCTCAGAGCTGGAGTGTCTTGCCCTATTTGTCTCTTCTGGGGCACAGGGAAGACCTGCAGTTAGCTTTTCTCTGGATTGAGAAGTTTTGTCTGGCCCCCCAAAAGAAGGTAAGAGCACAAGCCCATTTTGTACAAGAAAAGTATTTTTTCATAGCAGGAATCTGTTTGCATGTTAGGATGACTGTTCCTCTGTGACTTCCTTTTGTCTTTAGAGTTCTAATTAGGAGCTAATTAATAATAATTACAACTCACATGTGTTCTGTTACCATGTGATAGGCACTGTACTGAGCACTCTATATGCATTATTTCATTTAATCCTTCCAACACTCCTTCTCTAAGGGAGGCACCATTTTTTAACTTATTTTACAGCTGTAGAAAGCTGAGCAAGATTCACATTAAGGGTCACATACTAGTAAGTGGTGACACCATCATTCACACCCAGGTTTAACTGACCCCAGAGCTACAAGTGCTAGCCTCTGAATATGCCATATGTCCCTCTAACAGGTTTTTATCCTGTGGGTCAGCTGACCCTAAAGAAGAAAGGGTTAGGAGTGGAGTAAGAACTTGTGAGTTCCTCCATTCTCAGGACTAACACGGGGCCACTGGGACATTTTCTTTCACCATTTCAGAGAGAAGGAATTAGGACAACAATGGCCCTGAGAATCTGGTACATAGCCTTGAAGATGGCCCCTAATGATTCCCATCCTTAGTATTCATGGCTTATGTAATTCCTTCTGCTTGAGTGTGGGCAGGACATACTGACTTGTTTCTAACAAAGAGAATACAAAAGAAATTATGAGATGTCATTTCCAAGATTAGATTATAAAAAGACGGTGGCATCTTGTGTTGGGTGCTTGCTGTCTCTCACTCTCTTGGATCACTTGTCTTGGGGGAATCCATTTGTCATATTGTATGGCAGTCCTACATGGTAGGGGACAGAGACCTGTCGACAACCATGCAAGTGAGCTTGGAAGCAGATTCTATCTAAGTTGAGCCTTCAGATGAGACCACAGCTCCAGCCAACAGCTTGACTATGGTCTCACTGAGAAACCTGGAGCCAGAGACACCCAGCTAAGGCATACGCAAGTTTGTAATCCACAGAAACTACAAAATAATAAATGTTGCTGTAAGCTGTTAAGTTTTGGGGTAATTTGTTGCACAGTAATGGATAACTAATACAGTTCACAACCTTTATAACTACTTCACACGTACTACTTTGTGGTCCAGTCTGTATTAGGGTAAAACTAACTGTGAAACTCAACACACAAAAGACTGTAAGATTGATCTCTAGGTCAGCAGGAAGTGCTGGGTCCCTCTTAGAAGCTAATTCTGAGGGGAAGGAATCCTATAGGATAGAGTAGATGGTTGTAGCTTTGAAAGGTGATGAATCCTTGCAGTTTTGTGAGACAAAAGGGCCTGGGAACAAGCTGACTAGGGTCTGAGAAGCCCTTGGAAAGGCTGCAGTTCCATGAGTATACATTGGGCTCTGGAATGTAGTGTGTCCAGGCCTTCAAAGGTCCAAGAATGCCTACATAGGGAAAATGCAGAAATCTCTATTTTATGTGACCACCCAAGAAGGCTGTGCTCAGGAAGGACATTGAGCACCCACTCATTCTTCTGAAAACTTTTTTAAATTACAGAAGTAACACATTGCTTGTAAAAACGATTCACGCTAAAAAAGAAATATATAAAAGTAAAAAAGTGAAAATCCCCCTCTTCCTCTCTATTCCCCAGAGGCAACCACAGTTAACAGTTGATACATATCTGTCCAGATATTTTTATCTACATATACAAATATATGTGCATGTGGGTATGTGTATATATCATATTGGACTTTTTAACCCAGTTAGGGACATTTTATACATATTGTTTTGCACTTTTTTTTTCCATTTAAAGTGTCATAGATTTTATTCAATAGAACTTCATTTTTTCCAATGGCTCTGTGGTACCCTGTTGCCTGAATGTGTGCTGATTAGTTTAGCCATTACCCAACTGATGAACACTTAGGCTGTTTCTACTTTTTCCCTTTTATAGTTAGTGCAGTGGGAACATCCTTATACATGTATCTTCACTCACCTGTGAGAGTATTTCTGAAACATAGTTGCTAGAAGTAGAATTCCCAAAAGCCTATTTCCAACTTTATTTTTGACAGCCACTGCTAGAATGCCCTCTGTAAAGTTTGCAGTTACTCTTCCACCAACAGACTGTCAGGGTGCCTGCTTTCTCCACTCTCATCAACACTAGATATTACCAACCAGTTTTTATTTATGCTAAACTGATAGGTGAAAAGTGGTATCTTGTTTTAATATGCATTTCTCTACCCATTAATTTTTGTGCTCTTGCCAAAAAAGCTGATTTTCTACTTTAAACAAATACTTCCTGGGCTCTCCTGGGCCTTGGAATAGGTAGCCAGGCCTTAATGCCTCCCACCGAACTGCTCAGCTCCTCTTTCCCCCAGTCTGCTTCCTGAATATATGTCCTTAATCCTTCTCCCTGTGTCCCAGGCACAATCCTGAGCTGCTCTGAGAGATGAGGAAAGGCTACCTGGATGTTGGGTTCCTGTGGAGAGGAGGCTGACCTAAATCCATGTCCGGGCACACACATCTGCGGCTTGGTCAGCTTTCCAGGCTCTGAGGAGACTATATGGTGCTTCTAATCCTTGCCCTCTTTAACTAGGGCATGGACCTCTGTCATCACATGACTTCAGATGGGAATTCTAACTCCATTCCCTCTACGTTAGTTACTCTTCTAGGCTCTGGGCCACTCCCAGCTCTGCTAAGGGTCAGGGGGTATGTGGCCTGTCCACCTTTACCCAAAGAGCCCTCTCCTCCTTTTATGAGATATCCTCAGCTTCAGGAGGATACCCATGGTGCAGGGAGCATGGTGCAGCAAGGCACTCCTTGATCAGCCCACAGAGCCAGCTCTGTCATGGCCATCAGGGGTCAGGGGATGGTATAGCCAGATGGCCTGCCTACTCAGGAGGTGGTGCATGTGGAACTGCTTTGGGAAGTCTGCACAGGTGGGAGGAATAATCTGTGTCTGGGTGCCCACATGTGGGCTGCACTGGTCGAGGATGCCTCAGATCAGGAGAGACAAGGGTTCTTGAATGTCTCTATGATGGTTGGTACCAAGGCATTGTGTCCATAAGGTGGGATTCCAGACTAGGGCTGGTTCAGGACCTGGCTCTGGGCTCTGAGAGAGACTGCTGTAAGTTGGCCCAAGCATGAAGGCTTGGAGATGGAGAATGAGCCACCACTACAGGGACTTGGTTGCCAGATAATACATTCCAGGGCTTGGCCAGGTAGAATTGGTGCACATAGTGATAGCCAGACAACCACAAGCAGGATATTCTGAGAGCCAAAGGGTGAGGCTGAGTCTATAGGTTGTGGGACAAGTAACTCTCTCTACCTTTGGGAAGAAGAGAAAGGGGCAGGGCCTAGAACTTTAGACCTGGGAAAAAGTTGGAAGCCCCAAAAAGCTGTGAAGTTCTCCATCACTGCCCCTTGTTATTCTGTGGTCACTGCTCTGTGATAAATTGAGCAAACAGCCTTGAATTGGCCTCCTGACATAACCGCTTCCTGTGGGCAGGAGACTCCATACCACCTTGATTCTCAGTGTGTTACTGAGTGATGATGGAGTAAAATAGGAGGCTTAGTGGTTTTGTTTCATCATGGGTATAGCAGTTAATGCTGTAGTGGCAGGAGTTCAGGAATCAGACAGACCTGAGTTCAAATTCTGAGTGTCCCAAGCTGCATGTTCTCAGGCAAGTCACATCTCCGTGCCTCAGTTTTCTATTATTTCAAAGGGAGGGTAACTATAGAACCCACCGCGTATGGTTGTTGTGAGAACTTAGAGACATATGTGAAGTTTTTAGCATGGTGCCTGGCATATGGGAAGTGCCCCATGGGTGGTAGATGGTATTAGTATTATCTAGAGCAAAATACAGCCAGGAAGAATGAGTCAGAGCTCCAGGCCCCAGCAGTGGAGACCTTGTGCCTCTTGTATCCAGAGAAGCTATTGAGAAACTCAGTGTACCCAGAAAGAGGCCCATCTGGATACAGCCAGGTGTCATGTTTTGTGGCCCAGCTGGGCCTGGAAGGGTTGGATATGCTTTTTGGGTTAGCATAAGGGTCAGCAGGGGAGGGGATGGGGAATAGGACCCAATCTAATGAGTAATAAGACAGAATCTATCGAGCTGGCAGAGTATGGTCCCTGAGAAGATAGGAACCAACAACAGTTGGACTGTAGTCCAGAAACGTTTTGGATATAGACCCCGCCTGTGACCGCTCTTTCTTTTGAAACGTGGAAACTCCACCCCCCAACCCCACCCCTGCTTTTTCCACAAAGTTGTAACCTAGCCACCTATGCCACTCAGCTCTGCTCTAAAGCCGTAGCTGGTAGAATTGGGGTAGACACTGGCCCACACTGGTTGGAGCCTCTGTCCAAGGATTTGTAAATGAAATGTAGAGATGCTTGTAAATCTTTACTGGCACTTGGACCAGGAGGACATGTAAGCTCAGGAACTGTGGACCACTGCATGTCTGGAGAAGCAGAGAGAACAATCTGTGGATGGATGCACAGTGAGAAACGGAGATAATGACCCTGCAGGAAAGGAAAAAGGGAGAGGAAAGGAAATGGGAGAAAAGCTGAGAAAGTCGCTGTCTTGCTTCTTGATGGCTTTCCAGACATTTTCTGGTTCCTGGCTCTCATGAGGCCCAGCTGCATCCCTGCCCATGGACTCTAGGAGATACCTTGTGTCCTTATGTAGCCAGCTTATTAAATGAACTGGACTCAGTCAGGTGTAAGAAGAAACCAACTTCAATTTTTCCCCAATGTCCTTTCAAGTCTACTCTATGGGCTAGTTCTTTTCCTAATCAAGACTGAAAACTTAGAAGGTCTATTAGTCTTTCTGTTGTTAGGAATTAAAAAGCCCAGTCCATTCTGACAATCCAGACTAGTCCATTGTGGTAATCAAAAGAAGTCTACACTCATCCATTTAAAGCCTACGAACTTGGAAGCCTGGAGTCAGGGAAGGCACATAGTCAGCTTCTTCACTAGATCCTGGCCAGTTTGACTCCCTTCCCCACTTGTCCACTGAGATTTCTGGCCCTTGGGTTTGGAACAGGGAAGAAGGAGAAGTAGGGGTAGTAGGCCAGTCTTATGTGGCTGGTTCAGTCATAATCTAGAACTTGCGCCCTGTGGGTGTGTCAGATGTCAAAAACACATACACTGTCTCTTTCCCTCTTTGCTGCTGCTTTAGAATTTCCCTTCCTGGCATCTGTGACTCAGCTGCCTTGATGGCATAATGCTTATTCTCCAGCTAACCACTTGTGACTCCTTTTCCCATTACTACCCCCACCCCCACCATCAGTGGGTGTGCCATTTGCTTCCAGTGCAGTCCCATTTCTCACTGCTCTTCTGCCACCAGCCATAGACTTGAGGACTTCAGGTATAAAACTCAGTCAGTAGTGCTGATGCTCGTCATGCCAAGCTCTTAGAATAACCCCTTTAAGTCCCTCTCAGTTGATTTAGGGGGAGTGGGAACACCCATCCTCCCTAAGGTGGTGGTAGGAGCATATATTATAGGGACAATTAATCCCCCCACCCAGTCTGTCTTTTCCACTTCTTACACAGGCCGCAGATGGGCAATTAATTAATGCCGTAGACCCAATTTGAGGCCATCCCTTTTGCGTGGATGGTCTTGTACCTTGTAGAATGTGGGATACTTGGCAGCTATTAGTTTGTCCTTAGGCTTCAGAGTCTCAGGTAAAACTGAGGCATAAAGAGTCTGTTTTTAATACCTCGCTACACTTAAAATGCCCCCCCCTTTTTTTTGTTTAAGTCACTTATCTGGGTTTGTCTTACGATAACCACAGAGTCTTGAGAAAGACTGTTTGAAACAGATGGTGTGGTCTTGGGAGATCAGGGAGGACCACTTGAGTTCCCAAGAGCCCCTGTGGGTTATGAGCATCATAGGCTCCCATTACCATTGCTTTCAGTAATTTTAAGGTTTGTCTTTCAATTTTGCTCAAATTGGCAAGACTTTGGGAAGACGTCTTCTTCATTGTTACCTGCTTGGAGAACATCATGGCCTTCCTGCCATGCTTCCCACACAAGCCCATTAGGTGGGTTCCCTCCAGTGACTAGTTGTTGGCTAAAACTGGAACATGGAGGTTTGGCTGAGACAAGAGAAATGTCAACTTTACTGACTTTTTTCTGGGTCTGCAGATGCACCCACCGTGAAGGCTGTATATAACAGTAGGACTCCTAACTATATAGGTCTTAAGAGGCCACAGGCTAAGATGGGAAGAGGAGAAGGAATGTTGGGCTGGATCGGTCATATCCCAGCGTGCTGATTGGCCGTGGTTGCTGGTAGGTAGAGTTACTCACTAGGCATCAAAGCTTGGTGCACTTGAGCATAACTCCCTGTTCTCCCTAGTCTCTTCTTTGATGCAGTTGGTTTGGTAAACTTACCCCCCTCTTCCATTTTATTCCAAGGAGAGTGGTCCCCATACCTCTGTCAGGCTTATTCCTTATTTTCCTTCCATGGAGCCAAGGTGTCATGGTCTACCGTCATTTGGATCCTAACTAGTTTAGGAGAAGTGTTGTTCCACATTGTCCAGCATGGCTTGCCAGAGCTCTCTGCTTTGGGGTTTGAACCCAAGACTAGTGACCAGTAAGGTTGTACCTTGTTTTCCTTTGCCGTTGTTCCCTACTTCCCACCCACTCCACTCTAGATGTGTGGGGAGAGGTGTCTATTGTCTGAGCCAAGGTTGAAGTGTTCCCAATAAATAGCATCCAGCTTCCACTGTGACCCCAACAACTGACCAGGGGGTTGGGAGAAGGAAATTGAGAGTTCTTACTTAGTGTTTAACGCTTAACACCCAGGAACTTCTGGATTAAGTGCCGCCATGGCATTTTTACCAGCAGTCTGGGAGCCTCGTTTTCTCCTTTTCTGTAAAGTGAAAATAATCATCCCTCCTTCAGTAGGGCTGCTGTTAGGGTTACATAAGAAAATGTAAGTCCATTTCTAGATGCATAGTAGGCTTCAATAAACATTAGTCTTTTCTTGCCCACAGCTTTACTAGAAACAGCTCTTGTATGTAAGTATTGCTTAGTCGTTAAGAAGAGGAATTGTTGTCTCCAAGGGTATACATGCATTTAAAATTTTGATATGCACATTACCAAATTGAAAAATATTAAATCAGTTTATACTTCCACTGATAGTGCATGATAGTACATATTTCTCCATTCCCTTGTCAGCATGAAGATTGGCATTTTCTTCATCCTTGCTAATCTGATAGACAACACATGATGGTTCATCCTTGATTTAATACATCTCTCTGGTTATTACTGAGATTGAACATCTTTTCTTGTTTACTGGCCATTCCCAAATCTTCTGATGTGTTCATGCACTTTTCCAATTTTTTAAATTAATATTTTATTTTTGGTGAAAATATATACAGCAAAACCTGTTCCCATTCAACAGTTTCTAGACAAAATGATCAGTGACATTGGTTACAGTCTTCACATGGTGACAACATTCTCTTTATTTCTGTTCTAGTTGTTTCACTCCCATTGACTTAAACTGCTGTCCAACCTTCTCGTCTGTGCTTTAAAGCAGCTGTTGTCCATTTGGTCTTATATAGATAAAACTTTTTTAAAAGAACACGGTACTCAAGGGTGACTACTTTATGAGCTAAACTGTTAGTTTAAAGGTGACTTCAGGGGATATTTTCAAGTCAGGGTTTGAAGAGCAACTCAGGGCAATAGTCTCAGGGACTCCTCCAGCCTTAATAGTTCCAGTAAGTCTGGATTCTTTAAGAATTTAAAGATCTAGTCCAAATTTTTCTCCCTTTCTATCGGGATCCATCTATTGTGTCCCTGATAAGAATGTTCGATAGTGGTAGCTGGACATCATCTAGTTCTTCTGGTCTCAAGGTAGAAGAGGCAGCGGTTCATGGAGACAATTAGTCCTGTAGTCTGGTTCCTTCTCTTGTTCTTGGGTTTCCTTCTTTCTTTCTTGTTCCAGACAAATAGAGGCCAATAGTTGCATTTTAGAAGCTGTTCTTAAGCTTTTAAGATCCCAGACACAAATCACCATACTGGGAGGTAGAACATAAACTTTAAGAACTATATATTATGCTAACTGATTGGATTGTCCCACAAGACCATGACCCTAAGCCTTCGAACCAGGGGAACTAATTTCATGAGGTGACTGGTTGTTTTTTGTTGTTGTTATTGTTACCAAATTATATATAACCTAATATTCGCCAATTCATCCTTTTTTCTTATTGTATAGCTTACTGACATCAATTACATTAGTCAAGCTGTGCAAACTTCACCCACATTCAGTGCCACCGTTCCCATCACCATAAACAAAATGTGACTACTACCTAGGGAATACTTCCCCGTCTCCCCTACCCCCTTTCACCTTTGGTAACCACCAATGAATATTAATCTCTGTTTATTTACCTGTTATTTCCATTTAATAAAAGTGAGAACATACAATATAGTATTTGTCTTTTGTGATTGACTTAATTTTGGTCAACATAATGTCCTCAGGTTTATCCGCATTGCAAGATGTTTTGGGAACTCATTTTTCTTAATGGCTAAGTAGTATTCCATTGTATGTATGTACCACATTTTGCTTATCCATTCGTCTGTTGATGGGCAGTTAGGTTGTTTCCATCTTTTTGCTTTTGTGAATAGTGCTGCAGTGAATATAGGTGTGCATGTGTCTGTTCGTGTCACTTCTCTTAGATCCCTAGGGTGTATATCTAGGAATGGAATTGCTTGGTCATATGGTAGTTCTATTTCTAATTTTTTGAGGACTCACTAGACTGTTTTCTACAGTGGCTGTACCATTTTGCATTCTCACCAGCAATAGATGAAAGTTCTAATTTCCCCACATCCTGTCTAACATTTGTTATTTTCCATTTTTTTATTTTAGCCGTCCTAGTCGAAGTAGTCAAGTTTTCTATCACAGTATTTGCATCTTCTTAATTTAAAAAAAGTTTTCAGAATAGCATGAATTTTAATGCTGTATTTGCCATCTGTGTTGCAGATATTTTTCTCTAGTTTGGTATTTGCCTTTCAATCTTGGTTATGTTTTATTTTGTTTTGTTTTTTGGACGGCAGAAAATTTGGAATTTTCTTCAGTCGCATCCTTCAGTCTTTTCCTTATGGTTTTGGGGTTTCCCGTTATGCCTAGAAACGTGTCCAAACCACAGATTTGTTTTACAGAGAGATAGTTACGGTGGTTAGTACAGTTATGTTGGTTAGTGTAGACATTGGGTTGGAATGAGTGGGATGGAAGTACAGAGCACCTCTTGGGAGCCTGCTGTAGTACTTGAGGGGAGAGGATATGAAGGCATACACAAAGTCAGAGACGAGGACCTAGAATGGAAGGATGGCTTGGCCTTGGTGAGGAGAAGGAAGAAGTCCTTGTTTTTGACCTGAGGAATTGAGTAGATGGTGCCTTTTGGTGACATGGGAAGTTCAGGAGAAGGACCAGACCCGGAAGAGTGTTTCAGGCATTGTCTGCATTGCCTGTAAGGTGTTTCCAGGACATCCAGTAGAGATGTCGAAGACACAGCTGGGTATAGGATACGGAACTCCAGAGAGCCATATCAGCCTATGTTACCATCATGGGACTCCTGAGGGCGTAGGTGGAAATCAAAGATAGAGAAAATGTGATTTAAAGGATTTTGGTGGGTGTCCCAGGAGCTGAATCTCTTCCTCGTTTTACTTAAAGAGGTCCAGATATGGGATGCCCCAGGAAGGCATTCTAAAACAATAATGCACAGTGTAGATATATCCACTTAGCACTGATGGCTTTTATTGCAGATTTGTGTCATTACAAAGATAATCTGGGAATATATTAAAAAAAAAAAACAAAAAAAAAACCCCTCCCTTTTATATACACAAAACATGCTACATGGTACACTTTTTGAGAAATGCTGAGGTAATAGGCACACACCCAGACATGGACAGTACCAAATCGTCCAACATCTCGCACACCCGACCCATGTGCCCACTGGGGTGGGTCTCACCTTCTTGACTCATCCCCTTGCTCCTGCTTTACAACAGTTCCGGTAGTGCTGAGTCTGATAATTCATGACTGACAGGACTCAGAAAGCCACCACACTGTAGGGTACCAACTGAGTGGTCTGTGTGGCCCCTGATCAGTAACTCATGAGAAGTGGCCAGTTCTCATTTTTTGTGGCACCTGTTTTCCAGGTAGTATAGTTTGGGATGAAATGCTGATTTTCAAGTCAGCCTGAGAGCACAGGACCTTTGGCCTGTAGCTGTTTGGGGGTCCCAGTGATCAGATGATGACTTCTCGTAAACTGAATACTTCCTGGGCAAGGTAGGTTATTATTTCTGTGAAGGTTAAAATGACATGTAGGCTAAAGTGTGAATGGAAAATACAGAACTGTGAATACATTATCTATATGGCCAGTGGTTAGCTTTTGAACCTGGCCTTCCCTTTCCTAACCAGACACCTGGAGCCCAGACTGTTTCCTACTCACAGGCTAAGGAATCTTACCAGGAAGAAAGGACATTGCGACAGAAGAGGTAAGTAATGGGTGTAGGCAAGAAGTAGAAGGGAGCAGAAAAAGCGATTTGAAATAGAGTGGTTGGGAACTGATACACAGAAGGTACTTAATGAATGGCTGTTGAATGAATGGGTAAGTGGGTGGATGGATGGATTAAAAAGTCCTGAAGATGGAGAAGAGTGGATTTTGAAATTTGATTAGGTACCCTAAGGGGTACCGTCATGTGGAACCCCTATATCAAAGAATAGCAATGTAGACATTCCTAAAAGAATCCAGGTGTACAGATGCCAAGGATTATTCTTTGAATTGAGCTACAGTTTGTGATCTACTCTTAGACTCAAGTAATACAATGTGAATGAAATGTTTTTCTCCTAAAAGCAAAGCTCTTGGTAACAACTCTGACACTTGAGAATTGAATTTGTGTATATAATTTGGATATATATGGCAAATCTGTATATGTATCTAGATATATTATGTGATATATATCTAAATGCATGTAAGTTAGGTATGTGTCTACTTATGTGTATACACATAAGTGCACAAGATAGGTTCATACACACATATATTATGAAGGTATTTTGCAATTGTGTTTTTATTGTGGCGGAGGGGACTGTGTTTAAAGAAAAACTTGTCTGCAGTCCTGTTCTGCCCTGGAAATTTGAGGGGCTGTCTGGTGTGAAGAAAAGAAGTAGGGATAGAGAGTACTGTATCATTTCATTCCATTATCTGCCTCAGTGACTTTGGAAAACAGAATCCAGCCCCAGTCCTCCCAGCCCCAAGATAAACTAGCAAGGAGTTGTTCTTTGTGCTGGGGCACTGTGGCCGGGATGGGCTCCTGGCAATGGCCATGAGAGGTCAGGAGGAGGAGCTGGCTTAGTGGAAGGTGTTGGGGTTGGGCCGGATCATCATCACCACTTTTTTGAGTGAGTAGGAGCCTCCTCGGAACTCAGCCCAGTAGACGCCATCCTGGTAGCGGCTCCGGTAATGGCCCCCACGGTACCAGACCCCATTGAGGTTGGAGTGGGCACAGGCATTGTACCACCAGCCTCCCTTCTGGTAGTGGGCGCAATTTCCTGCGGGAGAGAAGGGAGTGAGCAGCTCTGTGGGAGGAGGCAGTTTTACCCATGTCCATTGTTTGCTCAGGGAGTACAGCAGGACCCTTTCTAGGAGGCATTTGGAGCAAGAATGCTTGAGGGGTAGGCTAGTCCTGGAGAGTGACTCGCTCAGACCTGCCTTTGAGTCTCCACTTTGCAACTAATTAGCTGTGTCATCTTGGGCAAGTGACTTAACCTCTCCGAACCACTGTATTCTCATTAGTGAAATGAGGATAAAAATAACACTTACTGCCTAGGTCTGCTGTGAGAACTAAACAAGGGTGCATATTTAAGTGCATAGCCTAGCTCATGGTGCCTAGGAGGCGCCTCAGGAGGACTCCATACCACAGGTTTTAATAGAAAACGGAAATGACCTGAGGTGTGTGTGGGAGAGGGAAAAGGTTCTTGGAAACTTTCAAGAGGTGAAACTGTTGGATTAAGAGTCTTTGTAGAATGACAAAGGAAGTGTTTAAGATGAAACGCTCTGCTATCCTCCCCAGCCTGTATTCTATTCAAATAATCTTTTTTTTAATTTCACAAAAGAAAGATATTTCCATGAAACTCTTGGCACTATCCTATCATGCTGACTTTTGCTGCCAAGGACAAGTAGTTCAGAACAACCGTAAAAAGTTGTGGGCAAGGTGCAAGCAGGCATGTAGGGGCATTGCACTTCACAGGAAGGAGAGGAGCCACTGTCAGCATGGGCTGCTCTCAGTTAAGGGTGGGGAGCGCCCAGTCTGCTTACTAGGCCTAGGGAGGGAACTTCTTACCCAGGGGAAGGGCTGCCCTGATCAGGTTTGTCAGTTGGAGGGCCCAATGGGAAATTGGCCTGACGGGAGTGAGTGACCCTGCTGGTGTCCCTGCTCTGACCGAGGGCCTTGGGATGAGGTGAGGAGGGAGCAGGCAGGCTGAGGCAGAAAGCCAGAAGGGAAACTAAGGCCCAGGCACCAAGCATCCCCGTTTTTCCCAGAACCTTTCTGGGACTCTTTTTGGGCCACAACTTGAAGCCATGAGGACCAATGGCAGTGTTAGAGCTGGAGAGCAGGGAGAGCCTTCAGCATGCCACAGCCAGCCAGTAGAAGCCCCTTCCAAGCTTGTAGGGCACTGTGAGGTGACCTCTGCCCACACACCTCCAGGGACAAGGAACTCACTTCCTCACCATCCACTGGTTTTTCTGCTGGACAGATCTAACCATCTTGGGTCACAGAACAGCCTTCTCCTTGCTTCTTATCATGGCCTTCAAGACATGCTAGAGCAGCCCCCAGTTCCTCAGAGTATGACCAGCTCTGGGGGGGTCATCTTCTTGCCCTGCTTTTCTGTAAGCCTTGGCAGCCCCAACCTAAGAAGATGCCCCATTTGAGAGGAAGGACCTGCTCCTCCTTAGAATCCCCTTCAAACAAGTTTGGCTCTCTGGTCAGTGGTGGTAGTGGTAGAGGTGTCTGTGTGGTACAGCCATAGGCAGGTGATGTTCCACCTGTTTCCTAATGTTGTGAAAACTATTCACTCGGTTGTGGTTGCCTTGGGGTCTTGGAGTGAGGACCTCCTCCCCTGGTGTGTAGGCAGGAGACCTTTCCTGAAGTGCAGCATAGTCCCCACAGCTCATCCTTTAAAGGAGAGGGAACACCCTTCAGACAAGGACTAAGTGGGAAGCTGGGGCCAGAGGGGCCTGAGTTGGCCCGAGAACAGACTCAGTCTTGGCCAGGAAGTGGGGTCAGCGTCAGATGGTGCCAGCCTCAGGGAAAAGCCTGGGCCTGCCAGACTTTCCTAACCTGTTAGAGCCCAGAGGCCCTCATCTGAAGAAATTGAGTGTGGGGTCTTGGGAGGCATTACCTGTGTAGGATCTGATGCCTGAACTCAGAGCCAGACTCTATCTGTGCTGCTTATAATTTTCTCCTTCTTGCTTGTTTTCTGATTAATACGGCCTTCTTAGTAAAGACCTGGCTTTGAGGCATGTTATCTCGGACAAATCATTTCACCTTTCTAAGCCAGTTTACTGTTAATAGCTTCCTTCCAGCATTGTATTAGCACTACATGCTAATAACTAACCATAAAGAGAGCCCACTTGTATCAAGCCCTTACTGTATGCCAAGTCCCAAACTGTGCACTTTAGGTACATTATCTCTAACCTTTTCACCACCCTGCAAGGTGGGTATCGTCCTCATTTCCAGGTGAGGAAACTGAGGCCCAGAGAGATTAAGCAGCATGCCCAAGGATTTATAATGTAGGAGGTGGGGCCAGCATTGGTGCCCAGGCTGTATGGCTTAAAGCCCATGGGAATGCATAGTCTGAGCCGGGGGCCTCAGGCAGGTGCTGTGAATGCACGAGCTAGCACAACATTTGGCTTGGCCCAGAGTGGCCCTTGTGTGTGTTATTTGTACATTTTCTTTTCTCTTCCTTTTTGTAAATACCACCCTGGCCCAGCTATATAAAGGGGATCTGTGTCCCCAAAGGCCAGTGTGGTAGTGGCAGTAGGCAGAGGAAGGGACCTCCAGGGGTTGGGAAGAGGGCTAGGGCAGCTTGGTTCAACTGCCCACTACCCTGGGACCCTCCAGTTCCTAAGCCCTGAAGTCAGGACGTTCTGGCTTTGATTGACCTTTTTTCCCTGTCCCACATTTTGGTTTGAGCCCACTGATCCTACCTGTGTAGACATCATGGTCTCTGTCCAGGGTGGTGAACTGTTTGCCGTTGTGCCAAGTGAAGGAGTCACCAGCGTTGCCATTGTAGCGACCCAGCCTCAGCTTGTAATACTCGCTCTCAGGCTCCAGGCGGAAGCTGGCATATTCTGCAAAGACCTTTCGGCCAGACCAATCCTCCATGGTCACCAGCAGTTTGTAGTTGCCTTGGTTTGTCAGCCAGTAAATGTTCTCCAGGCCTAGCCAGTATTCGCCATCAATGTTCCCAAACCCTTGCTAGGGAAAACCCAGAGAGCATTAGTGTGGAACATGCAGTACCCACAACCAGCGTGGCCCAGCAGTTGGCCGCTCGGCCCTGGGCAAAGAAGCCATGGAAACAAGCAGAGCATAAGGCTTGTTAGGGCTGGGTTCAAATCCTTACTCCCCTGCTTATTAGCTCTATAATTTGATGAGTCACTTCAGCTTTTTGCTTTCATGTATTCATTCAAAAGTCTTTAGAGAGTGTTTACTCTGTGCTAGGCATTGTGTGAACCCCAGATTCTTTCCTGTAACACGGGGGATGCTATATTACCTTCCCTGAAGGATTGCTGTGGGAACACCTGAGATATAGTAAATTGAGAGTGTAGCACACAGTAGGTATGCAACAAGTGTTCCTTGGGCAAATCCCTTACTTTCTCTGAGCTTCAGTTTCCTTCTGTGGGGATTGGGGCCAGCACCCATCTAACAGGACTGTGTGGGAGGGTCATGTGTAAACTCTAAGGCACCAGACAGGTGTGAGCTGTGACAAAGGTGTGCTGCATCCACCTGGGCTTCCTTCTAGGTCTAAAATGCAGTGGTTTTGTTATTACTGTTTTTATATATAGTTTTGGAGGTCATCAGTCCAGTGCTGACCATTCAAGTCTTGAAAATGAATGAATTCATTAATAATATCTGCTATTTATTGAGTACTTACAATGTACTGGCACTGTTTCATAAACTTTACATGGGTTATTTTATTAATCTTCATGCCAACTCTAAGAGCAAGGTACTATTATTATCTTCCCTACAGTGGATAAACTGAGTCACAGAGAGGCCCAGGATTAGAGTGTGAGTAGTGAGCCAGGATTTGAACCAAGAACCCAGTCTTAACCACTGTGCTCTACTGCCTCTAAGAAAGAGAATGTGGAAAGGGAAGAGGAAATGATCAAGCACTGAGCCTTCAGGAAACTCTGAATTAGGAGGCAGAAGAGGAAGAGAAGAAAGTAAAGGACACAGGCTGGTCAGGAGGTGGGTTGGAGGGCAGCCAGACTAGCAGGAGACCCAAGAAGGGGGCCCGACAGAGCCATGTGCTGGAAGCATCATGGATCAAGGTAGTTTGTGGGCTTTGGTGTCAGAGGCCTGGGTCCCAGTTACCACTTTACCACTTCCTACCATTCTCACCATTCTTAGTACCACCTCTTTGTTTAGAGGAAGGAGAAAGATATCTGGCTGAGCCCCAGCAGTCTTTCCTACTACAAGAATGAGCACTTCAATTCCCTGGGAATTAGGGTGCCCAGAGGATGAGCCCCGGCATTAGGACCTGAGTATTACTGCAGTTCCCTGCATGGGCCCACTGGGCAGTTCTCCCAGGATCTCTGGGCTTTCAAGAACAGACCTTCCCCTATGGAAGGCCCAACTTAGAGTAAGGTGCTCCTCATACCCAGACTGGAGTGAGGGGCCACTCCACAGCTGGCGTTTCTAAACGCCTACCTGTCCTGTGGGGCTCTTGTGGTCTGAACTCCTCTCATCATTTTGCAGTGGCTGCTAGCAGCAGGCAGGGACAGAGCTGGTCCTCACCATCCCGGTGGATTTGCAAAAATAGCATCAACATCCTTCTCTCTTCAGGTATTTACCATTTGGGGCTTCACAGGCCCTGAACAGGTCAACACCCAGCTTCCCTCCAAGTAGCTCTTTTGCTGGTCAGTCAGGCCTCTGTTAGGGTAGGCCAGTTGTTTTGCGGGCAGCATAGACAGGCCCTACCGGTTCTCACCTTGTATGTCTCCCAGTTCCTGAAGAAGTTGACGGAGCCATCCAGGCGCCTCTGGATAACGGTCCAGCCTCCAGGGTCATGTCTCTGGTCACACCACACCTGCATGAGGCGGTTGGTGTTCTCTGGCTTCACCAGGTAGATGGAGCTGGTGTCGTGGCCATCCTCCAGGGCCTGCAAGCAATCTCTCCATGGGCCTGGGGACACAGACGTGCACACATCAGACCTCTCTGTTGCCCGCTGCCTGGCCCCTGAGTCACATTCTCCTTCACCCCTCACCCCCAGCTGCACTCCAAGCAGACACAATCTCTGGCAGGTTTTCCACCTTCAAGTCCCTCCCCCAGTGGCTTCACATTCTGTGTGTTCATATGTCAATCATGTCAGCAAGAAGGTACAAACGTCAATTACCAAAGTCCAAACAAGCTGGGTTCGCCTTCAAATTTTAAAAGTCCTTGATCTGAGGAAACTTCAGAAGGTTTTTAAGACCTAGCCATTCAACTACATTAAAATGAATGAAATCAACACACTTCATTTCAGCTTCTCTTCAAAACATTCCCAGACTTAGAATGGTTAAGATCAGCAATGCTAAGAAAATCCCATTTTGTTCTATTAACTGTATGCTTATCCAACAACTGTTCATTGAGTCTGCACCCTGGCAGGCACTGTTTTGGACAGTGGAAGCCCGGGGCATTGGGGGCTGCTCTGATATCAAGCAAGGGAGAAGCTGACCTCACTTGCCTTCTAGCACCTTGAATTTGCTATGGAATCTTGTTACTTCCCTTTCTGTATGTGGGGGGTAGTGGGTAGGGGGTGGTGGCATTCCCTACCAGTGGCAGATGTACTCAGCTTTTCCTGTTTTAGATCCAACCTCTCAAATTCCTTCCTGGCTGGTGGTTGGGGTCTACCTGTCCACATGTGATGGTTAAACTGGGAAGTTTTGGGTTTTTTTTTTGTCTTTATTAGACATCTCAGGTAGGCTTTTTCTGAGGCCTTGCAGGTGTATTTGGTCATCCCTACCTAGAACCTGACAGTAGGACAGGAGCTGTCTTGCTCATCTCTCCGTCCCTAGTGCCCAATATGGCATTGAGAAGAAAGGTTGATCTGGGTGCTTACCACTGACAGCCCAGGAGGGCTTTTCCCTTCATCCTCCAGGAAGAGGCTTCTTGCTCATTTGCCTGTTGGCTCATTTACCACTTCCGTGGCCCTCAGGTCCCATGGATGGGGCAGGACCCCAAGCACCCACCCTGGGTAGCAGATGTGGCACAAGCAGCTGCTTCCTTCTTTGCCTGGTGCCACTTCCTTTTCTCAGCCTCCTTCAGTATCCGTCCTGGGGAAAGGAAGGCCAGACCTCCAGAAGGAGCATTCATCAAGGAGAAAAAGGTTTCAGTTGTGTTTGGCCCAGAGCCCCAGGGACCAAGGCAGAGAATGGGAGTCTGTCCCCGACAACTGATGCAGAGCATGTCAGTAGGCGTGGGAGGCCTCCTAGCTCTTTACCAAGTCAGAGGATAGGAGAGGCCACTTGATTTGGATGCTGGTGACGGAAGACCCGGCAGAAGCCTGCAAAATAATGCCCACTGGAAACAAGCTGCCAGACCTCTAACTGCAGAGCCATTGTGGGGCTCCTAGTAGAATATCAGATGTAAAGGCCGTCTTTGAAGAAGGAGTCATGTAGGGAGAGGCTTTAGAGGCCATTGGGAGAGTGGCAGGTCGGCCTCTTGGCTCCCAGCCTGAGCTACTTTTGTGAGTGCAGTTGATAGTTTCAGCTTTACCTTTGACATTTCCACAAAGGGCTCTTTTGAAAAGGCAGGCATTTTGAAACATTTGTGGTTACCAATCCCTTTGAAAAGCCAGGGAAAGCTCTAGACCCTCTATAAGAAAAATGCACAGACTCACAAGATTTTGCATACAATTTCAGAAGGCAAATGTTTAAGAACCCGTAGCTCTAAGGGAGTTCTGCCTGAAGTAGTAGTTGTTGTGTGCTGTGGAGTTGATTCTGACTCATAGCAACCCTAAAGGACAGGGTAGAACTGCCCCACAGGGTTTCCTAGGCTGAAATCTTTACGTGAGCAGATCACCAGGTCTTTTCTTCCATGGAGCGGCTGGTGGGTTCGAACATTTGACCTTTCAGTTAGCAGCTGAAGGCTTAACCATTGCACCACAAGGGCTCCTTAAAGAAGTAGGAATACTAATAAAATAATAACACTAGCCGATGTGTACTGAACACTTAACTATGTGCCAGGCCCTGTTCCAAGCCCTATCCGTGTATTAACAAGCCTGATCCCCCTGATCCTCTGACGCTGTAGGTAGTAGTATTCCCATCTTACAGGTAAGGAAACTGCAGCACAGAGACATTAGGTGATGCCCCTGAGGTGATATGGCTAGTAAGGGTCATGAACCCAGGTGCTCTGGGTGGTCCAGAGCCCACACTCTAAAGCTCTCTTCTTTTTCCCCAACCGCAGTGAACTCAAGGGTAGGGGTGCCCAGGCTGATGGATCTCTCTGTCCCTTGGACTGTAAAAATCTTTGTCAGTCATCCAGGTTAAAAAAATTAAATTTAGAGTTTTTCTCTGTCAAAGTTTTATACTGTTAAATTTTTTGTTGATGATTTATTTTTCTTTTATGTTTACCTTTGGTGTCTTTTGCCTATTTTTCTGCTATTTTTGTGTCTTTATGATGCAGAAGAAATTTTCCTTTTTTTTTTTTTTTTTTTAAGGCAAATCTAACAATTGTTACCTTTAAGGTTTTTGGGCATGACATGTTTTCCAGAGTCATGAAACAGATGTAAATAGTATAGAAGTGTTTAGTATTTTCTGCTGTTAACAAACAAATCTCCATTATGTCCCCTGCACCCTGCACTTCACATGACACAGGACCCATTAGCCTTCATCAAGAGCCCACATTATCAAACACATTTTTCCCCAAAAAACCCTGAGTAGAGCTCTCCCAAACCTCCTGCATTCAGACACATTCCCCTTTCTTACCTTAAAGGCATCAGTGGCAAAGGTCAGAAACTTAAATGGTGGATGAAACTTTGTCAGAAAAGTAGTTGGCATTGAAAATTGGCAGCAGTAGAATTACCATGTAGCACCATTAATATGGCTGAGTCAAAACACCGTACTTTGATGAGAAACCTCTAGCTGTTACATGTGAATAATACTATTGCAGAGGGCCAGGTGAGGTATCTGACTTTGATTAAAGAATCTATGGTTGAGGAAGGTGTGGGGCTGGGGAAAGAACCCAAACTTGGGGTCAGGAGCTCTTGGCTCAAATCTTGGTAGCATCACCTATTCACAGTGTGACTTTGGACGGGTTACCAAACGAGCCTCACTTTCTTCTTCTGTAAAACAGGGAAAATCTCACCTATTAAGAGGCTCTCACACACACGAGCGCGCGCAGCATGGAGGCCAGCCAGAGCAGGTGCTCGGTGAAGATTATTTCTTTTTCCTTCCTCTAATAGATGAAAGCTGACAGTTTTGAACTTGTACACACACACATGCACACACACACACAAAATAGGTCAGTATATTTGTTGAAGTTGTTATTATTTTGCTTTTGAATTTCCAAAAGATTAAATGTAAGATTATTTACTAATAGATGTTTCCCCACAAAGGCATATTTTGGAAGTCAGAACTTCAGTAGAGAAGCCCACAAAGATATATTGAAATAAAGAATGGAAATCTTTTTTGTCAATGAAACTGAATTTTCAATGTGCAGTGGGCAGAGCTCTCCCTTTGGTACAGTGCAAAGTGTCCAGGTGGTATTTTGCTTGGCTCCTCTTCTGAAAGGGCAGCTCTGCCCAGTGCACCACGCCAGCAGTAACTCGGCAGCATCTAGGCTCCGAGTGGAACGAGTGCCCCAACCTCATCTCTATAAAGACTATATTTACACTCCCGGCAGAGCTTCGGCAGGAACGTTCCACGTGAAGGGAACTGCAGCCGTCGTGGCCAAGTTGAACCTGTGTGGTTCCCTAGAGAAGCAACATAGGGTGTGGAGAGCACACAGGATTTTGAATCTGGAGGCCTGGGGGAGAAGGAATATTCGCAAATGGGAACACAAAGTAAACACGTCTTAGGCTCCCGGGCCCCCCAGTGTAGAATCCTGGTAAGTGTTGCAGGTGATCGTGTTTTGGTGCCTAATCCCCTCCCACTTCTTTTCTCCTCTCTGAGGTTTTTGACATAGGGATCTAGCACACAGGGAACATAGCCTCCCGGGATACCAGGAACCACTTATTGGTGGCTGATTCAGTGCTTGCTTCTTCCCTCAATGCAGTTCCTTTCTGGTAAAGCTGAATTGGAGTCTCTGGCTAGGCCAGGCCTAAGTTTTCTCTCTGTGTATCTGGCATGGCCGGATCTGCAGACCCAGCTTTAGCCTAACTTACCTACTCAGGCACCAACAGAGAAGGGGGCTCATGAGCCACATCAGCTTTCAATGCAATGATTCCTCCTACTAGGGAAACAGTGGCCCTGTGAATATCTGACCAAGCAGACTGACAGCTCCCCTTGAGACTGAGAGAGAAGTCGGCATAAGATGGGTCTGAGTATGGGCAGCAGTGATGCCTTAGGCATGCGGAGAGGAGCAAAGCCCTTCCTGGCCAAGCGCTAGACTAGACCACAGGGCTAGCCAGGAGTCCCACAGGCCTCTTTATCCCCTATGCCCAGCCCTGAGTCTCGGGACTTGACCACCCTACACCACGTAGTGTGGCCTGGGCAAGGTGGGAGATGTTGTGAGGAGCTGATTCTTTGAATGTTTTAGTCCCTACATGGGCACAGGGGAGAGGCCTCTGTGATATCTCTAAGATACATTCTGCTTTTGCATGAGAGCTGTATGCTGTTTTCAATTATTATTCTTACTCATGGTCTGTCTCCAAAAAGTCTTTTCACCACTTCCAGAAACATTTTTTAACAGGAGAAATGACTAGCTGTTGAGACTGGATATGGAATTTCCTACTCAACACAATACATCTGAATAGCAAGGCATATGGACTACTTAGGTGTGAGTCCCCACCCTGGCCAGCATCATGACTTGCTGGGTGTCCCATGTGAGGGCAGGAGGGCAGGCACTTGTTGGTGGGGGGTGGGGGGGAGGAGAGCAGTTATATGTGATGCTTTGAGTCTCATTTATCCAGAAGGCTTGGGGAAATAATGTTTTTATTATGGACATATGTATTCTGTGTCAGTCACCACTTTTCATTGGACTAGAGTACAAACAATAACCTAAACATAGGAACATCTTAGATGTTTCCAAAGGTACCTCAAGTTCCTTCAGGGCCTCAGAGTTGACATTATGATGTTATTTCTGGTCCTTCTGGGGAGAAAGTCCAAATGCTTGTGCCCGCCTCTCAGGCCACGTTAGTCCTCAGGCACCACAGGCACAGTGCCTGGGGCCAACAAGCTTCTCAGGAGTTTAAGAAAATTTTTGAGGCCTAAAAAAATTTATGGGCTCTAAATTAATGAAAATTGCAAAATCAAAATTTATAAGTGTATAATTACATGTCTACAAAGTGCAACATCTTGTCAAGTTCATTAACTGTTAAATTTAGTCTTCATAAAAATCTTATTACTTTTGAAAACAATTTGTAGGTTGGATTTTTCTCACTTCCCAAGAATTCCTGAACATGCCTGATGTTTGCCGAGAAGTCAGAGCCAACCATAAATTAATCGAGTTACTCTTGGCCAAATAATTTCAAAAGAAAAATTATTAAAATCTTTTAAAATTTTTTACAGTAAAAATTACATTAGATGTGTGAGGTTGATATATTTCAATGCGCTTGATATACTCTGAGACCTCCCTTACAGCCCATGAAGGTCTTAAAGGGATCCTGTTTCTGCTTGTTTGACCTCAGGAAAAAAAAACATTTGCAGTATTACTTCCCATATGACACTTTCAGAAGCATTGTGCCCACTTCTAGGTTTCCATCAGTGCAGTTGTTCAGGAGGAAGAACAGGAACTTCAAAGCAATAATAAAAGGAAAAGAGGTTAGACTGTCAGGGGGTCCAGTGTGCTCACTGTGTGCAGAGGTGAATAGCTCACTATGGCTCTCTGGAACTGGTGGGAGTGAGGTCTGGAGACCCTCTGAGTGCAGTGGTCAGTGGTGCTTTGAGGCTTCCTGGATGAGGGAGCTCACTGGACATAGAGGTGGGTAGTGCACCCAGGCTCCCTGGGTGCAGTGATAAGAATGACCAAGACTCAGGCCAGAGACTAGTGGCACCATTCTGCAGGCACATCATGGAAGAACTTATCAGATCCATGACTGCAATCCACAGATCCTGGACACTTAACCTACCTGTGGTCGGCCAAACGTTTAACCCTTTCCAAGAAAGGGAATCAGCTTAGTTTGGCTTGTTCTCAGAGAACCTGTGTTGACTTTTATTGATCATCATTTTATTGTCCAAATGCTCACAAATCTGTCTTTATGATCTTTTCTGTAATGTTACTGGGGCTTGACCACAAGCAGTTGGTATGTAATTTCTGGTATTATGTTCTTTTTCTCTTTCGGAAAATGGGACATTTGCATCAAACCTGGTCTTCATGATGTTTGACGATTACTGGCAGTGGCTCTTGAGAGTATATCTGCAAGGCCCTCTGCCCTCCTCATCACCTCTTCCAGAAAGTTTCTCCAGCCCCAAAAGAGCTACTGAATCCTCAGTGAGGTTCCCATAAGGCCTTATATATTTATCTGTATTGGAATGTAATAATAATGATGACTACCATATATCTGGTGCCTTCTACCTGCCAGGTGGTTTACATGTGATTTCATTTCATCACTGTAGGTATTATTGTCTTTGTTTTACTGATGAGGACACTAAGGCTCAGAGAAATCACACAACTGAAAAATGGAGTACCTGGGATTAGAATTCAGGTCTGCCTTCTAAGCCCTGGTTCTTTCTACTGTACCATGCTACGGTTATTACACCATATTAGAATTGTTAGGGGTCTGCCGCCCCCATTACACTGTGGGCTCCTGGGGGACTGGAGCCATCTCAGGGACAGTGAGTATGTGTTGATCTTCCCAGTCTAGTGCTGAGAGTCACTTAGCGCTTCCCATGCCTTCCTCCACCTTGTGAGCTGCATTCCCTTCATCTTCTTCATTCTATTCATTCCAGCTTTTGAACCAGTAATAGTAAATCTGTCTGGAAACAGGGACCGCATTAACAGAGGATAATCAGCATCCAGACCTAACCCTGGAAAATGAACCCTGTATTGTGGGGAAATCTGTGGTCTGCACAGAAGGTCTGGGATAGTGACAGATGATTGGATTTTCTGTTCTTTTCGTTGTTACCCTAGAGATATCACCTAAGATATCTTAACTTCACCGTTTAAAACAATTTTAAAACTATAGTATTTGTCATTTAAACTAAAATGGTCTTAGCAAAATTTTTCTCTATATGTACAGTAATTTTAACTTAAATTACTGTGTCAAAAAAATCTAAGATAAAATCACTTACTCATTTTTACAAAGGTTAACATAAAACTACTCCAGGTCCTGTAGCTCCATTGGCTCATCTTGAGATAGAGGGCCAGGATCATCAGGGGGTTTTCAACATTACCTTCTTCCAGCTTCATCACAGGGACAGCTGAAGTTGAGGCAGTATTGATGCAGGGATTGCAGGAGGGACTGCCTCTAGTGTTCCTCTAAGCAGGTCTCTGCTGCCTGAGTGCTTCATTGATGCTGATAGAAACCACTAGGAAGTACACTTCGTTACTTTTACAATAGTGTAATAATCATTGGGCTCAGCAAATTCAACCAGCTTTGTTTTAGATGCTGTAGTACGATGCTAACTTAATTCTACTTTTTTGTGTGACATTTTAGGATTATAATAGTATACTGCATAAATTCACCACAGCAGTCCATTTGTGTGACTAGTGAGCTGGCCACAGATGCCTGATCTCCAGGATTTTCTAGATTACTTTCAGTTTGTTAAGTGCCAAACTGCTGGGATTTCCAGGCCTCAAGATGCCAGATCATCAGACTTTTACAGTAACAAGTTGGGGCTGAGCATTTAGCTGATTGTCTTCCTTGGAAAACTGCCTGAGGAATAGAGGGATAGCTTTCCATCACACTCAAAAGGCTCTTTGTGATAAGTTCCCCAAGGTACCAGAGGAGGTGGAAAAGAGAAAGCAAAGCAAGAAGGAAGATGATCCTCCTTGAACTTGAGTGGCTTTTGTTTATGAAGAAGCTAGGAAAGAGTGTTCTTTGAAATGTCTCTGGATTACATAGTTTCTAATGAATTTGGGAATCTTATTTTGATCTTTCGTTTAACCATAAAATTTTAAGGAAAAAAAAAAGACGGTATAGCACAGTGAAAACAACATAAGCTCTGGAGGCAGGAAATCTGGGTGTGGGGTTTCTCTAAACCTCGGTTACTTAAAGGCTGAAACAGTGGTGGCTGCTGTCATCCTCACCAACATCAGACTACCCCGCTGCTTCTCCAGCTCTCTACAGTGCTTCAGGCTTGGAAGCCCAGTCTGCTAGAGCTGATCCACACATGGGAACAATACCTTTTTACCTGGGTTGATGATTGCTTGACTCCAGAAAGAATGGAAACCACAGTGTGATATATTTCATTTTCTACTTTAAAACATACCATTGTGCTAGGGAACTACAGTCTAATGTACATATTCCCTACCTTATACCAAAAAAACCCAAACCTGTTGCCATTGAGTTGATTCTGATTCATAGCGATCCTATAGGACAGAGTAGAACTACCCCATAGGGTTTCCAAGGAGTGGCTGGTGGATGCAAACTGCCGACCTTTTGGTTAGCAGCCAAACTTCTTAACCACTGCCCACTGTGCCACCAGGGCTCCTCCTACCTTATAAACAAAACCAGTTGCCATTGAGTTGATTCCAACTCATAGGGACCCTATAGGAAAGAGTAGAACTGCCCCATAGGACAGAGTAGAATGGCCCCATAGGGTTTCCAAGGAGCGGCTGATGGATTCGAACTGCTGACCTTTCGGTTAGCAGCTGAATGCTTAACCACTGTGCCACCAGGGCTCCTCCTACCTTATAGGGGAGTATAAAATATACGGCAGGGGTGCTGGGGATCTATCTAGGAAAACATTCTTATCCATGCCTTGCTGGTAGTAGGCCGTCGGTGGTGAGGGGTGGGTGGCTTCTATGTATGCACTGTATTATTAGTGAAGCAGTCTGGCTACCAAATGTGGCCCCAAGGGCAGATCATATCTACTGATTTTTATATATTTAGAACTAACATACTAAAAGAAATCAGGGCTTCAGACTGGGTTATACCTTGAAATGTTGAGTAGAAGTAACCCCAGAGAATGTGTTCAGATTTGATAAAAATTAGTCAGGTGCTTAGCATGTTTTCTATCTGAGAGCCCACTTGGTTCCTCCTAGGCATGGGTGAGGGAGTGCTATGATATGGGTAAATTCTCAGTGAGTGCTTTTTGTTATTGGAACCAAGAGTGTTCTAGTAACAAGTTCACCAGCTCTGTTCTCAGAGCTCTTTTTCAAGGACCTGGTTGGAGCCTGGTACCATGAAACAGTGATAGAGGGTCAAGTCCCAGGTACTGGTAGCTGGGGCTGAGTCAAGCATTCATAAAGTGATTTTCATACCAGTTTCCCTCCAGCCTTTCCAGGGGGAGCCTCCAGGAGTGGTTAAGACAGACTTGGGTTTGAGCCTGACTGAGCCACTTACTAGCTGTGTAATCTTGGGCAAGTTACTTAACCTTTCTGAACCTCAATATCCTAGAAGTTACAAGTTTAGGGACTGATTGTGGCTCTCTCAATACTACTCCCTCCCCCAGGCCTTGTTGTTGTTAGGTACCGTCAAGTTGGTTCCGACTCATAGAGGAACCAATTGAGCTCTCAGACAGAAAACATGCTATGCACCTGGCTAATCTTTTTCAAATCTGAACACATCTCTGGGGTTACTTCTACTCAACATTTCAAGGTATAACCCAGTCTGAAGTCCTGATTTCTTTAAATATGAGAGGCCCCTAACAGTTTTAATATTTTTATTATTTTATGGCCCTTCTTTATCCATTGAGAAACAAACTGAGCCGGTTGTGTTCCCTTTCCCAGAAAACAGCTGCTATATAAAGTACCCACTATGTTTGTTTTTTAAAGATTCATTTCAGACAAGCCTTGCTGTGGCAGCTGGTGATAGCACTGCCTTTTCTTCCCTAATCAGTCTCTACGATAGGGCTGTGGCAAGAGGGTTCATGTATATGCGGCTCTGCCTGGGGTGAACTGAGAAACAGTGTCCCAGGCCTTCCAGAACGTGTCCTGGGAGAAGGTCAGAACTGAGGCCCCTGTCTTGTCCTTTTCCTTTGTGTCTTAAACTTTCCTCTTTAACACACCTGATTGACAGCTGTGTGTGTGTGTGTGTCTGTGTGTGTGAAGAGGAGGAGGAGATAGAGGGATGAGTGACTGAGAAAGAGCAGAAAGAAAGGAGGGCATTGGAAGGGTGGGCAGCAGCAGCAGGACCCGTGGGTCAAACCTCACCATAAGCAGCATTCTAACTGGTCTGGCCAGACCCGAGAGAGACAGGACAAAACAGAGGTGAGAGGCCAGGGAAGCTGAGCCGTTGCCTTAGTCTCCCTCACGCAGGCTGTCAGCAGGCCAGGGGCCGGCCAGGGGCCAGCCTGTTCTTGTCTCTGGTCAGGAACATGCCTGTTGAGTGCAGCTTCAGATAAGCAGACCATGGCTCCCTCTGTCCCCTGGGAAAGAGCGTGCTGTGGGCTCAGCAGCCCAGACAATCATGAAGAGCAGATGACTCTGAGGTTTCTGAATGAGAGAAGGATTTTTAAGCTGCCAAGGCTTGGGTGCATACGTGTTTAATTGCAAAGGTTTCTGGCTGAGCAATGTCCCCGGGAAGAAAGAATCTGTTGGGTGAGAGCACAGAAGAGAGTTTTGTCTTCCAGGGCCGCAGCCTGCCTTGCAAGCTCTCAGAACAGGCCTGATAAGAAATCTTTGCTTATTGGCTGTCTCAGACCTGGTAAGGGCCATGCCAGGCCTTTGGAGCTGGATAGAGGGAGACCATCTGGTTTTTCCTTCCAGCTTAGTCCAACACCAGGAAAGGGCAGGGCCCTCTCCAATCACTCTCTTCGTGGGCTACCTCCCAGAGAGATCCTTTGTCAGACCAGAGGTGCTGATTTTAGATGATAGAAATAATGGGCATTGTATGGATCCCAGATACATTCATACATCCACCACCTCCACTAGACTGAGTTTCTGGAGGTCAGGGACTAGTTTTTCACCTGCTCCCCTTATCTAGCACTGTGACAGGCACAGAGTAGCTGTACCATATAACATAATATTACATACTTGATTGCACTGAGTTTCCACAACAACCCTGTGATGTTATGACTTTTGCCCCCATTTTACAGGGGAGAAAATTGATGCTCAAAGGAGTTAAGGAACTTTCTCATGAGCAAACAGCTAACAAGGGGTAAAGCCTAGATACAAACCCAGGTCTTCAATCCTACACTGTATGTTGACCAGCTCACTTCAAGCTCAGGAATGTCCTGAAATTGTTGAGTCAGAAACCAGAGATGCTTAGGAGAGAGAAGATTCATTGGGTAAACATTAAGACCAGCCTGGCTCGTGTTAGGATTATAACTGACTTTCAGTTGAGCCTTCATTTGGTGCTCAAGAACACGTTTTACCCTCTGGGTATTCTACCAAGACATATTAGCACACCCTGCCCTCTCTCAGAGTTCTGATTTAAAACAGATGCATGTACAGATACGGAACACCAAAACAAGAAAGGGACTGTTTGTTTATTTTAATCTCCTTGTTTTAAGATGAAGAGATCAAGACCAGAGGAGACTAATAGCTACCATGTATTGAAAATTACCATCAGCCAGCACTGTGCTAAACACTTTTTTTTTTTTTTTTTGCAGCATTTCACTTAATCTTCAGATAGGCACTATTTTAATCCCCAGTTGACAGATGAGGAAACTAGGGCTCAGAGGGGCAAAATGACTTGTCTAATTCAGTGAGCTAATCAGTGGAGAACCAAGATTTGAATCTAAGTTAGTCTTCTCCAAAGTACATGTTTTCAACCCCACACCTAGTCGAGGTCTTTCCTTCGAGGTGCTGTGGGCCCTGCATCTAGCTTCCCTCCTCCATCCTACCACTGACAGGCAAACAGTGCCACCCTTGTCCTTTACACTGACCATCCTTCTACACTCAGGTGCAGCCTCTCTCTGGACTTAGCAAGAAGCTGCTCTTCCCAGTACTGGTGATTACTGTCAAAATTGTGAAGTAAGTGTAAAACAGGACGTGTTCAGTAAGAATGCCTTCCTGTTTACACAACAGAATAGTACCAAAATCACCAACTTGGAGCAGATATATGGTTAATTTTTGCAAAGATGACTCTAGTTTTCATATGACAGTGAATTTGGAAGGCTAACAGGGTCCTGGATGAATGAGGGCTAAGCTTCAGGGGGCTGAGCTCATGCTGACATTCTGGCAGGGGCGCTTGTTCCCCCTAAAAGAGAGGATTCTCAGGGTCCTAGAGCACAGAGGAGCTAACCTTCAAGTGAAAAGGCATGAATTAAGTCCATCTTGAGGATCCTAAGCCTATGAGCAAGCCGCTTCACTTCTCAGAGCTTCAGTTAACTTGTCCATAAATTGGAGCTACAGGCGTTAATGGTTTAATATACATGAGAATGGCCAGTGCAGTATTTTGGTCAAGCTTCAAAATCTACTGCAGCAGCTTCCTCTCCATCAGCAACACCAGTGTTCCCCCAAAATGGTATTCTGAGAATTACCATATTTAAAGATGAAACAAGTGTTTAAGAATATATTGAATCATCATTGAAAATTCTAGATAGCAGACTCTAGAAAACGTGTGGACTTTAGAAAGTACTCCCTCCCATCTCCCAGTCCCTAAAATGTGCTTATCATAGTTTTAAAGTGATAGCTTTCTTTCTTTCTTTTTTTTTTTTTTTTGGCCTATTGTTTATTCAGTGAGTACTTACCGAAAGCCAGCTTTCTGCCAGGCGTGGCACTGGAGCCTGGAGTACACAAGCTTGCAGGAGAGACATCCTATTTGCCAACACATAGTGCAGAGCCTAGAAAACTACAGGCCTTGGTCTTTTTCCTCAGATCCCAGAGAACATTTGTTCTCTTCTGAGATTCTTCCTGCTTTCCGGTTCTACCTTTAAGTACCCATCTAAGGAATGTGGTCCCCCTTTGGCCCCACTGGCTCTAGCGGCTTAGCCTAAGGGATTGCTGGGGGATTGCACAAGTCTGTTGACCCGGCTTTAATTTGCTGTGGCTTTTCCCCCAGTGTAGTCACAGCCAAGGGGAAGCCTGGTGCCTGACTGCAAGGCCCAGATGGAAAGTGGTCCCAGAAGGACTTACCCGACGGCTTGTCTGTGGAGGATGGGAGGCTGGTGAGAGTAGGCATGGTGGGCAGAGGGGGTGGAAGGACTTTCAAGTTCTGGTCACTCTGGATCTCATTGGTGGAGATCTGATTGATGATGCGGTTGTAGGTGGGTGGCTGGTAGACCCGGGGTGGTGTGGCGGGTGGTGGCTGTGGGACAGGTCTGGCCATGGGTACCCGCTGGCAGTGCTCCTCGAGCTGTGCAATGATCTCCGACTGGTTGTGGGCCAGTGTGGCCAGGTGCTGGTACTTGTGCTCCAGGTCCTTATACTTGCTGGCCAGCTGCAGCATGTCGGCTGTCTGGTTAAGGATCCTGTTCTCCAGCTGGGAGAGCTCCAGTGCGTTGTCCCGCTTGCGGATGATCTCATGCAGGAGCTGCATGTAGAGCTGCGTGACTCGCGAGTTCATGTTGCGGCTCTCTTTGCGCAGCAGCTTCACCTCACTCACAATGCCGCCGTCCACCTCCACCAGCTGCTGCAGCGTCTCAATCTGCCGCTTCTGCTTGAGCAGCTCGTTGTTGAGCAGCTCCAGCTCCTGCTTGTGCACTCGGTTCTCCAGGAGCACCTCAGGCTCCTTGGAGTTGACGCATATGGCGCCTGTGACCCGCTGCTGGGGTACAATGAAAGTGTAGGTGCACTTGTCCGAGGACTCACCAGCCCGCTTGTACCTGTTCAGGTAAATGAACTCACTTTGCGTGCCCTCCTCAGCGCCCTCAAAACCATCCTCCTGGCCCGCAGCAGCTCCTGCAGTGGTCAGCAGTCCCAGCCACCAGCACGCTACACACAGCGGCCTCATGATCCTTGCAAAATGGTTATTCTTTGTGAATAAAGTCTATGAAAACCTGAAAGTAAACAGAATGGGAAAATCAGTGATGTTCCCATTGCTGCTGGTGGCCTGTGCCATAGATGACCTCAGCCTTCTCATCAGGTACATTTTTCTAAAAAGTGCAGCTTCAGGAGTCCATGTTCTACTCTCCTGGAGTCAGAGAGGAGGGCAGCCCTTCTGGAAGCCAGAGAAGGAGACAGACAGGCCCCAGCAGAGATAGAAAGTAAAAGGGAGGGGGATGGAGCATCTGAAGGCAGGAGGCTACAACCCTGCTGTTCCTGAAGCCAGCTCCATGCCCTCAGCCCTCTTGCTGCGCTCCTAGCCTGGAGCCTGAGAACCACATTGGGGCAGCTTGAAGCTGGAGAGAGGAAGTAGAGAAGAGATATCCGATCTCCCTTCTCCCCTTGCCTCAGACTCTTCAGACTGTTGTCTCCCCATTCTACACTTTCATAACCTCTTGTAATTTCCCTTTGTAATACCTGTCACAGTTGTGCACAATCGTAGTTCTTTTTAGTATTGATCTCTTCTGCTGGACTCTAAGCTCCATGAGGCCAGCTACTGTGTCTGAATCAATCCTGTATCTGTAGGATGTTGTGCTAAGCAGGCTTTTTGCAAACATTTGTTAATGAGTGAATTGCTAGACACAGTACTGAATGTGTTCAATTTGTAGTGGGCAGTATCAGTGGAAGGATGTGTCCGGTCACATGGGTTTAGTCTGTGTGTTAGCTAAGCTACAGAGCCCAAACAGGAACAAACAACTGAGCTCTTCTAAATCCAAGTATTTGCAGCAGCCAGTAACTGCATGGTCATGATCATTGCAATGTGATGAAATCAGAACAGGAGCAAAAAACAGACACGTGTCTCAGGATTTGCTTCAGTTCTATTCTTGGACCGTTCATTCCTTCACTAGCTATCCATTGAACATCTGCTGTGTGCCAGGCAGTATGCTAGCTGCTGGAGCTACTGCTGCAAATAAGACAGACCCGGCCCCTTCCCTCACAGGCCTTATGCATTATTACATAATTTGTAAGTGCTATGAAGCAGAAGTATCCTGTACTATGAAAGGGTATGACAGGAGAACTAGCCTAATCAGAGGGGTCAGGAAAGCTTCCCTGAGAAAGTGACCTTTACACTGACCCTTGAGGGATGAGTAGGAGTTAGCTAGGCCAAGAAGGAGGGGACGGACGTGTACTAGATCCCTTCTCTTGCCTGCTCAAGGTCATTGCTCCAGCAGTTCTCCCCATCTCTCCTGCATGACCACGTGTTTCCTACAATCATGCTATTTTTTCCCTTAATTTAAAGAAAATCCTCTCTTGACCTCAGACACCCACTCCAGCTACTGTTGTTCCATTTGTCTGCTCCCCTTTTTAGCAAAACCCTCCGAAGAGTTGCCTTCACTGACTGTTTCCAATTCCTGTTTTTCTCTTGATCCCACTCCCATCAGGCCTTTGCCCCCTCCCCTCCACTGAAGGTGCTCTAGACAATATCACCAGTGGCCTCCATTTTCCACATCCAGTGGTCTTGTTTTCAGGCCTCATCTTGTTAGTACTTTGCTTCTCAGCAGTGTGGGGCATAGGTGATCATTTCCTTCTTGAATTTCCTTTCCAGGACACCACCCTTTCCTGCTATCTAACTGGCTGCTCTCTCATTCTCCGTGGCTTGTTCATTCTCATATATTCTCATATTCCTATTCTCTTCATGTCTGGGGGCCCAGAGCTCAGTCCTCAGACCTCTTCTTTACCTTGGTAATCTCCTCCATCTTGTGGCTTTGATGACCTTCAAGCACTGACAACTCCCATATTATTTCTCTAGCCCAGACTGCTCCCCTTGACTCATACATGCAACTGCCTCTGTGACATTCCCACTGAAATATTTACTAGGCATCTCAAACTTAACTTATCCAAAGAGGCACTCCTGGTTTTGCCCACACCTCTGTCCCAACCAGTTCATCCACAGTTTTTCCTGTGTTAGTGAATGACAGCTCCATTCTTTTAGTTGCTCAGGCCAAAAACCTTGAAGTCATCCTTGACTCCTTTCTTTCTTTTGATTCCCATATCTAGTTTACCACCAAATTAGAATAGTAATATCACACAAGTATTTCCAGAATCCTACTGCTTCTCCCCATCTCGCTTGCCATTACCCTGGTGCAAGTCACCTTCACCTCTTGCCTGGACTACTGCAATAGTCTACTAACTGGGCTCCCTGCTCCTGCTCTTGCCCACTCAGTATAGTCTCAATCCAGCAGCCAATGTGGTCACGTCTGTAGTCAGATGAGGTCACTCTTCTATTCAGAATGCTCCAGTGGCTCCCCATCTCGGAGAAAAAATCAGTGAGTCTCTAAGGCCCTCCATGATCTGGTCGCTGCTACCTTCCTGATCTCATCTCTTACTTCTCTCCTAGCTCATCCCCCTCCAGCTACACTGGCCTCCTGGATGTTCCTTAAGCTCACCAAGCACACTCATGACTTAGGGCCTTTGCACTTGTTCTGTTCCCTGTCTAGAAACATTTCCTCACTTCCTCAGCACCTTTTTCAGGTCTTTGCTGCATTATCACTTTCTCAGTTAGGCCCTTTCTGGTTATATAAAATTGTGCCTTGCCACCAATCCTCTCTAGAGTCCTTATCATCATCAGAAATATACTGCCTGTCTCCCTGCCACCCCTCTCCCTGAATGTGAGCCCCCTGAGGGTAGGGGTTTGTCTGTTTTGGTCACTGCTCCATTCATAGTGCCGAGCACATGGCCTGGGATGCGTAGAAGCTCAATAAATATTTGTAAACTGGATGAAAAGACATACCACTAAGAGTTGCTGCTATGAAGAGGGATACACCAGGGCCGGGGGAGCCCATGAGGAAGTGACTGCCTGAGAGGGCATGGGAGCTGCAGAAGAGGGGTCGTTTATGATATTTATTAACAACATCCATAACTACCATTGACTAAGTACCCACTATGTACCTGACCCTGCGTCAAGCAGTTTGCAAGTGTTTTCTTATTTTATTGAAGCCTCACAATGTCTTTTTAAGGTAGGTACTATGGTTATTTCCATTTCACAGATGAGGAAACTGAGGTTCATAGA
Organism: Dugong dugon; assembly: GCA_030035585.1. Classification (NCBI taxonomy): domain Eukaryota; kingdom Metazoa; phylum Chordata; class Mammalia; order Sirenia; family Dugongidae; genus Dugong; species Dugong dugon. The sequence continues at coordinate 71,783,209 of CM057471.1, forward strand.
AGCCAAATGACTTTCCCAAGATCACAAAGCTGAAAGGTGGTAGAACCAGACTCAGCCCTGGTCTAATGAACTTAAACTTTTAAACTCTTAGTGACTACACAGAAATGTGCTTAATCTGGTTTTTAGTAGTAAAAAAGTATTAGCATCACCACTTTCTGACTTCACATTAACAGACCGCCAACCTTTAGATTAATAGTTGAGCGCAGACCATTTGCGCCACCCCAGGGACCTAACAACCATGGCACAGGAGCTGAAGGTTTTGTCTTCCCAAGCTACTTTGGGGGCTTTTCAGGTAAGCAGCCTGAGTCCTGGCTCTACCTTGTGCCAGCCAGCGAGCAGTTACAAAACAGGCCCTGTGCTCCTCCAGGCCATGCTGAGCTATTTTTCACTTAAATGACAAAGCCCAGCAGTGGTTCAATGGCCAGCTCAGGCTTTTCCAGCCCAGGCAGAGAAAGGTGTGTGCGTGCCGCTGATTTGGGTTCTACTACGAGGTAGTGCTGCGGTGATGTCAGTGGAAACCAGCCTGAGTTTGTCAGTGTTTGCCTGGTTTCCAATGGCACTTTGGCTGCCCCTGTGCTGACGGCTGCACCCACCAGAGAACAATGGGGAGGAGCTGCCCTCCTGGCTGGGGTGGGTCTGTTGGGGCTTTTGCCTTCTGCAGGCTACTCACCTGCGGTAGCTGGTGACAAACACTTCTCTGTGCTGCTCTGGCCTCCACCTTGGCCAAGAAGCTGCCAGAGAGGCCCACGGAGGCAACTGGGCTCCAGGTAAGGGTTGGTTTCCAAACCTTCCAAAGCCTCAAGATCCAGGAGGGCTGCACTATTTATAGTTGAGTTCTTCCTTTCCCAAGCGTGGACCGTCACAGCTTCCTGGGAAAAGCTCTGCACACTTGGACTTGAGATCCCAAATGCTAAGCCTCTTCTGTGAAATGGAGGTGATCAAACCTGCCTTGTACACTAGGTAAGGAACATGGGAGCATTTCAGAAACTAGAGATTGGAATTAGGTAATTGGGAAATGATACCAAGGACAACAACGACAATGACAATAAAACATTAAGGACTGCTGAATATAGCAGGCAGTATGTTGAGTGGCTTTATCATCTCCTCGAATCCTTACAGTAACCCTATGAGATGTCACATTATCCCTGTTTTACAGAGGAGGACTTGGAGTCCCTTGATCCAGTTACAGAGCTGGGCTCTGACCCAGGAGGTCTCTCTGGCCTCACTGCCCAGGCCCTGAAGCAGTGCACTGGTTAGACTGAGCTGACTGTCTTGGTGTCCTTAGCATCTCGAACAGTACCATCCACAGGGTGGAAAGGCAAGAGACATGCAGACATCGTTATAGACTGTGATGTCTTTAAGGAGCATTTCTTATGATCTTTAGATTAAAAAAATAAACCAGACTTGACAACCAATACTTTACAGGTTTTCATGTTCACACGGCCCTTTAGATACACATTATCTCATTTAGTTATTATTATTATGCCTGTTTTAAGAGTGAGGAAACTAAAGCTCAAAAAGGTGTCAGGTAACTTGCTTATTGGTTGCACTGCTAGTAGTGGGTCCAGTCTTGAAGCTGCAAGATTCTGGGTCTTACTGTTATGTTTCCACGGGTTCTGGGCTTAGCAGGAGTGACTTGGAGCAGATTGGGTTATAAAAAGGAAGGGAAGGAACAAGGCACCGTGCTGGGTACCTGGCATGTAGGGTCCCTGGTAGTCCAGCCAGTTTGTTATTCCTCTAGTTTTATAAATGAAGACTCTGAAACCTAAACAAGGCTAAGTGACTTGCCCAGGAACGCACAGCAGGTAAGAGGCAGAGCTGGGCCTAGAACTCAGGTCTGCCTGACACCAAGGGCCATGTTGTTTGTGCCACCTGTGGCCTTGGAGTCGTTTATTAAAGATTCCAACTCAAAGCACCCCCCACCCCCGCAAGGTATTTGCTAACTTGGCAGTTCCTAATGAGCAGTAATGAATTTGTTTACTCATGCTCTCTTGATATTTATTCAACTAATTGCATCCGAAGAGAAGTAACCCCCCAACATTCTAGCCATCTTAGGCCTGGAGAAGAACTTAACTCCAATCAAAGCGACGCTCCTCAAATTCTTCCTATGACGGACAAAGAAAAGCAAATCCAACTGTTTTCCTTGGCTTAGAAATTAAAATAAAAACGTTTCTTAAAATTGCTTTTCCACATTGTATTGTGAGGAGTTTCCATTATGCATGGGTTTTCCCTCCCCAGAAGTGAAGCCAGCATGACCACTCCACATGACTGTGTTTGCACACTGGGAGGCAGCCTCTCCAGGGCTTGGGTCCCACCCAGCCTCCAATGGACTCCTTCTTAGTGTCCCCACTTGGCCTGGTGTGGTGGTGCCACACACCATGTGTCCACATCCATCTCACTGCCACAGTGCTGTAACCCAGAGGAGAGACCACTATGTGGGAAAAGTCATTTTCAAAAGACAGACCTGTACATCTTGTGCTGTGGCAGAAGCAGCTGACTTGGGCACTCTTTTGAGTTCTCACTCCCAAGGTTAGGAATGAAAGAATTCAAATAATAAAAATAATAATTACAGCTGATTATTACTGTGACCCAAGCATTTTATATACATTATCTCAATCTTCCTCTAGGAGGGAGGCTAAGTTGTGCACTGTGCAACTCTAGGGGGTACAACTCACACTCCTAGTATTTGTATACTTACTTTACAACAATTTTCTATTTCTCACAAAGATGCTTTTTAGTTTAACAGCAGGGTTGACAGTTACCCCAGTTTGTAGGTGAGAAAACATTACTCAGTTGCAGAGCTGGTAACAGAATCCCAAAAATATACTTCAAAGTATACCATGCTAAATGTATAGGAACAAAAGTGCCACAGTGAAAGAGATTGTTCTCTGACCTCCCAGGAAGGAGGAAGACAGGAGAGCTCATGAGATCCCCACCACTGCTGATCCCAGGAAAGCTTCTGAATTAAATCCAGCTCTCAGAATGGTATTTCATCATCAGTCCGGGTTGTAGTCCTGCCTGAAGGACTCATAGAGCCCACCCTTCTTTACCCAAGCAGCCCTGCCCTGTTGTTCTGTGATCACAGATGGCTGAGCATAGTCCAGGCCAGAGGAGGCACCCCACCACTGCAAGAGGCTTGAGGACAGGGCCTCTGCCAAGGCAGTGAGGGAATCTGTAAGTGCTGCCTGGTCCCCAGTATGTCCAGCTGGCCCCTGACGTCTGGGTTCTGGGCAGCTAGGAACTTGAGCTGAGCTTGAATGAAGCTGATGGACATGGGCAGGAATCAAAATTGTTAAGCCAAAACAGCACTGAAAAGAGACAAATCAAAGCTTCAATGCTGACATAGTTCCTACTAAAACTGGTTGAAATATAGGCATGCCAGGGGGGTTGGACTCAAGCCAATCGGTAATCTAGAATAGGGAAGGAGTCCAGGTGAAGGAAAAACCCAGAAGAAAAGTCTCTAAAGGGCCCAACTGACCACATAACCAATAGTATTTCATTTGTCATTTGCTTGTTGTAAACTTTCTGTGTGCCCAGCTGTGCTCTATTTGTTCTATCACACTTACTCTTACAACCTTATGAGTAGAGGACCGTGCACCCTAGTTTGCCCCAGTTGAGGCTTGTTATCTTATGTAATTATCAATAGCACCTCCTTTCACTCTCAAAAGTGTTCTGATTGGACAATAAATGATAGGTTCACTTACTTCGGAAAAAAGTATTATTAGCTGCATTTTGCAGTAGAGGAAACCCAGGTCCAGAAAGGTTAGGTCATTTTCCCAAGGCCACTTGGCAGTAAATATTAGAACTGGGATTTCATTGTCTGACTCCAAGGTCCATACCTCACACACCATGTGCAATATTGTCTCTCCAACCACTATGAATAAAAGGTGCTTACTTGCTTGTTCAGTGGCAGGGATACAGATCACTTCTTAGTCACTGTTGACTGAATAAGTCGAAACGGTTTTAGGTCAGCACAGGAGAGAGCTTTGTTAGATGTTAGAAAGAGCCTTTTGATCATCCAGGTGGGAAGACCCCAGAATGGGCATCTAAGGTAAGCAGTGGCATCCTTGCCTTAGAAAACCTGGAGAAGGGACTATGCATCATTTGTCCCGGGTGATTCACCACCAGCCTGGAGGCCAGGGAGGGAGCATCCGGATCTCCAACTGCCATCCCCTCCTAACCTAGAATCCTGTGAATCATTCCCCACCAAAAGGTTGTGTGGGCACCCAGGGAGTCTTGAGCCAATTCACAGCTCTCATAAGATCTTCGAATAAACCATTCTCCCATCCATCCAGTCTTCTATCCATTTAATTTAGCTTTCCCAGCCAGCCAGCCATTTGTATTGCTGTAACCTGGGCCTGGCCCTTACAGGTTATTATAAGAGACATGGTTCTGAACCTCCAGCCAACATTTCTGTGATTAGAATGTGTCTTAAAATTGATGTGTACATGTAACAGGATATTGTATTGTTTTAGCTAACTCCCTCCCCCACCCCACCCCCCAGCAGGCATGAACCAGAAAAGCAGATAATCCAGGAGCAAATTTGCCTGAAGAGTAGCATTTGCGGGGGTGGGGTTTGAATCCTCCTGATGCCCCAGGCCCACGTGCTGCTGCCACTGTTGAGTTGCTAGCCCCCGGGAAGGGCTGAGTCCACAGAGTAAGCAGGTTGTGGTCACACTGTGAGATCATGGGGAAAGAGGGGATATGGTTAGGCAGTGGGGAGCTGGTTGCCTTTGCAGAGGGACGAGGATACAGCTGTTACTTTTTCATGGTGCATTATTTGGGAACCATTTTGAGATTCCCCCAAAGCCTGCACACTGATTCAGGAGCCTGTGCTAACAGAGCAGAGTCTGTAGAAGCCATTTTAGAGCCCAGCTTCTGAGCAGTACCTGGTGTATCCAGAGCCCTGGAACTGGGGGAGCCTCAGATGAGGGGAGCCCCCTGGAGCTGGGGGCTGAGTGGGCAGTGCTGCTCTAGGGTGGCTTCTTGGGAAATCCAGGCTTTGCCTGGAGCTGCTCTTCTGGGCCAGGCAGGGCGTTGGCACCAGGACCACCTTGGCTTGTTGAGATGAGCTCATCCATTGAGCACTGGGACAAGCACTTTCTGGGCCTATTTCATTAATCCCAGCAACTTTGTGAGGCAGGGGTTATGATTATCTCCATTTCTCAGATGAGGAAACAGAGACAAGAGATGAAATCCCAGCAACTTTGTGAGGCAGGGGTTATGATTATCTCCATTTCTCAGATGAGGAAACAGAGACAAGAGATGAAGTCACTTGCCCAGGGACACAGAGCAACAAAGTGGTGGAGCTGGGCTTAGAACCAGGTTTGTCTACTCCAGAGCCAGGTTTCTTCCCCCATGCAATCCTAACTGGCCTCCCTGCCTTTGGGAGTCCACATTGCACATGGCTCCAGGAATGTCTTTCTAGAACTTATATCTTATCATGTCAGTGTCCTGCTTAAAATCGGACCCTATGTTTTCATGCCCCCTTGCCTTTGCACATGCTGTTGCTCTTGCCTCAAGCACCTTCCCCATAGTTCTGCCTAATGAATCACGTCTTCTTCGCTAGGTTTATCTCATGGGTCCACTTCTCTCTGAAGCTATATGTTTGCAGTGAGGTTCCCACTTCCTTCTCCAGCTCCCATAGCATGGGTGTGGGTGCTTCCATCACAGCACTCAAGGTACAGATTGTACTCATCTGGTTGTCTACTCCCAGACTATGAGCTTAAAAGCAAGGTCAGGACTGTTTCCCCCTCTGAATATCTAGCACCCAGGATGGCATCTGGGTTACTAAATAGGAATTCAAGGATTTCATTTATTCAGCATATTTCCTGAGCATTTCCCTTGTACCAGCTATTGTGCCAGGGACTGGCAATAGAGCAAGAACAAGGCAGGCAAGGTCCCTGCACTTAAGGGGCTCACAGTAGTAGGAGAGAGAGAGTAGTGATCAGTGTCCTGTTATAGGGGTGGCTCACAGGGCTGTAGGGGCACCTAATCTAGCTGGGGTGGGGGTTGGGCAAGGCTATGAGGTGGGAGGGGGATGTGGTAGGAGGGAAGGTGTCCCAGAATAGATCTTGGCTAGACAACCAGAGGGGAATGGTGTGGCACCCTGGGGTTGAGAAGTTTGTTTGCTTGAGATCCTGGGTCCAAGGTTTACTTGCTTGCCTGCATCCTTCATTCATGCATTCGTTCCATAGATGTCTTCTCCACCTGATCCTGAGTGGGTGTTGGAGATTCAGCAGTAACTAGGACAGGCACAGCCTTTCACTCTCAGAGGTTAGAGTGGGACTACCTTGGGCAGGGCTGGAGCTGGGTGGGTCCTAAGGCATCTCTTGGAAATTAAGAGTTCATTCTGGGATTCTCCACAGTAGTCTTGTCCCTGCCTTTCTGGAGGACTAGGGGGAGGCTGAGGTTTGGGGCTTCAGGCCCCAAGACAGGCTGATTTCACCAGAGAGTAGACCTAACATAATAGCTTGATTATAAGAGGCATGGTTCCCCTCCCCCACCCAACATTTTAACGTTTCTGTGATCAGAATGTGTCTTACAATTGATGTGTACATGTAACAGGACATTGTATAATTTAACCCCCCCTCCCTAGCTGTTATTAATCAGTCATATGGCTTACAGTTAATGCACATTAGAAGCGAGGGAATGTGGTATTTGTCATAGAAACTACCCTCAGAACGAGATTTCTAACGTGACCTATCTATCACCACAAACTCCACACTGCCTGTGGCTGAATAACCCTTCTATTTGGGATGTTCTATATAAATTCATAGGAAGGAAACGCTATTCAATGAATTGATTCATTCTTGAGATTTCCACAATGTGTTTGTTCAGGATGGCAGTGAGCTGGAATAGAATGAGCATGGGCTTTGTCAGACACATCCCGTGGCGAGGCCTTGGGAGATGTGCTGCACCCTCTGTGCCTCAGTTTCTGCCTTTGTAAAACGGGGACATCACTGTACATCTGGATGTCACGTGCCTCTTTACAACCTTCTAACAGTTGTCTGTTTTTGTGATTGTTGGATTCACTGTCCACCACCTCCTGCTGGGCTATGGCTCTAGGAAGGAAGATCTGGGTCTGCGTTTGCTCTCCACTGTATGTCTGACACATGGTAGACACTCAATATTTGTTTTCTTTCCACCTCCACCCCTCTTCTACCCATCTCCTCCCCCATTCGACTGCTGTCAGTTGAGACCATTTCAGATTAAATGGGTTGTGATTCAGCAAGAGGCCAGATGTTGAACGTACCTGCCCTGGGTAGGGCTGCTGTCGGTTATGTTTGTTCTAATATAGTTACCAGTCACCATCTCCCTGACGTTTTCTCACAAATTTCTCAAGTGTGGCCTAGTGTAGACCATGAGGACCTGAGTTCCAATTCTGAAACTCTAAAGGAGTCTCCAAGTAGGGATGTAGAAAATGCATAATCAAATGTTTCCCCAAGGCTCTACCCGCACTGGACTGATGCCAGAGTTCTGTGGCCCTGCCATGGGAGGCAGCATCACAGGGTACCCAAGTGTACAGGTTTTGAAGTCAGACAGCCTGGCTTGGAACCCCTGTTTCACCTCTCACTGACTTTATCACCATTCATCTGAACCAAACCAAAACCCGTTGCCATTGAGTCAATTCCAACTCATAGCGACCCTATAGGACAGAGTAGAACTGCCTCATAGGGTTTCCAAGGAGCAGCTGGTCGATTCGAATTGCCAATCTTTTGGTTAGCAGCCGAGCTCTTAACCACTGTGCCACCAGGGCTCCACTCATCAGAAAGAGGGGTAATAATAATGCCTGTTCTGTTTCAGAGGTAGGCTTTTGTGAAGAGTAAATGATACATCAAAATTGGGTAAACTTATGGATTTAAGATGGGTGATATATCATTCTGTAGGACAGCAACCAAAACAGACTTGGCAGCTGGGGGCCCTGAGGGTCAGGAGAAGAGAAGTCAAGGCACCTTGAACGAGGTGGTAAAGTGAGGTAGAGGAAGGCACGGGCTTTGGAATGGGACAGACCTGAATTGAGTCTCACATAATTACTAACTGTGTGACCTTGGGCAAGTTACTTAACCTCTCTGAGCCTTCTAGGACCTACCTCCTAGGGTTGTGGTGAGGATGAAATGAGATAATGCATGTGCCTTAGGAAGCCCAGTGGGTACTTAATAAATCATTGTGGGATGGAAGAATGGATGTGAACTGGCTTAGTTGCTCTGCTCATGAGCTTACGGTGATATTGTGCAGTCCCCTCCAGGACCGTGCGCTTCATATGTTTTTGTCTGTTCCTCCAAGACTACCTTTAATTAATTAATGCCATTTTTGTTAGCCAGGCTCATGAAGTCAGTCAGCATCTCTGCTCAGCCTGAGCTTCCCAGAGAGCACAGTGAGCCACCATCATTTTGGCTGGTGCAGGGAAACCTGTGGCTTCAGCAGCCCCAGATGCCTTGTACTAGAGAAGCAAATATTTAATGTCAGCTTTTCAAAATGCCTCCAAGAGCTCACATTGTGGCCAGACTTGGTGAGGAGTGTGGTATGGGAGAACGGTCCTTGCCCCTCCCTCTGCAACCCCAGGACAGGCCTGGCCATTGGTCCTTCTGCTTTGTAGACCTCCTACAGCAGCTCACTTTTCTCATCCACTGAGGTTCTGGTGGGGAAACCAACAGACAGACAAGTGGTGCCTGTGTGGGTGGTAGGACACTCTTCCTGTAAGGTTGGTATCAGATGCAGCTGAGGTCCTTTTGTCATTGCATCTACACTTCCTAGAGTGGACCTTTAGGATCCAAACACGCTGCAGGTGGTCTCAGCCCCACACCTCAGACATAAAGCCCCTCTCACACTCCTGGAAGGAGTAGATGGTGGTAGTGGCCACAGCATTGGCTCTGCCCTGTGGGATATTCTGAAAACCCTAGAAGGATGCATCCAGGACAGGGAAAAAAATTGGGTCTCTGGTCTTGCCTCTCTGTATTCTGATTGTTATGGTTTATAATATCAGTAATAATATTTTCTGAGAGTTCGTTGCACACCAGGCACTGTACTAAGGCCTCATCATGTGTGCTCCTCCTAGAAAGCAGCAGAGTGTGCTTCAGAGTGGGGCACTCTGAAGCCACACCACCAGGTTCAAATCTTCGTGTTGGCGCTTATTAGGTGTGTGGCCTTGGGCACGTCACTGAACCTCTGTGCCTCAGTTTCCTCATCTGTAAGATAGGGGTGAATAATAGTACCTGTGTCATAGTGTGGTTGTGAGAATTCTACGAGTTGGTAAGTGGCAAAGGGTAAATGTAATATACATACTAGCTGTTACTGTCACTATTATTATCCCATGAGTCTGCCAGAATCACTTGGCTTATAATTAAAAGAGTCAAGATTTGAACCCAGCTTGTGAGCACTACCCTACTCTGCCTTGATTTGGGAAAAATAGACATGGGGAGCATTTGGCCAGCTTCGGAAGTGGCATTCTCAACTTTCCTCAGAGCCCCAGTGGAAAGAGATCCTTTTCTGAGTAACTGGCCTCTGGGAGCTTTCATAATCCCACAGTAGAGGCAATAGCTGACCCGTGACACACATATCACAGACGGAGAAGGGAGGGATCAGTGAAGAATTTGTTTGGAAATGTTATCTAACGCTGAGCGCTTTCAAGGGACTTGGTATGTGGAGTTCTGCTGGGGTGCCAGAGAAGCCACGTCCTCCCCCATTTCCAGGCCATGTCCAGCCAGTTGGAGAGCTGGGGTACTGTCCAGTCCTAGGAGGGATCAAGCATCCTCTGGCACAGAGAGGAAGTTGAGGCAGCACTTTGCCCCAAGTCATGGAGGCAGAAACCTCTGGGTGACATGTCCCTTCCAGCACTGGATGCCTCTGCTGCTCTCCTCACCAGCTGGACGGAGGTGAGCAGAAGCGCTCAGCTCCAGGGAGCTTTCCCAACAAGGGCTTCTGGCTCTCTTAGGGCAGCCCTTGCTTTTGCTTTTGCTTTGGCATAGTCTCTATCCGGGGTGCATAGGAACGCAAAGTTTGTAAATGACTTCTCAAGTCCTCCAGCTACCCTGCCTTCTGTGACTCCTTCAACAACTGCCCCTCAAGCACTCATCTAGACATAAGCATACACACCTGCACACACAAACCCACATACACACAACCCTGCTGCCAAGCTGTACCCAGGAACCTGCCTATCTTTACCCCAAAAGTTCTTTGTCTGAAGAAAGAGAATGGAGCTTCCTGATGAAACCCTTGAAATCCCAGCACATGATCTCACACCCCCAAAGGCCACCCCCTTCCCAAGTGTCTGCAGGTTCTGCCCCTGACAGATGCCTTGTTTGGCTACAAGTCAAAGCAGGAGTGACCCCCTCTGGGGTTCAGCTGCACACACACCCCCAGATGGAGGGGTCAGAGCTCTGGAACACTGAGCCACTGGGCCAGCTGTTGCCTCTCACTCCCTGCCCCTCTGTGCCCACAGAGCTGCCCCCTTACCTCTTCCCTCTTGCTTGGCTCCTGGAGCAGCTCCTCACATGCTTCACCTTGGCCGTCAGCGAGGCAGCCTTTCCATGGCCTCCAGGAGGGGTCACCGAGTCGCAGGCCAGACGGCCGCTGAGCAGCCCTGCCTCGCTGGCCTCTGCTCACTTTGCCTCCACAGCAGAGCTCCGGCCAGGGATGGGGCGGGGGCTGGCTGGTGTCCTGCTGGGGTCACTCACAGCCTGCCTTCTCTGATGGCAGGGGCCAGCGGCTGCCTCAGTGCCATGCTCTGCAGGTCCAGGGGCTCGGGCAGTGCCGCTCAGGGCTGGGGCTCCATCCTCGGGCCGTCTGCAGCAGCCTCATTTGAACTCCCAACTCCTTTGTGGAGTCTTTACATGCTGCCGGAGGAAACTGTGAGCGCAGCCTGACCCTGGTTGGCTGCAGGCACTTCTCTCCACCCACCAGTGCAAGAGGATCCCCCAGGCCCCAGAAAGGCTCCGGGCCTCCCCTCAGCCCCAGACAGAGGCGGGCCGCCCGGTGATGTCACACTAGCTCCGGCCTCAGCTGGCCTAGCCCCTCCCGCCCCAGCCCGGCTTGGCGGCCTCGCGGGCCCCCTCCTTCCTTGGCACGGAAGGCCTGGCCACCTCTGCTCCCTGGCCCGCCCGCTCCCAAAAGCCCCAGCAGCTCCTGGTGCGCTCTGCGGAGACAGATAGCTTCCCCTTTGACACAGGTAGTGGCTTTAGATCCATTCCAGCTGTGCAGTCAGCTGGGAGTCGGTCTCTCCCCCTGGATGGCTCCCTCACCTGTGCCCTGCCCCCAATAATCCCAGGTGGGCAGGTGGAATAGCTCAGCCCAGACTGCCTCTCCCCATCAGCCACAGTCTTGGAGGCCTCACTCACCTCTTTAAACCTAGGGAGGGAGCCCAAGGTGTCAGCACAAAAGCAGGACAATGTCTGTGCTGCTTAAAGTTAGCTGGAGACGGTGGCTTAGGACAGTGGAAATATCACATGTAGTGGGTGGGGGCAGCATTTGCATTCCCACCTGAGTGGCCTTGATTAAGTCACTTCACCTCTCTGGACGTCCCTTTCATGTGTCTGTAAATGGGCTAATATTAGCAGTCTACCTCCAAGGTCTGCAGCAAGTGTTCTGTGAGGTCACTGAGGAAAGTGCTTGGCACACGGCCAAGGGCACCATCAGTGAGCTGAACTCAGGACTCTGGAGTTAGCGGGCCAGGGTCCACAGTCCCAGAGCCTTTGCCATATGATCCTGCTCAGCGTCAGTGTTCTCATCAGAATATGACCTCTTATTGGCTCTTCTAGGAACAAATGAGGTCACTCGATCAGCGTCCTCAGCACAGAGCCTGCCACATAGGTGGAGCTCAGTGAACGTTTACAGAACCAGAGCAAGAAAGATGACTGAAGTTAGACCCTTCAAAGTAAACATCCTACAGACATCACTGACATCATCAGGCTGGGGAGAAGGCACAGAGGAGGAAGGGCCAGGCCTGCTCCCTGACATTCAGGCAGGGGAGCAGAGATGTGGAAGAGTACGAACATGGGAAGGGAGCTGCAGGGCACAGCTTTGTCCCTCTGCTTGGACAACAGCTGTGTGAAAATATGGTGATGACTCTTCTTTCCTTTTGAAAAATAATTTTTTCAGTGATAATGGTTGGTGGTGGTGATGATATCTGTGTACAAATTGGGAGAAAAACTTGAATGGTATTCTCCCTACCCCTGGGCACAGCACATCATGTTTCCTGTCTCTGGGCAGACAGGTCCACTGTGTTCCTCCTCTCCTCTCTGCTCTCCTTTCCCTCCTCCCTCCCTTCCCCCTTTCCTCTCAGGAAGTGTTTATTGGGAATCTGCTGGAGTCATTTCCAGGAAACCAAACTCCCTGTCCTCACAGAGCTCACAGCCTAGATGGGAGATAGACCTAGTGTGGTACCTGAGAAATGCTGGGCACTAAGAGACGTGATTAAGGGCAGTCAGGGAAGGCTCCCTGAGGAAGTGGTACTTAAGCTACCTGAAGTATGGTTAAGAATTAGCCAGGTGACAGGTTGGAGAGAGGTTGGTTTGGGCAGAGAGAACAGTGTGTAAAGACCCTGTTGTTCTTGGGTGCCATCAAGTTGACTTCGACTCATAGTCACCCCATGTGACAGAGAAGAACTGCCCCATAGGGTTTTCTAGGCTATAATCTTTTACAAGAGCAGATTGCCAGGTCTTTCTCCCATGGAGCCACTGGGTGAGTTGGAAGTGCCAGCCTTTCAGTTAGCAGCTGAGCACTTAACCATTGCACCGCCGGGCCTCCTTATAAAGACCCCATAGCAGATTGCTTTTTCAAAGATGGCCCCAATAATATCCCCCCAGCCCACAATGTGACCTTGACACTCGTCCCAATGCGAGGTGGGACCTGTGCCTTCTTTTGAATCTGAGTGGGCTTGTGACTTGCTTGTAACCAGTAGGATGCAGTGAAAGTGACACTGCATGACTTCTAGAAAAGGCAGTGTAGCTTCTGCCTTGTTCACTGCTGCACTTACTTTTGGACCCCTGAGCCAAGCTGGAGCTAAGAAGTCCAGCTGTCCTGAAGTTGCCATTCAGGGGCCATGTGTAGGTGAAGGTCTCAGCTGAAAGCCATCATCATCCCCCAGACATGTGAAGAAAGATGCCTCTAGATGATTCCAGTGTCTAGCCATCAAGTTACCCCCGGCTGATGAGTCACTTCCAGCTATAGAGTTTTCTCTCTGAGGCCCCAGACATCATGGAGCAGAGTCAAGGCAATCTGCTATTCTGTATGTGAATTTTTGACCCACAGAATCCATGAGTATAATAAAATGGTTGTTTAGGCTTCTAAGTTTTAGTGGTAATTTGTTACATAGCAGTAATAACTGGAACAGACCCTAAGGCAAGAGTAGATTATAGGGAATTCTTTAGAGGAGCTGAGAGAAGTGCCATTTGGCTGAGAAGAGAAGGGGAGCATGGCAGAAGATGAGGTCATGTTAGGGAGGTGAGACTTCATCCCGTGAAGGCTGAACTGATAGGAGCTACAGACAAGGCATCTGGAGCTGGTGGGAAATGGTTGCAGCCATCTTGGTGAGAGCAGCAGTTGAGGGTGACAGTGGCAATTCTTAAGCCCAACCCTCCAGCTCTCATCACTGAGTCAGGAAGGAATTCCCAGGACTTTCCCACCCTGTGGGTGCAGGTGCAGCCCAAGATTCTCTGTTACTAAAACAAATTCATTTTCACAAGTCAAGGTTCCTGGGGTCCCATCAGTTGTGGAGGAGATGGGGTTATCAGGACGGCCTTGCTCTGCCTGTCTTTCCACAGTCCTGCCCCTTTGGTGGCCTTGGGCAGTCGAATGTGTAGCTGGAGAGCCTGAGCTCTGGAGTCAAATTCTAGTTCTACCACTCAGTAGCTGAGCCTCATTCTCCTCATCTGTAAAATGGGAACAGCACAAGAATCTACCTCACAGGGCTGTTGTGAGAATTAAATGAGATGTTACACATTAAGTATAACACCCAGTGGCTAGTATATAGTGATTGCTCAATAAATGTTGGCTATAGTAATTTTTATTGTCTCCTTCACTGGGCAGTGAGTTTCCTGAGGACAGGGTCATATATATAGACCATGTAGAGTTCTCACTTCACATTGCTGTGGAGTGAGCAAGTGAATGGTTAAGAAGGGGAGGGTGAAGAGTTGTGGCTTAAAGTCTGACAGACCTGCGCTCAAGTCCCAACACTGTCACTAACACACTGTGTGACCTTGGACAACTTTATTATTCTCTTAGAAACTTGGTTTCCTCATTTGTAAAAGGGGATAATACTCCTCGGAGTTGGCGTGAGGATTGAAAAAGATAATGTATCTAAAGCACTTAGCACAATGCTTGGCATTCAGCAACTTCTCAGGAAATGGTAGCTGTGGATGCTGCTGTTGCTACTGTTACTGTTCCCAACCCCAGCCTCCTACCCATTCTTACCCAGAGCCGCTTCATCAAGCTTCTAACTTGGTGACTGATGGATCTTGAAATCCCCTCACCCAGCCTTCTCCAGAAGCACCATTTTCACCAGCCTGTTGGGCAGAAGCATCACATGACTAAAGTTTTTTTGGGAAAAGGGAATCACTTTTTCTTGTTGTTGTTTTCTCTCAGGATGAAAAATGTGTGATATTTACATGGGCAGAATACAAAGAGTCTTAACATATGTCCCACATTTGTATAAATGACTTCATGTATTTTCATGTATTATCACCTTTTGAGAGTAATTTTTTTTTTTCTGTCTGAAATGTTGGGGTGTTCTACTGAGATACTACATATGTGGTAGGAGTGTGTGTGGGGGGGATGTATAGTGTATATTATAGAGGGGTGTTCTGGGGATGAAGAGAATTTACTGCGTCTTGCAACCTTAGAGTCCCACCAGCATGTAAAGCTTCACATATCTCAAATAGACTCCCCACCCCACCCCCCCACCCCCGGCACTTTTTAAATGTCTTTCTATTGTTTCTGGCCTACATTGTTCTGATGAGAAGTCAGCTGTCTTCCTTATTGTTGTTCCTCTGTACACAATGGGTATTTTTTCCCCCTGGCTACTTTTAAGATTTTCTGTTATCTTTGGTTTTCAACAGTTTGCCCATGACATGACTAGATGTGATTTTGTTTGTATTTATTCAGCTTGGTGTTCACTGGACTTCTTGGGTTGTGGGTTGATGTTTTTCACCAAATTTGGGAATATGAGAGAAATTTGTTGTTTTTTCAAATATTGTTTTTCTTCCTAGTCCCTCCATCCCCTGCTTTTCTTGGAACTCCATTTACACACTTGCTATTGTTCCACAAGTCATTGAAGCTTGCCTTGTTTATTTATTTATATCATTTTTTCTTTATGTGCTTTAGTTTGGATAATTTCCACTGACCTGTCTTCAAATTTCTTGACCCTTTCTTCTACAATATCCAGTCTGCTGTTAAATTTATCCAAAATATTTTTTTATGTTATGTATTGTATTTTTCAGTTGTAGATTTTCCACTTGGTTTACTTTTATAGTTTCCATATCTCTTCTGAGACTTCCTACTCATTCATGCATTCTGGCCTTCATTTCCTGAAAATCCTGTGTGCATTTATAATAGCCATTTTAAAGCCCTTGTCTGCTAATTCTGGAGGATCAGTGAGGCTGATTTTATTGACTATTTTTTCTCTTGATTATGGGTCACATTGTTCTGCTTCTCCACATTTTTATAATTGGACATTGTGGATGATACACTGAAGAAACTCTGGATTTTATTGTCTTCCTCTAAAGAATGTTGTATTTTGCTCTGGCAGAGAGGTAAATTATTGACATATTCTTTTGATCCTTTGGAGTCCTGGTTTCTAAACTTTGTTCAAGTAGGTTTATTTGATTCTTCCCATAGTCCTAGGACGTAAACCTTAGTCTTGGGCTTACTTGTAAGGCATGGCCTTCCTGAGATTAAATTGAAAGCCTTAGGTATTCGCTAAGCCCCCTTTAACCTGGCAGGACTTGAGCTCCAAATTTTATCTTCCAGGCAGCTACTGAAATCTCTGCCTCCCTGCTTTCTGTTGGGATCCTTGGGGTATGTCTCTGCAGATATACAATTAAGGAGTTAACTAAGGATATGAGGGAAATTTTTAACCCTCATTTTGGGGCTTCCCCCTCTGTGACTCTCTCCTGTCTGGTGTTTCCCCCTTCAATTTCCAACATCAGACTTCAACCTCTTTATCTTCTGCCCAGCCAATGAGACTGCTGCTTTCTGTTTTAGTTCTTATCTCCTGTGTGTCACAATGAACAGGGAAGTACCCTAATGTGCTTCCCTTCTTTCAGGGATCATATCTCCTCCAGTTTCTATTTCTTTTGACTGTTCTCCAGTGCTTTCAAGCAGTTGTTTTTTATATATTGTCCAAACTTTATAATTATTATTGACCAGAGGTTTAGTTCAGTGCAGTCTACTCCTTCATTTCAGGAACTGGAAATCCCCACATCCTAATTGAATTTGTCTTCTCGCCCAAACCTTCTATACTCTTGCTGCTGTTGGTGCCTTACCAAAACCTTGTCAGTCAGTTCTTAATCCAGTTGTCTGCCCTCCCTGCCTTTGGTCACAGTCTGTTGGGAAATATCAACTGCATGAATTCATTGTTTGGTTCAACTTAGTGTATCCACACGGATACTGGAAAATGAAAGAAATGTGCTGTTCCATAGGCGTTAGAGCAGCACCTTTTTCGGCTACCTGTGATGTGCTGTGCATCAGGCTCAGTATTTTGGAGGCATCATTTCATTTTCTTCTCCCAAAATCCTATGGAGACATATTATTCTCTCCTATAAACAAGAAAACGGAGGTGTAGCAAAGTGAAGTTCCTTGCACCAGGCCACAGAGCTGGGAAGTAATAGGTCTGGGATTAAGACCCAAATCAAAACTAGCAGGAACACAGTTGTCCTGAAAATGAATTGCATTTCATTTATCCTAACATACTTTCTTGTTTTAAGATCTCTCAAATAAGGATGCATCTTACAATTGATGACATGCCATAGTTTAATGGGCAGCATTTTTGTTTTTTTACTAGAACATGATGCATTTTACAGTTGATGACTTCTCAGATTCACAAAAGTATGACAGTTTTAGTCATCAGGGCTCCAGTGAGGTTGGCCCATGGTTGAGCAACAAAAAAGCAAAGCCCTTCCTCTCCTGGTAAGCTGGACTTGGAGAAGCCTGGGGGAGTGTCTGAGCATCACGAAGCCTGTAGAACTGCCAAAAACCTTTGTCCATCCAGCTTTAATAAAACAGCTGCCTATCAGCTGAGAGTGAGCCACATAGTCCCCCCCTCTCCTGGAGACGTGGTCAGATCCTGTGACTCAGGCAGGAGAGCAGCGTGTTCTCTGGCTCTGGCAAGAAGTTAGGAGACTTGCATTTATGGGAAGGTTCTAAGGGAATGCTGCTGGTGTCCTGTACTTCCCAGTGTCAGAGAGCATATCTAGGCCCCATGGAAAGCCCTTTGACGATACTGTGTCTGTTCAATGCTTGCTATACAAGTCCACCCAAATATCAGAACAGAACGCATGCTCAGTTACAAAGCAGCTTTGAGAGCCTGTTGTTAAAGAGCCTGTTGTTAGCTCATGTATGACCCATTTCATTCCAGACTTCTCAACCAACCGGCCAAAGGACAGACTCAAGGCAGCACCTCTCCTCAAGTTTGGACAGCACCTAACAGTCAAACACATTCATTATTCAGTCAACAAATATTTTTTAAGCCTCATCTGAGCACCAGAAGCAATCCCTGGGTGGTGCAAATGGTTACACTTTCAACTACTAGCTGAAAGTTTGGTGGTTTGAACCCACCCAGAGGTGCCTCAGAAGACAGGCCTGGCAATCTGCTTCCAAAAGGTCACAGTCTTAAAAACCCTATAGAGCAGTTCTACGCTGCACACGTGGGGTCACCATGAGTCAGAATCGACTCAATGGCAACTAACAGCAACAGGCAACAGAGTTTGGGCTCTAGGTCAGTTTGCCCAAAGCAAATTTGCTGAGAGTTTTGTTGACTGGTTTTCATTTTGTCTTCCTGGCAATATTTTAAGGAATGTTCATTTGGTCTCTGCCCCTGCTTTCTCATACTGCAGCTGATGCTGGGACCCATCTCCAAGAGGAGAGACTGAGGAGCAGAGAGATTAGAGGTTTAATTTTAGTTTTCTGGTTTCCATTTTGTCTTCATTTAAGAAAAAAAAAATCTTTACAGGAATTTGCCAAAGTTGTTTAAAATCATCCCCATATACATATATATATATATGTATAACCAAAAACCTAACCCATTGCTGTCGAGTCAATTCCGACTCATAGGGACCATATAAGACAGAATAGAACTGCCCCCATAGTGTTTCCAGGCAGCGCCTGGTGGATTCGAACTACCGATCTTTTGATTAACAGCTGAACTCTAAACCACTACGCCCCCAGGGTTTCCATATATATATGTATGTATATATACGCACACACACATATATACACATATATATGTATATATTTCATTGTAGCCTCTGGAACATTGTCTGTGCTGGACAGGACCTTTGCCCTAAAGTTTTATGGCCAGTGGGGGAGGATCTCAACCCTCTTACACAGATGCCTCCTGAAATTCTCATCCCAAGGAGCAGCTGAGCTGTCGCTGACCTTGCTTATCTTTCCTGGGATCCAAGGAGGCAAGTGAGCAGAGACAGCAGGACTTCTGGCAAGAGACAGTTGAGGTGAGCTTCCCAGGCATGATACTAGGGTGGGATCACCAGGCAGAGGCACTGATTCTGGCGAGCAAGAGCTGCCAGCAGAGAGGTGGGCAGTATCATCAGGAGATCTGAAGGCAAAGTATGGACTTTCTTATTCTGGGCTCTGCCCTGACCATCTAACTCAGGGCCTAGCACATAGATTGTGTTGTTGTTAGGTGCTGTCAAGTCGGTTCCAACTCACAGCAACCCCTATGAACAACAGAATGAAAAACCTCCCCCTGGTCCTGCACTATTCTCACAGTCCTTGTTATGCTTGAGCCCATTGTTGCAGCCATTGTGTCAGTCCATCTCATTGAGGGTCTTCCTCTTTTTTGCTGACCCTCTACTTTACCAAGCATGATGTCCTTCTCCAGGGACTGATCCCTCCTGATAACATGTCCAAAGTAGGTGAGACAAAGTCTTGCCATCCTTTCTTACTAAGGAGCATTCTGGTTGTACTTTTCTTCTAAGACAGATTTGTTCATTCTTTTGGCAGTGCATGGTATAGTCAGTATTCTTTGCCAACACCACAATTCAAAGGCATCATTTCTTCTTTGGTCTTCCTTATTCATCGTCCAGCTTTCACATGCATACGAGGCAATTGAAAACACCTTGGCTTGGGTCTGGTGCACCTTAGTCTTCAAGGTGACATCTTTGCTTTTCAACACTTTAAAGAGGTGTTTTGCAGCTGACTTGCCCAATGCAACGCTTCTTTTGATTTCTTAACTGCTGCTTCCATGGATGTTGATTGTGGATCCAAGTAAAATGAAATCCTTGACAACTTCAGTATTTTCTCTGTTTATCATGATGTTGCTTACTGGTCCAGTTGTAAGGATTTTTGTTTTCTTTATGTTGAGGTGTAATCCATACTGAAGGCTGTGGTCTTTGATCATCATCAGTAAATGCTTCAAGTCCTCTTCACTTTCTGCAAGCAAGGTTGTGTCATCTACATGACACAGGTTGTTAATGAGTCTTCCTCCAATCCTGATGCATCATCCTTCTTCATATAGTCCAGCTTCTCAGATTATTTGCTCAGCATACAGGTTGAATACAGAACTTCATGAAGTTCTCTCTGTATGTGGTATGTCCAGGGATTCTGACTCTTCATTTCTCTCATAAATTCAGACTTCTCTGGGCCACGCCTGTGTGTGGGCTGGGGTCATGGGAGAAATCAGGCCCATGTCTGACTTTAGGGACTCCTCCACTCTAGTGGGGGATACAGGTGAGTCAGTATGCAATGAAGCTCCCTCTGTAATCACTGAGGGAGCATCTGGCCAGCCTGGGCAGGCAGGAAGGACTTCCTGGAGGTTGCACAGCAGATAACTAGGTAAGGCAGGTGTGAGAAGGAGTTTTCCAGTAGAAGGCAGGGGATGGGCTTGGAGAAGAGAGAGCATGTGGTGCCTGGAACATAGAGTATAGAGAGGCATGCAAGGTCATAGAGGTCAACAGGAGCTGGCCTTTCTCTTGAGGACAGTAGGAGCCGCAGAAGGGAACAAACAGGGAAGTGACATGGCCAGAGTCATCCACGGATAGAATGGAGAATGGACATGAGTGGGAAAGGCTGGAGGCAGGGAGGCCAATAGGAGAGTTGGCGTGGCTGAACTAGAGCCAGGCAGTAGGCATGGATTCTGGAGAGACGATAGGATCCGGATTGATCAGGGAAGAGGGAGGGAATAAGGTAAGTGAGGAGTCAGGGATGGCTGACTTAAGCAGTTGAGATGGAGAATGTAAGAGGACAGGGGAAGATCAAAGGGAGCCTGAGTTAGAGCCAGAGAGAGAGGCTGGATGGGAGAACCCCAGAGAAAAAGTCAGGGCCAGACCTTTGCTCCAGGTCCTGTGGGTCCCCAGCCCTCCGCTGTAGCAATTCAGCCAAATAGGAATCCTCTGAAGAGATTAACAAGGCGTCAGGGTGAAGGTAGCAAGGAATATCATTTGGGAGGCTGGCTAGGGTTGGAAAATGTTTTTGGAGTCTATCCTTAATGTCAGCAGTCATATGATTCACTGCAGAAGTATTGATGTTTTAGGGGGCTGTCCCTGACTCCACTGGAGGGTTGAAGAATACATGGTCTCTGCACCACATTACCATAATGCTGGCATTTCTCTCTCCCCCATCCCCATATCTCTAATACTTCGTTGGACTTGTTTGCTTGTAGGTCTGTTCTCTCCTGGACTGTGAGTTCCTTGAGGACAGACCATGTTTTGTTAATAATCTCTGTGGACACAGATATTATTTTAGCATCCAGACACCACTGAGGAGCTACCCTAGGCCCCGTTCCTGTGCTGGCTCTGGGTGTCCCCGTTTAACTCCCTGCTGCACTGATCTGGCTTCCAGGTGTTCCCACTCTGGCCCTGCCCTCCCCGCCTTCCTTGCTGCTTTATCTGCCAGGCAGTTGCAGGAAGGAAGGCAGCACAGATGATTAGCCATTGGTGGCTGTCCTGACAGGTGTGAGCGGGGGTGTGGATGTGGGCTGGGCAGCAAAAGAATGTCCACTTGTATTCCTGAAAAGCACAGGTTGATGATGATGGTGTCCCCAGTATTAGCTCCTCTCCTCTTCAGGGCAGGGCCAATTCCCAAAGTGCTTTGGCATTTGTTATCTCCTTTGAGCCTCACAGCAGGCCTGGGAGGTGAGAGGGCAGTGATTATTCCATTTTAGAGATGAGGAAAATGAGGCTATGAAAATATTATTATCATCATTTATTGAGTACTTACTACGTGCCACACATTGTACTGATTCTTTTATTTGCATTATTTCACCAAACCTTCTCAGTGTTTCTATGAGGATGGTACTACAGGCAAGACCACATGATGACTTCTGTGAGCCTAGGCACATTTGCTTTCTGTGCTCTTCCTCCATAAAGAATATTATAAACTATCTTTTACAGTTGCATTGGTATTTTGTTTCTGTTAGCTGCCATCAGGTCAGCCCCAGACTCATGGTGACCCTACGCACAGTGAAATTGGGCCATTGTGATCCATAGGGTTTTCATTGGCTGATTTTCAGAAGTAAATCCACAGGCCTTTCTTCCTAGTGCATCTTAGTCTGGAACTCCACTGAAACCTGTTCAACATCACAGCAACACACAAGCCTCCACTGACAGATAGGTGGTGGCTGTGCTTGAAGTTAACTGGCTAGAAATCAAAGCCGGGGCTCCTGCATGGAAGACAAGAACTCTGCCACTAAACCACCACTGCCCCCACTGCACTGGTATAAAGACAGATGTTTTAATACTACATATCAAAATGTTTTCTTTGACCTAGAACTTTTCCTTCAATTTTAAAAGAAATTAAAACACTTGTCTAATGGATAACCCCACCATGACTATAAATCCACAATCCCTTATCCACAATTCTAAAATCCAAAAAGCTCTTAAAAACAAGTCTGTTTTTCAGAAGTTTGGTACAGACTCATTTGGTGGCAAAATCTGATTTGAACAGATCTGAGGCTACATGTAGTCTTTATCCCACTTAATGTCAACGTAATTCACTGCAGAAGTATTGACGTTTTAGGGGTGTGCCTGACCCCGCTGGTGGATTGGAGAATACATGGTCTCTGCACCACATTGCTAATGCCGGCATTTCTCTCTCCCCCATCCCCATATCTCTAATACTTTGTTGGACTTGTTTGCTTGTAGACCTTTTCTCTCCTGGACTGTGAGTTCTTTGAGGACAAAGCCATGTTTTGTTAATCTCTGTGGATACAGATATTAGATATTTCTTTTTAAATCTGTCATTTCCGTTTTCTTGATGAACCCACAGGGAGCTGCCATTCGAAAATGTATCTGTCTGTAGCTGAGACCCAAACCAAGTGTGATTATGATGAGCTGGTACCTGGAGGGTCTCCAGAGTTGCTTTTCATAAGCAGATGTAAGAAGGAAGTTAGAACTTGGGTTCTTGGGGGCAGAGATGGGAGACAACTTCATGGGAAATAATAAGAATAGAGACAACATTGGTTGAGCACTTAGACTGGGTGTCAGCCAACTCCATGCAGTAAGAACCATCATTCTCATCCTTTTAGAAATAAGGAAAATAAGGTTTAGAGAGGTTAAGTAGCTTGCCCAAGGACACACAGTGGGAAGTGATGGAGCGGAGTCTCAGATCCAAGCTTATGGACTCCAGAGGCCATGATCTTACCCATGATGCCATCAGGATGGCACCTGAATCCAGCCTGGCTCCCAGGGAGCAGCTCTGAGCCTCAGGACAGCAAGATCTCTAAGCAAAGGCTGGAGGAGCTGTTTTCGTGACACTTGTAAGACTTGGGGCTCAAGCAATGCTGGGCTGCTGGGAGACCTTGGGGCCAAGATGATAAAGTATCACAGAACAAAGCATGGGGCCTACCCACCATTTCTGTGGGAGAATATCCATTCAGTTATTCAACAGATATTTGCCAGGCCCTGTACAGGTGCTAGGGACACAGCAGTGAACAACAGCAGAAACAAGACAGACATAGCCCCTGCTCTTTTAAAGTGTATGCTCTCTTCAGGGAGGCAGGCGGTTGTGGTGAAATGAGGTTTTTTTTTTTTTTTTTTTTTTTTTAATTGTACTTCAGGTGAAGGTTTACAAAACAAATAGTTCCTCATTAAACAATCAGTACACATATGTTTTATGACATTGGTTAACAACCCCATGACATGTCAACCCTCTCCCTTTTCGACTTTTTTTTTTTGTGAAAATATACATAGCCAAAGATACACCATTTCAAAAATTTCTACGTGCACAGTTCAGTGACATTAATTACGTTCTTCTACTTGTGCCGCTATTCTTACTTTAAATGAAGGTTTACAGAATAAAATAGTTTCTCATTAAACAGTACACACGTTGCCCTATGACAATGGTTAACAACCCCACTACATGTCAACACTGTCCTTACTCAACCTTGGGTTCCCTATCACCAGCTTTCCTGTCCCCTTCTGCCTTCTAGTCCTTGTCCCTGGACTGCTGTGTCTCGTTAGTCCCTTTTTGTTTTATGGGGCTGTCCAATCCCCAGCTAACAGTGACTTCACCACTGAGCTAAAAGTGTGTCTGGGAGCCATACTCTCGAGGTTTCTCTAGTCTCTTTCAGGCCAGTAAGTCTGGTCTTTTTTGTGTGTGTGTTAGAATTTTGTTCTACATCCTTCTCCAGCTCTGTCCAGAACCTTCTGTTGTAATCCTGGTTAGAGCAATCAGTAGTAGTCACCGGGCACCATCTAGCTGTACTGGACTCAGTCTGGTGGAGGCCATGGTAGCTGTGGTCCATTAGTCCTTTGGACTGATCTTTTCCTTGTATCCTGTTCTCTTCATTCTCCCTTGCTCCCGAAGGGGTGAGACCAGTGGTGTATCTTAGATGGCCGCTCACAGGCTTTTAAGACCCCAGACACTACTCACCAAGGTAGAATGTAGAGCATTGTCTTTATAAACTGTGTTATGCCAACTGAGCTAGATGTTCCCCAAGACCATGGTCCCCACAGCCCTCTTCCCAGCAATTCAGTCCCTCAGGGAGTTTGGATGTGTCTATGGAGCTTCCATGACCTTTCCTTGTACAAGTTGTGCTGGTTTCCCCAGTATTGTGTACTGTCTCACCCTTCACCAAAGATACCACTTGTCTATTGCCTATTTAGTATTTCCCCCCACCCCTCCCATCCCTTGTAACCAACAAAGATTGTTACTTTTTGTGTGTAAACTTTTTCGTGGGTTTTTTACAATAGAGGTCTCATACAGTATTTGTCCTTTTGTGATTTATTTCACTCAGCATAATATCCTCCAGTTTCATCCATGTTATGAGATGCTTCACAGATTCATCATTGTTCTTTATTGTTGCATAGTACTCCATTGTGTGTATGTACCATAGTTTGTTTATCCATTCATCTGTTGCTGGGCATCTAGGTTGTTTCCATCTTTTTGCTATTGTGAACAATGCTGCCATGAACATGGGTGTGCGTATGTCTATTTGAGTGACGACTCTTTATTTCTCTAGGATATATTCCTAAGAGTGGGATTGCTGGATGGTATGGTATTTCTATTTCTAGCTTTCTAAGGAAGCACCATATCATTTTCCAAAATGGTTGTATCATTTTGCATTCCCACCAGCAGTGCATAAGAGTTCCGATCTCCCCACAGCCCCTCCAACATTTGTTATTTCCAGTGTTTTTGATTCCTGCCAGTAATGCCAGGGTGAGATGGTATCTCATTGTGGTTTTAATTTGCATTTCTCTAATGGCTAGTGATCATGAGCATTTCCTCATGTGTCTATTGGCCGCTTCAATGTCTTCTTTGGTGAAGTGTCTGTTCCTGAAATGAGTTCTTTATGTGGCCTTTTGCCTTGGTTATTTGGAAAAACAGCTTGAGATATTTTCCCACTAAGCCCTGAGGAGTTACCTTTGCCCTAGTTTTCTGTCAGAGAAAGTTTGTTACTTATGTCCAGGTTGGTAAATTTGTGGTTTGATACTTTTTGTCTGGTCCTAGGCTGCAGCTTGCACTGTGATTGGAGTACACCTTACAGGGATTGGTCAATAGATTATGCAAATGAGATGACTATAGCCTACTATGTAAATGAAGTGTCTGTGGCCTAAGGAGGGAAGATTGGTCAGTTTGTGGCTGCCTGCTGGGAAGGGCCATGCCTTGAAATTGACAAGTTGTATATATGTGCAGCCAACCCCACGGAGGTTTTTCAGACAGAAGGAGAAGCAGCAGGAAGAAACAGAAGGAAGAAAGAAGAGAGAAGAAGCAGAGAGAGAGGAGGCAAGGAACCTCTTAAAAGAGCTAGCATGGGTCAAGGGCTATAACACTAAACATAGCAAGCAGCCCAGAAGGGACCCAGCAGCAAACTTGGTGGTGACAGACAACAGGGCCAAGAGGAGCCTGTCCTCAGGGCGGAGAGGAGGCCTGTCCTCAGAGGCTTGCACTGCCGAGAGGAGCTGACAGAGCTGTCCTGCACTGAAGAAGAGAGACTTTGCCTTCATTCTTCCTGACCCTGAGTTGTACCTTGTTACTTCCTTAATAAACCACTTAACTGTAGGTACGATCTGTGAGTTCTATGTGGCCATTGCAATGAGTTTTCAAACCCAGAAGAGAAGTAGAGAATGCCGTGGGAGGGACTGTTGGTGTCAGAAGTGGTAAAAAGGTTGGAGAGTGAGGTATGTCTGACCGTCACGTCATGGGAATCAGCTTTGTGCTGCCGGTGATTCTCATTAACCTTGATGAAGTTAGACAAGTTCTGATGACTATTACTACTATTCCCATTTTACAGCAATAAAGAGACAATATCATTTCAAAGACTGATGAAACCAGTTAATGGAATAGAGAAAGATGGATGGGGGATGGGCACATCAATTTTGGGTGCTCAGAGGCCTTTGGGACCTACAAGTTCTGTCCTCTTATATAATAACAGCCATCTGTTACATACTTACCATGTGCCTTTTACATGGATTATTTCACTGAGTCCTCAAAAACAGAACCTTCCAGGACAGATTCTGTTCACTGTCTTCCATTTTAAGTGATGAGGTAGTTCACGCTCAGAGAGGTTAAATTGTCTACCCAAGTCCACATAACCAGTAAGTGGCAAAGCCAAGATTTGGATCTAGGCCTGTTTTGAATCCAAAGCCCACACTCTGTTAACAGACTTTGATTTAAAGCTCATCTCTACGGCTTCTCAGCAGTGTGATATTGGGCAATGCAGATAAGCTCCCCAACCCTCATTTCTTCATCTGTAGAATAAAATTGTATATTTCTGGGGTTATTGTGAAAGTTAATTGAGATGTTGTGAGTTTAACACACAGTAGGCACTCAGTCAGTGTTGGTTCCCTTCCACTCACCGCCTCTCCTAGATCAATGATTCTCCAGCCTTAGCCTGCATCAGAATCACCTGGAACTCTGGTTAAATCACAGGTTGTTGGGTCCCACTCCCAGAGTTTCTGATTCAAGTAGGGCTGAGGTTGAGTCCAAGAATATACATTTCTAACAAGTCCCCTGTGATGCTGAGGGCACTGGTCCAGGGATCATGCTTTGGGAACCAGTCCTCCAGATAGATGGGTTTGCCGTGTAGGTGAGTCTGGGGTGGCCTAGGAGTGACCATAACCTACTTCTGATGGCTGTTTCATATGTTAAAATGCTAGTTATGCTGTCAAGCAGGAAGAGGGTTGCTTGGCTTTTCCCAGTCATTTGCTGGGAGCTGGTCTGATGTTTTTAGTCTCGGCCTTTCCCTCTACTACATGAAAGCACCTGAGTGTCATAGACCCTGGGAAAATGCAGTGTTTAAGCAGCATTGTGCTGTCTGGACAGTGAAAAGTTTCATTCAAGTGATTTCATTAACATGTCACTGATTTTCAGTCACTTTCCTTGTGCAGAATAGAATAAAAGATGCATGAAAAAGATGGTAAATCATCTTGCAGAAATTACTTCTATAAATTAACTACAAAAAAAAAAAAAAAAACCTCCTGAAGCATCACTCAGACTAGGTGTACTTTTGCTTCACAACTGGTGTTCTACATTTATTTACATGATGTTGTGATTAGCTTCTCCCCTCCCCTAGCAGGCTGTAAGAGCAGGGCAGGTCATTCTCTCACCTCTGGGTCTCCAGTGCCCAGCACAGTGCCTAAGGCACAGGAGAAGGTGCTCAGCCGACTTTGCTGTTGGATGGGTAAGTGAATGGCCTGGTGCACGGTGGGTGGGCTGTAGAGTCAAAGGGACCTAGGTTTGAACCTGCGCCTGCCATTCTCAACTGGGCAAGTGACTTACACTTTATGCTTTCGTTTCCCTTTCTAAATTGGGGGTGATAAAAATACTACCTTTATTTCATAGGTTTGTCATGAGAATTAAGTGCATAGGATATTTAAAGTGCCAGATACACAGGAAATGTTGTATTCTTCTATCATCATCATGGTTCTGCTGCCAGGCCGTCTGTTGGGCTGGTAAAGAGTATGGGCTCTGGAATCAGACTTTTGGGTTCTAATCCTGGTTTTGCCACTTACTAACTGTGTGACATTGAACAATTCATGTCATCTCTCTGCACCTCAGTGTCGTCGTCTGTAAAATGGAGATTAAAAAAATCTGCAACCTCATGGTGTTCTTGTGACCATTAAGGACATAATGCATGTCGGGTGCTTAGCTGCATGGCTGACCCACAGGTAAGCACTGATTTTATCCCATTCCACGTGTGCAGAGGGGCAGGGAAGGCGCTTGTGGTGAGAGCAACTTGGCCCCACGAAGAGGACATGAAACAAGGAAGACATGAGAGGAAAAGGCATAGCACACCCCCAGGGAGACTACCCTTCTCCCTGATCCCCACCCTTAGCCCCACCACCCCAGGGGAGAGAAGAGCAGCCAGGCAAGGAGTTGCTCCTGGGTAAAGAAACATCCCAGGCTTCTGTCACTGGAAAACCCTCTTCCTGGCAGCCCTTGGAAGAGCAGCCTGGTTTTCAGCTGCAAGTTGATGGACTCGGCTGGTTTTGATTACTCTCACGAGCTCGAGAGTGTGCTGAGGTTGCGTCCCCCTCCGCCTTTGCTTGCAGACGTCACCCCTTCAGCTACCTGCCAGACTGGGGCTGTGTTGGGCTGGGTGGACCCAGCAGAGAAGAGCCTGCTGGCTTGCCTTGCCCTTTCTTCCTCTGCCAGGCTCACTCTGGGAAGCCCCAGGCCTTGGCCCTCCTCCACAGCATTGTCAGAGAAGCTTCCAACACCTCAAAATCTACCCTAGGGGACCCTTCCCATCCACTTTAACGTGGAACCCAGACCATCTTGGTTTCTATGTGTGTAGAGGCGTTTGGTAAACAGAATGCTTGAGCTGTGACTCGCTGAAAGGGGCGAATCCCAGCTGACGCCCCAGACGCTCAGCCTATTTTGGTCCTGGTCTCTCCCCAACCAAGGTCTGTGGTCAGAGTGTTCATCTGGGGGCCCCCCCAGCACCCACCATTGGAAGGAGGGATGGTTTCACGTTCCTTTCCTGCTTAAGCCTTTGGCCCGTCCGGGTCTTCGCCCTTGCCCCTAGGCTGCGCCTGCTAATGCCTGGTATCCACTTAGTAAATGCTTTTGTCCTCATCCCCCCGCCCCCTGCCCCGTGAATGCTGTGATTCAGCACACACAGAGAGGAGCTTCACTTAAGAAAGAAAGTATTCATGGCTGCCATCCACCTCGGGTAGGCGCCGGGGACAGCTGCTGGCTCCTGCCTGGCCGGGATGGAGGAACCACCCAGCCCCTCCACACAGAGGGGTCTCTCCTCTTTTTTTTTTTTAAAGAACTGAAGTCTCTTTTGGTTGCTGGACTGAATGTAATTTAAATCTGTTTTCAGAACACCTCATTAATAAGTAGCAGATAAATACCCGTTGGTGTTGAGTCAATTCTGACTCATACCAATCCTATAGGACAGAGTAGAACTGCCCCACAGGGTTTCCAAGGCTGTAATCTTTATGGAAGCAAACTGCCAACATCTTTCTCCCACTGAGCAGCTGGTGGATTCACACCGCCGACCTTTTGGTTATCAGCCAAGCACTTAACCGCTGCACCACCAGGTCTCCCTCTAGCAGATAAACAAAAACCCAACCAAACCCATTGCCATCGAGTCGATTCCAACTCATAGCAAGTACTGCCCCCATAGGGTTTCTGAGGAACGGCTGGTGGATTCGAACTACCAGCCTTTTGGTTAGCAGCCAGATGCTTAACCACGGGTGCCACCAGGGCTTGAGCAGATAAATAGATAAATAGAATTAAGAAATCACTACCATTCAACAAATATGTGTTACGGGCCTACCATGTGCCTGGCACTGTGCTAGGCCCCTGTGCCATAGCTAGGAGCAGTCTTGAACACACTCTGAGCCAGGCCTGCGATCCTCTCCCCACCCAAGACTCCTGTTGTTACCTCTGCTTAGTTCTGTGTTTTGAAAATGCCTATAAGTAATGATAGCAGCTGAGTCCTACTGTGAAGTTTATGATTAGTTCATGCCAGGTACGATGTGATGCTCTTTCTTGTCTCCTTCTGCCCATGGCTCCTTGATGTGGGTATGACTCTAGACCCCATTGTAAAAATGAGAAAACCAAGGTCTAGAAAAATCAAAAGTCTTGCCCAGGGTCACTTAAAGCAAGGTCTTGCTTCCAGAACTAACTCAGATCTTCATTTCTTTCCCGTTACATGTAGTCCCTGTGAAACATGCTGCGAGTATTAAGTAAAAATGAATGCCTTGCGCCTTTATTATTAACTCAGCTAGCCACAGTTTCTGAACAGCTGAGATTAACTACAGAATATCTGTCAGAACAAAACAGAGTTGATAGTTTCCTGCCCTCTGCCATGCCAAGCTCTTTCCCCACCCCCATTCCTGCCCAGTGAATCTGCGGCAAGCACTGTGAGGAAGAGAGGGTCCTGAATTTGCAGCAAGTATAGTTTTGAGACAGGTGATTTCTTGTCTCCAAAGCCAAGTGAGGAGGCTCCTAGAGAGTCATTTGCAAAGATCGGAGTGTCTCCTGTAGGAGGGGGACTAGGAATATGATGAACTTTAGAACCCTTAGGCCCACTGTCAAGCATGGGAGAACCTGGGAGCCTGAGAATAGAGGAGCAGTGTCCTTTTCAGTCCTGCTTCACTTTCTGGGAAAGGAGAGGAGGGTGATTGACAGGTATCCCCTAAAATTTGGGTCATATTGAACATAGACACTGGTGCCTGTTTCTGGTTTGGGAATTTCCAAAAGTGGATGTATGTGGAGTCACCAGGACATGAAAGGACTCTTGGGTATCTGGGAAGAGGCAGGTTCCACCCTCCCATTGCCATTCTCTGTGGCCCTTGCAGTTTGCCAGCAATGACCCCCGAAGTTCCTGTGGCTCCATGTGCAGGAGCACTGAGGCTGGCAGAGGGACAGGAGCTGTGGGCTACTCAGGTGTCCACTGCATCAATCATTGACACTCAAAATAGAGAATGGGTTGGGAACATGGGCTCTCATGGGAGAAAAGAAGACCTGGCTACCCTTTAGTAATGGAGGGGGCCAGGCCAAAGCTGAACATGTGCCTAGGAGACCCAGATCACCACCTGCATGGAGACCACCAGTTCAGCAGAGGCCACCTGCATTAGCAGGAACCAGACCAAACTAGGGACCCTCCCCACCACTGACAGGCACTGCCTCCATGAGCGGACCTCGCTTCCACCGAGAGTGTTGGCCCCAGGGAGGGCCTTCTAGTGTCTGAAGGGAGTTAGGAAAGAAAGTTTAAAAAGGCAAAGAAAGAGGGACTTGGTAAAGAGCAGAACACTCTCCATTCTACCTCCTCCAAGCCTCTGGAGCCACAAATAGCTGGGGAGGGTGGGCAGTGGAGAGAGGGAGAATACAGGGAAGGGAGGGAGAACAGAGATGAGCTTCAAATTGAGTTTGAATCAAGCTTTCAGATAAAAAGAACCAAGTCTTAAATCTTGAAATGAGATTATTCTGAGAATGGAAAGTGACTATAAAGTTTGAGAATCTGGCCCAGATTTCATTTAGGGACCTGGTGCCCAAAATTGGAAAGGGATGCCAACACAGCACACTTGGGGGTATGAGTATTGGAGAGAATCAAGTATTTAATATTTGTACCCCCTCCCTATAGACTCAAATTCCTCAATAAACAAGTAACAGTGTCTTCATCCAACAACCCCAGGTTGGGAACTATTGGTCTGGCCACCTGAACTTCCCCCAGAAGGCCCAGGGTTGCCCATGGAGCATCTGTTCACTGTGTAGTAGAGGTGCGGCAGAAATGAACCCTGAGCTCCAGCTGACTATGGCCCAGAGTGGTGTATTTAAGTGAATTAGACCCATCGGCACTGCTAGCTAGTGCCAATGATAGCAGAGGTGATTTGGTGAAGTAGGAGAGGAAAGGAAAGAAGAAAGCAGGAGTGGCAAGACTGGATAACATTATTGGGCACCTGCCCTCTTCCAGGCCCTCTGCTAGATGCTTTCTCGTGTCTCCTTCTCCACCATTCATTCAGCAAACTGCAGAGTAAGAGACCTGACCTAAGTGTCCAGAAGAATTCAGAGTTCAAGTTCTAGCTCACTGCATAGAAGGTGTATGCCTTAGAGGAGCTGTTCAACCTCTCTGAGCTTCACTGTCCCCATATGTGGAACAAGGATCAATATAGTTTCTTCACAGAGTAGAGCTGTTGTCAGGAGACAGTGTGATGCATATAAAATGCTTCTCTGAGTTCCTGCCCCCAGAAGAAGTCCACATATGTGAGCTCTTACCATCATCACCCTCATCTCATTACTGTGATTGATTATAGGACCTGGAACAGAGGAAGGTATGCTTATTCTCATTTTACAGGTGAGATACCAGAGGCTCAGAAAGATGAAATTCCTTGTGATTTAAGGGTCAGGGTTTGGATTCAGGTTTGCCTCACTCCAAACCAAAGCTCTTTTCTGTAGCCTGCAAACTGGAGCCAGTGGGTGTCAACACTGGACTCTCACCACCATGGGGCTTCTGCCCTCCTTGTTGTCCTCCGGGAAGGGAAGAAACAGGAACTTTAGGAATCGAAACCTGTAGACCAAGGGCTTTAGAAATTGAAACCTGTAGACACAACCTCAGCAGCTGGTTGTGGAATCAAGTGATCACAGGAGTGACCCACGGTTGAGGGGATTTTTATCTCAGCTTTGGGAATGGGTTCTATTTTTAGTTTTCTAGTAATTAGGTTTTACAAAAAGTCTTAAATTTTGCACCTGCTTAACTGATAAAACTGCCTATGTGATAAGGTTACCTACTGGGGTAGCTATTCTCTTTCTGTGCCCAGCATTCAGCTCTCACCCACTGCCTGACCATAGAGGTGGACCCCTGACTCAGAATGGTTAGTACACATTCCCTGACCACAGGCTGGTGGCCCACTCTGGGCCAGTTGGAGTCCTTGCCTTGATGGTTTGGTTTTGTTTTTCTGAAGCCAGCAGGAGAGAGGATCTTTCTTCCTTGGTTATGGAGCTGCTAAGATACGACACCAGAGTTGCCAGTGGCCCTATTCTCTGCCACATGGAGATTTTGAGTGAATGAGGCATGAGACCAACCCCTGAGAGGGGCAGCAATAAGGGGTGGAGAGTGAGCCATACAGGCAGCAAGCAACAAGCTCAGATCCAGCAGTCCTGGATGCTGTCCTGGGGCTGCCTGATTTTTGTGGTGCAGCCTCTGGCCCTGTGAGCCACTCTAGGATTCTTGCAGACCTAACCCCTTTCGACTTAAGCTGGTTTCAGGTGGGTTTCTGTCACTTGCAATCAAAGAGTTCTGGCTTATACACCTTATTTCATTTTTTACATGCTTGCATTTAATACATATTTACCAAAAGCCTGTGGTATACTAGGTACTGTGCTGGGCACCGGGGAGACTGCTATGAGCAGGGCAGACATGGTCTCTGCCCTCACAGAGCTCAAAGCCTAATGGGTGTAGTTGTTGAGTAAGCAACACATAGAGGTTAAGGATACATGGTGGGGTCAGGCAGATGTGACTTTGAATCCTGCTCTGACACTTGCTGGCCAAGTGACTTTGTGCAGTTTTAATTTTTCTGAGCCCAGATCCCTCATCTATAAATGGGGCCAGTCTAAGGGTTCAGAGATATGCATACAGAGCCCTCAGAGAATGGAAGCCACTAAATCATTGCAGTTTGAATCCTTTAATTACAAAGCAACTGATTGTTACAAAGGAGAAGCCCAGGATGACATGGGAGCCTCAAATGGGAGTGCTAACCCTGTCAGCGGGGTAGGGAACGGCTCTGCAGCTAGTGCTGTGTGAGCCATGAGCTGAAGAATGAGTAGGCCTTGCCCAGGCAGTGGGGGCAGCTGGAACCACAAATGTGTACTTGTTTCTATAGACTTACACTTTGGAGTCTAATCTCTAGAATAAAAATGTTCTTGAATGTTAGAGCCAGAATTTCCAACCCCCTTGTTTACCGATGAGGAAACAAGCCATAGAGAAAAGAAGTTATTTATACTATTCTATCCTAAGTTATCTATCCTATTCTAGTAAGGGGCAGAGCTGGACCCAGAACCCAGAACCCTGAATCCTGCTCAGCTTAGTAAGTGCTTATTGAGCACCATTGTCTACCAAGGTGCCATCAAGAATGAAGAGTATGCCCACTGAGCCAGTCCAGAAGAGAGTGGGCCAGTGGGTGCTAGCAATGCTAATGAAACAGGCATAAACCAGAACCATCCTGGGCCCAGTGTACTCCAAGGAGTGAGTGATGGACAAGCTCTCAAATTGCTGTGTAGATTCTGATTACAGAAGAAGCCCCTGCAAAGAAAGAGCCCTTCATGCTAAATGTCAGCCCTGTCGAGCTAGTGTCCCATGGCAGTCAGCCACTGAGGGACAGAGAATCAAGGTCCGCATCTCCACGTGCACCTCCCTAGTGGTGTGACCTCAGGTGTCTCAGGATCTCAGCGTCCGCATCTGTAAAGTGGGCATAAAATGATGCCTTGGAGGCTTGTATGAGGATTCCATGGCGATCATTAATGCAGGGAAAACCCAGTATCTGACATCCACTGTGTGCTCCAGTAGCTAACAGTAGTTGTACTTACTAGTTTATGCACCACGGTCACAGTTACTGGTGGGTGAGTAGCACTTTTCATTGGTCATAAGTTGTAGCCCAAACTTAACCTGAATTCTTAACGGGCTTGTTTTGGTCCTGGCAGAGGTGAGTATCCCTAGTTTGGGATTTACTGGATTCCACAGAATCCGTCTGTTCTTTCCCTGTAATTTGCTCCTGTGGTTTGGCCTCTGCATCTCAGCTCTCTGTCCTTACAAGGGATGGAAGATGATCTTTCCCTGAGAGACAGGTCCAGACCTCAGATGCAACAGTGTGTTGTCTGAGCTCACCCTGCCTCAGAGGAAGGGCTAGCCAGAAGATGGGTCATGTTGTCCTGTGCTGACATGCCCCAGGCCTGGCGAGGCATGAGTTAACCAGCCACCCCATGTCCCTGTCCCCAGAAGGCTGATGATAAGGCCTATGGCTGTAAGAAATCGCCAGACCTGCCTTTCCTGGGCCAATGACTAGTGAGGCCTCAGCAAGTTGTGGCTGTCAGGGCCTCAGTGGACTCCCCCATGCCACTACCCTGTCTTTCTCCATCTCAGGAAGGGTAGCACCCTACTCAGAAATTGCATAAACACTCCTGAGCCCAGCCTCCTGAGTGCCTGCCTATGCTGGTTGCAGATGCCCAGAGAACAGGGCCAGTAATAGAGACTTATGGGGACATTGATGCCGAATAGCCAGTGGCATGATCCATCTAGGGGCAGAGCTCAGAGAATCTGCCCAGGGCCATGTGTGAGTTGCAGTGGGGTTGGGGAGTAGGTAGGTTGGCAGAGCAAAGGCACAGGGGAGGAAAGGCAGAAACTAGCTCAGCAGGCACCAAGGTGAGTGAAGGCCCTGGCTCTGGGGTTGAACAGGCATGGGTCCTAATGGCAGTTATCACCTCCAGGGCTCAGCCTCCTCCTATGTTGTTGTTGTTAGTTGCCGTTTAGTCAGTTCCAGGAAGAGAGAGAATGATATTTTCCCTCTTGTGGCTGCTGTGAGGATTCAGTAAGGCAATACAGCATTTTCCCAAACTTCACGCATTTGTGACCATCTTCACTGTATCTGCCAGTGATCTCACCCAGTATTTCTTTTTAAATCTAATTTATTCATATCTGTGATATCAAGGGTTTGATATGCTGTAGTTTGTCTAATACACATTAAAATAGATACAAATGTCCATCCCTCACCATCATAATACTCGCAGTGGAATGTGTCCCACATGTTAGGGAACACAGAGCTGACACTTGTTGATGGCTTGTCACGATGGTTGGCACATAGTGAGCCCTGAATGCGTATTAGCTTTTATATATTATTGTTGTCTCCATGATCATGGCAGTAAGTATGTAGGATGAAAGAAGGCAGGAGCTTTGGCTTTCTTGCCATTGCTGGCTCCTCTTCTCTGCCCTAGGAAGCCCATCCTTTTCCTTCTCCTATTTTTGCTCCCACCTTACAAGTTGGCTTTGGGGCACCATGGAGGGCAATGAAACAGGGTAGTGCCTGACTGACGAGGTCAGATGTGCAGGCTGTGTCTGTCCACTCCCAGGCCCGGAGCCATTTGGGCACTTTTGTAAAGTGATAACTCTCGGGTTATGTGTGGTCAAGAAGGCCCGGGCAGACGTACCCTGGGTGGACAGCAGGGTCTGCGACATCCCCTGTCCACCTCCTTGGGCTCTCACTGAAGATATTTGGGGACATCCAGCACTTAAGACAATGCCTCAGTGCCTACCCAGGTTGAGACCCTCTACTTCTACTGAAGGCTGAATCCCTTGGGGTCTTCCACATACAGAACATTCCAGCAGAACCATAGGGCAGCATGTATAGTTGTGTATATTTGTATGAAGGACACACCTAAATCTTTTTTTTTTTTATTGTTGTGCTTTAAGTGAAAGTTTACAATTCAAGTTAGTCTCTCGTACAAAAATTTATACATACATTGTTTTGTGATCCTACTTGCTCTCCCTATAGTGTGACAGCACACTCCTCCTTTCCACCCTGGATTTCCCATGTCCATTCAACCAGCTCCTGACCCTCTCTGCCTTTTCATCTTGCCTCTGGATGAGAGCTGCTCATTTAATCTCATGTATCTACACGAGCTAAGAAACACAGTCTTCACAAGTATCATTTTCTGTCCCGTAGTCCAGTCTAATCTTTGTCTGAAGTGTTGGCCTCGGGAATGGTTTTAGTTTTGGGCTTAACAGAGAGCCTGGGGGCCACATCATCCAGGGTACCTCCAGTCTCATTTAAACCATTTAGTCTGGTCTTTTTACTAGAGTTTGAGTTCTGCACCCCGCTTTTCTCCTGCTCCATCAGGGACTCTCCGTTGTGTTCCCTGTCAGGATGGTCATTGGTGGTAGCCAGGCACCATCTAGTTCTTCTGGTCTAAGGCTCATTGATGAAGTCTCTGGTTTATGCGGCTCTTTCTATCTCTTGGGCTAATACTTTCCTTGAGGACACACCTAAATCTTGAGAGTGGTTATTTCACAATGATGACAGTTTTTTGTTTTTTTTTTTGTTATACTTTTCTGTATTTTATAGAATGAACATAAATTCCCTTTTTAATCAGAAAAGGAATATTTTTTAAACCTTTTAAAAAAATAAGTAGATAACCAATAAGTAGATTGGAGACATTAAAGATACACAGATGAGCATGGGGTGAGTCTATGCTGGAGGAGATGGGTGTGGAGGGGTGTTAGGAGGAACAGGAGGGCTGGCAGGCAGACCCTGGAAGGAAAGGAGGGTGGAGAATGGATGCAGATAGATAAGGGGCAGGGGCCAGAAGCTGAGGTCATTCATCAAGGAGGCTGAGTACCCACAGGGAGTGACAGCTGGGGTTAGGGGTGGTAGGCAGCTGTTGGGACCAGCCATCAAGGGGAATATGAGAGGAACCAAAGAGAAGCAGGACTGTGAAGGGTGAGGGCCCTCTGAGTTTGGAACTTGTGGGTTTGAGCGATGGCCATTCTGCAACATTGGGCAATTTCCCGCCGGCAGAACTTGGCAGCCTGTGCAGTGGCTGAGAGACATCTCCTGGGGTTGATGCAGAGATGGGGCTTTGCTGGCTGGCACCTGGTGAGGGAGAGCTGCCAAGGGCTTAAGGTGCTAGGAAGATTGGGGTTCAGGTGATCAACCCTGCATTAATACTTGGACAGAAAAAAATGGATAATAGGTGAACTCAAGCTTTAGATTTATGTGCCAAAATGAAATTTCTGCTTACTCAATTTGCAAATATTTTTTAAGTTTTAAAGAATATTTAATACCTTGAAAGTAATCCTCTAGCCTGTAGCAATACAAAACTCACTCCTTCTCTAGCCATCTCACTTTTCTTGCTCAGAAGCCATCCTTTGGGGTTTCCTTCCAGCTTTGCATGCTCCGTGCCAACCAGTAGTCTGGCCAGCTGCCAGAGAACCAAGTGTGATCTAAGGCCATTGGATCCTGGACTTCAGATTTCACGGGCAAGTGAAACTTCAGAAAGAAAGTTTGGAGACTTTCCTAAGACAGTCAACTTTTTTTTTTTTTTTTTTTTTTTTAATGCTGAGCAAAGAAAACAAACTTTCATTATCTATAATCTCAGAATGAAGAATAATTTTCCCCGGGTAAGAACAATTGGCAGCCTTTGCTAACACATTTTTTAAAAGTTTTTAAAATGTATTCTTTATTTAAAATGCTTTGAATATAGAAGGTTGCAACATGAAAGTTTATTATATGTTCTTAACTTATATATAAATGCATCTTTGAAATGCATCTTTCAATTTGGGGGTGTATATTCAACAGCTTGTTCCTAGTACTCAGTGTTTTTCACAGTTATTTGTGAAAATGCAGCCTCACATATGTCTGTTGATGAAAATGGGAGCAATACTCTAAATGCTAATTGCTCCATTTGGAACATACTGGGAGAACACAGACTACACGCCTCTTCCCCTGCCTTCTCCCCAGGTGCTGGGAAAGTAAGTCGGGGGAGGGGGTGGCAGGCCAGGTTTCTGACTAGCATGGGCTGCAAGTGCTCCTGCCCAGTGACATCACACTCTCAGGGCTGCACACTTGAGGCCTGGTCACCTCACGGGGAGCGGGGGAGTCCATCCTTACAGATTGGCCCCAGACTACTGGTGTCTCAGGCTCCGGTAGTCAGAGTAGAGTGTCTAGGAAGGGGAAACGATGGTCCCACTGTGTGGTGCATTCATTGGTGAGTGCCACACTGCGAGTGATGTGTGAGATGGGTCAAACCACACAGAGCCTTGAATGCCAGTCTCAGTAGTCCAGCCTAATTGTATGGGTGAGGGGGGTAAGGCAATGGGAGGCTTGAGCAGTGGGGAGTGGGAGGGCTCTGGAAGGAAGCAGGAGCCAAGGTCAGGTTGGCTATCAGAGCACCGCGGAGTAGTCCTAGTGGGTCAAGTGAGGTCAACAGGGCCACGTGACTTCCTCCTCGGTGAGGGGAGAGGCTCCAACCTCAATTCTCATGGCTATAAATAAGACCCCAGGGGTCACTGCAGGATTGGCATTTCATGTGCCCCTGATTCAACGCACACGATGGTCAGCCAGTTAAATAACCTCGGAAGAGGAGAGGCTCTTTATTTTTCATATTAGTATTAATTTATTTGTTGCTACGTTGATCAGAATTACACTTAAATCTATGCAGTAAATTTCAGTAATTAGAAGAAAGTTTAATTTGAATTAAAGATTAATACATAGATTCTTTTCTAAAACTACACAAACAACTGTATAACAAGGCTGTAAATTTTTTGAAAGCACTTGAAATACCACTACTTCAGCACATAATGTTTCCATATTTTCATCATGTAATTCATTTTCATTTTCTTAGCTATTTTCCTATTTTTTGATATTAGAATGTTTCCAGTTTCTGTTTTGTTTTGTTTTTAACCATTATAGATTTTCCTGCAATGAATTGTGCAAATGTTTTCCTTTCTTTTAAAATTATTTCCTCAGAGTAAGTTCCTAGGAGTAGGATTACTGAGTCAAAGGATACCAATATTTTTCTGGCTTTGGAATCCTTAATGCTTTCCAAAAAGGTTGTAACAACTTACCCTGCTGCCAGCAATGTATGTTTGAGTTTCCCTGTTTCACCACAGCCTTGCTAGCTTTCATCCTTGATCATATTTTAAATTGAATGATGTGATGGATTTCAAACGGTGGCTTTTATTTATTAATTTACATTTCTCTGTCCACTCCGTTTCTCAGTGTACATAAGGACTCAGAGCTCCTTTACTTTTTCTTCATTGCCCCATGCTATGATTTGTCTACCCCCAGCCCTAACATGAAGCCTGAATGACTGAATGATTGTCGGGGTCAGACATTTTTCCTTGTTTGTGTGGAAACTACCTCAATTGATTTTAAGAGAAAGACAGCTGAATGTTTAAACTATAAATAGATTTGGTGACATCTCTTATTTGGTCAAGGTGGTCCTAGTAATGAATGCAGACTCTGTGCTTCTGGGAGTATGTTTATGTCTCATTTGAATTCTAGAAGACATGAGAGTTAATGTTAGTGTATGGTGTGTAATTTAAGTCAGAGATGAAAGAGTCCCCATCAAAAACAACCCCCTTCTTGCTAAGCGTCCCATAATTACCAAGGCAGAGGCCTCCAAGTATGGGCAAGACTCTGGGTTGGAGACTGAAGGAAGTTTGAAGTGAGTCCCTTTACTCTTACCACGCCCTCACCTCCTGGGTACCTGGAGAGTTGGCCTCAAGGATGGGTTGGGGCTGGGAGAGGGTCAGCCTGTGAGACTAGTCCCAGACCCCTTTCTGGGGCCTCTGCCCTGAAGTCATCTCAGTTGGTGGCCAAATTCCTGGGCCCTCCACCTCATTCCCTCTATGCTACCTTCTTCTCTCCTCTGTGCCCCATGCTCCCAGGACTGCATGAGCTGAAAGGTTATGCCTGAGGCCCAGCAGTGTATCCTGCCTCTCTGGCTCTGAGCCTTGGATTGCTTCTTCCAGCAGTGCTTTTGACCCCTCAAGTAACCCATGCACCTCAACCTGGTCCCAGATCCCAGGACCCTACCCAGGCAGCGGCCTGCACTGGCACCCATTATGGACCGTTAGGCCAGGAATACACAAAATCCAAGTTTCCTAGCGTGTAGGCACGTTCGCATGATTTTAGATGGCAAGTAGATAACTTCTCTTTAATAGCTAAGTACCTCTCTTAATGTGATTAGCATGTTAAATCCATGATTTCACTAAAATAATAATAATAAGTAAAAAATAATACAGTGGCCCAGCAATTCCACCCCTGGGTATATACCCAAAGGAATTGAAAATGGGTATACAAATAAAAAGTTGTACACAAACGTTCATATTAACACTATTTGTAATAACCAAAAGGTGAAAACAACCCAAAAGTCCATCAGATAATGACTGGAAAACAAAACAAAATGTGATATATCCATACAATGGAATATTACTCAGCCATAGAAAGGAATGAAGTGCTGATACATGCTACAACTTGGATGAACCTTGGAAACATTGTGCTAAGTGAAAGAAGTCCGACACAAAAGGCCACATACCGTATGCTTCCATTTATATGAAATACCCATAGAGACAGAAAGATTAGTGACTAGTTACTAGGGGTTGGTGGGAGCAGGGAGTGGGGAATAACTGCTGAATGGGTACAGAGTTTCCTTTTTGAGCGATAAAAATATTCTGGAACCTAGATAGTAGTGATGGTTGCACAACATCATGAATATGCTAAACATCATTAACGGTAAATTTTATATTAAGTTTATTTTACCACAGTAAATAATGCAGATGCCATGTTGGCAAAAATCATGAAGACGATATGTAAATTAGTAAAGTTCAGGTAACATTACAGTAAATAAAGCAAGATAAAAAGTAAAGCTATGGACCCTCACACTCCAGGTGGATTCTTTTTCATTATTGGAATCTACTTTTCTGGAGGGAGGAACAGCTTGATCTTCAGTGTCTGCATAGGCAAGTTACCATGTACATGGCACCAAGTAAAGTGCTTTGTCTGTATCATCTCACTGCAGCCTCACAGCAGCCCGCAAGGGGGTGCTCTCATTCTCCTCATTTTACAGACAAGGAGCCTGGACCACAGAGCTGGTCAGTGGCAGAGCCAGTTGGGTGGCAAACTGCACCT
This sequence comes from Dugong dugon, assembly GCA_030035585.1. Classification (NCBI taxonomy): domain Eukaryota; kingdom Metazoa; phylum Chordata; class Mammalia; order Sirenia; family Dugongidae; genus Dugong; species Dugong dugon. The sequence continues at coordinate 71,824,452 of CM057471.1, forward strand.
TTTCACCTAGGGTTCCTCTGAGGCATCCCAGTTGGGTTGTCACCCACTAGTGATACCTGCTGCCCTTCGTTTTCAAAAATGGGGCAGTTACTTCCCTGAAACTCATTTATCAAGTGTTCAAGGCTGTGAGAATTTCTCCTCCATGATGCCTTCCTCTCGGGTGAAATTACCCCCCAGGACAAAGCCCTCCAGCTTTCTGACTCAGGTGAAGAGGGCTACAAAAACAATGGCATGTGGAGGAACAAGTCTCTCACTTTAGGCAGCCTTCTGGTCCTTCCTTTGCTCTGAGTAGTGGGTCAGATTAGAGGTGGAAACCCGGGACACATGGAGTTCTCTATAGATGATCTTGAATACTTGAATGATGTTTCTACTGTTATTATAATCATAATAATGAAAAACAAAACAAAACCCGTTGCCGCCGAGTTGATTCCGACTCATGGTGACCTTATGGGACAGAGTAGAACTGCCCCATAGAGTTTCCGAAGAGTGCCTAGTGGGTTTGAACTGTCAGCCTTTTGGTTGGCAGCTGTAGCACTTAACCACTACACCACCGGGGTTTCCTGTGTATAGTCATAATAGTTCCTGTTTAATAAGATTTGGGGCCTAGCTCTGCCACTTACCAGGTGTGTGACCTTGGGCAAGTTGCCTATCCTCTCTGACTCTTAGGTTTCTCATCTAGAAAATGTATGTAATGGCATTTACTCAAATGGGAGACTGTACATCTCCTTTGTTCTTATCATTACAGTTTTAATTAAATAATTATTTGTACAGTTATTTACTATGTGACCCCTCCACTAGGTGGTAAACGCCACAAAAGCAGAGGTTGCATTGGTCTTGTTCCCTGAGATATTCTTAGCACCTAGCACATATCGATAAATATTTGCTGAATAAAAAGATGAATTATACTGGTCCCACCCCTTCTGGAGCAAGGGAGAATGAAGAAGACCAAAGACGCAAGGGAAAGATTAGTCTGAAGGACTAATGGAACACAACTACCACAGCCTCCCCCAGACTGAGTCCAGCACGACTAGATGGTGCCTGGCTACCACCAACAACTGCTCTGACAGGGATCACAGTAGAGGGTCCTGAACAGAGCTGGAGAAAAATGTAGAACAAAATTCAAACTCACAAAAAAAGACCAGATTTACTGGTCTGCTGGAGACTGGAGAAACCCCAAGAGTATGGCCCCTGGACACCCTTTTAACTCAGTACTGAAGTCACTCCTGAGGTTCACCCTTCAGCCTAAGATTAGACAGACCCATAAAACAAACAATAATACCCACCACTCAACCATGTATATGAGACTAAATGGGCACGCCAGCCCCAGGGCGAGGACGAGAAGGCAAGAGGGGACAGGAAAGCTGGATGAATGGAAATGGGGAACCCAAGGTCAAGAAGGGGAGAGTGTTGACATGTCATGGGATTGGCAACCAACGTCACAACATTAATTGTTTAATGAGAAACTAATTTGCTCTGTAAACCTTCACTTAAAGCATAATAAAATTTTTTTAAAAAGATGAATTAATGGCTGAAAAGCACTTAGCACAGTACTTGGCGTGTAGTAAAAGCTAATAGATGGTGGTTGTTGTTTTGTTAGTGTTATAATTATCATTATTATTGTGCCAGTTGCTGTCTTAAAGGCTTTTGTACAATATCTCTGATTCTCAGAACAGCTTTGTAAGATTGGAATTATGCTCATCTTGCAAAAATGGAAACCGAGACTCAGATAAATAACTTACCCAAGTCCCACAGAACTGCTGACAGCAAAGTCCATAACCTCTCCACTGCCCTAAATTCCTCCTCAGTAGGCACACAACACTGACTCCCTTCATACACCTGGAACAGTGTCACTAGTAACATAAAATTATACTTTCTCAAGCACACGTGTCTTAAAAATAAAACACATTTTGTGAGAGGCAATAAGTGCTTGCAGGTTTGGCATATGAGAAGTTATGGTTGCCTAGAAGATAGGCTGCCACCCCCCATGTGGAGTAGGACTCCCTAACTGTGGACTGCCAACCTGATAATCATCCTGCACACCCAAGTAGTAGCCAGCTTCCTGCTGGACCTGAGACCCCCATGGAAGAGAAGAAGGACACAGGCATTTGTGCAGTTCTTGATCGTCAGGTCCAAGGGCAGGCAGGGAGCACGTCTGATTTTTCTCACCGTTTTATCCCCAGAGCTTAGCACAGTGTCTGGCAAAGAGTGCTCAGCAACTATTTGGTAAATGAACCAATGAATGCATGACTGATAGATTGAATAAACAAATGATAAACCTGCTGTGTACAAGACACTCTGTCAGTTTGTCTACATTATCTCTTTTAATGCTCAGAATGGACTTATGAGTTCAGAACAGATGAGAGATGAGGCTCAGAGGCGTGAGGTTGCTTATCAGCCTCACCCAGTAAAGTAGGTGTTCAACCTTGGGTCTTCTTACACCACGTGCTTCCCTGAAAACCAGACTGGGTTCCCTAGGCCACTGGGATTCCACTTCCCCAAAGAAGAACACCTGTTACAGCCCTGGTGGAGGCTCAGAGAGGAGGCAGGGGCAGGGAATGAGTTGTTCTCAGGGCTGTCACATCCTTGTTCAGCCATCACTGTGAATGTAACAGGATGTGGGGGCTGGAGAAGGGGTGGGGGGAGTGGGGAGGACCGGAAGATGCAAACCATGTTTTCATTTATCTGTAGACTGGGCCTTCCAGAGACAGTTTTTTCTACTAACGTCATCACCATCACCCTGACCATTATTGAGCACTGACCTTGTGCTAATGGATGTAGATACCTCCCTCTGCATGAGGGAGGTACCATTATTACTCCCGCCCTACCCCACCCCTGCTTACAGAGGCCAAAACTGAGGAACAGAAGCACTGAGGAACTGTCCCAAGGCCACTGAGAACAAGTCAGTGGCAGAGTTGAGCTTCCTCCCAGACCACCTGGCTCCACAGCCCCCACCCTAAATGGCACTAATGGAACTGGCTTCCCAAACTGGCCTCCAGAGGACTACTTAATCCCTGGAGCAGCTGCTGCTGTTTCAGAGGTCTGCAGCCTTCCCAGTTCCAAACCCAGCCCCTCTGTAGGTTGACACTGGTGTCTTTTGTTGTCATCAAGTGTGGGAGCTGAGAAATCTCAGAGGGCTGTTATCTATCGAGTAGGTGCCTCTTATTGAAGGAAGCATTTGGCTTTGGAGGCCTCAGCCCAGAGGCGTGGCTGAACCAAGTCTGTGAGCTAGTTGGACTGAGGTTTGGTGGGCTATAAATCAGACTTTTGCCTGAGCTCTTGGTAATCCAGTTGGAACTAGTCCTGTTCTGGCTCAGAGATGTTTCCACTCCCCAGAAAGACATCTGCCTCTCTGAGGGTAGGGCATATGACTCAGCCACAGAGTTGGGCCCTCCAGGATTGGATCATGGAAGACAGGGACTACAGCACTTGGCCCCCAGCATGAAACACAAAAAGGAGAGGTTCACAGCTGAAGGACAGGGCCCCAGGAGTCCATCCATCCATGGCTGGAAGGTTGACAGTATGCTTTGGAGCCAGCCAGACGTAGAGTCAAATCTTGGCTCCTTTAAGTACTGGCCAGGAGACCTTGGGAAAGTCACTCTACCTTTCTGAGTCTCAGTTTCCCCACCTGGCTGATGGGGGTAATGATGCTTTCCTTGGAACCCTGTTGGTAGATGAGCTAAGAGACAGGTCTAAGGCCCAGAGCACAAGTCTGGCTCAGGGTCACTCAGCAAGTACTAGCTTCCCTGCCCTAGCTTGGCAGACTTCACACATTCATGCACTATTCTGCGGGGCTCGACAAGGAAGGGTGAAGCAGTACCATGCTGGGGTTCAGAGCCCAGACTCCAGGGTCAGACCTGGGGTGGAATCTCAGCTCTGCCACACACTGTGTGATCCTGGGAAAGCAACTTAGCGTTTCTGAGCCTCACTTTCCTTCTTTGTAAAATGACGACTTTATAAGATCATGTAAATGGAGCTGTTAACACAGAGCCTGGCACAAAGGAAGAGCTCAGTGCCCATCATCATCATTCTTAGCATTTACTTGTCTGCGGATTTCCACTCTCCCACTCCATGCTCTGAGGCAGCTCTCTTGACCGAGGAGCCTCGCTTGAGCCCCGTCTCTCCTGGGGTCTCTGTCTGTAGATCAGATCACTGTCAGCAAACCCAGACAGAGAGAGAGGAGCAGGCCTTAACGAGCAGTGCTGTGCAGGCCAGGAAATAGGACATTTGCACATTATTCTTCCTTTCCCATTGCCCTGAGGCAGTTTCCACTTTAGCTGGGACCTTCTTACTAGTGTCCCCGGGCCACCTTACCCCCACCCAACCCACCCACACAGTTGTCACCTTCACTAGGTTCTACATGTGAAGAGTGGCATCATTGTGCCCCTTCAGAGCCAGGTACAAACTCCTGTTGTGTGCTGCAGGCCCACGAGGCTTTCTGTGTGAGCGGGTGCTCAGGGATTGGGCATGAGGTGCCCTTACCTGCATCTCAAATTGGACTTGACAGAAATTCCCCTCTCTGTGCTATTTCAGCTGGATTACCAGGCCAGCCTCTCCACTGGGCCCCACAGAAAGGCGTTCACCCTTGGAACTCACCAGCATCAATTCAGGTCTGACACAACCATAAAAGCCACCCAAGCACATGCTTTCTGGCCCAGTGGTTTAGGCAGCATCTGCAGAGGGGCTTCTGGCTTCACAGACTGCTGACGAGGACTGCTGGTAATAGTGGATTCATAAATTGACGTCTTCTGCTGCCCTCAGTCTGAGATGGTGAAACAGCCCCATAGATTTATATGCAAAAAATGTGTATTGACCAAATTTTATAGCATCCAAAATCATATATTGTCTCTTTAGGTATTTATACTTAAGTACCATAATTATAGGGGGAGTGTTTTTCTTAAAAACATCAAAGCAATTGACAAATCCCCAGATGTCCACCAACTTTTCCGTTTCACTGACGTTTAGCACCTAGTTTGCTATATACTGTATACTTAGTGCTTTTGTATGTATTTTTTTAAAAAACAAACTATATAAATAATGCATGCTCATCTGAAAAAATTTAAATATATATGTATATAAAAGGGAAAAATGATACCTCCCCTTCACCAGCCTGTAACCCCACTCCTTAGGGCCTCAAATTTGAGGTGTATCCTCCTAGATTTCTTCTCCATGCCAACACAAATATGTGTTTGTGTATTCTTAATAAATGAAAAATTGGACCATGTATGTTGTTTGCTTTTCCCACTAAACTGTTTTCCTGAAAATCTTTCTGTGTCATTACATATGTTATTTTTAAAGGCCGCATAATATTCCATTCATTGTGAGGATAGCTGTTCCCTAATTTATTTCACCAGTCTCCTATTGGTAGATAGTTATTTCCAGCTTTTCACTATTACAGACAACGTATAATAAACAGCATTGTGCATATATTGTATATTGTTGTACACATGTGAGAGTTTTGGGAGGATAGATTCCCGGGATTGCAATTGATGGATAAAAGGGTATATGGGTTAAACAACAACAATAACAAAAGCTTCAAAACAATTATATTATCTTAAACACCCAACAATAGTGTACAAGAGTTCCCATTTCCCCACATCCTTTCCCAGGCTGGATATTACCTACCATTCTTTTTAATTTTTGCTGATCTGGTAAGGTGAAGATGTGAATCTTACTGTGTATTTCTTTGATTATTAGTAAGTCTTAGTGTCTTTTCATGTCTATTGAACATTTGTGTTTTCTCTGTGAATTGCCTGTTCATATTCTTTGCCCATCATTGAATAAACTGAGTCTCAAAGAGGTTAAGTGAGAGCTCACACAGAGAGTAAAATGGCATAATTAGGAGTTAAGCCCATGTCTCCTAACATCGTGTCCAGTGCTTTTTCCATTAAACAGTATGATTGCAAACCTATCCTGCTTCACATCCAAGAAACATGTACTCTAACCCAAAGTTCTGGCATCTAAAAGGGACTCGAGGAGGAGGCAGACTTCTGAAATTTGGACATTTGGTGACTGCTTGCTAAACATAGAGTTTGGTGAGCAGGATTAGCCAAGGCCAATAAGGCATGCAGCAACTTGACAGAACAAGTTGGAGGAGGGGTCATGTGCCCAAACAATATGCTGGGACAAGCCTGTTCCTGCCCACCCAGCCCTTTAGCACCACCACAGAGGCAGGGGTACTGATGCTGCCCTCTGATTCTTGGTCCTGGTACAGGAGTCAGCTTTAGAGTTAGCAGCCTACACCCACCTCGCTGGGGAATGAAACTATGGAGGCTCTGTTCTTTGTCTCTTCTAGGGGTCTGCATTTGAATGCATTCACCCTTCTCCCTGGTCCAACAGTGTTCCTGCTCACTTTCACTTAATTCACCACCTGTGGCCTGAACAGTAGATCATAGGAGAAGCTTTTTCATTCATCTGTTTCCTCATTTATTCATGCAACTGTCCTGGTATCCACAGTAGGCCAGGCTCTGTGTCTTGCTAGGGGCAGAGATGAGTAAGCAGGTCTTCTGCCTTCCACAAGCTCGTCCTCCCATGGGGAAGCAGTTGGCCAAGCAAGCAGTTACTACATAGCATTGTAGTTGGTCTTGTGGAGAGTAAGGCTCAAGTAGAGCAGAGTTGGGGCCCCTACAACTCACTTAGAGGGTTAGAGGTCATTTTATGGTTGTTTTTGCCCAAATATTTCCATGGTTATTTGTTTTAATTAAAAATACAGCAAGGATGTGTGTAGGGATGAGTGGGCTGGTCCCTGGGTGCATCACCCCTTGCCCTTCCAGCTTCATCTCCGCACCTTCCCTCAGGCTTGACCTCTCTCTTTCCCCCAAGCATCCTGTGATGGTGTACCCAAAGCCTGTTGGAACAGCAGTGATCTGTGAAGAAGAGGAAGAGCCAGAACTGAGTAAAACTGATGCTGGAGAAAGTAGCAGGCTGGGTCTCAGTGTGACAAAAAGTCCAGAGTCCAGTTGGTCAAGTTTCTTGGGTCGTTTTCCAAAGGCATTGAATCAAGTACAACACAAGGAGAATAGGTGTGGATGAGCCATCTGGTCTGAAGCATGACCCCAGCCAGTGATGACCCAGAATCTCCTCCATTCTCCCATCCTTCCCCAACACACAGGATCTCAGGTCAGCAACAGCATGACTACTTCCAGCACCCCCTGCTGGTGGGGCTGACTGCTTTGCCTGCCCTGCATCAGATTGGCTTGCAGGTTTGGTGGGGGCAACCAGCCCCATCTGTAGACCAGATGGTGGAGTACGGCTAGAAAAGGCAGAGCTGGCCCTAGGCCAGCTGGCTCTGGCTGGGCTGAATGTCCTATGTCCACAGTGTGTCCTGGAGAAGGCAGGAGCCCACAGAGATGTCCTGCTTTGTGGCACAGGAGGAACCCCTGCTAATTGAAAGCAGGTTTTCTAGGACAGTCCTGTGGGGACTTTCTGTTGAGAAAGGTGGGGAGAGATCAAAACACCTGAGCCTGAAAACCACAAATAAATGAGTAGTCAGATGCCTTCTTCCTTCCAAAGAGGCCCAAGAAGTCTTTCAGTATTTCATTTCAGCAAAATCAGGAAAGAATTCGCGTTAAGAAAGTGAAAAGCAGTTTGCATCTAGCTAACCCTCTGAAAATCTGTTGCTTGTTTTCCAGAGAATGCAGAGGACTGGTCGTTGAGGTTTAGAATGTTGTGTTTTGTTACACAGTTTCCATTGAGTAATGAATAAATCTGACGCTTTGCATTTGCCTCCATTATTTTTTGTTATACTTAAAGACTGGGTACTGTCTGATCACAGATATGTGAGTGCATTAGTGGAAGTGGAAAATACTTTGGCGACTGAAGCCGCCGTCCGTGAGCTCACTCTCTGGCCGGGATCCTGGTGGCCTCGGACACTGAGGAAGCTTTCTGTGCACAGTAGCAAATCTCTGAGCCAGGGTTGGAAAGACAAGCTTGAGAGTGTTTTCCTTGGCACATGGGTAGCCTCGGTTCTACCCAATATGAGGCAGGTTTCTGAAGCTTTCACTGGGGGAATCATCTTGAATTTCCTTTTGGTGACGTCAGTTGCTCTGGAAGTCCTTTATAGAACTCAGAGAAATATGGGTGCGGTACAGTGAATTACTTAATATGGCCCTACTAGCCATTGTCTTTGTGACTCCCACACAGTGATTGGGTGGGATCATGCAAATAAGGTGTATGGAACCCTAACAAGGGGATTGGTCAGCTTTGCCATCCTGCTAGGCTTAAAAGAGAGCCAATCCCAGAGCAAAAGGGAGGACCTTACTACCACCAAGGGCAAGAGATGGGAGCTGAGCACATCCTTAGGATCCAGGGTCCCTGCACCAAGAACCTCCTAAACCCAGGAGACAGAGAGGTATAACACCAGAGATGGCACAAGACGGCAAGAAGAGGCAACAAGCGCAGCAGAGAACCAGCAGCAGCAGAACCAGCAGGCCAGCAGGAGACAGAGTGAGAGAGACCTGAGTGCCTTCAGGCAGGTTTGCTGGCAGAGTGGGGTGCCTCTGGGCACTTATCAGTGGAGCTAAAGAGCTTTGTAACACTTGCCTGAGCACCGCAGAAGCTGGGCCAGCCCAGGAGGCCTGAGGGGCCAAGGGCCAGGGAGAGGTCTGCCTGTAGGCACAGCCAAGAAGCTGTCTTGACCAAAGAACTGTATCCTGAGTCCTTCCTAATCCTGAATTGTAACCTGTTACTTCCCTAAGAAACCCCATAACTGTGAGTATGGTCTGTGAGTTCTATATGGCCACTGCAGTGAATTATAGAACCCAGCAGAGAAGTAGACAGTGCTGTGGGAAGCACTGCTGGTGTTAGTATTGTTGTAAAGGTTGGAGAGAGGAGGTATGTCTGACCTCTGCCTTATAGGAATCAGCCTCGGGCTATTGATCTTGATTCTGACACTGCCACCGCTGGCTACTTTTACAATGGGTAATGTCTTAGGCTGGGTTCTCTAGAGAAGCAAAACCAGTAAAGCATATAAATATGTATATAGAGAGATTTATATCAAGGAAACAGCTCACGTGATTGTAGAGGCTAGAACGTCCCAAGTCCATGTATCAGGGTAGAGGCCTCTCCCAATTCACATAGCCACAGAAGCTGGTGAGCCCAAGATTGGCAGGTCAGAGAGCAGGGCTTCTTCTCACAGGCTGTAAAGGTCGAATCCCAAGTTCTGCAGATAAACTGACAGCTCAAGTCCCGAGAACCAGAGGTGAGATAACAGGAGGCAGCTGCAGGATCCAGTGAGAGCAAAAAGCCAGAACGTCTGCTTATATTCAGATGTAGGCCACACCCCCAAGGAAACTCCCTTTCATCTGATTGGCTACTCACAGCATATTCAATAATGGGGGTGATCACATATAAACACTGAGAATCATGGCCCAGTCAAGTTGACACAGTCTTAACCATTACAGGTATTTAGCTTGGAGATAAGGAGCCCTGGTGATCCACATTGACTCCATGGCAGTGGGTTTGGCTTTTTGGTTTTTGGTGGTGCAGTGATTAAGCACTTGGCTACTTACCTACTTACCTAAAGGTTGGAGGTTCAAACCCACCAGCCGCTCTGTGGGAAAAAGATGTGCCAGTCTGCTCCTATATACAGACTTGGAAATCCTATGGGACAGTTCTATTCTGTCCTGTTACAGTTGCTATGAGTCGGAATCAACTCGACGGCAACAGGTTTTGTTTTGGTTTTGTTTTTTTAGCTTGGAGATACCAGAACATGGGGCTGCCCTTAACTAGGTGGCTGTAGAATGACATGCCCAGCAGCTGAGGCAGCCCACTCTCTTCCACTGAACAGTGGAATTTCACAGGTCAGATGGAAGAGGTTCATATATGTGCAAATAAAGATTCAACATCATGTCTAGTCATTCCCCATACATTTTTTGAGCACCTACTTTATGCTAGGCTCAGTGCTGGGCACTTGAGAATACAGAGATGAATAAGACACAGCCACTGCCCTCAAGGAGAGTGTGATAAATGCTGTACCAAGGGAAGGGCAGCATGCTCTGAGAGCCCTGGAGGAACTGTTAACAGCCTGAGAAGGAGACAGAGTGAGCAAGGGGAGGGAGGACAGTGAATGCAGAGGAAACACTTCTGCCAAGGCTCAGAGGCATGAAGCCCTATGAGTACGGGTTGCATGGAGAAGGCAGCCAAGGGCATGTCCAAGGAACTGCAAGGAGCTCGGCAGGGCTTGAGCGGCCTGTGTGAGGGAGAAGGAAGAAGCTTGTGGCAGTGGGAGAGGGGGCTAGAGAGGCAGGCCTCGGTTCTGCTAAGGAGTTTATTCCCTATACAAAGGTCATTGGGCAGTTTTAAGTAGAAAAAGGCATGGTCTGATTGGGTTTTAGACAGGTCCTGGATCCAGAAGATAGGGAGGCTGATGAGGAGACCCCGGATATGGTCCAAACAAGAGATAATGAGGCATTCACAGAGGCTTGGAGACAAAGATAGGAGGCAGACAGTGAATGTTTGTGGCATTTAAACCTAAAGGCCAAGTCTTCCACCAGGAGTTAAGTATGCTCAGAAACATCATTTGCTTAAAATATTACCTCCCTTCTCCCACCAAGTGTGTTTGCTCCTTTAATTTTTTTTAAAAAAGAAAGATTTTGCTCTTTTTTATTTCTAAGTAGTACATATTCATAGCTAAAGGCTGAAATAATATGGAATTGTATAAAGCATAAAATAACCCTAAAATTCCATCCCCAAAGATGGCCAGCACAGCAGTTTAAACAGTCTACTCTTTACTGTTTATTTTATTCTAGTACTCTTCTTACTATTTAGATTTTGATCACTAATTCATCTAGAATTTATTCTGTTTTAAGCAGTAAGGTAGAGATCCAGCTTTATTTTTTCATAAATGAGTAATCATTTGTCCCAACACCATGGAGAATCTATCCTTTCTCCATTGATTTGAAACGTACCTTCATCTTATACTAAACCCTCATGTCTGCAACCCCATATCTGATGCTGGGCTCCCTATTCTGTGCCATTGGTTTACTTTGTCTAATTCTGCAGCAATTAGACAACTTGCTAATTTACTTACTTAATTACTGTACCTTCGTAGCACATTTTATATATGATAGAACAAGTCCCCTTCTTTGTTTTTCTTTTCAAAAATATTCTATTTTCATGTATTTACTCTTCCAGGTGAACTTCAGAATTAGTTCTGGAATTATATGAAAATTATGTATTAGTTAGGTAATAATTGGCATCCTTACCATGTTGAATTTTCCTGTTTACATATTCTTTCATATACTTAAAATATTTTTACTTTATTAGTCTTTGTCTTGAGGAGCCCTGGTAGCACAGTGGTTAAAGCACTCATCTGCGAACCAAAAGGTTGGTGGTTCGAACTCACCAGCCACTCCGATGGAGAAAGATTTGGCAGGGTGCTTCCATAAAGACTATAGCCTTGGAAACCCTGTGGGGCCATCCTGTAGGGTCTCTATGACTAAGAATTGACTTGATGGAAAAGTTTTTTTTTATTTTTTGTTTTTAGTCTATCTTAATTACCAAAGTGTTTCATTCCCATTATGACAACTCAAATATAGAATGATATAGAGAAAAAATTTGTATTTTTATGAATTGTGTGTTTATTTTGGTAAAATGGATTCTTTAAAGAACGATTAATAAGCCCAGGATATGTGTGTTTAATTTTAATAAATGTTACGTAGTTTTTCTGTAAAATAAATCTTAATTCATATAGGTCTTACACATTTTTAAAAGCTTATTCTCAGGTGCTTTATAGTTACTGTATATGATATCTTTTTTTATTCCCATTACATTTTCTAGCTGATGATTGCAGGTATGCAAGAATGCTATTGATATAGTATATTTACTTTAAACTTAACTCTGTTATTAGTTTGAATAGTTTTTCAGTTGATTATCCTACACTGTATAATCACGTAATGTTACGTGTGTGTTTTAAATATTCATAATGCATTTCTTTCTCTTGTCTTACTGCATTGACTTGTGCATACATAACAGTGCTAAATGATAACAGTTACGGCAGATATTCTTGACTTGGTCCTACTTAACAGGATTCCAATATTAAGAACATTGTTTGTTTTCATTTTCTAATATGCATTCTTTATCACATTAAGGAAGTCTTACCCTGATACCAAAACCAAGTAAAGACACTACAAAAAAAGAAAATTATAGACCAATATCCCTCATGAACATAAACACAAAAATCCTCAACAAAATTCTAGCCGATATAATTCAACAGTGTATCAAAAAAATAATTCATCATGACCAAGTAGGGTTCGTACCAGGTATGCAGGGATAGTTCAACATTAGGGAAACAATGTAATTCATCACATAAATAAAACAGAAGATAAGAACCACATGATCTTATCAGTTGATGTAGAAAAGGCTTTTGACAAGGTCCAATGCCCATTCATGATAAAAAAAACTCTCAGCAAAATAGGAATACAAAGGAAATTCCTCGACATGATAAAGGGCATTTATGCAAAGCCAACAGCTAACATCATCCTAAATTGAGAGAATCTGAAAGCATTCCCCTTGAGAATGGGAACCAGACAAGGATGCCCTTTATCACCACTCTTATTCCACATTGTGCTAGAGGTCCTAGCCAGAGCAATAAGGATAGAAAAAGAAATAAAGGGCATCCAAATTGGTAAGGAAGAAGTAAAAGTATCCCTCTTTGCAGATGATATGATCTTACACACAGAAAACCCCCCAAAGAATCCTCGAGAAAATTACTAGAACTAATAGAAGATTTCAGGAAAGTATCAGGATACAAGATAAATATACAAAAATCAGTTGTATTCCTTTACACAAACAAGGAGAACTTGAAAAAGGAAATCACCAAATCAATACCATTTACAGTAGCCCCCAAGAAGATAAAATACTTAGGAATAAATCTAACCAGAGACATAAAAGACCTGTACAAAGAAAACTACAAGACCCTACTGCAAGAAAACAAAAGAGACCTACATAAGTGGAAAAACATACCCTGCTCATGGATAGGAAGACTCAACATTGTGAAAATGTCAGTTCCACCCAGAACGATCTACAGATACAATGCAATCCCGATCCAAATTCCAGTGACATTTTTTAATGAGATGGAGAGAAAAATCACCAACTTCATATGGAAAGGGAAAAGGCCCAGGATAAGCAAAGTATTTCTGAAGAAGAAGAACAAAGTAGGAGACCTGACATTACTTGATTTTAGAACCTATCATTCCACCACGCTAGTCAAAACAGCCTGTTACTGGTACAACAACAGATACATAGACCAATGGAACAGAATTGAGAATCCAGGTGTAAATTCATTCAGCTGATATTTGACAAAGGCTCAAAGTCTGTTAAATGAGGAAAAGACAATCTCTTTTACAAATGGTGTTGGCATAACTGGATATCCATCTGCAAAAAAATGAAACAAGACCCCTACCTCACACCATGTACAAAAACCAACTCAAAATGGATCAAAGAACTAAATATAAAATCTAAAATGATAAAGATCATGGAAGAAAAAATAGGGACAACGCTAGGAGCCCTAATGCATGGCATAAACAGAATACAAACCATAACTAACAATGCACAAACACCAGAAAAGAAACTAGATAACTGGGAGCTTCTGAAAATCAAATACTTATGCTCATCAAAAGACTTCATCAAAAGAGTAAAAAGACAACCTACAGACTGGGAAAAAATTTTTAGCTATGACATATCTTACAAGGGTCTAATCTCTAAAATCTACAAGATACTGCAACACCTCAACAATAAAAAGACAAATAACCCAGTTAAAAAATGGGCAAAGGATATGAACAGGCACTTCACCAAAGAAGACATTCAGGTGGCTAACAGATACATGAGGACATACTCATGATCATTAGCCATTAGAGAAATGCAAATCAAAACTACAATGAGATACCATCTCAACCCAGCAAGGCTGGCACTAATCCAAGAAACACAAAATAATGAATGTTGGCGAGGTTGTGCAGAGACTGGAACACTTACGCACTGCTGGTGGGAATGTAAAATGGTACAACCCCTTTGGGAATCGATTTGGTGCTTCCTTAAAAAGCTAGAAATAGAAGTACCATACAATCCAGCAATCCTATTCCTTGGAATATATCCTAGAGAAATAAGAGCCGTCACACGAATAGATATATGCACACCCATGTTCATTGAAGCACTGTTCACAATAGCAAAAAGATGGAAACAACCTAGGTGCCCATCAGTGGACGAATGGATAAACAAATTATGGTACATATATGCAATGGAATACTATGCAATGATAAAGAACAATGAAGAATCCACAAAACATCTGACAACATGGATGAATCTGCAGGGCATTATTATGCTGAGTGAAATAAATCAATCACAAAAGGACAAATACTGTATGAGACCACTATTATAAGAACTCAAGAAAAGGTTTAAACACAGAAGAAAACATTCTTTGATAGTTACAAGGGTGGGGAGGGAGGGAGAAAGGAATTCACTAACTAGATAGTAGACAAGAATCATCTTGTGTGAAGGGAAGGACAACACACAGTACAGGGGAAGTCAGCACAACTGGACTAAACCAAAGCTAAGAAGTTTCCTGAATACTGTGAAACACTTAGAGGGACAGAGTAGCAGGAGTAGTGGTCTGGGGACCATGCTTTCAGGGGACATCTAGGTCAATTGGCAAAACAAAGTTTAGTAAGAAAATGTTCTGCATCCTACTTTGGTGAGTGACGTCTGGGGTCTTAAAAGCTAGCAAGCAGCCATCTAAGATGCATCAATTGGTCTCAACCACATGGAGTAAAGGAGAATGAAGAACACCAAAGACACAAGGAAAGTATTAGCCCAAGAGACAGAAAGGGCCACATAAACCAGAGACTGCATCATCTTGAGACCAGAAGAACTAGATGGTGCCCATCTACCACCAATGAACGTCCTGACAGGGAACACAACAGAAGTCCCTGATGGAGCAGGAGAAAAGACATTCACATAAAAAGATCAGACTTAATGGACTGACTAAGACTGGAGGAACCCCTGAAGACGTGGCCCCCAAATGCTATGTTAACCCAGAACTAAAACCATTCTCGAAGAGCACTCTTCAGACTAAGATTAGACTGGATTATAAAACATAAAATAATACTCATTAAGAGCGTGCTTCTTAGTTTAAGCAGACACATGAGACCAAATGGGCGGCTTCTGTCTGGAGGCAGGATGAGAAGGCAGGAAGGGACAGGAGCTGGTTGGACGGACACGTGAAACCTGGAGTGCAAAGGGGGAGTGTGCTGTCACATTGTAGGGATTGCAACTAGTGTCACATGACAATGTGTGTATAAAATTTTGTACGAGAGATTAACTTGAGCTATAAACTTTCACCTATAGTACAATTAAAAAAAAAAAGTCTCCTGTTTGTCACTCAGTGCTTTATCAAGAATGGATATTGAATTTATTAATGACTTTTCAGCCTCTCAAGATTGTATGTTAAAGTATCATTGCATTTCTGTAATACATGTATTTGGTTTTGTCGTTGGGTGCTGTCGAGTCAGTCCAGACTTATAGCGACCCTATGTACAACAGAATGAAACACTGCCGGGTCCTGTGCCATTGTCACAATCGTTATGCTTGAGTACATTGTTGCAGCTACCGTGTCAGCCCATCTTGTTGAGGGTCTTCCACTTTTTCGCTGGCCCTCTACTTTACCAAGCATAATGTCCTTCTCCAGGGATTGATACTTCCTGATAATATGTCCAAAGTATGTGAGACATAGTCTCGCCATCCTTGCTTCTAAGGAGCATTCTGGTTGTACTTCTTCCAAGACAGATTTGTTCATTCTTTTGTCGTCTATAGTATATTCAATATTCTTTGCCAGCACCACAATTCAAAGGCATCAAATTCTTCTTTGGTCCTCCTTATCCATCGTCCAGCTTTTGCATGCATATAAGACGATTGAAAACACCATGGCTTGGGTCAGGGGCACCTTAGTCTTCAAGGTGACATCTTTGTTTTCCAACACTTTAAAGAGATCATTTGCAATAGATTTGCTCAGTGCAGTGCATCTTTTGATTTCTTGACTGCTCCTTCCATGGGTGTTGATTATGGATCCAAGTAAAACATAATCCCTTAACAACTTCAGTCTTTTCTCTGTTTATCGTGATGTTGCTTATTGGTCCAGTTGTGAGGATTTTTGTTTTCTTTATGTTGAGGTATAATCCTTACTGAAGACTGTGGTCTTTGATCTTCATCAGTGAGTGCTTCAAGTTCTCTTCACTTTCAGCAAGCAAGGTTATGTCATCTGCATAACACAGGTTGTTAATGAGTCTTCCTCCAATCCTGATGCCCCGTACTTCTTCATATAGTCCAGTTTTCGGATTATTTGTTCAGCATACTTACTGAATAAGTATGGTGAAAGGATACAACCCTGATGCACACCTTTCCTGACTTTAAACTACACAGTATCTCTTTGTTCTGTTTGAATGACTGCCTCTTACTCTATGTACCGGTTCCTCATGAGCATAATTAAGTGTTCTGGAATTCCCATTCTTTGCAATGTTATCTATAATTTGTTATGATCCACACAGTCAAATGCCTTTGCATAGTCAATAAAACACAGGTAAACATCTTTCTGGTATTCTCTGCTTTCAGCCAGGATCCATCTGACATCAGCAATGATATCCCTGGTTCCATATCCTCTTCTGAATCCAGCTTGAATTTCTGACAGTTCCCTGTCAATATACTGCTGCAGCCGCTTTTGAATGATCTTCAGCAAAATTTTACTTGCATGTGATATTAATGATATTATTCGATAATTTCCACATTCAGTTGGATCAGCTTTCTTGGGAACAGTGATAAATATGGATCTCTTCCAGTCGGTTGGTCAGGCCGCTGTCTTCCAAATTTCTTGGCAAAGACGAGTGAGCACTTCCAGTGCTGCATCCATTTGTTTAAACATCTCAATTGGTATTCCGTCAATTCCTGGAGCCTTGTTTTTTGCCAATGCCTTCAGTGCAGCTTGGACTTCTTCCTTCAATGTCATCAGTTCCTGATCATATGCTACCTCCTGAAATGGTTGAACGTCAACCAATTCTTTGTGGTATAGTGACTCTGTGTATTCCTTCCATCTTCTTTTGATGCTTCCTGCGTTAACATTTTCCCAGTAGAATCCTTCAATATTGCAATTCAAGGCTTGAATTTTTTCTTCAGTTCTTTCAGCTTGAGAAATGTGGAACGTGTTCTTCCCTTTTGGTTTTCTACCTCTGAGTCTTTGCCCATGTCATTATAATACTTTTTACTTTGTCTTCTTGAGCCGCCCTTTGAAATCAGCTTTTATTTCGTCATTTCTTCCTTTTGCCTTAGCTAGTCGACGTTCAAGAGCAAGTTTCAGAGTCTCTTCTGATATCCATTTTGATCTTTTCTGTCTTTTAATGACCTCTTGCTTTCTTCATGTATCATGTCCTTGATGTGATTCCCCAACTCGTCTGGTCTTCAGTCATTAGTGTTCAACGGGTCAAATCTATTCTTGAGATGGTCTCTAAATTCAGGTAGGATATGCTCAAGGTCGTACTTTGGCTCTCGTGGACTTACTCAATTTTCTTCAGTTTCAACTTGAACTTGCATATAAGCAATTGATGGTCTCTTCCACGGTCGGCTCTTGGCCTTGTTCTGACTGATGATATTGAGCTTTTCCGTCATCTCTTTCCACAGATGTAGTCAGTTTGATTCCTGTATATTCCATCTGGTGAGGTCCACATGTATAATCACAGTTTCTGCTGGTGAAAAAAGGTATTTACAATGAAGAAATCATTGGTCTTGCAAAATTCTATCATGCAATCTCTGGCATTGTTTCTATCACCAAGGCTATATTTTCCGACTGCCAGTCCTTCTCTGTCTCCAACTTTCAAATTCCAATCGCTAGTAATTATCAATGCATCCTGATTGCATGTTTAATCAATTTCAACTGCAGAAGTTGGTAAAAATCTTCAATTTCTTCATCTTTGGCCTTAGTGGTTGGTGCGTAAATTTGAATAACAGTGTATTAACTGGTCTTCTTTATAGGCGTATGGATATTATCATATCACTGACAGCATTGGACTT
The DNA here is from genome assembly GCA_030035585.1 of Dugong dugon. Taxonomy (NCBI): domain Eukaryota; kingdom Metazoa; phylum Chordata; class Mammalia; order Sirenia; family Dugongidae; genus Dugong; species Dugong dugon. The sequence goes on from CM057471.1 coordinate 71,842,497, forward strand.
AAGGATAGAACTTGAAATGTTCTTTTTGACGATTAATGGAACTCCATTCCTCTTCAATTTGTCATTCCTGGCATAGTAGACCATATGATTGTCTGATTAAAAATGGCCAATGCCAGTCCATGCCAGCTCACTAATGCCTAGATATCGATGTTTATATGTTTCATTTGATTTTTAACAATTTCCAGTTTTCCTAGTTTCATGCTTCGTACATTCCACGTTCCAATTATTAATGGATGTGTGCAGCTGTTTCTTCTCATTTTGAGTCGTGCCACATCTGCAAGGTGAAGGTCCCGAAAGCTTGACTGTATCCTTATCATTAAAATTGACTCTACTTTGAGGGGGCGGCTCTTCCCCAGTCGTATTTTGAGTGCCTTCCAATCTGAGGGGCTCATCTTCCATCAATATATTAGACAGTGTTCCACTACTATTCATAAGGTTTTCACTGGCTAATTCTTTTCAGAAGTAGACTGCCGGGTCCTACTTCCTAATCTTGTCTTAGTCTGGAAGCTCAGCTGAAACCTGTCCGCCATGGGGGACCCTGCTGGTATTTGAATACTGGTGGCACAGCTTGCAGCATCACAGCAACAGGCAAGCCCCCACAGTATGATAAACTGACAGATTCGTGGGGACTGTTTGGTTTAGTATTCTCTTAATATACTGCTGATTCAATTTGCTAATATTATTTTAAAACACTGGTGAGTTTTACTTGCTGATATTTTATTTGGAATCTATGAACTTTTATTCATTGATGAGATTGGTCTCTTTTTTGAAATGACATAACTGTCAGGTTTTGGTATGATAGTTATGGTAGAGTTATTAAAAAAATTAAAATTGTTACTGACTTTTTCTATCTCTGGGACAGTTTAAATAACATTCAGTTTTTCTTTTAAGGTTTTATGGATGAGTTTCATAAAACCATCTGGATATTGTACTCTTTAATTGTAATATCTTTCTCAATATAGTTAATACTTTACTCCTTATTGGTAAGTTGGAGTTTTTGTCTTTTCTTGAGACAATTTGGGGAAGATTGATTTTCCTAGGAAGCATCATTTCACCTAGATTTTCAAATATGTTGGCATAAAAATTACACATCCTATTATTTTAGTATCTACTCCATATTTGGAATCATATCCCCTTTCTCATCCCTTATATTGTACATCTGTGGGTTTTTTGTTTGTTTGTTTGTTTTGTACATACATACCAAAGGATTTTCTACCTTACTGATGTTTTCAAAAAACCAACCTTCAGTTTTCTATTTCATCTGTGGATTTTTTACTTTTCTAATTCATTGTTTCTGCTTTCATATTTTTAGTTGTTTTTCCTACTTTATTTTGTTCTTCTTCCAACTCCATGTCATGAATACTAACTCCATTTATTTTCGGTCTTTTTTAATTATTTATACAAACGAGGTGATGAATTTTTCTCTGAGTAGAGGTATATGGCTTTGACTGCATCCTATATGTAGATAGTTTGTGATTTTACTCTTTATTTCTTCTTTCATCTCTGAATTATTTGGTGATTATTTCCCCCCAAAATGGCAAATTTTCAAAATTTATTTTCACCCTTGGGGCAGGGGAGGGGTGGAATAGTTCCAGACCTACCAAACCTCATAGACTATGAGCGTGGGAGGTGCAACTTTCCCTGGAGGAAAATTGAGGGCTGCTTCCAAAAGAATAGGGAGTGGATGTTAGGCAGACAAGTGTCCATTTCTTCTCTACTGCCAATGGAGTTGTTGAAGGATTAAATGAGATAATGTCACATACTTAGCACAATGTCCAGCACAAAACAAGTCCAGTAATAACTAGATTAATGTCCTCTCCTCACTCCCTTTCTTACTGCTGATCAAGACCCCAGCCCATGTAGTACAATGCCATAACTCTCTGGGGGAACATTCGCAAACAGTGGGTTACCTCCATTGTAGGTTACTTAGGTAAACCCCCTGGCATGAGAGAATCTGTAATTCTGCTGTAAAAATGGCTTGGGGGTGGTGTATGACCCCCCTCTAACTTCACAAGGGAAAAGGAGAACCAAGATCAACAGCACAAGGCTGACTCCCATGAGGCGGAGGCCAGACATGCCTCCTTTCTCCACCATCTTTACCAGTTCTGACATCAACCATTCCTCCCACAGCACTCTCTACTGAGTTCGTTAATTCATTACAGTGGCCACACAGAACTCACAGACCACACTCATGATTATGGGGTTTATTAGGGAAGTAACAGTTACATTTCAGGCTCAGGAACACTCAAGATACGGTTCTTCCATCAGAATAGCTTCTTCGCAGTCGTGCTCACAGGCACGCCTCTCCCTGGCCCTCAGTCTCTGCTCAGTGGCACTGAGCTTTCTCTCTCTGTGGGCCAGGAAGCCCACCACGCCATCTCCTGCTGCCGAGTCTCTCCTGCTGGGTCTCTCCTGCTAGTCTCTCCTTTCTTGGTAGTGGTGGGCTCCTCACCTCTGCTCTGGAATTGTCTCTTTTAAGGCAAAACTGACAAATCCCCTTGGTAGGCCACAATTACCCTGTCACACAGTCACCTGGGTGGGAGTTACAAGACCACGTCTAGAAAGGTCACACACAAAAGTAATGAATCGCACCACATGAGTCCTCATTTTACCTTGGAGAGTCAGGAGCAGATTTGGCACCCTTGGACCTCAGGATTCTGTCCAAGCTGTAGGACTTTGTCCACGTGTCTTTGTGATTCATGAGCCTCAACAACCAAGAACTAAACAAGACCATGTGCTCCTCATCCGAGAAGCATGGTCTGACCACCTGACATGTGACTGCCTTGGCCTGCCCCTTTCTGCAGACCTGGGAAACCTTTGTCTCAATGACAGTGAGCTTCCAACAGATTTTTACATAAGAATTTGCTCTGAAGTCTGGGTTTGCACGATTGATACTAATTAGCAGGCATTTATTAATACTCACAATCTGCTGCATCTGACAGGGAGCCTGAGCTGCCTGCTGAGCTCTCATTCTGCAGTAAATGGAATTGCTTTGTGCTCTATTAAAAAAAAAAAAAAAAAAACCCTAATGAGCTGCTGTTCTGTTATTTCATTTGGAATTTATCAGGACAGTTTAAGTATAGTTCCGGGTGCCAGCACTCCTCATTTCTGAAGTGATCTTTTGAAAGTGATTTTTTTAAGGCAGAAAAGGAGAACATGGAAGAAAGTCTTTCATCTCAAACTTTAAAAGAAAGAGAGAGAAAATGGAAAGCGTTAATGTGGCACATTTTTATGCTGTGGAGAGTTTTTTCCCCTCAACACAGCAGAATTTTCCTTATTAAATAGATAGCTGTGTGAGAAAAACCAAAACCAGACTTGGGATAGAAGTGAGACGGGGTGGCGATGGGAGGAACAAGAGACCAGTGAGTCTCTGGGCTTGTGGCGAAGCCCGGGTGCCAGCGCAGGCTTTGGCTTTGGGAGTCTGTAAGCGCCCAGTTTCAAGCAGGCTCTGCGCCATCGAGCATGGGTGTCCCTCCGCTTCAGAGAAGGTATCTGTTTGGGAGAGTACCCCCCTCTTTGTCAGCCTGGCACTCCTTCCTGGGGGCTGGGGCGTTTTGTGGATATCCCTGGTGGGGGGCCTGGATTCTCTGCCTGGAAGAAGGTTTGGCCACGTGCTCCTGGTGTCGGGGCCAGCTCAGCTGCGGAGGGCTCCCATAGCAGAATGAGCCAGTGAGGGCTGCTCCCTCCTGGCCCTGTGGGTCTCTGCCCATCACACAGTCTGGTTGGCACTCAATGTTGCAGCCACATCAGTGTCGTCAGACCATGTGTGGGGCGTAGAAGGAGGGAGCAGAAGCATGCTCTAGGTAGCTCTCAATCTCACAGGAGGTCCAGTCCTCCTCTGAGGTGGGCGCAGCCACTGGGCAGATGCTGCCTGCCAGTAAAGTTCTCAGAGGGGCAGGTGACAACAAGGGCCTTCATACCTCAACTCTGTGGCTGGGACCCTCATCCCTGTGCCAGCCAATGACTCCCAGCCTCCAGATCCAATACCCTGTCCCCAGCATTGCTCTCTGCCCCACGTCTTTGCACTCAGACAGGTATGAATTCAAATACTGATTCCCCCACTTGAGGGGTTTGTGATCTTGGACAAGTCACTTTTCCTCTCAGAGCTTCTGTTTCCTAATCTGTAAAATGAGGAGAGTGAGAATACCTACTGTGCAGGGTTGCTGCGAGGATACTGTGGTACAAACAATGTCCAGCCTTCCTTGAAGCAGACAGTGGCTGTTACTATTATGGTTGTTTTCTCCGACACGTCTGCGCCTCCCAGTCTAGTCCCAGTCCCTGGCACTGCTCAGCCCCAAGACAGCCAGGGCCAGTCACTGGTCCAATTACTGTCTGTTGATCTTAACAAGGCCAACAGCACAGTGTCATCTATTGCAGTAACTTCTGTATAAGTAGGAAAAGGAGCTGAGACATCCCAGCTGTGTTGCCCCAATCCAGATGGAAGTTCCCAGTTCTGGCCTGGCTGAGGTGGGTGGCCACTGTGTGGTCAGCATCTGGGCGCCATCCATGGTTATAGCAAACCCAGCTGGGCACATCCCTCCAATGGGCATCCTGATGCTGCTCTGAGTGGAGCCTTGCCATGGAGCCAGGCTCAGGGTCAGTGTATCTTCTTGGCCACCTCAGTGGTCCAGCCCCTGGGTCAGGAGTTCCTCACAACCACCACCATTAACCCTATTCCACAGGCAAGGAAACTGAGGCAACAGAAGGTAAAAAAGCTTGCTGACGCTGCCGATCTAGTAAGTGACATAGCCAGATTTTCAAGTCTCCTGGCTCTGAGTCCCATACTTTCCTACTTACACCAAAGCTGCTTCTCATGTGGTAGGGCTCTCAGGCCTGAGTGGGCCACTGAAGATGGGACCCAGGACAGATATGCCACAATAGGGCATGAGGGAGGTGATGGGGAATGGGTCGTAGGTGTAGCAGGGGGAGGTGACAGCAGTATAGTTATGAGCCCTTGTGAGAGTGGTGACCCCAAAGGGAGGGCCATAACCTAGGACCCCTAGGTTCATCCATGCCTCCATCTCACTCACCAGCTTCCAGACAGCAGAGAACACGGCTGGGGTAAAAGAAAGACTGACAATATGGCACCCTGGACATACCTGCATTCAAATGTTGCCTCTGCCACTTCCTAGCTGTGTGACCTCTGACAAATGATGCAGCCTCTCAGCTTCAGTTTCTTCCTCTGTAAAATGGTGATAATACCTCCCTGACAAGAGTGTTTTTGTTACTAATCAATGATCTGTTCAAAGCTCTTAGTTTATGACCTGGTGTGTAGTAAGTGCTCAGTAAACATTAGCTGTCATTGTCATCACTTGACTCTTGGTGTCTCTGTTCCGCTACAAAATGAGGGTAATAGTATGTGCTTCATAGGTTATTGTATGGATTAAATAAAATATGCCTCCATTCATGCATTTCTTCTTTCAACTAGTGTTTACCAAGCAGATCCTGTGTGCCCTGTTCTAAATGCTAGAGATTGAGCTCATGGGACAAAGACACAGTTCCTGCTCTCAATGGTTTTAAGTCTGCTGGGGGAATCAGACATTAAATACATAAATGATACAATTGCAGTTGTGATAAGTGCTAACTATGTATATAGGGATTAGCACAGCACCTGGCACAGTACAGCAGGAGGTGGCTATTATCATTTCATTATGGTTTAGGCTTTTAAATCTTTTCAGTTACAGGCTAATATGATACTGGAAACATTTCCCTGGATTTGTGCGGTGTTAACTGTAGAAGATTTGCTGTTTTTGGAGCCATTTTTGTTGTGGGAACTGAAATATGGAAGTTCTGTCGAGGTTCAAGGTTCTCCCCAAGTTGCGGGGGCCAGGAGGCCTGCTTTGGGGGGACCACCCAGTTGTTAGCACGTCTTGGCCTTGGTTCATGCTCTCAGGTCCTAGTGAGTAGCAAGATGTTAGAGTCTGCATTTTTTGTACAGGGGACTGATAGACTGACAGTGGAATTCACTCTTGTATGAAATTAGTGAGTTCCCTCTGCTCCCAGGATGCAAGTAGGGGCTTGGGGACAATCTGTGGAAATGGTATACTGCTGCTTCTAAAGCAGGCTCCTCCAGGCCTCTTTTCAGAGCACGATTCAGGAATCCTTTGCCAGGAGTCCTCCTCTAGAGACGTGAGGGGCCCATCCTCACAGGGCCACACAGGGCGAGTCTTCCTTTGAAGCTGTGATTTGAGAAAGGGTGATTCCCTGTGTGTTTCTGCCGACTGGTGGCCCCATGGGTAGGCACATAGGCACTGCAGCTAGGTAGACCTGGCTTCAAACCCCAGCACCACCAATACTTGCTGCGGGGCCTTGGGCAAATGTCTTAGTCTTTCTTAGCTTTAGTTTCCTCCCCATACTTCACAGGGTTAATGAAAGGATTACATAAGATAATATGGATAAAATGCCTGTCTCATAATAGATTCCTCAGGAAGCATCAGTTCTCTTCTTGTACCCTTCTCCTGCCTCTTCAGTTCTCTGCTCCCCAGGCTAATCTTTCTGTCTGCCACCCTGAGTCAGCACACTGCATGCTGCATCTGGAATAAAACTGCCTCGTGTCCCGTATCCCCTCACCTCGTGCTCAGCACTGGAGGATATTTTTTGTTGTGGTTGAAGTGCTAAGGTGATTTTCAGGATTGCCATTGCTGAATCCTTGGGGAGGTCTGAGGTGTATTCTTAAGAGGGGAGAGGAAACAAGAACAAAGAAAAGAATAAATCTGTGGATTTAAACCTACCAAAACTGGAGCTTATATACAAAGGAAATTATTTCTAATGATTAAACTTTTGGAAACATGGCATCGCCAAAAAGAAAGAAAATGGAAATGGCTCCTATGAGAAGTGCTAGCATATGTTTCTGTGATTTAATGGTTTCCTGTAACAATGTGTAGCTATTTAAAAAGCAGATGAATGACTCATGGTACCCAGCACCACATAGTACACTGTGATGGCAGGAAGTGTGTACTCTGGGGGAGGCAGGCTTGAGTTCGACTCCTGTCTCCATCATTTACCAGCTGTGTGACCTCGAAAGAGTTACTGTGTGAGCTCAAAAAGTTCTGAGCTTCCTCTTCCTCTTCTATAAAATGGATTTTTTTGAAGGATAAAGTAATAAATGTATAGCTCTTAGTGCAGAGCTTGTCCATCTGTTCAAAAAAACCCACACCTTTTATTTTAGGTATCTGGTTAATTATGTTTGTAATAATTGTTAGTTTTTAAATAGTAAATATTTAAGGCTACAGAATTTCCTCTGATTACCACTTTGGCCAGATCCCATAGTTTTGATATGTAGTATTCTCATTGTCATTGTCTTCAAATAGATTCTTTATTTTAGTTTCTTTGTTTTTTTCTTTGGCCTAAAAGTTGCTTATGAGTGTGTGTATGTTTTGCAAATGGTTAGAATTTTTTCTGTATTTCTTGTAAATCCTAGATGTATTGTAGTAAGGTCAAAGAATCTAGGTATGGGGAGATTGGAACTCATACACTGCTAGTGGGAATGGAAAATGGTACAACTGCTATAGAAAACAGTATGACACTTTCTTAAAAAGCTGGAAATAGAAATACCATATGACTCAGCAATCCCACCCCTAGGTATATATCCTAGAGAAATAAGAGCCATGATTCAAATAGATACATGCACATCCATGTTCATTGCAGCATTATTTACAGTAGCAGAAAGGTGGAAACAACCTAAGTGTCCATCAGTAGATGAATGGATTAACAAACTGTGGTCCATACACACAATGGAATACTATGCAGTGGTAAGGAGTAATGACAAATCTGCGAAACATCTGAAAACATGGATGAACTTGGAAGGCACTATGCTGGTGAAATAAGTCAGTAACAGAAGGACAAATATTGTTTGAGACCACTATCATAAAGAAACAAGAAAAGGTTTACATACAAGGGGATAAAAATTCTTTTATGGTTACCACAGATGGGAGTGGGAGGGAGGGAAAATTACCAAATAGATAGAAGACATGTGTTAGTATTGGTGAAGGGAAAGGCAATACACAATATGGGGAAAGTTAACACAACGAGACCAAGGCATGGGAGGACACTGAGAGGAACTCAGGAACAAAGGGCAACTACAGTAATTACTATAGCATAGACAATCCTGGAACAGTAGTATTAACAAACACTAATTTGTGAATGGATACACAGGTAGATAGGTATGCTAAAAGGTATGGGAGGGTGTCAGGGAATACAAATTTTAATGTGAATAGTATGGAACTTACTGAGCTTTTCTTTACAATTTAATAAATTTTTGTAAACATTCCATGGGCATTTGAAAAGAACTATATTTTCATTTATATAAAATTATAAAATCAAGCTTGTTAATGTTGCTAATATCTTATCTATTATTACTGTCAAAATCTGGAAGAGACATGCCAAAGGCTGTCTCTATGATTGTGGCTTTGTTGAATTCACTTTGCATTTCTAGCAGTTTTTTGCCTTGTATATTTTGATGCAATGTTGCATCATGCATAAAAGTTTGTAATCATTAGATCTTCTCAGTCAACTGTACTTTTCATTAATATCAACCACTCCTCTTTACCTTGTTCAGAGTTTTCTGCCTTGAGTTCTGCTTTACATCGCTACTGCTTTCTTTTTGCTTGTCTTCTTCTCAATATTGGACCTTCACTTTATTTTCAACCCTTTTGTAAGTATTATGTAGCCATAATTTGCCTTTTTTACCTAATCTGACTGTCTCTTTCTTTTATTATGGACATTTAATTCATTCACATTTATTTTTGATGACTGATATATTTGGTCTTATTCACGTTACTTTTTTTTTAACTTTTTATTTTGAAATAATTATAGATTCACAGGAAGTTGCAAAGAGGTCCTTTATATCCTTCACACAGTTTCTCCCAATGGTTATATCTTATGTAACTGTAGTACAATATCAAAACCAGGAAATTGACGTTGGTACAATATGTGTGTATAAATCTATGTCATTTTATCACGTGTGTAAATTGGTAGAACCACCACTGGAATCAAGATACAGAACTATTGTATCACCACTTATATCTCGTTTGTACTACCTTATAGTCATAACAACCATCCCCACCATCCCTAGCCTCTAGCAACCACTTATTTGTTCTCCATGTCTGTATAATTTTGTCCCTTAAAACAAAAACAAACAAACAAAAAAAAAAAAACGAAAACCCATTGCTATCAAGTCAATTCTGACCCATAGCAACCCCATAGGGTTTCCGAGGAGCAGCTTGTGGATTGGAACTCCTGACCTTTTGGTTAGCAGCCGTATCACTTAACCACTGTGTCACCAGGGCTCCTTTTGTCCTTTAGAGAGTGTCATATAAATGGAATCATACAGTATGTAACCCTTTGAAATTGGCTTTTTTCACTCTGCATAATGCCCTTAAGATTCATCCAAGTTCTTGTGTGTATCAATAGTTTATTCCTTTTTATTGCTGCGTAGTATTCTGTGGAGGCTACCTGGTGGTGCAGTAACTAAGTGCTCAACTGCTAACTGAAAGGTTGGTGTTTCGAACCCCCCAACCACTCCGAAGGCGAAAGAATGTGGCAGTCTACTTCTGTAAAGATGACATCCTTAGAATAGGGTCGCTGTAAGTCAGAATCAACTGGACAACAATGGGTTTGGTTTTTGGTTTTGGTTAGTATTCTATGGTATAGAGATATAGTTCCTTTTTATTGTGCTGTCTGTGCTTTCCTTTTTCTATTTTATGAACTTTTGTTGAATTGTTTATTCCTATTTTGTCCTATGGTAATCTGAGAGTTCTCCATCCAGGTTCTGTTCCATTATTGGTTTCTCTTAAAATTTTAAACATGTTTAAATCTGCATTTCTCTATCAGCATCAACAAGTAAATATCTACACCATGTGATCCCCTCCCTGAGAAGAGAAGACTTGGAGTAGGCTCCCTATCCCCTGTTATCCACTCTCATTTCCCAGGTTTTGATAAAACCACTTGGAAACCACTAGGTTTTTTTATTGTCATAGCAATGTTTTTATATCATGTGTTATTTTCTTATTAAGGGCCCTCAGAAGACTTTTCTGCCTAGTCTTAGTTCTAAAACTTTGTACCATCTCTGTCAAATAATTGGTCTATTTTTATTTCACAGACATGATATATTATGGAACTAACCAAGTTTTCCTTTCCCTACTGACTGCTAGAAAGCTTAAAACCAATTTTGTGCCCATTCATAGCAAGTGGGGTGGTTATTATTTTCAGCCTCTTGTTATGTGGTATAGTAGATGTGGGTGGGGGTGGTGCTAGTAATGGTAGCAGTAGCAGTAGTAGTGGTGGTAATAGTGGTGGAAAAGTAGCAGGCACATAATAAGACTTCCATGAATATTAGCTAGCTAGCAGCAGCAGTATCTACCTTTTATTCTGCCTGTAACTACCATGTACCAGGTATTATACTGAGTAGTTTGTGAATACTGTCTCATTTAATACACTTGACAATGAACTAGATTGCATTATTAGCCCAGTTTTACAGTTGCTGAAACTGAGGCTTAAATATATTAACTCACTTGCACAAAGCCACACAGCCCATAAGTAGTGGACCCAAGACTGTTGCTCTTTAAACTTCTTCTTTTATCCATCAGTTAATTTATGATTTTTGGTTGGGGCGTGTGTGTGTGTGTGTGTGTTTACACAGGTGAGTTAGACAGATAGATGGATAGACAGCTAAGTGAATGAATTAAAAAATGAATTCAGTCCAAAGGAGTGGGCTCCTGCATATGACACCTTAGACTTATCTTTATCAATTGGTGAAATCACAAGTATTCATCCCTGTTGTGTCCTGCCATTTTCTGTGTTGGGTTACGAGTAAAAACCCTTATTGATGGAGAGTGTAAGAACTAGAAATACTAAAATCTTGCCAGCATTTGTTTTGCTTGTTGCTCAGATGTTTGATTTACAGTTGAGCAGTCTATGTGAAAAATAAGTAGTCAGGGTGGGAATTGAAGTCCAAATCATATCTTGGTTTTCCATAAGTCACCCATTATACCTTTTAGCAGAGCAGTGCTACTTTGTGCTGTTTTGTTCTAATAAATGGTGATCTCCAACCTCATTGAATATCTTTAATTTCAGGTATCTATCTTCTGGATTTAATCTACATTGATTCTGCATATCCTGCCTCAGGCAGCATCATGGAAAATGAACAAAGATCCAATCAGATGAACAATATTCTCCGAATAATTGCTGATTTACAAGTTTCCTGCAGCTACGGTTAGTACTGTATGTGCTGGAATCCTGAAATCTTACATTATTGAAATTGGGGGTCTACCACCTGTCAGTGAGAAAGCTCTGGAAACCAGCTAGTTCTTCATTTTAATAGCTTGAGCATCAAATATGTGCTAGATCTTTTACACAAAGGTTTAATCTTCACAAAGATTGTGCAAACAAGACGTTACTATCTCTGTATCCCATGTGAGAAAACCCAGGCTGGGGACAGTTTAGTCACTTGTCTGATTTCACATACCTAGTGAGTGGCAGGGAGCCCTGGTGGCACAGTGGTTAAGAGCTGAGCTGCTAACCTAAAAGGCTGGCAGTTCGAATCCACCAGCTGCTCGTTGGAAACCCTATGGGGCAATTCTACTCTGTCTTACAGGGTTGCTATGAATCAGAATCGACTTGGCAGTAATGGGTAGTGAGTGGCAGAGCCCAGGTCTGTTTGGCTACCAAGTCATTCATTCATTCAGCAGCTATGTTTGAGCACTTACTCTGTGCCTAGCTGTTACGGATTATATTGTGCCCCCAAAAATATATATTGTAATTCTTAACCTATATGCCTGTGGTTATAATCCCATTTGGAAGTGAGTTGTCTTTGTTATGTTAATGAAGCAGAATTAACATAGGATGTGTCTTGAGTCAATCTCTTTTGAGATATAAAAGAGATCAAACAAGCAAGCTAGAGGCAGAGATGGGGGAAGAGAGATGCTAAGCCATATGAAGATCGCCCAGGAGCAGAAGCTCAAAGAAACAAGGACTGTCGTTCAGAGCCGACAGATAGAGAAAGGCTTCCCCTAGAGCCAGCACCCTGAATTCAGACTTCTAGCCTCCTAAACCATGAGAAAATAAGTTGCTGTTAAAGCTACCTATTTGTGGTATTTCTGTTATAGCAGCATAGATAACTAAAACACTGATCCTGTAGTAAAAGCAAGAGATATGATGAGATAAAACAGACACCACTACTGCCCCTTTAGAGTTTAGGTACCTGGGTACCCATTACTGCCAAGTAGATTCTAACTTATAGTGACCCTATAGGACAGAGTAGAACTGCCACATAGGGTTTCCAAGGAGTGGCTGGTGGATTTGAACTGCCAGCCTTTTGGTTAGCAGTCAAGCTCTTAACTACTACACCATCAAGGCTGCAGAGTTTAGGTAGAGAGACGTTAATCAAATAATCATACAAGTAAATGTAAAATTCCAACTATGATACATTGCTACAAATGAGAAGTACTTTGTGGGATGATGGCATAAAAGGGGACCTGACCAAGTCAAAGTATCAAGGAAGGGTTCACTAAAGAAGAGAGGGCAGGAGGGCTCCTCACAAAGGGAATAAATAGCCCATGCGAAGGCTCTCTGGTGGGAGGGAGCATGGCGCACATACCAGGGATTGAAAGAAGACTGGTGAGCTGGAACAGAGACAGCGGGGGAGGAGCATGATATCATGTGAGACTGCAGAAGCAGGCAAGGACTGTGGAGGGCCTTCTTGACAAAGGTAGGGATCTGGGTTTTTATCCTAAGAGCAGTGAGAAGCCATTAACATTAATGTGTCTTAAACGTTTATGTGAAATGATCAGACCTGCATTCTGAAAAGATAATCTTTCCTGCAAGATAGAGAATGGATTAGAGGGGAAGTCTAGGGTGGAAGCAGGGAGACCTGGTAGAAGATTATCTCTACAGGTAAGAGATAATGTTGACTTTTACTGGAGACAACAGATACTGGGAGAACTTGAATGAAGAGGAAAGAGATACCAAGGAAGTATGAAATTAAGAAAAGAGGTGGTTGTTATTGATTTTGTGAAGAAACTTGGCATTTTATAAGTTAATGGGAAGAATATAAAAGAAAAGAAAGAGAAAGGTTAAAGGATAATCACTTATGAAAGGTCCTTGAAAAGGCAGGAGGGAAGGGATCCAAAGCAGAGTAGAGAGACTGGCCATTAATAGTGTTAACAAGAGGGAGGGAAATGCAGATGGAGGTGGGTCCTGATAGGAAGTTAAGAGCATGTCCATCTGATGGCTTCTACTTTCTTTAGAAGTAGGAAGCGAGCAAGTCTGCTGGAATGAAAAGGGAAACGGAGGTTGGAGGTTTAATAGTACTGGAGACAGTTTGAAATAGTTGTTTTGGAGCATGGGGAAGAGAGTTTCTCAGGGAAATACTGTGGGTTTGCCAGGCCATTTGAGGCCCCTCTTGGAATTGGATATGGGACTAGTCTGCTTCAGTGTATAGCTTTCTCCAACAGATCCCAGTTGCTCAGGTATAGTCATGGAGAGAGGGGACAGTTGGTTCATCCAATGTAGGAGTTTCCCAAATAGACAGGACAGGAAGAGAGAGGACAAAGGAAGTTTAGAGTATTGGGAAGAGTGTTGCTGAAATGATAGGCCATGGAAACTAAGTGGCATAAGGCGTGAGCTGAAGAAAGGAGAGGGTGATGAATGGGGAGAAAGTAGAGATGACAGTGGACTGCAGATCCCATGGGATCAGAGAACAGTTTGTGGGAGTAGTGGAAGAAGAAGAGACTGTGGTCAGAGAGTGGGCTCATTTATTAGTGATTTAGAGATGGAGCAGTTACCAGTTGTATTAGTCAGGGTAGACTAACTGCTATAGCAAGCACTGCCAAAATGTTCAGTGGCTTAATACAGTATGAGCTTGTTTATCATGAACAAAACAAGAGTTTATTTCTTGCTCACACAATAGTCCAAGCAGGTTTTCCTTTTGGGCTACTCTTCAGGGAAGCTTTTCTCCAAGCAGATTCAGGGACTAAGCTCTTTCTATATTGTGGCTCTGCTGTCTCCCATGACTTCAGAGTCCTTCACTGGACTCTTTGCATTCAGGTGGCAGAGGCAGGAAGAGAGGGAATCATACAAGTGCGGGTTCTGTGAATCAGACTTGCAAGTGGCACACATCACTTCCTAGGGAGGCTAAGAAATGTAATCTAGCTGTGTGCCTAGAAGGAAGAGGGAAATAGTTTGATGAACAACTAACCAGGTTCTGCTACACTTGACCAAATCCAGAGTGTGACCATGAAGATGGGTACCTGAGATGGACGGAGGAGAAGGTTATTGGAGATGATATCAAGGAGCTGAGAAGTCAGAATGCTAGATGAGCTGTCCATGTAGACATTGATTTCACCCAAGATGATGGTGGAGGTTGGGATGTGGAGCTTGACTATGAGCCAAGCGCCCAAGTCTTCCAGGAATGAGCCTGATTGACTAGGAGCCAGGCAGGAGATGTCAGCCATGAAGAGGGGAATGGTTGGTCTCTTCTGGAGGCCAGGGAGCCATCTTTCCCTGCCCTTGAGCCCCAAGTGGAGGCCTCAGCTCCTCCTTCCTGGCCAAGGAAAAGTGGTAGGCTCGAAGCATGGTATCTGTGGCACAACAGTGTGGGTGTACTCCTCAAGGACAGAACCCAGGCCTGATCACCCCTATGTGCCCAGTGCTTAGCATATGGCTTGGCCCAGTGGAGCATCTAAGACTATTGAAAGAGTGAATGAATGTTTCAATATCCAAGAAGCATCTATGCTAAAATCAGTGATTTCTACACTTCTCCTTTGGGGCTTATAGATGGAGAGAGATTACCTCTGGGTTTTGTCCATCTTTCACAGATCACCTCACAACCCTGCCCCACGTGCAGAAGTACCTAAAGTCTGTACGCTACATTGAAGAGCTCCAAAAGTTTGTGGAAGATGACAATTACAAGTAAGTCCCCACCTACTCCTCGTGTTGGTTAGGTCCACCCCCCCTCAGCTGTTGCCCTCAGCATTCTGGTTCTTGCAGGTGGCCTGGGCCTTGTTGGGAACAGGGCTTATAGAAGGTCATTCCAGCAGTACCCTCCCCCCAAAACACGCAGAAGCACACATATGTAATGTGACCTCTGACCCCACAGACCCCACAGTGGGTTTCTGAGCATCTTCTCCCATTTGCCTCTGCCCTAACCCCCCAGGCGCCACTGTTCTGAGGAAGGTTTTCTGTTAACTTATCAGGTATGCAGAATATAAATTTGAACTCCATAGACATGTATGGTGCAGGCTTGCCCTTTCTGGGTTATCATGAATGACTGCTTCCCCACCCACAGCACTCGGTGGAAGGCCAGATTTCTAGCCACATCTCTGGGCCAGCAAACAGAGTTCTGTGAGAGCCCTTTTTATGTATGGGACAGCCCTCTGTGGCTCCCAACTTTCTGCAGGACTCTCACTGTCAATCACCGTCCAAGGTCCCATCTCCATCCCCATGCAGTCCCTGTAGTGGAGACCCAGCTTCCATAAAGACCCCATGGGCCCTCTGGCGTCCACGTCCATTCATTGTGCTTGGGCTTCCAATAATTTCTTCATTTGTGGCCCCTGGGAATTTACCCAGCATTTCCATGTATTTGGAGCAAATTTTTTCATATTAACTCTGTCTGCCGCATTGATTAGACATCCCCTTGTCTCATTTTGAGATTGAGGTCAACTGTAAGCCTTGGTAATTTTCATAGGATCTGATATTGAAGCAGGTCTCCAGCATCTTGCAACTGATTATTTATCACCTAAATGCCAACTTAACAGGAGCCCTGGTGGCACAGTGGTTAAGAGTTCAGCTGCTAACCAAAAGGTCGGCAGTTCGAATCCACCAGCCGCTCCTTGGAAGCCCTATGGGGCAGTTCTACTCTGTCCTGTAGAGTCACTGTGAGTCAGAATTGACTTGATGGGAACAGGTTTTATTTTTTTAAATGCCAGTTTTACATGTATTTTTTAAAACTTCATCTCATTGGTTGCTTCTAGCATGCTATGATTCTTCTGAATCCCACTATCCAATGTATGTTATATCTCTTCCAGTTTTGTGCCTACAGATTTGATCGGCTTGATTACTTTGTCTTGATCCAAGTCACTGAAAACTGCAGAGAGTTGTGACCACTAGCAGCATACCCAGGTTACCAGTGATCTCCTCACCAGGACCTTGGGAATGGCTATTCCAATAGTTACACATCTGGCCAGCTCTACAGTAGTGGTTCTTAGCCCTGACTGTGAATCATAATCACCTGAGAAGGTTTCTAGTGTATGGGTGGGGCCTGGAAATTCGTATTTTTCAGAGATCTCCAGGTGATTTTAATGATCAGCCATGTTTGAGAACACAGACATAATGTCTATAGTTATTAATGTATAATTGTTAAAGTAGAATGTAATGTAAAATTGTGATATATGAGAGTTAAAACAATAGACAAAGGCCAGAGATTACAATTAAAATTATGTCTGCCACAAATAAAGCTCATTTTATTTACGAAGCATTTACTGTTCCTGAAAAGAGTACCTGGAATGAAAAATTGTTCCCACTTAGGTTCTGGGATAGTATTTTCCATTCATGTGTGTACTGAGATTAAAGAAACAGTAGTTTTTCATTAACATTAATATGCTTTAAGGAGAAAAATGGTCTATAAATACTTCTGACCATGAGATAATCCTTGGACAAGTTGCAGATCATGAGTAATTACTCCTTCCATCCTAAAGTACATTCAACGACCCCAGTACTTTACGCGAAACAACAGCATCAGCCTGAATTTTATAAAGGCCCTTTGTTGTGGTCGCAGTGGACAAACACAGAGAGGAAGCATGCATTCTCACTCCAGGTTCCCAGACCCATTGGGGGGGGGGGGGTCCCTTCCCAGTGAGTTCCTGGCTCTGAGTGTCAAGAGATGGGTGGGCCTTGTGATTCTGCTTGAGGAGCCCATACTCAAGAGCCCAGCTCATGCCCTGGAGACTTGCTCCCCGTCCCCAAAGGATGCAATGGTTTCATTATTACATTCCATTTCTAACATCCTGTCCCCATCTGCTTTGTAGATATTGTGCCAAGGGGTCCAACCAGTGCTTTGTTTTTCTTGGCCTTTTTTCTATTTTTTTAATTTAAGGAAAATTACCCAAATTTCCACCATGTAAAAAGAGTGACCATTAGCATTAAGTGAACCTAATTTCAGACATTTTTCTCTGCATATATACATAGAGAAGGATGAATCAATGGATGGATACAAGAGTAGAATCTATTAAAATTGGGTCGTACTATACTTGCTTTTTTTAATTAAAAGTGTTAGCTTTAATTTTATTTTAATTTAACTGGAAAAAGGAACTAAAATAAAACTTAAAGAATTGCTGCTCTTCAAATAAATGTTTCTTCACCACAAGAGATATTATTTCCTAAAAGATCATTCTAAACTTAATAAAAGAGGTCAGGAAAAACGTAAGAGGTTTGAATCAATTAGTTTTATTTTAACTAGGTTTCCATTGTGAATGTCAGTTGACTCTGGTTATGAAAGAAGAGAACATTAACACTCTTTCCCTTCCTTCACCTCCCCTCTGCCACCTCCCAGTTTTTTGTTAGTTGTATTATTATTACCACCAAGTTTATAACATAAACTTCATGTTCCAGAATCATAATTCCTGCTATTTAGTAATTTTAAACGGATTCAATTCTGACCACCTGTTGTTTTACCACAAATTCGTCATTCCTGAGTCTTTATTTTAAATCAGTCCCTCGTTTAGCTGAATTTCATTATGAGGTAGGTTTCTTCCCCGCAAAAAGAGCTTATAGGTCCTGTGTTCCCTGATTTCTCACAAAAATGTCTGCATCTTCCTGGGTCTAGCATTGTTCGGTCATGCTCCTTTGCTTCTGTCCCTCAGACCTTGCTTCATTGCCTTCTGGAATTCGATTGTTGCTGTAGAGAGTTCTGAAGTCAGTCTGATTTTTTTCCTCTTGTAAGTGACTTGTTTTGTTGGCCTGCTTTGAGCAAAGAATTCCTTGAAGTTCAAAGACTTAGTAATAAGGGAGTTCCTAAGAGTGAAGGGTTCTGTACCAACTTTCCCTGGAACGTGGTATGCTCTTTTTTCATTTCTGAGGAATTCTTCTGGCTTATATCTGTGCCATTTCTTGGCTTCCCTCTTTCAGGGATTCCAGGAATCCGTATGTTGTATGCTCTCTACCCTCCATGTCTATTATCTTCTTTCTAATGGCTACAATCTCCACCTTTTCATCAATAGTCACTCTGAGAGTTTGTTAGGTACTCATTCAGTCCTCTGTTGTTTCAGTCCTTTGTTTGTTCTCTTAGGTTTTCAGTCTCCCTTTTTGATTTATCCTTTTGTTTTATCATCTCATTTTTCAGGTTTTGTTTTATTCAATCCATGTTCTTAATAAGTTGTTTTATGGATTGAGGCATTGGTAAGATTCTTTTTACTCCTTGGGCTGCCTTCTAGGTTGGGCTCTTTGGGAAGTGCTGTATTCCTTTCTATTCCATTTTGTTGTGAGAGGATGTTTGCTCGGTCACCATATCATTTCTTTTTGTCTTGCTCCTGTTTGAGAGGCTGCCTCTGGATATTCCATGGCTCTGATACAGGGAGGGAGACATCTGACCCTCCTCTCATATGTGTGAGGTGGGCTGGTTTTCCTCTCCTGCTGTGCTGCAAGGCCCATGGGTTCTTGGTCTTCCCACTCTTCTGTAGCCTAAAGGAAATGAGGGGAAGAAAGGGCTCAGGCTCCATCGAGGTAGGGAACATACATTCCTTTTAGATATGTGGACTCTTTTAAAAGGTCTTTATAAGGGTTTCCTCCACATAGTTGAGGGGCTGTAATCCATTTCAGAAAGGGAATATCCTTAGGTTTCAAATGCTACCCCCATGGAGACCTTCATTTCCATTCAAGTAGCGCTGTGTTCTCTACCCATTTGATCAGTTTCTCCCCCACATCTGTTGCTACTCAGAGAAAGCTAAGAACCCCCACTGAATTACTGAGAAGTCTCAGAGGGCAGGAGGGAAGCCATGCTATGTTGCAACTCTTGTTCCAACTTCAAATCCTCTTTTTCTTTCCTTAGTTGCAAGTTTTTGAAGTTCGTGGCTTTAAATTATACCCCTTAACTTGTTTAGTTGTAGCTGGTAATTTATTTTACTCATAAGCCTTTATAATTGTTTGTTGGTTTTGTTGGGAGAGGGAGAGTATGGAATCTGGCTCTACTCTGTCATTTTCACCCAGAATTTCTTACTTGGTGCTTAAAAAGCAAAATAATAGTGAGGTGCCAGTCCTCATATCCTGTTCGTTGGTTGGTACCTCTCTGGGGACATCTGATGAGAGAGGGTGCAGTGTATTGATTAAAGCACTGGTTTGGGTCAGACAGTCCTGGATTTGATCCCCTACACTGCCACTTGCTATCCCTGTGAATTTGGGAAAGCTACTTAACCTTGCTGCTCCTCAGTTTCCTATCTATAAAATGTGGACAATAAATGTGCCTAGTTTATAGGGTTGTTGTGAGAATCAACACATCTATGCACATAAACAATCAGCCATTATTGCTCGTTTTACTTTGTCTTCCTTAACCATTGTTTCTCTGACATGAAAATGGGGACCGAGAGGGAAGTGGCTGTGGTCTGGAGCAGACCTTGCAGGTTTCCTGGGTTCCATGATTATAACACCCTAAACAGCAATCCATTTTTCCCAACACCAAGTGTACACGTGTTCGGTTCCACCTGATACACCTGAGTACATCTGATCTTGTGACGATCTTTGTTTTCAGACTATCGCTCAGAATTGAACCAGGAAGCAGCTCTCCGAGACTAGTCTCTTCCAAGGAAGATCTTACAGGTATCGTAGCCACCTCAAATGGGAGCAAACCTACTGTGTAATAGATTAAACATGGCTGCCAGGGTCAGCATTCACTGTGAAGACAAAGGACAAATTTGGGTCTGCAGCTTGGCAGACTCAGCTGTCACTGCTATCCCTGCTCACAGCCTTCCTACACCAACCTGCCTGGGCTCCTGATCACGTAGGGGCACCTGTGGGATACCTCTGTGTTAAGAGATCACTGGAAGAACCTGGGTATTGGCACCTGGGATCAAACAGCCCCGAGAGTGGCAAGATCAGAACCCCAGTTTGGAGCATGCACAGGGTAGAGAAAGCACCAAGGTCTTCTCCAGACCACCTGGACCCTTATCATCAGGGTTGCTGCCCAGGCTCAGGTTTATTGCTCTGGAGGGGGGCTCAGGATGCCTGAGGCATTTGGATGCTACCAGACGCAGATGGCTCATCTTCCTGGAGCATCAGTTTTATTCACATATCTGGGGGACACACACACAGTGTTTCCTGGTTAGTAAGAACCTAGGCTTTGAAATCAGTAAGACCTGGGTTCAAACCCAAGCTCTGTTTCCGAGATTTGTCGCTTTACCTTCCTGATCTTCAGTGGCCTCATCCACAAAATGGAGGTAATAATAGTCATTACCTTATAGAGTTGTGATAGCTGGATAAGTTCACACCTGTAAAGTACTCAACCCAGGCAGAGCACATTGTGAAGACCTACGTGGTATTAGCTGCTTCATTGTTATTATTGTAATGGTTACCTTTCTTGGTATTCCAGCCAGCTCTTAGTGGCTAGGGATGATCTCCTCTGCTGCTGCCCAGGTAGGGATGGGATGAAGAGTTGGTGGGGAGGAGAAGTAGATGATCCAGCTACCTTTCCTGCCACTGGTTTCTCTCTCTCCTTCTGGGAGAGATCTGGGTGACATCAACCTGGGTTCTAAGCCACTAAATCTTAGGCAAGTGACTTCATCTCTCTGGTCCTTGGTTTCCTTACCTATAAAATGGGGATAATAAAACCTTTATCCCAGGATTGTTGGAATATCAAAAATGAAATGAAAACAATTGAAAGAGTTAGCAAGACCAAAAGCTGGTTCTTTGAAGAGATCAACAAAAGCGATAAACAGTTGGCCAAACTGACAAAAGAAAAACAGGAGAGGAAGCAAATAACCCGAATAAGAAATGAGATGGGTGATACTACAAAAGACCCAACAGAAATTAAAAGAATCATAACAGAATACTATGAAAAATTGTACTCTAACAAATTTGAAAACCTAGAGGAAATGAACAAATTTCTAGAAGCTCACTACCTACCTAAATGAACACAAAGAGGTAGAACAACTAAATAAACTTAAAACAAAAGAAGAGATTGAAAAGGTAATTAAAAAACTCCCAACCAAAAAAAAAGCCCTGGCCCAGATCGCTTCACTGGAGAATTCTACCAAACGTTCAGAGAAGAGTTAACACCACTATTACTAAAGGTATTTCAGAGCATAGAAAGGGGTGGAATACTCCCAAATTCATTATATGAAGCCAGCATAACCCTGATACCAAAACCAGGTAGACACCACAAAAAAAGAAAATTACTAACCAATATCCCTCAAGAACATAGAGGCAAAACTCCTCAACAAAATTCTAGCCAATAGAATTCAACAACATATTAAAAAATAATTCACCATGACCAAATGAGATTCATGCCAGGTATGCAGGGATGGTTCAAGTTAGAAAAACAATCAATGTAATCCATCACATAAATAAAACAAAAGACAAGAACCACATGACCTTATCAGTTGATGCATAAAAGGCATTTGACAAAATACAACACCCATTCATGATAAAAACTCTCAGCAAAACAGAAGAGAAATTTCTCAGCATAATTAAGGGCATTTATACAAAGCCAACAGCGAACATCATCCTAAATGGAGACAGTCTGAAAGCATTCTCTTGAGAACAAGAACCAGATAAGGATGCCCTTTATCACCACTCTTATTCAACATTGTGCTGGAGGTCCTAACCAGAGCAGTTAGGCTAGAAAAAGAAATAAAAGACACCCAAACTGGTAAGGAAGAAGTAAAAGTATCTCTATTTGCAGATGATATGATCTTATACACAGAAAATCCCAAAGAATCCACAAGAAAACTACTGGAACTAATAGAAGATTTCAGCAAAGTTTCAGGATACAAGATAAACATACAAAAATCAGTTGGATTCCTCTCCACCAAGGAAGAGAACTTTGAAGAGGAAATCACCAAATCAATACCATTTACAGTAGCCCCTAAGATGATAAAATACTTAGGAATAAATCTAGCCAGAGATGTAAAAGACCTATACGATGAAAACTACAAGACACTACTGCAAGAAACCAAAAGAGACCTGCATAAGTGGAAAAACATACCTTGCTCATGGATAGGAAAACTCAACATTGTGAAAATGTCAGTTCTACCCAAAGCGATCTACAGATACAATGCAATCCCGATCCAAGTTCCACCGGCATTTTTTAATGAGATGGAGAAATAAATAACCAACTTCATATGGAAAGGGAAGAGGCCCAGAATTAGTAAAGCATTACTCAAGAAGAAGAACAAAGTGGGAGACCTGACACTACTTGATTTTAGAAACTTATACTGCCACGGTAGTCAAAACAGCCTGTTACTGGTACAACAACAGATACATAGACCAATGGAACAGAATTGAGAATCCAGACATAAATTCATCCCCCTGTGAGCAGCTGATATTTGACAAAGGCCTAAAGTCCATTAATTGGGGAAAAGGCAGTCTCTCTAACACATAGTGTTGGCATAACTGGATATCCATCTGCAAAAAACTGAAGCAAGCCCCATACCTCACACCATGCATGAAAACTAACTCAAAATGGATCAAAGACCTAAATATAAAATCTAAAACAATAAAGATCGTGGAAGAAAAAATAGGGACAATGCTAGGAGCCCTAATACATGGCATAAACAGAATACAGACCATAAGTAACAATGCACAAACACCAGAAGAGAAGCTAGATAACTGGGAACTCCTAAAAATAAAACACTTAGGCTCATCAAAAGAATTCACCAAAAGAATAAAAAGACAACCTACAGAGTTGGAAAAAATGTTTGACTATGACAAATCCAGTCAGCATTTAATCTCTAAAATCTACAAGATACTGCAAAACCTCAACAACAAAAAGACAAATAACCTGATTTAAAAATGGGCAAAGGATATGAACAGACATGTCACCAAAGAAAACATTCAGGCAGTTAACAGACACGTGAGGAAATGCTCACAATCATTATCCATTAGGCAAATGCAAATCAAAACTACAATGAGATACCATCTCACCCTAACAAAGCTAGCATTAATCTTAAAAACACAAAATAATCAATGCTGGAAAGGTTGTGGAGAGACTTGAACACTTATACACTGCTGGTGGGAATGTAAAATGGTACAACCCCTGTGGAAATCGATTTGGCACTTCCTTAAAAAGCTAGAAATAGAAGTACCGTACGATCTAGCAGTCCCACTCCTTGGAATATATCCCAGAGAAATAAGAGCTGTCACATGAATAGATATATGCACACCCATGTTCATTGCAGCACTGTTCATGATAGCACAATGATGGGAACAACCTAGGTGCCCATCAATGGATGAATGGATAAACAAATTATGGTATATTCACACAATGGAATACTACACAGTGATAAAGAACAGCAATGAATCCGTGAAACATCTTACAACATGGAGGAATCTGGAAGACATGCTGAGTGAACTTAGTCATTTGCAAGAGGACAAATATTGTATGAGACCACTATTATAAGAACTCAAGAAAAGGTTTAAACACGGAAGACAACATTCTTTGATAGTTAGGAGGGAGGGAGGGAGAGGGGTATTCACTAACTAGATAAAATTATCTTAGGTGAAGGGAACGGTGACACACACTACAGGGAAAGTCAGCACAACTAGACTAAACCAAAAGCTAAGAAGTTTCCTGAATTCAGTCAAACACTTTGAGGACAGAGTAGCAGGGGTGGGGGCCTAGGGACCATGGTTTCAAGGGACATCTAGGTCAATAGGCATAACAAAGTTTTTAAGAAAATGTTCTGCATCCCACTTTGGTGAGTGGCGTCTGGGGTCTTAAAAGCTAAGGAGCAGCCGTCTAAGATAAATTAATTGGTCCCAGCCCACCTGGAGTAAAGGAGCATGAAGAACACCAAAGACACAAGGAAAATATTAGCCCAAGAGACAGAAAGGGCCACATAAACCAGAGCCTCCATCAGCTTGAAACCAGAAGAACTGAATGGTGCCCAGGTACCACCAATGACCGCCCTGACAGGGAACACAACAGAGAGTCCCTGATGGAGCAGGAGAAAAGTGGGGTGCAGAACTCAAATTCTAGTAAAAAGGCCAGACTTAATGGTTTTACTGAGACTGGAGGGACCCCAGAAGACATGGCCCCCAGACTCTCTGTTAGCTCAAAACTAAAACCATTCCTGAGGCCATCTGTTCTGACAAACTTTAGACTGGACTATGGGACATAAAATGATACTCGTAAAGAGTATGCTTCGTAGCTCAGTAGATACATGAGACTAAATGGGCAGCTCCTGTCCAGAGGCAGGATGAGAAGGCAGAGAGGGTCAGGAGCTGGTTGAATGGACACGGGAAGTCCGGGGTAGAAAGGAGGAGTGTGCTGTCACAGTATAAGGAGAGCAGCTAGGGTCACATGTAACAATGTGTGTATAAATTTTTGTATTAGAAACTAATTGGAATTGTAAACTTTCACCTAAAGCACAATAAAAAAGAAAATTAAAAAATGAAATGATATTAGGAAGCTACTTGGTGTAGTCTGACATGGAGCCTGTGTTCCGTAATCAGGTGGCTGTTGTAAGCTGCTACCTGGTGTCATGCAACCCTTAGTCTGGAAATCTATTCAAGCTATTCTATCCACCCTCCCAAGCTACTCCAGCTGCAGCATTAACATCCCCTCATGGGCACAGGGAAACCATAGAGCTCCACCAAGCAAGATCTTCTGCCTCAACTCCAGGGGTTTACGCCAGACCTCTGGTCCCCTCAAGCTGGCTTTTCCCAATTCTCCTGGCTCCATTTTTCAAGCTGGACCTGCTCCTAGCACTCCTGGGGGTCCTACCATAAGTTAGCAGAGGGAGATACTGATTGATGTGCAGAGCCTTAGGAGATGGCTGTTGTCCACGCCATGGGAGACAGAGTCCTGGCCTAAGTTCAGTTTTTACAGTCTTCATGAGGTCAGTATTAAAGTATCTTCTTCACTCCTACAACTCAGCAACAAAAAGACAACTCAGTTAAAAAACGGGTGAAGAACTTGAAGAGACGTTAGTCATTAGGGAAATGCAAATCAAAACCACAAATAAACACCACTTTACACCCACTAAAATGACTATTATCAGAAAAACAGAAAATAGCAAGTGTTGTCGAAGATGTGGAGAAATTGGAACCCTTATTCACTGCTGGTGGGAATGTAAAATGGTGCAACCACTGTAGAAAGCAGTTTGGTGATTGCTCAATAAGTTAAAAATAGTTTGACAGAGACTGGAGGAACCCCCGAAACTATGGCCCCGGATGCTCTGTTAACCCAGAACTGAAACCATTCCCGAAGCCCACTCTTCAGACAAAGATTAGACAGGACTATAAAACAAAAAATAATACACATGAGGGGTGTGTGCTTCTTAGCTCAATCAGATACACGAGACCAAATGGGCAGCTCCTGTCTGGAAGCAGGATGAGAAGGCAGAAAGGGACAGGAACTGGTCAAGTGGCCACAGGGAACCTGGGGTGGAAAGGGGGAGTGTGCTGTCACATTGTGGAGATTGCAATTAGTGTCACAAAATAATATGTGTATAAAATTTTTGTATGTGAAATTAACTCGAGCTGTAAACTTTCACCTGAAGGACAAAAAAAAGTTAGAATTACCATATGACCCAGCAATTCCACTCTTTGGTATATACCCCAAAGAATTGAAAGCAGGGTCTCAAACAGATACTTGTATACCTGTGTTCATTGCAGTGTTATTCACAATAGCCAAAAGGTGGAAACAACCCAAGTGTCCATCAACCAGATAAACACGTGGTATATCCACAGGATGGAATATTATTGAGCCATAAAGAGAAATGAGGTCCTGATACATGCTACAACATAGATGAACCTTGAAAACAGTATGCTGAGTGAAATAAGTCAGACACAAAAGGACAAATATTGTGTCATCCCACTTATATAAAGTATCTAGAATAAGCAAATGCATAGACAAAAGTTTACTAGTGAGTAAGGGGGCTGAAGGAGGGGGGATATGGGGAGTTATTCCTTAAGGGGTTCAGAGTTTCTGTTTAAGGTGATGAAAAACATTTGGAAATGGATAGTAATGAGGGTTGAACAACATGGTGACTGTAATTAATGTCACTGAATTATATACTTAAAAATGGTTGAAGTGACAAAAACAAACAAAAAACAACTATAAAGTTTTCCTCAATTGACGTTTGGGATTTTGCTATATAAACCTTAGAGTTAAAACAATAAAATAGCAATATCATGCAATACTAAATATAATATGTATACTTTCTGTAGTCCTTTCCCAAACCCACTGCCTTCCATACATGACAGATGACCCACTAGCAAGGGTGACCAGAAGGAAAGCTCCCAGTACCCATCTTCTGTCCCTGTTCTAGAACATCTTCCCCCCACTCAGCCAACGTTGTTCCTTTCAAGTGCTCAATCACCTATACGTGAGCTATGTGTATGTGTGTGGGGACAGAGGGAAGGTGGAGGGTTTGGGTTCCTATCAGAGGGATGTAGGAAATAGCAGAATTCTAAAGCAGTTGTTGCAGGCTACAGAAGGAGCAGTAGGAAAGGCTGGCCATTCAAGACTATTTCTTCAGGAGATAATGCCAGAATTCTAGAACATATTGAGAGCAGCCTCAAATACAACCGCATTCTGCCCTTCTGAGTCCCCTCGAAATCAGTGTGAATGAGAGGACTCCCTGTTAGGCCTCTGCAGCCTTATTAATATCCCTTAACAAAATGAGCCACATCTCTGGCCTTCTCCAGATGCCAAGACGTCCCCATGGCCAAACTCTCTTTCCACCCTTCAGGTAATGCTAGATGGTCCATCTCCCAGTGCCCTTTCCTGCTGCTGCCTGATTCCATTACTTTAGACCCAGCTGGGCCTGAACCAGGCTCACTGCCCTGTCCCTGCATGCTAGAGCCATTGAGGCAGGAAAATATGGGAGAGCAAGGGGTAATGACAGAGGGTGTTAGTACCTCTCTCTGGTGGTTCTCTCCATCCGCAGGCCAAATGCAAGCCTCATCTCTACCTGAGAGAAGCAAGACCTCTGGAAAGTTGCTCACACCAGGACCTTTACATGTTTCTAGAATGCTCTTCCCCTCATATTTCCATGATCAGCTTTTGCCAATCCTTTTAAACACAGAGAGGCCTTTATTTCAGCTCTTTGTTTCTTTACTATACTTACCACAATTTGTAATTAGTCTTTTTATTTATCTGTTTCCTGGACCTGACTGGTTCCTTGTTGACTCTCTAGCACCTGGTATAATGCCTGCCCTTTGTAGATGCTTGGCCCTCACAGGGTAGGTGGGTGGGTGGGTAGATGAATGGATGGATTGGATGGATTGGATGGATTAGATGGATTGGATGGATGGATGGATGATGGATGTTGTATGTATTTCAGCTTCAGGCCCCTGGTGGTCCTTTGGTGCATACTAGCCAAGAGTGCCAGTATCGATTGCTGTGGGGTTGTTTTGGACTCATGGCAACCCCATGTGTTCAGAGTAGAACCATTCTCCATAGGATTTTCAGTGGCTGGTTTTTTCAGAAGTAGACTACCAGGCCTTTCTTCTAAGGCACCTCTAGGTAGACTTGAACCTTCAACCTTTTGGTTAGCAGCCAACCGTGTTAACCTTTTCCATCCCCCGAGACTCCAACACAAGGGAGGTCTTATTGCTACAGCCTCAGACCTAAATCTCAGAGAGCCCCATCCTCTTTGGTGCCCTCCACCCCAATTAGGGCCGTCAGTCCAGGCCCTTTGTCTGCACCAGCCATTCAACAAGCCAGCCTGCAGAGACTATAGGCTGCCCACTCCCAGGGTAGATGGCAGCAGAGGCCATCTCTTCCCCTCCCGGCATCTGTTTGATCCAGATTGTCCGCTCTCTTCACAAGCATCCACCTGGCGACCTCCTCCCTGGGGAAGAGACCAGGCCCCCATCTGTGCTTCTGCCCCCAGTCTGGGTCTGGACCACCACCACCCCCTCCACTGCTAAGGCTGGGAAAGAGTCCAGAGGGTTATAGACCAGGAGCCAGGCTCAGAAAACTAAAACTGCTAATTAGCGGTTACGATGGGATGGGTAGCTTAAGAACTGAGCCACTGGCTGAGTCCTGGGGCAGGAGAGGAGGAGCTGCATTTACCAGTCTCTTTTTGTTGTTGTTGTGCGTTAGGTGAAAGTTTACAGAGCAAATTAGATTCCTTTTAGATAGTTTGTACATAAAGTGTTTCATGGCCTTGGTGTCATTCCCCACAACATACCAGCACTCCCCATTTCGACCCTGGGTTCCCTGTTTCCTTTTGTGCTGATTTTCTACCCCTTCCTGCCTTCTCATCTTTGCTTTTGAACAAATATTGCCCTTTTGCTCTCGTATAATTGATTGTTCTAAGGAGCACATTCCTCTTGGGTGTTATTGTTTATTTTATGGGTTTGTATATTGTTTGGCTGGAAGGTGATCTCTGGGGATGGCTTCAGTTCCAGGTCAGAAGGGTGTGTTAGGGTCATAGTCTCAGGGGTTCCTCCAGTCTCTGTCAGACCAGTAAGTCTGGACTTTTTATGAATTTGATTTTTTTTTTCCTACAGTTTTTCTCCCACTCTGTCCAGGACTCTCTGTCGTGATCCCAGTCAGAGCAGTTGGTAGTGGTGGCAAGGCACCGTCTAGTTCTTCTGGTCTCAGGGTTGTATAGGCTGTGGTTCATGTGATCCATTAGTCCTTTGGACTAATTGCTCCCTTGAGACTTTGTTTTTTTTTCACTCTTCCTTTGCTCCGGACTGAAAGAGACCAATAATTGTATCTTAGATGTCCACTCACAAGCTTTGGAGAATCCAGATACTAACTGAAGTTGGATGTAGGACATTGTCATTATGAACTATGTTGTGCCAGTTGATACAGATAATCCCCTGAGTCTATGGTCCTTTTGCCTTCAAGTCTAGGAACTTTATCCCACGAGGTGTTTGGTTATGTCTAAGAG
Source organism: Dugong dugon (assembly GCA_030035585.1). Taxonomy (NCBI): domain Eukaryota; kingdom Metazoa; phylum Chordata; class Mammalia; order Sirenia; family Dugongidae; genus Dugong; species Dugong dugon. The sequence goes on from CM057471.1 coordinate 71,871,551, forward strand.
GCTTCCCTGACTGTGCCACTTGTGTGCTCATTTGTCTTTATTAATATATGAGGAGCACCTACAGTCATGTATTTAGAAATATCCACTACTAAACCTGTATCTGTCTGTGGGTGTGCTCCCTGACACTCTCCCACACCTTTTGACATATCTGTCTGTGTATCCATTCGTAAATTATTGTTTGTTAATACTGTTGATACAGGATTGTCTACGCCGTAGTAGTTACCGTAGTTGCCCTTTATTCCTGTCTTCCTCTCAGTGTCCTCTCTTGCCTTGGTCATGTTCTGCTGACTTCTCTCATATTGTGCACTGCTTTCCCCTTCATCAGTATTAACACGTGTCTACTGTCTATTTGGTAATTTTCCCTCGCTCCCTGTCCCCTCCCTGGTAACCATCAAAGAATGTTTTTTCTTTCTTTCTTTTTTTCTCCTATGTGTAAACCTTTTGTTGTTACATTATAATAGTGTTCTCATACAATATTTGTCCTTTTGTGATTGGCTTATTTCACTCAGCGTAATGTCCTCCAAATTCATCCATGTTGTGAGATGTTTCTTGGATTCGTCATTATTCTTTATCATTGCATAGTATTCCATTGTGTGTATGTACCACAGTTTGTTAATCCATTCTCATCTGTTAATGGACACTTAAGTTATTTCTACCCTTGTGCTATTGTGAATAATGCTACAGTGAACATGGGTGTACATACGTCTATTCGTGTAATGGCTTTTATTTCATTAGGGTGCATATCTAGGAGTGGGATTGCTGGGTCGTGTGGTATTTCTATTTCTAGCTGTTTGAGGCAGTGCCATACTATTTTCCGTAGTGGTGGTACCATTTTACATTCCCGCCAGCAGTGTATAAGAGTTCCAATCTCCCACAACCTCGCCAGCATTTACTCTTTATTTTTTGTTAGTGCCAGTAATGTCAAGATGAGATGGTATCTCATTGTAGTTTTGATTTGCATCTCTCTTACTGCTAATGATCACGAGCATTTCTTCATATGCTTGTTAGCAGCCTGAATGTCTTCTTTGGTGAAGTGTCTGTTCATATCCTTTGCCCATTTTTTAATTGGATTGCTTGTCTTTTTTGTTATTATTGTTGAGGTGTTGAAGTTTTCTATAAATTTTAGAGATTAGACCCTTGTCAGATATGTCATAGCCAATTTTTTTTCCCCAGTCTGTAGGTTCTCTTTTCACTCTTTTGGAGAAGTATTTTGTTGAGCATAAGTGTTTAATTTTTAGGGGGTCCTGTTTATCTAGTTCATCTTCTGTGTGTCCATTTTTAGTTATGTTTGGTGTTCTATGTATGCCATATATTAGGGCCCCTAGCATTGTCCCTGTTTTTAACTCCATGATCTTTATAGATCATGGTTTTAGGTTTTAGGCTTTATATTTATATTTGATCCATTTTGAGTTAGTTTTTGTGTATGGTGTGAGGTATGGGTCCTGTTTCATTTTTCTGCAGATAGATTCCCAGTTTTGCCAGCACCATTTGTTGAAGTGGCTGTCTCTGCCTCATTTAATAGACTTTGGTTCTTTGTAGAAGATCAGCTGCCCATAGGTGGATGAGTCTACTTCTGGGTTCTGAATTCTGTTCTGCTGTCTTTGTGTCTGTTGTACCAATACCAGGCTGTTTTGACTACCGTGGCTGTATGGTAGGTTCTTAGATCAGGTAGTGTAAGGCCTCCTACTTTGTTCTTCTTCTTTAATAAAGCTTTACTTATTTGGGATCTCTTTCCCTTCCATATAAAGCTAGTGATTAGTTTTTGCATCTTCTTGTAGAATGCTTTTGGGATTTGGATAAGGATTGCATTGTATGTATATGTCACTTCGGGTAGAATTTTCACAATGTTGAGTCTCCCTATCCATAAGCATGGTATGTTTTCCCATTTATGTTAGGTCTCTCTTGGTTTCTTACAGTAGTGTTTGTAGTTTTCTTTGTTTAGGTCTTTTACATCCCTGGTTAGATTTATTCCTAAGTATTTTATTTGTTTAGGGGCTAATGTAAACGGTATTACTTTCCTGATTTCCTTTCCATAGTTCTCTTTATTGGTGTGTAGGAATCCAACTGATTTTTGTGTGTTTAACTTGTATCTTGCTACTCTGCTGAATCTTTATATTAGTTCTAGTAGTTTTCTTGTAGAGTCTTTTGAGTTCTCTGTGTATAGTATCATATCATCCACGAATAGGGATAGTTTTACTTCTTCCTTACTGATTTGGATGCCCTTTATTTCTTCTTCTTGCCTCATTGCTCTAGCTAAGACTTCCAGCACAGTGTCAAATAGGAGTGGTGATAAAGGGCATCCTTGTCTTGTTTTCCTTCTCAGAGGGAATGTTTTCAGCCTCTCTCCATTGAGAATGATGTTGGCTGTTGGTTTTATAGAGACACCCTTTATTATGTTGAGCAATATCCATTCTATTCCTATTTTATTGAGAGTTTTTATCAGGAATGGGTGTTTTATCAGGAATGCCTTTTCTGCATCCATTGAGATGACGATGTGATTCTTTTTTTTGTCTTACTTATGTTGTGGCTTGCGGTGATTTATTTTCTAATGTTGAAACATCATTGCATGTCTGATATGAATCCCACTTTGTCATGATGTATTATTTTTTTGATATACTGTTGAATTCTATTGGCTAGAATTTTGTTGAGAATTTTTACATATATATTCATGAGAGATATTGGTCTGTGATTTTCTTTTTTTGTGGTATCTGTACCTGATTTTGGAATGAGGCTTATGCTGGCTTCATAGAATGAATTTGGAAGTATCTTTTCCTTTTCTGTGTTCTGAAATAGTTTGAGTAGTACTTGTGTGACCTCTTTTCTGAATGTTGGTAGAATTCTCCAGTGAAGCCATCTGGGCCTGGATTTTTTTTGTTGGGAGTTTTTTTAAATTACCTTTTCAATCTCTTCTCTTGTTATGGGTCTGTTCAGATTTTCTACCTCAGTTTGTGTTAGTTTAGGTAGGTAGTGTGTTTCTAGAAATTTGTCCATTCCCTCTAGGTTTTCAAATTTGTTGGAGCACAGTTTTTCATAGTACTCTGTTATGATCCTTTTTATTTCAGTTCTGATGTGATGTTCCCCATTTCATTTCTTATTTGGGTTATTTGCTTACTGTCCTGTTTTCCTTCTGTCAGTTTGGTCAGTGGTTTGTCAATTTTTTTGATCCTTTCAAAGAACCAACTTTTGGTTTTGTTGATTCTTTCTATTGTTTTTCTATTCTCTATTGCATTTATTTCTGCTCTGATCTTTATTATTTCCTTTCTTCTGGTGGCTGTGAGCTTCTTTTGCTGTTCTCTTTCTGTTTGTTTGAGTTGTAAACCTAACATTTTTATTTTATCCCTTTCTTTTTTTGATGTGTGCATCTATTGCTATAAATTGACCTCTGAGCACTGTCTTTGCTGTGTCCCAAAGGTTTTGATATGATATGCTTTCATTCTCATTTGATTCTAGGAATTTTTTTTATTCCATCTTTGATTTCTTTTATTATCCAATGGTTTTTAAGCAAGGTGTTACTCAGTTTCTATGTTTTTTTTTTTTCCCTTGCTCTTCCTGTTACTAATTTCTACTTCTTTGCCATTGTGATCAGAGAAGATGCTTTGTATTATCAGTGTTTTGTATTTTGTTGAAGGTTGCTTTGTGGCATAAGATGTGATCTATTCTGGAGAACATTCCGTGTGCACTGGAAAAAAATGTATACTTTGCTGATGTTGGGTGGAGCATTCTATATATGTCTTTGAGGTCAAGTTGGTTGATTGTGACCTTTAGATTTTCTGTGTCTTTGTTGAGTTTCTTTCTAGATGTTCTGTCCTTTGCCCAGAGTGGTGTGTTGAAGTCCCCTACAATTATTATGGAATTGTCAGTTACTCTTTTCTCTTTTCAGTGCTGTTAGAGTTTGTGTTATGTATTTTGGAGCCCTGTCATTGAGTGCATAGATATTTATTATGGTTATGTCATCAAGGTGGATTGTCCCTTTAATCATTATATAATGTCCTTCCTTGTCTTTTATGGTGGATTTTGTCTTAAAGTCTATATTATCTGAGATTAGTGTTGCCACTCCTTTTGTTTTTTGCTTGCTGTTTGCCTGATATATTTTTCCCATCCTTTGATTTTTATTATATTTATGCCTTTGTTTTTAAGTAGAGAGCATATTGATGGGTCCTGTTTTTTTATCCATTATGTCACTCTCTATCTCTTTATCGGTGCATTTAAGCCATTTACCTCAGTGTGATTATCAATATCTGTGAGTTTATTGCTGTCATTTTGTAGTGCTTTTTTTGTGCGTTGCGGACGTTTTCTTTGTTCCTCTTACTCTCCTGTGCTGAGTTCCTTTTGTTTGTGAATTTTCTTTTCATTGCTTTCATTTTTGTAGATTTTGTGTTTACTGAGGCTTTGTCTTTTTCTTCTTTATTTTGATGAGTAGGTTTGTTAACTTTCTTTGTGGCTACCCTGAAATTTACCTTTATCTTCCTACTTTTAAAGCAGTAATTTACTTCTTGATATTGCCTTGACCTCCTTTCCATATGGAAGTTCTGAACTTATACCCATTATTCCCCCTTTGTGTTTTGAAGTGATCATCAGTTATAGATTGACATATCTCATTCTGTATTTTATGTCTTTTAGCTTTATTTTTGAGAGTTCTTTATCTGGGTTGTTATCTGGCTGGTGTTATCATGTGTTTTAAATCTCAAGATGTTGTCTGATGTTGTTAGTTTCCTGTCCAAAGGACTCCCTGTAACATTTCTTGTAAAGTTGATCTGGTTTTTACAAATTCCCTTAAGTTCTGTTTATCTGGAAATGTCCTAATTTCATCATTGTATCTGAGGGATAATTTTACTCGATATATAATTCTTGGTTGTTACTTTTTTTCTTTCTTGGTTTTATATATGTCATCACATTGCCTTCTTGCCTGCGTAGTTTCTGCTGAGTAATCAGAGCTTAGTCTTATTGATGCCCCTTTGTAGGTGATCTTTCATTTTTTCCTGAGCTGCTTTCAGGATTTTTCTTTTTCTTTGGTTTTGTAAAGTTTGACTGTGGTATGTCTCAGTGTTCTTCTTTTGTGATCTATCCTGTATGAGGTTAGTTTTGCTTCTTGGATGGTTATCTTCTCATCTTTCATGACATTAGGGAAGTTTTCTGTCAACAAATCTTCAACAATTCTTTCTGTGCTTTTTGTCGACTCCTCCTCTTCTGAGATTCCGATCACACGTAAGTTATTCCTCTTAATGGTGTCCCACATAACTTTTAGAGTGTCTTCATTATTTTTTTAATTCCTTGAACAGATTAGTGTCAAGGGTTTTGTCTTCTATTCTGCTGATCCTGTCTTCCATTGTTTCGATTATACTCCCATGGCTTTCCACTGAGTTGTCTATTCTGAAATTTTATTGTTAAGCCTCTGGATTTCTAGTTGCTGTTTTTGTATGGTTTCCAATTGTCTATTTATTTTGTCATCTTGTTCTTGTATTGTTTTCTTGAATTCTTCTAGTGTTTTGTCTGTGCTTTCCTTGGTTTTTGTCTATATTTTCCATTGTTTTGTCTGTGTTTTCCTTGATTCCTTTCAGGACCCTGTATGTAAGTCTTTTGAATTCTTTATCAGGAAGCTCTAGTACCATTTCTTCTCAGGGAAGATTTCTGGTTCTTCATTTTGGTCCCTTGCTGGGGCCATCTTGCCCTGCTTCTTTAGGTGGCTTACTATTGTCTGTTGCCTCTGGGACATTAGGGATTATTTTATTTATTTTTTAATTGTATAATTGTTTGCAGTGTCATTTTTTTATTTTGTTTTGATGATTCCTGGCAGGTGTGGTTGGCGTGGTGCTCTGGTTGCTGTACTGGCCATGCTAGAGTACTCCCTACCTGTCTCTGTGCAAGTAGGGCAGTGGGTAGATGTGGGAGCTCAGGTCTCTGTTTACTGCTCTTTTGGAGTACCTGAGGGGGGATTTGTCATAGCTTGGCCTCCATCAGTCTTCAGTTCAGTGGTACAGGAGCAAGGAGTTGTACTCACCTTGCAAGGAGAGCAGCCAGTGTGGTGAGTGTGGCAGGCAAGTGGGGGCATGGTCATCACTTCTCACCAGTTGTGGGGGATGAGAGGTAGAAGGGGGTGGTGGGCAGATATGCACACAGTTGTTCTACCTCTGCCTTCTCCTGGGCAATCTTCATGTGGCTTGGCATCTCTTTTCTCCCATCTCTGCTTCCTGTCTTGCTTGTTGGATCTCTTTTATATCTCAAAAGAGATTGACTCAACATACACACTACACTAATCCTGCCTCATTAACATAACAAAGAACCCATTCCCAAATGGGATTATAACCACAGGCATAGATGTTAGGAATTACAGCACATATTTTTGGGGGACACAATTCAATCCATAACACTCATCAAGTGTAACTTTATTGTGATGCTATCATTGTCAATACTATGATTTTGCCTCCATCACTGAATCAGCCTTCAGGTTTTAGCTAATCATCACTGCCTCAGGGAAGCCTTGACTACCCTCTAAACAGGTCAGACCCTCTGTTACATCAGGGATTGGCAAACTGTGGGCCAAATCTAGCCCACCCATGTAGTTTTCATTGGGACACAGCCATGCCCATTCATTGACATATTGTCTGTGGCTGCTTTCGTGCTACAACAGACTTGAGTAGTTGCATAAGAGACCCTATGGCCTGCAAAGCCAAAAAATTTACTATCTGACCTTTTACAGAAAGTTTGCCAACCCCTGTTCCAGCTCTGCCCTTCTCCTTCATAGCACTTACCTCTGTGGTAACTAGACAGTTCTCTGTGTACTTATTTGTTCCATGTCTGTCTTCCCCACCAAACTGAAAGCTTCCTGAAGTAAGGGTTAAATCTGGAATTCCCAAAGCCCAGCCTAAACTGCAGCATGTAGGGGCACTTGATAAATATCCATAGTCGCCTGCCCTTGCCCTTCAGCTGTGGCCTCTCTGAGCTCCTTGCTGGGCCATGTGGGCACCTGCTTCTCGGCAGCAACTCCAGAGTGGGCCGACTGCTGACTCGGCACTCCCTTCCTGGGGAAGTGCTGATGCCGGCAGTTTTTACACAGTGGCGCAAGCTCCAGCTCACAGGAGTGTTTTCCACCAACTTTCCAAATTGTTGGCTTCAGCCCTGAAAGCAGGATGTTAAGGTTTTCATTGATCACCAGAGGGGCTGGGAGTGTCTGGAAGGCTTTAGACACACTCAGTGATCCCAGCTTCCCATTTGCACCTCAGATGACCGAGAGGTGGTGGATGCTGCTGCGGCCATGAAACAGCCAAGGGGTTCAGTGGAGGGTGGGAGCAGAGGGGCAGCTCCAGGGAGCCCTTCCCCAGGTCTGGCAGTTAGAGTGAGCCATGTGGCAGGAACCTGCCCAGACACAGGGACAGGAATGTGCCTTTTGCAGTCCCGGGAATGGAAGGAACACAGCTTCCCTCAGCTCCTCAGAAACAGGGTTTCAGCTATAGTTCTGGGCTCTTTTTCCAGCAGTCAAAGTCACTCCCACACCTGCCAAGGAAAGGCCCCAAGATTCATTCATTCAGTTGTTCACTCAAGCCATACATGCTGAGGGCCTACTATGAGCCAGGCACTTGCTATGAGCCGAGTCCCACTGAGAACAAGACAAAGACCATGCCCTTGTGGAGCTTATGTTTTAGTGGGGGAGACAGGAAGCAAAAGCCATGAGGGGGCAAGGAGCAGCACACTGAGACACAGGGTGGCCAGTGGAGCACAATGAAGATGATCAGGTGGGCTCTCTAACCCTTCTGTGAAGCTGTGCCTACTTCCCTGCCTGGTTTATCTGCCTCTGGAACAGGGGAGGTCCTCATACTAGCACTGATGGCAGCCTTGGTCATGGGTCTGTCTGAGGCCTTATTTAATGTCAAAAGTGATCCTGAGCTGAGGCTGTGCGCTTGTCTCTGGGATGGTTCCTGAACCCCACAGAGAGCTGCCTCCTGCTTTCTACCCACCAAGGAATGGCTGTATGGCAGTTCCACACCAACAAATAGACTGTGAGAAAGGAAATGGAGAAACCGTCTCAGTTTCTGGGTTGGTGGAGGAAAAAAGGCCAGGAATGCCACGTTTTCAATTTTCCCCCTGTATGTAATGTTTAGTTTAGATAAATGAACTAATATTTTCCTGGAGAACAAAAATCATAAAGAACGTTGACACCCCTGCCCCCCGCCCCCAGAGGGCAAGTAATGTTTGTGTGTGCCTTGGAACCAGTGAAGACATTTCCAGATTTTGTTAGTCCCGTCTCCACGTAGCTTAACCAGCTGACAGGTTTTCTTTAAAGATTCCTTGGCAACAAAGGAAGCCCATGGAGAATCTCAGCCTGACCTCGAGTTTCTGTACTCATGCCATCAAGTCTGCTCTCAGACCCACCTTTTTGTCTTCCTTTGTTTTATTACCTAGTGGTAAAAGCCCAAGCTCTGTAATCAGGCAGACTAAGTTCAAAACCCACCTCCAGCATTTCTTAGCTGTGGGATCTTGGGCAATTGGCTTAATCCCTCGGAACTTCAGTTTTCATGTTGGTAAAATGGAAATAGTACTTATTTCACAGGGCTGCCAAAAAGGTTTACTGAGACTGTTCTGGAAAAGCCTTTAACACAGTGCTTGGCACACACTTACACCACTCAGTATTGTTAGCTCTTTGCCCTCACAGGTAAGCTTGAATGCTGTCCAGATGAAACGGCAGTGTGAGGCAGCTGAAAGAGCACTGGACAGGGAGCCAGAGACCCTCACCTCAGCTCCAGCTTGGGCACTCATCAGCTGTTCCAGTTACCATTGCTGCATAACAAGTCACCCCAGAATTCAGTGGCACAAAACAACCACTCTGGGTCAGGAAGTCAGACAGAGCTTAGCTGGGATGGCTTGTCTCTGCTCCACAATATCTGAGGCCTCAACTGGGAAGATTCCAGGGCAGGGGCTAGAATCATGTGGAGGCATCTTCACTCACATGCCTGATGCTTGATGGTTAGCTGGGGCTGCAGCTGGGGCTGAGTCTTGTGTGTGACCTCTCCATGTGGCCTGGGCTTCTTCACAGTGTGGCAGACTCAGGGTACTCAGACTCTTACATGACAACTGCCTTTCCCCCAGAGTGAATGCCCCAAGAGAGTAAAGTGGAAGCTACATGGCATCTTTATGACCTGGCTTCAGAAATCACATAGTATCACTTCTGCCATACTCTGTCACAAAGTCACAAAGCCCTGACCAGGTCCCAAGAGAGGGGACATAGACCCTACCACTCAGTGGGAGCAGTGTCAGAGAATTTGTGGACATGTTTTCAAACCACCACACCAGCTGTCACACAGTAGGAAAACAGAGGCTCAAAGACTTAAATAATAATGATACTGATAATAGCAGCAAATGTGTACTGAGTACTTACTCTCTGCCAGACACTGTTGTCAGCACATCCCGTGTGTTCACTCAGGGAATCCTTGCAATTTCCCTGTGAGCTAGGTGTCAGTATGCCCCCTATCAGATAGCTGAAGATGCCGAGGCACAGAGACAAAGGGTCCTTCTTCCAGTATCATGAGTCAAGTAAGTGCAGAGCCAAGAGCTGAACCCAGAGGTCTAGACAGGTATGTTGCCTGGTCTTAGGTTGCTGTACTTGTACATGTGGACAACATGTGAACCAAACACGATATGCATGAGGGCCCCAGAGCCACTGAGCTCTGTCCCCATTGCCCCTGGCCTTTATGCAGTGCAAGTAATCGCTCTGCCCCTGGGTGACAACCATGACTTTGCTACGGACATTTTGAGTCACACACTAACACTGTCCCAGTTTGGTCCTTAGAAGGCTAGTTCTTGTGTAAGAATCAGAACTCCAAACCTGATTTGGCGCTAAATCTCCTTGCCTCACCCTAAGCTTGGATGCTTCAGGCCTGATTGTTGTGGCAGGAGAGTAGGGGTGCTTGGCCCTTCTCTGGCCCTTAGCATTTCTCCCCCTCCCTTGGCTTGCTAACCGTGGCCTGAGGAAGAGGTTGGGGGAGACTCGGACATGGTCTTAGCAGGGCTTCTGCTGTCTTGGGACACAGGGCCCTCCAGGTGCAGTCAATAAAGCTGATGCTTCCTCTCATGGGCACTTCATGGATTTTTCAGGGATTCCACAGATCCTTTGACCCTGACAGATGCAAATCCATTCTGAGGATCACTTGCAACCCATTCTGTGGCCCCTCTGATTCTGGTGCCCACCATCAGCTTCTTGGTGCTTGGGTCCCCTCAAACCCTCTGGGCTAAGACCCAAGACAACACCACACCAGCTCTCCTCATATAGGGCCACCTTGGTCTACAGGTCCTTGTCCCTACAGGCCTGGAGTGCAGCTACATTAATGTGGCCTCCACTGCCCCCAGGTGTGGCCACATTGGCTTACTCAGGGCTGTCCCTGTGTCTTCAAACTGCTGGGGACATTGCAAGCCTCCAAGTGGTCCATGGAGACCCCCTTCACTATGCTTGCATAGAAGAAGAGAGCACCTCATGGGTGAGGGATGGGGACTCACTTTTCTTCATATGATCCTCTCCCTGGAAAGCTAATCTCTCTGCCATTTCCTATTCTCAGAATGGGCGAGGGGCCCCTAGGTAAGTGGCTAAAGAGCTGGAAGTCAGTTCTCGCCCATTCACTGTAGAATTCCATGTCTGTTTTTTCTTAAAGTCTCCCATCTTAGTAGCCTGTTACATCAGAGTCAGGCAGAGGAGCTAAGACTCACACCTACTACTGCCTGACTCTGCTGCCCTGCTGGGGTCCCAGCTCCGCACAGGTCCCAAACAGCTTCCCTGACATTCCTTTGCTCTGTGGCCTGGGAATCTGGGCCTTCTTACTCTAAGGAGAAAGCGTCTTAACTTTACCACAGTCAAAGGGCGATTGGATGCCATTTTTCACGTCAGTGATGTATGAGATAGATCTTGGCTCACAGTAAGGACCCGTGAGAGCTGCATGTATGAGAAACAAAGAATGTGTGTGAATGTAAAAGTGACCAGCTCCCAGGCTCCATCATGAAACCTGACCAGAGAAGGTTTTCAACACACAGTTTTTGTGCAGAGGGGCCCCAGCGCCAAGTCTCTGGTCGGGGAAGAGGACTTCCAGCATGTGAAGGAAGGAAACCCGAGAGACACTAAACCCCCTTCAAATTTGGTGAAAGTGTGCGTTGTGAACCAGATGTGCAGTGTGGCACTTTCAGGAGCTCCAGATTGTGGCAGTTATCATTCTTCTCTCTCCAGTGAGGGAACTGAGGTTCAAAAGGATGAGAAGACTTGACCATAAGCTTCCAGCTCAGCATGAGGAAGAGGCTGGGCTGGAACCCAAGTCTCATGACTCCAAGTTGTGTTGAGTAGTTTCCCCTGTGCCAAAGCTGCCTTATATTAATTTCTGATGTGTGAGACTTGGAAAGCACCCGCCTGAGCAGCAGTAGGACTGCCAGACTGCTTAAAGAGGGCAGTGCTGACCCAGGGCTAGGCTGCTGAGATGCTGCTGGAAATCCGTGGGAATGAGGCTCCTTGTCCCAGCTGCATGTCCTCCTCGGCAGAGCCGGCTCCTCTGCAGGCAGGAGCACCATGGTCATGCATTCAGCAAATATAGTGCTCCCACTGCACACTCAGCCCAGTGTTGGGCACTGGGAACCCAGCCCCTGCCTCCCAGAGCTTGTTGCTAGTAGGGGAGGTGTACAGTAAACAAGTAGTCACACCGGATTCCTTGATTACAAGTAAACAGGAGTGAAGCCAAGGCACAGGCCGCTGTGAAAGCACATGACAGGAGGATGGGGGACCACCCGCTGTGCCTGCCCTCCACCTGGATAGATAGCCCTTGTGAGAACTCAGACAAGTAAACTGTGTAAAGCACTGGGCCTTGTATCTCAGCAAAAATCCCCCACTGTTGTATACCTAGGGAGTCCTGGTGGCACAGTGGTTAAAGCACTTGGCTGCTAGTTGAAAGGTAGGCAGTTCGAATCTACCAGCTGCTTGGCTGGACAAAGATGTGGCAGTCTGCTTCCATAAAAATTTACAGCCTTCAAAACCCTATGGGGCAGTTCTACTCTATCCTGTAGGGTTGCTGTGAGTCGAAATCAACTCGATGGCAGTGAGCTTGGTTTTGGTTTTGGTTGTCTACTTAGGGGCCCTGGTGTGTACAGTGGCTAAAGGGCTTGCCTGCTAACCAAAAGATCGACGATTCGAACCCACCAGCTGCTCTGAGGGAGAAAGATGTGGCAATCTGCTTCTGTAAAGACTTACAGCCTTGGAAACACTATGGGGCAGTGTTACATATGTTCTTTAGGGTCACCATGGAAACCCTGGTGGTGCAGTGGTTAAGAGTTCGGCTGCTAACCAAATGGTCAGCAGTTCAGATCCACCAGCTGCTCCTTGGAAACCCTATGGGGCGGTTCTGCTCTGTCCTATAGGGTAACTAGGAGTTGGAATTGACTCAGCTGCAGTGTGTTAATGGGTTGTCTGCTTTAACCTCTGAAGATGAGAGAAGAGGAGCAGTTTGTAAACACTGAAACATCCCCTGGGGTCAGCACTTCTCCACCTCCATTTCTCTGTCTCTTCTCCCTAGAGAAACATACAGAATGAGCAGGAGATCATTTCCTAGGTAGCTTGGTTTGCCAAATATTTCAGGTTTGTCTGCTGTGGTCCACATGGTGGGCAGAAGAGGACACTGCAGCTCCTGGCAGTGTTCTGGCGCCAGCTAGCTAGCCAAGGCCCGTCCATTTTGTCTTCTCTGGACACCCAGATCAGAGGAAAGGGGACAGTTGCTGTGTGTTCCATCCCCAAATGTGAGTGTTGCCACCACAAGGCTGTCTTTGAGAAGGAAGAAGTGAGAGCAGAGACCAGAGCCAGCTGGTGTCAGGGGAATGGCACATTGCTTTTGAGACATTAAAAATGAAATACAAGATCACCTTCCTCATACATCTAAAAATGATAATTTTCTCAAATGTTCTCCTGGCCTTGATTTTTACACAAGTTCCTTTTTCAGCCTTCCTCTTCACATCCCACAGACATTGGTTTCCTCCACATCTGTTCCGGGCCTTTCTTCTTCTCACAGAAGATAACTTCGTCCACTTCAGGAGCTGCACAGCTCCCCTGTGCTAACAAGCACACATCCATCCCTAGCTGCACGGTCTCTCCTAAGCACCAGGCCTATCTACTCAGTGGCCTCCAGACATCAGTCCCAGACTGAACTTCTCATCGTCCCCCAAACCTGCTCCCTAAGTGAATGGAGCCAGCCACCACCAACGATTACCCTGACTCCTCTCTACCTCCACATTCCCTGGCTCGTCTAGCTCCTGGACGTCTCTCATCCACATCTCTCCCTCCCAGCATGTAGCTTCGAGTCTTGGCCACATCTAGTTGCTCTTCAAGCTACAGCCAAATCTTTCAAAAATGTGAACACATTGCTGCCCATCCTAAAAGCTCAGTACCTTCCCTCATTAAACTCTGGGCTTGTCAAAAGGCCCTGCAGCTCTTGATATGGCCTCTTCTCTGTCTCTGCCTCATCTTTCATATTTCCTACCCTTGACTCTCCAGCCAGCCTTGCAGCTTCTCTAGTCAGTTCTGTTCTTCATCATCTCTGTGCTTTTGCACATGCTGTTCCTTCTGCATACATCTCTGCTTCTGGCTGGAAGTCTTGCCCCAGCCTGATGTCAGACCTTCCAAAAGGCCTCTCTGACCCTTCTCACGTGTTCTCAAATGCACTGTGCTCCCAGTTCTACTGCTCACCAGCTGCTCACCTAGAGGCAAGTTCCTTAACCTTTCTGACTTCAAGTTCGTCGTAAAACAGAGATGATAACAGTACCTGCATGACAGCGTTATTGTGAGGTTTAAATGAGATCATGTACAGTACATTTAGCACAGTTTCTGGAACATAATAGATGTTCAATAAATGTTAGCTGTCAACATTATTATCATCATTACTTTGTTGTCATAGTTATTAGTATCACTGTATTTATTATTACTATTATTCTGTCAAAGCATGCGTCTCTCCTGGGTGTAATCATCTGGTTATTTGTCTGCCTTATTTGACTGTAAACTGCATGAAGGCAGAACGTCTTTCTAAGTCAGTGTTGTATCTCTAGCACCTAACACAGTGGCAAGCAGCGGGTTGGGGCTCAGTAAACAATTCATGAAGGAAGGAGAGGTGCTGTTTCATTTACTCCTCACAGGGAGGCAGCAAGTTCAGGATCCCTGTCCCTGTTTGACAGAGTGGAAACTCCCGCTCAGAGTTGTGAGGTGATGTGCAAGTTCACAGATCTGCAAGTGGCAGACACAGTGGGAGCCCATGCCTCTCTGCCTCCCAGTCCTGAGTTCTTTTGTCACCATTTATCATCCTTAACCCTGTCCACTCCAGGTCTGTTATTAGAAGGCCCTGTGCTCCCTTCTCTTCCAACCAGTGAGTGGTCTGTTGGCAGTATGTTGGTTTCTTGAGAGAAATGTAATGAAAACCAGATTTTTTTTCAATATGATATCTTGTTCCCCACAGAGACTGTCATTTCTCATATGTTCCAGTAAAACTGCTAAAGAAACAATCATTTAAAGAGCTTTAAAGATTATTCATGGAAAAATTATGCTGAGGAAAAATAGAGCAATCCTCTGAGATAGTCAAGCCACATGGTCAGTTTTTCCAGATGTTCGTGCCATATCGGGCTGGGCAGCGGGGACTACACTCTACTGAGCAAGGCCAGAGCTCTGGCTCATTATCACCGCCTCCACCCCTGCCCCTACCCCAAGGACATGGAGAAATAAACTTGCCAACCACCCAGCTCAGAAACTGTCCCAGAAGACACGTGTCCCCGGTGCTGTCACGTGGGGGCCACCCCAGGCTTGCCCAGACAGGAACACAAGGCCTTTCGGTAGCAGAGGTTGTCACTGGCAGAGAGGCTGACCCTCATCCCTGAGTCCCAGCTGAATGGAAATTCTTCTGCTTCCACGTCAGAACCAGGCTGTTGGTCAACAATTCAGGGGACAGGAGGGGCTGAGACCAAGGGCACTGAGAGCAGCATCAGCTTTGAAACCGGGCCCAGGGAGATGGCAGGTTCTTCTACTTGAGACCTCCACCCTTCCCCAGCTGGATCAATGGGCATCTGAGGCCAGGCATGCAGAAAGAAGAGAGGGCTATCTGGGTCAAGTCCTGGAGGGAGAATCAAGAGTTGAATGGAAGAGCCCAAGTGTCAAGGGAAGTCCACAGGTGTTGGGAGAGACTGAAAATGGAAATCAGAACCAGGAGGCAGAAACTGCATGGAGACAGGGTGGGAAAAGGAGTGAGCAGGAAGGGCCCAGAGGAAATTACCAGAACAGCCTCAGAGCATCCAGCTCTTGCCTGCAGAGGAAACAAATCCAGCATCCCCTCCAGCCATGTGACCTTGGTATGGCATTTAGCCTCCAAGCCTCCCTTTAAAATGGCAATAATAAAAGTACCTGGTGCATAAGATTCAATGAAGTAGGATGTTGAAGTGTTCATTCAAGCCTGGCACATAATCAGTGCATAATAGATGTTTAGTCCCCTTTACCTTCCCTTCCTCAAGAGTAGCAACTAGATCTTACCCATCACAGACTTCCTGGAGGAAGTGCTTCCTGTATATTAGATCACCTTAGATACGGTCACTGCGACTTCTTCCTCATGTTGTGACCAGTGACTGACCTTTGAAAAGCTAGAGTTTCTCCCCCACCAACCCCCACCCCTGTCACCACCATGATAGTGGTGTGTACCTGGGTTCAAGTCCTGGCTTCAGCATTTAGTAGGTATATACACTCTGGCTGTCTCATCTGTAACATGGGGCTGCTAAAAGTACCCACCCATGGATTGCAGCACAAACACAAAGCACAGGGCCAGGCATATAGCATTCAACCATTATTATCACCAGTATTATTACTACTACAAGAGCAGGGAGTCTTGAGTTCCAGTTGAGAACCCATGGGGAGGAGCAATGCAGTTTGACCGCTAGAAAACATTTCTTTCTAAACCCAGGGTGAGAGCCAGGGTGACTCAGGCAGTGAGGTTTTAATCCCTCATACATGGCTGCTGATAAACAAGCAGATTCCAGCCTCTACATGGATTCATGTATTGAGCAATATGTGCAAAACGAAAACAGAGCAGGGTGGTTTTCATTCTGTTTCTCTGTGGAGCAACTACACGAGACAGTTCCTCCGGGACAGAGGCTTAGATCCTGCCTTTGGTCCCAGCTTTTTGAGCAGAGGTTCTTCACCTGGGCTGCACAGCAGGCTCACCTGGAAAGCTTTTTCAAAATGCAAAACAATCACAGGTCTACTAAACCAGAACCTTCCAGGACGGGCCCAAGAAAGTCTACATTTAACAAACTCCCCAGACAGTTGCAACACATTGCCTGGTTAAGAATCCTAGCCTTAAAGAAGCTGAAGACAGTGTGGCCCCACACACCAGACAAATGTACAGAGACACAAAGCTTCGATGCAATTTCAGTACCTCCGCACACTCCTCAAAGGCCTTCTGTGGAACCCCCTCTGGCTTCATGAAGTCCAGGCCAAGAACCTTTACTTTAGGGTCACAACTCCCTGGCTGTATTATTATGTGTAGGTCTGTCAGAGCCCCATTCTTGGGACGCCATTTGAAGGCTAGAATCAGGACTTCAGACAGCCTCCCTTCTCTGCAGCCTGTCACCAAGCAACCATGCACAGGAGCAGTGTCGTGTGGTGAGGTCTCTTTGTTAAGGTTCTTTGGCTGCGAACAGCAGAGAAAGATGCCGGCTGGCTTCAACCAAAAGAGGAATCATTGGCTCATAAAATTCTGGTAAGGCAGGGAGGCAGTGAGCATCAGGAACAACTGAAACAGTACGCCCTTCCACCTCTTTTTGTGACCTTACTCTGAGTCGGTTTCTTTTTCTGTCACCATAGACCAGTTTCTTTCTCTACAAGCAGGAAAACATGGCCACCACATATCTAGGTTTTATTTCTTATCCACCAAAAGGAGATTGTCTTCAAACTCTTAGGCTCAAATCTGAAAATCCTGGGGAAGATGTCCACCCTTAGACTAATCACCTGGGGCTAGGGGAAAGGCCACATTGGGTGGGCATTGACTCCCTGTAACCCCAACAGTGGCTGGAGTGGTTCAGTGGTAGAAATCTTGTCTTCCATGTGGGAGAGCCATATTTGATTCCCGGCCAATACAGCAACCACCCGTCTGTCAGTGCAGGTTTGCGTGTTGCTATAATGCTGAACAAGTTTCAGTGGAGCTTCCAGGCTAAGACAGACTAGGAGGAAAGGCCTGGTGATCTACTCCCAAAAATCAGCCAGTGAAAACCCTATGGATCACAATAGTTTGATCCCTAAGCCATCATGGGGATGATGCGGGACTGGGCAGAGTTTCATTCCATTGTGCATAGAGTCAGAGTCACCATGATTCAGGGGCCAGCTTAGTGGCAGCTAACAACAATAACTTTAAATAATGAAATATTTTATACATACGGAAAATAATATCACAGATCCATATTTAACAGAAGTTAATATTTTGTGATATTTGCTTCATATTTTTTAAGGAATATAATATATACAAAGCAAAAGTCACTTTCATCCCCACTCTGCCTCCTTTCCCTTTCCTCCTTAGAGGTATGTACTGTCCTGATAATTGTTGCATGTCATTCGTATGTAGGTTTTTGTATTATACTACATATATGCCTATACATAAACATAGGTACTATTGTTTTGTGTGTTTTTAAAATTTTATATGTAGGGCATCATGCCATAAATATTCTTCTGTAACTTGCTCTTTCCACTTAACATATATTTTTATGATTTATCTATATTGATACTTGTAGATCCAGTTTCTTCTTCTTTTTCTGCTCTGTAGAATTTGTTGAATGAATAAACCATAGCTTATTTATCCATTTCCTTATGGAGGGGCAGGTAGGTTGTTTCTACTTTTTTGCTATTACACACAGTGCTTCACTGAACATCCTTGTATATGTGTCTACTGGTGTACATGTGTAAAAGTTTCTGTAGAGTAGACACCTAGAATTGGAATCACTGAGTCATACGTGGCATCTTCACCTTAACTCAGTGTTGCTAATTGCTTTCCAAATACTTCACACTTACATGAACCCTGAACTAGAGCTCCTATTCCTCTACATCCTACTCAGCGCTTGAAATTGTCAAACTAATTATGTTTTTACAGTTTGTTGTGGTGAAAGGTGTCTCATTTTTATTATGCTTTGCATTTCCATTATTAGTGAAATTAAGCGTATTTCCTTACATTTATTGGGCATTTGGGTTTTCTCTTCTGTAAATTTTCAGTTCATATCCTTTGCCCATTTTCTTTGTGTGGTTTGTTTCTTCCTTACCGATTTTTGAAGTTTTCCAGATGTCTGAATACTAAACATTCGTTTGTTACCTGAGTGGTAAATACCTTCTCCTAGACTGTGACTTGCATTTTAACTTTGATTATGCAGCCTTTTTTTTGTACAGAAATGTTTAATTTTTATGTAGTCAGATTTATTTCTTTTTTCCTTTCTGGTTTGTGCTTTCTGTTTCTTCCCTTCCCCCAAGGTCATAAAGATATTCTCCTATTTTTTTCCCAATAAGTTTGCATTTTTGATTTTCACATTTGTGAAGATGCTGTAGTGGGGGCTTCTGGTCTCCGTGTCTAACTTCATAAGGGGAAGGAGAATCAAAATCAACATCAGCCTAAGGGTGATTCCTATGAGGCGGAGGTCAGACATACTTCCATCCTCCAACCTTTTTTACCAACTCTGACACAAGCTGTCCCTCCCATGGCACTGTCTGCTTCTCTGCTGCGTTCGATCATTTGTTGTAGTGGCCACACAGAGTTCACAGACCATACTCACAGTTATAGGGTTTATTAGGGCGGTAACAGGTTACAATTCAGGATACAATTCTTCAATCAGGACAACCTCTTCTTAGCTGTGCCCGCAGACAGGCCTCTCTCTGGCTCTTGGCCCCTCAGCCCCTCTGCTTGACCTCTACCCTGCTTGGGAAAGTGTTACAAAGCTCTTCAGCTCTACCAATAAGTGCCGAGAGACACCCTCCTCCACCAGTAAGCCTCTTCCCCTAAGGCGCTCAGTTCTCTTGCTCCCAAGGGTCAGTACACTGACTGTAACCACCTTGCTCCATGGGCCAGGAAGCCCACTGTGCCATCTAATGCCAGTCATCTGTGTTACAGCTCTCTCTCTGTCTCTCTCTCTGTCTCCTGGGTCTAGGAGGTTCTCAGCGCAGGGCCTCCAGGTCCAAAGAATGTGCTTCGTTCCCATCTCTTCTTCTTGGTAATAGATTCCCCCCTTTCTGCCTTTGGGATGGCTCATTTTAAGCCTAATGGGATGGCAAAACTGATCAATCCCCTCATTAGGGTTCCATATACTTTATTTACGTGGTCTCATTCCCACAAGGGTGCCACGTATCTTATTTGCATTATTAGCAAGCTATCCAATCCCCTTGGTGGGCCAGAAGCACCTCATTTGCATAGTCCCATCCAGTCATTGGGTGGTAGTTAAACAAGAGCCTGGTGAGAAAGGCCATATAAAAGCAATCTATCATACTACAGGCCAGCCCCTGACTTTTCTTTCATACTTGGAGGATAACTCCCTCCTCACTAATCATTTTACCAGTGTAAATCAGTCATTAACAATTAGCCCTTCAGTAGGGCAAAGAGTCCTCAGAGTGCGATTACTCAGACAGATACCAGCCATTCAGTTCTGCTGCAGGTATCCATCTGATCTGGTCAGGTTGTCCGGAAGTCATCTCAGCTTTACCCTTTCTGGTGTCTGATAAAATTTAACTGAGAGAAGATTATTCACTT
The DNA here is from genome assembly GCA_030035585.1 of Dugong dugon. NCBI lineage: Eukaryota > Metazoa > Chordata > Mammalia > Sirenia > Dugongidae > Dugong > Dugong dugon. The sequence goes on from CM057471.1 coordinate 71,891,308, forward strand.
CTTCTGAGCCTCATGAGGCATCTGCATAGCCAAGCCTTTAAGGGACTTTAGGTTTGATCATTGTACTCCAGTTCAGCCGTGCCTCCCCCTTAATCCAGTCTGTCACATTTACAGCCTCTACATTAGTTTTACAATTACCCCTTCCGGCACTCAAAATTCACAGCTGAATTATATAATCCTATCAGCATTTTCCTCCATGCTCTCTTCCCCAGACCCATCAGGAAAAGAGGAAACTATTCAGTGGGGATCTTCCCTTGTCTCCCTCATTTTGAGTCTAAGCACACCCACAAAAGTGTGTGAGCCAGCCACTTCATGCCTTTATCTCCCCCCATTTTAGATAGCCAGTTTCTAAATTGCCTGTCTCTATCAAACCAGTACCCTGAGGAGACAAGTTTCTGCCTTAATCTGAAGAATCTTCTGTTCCAGTTGGAACTTGGAGCACCTCCATCCATAAGCAAAGTCCAGTTCAGAGCAAGTCATCAAACTGCAGCAGCTTACACCAGCTCACAGTGTCAAACGTCTCTCTCTCTCTGTCTCTTCAGTTAGGTTCTGGTCAGCTCATCCCTAGCACCCCTGGGCTAGGCCACTGGGTATCAGCTCAGGAGTCCACACATCTCCCTGCACTTCAGACCAGCCAGCCCCTTCTTTCCCTCTCTCATCCCTATCCCCCATGGGCTAGGTCAGTGGGCACTACCCATAGGCTCAGGAGTCCACACGATTCCCTGCACTTCAGACCAGCCAGTCCCTTCTCCCTCTCTCATTCCTAGCCCCTGTAGGCTAGGTTAATGAGTGCCAATGGAACATATCCAGACTCAGCCCATCTCTTCATTGCTGCATCTCCCCTACTTCCACTCTTCTCGTGGCCCCAGGTAGTCACCTAAAGTGAACATACCAGGCTGTCTACTTGCCAGTTCGCCTTAACTTTCTGTCCTGGAAGGGGGTTCTGATGGGCACCGACTTTTCCAGCCTCAGTGCATCTAATGGCAAACCACTTGCTCAAAATTCAAAAGGCAAAACAGTCATTTTTTTTTTCTTTTTTTCTGCAGGTCCTTCCTTCAAATGTAAATTTCCTACTCTCTCAGCAGTTCTGGGTAGGCCTGCATATCTTTTCAAATGCAGATTTCCTGACTGGAAAGATTCGGGGTGTGAGGCTCAGGTTTTCTACCTAAGCCTCCAATACTCTATACACAGGGCTACTGCTTTGAAATAAACAGACTGTGTTTCTTTCAGGCAAATCCTAGTTCCACTTTTCTCATATCCAATCAATTACTGGCTGAAGGTGGAGTTACACGCCCTCTGTAATCTATAATACCCAATATTCATTTCCATTATACATGTAGGTCTGTTTTACAACACTAGGTAGGAGAAACTTTCAATATCCATAGTACATTTGAACACATAACCCTTTTTAAAACATTCCGGTTTCATCTTCTCTCTACCTTGACTACCTTCCCATTCAGTTGCATATGGCCTTGGGCCTCTGGCTGGGTGGAACCACAAAACCCTGGCCACCTATCAATCATATTGTTTAACCCACCTGGCTTAGCCCCAAGCCTCTCCAGTTGCGGCCTTTATCCCCTCAGCTGCAGCATAACATCTCTTAATTTCCTTTCACCCATTACAAGTAACAACAACCAGAGCAACCATTTAAGAAGCAAAATTTTCACTTCCCACTCCCGTTTGTTCTTTCTCTTACAAAGCCCCATGCTTCCATGAGTTTGGAGCCATTGCAGCTTATCCCACTTCTGACATCAACTGTAAAAATGGCATAGTGGTGGCATCTGACTTCACTGTCTAACTTCACAAGGGGAAGGAGAATCAAAATCAACATCAGCCCAAGGCTGATTCCTATGAAGCAGAGTTCAGACACCTCCACTCTCCAACCTTTTTACCAATTCTGACCCCAGCTGTCCCTCCCATGGCACTGTCTACTTCTCTGCTGGGTTCAGTAATTCGTTGCAATGGCCACGCAGAACTCACCATAGTCACAGTTACGGAGTTTATTAGGGAAGTAACAGGTTACAATTCAGGATACAGTTCTTCGATCAAGACAGCCTCTTCTCTGCCGTGCCCACAGGCAGGCCTCTCTCTGGCCCCTCAGCCCCTTGGCTCCTCGGCCTGGCCTCTGCTGTGCTTGGGCAAGTGTTACAAAGCTCTTTAGCTCTGCCAGTAAGTGCTCGGAGGCACCTGACTCCACCACTAGGTCTTGCTCTGAAGGTGCTCAGCTCTCTCGCGCTGTAGGTCTGTGAGCCTAGCTCTGCCAGCAAGTGCTGAGAGGCACCCCACTTCACCAGCAAGCCTCCTGCCCAAAGGCGCTCCGCTCTCTTGCTCTGTGGGTGGGCACACTCACCATAACCAGCTTGCTCCATGGGCCAGGAGGCCCACTGTGCCATCTCGCGCTGGTCTCCTGCGTTACAGCTCTCTCTCTGTCTTCTGGGTCTAGGAGGTGCTCAGCACAGGCACCCCAGGTCCAAAGGACATGCCCTGCTCCCATCTCTTCTTGGTAGTGAGGTCCTCCTTTTTTGCCTCTGGGATGGCTTGTTTTAAGCCTAGTGGGATGGCAAAACTGTTCAATCTCCTAATTAGGGTTCCATATACTTTATTTGCATGTTTCCACCCCCACAAGGCTGCCATACACCTTATTTGCATTATTAGCAAGTCATCCAATCCCCTTGGTGGGCTACAAGCACCTTGTTTGTATAGTCCCACCCATTCATTTGGTGGGAGTTACAAGACCATGACAAGAAAGGCCCTGGAAAAGCAATCCATCACACTGCGACATTCATGACATTAATGTTCCTGTGTAGTGTAAAGCATGGATACAATTTTATCTTCTTCCATATGGAACCCAATGGTTTTAGCTTCATTTATTGAACAAAACCCACCTTTCCCCACTGATTTGTAATGCCACCACCATTATGAAGCAGTTCTGGGCACTCTTTTCTGAGTCATTGATCTATTTCTCTATCTCTGTCCTAGTACCAAACTGTTTGAATTGCTGTTACTATTTGTTTTGTTCTGATATCTGGTAGAGCAAGTCCTGCACTATTTTCTTTAAAATTGTCTTCATTATTTTGACCTTTTACTCTCCCACGGGGATTTTAAGATCAGTTTGAATGACCAGGTCAGGCAGAGTCCTGAACACCATGTCGCGGACAGTTTCGAGCAGAGAAATGACATGGGCAGCTGTTCATTTTTAAATCACTCACAAAGCTGTATGGGGATTGGATCTGAGAGGATTATACTGGAGACAGAAAAAAAAGTGTGGAAGCTCAGACCAGTTAGTGACAAGAGAGGTGGACAGGGGGGTGGGGGTGGTGCAAAATCTGGGGGCCTTGGTGATTGCATATGGTGAATAGAAGAACTAAGAAAAGGCAAATCATAGTCTGGGAGAAGCCAAGGACAACCCCACATTCCAGGACAGGTTATTGAATGAACAGCAGTGCCTCCAGGTAAGGGTGGAAATACAGGAGAAGGAATTACCAGGTTCAACTTTGACTGTGTTGAACCTTAGGGAAGTTCAGATGGAGGTATCATGGATATAAAGGTCTTGGCAAAAGAAGACTACAGTGAAGATTTAAGAGTCATCAGCACATCTGTTGTGGTTAAAATCAAATAAAAAACAGGAGCTAAAGAGGGAGGCCTGTGCAGACAACACTTTCATGAGGGGTTGTTAGAGGGTAAGGACCCCATGGAGGAGACAGAATGGTAGCAATTGAAGCAGAAATTCAGAGCTAGAGATGATGTAAGTTTTCCTGCCTTGTGAATCTTTAGAAATACCAGAAGGGAGCTGGACTTCCACAGTTTACAGGCTTTGGATAGTAACATAAAGATGACCTAAGCCAGCTGAAAGGACGTGGGAATCCTTAGGTCACTTGTGGATCTACAAGTTCTTGTGGTCAAAGATCTGGAGCTCTGGATGGACATCATGCTTCACAGGCCTCTAAGCATGGCCTGGCAGCAGCCCCTTTGATTGCTTTGCATTTGATGTGCTCTGCAGAAAGTGGCTGAGCCCCTTTGTGGATGCCCTGGTCTCCACTGCTGATGTCTGGCCCAGGTAGCCAGAGCTAGGCTAGCAGCTGGTGTCACCTCCCTTAAGGCCTCCCTGCCCAAGATACAGAAACTGAAGAGTGCAACAGTAGCCAGGACCATGCCTCTCAAAGTGTAGTTGTGATGTGGACAGCATGAAGGATTCGTGGACCCCTATTTCAGTCTCTGTGGATTATGTGCAGTCAGATTTGTGGCCCTGGCTCCAATGACCTCCTGTTGGCATCATGTCTGGGGCTGAGGGGCTGTGGTGATAATCATGATAACAAAATAAGTATGAGTACTCTCTACATACATTATTTTATTGACTCCTCCCAACAACCTGCAAGGTGGGTTTAATCCTACTTTTCAGATGAGGAAACTGAGGCTCAGGGAATAAGTTAAGTACCCTCTCCAAGATCACCCAGCTTATAACTGACAGTCTTGGGATCTGAACCCCTCCCTGCCTATCTAACTGCTTTCACTGAGTGAATTAAATACCTCCCCCAATAAGCTCTCAGTCTCTGTTGAATGAAAGGGTGCAAAACAGAAAGTGTCTATATAAGGGCACCATGGTAAGGGCACTGGTGGTAAAGTCAGAAGGCATATTTCTAAGTCTCAACTCTATCACTTACTAGCTAAGTGGCCTTAGGTAACTCATGCCATGGGGAAATGGGGGGCCAGGCTGCTGGTCCCCACATCTATCCATGGTACTCTCCCTTCAGCTGTATATTAGACAATGGGGCTGTGCCTGGTCAATGGGCATTGTGTGCAGCAGGACACATGGCTGTCCTGAGAGTCAGTTATCAATTCTGGGAGCTGATTTGAGGGAGAAGACTTATATCTAATGAGTAGGAGGCCATAGAGCTCATATAAACCTTGTCTAGTCTGTGACATCCAGGCCTGGTGCTCACCCCAAACCCAGGGCCGACCACCTCTGAGCCTCCACAGCCCTGAGCCAGCCTCCACAGAGCTCCCTGCCACCATACCTCCCACCATTGCTCTCTGTCTCTGCTTTGTTCACAGGCCCCTCTGCTGGCTCCAGTTCTGCAAGGTTCAGCCGGAGGCCCACCTGTCCTGATGCGTCTGTTGCTGGCAGCCTCCCCACACCCCCAGTCCCAAGACACAGGAAGAGCCACAGCCTGGGCAACAAGTGGGTGACTGAGCAGGTCCTCTCCAAGAGCTTCAGATCAGATTGAGCTGAGGGGTGTGGCCTAAAGGAACGCTGGGAAATACTTGGCAACTGAGTCCTTCCCCCCACCCTGTGCTGGGAGTTACTGATGGAGGCACTTGGTATCCCTGGCTGGTACTCGCTTTTGAGGTTGGCATAGGCTCAGAGAAGAGCTGAGAGCAGTTGCAGCAGAGCACTCTACATACTGTTGACATGTATCAGTAGGCAGTGGAGGAAAAATGCCAAGGATAGGGAAACAACAGTGGGATTCCAGAAAGTTTGCCCAGGCTCGGTCGGTGACTCCCTCGTGGAGAACCCTCAAGTCCAATGGACGTGAAGTGACTGTCACCCAGAGCAGCATTAGGTGTTTCATGTCTCATGAGTTCACATTCTCTCTGCTTGCCAGTTGCCACAGAAGGGCTACAGAGCAGTGAACCTACTGACCCATCCAATCCTGTGGGGCTCACAGCTGGTGAACATGTGTGGGTCCTCGGCATTGCTGGGGGTAGCCATGCCTCTGTCACCAGGGCATTGGGCACAGGTTCCTGAACAGATCTGTCCCTCCCTCCATCCCTCCCTTCCCCCTTCCTTCGTTCTTTCCACCATGAAACAAGCCTTGGTCAAGCCCAGGCTGGCCCTGGAGGAGCTCACAGGCCGGAGGAGAGCAGTAGTTGCTCTCCCAGCATTCAGCAGTTACTGTGTGCTAGGTACTTTACTGCTGGCCTGTCAAGCATTATCTCCTTGAGTCCCTTTGCAGATCTCTGAGGTAGGTGTTACTATTACATACATTTTAAGAATGAGTCCAGAGAGGTTCAACAAGGTGATGTACCTTACCATGGTGAGTAAGCATTGGAGCAAGGATTTGGACGAGGTATGTGTGACTTCAGAACCAGGCTGGCTGACCACAGGGTTGTGCCGTCACTTCACTTGCGCAGCCTCCATCAACCACAAGCACAGTCCTACCATAACCGTCCTGGGAGACAGGCAGGGCAAGTACTGTTATCCCCATTTGACAGGTGGAGAAACTGAGGCTCAGAAAAAGAATGTGACTTGCCCAAGGTCACACTGATGATAGTGGCAGAGCCAGGACTTATACTGTGGTTCTGGGTGGAGATCTTCTTCCTGCCGCTGCACCATCTGCTCAGGACCCCAGGGCAGTCATAACCACTGTAACTCCCTAGATAAGGAGCTTTGCCTTCTCTCTTCCTTTCCGTTTTCCAGTATGATGTGTCAGTTGAGTGTAGTTGAGAGCAAAAGTGCGACATTCCCATCGGAGAAAGCGAGGCACCTACTGGACGACAGCGTCCTAGAGTCCCGCAGCCCCCGCAGGGGCCTCACCCTCACCTCCTCTGCTGTCACCAATGGACTCTCCCTAGGTAAGCATCTGGCCTGCACACAACAGGCGGGTGGGCCCACGAGCCCTGCGTGTGCTTTATGTCTGTCTCTGTGTCGCTGTGCAATGCCCAGTGGCGCCATCACTGTGGGGAACCCAGTGGCACCTCATTCCCCACAGAGAAGACTCACTCAAGACAAGCCCAGAGTCAGGGAAGCCTTTGCCTCCTGGCTTTGTGGGCTTCTAGAGAGCCCTCGAGTTTGTCTCCATCCTGTTGGTAGCCCCTGAGTGTGTCAGGCAGGTGGAAGGAGCAGCCAGAGACACAGTTGAGACTGGTTGTCACAGGTTGACAACTCCTAAAGCCGAGGTGCTGCCCACGGGGGCTGCTGACCTTGAGGAGCCATGAACCCCAGGGCCCTGCAGGCAAAGCAGGAGAAGCTGCCTCAGGACAGCAGTTGGGTAGGCTAAAATGCCACCGGGTTCCCGCCTGTGTATTTGTTGTCTCACTGAGAAGCCAGAATTAGGGAGAATGAAAAATTGATCTAGGAAATTGTATTTCTGAGCTTCAGCCAGAAATGGTGTTCATGTCAATGGAATGGACAGAACCTGCTGCTGAGGCTAGGGTGGGAAGAAGGTGAAGTGAGGGCTGAGGGTGGCATTGAGGTCTGATCACAGACAGACTCCCTGCAGTGCTCAGGCCAGCTGAGGGCAAATGGCCCCACCCAGTCATTATTGCCAGTAGGCAAATGCACTCTCTAATGTGTTCCCTTTCAGTGTGACTGTACTTTTGTAGTCTGTGTGTCTGTGGGTCTGTCTGCCTCCCTTAACAGGAAGTCCTCCCTCCTCCCAGGGCTGGTGGTGGGTTAGACAGTTGCCAGGCTGGGAGTTTGATCTGGTGAGGACTGTAGGATAGAAGGCAAATGAGCATGGGGGACAGGAAAGCAGGCAGGAGTCTCATGTCCCACAGCCATGTCAAATTAGACCAGTCTCAGAGGCTGTAGGAAGTATCACCCCAGGGGGCAGCTGTCTCCCACCCTGATGGTCTGTGACAAGCAAGTTCCCATGTCTGCCTTCCATCCCTGGAGGAGGTCATCCTGTTTGGATCCAGTCAGGATGTATAAAAGCTTAGGACAGTGCATCCCATGGTTCATAGATGTGCCTTGGCAGAAGAGGTCTGGGTTTGGGAAAGGCTGGGTTAATCAAAAATAAGCAGGCTTCTTCTCAGAGATTTTACTATGCTTATGTGCGTTATGAATCCTCCCAGAAGGCATTAGAGTCTGCAGTGTTCCCACATTATTTGGCCACGGAACCCTTTTTCCTTGGAGGGCCCTATGGGACTGGGGTTCTCCGGAACTCACTCTGGGAAATACCAGCTGAAGAGCTTTCAGAGCAGAGCAGCAGTCTTAATGTCTTAATGGCCAGGAAACTTTCTGAGCTGTGCCTGAGTCCAGGGCCTGCTATTCCTGAGACAGAAAACTGAATCTGATGCTGTTCAGTATCCAAGCAGGAGATCACAAGGTTGTTTGGTTCTCAGCTCCTCAAGTCAGATAACTCAAAATGTTTTTCTGTTTGGAGCTGAAAGCCCTGGAGTAAGTTGCTGTGTGTACATGTGCACTTTTGGGAGCTAACTAGTTCCATCCCCCATCCTGTAATGAGGCCCATTGCTCAGACTGATTTCCAGGGGCCTGAGGCCTTCCCCTTTTCCCCTTCCCACTGCTCAGCCTTGGTGCCAGCAGGTGGCCCAGGCAAAGAGCACTGAACCAAGGAGCCTCCAAGGTCTGGGGAAGAGTACAAAGGCTTCACCTGTTGCTTGCAGTGACAGGAAGAAATCTCTCTGCTATCCTTGGCCTTGGAAAGCCCCTGAAAAGCAGAATGTCTTAGCCGCATGGGGCAGGCCTGCAAGGAGGAGCAGATCAGTGGAGTTGAGCCCCTCTCTCTGTCTACACTGGCCAGGGGTCTGAAGGAGCCCTCCCTGAGGCTTCTGTCTGATACTAGGCGACTGCACTGTGACTAGTGTCTAGTCAAGCCCCTGACCCTTGGAGAGAGAAGTGCTCGTTTTTGCCTCTGTCCTCACCAGTGAGGCCTGTTCTAGTGCTGGTTTCACTTGGACCGGAGGGAGGCAGTGGTGGGGCCAGTCCAGGCCAAGATAGAGCCTGAGGACCTAGACCACACTTGGCCAGTGGGCAGGCAGCTGCTGCCCTCTGGGGACAGTGGGAAGGGAGGTGAGGACCCACCTGGGAGCAGTTTTTGTGGAATGGGCTAGTTCTTTCAACCCTCCAAGAGCAGAGAGTCAGAAACAGCAGCAGCAAAACTGGTCATGTTGATGCCCACAGAGACAGGAAGCTGTTTCTCTAGCACTTCTGTGAGTGCAGTGGGCCTAAGGACCTAGGTCATCCCCCTGGTCATCCCCTGTTCTGAGAGGCCACCACGCTCACTGATCTGTGTTCCTTTTTTCAGGCAGTAGTGAGAGCTCAGAGTTTAGTGAAGAAATGTCTTCAGGGCTGGAAAGGTGAGTGTGGTCTCAGCTCAGCCTCCCTCCTAGGGGAGGTGCTCAGGGCCCAAGGACGCTGAAAACAGGCTCTGGCCAGGGACAGGTCTCCCCACCCCAGCTCACTGGCCCAGCCTCAGGGGAGGGCTGCTCTGTGGCCTCTCAGCCTGGCCTGGAGGCAGGGGCAGGGAGGAAGGAAGCACAGGATGGGCCTGGTGGTGAGGGGTCCCAACCTCGATGCTCTGAGCCGCCCCACTCCTCATCTCAGCCAAGAGCCAGCACAGGAGCCTGGAGCCAGTGACTTCTTCCTTGGGCCAAGGGGCAGAAGGAGACCTTGGAGCAGATTTGGTCTCAAATATGAGTTCTTGAAACCAGAAGCTTGAGAATCAGCCTAGTCTTGAGATGGGTACGTGGCTCCACCTGGTGGGATCTGAGAGTGTTGTACCCACATGGTTGTGCTGTGGCCTCACATGCATTTTTTTGAGTGCCCACCCTATTAGGCACTGGTGACAGTGAAGTGGTCACAGCTGCCACGCACCTTTTGGATCCCTCGCCAGAGTGTGGCTCCCTGCAGAGCCTGTCTGCCCCAGGCTCAGGAATTCACCCACGACATAGGCATGTAGTGGTGCTTTCTCTGTGCCAGGCACCAGATGGCTTCTGGGAAGACGAAGGACACCGTGAATGGGGTGGTGCCACAGCTGTGGCACTGCCGAGGTGAAGGTAAAGCGCATCAGTTGGTGACTGGAGGTCTTAGAGGAGACAGGGAGAAATGCAGTGACCTGGAGAGGCAGGTCTGCACTGTCCTGAGAGCAGCCCCTTCACCAACACCCAGGCCCTCTGCACATAAGCACACACACATACTCTCACCCTCGTGCACACGTGTGCGCTGGCACACACACATCATACATGGATGAGTGCACACACTGTCATACTTGCAGTCACACATACGTATGTACACTCACATGCTCGCACATGTGTACACACTTTGAAGCATAAACGTGCACGTATTCACACGTGTATGCACACACTCGTATACGTGCTCTCAAACATACATGTGTGTATAATCATACATCACGCACACTCACACATACACATGCGTTCCACTGGTGCTTAAGCGTTCTGTCCCCTCAGTCCCCATAATTGGAAAATAACCAAAGAAGATTTAAATCCTGCCTAGCAAATCCTCACAGGGCAGAGGGGCCTTCTGTGATAGGAACTAGTATTTGTTGAGCATTCATTGTGTGCCAGGCACTGTCTTACATGCATTGTCTCAAACAATTCTACATAGTGGCTATTCATATTCTCCTGTTGTATACACATGGAAAGAAGGGCTGAGAGGTGACATGACTTGTCCTGCTTCATGCTTATTGATTAAGTCGCAGAGCTGACCCCAATCCATCTTCCTGACTGCCAAGCCTATCTCTTCATCACTGTGCTCCACAGCCTCTTCCAGAGAGTAGGCTGTGAAGGCTACAGGGACTAGCCCCAAGTCAGGCCTGCAGCTATATCATGGAGGGCCGATCAGTCTGTCCATGTGGAGCCCAAGGTGGAGGGATGGAAAAGGATGCCATGAGCCCACAGAGGCTCTTACCACCTGGCCCCGGTGCAGGACTCCTGGAGGGGCATTTGCTCTGTTCCCATTTGGGGAGCTCAGACAAATAGGCCCAGCTGCTGTCACTTTGGGGGCACCCCAGCAGTAGGGATGAGGATCAGACAGCCACCGGGGCAGACTCCAGAACCAGTGACCAAAAATTTGGCTTTTCTCAGCACCAGTCAGGAGATTTCTGGGGAGACTCTGAGAAAAGAGGGCTTATAGGCAAGCCAGCATCTCCTAGGCCACAACCAATGAGGGGACATCAAAATGGAAAACTCAGGCACAGAACCAAGATCCTGATTATCAGCTAGACCTGGACCTGTTTGTTTATTCATTCATTTGCTCATTCGTTCATTCAATAGCTATTGTATTAAGCAACTACTCCTGCCAGGAACCATGCTAGTTACTGGGGATGTAACAGAGGTGGTTCCTGCTAAGTACCTAAGTCTGAGAATAGAGCTACAAGGAAGGAAAATGGTGAGAGACAATTCTTTGCTCCATGGAGATGATGCTGTACTGAATTCCGTCATGAACACTGTAAGCTATAGCATTTCTTTTTTTCTCTCTTTATTTAGAATGTAGCATTTCGATTCACTGTCCATCTGAATGCCTATAATAGGTGCCTTTTGGGTGGGATCTCCTCCAAGCACTGGTCTCATGACCAGCTCTTCTGTGTAGCCAGAAGCCCAGCCTGCCCCCAGCAGCCTTTGGAACTCCCATGCAGGGAGAATGTCCTGTTTCTCATTCTCTTGAGACCTAGCTCCCGGCCCAACCCCACCTTGCTGAGGGGAGCAGGAGGATTTGGAAGATGCCAGTGGGGCCATGATAGCCCTTCCAATACCTTCCCATACTCAGGGAAGTCCTGACATTCCAGATGTCCACTGCCCCCTTGGCCTCCAAATCCTGTGACTTCCCAACAAGTCTCCATTTCCATCCTGCACTAGAACCTTTTCATGTTCACCAGAAAGAACCCACTCTCTCAAAAAGCATGTGAGCATTATAGACTTCACTGAATGCTCCATAGGAGAGCTGGAAGGGAGGATTTACCTCACACACCTTGTGGTGAAACACCTTGAAACTCTCATTAGATATTGCTGTTTTCTCTCACAGTTCAGAGACTTCATGTTGCCACCTGGAGCTCCTTTATTCCTAACCTTTCCCCACCCAATGATTGGCTCCACTGGGTCCTCCCTTCACCCTCTAGTTGTCCCCCAGCTCAGATTGCTTCCACTCTATAAAAGGGGATAGATTTCCTCTTCCCTGGAAGCCTGGGTGTCAGCCTGTCTGCGTCTAATGGAGAGAAAGAGTCTCTAAAACACTCTCAGCAAAGTCGAGCCTTCCTCCACTTGGAGTTCTCACCAGGTGTTCCTACCAGATGTTCTGAGAATGTATCTTTCTGTGCATCATTATACCTGCATGAGTGGACTGATGCCTTGGAGCCAGGGTCAAGGGTGCAGGAGAGGGCTAGGCCCCACCCAGAGGAAGAGAGTTGAGAGAGGAAGAGGCTACCGGCTTCTCCATTCCACCCAGAGCCCCAGCTAGGGTAGTGGCCGGCCCTTTGCCCACATCCCTGAAGCTTAGGGGGCCATAAGCTTTAAGTGAATCACCTATCAGCTCCCCAGCCCTAGTGACAAGCTTGGCCCAGGCCAGGAAAAAGAACAGATCCAGAGACCAAGATGAAGGGCAGGAAGTCCACTGGCCAGTGACCCCGCCCCCAACCACACAAACCGCCATTGGTTTGAGGGTATATCTTAATCACTAGGTTTGTCACTGTGAGAAGAGCAAGCAGGAGAGTTTCCGTTATCCAGCCAAGGGTAGGATCATTTGGCCCTGTCTTGTGAGTTTACACGCAGTGACATCTTAGCCCAGTGACCAATCCTTGGGTGGCAGTGAGAGGTCAGGCTGTGCTCAGTGCTTCTGCAGAACAGCCAGCCTTAATGGTGCCCATGCTGGAACCCCGAGCCCAGCAGACCTGCTTCACTGCTCTCTGTGGCGCAGGTCAGTTCTTGTTGGAACTGCGGAGTAAAGGTGTAGAGAACGAAGGGAACCTTCCGCTTCTGCTCTTTATCCTCCTGTCTTCTTAGCCATCCCAGCCTCAGCAAGGTCACAAGGCCTGCAGGGCTAGGGAGAGGCAGAAGTGGGACTGTAGTTGGGGCCAGGAAGCCAAAACTAGGAAGGTGCTGGTCATTTCTCAGCCCCCCGAGCTGCCTTAAAGACCCTCTCCTATTGCTGAGCCCAAGGCCTCTTGTCCCAGAATGAGGATAGGGTGGTGGTCCTGGACCAGGGCCCTCAAGAAACAGATCAGCCAGGGAGTCTCTGGGAGGAGTGGGGTAAGGATGGGTCTGCTGCCTGCAGTTGTTCTGGCCTCCGAACCCTGGGAGTGGGGACAAAGGTGGAATGAGAGCCCTGCAGCACACCGTACTTTCCTAAGGGGGAGAAGGAGGTGACTTGAGGCAGCATTTTAAACAGGTACTTAATTACTGGAAAGATTGGACGTGGACACTGTGCCAAAGGGACCTCAAACAAACCTCAGCCTTCTGAGAAATTAAGTAGGGAGGGAGTATTTTAGTCCAGAGCATCCACAAGAGGTAATAGGTGCTTTTTTTATGTTGATTTGGAAGACAAGCTTAAGAAGTGTTGGCACTAAAGTGAGAGCAAGAATATCAGCCTAAGAATTTCAGAGTTTTTTAAAATGAGGTTTTTTTTTTTTTTTAAGGGAAACGGAATGGATTATAGAGATGAACATATATGTATATATGAAAATGCATACTGTTATTCATCTTGATTATCTCTGAGTTGTAGGATTATTGGATGAGTTTTCTTTTTCTTTCCCCCTGTATTTGTCATATTTTTTACAATGAATAAATATTTCTTTTATACTCAGAAAAAAATTAACATTTAACTTTTTTAAAGAAGGTATAATCAGAAATGTTTACTGATCTGTTTTGTTTAAGAAGTGAAATATGAAAGTATGTCACAGTGTTCATTATAAAGCACTCAGCCATCCATCTTCTCTGGGCTGACATCGCCAGTCTCTGTGGAAGGACTCGCCCCTCTGAGAGCCGGGATGTGACACCAGGAAGTGGAAAGACTGGGAGGCAGAGGGGTCCTTAGAGGATCTAGTGGTCAGAGAGGAGAGGGAAGGGAGAAGAAAGCATAACAGTGGGCTCCTCTTCTTCCTTCCCTTTGAGAGGTTTGGGATACGATAGAGAACTAGTCAGAATTCACAGTCAAGTTGGGAGACAGAGATTAAATACATGATGCCAGGCCCATAGAGGACCATGAAGAAGATGTGCAGGACTCTGTGGGCATGTTCAACAGGATGGCCCTTGTGAGACTGTGGCCTCAGGGATGGCTTCTGGAAGAGGTGATGATTAAGCAGAGGCCCAAGGATATTTGGTAAAGAGGACCACAGTAGGCCTTCAAGAGGGATCCTGGGGCCTGAGGGGGCTATGAGTCCTGAGTTGTGTACCAGGATGGGAGACGTGGCCTGGGAATCCTCAGTGTCTTTGAGAGGCCCGTGTAGGGGAGAGGGGCTTCATGACATGTTCTATTGAAGTTTTTTTTTTTTTCCCCCATACAAAAGTTTATACATACATTGTTATGAGACTCTAATTGCTTTCCCCATACTGTGACAGCACACTTCTCCTTTCCACCGCTGATTCCCCATGTCCATTCAGTCAGCTCCTAACCCTCTCTGCCTTCCCATCTCACCTCCAGACAGAAGCTGCCCATTTAGTCTCTTGTATCTACTTGAGCTAAGAGGCATACTTCTCACAAGTATCACTTTATGTCCCACAGACCAGTCCAATCCCTGTCTGAAGAGTTGGCCTCGGAAATGGTTTTAGTTCTGGGCTGATAGAGAATCCAGGGGCCATGCTTTCCAGGGTTCCTCCACTCTCAGTCAGACCATTAAGACTGGTCTTCTTACTAGAATTTGAGTGCTGCACCCCACCTTTCTCCTCCTGCATCCAGGACTCTCTGTTGTGTTCCCTGTCAGGGTGGTCATTGATGGTAGCCAGACACCATCTAGTTCTTCTGGTCTCAGGCTGGTTTATGTGGCCCTTTCTGTCTCTTGGGCTAATACTTTCCTTGTGTCTTTGGTGTTCTTCATTCTCCTTTATTCCAGGTGGTTGGGACCAAATGATGCACCTTAGATGGCCGCTTGCAAGCTTTTAAGACCCCAGATGCCACTCACCAAAGTAGGATGCAGAACATTTTCTTAATAAGCTTTGTTATGCCAGTTGACCTAGATGTCCCCTAAAAGCATGGTCCCCAGACCCCTACCCCTGCTACTGTGTCCCTCAAAGTGTTTGATTGTATTCAGGAAACTTCTTAGCTTTGGTTTAGTCCAGTTGTGCTGACTTCCCCTGTAGTGTGTGCTGTCCTTCCCTTCACCTAAGATAATTCTTGTCTACTATCTAGTTAGTAAATAACCTTCCCCCTCCCTCCCCAACCTCGTAACCATTAAACAATGTTTTCTTCTGTGTTTAAACCTTTTCTTGAGTTCTTATAATAGTGGTCTTATACAATATTTGTCCTTCTGTGACTGACTGAATTCACTCAGCATAATGACCTCCAGCTTCCTCCACGTTATAAGATGTTTCACGGCTTTATTATTCTTCATCGTTTCGTAGTATTCCATTGTGTGGATATACCATAATTTGTTTATCCATTCGTCCGTTGATGGGCACCTAGGTTGTTTCTATCTTTTTGCTATTGTGAACAGTGCTGCAGTGAACATGGGTGTGCATGTATCTATTCGTGTGATGGCTCTTATTTCTCCAGGATATATTCCAAGGAGTGGGATAGCTGGATCATATGGTACTTCTATTTTTAGCTTTTTAAGAATGCGCCAAACCAATTTCCAAAGTGGTTGTACTATTTTACATTCCCACCAACAGTGTATAAGTGTTCCAGTCTCTCCACAACCTCTCCAGCATTTATTGTTTTGTGTTTTTTGGATTAATGCTGGCCTTGTTGGGTGAGATGGTATCTCATTGTAGTTTTGATCTGCATTTCTCTGATGGCTAATGATTGTGAGCACTTCTGCATGTGTCTGTTAGCCACCTGAATGTCTTCTTTGGCAAAGTGCCTATTCATATCCTTTGCCCATTTTTTAATTGGGTTATTTTTTTGTTGTCGAGATTTTGCAGTATCTTGTAGATTTTAGAGATTAGATGCTGATCAGATTTGTCGGAGCCAAAAAGTTTTTCCCAGTCTGTAGGTTGTCTTTTGACTCTTTTGGTGAAATCTTTTGATGAGCATAAGTGCTTGCTTTTTAGGAGCTCCCATTTATCTAGTCTCTCTTCTGGTGCTTGTGCATTGTTACTTATGGTTTGTATTCTGTTTACACCACGTATTAGGGCTTCTAGCATTGTCCCTATTTTTTCCTCCGTGATCTTTATCGTTTTTGATTTTATATTTAAGTCCTTGATCCATTTTGAGTTAGTTTTTGTGCATGGTGTGAGGTATGGGGCTTGTTTCAGTTTTTTGCAGATGGATATCCAGTTATGCCAGCACCATTTGTTTTTTCCCCAATTAATGGACTTTAGGCCTTTGTCAAATATCAGCTACTCGTAGGTGGATGAATTTATGTCTGGATTCTCAGTTCTGTTCCACTGGTCTATGTATCTGTTGTTGTACCAGTACCAGGCTGTTTTGACTACTGTGGCGGTAAATAGGTTCTAAAATCAGGAAGTGTGAGGCCTCCCACTTTGTTCTTCTTCTTGAGTAATGCTTTACTTATGCTGGGCCTCTTCCCTTTCCTATGAAGTTGGTGGTTTATTTCTCCATCTCATTAAACAATGCCAGTGGGATTTGGATCGGGACTGCATTGTATCTGTAGATCGCTTTGGGTAGAATTGACATTTTCACAATGTTGAGTTTTCCTATCCATGAGCAAGGTATGTTTTTCCACTTATGCAGGTCTCTTTTGGTTTCTTGCAGTAGTATCTTGTAGTTTTCTTTGTATAGATCTTTTACATCTCTGGTTAGATTTATTCCTCTGTATTTTATCGTCTTGGGTGCTGTTGTAAATGGTATTGATTTGGTGATTTCCTCTTTGAAGTTCTCTTTGTTGGTGTAAAGGAATCCAACTGGCTTTTGTATGTTTATCTTGTATCCTGAAACTTTGCTGAAATCTTCTATTAGTTCCAGTAGTTTTCTTGTGGATTCTTTGGGATTTTCTGTGTATAAGATCATATCATCTTCAAATAGAGATACTTTGACTTCTTCCCTACCGATTTGGATGCTGTTTCTTTCCTTTTCTAGCCTAATTGCTCTGGCTAGGACCTCCAGCACAGTGTTGAAGAAGAGTGGTGATAAAGGGCATCCTTGTCTGGTTCCTGTTCTCAAGGGGAATGCTTTCAGACTGTCTCCAGTTAGGATGATGTTGACTGTTGGCTTTGTATAAATGCCCTTAATTATATTGAGTAATTTCCCTTCTATTCCAATTTTTTGAGAGTTTTTATCATGAATGGGTGTTGTATTTTGTCAAATGCCTTTTCTGCATCAATTGATAAGGTCATGTGGTTCTTGTCTTTTGTTTTATTTATGTAATGGATTACATCGTTTTTCTAATGTTGAACCATCCCTGCATACCTGGTATAAATCCCACTTGATCCTGATGAATTATTGTTTTGATATGTTGCTGAATTCTGTTGGCTAGAATTTTGTTGAGGATTTTTGTGTCAATGTTCATGAGGGATATTGGTCTGTGATTTTCTTTTTTTGTGGTGTCTTTACCTGGTTTTGGTATCAGGGTTCCGCTGGCTTCATAGAATGAGTTTGGGAATATTCCATCCTTTTCTATGCTCTGAAATACCTTTAGTAGTAGTGATGTTAAGTCTTCTCTGAAAGTTTGGTAGAATTCTCCAGTGAAGCCATCCGGGCCAGGGCTTTTTTTTGTTGGGAGTTTTTTAATTACCTTTTCAATCTCTTCTTTTGTTACGGGTTTATTTAGTTGTTCTACCTTTGTTTGTGTTAGTTTAGGTAGGTGGTGAGTTTCTAGAGATTTGTTCATTTCCTCTAGGTTTTCAAATTTGTTAGAGTACAATTCCTATTGAAGTTCTTAGTGTACCTTTGTGGTGAAAGATGCCAGTCTGGATTCTGGACACTGGTGGCAGTGCTGGGAGGAGCCTAAAGTCTGGTCCACTTACTCCCTCAGTGACCTTGGGCACAGCTCTTAACTTCTCTGAGCCTCAGATTCCTCACCTCTACAAGGAGTATGCTAACAGTAAATACTTAGCCCATAGATGGAGCTGTTACATTGGGGGACTCACTTTTTTATTTTTATGAGTTTCATTCAGTGGGTACCTCTTGCCAGTAAGAAAGTGATCCAGGGGTCTAGCTGGGTGAGAGTGAAGAGAAAATTCCCCAAATGACAGTTCAGTCATTATAGGATGGTTGGACTGGATGAAGAAATACAAATTTCCACCAGCCCCGTTGGCCTCCACGATGACCTTGAACTGTGGAGGGGGTCCCTTGAGAGGTTACTGCAGACAGCTTTGGCCCCTGCAGGTACAGTAGGGTGTTTAGGAAAGTTGGATGATGCAATTTCTGCCCTCTTTGAGGTTTGTTGTTATTTTTAGCTGCTGCGCAGTTAGCCCCCAACTCATGGATATCCCGTACACAACAGAACGTTGCCCAGTGGGTCAGTCCGTTGTGATCCATAGGGTTTTCATTGGCTGATTTATCAGAGTAGATCGCCAGGCCTTCTTAGTTCCGTCTTAGTCCGGAAGCTCCACTGAAATCTGTTCTGCATCGTAGCAACACACAAGCCTCCACGGATAGACGGGTGTGAGGTAAGGTATGAGGTTGACTTGTCCTTTTTAACTGGTGGAATAGTCTAAAATTCTTAGGAAGACACCAGGAAAATGGATTCATGGCAACAGACCAAGCCTGCTACCCCCAAATCAGTGTTTTAAAGAAAGTAATTTCCTTTTTTTGAGAAGGTCATAGGAATGAATGGTAGATATGCCAGGTTTGCCAGGCTACAAGGGTGCCTCTCAAGCCCCAAACTGTAGTCTTTCAGGAGAGATAGGCCAAGCTCTGGAGGAGATTCTTGAGGAGAGGGGTCCAGCCTCAGCTGAACTGCAACGAGAGAGTGGCTGTTTTCAGTGTAGCTCTCACTAAGGGCCTCAGCTGCCTCAACCCGACTGTGGCTGAGGCCTAGGGAATCCCCCAGGCTCACATCCCTCACCTGCCCACCCCTAGGTTTTGTTTCTCCAGATCCATCCTGCTGCTTTGTACCTAATTCCGTTGCTCTACCCATCCACTTTGGTGGCAACCCAGTTGGACTGTTTGCCTAGCTTCTGATTTGGTTTCCCCCAAAGGTGCTGTCTCTCGCATTACTCCCTTAGCTCCAGGCACTAAAGTCTGGCAAGTGAGGCTACACCCAGCAAATCCCTCTGAAAAAGAGCAGGCAAAAGTCCCTGGACCTCTAGGTTCCAGGGCCTTTTGCTTGACCCGGTCCTTAGGCTATAGCAGACAAGGAGTGGACCTTGCCCGTTTGCTGCTGATTCATGGCTAGCTGAGAAATCTCTGGCAATAGCTCCCTCTGAGTCAAGACCTGGCAAGTAGGCAGAACCCTCCTTTCATCTTTTGTCTGCCCTTCTCTCTGCATATCTGCTGTATACTCTTATCTCTGCAGACCAGCCTTCTGGACTTCTCAGTCCACAGAGGGGAAGATGGGTACCTCATGGCTCCCAAGTTTATATGTTATAGCTTCACTCTGCCGCATAACCTGTTTCAGTCTCTCAAATCTGGTTCCTAGTTTCCAGGAGAGAAAATCTTACTGAGCTGGCTTGGTTCAGGCATTATCCTATCTACTCAGGTATCAGAAGGATGGGGACATGCAGTATAAACATGCATCCTAGGGACCCACTCAGTGAATCAGCGACATTTTCCAGAGAAGTGAGTACATCACAGGCAGCACAGGTCCTTCAAAAAGCATTGCTGTGGAAGGGAAGTCCTAGGGCCCAACAGAACTCAGGGCAGCAGATTCCTGCTGCAGATAAGGCTGAATCATCGGGAAGTGTTGATGACCAACCCATAGCCTAATGGGACTGGCTTCCCATCAAGGGCTCATTGGTGCAGATAGACACTGCTGATGAACAGTGTCACCTGGACCCTTCCACAGGTACACCCCTCACTGGGGTATCTGTGCTCTTGAGACAAAGAATGAGGTTCCTACTTCTGCCAAGACTAAGATTACTGAAGCTTCAATGTAATTATTTTCCAAGACTTCTCCCTGCTTCCCAAATTCCTAGACTAGCAACAGGCACTCAGGGACTTTATGAAATTTGAACTCCAAGATACCTACAACCTAATGTGTATCTAGAAAATGATCGAGGGCAAGATAGCCTTTCAGACCTGCCTTGACTAAACTGAGTGGGCCATGATGCTGTTGGCCCAAGCAGTACCCTGGCTGCTTCCACCTCAACAGCACCACCCACTCTTCCTCTTCCTGGCATCATGACCTTGGGCAAGTTACTCCACCTTCCAGAGCCTCAGATTCTTTATCTATGAGCTAGGGATAATAATGGTACCTATCTTCAGTGTTGTATGATTAAATGAGATAATGAACACATACTGCTTAGCATATTGTCTGATATCCATCATCACCATCACACTCATCATCATCTTGTACAGCCTTTGGGACTGAGATGTTCTACCTGGTTGCCAGCCTATGTCCCCTTCTCCGCCCATGAGCTCCTGGTCTAGGAAGGCCTCGGTTGCCTACTGTAACTCCTCCTTCCCCATACAGCCCTGAGAGGGGACAGTGAAGTGGCGTTCCTGGGACGTGTTCTGCTTAGCCCACATGTTCCCAGAATGATGCTGGGAAACATGTCTGGTTCTGGAGTGAGAGTCCCTGCGTAAGTCAGAGAAACCCAGTGATTTCTGGGGTTCACCAGATAACCACTGGCTGTTCATTTTTCATTTTCTGACCCTGGACATTTGAATAACAAATCTTCTCAAAGCTGGGAAGTGATCAGATTGTCTCCAGTGGCTGAAGATTTAGTTCCTCTGTGCAGATGCTAGCCTGCCTAGGCCCAGCCAGAGTCACCCTGTGCCATCACAGCCCTCCCTTAGCTCTGCAGTGGGCTCACCCTGGGACACCACAACCCTGACCCTCTTTCTCCTAACAGCTGGCCCCGGGGAAATTCACCATTACTTTACCCTTCAGGACCCAGAGTCACTGTCCCAGCCTCTAGGGAGAATGATCTCTGACTTCCACAGCCTGGAGCAGCTAGACTGACACAGGCACTTGGCTTATGCAGGCAAGCAAGCCTCCCTTTGTGAGCACTTGCATCTCCATCGCTAATAGCGGGCCAGTAGGGTGGGACAAGTGATTTCACCTCCTTGAGCCTCAGTTTCATCATCTAAATAGGTTATGAGAACAGTGCCTCTCTCACAGGGTTGAATGAAAGCACTTAGTTGACGTGGGTAGGCAGCTGATAAATATCAGCTGCTTAAGTGCCAGGCAGCCAAAACCAGCAGAATACCCCATCAGGGAAACCAAGGGGCCAGGGGACTTGGGAGGTGGCCCCACCCCAGGAGATCCTCAGCTTAAGAATTTTGTGGCCATCCAGTCTCATAAAAACCAACAAAGCCCATTTAGTGAGCTGC
Organism: Dugong dugon; assembly: GCA_030035585.1. Classification (NCBI taxonomy): domain Eukaryota; kingdom Metazoa; phylum Chordata; class Mammalia; order Sirenia; family Dugongidae; genus Dugong; species Dugong dugon. The sequence continues at coordinate 71,912,552 of CM057471.1, forward strand.
AGGCAGGTAGCACAAATGGTGGTGCCTCTGAGAGCAGAATGCCAGGGCACCTTCCCACATGATGCTGGCTGCAAACATGGAATCCAGTCCACAAGGTCTTTTGATGGCTCCCTGTGAGAGATCCCACCACATCTGAAACCTCTTGCTCTCCCTCCACCCTGAAAGGCAGCATCTCTCAGTGTGGTTAGGAGCTTGAGCTACAGAATCAGGCAGATTGGGTTCAAATCCTGGCTTACGAGGCTTGTACTTTAGTCAGGTAGCTTCACATCACTGAGCCTCAGTTTCCTTATTATGGAGAGGCTACTATTGCTTAAACAAAGCTTCAATAAGATAATAAATGTAATGTCCTGGCACATATGAATACTCAATAACTAGTGACTCCTTGGTCAGTCTGTGCTACACCCCAATGGCCTGTGAGCGGATATACTCCCCCACCAGTCCAGTGCACTTGGAGCATGAGGAGAAACTGTTTAAAAGGCCAGACTGGCTGGAAAGTACTGATTTAAAGCAATCTATCGACAAATGTCACTTCTGCCGAACACCTGTTAAATATGTAGCCATGGACTGTCTCAAAAGGGGGAAAGTGATGGAAAGAAGGTAGCATCACTGAGAGACTAAACAGCATCACCTGGACCTTTCTACAGGTACACCCCTCCCAGAGGACTCTGCTCTGGAGACGGAAGAATGGGGTCCCTCCATCTACTAAGACTAAAACTACTGAGACCTTAACATAATTATTATCCAAAACTTCTAGGGAGAACCTCCTAGACTAGCAACAGGGCCTCAGGGACTTTATGAAATGTGAGCCCCAAGATACCTATGCCCTGTCTGAAGAACTACTGGTAATCATGAACATGCCACTATCATCACAAGTGTGCGGTGCCAGGGAAGAAAGACTCAGGAGAAGAAAGGTGGAAGAGAAGGGACTAGAGAATGGTGACTCTATTTCCAACTCTAAACAGACGGAAGCTCAGAGCGTGAATCTGGATCAGATGAAGAGAAGGTGTCCTCTGAGGAGCCCACCAAGCCACAAGGGATGTCGTTGCAGAAAGGTTCATTGTCAGGCCCTCCCTGGCTCATAGGAAATATCCCTTTTGAGTGGGGAACGAAGTGACCCTGGAGGCAGCCTGTTATGGATTCCCCTGAGCAGCATTGCTTAAGCACAGGATCGTGACCTATTCAGATGGTGCACAGTTGTGAGGTGCTCAGCAACTGTTACTAGTGGTGGTAGAAGTCACCATTAGCTGTATAATGTCACACTCAACTATATTCTAACCTGCTTTCTTGAACAGAAGAGAGGGAAGAGGCAATTTGACCAGTGGGTTAGGGGTCAGACATACCAGGTCCTCTCTCTATTATGCTACAGCTCATGGTAGAAGTGTGGTCAGCAAATGACCGTCATCTGACACTGGGGTTGTGGTGGGGTAAGGGCCAAGACTTGTTACATTAGAAGTCTTGGTGAGCCAAGCACACACCGTGGCACTTCATCACCAAAAGAGAAGTAGCTGATGGGGCAGGAGGGGCGGGGTCCAGGAGCAGTCATCCGAAATGACCATCAGACTCCCACCAGCCCTGAAATTGGGCACCTGGACAGTGGACCCAAGATGGTCATCAAGAACAGTTCCTTCTTGGTTGAAGGATGGAGGGGCAGAGGGCGACACAGCTACCTCTCAGAGGACCCTGGACTCACTCACGATACGATGTGCCCACGGCATTTCTTCACACAGGTGTCTAGTGACACAGGACAGTATGCAGCAACCTATGACTGGCAGTGGAGAGCAGAGGGAATATTTGGAAAGGAAGTCTGGACTTTGTCTGACTTTATAAATTGCATTATATTGTTTTTTCACCAATGGTCAAGGAAAGCTGTAGTTCAGGGATAGACCATGCTATAGGGCTAGAGAGAAGTTGATACAACAAGTGATTCTTCTAAGAGAGGAAAGGATAAAGAGAGGAGAAAGATGGAAGCCTCCCCCTGAATGCATTAAGCTTGCACCTTCCCCTGGAAAGACTCACTGCTGGAAACTACAGATGAAAGGAAAGCCAGGTGGATGGCCCGCAGAGAGATCCTCTCCTCTGCAGGACACAGCAAGCTTGCAGGAGACTGTCTAGAGCCGGCAAAGGATACTGCCCAGTGAATGTAGCAAACAGAGGGATTCAGTTGTGTCCTGGTGAACAATGATGCTGCGCATGCCCCCCAGGCGCAGTATCCAAGATTGCCTACAATTCTGTGTCTGTGCACTTTTAATATGGTCTTGTTATGGAATATACTGTATGGCATTTTTTATTAAACACCTCAACTTCACATTGTGGTAAGTGGGCTTATCTTGTATTTTATAAATCCCCTTGACACTAAAAAATGAGTGCACATTCAATAATAAATTAAGGAAATAATTACCTGGAGACTTGCGGACTTACACAGATGGAGGTTCTAGAAGGTGTTGCGATCACTGACCTGGCGTCTCTGTATGTGCTCCACGTGTGCTTGCAGCATGGCCAAGAAGGCTGGATTAGGAATTGGAGGGTACTTTTGCTCTGGAGGAGCTGTGGTGGCACAGTGGTTAAGAACTCGGCTGCTAACAAAGAGGTTGGCAGTTCGAATCCACCAATCGCTCCTTTGAAACCCTATGGGGTAGTTCTATTCTGTCCTATAGGGTCACTATGAGTCAGAATTGACTCGACGACGGCTGTGGGTTTTTTGCTCTGCAGGGCTTTCCGAGTTAATGACCACGTAGTCTAGGATGCCCTTGTCTTCATCAGGAGTACCTGCCCTTTGCAGCATGTTGCTGAAATTCAACCCTTTCCCTCTGAAGCAGGGGACGTCTCTATGCCACCTTGGGGCCCAACTGGCGGGTTCCAGTTCGGAGTTCTCCCAGAACCCGGAGCTGTGTCTACAGGTATTCATTTATTCATTCATTTACTCAATAAATAGTTATGGGGTGCTCGTAGTATGCCAAGCTTGTGTTAAAGGCTGCTGAATGAGACAGGCACAGTCTCTGCTTAGTTTATGAGGCTACTGCTATAGGTGAGACAGGAAATAAACAAATAATCACAGGTTCACTCCCTGAAATCCCAGAGAAGGAGGTATGGGGTTCTCTGGAAGAGATAAGAAGAGGAGCTCTCTTAGGGAGAATAGGGAAGGCCTCCTTGAAGAAAGGACTGGAAATATTATAGGAATTCGCCAAATAATGGGTGGAGAGGAGTAGGACTGATAAGAATGTTTCTAGCCAAAGGGACAGCCTGTAGAGGCGGTGAGAGGGATGGAAAACAGGGTAAGTCAGTGAGTGAAAGGAAGTCAATATTGCAAGAAATGAGAGAGAGGAGACAGGTGCAAGATGAGGCTAGAGAGGTGGGCTGGAGCTACATCCAGCAGGGGGCAGAACCAGTGGGAAGCATTGGAGGGGTTTGATGTGGGAGTAGCGGAAGGGAAGAGAAGGGTAGTGGCATGATCCGGTCATACTGGCTGTAGCAAGAGTGGATTCAGCAAGGCCAAAGAAGAGCATTGGGCAGTCTTTCAAAGGCCAGATAAAGTTCTGGCCTAAGATGGGGGTAGCGGGATGGCCAAGATGGACAGTCAGGACATATTTAGAATGTCAGGACATACTTAGAATCCTTGGGATTGATTAGGTTGTGGGCGGTAGGAGAGAGAAGAAAACTCAGGTTACTGGCTCAAGTAGCCAGGTAGATGGTGGTGGTGCCATTCACTCAGATGGGGAGTAAGAGCTGGCTTGGAGGAAGGTGATGACAGTTGAGTGGAAGTGTGGGGTGTAGGGGGCAATGGGGGTAGGCATCCAATGTGCAGGAGTTTGTACAGATCTGGAGCTTAGGAGAAAGGTCTGGGCTGGTGTTGTACTTGGACGTCTCCACCTATAGGTGGCGCCTGAATCTGCATGGTCAAACCAAAACCAAACCTGTTGCCATCAAGTCGATTCTGACTCATAGCAACCCTATAGGACAGAGTAGAACTGCCCCATAGAGTTTCCAAGGAGTGCTTGGTGGATTCAAACTGCCATCCTTTTGGTTAGCAGCAATAGCTCTTAAAATCTGCACAGCAGAAGGTGAGAAAAGATCTCCAGCTAAGAAGGTGCAGGGAATGGTGATGTGTCCCCCTACTCTCTCCTTTCCCACTTGGGGCAGCCAGAGCTAAGGCTGCACTGGACCCAAGCTCCTCAGGTATGGAGGCCCCATCAACCCCCAAGTGTGACCCCAGGGGAGAGGCCAGGAGGAAGCCTCAGCCAAGGAGTTGGTGAGGGTAGGGTGGGGAGTGCTGCTAAGGGCCTGGGTTATGAGGAACTAGGTTACCAAACCTAGAGCTTTGCAGCCCTCAGAAAGGGAGGTGAAAGTTCACAGCTGTGGGTGAGCCTAGGGCCCCCTTTCTTTGTGCTCCTCTGTGGCCTTGGGGCCCTCCACTCCCTGGCCTTGCCGAAGCACTGTCGGGGCCTCTGGCCTGCGGGAATGTCATAGACTCCACAGTGGGGAACACTGGCTGAGAGGCTCAAGAGCATGTGGACCCCAGTGAGTAAGAAGGTGTGTGCCCTCAGCTCCTTCATGTTAATGTCTGACTGTTGGTCTCCCTGCAGCCCCACTGGCCCATGCATCTGTACTCTGGGGAGCTCAGCAGCAGTGCCCACCATGGAGGGGCCTCTGAGAAGGAAAACCCTGCTCAAGGAAGGACGGAAGCCTGCGGTAAGTGCAGACGCACACCTGTGTGCAGGCAGCATGGGCAGCAGTGAGGGGGCCTGGGCCCCAAAGGCCAGCTGATTAGGGTTCTGGCCTTGGCTCTGCCACTGACTGGGCAAGGGCCTCAGTTTCCACATCTGTAAGTAGGAATAAAATAATACCTACTTCCTAGAGGACTCAGCGAGCATTTCACATGCTTGGTGGAAGGCCTGCACAGAGTGAGCATGCAGACAACAGAAGCTGTAATGATTACATTGAGCTGTAATGATTATATTAACTCCCCGTGGTAGCCTGGAAACACCTGGGAGTTAGTATGGCTACTGTCCCCTGAAAGAGCACAGCCCCAGAGGCCTGAGTGTCCCAGAACATGCACAGTGCTGGGTGGTATTCCCAGGTACAGATTCTCTCTCTTCCTCCCCTCTGCTCTCAGAGTAGCATTCTAAAATGAGTGGTAGAGCAACAGGGACAAGGAACCTGGATGTCTGTCAGGCTCCACCACTAGCCCCTGGGTCAGCCATGAAGGACCCACGTGTCACTGGCTTCATGACCTCCACCCATAGCAGGGCCTCAGCCCCTTGCAAAGTCCTCTCAGTTATTTCTGGTTAGCCATGCCTACAAACAAGTCTGTGAGCTGCATCTCCAGGCAGCATATACTTTGCCCTTCCTGTCCTGCTCAGGCTCCTGCCTCATGTCTATTGCCCATAGAGCCACTTGGAGCCATACCCCCTCCTAAAGAGTCCCACTGTAATGATGCTAGGGCCCTTGTCTAGGTGCTGCCTTCAGATGCTCTTGAAGGCTCGTCTTCAGGTGTTGGTGGTTCATGGGTGAGAAGGAGTCTTCACCCCAGCTCTGGGCCATACCCTGTCACTTGGGCCTAGAGTGTCACAAAGCACCCCGTGACATGGGGCCCTGAATCTGGCTTGCTTCCCTGTTGGGAAGACCTGACTGCTTCTCTCCCTTACCCAGAGGCTAGGCCCCAGTAATTCCAAGGCCAGAGAGGGGCAATTTTCTTAAAGCAATGTCTTCCTAAATGTTGGTTGACTCAGTAGTTGATGATGAAATGAATACAGTGGGTCTTGACTGTATTTTTGTAAAGAATAAAGCAAAATAAAAAGGAATGTAATAGAAATGTGGAGTAGTAACGGTAAGTATTGTTTCATGAAACTTCTTTCACTTTTGCATATATGTGCATATGTGTACTGAGTTGTGATATAAATTGCGTTTCTTCCTATGGGTGCCAGTCAAAAAAGTCTGAAAGCCACTGCTTTCACCATCTGCAGCCATGCAGCTCCATCCAGCATAAGGACAGCCTTGTGCATTGTGATGCACAGCAGTTTGGTCCTTGTAGACTCAGTACTTCTCCTCCCAGAATGGGATATTTTCTTCACCTTTGCAGAACCAAAACGCCCATTGAAGTGATTTACCTCAAACTGAGGAGCAGAGCCTTCTGAATGGGGAATTCCCGCCTTCACCTCTGGAGAAACAGAAATAATGCCTGAAGCTTTGCCGTGTAGGGTTTTCCACGTTTAGCCATAAAGACTTAAAAAATGTTAGTATTCAGTCTCAGCCAGAGCACCTCATTGCAGACATTTCGCTGCTTCTAGGCTATAGTTTTTCATGGCCATGTTTTAAAAATGGTTTTCCCCAGGACATTCTTGGGCCCAGGTCACCTGCACATATAGGAATTATACCACGGCACTGCCTAAAGCAAGGTGAAAAAAAGAAAGGCTCTCTGTGTAGATTACCTGTGGTAATCTCCCCTACGTGGAACTTAGAGCTGATGAGCTCAGAGGCAGCCATGAAAAGAAATATCTTCTCTTCTGTAGGTCCTGGGTGGAGGTAGCATTGAGAAGGGATGGTGGAGGGCCAGGGTAGAGATGAGGCCTGCACTGCCATTGATGGGGGGTGGGCACCCTTCCACCCACATGGCTGGGTCTGTAACCAGGCAGCCAGGGTGACATCTGCCCCCACCACTCACAGCCTTGTCATTCTACCTCCACTTCCTCTGTAGCTATCCTCGTGGACGAGGTACTGGGTCATACTCTCAGGATCCACCCTCCTGTACTACGGAGCCAAGTCCTTGCGGGGCACAGACAGAAAACACGTGAGTCCTGGGTCCGAAAAAGACCTCTGGGAGCTGCAGGGACGGGGGACAGGATGTCAGTGTGTGGGAGGGAAGTCTTGCCTGGCCCAAGGCTACCTTCCTGTGGAGTAGAATGCAGAGAGGGCGTGGGCTCTGGCCTCCCAGATGTGGTGTTGCTCTCTTGCAGTATAAATCCACGCCTGGCAAAAAGGTCTCCATTATGGGCTGGATGGTGCAGCTACCTGATGACCCCGAGCACCCGGATATCTTCCAGCTGAATAACCCTGACAAAGGTAGGCAGCAGGCTAAAAGCTTGCACATTCTCTCCCCTCTGTTTCCTCTTCTGCTAAATATGCATTTTGAAATATTAGGAACTTTATAGGCTGCTGTTTTCCCTTTGCTTTAGGTTCTCACATTCACAGAGTCCCCTTACTCCACGAAAGCTGCCTAGATCGTGGTCGGTGTGTCCAGGAAGCAGTGTTCATGGCACATGGCTGCAGGAATCCTTTCTGTGGCCTTGCCAGTGGCTGCTGGGGCCCAGTGCCCCTGGAACTGTAGTCTCAGGGTCTTAGAATAAATAAATTTATGCTGGTGAAGCAGTGACCATGGACTGGAAGTGGCTTGGGAGATTTTAGTAATCCCTGACACTGCCTATGCCATGATCCTCTGGCAGTGTCCCAGCAAATGCCAACTTAGAGAAAAACCCTTTCACATGGATTTTATAAGCTCTAACTTTATAGTAATTTCAAGGCTTCAAACTGGTTCATTCCAGTTCGAACCCCTGCTGAGAATTTACATATCTAACAAGTTTCCAAGTGATGCTAATGCTGCTGGTTAGGGACCAATTCTGAGAACCACTAGGAGAGCCAAAAAAAACCAAACTCATAGCCATTGAGTCGATTCCCACTCATAGCAACCCTATAGGACAGGGTGGAGCTGTCCCATAGGGTTTCCAAGGAGTGGCTGGTGGGTTCGAACTGCCAACCTTTTGGTTAGCAGCCGAGCTCTTAACCACTGTGCCACCAGGGCTCCACTAATGGAGCAGTAGTTCTTAAAGTTTATTATACATAAGAATCACTTGGGGATCTTGTTAAAATATAGATTCTTATTCAATGTATCTGGGGTAGAAATGCAATTTCTCAGCAGGAGTTTGAACTGCAATGAACCAGTTCAAAGCCCTGAGTAATTTCCCCAGCCATCTTCCAGTTCCTTCTGATTCTGTCCTTCCCCCATGACCATGCTGGGAAAAGGAAGAGGTTCTGGGTGCCATCTTGTCCAGGAGCCTTGTCTTCATTGATATTCAGGATGGGCCATGGCTAGACTTCTTGGTAGCCCGTGCCATAATAGAATAGCCCATAGCCATTTGCCTAGGTCTTGGATTCCAGCCAGGTAAACTTAGTGGGGCTGTAATGTCCCCCAATAATCTTTACACCTTAACAGGAATATTCTAACGCAGGGTTCATGTATATACAAGTCACCTGAGGGTCTTGTTAAAATACAGATTTGGATTCAATAAATCTGAGGCAGGACCAAGATTCTGCATTTCTAACAACTTCACAGGTGATGCAGATGATGATGCTGGTCAAGAGACCATACTTTGAGTGTCAAGACTCTGATGTTCTTAGCTGGGAAAGAAAGAAACAAAGGAATACAAACATGCCAGTCTGCTCAAAGAGCCAGGGAATGGGGAGGAGAGGTAGATTGTCAAGCTCTCTTCTAGATGTCTGAGTGATTGAACCCACATACTATTAGCAGTGTGGCCTCAGTTTGGTTACCATTTGAATTTATTCCTTAACACTCCGGGCCAAGGTTAGAAATGGTTTCTTTAGGAAGTAAAGGCTATGCCTACATGAGCTTGACTTATAAACACTATGGTCATAGGGACCACAGGCTATTCTTGGACCTTAGCCCAAAGGAAAACATTGTCCCTAAGCAGAGGGAAGTATGACACAGGGGGTGGGCAGGGTCCATGGATAGAACTCAAAAGGTCCATGAACTTGAATGTGAAAAAATTACATCTTTGTTTTCAGTAACCTCTAACTCCTTCAGTTGTGGCTGTGGATATAAAACTATAAGAATATTAGCAGTCTCTGTGATTTTAGTATCCAGTAGAAATCACAGACATTTTCATATCACATATTGTTGCAGATATCTCAAAATATCATTTATACTTATCATTCAGAATTATAGTACAGTATCAGACCTGCCACTATGTATAATTATTATTAGTGCATTAACAAAGAAACACATACATAATTATGTAACTGGTTTGTTTTTTTTAATAGTTTGATAACTGTATTTTAGTATTATTAATTTCTTTTGTATTTTATACGTTTGAAAACATTAAGGAGTCCACAGGTTTTACCAAACTGCCAAAGGCACTCATGGCCTCCAAAATTGTTGAGAGCACCTGAGAGCACCTGATCCAAAGAGAAAGCCCCCAGAGTGCAGGAAGCTGCCTTTCTCTGCAAGCCACGAGCCTGCATTGGGCTGCTCTGATCTTCCCTAGTTACTGATACTCATGTTGTCTTCATGTCCCAGTCACAGGCCAGTCCTCCCATGTGACACTCTTCTTAACCAATGGTTTCTTTACCCATCAGGCAATGTTTACAAGTTTCAGACTGGTTCCAGGTTTCATGCAATACTGTGGCACAAGCATTTGGATGATGCATGTAAAAGCAACAGGCCTCAGGTAAAGTCATCAAAATCCTGCTTGTCACCTGAAATACCTTCTCCCACCCTTGGGATTAGGGGTCCCTAGAAAGCAGGGCTCCCTGCTTCCCCCTCAGAGCTCATCAGCCATGCTCCCAGCCACCCTTTTGATCAGCCTTTTTCTGTGAGACAGAGCACCCCTTGCTCAGCTCAGCACTAATCTCAGCTTCAAACCAGAACTTAGAATCTTGTCCCTGTGTTTTTCCCAGTAAAGGAAATACCACAGAAACATCCATCGTGGGACAGTGAGGCAGGTGTGACATCACCCCAAGGTTCAGGCTGCAGAATCTATTTAGATAGCTCCCCCCAGAGTTGATTTCATGGGAATACTCCAAACTGACTAAAGGGTACAACCCTTAGGAATAATGATAGCTAATTTACTGAGAGCCAACCATGTCCAGGCAAGGCTGCTGATGAAATGAAGGCGTTACAGGTTTCTCAGCTGTTTGAACCAGTAGGATTTGTATTGATGTGGCCCCCTCTGGACCGCTGGGCCTGGATCACTGTAATCTCCCTGCCCCAACCACTCCCATCCTCTCCTTGGCACCAGGCAGTGTGCTAAATGTTTTACATGCAAGAAAAAGCCAAATCCTTACAATATCCCTGTGAAGTAGGTTCTCTTACTGTCTGCATTTGACGTTGAGGACACTGAGGCTTGGAAAGTGGCAGGTACTTGTTTACAGCCCCATAGTTAGTAAGTGGTAGAGCTAGGATCTAACAAAGGTCTGCCTGACTCCCAGTTCTTTACTTGTCACCACTGAGCTCTCCTGCCTCTTGCTTCCTTGAGAGCCCCTGGTGTGCTCAGGCTCCTACAGTTAAGCTGAAGGCCTGGAAGCACAGCCATGGCTGTCCAGGCTTGTGAGAGAAATGGCTGCCCCCACCCTCAGCACCAGAGGGGGACAGGCTGGACCTTCCTGCTCTCCAGGGTGGGCAGGTGGGGCACTTGGGCTGCTGGTGCCAGTATCGGTCTTCCTGTCCTTAAGTATCTATGTCCATGTTCCACTGGGATCAGCCAGAGGTGGAGCTGGGAAAGTTGGTTTCCCCTCCTCAGGCAGTCTGAGGAGAGCATCAGGGCAGGGAGTAAATGTGGCAGCTTCAAGGTAGTAGTTGAAGGTATAAGATAAGCCATCTCATTGCAGGCAGCTCCTCAGAGGCCTGAGGGAACCTCAGCAAAGGTAAGTTCACACTGGCATCTGGGTCTGTGAGTGCAGGGACTTCAGATGTGCTGGTGACAGCACAGTCACAACTTTATAGCCCCTCAAAGAGGTTCTTGTGAACTGGAGGAAGTTCTCTAGTGGCATGTCCCAGGGCTCTGTACTCAGCTTGGTCCTGTTCAGGATTTCCATCTGTAACGTGGATGACAATATATATGACAAGCTGGTCAAAATTATAGATGATAAGAAGCTAGAAAGCAGAATAAACAGGTTGGATGACAAAATCAGGATCCAGAAAATCCTCAACAACTTGGAACAATAGAACAAGACCAATACAGGGATAAACTTGAGATACCACAGGCAAGCTCAAAATAAATGGCAGTTGAGTCCCTTGAGTTTGTCTTAGGATATGCTCACACACAGACAAAAGATGTGTGTTTAAGAATGTCCACTGAAGCACTGCTCTTGATAGAAATAACCCTGGAAACCACTTCAGTGACCGTCACTAGATCTCTATGGTGCAACACTTGAGAGCTGTTAGAGAGACTAAGGTAGATCTGTGTGGGATGACCAGAAAGAATCTCCAAGATATAAATACAAAAGCAAAATGTAAAAAAGGACATAAAGGATGATGTCATTTATATTAAAATACGTATGCATATTTATTATGTGTAGGTTTGCTTATGCATGTAAAATTTCTAAAATGATATGTAAGAAGCTATACTTCTGTAGTTTCTAGAAGGCTTACATATAATTTTATATAAAAAAAATGTAATTGCCTGTCTACATGATGGAGAGACTAGGGGTTTTGTTCAGCAGTCATCTCCAGGTGATCCAAAGTGAACAATGTGTGGAGGCTTGAACAAGGCCGGTGCCGCCACAGGGGGCGTTAATAGAGGACAAGCATCCTGCCCTCCTCTGCACTAGTTGCACTATGTCTGGGACCTCTCCTTAGCGCTCAGTGCCACTCTCTACAGCACAGCACACTGGAGCTCACCTGCCACACACAGATGGCCCCCATGACCTGTGAGCAGGAGGCTGGGGTGGCTCCAGGTTCGACAGGGACTGATAGCCATGAGGTGGGCTGCCAGGATGGTGGGAGTAGGGAATGGCTGTGGGAGACTCCTTGGAGCTGTCGAATGGAGGAGCCACTGCTTCTCACCTCCAGGGGAAAGAGGCAGGACCTTGGTCTCTGTCTGATTCATAATCTTGACACCTGGGTAGGTCCCAGCAGGGAGCAGGGGTGGAAGGTCTGAGCAAGAGCCAATTGTCCCTCTTTGGGGGAACAGCCAGAGGGTGGCAGCAGCTCTGTAACAAATAGCAAGTGACTGGGTCAGACCAATTTGGCAGAGCTGATATTTGATCAGAAGGACAAATGGATTGAATTTCATGAATTGGCAAATGCAAAACCATGGAAAGGAGGTTTTGCAACTTTTAAGTATTTTTATTCAGTTTTCAGACCTAGGGGAGGGGATATTTTACTTTTTCTACTTTTTATTTCTACTTTCCTTTCAACCAGATAGTCCCATTCTATGCTATATGTAATAATAAAAAGTTGGCAACAATCTAAATATTCAACAGCAGAGGAATATTTAAATAAATCACGGTACATTGTGTGATGGAATCCAAGGTGGGTCTAATAAAGGGTGTTAACAGAAATGCACCTATTCACATGAAAAATCTCAGTGACTAAGAAGATTCATTTTCTTTTTTGTGGCATTGCATTTTTTAAAATTATTTTTATTAACACTGAATACACTGACACATTATATTGTAAATGTCTTGGGTATAAACAATGGCAATAAAACAAACATTCACGTACCCACCACCCAGCCTAAGCAGAACCTCCCAGGGCTTGGAGCCCCTTACCCCAGGTCCCCAAAACTCACTGCTGTCGAGTCAATTCTGACACACAGTGACCCTATAGGACAGAGCAGAACTGCTCCATAGGGTTTCCAAGGCTGTAAATCCTTATGGGGGCAAAGGTTAACAGTCCAGCACTAACCGCTGCACCACCAGGGCTCCTTTCTCCCCCAGGTACCCCTCCCTAATCCTACCTCCCTGTCTTCTACCTTCGCCCCCTAACTACTCTCCTGGTTTGTGTGTTTGCCATTCTTTTGCTTTCATTTGTCATCTTAGCACGTGTTTGATTCCTTAAACAATGTGTTATCTGGTGTGTGATTTTTAATTTTTTATAAATAGAACCATAACTGTATATTTTCTTCTGTGGCTTGCTTTTCTCCTGCAGTGTGTTCCTAAGATTCATCTGTGTTAATTCATGTAACTGTGATGCATTTGTTTGTACTGTTTTCTTTTTTTTAAATCAATTCTCTGTTGATGATGCCAAGAATGGTTTCCTGCCTTTGGCTATTTTGAAGAGCGCTGCTGTGACCGTTGTTATAACCGTCTCCTCCAGGGACATACATGTTGTCCAGTTCATAACTGTGATCAAATTAATGCCAAGATGGATTTGTTTTTGATTAAATTGCTTCTAATCAAATCTCCTGGAGCCCAGGGCAGTGCTGGGTGAGAAGGTCCAGGGTTGGGGATGTGTTTGCAGTTTTGAGGGGAGGGGGAAGCAGACTGACCTCAGAGCTGGTAGTCCCCCCAGTAAAGGGGTCTGGGGTCTTGTTCGGGAGCAGCTCTGGAGCATAGCTATGGGAAGGTCTAGAGGTTCCCAATATCCCCAAACTTGCTGTTTCTTGTGCTTCCACTTGCCAATTCCTGCCATCCCCTAACACCCACCCCACCCTCGCTGGTACCCCCTCCAGAGGCACATGCCCTGTTCCTGTGTGGTTTGTCTCCTCTTCACGCCAAGTACAGATTTATTTTGATCAGAGGGTAGTGATTGAGAGTGTAGACTCTGGTGTCTTAGCACTGCCACTTACTTGCTGTGTGCACTTAACCTCTCTCAGTCTCAGTTTCCTCATCTTTATAATGGGGATAATTCCAGTACCTGCCTCATGGGATTGTTGTGAGGACGCAAGGACATAATGCATATGAAGCGCTCAGAACTGGGCCTGGACACAGCAGTCACTGAACAAATGGTGATTGTTATTATTGTCATATCCTCTCTTCATCTGAGCTGCTCATTCACAGACTAAGAAAGGTCTGGCCCCTTCCCTTAGGGACCACCCTGTCCCCTTTGAAAGGTTAGAATTTTGACAAGAGGCTGAGCTTTCTTTTCTAGGTACCTGCAAACCTTATGTCATTTGAATAAGTCTCTGCGGGACTTGGCATGACTTCAAAGGCTTCTGGGATCCCCAGCCTGGGACTAGTGGAGAAGAGCAGGCCCTGGGCCCTGGCCAGGATGCTGGGAAAGTCACAGCTGCTCGGACTCAAGGGGATGTGGCCTGCGGCCTCACAGTCCCAGAGGACTCCACCAGTTCAGGATCCACCTGCCTACCCCTAGTGACTCTCATGACACTCACTCTGCAGCACCACCTTGCGGGGCATTGGTTGGACCCCAAACTGTACACCCTCCCTGTCTGGGCCCTCGTCCATGAGCTGCTTCTGCCACTAGAGAGCATTTGGCCCATGCTGGGTACTCAGTGCTTTCTACTGCACAAAAGAGTGGACAGTGTTAACCTGCATGAGGGGCCAGAGAGGAGGAACAGGCTGTGGAACAGGCTTTTTACACCCCAAGTGCACGGGGTCACTCGCCCACAGGGCTGCCTCAGATTTTGTACAACCCCCGAAGCGTCCTCTGCGTTTGCGTGCTGTATATGCGTGCGTGTGAGCGAGTGTGAGCTCTTTGAGAAACATGCATTTTGGCACAAGACTTGTGACATCACACACTTCATTCATATTGAGGCCCTGCGTTCACCTTAAGTTACAGCCTTGTCCACCAAGGAAGGTCAGAGTGAGAGCCCAGATTACTTCTGTGTTAAGGATCCCCTGTGTTCTTTCACTGTAAACAAACAATGCCTTAAATTGTGTCTTGTTTTCTGTTCCTATGGGTGCTATTCATCTGGAAGGCCTGCTCCCTGGGTCCCCCCCGGGTCCCTTCTAGGCCTTGTCACTGTCAGCCCTTCCAAGACAGGGCCTAGCTTCAGGGCTGTGGACTGTGCCACTGGCCTGCTTGTTTCCTCCCATCTCCTCTCCCTGGCAGGGTCTGAAGGCCCTTCTCTTTTCACTCCCTCCCACCATACCAGAATGGGAAGTTGTGACATTTACTCCAGCTCCATCTGAAGCAGGTCGGAAGCTGCCAGGCTAACAGTGAACAGCTGCACAGAAGCTACTTTGCACCAACCTCTCCCTGCAGGGCAAGATTTTTGCTCCCATCGTTACCCCTTTGCCTCCACTGCCAGGGCGGAGCCCACCGGGAATCCTAATAATGCTGGGGAGCTGAGTGACGCTGAGGCCTTAAGCTCCCCCAGTCTTGCCCCCGTATTTCCCAAACACAGCCACCAGCAAGTTCTCCATCATCCAAGTCCGAGGGCACAATTGTTGATGACCGTGGTGACAAGACGGCAAAGCCCTGGGGTGTGAAAGGTCCAAGCTCTACATTGATTTAAGAGCTCTCCACATGAACAATGTCCTTTATCTGTTACCTCTTGTCATATCTTAAAGTGACTTTTATTTTGCACAGATACATTTTTATTCAAAATGATGAATTACTCCATCATTATAGCTACTTTTCTCTCTCTCTCTTTTCATTTGGGTGTCCTAATTCTAAGAAGGAAACAATTTTCTGAGAGAAACTGACTTTCTGGGGTCTTTGTAGCTATCATTGTTTCAGAGCTCACACTGATTGGGCATCAAACTACCCTTAAGAGTTTCTGAACAAGATGCTTCAAAACAGCATCTAAATCAATAAACTGGTAATAGGTCAATTGAAAAACTACCAAAGGACCGTCCACTGTATTTTGATTAAATGGTGACAACTTTTATGAAAATGTGAATGAATTGGTGAAGAAAGTAGTTGTTACTAAGGCATTATTTTGTGGCTAAACCTTACTGTGCTCAATAACTCTGCTTTTGAGCAAAGACTAGAGTACCAGGAGAAATTCCAGGTGGTAAAGTTGATGCTATCAAACCTTGGCCATGGCTGCTTTGCACACTCAACCATAGGTGGGGTCAGAATGTGTGTGCAGTTACTTTACACCAATGATTTATTAAAATGAGCATCTAGAGGCTTAATGAAAATGCCAAACATTCCAAACACCTCTGACCAGAACCATGCAGTGTTAACACTTTAAACTACATTGAATCTAATTCTACATATAAACTTTTTAAAAGTCTTAAGTGTGGATGAAAATGCAAGACTGGAGTATCCAGTACTTATTTTCCTTGGATTTCTCTACTCTTCAAACTGTCCTGGTTTCTCTCACACGAAATATTATGGATGCTAACCCAAAAGCCTCAAAATTTTGGGCTCTACTAAATGAGGTAATTTTCTACCCTTTGCAAATTTTTCTTATCTTGCCCAGATATTTTCTTCTAAACCTAATTTGAATAGCACAATTACAATTCTTTTCAAAGTGTTTAGTCTTCTCACAAATTCAGATTGATCCCACATCCCCTCCCAGAAACATTCTTAGCTTAGACTCTCTAAGAATGTTTAGACCTGTTGGAAAAGGCATTGTGGAATCTAACAAGAACCTTGAACACACCAGAAGAGTCCTGCAGACGAAGCTGAAATGTGCTCGGCTCTCCATGGAAGGGCTCAGGGCCAAGCATGTGAGTTAAGTGCTGAGTGTTTTCCCAGTGTTGGTTTGTCCCTCAAGCTGCAGATGGGAAGGCCTGCAAGCCTGGGACGGAGGGGGCCAGGCACAAGCCACATAGGGGGAAAGTCTGTGGGTGGATTCTCACCCTGGAGGGAAACATTTCTGTCTTTTGCTCCTCGAGTGTCCATAGTGCACAAACGTTTGTGAAACCATTGAAGGTGAAATATCTTCCATGCATATGCTGTATCTTTTTTTTTTTTTTTTTTAAGCAAACAGATCATGGCATCCCAAAATGAAAATTATAGAATGCTATCTACAAACTGTGGAGTAGGCAGCTGGTATCATTATGATGTCCCAAGAACAGCTCACTCACCACTCCCTGGGAGTAACTCTTTCACCCCTCACAGTTGAACTCATTTTGTAACTCAAGGTCAGCCAAGTGCATTCTGGCAACTGAAATACTTCATGGAGGATTGATTTGGTGGAGAACAGTAAAACTATTGTTCAGAATCAGAGAGTATGGCCTCCCTTCTTTCCCTTGAGTAGAAGCCTGTTCATCACCCTGTCAGACTGGAACCTCAGGAAGAAGATACTTGAAGGGATTCTACTTAGGAAAGAACCCACCCTCTTGCCAACTGAATCTATAAAGCTTGTTCTTACCGAGATGGGCAGTATTTCTTTCATCATGTTCCTCCCACCTCCCAAACCCAAGAGATTATCTTTTAGGATATCATTTTACAAGTGGAAAATGGTCCATGAAAATGTGAGGCCACTTTCAAGCAAGGTCTGTTTTCATTCCACAGGTCAAGTTCAGAGCTCTGTGCCCACGTTGCTAATGCTTGTGAACATTGCAAAAAAAACACAGCCTAGCTTTTTGTGTGTGACTCCAGAAATGACTTTAATCAGCTCCATATCATATTACATGTTGAGTGACTTCATATTAAACGAAAACATTACAATAGTCCCTTTGAAATGACACATGCTTTACACGAAACCATCCATTCATTCATTCACATCTCTAATGAGTGCTTCCTATGTGCCAGGCTCTACTGGAGATATAAATGGCTGAGAACAAGATAGACCCAATCCCTGCCCTCATGGAGCTAACCACCCAATGAACAAATAATCCCTGCTACACGCATCTCCTCTGGCAATACCCATCCTCTGTCCTAGCAATGTGTATAAATCCTGTGCACACATTGCTCCAGAAAGGCTTCGAGAGGCTCAACAGACTGAATAGCTTCTTGTTCTGCAAGTTCAGTCGCAACGCGGACTAGATGGAGTCGCTGTCCTAGATGCTGGGTTGGCCCAGAAAAGCCAGGCACAGAGCTAGAGCTATGGTTAGGTACACCAAGGACTCCAAGGTGGAAGGAGAGAGCAGGGTCAGAATGTTCACAGTATTTTCTTCATGGTTCTTAAAATTACTGTTTTTTCAATGATAAATAGAAGTACAGCATGACCTAGTGCAAGAGCTACGTTTTCTTGGGTGTTGAGAACTTGTACCATGAACTTTAGACCACCTTGCAGCCCTGTGCTGCGCAAGCCTGCCTATGCCATGGACAGCCCCGAAATTCCTGTTCACAGCAGCAACATGGTGGATCATCTGTCCATTTTATAACCATTAATCTCTGTAACCATTTCTGAACGACTGACCATTCAGTAATGAAACAGTAGTAATTAATTAGTATAGTATAATCTTTAATACATTTCGTGCCAAAATGCATGGTTTTCCACTTAGCATTCAAAATGTTGCGTAGAGTAGTTTTCAATTTCTTACGTATTCTTCAAAGTAAGTTGAAAATGTTTCTACATTTTAATTTGTTTCTTGTTAGATCTGTTGCACTCTCCCGGCCTGTCTTTTTCTCCAGCAGACTCCTGCATGCAGTTGTGTAAGGACTTCCTCAGATTTTTGTGAATTGTCTCACCCGAAATAACCACTGAACATCAGCCCTCCATGGGATTCTTTAGATTTTTGGTGAAGTATTTTGTTACCTCAGTCTTGTATCAAGTTGCTGTATTTTTCAGCTTGTTACACTGATAATAATTGTTTCACTAATTAAATACTTTAATGTATAAACATCTTTGTTTACTTTGAAATTAAATGTGTTTTCCAATGAATCTCGCTGAATTTATTAAAGTCACATGCATTCACTTAGCAAAGAGTTGATGTGCCAGATAGACACAAAAGAGGCATGGGGCACTCAGAGCTCAGTTAAAAGGTGACCAGAATATAAATGGCATATAGGAGCAATGCCCTCAGGAAGGGACATAGTGCTGTGGGCACTCAGGGGAAGGAGGTAGGGTATCTAGGGAGGCTTTAGAGGGTAGGAGACATGTGGAGATTCAGTTCAGAGACTGCAGAACACATAGGGGGCGAGGGAGATGGGAAGGAGCAGGATGAGGTTAGGGAAAAGCAGGCAATCCAATGTCAGTGAGTAAAGGGTTGGGGGAATAATGGGATGTAAGTCTGAAGAGATATGTTGGGGGAGTTCATGATGTCAGGCAAAAAACAAAACCCATTCTAACTTGGTTAAGAAAACAAGAAGGAGTATCTTACAAGGGTTGTTTGATGGAAACCTGAGGGGCAGGAAGGAGAAATGAAAAGCCCTCAGCACCGACGCAGCCATTCTACATCTTTCCTTGTCTCTGGCTCCCGAAGTCTCCTCTTCAGGCATCCACTTCTCTTTCCAGACTGGCTTCTCTGCTGAATGTGCAGCAACAAAGGAGTCCAGGCATTATGTAGTGTTACGGATTGAATTGTGTCCCTCAAAAATGTGTGTCAACTTGACTAGGCCATGATTTCCAGTATTATGTGATTGTCCACCATTTTGTCTGACAGAGAGAGAGCTGTCCCCTGGAACTGGCACCCTGAATTCAGACTTCTAGCCTCCTAAACTGTGAGAGAATAAATTTCCGTTTGTTAAAGCCATCCACTTGTGGTGTTTCTGTTAAACTAGCACTAGATAACTTAGACATGGAGAAAGCACCTGGAAGTCAGGGAGTATGTTGCCAGGGAGTGACAGGAGCCAGGTTGATCCTGGGCTCTCCTGGCCCTGCCCACCTCAGTTTCCCAGCCAATGCCTTCCAAAGCTGCAGTGGCCGATTCTCCAAGCACACGCTCCCCAGACGATCCTGCAGACTCTACTCCACCATCCCGGTTTCATGCCAGCATGGCCCCACTTCCCCAGCTGTGACAAAGCCCTGCTAGCCAAGGTAGCCCTAGCTCACCTCCTCCTCATGACTTA
The DNA here is from genome assembly GCA_030035585.1 of Dugong dugon. NCBI lineage: Eukaryota > Metazoa > Chordata > Mammalia > Sirenia > Dugongidae > Dugong > Dugong dugon. The sequence continues at coordinate 71,932,095 of CM057471.1, forward strand.
GATGACACAGAGACCCAAGCTCTGCCCACATGGGGTAGTGGCCGTCAGTCACACACACAGTTCAAGGCCCTGAGACGGATGTGCCAGACTTGGAGATGTGAGAGGTGGGGGGATGGAGGGGGCCTGAAGAGGGAGTCATCAACAGCTGGGAAGTGAAGTCAAGACTTGAATCCAACTGTAGCTTGCAAAGCTTTACTCTCAGCCTCACTGCATCAGCAGAGGCGTAACTAAGTTATGGCCCTAGGTATGGCAGGCAGGGCAGGTGCCCTAGGTGCAGCTTGAGGAGCGACCCATTAGAGAGCAGTTTCTATTAGCCATTAGCCATCGCTATTTTCCTAGTCCGCTGTGAGAGATCATTCAGCAATTTAAAACATTGCTATTGGCGCTATTTTCCGTAGATGGGACCCTGTGCGTCAGGCAGCACAAAAGGCCACAGGAGACAGCAGAGGAGACAGCAGTACCAACCCTTGGTGGGTGGGGAGATCCCAGAACAAACGCAGACTTTACGGTAGAATGTCAGCATGTAGGCTTTAGCCACGAAAGAGAATAACCTACCACTCCGCCAGGACGCCGGAGGCGGCGAGCTGGTAAGTCGCTGTGGGCGGGGCCAGCGGGTGCGGGCGGGGCCCGCTCGCGGCCTGAGGCGGGGCTGTGGGTGGGACCGGGCTGGGTCTGAGTGGAGGAGAGCCTGAAAAGTGGGCGGGTCTGGGCACAGACAGGGGTTCAGGAGAGAAGAGGCGGGGCCACAGGGGGCGGGGCTATCAAGTGGGTTGGGTATAGAGAAGGGCGACCCCAAGAGACGGCGATGCTAAGGTAGAAGGGCCTGTAGGGTGCTGAGGTGAGGAGAGGCCGCACCGCGTAGAGCCTTAGGGTGAGGGCGGGGTCCACGCGGGAGCTTACTAGAGGGAGGGGTAGATGGGCGTGGCCTGTGTCTGTCTGAGGGGCAAGGGGGCAAGGAGCCGGAGTGGCGGAGCCGTGAACGGGACAGAGTTAGGCTTTGGGAAGGAGCTGAGGATGGAGTGGGCATCTTGAACCTGTGGGCCTACCGGAGGTGCGGAGAGCCGGCCCGGGGAACCCGGCAGGGCAAGTGCGGGAGGGGCGTGGCTAGAACGTGCGACTGGAGCAGGGCCTGGACCGTGACGGAGGTGCGTAGGACCGGCGGGGCGGGGCGGGGTGGGGCGGGGGCGGGGCCGGGGCCTAGGCTGGGCGAAGGGGGCGGGGCGGAGTGAGGACTGCAGGCGCGAGCCGAGCGGCCCGCGGAGCCCAGAGCCCACTCGAATGCGCCCGAGCCTGCGGCCCCCGCCCTGGGCGATGGAGCCGGAGCCCCGGGAGGCCGCTGCTCTCCAGCGGCAGAAGAGGGCGGCGCTGCGCCGCAGGGGGTGCAGCTTCGAGAGCCCCAGGTACCGCTGCCGGGGAATGGTGCGGCCGAGGGTGTGGGGTGGCGGTCTGAGGGGATGGAGGGTGGCGAGGCCGTGTGGTGGTAAGAGGTCTGTGAAGGGTCTGGAGGGAATTGGGCGAGGAGCCTGGGCTGATCGACCAGGGGCTGGAGGGGGTTTGGGGCCGAGCGGCCGGAGCGGGAGATGCGGGAGGGGGGACGCCTCGGAAAAACTGAGCGAGTGTTGGGAATCCAGACCCCGAAGAGACGCCCCCAAACTGTCGTTCCTGTGGCAGCCCTGCGCAAACCCAGTGGCTCTAAGGCGGATTCCAGGCTGTTGAGAATGTGCCCTGCCCGCCACTTGTAAATGCTCAAGGACAAGGTCGAGAAATAGCCCTCTAAAGTCCAACGGAGGTCTTCCTTCTCCTTGGGAGCCTCTCGCTAATTCTGCACGACCCCAGAACTGAGGCCAGCTTTAGCCTCCTCCTCCCACCCTCGCTCCTCCGGTAACTGCACACCTGCTGCCTCACCGGCCCCGCCCTTTCCTGGAGCAGTGCAGCCCCCGCAACATGCAGAGCCCCTCTTGCACCTCTTCCTGGAGGACGTCTTTCCTCTGCTTGGGATGCCGGTGCCCCTCTTCGACTCGCACCGTCCTTTAGCCTGTGAAACCCTCCTTTAGATCTTCAGTTCTCTTCTTTTGGAACCTTGCCTCACAGACACTCCTTCCGCTGCTGAGCTCGGTGCCCCTCCCTCAGCTCGGCCAGACTCATTCCTTCAGAAGGCATTTTCTTAACTTTTAGTGGATTCTCCTACTTCAGCATCGTCAAGCCTGCCCTACCATTTTTTTCAGCCTCCCATCCTCTCCTAGTTGACTCCAGCAGCCTCCCAACCAAGCTTCCTTGTCTTTTTTCTTACACCTTTTAAATCCACGTCCTCGCTGGCCTCTGGAAAGATCTTACTAAAACTCTCTGTGCCCCTCCACTGCCTAAAACCCTTGAAGAGCTCTCTTCTATACACAGCAGTGATGGGGACTAGGGTGGGGGCAAAGAGAAGGATGAGGTGGTGGGACTTTGCCCCCCAGTGAGGCCTAAAAGAGGGTTGGATTGCCAAGGTAACAAACACACCAGGATCCTTAATATGAGGTGGGAGGCCCTTGATTCCTTATCGCTCCATCTTCAGCTCTCGGCATACCTTGCCTCACCCTTGGTGCTCCAGCAATACTGGATGAGAGGAACATGAAGAGGACAGGGACCATAACTGTCCTGCTCACTGTTCTGTCCCCAGAGCCTGGCTCAGATCCTGGCCCATCAGAGACATTTATTTTCTGTTGACTGAAAAAAATGCCTGACCAGGTGGTAATTCCTTCTTTATGCTGTACAGTTTCATCTGTGCCTTTACTCATATCATGCTCTTTTCTCTGCTTAGAATGCTCTTTCCTTTACTCTTTGGCTAACTCGTACCCCTGCTCCTCTGGGCAGCCTTCCCTCAACTCCAGGCCAAGCTCTGTGATGTATCAACAATCTATGCTTGTATCTGTTATTCCACATATCATTGTGTATAGTTATCTGGACAATATGTCTCCCCTTTTGGACTGGGTAAACCAGACAAATATGGTCCCTGTCCTTATGATGCTTATACTAATGTTGCTTGAGTGTGAGGAATGGAAAAAAGTATACCAAGAGATGAGGCTGAAGAGATGAGCCAACAGCTGGATCTCCCAGGCCTTAGATAGAATATTTAGAGCAGCACTGTCCAATAGAACTTTCTGCCATGATAGAACTTTCTGCCATGATGGAAATGTTCTGTAATTCGCAGTGTCTAATATGGTAGCATGGGGGCATTGGTGGTTCAGTAGTAGAATTCTCGCCTTCCATACGAGAGACCTGGGTTTAGTTCCTGAACCAATGCACCTCAAGTGCAGTTACCACCTCTCTGTCAGTGGAGGCTTGCGTGTTGCTATGATACTGAACAGGTTTCAGCGGAGCTTCCAGACTAAGATTAGAAAAAAGATATGGTGATCAACTGAAATTAGCCAATGATAAACCCTATGGATCACAATGGTCTGATCTCCAGCTAATCATGGGGATGGCACAGGACCAGGCAGTGTTTCATTCCATTGTTTCATTCCATTGTGTATGTGGTCTCCATGAGTCTGGGACCAACTCAACAGCAGCTAACAACAATGATGTGGTAGCCACTAACCACCTGTGGGTATTGAGCACATGGACTATGGCAAGTGTGACTAAGGAACTGAATTTTAAATTTTATTTAATTAATTTAAATTTAAATATCCATATAACTGGTGTTTACCATACTGGACTGTGCCCATTTAGAAAAGTTTTCTCTGAATTCCTGCTTTGACCACCTCCACTTTTGTCTTCATGACCTTATACCTGAAAGCCTAAATGACTTCCTGTCCTCCAGGAGTTTTTCCCTCTATTTAACACTTTATGACATTATCTGATAAGCCTTTGAAATAATAATCATTTTTCTGATTATAAAAACAATTTGTTTGTGGGAGGAAATTGGAAAAATCAAGGAAAATATCAAGAAGATAATTAAATTTTCATTTACCCATAACCCCACCAGGTACTTTCTAGTCTTTCCTTCCTAACTGTGTATATTTATGTTAACATTTTAAGTTGCTTTTTCACTTAATCTGTTCTAAGGATTTTTTCACAACCTTAAACGTTTCTTAAGAAAACTGTTTTAAATCTCTGGATGGTACTCTGTCATCTGGATATATTACAATTTATATAACCCATCCTTTATTATTGGACAGATAGTTTATTTTGAGTTTTTCACTCTTACTAAAGATGCAGTGAATCTTTGTGCAAAAGTCTATGTATGTAGAGATAATCATTTCCTTAGAATAAATTCTAGAAGTGATGAGAATTACTGGATCAGAGAAAATGAACATTTTAAAAGCTTTTGAAGCATAATGCCAAATCATCCACCAGAAAAGTACCAATTATCAGTTTACAGTTTCCCCAAGAATATATGCATATTCCTATTTCTTCCTACCCCTCAACACTGGACATTATCATTTAGAAATATTTGCCAGAGTGGTACCTTGTTTTAAGTTGAATTCCTTTGTTTAGTAGTGAGGTAAAACTGTTTTCTCATATTTATTCATAACTTTTATTTCTTCTTATGAAATATATATGCATGTGCTTTGCCCATTTTTCCTTTGGAATGTTTATCTTTTCCTTGTTGAGTTGAAGAGTTTTTTATTTATTGAAGGAATTTTTTGGCCAAATATGTAGTAAATATTTATTTCATTTCACTATTTGCCTTTTAACTTTATGGGTTTTTTAAATAAATTTTTTATTGTTTTATTTAGTCACATCTACTAAATCCTGTTTATGTTTAATTAGAAGAAACTTCTCTAAATTAAAACAGATAAATGTTCATCTGAAATTTCCCCTGTTGCTTTTTAAAATATTACCTCTTTAATCCATTAATCCAGATTACCTCAGAACCCTGGCTGTGCACCAGAACTACTGGCAGAACATCTTAACCATACAGGTGTGTGGGCCCCTATCTCAGGCCTGTTAATTGAGAAAATCCAGGGTGGTGCTGAAGTGTGTGGATGTTTAGAAAGCTCTGCAGGTGATTCTGATGGCGACCAGGAGCCAGAGCCTCTGCCTCATTTGCAGACATTGCCAGGTTAGCCTCCTTTACACTAAAGTCCTCCATTGCTTCTCATTTCCTGTTCTATGAAGTTTGAATACCACTGCTGCATGTTTAGAGCCTTTGTTGTTGACATCAGAAAAAAAAAAAAAAAAGACATTACTTTCAGGATGGCAACTCTGTGTAACTCACTTTACTAAATATCCTTTGTCTGCTCTGATAACTGGCATGCAGACACAGTGAGCTAATAAACATAAAGGAGCAAGGAATGGCCCACACGTGCATCCCAGCAGGTGGCAACAGAAAAGGCTCGATGGGAAACCTAGAGAGAGCAGTGTGATTGCAGGTAGCAGGGCAAGAAGCTTATGCTATTGAACCATTTACCCTGAATGTGTTTGCGATCATTTTGTAGGAAAGCAGTATCAGATAGTGGTCAAGAACAAGGAGTTTTGAGTGAGACAAACCTGTGTTCAGGTTTCTGCCCTTTCACTAGGATGTGTGTGAGCTTGGACAAGTTGCTTAAACCTTCTGAGCCTTAGTTAACTCATTTGTAAAATGACAGTAACACCTATCTCACAGTACTGATGTGAGATTTAGTTGAAATGATTTATACAAAATGCTAAGAACAGTGCCTGGCACAAAGCATTAATAAATGGTAACTGTTACGGATAAAAACAATTAACATTTATATGAAAGTTCTCAACATTTCCCTCCCCTTGCCTGATTAAAATCCTAGCTTTGCCCATTCAGTTTCTCTTACTCTGCCCTCAGAGGATGGCCCTGCCTTTTTTGCATTTTTGAGCTGCAGGTTTAGGAAGAAAGGAAATGAGAAGACTAAGAGGTACACAGGGTGCTGGTTAGGACTGGCTGAAAAGAAATTTTTGGGGGTGTTTAGAAATGAGAGGTACCAAAATACCTACCTTATATGAGGGAGGCTAATAGGCAGGCAGGGGGAATCTTATTTTTTGTTTATTGTTGTAGTTTAAGTGAAAGTTTACGTTTCAAGTTAGTCTATTATACAAAAATTTATACATACATTGTTGTGACCCTAATTGCTTTCCCTGTACTGTGACAGCACACTCCTCCTTTCTGCCCCTGATTTCACTTGTCCATTCAACCAACTCCTAACCCTCTCTGCCTTCCCATCTCACCTCTGGACAGAAGCTGCCCATTCAGTCTCATGTATCAACTTGAGCTAAGAAGCACACTCTTCACGAGTATCATTTTATGTCCCCCAGTCCAGTCCAATCTTTGTCTGAAGAGTTGGACTCAGAAATTGTTTTAGTTCTGGGCTGACAGAGTCCAGGGGCCATGCTTTCCGGGGTTCTTCCAGTCTCAGTCAGACCATTAAGTCTGGTCTTTTTAACAGAATTTGAGTTCTGCATCCCACTTTTCTCCTGCTCCTTCAGGGACTCTCTGTTGTGTTCCCTGTCAGGGTGGTCATTGGTGGTAGCCAGGCACCATCTAGTTCTTCTGGTCTCAGGCTGATGAAGTCTCTGGTTTATGTGGCCCTTGTTGTGTCTTGGGCTAATACTTTTCTTGTATCTTTGGTGTTGCTCATTCTCCTTTACTCCAGGTGGTTGGGACCAATTGATACATCTTAGATGGCTGCTTGCAAGCTTTTAAGACCCCAGACACCACTTACCAAAGTAGGATGCACAACATTTTCTTAATAAACTTTGTTATGCTGGTTGACCTAGATGTGCAGAGGGAATCTTAAGAAATAAATCTGTTGTCTTTTGTCCCTTTGTGGTGATCAGGAACTACAATTAATGAAGCTTGAGTTATTTTTGAAATTACTCTTCAGTTGCTGAGCTGTGTCCTTTGGCACAACACTTCATGGAGGCTGAACCACATGTGAGCCACCACATTACATATTACACAGCAGGGTTATAGTCAGTAGGATTGAATTTGCAGGGAAAATCCTAAAGATCAAAGAATCTCAATATTGGATGGGACTGTAGACACCACCTAGGTCAACCTGTTGGACAGGGGTTCTCTAATTATGGTTCCTGGATCGGCAGCACATTACCTGGGAACTTGTTAGAAATGCAAATTCTGGACCCCAAACCCAAATTACCGAGACTCGTTGCCATCCAGTTGATTTCAACTCATAGTGACCCCCATAGGACAGAGTAGAACTGCCCCATAGGGTTTCTAAGGCTGTAATCTTTAAGGAAGCTGACTGCCAACATCTTTCTCCTGCAGAGCAGCTGGTGGGATCAAACCGCCAGCGTTTTGGTTAGCAGCCAAGCATTTAACCACTGTGCTGCAAATTACTCAGTCAGAATGTCTTAGGATGGGGCTGAGGAAACTGTTGGAGAACCAATACTCTCTAGTCTAGAGCAGTGGTTCTCAGACTTTAATGTATATAAGCATCACCTGATAGAGTTGCTATGCATTGGAATCAACTCGATGGCAGTGGATTGTTTACAAATCACCTGGAGGGCTTCTTAAAAATGTCCTGGGCCCCACCGCTAGAGATTCTGATTCACTAGGTCATGGTGATGTGACTGCTGCTGGTTCAGGGACACACATTGAAAACCGCTCTTCTAGGGTAATGCAGGAGTCTTTTCTACACAACCTTTACAGTTGGTCATCAGCTTCTGTTTATTGCATCTAAAGTCAGAGAGCCCACTACTTCATAAGGCAATTCTTTTTATTGTTGGACAGCTCTATTATCTTTTCCTAATAGTGAAATCCAAGCTTGCCTCATTATATTTGGCACATCATTCATAGTTCTGCTTTCATAGCCACTTGCAATACCAGTGCCTGTGGTTCTGATTCCAGATGAAAAGTGGTGGCTTGGATTTCAGGGTGTAGTCTCAATGGTCAAGTGGTTCTTATTTCAGGCTACCCAGCTCTAATCACCATTGCACAGTTCTTCATCCGCAAGCAGGACTGACATTTAACTAGTAACGCAGCAACATCTTTTCTGATTGGCTGATATCTGTGCCTTACCAGTTGTAAAAATTTTTAAAGAAATACTATCAAAGGCTATGAGTGACAGAGAATTATTTGTTGATGCAAATACGAAATGCTGGGGTGGACCAGGCTTTCAGAGAGACCAGCTCCAGGTACTCAAATAATCTTATCAGGAGTCTTTCTCCATCATCTGGGTTGGTTTTATTCTCAAAGTCTTTCCTAATGGAGGCAAAGAAAGTTAACTGCTCCAGGCTTACATTCTACCAGTGTACAGTCCCAGCAGAAAGGTAGTGCCTCTTTCTTAATACTCCCAGCATATGTCCTAGGGTTGACATTGGATCTCTTAGGTTCAGCGCTCATCCCTAAACCAATCACTTTGGCCAGAAGGGGCTAGGCCTGGATCATGTGCCCAATCCAGAACTGAGGGGTTAGATTAATTCCATCCATAGGGACCTTTCCCAAAGGAAAATCACAGTGCTATTACCAGAAGAGAAGTTCTGGGTGGTACAAACGGTTAACGTGCTCAGCTGCTAAATGAAAGGTTGGAGGTTCTCTTCCACTCAGATGTGCCTCAGATGAAAGGCCTGGCAATCTACTTCTGAAAAATCAGCCACTAAAAACCCTATGGAATTAGATAGGAAACTTAGGGGGCAGTGAGTCTATGTTAATGGGGGAGGAACAGTTTGAAAAAGGAGAGTGAGAATAGTTGCACAACTTGAATGTAATCAGTGTCACTGAATTGTACATGTAGAAATTGTTGAACTGATATATGTTCTGTTGTGTATATTCTCAACAACAACAAGAAATAATTTTAAAAAAGCCCTATGGATCACAGTTCTCGGACACACGTGGGATTGCCATGAGTCAGAATCTACTTCACAGCAGCTGTTGGTTGGCTTGGATTACCAGAAGAAGGGGAATGGGCACTGGGTCAGCCAAAAAAACAAAAGTGCCACTACATCTGGGAAGCTTTTTCAAAGTACAGATGCCCAGATGCCACCCTGGAGTCACAGAATTGGAGTTTCAATATTTTTTAGTTTTAGTTGTAAAATACTACCTTAGTTAAGTGGTTGAATTATGGTTACTATGTTTAGCCACAGTGGGTACAGAACCCTACCACAGACAGAAGTTTTGGAATTACAAATGGAGTGTATATTTTCTACTTTTACAAATACTGCTTCCTACATGGCGGCTTCCTTGCTAGTAATGCATTGAACCTAGGCCTTGTGAGAACAAATTTGATGCCAAGACAAATACTTTCTTGTTCCTGAATACATATTGCTATCCGGGCCAAGTAAGTTCAGAAAACAGCAATTATCCATTATCCATTGGGTTGCCTTCTTCTTCCTTATGCTGCTCCTGACTCTTAGGGGTTTTTTTTTTTTGTTTTTTTCCTTTTTTGCTCAGGAGATTTTTTTTTCCAGATAGTTTTATATACCAATATTTTAACGCAGGCTGTTTTCAGATTCTTCATTCCTCTATATTGTATCGTTATTCTTTTTGTTTGTGTCAGGCCCTTAAGTATTTAATCACAAATAAATCTGCTGCTGTCAGTTTTCTTTTAGAAAAACAGCAGTCTTCTTGGGAAAGACTATTAAGAGCTGTCTTGTATTGGGCTGACATAATGGGCTTTTAGGGCCAGCAGAGGCAAATTAATTTTCATATTACGTCTGTTCTCCTAAGAGAAGGAAAAGAACAGCTTTTATTATTCTCTAAGATTTTAAGTTAATGCAAACCAGTTTCCTTTCTTGGAGGAAGACAGTAGTCAAATTAGTTTTGCTTTAGAAGGTTAATATGAGAAATTGTGTTTGGTTGTCTGGTTCCAGAGTTGAGGATCTAAAGAGAGATGAAGTCTGACAAACAATGCTGTAGGAAAATTCTAAGAGATTTGGCCTATATAGTGAGACTCACTGCTGCTTTTTCTGGGGAAAAATCACTCTAAAGTAGCGTGTATAAGTGTAGAGATGTGGGAGAACATAAACCACACAACTGATTGTCTATAGAGCTAGGACCTTAGAGGACAGTAAGCAAGTATGAATTAGCAATGAGGTGTGGCTGCCCAAGGAGATGTATGTAGCTGTTCACTGCAGGGTCATTTGCAAAACTGAAAAGAAACATCCATCAGGAGTGCTATCAGTAGTTAGAAAAGTTGATATGGATCTATGTTTCTGACTTGAAAATATATATATATGTATATTTGTAATGAAGATAATATGTGTGGGTATATATTTATAACGTGGGGGGAAAAGTGGCTTTTTCTGGTATTAGCAAGTATATAAAGCTACATATGTAATTTTAAATTTTCTGGTAGCCATATTTTAAAAAGTAAAAAGAAACAGGTGAAATTAAGTTTAAGAATTTGTTTTATTTAACCCAATAAAAATCCACCGCTGTCAAGTTGATTCTGACTCATAGCAACCCTAGAGGACAGAATAGAATTGCCCCACAGGGTTTCTAAGGCTGTAAATCCTTACAGAAGTAGACTGCCACATCTTTCTCTCATGGAGCAGCTGGTGGGTTCCAACTGCTGACCTTTCAGTTAGTAGCTGAGTGCTTAACCACTGCGCCACCAGAGCCCCTTATTTGACCCAATATATGCAAGGTGTTATCATGTCAGCATGTAATCAATATAAAAAATTATTGAGACAGTTTATTTACACTGTCTTTAAAAATCTGGTGTGTATTTTACATTTGTAAACCAAAAAAGCAAACCCGTTGCTGTTGAGTCAATTCCGACTCATAGCTACCCTATAGGACAGAGTAGAACTGCCCCACAGGGTTTCCAAGGCTGGTTGTTGGAACTGCCGACTGTTCAATTAGCTGCCAAGCTTTTAACCACTGTGTCACCAGGGCATTTAGTGGAGGGAAAAAGTGGCTTTTTCTGGTATTAGTGAGTACATAGAATTACAAATGTAATTTTTTGAAATTTTACTTATTTTGTTGTATTCAACAGTTTCTACATGTATAATTCAGTGTATTGATTACATTCTTCTAGTTGTACAACTATTCTCACCTCCTTTTCTGAGTTGTTCCTCCCCAATTAACATAAACTGACTGTCCCCTAAGGTTCCTATCTAATCTTTCCAGTTGCTGTTGTGAATTTGACCCCTTATAGATAGTTCTTAAAAGAGCATAATGCTGAAGGCGACACTTTTTACTAGGTAAGCTGAACTATTGTTTGGTTTTAAGAAGACTTCAGGGGATATTTTTGGTTTAAGGGTTAAGGATTATTGCAGGACAGTAGTTTCAGGGGCTTCATCCAGCCTCCACAGCTCCAGAAAGTCTGCAGTCCGTGAGAATTTGAAATTCTGTTCTGCGTTTTACCCCTTTTGATCAGGATTCTTCTGTATACATGTAATTTTAAATTTTCTAGTAGCCGTATTTAAAAAAGTAAAAATAAACAACAGGCGAAATTAATTTTAATAATTTATTTTATTTAACCCAATATATCCAAAATATTATCATGTCAACATATAATCAATATAAAAAATTTAGTTTAAATTTTTTCATACTGCCTTTAAAAATCTGGTGTGTATTTTACAGTTATAGTACATCTCAATTCAAACTAGCCACATTTTAAGTATTCAGTAGCCAGATGTGGTTGGTGGTACCTTACCGGACGTTGCAGATATGGACCTTCGAGTAGGAAATCTTTGAAACAATACATTGAGGTTTTTTGTTTTTTTAGTGTGACTTTGAATCACAGAGGACTGAGGTGCGCCTGACCCAAGCCATGGTATTTTCAGTCGCATCATATGCATGCAAAAGCTGGACAGTGAATAAGGAAGACCAAAGAAGAACTGACACCTTTAAATTGTGGTACTGGCAGAGAATATTGAATATACCATGGAGTGCCAAAAGAACGAAGAAATCTGTCTTGTAACAAGTACAACCAGAATGCTGCTTAGAAGCGAGGATGGCGAGACTATGTCTTACATACTTTGGACATATTATCAGGCGGGATCAGTCCCTGGAGATGGACACCGTGCTTGGTAAAGTAGAGGGTCAGCGAAAAAGAGGAGGACCCTCAACGAGATGGACTGACACAGTGGCAGCAAGAATGGACTCAAGCGTAACAGTGATTGTGAGCATGGCACGGGACTGGGCAGTGTTTCGTTCTGTAGCACATAGGGTCGGGCAGTGTTTCGTTCTGTAGCACATAGGGTCGCTATGAGTGGGAACTGACTTGACGGCACCTAACAACATGAATCATGGTGAAATAGGGAAGGATGAAAAATTCGTTTTGGGGGACAAAGGGATATCAAGGAGACATTAGGAAAAGGGAATCAATAAATAAACTTTATCAGCTAGGAAAGGTGACTATGATTTGGTGGACTTTGGTTAACTGTTCATATAAATCCCAAGTAAAATTTAGATTTTGAGACTTAAATGTAAAACCATTGTGTCATAGATACGTGATGTCATATAAATTGTTTTTATTTTGGGGAAACAAGATTAGTATAAATAGTTTTTTTAAAAAACAGAGGGAGTGATTTTCTGTGTCAAATGCAGCTGATAGGTCAAGCAAAATAAGCATTTGAGAATTGACTGATGGGTTTAGCTTCATGTAGGTCATTGGTGGCTTTTGACACCTTTAAGTTTTTTTTTTTTTTTTGGAATAGTGGAGATGGAAGTCTGACTGGACTGGCTTCAAAAGATAATGAAAGGAGAGGGATTGGAAACAAGGAATATAATAAACTCTTTGCAAGGGTGGGAGGACATGATTTAAAATTTGGGGGGCAGGGGTTGCTTTTATTTTTTAAAGGTGTTTGTATCTGATGTTAACAATCCTGTAAAGAGAAAAGACTTCAGTACCTGGGGGATGGGGGCATGTTTTACTTGGAGAAGAGAAAATGCACATTTGAAAGTATGTCATATGAAAAAGGAAGTAGGCCCATTCTGTGTATGGCCCTGGGCTGGACCTACAATCACAGTGGGTATGAGGTATAAGAAAACAGATTGAACTCAGTCCATGAAAGTCCTTTCCAGCAGTCAGTGTTGCCCTAGGCTGGGATGGCTTACTTTAGGATGCAGTAAAATTTTTATTCCTAGAGGTGTTGAAGCATCTATAGGTTAGACTAGTATTTCTCAACTATTTTGTATTTTTAGCACACTTTTGCATATAATCATTTTTGATGGCACACTTGAAAATACTCAAAACTGTGTTAAACAGGTCAGCCATAGTGATAGCACAGTCATTTCTTCAGTTTAACAGCGACCATAGAAGCATCCACAATTACTGTGCTGTTCTTTTGGTTGCCCTTCAGCACCCCTTTGCTGTTTGTGTAGAAACATTTAGTGCTTTGACTCTTTATACTCAAAAGACAAAATTCCTATTATTTCAATAAAAATACACATCTCTTTTCATTGCCTCCTAGAGGTTATACTCCTGCTCCTATCAGAAGAAAGGTGTGCCCTACACTACATTCTGCACAGAGTCACATAGGGATCAAAATCCAAAATAGCAGACATCACTAAAAAAGGCTTATCAGTCAGTCATCTGTTGCAGACAACAGAATGTACTTTACCTAGTATAAGCAGAGAGGGATTTAATATTGATACAGGAAATTAAGTGCTTACAAAATTGTTGGAAGGGCTGGAGAGCAGACTTGAGTCTGAGTACCCAGGAACAACTGCTAGCCCCCAGAGCCACTCTGCTCTGGGGTGATAAAGAAAGCTGCCGGTTCCATAACAAGAAATTGATAAATCAAGAAGCAAGAAATTTCTGCCACCTTAGCTAGTTACAGAACCACATTACCAACACTGCATCGAACCCCAAACCTGCCACTGCTGCATCAGAAAGCTGTAGAATAAAGAAGCTGCTGACTCCAGAACCCCAACACCTCTGTCATGATCTGCAAAAGCAAAATGATGCCATGTGTCCTCTCACCCTGCCTGTCTCAATTCCGAACCAGAGTCTCTCATGGGCACACCTAATTTGTACAATCTAAATCATGTTCAGAATAACTGCAAAGGAGTTTAAGAAATTTAGGTTTTAGCTTTCCAACCTTTGCACACTAAAAACTGGTTGAACTGGATATTGAGCAAGTCGTTCCACTGTATCAGCCACAAACGGTTGTTAGGTGCTGTTGAGTCAGTTTCGACTCATATCGACCCTATGTACAACAGAACAAAACACTGCCCAGTCCTGTGCCATGCTCACAATCATTGTTATGCTTGATCCCATTGTTGCAGCCACTGTGTCAATCCATCTCGTTGAGGGTCCTCCTCTTTTTCGCTGACCCTCTACTTTACCAAGCATGATGTCCTTCTCCAGGGACTAATCTCTCCTGATAACATGCCTAAAGAATGTGAGACGTAGTCTCGCCATCCTTGCTTCTAAGGAGCGTTTTGGTTGTACTTCTTCCAAGACAGATTTGTTCATTCTTTTGGCAGTCCGTGGTATATTCAATGTTCTTCACCAACACCACAATTCAGAAGCGTCAGTTCTTCTTCCTTCTTCGTTATTCATTGTCCAGCTTTCACATGCATATGAGGCATTCGAAAACACTGTGGCTTGGGTCAGGCGCATCTTAGTCTTCAAGGTGACATCTTTGCTTTTTAATACTTTAAAGAGGCCTTTTGCAACACATTTGCCCAGTGCAATACACCGTTTGATTTCTTAACTGCTGCTTCCATGGCTGTTGATTGTGGATCCGAGTAAAATGAAATCCTCGACAGCTTTTATCTTTTCTCCGTTTATCATGATGTTGCTTATTGGTCCAGTTGTGAGGATTTTTGTTTTATGTTGAGATGTAATCCATACCGAAGGCTGTGGTCTTTGATCTTCATCAGTAAATGCTTCAAGTCCTCTTCACTTTCTGCAAGCGAGGTTGTGTCATCTGCATAACACAGACCGTTAATGAGTCTTCCTCCAATCCTGATGCCCTGTTCTTCACATAGTCCAGCTTCTCAGATTATTTGCTCAGCATACAGATTGAATAAGTATCGTGAAAGGATACAATGCTGGCGCACATCTTTCCTGACTTTAAACCATGCAATATCCCCATGTTCTGTTTGAACAGTTGCCTCTTGATCTATGTACAGGTTCCTCATGAGCACAATTAAGTGTTCTGGAATTCCCATCTTCCCCAGTGTTATCATAATTTGTTATGATCCACATAGTCAAATGCCTTTGTATAGTCAGTAAAACACAGGTAAACATCTTTCTGGTATTCTCTGCTTTCAGCCAGGATCTATCTGATACAAACAGTATCTTTCTTCAATCATAGCAGAAGTAAATTAGACACATTGCCTGAAAGCTGATGACACACTAGTGAAAGATTCCCTGTACACTGGTGTGCTGCAGCATACTTGGCACACCAGTCTTGGGAGCCACTTTACTGGCTGAGGAAGTAAAATTGGGAAATCAAACACCAGATAGGTGCTTGAAATGGACTTTCCAAACATAAGTTTCAGTGATTCCACAGTTTCAGCACAAATGAAAGTTAGGCCATAAATGCCTGTCTCACGTTTTCTGACTAGAGAGAAAATATCTCTAGAAGCACTGCCAACCATTAGGTGTTTTTTCTAGTGTCAGTTCCGTGTATCAAGCCTGGATTGATGTTTTGCAGATGGATTGTCTTTGCTCCCATGTGCTAGTCACAGTCATCACAATGCAGCTGCCTATTAGAGATTGGTGAAGGAATCGAACAAGTCTCACATCAGTCTGGCCAAAATAACCTGACGTGTTCTCTGTGTTCCTAATGAATGTTTTTCTAAAGTTTTTGTTACTCACATATTCATGTATCTATCCATTAAACAAATATTTATGGAGCACTTCTATGGGCTAGGCACTGGGGATATAACTGAGAACAAGACCGATGATGAGGTTCCTGCTCTTGTGAAGCTAATACGCTAGTGGAGGGAGATAAGATGATACTGATAAAAAAATGCATATGTAGGATGATTTCAGACTGCGATGAGTGGTATGGAGAAAGTAAGAGGGTTATAGGGTAGAGAGTACCTGTGCGTGTGGGAGGGAGCATTTTAGATGCTGGACAGAGGGAATTATCTTGTGTCCACTTCTGATTTTCCCACTAACGGCTGCTGCTCCGCTTGTCCTCCCACTGCCCCCAGCTCTGCAGGGACCACTGCTCACTTGGCTGCTGAGCCAGCTCAGACCTCAAAGGCTGGTCTTGATTTGGAGACAGGCAAGAATGATGATTTGGGCTTGATTTAAAGTTGTTTTCAACAAACAGAGCGAGGAATGTACAAGATCGAGAATGCAAATGAGTGGTTATGGCTCCCTGATGCTTCTTATGTTCCTCATGGAAATACAGCTGAAGTTCAGTTATCAACGGAGACTTCACTAAGGAAGGTATCTGCCAGGATGAAGGAGCCAGAACCGAGACCTTGTTGCCTTCTATACCATTTTGCTGCATTCAGGAGTCTACCTACTAGCATTTGAGATGGCTTTTGTTTTGTCTGGTTATGTTCTTCCATGGTCTATCTCTGCTGAGTCATTGGGCCTCAACAGGCTTGGCCGTGGCTACCACAGATGTTAGTCCTGCTCTGAAGCTCTAGACAAGTTTTTCTCAGTAGACTTCTCTTGCTTCCTCACGGTTGTCAGCAGAGGGCCAACAGTGAAGTAGGCCACATTTCTCTTTACCCCCATCTCTTTATACTCACAGTACTAACACTCAAGGTATCCTGAGGGATTGGGAGTCACAACATTGGAGGAGAAAATTGTAAACTGTATGTTTCTGCAGGCTGTTCTCAGTCCAATAAAAAACTACACAGACAAAGATACCCCACACAGGAGATTTGCTCACGGACACCTTCATTTCCTCTTCAGGTCCACTCCCTTCCCAGAAGGCACCTCCACACTGTGAATCAACCTTATTCCTTATCCACATTCTGGGATTTTTATCCTACAGCCTAGTGAAGTTTGTTTATTTTGATTTTGTGTTTTGAGAGAGTCCACATTCTCTCATTTTTCTTAAGATAACAAAGCCATTGTCTGATATTTTTTGTCTGATCCCTCTTACAAATCCTCTGATCTATATACTCTTCACCTGCCCTTTGCATACTGCTTTTCATAGATCCTGTGCTAGTTTATTCCTGCAGAGTCATCTTTGAATGGAAGCAGTTCTGTCTGGGTCTACACTTGCTGTTAATATGGGTGGATTCACATTGATTCCCTTCCCTGTTTATCTGAGCAATGGTTGAATCTTCATGTGCAGAGCCTGAGCTGAATGTTTGGCCAGTGATGCTTCTTGAGGAGAGGGGGGAGGGTGTAGAGGCAGTGGGATGTACATCTGTCTTCACTGTCTCCCATGCTTCTCTCTAGTCTGCAATTCCCCTGTCCCTGGGGTGTATCTGACCTCATGGCAGGGCTTCCCTTGCATTTTCAGCCCCCCTCCCTAGTTCAGGACAAACAGGCCACTCTAAAGAGAGTCTGGGTCAGTGTGATTTCCTGTGATTCATAGGCCCTTCTTTTGGTGGGCTAATATGTACTTTTCACTGCTTGGTTAATATGTTTTGAGAGGTTCAAGTGACTCCTAAAATATACTTATCCTTCTCTCCTTCAGCACTTCCTCAAAGTAGGCCAACCTTTCTTATTAGAAAGCTGGGGCAGTGGAAGAAAAGAAAAAGAAGCAGCTTTTATCCCAGTCTTGCCCGTGCTTCCCAACCTCACTCCTCCAAATTAGGCATTGTCAGACCTTTCAGAACATTTCCCTCGCGTACATAAGATATGAAGAATCTCATCATTCTCTTGTAGTTTGTCCACATTTTACAGCAGATCTTCAGAGTTACAGCATGAAGTCTGACCATTCTCTTGTTTCAATAAGTTTTCCTCTATATATTGGGCTACATTTCTAGGAGTTCCAAGGAGGGGGTTTTGCAAATTGACCCTTGCTCTGTCATCTTTCCAGGAAGTTCTTCAGCTGCTTAGTATTTTAAACAATGAGAAAATGAAGATAAAATATGTCAGAGATTAAGAGGAACATGTATTTTTTTAATTAGAAAATTAAGACTAGAAGAGATCAAAGAAATGAGCAAAAGGATTAAAATTAACAGTGATGAGACAAAATCTGGATGGTTAGGAAATGAAGTTAAAGAATTAGATGAAAGTGTAAAGAAGAACCCAGAAACTCTAAGGGTAAAGTTATGACATAAGTATGCCCTTTTATGATAAAAAGATTAAATGGTGGGAAAGTTTTAAAAGAACTGGCATATAATACTTTTTAAACAAATCAAAGATTAAAGGGCTAGAAAATAATATATGCTAAGACAAATAATCCAAATATTAAAAGATTAAAATAAACTGAAAGACAGAATGCAAACAATGTATGAGGTTGTCTCATTCTGTAATATCCCATTTTAAGGATGTGCCTACTTTTACTGATATGGAAAGATGTCTGAGACCCATGGTTTAGGTAGAAAAGCAAGTCTCGAAACATTGTACATAGTATATGTACATATGTCGCTTAAAGGTTTGCAGATACATAGAGAAAGGAGTGGTAGGAAACGTATCGGACTGTTAATCTAGAGAAGGAAATGGAGTGTAGGTAAGAATGTCATGGACATTGGCAGTCTCTGCTCAGATCCCTTCAAGCCCCTTTTACTATTTCTGTCCTCTCCTCCCTGCCCCTCTTTAGGTGTGGATGGTGATGCTTTTGCCTCCGTCATCCACACCTGCAACTCTTCTTAGGCGACTGCCCTGACACCACGGGAGCTGCTTTGCCCACATGTGCAGAGAGTCTGAAGCACCTGGGAAGTTTATACCTCCCCACCCTATGGCTTACAGCAAAGGGCTGAGGGCTACAGGAGTATGAAAGCCCAGCGCCTTGTCTTAGGTGAGGACAGCTCACGGGCATCCCAGGCAGTACTGTACAAAATATAAAGCAAGTCACATAGGTAATTTTACATTTTCTAGTAGCTATATTAAAATTAATTTTAATAATATATTTTATTATTATTCAACATATAATCAACATAAAAATTATTAATGAGATGTTTTACATTTTTTTAAAATTTTTATTCTGGTAAAATACATATACATTTTTGCCATTTTAACCATTTTTAAGTGTACAATTCAGTGGCATTCATTCATATTGTTGTGCAGCTATCACCGTTATCTATTTACAAAACTTTTTCAACAACTCAAACAGAAAATCTGTATCCATTAAGCAGTAACTCCTCATTCCTGCTTCACCCCTGCCCCTGCTTACCTCTCATCTACTTCCTGTCTCTCTGAATTTGCCTGTTCTAGAACAGGGCTTCGATCTGGTTCATTTCTGGTTTGAGCCCTTGCTGCGAATTTGCATTTCCACCCCAGATATCCTGTTAAAATGTAGATTCTGATTCAGTATATCTGGGTGGAAATGTAAATTCTCAGCAGGGATTCAAACTGCAATGAACCAGTTCGAAGCCCTGTTTTAGATGTTTCATGTAAATGGAATTATACAATATTTGTCCTTTGGTGTCTGGCTTATTTCACCTAGCATAATGGTTTTCAGAGTCATCCATGTCTTGCATGGATCAGAACTTCATTTCTCTTTATGGCTGCATAATTATTCCATTGTATGGATATACCACATTTTGTTTATCCATATATTGATGGACACTTGGGTTGTTTCTACCTTTTGGCTATTGTGAATAATACTGCTATATATTCTTTTTATTTTATTTTATTTGTATGTATTTTACACTTACACATCTCACTAGCCACATTTCAATTAATCATATTAATCAATAGTCACATGTGGCTACCAAAGCTTCAATCCGGTTGAAGCTGTTCCTTCAAGGGACTTTGCCTGAAAATAAAGCCTTACTTGGCTTCTTCCACTTCCTTATCAGTTTCTTTTGGGAACATTTTCTTAATAAACCTGTTGCATACAAGTGTCTTTTAACTTAAAACAAAAAATCTGAGGGGTTCAAAATAAATAAGAGGAAACTACTCCTCTCATCCAGAAGACTTGTGTTATTATTTATTTGTTTGTTCATTGCTAAGGCAGCTAAAAACTCTAGTGACACTGGATTTTAGAAAACTTGGGCTTCCTTTGAATAAAGAATGGTTGATAGCATACCAGAACCTTGGCGTCTTGCCGTTAGCAGTATGTGGACGTCTTGAGCCATATGTGGAAGTCTTGCAGCCATGATAAGTGGCCTAAAGCCAGCATAGGGTAAGATTATCTAGAAGTCCGGGTCAGGTATGTATGCAGCATGTGGCTTCTCAGGCCCAAGGAAGGCAATGGGGGTGGGGGGATCTGAATCATCAGTTATAAAGAAGGAATACCAGGCGTACCTGGCAAGGGAGAAAATTCAGAGGGCAGGTGGTTCTTGAATCTTTCCTGCACTAGCCGTAGACCATTGTAGCAACTTAAAAAAATAATAACAGTAGCTTTGGGCTCAACTGGTGCTACTGTAGCAGCTTGGGAGTGGGCAGTGTCTGTCTGGCTCCCACATATCCAGGTTGTGGGGAGTCACTACTAGCATACAACCCGTGGCAGAACGGTGGTTCCCTGTGCAGACTCCTCTCCTCACTGATAATACTGCCCCGAGCCACTAGACCTTTTGTCTTTTGCCGTGTCACAGTCTATATTAAGAAGACATTACAGAATCCCTTTTGACTAAAATGTTATCTAAAATTGCTTTTATTTTTATTTTTCCATTCCCAAGTAATTGGATTTTGTTTGCTTGTTTGTCTGTCACTTGAGGTAGAGGTGAGTGAAGAACACTGCTAATTGGATCAGAAAGTAATTCCAGTCAGGAGGAGCAGGGATGCCTAAATTTCCCTAACACAGCAGGCCCTTCATTCCAGAGCCATTTTTTCCACCTTCTTCATTGTGGCATCAGAGAAAGGTGCGGGCACGTTTCAGGAATTCATTTCTCATTTATTCCCATGAGCAAACGAGAATTTATTACTTACATACTGTAGACCATTACTCTTGAACTATGGGCTTTGGTCCTATTTGTTTCCAGTGTTGTTGTCAATATAGGCCCTATTTATGGCTTTTCTTGGATATTTTAATTAAAAATGAGATAAATCAAGCACTCTTGGACTGCCACAGTGATGACCATGAGGTCCTACCAATAGTTATTCTCCAAAAGCATTCTACACATAAATTCCCCTTACCAAAATAATGTCCTTTTTTTCTAAATGAGTTTGTGATTGTTAAAATGCTCACTGGTCCTCCTTTTCACTTAGACCCCACTGACTTGACAGCATGGATGACTTAACTGATTGCTGAGGTGCATGGGACTGGTCCAGAGGCACGATGCCTTCCTCACACCTAGTGTGCACCAGCATCACTTTGTGCAGGAAGGTCATGATACAGTCTTGGTGGGGCACCTGGGTCTTGGGAGTGCTTGGCTTCACCCTCCTCCTAACTTGTAATAATGGGGCTGGCCTCTGGGTAGTAGTGCCAGAATAGGCCTGCTGTTCTCTGTTTCTCAGTGCCTTTCCCAACCCCCTCTGCTTCAGTACAGCACTTCAGCCTCCAGGCCCACTGATGGATCCGCTGACGAAAGGGTCCTGTGGGAGTCAGATGGCACAAACCCTTCTATGGCAAGCAAAGTCATCTCTCTCCTTTGGCATCCAGCCCCTTCAGACATGGCCAACAAAAGAGCCTGAACTAGAGTCCCAGGTCAACCTGTAAGTAAGTAAAAGAAGCATTATCTCAGTTTGGGCTCATACTCATTGTAAATTGAAATCCCTTAATGCTCAAAAGGAAAAAAACTTTACCTTTTGGGGGAGAGTGAAGAGGGAGAAGGGAGTGGATGTTTGGTTGGGAAATTGTATTTCTGTTCTTAAGGATGTCTTATCCATGTATTTATTTCTTTAGCAATATTTGTTGAGCACCTACTCTGGCCAGGCATGACAAGCAAAATAGATCTAGTTCCTGTGCTCAGGGGGCTTATGCTCATGGGCGTACAGATGTAAATCAAGCAGTCATACAAATATATACTAACAAATTGTGATAAGTGCTATGAAATGTGTTACCTTGATTCAATAAAAATTTACAGAATGCATTTTATGTGCCAGTAACATAGGAGATATATGAGAATAAGACATTTTCTTTACCCTAGTATATTAAATAGTATTTGGAAGGAAAAACAAGATAATTTCATTATAATACAGAAGAAATTATAATGATAACTAATATATCAATAGACTAAGTCCCATATAGTGGTAACCCGTATGGTGTCTTCCTATTTACTTTTGAATCCCCAGGGTTTTGTTATGGCATACAGTATTTGTTGGATGAAGGAATAAGTGAATGAATGAAGAAACTACTACAAGAGAGTTGTGCTTATTAGCTCTCCAGTGGAATCAGAGGCAACTAGGTGCAGTAATATAATTGACTTAAAAGTAAATGAGATGCCTCATCAATTCAGTGCAACAAATACTTATTGTTGTCGACTGTCCCAGTGCTTTTCTGAGGCTAATTCTTAACTAGGGACGTGGATCAGAATCACCTATGGGACTTAAAAAACAAATTACACCTGAGGCCCACCCCAGAGATTGGATTCAGTAGATCTAGAGTGGATGAAAGAGAACTCTTAAGAACTCATAGCCAATCCAGGGAGGCAGACAGTAACAAAATAACTATGATGCTGTAGAGAAGAAGCATGTATAAAGTGCCATACATACTCACACAATTGCCATAGAGTAGATTCCAGCTCATGGCAACCCCGTGTGTCTCAGAGTAGAGCTGTGTTCCATAGGTTTTCAATAGCTGATTTTTCAGAAGTAGATTGCCAGCTCGCTCTTCCAAGGCATTTCTGGGTAGATGGAAACCTCCAGCCGTTTGGTTAGCAGTCAAGTGCATTTACTATTTGTGCCACTCAGGGGTGCCATAAAGTGTTATGGGAGTAAGTAAACTGCTGGAAAGAACTGGAAAGAGTTGAGCTCAGCCTTATAGGATGAACATTGGTTAGGCAGGAAAGGGGGAAGAAGGCTATCTTCAACAGAGGAAACTGCAGAACAAAGGCTAGAATCCATGAAGGTGTGTTCCATCAATTTTGATAGGCGGCAAACTAGTGGTTCTCAACCTGGGCTGCCCATGTGAATCACCAGGGGAAGTTTAAAAATGTACAGAAGCCTGCATCGTCCCTCCAAAATTCTCAGGTCTAGGGTGGGACCAAGCACCAGTAGTGTTTTTTACCCCTAACAATTTCTACATGTATAATTCAGTGACTTTGATTACATTCTTCAAGTTGTGCAGTCATTCTCACTATCCTTTTCCAAATAATTCCACCACCATTAACATAAACTCAATGCCCCCTAAGCACCAGTATTTTTAAAAAGCTTTCCAGCTGATTCCCAACTGCAGCAAACATTGAGAAACAGCACTTTAAAAATTTTAACCACACATAATTAAATAAACACAAAACAATCATGAAGGGTCTTGTATGCCTAGCTAAGGGGTCTGAACTTCTAGTGCACATTAAAAAACAAAACAAAACAAAACCCATTGCTGTCAAGTGGATGCCAACTCATAGCGACCCTATTAGAGCCCTGGTGGTTCAGTGGTTAAGCGTTTGGCTGCTAACTAAAAGGTTGGTAGTTCATATCCACCAGTGCTCCTTGGAAACCCTATGGGGCAGTTCTGCTCTGTTCTACTAGGGTCTCCATGAGTCAGAATGACTCGAAAGTAACGAGTTTTTTTCTAGTTCACATAGTTTACATAGACTTATGATTGCTAGTTCTGTAATGGATTTCTTAAGGGAAACTAGGGAATGTCTGGAGTCATGGTTGACTTTTCAGAGCTACTATCATACCTTCCATAAACTGCCCCATAGGTGAACAATAGAATTGAAAGTCTACTGAATTATTTGAGCGAAATTCTGTTTCTTGGAGGCCACTGGTTAACTAGGTCCTGGGTGGCCCCAGTGCACTACAGAGGGAGGTGAGGAAAACCAGGGCTTCAGATACCAAAGATGGGATGGAGAGGATGGGAACTTTACCAGGCAGAGATGGGGGAAGGCCTTCCCAGACACAGAAAACCATGTATGCAAAGGCCAGCAGCATTAAAGGAACAACAAATAGTCTGGTTTGGCTGGTGCTTCTTAGAGAGTGGTAGGCAGTGAGCCTGGGAAGGTAGACAGAAGGCAAGCCATTAAGGAGTGGGAGGGCTTAGCTTCGAAGTTAAGACGTTTGGCCTCAACTCTCTAGGCTAGGGCATAATATGATCAGATTTGCATATTGGAAAGATAACTGGTGTCAATGGGCAGCTAGATTGCAGTAGGATGAGGCTGGTGTCAGGAAGACCTGTTTATTAGAGTGGCCATGTAGATGATATTGAGCATTCTGATGAGTGGCAGGGGTGATAGGGTTGACTTGAGAAATATTTAACAGGAAGACTAAAGCAGACCTGGTAAATGTATGAATGGTGGGGTGAGGAAGTGAGTCTCAGAATTTTGACATGTACAGCTGAGTGGTTGGCCTTGCCATTAGTAAGAGGGCCTTGGGATGGCCCAAGATAGAATAAGACAAATATCATTAGATACATGCTATCAGGACTTAAAAGGGGTATGATTATATCTCTGGGGCAGAGGGTACTTAGGAAAATTTCCTTGGAGAAGTGATGTGAAATGAATCTTGAAAGAGGAGTACACCTTCCTTCCTTCTTTTTCTGTTCTTGGGTAGATTTTAACAGACAGAAATGAGGGAGGAGGGTATTCCAGATGTCAAGATCAGCATTGGCAAAGGCACAAAGCAGGGATAACGTTTCAGGATGTTTGAGGAATAACAAATATATTGGTTTGCCTCTTGTATGGTGAAGTGGTTGGAAGTCTGGAAAGTGGTAGGAAGTCATATTGGGGGACATATTGTAAAAAATGTTGTACTTAGTCCTACTGGGAGCCTTTGAATGGTCTTTGAGACAGGCAAGTACTGGTTTGAGCTCTGCTTTTGAAAGGTTAATTTGACAGCTGTGTACAGTGAAGAGTCCAGGAGACCAGTTAATAGATGGAGTAGGGAGAGGCTTGTTGGTTGTAAGGAATAGAAACCCAGATCAAATTAATTTAGGCCAAAAAGGAGGATTTATAGGTGCATGTAACAAAACTAAGGAAAGAGGCAGAGCTGGCTTCAGGAATGACTAGGTCCAAGGACTTGAATGGTGTCAAGTCAGTTGGTTTTTCTCTTACTCCTCCCACCTCCCGTCTCTCAGCCCTCCTTCTCTCTGCGTGTTGGCCTCCTTGTCTCCTGCTATACACGGGCTTTCACCATGCAGCAGGCAGTGTGATCTCAGGCAGCATGGGGCATGTTCTTACAGTTTTGCAGCTAGGGAGGAAATATCTTCTCCATGAGTTAGAAGAACCCTGAGGAAGGACTCTAGTTGTCTGCTCTGGGTCTCATGTCCATTTCTGGTTCTGTGGGGTAGTGTCTGCTACTAGGGAAAGAGGGGATAGTTCTTGCCTACCTTGATGAGCAGAGTAGTCTCAGAGGAGAAAATTAGCCGTCAGGGGGGTAGGAGAACAGGAGGTGAAGGGGTTGTGGAAGCCAGTAGAGGAGTTTAAAGAAGGAGGGGAGCAATCTGTGCCTGACCACAAAAATAACTTAGGAATCTCTTTTTAAAATATGGATCGTGGAACCTATTTAATTAGAAATCCCTAGTGGTAGAACCCAGGAATCTGGCTTAAGGTGTCACATGCAACAGAAAGTCTGAACGTCAAAACTAAAAGCTGACAATTGAGTTTGATGATTAGGAAACCATGCCTTTGAGAAAGCAATTTCAGTTGGGAAGCGAGGGCAGACGGCAGATTGCAAGACTGCCTGATGTATTTCTCACTTCTCCTAATTCATAGCCTTGTTTCAGGGCTTTTACTGACCTTAAATGAAGTAAAATCTCTTCATAGAGGTATTTTAACTTCATACACTAGGGAAAACAAAGGAAGACTATTAGAAAGATGGTGATTTAGGGCCCCTCCAACCCCCCCCCCCAAAAAAAAAGACCCACTGCTGTTGAGTTGATTCCAACTCATAGTGACCCTATAGGACAGAGTAGAATTTCCCCATAAGATTTCCAAGGCTATATGTCTTTATGGAAACAGGCTGCTAGACAGCTTTCTCCTGTGGAGCAGCTGGTGGGTTTGAAACACCGAACTTATGGTTAGTAGCCAACTGCTTTAACCACTGCACCATCAGGGCTTCTTATTTAGGGCCAGTCTCCATTAAAAGAATGTCAGCCAGGTGGGGAGGGAAAAAAGTTTGAAAAGTTTTTAATTGCTTCGGAATTGTCTGCTAGTTCTTTTTAAACTTCAGTCCTTCCTATGATTAGTTGGAGCCCTGGTGGCGCAGTGGTTAAGAGCTTGGCTGCTAACCAAACAGCAGTTCGAATCCACCAGCCGCTCTTTAGAAACACTATGCAGCAGTTCTACTCTGTCCTGTAGGGTCACTATAGGGTCGCTATGGGTTGAAATCGACTCAATGGCAACAGGTTTGGTTTGGGGGTTTTTTTTGGTATGATTAATTACAATATACTACAACAAAGCCATGGTATTGTCAGTCGCCTATGCATGTGAAAGTGAACAATGAATAAGGAAAACCAAAGAATTGATGCCTTTGATTTATGGTGCTGGCGAAGAATATTAAATATGCCATGGGCTGCTGGAAGAACAAACAAATCTATATTGGAAGAAGTACAGCCAGAATGCTCCTTAGAAGTGAGGATGGCGTGACTTCGTCTCACGTACTTTGGACATGTTATCAGGAGGGACCGGTCCCTGGAGAAGGACATGATGCTTGGTAAAGTAGAAGGTCAGTGAAAGAGAGGAAGACTCTCAACAAAGTGGAATGACACAGTGGCTGCGACAATGGGCTCAAACATTGCAACAATCTGAGGACCAGGCCCACGCAGTGTTTCATTCTGTTGTACACAGGGTCGCTGTAAGTCTGAACCGACTCAGTGGCACCTGGCAACAATAATGTTGGTTTTCTTAAAAAGTCTGTAATTCAAACTTACTTTCTCCTAGCT
The DNA here is from genome assembly GCA_030035585.1 of Dugong dugon. Taxonomy (NCBI): domain Eukaryota; kingdom Metazoa; phylum Chordata; class Mammalia; order Sirenia; family Dugongidae; genus Dugong; species Dugong dugon. Next base: position 71,958,957 of record CM057471.1, read on the forward strand.
AGTCCGAATTAGCAATAGTTTATTTTTTGCTCCTTTGAAGAAAGTTGTCATGTTCCAGCCATTCATGGAACTCTTTCAAAAGAGTTTGTCATCAAGGCATTATTCAAATAATAGGCAATTTTTTATTTAAACATTTTTTTTCTTAATAGCTTCCAAAAGCTTTGAAAGACCTAGTTTGTGTCTGAGTGAAGGATTACTTTATTTTAAAGCACAGTGCTGGAAAATAAGCTTTTTGGCTTACTGTTAGGAAAAATTCTCTTCCCCTGCCCTCATGTTTCCACGAAGAACCTTCTGCTCCAGTCTCAGAGAGGAAAGCGATTGGATAGCTAATTTTTCCCATTTTCTCTTTCCTCCTCCTTTTGGGATCTGGATGCCCACAGAGCTGTTGAGTTATCTCATCTGCTGTTTCCATATGGGAAAACACACCTGAGTCTTGTAGAAGCAAGTGTGGAAGCCCATCTGTCCCTGGCCCTCTTGTTGGAGCTTAATACTCATGAGTCAGCAATTCCCTTTGCAACCGTCCAGGAAAGTGTCTGCCTCTCCACAGAGCAGACTCTCCCACAGGTGGATTGTTCCAAAGTTTAAACTTGGTAGTAGGAGGCCCATTTGACTGTAGGGCTCATCCATGCTCCCCATTGCAGCACTGTTAGTAAGGAAATTCATATTTTGATCGCCATTGGTCTGGCTCCTGTCACTAATTCTTAACTGGTCCCAAACACAGAGAAGAGAAGGGTTTGATTTATGATAAGCTCTCAAAGTTCTAACAATTGTGAGACAGGCAAGAATTTGAAAGGTAGATCTGGGTTAGGAGATTGCTTTTTTTTTTTTCATTTGCACCTCCCTATGAGAGTACCTGGCATATAGAAAGTGTCCACTAAATATTTATTGGGTGTAAGTTAAGAGTAGTAGAGCAGAGATGCCAGTTGGAAGGCTTCTGTGACAGTGAAGGTCTGAGCTAAGGAAAGTAAAAATGGAAGGGAAAGAAGAGGCTAAGAACTAAAAGACATTGTGGATTCCTACAAATATTCTTATGTGCAAAATGACCTCTATAAGGTTACACATCGCAGCACTGTAATAGCAAAAGACTGAAAGCAATTTATCTAGGGGATTAGTTAAATAAAATAAGGTATATCTATCCATTGAAATACTGTGTAGCCATGAAAAAGACTGCTTGGAAGCTATTTTTTTGGTACTGATTTGGAAAGATCACCAAGATATATTAAGTGAAAAAATAATAAAAACAAGGAGTAAAATTGTGCATAAACCAAAAAAACCAAACTCGTTGCCACCGGGTCAATTCCGACTCATAGTGACCCTATAGGACAAGAGGAGAACTGCCCCGTAGGGTTTCCAAGGAGCAGCCGGTGGATTTGAACTGCTGACCTTTTTGGTTAGCAGCCGAACTCTTACTGACTGTGTCAACAGGCCTCCAAAAATTGTGCACTGTATGCTACAATTTGTGTAATAAAGGGGAGAAAGAGAATATGTATTTCTGTTTCTTTGTCAGTGCATATAGTATCACTGGGAGAGACGCAAGAAACAATAAATGTTCCCTATGGGCCCTAGGAGGTGCAAATGGTTTGTGCTTGTCTACTAACCTAAAGGTTGGTGGTTCGAACCCACCCAGCAGCTCTGTGGAAGAAAGACCTGGCAGTCCGCTTCTGTAAAGATTACAGCCAAGAAAACCCTATGGAGCACACTACTGCTCTGTAACATATGGGATCTCCATGAGTTGGAATCAACTCAACAGCAACAGGGTTTTTTTTTTTTTTTGGGTGGGGGGGCATGGTTGATGGAGAGAGGAAGTGGGAGGATGAAGGCAGGAGTATGGGAGACTTTTCTGTGTGAGTTTTGAGCCCACTGAGTGTTCTGTCTCTTCAAAAAATTAAACACACATAAACATAGAGTTTTAAAAAGCAACACGGGAGGGAGCAGTAATAGGGCTTGGTGACTGATTAGATGTTGGATGTAGAGGAGGCATTGGGAAGAAGACTGTGAATTTTGTAACTTAAGTGACTGGGAAGAGGATGGTAGTTCTGGTAACTGAGCTGGAAGTGCAGGGGTGGGAGTGGGTTTGATCTGGGACATGTTTTATATATATATTTGAATATTTTGTTGTGCTTTAGGTGAAGGTTTACAGAGCAAATTAGTTCCCCATTCAATAATTTATAAACGAAGTATTCTGTGACATTGGTTGCTGTCCCTGCAATGTGTCAGCACTCTCCTCATTACCACTCTGAGCTCCCCATTTCCATTCATTGATTTTCCTGCCCCTTCCTGCCTTCTCATCTTTGCTTTTGGGCAGATGTTGCCCGTTTGGTTTCGTATACGTGATTGCTCTCAGGAGCATTTTCCTCGAAGATGCTATTGTTTATTTTATAGGCCTGTCTATTATTTGGGTGAAAGGTGATCTCTGGGAGTGACTTCAGTTCCAAGTTAGAAGGGTGTCTAAGGGCCGTAGTCTCGGGGGTTCCTCCAGTCTCTATCAGACCAATAACTCTGGTCCTTTTTATGAATTTGCATTTTGTTCTATATTTTTTTCCCACTCTAACTGGGACCTTCTGTTGTGATCCTGGTCAGAGTGGTCAGTAGTGGTAGCTGGGTACCACTAGTTCTGGTCTCAGGCTAGAGGAGGCTGTGGTTCCTGTGGTCCATTAGTCCTTTGAACTAATTGCTTCCTTAAGTCTGATTTTCTTAACTCTCCTTTGCTCCAGACAAAAAGAGACCAGTAGTTGTATCTTAGATGGCTGCTCACAAGCTTTTAACACCCCAGTCGCTACTCACCAAAGTAGGATGTAGAACACTGTGTTTATGAACTATGTTATGCCAGTTGACCTGGATGTCCCCTGAGACTATGGTCCTTAGCCTTTAGGCCCAGTAACTCAATCTCATGAGATGTTTGGTTATGTCTAGGAAGTTTCCATGACTATGCCCCCTGTGTGCTCTAATATTATATCTATGAATATACATGCAGCACATACAAATATATATGTAGACGTAGCCACGGCCAAACCTATATATGCACATGGATATACACCCATACACCCTCCCACACCTTTCAGGATTATATACATTATAGTATTTACCGTTGCCTTTTATTCCTGTGTAGCTCTCAGTGTCTTCCCTTGCCTTAGTTATGTTGTGCTGACTTCCCCCATATTGGGTACTGCCTTTCCCTTTACCAAAGTTAACACATGTCTACTCTCTAGTTAGTGATTTTCCCTCTCTCCCTCTTCCATCCTTGATAACCATATTTCTTTCTGTGTGTAAACCTTTTCTTGACTTTTTATGATACTGGTCTCATACAATATTTGTCCTTTTGTGATTGACTTATTTCAGTCAGCATAATGCCCTCCAGATTCATCCATGTTGTGAAATGTGTCACGGATTCATCATTATTCTTTATCGTTGCGTAGTATTCCATTGTGTGTATGTACCACAGTTTGTTTATGCATGTAGCCACTGATGGACATTAGGTTGTTTCCATCTTTTTGCTGTTGTGAATAATACTGCAGTGAACATGGGTGTGCATATGTCTGTTTGTGTCATGGCTCTTATTTCTTTAGGGTATATAACTAAGAGTGGGTATCTCTAGCTTTTTGAGGAAGTGCCATACCATTTTCCATAGTGGTTGTACCATTTTACATTCCCACCAGCAGTGTATAAGAGTTCCAGTCTCCCCACAACCTCACCAGCATTTGTTGTTTTCTGGTTTTGTGATCAGTGCCATTATTGCCAGAGTGAGATGGTATCTCACTGTAGTTTTGATTTGTATCTCTCTAATGGCTAATGACCACGAGCATCTCTTCATGTGTTTCTTAGCCGCCTGAATGTCTTCTTTGGTGAAGTGTCTGTTCATGTCCTTTGCCCATTTTTTAATTGGATCGTTTGTCTTTTTGTTGTTGAGGTGTTGAAGTTTTCTATAAATTTTAGAGATTAGGCCCTTGTCAGATAGGTTGTAGCCAAAACTTTTTTCCAGCCTGTAGGTTCTCTTTTTATTCATTTGGTGAAGCCTTTTGATGAGCCTAAGTGTTTAATATTTAAGAGATCCTAGTTATCTAGTTTATCTTCTTCTGTTCGTGCATTTTTAGTTATGTTTGGTATTCTGTTTATGCCATATAGTAGGGCCCCTAGTGTTGTCCCTGTTTATTCTTCTGTGATCTATATAATTTTAGGTTTTACGTTTAGGTCTTTGATCCATTTTGAGTTAGTTTTTGTGTATGGTGTGAGGTATGGATCTTGTTTCATTTTTCTGCAAATGGATATTCAGTTTTGCCAGCACCGTTTGTTAAAGAGACTTTCTCTTTCCCATCTAATGGACTTCGACCCTTTGTCGAAGATCAGCTGTCCATAGGTGGATGGATGACATGTTATGTTTTAGGGGCTGCTGGGGCATTCATGGGACTATGTCCAGCAGTTGCAAGTCTGAGTCTGCATTTGAGAAGAAAGATCCAAGTGGTGATTTGGTTTGCGGACTGTTAGCATAGAGACAGTATTTGAAGGCACAGAAATAGTGAGAATCCCCAGGGAGGTAGGCAGCCTGAGTTGAAGGAGGAGGAAGGTGGATCTTCATTCAAGGATGACATGGAGTTAAAAGATGTTGCTAATAAATAGCAGACATCTGCACAGGAATTGTTTGTGTTGCTGCTCTGTTTGACAGGTAGGAAGATGGTCTCTCTCTCTCTGCCAGGACATCCTGGCCGTTTTTGGGAACAGAAGCTGTGCATGCCCTACTCACTGCTGAACTCCAACCAGAGCAAAGGGGCTGCAGCCACTCAAGACCTGCAAAGTCCTGGAACTTGTGCCAAATATTCCCTGGAGGAATGACTGCTAAAAGCAATCATTTTTCCTCAGAGAGGTTATGCCATTACTGAGAATTGTATTCCTTTGACTATTCAAGTCTTTCAGCCTTTCACATTTTATATTCCTCAAGGGCTAGCAACCCATTTTTGGTGCTCATCTCATCTCGAAATGCAGTACAGAACACCATAGGGACACACTATAAATAGTGATTAGATAGCATTGCTCTTTCTAATTAGTGCTGTTAAGAGGCAGAATGAAATAATTTGGGTAGCCCTGCCTTAAATTTAACCTTAGCCTGCACTTGTTTTTATAGATCCCATTTTGGCATTAGAAACAGGCTGGCTGTTTTCTTGTCATCTCTTATAGCAATAAATATTCATAGTTAAAATACTTTTGCCTCCTATATTTGCATAAGTTTATTGTGTTGCTTTCTTTAAAGAATATTCCCCCTTTCCTCCTCACCCTCCTTTGCCCTTGGTTTCATAGTCTCCTTTTCTTGGGAGACTATCTCAAAATCTGAGAAGCTTAGTGAAGTAAACATTTTAGAAAATCTTTCAAAAATATAGCATGACTTTTAAAACACAGAGTAAGCTGGTTTCTTCCATTCCTTGGCCTGAATGTACCTGGAGGAAAACCGAACACAGATTAGAATGGAAGGCTCTAAATCGGGTCCAAGGACCGTTTAAAAAGTAGCCCTGGGGCTTCCCCTCTCCTGGGTTACCTCAAGGCAAAATTCATTTCAGCTCCACAAGCCTTTATTTTTATGTTTGAGACTAAGACTTTTTCACAGATTGATAGTGACTCTATGTTCCTAAAGAGTCCCTGGGTGGGGCAAATGGTAGCACTCTCAGCTATAACCAAAAGGTTGGAGGTTCGAGTCTACCCAGAGGTGCCTTGGAAGAAAGGCCTGGTGATCCACTTTCAAAACATCAGCCATTGAAAACTCTATGGAGCACAGTTCTGATACATGTGAGATCGCCACAAGTCAGAATCGACTCGTTGGCAGCTGGTTTGATTTTTGATTTATGTTCCTAAAGTGAGGCTACAGCAAATTCTAGCTTTCTTTCTACGAAGGAACTTTTCTCCTGTGTGTTGTTGATGCTCATGTACTTGTCTCCCTAATGAGAGACGGGGAGTCCATTTATTCAAATACTTTTGTGTTCAAACCAGATACCATGGTAAGTGCTTCTTACGCATTTTTTCACTGAATCCTACAGCCCTATCAGGCAAGTACCATGGTTATTGGTCAGGGTTGGATTATCCAATAAGCAAGATAAGTATGGTGCTTACCTTGCTTCCAGATCAACTGTAGTGAACAATTTCACATTTTTTCACCACATCAAAAATTCTGCTTCTAGGTATGGCTGGCAGCTGTCTCTCTCTCAACTCCACAGCACCTTCCTACAAAATCAAAGCCTCTATTCAAATTTACAATTCCTGACTGGAACAGATGACCCATGTGGTGAACCTATGTGAAATTGTTCACTACAAATTAGTAAGTAAGCACAAGTAAGCCTGTGCTTACCTTGTTTATTGGATAATCCACCTTTGTTATTGATATTTATTGAATTAATTCATTAATTAATCAATCTCCATTTTGAACATATAGGAACTTAATCAGTTGCAGCTGATTGACTTTTTAATGTTATAGCATCAGTCAGTCCCACTTAATTGTACTACCTACTTACTGAAAGGCACCAGTCCCTAGACAGGAAATGTAAGCTTCATCATGAACTGATGGCCAGTGAGCGATGTCACAACTTGTGAATGGTGATGGCTCCCACAGCATTTCCTTTACTGGCATTGTATTAACCTCTGAAATGAGTTTTTCAAGATTAACCTGAGGCAACATTTACAGTATTTTTATGTCCGACTCAAAAACAAATTTCTTGAATATGCTTTGTAATGCAGCTCACTCCCAGCAGCAGCCCTCCGTGGGATTGTGAGCACAGAGGTGTCTCTCCAGGACTGACTCTAACCCAAGAAATCTCATTGCCATTGAGTCAATTCCAACTCATAGAGACCCTATAACTCTAGAGAAAGTTAAAAATAGTCTGTGTGTTTGCCCTGCCCCTTTGCTAGGCACCTACTCAGTATATCTGGCCTCACCCTCCTGTGTTACTCCTGGCATTATTTCAAGAAGAAGAACCCAGGGGACACGATGGCTCCCCTCAGGTATTTGAAGTGGCCTCCTGTAGAAATGATCTTGTCTTACATGACTCCAAAGGGCTGCCTGGCTTACTTGCTTTCATTCATTCATCCATCATTCAACAAAAGTCTACTAAGAGCTAACTCTGTATCAGGCATTATGTTAGGTGCTAAGGATATAGCATTGAATAAAACCAACACAGAGCCTACCCTTGTGGAGCTTATATTCTAGTGGGGGAGATAGACATTAATCAAATACTCTCATTGTAATTCCTAGCCTGGGGGCTCAGGAAGAAGGGGTTTGGAGGGAGCATTCCAGGTCCTAAGGCGAGAAGTCCCTCAGCAAGTTCAAGGAAAAGAAAGGCAGTATGGCTGGAGTGTGGAGAGGGAGGGAGAGTGGGGCTAGACTAGACAGGTGGACACCGGGATGTGTAAGTGATGCAGGGAAGTGAAGAAAAAATGAAAGGACCTAGATGTAGGACCAGCTGGTGGCAATTAAGGTGTGATGAATTTCAGTGCAATATAGAAAAACACTGTTTAACAGGGAGAATGGAAGACTGAGGGACATAATGTGTTTATCACAACTAGTGTGTGAGAAGAGATTGGATAACTAGTTTTCAAGTATCTAGGAGACGATATGCAGTCACAGACAATAGGTTGGACACCAGATGGTCCTTAAGGTCTCTTCCAACTCTAAGATCCTATAATAAGGATGCAGGAAGACTGGCTAGGCTATTGTGGGAATCAGGGTGTCAACAAGACAGTGAGGACCTGTGAGACTGAGGAACTGGGCCGGCTGAATCTGGGAGATGGTAACTGGTGATACTTGGGGATTGGTTACAGAACTTCAAAGAGAAGGAAGAGTCAAAGGTGGTTCCATAGGTTTGAAGATAATCATGCACTGACAGAAATGAGAAAAGGAACCAAGTTATTGGATGGATTCTGGTAAAACCATACTCAGCTGCTGGTGCCTCTGGAAGGATTAGGACAGGTAAAAAAGAACTGAGATAATTAATTAAGCCTAGAGGTGTAAAAGGAGTCCAGGTAGCGCAGTGGTTAAGCCTTGCTATAGCAGCTCCAAAGGAGAAAGACTTGGCAATCTGCCAGATTACAGCCTAGAAAACCCTAAAAAGGGGCAGTTTTACTCTGTCCCATGGGGTCACTATGAGTCAGAATCGACTTGATGGCTCCCAGCAACAACAACAGAGTTATAAATGTAGAATTTGTCAGTGTCAAATAAGAAAAAAAACAAATCCAGATTTAGATAAGGAGAAATTTTATTCAGAAGGAAAAAGGGGAAAGGAAAAAGGACTATTGGAAAAGTGGTGGGGGTAGGGAGTGAGGAGACTATTACAATATGGAGAGCGCTCAACCATGTGATCTGCAAGCTTCTTAAAACTTAGAGGAAAAGCAGTTTTCTAGAGACTGAGAGTAAACAAGGCTAGAAAATACCCAGGTATGGGGAGGTGGGATGAGTAGATGACATCATCGGATTATAAATCAACGTGTTTTACACTAAGGTCAGCCTCTTCTGGAGGAGCCATTAAAAAGGGATAGTATGTTGGCTCAGGCTGAGAGTGGGCTAAAATTCGGGGGCTAGGAGGAAGGAGAGAAGCTTAACCAAAGTTTGGTTAACAAGCACTTTGTTTGTGATTATCAGTGGATACAAGCAATTCAGTTACTCATTTATGAGGTGAGGAATGGGAATTTGGAGGGTCTGTGTCTAGCCTTGTCATAGGTAAACAAGGGGACATCCATGAGTCTTAGCTAAGTTTATTATTATAAAGTTTGTTATCAAAGAGGTTTATTTGCAGCAAGCTGTTTCCTGACCACAGTGGGTGGGGGGATTTCTTTAACCATCTCTGTTTTATAGTTATCACAGGGTCCTAGTAAAATTCAGCATTATCATCAGTAGTAATGGTTCTGTAAGAGTGGATAAATCCTTTAAAGGACAGAGTCTTAGGATGCACTTAAAGTTTGGGAACAAGATGAGAAAGAAGAAGCCAAGTGAAGGAGATGGAGATGAGGTGGTTCCCTGGGATTTTGTAGAGGAGATGACTTCAGTGGGTAGCAAAGGAGTCTTTTGGTGTTTCTCAGGCTGGCAGTAAGAGAATCACCTATAGAGTTTATTTTCGTTAAAAATACAGGTGCTAAGATCCCACTCTTAAAGATTCTGATTGAGGAGGCCTGGGGTGGGAATTTAAACAAAAATGTATAAAGCAAGCTTTAAAACTTATGGAGGGAACTATAGTAGACTATCTTTGTGGCACCGTGGTGGTGAAAGATTAGGTCAAATAAAAGACCATAATGGAAAAATACATTAAAATTTTTAAGTTGTGCCTGACAAAAGACATCAGGAACAAAATTAAAAAGAAAAACCACCATATGGAAGAAGCCACCTGTATTTTATTAACCAAAAAAAATTGATATTCAGAGTTTATAAATGACTCTTACAAATCAATTAGAAAAAGATCAGCAACCTACAAAAAAGGGGTGGAATAGGCAAATCATAGAGAAGGTTGCCCAAATGGCCAGTCAGCATTTGAAAAGGTGTTCAAGGTCTCAAGTATCAGGGGAATGAAAATTAAAATCAGGCCTTAGTGAGACACCATTTCATATCCTTCAGACTGGCTAAAACTAATGTCTGACAATACCAAATGTTGGCTAAGACGTGGAGCATATAGAACTCATACACTGCTGATGGAAGAGTAAATTACTACACTCGCTTTGCAAAGCAAATTTGACAATATGTAGAAAGAACAAAGATGCACATATCATGACCCAGCAGTTCCACTAATCTAGGGATATGATTGCACTTGTGTACAAGAAGACATGTAAAAGGATGTTCATTACAGCATTGTTTGCAATACCAAAAAGTTAGAAACAACCCAAATGTCCAACAACAGGCAAATGGAGGAATAGTGGGATATTGATAGAGCAGGATACCATAGCAGTTTAAGTGAATGAATTAGAGCTACAGATACTACTAACATGTACAAATCTCAAAAAATTGTTCAAGGAAGCTAGTTACAGGAAGCTATACATAGTACGATGTCATTTGTGTAAATTTTTTTTAACATGCTAAACAGTGTTTATGGATAAGTACATAGTACAGATATAAATATGGGCAGGAAGTAGAAGCCAAATTAGTTAGTGACTGTTTAATCACTGGGGAGGGAGAGATGAAAATGGGATCAGGGTGAGGTATACAGGCATTGCAAGTGTATCTGTAATGCTTTATTTCTTAAAAGACAAAAACAAGAGATCTGAAGCAAATAGAGCAAAAAGTTAAGGTTTGTTGTTGGTACACCATTATTCATTATATTATTCTTTATCTTAAATATTTCATAATAACATAAATTAGGGAAAAAATCCAGGTGATTCTGATATACAACCAGGTTTGAGAACCATAGAATCAGTGCTTCTCAGTTTTCCATGTGCATAGGAATCCCCTGAGCAACTTGTTAAAATGCTGATTCTGTTTCATTAAGTCGGAGATGGGGCCTGATATTCTGCATTTCCAGGCCCAAGGACCACACTGAGTAGCAAGAGTCAGGATGACCTAGGTGTTCACTAGGATTCTGTGCCTTTGAATTATGGTGTTGGCAAAGAATATTGAATATACCATGAACTGCCAGAAGAATGAATAAATCTGTCTTGGAAGAAATAAGGCCAGAATGCTCCTCATAAGCGAGGATGGCAAGACTTCATCTCACGTACTTTGGACATGTTATCAGGAGGGACCAGTCCCTGGAGAAGGACATGATGCTTGGTAAAGTAGAAGGTCAGCGAAAGAGAGGAAGACCCTCAACAAAGTGGAATGACACAGTGGCTGCAACAATGGACTCAAACGTAGCAACAATTGTGATGATGGCACAGGACCAGGCAATGTTTTGTTCTGTTGTACATAGGGTCTCTATGAGTTGAAACCGACTCAAGGACACATAACAACAACAACGGACTGTACAGAAGCACCTACTCTGGATGGTATGCCTCCCGTCAGGGCCTGTGTGCAATTGGGAGCAGATCTTGTGAATCCCAGTAGGGAAACTAAGTATCTGGGGAGACGGACTTTGGAGGGATTTCTTCAAGAAGTAAAATCTGCAGGTGATCAGAAGAGGTATGTAGCAGCATATGTTGTCTGCTGATTGTTTTGTTTTTTTTCTTTCCTTAAATGTTTCTGTTTAATGCTTTGTAGTCATACGTGTTTAGGCCTCCTCTGGAACAGTGTTCCCCAGACCAAATTTATACTCTGAGCTGGAAAACCCTCAAGTCGTGATCTTGCAGGAAAGGAGGAGCCAAAATCACTGAAGTGTTTGGGGGTCGGGGGAGGTGGTAAGGGAAAGGAGCAGATGTGTAGACATTACACTTAGCAGGAATCATTTTTGCAGGCAGCATTTCCCAAGTTTCTGAATGGTGGGCTTTGAGCTGAGAAGAGTGTGACAGATCTCCTAGGCTTCTGCTATAGGCACCCACACCCAAAGATTACATATGCTACTTATGAAGGCAATGAAAACGGGTTGTTTCACAATTTATCACATTGCTATGTACAGGTGTGCTTTGCTTGCACAGTATTTATGTTCCTGTGAAGCCCTGTGTACTTTATATTTTCTTTCCCACCGCACTGTGAACTGTGAGAGCAGGGACCACGAATCTCAGGTTTAGCACCTGGCACAATACCTGGCACCTTGTAGGTGCTCAGTTAACTGTATTGAATGAGTAAAAGAACCTCGACTCAGATAGTTTTTTAAATTGAACTTTTTATTTTGAGATAATCATAGATTCATATGCTGTTGTCAGAAATAACACAAAGAGATTCCATGTACCTTTACCCAATTTTCAACAATGGTAATATCTTGCATAACTTTAGTACCATATCACAGCAAGGAAATTGACATTGATATAGTCCATCCATCTTATTTAGACTTCCCTAGTTTTACACGTACTCATTTATGTGTGTGTGCTTCATTCTCTGCAGTTTTATCACATCTGTGCGTATATTTTGTTCTCTGCAATTTTATTACATCTGTAGGTTCATTTAAGGAGCTCTGGTGGCACAGTGGTTAAAACGCTCAGCTGAGAACCAAAAGGTCAGCAGTTCAAACCCACCAGCTGCTCTGTGGGAGAAAGATGTGGCAGTCTGCTTCCGTAAAGATCACAGCCTTAGAAACCCTGTGGGGCAGTTCTACTCTGTCCTGTGGGGTCTCTGTGAGTCAGAATCAGCGTGACAGCAACAGATTTGATTTTTTTGATTTGGTAGCTTTGTTTATCCACCACCGTAGACAAGATGCAGAACAGTTCTATCACCACAAGATTCTTTGTGTTGCCCTTTTATAACTATGCTCACCTCCTTCCTACCTCCGTAGTTTGGTCATCTCAAGAATGTTATATAAGTGGAATCATACAAGATGTAACCTTTTAGGACTGACTTTTTTTTCACTCAGTGTAATTCCCCTGAGATTCATCCAAGTTGTTGCACAAATTAGTAGTTTGTTCCTTTTAATTGCTGAGTAGTATTCCTTGGTATGGATGTACCACAGTTTGTTTAACCATTCACCCTTTGAAGACTATCTGGGTTGTTCCCAGTTTTGGACTAGTATGAATAAAGCTGCTGTGAACATTTGTGTTCAGGTTTTTGTGTGAACATACATTTTCATTTCTCTAGGGTAAACGCCCATGAGTGCAATTGTTGAGTCAGATGATAATTACATGTTTAGTTTTATTAGAAACTGCCAAACTGTTTTCTGAAGAGGATGTACTATTTTACATTCATGCCTGCAGTGTAGGAGAGATCCAATTTCTCCACATCCTCATCAGCATTTGGTATAATTGGTACTTTTTATTTTAGAGATTCAACTTTAAAAGTACTGGTAGAAATCATTGAAAGGAACCCTGCAGTGAATTACTGGAAGACTTCGTCAGTAGTAGTGAACCAGATAAGTTCTGGGGACATATGTCTTTGTCAGAAACTTAGTGGAGACGTAAATACTGTAGGAGGAATGCATTCCAAAATGTTAGAGAAAAGAGGATTAAAATAAGAAAAAAAAAATGACTGAATAATGGTGAAAAATAACATCAAATATAGTTGAAGGTATATCTGAGAATACATAATGGCAGAGGGAGGAGAGGGGAAAAGAGGGTAGGAACTGACCTGCATTCAAGTAGAGCAAAGGAGAGCAGAGGTAGTCATTTATTCATGATTCATCTATTTAACAAATATTTATTGAGTAGCCTACTATATGACCCAGGCGCTCTGTAAGACACATTGGGCATGGTGATGACCAAGATAGAAAAGGTCTCTGACAGAATTACTAGCATTTATTTAGTGGCTGCTGTGTGCCAGGTGTTGTGCTAAGCACCTTATGATCTCTTTTAATCTTCCTAGTAACCCGTGGAGATAGATCTTATTTTAATTCCATTTCACAGATGAGGAAATAGGCTCAGAGAGGATAAGTAAAGTGTCTGAGATCACAGAGCTAGTATGCAATAGAGCAGAAATTCAAATCCAGGTCTGTCTGACCGTTTTCAGGTTGGTGGATCTGGCCTAAGGGATGGTAAACTTAAGCTCCTGGTACAAGGAACGCATCATACTGTACTCCCAGTAACACAATAGGGGGATAGGGAGCTGTCTGGGAAATATGAGAATCAGAGAGCTCTGTTTTCACTCCAGAAATCTTTACTGCCACACTTCCTAATGTCTTAAATGCCTTCAAAAGAGGGCAGAATTCTTCCATTTCGTCATTAGAGATAAAAGGTTCAATGTACAATTGCTTTTCTGTATCACTTGACTCATCTTCGAAGGGGAGACAACTGGCCCCTTTTGGGTAATAAGCTGTTCTAGTGCTTGTTAGGAGGCCCTGGGCTCCCTCCAAGCCTAAATCTGTAGTCTGGCACATATTTTAGTTTCTCTGTCCCTCAATAGGGGGATCCCTTTCATCTGTCTGTTACTATCTGCTTATCAGGGGGGCTGAGGCATTGTCCTGGAGCTCTGGACACTCAACTCTCTCATTGGTAGGCTTCTGAAAAACTGCTTGTTGCTTCTTACAATTCTCTCTGCTTATCTAAGAAGAGTCCCTGTTCTCTCTGTTGACTTTAACCCTTCTACCATGGCTAAAGGTAAGCCGTAATTGAGGCGGCATGGTAAGCCGTAATTGGGGTCTAGATTAGTGGAGTCTGGTCAGTACTGAGGGTCGGTTACTAATCCCTGGGGCAGTTGAGTGAGGAGCTGTATGATTGGGTTTGGCCTCCCTTTAGAGAATACTTGACTCCCATTTTTTATTTGTTTATTTTCAATAACTCTTGATTCCTTGGAGGGAGTTGTCCTGCTTTCAGGGAACTTTGCTTATATAGTGGCAATTTTTTCTAGCCTCTGAGTGGAGCTGGAAATCTTTACTCTCATCCCAGACCATATTTAGAGATTTAACATGGAGGTCCTCAGCTCCACTCATGCTTGCAAAACACGTGATCCAGCATCTTCACACATTAATTTTCTAAAACAGAAGGGTTTATGTTTAGAGCCTGGACCACATTGCATGCTGGGAACTTGAAGCTCTCTGGGTCTTTTTTGGCACTTCTACTTGTTCTAGTGGCATGCTCCAGCCAGTTTTCAAATGCCCCTTCCCCTGTCATGGTAGCAGTGGGTCCCAAGTATTTTCTAGGTTGCATTGCCAGGCCAGTGCTTTTAAGGAGGAGACATAGTGCTGAGCCCTTAGCTCTGCCCTAGGAACATCTGCTGCTTGGTCCTAACCCGTTGCTGTTGAGTCGATTCCTACTCATAGTGACCTTATAGGACAGAGTAGAACTGCCCCATAGGGTTTCCAAGGAGCAGCTGGTGGATTTGAACTGCCGACCTTTTGGTTAGCAGCCGAACACTTAACCACTGCGCCGCCAGGGCTCCTAAGTCTCCCTTTCTGCTGCAGAAACAAAAAGCGTTTTACTTAAGACTCTTTTAACAGTTGGTAATTTATACTGAACTCCCCTTCCCAGTTATTTAACAATCTGAGATGAATTCATATTAACAATAAGAGCAATAATAAATAATAGCGAATAGTTATTGAGTATTTATCATGTGATAGACATCATGTTTAGAAATTTATTTGCTTTTTCTTGTTTATTCTTTATAACCCTGTGAAGTAGGTGATATTATCACCACATTTTGTAGCTGCCCAGAGAGGTGGAGAACCTGTGTCGGAGACTGGTGCACATGCTTTCAAGGACTACATCGCACCTCCTCCCATTCACAGAAAACTTGATCAAGGCTTTGTCCCTCCTTAAAAAAGTGCTACAGAGCACTTAACCGGTTTCCAGGGGATTCCAAAGTCATCTGGAAGAGCAGTATTTTTCAAAGCATTCTGTGTGGGCCACCTGCATTAGAAATTCCCCAGCTGCGTGTTAATATGGCAGACATACTGAATCACAATCTCTGGGAATAGGGCCAGGGAATCTGCATTTTCAGAACACTCTCCAAGGAGTTCTGATGGACTGTAAAGTCTGAGAAACACTGCTATAGAGTATTTTCATTGGCATACTAATCATGGTTTATTGGTAGTCTGGAAACCAGCAATAGCAATTTGTGAGGATATATAACAGAGATTGGCAAACTTCCTATAAGGGGCAGATAGTAAATAGTTTGGGCTTTGCCAGCCTTGCAAGGTTCTCTGTTACAACTACTTAACTCTGCTATTATATTGCAAAAGCAGCCACAGACAATCCATAACAATTGGGCATTTCTGTGTTCCAGTAGGAGCCCTGGTGGCGCAGTGGTTAGGAGATTGGCACTTACTCAAAAGGTCGGCAGTTTGAATCCACCAGCTGCTCCTTGGAAACCCTATGGGGCAGTTCTACTCTGTCCTGTAGGGTCGCTATAAGTCAGAATCGACTTGACAACAACGGGTTTGGCTTTCTGATTTCGTGGGGCCCTTGGTCTCTGGACTATCTCTATTCCCTCCTATCTTTGCTTGATTGGATGGGTATCCAGTTCTTGCCTGGACTAGTCTCTTCCTTGTAAAAAAGAAAAATCTTGCTAAGGTCAGCCAATAGGAACCAGCATGTCATCAATTTGATTCTATCCACTCCCCCTGGAGCTGCAGACTCAGAAGGCTCATAGACCACCTTTGAAATTACTGCAGGTATAAGTCTTACTAAATATTTTGCCACTACATGCATAGATCTCCATCTTTCCAGCCTCTGAGATCAGCTTCCTCACTGGCTACTGCCTGCCTACCAAGCTGGTGCCACATATTTAGGCTGTTGCTATGGTAGCACCCCTCTTCAAGGTACTGACTTCTTTGTTAGTTCAGATAACACAGTGGCTTTAACAGGTAAACCTAAATTTCTTTGTGATTAACACAACTAAATGTTTCTTTCTTACATCATATTCTAATGCAGATGTTCTTTGTGATGTGGCCTTCCACTTGGTCATTCTGAGACCCAGGTTTTTTCCATCTTGAAGCTCCGCCCTTCTGCAGGTCCTTACAGTCCTCTCCATCCAGGTGGCCATGGGGAAGGAGAACAGGTGCCTCTCATAGGATGTGCTTGGAAGCGATGCCCATCACTTCTGCTTATATTCTCGTGGCCAGAGCTCAGTCATGTGGCCACACTTAATGCCAGAGGAGCTAGGAAATGTAGTCACCCTGTGAGCCCAGGAGGAAAAGAGAACAGGTTTTGGTGAGCACATAGCAGTCTCTGCCTCATGGGCCAAAACTGTCTAGATTGATGGTCTAAAGTCCAAGTGGTTCATCAGGGAAGAGAATCTGCCTTGGTGCTCACAGGGGTGCTACCACGCATTAGCTAGTAAGATCCAAAAGATATGCAAATACCGTCATTACTGCAACCAACATTTATTGCATGTCTTCTCTGTGCCAGGCAGTGGGCGGACACTGGGGACCCGGAGGAAAACAAAGCTCTTGGAGCTCTTGGTGATCCCCTCCAATTGCAACCCTTGTGCTGGGTGCCTAGGGGCCAGAGAGCCTGGGGAGAGGATTTTTATGCCTGGCTTGGGTCCCTCCTGCAACCTGAGAAAAGCACCCCATATAGAACAGCCTGGCTCCCACCATTAGCAAGCACTCTGTCTGCAGTTTATTGGATGGAAATGTAATTAGGGAAAAGGGCAATAGATAGCAGACATTCTCTTTATGTCTTCCTTGGTTGTTTTCATAGGACATTGTTTTCCTTCAATGAGGCTTCTAAGGGAGGTGGCTGCTCTAGGACTTAGGGTTCTCATCTTTTTTGTGTTTGTTTCTGGCTGTTAGCAGGGTTAGGGAGCTGCAGGAGGGCAGACAGCAGGATACCCCTACTATATGGCACTGTGTCTTAGAATCCCCTTGGTGGTAGTGAGGGCAGGAAGGGGGCGCCCAGAGCCCAGCATCCTTGCTCTTTTCTTGTTACTGTCTGTTGGTGTTAGGAGCCGCAGTTACTGCTGCTGATGATTGTGTAGTGGGCCCGACTAAAACTGAAGAGGTGAGTGGAGATCTGGGCAGACAGAAGGGGGAAGATGGTACAGTACATTTGGTCAGCAGCCACCAAGTATCTGCCCTGTGCCAGAGCTCTCTTCAAACGCATGGATGCTTCTCTCACTGGAGCCTACTGTCTCTCGGTAACTCAGGTCAACCAGGGAAGGATCATGAAACTGATATATAGGGCAATGGCAATATTCTCCAGGAGGGTTTTCAAGGTGGACTAAGAAAATGGGCAGGGGGACATATTTAGCACAAGCCAGAATAGACCACAGAGAGAAGTTTTTAAATTTCTTTCAGAGATTTTTTTGGTAGACAGCCATGTCACTAGAAGCAGGAAGGTAGCCTGGGTAGTATCTGGACACCTTTCCAAACTGCATTCATTGATTTGTTGCACATTTTCAGCTAAGGAAGTGAGGAATACAAAAGGTTAATTTCTCATATAAGATTAATTCAGCCAACTCTGTGAAATGGTGGAAGCAGAATACCATTAGACTCTCTAATCTCATTTCTCTCATGCTGTCTTTCTTGGAGCCTATCAAATAGTGTCCTGGCAGAGAGTCAGTTCTTTGGATGCTGAACATCAGAGTCAGTCCCTTTCTGAACGTGCCGAGAGGGCTGTAATTTAGAAAATGTAGCCTACCTTTTAAGGAAGGATGAAAAGGTACTAAATGCATCTTTCTTTGCATGTTAGATCTCAAATATTTTGGATATATTAAACATGTAATTCCTACGTAAGTTTATTTTCCTGTGTTTTATTAGAGTTATTTGCATGACTTATGTTTGAACAAAACTTATTAAAACTGTGTTTGTATATCCCCGGTGGTTTCATGAGTACTGTTTGGGGTCCTAAATATTACTAACTATTCACTGTGCCTTTTGAGTGTGTAACTGGACATTGAAGATGTAAATGCAGTAACAATTGTGCCCGTTTTAATTGCTCTTCAACAATGCATGTGATTTTTCTTAGCCTTTTTTGGGGAAGGTGGGGAAGGAGTGGGAAATATTAGTTGCTGCTACGTAAAAAACTAAATATTCACTGGAAGTTAGATTTTAGATTTTCTGTTAGTCCTGGTCTTTTTTCGTATTATCACATAAAAATCTTACATAAAAGTGGGGGAGGTGGGGCCTACCAGGATTCTGAATTTTTTTAATCCTATTTAAAACATAGCATTAAATAGTGTCGGTTATTTTTATGTTGAATATTTGGGACAAAGAGACTCTTAAATGAAAGATAATTGCAAGATCTGGTTCAGCAGCTTTGTCCCTTGCCTCAAGTTTACTGCAGGGTTTCTATTCCCTTTGGTCATACAGAAATGAAATTATAAGCCACCAGTAGCCTTGGAAATTTCAATCGATTCCAACTGACTAAATATTTAATTTAATCATTGCCTATAGTTCCAGGGATGACTCGGGCGTTTTTTTTTTTTTTTTACTGAGGACTTCATGAAAGCCAGGCTCTGCAATGGCTGCTGAGGACTGTGTCTGTTGCAAGGAGGCTCCCCTGCAGTGAGGAGCTGGGGCACTGCAAGCCTGTTCCATAGCAGCCCTTTTTGCAAATGGTAGTCGATTTTTGCAGAAGGTTTGTGACCAGATCGCTATGTATAATACTGATGAAGCATTTTTGTTCCAGCTCTGTCTCGGAAGACCTAGGCTGTAGACGTGGGGATTTCAGTAGGAAACATTATGGATCTGTGGAACTGGTAAGTTTACACTGTCTGTTCAGTGGTAGTACATTGATTTCGATTTAGAGAGGATCGCCAAGCTCATTAGATCTTTTGTTGTATATTTACTGTTAGACCATGTGGGTACAGTGTAAGGATTGGATTGGAATAAATAACTATTAAAAGGCCATCAAAATTCGATCAGCTTTATCTGTTTTTATTGTTACATACTTTTAATCTTGTGTCTTCCAGTTTGTTAAAAATACACTAAGGCTTGGTATTTTTCTTAGTTGATGGTGTATATACTTAAATAAAATAATTTATGAATTAAGAAAAGTAGCAGTTGGTTTTTACATGATATTCTTCCTAAAAGTTTATAAATCTGGTTTTCAAGGTTTGAATATTATTGAAATACGTATTCTGATCTTCTGTGCCCTTTGCTTTCTGGGTATGTGGTAGGAGTTAGAATATGTATGAGATTTTTTTTTTCTTGTTGAAAAGTATGTTGGTTGGATCAGATAAATGACTGTAAGAGATGATACATTTCTGGAATGAAAATACCCATATTTTCCTTAATGAGAGACATTGGGGTTTTGTGTTATGGTTTTTAAAAATAGTATGTTCTCATTTTAAAAGAGGCTTAGTGAAGGCATATAATAGCCTCAATTTTTTTAAGAGACAGAATTGTGATTTTTTTCCAATTGCATGGAAATGCGAACAAATGTTCAGGAAAATATGCTCATAAAATTCTGTTGATTATTTAATACTATTAACATTATTAGCATTAAATACACTATTTTTATAGTTTCACAAAAAATGAATGCCTTGTATCCATTTGTATAGTACCCAATTATTCCCCATTAATATAAGCCGCTTTCTTGCAGGGCTTAAGTAGTAGAGAAATTTATACCAGAGTTGTGTGCCAATAGCATTCTACTTTAATTCAAGCATATATGACTTGACTGTGTAACTGGCCTGGGGCTGAGTAGTCTTGAAAATATAAAATAAGTAAGATATGGCCCTTCTTCTTACAGAACTTACTGCCCTCCAGCTGGGCAGATAAGATACATAAAATATCTAAAGAATGAAGTTACTCACATAATAGACATTGACTCAGTCAATGCCTGTTATATATCAGTCACTGGTGATACCAGGATGACTCAGACCACCACCTCTCCAGATGGAGTATTTGCATGACTAAAATTCAGAGTGGGAATTGGTAAATATGGTGAGAGAGATACTGATAGAGCACAGTGAGGGTTGAGAAGAGGGAGGGACCAACCCATTCTAGCCAGGGATGTTGGGGAAGCAGCATGTAAGCCCTTGTGGAGAGCTGCAGAATGTGGGTTTGTGGTGAAAAGGATAGACAGCAGATATGGGCAAGCAGCATGATTCTTGGCAGGGATGTATTCCAAGAGCAGTGAGGAAATGGTTCTGCCTAGCACAGAGTGTGAGGCAGCAGAGCCTAGTGGTTATGAAGCATACAAGCTCTGGAATCAGAGAGCTCTGTGTTCAGAGACCAGCTCTTCCACTTGTTACCTCTGTGACCAGGTCAAGTTACTTAATTTCTCTGAAATTCAGTGGTGCTTAAGAGCTTGTGCTCTGAAGTAATTCTTGTTTCATCATTTACTAGCTGCATGACTTGGGCTTCTTTTGGCCTCAGTTTTCTCATCTATAAAATAGGGATGTTAGTCTACCTCAGAGATGTTATGAGAATTAAAGTGAGATGATGCATATAAAGCGCATAAGCATAGTCCGCGTTAACTAGCTGAAGTACTAAAGGTGAAATTCAGCAGCAAATGTGGAACCTTGACTGTCGGATAAAGACTGAACTTGATCTAATAAGTAATATGGAACTCTTGTAAACAGTGGTGATGAGAGTGGTGTTTGGGGGAGATAACATAGGTATGAAAGATGGATTCTTGTGGAAATCACCGAATATCAGAATGGGAAAGAACTTGAGAGCAGTGGTCTTCAACACTTGAGCGGGCATCAGAATCACATGGAGAGCCTATCAAAACACATTGCTGGGCCCCACCCCCAGAGTTTCTGATTCAGTAGGTTTTGGATGGGGTTTGCGAATTTGCATTTCTAACAAGTTCCCAGGACCAAAATTGAAGAACCCCTGCCTTAGAGTATCCCACACATGTCATCAGTTTTCCTCAGCTTGATGAGGCAGCTTATTGACCCATTTGCTTAATTCAATGAATTGTTCATTTCATTCCATTGAGGAATGGAAATTCTTTAATCCATTTGTTCAAGTTTTTCCTCTGGAACTATGATGCATTGTGTGTATGTTTATGTGTATTTATAACTGATTTTTAAACAATATTATAATAGTATTTTAATATGATAAATTAAAAATGTATTTCAGAATCCCTTGTATAGTCTCACCGCCTTAGCGCAGCAACTATTTTCATTCTCTCTCGGTACCTTCCGATCTTTATAGCTACAAACCTAATTTTTTACATGGTTGTAATCAAATTTTATATTTAATTTTGCATTCTTTTTTCATTTAACTATATTTTGTAAATACCTTCTTCTGTCTATATAGCCTTCAAATTACCATTTTAATGGCTGCATGATAGCCCAACATGGTGATAAGCCATTATTTGTGTAACAATTTTCCTTCTTTTGTAAAATAAGGTTGTTTCTGGTTTCCCCATGTTATAAGTGACATATGCACTGGTGGTTGAACTGGTGAGAATACCGGATGGAGTAAAGCTCCATTTCTGATATCTAGAGGTCTTTTGAAATTCTGACTCCACTATTTTAAGGGAAAAGACATTCCTCTCACCTCTGAACAACAGAATATTATTAAATTAAAAATATTTTTATGTGTTCTGTGTTCGTGAGAAAGTGGGTTTAACTTTTCTTATACCTGGCTTGACAAAAATTGTTGGGAACCCAATAAATCTTGGACACAAACTTAGGAGAAGGGTATCCCAGATTCTATAAAATTGAAATTTTATCATAAAATCTCCTGACCTTGAACAAATTAGGTATAATAAGTCTTTGTGAAGAACTAAGCTTGGGCATTCAAATCAGTAATGAGGACAGATTTAGGGGCTTAGTTCCTTAGGTTTAAATTGGGTATAAATATGGTGAAGCATGAATGCCCAGGTCTCTACTGATTAATGGAAAAGCTTCTTAGCCCTCATTCAGCAAATATTTATTGAAGACCTACCATGTTATCAGGTAGGCACTGGAGGGTGGGGGGGAGGGCAGGTTTTCTGTTTTCCTGGAGCTGTAGTCTAACTTTAGATATCAACTGCCTCAGACTTTAGTCCCCAGGCTGCTTCTTAACTGGATCCCAGCTGTGTTCCTTGCCTTAATCAGGAATTGTTTGGTTGCAAGGAACAGAGATCCACTCAGTCTATCTTGAGTATAGTTTCCTGAAAGGATGTGGGTGAATCTCACAGAAACGAAGTGCAGGAAGCACAGCTGGCTCTCATGTGACTGGAAAGTCATAAAGCAGCTATTTTCTCTCTTTCTCCCTGGTCCATGATTTCTCATCTTGACTTTTCTCTGCATGTCTGTACCATTCTCCTCTTGCAGACCAGCTTCCCTTGTTTCTACAGTTGCCCTTTTCTAGTCCATTCTCCCCGATATTCAGAGTGATTTTAAAATGTTGACAACACAATGTCTTCTCTTAAAACTCTTCAGTGGCTGCCCGTTGCACATCAGGTCCAAACCCTTTACCAAGCCCTACAAGAACCAGTGTGATCCCTGCTCTGCCTTCCTCCTACACCCTTTCTCATGCCACTCAACTTGCTGTGCTTTGGTTTCCAGCATACATTGAGGTCTTCCCTGTCCTAGGGCCTTTGCACTTCCTGTGCTCTCTCCCTGGAATGGGTTTCCCCAGCACTTTTCATGGCGAGTCTCAGCTTACATACCACTTTCTGAGGTCTTCCCTGACCACCCTATTTAAAGTCTCCCCTCGCTTGGTATTCTCAACTCAGCATCCTATTTATTTTCTTAATAGTGCTTATCACAATCTGTATTTATTTTATTTATTTATTTACCAGTCTTTTGTTTACTAGAGCTATTGTATTTCTAGACCCTGGCACAGGACCTGGCACATACTAAGTTCTCATTAAAAGTTTTTTTTTTTTTAATTACTAAATTGATTTCCTCCCTCTGCCCTTCCCCCTGTCTCACTGATCTTATAGCTCTATTGCCCACCATAGTCTGTTCATTCTTGTATTTGAATTTCAAATTCCAAATAGAAAAAATACTAAGATTGCTTCCTCTTGGTTCAGGTATCTGTTTCTGATTCAAATAATTGTGTTCAAGGCGGTGAGGTGTGTGGTATAAACATGGCCTTTTAGACTCATCCTCTCAGCAAGGTTTGTAGATAGAGAAGTGTCTCTGAAGAGGGTATAGACAAAAGTCAGTTTCAAAGAAGAGCACGAGTTAGGCTGGAACCCAAAATGTGCCTACAGCATTCCCTCATAGAGTAGATGATTTTAAAAGCAGGTGGTAAAAAATTCTTTCTCTGCTGGTGGACTCTTATCACTGCCACTTTTTTTTTTTTTAATACTATAACAAGGATAAAGATTATAAGCTTCTTAAAAATAGGGACCATGGCTGTGTAACACTGTATCCCCAAGCACAGAGCTTAACATTAGTTACTTAATATATAATGATTAAATAATGAATGGCCCAATTTGGTTGAAATTAGAGAGTAGCCTAACCCATCAAAAATAAATAAAGGAACTAAATGTGCACACCAACCCAGGGGCAAGGATGAGAAGGCAGGAGGGGACAGGAAAGCTGGTAACAGGAACCCAAGGTTGAGAAGGGGAGAGTATTGACATGTTGTGGGTTTAGCAACCAATGTCGCAAAACAGTATGTGTATTAATTGTTTAATGAGAAACTAATTTGCTCTGTAAATCTTCATCTGAAAGTACAATAAAAAAGTTTGGGAGGTGGGGAACAAACTAGAGCTGGAAAAATTACAGATCAAAGCCCTGCTAGAAACCTAATCTCCATCTTAGAAAGCAGCATAGCAACCAGATCTCTTGCCTGTAGGATTTTGAGCAGACTCAGAAACAGTGGTGCCCTGTTCAAAGATGGTGGCCAACTGCACTGCTTTGAATGTGTGTCACTCTCCACAGTCCTGCCAATAATCCAGTCTCATGCATCGGGCTCATGAAAGGGCTCTTTACGCCTCTTCCGAGTCTCCTTTTCCAGGGCTTTGACAAGTAGTTTTTCCTGTTCCAGTTTTCATTCCAGATCATCCAAATTGTAAAAATAAATAAATAAAGGAAAGGGAAAAACGAACCTCGTCGAGGAAAAGCAACTGTATTTAGGGGGATCACTTAAATACACTTAGGCTCATTAGCTTGCAGCACCTTCTATTTAAAATGTATACCATTTTCCTCTGATAAATTGAAAGTAAGGGTCTCTCGTAGCAGCATTCTAAGCAAGGCACTGCTATGACACCATCAACCATTCTTCATCACTTTATCAAAATCTGTCAAGAAAAACGTAAGATTATTTGTAGTTTTATTGATCTTTTTTTGGCCTTTGACACAGTGGATAGGAGGCTGATGTGCTACAAATGATAAATGGTATGGGCACAATATAGACCTCTCCCCTGTCCCAGCCCAGCTACTGATTCTCAGACAACCCCGCCATCTTTTCTTTTTTTTTTTTATTGTACTTTAGATGAAGTTTTACAGAACAAATAGTTTTCTCATTAAACAGTTAATACACATATTGTTTTATGACAATGGTTAACAACCCCATGACATGTTAACACTGTCCCTTCTCAACTTTGAGATCCCTGTTACTAGCTTTCCTGTCCCCTCCTGCCTTCTAGTCCTTGTCTGTGAGCTGTTGTGCCCCATTAGTCTTGTTTTGTTTCATGGGGCTGTCTAATCTTTGGCTAAAGGGTAAACCTCAAGAGTGACTTCATTACTGAGCTAAAAGGGTGTCCAGGGGCCATACTCTTGGGGTTTCTGCAGTCTCTTGTCAGGCCAGTAAGTCTGGTCTTTTTTTATGAGTTAGAATTTTGTTCTACATTTTTCTCCAGCTCTGTCCGGAACCCTCTGTTGTGATCCCTGTCAGAGCAGTCAGTGGTGGTAGCTGGGTACCATCTAGTTGTATTGGACTCAGTCTGGTGGAGGCCATGGTAGTTGTGGTCCATTAGTCCTTTGGAATAATCTTTCCCTTGTATCTTGTTTTCTTCATTCTCCCTTGTTCCCGAAGGGGTGAGACCAGTGGAGTATCTTAGATGGCTGCTCACAGGCTTTTAAGACCCCAAACGCTACTCACCAAGGTAGAATGTAGAACATTTTATTTATAGGCTATATGATGCCATGAGCTAGATGTTCCCCGAGCCCACATCTTGATACTTTTAGGGGAGTGTCCATCTGCAGGTAATTTCAAGTCAGGATTATATATAGTAGTATGTTGTCCATTCATTTTTAAACTTACTTGTTAATCACTCAAACCTGCATTTGAATGAGCTAAATGCATGCTCCCCTACTGTATAGGAAAGAAATACATAAATGCTTCTCTATGATGATAACATGGTTTTCTTGTTATAAACTTAGGGTGGCCTCAAAGGTTATCTGGCTGTGCTATCTAATTTCTATCAAAAGAAAGGTTTATGATGAACTTGCTTGGCATCTGCAGTTTTCAACATTTGAGGTTTTGATTATTTGAGAAGGACTTGTGAAGTCTGATATGTCATAATTTGTATTTTTGCTCAGGCATCAATTTGAATTGTGCCTGTGGGACTGTTGTGCAGAATGATGACACTGGCTAAGGAGTGATTTAGCTGCCTGTCCAGCATCCCAAACACAGCGCAGTTTTGTTTTCTGTTCAGAGTTAACTAGGCTTTTTGTTTTCATAGGCATTTTATGGGAGAAATGATATGCTATGTAGTGTTACCCAACTGAGAGATTAGTGAAGGTACCAGCATATTTCTGAGAGAACATCAAAACATCAAGACTTCATCATTCTAAAAGTAAAACCATAATTTTGGCAGATGTTCTCCAACATTTACCTGGCTTGTGGCTAAGTCTTATATAACATATAGGTACCTCAAGGCACAACATTTATTTTGACATGTTCACGAACAGATTATCATGGTTTAGAACTGTGAGTGCTTTATTGATATTTTTGATGCCTTTGTGGGTGATTGGTAATGCTGACTGTGAAACTTTTCCACAATAACATTACCGCAATCATTTTCTGTGATGTAGAACTTTGAGACCTTAACAATATAATTATGTATGAAATAGAAAGGGACCAGAAATCTTTTATTATGATTATTGTTTTGTTATTATTCGTCAACATTTACTAAGTGCTTACTGTGTTCCAGTCACTGTGCATTTGGATACATTTACCGATTTAATCCTCACCGACAACCATATGAGATAAGTTTTATTTGATTATGCTACACACTTTGGATCCTCAGAAGACATTTGTGGAGATTGAATGGATTTCCATTTAACCGATGAGCTCAGAAAGGTCTCACAGCTAGTAATTGGCAGTGCTAGCATTTAAACCCAGGTCTGTCTAACTCCAAGAGCCCCTGTGCTTAATCTCTTAATATGCTTTTATAGCTCTACCTCTTATAGACTGTTTTCTGAGAAAACCATGTTGATTAACAGAGCAAATACCTCTGCCCTTAGTCAACAGCATATAGTTGCTCTGCTCTAGGATTTTGCTTGAACATGTAATCTCAAACTCTCTTCTGTCCAAATCTTAACAAAAGCTTGGTTTTAAGAAAAATGTTTGTGAAGAATTATCCAAAGAGATGTCCATGCCTTAAATGGTTTAAATTTAATTCCTGGATAGAGCCCAACCATAGACAGCTGCAAACATTTGGCCTGCCTTTCTTGGCCCTTCTTGGGCTTACTTTTCTTGAGTTGTGCCTTGGCATTGTGCCTTTAACTTGTATTGATGGACAGAGTGGAAAACAACCATATGGGCCTTCAGGATGTGTTTCTTACAGGATGCTGTTGAGACTTTTTCTCAGTCTGTCCCCACAGTGTCTCCTTTAAGAGGATCTAGGAGAAAAGTTTTTCTCAGGACTAAAAAGTACCATGTTTCTCCTGAGAAGCTGATTCGCTTTTAACTTTATAGGCACTGGGAATCCTATAAATGCCTACTGCCCAACCCCCTCACCCCCCTACCCCCGCTCTTTGCACAGGCCTCTAGGAAGCTCAGAACCCTATTTATGGTTTGCCTATAATAGCCGTGCAGGACTTTCTGACACACATCCTAATGTTATTCTGTTGTTTTCAGTTTATTTGCCCACATCTGATTTTCCCTTGTTCCAATTTTTTTCCTTATCTGATTTCATCCTTTGAGTGAGATATATTTCAGTAAGCTGCTTTAAATCCTTTTGTTTTGTGTTTTTATGAAGAAGGGCATAAATTTAAAAAAAAGTATTTCTATATCCAGCTCTTAACAGCATATCCTTCCATCCCCCACTGATAGTCTGATGTATAGAATGGTTGTGTCTGTCTCCTCTCCACAATGCTTTTTGGTATAGAGTGACTTTATGAGCTGTTTTCCTAGGATCAGTAAAGCTTGGAGAGAATTAGTACTTGACCAGCCATTTGGTGACCATCTTGAGCACTGAGCTCTGTGTTAATAATATGGATAGTTGAGGCACACAACTGTACCAAATCCACTAGCTAAACACACACCAAAATAAGAATACCAGACAAGTCCTCCACATTTTCCCAGAAGACATCAACCTTGGAAATAGCCACTTCAATGATATTTGGCTCTCCAGCTTCACAACTAGAACTGCAAACATGCCATTTTTCCTTCCTATGGGTCCTGGTTTGCCTATGTTCTTCCTGGTGGCCACACAAGTCTTCCATTCCTGTGCTGCCCAAATCTTTTCTCCCAGGGTTATCCTCTTTGCACCTCTGTGCTTCCCTGCTTCTGCTGCAACCTCAGCTCAGCTCTGGCTCCCACACCTTCTGCTGGTATCATGAGGTCTTTGTCCTTTGACTCCAGTGGTTTTCAACTGGCAGAATATAGTACCCTGGTATTCTATAAACACTTTCAAATTTTGATCAATTTATAACAGTTTATGTTTTATATAAGCAGAGGTATAAACTGTTAACACATTGGTTTTTACTTGGTTGATTCTTTTTTTTTATTTCTAAATTTTGTTTATTTTGTTGTCACTGTTGTTGAAAATACACAGCAAAACATACCTCACTTCAACAGTTTCTACATGTACAATTTAGTGACATTGATTACATTCTTCTAGTTGTGCAACCATTCTCACCCTTCTTTTCTGAGTTGTTCCTCCCTCATTAACATAAACTCACTGCCCCCTAAGGTTCCTGTCTAACCTTTCAAGTTGCTGTTGTCAATTTGATCCCATATAGGTAGTTCTTAAAAGAGCGTAAAGCCCAAGGCAGACATTTTTTACTAGTTAAGTTAAACTATTGTTTGGTTTTAAGATGACTTCAGGGGATATATCTGGTTTAAAGTTTAAAGATTATCTCAGAACGGTAGTTTCAGGGGTTCATCCACCCTCCATGGCTCCGGAGAGTCGATAGTCCATGTGAATTTTAAATTCTTTTCCGTATTTTCCCCCTTTTGATCAGGATTCCTCTATGGAATCTTTGATCAAAATGTTCAGTAATGGTAGCTGAGTACCATCCGGTTCTTCTGGTCTTCTGGCAGAAGAGGCAGTTGTTCATGGAGGCAATTAGCCACACATTCCATATCCTCCTTCTATTCCTGACTCTCCTTCTTCCTCTGTTGTTCAAGGTGAATGAAGACCAATTTTTGTGCTTTAGATGGCCACTTGTCAGCTTTTAAGACCCCAGGCACTACTCAACTAAGAGGCAGAACAGAAGCACTAAACACATTATTAGGCCAGTTAACTGGGATGTCCCATGAAACCATAACCCTAACCTTCTAAACCAAGGAACCAAATCCCATGAGGTATTTAGTTGTACATAAGCAGCCTCAGCAGCTTCTCTCTCTCTCTCTTTTTTTTTTTTTTTTTTTTTGGTCATTGTTTTAAATATAACTGTCATACGACTTTTGCCAATTCAACTTTTTACAGATGTACAACTTGATAGCAATTACAATAATCGGCTATGCAGCCCTACCCTTAATCGATCCAATTTTCCATCACCGTTAACCCCCCTTTTCCCCCCTCCCTACCACCCCTGGTAACCACTAATAAACTTTGGTCTCTATACATTTGCCTTTTCTTGTCTTTTTATATAAGTGAGGTCTTACAATATTTGTCCTTTTATGATTGGCTTATTTCACTCAGCATAATGTCTTCAAGCTCCATCCATACTGTAGCATGTATCAAGACTTCAGTTCTCTTACTGGGTGAGTAGTATTCCATTGTATGTATGTACCACATTTTGTTTATCCCTTCATCTGTTGATGAGTATTTAGGTTGTTTCTACCGTTTGGCTATTGTGAATAGTGCTGTACTTGTTGATTCTTCAGTATAGGAAATCAAGTAGAACAGTTTTCTACCTTGATTGTGGCTTCTTTTATACTCAGGAGGCAAAATTCTCATGTGTGTCTCTAAATACACAGTCTTTTGGGTGCCTGTTTGATCATAGCCTTTGTCTCTCACTTCTTTCTTGTACCCAAGTGATCTTTGCCCTATACCATATCCTATCACATGCTTGGCCTCAACTTTCATATTGGTAAAACCATCTGCAGAAGCGCTATCATCAGTTGTAGCAAAAGTAAATTTTGAACTTGATCAAAATATATAATGTTATATACCTTTGTATACTGCTCTGCTGAATAGAAGGTATGTTCAGTTTTCCAAAAGTTGCTTCTTAAGAAACTGTGTTTACTTTTGAATTTATGCAGGTCTATCATTAAAAGTGTAGTATTTGGTAGTGTGTCACGAACACACACTTACTTCTTTCGGTGCTATTAAAGTTGAAAAGGAATTTTATCTTTTTGCCAACCTTTCAGATGTGGGCTCTGAACATTCTAGAACATTTGAGATTTTGTGCAGTTTTTTCTCAGTGCCCCTAAACTGAGACCGTGGTCCTTCAGCTTTTTCCTGTCTCAGGGCAAGTCCTCTGTGTTCTTAGGGTGCACACACATTCACGGCTTGGAGCAGCTTTTTCTCCTTTTCTTTTCCCCCCACTAAGTGAATTTAGGGAAAATCATACAAAAAATCCAGTGTAACCGGCATGATTGGCTTACCAAAAAGGGCTCACGGTTTTGTGCCCCTAGTGTTACCGTTGAGCCACAACTAATATTCTTATTTTGTATTGAACTGTTTTACCAATTTAATTAAAGCAGTTACTTAGGATTCCTTTATGTGTAAAAAAGGATGATATGCTTTTTGGCCTCAGCTCTTTAATTGATCTATTGCAGTTGTCACTATGTTACAGTCTTTTAAAATATAATCTCAAATTGTGTTTGCTTAATAGATGTGAAGTCCTTTAATTACTTTGGGAGTACATTTCAGCCACTTTCTAAATTCTCTTTTTAGTCTCTGTGGTGATTCTACACTCTCCCTTCTGACTTCTTCCTTTTGATGCCTCCCCTTGTACTCCACTAAACTGCTCTTGCCAAGGTCAGCAAAGACCTCCTTGCTACTAAACCTAAACCCAGTTGATGCTTCTCATTCTTTATCTCATGTGACCTCTCTGCAGCATTGGGTGCTGTTGAAACTTTCTTCTACCTAGGTGTCTGTGCCTCCACACTCTCAAATTTTTCCTCCTGCTTTACCTTCTATGCTTCTTTAAGGAGTTCCTGTTCTTCTGCCTGTCCCTTAAATGTCGATGCTCCTCAGAGTTCTGTCTCAGGCACTCTTCTCACTCTGCACACACACAGACACACACACAGACTCTCTCTCTCTTTCTCTGTGATCTTTCCTATGCCCATGGCTTCATTTTCTGCTGTTAGACTGGTGACATCTAGATCCATATATCCTATCCAGATCTTTATCCTAATTGCCTACTGGACATCTCTACCGGGATGGCCTATGGGCACCCAATCCTCAACTTGCCCAGAACTGAACTCATCATCCCCAATCTTCCTCCACTCCAAACCTGCTCTCAGTGAATGGCACTACCCTCCTTTAGTTGCTAATTCCAGAAACCAGGACATCACTCGATCCACCTCTTTAAAATCCCATGCCCTATATCCAATCTATTACCAAATCTTGTTTTATGTACTAAATAGATTTCATGGTCAAATTTCTTTTTATTCACATGCATGTGCACATCCAGTGCCAGACATCCTTTTGAGTGCTTTATGTATATAAACTAATTTAAATGTCACAACTTCCTAATGAAGTATAGATATTCTTATTACCCCCATTTTACAGTTAAGGACACTGAGGTTTGGAGAGGTTAATTAACTTGCCAAAGGTCACGCAACTGCAGGTAGTCCCCAACTTACAACAAGGTTCTTTTAGGACGACTGCATCGTAAGTAGGTTCTGCTCTAAGTTGAATACCTCTTTTTTTTAAGTTTTCATTATTATTGCCTTTTATTATCAGTATCTTTATAAATCCAATCTTTGTCTTTGGGGGTTGAAGACATTACATATAACCTTACAGATATATTTTAACATTGTATGTAGTACATGTTATTACTAACAATAAGATGTACCAAAAAAAAAGAAAGAAAACAAGACGGTTGTAAATTCATTGTAACAAATACACCCTAATCCGGAGACTACCTGTAGTAAGTTGTAGAGCTGGTTTCTCCATTTTATCCATAGTAGGTTGTATTTTTTCAAGAGTTCCATGATCTTTCCATTGTTATAGGCTGCTCCAGTGTCCCTCAAACCTCATTATGCATAAAAATCATTTGAGGAGTTTGTTTAAAATTCAAGTTCTGATTTGGTATGTCTGGAGTGGGCTCAGCAGTGTGCATTTTTTACAAGCTTCCATTATGAACGTGACTTAATTCCTTAAGTATTTCTTATTTGGTCTCTTGAGAGATGGGGATGGGAATAGAACAGCTACATTTGCTTCTATGTTCTCCTTTTTCGTGTGGCACTTGCATAATTTCCTCTTTCTCTGAGCTTCTAACACTTTCTCTTGCTTTCCATGATTTCTCAAAAATTCCATTCAAAAAGTTCTTGATAAGCTTACATCCAGCTTGTTGGTCTCCTCAGCTGTAATCAACCTGAGTTTGAGGCCTTTGATTTCTTTAATGCTGTAAATAATAACTTTCCCTAATGTACAGCTCTGACAAAATCATCTTATGCTTTCAAACAAGCAAACAAATACCAGCAACAAAAAAGCCCTCCAGCACCCCTCTTTTGTTTATAGAATAAAGTAGATTCTCTTTAGCTTGATAGTCAAGGCTTTCCCCAGTCTCGCTCCAGCCTATCTTTTGAGATTTGGCTCACGTAGCCCATGATCCAGCCAAACAGGCCTTTGCCCGCAGTACTCAGACCTCTGGGTCATTCTTATGCATTTCCTTCCTCCTGGAATGCCCCCTTGAAATATGTCTCTGCCAAGTTCCTGTTCATCCATGCAGCCTTGCCAGATTCTCCTGGGGGAAAGTCATCTTTCACTCTTTAGAACCCTACATTTCTTTGCATTTCTCTATGGGACCTGCCATATTTTTACATTGTAGTTATTTGTGTGCATTTCTTGCCTTTCTTAGTGGATGGAGTCATGGCTCTGTTTTTGTTGTATTCTCCAGCGGCACTTAGCTCACTGCCAGATGTGCACATATTAGCTAGAAAATAAGTTTTGCTAAATATCTGGTATCTGATAAGTTCTTTTTTTCCTTCCTAAATTTTTTATATTACTTTCCAGTCATTGTGTATGTGTACATGTGCATGTATATACCTGGGTAATTTTTGAATATCCTTTTTATTATTATGAAAGAAATACATGCTCATTCTAGAAAGTTTGAGATACACTGAAAAGCACAGAGAGAATTAAATTCATCTGTAATCCTACCACATAGAAATAATCACTATTAAGATTTTAGTGTATCTCTCTTAAGTAATTACATTTATATACCAAATGCGTTTATACTATTTTGTTGTACGTTATTTACTTAACACTGAAGCGTAATCATTTTGAAGGCATAGTTACTCTCCTCCCATCCAAATCTCTTATTTCTTCTTTATGTCTAATTGCACTGGCTATGGCCTCCAGGACAATAGTAAATAACAATGGTCACTGACATCCTTGTCCTGGAGTTTCAGGTAAATTTTTTAGGCATGAGGGTATCTTTTCTCAGTCCGTACATATCTGAGAACGTCTCTGAATTATGCCTTCCCACAAGAACAGTTTAGCTGGTTTTTAAATTTCTGAGACATCACCTTTTTCTCCTAAAACTTTACAAATTTTGATCTGTTACTGAATTGGTTTCCATAACTAATCCATTCCACCACTACAGCTGTCATAACAAATTACCACAAACAGAGTGGCTTAAAACAACAGAAATTTATTGTCTCAGAGTTCTAGAGTCCAAAATCAAGGTGCTGGCAGGGCCATGCTCCCCCTGAAGGCTCTGAAGAAGAATTCTGCCTTGTCTCTTCCTAGCTTCTGGTGGCTCTAGGCAATCCTTGGTGTGCCTGGGCTTATAGCTGTATCACTCCAATCTCTGCCTCCATCTTCACATGGCCTTTTCCCTGTGCATCCTTCCTCTTATAAGGATACCAGTCATTGGTTCTAAGGACCAACCTAATACAATACGGGAAAACTTGGTGGCATAGTGGTTGAGAGTTTGGCTGCTAACCGAAAGGTCAGCAGTTTGAATCCACCAGGCGCTCTTTGGAAACCCTATGAGGCAGTTCTTCTCTGTCCTACAGGGTCGCTATGAGTTGCAATCGACTGGACAGCAAGGGTTTTTTTAATACGATATGACCTCATCTTAACTAATTGCACCTGAAAAAACCCTCTTTCCAAATAAGGTCACAAGGCTGAGATTCCAGGTGAATGTGAATTTTGGGGGGACACTATTCCACCCTTACAGTAATCTTCTGCCCTTCAGTGTCCTGAAGAGAAGTCTGAGGCAGTTTCAGTTTATTTTCTTTCTTGGTAACCTTTCCCATCTGGGTTCTTCTAGAAGTTTTTTCTTTAAAAATGTTTCTCATAATTTCTCTTCATGTTTCTGTTTTTATTAATTTTGCCTAAAATACCATGTTTCTATGCTTCTTAGATCCAAGTCTTTTGTCAGGGATGAATATTTTCTTTTGATATATCTTTGATTCTTGTTCATTTTTTCACCTTGAAACAGTAAGATCTTTTTCTCTGTCCTCCATAAGTGTCCTTTATTTCTCATTATTTTAATTTCATTATGGTCCTTTCCATTCTGGGAAAGCATCTCAAATGTGTTTTCCATACTACTGTTTCTGTTTTCTACAATTAACACTTTGCTTTTCTCCTCCAAAGAGAATTTTAATTCATCGTTTGAGTTTTTTGGTCCTCTTTTTTCTCTCACTGAATTCCACAAGCTTTATACATTTGTGGCAAAGATGTCATGATATCATGTCTTCTGTTTTATTGAGGGTAGCAACTGCTTTTCTAAAATCTTATTTTGGTTTTATAGTGAAGAATGTTTAGAGGTGTGCTTCCTATTTTAGTTTTCAGGATCGTATGTAGCATTTTTTCACAGCTTCCATGTTGGTTTTTGTTTTTTATTTTTTCCTTCTCCTTTTAACAAAATCTTCAAACAGAAGAAGTTATTCAAACCTTGTGTTTTTCACCTCCCAGAATGTATAACTGGCCCTCAACTCTACTGTCCTTTTGGGTACTATGGCTCCTCCAAGCTAAACAGCTAAATGGCTGGTTGTTGTACAGAACTCCCTGATCATTTTCCAGTAGCTGATGCTTATCTTACAAAGCTCTGCTGGAAAAAGATAGAATGTTCTCCTGTGCCTGGCTTTTTGCTGCTGTGAACCAGTGGCTCCAAAATTTATATATATCAGGCTTAGGGGCTTATAGGTCGCGGTTCGGTTGGAAGGGGGATTTTGAAGTAATATTTGCTTAGCTCTTTATATAAGCTTGAGAAAATGCCAGGTATCTAGCTAAGAGAGTGGAGATTATGAAGAGATAAATATCCCCCACCCCCAACCACCCTTTGGTGTCATCAGTGCTTGAGGTATTGGCAAAACCATGCTCCCCAAGATGCTCTGCTGCTAGGACTCTTCCTTTCACTCTCTCCACCAACAGTGCTTTGCTTATGAAGACTGCATTTCCTAAAAGGGGTTATCTCTCCTCTTCTCTCCTCACTTTTTGCTCAATGATTTCTTAGAGTGAAAAAGAGGTACGAGTATAGGTGGGGCTACCTCAGAAAGAAATACTCATGCAGTAAAAGGATTTCTTCAGTGTTCTATCGTTACTCTTCGTATAGACCTAATGTCTGTTAGCCAGAATGAGATAGCAGATGGAAGAATAAAGTACCTTCCAACCTCCTGTAACAACCACAGATTTGCTGTTTCAGGCAACAAAGTCAGTCACCAAATATGATTCTCAGTTCTTCTCCAGTGGCCGTATAGTCAGTAGAAAATGTCCTCATATTTTGTCCTTAGGGTTGACAAACTTTTTCCAGATTCATGAATTGCCATCTTTCGTGGTGAGTCTTCACAGGTATTTTACTGGGAAGCTGAGAAAGACTGTATCAGGGACTGCTAGTCAGATACTATTATAACTAAGAAATCAAGACATAAATTTTTGAGACGGATAGTTAGGTGACAATACTCATCCAGACTTGCCTCACATTTCTCAGGAAACTAGGTAGAAAGGTCCTCTTTTAGAGGGAAGAGTGTTTCTGGAGTGGTGATTTGGTGACTGACAAGTCAAGAAAAAGTGGGAAATGTAATGGGAAGTAAAAAAAAGAATGGATAAAATAACTAGGGAGTAGCAGAGACTGTCTGAGGAGCCCTGGTGGTGCAATGGTTAAGTGTTCTGCTGCTAACCGAAAGGTCAGTGGTTCGAACCCACCAGCCACTCCATGGGAGAAAGATGTGGCAGTCTACTTCCATAAAGATTACAGCTTAGGAAATCTAATGCTATTCTGTCTTGTAAAGTCATACCTCAAACTTCAGATGCTTCTCTAGTTATAGTTTCTACAGTTTGTGCCTTAATGGGTGAACATTGCTGCATTTATTAATATGCAGTCTAAGGTTTTGCAGAATGTAGTTGCTACTGAGGCACATGAAAAGCACTTACTGATGCTACTTACATATAAACAAACACCTCATGGGATTTGTTTGCTTGGTTCAAAGACTTTAGGTCATGATTTTGTGGGTTATTTCAGACAATTGGACTAATATTGCTGTTAGTGTTTCTGTTCACTGTGTAGTGCCTGGGATCTTAAAAGCTTGCGCGCGACCATCTGAGGTGCAACAAAAGGTCTCTATTCATCTGGAGCAGCAGAGTAAAAAAGAGAACCAGGAATCAGAGGAGGATTTAAACAGGCTCCATGTCTGATTACCTCCATTAACAGCTGTCTCCTTTGCCATGAGGCCAGAAGAAACGGGATGGTGCCTGGCTACCACTATTGAATGTTTCTGATCAGAGATTTTATCACAGAATCATTATCAAAAGGAAGAAATGGTGAAAGTGTTTTAATTTTCCTGGAATCCGTATTTCTGGCTTTCCTGGAAGTTGGGGTAACCCATATAGGCCATTGCCCTTAGGTGTCCTTTTAAACATTTTGCCTTGAAAAAAAATGGTTCCTAAAAGCCACTTTTGAGTCAAACAATGGTCCAGATAAACTAATAGAACTGTTTTGTTTTGGGTGTTGGGTTCTGTCATGGAATGAATTGTGTCCCCGAAAATGTGTGTTGACTTGGCTCAGCCGTGATTCCCAGTATCCTGTGGTTGTCCACCATTTTATGATCTGATTGATTTTCCTTTGTGTTATAAATCCTACTTCTATGATGTTAATGAAGCAGGATTAGAGGCAGTTATGTTAATGAGGCAGGACTCAATCTACAAGATTAGGTTGTGTCTTAAGTCAGTCTCTTTTGAGATATAAAAGAGAGAAGCAAGCAGAGAGACGGGGGACCTCATACCACCAAGAAAGTAGTGCCAGGAGCAGAGCGTGTCCTTTGGACCCTGGGTCCCTGTGCTGAGAAGCTTCTAGTCCAGGGGAATATTGATGACAAGGACCTTCCTACAGAGCCGACAGAGAGAGAAAGCCTTCCCCTGGAGCTGACACCCTGAATTTGGACTTCTAGCCTACTATACTATAAGAGAATAAACTTCTGTTTGTTGAAGCCATCCACCTGTGGTATTTCTGTTATAGCAGCACTAGATAACTAAGACGTGCTCTTTGAAGAACTCAAGTCAGTTTTGGGAAACAGACTCCAAGGGTCAGACTGGAAGCTATAGTTAGGGTAAATTAGAAATTATTTTAATTAATTATTAATTATATAATTAACTAATTATTTTAATTGTTCCTCAAGACAGTGCTGCATGAAAATCCTTCCTGATAAAACGAATTTGTTTATCAGTTCTATTCCCACCCTTTTTTTTTCCGCGACAATGCCGATAAGATTTGGTATAAGAATTCTGGAAGTTCTTCTCATATTTGGAACGTTTCTGACACCCTAGTTGAAATGTTATCCCAATTTGCAATTCGTATATTCAGTAAACTTCAATCAGTTTAAAAATAAAAATAAAAAGATTACTACCTAGGAAACCCTATGGGACAGTTCTACTCTGTCCTTTAGAGTTGTGATGAGTCAGAATCGACTCGACGACACACAAAAACAACATTGACTATCTAGGCATAGTCAAGTAGCAGGAGTTTGTTGTTGTTGTTAGGTTCCGACTCATAGCAACCCCACGTACAACAGAACAAAGCACTGTCCAGTCCTGTGCCATCCTCATAATAGTTGTTATACTTGAGCTCATTGTTACAGCCACTGTGTCATTCCATTATCTGGTTGAGGGTCTTCCTCTTTTTTGCTTTGTTTGTTGTAGGCCTGGTCATATGGAAACTTTGGTTTTTTTTAACACAGAAGAGGAAGAATGAGAGTTTAGTTGGTAGGGGGTGATGGAGTGCTGGGACTTGACATGGTGTGCACGAAGAGAAGTCAGCAGTTCATAAGATCTATGTGTTGGTAAGTGCAACACTGGCGTGATTAACTGTGCATCCCAGGCTAGAGCAGGTACCAAAAGGAGCCAGAGTGAGTTATAAACTGGATACTGTGATGGCAAACCTATGCCAAAATGGGTGAGAGGATGTTTAGGGTCTTATGAGTGGACGGAAGAGCAGTGAAGCCAAATGAGATCATTAGATTTGAGAAGGCAGAAGAACATGAGCTCAGGGCGTCAGTCAGATAAAACATCATGATGGATGCTGAGTTTGCTGAAGATGCTGGCCAGGGATGAGCATGATGCGAAAAGTCTGAACCCAGGTCCAAGGCTTTGGTGGTTCTTCTTCAGCCAAGACTTAACCCCCTGGTTGGAGAATCTTCTAACCAGTCTGGGTTTTCTTACATGTGCCATGGTGCTCATTACTCCACTGGCACAGGAAGAATAGGATCAAGGTAAAGAGTGGAAGGAGAGAGCATCTCCAGTGGCCCTTGCACCTGGCTCACTTTCCTCTCCTTGCAGGCCGTGGAAGTGAACTGAGTGTGACTGTGAGACAGGGCCCATGAGCACCATTCACAGTTGGAGGATGACTCATTCTACCCATATTTATGCCTCTCCCCGCCTTCCTTTTTAATGAAAAAGATATTTAAACTTTCATCCCTTCTGAGCGGTACATCCTAAGTCAGTTGTGCGTATCTGTGTGCGTGCGTGTATGATATTGCATACACAGAGCCAAATGGATCTGCTTTTCTTGAGCAGATTTAAAAAGCTGCTTATGTTGGAAATCATTTCTAGAAGGTCCTGTACATCTTCCAGATTAAGTTGCATTATAGCAAGGAAACTTTCCCGTGTTCCTCTAGATAGAGTTGGTCTCTCCGCCTCTGGCCTCCTCCAGCACCCTGTTCTTGCTTCTATTGTTATGACATTTAACCAGGTTGTGTTGTGTTTTATCTGTTTATATGTGTGTGTTTCTCTCTCCCATAAGGCTTTGTGCCTCTCTAGGGCAGGAATCATGTCACATTTATAAGTCCAGCAGTTAGTACAGGGCCTGAAAAATAGTTTCCCAATAATGTTTGCTAAATGGACAGATGTTTAAACAGAGTGTTCAAGAGTTTAAATGCAGCATTAAAGTAATTTAATCATGCTAACAGTAATAATAGTCAGAGCTAACATTTATTGAGCATTTACTATATCCAGGCACTATTCTAGGCTCTTAACATATGTCATATTACTGAATCTTTTCCACAAGCCTAGAAGTAGGTACAACCATTGTCCCCATTTACTAATGTTTAGAGAGGAAAAATTAAGTGATTTGCCTAAGGTCACACAGCTAGTAAGTGTGGAACTGAGATTTGAACCTGTTCAGTTGGATTCCAAAACTCACACTCATAACTGCTCATTTTAAAGAAAGGAGGTCGAGGGGGGAAATCTGCAATATTATTTCACAGGATGTACCTTACATAAACTTTTGAAGTGTCTTTTCTAGGTTATAATACAGTTTCTGTGATTTGTATACCTGAATGCCAAGTACACATTACACGCTAGATGGAAATCACTGGGAATCCTAGCACTGATTTAGAGTGGAAACAGATACCATCCCAAAGAAGCAAAGCAATTAAATAGAGGGGGGAAAGAGCTTTTTGTTTTTGAAAAATTATGTATTCGTATTAATTTTTAAAATATTCTCATTTAATTGCCTACAATATGGAACTAACAATATTTTTATTTACAGTAGCCAAAGAATAACATTTTATGCTTCCTGTTCATTTTTACTTATTAATTTGTTAAATCATACAAATGGATATTATTGCTTGGCTATTACTTTTTTCCTGAAATAAAATATCTAATACATTTAACACTGTTCAGTGTTAGGTGAATCAGTTACAGTTTTGCTGAGATTAGGCCAGAGCCTTTACTCAGAATGTTAAGTCACATGAATCTCAACCTGTTTTAGTGTATTTAGCTAACTGAGTAGGCTTCAGCCTGAGAAACCGATTTGAACTTGGTCATCCAAAGTTTCACCAATGGCCAGAATATCACAGTCCTGTCCAGTAGAACTTTCTGTGGTGATGGAAATGTTTATATCCACACTGTCCAGTATAGTAGCCACTAGCCACATGGGGCTATTGAGCACTAGAAATGTGGCTAGTGCAACCAAGAAACTGAATGTTTTTGTTTTATTTTAATTAATTTAAGTTTGAATTGAAATACTCACACGTAGCTAGTGGTTACAGTACTGGACAGTACAAGGACACAGAAGGAATCACTCCCAGTGCCTGGCAAATACTATTCACATGATAATTTAGTTTGTCTTTTTTCTTTTTCTCCCTCCCTGGCACAGTGTTCCTCAGGATCTGATCATTTGGCATATGACGAAATCAGAAATGTAAGACAGAGTAAAGTAAAATAAAATAAAAATCCACTAGTCTTTTCTTAGTGTTACCAAAAAAAAAAAACAAAACCCCTAAACCAAACCCATTGCCGCCAAGTCAATTCTGACTCATAGAGACCCTTTAGTGCAGAGTAGAACTGCTCTGGAGCACCCAGTGGATTCCAGCTGCTGACCTTTTGGTTAGCACCCTAACTCTTAACCACTACACCACCAGGGTTTCCTTCTTAGCATTGCTGATGTTAAATATATGCTAACACCCCTTCCCTCAACTTCTACAACAAAATGAACGCAAAAGAATCCTATTGCTTATTCTTTAGGGGGCAGTGGTGGTTCAGTGGTAGAATTCTCGCCCTCTGTGCGGGAGACTGGGGTTCAACTCCAAGTACAGTTGTCATGTGGTAGACGGGGCCCTCGTTCTGACAACTTTTTTCATTTTAAAAAAGGTTATTGATTTATTCTGGTTTTTTTTTTTTCCTTCTCTCTTTTTAAAGTAATTTTTGAGCCCTGGTGGCACAGTGGTTAAGAGATGGGCTGCTAACCAAAAGGTGGGCAGTTGGAATCCACCAGCCACTCCTTGGAAACCCTATGGGACAGTTCTTCTCTGTCCTATAGGGTCGCTATGAGTCAGAATCGACGGCAACAGGTTAAAGTAATTTTAATTATGTATAATTTCCTAGAAGTTTTGAATGATATTTGCATAGTTTTATATAGTGTTCTTTCGTGCTTTTTAAAAATGTTTCTTATTAGTGGATATGTTTTCTTTATTATTACTATGTGTATTTGTGTTTGCTCTTTGCTTTTTAAAATCAGACTTGCTGAAGATCTCTTGGATGTGTTTATCAATTCTACTGTCTTTCTAGTTCTGTAATTTCTGCTCTGACCTTTATTGATTGCTTTCCCCTGCTTTCCATAGGTTTCTTTCTTTCTTTCTTTTTTAATCTTCTAGAGGTTAATGCTTAGTTTATTGTTTTTATTCTTTTTTGTTTAATAATCAAAGTATTTAAGAATACAAATTTTCCTGTAAATGTAGCATCTATCACACTACATGTTTCGGTATGTATTATTCTCATTGTTATTGATGCCTGAATAGTGTCCATTTTAGTTTTTCTATTTGATCCAAGAGTTTTTTCAGGTATATATATTTTAATTTCCAAATTGTTTTATTATTATTATTTTTGACACTAATCTATTTGGTTACATTATGCTAAAAATGGTCTGTGTAGTTTCTGCCCATTATTAGATCAGTTTTTTAAAGTTTAATGGATGTTTTTAAAAAGTGTGTATTCTCTGTTTAGTACCTTAATAAATTTAGTATATGTTTATTATATCATGCTTATTAGTTTCATTGTCTGCAGAGTTGGGTGATTCCTATATAAATCCTTACTAGTTCTTGCCTTGATCTATCAGAGAGAAGCATGCTAATTTCTCATTTAATTGTATTCTTATGAAGTCCTCCTTCTATTTATATTTTGTTTTATAATTTTATAGTATTATTCATTACATGAATGTTCATATTATTATGTTTTGGAGGTGGGTGGTTTCATTTGTCCATGTAAAATAACGTTTTTTCCATTTGATAGTTTTTTCTTATAAGTTCTACTTTCTGATTTTATTATTGCCCTCACTATTTTTCCCTCATTTACCAAGAATATTTTTTACTCTGCTTTTCTTTTTCATTATTGTTCTATTATATTTAATATGTGTCTCTTGCAGCTAATTGGATTTCATTTGTGTTTCCAGACCTTGAGTCTTTTTTCTTTTAATAGGGGAGTGTAATGCATTCATATTTATTATGATGTCTGCACTTTTCTATCCATTGACCTCTAGGAGGAGTTCTAGACTCCCCTTTATCCACCTTCTCATTTTACCCACCTCCCTAACTCCATCCTTCAGGAGTGTAGATCTGGGTTGATGCGATTCAAAACATCTTAGTGGTCTATGCACTTCTGGGTAGGTAGAGCTACATTTTTAAAGGTCAGAGCACAGGTGGGAATGCCCCTTTTTTGGACACTAATTCCAGGAGAATAACAAAGGGCCAGATCTTCTTCTGTATGAGAGGAGACTTGACCAACTCCCTCTTCTCTGACTTTAACCTGTTCCCATTGAGTGGATTCCAACTCATAGGAGTAGTAAAATATCAGACTGCCTTGCTGTCTACTTTGTTTCCAAACCCTTCTGGCTAGTCTACCTTAAATAAAGGAGTGCTTTTCTAGTTTTGGTCTAGCTCACGAGCAGGAATCTTGCAGAGAGGGGTAGTTGATCTAGGGAACGATTTGTTCCTGGCCTCTCTGCCCAAAGATCATCTTAATAACATCCCAGTCCAGTATTCTTACCCTAGCTCCCAGATATGCTCTCTGTAGTTTTTTTTTTTTTTAAGTTGTATCTTTCTCTGATTTATCAATGTTATTATAATACAAACGTTTGATTCCACTTGAGTTTGTTTTTCCTAGTCTTATACAAATATCGTGATCAAATAAGCTAACGTTGTTAGTTGCTGTCGAGTAGATTCTGACTCATGGCGCCCCCATGTGTGCAGAGTAGAACTGCTCCATAAGGTTTTTAAGACTGTGACCTTTAGGAAGCAGTGCACCAGGGCTGTCTTTGAACCGCCAACCTTTCAGCTAGTAATTGAGCACTTAACCATTTGCACCACCCAGGGACTCCTGTTCTCTGTAGTTTTGATAATCATTTTCCTCTATCTTAAGCGTGTATTCTAATTTACTCTTTTGGGGCCATTTCCTTCCCAGTACCTAGTGTTTGGTTCACTGGAGTCACTGCTTTCACCATGTTTTTCTTTTGAAAGTAGTTTTTCCTGATCACAGATTGTTCCATTTTCATAAATCCAGTATCCTCTAAAATTGTTATAATAATTACAGACTATTTTCTTGTGCTTTTTTTTAGTACATTGAACATTTGCTCTAATACCTCAGATCAGTTTCCACTTTTTAAACTATAGACTTGTCGTAGGTTCAATGATTTTTCTCCCTGTTCTTCCTTATGAGGTATTATTAGTTGGGTTAGAACCTCAAGATGCAGTAGCTGAAAGAACAACAAGTTTATTTCTGTCACACATTCAGCCAGGTGTTCTAAGTTGAATGTTCTAAGTCAACAGGTGGCTCTGCCCCACACGGTCATTCACAGATCCAGGCTCATGATAAATCCACTGCCTTCAATATGGGCTTCCAGGGTCTCTCTGGTCATTGAGGTTCTAGCCTGTGGAAAGGTAGAGAGCATGTAGGAGAGGCACCTTCCTTCTCCTAAAGGTCTAGGTTCATAAGTGCTACCGTGACTTTAGCTCATCTTTAAGTGGAGAGAATTAAGTCAGATGGCCAGAACTCTGTACTACATAGGATGAGTTGGGGGATAGGGCTTCTAGGTTGGGCAGTACTGGATATTTAGATGGATTCTGGTAGCGATTGTGTCATTCCTGAGTCATTTCTCCTTCCAACAAAGGGAATAGGTTATATTTTTCTATAGTTTTAATTGGCTATATCAGAGATTTGTGAGGAATAATAGAAAGAAAACCACTGATTCAGACAGCTACCTAGGAATCAACTTCAATGCAGTGTTAAAAGAATTTTTCTCTGCAGCATTAGTTATTTTCATCCTTTCGTTCTCTGCAGTTCACAGAGGCACTGTCTCCTTTTATATCAGCTAGTATATTAGTCCTCATCAGTCACCAGCCACCACAGCACTCCCTGTTTTGTATAGTAAGCTTCCCAAGGCAGGTATGAGGTTGGGAGTGGGCAGAGGAAGCACTGGGGCTGCTGTTCTGCGTGCCAGTGCTGAATCACTTTCCCAAGGTGACTGGTAGGATCTTCTTCCCACCTACTGTCCTACCAGCCACTCTCATGTCATGCCCTGGCAGCATGAGTTTAAGGGAGTCAGTTTGAACCTGGCAGATTAGATTAAATTACTACTCAGGCTGACTTTCCCTTTCAAGTGATTCAGATTATTTGGCCTGTTGGCCTGCCTGGTAGAATTTCCTTGCAATTTCTTGTATGAGTAATGAAACTTCTCTGGTTTCCTGGGTTGGCATAGATCTTACCCCCATTTTTTTATTCCTTTGGTCATTTCAGTGGGAATTAGGCCTTCATCCATTTACATATTTCTCTGTTACTAAATGTGTAGTGACTGTCTACTATGTTAGGCAGTGTGCTTAGCTCTGGGGATACAGTGGTGAGAGGAAACAAATGTAGTCACTGTCTTCATAGGGCTTATCATTGGGGAATAGAGGGAATATGTAAGAGAGACAGACTTCAGTAAAGTAATTATACAGTGAAGCTTAAATCACAACTCTGTTGAGTGCTCTAAGAACTTATAACGGGGTGATTTTCCCAGGTAGTGAGGTCAAGAAGGCGTCCTTGAGCAATGGG
Organism: Dugong dugon; assembly: GCA_030035585.1. Lineage (NCBI taxonomy): Eukaryota > Metazoa > Chordata > Mammalia > Sirenia > Dugongidae > Dugong > Dugong dugon. Next base: position 72,003,804 of record CM057471.1, read on the forward strand.
GACTATGGTGAAACTAAAGGAAGAGTAAGGGTTCGTTAGGGGAAGGTGGAGTGAAGGGCATCCTATACAAGGAATATTAAGCACTTATTTTTATATTTTTAAATTTACCTTGGAAAAAAGTTACCAACATTTTTCTAATAATTTTCCTTGGGAAATTTTGTGTTTTTTCTCTGAAATTTATCAATTTATTTTCACACCTTCATACCTCTGAAATATGAGTGAAAATGTGAGAGAATTTTTCTTAAGAAATTGAGTATCTATTTTACTGAGCAAGCCTTGTGTTAGAGTGATGAAAAGTACCCCTCTGGGCAAGTGTGTTCTAACGAGTCTGGGATATGGAAATTGTTAGCAAATCTTTCCTGCAAGTTGTAGGCAGATTTAAAAGGTTAAAAAAAGACATGTCATTTTCCTAGGTTGCTACTGAGAAATCTAGGAGAGGGTAAGTTAAATCCTGAGTCAGTAATTTTAGGGCTGATGTACCAAGTGCTTGATCTCCTTTTCGCTCATCCCTTTCTAGCATTGAGTCCCCTTGAAGACTGTCTATTTGCAAGCTTCACATTGCCAGAGCTAAAATATAGTCTGCTTGCTTTGGAAGGAACCAACTGGCCTTTTGGAGACTGTTTAAAACTGAATAAACCACAGAGCTTTCTTTGATTTTAGTAGAGCCTTGAGTTCATGCCAGCCGTTAATTGTTCTTTTGACTTTCCTATGAAGGCCGAACTTGAGACTTGGCTTTCTCTTTTGCCATCTGTGAGCTACCACTTGTCCACATGTGATATGTAATAAGATTATTGTTCCAGGGAGCATCACTTTAATGTTTTTCATTTGATACTCCACTCTTGTAGGTTCCTTACTTTTGAGCTTCTAAAGACTGTGGGAATAGACTATATGAGGACTTGGCTGACAGAGCTTAAACAAGACTGTTAGCTTCTAGGCTGGGCCCTCCAGCTTGTATTGTTGTATTTGGCTTACTTATGGGTAGATACATACAGACAGAGGGGCGACCCAGCAAATGGCGACCCAGCTACCTAATTGAGTGCTCTTTTTTCTCCTAGCTTATTTCCAGCGATGCGGATGGAGCCATCCAAAGGGCTGGAAGATTCAGAGTGGAAAATGGTTCTTCAGATGAGGTGAGGAAGCTTCCCCGGTTTCCATATTGCCACCAAGCACATGATCGTAGCGTGTGTGATGTAGTAGTGAACAGTTTGTGATGCTTCTTACCAAAGAAACTTCCCTAAGAGTAGCTTGGGAAGGAGTAAATAGAGCTTCAGAGCTTTGCTTGAAGCAGGCATGAAGGGAAAATGCCATTATGCTTTGTATGGAGGGTGCTCATGTGCTCTTTAAAATATCTGTAATGAAACCAGCTAGACACATGAAGGTGTTCTGCCAGCAACGAGACCAAAGAAAAATCCACAGCCACAATGCCCTTTGTGAATGGTCCCTAGAATCCCAGCTGTTGCCTTCTGCCAGGCTGCTCAGTTTGCCCTGCCATGGATTATGTATGAGCATGGTCAGAGTCCAGGAGAGAGATGCAAAAAATTACTGTAAGTACAAAATGCTGTCTTTATTCAGAGAAGACACTGTGAAAGGAGGCCATTATTATCTATCACTCCTTGAGCCCAAGCCTTCTTTCTGGTCTGTCTGGTCTTCCTTGCTGCAGGCCACAGGAACTCTCCTTGATTTTCTTTCTTCTTTTAAACTGCCACTTCCTGTTCTATTCCTTGAGTTCTGTCACCAGAACTACAGAGTGATATGTAAGTGTCCCAGTTTTTTTTCTTCATTGCTGCCTCTTTGAAAGGTAGCTCATCACAGTGCTTCAGCACCCCCTAACTTATGAGTCAGACAAGCCTAGGTTCACATACTTAGTTCTATGACCTGGGCAAATAATCCAGCCTTTCTAAGCCTTGGTTTCTTCATCTATAAAATGAAAACTGTCTCAGGATAATTGTAAGGATTCAGTGAGCTAAGCTTATAAAGCTATTAGTACTATGCCTAGCATATAGTAAGTATTCAATAATTGATGACTAAAATAGTAATAATGGGTATTGTTACTACCATAACTACTGCTGTATTGCCATCTTTGCCATCGTGACTACCTTTTTAAGCAGATTCTTGGAAAAGGGCTATGATTTTAACTTGAAAGGCCATAGTATTTGGGAAGTAGTTGCTGATTTTTACCTTTGGCCTTAACTTAGCATACCCATTCACCCAGACATGGTACCCTCACCATTGTTGTGTGGCAAAGGGAGGTAATCTCATGTTGGGTTGGATCCCTGAATAGAATAGAATGTGGGCCTACTTCTTATCCAGAATGATGTCAGCTGACCCACATAGAAGAAAGAACTCCCAGTGAAATTTGCTTCTGGAAATTTCCCAAAAGTGGGAAAACAGTTCTCCCCAAATGGCCTCACTCCTGAGGTGAGACAGTCTTATCACCACCAACTCAGGCATCCAAGGGTGTCCCAGGAGGTAAGCCAGGAGTAGAAGCATTGAGCCCTCGTTTTCCAGTGCTTGGGAAGCCAACAGCTACCATGCTGAGTTTCTACCTTGAGAACCTAAGTACCAGAGACCCTAGAGACTGCTGTACCCTCAAGATATCTTTCTTCTCCCAAAATTTTGCAGAACTTCAGCCCAGCCCTAAATGAACAAACTACATTGGATTTTCCCCACCCCACATAAGCACAATTCTAGCCCCTGCCAGGACCAGTGTCTGGAGGAAATCCACACCTCCCAAGAAAGATATAAATGGAGCCTTTGTGTGGTCCTAGGATAATTACTACAAGCTTTGGCCATCAGACACTGGTCACCTGGCTATGTCAGCTGGCCCTGCTATACATCAGAGAACAGGTTCTGGGGTCTGGTCAGGAATTGGAAATTGCTTGTGGAGTGTCTGGATTAGAAGTGTCTAGAGCAAGGCTTCGAACCAGTTTGAACTGGTTCAGTCATGACCAGCAAAGCGAAACTGGAACAGACCTGGATTTTTACAATTTGGGCGCTCCAGAACAATCACCAGAACACAAAAAAATTACTGGTCGAGACCCTGGAATGGGAGACTTGGAAGAGGCGTAGTGAGCCCTTTCAGGAACTTGATGCATGAGACTGGGTTATTGGCAGAACTGTGGAGAGCGACATACATTCAACGTGGTGCTGTCAGCTGCCATCTTTGAGCAGGGCACCTCTGTTTCTGACTCTGCTCGAAGTCTGATGGGCAAGAGATTTGGTTGCTATGCAACTCATACACTGCCCTTGTTTTCTAAGAGGGGGATTAGGTTTCTAGCAGAGCTTTGACGATAATTTTTCTATTTCTGGTTACTGTTCCAGTTCACCCAAATTTTAAATATTTGAATCTTTTCTGGTTTCACTTCCTCAGCTATGACTGAACTGGGAAGAACCAGTTTGAACCCCTGCTCTAGAGTTAGACTGCCCGGGTTCAAATCATGACTCCACAATTCACTAATAGCATTGTGGCCTTGACAGTTCATTTAACATCTTTGGAACCATTCGGTGGAATTGTTGATTTCACAAATCATTACAGTTTGTTGTGTTCAAAACACAGTTCTGTCTCAGATTGCTTCTCTGGGACATATGATAGCAAGGCTCACATTCTGTTTTAGATTTTGTTTCCACCAAAGCTACTGAGCATGAGCACTCGATTGGAACACCTTGGCTGTGTTTTATATTGATGTTCTTCATTTGAAAGCTCCTCGCCAGTGTTAATACACAGCCTTAAAAGACCTTGGAGGAACCTGAGACCCAAAGGAGAAAAAAATGACATGCTTTGAGTTAGTTAAAGTAGTTAGTACATTAAAAGACTCACTATAGCTGCTTAAAAATGTTCAAACCCATGGACAAACTATATGAAGCTGTAAAGTAATTTCATTATTGTCTTACTTATCTTTTTATTATTGAGTAGTAAGAGTTCTTTATATGCTCTGGATACTAGATCCTTATCAGGTATATGATTTGTAAAAATTTTCTCCCATTCTGTGGGTTGTCTTTTTACCTTCTTAATGGTGTCCTTTGAAACACAGAAGTTTTAATTTTGGTGATGTCCAGCTTATTTATTTTTTCTTTTGTTGCTTATGCTGTTGGTGTCATATCTAAGAAACTATTGCCTAATCCAAAGTTGCTTGATTACTTTATCATTTGCTGTTTACATAAGATAATGTCAAATTTGTATTTTTTTAACATAGTAAGTATAATGGTTATATCATCTGTGATTGATAAGGCTAATATGTGATTTTTTGTGAATCTATATCTCTTGTTTAGTATATGCTCATGGTGTATTATGTTTCTTTGTGTGCTTGGTTGCCGGATTATGTGCTATTTTTGTTCTCGAGAAAAGAATTTTTAGGAGTAATAATGAGGTTTAGGATGAGTTGCCTTTCTTCAGAGCGGATTTGCATTTGTTTTTGTCAGACACCTTTAAACTAAATTCCCAGCTTGAGGCTTTCTAAAGTACCCAGGTGATGAAAGCTGGAGCTGCAAATGTATGTGAAGGCTTGCTTGTGGTCACAACACCTCAGAGACACAGCCCCGCTGAGTCTGCTCAGCATTGTGGCAACCTTCCTTGCAGTCCTTGGTGGTGGAGGCAGGGGTGGGGGTAGTTTTTTCTGGGTCACCCTTGCCCTGAATGTGTAGCCCTTTGGAATTCTAGCTTAAAATGGGGTGTGTCTCCTATTAGACTTACCTATTTCAGTGGGTCCTGGGATTTGATTATTTTCCCTTTTACCCCAAGAGGTCACCAAATCCCAAGTTCACTTTTGCTAGGATTGGCAAATGTCCTCAAGTTAAGAAGGGGCTCCCATGCTCCACTTACCTCTCTGGGTTCCCACTTGCTTTTCAGTTTTGGCTGGTGATTCCTTACTCTCTTGTAAGCTCTTCAGTGCTTTTAAGGAGATGATTCTAACATTTTTCTAGTACTTTTAGTTTTTTTTCAGTGGGAGGGTTGGTTTGAATAACCTAGCCTGTCATTACCAAAAATGTAAGTTATATATTGGGAGTATTTTTCATGTGATACAAGTCATTCACTCAATACAAATCCGTAGAATCATTCCTCTGTGCCAGGTGGGCCAAACATTAGTGATGCAATGAGCAAGACTGCTGTGGTCCTGCCCTCGTGGACTTACAGACTAGCAGGGGGAGCAGCAAATAAATAAATATACATAGAATAATTGCAAAATGGTAACTACTCTGGAGAAAACAAACGGGCGGGGACCATGGTGCAAAGTAACAGAAAGAGCCCTCCATTAGATAGAGAAGGCCTTACCAGAGACGTCACAGTGAGGCCTCTGAGGCTGTGCTTCTCAGACTATCTGTAGTGAAGGACCTGCTTTTTTATTTCCAATTGTTATGGTCCCTCTATGCATGACTAGTATGCAGTGCCTACCTCATGCAATTTACCAGTGAATTCGATAACACACAGTGTGGTCTGGACTCTGTTTAATGAGATGAATCTGCCGAGCACATACTTAGATGTCACAGTAATGTCAAATTGCTATGAAAGTTTCTAAATGCTTGCTCATCAGGGACTGGGAAACAGTTTGTGGATTGGCACTTATCCATGGGCCATACCTTCAGTAGCACTGCCTTAGTGTTCATCTAGGCTAATCGCCTACCAATGCATGAATAACCCACAACCGTCAGTTGATCAGTCCCTGCTAGAACATACATTCAGTAATGGGAAACTTGCTACTTCCTAAAGCAGTTAATTCCATTTTTTCTGCATCCCTAATTGTTAGAAAGTTCTTTTTTATTGAATGAAATTTATCTGTCTATATTCTTGATGTGCTGTGAGATTGTTAACCATTGTCATAGGGCAACATGTGTAGTAACTGTTAAATGAAAAACTATTTTGTTCTGTAAGCCTTCATCTTAAGTGAGAATAACAGCACAGTTGGAAGAGCGTAGTCAATGTCACTGAACTGTGAATGTAGAAAATTTTGAAACGGTGTATCTTTGGCCATCTGTAATTTTCATCAAAAAAAAAAGGGGTGAGAATTTAGAGGCTTAATACGTTGTGGGGTTGTTAACCAATGTCAAAAAAAACAACGTGTACTACTATTTCATGAGAAACTATTTGCTCTGTAAGCTTTCACCTGAAGTACAATAAAATATATATATTAAAAAAAAAAAAAAAGAAATTTATCTGTCTATATTTTTGACTCAGGGTTTCTATTTATATACTCCGAAGGCCTATAGTGTAAGTCTGAGCCCTCTTCAATCTGATAAGCCTTCAAACATTTGAAAATATCTGCGGTTTTTTCTCCTAAGACATGGAATAAGTTCTATTCATCATCACCCTTGTTGCTGTTTCTTGAACACATGTGAGGTTGTTAGTGAATTTTTTAAACTGAAGTGCTCAGAAGCAAACCCATTACTCTGGGTACCTCCAGACAGGCACAAAGTAGAGCAGGCTTGTCCCCATCCTTGCTTTGGACACTCTACCTCTGTGTATAAAGCCTGACAACTCATAATGAACCTACAATATCTAACACTTCCTCCACCAGTCTTTGTCACATGTACTACTCTTTGGCTATGGGGGGCATCACACTACAGTGGAGACAAGTTTGGAGTCAAAAAACCTGGCTTCTTAGGTCTACCACTTACTAGTTTTTGACTCAACATTGCTGAACCTCAATTTGTAGCAGCTGGACTTCTCCACCCTATACCTGTGCAATTTGTATTTTGTACCTAAGTGTAGGACTTTGCATTGTCCGCATTGAATTTAATCTCATTAGTGTGCCCCTAATTGTCAAGAGTTTTTTTTTGACATCCTGAGTCTGTCACCTGTCTTATTAGCTAACCCACTGAGAAGCTTTATATCATCTTTAGATGTACTTATCCTGCCATCTGTGTGTTCATTCAAATTATTAATTAAAATGAAAGTGACCCTAGGGTGGATCACTGGAGACCTCTGTTACAACTCACTTGTATGTACCAATTAGTATATGGTTGAGCAGAGGGGACAGTCTTTCAGCTTTTTACAAATCTGTCTTCCTTAGCATGGGGAAGATTCTCTTATATACTGTTGGAGGATATGTGAATTGCTATAATCTTTTGGGAGGGCAGTTAGCAATAACCCTCTAAATTAAAAATGCACATACCATTTGGCTAGCAGTTCTAGTGCTAGGATGTATATTGTAACATTATTTAAAATAGCAAAAACTGGAAACAACCTCTATTTCCACCAGTAGAGCAATGGTTATATAAATCATGGTACATTTATACATAATGAAATGCTTAGTAGCTATTAAGTTATTAAATTAAAATAAAATTATAAGAGGTATATGTTCTACCATAGAAAAATATTTAAGATACAGTGTTAGACATAAAAGCAAGTTCCAAAATGATTTATATAAACCATCCCATTTCCTAAAAAACAAAAAATTAAGTATGCTTGTGAACACATAAAAAAATTCTGAAAGAATGCATAAGGATTTAATAGGAATTGCTTCTGGAGAATGGAAGTGGGAGATCAGGAGAGAAGTTGGAAGACATTATTTTTCCACTTTATGCCCTTCTAGATTGTTTATTATAGTGTCACTATGAGTTAGAATCGACTCGACGGCAAGAGGCTTTTTTTTTGGTTTTACATTATTTACATATTTTATAAGTCTATATTCACTTCAGGAGCCCTGATGGTGCAGTGGTTAAGCGTTTGGCTGCTAACCAAAAGGTCTGCAGTTGGAATCCACCAGCCACTCCTTGGAAACCCTCTGGGGCAGGTCTACTCTGTCCTATAGGGTCACTATAAGTCGGAATTGACTCCATGGCAACAGGTTTGGTTTTGGTTGTATTCACTTGAAGTGTTTAAAGACAAGAATCTATGTCACTGTTAAAAAGAACACAGTAGATCCGTAGGTACAGACAGAAGGATTTTCAAGATATTTTCTTGAATGAAAGAAAACAAGTTTCAGTGTAATATCTACACTACTGTCCCATTTATGAAAACATATTATGTTTGTATATGTGTTTGTGTGTGTACACATATCTGTGTGTGTGTATAAAAGTAAAACACATCTTTGTAAATGCATAAAAAGATCTGGGACTATCCAAACCAGTTTGATAACGTGATTATAATAGGGAAAGGAAGTGTGGATTGGGCCATGGAGGATGGGAGAGAGAAAAGGATCTGAATTTTTGTGCAGTTTCGCTTTTTTACAATCAGCTTATATTCACATTTATGTTTATAATTTAAATTTTTTTATTTTTTAAAAAATTCGTATTCCCTACTACCAGCGTTATCTCAGCAATTTAACCTATGAACTGGAGTAAAATCAGTTCAATACATTCATTCGTTTATTGAACTTACTCTGCAATAGACTTTATGAGAAATCACAGGCATTATATAAAACTATGATCTCACTGTAGCCTGGGTGTTAGTATTATAGAACCCTGCTTAACGTCAAATATTAGAGAACATTCAGATAAGATCAGAATTATACAGGGATTTTTATCAAATTTTTCTGAAAATATATTAGGCAGATTCAGTCTCACTCCTTCAAATTCCACAAGTATAAATGGGATATAAGAGATAATGAAGGCAACAAGGAGCTTTTCTTTATTTTTATTTTTCATTTTTTGGTGAGAAATTCTTTTTTTTAATTGTGCTTTAGGTGAAAGTTTACAGCTCAAGTTAATTTCTCATACAAAAATTTATACACATATTGTTATGTGACAGTAGTTACAATCCCTATAATGTGACAGCACACTCCCCCTTTCCTCGCTGGATTTCCTGTGTCCAGCCAGCCAGCTCCTGTCCCTTTCTGCCTTCTCATTCTCCCTCCGGACAGGAGCCACCCATTTGATCTCGTGTATCTGCTTAAACTAAGAAGTACACTCTTCACGAGTATTATTTTATGTTTTATAGTCCAGTCTAATCTTTGTCTGAAGAGTAGGCTTTGGGAATGGTTTTAGTTCTGGGTTAACAGAGCATCTGTGGGCCATGGCTTCTGGGGTTCCTCTAGTCTCAGTCAGACCATTAAGTCTGGTCTTTTTTTACATGAATTTGAGTTCTGCTCCACACTTTCTTCCCGCTCCGTCAGGGACTCTCTGTTGCGTTCCCTGTCAGGGTGGTCATTGGTGGTAACCAGGCAACATGTAGTTCTTCTGGTCTCAGGCTGATGGAATCTCTGGTTTATGTGGCGCTTTTGTCTCTTGGGCTAATATTTTCCTTGTGTCTTTTGTATTCTTCATTCTCCTTTGTGACAAAAAACTTCCGTGGGCTTGGAATTTGATGCAGAAATTATTCAGGAGTTCTTAAGTCTCAGGACTCATTCAGCACTGTGGGCGTGTACTGGCATGTCTGCAGCATAGAAGAATTTGAGTTCGTTATTCTCCATAATACCTTTTAGTAAATGTTTACCTGAATGGGCATAAAATAAGTGTAGGTGTTTGCCATGTTAAGCTTTAGTTATCTGGAAAATATACTTATCAGAACATTTCCTCCTAACTTTCTTTCTTTTTTTAAAAGAAAGCACTCACTTTAATAACACCAAGAAACACAATTATTTCCTTCTGTTATTAAAATTGTTACAAGAATTTTGACAAGCTTTATTCTTTCATTTCAAAACTATACTTGACATTACTGAGAATTTTCTGGGAAAGTATTGATTTATTTCAGAAGAAAAAGAACTACACATTTTAAACAAAATTTTAACTACAATGAATTTTTCCTTTTTTATTTTTTTAATTTTTTTATTGTTGTAGTTTACATGAAGTTTACGTTTCAAGTTAGTCTCCCATACAAAAATTTATACACACATTGTTATGTGACCCTAATTGCTCTCCCCATACTGTGACAGCACACTCCTCCTTTCCACCCCTGATTCCCCATGTCCATTCAGCCAGCTCCTAACCCTCTCTGCCTTCCCATCTCACCTCCAGAGAGAAACTGCCCATTTATTCTCTTGTGTCTACTTGAGCTAAGAGTCACACTCCTCATGAGTATCACTTTACGTCTCACAGTCCCATCCAATCCCCGTCTGAAGAGTTGGCCTCGGAAATTGCTTTAGTTCTGGGCTGATAGTGAATCCAGGGGCCATGCTTTCCAGGGTTCCTCCACTCTCAGTCAGACCATTAAGTCTGGTCTTCTTACTAGAATTTGAGTTCTGCACCCCACCTTTCTCCTGCTCCACCCGGGACTCTCTGTTGTGTTCCCTGTCAGGGCAGTCATTGGTGGTAGCCAGGCACCATCTAGTTCTTCTGGTCTCGGGCTGATGCAGTCTCTAGTTTATGTGGCCTTTTCTGTCTCTTGGGCTAATAACTTTCCTTGTGTCTTTGGTGTTCTTCATTCTCCTTTACTCCGGGTGGTTGGGACCAATTGATGCATCTTAGATGACCGTTTGCTAGCTTTTAGGGCCCCAGATGCCACTCACCAAAGTAGGATGCAGAACATTTTCTTAATAAGCTTTGTTATGTCAATTGACCTAGATGTCCCCTGAAAGCATGGTCCCCAGACCCCTACCCCTGCTACTCTGTCCCTCAAAGTGTTTGATTGTATTCAGGAAATGTCTTAGCTTTGGTTTAGTCCAGTTGTGCTGACTTCCCCTGTAGTGTGTGCTGTCCTTCCCTTCACCTACGATAGTTCTTGTCTACTATCTAGTTAGTAAATAACCCTCCCCCTTCCTCCCCACCCTCATAACCATCAAAGAATGTTTTCTTCTGTGTTTAAACCTTTTCTTGAGTTCTTATAATAGTGGTCTTGTACAATATTTGTCCTTCTGTGACTGACTAAATTCACTCAGCATGATGGCCTTCAGCTTCCTCCATGTTATAAGACGTTTCATGGCTTCATCATTATTCTTTATCGTTGCGTAGTATTCCACTGTGTGGATATACCATAATTTGTTAATCCATTCATCCGTTGATGGGCACCTAGGTTGTTTCTATCTTTTTGCTATTGTGAACAGTGCTGCAGTGAACATGGATGTGCATATATCTATTCGTATGACGGCTCTTATTTCTCTAGGATATATTCCAAGGAGTGGGATAGATAGATCATATGGTACTTCTATTTCTAGCTTTTTAAGGAAGCACCAAATCGATTTCCAAAGTGGTTGTATCATTTTACATTCCCACCAACAGTGTATAAGTGTTCTAGTCTCTCCACAACCTCTCCAGCATTTACTGTTTTGTGTTTTTTGTTTTTTTTTTTAATTAATGCTAGCCTTCTTGGGGTGATATCTCATTGTAGTTTTGATCTGCATTTCTCTAATGGCTAATGATTGTGAGCACTGTTTCATGTGTCTGTTAGCCACCTGAATATCTTCTTTGGCAGAGTGCCTGTTCATATCCTTTGCCTATTTTTTAATTGGGTTATTTGTCTTTTTGTTGTTGAGTTTGCAGTATCTTATAGATTTTAGAGATTAGATGCTGATCAGATTTGTTGTAGCCAAAATTTTTTTCCCAGTCTGTGGGTTGTCTTTTGACTCTTTTGGTGAAGCTTTTTGATGAGAATAAGTGTTTGGTTTTTCGGAGCTCCCATTTATTTAGTCTCTCTTCTGGTGTGTGTGCGTTGTTACTTATGGTTCGTATTGTGTTTATGCCATGTATTAGGGCTCCTAGCATTGTCCATATTTTTTCTTCCATGATCTTTATCGTTTTTGGTTTTATATTTAAGTCTTTGATCTATTGTGGGTTGATTTTTGTGCATGGTGTGAGGTATGGGGCTTGTTTGATTTTTTTGCAGATGGATATCAAGTTATGCCAGCACCATTTGTTAAGAAGACTGTCTTTTCCTCAATTAATGGACTTTGGGCCTTTGTCAAATATCAGCTGCTCATAAGTGGATGAATTTATGGCTGGATTCTCAATTCTATTCCATTGGTCTATGAATCTGTTGTTGTACCAGTACCAGCCTGTTTTGACTACTGTGGCAGTATAATAGGTTCTAAAATCAGGAAGTGTGAGGCCTCCCACTTTGTTCTTCTTGAGTAATGCTTTACTTATTCAGGGCCCCTCCCCTTTCCATATGAAGTTGGTGATTTATTTCTCCATCTCATTAAAAAATGCCAGTGGAATTTGGATTGGGGTTACATTGTATCTGTAGATCGCTTTGGGTAGAATTGACATTTTCACAATGTTGGGTCTTCCTATCTATGAGCAAAGTATGTTTTTCCACTTATGCCAGTCTCTTTTGATTTCTTACAATAGTGTCTTGTAGTTTTCATTGTATAGGTCTTTTATGTCTCTGGTTAGATTTATTCCTAAATATTTTATCTTTTGGGGGGCTATTCTAAATGGTATTGATTTGGTGATATCCTCTTCGAGGTTCTCTTTTGTTGGTGTAAAGGAATCCAACTGATTTTTGTATGTTTATCTTGTATCCTGAAACTTTGCTGAAATCTTCTCATAGTTCCAGTAGTTTTCTTGTGGATTCTTTGGAGTTTTCTGTGTATAAGATCATATCATCTGCAAATAGAGATACTTTGACTTCTTCCCTACCAATTTGGATGCCCTTTATTTCTTTTTCTAGCCTAATTGCTCTGGCTAGGACTTCCAGCATAATGTTGAATAAGAGTGATGATAAAGGGCACCCTTGTCTGGTTCCCATTCTCAAGGAGAATACTTTCAAAGTCTCTCCATTTAGGATGATGTTGGCTGTTGGCTTTGTATAAATGCCCTTAATTATATTGAGTTATTTCCCTTCTATTCCTATTTGTTGAGAGTTTTTATCATGAATGGGTGTTGGACTTTGTCAAATGCCTTTTGTGCATCAGTTGATAAGATCATGTGGTTCTTGTCTTTTGTTTTATTTATGTGATGGATTACATTGATTGTCTTTTTTCTGATGTTGAACCATTCCTGCATACCTGGTATAAATCCCACTTGATCATGGTGAATTATTTTTTTTAATATGTTGCTGAATTCTTTTGGCTATAATTTTGTTGAGAATTTTTGCATCAATATTCCTGAGGGATATTGGTCTGTAATTTTTTTTTTTTGTGGTGTCTTTACCTGGTTTTTGTGTCCAGGTTATGCTGGCTTCATAGAGTGAGTTTTCGAGTATTCCATCCTTTTCTATGCTCTGAAATACCTTTAATAGTAGTGGTGTTAACTCTTTTCTGAAAGTTTGGTAGAATTCTCCAGTGAAGACATCTGGGCCAGGGCTTTTTTTTGTTGGGAGTTTTTAAATTACCTTTTGAATCCCTTCTTTTATTATGGGTTTATTTAGTTTCTCTACCTCTGTTTGTGTTAGTTTACGTAGATAGTGAGTTTCTAGAAATTTGTCCATTTCCTCTAGGTTTTCAGATTTGTTAGAGTACAGTTTTTCATAGTATTCAGTTATGATTCTTTTCATTTCAGTTGGGTCTGTTGTGATATCACCCATCTCATTTGTTACACGGGTTATCTGCCTTCTCTCCTGTTTTTCTTTTGTCGGTTTGACCAATGGCTTATCACTTTTGTTGCTCTTTTCAAAGAACCAGCTTTTGGTCTTGCTAACTCTTTCAATTGTTTTTCTATTCTCTATTTCATTTAATTCTGCTCTAAGTCTTATTATTTCCTTTCTTCTGGCACCTCAGGGCTTCTTTTGCTGCTGTCTTTACACTTGTTCCAGTCGTAGGGTTAATATTTTGATTATGGCCCTTTCTTCTTTTTAGAAGTGTGCATTTATTGCTGTAAACTGACCTCTGAGCACTGCTTTTGCTGTGTCCCAAAGGTTCTGGTAGGATGTGTTTTCATTCTCGTTTGATTCTGTGAATTTCTTTATTCCATCCTTAATTTCTTCTATAACCCAGTAGTTTTTGAGCAAGGTGTTGTTCAGTTTCCATGTGTTTTATTTTTTTTCCCCTTGCTTTTTCTGTTGTTGATTTCTACCTTTATGGCTTTATGGTCAGAAAAGATGCTTTGTAATATTTCGATGCTTTGGTTTTGTTAAGGCTTACTTTATGGCCTAATATGTGATCTATTCTGGAGAATGTTCGATGTGCGTTGGAAAAGAAAGTGTACTTGGCTGCTGTTGGGTGAAGTGTTTGGTATATGTCTATGAGATCAAGTTGGTTGATTGTAGCATTTAGCTGTTCCATGTCTTTGTTGAGCTTCTTTCTGGATGTTCTGTCCTTCACCGAAAGTGGTGTGTTGAAGTCTCCTACTACTCTTGTGGAGCTGTCTATCTCTCTTTTCAGTGCTGTTAGAGTTTGTTTTGTGTATTTTGGAGCCCTGTCATTGGGTGCGTAAATATTTATTATAGTTATGTTCTCCTGGTGTATTTGACCCTTTCATCATTATATAGTGTCCTTCCTTATCCTTTGTGGTGGATTTCACTTTAAAATCTATTTTGTCAGAGGTTAATATTGCCACTCTTGCTCTTTTTTGAGTGTTGTTTGTTTGATAGATTTTTTTCCATCCTTTTAATTTGTTTGTGTCTTTAAGTCTAAGGTGTGTCTCTTGTAGGCAGCGTACAGACGGATCGTGTTTTTTTATCCAATTTGCCACTCTCTGTCTCTTTATTACTGCATTTAGTCCATTTACATTCAGTGTAATTATTGATAGGTATGAGTTTAGTGCTGTCATTTTGATGTCTTTTTTGTGTGTTGTTCACAGTTTCTTTGTTCCACTTAATTTTCTGTGCTGAGTCATCTTTATTTATGTATTTTCTTTTCATTGTTGTTGATTTTGTGTTTGCTGAGTCTTTATATTTTTCTAGTTTTTTATTTTGACTTGTAGAATTGTTAGTTTCCTTTGTGGTTACCTTAATATTTACTCCTGCTTTTCTAAGTTTATACCAGTCTTTTATTTCTTTATATCGCCTTGACTTCCTCTCCATATGAAAAATCTATGTCTACATTTTTAAGTCCCTCTTTTTTGTTTTAGTGTTGTCATCTTTTACATAGTGACATCTGTTTCCCTATTTTCAGTGTTTTAGCTTTGATTTACTTTTGTGACTTCCCTATCTGGGTTGATATCTGGTTGCTTTGTCCTGTGTTCTAGTCTTGGGTTGTTATCTGATGTTAGTGATTTTCTAACTGGAGGACTCCCTTCAGTATTTCTTATAATTTTGGTTTGGTTTTTCAAATTCCCTAAACTTCTGTTTATCTGGAAATGCCCTAATTTCACCATCATATTTGAGACACAGTTTTGCTGGATATATAATTCTTGGCTGGCATTTTTTTTCCTTCAAGGCTTTATGTATGTCATCTTATTGCCTTCTTGCCTGCGTGGTTGCTGCTGAGTAGTCCAAGCTTACTCTAATTGACTCTTCTTTGTAGATGACTTTTCATTTCTCCCTAGCCACTCTTAAAATTCTCTCTTGATCTTTGGTTTTGGCAAGTTTGATTATAATATGTCTTGGTGACTTTCTTTTGGGATCTACCTTATATGGGGTTCGATGAGCATCTTGGATAGATATCTTGTCATCTTTCACGATATCAGGGAAGTTTTTTGCCAACAAATCTTCAACAATTCTTTCTGTATTTCCTGTTATCCCCACCCCCGCCATTCTGGGATTCCAATCACTGATAGGTTATTCCTCTTGATAGAGTCCCACATAATTCTTAGGGTTTCTTCATTTTTTAAAATTATTTTTTCCGATTTTTCCTCAAAGAAGTTGGTGTCAAGTGCTTTATCTTCAATCTCACTAATTCTGGCTTCCATTGCCTCAATTCTGCTTCTATGACTTTCTATTGAGTTGTCTAATTCTGAAATTTTATTGTTAATCTTCTGGATTTCTGATTGCTGGCTTTCTATGGATTCTTGCAGCCTGTTAAATTTGTCATTATGCTCTTCTCTAATCTTTTTAATTTCCTCTATTGCGTGTTCTGCGTTTTGATTAATTTCCTTCCTAATTTCTTGAAGAGTTCTGTATATTAATCTTTTGTATTCTGCCTCTGGTAATTCCAAGAAATTTTCCTCCTCTGGAAAATTTCTAGATTCTTTATTTTGGGAACTTGCTGAAGCTATCATGGATTGCCTCCTTTATGTGATTTGATATTGACTGTTGTCTCCAAGCCATCAGAAAATTATTATATTTATTTACTTTATGTTTGCTTACTGTGTCCTAGCTTCTTGGTTTGCTTTGATATGCCCAAATAGGCTGCTCGTATGAGCTAGTTTGATTATTGGCAACTTTGAAGCTCTAATGTCCTGTCACCAGGTGGTTAGATCTGTTACTAGGTATGTGAGCCCAGGAGTCCACCCACTCCTCCTGTATGGATTCAGCTCAGGTGCCCAGGTAGACAGGCACCAAGTGTGTGGTATAGGCTCTCACTTACAGTCCTAGACATGCACAGATGATTGGTGTAGGCACAGGCATCTGGCTGCAGCATGGGAACACACTCGGAGCAAGGCAGGGGGCTGATGGCTGCCCCTGAGTGTCCATGAGGAAGGCGTGTCTCTGTTCCCTAGAGTGCGTAGGTGGGTAGATTTTGCAGCCTGACCATAAGCATCTAATGCTGTTGGTTGTAAGTACTGGGGGGCACCTCTTATTCATGGGCCCCTATCGCAGGTTGCTAGGTGGCGTGGGTGGAGCCACCAGTCCTCCGGCCCCTGATGTGGGTAGGTGAAGACCCTGCTTAATGGACAGAGCACTGTCAAATGTCAAGAACCTACTACTTCACAACTGAAACTGTTGAAGTTATAGTTCCAGTATATACCCTGTGGTACTGTGGTAATGAGGGCCTACACTGTTGAAATGTGCCCACACAAGTCTATGCAAGGGGAAAGGCACTCAAAGTCCATGGATCCCTTATGCCTGTGCCTAGGCAAAAAAAAGGAGGTGTGCCTACCCTGGGTTCCTGGCTTTGGGGAGCCGGCAGTTTATTTTTTCCCGTTTGTTAGTTTGTTCACTCTCCAAGCAGGGGGAATGGCTCCGGGCATGTGATGGATCCTATTTCCAGCCCAGGGGACTCAGTAATTGCTGAAGCCGGTCCAAGACCCAGTGCAGAGCAGGAAGCTGGGAGGTAAATGGGAGAGAGGTTTTTCCCTAAGGGGGGTGATTTTGATCCGTGTGGTAGGCCATACACAAGTACTTGTCTTTCACCAATCCAGGGCTGCTTCTAACTGGTTCTGGCTGGCCACATAGCCTCTCTGGTGCTGGGTCTCTCCCGGTGTGGAAGACGCGCCTCCCAAGCACCTCTGCTTGCCTGCCCCACTGCTCACCCCCGAGCTGACCTGGCCTGAAGGGCTCAGGCTCTTGCCGGGTCAGGTCTGGCAACTCCTCGCTGCTTCTGAACCATCTCTCCCTCCCCCTACCACTCAGTCTGGTTCCTCAACTCTGCCTTTTATGTTCAGGGCTCCCAGATAGCCATGTATAGTCAATTCACTTGTTTTTTCAAGTCTTTGTTGTAAGAGGG
Organism: Dugong dugon; assembly: GCA_030035585.1. Taxonomy (NCBI): domain Eukaryota; kingdom Metazoa; phylum Chordata; class Mammalia; order Sirenia; family Dugongidae; genus Dugong; species Dugong dugon. The sequence goes on from CM057471.1 coordinate 72,021,098, forward strand.
TCTGCCCGAAGCATCTGACTACTCTGCCATCTTGGCCCCGCCTCCCTAACTTTCTTATTGATATCGAATAAATAATGTATTCCCGTTTCATTGTCACTTTACTGTAGATAGAGTTTCTGTATCTCTGGAATCCTTTGTAAAATAAGTTACCCGTAAAATATTTAGAATTTTATTGCAAATAAAAACCATAATTAGGAACTACTACACTGCTACACTACTCCAAAACTGCTAAAGGACTGAAATGCTAAGACTTGGTAGGAGGATGTGAAGCACCTGGACCTCTCATATATATTGCTGATGGAAATGTAAATTGGTGCATCCCCTTTAGAAAACTGTTTGGTAGTATCTCCTGAAACTGAATATTTGCATCTTCTGTGTTCCTAGATGTATACCCAAGAGAAATGAGTGCTTATGTCCACCATAAGAATATTCATAATAGCTTTACTCTTAATATCCAGAACAGAAAACAGTCCAAATGTCCATCAACTTAAGAATGAAGAAATAAATCATGGTGTTCGTACTGTGGACTGCCACACAGCAATGAAAAAGAGTTAACTACTGCAGCACCAATAATATGCATGAATGTCACAGACGTAGTTTTGAGTTAAAAAAAAAATCTGACTCAAATGGATACACACGGTATGATTTCATTTCTATGAAACTGAAGAAAGGTAAATTAATCCACAGTGATAGAAGTCAGGCTAGTGGTTACCTTTGGAGGTGCTATGGGTATTAACTGGGATAAGAGCCTTCTAGGTACTGAAAATATTTTATATATTGATCCAGGTAGTGGTTAAAAGGTGTATTCATGTTCAAAAAATCACTGAGCTCAGACTAAGGGCACGGTCAACATGGCGGACTAGTTAGACGCTTTCTATATCCCTCTTACAACAAAGACCTGGAAAAACAAGTGATTTGATTCTATGTGAACATCTGGAAGCCCTGAACAAGGCAAGATTAAGAAATCCATCTGAGTCATACCAGAGAGGAAGACCGTTTGGAAGAGGTGAGGAGTGCTAGAGCTGTGGCAGCGACACAGTAGAGACACAGCCACGCCAGGCCGCAGTGAAGCACGCAAACAGCTGTGCTGTGCACGCACTCAAGAAGCGGTTTCCACATCGAGAGAGACCTGGCAGCAGAGATTCTGCTTGGACACTCCGAGCCAGTGAAGAGCAGCTCCCAAGAGGCTAGGATAAGTACATATGCGCACCCTTTCGCGGCAAGTTTAAAAAAAAAGCCCATTTGGGAAAAACCTCTCTCCCTTTTACCTCCTACCTCTGTGCTCTGCTCCGGATTTGGGAAAAACCTCTCTCCCTTTTACCTCCTACCTCTGTGCTCTCCACTGGATTTGGGAAAAACCTCTCTTCCTTTACCATGCCCCTCCCTGCTCTGCACCGGGAGTCCACTGGGCTGGAAATAGATCCCAAAAGGCGCCCTGACCCATTCTTCTGGCCTTGGAGAGGGAACAAGTAAGCTGCTGGCTCCCCTAGGCCAGGAACACAGGGTCGGCACAACTCCTTTGCTGGCCATAGAAATCAGGGGTCTGCAGACTCTGAGTGCCATACACCCCTGTATAGACTTGTGGGGACCCATCTCAACAGCGTTAGCCCTCACTACCACAGTACAACAAGGCAAACATCTGAAGTTTAACTTCAACTGCTTCAGCTGTGAACAGGCAGATTTGTGATCCTTGAAACAGCCCTGCCCCTCAAGTAGGCAGTTCTGTCGATCTGCGGCAGGGTCTTGAGGACTGGTGATAGTTCCTAAAGTGCCTAGTCACCTGCTTCATAAGTTCAAGAAAAAGTGGTGCCCTCGAGTCTTTGCAGCCAACATAGTGGGGCGCTCTTAGCCCGGCTGCAAAACTCACCTACCTATTCACCCTAGAGAATAGGGACACACTTTTCTTCCAGACTCTCGGGGGCAGCCATCAGCCCCTGCCTGGCTCAGCGCATGATCCCCTACCACGGCCAGAGTCCAGTGCCTGCACCAATCACGCATGCCTCTCTAGGACTGGGGGTGAGAGCCTGCATCACACGCTTGGTGATCGACTGCCTGCACACCCGAGCTGATCCCATACAGGAAATTTTAACGAACTCCGCCATGCACATACTTAGTTACAGAACCAACTACCTGGTGACAGGACATTAGAGATCAAAAGGTGTCAAAAATCAAATTAGTGCACACGAGCAGCCTATTTGGGCATATCAAAACAAAACAAAATAAGAAGCTAGGTCTCACTAAGCAAACACAAAATAAAATTATAATAAATTATTGATGGCTCGGAGACAACAGTCAGTATCAAGTCACATAAAGAGGCAGTCCATGATGGCTTCAGCAAGCTCCCAAAATAAAGAATCAGTAAATTCTCTGGAGGAAGAGAACTTCTTGGAATTACCAGAGACAGAATACAAAAAATAATATGCATACCTCTTCCAGAAATAAGAAAGAAATTCGACAGAACGCAGAAACATCCAGGCAACATGCAGACACAGTAGTAGCGGAACTTAAAAATGTTATTCAAGAACATAATGCCAAATTTAATAGGCTTCAAGAATCCATAGAGAGACAGCAATCAGAAATCCAGAAGATTAACAATAAAATTTCAGAATTAGACAACTCAATAGAAAGTCACAGGAGCAGAATTGAGACAGTAGAAGTTAGAATTAGTGACATTGAAGATAAAACTCTTGACACCAACTTATTTTAGGAAAAATCAGATAAAAGAATTAAAAAGAATGCAGAAACTCTAAGAGTCATATGGGACTCTATCAAGAGAAATAACCTACGAGTGATTGGAGTACCAGAACGGGGTGGGGGATAACAGAAAATACAGACAAAATTGTTGAAGATTTGTTGATAGAAAACTTCCCTGATATCATGAAAGATGAGAAGATATCTAGCCAAGATGCTCATCGAACCCCACATAAGGTAGATCCCAAAAGAAAGTCACCAAGACATATTATAATCAAACTTACCAAAACAAAGATAAAGAGAGAATTTTAAGAGCTGCTGGGGATAAAAGAAAAGTCATCTACAAAGGAGAGTCAATTAGAATAAGCTCAGACTACTCAGCAGAAACCATGCAGGCTAGAAGGCAATGAGAGGACATATTTAAAACCTTGAAGGAAAATTAACTGTCAGCCAAGAGTTATATATCCAGCAAAATTGTCTCTCAAATACAATGGCGAAGTTAGGTCACTTCCAGATAAAAAGAAGTTCAGAGAATTTGCAAAAACCAAACCAAAATTACAAGAAATACTAAAGGGAGTCCTACGGTTAGATAATCAATAACTCCAGCTAACAACGCAAGACTAGAACACAGGATAGAGCAACCAGATATTGACTCAGATACAGAAATAGAAATTACATCAAAGCTAAAACATTGAAAATAGGGAAACAGATATCAATATGTAAAAAAAAATTAAAGGGGATAATATTAAAACAAAAAAAGAGGGACTTAAAAAATGGAGACATTGATCTTCTATATGGAGGGGAAATTAAGGCGATATAAAGTAATAAAAGACTGGTATAAACTTAGAAAATTAGGGGTAAATATTAAGGTAACCACAAAGGAATCTAACAATCCTACAAATCAAAATAAAAAAGTAGAAAAACATAAAGTCCCAGCAAACACAAAATCTACAACAAAAAAAAGATGAAAAAAAATACAGAAATAAAAATGACTCAGCACAGAAAATTGAGGAGAACAAAGAAACTGAACAACACAAAAAAGAGATACCAGGATGACAGCACTAAACTCATATCTATCAATAATTACACTGAATGTAAACAGACTTAATGCACCAATAAAGAGACGGAGAGTGGCAGATTGGATAAAAAAGCATGATCCATCTATGTGCTGCCTACAAGAGACACACCTTAGACTTAAAGACACAAACAGGCTAAAACTCAAAAGATGGAAAAAAAAATATCAAGCAAACAACACTCAGAAAAGAGCAGGAGTGGCAATATTGATCTCTAACAAAATAGACTTTAAAGTAAAATCCACCACGAAAGATAAGGAATGGGCACTATATAATGATGAAAGGATCAATACACCAGGAGGACATAACTATAATAAATATTTACACACCCAACAACAGGGCTTCAAAATACATAAAACAAACTCTAACAGCTCTGAAGAGAGACACAGACAGTTCCACAATAGTAGTAGGAGACTTCAACACTCCACTTTCGGTGAAGGACAGAACATCCAGAAAGAAGCTCAGCAAAGACATGGAACAGCTAAATGCTACAATCAACCAGCTTGATCTTATAGACATATACTGAACTCTGCACCCAGCAGCAGCCAAGTATACTTTCTTTTCCAATGCACATGGAACATTTTCCAGAAAAGACCACATATTAGGCCATAAAGCAAGCCTTAACACAATTCAAAACATCGACATACTACAAAGCATCTTTTCTGACCATAAAGCCATAAAAGTGGAAATCAACAACACAAAAAGCAGGGAAAAAAAATAAAACAAATGGAAACTGAACAACACCTTGCTCAAAAACTATTGGGTTATAGAAGAAATTAAGGATGGAATAAAGAAATTCATAGAATCAAATGAGGGTGAAAACGCTTCCTACCAGAACCTTTGGAACACAGCAAAAGCAGTGCTCAGAGGTCAGTTTATAGCAATAAATGTGCACATCCAAAAACAAGAAAGGCTCATAATCAAAGCACTAACCCTACAACTGGAACAAGTAGAAAAAGAGCAGCAAAAGAAGCCTACAGGTGCCAGAAGGAAAGAAATAATAAGAATTAGAGCAGAATTAAATGAAATAGAGAACAGAAAAACAACTGAAAGAGTTAACAAGTCCAAAAGCTGGTTCTTTGAAGAAATCAACAAAATGGATAAACCATTGGCCAAACTGACAAAAGAAAAACTGGAGAGGAAGCAGATAACCCATATAAAAAATGAAATGGGTGATATCACAACAGACCCAACTGAAATTAAAAGAATCATAACAGAATACTATGAAAAATTGCACAATGACAAATTTGAAAACCTAGAGGAAATGGACAAATTTCTAGAAACTCACTAACTACCTAAATTAACACAAACAGAGGTAGAACAACTAAATAAACCCATAACAAAAGAAGAGGTTGAAAAGGTTATTAAAAAACTGCCAACAAAAGAAACGCCCTGACCCGGATGGCTTCACTGGAGAATTCTACCAAACTTTCAGAGAAGAGATAACACCACCTCTACTAAAGGTATTTTAGAGCATAGAAATGGATGGAATACTCCCAAACTCATTCTATGAAGCCAGCATAACCCTGATACCAAAACTAGGTAAAGACACCACAAAAATAGAAAATTCCAGACCAATATCCTTCATGAACATTGACGCAAAAATCCTCAACAAAATTTTAGCTAATAGAATTCAGCAACATATCAAAAAAATAATTCACCACGACCAAGTGGGATTTATACCAGGTATGCAGGGATGGTTCAACTTTAGAGAAACAATCAACATAATCCATCACATAAATAAAACAAAAGACAAGAACCAGATGATCTTATAAATCGATGCAGAAAAGGCATTCGACAAAGTCCAACACCCATTCATGATAAAAACTCTCAACAAAATTGGAATAGAAGGGAAATTCCTCAGTATAATTAAGGGCATTTATGCAAAACCGATAGCCAACACCCATCCTGAATGGAGAGACTTTGAAAGCATTCCCCTTGAGAACAGGAACCAGACAAGGATGCCCTTTATCACCACTATTATTCAACATTGTGCTCGAGGTCCTAGTCAGAGCAGTTAGGCTAGAAAAAGAAATAAAGGGCATCCAGATAGGTAGGGAAGAAGTCAAAGTATCTCTATTCGCAGATGATATGATCTCATACACGGAAAACCCCAAGGAATCCACAAGAAAACTACTGGAACTAATAGAAGATTTCAGCAAAGTTTCAGGATACAAGATAAACATACAAATATCAATTGGATTCCTTTACACCAACAAAGAGAACCTCGAAGAGGGAATCACCAAATCAATACCATTTACAACAGCCCCCCAAAAGATAAAATACTTAGGAATAAATCTAACCAGAGATGTAAAAGATCTTTACAGAGAAAACTACAAGACACTACTGCAAGAAACTAAAAGAGACCTGCATAAGTGTAAAAATATACCTTGCTCATGGATAGGTAGACTCAACATAGTGAAAATGTCAGTTCTACCCAAAGCAATCTACAGATACAATGCAATCCCGATCCAAATTCCAGCAGCATTTTTTAATGAGACGGAGAAACAAATCACCAACTTCATATGGAAAGGGAAGAGGCCCTGGAGCACTACTCAAGAAGAAGAAAAAAGTGGGAGGCCTTACACTACCTGATTCTAGGACTGTTACACTGCCATGGTAGTCAAGACAGCCTGGTACTGGTACAATAACAGATACATAGAGCAATGGAACAGAGTTAAGAATCCAGATAATAAGCTCATCCACCTATGAGCAGCTAATATTTGACAAAGGCCCAAAGTCCATTAACTGGGGAAAAGACAGTCTCTTCAACAAATGGTGCTGGCATAATTGGATATCTATATGCAAAAAACTGAAACAAGACCCATATCTCACACCATGTACAAAAACTAACTCAAAATGGATCAAAGACTTAAATATAAACTCAAAAACGATAAAGATCATGTAAGAAAAAATAGGGACAACGCTAGGAGCCCTAATACGTGGCGTAAACATAATACAAACTATAAGTAACAATGCACAAGGACCAGAAGAGAGTCTAGATAAATGGGAGCTCCTAAAAATCAAACACTTATGCTCATCCAAAGACTTCACCAAAAGAGTGAAAAGACAACCTACAGATTGGGAAAAAAATTTTGGCTATCACAAATCCGATCAGTGTTTAATCTCTAAAATCTACAAGATACTCCAAAACCTCAACAGCAAAAAGACAACCCAATTAAAAAATGGGCAAAGGATATGAACAGGCACTTCACCAAAGAAGATATTCAGGCAGCTAACAGACACATGAAGAAATGCTCATGATCATTAGCCATCAGAGAAATGCAGATCAAAACTACAATGAGATATCATCTCACCCCAGCAAGGCTAGCATTAATCCATAAAACACAAAGTAACAAATGCTGGAGAGGTTGTGGAGAGACTGGAACACTTATACGCTGTTGGTGGGAATGTAAAATGGTACAACCACTTTGGAAATCGATTTGGTGCTTCCTTGAAAAGCTAGAAATAGAAGTACCATATGATCAAGCTGTCCCACTCCTTGGAATATATCCTAGAGAAACAAGAGCTGTCACACGAATAGATATATGCACACCCATGTTCATCGCAGCACTGTTCACAATAGCCAAAGGATGGAAGCAACCTAAGTGCCCATTGATGGACAAATGGCTAAACAAACTATGGTATATCCACACAATGGAATATTATGCAATGATAAAGAACAGTGATGAAGCTGTGAAACATTGTATAACTTGGTGGAAGCTAGAACTTACTATGCTGAGTAAATTTAGTCAGGCACAGAAGGACAAATATTGTATAAGACCACTATTATAAGAACTCAAGAAAAGGTTTAAACACAGAAGAAAACATTCTTTGATGGTTACGGGGATGGGGAGGGAGGGTGAGGGTTATTCACTAATTAGATAGTAGATAAGAATGATCTTAGGTGAAGGGAAGGACAGCACACACTACAGGGGAAGCCAGCACAACTGGACTAAACCAAAGCTAAGAAGTTTCCTCAATACAATCAAATACTTTGAGAGACAGAGTAGCAGGGATGCAAGGTCTGGGGACCTTGCTTTCAGGGGACATCTATGTCAACTGGCATAACAAACCTTATTAAGAAAATGTTCTGCATCCTACTTTGGTGAAGTGGCATCTGGGGTCTTAAAAGCTTGCAAGCGGCCATCTAAGATGCATCAATTGGTCCCAACCACTTGGAGTAAAGGAGAATGAAGAACACCAAAGACACAAGGAAAGTATTGGCCCAAGAGACAGAATGGGCCACATAAACCAGAGACTGCATCAGCCTGAGACCAGAAGAATTAGATGGTGCCTGGCTACCACCAATGACTGCCCTGACAGGGAACACAACAGAGAGTCCCGGGTGGAGCAGGAGAACGATGGGATGCAGAACTCAAATACTAGTAAGAAGACCAGACTTAATGGTCTGACTAAGACTGGAGGCACCCCGGAAAGCATGGCCCCTGGTCTCTCTGTCACCCCAGAACTAAAACAGTTTCCAAAGCCAACTCTTCAGACAGGGACTGGACTGGACTGTGGGACATAAAGTGATACTCGTGAAGAATGTGCCTCTTAGACAAGTAGATATAAGAGACAAAAGGGGCAGATTCTGTCCAGAGGTGAGAGGGGAAGGCAGAGAGAGTTAGGAGCTGGTTGAATGTTCATGGGGAATTGGGCAGAGGGGAGGAGTGTGCTGTCGCAGAATGGGGTGAGCGGTTGGGGCCTCATAACAATGTATGTTAGAAAAAAAAATTCTGTATGGGAGACTAACTTGAAATGTAAACTTCATTTAATTACATCAATAAAAAAAGGACTAAAAAAAATCAATGAGCTGTACACTTAATATTTGTAGACCTCAATAAAAATAAATAAGGAAAAATATTTTTGAAGGCAGGTTTAAGTTTAATAAAATTAACATTGCTTTTCAGAGAAAAATTGGATTTTAGATTTTATGTTTATGTTAACAGAAAGAAAAGCCAGACTTATTTAGGTCTGCAGCAAAAACACGAATATAACCTAATAGAAATAATCAGAATACCAGAGTAGTATCCAGAAATGGGACAACCTCTGGCTGTCATCTGCAAACCAGTCTGCAGGATGGACCTTGCCCCTTCTACCCAAATGGAACCAGCACATCATCAGAAATTGAGACTCATTTTCAGTCATTCTTCTGAAGTCCTAGGCAGAGGGTGGTTTTGCTCAGTCTCCATTTCTTTTGTCATTTTCTGTGTATATTCTTGTCCTTACATCTCATCATATGTGCTTTTAACAAGGGATAAGAAGTGTCTGGCTCTGCAAGACTCACAACTTTTCAGTGTTGGGTGTTTTCTCCTATTTTAGTTAAGTATTCAGTGAAGATGAAAGTTAAATAGGTACTTTTTTAATCATTAAAAGAACTCATAATTGACAGTTTGTACTGGATAAGGTTTATGGCGTGCTACTGGCTAGAGTCCCTTCTCTCACCCTGAGACCCCGTGCTGCATCTTGGACCTCTCCTTGTTATTCCATTCTGCAGTCACCAGCAGTCGTTCAGACCTCTGGGAGGGAGTCAGGCAGATTCAAGTGCTTCAGTAGGCCTAGGGTAGGGGGACCATTTTCTATGCCATTGAACTCCTTTGGCAGTCTGGTGAAGCCTGTAGACTCCTTCTCAGACTGTTTCAGATGCAAAAAATAAAATACATAGGATTACCAAGGAAAACAATTATACTGAAATAGAGTCATCAATTTACAACAGAGTAATATGTGTACTTTTTTAAAATTAATACATTAAGTACAAAAATCCAGCAGCAGGTCTAGTAATGCCATGTGTTGAACCCCTTTTTTATAGCCTTTCTCACCATGGTCTTGTAACGCCCACCAAATGACTGGGTGAGACTATGCAAATGAGGTGCTTATGGCCCACCAAGGGGATTGGATAGCTTGCTAATAATGCAGGTAAGGTGTGTGGCACCCTTTTGGGGGTGGGACCACGCAAATAAGGTGTATGGAACCCTAATGAGGGAATTAGTCAGTTTTGCCATCCTCCAGGCTTAAAATGAGCCATCTCAAAGGTGGAAAGAGGGGACCACACTACTACCAAGAAAGAAGAGGTAGGAGTGGAGTGTCCTTTGGACCTGGGATCCCTACCCTGAGAAACTCCTAGACCCGGGAGACAGAGAGAGAGCTACTAACACCAGAGACCTCTAGAAGTAGCAGCAGGGAAGAGGCAGCAGAACCACGAGACCAGCAGGAGAATGCATGGTGGGATTCCCGGCCCACGGAACGAGAAAGCTGAGTGCCTTCAGGCAAGAGGCTTGCTGATGGAGTGAGGTACCTTCAGGCACTTGTCAGCAGAGCTTAGCTGATGACCCATGGAGCTAGAGAGCTGAGTGCCTTTGGGCCGAGGCTTACTGGTAGAGTGGGATGTCTCTGGGTGGAGCAAAAGAGCTTTGTAACACTTGCCCGAGTGGGACAGAGGCCAAGCCGAGAAGCCGAGGGCCAGAGAGAGGCCTGCCTGCAGGCACAGCTTAGAAGAAGCTGTCATGATCGAAGAACTGTATCCTGAGTCTTTCTTGATCCTGAGTTGTAACTTGCTACTTCCCTAATAAGCCCCATAACTGTGAGTGTGGTCTGTGAGTTGTGTGTGGCCGTTGCAATGAATTACCAAACTCAGCAGAGAAATAGAGAGTGCCGTGGGAGGGATGACTAGTGTCAGAATTGGTGAAAAGGTTGGAGAGAGGAAGTATGTCGACCTCCGCTTCATAGTAATCAGCCTTGGACTGATGCTTTTGGTGATTCTCCCCCATCGTGAAGTTAGAGGAAGTCAGATGCCCCTGCTACACCATTTTTACAAATTTAACTACTGTAATTTTGAAGCAGTGAAAAGTGTAAACAGTTTTTCTAGATATCTGCAATTACTATAATGTGTTCTGAAAATATATGTGATTTCTGTTGGTGACATGGTTATTAGAACTATTAGTTTTACTGTAATTTTTTGCATACATTCATAACTGAATGAAACACTAGATTTCAGTTAGCAGTTAGGGAAAATAATGGTGTCTCCCCCCTCCCATCCAAGTTTATGCCCTTTCCCTCAGATTGTTTTAGGGCCCCTGGTATACAGCATTGATTCTCAAAGTTCACTATTCATCAGAATCACCTGGGATGCTTGTTAAAACACAGATTCTAGGGCCCCACCCAGAGATCCTGATTAGGAGGTCTAGAGTGGAGCAGAGAGCACATTTAACAAATTTGAGAAGCACTAGGCTTAGATCTGGCACTGCTACCCAAAACTTCTCTGTGCCCCTGCAAGCTTGAAGGCACCAGAGGCTTAAATGTACTGGTGAGTTAGAAGTTGGCAGGTCTCTGCTGATGCTTTCTAGGATCCAGGGCCTTGGGACCATGACACCAACCACCGTGGAATCTGACTGACTAAGGCTGAAGTCCCTTGGCTGGACCCCACCTATGTCTGGTCAGCTGCTGCTGAAACTGCCTGGTAGACCCCAGGGTGGGTGCCCCAGCTGCATGCTGCCTGGTGGCATAGTGGAAAGAACTGTGAACTAGGAGTACTGCCAACAGTTTATGGTTATAAAATGAATAGCTGTTAATAATGGATCTTCCAGAAATTCTACAAGGAACAAAATCCAGTTATATGCTCTTCTAGAGTCACCAAAACAAACACCAAAAGGTCAGAACTAAAAGGCAGCATCTTGAACATATGATCAAAATTAACGTCACCAATGAGGGGCAGATGTATATCTTTAAATATGATAACCTGAGCAGAACAAGTATCACTTTTATAGTATTCCAACCAGGTATGCATAACCTGAATTGAATCATGGGGAGACATCATAAAAACCCAAAATGATGTTTAAAAAAAGAGGAAGAGGGGCTGTGTTCTTCAAAAATGTCAGTGTCATAAAAGACAAAGTCTGTGGGGATATTCCAAATTAAGAGACTCAAAAGATGCATGACAATTAAATGATCCTATACTTAGGGGGGGTAGATGCTTTAAAGGACATTGTTAGATCAGTTGACAAAACTGGAGTATGGTTGGTAGATTAAAAGTATTGTATCAATGTTGAATTTATGAAAGTTGATAAAACTGTATTGAGGTTATATAAGAAAATATCCCTATTCTTGAGAAATACGCACTGAAGTATTTAGTGATAAGGGCTGTTATGTATGCATCTTACTCTCTAATGGTTCAGAAAAAATGTGTGTGTGTGTGTGCACGTGCATGTATGTGTATAGAGAGGGAGAGAGAGAACAAATGATAAAGCAAATGGAGTGAAATGTTAACAGAAGGTGAATCTGGTAAAAGGGTATATACATGTTCTTTGCAGTATTCTTATTTTTGCAACTTTTACAGAAGTTTAAAATTATTTCCAAATGAAAATTTATATCGGATATAAATTTTTCTTGAATTTTTAAAATTCAGCTGTATATATGTGTGTGTGATCAAAATTAACACACACATATATATAGCTGATTTTTGAAAATCCAATAAAATCACAGTAATATTAAGAAATTTTAACCTATATTTTTACTCTTTGCTAGATGAGAAAGACTGGAAATTTAAAAAAGGATACGGAAGATGAATATAATTATTTAAAAAACCAAAATTCAAAACCAAATAAGTAAGTTTGTTTGGAACTGGTTTCAGTTCCAGCTCTATTTTCTTATTATCTCCGCAACCTTAGGCAGCAGACTTGAACACTCTAAGCCTCAAATTCCTCATCTGAAAATAAGGAGATAAAATAGAAGCTATTTTACCATCTCACCCTGGTGTTACTGGCATGAATCAAAAAAACTGGAAATAACAAATGTTGGAGAGGCTGCAGCGAGATCAGAACTGTTATGCACTGCTGGTAGGAATGCAAAATGATGCAACTATTTTGGAAAACGACATGTCGCCTCCTTTGAAAGCTAGAAATAGAAATACCATATGATCTGACAATCCCACTCCTAGGAATATATCCTAGAGAAATCAGAGCTGTCACATGAATAGACATATGCACACCCATGTGCATTGCAGCATTGTTCACAATAGCAAAAAGATGGAAACAACCTAGATGCCCATTCAACAGATGAATGGATAAACAAACTCTGGTACCTACACACAATGGAGTACTATGCAACGATAAAGAACAATGATGAATCTGCGAAGCATCTCATAACATGGATGAATCTGGAGGGCGTTATGCTGAGTGAAATAAGTCAATCACAAAAAGACAAATATTGTATGAACCACTACTTTAAAAACTCATGAAAAGGTTTACATACAAAAAAAAAAAAACCAAAAACAATGTTTGATGGTTATGTGGGAGGGGAGGGGTGAGGGGGAGACACTAAATAGACAATAGGTAAGTGGTAACTTTGGTGAAGGGTAAGACAGTACACGGTACTGGGGAAGCCAGCACAACTTGTACAAGAAAAGGTCATGGAAGCTCCATAGATGCACCCAAACTCCCTGAGGGACCGAATTGCTTGGCTTAGGGCTGTGGGGACCATGGTCTCGGGGAACATCTAGCTCAATTGGCATAACATAGTTTATAAAGAAAATGTTCTACATTATACCTTGGTGAGTAGCGTCTGGTGTCTTAAAAGCCTGTGAGCAGCCATCTAAGATACTCCACTGATCTCACCCCTTTGGGAGCAAGGGAGAATGAAGAAAACAAGATACAGGGAAAGATTAGTCCGAAGGACTAATAGACCACAACTACCACGGCCTCCACCAGACTGAGTCCAGTAGACCTAGATGGTGCCCGGCTACCACCACTGACTGCTCTGACCAGGATCACCACAGAGGGTCCCAGCCAGAACTGGAGAAAAATGTAGAACAAAATTGTAACTCACAGAAAAAGACCAGACTTACTGGCCTGACAGAGACTGGAGAAACCCCCAGAGTATGGCCCTCAGACACCATTTTAGCTCAGTAATGAAGTCACTTCTGAGGTTCACTGTTCAGCCAAAGATTAGACAGCCCCATAAAACAAAACGAGACTAATGGGGCACAACAGCCCAGGGACAAGGACTAGGAGGCAGGAGGGGACAGGAAAGCTGGTAATAGGAAACCCAAGGTCGAGAAGGGAGAGTGTTGACATGTCATGGGGTTGTTAACCAATGTCATAAAACAATATGTGTACTAAGTGTTTAATGAGAAACTATTTGTTCTGTAAACCTTCATCTAAAGTACAATTTAAAAAATTTTAAAAAATAGAATCTATCTCATAAAGTTGGTGATGGTGGTTATGGAGATAATGCATATAAAGTGCTTAACCTAATACTTGCCACACAGAGCTCTTTCAGTGAATGTCCAGAGCAGTGAGAAGGCCAGAACGCTTCCTAATTCATTTTATAAGGTAACATAACCCTGAAAGCATGACAGAGGTACATACAGGAAAAAAAACCCATAGACCCATTTCATTAACAAATATGATATGTAAGTTGTTTTTTAAAATCTAGCAGTGTTTTAAAAGAATAATATACCATAATCTAGTAGGATTCATTCAAATAATTAAGAACCATTCAGCATCAGAAGAGCTATTACTATAATTCATTACATTAGTATGATTTCCCTCCATTTAACCTATTCTCTCAATAGTTGCCAAAAAAGCTTTCAGTAAAATTCAATAATTACTCCTGGGGTGGGGGGAGAGAAAACCTCTTTGTAAACTAGGAATTGAAGAAAACTTCTTCAGTGTGATAAAGCATCTGACCACAAATACCTAGTAAATCAATAGAGGCATGTCAAAATCAGAAAAGTATGTACCATTAGTCTGTCTTATATCCCTGGGTGGTGTAAACCGTTAAGTGCTTGACTGTTACCCAAAGGTGGTTGTTTCAAACTCACCCAGAGGCGCCGCCGAGGACAGGCCTGGCAGTCTGCTTCCAAAAGGTCACAGCCTTGAAAACCCTATGGAGCAGTTCTGCTCTGTACACATGGGGTTGCCATGAGTCAGAACTGACCCCATGACAACTAACAACAACAACAATATACACGGTACAGTGTAGAGATCAATGGAGTTTCAGTAGAGTAACATCCAGTCATTCAGAAAAATTGCTAACACAATCTCAGCCCTTGATCATCCAATATCCAAATGTTTACTGTAAAAGTCATGTCTAATAAAGATGGGGAAAGGCAGAGTGTTCAGTAAGGTACTTGGTAAACTTTGGAGAAAATGGATGTTTACCTCGTAGTATACATCAAAATAAATGTTAAATAGACTAAAGAGTGAAATATAAAAGTGAAACCATAGAACATGTAGAAGAATATAGGGATGAATAGTTTTATAATACTGGGATATAGAAGACTTTTTATATAATGATACTAATGGGAGATGCCTTAAAGGGAAAAACTTCAGAAAATTGCTTACATAGCATTTTTAAAACATCCATGTGCTCAAAATTACATAAAGTTTGAAAATAAGAATTCAAGTAAATTGTTGCACTCTATTTAAAAGACTATTATAAACCATTAAGAAAACAAGTACAATGATCAGAAAATTAACAACATAAACAGGTAACTTATAAGATTTGTAAATGTTCATTAAAAATATGAAGAGAATGTTCAATGAAACTGGTATGCAAAAAAGCACTAATAAAAACAACACTGAGATTATATATTTGCCATTAAATTGTAAAGATTAAATGTCAAGAGTATAGAGAGGGGGAATCCTTCAGCCATTGCTGGTGGACTATAACTTTGAACTATAATCTGGTATTCCTAGATGTCAGGTTAGGATTATATAACAAATCCTTAATAATGTGCATATCTTTGCCAAAGCAACTTCTAAGAATTTATCCTAAGGAAATAATTGGTCAAGTAAGTATGCAAATATGGAATTAAAAGACGTTCATCACAACTTTATTTACAGTAACAAAAAATTAGAAGCAGCCTAATTGTCCAATATTGTTAAATATTATATTTATCCATATAATAGAAAATTATATAGCCATTAAGATAAATTATAGACATATATTTATTGACATGGAAAAATGTATTAAGTGAAAAAAGCAAGTTACAGAACTGTATATTCATTTTGGTAAGAAAAATACATACATATAAACACATAGGAAAAAAATTAGAAGAAACTACACCAAAACATTAATAATGGTTCTCTTTGGATGGAAGATTCAGATTATTCTTGAAGTTTCCCCATAATGTCTACATTCATTAAGTTATTTTTATAATAATTTCTTTAGATTCTTCAAAGAATATGAACCTGAACAAGATGCTGCAGAGATGTATTCTAGGTGAAATGTGTCTGTTACAGGGGTAACAAGCAGAAAGGGGTTCCTCCTGGGGGTACCAACTCCCAAATATTGTGGATACTTTGGACCAGAAAGAGAGATACTTTATACTCAAACCAAGTTAGAAATAGCTGAACTGGCTGATTCACTTAGTTCTCTTTCCTATACCCCTTGGACCTCCAGAGTGCCTCTGTGATGTAAACTTAGACTGGACATCTTTCCTAATGAGAACATATGGTTACAGCCGTTGCTTGTACACCGTAAACAATGATTTTTCTACTTCTGTGGCCCATGGTTCATTGCCAGCTGTTTGACTTCTTGTTTGCTTTCTGAATAAGCCTCTTCATGGCACAACTTTGTTCCGTTACAGAATGCAACTCCTCTGCCAGGTACTTGGCGAAGAACAGACGTGCACTTAGAGAACCCAGAATACCACACCAGATGGTATTTCAAGTATTTTTTAGGACAAGGTAATTATGCCATTATAGCGGTTGGGAAGAAAGGATATTCAAAGTGAAAATCTGTGATGGTGTAATTTCTTGTACCCTATATGAGTGAAACGAACCAACTTAGGGACACTAATGGCATGCCATGTCACTTCAAATTCAGTAGTAAGCTTTGTAAATTAACAAATTCTGTTCAGAGTTTCAGCCCTAAGAGTTCTTCTTGTAATTTTTTTTCAGCCAATTGTTTTGATTGGGGGAGGGTTTAAGGCAGGGCTAGATAATCTTAAGGAGTGACTTTAAAGATAGAAGAATTTGCAGGTGGAAAAACAACTTTGGACTTAACGAGATAAGTACCCTACTTATAGTGGGTTCTAAGCACTTAATCTAAGGCTATGAGGCAGAGAGTTGGTTCTCTCATCTCCTGACCTAATATAATAAAGAACTAGAGAGGTATTAGACTGTAGGCTCTGGTGTCATTCATTCATCAGCAACAAGTATTTATTTAGCACCTACTCTGTTCCAGGTACTATGCAGAGCAACAGGAATATAGTCATGATACCTGCCCTCATAGAGGTTATAGGATTTGAATCCTAGTTATACCATTATTAACCATCGGCCTTTAGACTAGTTACTCTGTACTTCTCTAAGACTCAGTTTCCTTATCTGTAAAGTGGGGGTATTACTAGTACCTACTTAGTCGGTCTAAAGAGAACCTTCAATGAGATAATGCAGGAAAAACACTAATCCTAGTGCCTGGCATAGCAAGACATTAATAGCTAGGTGCATTTGAAGTGAAGGACTCAAGTGAACATAT
Organism: Dugong dugon; assembly: GCA_030035585.1. Classification (NCBI taxonomy): domain Eukaryota; kingdom Metazoa; phylum Chordata; class Mammalia; order Sirenia; family Dugongidae; genus Dugong; species Dugong dugon. The sequence goes on from CM057471.1 coordinate 72,038,341, forward strand.
ATAGAAAGGCGAAGACAGGGGAGTAGCTAGTGACACAAGATATTGGGAAAGGAAGAATAATCAGTATTGATGGGTTAGAAATGAGAGAAATTGCTTATCAGGCTAATACATTTGTTTGTAGAAGATATGATGATTGAGCTATAAAATGAGAAATTAGATCCAAATGATATATTTTTAAAAAATCTGATTCTATATTATTTTAAGAAGTTCATTTATTTGGCAAAGCATAATTTATTTGGGTGGGAGAGAGTGTGAAAGCATTTATAAAAAAAAAAGAAATCAGCAGGAAAGATATAATCTTCCCAAGATGCCTGAAAGCATAATGCCTGGAGCACAGTGGTAACTTTAGAGAAAAACAACGCTTTCCATTACAGAAAACCTGACTCAAACTGGCTTAAACAGTAAGAAACATAACAAGAAATCCAGAGGTCAGGCAGGCTCCAGGGTTGGTAGATTCAGAAGCTCAGTGATGTCATCAAGGGCCCAAATTCTTTCTCTTTCTCTGTTTCCCCATCCTTAGTATGCCAGCTTTACCCTCGGGTTGCAGCAATGCCAGGCATCATTTCTAGACACTACTATATCCAGAGGAAGAAGGAGGCCATCTTTAGGAGTGAAGAAATCTTTGTAGAAGCCACTTGGCAGATTTCTCCTCCTGTCTCATTGGCCAGAATTGGGTCACATGTTCATTCCGGAACCAGTCATTGTCAAGGAGAATGGGTGTGCATGATCAGTGTAGAGTGATCAGGTTCTATCAAGAGTTTGGGATTATCGTTCCCTGATCACGGGGAAAGGGCTAGATATCACCGGAAATGTCCACTACTACCTACACCTAGAGGAACCAGTTTAATTCTCACTGTTCTAAACCTGTTTGTTTTCCAGTCCATCAGAATTACATTGGAAATGATGCAGAGAAGAGCCCCTTCTTCTTGTCTGTGACCCTTTCTGACCAGAACAATCAGCGTGTCCCTCAATACCGTGCTATCCTTTGGCGGAAAACAGTAAGTAACTTTGGCTTGCACTAGGCATTTCATCACCATTCCAGAGTTTAATTAGCATCGTTGTCACAGTGGCTCAGGTAAGCCTTTTTCTGTGAGGTTCTTTGAGTTTGGATATTCTAGGATTATACTGTTCAGAGACGGGAACTTCAAACTCTGAATTCAACAGTAACGTTCCCTTTGTAAGACACTAATCAGACATATACACTTCTCTCAATCTTTGGCTCTGGGAATATAGAACTATAATTTATAGAGTATATGAATTCATTAACTTTAGCAGTTTCTAATACTGAAACAGATGAACAGGCTTATCATCAACTAAAATAAATAAAATTTATTAGAAGTCTACAATAATATTATATGGGTACAGCCCATGTGGTGCTCTTGTTTCCATGAGTCACTCAAACAGTCAACCACTGAATCAGCTGTGCATCTAGAATTTTAGGTTTAGCTACCTTTGATCAATTTTCCAGGATAGAAAAACAACTCTAGACTCAACAAGGCAAGTATTCTGCCTTGAGTACGTTCTGAACACTTTGTTCAGGCCAAGGAGTTAAAGGAAGCCCTTTCAACTGAGAGATGCAGGTCTTTCTTCAACTCAGGCAAGTTTTCTTATACTATGTCCATTATTGTTCCTTTTTCTCTTTTCTGAATTCTTTTTCTAGTAATTCTTATATTCAATGTATGTCTTTCATCTTTTCTCATTGTTTTCTTCTCTTGGTATTTATTTTCCCTTTGCTTCTGGGAGAATTTTTACAGGGACAGTGTGGTGCACCAGGAAAAGCAAAGGATTTGGAGTCGAGCAAACTAGGTTCAAATTACCTCAATAACAGACTCATTTAATAACAGACTCAGAGAAAATTGCTTATGCCCTCTGAGCCTCATTTTCTTCTTTGTAAAATGGAGAAAGTACCAGGCTGTAGCTTACAGAACCATCAGGATTAAAGATCTCATTACAGTAAATGAGCTCATGTTTGAAAATCCACATTTACCCAATGTCCCAAATCATCTAATCTTAAACCGATTAGATGCCTAAAGGATGAACGTTTTAGTCTTGAATTGGTGAGTACGGTGTTTGATTGTGAAGCAATAAGACCACACTTAGAAAACGTTAGTCATTTTATCTGGTGGTCCCATTTTATGGGTATGTTTGTTGAAATCTAGTATTTTAATAATTGCATGCTGATTTTTATCTCAGCTACATAGTGTATTGAAAATTGTTACATAGATCTTTTTATGGAAGAAATAATATAGAAATTTTAAAAAAACAGTAAAGAAAAAACAAAAGCAAAAAAGAGTAACACACACATGTAAGCATACATGCACATATATATAGCAATAAAGCAACAACTTCCAAAAGCCCAGAAGAACTTTCTAGGAACCACTGCAGAGTAAACTGTGGTTAGGAAATTTTTGTAAAGGTTAAGAATAGTAATAATAAACATTTATTGAGCACTTACTACATGCCAGGCACTAAGTCCTCCAAATGCATTATCTCAATAGAGGTTATTGTACTCAGGAAGGTTAAATGGCATGGCCAAAGCCACATGCTTGTAGGTAGCAGACCAGGCAGAACCCAGGTCTGAATGGCCAAACTGTCACCACTGTAAATCATTAGTTATATATGTAATTTTTTTGACTCATGCTATTTCTCTCTCTAGACTTTGAGCTCCATGGAAGTAGGGACATGTCTGCTTTGTTCTCAATATCCCCACCACCTAGCCCAGTGCCTGGCACATAAGAAGCTCAATAAATATTTGTCAAATGAATTAATGAGTATCACCAAAGTTCAGCTTAAACTGTATGCTATGCTGTCTCTATTTATGTAAACTTCCATGTTATGTTCCAGAAATTTTTCTTTTTCTAAGCAGGTTTAAAGTAAAAATCTGTTTAAAGTAAAATAGACTTAGGTCTTACTCATGAATTATTTCCTGCAAAAGAGTTGGCACTTTCCCCCTTCCCCAACCACTGTAATTGGGGTTAGTCTTGCCATCAGCATAGCTGTACTTGAAGCAAAGTTTATGCAACAGTTTTAGAAGAGAACGCTGGAGAACTGTGAGCCAGTTTTTCCTCAAGTGCATGCATGATAGTCTTTTCTCATTATTCACCTATTGAGAAGTGACAGTGCCTTCATCCAAAACCTCTTATCTTCTGCACCAGGCAGGCTGTTTTCTGGCCTACTTTTTTTTTTTTTTTTTTTAGCTTATTTATTTTATTTGCTAATTACAGTATTCCAGCCTCTTCTGGTTTAAATATTCTCTTTGGGATGACTCTGTCTCTTTTGGGCAAACGATCAGTCTTTCAAATTTCTTCCTTCTCCTCCTACTCTTTTTGAAGTTGATATTTGGGGACACGGGGAGAGGGTTTATGAGATTTCATGGTGGCAGAACAGGACCTTGGATCCACATGGGGTCTTTAGGGTTTCTGCTGGTTTCTGCTATGGAGTGGCTGGTCTAGTCTCTGAACTAGCAACCACAGAAATATAACTGGCCCCTCTGACTTTTGGGTCATTTGGAAGCACCTGTCCCTAAAATTCATAGTCCTAGCCATTTACCCCTTATTATGAAGTCACTACATGTTGTGAACTCTTCGACCTGGTCTGAGGTCTCTGCTAGTCTCTGAGCCTCTCAGCAGCTCACTGGGGCACATTCCTGCAAGCCTTGGTCAGATGTGAGGAGGCAGAAACACTGCTTCAGGCCCAAGGCTCTAATCTTTCTAGTCATCAGCTCTCGTAGCTGCTGAGTTACTGCCCCTCACCATGTTAAAATAGGTGCTATATGGACTTCAAGATTCCTGTGGAAGGCCATGTGTGGGAAGTGGGCCTCTAATCCAAATATTCTTAGCTACTTCCAGGTCTTATTTGATGTATTTGCAGCAACTCTTCCTTCAAGGCCTATACTCAGAATGCCCCTGGGTTCTGAACCTTTAGTTAGATGCCAAGAACTCTGGTATCTAACACCTTAGCTTTCCTGTCATCTTTCTTCTCTCCTTCCACTGGGGCAGGAAAGTGTAGGTTTCCCATTTCTTCTACCATTCTGGAACAGATTTTCTAAATGCCATATCTTCTTCCTTCTGGAAGTAACAGCCACTGCCTCCTCACCTGGGACGGTTGCCAGGTGCTGGGGGAGAGAGGGTGCAATAAATGTGGGATGGGGGCCGCCTATTTTAATTTGCAAGGATACTGTCTCCATTACATTGCCAATTGTGATAAGCTGTATGAAGGAAACAAAGATAGATAGTGATATGGTTGGCCTACTTTAGATACGGTAAACCATCAAGGAAGGCTTTCTGGGGAGGTGACATTTAAACAGAGACCTGAAGGATAAAAAGAAACTGGTCACTTAAAGAGTAGAAGAAGGGGGCAGAGCATTCCAGACAGAAGGAATACAAATACGTGATAAACGAGGAGTGCTCTATGGGATTACTCTTATCTGGTATTAGAAAAGTCAAGGAGGTGGAATTTAAACCCCACCTCTTAAACCCCAGGACCACTGTGAAGGCAGTACAGGGCTGGGCATAATGAGCATTTGTTCCCTTTTATTGAGAAGTGCCAGTGTCTTCATCCAAAGCCTCTTAGCTATACCCTAAATGATGTACCTAGGACTGAGTAAGTGTTTGCTGAAGGGAAGCATGGAACTGAAAAAATCAAAGTAGAATATTGGCAAAAGGAGTCAGAGTACCCCTTGGCCCAAAACTAGTGCCAGAGGCTGCGAGAAATCCAAAGAAGTATATGACTCTACCCTCCCCACCCGCCATGAGTTCACATTTTGTTAGATTATAAAACAGTTAAAAATATACCTGAACATATAACCCTACTTTAGCAGTCTGGCATATCTTTGCTGTGTTTCGTCCAAACACTCAAAAAAAGGCTTTTTTTAAAAAATGATTCATATGTATTATAAAAATTCTATCCAGACAATACAGCAAGTTAAAAGAAGAGGATCAAAATCCAACTACTCAGAGACAATTACTGCACCATCCTTCTAGACATCTGTCCACATGTATCCGTCCGTATATACTTCTGTCTATATGCACTTTTACATAAGTGGGGTAATATTTGACATGCACTTCTGTATCCTTGCTGTGCTCATCTAATGTTGCCTAATATGTGCTTGACTCTACCTATGCATTTTATAGTTCTCCCAGAAAACACAGAACCTTTTAACTGGGAAGTAACAAAAGGGAGGCGATGGGGAGGAGGAGGTTTACCATATTGTGGTGAAGAAAAATTTACATCCACAATTTCATGGCCTTGAGTTTCACATCCATATAGGCAGCTGATGAAGATGTTACTGTCACCCAGGCAGCGATCTGAATCCTTTCTCTCTGCTGTTCCACACATTCCCCCTCAAGTTGCCCTTGGCTTCTCTTTAAAACTGCCATTGGTGTGTTTGAGTAAAAAAAAAAGTAGGAGTTGAGAAGAAGATCAGGTTCAAGATCTTCTATACAGGTTGGCTTCCCACACAAGTGACCACAATGGAGGCTGGCCACAGAGGTAACTCAGGTTTCACTGATGGGACATGTGCAATTTGAAAAAGCATGTCCATATTGTAATACTCTTTTACACTTGGAAAAAATTTTAAATCTCTGTAGCACAAGCTATAAAAAGGAAAGCCTGGCTTCATGTCCTTGGCTAACGGGGAACCCATAAGAAGGGCTCTCTATCTATAGCAAATTCTTATGCTCAGATGGGAAGACATACTTCTCCCCGGCCTGGAGTAGGGGTGAGATTATCAGGTTCTCCAGGGTATGAAAGTGAAGTTTATCCAAAGGAATCTTGGGCTTGAAAAGGTTGAAGAACTCCACTCTGATACCATTGTTCAGGGCTTGGACAGATGAGTTAGCAGATGTGTCCTGAAAACCAGAAAATAGTCATATTTACTTCTTTGCCCATTTCCTGCAAGAAAAGTCATTATCCTTTTCTAGCTGTTTGTGATGCTAATTTTATTATTAGTCAAAGTTAGAAGGCAAGTTTTAAATGTGAACTAGGTAATAATCCCTTTATAATAACCATATAGTGTAAATCCTTTTTAGATTATAAATCTGTATCATCTACTTTTTGGAAATTTTTAAAAAGAGAGTAGCACTCATCTGTGCTAGTTGGTTGGGACGTGGGACTAAATCATTCGAGAAATCTTTCATTCTTTCCCTTTCATCCAACAAACATTTACTGAGTACTTTCAATGAGTTAGTCACAGCGGATACTCATTTAGAAAGGAGGAAACAGACTTTAAATAAGTAAACACAGAGAAAGCACCAAAGACACTGAGGACCAGTCAGTCAGTATGTGAAGAGTAATGCCTTAAGTCCATAAATGTTGGGGAGGGGGACTAGTGGAAGATGCTTTCAAGCTGAGCAAGATTTTTTCCAACATAGAATGTGTTTATTCATATACATGCCCCTTGAAGAAAACTGAGAAAGATTGGACATGGGTTTCTTCTAAATGGGCAGGTGAGGCCCTTTCAGAGATGGAAATTGCTGAACTTCACACTGATTTGGTGTTTTGACTTTCCAGGGTACCCAGAAAATATGCCTTCCCTACAGTCCCACAAAAACTCTCTCTGTGAAGTCCATCTTAAGGTGAGTACTAATGAGTTGTAGGCCTTTATAATTCCCTCTCCCTGCCCAGTGGTCATTCTGATGTTACTTTGTTTTCTTGAGCCTTGTCTATGTACCAGACATTTTGCTGCACACTTGATGTGTATTACCTCATATAAAGCAGCAACCCTGTAAAGCAGGCACTGTTATTCTTCCCATTTTATAGTTAAGGAAATGGAAGCTCAGAGAGAGAAAGCCATCTCTCCAAGATCACACAACTAGTGTGTGGTGGAACTGAGGCCTGATTCTGGAGCATTGCTCTTAAGCATCTCTCCATACTGTATTAGTTGCCTGCTTTTATTTATTTTTTTCCTTGCATGTGCTCACTGCTTTTGTTTTGTAAAGAAAATCAAGAAATATTTTTCCTTTCATTTTTCTACTTTGAAATAGAAACCCAGATGTCAGCAAGGGTTTCTCTGAGAAGAATGTGTTTATTCTTTGCCAAACAGACAGTGAAATGAATGAAACGTACGGCCGCTCTCCGCTCAGCTGCCTCTCATGCCCCTACCTTCCACGTCCCTCTCAGACTTCTCCCTTGCTTGGGTGGCAGCCTTTCCTAGGGAATTCCACCACTCAGATGGAGCCTGTTGCTCTGTCATCAGCTAGGCTATTACATCATAATAACGCTCGCTTCTGTTTGTTAGGCACCATGCTTAATGCTTTACAAGCATTCTTTTATTAAATCTTTAAACCAACTCTGCGAAGTAGATCTATTATTATCTCCATTCTACCTATGAGGAATCTGAGCATCAGAGAGAGAAAGGGATTTGACAAAGGTTTCACAGCTAGGAAACCACAGAGCTGGGATTTCATCCTGAGTCCGTGTGACTCTAGGGCTTGGGCTGTTGACCACTAATGCCATACTGTGTGAAGATTTTCCTCTATTTATGGGATTTTCCTCTATTTGTCTCCAACTAGGTGGTGGTAGGTGGTGCTTTCAGTGTTCTCAGGTAATACATAATACTCATACTTACCAAAATGTGTCTTAGAATGACAAACTTGACTATCAGTTAGGGATTGCATCTTGTTGATTAAAGGGCTCTGAGATAAAGAACCAAATTGTTTTATATCTCATTTTCAAGCTTGATTTGGTCTCCAGATTGCAGACCTTCTCCTTTCTGCCCTAGGCCTTCTGATTTTTCTCCTGGGAGTCTGAACTCTGAGTTAAGACAGCATTAATGAAGACGTTAACAATTTTGTTGAGCACAGAAATATCTTGCTACTTCTAAGGGGCCATAAATCTTAACTTGCTTTGAGAGTAATACTTCGAATTATTCTGTATTAAGAAATCTGTGATTTTTTTTTCTCTATAAAAGAAGTTGCTCCAGCAACTTTCTTCTTTATGTTTAATGATGAGACATTTCTTTATAATTTCATTTAGTTACATGAGTAGGGCTTTAGCTTTTCAGTCTGCCACCAATAGCCAGAGCAAGTTACAGCAAGAAGATGTTTTTAAAGATGTGGAAGATTAAAACTTTTGTGGTTGCTGACAATAGAAGAAAAGATTTTAGCTTTTTTTGTTATAATCATATACTTGAAAACTTAAGATGAAATTAAAATATAAATGCTATGGAGTCAGATAAGCCTGGGTTCAAATTCTGGCTCTGCTACTTACCAGCTTTGTTATCCTTTTCCATTTATTTAACTTTTCTGAGGCTCAACTTCCTTATCTTTACAATGGGAATAAGATAGTATTACCTCATAGGGACTAAATGAGATAATCCATGTAAAGCATTTAGCTCAGTGCCTGGCATATAGTAAGTACAAATATTAGCTATTACTATTTTTACCTTTCACTTATAAATATTGGAAATGTAGCTTGAAAGGGATCTTAAGTAGTTAAACCTCCTTGTTTTACCTCAAGAGGAACTTAGGTTTAAGGAAGTTACATAATGCCAGGTAATCTTAATCACATTTCATTTTATCATTAACATGTAAATAGCAATAAATCACTTTTTTAGTAAATAAAAAAGAATCTTGAAGATTAGTCAAGCTTTCCCAAAACAGATGCTCCCAATTGCTCCTTCCCTCCCTCATTATATGAGTATCACAAGGGGACAGTTATATAAGTAAAGTACAAGGTGGTGTTTGCTTACTCTTATATATTCATTGATCAGTCATTCACTGATTTGTTATCTCCTGTGTGCCAGGCAGAGAATCTAGCCCTGATTTTCTAGGAGATATGATGGAGATTCTCTGAAGAACTGAGACTTGTTCCACAATATTTAAGTTTCCACCACACTGTAACTCATTCTGTCCATTCTATTTCAGTGCCATGAATCTGGACAAATTTGAAAAAGGCCCCAGGGAAATTTTTCATCCTGAGATACAAAAGGTAACAGAAAATCTTATGCTTCATAATTGTATAAAATATATCACAGTGTTAGAATCATCAGTAATTCTTAGCCTAGGATACAGAACAGAATGACCTGTGGAGCTTTACAAATAACCATCATGCTAGAATCCCACGCTGGAGATTCTGATTTGATCGGTCTAGAGTAGGCCCTGGGAATCTGTATTTTTCAAAAGTTCCCTGCATGATCCTGATGCATAGTCACTACTGAGACCCCTGAATTGTATGGTTCTCAGTCCATGAACCAATAGGGTATATGTTCAGAAGGATCTTACTGGCTTAAAAGCTGATCTTTCTACTGAGTGATGTAGAATTGTGTGGAAGGAGGAAGAGATTTTTAAAAATTAATTTTACAAAAATGTGTTTATTGAGCTCTTACTTGTGTAGACTAGTGTGCTGGGTACTGCAGAGGATAAAAGGTGTCCATAAAGCCATCCCTATTTTCTTAGGACTTACTGTTAAGGGAGAACAGTCTGCCTTAGGAGAAAAAGTGTTTAGAGTCATGGTCTAAGTAATAGTTTACCAGAAAAATGTCAAGCAAATGTTTATCTCAGAGTTGCAGTCAATATAGCTTTGAAACCATCCCTGAAACTTATAAATGCATCCATCACTGCTGATGTGTCAGTCATGTGTCAAAGTTGAGATTCAAGAGGTTGGGTACACTGAGGCGGAGAGACTAGGGAAGAGGCTGATGAGGCAGGTTCTGTCCAGGAAGCAGCAGGGAGCCAGTAGAGGCTTTAAGCAGAGGAGCATCATGCTTACATTTGCTTTTTAAGGGAATAACTCCAACAGTATGAGAAGGGTAGATTGGAGGATGAGCAGTCTAATGACCTGCATACCTATAAAATACAGTTAGCTTTTAAAATAAAGATATTGGCTCTCAGCTTGCCCCAAATATATAGAGTTGTGAATTCCCATATCTTTTATTTTTTTATTGTGGTAAGATATATATAACAAAAAGTTTGCCGTTTTTAACTGTTTTTTAAGTGTATTATTCAGTGACATTAATTACATTCATCATGTTGTGCTACCATCACCACTGTCCATTTCCAAGGGTTTTTCATCACCCCAAACAGAAACTCTGTATGCCTTAAGCAATAACTCCTAGTTTTTCCTCCCCTTGGCCCCTGATAACCACTGATAAACTTTGGTCTCTATGCATTTGCCTATTCTAGATGTTATATATAAGTGGGATAGTATAATACTAAATTAATTTTTTAAATAGTACTTGTGTCCTGCCTCGATTCCAGAAGGAATCAAAATAAAAGTGGGTGTCTTAGGTTAAGCTTTAAACAACTTTAAGCTATACTGTGCTTAAGAGTAATTGTAGGAAGTTTAAAAACAAATTAGAATTACAAATATGCTAATACCAGCGTGCCTTTATTGTTTTATTCATATATAGGTTATCATTCTTAATCATTTTCTTCTTCTAGTCTGGGTGTCAGCCTTGGTACCAACCCCACTCCCCAGGCTCTGGCCCCGAAACCCAAGGAGCCCACTCCGCTGTGCTGCTTTCTGTATCTTGTTTTTGAGCGATTTCCTCAGCAGAGTTCATGTCTGCTCAGTCATCCCTATTTGCTTTCTCCCTTACACTAAATAAAAGACGACAAGAAAAAGAGATACAGGATAGCAGCCTTTTGCCTATTTATATCATAACTCTGTGCCTGCTTTGTTTATCAAACAAAAGATACTTTCATGCTTTCCCTACTTTTGTGTTTTGGCTTTTTTACCCCTCCTACAAGGAACCATTCCTGCGCTTTCCCTTTATCCTCTGAGTGTGTGAGTGTGCACACGTCTATGACATTCAGTAGCAGTAGTATCACTGCTGTCATCAGGTTTTTGTCATTTTCCTTTAGGAACCCTTGAGCAACAGCTATAGGGGAAAGAGTTCTTAAAATCACAGGATCTAAAAAGTGAACAGAAAATAAACCAATTACATTATTAAAAAAAAAAAAGCATCTTTCCACAAAGATGGTACTATTTTAAAATGTTATTGGTCTGTTTCTGGGTGCTATACCATAGTAACATTTTTCTTGACCAAAATCTTTTCAGAAGCAATGTGTAATAAGCTAGTTTTAAATGGGTAAAGAAACCTGAATGTCTATGTGTTTCTTCCCACTGCTATCCATCTACTTTGTTTCCGTATACCTGTGGTCTAATATGACTTTCCTAAATGACCAGGCTTTTTGTGAAAATCTGTAGGGCTAAATTTGAAATTTTTAAGTACTTCTAGGCAAAAAGTGGTATATGTAAAATGACTGTCTCCCAAACCCCATATATATGAAAAAAATCAGTGCCAGCTCCCCAAACTAATGATTAGAATCATGGATGCATCTAAAACAATGCCAGTAGGAATGGATTAAGAAACATCATTACTAGCTGAAATTATATCTTCTCAGCTAAAATTATAAACTGGGAAACAAGCAAAAAGAGGACTTAGCTGATACTCACTAATTCAGGAACAAGAACATTTCAAAAACCTGAGGCATGTCAAGTGGGACATTGGCAAACCAATAATAATTGCAATACTACCTGCTCCTGAACATGTAATCCAAAATAACGAAACTGCAAAATAAATGTAACCAAACAGCTATACGACATCCCTTACAACGCTAGCCCCTGAGCTCAGCTAGGACTCCTGTTCCTGTTCCTGCACTCCAGTTTCTTCAGCTTGGCCCACTGAGGAACAACTTCTGTTACCAGGCCAGAAACTGTTTACAAAACATCCCAGTCCTAAGGCTTACCCAGCTAATGGCAATTGGGAAGCTGACAAGTGTGAGTTTTTCTTTGTCTTACTCACCGCAGTTAGAGTGGAAGAAGCATTGGCCTGGGTGTTAGAATACCTGGGCACTAGATTCAGCTCTTACACTTGCAGGCCATGTGATGTTAACCAAGATACTTATCAAGCATCTGATTCCTACCTGTGATTCAGGAACAATTACACTGCATCACAGGGTCACAGAGAAGATCAAAAGAAACTGTGGAAAGACAGAGGTTTTTAATGAAAGATACAGTAACATGCAGATATGAAAGAATCATAAGTATTTCCAAGAAGTTCCAAAGTAAAAAATTTTGGAGGCGGGGCCAAGATGGTGGAGTAGTCAAACACTACTGGTGATCCCTCTTACAAAAAAGACCCGAAAAAATAAGTGAATCAATTATATATGACAGTCTAGGAGCCGTGAACATCAAAGGCAAAGTTGAAGAATTGGACTGAGTGGCAGGGGGAGGGAAAGACAGTTCAGAAGCAGTGAGGAGTTGCCCCACGGGAGTCGGTGCCCCGCAGGCCAGATACGCTGTCATGCATGGTGAGGCAAGCAGTGGCGTTCAGGATGTGTTTTCCACGTCAGGAGAGACCAAGCAGCAGAGAGGCTGCTTAGGCCTCCAGAGCTAGTGAAAAGCGACACTTAATTGGCAAAAGATAAGTACATGCGTTTAACCTACCAAGGAAGAACCTCTCTCATTTATCTGCTCCCTCCTCTGCACCAGGTCCCGGGCCAGCTTCAGTGATTGGTGCATCCCCTGGACCAAAAGTAGGACCTATCACAAGCCCTGAGCCATTCTCCTGGCCTTGGGGAGGGAACAAATTAACAAACAGGAAGAAAATAATCTGCCAGCTTCCCTAAGCCGGGAACTCAGGGCAGGCATAACTCCTTTGCCTAGGCACAGGCATACAGGGTCCACAGACTTTGAATGCCTTCACTCTGCATGGACCTGTGTGGGCCCATTTCAACAGTGTAGGCCCTCATTAGCACAGTACAACAGGGTATCTACCTGAAGCCTAACTTCTCTGTATCAGCTATATGGTGGAGTGGTAGGTTCATGACACTTGATACCACTCTGTCCATTAAGCAGGGTCCTTACCTACCCACATCAGGGGCCTGGGGACTGGTGGTTCTACCCACACTACCTAGCTACCTGCAACAGGGGTCTAAGAATAAGTGGTGCCTCCCAGTCCTTACAGCCAACAGCACTGGGTGCCCACAACCCAGCTGCAGAAGCTACCCACCTACACACGCTAGGGAACGGGGACACACTTTCCTCTCAGACTCTCAGGAGCAGCCATCAGCCCCCTGCCTTGCTCAATGTGTGACTCCCTACCACAGCCAGATACCTGTGCCTACTCCAATTACCTCTGCCCGTCTAGGACTGTAGGTGAGAGCATGCACCACACTTGGTGACTGACTATATGGACACCTAAGCTGAATCCATACAAGAAAAGTAAATGGACTCCTGGGCTCACATATCTAGTAACAGATCTAAGCACCTGGTGACAGGACATTAGAGCTTCGAAGGTGCCAATGATCAAACTAGCTCACACGAGCAGCCTATTTGGGCATATCAAAACAAAACAAAACAAGAAGCTAGGACACAGTAAGCAAACATAAAGTAAATAGATATAACTTATTGATGGCTTGGAGACAACAGTCAATATCAAATCACATGAAGAAGCAGATCATGATAGCTTCAGCAAGCTCCCAAAACAAAGAATTAAGAAGTCTTCTCGGAATTACTGGAGGTAGAATACAAAAGATTAGTATATAGAACTCTTCAAGATATCAGGAAAGAGATCATGCAAAATGCAGGACAAGCCAAGGAACATATTGACAAAGCAATAGAGGAACTTAAGAAGATTATAGAAGAGCACAGTGACAAATTTAACAGGCTGCAAGAATCCATAGAGAGACAGCAAACGGAAATCCAGAAGATTAACAATAAAATTTCAGCATTAGATAACTCAATAGAAAGTCATAGGAGCAGAGTTGAGGCAGTGGAAGTCAGAATTAGTGAGATTGAAGATAAAGCACTTGACATCAACTTACTTGAGGAAAAATCAGATAAAATAATTTTTAAAAATGCAGAAACCATAAGAATTATGTGAGACTCTATCAAGAGGAATAACCTACGAGTGACTGGAGCACCAGAACAAGGAGGGGTATAACAGAAAATACAGAGAGAATTGTGGGAGATTTGGTGGCAGAAAACTTCCCTGATATTGTGAAAGATGAGAAGATATCTATCCAAGATGCTCATCAAACCCCGCTGTCATGGATTGAATTATGTCCCCCCCCAAAATGTGTATATCAATTTGGCTGGGCCATGATTCCAAGTATTGTGTGATTTTCCCATGTGTTGTAAATCCTGCCTCTATGATGTTAAGGAGGGAGGATGGGCAGCAGTTGTGTTAGTGAGGCAGGGCTCAATCTATAAGGTTGGATTGTGTCTTGAGGCAATCTCTTGAGATATCAAAGAGAGAAGTGAGCAGAGGGACAGGGGGACCTCATACCACTAAGAAAGCCGTGCCAGGAGCACAGTGCATCCTTTGGACCCGGGGTCCCTGCACGGAGAAGCTCCTAGTCCAGGGGAACATCAATGAGACTGACAGAGAAGGCCTTCCCCTGGAGCTGACCCTCTGAATTTGGACTTTTAGCCTACTTTACTGTGAGGAAATAAACTTCTCTTTGTTAAAACCATCCACTTGTGGTATTTCTGTTATAGCAGCACTGAATAACTAAGACACCCACACAAGGTAGATCCCAAAAGAAAGTCACCAAGACATATTATAATCAAACTTACCAAAACCAGAGATCAAGAGAAAATTTTAAGAGCAGCTAGGGATGAACTAAAAGTCATCTTCAAAGGAGAATCAATAAGACTAAGCTTGGACTACTCAGCAGAAACCATGCAGGCAAGAAGGCAATGAGATATCATATATAAAGCCTTGAAGGAAAAAAATTGCCAGCCAAGAATTATATATCCAGCAAAACTGTCTCTCAAATATGATGGTGAAATATGATGGTGAAATTCCAGATAAACAGAAGTTTAGAGCATTTGCAAAAACCAAGCCAGAATTACAAGAAATACTAAAGGGAATCCTCCAGTTAGGAAATCAGTAACATCAGATAACAACCCGAGACTAGAACACAGGACAGAGCAACCAGATATCAACCCAGATAGGGAAGTCACAAAAGTAAATCAAAGCTAAAACACTGAAAATAGGGAAACAGATGTCAATATGTAAAAGATGACAACACTAAAACAAAAAAGAGGGACTTAAAAAATGTAGACGTATATTTTTCCTATAGAGAGGAAGTCAAGGTGATATAAAGAAATAAAAGATTGGTTTAAACTTAGGAAAATAGGAGTAAATATTAAGGTAACCAACCACAAAGGAAGCTAACAATCCTACACATCAAAATAAAAAACAAGAAAAACATAAAGACTCAGCAAATACAAAATCAACAACAATGAAAAAGATGAAAAGAAAATACATAAAAACAACTCATCACAGAAAATTAAGTGGAACAAAGAAACTGTCAACACAAAAAAAAGACATCAAAATGACAGCACTAAACTCATACCTGTCAATAATTATGCTGAATGTAAATGGACTAAATGCACTAATAAAGAGACAGAGAGTGGCGTAAGGTATACAAAAATGCGATCCATCTATACGCCACCTACAAGAGACACACCTTAGACTTAAGGACACAAACAGACTAAAACTCAAAAGGATGGAAAAAAATATATTAAGCAAACAACACTCAAAAAAGAGCAGGAGTGGCAGTATTAATCTCTGACAAAATGGACTTTAAAATAAAATCCACCACAAAGGAACAGGAAGGACACTGTATAATGATTAAAGGGTCAATACACCAGGAGGACATAACCATAATAAGTATTTACACACCCAACGACAGGGCTCCAAAATACATAAAACAAACTCTAACAGCATTGAAAAGAGAGATAGACAGTTCCACAATAATAGTAGGAGACTTCATTACCTTCAAGGTTCGATGTTAAGCCTGGGAATGGACACCCCAGTAAAACTAAATGGGACTAACGATGTACAGGAGTCCGGTGACAAGGGCCAGAAGGCAGAGGGAGAGTAGGAAACTGATGATAAGGAACACAAATTGAATAAGGACACTGTCGATGTATTGTGAGATTGTTGACCACTGCTATAGGGCAACATTTGTAGTAACTATTAAATGGGAGGCTGTTTTGTCCTGTAAGCCTTCATCTTGGGCGAGAATGGCAGCACAATTGGAAGAGCATAGTCAATATCACTTAAATGTGTAAGTAAAAAGTTTTGAAATGGTGTTTAAATAAAATAAAAATAAATAAATAAATAAATAAATAAATAAACAAATGAGACTAAAGAGGTACAATAGTCCACTGACAAGGTCCAGAAGACAGAAGGGGACAAGGAAGCCTCCTGGTGATAGGGAACACAAGGTGGAGTAAGGATATTCTTGATGTGCTGTGAGATTGTTAACCATTGTCATAGGGCAACATGTGTAGTAACTGTTAAATGAAAAACTATTTTTTCTGTAAGCCTTCATCTTAAGTGAGAATAACAGCACAGTTGGAAGAGCGTAGTCAATGTCACTGAACTGTGAATGTAGAAATTTTTGAAACGGTGTATCTTTGGCCATCTGTAATTTTCATCAAAAAAAAAAGGTTGAGAATTTAGAGGCTTAATACGTTGTGGGGTTGTTAACCAATGTCAAAAAACAACATGTGTACTACTATTTCATGAGAAACTATTTGCTCTGTAAGCTT
Source organism: Dugong dugon (assembly GCA_030035585.1). NCBI lineage: Eukaryota > Metazoa > Chordata > Mammalia > Sirenia > Dugongidae > Dugong > Dugong dugon. The sequence continues at coordinate 72,054,853 of CM057471.1, forward strand.
TCACCTGAAGTACAATAAAATATATATTAAAAAAAAAAAAAAAAAAAAAGAAATCAGGGTGGAAATGGGAAGAGTGCTGACACATTGCAGGGATTGCAACCAATGTCACAAAACAATTTGTGTATAAATGTTTTAATGAGAAACTAATTTGCCCTGTAAACTGTCACCTAAAATACAATAAATCAAAAAAACATAAAAGTAAAGTGAAAGAAAAAAAAAAAAATAGTAGGAGACTTCAACACAACACTTCCAGTGAAGGACAGAAAATCCAGAAAGAAGCTCAATAAAGACACAGAAGACCTAAATGCCACAATCAACCAACTTGACCTCATAGACATACACAGAACACTCCACCCAACAGTAGATAAGTATACTTTCTTTTCCAGTGCACATGCGACATTCTCCAGAATAGACCAAAGTAAATAATCTGTAACATTATTTTTTCCCAGAATTCAGAAACAGTAGACATGCCTGAGTTCTGAATAAAAGAGGCTTCTTATTAAATAAAACCTGTTTGTGTGCCTTATGCATTTCTTTCAGAAGGGCCAGGTTTCTGTGTGGCACAGCTCCTCCCCAGAGATCCTTGGACAAGAAAGGGAGAGAAGGTCCCTGCAGCCCCCTCCTACCCTCCATCATGGCCCTGGCTCCTGTCACCTCCTTCTCAGTTGTGTCTTCTCCCCATTGCAGCCATGGCTCACTTGGTTCTATCCCTTCCCTACCTCCATTGTGTTCCTGCAAAGCCTTTGGCTTTGGCTTATCAAACAGAATCTACTTTTTTAGAAAAATTTGTTCCTAGAAAAATGGGATTTCCATGTAATTGACATACAAATTTGTATTTGAAGTGACTGAGAATGAGAAGGAAAGTTAACTTGAGATTAATGAAACATCTTTGTGTAGCAGGCATTCAACACACACTAATTCATTTACTCTTCACAATGATCTTCACGGGAGTTAAGATAGTAGTTGTCCTTGTATTGTGGATAAGGAAACAGAGGCCTGTGGAGGTTACGTGATGTGTGCCCCAACACAAGTATGTGACAGAGCTAGAATTCAAAGCCAGGATTATTTAAGTTCACTACTCCGTGCTCCTTTTAGGAGAAGGTCTTATTAAGGAACTGAGTTACAGTCAGGAAAGTCATAGGGGAAAAAAATCTAAAACTCTTGGTTCCTGAATTTGGTCATAGTTTTCTTTCCAAAGAAAATTCCCATAACCAAATTTTCATACCAGTTTCAAAGTGCCTTAATACAGTGAGTAAACTGAACCTTGGCTTTCACAAAAGTCAAATAAAATTATTCCTTTTTTGGCGAATGTTTTGGTGTGTATATTTTCACCACAATTTTAAAAAATAATCACCTTTACAGATGGACATAAACTTTTAAAATTCTATTTAACAGGATTTGCTGGTTCTTGAAGAACAGGAGGTAAGTAATTGTATGGAGATATTTGCTCCTTTCGTGTTCTGCCTCAATGTAAGTGTCATTCTCCCTTCACCAAGAGCACAACCTTGTCAGTCAAACTGCTACATGGATTTGCATACTATGAGTCCATTATCACTAAAAAATTTACTGAGATATTTTTCCAGAGTATATTTCAGAATTTTCTAAGCAGCTAGCTACAAAGATATAAAAAATAAGCAAGCTATTTAAATCTTCTTGGAAACATTCAAATTTCAACCTTGTGATCAGGGTGAATAATGAGGTTTGAATTTTCATTAAATTAAAGATACAGCATTTGTGCCTAACACACGTATTAGGGCATTTACCTCTTGATATACAAAATGCCATCTTTATTTGCATGTTTCTATTGCTTGTTGCCCTCACTTAAAAAAAATGTATTGAGCTTTCTGAGTACCTAACTAATATAGGAAAATATCCAAAATATTATCAATAGGCAATTGACCAAATAAATTTAGTTTGTGCATATTATGCCTTTCAGTAAGTGGCAGTATCATTCTTCCAGATGCTCAGGCCAAACCTGGAGAAGTCCTTAACTCCTTAGCTTTCTCTCAACCCCATACCTAATCAATCAGTACGTTCTGTTGACCCTTCTGCAAAATATATCCCTAATCCAATCCTTGTCAACACTTCCTCCATGACCACTATAGTTCGATGACACCACCACCATCATCTCTTGCCTAGACTATGCAGTGTCTCCTAATTCTTCTCCGTGCTTCGACTCTTGCCCTCTATTCTGTTTTTCACATAGTATCCAAAGGGTCCTTTTAAAACATGACAAATGAGGTCATCCCTGTGTTCAAAACTCTCTAATGGCTTCCCTTTCCACTCAAAATAAAGCCCAGAATCCTTACCATGGCCTAAGAGGGCCTGCATGATCTGGCTTCTGCTACCTCTCCAATCCTCTTCTCCACTCTAACCGTATTAGCTTCCTTCTTCTTCCTCCTCCTCCTCAGGAGGAGCCTGCTATTCCCCCAGATGTCCTCGTGGGTCACACACTCACTAGATTAAGATATTGCTCAGAAAGACCTTTCCTGACCATGTCTAAAATAGCACTTATATTTTCACTTATTTGTTTATTATCTGTCTCCCCCCTCTAGAATGCAAGCACACCATAAGAACAGAGACATATTTAATTTTGTTTACTGCTGTATGAAGCCTTGTAAGTAGTTTCAAGTACTTAACAAGGCCTTGCAACACTAGTCTTTCTGGAGTCTCTACCTGAAGCAGGAGGGGCTTCCATGTAATTTATTGTTTAAACCAGGACACTTGAGAATGATTATTAATAACACCAGGACAACAGACAAAACAGATTAAGCCAGGGCTGTCCTGGCAAACCTGGATGCATGATCTCCCTACCTATAAGTGACCTTAGAAGATCCTACTCCCTTGGGTGCAGTGCACAGGTACCTGGAAGACCCCTTCCTGCAACCCTTCATGCCTCACGGACTTGTAATTCTTCAGTCTGACCCTGACAACTTGTGATGAAGACATAACAAGGCCTTGCAACAGTCTTTCTGGAGTCTTCTCCACCTGAAGCAGTAGGGATCCTCAACAAGGGTACTAGCAGCACAGTGCCAACCTCAGTGCAGTCCCAGAAGAGCTTTTATAACTTATGGCCAGTGATAAAGTGTCAGTGGGCCCCATCTCTGTTTCTAGCTCTCAGCTTCCACTCAACTCACAACTGTCCTGAGAAGACTATGCCAGATATTGGAATGGGCACTAGATCAAAAGTCAGGAGACCTGCGTTCCAGCACCAGTCCTACTATTTAATTAGTACCGACCTTGGGCAAGTCTCCTTCCTGGGTTCAGTTGTCCTGTCTGTAAAATGGAGGTGTGGACTCAGTAGACTGGACAGTACCTTCAAGTTCTACTTGTCTGTTAGTTCATGACTCAGAGTTCTGGTAATTGGCTTACTAGCTGTCAACTCAGCTGGACCTGATCCTGGGCCTCCTTATGGCCTCCTGGTTTGTTCCTATAGTCCAGTGGTTCTCAGTGTGGTGTCCTTGAACCAGCAGCATCAACATCATCTGAGAACTTGTTAGAAATGGAAATTCTTGCATTTCAATTGAGTCATAATCTCTGGGGATGGGACCTAGCAATCTATAGTTTAACAAGCCCTCTGGGCAATTCTGATGCATGGTCAAGTTTAAGAACACTACTTTAGTCCATGCACTATTATTCTAAGATGGTCAACTGTCAAAACTCCAAACTGTTGTAGGTGCTTTTTAAGGGGCCCCTGAGAATGGAAGAGACACCAGAATCTTGAAGATATGTGATTGTTGTCATCATTTCCAAAACAGAGAAAGAAATGTTACAAACTATAGAACCCTAAAGTGGATAGAGATCTCTGACATGATTCTAAGAAATTTACCAAAAACTGGTTTGTGAGAAAGAGGTGATCATTTGGAGGCAGCATGGACTTGTGAAAAACAAATCATATCTGACCAATTTTGTTTCTTTTCTCATTATGTGCAGTCACTTATGCATATTTATTAATCATCTCCAATATGTCCAGTGCCAGGCTTGGCACTGGGGAGTCAATGGAAAGTAAGATATATATGGTCTCTCCTTCACAGGACTTATGTTCTGGTAGTAGAAACAGACAACTATGCAAGTTCAATAAAAGAATCACAGAGTGAATAGTGCTATGAAGAAAGTAAACAAAGTGTTAACAATCTGGGGAGAGGGGGATGTTGAACTTTATATTGGGAGAGCACGAAAGGCCTCTCTGGGAACTGACAGTTGTGCTGAGACCTGCATGATGGGAAAGAGCTGGCCATACAAAGAGCTGTGGAGGAGTTCCAGGTGGAGAGATCAGCTTGGCAGTGTCCTTCCTCTTCCTCACTCTATATAGGACACCACTATATAGAAACCACTATGGGGAAACAGCGGTTACTGATGGGTGTGCATCTGTCTGTTGGATGTCTTAGGGGCAGAAAAATGTTTAGAGCACAGCCTTAGACACTTAGATTTTATAAATTTTAATTCTCCCAGATCCAGCTATCCTGAATACTAGCATTCTGCCTTGACATCCTCTTCTGACTCATTGCCAATGCTTTAAACCCCTTTGTTCACTTAACTGACCACCAAAAATCCCCCTGTCTAGTGGTGGGCCAAACAACCTTGCAGAGAGGTTGTCTTCCAACATCAGATTTTTTTTCCAGATTATTATTTATTTTTAAGTACTTCAGGCATACAAAAAAGCATAGAGAATATTATAATGAAATATATAAACCCACTACCCAGTTTATGGAAAAATAAAACATAAGACCGTATGAACTGCTCCCTGATCCCATTCCTCTTTCTCCCTTCTCTATAGTGTCTATTATCCTGCATTTGGTGTTTATCATTCCCACAGAAATCAGATTTTAATCCAGTGTTTAAATTTGAGGATGGTATACTGAACATTTGTATTAGCTACTTCTAGATTGGCTTTTTTTTTTTGCACATCTGTTTTGACATTTTGAGATTAAATGTCTAGACATTGGGGAAAATGAGCTTTTAGTATAAATTGCCTACAATTTTCATTTCTATTTCTGTTTCTAAAAGAGTCCACAAGATATCAGCCAAAGATTGTTGTGTTAAGTTTTGAATTACAATTTAGCTCTCCTTTGCTAACTGGGGTTTGGACTATTGCTGATGAGTTGATTAAAAGATGATGCCAGTCCTGAGTTCCTGTGGGCCATTTATGTTGAGCAGTGTTTTTCCACAGAATGGACCTGCACCTTGCAGATGCCATTAGTAATGAAATTACAATTGAATTAACTCACATAAATGCATATAGCCTTATCTGTAAGCTATAAATCTATAAAAATAAAGGAATCATCATTGTTAACATTGGTTAAAATTGGGATGGAGGGAGGAAGTAATCTGGCCAAGTAGCCATTCTGGTGACTGAAGTTTTGTCTTCTTAAATCGTCAACAGGAATAATGAAATAATCTCATAACTATTTATGCTTTGATGATAAAAATTTATTTTAACCCCTTTCACTATCTTATTGTAAGGGCTCTGTGAATTTCAAGTTTGGGGTTCTTTTTTCCAAAGATGGACAGCTCACTGATGATGAAATGTTCAGCAACGGTGAGTAGTCTCTTCCTCCTTTCTGCTGAGTGGAAACTCTGTTCTGCCTTATTGTAGTTTTTGTTTTTTAAATATCATTGTGATGAAATATATATAACAAAAAGTTTGCCATTTCAACCATTCTTAAGTGTACAATTCAGTGATATTAATTATATTCACCATATTGTGCTACCAGCTGCACTATTTCCAAAAGTTTTACATCACCCCAAACAGAATCTCAGAACCCCTTCAGCAGTAGCTCCCATTCCCTTCTCCTCTCAGCCCCTGGTAACTACGAATAAGCTTTTGCTATATGCATTTGCCTATTTAGAAACTTCATGTAAGTAGGAACATACAATATTTGTCCTTTTGTGTCTGACATATTTTATTCAGCATGATGTTTTCAAGGTTTATCCATGTCATAGCATGTATCAGAATTTTATTTCTCTTTATGGCTAAGTAATATTCTATTGTATATATATATATATATATATACAATATTTTGTTTATCCATTCATCTGTTGATGGACATTTGGGTTGTTTCATTTTGGAGGATTGTGAATAGTGCTGCAGTGAACATTGGTGTGCATTTATCTGTTTTAAGTTCCTGCTTTCAAGTCTCTTGGGTATATACCTAGGAGTGGAATTGCTGGATCATATGGTAATTCTGTGTTTAAATTTTTGAGGAACCATCAAACTGTTTTCCACAGAGGCCATACAATTTTACAGTCTAATCAGCAATGTATGTTGTTGTTAGGTGCCATCGAGTCAGTTCCAACTCATAGCGACCCTATGTACAACAGAACGAAGCACTGCCCAGTCCTGTGCCATCCTCACAATTGTTTTTATGCTTAAGTCCATTGTTGTAGCTGCTGGTGTCAGTCCATCTCATTGAAGGGCTTCCTGTTTTTCACTGACCCTCTACTTTACCAAGCATGATGTCCTTCTCCAGGGACTGATTCCTCCTGACAACATCTCCAAAGTATGTGAGACATAGTTTCACCATCCTTGCTTCTGAACAACATTCTGGTTGTACTTCTTCCAAGTCAGACTTGTTTGTTCTTTTGGCAGTCCATGGTATATTCAGTATTCTTCTCCAGCACCACAATTCAAAGGCGTCAATTCTTCTTTGGTCTTCTTTATTCATCGTCCAGCTTTCACATGCGTAGGAGGCAATTGAAAACCCACGGCTTGGGTCAGGTGCACCTTAGTCTTCAAGGTGACATCTTTGCTTTTCAACACTTTCAGGAGGTCTTTTGCAGCAGATTTGCCCAATGCAATGTGTCTTTGGACTTCTTAACTGCTGCTTCAGTGGGTGTTGATTATGGATCCCAGTAAAATGAAATCCTTGATAATTTCAGTCTTTTCCCCGTTTATTGTGATGTTGCTTATTGGTCCAGTTGTGAGGATTTTTGTTTTCTTTATGTTGAGGTGTAATCCATACTGAAAGCTGTGGTCTTTGATCTTCATCAGTAAGTGCTTCAAGTCCTCCTCACTTTCAGCAAGCAAAGTTGTGTCATCTGCATAACGCAGGTTGTTAATGAGTCTTCCTCCAATCCTGATGCCCCATTCTTCTTCAAATAGTCCAGCCTCTCAGATTATTTACTCAGCATACAGATTGAATAGGTCTAGTGAAAGGATACAACCGTGACACACACCTTTCCTGACTTTAAACCACACAGTATCCCCTTGTTCTGTTCAAACAACTATCTCTTGATCTACTTACAGGTTCCTCATGAGCGCAATTAAGTGTTCTGGAATTCCCATTCTTCGCAACGTTATCCATAATTTGTTATGATCCACACAGTTGAATGCCTTTGTACAGTCAATAAAACTCAGGTAAACATCTTTCTGGTATTCCCTATTTTCAGCCAGGATCCATCTTACATCAGCAGTGATATCCCTGGTTCTGTGTCCTTTTATCCAGCTTGAATTTCTGGCAGTTCCCTGTTGATGTACTGCTTCAGCTGCTTTTGAATGATTCTCAGCAAAATTTTACTTGTGTGTTATATTAATGATATTGTTTGATAATTTCCAAACTCGGTAGGATCACCTTTCTTGGGAATAGGCATAAATATAGATCTCTTCCAGTTGATTGGCCAGGTAGCTGTCTTCCAAATTTCTTGGAATAGACAAGTGAGTACTTCCAGCGCTGCATCCGTTTGTTGAAACATCTCAACTGGTATTCCGTCAATTCCTGGAGTCTTGTTTTTCACCAATGCCTTCAGTGCACCTTTGACTTCCTCCTTCAGTACCATTGGTTCCTGCTTATAGGGTACCTCCTAAAATGGTTGAATGTCGACCAGTTCTTTTCGGTATAGTGACTCTGTGTATACCTTCCATCTTCTTTTGATGCTTCCTGAGTCATTTAATATTTTCCCCATAGAATCCTCCAATATTGCAACTCAAGGCTTGAATTTTTTCTTCAGTTCTTTCCGCTTGAGAAATGCAGAGCGTGTTCTTCTCTTTTGGTTTTCCATCTCCACGTCTTTGCACATGTCATTCTAATACTTTACTTTGTCTTCTCGAGCCACCCTTTGAAATTTTCTGTTCAGCTCTTTTAGTTCATCATTTCTTCCTTTCACTTTATCTAAAGGACCCGGCAGTCTACTTCTGAAAAGATTTAGCCAATGAAAACTTTATGAATAGCAATGCATGACAGTCCCAATTTCTCCACTTCCTCCCCTACACTTGTTATTTTCTGGGGTTTTGTTTTGTTTTATAATAGCCATCCTAGTGGGTGTGAAGTGATCTCTCATTGTGGCTTTGGTTTATATTTCCCTAATAACTAATAATGTTAAGCATCTGTTCATGTGCTTATTGGCCATTTGTATGTCTTATTTGGAGAAATGTCTGTTCCAGTCCTTTGCCCATTTTTTCATTGGGTTGTTTGTGTTTTTGTCATTGAGTTATACTAGTTTTTTATATATTCTGAATATTAAACCCATATCAGATAAATGGTTCCCAAATATTTTCTCCCATTCTGTAGGTTGTCTTGTTGTAGTTTTGACAATCCAAACTGAACTTCTCTGTTGAGTTGGTATGTTTAATGCAAAGAAACAGACAGTAGTTTTATGAAATTTTAGGATAAATTTTCAGGGTAAATTTTGTAGGACAGTTGTTGCCCAGTTTCATTCATTCAATAAATATTTATCAATCACCTAATTTATACAAGTCACTCCTCTTGGCACTGGAAATAAAATTTAACTGGAAAATTGTAGGAGATTTGGAGAATTCAGTTCTACACAGTACCAGTAGCAGTATGATATTTTTCTCTGAGATTTTTATGGTTGATAGTCTTATAAAATGGTGTTATTTTCTTGATATTTAGCACTGTTTAAAAATACCTATTTGTTATTAATAGACACAGTGTTAAAACGAAAATTATGTTATGCCAATAATAGAAATTGATTGAAGTTTATTTAATTTATGATTTGCAAATTGGTAACATTTCGACTAGGGAGTCAAAAATGTTCCAAAGAGGAAGGAACTTCAAAGATTCTTATATCCCATCTTATCAACACTGCCCTGGAAGCAAGGCCAGAACAGTGTGTACATAATAACAGTTTACCCTAAAACATGGTTTCTAGTCTGACCTTGGAGTTTGTTTCTCAGAACTGACTTCACATAGATAATTCTTCAAAAGAGCACAATGCCTAAGGCAAAACGGACTTTACTAATTATCTAAACTATTGTTTAACTTAAAGATGACTTTTAGGAGACTAGTTTCCTCAAGGCTCAAGGTTCAAAGATCATCTCAAGGCAATAGCTTGTGTGGGTCACCTTAACCCCCATGGAACCCAAAAATCTGGATTCCACAAGAATTAAACTTCTTTTCTCAGCAGTAATAACATTTTCATTTTATATTACTAAACACCGGTGGTCCCAATCTGGCAATGGTAAGATTGGTTAGTCTGATGCTGTAGTTTTCCTTTCCTTGGGTTCCTGGGATGGAATCTCAAGAACTTTCTGCATGATCCTCCCCAAAAAAGGGAATGCGATTCTGTTTACCTACTGCATAGATCTGCAGAGACCTAGTTAATTTTCAAGCGGTTTCAGTGCACTTTTAGAAAACTAGGACTTGTTGATAGCCGTAATTTCCTCATACTTTGTCTCTTCCTACAGAAATCGGAAGTGAAGCTTTTCAAAAATTTTTAAATCTTCTGGGTGACACAATCACTCTAAAGGGCTGGACAGGCTACCGCGGTGGTCTGGACACCAAAAGTAAGCTTGCCTCTTGATCTGTTCTGTTTTAATTTGTATAGCATTTGTTAGTCAGCGTGATCTGTATTTGAACTTACACCTGAGATAGGGGAAGTGATGGACAGAAGAGGGCTGGAGGGAAGTTGAGCTTGACACCCAGTCTGACGTGGGCTCGTTGTACACATTTGGTGGCTCTGTTGAGCTTTGTAAGACCAGATCAACCCTCGTAGCCCTTGAGTGGTGGCCGGAGTCGTGGTCTGTCCATCAATACTTATTATTGAGCATCTTCTGTGTGCTAGGACTCTGCGAGTCTCCTGGGATATAGTGGTGGATAAACCAACATGGTCCCTGCCTTTCTGGAGCTTATAGTCCAGTGGACAACACAGGCATAAACAGATAATTGTCAAATAACTGAATACGAAGTATTGAGAGGTACTAAGAGGAAAAATACAGAGTGCAGTAGGGAATTTTGTCACACTGGGGACTAGGGAAGGCTTCCCTGAGATAGTGATGTTTGAGACCTGAGGGAGTGATGAATAGGAGTAATTTGAGTGTCCTAAGGGGAGAAGAAAACTCCAAGCACAGAGAATATTTGTGAAGTCCCTGAGGCAGGAAAGAGCATGCTTTCTTCAGGAAACTAAGAGAGTACCTTTATGGCTGGAGGGAGCAGAGGAAGCAAGAATGATGCAATATGGACTGGAGGAAAAAGGGGATAATCATGCAGGGAGTTTGAGGTCATGTTAAGAATAGTTTTATTCTAAATGTTCTTGGATGTCATTAAAATGGCTTAAGTAGCGGAGTTATAGGATCATATTTGCATTTTTGAGCATAACCCACTGACTGCAGTGTGGAGAGTGGTCTAGAGGGGAGTAAGAAGAGGGACCAGTTAAGAGGCTGTTGCAGAAGTCCAGACAAGCAATGATGGTGGCCTTGGCTGGGAACCGGGTGGGAGGTTGGGAAGGAGAGGAGTGAACTGAGTTAAGAGCCGTTTTAAAGGTAGAGTTGGCAGGATCCTGCAACTGATTGAGCATGGGCAGTAAGGACGAAAAAGGAACCACAGATGCCCCTTGGGTTTCTGGCCTGAGCAGCTGGGTAGGTGGTGGCTCCAGACTGAGGTTGGGAACACCAGAGGTGAAGCAGTTTGGAGTTATGGATCTGGGAAAGAGGGTAGGTAAGATTGCAAGTTTAGATTTGGAATCACTTATGTTTTTATATTTGTATAGCATTTCTAGCTTTCTTGTGTGTTTTTATTTTTGTTGTTTTATTTGATACGGTAAATCCTTGAAGTAAGTGAGGCAGGTGGTGTGATGCTGATTTGGCCTAAGTTTGATAAGCTTGATATCCAGGTATCCTTATCCTTTGGGAACCTCATCTTTCCACCAGCCCACATTTGCATCATTTCATGGATTCTGAATATGGAAAGGGTAAGCACTTTGTGAGAATTGCACTGTGAGTAATGTAATACACAGATGCAGGAGGGGAGTATTTGGCCCCAGCTCACTCCTACAAGCTCTATGTGCACGTGGTTAGTTCTTAAGTACCCGCAAGTTCATCATCCCCATTGCCAACTCTGAGCCTCTCAGTTATGGTAATAACTACCATTTATTGAGTCCATTCTGTGGTCAGGCATTCTACTACACACCTTACAAGTATAGTCTTGTTGAGTCTTCCCAACATCCCTACGAGTTTTTATCCCCAGTTTCAAACTAGAAGACTGAAGCTCAGAGAAAGGTATGGTATCTTGTAAAAGTTAACATAAGTAATGAGAATTTGAACTCAAATCTGTCTAACTCTAAAGCCCATACTTTTAATCACTACAATTCTGCCAGTAATATCACTGCCAGCAGTAACTGGAACACAAGGAATTGTAACACACTCTCCTTTTAAGCCTAGACTTCTCATGACTTCCTGTACTCTGAAGCAAGGTATGAATCAGATAGCAAGCAGCTTAGAGAGAGAGGAAGAGGTCTCTCCATGTGGGTAGGAGCCTGTAGCCATCAGAGAGTTGACATTTAGGTGATTCATACTGTTACTTCCACTCACATGGATAATCCAGAGTGATCCTGGAGAGTTTATTAATGGTGTGTTATATTCCCCCAGTCCACAAATAGAGACTATTTCCTTATGGCTTAAGAGTTCTCTATGCCCACTAAATGCATATTTGTACTTTACAGATGATACCACAGGAATACATTCAGTTTATACTGTGTACCAAGGGCATGAGATCATGTTTCATGTTTCCACTATGCTGCCATATTCCAAAGAGAACAAACAGCAGGTAAGTTGTGAATGCAGGCTCTTTGAGAGCACACAAATCGTAAAATAGTAACCTGAGTGTGGAGAAGGCACTCTTGATTTCATAGAATTGGAGACTGCGTGCATCTAATATATGAGCTGAACTTCAGGCACCACTTTAGGGATATTGTTTAAGTCTGTATATTTGAACTTTCACCAAGTCTTAGGAAGAACTATCTATTTCCTAAAGAAATAAAGGATCAAGTTCAGGATGTGCACCCGTGCTTGTGTGTGAGCATATATGTAGCTTCGTGCGTGAGAGTGTGGTTTATAGACTCCTGAGAGACTGTTTTATATATATGCTGTTTTTTCTCTGTGACTGCTCTCAGTGTGCCTTGTGTCTTGTCAGAATGAGACTATCCAGGACATAAAATGAATCCTGAGCAGTGGTTGACACGTGCTGTTTTTCAAGTTAATGAAGGAGGCTAACATTGAGTGTCTACACGGGCTATGACGTTGAAAAAATGTATATACCTGAGATACTCCTCACCCACCCCCAGAGACTGTCATTTCCAGGAGAGGCAGCACGCCATATTGGTCCCAACTGGCTGGAATTTATATGTAACAAAGACACATGCTGCTGATTTTTGATAGATATGGGAGATTCCATTTAACTTTTTATTAGATTCTTACCTTTTTTTACACATTGATGGTATTTCTATGAATAAATATCACAAACATGAATGGGAAGTTGTTCAGCAAGGATTTATAAGAAATACGCACCTAGAGAAGGTATGTGATGGGGCTACAAAGGCTTTTCTGAGTACTTGTAACTCTTAGTAAGAATTCAGTAAAGGGGAAAGGCAATACAGGAGATCAGTGGGATAGAGTACGGGAAGCGTTGTGGAATATAAAAGGTGCTTAGAGACCTGAGGGAGGAAATGGCTAGTTCTATTTGATAGTTTGAGGCCTGAAATAAGGAGCTGGTGGTTTGTCTTGTAGGTAATGGAGACCCACTGCGGGGGTTTAAGCTTGTTCTGGTTTTAGAAGAATAACTACAGTAAAGGGCTGGTTGAAGCAGCCAATGCCCAGGTCCAGGAAGACTCCTTAAGTGGCTGAGAGCTACTTTCTGCAAGTCATCTTCGTTTGTGTGGTTGAGGATATCAATATTATTGCTATAAGATTCCACCGTCTAGTAGTTGAAGCTCTTATGATCTTAGAGTCACATGGAGAAGAAAGAACAAGTTGACCTTCACAATCATCATGGCTTTTATTGACCTCTCACATTTTAACAATAATATGAAAAAACCTCCATTGAAATACTGTACAAACTCCCTTACCCCCATCTCCAACCTATTCCAACCCTGTACATTCTCTTCTTTTTCTGCATTTATCTATTCCCTTGATGACCTCATCTAGTCTTGTGGCTTTAAATAGCTTTTATATGCCCATGACACTCAAATTTAGATCTCCAGCCAGACCTGTCTCCAGAACTTCAGACTCAGGTATGCAGCCTCCTTCATGACACTTCCACTGGGTTAGACATCTCAAACCTAATACGTCCAAAACTGAACTCTTGGCTTTCTCCTCCAAACCTGCTCTTCCACAGTCTTTCTTATTTCAGTCAATGGCTATTGCGTTCTTTCAGTTTCCTGGACAAAGCCTTGGAGTTATTCTTGACTCCTGTTTATTGGTCACACCCAGTATTCACTTAGTCAGGAAATCCTGTTGGCCCTACCTTCAAAATATATCTAAAATCTGACCGGTTTTCCTATTACTGTCCTCTTCTGAGCCGCCATCATCTCCTGTATGGATTATTACAATAGCCTTCTTCCTGTCTGGCCTCCCTCCTTTTACCCTTGTCCCCATATAGCCTGTTTCTCAATCAAGCAGTCAGAGTGATCCTTTAAAACACAAATCAGACGTTGCTTCTCTTCTGAAACCCTCCAGTGGCTCCTCTTCACTCAGCGTAAAAGCTCAAATCCTTACAATAGCCTTCAAGGCCCTACCTGACCCCTGTTACTTCTCTCATCTCATTGCCCACCACTCTTCCTATGTACTCCATTCCAGTCACATTGGCTTCTTTTCCTGTTCCTCAGAATCACCAGCTACTCTCCCACCTAAGGCCTTTTTGTTGGCTGTTCCCTCTGCCTAGAACTCTCTTCCACCAGATAGCTACTTGGCTGACTCTTTCACCTCCATTAAATCTATTCAAATGTAAACTCTGTGGAGCTGACCCTGATTCCTCTATTTAAAGCAGCAAACTTCACCACTGGTGTCCCCAGCCCCCTCCATGACACTTACTACCTTCTAGCATTATGCTTCTTATTGAGTATGCTTGTATATTATGCTTATTGTCTATTTTTTGTGCCTTCTACTAGAATGTAAGCCCCATGAGGGCAGGAATTTTGGTCTGCTTCATTCATTGATGCATCCCAAGTACCTGGACTAGAACCTGGTACATAGTAGTAGCTCAATAATTACTTTAAAAAAATATATAATAACTTTATTGAGGTGTAATTCAAATACCATACAATTTACCCACTTAGAGTGTACAATTCAGTGGTTTTTATTATACTCACAGGGTTGTGCAGCCATCACCACAATCAATATTTTCATGTCCTAAAAAAGAAACTCTACTTTCCTTAGCCATCAGTCCACATCCCTCCTCTCCCCTCCAGCCCCTAACCTCTAGCAGCCACTATTATCTTTTCTGTCTCTATGGATGTGCCTGTTCTGGATATTTCATATAAATGGGTCATACAATATGTGATCTTTTGTATCTGGCTTCTTTCACTTAGCTTATTTTCAAGGGTCATTCATGTTGTAGCCTGTATCAGTACTTCATTCCTTTTTATAGCTGAATAATTTTCCATGTATGGATATGCCATGTTTTGTTTATCCATTCTCCAGTTGATGGATCAATAATTACTTTTTGTTGTTGTTTTTTTTAATTTTTTTTTTTTTTTTTACTTCAGGTGAAGGTTTACAGAACAAATAGTTTCTCGTTACACAGTCAGTATGCATATTGTTTTATGACGTTGGTTAACAACGCCACGACATGTCAACGCTCTCCCTTCTCGACCTTGGAGGACCTTTTTTCTTTTTTTGGTGAAAATATACATAGCCAAAGGTACACCATTTCAAAAATTTCTACATGTACAATTCAGTGACATCAATTACATCCTTCCAGTTGTGCTGCTATTCTCACTATCCTTTTCCAGATTATTCCATCACCATTATCTTCAACTCACTGCCCCCAGGCTTCCCATCAACCTTTTGAGTTACTATTGTTAATTTGATCTCACATAGATAAGTTCTTTTTATTTTTATTTTTATTTTTATTTTTATTTTTTTTACTTTAGATGAAGGTTTACAGAACAGTATAGTTTCTCATTAAACAGTTAGTACACATATTGCTCTATGACAATGGTTAACAACCCCACGACATGTCAACACTGTCCAGTAATTACTTTCTGAATTGAACTGAAATCGTTATACCCTCTGAACCTTAATTTCCTCATTTACAAAATGGGAATAGAATCTGGTACGAATGTTCTCCAGGAGCTTACAGCATAGAGTAGGAATTATGGAATATGTGCGAAAATACAAAGCAGATTGTAAGCCCCATAAGAAAGGCACCATAAAAATGCTATGGATACTGAAGGACAGGACGTTAACTTCTAATAGAGATTAGCAGAGGCTTCCTGGAGAAAGTACCATTTGTCTGGCGTTAGACCAATAGGCAGGTTTGAGATATTCAGAAATGAGAGACTAGACAAAATAAATCGGGCAAACAAGGACCCTCTTTTGGTTATCTATTGCTACATGACAAAGCATTTTAAAACCTACTGGCTTAAAACAACGACCATTTTATTATCTTTCAGGGTCCTGTGTATTGGCTGGGCTCAGCCAGCAGTGTTTTTACTGGTCTCACTTGGGGTCTCTTAAGCAGTTGCAGTCAATGGCAACTGAGGAGTTAGAGGTTTGACAAGGATGCTGGAACAAATGGGCCTCTCTCCCTCTCCATGAAGTCTCAGGTCCTCTCTTTTGCCTATGGCCACTCAAGTGCTCTCTTCACATGGCCTCTCTAGCAGAGCAGCTGGACTTCTAACATAGTGGCTTAGGGCTCCCAAAATCATATGCTCTAAGAGGGAGAAGACAGAAGCTTCTATTCCTCTTAAAATGCTAGGCCTGGCACTGGTCCAGGGTCACCTTTGCTACATTTCATTGGTTAATGTGAGTCACAGGCCAACCATATTGAAGGGGAGGGGAAATAAACTCCACCTGTATGGCCAGCAAAGCCAAAAATATTTACTGTCTGTCCCTATACAGAAAAAATTTGCTGACCGCAAGTCTAGGGGATGATTTTGGAAAGATCAGCTGAAGTCAGATTATGTAGTTGTTCTCAGAAAGCATGTGCTTCAGAAGTATCTGTGGCGTTTATAAAAAGTACACATGCATGAGCCTCATCCCCAAACTGGGGTGAGGCTCAGGGCACCTGTATTTCTAACGAGCTCCCCAATGAACTCTGATGCATGCCTCCTGTTTGGGGACCTTGAATCCCAGGCTAAAGGGATTATGAGTAGTCTCAGAGAAGAAACTAGTCTACAGTGCTGATAGCCTACATGAGCCATGGCCTCATCTACCCCAAGAACAGAAGAACTAGATGGTGCCCAGCTACCACTACCAGCCATTCTGATCAGAGCCACAATAGATGGACCCTGATAGAGTGGGAGAAAAATGCAGAATAGAACTGAAATTCTTAAAAAGTCTAGACTTACTAGACCAGTTGAGATTAAAGGACTCCCTGAGACTATCTCCCTGACATACTCTTTAAACTTTGAACCAAAGGTATCCCATGAGGGCACCTTTTAGCGAAATAACAGATTGGCACACAAAATAAAGGATATTATCCATGAATATGGTGCTCCATTAAAAAACATGAGACCAAAAGGTCAACAATTACTCTAAAGCAAAGATGAAAAGATAAGGGGCCAGGAAACTAGAGTGCTGGAAACAGAACAACCAGAACACAATTAAAGACAATGTTGACACACTGTGAAAAATGTAACTAATGTCACTGAACAATTTGTGTAGAAATTCTCAAATGGGAACCTAATTTGCTGTGTAAACTTTCACCAAAATACAATAAAATATTATTTAAAAAAAAAAAAAAAGATTTCACCCTAGAAAACCCTATAAGGCAGTTCTACTCTTACACAGGGTCACTATGAGTCAGAATCGACTTGACAGCACCTAACAACAACAGCAGTTGCACAACTCTGTGAATAAACTAAAACCCACAGAATTGTACACTCTAAAAGAGTAAATTGTACGGTATATGAATTATATCTCAATAAAGCTGTAAAAGAAAAAAAAAGATTATGAGTGAGGATAGACTTGATCACAACAGTAGATATGAGAGAGACCAGAGGCAGGAGGCTAGTTAGGAGGCTTTTGTAGAAGGGTAGAAAAGAGGAAATGCAGGCCAGAATTGGGAGAGGAGCAGAGGAGGTGAATAGGAGAGGTGGAGAGATTGAACCAGTAAAATAAGGGAAGCAAGAAGTCAAAGATGACTAAAGTTTGAGGGCTATTTGATAGTTGCTGTTGTGCTGTATTATGTTGTGTTGTGTCATGTTTTTTTTTAACTCTCAATGTGCCATGTTTGAATGACTTTCTCAGTGATGTTGTTTATGCTTACATACAGGTGGAAAGGAAGCGCCACATTGGAAATGATATCGTCACCATTGTGTTCCAGGAAGGAGAGGAATCTTCTCCTGCCTTTAAGCCTTCCATGATCCGCTCTCATTTTACACGTATCCTGTGCCTTTGTAAATGCTCCAGTTTAGCAAGCTATTGGTTGGCCTATTGGACTTAAAATGACCCCCAAACGAAATGTTATAATTGACTTGCTTTGCATTATTAGATTCTTAGACCCACTGTTTTGGAATTTGAAAGAGAGACCCTCTTTCTCTCTCATCCATTGTTGTGTGGATGCATTAATTCTCAGAGATTTCTTCCTGACTTCTGAAATAACTTCCCTTTCCTAAGGTAGTCTGTGAAATGAGGGCAACTTCCTACCACCCATCAATAATAAATGAATTAGAAGAATTATAGGTAGTGAATCCTCTGAGAAATTTGCTTTAGGTATAAAAATTTATAAGTTAAGAGACAAGCCAAAATACTTTTTCTTTGTTGACTTTGAGACCTGATAATAACTGCTACATTACCATCTCTTGAAATCTTAACAAATATTTTTATTTGCTTTCCCTCTGTTTATCCTAATCTTTATCTAACTCATATTGCTGAAAAAGTCCAGTGATGAGGCTAAAGTTCACTGTAATTTCTGAGCTCAGCTTAGCCAGACAGGTATGGGACATGAGCATGGCCAACCCAGTCATGGGCCTGTTGCTCTAGGTCACAGGCCATAACAGTTAAATCCAAAGGAGGTAGTTGTACAAGTTGTACATAATAAGTAAAAGATAACTAATAGATATTTTCCAAATAAATTCTCATCTAGACCCTCATATTCCCTGGAGACTCCAGTAAAAATGTCCAGAGACAGGACCATCATAACTCATTGCATCTGGAAATAGGTTGCTCTATATACTTTGACTTCTTTATTATAACCTAACAATATAACACCTAAGTTTTTAAAAGTTTAAAATTGCCAAATTCCTTCCATGAGAATAGGGAAGAAAATAGCTATGTACATACAACTTAATTATAACTTTTTTTGTTCTCATCCCTGCTTACTAAGTGATATCTTGCTCTAGTCACTGGGATTTAGAACTAATATCTCGCTGCACTCCCCACCCCCACCCCACCCCCCACTTCCTGCATTGGTTCTTCTTGTAGCACAAAAAACTTCTCCAGGTACATGCAGGAAGGAGAAGAAGGTGACTTTTTGAATAATAGAGGTAGTCACTATTTTTAGTATTTCCTTTAGTTACTAGTTTTAGATTTGGAGCTTAGCACATTTGTTTCTGGAAAGGGACAAGCAGTTAATGCAGACTCATTCCATTAAGTCTGGAATTGAAGGGGATGGAAACACTTTGAGGGATCGATGGCTTTTTAGCTCTAGCTGAGGGAAGCTAAGAATAGAAGGTAGTAGAGGGAAGAGAGGAGTGGGAGAAAGAAAGAAGAGCTGATTGGGACTATTTTAGACTCAGCCTGCCCTGACACAGCCAAGTAGATTCTGCTTAGAGGCTACCAGCAGCTACATCAGTTTGTTTTGTTTTGTCTTGTTTCATTTGCCAAAGCTGGAAGGAGAGAGGGGGAAGGTATACAGTGGAAACATTTAAATTGCTTAAATGTGTGAGATCAAATATGTGACTAATTTCATATTGGAATCTCGTTTGTGTTTTCAGGCATGGAAATTGCTCTTTCTGCTTTGTTGGCTGCTTAGTTGTTTTAACCTGTTGCCATCGAGTCGATTCCAACTCATAGTGACCCTACAGGACAGAGTACAACTGCCGCATAGGGTTTCCTAGGAGCAGCTGGTGAATTCAAACTGCCAAGCTTTTGATTAGCAGCCAGACTCTTAACCACTGAGCCACCACGGCTCTGCTTAGTTGTTTAGTAGCTTTTTATTATTTTAATTTATATTGCTTTTCTGACAGATTTGAACATTTAGCCCTTTCCCCAAAGAATGAACACACAGAGGTTGAACCTAGTCCTTGTGGTCTTGCATATGTTTTCCTGGGCTGTCTCTTAAAGCAGTCAAGATTCTATCCCAGGCTACCACCAGTGAACGCCCTGACAGGGAACACAACAGAGAGTCCCTGATGGAGCAGGAGAAAGTGGGGTGTGGAACTCAAATTCTAGTAAAAAGAGCAGACTTAATGGTCTGACTGCGACTGGAGGAACCCCAGAAGACATGGCCCCTGGACTCTCTTTTAGCGCAAAGCTAAAACCATTCCCAATACCAGCTCTTCAGACAAAGATTAGACTGGACTATGGGACATAAAATGATACTCGTGAGGAATGTGCTTAGCTCAAGTAGATACATGAGACTAAATGGGCAGCTCCTGTCCAGATGCGAGATCAGAAGGCAGAGAGGGTCAGGAGCTGATTGAATGGACACAGGAAATCTGGAGTGGAAAGGAGGAGTGTGCTATCACAGTACAGGGAGATCAACTAGGGTCACATAACAATGTCTGTATAAATTTTTGTATGAGAGACTAACTTAAATTGTAAACTTTCACATAAAGCACAATACAAAAATAATAAAAATAAAATAAATAAAAAAATTTAATAAAAATACTATTGGAAAAAAAAAAGATTCTGTCCCAACATTGAAGTGATAGGTACCTTAACCACATAAAATTCTGGTCTAAAATAGTTCTGCACAAGGGATTTTCAAAGCACAAGTTGTTGACTGAACATTAGGGTTGTTGATTAATTTCTTTAACCAACATCACAGATATTTTTGCTTTAGTGAAGTATGATCAACGAAGTGACAATTACAGGTAGGTAATGACTTTATCTCAATTTCTTGTTCTAATTCTCATGTTTACTCATAATTTGGCATTGATTTTCAGAGACTTTTTTTTATTGTGCTTTAAGTGAAAGTTTACAGTTCAAGTCCGTTTCTCATACAAAAATTTATACACAGATTGCTGTGTGACCTTAGCTGCTCTCCCTATAATGTGACGGCGCACTCCTCCTTTCTACCCTGGATTTTCCATGTCCGTTCAACTCGCTCCTGTCCCTTTTTGCCTTCTCATCTCGCCTCCAGACAGGAGCTGCCTATTTAGTCTCATGTATCTACTCGAGCTAAGAAGCGTTCTCTTCATGAGTATCATTGTATCATTTTATGTCCCATAGTCCAGTCTAATCTTTGTCTGAACAGTTAGCTTCAGGAATGTTTTCAGTTCTGGGCTAACAGAGAGTCTGGGGCCATGTCTTCCAGGGTCCCTCCAGTCAGATTTTCTGAGACTCTTGATATCCATATTTCTTGATTGATTTGATAAGCATGTCCTCACCTTATAGAATTTTCTTTTTATTTTATTTTTTGTTTATTGTTGTAGTTTAAGTGAAAATTTACGTTTCAAGTTAGTTTCTTATACAAAAATTTATACACACATTGCTATGTGACCCTAATTGCTCTCCCTGTACTGTGACAGCACCCTCCTCCTTTCCACCCCTGATTTCCCATGTCCATTCAACCAGCTCCTAACCCTCTCTGCCTTCTCATCTCACCTCTGGACAGAAGCTGCCTGTCTGACAGAAGCTTAGTCTCATGTATCTAATTGAGCTAAGAAATACACTCTTCACGAGTATCATCTACCTTATAGAATTTTCTTAAAGGCTACCATCTCTTTGGGGAACATGTATAGTGCATAGAGTCTTACTCTGGGCAATAGATTGAAGGGTCAGAGCTAGTTTGAAATTTTATTGTACTTTATGATGGGAACAAATTTTATATGTTTGATCTCGACCAGAGTATCCCCTTTTCTAGGCTGCATCCTTGCCCATTTACCCCTCTGTTATCAAAAATTAATCTATGAAAAGGCATGTTGTGGAGCGCATAAGCTTTGAGCCTAAAAGATTTGGGCTGGAATCCCAGTTCTGTCACTTATTAACTTTGAGGCTTTTAAAAAAGTGTTTATCTTCTCTGGCCTCAGACCTCATCTGTGGAATGAAGATAAGGCCACTGTCTTAGCATGTTTGGTGAGAATCAGAGTTGATGCTTTGTCTGAAAGTACCAAATATGCTGCTTTGGTATTCCTGGGGTGCCTGACCTTGTCCAGGACTTGGTGGGTTGAGCCACTAAGGATGCCACAAGACTTGGCCTCTGCCCTGAAAGCACATTGACTGAGTTAGAAAGGAGAGCTAGGTGGTGGCAGAGGCTCTGGCAACCCAGACAAGTCACTTCTGCCATGGAACGAATATTCCTAACACGTCACGTAAGTGACTAGACAAATATAGGGTCAACATATTGGTGATCCTTGAAGAAAAACCAAGTAATTCTGAAATATTCTCTGTGTAGGCTGAAAATATTTTCAGAAGAAAGTGTACCACTTTTTGGCCCACCTTTGCCAACCCCACCGGTGTTTACAGACCACCAGGAATTCAGGGACTTTTTGCTAGTGAAATGTAAGTTTCTATTTTGAAGTATTTTTTCAGCTTGTTCTATATCAGAATATTTTACATGATGCTATATAAAATAATACCATTGTTTAAGCATTCCATGTGCTGTTAATTCTTTACATGAAACGTATTTAGCTTCCTAGTAGTGTTATGTGGGTTTTCTCCTGACTCCTTATCTTTACCTACCCTCCTACCCACTGCCTTGAAGTTCACCCACACTGATGCACTTACAGTATACCATGGGGACTCTTTCTTTCTGCCCTGGGTTCTAATATGGTCATTTCTGAATCTCTGCTTATAAATGTATCTGTCTTTATCAGAGAGTAGGATGTAGGTGGGAGAAAGAGTGGTTATAGATATATACTTAAGGATAGAGTTGTTAGGGAGTGTGTGTGTGAGAGAGAGAAATAGAGAATGAGAATATGATGTGTGTTGAACCTGACAAGTCTAGACTTCACTAGCTGGTGAATATAAATTTTAGCTCCAGTGATAATACCCAAATACCTGACTCTGAGCCCCTATCTTCTGAACCACAGATCGCTGCCCCTCCCCTCCCCAGAGTATCCCTTGGTTATTGTATCTGGAAGCCCCTGTGGTGGGACTATCTCATTGGTTCATCTGCTACAGTCTCTTCATGGAAGTCCATTGCTTGCAAGCCACTGGGGCCCTGGCAGTGCTGCCGTAGTCTGTGCCCTGTGTGAAGATGCTGCTTTTCTCCCCTTCTTCCAAGCACACTGGGCATTGCAGCTGCTTGATGGCTGCACCCCCACAAACCTTGCCTAATGCCGTCACTGTTTCTCTGCAGTTGGGGAGGAAACACTCCTCTCTTCTATTCTGAGTCCATCTTGGTCCCTGCCCCAAGGTAGCACTGATTTGTCCAAAAGTCTCATGAACAACTACTCCTTGAGCTTTCAGTCTTAGTCCTACTCCCATGAGGGAAGACCAATCCCTCAGGCCAGAGAAAGGGATAGATGCCAGGTTGTCCCTCCTTTGTCTTCTAATTTCCTCAGTCTCTCCTTCATATACCCGAACATGAATCCTCCCTCAGCAACAGCAGAAAATTTCCTCAGTACATCTACCCATGCAGTTGACACTTGAAGGGATATGTCACTTAATTTCAGCCACCAAAAGCATCCCAGTCCCAGCCAAGCCACTCGAATACCTCTCTTCCTTCTGTAAAATCCTTCCAATCCTTTGCAAAGATCTCCACATGCTTCCAAAACTTTCTTCTTGGAGAACTGGGAAATGAAGTGTGCTTTTGCTGGGGCTTATTCTGCTTTAACCTACACCAGGGTCTGTGGCTATGTCTCGCTCTGACATGTTAGACGTAGCAAACACTGCTATCATTTGCAAAAGATCATGATCTTGTCTCTTCCCTTCTAATATCTATACTTCTTATTTCAAATGCTAGAACAGGGATCACAAATTCAAATTCTTAGAGAGACCAGATGGAGGATATAAGTGGGTGAAGTAAGGAGTACCGGGAGCCATAATAAACTGGAGGGCATATGCTCTGCTCCAGCCAGTTGATGCCATTCAGGAATATGAGTCCAGTGTTGCAACATAATCTGATTTTTCAGAACAAGCCCAAAATGTGAAATTTTACGTGAAATTGCCTGATTCTTAAAACTGTGGTGTCCATGTGTTATCAGTTGAAAGGATCAGGTAGAGAGCAAGAAACAGAACTGAAACAGAGCAACAGAGAGTAGGTTTAGCAACTAGAAGCTGAAAAGTTCTTGGAAATATGGAGCTCAGGATTTAAGCATTTTTTGTAGAGTGCCAGTAGCAGTAGGGAAGAAGCTACTAAGGGTATGTAGTCATTTAACCACAGATTTAGTTAGAGGATCGCTAAGCAACACTAAGAACTTAGCTTATAAGTGGAATCTGCTGACTTAAATGGAGCCAGTCAACAGAGTGACTTTCTTCAGCATCTTTAATGGCATGAGGTCAAGTAAAATGAAAAGTTCAGTTGATTTAAAAGTGGAGATTGAAGGATAGGTATAGCAGATAAACATAAAAATAAAGGAACTAAAGGTTATCGGGAGAATGTATTGAAGTGATGGAGCATGGGACCAGGAGAAGGGAAACCAGGAGGGGTTGATAGACTGAGAGAAAAGGTAGAGGCTAAGGACTTAGAGATCTTTCTGAAATCCAAAGTTGATTTAGCAGGAGGGAGGAAGTGGGGAAGTAGAAAACTACAAGATAATGCTAGGAAATGGTATTTCAGCCAAGATCTTGACCTTTTCCCCTTATTCAGCCAAAACAAGTCATTTAAATTGGATTTTTCTAGGGAAGATCCTCAAACAAGAAATTCCCAATTACAAAATTAAGGAAAATAATAGACGTGCATAGTTTAAATTCCATAAGAGATGTCTTGCTACAAACAAGCGCAGCTTCACCCTAGCACTTAAATACTATCTAGGTAATGCCTGTCCCCAAGAAGTTCCATTTTTCAGTCTATAAACACTGTCCTTCCTTTGATCCTTGAGTGAGAAAAATAATAGTTAACATTTATTCAGTGCCATGTGCCAAAATACTGTGCTAACTCTTTTGTATACACTGTCTTCATTTAAATTCTTACAGCAGCCCTGTAAGGAAACACAGTTATATCTCTTTTGCAAGGTAGAAAATTGAGGCCCACAGGAGCTAAATAATTTGCCTAAGAGTACACAGCTAGCAACAGAACTGGAATTCAAACCCATAACTGTCTTGACTGCAAATTCCTAACCTTTGTTGTACACTTCCTATTCTCTAATGTGTAACTGGACATTCCACTATTGGTTCATAGTGTGTTGGTAGTCCACTAAAACCCTAGCTCTTTTCCATAAGGAATTGCCAAACCCCCACTACTCTGCTTAGGCAGTTGTTATTTTTTCTTATAAAATGCAGCAAATATACATTCAATCCCTGTTGAATGGCATCCTGAAAGTTTGGCCCCGTATGTTGGATGGGTCAATGGATTGATAGATGAATGAATGGATGGACAGTGGGTGGCTGCAATGCATGAGGGGGTAGGTTGATGGTTGAGTGTATAGCTAAAGAGGTCTTTAGGTAATCAGATATACCCTTTGCTCAGGAAGCTTGCAGTCCAATATGAAAGGTAAAATAAACATACCTATGGACAATATGAATCTGTATAGAGAAATTTAGAGTTTTTAAGCATTCCTCCATGAAGGAAGGATAATACCAATAATAATACCTGTGTTGGGAAGTGGGTGGTGTTCACTGTGAAAAATGTCCTTGATTAGGTCCATTCTTCAATAGCATGCTAATGTTTGTGATTTCCTTTATAACTTGATTTGCTTTAGTAATTAATGGTGAAAAAGCCACTTTGGAAACACCAACATTTGCCCAGAAACGTCGGCGTACTCTGGATATGTTGATTCGCTCTTTGTACCAGGATCTGATGCCAGATTTGCATAAGGTAAGCCTGAGACCATGGACCTCTTTCCTTCTCATGGGGTCTGAGTTGAGAACACAAGTCTAGCAATGAGGTCCTGGTTAGAAAAGCAAAGAAGACACCTTTATCTTTGCTGTCAAGACTATACTGTGGCCCCATTGGGCTGGCGTTCTCTTGTTACCACAAGAAGGAGGGGTGTTGAGTGTCCATATAAAGGAACATGATTATCATAAAGCCAGGGCCTGTGGAAATTAAGGGGCAGGCTGGGGGGCATTATTGTAACTCAGTCCCTGGAACTTGGAAGAGTGTTGTTTTGGGTGGCTGTTCTCAGTGATACTACTCAACATTACCAGGGTTGATGGATAGGCAAAAATGGGGATAGTGGAGAGAAACTGGGTACTTTTGTAAGTTTTCTGGAAATTCAGTGCCGTACTCAGGATTGAAGTAAACGTTTATATTTACTGAAAATCTACTTTGTGCCAGACAGTTCCTAGGCCTCATTGTATCCACACTGATCAGACACAGCACCTTCATGAGGAACTCATCGCCTCAAGGGGCACATGTGCTCTTTCAGGGCTTCCAGACTCAGTGTGAAATCACCAGATGTCAGGAACTCATTAATTCAGAGCAAAAATCATCATTGTTTAAAAACATTTTCCCTATTTTAACAAAAACGCACAGGACAAGTGAGGAGACTCCCCTAGAATCCATACATTCATAAACTCCAGTAAAATAATTGTTAATGATGGGTGTAAATAAATGTAACATCAAGTTTCAGGTGCTTACCCAGGGGAGATGTAGACTATCAAAATGCTGGAGTGCTCATGTAGTCATTTCCCTTCAGCATTCACCACCATCATTTTACAGTCCCCCTTTAACTTCTGGTTCGTCAGTACACCCACACTACTTGCAGGGATTGGGCCAGACTAATCCCAGGACCCCAAAGAACAAGCCATAATCTGTAATCTGTCCTGTTATTTCCTAAGGTCAGGAAAGGGTGCAGAAAGGGTACCACGATGAGTGCATGCGATCCTCCGGGTCTTGGCTAAAGCATCACTGCCATAGGCAAGCCTTCTCTGACCCACCCCCCAGTTGAAACCAAGTCACCCTGTTGAATACTCACATAGCCCCCACATACTTCTCTTTCACAGAAATTATCACATGGGATAATCATGCAATCAGTTACTTAATCTGTCTCTGCCATTAGTCTCTGTGCTGCACAAGGACAGAGAGTGTATCACATTCCCAATGTCTGGCAGAGTTGTAGGTGCTCAGTAAATCCTTGCTGATTGAATGTGTGTACCCAGTTCTATGACTGTCATTTGGAAAAGATTTATTTAGTGTGTGCCAAGCACATTTATTTAATGTGTGCCAAGCACTGTGCTTACATGCATTGCCTCTGAAGAAACTGAAACTCAGCAGTTAACTAACTTGCCCAAGGTTACCCAAAGGGCCACAGAGTTGCACAACTCCAGGGGGCACCATTTGCATTGAATTCAGGATGTTGTATTCCAGGGGTACCACTCTATGAGAATGGCATCCACAAAGCTGTGCAACATGGTAGCCCAGATCACACTGTTAATAAGTTAGTAAGGAAGGGAGCCACTGGTTTGCCTGATTTCAAAGTCCATGCTCTCTGCCATTACACAGTGCTAGCTCTCTACTTGTTGCCTTTTTTTTATCCCTAACATCTAGTACAGACCTTGGCACACAGTAGGTGCTTCATGAATGCTTATTGAATGGACAAGTACAGAATGTAGAAATAGGACCATTTGGACAAATAGGTTTGAACATTATGAGAAACCAAAGGATAAGATTTGACAGCCGTTTGTGGAATTCATAACTTGTTTTTCTTTTTTAGAACATGCTTAATAGACGATCTTTTAGTGATGTCTTACCAGAATCTCCCAAGTCGGCACGGAAGAAAGAGGAGGCCCGCCAGGCAGAGTTTGTTAGAATAGGGCAGGTGGGTTTTATTCTGAAGCCGTTTTTGCCAGACATGTAGTCGTGAGTCCCATCCAAACTTGATGGCCTACCTGCAAAGACTTTTATATTTGCACACTTGTGGAGTTCTATAGTTTCCTCAGGATTATTGTGGGAAACATGGATGAGATTTTGACACCCAGGTAGGTGTAGTCCTCTGCAGGTGTGAGTGAGAGTAAAGCACTCTGCAGTAGGGGGAATGTTACTGACCCGAAGCAGAGAGGCCACAGTACCCATCTCTGGGCTCCCTGATGTCAAGGGAGCATATACCACTTGCTTGCTTCCTTAGAATTTTCTGAGGAGTGGGATGCCAATTTGGGAAAAGCACCTTGAGCTCCTCTCTGGCAGGGGTAAGCAGAGTGGCTGTGTCACTCACAGAAAACCTGAATTTCCACCCTATTACTTCGAAGTAACCATCCCTGTCATCACCTTATTCCAGGCTTATGGAATAAACCACTCTCCCTTTGCCTCACTCCCACGTGACACTGGCATTTCTCAGTTCCGGGAGGCAACACAGCTTGCTGCTTTGATTCCAGGTCACGGCAGGGAGGAGTGCTGCCAGCTGCAGAGAAGTCCTGACCTGGAAGTATGGAGCTAGGCAAGGCATGTGGATGAAGGAAGGTCGTATGATCAAGGAAAGCTTAGAGGCAAAGCTAACTTTCTCCCAAAACAGCTGCCACTGTTACAGAGACTTTTTTTTTTTTTTTTTTTTTTGCTGTTGTAGTTTAAGTGAAAGTTTACAATTCAAGTTAGTCTCTCATACAGAAATTTATACATACATTGATATGTGATGCTAGTTGCTCCCTATACTGTGACAGCACACTCCTCCTTTCTTCTTGTGATTTCCCATGTCCATTCAACCAGCTCCTGACCCTCTTTGCCTTCTCATCTTACCTCCGGACAAAAGCTGCCCATTTAGTCTCATGTATTTACTTGAGCTAAGAAGCACGCTCTTTACGAGTATCATTTTATGTCCCACAGTCCAGTCCAATCTTTGTATGAAGAGTTGGCCTGGGGAATTGTTTTAGTTCTGGGTTGACAGAGAGTCCTGGGACCATGCTCTCTGGGATTCTTCCAGTCTCAGACAATTAAGTCTGGTCTTTTTACTAGAATTTGAGTTCTGCACCCCACTTTTCTTCTGCTCCATCAGGGACTCTGTTGTGTTCCCTGTCAGGGTGGTCGTTGGTGGTAGCCGAGCACCATCTAGTTCTTCTGGTCTCAGGCTGTTGCAGTATGCACTATTACAGAGACTTTTAAACACTGGTGCTTGTTTAAGATACCCTACCCTACTTCTAGAGATTCTGATTCATCAACATTGAGGATGGACCTAGAAATCCATCTGTTTTTAATGCTTCCATGGTTTTTTTCACTGTACTGATATATTGATCTATTGAAATGATAAAATGCAGCTGGGTTAATTTGGGCTAGAATGCTGTAATCAAGGCTTTACATAGCCAGCTGACTATTCCTTATCTTCAATGATAAAGCAATGCGGAAACCTGAAAACTTTGGTCTGAAATTACTGTTGTTTTATTAAATCTATTTCAAATCACAGTTGTTTATCCTGCTGTTCTTTCGCTGCTCAACAACAAACTTTAAAAGAGGCCTCTGTTCTTTAAGGCACTAAAACTGAAATCCATTGTGAGAGGAGATGCTCCATCAAGCTTGGCAGCTTCAGGGATCTGTAAAAAAGAGGTGAGTTGATGAGCCTTTCAGGTTGAACTGTGAATGTCATTTATCCTCAATGAAGTTATTCATATTCTTAGAAAGAGGCTTGTAGGGCAGAAGGAAGAAGAGTTTGTCTACTGCAGAGTCCTCGGATGAAGCCCCAGATAAAATTGGGTAGATGTTTAGTGGAAGCCCCTCTTCTGTCTCTAGCATGCTTGTGCCCTTGTATACTTAAATGGGGCAGAGCTGCTGGGGCAGGCTGGGTCACACAGGCTAGGGTCAGTAGTGATTCTCAAGCTTGAATGTGCACACAGATCACTTGGACATCTTGGTCAAATCCATATTCTGATTCAGAAGTTTTGAGGCAGGATCAAGACTCTAAATTTCTAACAAGTTCCTGTGTGATGCCTTTGCTGCTGACCCCAGATCACACTTTGAACAGCAAGGCCCTGTAACAGTGCCTCTCAAACTATAGTGTGCATTAGACTCTCCTGCCAGAGTTTCTGATGCAGTGAATCTGGAGTGAAGCCTGAGAATTTGCATTTCTAACAAGTTCCCAGTTGATGCTGATGCTGTTGGTCAGAGGACCACAGTGGAGAAACCACTGATTAATCTATAGTTCACTCAGCCAAGCAAAAAATTCTGTGGCCTATCTATCTACTTCTCGTTTCCACTTTGTGTGAAAAAGAACTAGGTGATAAGAAGAGAAGAGAAGAGGAAAAAAAATAAGCAAGTTGGATTACAAACTTACTATACACATGATTTTGTATTGTGAAACACCATCCTATGCACTTAATAACTCAATAATCATGTCTATATTCAGAATATGTATAAATTATTTAAATGAAACAAATTCACAGGCAGCACATCACTAGAGAAATATCTATTATAAAAGCAAAAGAATTATATATACAGTTACCTTCATGATAAAGGTGTGAATGATTTTTATTCAAATTGCAGAACCTACATGCTTTGGACTCTGATTTCAGGAAAATGATGAGCTAAAAATACAAATGATGCTAAAAACCACAACCAAGTTAAGGCAGATGGTAAGGCATCCTTCCCAAAGGTTGCAGAAATTCCCACTATCTACCTATCATGTGTATAGTAGGATTTGCAGTGTTGCCAAGCACTTTATAAACACCAAATTCCAGTAAGATTTAATAATATTCTTAATAAAATGTTCTTAGGGGTCTATTTAGAGTTCTGCACTTAGGCAGGAAGACCTTTAGACCCCTTCCTTCCCTGCAGAATCTGCACTGAGACCCTACATACTAGCAAATGCCATCAGCCATCAGACCAGAGCCTCTGTGGCCAGATCTGAGTTTGTATTGATGACACTTCATGCACTGATATTCAGTGGTTCCTCAGGCATCATGAGACTGGCCCCTTTGAGAACCCATGAAAACAATGGGACCCCCACACACCAGGAAATGTACAAATGGCACATATACACAGCATCTTGTATTCAATTCCAGAGGCTTCACAGACCTCTGTAAACCCTCCATGCATCATCTATAAAGAGCCCTTGGATCTTATGGGTTAAAAACCCCTTTTCTGCCTAAGTGTTCTAAAATCATGTCCTTTTGGTCAGAGAACATTTTGTTATTAAGAGTTGATTGTTGTGTCTTCACATTACCTAATGCTCTGATGTCTATGTCTGTCTCCTGATTGGCATCTTTATTGACGTTGCTTTTTCATGTCTTCTTGCTATAAGTCACAAACTCAGGATTGCCAGAAATAATCTTGGGGAAATACCATTTGAATTAATGACCTGCACTTGTGTAGCCTTTTCAGTTTATAAAATATTTTCACATTTTTCAAGTGGTCTTTTCAGAACAGTACAAGCTGCATCCTAGCAATTAGAGTATTCTTTCTGGAGGCTTGTGGGGCTCTTAAAGGGAGATCATGACTTTTCCAAGTTAGCATTGATGCACACAGTGTTTACCCTCAGCCCTCATGACACCCTTGAAGGTGGTCCTCAGAGCCTTCACTTCTACTTAGGGTATGCAAGCATGTGTGCCCCCAGTGCATACAAACACACACTTGCACACACATGCTCTTGTATAGCCCCAGGTGGGACACCAGGCCCTTGGGTCTAATCAGGATTAAAAGTGAAGATGTAAGACTTTATCTCATCCCTAAGAATCTCCAAGAACTTCTTTGTCCTCTGAGGCTGAGCCGGCTGGCTTGGAAGGAAGTGAATGATTCTGTTGAAAATGTCCACAATTCCAGTGTGACTAACAACCCACTAAACAGTGACCCACCAGCTCCAGGCATGCACACAGAGCTCTGAAGCAGTTGTGAGGGCGAGCTAACGCTTTATGCCTGAAATGAAAATGAAATTAAGACTCAAGGAAAAAAGTTCACACACGGAATATATCACAAGGAGGGATGTGAGTAGTTTGTTGGTAGCACTTGACATTTTCCTATAAGCAGATGTTATTTTTTCTTTTAAGATTTTGTAGCCTGAAATGGGTCATTAAGCATTTTCATATTAAGACAATATCAATCTCGTGCATTGTGTATGGTTTAATAATTTTGCTGAATCAGCAACACAGGAATCTGACTTTTTTATACAGTTACGTGGGACTTCCTTTTATGATGAACTAATATGACTTCTCTGAAAAATAGGCACCAATTGGTACAACTTCCAGATAATAAAGAAAAATGCTTTAAAAATGTTTCCAAAGCTTTGATTTCCCACGAGTAAGATGATAACAATATAGAGACAGGTCATGGTGCCAGAAACAAGTGAATCCATTCTTTTCCTATTGCATATGTGTTTGTAAGGAGACTTTTCTTCTTAAAAAAGGTAACTGAGTCCAGACCTCATTTAGCTACCGGGGTTTGGAGTGACTCTGCTCCCACTGGGGTATCTGTGTTACTGCTTCAGGAGTTGTACTATACATTTCCATTTGATGGGCCGCAGTGTATTTTTTCTGGTGCACTTATTTTCCGATGCTTGTGTCGCCTCGCAGCCTTGGGAGCCCCAGTGTTTCTGCAGTAATTTCCCTCACGAAGCCGTGTGTGCAGATCCCTGGGGCCAGGCCTTGCTGGTTTCCACTGATGCTGGCGTCTTGCTAGTGGATGGTTAGTGAGTAGCTGCTCCTACAAATGTCTTTATTTGTGTAACTTACAGTATTTCTAACATGGGTGACCACCGGTCAATACCCTTTAGGCCATAAATGTGTCTTCAGAAGTAAGGTTAGCAAAATTTCATTTCCTTACAAAATTAACCCCTTGTTTTCAGGGCAAGCAGAGGGAAGCAAGCTGGAGGGTGAGCCATGCATGAATGATTTGTCCTTTCTCCAAATCTCTGATTACTCTGTAGAAATCAAATGACCTGCAGAAAGGATCTACTTTTTGAGCTGGTACTTACCATGATTCCAACATTCTACCTGAAGTCAACAAAGACACGTTGTTATTTACAGCCTCTATGTTTTTGGTTTTTGATTATCAGGGACATGCACTCCTCTCTCTCAGAGTCTTTTTTTTTTTTTTTTCCCTTAAGGTTTCTGATTCATAAAGTATTTAGTATTCAAAACAAGCAATAAGAATCTTAGAAAATCCATTTTTTGATGGTTTTAGAAACAAAAAGATTTTGACAGGGAGACAGATTTCTACTCAATATAAAATCAAACTTTCTGATAGACAAGTAGATCAGCCTGCCTGGAGAGAGAGTCGGTTCTCTGTCTATCAATTGGACATGCCGTTGGTGAGGATGCTGTAGATGGAATTCAAGCTTGGATGGGGATTTAGAATCATGGACTGCGTGGTCCTTTCCAGCAGGAAGCCCGTCTGGGTCTTCCGCACGCCTAATGTGGCCTAAAGGGGCTGAACACCGGCAACAGTCCTCTCCTGGAGCTCAGAGGGAGTGGTGGGCATTGAGACAGTAGCTTCCAAAGGCGCCTCCTGGGACTGCATGGAGCAGGCCCACCTAGTCTCCAGTTGCCGTAGAATGCTTTATGAGAATACTGAAAGCCTCCACTGTGAGAGGAACGTAATGGCCTAAAACTATGCAGCATCTGTCTACCCTTGAGCATTGACTTTATTCCCTCCCTCAAACCTTTACGCAGCACATGTACTAAGTGCCTGTTGTGTGCCAGGTACTGTGCTAGTGCCTTCTGTAGTATGGTGGGAGAGCTGGACTGCCTTATAATGGACTTGTTTCTGATATTATTTTTGATATACGTTTTGTGTCCATGACATAATTGTACACATAACTAATTTCATAAAAATTAATTTATGAAAAATCTATTTTATTTCATAAATTCAGAATTTATATTAAGTATTTAATTTTAGAAACTGCAAATAATTAGAAAATCTTTGTGACCTTGGAGAAATTACTTAACCTCTCAGGGTCTCCTCAGATTTCTCTAAAATGGGGGTAATTTTTTAAGTCCCTGAAAAATAGTTCATGACAATAAAAAAAGATGAAATAAATAAAACGGGGATGATGATAATAACTAACAGGAGAGGATCGTAGGGATTAAGTAAAGTTACCTATGTTAAATGCTTAAAGCATTGCCAGACACATAGTAACAACTTATTAAACAGCAGCTATTATCTTTGCTATGTCCCTATGAACTTGCTAAAAGGTAACAAAATCCTCAGATTTTGCCAAAAGTACAACCAAATAAAAGAATTTACAAAAAAGTTCAAAACAAAGCAGACCTAGAGGTTGAGTCTAGTCTCTTAGGATGAAGAAACTGAGACCTAAACAAATGATGTGCCTTGCCCAAGATCACACAGCTGGTGAGTGGCACTTCTGGAACCAGAACCCAGATGGAATTCCTTGTCCAGTACTCTTTACACTCAACCAGCTACATTTAATTAAAATTAAATTCAGTCCTACCAGTGTTTTTTTCTTTACCTTAGCACAGACTCCCAGAAAGATAGTCTTGGGCAAATATTGTGAAAAATTTTTTGGCTAAAGACTGCAAAATTCTGTCTGCCTTTTCAGTAAAGAAAAAATAGTGTGCCTGATAGTGACTATTTTTAAGGCTTACTTAAAAGTAGGGAAAAAATTGTACGTGAGATGCTTCTGTTTTATGTAAAATCCAAACCAAGATTACCAAATCCTTTTCTGAAATTTCCATCTCTATATATCTAAAAGTGAATGGAAAAATAAAATTTAATGGAGGTTTCAGATATAAGGATTTTGTGATTTGCCAGGAAAATCATTTCTTCTGAATTTGAAGGCAGTCTTAAGTAGGTGGTAGCTGTATACACTCAGGTTTATTACTTAGATTTATTACTCAGCTTAGATTTAATATTCAGATGATTTTTTTCATGTGATGCATCCCTGTTTGCTTTTGCTAAAAAGGAGTATAGCCCTTCAGGCTTTCTTGGTATTCCTTTTTGTGCTTTTAAGCCGTATTCTCTTGTTATTTCTTTGTTTACCTTTTTCTTGTCTACATTTAATCATATTATGCATCGTTTCCATGAGTGAATCTCTCCGTTTCATTTCAGGCTGAGTTCCACTCCATCTGTTAGCCTCTGCTTAATTTTATTAAATTTATCCACACAATAATCTACCCCTTTCAAGGTCATTTTTAAAAATCAACATCCTTAGTATTCTAAATGTAGCAAAAAATTTACTTTGAAGGGAGTCTAAATACTGATTAAATATGCTATCACCATTTGTCTGGTTTTAAAGTAATAGAAAAGCAGGTTCTAAAAGATTGTGAGTTTCTTCATAAAGAGATTACAAGAAGGAAAAATATGTTATAAAACAATCATTAGGGTGTAATGTCACTTTCTCATATCCTTACCTCCTCTTCTTTCCTGTGCTGTATGGAAACAAGCTCAGCCATCTGAGAAAGATTTGATGGAGAATAAATGATAATTTACTCTGTACACAGTTTAGCAGCTACATAGTATACATATTTTAAATTTTAAATGAAGGGCTTCTACCATTTGTTAATTCTTTACATTACTGTTGTTCCCATGGTCGCGCAATCAATCCATGGGGGTGTGGTGCTGCTTTTATGCTGTAGCTGGTTAAGAGCACGGGCTTTTTATCCTTGCACAAACTTAGGTTCTGCAAGCTCAAGGTGTGACCTTGGACAAGTCATTAACACCTCTGAGCCTCAGATTCTTCATTTGTGAAATGGGAATATTAAAAGTTCCTACCTAACAAGCTGTTTCCCAAACCCAAACCAAACCCACTGCCGTCAAGTCAATTCCAATAGGGTTTCCAAGGCTGTATATTTCTACAGAAGCAGACTGCCACATCTTTCTCCCATGGAGCTGCTGGTAGTTTCGAATCTTTAGGTTAGCAGTTGATGACTTTAACCATTGTGCCACCAGTGCTCCTTAATAGGGTCATTGGGACATTTAAATTAAATAAATGGAACACTTAGTATTAGAATCTGGCATGTAGTAAGCCCTCAGTGTCTATTAGCTGCTGTTGCTACAAAACAAAATGAAATAATCATAGTTATTTAGCCAAATATGATGACAAGTACTGGACTGATTCTGTATTTTAAAAGATCAAATCTTCCCCCAGCCAAGTACAAAGACCCTGACAGTCTGTTTCTTTTTGTGAAGGCCTAGGGTAGAGGAGGAAGAAAAGTGGCTGACAGGCTATCATAAAATTTCCATTTGCCCCAATGATTAAGAGGAACTAGAGACAAGCCCTAATTCTAATAAGAGCTCTGCAGGCTTTGTGCTCTGAGAAAATCCAGAGCTCTCACAAGCCTGCTGTAGGAGCTGGAGAGCCCTCCCCACTGTGAGGCTGTTACTAATCCTGACAGCGAAAGCTCTCCTCTGTCCTGGACACCACCCAGGGATGGATGAGCTCCCAGCCAGACTTAGATTTCTGGAAGAAACAAGATGTTCAGGGATCCTTGTACCTAAATTATTACTAGACAAACTCAAGACCACAATAGCAGAGCACTTGAAGACATAAGTTTCAGGCTTAGTTCAGATAAAGAATGAGATAGCCAGTTCTCCTACCTAAAATGTGTGCACCATTCCTAGACTGCCTTGCCCTGATTCTGTGTCAAGCTCAGAATAGCCCTTTTTTGCTTATAGAACAGAATAACTGTTTTAGCCCCCTGTGTTCTAGGGTCCCCTAGGAACAAAGTAATTGCCAGCAATTTAAGAGCCCAGTAAGTAAGCTGAAAACAAATCATAAGTGTATCTGAAATGTCTTTAATCATCCATTTGCCTGAAATCTTCCTGAGCATTTCCACTTAAATTTGTTTTGTTTTTCCTGTTATTTGGGCAATTTAATTTATGTTTTTCTCCCAATATGACTTACTTTCGTCTAAAGAGGAGATTTCATATTTCTATATGGAGAAATACTGAAAATTGGTAGGCAAGCTACTATTGATACAGGCATGTTAGAGTAGGGTGAATTTGTATTTATTTTAAATACAAAAGGAAATATTAATTTTGCTTTCTTGAGAAATACACAAAATGACCTAAGATATGGTACAATTTCAAACATTACATAAAAATAAAATACTTAAAAGAAGTGGCTGATCTTATTCTGTTTTTTGTTTTAAGTTGGTGTTTAGTCCTTTGGTTACAACCCCAGTGAAGACTGGGATTGAAAGATGTTAACTTTTTGTTTGATGAACATTAAGGAGAAGAATATAGTTTACCTGCCCCTGCTGCTACGCTGGCTATATAGAGTTCTGAATGCCTTTGGGAGGGAAACTTCGGTACTTCTCCCTGAGCTGAGAAGAGAATAGTGCTTGAACTTATTGCAAGACCTTATGAAAGCTCTAGAAGCTGACTTCCTTCCTTGCCTAGAGAGACCTGGGGTCCTCAACTACCTATAGTCATGTTTTATAGGCTCTAGAAAAGCATGGGCTGTGGTTGCAGTGTTGGGTAACCAGGTGTCCTTTTCCAGATGACCTTCCGTCAGTGCCAGTGTTTGACAAAACTCTGCCAGTGAAGCAGATGCATGTGCTTGAGACTCTGGACCTGCTGATTCTCAGAGCAGACAAAGGTGGTATTCCCTTCCATGTGGTGGTCTCTGGGAGGAGAAGAGCATAAAGCCTTCTGTGGCAGACACTGAGGGTGGTCTCACTCCCTAGGCCTTACCAGCTCTTTCTTTTCCTGAGGCCCAGTGGTCAGAGTCCCTTGGTGGCCTATTTGTTCTCTGGGGAGAGATGATGACGGACAGAGAGTGGGGCAGGGTGGAATCCTTAATTGCATTGTAAAATAAAGGTGATGTGGGTTTCTCCTGAATTCTGGAACATCTCAAATCCTTATTCCTCTAGCCGTAGTTTTCCTATATATTCTGCCCTTTCAGTTCTTCCAGGTCATTTAACTTTGCCATATTAATCTCCTCTTCCATCTTTTTTATCTCACCAGGAAAAGATGCCCGCCTCTTTGTCTTCAGGCTAAGCACTGTGCAAAAGGGCATTGAGGGAAAACAGGCTGTGAAGAGCAAGTATGACTGCAGAGAAAATAAGCTTGAGAAAACGAAAGGTGACTTGGTTCTTCATCTTTTAGTGGTTTCTGTTTATTTTTTTCCTCAAACTGTTCATGTTTTACTAGAAATAAAAATAGGAATTTTATTTTATTGTGTTTTTTTTTTTTTTTTAACTTGGAAACATCATAAAGATAGCATCATTGTTCTTTAACAGAAACTTGAAAGATAGAAAAACACATGGAGGACTAGAGGAAATTTTAGGCCATGTAAATGTGTTGGAGGTAAATTAAGCTCCACAAGCAAATCTGTGAGTAAAGAGATTTTTACACACTTTGGTTCCTGAAGCTCTGATCTCCCCTCATTTTAATTCATATGATGTAGCAGGTATGAAACTCAGTCTTTAAATTCTAGAATATAGGCAATATGACTTCCTTAATTTTTCTATAACTCAACCTAATTTTTATTTCAAGCCCCCATTCTGCCTGGAAGCAGAAACATTCTTAGTCAATTCATGGTCTTCCTCCCGTATTCCCCATTTCCTGGGGTGTGCTTAATTTCCAGGGTTGTTAGGTAATGCCAAGACCTCTTGTCATCTGTTCAGTATCATTTATTTCTCTTCCCAGGTTGCCACTTGTATGCCATTAACACTCACCATAGCAGAGAGTTGAGAATTATTGTTGCAATCCGGAATAAACTGCTTCTGATCACAAGGAAACATAAGCCAAGCGGGGTAACCAGCATCTCATTGTTATCTCCCCTATCGGAGTCACCTGTTGAAGAATTCCAGTACATCAGGGTAGGTTTTCTCTTCAAATCACTTCTCTTCTGGTCAAGGTGTCCTGAGACAGACTCTCTCCTTTCACCCAGAGAGTGTCATCCAGTAGTGTTGTCCCACTACTCATTAACCAACTAGGGAAACCCTCTTCTCTGGTACCCTAGTTTCTCCCAGAAGACTAACACAAAAAGTGCTCTTCCTTACTCCATCCAGCTCATTCGTTCCAACGAGCACCTATAGGCACTGTTCTAGGCACTAGACATACAGCAGTGAACAAAACAAAGTCTCTCCTCTCATGGAGATTGCTTTCTAGTTGAAGGATAACAGAAATAAGCAAATATATATATGACAGCAAGCAGAAATAAGTGCTGAGAATAAAAATAAAGTAGGATAAGGGAACAGAGAATAATGGAGCCGGGAGGGTGGTGGGTAAAGAAAGGTAGTTCTCTTTTAGAGTATCTTTGGAAGCCCTCTCTAAAATGGTTACCTTTTCAGCAGAGACCCAAATGGATCATGGGAGTGAGGAATGAGGATATCTTGGCATTCCAGGCAGAAGGAGCAGCCAGTCAGGGGCCCCGAGGCCCTGTCCAAGGCACAGTCAAGAGGCTGTGGTGTCTGGAGCAAAGTAGGCAAGGCAGTGAGGGCAGAGTATTCTGGGGCCAGATTATCTCGAGCCCTGAAGGCCACACTGCAAGAACTTTGGCAGCAGTGGGAAGTCAATGGAAGGCGTGAAGCAAAAAGTGACATGTTTTAAATATATCACTTTGGCTATTGTGTGGAAGGACCATAGGGGGCCAAGAGTGAAAATAGGGAGACCTGCTTGGGGCTAATGCAGGATCCCAGCAAGGGATGCTGCTGGCTTTGGTAGCTGTGAAGGTGGGAAGAATCAGTCAGCAAAGCTGCCCTGCTTGCCATAGTCGGTAGGGTTTACTGATAGAGTGAGGGTGAAGCCTTGTGAGAGACGCCTCCTCAGGGGTGCCAGAACAGTGCCAAGTTCCTTCCTTGATCTTCCATCTTACCATCTCTTTTTAAAAACTATCGTATATTAAGGTGCAAAATATGTCAAACATTAACCACTAAGGTAGAGCACGCCTGTAGGCAAGCTGAGAAATTATTTTGCCTAACTAGAGTTAAATGCCCCATGAATCTACCATATCAATTCATGCCAATATTCAATTTAAGAGAACAGAACAGTGTATAACAGTTAAGTTTATCAGCTCTGAAATCACATTTCCTGAGTTCGAACTTGGCTTTACCACATGTAAACCGTGTGACTGTAGGCAAGTCATTTGACCTGAGAGCCTCAGTTTCTGAATCTATAAATAGAATAATAGCTGTACCTACTTCATAAGGTTGTTATAAGGACTCAACGAGAACAGTGCCGGGCATGTGGTAAGTGCTCA
Organism: Dugong dugon; assembly: GCA_030035585.1. Taxonomy (NCBI): domain Eukaryota; kingdom Metazoa; phylum Chordata; class Mammalia; order Sirenia; family Dugongidae; genus Dugong; species Dugong dugon. The sequence goes on from CM057471.1 coordinate 72,094,531, forward strand.
ATAAGGTTATTAATTATTATTATTACTATACTATTATTACTATACTATACTATAGTATTACTATAATAATAATTATTATTATATCTTACAGAACAGGGCCAGACTGAGGGCTAAAGCAGACCATACCATTGAATCAATTTTGTAAAATTGTTTCCTGGTCTCTCTTTCCAGTGGATAAAGGTCTACATCCTGAAGATAGGTTATGGAAGGGAGAAGTCTGATGTGACCATGGGCATTGGGGGTTGATAAGGTGGCTGTTCTGTGTTCTAACCCCTTTCTCCTACATCATCAATCATGCAGGAGATATGTCTATCCGACCCTCCTGTGGTGATGACCTTAGTGGATGGGCCAACTGAAGAGAGTGACAATCTCATCTGTGTGGCTTATCGACACCAATTTGATGTGGTCAATGAGAGCACTGGAGAAGCCTTCAGACTGCACCACGTGGAAGCCAACAGGGTAAGTTGACAGTTACAGGGGCAAGTGGGAATCAAAGAAGACTAGGATTGGTTATGCCTTCTAATTTTGTGATGCCACGATTAGGATTTTTTTTTTTAATTACATTCTATTTATGTCAGTATTATGTAATACAGTATTTAGGCTGAACTACATGACGTTGCCATTTTTATAGATGAAAGTAGACTGATCTAATATAGTGAAACGTTCCCTTTGCCCCATTCAGCTTGTCCAGATCTTACCCTGCCATCCTGTCTTTTTGAATAAAAGAGAAATAAAAGTCAAAAAGCTAAATACAAATAAATAAGTAAATGAGGACATTTGCTTGGTAATTCATACCAGGAGGGCCTCTGGAGAATAAGGTTGCTTATGTGGCCCTGCAGACTCACAGTTTGGGGACTGGGTAGCTGGGGAGGATAAGTACCCCTCTCTATCCTTTAGAGGCCCACTGTGAAAGGAAGAAGAGGTAGGATGCCATTAGGAGAGGGTCTACACCCGCTGGCCTGAGCTGCACAGGGAACAGTGGTGTTCTGTTGTTTGGATAGAATCTAAGGTTCACCCAAAACTGCCCTAGAACTCTAAAGATGACTGTTCTGGAGTCTGAACATTAACACTTACTGGAGGGTGGTTAACACTACTCTGTGACCAGTCCCGGGAGACTTCTTCAGCGCTGATGCTAGCAGTTCACAGAACTCTTCAGCCCATTTATTGGTGAAGCAGGGTGAGGCCTGATAACATTTGAGCCACTTTAAGTTTGCATTATGCGTGACAGCATTCTGGCTTAGGACAGCAGAGAATGGGGAAGTTGCCCCTGGAGACAATGTAGTTCCTCATGAGGCTTCCAAACCAACAGGCTTCCTCCAGTTATGTTCAGTTAAGTCAAACAGACTGCAGAGTTTTTTCCAATTATGCTTTCCAAGAAACTGAAAAGTACGGCTTTGTATTAGTACATGCACTACATAAATATTCATTAAAATTGTTAATTACTATGTTAAGAAGACAAACTATTAGAGGAAGATTTTAGGAAAAAGAAAAATCTAAGTATAATAGGAGGCCTTCTTATCTTTTACTCTTAGGCTGTTTTCAGTCACAGATTACTCTGTCATTCCTCTTTTATATATTGGTGGTGCCCAAACATGTCTGCAGTTGGAGTTATCTGAGGAGCTTCAAGAAGTACTGATGATTGTGTCCCAGAGATTTCATTGGTCTGGGGTGTGGCGTGGGCCTTTGGAATTTGTCGATGATTCCCAGGTGATTCTAATGTTCAGACAAGTTTGGGATCCACTGGTATACACTGCTTCTCAACCCTGACTGTAATCCCCTGGAGAGCCTTTAAAAAGATCAGTGCTCTGACCATCCCCCAGATCAATTACATCAGAATTTCTAGGGGTGTGGTACTTGGAAACCAATATGTTTTTAAGTCCCCCCAGCTGATGCTAATATAAAAAAAAAACATTGCCATCGAGTCAATTTCAACTTATAGTGACGCTATAGGACAGAGTAGAACTGCCCCATAGCATAGAGTTTCCAAGGAGCACCTGGTGGGTTTGAACTGCCAGCCTCTTGGTTAGCAGCCGTAACTCTTAACCACTACGGCAGCAGGGCTTCCGGTACCAATACAGAGCTAGTAAAATGAGTCTATCCTGAAACACCTCCTAATTTAAAGGGAAGGAGGACTGCCCATCACGTTCCAGCACCTGACTGAATACATGACTGTTGCCTAGGCTTACACTGAACCTATAATCTCTTCCAACCTACTTGTGTCTAAGGAGGAAGGGCCCATTTGTCCTTTTAAAGTTCTTGCCCTCTTTTACTTTTCAAAACTCTCTGTGTGACTAGCCAAAAGAGGCAGAAGAATCATGGCTTAGCAGGTCTTTATCCAGTGGCTTAGTTATCTAGTGTTGCTGTAAGAGAGATACCACAAATGGATGGCTTTAACAAATAGCCACATAGCTGCTGGGATGGGATGGGCAGTCCTCCTTAGCTTTAATTTAGGAGTTATTTCAGGATAGACTCATTCTACTAGCTCTATATTAGCATCACCTGGGGGAACTTAAAAATCAAAAGCCCCACCCTTTGAGATCCAAAAGACCATGACCCCACGTTTGAAACTGAGAAGGCACTGTTTCCCGTGCTCCTTCCAGCAGCACTGCTGATCTCTGAGCTGCTCCAGGTATGGCCCTTTTCTTTTCTTTGAGGACACAGATGTAGCTCCTTTGGCCTGTTTCCTGCCTATACAGTTCCAAGAGGCAGAGAGCATTCTTTCCTTTTCGTTCTTTCTCTGTCCCCTTCAGTCTAAGCTGATGGGTTTTCTGCCGGGATAGTAGGTTAGATCCCTTAGTCACAGGCTTAATCTCTTTAACAAAAGATTGTGTAGCCATGTCCTTGGTGAAAATTCTAGGACATACGTCCTTAGTTTGTACAATAGAATTTTCCAGATCTTTAAGTTTTCTATTCATTTTGCACAGCTCATTTTTAAGTCCGTCTCTTTCCTCTCACATTTTACTATAAGTGGCAAGGAGAAACCATGAAGCCCCTTTAAGATCATGCTTAGAAATCTCATCAGCCAGATATCCAAATTCATCACTTACAAGTTCTATCTTCCACCAAACATTTGAACATAATTTAGACAAGTTCTTTGCCACTGCATAAAAAGCATTGCCCTTCTTCCATTGCCCAATCACATGTTCATCATTTTCTTGTAAAGCCTCATCAGAAGTACATTTAACTTTCACATTTCTAGCAACATTCTGTTGCTAGTGCCATAGGTGTTCTCTAAGACGATAGAGACGTTCTCTATGACTCTCCTCGCTTCCTTCTGAGTGCTCACCAGAATTGCCTTTCACGTCCTTAATTCTACCAACAGTCTCTTCAGGACAATCTAGGCTTTTACTATTAGGCACCTTAAAACTCTGCCTCCACCCATTACCCAGTTCCAAAACCACTTCCACATTGTAGGTATTTATTAGAGCAGCATCCTACTCCCAGTACCAAATTCTGTCTTAGTTATCTAGTGCTTCTATAACAGAAATACCACAAATGGATGGATTTAACAAACCGAAATTTATTTTCTCACAGTTTAGGAGGCTAGAAGTCCAAATTCAAAGTGCCAGCTTGAGGGGAAGACTTTCTGTCTCGGTTGGCTCTGGAGGAAGGTCCTTGTCGCTTCAGCTTCCGCTTCCTGATTCCTTGGCGATCTCCACGTGTCTTGGCCATCTACCTTACCCCATCTCTCCTTTCGCTTGTTTGCTTAATCTCCTTTATAGCTCAAAAGAGATTGACTGGAGACACCCTACACTAATCTTGCCTCATTAACATAACAAAGACAACCCATTCCCAAATGGGATTATAACCACAGGCTTAGAGGTTAGGATTTACAACACATATTTTTGGGGGACACAGTTCAATCCATAACATCCAGTCAGTCCTTTCCCTGCCTTCCTAAGATTTAACCAGCTTCTTCTAGTTGAAAAGTCCCCATCTTGTTTCAGAGAAACTTTCTGACATGTTTTGGTTTTAAAAAAAATCATGTTTAAGTGGCTGAAAATTGTGCAGTTTATTCATCAGATGATGAATATTCATCAGTTATTCATACAGAAAACAATTATTTTATTAAATATCTTTCTTATGGTGATTTTTTATTTATATTTGATAACCTGATAATTCACTGGAATGTTCGTAGTTATTTTTTTCTTTTAAGATAACATGAAGGCGCAGGAAAAATTGGGTCAAAAGCGATTTTTCTAATTACTTGTGTGTTTTGTTTTCTTGAAAGCTATGGAGGAACAGTTCTAAATTTTTCTGTGCTTGCTTCAGTGTGCTTTTTTAAGCAAAGATACAAAGTTTTTCCTCAAGAGAAAATGTTTAAAAAAAAAGAAAAAAGCCCCCATACGGATCTGCATGGCTCAAAGTGTTCAGTACCTCCTTCAGTAAATTAACAGCTGATGAGCATTTTTTGAGCATGTATATATGCTTAGTCAGATGCAGTTACTTGCCTTTGCAAGGAATTTAGTGTCTCACTGGGGAGATAAGCCCCAGAGAAATGAAAAGGCTAATGAGCAATGTGATTTATAATAGCTAGTCAAGAACAAACCCTGCAGGAAGAGGACTAGCTTTTACCAAGATGTCCCTGTACAGTGGACGCAGGAAGGAGAGAGGGTGACACAGCCTAGAGCCATGGGGATTTCGGTTTAATTCAAATTACACTTACTGCCTACCTGTTCTGTGCAAGGCACCCTTGTTATTGGGCTGGCCTACTTTGCTGCCCCCATTCCTCCTCTCTTCTCAGCCAACACTATTTCATTCCCCATTTCAGGCTTCAACCTTTAGTGCAGCCTTCTGAAACTCAACCTCAAGTTCGTTTTACCTACAGCCCCACTGTGACCTACTGCCCCAGCTCCAGCAGCCAGCCTTGGCCTCGTGCCGAAAACAAAGGTCTCCTCTGGGAGAACTTGCAGACCTGGTAACTGGTCTGGGTCTCTGGCTTATTTCCTGTGCCCAAGTCCTCATCTTGACCATCTGACCAGCACCCAAGGCTTCTAAGCTGGGAGTCACCACTGAATCATGTGAGAAGTCTGGAAGGCTGACTGCTGAGTGGCCGCCTCTGTTAGCTGGGGTACAGACTTCTGCTGTTCACTTTTTTTTTTCTTTTTTCCACTGTGTTTCAAGCTCTCACAACAACCATATGTTAACTTTTATAATTTTAAAAATGCCCATAAAATGGACTTTTTTTTAAATCACATAAAAAACTAAAATCCAATGCCTACATCCTACTCCAGACGTACTGTATGTTAGAATCTCTCGGAGTAAGGACCTGAAATATGTATTTTCTGAAAGTTCCCAGTTGATTCTTATGTCCTCACCTGGTTAAGAAACAGCACTGCAGAGGCCGACTCCTGCCAAGCCCCTCTCCAGGAAGGAGACAGACATACACATAGAGAAGCCTGAAACAGGCCTCACTGTGTAAGCGTTAATAAAAGTCTGAACAAAATGCTATAGAGTGCCTGCGGAGGAAGTGATTAAGTCCAGGTGGTGGTCATCTGTCCCTGAATCTGGCCCTGTGGCAGGAGCCCTGCCACTGTCTGCCCTTCAGCCTAAATCTCGGAATACTGCTGAGCTTAATGCACCTGTCAGCACAGCCCTGGAATCCCTTTGTAGACCTACTTGACGCTAACTGCTTCCCTAGTGTCTGTAGCCACCATGCATATACCGTGGTCTGGAAGGCTGCCTGAGCTTTCTCTATTCCTGTCACCACCCCCACCCCACCACACACGTGCCTGCACGTGCATATGCACACAACACACAGCCTCTGCCTCAACAGAGGCTGCCTGTCTAGTTCTGCCTTTCTCATTGCAGTTTAGTCCTACCATAACGATAATAAACACAACCACTTTCTAACAGGTTCCCAGGTGATGCTAATGCTGCTGGTTAGTGACCACTTCTGTGTACCGACACTGTGCCAGAGTACTTCATAAGCATTATTTCATGGAATCTTCACAGCAACCTATGAGGGAAGTGCTGTTCACATCCCCATTTTTGCCAGAAAAGGAAACTGAGACTCAAACGAGAGTTGCTTATTTACCTAAGACCACACAGGTAGTAAGTGGCAGAGGCAGGACATGAACCCAGGCTGTCTGACCATGCCCCTAAACATAGCATGCTATTGCTCCCACAGCCATGTCCCAAAGTATCATGGGATAGCAGGTCCAGGCCACAAAGCTGGTAGCACTTGGTCCCTCTTCTCAAGAAGTTCACAGTCTTACAGAGCAGACACATGAAGCCTCCAAGCTGAGATAAGTGAAATAAAACTGAACACGTGCTGGGGACACATGAGGAGGAAGTGATTTTAAGTTGAAGTAGTGGGGTTGGGAGAGTTCCTCTGGAGGGGTAAAGGTAGGACTCGAGGGCTGTTCCCCATTGCTGCTGTCTCCATAGCTAAATAATGCTATCAGCTAACATTATTGAGCATTTACCAAGTACTAGGCCTTGTGGTAGGTGTTTACATGAGCTACCTCACTGAATCCTTAACCTGTAAAGCAGGCCTTTGAACTGGTGTTTTGCAGTTCAAACTCCTGCTAAGAATTTGCATTTCTAACAAGTTCCCAGGTGAGGCTAATGCTAATGCTGCTGCTTAGAGACCAATTCTGAGAACCACTAGTAGAGCCAAAAAAACCAAAACTAAACCCACTGCTGTCAATTCTGACTCATAGCAACCCCTTAGGGTTTCCAAGGCTATAAATCTCTCCAGAAGTGGACTGCCACATCTTTCTCCTGCGGAGCCACTGCTGGTTTCGAACTGCCAACCTTTTGGTTAGCAGTCAATCACTTTAACCACTGAGGCACCAGGGCTGCTTATTAGTAGAGCAGAAGTTCTCAAAATTATTATACATAAGAATCACCTGGGGGTATTGTTAAACTATAGATTCTGATTCAGTATATCTGGGGGTGGAAATGCAAATTCTCAGCAGGGGTTCGAACCAGAACAAATCAATTTAAAGCCCTCCTATAAAGGTAGATACTATCTCCCATTTTACAAATGAAGAAACCGAGGTTCTAAGAGGTTAAACAGTTGACCTAAGTGCACACAGTTCTAAAGAAACAGAGCTGAGATCTTATTTATTCAGCCATTCATTTAACAGGCGTTGATCCTGCTCTTGCTTTGTGCCAAGCCCTGATCTAGATACTGAGGATACAGCAATGGCCTCTGTCTTCATGAAGCTTATGTTTTAGAAATAAGTAAACATCAGATAGTAATATATGCTATGCAGATTATTAAAATAGGGGGATACGCTATATAGCAATGGGGAAATTATTTGAGATTTGACTCCCAAGTCTTTTTGTTCCAAAAGTCGGTGCTCTTGAGCACTGGGCCTCACTGTCTCCCGCTTCCTCTCAAGTTCCCACAACTCTTGGTTATGGCTCTGGCATTTACCCCGTTATACCTTGTTTTATGTGCTTGTGTACGTTTCTGATTTTTTATCATGAGGGTTGGAACCCTGCCTTATTCATTTCTGTACCATTCAGGCCCTAGTACAGTGCCAGGGAATGACAGCTGAGTGGATGCCTGACAGGAGAAGGGACATGGGTTCCATTGGAGGTTCTGCCTGGAGATCAGGCAGAGACCTGGCTCAGGGCGAGCAGTTGGGGGTTTAGCACAGTGATGAGACTGTTGAGAGAAGGAGACTGCATTTTGGTGAAAGCATGAAGAGGAGGGGCAGCTAGGTGGAGGGCCTGTTGGAGGAGTACAGTGCAGAGATCGGAAGGGGCTGAAGACAGGCGAGCAACAGGTGATGACGCAGTGTTCCTGCCTGGGAAGGTTGGGCTCAGCAGTGGACACAAAAAAGGCACCTGAGAGCTCCTGTGAAGAGAATGCTGCTGGGCTTGGATGAGAGAGAGGGAGGAATCCCTGAGACTTTGAAGAGAGTTCTGCTAACAAAAAGGAGGAAGTTTAAAAGGGAAGCTAATTGTGTGAGAGATAAAGATAATAGCTTCACTGAGTACTTATTAAGTGTCAGGCCCTATGCTAAAATCTTTGCCTTGTTTCAGTGAATTCTAACTATAATCCAGTGAAATAAGTATTATAATCATGCCAGTTTTATAGATAAAAACCTGAGACTAAAGGTTAAGCCACGTGCCCCAAACCACACATGTGGTAAAGTGGTATAGGCAGGGTCTTAACTCAGGTCTGTCTGACCAGAGTCTGTGTTCTTATTCACCGCCACCACCCATCCCCTGCCACACACACACTAGGTCTGGAGCTCTGAGTGGATGTGGGCCTGAGTGTGTAGATTTAGGAATTTTGAGTACAGAGTAATATTTGAAGCTATAAAAGTAGGTATTTTCTAAATGAGAAAAGAGCCAAGAAATGGAAGAATGATCTGAAGGGAAGTGAGAGGGCAGGAAGGAGGAGATGTCATGTGTCAGAGTCTACGGAGAATTGGGCAGAAATGAGCAATTGGCTAAAGGCCTTCAGCTTTGAGGAGAAGGAAATCTTTGTTGAGCTCAGAGAAGGCAGTTTCCCTTGTGGTGTGGGAACAGCAGTGGATTATAAGAGTTGAGGATATAAATGAATGAAAGGAGCAGGAGATTTTTAGACGAACAGTCAAGAAGGACCAAGATATCGAGTGCCATCTTCTGAAATGCAGAAACTGAGACTCAGAGAGATGAATATGCCCAGAGCACACCCCTTTCATTGCATCATGCTGCCTCCCTTGAAGCAAAGGAAAGAGAGAGTAGAAGTGAAGACATGCCATGGTGATTTTAAGGTTCAGAAATCCTACAGGTTTGAGGTGGAAGGAAGCCTAGGTGAGGTGAAGGTGCTAGAGCAATAAGGTAGAAAAAGAACTCAGACCTGGTTCAGATCTTGGCTGTGGCACTTGAGTAAGTGACTTCACATCTCTGAGCCTAACTTTCATCATCTGTAAAATGAGAATAATACCATCTACTTTCCAGGGTTGATGTGAGGGTGAAATGAATAACTCACATGAGATACTTTGTGAACCAGAGCTCGTGGTACAAACATGAGGTGTTTTAATAGAGTAGAGATGCCTGGGAACAGAGCTCAAAGGGTATGAAAAGGTAATGAAAAAGCCCCAGTGCAACAAGAGGAGAGATGTTTCTTCTTTTACATACCTATAGTGTATTGTAATCATGGCCCCCGTGTGGCATTATGGGCCCTGGTGAAGTAGAAATGACCCCCCAGCACCTGAGTTTATGGAGGGCAAAGGGCCATTTCCAAATGTTTGCAACTTGCAAAAGTCTTTGAATAGCATCAGTGTCCAGTCTGCCCACTACCGTTGCCCATTATCATTGCAGGTTAATTTTGTTGCAGCTATTGATGTGTACGAAGATGGAGAAGCTGGTCTGCTGTTGTGTTACAACTGTAAGTTAAGGATGTGTTCTTATCTTTATTTGCTAAAATGGGCTGTTCATTTTCTGGGCAATTTAAAAGGACTTCTCCTTAGATTTACCTGATATATTGTCAGTGGCGTTACTAGGGTTGGTGTCACCCAGTGCAGTAACTCATAGTGTCACCCACCCCCGTGCTAATTACCAAAGTACTGTAGCTAAAACGCCAGAAAGTTTGACAAAATCAGTAAGTATAAAAACACAGGAAGCAACAAAAACAACAGCATGTGCTTATGGTGGTGCAGATGAAACCACATGATTCAAAGCGTCCTTATAATTGGGTAATAATGTACAGCTCTAACCAGGGCACATCAGAAGGTTCAAAAAGTAAATTAGCATAGAGTTTTAGCCTTGTAGGTATATTGATTCAAGTAAGCTGGACTTCCAAAAAAGTTTTTTGTTATTATAACTAACTACAGGGATTTTTTATTTAAAAAATAATAAATTTCTGCTAAAACACTGCACAGAAATTTTATAGACAGTCATTTTGGTGTCACCCCCTCTGACATTATCACCTGGTGTAGTCTGCACCCCGTGTACCCCCCTAGTGACGCCACTGTATATTGTTTCTGTGTCCTTAATGACATGGCAGGGAGCATCTGAGAAATGCATTCCTACCTTATATCCAACCTGGACTCCCAGATATTCCCCAGACCTCTTGGTGAGATGGCATCCAGGGCGCTGTCTCTGTGATACAGTGGTCACGGTGATGATGACAGAGCCTCCATTTCGGGAGCTCTTACTGTGTGCCTTGTGTTGTGCTCAGTATGCAGTAGTCACTGTCTCATTTAATTCTCAACAGTAGCCCTGAGCAGGCACTGTTATTGTCCTTAGTTTAGAGATCAGACAACTGAGGCCTGAAGAGGTGAACTGCCTTTCTCAAGATCATGCAGCTGGTAAGCACCAGAGCCAGGATTTGCAGCTGGTGCTCTCTTGACTCCAGCGCCCAGAACTTTAACCACAGTTGCTGTTCTATTTTCTTGGTTTTTCTCAGGTATTAATGAAATCTGCCTTAACCTGGTGTGTCCAGACCTCAGTTGGGTTAGTTTGGGTTACGTGGCAGGGTGGGGTAGTAGGCAGACCAAAAGGTATCAAATAGGGTCCTTAAGCGTTTTCAACATTTCAAACGCTAATTATTATACTTCAATAATAATGTGGTTTTTTTAGTACTAATAGAGGTAAGGTATTTTCCTGGGTAAGGCTGCACATTCTAACTAAAAAATAAAGCATATTTCTTTAGCCTGGAATTGTATCAGTTTATAGTGGTGTTGCTGGTTATATCACATGGGTCAAATATTTTCGTTAATATTTAATTAGTGTTCTGATTAGAAGAGGTAATTACCAGTGGGAGCAATTTGTATCATAGATATGAGATCTGTGGGAAATAAGGATAAGGTGGTGACAAAGAAGGAACCTCATCATCAATAAATTGCTCTTTTTTGATATTTTATCTACAAATCTGTCTAAACCCAACAAATCTTTAGTAGCCCATTGGATGAGAAGGGCCCGCAGACAAGGTGGCAGGAAACAGGATGTGCTGCCCACACTTCAGTGTGATTCCTAAATGCCAGGGCTCAGATGGCCAGGCCTCTGCTGCTGCTGCCCTCTGTCCCAAGGTTTACAGGGATAAGGAGAATAGTTGGCCACATGTTCAATGTCATTTCTATATGATGTTTAACCTCTTTAAAGTGTGGCCTCTATGTTGAAAAATCCAGGAGAAGACCTTGTGGCAAAATGATTGCCTTAAAAACTCACACTGCATTTCTCTGAATGATGGTAGAATAATTTGGAAAAGGATAGTGGTGCTGGTTGCACATATTGAACATAATCAATGTCACTGAATTGTACATGTAAAAATTGTTGAATTGGCAAACATTTTCTTATATATTTTTTTACCACAATAAAAAAAAATTTTTTTTAACTTACGTTTTACAGCTGCTGTAGAAACTAAAACTGAAAACTGATGATGCTTTTAAAAAAAACTGATTTAGATTTGTTTTTGTTTTTTTTAACTGCTTAAAAAAATGGAATGGATTTTAGGTGGGAAAGGAGTTAAGAAAGGAAAGGTAGAGTAGGTTTTAGAATGGGAGAATTAGTCCCAAAACAAAAAGGGAGGATGGAAACAAATGTGAATGATATTAACTGAATAGCAAATTTGAAGTTGAACTGGCACAGGCTATGTTACTCATTCAGTTCCTGAAGGGAGAGGTGGCCCAGTGCCCTATACCAGGTGTGGTTTGAGCAGCTTCATCATCTCAGAGAGCCTCCGCGGGAGTCCCATTTTTCCTGGTTTTGATCATTTCCTGGCTTCAGGCCTGGTTCCATCTCATGACAGATCAATCAGTATGTTTGTTTCATAGATCCACCCGTCCATAAAAAGGTAATCTCTGTATCTTTAGATCACAAGTGGTATCTTAGGCTGGGTTCTCTAGAGAAACAAAACTAGTAAAGCGCATAAATATATATATAGAGAGATTTATATCAAGGAAACAGCTCACACGATTGTAGAGGCTAGAACGTCCCAAGTCCATGGATCAGGGTAGAGGCCTCTCCCAACTCAGGCAGCCACAGAGCTGGCGAACCCAAGGTTGGCAGGTTGGAGAGCAGGGCTCCAGCTCACAGGCTGTGAAGGTTGACGAATTCCAAGATCAGCAGACAAGACCACAAAGTTTCTCCTGATTCACGTAGCTGCAGGGGCTGGCAAACCCAAGATCAGCAGATCAGGGAACAGGACTCTTGCCTGCAGGCTGTGAATGTCGATGAATTCCAAGATCAGCAGGTAAACTGCTAGCTCAAGTCCCAAGAACCGGAAGTGAGACAACAGAGGCAGCTGCTGGGTCTGGAACAAGCTAAAAACTTTGGCAAGGTGAGCAGGAAGGAAATAGCTGGTGGAGGGGAGAGAGGTGAAGGCTGAGGGGGCAGTGAGCTGCCACAGGCCCCTCCCCCGCCGGTATCACTCAGCAGATTCCATCATGGGGATGATAAAGTATCAGATTTCAACAGGGAAGTGATCACAACATTATACAACTGCCAAAACACTGAGAATCATGGCCTAGCCAAGTTGACATACAATCTTAACCATCACAGGTGGGTCAAGGCCTTGGAAATCCCAGGGGATCCCAGACCCAACTCAGTCCTCACCAAACCATGCCAGTTCCTCCTGTTTCATTGACTCAGGAATCTAGCTTTCATTTTCCATCTTCCTCTTTGTCTCAGCAGGTTGGAGGGACCTGGTGAAAAACCCTAGGAGAACCAATTGTCTTTTCTTACATTTACCTCAGGTCACTTCTTTAAATCATTTCTACACACACAGTGCACACTTGATTTGATTGTTTTGTTCTAGGTTTTGTCTTGGTCACAGATGCCTGTACAGTAAAAGCCCATCTCAACAAGGTGCTGTAGAATGATTTTGTTCCCTCCAAAATTTGAAGGTGATTTTTATCATTTAAGTCAGTTCCTTTTTATTAAAAAACAAAATAAAATTAAAAATGACTTATGTCAATTCAGAGATTAGTATAGGAGAAAATTTTATCTCAGATATGTTAAAGATGAAAATATTTTATAATAGAGATTATAACTTCCAGTTTTATGTTATTTGAGGAAAATGTATGCACAAGATAAACTTTAAGGGGGGAGGCATAAATAGTTTAATATGCTGATGCCATTCTAGTTTTCTTGTAATTTCTATCTTGAATACTAGGATTAATGTTTAACTGCTTAAAAAAAGAAAGAAAAAGAAAAGCTAAGTAACTTGGGTGTGGCCTTGGTATCTAGAAATCATTTACCTTTAATGCACATAATAAATTTCAGGGCTAAGGACTAATTGTGTGTTTGCTGATAATGTTTAAAGATAAACACACAAGGGAAACTAGGAAAGCTCACATGAGTACCACTTATTCTCAATGTGACCATATTTAACCTCAGTAAGTCTTAACTTTCAGAGGAATAGTATAGAGAATATAAAATCTACTTCATACAACTGTTGTGAGTATTAAACAGGGTTACACACATTGCCTGGCACAGCAAGATTTTCTTTCCTTCCTTTATTCCAGATCCATCAGAGTATTAATTCAGACTCCAATTGTTAATCCATAGACTTTTCTACGTGTAGAAAGGGGCTGTTTTTCAGAGAAATTTATTTTAAAATTAGAAATAGTATCTGTCACCTTTGTTCTCCACCAGCTGGATGGGAAAAATCAAAGGAGTGAACATCATAAACTCAGTGGCGGTCTTAAAACTCTGCCCCTCCCCCCGCCCTCCCCCAGTTCAGTCTGTCCACAATGGAGGACCTTCTCTATTGTCCTCAAGTCACAACAGAGAAAGGCACTGCCGTGAGCTAGTAGTTCAGGGAGGGCCAGGCATGGAAGCCAGTGCATGGAGTGTGAATGTGCCTCACTGCTCTGGGTTCCAGAAACATTGTGCTGCTTATTGTTCTCAATCAAATTAAGCCTGATTCTGAGTCCATTCATCAGGTACAAAGACCACCAGTATTAGTTATTGGGAGGGAGAACCCTCTACTTCTTTAGGATCATATTAGAGTCCCTGGGGCTTATTTAATTAGGAAATGTAGGGGAGGAGCCTTGGAGCTGCAGTCTGGGTCACCTCCAAGTGGCTCCTCATCCATGCCGGTGTGATATAATCACATTATATCTTTATCAAATTATATATAATACTATATTATGACATTATATAATCACATAAAGATAGACAAATAGATCAGTAGAATAGACTAGACTAGAAAATCCAGAAATAGACCCACATGTGTTTGGTTAATTGATTTTTGACAACAGTGCAAAGGCAATTCAGTGGAGAAATGAAAGTATTTCAACAAATGTTGCTGGGATAACTAGATAGCCATATGCAAAATAAACAAGCCTTGATCCATTCCTCACATCATATACAAAAATTAACTCAAAATGGATCATGTAATTCAATGTAAACCTAAAACAATAAAACTTCTAGGAGAAAATATCTGTGATTTGGGTTAGCAGAGGTTTCTTAGTATGACACTAAAAGCACAATCCATAAAAGAAAAAGTTAATAAATTGGACATCATCAAAATTAAGGATTTCTGCTCTTTGAAAGACTCTTTTAATAGCATGAAAAGCCAGAGACTGAGAGAAAATATCTGTAAATTACATATCTGATAAAGGACTTATATCCAGAATATGTAAAGAACTCACAAAGCTTAATAGTAAAATAAAAACCCTGTTAAAAAGAAAGCAAAATACTTGGTCAGACATTTCACCAAAAATAAATGGATAGTATATAAACACATGAAAAGATGTTCAACACCATTAGTCATTAGGGAAATGCAACTGAAAACTACAATGAGATATCACCACACGCCTATTAAGTGGCTAAAGTTAAAACAACTGACCATAACAAGTGTTGGTAAGGATGTGGAGGAACTTACACTCTGATATGCTGCTGGTGGAAATATAAAATGGTGCAGTCACTTTGGAAAAGAGTTTGGCAGTTACTCAAAAAGCTAAACATACCTGTCACGTGACCCAGCCACTCCTAGGTATTTACCCAAGAGAAATGAAAGCATATGTCCCATAAAAACTTGTACATGAATGTTCATAGCCATATTTATATTAGTCCCAAACTGGAAACAACCCAAATGTCCATTGTGGTTGTTCTAAAATATACCCACAGATTCTTTGATACTCCTCTTTTCAACAGGTAGAGCTTCGTTCTTCTCCCCTTCAATGTGGGTTGGACTTTGTGACTCATTTCTATTGAACGGAACATGGCAGATGCGGTGGTGTGCAATTTCTGAGAGTAAATCTAAAAAGGCATTGCGACTCCCTCCTTCCTGGTTCACCCCCTCCTGGTTCACTCCCTCCTAGTTCATTCCCTCTGGGGGAAGCCAGCTGCCATATCTTGAGGACACTCAAGCAGCCCTGTGGCGAGGAACTAAAGCCTCCTGCCAAGAGCCATGTGAGTGAGCTATCCTGGAAGCCAACCCAAGTCTAGGCCCAATCAAGCTTTCAGATGACTATAGCTCCAGGTGGCATCTTGACTATAACTTCATGATAGAGCCCAAACCTGAACCACCCAGCTAAGCTGTCGCTGAATTCCTGACCCACAGAACCTGTGAAATAATGTTTCTTGCTTTAAGCTTCTAAGTTTTGGGACACTTCGTTGCACAGCAGTAGATAACAGATGAATGGATAAATTGTCATACAGTGAAAAGGAACAGTCTACTGATATGTGTAAGAACAACATAGATGAATTTAAAATAAGTATACTGAGTGTCTTAGGCTGAGTTCTCTAGAGGAGCAAAACCAGTGAATCCATAAATATATAAAACAAAAAAAACCAAACTCGTTGCTGTCGAGTCAGTTCTGACTCATAGAGACCCTATAGGACAGAGTAGAACTGCCTCCTAGGCTTTCCAAGGAGTGTCTGGTGAATTCAAACTGCCGACCTTTTGGTTAGTAGCCGAGTTCTTAACCACTATGCCACTAGGCTCCAGATATAGAGAGGGATTTATTCCATGGAAATGGTTCATGCAGTTGTGGCGCCTGGCAAGTCCCAAATTCGTGGGCCAGGTATCAGGCTGGAGGCAGGCTGCTGGCTCACGTCCCAAGAACCAGAGGTCAGAGGATGACGAGTCAAATGCAGGATCGAGAGAGGGTGAGCTTTGCCAGAACATCCATATATATTGGATGCAGGCCACACCTCTAAGAAAATTCCCTTTTCAACTGATTGGCTTCTCACATCAGATCACAAAACAGGATGATTGCATAATATCTGCCAAACCACTGAGAATCGTGGCCTAGCCAAGTTGGCACATACTCTTAACCATCACACTGAGTGAAAGAAAATAGACAAAAAGAGTATATATACTATATGATTCCATTTATATTAAATTCTAGGAAGTGTAATCTGGTCTGTAGTGACAGCAGATCAGTGGTTGCCTTGGGACAGGGAAAACTTACACAGGTGCACAAGGAAGCCTGGAGGTAACAGGTATGTTCATTCATTATCTTAATAGTAGTGACGGTTTTTATGAGTGCATACACATGTCAAAACTTATCAAATGGTACACTTTAAATAGGTACAGTTTATTATAGATCAATTATACCTCAATAAGGATGTTTAAAAAAAAAAATAGGAAACAAAGTAGAAAAATGTTACCCATAATTCTGCTCCACAGAGCCACATTAACATCTTAGTGTATTTCCTTCCAGTCTTATTTTTATATTTTCACATGGTTCATTCTGTATTTGTGTGTTTAATTGTAGATGTGCGTGTAGGGGTGTGTGTGTGTGAAGCTATATATGCTGGGTTTTTTTTTTTTTTTTTCTAGTCAACCTATCATTCCTTAAGAATGAAGAAGGAAGATAATGATATGGAAGACATGTATAAAGTATAACAGAAATTTGTTGTTATTAGGTGCTGTCAAGTTGGTTCCAACTCATAGCAACCCTGTGTACAACAGAACGAAACACGGCCCAGTCCTGTGCCATCCTCACAGTCACTCACTGTGTTTGAGCCCATTGTAGCAGCCACTATGTCAGTCCATCTCATTGAGGGTCTTCCTTTTTTTGTTTTTTTTTTTGCTGACCCTCTACTTTACCAAGCTTCTACTTTATCATGTTTACATGATGACATGTCCAAAGTACGTGAGACAAGGTCTCACCCTCCTCGCTTCTAAGTAGCATTCTGGCTGTACTTCTTCCAAGACAGATGTGTTCATTCTTCTGGCAGTCCGTGGTATATTCAGTATTCTTGGCCAGCATCATAATTCAAAGGCATCAATTCTTCTTTGGGCTTCCTTATTCATTGTCCAGCTTTCACATGTATATGAGGCAATTGAAAATACCATGGCTTGGTTAGTCATACCTTAGTCCTCAAAGTGGTATCTTTGCTTTTTAACACTTTAGAGAGGTCCTTTGCAGCAGACTCGCTCATTGCAATACATCATTTGATTTCTTGACTGCTATTTCCGTGGGCGTTGATTGTGGTAAAATGGAATCCTTGACAACTTCAGTACTTTCTCCGTTTATCATGATGTTGCTTATTGGCCCAGTGGTGAGGATTTTTGTTTTCTTTACATTGAAGTGTAAGCCATACTGAAGGCTGTAGTCTTTTATCTTCATCAGTAAGTGCTTCAAGTCCTCTTCACTTTCAGCAAGCAAGGTTGTGGCATCTGCATATTGCCGGTTGTTAATGGGTCATCTTCCAATCCTGATGCCATGTTCTTCTTCATATAGTCCAGCTTCTTGGATTATTTGCTCATCATACAGATTGAATAACTATGGTAAAAGGATAAAACCCTGGCACACACCTTTCCTGATTTTAAACCATGCAGTATCCCCTTGTTCAGTTTGAACAGCTGCCTGTTGTTCTATGTACAGGTTCTGCAAGAGCACAATTAAGTGTTCTGGAATCCACGTTCTTCGAAATGTTATCCATAATTTGTTATGATCCACACAGTTGAATGCCTTTGCATAATCAATAAAACACAGGTAAACCTAAGGGACCACAACTACCACAGCCTCCACCAGACTGAGTCCAGCACAACTAGATGGTGTCCGGCTACCACCACCAACTGCTTTGACAGGGATCACAATAGAGGGTACTGGACAGAGCTGGAGAAAAATGTAGAACAGAATTCAAACTTATAAAAAAAGATCAGACCTACTGGTCTAACAGAGATTGGAGAAACCCTGAGAGTATGGCCCCTGGACACCCTTTTAACTTAGTACTAAAGTCATTCTTCAGGTTCAACCTTCAGCCAAAGATTAGACAGGCCCATAAAACAAAAAATAATATGCGTACCTCAACCATGTATACGAGACTAAATGGGCACACCAGCCCAGGGACAAGGACGATAAGTCAGGAAGGGACAGGAAAGCTGGATGAATAGAAATGGGGAACCCAAGGGCGAGAAAGGGAGAGTGTTGACACATCGTGGGGTTGGCAACCAGTGTCACAACACAATATGTATATTGTTTAATGAAAAACTGATTTGCTCTGTAACCCTTCATCTAAAATACAATTAAAAAAAAAAAAAACGGGTATACGTCTTCCTGGTGTTCTCTTCTTTCAGCCAAGATCCATCTGACATCAGCAATGATACCCCTCATTCCACGTCCTCTTCTGAATCTGGCTTGAAATTCTGGCATTTCCCTGTCAATGTACTACTGCAACTATTTTTGAATTATCTTCAGCAAAATTTTACTTGCATGTGATATTAATGATAGTGTTCTATAATTTCTGTATTCTGTTGGATTACCTTTCTTTGGAATGGGCACAAATATGGATGTCTTCCAGTCAGTTGGCCAGGTAGCTCTGTCTTCCAATTTTCTTAGCATAGATGAGTGACCGCTTCCAGTGTTGCATCTGTTCATTGAAACATCTCAATTGGTATTCTGTCAATTCCTGGAACCTTGTTTTTCACCAGTGCCTTCAGTGCAGCTTGAACTTCTTCCTTCTATACCATCGGTTCTTGATTATACGCTACCTTCTGAGATGGTTGAACGACAACCAATTCTTTTTGGTACAGTGACTGTGTATTCCTTCCATCTTCTTTTGATGCTTCCTGCAGTCATTCAATATTTTGCCCGTAGAATCCCTTCAGTATTGAAACTTAAGGCTTGAAATTTTTCTTCAATTATTTCAGCTTGAGAAATGCCAAGCATGTGCTTCCCTTTTGGTTTTCTAACTCCAGGTCTTTGCACATTTCATTATAATACTTTACTTTGTCTTCTCCAGCAGCCCTTTGAAATCTTCTAATCAGCTCTTTTAGTTCATCATTTCTTCCATTCACTTTAGTTACTTGACGTTCAAGAGCAAATGTCAGAGTCTCTTCTGACATCCATTTTGGTCTTTTCTTTCTTTCCTGTCTTTTTAATGACCTTTTGCTTTCTTCATATATGATGTCGTTTATGTCATCCCACAACTCATCTGGTCTTCAGCCATGAGTGTTCAATGCATCAAATCTATTCTTGAGATGCTCTCTAAATTCAGGTGGGATATATTTAAGGTTGTACTTTGGCTCTTGTGGACTTGTTTCCATTTTCTTCAGCTTCAACTTGAACTTGCATATGAGAAATTGATGTTCTGTTTCACAGTCTGCCCTTGGCCTTGTTCTGACTGATGATACTGAACTTCTCCATAGTGTCTTTCCACAAATGTAGTCCATTTGATTCCTGTGTATTTCATCCAGTGAGGTCCATGTGTATAGTTGCCATTTGTGTTGTTGAAAAAAAGTATTTGCAGTGAATAAGTCATTGGTCTTGCACAAGTATGTCATTCGATCTCCAGTGTTGTTTCTGTCACCAAGGATATATTTTCCAACTACTGATCCTTTTTTGTTTCCAACTTTCTCATTCCAATCACCTAGTAATTATCAATGCATCTTGATTGCATGTTTGATCAATTTCAGACTATAGAAGTTGGTAAAAATCTTCAGTTTCTTCTTCTTTGGCATTAGTGGTTGGTTTGTAAATTTGAATAATAGCTGTATTAACTGATCTTCCTTGTAGGCGTATGGATATTATCCTATCACTGACAGCGTTATATTTCAGGATAGATCTTGAAATGTTCTTTTGATGATGAATGTGACACCATTCATCTTCAATTTGTCATCCTGGCATAGTAGCCCATATCATTGTTCAATTCAAAATGACTAGTACCAGTCCATTTCAGCTCACTAATGCCTAGGATATTGATCTTTATGCATTCCATTTCATTTTTGATAACTGCCAGTTTTCCTAGATTGATACCTTGTACATTCCATGTCGTGATTATTAATGGATGTTTGCAGCTGCTTGTTCTTGAGTCGTACCACATCAGCAAATGAAGGTCCCGAAAGCTTGACTCCATCCACATCATTAAGGTTGACTCTACTTTGAGGAGGCAGCTCTTTTCCAGTTGTATTTTGAGTGCCTTCCAAACTGAGGGGCTGGTCTTCTGGCACTATACAACAGATACTAGGTACAGTTTTCTAACAGTATGATTCATCTAATCTAAGGCACTTTTTTTTTTTTCACATTTTAACATCTCTGAATTTTGGGTGCATCTTGTAATCGAAGGCATTTTACAATTAAGGTAGGCAGGTTTTTTCCTTTTTAATGGTACATTTAAAATTATACATCTTATTACTTTTGTCAGAAGAAGAAAATGGTGTATCTTATATTCAGTGACATCTTAGGTTGAATGAAATATGGTAAATTTTTAAATCTGAATAAGAGGAACAATTTTCCAAGTAAGACTAAACTTCTGAGTGTTCCAAGAAATGGCAAAAAATTTCATTAAGCCAGTTAAGTGTGGAAAATATTTAAAAGTTGTTAAAGAGTTAACCTCAACAAAAGGCTCCCAACCCTAATGGATTTTTGGGCAAGAATTGTCCAACTTTACTGAAGAAGCTAAGAGAAACTTTGAACAAATGGAAAATATACCATGTTCTTGAATAGGAACACTTAGTTTTACAAAAATGTATATTTTTCCCCGAATGAAATAAATAAATGTAATATCATTTCCTGGGTAGCACAAATTGTTAAGCACTGGACTACTAACCAAAAGGTTGGCAGTCCAAACTCAGCCAGAGGTGCCTCAGAAGTAAGGCCTGACAAACTCTTTCCAAAAGGTGACAGCCTTGAAAACCCTATAGAGTGCAGTTCTGCTCTGCATACATGGGGTCTTCATGAGTTATAATTGATTAAAAGCAAGTAACAACAATAACAAATATGATTCCAGTCAGAATTTAAACTTTTTCTCATTATTCCGGCACACAGTAACCATTTAATAAATATTTGCTTAGTTAGTAGATGAATGACTTTCCACAAATTTTTAAAAAACTTTTGTCATGAGGGATGATTGTCCTACAAGATATTATAATGTATTACAAATCTACAGTAATTAAAACAATATGTCAGGGGACATCTAGGTCAATTGGCATAACAAAGTTTATTAAGAGAATGTTCTGCATCCCACTTTGGTGAGTGGGCATCTGGGGTCTTAAAAACTAGCAAGTAGCCATCTAAGATGCATCAGCTGATCCCAGCCCACCTGGAGTAAAGGAGAATGAAGAACACCAAAGACACAGGAAAGTATTAGCCCAAGGGACAGAAAAAGCCACATAAACCAGAGAGACTTCATCAGCCTGACACCAGAAGAACTAGATAGTGCCTGGCTACCACCAATGACTGCCCTGACAGGGAACACAACAGAGAGTCCCTGATGGAGCAGGAGAAAAGTTGGGTGCAGAACTCAAATTCTAGTAAAAAGACCAGATTTAATGGTTTGATTGAGACTGGAGGGACCCCAGAAGACATGGACCCCGGACTCCGTTAGCCCAAAATTAAAACGATTCCTGAGGCCAACTCTTCAGACAAAGATTAGACTGGACCATGGGACATAAAATGATACTCGTGAGGAGTGCGCTTCTTAGCTCAAGTAGATACATGAGATTAAATGGGCAGCTCCTGTCTGGAGGCGAGATGAGAAGGCAGAGAGGGTCAGGAGCTGGTTGAACGGACACGGGAAATCCAGGGTGGAAAGGAGGAGTGTGCTGTCACAGTACAGGAGAGCAACAAGGGTCACATAACAATGTATTTATGAATTTTTGTATGAGAGACTAACTTGAATTGTAAACTTTCACTTAAAGCATAACAATAAAAAACAATTCCTTAATCTGTTAACTACAAAAAAAAAATGATACTGGTGCAAGAATAGACAAACAACTCAATGTAACAGAATAAAGTCTAGAAACAGGTTCAAGTATACATAAAATGTCTATGATAAAAGTGGTATTTCAAATCTGTAGAGAAATGGTAGGTTTTTAAAAACTAACGTTGGGACGATTGGATAAACTTGAAAAAAGTAAATTACGCCTCTGCTTTATGTCCAAAATAGGTTAAAAGTGAAATACGAAAAGTAAAAGCCTGCAATTAGTAAAAGAAAATGTGGACGGCTGTGTATCAAATCTTAGCAGTGCAGGGGTCCTTTCTGAGGATGACATCTGCTTTGAAACCATGAATGAAGTTTCAAAGGTTTGATTACATAAACATTTTAAATCTTTGTGCCCCCCACAAACAAACAAAATTAAAAGAGAAATAGCAAAGTGAGAAAAATATCTGATGTTTCCAAAGGGGTTAATATCATTAATATAAAAAAGAGATCTTATATATTAATAAGATAAAGGCATGAGCACCCATAGAAAATGGGCAAAGAATATGTGCAGGTAATTCACAGAGAAGAAATACAGTTTCCCAATAAGCATGGAAAAATAAACTTACTGTGCCTCACTGAGAATTGTAAAATGCAAATTACTGTGGGCAGTGATTTGGTCCCAGATTGGCAGAGGCTGGCAGTCATGGGCTGTGCACTGCTGGAGGTGGTCTAGCTGGTGCAGCCTCTGTGGGGAAGAATTTGGTGGGATATGTCAGCATTTTCAGTTGACCTAGCCCATCTGTTCCCTGGCAGTTATGTAAGAAATAACAAGCAAACGGTAAAAGATGAATGCTTGATTCTGTCTGTTATGGCATTATTTATAAAGCAGAATGCTTTGGAAACAAACTAAATAGAAACAGTAGGGGATTGGCAAATACATTTTGTTGCATCCAAATACTGAAATGCCAGATGGTAATTTAGACATTAGTGCTCTTGAAAAATATTTAAGGACTTAGAAGAAAATATACAGTAGAGTAGAAAAAGCAAATTATTTTTTAGAAGCTCAATTCTGTTTTTCCTTAGAACATCCATTTCTTTATTTGTATTATTGTTGTTATTAATTAATTCTTAATAAAAATGCTGGAAAGAGAAGGACCAAATGTTATCAGTGATTATCTCTGGGAGGTAAGGTTGTGGATCAGATGGTTTTTTATTTTCTTCTTTGTGTTTGTCTTTGCTTCTCAAATTTTGTACAACAATAAATATGTTAGATTCAGAATAAGTTTTCAATAGTAAATAACATTCTGAACAAAATAAAACTGTATGACTTACCATATGACTCAAAAATTCCACTCCTAAGTGTCTACTCAAGAGAAACAAAAACATATGTCTACACAAAGTTTTGTACATAAATGTTCATAGCAGCTTTATTCACAAATAGCAAAAAGTGGAAGCAAGCCAAATGTTCATCATCTGTTGAATAGATAAACAAAATCTGGTATATCGATACAATGGAATACTGCTCAGCCATCTAACATTTGGATGAACCTCGGAAACACTGCTCAGTGAAAGAAGCCAGACCCAAAAGGCCACATGTTATATGATTCCATTTATGTGACATGCCCACAAAAGGAGTAGGCAGAGACTTCTTTTGTGGGTGATAAAAATGTTCTACAGTTAGACTGTGGTGATGTTATAAAATTCTGTAAATATACTAAAATTCATTAAATTGTACACTTAATGGGTGATTTTATGGTGTATAAACTATATCTCAATAAAGCTGTTTTTAAAAATAATAAAATTGAATGGCTAAAACATGATGGCTTCTGGAATAAAAGGGGCCTGGTGGCATAGTGGTTAAGAGCTTAGCTGCTAACAAAAGGTCGGCAGTTCAAATCCACCAGCTGCTCCTTGGAAACCCTATGGGGCAGTTCTACTCTGTCCTATCGGGTTGCTATGAGTCAGAATCGACTTGACGGCAACTGGGTTTTTGTTTCTACCAGGGCTTCAAACTCATTTGTTCTGGTTCGAGCCCCTGCTGAGAATTTGTGTTTCTAACAGGTTCCCCACTGAAAATTTGCATTTCCTACTGAATCAGAATCTACGTTTTAAAAAGATACCCTGGTGATTCTTATGTATAACTTCTGGGAACCAGTTCGAAGCCCTGATTTCTACACTGACTTTCTCACTCTAAGAGAATCTAAAAAAACATGGACTTATATTTATAACTCAGAGCAGGCCAAAAAAACCCCACACCCATTGCTGTCGAGTCGATTCCAACTCATAGCAACCCTAAAGGACAGAGTAGAACTGCCCCATAGGGTTTCCAAGGAGTGGATTCAAACTGCCGACTTTTTGGTTAGCAGCCGAACACTTAACCACTGTGCCACCAGAGCAGGCCAGGAATAGGGTAGTTGAATTAACCTGGCCTTAATCTAATGCTGGTTCTGGTTCACCAAGGTGATACAAGCATATGGCTTTAAGTTTCTGTGATAAAATGGTGGTGGTGGGGAGTCTATGGCTCTCATTACACCTGTCCTGAGCGAGGCTCAGGGTGTGATGGCATTGCAGGAGGGCTTCCTCCACCCAAGGCCTGTCATAAGGTGTCCCTTCTTGATGTTTCACAAATGTGACAGTATCGCATCGGGATGAAGCACACAAGCTCTGGAGTCACGCAGATCTGTGTTCAAATCCTGCCTTCCCACGTAGTACTTGTGGGTCTTTGGACAAATTACTTCACCTCTCTTAGCCTCTGTTTTCTCATCTGAAAAGTTAGCATAATAATAGTATCTACTTAAAAAGCTTATACAGTTTAATGGGATAATGTTTTTAAAGCTCAGTGCCTGGCACATAGTAAATTGTCCAAGAAATGGCAGCTATTATTATTTGTAGTAGTTATATTCTTGCTCAGAATGCCTTTTGAACCTGAAGAATCTAGCATTAGGATAATATTTGTACTGGCTATTTATACAGAATTAGCAGATAGGACACTATCCTTGTTGCCTGTTTTTTATTTATCTAATTACCGTGATCTAAGTGTTGTCTCTAACAAAAGTGAGTTGCTGTTGTTTCATTGCAGACAATTGCATCTATAAAAAGGTTTGCCCATTTAATGGTGGCTCTTTTTTGGTTCAACCCTCTGCGTCAGATTTCCATTTCTGTTGGAACCAGGCCCCTTATGCCATTGGTAAGAAAAACTTTTATCGTAATACTCTCCTCCTCCATAACTAAATCTGACCGATTCAATCCCATGTAAGCAAACTCAATGGCTTACTGCTAAATTGCCATAAATTGTGAGTATGGTTAGTTCTCAAAGTATTCTTTTTCTTTTTTAAAATTTTCTTTCTGTCTTTGGGACTGTTGTCTTTTACTTGTTCCTCCTAGTTTTTCTCAGAGCCCGAGCATTTGAGAGCACAGAAATGTCATTTTTCAGTACTTGGTTATCTTTCAGTAAGTACCTCATTTCATTTCTCTGGGCTTCATTTTACTTTTTCTAAAATTCAAGAGCTATACATTTGCTCCTCCAGGTCTCCAGCCTTAAAACCCAGACTGACAGGAGAGAAGCACAGTGCGTTCAGTACCATTCTTATATATTTTGAAGATTGCAAGTCTAGAATCACAGAAATTGCTCCTTCCAGCATTTTGCCTACCACTCAAAGTCATGACATGAGTAGTTGTGCTTTGCTTTTATGGTTCACAATCCACAGCCTTTTGAGAGTCAGATCAGAGCCAAGAATGTTCCAATTAGTACTGTTTTCCTCAAAACTATTTGTTGATATGAAAACAATAGTAGAGAATTTTTTTTTTGCTTTTTATTGTAATATACACATAGTATTTCATCAATTTCTACATGTACTCTTTAGTGACATTGATTACATTCTTCAAGTTATGCACCCATTTTTGCTCTTTTTCCAAACTATCCCATCACCTTAACATACCTATAATGCATTCCAACCAAAAACCCTCTCTGTCCCCCTCCTGCCCCTAGTACCCACTAATTACTTTGGTTTCTATATATTTGCTTATTTCATATAAATGATATTATACAATACTTGTCCCTTTGTGTCTGACTTATTTTGTTCAGCATAATGTCTTCAAGGTTCATCCATGTTGTGGCAATTAACAGTTTTGAGAGGAGAGCAGAGGGACCAGTCCTAGAAATATCGGGAAGACCTGCCAGGCTTTCAAGACAGATATGGTAAAAAGAAGAGGGAGGATTTGAAAATGACCTCCAGGTTTTGAGCTACAACACTGGAGGTCACTTGAGAGGTCAAGGCTGGAGGCATACACGTGGTAGAGTCACCAGGGTGAAACCAAGAGAGTGGATGAGTTCCCAAGGGAGTATGCAGAGAGATGGGGCCAGTGTGAAGGTCAGAGCGACAGCATGAAGAGGCTCGTAAAAAACCACAAAGGTGTGATCAGAGGGAAACCAGGGCAGGTGCAGTGCCCAGGAGTCAGTGTGTCAAGAACTATTTCAAGAAGAGAGGCTGTCCTTTAACAAATAACAAGCCCATTGGACCCAAGGCTTGTGAGGGACAGCAAGAAATAAAATGCAGCCACTGCCCAGACAAGCAGACAGCAGGCACATACAGGAAGGAGTGGCCAGGTATCACAGGGACAGGGCCTGGGCCTGGAAGAATAAGTGGTTTCCAGGAAGAATGGCACAAGCCAAAGGAAAGGGTATGTCAAGCTGCAGTCTGGACAACAGGCGAAAAGTCCCACAGGACTTTGATGGGTGCACTGCCAGAAGAGTGGGTTACAGAGTTTTAGGAGGAAGAATTGGAGACAGTGCACACCTACTAGAGGCAGAAATTTGGCAACTAAGGGGAGAAGAGGATGTGGCAAGGTTGAGTGAAGGCTGTCTTAGAATTGGGGGGATATGTACATTTGAAGGAAGAAGAGAAGCAGCCGGGAGGATGGGAGAGTTGGAAGTTTCTGGAGAAGTCAGGATGAGTGTGAGACAGCCATGGTGCCACCACCGCCACCCCCACCAAGCCACTGGGCTGAGATCTGACAAAACGTCCCTTTACCTTGCAGTCTGTGCTTTCCCATACCTCCTGGCCTTCACTGTCGACTCCATTGAGATCCGCCTGGTGGTGAATGGGAACCTGGTCCACACAGCAGTCGTGCCTCAGCTTCAGCTCGTGGCCTCCAGAGTGAGTAGGACTGGAATCTTGTTTTTGATTGAGGGGCTTTGGGAGCCCCAGGCACCATGAGATTTCGGGCAATCGCTGAAACTGCATCTCATTGAGTTAGACTGATGCTAACAACGCCACTTGCATGTCAGAATGCCAGAAGTGAGATGAAAAAGCTGAAAACAGATTAATTGGGTTTTCACGTGTGGCCTTCTTGGGCTTCCAAATGTTCCTCCTCAGTTTTGTAAATAGTCAGTGCTCTGGAAGTTGGGAGCACTCAGCTGAAAAGAACTCCCCAATCAGAGACTGGGCCAGTTGTTCATGGCAGTGTTGCACTGAAGGACATTCCAAGTCTATAAAAGTAAGAGCTTGCAAAAAAAAAATTTTTTTAATTTTTCTTTTAAAAAAGAGCTTGCAACACTTCTTTCTTCCTTTGCTTTTTCTATCCTCGATTTGACTTTGTATCCCATGAAATAATGGCTAATTGGTTAATCCATGTCTAATAACAGATTTTGAGTAAAATCGAGACATGCAGCTGGTGCATAATCCAGAAGGTCTTGTTCTAATCCCCTCCCCTGAGTCACCCCCACATAGTCTTCCCTGGGCTGGTCCCCTGGCAGATCCCCCACCATGACAAGTCCTCAGTCCTGACATTCATCACGTTTGGTGGTGACTGCTGACTTGTCTGCCTTCCCTACTACGCTGAGTCTGCGAGAGCAGGGACTGTGCTGTCCTATTCACTAACATAGCACCAGTGGTGTACCAGTAAATGGTCAACCACCAGCTCTCCAAAAAAAGGGGTGTTGCATGTGTGTATGTGTATACACACATTAGTTGATTATAAATTTCACTGATAGAAAGGCTGTGTAGCTCACAATCTACAAATTATAAAATATACAGTGCTTTTTATTGTAAAGTCCATTTAGCCAATTGGTTCTCACAGAATCCTTTTGTTAATTTTTGCTGAACTCTTGTATCTGTAGCCAATCTATGTTTACAATTCAACAATTTTACAATTGGAGTTATATCTCAATCCACTAATTCTTTTTCCAATAAATTTATTGTCATTAAATCTGATATGTGATCTACTATTAAACTATTTCTTGCCCGTGTACAAATCATATTCATTAAACCAAAACTTCTTTCAAGTTCAGTACTAGACTCAACATACTTTTAAGTTTTGTTGTTGTTAGGTGCTGTTGAGTCGATTTCAACTCACAGGGACACCATGTGACAAATAGAACTGCCCTGTAGGGTTTTCTAGGCTATAATCTTTATGGGAGCAGATCACTGAGTCTTTCTCCCACAGTGCAGCTGGGTAGGTTCAAACCACCAACCTTTGGTTAGCAGCCAAGCACTTAACCATTGTGCCACCAGGGCTGCTTCCTTCTATGTTTAAGTTTCATTATTTACTTTCTTAAGTCTTGACAACTAACAAAGCAACAATTCAAGCTCTGATTTGTAGCATTTGCCAATTTCCATGGTGTGAATAGTCCCACCATGATTAATTTCAAGCTATCAGTGTGACGCCACTGAACGCATAGTTAGGAAGAGATGCCCAGTAGTCACCAGTAGATAGTATTTCCACCATACAGATACTAGAGATGTAAATAACTTCAAGACTATAGATAATAGTAAAATGTAATAAAATAGGAAGTGATGAGTTTTTATATTTATTACCATTGTTTTCATGTAATTTATTAAAGTTTATGTAATTTAATTTTTAATAATAGCTATGTTTAATGGCTGGCTGCAAAATTCCTAAAAATCAGCTCTCATGAGTCAATACAAGCTAGTCCAGCACACCACTGCACTTATCACCAAAGCCAGCACATTATGGTGTGCCTGTGTATTTGCTGAATCAGTGCATGAATGATCATTTTCCCCATCTGTAAAATGGGGCCAACTGAATCCCTGAGAGCCTTTCCAGTTCTAACATTCCAGGAGCCTGAGATCCCCACTAGGGAAGTGTGTGTTTGTGTTTGCAGAAGATGTGTGCAAAACTGACTCTTTTCTATTGTGTATTAACAAATAGATAAGGAAAAGTCGCGGAGAACTCAACGCTCAGACAAAGGCTAACTAGCGCGCCTGGCTTTACCCTGGAAGCCCCCCTGTTGAACCTGGTCCTTTACTGCATGCTGCAAGGGGTGTAGCAGCTGAGGGATGGCGGGAGGGTCGGTGGATACAGAGCCTAGAATGCCAGGCAGCTCTGTAATATTTCCTTTTTTCCTAGTCGGATATATACTTCACAGCAACTGCAGCTGTAAATGAGGTCTCATCTGGAGGCAGCTCCAAGGGGGCCAGTGCCCACAATTCTCCTCAGACACCCCCGGGCCGAGATACTCCAGTATTTCCTTCTTCCCTGGGGGAAGGTGAGGTCCAGTTTTTACTGTCCTGTTAATAGGTATTTTTAATCCATTCTTATTTCTCTGGTTCATTGTCAAATGCAATTACTGCCTAAAGAAGTCATTATTTAAAGCCATAAAAAAAAAAGCTTGTAGTCTGAATGTATCAGTTGCATTAAGAAACCTTGTGATAATTTTTTTAATTCCGTTACGAGAAGATTGTTTGAATGGCAAGAAGGGAGTTAAGGGCTAGAGAATTTCTGACTTCCAACAGCAAAGTTATTTTTCCTTCTAGTGGGTTTTTATAGCTAAAAGTGTATAGTTATAAAACCTAAACATTACTGAGCACACCCAGCCTTTCACTCTGACTGGCTTTGCCCATGAATCCACAGGCCTTTGCTGTGGTTACTGCATCGCTTTCAACACAGTGCTTTTCATAACTTCTTACCACATCAGTCGTCTTTATCCCTCATGGTTCCGATTAAGCACAGAGCTCCCCAAACAGGGCAGCTGTGCTGCTGGGTTTGCTGCAGCTTTTTGCTTTTCTTGTCTAGTCTTTTCTCGTGGTATCTGTGCAAGAGGAACAAGTACTGGTTGCATTTTATCTAATTTACACATGAAAACAATGCCCTTGGAAAACATAGTGCCATCAGGCACCATCACGGAACTGCTAATGAGACTTGGGAGCTCAGTATGTGACATAAAATCTTCCTTCATAGCTATGTTGAGGAACCAGAAATTAGTCTCTTGTAAATAGCTTAAACTTTTTGTAAAGTTCTGATGTTCTTTTCTAAATCATATTTCAGGTGAAATTCAGTCAAAAAATCTGTACAAGATTCCGCTCAGAAACCTTGTTGGCAGAAGCATTGAGCGACCTCTGAAATCTCCTTTAGTCTCCAAGGTCATCACTCCACCCACTTCCATCGGCGTTGGCATCGCTGCCATTCCTGTCACTCATTCCTTGTCTTTGTCTCGCATGGAGATTAAGGAAATAGCAAGCAGGACCCGCAGGGAACTGCTGGGTAATAGCTCTTAATCTTTATGCTTCACTGTTGGTAAAGATACCAGCTGCTTTTATGTTTAGATATTTGTCATCCTCAAAAACACCGAGTTGATAAGGAAACTTCCTCAAAAATATAGTATATCTACATCAAGGAATACTATATAGTTTACCCACCAACAATGATGTGAAATCCATTGCTGTGGAGTCAATTCTGACTCATAGCAACCCTATAGGACAGAGTAGAACCACCCCATACGGTTTCCAAGGTGGATTTGAACTGCCAGCCTTTTGGTTAGCAGCTGTCTCTTAACTGCAGCACTGCCAGGGATGTGTAGATATATATTTACTGGTGTAGAAGCCTGCCCAAACCATGTTAAGGGGGCAGAGGGGAAAGGCAGTTTATAAAACAATACGTCTAGTGTGGTACAGTTTTTTTAAATTTAATCCGTATATGTATGAAGGAGTGGTTGAAGTGCTCGGCTGCTAACTGAAAGGTTAGCAGTTTAAACCCACCAGCTCCTCTGCGGGAGAAAGATGTAGCAGTCTGCTTCCATAAAGATTACAACTTGGAAACATTATGGAGGTGTTCTACTCTGTCCTAGAGGGTCACCATGAGTCGAAATCAACTCAACAGCAATGGGTTTTTATATATGTATGATTTCCTAGAAAAGCGTCTGGAAGGATGTATATCCTGCAGTTCTCAGAAAACGTTTTATATTTGTATATCTAAAGGTTTAAATTTACCATGTTCTTACTTATGCCTGTTTCAGTTATCACTTCTCCCAGCCTTAGACTATGGGGCAGGTGTGTGGGATAGTACAGATGAGAAGTACTTGTTATACCCTTCTCTCTCGATACGTAGACAGAAGAGCAGTCCAGAGAAACATAAAGCACCATGAAAACTGTGAAAAGGCTAGATTGTTATAAAGCGTTTTGTTCAGATTTGTGGGAACAAAATAAGGAAAAATGAAGTGGCATGTTGAACCCTGTGATAATGACCCTCTGACCTATGATTCTCCCCTGAAATCCAGGCCTCTCAGAAGAAGGTGGACCCAGGTCTGAAGGAGCACCAAAGGCCAAATCAAAAACCCGGAAACGGTTAGAAGAAAAACAAGGATGCCCCAAGCCAGGGACAGTGAGATCAACTAGCAGTGACAGGTAAAGAGGGGGAGCATCCCCCAGCAGTCCCTGCTCAGGATGGTGGTCCTGTGAGTCACAGCACTGCCCAGGAGGCTCTTTCTGCTGACGGATGATGCCATGGGCTGACCATGATGACCAGCCACAGCAGAGGGTCAGCTTCAGCTCCTCTGAGGAGCACAGCCTGCCAGGGAGGGGCTTGGACAAATAGGGAACATCACTAACAATCAAACAAATGCTCATTAAAATATATTGAGACTTTTTTGTTGTTGTTGCTCACTAAATTGACAAAGGTTTTTAAAAGCAAAAATGCTCAGTAAGAGTGCAGGGAAATAGATACTCTCCAATACTTCTGAGGGGAAAATAAATAGGTACAGCCTTTCTAGATGGCCGTTCAGTATCACATATCAGTGAGTATTTGTGCCATAGATTCTCCGTGTCCTTCAAGCAACATCATCTGTGCTCCTGTAATAGGGCCCATGTGCAAAGCTTCATTAATTCATTCAACATACATTCTTGGAGTACCTGGAACTGAGTTGGGTGTTGGGCATATGGAGATGACTAAGGCTCTGTCCTTGCCTTCAGGGGGCTTGCAGGGCAGTGACAAAGGCCAACAAGGAACCAATTTGAGCATTCTGGGGTGGCATGTGATACAGATGGACTCAGTAAGAACAAGGGGTGCCAGCTACCTCATACCAGAGGCAAGGAGTGTCTCAAACACCAGGGAAGGCTGAGCTAAGTCTCATCAGCCTGGCTCAGAGAGGGGCGGCACACACTCATGCTTTAATTCAACAGACATTTATGGACTTTACATTCTAGTGTGGAAAGCAGACAATAAACCTGCAAACAAATAAGCAAATTTGGTCATTTCAAATAATAAGTACCGTAAAGAAGCTGGAAGGAAGTTCAGTGACCAAGGTGGGTGAAGGTCTACTTTGAGAGCGGAGTCAAGAACGATTCTTTGAGGAAATGACAACGATCTCAGCTTTGAATGAATGATAGGGAGCTGGGGAAAAGCACCTCTGACAGAGGGGACAGCAGGGAAAGGGCTGGCCTATGAGGAGACAGAAGCAAGAGCGGACCAGCTTGAGCATAGAGACAGGAGTGAGGACCGATGTAATGTGAGGTCGAGATATGGACAGAGGCTGAATCTGGTAGGCTTTTGCAGGACAATGAGTACTTGTTGGCTAAATTAACTCCCTGAGAAGGGGAAACCAGTTTTGGTCAAACTGATCATGCAGCTATCAAGAGAGAGTCCTGAGGAGTTGGATAAAATAGAGGGGGTGAGGGATCAGTTGGTGCAGCCAACTTATGGAATCTTGGCTGCAGGTAGGAATTTAAGGGAGCCATAGAGGGTTTTGGAAACTCTGGTGGTGTAGTGGTTAAATGTCACAGCTGATAACCAAAAAGGTCAGCAGTTCGAATCCACCACACACTTCTTAGAAACTCCATGGGGCAGTTGTACTCTGTCCGGTAGGGTCACTATGAGTCGGAATCGACTCGACAGCAATGGGTTTGGTTTTTGGTTTTTTTATAGAGGGTTTTAGGCAGAGAATGACATTATCTGGATTCATACTTCAGGAAGATAAATGTTGTGTGCCATTGGGTCGATTACCACTCATAGCAACCCCACGGGACAGAGTAGAACTGCCCCGTAGAGTTTCCTAGGCTGTAATCTTTATGGAAGCAGATCGCCAGGTCTTTTCTCCCTCGGTGCCGCTGATGGGTTTAAACCACTGACCTTTCAGTTAGTAGCTGAGTGCTTAATCATTGCACCACCAGGGCTCCTTGAAAGGTAAATAATACCTCACAAACGCCTTCTGTTTATCACACACCAGCCTTTTAGAACTGCATGAGCTAGGGGTATCTGACTGCAGAGCCTGAACTGTGTGCAGGGACTCCTGCGCCTCCCCACTTCCCCTCATAACCCAGGACAAAGAGGCAGGTTTATGAGCTCAGATGAACAGAGAATTGCCAGACAGAATAGGCCCAGTTCAGCGCTGCTCTCTGTGAATCCTTTTTACAGTGACTTTTCTCTTCCAGGATCACATCGGGCTCCTTGGAAAGTCCATCTACTTCCGAAGCCAATCCCGAGGGGCGTTACCACTCGACAAGCTCTGACCCAGACCCTATGGTGGACAGAGAGGGCAGCCCTGTCTCAGGCAGCCCCTTTCAGCTCACAGCTTCCTCAGATGAAGACATTATTGACTTGAAGTAAAGAGAGTGCAAATCTCATTTGCCATCTTTAGTTTTCTTATGGAGGTTTATACTCTTCCAACGGTTCTGACATCATTTCTCAACAAAATGCGGCTTTTAGCCTGTCAGTGTTCTATTGGACCAAATCTTCTGCACACTCGGCCAGTTTGGGTCGCTCTCCAGTGTCTGGTGCCATCTTTCTTGACCTTTGTTTCTTTCAGTTCAGGAACCATTAGTCCCCTTGTAATAAAGGTGGTAGAGTTCATTGAGGTTTTAGATTGAAACTTTGAATAAATCAAAAATGTTCATTCTTATTTACTACAACCTTCTCTTATATTTTATATACTTAGATGGAAAAATTATTTTTCATTAGTTTTGATTTGTGTCACATAATGTCTTTCATAAGGAAAAGTCATTACTTTTTAAATTTATGATAAGTTTTCTTTCTGCACCTTTGGCCCCTGTTGCTGTCTCAGCTCACTGTGATTGGAACCAGCTGTGTTCCTTACTATCCACTCTTGAGAAAAGCTGAATGGGTAGATCTTATAAATCTTTCTCCTTGTGTGTCACAAAAAATGAGAAGGACTAGGAGATTTTCAAGAGTCGTAAGATTATTTAGTTTGATTTCATTGTTATTCTGAAATCATAACCAGGGAGCAGTTACTCCTTGTGATCAAAATTATTCTCAAATTCCCTCCTTTTGTTTGGGTCAGCCATGCTTTTTCACATAAACCAAATGACTTCCCTTCCTCTTGTCATTTTATCTGCTCACTTCTCAAAGTGAAAAGGAAGAAAACGTAGACTGGGCCAAGTGCAAATGAAATAGGGACACGTCAGCCTCTAGCCAGGGAGATCAAAGGGGAAAAAACCTAGCTTCACTGACAGTGTTTGCAGAAATTTTAGTTTGGGTGAAGAATTTGCCTTTGGCTTTAGTCTATCTGATCACACTTACTATCTCTTCTCACCTATATTACCCGTCAAAAGAAACTTTAAATCATGTATCCTCTGTTAAAGCAGCTCTGAAGAGTTCCGTACGACTTTGTTGTTAAGTGCAGAGAACTGTGTTTGACAGGACCTTGATCTAATTAATAGATTTTACAGAAGTTTAGATCCCACCCACTTGTGAGTCGTGCACACTGTGGGGAGAGTTCCTGGTTCCTGTTCTTGGCAGAAAGAAAGAGGCAAGAGCAGTAAAGACAATGCTTTTTAGGTATACCCAGGTGGGGCTGTTTATAACCAAATATACTTTCTCATATTCTTCACAGCATTCAGCATTTCCATTTTTCCTTGTGTTTTGTTATGCCCTGTTGTACATGGGGGAAAAAACACAGAATCAACTACATACAGTTCTCAACTCCACCAACAGTTTTGTGAATTAGTTTTTATTATTCCTGTTTCTCAAATTAGGAAACTGAGGCTCAGAAATGGGCAGTGATTTGAACCTATGACTTCTCTGACCTCAGAGCCCATATTCTCTCCCCTGTCCACCACACAGAACCAGGCTGAGTGCCTTATGTGCATTGGATTTGGCTGGTGTTTTTCATGTTAAACTAGTTTGTAAGCTTTATGAGCTTGTATCTGTGGTTTTCTTGTCATCTTTTTTTTCCTGAAGTTTTCTTGCTTCTCTGCCTGGAATAGAAAAACTGAGGGTTTTTTAGAGCATTCTTTCAAGGAGATCAGCAGCATTAGAGCTATCCCATGATTTGACAAGAGTCACAGATCTGTGGAGTGAATGAAGAGAGGGCAGAAGGTAGACCCTACTAATCAGACTGGTGGTGCTTTGCTTATCAAAAAGGGGGTGGGAGACTGTTTTGGCAGCAACATCTGCTTACAAAAATCAAGAAGTGAACACTGCACACTCAAGGGGAAGGAGCCCACCAGCCAGAGGGTAGGGGCAGGTTTATAGAGGTCCATGACTCAGAGGGCTGGCTGACGCTAGTTGGGCTCATTGGAGCACCCTGTCTACGTAAGCATCTCCATGTACAAAGTAAACCATGTCTAACAGCAGCCTTTCATTCATGGAGTTTGAGGTACTCATCCACTCTGCAAATACCAAGTGTCTACTGTCCAGAGGAAATCCTATCCAGTGGAGGAGGGAGAGCAGTGAACAGGTGATTACAAAACAGTGATAAGTGCTGTGATAAGAATTTATAACTCAAGCACAAGATCCTGTTGAAGCACAGAGGGGTGGTTGCCTAAGTCTTTGAAAATAGCCTTGTGGTCAAGACTGGAAAATGGTGGTTGGATGAGAGTACCATCAGCTGACTGCAATCCGTCAAACAACTATTCCAGTCATAGGAGCTAGCATTTGAGTGCTTTCTGTGTGCCTGGTTTTTATATACATTATCCCTACTCACAACTCTCCTGGAAAATAGATATTCTCATCCTCCTTGTAGATGAGGAATCAGAGGCCAGAGGGGGATTAAAACCAAGACTCCTTCTCTCACAGTCCCGGTTCTTCCCAGAATTACACCAGTATTCCACAGCAACTGCCTTCACCCAGAGTGGTGGGTGTGGATTGATGCTGGTGCAAATGATGAGATCCTACAGAGCCCTGACCTGATCATCTTCATCTCCAGTAGTGACTCGGATGCAAACATGGAGAGGTTGGCTATTAAAGTCTGCGGGGTACTCGAAATTGGGAGGTAGTAAGATGGAGATTAAAGAATCGAGATTACCTGTTAAGTGAGTGGAAGTAAACAGGGAGCGTGGAGCTCACCATTTAAGCCCATATCACACAAAAGCGGCACGGGGGTACCCGTCTAACACAGGTCCCAACACCTGGAAGCCTTAGTCGTC
Organism: Dugong dugon; assembly: GCA_030035585.1. Taxonomy (NCBI): domain Eukaryota; kingdom Metazoa; phylum Chordata; class Mammalia; order Sirenia; family Dugongidae; genus Dugong; species Dugong dugon. The sequence continues at coordinate 72,131,142 of CM057471.1, forward strand.
GCCGGCTTAGCAGCCTTCAGCAATCGGAGAGAACCCCTAGTCGCGGCGGGACCGGGGCTGGGCTGCGGCACGCAGGCTCACGACTACTCTGGGCAAACTGGCAGGAATGTCGGGTCAGTCTTTGCGTTCTAGGGGGAAATAGGCGGCCCAGGACAGTTAGTTTGGAGACCTTCCGCTCTGTGGCTCTCAGGGGTCAGGGCCGGGACAGGCGCCTAGGCTCCAAAGCAGCGGTTAACACAGCAGGAACTCCTGGCCCAACCAAAGAGGAAACTAGCAGTCGCCGAAATTCGGGCGGCGACGCAGTGGGCGGGAGATCCACGCTCTCCACCTTCGCCCAACCCCTAGCCCCATCAGTTGAAGCAGCGTTGAGAGGCGGCTCCAGGCCAAGTGCAGTCCCCGCCCCCCACCCTCATTGGTCCGCTCAGCTCTGAGGCAAATTACTGCAAACTCCGGCCCGCCTGTACATTGGGTAGCTCTGTTCTAGTGGCAGTTCTAGTTTGTATCGCCAACCTATTCTGTGCTTCCATTGGTCCTCTTTGATTTAAGGGCGGACCCTAGCGCAGAGGCTAACCCCGCCTTGCGTTCTCATTGGCCGCCCTGACATTCACAGAAGCTTCCAACCCCGCCCCAGAACTTCCCCTCACTGCTCATTGGCAGGCTCTGCAAAGAGAGTCGGGTTCCCGCAGCACTCGCGGGTACTGTGGCGGTTCGGGCATCTGAGCCCACTGAACAAGCGTTGGCCGCGGACATGGTGCCTGAGGACCAGGAGGAGAGTCAGCCGCTCCTGGGGCCGTCCGGCGGCAGGTGAGCGGAGGCCGAGGGCGCGGCCTCTCTCCCTGCCCCTCTTCCCTGCTCCGCCGGGCGCCGCTCACGGCCCTGTCCCCGCAGCGTCCCCCGAGGCCGCCGCGTCTTCCTCGCCGCCTTCGCAGCTGCCCTGGGCCCGTTCAGCTTCGGCTTCGCCCTCGGCTACAGCTCCCCTGCCATCCCGAGCCTGCAGCGCGACGCGCCCCCGGCCCCGCGCCTCGACGACGATGCCGCCTCCTGGTTCGGGGTGAGACCCGGGTCTAGGACCCTCCCCTCACACTCTCGGGCTGGCACTGGGACCCCTTCGTCCTGTCCAGCCTGGCTCCTCTGCCTGGAGCCGCCCCCTCCCCGACCTCCAGCCCGGGACCCGCAGCTCCTTCCCTGTGGGTGAGGTTGAGCCGCGGCCCCTGGCTCCCCCTCCTCATCCCGCGGTCCGCCACCTCCCAGGCCATCGTGACCCTGGGCGCCGCGGCGGGGGGCGTCCTGGGCGGCTGGCTGTTGGACCGCGCCGGGCGCAAGGTGAGCCTCCTGCTCTGCACCATGCCCTTCGTGGTCGGTTTTGCCGTCATCACTGCGGCCCAGGACGTGTGGATGCTGCTCGGGGGCCGCCTCCTCACCGGCTTGGCCTGCGGCATTGCCTCGCTAGTGGCCCCGGTGAGTGTCCACCTGCCTCTCGGCCTGAGGCCGAGGAAAAGGAATGGGACAAACCGCTTCCCAAACCTGGGGCGTGGCTAACCCTGGCTGTGGCCCACACGGGCTATAAAGCCTCCTGAGTGCCAGACATCATGCCCCTTACCCTCACCACAGCCCATGGAAGGAGCCAGCTATCGTCCCATTTCACAGATGAAACTGAGCATCAGAAACGTGAAGTCCTTTCCCCAGGCAGGGTCCACAGCTAATCAGTGGTGAGGCCATTACTTAAATCCAGGATTGTCCAGCTTAACTGTGCCTCCCTTGTGCTTTACACACACATGATGGCTTAAACTCTACCTGTCATTCAGACCACAGGCAGCAGAAAAATCCTGTTCTCTCTTCTGCACCATTAAAGACAGGGATTTGAGTTTGTCTAGGGGACAGTAAGGGCTGCTAGGATCCACTACTCCCCTCCCCCTGCTCACAAACTAGCCCCTCAGCTTCCCTGTCAGCCTTTCCTGACCCAGCGCTGCAAAGGCAGACTTTGGAGCTGCACACCTGGGTTCAAATCCCGGCTCTGCCACCCACCTGGGCAGGGCACCTCTCTGAGCCTCAGTTTCCTCCTTTGTAAAATGGGGATAATGGAAAAATTGCCTCATATGAGGTGATTATGAGGATTTAGTGGAACTTTGCACATACTGCTTATGGAAGTACTTGGACCCTGGCAGCTGGGATCACTGGGTAACCCATGAACTACTGCTGGCCATGGGCTTGGAGGATGAACTGTCTACACCCCAACCTCATTAAGACTGAAAACAGTGGCTCTACTTTCTGATCATCCCTTTGCTTCTCCAACTCATTTCACCTACATTTGCTGGGCAGCAGCTGGGATGTATTTCTCGATTTTGTTTTTTTCTAGGCAAAAACACACCTGTCTTAGTCATGGACCTAAGGTGTAGGGAATAACATAGAAGTGTGGGCAAGGCCCTGGTGGCCCCTGAGCCCAGAGAAGGTGCTGACAGCCACTGGTAGAGATAAGGCTGGGAGTTCCTGATTTATTACTCCAAGGGTATCACTCAAAGTGTGGTTCATGGGCCAGCAGCCTGAATAGTTATAAAAGCAGAATCTCAGGCCCCACCCCAGACCTACTGAATCAGAACTGACATTTTACCAAGAAGATTTGTACACATTAAAGTTTGAGAAGCACTGTTCCCTCTCCTCTCCCCTCACACACAACAGCAGCCAAGTACATCACCTTAATCCCCTCTGAACACCAGGTACAGATCACTGTTGATGGTGGGAGGGGGGAGCGGTATGGGAAGGGCACTGTTGACCTGGGACAATGTGATTGGGGGCTTGCAGGGCCTGCAGCAGCCCCAAATAGGGCTCCCCTCAGTGCTGGACAACTGAGGCTTTTCAACTTAAGACTCTCTTAGATGCTAGGTAAACCCTCATCTTAATTGCCGGCAGGTGTATATCTCCGAAATTGCTTACCCAGCAGTCCGGGGGCTGCTCGGCTCCTGTGTGCAGCTGATGGTCGTCACAGGCATCCTCCTAGCCTACGTGGCAGGTACAGTTTTCACGTTATCTCTTTTGAGCCCTGTAAAAGGCCTAGTGGTCATTTTGCAGATATAGGAACTGAGGTTCAGAGGTCAACGGACTCCAGTGTCACACAGCCATTACCCAAGGTGTACGGCCTCCCTGGAATCTTGTGGTGCATGAGGTCTTGTTATTGAGTTGCAGAGAGAGCTGGAGAAGGTGATGTCCTTGTTTCCCAAGGGTAGAAGCCCAGTTGGAGGGGTGTGGCAAGGACTGACTGGTTAGGTCAGTACCTTATTGAGCGTGGACAAACCAGAGGATTCCAGGTGTAGGTGGGGCACTCCAGAAATCTTCAGCACAGGAGTTTGAAAGGCCGGAGTGTGTCTTCCTAAGAAATGTCAGTGCTGGCTTCACAATGCCAGATGAGTTGGTGTGAAGAAGGCAGGTTTCCAGGGACCCCAAGGGGCAGAACTGGGGCCAGCATGGGGTAGCTTCAGGAGGTAGCCGTGATCTCACCAGAAAGAAATGGGGTAGAAAAATGGCAGGCTTCAAATCTGACAGTCCCAGGTTTGGAGACAGCCTCTGCCATTTACTTACTATGTGACCTTGCCCAAGTCACGCTGCCCCTAGGTGCCTGTTTCCCTGTCTAAATGGCGATAACCCCACCTAACTGTTGGGGGATTAAATTAAGTGACACACAAAAAGTGCTTTATGTAATTCTAGATAATTCTGGATTTGTACTGTTCTTCGTACATCTTCATAATAACAAAATCCTGCCATCACTTTTTTTATTTATTGTTGAATAGATACACATTCAAATGATTCAACGCTTAAGAAGTACAAAACCAAAAACCAGTTGCTGTCAAGTTGATTTCGACTCATGGTGACCCCATGTGTGTCGGAGTAGAACTGTGCTCCATAAAGTTTTCAATGGCTGATTTTTTTGGAAGTAGATCACCAGGCCTTTCTTCTGAGGCATCTCTGGGTGGACTTGATCCACCAATCTTTTGGTTAGCAAATGAACACGTTTACCATTTGTATCACCCAGGGGCTCCCAAGAAGTACAAGTAGGGAGAGTATTCAGTGTAAAGACTCTCCCTACCTCTGTTCCCCTCCTCTCTGGAGAAGCCAGAGGTGCCCAGTAATGTTCCCAGGAGAGTATGTGACTATATGAGGAGTATGCATATTAATTCCCCTATTCCTTACCTTTATATATGTGGTGCCATATCAACAGCATGTCAATACATAGGAAACCCGTTATCAAGTCGATTCCAACATATAGCCACCCTATAGGGAATGCTCATTTTTGGTTTGATGGTTACATAAATATTTCACTGAACAGATATAGCATAATTTACATACCCATCATCATCTCTACAACAACAGATAAGTTGGCCCATGATGTCTCCGTTTATTAACAAGTTATTAACAGTAACAATAACATTATCAGTAACAAAAATGAAGGCAGCCATGCAGAGACAGTGAGCTCCCTGTCCTTTGAGCTGAGTCCCTGGGGTTGTGAGGTGCAGGCATTCCCCGAACGTGGTCCAGATTGGTTCTGACGTCCCGCACCCCTGCCAGGCAGCATCCTGGAGTGGCGCTGGCTGGCAGTGCTGGGCTGTGTGCCCCCTTCACTCATGCTGCTGCTCATGTGCTGCATGCCCGAGACCCCAAGGTTCCTGCTGACTCAGCACAAGCACCAGGAAGCCATCGCCGCCCTGCAATTCTTGTGGGGCTCCGAACAGGGCTGGGAAGAGCCCCCCCTCAGGGATGAACACCAGGTAAGGAGCTGGGGGGCACGGGTGACATATTACCGCTTTGCAGCTGGGGGAGGCAGCATAGCCTGTTTCCAAGTTTTCACACACTTGAGGGGGATAGGAACCTATCCCTCCATCCTCAGTGAGGTGGGACAGACCCTGTGTTGTCCTGTTTATGAGCAGGCAGAGGCCAGCTGGAGCCCCACTCAGCTGGGCCTAGCCTCCGGAAGTCACCAGAAAAGCTTTGAGCTTTGATTCTTACTGTCCCAGGAAGAGAGAGGTCAATTCAGAAGGAAATACAGGTACTAAATTGAGGACCTAGATTTAATTGGGGAACTGCTGGGTGTGGGGTTGTAGGGCAGGGAGACAGTTAAGAGTCTGGATTTTGGAGTCAGACCTGGGTTTGAACCTGCAACTCTGCCACTTAACTGCTATGTGACCATTCCATCTTTAACCCTTAGTGTCTTCATCTGCAAAATGAAAGTCATATAGCACGTGCTGTGTAGGTGGCAGTAAGGATTCATTGAGAAGGGCCATGGGAGGCGTTGAGCACAGGGCCAGGCCCAAGGCAAGGACTGGATGCCCTTGAGGTCGGAGGGGTTGGGGTACATAGAACTTTGCTGTTTGCCCCCAACAATTCAGGAAAAGACATAGACAGGTAAGGATTTCCTCACCTTACAAATAGGGAGGTGAAAGTGATGCGGGGACTCATCTGTGGACCTGAGGCCACAGGTGGAGCCGAGTCGAGAATCCACGCGGAGGCTCATTCCCCTCCGCGACCTTAAGGACAGGGGCTCAAAGCCCAGGGATGCCCACGAGAGAGGGCAGAGAAGCCACTGATGGCCTGGTTTCTGTCTGAGCAGGGATTCCACCTGGCCCAGCTGAGGCGGCCTGGGGTCTACAAGCCCTTTATCATTGGCATTTCACTGATGGCCTTCCAGCAGCTGTCAGGGATCAATGCCGTCATGTTCTATGCAGAGACCATCTTTGAGAAGGCCAAGTTCAAGGTAAAGCAGCCTCTGCCTCATCAGCATGCCATATGGGTGGGGTTTCCTCCTCAAAGCAGGGGCCTACTGGGGTCATCCTCCCAGCCTCTTTGGCTGGTCCACCTGACTGCCTTGGCCCCCATCTTCCCTCAGAACAGCAGCCTGGCCTCTATCACCATGAGCATCATCCAAGTGCTGTTCACTGCTGCAGCAGCTTTGGTCATGGACAGAGCTGGACGGAGGCTGCTCCTGACCTTGTCAGGTGAGGCCCGAGGACGAGAACCCAGCCCTGTACAAATATTGGTGCCTCCATACCAGGCTCCCACCACGGGCTGGAGGGTCTTTGTCAAGGCCACCACATCACAGGATGGAGAAGGACGGTCAAGTGTCCAGCAGAGCAAGCATCATGAACTAATGAGGCTGTGATTTTAGCAGCAGCTGTGCTCACCAAGCACTTGCTCCAGACCAGCTTGGGCTAACAGTGTTACTGCATTAATGCATTTAACCTTCACGATAAACCCACAAGAGGGGTCCTATCACAGCCCCCATTTTACAGTTGGTAAACTGAGGATCAGGAAGTGAAGTGAAGCTTTTGGTCTTTTTGAGCAAGTAACTTTACCTCCCTGAGCCTCAATTTCTCAAAGGGGGATCACAGCAGTGCCTTCCTCAGTGTGGTTATGAGGATCAGGAAAAGATCTATGTGAGGCCCTGGCGCACCATGCTTTGGCCCACAGAGCACTGGTACGTGCCGGCCACTGAGAAGATTATACCATTGTGGGTGGGGGTTAAAATGCTACTGCTGTTATTACTCCTTCTTCCTTGGCCTGGCCAGGGAGGGTCTATGTCCCGGAACTTCTTAGAGTTTGCTAACGTTTGAGGTTCAAGCCAGGGCTGGTGGGGCAGGGATGGGGTGCTGCTCAGTCAGGGGTCCCGAGGCCAAAGTGCTGGAATATTGAGTTTGCAGGGCCCTGCCACCCTCACTGCACCAGGTGTGCCCTCTCAGAGGCATCCAGGCCACATGGCTATGGCCACGAGGCGCCCTGGAACTCCAGCCAAGTGCCTCACACCGGGCCTGCAGGCCATTTCCCTGCAGACAGGGTCAGGCAGGTGGACAGTGGGGAGGGGATCAGCACTCCCAGTGCACTGCCCAGCCCCACCCTCCCTCCTTCCTGCAGGTGCGATCATGGTGTTCAGCACTAGTGCCTTTGGTGCCTACTTCAAGCTGACCCAGGGTGGCCCCAACAACTCCTCGCATGTGAACCTCTTCATGCCTATCTCTACACAGCCTGTCGATCCCAGTGCAGGGCTGGCCTGGTTGGCTGTGGGAAGCATGTGTTTTTTCATTGCTGGTGAGAGGGGGCCCACAGAGAGGCTGGGGGAGGGCCACTGTCCCCCACCAGCTCCCATACCCCATCACCACTGGGTTCCTGCAGCTCCCATGAGTCCAGTCTTACCCAGCCTCAGGGTTTATATCTCTGACCACATGCTAGACACTGAACTAAGCCCTTTTGTGTTCATTTCATTTAATCCCCACAACAGCCCTATGACCAGGCCCATCATTGTCCCGTATTATAGATAAAAGCCTGGTGCACAAGGAGTGAGTGGCTGGTCCCAGACCTCACTGCAGGAAGGCACAGAGCTGGTGGGATCAGACTGCGACCCAGGACCCTTGGAGACCCAAACTGCTGCCCTGTGAGCCCTCAGCCAGGGGGTCTTGGGCCAAGGCTGTGGGTTCTGCAGCCCACAAGGAGTCTAGCCTCTGTGGGTTCGAATGCCTGTCTTGCTCCCTCAGGCTTCGCTCTGGGCTGGGGGCCCATTCCCTGGCTCCTTATGTCTGAGATCTTCCCCCTGCACGTTAAAGGTGTGGCCACCGGCATCTGCGTCCTCACCAACTGGCTCATGGCCTTTCTCGTGACAAAAGAATTTAGCAACCTCATGGTGAGTCCAGGCCCCAGTGGCCTTCCCCCCCGCCATCACCCAAGAACTACTTTTTAAAACAGGTCTCGTTGTAAAAGACTCAGGGTTGGTGGCTTTCTGTGCAGGCCCATGCCTGTGAGGCCTGTAATCTCGGTTAGGGGTGAGGTGGAGACTGATGGGCCAGAGCAGACAAGGAACCCAGGCAGTGACCACTCTCTCAAGAGTCTTCAGGCCATCATAGTGGAGGACAGTGTGGTTGGCCTGCCATTAATGGAGATTGGGCATGCAGACCAGGCGAAGTCTGTGCTGGGAAGAGCTTGGGCTTTGGAGTCAACAGGCCTGCTAAGTCCTTTCAGTCTGTGTGGCCTTGGGCATGCTGCTTACCTTCTCTGAACCAGTTTCCTTGGCTGGAAATGAAGGAGGGTAACAGTACTTTCCTCCTAGGGGTGATGGGAGCATCAATTCAGTTCAACATCTTGCTACCTTCCTGCAGACAAGACTGACACAGACATGGTCCAGGCCCCAGGGCTTCCCAGCCAATGAGGGATGGTTCTGAAGCAGATAATGAAGACATTTGTTCAGTCATTGATTGCCCCCAGGTCTCCTGGCACATACTCTGGTTCAGGGCACCAGAGTCAGCAATGAATGAGATGGACAAGGCCCCCTTTATGACGAGGGCCAGGAAGGCGATAGACAAGTGGTGGGGAGTGAATTGCTGGGAGGCTGTCTGGGGGCACCAGGATGCAGGCTTGATGAGAGGCCTGGACACAGGGCCTGGGACCCCCTCAGGCAGGGATGCCTGAAGGAGCACATCAGGAAGACCAGGCTGAGGCCTGGGAAGAGAAGGATGACAAAGAGGGGAGGAAAAGAAGGCAAGGAGGAGATGGCAAAGGACCCAACCATGACCCAGGAGTGTACAGCATCTGAAAAGGGCTTCCTGAGGTCACCAGGCCCCAGATAAATAGAAGCTTTGGTTCTGGCACCTGGGATGTCCCTGGGGATGGGCTGGGGTTGGGGGGCAGCCTCACTGCCCACTCCATGCCAGTGGGCGCTGAGTGTCTCTGTGTGCTCCTGGGGCCATGCTCACTCTGCCCCGTCTGGACCTGCTGATAGCTCACCCATCCCCACCAGCACCATAAAGAGAGACCCCAAGGCAGAGACCCCAGAGGGTAGGTGGGACCAAAGCTGAGTATAGAGGGTGGGTCTGTGCACCCTGCAGTCAGACACAGGCTAGAGCCCATTTAATGGGTCTCTGGCCTTGGAGGCAGTCACTTCATCACTGTGAGCCTCAGTTTCCCACAGAACATCTACACCTTGGGCATAGTTGACCCGGGCCACAAGACTGCTACCCTTGACCTTCCTCCATTGCACCGGGCTTGGTGGAGACAGACAAGGTGCAGCCGTGGGCTGGGCAGGCTGAGTCCCTGCACTGGTTGTCCACACATGGTGGTTCCCCTCTCTCTGCAGGAGGTCCTCAGGCCCTATGGCACCTTCTGGCTCACCTCTACCTTCTGCATCTTCAGTGTCCTCTTCGCTGTGTTCTGTGTCCCGGAAACCAAAGGGAAGACTTTGGAACAAATCACAGCCCATTTTGAGGGGCAATGACAGCTCCTTCTCATGCATGGCTGACCTTCCTAGCTGGGCCGGCTTTGGGCATCAGATGGGACGAAGCCACCCTAAACCCCTGCTGCCCCCAGGCCCCAGGGGAGCTGAGACCCAGAACCGCAGCCCCTTGGAGCCTTGGCCTCCAGGGTCCCTCCTTCCTGTGCAGATCTCTGTAGCCCAGCAACTGGGGATATGAGGTACCAGCGTCTTGGTCCAGTTCCTGCTGTTTTTCTGTGGACTTGGGAGCAGGGAGCAGCTGGGAGAGTCTCTGCAGTCCTGTGGTCAGCCTTCCACCATCTCCTTCACAACACTGAAGCAGCAGAGAAAGAGATGGACTCATGGTTCCTTGTTTTCTGGCTGGAGATGCTTTCGGAGGCTAGGTGCTGGGCACACAGTTTTTACTCTCAGGTAGTTGGATTATCAGGAAGGAACTTTGTTTGTCAAATAAAGATTTGACTCAGAAAAGCAGGCCACAACGTTTTTGTGTGAGTCCCAGTTTGAGAAGAGTATATTCCTATCCTTTCCATGGACAAGGCCCTCCTGGGCCTTGCGGAGAACTTTCTGTGGGTTTACTTCTCACGGTCAGCCAAGCCTACCCTTAGCATGTTGAGGTCATTTCTGGCTCCTTCCTTAGACTCCAGTCCCTGGGTTATTAGTCATCTTGTTGAATTTCAAAAAAAAAAAAAGCACCTGTCTTTTTCTGTTAACTTTAATGGAACCGGAAGTCTTTTCTAAATTATTATCCATTGTATAATATGTGTTGATTGCAGGAAAATTTGAAAACAGATTTACTTAACAATTATTTTTATAGCTAGGCACTGTCCTGAGCGCTTTACAAATATTAATTGTATATATATATACAATTGTATATATAATATACAAATATATTGGATATAATTATTCACAGCTGCTCCTTTCCATTGATAACCTGTTAAAAATTTGGTTCTATCTCAAAAGATCTCTCCCGACGTATGCTTTACCACATCACCACACATAAGTGGGTCCATGCTGCTGCTTTAATGGTCTGCTTCATCCACTTCCCAGGTTGTACAAAACCTTCCCCCTTCCCCCTCCCCCCCAGCATATACACTCCTTGGCATCTTAAGGCATGTAATGAGAGTGGATTGCCGGCGAATGTTTGGAAGGGAGTGGAAGTGCAGTGTGGTACTGAGAAAAGTGGTGACAAAGCAGGACTCCAGGTCTGGTTTCCAGAAGATCCTGCAGCAGCAGCTCTGATTCCAGAAAAATGTGCTCAGCAATGCACAGGTTCCTGGACCGTTTTCAATTCCAGCAAAATCCAAATTCTTTGAGGGCTTCTAGGGGCGAGGTGATGACTGTGTGAAGGAACATCGTTCCGTGTAGATACTGTATATCTACATTACCATTCTTAATGCTTGCACGGTGGTCATTGACTGGGTTGGGAACCATGTTGCTTTTTTTGTATCTCAATGCAGCAATGGTAGTAGTAGCAGCAAGTTTTCAAACTTCTTTTTTTCCCAGACTTGTAACATATTTATGCATGCTTATTGTGAAACATTCAACAACAAAAGTAAATACTGAAAACGTTTCCAACACTCCTTAACCCCACTCCCCAAAGTGAAGGCACCTCAATGATGTGGTGTGTATTTTGGACTTCTTTCTGTGAAGATAGTTGGTTCTGAAACCTGCTTTTTTCACACAACAGTATATCTTGAACACCTCCCCGTGTTCATGCATGCAGATTGTGCTGGTTAATTTTGTGTCAGTTAAGCTAGGCCATGGTGCCCAGTTGTTTGGTCAAACACTAAATGTTGCTCTGAAGGTATTCTGTTGATACAATTAACGTTTGTAATCAGTTGACTCTAAATAAAGGAGATGACTCTCCATAAGGTGGCTGACCATCAATTCAATCAATTGAAGGCCATAAGAGCAAAAACTGAGGTTTCCAAGAGGAGGATTCTGCCTCAAGACTGTGACATAAATATCCTGCCAGAGTTTCCAGCCTTCTTGGCCTATGGATTTTGGACTTGCCAGCCCCCACAATTACGTGAGCCAATTCCTTAAATTTATTCTTTCTAACATTATTGTGGTGTAGTGAAGTGCTTTAACATGGCCCTTCTAGCCATGGTCTTGTGACTCCCACAAAATGATTGGGTGGGACTATGCAAATAAGGTGTTTGTGGCCCACCAAGGGGATTAGACAGCCTGCTGATAATGCAAATAAAGTGCATGGAACCGTTGTGGGGATGGGACTATGCAAATAAGTGCATGGAACCCTTGTAGGGGATTGGTCAGTTTTGCTATCCGGAGGGTAAAAAGGGACCTCATTACCATCAAGAAGAAGAGCCAGGAGCAAGTGTGTCTTTTGGACCCAAGGTCTCTGCACTGAGAAGCTCCTAAGCCCAGGATACAGAGCTGTAACACTGAAGATGGCATAAGAAGGCAGCGGCATGAGACCAGCAAACTAGGCTTGCCAACCCACCAAGCAAGAGAGCAGAGTACCTTCAGGCAGGAGGTTTTCTGGCAGAGTAGGGTGCACCCGGGCATGTATCGGCAGAGCTAAAGAGCTTTGTAACACTTCACTGAGCAGGACAGAGGCCAGGGATGAGGGGGCCTGCACAGCTGAGAGGGAGCATGCATGGTGGAGAGAAGGGCCTGCTTGCTTGCATGGCTAGGAGGAGTCGAGAGAGCTGCCCTGAGCTGAAGAAGGGGGGGATGTGCTCTCCACTTTGGGGGAGACTTACAGGCTTTGCCCGCATGCTTCCTGATCCTGATCTTGATCCTGAGTTGTAACCTGTTGATCCTGATCATGAGTTATTCCTGTTACTTCCCTAATAAACTCCATAATCGTGAGTATAGTCTGTGAGTTCTGTGTGTCCACTGCGATGAAATTATCAAACTCAGCAGAGAAGTAGAGAGTGCCATGGGAGGGACGGCTGATGTCAGAATTGGTAAAAAAGGTTGGAAAGCAGAGGTATGTCTGACCTCCACCTCATAGGAATCAGCCTTAGGCTTATGATGGTGATTATTCTCCCTCCCCACGAAGTTAGAGGACCTCTGATGCCACACCATTTTTACAATAATAGATATAATGTATATATGATATTCTGTTCTGTGTCTCTGAAGAACCCTGATACATAGATCTACCATCAAATAAACTCTGCCAAACAAAAATTTAACTCAGGCTGTGAATTTTTTGTTTGAGTCCCAACTTGATAGGGTGACTTCTAATCCCTTCCTCATTTTTTATAAGAATTTAACTTCTTTAAAAACCTTAGAAACATTATTATAAAAGTAACATGCTTTTTTTCTTTTTTTTTTTTAAGTGAACTGGTACAGAACAGAACTAATGAAAAGTAAATGTCCTCACCCCACCTTCAAGTATACGGAGGAACCACTTTTAAGAGTTTCTGATTGTAGTTTTCAAGGTGACCACCGTTTTGACCGTAAATATTATACAAAAGCCATCAGTTTGTGATGGTCTGTCTTGGCCCTCCTCTGGGTAAGAGACATTAGAACTTCTGTGTCACCCTCACTCCATCTCCCTACTTCTCAGTTCTATTTTTACTTTGTCAAGATTTAGAATATCCGCATTTTATGCATTTATATATATGTATATACACACATGGAGCCCTGATGGCGCAGTGGGTAAGTGTTTGGCTGCTAACCAAAATGTCAGCAGTTCAAATCCACCAGTTGCTCCTTGGAAACCCTATCGGGCAGTTCTAATCTGTCCTATAGGGTTGCTTTGAGTTGGAATCAACTTGACAGTGATGGGTATATATACACATATATACATGCATGCATACATAGGTGTATATATGCATGTGTACACATATATACATACATGAGTCTGTACAGTTGTCTTTCATGCTTAGGCTGTAGGTTGTTTCCAGAAAAAGAGAAACCCTGTGCTTTAGGTAAAGTCTGCTTTAGCATCCACTGTGACTAATGAGAAATGTATTACCAGTTAATTCTCTTGCAGGTGAACTGTTCTTATCCTCTGGAAACTTTCATAGTTTTCTCTTTGGCAATCTAAAATTTCCTGAGAATGTATCTAATTATGGGTTTCTTTTCATTCATTCTGTGAATATTCAAATCTAAAGACTCTTCTGGTTACGCACTGGCTGTGCCTGAGAGGGGCCCTTCCCCCATTATCTCAGTGAGAATCTGTTCTCAGGGAGTCAGCACCGAAGAGAAGGGAGCAGGACTTTCAAAGGGCTTCAGGCACACATTAGGTGTCTAATGACTGGGGCAGCTTCAGCATCTGTGCTACTCACATCCACGTTTTATAAAACACAACAGGCTTAAACTTCTTGAACCACAGTCTCTATTCAGGCCACCCACTCTCTGCCACCTTGTCTTTGTACTGGTTGACTTCTTCACATGGAGCTTGAGGGCAGCACCTGCCTGGCCATCCTCTGGCCTCTGCAAATGGGGTCCAGTGAAGGAGCAGAGGGAAGGCAGGGGGGATGAGTTAGCTCTCCAGGCTGCAAGGGAGGGAGATGGTTAAAGATGTGAGCTAGGTATACATCATTGTGGCTTCAAACCCCACCTTGGCCTCTTTTCTAATTCAGGGGCCAGGAGCCAGTGCTGCATGGTGGGTAAGTCAGCATGCTTGGTTCAAATTCTGGTTGTGTTACTGACTGTGTGACCTGGACAAGTGGACAAGTTACTTAACCTCCCTAACCCTCAGTTTATTCATCTGTAAAACTTGCATAATGATGCAAACTCCCTCATGGGGTTGTCCTGAGGATGAAGGGAGATGATTATGTAAAGCACTTAGAACTGAGGTTGGCACAAAAGAAGTGCTTGATCAATGTTAGCTGTTGTCTTTGGTGAGGCTGTGCAGGTGAGTGTGGGAGGCAGTGGTAGGGTGGGGAGTGGCAGGCAAGGCCAGGTGTGAGGTTCAAGGGGTGCCTCATAAAGAAGGGGACATTTTAAGTCTTTAAACATTTTTCTCCTTATATGTTACTCCTACCATGATCCTGCAGCAACTCCTCCCCATGGCACCTTCTAATCACTACCAGCACCCACTTATAGCAAATGACTTGTGGGTCCATACACTCTTTAGAGATCCCTAAGGCAGTGATAGGAGCCCTGGTGGTGCAGTGGTTAAGCACTTGGCTGCTAACCAAAAGGTCACCAGTTTGAACCCACCAGCCGCTCCACAGGAGAAAGATCTGGCAGTCTGCCTCCATAAAGATTTACAGCCTTGGAAACCCTATGGGGCAGTTCTACTCTGTCCAACACGGTGCTATGAGTCAGAATTGACTCGATGGCGACAGGTTTTTTAAGCCCCCTTAGGGTCTTCCCATGACAGCACAAAATACTTCAGGGTCCAAGAGCCAGTCCCAGCTAACACTTCTTTATCTGGCTCTGGAGCCCAGTAAAGCACCATCAGACCCATGAAGAGGGGCAGGATAGAGCATCCAAGAGGACAGCGCAGCAGAAGCCGTGCTCTACTCTAGTCAAGGGAGAAATCTCCCCTGCCCGCTGACACCCACCACCACTCCCTCTAACCTCTCCCCCACCACCCTCCTGTCCCCTCTTTCACAATAACTTCCGGGAGAATCGTCTGCAACCTAAAGGAAGACGTGCCTTAACGCCACCCAGTGGTCATGGACAAAATTGCAACTGCTGGAGAATGAAGCACCCTGCTGCCTTTCAGTGGGATCCCAATACTAAGGCAAGAAACTCTTCCCTACCGCCTTACAGCCATCATGGAATTAGCATCAGCTGGGGCTTGTGATAAGCGTTTGGCTGCTAACCAAAAGGTCGGCAGTTTGGATCCACCAGGTGCTCCTTGGAAACCCTATGGGGCAGTTGTACTCTGTCCTATAGGGTCGCTATGAGTCGGAATTGACTCGATGGCAATGGGTTTGGTTTCCTTTTTTTTTTGTTTGAGCCTTGTGACCTGAGAAGGATGACACTGCCTCAGCTCTTGTCCCTGTCAGGGTAGAGTGACTGATGATTATGGCTTTAAAGTTCATCCCAACTGCTCAGGCAAAGCAATGTCAGGAAAAGGGAGTGAGGGAGGTCTGGGCTTCCCACTTGGTTTCTGGACGCTTTTGCTCTTCCTTTTCTTTTTTTGTTTTTTCCCATTCAAAAATTTATACATACGTTGTTATGTGACCCTAACTGCTCTCCCCATACTGTGACAGCACACTCCTCCTTTCCACCACTGATTCCCCATGTCCATTCAATCAGCTCCTAACCCTCTCTGCCTTCCCATCTCACCTCTGGACAGAAGCTGCCCGTTTAGTCTCTTGTATCTACTTGAGCTAAGAGGCACACTCCTCACGAGTATCACTTTATGTCCCGCAGTCCTGTCCAATCCCTGTCTGAAGAGTTGGCCTTGGAAATTGTTTTAGTTCTGGGCTGATAGAGAATCCAGGGGCCATGCTTTCCGGGGTTCCCCCAGTCTTAGTCAGACATTAAGTCTGGTCTTCCACCACCTTTCTCCTGCCCCATCCGGGACTCTCTGTTGTGTTCCCTGTTAGAGTGGTCATTGGTGGTAGCCAGGCATCATCTAGTTCTTCTGGTCTCAGGCTGATGAAGTCTCTGGTTTATGTGGCCCTTTCTGTCTCTTGGGCTAATGCTTTCCTTGTGTCTTTGGTGTTCTTCATTCACCTTTGCTCCGGGTGGTTGGGACCAACTGATGCATCTTAGATGGCCGCTTGCTAGCTTCTAAGACCCCAGATGCCACTCACCAAAGTAGGGTGCAGAACATTTTCTTAATAAGCTTTGTTATGCCAATTGACCTAGATGTCCCCTGAAAGCATGGTCCCCAGACCCCTACCCCTGCTACTCTGTCCCTCAGAGTGTTTGATTGTATTCAGGAAACTTCTTAGCTTTGATTTAGTCCAGTTGTGCTGCTGTCCCCTGTAGTGTGTGCTGTCCTTCCCTTCACCTAAGATAGTTCTTGTCTACTATCTAGTGAGTAAATAACCCTCACCCTCCCTCCCCACCGTCATAACCATCAAAGAATGTTTTCTTCTGTGTTTAAACCTTTTCTTGAGTTCTTATAATAGTGGTCTTATACAATATTTGTCCTTCTGTGACTGACTAAATTAACTCAGCATAATGACCTCCAGCTTCCTCCATGTTATGTTTCACGGCTTCATTGTTGTTCTTTATCGTTGCGTAGTATTCCATTGTGTGGATATACCATAATTTGTTAATCCATTCATCCGTTGATGGGCACCTAGGTTGTTTCCATCTTTTTGCTATTGTGAACAGTGCAGTGATGAACATGGGTGTGCATATGTCTATTCGTGTGACGGTTCTTATTTCTCTAGGATATATTCCAAGGAGTGGGATAGCTGGATTGTACGGTACTTGTATTTCTAGCTTTTTAAGGAAGCACCAAATCAATTTCCAAAGTGGTTGTATCATTTTACATTCCCACCAACAGTGTCTAAGTGTTCCAGTCTCTCCACAACCACTCCAGCATTTATTGTTTTGTGTTTTTTGGATTAATGCTGGCCTTGTTGGGGTGAGATGGTATCTCATTGAAGTTTTAATCTGCATTTCTCTAATGACTAATGATCATGAGCATTTCTTCATGTGTCTGTTAGCCGCCTGAATTATCTTCTTTGGTGAAGTGCCTGTTCGTATCCTTTGCCCATTTTTTAATTGGGTTATTTGTCTTTTTGTTGTTGAGGTTTTGCAGTATCTTGTAGATTTTAGATACTGATCGGATTTGTCGTAGCCAAAATTTTTTTTCTCAGTCTGTAGGCTGTCTTTTTACTCTTTTGATGAGCATAGTGTTTGATTTTTTGGCGCTCCCAGTTATCTAGTCTCTCTTCTGGTGCTTGTGCATTGTTACTTTTGGTTTATATTGTGTTTATGCCATATATTAGGGCTCCTAGCATTGTCCTTATTTTTCTTTCATGATCTTTATTGTTTCGGATTTTATATTTAAGTCTTTGATCCATTTTGAGTTAGTTTTTGTGCATGGTGTGAGGTATGGGTCTTGTTTCGGTTTTTTGCAGATGGATATCCAGTTATGCCAGCACCATTTCTTAAAGAGACTGTCTTTTCCCCAGTTAACAGACTTTGGGCTTTTGTCAAATATCTGCTGCTCATAGATGGATGGATTTATGTCTGGGTTTTCAATTCTGTTCCACTGGTCTATGTATCTGTTGTTGTACCAGTACCAGGCTGTTTTGACTACTGTGGCGGTATAATAGGTTCTAAAATCAGGTACTGTGAGGCCTCCCACTTTGTTCTTCTTTTTGAGTAATACTTTACTTATTCGGGGCCTCTTCCCTTTCCAGATAAAGTTGGTGATTTGTTTCTCCATCTCAGTAAAAAAATGCCAGTGGAATTTGGATCGGGATTACTTTGTATCTGTAGATCACTTTGCTCCTCCTTTTCTTCCTACCCCCTCACAAACCACATTCTCAGGAAGAAGCACAGATTACAGCTCTCAGACTCCATTTCCCAACCTTCTGCCAAGACAACCACAAACGGGCATACTCTGAATGCCCAGCTGCAGTAATATTACTACTCCGAAATAATTGTTTTATTCTGAGTATTAACTCAAGGTTAAACATAAAACCCTTAAGCGCAGGATATTAAGGGTGGCAGTACCAAGGAAATCACTGATGACACACACACTTGGTGCAACATTTACACTTATTTCTCTTCAGCAAGCTAAGCAAGAGGAAGTAATGGGGAGGAGGACAGGGTATTAGGGACACAGCCTGTATTTGTTTCCTAGGACTACTGTAAAAAATTACCACAAACCATGTAGCTCAAAACAACAAAATTTTATTGTCTCATAGCTCTGGAAGCTAGAAGTCAAAATTTAGGGTGTCAGCAGAGCCATACCCTCTCCGATGCTCTAGGGGAAGATCCTTTCTTGTCTCTCCCAGCTTCTGGTAGTCCCAGGTGTTACCTGGTTTGTGGCAGCATAATTCAAATCTCTACCTTGTCTTCACAGAGCCAGCTTCCCTGTGAATCTCTGTGCATCTTCTCTTTTTATAAGAACACCACTCAGACTGAATTAGGGCCTACCCTAATGCAGTATGACCTCGTCTTAATTATATCTGCAAAGATCGTTTTTCCAAATAAGGTCACGTTCTCAGGTACCACGGGTTAGGACTTAAACATATCTTTTTCGGCGACACAAATCAACCCGTACCACAATCTTAACAGGAATGGTCAGTTTTTCACTGCCTCAGCGCCGCTGACCCCAGCTGCGGAGAGAGGATGCCTGTGACGTACGAACAGGGAGACAGGGACACAGCAAACTACTCAGGCTGCCAGGTCCACCAGTACAGATAATGCCCCTGCGCGGTCGGAGCACTAAAACCACTGTTCCCAGGATCCTTCCCGGCAAAGTCGCTTCCTGTCCCAGAGGCCCCACCCACTGGATTCCGGTGGACCTAAAAGACATCTGCAACAAAGCATAATGGCAAACATTCTGGGAGTAAGAACAAGAGGAAGCCTCTATGTGAAGTACCATTCAGGAGAGAGTGCGGGTCACAAACCCGCTGCCAAGAGAGAAAAAAGCTTTCACCCGGAACCAGCCTGGCACAGACTTCTGGGAAATGGAGTCATTGTGAGGCTGCGATGAGGCATGTGCGCATGACCGGAAATATCGCTTTTGAGGTGCGTCCTCTTTGGCGCGAGAGAGGTCCCGCAGTTTCTGAACCATTGCATGTTACTGGTCGGTTTTTCGGGAAACCTCGCAGCGGCTTTTGCTCCCGGGGCTCTGCTTGAGGCCGAGCCGGTGTTGCGCCACGGGCTCCCGAGCCAACGACTGGCTGTGGCTGGGGAGACCCAGTGAAGGGGTTGGCTGGAGCTCCCAGGGTCCAGTACCCAGGCACAGAGCCGGCCTCTAAGGGGAGAGGCGGGGAAGGAAGAAGCGTCCAGCCTTGAAGCAGTAAGAGCAGGCCTGCACAGTCGGGGCTGGGGTTTCTGCGGAGCGATTCTGACTCCCAAAGGACTGCTGGGAGGCAGTGGCGCTAGCTGGGACCCAAATGCTGGAGGAAGGAGGTGAGGAGTGGTGGAGGGAGCGGTTTGCAGGAGATCCGGCTTCTTGTTCAAGCTTGCCTACTAAAGCTGTGTGACCCAGACCAGAATTCTGCGGCTGTTTTCTCCACACGTGTTTGGGGACGATCTTTTTTTGAATAAAGAATTCCAGGGTCAAAAATTTTTCAAGACGTCAGGCCTGGAGTATCCTTCCCTTTACCCGGATCTGCCTGATGGAACGATGGCACTAGAGAGTAGGGAGAAGTGGGCCCTGGGAAGGAAAGTGGGATTTACCCTGGGTCGTCTCTATTGCTTCTCTCCTTCCAGCCCTTGAAGGAGCCAGGGATGCTCGGAAGCCCATTGACTCCTAAGTTCGGGGGCGGGGTCAGTCAGTTAGATTGTATAGTCGTGGAGGCTTCAGGGGGTTTGTAATCTGCGAGGTACCGAATGGGTCTCTTAACTTCTGTTTCTTCAGGGAAGAAAGGACAAAATATAGTCAACTACCTTGTTTATCTCTAAAAATTGTAAGCATCAAATAAAATAACGTTTTTGAGACCACCTTGAACGCCGATACAGAACAGAACAAGTGTGTAGGTAGTCTTAACCACGGAGGTCTGTGCCATCCTCCCCTAGATCAAGAAGTCTCTGTATTTGGTCTGTCACTTTTCAAGTGCAGTTTCACGTCCAGTATCTCCTGTTGTCTTCCCCAGAGATCTGGAAAGCAGGTTAGGTGGTTATCATTTCCACCATACTAGGAAAAAGAAAAATAAGATACAGTGGAGTTAGGTACAACCCAGAACATAAGGCCTGTACTAAGCCCAGTAGCCAGATACATTTACTTCTTTTTCTGAGCTATTTCTGAGGACTACATTTACCTCTACAGTTTTTTTTGTTTTTGTTTGTTTATTGAGATATAATTTACATACCATTACATTCACCTTTTTAAAATATACAAGTCAGTGTTTTTTAGCATATTCACAAAGTTATGCAACCATCACCACTATTTAATTCCAGAACATTTTCATCACTCCATAAAGAAATGCCATACCCATTAGCAGTCACTCCCCATTCCCTCTTATCCTAGCCCCTGACAGCCACTACTGTACTTTTTGTGTCTATGAATTTGCCTATTCTGGACATGTCATACAAATGTTATCGTTAGGTGCTGTTGAGTTGGTTCTGACTCAGAGCAATCCTATGTACAACAGAACAAAATACTGCCCAGTCCTGCGCCATCCTCACGATCACTGCTGTGTTTCAGCCCTTTGTTGCAGCCACTGTGTCAATCCATCTCGTCAAGGGTCTTCCTTTTTCAGTGACCCTCTACCTTACCAAGCATGATGTCCTTCTCCAGGGACTGGTCCTTCCTGATAACAGGTCCAAAGTATGTGAGATGAAGTCTCACCATCCTCGCTTCGAGGAGCATGCTGGCTGTACTTCTCCCAAGACAGACTTGTTCCTTCTTCTGGCATTCCATGGTATGTTCAATATTCTTTGGCAACACCATAATTCAAAGGCATTAATTCTTCTTCAGTCTTCTTTATTCATTGTCCAGCTTTCATATGCATATGAGGTGATTGAAAATACCATGGCTTGGGTCAGGCATACCTTACTCCTCAAAGTGATGTCTTTGCTTTTCAACACTTTACCGAATGCAGTATGTCATTTGATTTCTCGACTTCTGCTTCCATGGGTATTGATTGTGGAGCCAAGCAAAATGAAATCCTTGACAACTTAAACATTTTGTCCTTTTTTCATAATGTTGCTTATTGTTCCGGTTGGGAGGATTTTGTTTTCTTTATGTTGAGGTGTAATCCATACTAAAGGCAGTAGTCTTTGATCTTCATCAGTAAGTGCTTCAAGTCCTCTTCACTTTCAGCAAGCAGGGTTGTGTCATCTGCATATCACAGGTTGGTAATGAGTCTTCTTCGAATCTTGATACTGTGTTTTTCATGTAGTCCACCTTCTTGGATTATTTGCTCAACATACAGATTGAATAAGTGTGAAAGGATACAACCCTGACACACACATTTCCTGAATTTTAAACCACACAGTATCCCCTTGTTCTGTTCGAACAACTACTTCTTGGCATATAGAATTATATAATATGTGGCCTTTTGTGTCGGGCGTCTTAGCGTCATGTTTTCAAGGTTCATCTATATTGATAAGGTACTCCATTCCTTTTAAGAACTGAATAATATTTCTTTGTATGGATGTATCTCATCTTGTTTATCCATTCCTCAGCTGATAGGCATTTGGTTTGCTTCCACTTTTTGGCTGTTATGAATAATACTGTTATGTTGTGTTGACATGTTTTCATTTTACTTGAGTATATACCTAGGAATGGAATTGCTGCATCATACGGTGTCTTAGTTATCTAGACACAAGTGGATGGCTTCAACAAACAGTTTATTCTCTCATAGTATAGTAGGCTAGAAGTCTGAATTCAGGGTGTCAGCTCCAGGGCAAGGCTTTCTCTCTCTGTCAGCTCTGGAGGAAGGTCATTGTCATCAATCTTCCCCTGGTCTAGGAGCTTCTCAGCACAGGGACCCTGGGTCTGAAGGACACGCTTTGCTCCTGGCACTACTTTGTTGTATGAGGTCCCCCTGTCTCTCTGCTGGTTTCTCTTTTATATCTCAAAAGAGATTGACTTAAGACACAACCTAGTCTTGTGATTGAGTCCTGCCTCATTAGCATAACTGCCTCTAATCATGCTTCATTAACATCATAGGGGTAGGATTTACAACACATAGGAAAATCACATCAGTGACAAAATGGTGGACAGTCACACAATACCGGAAATCATGGCTTAGCCAAGTTGACACATTTTTGGGTAACAGTTCAATCCATGACATATGGTAACTCTATGTTTAACTTCTTGAGGAATTATGAGGAATTATCAAATTTTTCCAAAGCAGCTGTGCCATTTTACATTCCCACTAGCAAAATATTAAGGTTCCAATTTTTCTATATCCTCACCAACACTTGTTATTTTCCATCTATTTTATTATAGCCATCTTGTTGTTGTGTGCCATTGAGTGGATTCCAACTTATAGCAACCCTGTAGTACAGAGTAGAACTGCCCCATAGGGTTTTCTAGCCTGTAGTCTTTATGGAAGGAGCCCTGGTGGCACAGTAGTTATGTGCTCAGCTGCTAACCAAAAGATCAGTGGTTTGAACCCACCAGCCAGTCCACGGGGGAAAGATGTGGCAGTCTGCTTCCATAAAAATTATAGCCTCGGAAACCCTGTGGGGCAGTTCTCCTCTGGCCTGTAGGGTTGCTATGAGTTGGAATCGACTTGACGGCAATGGGTTTGGTTTTTTGGGTATAGGCTTTATTGGAGCAGATCTCCAGGTCTTTTCTCCCTCGGAGCCGCTAGTGGGTTCGAACCACTGACCTTTCAGTTAGCAGCCAAGCGCTTAACTAGTGCACCACCAGGGCTTCTTTATAGCCATCTTAGTAGGTGTGAAATGGTATCTCATTGTGGTTTCAATTTGCATTTCCCTAATGACTGATGTTCAACATCTTTTCATATACATGTTGGCCATTTGTATATCTTCTTTGGAGAAATGTCTATTCAGATCCCTTGGTTGATTTTTTAATTGCGTTATTTGTCTTTTTATTGTTGAATTGTAAGAGTTCTTCATATATTCTTGGTACTAGAATAAAATATATAATTTGCAAATTATATCTATAAGATATAATTATATATTATATAGAGAGTGAAAACTGGAAGCTGTGTAAGGCACAAACCTGTCAGAGAAGGAAAACTCAAATATTTTCGACTAAAACAAGTGATAGAAAAATGGTAAGACTGCATCCTGTCAAAGGCAGAAAATTGGAAAAACAAGGCACTCCCATCAAGTTCTGGCTCTCACAGGTTTCACTGTATTTTTTTATATATAGATATATATATATATATATAATTTGCAGATATTTTCTCTTGTTCTGTGGTTATCTATTCACTTTCTTGATAGTGTCCTTTGAAGCACAAATTTATCCAATTCATCTATTTTTTCTTTTGTTGCTTGTGCTTTTCATGTCATATCTAAGAAACCATTGCCTCATCTGAGCTCATGAAGGTTTATTCCTATGTTTTCTTCTAATAGTTTTATAGTTTGAGTTCTTAAATTTAGGTCTTTGACCCATTTTGAATTAATTTTTGCATATAAGGTGAGGTGTGGGTCCAACTTCATTCATTTGCTTGTGGATGGATATCTAGCACTATTTGTTGGAAAGACTTTTGTTTTCCCATTGAAACTCTTGACACTTTTGTTGAAAATCAGTTGACCATAAGTATATATGGATTTATTTCTGGACTCTCGATTCTCTTGCATTGATCTGTATGTCTGTCCTTATGCTGGTACCACACAGTTTTGATTACTGTTGCTTTGTAGAAAACTTTGAAATTGGGAAGTGTGAGTCCTTCAACTTCGTTCTTCTTTAAAAAAAAAATTTTTTTTTTTTTTTTTTTTTTGCTGTTCTGGCTCCCTTGCATATCTGAGCCCTGGTGGCGTAGTGGAGCTCAGCTGCTAACCAAAAGATCCGCAGTTTGAATCCACCAGCTGCTCCTTGGAAACCCTATGGGGCAGTTCTGCTCTGTCGTATAGGGTTGCAATGAGTTGGAATCAACTCGACAACGATGGATTTGGTTTTTTTTGTTTGGTGCATATCCGTATGAATTTTAGCATTAGCTTGTCAGTTTCTGCAAAAAAGCCAGCTGAGATTTTGATAGGGGTCACATTGACTCTGTAGATCAATTTGGGGAGTGTTGGCATCTCAACAGTATTAAGTCTTTCAATCTATTTCCATTTATTTAGGTCTTGCATAACTTCAACAGTGTTTTGTGGCTTTCAGTGTACAAGTCTTTGCAGGTCATCTGTTAAATTTATTCCTAGATATTTCATTCTTTTAATTGCTATTGTGAATGGAATTGTTTTCATGTAAATGGAAATGTTTTCTTGTAAATGGAATTTCATTTTTGGATTGTTCACTGCTAGTATACAGAAATACAATTGACTTTTGTATATTTATCTTGTATCCTGCAGCCTTGCTGAACTCATTTATTAGGGCTTTTGTGGATTCCTTGGGGTTTTCTACATACAAGATCAGGTCATCTGCAAAGAGAGATAGCTTTACTTCTTCCTTTCCAATCTTCTTTTTCTTGCCTAATTGCCCTGGCTAAAACCTCCAGTATAATGTTGAATAGAAGTGGTGAGAGCAAACATCCTTGTCTTGTTCCTGATCTAAGCGGGAAAGCTTTCAGTCTTTCATCATTGTGTATAATGTTAGCTGTGGATTTTTCATAGATGCCCTTTATCAAGTTCAGGGTGTTCTCTTCTATTCCTAGTCTGTTGAGTGTTTAATCATGAAAGCATATTGGATTTTGGAGATGAAAGGATATTGGGTTTTGGAGATGATTATGTGGTTATTTTCCCTTTATTCTATTAATATAGTCTATTAATTGATTTTCATATATTGAACCAACTTTGCATTTCTGGAATGCATCCCACGTGGGCATTACCTCTTGTTTTGATTAAGCAAATGTATTAAATTTGTAGAGTCACTTTCTCCAAAGAACTATTATTGCAAATAATAGATAATTTTAATAAATTATTTATGTGCTAGGCATTGTAACAACTGTTTTATCTGCATTTTTCTTTAATCCTCATATTAAACCTACAAGGGATTGTTATCTCCGTTTTACAGATGAGAAAAATGAGATTTAGAGAGATTATGTGATTTGCTGAAGGGCACATGTTAGTAAGTGATGGATCCAGGATACTTGAGAGTCCATTAAGCTCTGATGTTTCCCTACAGATGAGTGAGTTGATGAAATTTCCAAAGGAAGAGGAATGGGAAAATATACATGGCTTTCTGTCCTCAATCACAGAAATGTTGCTCCTTCCTCAGTCACTCAGTTACCTGCGAATTTAGCCTGAGTGCCCTGGAACCTGCTATGGTACACGTCCTTTGAACCTTCTCTTCATGGAGAGAATGTGAGACTTGTTGACTCAGTAAGCTGCAGACTTTTATGCCTCGTTGGTTTCTTTCTCTTTCTTCAGTGCTGTCTTCTCCTAACCCTACCCTTCCCCAAGAGGAAAGTACAGGAGAGGAAGGAATGGCTGCTGGTCTCCTCACAGCCAGGCCCCAGGTAAGTTGGAAATTCACTCTGAGAGACAGCCCTTTTTTCCCCCTCATTATTAATTGTAGGGTTTTTTCCCCCCTAATTACAAAAGTAATTCATGTTCATTGCAGAAAGCCTGGAAAATATAAAAAACACAAAGGAAAAAAATCACCCTTAATCACAAAGAGGTAACATTTAACATTTTGATTTGTGTCCTTTCAGTCATATTCTTCCTTTCTTTATTCTCCCCAAATGGGTTTGTCCTGCCTTATAATTTCCTTTTTATTTCCACTTAGAAGAATTAGATGAATACGGCCCCATTTCATTAAGAATAGCCTGCAAAATCGTCTCCAGTGGCTGCACTCTATTAGACTGCACAGTCCCTCTATAAGGGCAGAGCTGTCTTCTTCCCTGTTTTATTGACTGGACTAGGTGTTGGTCTATCTGTTTTCATTTTTTAAAAGTCTGCTCTTAGATTTCCTCATCAGTACTACTCTTTATTAATACATTTTCTTTATTAATTTTTTGCTTCTGCTTTCCTCAGATTTATCTTAAAATTTAGTTTTTAATCCTTTGAGTTGACTCTTTAACTCATTTACATCCTTTCTTGTTTATATTGAAAGTTTATAGTTGTGGATTTTATTTTTTTAGATAGACCAAAATTATGATTTTGATTTCTTTGCCCATTTGGCTGGTCTCTGCTCCATGAGGACAGAGTCCATATCTCTTGTCAACACAGAATACCCAGGTAGAGCCAGATTGCAGGGCATGGGGCTTGATAGCTATGTCAGCTCATCCTTCCTAAGTCAGTCAGTCAGTTCGTCCAAATCTTTATCTGTTTATTTTTTGACTAATTGATCTCAGTGATTGAGTTACTTAGACATCTCTCACAGCAGTAATTTTTTTCTCCTTGTATTTCCTACAGTTATTGTTGTTCATGACATTTATGTCTTTATATGGATTTTACTCTCTTGATTATTATAAAGTAACCCTGTTGTTTTAAATATTTCATAGTTTTGTTTTGTTTTGTTTTTTTAAAAAAAAGACCCTCTTTGTCCCAAGTATTTCTTAGTGTGAGAGGTGGATCAGAAAGGCAGGGTGAAATTAGAGCCAGGGGCTACTTACAATTTGGGGAAATAATGCTGGCTTAAACCAAGGCAGAAGTGGGGGGATGGAGAAAAATGGTTGAATTCTAGTGATACTAAGGAGGAAGAATCAATAGGCAATGGATCTGGGGAGGCTTTAGGAAAGGGGAGGATAACACCCAGATTTCTGGCTTGGCTGACTAGGTGAGTAGAGGTGTGACTCCCTGAGCTAGGACTAGACAAGGAAAAGCAGGTCTTCAGGAGAAGATAGGCTTCCCTATTGCATTTTGTTGAATTTGAGGTTCCTGTGGGACCTGGCCAGGAGATAATTACTGCCTTATGTTAATAAGTAGTTTATAACTAATAATGTGATTAGTCTCTCTCCTTCCCACCACCTGCTTATACTCCAGGTACCTAGCGCAGGGTACCTTGCGTAGAGTAGGTGCTTGTTTGTTGTATGAATAGCTTCTGCTGACATCTACATGCCTTATGGCTCCTGCTGTCTTCTGAACTCCAGACTCGTGTTTTCAGATGTTCTAGAACACTGCAGCAAGCTGGAACTCAGTGGGCCCAAAAACAAACTTTGCTGACAAGTCTCCTTTTCCCGTGTTTCTTCTCTTAGTTGTTGGCATCACCATGTACCTGATTTTCCAAGCAGGAAACACCTTTGATTCATCCTCAGTTGATCATCTCTCAACTTGACACTGATACTGTTAAAGATCTTAACCTCCTCTCCCCACCTCCATCTCAAGGCACATCTTTCACTGCCTCCCTATTGCCCATGGGATAAAAACACCACTTTTTTTAAGTCATCCGAGGTTTTTTACATTCTGACCTCAACCAGCCTTTCTAGGCCCTTCACTCCCTCACCCCCTCATTCGCACTGCCTAGACCACCTGCCATTCCCTGAATACACAAATGCTTTCTTGCCTCAGTGCTTTTCCTCATGGTGCCTGCCTCACCTTGGATACCCTTCCCTTGGGCCATCAGGACAACCTTCTTCTTCAGGGTCAGCTCAGTGATTGCCTTCTTTCTGTGGTCTTCCCTAATTGTCTCTTCCTTCTCCCAGGATTCCTCTTCTGTTTGACACATATTATTGCAGTTGGTTGCTTACATACCTGGCTCTCTTGCTATATTGTGTGGTATCTGAGTTCACAGATATCTTTGTTAAATGGTCTGAAAATTCACCTTTCACATTTCTTTTCTAATTTGCACCTGATTCCTAACCATACAAATTTACATATTCTAATTCCCGTCAACCCACTGGCTCTTTGAAGGACCCCTGGTGGTGCAGTGGTTAAAGTGCTCGGCTGCGAAACGAAAAGTCAGCGGTTCGAACCTACCAAGCGGCTCCACAGGAGAAAGATGTGGCAGTCTGCTTCTGTAAAGACTACAGCCTTGGAAATCCTATGGTTCTACTCTTCCTATAGGGTCACCTATGAGTCAGAATCGACTCAACAGCAACATGTTTGGTTTTTGGTTTTTTTATTGGCTCTTTAACTCTGAAGTACCTGTTAGTTTCTGCCCAATTATTTCTCATATGTATTTTCTATCTATTTATATATAATGTCTGCCAAAATTATAAATGTGTAAAGACGAGAGATGGTGTTTTATTTACTTTTTTGCATCACAATCCAATAGAGTGTAGGAACTTAGAAAGTGGTCAACAGATGCTTTTCTTGAACTACCCAGAGCCCTGAATCTTTCAAAGACTCTTTCTAGGCATACCATAGGCCTGGGTGAGCTGGAATATGCTTGTTGTTTCAGGGATCCATGTCCTTCAGCAGTATGACTGTAGCTTTTACCCAAGAGAGCTGGAGACACCCAGTCCCTGCTCCGAGGGACAGATACAAGGAGGGGATACCAGAAAAGTCCAGGAACCTGGTCCTACTGGGTAAGAAAACCATTTTCTTAAGATTTGAAATCTGCTAGTTGCTACCTGACTCAATTCTGAAAGTCTGGCACTTTCCAAAGTGCTTACTTTACCTTACCCATTGCCATCAAGTCAGTTCTGACTCATAGCAATCCCATAGGACAGAGTAGAACTGCCCCATAGGATTTCCAAGGCTATAGTCTTTATGGAAGCAGACTGCCACATCTTTCTCCCCTGGAGCAGCTGGTGGGTTCGAACCACCAACCTTTCGGTTAGCAGCCCAGTGCTTAAGCACTGCACCAGGGCTCCTTTCCAAAGTGCTTAGCAATCTTTTAATTGCTCTGATGCACCAGAGGGATTGTGGTTATCCCTCCTTGTTCCCTAGGGAAAGGTCTGTTGGCAAATAGGCAGTTTCGTTTTGTACCTCCTCAGGCTGCATTGTCATTCTCTTATTTCCCATGGGGTAAGGTAACCCTCATTATCAGTTCCTCCAGACTCAGTAGGTTCCCATCTTCCTAAATAGGGTGCTTTATGGGCTTAGCTTAACTCCCTGGGTTAACCCCTCCTTGAAGTTGTCTTTAGCTTCTTCCAGAAATGTTTTACCAAGACCTTAGAACCATGTCTCTATATCCCAGTGTCTGGCACCAAGTAAGTGCACAATAAATATTTGTTGAATGAATTAAATGAATGACCTAACTGGCCTGCTTCATCTCCCCTGAGTTTTGGGTGGCTATTTATACTTAGTACAAATCTCTGAGGCCCATTTCTTCCTCTTGAATAGGACTTCCAGTCTCCCAGCCTGGCTTGAACTCCCAGTTGGAACAGAGAGAAGAACCATGGATGCTGGAAGGAGAAGGCCTAAGAAGAACTTGTCCAGGTAAGTGATCAAACACTAAGTTGATGAGAGTCTTGGAAGCAAAAGCCCCTTTGAAACACGTTAGTGCATTTGATTATTGTAGATATTATTAGCCTCATTTTTCAGATGAGGAAATTGAAACTGGGAGAGGTTAACTCACTTGTTCAAAGCCTCACAGCTGGAAAGTGGTGATCCTGGGATTTGAAGTTAGGTCTGACTCCAAAGCCCACTCCAAAGGCCACGGCACATCTCCCAGGGCTGGGAGATGTCTGTGGAGACACGTGATATTACTGGCCTCTGGAAGACTTCCTCACGGGGGGAATGAGAGTCATCTTTGCTAGCTCAGCACATCCCCGCTTGGGCTCACCTCACTGAGGGTCTTAGGTACCTATCTTTACCCACATTTCTAGCTGACAGCTACTGCTACTACCCTCTCTGGCCCTTAGTTAGATTCTGCCCCCTCTCTCTCTGCATGACATTGTCAGAATTTTCCAAGGGCTGATACTAAGAAACTCGGGAAAAACGAAAGGAAGGGAAGCCAGTTTCTGCTGTTTATCCTTGCACTTCTTTTCACCTAAGGTTGTTTGCTGTACTCCCACCATCACATCTCAGCCTCTGCTGTTGTGTGACCTCTGTCAGGGCCTCCATAGTATTTCCCTCTGAACCCAGCCACCTTCAATGTTTTGAGAATTAAAGCATCAGAGGTAAAAATGAATTAAACTACTTTAAGGTGAAAAGTTTTACATTTTTCTAAAAATGTAGCTTAATGGTTTATTTCTTTAGTTACCAATTACTATTGCTGATAGGACAATGGGAACAGAGCCTCTGGCTTATTTTCTGCGTGGTTCCTCTGAGCTGTCTGTTCTTCCCACCTTTTCATCCTCTTTTTAAGCAACGTATCACGTTACAGCAGTCCTCATTTGGACTCCAGGCACCACTCATTCTCGTTGAAATTGCTTTTTACAAGGAGCTTCACCAGTCCTTCTGCTTCCTTCTCCCAAGTGCCCCTTCCTCCCCAGCATGCCCATATTTGTTTGGCAGGGCCTTTAAACCTGTGTGAAACCTCAGAAATTGGGTGCAGTATTTTTGTGGCTAGGGAATAGCTGCATTTTTCTGGGAAAAAGATTTATTCATTTTCACAGAGGGGTTCAAGATCCTAAAAAGTTTACCTCAAAAAGTTCAAATCACATTATTAGAAACAGAAGTTGGGAAAGGGTGTTAACTACTAACTATATGTGCTCGGAGGCATTAGTGCGGGGAAGTAGAAGCAACTTTGGATATGGATGCATGAAAGACATGCATTCAAGTCCTGGCTTAAAATCTTTCTTATTTTACAAACTAATATATATGAAAAAAAGTTGTCAACTGTATAGTGCTGTTTAAGCTATATGATAGTGAATACAAGTTGTTTAAGGTAAGTTTTAAATTAAACCTGGCTGTAAGTCAGAATTGACTTGACAGCAACATGTTTGGTTTTTTTGGTTTTATTAGAGTAACTCAAGTACTGCTTCTATGGTGTTGCACCTCTGCTCAGAGACCCACAGAGCGTCCTGGGCGTCACTGCTCCTCCTCGGGCTGGTTTCAGGGTCCTCCATGATCCCACCCCATTGCGCCCCTCCCAGAACAACAGACCCAGGCCTTTAAAGTACCTTTTCCCTCAGTGCTTGCTTGGGAACTTCTACTGTGGATGCTGTTAGTCTATTTGGCTCTTTCGCATTCACGTAAGTAAGTATTCATTCAGTAAACAAATACGTATTAAGCATTTGGTACATGCCTGGCATTGTATTGGGTATAATAGAGAACAAAACATAGTCCTTGCTTACATCCTAGTGAGGCACGTAAAAAAATAAAAAAAGAGTAAACAAAACAACTGATATAATTTTAGATAGTGATGAGTGCTGTGAAGAAAATAAAGCAAGTTAGTAAGGGTACAAAGCTGAGTAAGAGAATAGAGATGGAGGGGAGAGGGGGTACTATTTTAGGTAAGACAGATATGAAAGACCTGAGATCTAAAGGAAGAGAATAAGCCAGCCATGAAGATCTGGGGGAGGAACATTCTAGGCCATAGCATGTGTTGAGGCCTCGAGGTGAGAATGACATGACTTGCCTTAGGGTCAGAAGACCTCTGTGGCTAGAGCGAAGGAGAGTGGAAGGCAGGGGACTGACTGATCACATAGGGCATTGTATGCCATGGTAAGGTGTTCAGATTTTATTCACATAGGAAAATAGGAAGCCATTCGAGAATTTCAAAGCAAGGAAAAGACAATATTTATGTTTAAAAAGGTAATTCAGCAGACATGTGGAGAATAGACTTTCAGGGATCAGGAGTAGAAGCAGGAAGGTCAGTTAGGAGAAGGCTGTTACAGTCATTCCGGTGAGAGATGATGGTAGCTTGGTAAGGAGGGATTCAGGATGTGCTTTGGTGTTAAAGCCAATAGGACTTGGTAATAGATTGAGTGTGGGAAAGAGTCATTAAGGATGTCCCAGTTTTTTGGCCTAAGCAGTTGGGTAAATGGGAAGACTGACAAAGATGCTGGCTTCAAGGGGAAAATCAGTAGTTCCGGTTTGAGTGTTTTCAGTGTGGGACATCCATTAGCTAGTGAGCCGGCACTCAGGGGAGAGGTGGGCTGAGATATAGCAGTTAATGATCATCACATGATCTTCTGAATTGTCACTTTCTCACTGCTGCTTGTCACTTCTCTCCTTTCTGTTTTTTACTCAGATAGCCTATTTTGGAGAGCCATCAAACCCATACATGATCGAATACCAATTTACATATACGTAGAGACGCCGTCAACCTGAAATGGGACTCTCTCAGTGGATCATGCATTAACGTGCATCTGTATAATGCTTTATGATGGTTTACAAGGAAAGGTCAAAAATAATACCAGTACCAGTTACCATTGACTGACTCATGGTGACCCCATGTGTGTGTATCAGAGTAGAATGGTGCTTCATAGGGTTTTCAGTGGCTGATTTTTCAGAAGCAGATCGCCAAGTCTTTCTTCCGAGGAGCGTCAGGGTGGATTAGTTAGCAGCTGAGCATATTAACCATTTGCACCACCCAGGAACTCCCCAAAATAATATTTACTCTGCATCAGGAATGGTTCTGGGTGTTTTATGTCTTACCTCATTTAATCCTGACGATTCTGTGAGGGAACTACTGTAATTATCCCCCTTTCTCAGATGAGAAATCCAAGGCATGGGAACATGAAATAATTCAGTCAGGGTCATAGGTACTAAGAAGAGGTAGAGCTAACATTTGAACCTAGGGAGTCTGGGTCAAGATTCTATATAGAAAGACAAATAAAGGGTGCTTAGAACCTCTCAAAATAAGGTAAAAGGGGGAAGAATCATTCCTTCAAGAAAATTGGGGAAGAATCCCTTCAGAAAAAAAATCAACCCTTGTTAAAAGCTCCTGGCCCTTCCTATAACTCCATTTCCTTACCCATAAGCCACTGTGTAGGAGACAGGTGTCTGGATCCCACAGTGGACCCGATACAGGCAAGGGCCTTATGTTTCAGTTAATGTTTTAACACATTCTAAATATTATATATTAACTGCATTTAAAAGTTTTAAAATGAGAGTGGTCCCATTTTAAGAATCATTAACTCTAAAAAATAAATAAATAACCATTTTCTGGTTGTAAAAATAATGCTATTTATTCTTTTTAAAATAACTTTTTAACTAGTAAAAATAATAAAAGTTCATTTAAAATTTGGAAAATATAAAAAATAATCTAAAAAAATCAAGATTCCCTATAATCCCACACCACAAAAGTAATCATCAGTCTTCTTCGTATCACAAAATACAGTAATACATCTATCACTGTATATTCTTTGAAGCAAGCTTATAACTTTTATTATAAAAATAATACTGTCATTGGAGGACACTTAGAAAATAATAGATACTGAAGAAAACAAAAATCGCCCAATCCTACAACCGAAAGACAATACAGCTAACATTCACATTGTCTTATCTTTCCAGTCTTTTTTCAGTAAATACCTTTTTTAAAAAGATAGTGTACAGATTTCAGATGAGAAAGTATACCTTATAGTTGCTGAATAATGTCCCTTCATTGGCTATATTTTAGCCATTCCTTATTTAACATTTAGATGTTTGTTTTGCATTTGACAGTGATGCCATGATGATCACCCTTGTCTATACATCTTGTATGATTTCTAATCCTTAGGATAAATTCTTACAACTGGAATTTTTATGTCAACATTTTAAAAGCTCTTGACACATACCACCCATCTGAGACTGGGTTCTCTAGAGGAACAAAACCAGTGAAGCATATACTGTATTTTTTACACAAGTAACGTGTGTCTTCTGTGTTTGTTTGTCGGCCACAGCCTCCCCCCGCCCCACCCCCTACCCCGTGAGGTATTTTTGTAAGCATGCTGTCCTAATTTTTTTTTTTACAGCAATATGTGGAAGAAGATTGGCATGGTAGTGCTTGTGAGGGTGCTTTTTTGGGGGAGGACATTTCTAGCAAACAAGTGCAGAAGGTGTGTGTTATT
Organism: Dugong dugon; assembly: GCA_030035585.1. Lineage (NCBI taxonomy): Eukaryota > Metazoa > Chordata > Mammalia > Sirenia > Dugongidae > Dugong > Dugong dugon. Next base: position 72,164,811 of record CM057471.1, read on the forward strand.
TGCATTAAAATATGGTGGCATGTATATATAAATATATACATAGAGATGTATTTCAAGGAAATGGCTCATGCAGTTGTGGAGGCTGGCAATTCCCAAATCTGTAAGGCATCAGGCTGGAGGCTTTTTCTGACTCATATGGTTGCAAGGGCTGACAAACCCAAAATTGGCAGATCAGACAGCAGGCTGCTGGCTCACAGCCCAAGAACTGGAGGTCAGAGGATGATGGGTTGGATGCAGGATCGAAGAGAGAAAGAGCTTTGCCAGAACATCCGTATATATTGGATGCAGGCCACACCCCCAAGGAAACTCCCCTTTCAACTGAGTGGCTGCTCACATCAGATCACAAAGTGGAGGATGATTACATAATATCTGCCAAACCACTGAAAATCATAGTCTAGTCAATTGACGCATAACCTTAACCTTCACAGTCTACCCCTTGTCAGCTTAGCACCTGTAGACTATCTGTAAACCAGACATAATCTCTAAATGAATTTAAAAAAAAACCAAACCCATTGCCGTCCAGTCGATTCCAACTAATAGCAACCCTATAGGACAGAGTAGAACTGCCCCATAGAGTTCCCAAGGAGCGCCTGATGGATTCTAACTGCCGACCTTTTGGTTAGCAGCCGTAGCACTTAACCACTACGCCACCAGGGTTTCCAGTCTCTAAATAAAGACAATTATAAAGTCATACTTGTAGCTAACGTAAGACAGCTAATATACGTACAACCAAAAACACACTAGCCCTGTTTACAGCTTATATTTTACAATGAGTAATGGGATAAGGGAGGGAAGAAAACATACACATACACGTGTAATAAAACAAGGAAGTAACAATTACCCTCCTTGTTTCTGCAGCTGGTCACGTGGTCATAACTGGTATTTAGGAACTACCTTCTCCCACCACCCATTCCATATTCCCTTTGCCCTCAGCAAGCTCCTCAGCTGATCGTGGTTCTTTGCCTGGTGGGATGACCCAAACCTTCATTCCTGAAGGGTCTGGGCCATTAGTAGTCATGTCAGAATTGGATTGCTGTAGTTTTCCATTGACTAATCACACGGCATAGTGTAGTACTAAGAGACATCCTAAGGGATCTCCTGTATTCCAGGCATACTCTTCTTTACCTCCATTATGTCATATCAATCTCATTTCTCCCTTGGTAATCAGGATCAATCATACTAGCCACAGTAACTCCCTTCTTTGCCTGTTGATCCAGAGGCATGAGGAGACCAAAGTGTCCAGGTGGCATTCTTCCAGTTCAGTGGAATCAATGTTGTCTCTCCTGGTGGGAGCATTCCTCCCTTTGTAACTTAAGACCTCTAGACCCCCAGAGCATAGGTTTGAAGGGACAGGAAGCAAAAACTTTTGTAAGTGGGTCACTAGGGGTAATAGTGATGGTGCCGCTCCCATTTCCACCCCTTGATTCCTGGACCCCCGAATCCTGGCTATGGGAGAAACAGCACCATATATTGGATGCTGGTTTAGAGCATACACAGTCTCCTGGAGAACATTGCCTCTACTCTCCAAGGTATTGTCACCTGCCTGGTGCCTTAATGGTGTCTTTAAAAGGCCATTCCGTTGTTCTGTCAAGCCAGCTTCTTCAGGATTACGGGGAACACAGTAAGGCCAGTGAATTCCATGAGCATAGGCCCATTGCCATACGTTATTTGCTGTGAAATGAGTTCCTTGACCCGAAGCAGTGCTGTGTGAGATACTGTGACAGTGGATAAGGCATTCTGTAAGTCCATGGATGATGGTTTTGGTAGAAGCATTGCATGCAGGGAAGGCAAATCTGTATCCAGAGTAAGTGTTTATCCCTGTAGGAACAAAATGCTGCCCTTTCTATGATGGAAATGGTTCAATGTAATCCATCTGCCACAAGGCTGCTGGCTGATTGCTCCTAGGAATGGTGCCATATCGGGGACTCAGTGTTGGTCTCTGCTGCTGACAGATTGAGCACTCAATAATGGCTGTAACCAAGATGGCCTTGGTGAGTGGAAGTCTAATGTGTTGCTGAGCCCATGGCATAACCTCCATCCCTGCCACTATGGCTACTTTGTTCATGAGCCCTTTGGGCAGTGACAGGAATGGCTAGGGAAAGAGGCTGACTGGTATCCACAGAACGTGTCATCCTACCCACTTGGTAAAATCCTCCTCATCCAAGGTAACCTTTTGGCGAACACTCACAAGACACAAATATCTTCACTTCTTTGGCCCATGCAGAGAGGTCTGTCCACATGCCTCTTCTCCATACCTCCTTGTCGCCAGTTTTCCAATCATGTTCCTTCCAAGTCCTTGACCATCCAGCAAAACCATTGGCCATAGCCAATGAATCAGTATACAATCACACATCTGGCCAAGTTGACACATAACCTTAACCATCACACCACCAGAGTGCCCTCCAGAACAGCTGTCCCAATTTATACAGCCACAACAGTGTGTGAGACACCCCATTCTGTTGCACTCTTACACTTACTCTAGAATTACCCATTTTTAAAAAAAAATCTTGCTTATTTGATAGGTGAAAACAATTTATCTTACTTAGGTCATACGCCTTTTAAAATATTTAAACTCAGAAACCAGATTGCCCCAAACCACACTGAGAATTGTGAGGATATGAGTTTCGATAGGGTGGGAACAAGGACTGGTTATCTAGTAATTAAGGTAAGCACGGGATTACTTATTAATCTGTAGTGAATAATTTCACCACAAAGAAATTGTTCACTACAGATGATCTGGTAAGCAAGGTAAGCAGAAGACAGCAGAAAACTACCCGTTACCTGGCCAAGAGCAGACAGTAATACCAGAAATAGGAAAAGAGTACTGCATCTGAGGCGCAGGAGGATTAGGGTAAATTTCATCCTCTGCAGTTTATGAAAGGGATTAACGGGTGCTCTGGCAGCTAACACTAAAAGTCTCTGAAAAACAGATCTTGGTCATTCTTTTATGGGTTATAACATAAGTGTGAAACAAATGTTCTGGATAGAAGGAAATCTGAATCATCAAACCTGTCTGCATAAGAGCTTGGCCAAACTCCTAAGGGAATAAAGGACAATTGCTTTTCTAAATTTTTTTTCAGACTGGAAGACTGTATCCAAGGAGTCACCACCAGAGCAAGACGTTTCTGAAGAATCATTCCAGGACCCAAGTGTAGAAATCCCCCCTGGTGAGTCAGACCATAGGAACAGTGAATTTGGGAAGAGCTTCAATCTGAGACTGGTCCTTTCTCCACAACCCAGAGTTCCTACAGAAGTGAGACCCCGTAAATGTGAAATACATCCAAAGAGCTTCAAGAAGAATTCAGATATAATTAAACCTCACAGAGCAAAACCATACACATGTAATGAATGTGGCAAAGCCTTCAGTTACTGTTCATCCCTTTCTCAACATCAGAAGAGCCACACTGGGGAAAAGCCCTATGAGTGCAGTGAATGTGGGAAGGCCTTCAGCCAGAGCTCATCTCTTATTCAGCATCAGAGAATTCACACTGGAGAGAAACCTTATAAGTGCAGTGAATGTGGGAGAGCTTTCAGCCAGAATGCAAACCTCACAAAACACCAGCGAACTCATACTGGAGAAAAGCCCTACAAATGCAGTGAGTGTGAGAAAGCCTTCAGTGACTGTTCAGCCCTTGTTCAGCATCAGAGAATTCACACTGGAGAGAAACCATACGAATGCAGTGACTGTGGGAAGGCCTTCCGTCATAGTGCGAATCTCACAAACCACCAGAGGACTCACACTGGGGAAAAGCCCTACAAATGCAATGAGTGTGGGAAGGCCTTCAGTTACTGTGCAGCATTTTTTCAGCACCAGAGAATTCATACAGGAGAGAAACCCTACAAGTGTAAAACATGTGGGAAGGCCTTCAGCCAGAGTGCAAATCTCACAAACCATCAGAGGACTCACACTGGAGAGAAACCCTACAAATGTAGTGAGTGTGGGAAGGCCTTCAGCCAAAGTACAAATCTTATAATCCACCAGAAAACCCACACTGGAGAAAAGCCATATAAATGTAACGAATGCGGGAAATTCTTCAGTGAGAGCTCAGCCCTTATTCGACATCATATAATTCATACTGGAGAAAAACCTTATGAATGTAACGAGTGTGGAAAAGCATTTAACCAGAGTTCATCCCTTAGTCAGCATCAAAGAATTCACACTGGCATGAAACCATACAAATGTATTGAGTGTGGGAAGGCCTTCAGGTGTAGTTCAGCTTTCATCAGACATCAGAGACTCCATATTCGAGAGTAACTGGGAACATGAGAAAGTGGAGACCTCAGAGGTGTCAACTTATTAATCAAAACTTACTAATCAAAGAGTGGGGACCTCACAGACAAATGCAGATAGTTTTAAAGCATTGGGGACATATGACATTTAGTTTGTAGGCTAGAGCCACGTGAAAATTGCCTTCAATAAATGCTTCATTTTGTTACATGGCACATGTGGGAGGTGTTGAGCTCTCTTCATTCTCAACACCATTCAGCAGACATCACAATGTAGGGAATTGAACAGTTCAACTCAAATTTTCATTCAACTTTAAGAGATTTATTTTTATTCAGACAGTGTATGAAAGAATGCCTTCTATGTAGTAGGCACTCCAGAAACCTTTTGTCTATTAGGAATATGTGATCAACTCAATAGGTGAAGAACTCGACGACTCCATCAAGGTCAGGCATTTAGGCAATGCTCACAAGTAATGAGGGCTTTTGCAAAAGGTGAACCAAGAGCAGAGTATTGGCCAGGAATGATTTGTGGTTAAGAGCTCGGCTGCTAACCAAAAGGTCAGCAATTTGAATCCACTTTGGAAACCATATGGGGCAGTTCTACTGTCCTATAGGGTTGCTGAGTCAGAATCGAATTGACAGTGCATCAAGTCAATTTTTGATTCAGCAACCCCATGCAAGAGAACTGCCCCACGAAGCTTTTTTTCTAAGCTGTAACTTACGGGAGCAGATGGCCAGCTTTCTTCATCTGAGTTACTGGTTGAGTTCACACCTACCTTTGGATAAGCAGCCAAACACTTAACCATTGTGCCACCAGGGTAAACATCAGCAATACAGCTACCACTCAGGAAAGCACTGCTAGGCCAAATCTCTCTATAGGCCATTCTTTTTACTCATATCACACCAATTAGGTGGCTCAGTGGTAGAATTCTCACTTCCCACACCGGAGACCTGGGTTTGATTCTTGGGTAATGTACCTTAAGTGCTGGCACTGCGTGTCATTGGAGGTTTTGACTAAGGCCTGAAGATACACTTCTGAAAAACAGCCCAATGAAAACTACAGATCATACTAGTCTGATCAGCAACATTTCAGTCTGCTGTGCATAGTCTTCATGAATCAGGGACTGACCTGATAATAGAGACGGTACTATGTATAGTTTTGTTTCCCTCAGAAAAACAGCCCCAGAGGCAAGGACAGTGAGGGTGGGCCAGGGAAGTCTTAAAGAACAGGATAATGAAATCCCCTGTGGTGTGTGAAGGTTATCACTTTCCTTGGAGACAGGAAGGGCAGAGTGGGTCACATAAGCTGAACCAGGCTCCTCATTCCTTTCACCTGACAAAAAAGCAGTGCAATGTCTAGGATTTTTACTGTCTGCCTGCTTCCCTTGTTTGCACTCACCTGAGTCCTACCCTCCTTACTCCACCCATTTAAATGAACTCTGCTCAGCACTGCTGTGCCTCCCTTTGAGTTGTTTCCTTGGCAACTTGGAGACTGTGCCTCAGGTGTCCTGAAATGCTTATTCTCCCCTCTCCCCCAGACCCATTATCAGACCCCCTGGGGGGGATTAAGAACCACTGATTTAAAGGGACTGTTGACAAAATGACTTGAGAAGCTACGAAATGACTAATGCAGGGAAAAGTGATGAAGGTCTTGGGGCAATCACTCCCTTGAGGCTTGTACCACAGAAGCCCTTTCCAGGTGGTGCTTAAAACCTGTTAGTAGGTGCAGCTTGTCCTCATGCCAAGTATCTTGCAATTTATCCCTTCACTCATCACACATAAGGTAAAGTGTAAGTGCAGGCAGTACAGAGCAGGTAAAAAGGAACAGAATTTAAGATGAAAAAGGAAGAGAATTTAAGGGAAAATGAGTATAGACTTGGCAAAAATAAAACAGATGCATCACACAAAGCTTACTAGTCTTAAGTGACTACAAAAAGCAGTGACTTTTCCAGATGCTCTTCTCATCTGAGCTGATCCCATACAGCTAGGATCTGTCCACAGGGAGCTTGTTACCCCAGATTGCCATTTCTCCACGGGCTGCCACCTACCTCGGCCCCCACTGACCACCCCTCAAAAGAACCTGGCTTCCCCCAGGGAAGACACCACATCAAAAAAACAAGCCCACTGGTTATCAAATGATCCTTTATTGAAATATTTTCTTTTGTTCTTAACTCTGTGGGAAAAGGGAAAAAAAAAAAAAAAAAAGCCCTATCAGTAATACCACCAAAAAAATGTTTTCCAACTCCACTATTAATAATTCCTAGAACTCTCCAGCTTATATCCATGGATATATTAGCCACCCGCCCCACCCCCCCAATTGGGAACTTCCACTCCCATTTTAACCAAATGAAACTGACAAGGTCACTTACAGCTGGGCATTCCACAGCACCACTGTTGATGTCATCTATGATGTCATGAGGGTGGCGGCCATCAACATTACAGCCCACAGACTGAGCAGTCCCGAGGATCTCTTTAATAGTTCCTGTAATTGAGAAAAGGTGGCATTAGAGGGGCTCAGTCCCTCAGAATACTAGGTTGAGGAAATAGCCCCACTTCACTGAGTAGCAGGAGTGACACCCCAAACCTCAGCACTCCATCTAGTTGTGGAGCAGATGCCCGAATGCAAAGTCTCCATTAGTGTCCAGATATAATATATCCAGCCTAACACTGTCACCACAACCTCAAGCCATTCTTTCAAGCCCAAGAAGGCACTGAGCCCCAATTTGAGATCTTATAGTGTCAATCCTCAACTAAAAAAGAGCTCTAACCACTCAGCAAAAACCCCCCAAATTACGATAATGAAAGTGGTTCCAAGTTATCCTCTTACCAGAGAGTTCTCTAGCTAAGGATCGGTGTCGCATCTGACGGGCAATGCTGACAATCTCATCAAAAGTGATATTTCCACTGTGCTTAACTGCAGAAAGGAAAACACAAAAACTGTCACAACCCAAGGCCAGAGCAGACTCCATGTCTTCAATCATTTTCTAGGCTGTTCCCATGCTTTCGGCACAGAGTCATCCACATGAAGAACAACCCTGTTTCCTAAGCTGGGGTTTAGTATCAGCTCACCACTGGATTGCACCAGCCAACAGAGAACTGGTCAGGTGCAGTGGCGGGTGGCTAAGGGCAAAACCAAGTCTTTGTTAAACTGACTTTATCAACCCTGTTTTAGAGCTGAGGAAAAAGACTCTTCTTTCCCTCATGTGCACTGAGTGGGAGAGGCCCCACACCAGGGTCTGGGGAAAGCTGTGTGGCACTTCTTGGTAGTGCCTGGCTCTGTAACAGCTTTAACTGAATCACGCAATCCCTATGCCAACCCCAGATTTCATTAAAGGGAAAATATGCGGCCCTTTATCAAACACTGGCTACACAACATCCATCACAAACCACCACTAGAACAGATTACCAAGGAAAATGAAACTCACTATTTTTCTGCTTCTTTCTGTCTCTGGGTGGTTCCTTGAGGGCTTTGATGATCAGCGCAGAGGCAGAAGGCACCACTTCAATCTGCAGCAGAATTCCTTGATGTGAATAAACCCCACCCCACCTCCAGTGAAGGCAAGCAATACTGCCATGCACTTCAGCTCTCAGTTCCTGAGCCAGACACTGGGCTTGCTATACACTCTCAAGCAGTCCTCACAATCTGACAGGGTGTCTACTAGCCTGGGAGACATTAAGTGGTCTGCCCAAGGTCACACAAGTGACAAATATTAGAACCTATTTCTTTGCCCTAGGCACATGCTCTCAGAAATGTCTTCCCCACAAAGATAAAATTCTACTTTTCTCTAGTTTAAAAAAAATCTTATTCACTTGAAATTGATTAGCATATGGCTTTTCAGTCAACCCCACTCTGGGCATGTATGACACCCACGTTTCCAGCCTCTCAGTTCAATTCTCCCAACCATAGCAGTGGCCTCCTGTAGCTGGGAACAGGACTGCTCTCAATGCACCACTGGTAGCAAGGTGGCTGTGTCAACAAGATCATTCCACCCAAGGATCCCCAGAGGATTGCTACCTCCTCCATCTCTCAAACTAAGTACAGGTAAATACCTGGGCCTGTCTGTTCTGAATGGTCAGCTTCACTGTAATCCGCAGACCCTTCCAGTCACCAGTTGCCTTGGCAATGTCATCACCAACCTTTTTTGGAGACTGTAAAAACAGAAGTATGTAATGACATTGTGCCCAAAGTTGAAACACAGCCTTATCATCTGCCTGGGACCTCACCTGGCAACGTCCTAAATCTTCCCTTTCCAGCATCCAGGAAGCAAATGTATGAAGCACCTAACTTTACCTAATCAAGGCACCGCTATCCCCATAGAATAAATCAGGAAAACGACATTGATGGTTAATTTTGTCCAGGGCTGTAAGCTGTAGGCTCGGGGCCAAGTCCCTTACTTGAAAGGGTCTATGTGGAAAAGTAGGTGATTTCAGTCCAGTTACATTAGAATTACGTGAGTAGCTTTAAAGATACCAGGTTCCCATTTCAGACCAATCAAGTCAAACTACAGGGATAGGATCTGGACATCTGCTACTTTTTAATTCCCTTAGTGATCACTAGCCTAAACAGGAGGGATGTCTGTATAAGTGCCAGATATGCTAAAGACCAAGACAGACTAATAAAACATTAGTTAAGAAAGACATGGGGAGAGCATGTGGGATAGAACACTGCCCAAAGAATAAAGGCCTAAAGATATTCAGGGAAATGCCGGTTCAGTACAAGCATAGTATAAAAGGGACAGTAGGGAGATGAGGCTGGTTATCAACAGACTAAGCAAAAACTGGTTCTGTTAAACACTAGGTTTACACTTTAGAACAATGGTGCAAGTACAAACTACTACACTACTCACCAGGATCTTCACCCCCCTCCCCATTTAATCCTCCCAACAGTGCTAAGCCCATTTTTTTGACCAAGAAATGTAGGTTACCCATTGTAGCAAAGCCACCCGACTCTAAAACCCTCACATTTGACTTCCTCCAGCTCAAGCCTCAGAAACACTAAAAGCAACTATAAAGACATGTGCAGACTAACTTCAAGGATTTTCATACATAACCTTTCTATGGTACCTACTGCCTGTGCTGAATTCGGTAAGAGATGATAAACGATTCCAAAGATGTGGGCAGCTCAGGTACACTCATGTTTGCCCAAGCCAGAACTTAACTTTGCTCTTCTCATGCAGATTAAGAAATACACCTCCATTAAGAATAACTTACCAGACCCAGGGGGCCGATCTTGGGGGCCAGAGCCGACGTGGCACCGACTTCCCCACCGGTGCACCTCAGGTACACTGGGAGAAAACAAGGATTAGTGCTTCTGCAAAGACAGCCCCCGACCCATAGCCCTATCTCTGCATCTTCCCGGGGCTGGTCACACCACCCAGTGTCTCTTCTCAAATAAGCAGCAAGAACCTTAGTGGGGACACAAATAGGCCCCCTTCTCGCCCTCCCGGCGAGCCACCTCCTCTCCCTTGGGCGTAGGCCGCAGCGGGTGCCACGTGGAGCAGCGACCTTCGGTTCGGCAACCACCTAATGCCCCACGCCGGGCCGACATGGAAGCTGCCCTGGCCGCCAGCGAACCCAGCCCAGAAGAGCAGAAAAGCCCGGAAATAAACCTTACCCTAGGGCGTGCGGGCTGCAAAGCCGCCACAGGTCGTCCGGTCCTCCCTCCCCATTTAGACGTTTGGGGAAGCTGAGGCCCAGAAAGGGTAAGAGACTCGGCCAGGACCGCACAGCGCCCCGAATGCAGCGCTGGAAACTCCGAGAAGGCCTCTAGAAGGCCAAGGCTTTAGAGACCGACATGGGAATGGCAAGCGCGGCGGGGGCCGCAGCCCCGATGAGCTGCGGTGAGGAGGGATGCTTCATCCCGCAGCCCCGGCCACATCTAGAGCACCCACCGACTTTGATCTCGTTGGGGTCGAACTTGGGAGGCATGGCGGAGGCGGCTGGTGTCGGATGAACCCAGATGCGGGACGACCGAAGAAAGTTGCACCTAGGCCTCCTCCGAGCCGAAAGACCGAAAACCGGGCGGATCACGCCGGATATAGCCACGAAAACACTGATATCGCGAGAACTGCAGTCTCCGCCCAGACTCCCAGCGACGTCCTTGTCGTCATGTTGCTTCTGGGCAGACAGCTGAAGTTGATGGCTGGAGAGTCGGGCACCACGGTGAGCTGTGGCTAGGGGCTCCAAGGGGGTTTCGAGGCTGTTCGATCCACGGGAAGGCGGCAAAAGGGGGTTGCTTCCGGGACCAAGAGCTCCACTGTTCCCCAATGTCCCTTACTGGAAGAATCACCCCGGGGTCCCTGTCCTCCCAGGGCCCCGCCCCTCCCCTGAAGGTTCGGCGCCCCAGTTCCCGGACCCCAGTACATTGACTACCCCGAGTTCTCCTACCCCTCTAGTGCTGTGTGCATTTTAGTTATCGAAATAATTTTATACGGGTCTAAATCACCTCCAGTTCTTAAATTCTGATATTCTGCGGTTCTCAGGGTCTCAGACTTCGTCATCCTGGTCTGCATGACTTTCTGAGATTCTGAGTTTAGGTTGCCAGCTCCTGCCTTTGGAAGAGACCAGACTCCGGCTCTGCCCCGGCCTGTGCCGGGTGGTTTGCGACCCTGCGTCCGTGACCAGCCCCACCGAGTGATCCGTCTGCCTTCGGGTCCACCCGAGGGTCCGAACGTCAGGGACCTCTCCCATCCACAAAACCAGGTCTGGCACAGCTCATCCCGGCCCAAAGGATGGGTGTGATTCTCCCCTTCTGGGCTGGACGTTGGGGAAGGAATCTGGGAGGGCTGCACATCGGGTACTGGTTTGGAAAAAGATGATCTTGGGAGATTGCTAGTCATTGAAGAGAGTGGAAAATGCTGGACGTCGGCGAGGGAGTGAGCGAGGGTTGGTCATTAGGGAACTGGGGCGTAAGAGCTGGTCGTCAGGGAAGGATAAATGAGAGTTGTTTACTGACTATTCGCCAAGCCTGCTGGTACGGTGAGGTGACTGGAGGGGCCTGGGCCGGCTCAGCAGGCCTGGCAGCATCCCCAGACAGCCCTTGCCCCTGTGGGCGGGAACCTGTGATCTTTACTCCTCCCTCTGAGGACCGGGTGTGTCTTCAGCTGCATTCTCCTCTCTCTCTTCTCCCCTGCTCCTTAATCTGTAGTTGTTGATGAATATGTTTGTTAGATGTGTAGTGCTATGTGGCTAACATTTATTGAGTGTTCACTGATATACCAGCCTTGTGGTGCAGTGGTTAAGAACTAGGGCTGCTAACCAAAAAGTCAGCAGTTCGAGTCCACGAGCTGCTCCTTGGAAACACTATGGGGCAGTTCTGTTCTGTCCTATAAGATTGCTAAGAGTCGGAATCGACTGGAGGGCAACGGGTTTGGTGCTATAGGCAAAGAGCTCTGGTGGCACAGTGGTTAAGCACTCAGCTGCTAACTGAAAGGTCGGAGGTTCAAACCTACCAGCCGCTCAGGGGAGAAAGACGTGTCAGTCGGCTTCCATAAAAATTACAGCCTTGCATGACACATCTTATAAAGACAATGCTCTACATTCTACCTTGGTAAGTAGTGTCTGGGGTCTTAAAAGCCTGTGAGCGACCATCTAAGATACTCCACTGGTCTCATCCCTTCGGGAGCAAGGGAGAATGAAGAGAACATGATACAAGGAAAAGATTAGTCCAAAGGACTAATTGTCCGCAGCTACCAAGGCCTCCACCAGACTGAGTCCAGTACAGCTAGATGGTGCCCAGCTACCACCACTGACTGCTCTGACCAGGATCACAACAGAGGGTTCTGGACAGAGCTGGAGAAGGATGTAGAGCATAATTCTAACTCACAAAAAAAAAGGCCAGATTTACTGGCCTAAAGGAGACTGGAGAAATCTCGAGAGTATAGCCCCCAGACACCCTTTTAGCTCAGTGGTGAAGTTACCTCCGAGGTTCACTGTTCAGCCTGGGAGTGGACAGCCCCGTAAAACCAAATGAGACTAACGAGGTACAGGAGTCCGGTGACAAGGGCCAGAAGGCAGAAGGGGACAAGGAAGTTGGTGATAGGGAACACAAGGTTGAGTAAGGTTATTGTTGATGTGTTGTGAGATTGTTAACCATTGTCATAGGGCAACATTTGTAGTAACTGTTAAATGAGAAACTATTTTGTTCTGTAAGCCTTCATCTAAAGTGAGAATAGCAGCACAATTGGAAGAGTGTAGTTGATGTCACTGAACTGTGCATGCAGAAATTTTTGAAATGATGTATCTTTGGCTATGTATATTTTCACCAAAAAAAAAAGATTGAGAAGGGAGAGGGTTGACATGTTGTGGGGTTGTTAACCAATATCATAAAACAATATGTGTACTACTGTTTCATGAGAAACTATTTGTTCTGTAAGCCTTCACCTGAAGTACAATAAAATATATATTAAAAAAAAAAGTTCTGAGAAATCCTGCATAAAAGAAAAAAAAAAAATTACAGCCTTGGAAACCCAATGGAGGAGTTCTACTCTCTCATACAGGGTTTACAGGGTTGCCATGAGTCAGAACCGACTCCACAGCAAGGGGGAAGTGTGGTGGAGAGTGCTATGGGCTTTATGTATAGGAAATCACTGAATCTTCACAACATCGAGTGTGGGTAACATTGTCACTTGCACTTTGCAGATGAGGAAACTGAGGCTTAGAGAGAGTGAACCAAGGGGCCAAGCTAGTAGGTGGCAGAACTGGGATTTAAACCAAGCTATATTTCATCCCAAAGCACTGTTTTCTGGCCCATCGCTATCCCTTATTAAGCACTGACAGGCAAGCAGTGACCACCTTGTCTGAGTTCTGAACAGTGTGCTCAGTGTATGCTAAGTTATTTGAACACCAAGGAGTTGGGTAAACTCCACAGGATCAGGACTCAGAAGACCAGCGTTCCAAGCTGTATAACCAAACCATTAAACTCCATGAGCTTCAGTTTCTTCTCTTATAAACACTGAGAACCCAGTGGAATAAGATGCTTGAGGATTGTTTTTTCATTTTTATTGTAAATTAGGAATCTCTGGGCAGGATGTAGTTGAACTCCGCAAGGTCATGGCTGGCTTGAGGTTGGTTCTGCTGATAGCACTCTGACAGTGTTTCAGGAGCTCGAAGTGGTTCATCAGCCAAGTGTATTAAAGTCATCAAAAGTCATTCTTGGAAAGGACCTGAGGAAGCTTATCTAGGTCAACCCCTTTGTCTAACATGGAGGAGAGATGGAGGCCCAGATTGGGGAAAGGTTGTACTTAAGGTCTCACATGGCAAATGTGGGCAAGACTCTGGGTTGCCTGACTGCTACTGGGGTGTTCTTCTTACTACATCTTGCTGCCTATTGTCTAACCCACTGAGAATACTAAGCATCTCCTGTGCAGGGCTCAGGGGACAGATTGATGCATGAGACTGACACAGCTCTGCTCTCATGGAACTCTAGTCCAACAGATCAACTACATGCCCTGTATTACCGTGTTACCTGTTGTGGGTGTTGAAAGGGTTGTGAAGAATTCCACAGGCCCTAACTTCTGTGTTATACTCCAGTGTCCTGAAGATCACTCTGGACAAAGAGAAGGATGCCACTCTTCTTCCGAAAGCGGAAACCCAGCGAGGAGGCTCGGAAACGCCTGGAGTACCAGATGTGCCTGGTGAGGGACAGGGGTTTCCTCTGACTTATCCGCATGTCTTCCTCTGACCCATGGAACAAGACTCACACCATCCCTAAACAAGCTGTGCTCCCTCCCTTCTGCCTCTTACCCCAGAGTTATAAGGATGAAATCTCTGCCTCTCAGACCAGACCAATGAGGCCTCTGTCAAGTGTTCCAGGAGTGCCCTGAGCACTCCTGTGTAACACTGATCACACTTGTCATTGCTTGTTCAGTTTATCTTCCCTGCTGGACCTCAGGCTCTGTGAAAGCAGTGACTGTTGGTCCACCTACAAAACAGACTAGCTGAACCAAGTGGTGTCTGTGAACCTTTGCAGCTCCTTGATTCTATGTCTCTGTTTTCCTGATTTGTCTGTTCTGCAAAGATGATTTGCTTGAAAACATCTTTTTTTGTTGTTGTTCTTTTTATCCTTAGGCAAAAGAAGCTGGGGCAGATGACATTCTTGACATCTCTAAATGTGAGCTCTCAGAGGTTAGTGTTCGGGCTGTGAATTGGATCTGACCTGTGCTCCTAGGAAAGACAGATTTGGATGGGGGGCTTTAAAAAAGCCAGAAGTACTAGACAAGACATGTTTCCTTGGATTTTGCTCTTGCCCAAAAGAATTGAGATGATCCTTTGGCCTCAACATAGTCTCCAAGAATCAGAGTCTAGCCAGAAAGTGTACCCACATGTCCCTGGAGTACTGGAAGAGTCTGGGATTCTCCTGCCTCTGCAAAACACCAGAGACCCTTTTCCTGCCCCTGATAGCATTCCAAACAGGGGGTGGGGGTGGAGGGGGCGGGGGCAGGCCAATCTCCTGCTGACTGATTGGAAGGGAGGGCTGATCACATCCTCAGCAACATTCCTGGGCATCCTTTCCCCTGGGCTTAGCCGTTCTCCACAGCAGCATTTTGCACGGCAGCACGCCCAGCTCCTGCCCCGTCTCTCCCGCACACGTGTGCAACTCAGAGAACACATTAAAAACGGGCAAGAAAGGAAGGCACTGACTCTTCTTTATCTCATCTTAGATTCCATTTGGGGCTTTTGCAACGTGCAAAGTTCTACAGAAGAAGGTGAGATGGCTGTTCGTTTTCAGAGAATTGCTTCTTGTGTGTTTACATGTTTGAAACCACATGGGACTTTTAGGAGCTTTCTTCCTGACATAGACACTTCCTTTCTCTTGGCTTTTAGTCTGCAGCAGGTGTTCATAGTTAGCGGAGTAGGCTTAGGGATGGGACAACCCTGGCTCACATCCTGGCTCTGCCCCTCCCTGGCTTCATGACTGGGGCAACTTCCTTAAACTCTTACATCACAGTTTCTTCATCTGTGAACTGAAGACATAATTCTACTCTCTCAGAGTTGTTTTGAGAATTAAGTGAGTAATGGTATAGATATATAGATGCAGATAGAGATACAGATATGCTGAGTATAATGAGTAGCTTCATTGTTAATTACCACTATGTTCAGTTCATTCTGGTCACCCAGGAAAGATTTAGAGTGAAATGAATGATTTTTTAGAAGACCCTTGCAGCTTTGAATGCAAATAGGTAAGAGTATTCTAAATGAAGTATCTAAGTGAAGATAGGTAAAATGTGTTCCATCCTGACAAGGTAGTGAACACCTTGTCCCTGTAAGTATTAAAGCAGTGGTTGCATGCCTAACAAAAAGAGTAATAGGTAACACTGAGCACTTACCACCTGGCAGCCCTTGGACACAAGTACTTTATTATTCTCTTTTTTCATATGAAGACGCCAAGGCTGAGGGAGGTAAGATCAGGACAGCTGCAGAGGGGCCCCTTTCTTAGGATGGAAGGTAAAATGAGACCTCTACAATCCCTTTCACCCTTGAAACTCCAGATTTTAAGGTCATCTGATTCCAGATTCAGAGGTTCCATGATTCTGAACTGCATATCCCCCTGTCGCTTGTGTCCGGGAGAGCAGAGACCATGCCATTGGACACCTCAGGGCCACTGTGTCCTGTGCTGAGCAGGCTACCTTCTGTTTCAACCTTCCCTACCTGTTGCTCTTCTTTAACCTGAACATTTCCTCAAATGATTTCCACACAGGTGTTGATTGTCCACACGAATCACCTCACCTCCCTGCTTCCTAAATCCTGCAGTCTCCTGAGCCTCACAACCATCAAGGTACTGTGGCCTTTCTCCCAGGCCTCTGACTCTGCACCTTTCCAGCCCGTGCCCAAGGAGACTCCCTTTATGTCTCCTCTATTAAAGTTTCTGCCAGACGGGTCTGATACAATAGTAGATCTGGGATTTGATAAGCATGGATTATTTATCACCTTCTGCATGCTGTGCTTGGGGTAGAGGTGGAGTTACAATGATAACCAGTCACAGGCCCTGCCCTTGGGGAGCTTATGTTACGTGGAGAGCCAAATCATAAAGTCATATCAAGTAAACCAGCAGAGAGCGAGGAAACTGATGGTCCCAAACAAGAAGGAACAGGAGGGACGTCCAGGGCATCGATGGTTAATGTGTGAAACCCTGGTGAACTGGAAAGACCCCTCTCAACTGTGAGTTCCTCCTGGACAGGGACGTTTTCACACTGTATAGGAGGTGTGACCCCAGGGTTGTTGCACTTGACATGAGTGTGCGAACATGGTATACACACTAAGAAAAAGTACTGGAAAGCCTAGATACCAAAAAGGGTTTTCCATGGTTAACTCTGGTTGGTGGGGACTGGGGGTAGTTTTTACTTCTTTATTGTTCTGGTCCAGCATCATTTTTGTAGTCAGAAAAAAGATAACATTAAAAAAATACGTTTATAAATAAATAAAATGCGTAATATACACGCGCATACACCTTGTTGTTGTTAGTTGCCGTTGAGTCGGCCCTGACTCTTGGCGACCTTATATACAGCAGAATGAAATGTTGCCCAGTCCTGTGTCATCTATGCCTTTTTTGCTCACTTTCATTGTAAAAAAAAAAAAAAGAACAGATACAGTTAATCAAAGTGTAGAGGGAAAATACCACATGTAACTTCTCCCGCTGGAGAACTGCTATCAATATCTTATTGCATGTTTTGCTAGTCTTTTTTTCTATGCAAAGATATGTTTATACTTAGGGGTGCTTTTCCTTTTAACGTATGAATATCTTGGCCTGCTGTTTTGTAGCATATTTTTTCACTTGACAGTAAAAGTGAACATTTGATAAAAGAATGAAATGGTGTAAGAACTTGAAAAAGAAAATGAGGTAGGAGTGGTCAAAGCTTAGATGGAGTGGAAGGGTAGGGTGCACCTTGTTTCAGCACCAGGGGCATGAGGCGGCTCCGAGACGTCTTCTTGCCTCTCTGGATCCTGAAATCTGGTGACTGGTTGGTGTTAAGTTTGTCTTCTTCTGTAGGTTCTGGATCTTCACGATAATCAGCTGACAGGTCTTCCTGACGATATAGGGCAGCTGACAGCCCTGCAGGTATGGCTCCAGGAAATAGAAACCCATCTCTTACTTGCCTGTGCCAGACATTGCAGTCACACTGCCTGCGGTTTTCTGGTTGAGCTCTAGCTAGCAGAAGCAGGTGCATTCCGTGCCAGCTCCGTCCTCCCCTTTGCTCTTAAGCTGCCCCAAGGACACCCCTCTCCATTGCAGTCTGGGCTATGGGTGTCTCTCTCATTTCTGGCATGTGCTTTTTGGATTTTTATCATAAGCTTCCACAACTTTACAGAAAAAAAGGGCCCAGTGAGTCTATCTTTTAAAAATGATGAATTCAGCCCCCTGACTCACCGTCAGTAATAGCACACCGCCCCCCACCCCCGTTTACTGAGTCCTCACTATGTGGCAGGCCTTGGGCTAACCATTTCACTTACATTGTGTCTTCAGTCCTCACAGCCATTGTGGGGTAGGTTCTATTATTGTCCCCACTTTACAGAAGTGGCTTCCCATTGCACTTAGATTAAAACCCATTCTCTTCACCATGACCAATAATAACACCCTGTATGAGGGGCCCCACCTGCCTTTCCAGACCCTCTCCTCTCTCACCACCGCTCCCAAACCGTCAAGGCCTTTGCACCATCTCCTCCTTCTGCCTAAGTGCCCTTCCCAGGGCTGTTTCCCTGGCTTATCCTTCAGCCGTCTGCCCAAAGGCCTCTCCCTCTGAGAATCCTCTCCCACAAACTTGTCTAAGCAGATCCTGTTATTAGTTTCTCTCAGTGCCTGCTTATTTCCCCACACACGCTAATTGCATCTGAATTATTAATTATGTTTACTGCTTTGTTGACTGCCTCCCCTACTGGAATGTAATCTCTACAAGGGCAGCACCTTTACCTAACACATGGAGGGGCCTAAGAAACTGTTTGAATGAACAGTCCCATGATGTAGGTGATGTCATTGTATTTTATGGAAGAGAAAACTGAGACCCAGAGGGGTGACTGACTTGTCCAGGGTCACGTAGAGAATACGTGATGGAATAGCAGTTATTGCCACCACTTAGAGAGAGCCACAGTAAATACCTTGATGGAGATCTTTGGGAATTTTTTAGGTACATATTTTTATGGAATTGCTGTGTTCACTGTTTTGAAACTTTTGGATATCTGACAATAACTCGTCCTGTCTTTCTGGTTCATCAAATATTCATCCACTACAGTATTTTAATGTCTTGTTAGCTTTCTGTTGTACCTATTTGTAATGATTGCTTAGCGTGTCATCCTGCTGGCCTCTCTCGCTTCGCCCTGCCAGGTGGGAGCTCAGCCTTCAGAATCCAACAAGCCCAGTTCTAATCTCAGCACTGCCCCCTGCCAGCTTTGAGACGTCAGGCAAATCACATTGCCTTTATGCAGCTTAGTTTCCTTTTCCTTAACATCAGGATATTAGAGCCCAGAACCTGGATATGTTAGGCCCCTTCTTCCTCCCTTCCTGATTGTGGGGAAGTTATTGGGCATTTTGTGGTCGATATAATTGACTGGGACCCCAGCCAGAATCCAATTCAAGATTTGTCTTTGCTCCCTTGGGCACATTACTTTGCTGCTCTGAGTCTCAGTTTTCTCATCTTTCAAATGGGATCATAACAATTATACCCTCCTCAGAGGGCTGCCAGGAGGAGAGAGACGTGTATAAAGTGCCCTGGCCCAAGCAGGGGTTAGGGAATGCAGGGGTAGTCACTGTTGTCTGAATATGGGTTCTCGTGTCATTTTTTCCTCTTCCTTAGGTGTTGAATGTGGAAAGGAATCAACTGACGTATCTCCCACGTTCCACTGGGGACCTGATCCAGCTGCAGACCCTCAATGTGAAAGGTAGGGAGGCCAGAAAGCCCTGTCTATGTGACCCTTGGTCAGCTCGAGGCTGTCCCAGTCAGGCTCCATGAGGTGCTTAGCCTGGGAGCCATTGAACACGGAGGTAGCCTGTCTCAAGGTGTCACTTTAGGCTGGAATGACCTCCTGTTAGGTCATTCTATCTCCATGGTAATCAGACAGGTGTCTGAGGGTTTCCTATGGCCCCTTGGAGCCAGGGCCTGGTGAGCAGTGGGGAAGATGGCATTGACAGCTAGGCCCACCCCCCAACCCCAAGACTCGGTCATTCATATTTAAATAGTGAGTAGTGACAGGAGTAGTGGACTGACTGGGCGAGAATGATTCAGGAACCATAGTAATGATTCTAGTAACACTTCATACTCAGTGGTTGTGCTTCCCCTCCTGTGTTCAGTGATGTGGTAGCCTTGTGACAGCTCTGTGAGTGAGGCGGAGAGAAGTGGTATTATCTCCCAGTGAGGGCATTGAGGCTCAGAGAGGAACACTTGCTAAGACAGCCCAGGGAAATAGCCACAGCCAAGGTCCGAATACCGTCTTCTTGCCCTCATCTGAGCGCTTGCCTCATCAGACCCATGAGGTCTTACACCTCTTCTTGCTGTCCTTAAGTACTTTCTGCACAGAATGCCTCAGTCTACCCCCTTTGTAGCATATGAATAAGTATAAAAGTAATGGCACCCGTTTGTTGATCACTTACTGTATGATGGCCACTGTGCTGAGAGTTTCATATGCATCGTCTCATTGAATCCCTCAATATTCCTATCAGGCCAGACAGTAGTAGTATCCCAGTTTTACAAATGAGAAAACTGTTGCCCAGGGAGGTAGATCAGTTGTCCAAAGTCTCTTAACTAGTGAGTGGTGATGTAGAAATGTGAATTCAGATCACTGAAACTCTGACATGTGTTCTTACTCATGGAGCCTCAGGTTCCGGGACCTGACGGTGGTGTATGCCCCAACCTCCCCTGAGTCCTATTGGGTGTCAGGCATGAAGCTGGTGAAGGGGCTTTGGGGTGTTGAGCTGTGCCATTGGGATCTCTCCAGATAACAAGCTGAAGGAGCTTCCAGACACCTTGGGGGAAATTCGGAGCTTACGTACTCTCGACATCAGTGAAAACGAGATTCAGAGATTGCCACAGATGCTGGCTCATGTTCGAACCCTGGAGGTAAGTGGGGAGCCATTTGCACTTGGGGTCCTCTCTGCACCTACCTACTGCCCCTCACTCCCACATTCCTGAGTGCCTTCCCTGGTCACAGGGTTCTGGGGTCACAGAGACCCCGTGGCATGGCCCTTGGAGCTCACAGAGACCGGCATGTAAACAGCTCTCATTCGGTGACTTTTACTGCCATGTTTGAGGCAGAAACACATATTTCTAGAGTAAAGAAGAGAGAATGCTGAATTCTGATGGTGGTAACACTTTATGAAGGAAGTGGTATTTGAGCCAGACCGTGAATGATGGAAAAGATTTTGAGAAGTAGGCCTGAATAATGGTGCGTTCCAGGTGGAGGGCACAGTATGAGGAAAGAAAGGAGTGGAAAAGCAAGGATGTGTTAAAGGAAGAGAGAGGGAGCTGATGTGGCTGAAAGTTACTGTGCCTGGAGGCTCCAGATATTAAAGAGCTCAGAAAGCTGTGAGGGAGGGGCTGTGGAGGTGAGGGTGGGAATCGCCTCAGGTCAAGGGTCTGGGCTTCCGCTTGGCAGGTGCAGAAGCTGAGTTTCATCAGAGCAAGGGGTGGAGTGGGATGAACACTTCCTGGGACACTGACATAGGGCACCCCACTCAGTGAGCATGGACTCTTACAGTTACCTGACGGCTCTGGTGACGCATATCTATCTTGTGCTTCCTAAGGGCTACACACCTGACCTGGGTTATCTCCCTGAATCCCCAGTAATATTTGTCCTGTGAGGCAAATACTATTGTGCCACTTTGCAGACGAAGAAACTGAGGCACAAAGAGCCTAATGAGCTTGCCTAAGGGCCACACAGCTAGTAATAGCCAGGATAGGTTTGAAAGTCAGGCAGTCTGAATCCAGGGCCTGGGCTCTTTACCTCTGTGAATCTCCACCTTCTGGAACAGGGCTTTATTCACTCAGTGGACAGTCTGGCCAGGCATTCCAGAATCCTCCAGTGAGCAGTCAGTGAAATACCTCAGAGACATCTGTATTAGGAGTGGGTAGGTGAGCATGGAGACAGAGCAAAGGGAGCTGGTGACCTCAGTGGCTGTGCCTTCCTGCAGTGACTGCAGCCTAAGGAGAATAGGCAGTCAGGCTTCTCTCCCTGGGCAGGCTGAAGAGACAGGCCAGCACATGCTTATTCTTCATGCTCTCCAGTGGAACCAAAAGAACTTTCTGCAATGATGTTCAGTGACTGTGCTGTCCAAATTGGTAGCCACTAGCCACATGTGGCTGTTCAGCGCTTTAAATGTGGCTAGTGTAACTGAGGAACTAAATTTTTTATTTTATTGAATTTTAGTTAATTTACATGTAAATAGCTACATGTGTTTAGTGGCTACGATATTGGACAGCACAGCTCAGAGCACATTTTCCTAACTCTGAAGCCATTCTAAGTCATCTAGACTTGGATGAGAGCTCTGGGAGTGATTCATCATATACCAAAAAAAATTCCTTTGAGCTTTTTGGTGGTACCTTGCAGAAACTTTTATTTTTTAGAATGTGAGCATAACAGCAGCCATTCTTAGTTGAGGCCCTACTACGTGCAAGGTCTTTTTCATGTTGTTTCACATAACCCATCAGATAGCCTGCAAGGTTGGTGATATTATTCAAAGAGATAAAGAGGGGTCCCCTTGTGTTTGCAGACTCTGAGCCTCGATGCTTTGTCCATGGTCTACCCTCCACGGGAGGTGTGCAGTGCTGGCACCGAGGCCATCCAGCAGTTCCTCTGCAAAGGTAAGGCTAGGCAGCCCGCCTCATTCTCCCAGTGAGGAGCCATGACCCCAGTGCCTACTCTGTGCTGGGCTCAGGCTGTTATGTGGCAGAGACCAAGATGGCCTCAGTTCCTGCCTGCTTGGTGCTGAAGGCCCGGCAGGGGAAATAGGCAAAACAAATGATTACACAAGGAAATATACTTACAGATTGTGGTTACAAGAGTGTACAGTGCAGTACTTCATGCTGTGGAGTCCCATGGCTTATGTAGCCATCCCCTTGTTGTGAGCATGGAGGTTGTTTCTAATTTCCCGCGACGATGAACGTTTTCCTCCACACCTCTCTGGGAAAGTATGAGTTTTCCTGTAAGGCAGATAACAAGTGGAGTTGCTGGATTAAAGGGAGTGAGCACTCTGCACTGCCCTTTGAAGTGGTTACACCAGTTTACATTCCCACGAGAAGTGTCTGAGGAGATCCCTTTTTTCCCCCACAACCTAGCTAACACTTGGTATTATCTTAAAAGTCTGCTAGTCTGATAGATAGACAAGAGAGTCTGCTATTATTTTAGTGTCATGTCCATGATAATGTGGATAATTTTTCATGTATCTAGGGCCATTTTTAGTATTTCTTCTAAATTGCCTATTTGTATCCTTCCCAGGAGTGGGGGGAGAATAACTTTTGACTACATCAAAATAAAAAACTTCTGTACCTCAGAAGGACATCCTCATCAATGTTAAAAAGATAAGTAATCCCCTGGAAGAAGAGAGTTGCAACGTATATAGTAGACCTGAGGTTATTAATTACAGTGTACAAAGAACACCTACAAACCAGTAAGAAAAAGGCAAACAGCCCAACAGAAAATGGGTGAAGGCTATGAACCCTTTCAAGTATATAGGGCCAGAGAAGGCAAACATCTTGCTCAAGGTCACACAACTCAGCCAATTACTGGTAAAGCTGGGTCTTCGATCCACGCCTTTCTATTAATCTCAGGCTTTTTCTACCATCTCCATCTCACTTGGATGGTAAAGAGGCAGATGGCATTCCCACTTATTCATCCAGCTGACATATAGTGAACACCTACCACATCCCAGGCCCCAGATTAGGACCAGTGGACAGCACAGAGTGCCCTGTCTGTGGAGAGGAAAACAGTGGACTGAATCACGGGAGAGCAGAGGACGCTGGAGAGGAAGGGAGAGGAAAGGGCTGCAGGAGCTGGGGTCTGAGTACCAGGCATGTCTCTTCCCTCCTGATCAGCTGCGTCCCATCTCTTACAGAGTCAGGGCTGGAATACTACCCCCCTTCTCAGTACCTGCTGCCAGTTCTGGAGCAAGATGGAGCTGAGAACTCCCGGGACAGCCCCGATGGGCCCACAGACAGACTCTCAAAGGAGGAGCTAGAGTGGCAGGTAAGGTGCACCTTGCCTGCTGGCGTAGGGGGATGTTCAGAGCTGCAGCTCCCAGATTCCTCCACCCATGAGGGCACACGAGCAATAGATGAGCCTCAAGAATCAAACTAGGATTTCACCCCCCAGTTCAGATCGATGTGCTTACACGCATTTACAAAGCCTACTTTGACCACCTCACCTTGCTAGCTTACCAGCCACCAGCTGTACCTTACTCTTCTCTGTTTCCTGAACAAACCACACTCCTACACCCCTCAGGGCCTTTGCCAGTCAGTTCCCTCTGTCTGCAATGCTCCCCACTCACTTTCTAGCTCACTCAGTCTTATCCTTCAGTTCTCGGTTTAAACATCACATCCTCTGGGGTCCTTCCCTGACATGCCAAACCAGGTCAGGCCTCCAGTGACGTGGTCTCCTAGTGCTCTGCATTCCCTTGATAGCACTTACAGCATTCTAAGTTAAGAATTCTATGGGAAATTGTTTAATGTGTCTCTCTTCACTGCTGGGCTGAGCTTCCTGAGAGTAGGGATCATGTCTGTGTTGTTCATTGTTGTCTCTCAACAAATATTCTTGAATAAGTACCATTGCCATACAGGACACCTGCCATGTACTCAGTCTAGTGAAGGAGTCAAACGGGTACTCGGTCATCACAGGCTGGCCCTCCTGGGTCACAGGTGGTCTACTAGCATAGGACAAGCCCGGAGGAGGAAGCTCAGCAAGTGTTTGCCATGTTAACCCAGGGTACCCAATACTGGAGCCAGATAGAAGTCACCTCTGGATCTGCCCTCTGCTCCCACTGTGGAGGCTCACAAGCCGGGGAACCCTCCGATAGCTGGGACAGAGATGGTGGACACTGGGGGAGCAGGCAGTGCCAGCTGCTGTTGAGTTTGGCTTCATTGAAAGTGGGGCATTGCCACGCCCCTGAAGATCTTCCATTATCCCTTGCTCAGCCCCTGCCATCTTAGGGCTTGCTAGTTTTGTAGGGATTTGTTGCTGGCTTTCTGGGGATTTGTTGGGAAGACTGATCCACCCGTTTTCTAGATGTCTCTTCCTTTGCCTTTGGGATTTTCATTTTCGGTGGGATTTTCTATCAGTCCAGTCCAGTCTGCTTTATATCTTGCAGTAGTTTTTTTCAGTTTCTGATTCCCTAATGCTACCCTCCCCTGTTTTCCAGTACTTCTGTGAATGCATTTGTAATTTTATACTTCTTTTGGCCCTTCAGTGAGAATTGGAGAGGGAGGAGATTGCAGTCTAGGAAGATTGTGCCAATTTATACTCTCAGAAAGCATTTTTAGCAGACATAGCCAATGAAGGATTAGCAGACTGAACATATAAGGAACTCTTCCAAATGAATAAGAAAATAAAACAATCCCAATAGGAAAAATTAGACAGAAGATTTATCAACAGGTATTTCTCAAAATTAAAAACTGCAAAAAGAAAGGTCAGTAAACCTGAAAAAATGCCAAACTTCACTAGAATGAGAGACGTGCAAATTAAAACAGTAAAAAACTATTTCCCCCCTCAGATTGGCACAAATTTTTGTTTGATAATTTCTGTTTTCCAGCGTATGGAGGAAACAGGTACTCTCATAAGCTGCTCGTGGGAGTGGAAATTGGTATCACCGCTTTGGAGGATAATTTGATAATCTATGTCCCATGATGAACATAAATGCCCGTGATCCAAAAGTTCCACTTCTCAGTCTATACCCCAAAGAAATACTTGTACAAAGAATGTTCATTGCAGCCTTATTTGTAATAGTGAAGTATTGAAAGCCCCCCTAAATGTCTTTCAGTAGGAAGGGGCTAAACCAACTGCATCATATCCATACCATGAGATAGATCTCTACAAACTCAGGACACCAGGACATATGGATAAGTAAAAAGGACAAGTTGCAGGACACAAAAGATATAGTATATTTCTATTTTTATGTTTAAAAAGAAAACTCAAAATGAATGCATAAGAAAACAGATCAGTAGTTGCCAGGGGCTGGGGGTGGAAAGAGGGTTGGATGACAAAGGGGCCCAAAGGAATTTTCTGGGCTGATGGAATTGTTCTATATTCGGAGTATGGTGGCAGTTATATGATTATATATGTTGGTCAAAATTCATAGAACTGTGCAGTAAAAAGGGTGAAATTCACAGTATGTAAATTATACCTCGATTAAAAAAATACTTTACATGTATACGTACATATATATACACACACACACATACACACGAATGTATAGTATAGAATACATTTTTTTTTTCCCAAAGACAGAAGTTACATGTATGTGGATGTGTGGGCTTGGGTCTGATAATGGTGGTTACATCTGGTGTGAGGTATGGGAAGGGAGGGAAACCAGGATTAGGCCAGGCTGTGGTCAATAGATACTTTAGTTATATATGCCATGTTATAATTTTTTACAAAGAGAACATATCCAGATATTACCTGTCTAATTAAAGATTAATTTTTTTAAAAATCAGCATAAGAAAAATCATATTTCCTTGTAGAATACGGCTGCTTTTACAACCCGGGCAGAGGCTGATCCTCATCTCAGAACAGAAGGGCCATTAAAAATGTGTGTGTGTCTTTAATTATTAAAGTAATTCATAGTCCTTATTATAAATTTAAACAATACAGAAATCTATAAAATAAGTGGATGTCAGCCCTTCTGCCCTGCAGTCCCAGCCCCTGGAGGTAATCATCGTTAACCGATTAATCAATGTCCTTTCGGACTTTTTTCTCAGCACCTACATACGTATTCTCAGAGTGGATTTTTGTTGTTGATGTAGTTTTTACAAAAAATGGAATCATGCTACATGCAGGATGGAAGGCGGTAGATATCTTTCACTACCTTCATACACATTTGCTTCATTATTTGGCAGCTATATAATAGCGCTTTGTATGGATGCACCATGGCTTACTGAAATAATCACCTTTTGATGGACATTTAAGTTATTTCCAATGTTTCCCTGTTTTCACCCTTTTGAACAATTGCGCAGGAACTTGTAGAAAAACCTTTGTGTGTTTGTGAGAGTAGTTTTGGTGGGTAGAACCAGGTACTGAAGGTGTGTTAACGTAGACGTATGAGGGAATCACATGTTCCCATTTCTTGGTCTTCTGTAACGAGCACTGCACCTTCTCAGTGCCATGTCCCCGGAACTGTCTTGAAAATCTCCGTCATACAATGCCGAGCACGTGGTAGCAGCTCAGTGGTTCTCTGGAGCCCTGGATGCCCACTGGAACCACTTGGGGCCCTTTATCAAAATTCCCATTGCCTCATCCCACCCAAACCACCACTCTGATGCCATAGGGCTGTGGTGGGCCTGGGAGTCTGTATTGCATCAGGCTGCCCTGGTGGTTCCTGGCACACGTGCTGGTTGAGAACCACTTCCACCTGCTGTTTCTTGACCACAGTCTTTTCCCCCCCAGAATAGGTTCTCAGACTATGAGAAGAGGAAGGTAAGAAAATGCTTTTTTTCCTCTGTCATTTTTCTTCTGATTAAAGTTCTCAACCTTTATAAAAGATTTGAGGAAATGACTTCTTTCCTCCTCTAAACTGGAGGTTAATGTAATGCTTTCCTCTTATGTACATCACCTTGCCAAGTCTTCACACAACCTCAGGTGGATGATAAAGTGTCTCCATTTGACAGATGAGGAGACTGAGCCTCAGAGAGGTTGAGCCCAACCCTAGGCTCTGAACCGCTAGCCTCTGCCAGTGAACAGCCCATTTTATTACAGTGGGCCTGCTGGAGGGAGTAGGGGTTGGGGAGCAGGTAGTTGCTCAGCATTGAGACCTGCACCGTGCAGAGCTGAGGGTGGATTCACCCTGCTCTCGTGCACTAACGCCCACAGAGCCTTGCGTGGTCTCTGGCCTGTGCCAACAGTCATCCGGGGTCTACATTCTTGCAGGAACAGAAGATGCTGGAGAAACTGGAGTTTGAGCGGCGCCTTGAACTTGGACAGCGAGAGCATGCCCAGCTCCTTCAGCAGAGCAACAGTCAGAAGGACGAGATCCTTCAGACAGTTAAGGAGGTTTGTGAGCGGCCAAGTGAGTCAGGCTTATCTGTGTCCCCCCACCAGTGGCCTTCTGACTCAAGCCGGGGTCTCTCTGATGTAGGAAGGCAGAGGGATCAAGCTTTCTTACTTCTGTCCTCCAGGAACTGCGAGGGCCTTTACCAGTCACCTAGTCCAGCCTCCTCATTGTGCAGGTGGAGGCTCTGAGGCCTAGAGAGGGAGGAGTTGGCCCATGGTCACACAGGGAGGACTGGTGAGGCAGGACCAGAAGCCAATCTCCTCCTGTCCTGGTCCTCTCCTCCCCTGCCCTTCACTGTGCTATGGCATCGAGGGAGTTCCCGCTGACTCAGGACCTCTGCGTCTCCTGCCGCAGGAGCAGTCCCGGCTGGAGCAGGGCCTGAGTGAGCACCAGCGCCACCTCGACACGGAGCGGCAGCGGCTGCACAAGCAGTTGAAGCAGACGGAGCAGAACATCTCACACCGGATCCAGAAACTCCTGGAGGAGAATCAGAGGTGAGGCTCCTCGCCTCCAGACCCGGAGTCCTTCCCTCATGTGATACCCTTTGAGGGGCCCAGGATGGAGGTCCATTTCTACCTTGCAGTCTCTCCATTCCTGCCCAAGGTTCCCATCATTAGGACCCAATCATGGTGCTTCAGTGTGCACCAACTTAAAGAGAAAAGAATCTGTTTTGGGCATTACAAGCCCTGGTTTCTTGTCATGTCATAGGACTGCTACTGATTGGATTTATGGCTTCAGGTAAGTGTTTCCCCCTCTGGGCCCTGAGTTTCCCATCTGTAAAATGAGTGGGTTTAACAAGATAGTTGAGATCATGTCCTGTTCCAACATTCTGGGTTCCAAGTAACCTATTGCACTGAAGTCAGCCATTTACCCTATATTGAGAATTGCCTTAACAAATCCTTTCCAAGGTAGGAGCTCCTAAGAGCAGGTCCTTATGAGACTTGGAAGAAAGGGGGCCAGATAGAGATCTCAAGAAGCCTGAGAAAGGTCTCATTAGGAGATCCATTGCAGAAAGATCCCAGTAACAGGCTTCAGCCATATCCCTGTTTCTTCCAAGCTTCCTTTTTTCCATCCTCACTCACTTGTCCTCCATCATCTAGCATTTACAAAGTACCTGCATGAGTCAGTCACACTTGCTCTGAGCATCATGTTCTCATCACCAAGGGACTCCAGTAGAGCTACCATTTATTGCGTCCTTGTTATGTGCCAAGCACCTTTTGTATATTTTCTAATTTACTCTTACAAACACTGCGTGAAGTTGTTTTTTATTATTGCTTGGGTATCTGGCCTGAGAACACAGAGCTCCTGAGTGCTGGGGCTAAGATCGCACCCAGCCCAGTTACTAAGCCCCCCTGTACAGCCATGCAGTGAGTGGGAGCAGTTCTGTTGGAAACAGGCCTGATGGTGATTTCTGGGGCCTTTTACGGATTTCTCTACAGGCAAAAGAAAAGTTCCGAGATTTTGAAGTCGCTGGAAAATGAGAGGTATGTTTTCTACTCTGGTGTTCTTTCCCAGCCCTCTCTTCCTCCCAGGGAGGTGAGCAGCTTTGGGGAGAGAATGTCTTATGCTTCCCCTAAAGCTGTAAGGAGATTCACCTCCTTAGGGAATATTGAATTAAAAAGAATTACTGTCTTCAAGTTCTTTTAAAATATATGTACACTCCTAAGAAAGAATAAGGATCATGTATAGTGTCCAACTGTATTTCCGGTATAAAACTTCGGGGAAAAAAAATTTCTGGAAAAAAATTCGTTACCTAAATTATGAACAAAGGAATAATCTGCAGTCATTAACTATCTTGTAGAAGCATATTCCTTGTTAGGGAAAATACAAAATGTTGCTAAGCAGGAGAATGGTGGGCCCGATTTAAAGCAGCACGTCCAGTATATGAGTTTTTAGAGACAGTCTGCAAATGTCTCCACAGAAAGCCAAGGGACCCACCCCTACATGTTTACACTAAACGTTTTTGAGAGGTGGGAATTATAGGTGGTCATCTTTGTTTTTTCCCTTTGTGTTTTTCTGTATTTTCCAAGTTTACTGCTTTGGGGTGCACTACTTTTATAATCAGAAAAGATGTTAGGTGGGAGGGATGAAATCCACTCCTCCTACCCCCACCTGACACACTGAATGTGAGTCCCTCTCCTGTGTTCTCTGGAATCCCAAAATATCAGTGTGGACTTTCTCGCTGTCCTTGGCGGGGGTCTCCCTACTTCCATGTAGCCCAGCCTTCTGAACCCCTGGATGCTGGGCAGACCTTCGGCACGGTACTCCCACAGGGTTGGAAGGTAACCGTATCACCCTGCCCACAGAGCAGTGGTGCTGGGGTACCCAGGGAAGGTCAAGGCCAAGCTGAGTCGTGGCAGGTGACACCACTCATTCAGCGCAGGCAGACCACGTGCCTTCTCTGTGCTCAGCCTGGGCTGGGGGTGGGGGTGTGGCGATATGCCAGACACAGCTTCCCTTGAGTAGCTTGTGGTCCAGGGCAGGAGACAGAAATACACAAACAATACGTACTTCTTCCGGCTAAGTCTGTCCCTGCAGAAGCATGAAAGGATGATGTCCCCTCTAAAAAATGAATACTTCATTTTTTTTTTAATAAAGTTTTCATTATTATTGCCTTTTATTATCAGTGGAGCCCTGGTGGTGCAGTGGTTAAGAGCTTGGCTGCTAACCAAAAGGTCACAGTTCAATCCACCAGCCACTGCCTGGAAACCTTATGGGACAGTTCTACTCTGTCCTGTAGGGTTGCTATGAGTAAGAATTGACTTGATGACAACAGGTTTGGTTTTTGTTACCAGTATCTTTATAAATCCAGTCTTTGTCTTTGGGGGTTGGCAAGAGAACGATAACATCAGCAAATTGTATGCTGCAACATTGTAGTACATGTTACTAGCGATAAGATGTAAGAAAAAAATGAACGGTGTAAGTGCAGTTCATCGTAACGTGAGTATGTCGCGTCATAAGTCGAGGGCTACCTGTACATACATGCAGTTACCGTTTTTGTTTTCACTTATTGTATCATGGATATATTTCCATGCCGAACACTTCATTATTTGTAATAGTTGTAGAATATCCCACTGTATGATTATATTATAATTTATTTGATTAGTCCTCTGTTCATGGGTATTTAAGTTGTTTCCAGTTTTTCTCAATTACAAACAAAATTATAGTGAACATCCTCTTAATATACCCTTAAATGCACTTATATGAATATTTCTGAAGGAAACATTCAAAGGACTTGCATGTTTAATGTGTTGATGTGGCACTGCCGGACTGCCTTCCAAATAACATTTTGCTGATTTGCCTTCCTCTCAACAGTATATGAACGTGCCCATTTCTCCACCCTTATCTCTATCGCCGGTGGTCATCGGTTTTAATCTCAACCAATCTGATAAGCGAAAAGAAGATTTTACTTTCTCTAGTAAATCAGTGAGGTTAAGCATCTTTCAGTATGTTCACTGATGACGTATATTTAAGCATCAGTGAATTGGGTGTTTGCTTCATTTGCCCATTTTTCTTTTTATTCAAGAAACTCTTAACTACGAGGCTGAAGATTAACACAGACCCAAGGGAGGTGCATGATGCAGTGGGCATTCAGAGAGCATGCTAGGTTAGCACATCAGGGAGGTTTTCTTAGAGGAGGTGGCATTCATCTGACTGGATTCCCTGTTGGAAATGTTATATTTGCTGAATGAATGGACGGATGTTTTCTAGAATAAGAATGGAACAGTTGATGTCTGTAACCCAGGAGGAGACAGAGAACCTGCGGCGACGTGAGATTGCCTGTGAGTCTGGGGACGGGGAAGGGAAGAGGTCCCTGGGGCCAGCACTTGGCTGACTGGGTGGACAGGGATAGATAGCCCTCTATTTCGGTCACATACAGAGGGCAGTGACTGTTAAGTCCAGTAAAGTCCAGTCATGAAACATGGGCTCTGGGGTCAGGCTGCATTCAGAATCCCAGCTCTGACACCATCTGTATGGCCTCGGGATTACTGGTTCCTAACTTTTCTGAGCCTCAGTTTCCTTATTTATAAAATGGAGAAAGCAATAATTCCCTACCTCATAGAGTCAGTATGAGGATCAGATGAGATAATGCTGGCACGGACTGAGCATGCCACAAAGCATGGCTATTACAAATTCAATATCAAGAGCTGGGGTTGTCCCTTCTTTGTCTTCCCGATCAGTCTTCTCCTTCCCGTGCTTCCCCAGGAGTGGCCCTGTGATTCCACGTTGTCCACACTAATGAGAGAGGTCTCCCTCCATCTGATGCGAACCATTTGCCAAGGAAGGCCAAGGAGGAGAGAGGCTAGAGGGAGAGATGGAAAGATAGGGAATGGTTCCGTTTGGATTGCACGTTCTTCAGAGCCTTTGTGATAGAGTGGGCTATTCTGTGCGCCCTTAGTCAAGGCTTTCTGAGAGCGAGGCACTGTGCCAAGTACTCTCCATACACCGTCTCACCTTCACCACCTGATGAGGCATCGGGTCATTAATATCCCTCTTTTAAAGATCACTGTTATCTACCATTTGTAAAAAGGAAAAGCTGTGTTCACTTTTACAGAAAAATCTCCAGAAGGATGTTTATCAAATTAACTGTGGTTACTGCTTAGGAATGGAATCAGTGGCAGGGGACTTCTGTGTTCAACTTTTCTAACTTCCCTTAGCTTTTTAAAAATGAGCGTGTATTATTTTTATAATTTTAAAATGTCAATTAAAAATAACAAAAAGGCAGGAAAAGGTAGCACCTGGAGTTGTTGAAGGCATAAGGAATCGGGCTGTCCTGTTAGCTGCTGTAGGAAGTATGAGTCGGCTGGATCTTTCTGGAGGGCTGAAAGGGTAACCCAAATTACCCATAGCCTTAAGACTGTGGCCTTCTAAGCATTATTCTTAGGAAATAATCAGATGGGCACAAAGATGTTTGAGCAAGGTTATTTATTGAAGTATCACTTAATTATTGCAAAAAAGAGTCCAAATGCCCCAAAATAGAGGATTATCCAAGTAAACTCTGGTAACCCATGCCTTGTAGTACTCTGCAGCCCTGAACATCACATCAAAGAAGGATATTTATTGATGAGGGAAGTATTCATGGAAAGTGAGAAGTGGCAGCTTTACTGTGATACCATTTAAATATTTTTTAAATGCATAAATATGCGTAGAGAAATGACTGGAAGAATATACATCAGAGTATAATATTGCTCATTTCTGGGTAACAAGAGTATAGATGATTTTGTGTATGTGCTGTTCAGTGTTTTACAATTAGTCAGCATTTCAAGCTTAAGTTACTTTTATAGTTAAAAAAAAGAGTTGTTTTTTTAAAGGGTGACGCTCAGGTGAATAACCGGGTGAACCCTATAAGGCCGGTTCCTTAGCTCCAGAGAAAATTCCAGCTGCATCCTGCCCTACTTTGGGAGTGGCTGGCCTTTCTCAGCCTGCCCTGGTGTTTCCACAGCCGCCATGCAGCAGATGCTGACTGAGAGCTGCAAGAACCGGCTCATCCAGATGGCCTACGAGTCTCAGAGGCAGAACTTGGTCCAGCAGGCCTGTTCCAGGTAAGAAAGGAAGAGGTTTCTGGCAGGGCCACTTGGACTTGCTGGCTGGAGGTGAGAGCTGGGGCGCTAGAATCCCCTGTCTTGTGCTGCCGTAGGGGCGGCTGTGCTATCAGGAGCAAATGTGACTGGTCTTTGTGACTTTTCTAGCTGAACCCCGTGATTGTGTGTTGGGCTGAAATAAAGTCATAATAACCACTAACATTTCTTGTGTACTTCGTATGTGCCAGGCACTGGGCTAAGTGATTTACTGAATTTGTTTATTGATTCTGCAAAGGACCATATTGTTAATAGCCCCATTTTACAGTTGCAACCGTGACGTTCAGAGAGACTGTGTAACACACCCAAGAAAATATAGCTAGTTGGTGGCAGACCAAGGATTTGAACCCAGGCAGAGTGCAGGCTGTGCCCTTGTCCATGGTGCCCTTGTCAGTCTTCCAGGGCTCTGCACAGGTTGGGAGTGGGATGCACTCCAGGGGATGGATGACAGGATTACTTTCATGCTAATGGTTGCTCTGGGGTCTCGCTCCCCCAGTTCACCACAGCACTGCGGGTTTGTCTGTTGATGGAGCCACAAGCTCCTGGCGGAGTCAGCTAAGAAAAGCTCATCGGTTGATGCTCAGGAACCCCAGACAGAGATAAGCCAGCAGCTGTAGCGCCCCCGCACTTCTCCCATCCAGGCGTCTCTGCACAACCGCTCCCTCCACGTGTCCCTACTATCTGGAGATTTCTCCCTCCTTCCTGGTGGTGTGACATTGTGCTTAGGAGCATTGGCCCTGGGGTCAGGCAGACCTGGATCCAGGTCCCACCTCTACTTACTAACTCTGAAGGCTTGGGAAAGTTACTTTCCCTCCCTGGGCCTCAGTTTTCTTACTGGAAAAATGGGGATAAATCATCGTACATACCTTATAGGGTTGCTGGAAGAGTTAACAAGCGTTAATGAGCATGATGTGTGGCATGTCGGGGTCCACTAAATGGTAGCTATTACGAACCAAACAAACTCAGAAACAAGACTATACTAGAGTGTGGATGTACGAGACTGCAGGTTTGGATTGTTGTGCTAAAACCACCAGACTTGAGTCACTTCCGGACAGCATGGCGCTACAGACAAAAGCATCATGCTGTCCCTCCACAGCGAAGATCCAAGAAACTAAGTCAAACAGAGTCACACGACAGTCCTGAAACCCTAAGCATCAAATGAAGAGATAAAGAACTCAGCCAAGCACCGAATGGAATAAGAAACTGACTGAGAACAGAGAGCAAGGAGAGATACATGCAGAGGTCCCCTATCAGCTACCACAGCACGGATCCAGCATCTGAGATCAGCGAACAGGGGGTATGAGAAGGCAGCTTCACGGAGCTTCCAGCTGGAGACAGAACAACCAGTAACCAGCAATATACACTTTCCCACTCTCCACCCTTCTTCACCCCCACTTGACCTCCTCTGCTTCCTGGGACCACAGTTTCTTGGCTGGGAAGCACTGGCTTCACCTTAGTGTCACTTGGATTCCACCTGCCTGCACTGGCTGGCTCCCTGAGTGCCATTTTTTGGCTGCTGGTGTTGCTTTTCTCCCGCTTCTTTAGATTTCTTCCTTACCTCTCACCACCTCTCCCTCCTTTCTCTCAAATACCTGGCTCCGTGTGCCATCTTTACTTCTTCCTGAAAGGCTGCAAAACACCACTCAACTGTGAAACTGCTTCGCATGCTGCCACACTGGTGGGACCCCCAGAGCTTTTTTTGTTTGTTTGTTCTGTTTTGATCTGTTTGTTTGTTTTCTTTTTCTTTTCTCGGCTTGGGAGCTCCTTGTAGCCAGGCAGTACCACGTGGCTTGGGAGCTACTCCTTTACTCTGTGCAGATGCACGGTGACATCCCTGGGGACATTTCTTTTTTCTTGTTTTTTGGGTTTTTTTTAAATTTTGTTTGTTTTGTTTTCTTCTCTCTCTTTTTCCCTTTTTGTCTCTGTTCAGTTTCTCGTCTCTCTGTACTTACCTTCTCTTCTTGTCTCCTGAATACCTGGCGCTGTGTGACATCTCTACCCCTTCTAGTCAGGCCTGAGAGCAACTTCCCCAATCCTAGCAGCCACACTGGTGGGATCCCTAGGGGCTTTCCTTTCTTTTTTTTTTTTTTTTTTTGCCCCTAATTTTTATTTATTCTTTTTTTTAACCCTTTTTTTTTCTTTTTGTTTTTCTCCATTTCTCAGTTTCTCATATTTCCACTCCAATAGCATACTCCCTTAGCACTCTTTTTCTTTGTTTGTGTGTATATTTTTGGCTCCTGTTCCTTTCTCTTCTCTCTCCTCTTTCCCATATGCATCTTAGCTCCACACAGCACAATCTCCTGCCTCCTTCTTTCCTACCTTCACCATGCGCTGAACATCACACTCCCAAGCAGCACAGGCACAGCCTACTGGAACTTGCCCTGCACTGATTCCCGGTCTGCCCTGTCAGCCCTAGTACGTGCCACAAACAACCCATCCAGCATCTTCCCTTCAGCTGGACCTGCCCTGCTGTACCATACCTGAGTGACTGACCCTGCCCACTGGAGAAGGAGGTGAAAAGTATCATGCCCACAGACGAGCAGACAACAAAGAACACTCAGCCTGCCTGCTCAGACATAGCCAAATAAAACAAAAAAGCAGGATGAAACAAACAAATCTACAATCAATAAATGAGGAAATAACTACTGAATGCCCCAAAGACAGCAGACAATATCAAAACATATACAAAAACAGGACAGGATGGTTCCAGTAGGTGTCCAAAATAAAACACCAGATGACTTACCAGTAGAAGAAAAGGCACTAGAACTACCTGATAGGGAATTAAAATCTTAATATTAAGAATATGCAAGAATTGAAGCAAAAAGCAGACAAAAATGAAAAAATAATAGACAAATTCATGGAAAATACAGACAAAAAAATGGAAGAATTCAAGAAAATAATTTAGGAACAAAATGCTAAAATAAATTCACAACTATAAATCATACAAAAACAACAATTAGAAATCCAAAAGATAAACAAGATTTGAGAAATAGACAGTGTCATAGAAGGCCTGAGGAGCAGATTTGAAACGATGGAAGACAGGATCAGTGAAATTGAAGACAAACACTTGGATACAACTCTTTTTGAGGAAAAATCAGAAAGAAGAACAAAGAAAAATGAAGAAACCCTGAGAAGCATGTGGGATACAATCAAAGGCAAAAATTTGCTAGTGATCGGAGTTCCAGAACGGGGAGAAAACAGAAAACACAGAGAGGACCAATGAAGAATTGCTGACAGAAAACTTCCCCAATATCATGAAAGATGAAATGAAAAGCTGACCATCCAAGAAGCTCATCTAACCCCAGATAGGATAGACCCCAAAAGAAAATCACCGAGTCATGTCATAATCACACTTGCTAAAACCAAAGACAGACAAAGAATCCTGAGAGCAGCTCGAGAAAAACAAAAAGTCATATACAGAGGAGAAACAATAAGACTAAACTCGGATTATTCAGCAGAAACCATGCAGACAAGAAGGCAACGGGATGACATATATGAAACCTTGAAAGAAAAAAATTGCCAGCCAAGAATAATATATCCTGCAAAACTCTCATTCAAATATAATGGTGAAATTAGGTCATTTCCAGATAAACAGAAATTAAGGGACTATGTAAAAACCAAACCTACAAGAATTACTAAAGGGAGTCCTGTGATCTGAGAACAAACAACATCAGCCCACAGGCTGAATCTAGGACACAGGATTGTACAAGCCAGATACCAACCTAGGAAATGAACTCTTAAGGACTATCCAAAACCAAAAGAATTACGACACGGAACCAGAGAGGTTAATCTGTAAATGACAACAGCATCAGAACAATAAAAGAATAAATGGTGTAGGTATAGAACCTTCTAATGGAGAGGAAGGCAAGCCGATACCAAGTAATAATAGACTGGTTCAAACCTAGGAAGATAAGGGTAAATTTCAAGGTAACCACAAAGAAAATTAACAGACCTGCTCATCAAACTAAAGAAGAAAAACATAAAGTCTCAGTAAAAACAAAACCTACAAAAACAAAAGAAATGGAAAAAAAAAAAAAAAACCACAAACAAAAGGAATTCAGCGCAGGAGAGGAAGAGGAACAAAGAAAATGTCAGCACCACGAAAAAAAGCACTGCAAAATGACTGCAATAAACTCACACCTATCAATAATTACACTGAATATAAATGGCCTAAATGCACCCATAAAGAGAAAGAGAGTGACAGAATGGATAAAAAAAAAAAAAAACAAAAAAAAACAGGATCCATCAATATGCTGTCTACAAGAGACACACCTTAGAAACAAAGATGTGAATTTATTAAAAATCAAACGATGGAAAAAATATATCAAGCAAACAGCTACCAAAAAAGAGCAGGAGTGGCAATAGTAATCTCAGATAAAATAGACTTTAAAACAAAATCCACCATAAAAGACAAAGGAGGATGCTATATAATGATTAAGGGGATGATCCATCATGAAAACATAACCATAATAAACATCTACACACCCAATGACAGGGCTCCAGAATACATAAAACAAACTCTAACAGCACTGAAAAGAGAAATTGACAGTTCTACAATAATAGTAGAAGACTTCAACACACCACTCTCGGTAAAGGACAGAACATCTAGAAAGAAACTCAACAAAGATACAGAAGACCTAAAGGGCACAATCAGCCAACTTGACCTCATAGAAATATATAGAACACTACACCCAGCAGCTGCAAAGTACACATTCTTTTCCAGTGCACATGGAAAGGTCTCCAGAATAGACCACATCTTAGGCCACAGAGCAATTCTCAACAAGATCCAAAACACTGAGATAATACAGTGTGTTCCCTGACCACAACACCATCAAGGTGTTGCAGGAAGAGCAAGGAAAATAAATAAATTACATGGAAACTGAATAACACCCTGGTTACACATCACTGGGTAATAGAAGAAATCAGAGATGGAATCAAAAAATTCCTAGAATCAAATGAGAATGAAAACACATCATACCATACCAAAACCTTTGGGACACAGCAAAGGTGGTCCTCAGAGGACAATTTGTAGCAATAGATGCACACATCAAAAAAGAAGAAAGGGACAAAATCAAAACATTAACTACACAACTCAAAAAACTAGAGAAGAGCAAAAAAGAAAAAAGAAAAGCCCACAGCCACTAGAAGAAAGGAAATAATAAAAAGTAAAGCAGAAATAAATAAAATAGAGAATAGAAAAACAATAGAAAGAATCAACAAAACCAAAAGTCGGTTCTTTGAAAGGATCAACAAAATCAACATAGCGCTGGCCAGACTGACAAAAGAGAAACAGGAGAGGACGCAAATAACCCAAATGAGAAATGAAATGGGGGACATTACAACAGACCCAACTGAAGTAAAAAGGATTATAACAGAGTATTATGAAAATCTCTACTCTACTCCAACAAATTTGAAAACCTAGAGGAAATGGATAAATTTCTAGAAACACACTACCTACCCAAACTACAACAAAGTGATGTTGAAAATCTGAACAGATCCATAACAAGAGAAGAGATTGAAAAGGTAATTAAAAATGCCCAACAAAAAAAAGCCCTGGCCCAGATGGCTTCACTGGAGAGTTCTGCCAGACATTCAGAGAAGTGCTTATACCAGTACTACTCAAACTATTTCAGAACATAGAAATGGAGAGGCTACTTCTGAATTCATTTTATGAAGCCAGCATAACCCTGATATGAAAACCAGGCAAAGACACCACAAAAAAGGAAAATTACAGACCAGTATCTCTCATGAATATAGATGCAAAAATTCTCAACAAAATTCTAGCCAATAGAATTCAGCATCGTATCAAAAAAAGTAACACACCACGACCAAGTAAGATTCATACTAGGTATGCAAGGATGGTTCAACATTAGAAAATCAACATGATCCACCACATAAATAAAAAGAAAGAAAAAAGAATCACATGATCATTTCAATTGATGCAGAAAAGGCATTTGACGAAGTCACACCCATTCCTGATAAAAACTCTCAAGAAAATAGGTATAGAAGGGAAATGTCTGAACATAATAAAGGGCATCTATGCAAAACCTATGGACAACATCATTCTTAATGGAGAGAGGCTGAAAACATTCCCCTTGAGAACAGGAACAAGACAAGGATGCCATTTATCTCCACTCCTGTTTACCATTGTGCTGGAAGTCCTAGCTAGAGCAGTAAGGCAACAAAAAGAAATAAAAGGCATCCAAATTGGTAACGAAGAAGTTAAACTGTCCCTGTTTGCAGATGATATGATGCTATACATAGAAAACCCTAAAGACTCTGCAAGGAAACTACTGGAACTAATAGAAAGATTCAGCAGAGTAGCAGGATATAGGATAAACATATGAAAATCAGTTGGATTCCTATACACCAATAAAGAGAACAATGAAAGGGAAATCAGGAAAACAATATCATTTATAATCACCCCTAAAAAAATAAAATACTTAGGAATAAATCTAAGCAGGGATGTAAAAGACCTATACAAAGAAAACTCCAAAACACTACTGCAAGGGATCTACATAAATGGAAAAACATACCATGCTCATGGATAGGTGGACTCAACATAGTGAAAATGACAATTCTACTCAAGGCAATTTACAAATACAGTGCAATCTCGATGCAAATACCAACAACGTTCTTTAAAGAGATGGAAAAACTAATCATTAACTTTATATGGAAAAGGAAGAAGCCCCGAATAAGTAAAGCACTAGTGAAGAAGAAGAATAAAGTAGGAGGACTCACACTACCTGACCTCAGAAACTACTATACAGGTACAGTAGTCAAAACAGCCCTGGTATTGGTACAACAACAGATACATTGACCAATGGAACAGAATTGAGAATCCAGGTGTAAATCCATCCACCTTCGGTCACCTGATCTTCGACAAGGGCCCAAAGTCCATCAAACGGGGAAAAGACAATCTTTTTAACAAATGGTGCTGGCCAAACTGGATGTCCATGTGCAGAAAAATGAAGCAGGACCCATACCTCACACTATACACAAAAATTAATTCAAAATGGATCAAAATCCTAAATATAAAGCCAAAAACTATAAAGTTCATAGAAGAAAAAATAGGATCAATGCTAGAGGCCCTAATGCACGGCATTAACAGGATACAAACCATAACCAACAACACACAAACCCCAGAAAATAAGCTAGATTGCTGGGATCTTCTAAAAATTAAACACTTATGCTCATCAGAAGACTTCACCAAAAGAGTAAAAAGAGAACCTACTGACTGGGAAAAAATTTCTGGACATTACAAGTCATCCAAAGGTCTAATCTCTAAAAAATCCAACACCTCTACAACAAAAAGACAAATAATCCATTTGAAAAAATGGGCAGAGGAAATGAACAGATACTTCACCAAAGAAGACATTCAGGCAGCCAGCAGACACATGAGGAAATGCTCGTAATCACTAGCCATTAGAGAAATGCAAATTAAAACCACAATGAGATACCATCTCACCCGGGCATTACTGGCAGGAATCAAAAACACTGGAAATAACAAATGTTAGAGAGGCTGTGGGGAGATTGGAACTCTTATGCACTGCTGGTGGGAATGCAAAATGATACTACATTTTGGAAAATGATATGGCGCTTCCTTAGAAAGCTAGAAATAGAAATACCATACGATCCAGCAATCCCACTCCTAGGAATATATCCTAGAGAAATAAGAGCCATCACACGAATAGACATATGCACACCCATATTCATTGCAGTACTGTTCACAATAGCAAAAAGATGGAAACAACCTAGATGCCCATCAACAGATGAATGGATAAACAATCGTACATACACACAATGGAGTATTGTGCAATGATAAAGAACAGTGATGAATCTGTGAAGCATCTCATAACATGGAGCAAGCTGGAGGACACTATGCTAAGTGAAATAAGTCAACCACAAAAGGACAAATATTGTATGAGACCTCTACTATAAAAACTCATGTGAAAGTTTACACACAAAAAGAAACAATCTTTGTTGGTTATGAGGGATGGGAGGGGTGGGGGGGAAACTAAATAGATGATCGATAAGTGGCGACTTCGGTGAAGGGTGAGACAGTACACAATACTGTGGAGCCAGCACAACTTGTACAAGGAAAGGTCATGGAAGCTCCACAGACACATCCAAACCCCCTGAGGGACTGAATTGCTGGGCGGAGGGCTGTGGGGACCATGGTCTCAGGGAATGTATAGCTCAATTGGCATAACACAGTTTATAAAGACAATGTTCTACATTCTACCTTGGTGAGTAACGTCTGGGGTCTTAAAAGCCTGTGAGCAGCCATCTAAGATACTCCACTGGTCTCACCCCTTCAGAAGCAAGAGAGAATGACGAGAACAGGATACAAGAAAAAGATTAGTCCAAAGGACTAATGGACCACAGCTACTACGGCCTCCACCAGACTGAGTCCAGTACAGCTAGATGGTACCCAGCTACCACCACTGACTGCTCTGACCAGGATCACAACAGAGGGTCCTGGAGAGAGCTGGAGAAGGATGTAGATGAACATTCTAACTCACAAAAAAAGACCAGATTTACTGGCCTGACAGACTGGAGAAACCCCAAGAGTATGGCCCCCAGACACCCTTTTACCTCAGTGGTGAAGTCACTTCCGAGGTTCACCGTTCGGCTGGGGATTGGACAGCCCCATAAAACAAAGTGGGACTAATGAGGCACAGCAGTTCAGGGACAAGGACTAGAAGGCAGGAGGGGACAGGAAAGCTGGTGATAGGGAACCCAAGGTCGAGAAGGGATAGTGTTGACATGTCGTGGGGTTGTTAACTATTGTCATAGGGCAATATGTGTACTGACTGTTTAATGAGAAAGTATTTGTTCTGTAAACCTTCAACTAAGGTCCAAAAAAAAAAAAAAAAGAACTATGTGAGATCAAATTGACAACAGCAACTCAAAAGGTTTGATGGGAAGCCTAGGGGGCAGTGAGTTGAAGATAATGGTGATGGAATAATTTGGAAAAGGATAGTGAGAATAGCAACACAACTGGAAGAATGTAATGATGTCACCAAATTGTACATGTAGAAATTTTTGAAATGGTGTAACTTTGGCTATGTATATTTTCACCAAAAAAAAAAAAGTCCTACAAGGTCGAGAAGGGAGAGTGTTGACATGTCATGAGGTTGTTAACCAATATAAAACAATATGTGTACTGACTGTTTAATGAGAAACTATTTGTTCTGTAAACCTTCATCTAAAATATAATAATAAAATATTTATATATATATATAAGAGAAAAACAAAAACAAAAAAAACAACCAGAGTTGTTCTGAGGGAACTGAGAGGCAGATCTCACCACAGCCAGGCTGGGGATACAGATGTTAGTGCCCCGGAAAGACAGTTTCTCACAGCCTGAGTGGCTCACCTGGGAGGTCGTGACCTTCGTCCATGGAGTTGGGTGGGCAGAGGCTGGGCAACTCCCTTAAGGAGGCATTGTAGAGGGAATTCCAGTGGAGGTTTGGATGAGAAGACCTGGGAGGTTTTCTCACCAAGCTCCCTAGACACACAGACTCATATCTCCTTATCCTCCAGGGCTGCGGGGTTTGGACACTCTGTGTCTGTGCCCAGCCCAGAGCATGGCCCCCAGCAGATGCTCCATAAGTATTGTTGAATGAATAAATGGTTTATCAAGGGACCCGGCGCATAATAGGTGCTCAGGAAATGTTCACAGAGTGAATGAACATGCTGTCTTTCTGGCAGCATGGCCGAGATGGATGAGCGGTTCC
Organism: Dugong dugon; assembly: GCA_030035585.1. Taxonomy (NCBI): domain Eukaryota; kingdom Metazoa; phylum Chordata; class Mammalia; order Sirenia; family Dugongidae; genus Dugong; species Dugong dugon. The sequence goes on from CM057471.1 coordinate 72,207,539, forward strand.
AGCAGATTCTGTCGTGGCAGCAAATGGATCAGAATAAAGCCATCAGCCAGATCCTGCAGGAGGTGAGCCCTTGCCCGGGGCCTGAGGTGGGGTCACAGGAGGGATGCACAGGAGCCCGGGCAGAGCATTGACACTCCCCATGGAGCCCTGCTTTAGATAGCGTGTAAGACCCAAGAGGTTTAGTGACATTAGAAAGGATGAGGGGCAGAGAGAGGCCTTCCAGGGATGGTTTCTGATTGCTGAAATCTAGCTAGGAGCTCCCCCTCTTGGCTGTAGGCACTCGCTGGCCATCCTGTGGAAGAGAGGGTTTCTGCTGTAAGGATATCAGGAGACAGGATGGTGGTCACACTGCTGGTCGACCTTTGACTTCTACTCACCCCCAAACACACTGCACTTCTCTCCGCCTCACTCCCACCTTGGCTAGCCCATCACAGGTGCTTGCGTGGATGCTATTAGCAAGGAAGGGCTCCTTATTACTTCCTCCCACCTTTGTCCGTATTGTCCTGTTCCAGCTTTTTCCCACCGCAGCCTCTGCCGAAGTCTCCTTCCTTTGCCCTGGGGTTTGCTCTCCTTGCCTTTCTCTCCCTCCCCGCTTCCTCCAATCTCTTTCTTCTTCCAAAGCACCTGAACTTAGTGTTTGTTGGAGTTGTTTGAGGAGAGCTCCCTATTTCTCAGAGAGGGCGTCTACCCTATGGTTCAGAGTGAGCCTCTGGAGCTGCAGAGACCTGGTTCAGGTCCTGGTGCCAGTCAGTGCATTTCTCTGAAGCCCCCTTTCCTCATCTGCAAAACAGGGAAGTAAAAGCCCCTGTGTCACCAGTCATGGTGGAGGTGCAGTGGGAGATGTGTAAAGAACACTGAGTAAACTCTTAAGTATTATTTTAAAAATTTTAAACAAATGAACTGAAAATTGGCTTCTGTCTCTTTCTGTAAGAAACAGAAAAGTCATACATCAGGTCCTTTTTATGCAGATTTTGTTTTTCTCCTTGGATGGGGGCCTGTCGGGCCACAGTGGCCTCTGCTGACCAGCCTATGATCTCTGTTGCAGAGTGCAATGCAGAAGGCTGCGTTTGAGGCTCTCCAGGTGAAGAAAGACCTGATGCATCGGCAGATCAGGAACCAGGTGAGTGCTGGGAGCCGTGGTCACCTGCTTGAGAAGCCTGTCCTGTCAGCTTTCAGAGAAATGCAGATGTAGCTCAACAGGATGGTAGTTAAGGGCAGTTAAGGTTTAACTCCTGGCTCTTTCACTTGCTAGTTCAGATCTCACCTCTTGGAACCTCACTTTCCTCATCTATAAAATGGGTACAGCCACAGAACTTAAGTCAATGGCTGTTGCGAGGATGCCCTGAGGCAGCACCTTAAATTCCCTTATCCCAGGGCAAACGCAACCTGTTCTTGCTATTTCCCATGATGCCCAGGGCTGAAGGGAGGGCAGCGCTAATGCTCGGTCTCCACTGCTTGGGCGGCCTCTGCACGGACCACATCCCAGTCAGGACTACCTCACTGATGGAAAGCAGCGGACTCAGACCCAACACCCCCATCAGCTCAGACTGAGGGATGGGCTTGAGGGGTCTCTGGGATAGATCGGGTCTCCCACCTGCGTGGGCAGGGAGGCGCCACGAGCCTCCACTGGCCCTGATGTCTGCTGAGGAGCGACCTCGCCTGGAACGAGAGGCCGTGCTCTCGTCCAGGATCTGCTGCTGACCTGTGGGTGGCCTTGGGCAAGTTCTACCAACTCTGGCCTCGGTGTCTGCCTCTGTCAAGTGGGGCTGGGTGCCTGTCTCACTGGGCTCTCATGAGGGTGAGGTGGGGGTCAGCTCAGAAACAGGCCCGGAGGGGCAGCCTGGCGAGCATGGGGTTGGAGATGTCACGAGCTTTCAGGCTGTGGGGACGCTCATCACATCATCTTAAGCACACTTTGAATTTCACATTTTCGCATGTTTTTTTTCTTTCTGTTCTTTTCTTTTTCAACCAAAACCAACTTACTTTTTTTATTTCCGTATTTAATGTCAATCCCCCCTATCCGGACATGAAGCTCATTCCTCTGACCAGGGGTTGGTGGGGTCATAGGGACATAAGGACATAGGGACAGGGTAGAGAGTCAGTGACTGTGGGGTCTGGCCACCAGGGCTGAAAGCCCCAGCTACACCCTGAGGGTGTGCAGCAACCCCAGGCATTCTTACCCACCAGGCCACCTGTTCCCTTCAGACCCTGAGTGGGAACATCCCAGGGAAAGGGCTCACTCACCAGCTCTGTGTGCTCTGGCAAGCTGCTTACCCTCTCTGAGCCTCAATTTCCTTGTCTGTAAAATGGAGGCAATAAGACCTCCTAACAGTCAGAAGAGAAGTTGAGGAGATGCATATAAAGTACGTAGCACAAGGCCTAGCACACAGTAGGTGCTCAGTAAATATAAGCTGCTATTATTGTTATTATTCAGTCACTTCCGTTACCCCCTGCTGTCTCCCTCACCTATGACAGCTGTTTAGAGAAGGCCAAAGATTTTGACCAGTAAGAGGCTCATGATAATTGCATGTCTGTTCTTCTCTCCGGCCTGAATCTTAGAGAGCCCCTGATTCATTCCACAAACCTACTTGGCGACAGGACCCGTGCTCGACTCTTGATCCACAGTGTTGACCAGGACAGGCCTGGTCCATGCCCCCAAGGCCCACAGGGCCATGAAGTAACTAATTCTGTGTTGAAACCCCATCTGTGAGGTTCCCAAGATATTTGGCTTCCCAGCGTTGCAGAGCCTCCCTCAGAAAGGTTTCTTCAGACCCACTTGGCCATCAGAGCAGCAGCAGCACAAATTGAACCATGGTTGATGTGAATAAAAAAATCCCGTCTCATCTTCTGTTTAGATTAAGTTAATAGAAACTGAGTTATTGCAGCTGACACAGCTGGAGTTAAAGAGGAAGTCCCTGGACACAGAGACACTACAGGTATGTAGGGCTCCCTGGCATGCCCTGTCCCTCCCTCCACACCCCGGCACCATCCCCACCTCTCAGCAGCTGCTCCGTCAGCTTCTCCAGCAGAGCAAGGGCAGGTCTCCTCTGTGGCTGTGACACTGGAGGAGTCACCCAGCCGCAGAGGCTGGTGGGAGTAAGCCTGGGGACCGAGCCCAGCATAGGCCAAGGTTAGGGGTCGGGTCAGCCTGTTGCTAGGCAGGAGGGTCAGAGGAAGGAGGGTTTCATTGCCAAGGCTCACCCAGGCCAATATATCCATCTCCACCTTTTCTTTGTTTTGGAGTGGGGTCACTGCTGAGCTCCCTGTCTCTTTAAGCGATGCTTCTGGGCGCTGGTTACACTCACTGGGCTGACATCCTCTGGGGAAGGAGCTGTCCTGGTGTCCCAAGGATGTTTGGAGAGAGCGCCCAGCTGTTATTGTGTCACTCCCTGCAGACAGCTTCTTTGTGAGCTACAGGCTGGTGTCCTGCTCAGAGATGTGAAGGCAGCAGGGACCAGCAGTCGTGTTCTGGACTGAGCATCTGGGACCCGGTTTTGTCCCAGCACAGCCTTGCTGTGTGACTTTGGTGGGTGGGGGAGAAGGGGCGGTCTTTTCCCTTCTCTGGACCTCACTCCCCCCACATGCACAGCAAACGGGGTCAGATGGTATGTGAGGATGTGTACTCCGTGCCAGGCTTTCGAGCAGAGCCTTCTGTCTGTCTCTGTCCCTGTGTCTGTTCTGAGTGGAGATGTCTTAAGTTGTCTCATGGGCTTCTCAATGCAGTGGAAATGTGCTGGGGTCTGGAGTCCTGGCCTCAGGTCTGCCACAGATATGCTGTGTGACCTTGGGCAAGTCACTTCCCTTCTCTGGCCCTCTATTCCCTGCTCCATAAAATGGAAGTAACCATCCAGGCCCAGCCTGTCTCATCAGGCTGTCAGAGAGGGGTGAACTAGCACGTGGGAAAGCCCTTTGTGAGCCTTGAAATGTTCTTCATAGAGGAGGGGGTTGGGCTGACTCTCAGAAAAGATGCAACCACTGTGCAGGGCGAGTGCCCTTGTCTCCTGCCCGTTAGAGCCTGAAGGCCGCCTATTTCTGTGGCCTCTGTGTGGCGTCCTAGGTCCCTGTTCAAGAGCAAGAGATATGTGGACCGTGGCCACAAACGAGGCTGCAGAGGGTGCAGCTCTGGCTTGCATGTACCTTATTTGCATAGAGCCCTCCTAATTTATGTGGGGGTACACAGCGACCCAGCCTGCCATTTGCTTCTGCCCCATGCTTTGTGGTCAGTGAGACCAAGGTCAATGCCTGTGGCTTGTCGTTTCTTTTGTTTGATGTTTCTCACCACTCTGCTGTCATCATTCACTAGGATCCCATGTCTGGCCTTAGCCCCTGGGGAAGGGAGATGCAGGCTTGGGAGAAGGTGGGGAGGGGGTGCCAGGGCAGAGGGCCCCCTTGACTTTGGCCTCCAGCTCTCAGCCTAGAGACGGTGGGGAGAGCCTCAAATTCAGTAGGGCTACTGTGGGCCATGGCTGTCAGCTGGAGGCAGTGGCCAGCACTCAATGAGTGAGGACCCGGGCCAGGCCCTTCTTGATTCTGACACCATGTAGTAGGGACTCCTGGGCCCAGGGGTGCCGTGAGCTCACGGCTGGGTGTGGTCTGTGTTGCAGGAGATGATCTCAGAGCAGCGCTGGGCCCTCAGCTCCCTGCTCCAGCAGCTGCTCAAGGAGAAGAAGCAACGAGAGGAAGAACTCCGAGAGATCCTGGTAGTGTTTGGCTTCTGTGTTCAGCATCACACATGGGTTTGCTTTCCCTAAACACACTTGGCTGTTTTCAGAAACATTTTTGTGATTCAAGTAATATCTGTTCATCAAAGAAAAAGTGGAAAGTACAAAGGAAAAGACTTTGAGAGTTATCTACTGCTAACATTTTTTATGTAATTTCTAAAAATTGTAATACATGTTCATAGCTATGTGTGTATGTGCATTTTAAACATACAGTGGTACGTACTCCTTTATATCCAGCTTGTCTTCATTTAATAGACTTTAAACCTTATTTCATGTCATTAAATATTCCTCCACAACATTCTTTTTCGTGGCTGCATTTGGATCGGCCACCATTCATCGAGTCCCCTAGGTGAGCATCTAGATTAATCCCGTTTTTGTTTTTGTTTTTCCTTTTATAAGCAATGCTGTCTGACCATCTTTGTAGCTAAATAGTTGTCAACAGCCATGAGTATTTACTCAGGACAGATTTCCTAGGAGAGGACAGGCTGTGTCTAAGGGCAGGCTATTTGATAAGTTTTGGGTTTTTTTTTCTTTTAAATAATATTTTATTGTATTTTCAGTGAAAATTTACACAACAAGTTAGGTTTCCATTTATTAATTGCTACACATATTGTTCAGAGACATTGGTTACATTTTTCACAATGTTTTAACATTCTCATTAATTCCTTTCTAGATGTTTCACTTGCAGTACTTAACCTGGTTCGCCTGTCCTCTTACCCTTTCATCTTTACTTTAGAGTAATTGTTGACATTTGGACTCATATCGATGATTTTTTAAAGGTGTGCAGTACTCACCGGTAGTAGTCTTTATTTTATGAGCCAATCTGTTATTTAACTAAAAGGTGCCCTCAAGGGGTAGTCAGAGGGGGATGAGCTAGCAAGTTTAAGGTTTATGAAATATCTCAGGGCAGTAGTCTCGGGGAATCCTTTGTGTTTGATGAGTTGTTGTTTTTTTTTTTTTTTTTAATTAAAGAAAATCTGTTTTTATTTATTGCTGACAATCTCTTTTGTAACTTTCTTACTAATGAAAATATGTTAAATTTAAACAGTTCTCAGTATGTGTGCAGTAGCTGTTTCCACTGTTGAAGAGGCAAATTAATAACAGGCATCTTACTTTGATCTTAGGGTTTTTCTCATCCAGGAAACCAAATATTAACCATAAAAAGCCTGATCCAAATTGCAAAAGCCTGGCAGAAGCCCCTCTATTAAAAAAAAAAACAAAACCCAAACCCATTGCTGTTGAGTAGATTCTGATTCCACCTGCAGCCAAGAGACTTTCTTTGAAATTTGCATTAGGAGGTAATGGTTTGACAGCTATTCTTTTCTAGCAGAATAAGACAAATTTACATTGGTATAGAGCACTGGTAGAGCACTGGTTAAGAGCTGGGCTGCTAACCAAAAGGTCAGCAGTTTGAATCCACCAGCTGCTTCTTGTAAACCCGATGGGGCAGTTCTACTCTATCCTACAGGGTTGCTATGAGTCGGAATCAACTTGACGGCAATGGGTTTGGTGTTTTTGGTATAGTATCCCCCTTTGCTTTTTCTGCGTTATTTGATTTTTCCAATGGAACCCTGGTAGTGGGATTTTTCATTCTTCATTGGAGGTCACCGTCATTTTAAAACTGAATAGCCAAAGAAGTTCTCAGTACATTCATTTTCATGAAGAACACTATTTGTTAAGTCACAAGATCAGAATTAGCTTTTGATCTGTAATTCCACGGGTCTTCATCTCATATCAACTATAAAAATTAAACAGTTGCTGTGGAGTTGACTCTAACCCGTGTGTGTCAGAGTAGAACTGTGCTCCATAGGGCTTTCTCTTTCCCTTCCCCTTTTTAAAAAATTTTTATTGTTGTGTTTTAAGTGAAAGTTTACAATTCAAGTTAGTGTCTCATATAGAAATGTATACACACATTGTTTTGTGACCCTACTTGCTCTCCCTGTACTGCGACAGCACACTCCTCCTTTCCACCCTGGATTTCCTGTGTCCATTCAGCCAGCTCCTGACCCTCTCTGCCTTCTCATCTCCCCTCCAGACAGGAGCTGCCCATTTAGTCTCATGTATATGTTTGATAGGTGTTTGATGGGAATTGCTAGACTGTCTCCTGTACTTGGATGGGGCTGACTCTGGGGCATTGTCTGGTGGCAGAGCCCCCTTAGAGTTGGCAGGTTGGGGTAGTTTCCTCTCCTCTACCTGCCTCCAGACCCAGAGTGCACCTGAGGGATGAGGGGTGGGGCCGGCCCACCAGCTAGGGCTGAAGGCTGAGTTGCTCCTTGTCATTTATGCAACCAGATGTCCTCTGGGCTCCATCCTGGGCCCGGCCCTGTGCAGGGTACAGAGCAGAGTGAGACCCAGCTTCTGGGGCCCAGCACACATCCAGATGGTGTGTTTGTGCCAGTTAGAAAAAGCTGCCAGCTCCTCAAGACACCTCACTCACTGCCATCGCCCCCTTAGCCGTATTAATGAGTGAATGGTGCCCTAGAACTGCACAGTAACAGCCATATGCCCTGTCCTCCTACCCTCACGCAGCCTCTAAGACAGGAAGCCCCACCTCAGCAGCACATTACCAGTCAGGGTCATGGGCATCAGAGGAGAGGGGAGTCCACAGTTGGGGCCAAGGCAGGAAAAGGGGATCAGCTTGGCAAGGTCCAGGAGGGACCACCAGAGGGCAGCCAGGCCTTGAAGGGGTTGAGGGAAGTGCTGTGTTGAATCCTGCTCCCTTCATCACACCCTTCAGGGCGCGGCCACAGGCCTGGGATGGGTTCAGAGCACAGGTTTTGGAGCAAGACAGACCTGGTATGAATCCCGCTTTTTTTCTTTGGGCAAGTTACTAATCACCCTGAGCCTCAGTTTCCTCCCTGTAAAGTAGAATCTACTTCATAGAGTCGTGAGAATTAAGTAAAATGACATATTTAATTGCACAGCACAGGATCTGGCATAGAGTGCTTGGAAAATGTTAGCTGCTATTATTATTATTAGTATCATTTGTTCACTGCTTTGTCCCCAGCACCTGGAATGGTGCCTGGCCCAGAGCAGCACTTAATAAGTAACTGTTGAGTGAGTGAGTGAGTGAATGAATGAATGAATGAATGAATCCTTTTCAATACCGTTTTTATAGTTCTCTCTCTTGGGAAGGACAGTGAAGCCCATGCCAGAAGCTGAAGGTGTCTTTAGAACCCTATTTCTCTGCCTTCCTGAGCTTTATGGGATAGAGTGGCCCCAATCTTAGAAAGAGACAAGTGCACAGTGCTCTGCTCTCCCACAAGCAGACAAGGAGGCCACCCTCCCAGAGGTAGTGGTGCACAGAGTGTGGTGCCAGGGGTCAGAGAAGCCCAGGTGCAGCCCTCCTCCTGGCTAGGGTGTGGCCTGGGACACATCAGTTGCCTTCTCTGAAGATCCTTCTCAGCAGTAAAATGGGGATAGGGGTGCTTGCTTCCTGTGATTCTCATTTCAGGAGTTTAAATGGTAAGACAGTAAATGGGCAGGAAAGTTCTGTATAAAATACTGAGGGGATCCACACCCTCCAAGGAGGGCAGTTCACAACTTCATTATCGTTATCGATTGTTTTTACCTCCTGACTTGTAACCAACATCATCTGCTTCTCTCTTGACAGACGGAGTTAGAAGCCAAAAGCGAAACTAAGCAGGAAAATTACTGGCTGATTCAGTATCAACGGCTTTTGAACCAGAAACCCTTGTCCTTGAAGCTGCAAGTAAGGATGGTGGTGCCTGCCCCAACATGGGGTCAGTAGGGTGGTGCCTTCCCCAACAGGGGGTCAGTAGGGTGGTGCCTTCCCCAACAGGGGGTCAGTAGGGTGGTGCCTTCCCCAACAGGGGGTCAGTAGGGTGGTGCCTTCCCCTCCAGGGGATCAGTAGGGTGGTGCCTTCCCCACAAGGGGGTCAGTAGGGTGGTGCCTTCCCCCACAGGGGGTCAGTAGGGTGGTGCCTTCCCCCACAGGGGGTCAGTAGGGTGGTGCCTTCCCTCGAGGGGGGGTCAGTAGGGTGGTGCCTCGCAGGGTGTCGGTAGGGCTTCATCTTCAGAGGGCCCTGGTGCCCCCAGCAATGCCTGCCTATTCATCTTTCTGGTTTAATTTAATTTGACTCATATTGCTGGTGGCTCTAGTATGCCAGGTTCTGTGTGAGGCCCTGGTAGGGACAGAAATGAGAAAAGGAGTCTTCACTGTGGTGAGGGGAGACGAGCTGCGAGTGACAGCTATACGGAGCAGGGACCAGTGAGCCTCAGTGGGTTGCAGCCTGCAGTGAATACCTTTGTGGTGGGTGAGAGCAGCTGCTTGTGAAGCGCCATCTGAGAATGGGAAAGGTGGTCCCTATACCCCTCCTCTTTCTCTGTCTCTCACACACACTTTTTAAAAATTTTTAATAAAAACTGAATCATTCTATACGTACTGTTTTGGCAACTTGCTCTTTTCTCTTACCAGAAGACACAGACAGTTCTCCAGGCCTGTATGTGTAGACCTACTTCACTGTTTCCAGACAGCTGCACAGTATTTAGTGTATGGCTGAACCCATTTTTATTCACACAGCCCCCTCTAGACGGATATTGAACTTGTCCGCCATTGTGAAGTTTGCAAATACTGCAGCAGTGGCCTTCCCCGTGCATGTAGCTCTGTGTGCTTACACATGTAGTTTTGTAGGAGAAGCTCCAAGAAATGGAATGCATTTTATAAATTATGTTGCACACTTTTAAACCCTTTGTTCCTGTTGTAAACAGTGGGTTTCTTTTCCTTCTGCTCACTCAGCTTCTGGGTCTGTGTTACAGGAAGAAGGCATGGAGTGCCAGCTGGTGGCCCTCCTGGTGGAGCTGTCGGCCGAGCACTACCTGCCCATCTTCGCCCACCACCGCATCTCACTGGACATGCTGAGCCGGATGAGCCCCAGGGACCTGGCCAAGGTGAGAAGCAGCAGCCCCTCAGATGGAGGTTGGGGGAGCAGGTAGGACCACCAGCCTGACTCGGCCAAGGGTTGACTTGCTCTTCCTGCTTCAAGATCGCCAGAACAGCACCCCCATCTACCCCCAAACACCTGGGCATGCCCCACACACCCACTGGCTAAGAAAACCCAGGTTGTGGGCCCTCCTGACCCCAGACTGGCCATCCACATACATTGGAGCTTCAGATTATAGAGCCAGGACATGATCTGGTCCAGCCCCAGCCTACCCCGTGGTTTTACAGAGGCTGTAACAAGGTCTCAAGGTTAAGAGCTTGGGCTCTGGAGGCAGAGGGACCGTGTGATGCAGGCAGTGCTGCGTCTAAGTGGCAAGGCCTCAGGAGGTATCTCTGTTTCCCTGATGACAGTGTGAACTGTGATAGAGAGTCCTGACTTGTTGTGGGGGTGACGTGACATGAGGCAAAACTGTCAGTGCAGGGCTTGGCACAGGGAAACACTCACTAAACCGTAGCTGTTCCTAATGTTCATTTTCCCTTTGGGCCTCAGTCTCTTCCCTCGCCACAGTGACTGTTGAGCCAGGCCCAAGGAGGTCATAGCTGTTGCACTGCCTCATGCTGACCCTGGAACCGTATTGGCCCCCAGAAGGCTTCTGAGTTTCCAGCCAAAGGTGCCAGAGCTGAGAAGCCAGGAGTGAAGCAGGCCTGTAGGCCTGGGCTCATACCCGGTGGCCTGTGCTGCATAGCAGACCCCCACCCAGGCAAGGCCATGACCTGCTCTTCCTTGGACTACCACAGGTGGGCATCTCGGAAGCTGGCCTGCAGCACGAGATCCTGCGGAGAGTCCAGAAGCTACTGGATGCGGCCAGGATCCAGCCAGGTATCGATGCCAGAACTACTCTTAAGCAGAGGCCTAGCCTTCTGTGTGGGCTGTAGTTGGGTGCAGTCACTTGCTTACATTTCAGGACAAGTCCTAAAGGTCAGTTCCAGTTCCTGCCAGTCCTAAAGGAACAGGGGTAGTGATTAATGAGCCCATTTTACAAATGGGAAAAACAGGCCCCAAAAATGGAAAAGGGGAAGGCTCCATGCAGCAGTGGAGGGCCCTCCTGCCTCTTTGTTACAGAGCTCGGGAACCACATACCAAGGATACTTGGGCTAGAGGGATAACCAGCCTGTATCCAGTGGCCACCACATTCCTGTCACTGTGCCTGGGCCAGGTCTGTAGTGTGGACATGAAAACATGTTTGTGATATGTTGTGAAGGGGAAAAATCAGGTCAAAAAGGCCCTCAGCCCGCATCCAGGAGCCTCAGGAGAAGGTTAGGTGCTGTGGTTGACGTAGGGGGCAGGCATGGGAGTCAGGAGTCTCCTGGGTATCCGGTACGATCCAGGCACCAGATGTTGGTTGAACACTTTACACGTACCATCTCAGGTAACCTTTGTTTCAACCCAGGGAGATGGGCACTCTTGTGATCCTCACTGAGAGATGAGGAAACAAGGCACAGAGCAGGAAAGTGGTGGGAGCAGGATTTGAGCCAGGTGCTCTGGCTCCTGCGTCCAGGCTCTTAACTGCTGGGCTTTCCTGCCTCTCCTGAGAAGAGGCTGAGGAGCCTCTAAGGAACCTGGGCCTGGAGCAGGAGGAAGGAGAGGGGAGGCTTGGGCTGCTGAGCTGGGGAAGGATATTTTCAGGCCAGAGCCAAGGAAAGGGGAAGGGCAGAGGCTGGAGGTAGAGTTGCTAGACCAGATCTCAGGTGAAGGCCTAGGGAGCTAGGATGAGGCAGGAGCTTGGGTGGCCCGGCAATGCGCCGACTGCAGGAACAGACGCGAAGTTTTATAATTTGTCATATTCAGTGCGGAACTCAGAACAGGAAGAATTACGGGTCAAAGCCCTAGAATGGGAGACTCAGAAGAGGCATAGTGAGTCCTTTTAGGAGCCTGATGCGTGAGATTAGATTATTGGCAGGACTGTAGGAGAGTGACGCATATTCATAGAGGCGCAGTCAGCCACCATCTTTGAGCGTGGCGCCACCATCTTTGAGCGGAGCACCACCATCTTTGAATGGGGCAGCACTGCTTTCGGGCTGTGCTCAGAATCCTAGGGCAAGAGATTTGGTTGCTATGTAGTGTGTATGCTACCCTTGTTCTCTAAGAGAGAGATTAAGTTTCTAGCAGGGCTTCAACCCGTAAGTTTTCCTGTTCCTGCTATCTTTGCAGTTCACCATAACTTTAAAAATTCAGGTCTGTTCTGGTGATGGTTTCTCGGCCATGGCTAGACCAGGCAGAACCAGTTCAAAGCCCTGGAAAAAAGTCATTAAACTTCCAGCAAATATGTGATCTCAGGTAATGTGCAAATTAAACACTCCCTCCTATTCCACCCAGCACTGATCCCTGCCAGCCCTCAGACTAGAGGTCAGGAGGAGTTTGGCGTCAGGACTTGGGGCTCATCACAGCAGACACACCTCACATGAGAGAGGATCGCACATGCTTCCTTTACTCTGAGAGGGGTGCCGGCTCCTCTGAGCACCTCAAGTGTCGGAAGCACTGCATCTCCTGGTCTCCCATCTCCCCTAGAGCTTCAGGAGCCACTCCCAGCCTTGAGCAAACAAGCAGGTTTGGCCACTTCATGGCAGAACTTCCTGTGAGACCCAGCCCTCTGCTGCTCGCAGCTTCCTGACTGTGCCGCTAGCTGTGGCATCTCAGACTGCAGGGAATGGGGCTGGGGAAGCATCCCTCATCTCAGCTCCAGAAGGCATGGCAAATCCTCATAAATTCTTCTAACAATCCTCTCATTACCCCAAGAATAAAAACAAACCAAAAACCTGTTGCTGTCGAGTCGATTCCGACTCAAAGCGACCCTATAGGACAGAGTAGAACTGCCCCATAGGGTTTCCAAGGAGCGGCTGGTGGGTTCAAACTGCCAACCTTTAGGTTAGCAGCTGAACACTTAACCACTATGCCAAGAGGGCTCCACCCCAAGAATAGATATGTGTATTAAATACAGGAGAGCCCCTTTACAGTGATGGTTGAGGGGTAGCACTTAAAAGTCTGGTGTTGTAACAGCTTTTAAAAAATCTTGAGAGGTTTTTTTTTTTTTTTTAATTATTATTATAAGAAATAATACATACTCATAAAATTCAAACCATAGAATAAATGAATAAAGTGAACCGTGATGGGGACAATGAAAGGGTCAGGGAAGTGGGTGGCGGACATTGCATGATAATAAAAAAATAGAGACTGCATTTTGACAGGGCTGACTCTGATGCCCTTCGCAGCTGGGGGTACTCCCACAGGTTATGGGGGTGAGGGGGAGGTGGGGGGAGGGCGAAGGCGGGGCGCGGGGGAGGCGGTGGGGGGGTGGTGCTCTACAGACAGAGGTGGGAGGAGTAGAAGGTGGGGAAGAGGAATCAGCTTTGGGGGCTTTTCCTGCTGAGCTGGCTTTTCCCTGCTCCTTCAGGCCCTGTCCGCCTCTGAGGTGGGGCAGCCCATCCCCTCTCCTGGGCCTCCCAGTGGAGAAGCCCCTCTGCATGTGCCCTGGGCTGGCTCTGAGGCCTGGTGGCATAGTCAGGGGGTCCTGCCCTGCCGCTCCACCATCACATGGCCCTGTAGCCTTGGGCAAGTGACTTCCCCTCTCTGAGTCAGATTTCCCATCTCTGAAGTGATGAGCCCTATTTACAGGATGGCTGTGAAGGATCCAGGGGATGTTGTGGGTGACAGGCCCCAGTTAACAAGTGCTGTGGCCAAGGTTCCTGGGTGATGCAAACAGTTTGTGCCCGACTGTTAATCAAAAGGTTGGCAGTTCAAATCCACCCAGCAGCGCTGCAGAAGAAAGGCCTGGTGATCTACCTCTGTAAAGATTACAGCCATTGAAAACCCTATGAGAGTGCAGTTCTACTCTGCAACACATGGGGTTGCCATGAGTCAGAATTGACTCAACAGCAATAGGTTTGGTTTTTTTGGTAGCCTTCCTTGCTAGCCTCCCCACAGTCCTATGAGATGGGGAGACTGAAGAAAGTTCACTCCCATTTTATAGATGGAGGACTGAGGCTTAGAGAAGATAAGACCCCCTCCCCTGATTCTGAGATCAGGCACCCCCTGCCCACCCTCTGACTCACTGTCCACTTGGGGACAGGCAGGGCCAGGGCAGCCCTTAGAGTTGGGGATCATCAGGGGATGACCTTGGTCAGCCTGTCCCTCTGGTTCCCACAGAACTGCTGAAACCACCCAAGGGAGAGGTCCTTGGGCCCCCAGTGTTCCCCACCGCCCCCCAGGAGCCTCCTGAGGTGGTAAGGCCGTCGGCTCATCCCGCAGAGCTGGGGGTGCAGACCTCAGAATGTGTCGTGTGCCTGGAACGGGAGGTAAGTTCTGGGACAGCGGGGCCAGATCAACGCACGAACCTACCATCCACGGTCCTCCTCACCCCCGGCCATGTGCCCACAGCAGTCCTCCTGAGTGTCCCTAGCACTTCTGGTTGTATAAGTATATTGTATTCGTTAGGAATTTTGGAAAATACAGGAACACAAACAATACAGGAAATAAAAATGACCCGTAATCCCGTGACCTGAATATGAACAATGGTAGCATCATTTTCTGGACCTTTTTCTTCCTTTCAGAGAAGGACGTTTCCCCCCTTAATAAATACATGAGGGAAAATCTCTGCAGTTGTTGAATACTCAGCAATCTGATTTTCCTTAAAGAGGCTTTTTTTTTTTTGTCCTTTTTTACCACCTTTTAAAAATTATTACAACATTAATACTTACTGTAAAAGTCAAACAAGAAAAGCGTGTACAAACTAAAAAGCCTCCCTTCCCTCCACAACCTGCTCCTACTTAGAAGAGGTGACCACCATTAGCAGTCTCATTCCCCTGGGGTCTTTAATAGACCCAGGGAGTGCCATGAGACGGAGGCACCAGTTGGTTATACATTTAAGCAAACACCTGCTGTTGGGCCCTTCAGGTGGCTTCCAGTTTCTTGATATTACAAACACTGTTGTATCAAACAGCCTTGAACATACAGTTTGGAGCACGTCCTGGATTACTGCCTCAGGAGAAACTCCTGAAAAGAGGAAATGCTGAAGCGAGGGTTTGAGCCATAGGGGTGGAGTCGTCTTTAGAACGGCCCTTCTTTTAGAACCAAGAGTACAGGGGCTGGACAAGTGCACACAAAGCGAAAAATTGCAGACAACCTAAATGTCCAGCGGCAGGTGCTAGTTAAATAAGCCAAGCTCCTCCAGACAGAGGGACACTGCGTAACTCTTACACAGAGAGGGACACAGAACTGTCCAGGACGGGTGGTGAGGCAAAGAAAGCCAGTCATAGGACACGCATAGAATATAGTCCTGCCATTGTTTAAGAAAGAAAGGAATGGAAGGAGGGAGGGAGGAAGAAGAAGAAAGGGGAATGTACATATTTATATTCCTTTTACAAAATATGGAAAAACAATCAAACTGTTAACAAAGGGATATGATTTTCACACTCCACAGTATATGTTTCTGTGGTGTTTGAATGGTTTATAATGACCCCACTGTCAGATTTTTAAAACGAGGGACAACAGTGGGTCCGGGGTCTAGGAGTCCGTTGCCCTACTCTCGGGGTACCCGGGGCTGGGCCCATCCACTCTGCTCTCTCTCCTCAGGCCCAGATGATCTTCCTCAACTGTGGCCACGTCTGCTGCTGCCAGCAGTGCTGCCAGCCACTGCGCACCTGCCCGCTGTGCCGCCAGGAGATCGCCCGGCGCCTCCGCATCTACTACAGCAGCTGAGCGCCTCCACCAGGCACCAGCACACCCCCACTCTAGCCAGACTACTGTGAGGTCCCCACCCCCATCCAGGCCTCTTTCCCCGCAGCCTGGGAGGGTGCCACCCCCTTGATCTCCAAGCATGCCAGGGCCAGGGGTGGGGTGTTGCTGGTCTGAATACTGTGGACGAAGAGAGAGGGGCTAGTTGGTCTCCTGGTGCCAGAGCCCCTCACTGCCGGGGACGGGCATGGAGTGGCAGCTGTGCCACCCCTGAGCACGAGAGTGAGTGTCCTGGCCAAGTCAGGGCACCACCACTCCCCGACTGTGGGACCATGGGCAGGCCACTGCATCTCCAGGAGCCTTGGCGTCCTCATCTGTAAAGTACGGGTGTGTGGTGGGAGTGCAGGAGGCCCTGGCCAAGGATGCAGGGCCACATGTTGAGCTGGTGTGCACACGGCCGCAGGCTGTGGGGCTGTGCTCGGATTGCCCGGCCCGAATGTATTGAGTGCAGGCCCTGTGCCACAAGCAAAGTCGCCCCCCCTCCCCACCCCCGCCACCTCCCTCTCTCCTGCTACCCAACGCTCTGGCCCCCTCCTGCCTCTCCAGTCTCTACCTCCTCATACCCTATGCAGCTCAAGGGCAATGAGCTTTGCAGACACAAAGCAGGAAAGTCAATAAATCCGTCTCCAGAGTGCTCCTTCCTGAGTGATCACCAGGTCCTGATGGGGCCCAGGCAGGGGAGGGGCTGTGGTCTGGGGATGAGGCGGAAGCAGAGGGCAGCCCAGGGAAGGGGGCCTGGGTGTGCTGCACCTCAGTCAGGAGGAGAGGGGAAACAGAACCTGTACAGAATGTGAGGTTATCCAGACCTCCCCTTTACAGGTGGAGAGACCAGGGCCCAGAGAGGGGAAGGGCAGGGAGAGCTGGCCAGAGCCAGGGAGGACAGCGGCCTGTTCGTGCATGAGCGGATTGTGCTCCTGGCCCAGTGCTGAGCACCACCCCATTCCTACTGCCCCGGGCAGGGAGCAGACGCTGAGGGGGCTAAATGCCCAGCATCAGGTAGGTGGCAGTGCTGGGTTGGGGGCCCAGAGCCATCTTGACTCCACAGCCATGCAGTTGTGCCGGCAGTTCCTTGCAGGACTCTAAGGAGCCGTTCACACTTGTACTCACTGGAGAGATGCATGTTTACTATACATTGTCTGTCAAATGGCCTTGAGCAAAGGGCAGCCCTTTTCTTTGGGCCAATGGCAGGCCTACTTGGGGGTGCCTGGGCCCTGTGGCCAGCTCATTCAGTAATCTGCCTGGTCGGTTTTGAAACCTCTGGGCTAGGTTTCCCCATCCATTTAAAATGAGACTGGGTGGGGCCCTGACTAAGGCTTGTGGCCATCACGGGGCGCTGAGCACTCACCTCAGGCACAGAGCCCACATGAGCAGGCTGGATAGGGAGGACAGACCCTGGGGTGGCAGAATGAGCGAGCCCTGGCCCTCCTGGGTCTGTATCCCTACCTCAGTGGGGACCATCGGTCATGCCCACCTCACCAGGCTGCAGGGCCCAGCAGGACAGGGTGAGTGCTCTTTGCGATGTGGGGGCCTGCTTTCCCAGGTGGTTGATTGTCATCTCACGTAATGGGGACACGTTTTCACCTGGTTGATGGGGCAAACCAGCCCCACCAACTGTGGAGGGTTGGGGGCTCTCTCTGCCACGTAACCTCAGCCAAGGTTCCCCAGCTTCCTGGGGGGTGAGGATAGTATCTACTCCTAGAGTAGCAGGGAGGCTCCCAGGCTGGCACAACAAGCTTACGGCCCACACAAGTGCTCAGTGAACACTGGCTGCGTGACCAGGGGTCTTGAAAGAGCAGTCCTCACCATGTGGATCTAGGATGAGCCTGGGGTGCGCTGTTGTGGGCGCTCCAGGGCCCTGAGGCACCTGTTGGCCAAAGTGTGTCCTGCAAAAGGTCTGGCTGCAGGAGCTGCCTGAGCTTCGTGCTCTGTAACCTTGGACGAGTCCCTTTGCTCTGGGCCTCAGTTTCCTCCTCTGTAAAATGGGATAATTAAGAATTCAGACCATGGACCTAGAGGTACCTGGTCAAGCAAGGAGCCCAGAAGGCCGAGGTATATGAGGATTCCTAGACAAAGTCTCTGGCACAGTCTCTCTGACCCCTCCCGTCACCCACGTGGCAGCACACACAGTGTAACCGGCTTTAAATAAAGCATTTATTGATTAGTAGAAGCTTAAACAATTTGCATAATATTTTCAATACAATATATGGGAAGGATGGTTGAAAACCCCAAAAGAAGGCACTGGAGGAGAGTATCTCAAGACAAACCTTGTTGGTAGAAGAGGTTAGTGATGCATTTAAGATTAGGGTTGGGGGCAGGGACTGGAGGGTCCCTGAGCACCAGCCACCAATGCACACACATCTTGTGGGTCTAAGGCCTCGGCTCTGAAAAGCAGGTTTAGGGAAGGGAGGATGCAGGGCTGGGTAGGGCAGGAGAGGGGAACCCGGTCCAGGGGACCCTGGAGGGTATTAGTGTCTGCCCAGCCTGCCCTCCCTTGCAGTAGCAAGGGAGGGGGGGGGGTCTGTGAAGGCCAGTAGGTTCAGGCCCCTGGGGGGACGGGGCCTGCCCCAGCGGCGCTGCCTGGGCCTGACCCTCACCCCCAGGAACAAGAAGCTGAGGAAGAGAGCTGGGCCAGGCCCAGAAGGAACTCAAGGACATTTCAAAACGGGCCTGGAATTTTCAGGCCATAACCTCACCCCCAAATCCTCAGGACCATCCACCATATCTTGGGGAGCCGAGGGAGCTCCACCCAGCTCCCTCAGGAGGCAGTGACTACCTTGGAGATGCCCCAAAGAGGACAGAACGCACAGCCTAGGAAACCCCTACCTTTGAACAGCCTGCCACTCCCCTCATCCTTCAGGCCCCAGCCCAAAGCATATGGGCGTAAAAGGGGCAGGACAAGCAGAGGGAATTCCAGAGACCCACAGATACCAGACAAATCAGAGGAGACAGGCTGGGGCCGGGGTAGCGGGGGGGCAGAGGCAAAGGCCCCTCTCTAGCTTCCAGCAACCCTCACGTCTGCATCTTGGCCTCCACCCAAATGTTCCCAACAATGTCTCCCCAGAGGCCATCTCCCTCCTTCCCATGGGGCACCTCCCCTCCACAGTCCAGCACATTCTCTGCCTTTCTCATTCCATCCCAGGCCTGCTGCTCCCACCACCCCCACCACCCCCCAAATGAGGCAGCCCCATTCTCCCCCAGCATCAGTCTGGCTCAGCCTAAAGACCCCACTCCCTGCCCAGTAGTGGTCCTCCTATTCCAGGACACCCCCTCCTCCTTCACTGAGCACCTCCCCTCACCCATGTCAGGGAAAGTGAGGTCAGTGTCCACTCAGAAACTGGCCTTCCGGGCCCAGGTGGGAGGAGGGGGGAGGGGCCCATGGGTGGGGCCTCACATTTGTCTTCCCAGTTCCAGTGAGCCCTTGGTGAGATGGAAGAGAATTCATTGGCTTTGAATCACAGAACTTGATGCTTTTATCTCCCTCTTTCCGAGAAGGATGGCAAGACCCATGTGGGAAATCGAGGCCACAGAAGAAGGGCAAGAAACAAGGGGTCCTGGGGACAGGCAGCCCTGGAGCTCCCCAAGCCCCTTCAGCTGTGCCCCAGCCCCAACACAGCAGGAAATCCCCAAAACCAGACCCTGTGCCCAAGATCACCCAACAGAAAACGGGGCAATAAAGTGTTGACTGAACCCAATAAAGTGACTTGGGTGAGCCCTTCCCTGCCCAACCTCTGGAGGTGCCACCCCAGCCCTGCCCCTCCACACCCAGTAAGGCACAGATTTGGCGCCTCCCCGCCCAGCGCCAAGCCATGCCAGTGCCCTGGAGGAAGCGTCCTGGCGCCATGTCCAACAAAAGCACAAGGGCAGACGGGCCTAGAACTCAGTCTGCACCCCTGCACTGTCCTCGGTAGTCGTGTGGATGGGGGAGCAGCCACTGGGGTTTGACACCTGTTCCCCAGTCTCCTGGTCACTGGGCTTGGGAGGCTCATGGTCCGCAGCCTCTCCAGGTGGGAGATGCCAGAGGAGTGAGCTGGGCGGTGAGGAGGCCTCAGAGTCTGCCACTGGCTGGGGACTCTCCTGGGCAGGGGCCCCATTGAGCAATGGGCCAGCCGGTGGGGGACTCTCAGCTTGTAGATTCTGGGCCAGCATGTCACAGGGCTCAGTGACACTGTCCAGGGATGCAGGTGACAGTGGCTGGGGGCTGGTCTCGAAGGGCAGCCCCATCTCCTCATCCTGGACCACGGATACCACCTGCTTGGCACGTCGTCGCTTCTCCGAGAGGGTGGCCGCTTCGGGGGCATCGGGGCAGGGGCTGCCATTGCCCCCAGTGCCATCACCACTGTACTCCTCACCCCAGTCAATGGGCGTGCCCTCGGCCAGGAGGTGCAGGTTGGGGTCACTGTTATGCATGACCATGCTGTCCCGGTACAGGTTGTGCTTCCTCTGCACGGCGGCCTCCTTCACAGCTGTGGGGCAGAGGGGAAGGGTCGTGGGCTTCGCACTGGGGCCACAGCAGTCACCATGCGGGACACTGAGCCCAACTTGACCCCCGTCATCTCCCTGAGACCTCTGACAGCCTGAGTGGGTGTCTGTGACTGGGAAGTGACTTGTCCAGGCCTCACTGCTGGGAGGTGTGACCCTAACCCAGAGCCCATTGTTATCAGTCACCCATCTGACACTCCCAGCAGTGCCATGGACCCAAGAAGAGACTAAGGCAAGAGACTCAACACTACGCTCCTGAGGCCACACAGCTAAAAGTGGGCTTAACACAGCCCCACGGGTGTAAGTCTCGTGCTTTTCTTTGCACCTCAGGGACCACACCACACTCCCCTCAATCATCTCCTGACAGTAATAACCAGCACAAACAGCCATGAGGGTCACTGCCACCCCCAGCTCCACAGCTGGCCCTCCCAGCCCTCCCGGTGGGCAAGGCAGGCACATACCCTGCATGATGTCCTTCATGACGGTCTGCAGCACCACCTCCTCATATGTGTTCTCCACCAGGATGAACCTGGCAAAGTCCTCAAAGATCAGCTCCTGGAACCGGGGCAGCTCCTGCTCGGGCAGGGTAGGGGACAGAGAGAGGCAGAGGTCAGGGCCAGACAGAGGGGCTATCAGCTCCACCCCAACCCAGCCAGACTCTCTAGGACCAGAGGTGGCAGCGGGCCAAGAGGCTGGAGCAGCTGGGTGGGTGGGTACGTGGGGTACTCACCGACTTGCAGGTGGGGGCCAGCTTCCTGAGCAAGAACGGGATGGTGATCTGCAGCAGCGCCTCCCGGAAGAACCTCTTCCGCACAGAGCTGCTGTCGTAGTCGTATTTCTGCGAGGAGGAAGGGCGCAGGGTCAGTGGGATCTGAAGCCAGAGCAGTAAGCACCAACAGCCCCCAGCAGAGGTGGGAAGCCAGTGGTCTGATCTGAACGTCAGGGTCCTCATCTCTATAAGGGGACCAGAGTGGCACCTCCTGACAGGGGCAGTGATCCTGGTGCCAACTCATGGACTGAGCTCAGGTACAGCAGGGGCGGGGGGCACTTACCTTCAGCACCCGCTCCAGGATCCGCTGGATGGACTTGCACAGCTCCTCCTTGGTGGGCCCCTTCCCCAGCTCCTGGTGCAGGAGGGTCTCGAAGGTGTACACGGCGTTGTCCATTTGCTGCAGGGGACACCACAGAGCAGGTGAGCCCCAGAGTGATTACAGCCCTTTCCACCTGCCTCTGAGGATCCTCAGTCAGGGCCCCCAGGCCCGCCACCCCCTCACTCACCCACCCCCTCACACACCCACCTCCTTACTCACCCACCAACCCCCTCACCCACACACCTCACTCACCCACCCCCTCACCCCCTCACTTGTGTACTGAGTGTCTATAATGTGCCTAGCACTGGGGCCAGTCCCTGCTTCAAAGAAACCGGAAATATAGGACCCTGTGGGAGCCTGCAGGAGGAGGCGTGGGGGAGCAAGGGGAGCCTCCTGGGTGAACAGAGGGACAGGCGTTCCAAGCAGATGGGGAGCACAAGCAGAAGACCTGAGAGGACAGCGCCAGAGCTGAATGTGGCATGTAATGTGGCCGGTAGTGGGGCCCTGGGGGAAGGGCCTCTCCCTGGAGGATGGGGTGTGCTAGGGCAGCAGTGTGGGCCCACCTCACGCATGTGGATCTGGGCTCGCTGCTTGAACACCGATGTACTGGACACGTCGAAACGCTGCTGCAGCCCATCGAGCCGCAGCAGCTCCATCTTCTCGTAGCAGCTCTGCATCTTGATGGGGTGGTAGGCCAGCTGGGACAGCTTCTCCATGTACTACAGAGGGGTGGGACATGTGCGACCTGAATGGCCAGGCAGACCCAGAGACCCACACCTGCCTGGGCCCTGGGACAGGAAGGACGAGGACCGGGAGGCAGGGGATTCATGGTCCCGGGCACATTTCCAGGCAGAGAAGCCGGCCTCATGTGGAGAAAAGGGTTCTTGTCCTCTCTGAGGTGCTGGATGACCCTGGAGAAGTTGCTCACCCTCTCTGAGCCTTGGTTTCCTCAGCCTCAGAATCGAGGGATAGTTTTTGATGCTCTCTAAGGGCCTTTCCAGTTCTCAAATTCTATGAGTATTATTGTCTCTGGACTCCCCAGTTTGGGGTGTGGAGAAGAGACTAAAATTACAGACTCAAACTCTGACAACTACGTGGGAATCCAGGCAGCCGGCAACCCCAACATGGGGCCTGTGGTAAGGCATTCACCCAGGTTATCAGGTGACTGAGGGCAAATGAGAGATACAGTTCGTCTCCATTTGTGGGGTACGCGACCTGGTATATATCGACTTAATTCTACCTTGTTAATGATATCACCCACACCTGAAGCCTGTCTTTCTTCCTTTCTTCCTTCCTCCCTCCCTCACTTCCTTCCCCAACCCCTCTCTGTTAAATTCTTTTATACTTTAACACCCTGCTTGGTTTATAAAGGCTGAGGGCAGGGGTAACACTCCTACTTTGCTCTAACTATGGGGCCAACAGGACCTCCCACTTGGCTTATGGACTCTACCTCCCTGCATACAGGTAAATGCCAGGGAGGAGAGGGCCTGACGGGCAGACCAGCCCCAACGCCAGAGGCTCTGTTTAGGGCAGCCTCACCTCGCCCAGCTTGTCAACGCCGCCCTCGTTGATGACGTTCAGGTTCATGTCGGTGACTTCCTTGAAGAAGACGTCCCGCACCTCAGTGAAGCCCTGGCTGGTGGGCACCATCAGGGCCTCCAGGATGGATGGGATGTAGGGCTGGACGTGGTTCCGGACACACACCTCTGCTTTGGGGAGGATGAAGGCTACGCCCAGAGGGAGCCCAGGTTGGCAGAGGCTCCAGTGGGGTGGCAGGCAACCCCCAAGAGCACCTCCAGGCCATCCCAGAACCCCGGTGCTAGAGGCCTGATGTTAGTGTTATTTTTATTTATTGTTTATTCAATTGTCTGAAATTTCTGTAACCTTGCTCTGTAGATGGTATAGAGCAAGGCCTCAAACCTTTTCAAAACTGTTCTTGCAAGCACTGTAGGAATGCACCAGGGCCGCTCCAGACCCAAGCACGCTGGAGGCTTGCAATGTTGTATTCTTTTTTAAATAAAACCACTGGTAACAACATTAGCAAGCTAAATGATTCTGGAGAAATATTTGATAAAGATAATAAATCCCTGCAGTAAAAATAATTGGATATTCTGAGATTGGACCCTGGTATTTCTGAAACAGTGATGGCAAGAAAGAGGAAATGACTAGTCCAAAGGTGTCTGCCGCGTTCTGCTTAGCTAGAGGTGGAGAAAAACTCAACCTAAAACAGTAGACAAAAAACCAAAACACTTTAGTGGAGTCAGTGAGCTTCTTGGTTTTGCAAAAACTGCGCCAGGTCCTATTCTGGAATGGTAGTGGGGCATGGCTCTGCGTAACTGTGTGAAAGGCCGTCTTCCCTGTAGGCAGAGACCATCTCCAGGACATTCTGGTCAACACATTGTTACTCAGGGGTTGTTCTGATATCCTCCCCCTCTGCCTGGCTGTTGTTCCACAAAATAAATGCCAACTCTCGGTCTCCTATCCAGCTCACAATAACTCCGACTAGGAGAGACTAACCCACAGGAAACGGCAAAATGTGCTATGGGTAACAAACAGCTAATGGATCCCATCTGGTTGGGAACAGAAAGGTGCATAAAGCGACCTGGAAAACTCAGACTTGTTGAAGTAAATCATGACAAAATTAAACTGATGTCTGCTAAAAATCACATGTGGTAAAATCTGATTAGCTAAAGATGAGCAGAAGGCTTAAACTTCCTTGACAAAAATCTACGTCTTCAAAAGCCAGTCTGTGCAAAAGGGAAAAATGCAGAACAGAATGTCAAATTTTCATGGAATCTAGACTTTCTGGAGCCATGCAGGCTGAATGAACCCCCAAAAGTATTTAAACTTTAAACCAAAAATATTCCCTGAATTCTTCTTAAACAATAATTTAACTTAACTAGTAAAGAATGTCTGTCTTGAGAATTATGCTCTTTTAAGAACTATCTATATAGGACCCAACTGACAACAGCAACTGTAAAGGTTAAATAGGAACCTTAGCGGGCAGCGAGTTTATGTTAATGGGGAGGAACAACTCAGAAAAGGAGAATGAGAATGGCTGTACAACTTGAAGAATGTAATCAACGACACCGAATTAAACATGTAGAAACTTGGGGAAAAAAAAAAAAACCCAGCCTGTGGAAAGTGAATTTGTAGAAATAATGGTCACAAAACAACTCAAGGGGTTGGAGGAACAACGGCTCAGATTTGATTTTGATTTTTAAGAACAAGCAGTGAGTCAACTCATTGCTGTAAAATTTACATAGAAAATAATTCCACCTGGTACAGGTCTTCATAGGGTGCCTGGGAGGTGCAAACAGTTAAGGCGCTCTGCTGCTAACCAAAAGGTTGGAGGTTTGAGTCCACTCGGAGATGCCTTGGAAAAAAGGCCTGGCAATTTGCTTCAAAACTCAGCCATTGAAAACTCTATGGAGCACAGTTCTACTCTGACATACATGCAATCACCATGAGTCAGAAGTGACTTGACAACAACTAGTTTTGATAGGTCTCCTTGAGACAGAAATGAGCTCAGCCCTGGCCCCTGGAAGGCCCGTGCAATAACCACAGGCATGGCAGGTGCCCTGCCTACCTCGGATCTTGTTGGCCAGGTGCTCCTTGGAGGTAATGATCTGGTCCATGTCGGTGCGGATGACCGCTTCCATGGCCGGTCGGGCCAGCTGCAGCTTGGACAGCACTACCTCAAAGCGTTCCTTGGCCTGCTCATACACCATGCGGTACACAGCATCTGAGATCTGTGGGCAGAGCCACGGTGTCAGTGCCAGGGCTGAGAGCACCAGGACATCTGCAAAACCTCTGTCCCTACCCCCAACTCCCAGGCCCACCCACCTGGATCCACAGCCGCTGTCGCTCCTGGGGTTTTCCCTTCAGCCGTGGGGCGAGCTCAGCCTTCAGCTCAGGGCCCAGCTCCTCCATCACCAGATTGCTCAGGATCTAGGAGGCACAAGTCAGGGCAGGCATTGGAGCA
This sequence comes from Dugong dugon, assembly GCA_030035585.1. Lineage (NCBI taxonomy): Eukaryota > Metazoa > Chordata > Mammalia > Sirenia > Dugongidae > Dugong > Dugong dugon. The sequence continues at coordinate 72,232,509 of CM057471.1, forward strand.
TGTCCAGCTGGCATGTTCTTCTCTGCATTCCAGAAGCCCAGCCCCTCGAGCCCCCGAGGCTTCCCCAACTCCTCTGTGCTTGGCCCTTTGTTCTCTTTCTCCTGAGTGCATTCCCACGGGTCCCAGACTGATCTGTCTGGATATCCTGCAGGATCCTCAGGAGTCCCACCTCAGGACCATTGCACATGCTGCCTCCCTGCCTGTAATACCGTACCTCTCCCCCTATCCTCTTTGCCTGCAAGTGGAATTGTGTGTGTTTATTTGCTGAATGTGTTTCTCCTGCAGACACAGAGCTCCCTGAGAGCCAGGGCCATGCCCATCTTGTTCACAAGCCCAGGATAGGTGCTCGGTAAATGACTAAACAAAATAACAAACATCTCCACCTGGATGACCCTCCTGGGTCCCAACATATCCAAATCTGACTTTGCCATCTCCTTCCAAACCTGCAGCTCCCCAGAGCCTGACTCTGTACGCAGCCCCACCCTCTAGGCCCTGAGTTCAAGCAGGATGCCTTCTGTAGCCCCCCTCTCTGGCCTCACCTGCACCTCATTCCCACACAGCATCTCCCAGGTGCCATACAGCTCCTTGGACTGGCGGTACATGCGGATGGCGTCTGTGAATGCGGGGCCCTCCACCTTGGAGTCCTCGGGGATCCCTGTCCAGGAGAGGGAGGGAGAGAGGAATCAGCACAATGGCCCAGGGACCTCCAAGACCCACTGACTGACCAAACCACACACACGCACATATGCATGCACCCGTGCTCACACACACGTGCGTGCTGCCTGGAGAGGTAGCTGTGACTCCTGCCACCCTTGCAATAACGGTAGCAGTCAGAGCTGCAGTGATAGTAACAGCGATAATAAAACCCCACCTCCACCAACAAGGCAATCCTCCTTGCCTCCTCCTTATCTCCTTGGAATCTCCCAACCACCCCACCTCGTGGGCACTATTATTAACTCTACTTTACAGATGAAGAAACACACAGGTTCTGAGGTTAGGCCACTGGCTGAGGGTCACAAAGGCAGTAGATGGCACAGCAGGACTAGAAGCCACTCCACCCTCCTAGGGGAGGCCACCCAGCACTCAAGGAATGCTCTAGAGGCACCCAGAGATCCTCGTTCAGATCCTGTTTTCTCCCCTTACTTTCTAGATCAACGATCTGCAAATTTTTCCTGTAAAGGGTCAAATAGTTAAGTTTTTTTTGGCTCTGCAGGCCAGACATCTCTGTTGCAAAAACTACTCAACTCTGTGGTTGTAGCAAGAAAGCAGCCACAAACAATCTGTAAACAAATGGGTGTGGTTGAGTCCCAATAAAACTTTATTTACACAAATAAGTGGTGGGCCAAATTTGGCCTGAAGGCCATAGTTTGCTGAGCCTTGTTCTAGATCATGGGACGCAATGGGCCTCAATTTCCTCTTCTGAACAATGATCCCTGGCCTGGCCTCACACACCCACCGTGAGGCTGCATGGCTAGAGACAGGGCTGCAAACTATAAAGTCCAAGGTCAGGGCCCCAGTGCAGGCTCCCAGCCCTGTACCACATCACACTTTTTATCAGTAACTAGAGTGGGGAATTGGTTCATCCTGCCTCCCCTGCCAGGCACGGGCAGGCACAGGCTCTGTCTCGTTCACCACTGAGTGCCCAGTCAGGGCCTGGCATGGATTTTTGTTATTGGTGGTGGTGGTGTTCGTGGCCCAGATGATTCTACACCCCCGTGCCTCCCCCTCATGCCTACAACCCCCTCGCCCCCATGGTGTCGAGGTGGATCAACGAGAAAGGCGTGAACCTCCAGACTGGGGGCTGGGGAGGCAAGCTACAGGAAGTTGCAAAATCCACTTGGAGAAGAATGTGGTTAAACACCACCGAGCTAGGCAGTGGACGGTCACCATGGCTGCGTGCCTCCGACCACTGCGTGCCGGGGCCGAGGGAAGAGGAAACCTCGACTCCCACTCCGATGACTACAGGCTGAGTCACCCCTGTAGGGAAAAAGCCCCTCTCTGGCAATGGGAAGCCCCTCCTTCCCCACGCAGGCTGACCATAGCAACCGCTGCCTATCAGAGCTGTAAGGGAGCTTCCTACTTGGGAAACCAAGGGCCAGCCCCCATCCCTGCTGTGGCTGGCTCCCTGTGGGCCACAAGAGGGTCTAACCCCTCTATTTCAGGGACCTGAGGTTAGGCAGAAGGGACAGAAACAGGGCAGGGATGCTCAGCAAGGCGGCATGCGGGCAAATGCCACCCAGGCTCTCAGGAGGGGCATGTCTCCTAGAGACCAGCTTTTGCCTGGGAAACCCAGCCTGTCCCACATCAGGGATTTTCATTCTGCATGCAACAAGCCAGGTGTGCAGGGCAGGGTCCTCTTTCCAGGGGGCAGGAAGCTGAGGCAGAGGGCAGCCCAGCAGCAGCTACAGGTGGGCAGCCGGAAGGAGGCTGCTGGTGTCCCGGCCCTGGCTCTGACTGGCTAGACATGCAGCCTTGGGCCTATTCCTAACTTCCTGTGCCCCTTGGGACCCTCTGTATTCTGCATGCTGAGCTGTCCAGTTTTACAAGGGTAAGAGCAACCCTCCTGAGCTCTTCCTGTGAGCCCAGCCCAGGCTGAAGCACTTCAGACCCACCCACTCATTTAACCTCAAAACAACCCTGTGAGGGAGTGGCTATTCTTAGCCTCACTTTTCCTGATAAGGAAACGTGAGGCTCAGAGAGGCAAAGTTACTGGTTCAAGGACACACAGCTAGGGAATGGCAGCATCAGGGCCAGAACCAGGACCAGTGACTACAGCCAGACCCGGAGACTTTCTGCCCACGGTGTCCTAAAGCTCAGGCTGCTCAAGGAAAGCCACATTCCTCAGTCCTGACCAGCAGCAGAGGTGGGTCAGACTGGAAGAGGCCTTGACCTCACACCCCAGGTCCACAGTGAGAACTCGGAGCATTGCATCGGTGGCGGTGAGTGCCCCAGCTGCCTCTTCCCACCCCCAGCTGCTCTAGGAATGCAGGATATGACGGGCCTTGGGTCAAGCTGGCATCCACCCAGCTTGGCTTCCCTCCCCCACTCACCCCCTACTTCCTGGCAGCCCCCAGAGTGAGCAATTCCAGGCTTCACAAATTCCAGCTCCAGCCTCGGAGGCCGGAGTAAGCAGAGCTTTCCCACAGTCTTCAGGGTGGAGGAAGGGCATGTCTAAAACCAGCCTTGTCAGCCCACCCTGGGGTGAGGGCTCCACCCTCAGCCGAACACCTGCAATCTCAGGATGCCCCTTCCTCCCCTGCCCCTGCACCCCAGGCCTGGCATCCCCTTCCTACCCATCGTACCCCATACCCAAGAGGCTTACCACAGCCTCCCAGTTGAGCACAGGCTATATGCCAGGCTTTACCCAAACCACTCAGTTACTCTTCCCAATAACCCTATGAGGTTGAGATTATCAACCTCCCCGTTCTACACATGGGGACTGAAGGGTAGCTCTTCCCCACCTAGTCTGTCCCCAGTATCCCCTACCTTCCTTCTCTACCTGGCCTGGGGTCATCCAACCAGGTTAGCCATTGCCACCAGCCTTGGACACCTGGAGAAGGTGGAGCTCAGCCAGGGAAGGAGGGAGGGCAGAGGAAGGGTGCCCTAGGCCAAGTTGCCAGGGCCCTGAGTGCCTCCGCCTCTGGGCACTACCCAGAGCCCCTGGGGACCTGGGAACAGGAGGCCCTTTGTGGGGGGGCAGGGCCCAGCCCAGGTGAAGGCAGGGCAGAGGTGGCTCTGGGGAGTTATGCAGACGGTCAGGTGAGCCGACTCACTGCTGCAGCCAGCTTGGCATCCAGGTGTTGGTGCCGACAGCATCTACCGCCTGTGGACTGATCAGACAGAGCTGGTGCCTGAGGCAAGACAGAACAGAGGACAGGGCAGGGGGTAGGGACAGCTGTCTCCCTCTCGGAGACCCTGAGGCCAAGTCACTTGGAAGGAAGTTCAGGATCGAGGACAGGGTTGTTCCTTCCTCAAGGGGAGAAAGACCTCCAACGCCCCACCTTCATCTTGGGGGACAACTGTAAACCTTTTTAATAAAACTCCTTAGAGCCCTCCCTGACCTGAACCCAGTCCCCCTTCAGTCCCATTTCAGATCACCCCCTCCCCACTTCAGGGTCTCCTACAGTTCCTCCTCTATACTGTTTCTGCCTCAGGGACTCCCACCATGCTTCCTACTACCCATGTCTGGGACACTCTTCCCCTTTGCTCTCTGACGCTACATCCCTCAGGTCTCAGCAGAGCCCTCGCCTTCTCAAGGGAGCCTGCCATGATCAACTCCCCCACAAAACACACACGCAAGGTTGGCCCCCCATACATGCACACACCCTCAAGGCTCCCTGGGTGGCTCCTGTCCAGCATGCAGCACAGCTGTGATACATCACCGCCGGCATCTTCATCTGTGTAACATATGTCTCCCCACCAGACTGCCGGCTACATGAGGGCAGAGACCATGTCTTGCTGCCTTGTTGCATCCCCAGAGCCCAGCCCCAGGCCTGGCTTAGACACTAAAAATGTTTGTTGAATGAATGAATGAACTGGAGAGCCCTCATAACTTTACAGATGAGAACAACAAGGCCCTGAGGAAAAAAGTAAAGCTCCTTGTAGGTTGGTAGTAAAGAAATAATGGCCAGTCTTTACTGAGTATTGAGTGGATCCTCACTGTTAATTTCATAAACCTCCTAAAACACAGAAGGGATTATTATCCTCATTTTACAGAGGTTCCAAGAAGTCAGTCAGTCTCCTAAGGTCATGATAAGGAGTCCTGGTGGCACAGTGGTTAAGATTTCAGCCTTGGAAACCCTGTGGGGCAGTTCTACTCTATTATATAGGGTCACCATGAGTTAGAATTGACTCGATGGCAGGGATTTACTAGGGTCATGTTGCTAGAAAGTAGCAGAATCAAGATTCAAACATAAGGACTATTCTGTGAACAATATCCCCAAGATTCTTCTGAGCAACACAGAACTATGTTTTCACAGAGGAAGAAGGTTAAGGGTGGTATCATAATGGTTTCTTAGAAGAAAACTTAGAACAGTTCATAGAGCAGGGTTGCTATGCCACGTTTGGCCACTAGGTATCATTACACACATTACCCAGGTAAATAGCCCTCCCTGCCTCCAGTGCCTGAATGTTGCTCACCATTGTTGCAGTGCCTGATACAATCCTGCAGGACAGCCTGCCACTTGTCCTGCTCGGCCTCCGTCATCATGCAGAAGTAGTAGTGACGTGCAGAAGGATGCCAGAGGATGAGAGGGAACTGTGTGGGGCACTTGAGGATGGGGGCAGTGCCCGATTTTGACGTGGTCCCTGTGAAAACAGCACCCACTGAGCAGCTGCCCATTGGGGTCTCCCTCAGCCAAAGGAGAGCAAGCAGTTGATCCCTCAGCCTCTGCTCTGAGGGGTAGGCTCAGGCTCATAGAGTTTGGTCTGTTCCAGGGTGACCAGCAGGTCACTCTTGCTGTGTCCTCCACAGCCTAGCTAAAGGAACCTCAGAATCCCAAAGCATCCATTTAGACCCTTTTCTTAGAGCCAGTAATACAGTAGCATCCACCTCCCTCTTAGGTAAGGTTCTAAACTCTACATGTAAGGCACACAGGGTCAGAGACCTCAGAGGTTCAAAGACCAAGCATTACCTTCTTGGGTTTCCCTTCAAAGTTCAACCGTGGAGGCCAAGGTGTGGTTTAAATGTCCAAGTGGGGAGGGAGGAATGGGGAGCGGGGGTACAAAATAAATAAAAAGGGATTTTTTTTTTTTCCCGTATTTTGTTGGCATGGATATTCAGTTTCCAGCAAGATAACTGGTCTTGTGTTGTGATCCCACCACTGTTCTGTTAATAATACAAAAATAACTGTTCTTTGTGCCCAGCTCTGCATAGGCCCCTGGTGGGTGCAGTGTTCACATCCCTTCATGGGATCTACACAACACCCCACGAGGTCAATGCTGAGTGTCTGTCTGCATTGTGTAGATGCTGAAGAACTTGAGGGCCAGAGGGAGGAAGCAATATGCCCAAGAAGACATGGCACAAACAAAGCCAGAGTTGGGGCTGGAAATCCAGGAATGTTGGAGTCCAGCCAAGCCCTCCACCACCACAGGCGCTTTACTCTCAAGTCCCAGTCTCAGGGCGTAACCTGCCCCCAGCCAGCATCTCCCCTGCCCCTTAGTTGCTCTGGGATCATCTGAGGCAGATGTTCTTCTAGTTTAGGCTGCTGGGGAGTCTCAGACAGGGCGGGTGGAAACAGAATGTCTGAAATAACAACTCCTCACAAGTACAGTGTTAACTTGGTGGTTTATAGAGCTGGATAACCTGGACTGAATTCTCCCAGGAGTCCCTCAAGAACTCTGAGAGGTGGGAAGGGAAGAGAGCAAGATCCCAGCTCCACAGCTGCAGAATATACAGCTTGGGAACCTGCAGGACTCAGGTGGGGGTCCACCCTGGTCCAGCCCCTACTCACTGAGTGGCCTCGGGCAGACCCCTGCCTCTCACAGCTACAAGGCCTCCCCTTTGAGGTTCTGCTTGGTACCTGGTAACAACTCTAGGCCCAACTGGTCTTTCTGCAAACACAGAACTTGGAGCTCCAGGCTCAGGGCCTCCCCCTCCCCTGGCCAACACCCAGGGCCTGTGCAGGGCATCTCAGTCTGGAATGAGTGGTCCTTTACCTGGTAAGCAGTTGCTAACAAGCTCCAGGTACTGGTCGATGGAGGTGAGGATTTTGTAGCCTGCACTGTTGATGACAGCTCGGGGTGGGACCTGTCGCTCGTAGGCCTGAGGAGGGGATAAGAGAGATGGTTCCTAAGGCCTAAGGATGTAATCAAGCCCGAATCCCACTCCCAACTATGGTTTAGGGCCCCACTCAGTGTTGCCTGCATAGGGTGGGGTGAGGGGGGAGAGGTGGAGAGGATGAGGAGGGAGAGGAAGAGAGGGAAAAGAGGGAAGAGGAAAATTGACTACCATCATAACTGAAGATAGCATGGTATAGTGATCTAGACCCAGGCTCCGGACTCATATCCTGGCTCCACTGAGTGCTATCAGGGTGACGCTAAAGTTAAAGTTCCTGAACGTCCTATGCCTCAGTTTCCTCATCTATAATACCAGGGTTATAGCAGTTCTTACAGGGCTGTGTCAGGATTGAGTGAGGTAATCCACATAAAACATTTGGCATAGTGCCTGGCACACAGCAAGGACTCAATAAGCGTTGCTGAGGTTATTATTGTTATCATCATTACTGCTACTATTGTCTGTATTACTAGCAGCTACCACTAGCTGAGTGTTTATTACACATCAGACACTGTGCTAAGGGCATTGCATACTTCATTTCACAGAATTCTCTCAATCCAAGAGGTGGGAACTACTATTAGCCACAAGTTCACACAGCTGGTAAGCAGCAGAGTTAAGACATGAACCAGGTCTGTCTGCCTCCAGAGCCCAAACTCTTTGACCATTATCCTGAATTGCCCACCAACTTCTTAGGTTCTGAGTATCACATAAGTCGCCCTTGGAGGAGAACAGGAATTAGATCTGGACCCTGCTTTCTTATACCAATGGTGAAAAAGAAGTTCCTCATATAGCAGGGCTGCAATGCTGCATCCTGCCACTAGCTGTCACTATTCAACACATCTCTTGAGAGTGGCTCAGAATCTTTAGGGCAATGATTCTTAAAGTGAGGTCTCCAGATCAGCAACATCAACATCACCCTGGAACTTCTGAGATATGCAAACTTTTGGTCTGACCCCAGACCTGAATCAGAAACTCAGGAGGCAGAGCCAATAGTCTGTTTTTTAACAAGGTGCTATCATTTGAGAACCACAGCCCTGGGGCATGAGGTTGCTCTGGACTTTAGCGTTGTTCTAACACTGGTTTGCCTTGAAACAGAGGGGACTCTGCTCTGGCTGCTCTGGAGAAATACTAGATCAGAGAAGAAATTCTGTTAGTGGCTCAACCAGGTGGGGTTCCCCCAAGGGCCCAAAGCAAAGATAAGAAACAATCAGCCCTTCTCAGACTCTTATCTAACAACAGCAGGGCAGGGGCTTATAAGGGAGGGATCAGAAAGGAAAAAGATAGGACCACAGCCCAGGGAGCAAGGCAAGAGGGCAGACATAACAGGGGTAAGCTGGGACAGGGAATGGCCAGACACATGTTTTCAACAGTTTACTCTGGCTACTGTGAGAGCAAGGATGAGAGGGGCCAGAGGAAGCCCATGGAGGAAGAAGGCTGAGGTAGGAGGAGGGCAGGGCCCAGGGTGGTGGCAGAGGAGGGATCTGGAGGGACTTGAGATGACTGAGGAGGATGGACAGAACCTAGAGTTGGTTATGAGGGGAGAGACAGTCAAACGTGACCTCAGGGAGCTGGGTGCCTGGACAGATGGAATGCAATTCGAAGAGGAAACCCAGGAGAGCAAGCAGGCTGGGAAAGTGCTGAGGGTCTGCTTTGGCCTTGATGACAGCCAAAGGGAGATACCTCAAAGTTAGGGGCGAGAGGCATGCAGTGATTCAGGGGTGAGGGCATGCAGTGATTTAGGGGTTGGGATGTACAGTGGGGTTCAGAGGTAGGGGGAGTGCAGTGATTTAGGGGTGAGGGTGTGCAAAGTTGTTTCGGGGTGGGGTGTGCAAAGTGGTTTAGGAGCAGGGGTGTGCGGTGATTTAGGGATGGGATGTGCAGTGATTTAGGGGTGGGGGCGTGCAGTGATTTAGGGGTGGGGGTGTGCAGTGGTTTAGGGGCGGGTGTGTGTAGTGGTTTAGGGGTGAGGTGTGCAGTGTTTTGGGGCAGGGGCATGCAGTGATTTAGGGGTGGGGTGTGCAGTGATTTAGGGGTGGTGGCGTGCAGTGATTTAGGGGTGGGGGCGTGCAGTGATTTAGGGGTGGGGGTGTGCAGTGATTTAGGGGTGGCAGTGTGCAGTGGTTTAGGGGTGGGGTGTGCAGTGATTTACGGGAGACGGTGTGCAGTGGTTTAGGGGTGGGGGCGTGCGGTGACTTAGGGGTGGGGTGTGCAGTGATTTAGGGGTGGGGGTATGCAGTGATTTAGGGGTGGGGCTGTACAGTGGCTTAGGGGTAGGGGCATGCAGTGAATTAGGGGTGGGGCTGTACAGTGGTTTAGGTGTGTGGACATGCAGCGATTTAGGAGTGGAGTGTGCAGTGGTTTAGGGTGGGGGCATGTGCAGTGGTTTAGGGGCTCAGTCCTTGCTGTCCAGCCACTGGGGCTCACCACTTTGTTCTCGTAGAGCACCAGGCCATAGTTGTGGGGCACAAGGCTGAAGCGGTTCCTCCACTTCTTATTGTCCTCCTGGTACTGGAAGAGGTTCCCAGAGAAGATGATGCGCTCCTCCAGTGGCACCTGGGGAGAAAAGAGGGCAGAGAGTGAGACCCAGGATCCCCCACTGTCTGGGGGGAGGGGACAGGGTCCCCAAGAAAGCGACCGCCCAGCCAGCAGCACCTGCTCCCTCACCCCTGCCGAGCCCCTGCTGGGGGGCACCCTTTACCTGGATCTCACTTCATCTCACTAAGGCCTCTGTGGCAAGGCTGCATTGCACCCATTTGGCAGATGAGGAAAGTGGGGCAGAGTAGTGAAGGGCTTACCCTGGGCCCAGGTGGGGCAGTAGTGATGCCAGGACCTGAATCCAGGCCAGGCACAGCAATGCAGGACCCAGGCAGGACTAGGGACATCCACTCTGCCCTGGCCACAGGCAGGCAAGGCTCCATGGAAAGTCAGGGTGGGTCGGTGAGCTTTCTCCGCTTCCCCCTCCACTGCATCATGGGTGCAGGCAGTCATTCCAGCGGGAGCAGACACACAGAGCCAGGAGTGCAGAGGCCCAGCGTCTGTACTCCGTGATCCATGGGCACATCTCTCCCTGGCTCTGGGCCTCAGTTCCCTCTGGAGCTCCGAAAGCTTGAACAAGATAGCCCTGATCCGGGTGATGGCACAGGGGGCCTCAATCTGAGGTGTCTGACATTTGACCAGTGTCCTGGTGACGAGAGTAGGCTCCAGAAACACCCAGACCTTCCTGCAAAGCCCTTGCTCTGCCTCTGACTCCCAGTGTGACTTCAGCATGTCACATCACCTCTGTGAGCCTCATTTCCCCATCTCTAAAATTGGGACAGTGACAGCACTGACTTGGTAGAGTTACTGGGAGGATTCCGTGAGGTGGCATGTGTAAAGATCCCAGGCACTCAGCCCCATACGTGGGAGCTGCCATAACCACTGCTGTGGTCACTCAGAGTCTATGTCACAGTCTCCCAGCTCTGTGGATCACTTATGGGGGCAGGGGAGGGGGGCTTTGAGCTGGCACTAGCAGCATCCATCCCATGAAGCACTTCCAGAGAGCACAATCACGGGGAAGCGGGGAAGCATCTGGAAGGGAGATACAGAGGCCACAATGGGCACAGGCTTGCTCCTGGGTGGGAGGGATTTCGGGGAGTCTAGTGCTCCTTGCTGCTTCTCAGCAGGTTCTAACTGTTCTACAATAAACATGGTGCTTTTTCCAGAAAGAAATATTTTAGCATACATAATAATGGGAAAACTTATTCTAATTGTGCCTAAGCCTGGAGCCCTGGTGGTGCAGTGGTTAAAAGCTAACTAAGGCTGCTAACCAAAACACTGGCAGTTTGAAATCACCAGCCGCTCCTTGGAAACCCTACAGGGCAGTTCTACTCTGTCCTATAGGGCCACTATGAGTCGGAATCAACTCGATGGCAATGGATTTGGAAACCTGCCTGGCTTCTTCACCCTGCTTCTGGGTCTCCCTAGTAGCTAGCGTCAGGTGTGAGGGGCCCCTCTGCAAGACCCCCTCAAGCCACATTCCAGACACGTCTTGACACTCAGTGCCCTTCACATGCCCCTACCCCCATGCCGTGCTCCCTCCCGCTACTCCAGGGGAAACGACAAAACACTCTTGGAAACGATAGCCATTGTACTCAAACAATAGGACCCCAGGACTGCTTCCTACCCAGGGGTAAAAATATTTACAGGAAAACAGTGCTCCCCCCACCTACACACACACACACACACACACACACACACACACACACACACACACAGAGCTGGCTTTACCCTAGCTCCCCCCACCTACACACACACACACACACACACACACACACACAAGCTGGCTTTACCCAAGCTCCCCCCACCTACACACACACACACACACAGAGCTGGCTTTACCCAAGCTTCCCCCATCTACAACACACACACAGACACAGAGAGAGAGAGCTGGCTTTACCCAAGCTCCCCCCACCTACAACAGACACAGACACACACACACACACACACACACACACACAGCTGGCTTTACCCAAGCTCCCCCCACCTACAACCGACACACACACACACACACACACACACACACACACACACACACACACACAGAGCTGGCTTTACCCAAGTCACCAAGCTGCTGTGCAGGAGTCTATATTTAGACCCAAGGCCTACGCAAAACCCAGCCCTCAAATCCCCCCTTTTCTAGAAAGAACAGAAGTCTTCTGGCACCCTGGTAAGAGCCCCCTGCCCCAGGCTTCTCCAGGCTTAGGGGCAGGAACCCTTAACCATGCCTGCCCCAGGGGAGGCTGTGCAGACCTGAGTTCACTGCCCAGGCAGAGTCAAGCTCAGCAACCCCCCTGAGTCAACCCCCAGATCCTTGGGCAGCTCCTAATGGGTGGCTGGCTGCGGTGTTTGGTTTTATTTTTAAAACTTTCAAACGGCAGAGTCGTGTTTCGATTGGAAGGCCTGCAGGAAATGAAACGGAAGCCGGCAGCTCAGGCAAAATATTTGAGAATCTGCAGAGCTCTCTCAGAGGCCACAGTGGGAATCTTTGGTGGGTGGTGCAATGGTCCGAGCAAAGGTCCTGGGACCAGACAACCAGGGTGACAGTCCCGGCTCCCCACACACACCATGGGAGCCTAGAGAAGCGATTCCACCTCTCTGAGCCTCAGTTTCCACATCTGTGAATTGGACACTGTCATAGTACCTCGCACAGAGGGGAGTCGTAAGAGCTAAATGAACAGTGCTCAAAACAACCGCTGTTGCAGCTGCCGGTGTTCTTATCATTTCTAGATGCATGCCCTGGGTTAGATGCCTTTCCATGGGTGAACTTCTTTTAAAAATTGTGTGGTGATGCCATTTTTTTTCCACTAATGGAATGGATGCTGAATCACCAATGGTTGGTAGTTTTTTATTATTTGAAAAAATGAGGTGCCAACTGCAAGTGAGACGTATCAGTTTCATGGTCCATGAAGCATATCACACATGTGGGACATATCAGTCCCATGGCACATCACCCTTCCTGGTTACACTTGAGCCATAAAATATCTTACTCAACTTTCCACAAATACACGTGAAATACTATACAAACACTACACTTGCTGTACGTAATTGGCATCAGTCTGACTGAGAGTGGGCCATATCGGTGCCACGTTCCAGGAAGCACACACGTGGGACACCATTGGTCCCACAGCCTAGGAAGTGCATCACAAACTGTTCTCATCCCCAAAATAACTCATTTACTTAAATATTTCTGAATGTCGGTAACTCTACCTTCCCGATAACACAAAGGAAATAGTAGACATACTTGCAAGCCTTATCTCTCTGTACAGAAGCCAAAAGACACAAAAGTTTCACACAATCACTCCTCCGGGAAGCATCTCCTCACACGAATGGCTTTCAACACTCGAATGTGGCACAAATCAACTTCCTTGTTTTTTAAGCAGTTGCACCAGTGTCCATCAGGACACCAGAACTTACTAAAATGGCTCAAATGCTTGCCAACAAACCTCCAGGGGCGGAAAGTGTAACACCAGCGTATATATCCCATGGTCCATGAAAGGGGTAACATCACGATGGTCAGTTTCCCGAGTGGAAAAATGGGACCAACTACCCCTACATCTCAGGGATTGTGGGTGATTCTATTTTACTCATCTTGCTTATGCATTACTTTCTCCTTCTCTGCAATGAATATGTACCCCTAGCGAGCATTAGAGGTGTGGCTAACGCAGGTCAGCCCCTCCCCACATCTGTCTTGGGTTATTGGGACCTGGGCTGCTTGTGACATTTCTGTTCCTGTAGGGGAGTAGTTCTGGCCCTGCCCACTGGAAGCGGCTCACCTGGGCTGGGTCCAAGGCCTTGTTTCCTACCACATAGGTAAGTACCTTCCAGATACCTGGGCCAGGCCACTCCCCTGGGCACCTGGGGCCCCCTCAGCCGTCACTGGGCTGAGTAGTTATCATGACACCAGGGGAACAGACAGACTTTTCTGGGTCCAAACTCAAAGGTGTGTGTGATGCTCTCTCTCAGAGGCCGGGGCACACAGCCCTGACCTTCCCTCCTCCCTAGGCGAGCTGAGGATCCTAGCAGAAAGGGCCCGAGGCTAGGAACCTGGTTCCGGTCCTGCCTCCAGCATCCTGAGAAGCCACCCAAACCCTCAGCTCCAGGCCTTTGCACATCCTGTTCCCTCACTCAGATATTCTCTTTTCCCAACAAACGCTTCCTCAACTGCCAGGTCCCCAGCCTAGATGGCTCTTCTTCTAGGAAGCCCTCCTGGGCCACCAGGATGAGGTCAGGTCCTCCCGTCTGCATCCACCCTGTCATCTCCTCCCAGCTCATAATTAATTGTGTAAATGGCTGTTGATTGTCAGTCTCCCTGAGAGTCTGAGGCCAGCGAGGGCAGAGTGGCCCCAGCAGCCGACCTAACACATTCAACGCGTGTGTCCTTGGCCATGGGTCTGCCCGTCTCTCTCTTCAGGGTAATTCTTCAGTCTCGTCCGCAAAGATTTCCCTCCAGAAAGACCCTGGGGCTCGTTCCAGCCTTATGAGCAGCTCTCCTGTCGGAGCTAATGACTGCCGATCCTCCAGCTGGGAAAATGCAGGCGTGTAACAAATCCTCAAAGCCAGGTCAAGTGCTGGCTGGCTCTGAAAGAAGCTGTTTTTATTCCCACCCCTTTGGTCTCAGGGTAAACGGCACATTTTCAGTCACTTGGTATTTGGAAAGGGTGGGAGGGGTGAAATGAAGTCAACCCTCCCAATCTAGAGCCTTCACAGCCGCTCTTTCTGCTGTCTCCCCTGCCCACCCCCACCCTCACACACACATACAATGCCCCTGCCCAAACCATTCCCCTTCCTGAAAGGCCTTCCCCATAATCCTGTCTGGCTTTTAGAGTTCATGAAATCCCCACCCCCTCCACAAAGCTGTTCTGACAACTCTGGCCCATGATGACTGTTTTCTTGTCTGAATGCCATTTTACAGACGGCAAAACTGAGGCTCAGAGAGATGAAATCAACTTGTCTGAGGTTACCCAGCAACTCAGGACTCAAGCCTCCATGCAGATAACACTACCTGCTCCCCTCTTACAATGTGTCATTTATTCTCTCACCAAATACTCCCAGCCCTATGAAGGAGGTACCCATTTGCCAGATGAGGAGACTGAGGCTTGGAGGCTGAACCAAGCCATCAGCTAATAAGAGGATTTGAACCCAGGTTCACCTGAGTTTCCCATCAGACCACGGGGTCCCTGTGGGCAGGTACTGTGTCCAGCAGAGGGAGGCACTTAGGAGCCACAGTGCGGGTACAGCCTCCATCCCTCCTCAATGGCCTCCAGCACCTTGAAGCCTGAGCACAGGCCGACCTGGGCAACCAGGAGGACATGAACAGGACTGGGTGGAGGAAGTGTGGCAGCCCACCAATCATGGAAATTCAGCCACTAATGACCCCAAGCACGAGCACCAGGGCCACCAAAATGACGTGGTTTGGATCCCACTTTTAGAGGGACCGGCTTGGCCTGTCAGAGAGAAGAAGTGGGTGCTCTGCACAGGGGCCACTCCAGGGCCAGGGCACCTGCAGGGGAGGTGGGGCTGATACCCTTCCTCCTCCATCACCTTTCTCTCTGCCACCAGCCTGGCTACCCAGAGGGCAGAGGGTGAAGGTCACTGAGAAGGAATGACCCCAGCCCCAGGACACGTGGTACCCTTAATCAGGACTTCCATGGGGCTGACGAGTGGTGGGACCGTGCACCACCCCAGGGAGCAAGGGCTGGCCTTTCACCCCACATCCGCAGACCCAGGACCACAGGTTCCAGCTGGGGAATCAGAGCCCACCTGTGCTGCTAAAACATCCTTACCTCCTCTGCACCATTCCCGCCCCCCAGCCCCATGCTGGGGCCAATGCTGACCCGCAGGCTATAGCCAGGCAGTGTCCTATCCTTCCCTGGACAAACATTTACTGGGCAAATATACTATTACTGCAATAACAGGACAATGATGACAGCAACAGCCAACACTCACTGAGCACCTTCCCTGCTCTCAGATATTTAATCTTCACGACCACCCTCTCAAGAAGGTGTCCTCAACCCCATTTTATAGAGGAGTATACTGAAGCTCTCTAAGGTGAGGTAATTTGCTCACAGGCACACAGCCTATAAGAGGAGGATCTGGGCTTGAACCCACAACTGTCAGACTCCAGAGCCCTAGCTCTGACGACAAAGAGGTTCAACTAGGGGAGAGTCACCCGCAGTGATGAAGGGGCTGGGCGGGGTCCTTAGAGACCACTAGAGCACAACACGAGCCTGGCTTGGCACCTCTCACCTTGCGCCAGAGGAGCTGGGCCTGTGGCACGCCTGTAGCCTCGATCTCATGGCGCATGCTGTTGAAGAGAGCGACGCCATACTGGTCCTCGTAGAAATGGAGGAACTCCGTCAGGATCTTCCCGGTTTTGTCTGAAAAGGAAGAACAGGCACATGAGGTCTTCATGGTTACTGAGGTACATCCACCTTCCCCTCAGGGAGGGGCACCACACCAGCAAAGCCTGAAATTCCTGCATGTAAAACGGTTTGCACGAGCTGCTCGCTTGCATCTGCATCGCATTTCCAGCCAGAGTCATGCATTTCCTGCACACACATCATCCCACGCTACTTAACCAACAGCCTTGGAAAAAGACGAACCACCCAACAGGGAAATTGTCAAAGAGAAAACATGGAAAGCCAACAGACAAATGAAAAGATGCTCAGCCTCATTAATAATCAAATACCTGAAACCTGGACTGAGATTCCACACTCCCCCTTCAGAATGGCCAAGATTAATAAGGCTGACGATACCAAGGGCTGGTGAGGATGTGGAAACCAGGTACTCTTACCCAGAGCTGCAACACTGTAAGTTGGGACAGCCTTTTCGGAGGGTGATGGGCAGCAGCATGCACAATTTTAGGGGTGCACACTGAACCCGCTGATGCTCAGCTCACCTCTAAGAATCTACCCCATGGAACAACTCAAAGGAGAATACGGAGGTGTGTAGGCACTAAGGCAATCACTGGAAACAACCTAAATGTGCATCTATAGGAGATGGCTCAGTAAGTAATGGTTCACCCATAGCTTGTCACCATCGACTTGATTCTGACTCATAGCGAAGCTATAAGACAGAACAGAATTGCCTCATAGGATTTCCAAGGTTATAATCTTTACAGAAGCAGACCGTCACATTTTACTCCTGTGGAGTGGCTGGTGGGTTTGAACCACTGACCTTTCGGTTAGCAGCCAAGCACTCAGTCACTGTGCCACCAGGGCTCCTTCCCTCAGGGCAGGGAAAAGATTGAGAGGAATCTACGTGTACCAACAAAGGGAAGGTGTCCACCTTGTGTTAAGTAAACAAAAGCAAGTTACCGAATCACATGGAGAATATCACTTCATTTGAAAACTTATTCCTGTTTGTGTATATAAATTACTTACGCTTGGACACTTAGAGAAAAAGGTCCAGAAGGCAGCACGCCAGACTCCTAAGGGTGGGACTCCTGGCTGTGGGGCTGCGGACTGCAGAGTGGATTTCATTTTTGGCTTTTATTACTTTTATAGTGTTTGAGTTATTTTACAAGCATGATTCCTTCTATAATTAAAAATAAACATTCTAAAATTAACTCATCTACCAAGCTGTCAACTTTTTCCGCTTTCACTGCCCTTTTGCTTCGCCCTTCTGCTGAAGTGGTTTCTGAACAGGGAGGCGAGCACTGTGGCTTCCAGATCGAGCCCACCACATACCAGGTGCTCATATAGCATCCCTACTTACAGATGATGAAACTGAGGCCCAGAGAGGGACAGGATGCACGATGAGGGGGCCTTCTCAGTTCTGGTCCTGAGAAGCTGCAGCTTGAGTCTTCACCTGGGGTTTGTACTGGCTTACCACACAGCTCCCTTCTCGGGCCTCGGTATCCCCCCCTCTGCACAGCAAGAGGGCTGGGCTCAATGATGGACAGGCCCTGCCATCTCTGACAGTCTTGGATTCCGGATTTTGAGGACCTGGTCCTTCCTCAAATGGGAAAGTGTTGGCATGACCTCCCACCTCAAAGTGGATGGTCTCCTGGTACCAAGGGCACTCAGCTAGGATGGCATCTCATTTAATTTTCTCAATAGCTCTGTGAGGTAAAGGCTGATGTTATCCCCACTTTAAAAAAAAAAAAAGTTGACATCGAGTTGATTCCAACCCGTGCACGGAGTTGAACCATGCTCCACAGGGTTTTCAAGGTTGGAACAGCCAACCTTTCAGTCAGTAGCTGAGCACTGTTCTGAAATATGTGTTGTAGATCCTGACCTCTATGCCTGTGGTTATGATCCCATTTGGGAATGGGTTGTCTTTGTTGTGTTAATATGGGAGGATTAGTGTAGGGTGTATCTTGAGTCAATCCCCTTTGAGATATAAAAGAGATTGAACAAGTGAGCAGAGCAGAGATAGGGGAAGGCACGTGTCAAGCCACATGAAGATGGCCCAGGAGCAGAAGCTCAAAGAGACAAGGACCTTCCTCAGACCCAACAGAGAAAGGAGGACTTCCCCTAGAGCTGGCACCCTGAATTCAGACTTCTAGCTTCCTAAACTATGAGAAAATAAATTTGTTTGTTAAAGCCACCCATTTATGGTATTTCTGTTATAGCAGCACTGGATAACTGAGACAAGCACTTAACCATGTGCACCACCTGGGACTCCTCTTTACAGAGGAGGAAATGAGACCCAGAGAGGTGAAGTCTCTGGCACAAGGTCACACAGCTAGTGGGCAGCAGAGCAGGGATGAAGTCCTGGGCCCAGCCAGGAGGCAACACCTGGGGAGGAAGGCTGAGAGCCCTGCCACAGCCCACAGACACAGCAAGGGCATCCCCAAGGTCTAGGCTGAACCTGAACCTTCTGATGTTTGCCCACACCCCACTCCCAGCCTCGGTCAGGGGATGGGGCATTTACTCCGTAGGGCATCTCTGCCCCTAGATCCCACTAAGGCCAGATTCGGATTTGGGGAAAGAAGGGGAGAACAAATGAGGAATTTGCTTTGAATGTCTGTTTTTCAAAAACCAGAGACCATGGGAATTGTTTTGAAAAAGTGAAGAGGCAGGGTCCGGGTAGGGTAATGACTTGGGCCAAAAAGAGGAAACAGAATAGCAGAGGACAATAATATTGACCATCATCATAATCACCATTAGAATAGCTACCATTTATTGAGTGTTAATCCCCCACCAGGAGTCGCTGGGTGGTGCAAACAGTTAACTCCTCAACTGCTAACCAAAAGGTTGGAGGTTTCGGCCCACCCAGGGGCTCTTTGGAAAAAAGACCTGGGGACCTACTTCATAAGCCATTGAAAACCCTATGGAGCACAGTTCTCCTCTGACATACATGGGTGCCATGAGTCAGAGCTGATTCTAAGGCCAGTCCTCAGGCAAGTTTTACAAGCATGACTCCAAAGGACCTTCATGAAAACCCCAGGGAGTCAGTGTTCTTGTTTTCCTGTTTTAGGGGTGAGGAAGCTCAGAGCCACACTGCTTTGGCCAGGATTTGGTCCCTCCTCTGCCCTGGCACCCAGTGGGCACTCAACAGCATGGCCTGCAGGATGGGCAAGACTCTGCCTAAAGCCTAAAATGCAGGCTTGGGCCCACTGATCTCGAGGGCCCTTCAGCCCTGACTCTAGGAGACCAGACCCTGCCCTGGTGCACGCACCCTTAGACCCAGCCTTATTCCTGACTAGCCAGCACAAGCCACCCTCTCCTCAGGAAGCAGACCCAGGAGGAAGATACCATTCTGTGTTGGCACTAGAACCCAGGTCTCCAAGACCTCAGCGCAGTCACCTGTCAGATCAACCTGCAGGGTCAGCTCAGCCGGGACCAGGCAGGGAGTAGCAGGGTGGGGGACTAGAAGGGCAAGGCCAAGCCAGGAGGAGCCCAGGCCCGAGTCCAGTGGGGCTACAGGTTGGAGCAGAAGCAGGTTGGAGAAGGAAACCCTAAGCAAGTGCAGTGATGGCCGCCTGTCAGGGTAGAAGCCAGAGGGGGAGATGAGGCTGAGGTTCAAATCCCGGAGCCAGTCAGTGCTGCTGGTGGACGAAAGTCATTCTGGATATACCATGTTGGGATGCAGAAAAGTTATCCAAGTGGGACTGTGGGGCCAGCATCCAGGAGAGGTGGGAGTGGGGGAGGAGAGGTCACCAGGGCAGAGAGCAGACAGAGAGGGTATGGGAAGAAATTTGGCGGGGGGGGGGGGGGGGGGGGTCCTTAGTTAATGAAGTAGTAAACAAGGAGAGCCCCAAAACGGGAGAGGTGAGCCCCAGCCCATTCACCCTGCACCCCCCCTCAAACCACAGCGGCCACACCTCTGATTTCACCCAACTGTAATCACAGGCCTGCCTTGCTATCCGAACTCAAGAACTCTAGAGAACTGGATTGATTTTCAGATAAGTCCTCTGCTCTCTGAAATTCCAGAACCAAACAGTTCGGAGAGTGTGGGATCCCTTTCACTAACCAACCTTACTCTCCCAAATGGATGAGGATAGGGTGGGATGCTAGTATTTTCGGAAGGACTGCAAATGAATGCCACAAGGGCAGCCAGCTCCCCTTTGCTCACCACGGATCCCAGGCACTGGGCGGCACAAGCTGAGCAAGAAGAGTGCATGGTGGGAACTAGCCAATGGACAAACAGCTCCTGAGCACCTGCTCTGCACTGGGCCCTCTAAGGATGGAGGAAGGCTGCCAGGGGCCCCAGGACCCTGAAGTGACAGGCAAGGGGTGGGGCAAAGGCATTCTGTAAGTGGTTAAGGACTTCAAGGATGGAGTCCAGCCAGCATAAGGGAGCTGGGTATGTTTGGCATAAGTTTGGCAGCAGAGGGAGAGCTGGAAGGGAAGACTGATGGAACAGGCCACGGGATGGCTTCTTGGCAGGGGTAGCCTGGAGCAAATTTTTGAGAAATGTCCTAAGACAGCTTGGGAGGAACTACCACATGCTTGGTACAAAGGAAGTGCCGCAGGAATGCAGAGGATGAGGAGTTGGGGCACTGTGGGGGGCCTAGGGGTGAGTCCCAGTGGAACCTAAGAGACCGGAAGGACTTGAGGAGGCAGGATGAGGAGGGCCAGCCTGGACAAAGGACTTGACAGGGAGAAGCTCTCCACAAGGTCACCTTGGCCTGTCTAGCCAGATGCTGCTAGAAGACTCAGACACGCCCTGCATCACTGAAAGGCCCCCACGGCAGGGCAGGGCCTCACTGCTCCACCCGCTGCTGAGCTCTGGGGCCATGGCCCAGGAAGCCCCCTCCCCATAAGCACTGCCTAGCACCCCACTTATTTCCTTCTTGCCACCCCTGCAGTGGCTATCTCCCTGGTACTGCCAGAAGGATTCCACGACACAAATTCCCCTGGCAGAGTCCCTGCCCGGGTGTGTATGGATGGTTCCGAGAGCCTCGGGCACCCACTCTCCTTGGCACCTGCCCACACCAGCTCTTCCTGTTTCCTCTCACAGCTCTGGAGACGCTACACCTCATGGATTTGGGGCACATGTCAGCAGGGGACAGGGCCTTTGAGACCAAGGCTCGCTACTCCAGAGCAGACTCAGAGCCAGAGAGGGTGAGAAGCCCGTCTGAGGCCACACAGCTGGACCAAGGCAGTTGGGACTCAACCCCAGCCTGCTGACCCCTCCTAGGGGTCAGAGGTCACCACTGCCCCCAAAGGGCAGAGAGGAAACAGGCTTGAGGCCCCATCTCCAGAGGCAGGGCCGGTCTTGGGGGTCCTGGGCCCGGTAACTGGGTAGGAACTATTACTTGAAGTGACACGGCCACTTCTATGAGCTACAGAGATGCTGCGAAGGAGCGGTCTGAGGGAGCTGCCAGCCTCGCCCACCTGCTGCATTTTCTCACTCATCCTCCCTCCCCACAGCCCCAGGTGCTGTTGGAGGGAGGTGGCAAGAGGTGGTATGGGGGAAGACTGACAGGGCTTTCCCCACAGCCCCAGGCTCCCAGCCTCCTGTGATGACAGCCATTCAATAGGGAGGCAGCACAGGGCAGGGACCGCAGCCCCAGCTCTGCAGACACTAGCCCTGCAAGTTGCCTTGCCTCCCAGAGCCTCGAGTTCCTCATCTATAAGATGAGTATAGCAGAACCCACTCACAGGCTCTGCGGGACGTCGACAGCACATGAAGCGCTCAGCTCAGAGCCTCCATAATTGTTACTGTTAATCATAATGGTGCTCAGTTCATAACAGTGATGGTAAAAGACTTTGAAATGTTTATTAGCAGGTATAACTTTTATAGTTTAAAAATCCAATACAGTGAAGTTTTTTTTTTGTTTGTTTGTTTTTTAAAGAAACAGGACCAAAACCCAAACCAAACCTGCTGCCGTCAAGTAGACTGCAACTCACAGCGACCCTACAGGACACAGCAGAACTGCCCCATAGGGTTTCCAAGGAGCAGCTGGTGGATTCGAACTGCCGACCATTTGGTTAGCAGCTTAACCACTGCGCCATCGGGGCTCCAGAAACAGGAAAAGAATCACAAAATAATAAAATTATAATGATGGGTGGGTCTTCAATAAAGATTGGACAAAGAGAGCACCCTCTGGAGGAAGGAACCGCCCAGGCCAAGGTAAGGTCGAGGGAAGCAGGGACATGTGCGTCCAGGAGACACCCAGGGACTCAGGGCTCCCACCCGGCCTTGGCTGGGTTCCCTTGCCCCTCTCTGTGCTCCTGTGTAAGCAACACTCCCCTGGAATTAGGACACAAGCTCACTCCAATCAGACACAGGACCCTCCCTGTTCTCTGCCCCAACACACCCAGATTCTTCAAATGGCCTCAGAGGTAAGTACAGGTAAATAAACACAAATCCTCACTTTATAGGTATATAAACCAAGGCTGAGAAGAATTAAATGGCTCATGAAAGTTCATTTCACTCCATCCACAAAAACATACTGAGCACCAACACCAGGATGTCACGGAAAGGGCCGGCCTGTGAGGGTCCTGGTTCCTGTGAGCCCAAAAGGGCAGCCATGAGTTCTGGGAGCAGAGCTGAGTGTCTACTGTGTGCCCAGTCACCATTCTGCTCTGCTATCACAGGACCCCTGCCCATCCCTGGGCCTCCGTCTCTACCTCAAGTCTGTAGTATGAGGGTACTGGACTCCATCCGGCTCTAAAGAGGCCACTTACCAGGATGGGGGCCCAGCGCGAAACACACACACACACACACACACACAAAATAAAACCTGAGGAGTCGAGGATTTCAGCGAGCCGGCTGAAGAGGGTGCTCCATGGATCTCAGGAAGGCTCTGCTCTCCAAATGGCTGGAGCTCACTCTCTGAGAACCAGGGGGGACCCTCACCAGCTAGTCCCCCTAACTCTGCCCTCAGAGCTCCCAGGATTTACCGAATGTGCCAAGAACTTCAATAGCTCATTTAATCTTAACAAGTATTGTTATCCCCACCTTATAGATAAGAAAACTGAGGCTCAGGGAGACCTAGTGACTTACTCAAGAGCACATAGCCTGGAAGGAGAAAGAGGTAGGTTTTGAACTTTGTCTCATGCCAAAGCCTGGGCGAAGTCCCACCCTGTATCACCTCTTCATTCCAATGACCCCTCACGCTCCACCACACAATTTACAAAGCCCTGCCTTTGCATTCTTGTGTTAGGCCCTTGCCCAGTCCCAAGAGACAGGCAAAGTAGGTGTTACTATCCCCATTTTACAGATAAGGAAAGTGAAGCTCAGAGAGGCAAAGTGACTTTCCCAAGGTTACAGCCCCCTGCTTATTCCCATCCGGTCAGAGCTGGCAGATAATCTTCACATTTACTGAATCCTTACTTGTCTATTTTCTCTGGGCCTCAATTTCCCCACCTGTAAAATGGGTGGATGGATCCCTGTCAGCTCAGCAGTGATCTAATCAGTGCTGCTCTGGCCCCAGGAACTGACCAGGATGATGGCCTCAGCATCTGAGTGCTGGTGAGTCAGCTCTGACTGGAACCAACCACACTCCCCTCAGGCCGGACAGAAGGAATGAGGTGGGGGGTGTTAGTGTTGCCTAACCCCCACCTGCTAACATGGCACCATCTCCACACATGCACAAATGGGCTCTGGGTTCAAGTCCCAGGTCTGCTACCTACCAGCTGTGTGGCCTTGGACAAGGCACTTGCCCTCTCTGAGCCTTGATTTCCTCCTCTGCAAAACAGTACAACAATACCTACGTGATCAGGTTATGAGAAGATCAATGAGTTAACGAGTGTAAAAGCACTTGGCCCTGGCTCAGAGGAGGTACATCATCAGTGGGGCTCCTACAAAGTATCTCTTGTCCAAGGTCCCTCTAACCCAGGGAGAAACCCTTGAAACAGAGACTGAGTAACCCCCATGCTGGTACACCAACAACAGCCAAGGCGACCGGAAGAACATTAATCTCTGATTTTCCAGACTGACAACGTTAAGGATCATGCTACTTCCTGTGCTTGCCCAGAGTTCAGATAAAGGGGCTGAGCAAAAGCTGGTGAGGCCCCAGAGTGGGGGATGGAGTGCTAGGCCCACTGTGTAGATAGATGGGGAAACTGAGGCTTAGAGAGGGGAACGGGCTTGCTGAGCTGAGAATGGGAGGGAGTGTAGGGGTCCTCAGAGAATGGACCTGGAAAGGTAGGCCCTGGAGAGTCCTGAATGCCAAGCTGAGGAGTTTCTTCTTGCCTCCTCATGGCCCCCATCCTACATGAGGGGCCTGTGCTAAGCATTTTACCTGGACCAACCTCCCACTCCGAATCCTCAAACCAACCTAGGGACAAGTGGTGCTGGTATTACCAGGACGCTTCAGATGGGGAGACTGAAATCCAGAGAACTGAGACCCCCTGCCCAGGTCCCCCAGCTGGGGAGCGGCAGTAGCAGGACCTGAGCCCAGATCTGTGGGATTCTAGAGCCTGAGCCTTAAACCCTGCTCCACGCTGACTGTAGGGTACCAAGAGGAAGAGGATGATCTCCAGCCCCAATCACATTCAGTCTCATGTCAACCATGGGGGTTTCATGCCAGGCATAGCCCTGGTTTGGCCTGAGTTGAGGGCACCATGCCAGACTCTGTCCCTGGCTCATCTGGTCCCTCCAGTAGGCTCCAGGGACACACCTCATCCACGAGGCCCAGCCCGATTTCAGGGCTAAGAGGTTTGCCGATTGAAACCAGGCAGGCAGCACCCTGCAGGGCTGGGCAGGCCCAGAACCTGCCTGCCTGGTTCCCTGAGCACTGGCGAGTGGGGATGGGGGGTGGGGGCAGCAGAGCTGAGGGAGTGGGGAAGGGAATCAGTTTCCCTGCGTTGTGGAGTTGTCCAAAGAGCTACCATCTCCATTATCCACCGGGGGTGGCAGGGAGAGCTCAAGATCCAGAGGGGTGGTGACACTCTCCTGGGGTCACACAGCACATCTCCAGCAGAGCTAGGTTAACTCTGGGCCTATGGCCTTTCTACTTGACCCTGCTATGATCATTATTAGCACTTAATACCAGTGGCTGTTGTTCAGTTATCTCCCCTGTGCCCAGCACAGTGCTACCTGTCTACACACACTATTACATGCATTGTCCCCACCCTACAGAGGACACTGAGGCTCAGAGAGGTTAACTGACTTCTCCAGGAACATACAGCTTATAAATGACGCGAACCTAGAGCAGTCTGAGTCTAAAATACACCAAGGAACCAAAGTCTGGACAAATGTGTCTCACAGCTAACCAGAAGGTCAGCAGTTCGAATACACCAAGCTCCTCTTGGAAACTCTATGGGGGAGCTCTACTCTGTCCTGTAGGGTTGCTATGAGTCAGAATCGACTCGATGGCAACAGGTTTTTTTTCCCCCACCTCCCGGACTGCCAGCCTCAGAGGTTGGGGCTCCCGCAGCACTGGTCCTAAGGGGCCCCGTCAGAAAGGCTGACAGGGCTCTGCTCACCACCTGTAATTGGTGGGAAGCCAGGAGGAGGAGTAATGACCAGCTCCACCACCCAGCAGCCAGCCCAAACTAGCAGCCGGCAGAGTCAAAGCCCCCTACATAGCCAGTCCTTGTCTAGACGGGGACCAGCACCCAGAGACAGCCAGCAATTGATCTAGGGTCACCCCCGTGAGTCAACACTTGAAGCAAGTATACTCCTAGCACCTGCACAGCAACGGCAGGTTCCTAGGGCCCCACTTATGGGCCTGAGAGGAACAAGGCCTATTGGATTCCCACCCCTGCAACACCCTGTTCCCTAGCA
The DNA here is from genome assembly GCA_030035585.1 of Dugong dugon. Classification (NCBI taxonomy): domain Eukaryota; kingdom Metazoa; phylum Chordata; class Mammalia; order Sirenia; family Dugongidae; genus Dugong; species Dugong dugon. The sequence goes on from CM057471.1 coordinate 72,257,950, forward strand.
TGAGGCTGTCAGGTCGAGATGGGCTTCCTAGCTGACCAGCAAGCTCGGTACAACCTTACCCGGCCTGCACCACTGGTTACTATCCCCCAAGGAGGCTATCCCCATCTTATGCCTGCCAGAGCCTCCAAACTTCTACCTTCTCCACTCCTGGCCACCTCTGATCCTTCCCATACACAGAAGCCAGAAGGATCTTTCTGAAACAAAACTCTCATCCTGTGCCTCTCTTGCTCAAACACCTTCCATAACTCCAACTGCCTTTGGGATAAAGGCTAGGCTCCTTAGTACGCCCCCAGGGCCCTGAGTGGTCTGGACCCTGCTGCTTTTCCTTCTGGTCTGGAACACTTCTCCCCCTTCTTTGCTGAGCTCATTCTTCAGCTCTCCAGGGAGCCCCCGGCTGGGTGATTGCCCCATGTACTCCCATAGTCCTCACCCTTGTTATCTCACTGTGGATAAGGGCCTCTTCCTTGTCTGACTCCCCCAGGCAGTACCCACCACCCGGGACAAGGCCTGGCACACAAGAGGAAGGGGAAGGAAGCCCAGCAAGAGGGGCCAGAGGCCACGGCCTTATGCCGGCCACCACCCCTATTGAGCAATAATGCTCCACACACACACCCCAGAGATTCCTTACCACAGAACGGGAGGTTTATGCCCAGCCCAGGGGCCTTAGCTAGGTTCCGGGGATGAGGGAATGTGCACAAAGCCGTCCTTCTTCCTTGAGAAGGTGGCTGCCACCCACGAGGCTTCCCTCCCTGCCAGCCTCAGGTGCCCTGGAAGGACCCTCTGCTGGGTCATGCCTTCCCTGGGGCCAGTTATTAAAAAGGAAAGCCCTCTCCCCATAAATTGGGCAGCCTGCAGCAGGCCAAGGCTAATAATGACAGCCCCCTGGGATGTATGCCAAATCACACTCCACTCAAAACGGCCCAGGGAGCGAGGCTCTGCCATGCCCCCAGTGGACAGATGAGGAAACAGAGTCACAGAGCAGCAGTTAAGGAACCTACCTGTCACATAACTAATAAGGCCTGATGCTGGCGACACCCAACACTTACCATGTGGGGCTTACCACTTGGGCCAGGCACTCTGCTGAGGGATTTACCATGTTTGAATGGCGCCCTGACAACAGCCCCAGGAGGGGGTACAGGTGTCTCCCCCATGGAGGAAGCAGAAGCTATGAAGCCAAATGGCTTGTCAAGTGGAGGAGGTGAATCAAAGCTGGAGCTGGAACTCAGGCTGACTAAGCCCCAGAGCCCGAGGGCGGCAGAAACAACCCAGAAAACAGTCACATGTAGACTTGCTGGGCTCCAGTGGCCCCAGGAGACCACAGACTCCACTGTTACCATATCTTCAGTGCCTACTCTGAGGCCTGGCACACAGGGGCCCGCAAGCACTGAAAGGAAGCCAAGATCCACCAGGATCTCAGTCCCACCTCCCTTCCCATTCCCTTGCCCCGGCGATTTCCTGGTATATCAAGTATTTCCCCCTCCAGCTTTCACCTAGGCTGGGCCCTCTGGCTGGAACGGCCTTTCCCTTCATTTCCACAATTCAAAATCTCAGCCAGACTTCAAGGCCCCACTCAAATGCCACCTCCTCCATCACAGTGTTTGCAGTTATCCATTTGCATATAATTATAATAACTGCAGCATGAGATAATGCCTGTCACAGCCCAGTACCAGGCACAGAGGCAGCCCCCAGTGCGTGTTAACAATTACCTTCAACATCATTTCATTTAACCCTCCCAACATTTGGAGGCACAGACTGTTAAACCCATTTTATAGATGAGGAATCTGAGGCTCAGAGAGGTTAAGTGACTTCCCCAACATCACACAAGTAGGAGTAAAACTGAGACGTGAACCCAAGTCTGTCTTTGTTCACTGCTCTGTCCTTGGAGTCTAGAACTGCCTCTGGAATAGAGAAGGAGCTCAGAAGGATTTGCTGACTCTGCCTGGACATTCCCCACCAGACTAGAAGCTCCTTGGGGTCAGAATCCGCATCTGAATCAGCCTCACTTGTAGAAGGTGCTTGGTAAGTGCTAAGCAGAATGGGGAAGGGGAGGAGGTGGGGCAGCAAATAGCTGGCACCTGCCTTGGGAGGAGGGAGGATTTCTCACAGAGGCGGAGTGTTCAGGGCAAAGCTCAGGCAAGAAGCAAACCCCACACCCCCATACACCCAAGCTTAGAATGGCCTTGGGTATGACTTCCCCTCTCCGAGCCTACTACCTCAACTGTAAAATGAAGATAATGATAGTCCCCCTACGTCACATGGTGGCTGGGGTCCTCAGAAGTGCAGTGAGTCCTCCCACCCGAGATGCTGACTTTTGTTGTTAACAGCAGCCGCCCAAGGGTCGGGCGAGCTATATAAGCATAAACTGCTGTTATCTTAACCTTGGGCACTGGTAGAATCCTTGTCCTGGAGTACGCCCTTATTAACGGGCTAGTCACAAACCCTAATAAGAGGCCACTGCACTTTGGAAGGGCCCTCTGGGATCAAATGTAAGCTCTTCATTGGGTAGATGGGAAAACTGAGGCTGGGGGAAGGGGGAGAGAGGGGCCCTCATGAGACTAACGTGTAGAGAAAGAAGTCAGTGGGGCTTTAGTGCCCACGGGAGAAAAACTAGCAACTGGTCTTGAGGTTCCCAGCCTGGAAGCTCTCCAGTGCCCAAACTCGCTGCCTGGCCATCTCCTCCTCTTCCCCCCAGGCTCTAGGTCAGCTTCTTGGGACTCCCCTAGACAGGACCAGGTACCCCTGTTCCCCTAGCTCCCAGATTCTCCTTGGAACTCTTAAATGGCTTTTTCGACCCTGGCTCCCCACCATCTGAGACCTTGTTCACCGCAGTCTCCAGCATCTGGTCCAGGTGGGTCCTCGATGAACAAATATTGACGGAGTGACTACTGGGTGGCAGATCAGCCTGTTTCAGGTACCAAAATGGTCGCCAGGAGCGCCTGGGCCTGGCAAGGTGGGCAGAGGCTAGTGGGTCTCCCTTCACGAAGGCAGATTTGGGGCAAGGTGGCAGAGTCAGGAGGAGTCAGCCAGGATTTCTCACAAAGCTGACTTTAAAACTGTTCCCATTTAGCAAATATTTAACCAAGGCTCAGCTGACAACAGGTCTGGTGGGGAAGGGTGTGCTTTGAGGCAGGAGGAAGGTGGCCAAGGTGGAGGCCCAGAGAAATGCCAAAGAAAGGCGGACTGAAGACCCGCCCGCCCGGGGCTGCCCTTTCCTTTACACTTCGAGGAGGCTGCTCAGTGGGAGGAAGTCGATTCCCATCTTGACACAAACAGAGGGAAACAAAAGCCCTCTCATCCTCTCCCACCCAGCCCGCCCTGCTTGCCTGGCAGTAGCCCCACACCCACAGCCTACAGTTGGCAGCTTGTTCTGGGAGCCCAGGATCCAGGCATCCCTGCTCTCTGGGAACACACAGAGCCAAGCTGGGGAGGGTGAGGAGGGTGTGCCAAGGCCCCCCACTGCTGTGAGCAGTAGTGGGACAGGCCTGCCACACCAACCCTGGACCCGCCCCAAGGTCTCAGCACAGTGCCATAGAGGGTGGCCACTTGTACTGCAGGGAGCACCCAGCTGCATGTCTCAGGGTCTGGTTCCCAAGGCCAGTGTCCCGCACCATCTCCTGCTATGGCCAAGGCCATACCCGAGGCCAAGGGAGCCATGAGGAGCAGGGAGGGTCAACAACAGCCAGCCTGGAGATCCCTGGAGCTGCAAGCTGCCCAAGCATATGCATCCTGCTTCACTGTTCCACATCCCCCTGCTGCCCCCAGAGAGAGCCCTGGCTTTGGCTCCAGATGGACATGGGAACAAACCCCAGCTCTGTGGTCTAGTGGTTTCACCTTGCCGAACCTCAGTTTTCTTCTCTGTACATTGGGACTAATTATAGCTTCAACCTCACAGAGTCGTCATCAGGATTCGATGTGCTTATTTGGCCCAGAGGGAGTGGCTGATCTATGATAGTCAGTAATTTTATAAATACTAACCTCCATCCTCCTCACACCTAGTCACCCATTCCTGTTAACTTTTCCTCAGCAGCATCCCTCACCCATATTCCTTTCTTTTCATCTTCACCATCTCCATGGGAACCTGAGTCCTAGTAAGCTGGGGCCTGGCCACCTGTCAAAACTCTCCCCAGGCCATGGTTCCCAGGTGCTCCTCAGCACAGCTCTGCTCTCAGCCAAAAGTCCAGAGGGCCGGGGCTGGACTAGGGATACAGGGCACTGTGCTGTGGGATGCCCATATTGGCAGGTACTCACCACAGGTGTGGACCTGTTATGGGCCTGTTTTAGAACTCACCACCAACCATCCCCTCAGTGCCCAGCCCAGAGTTGGACATTGAGATTCCCAGGCAGAACTTGCTGACCAAGCCCTTCCTTCAGGAGGTTTCATGACTAGCCTGGTAGCCAGTATAACCATCCAGCCCTCCCCATCAGTAGGCAACTCCTTCCAAGAGGCAGGGACTGAGGACAGGACCCAGCCCAGAATCCATGTCCTTAGTCAGCCAGCTCAAGGCAGATCAAAATGGCAGCTGGTGGCAGAACCATGTTCAGGTGAAGTTCCCGGAGACTTCATCTGACTGCTGTTATCCAGCAACCAGGCCTTCAAGGGTGAGCAAGACAGACCAAGTCCCTGCCCTCAGGGGGATACCATCTCTGATGAGGGAGAGGGATTGTCAATGAAAAGCTACAATGGGGTAAGTAAGTGTCCCAACTGGGAGAAGCACAGGAGGTCACAGAACCCAGAGGAGGGGCAGCTACCCCAGCCTGCAGAGTTTGGAAGACTTCCACAAGGAGGAAGCACCTGAGAGACGAAGATGTGCTAGCTAGGTGAAGAAGGAGGGCTGAGGAGGGAAAGTATGCCAAGCAGAAGACACAGGAAATGCAAGATTCAAAAGTGAGAGAAAGCATTAACCCATCCCACAGAGATTTATGTGAGGAGGGCATGTTGAGAAGGGCACTTTCAAGGAACAGTCTAGTATCAAGGTTCTGGAATCAGATCTCAATTCAAATACTAACTCCACCACTTGCTGGCAATCGGACTTGGGGCATGTGGCTTAACCTCTTTGAAGAACCTCAGTTTCCTCGGCTCTAAAAGAGAATAACAGCAGTACCTACCTAGTTGGGTTCAGTGAAATGAATAAATCCTGAGTAAATGGAGGCTTGTATAGCCAAAAATAGTAATTGAAAAATTGAAAGGAGTTCCATTTGTGAGAGTGTTGGTGACCAGGAAATGAGAGGTTAGGGCAGACAGTGGGGTCTTTCACAAGCATTCAGGGGTCCCACAGTGTGTCCAGTGGTGCTGAAAATGGTTTTCTGTGGTGTGATTCATGCTACAAAACAGGGATCAGCAAGGGGGACCAGTATAGCAGCTACTAGTCAGTCAGGGGATGGGAAGGTGACATGTTTGCCATCCAATCTTCTGGCCCCTCATCACTCAGAGGTTGTTAATCAGAAAGGGGAAGTAGAGAGAGAAACATCAATTAAGACTTCTGAGCACAAACACCCAAGCCACACACCACCAGACTTCAGCGTGCCACAACCCCTCTGTTCCACAGCACTGCAGTCATGGATGCTCCTGCCTCTCCACCTCCCTTAGATGCTGCACTGCTGGCTCTTCAACACCAGAGATGGCACCTTCCAGGGAAATCAAGGGCCAAGTCCTTGTTTGGCTCCATCAACATCTCATGTGTGGCCCTCAGCAAGTTCCTTGTCTCTCCAGAGCCCTCATTTTCCACAGATAGTTACCTGGGGTGGATAAGGCTAAAGGGAAAGACTAGATGGGAAAGTGCTGTGGAGGCACCATGCTCTGAATTGTGCACAGGCAGGGACCATATGTGTCTTGCTTGCTCAACATTTAGTATTTGTACTTCTCATTTCTTTTTCTTGTCTTATCGCATTGACTAAGACGTCCAGATAGATGCTACTGAGAATACCTCTAGGGTTTCACCTTTAAGTTTGAGGCTTGCTTAGTACTTGATGAATGAAGTTGTAAAGGGCTGAGGAGCAGGTAGGGGCAACTAAAGGTAAGGAGGGAGGACTTAGTTCTTCTCTCCAAACCAAGCACCCAACCACCATCACCACCAGTTGACGTCGAGTCAATTCCGACTCATGGTGACCCCATGTGTGTCAGAGTAGAACTGTGCTCCATAGGGTTTTCAACGGCTGATTTTTCAGATGTAGATTGCTAGGCCTTTTTTCCAAGGTACTACTGGGTGGACTCAACCTCCAACCTTTCAGTTAACAGCCGAGCACGTTAACCGTTTACACCAGCCAGGTGCTCCTTGAAATATTTATTAGACAGTGAATAATCCTCCAAGGTGCTTGGCACTTTACACCATCCAGGGACTCCCCCAAACCAAGGAGCCGGATAATTCTCTGGGAAAAGAGGTGCTGTGGAAACCCAACCATAGCCATGCCCACAACAAAATGGAGCCTGTTCTCAAGAGACCCACAGAAGATGGAAAAGACTCCAGGGAGGGCTTTCTGTCTCGGATACCCAGTGGGGGATGGGTGGCTCCAGGAGATGGAGGAGCTCCCTGTCACCACAGGTGTGCAAGTAGAAGCTGGATGGTTGATTGGCATGGAGGCTGGGGAGGGGATCCTACCCCAGGAGAGAGGTGAGCAGTAAAAACACGAGCTTTGGGACCAGACAGACCTGGCTCTGCCACAGACTGTGGGGAAGGACACTTGAGTTTCCTGAGCCTCAATTTCTTCAACCATAAAATAGGAATAATAATAGTACCCATCTCAAAGAGTTGTTGGAGGACTAAAAAAGATGTGTGAGAAGCACTTGACATACTGCATGACCTCTAGTAAGAGCACAATAAATGCCAGAAGCTGTTCTTATTAGTGTCAGTCACTGTGGCCCAAGCCTAACAGAAAAGAGTTAAATGCAAATACATAAACCCCATACATTTCATTAGCTGAGTACCCTCTCATACGTGTTCCTTTTGCTAAGTCAGGCTTCTTCCCAAGTCCCTCAGGACCCATAGCCAGACTCCTCCTTGTCCACTTAACACTCACGCGCATGTGCACACACACACTCACGCACGCACACATGCACGCACTCACATACACACCTGCACACACTCCTGCCCATAGCTTCCTGCTCCTTCGATCCAGACAGTAAGTGGGGCAGGAGTAAGGAGAGGGCTCCTGCCTTCTCCAGGCCAGGAAGGGAGAGGTGGAAGGAGAGGAGGGAGCAAAGAGAGAGAAAGATGAGCCAACAGGAAAACTCTCTCTTGTGCTTGCTCCTGGGCCAGGAGGAAACCCAGTCCCAGGCTGGAATGCCGGACCGGATCGGACCGGATCGTTGGCATGGGAGGCTTGATGCAGGTGGCGAATGGAAAATTTATTCAAATAAGAGGACTCCCTTGGCTTGCCCTTCTGAGCTTGGCCAGTGGTGGATGCAGGCCCTGCCCCACCCTTGCGTCACCAGCTGCAGGTGTCCATGGGTTCCAGAGGTGGCCAGAAGGGCAGGTGCGAGAACAAGTCTCCGGGGGGCCCTGCCAGCCTCATGTGCCCTGTCCCAAGCACCTGCATGATTCCCATTTGTACTTCATGGAAAACTGCCAACAGGCCCCTGAGTTCTGGGTCTGCTTCCCCAGGGAGTCCCTTGAAGGTGAGTGGGGAAGGGCCCACTATCTCCCCATCGCTGGGCAGCGAGCACAAAGCCTGCAGGAGGGGCTCCAGAAACTGCTTTGATCTGACAGGGGCAGCAATGCAGGGTTAAGAGCACTGGGCCCTGAGCCCAGGCCACTAGGTGACCTTGGGCAAGTCTCTCACGCTTCCTCTCTGTCCCCTCATCTGTCCAGTGAAGGGGCTGGATTCCATTTCTCTGGACCCTCAAGGCTCTGATGCTTTCCAACTGTGACAGAAGAGAACATTCCTTCCCCAACACTGGACCACACTGGTGGGCTCAGGCGAGGCCATGGTTCAGCTTTGACCAGATAGATCCCGAGATCCACCTGGCAGCCTGGGGCACTGAAAGGCACTGTCTCTGACTGTCACACCCCTCTATTCAGGTCAGAATCCCCTGTTGGTCATCAGCACAACTTTGCTTTAATAATTAACTGTTTAGTGTCCATTTCCCCAGGGAGGGCAGGGACCCTGTCAGCCTCATTCATAACATATCTCCAGTGCACAGCACCTAGCATGCAAGTATTTGTCAACTGACTAGGGGAGATTATGCCACAGCTCCTCAATTCAGTCTCCCACACATCTTAAGACACAGGAGGAAGGTGGGCTTTTCCTAGAAGGGTTAACTCAGACCTGGGACTGAGCATTCCCAGGCCACAGGGGCAGGGTTAGCTAGGGGCTCTCCAATCCCAGGTCTGCCCAACAAGCAGGACCCTTCCTACACAGAACTAGTTCTGGAGCAGGCCAGGCCAGCCCAAGGTCACACATCAGCAGTAGAAAAAGTCACCACCCCATCACACAAACTGAGGCTGTCACCTAAGCTCAGATCCTCAGTTTCCTCTTCCGGCAGATTCTGTCAAATGATACAGCACCTGCAAAGAGCCTGGGAAATCGGAGCCGAACAGCCCCTGTACTTGAGCCTCCTGCTCACTCTGGGCTGGTGCAGGGAAAGGGCACCATGTCAAGAGGCAGGAGGGGGTCCTGGGCGCAGCTCTGCTGGCCACTTACCTGGGGCAGGCACATCACTCTGCTTCTGTATCCCTCGTTAGACGAAACGAAGCAGGTGATCCCTGCTCCACAAAGGAACAAATGCACTGGCACTTTGAAAGACAACTACCAAGGTTCTTGTTGCCGCCATGGCCAGCAAGAATCTCGCAAAGCCCCCAAGTTCTGGTTCCCCAAATACCTGCACTCTTTCAGCTTTGGGCCTCTGCAGAGCTGCTTCCCTGCCTGTCATCTCTTCTCCTCCTTCATCCTTTAGGTCTCACCTCGGACATCCCCTCCAATGAGCTTTCCCTGACCCTGCAACCTGGGCTTGGTGCTGTGCCCTGGGCTCCCAAAGATGCCTTTCCTCCCTATCTCTGCAAATGTTCCACACTGGTCTGTCGTCCTGGTGGAGGTGAGGACCACTTTTGCCTCCCCTCCCGCATCCCCCATCTCAGCACACAGCCTGGCATATACAATGGTGGAGTCAGTGGATTAATCCTCAGGGAACGATTAAGGTTGTCCAACACAGCACCGTTTGCAACAATGAACAGAAACAACCCAAGTGTCCAACAGCAGGGGGTTGGCCAAGCAAGTTAAAATACAGAATATGGGGGCATAATGGAATATTCTGTAGCCGTTCGTCATGCAGATGTTCGCAATCCACTGTTAAGTCGGAGGAACAGATTATGCATCAGGAAAAGGCCCGAAAGTCATTATTTCTGGATGGTAAGATTATTGGAGGCTTTCATTTTCTTCCTACTATTTAACTGCATTTTCTCATTTTTCTTTGACCATTACGTATTACTTACATAACAAAAACAATATTAAAGGGAGGGAGGTCTGAGGAGGCTCCAAGTTGAAAGGTCAAGCCTCTAGGGGTTGTGAGTCCCTGGCCTCAGGATCTGACCTTTGGTGGATGCCGGCAGTGGGAGCCAGCATGAGTCTGAGGGACTCACTGCCGAGCGGCCTGACCTACCATCATGCTGTCACTCGGGTCCAGGCTGCCGAGGATCCTCAGGAAGGGAGCCTTGACCCTGGTGGGGATACTGGACCCCAAGGGCAGATACTCTTTTTATCAAATGTTCACTACGTGCCAGGCACCAGGCATGGCATCCCTTGCAAAGCTCACAACGCTCTCAGAGGGAGTTATGGCCATCCTTACCTTACAGATGGGGAAATGGTGCAGATAGCTGAAGCCACAGTGAAGACAGGCAGAGGGGACCCTCACAGTTCAGTCTCCTGCTTCACATACCTTTGGGCACCCAAGTCCAGCATCAAGCCCCCAGTACCCCATCCACATCACCCAGGGTACCTGGAGAACATTCTGGCAGGAGCAGTGAGAAGGGACATCTAAGGGCTGGAGGACTGATAGGTCGTAGACTCTCCTAGTTGGATGGGAACCCACCCACTCCTCACCACCACTGTCCCCACCCCCACCCGGGATGTCACTGTCTGCACTGAAACTCAGGATTTGTGGAATCCATCCACTATCCCCAGCTTAACCACTATGGTACTGGGCACAGAGTAATGCCCAGTGAATGTTTGCTGCTATTCTTATCCATGGAGAGCTGGTGGCACAGTGGTTAAGAGCTCGGCTGGTAACCAAAAGATCAGCAGTTCGAATCCACCAGCTACTCCTTGGAAACCCTATGGGGCAGTTCTACTCTGTCCTATAGGGTCACTATGAGTTGGAATTGACTCAACAGCAGTGGGTTTATTTTTTTGTGTGTTTGGGTTTTTTTTGATATTCTTATCCATAGTAGCAGAGGTAAAATACTCTTTCTCAAGTCTAGCTAACAGTGTTGATAAGAAAGTGCTCCCCCCACCCCATCCCTTTGCCTGGTACTCAGAAAAAAAAAACAGGATAGAATGAGTAAATTTTCAAAAATGCATTACCCTAATACCCAAAAATAATCTCTATTAACATCATTTTGGTGAATTTCTGTCCATATTTTCTTCTACACCTATACAAACATATACACTTTCAGACATACAGAACGACATCTCCGCTTTGAATGGCTACATACTATGCCATTGAACAATATCCTATTGATAGACATTGCTTCTTGCTTTCTTTTTCTTTCTGGTTTTAGCAATGCAGGGATGTACTTTCTGTTAAAGACACATCTCCATGTTATATGTCATAGTTACTTTTGTTTTTCTGGGTATGGAATGGCCGGGTGGGTTGCACCAGAGGCTTTGGGCCACCTCACCTCTCTGCTGTTGGCTGTAATGGAAGTGGGGTGTGGGATGGACCACGCTCTCCTGGGCAACCACTTCCTGTCTTGCCTTCAGAAGGACTCGATGGTTAGTGACAACGGCTTCTGTACCTCCTATTTTTCTGCCTAAGGATACACCAAGAAATCATTTCAGGAGCTAAAAACCCAGCCCCGCACTGCAGTTATCCATCCTCAGGGCTGTGGGTACCACCTTACAATGCTGGTGATGGCTCACCCACCCCTAGCCCTGCAGAGGGGCCAGCAGCAACACCCAGGCCTCCCATCACAGAGGCGGGTCTCTTTGACTGACCAGGACCTGAGGCACCAGGCAGGGAAGGGACGCGCTCTCCCACTGCCCAGTGGACCTTGGTGAGTCTCTGAGCCGCTAGGACCGTTCCTCCTCCAACAGGAGGCAAATAGCAGGCATGCTGTGAGGATCCCACGGGACAGCGCCCCTCATGTGCCTAGCACGGGGCCCAGCATGCTTGAGCTCCCTAGGAAAAGGAGTCATTTCTTCTTGACAGTTTGCCCTCTGATAACTGTTTAATTAATGACTGACTGGTGACAATTTGTTCACTGTCTCTCCCACTGAGCCATGAAATTTACACAGGTTGGCTTGGTTTGGCTGTACTGCCCCAACCCCACCCCCACCCACAGCTTGGTGCAGAGCACATGAGTTGGGGAGAGGGGGTGCCAGGACCAGAACCCAGGTGTCCTATCCCCTATCTCTTGCACTAAGGGCTCAGTTCTGAAGGGTCAGGAATGGAGAAGGGCCGAGAACTCACAGGGAGAGTCAGCCTGCCCAAGAGCAAAGCCCTCAGCCCCTGCCTCTCCCGGCTCAAGGACAAGAACAAAGGGCTCCAAACCAGTGAGTCAGACTAAGAGAAATACATGCCGGGAAGGAAGGAAGCTTCATGTGGCTGCACATGCTCAGTTCCTGCAGTCTCACACACGGCAGGGGGGAGGGGGGGAAACCACTCCTTCCAGGACAGGCAGAGGGAAGCAGAGCTGATCAGGGCCCCCGAGTCCTCCTGTATCTGCCCCCCACCCCACACACACACTGCACACCCCTCCAAACAGAATGTAAACCCTTGCAATAGAATTCAGTTATTCATCCACTGTAAGGTATTAAGACAATTTAAACTGTCATGCTGTAATTGCAGCTATTGATTATTGAACATTTACTGTGCCTAGCACTGTGCTAAGTGCTATACACGCGAGATGTAAGTTAGCCTTTATAACCCAGGGAAGTGAGTATTGTTATTATCTTTCCCATTTTACAGCTAATGAGGGTGAAACTTAAAGAGCTGAAGGTAACGCCCAGAGGTACTTGGCTAGTAATTGATGGAGCAAGCTTTGAGCTGCAAGGCTATACTGTCCACCATGGAGGCTGAGGTGAAGGAGCCCTGGTGATGCTCACAGACAAGAACTAGAACACGTGACCGCTTGAGAAGGGTTATGCAGGGCTTTGGTGGTCCAGAGAAGGGGGGACCCAACCCAGCCTGCCAGGGTGGGGCCAAGAGAAGAGTGTTCTGGCTGAAGAAACAGAATGCTTGAGGAAGCTGTAGGGATTGGTTGGTTGGGTCCTGCAGGGATTTCTCAGGGTCTAGAGCTTGACCCTGAGGTCACTGGGGACTTGGAAGGGTCTGACACAGGTTAGTGAGGTCACTCCATTACAGAGTTGGCAAGGCCCTTCCAGAGGCTCTCATCCAACCCTGTCATTGGACTCTGGGGGAAACTAAGGCCCAGAGAGGAGGCAGGAGTCACTCAAGGTCACACAAGGAATCCATAACAGGTCTGAGGCTAGACCAAGCTCTCACCCACAGAATCAGACTCTCAGAAGAAGTCAAACAGGGGACTGCTGGCAGTGGGGAGGGGAGAAGAGGGAGGGGGCAGCAGGAGGGGCTTAGCCCCTAATCACACAGGAAGTCTGCTGGGCCCCACCCCAGGGGGCTCCAGGCCAGGAGGGGCAGGCTCCAGAAGCAGCTCCTCTTAAATTCTACCACAGTCTCAACACGAAAACAGGAAAGCCAAGCTGGGCAGCCTGCTATAGCCTGGTCTGGACTGGAGGTTTGGCCTCCTAGGACCAGGCAGACTCTCAGGTTCACTGAAAAGTAACCCCTTTGCTCAGACAGAGTGGCTCCTGCCTCTGGCCACAAGGAAATAAAGTTTCTGAGATCCCAGCTGGTCTCAGGTCAAGGTGAAAGAAAGGGCTTGTTGTGTTCAGTCACTTGGCTCAAATCACAAACCCCCAATTCTCACTGCCCGCCTTGAAAGACATGACCACTGGGGAAACTGAGGCCCAGAGAGGAGATACCCCTTGACCAAAGTCACATAGTGAGCTGTGACTGTCCTGAGCTGAGGCTGGTGTGTTGGACAGCTGTCCTACCGGCCAGGTCTGCGCAGGGGTCAGACCCGGGGGTCAGGTCCCACCCACTGTGAGGAAAGGCAGCCCCTCTGCCCCTCCCCTCTTCCTGGCAGCCTTAAGTATGGAAGTAGGGGGTAGGAGCAGCTTTGGCTTTTTTTAATTGAACACAGCACCTTAATGTCTGCATATGGACAGGCCTGAGCTGTCTCCTCAGACACAAGCCCATCTGTGAGGCCAGCACAGGACCTGTTTCTCTCTCACTGAGGGCTTGTTTGTTTACTCAGTTTTCAAAATTATAACATCCGTGGTCCTGCCCTGGCCCAATCACTCCTTCCCTGACCATGTCTTTACTGTCTGCGGCTGTCCAACGGGCAGGGGGTGGGTGGGGGGAGAGCAGAAAAGGAAAAACCTTCCTGCTGGGGTCAGGGACCCTGGGCTCCCATCCTGGTTTGCAGCCTCTGAGACTTCGGGTACATCCTTTCCTCTCTCTGGGCCTCAGTTTACTCAGCAATGCAATGGAGGAAGGGACTGGTTAGATGATTTCAAAGGGGCTTGACTAGCTAGGAGGAGGAAGGGTCTGGGGTCAGAAAAATAAAAGTAGCCACTGCCTATCAGCAAGCTCCAAACTCGAGGCAACGGGGGGGGCCTCTCGGGGTTGGCTTCAAGTAAACCTCCCACAGTAGCCACAGTTCCTGCAGCCTACGAATAAAGGAGCCCCAACCAGAGCTGGGCTTCCCAGAGCTTAAGCTCTGTTCTCTGTTCTCCCTTTCACACTTTCCCCAAACAAATCAGGAGGCCATTGTCAGCTCATTCCCCTCAGATGGCCACCCACCCCTTAAATCCCTGTCAGGGCAGGGCAAATGACACACAGCTACCTCAAGAACTCAGCTAAAATGGAATTGCCAAATACCTTCCATGTGCCAGGAACTGTGTAGTGTGTGTTACACGTGCCGCCTTTCAGAATCATCAGACAGCCCCAGAGGCAGGGATTGGGATCACAGTTCCCATTTTACTGACTAGGCAGTGGAGAGGGAGAATAACTTGCCCAAGGCCACATGGCCGTCTGTCAATGACAGAAGTCTGTGGAATGCCCAGTCAAGCCCAGCCACGCTGCCTCTTGAATTGGGCTGACCCAGTGTTTAAAACTAACACGCACTTTGGAAAAACATAACGATCCACTGTCTTTGTAATACAAACCACAGCAAGTCCAGCTTCACTGAATCTTCTTGGCTGGCAGGGACCATAAGTTCCATGAGATCAGGGCTCATATCGCTGCTTTATCCCCAGTGCCCAGCTGAGACTTGGCACATAAAAGCCTTCAGAGCCAAGTTCTTCCTTTAAGAGCAAGATTGTCTCGTGCAATAAGTATTTGCTAGACACCTGCTCTGTGTCTTCAGCGCAGCCCAAGGTCCACTGGCTACCAAGTCAGAGCTGGAAAGGCACTGGAGACTGTCCTAGTGCCCCACTGCACAGATAGGCACAACGAGACCAGAGAGGAGGAAGGACTAGCCAAAGGGTTACCGGCACCAGCCCTGGGGTGCCTGCCTCCCAACCTGCACCCACAAAGGGCTTCAACAGGTGGGGTGGATTAGAGACAGGTGGCGAACAGGAGGGTGGGCAGTCTCCTGCCCAAGGGACCCCTCCTCTAGAAGGTGCTGGCTTAACAAACTTGGCTGGACACGAGCAGCTCTGTTCAGAGTGGGGCGTAGGCAGGACAGACGGCAGCTGCAGTTGGCTTGGTCACAGATGGGTGAGCGGGAAAGCAGGGATGACACTTTGTAAACCACAATTACTTATTCCTCTGCCCCTTGTAGATCCTCAGTTACCCACTGGAGCCTCTGCCTCTTCAGGTGGACTCTGCACTAGGCTCCCTGGCCAAAACACTACACTTCTGATTCGCCTGGGAGGGACTCCCTTGGCTGACGTCCTACCATGGACTATATACACAACAGTAACAGCTAATGATAACAGGGGCCAACGTTTTCTTAAAACGCAAAGAGCTCTATCCACATCATCTCACTGATCCCTCACAACAACCTAGTGGTCTGGGCTACTGTTATGCCCACTTTACGCATGAGGAAACTAAGGTGCGGAGAGGGGAAGGACCTGCCAAAATGACAGGGCAGTTGAGACAGAATCTCAAACCTGGATCCTTGGATTACAGAGCCAGCCCTTTTTCTACTCTGTCCCTTACAAGGGAAGAACGTTCTCATACTCAGAGCCGCCCAGGAAGGGAGTGAGTCTCCCGTCATCTGAGGGATGGGAGCAGAGGCTGCAGGACCACTGGCTAGAGGTCGGCCTTGATAAAACAACTTTTAAAACCTGTCAACCCCATAGGGCCAAGAGGAAGGGACACCAGATTCCCCAACCCCACATGCTACCACCACTGGGCCTGGCCACTCTAGTGCCCCATGCCCCCATATACACACACATCCTCTGACTATGCCCTACCCCCATCCTCGCTGGTCCAGACCTCACCTCTCACCACTAGAAGCACCTCCTCCCATCCACCATCATGCAAAGCTCACTCACCCACTCCACCTGTCTAAAAATATCTTTAAGCCATCCCAAGGGCCCTCAGGAGAAAGTCCTCTCCTCTCCAAGGCCAGCCCCTGTGGCTCACTCCACTCCATCCCATCCTCCCATCCCAGCAGGCCAGCCCACCCTTGCCCACTAAGCCAGCCCCCTCTTACACTCCCGCAGAAGGTCTTTCCCTTTGAGAAGACTCCTTGTCCTATCGCATGATCACCAGCCAGGAAGCTTCACATGGGCAGGGACCACGTATGAGTTTGTGCATCAGCTTGCCCCTAGTGCCTAGCACAGTGCCTGGCACGCAGTAGGTGCCCAGTAACTAGCCATTGAATGAATAAAAGAAAGACTGAGTGTGTCTGGGGCCAGAGCTCATTGCACCCCTGTGGGATCTCATAGGCATGCAGACATGGACCCTCACCACCTCAACTTCTAACATCATAACCCTCCAGCCCTGCCTTTGGAAGGTATCTCCAGATCCCTAGGAAAGAGTTTTCAGAAGCATAGAATTCCCAAGAGCAGACATTCGTCTTGGGATCTCAGATGGAGAGAAAAGGCACAGAGAGGCACAATCATTGGCCCAGCAAATTGTCAACAAGCCCTGACTCAAGATTCCTAAGTCTAGTTCTGTACACAAGGGCCAGGCAAAGGGAGGGGGTGTTCCCATCTGTCTTTTCACCCCTTTATCTTCTGTGCAGAGCCCTGGTGGTACAGTGGTTAAGAACACAGCTGCTAACCAAAAGGTCAGCAGTTGAAATCCACCAGTTTCTTGGAAACCCTATGGGGCAGTTCTACTCTGTCCTATAGGGCTGCTATGAGTCAGAATTGACTTGACAGCAATGGGTTTAGTTGGTGGATCCTCTGTGCCCTGCCCAATGCCGGACACAGAGTGGATGATGCTTATTGAATGGTCCCCATCTCACACCCTCCAGGTACTTGCTGAACACTGCTGGTGTCCAGGTGCTCCACAAACCGGGGCATGCCTACTTTCCAGAACACATGGCAGGGTACTGGGGGTTCATGAGGCTGCAGGACAGACCCAGCGCATCTTCCTAGGCATCAAGTTAGCTCAATAAGGTGACAATCCTAAGAGCTACCACTCACTGTGTTCTCACCACAAGACTGGGCCCACACCATCCAGGGGCTGTCACAATCCTCACACCCTGAGAAGTCAGTACGGTCATCCTCTTTTACAGAAGTCACTTAGGCTCAGAGAGGGTGAGCTGCTTGCCTAAGAACACCAGTCCACCTAGTGGCAGAACCAAGACTCCAACCCAAGCAGTGTGACTGCAGAGCTCTTGCTTCTTCCAACTTACCATCCAACATGTCATCAGGCAGGTCCTTTCACCTCTATAGGCTAGAAGTAACACATCTCCAAAATGGGCCCAGTCCCAGAGAGTGGAACCAGGTGTCCTGGAGAGGAGGGGCACTTCCTGCTCTTCCAGTTCTAAAATCTGTGAGATCAGAAGATTGCAGCCTTGCATGACTCAGGCCTTAAGATTCTACCAGGAGAGGTGCATGGCTTTGCTCCACCCTTGGCGTTTAAACCTACGCATCTGCCCTAATCCTTCCTTAAAACTGCCCAGCACAATCTACAAAAATCTCTTCTTCCTCCAGCAGGGAAGTGGATGGGGGTGGGGCAGGGGGAAGGAAAAAGCAGCTCAGGAATTTCTGCAACCACAGGATGATGCTTCGAGGAGACCCAGGGTGAAGTGAGTCATGAGCTCTGCCTACGGGGGAGAAGGGGGTGAAGTAAAAAACAGGACTGGTCAAAGGGAGACTGTGAGTCTCAGACTGAGTAATGATGGGACTGAGAGATCTGTGCAACCTTCAGGGGCCTTTGACACACACAGCTCTGTTCCCACTGGGCTCCCCGCCTTCCCCCACACCCCTCGCCCCAGGCCTCTGTGGCCTGCCTCTTTTCAGGGCTTTATCCACGTTGTCTGGCTGCCTGATGTGGACACCAGGGACTGTCCAGTCTCAGTAGACCATGGTTTTAATAGCTGATCTTTGGACACCCCCAGTCTGGGCCTGCCACTGACTTGCTGCCACTCCCACCTGTAAAACGGTGGGAGGGGAGTGAGAACTCAATGAGATAATAAGGTAAGGACTAGGCACATCCTGAGTGCTCAGTTAAATGATGGCTAATTTTGCAGTAGGGGCCCTGGTGGCACGAACGGTTTGCGCTCAGCTACTACTCAAAAGATTTCAAATCCCCCCAGAGGCACTGCAGAAGAAAGGACTGGTAATTTACTTCCATAAGGTTAATCCCCCCACCCCCCACCAAAAAACCAAACTTGTTGCCTCCAAGTCAATTCTGACTCACAGTGACCCTATAGGACAGAGTAGAACTGCCCCATAGGGTTTCCAAGGCTGTAATCTTTACGGAAGCAGGCTGCCACATCTTTCTCCTGTGGAGTGACTGGTGGGTTCAAACCACTATAGAGTAGTTCTGCTCTAACACACGTGGGGTCGCCATGAGTCAGAATTGACTTGACAGCAATGGGAATTTTGCAGTAATTCCGAGCCTGATATTGCCTCTCCCTTTTCCATCAACCACCATCCTCAGGCAGGAGATATTTCATTCCAAGTCCCAAGTCTCTGCATGCCACAGGCTGAGGAAGCAGCCAGACACCCAGAGGCCATGGTCATCAGTCCACATCCCCAGCTCACAGGCAGCCCCTTCAAGCCCATTCCCCTTAGAAGGATGCTCAGAGGTGTCGGGGGGAGGCAGTCCAGGTCCCAGGAAGGAGCTTCCTCACAATGCCCAGGTTGGTGGAGAGAAGGGGGGAGCAGGACAAGAGGAAGAAAGTCTGTCTGCAGTGGCGAAGCAAAAAGAAACAAAGACGGTGACTCAGTTTACCCCTATAACCAACACTTACGTCAGGATCGACCTAATGTCTAGGGGATGGGTTAAGAAATGCCCCTATGTCCTCTGACGGAACAAGATGCAGCCTTTAGGAATGCTTCCAGAGGACTTCTAATGACCTAGGAGAGATATTTATTATAAATCGTTTAGTGAAAAAAGCAGGACACAAAATTAGTTGTGGTCTCAGCAATGTATAACAACAATCCCAGAAGGGAAACACTGCTAAGGAAGAACATGGCTGGATGGTGAGATGAGCGGCTCCTGTTCTCTTCTCTAAAGTTCATTCCTCAGGCACCTGGGATGGAGGATGGGTCATGGTCCAGTCTGGGTTTAGAAAGGTGTCTCTGACAGCATGCATAGGAAGGATTGGAGGGGTGAGGCGGGAGGCCGCCGTGGAGGCTGGGGCAGCTTAGAGAGGGCAGGCCAGAGCTCAGGCCACAGCTTTTGGGAAAGGAACAGAGTGGAGGCGACTAAAGGGAGGCTGGGGGGAGGAGCAGGGCAGGGTCAAAGCCAACAAAAGCATGTTATGTAAGGCCCGACACAAGAGACTCACAGAATCCCGAGACACTTCACCCCCAGGGACTGACCCAGACCTTGGCTAAGGGCAGCAGCTCAGGCACAGCCGGGCACTGCTTCTGGCCAGCCTGGTCTCTGCAAAGCCCAGGACAACAATGAGGAACCCACACATGGCGGGGCGGGGTGGCCAAAATCAGAGCACCTCCATCCCTTCACTCCTGGGAAACTACAGCCATTTTCCACCTGTGGAGTGGTAGATTTTTTAAATCAATTGGGAGAAACTGTTTTACTCAGCAAACAAACAAGATATCATTTTTCCCATATCTGATTGTCAATCAGAGTCCCTAGGTAGCACAAATGGTTACGTGCTCAACTACTAACCAAAAGGTTGGTGGTTCAAACCCACCTAGAGGTGACAATCCCCACTACTGAGGGTGGGTACTGACAGGAGGAAGTATCAATTGTTTACAGCCTTTTAAAAAGCTATGGGTTAATGCATCAAAATGCAACAACCCAGGGGTTTGCTTTTGAGACCTCTCTGATTCTGGAACATTGTGCAGGATGTGTACAAGGGTGTTCAGGCAGCACCGTGAATACTAGAACACTGAAAAACAACCCAAATGTCCCCTAGCAGGAGACTGTGCAAATAAATTGGCCCATTAACAGAAAGGAATCCACCAATAAAAGAACGAGGGAGATCCGTATGTTCTGACATGGAAAGATGTTCACAGTATACTGGGTGAAAAAAAATCAAACCACAGAAACGTATAATGTGATCTCTTCATAAACAAAGCTATATGAGTGTGTACACAGTGGTGTGTTTGGCAACAGTGGCTCTCCAAACTTAAAGTGATTGCTTCTGGGGAGTGGGACTGAAGGGAGGGAAGACGGAGGGGACTTCCGTTTTTTCACTGTATATAATCCTAAATTGTTTGTACATGCATTACTTTTGCAATTAAAAAAAAAGCAGTGGTTGCCCAGGGCTGAAGGGTTGGGGAGACTGGGGAGTGACAGCTCACAGGTACAGGGTTTCCTTTTGGGGTGATGAAAATGTTCTAAAATTGATTGTGGTGATGGCTGCACAACTCTGTGAATATACTAAAAATCACTGAATATGTGAGTTGTACAATACCTGAATAATATCTCAGTAAAGCTATTATTAAACTCCCCCACCAGCCTTCCTAAAACAGTGGGGTGAAGGGGGTTCCTATGCCACCACAATTTCATCCTGGTCAACAGAATTTCCATAGCAACAGTGAGTTCCTCAAAACTCTCCAAGAGGCCAAAGGGCCACTGCCCAGCCAATGCCAGGTTTCTTGCCAGGCAAAGGGGGCTTGTCATCCAGCCCTGACTTGCACATCTTGAGCAACAGTGAACCTACTCCTTCACCTGTTCCATGTTGGTTTATGTGTTTTGACTATATGCAAAGAACTCCTCATACAGCACAGGCATGGCTTTCCAGACTCTTCTACCCTCTGTCTTAGTCCTCTGGGCCAGGTGGGAAGTGTGAGTTAGCTTAACCACCCACCTCTCCACGCCCCATTCCTTCTTCCACTACTCATATGGCCCTCCATCACTGCTGTCTGGAGCTGATCCAGACAGCCCGTATCCACGGCCCACATTTGCCAAAGTGGAAGAAAGTCGGTAACTGAGGCACCTGAAACCCTGCATGGAATCTCGCGTTCAGGGAACCAGTATCCACCCTGATCCCAAGGGCTGGACAAACCTGGGAGAAACAGGATCGAAACCACAGCTGCAACTGCTGCCTTCAAACTCCAAATGCCTGGCCAGTCTCCTTGCCCAAGACAGAATCAGATGTTGTTGCTGTTGTTGTTAGCTGCCTCAAGACTGGCCCCCAACTCACAGCAACCCCATGCACAATGGGATCAGACTGTTGTGATCCAGAGGGCTTTCTTTCACTGGCTGATTTTCAGAAGTAGATAGCCAGGTCTTTCTTCCTAGTCTGGAAGCTCCACTGAAACCTATTCAGCATGACAGCAACACACACACATCCACTGACAGATGCGTGTTGGCTATCGAACCAAGTCTCCCACAGAAGGCAAGAAGTCTACCACTGAATCACCAGTGCCCCCACAGAACCAGATAAAACCAAAACACCAAATGAGTTGCCATCAAGTCAATTTCGACTCATAGCGACCCTGTAGGACAGGGTAGAACTGTAGAACTGCCCCATAGGGTTTCCAAGGCTGTAAATCTCCACAGAAGCAGACCACCATATCTTTCTCTCGTGAAGCAGCTGGTGCGTTGGAACTGTGCCAGAGAGTAAATGACCATAGCAATTATTTACTGAGCACTTACTATGCCCCAAGTACTGGCCTCATGCATGTGCCTTAGCCCAACTCTTCACTTGCATTATTTCAGTAACTAGTAGGGAGGCACTATTATTATTCCCATTTTACAGATAAGAAAATAGAGGGTAAGACATTGACCCAAGGTCAGTCCCATCTGTGTTGGGACCTTGAGCTGGGTCAAGTCTGTAGGAGCAGATTTATGGGAAAATTTTGGGATTGTCAGTCCCTCAGAAATGGAAAGGACTTCAGCCATCAGGTAGCACAACGTCCTTCAGTTTACAGCTAGGGAAACTGAGACCCAGAGAAAGTAAGCAGCTTGAGTAAAGTCACACAGGCCTCCTGGCTCTGGGCCAGGGTTCTCCTCTCCGCAAATGCCCTCAGGAAAATAGGAAGGTATCATCTTGCCATCAGCCCCATGAGGCCGCTGGTGTGGGAACAAGTTCCTGCTTGCCAGGGGCTTTGAAATCCCAGGATGAAAGGTGCCGTGACAGCAAAACAGCACCATGGGCTGGAGCGCGCCTGACCTCTGCCAGGACTTGCAGGCTGGCATTCACCTGCTCACCTGCTCAGGGCAGGCACAAAGCTGCCAGCACCACTAGCCAAGCCACAGAACTCAAACAGGCCTGGGAGCTCAGAGCACTGTGGAAAGGGATATTCCAAACGCTGACATTTCCACAGGGGTGGCCCAGGTCTCCTGGGTGGAGAAACAGGCCCCAGGTAGGGAGGGGTCTGACATTTTAATAGTGTGGTATGCAAATGCCCACTGCCCCTTGGGTAGGGTGAGGGGGGTGCATGGATCACTGGAGATGGCAAGGGCACACCCTCATTTCCCTCCAACAGATATTTCTAGGCAGACAGCTTCCATGCAGGGGGTTGAGAAACTTCCTGGCCTTTTCCCCCTTCCAACCTCCCACCTTCCCTTACTTCAGGAGCCCCTTCAGGTGAGCCTGGACTAGGAATTTGAGGCATTTGAAGAGGGTTATTAACAGACTGAAGTACTGAGGAGAGAGAGGCCAGTAGGGTCTGAGTAGGCACAACCCTCTTCTGCCCAGCCCTGCATCCACAAAACAAACCCAACCTTCTCTAATAGAGGACACTTCACCTTCTGTGGCTTTAGTCTCCTCCCCTGTAAAATGGCCAGGGGAGAGGAGGGTGGGGTGGCAGTTCTCAGCCCAGGAGGTGGGAAGAGGGGGAAGCCAGAGCTGGGCGTGGGGAAAGGAAAAATCCCACCAGAAGGGCCAGGCGGACCCCACCCAGGCCATGTGAGGGGCCCCAGCAGGAGGTCTTGAATGGGTGGACTGTTACAGAGCCCCAAGAGGCTGCTACCGACAGGGGGAGGGGACAGGAAAACTCCACCAGGCCCTTCCTCCTCCCAGAGTCCTACAAGGACACTGTCCAGGACTTAATCCCCCGTGTTGGTCCTCCTCCGCTAGAGAGAGCCTGATTCATTTCTACATAACTCCCACCCCATGCCCATCCCCAGACCTGGCACAAAGGAGGAGCTCAGGCCACTGGCCCAGGACCACAGTCACTTGGTAAGCTCTTCCCAGCACCTCCTTTGTGTCCAGCCTGGGTGGAGCTCTGAGGACATGAAGTTAAGGGAAACCTGGTCACTGTTCTCAAGGGGTGTGAGGTGAACACAGCTGCTGAAACTCTACAGGACTACAAGGTAGCGAGATAAGTGTTAGCGGACACGGTATTCTGAGTCCACTGGATGGGGACAGGCAAATTCAGCCAAGAGGAACTGCCTCCTCCCTCCATGGGCTGCCCCCACACCACGCGCACACAGGCACCCTGTGTATCAATGCCTGTTCTAGGCCAGGTCCTGTGCTAGCCAAGCTCCGTGAATTAGCTCATTTAAGTCTCTCAACAATCCATTAATAAGGAAGAAATCATTCACCCCATTTCAAAGAGGAGACAACCAAGGCGCCAGGACATTAAGAGACTTATCCAAGATTACACGGCTGGGAAACAGATGCTGGGATTCCAACCAGGGCTGCCTCACCCCAGGCTAGAGAGGTTAGCCACAGAGCTGAGTTTCCCAGGCAGCCTGGGATTCCCACCTTCTCTCCCCATACTCCTGGGTCTGGAGGAGGAGGAACCTAGGACCCTGCTGCAGCCCCAGGGCTTCCCTTAGGAGCCTTGGGAGCAGCTGCCTTTCCCAGAAGTGGCCACTGTGCAATGACAGGCTGGAAGCAGGGGAGGCTGAAGAAGAAGGTGTCTGAGGAGGCCCGGCCCCGGCCTTGGCCAACGCCCCCCCCCCGACACCGCCCCAACCATGGCCACCAGCAGGGGCATCCTGCTGAGTCTGAGCGAAAAGGACAGTGGACCCCCCTCCAGTACACCCCATTTATCGCTGGTCCCACTCCCCAGGCTCAGATTCCTGGCCAGGTCCCTGGAAGCCTCGGCCACGTGTACTGGAGCTCAGTCCAGGGCAGGCTGGGGACCAAGACAGTTGAAGAAGATTGTCAACACGCGCTTTTGGGAGGTGGGGGAGACATTGTGAGGAGGAGAGGGGATGGACTTGGAACGCTTCTGGGCAGGGGTACCCGAGGTGGGGGGGTCTGCGACCCCGCCCACGGCCTGGTCAGGGGTAACGTGTAGGAGGATCCAATGCAAGGGGTCTGAGGAGGGACAGAGCTTCCAAGGGGTTTCCTATACGAGAGGGAGGGCTCGAGTCCCCGCGAGACGGGGAAGGGCCAACTCAGAAGAGGGCAGAAAGGGGCGCCCAGACGCGAAGGGAATAAGACTGGACGTGGGACGCGGTCCACAGCAGTTCCCGCCCCGCCCAGGCCCGACTCTCCGGAGCCCCCGGTCCCAGTGCGGACGGTGGGCCGGGGTGGGGGCGTGGCCCGGGGCCTCCCGGCGGGTCCCCGGGCGCGCGCGGCGCGGGACTCACCTGCGATGTGCTGGCGCCGGGCGTCGTCCAGGTGCGTGGACAGCACGTCCCCCATGGCGAGGAAGAGCCGCAGCCCGGCCTGGCCGCCGCCCGTCGCTGCCCGCGCTGCTCAGACGGACGCTGCTGGCGCCATGAAGCGCGACCCGCCCGCTCCCGCCGACTGCGCCGCCCCTGGCTGCAGCCTCCGCTCCAGCTCGGGCCCGGCTAAGGCGCCGACTTTGGCCGCGTCTGTCCCACCAGCCAGCTCAGCCTCCGGCGACCGCTTGCGGCCCAGCCGCGCTGCGCCCCGCCCCGCCGCCGGTGCCCCGCCCCCGGCCTGCCCTGCCCCGCCCCTGCCTCGGGTGGGGCTGAGGGCGCTGGAGAAGCCTGGATGGCCCGGGGGACAGAGACAAAGAAAAGGTCTCTGGAAAGGGAGACCGAGGAGGGATGGGGAAAGAGGCACAGCGGGCTCGGACCGAAACAAAGAAAGCAGTGGGGCTGGTGGGGGGGCATCCGGAGGAACGGGGGTGCCCTGGAGGACTCCAGCCTGGGTGTCACACCCTCCAACGGTCGCGCGGAAGAGACTCACGCCGAGGAGGGCGTGGAAGACCGGTCCCGGACGCCTAGGCGAACGTGCGGGAATTCAGTTTGAGCCCCCTGCCCCTTCCCCCCCCCCCCCCCCGCACAATGTTCCTCTACCCCAGCCCCGCCCGCCGGAACCCGCACTCAGCAAGTTCCCTGGCCTTGATCCGACCTGCCCCAGAAGGTGTGCCCGCCGTCTTGAACAATAGCACAAGGAAAGGAGGGGGGCAGGGAGGGCTCGAGCCCAAAAGCCCTCCGACCTCAGCGCCGGGCGGGCATTCCTCGGGCCTAGCGTATGGGTAGCCCAGGAGGCGGCTTGTAGGACAGGGTAAGTCAGGAATGGAAAAAGCAATAGCACTTTACAGTTTGCAAAAGACTGCTGTATTCAAAACCCAGGGGCTGGCATGGACTTTGGTATCCGGCCAGTGGAGCTGGGCATGGGTGGGTCATCGGACCAGAGAAATCCGGTTCCGTCCTACTCTCAGGTCCTCCCAAGCTGGTAGGGGAGATAGTCGACTTAACAACTGGGATCCCACAATCAAAGACTGGGGTGGCAGAGGCCCTTCTTGGTTGCTAATACTCAGATTTCCTGTCCTGCATCCCAACAAAGATCATCCAGTTTCTGCTTGCTCACCCCTGGTGACTAGATGCTCACCACTTCTGGGAGCAACCCATCGCATTATTGGATAACTACTACTGTAACCGTACATGGGACAGAAAACGATAATAAAAGTTAACATGACTGAGCATCTGTAATTCAGTACTGTCAGCACAGTAGGAGGTAGGTTTGAAATTGATTAATGTGATGCAAACATTCATTTACACGTTCAGTCACTCATCTGTCATCCAGCAAACAGGTTTTGAAGACCTTCTTCCAGCTGGACCCCCTACAAGATGCTGGGGGCTGAAAAGACAAGGAAACCCAAGCTACCCTACCTGCTCCATGACCCTAAACAAGTGGTGTTACTCTTTGAACCTCAGTTTCCTCATCTGTCAAATGAGAATAATGACTTGTCACTGTGAAGATTAAATGAGATAATAAAGTGCATAGCACAGTGCCTAGCGCGCAGTCAGGCATCTCTCAGTACACAGAACCTGTTATATTTTTCGTCACAGTCCCTGCCCTCAAGAGCACATAGAGACTGAGAAAGGAGCAGAACGATCTGTTTCAAGAAAATCACAGAGGGAGTAGTACCAGACTAGAAGCTGAAAGATGAGAATTTTGATAGCAGATACTAGGGAGCAGCATTCTGGGTGATGGGGACAATACAGGCAAAGGCATGATGGCCTTTGAGAGCAGAGTCATCAGGTAGAGGTGAAGTCAAGCTGGCAGGGAGGACTGGTTTCCTGTTACAGAGGCAGAAACTGAGGACCAGAGAGGGAAAGTGTCTCACCAAGTTCACACGGCAAAGTAAAGGTAGAACCCAGCCAAAGGCCAAGTCTCCTGATGCCCGGTGTCTGATTCTCTTTGAGCAACCAGAGGCAAGTGATGCTGGTAGCCTCATTTCATTTTTCCCATGGCCCAAACTGGCAGGAATTTGTAGGGACTAGAAGGGCCTGCTCTGCCCAGGGAGGGGCTAGAGAGCTGCCAGCCTACCTGGCTGGAGCTAGGTGGCATCTGGATGTCCCAGGGCATCTCCTCAGCCTAGCTGGAGACCTGGGCCAGTTGTGGTAGAGGTGGGGCTGCAGGTAGACTTTCCCCAGTCTTCATGGTGCACCCAGACCCCAGGAAACACCCACAAACTTCCCCAACGACCCCCTACCAAGACCTCCAGGACTGTGGGATTCTGGGGGGACCTCTTGACTTTGGAGACCCTCTGACTCATGTCACTTAAACCCTCTGAGTATCTATAGCTTCCTATGTGAGAGGCAAATGAGACTGTGGAAGTGAAAAGGTATTGTAAACTGTAGGATGCTATGCACATGTGTGAATGGCTCCTCTCACATCCTGGGGCCTGTTCCCTCCAATTCAAGGTTCAAAATTTGTCTGGGGTTAGAGGTGGAAGGGAACTGATTGCAAACAATCACAAGATAATCTGTGTAAATATACATGTAGAAATCGTTGAAATGGTGCATCTTGCTGTGTATACATTCACCAAAAAAATAAAATAAAATAAATGGAATTTAAAAAATCAGGGGGAACTTTTATGGGGGATGGAAATGGTCTATATCTGACTAGGGTGGTGGTTACACACAAGTATATATTTGTCAAAACTCATCAAACTGTACATTTAAAATGGATGCATTTTATTCTTTGTAAATTATGCTGCAATAAAGTTGATTTAAAAATGAAAACCAAATATATCAAGCACCTACTATGTGTCAATTGCTTTTCTAAGTGTTGGGGATACATCAATATACAAGATAGTCAAGGTCCCCACCCTCATGGAGATTGTATTCTCATGCTGGGGGGAGAAAGACAGTAAGTAAATAAGATGACTTCAGATAGTGATAAGCTCAAAGAAGAAACTAAAACAGCATGATGGGATCGGATGACAAGTGGGGGATGCCACCTTGGAGAAGGTTGTAAAAGAAGCCCTCTCAGAAGAGGTGACACTGAGACCTGATCGGCAAGAAGGAGCCTTCGTCGTGAATAAGGACTGCTGTTGTTGTTAGTTGCTGTTGAGTCGGCTCCAACTCATGGTGACCTTATGTATAACGGATTGAAATTCTGCGCAGTCCTATGCCATCTTCATGATCTTTGGTATATTCGAGTCCGTTGTTGTGACCATTGTGTCAATCCATCTCATTGAGGACTTACCTCGTTTTTGCTGACCCTCTACCAAACATGGCGACCTTTTTGTCCTGTTTAGCCATTGATCTGTTCCTGATGGCATATCTGTTCATAGAGCAGGTACCATGTGCCAGGTATCATGCCAAGGGCTTCCCACGCCTCAGCCCATGCAGTCCTCACAACACCTTCTATGATAGGAATGGTCACACCCATTTTACAGTTGAATAAATTATTGCAAAAATTTTTAAACAGTGATATTTCATTGTCTGCATATTAAAAAAATAATTGCCATCGAGTCAATTCCAACTCATAGCCACCCTGTAGGACAGGGTAGAACTGTCCCATAGAGTTTCCAAGGCTGTAATCTTTATAGAAGCAGACTGCAACATCTGTCTCCCCGGGAGAGGCTGGTGGGTTAGGACAGCTGACCTTTTGGTTAGCAGCCGAGCACTTAACCAGTATGCCACCAGGGCTTCTTTGTCGGCTCCTTATTTCAACATTGGAATAGGTGAGGCAGGCATGAAAGGGCCTGCCAGGCAAAGGTTTCAGTATAAGCAAAGGCAAGAAAGAAGAGTCCTTACGGGCTGCTGGTTCAGAAGGCCATTTCAAGATTTTCTGCAGGGAAGAGGAGAGAGGGGCCCTGCTATGGGTAGGTGGGCCAGATGGGAAGTCCCCTTGAGCATCCGGAATAGTTTTTGTTTGTTTGTTTACTTTATTCTGGGAAAATTGTAACATTCTTTAAAAGTTCTTAGTTCTCCACTTGTTAATGTCAGGCCAGTTATGATCTTTGGGTGGGGGAAGAAATGAAAAGTGTGTGTGTATGTACTTAAGGAAAGAAAATAAGAGTCATCAACACTACGAGGAAGAAGAAAGGATCCCAGGAAGTTAGACATCAGGAGGATTTCTCAACTCTAAAATGTGGGGAACTCCTGCCCTTCCTCTGTCTGTCTTTTTATTGGGGTGTCTACCTTTTTTCTCATTGATTTATAGGCGCTCTTTCTTTAGCAAGAATTTCTCAACTCTGCCAGGTTTGGTGGGGTGGAAGGGGAAGAGGGAAGAGGGTTCTCTGCTCTTCTTCTAGGGCTCTGGATGCAGTCCTCTACCACCAGGGTCTCCTTCCTCCCTTTCTTGGCTCAGGACCTGGAGCCTGGTGGAAGACACAAGGGCTGTGGATAAAAGGCAGGGATGGTCCTGATCTAGAGCAAAGAGGAAAGGTTTTTCCCCTGCCCACCTTTGGGGCCTGCCCCCACAATGCCACCTACAGTCCCTGACTCATCTGTCCTTCTTCAGGAAGTAGCTGCTGCCAAGCTCGCCACAGCGCAGCCCTGCCCTGCCCCACCCTTAAGCACATTTGGAACAAGGGACCCAAACGTGAAGAATAATAATATTTTGAAAGGGAGGGTCCAGAAGATCAGAGCCAGAGCTTGGATGGAGGCTCAGAGAAAGGAAGGAATTTGCCCCAGATCATGCAGCAGGAGACAAGGCCAGGCCCCCTTCCTTGTCCTGTAGGAAGGGGAGGAGCCCTCTCTCACCCCATTGGTCCTTCTCCCTCCCAGTTGGCCCTGAGCCCCAGCTCTGCTCTCCCTGCAAACCTGTCAGACCTGAAATAGCCCTGGAGGAAAAATACGAACACTTCAGGTAAACAGCAGAGACTGTGAATGAATCAGGATTTTGTTTTTAAGGACTATCATGTGTCCACCTCTGTTTACCCAGTTGGCATGGCCTGTTGTGCGGAAGGGACCCTGGCACTCCGCCCAGACCTCCCCTCTTTATTAACTGTTGGGTGGTGGAAGGAGCTGCGGCTCACAGCCTGTTCCATCTGTCACCTGGCCTCTGGCTGCTAAACTCCCTTCTTGCTCCTTCAGTAGCCAAGCCATCCCCTCTCCCCAGGTCCACCGCCACACCCAAGTCCAGGCCCCCATCGCTCCCATCCTGGGTGGCCGCCCAGGGCTTCACTGGCTTCCCTGCCTCCAGCCTCATCCCCTCCCACTTATTCCTCACTGGGCGGTCAGCTGGATTTTTCTAAAACATAAATATGACCATATCCTTCTCCTGTTTCAAACGTTCTATGACTCCCTGCTGTCCTCTAGATAACGTCCAGACTCCTGAACATGGCATTTGAAGCTCCTACCAGCCTCTCTTTTGCCCCTCTTCCCTCACCCTTCTCCAGTCATCCTGGCCGCCTTTCACATCCTCAAATAGCCATGGCCGTCCTACATCAGAGCTTCCACACATGCTGATCCTCTGCACATACTGAGTTCCTTTCCCTATCTTGCCCCACCAAGCCCTGTTCATCCTTTTGACCTCAGCTAAAACCTCCCTACATTGGAGAGGGCTTTCTGGCACCCCCTGCACCCCAGACTAGGTCAGTTCCCTATTATTGCTCCCCCCGCCTCCTCCACTCCTCCTTCATCACAATCAGCACATTTGTAATTATTTTATTATGTGTGTGATTATTTGTTTAAATAGATTTTCCTCTCTGAGGACAAGGACAGTCCTCTTTCAAGATGACATATGCAGTGCCAGATGTAATGGGAGCTTGGGAGGGCACCTATAATGTGCAGAATGCTGTCCTAGGCACTGGAGCAGGAAGGTGCTAGGGGCTTGTTCATCGAATCTGTCTATACTCAGGCCTGCGGTGGCCACGCCCACTTCACTTTCCATTTGATGGCAAAATTCGTTTTACAGCGTCTCTGCCATGCTGAGCCTGTGCTTGCGTACTTCCAGAGAAGGGGTGCTTACCACCTACCCAGCTCAGGATTAAATAACACTGCTGAAATCAGGCAATGGATTGTTGAAGTGCCAGCAAGTAGGCAGAGAGTGAGAAATCATAACAGTAGGATGATAAAGACCACAAAACTCCCTTTCATTGCAGCTTTAAGCTGTGCCCAGGTCTGGACTTTCTACCCTCTGCCTCACCTAATCTTCACCACAACCCTGTGAAGAAGGTGCTCATAAAAGAGAAAACTGAGACTCAGAGAGGTTAAGTGACTTGTCCAAACTCACACAGCAAGTAAATGAAGACCCATACGCAGCTCCGTCTCCTTCAGAGCTACAGCACACCACCACCCTTTCAAACCCAGTCCTATGCATTCATCTATTTCTCAAACACAAAATGAGATTTTGCTATGCCCACTGTTTTTGTTTTTCACTTAGCAATATAACATGAACGTTTTTTGGTGGCTATGAATAATCATCTACTATAATATCTAATAATCAGTCTATTGTATGGCTCCATTAGGTCCCTAGCTCATCTACGAACCTAAAGGTTGGAGGTTTGAACCCATCCAGCAGCACTGCGAAAGAAAGGCCTGGCGATCTGCTTCCATAAAGTTTATAACCAAGAAAACTCTATAGAACAGTTCTACTCTGTAACACATGGGGTTTCCGTGAGTTGGAATTGACCCAAAGGCAGTGGGTTTGGTTTTGGTTTGTGGCTCTATGAAGCTGGACATTTATTTTCTTAATTGTTTTCTGAAGCTAGAAGTGGACTTGCTGGGAGAGATACCCTCTTGAGGCTGTTGATGCATGGTGATGAATTGCCTTGCTGAAATGATTGTAGCAGCCAGCAGTTCCCCAGGCACTTGCCGTGTGCCTATCATATGCCCCTTGTCAAGAACCCTTGTGTTGTGCTGCCTTGTGCACAAGTCCTGCCTTATCCAGCCAGTCTTATCCACCTAGTGCCAGATAGTCACTCCCACTTCCTCTAGAGCCAGCCAGGAGGGGTTTCAGGCCTCACCACCCACCGCACACATCTTCCATGTCAGACTTGGTTTCCTGCTGGGCCTCAGCTGCCCCTCATCAACCAGTGATTCAGAGTCTGTCCAGGATGGCGGTGCTGTTGGGCCCACCCAGCTTTCCGAGTGACTAAGCTTGTGGTAAAGCTGGGTTGGGCCTTGCAGGGTGGGGCACCTGCCACCTCCACCAAGGCCTAGCCCTCCTTCCTCTCTCCCTCAGGTCCTCTGATTTCTGTCCTCCAGGCTTTCTCGACAGAAGGAGAATAATGGATTCAGAAACTATTTCGTGAGGGCCCACCATGCACCAGGAGTGACTGAGACTTGGCTCTCACCCTCTGTAAGGAAGGGGCCACAGTTTGGCAGGCAGAAGCCATTTTGTGGGGAAGAACAGACAGAAGGCCGAAGAGGAAGGTGGGTGGGGGAGTGGGAGAGAGATGTGGTGGGGAGAGCTCAGAGCCGGGCTTTGGGGCAGGCACTGGCCACTGTGTGAGTAAGGATGGGCCAGGGATCTGGGAAGAGGGAACCTTCAAGGACTGGGCCCTCCATAAGAGTTAGCAAAGTCAATGACAACAGGCTGAGACAGCCTGGAGCCAGGGCCCAGCCGGCTTGGCAAGTGCAACATGGAGGGGATTCAGGACCATCATCCATGCTACCAGGCCACCTTGTAGAGGACACATCTGTACACCTGTGCACAGGAGCCCTGAGCAAGGAGGCAGTTGCAAAAACATTACCTCCTCCGAGGGAACATTTGGAAATGTGTGTGTGGGGAGGTGATTTTAGTCCTTGCTACGTCACTGTGTAGGTAGGGTGCTACAAATATTTAGTGCTAAACATTCCGCCGTACTGACCAGTCATGCCCAGAGACAAAACCCCCCTACACAAAACCAAGGCTGAGCTCTCTCTGTTGTGTCTCTGCTGCCTAGTTACATTGTAGAGAAGACCACACTGATTGTAAACTCGTGAAACACTTCCTAATGTTCTAAGTATTTGTTTGTTTGTTTTTTCACTTTACAGTTCCTTGCAATGCAGGCACTGTTTTTCACCTGATCTGATGAAAGTTGCATAGAAAAATCTGCTGTTTAGATGAAGGTTTACAGAAAAAACTAGCTTCTCATTCAATAATTACTACACATATTGTTCTGTGATGTTGCTTACCAACCCCACAACGTGTCAACACTCTCCCTTCTCGACCTTGGGTTCCGTATTACCAGCTTTCCTGTCCCCTCCAGCCTTCCAGTCCTTGCCCCTGGGCTCGTGTGCCCCTTTAGTCTCATTCTGTTTCATGGGTTTGTCTAATCTTTGGCTGAAGGGTGAACCTCAGGAGTGACTTCAGTACTGAGCTAAAGGAGTGTCCAGGGGCCATATCTAAGTGTTTTTAAGATACGTTATTCACTAGACTGGAACCTTCCCTGGCTAGGGATTGTACCCGATGTTTTGCAGCCATCACACAGTGATGGTGATGGTAACAACATGAGTGTGACAACCAGCGGCCTCCCATAATGGGCCCTGGGTCAGGCCTCCGGACATATTAGCTGTGCAACAGTCTCAGGAGAGCGGCACTATTATTATCCGCATTTTGTAGGTGAGGAAACTAAAGTTCAAAGAGGTGAGGTCAGTCACATGGGTGGAAAGTTGAGAAGCCAGTTTTCTAACCTGGATCTACTTTACTACAAAGCACTGTTCCCCGCTGGTAGCACAAAACTTGCCACACAGACATTTTATCTACCCCTCAACTACCCAGTTGCCATCGAGTCGATTCCAATGCATTGTAACCCATGTGTTTCAGAGAAGAATGGTGTATAGAATTTTCAATGGCTGTGACCTTTTGGAAATCGATCACCAGGCCTTTCTTCCGAGGTGCCTCTTGGTGGATTCAAACCATCAACCTTTCATTTAGTTGCCCAACTCTCCCCAACTAGTTGCTGCAAAACTAGGCAGAACCAAGTTGTCTGAGCCCACTAATCAAGAGTCTTTCCTCTCCTCCACTATGTGAGAGGTCAGATTTGCAAATGTGGGGCTGTTTAATAATGAGAACAAACATCCCAAGGAAAAATCTGATTCTCTACCCATGCTGTCTACCTTCTCCTGGTGGTTTCTGCTCTGGAAAACTTTAAGGTAATCCCTTTACCTTAAGGTAACTCCCCTTTGTCTCTTTAAGGTATACTGAAACTTTGAAGTGCTCCAAAAATGCCACATCTTTCTTCTCTGCCCACCCAGGAGACCCTCGGGATGAGCAGGAAGTAGGGCATGGATGTTCTCCAACCTTCCTGTGGCTGTGAACCTTGGTCTGGCTCTCATCATCCTGGGCCTCAGGTTTTGTAAAATGGAGCTAAAATCCCTACTATCCTGGTTGTGGGGATGCAGTGCAGTTATCCATGTTCAGCACTTGGAGCAGAGTCTGGCACATAGTAGGCATTCAACAAGTGCTAGCCGCTTTGATGGTTATTGTCAGTGTCTAGTGTGTCAGACAGGCAGGTCTGCCTTGGATTCTAGTTCTGATGATACAAGATAGACAGTGGCAAGTGCCATGACTGAGGCTTGAGCTATGAGCCCCTGGAGCCCTAAACTGGGAGAGTGTGGAGTGAGGCAGGAAGGCTTCCTGGTGGAGGAGGAGGTATTTGAGCTGGGCTCCCCTACAAGAGATGGAGCGAATTTGCTAGTAAAGAAACCATTGTGGCCCAGGTGCGTCAGCTGGGCTGCAGAGCACAGGTTTGTAGAAATTCTCCAGGGTGTGCTCCAGGTGAGGAAGAAGGATCCCTGTTGGACTTGGGAGAGGCAGGAAGCACCAATCTGGGAAACAGGGGTCAGGTATACCATTTCTTGCTTTTCCTTGTTGACACATAATTCACATAAAGTCGAACGCACAATTCACAATGAGTTTGTAAAAAATGTTTTGCAGCTTTACTGAAGTATAATTGACATAATAAACTGCACAGATTTAAAGAGAACAGTTTGATAAGTTTTCTGTCATTTTTTTTTTTACAACTTCACCGAAGTATGTTTAATTGAGGCATAATAAACTGCACATATTTGAAGTGTGAAATTTGATGATTTTTGTGTTTCCAGTTTCTGGCTATTACAAATAAAGCTGCTGTGAACATTTGTGTATAATTTGACGAATTTTTTTTTTTTTAATTGTACTTCAGGTGAAGGCTTACAGAACAAATAGTTTCTTATGAAACAGTAGTACTCATATTGTTTTATGACATTGGTTAACAACCCCACAACATGTCAACCCTCTAACTTCTCAACCTTTTTTTTGGTGAAAATACACATAGCCAAAGATACACCGTTTCAAAAATTTCTGCATGCACAGTTCAGTGACATTGACTACGCTCTTCCAATTGTGCTGCTATTCTCACTTAAGATGAAGGCTTACAGAACAAAATAGTTTCTCATTTAACAGTTACTACAAATGTTGCCCTATGACACTGGTTAACAATCTCACAACACATCAACAATATCCTTACTCAACCTTGGGTTCCCTATCACCAGCTTCCTTGTCCCCTTCTGCCTTCTGGCCCTTGTCACTGGACTCCTGTACCTCGTTAATCTCATTTGGTTTTACGGGGCTGTCCACTCCCAGGCTGAACAGTGAACCTCGGAGATAACTTCACCACTGAGCTAAAAGGGTGTCTGGGGGCCATACTCTCGGGGTTTCTCCAGTCTCCTTTAGGCCAGTAAATCTGGTCCTTTTTTTGTGAGTTAGAATTATGCTCTACATCCTTCTCCAGCTCTGTCCAGAACCCTCTGTTGTGATCCTGGTAATCTGACGAATTTTCATCTATGTATACACATGTGTAACCATCCTGTGTATACATAGATAAAAATTTGTCAAATTACACACGAATGTTCACAGCAGCTTTATTTGTAATAGCCAAAAACTGGAAACAACTCAAACGTCCATCAATAGGTGAATGGATAAGCAAATTGAAGTATATTCTTACAGTGTAATATATATGCACATATGTAACCATCACCTCGAACCTGTCTATAGACCAAGAGGCAGTCATTCAAACAGATCAAGAGGATACTGTGTGGTTTCAAATCAGAAAAGGAGTGTGTCAGGATCGCATCCTTTCACCATACTTATTCAATCTGTATGCAGAGCAAATAATCCAAGAAGCTGAACTGTATGAAGAATGCAGCATCAGGACTAGATCAAAACTAACAAACCGCTGCAATATGCAGATGACACAACCTTGCTTGCTGAAAGTGGAGAGAACATGAAGCACTTACTAACAAAGATCGAAGACTACAGCCTTCAGGATGGATTACACCTCAACATCTCCCCTCCAGACAGTAGTCTCATGTATCTACTTGAGCTAAGAAGCACACTCTTCAAGAGTATAACTTTATGTCCCACAGTCCAGTCTAATCTTTGTCTGAAGAGTTGGCCTCGGGAATGGTTTTAGTTTTTGGCTAACAGAGAGTCCAGGGGCCATGCTTTCTGGGGTCCCTCCAGTCTCAGTCAAACCATTAAGTCTGGTCTTTTTACTAGAATTTGAGTTCTGCACCCCACTTTTCTCCTGCTCTGTCGGGGACTCCCTGTTGTGTTCCCTGTCTGGGTGGTTATTGGTGGTAGCTACTCCACATTCTTGTCAACATTGTCAGACCTTTTTAATTTTAGCCTTTCTGGTGGTGAGCAGTGGTATCTCATCGTGGTTTTGCTATGCATTTCTCTTATGACTAATGATATTGAGAATCTTCCCATACACTTTACTGGATTTTATTTTCATTTAAACTTCGTGTAATTTATTACAAAAGTAAAACATGCTCAATGTAAAACATTCAACTGCAGAAGTATATAAAGTACAAAATGAAAAATTTTACCTTATTTCCTCCATTTTACTCCCTAGAATTAGCTAACAGCTAATATAGTCTTCAAAACAAGATTTGTTATTTTTTCTGTGCCTACACAAACGTGTAATTGTATGCACATTCACATGTACGTACACAAAAACAACAACAAAACTCTTGTTTTAATAGAGTTTATACTATGTGCCAGATTTTAGGCTAAGAGACTGACATGCATCATATCACTAAATCTGTATAATAACTGCAGGAGGAGACTGGGACACAGAGAGGTTAAGACAGTTGCCAAGGTCTCACAGCTACTAAGAGGCAGTGTCCATACTTGAAACCTGGTCTTTTTGACTTCAAAATCCAGGGATGCTATCTCCTGAAAACTTAGATCCACTCACTCATTCATTTGTTGCTTTTTTTTTTTTTTTTTTAATTCATTCAACAAATATTCTTTGACCCCATGCCAGACCCAGCCCTGCCTCCAGAGTCACAGATGAGCTGAGGAGTTAGTCAGGTGGATTGACTGTATAATGCAGTGACAGAGGCTGTGATGGGAGAAGTAGGAGGGGTGGGCCTGACCTGAACTCCAGGGTGAGGAACGGGTCCTGGGGACAGGGGCAGCTCAGCTGATCCCTGAGTGGTGTGTGGGGTTTAGCCCAGGGAAGACGCAGAGAAGAAGAGATGTCAAGCAGAAGAAACAGCATGTGTTACTACCGAAGAGAGGGGGAGGGTTGTGCTCTTGGGGAGAGTCCATCTCTTCCCCGCGGGGGGCGGGGGTTGAATAGAGGCCAGCTAGGTGGAAGGGTACTGGCAGTAAGACCTTGTGACCAAGTTAAGGAGCCTGAG
The DNA here is from genome assembly GCA_030035585.1 of Dugong dugon. Lineage (NCBI taxonomy): Eukaryota > Metazoa > Chordata > Mammalia > Sirenia > Dugongidae > Dugong > Dugong dugon. The sequence continues at coordinate 72,294,962 of CM057471.1, forward strand.
CATAAAAGGGACTGTGGAAGGGCTGGAGTCACAATTCTCAGAATACAGGTTTTCAAATTTAATTTCCTTCCCTCCCCACCCTACCAGATTCCTCTGCAAGCAGCACAGTGTCCTGGTAGCTCGGAGGGAGGTCATGCGGCACCATGCTCCACAGGTGCCCGCAGGGACAGAAGCACCCAGGGCTTGCGGGTGGGAGGCCTCTGACTGTCCTCCAACCCTAGCCCTTAGCTCTAGTATTCAGGCAGCCTCACTGGTCACGAAGGAACCCATTGCCCCCTGGTGGTGGCTGGGACACTGCTGTGGAGGGAAATCCGACCCCTGCAGAGTCCTGGGGAATGGGGACAGGGCAGGGGTCCAGAGGCCCCACTTCTTCCAGACATCTCCCCTCTCATTCACCAGGACCACCATCCACCCAGTTGTTCAGTCAGGGCTCACCCTTGAGACTCCTCTTTCCTCTCTTTTCAGGAAATCCTACAGGATCCATCTATATAATGTACTCAAAATCTGGCCGCCCTCACCCCGTCAGATGCTCCGCTAGACTGTCCCCTCTCATCTCTAACCCAGATCTTTGCCACCACCTCCCAAATGATTTCTCTGGTGTCTCTCTGGACGCCTACTCAAGTCTTTACACAGAAGTCAGGGGGATTTTGTTTTTCAGGTATAAGTTACCTATAGTAAAATGCACAAATCTTAAGTGTATAAAACATACATTTTGGCATACGTCACCACCCATGTAAGACCCACCTGGATCAAGGTACAGAACATTACCAATCCCATAAGCCCACTTTATTCCTTCTCCCACTTCATACCTGTCTTAATTTTGACCCAAAATGGTCTGTGGGTGTCGTGGATGGTCTGTTAGGTGTAGCACGAGAAAGTGAAACCCATGCAAAAAGCCCAGAAGACTAGCAGACTTCAGTACTCACAGGTCCCAGAGAGGGGCTTCCAGAAGGCCTGGGCGCAGGGCCACATGGGGGGTTGCACCCAGGGACAAGGCACCAGCAAACTAGAGCTGTAGGAGAGGGCCTGTGTACGGCAAGCAGGGTAGGGTCTTGGGTTAGAACATGCTGAAGTTTTATCGGTGGGTTTAAAGGTTTTGGAGCCCTGGTGGCGCAGTGGTTAAGAGCATGGCTGCTAATGAAAGGTCAGCAGTTCAAATCCACCTGCCGCTCCTTGGAAACTCTGCAGGGCAGTTAGTTCTACTTTGTCCTATAGGGTTGCTGTGTGTTGGGATCGACTCGACCGCAGCAGGGTTGGTTTTTGGTTTGTAGGGCATTGGCTCAGAAAAAGGGAGAAACGTTTATCGCGGGAGCCGTACCGGACACTGCTGGGAGGGGCGAGGAGTGACTGTGACTGTTAAGAGACTGAGTTACGTGATAGCAACAGTGTCTCTATCACAGGAAAACACATGGTACATGGCTGGGAGGGCTAGTTAGAGACTACAAGTGTTGACCCTGTGACAAGATAGGAATGGCCATGTCAGAAACCAGGTGAAAGTGTAACTAGGAAGAATTAATGGATGCCGAGGCAGCAAATTATGGAGGCCACAGACTGGCTTGATGACAATACACCCTCAAGGTAAACAGTATTCTAATCTCATATCCCAAATGATCTATCAGCCATAGATCAGTCTGGCCTGCTTTCGAACCTCAAATAAATGGAATCATCTTATACTGTGCACTCTTCCGTGTCTAGCTTTTCCCGCTCAGCCTTCCATCTTTGAGATTTATTCCTGGTGTTGTGTGTATTCGTACCTTGTCCTTTTGATTGCTGGGTAGTAGCATTCCATTGTGTTAACGTGCCACCACTTATGCAGCCATTCTACTATTGAGAACATTTGGGTTGTTTCCAGTTTGGGGCTACTAAAAATAAACTCCAATGAACGTGCCGGTATAAGTCTTTGGTGAACATATAAGCACTTTTTTCTATTGGATATACGCCCAGGGGTAGAACTGCTGGGTCACAGGGTAGGTAGATGTTAGCTTTAATAGATACTGCCAGAGTGGTTGTACCAATTTACAGTCCACCAGTAATGTATGAGAATTGAGTGATTTTACAAAACTTTTTATTTGGAAATAATCTCAAACTTATAGAAAAGTTGCAAAAATAACAATAGTACAAAGAACACACTTGTTTAGCCTTGTCATACGGTAAAAACATCACAAAGTTTAGTAAAGCAAAAAGAAAGCTTTATTTGGCATATATTCAAAAAGGCAAAAGTGGGAAATTGGACAAGCATGCTGCCAGAGCCATGTCTGCCCAAAGCCAAGGAAATTATAGAATAGACAAAAGTGGGAAAATGGACAAGTGTGCTGCTAGAGCCACATCTGTCCAAGTCTAAGGAACTTTATAGAGTCATCAGTATATATTAACATTACATTGAAAGCTTCACCTTTTTACAGATTGGCTAGAAACTGTGATCCTACATTTTGAATTGTCTTTATTAACAGTTATTGGTACAGGTTTCAGTAACGACAGTCAGGAGGGTCCTCATTGGTCCAACGAATCTTACTATTCACTAAATGCCAATAAAAAAAGGTAAGAGTGGATAACTAGATAGTAGACAAGAATTATCTTAGGTGAAGGGAAGGATAGCACACACTACAGGGTAAGTCAGCACAACTGGACTAAACCAAAGCTAAGAAGTTTCCCGAATACAATCAAACACTTTGAGGGACAGAGTAGCAAGGACAAGGGTCTGGGGACCATGGTTTCAGGGGACATCTAGGTCAATTGGCATAACAAAGTTTATTAAGAAAACATTCTGTATCCTACTTTGGTGAGTGGCGTCTCAGGTCTTAAAAGCTAGCAAGCGGCCATCTAAGATGCATCAATTGGTCCCAACCCACCTGGAGTAAAGGAGAATGAAGAACACCAAAGTTACAAGTATTAGCCCAAGAGACAGAAAGGGCCACATAAAACAGAGACTGCATCAGCCTGAGACCAGAAGAACTAGGTGGTGCCCGGCTACCACCAATGACTGCCCTCACAGGGAACACAACAGAGAGTCCCTGATGGAGCAGGAGAAAAGTGGGGTGCAGAACTCAAATTCTAGTAAAAAGACCAGACTTAATGGTCTGACTGAGACTGGAGGAACCCCGGAAGGCATGGCCCCAGAACTGTCTGTCAACTCAGAACTAAAATCATTCCCAAGGCCAACTCTTCAGATAAAGATTAGACTGGACCTTGGGACAAAATGATACTCGTGAAGAGTGTGTTTCTTAGCTCAAGTAGATACATGAGACCAAATGGGAAGCTCCTGTCCAGAGGTGAGATGAGAAGGTGGAGAGGGTCAGGAGCTGGCTGAATGGACACAGGAAATCAGGGGTGGGAAGGAGGAGTGTGCTGTCATAGTATAGGGAGAACAATTAGGGTCACATAACAATGTATGTATAAATTTTTGTATGAGAGACTAACTTGAATTGTAAATTTTCACTTGAAGTACAATAATAAAATTTTAAAAAAGGTAAGAGTGGAAAGTATGTGGGTCTTCTGTGCTGTATTTTATGATTTGCTTACGTGAAAGTTTCCCTAAAAGATGTTCTCCAAGATTATCCTAGCTATTGTCATTATATCTCAGGGCCCAGTTGATGTGTCCTTGTGAGTCCTTGTGAGTCCAGCTCCAGCTGGGTCACATTTTAGGACAGGGAATAATGGCTCCAAATAGTATCTCCTAAATCACCCTTTACTTAGATTAACCTATTATTTTATACCATGGGGGGGAAAATATATATACATATATATATATATATATACATATATATATATATATATATATATATACACAAACATACACATGTATAATATTCATATATATATACGTATGCATGTTATGGATTGAATTGTGTCCCCCAAAAATGTCAGTCAACTTGTCTAGGCCATGATTCCCAGTATTATGTGATTGTCCACCATTTTGTCATCTGATGTGATTTTCCTATGTGTTGTAAATCCTACCTCAATGATGTTAATGAGGCAGGAGTAGAGGTAGTTATGTTGATGAGGCAGTATTTAATTTATAAGGTTAGGTTGTATCTTGAGTCATTCTCTTTTGACATATAAAAGAAAGAAAAGAGCAGAGAGACGGGGAACCTCATACCAGCAAGAAAGCAGTGCCGAGAGCAGAGTGCATCCTTTGGACCCGAGGTTCCTGCGCTGAGAATCTCCTAGACCAGGGGAAGATTGATGACAAGGACCTTCACCCAGAACTGACAGAGAGAAAGACTTCCCCTAGAGCTGGCACCCTGAATCTGGACTTCTAGCCTCCTAAACTGTGACAGAATAAATTTCTCTTTGTTAAACCCATTCACATGTAGTATTTCTGGTATAGCAACACTAGATAACTAAGACAATGTATGTATGTATATAGTTTTTTTCTGAATCATTTGAGTGTAGGCTTCATATATCATGGTCCTTTGCCCCTAAATATTTCAGTGTGTATTTCCTAGGCATAAGCATATTCTCTTACCTTATTATGGTATAGTTATCAATTTAGGTACAATTAACATCAATACAACACTTTTATTCAATCTACTATTCATATTCCTATTTTATTAATTGATGTGATAATGTCCTTTATAGCATTCGTCCCTCTCTGATACAGGATCCATTCTAGGATCAGTTATTGCATTTAGTTGTCATGTCTCTGTCCTGTTGCTGTCGAGTCCATTCTAATAGTGACCCAGTAGGACACAGTAGAACTGTCCCATAGGGTTTCCAACTCTTAAATCTTTACAGAAGCATTCTGCTGCATCTTTCTCCCATGGAGTGGCTGGTGGATTGGAACAGTAGACGTTGGTTAGCAGCCTATGCTTAACCGCTGCTCCACCAGGGCCCCTTCATGTTTCCGTAGTCTCTTTCACTTGGGAGCATTTCCACAGCCCTTCTCTTCTTTTATAACTTGAGTAATGGTTCTCAATTCAAGGCAATTTTGTCCCCCAGGGGACATTTGACAATGTTTGGGAGACACGGTTGTCGCAATTGGAGGTGTGCTACTGGCCTCTAGTGGATAAAAACCAAGGATGCTGCTAAACACCCAGAATGCATAGGACGTTTAATGATTAAGAGAATGGGCTTTGAGTCAGGCATACCTCAAATTGCATCATTGTCTGCCACTTTCTGGCTTTGAGTGAATGACTGGATTTTGAGTGAATGACTGGACATCTCTTTGACTCAGTTTCCTCATTTGTCCTTGGATGTAAAAGTGATGCCTCTTATACAGGGGTGTTGGCTGATCTGATGAGCTAATGCTTGTAGAGCACTATGTGCTGGGCACATGGTAAGCACTTGATAACTGTTATTATTTGTGATACAGACATGGTTGAGGCAGACATGGAGCTTGTCCAGACGCTCTCCTTCTTGTAATCCCAGAGGCAATCCTTCTTTTCCCTGGCCAGTTAAAAGTTCTTGGTACTCTTTATTGCATTTGCTGGATGCCTCCTTCCTTGACAGCTGCCAAAGGGCAGAGACACTCCCTGTCTGTTTGACACAGAGCCTGGCATAGAGGAGGAAGGAAGGAAGGAAGGGCCAGTGGGCATTCTTTTCGTGTGGTCTTCTGGAAGAGGTGAGGTCCTCTGCTGAGATGCCAATTCTGGGTTGGAGGAGGAAACAAGGATGGAGATGAAGTTTCCAGGTTTTAGGAGTATAAGGTGATGGGGAGTGGAAGATGAGTGAGGTACTTGTCTTGGTACAAATTTAAGAGGATACAAACAAACAAATAAAACCTATAAATAATGGTTTAACACAATATTTTTAAACATAAAAATTAATGAAAAAATCCATGATGAACAAACTATCAAAAAAATTTTTTATTGTACTTTAGATGAAGGTTTACAGAACAAACTAGCTTCTCATTAAAAAATTAGTACACATATTGTTTTGTGACATTGGTTGCCAACCCTACAACATGTCAACACTCTCCCCTTCTCGGCCTTGGGTTCTCCATTACCAGTGTTCCTGTCCCCTCCTACCTTCTAGTCCTTGCCTCTGGGATGGTGTGCCCCTTTAGTCTCCTTTTGTTTTATGGGTCTGTCTAATCTTTGGCAGAAAGGTGAACCTCAAGAGTGACTTCAGTACTGAGCTGTAAGGGTGTCTGGGAGCCATACTCTTGGGGTTTCTCCAGTTTCTGTCAGACCAATAAGTCTGGTCTTTTTTTTTTTTTTTTTTTTGGTGAGTTAGAATTTTATCTACATTTTTCTCCAACTCTGTCCGGGACCCTGTATTGTGATCCCTGTAAGAGCAGTCGGTTGTGGTAGCCAGGCAACTCAGTCTGGTGGAGGCTGTAGTACTTGTGATTCATTAGTCATTTGGACTAATCTTCCCCTTTTGTCTTTGGTTTTCTTCCTTCTCCCCTGCTCCCGACGGGGTGAGACCAGTGGAGTATATTAGATGGCTGCTCAAAGCTTTTTTTTTTTTTTATTTTTAAATTGTACTTTAGATGAAGGTTTACAGAAGAAACTAGCTTCTTATTAATCAGTTAGTACACATATTGTTTTGTGACATTGGTTACCAACACCATGACACATCAGTAGTCTCCCTTCTCGACCTTGGGTTTCCTATTACCAGCTTTCCTGTCCCCTCCTGCCTTCTAGTCCTTGCCTCTGGGCTGGTGTGCCCCTTTAGTCTCATTTTGTTTTATGGGCCTGTCAAATCTTTGGCTGAATGGTGAACCTCGGGAGTAACTTCATTACTGAGCTAAAAGGGTGTCCGGAGGCCATATTCTCAGGGTTTCTCCAGTCTGTCAGACCAGTAAGTCTGATCCTTTTGTAAGTTAGAATTTTGCTCTACATTTTTCTTCAGCTCTGTCCGGGACCCTCTATTGTGATCCCTGTCAGAGCAGTCACTGTTGGTAGCCAGGCACCAACTAGTTGTACTGGAATCAGTCTGGTGGAGACTCTGGTAGTTGTGGTCCATTAGTCCTTTGGACTAATCTTTCCATTGTATCTTTAGTGTTCGTCATTCTCCCTTGCTCCCGAACAGATGAGTGGAGTACCTCAGATGGCTGCTCACAGGCTTTTAAGACCCCAGGTGCTACTCACCAAAGTAGAATGTAGAACATTTTCTTTATAAACTATGTTATGCCAATTGAGCTAGATGTTCTCCAGGACCATGGTCCCCACAGCCCTCAGCACAGTAATTCAGTCCCTCAGGGAGTTTAGATGTGTCTATGGAGCTTCCATGACCTTGCCTTGCACAAATTGTGCTGGCTTCCCCAGTATTGTGTACTGTCTTACCCTTCACCAAAGTTACCACTTAGCTATTGTCTGTTTAGTGTTTTTCCATCCCCACCTTTCCCCTCCCTTGTAACCATCAAAGATTGTTTCTTTTTGTGTGTAAACCTTTTCGTGAGTTTTTATGGTAGTGGTCTCATACAATATTTGTCCTTTTGTGATTGACTTATTTCACTCAGCATAATGCCCTCCAGATTCATCCACATTCTGAGATGCTTCCCAGATTCATCCTTGTTCTTTATCATTGTGTAGTATTCCATTGTGTGTATGTATCATAGTTTATTTATCCATTTATCTGTTGATGGGCACTTAGGTTGTTTCCATCTTTTTGCTATTGTGAACAGTGTTACAATGAACATGAGCGTGCATATGTCTATCGTGTGAAGGTGTTATCCAGTGGAAACCTCAGGTTCTTGCATAGCATGACTCATATTGGCTAATAAATGAGAGACCGAGGCGGGAGAATAGGAAAGGCACCTTTATTTCACTGTACAAGGAAAAGGAGTCAGTGTGAGCTGTTGCTGCCAAGGCTGCTAGCCAAGGGCAGGCAAGCAAGTTACTTTTAAAGGGGTTTACAAGTAGGGAGTTCACACAAGTTCTTAATCATACTACACAGGCACAACGGGGTTTATGTATATCTCCAAGCAAAAGCAGGATTCAAATGCAAAGTTGGGGTAGGGGGGAAGCCCAGCAAAAGAAACGGATTTTTCAATACAACGCTGTAGGGGAGGAAGCCAGGCAAAGAAAACAGGATTTTTAATATAGCACCGTAGGGGGATCTCTCTCACACCTGCCATTTCTTTTTGGACATTGGTCATTCAAGACCAGTGTCCATTTTGAACTATATAGCCCAGCTCAGAATTGTTTGGCATATTTTCAGGGAGGGGCAAATATATCAGACCTAGGCCTTTCATTGTGGCTACTGACCACTCGTTGGTTTATAACTGACTATTTACTAAATATTAAAAGAAAAAGAGTAGCTTTTATGCCCTGTTTATGTGGATGTCTCCCTAATAGATTCCTTTTTTTTAGATTGTCTTAGCTATTGTCTTTATACATCAGGGCCCAGTCAATGTGTTTTTATGAGTCTTTGTGAGTCTAGCTCCAGCTGGGCCACATTCTTTATGTTCAAGGACGGGAATAACGGCTCTAATATTACCTCTTTTTTTTTTCTTCTATTGTCTTTTTTTCTTTTTAATTGTCTAATATTATCTCTTAAATCCTTTTTTTTTTTAAATTAGAGATTGGAGATAGTAATACCTGGACTTAATCGAGCCCTTAAATGGCGACCGTGGCAGGCTCTTTAAACTCACGGTGCTGGTTTTCAACTAGATACCATCTGGTTCTTCACCAGAATCTTAAGTAAGAGCGATGTTCGCATTAATTGGATTGCCGAAGTGAGCAGACTCAGTATGCGTTAACATTTTAGCCCGAGACCTTCTTTTGCCTTTTAGGTGTGTAAGACAATAGAAGATAAATTTTATTATGTCTAATACTATCAGGATGCAGATTAAGGATGTTACTAACCCTTGCAGTAGTGATCTAGCCCATGTACTTATTTTTGATGGTAACCAACCAAATAAATCTGGTGTTTGTAAGGGTGTTACAGCGTCTAACCAAGTACTTTGCTGTCTAATTTTATGTACATCTTGTTTTCTTTTTCCTGTGTTGTTGGGAGTATTCCATCATTTTCTATGCTCTGAAATACCTTCAGTAGCAGTGGTGTTAACTCTTCTTTGAACGTTTGGTAGAATTCTCCAGTGAAACTGTCCAGACCAGGACTTTTTTTTGTTGGGAGTTTTTAAATTACCTTTTCAATCTCTTCTTTTGTTATAGGTTTATTTAGTTGTTCTACCTCTGTTTGTGTCAGTTTAGGTAGGTAGTCTGTTTCTAGAAAGTTGTCTGTTTCCTCTAGGTTTTCAAATTTGTGCAACAAATAAATGCAACAAGCGGTATTTGCTACAGCACTGATTACTTTCTTGGGCTAATAAAAAATTTAAGGCTTTTTTATCTCATGTCACCTTGGCTAATGGGGTCAGAGATTACTGTTGTGTTTTTATCCCTCTAGCAACTTTGTCTGTTATTTGTCCCATAGTGATTGAATAATTTTTAAAAGATTTTTTAAATTTAAGTGTACCATAACTAGGAATTAAAGCTTCCAACCATACCCTGAGTGTTGGACCAATGGGTTTCTTTTTGACTCTCGTTTTATAATGTGTAACAGTATAACATTATCTTTTTAATATTTACTATAATCATTATTATGAATATCTAAAGGTAATCTTAAAATTCTCGGAGTACATTGTCCATGCACTCACCAGGAATCTAAACAGAGATTGTCCACATGAACTCACTGTCAGCTGGAAAGGGATCATTTAAAACTAGTATAGTTTGATCTACCACACAAAAACATATACTCATAAGGAGCACAAAAAGTTTGTCTAGAGGAAACAGAAGGTATAGAAAAATTTACATGTGGTAGCCAGATTGTTATTATAGAATCCACGATTAACAAGATAATGTAGGATGGACCTCTCCTGTTGGAGGTCTTTAGTTAATGTTTAAAACATACTGTTTCTCTCAAGGGCAAACTGCCCTTCCTTGATTTACCTGTTAACAGTCATGGGTCACTTCCCCAGAAACAGAAGTGTCACAAAACTGTTTTTATGAAAGAAGAACTTTTAATTCAAGAGTTATCTTATCTAAACCCATCAGTTAAATACTATAGGAGAAAGGAAAATTGTTTTTTATATCCAGAAAGGAGGACCTTAAAACATCAGCAATATTTTCACATAAAATCTATAGTCTTTTTTATTCAGTTTTATGTAGTTAATTTATGTTCCACGTGGTTCTGCATCAGCCGCAGTCTGTGAACTCATCAGCTTCTATATACAAGTTTTTGGATTCAGTCTAGTCACAGTTTTTTTTATAAGTCTAATACAGTCCTTGTTTTTTATAGTCCATTTTTTTGTTGAGATATTTAGGTCAAACGTTTTTAGCAAATCAGCAAATTAAAAATTTATTTGCAGATGACAAATCTTAATATGGCCATGATTAATTTATAAGCATAATACTCTTAATTTAAAAAAATTTAGAACCAAATAAAGTCGGTTTAAAGAAACTTTAGACAAAAATTTTTTTTTTTTTAATATATATTTTATTGTACTTCAGGTGAAAGCTTACAGAGCAAATAGTTTCTCATGAAATAGTAGTACACATGTTGTTTTTTTTTGACATTGGTTAACAACCCCACAACGTATTAAGCCTCTAAATTCTCAACCTTTTTTTTTGATGAAAATTACAGATGGCCAAAGATACACCGTTTCAAAATTTTCTACATTCACAGTTCAGTGACATTGACTACGCTCTTCCAACTGTGCTGTTATTCTCACTTAAGATGAAAGCTTACAGAACAAAATAGTTTTTCATTTAACAGTTACTACACATGTTGCCCTATGACAATGGTTAACAATCTCACAGCACATCAAGAATATCCTTACTCCACCTTGTGTTCCCTATCACCAGGGGGCTTCCTTGTCCCCTTCTAGACAAAAATATTTTTAAATATAATGATAAACTTTATTTTTAAAGAGCTTCAGTTATAATACACTATATAATAATTTTGAGACATGATACCATATAGTCAGGATATGCCAAGATTATCAAGTCTCTAGATGCCTGAATAGTAATAAAAAGACTTTATAGGTAAATGATGTGAATGTCCCAGTCAGACCATTGGCTCTGATGTTAGATTTAAAAAGAAAATAAAGTTGCGGCCAAGTTAGCAATAAAGAAATAATAATAAAATTATGGCATAATATTATGCATTTACAGTCTAATATTAGTCAAAAACGTAAGAGGAAATATTAACAAATAAATTTTGACCCAAAGAGAATCAGGTGTTTCTCTTGATTTTGACTACACATTTCATGTAATTTATAGCACATTAAATAAACTTTTCCTTTATATAAAAGTTTTCTTTCCCGGAGCCATGCAGCTTGATTTTTGACTCAGGAATTTTATTTTAATGAGAAGCTGAACCTTTGTCTTTGAGGCAAATTACACAAAGAATAAATTAACCCTGTAACAAATCAAAGAAAATTTTTAACAGTGAGAAACCCCATTTTTTGTTTTATATGTTATTTAATGTTAAAAGCTCTTAAAAAATCTCATAAATTGAACCATTAAACTTTAGTCAGACAGATAAAACTTTTGACCATATTAAATAAATATTTTTTAATAAGCCTCTTAAATGTTGTCTTTGTTCTATATCTCTTATAGTACATCTTTTTAAAATGGCAAAAATGAACACACTCATTAGCAGACCCCAAATATATAGATATAGATATCTATATCTATATATATATTATTTTGTGTGTGTGTGTGAGAACTATAAAAAGCAAAAGAATATAAACTTAAATTATGATAAATATGCATTTACTCAATTTAATATCTGAAAATTACCTAAAAGTTCCTGGAAATTATCTTAAGCTTGTATACCATAAAATATAATTGTTGAAATTAAGTTTGTTTAAACATTTCAAGTTTTAATTTAAATTCTACTATTTTTTAAATCTAATTTTAGCCCTTAAAGATTTTATCAACCAGCTTTGAAAATCACAAAGTTTCTGTTCAACTGACCAATTTATTGAGATGGATATAATCTTATCTGTGGCTAGGGGTGGAAACATTTTTTTAAGCCATTTTAGATGTGTCTCATTATGATTTTTATTTTTTGCTTTTAAAAGTTCTCTTATGATAGAGAGAACTTGTTTACAATTCTTTTATGACTGAGATCTCTCTAATTTTTGGTAAGTATAGTAAAGCAGCAATTAAAAAAAGTTTTTTTTTTGTCTTAAAAAGAGTCTCTAGGGAGGCGATGCCAAGATGGCAGAGTAGTCAGACGCTTCCCGTGGTCCCTCTTACAACAAAGAACCGAAAAAACAAGTGAGTAGATTATATATGACAATCTAAGAGCCCTGAACATCAAAGGCAAATTGAGGTATTGGACTGACAGAGATGATTCAGAAGCAGCAAGGAGTTGCCAGAACCTGACCCTGCAGGAACTGACACTCTGCAGCTAGCACACGCAGTGAGGCAAGCAGTGGTGCTTGGGACATGTTTCCCACATCAGGAGATATCAAGCCGCGGAGAGTCTACTCAAGCCCCCAGAACCAGTGAAAAGCGGCACTCAATTGGCAAAAGATAAGTACATGCATCTAACCTATTGCGCAGATCCAAAAACACCCTCTTTGGGAAAACCTTCTCTCCCATTTATCTGCCCCCTCCCCATTCTGCACTGGGTCCAGGGCTGACTTCAGCCATTGCTGTATCCCCTGGGCCGGAAGTAAGGACCCCTCATATGCCCTGAGCCATTCTCCTCGCCTTGGAGAGGGAACAAATTAACAAACAGGAATGAATGACCTGCCAGCTCCCCTAAGCCAGGAATTTAGGGTAGGTGCAGCTCCTTTGCTTAGGCACAGGCATAAGGGGTCCCAATACTCTGAATGCCTTTCACCCCTGCACAGTCCTGTGTGGGCCCATCTCAACAACGTAGGCCCTGATTACCACAGTACAACAGGGTATATACCTGAAGCCTAACTTACACTGTATCAGCTATATGGTGGAGTGGCAGGTTCATGACATTTGACACTGCTCGTCCATTAAGCAGGGTTATCACCTACCCACATCAGGGGCCTGAGGACTGGTGGCTCCACCAGTGCCACCTAGCCACCCATGACAGGGGTCCAAGAATAAGTGGGGCCTCACAGTCCTTACAGCCAAAAGCATTGGGTGCCCATAGTCCAGTTGCAAAACCCACCCAGCCACATGCTGTAAGCAACAGGGACACGCTTTCCTCTGAGACACTCGGGGCAGCTGTCAGTCCCCTGCCTTGCTCAGCAAGTGACCCCCTACTGCAGCCAGATACTTGTGCCTACCCCAATCATCCCTGCCCATCTAGGACTGTAGGTGAGAGCCTGCACCACACACTTGGTAACCCACTACCTGGACACCTGAGCTGAATTCATACAAGAAAAGTAAATGGACTCCTGGGCTCACACACCTTGCAACAGATCTAACCAGCTGGTGACAGGGTGTTAGAGCTTCAAAGATGCCAATAATCAAACTAGTTCACATGAGTAGCCTATTTGGGCATATCAAAACAAAACAAAACAAGAAGCTAGGACACAGTAAGCAAACATAAAATAAATAGAATAACTTATTGATGGCTCGGAGACAACAATCAACATCAAATCACATAAAGAGGTAGACCATGATGGCTTCAGCAAGCTCCCAAAACAAAGAATTAAGAAATTTTCCAGAGGAAGAGAACTTCTTGGAATTACTGGAGGTAGAATACAAAAGATTAATATACAGAACTCTTCAAGATATCAGGAAGGAGATCATGCAAAATGCAGAACAAGCCAAGGAACGTACAGACAAAGCAATAGAGGAACTTAAGAAGATTAGAGAAGAGCATAATGACAAATTTAACAGATTTCAAGAATCCATAGAGAGACAGCAAACAGAAATCCATAAAATTAACAATAAAATTTCAGAATTAGAGGTTCTGGCAAGATGGCGCTCTAGGCAGAAGCACCACGCCGTCCCTCCACAGCAAAGATCTGAAAAACTAAGCCAAACAGAGAATGCAACAATCCTGAAACCCTAGAACATCAAATGAAGAGATAAAGAACTCAGCTGAGCACCAAATGGAGTGAGAATACTGAAAAAGAACGGAGAGCGAGGAGAGATTCATGCAGAGGTCCCCTACCAGCTAACGCAGAGCGGATCCACCATCTTGGACTCCTATCGGAGACCAGCAAACGGGGGTATGAGAAATCAGCCTCACGGAGCATCCAGTGGGAGACAAAAACAGCCGGTAATTTCCGGTATGCGCTTTCCCACCCCCCACCCCTCTTCACCCCGGCTTGGGCTCCTCTGCTTCCCGTGGACACAGTCTCTTGACTGGGAAGCGCCGGCTGCTTGGATTCCACACACCCAAGCGTGCGGCTCTCTGGGTGCCATTTGTTGGCTGCTAGCGTTGCTTTTTTTTTTCTGCTTCTTTTGATTTCTCACTTGCCTCTCACCGCCTACCCCTCCTTTTGCTCGAGTGCCTGGCTCCGAGCACCATCTTTGCTTCTTCCTGAGGGGCTGCGGGGATCCATTCGAGTGTGCAGCTGCTTCCCAGTCTGGACTGCCGCACTGGTGGGATCCCGGGGCTTTTGTTCATTTGTTCCTCTGCTTCCCGCAGCCACGGTCTCTTGACCCGGAGGCGCCGGCTGCTTGGATTCCACACTCCCAAGCGGGCAACTCTCTGGGTGCCATTTGTTGGCTGCTGGTGTTGCTTTTTTTTCTGCTTCTTTTGATTTCTCACTTGCCTCTCGCCACCTCCCCCTCCTTTCACTCAAGTGCCTGCCTCCATGCGCCATCTTTGCTTCTTCCTGTGGGGCTCCAGAGCACAGGCAATTTGTGATATACGCTTTCCAACTCTCCACACTTCTTCAACCACACTCGGCCTCCTCTGCTTCCCACGGACACAGCCTCTTGTCCAGAAACACCAGCCTGCACTGGCTGGCTCTCTGAGTGCCATTTGTTGGCTGCTGGTGTTCCTTTTTTTTCTTCTTCTTCTGCTTCTTTGGATTTCTTGCTTGCCTCTCACCGCCTCCCCCTCCTTTCGCTCGAGTGCCTGGCTCTGTGCGCCATCTTTGCTTTTTCCTGAGGGGCTGCGGAGCTCCATTCGAGTGTGGAGCTGCTTCCCGGTCTGGGCTACCGTGCTGGTGGGATCCCGGGGCTTTTCTTCGTTTTGAATTGTTTTTCTGTTTTCTTTTCCTTTTCTTGAGTTGGGAGCCCTTTCTGGCCAGGCAGAGCTGCGAACCAGGGAGACTTCCCTTCGGCTTCCACAGAAGTGCAGAGGGATCCTGAGGACATTTCTTTTCTCGTTGGTTATTTTTTTTCCCCCTGTTTTTTTGGGGGGCCTTTCTTGTTCTTTTTTTTTATTTGTTTTGTTTTCTTTTCCCTCTTTTTCCCTTTTGTCTTTCTTCATTGCTCAGTTTCTCATCTCTCTATATCTTCCTTCTCTTTCTGATCCCTGAATACCAGGCGTTGTATGCCTCTGCACCTTCTGGCCAGGCTGTGCTGCAACACCTGAGAGCGACTTCCCCAGACCTCATAGCTCCATCGGTGGGATCCCTGGGAACTTTGCGGTTCTTTAACCTTTCTGATTTTTATTTGTTCATTCTTTTCTTTTCTTCCTCTTCCTGCTTCTGTTTTTCTCCATTTCATAGTCTCTCATCTCTCCATTCCAACGGCAAGCTCCCCTAGCATTCTTTTTTGTTTGTTTGTATGTTTTTTGACTCCTGTTCCTTTCTCCTGTCTCCCATATCCAGCTTAGCTCCACACATAACCATCTCCCCACTGCATCCTGCCTACCTGCACCGTGCGCTTGACATCACACGACCAAGCAGTGCAGGCACAGCCTACTGGAACCTGCCCAGCACAGATTACCAACCCGCCCTGGTGGCTGTAGTGAGTGCCACAAACAATCCATCCCAGTGGCTCCTCTTCAGCTAGACCTGCCCTGCTGTACCATATCTGAGTGACTGAACCTGCCAGTTGGAGAAGAAGGCGAAAAGTATTGAGTGCACAGATGAGCAAACAACAAAGAGCACGCAGTCCACCTGCTCAGACATACTCAAATTTTTTTTCTTAAAAAAGGGACAAAACAAACAAATCTACAACCAATAAATGAGAGAAGTATCTACTGAATGCCCCCAAAACAGCAAACAATATCAAAACATTTACAAAAACAGGACAGGATGGTTCCAATAGGCATCCAAATTAAAACACCAGATGACTCTCCTGTGGAAGAAAATGCATTAGAAGTACCTGATAGGGAATTCAAATCTCTAATACTCGGAATTTTCCAAGAACTGAGGCAAAAAGCTGACAAACATGAGAAAAAAATAGACAAATTCATGGAAAATACAGACAAAAAATTGGAAGAATTCAGGAAGATGATGCAGGAACAAAATGCCAAAATAAATTCACAACTACAAATTATACAAAAACCACAATTAGAAATCCGAAAGATAAACAACAAGATTTCAGAAATGGATGATGTCATAGAAGGGCTGAGAAGCAGATTTGAAACCGTAGAAGACAGGATCAGTGGAACTGAAGACAAACACTTGGATACAACTCTGTTTCAGGAAAACTCAGAAAAAAGAATAGAGAAAAATGAAGAGACCCTGAAAGTTATGTGGGACACAATTAAAAGCAAAAGTTTACGAGTGATTGGCATTCCAGAACAGGAGGAGGAAACAGAAAACACAGAGAGGATCATTGAGGAACTGCCGACAGAAAACTTCCCCAATATCATGAAAGATGAAAAGCTGGCCATCCAAGAAGCTCAATGAACCCCATATAGAAGAGACCCCAAAAGAAAATCACCAAGGCATATCATATTCACACTCGCCAAAACCAAAGACAAACAAGGAATCCTGAGAGAAGCATGTGAAAAACAAGAAGTCACATACAGAAGAGAAACAATAAGACTAAGCTCAGAGAAACAATGAGACTAAGCTCAGATTATTCGGCAGAAACCATGCAGGCAAGAAGGCAGTGGGATGACATATATAAAATTTTGACAGAAAAAAATTGTCAGCCAAGAATAATATATCCTGCAGAACTCTCGTTCAAATTTGATGGTGAAATTAGGTCATTTCCAGATAAACAGAAACTAAGGGAATATGTAAAAGTCAAACCAAACTTACAAGAATTATTAAAGGGAGTTCTTCGATATGAGGACAAACAGCTTCAGCCCGCAGGCAGGACCTAGGATGCAGGATCGTGCGAGCCAGGTACCAATCTAGGAAATGAACTCTCAAGGACTATCCAAAACCAAAAGAAATACAACAGGGAATCAGAGCAGTCAATCGATGGATGACAACAACATCAAAACAATGACAGAGGGAATAAACAGCATAGGTATAGAACCTTCTAATAGAGAGGAAGGCAAGGCGATACCAAGTAAGGGTAGACTGCTTCAAACTTAGAAAGATAAGGGTAAAATTCATGGTAACCACAAAGAAAGTTAACAAACCAACTCATAAAAATAAAGACGAAAAACATAAAGTCTCAGCAAAAACAAAACCTAAAAAAACAAAAGAAATGAAAAAAAATCCACAAACAAAAGTAACTCAGCATAAGAGAGTAAGAAGAACAAAGAAAACTTCAGCACCACAAAAAAAAGGACTACAAAATGACAGCAACAAACTCACATCTATCAATAATTACACTGAATGTAAATGGACTCAATGCACCCATAAGGAGACGGAGAGTCACAGAATGGATAAGAAAACAGGATCCATCAATATGCTGTCTATAAGAGACACACCTTAGAAACAAAGATGTGAATTTCTTAAAAGTCAAAGGTTGGAAAAAAGTATATCAAGCTAACAACTACCAAAAAAAAGCAGGAGTGGCAATTCTAATCTCAGATAAAATAGACTTTAAAACAAAATCTACCATAAAATACAAAGAAGGACACTATATAATGATTAAGGGGATGATCCCTCATGAAGACATAACCATAATAAACATCTACACACCCAATGACAGGGCTCCAAAATACATAAAACAAACTCTAACAACACTGAAAAGAGAAATTGACAGTTCCACAATAATAGTAGGAGACTTCAACACTCCACTCTCAGTAAAGGACAGAAAAACTAAGAAGAAACTCAGCAAAGATACAGAAGACCTAAATGGCACAATCAGCCAACTTGACCTCATAGACATATATAGAACACTCCATCCAACCGCTGCAAAGTACACATTCTTCTCCAATGCACATGGAACGTTCTCCAGAATAGACCACATCTTAGGCCACAGATCAATCCTCAACAAGATCCAAAACACTGACATAATTCAAAGTACCTTCTCTGACCACAATGCCATCAAGGAAGAAATTAACAACAGAAAGAACAAGGAAAAAAAATCAACTACATGGAAACTGAATAATACCCTGCTTACACATCACTGGGTAATAGATGAAATCAGAGACAGAATCAAAAAATTCCTAGAATCAAATGAGAATGAAAACACATCATACCAAAACCTTTGGGACACAGCAAAGGCACTCCTCAGAGGACAATTTATAGCAATAGATGCACATATCAAAAAAGAAGAAAGGGACAAAATCAAAATATTAACCACAGAACTCAAACAAATAGAAAGAGAACAGCAAAAAAAAGCCCACAACCACCAGAAGAAAGGAAATAGTAAAGATCAGAGAGGAAATAAATGAAATAGAGAACAGAAAAACAATAGAAAGAATCAACAAAACCAAAAGTTGGTTCTTTGAAAGAATCAACAAAATCGACAAACCACTGGCCAGACTGACAAAAGAAAAACAGGAGAGGACACAAATAACCCAAATAAGAAATGAAATGGGGGACATTACAACAGACCCAACTGAAATAAAAAGGATTATAACAGAATATTATGAAAAACTATACGCCAACAAATTTGAAAACCTAGAGGAAATGGATAAATTTCTAGAAACACACGGCCTACCCAAACTACAACAAAGTGATGTTGAAAATCAGAACAGACCCATAACAAGAGAAGAGATTGAAAAGGTAATAAAAAAAACTCCCAACCAAAAAAAGCCCTGGCCCAGATGGCTTCACTGGAGAATTCTACAAAACATTTACAGAAGAGATTGTACCAGTTCTACTCAAGCTATTTCAGAGCATAGAAGAGGAAGCAACACTTCCAAATTCATTCTATGAAGCCAGCATAACGCTGATACCAAAACCAGGCAAAGACGTCACAAAAAAAGAAAATTACAGACCAATATCTCTCATGAATATAGATGCAAAAATTCTGAACAAAATTCTAGCCAGTAGAATTCATCATCATATCAAAAAAATAGTACATCACGACCACGTAGGATTCATACCAGGTATGCAAGGATGGTTCAACATTAGAAAATCAATCAACGTAATCCACCATATAAATAAAAGGAAAGAAAAGAATCACATGATCATCTCAATTGATGCAGAAAAGGCATTTGACAAAGTCCAACACCCATTCCTGATAAAAGCTCTCAATAAAATAGGTATAGAAGGGAAATTTCTCAACATAATAAACGGCATCTATGCAAAACCAATGGCCAACATCATTCTTAATGGAGAGAGGCTGAAAACATTCCCCTTGAGAACACGAACAAGACAAGGATGCCCTTTACCACCACTCCTATTTAACATTGTGCTGGAAGTTCTAGCTACAGCAATAAGGCAAGAAAAAGAAATAAAGGGCATCCAAATTGGTAATGAAGAAGTTAAACTGTCCCTGTTTGCAGATGATACGATACTATACATAGAAAACCCTAAAGACTCCACGAGAAATCTACTGGAACTAATGGAAAGATTCAGCAGAGTAGCAGGATACAAGATAAACATTCAAAAATCAGTTGGATTCCTATACACCAGTAAGGAGAACGATGAAAAGGAAATCAGGAAATCAATACCATTTTCAATAGCCCCGAAAAAGATAAAATACTTAGGAATAAATCTGACCAGAGATGTAAAAGACCTATACAAAGAAAACTATAAAACACTACTGCATGAAACCCAAAGGGATCTACATAAATGGAAAAACATACCATGCTCATGGATAGGCAGACTCAACATTGTGAAAATGGCAATTCTACCCAAAGCAATTTACAAATACAACACAATCCCGATCCAAATACCAACAACATTCTTCAAAGAGACGGAAAAACTAATCATTAACTTCATATGGAAAGGGAAGACGCCCCGAATAAGTAAAGCACTACTGAAGAAGAAGAATAAAGTTGGAGGACTCACACTACCTGACTTCAGAACCTACTATACAGCTACAGTAGTCAAAACAGCCTGGTACTGGTACAACAACAGATACATTGACCAGTGGAACAGAATTGAGAACACAGATGTAAAGCCATCCACCTATGGTAACCTGATCTTCGACAAGGGCCCAAAGTCCATCAAATGGGGAAAAGACAGTCTTTTTAACAAATGGTGCTGGCAAAACTGGATATCCATCTGCAAAAAAAATGAAACAGGACCCATACCTCACACCGTATACAAAAACTACTTCAATATGGATCAAAGACCTGAATATAAAGCCTAAAACTATGAAGTTCATAGAAGAAAAAATAGGACCAACACTTCAAGCCTTAATACATGGCATTAACAGGATACAAACCATAACCATCAACACACAAAACCCGACAGATAAGCTAGATAACTGGGATCTTCTAAAAATCAAACACCGATGCTCTTCAAAAGACTTCACCAAAAGAGTAAAAAGAGAACCTCAGACTGG
Source organism: Dugong dugon (assembly GCA_030035585.1). Lineage (NCBI taxonomy): Eukaryota > Metazoa > Chordata > Mammalia > Sirenia > Dugongidae > Dugong > Dugong dugon. Next base: position 72,315,565 of record CM057471.1, read on the forward strand.
GAAAAAATTTTTGGACAATACAAGTCAGACAAAGGTCTAATCTCCATAATCTACAAGAAAATCCAACACCTCTACAACAAAAAGACAAATAATCCTATTAAAAAATGGGCAAAGGAAATGAACAGACACTTCACCAAAGAAGACATTCAAATGGCCAACAGACACATGAGGAAATGCTCGCGATCACTAGCCATTAGAGAAATGCAAATTAAAACCACAATGAGATACCATCTCACCCCGGCATTACTGGCACGAATCAAAAACACTGGAAACAACAAATGTTGGAGGGGCTGCGGGGAGATGGGAACTCTTATGCACTGCTGGTGGGAATGCAAAATGATACAACCATTTTGGAAAATGATATGGCACTTCCTCAGAAAGCTAGAAATAGACATAGCATTCGATCCAGCAATTCCACTCCTAGGAATATATCCTAGAGAAATAAGAGTCGTCACTCGAATAGACATACGCACACCTATGTTCATGGCAGCATTGTTCGCAATAGCAAAACAATAGAAACAACCTAGATGCCCATCAACAGATGAATGGATAAACAAACTATGGTACATACACACAATGGAGTACTATGCAACGAGAAAGAACAATGATGACTCTGCGAAGCATCTCATAACATGGATGAAAGTGGAGGACATTATGCTGAGTGAAATAAGTCAATCACAAAAGGACAAATATTGTATGAGACCTCTATTGTAAAAACCCATGAAAAAGTTCACACACAAAATGTAACAATCTTTGTTGGTACCAGAGACGGGAGGGGTGGAGGGGGGGAAATACTAAATAGGCAATAATAAGTGGTATCTTGGGTGAAGGGTGAGACAGTACACAATACAGAAGAAACTAGCACAACCTGTACAAGGAAAGGTCATGGAAGCCCCATAGACACGTCCAAACTCCCTGAGGGACTGAGTTGCTGGGCGGAGGGCTCTGGGACCATGGTCTCGGGGAACGTCTAGCTCAACTGGCATGACACAGCTTATAAAGACAATGCTCTACATTCTACCTTGGTGAGTAGTGTCTGGGGTCTTAAAAGCCTGTGAGCGGCCATCTAAGATACTCCACTGGCCTCATCCCTTTGGGAGCAAGGGAGAATGAAGAGAACAGCGTACAAGGAAAAGATTAGTCCAAAGGACTAATGAACCACAGCTACTACGGCCTCCACCAGACTGAGTCCAGTACAGCTAGATGGTGCCCGGCTACCACCACTGACTGCTCTGACCAGGATCACAACAGAGGGTTCTGGACAGAGCTGGAGAAGGATGTAGAGCATAATTCTAACTCACAAAAAAAAAAAAAAAAAAAAAAAAAAAAAGACCAGATTTACTGGCCTAAAGGAGACCGCAGAAACCTCGAGAGTATGTTCCCCAGACACCCTTTTAGCTCAGTGGTGAAGTTACCTCTGAGGTTCACTGTTCAGCCTGGGAGTGGACAGCCCGGTAAAACCAAATGAGACTAACGAGGTACAGGAGTCCAGTGACAAGGGCCAGAAGGCAGAAGGGGACAAGGAAGCTGGTGATAGGGAACACAAGATTGAGTAAGGATATTGTTGATGTGTTGTGAGATTGTTAACCATTGTCATAGGGCAACATTTGTAGTAACTGTTAAATGAGAAACTATTTTGTTCTGTAAGCCTTCATCTTAAGTGAGAATAACAGCACAATCGGAAGACCGTAGTCAATGTCACTGAACTGTGTATGTAGAAATTTTTGAAACGGTGTATCTTTGGCTATGTGCATTTTCACTAAAAAAAAAAAAAAAAAAAAAAAGGTTGAGAATTGAGAGGGTTAATATGTTGTGGGGTTGTTATCCAATGTCATAAAACAATATGTGTACTACTGTGTAACGAGAAACTATTTGTTCTGTAAACCATCACCTGAAGTATAATAAAAAAGAAAAAAGAAAGAAAAAAAAATTTCAGAATTAGACAACTCAATAAAAAGTTATAGGAGCAGAATTGAGGCAATGGGAGTCAGAATTAGTGAGATTGTAGATAAAGCACTTGGCACCAACTTACTTGAGGAAAAATCGGGTAAAAGAATTTAAAAAAATGAAGAAACCCTAAGTATTGTGTGGAATTCTACCAAGAGGAATAACTTATGAGTGATTGGAGTACCGAAATAGGGGGGATAATAGAAAATACAGAGAGATTTTTTGAAGATTTGTTGGCCAAAAACTTCCCTGATCTTGTGAAAGATGAGACAATATCTCTCCAAGATGCTCACCAAACCCCATACAAGGTAGATTCCAAAAGAAAGTCACCAAGATACATTATAATCAAACTTGCCAAAACCGAAGATAAAGAGAGAATTTTAAGAGCAGCTAGGGATAAATGAAAAGTCATCTACAAAGGAGAGTTAATAAGAATAAACTCAGACTATTCAGCAGAAACCATGCAGGCAAGAAGGCAATGGGATGACATATATAAAGCCTGGAAGGAAAAAAATTGCCAGCCAAGAATTATATATCCAGCAAAACTGTCTCTCAAATATGATGGTAAAACTAGGGCATTTCCAGATAAACAGAAGCTTAGGGAATTTGCAAAAACCAAACCAAAATTACAAGAAATACTAAAGGGAGTCCTCCAGTTAGAAAATCAATAACATCAGATAACAACCCAAGACTAGAACATAGGACAGAGCAACCAGATATCAACCCAGATAGGGAAGACACAAAAATCAAAGCTAAAATGCTGAAAATAGGGAAACAGAGACATCAATATGTAAAAGATGACAACATTAAAACAAAAAACAGGGACTCAAAAATGTAGTCGTATGTCTTTCAAATGGAGAGGAAGAAAAGGTGATATAAAGAAATAAAAGACTGGTATAAACTTAGAAAAGTAGGGGTAAATATTAAGGTAACCACAAAGGAAACTAACAATCCTACACATCAACATAAAAAACAGAAAAAACATAAAGACTCAGCAAATACAAAATCAATAACAATGAAAAGAAAACACATAAAGAAAAATGACTCAGCACAGAAAACTAAGTGGAACAAAGAAACTATCAACAACACACAAAAAAGACATCAAAATGACAGCACTAAACTCATACCTATCAATAATTACACTGAATGCAAATGGACTAAATGCACCAATAAAAAGACAGAGAGTGGCAGATTGGATTAAAAAACACAAACTGTCTACATGCTGCCTTAAGAGACACACCTTAGACTTAAAAAGACACAAACAAACTAAAACTCAAAGGATGGAAAAAAATCTGTCAAGCAAACAACACTCAAAAAAGAGCAGGAATGGCAATATTAATCTCTGACAAAATAGACCTTAAAGTAAAATCCACCACAAAGGATAAGGAAGGACACTATATAATGATTAAAGGGTCTATACATCAGGAGGACATAAGCATAATAAATATTTATGCACCCAATGACAGGGCTCCAAAATACATAAAACAAAGTCTAATAGCATTGAAAAGAGAAATAGACAGCTCCTCAATAATAGTAGGAGACTTCAACACACCACTTTCAGTGAAGGACAGAACATCCAGAAAGAAGTTCAATAAAGACACAGAAGATATAAATGACACAATCAACCAACTTGATCTCATTGACATATACCAAACACTCCACCCAACAGCAGCCAAGTATACTTTCTCTTCCGACACACTGAAACATCATCCAGAATAGACCACATATTAGGCCATAAAGCAAACCTTAACAGAATCCAAAGCATAGAAATACTACAAAGCATCTTTTCTGACCATAAAGCCATAACAGTAGAAATCAAGAACAGAAAAAGCAAGGAAACAAAATCAAACACATGGAAACTGAACAACACCTTGCTCAAAAACTACTGGGTTATAGAAGAAATTAAGGACAGAATAAAGAAATTCATAGAATCAAATGAGAATGAAAACACATCCTACAAGAACCTTTGGGATACAGCAAAAGCAGTGCTCAGATGTCAGCTTATAGCAATAAATGCACACATCCAAAAAGAAGAAAGGGCCATAATCAAAACATTAACCCTACAACTCGAACAAGTAGAAAGAGAGCACCAAAAGAAGCCCTTGGGCACCAGGAGAAAGGAAATAATAAAAATTAGAGCAGAATTAAATGAAATAGAGAATAGAAAAACAATTGAAAGAGTTAACAAGACCAAAAGCTGGTTCTTTGAAAAGATCAACAAAATCAATAAACCATTGGCTGAACTGACAAAAGAAAAACAGGAGAAGAAGCAAATAACCCAAATAAGAAATGAGATGGGCGATATCACAACAGACCCACCTGAAATTAAAAGTATCATAACAGAATACTATGGAAAATCGTACTCTAACAAATCTGAAAACCTAGAGGAAACGGACAAATTTCTAGAAACACACTACCTACCTAAACTAACACAAACAGAGGTAGAACAACTAAATAAACCTATAACAAAGAAGAGATTGAAACAGTAATTTAAAAGCTCCCAGCAGAAAAAAAGCACTAGGTCTGGACAGTTTTACTGGAGAATTCTACCAAACTTTCAGAGAAGAGTTAACACCACTACTACTAAAGGTATTTCGGAGTATAGAAAAGGATGGAATACTCCCAAACTCATTCTATGAAGCCAGCATAACCCTGACACCAAAACCAGGTAAAGATACCACAAAAAAACAAAATTACAGACCAATATCCCTCATGAACATTGACACAAAAATCCTCCAAAATTCTAGCCAATAGAATTCAACAACATATCAAAAAAATAATTCACCATGACCAAGTGGGATTTATACCAGGTATGTAGGGATGGTTCAACATTAGAAAAACAATCAATGTAATCCATCACATAAATAAAACAAAAGACAAGAACCACATGATCTTATCAATTGATGCAGAAAAGGCATTTGACAAAATCCAACACACATTCATGATAAAAACTCTCAACACAGTAGGAATAGAAGGGAAATTCCTCGACATAATTAAGGGCATTTATACAAAGCCAACAGCCAACATCATTCTAAATGGAGAGAGTCTGCAGCATTCCCCTTGAGAACGGGAACCAGACAGTGATGCCCTTTATCCCCACTCTTATTCAACATTGTGCTGGAGGTCCTAGCCAGAGCTATTAGGCTAGAAAAAGAAATAAAGGGCATCCAAATTGGCAAGGTAGAAGTAAAATTATCTCTATTTGCATATGATATGATCTTATACACAGAAAACCCCAAAGAATCCACAAGAAAACTACTGGAACTAATAGAAGATTTCAGCAAAGTATCAGGATACAAGATAAACATACAAAAACAGTTGGATTCCTCTACGCCAAGAAAGAGGACTTCAGACAGGAAATCTCCAAATCAATACCATTTACAATAGCCCCCAAGAAGATAAAACAATTAGGAATAAATATAACCAGAGACGTAAAAGACCTATACAAAGAAAACTACAAGAAACCAAAACAGACCTACGTAAGTGGAAAAACATACCTTACTCATGGATAGGAAGACTCAACATTGTGAAAATGTCGATTTTACCCAAAGCAATCTACAGAGACAATGCAAAATGCAAACCCAATCCAAATTCCACCGGCATTTTTTAAGGAGATGGAGAAACAAATCACCAACGTCATATGGAAAGAGAAGAGGCCCCGGATAAGTAAAGCATTACTCAAGAAGAAGAACAAAGTGGGAGGCCTCATACTACCTGATTTTAGAACCTATTTTACCGCCACAGTATTCAAAACAGCCTGGCACTTGTACAACAACAGATACATAGACTAATGGAACAGAATTGAGAATCCAGACGTCAATTCATCCACCTATGAGAAGCTGATATTCGACAAAGGCCCAAAGTCCATTAAATGGGGAAAAGACAGTCTCTTTAACAAATGGTGCTGGCATAACTAGATATCCATCTGCAAAAAACTGAAACAAGACCCATACCTCACATCATGCACAAAAACTAACTCAAAATGGATCAAAGACCTAAATACAAAATCTAAAACAATAAAGATCATGAAGAAAAAATAGGACAACGCTAGGTGTCGTGGTTTGAATTATGTCCCCCCAAAAATGTGTATATCAGTTTGGCTGGGCCATGATTCCTGGTACTGTGTGATTTTCCTATATGTTGTAAATCCTGCCTCCATGATGTTAATGAGGGAGGATGGGTGGCAGTTGTGTTAGTAAGGCAGGACTGGATCTACAAGACTGGACTGTGTCCTGAGGCAATCTCCTGAGATATAAAAGAGAGAAGTGAGCCGAGAGACATCAGGACCTCATACCATCAAGAAAGCAGTGCCGGGAGCAGAGCGCGTCCTTTGGACCAGGGTCCCTGCGCCGAGAAGCTCCTAGTCCGGGGTAACGCTGATGGAGAAGGCCAAGACAGGGAGAAGGCCAAGAGAGAGAGAAAGCCTTCCCCTGGAGCTGACACCTTGAATTTGGACTTATAGCGTGCTTTACTGTAAGGAAATAAACTTCTCTTTGTTAAAGCCATCCACTTGTGGTATTTCTGTTGTAGCAGCACTAGATGACTAAAACAGAATTTGGTACCAAGAGAGTGGGGTGCTGCTCTAACAGATACCTAAAATGTGGAGGCGGTTTTAAAACTGTGAAGGATAGACGTACAGCACAAGAATAACCATGAATCTGTGAAACATAACATGGATTAATCTGGAAGGCATTATGCTGAGTGAAATTAGCCAGTCACATAAGGACAAATATTGTATAAGACCACTATTATAAGAACTCAAGAAAAGGTTTAAACACAGAAGAAAACATTCTTTGATGGTTATGAGGGTGGGGAGGGAGGGAGAGGGGTATTCACTAAATAGATAGTAGGCAAGAATTATCTTAGGTGAAGGGAAGGACAACACACACTACAGGCGAAGTCAGTACAACCGAATTAAACCAAAAGCTAAGAAGTTTCCTGAATGCAACCAAACACTTTGAGGGACAGAGTAGCAGGGGCAGGGGTCTGGGGACTGTGGTTTCAGGGGACATCTAGGTCAATTGGCATAACAAAGTTTATTAAGAGAACATTCTGCATACTACTTTGGTGAGTGGCGTCTCAGGTCTTAAAAGCTAGCAAGCGGCCATCTAAAATGCATCAACTGGTCCCAACCCACCTGGAGTAAAGAAGAATGAAGAACACCAAAGTCACAAGGAAAGTATTAGCCCAAGAGACAGAAAGGGTCACATAAACCAGAGACTGCATCAGCCTGAGACCAGAAGAACTACATGGTGCCTGGCTACCACCAATGACTGCCCTGACAGGGAACACAACAGAGAACCCCTGATGGAGTGGGAGAAAAGTGGGGTACAGAACTCAACTTCTAATAAAAAGACCAGACTTAATGGTCTAACTGATACCGGAGGGACCCCAGAAGACATGGTCCCTGGACTCTCTGTTAGCCCAAAACTAAAGCCATTCCCAAAGCCAACTCTTCAGACAAAGATTAGACTAGACTATAAGACATAAAATGATACTCGTGAAGAATGTGCTTCTTAGCTCAAGTAGATACATGAGTCTAAATGGGCAGCTCCTGTCTGGAGGCAAGATGAAAAGGCAGAAAGGGACAGGAGTTGTTTGAATGGACAAGGGAAACCAGGGGTGGAAAGGAGGAGTGTGTGCCGTCACAGTATGGGGAGAGCAACTAGGGTCACATAACAGTGACCCTATGTATGTGTATAAATTTTTGTATGAGAAACTACCTTGAACTGTAAATTTTCATTTAAGACACAGTTAAAAAAAAAAAAAAGAATTATTCACTCCAACTCCCTTAGGTTATAAATGGGGATACTGAGACCCTGAGAGACCTGAGACAGCCAAGATCCATTCCTCAGTTCACTTTGCATAAATAGTTACAAGCTCCGCCCAATTTCTATGGAAACTTTACATCAGAAAGTCTCAGAGAAAACCTCTGGAAGGTTACACAAGCAACTGGTAACTAGGTTGCCTCTGGGGAGGGCAATCAAGGTGGAGTGAGACTTACTTTTTGCCAGAAACTCTTTTATACAAGTGGTGGCTGTGGAACATAATTGGAAAGTACTTTAAAGTAGCTACTGATGATTTTAATTTTAACATTGTGATTGTTTATTGAGAAACTATATCATAAAACAGGTATGGAGCTGCCACCTCCCCCTGCAAATCTGGCAAAACAGAGCCCTATGTCATGGATTGAATTGTGTCCCCCAAAATACCTGTCAACTTGGCTGGGTCATGATTCCCAGTATTGTATGATTATCTACCATTTTGTAACCTGATGTGATTTCCTTATGTGTTGTAAATTCAATAATTGTGATTTAATAAGGTGGATTAGTGGCAGTTATACTGATGAGGTATACAAGATTGGATAGTATCTTAAGACAATCTCTTGAGATGTAAAAGAAAGAAGCGAGCAGAGACACATAGGAACCTCATACTATCAAGAAAGCAGTGCTGGGAGCAGAGCCCATCCTTTGGACCTGAGGTTCCTGTGCTGAGACACTCCCAGACCAAGGGAAGGTTGATGACAAGGACCTTCCTCTGGAGCTGACAGAGAGAGAAGGCCTTTCCCTGGAGCTGATGCCCTGAATTTGGACTTGTAGCCTTACTAGAGTGTGAGAGAATAAATTTCTCTTTGTTAAAGCCATCCAATTGTGGTACTTCTGTTATAGCAGCACTAGATGACTAAGACACCCTATTTCCTAGGTTTTCTCTGAGTCACAAAAAGAACCCTAATGAGGAACGCTGTGGGGTTTGGACAGTGTTTCGCTTAGACCAATGTGTACCTTTGTTGCGAGAGAGTTTGCTTGCAGGTGGCACGCAGCCTAGTGCCCTAGCCTGTCTCAAGACCACCTTATCCTGTCATGGGAGTCTTTAACACTCTTGATGAGTGCCAACAACCACCCTAACAGCTTTTACTGGTAGACCCGTGCCTGAATTTTTTGGCTTATAGTGGCCCAGAGGTCTTTGAAAATAGAATTACCTCTTTAATGTTCAAACACCCTAATCCAGACCTAATGCAGTTCACCAAGAGTTACTAGCTATCACTCTTAACCAAATGATCAAGCAAAAATCTAAGAAAGATTGTCCTTAATCAAACAATAGATTTTTCAAACAAACATGCTGAATAAAACTTAAGAAAACTTGAGAAAGAGAACAAAAAACGAATAAACAAAGGCTCATTTCCGGAGAGCACTTACCCTGCCAGTGTTGAAGGGACATGGAGTGTGAACACATGGGTCCACGAGGTAGAACCTCCTGTTTTTTTGCCGGCTTATACTCCACAGTCCAGGTCTCCTCGAGGTCAACTGGATTTGTGATTTTAGAATCCCTGCAACAACTACATCATTAACTCTTGGTGGATGAAAACACCACAAAGTTTAGTAAAGCAAAAATAAAGGTTTCACACTGAAGAAAACATTCTTTGATGGTTATGAGGGTGGGGAGAGAGGGAGATGGGTTTTCACTAAGTAGATAGTAGATAAGAATTATCTTAGGTGAAGGGAAGGACAACTTACAATACAAGGGAAGTCAGCACAACTGGACTAAATCAAAAGCTAAGAAGTTTCCTGAATACAACCAAATACTCTGAGGCACGGAGTAGCAGGGGTGGGGGTCTGGGGACCATGCTTTCAGGGAACATCTAGGTCAATTGGCATAACAAAATTAAGAAAATGTTCTGCATCCCACTTCGGTGAGTGGACTCTGGGGTCTTAAAAGCTAGTGAGTGGCCATCTAAGATACATTAATTGGTCCCAACCCACCTGGAGCAAAGGAGAATGAAGAATATCAAAGACACAAGGAAAATATTAGCCCAAGAAACAGAAAGGGCCACATAAACCAGAGACTCCATCAGCTTGAGACCAGAAGAACTAGGTGGTGCCTGGCTACCACCAATAACCACCCTGACAGGAAACATAACAGAGAGTCTCTGATGGAGCAGAGAAAAGTAGGGTGCAAAACTCAAATTCTAGTAAAAAGACCGGACTTAATAGTCTGACTGAGACTGGAGGGCCCCCAGAAGATGTGGCCTCCGGACTCTCCATTAGCCCAGAATCTAAATCATTCCCAAAGCGAACTCTTCAGACAAATATTAGACTGGACTATGGGACAAAAAGCGATACTCGTGAACAGAGTACTTCTTAATTCAAGCAGATAGATGAGATTAAATGGGCAGCTCCTGTCCGGAGGCGAGATGAGAACGCAAGAAGGGACAAGAGCTGGTTGAACGGACACAGAAAATCCGGGGTGAAAAGGAGTGTGCTGTCACATGATAGGGAGAGCAGTTAGGGTCATATAGCAATGTGTCTATAAATTTTTATATGAGAAACTGACTTGAACCATAAATTTTTACTGAAAGGAGAATAAACAAACAAATAAAGGTTTTATTCGGCATATGTTTAAAGGGGCAAAAGTAGGAAAGGGACAAGCATGCTGCCAGAGCCATGTCTGTCCAAGTCTCTGTTCCCAGTTCTTAAGGATGCATCTTAGGGGGCCACATTCCAGGATCCTTTGAACTTTCTCCATTCTCTGGATATACACACTTACACACTCACACAGCTTAACAGGTATCTGAGCCTTTTATGCCCTCAGCGGTCACTTTCTCCTGCTTCTTAGGACTCTTCTAAGGCCTTACCTAGGTACTTATCAAACAACCCAAGTGCATTTCGTGTCTCCCACAGAGCCATCGTTTGGGTCCCAGGGGGATCGGCTTTCAGAGCTGCTCCAAGGTCTCCAAGAAAAATCTCCTGGTGTTGCCAGACATCAGGGCCGATCGGTTTTCTGATCCACCTCAGGAACCAAGTAGATGGTTCCTGGCTAGCTCGCCAGAAATGTCACTGGGTGGAAACCCCAGATTCTTGCTCGGCATGACTTGTATTGGCCAATAAACGAGAGACCGAGGTGGGAGAACAGGAAAGGCACTTTTATTTCATTGTATAAGGAAACGGAGTCAGTCGGAGCTATTGCTGCCAAGGCTGCTCCCCAAGGGCAGGCAGGCAAGTTACTTTTAAAGGGGTTTACAAGTAAGGAGGTCACACAAGTTACTTCAGCAACATTCCTAATCATACTATGCAAGTGCAATGGGGTTTACATATAACCTCCAAGCAAAAGCAGGATTGAAACGCAAAGCTGGAGGGGAGGAAGCCCAGCAAAAGAAACAGGATTTTTCACTATAACACTGTAGTGGAGGAAGCTGGGCAAAGAAAACATGATTTTTAATACAGCACTGTGGGGGCTCTGTCTCAATGGCTCTTGTATTTCTCTGGGATATATTCCTAAGAGTGGGATTGCTGGATCATATGGTATTTCTATTTCTAACTTTTTAAGGAAGCACCATATCATTTTCCGAAATGGTTGTACTATTTTGCGTTCCCACCAGCAGTGCATAAGAGTTCCAATCTCCCCACAGCCTCTCCAACATTTGTTATTTTCTGTTTTTTTAAAAATTTTTGCCACTAATGTCAGGGTAAGATGGTATCTCATTGTGGTTTTAATTTGCATTTCTCTAATGGCTAGTGATCAGGAGCATTTCCTCATGTGTCTGTTAGCCACCTGAATGTCTTCTTTGGTGAATGTCTGTTCATATCCTTTGCCCATTCTTTAATTGGCTTGTTTGTCTTTTTGTTGTAGAGGTGTTGGATTTTTCTGTAGATTTTACAGATTAGACCTTTGTTGGATTTGTCATAGTCAAAAAATTTTTCCCAGTCTGTAGGTTCTCTTTTTACAAAATATCAAAATTGTAAATAAAAAAAATAGGACCAGTAACAGTGCAGTGGCATGTTGGAGCCTGAGGCAAAAGGAAAAATCAGGAATGTCGTCCTGTTGTTGTTAGTTGCCATTGAATCAGTTCTAATTCATGGTGACCCCGTGTGTGCAGAGTAGAACTGCTCCATAAGGTTTCCAAGGCTGCGACCTTTTGGAAGTAGATTGCCAGGCCTGTCATTCAAGGCTTCTCAGAGTGTTCGAACTGCCAAACTTTCAGGTAGTTGCTGAGCACTTAATCACTTGCGCCACCCAGGGACTCTTCTTGTCAGGCTAGTCCTGGTCTTCAGGCTCCTGCTATTCCTCCTGTCAACCTGCAGGTGGTGGGATCAGCCTGGTTTTGAAAACTAGTCTTAGCTTCCTGGATGTGTGGAGTTATTTAAAGCAGATACTGACCTGACTGGGATGGGCATTCTGTGATCTCTGATAAGCCCCTTCCCTTCTTCTGGGCCTCAGTTTTCCTACCTGTAAAGGGCTAGGAGCTCACATTTCATTTCTAGCCCAAACATCCCAGCCCTGGGTGCTCATTCACCCTCACAATTCATGCTACACCATTTGGAATGTGATTGTTTTCAATTTAGCACTCAACTGCGTTTTCCCTTAAACATCCTCTGATTAACACTAGATTACAAGAAAACTGCAAGTTCCTGAAGGTCAGAAAGTTCCATCGTACAAACTGTTATAGCCTTTTTAATGTGAAAAGCAGGCTACAGGTGCTCATTTCTTAGACATTTTTTCTAGTTAAAAATTAGTACTTTTTCTTCTTCAATTTACTTATGTAACAAATTAAGTTGACTGTGTTCCTGGTGACAAATTCTTTATTCCAGGGAGGGGGTGGGGTTGGAGGACCTAGAAATGATCTGTACTTTCTTTTTTTTAAATTACATTTTGGTGTTAAGGTTATGTTAGTAAAATGAACTAGAACTTTCTATTTTTTTCCTGTGATTTAGAGTAGTTTGTATAACAGAAAAATAACTGGATCTTTGAAGTATAGATAAAAGTCAACTGTAAAACCATCTGGGCTTGGTGCCTTTCTCCACTGTGGGGTTTACATTAACTTTACCCAAAGAATGTGATCTTTGTCCTTGATTCCTGAGAGATAACCTCTAAAACCTTTGAACGTCCCCAGTAAGTGTCTTTGATGAGGGCTCCAGACCACACCTAACCTAACAGGTATGCTAATAAGGTGACTCTTGGGTAGGGGCTGGCTGGGCCAGAAAGACTCAAAGCTGTAATATCAATCTCATGATCACCTTGTGATATCTGACCTCAGGGGAGAGGGGCTGGAGTTTAAATGAGATCCCAATAAAAGCTCTGGACAGGGAGGCTCTATGAGCTTCCTGGTTGGTAAAAGACATCAATGCACAGGCAGTGGTGGTTCAGTGGTAGAATTCTCGCCTTCCGTATGGGAGACCCAAGTTTGTTTCCTAATTCCCGGCCAATTTTCCTCAAGAGCAGCCACCACTTGTCTGTCAGTAGAGGCTTGTGTGTTGTTATGATGCTAAACAGGTTCAGTAGAGCTGGTAGACAAGGAAGAAATGCCTAGAAATCCACTTCAGAAAATCAGCCAGTGAAAACCCTATGGATTACAAGGGTTTGATCTTGTTGTGTGTGGGTTCACCATGAGTGGGAGGAAGGCAGCTAACGATAAAAACAAGATGGGCATAGCAATAACAAAGGACTTGGTCCTGTCTCTCAAGGCTGGGAAGGAGACAGACACCCTTTCAGCATAAAAACCCAAAACACCAAACTGCTGCCGAATCAATTCCAACTCATAGCGACACTGTAGGGCAGAACAGAACTGCCCCAGAGGGTTTCCAGGGCTATAAATATTTGCAGAAGCAGAATGTCACATCTTTCTCCCAGGAGCAGAATGTCACATCTTTCTCCCATGGAGTGGCTGGTGGTTTTGAACCACTGACCTTTTGGTTAGCAGCCGAACGCTTAACCACTGCCTCGCGAGGGCTCCTTTCTTTCAGCGTGATGAGGTTCAAAAGCCGGGCCAGCAGTAGGGGTGGTGAAAGTGGTGGGGGTGATGGAATATGGATCTTATACAAAGAGGTCAAATGGCAGGAGACACATCTTCATAGGGAAAGAAGTCTGATTTTTTAAAAAGATGCAACAGATGAAAACACCAAGGCAAAAAAGCAAGCTGTAACCCAGAATGCAACACTCTGTCTCCCCTCCTCCTCCATCAGATCCCATCAGCAGAAAGATTAGAGGCATGGGGGTTATGTTTGTAGCCTTTCAATGAAACATGGCAGAGAACTGCTTATCAATATGCTTAAACAGCTCTTGGGTGGTTGTGCCCCTGAAGGCAGCAGACCTTTTTAGACACCAGGGTGGACTGTCACAGCTGTCTTCAGATTGTTGGGGATTCATTCGACAAAATAACTGATATTCTTGTTTTGTATATTAAACATCTGCTCAAAAAGCTCCTCCGTGTGCATGCTTTGTGGCTGTCATGTGTTCAAGGGGGACTTCTCAACAATTGTGGGGAGGTCACAGCCTGGAAGGAAGGGAGGTAGGGACTTGGGAATTAAAAGGACTGAGCATCAGAGGAGGGGAGGAGGAGTTGTGAAGAAAAGGGAGGGTGGTCCACATAGGACCCCACATGGGCATGCCCCAAAGGTCTGGGGAGTGAGCCTGAGCTTGTAGACAATTAGACCAGGGACCCAAAGCCTGCCTCCCCTGCTCACCCAATGACAGGCAACTGAGTACTCTTGAGTGGCCATGGGTGGTGAGGATGGACTTCCTTGTCTACCTACTTCCTGACTCAGGGGGTAGCTAGAGACACCCTGTGTGGTTCAAGACAAGGAGCTCAGGGCCCAGGCTGTGCATAGATGGGAAATGGGGAAACTGATGTCCAGAGGGAAGAAGTGATTGGCAGGGGGTCAGCTAACAAGGCAGGACCACACTTGGAGCACAGGATTCCTGGCTCCCCCAAAGCTAAGAGTCCTGCTCGGTCATAGTGGGAAAGGCTCTGGCCCCTGACTCTCTGTGGGGTGAGGTGGGAGGGAAGGCAATCGCAGTCAGGGAGAGGGGTGAGTAGGGAAAAGCCAACGTGGGAAGACAAAAAAAAAACAAAAACAAAAACACAAAAGAAGAGGGAAAGAGGAGGGGTGTGGAGAGGAGACAGGAAGCTGGAGGGGCCAGAAAAGACAGCCTGTGTTTAACGCTGAGTTGGAAGGTTAGCACTCCTGCTTCTGTGAGTCTACTGAGAGCTTCAGGGTCTGCTTTATAGGACACCGGTGCTGGGGAGTGGGGGGCGTGTGATGAGAGCATCCAGGGTGCTCTGTCAAAGACTGGAGTGGGGATAACGTATTGTTAAATAATGTGTACCCCGGCCCCCTCCAACTCCCCCATGATGCTCCTTGGCTCTAAAGAGGGGGTAACCATACTCCCAGGCACCTTCTGAGCCAGGGTGATTTCAGGTTATGTGGGGCCGGAGGCTTAGACAATTTGTGGAGCTCTCTAACAAAATTACAAATACAAAATTAGGTATAGGGCCTTGGAAGGGGCCCATACTTCCATATCTGTTCAGAGTCACCTCTGGTTCCTCCTCCCTCATCCTCTGTAGCCCAATTCCCATTACTCTGCTTCCAGAGAGGGAGGTGGGGAGGCAGGTGTAGGTGGTGCCAAGAGCATGTACTTGGGAATCTAACAAACCTAGACTAGATTTCTGGTTAAACCACTCCTGTGTGACCATGTGCAAGTCACTGGATTCTTGACACCTCAGTTTTCTCATCTGTAAAATGGGC
Source organism: Dugong dugon (assembly GCA_030035585.1). Lineage (NCBI taxonomy): Eukaryota > Metazoa > Chordata > Mammalia > Sirenia > Dugongidae > Dugong > Dugong dugon. The sequence continues at coordinate 72,331,032 of CM057471.1, forward strand.
ACTAAAATATTTATTCTCCTCAGGCCCACTGTAAAGACGAAATGAGATAATAAGATGTATCGCACTTAACACAGTACCTGACTTAGGAGATCATAAGTGCTCAATAAATGGTATGTCTGGTATATCATAAGTGATATAGGATCATAATAATCATCCAAAATGGCTTCCGGTTTCATTTTAAATGTCATTTTTTCTGGGAAGCTCTTTTTAAAAAAATTGAGCATAAAGTGTACATCCAATAATATGCATATGAATTTTTACATAAATATGCATCCACGTTACCACCACCCAGGTCAAGATACAGAACATTTCCAGAGTGGGGTTCCCTCATCTCTCTTGCTAGTCAGTATCTCTCACTTTCACCCCCAGAGATAACCATTATCCTGATTTCTGTCATCCTAGATTAGTTTAGACTGTGATTAAAACTTCATATTCATGGAATCAGTGCGTACTTTTGTGTCCAGATCAAAAAGTCTTTTTTAACTGGCAAACTCTCTGAAATCTGAAGACAAGAGAGAAGGCTCTGCCGTTAGGAAGAGCTCAGGCTTTGAGCTCAGACACACTTGGTTCAAATCCTGGTTCTGCCAGTAGTTAGCTATGTGTCTCAGGATGTGTTATGTCTCAGTTTTCTCATCTGTAAAATGGGTATAAATCATCATACCTACTTCACATAGTTGGGGATTGTCTCAGTTATCTAGTGCTGTTATAACAGAAATACCATAAGTGGATGGCTTTAACAAACAGAAATTTATTCTCCCACAGTTTAGGAGGCTAGAATTCTGAATTCAGGGCACCAGCTCCAGGGGAAGGCTTTTTATCTTTGTCAGCTCTGGGGGAAGGTCCTTGTCATCAGCCTTCCCCTGGTTTAGGAGCTTCTCAGCGCAGGGACCCTGGGTTCAAAGGACACATTTTGCTCCTGGGTCTTCTTGCTTGGTGGTAATGTGGTTCCTCTCTTCTTTCTTTTATCTCTCAAAAGAGATTGACTCAAGATACAACCTAATCTTGTAGGTTGTGTTCCTGCCGCATTAACATAACTGCCTCTAAACCTGCCTCATTAACATCATAGAGGTTAGGATTTACAACACGTAGGATAATTACATCAGATCACAAAATGTAGGACAACCACACAATACTGGGAATCATGGCCTAGCCAAGTTGACACACATTTTGGGGGGACACAATTCAATCCATAGCAGGGGTGGATTAAATGAGATACTGTGCATGAAACATTTAGCAGAGTACTTGGCACGTGAGGATGCTCAGGAAGTGGCAGTACTACTTTTATTAATGTTGATTATATTCAACCCCTTCCATCCCCACCCTCAGCTACAACTTCACCGACTCCAACCTGAACTATTGTACCGGGCCTTCTGTCTCCACTGGACATTCCTGATACTGGTCCCTCCACCTCCTATCCAGCCTCCATTCAGCTGCCAAGTGGGCTGCACCACCGTAAGTATGTCACTGGGCCCTCATCATGCTGCCACCTCTGCTCAGAATATTCCCCACTCGCCATGTCCCTCCTCTCCTGGCCAACTCCTGTTCAGCCTTTGGGCTTCAACTTTGCCTTTCTCCAGAGTCCTTTCTAGATCCCAGGCTGGGCTGGGTGCCCATCCTCTGGCCTCCCCGATTCCCTATGCCTGCCCTAGCAAACTGCTGTTCTACCATACTGACTGGTGGGAGAGAAGGCAATTTTGTCTGTATGTTCACCGTGGAATGTTCATCACCTAGCGCAGTGTCCAGCACGCAGCAGACTCTCAGTGAATATTTACTGAATGTCAGTGAATAAATGTCACTTCTGTATTTGAAAACCTTCCATGACTTTTGATGGAGAGAGGAATGAAGTCCAAACCACAGCGTCCTGCTCTCTGCTTTCCATCTTCCCCTTCCACATGCCAGGGTTTGAATCCTGGCCCTATCACTTATTGGTTATGTGATTTTGGACAAATGGCTCAGTTTTCTCATCTGTAAAATGGGGATAATACTAGTAACTACCTCCTAGGGTGATTGTGAGTTAGTATATGTGAAAAGCTTGGACTAGTGCTTGGCACATATCAAGCACCATATACGCTTGTTGTCATCGTCCTCATCACCATTATCATTATTATTCTGCTGAGGGAAGGACAGTCATCTGGTTATGGGGAAGGGATCTGATGGTCTGACTGCTCCTTTCCTTTACCAATCCTTTTGTTTTCAGCACCGCTCTGCACTCCTACCTTCAGAAATACCTCATGCCAACGATTCCGGAGCTTTTCCAAGGGTCTGTGGTTGAGTGGGCTGGGCTTTTTCTTGAAATTCAGGTATCCACTTTCTCTTCTCTACTCAGTTATCAATCCTCAACCACATGCTGTTTGCCTTCTAAAGTTTTGTTACTATCTCTCTTCTCTCATTGCCTCCTTTTCTGTTGTATCCTTGTGGATTTATACTTTTTATAATTCCCATCTACTCCAGGGACTCATCCCTCCTAATACCATGTCCAAAATACATGAGATGAAGTCTGCCATTCTCACTACTAAGGAGCAATCTGGCTATACTTCTTCCAAGACAGATTTGTTTATTCTTCTGGCAGTCCATGGTATATTCAATATTCTTCACCAACAACATCAATTCTTCTTTGGTCTTCCTTATTCATTGTCCAGCTTTCACATGCATATGAGGCAACGGAAAATACCACGGCTTGGGTCAGGCGCACCTTAGTCCTCAAAGTGACATCTTTGCTTTTTAACACTTTAAAGAGGTCTTTTGCAGCAGATTTGCCTAATGCAATACTTCATTTGATTTCTTGACTGCTGCTTCCATGGGCATTGATTGTAGAGCCAAGTAAAATGAAATCCTTGACAACGTCAATCTTTTCTCCATTTATCGTGATGTTGCTTATTGGTACAGTTGTGAGGATTTTTGTTTTCGTTATGTTGAGGTGTAATCCATACTGAAGGCTGTAGTCTTTGATCTTCATCAGTAAGTGTTTCATGTCCTCGTCACTTTCAGCAAGCAAGGTTGTGTCATCTACGTATCGCAGGTTGTTAATGAGTCTTCCTCCAATCCTGATGCCATGTTCTTTATATAGTCCAGCTTGTTGGATTTTTGCTCAGCATACAGATTTAATAAGTATGGTGAAAGGATACAACCCTGACTCACACCTTTCCTGATTTTAAACCACGCAGTTCTTGCTCTTGTTGTGTCCAAATGACTGCCCCATGGTCTATTTACAGGTTTCCCAGGAGCACAATTAAGTGTTCTGGAATTCCCATTGTTTGCAAGGTTATCCATAATTTGTTATGATCCACACAGTCGAATGCCTTTGCGTAGTCAATAAAACACAGGTAAACATTTGGAGAAGGACATCATGCTTGGTAAAGTAGCAAAAAAGAGGAAGCCCCTTAATGAGATGGACTGACACAGGGGCTGCAAAAATGGGCTCAAACACAGTAACAATTGTGAGAATGGCACAGGACCAGGCAGTGTTTCATTCTGCTGTACATAGGGCCTCTATGAGTTGGAACTGACTGGACGGCACCTAACAACAACAACAACATAATTCCCCTACTATTACTTTACTGGGGTTTCAGGAGGAAGAGGAATCCACCTTATACAATCTGATCTATTTTTCTAAACACAAAATTCTGAAGCAAAAATAGCAAAACAAGAATTGTTCTTTATTCTGGGGGAGGGGCGTATAGTTAGAATTTTGTTTTACATCCTTCTCCAGCTCTGTCCCGGACCCTCTATGGTGATCCCTGTCAGAGCAGTCAGCGGTGGCAGCCGGGCACCATCTAGTTGTACTGGAATCAGTCTGTTAGAGGCTGTGGTAGTTGTGGTCCATTAGTCCTTTGGACTAATCTTTCCCTTGTGTCTTTGGTTTTCTTCATTCTCCCTTGTTCCCGAAGGGGTGAGACCAGTGGAGTATCTCAGATGGCCACTCACAAGCTTTTAAGACCCCAGACGCTACTCACCAAAGTAGAATGTAGAACATTTTCTTCATAAACTGTTAGCCAATTGAGCCAGATGTTCCCCAAGACCATGGTCCCCACAGCCCTCAGCACAGTAATTCAGTCCCTCAGGGAGTTTGGATGTGTCTATGGAGCTTCCATGACCTTGCCTTGGACAAATTGTGCTGGCTTCCCCAGTATTGTGTACTGTCTTACCCTTCACCAAAGTTACCACTTATCTATTGTCTATTTAGTGTTTTTCTATCCCCAACCCTCCCCTGCAACCATCAAAGATTGTTTCTTTTTGTATGTAAACCTTTTTCATGATACGTCTTTTTTAACAATATTACCTGTTGCTGCCAGTCAATTCTGACTCATAGCAAGCCTAAAGGACTTGTAAAATTGCCCCAGAGGATTGCCAAGGATGTAAATCTTTACAGAAGCAGACTGCCACATCTTTGTTCCCAGGAGTGGCTGTGGGTTCCAACTGCTGACCTTTCAGTTAGCAACCGAATGTTTTAACTACTGTGCCACAGAGCTCCTAACAACGATATTAATAGCGAATATTCATTGGGTTCTTACTAGGTGTCTAGCTCTGGGTAAAGTACCTCATAAATACTATCTTGTTGAATTCTTTAGAAATTGTTTCTCAATGCTCAAAGTGTGTGTGAATCCACCAGGGATATTGTTAAAATGCAGATTCTGATTCAGTAGGTCTGGATGAGGCCTGAAATTCTGCTCTTCTAACAAGCTGCCAGGTGATACCATTGCCAGGATCACAGTGGGAGCAGCAAAGCTTTGGACAATACTGTAGGTGTTATTAGGCTTATTTCACAGAGGAGGAAATGGAGGCTCAGCAAGGTTAGTGTCCTTGCTCTGGAAGGCACAGCTGGGGTATCTACCCTGGTTTCATGGGTTCCAGAGCCAGAGCAAGTACGTGGATGTGGTAAGAATACTAAGAGTAGGGAGCGTGGATAATCTACTTTGCTTCCTTTCTTTTTCTTCCCCAGGCACACACTGGGTCCAGCGACCAGGAGGAAGGAGCAGGATAAACATGGGGAAATGCAACCGGTGACAGCTTAAAAGTAGAAGGGAAGCAGGTGCACACCCAGGGCGGTTGGAGAAGTAGCCCAGACTCCGGACCTGGCCTCTCCAACACGCCCCATACGTCGGGGGGACCCAAGACAGCGAGTCCACGGCATCAGCAGATCCACTGGCTCCATCTGGTTGTTTCCGTTTCTCCCGGGACTACTCCCTTGCTTATTTCTGAGTCGTCTGGCCCAGGTTCTCTCTCTGGTCCTCTCTGCTCTGTCCCATCCCAACCTCTCCACGTCCCTCTCTGCATCAGTCTCCCCACCTGTTCTGCTCTTCGTGCGGTGGCCACGGCGCAAGCTTTCTGCCTGCCCTCACGTGACCCGTGCGTAAATCACCCACCCACAGCAGCTGGCTGGCACCCGGGCTCTGCAGAAGCTGAAGAATGCGCATGTGCAGCTCTGGGCGCACCTGCGCGCCGGACTTGCGGCGCCGCGGCGGAGCCTGGAGCGTCTTGCCGGCTGCAGGCTGGGCCCTGCCCCCTCTCCGCCCTAACCTCCTCTCCGCCCCGCTCTCATGCAGATGCTGGTTAGAGGGACATGGACCCGCCTGGGTCCTTACCCCCGGGGTTTCGGATTCTCGTAGTTGACACGCTCCCAGCAAGTTGTCCACACATCCGAACCTCCCCATAGGTCAGGGCACAGGGCTGCGTCCTGGTCCCTGAACTTTCTTCACCCGCCATCTGGAGGTCAAGGAATACCGGACCTGCGCTTATAGCTATGTGACTTTTAGCAAGTGACTGACCTCTCTGTGCCCTCTGGAAAATGGGGATAATAGCACCGACCTCGTTGGGCCGTAACGAGCATTCAATGAAAATTCCTGAGAGCCCTGTGCGTGGTGCCTGGCATGTATCAAACTCTCAGTAAATACAAATAAACAGTACAGAGCAAAGTGTAATACTATGTGATGATGGCCAAGGACAGATTTTACCCTTTTGTGGAGATCATATTGATGGCTCCTCAGAGCCATCCTGTGAGGCCTGTAAGGTTTTATTGTTCCCATTTCATAGATGGGGAAATCAAGACTCAGAGACATGAAGAGGTCATTTTGCTGGTGAGCAGAGGCAGGCAGGCCCGAATTAGGTCTCAGATTCCATATTCAGAGCAATTCCAACCCCACACTCCGGAGTCAGGGGTTGTGGAGTGATCTCAGTCTGTCACCCCACGGACTCTTTTAACCATCTACAGCAAATATCTCAGGTACACATCTGCAAGAAAGAGTTTCTTTTTTTTGTCATTCCTTCTGCAGAAGGTAAGATGCTACTCTATTTTATTTGCCATGACCTCTGAGGAGGTCCCCACTGCACAGACTCCTTCACACAATCCAGAAAGCCCAGTGCCTTGCAACAAGTTTCACTCCTGGTGGCTCTCCCTTCTCCACCCTCCCCCTCTCAGGCTCTCTTTCCTCCAGCCACACTGGCCCCCCTCCGTACCTAGAACAGTCAAACTCCCTTCTGCCTCTAGGCCTTTGCACCTACTGCATATCTGCCTAGGACACTCTTACAGTCCCTTCACAACCCAGTTCACTGGGTGAGGTGCCCTGATATTCCTTCTCGAAGACTTCCGTCAATGCTTTGTGTGTCTTCTTGATTCCCATCTGTCTCCTCAGCTAAAGTACGGGCTCCTTGAGGGTAGGATTTGTATATGTCTTGCTCTGTGTTATATCCACAGCACAAGGCCTGGACCTTGGCAGCACTCAACAAACCCTTGCTGAATCACTGACTGGATAAACGGTAAGAGTACCAGGCCATCCTTACCCCTTAGCCTTTAAGGAATTTTCCAGCTTCTAATTATTATTTTCACAGCAGATGCAGAAACTGTGGAGAGTCTGCTGACAGGCGCCAGGCTGGCTAAAGAAGGAACATGTGGCATCACAAGTGCATACCAGGTTCCCCTACACTTATAAACTATCTCTTTCTTCAAATGTACTCAGAGGCTATTAATAAGTTCCTTGGGCACGAGGCAGAGCCAAGACATGAAGAGATGACCCATGAATGCTTTCTCCCTATATGAAGCCCAGAGGCGTAGCAAGGTGGGGTCTGAGGTGGGTCTTTGCCCCCAGGCACAAGTCCAAGGAAGGGGCGCCAGACAAGGCTGGCTGGCCAATCACACACACACTCCCCCACCACGAGGCTTTGGGGGATACAAATTTAGAGATTACTCATGGGTGCCCCTTACTCTAGCTATGCCTCTGATGAAGCCATTTGAAGGTTCTGTTGGGATGGATTGCGGTGGGCAGTGAGGAGATGGTTAAATCGGCTTGCCCTGGAGTTGGTGGTCCCTTGAACTATGACATATGGGCTCTTGCTCTGGCTTGGACACTGTTTGCTTTGTGATCTTGGGAAAGTCCTCTTTTACACCTTCAGCTTCTTTAATTGTTGCTCAGTATTAAAGTAATGGTTCAAAATTCAGATTCTAGAGTCGAATCTTTCCTTTGTCACTTACTAGCAAAATACTTATTCTCTCTGAATCTCAAGTTCTTCATCTGTAACTTATTAATACATTTAACAATATTAAGGAAAGGACCTATGTCATAGAGCTGTACCAAGCATTCATTTATTTTACCGTTAACTCCTCTGTCCTTTTTGCTTTTTAACTGGCTCAACTTGTTTGTTTTTCTTTGAAGCCAGAGGCCAGCCCTGTCCTGTATATATGTTCTTATTGTGATTTAGGTGAATGTTTACAGAGCAAATTAATTTCTCATTCAATAGCTAATACACAAATTGTTTTGTGACATTGGTTGCCAACCCTGTGATGTGTCACCACTCTCCCCTTCTCCACCCCAGGTTCCCTGTTTCCATTTGTCCAGTTTTCCTGTCCCTTCCTGCCTTCTCATCTTTGCTTTTGGGCTGATGTGCCCATTAGTCTCATATACATGCTTGAACTATGAAGCACGTCCCTCATGTGTTTACTGTTAGCCCTATTTAAAAAAAAAAACCCATAGAGTCGATTCGGAATCACAGTAGAATATAGGAGAGTAGAACTGCCCCTTAGTGTTTCCAAGGAGCAGCTGCTGGATTGGAACTGCCGACTTCTTGGTTAGCAGCCACAGCTCTTAAGCACTGTTCCACCAGGTGCTCTGTTAGCCCTACAGACCTGTCTAATCTTTGGTGGAAGGGTAAACCTCAGGAGTGACTTCAGTACTGAGTTAAAAGAGTGTCTGGGGGCATACTCTTGTGGCCTGTCCCCTATTTTAAAAGCAATCTCCCCCCTTCCACAGACAGAGTCCAGTGAAAATTGATCTGGGACCACTTTGGCAAATGTGGACTCCAGGAAGGAGGTACCAAGACCAGAATCATCCTGCAGCACATTCCTAGCAGATTTGGAACTTTGAAACTGCTAGACTCTGAGCGTCACAAGACTCTGGTCCGAGTCTGCTTTATTCAGGGCTATAGCTCCAGTGGCCAGAATAGCAATTTACACGTAGTAGTGCGGAATAAAGGGGCCCTGTGGTGCAATGATTAAGCACTCAGCAGCTAACCCAAAGGTCAGTTCGAACCCACCAACCGCTCTGCAGGATAAATGACCTGGCCATCTGCTTCTGTGAAGATCACAGCCTAAGAAACCCTAGGGTGTAGTTCTACTTTGTCCTATAAGATCGCTGTGAGTCAGAATGGACTAGATAAGTATACAACAGTGGCAGAACAATAAATATTTGGTAAAGGAGTGATAGATAGCTTGAACTAAGTCTAGTGCTTTTTCCAATCTCTCTGAGCGTCAGTTTTTTTCGTCTGAAAATGGGGATTAAAAACAATGACCAGTTATTGTGAGTATTTAATGAGATGATGCAGGTAAGGCGCTTACATAATAAGAGCTCAGTTAATGATGGATATATGGATATAGGTTCCCAGAGAGATAGAGATGGTATCGATATACTCCAAGTTATGTTTTAGCTGGGAGTGGCTACTACTAATAAGAGATAAGGTCTCCGAGTTCCTTTTATAGGCAAGGAATCCTGGAAGGAAAACAGGTCCTCAGCGGGATTACAGGAAGATGGAGCCAGCCAATCAGTAGCCAGTGGCTAGGGGTTCTGGTGCGGAGGCGGCAGAGGTGGTTTTAGGACCCTGCACCCTGGAAGCCCGCGATTGCCGGTGCGCGCGCGGGGCGTGAAGTGGAGGGGAGAGCGCGGCTCTCTTTCTGTCCTGGAGCTGCCTCGCGCCGATCCGCAACGCTGCGGGCGGGGCCGAACCCCCGGGCCGCAGTGCGATTGGCGGAGACGCGCGGGAGACGCCGAGGGCTGGCGCGAGGCCCCGCCCCCGGCTGGCTCCGCCCCAGCGCGCGCGCCGGGTGGTCCGCAGCCTCGCTCTGGCTCACGCCGCGCCCCCGCTCTGAATCCGCGCGTCAGTCGGTCCCGAGCGCTGCTGCTGGGCGGCTGTCTGCAGCGAACTGAGCGCGCCCACCTGGGAAGGCGGCGGAATCCACTAGCTTAGTGTGAGGAAGGTCGGAGCCCCGCGACTACAGCAGCGCGATGGCCCCCATTGGTCTCAAAGCCGTGGTCGGAGAGAGTAAGTGAAGTCTGGTCCTCCCTGCAGGCGGGGGCTGCGGCTGCCCGGGAGAAGCCAGGCGCAGTACCTGTCCGCAGCTCTCCGGCCTCCGCGGCTGGCAGCTCGCCTCGCCAGGCCGGGGCTCCAGGCTGGGAGGGATCCCGTTATTCTGGCGCCGCCCTCCCGGGAGGGAAGTACCTCCCGGCCTCTTGCGGCCCGCGCCGGCTTCCCTCCGCTCCCCACTTCCCCAGTCTCCCCTCATTCCTCCGCCTTCTCCCATCTCTCCCCTCTTCACCCCTCCTCTCTTCACTGCTTCCCTCCTTCACCCCGTCATCCCTCTCTTCTGCCGTTACCTCCATTCCCTCTTCACCCGCATCACCCCATCCCTCTCCCTTCATCCCGTCCCTCCCTTCTTCACCCTTATCCCTTCACTCTTCATTCCCATCCCTTCATCCCTGTCACTCCATCCCGATTCCTTCACCCCATCTCTTCACTCTTCACACCATTTCTCCCCTCTTAGCCCCTTCCGTTTCCTTTCACCCTATCCCTCCCCCCTCACCCCATCCCCTGCACCCCATCCCTCCCTTCTTCACCCTATCCCTCTCCCATTCACTCCATCCTCTCCTTCACCCCGATTCTCCCGTCTTCACCCCATCTTTACCCCTTTCACCCATCCTCTCTTAAATCCCACCCCTCTTGCTCTCCCTTCACTCCCATTCCCCCTTCACCCGTCCCTCCCCTCCCCCTCATTACCCTCCCCCTCTGTGTCCAGCACCTTCCCCTGTACCCTCATTTTTGTTCATCCGGTTTCCTTTCCCCCCATTTTCCCTCTCCCCTTCCTTGCCCTTTTTATCCCTGAGCTCCCAGATTCCACTCCTTTTTCCGTCTCCAGTCCCTCCTTCTTTTCCACCCTCCTTCATGAATCGTGACGAGCGAAATCCCGGCCTGCGTCTTCCTCCCGCTTCCTCCTCCCCCCCATGGAGCCATAGTTGTGGTCCCCGGCTGCAGACACCCACCTGGCATTGGCTCGGTGCGCGCTGGCTCAGACGCGCCACTCGCGCAGCCTGGGCGACTCCTGGCAGCTAGCTTGGAGAAGCCTGTTTTCCAAAGGCTAGGCCCTGCTGGGCTGAGGCCAGCTCACGCCTCCTCTCCTTCCAGGGTCTTGGCTTCAAGGGCGGGGTCTTATCTGGGTCACCCTCTTAAATCTCTCAGGAGATGGGGAAAGCTTCAGTGTGCGGCGGGAGGAAGTGGCCCTGCCCAACACCGCAGTCTGCAGTCTGCCTTTGCCGGACTGAGCCCTTGCTTGGCTGTCCGTTTCAGGCAGCTCAAACCACTGTTGCAGTGAGGAAATGGTTGTTTACGGGTTCGGACGAAAGGCGCAACAGAAATGGATTTTAAAAAATGGGTGGTGGTGAGTGTTGGCTGCAGCAGAGTGAGGGCTGATGGTGGGTAGTATTTGGAAAACTGCGTCCTCAGTGCTAAATAAGATTGGTGCTATGTGTAGAAAAATAGTGCCTCTTCAATATTTTGGTTATTTCTCCAACAAAAAAATGTGTACGTGTTGCTGTGTCTTTTGCTATCTGGTTTGAGATTAACGGAAATTAAAACTGGGCCTTTTCCCTGTAGGAGAGGGAAAGAAAGGATGTAGAATTAAAATGGTGGAAATTGCCACTTCCTTTCCAATGATTCTCTCCTACTATAGGCCTTTCTGTCTTTTTGGCTATCAAATATTTTGCCTGTGTGGAGTGTTTCATTTGCGCATCGTAACAGTTTTTTTCTCCCAGTTCTTTTCGTTGATACATAGGAAATATTCCCACTGAAGAATCTTGCACAATTTTACCTGACCTGTTACATCAGAAGAAACTCGTTATAAAAACTGAACCCTAAATTAGCAAAATTTTAAAAAGTGCCCATTATAGCACCCTTTGCCTTATCCATGCAGTAAAGGTTCTGATAAGCTTACCTTCTGTTTTTCACAGATAATCAAAGCCTTTAGTGCTGGAAGGACCCATGGGTTGTCAGGTGCCATAGAATCGATTTCCACTCATGTGACAGAGTAGAACTGCCCCATAGGGTTTTCTTGGCTGTAATCTTTATGGAAGCAGATCACGAGGTCTTTCTCCTGCAGAGTGGCTGGGTGGGTTCGAACCACCAACCTTTCCTTAGTAGCCATTAGCAGCCAAGCTCTTAACCATTGCACCACTGGGGTTTCTTTTTAAGGATCCATACAGATCCTCCAATGTTAACACTCTCATTTTACTGATGGAACAGAAACACAGGCCCTGAGCAGTTATAAATGACTTGCCAAAATCAGTGTTAATTACTTTTAAAAAATTTGATGTCCATTTCCTTGCAACATCTGCAGAAGATAACTGTTCATTATATTTTCTTCACATATCCTTTTAAAAAAAAAAACCTATGAAGTATGGAATGTGATATTGCATATTACATTGTTTCAAATGTTATATAAAAGTGAATACTGCACTTTTAAGATTATAGAAATCAAGTGTTAAATAGAAATCAAGTTTTGCATCATTTTGCTAGGACCCTTGTTCATTCAATTGGTCCCGTAGTCCCCCCCTGCCTGTTTCTTTAATAAGAAGTAAGCATAAAGGTAAAAAAAATTGATGTGGCCAAAATTTATTTTCTGTTTACAAAAATAAAACCAAACAATTTTTAGCATTCTATTCCTATAACAAATTCCTGTAACAAATAGCATTCTTATAACAAGTATAAATTTGAAAAAATATTATTGTAATTCTTTGCCAGTGACACAGGTTAATTTTGGCTCTTAATTTTGGATGAGACTTCCAGTCTTGCCTTTTTCTTTAAAAACAAAATAAAAGCATTTGTATCAATTTAACCAACATGCACCAGTTTAAGTATGTCCAGATAAGTGGTTTTTAGTATGGTTATAAAGTTGTGCAGCCATTACCACTGTCTAATTTCCAAACATTTTCATCATTTCCAAAAGAAACCCTGTAGTCATTAGCGGTCACTCCTCATACTCCTCTGCTGCAGCCCCTGACAACCACTAATATACTTTTTTTTATAATTTATTTTTGTTGTTGAGGATATACACAGCAGAACATACACCAGTTCAACAATTTCTACATGTACAAATTCAGTGACATTGATTACATGCGGGTTGTGCTACCATTCTCACCCTCCTTTTCCGAATTGTTCCTACCCCATTAACATAGCTCACTGCCTCCTAAATTTTCTAATATTTTGAGTTGCTGTTGTCAGTTTGATCCCACATAGATAGATCTTGTCTTAGTTATCTAGTGCTGCTGTAATAGAAATACCACAAATGGGTGGCTTTAACAAACAGAAATTTATTTTCTCACATTTTAGGAGTGTAGAAAGTCCGAATTCAGGGTGCCAGCTCTAGGGGAAGGCTTTCTGTCACTGTGGGCTTCTTCTGAGCTTCTGCTCTTGGACAGTCTTCATGTGGCTTGGCATCTCTTCCCCCATCTCTGCTTCTTTCCCTTGCTTGTTTAATCTCTTCTGTATCTCAAAAGAGATTGATTTAAGACACACCCTACACTAATCATGTCATTAACATAACAAAGATATCCCATTCCTAAATGGGATTATAACCACAGGCATAGAGGTTAAGCTTTATAACACATATTTTTGGGGGACACAATTCAATCCATAACAGATCTTAAAAGAGCACAATGCTCAAGGCAGACATTCTTTACTAGTTAAGCTACACTATTGTTTAGTTTTAAGAAGACTTCAGGGCATATTTTTGGTTTAAGTTTTAAAAATTTGTTTAGGGCAATAATTTCAGGGGTTCATCCAGCCTCCACAGCTTCAGACACTAATCTACTTTTTATCTCTGTGAATTTGCCTATCCTGGAAATTGCATATAAATGGAATCATACAGTACATGGCCTTTAGTGTTTGTCTTCTTTTGCTTAGCATAATATTTTTAAGGTTCACCCATGTTGTAGCATGTATCGGTACTTCATTCCTTATTATGGCTGAATACTATTCCATTGTATGGTTATCCCACATGTTGTTTATCCATTTATCAGTCGATGAACATTTGTGTTGTGTCCACTTTTTGGCTATTGTGAATAATGCTGCTATGAACATTCATGTCCAAGTTTTTGTGTGGAAATATGTTTCTAGTTCTCTTGAGTACATACCTAGGTAGAATTCCTGGGTCATATGATAACTTTATGTTTAACTTTTTGAGGAATTGCCAAATTATTTGCCAAAGTGCTGCACTATTTTACGTTTCCATCAGCAGTCTTTGAGGGTTTCTCCACGTCCTTACAAACTCACCAGCACTTGTTCTTCTCCTCTTTTTGATTATAGTCATCCTGGTGCGTGTGATGTGGTCTCTCCTTGTGGTTTTTGTTTGCATTTCTCTACTGTCTAATGATGTTGAACATCTTTTCATACGCATATTGGCCATTTGTATATCTTTAAAGAAATATCTATTCAGATCCTTTGCCTATTTTTTAATTGGGTTATTAATGTTGCATTTTTAATGTACATATTATTTTCACTTGAATTTATTATTTTTACTCTTTCTTTTAAACATGAACGTGGAAAATGTCAATGACTGATAAGATGCGGTTAAATCTAACAGTTTACCTCTTTCTTAATCTTTTTTTTCTGTATACTTTTGTAAAAACCTTTTTCTTATAATAATCCTGATCCCATGTCCTTTTAGGCAATTCATTTAAAATTTAAAAATTATTATTGTTGAGTTGACCCATTGTGTCTTTATTTCCAGTTCATTACTTAAAATTATCATACTTTTAGACCTCACTTTTTAGAAGGATTCTAATATAGCTTGCCTGTCATGGAAACCTCCCCATCCTTTAGGCCTGTTCAATGCTACTTTTTCAATAAAACATCTCCCATTTTCCTAGCTGGAATAGAAACTTTTTCTCTTACTCTTTTGATACTATTTTGCATTATGTTATAGTTATTTGTTAGTAAGTCTTCTTTGTTAAATCAGAAGCTCCTTGAAGACAGGAGTTGTGTCTTGTTCCTTCTGGACTGCCTAGAACAGTCTGATACATGGCAGACAGGCAATAAATATCTCTGGAATTAAATTGCATGTACATAGTGTCTTCTCCTTAAGCCCAGACCCATTTTTCCCATATTTCTGAGCATTACACATTGTTGAACCCAAGGATAATATCCAGCTGACTTATACTGATTCAGCTGGTGTTAAAATACTGAAACTCTTCCATACTGGTTGGTAAATAGTTGCTGCCTTGAGCTTCTCATCCCCATGTTGTCCAAATCCCTCTGCTTGGACTCTGTGTATCTTCCCATGAACCAGCAGCCAGTCTAAGATCCTGCTTCTGTGTAACAGCAGGTCCATTTAGATGGGATGATGCCTGTGTTTACTAGTCAAGTATTTTAAATACCACTTTTGCTTATACCTATCCTACCTTCCTAAGGAGCCTTGGTGGCACAATGATTAAGCACTCAGAGGCTAACCGCAAGGTTGGTGGTTCGAACCTACCCAGCGGCTCTGCGAGGGAAAGACCTGGCTGTCTGTGCCCATAAAGATTACATCCTAGAAAATGCTATGGGGCAGTTCTACTTGGTCATATGGGGTCACTATGAGTCATAACTGACACCACAGCACCTAGCAACAACAACAGTAGCATCCTGCATTCCTATTCAGTTCCTGGGAAAAGTGTTACTTTCTTCCTCCAAAACCACTGCTAGGATAGTTTTCTAAGATAAGTGAATTGTATTACTAAATGTCTTTTAAAAATTTATCTTGGCATATGTGATGATGAGGGCCTTGCAATCAGGCAAATATGAATCTTAATTTGAGAACAGCCATAACCTATCTGCATCATTTTAGGCAAGTTAACTAAACTCATTTGTAAAATTAGGATAACCATATTTAGCTTGCATGGTTATTGTATTAGAGACAATGTACAGTATACAAATTGCTAGTGTGTAGTAGCTGATTATTTAAAATGGTTCTTATTTTAATTCCTGTATCTTTTGTTTGGGTTTTACCAATATGCTTTTTCATTGATTATGGTAGCTGCATGCAGAGTTTTTTTAAATTTTTTTGAAGTTCATAATCAATTTTCTTAAATTCCTAATTTCTATTTTATTCTATTTTTTTATATCCTATTGTCTGTGTTTCTTTTCCTTTTTTAATAGTGTTAATCTGACCCGCCACCATTTCAGATGAGGAAGATAAAGCTCTAAGCTTTTTCTTACTCTTTTTAGTTGCTTCTAATTTGAAATTAAAAAAAAAAAAAAACATATTTAATACTTGTCATTTCTAGCCCTCTTTGGAAGACAACTTTTAATCTTAATTTAACTTGTGCTAAATGAAAAAAATTACTGGGCTCTTGCCATGTGGAAGGCACTGGACTGGGAATTGTGGGGATAAAAAGATCAATAAGGCCTGGTTCCTGTGCCCTGAAGCCACATGCAGTCACTCAATGAAGAGAAGCTAGATACAAAAGCAACCACAGTATAAATAATTCTTAAGAGACCAAGACTGAGAGCATTTCTCATTTCAAGCCTCGTTTAAAAACACATTCCGTCTTTAAAGTTTATATATTAGCTTTCAGTATTTGTGATAGATGTGTAAAAACAAGCAAACAACAAAACGGCATGGGGGTGGAGTCTGACCTCCTCTAACTTCACAATGAGGAAGGAGAATTAAGATCAACAGCCCAAGGCTGATTGCTATGAGGTGTAGGTCACACATGCCTCCTCTCTCCGCCATCTTTACCAATTCTGACACTAACTGTCCTTCCAATGCCACTCTCTATTTCTCTGCTGGGTTCGATAATTCATTGCAATGGCCACACAGAACTCACGGACAGTACTCACGATTATGGGATTTATTAGGGAAGTAACATGCTTTGGACATGTTATCAGGAGTGATCAGTCCCTGGAGAAGGACATCATGCTTGGTAGAGTAGAAAGTCAACGAAAAAGAGGAAGACCCTCAACGAGATAGATTAACACAGTGGCTGCAACAGTGGGCTCAAGCATAACATCATGAGGATGGCGCGTAGGAGCGGGCAGTGTTTGTACTGTTGTACGCAGGGTCGCTATGAGTTGGAACCGACTTGACAGCACCTAACAACAACAAGTTACAGTTCAGGTTCAGGAACACTCAGTATACAGTTCTTCCATCAGAACAGCTTCTTCTCAGCCATGCTCACAGGTATGCTTCTCTGGTCCTTGGCCTCTGCACTGCTCAGGCAAGTGTTACAAAACTGTTAGCTCTGCTGATTTAAGTGCCCAGAGGTACCCTATGCCGCCAGCAAGCCTCCTGCTCAAAGACACTCAGCTTTCTCACTCTCTGTGGGCCGGGAAGCCTACCATGCCATCTCCTGCCATCATTTCTCTGCCACTGTTTCTTGCTGTCTTCAGTGTTACAGTTCTCTCTCTCTGTCTCTGTCTCTGTCTCCTGGTTCCAGGAGCTTCTTAGTACAGGGTTCCTGGGTCCAAAGCACACATTCTCCACTCCTGGCTGTTATTCCTTGGTGGTGGTGGGGTCCTTTCTCTGCTCTGGAATTGGCTGTCTTTTAAGCCTAGTGGGATGGGAAAACTGACCATTCCCCTTGGTAGGCCACAATTACCTTATATGCACAGTCCCACCGAGTCTCCTGGGTGAGAGTTACAAGACCGTGGCGAGAAAGGCCACACAAAAGTGATCCATTGCACCGCAAGATGAATCAAAAACTCACACTGTTTCCTTTTGATCTGGACTCAAAAGGTTTTTCTTACTGGATGTTTTATATGCTTTTATAAGAGGTAGATACAAACTCTGGAGGAAGTAATTTAGGTTAAAATTCCACAAATTTTAACATCAAATGAGAATGATTTATTTCCCTAAACTCTCTATAGCTACCTAGAGAAAATGTGACATGGACAGGTCACTCACAAAATTGTATTTAATTTGAGGTGAAAGAAATCTTCCTACTTCAGTACCTCCTCCCTGGAGACCGAGGCTGTGCAATTAAATGTTGAGATCCTCCTTCTCGGTGTAAATGTTTCAGACTGGCAATTTGTTTTTTAAGAAGTTCCTTAACGATGTGTATTTTAAATGATACCCCAGGGAAAGTTCAGGATGAAGGTACACAGTGGATCAATGGTTTACTTTTAAAGTTGCCTCTTTTTCTTTTCTAACTTCTAAAAGTTATTATTGAGATATAATTCACAATACATAAACTTTACCATTTTAAAGTGTACAATTTAGTGGTTCTTAGTATATTCACATTGTTGTACAACCATCCCCACTGTCTGATTCCAGAACATTTTCATCAGCCCATCAAGAAACCCCTGTCACTCCCCATCCGCCCAACCCCCTAGCCCCTGGCAAGCACGCATCTATTTTCTGTCTCTAGGCTTACCTATTCTGGTTTCTCTATTCTGGACATTTCATATAAATGGAGTTATACAATATGTGGCCTTTTGTATCTGGCTTCTTTCATTTCGTATAATGTTTTCAAGGTTCATCCATGTTGTGTAGATCAGTACTTCATTCCTTTTTATGGCTGAATAATATTCCATTGTATAAATATAGCACATTTTGTTTATCCATTCATCAGTTGATGGACACTTGGGTTGTTTCCACTTCTTGGCTGCTATAAATGATGCTACTGTGAACATTCATGTACAGGTTTTTGTGTGGACATAGATTTTCAGTTCTCTTGGATACATACCTAGGAGTAGAATGTCTGGGTCATATGGTAGCTGTATGTTTAACTTCTGAAGTACTACCAAACTAAAGTTACTTCTTTTTAAAAATTAAGTTTTGCCCTCATACAGAGTCAAGCAAGATTTGAAGTATATTAAATTCTTAGGCGGTAGGAAAGTGCAAGCTTTACTGTTTCTCGTTAGCAGATTTGTGACTTACTTATCCGTTGTCACTCATGCGTCAGAAGCAGAGCCAGGAATAGAACCCAGAGGGCTACATGGATCCAGTAAATTCTTGGAATAATTTAAGAAAAAAATATTTTCGACTATCAAAACCCAGAAACAAATCGAGAGTACAGGCTCAGGAGCCTGTGAGCCAGAACCCAGATCCCAAGAAAATGAGTAATGAAGTTAAGACTGTATACTCTAGTTGGGCCACTGGGGTGCGAATCCTGGCCCTGCCTCTTATTAACTGTGGAACCCACAGGAATTTACTGACCTCTGCGCCTCAGTGTTCTCAAACGTAAAGTGTAGGTAATAATAGTACCTCTTGTGGTGTTATTATGAGTATTGAACAAGTTACCATGTATAAGGCATGTGTTAAACACTGTATAAAGTTTAACTATTAAAATTATTATAACAACTACTTGTGTAACCTTGAGGAATTATCCTAACCACTTTGGACCTCAGTTTCCTCAACTGTGAAATGAGGCTAGTGATAGCAGTCATAAGACGGTTGTGAGGATTAAATGACTGAAATCATGTGAAGTGCCTAGAACAGTGCTAGCTCATGGCAAGTGCTCAGTAAATTTAGTGTTTACTGTTACAGCTTCATTCTAAGCAAAGCAATAATTTTCAGATTTATTTTGGAAGTTTAGACCAATTGGTCCTAATCTCTAGCTGCATAAATGTCAAAGCCCTTTTGTAAGAGAGACTGAATTGACTTGGAAGTGCAAATTTCAATGGCTTTCTCTGTCAGGATGTTTGTTGGGGGTAGGGGAGAGAATTGGTAGAAAAGAGGAGTATCTGCCTTGTATAGGCTGAGTCCAACACCTCTGATCTCTCCTGCTTTCCACCTGTAAGTTGGCTGGAGAATAGCTAAGTAAATGATACCTGAACTCACCTCTCACGGCTGCTCAACACCAATGAGATGGGTGAAAGGAGTCAGTCCTTAGAGAAAGGCCCCCAAATAATCATTTCATCCCCTGGGTGGAGAGAAGTAGGGTTAGAGAGGGAACCTTAGATTTTAATAAGCATTTGGGGGAAAACATTGAAGAGAGGGGAAGTAGAGTAGATGGTGTAGAATATGGCAGAAGTGATGACATGTCACTTCTGAAATTAGGTTATAAAAAACTGTGGCTTCCATCTTGGATGCTCTTGCTCTCTCTCCTTTTGGATCACTCACTTTAAAAAATCAAGTTGGCATGTCGTGAGCAGCTCTCTGAAGAGGCCCACAGGCAAGGAACTGAAGTCTTAAGCCAACAGCCAGTAAGTAAACTGAGGCCTGCAGCAACCACAGAAGTCAGAGTAAGAGTAGATTCTTCAGCACCAATCAAGTCTTGAGATAGCTGCAGCCCCAGCCCACAGCTTGAATGCAACCTTATAAGAGAGCAAACCTGAGCCAATACCACCTAGCTAAGCTGCTCCTGGATTCCTGAAGCCTCAGAATCTTTGAGATACTGTTTGTTATTTTAAATTAAGTTTTGGGGTAATTTGTTATACAGCAATAGATAACTAATGTACTGTATGTCCTTTGTCTATTTTTCTATTGAGTTGTTTGCCTTTTTTTATGGATTCAAATCTCCTTTGTTATATGTTGCAGATGTTTTTCAAGTTTGGTATTTTTCAATTTACTTTTTTGGTGTCCTTACTGAGTAGAAATAGTCCTATCTGTCAGTCTTTTCTAATCATGTTTAGAAAGTCCCTGCCCAATATTATATTTTTATGTTATCCTCTATCACCTTTATCATTTTATTTTCTGTCTTTAATCCATCTGTAATTTATGTTTGTGAACGTGTAAAGTAGGGAGATAAGTTTACTTTCCCCCTGAAAGCTAGCTGATTGCCCAAATACCATATGTTGAATTTTCTTTCCTTTCTTCACTAATTGAAACTGCCACTTTTATCATATACAAAATTTTCATATGGATCTGCTTCTGGACTTCTTGTTCTATGCCATTGGTCTTTTTTCCCCCTTCTTCATTTGGAAGTACTACAGCATTTTGATAACCATAGCTTTATAGTATGTTTTAAAATCTGGCAGGGGAAATTTCTTTTTTCCCCAAATTTCCTGGGCTGTTCTTAGCCTTTACCATTCCAGATGAATGTTGGGACTTTTATAGGAATTATAGTAATTTTATAGGTTAATTTAGGGAGAATTGATATTTTTACAAATTGAGTCTTCCATGAAACAATGTGGTATACCTCTCTGTGGAGGTCTTTTTATGTCTTTCTACTTCTAAGTCTTGCTAATTTGCTGTTAAGCTTATTCCTTTCCTGGACGTTTTAAAGTTTTTGTTGCTGTTGTGAATGGAATCTTATTTTTTTTTTCCTAATTGATGATTGCTGCTTCAGAGAAAATCTTTTCATTTTCATGTATTTATTTTGTATCTGGGACTTGTCTTATCAGTCCTCATACTTATTCAGCTGATTTATTTCTGTCTAAACAAGCATTATCTGAAAATAATGATAACTTTGTTTCATTTCTTTTTTCTTGACTTATTAAATTTGCTGGATCCTCAAGAACAAGATAATGTAATCAGCCTTTTCTTGTTCTTTTCTTTAATAGGAGTGCACCTAATATCTTATTGCAAAATTTGGAGCTTACTATTGTTTTCTGATAAATAATCTTTATTAAATTTCAACTTAACAATCCTTTTGAACATATAATGTGGAGGATACAGTGATAAATAAGAACGGGGCGAATGTTTGTTTGGAGTCTATCACGGACAGCACAGTGCTAGGTACTAGTTCTTGTCCCTAGGGAGCTTATAGTCTAATAATTAGTACAAACAATTAATTAGTTACAATTGTAATTAGGATTAGAAAGGAATAATACAGGGGGCTATGAGCATGTACAGCGCAAGGCCTGGTGTAGAACTAGGGAGGTTAGAAAAGGTTTCCCTCAGGAGTGACATTTAAACTACTTTCTTTTAATTCCAGCATACTGAAAGTTTTTGTTTTGTTTTTTAAAATCAAGATTAACTACCATTTCAATCTTTATTGAAATGATCACGTTTTTTTTCTTATTTAATCTATTAAAACAATATAATTAATTAATTCTAGTATCAAACCATCATTGCATTTATGAAATAAACTCTACTTGTTTCCCATGTATTATTCTTTTTCTGTATTATTAGACTCTACTTATTATTTTTGCATCAATATTTATAAATTTTGGGGACTTCTTGCTATTTTTTGATTATTCCAAGTATGTTCCCATCTCAGGGATTTGTACTTGCTCTTCCCAGTGTCTGAAACGCTCTTCCTTCAGACATCTGCGTGTTTGTTCCCTTAATTCCTTTAGACTCTGATAAATGCCATCAACCAGTGAAGATCTGACTACTTAATATTAAATGGAAACTTTCCCCTGCAATTTCCTATCCTGTTGTCCTAGGCTGGGTTCTCTAGAGAAACAAAACCAGTAAAGTGTATAAATATATATATAGAGAGAGATTTATATCAAAGAAATGGCTCACATGGTTGTAGAAGCTGGAATGTCCCCAGGTCCGTAGGTTGGGCTGGACACTTTTGATTTATGTAGCCGAAGGGGCTGGCGAACCCAAGATGGGCAGGGCAGACAGCAGGGCTCTTGCTCACAGGCTGCAAACACCAATGAATCCCAAGATCAGCAGGCAAGACAGCAGGTAAGCTGCTACCTCAGGTCCCAAGAACTGGAGGTCAGACGAACAGGAGCCAGCTGCAGGATCCAGAGTGAGCAAAAGCCTGCAGGCCTTGCCAGAAAGTCCACCTATATCGGATGCAGGCAACACCCCCAAGGAAACTCCCTTTCAGCTTATTGGCTACTCTAAGCAGGTCCTATCATGGAGGTGATCACATTATATCAGATCTCATTATGGAAGTGATGACATCATCATACAACTGCCAAACTACATCATAACTGCCAAACCACCAAGAATCATGGCCCAGCCAAGTTGACACACAACCTTAATGATCATACCCACTTACCATGCTTAATTGTCACTTGTCATGATCTGACATTTCATACTTACTGCTTTGTCTGTTTATCCTGTATCCACCAGCCAAATGTTAGCTCCCTGAGAGCAGAGGGTTTATTTTGTTCACTTCTCTATCTTCAGCACCTAAAACAATACCTGGAACATAATAGGCACTCAGTAAACATTTTGAATGAACAATTCAACATGGTATATATATTTTCTGTCTCTTTTAAATCTTTTTCATATCTTCTGCATCAGAATTTCTCTCTTATTAAGTGAATCGGGAAGTTTCCTATCTTTTTGTATGTTGCAGAATAACATGGAAATTCTCCTCCTTGAATGTTAGAAAGGATTTACCCATACAGATCTTAAAAGAGCATAATGCTCAAGGCAGACATTCTTTACTAGTTAAGTTAAACTATTATTTGGTTTTAAGAAGACTTTAGGGGATATTTTTGGTTTAAGGTTTAAAGATTATCTTAGAGCAGTAGTTTTGGGGGTTCATCCAACCTCCATGGCTCCAGAAAGGCTGAAATTAGATGTCACTCTTATAATGGGGTGATTAGTAGTTTAAATTGGACAGAATTTCCCTGAGAGGTGGTTTGTGACTCAGGTATCATCCATGTGTAACCCATCAGAGGGATGGGTTAACCTATAAGAGGGATGTATGTATCTGATGCAGATTCCATAAAGGGCTTATTGAATGTGCACTGAAAAGTTTTCCCTCTGCCTTTTTGGGCACATAGCACCGCTTAGACAAGCAAGTGTTTGGCAGCTAATCAAGTATGTTTCATTAGTGGAATTGTCGGGCCAAATTTTATACTTATCACTGGTAACTAAACTGGCCATAAGTTTTGATCCCTGGTCCTGTGCCTGCTTCTAAGAGAAGTGCTTTGGGAATGCCTGACTCAGCCATCTTATTTGATTGCCTCCATTGGTTGCTTCGGTGCAGGGCTGTTGCTAGAGCTAAAGTTAGGGTGAGGTATCTGAGATGCCATTTTAATTTCAGCAAGTATGAGCTTCACTTATTTTTTCTCACACGTATTTTTTTTTTACTGTGTTTTAAGTGAAAGTTTACAGTTCAAGTTAGCTTCTCATACAAAAATTTATACACACATTGCTATGTGACCCTAGTTGCTCTCCCTATACTGTGACAGTACACTCCTCCTTTCCACCCCAGATTTCCTGTGTCCATTCAACCAGCTCCTGACCTCTCTCTGGCTTCTCATCTCACCTCTGGACAGGAGCTGTCCATTTAGTCTCATGTATCTACTTGAGCTAAGAAGCACTCTCTTCATGAGTATCATTTTATGTCCCATATTCCAGTCTAATCTTTGTCTGAAGAGTTGGCTTCGGAAATGATTTCAGTTCTGGGCTAACAGACAGTCCAGGGGCCATGTCTTCTGGGGTCCCTCCAGTCTCAGTCAGACCATTAAGTCTGGTCTTTTTACTAGAATTTAAGTTCTCTACCCCACTTTTCTCCTGCTCCATCAGGGTCTCTCGGTTGCATTCCCTGTCAGGGTGGTCATCGGTGGTAGCTGGGCACCATCTAGTTCTTCTGGTCTCAAGCTGATGGAGTCTCTGGTTTATGTGGCCCTTTCTGTCTCTTGGGCTAATATTTTCCCTGAGTCTTTGGTGTTCTTCATTCTTCTTTGCTCCAGGTGGATTGGGACCAATTGATGTATCTTAGATGGCTACTCACTAGCTTTTAAGACCCAAGATGCTACTCACCAAAGTGGGATGTAGAACATTTTCTTAATAACCTTTGTTATGCCAGTTGACCTAGATGTCCCCTGAAACCATGGTCCGCAGACCCTTGCCCCTGCTACTCTTTCCCTCAAAGTGTTTGGTTGTGGTGCCTGGCTACCACCTATGACTGCCCTGACAGGGAAAACAACAGAGTCCCTGATGGAGCAGGAGAAAGTTGGAGTGCAGAAATCAAATTCTAGTAAAAAGACCAGACTTAATGGTCTGATTGAGACTGGAAGAACTCTGGAAAGCATGGCCCCTGGACTTTCTGTTAACCCAGAACTAAAACAATTCTGAGTCCAACTCTTCAGACAAAGATTGGACTGGACTGTGGGACATAAAATGATACTCATGAGGAGTGTGCTTCTTAGCTCAAGTAGATACATGAGACTAGACGGGTGGCTTCTGTTCACAGGTGAGATGAGAAGGCAGAGAGGGTTAGGAGCTGGTTGAATGGACATGGGAAATCAGGGGTGGAAAGGAGGAGTGTGCTGTCACAGCATACGGAGAGCAATTAGGGTAACATAACAATGTATGTATAAATTTTTGTATGAGAAACTAACTTGAAATGTAAACTTTCACTTAAACTACAACAATAAACAAAACAAAAAAAATGTTTGGTTGTATTCAGGAAACTTCTTAGCTTTTGGTTTAGTCCAGTTGTCTCACATGTATTTTTAAAACTAAAAAAGAAAAGATTTTTAAATCAGCGAGAAGCAGTGTGGGATAGTGTAAAAAGTTCTGGACTAGAAGTCAGAACATCTAGCTGATATTCCCAGTTCTAACTTTTAGTGGCTGGGTGATGTGGACATGTTATATAACATTTTTAATTGGGAATACTAATCCCAGCGTCACAGAATTCTTTTAAGTCTCACATTAAGCAATATACAGAAAATAGCTTGGAAAACAATAAAGAGCCAACAATATTTTACAGGTATAATTTCAGAATTTAGTACACCTGCTCAAGGTTACTGACTAAGCCATGACACATGATCTAATCACTAGGGAACAGATGCCTCTTGCCCACTCTGATACGCCTTTGGGGAAGTTTGCATTGCTTAAAACAAAGCAATTTTCTTCTGACATGTACTGACCTCGTCTTAATATCCACATGGGGGCTCTGAAACAAGAGTTAACTACTGATGGCTCAAATTGCAAACTCTCACAGGGCAGATCTCCAATATTCCTTCCTTTCTGTTCTTATCTGCCACTGATTTTTCTCTTTAAATGTCTGCTAATTATTTTATCTGAAGAGCTTACCTTGTAGGAAGTGAATGAGATATTAAGTATCACACTAGGAAAGCCCATTTTATTCTTGGGAAGAAAAAATTTAGCGAGAGATGGAGAAAAGTAGAGAAAAACCACAAACAATGACAAGAAATTGTTGGAGCCTAGCTGTGAAATACAGATTTGAAAAAGAGTCTTCAGCAGCCTCTGCTTGTTTGGTAGACTTCTGAGATGTCAGAGAACTCCCAGACTATATATGATGGCTTGTTTCCATTTCAACATGCCGCAGAGGGTTCTGGGACCAAAGTTTTTATTTATTCAACCAATATTTATGCAGTCCCTCCTACGTGCCAGGAGCTGTGCTAAGGAAGGCAGATATAGTAGTGTATAAGTGGACGTGGTCCTATTGGGATTCAGACAGGCAGGTAATTGTAATACAGTGGGTGATATAATGTGATATTCAAGTATATTGGGGTGGGGGGCGGAGGCAGAGGTTGTCCAAGGCCTGGGGAATGAGGGCGGCTGAGGGAGACCTGAAGGATGAATAGGAGTTAGCCAGGAAAAACGATGGTTTCAGTGAGGGCTGGGAGAGGGTAAGCCAAGTAGAGGAATATTCAAGCTTGGCAAGAAAATGAGAAAGGCGCAGTCTGGCTGGAGCTGGGAGGGAAAAGGGTGTCGGCAGAGAGAAATTGGAGAGGCGCTAGTGGTGGCGGGACTTTTATCTTTTTTGTAGGAGCAGTGGGAAGCTGCTGAAGGTTTTAGGTCAGGGAGAGACCTGGTTAGAGTTTAGTTTAGAAAGATAATCTGGTTTTAATGTGGAAAATGGATGAAAGGGAGGGAAGTTGAGGTCAGAGGGTTCAGTTAGGAGGCTGTTGTGGTGGTCCAGGATGGAGATAATGGTGGGAGAATGGTGATCTGTGCCAGAGATAGATAAGTAGCAGTGGACTGGGGAGAAGAAGACAAACTAGAGGGAGTCTTAGGGTGTAGAAGTGTCAGGTCATGGTGATTGGTTGGATCTGGAGGATGAGGAGAGGAGAAGCAGTTGGGAAAGATTTTCACTTTCTGGTTTGGAGGGTTGTGCCATTCACTGAGCTGTGAAGACAGGAGAAGAAGCACGTTTGCCAGGGGAAATTTGGGTTTGGCTTTGTTGGCATCATGTTTCAGGTGCCTATGGACTATACAAAAGTGGATGGCCAATAGTGGGCTTATGTGCTTAGGGTCAGGCAAAAGGTCTACGCTGGAGATTTGGGTTGGGTCCTCAGGTGATTGAGGCTGTGGCAATGGGTGAGATGACACAAGGAGAGGGAGTATGGTAAGAAGAGAAGAGGGCCTGGGATGAACTCCAGAGAACACTGACATTTAAGCACGGACATAGGAAGAGTAGCCTCAGGCTTGGGACTCAGAGTCTAGCAGAGCAGTGTCTGGTGCTTTCTCTTGAAAGCACCCTCCAATTGACTCAAAGGAAGCTTGAGCCAGCTTCTAGAAGTCTTCAGTTTAGGAATGAGTTTTATCACTCTCTAGGCAGGAAGACTCACCTGCTTGAAACTTGTCAGGAGTTTTTCTCTCTATGGTGTTTCCCCTGTGTCTTTTTTTTAATATTTTATTTATTTTTGGTGGCAGTATACATGACCAAACAATCCATTAACTATTTCTGCATGAACGGCTCAACAACATTGGTTACATTCTTCATGTTGTGTCACTGTTGTTTCTCTACCCATATTATTTCATCACCATTAATTTAGTTTCTCTGCCCTTTAAAGTTCTCATCTGTGCTTTCGATTAACTGTTGTCAGTTTACACTCATATAGATAATTCTTTATGAGAGTGCTATGCTTAAGGCAAACATTCTTTATTAATTGGGCTAAACTATTGTTTAGTTTAATGCTGGCTTCATGGGATAGTTTCCCTATAAGCTTTAAAGATTATTTCCAAGCATTACATTTGGGAGTTTCCCCAGTCTCAGTGGATCCAGTAAGTCCAGTTTCCAAATGAGTTTGAAGTTCTGTTCCACGTTTTCCCTCATTTTAATCTCTCCTGTGTCTTGAAGTCAGTTACTTGACTGTATTAACTTAATTGTTCATGATTGTTTTGAGGAGGAAATGAAGAAATGATATAATCAGAATGCAAAGCTTGGAGGGTTTTATGCAATGTCAAGTGCCATCAAATTATAGAATCTTGGCTCTGGAGAAGGTCTTAGAAGCATCTAGTCCAGACTCTCACCCAGACCAGGAGGTCAGATTATGCAAGTCTGTTGGATGACTCACATTGGCAGCTTTTTCCCCCTCTCTGTGGTTATTGGAGACAGGCAGTATTATTTCCTGTTCCACGCCAGCATAGATTCACAATCACAGGTATAAACTACTGGAAATGTTGGAATAGTGGGGGCAGAAAGGCTACTTATACTGTGGTTAGATGTGATTTAGGACTTTCTAGTTGATTCTAATCCAGTCACAGATGATCCTTATGAACTTCTCTTAACAGCAGCAGGAACAAAGCTACTTCTGTTTGTCAGCCTAGGAGGGAAAAAGGAAGAGCTTTTCGGTTTAGATGGTTTTCAGAGCTCCATAATAGGAGTAATAGGGTTAGCCAAGCCCCAGTTGATAATCTTCTCTCACAGTTTCTTTTATATCCGGCACAAGTGGTTAAGTGCTCAGCTACTAACCAAAAGGTTGGCAGTTCAAACCCACCCAGCGGCTTCAAGGGAGAAAGATCTGGCAATCTGCTCCTGTAAAGATTACAGCCTAGAAGGAGAGAAGCTCTCTCCCTGGTTTCTGGAGACATCAACGTTGTTAATAGTAGTTGCTAGAGACTTGAGGAAAATAAAATCCGGGAGCGGAGTAAGAATCTTCCTCAATTCTGTGTTAATTTTACACTGTAGGCTCTAAACAATAGACTGCTGTAAGGTAAACTCCTTAAAAGTTACTCAGGCTACTTGTAAAACTCGTAAAACTCGTTGCCCATGGAGTTGATTTTGATTCTTGGTAACCCTATAGGACAGAGTAGAACCATCCCATAGGGTTTCCAAGGAGTGGTTGGTGGATTTGGACTGTCGACCTTTTGTATATCAGCTGAGCTCTTAACCACTGTGCTGCCAGGGCTACGGGCCTCACCAAAGTTTGGGTAAAAGCTCTTCTGGATTTTAAGAGGAAGGAGGCAGTCAAGAGGCTATTGAGAGTTTTCCAGTTTGCTGTCTTTTAGATAATCTTAGGGTGGAATACTTAACTTTACTGTTTTGATTGTGTGGTGTGTTTTCTTAGTTATTTTTTTCTATTTATCCGTTAAGGAATTTTGAAATTCAAGTTAGTGTAATAGGCTTTTTCAGGCTTTCGCTGAGACTTTATTATCTGATCAGTTTCTCAATTACTGATACTCTCTCTGCCTTCAACCTCTTATTAAGAAAAATTTCCAACATACTGAAAAGTTGAAAGAATAGTGCAATGATCACCCTCCTATCCTCTACCTAGATTGAACTACTGTTAACGTCTTGCTTATTTGTGTTTCTCTATATATACATACTTTTTATTCTTTTAAAGTAAGTTACATCATGACCCTTCTCCCCTAAATTCTTCAGCATGTGTTCCCTAAGAATAAGGTTGTTTTCCTACATGATCACCTAATAATCAGTTTGTATTTAAATTTCCTCACTGTTCCAGAGTGTCTTTTATAGTTTTTTTTGGAGCCAGGATTTAAATAAGGTTTACGCATTGCACTTGGTTGTTATATTTCTTTAGTCTCTTTTAATTTCCACACTTTTTTCCGTTTTAATTGACAATGATTTTTTGAAGAGTTTAGACCAATAGTCTTGTAGAATGTCCCACATTCTGGACCCACACTCTGGATTTGTATGACTGTTTCCTTTTGCTCTCTTTTAATTTAGTTCTCTATTCCCTATGTTTCCTGTAAACTGGAAGTTAGGAAGTTCTTAACCTTAGATAGATTCGGGCTAAGTATTTTTGGCAAGAATAGCTCATAGCTATTGTCGTATATTTAATATTGCTTCACATTAGGAGACACATTACATCAGATTGTTTGGTAACTTTGGTTAAGGAGGTGAACATGAAAGTTTCTCTGAATTAGTAATCTGTGGGGTAATATACTTTTTATACTATGTGAATATCCTGTAATCCAACAATCTTTTAGCAGCCAATGATGGTCTTACCCTGAATAAATTATTACATTGGGGGTTGCAAATGATGATTTTTCTAATTCTGTCATTCCTTCTGTATTTATTAACTGGCATTCTTCTATAAAGACCTTTTGTTTTTTTGCCTTTCTCACTCTCTTTTTGAATAACATTATGGAATCATGGATCATGGATTTTTTTTTTATTAATTCACTGTTTTATAATTTTCTTTTTGAGCCTTAAATTGTGCCACATTTGGCCAGTAGGAGACCCATCAAGCTGGCGCCTGTGTGGTAGTATTCATTCTTTAGCAGTGTTGGATGCTAATTACCTGTCTTTTGTATTAAGGAATAATTTCTTCCTTTAAGGAGCAGAGCGATTAAATCAGGTTAATTAACTCTGCAGCTATATCCTATAGTTGTCAGAAGAAAGGACTATGTGATTACTTTATGCCCTGTAGAGGCCCATGAAAATTTTATAAAGTCATAATTAGAAGTCTTGAAAAGTTGTATATTGCTTGTGGAGGAGCTCTGGTTTCAGTACCACTGCCTTATCTCTTGGAATTGGTCTTTAAATAGTATGTATAAACTCAACTGGGTTTTTATTTTTCCAGTTATTCTTTAAAAATTTTTTTTTGTGAATTTTATCATAAGTACAGAAGAATATATAAAACATATATACAATTTAAAGAATAAATAATATACCTCATCCTTAGGTGAATAGAATATTACTAGTACTTTAGAACCCCTGTGTGTCCCTTCCTGATTGTGTCTACCTTCCTCCCTCTGAGGCAACCACCATCCTAATATTTGAATTAATGATTTCTTTATAATTTATCACCTATGTAGGAAACACTAAATATTACTTCAAAAGATGAATATCAAGCACAATGCTAGCTGTGCAAGGAGAGGGAAATATAGCCACTATTAAATGGAAGTGCTTAAGAGTTTCTAGGTCGTATTCTGATTCTAGCTTCCTTGAGCTCATGAGGGGCCTTCTGAGGAAGTCAGTGGGCAAGGTCATGAGTGAGTCCTGGGAAATTTAGGCTTCACCACAGTTGTAGCTTCTGACAGGGCTTAGGGTTGGCCAGGTACTGGATATCTTTTATCAATATAGTTGAGAGAATAGGTTGCTCTATGTTTTGTACTTCTAAACTCACCATGGCCTAATTGCAACCCTCAGGAGTAAGTCAAAGCAGAATGCTTCTGTGGAGTGTGTCTTGGACTGAATTGTGTCCCCCAAAATATCTGTCAATTTAGCTAGGTCATGATTCTCAGTATTGTATGATTGCCTACCATTTTGTCATCTAATTTGATTTCCCTATGTGTTGTAAATCCTATCACTGTAATGTAATGAGATAGATAGTGGCAGTTGTATTGATGAGATCTACAAGATTAGATAGCATCTTAAATCAATCTCTTTTGAGATATAAAAGAGAGAAGTGAACAGAGAGACATGGGAACCTCATACCACCAAGAAAGCAGTGCCAGGAACAGAGTGGTCCTTTGGATCTGAGGTTCCTGCGCTGAGATGCTCCCAGACCAAGGGAAGACTGATGACCAGACCCTTCCTCCAGAGCCGACAGAGAGAGAAAGCCTTCCTGTGGAGCCAGCCCTCTGAATTTGGACTTCTAGTCTACTGTACTGTGAGAGAATAAACTTCTTTTTGTTAAAGCCATCCACTTGTGGTATTTCTGTTATAGCAGCACTAGGTGACTGAGACAGGGTGACATGAGGGTTCTCTGCTGATCCAGGCAGCAGGAAACTTCCTTAGCACATGATCAAGAAGAGCCAGGAATCTGAACCAGACTCCACCAGACACTTTATTCTCAGGTTAGAGAATGAGGACTGTGGTGATGACAGCCTTTACTGTGTCTCTCTCTTAAGTCACATTGCTAGATTTCCACTTCTGGCCAACAGGAAGTAACAGGGTCTAGATTTACCCTACCACCTGAAACAA
This sequence comes from Dugong dugon, assembly GCA_030035585.1. Taxonomy (NCBI): domain Eukaryota; kingdom Metazoa; phylum Chordata; class Mammalia; order Sirenia; family Dugongidae; genus Dugong; species Dugong dugon. Next base: position 72,362,435 of record CM057471.1, read on the forward strand.
CTACAAAAACCAGGCAAAATATATGAAACAACAGGTTTCAAGACATTGGCCATCAAGCAACAAAGGACAGTAATCTTTGAGAGGTGGGAAACAAATGAGATGAGCCCTATGAGTGTTCCTGCTTACCTGCCTGGAGAGAGTTTATAGGCCATGGTGCAGGGAGGGGAACCCCAGATGGATCCCAGAGGTTCCCTTGAATTGAGGAGACAAAGCTGGGAGTCTGGGGAGGCCAAGGTGGCTAGAGTTCTCAGGTAGAGTGCTGGAGAGGAGAGTGCTGCACAAAGAAAGAACTCCAGGGACCTGCAAAGGGTCCTCCCTGAGTGTTCAGTATGCTGATCACAGCATGTGTATGAGGAAACAACCTGAGTCTGGGAGAAAAAACACCCAAAAGAATTAGAGGGAACAATTTCCAGAGCTCACAGAGAGCCAGTTATAGTTCTTTTCCCCACCAGCCAGAGTATAAAAACCTCATAATATAGAGGAACATCAGGAAGAGTACTGTGAGGGTTTTGCCTCAGTAGTGGGGTTAAAATCAGCCCTAGACTAAATGCTGTTTTGTCTTGCTTAGTAAAATTTAAAAGCAACATCTGAAAGGATAAAACTGTTTACAAGTAACTGTATCCCAGAATAGGATTCAAGAATATAGGAATACAAAAATATCTAGTACCCAAAAAGGTAAAATACACAATGTCTGGCATCTAATTAAAAATTATCAGACATGCAAAGAAGCAGGAAAGTACAACCTATAATGAGGAGGGTACCAATCAATTGAAATTGACCCAGAAATGACACAGATTGTAGAATTATTAGACAACATTACTAGTTAGTATAATTGCATTTCATATATTCAAGAAGCTAGAGGAAGGATTGAACATGTTAAGCAGAGACATGGAAGCTGTAAAAAAGATTCAAATCAAACTTCTAGAGATGAAAATTACAGTGAGATGAAAAATATACTGGATAGGATGTCAAATTAGACATTGTAGAAGAAAACATTAGTGAACTTGAAGACATAGCAGTAGAAACTATCCAAAATAAGACTGAAAAAAAGGAACTGAAAAAAAAAATCAGTGTGCTAAGGGACAACTTCATGGGACCTAATATACATATGATTGGAGACCCTGGAGGAGATAAGAGAGGGGGCACAGAAAATATATTTGAAAAAATATTGGTTGAATATTTTCCAAATTTGATGAAAACTATAAATTCTCAGATGCAAGAAGTTCAACAAATCCCAAGCACAAGAAACATGAAGCAATCTGCACCAAGGCACATCGTAACCAAACTGCTTTAAAATAAGAAAACTTTAAAATTGGTCAGAGAGAAAAGACTCTGTGTGTAGAGGAACAAAGATAAGGTTAACAGCAGATTTTTTGTCAGAAACAATGTAAGCTAGAAAGTAGTGGCTCAACTTCTTTAAAGAACTGAAATGTAAACATTAGCCTAGAACTCTGTACCCAAGGAACATATCTTTTTTTTTTAAATTTCTTTTGTTGTTGTTGAGAATATACACAGCAAAACATACACCAATTCAACAGTTTCTACATGTACCATTTAGTGACACTGATTACATTCTCCCAGTTGTGCAACCATTCTCACCCTCCTTTTCTGATTTATTCCTCCCCCATTAACATAAATTCATTGCCTCCTAAGGTTCCTAACTAATCTTTTGGGTTGCTATTGTCAGTTTGATCCCATACAGCTAGTTCTTAAAAGACCATAATGCTCAAGGCAGACTTTTTTTTTTTTTTTTTACTAGTTAAGCTAAACTATTGTTTGGTTTTAAGAAGACATCAGGAGATATTTTTGGTGTAAGGTTTAAAGATTGTCTTAGGGCAATAGTTTCAGGGGTTCATCTAACCTTCATGGCTCAGGAAGTCTGGAGTCCATGAGAATTTGAAATTCTGTTCAGGATTTTGATCAGGATTCTTCTGTAGAAGCTTTGATCAAAATGTTCAGTAGTGGTAGCCAGGCACCATCTAGTTCTGATTTTATGGAGAAGGAGGCAGTTGTTCATGGAGGCAACTAACCACACATTCCATATCCTCCTCTTCCTGACGATTCTTCCTCAGTTGCTGTAGGAGAATAGAGACCAATTGTTGTGACTTGAATGGCCACTTGCAAGCTTTTAAGACCCCAGACACTATGCAGCAAACTAGGAGGTAGAACAGAAGCACTAAAAAAGTTATTAGACCAATTAACTGGAATGTCCCATGAAACCATGGCCCTAAACCTCCAAACCAAGAAACCAAATCCCATGAGGATTTTGGTGTTCATAAGCAGCCTCAGCAACTACTCTTTTTTTTTTTTTGGCCGGGGGGTGGGTAGTGGTGCGTTGTAACTTAGGAACATATCTTTTAATAACAAAAGCAAAATAAAGACCTTCAAAGATAAAAAAAATGAAAGAATTCATCACCAGCAGACCTGCACTACAAGAAACATTAAAGGAAACCTCTCAAGCAGGAGGAAAATGATACCACATGGAAACTTGTATCTACACAAAGGAATGGAGACCACAGAAGTAACTACATGGATGAATGTAAAGTCGCATTGCTGCCTTCAAGACTGGTTGTCTTTTCTCTAATGCACCACTGTCATCCTGGGATTTCCATTCATCATCCTTCTGAGGATTTTTTTTTTTTATTTACCTTCTCCTTGTTTTGGATCTTTCTGTTTCCAATATTTCATGTCTTCCTTTCTTGGTTTACTGTCTCTTGTTTCAGTGGAGTACATTTTCTAGTAGCTTCTAGAAAAAACGAAGTAATTTTTTAAGACCTGGCATCCTTGCATGTCTGAAAATATCTTTATTTTACCCTCATATTTGATTGATAGTTTGGCGAGACGTAGAATTCTAAGGTGGATATTATTTTCCTTAAGAATTTTGAAGACTTTGCTCCAAGCTATTCTTGTTTCCATGTTGCTTTTGAGAAGTTAGTTTCATTCCTGACCCCGTATCTTTCCCTCTGAAATTTTCATTTTGCCTCAGTATTCTACAATTTCATAGTTATTTGCATCAGTGTTTGTCCTCATCGGTTGTGCTAGCTACAGATTGGTAAACTTTTTCTATAAAGGTACAGATAGTAAGTATTTTAGAGTTTGTGGTCCACATGTGGTCTCTGCTGCATATTTATTTTCTTCTTTCCCCCCCAGTCCTTTAAAAATGTAAAAATCACTCTTAGTTTGAGGGCTGTACAAAAACAGGCTGCAGTCTACATTTAGCCCATGGCCCATGGTTTACTGACCCCTAAGCTAGACACTCATTGGGCCCTTTGAACATGGCAACTTACGCCGTTCACTTCTGGGAAATTTTCTTAAATAATTTCACTAATGACTTTCTCCCCTCAGTTTTCTCATTATGGAATTCCTACTATTAAGATGCTATACATGTCTCTTTGGCTTTTTGCTGTGTTTTCTGGGAGATTTTTTCAACTTTATCTTCCAACTCTTATTTCATTTTAAATTTCTGCTGGCATTTAAAAAAATTTCCAATCGCTCTTTTTAATTTTCTTTTTATAGCCCCTATTCTTGTCTTATGGGTGAAGAATCTTCCTTTATCTCTCTCTCTTTTTAAGAAATTTTTTTTTCCTTATCTCTGCATAGTACCTGTTTCCTCCAAGTTTTTTTGGTTGTTTATGTTATTCTCTATTTGCAGTGGATAAACTTTTCTCAGATGTGTAGCAAACCTTGGCTGTCTGCCTGTGATTAAGAGTGAGAGATTTGAAAGCTGATTGTAAGCTCTAACCTTGTGGATGGGGCTTGAGCTGGGTGGGCTGTTTGTTAGAAAACTCACTGTCAGTATCTTTAGATTTTTCTTCATTGGCTCAGATTCCCCAGAGATGTCTCTTTCTGTCTCCTGCTTGGGAGATAAAGTCGGCTGGAATTCTGGGAGCTGAGCGGGGATGGGAGAAGGTTGTTCTCAATAATCATTGTACATATGGTTGGTCATTTATTCCCTCTGTTTTCAGTATTAGATCCATACTCTCACATGTGCCTGGTGTTCTGCAATCCAGAGACCCTCTGTTTTACACTCTCCAAAGTTGATACCTCTAGTGTTCTGCCATGTTGGGAGAAGGACAGTCACCTGGTGGTGAGTATTGGTGGAAGGGATCTAGGAGCTAACTGTTATCCTCAGATACCTTCCTCCCAATGTGCTCTATACCCCCTCTTACTCTGTGGTACCTAGTGCTGCCAGTTCCTGTAACTTTGAAGAGCTTTATGTACATTTCGTTGGTTTTCCGCTTTGCTTACTGCTGGTTTAGAATTCCACTTTGGATGCATTCAGCTTTCTCAGGCCTGCTGAGTTCCGTTAACCACTCATCTACTGTTGTACAGAATAAGACCACAGACCCAGAATTTAAAAATAAGACTTTATCATGTATAAGAACCACATTATGGGAAGGAAGGAGGGGAGTGGCCACCATCCAGAGGCTAGGGACCACCATACCCTAATTTCTTAACATAGCAAAGTAACTGGCTTTTTGGCCTTTTTTTTTTTTTTTTTTTTTTTTTCCTTTCTGGCAGACAGGAGAGTGGAAACAGTCTTTTATGGTCCTAGGGCTAGTTGTCTGGGTAGCAAATAAAAACCTGACTAAACAGAGACAGAAGGTTAATTAAAAAAAAAAAAAAGTTGGGACACCCAAAATTCAGGAATTTCTTACTGAATTAGTTTATTAGCTCACTCTGAAGCAGGAAATCAAGTGAATCCTATGGTCAGTTTTTTTTCTGGTATGTGGTATGCCCTCCTAGACCCCAGTATATATCCTCAGCTGAGTGGTCTTTGGTATAGAACTTTAAAGTGAATTACACAGTTAGGAGAGATAAACTGCTCCAGTTAGTTCTCCTTTCTCTCTTTTCAACCTTCATACACCCCCTAGTTTAAGGCAGGGACAAAGACTGTAATCTATCAGCATACAACCTTCAATTCATATTCAGAGGGAGAATATTCAGATAGTGATTAGGTAAGTGCGGAAGGGAGTCAAAGAGAGCCCATCTACATATTTTGATACAAATAGATGGTCAGAGAGAATTGCCTCTGGTTGAGATGATTTTAGCAGAAAAGAAATAAATCTACATGGGAACTTTATAAAAGTTTTATAGGGAAACAAGTCAGAAATGTGGCATAAATGTTCAGGGTGAAGAATATATGCCTTAAGAAGACTGGTAGAAGAGAAATAATTTAAATATAAAGACCTCAAATATGAAAGGATGTAAAATAACAGAATGAAGGGAAAAACAGGCTAGCTGGATGTTATGGATTGAATTGTGTCCCCCCAAAATATCTGTCAACTTGTCTGGGTCATGATTCCCAGTATTGTATGATTTCCTTATGTGTTGTAAACTCTATCACTATGATGAGGTTATATGTGATCTCCTTATGTGTTATAAATTCTATCACTGTGATGAGGTTATACTGATGAGGTTTACAGATTAGATAGTGTCTTAATCCAATCTCTTTTGAGATATAAAAGAGAGAAGCGAGCAGAGACACATGGGAACCTCACACTACCAAGAAAGCAGTTCTGAGAGCAGAGCGCATCCTTTGGACCTGAGGTTCCTGCGCTGAGATGCTCCCAGACCAAGGGAAGACTGATACATCACAAGGATCCAGAGAAGACAGAAGCCCTCCCCTGGAGCTGATGCCCTGAATTTGGACTTGTAGCCTACTGAACTATGAGAGAATAAATTTCTCTTTGTTAAAGCCATCCACTTGTGGCATTTCTGTTAGAGCAGCACTAGATGACTAAGATATGGCTCATATCCTGGCTCTATAACTTCGGGCAAATTACTGAACCTCTGTGAGTTCAGTTTCCTCTTTTGAAAAATGGGGATAACAGTATCACGCATCTCATTAAAATTATGACAGATCTGGTGGTTGATCCTGGATGTTGGCTGGGACCTCAGCTGGGGACTGTTAGCCTGAACATCTGCTGGTGGCCTCTTATGTGGCTGCTTGGCTTTTTCACAGCATAGTGGCAGGGCTCCAAGAGCAAGCATCCCCAAAAGAGCCAGATAGACGCTATATCGACTTTTATGACCTACCCTCAAAAGTCACTTCTGTTCTAGTCACAAGTCTGTAGGGACCTCAAGGGGAGAAGCCACAGACCCACCTCTTAGTGGGAGGAGCCTCAAAGTCACACTGTAAGAGGACCGTGTGAGATGGGAAGCATTGTTATGGCCATCATTGGAAAATAAAATCTGTCATAAGGGCTTAGAACAGTGCCTGGCACACAGCAATTGCCATATAAGTTAAATAAATGAATAGGAAAAATACTGGAGGGTGAAGAAGAAAAAGGAGACGAAAAAACAAATAAATTTCCTTATTTTTTTATAGTGGAAAGTCAACTAATGTTTGATTTCTGAGGTTGAAATAAAAATGAACTATATAGCTTGCGAATTATTTGGGCAAGAAAGATAAGGGTAGGGCATTAACAAAGAACATATAGCAAAAGATGAAGGAAGAAGAGAAATATAAAGCATGGGAACCAAAACTTAAGGTGTGGTGACAGAATAAATATAAATGGGATAAATCCATCGATTAAAAGACTTGGATTGGGTAAAAATAAACACCAGCAAGGATTTTCACTGTGACATTGTAATAGCAAAAATCCAACCCAAGTATACATCAACAAAAGAGTTAGGTAAAGAATTGAGCTTTCATTCATACAGTGGAATACTACGTAGCAGTTAAAATAATGCAGTAAATATACAGTATAAATTAAGTGAGAAACTTAAACTACAGAACTTTATGTATAAGATTATTACATTTTATTTAAAACATTGACAGGTTTATTTCTGGAAAATGGCATCATGGGAGACGTTTACTTTATTTCTGTATTTGAAATTTTTGTTTCAAAAATATAATACATGTGTATGTGTGCATGTATACTAGTTTGAGGTGATTAAAAATAAAGCAGAAATGAAATGTTCGAAAAAAGAAGGCATTCATTCCTTTGCTTCTCATCTGCATATTCAGGAAAGTTAGCTGAAATTCAGCCATTTAGTTTGGATTCTCTCATTCTTTCTTCTGGCTCCACCTTCTTCCTCTGCTTGATACTGGGCCCAGACCCCAACAGGATGTTTTCTTTTCCTGGTATCTTCTTGTAATTAGTTACATGGATTCGAGGAGAGAAAACAGCTCCCCTGAAGTTGGACCTTTATGTATGGGGGGAGAGGAGGCATTTCCTGCCTTCTGAAAACTTCCCTGAGGCTTTTGTCTTATGTCAGTTTGACACCTAGAGAATGGCTGTATTGAAGGTTCCATAGGGGCTTGAGCTTGCGGCTTTGTCTTGCTGTGTGGGACTAAACATTTTTAAATCTCTCAGGCCTGTAGAACTGAAACAGATTGGGCTCTTCAGAACCTTGGACTTGTAAATAAGATGATTCCCACAACCACTGTCGTTAACAAGTCACTTTTATCCTTCTGAGGTTCAGGTTTTTTTATAAAATGAGGGAGTTGGACTAGATCTGGGCTTCTCAGCTTTGGTACTGTTGATATGTTGGGTTGGATGATCCTGTGCATTACAGGATGTTTAGTGGCACCCTGGCCTCTACCCACTAGATGCCTTTAGCAGCTCCCAGGCGTGACAATCAAAAATGTCTCTAGACATTGCCAAAGGTCCTCTTGAGGGTAAAATTGCTCCCCACTGAGAACCACTGGACTGGATGATCTTTATGTCCCCTGTCTGCTCTGGGTTCCTGGGATTATGTAAAACGTTCCATTCTTCCCCTCTTTCCAAAGTGCATTTTCCCTAACCCTTTAGTCCTTAGGGCAACTCCCATTTAAGTCAAGAAGACGTATGATGCCGTGATTTGGAGCAAGGATGTCATTAAATGCTACATCTACTGGTTTCAGATGCTGGCCACATCTTGGATTCCTGCCAAGATCAAAATGCCTGTTCTTGGTCCCTGCAGTTCAAGGTGGAATTACTGCAGTCATCAGAGAGTTTGTGCTAGGAGGAGACAGGGTTTTCACAGAGAAGCAGATATAGTTTGGCAGACCAAACGTATGGGTACCTTTTTAACAGATGATGAAATCTTCTGCTGTAATGGATAAGGGCAATGTGTTTTTTGTTTGTTTAGCAAATGTAAAATGCATGTAAGTATCACTATCTTGCATAGATATAGCTTTCATTCTTGAGTCCTTTTTTGTTGTTGTTGAGAATAATAAGTCCTTTTTTTTTTTTTTTTAAAGATGTCTTATTTGAGAGTGCTTACAAGATAGTGGTAATGTTTTCTGCCCTGGAAGATTAATTGCTTTCATAATTTTTTGTCTTTTTGTTTCAAACATCAATGTAACTAAATAGTATCTGCTATTATAAGCTATCGACTTTAAAGAAGATTATAAATTATTTTGGTTTTCATTTTTTGATTGATTTTTCTGTTTATGTGTATTTTGTAGCTTCACAGCTCCTTTTATCCAAGGAACATTATGTTTTAGGCAACCTTAGGAAGAAGAAAATAGCTCTCCTTTAGACCTGAGGTAAGGTGACTGTTGCAATGACTCAAAAGTGTGACTAGGAATTCCTATTTCTAATCTCTTCTTGTATCCATTTTGAAGTTTCCTTTCTATTCAAAATTCCAAGGCCCATGAGGGATTTTTTGGCTCCTTAACCTTTGGCTCTAAACCTTAGGAAACAGAGTGGGGAAAATAAGATGGAAAGTGAATTTCCCTTGAAAGAGAAAGTGAATAGTTATTTCCGTTACTCTGCTCAGCATCTCTGTGGGTCTGAGGTTAGGATTCAGCTTCCCCGAAGTCAGGCATTTATCACCATGCACTCCTCTTAGATATTGGCAGTAGCCCAAGTTTCGGATGTAATGAAGTTGGACATTTGAGTCTTATGCAATTTCTGGGTATGTTTACGAGGTCAGAGAAATCAGGTCATTTTTAACCCATCTCTACCTGTTTTAAAACTTGTGACAGTGTCAAATGACTGGCCCCCACCCTTCTCTGCCACTCTGCACTGCCCAAAATTCAAACCTTAGTAGGAATATTCTCAGGATCTGTCAATCCACAGTTATAGGAGGTGGTACCCTGTTCTTGCCTTGTGGTTGGCAATGTGTAGTCTCTGTTTTGGTCTCTCTTCCACAAGATACAATTTAGATACAAAGTTACACTCATTTCTTCAGATGAAGACACAATCGACCAATTCCATATTAAGCAAAACTGCATATGTTTTTTGACTCTGAATTCTGTTTTCATTTAAAATTCCCAAGTGACTTTTTAAAAACAGCTTTACTGAGATATAATTAACATTCCACACAATTCATCCATTTACAGTATACAATTCAATGGCTTTTTGTATATTTACAGAACTGTACATCCTTTACCACAATCAATTTTAGAACATTTTCTTTACCCCCCAAAGAAACTCCATACTTTTTAGCCATTATCCACCTAGTTCCCCAGCCTCCTAGCCCTGAGTAACTGCTAATGTACTTTCTATCTCTATGGATTTACCTATTCTGGATATTTCATAAAAATGGAATTGTACATGTGGTCCTTTGTGTCTGGCTTCTTTCACTTAGCATAATGTTTTCAAGGTTCATCCATGCTGTAACATGTTTCAGGACTTCATTCCTTTTTATAATATTCCATTGTATTCACAGACCACATTTATTTATCCATTCATTAGTTGATGAACATTTGGGTTGTTTTCACTTTTTATGTATTATGAATGATGTTGCTGTGAACGTCCGTGTACAAGTTTTTGTGTGGACACGTTTTAATTTCTCTTGGGTATATACCTAGGATTGGAATTGCTGGATCATATGGTAATTCTATGCTTAACCATTTGAGGAACTGCCAAACCATTTTCCAAAGTGGCTGTACCAAATTGCGTTCCTGCCAGCAATGCGTGAGAGTTCTAACATTTAATTTTATGATGCTTCAAGTGTAATGTCTTATTTCCCCACTGAACCATAAGTTCCTGAGGTCAAGAAATTGAGTTATACTTTTGTGTGTGTGTGTAGTCTTCACATGGTTATGTATGTTTTGTTGTGCATTTGCTGGATATTTCACTTTTCTGGCCCTCAGTTTCCTCCTTTGTAAAAAGGAGGTGGTTATAATACCTAACCTCTGAGGGTTGCTGTGAGAGCTAAATGAGATGATACGTGTAAAATGTAGAGGGCAGTGTCTTCCACATGGTAAACCTTCAAAAAATATTAGCTATTACTATTATTGTGGGCAGTTTTTTTTTTCCTATTGAGACAGAATTATTAATTGATCTTATTTAATATCAGCTTTTTAAAAGTATTTTGGCTAAGGTTGTGGTATCTCAGTCAGACACTGGTTAAAAAAACTAGTATATAGAGAAATTTTGAGATGGTGGGAATTTTGAATCTGAGCACTTTTTTTTAATATATTTTTTTGTTGTTGAAAATATGCACAGCAAAAACATACACCAATTCAAGTTTCTACATGTACAATTCAGTGACATTAACTACATTCTTCGAGTTGTGCAACCATTCTCACCCCACCCTCCTTTTCTGAGTAGTTCCTCCCCCATTAACATAGATTCACTGCCCCCTAAAGTTCCTATCTAATCTTTCGAGTTGCTGTTGTCACTTTGATCCCATACAGATAGTTCTTAAAAGAGTATAGTGCTCAAGGCAGACATTTTTTACTAGTTTAGCTAAACTATTGTTTGGTTTTAAGAAGACTTTAGAGGATATTTTTAGTTTAAGGTTTAAAGGGCAGTAGTTTCAGGGGTTCACCCAGCCTCTGTGGCTCCAGAAAGACTGAATTCCATGAGAATTTGAAATTCTGTTCTGCATTTTGACCCTTTTGATCAGGATTCTTCTATAGTATCTTTGATCAAAATGTTCAGTAATGGTAGCTGGGCACCATTCAATTCTAGTCTCATGGTAAAGAAGGTAGTTGTTCATGGAGATGATTCGCCACACATTCTATATCCTCCTCCTGTTCCTGACTCTCCTTCTTCCTCTGTTGCTCCAGGTGAATAGAGACCGATTGTCATGCCTTGGGTAACTGCTTGCAAACTTTTAAGACCCCAGAAACTACACAAGAAACTAGGAGGTAGAACAGAAGCACTAAGCATTATTAGGCCAGTTAATTGGGATGTCCCATGAAACCATGACCCTAAACCTCCAAACTGAGGAACCAAATCCTTTAAGGTGTTTGGTTGTACATAGGCAGCCTCAGTAGCTATTCTTTTTTTTTTTTTGTAAATATATCTGTCATACAACTTTTGCCAATTCAGCTTTTTACAGGTGTACAACTTATTGACAGCAATTACATTAATTGGCTATGCAACTATACCCTTAATCAATGAGAGTTTTCTATCACTGTAAAGTGAAACTTAGTACTCCATAAATAATAACCCCCTCTTCCTCCCACGCCAGGTAACCACTAATAAACTTTGGTCTCTATACATTTGCCTGTTCTTGTCTTTTTATATAAGTGAGGTCATACAAACTTGTCCTTTTGTGATTGACTTATTTCACTCAGCATAATGTCTTCAAGCTCCACTCATACTGTAGCATATATCAAGACTTAATTTCTCTTACTGGCAGAGTAGTATTCCATTGTATGTATGTACCCCAACCCCCATTGCTGTCAACCCTATGGTTGTGGAGAAGCTGGTGGGTTTGAACTGCTGACCATTCAGTTAGCAGCTGAGTGCTTAACCACTGTGCAACCAGGGCATCTTATATATGTACCCCATTTTGTTTATCCATTCATCCATTGATGGGCATTTAGGTTGTTTCTACCTTTTGGCTATTGTGAGTAGTGCTGTGATGGACATTGGTGTACAAATATCTGTTGGAATATCTGCTTTCACGTCTCTTGGGTATATATGTAGGAGTGGAATTGCTGGCCCATATGGCAGTTCTATTTTCAGTGTTTTGAGGAACCCACCATACTGTTTTCTACAACGACTGTACAATTTTGCATTCCCACTAGCAATCGATAAGGGTTCCAATTTCCCCACATCCTTGCCAACCTTTATTATTTTCTGTTATTGTTTTTTTTTTAAATCTTAACCATCCTAGTGGGAGTGAAATGGTATCTCATTGTGGTTTTGATTTGCATTTTTCTGATGGCTAATGACTGAGCATCTTTTCGTGTGTTTGGTGGCCATTTAAATGTCCTCTTAGGTAAAATACCTGTTCAAGCCCTTTGTCCCATGGATCTGAGCATTTGTATCTACATATTCACAGGATATCACACTCCATACTGAATTTGATTGAGGAGAGTTAAGGGAAGAACTTTTTCAAATCCATCTGGTTTGGAAACTTCTGCTGCCCTAGAATAGCTATTGTCATATTCCTCAAGAATAAAGAGCTCTCTCTCCCCATCAGTCCCTCTGAAAGGGCCTCTCGGACTTTTTCAGGCACTGATTTTGAACAGGGAGTTCTAAATCTTGGGAGGGGTGTCAGGAGAGTGGCAGCTGAGTGGCGGCCAGGAGGAAGGTATAGATGGTTGTGGAGAGCTGAAACACCTTTCTCAGCCACGAGGTGCACCTTGAACAAAACTGCTTATTTCACACCCAGCAAGTACTGATCAGTTATGCCACCTAGGGGCTTCATTCATTCTGCAGGCATTTGCTAAATCCCTATTTTATGCCAGATTCCAGAGATGGGGCAGGGATGAGGGTGCGGAGAGGCGGAGGCAGTTATTAATTTTGAAGGTGAATCAATGAGGCTTAATGTTCAAGGAGCAGGATATAGTGAGTGACTTGTGGGAGTCCTCAGCAAGTAGAACTGCTTACAGATCAAGTGAGGCTTCCGGATGACTTTTCCGAGTGCCTCCTGAACCACTCTCTCCCTCACTGGAACTCTCTGCGTTGCACCACATTAGCCTTCTCTCTGTTCCTAGACTGTACCATGCTTGATCCTGACTTGGAGATTTTGCACCTGTTCCTTTTATGCCTGGAAAACTCTTACCCCAGATCTTCACAGGGTTGTTTCTTCCTTGACAATAGGTCTCAGGTCAAATGTCACCTCCTCAGAGTAGTACCTTCTTCCAAACCCCCATCACACTCTAGTTCATTGGCCTTTTTAATTTCCTTTGAGCACTCATCACTCTCTGAAATCATCTTATTTATTTCTTTGTATGTATTGCCCATCTCTCCCATCCACATCAGAAAGTAAATACCTCAGGAGTAGGTATCTTGTTTAGCTTGTTCATGTTGTTCTTTTCAAAGCCTAGAAGGATATCTGGCACAAGGCAGGTGTTCAATAAATATTGTTTAATGAAATGAATTTGTACGCAGAGAAACAAACTGTAAAGTAGGAGACCCATCACAATCTCCATGGTAAAGCAATAAGAAACCAGTTGGAGTATTTGGATTCTTCCTTATTAGATCCAAATACCATTTGAAATAGATAAAAATGGTGATAGTGATAGCCAACAGTGTTAAGTACCGTTCTAAGCACTGAACTGAGTACTTTACTCACATTAACTTATTTAATCCTGACAACAACCTATGAGACATGTGTGCTCATTCCTATTACAAATGGGGAAGCTGAGACACAGAGAGACTGCCCAAAGTCATAGTTAGTAAGTGAAGGAACAGGGATTTGAGCCCTAACCTATCTGAATCACTTTGCTTCATTATGTCAAGGTGGTCTTAGCAGTATAGCAGAGAAAAAGACATCAGGTTTAATTTCAGAGGCTAGTCCATGCTAGTGCCAGAGAGGCAGTCTAATATCGACGGCAGAACATTTGAACAGGGAGTCCAGAGACCAGTTTCTGCTCATTCTGGAGTGACCAGTTAGTGGTCTTGCCAATTCCAGATGGCTGTGTTCTGCAGGAAGGTTCTCAATCCCCAAACCAGGGCCTGGACCCATGGCCTTAGATGATCTCTAAGGTTCTTTCTAATACAGTTAATTCCAACTTACGAAGGGGTTCCATCCCAACAACTCTTGTAAGTCGGTTCTGATCTAAGTCTCAAACCTCTTTTTTTTTTTTTTTAGTTTTCATTATTATCGCCTTTTATTATCAGGATCTTTATTTGTCTTTGAGGGTTGGAAACATTACGTATAAATTCACAGATATATTTTAATACATGCATATATAACAAATATACAAATCATTAAAAAAAATGATTCGTTGTAACTTGAATACATCATAGTCGGGTACTACCTGTATGAGAGTTCTTAAACCACAAAGATGTAGAATCATTGAAAGTTACTTCACCTCCTCAAGCCTCAGAATGAAATCTGACATAGATCGAAATATTTTACTAGCCTTCTGTGTTAGTGTTTATGATTACAATAAAGTTCTCACTAAATTTAAATAAGTGGGTGAGCAGAGGACAATCTGAATTACAAAAGATTTGTAATGGATTTTTATTATTTCCTGACATCTACAATAGCTTAAACTATTCCAAGTTAGGGCTTAAGTGTTTGTCTCATGCATATTTAAAGAAGTTCAGCCATATTATGGACTACTATGTCATTTAAAAAGCATACAGTAGATTTGTATGAAATGATACATGTCTGTCATGTATTGATTAGGAAAATGTGATTGTAGAACAATGTGTATAATAGCCCAGCCAAGGAACCATAAGTACACATCCATACGTCCCCACACATGCTTGTATGTGCATAGAAAAAGACCTACAAGGGTACACACTAAACTGTTTATGGTGGTTTTCCCTCAGGAGTGGGTGTGGGGAAATTTCACTTCGTAGTTATCTCTCTATTGTTTGAATTTTTTCAACAAGGATTTATTACTTTTATATTATTAAAAAAAAAAAGGCAGAATTAATGAAACTGTTTTGTAATTAGGTTATCAATAGCTTATGTATAAGTGGGTGTTTCTAAGGGGAGGATTTTGAGAGTATTTGGAAGCCTCTTTCACAACTATTTTAACCATTTCCTACCATCTTTCTTAGCATTAACTTACTCCACTTGTGAAGATGCAGTTTATTAGCAAGGATAATCTTAGATTTGTTGCCATCTTCAGATATCTGAAGTGCTGTCAGGGAAAGAGGAACAGACTTCAAAGCAGAATTACCAGCAGTAGGTAGAATCTACAGGGGCAGATTCCCAGTATGCATGTTATACACGTATACTCTGGCACACAGTGGAGCTGTCAGCCTAGAATCTAGCTACTGTTGCCATGTAAAAGTCTTCTTGATGTTTATGTATTTATTTTGTATCTGCTTCCTTACTAAACTTTTTAGTGTTTCTAATAGTTTTTCAATTGATTCCCTTGACTTCTGCAGGTAAATATTCTTCCAGTGTTACACCTCATTTTGTTTGCTTGTCTAAGTGAATTTTCAGAATACTATTAAATAGCAATTTTAACATATATTCTCTATGTTTGTGTTGTGGCATTAGACATCTTTTACTTTCTGTGAGCCTCCTGCTTGTGGTCCAGCATTAACACATGTCCTCCTAGATAGCCCGAGGCCACTCTCTGTCCCCTCAGCAGGGGATGAGGATTTATGTTTAATTGTATATTTACATTTAGGGTTTATATACATTGGTGCTATAGTGCCATTATTCTAAAATGTTTATTGTGGGTCAGAGAAGTTTTTGTTAAAATACCCATAGAATTTGCTATCTAAAATTTTTTTTGTGATTATTGTATTTTGTTTGACCACATTTTAAAAATGTAGTTCCTTTTTAAGGGAATTTTTACATTATGTTAAAAATCTTGATTAGTGGAAAGTATGATGTTTCGTAATTTTATTATTTCTTTGTCTGTATGAATAACATAGTTTTATAGTGAAATCACAGTAGGCACCATATGTGCCAAGCACTATACTAGACATTTTTTAAAATTTTTATTTGTTTTGTTGTTGCTGAGAATATATACAGCAAAACATACACCAATTCAACAGTTTCTACATATACAATTCAGTGACATTGATTACATTCTTTGAGTTGTACAACCATTCTCACCCTCCTTCTCTGAGTTGTTCCTCCCCCATTAACATAAAGTCACAACCCCCTAAGGTTCCTATCTAATCTTTCAAGTTGCTGTTGTCAATTTAATCCCGTGTAGATAGTTTAAAAGACATTTTATCTTCACAACAGGACATTGAAGTACAGTGAAACCTGTGAGAGCAGGAACTTTGCAGAACTGCCTTGCTTTCCAGATCTCACAAGTTTTCCACCTTTGACAGGATACAGTTGTACCACTTTTTTTATCACTCATTTTAGTGGAAAATATTTGAGTTTTTCTTCTCTGACAGGTTTTTGCCTTACACAGGTTCCAGCTTTCACAGGTTTTACTGTATTACAATTTTAATTTCGCAGATGAAAACTCAGAAGCATAGAAAGCTTTAAGCTTGTCCAAGGTCAGACAGCCAGTAAATGCCTAACCCTAAATTTTAACCTTGGTCTAACTTCAGCGCTTTCATTGACATCTTAACCATGAGCGTTGGGGGTGACCCTTGCCTGTGTAACCAGCTTTATACGCTCACACCACTATGGTTTTAGACAGACTTCCACTTTTGAGCTGGAATAACTCTGTAATTTCCCTGTACTTTGGATTGGTAAAAGAGAGGGAAAAAAACCAAAAAAACAAAAAAAACCATTGCCATCAAGTCAATTTTGACTCATATTGACCCTATAGGAGAGAGTAGAACTGTCCCATAGGGTTTCCAAGGCTGTAAATCTTTATGGAAGCAGACTGCCATGTCTTTCTCCTGCAGAGCAGCTGGTGGGTTTGAGCCGCCGACCTTTCGATTAGCAGCTGAGCACTTCAACTACAGCACCACCAGGGGTTCTGAGTTTAGACTCCTTTAAATCTCTAGCAAAATGCTTTCGTTTCTCCTTTCAGTCTGGAGAAGCCCAACTCCTGGTACATCTGTTCCAGGCAGTGTGGTGCTCTGGGACTACAGAGTATAGAATATTTGAACTCCTATGGTTTTGAAGACTTTGTGCTCACATTTCCCAAAGCTTCTGGCCCAACTAATATTAGGCTTGCTATTTCAGATGCTTTGATGTGCCCTGGACTCAGAGTAACCTGAGGCGTGTCACTGAGGAGGCCCTTGTGAGCCCTAGGGCTGTAAGGACTTCAGGGTTTAAGTGATCCTTGCAGCTATCCTAGAGCCTGCATTTTGGGACTATAGTTGGTATATTGGCTGCATCTGAAAATGTCCCAGATAATATTACACCACTTGCTGTTTTCTCAGGACCTTGGGAAGGATTTGTTGAGTTCAGGAGTCTCCCAGGAGTTTGGAATTACATAGAGGTGGTGGTGAGAAGGAACCTACTTTCGTTGCCATATGGCCATGAGGGAAGCAGGGTCACTGGGGCATGGTCCGTGGCCATTATGGAGAAATTGTAGCTGCCTCTGGTCTTTTGAACACTTCTACATAGACTAGGTGGGTAGTATAGCAGGCATTTTTGCTGTAGATACCTATGGTCTAGTGCACAGAAATTAGACCTGCTGGCTAGAACAACCTCAGAGGGCTTATTGTTTCTTTCTACATAGAGAAGTGTAACAAGCAAAATGAAATGTGATTGCCAGGGATTATTTGTGAGGAAGTAGCCCAAGCTACTTGATTCTTAATGCTAAAATGGGCTGTAATCCTTGTTTCCTTTTCAGTATTGGATTAGAAAAATGTAGGGCGGGATTAGAATTATTGACAATACCCAGGACAAATATACACCCTGAGAATTTCAGAAAGGGAGAACTAGGAAGGATTGAGGCTGCAGCAGTTACTCCCAGTTTTTTTTTTTTTTTTTGTTTCTGTCTTTTTTCCTAATAGACTTTATTTTTAGGGAAATTTTAGGTTTTGTAAAAATGGTGCAGTGGCGTCAGAAGTTCACTAACTTCACAAAGGGGGAGACTCATCAGTATCAGTCCAAAGCTGATTCCTATGAGGCAGAAGTCAGACATACTCCTCCCTCCAACGTTTTTACCAATTCTGACACCAGCCCGTCTCTTCCACAGCACTCTCTACTTCTCTGCTGGGTTCTATAATTCATTGCAATGGCCACACAGAACTCACAGACGATACTATTATGGGGTTTATTAGGGAAGTAACAGGTTACAATTCAGGATCAGGAACAACACAGGATACAGTTCTTCGGTCAGGACAGCTTCTTAGCCGTGCCAGCAGGCAGGCCGCACTCTGGCCCTTGGCCCTTTGGTCCCTGCCGTGTTCTGGCAAGTGTAATAAAGCCCTTTAGCTCTGCCAGTAAATGTCCAGAGGCACCCCACTCCTCCAGTAAGCCTCAGCTGGAAGACGTTCAGCTTTCTCGCTCTGTGGGTCAGCATGCCCACTGTAGCCGCCTTGCTCCATGGACCAGGAAGCCTGCCACACCATCTCCCATCAGTATCCTGGTTCTGCTGCCACTGCTTTTCTCCATCTCATACTGCCTCTGGTGTTACACCTCTCTGTCTCCGTCTCTCTCTCTCTCTCCTGGATCTAGAGGTTCTCAGCTCAGGGATCCTGGGTCCAAAGGACGTGCTCCACTCCTGGCTCTCCTTGGTGGTAGTGAGGTCCCTCATCTGCTTCTGGGATTGGCTCCTTTTAAGCCTAGCAGAATGGCAAAACTGACCAATCCTCTCGTTAGGTTTGCATACACCATATATGCACGGTCCCACCCTCACGGGGTTCCATGCACCTTATTTGCATTATTAGCAAGCTGTCCAGTCCCCTTGGTGGGCCACAAGCACCTTATTTGCATAGTCCCACCTGTTATGGATTGAATTGTATCCCCCAAAATACGTAACAATTTGGCTAGGCCATGATTCCCAGTATTGTGTGATTGTCCACCATTTTGTCATCTGATGTGATTTTCCAATGTGTTGTAAATCCTACCTCTGTGATGTTAATGAGGTGGGATTGGCAGCAGTTATGTTAATGAGGCAGGACTCAGTCTACAAGATTAAGTTGTGTCTTAAGTCAATCTCTTTTGAGATATAAAAGAGGGAAGCTAGCAGAGAGACATGGGGACCTCATACCACCAAGAAACAAGAGCCAGGAGAATAATGCATCCTTTGGATCTGGGGTTCCTGCTCTGACAAGCTCCTTGACCGGGGAAGATTGATGACAAGGACCTTCCCCCAGAGCCAACAGAGAGAAAACCTTCCCCTGGAGCTGGCACTCAAATTCCGACTTTAGCCTCCTAGACTGTGAGAGAACAAATTTCTCTTTGTTAAAGCCATCTGCTTGTGGTATTTATGTTATAGCAGCACTAGATGACTAAGACATCACCCAATCATTTTGTAGGAGTTGTAAGACCATGGTGAGAAAGGCCATATAAAAGTGATCCATCTCACCGAAGTGTAGAGAAAAATTGCACGGGAAGTACAGGGAGTTGCCATATAGCCCTTCCCTACTTTTCACAGTTTCTCCTATTATTAACATGTTGCATTAGTTTGATAACATTTGTTAAAATTGATGAAACAATATTGATACATTATTATTAGCTTAAGTCCATAGTCTATATCAGGGTTCACTCTTTGTGTTGTACAGTTCTATGGGTTTTGACAAATGCATAATGCCACCATTACAGTATCATACAGACCAGTTTCACTGCCTTAAAAATGCCCTGTGTTCCACCTGTTCATCCCCCTCCCCTTTCCCTGAACTCCCTGGCAACCACTGACCTTTTGCTGTCTCTGTACCTTTTCCAGAATGTGATAGAGTCATACAGTATGTATTATTTTCAGACTGGCTTCTTATTCCTTGTCTTTTAATATTTGTGATACTTGGTTTGTGTTTCTGATTGTATCTCTGCCTTTCCTCATCAAAACGCAACTTGAGGGAAATATTTTTTTCAGCGAATTTAAATTAATTTTGTTTAGTGGCAAAAGAGAAACATCATCCCTATTGGTAATATAATAAATTCAAATACAGACAGTGAAATATATAATTTTCTGCTATCATATTAGCAAAGATTACAATAAACAAACCTCAAAGTATTATTTTATCAGTCTGTTAAGTTAGACAGTCACACAGCTATAGAGGGGATGTGAGTTGTGCTTTTGGAAAATAATAAAGCAGAATTTATCAAAAACCCTAAAAATTTATATTTTTACCCATTGATTCCATACCCATAAAGCTCTCCTAAGAGAATAATTTGTGCAAAGGAAAGCCCTGGATACAAACATTATTTTTAGAGCATTTTCCTGTAACAAAAAATAGTACGCGCTCACTGCAGAAAACTTGGGAGGACATGTTGTTAGCTGCCATGGAGTCTGCCCGACTCATGGCAACCCCATGCCGCTGGCTCCTGCACCACAGAAAGGTACAAATTGGCAATTAAAGATTACTCAGTTCTATCACACAAAGATATAACATTTTTCTTTCTTTCTTTTTTTTAAGCAACATTTTATTGTTTTAGGTGAAACAAAGATAGCATTTTAGTATAAGTTTGTCTAATTTTTCCTCCGCATATATGCTTTTCCATGCCCTACCCCCCCCCCCCCCCCCACTTAGCCATTTATTTGGAACATTTTCTTCTTATGTTGTACTTACCTGGGAAAATCCCAATCTTAGTTGAATGATTGAATGAACAAATACATTTTTTTCATATTATTTATAATGGTTACATAGTATTCCATTGTACAGATATAACCTAATTTACCTAACTAGCATCCTATAATTGGATATATTTGTTTCCAATTTTTTGTCACACTAAAACATGGGAAATAATCTAAATGGCTATTGGGAAAACAGTTAACTAAACTATGAACTATGCAGGCATTAAAAATCTTGGGAAGGATTTTTGTTAACATGGGGAAGTGAGTATGTTAAGTGAAAAAAAAATAATACAAGATTATATAGAGAACATGATCTTGGCTATGTAAAAGTAAATAGAAAAAGCTACTAGGAAATACGTTGAAATGTTAATTACAAATTTTAAATTGGTGGGATTAAAGATGATTTTTCTTTTTGATTATTTTTTTAAGGACGCAAGTAATACATGGTGTTTTCGTCTTTATGCTTTTTTTGTTTTCTTCCAAATTTACTGCAGTGAGTGTGTGTGTGTGTGTGTGTTCATAATCAGGAAAAAAGCTCTTAAGTTTTTAGAATGCTTTTGTGGTACATATGAGTATTGAAGATAGTCAAAAGCAGAGTTAGGAACCATTGTGCCCCAGAGAATGACCTAAATGTTTGAAAAACTCTTGCTAACAACAGCTGTTGGCTTTTGAGTCCCTATCAGGCCTGTGCATTACTTGGGTTTAGAAAGAATGGCAAGAGTGGTATTTTCTACAAACCCTCCATGACTGGTTAGACTTGTGTTTGGTTGCAGTGTTGTAGAAATGGGGATTTACCGAAATGATGATTTTGGGATGAGAGCATTCCATAGATGTGGTCAGTGGTTGGGAAGACATCACAACTACTCTTCACATCTTTCTTTGGAGCTTGAGGAGGGCTCATGTGGCCTCAGGCATTGTCACAGCCTTTTACTCTTTAAGGCAGTGATTCTCAAACCTGAGGCCATGTTAGGGAGGCCACGAGTTCATAACTGTCTCCTTAATAAGACTTTTTCACTCTCATTCTCTCATGAGTGCACAGTGAAGTTTTCCAGATACTATAGGAAGTGTGATATTACAGCAGATTGAATGCAGAAGCAGATATGAGAATCCGGCTGTCTTCTATAAAGCCAGACACTAGAGAGTTGCAAAAATGTAAAACGATGCCAATATTCTTACTAAAAATTTTATTGTGGAAAATATAGTTCCTTTTCATTAAAATATTATTTATATTGATATATAATGGGTTTATTGTTGTTTTAAATGAGTTAATGTTTTTTAAATTTCTCAGTTTAATTTCTAATATGGTAAATGTCTGTAGATACTTATAAATAAAGACTTTTTGGGATCCTCAATTTTTAAGAGTGTAAAGGGGTCTTGAGACCAAAAAGTTTGAGAATCAGTGAATTAAGGCAACAGAAAGAGAGCTAATTTATGGGGGTGGACTAGGTTCAGTAAACAAATTGGTTGAATTGCATGACCCAGGAGAACAAAGCCTATGGGAGGGGGGAGGGGATGACCTAGTCCAATAGGTAGGTGTTGGAAATCCTTGAAACTATATTAATAATATGATTTTTCTTTGTTTCTTTCCTTTCTTCCTCCCTCCCCCACTCCTCTCTCTCTCTCTCTCTCTCTCTCTCTCTTTCTTCATTTTTAGAGATCATGCATGATGTGATAAAGAAGGTAAAGAAGAAGGGGGAGTGGAAGGTGAGTAACCCAAAACTCATTGCCTCCCAGTCAATTCCGACTCATAGTGACCCTAGAGGACAGACTAGAACTGCCCCATTGGGTTTCCAAGGAGTGGCTGGTGGATTTGAACTGCTGACCTTTTGGTTAGCAGCTGAGCTCTTAATCACTGCGCCACCAGGGCTCTGGAAGGGAAGAGGACAGTTAATGGTGAGTTCACATGGAAGAAACAAGAATGGAGGTAGATTTGGGGAAAGATATCTAGGCAGGCAATGAGGGCTTTTGCTGTCTCCAGAGTACAAGCAAGCCTCTGTATTGGGGAAAGGTAATCTGCTATGCCTCTCATTTTATATGATTCTGGTTAAGAAGTCTCTTGGTCATAAAGCTTACCTTACAGATCAACTGGTTGGGCAGTTTAGCAATGGAAGTCTTTATTCAAACAAAATCCTACCTGGAACCTGTTATATAAAGAAGGTGAAATTGTTCTGCTTGCTGTGGGGTAAAAAGAGGAGACCCTTCTTGCTCCTTTGGTGGTCCTGAAACACCTCCATGGAGCTCACTTAACAGTTTGAAAAGCCGTGATCTGGTCTATCCCCATCCACCTGTAACTACGTAAAACAAAGAAGTAAGCATGTTTATTTATGTAACATTGAGAGCAATGCTGGAAACAATACTGTACAAGCAACAAGTATTTTAAGCCAAACAAATTGATTATGGCCTGATTCCTAGAGTAGGAGAATGCAAGGAGCAGGAAAACATGCTGTCCTCCACCTGTGGAGTTAGCGCTTTCAGAGCCACTTGTTTGTCTGGAGCCATGTAGGGCTGGGTGTTGTACTGGCCAGGAGAGCATGCAGTTTCACTTGAGCTTCCATGAGCATTGAAGGGTTTATTCCAACCATTCTTCCCCCTAAGTTTTCCTGCAGTCAAGAGTCCACCCATTTTCCTGGGACAGCAGGATTTTGAAGTCTCACCCCCCGCCTTGTGAGCATTATGTTTTAACCAGCACATCCATCCTCACTACCCAGAAGGGGAGGCCATCTGGTGTGAATTCTTTATGTAGCTCTCTCTTACCCTTCTCATCAGAGATGGATTTGCAGACATGTGAATTTTAAACTAATCTTGAGAAAACTGTCTCATAAAATGAAAGCTACTGACTCTTGTACTGAAGCAGAAAGCTTTCTGGTCCCCACTGTCTGCCCTGATGTATGTAGCTCCTGTTGCCTCCTTTGTGCTTCTATCATGAAGGAGGGAGAAGACAGTTCTGTTTTAACTGCCAGCTTCCTCTCTCCATTGTGGGCTGAGTGGAGATAGGACAGGCTAGCTGAAGAATTGCAGGTATGAAGTGTGTAGACCAGGTCTGCATGTTCTTGTTTTTCCTGTCTGGACTGAGACTATACTATATCAAACAATGCATGTGCTGGTGAAGATATGTGTTCTAATGGAGGCTGCACAAGTTCTCACGTTCAATAACATACGTGTAGGCAATAGTGTTCATTCTCCCTTTAAAAAAAAAGTTTATGTACCCCAAGAGTATGGCCCCCGGACACCCTTTTAACTCAATAATGAAGTCACTCCTGAGGTTCATCTGTCAGCCCTAGATGAGACAGGTTCATAAAACAAAACGAGACTAAAGGGGCACACCAGCCTGGGGGCAAGGACTAGAAGGCAGGAGGGGACAGAAGGGCTGGTAATAGGGAACCCAAGGTCGAGAAGGGAGAGTGGTAACATGTTACAGGGTTGGTAACCAATGTCACAAAACAATATATGTACTAATTGTTTAATGAGAAGCTAGTTTATTCTGTAAACCTTCATCTAAAGTACAATTAAAAAAAAAAAAAGTTTATGCCCTGGAAACATACTCACCAGTATGGTTCACTGAACCGCACTGAAGCATTCAACCATTGATTGGGTGTTGGTACTAAAGATGATGTCTTTCCTTTCATTTTTGCATTTTTATGAGTAATTATTTCCTTTTTCATGGAAAATAAAACTTTAATTTTTTTGGTGTGGGGGGGGGTTAATTACCTTTTCAACCTGTTCGTTTGTTATGGGTTTATTTAGTTGTTCTACCTCTGTTTGTGTTAGTTTAGGAAGGCAGTGAGTTTCTAGAAATTTGTCCATTTCCTCTAGGTTTTCAAGTTTGTTAGAGTACAGTTTTTCATAGTATTCTGTTATGATTCTTTTCATTTCAGTTGGGTCTGTTGTGATATTACCCATCTCATTTCTTACATGGGTTATCTGCTTCCTCTCCTGTTTTTCTTTTGTCAGTTTGGCCAGTGGTTTGTCAATTTTGTTGATCTTTTCAAAGAACCAGCTTTTGGTCTTGTTAACTCTTTCAATTGTTTTTCTATTCTCTGTTTCATTTAATTCTGCTCTAAGTCTTATTATTTCCTTTCTTCTGGCACCTAAGAGCTTCTTTTTCTGCTCTCTTTCTGCTTGTTCCAGTTGTGGGGTTAATGTTTTGATTATGGCCCTTTCTTTTTGGATGTGTACATTTATTGCTATAAACTGACCTCTGAGCACTGCTTTTGCTGTGTCCCCAAGGTTCTGGTAGGATGTGTTTTCATTCTCATTTGGTTCTATGAATTTCTTTATTCTGTCCTTAATTTCTTCTATAACCCAGTAGCTTTTGAGCAAGGTGTTGTTCAGTTTCCATGTGTTTGATTTTTTTTCCTTGCTTTTTCTGTTGTTGATTTCTACTTTTATGGCTTTATGGTCAGAAAAGATGCTTTGTAATATTTCGATGCTTTAGATTCCATTAAGGCTGGCTTTATGCCCTAATATGTGGTCTGTTCTGGAGAATGTTCCATGTGTGTTGGAGAAGAAGGTATACTTGGCTGCTGTTGGGTGGAGTGTTTGGTATATGTCTATGAAATCAAGTTGGTTGATTGTAGCATTTAACTCTTCTGTGTCTTTGTTGAGCTTCTTTCTGGACGTTCTGTCCTTCACCGAAAGTAGTGTGTTGAAGCCTCCTACTACAATTGTGGAGTTGTCTATCTCTCTTTTCAGTGCTGTTAGAGTTTGTTTTATGTATTTTGGAGCCCTGTCCTTGGGTGCATAAATATTTATTATAGTTATGTCCTCCTGGTGTATTGTATTGACCCTTTAATCGTTATATAGTGTCCTTCCTTATCCTTTGTGGTGGATTTTACTTTAAAGTCTATTTTATCAGAGATTAATATTGCCATTCCTGCTCTTTTTTGAGTGTTGTTTGCTTGATAGATTTTTTTCCATCCTTTGGGTTTTAGTTTGTGTCTTTAAGTCTAAGGTGTGTCTCTTGTAGGCAGCATATAGACAGATCGTGTTTTTTTTTATCCAATCTGCCACTCTCTGTCTCTTTATTGGTGCATTTAGTCCATTTACATTCAGTGTAATTATTGATAGGTATGAGTTTAATGCTGTCATTTTGATGTCTTTTTTTGTGTGTTGTTCACAGTTTCTTTGTTCCGCTTAATTTTCTGTGCTGTCGTTTTTCTTTATGTATTTTCTTTTCGTCTTTTTCCTTGTTGTTGATTTTGTGTTTGCTGAGTCTTTACATTTTTCTAGTTTTTTTATTTTGACTTGTAGGATTGTTAGTTTCCTTTGTGGTTACCTTAATATTTACCCCTATTTTTCTAAGTTTATACCAGTCTTTTATTTCTTTATATTGCCTTGACTTCCTCTCCATATGAAAAATCTATGTCTACATTTTTTAGTCCCTCTTTTTTGTTTTAATGCTGTCATCTTTTACATATTGACGTCTCTGTTTCCCTATTTTCAGTGTTTTAGCTTTGATTTACTTTTGTGACTTCCCTATCTGGATTGATATCTGGTTGCTCTGTGCTGTGTTCTAGTCTTAGGTTGTTATCTGATGTTATTGATTTTCTAACTGGAGGACTCCCTTTAGTATTTCTTGTAATTTTGGTTTGGTTTTTGCAAATTCCCTAAACTTCTGTTTATCTGGAAATGCCCTAATTTTACCATCATATTTGAGAGACAGTTTTGCTGGATATATAATTCGGGGTGGCAATTTTTTTCCTTCCAGGCTTTATATATGTCATCCCATTGCCTTCTTGCCTGCATGGTTTCTGCTGAGTAGTCCAAGCTTATTCTTATTGACACTCCTTTGTATATGACTTTTTGTTTCTCCCTAGCCGCTCTTAAAATTCTGTCTTTGTCTTTGGTTTTGGCCACTTTGATCATGATATGTCTTGGTGACTTTCTTCTGGGATCTACCTTATGTGGGGTTCAGTGAGCATCTTGGATAGATATCTTGTTATCTTTCACGATATCAGGGAAGTTTTCTGCCAGCAAATCTTCAACAATTCTCTCTGTATTTTCTGTTATCCCCCCCATTCTGGTACTCCAATCAGTCGTAGGTTCTTCCTCTTGATAGAGTCCCACATAATTCTTAGGGTTTCTTCATTTTTTAAAATCCTTTTATTTGGTTTTTCCTCATATAAGTTGGTTTCAAGTACTTTATCTTCAGTCTCACTAATTCTGGCTTCCATTGCCTCAATTCTGCTCCTATGACTTTCTATTGAGTTGTCTAATTCTGAAATTTTATTGTTAATCTTCTGGATTTCTGATTGCTGTTTCTCTATGAATTCTTGCAGCCTGTTAAATTTGTCATTATGTTCTTCTCTAATCTTTTTAATTTCCTCTGTTGTGTGTTCTGCGTTTTGATTAATTTCCTTCCTAATTTCTTGAAGAGTTCTGTATATTAATCTTTTGTATTCTGTCTCTGGTAATTTCAAGAAATTTTCCTCCTCTAGAAAATTTCTAGATTCTTTATTTTGGGAGCTTGCTGAAGCCATCATAGATTGCCTCCTTATGTGATTTGATATTGACTGTTGTCTCCGAGCCATCAATAAGTTACTATATTTATTTATTTTATGTTTGCTTACTGTGTCCTAGCTTCTTGTTTTGTTTTGATATGCCCAAATATGCCGCTCATATGAGCTGTTTTGATTATTGGCACCTTTGAAGCTCTAATGTCCTGTCACCAGGTGGTTGGATCTGTTACTAGGTATGTGAGCTCAGGAGTCCACCCACTCCTTCTGTATGGATTCAGCTCAGGTGCCCAGGTAGATAGCCACCAAGTGTGTGATGTAGGCTCTCACTTACAGTCCTAGACAGGCATGGGTGATTGGTGTAGGCACAGACATCTGGCTGCAGCATGGGGACACACTCTGAGCAAGGCAGTGGCCTGACGGCTGCCCCCAAGTATCCAGGAGGAAGGCATGTCCCTGTTCCCTAGAGCACGTAGGTGGGTGGGTTTTGCAGCTGGACTATGAGCACCTAATGCTGTTGGCTGTAAGGACTGGGGGGCACCTCTTATTTATGGGCCGCTATCACAGGTGGCTAGGTGGCATGGGTGGAGCCACCAGTCCTCCGACCCCTGATGTGGGTAGGTGAAGACCCTGCTTAATGGGCAGAGCAGTGTCAAATGTCAAGACACTTCACAGCTTAAGCAGTTGAAGTTAGAGTTCCAGTATATACCCTGTTGCACTGCGGTAATGAGGGCCTATGCTGTTGAGATGGGCCCACACAAGTCTATGCGGGTGGAAATGTACTCAAAGTTGGTGGATCCCTTATACCTGTGCCTAGGCAAAGGAGCTGTGCCTACCCTGGGTTCCTGGCTTAGGGGAGCCAGCCATTTATTTTTTCCCCTGTTTGTTAATTTGTTCACTCTCCAAGGTAGGGAAAATGGCTCAGAGTGTGTGACGGATCCTACTTCCGGCCCAGGGGACTCGGCAATTGCTGAAGCCGTTCCGGGACCTGGTGCAGAGCGGGGAGCAGGGTGGTAAATGGGAGAGAGGTTTTTCCCTAGGGAGGATGTTTTTGATCCATACAGTAAGCTGTATGCAAGTACTTATCTTTCGTGGAGAGCTGCTTCTCACTGGTTCTGGGTGGCCGTGTAGAGTCTCTGGTGCTGGGTCTCTCCCAGTGCGGAAAATGTGCCTCCCGAGCATGGCTGCTTGCCTTCCTCACTGCTCACCCCTGAGCTGATCAGGCCTGAAGGGCTCAGGCTCTCGCCAGGTCAGGTCTGGCAACTCCTCGCTGCTTCTGAACCATCTCTCCCTCCCTCTGCCACTCAGTCCGGCTCCTCAACTCTGCCTTTGATGTTCAGGGCTCCCAGATTGCCATATATAATTGAATCACTTGTTTTTTCGGGTCTTTGTTGTAAGAGGGTCCACCGGAAGCATCTGACTACTCCACCATCTTGGCCCTGCCTCTAATTTTTTTTAAGTTTATACAATTAAGTCAATGAGAGTAAATTCTAAGTCCTAGAAGGTTAGGTTTGGGTGTGGGAGATAAAAGCTAGCAAGTATCTCAGCAAACTTCTTACCCATGGGAAATATTGTTCGCTCCATATTCTGCATTTCTGGGGATCTTTTTGAAGTCTAGTGAAGTAAGCTGATGAGAGAATCTGTAGCAGGTGCCATACAGCCTGTAAGCAGGTCTCTTTCCTTCCAGGTGTTGGTGGTCGATCAGCTAAGCATGAGGATGCTGTCCTCCTGTTGCAAGATGACGGACATCATGACCGAGGGGATAACAAGTGAGCACAATCTTCTGTCTGTGTTTGAGTAATACTCATGCCTTCTCTTTATAGAGTGCTTTACTCTCCAGAGTACTTTCCTATTCATTATTATCTCTTTGACTTTAGATTCTTTCAGCACCCTGTGTAGAGGACTGTAAGCTCCTTGAGGGAGACCCAAGGCTATCTTGTTAATAGCTGAATCCCTACCACCTACGATAGTGCTAGATGCTCATTATATATTTGTTAAAGGATGAGACTGGAGGATCCCCAGAAAGCATGGCCCCCAGACTCTCTGTCAACCCAGAACTAAAACTATTCCTGAGGCCATCTCTTCAGACAAAGATTAGACTGGAATGTGGGACATAAAATGATATTCTTGAAGATTGTGCTTCTTAGCTCAAAAAGGTACATGAGACCAAGTGGGCAGCTCCTTTCCAGAGGTGAGATGAGAAGGCAGAGAGGGTCAGGAGCTGGTTGAATGGATACAGAAAATCCGGGGTAGAAAGGAGGAGTGTGCTGTCACAGTATAGGGAGAGCAACTAGGGTCACATAACAATGTATGTATAAATTTTTGCATGAGAGACTGACTTGAATTGTAAACTTTCACTAAAAGTACAATTAAAAAAAAAAGAAAACAACAATAACAAAAATATATTTGTTAAAGGAATGCATGAAGAAAGGTTAAATTAGTAAGGAAAAGACGGGCCACCCAAGAGAAAAAATGGGCAAAAGACTTTAACAGGCACTTAACAAGGGAAAAAATCCAAATGATAATAAATATATGAAAAATACCCACCCTCATTAGTAGTCAGGTAGATGCAAATTAAAACCAGAGTGAGATACCACCATACATTCATCAAATTTAAAAATTTAAAGTCTGATAAGGCCAAGTGACTGTGAGGATGTGGAACAATGGGAATTCCTATCTGATGTAGTGTCCGTTGGCACAGCTACTTTGAAAGACACTTGGCAGTATCTAATAAAGTTGAAGGTATGCATGTCCTGTGAGCCAGCAAGCCCTGGTTGGATGTGTGTCCTAGAGAACCTCAGACATGTGCCCAGGATACATGTGCAGGAATGTTCACAGAGCATTGTTCATAGTAGCCCCAAACTGGAAGCAACCAAAATGTCCATCAAGAGTAGAGTGGTTAAATAAATTCTGGTATAGCCACACAGTGGACTGCTGTACAGCAGTGAAAATGAACGAACTCTGACTACTCACACTAACAGGAACAAATCTGATAAATGTAATGTTGTGCAAAAGAAGCAAGAGACAGTATGCCTTCATTTAAAAATGTTCAAAACATTTAAAATTCAAAACCAGGCAGAACTAAACTATTTTGTTTCGGAATGCTGATACAGATGATGAAATCATAAAGAGAAGTAAGGATGCGATCAGGTCAGGATGTTTGTTACCTCGGAAGGGAGGAAGGAAGGAAATTGTGATCGAGGAGGGATAGGCAGGGTAGGGTGAGAGCACTTCTGCAGTGCTTGCTGGAGTCTTTCTTAACTGGGATAGTGGTTATACAGACATTTGCTTTATAATTGTTTGTATGTTTATGTTTTAGGTTCTTTTGAATGTATCTGTCCTTTACTCGAAAGTTATGCCCTCCCTATTCTTTGGTGTTAAAATGTCCTTAAATTGTGAAATTATGGTGATAGTATATTATGGATTTTTTTTTAAACTGATTAAATTCTATGTGAAGTATGTATGTATCACAGCTTGGGTGTGATTCCTTCTTTTTTCTTTTTTTTTTTTATTCCTTAATTTTTAAAAAATAAATTTCCAAATCCGGTTTATCTACTACCAGAAGCATAATCCTTTAAACTGAAGTATAGAATTTTTAGTGTGACTTCTGTGTGATCCAAGTCAGCTTTTAAGACCAGGCTTGCCCCTGTTTTGAGCTTTCAAAATTATTTTTGTTATTGAATTTTAAAACTGTTTTTTCTTTATCAAAGCAACAAATGAACAAAAGTTAAGGGAAAAGAAAGCCAAATGGGGCTCACTAGCTTATAGCAGAGAAACAGCAATGTCCTGCCCCTTTCCCTTCTTCCCTAACCCCCACAGTCCATCATCCCAGAGACAGCTACTTTGCTCTTTCTTCTGATTATAGTTTCACTGTTTCATAAATGCTTATACTATTATCTCTTGATTCATCAGTATTAGACATTATCTATTCACTTCCTGTGGTAGATGAGGACTTAGCTCTGCCCCACCACACACACACTCACTCTCACTCTCTCTCCTTCTCCCTCTCCCCCCTCTCTCTCCCCTCTCTCTCTCCCTCTCTCTCCCCCCTCTCTCCCTCTGTCTCTCCCTCTCTCTCCCTCTGTCTCTCTCCCCCCCTCTCCCCCCTTTCTCCCTCTCTATCTCTCCCTCCCTCTCTCTCTCCATCTCTCTCCCCCCTCCCTCTCTCTCTCCCCCCCCCTCTCTCTCCCTCTCTCTCTACCTCTATCTCTCCCCCCCACCTTCCTCTCTCCCCCCACCCCATTTGGAGTAAAATATAAATATCGCAAGGGATACTTTTAAAGTGATGCTTTTATTTGCTTAAATCCTCTGCATAGGAGCAGTGGCACATGCAGTTGTATTGCTCTCTCCATACCCGAGGACAGTGCAGCATAGGTTAAGCATCCTAAGCTTTCTCAGATGGTGATTAAGATGATGATTATCCCCAAAGCTGTTCCTGCCAGGTAAAGTAACTGGCATAACCTAAGAGAAACAAGCAAACCAAAGCCCGTGATTTGCTTTAAAAAAATATAATGTTTAATCTTAACAAAGTATAATGTTTAAACTATTCCAAGAAGCAGTATTATGTAGAGGGTGTATTTGGAATGACTTCATTTGCTATCCAGAGAAAAATGATAAAACTATCCAGCTGTTGACAGACCCAACAAGGAAACTTGAAATGCATTGAGTTTACTTAGCACAGATGAGAAAAAGCTGAAGGAAGAGGCAAAAGAATTGTCCTTGACAGAATGGGGTAGCATTTTCCGTTTTTGCTCAGAGGAGATCAAGGGATTTACTTAGACTGAAGTGGCAAATGGGAAGTATTTAGGGTGATAAGATTTCAGGTTTTCCAATATCATGAACATGGTGAGTTCACGCCCAAGGAATGTTGTATCTTTAAGAAAGTTTTCCCCCCACTGTAGATTTTTATCCATGCTAGTCTGAAGGTGGCCTGTCTATATTGCTTCTAGCTTTATGATCACTGTTACCTTTTCTTATTCACTATGGGCTAATATTTTGTTGTCTAGTTGTAGAAGATATCAACAAGCGCAGAGAACCGCTCCCCAGCCTGGAAGCTGTGTACCTCATCACTCCTTCTGAGAAGGTAAACCCTCCACCAGAGAAGAACATTGGCTCAGGTTAGCGTGCCAGCGTGGTATCTGTGTGGCAGAGTGCTTGATATTTTTAGGTTAAGCACGCATTTAACACACTACTCTGTTTAAGCATACAATCTACAAATGGGGAGGGGAGGGGAAGGCGGGGCACAGCGAGGAGTGACACGTGTACTAAACTTCCTGAAAAATAACAGCTTTGCAGAAAGCCAGTGTTGGCTTTCTATGGCACTGGGTCGTTCTAGTTCTTCGCCTTGCACTCCCCTCTCCAGATAGGAGATCCACTTTACCTAATTAGCGGTTCACCTCCAGAACTTTGATAAGGTAGTCCCTGGGTTACAAACGAGATCCGAGATCCGTTACTGATTGTGTCTTTAAGAATTTGTAGGTAAGTCAGAACAGGTGCATATCTTCAGTGCAAAAAGAAGCTGAAGCCTTTTCAGTGATTTGAAAGCTGCACGTGCAGCAAGTGAAGGTGATTGTGATGAAGCTTTGTTTCAGCAGGGGTTGGTTCAGTGGTTTCAAAGTGAGGGAAAATTTACATAACATTAAAGGGCAAGTATGAGTAACTCACACTTTATACTATGTTGGACGTTTGTAACCCGGGGAGTACCTGTATTTTGTGCTTTCAGATTTATTTCTCCAGCATCCAGTTAGTGTTTAAATTTACCTAATTGTCTCATAATTTTTTATCGAGGTAAATTCACATAACATGAAACTATCTGTCTATCTACCTACCTGTCTATATATATTTTAACCATTGATTGGTTCAAATCAGCATCCAAACAAGGTTCCTCCTTGCTTTTGGTCGGTAGATATTTTCAGTCTCCTTAAATCTATATAAATTCCCTCAGTTTTCACACTTTTTCGCTTTTGAAAACTGGCTCACATATGAGTTCTTGCAGCTGCATCTAAGTTGCTGGAATTCATCATTATGAATCTCCTAGAAGATTTCTGACAAGTTTCCTCTTTTGTGGATCTCTTCTTAGGGAACCCGAGGTATAGTGGCTCTAGAGAATTGACATTATCATCCTGGGTGAGCAAAGCAGGCCTTGGTTCATCTGAACTCTGCAAGAGTCCTGTCAGTCCTCAGAACTAAGTTATGGTGGAACATGTATATTAGAATTACACATCATTTCTGGAGCCATGGAGGCTGGATGAACCCCTGAAACTATTGCCCTGAGATAAATCTTTAAATCTTAAACCAAAAATATCCCCTGAAGTTATCTTAAAACCAAACAGTAGGTTAGCTTAACTAGTAAAAAAAGGTCTGCCTTGAGCATTATGCTCTTTTAAGAACTATCTATATGGGATCAGATTGACAACGGCAACCCGAAAGACTAGATAGGAACCTTAGGGGGCCGGTGAATTTATGTTAATGAGGGAGGAACAACTCAGAAAAGGGTGAGAATGGTTGCACAACTCAAAGAATGTAATCAATGTCACTAAATTGTACATGTAGAAACTGTTGAATTGGTATATGTTTTCCTCTGTATATTCTCAACAACAAAATAAATAAAATTTAGGAGAAAAAAAAAATTGCACATCAAAAATCCCCTGCTATTTTGTGCAAGTAGCTTGCAGCCAGCTTGTAATTAGTTCAGCTCAGGAATAGGTCCCATTTGCCACTAGAATTGGATTCAGTCCCTGTTTTGTTCCCCTTCCTACAGTCTGTCCACTCTCTTATCAGTGACTTTAAAGACGCACCGACTGCTAAATACCGGGCTGCTCACGTCTTCTTCACTGACTGTAAGTATGGCATAGGTTTTCTCCTCTGCCATTCTAAGTTAGCATTCTGCACAGCAAGCCTGAACCCAAACCAAGTCAGATCAATAGGGAAGAAACAGATTGTTGCCATGTTTGTCCTGATGGGTTATTTTTTCTTCAGAAGATAAATTACATGAGATGAAAATAAACACAAATACAAACCTGCTAGGTCATGTAGTCCTTCCTGATGAACAGTAGCACACCAGGCACCTCTTTTAAGGACTAAAAGGTTTAATGCTGAGAAAAATGCTAGCCTTGGTATTTCATTGAATAGACTTCCAGTTATCACTATGAACTGTAGTGTTCTTCTTTCTTTGTGTGTGTTTCATCCTTGCTCACAGTGTCCACTCCTGTCGGCTGACTCCTTGGATATTACCAAAAAGAAGTAGTAGTTTTTCAGCTACAAATAAAAAAGTCTGGTGGTCTTTGTATCAGATAGAACCTGCATGCTTATCCTGGAATTAGTTTTCTTCTTTCGTGGGGATTTTCTGCATGGAGCCTAGTGGAGGAGCATCTTGGTCAATCTTAGTTAATAACAGAGGTGAATAGACCTGGATAGCTAAGGCGTATACAACAGTAACAGTTCTAGAGCGTTCTCTCTCTAGAAAAAAACCCCACAAAGCTCACCTCTGAGAAAATGAAAAATTATAACAAAAAAATGATTTCATAGTCTTTGAATATGGGTAACAAAGACATCAGTTACATAGTATTACTAATAATAAACTGACAACACATTTCTGGAGCCTGAAGCCATTTGTTGGGCCCAAGAGAGTCATTATAAATCATGGACACCACCACCAAGTGGGCCTCCTGGCTGCTGGATTCCTTAGAGGTTCTGGGGGAAATGCCTGTATCACATTTCCCAGTGGTTTTATTTTTCTTATTTTACTTATTATAAACACATTAGAGGTGTGGTGTTGGTTTGTATTACAGGCCTTTTCCTTTCTCTATCTCTTCTGTTTTTTGTTGGGTTTTTTTAGTTCCCTTGGTATCAGAAAATGAATTTTATTAGCTCTCAATATCTAAATTTTTATCTGTTGCCATTTGTTCCTCTGTTACATGTTTAAGGTCTTGTGGTAGTTTCACATTCCTTTTATTCCCTGGAGGTAGTGGCTATTTTATGATGGGATGGACTTTCTAGTTGTGTTTTAAAAAGCCTAATAAAATAGAGTCCACTGGACGTGCATAGCCTTGAAATGAACCAGCAAGTGGACAGGAAAGCCTCCTGTCTTTTGTCATTCTTGCAGCTTGTCCAGATGCCCTGTTTAATGAGCTGGTAAAATCTCGAGCAGCCAAGGTCATCAAAACTCTGACCGAAATCAACATTGCATTTCTCCCATATGAATCCCAGGTGAGTCTGAGTAAGGAGTACATAGAAAGTCTGCATCCTAGTTATTCTATCAAGAATGCTGGCAAATTATCAGAGGTGGTGGGAGGAGGGTAGGGATTTAGTAAGGAGAGTAGATGAGGGAGAGTATCCTATTCCAAGTGTGCTGAATGACGTGTTGTGAGTGAATGTTTATGTAATGGAAACAGTATTCCTTAGGGATCTGCCCCATGTTCCCATCTCACTCTCTGATTATTTACGAATTTTTTGTCAGCCATTGTGCCCTTCTTTGTGTGCATTTCATCCTTGCGTACAGTGTCCACTCTTATCAGCTGACCCCTTGAATATTACCAAAAAGAAGGCAATCAGAAAAGAGCATCAAAGGAGTTGAGGGGAAGGGATCAGACAACACCCATCTGCTGCAGAGAAGACTGTTTTTTGTAGAGATCACCTCAGCTTGTCATGTGCTGAGAGAACAGATGGTAGCCTTCGTCATTAGCCAGTAACACTTCCAGTGCCAAATGCAGCAAGAGCAAACCTCTCTCCCTGGAAAAAAACAAAGTTCTTAAACTGGTAAAGGTGAAGCCAGTTGTGTGAGAATATATAAAATTTATCTTATTATTTTAAGACTTGTTAAAATGTCTCCCCCCAGCAAACAAAGAAACAAAAACAAAAGCACTTTCATGCATTTTGTGGAGATAAAAGATGACTGTGGTATATTGGATCGTTATACATCAGCTTCTAGGCATCAGAAAGTGACCTATTCTTAGATAAGGAGGGATGGAAAAAAAATAGTGTTTAAAGGCTGTCTCTTTCCTTTCTCATTTGGCCTAAAGCCTATTCCCTGCTAGGAGGCAGGACATTTTTGTCTCTTTGTGTGAGCCCTGTCAATACCTGGACTGAAAAAAATTCAGCTTTGGCATATTCAACCCTGTTATATTTCAGATATTTTTAAACAGTAATAAACATGTTGTTTTTTTAAAAATAATAAAAAAAAAAACTTCAGGTTTTCTGAAAGATCAAGGTAGTTTATGTAAATGAGATTCTGAGAGAATACTGACAGTTGGTAGACTAAGTAGTTTAAGAGGGCATATTAAATTTCCAAACAACACCACCCCCCACAACCACCAAAGAAAGAAAGAAGAAGAAAAACACTTAGCACATACTGCTGAGGAGAAGATATTGCTAAATCCATAAAAAGCGTCTTTATTTGCCCTTAGTCACAGCACAATTCTAGCTTATCCTTTATTTGTTAAAACTAAACTTACATGGCCTAGCAGGTCTTACTAACCTCTCCTACTCTTTTCCTGGCCACTTCATTGTTCCTCAGACACTGTAGGCACCTCCCACCTGAGGCCTTGGCACTAACCGTTTTCTCCACATGAAAGGCCCCTACTGGTAATAAACTCCTCACCTCCTTCAAGTCCTTGCTAAAAATGTCACCTTCTAAATGAGGTCTAGCATCCTCCCTGTCCTGTCCTCCTGGGCATTTTTTCCCTGCTCTGTCATTTCCTCATACGCTTAACCAGTTTCTCATACCATAAAATTTACTTTTTCATTATGTTTATTGTCCACTTTCCCCTACTAGATTGCAAGCTTCTGGAGGACAGGGATGTGATGTATGTATGTATGTTTTGGTTATTAATAGCTCCCAAGTGTTTATTTAGCACAGTGCCTAGCACATAGTAGACACTCAGCATGTATTTATAGAATAAAGTAAAACACGTTCTGTAGACTCACTACCAGGGTTAAAAAAACTCCAACAGCCTACCATTCTGGATGTAAACACCGTGTATACTTTTTCTCCTCCTCAGGTGTATTCTCTGGACTCTGCTGACTCTTTCCAAAGCTTCTACAGTCCCCATAAGGCTCAGATGAAGAATCCTATACTGGAGCGCCTGGCAGAGCAGATTGCAACTCTGTGCGCCACCCTGAAGGAGTACCCAGCCGTGCGGTATCGGGGGTAAGGCAGCACACCAGTGTGCCTTGAAGGGCATTCCATGTGTCTGTCCCTGCCACTTCCTCTGGCTTACGGTCCCTCTGAAAGCTGTCTCAAGAGGGTCAAGAGTTGAACTTCTCGCACTTAAAATTATTCTTCCAATGTTTTTGTTATTTTTAAAATTTTATTGTGAAATATAATACACATATAGAAAAGAGCATAAAATATGTATGTTCAGTTACTGAATATCTATCTCTTTTTAACCTTGTTTGAAAAACAAACTATCTTTGCAGCAGGAGATATTTCAAAATAAAACACAAAATCAGGGAATAATTCTACAAAGGGCATATTCCTCAGATCTTATGAAGTCATTCATTCATCACTTACTTGCTCTTGGCAAAGTACTGGGGAGGGCATAAAGCTGAAGACACAGTCCTTGTCCTTCCTTAGAAAGTCCCTGATCTGGGAGGGTAGGTACAATATGCAAACAAGCAGCTGTGATATAGACCCCATGAGACCAGTGCCATAGGACAATGCAAGGTAAGCCTTTGGGGATACAGAGTAGGGAGAGGGCCCTTTGAGCTGGCAGGATCAAGAACAGCTTCAGTCTAGAGGTAACATTTGAGTTGGGTCTTGAAGGATAGGTTAGGATTTCAGTAGATCAATGAGTAGAGGAGGGCATTTTGTGTGGATACTTTGCTCTTGCTATTGGTTTGAGCAAAAGTATGGAGTTGGGAAAAACATAGGGCAAGTGTATGGGGATCAGTAGTACAACGTAGTGTTTGTGTAGAGCCATAGTATGAGATGAGGTCGTTTCTAGAGGCCCTGGAATGCCAGATTTGGAATTCTGTCCTTCATTTGGTTATCACTGGGAAACCTTTGGGGGTTTGGACAGGGGAGTGAAAGCAGTGCTCTGGGAACATGAAGATGGGAGTGGTGAGCAGCAATCAGAGCAAGGAGAAACCAGACGTGGGGAGACTAAGCAGGAGCCACTGCCAGAGGAAGCGGGGCCTGAAGTTGGAGTAATGGGAATGGGGGTAGGCAGCCAGGACCTAGCAGAGAGAGTGCAGAGGTAGACTTGGTGGAACTCAGGAACTGCTGAGAGATTAGAGGTAGGTCAGGAAGGAGTGACGTTCAGAGCATGGTGGTGCCAAGGACCATTTGCTGCACTTGTCCTTATTGCCTTATTGTCTACTGGAGCTTTTAGCCTTAGACAAACTCCTCCCTCATTGTTTCAACAGTGTCTGGCCTCACTCAATTATTGGTATTCTCTAAAAACAACCTGGTAGAAGTTAAGAAATGGGGGCCGAGGCTCTGTCTTCTGACAGAGTAATGGAAGCTTGGAGCACATACGTGGGAGGGATAGGACTGGGTATGGAGCTACTTCAGCATTGAGGTTGGCAGGGTGGTGGGCAGCAGCCACACAGTGTAAAGTCAGATGGAGCCCCAGGACATGTTGTCAGGCTTAACTCCAGGAGAAGGTCAGAGGTTCTCACTTTTATCTTTCTGACTATGCTGGCAGAGATGTCACTTACCAACAAAACGAAACAAGACCCAAGGGAATTTGAATTGAGAGAAGTGAGAATCAGGAGGATTAGGCTCAGGCAGCCTGATTATGGGAAAGGATGAACGGTTGGGGCCCTCTGCTGAAGTGTAGTTATTTATGTTTAGCTGAGGCTGCTTGGAAAGATGTTCTGTTTCCATTGAAATAGTTTAAGAAAAAAAACTACAAAATCACTTTTTATGTTCCAGGCAGTGAGCTAAGTATTTTATTTTCCCCCTTTTAATTATACGTGTAATATATAAATATATTCTCATTGTTAAAAAAAAAAACAAGCACACACACAACGGATAAAGCTCTCATCTCCCTTGACCCTCTGCATTGTCCTGCCTTCCTTCCTGGGGGCAATCAGTGTCATCATTTGGGTGCATCGGCGGTTCACTCTTTGTCGCTTCTCCTTTGCCAGGGAATACAAAGACAATGCCTTGCTGGCTCAGCTAATCCAGGACAAGCTTGATGCCTATAAAGCTGATGACCCAACAATGGGGGAGGTAAGCATGGACTTAGACCACGTGTTTCTCTTGCCAGCTGACCCTAGTGTTTGTGTGACAGCCCCAAGGACAGCTCAGGTCTACTGCTCACAGAGTGCATGTGGGTGCTGCTTTTCTTGCGTGTTGGCCTCCAGTGAAATGCTCAAAGCCCTTGCGGCAGTGACATGGACTCTTTTCAGTGTAACTAGGGTGACTGACTCATCTGCATTTGCTGGAAACTTTCCCAGTTTTAGTATGGCAAGTCCTGTGTCCCAGGAAACCCCTCAGTGTACTACAAAACCATAAAATTGACAGGGATACAATCTACAGACCTTATTCAGATTTCCCCAGTGTTTACACGCATTCATTCATTTGTGTGTA
This sequence comes from Dugong dugon, assembly GCA_030035585.1. Taxonomy (NCBI): domain Eukaryota; kingdom Metazoa; phylum Chordata; class Mammalia; order Sirenia; family Dugongidae; genus Dugong; species Dugong dugon. Next base: position 72,401,844 of record CM057471.1, read on the forward strand.
TGTTTGTGTGGGTTGGGGGGGCGGTTTCCTATGCAATTTTATCATGCATTTTATGAATTCTTTATATGTATGGATTCACGTAACCACCACTACAATTAAGATACAGAGCTGTTCCATCACTATCTTGGTTTTAAAACTGAATGTCTGGGTCCTGGGATCCCCCTCAGCCTCAGGCAAACTGGGATGATTGGTTACCTTTTCGTAGCTGAACCTAGGCAGTGCTCTCCTACTCACTTTGGACCCTAGCCACAGTTTCCTGTCTGCTCCAAAGGACCCTTCTTATAAAATAGAAACATTGGATTCTAATGTGGTTTTCATTGTCCTTGTTTAGCCATAAATTTGGTGCCATTTTGGTAGGATTGTGCCTCAGAGCTCTCTTCCTGTTCCCCTGTCTTACAAGAAGAGTTGGAGGAGCTGGAGCTATGCACTGTGGCTTGTGAAAGTGTCTCCCTCTTTCCTTCCCAGGGCCCAGACAAGGCGCGCTCCCAGCTCCTGATTCTGGATCGGGGCTTTGACCCCAGCTCCCCTGTACTTCATGAACTGACTTTCCAGGCAATGAGTTACGACCTGCTGCCTATTGAAAATGATGTGTACAAGTAAGTATAGTGTTACAGACCCTAGAGACGCTGCAGCTTTGTAAACGGACCAAAAATATCTCTAACTCAAATAGGACGTTTTTAATCCCAGGAAAAAGAGATGTATTAATACAGTCTTCATGATTAATCTGCAAATGTTTCTGTGAGTTCCCAAAATCCACATATTTCTAGCCAGATATTCTTGCCCCTTTCGGGGGAGGAGCAAGAGCTTCAGATCTTTGGTTCACACTTCAGGTCACATCAGTTCCTGGCCTGCTTGGATGTGTTACTATGTTGATTCCCCCCTTTGATTTCTTACTTACAGTTCATACTTCTTAATTACAGATCATGAAATATGATGCTGATAAAATGTATCCACAGGAGTTTCTGAACTTTCTTTGCAGAGGAGCTTTTTTTTCTTCATTATAAAGGACATTTTTCTTGGTAGCAATCAGCAGAAACCCGATTTCTAAAAACTAATTTTCCTTTTTATGGAAACAGTATTGTTCCCATGTCATTTATTTTATATTATTGACCATAAAGATAGTGGTTTCAAAGTGAAGTTTTTAAAAATATGAGTGAATCTCAGCTCTTCTCCTTTTCACTACTTTTAATTCTTGCTTTCCTCTAGATGTAAAGATTTCACATGTAAAAATATACTGAGAGTCTGTTGCAGCTAGCTGCTGAAGCTACAGTAAAACCTCCACAGGACTGCCTTGTTTTTCTGGGTCTGGCAAGCTTTCCACCTTTGACAGGGTGTGGTCTTACCACTTTTCTGTCACTCTCTATTAGTGTAAAATATTTGAGTTTTCCTTCTCTGACAGTTTCCCACCTTACACAGGTTCTGGCTTTCGCAGGTTTTACTGTATTTAGGTGTCAGACACTTGAGGATAGTACCCAGTCCCCTTCCCAGAGGGGGAGAAATATGATCTTTGCCTTTCCCCTTTAACTATAAGCCCATGTGTAACCTGACTTCATGCCCTGCACCATATGGCTGGCAGAGCTCATATTCACCAACCCTGAGAGTTTTAAAACGAAATTTCAAGTTAGTTGACTTTGATTAGAGCTTTGAGTCTCTTGCTGCCCAAGGAATTGCAGCCCATCTGTGCTGATACAGCTAACCTGAGTGACATCAAAGGGTCAGGTGGCTTAATATGAAATCATTCATGTGAATATCATCTGCTGAGGGTATGAGCTTCCTCTTTATAAACCGAAAAGGAGTGGGTGAATTTTTTTTAATTTTTTTTATAGTACTTTAGGTGAAGGTTTACAGAACAAATATCTTCTCATTAAACAGTCAGTACACATATTGTTTTTTACGACATTGGTTAACAATCCCACGACATGTCAACATGCTCCCTTCTTGGCCTTGGAGGACCTTTTTTTTTTGGTAAAAATATACATAGCCAAAGATACACCATTTCAAAAATTTCTGCATGTACAATTCAGTGACGTCGATTACATTCTTCCAGTTGTGCTGCTATTCTTACTTTAGATGAAGGTTTACAGAGCAAAATAGTTTCTCATTAAACAGTATACATATTGCCCTATGACAATGGTTAAGAACTGTGCTACATGTCAGCACTGTCCTTACTCAACCTTGGGTTCCCTATCACCAGCTTTCCTGTCTCCTTCTGCTTTATCGTCCTTGTCCCTGGACTGCTGTGTCTCATTAGTCCCGTTTTGTTTTACGGGGCTGTCCAATCCCCAACTGAACGTTGTACCCTGGGAGTGACTTCACCACTGAGCTAAAAGGCTGTCCAGGGGCCATACTCTCAGGGTTTCTCCAGTCTCTGTCAGGCCAGTATATCTGGTCTTTTTTTTGTGTATTAGAATTTTGTTCTACATCCTTCTCCAGCTCTGTCCAGAACCCTCTGTTGTGATCCCGTCAGAGCAGTCAGTGGTGGTAGCCAGGCACCGTCTAGCTGTACTGGACTCAGTCTGGTGGAGGCCATAGTAACTGTGGTCCATTAGTCTTTTGGACTAATCTTTTGCTTGTATTCTGTTCTCTTCATTCTTGCTTCCGAAGGGGTGAGACCAGTGGAGTATCTTAGATGGCTGCTCCCAGGCTTTTAAGACCCCAGACGCTAGAGGAGTGGGTGAATTTTGTGGGGATAGCACTCTATACCTGAGTCACGTGTCCTCTCCAGGTACGAGACGAGCGGCATTGGAGAGGCGCGGGTGAAGGAAGTGCTGCTAGACGAGGACGATGACCTCTGGATAGCGCTGCGTCACAAGCACATCGCCGAGGTGTCCCAGTAAGAGCACCCTTTCCCCCCATTCTTCTGGGGTTAGACCTTTCTTCCCAGTCCCTGTTGATGATATGCATACTCTGGGCAGCTTAGGTGGTGCTGATCAGTGGATGAATTTATTGCTTTCGTGGAGCTGCCAACATGCTAGCCAATACTGATACATCCATCTGTTCTCTGAGCTTGACTTACATACGCCAACTCGGCAAAGTTAGAAAATCGATTCTGTATTAAGGATTGCTTTCAGGATTCTTGGAAAACATTTGTAGGTCTCAGCAAAATGCTTTATAAACATGAAACACTTAAAGCCAATTTATTACATTGAAAGATCCAGACCCCACTACATACAATGAGACTTTCTTTCATATAGCTGGTGTTTCTTCCTTACCTACTGTCACACCTAAAATTTCTGAGCAAAAAGTGATAGCTATCATACCTAAAATTTTGGAGCAAAAGGTAATACCTATATACTGAACTGTACCTTACTTTGATAATGTTTCCAAATGTTTCTAATACAAAGACATTGTTATAAAACTTTCAAACTATAGATGAGAATTCTGCTATCCCAGGAAGACACATTCTACTGCATGGAGTTGGTGATACCCTCAGGATATTCACAAGGAAGAGTGAGAGCCTTGGATGGTTCTGTTGTTTAGAAAAGTGGTCTCCAAACCTACTCGATCGCTCAACTTTAAAAACCGTTGACCCACGTTTCCAGTATTTAAATTGATTTAGGAATTAAATGTATGCTTTATTGTACTAGTGCATATATTTTATATCATACACCAAAAACATAAATGTGAAAAAGATAAGGTAAAATAAACACGAGTAGCATGTGCTAATGTTTTCTTCTCTCTTCTTCACGAATCATCTCAGGCACGCACTCTGGAGACCACTGGTTTAGAATATTAGAAAAACCATGTAGATCTTTCTCTTTTCTTAGAAAATCACTTTAAACGCATACCTGACTGGCAGGAAAATTGCCACGTATTCCTAAAAGAAGAATATTGCATTGCTTATGTAGCGTCCACGTAGAGTCACTTGATACTGCGTTGAAACTTAGCTGCCTCCTTCTGTTTTATAGGGAGGTCACCCGTTCTCTGAAGGATTTTTCTTCTAGCAAGAGAATGAATACTGGAGAGAAGGTAAACCAATACTCATGCTCAAATGCCCTTTAAATTAATTGCTCCTTTCTCCCTAGGAGCAGGGAGGATGCCCCCTAAGGACAGGACTAGGGAGTTAGGGAGATGATACCCCTCTCTTCATTTAATGTCATTTTTGTCTTATTCTGATGCAAGATTCAGATCTGGAGCCCCCATCTTTTGATATTATAGAGAGCTTCTTTTTGTTATTCTGAGGATTAATATTTACTCTTTGAATCATGATTCTTTTAAGCCAGAAGGGCTATGAAACCTTTTTTTTCTTAGCTTACAGTAGGATTAGAATTCTTAACTTACCTAAGCCTCTCCTTTTGAGTTTTTATCAGAGGTTGCATACCCATCTTATCCAAGGGCAGTGAACGTTCCAAAATGCAGCTCTGACTGGGTTATTTCCATGCTTAAAACCATTTAGTGACTTCCCATTTCCCTAGAATGAAGTCCCACTCATAGACATCCCTTGCAAGACCTAGGCCATCAGGCCTCACAGCCCTCTCTGTCTCACCTCTGCCTTGCTCCTTCTTGCCCCCACTTCCCTGTACCCAAGCCGTGCCCGGTTTCTCTTGCTTCTGGCCTTTGCCTTGTTATGTCCTGGTTCTTTGGCTTAGACATCATTTCCTCACCTTCCCTGACCCCCTCCCTAGACTAGTTTCAGTGCCTTTGCTATGTGTACCTGACAACCTCGTGACTCCCCTTGCATAGTACCAACACCACTGTACTGTTGGCTCTTCTGCTTAATGTGAAGCTCCATGAAGGCAGAAATTCTTTTTTTTTTTTTTTTTTTTTTCATTTTACCCCTGTATTTTCAGTGCCTAAAGGTGCCTGGCATGTAGTGGTAATTCAATAAATTTTGTTGATAAATGAATAGGATTAGGTAGATCTCACAGTTGGAAAGTAAACAGATTCATTCCATCAGGCAGCATTCAGATTCCAGCCTTCTCTGACTTTCTCACTACAGAACCTAACACAACCTTTCTGCCTGGATGAAATGGGAGCTTCGTGCTCAGATCGCTTGAGCTGAGCATGCAGAAAAGTGATGTATAGAAGAAAAACCTTTTTTCCTGGCCAGTGTTATGCTGTCAGTAACTTTATAGTCCAATAAGTAAAACATATTTGTGAGATTTCAGAGTTCAGTTCCCCACCTATAATACGATTATGGTATTTGAATGAATAATTTTTTGAGCCAGGGACCTGGAAATCTACACACACATGATCTTGTGTTCAGCAGATTCATTTAGTTACACAGCTTGCAGTTGGGATGTCTGGTGCTAGCTCTGACCCTGTCTGCTCCCACCACCCTTGCACAGCAGTGTTAGAGCAGAGCCATTGGAGTCAGACCATATGCTTTCCTTGTAGACCACCATGCGGGACCTGTCCCAGATGCTGAAGAAGATGCCTCAGTACCAGAAAGAGCTCAGCAAGGTATGGTGATCCAAAATGATCAATTTGGAGCCGTGAGTATAAACATCTTCAAAAAGACTTCTCAAAAGTCTCACTACACTCATTTATTCATTGAAATCCACAGGTTTTTAGTCATCTTTAATTTTTATTAGGAAAAAATGAAAGGCTGGGGTAGGCAGCTTATTTCTTCTCACTTTCTTTTCTCCTGTTCATCTTTCTCTCTCTTTATCCTTCCCAATCTCCTGCTGTTGGCAGGAGGCCTCAGGTCCTCAGCACATGGCCTCTCCACAGGGCTGCTTGAGTGTCCTCGCAACAGGGTCTGAGTGAGTGCTGAGAGAGAGAGCACGCACCAGGAGGAAGTCACAGTGTTTTTCATGTCCTCATCTCAGAGGTCACACCTACCACTTCCTCCCCACTAAGTCCAGCCCACACTCAAGGGCAGGGAATTAAGCTCCACCTCCTGAAGGGGAGGAGCATCTAAGAATTTGTTGGCATATTATAAAACCGTCATACCACCCTACCCCATAAATGACTTCTTCCTCTTACTCTTTTAGAATGTGATTTTTATTCTCTTCTGGCATAACATTTTCTACCTTGTGATGTTTGTGTGCCTGCTTGTACACACGTTTTATCTCCTTTAGGAGATTAGAGACTCCTTAGTGTCTACCACGGTGTTTTGTACATAGTAGGTGCTCAGTAGATGGTGTATGAATCGGTGACTAATTCCTTGCTCATAAACTGTCTCATTCTTTTTCCTAGTATTCCACCCACCTGCACCTTGCTGAGGACTGTATGAAGCATTACCAAGGCACCGTAGATAAACTCTGCCGAGTGGAGCAGGTAAGACATTTTCCTTTCATGGCAAGGCTTCTGCCATGTCCATTTTCTCTGCTGAATTTAACCATCTGACCTTGAACATCCTGCAGAATCATAGGAAGTAGAGATGGGAAAGCCTGCTAGTTCACGTTGTCTCACCTCTCTGGAGCCAATGCAGTTCTGCTCTCAATGGTAGGGACTAGATTGGTCTGGAATGCTGTGCTATTTGTATTTTGCATGTCTTACTCTTTCCAAAGGCTCCATTTTCCCTGGAATGGCTGAAGAGAGATTTGTGGAGTTCTGAGCCCTACATTGGCAGGGTTGGCTAGATTTTATATTCTGAATGTGTTTTCATCCTGCCACGGCCACACCAGCTTTGGAGACCTAGAGGCTGAAAGAGGATAATGTGGTAGTGATCAGTAAAGATCACGATTAGGACTAAAAGTTGAGAGTTTGGGATTTGAGTTCTGTCTGTGTCACTGATTTAGTTGATGTGCTTATTTCTTTCTGCTTTATTTCCGTCATCTGCAAAATGCAAATAACAGTGCTGACACATTTTTCAGAGGTGTTGTGTGGAGTCACTAATCCTGGCAGTACATTCTTCAAGTGTGACAACATTATTAAACTTTTGGTCAGTTTCTAAGGGAAGTTCCAAAGTTTTTGCTGTAGCTCTCTTTTCACAGAAAAAAAAAACTCAAGTTTTTGGTTTGAAGCTAAGATTTAAATCATCTGGTTTGATGTAATAGCCTTAGCTTGGGTTTATAAGACCAGTCTATTTTATAAGAGAAAGTAGCTCTGCTAAGATCCATCAGTTTCACAGGTGATCTTGGCAAACACAAAGTGTCCAAAAGAACTTGGCCATCCAGTAAGTAAGCTATACTTAGATCAGTTAATATGCAGAGTCTGGGATTGATCCTTGGATGTTTAAACTTTTTTAGAGGGCTCAAAAGTATTTGTTGAACTAGTTACATTTCATTTGTCATATAGAGAGTATTAGAATCAGGTCCTGCTGACCAAATGTCTGTTAAGGCTGGCAGTAGGACTGAGAGGTGAAGGGCCTAAAAGAGGCCTCCAGCCTTTCTCTGAGCTAGACTGGGAAGAGACTGTGAACATGAGATCATAATTTTTATGGACTCCTGGGATCTTGAGAGAAAAAAAGGAAGCCTTTAGGCAATCTCCATAAAAACTACAAAGGAAGTAGTAGCTGTGTGTCTCTGAGAATAAGACCACATGGTTTCTCGGTTTGCTGAAACTAGTGTGCTGCTTTCTCTGGCCTGTCAGGAATAGATCTGACCCTTGTTGACTCAGAAAGTGGTGGCAAATAAGATTGGGCTTACTTCACCCTTTTATCTTCAGTTCTTTGTCAGCCCTCTTCCCTTCCTTCAAATCCCTGGGTTTACGTTTGCAGGTTTGGGAGCACTTTTTTTTTTTTTCCTCCTTATCCTAAAAAAATGGTAGGAAGATTAAAAAGAGAGGCTGTTCTAGAGTAATTAGAACTCAAAAAGCATGTCCTTCGAAACTCAAAAAGCAGAGTAGAAAGAATCTAACCAGGCCGAGGCACCTTAAAATATCAAAGCTTTTCATATGTGGGAAGCAAATCCCTTTAAACCTGATCCCTCAGCAGGGCTTTGTACTTCTGGAGGATTTACTAAGGTTAAATTTTTACCTGAGGAACTGCAGGGCGCAGGTACACTCACCTGAAAGGAACAGCCTACCTTTAAACAAAACAGCAAATCTTTGTAGTTTCTGTTTTTGGAAAGCGAAACTCTGGAGCTTTCATCAATTCTCACTAGTACTTTAGAAAATAATGTTAATTGCAGTAATCCTAATTACAGAACTAGAAGTACCTGTTTAAAGACCTTCCCCAAGCAAGCTACAAATCCCAGACGTTTATGGGTCACCAATTTTCTGATAGTTCCCAAATATCCAGACTGTCCCCAGAAATGGGGCCAACAAGGTGTGTTTTCTGCAGGACCTGGCAATGGGCACAGATGCTGAAGGGGAGAAGATCAAGGACCCCATGAGAGCCATCGTCCCCATTCTGCTGGATGCAAATGTCACCACTTACGACAAAATCCGTATCATCCTTCTCTACATCTTTTTGAAAAATGGTAGGAATGGTGGGATTGTAGAGAATAGACCCTTTCTTGGGGAAAATGAGGCAGCTGGGAAAGAGAGAAACAAAGTGGAAAAGTAGTTTGAAAGATGTGGAAAGGAGAAGAAAGAGGGCATTATGTTAGAAAACCCTAGGGGTTCTTTACATTTTGGGAAATGTGATGTAGGCAAACCAGTCTCAACCCGAGGCTGAATATCTCCCAGTAATTCTAGAGTTACTAGATGGTATGGAAAATACAGAAGAGGGCAGGGCTGGGGAGAAAAGGAAGAGCTGACTGACCATAGAAATTTCTTAGAGCTGTACCTGCTAGATATTTTTAACTTGCATCTTGTTTGTAATCTGTGCCTTTAAATAATTGATTTTGACCCATATCATAGTTTCCCATAAGTGTCCATTGTGCAAAAGCTGGTACTAAGACTTTCTTGGTCCAATTTGAGTTGGATGGGTGGGGGACTGATGGTATGGACCATGAGGGGGCTGTTGCTAATGGTCACAGCTTAGGAAAGAGTGGCTAGAGTCGGGGACAGATAGTATAGACCACAAGGGGCAGTTGCTGATGGTCATAGCTTAGAACAGAGTGGCTAGAGTGGGGGACAGATGGTACCACGAGGGGCAGTTGCTGATGGTCATAGCTTAGGACAGAGTGGCTAGAGTGGACAATGGGGCCTGGGGGTTCCCAAGTTGTGTGGCCTCTGTTGATTTTCCAATTTCAGACAAGCCTTTTCTGCCTTAGTTTCTTCACTTTTATGCTTAAAAAATGAATCTCAATCTGTGTTTTATATTCACTTACAGTATAGTTGATGTGGTAAACAGAATAATTTCCACTGATCCTGAAGAGGAGAAGGGGCATCATGAAGCCCAAAGCTCACCCTGCCTCTGATGCTCCTATGTGCCATGGTTGGGTTTTGATGATTGGGTTTTTCTGTCCTCTCAGGCATCACTGAGGAAAACCTGAACAAACTGATCCAGCATGCCCAGATTCCCCCCGAGGACAGTGAGATCATCACCAACATGGCCCACCTTGGTGTGCCCATCGTCACTGACGTAAGGGCTTCCTCTCAGCCCGCGGGCCAGCTTTCTGTATGGGAGAGGCAGAGGAGAAGCTGGCGTGTTTTGTCTGTTTATGCTCTGACTTATTTAAGGCAGTTTATGATGCATACATATACCCACACTCAGCATTGAGAAATGAAAACAGGAAAAAATTAGAGTTCAGTCTCATCAGTATAACCTCATCACAGTGATAGAATTTACAACACATGAGGAGATCACATACAATCTCATCATAGTGGTAGAGTTTATAACACATAAGGAAATCACATCAGGTAACACAATCATACAATACTAGGAATCATGACCTAGCCAAGTTGCTACACACATTTTTAGGGGGACACAATTCAATCCATGACATTCCACCCTTTGGCCCCCCAAAAATCACATCCTTGCAACATGCAAAACATAATTCATCTCATCATATCACAGCAAAAGTCTTAACTCCAAGTCCAAAATCCAAAAATTCCTCTTCATCTGTGAAATCTAGAATACAGGTTATCTGCTTCCAAAGGTACCGTGGCAGAACAGCCCAAGCTAGACATTTCCATTACAAATGGGAGAAACTGGAGGAGAAGAAAGGATAACAGGCACTAAGCAAGTCAGCAGAACACATTACAGTAGCCCTCAAGGCTTTGAAAATGATCTTCTGTTCTCTGAGACAACTTACACAATATCCTTGCCCTCCAGACTCTAGGTATCGGCCACAATCTCTGGATTCTGAGTGGAGGCCCCTCAGCCCTGGGTTTCAGCTCTGCCTTCCAGGCCCACTGGGACAGCAACTCTGCTCCCTCGGCTTCAGGCGCACCATTCTCCTAGTCCATCGGAGTGACAACTGCACCCTTAGAAACACCAGGGGCCATGGCTCCACCCTTTCAAACCCCAGAGGTCATGGCCATACCTTTTGAGACTGAGGCAGCTCGGCTTCTTGTGTTCCTTGTCTCTTCAGCTTCTGCTTCCTGTGGCCTCTTGGCCCTCGGGCCTCATGCCCACATCTGCCCTACTGGGGCAAGTGTTCCAGAGCTTAGTAGCTCCACTGACTAAATGCCTGGAGGCACCCCACTCCGCCAGGAAGCCTGCGCACAGGCAGTCAGCTCTCTCGCTCCGTGGGTCGGCTCCAGTGCCATCTCGCACTGGTCTCCTCATTCTGCTGCTGTTGGTTTTCTACCACTGCCCCTTCTCTGCTGCTGCAGGTTCTCTGCTGTTGCTGGTCCTCTGCCACTGCCGCTCCTCTATCCATTCACATTTTCAAAACCATTTCCACATTTTAGGTATCTGTTAGAGCAGCACCCTACTCCCAGTGCCAAATTCTGTCTCAGTCATCTGGTGCTGCTCTAACAGGAATACCACAAATGGATGGATTTAACAAAAAGAAGTTTATTCTCTCACAGTCCAGTAGGCTACAAGTCCAAATTCAGGGCTTCAGCTCCAGGGGAATGCTTTCACCATCGGCTCTGGAGGAAGGTCCATGTCATCAGTCTTCCCTTGGTCTGGGAGCTTCTCTGCGCAGGAACCTCAGGTCCAAAGGACACACGCTGCTCCCGGCACTGCTTTCTTGGTGGTACAAGGTTCCTATGTGTCTCTGCTCGCTCCTCTCTTTTATATCTCAAAAGAGATTGCATTAAGACACTAATCTTGTCAGCCTCATCAGTATAACCTCACCACAGTGATAGAATTTACAACACATGAGGACATCACATATAATCTCATCATAGTGGTAGAGTTTACAACACATAAGGAAATCACATCAGGTAACACAGTCATACAATACTAGGAATCATGACCTAGCCAAGTTGCTACACACATTTTTTGGGGGGACATAATTCAATCCATGACATTCATGCAGATAGAGGTAAGAAGTCAAGAAGCTAGACTTGCATATTCAGGAATCGTGCATGATCATTAAAGCTGAGCTGTGCTCTGAACCAAACCAGAGTAGGATCGCAGTCAGCTTCATTCTTCACATCCTTAGGTTATGCTGGCTTTGCCTTTGGGGACCTGAGACACAGCGTCTTCTGTGAAGATGAGACTAGAACACTCAGAGTCAAGCAGTTGTGCCACCTCTCAGTCTTCTGCACTGGTGGTGATTCAGAATGAAGTCAGGACAGATTCTCTGGAGGTCAGACCACGCAGAGTTCTCCAGAAAAGGGTTGGTGACTCCAGGTCTCGAGGAAGAGACCTAAGCAGTCTTTCAGAGCACTCTGCTATGGACCTCACTTGTAGGAACCCCCAACCGTGAGCCTGCTTTCTATAAGGAGGTAGTTCACAGAACGGTGCTAATAAAGCTCAAGTTGCAAATGTACTCTTTTTAGAGTCTTAAAAGCTTTGTTCCAGAGCCACCAGACTGTAGACCTGGACCTGGCAGTGGTAGTTTAGTATTTTAGATCTTTGCTCACAAGAAGGATCAAAAGGAGAATGGAGATGATTCATTCAATATAGACCAGGCTGTTGAGACTAAATCAAAGAATTCATCACACCCAAAGTAATGTTTTCTCCTATAATAGGAAGCAAACCACTTTTCTTTTTTTTAATTAAATGACACTTACACATCTGACCTACACTTGTCATTTTTCGTGATTTTAAAGACCAGGTTTGTTTCAGGTTCTGAAAAGGGGTACATTTTGGGCTATTCTAGGGGAAACCTTCTTTACTTTTGGCCATTACTGACTCTGGAGAGAGTCCATGGGAGACAATTTCCTTGCAGCAACAGGTTGTCTATTTCCCAAGTGGTCCCTGACTCAGACTAATATTTTGTGTGTTTGCATCCAGTCCACTTTGCGCCGCAGGAGCAAGCCGGAACGGAAGGAACGCATTAGTGAGCAGACCTACCAGCTTTCACGATGGACCCCGATTATTAAAGATATCATGGAGGTTAGTGAGGGGAGGGGTGTGGTGGGGGCATGGTGTCGGAGAGCCATGGCACAGGCTCTTGATGATCTAGACGATTCTCCTGCCCCTGCTGTAAGGTGGCGGTGACCCCCCAGGGTTTTCTTTTTTGAGGATTTGCATCCAGTCTCCGAGCATCTTTCAGCTTTCATATGAATGCACACCTTGTCCTGAAGTGTTTTATGCAGAGCAGTTTCAAGAGACTGCCAGGTGCAGACCCCAAAACCCATGTCCGTGGCTCATGTCTTTGAGGATTTAGCTCTATATTATAGAGACCCCTTTATGAAGACCCCATCTCCAAAGGAGCCAGCACATCCCAGCATCACAAGGATCAGATGAGTAACATGCTCACACCTCCAAATAGAGAGGATGTGAGCTTGCACTTGGTGCTTTAGCTTTGAGTGATGCAGCACTCCCCCACCCCCAGTGGTGTGGCAGGGCTTCTGAAATGGACCCCCCCCCCTTCTCTTCCTGCTCCCCTCCCTCAGCCCTCCAAGCCAGCCAGACCGGGCCTGCCAAGTATCTTTTTTCATCTGCTCTTTGTTTCAAACTTAGTCTCTCCCGTGGAATATTCTTTCCCTTCCCTTTCACTTCCTGTGTCCTGCTTTCCTTCAAAATCACCGTCAGTGCTCTTTATTTCCATCCACTGCCCCTCCTGTCTGACAACCCAGCACCACGGCAGCCCTCCTCTGAACTCCTGCGGCATTTGTCAGGGAGACTCTTTACGTGGATGTGTGCCACGTATATCCCATCCCCTCAACTGATGCGTCCTCTGGCACAGTGCCCTGTGCACAGCCGGGTTCAGTGTGTGTTGAGTGTAGCGTTGTGTCTCACAGCAACCCTGTAGTGTCACGCTCCTCCTCTCCTTGTAGCATGAGGGAACACTGCATTGAGTCCTGTACTGCTACATCTCTGGGGTTGGAGATAATCTGTCCAAATCCCTCACTTGATCGTGAACAAACCTGAGGCCCAGAGAATGAAGGGACTTGCTGACAATCCCTTAGTTAATTTGTGGCAGGCGAGGGTGAGAACCCAGGTGTTCCTATTGAATTGTACACATATGTAGATAGAGTCAGCTTCCTATTTTTAAAACCCACAAACCAAAAGAATGGGTGAACATGAGACATCTAGCAACCAATTACATGTCTTTACTTGGTGGAATAGATAAAGCCAACCCCTCTGTCTCACCCCCTCCTTTAATCTCTGCTCCACTTTTCTACCTCCTCCCCCAGACCCCTAAAGAGACATGAGTAGGCTTCACATGGTAGCTGTTAGGAGGAGTGTAGATTTCTAGGCAGTAAGGAGGTAGATGGCTGGAATCCACCCACCAGATAATGAGACCCTTGAAAAACAGGGTGTAAGGCTTTCTCTGCATCAGATATTGTGCCCATGCCCAGTTCCTGCAATGCTGACGGCAAGTGTCAGGAACTTATTAGACAGAATGCAACATTTATAACCTCACATAGGATGTAAAAGAGAAAAAAAAAAAGACTAAATTGGAAGAGAAGCAAGAAAATTAATGTGATTTTTTTTACTTCTCTTAAAGAGCAGACTACACACGCATTTCAGTGTAACAGGCGATTATTGAGCACCTCATCCAGGCCAAGCACTGCGCTAGGCACCTGGCAGCAGGCAGCAGGGGCACAGGAGTGCTGGCTGCTGCAAACCTGGCTGTGTTTTTTGCTGACTTGTTCTTTGAATAATCTTGTGTGAGTTCCCGTCAGCCCTTTCCAAACAGATGGCAGGCCTAATATCTGTTTCTTTGCTTTCCAGGACACTATTGAGGACAAACTTGATACCAAGCACTACCCTTATATCTCCACCCGCTCCTCTGCCTCTTTTAGTACCACCGCTGTCAGGTAGGTGAAAATCCCTAAGCAAAGAAGGGGCTAGTAAGTGAGGCCATCTCTGGTTGCATTTCAGCTGGGCAGAAGTCCTGTTGTTAAGTGGCATGTTCTGTCAGAACACTCCGATGGCATTTCATTGCACCCAGAGTGCAGGCCAAGTCTCCACGGCGGCCCGTGAGGCCCCTCACCCTCTGGCTTCCCATTACCCCTCTGCCTTAGTCCTCGCGTTCCTTCCTTCACTCACTCCACCTCAGCCACACCCGTCTCCTCTCTCTTCTGTGAACATCCCAGGCACACTCTGCCTCAGGACCTTTGCACTTGCTTTTCCTGCTGCCTTGAATTACTTGTCCACAGGTATATCTGCATGGCTCACTTCTTCATCTCCTTCAGGTCTTTAATCAAGCGTTATCTTCTCAGACCTTCCCTAACTGCCCTTTTGAAAATTGCAGTACACAAATGTTCATAGCAACGTTATTCATTGTAGTTGAAAGGTGGAAACAACCCAAATGTCCCTCAACCAATGAATGGATAAACAAAATGTTGTATTTCCAAACAATGGCATACTATTTGGCCATGAAAAAGAATGAAGTTCTGATCCATGCTACAACATGGATGAACCTTGAAAACATCATGCTCAGTGAAAGAAGCCAGACACAAAGGACAAATATTGTATGATTTCAGTTATGTGAAATGTCCAGAATAGGCAAATCAATAGAGACAGAAGGTAGATTAGTGATTGCCAGAGGCTGGGGGGAATGAGGGAATGGGGAGTGACTGATAAAGCATATGGGGTTCCTTTTTGGGGTGATAGAACTGTTTTAAAATTGATTTGTGGTGATGGTTGCACAGCTCTATACTGAAAACCATTGAATTGTGCACTTTAAACGAGTGAATTGTATGGTGTGTGAATTATGTCTCATTAAAGCTGTTACCAAAAAAAAAGAGAGAGAAAGAAACAAAACTGCAACCTCCCTCTCCCTCACTCCTCTCTCTCTTTGCTTTACTCTTCTCCTCAGAACGCACCACCATCTAGTATCCGTTTGTATTTCTCTTGTTTATTGTCAGTCTCCCCCAACTAGAATGTCAGCTCCCTGAGGGCAGGGGCTTGGGTTTGTTTTGTTTGCTGCCGTGTCCTCAGAGCCTGGAACAGACCTGGGCACATAGTAGGTGCTCAGTATGTACGTATTTTTATTAATTAAATGAGAAGAGGATGAATACATTATCTGCACAGAATCACGTTCTCAGATTCATTCTTAATGGAAGTATAGATGAAAATGTGGATGCCTTGCATTTATTGGGTTTCTGCCATGTACCAGGTAATACTCAGGCATTTTGCAGTTTTGAGACATAAGTACACAAGGATCCATTACTTCTGTCCCCGGATTCCCCAACATGTGTGTTTTCTTGATCCTCATGGTGGTGACTTGCAGGGATGTGTTTTGGAAGCACTTCCTCTCGTTCTCCTTGCTGCACCCATCCAGAAACCTTCCCTGTGGTGCCCTCTACATGACGTCTCCGTGTGCCAGTCCCCAGGACTCTGTCATACAC
This sequence comes from Dugong dugon, assembly GCA_030035585.1. Classification (NCBI taxonomy): domain Eukaryota; kingdom Metazoa; phylum Chordata; class Mammalia; order Sirenia; family Dugongidae; genus Dugong; species Dugong dugon. Next base: position 72,417,486 of record CM057471.1, read on the forward strand.
ATAATACATTTTGTCTCCAGGTGCTTTTCTCTGCCTCCCTTGCCTTCCTGGCCCCCAGTAGCATCTGTTACCTTTCCTGAGCTGGGGCTGCTGTACCTCAGCAGCCTCGGAGCCAGGGTGCTGCTCTGTTTTTCTTTGACAGTGAGAGCTTTTCTTGGTTCCTGAGAACAGTCAAGGCTGAACACATGAGCTTGAACAGTAGAGTGACCGGCTGCAGAGAAGGCAGCCTGTGACAGTGGTGTGACATGCAGCTCCTGGAACTGATGCTCTGTATGATGTACGCCTCCCTGCCCCCCTCCTCATACTCTTTCTGCCCTTCTCTCATGCCCTTTGTTTGTGTCTTTACTTTCAGACCTTCCCCCAGGCCTGGGCCTGAGGCCTGCCAGTGGCATCTGTGGCATTGTGCAGCCTTTCTGATGGCCGTGGAGGCTGTTTATTGCCCACCTTGCAGTAAAGTACAAAATCCCAAGGAATACCACAGCCAGGCTGGCTGATGAGACAAGAATATCAAATGCTTGTACAGGGAAAGAAAGTGACAGAAAACCTCTTTGTTGGTCCAGTAATCCCCACAGTGCCTTCTAGATTTGGAAGGGGACTTTAATAACCTCGAACTCAGGAGGAAGGATAAAACCTTTCACCATCCAGAGGCGACTTGCTCTAGACTGACCAGCTCCCTTTGTTTTGGTTTGGTTGTCATTTTTATTTTTCCCATTTTCTTAGCCTGGAAGCAACCCATCTCGCATGGTTTCTGAGTCAAAGTAAAGACCTATTGTGGGAAGCCCAGGCCAGAGAGTGGCATCTCTGGGGAACTGTCCCCAGCATTGCCATGCCTTTCTTAAGTGGCTATTCCTGCATATCTTTCGGGTGGCAGCTCGCTGTCACCACTTCTGGGAAGCCTTCCCCAGTGATGCCTGGACAGGGTTCAATGGCCCTTCTCTGTGTTTGTCCCCATGGCACTGTGTTCTTCTCCATCATAGCACTGATTTGGAGCAATTTCCTTTTCCCCACCCCCACCTGCCTCCACCTGCTCCAGTTAAACAATGTGCTCTTGGGGGGCATCGGCAGACTCTCCTTCGAGTCTGCCCCCTCATTGTAGCAGGACCCGGCCCGCGTGTGGCACCCAGTACATGTATCTTCAGTGAATAAATGTATCATCCTGAAGACAGATCTTAGACTCTGTCATCACTGCTCCCTGCCAGCAAAGTGTCCCAGACAAGCTTAGAAGCATGCACATTCCGGGGTAGACTCTCTAAGATTGACATGCGGAGCACGCTGTTGAACTCAGCATCTTGAACTCTGAAGCTGGATGGAGCCTGTCAGCTGCCTCCATGTGTCTTAGAGAGTGACAGAGTCACAACACAGACACTCATGGTGATTCTTTTCCTGGCAGCCATCCAAAAAACCAAACCCATTGCCATCAAGTCAATTCTAACTCATAGCAACCCTAAAGGACAGAGTAGAGCTGCCCCATAGGGTTTCCCAGGCTATAAATCTTTATGGAAGGAGAGTGCCACAACTTTCTCCCATGGAACAACTGGCGGGTTCGAACCACCAACCTTATGGTTAGTAGCCGAGTGCTTTAACCACCGCATCACCAGGGCTCCTCACCTGGCATTCATATGACTTGATAATTTGCATTGCCGTTCAATTCAACCAACACTTGCCAAGCATCTATTCTGTTTTGGGCAAATCACTGAGATATAAAGTGATAAATGCTATCAGTGCTGATAAACATAATTAATCAGTCTCTCTCTCTCTCTCTCCCTCTCCCCCTCCCCATTCTGCTCTCTCTCAGTGCCCGCTATGGACACTGGCATAAGAATAAGGCCCCAGGGGAGTACCGCAGTGGCCCCCGTCTCATTATTTTCATCCTTGGGGGTGTGAGCCTGAATGAGATGCGTTGTGCTTACGAGGTGACTCAAGCCAATGGAAAGTGGGAAGTGCTAATAGGTGAGTAGAGGGGTGTTTTCTAGAGGGAAGGGGCTGCTTCCTTGCACTTTGACTGCATTCCATGCTTTGGTGTTTCGTTCTGTCTTCTATTCTCCATGACCCTGCAAAACTTAGTCTCTAGGTAAATGTTTGTAGACGGCAGAAGCTAAGGGGCACAGGGTTCCTTCCTCATGTCTGCTTCATGTCTCTTGTTGAGAAGCAGCATCATGAGGCAGGGAGTGCCTGATCATAGAGTCCATCAGGCCCATGCTCAAGTTCGTGCTCTGCCACTGCCAAGCGGCGTCACCTGGAGCAAGTGGTACAACCTCTCCAAGCTGCGATTTCAACAAAATAGGGTTAATAATACCTACTTACAGCCTTGAGATAGGCCTTAGGTGGGAGTTGTCCAGTTCCCAGCATTGGGCCTCATGTCCAGAGATGCTCAGTGAACAGGAGGTAAATTATTAGCCTCCTCCTTCACCTGTCAGTTGGAGATGGACAGACACAGTGTGCGAGTAGCTATGGCCCGAAACACGTGGGCCTGACTACTGGACTCTGTTCAGGGTTTCCCCTCACCATTTCCTACCACTTTCTGTCATACCCTTTCTGGTATTTCCTGTTGGTTTTCCAAAAGACTAGAGAATGCAGCTCCTAGGAGTGGTTTAATGCAGGAGGGGAAGTTTTTTGTTTTTTTCCTTCAGGAGCTCCCACAATTTCTAGGGCTGGAAGAGGAAGAGTGAGTGGAGAAAAATCTTCCTTTCTGTCCCATCTTGTGCTTAACAAAGTGGAGTTGCACCTGCCCTGGATGCGTCTTAACATTGATTGACAGGAGGCTGTCGATGTATATGGTGCTGGCCATGCTCTGTCCTTTCGCCTCCTGCCCTCAGTGGGAATGCACTCACACAGAGTTAGGTGGGAGGCCAGGATTCTTGGTCTCCCTTTGGAAGAGGGTGTGCTCTGCACCCAGGGGGAGATTATACACTCCATTGCCTCAGGATTGCTTCACAGGCCGTTTGCACATGAACCTCTATAGTGGGAAGGCCCTGAGCTGACCCAGCTAGGAACACTTCTCTGACACCGCGCCCCCCCCTGCCCCCCATCCCTCCCTGCAGTAGGTACCTACTGCTGGTCATAGTCCCAGGCACAGTCTTCATCTCAATAAGAATCGTCAGTTTTATATACTATGATTGGGGGTAACCAAGTCACAGTGCCCCCCACAAGCTATCAGAGTGAGCAGGTTCTGCAGACCAGTCCGTATGGCTGATGTTGGGTACATCAAAATGGACCTGAAGCTGCCAGCCCCACCTTCTTGGTACCACAAGCCAGTGGGGAGATTGTGCATCCCTCCTCCTCCCTCTCCAGACCTCCTGAAGCTTCCCCTGTCTGGCCACCATTCCTCCTTGTAATCAGTTTTTCCTTTGGTTACATAGGCCCTGATGATAAAGCTCTCTGCTCCCTGCTTGCATACGTGTTGCATGAATGTTCTTGGATAATTGTGAGCTCAAACACAGCTTTCCTGGACAAACGCTGTCACAGTGAGGCTTTTAGTTTAATTGTTCCTCTCGATCTTTGGACCTGACTTGAGATTCACCATTGGGAGGTGGACACCTCAGGATATAAAATTGCCCATGCAGATTCATGGAGAGGCCTCGCTCAGACAGCTAACGTCCACTGTGTGTCCTCACCTGTCTCCTGCATGCCAGCCATCCGTGCTGCCTCTGTGAGTGTGAGTGTGTGTGTGCACGCACGTGCGCACCTCGCTTTCTCATCCCTCATTGGCTGCGCAAAATGTAGGCCTAAGTTGGCATGTTCCTGTAACGTACCTTTGTTCAAGCAGTCAGCTGGCCTCTGTTCTCCCACAGGTTCTACTCATATTCTTACTCCCACCAAATTTCTCATGGACCTGAGACACCCCGACTTCAGGGAGTCCTCTAGGGTATCTTTTGAGGATCAGGCTCCAACAATGGAGTGAGAGCCAAAGAAACAAAGTAAAAGCAGCTTATTACAGAAAAGAAACTCTTCCACTCTGAAGGGTTTTCTTTGATTATTCCGTCACTCTTTTTCTTTATTTTTCCCTTTTTAGTTTATTATTTATTTGATTTTCTTTCAACGAGAAAATGCTTGCAGTTCTTAACGCCGGTTGAAAATGTGTCCAATACTGCCTTCACAAACCCTGCCACGAAACTGTCTGGGCTCTGACTTGCCAGCTCACTCATGCCTTGGGTTACCCACTGCTCAGTCAGACAACTGGAGGCCCCTGGGTTTTAAACTGAAAATGATAACTGCTGTAAACAGTCCTCAGAGAGGGAGCTGGAAGTTGAGGGATGACTGAGGCATGGTGCCCAAGCCTACCAGCCCTGAATTTGTGGACACCGAGTAGGGAACATGTAGCGTCCTGGTTGTGATGGTGTGGGAACTTGAGAGTGAGACCAGGGAGTGTTCAGGGGTGGTCCTGTCCAAGAAGGCAGAAATCCAGTGGAGGTGTCCATCAGAGCCTGATCGGAAGGACATCTTGCAGGGGGCTGGCTGCACTACTGAAGTCAGGGCACCAGAATAGAGTCCAAGTCAATCGTAGTTAAGACATGCAAATACCTTTTTCCTAGGACAGGCCCTTATCTCAGGGAACAGTTTCTAAGGAGCGCCTGGGTCACAAGCCACCGTGTACTTGGTGAACTTGAGTCATCCATGGAATGAGCTTTTGTCTTATGTTTCTCTGGGGAAATGGCGCTTAATGGTTATTTGTTCTTTTAGTAATTGCTTTTATTTTAATTCTCCCGTGAGATCCTTTCAAGAGTTAAGTAATCACACCCCTCTCTCCCACTGCAGTCTCTGGGTAAGATCTGAGAACCTGTGGGTAGAAATCTGTTCTTAATTCTCTGTGTGGTTTTAACGAGCATCTTCTCCTCTCCCCACCCAGTGTGTGCCTTTACCAAGCTCTGTTACCAAGAGCCTGTTGTCTGTCTGGTAGATTATCTAGATTCTGTTCTTTTCCTTGTTCCTTCTTTTTCCATCCTCATTTGTGTTGGGAACCTCATTGAATGGGTTTAAATGGCAGACTTATGCTGAACAACTTCGTCATAGCATTAGAAATTCCTTAGCTTCTTTACGCATCCTGTGATCTGAGGCCACATTTTATACTCCTGACTTTGTATACTCCACCGATGATGGGCCCTGAGAATGCCTCTCACGCTGGGCTGAGACGTGGCCCAGCAAGTCATAGTTTGCTGTTGGCAGTGAAGAGAGACTCGGGCTTGGAGCCAAGAGACTGGGACTGGCCTCCAGCACAGCCATGAGCACCCCGTGTGACTGTAGGAGGTCATTTCCACCTCCCGGCCACAGTACATGGAAGGCAGGGAGGCTGGGTCTAGGCCCTGAGGCTCCTGCAAGCTCTGACAGTCTGTAATCCAATAATTCAGATTTGTGACTCAAACCATGGAATCTTGCCCACTCTCTCTCACTTTCTGATGAGCCTCAGACAACGGTCCATCAGACCCTTGGCCAGGTAACATCAGAAGTATGCTTGTATATAGAGAATGGTGCTTCATCCAGAAAGGGCCTGTTCTAAAGGTAGGAGGAGGAGGGAAGCCTTTATCTCTCCTCCTCTTTTCTTTCCTTGCCAGAGGTAAGGAAAAGCAAGTGATTGTGGTCCAGGAAAGTGGAGCTGATTATGGCCCAGGCTGCAGTTCTCACCCTGCCCAGGCTCACCTTCCCCTAGAAAACAGGGCAAATAGGTGGTGAATGAAAGCAATTGTTTTAAAAAGCATTCCTTAGAAGCACCTTGAGAGGTTGTTCATCAGAGGCATCTGGTTCTGTGTGCAGATGGCAGGTTGGTGGACGGCATTTGTATTGAGGAGTGTTTTAGGACTTCTAGAATGGCAGGTGTTCAGGAGAGACAGCGCTATGGCAGACTACCCGCAGGATCTTACAGAGTTACAAACCCAGGCCCACGGGCTCCTGTGAGGATAGATTCTGGAGCTCCCTGCTTCAGAAGAAGTCCCTCCTTGGCAGAGTGTTTTTCTTTGTTTTGTATTCAGTCAGCAGAGAGAGTCTGGGCTGCCATCAGAGCAAAGAAAGACCAAATAGACTCTGGTTGTACATTCTTGGTTTCTGAAATGATTTGTTGACAGTATTGGATTTTAGAGAGTTTAGTTAAGAAGAAGCAAGACACAGAGCCCTCAGGCCAGTGAGGTCAGAAAACAGATTAGAATCTGACTAGCGCCTTCTGTCTAGATTGTCCAGGTCACCAGCGAGCAAGATGGTGCAGAAAGTAAGGGAGCCTGGTGTTTCTCCTCCCAAGTGTCACTATCTGCAGTAACTTCCCTTCCAAGAGAGGTTTTCCTGATGGGCAGTGAATGAAAAGCCCCGCAGGCACTGTGCATGGGTGAAGCACGGTCTCCTCACCCTGCACCCATCTTCTCTGTACTTAAGGCAGCTCCTCCGAGCTGGCAGGAACAGCTTAAGAGCACAGACATCACCAAGACTCACTGGGATCCCACTACTCATCTTTTGACATTTTCTAGGAAACGAAACTGTCTGGTTAGATTTTTACCTCTGTGTGCTGGGTGGTTTATGTTAAAAGTACTAACCATTAGGGAATCATCCAAGAGACTGTCAGAGGCAAATGAAGGAGAAATCAAAGGCTGGATTAGACCTATAATACTTGGACTTACCTCTTGAGAGATTTTTTTTTTTTTTTGGTTTTTTATATTAAACATTTTGCTTGATCTTAGATTAGGGTCAAGTAAATCTCATTTTTCAGTGAGACTGAAAATTGGCACTATGTCCAGCAGTTGAAATGTAAGTAAAGTGTCCACTTGCACATCCTCTCCCATGACCCGGGGTCCATAGGGTGCCCCGAGCTGGGAGACTACAGGCACAGCTTCTGGACCTGGCTCTGCTGCCAACCCACTGTGACCCTTGGGACTTCATTTTCCTATCTGTGAGGTGAGACCGTGGGCCAGGTCACTGTTTTCCAGACCTGGCTGATCACCAGACTCACCTGGGTTGCACTTAAATGTACACATTCCCTTGTGCTGCCTTGGATATTCCAAGTCAATAGGTCTGTTTCAGCCAAGTTCAAGAACTACTAGACCAGCCGATCTGTAAAAACTTTTTTGATTTTCAGATTCTGTCAGTATAGAAAGAAGGATTTTGTCCTACCAGAGCTTGCTGGGCCTGGCCACAGCTTTGAAAACATGGAAACCTTCATTTGAATAGACCTCAACTTTGTTTTTGGTGACCACTGCTCACATTTCATAACCTTCCAGTTATGCAGAATAAGAGGGACCCCTCAGAGCAGTAGAACCCACTTGCTGCTCTGTGCTGGAGGGTCAGCCACCTGTAGGTTCAAAAGGAGAACATTTGCAAAATGTGGATCGTTAGTGTTTATAACGATGAAAAGCTTGACCAAAGGTATTAGAACAGTACAGATTAGTGGATGGCAAGACTTGGCTTTCAGGTAATTTGGATTAACACCAGCTGGTCTGGTTCCTTTAAAGACACCAGGTAAGTTAAGGCCCAGGAACTTGCTGTTGCTGAGAGTCTGAGAGTCCTCACTGATTATCCCCAGTACTCTTGGTTCTGGAATTTTTCTTCTTTTAACCAAGACTGGGAACAACAGATGGTCAATGATCAGATCATAGAAAATTCTAGAGCATGGATACTGTCACCTCCTTTTGGCCTCCTTCGAATCCTGAGCTGCATGTAAGCAAGTGTGGGGAGCACTTTAGGATAGGCATCTGATCAGAGGAACTCCTCTTGATTTTTCCTTTAGACCGAGTCTGCCTTCTTGTTTCCTGGAACTCAGTCCGGGTGGCTGGAGATGGGGTGTTAGGACTGTTTTCTTAGGCATGTGCAGTTGTCGTTGCCTTGATTAGGAAGCCCCAAGGGACTCCCTGCACTGTGTGTCCGGAGTCTGTTGTTCAGTGTGTAGACACACGGACTGCATAGAGCTAAGATTCGGAAGTCCCTCATTCTGGCAGTGGTTCGCTGTTCAGAATGTGGGGCAGGTCTCGTAACATTTATATCCTGTTTCCTCATTTGTAAAGCAGACTTTGACCTCTTTTAGGACTAGTAGGAAGATTGATAACCAGTTGCTGTTGACTCCAACTCACGGTGACCCCATCCATGTGTGTCAGAGTAGAACTGTGTTCCATAGGGTTTTCAGTGGCTGATTTTTAAGAAGTAGATTGCCAGGCCTTTCTTCTGAGGCACTTCTGGGTGGACTTGAACCTCTAGCCTTTCAGTTAGCATCCAAGTGTGTTAAACATTTGCACCACCCACAGACTCCAGGAAGATTGATAGGGCCATTGAAATGAGTGTACCTTTGGGGAAAAGACATACTCTTGAAACCTGAGTCACATTGGCTTAAGGAGCCTCGGGTCTCAGACCTTACAATCAGCATCTTTGGGAAGTAGCCAGGACTGTTTCCTCACTCAGAGCAGGGGCTGGTGGCTGGGGCATAGACCACGGAAAACAGGCTTTACAGAAAAGGGCTTTACGAGTTTTCTGCCTCATCTCGACTGACCAGAAAGGTTAACACAGGAGCCTTCTGGCCCCAGGCCCGCAGTTCATCTCAGTCATGGGTCAGCTGAGCAAGTAGCCATCAAAGGCATAGGGACCCTGGTATTTGAGATCATGCCCAACAAGCCAGCCAAAGTGTTCTTTTGCCCACCCGGGGGTGGAAATCTGGCATCCAATGGGTCCCTCTCCCCTCCCCACGAAGGCCCCACTCCCTCGCCCACATCTCCAGGGAGGCACATTTTCAAGTATGGACATCTGTTGTTGAGTTGTTCTCTCCCACCAGGATCTTCCTTTGACATGCGCACTGCTGCATGTGTGCAGTCCTCATGGTCACACACCGCCCGGTCACCCCTGTTCTGTTTGACAGTCCATGTCCAGACCACACGCCCCATGCATCGTTTGTTTACTGCACTTGTGGAGTTCTCTCTCCTTATGAAAAAGGCCTTCATTTTTTTTTAATTTTTTAATTTTTTTGTTTTTGCTGTGGAAGTATATCTAATTCCATTAGCTTGAATTTTTGCAAGCATTTCTAATCTCTTATAATGTGTGGTCTCTGCAAGGTAAGGCCTCAGGTACCCCAGCCCTTTCCGTTTCACACCTGAGGTCCCACCCACCACGGCAGTACCAATCAGCTGGCTCCCAGAGGTCAGTGGACTCCCCTAGGGTGTTCTGTCCATCCTCTTCCTCCCTACCGGGCACCTTTCTTTCCACACACACACCCCCCACCAGGCCCTGCCCCATTCCCAATTGTTTCTCCCACCATATTGTTTGGAATCTCTCTCCCTGGCTTCACCTTGAGGTTCAAGAGATAATTGGCAATGCAGCTGTCTTGTTACCTGGCAGATGGCGCTGAGCCCTGACCAAGAGGCCAACTCATCCCTCCATACAGCCTGGGACCCTGCCTGAGCCAAGGATGTGTGTTGTTGATCCACAATCCCTAAATATCTTCCAGGCCTATACTGACACAGCCCCCAGCCCCAACCCCCTCGGCTTCCACTAGACCAAGACCGGGGTGGGGGAGGGGGACAGATGCAGGTCTGGGGACCGAGAAGAGCAAGAAAGGAAAAAAAATGTTTGAAACTAGAACCCCCAAGCTCACTCTCTTTTCTGCCTCCCCCAGGATCCACGCACATTCTCACCCCACAGAAACTGCTGGACACGCTGAAGAAGCTGAATAAAACAGATGAAGAAATAAGCAGTTAAAAAAATAACCCACCCCAGCAAGCAGTGCGCCCTCTCCCGCCTTGCTCCACAGCTCCCCCTCTGGCCGCCTTGTTACTTTGCTGCCCTCTCTCCTTCCATCGCCTCCTCCCCGGCTCTGCACGCCCTAGCCCGGCACTGTCGCCACTGCATTCTTGTGTTTGATGATGCCCTCTTCTTGTCTGAAACAAAGAAAATAATGCATTGTGTTTTTTTAAAAGAGTATCTTATATATGTATCTCAAAACGAGAAAGTCATGCGTAAGTGACGCGCTGCTGGAGACATTTTTGAACTGTTTAGAATGAAAGAATACCTTCTCCCTATGATTTGTGGCTCTGTGACCTTGTACATAACCCAGTGCAACATGTGGAAATTGCTTGAGTATAGAAAGCTAGAAGTTTGGATGTTGTTAAAAACTTGTTTGGGGTTGTCCCTGTTCTTGTTGGGAATCATAGAGGGGCCTGTGTTCTTGGAGTATTTCAAACTGAGGATTAATGTGTTATCTTCACTCCAGTTCCTGTCCCTCAGTGCCTGCTTTCATCCACATAAGCTTGGACGTGAAGTTTAGGTGACATCTCATGAGGTTTGAAGTGGAATAGACCTTTGTTTTCCCCAGTGACTCATACTCCAGATGGTGTGGCTGTGGGTGGGGGCTGGGGTGTTGTGTACTGGCTGCCACCCTCTCCTTCTGCAGCCTGTCATGCTCTCTCCCTGGCCCCTTTCCACAGTATTGTCATCCTGAAGGAAGTCATTCTCAGGTCTGCTTGAGTCATGATGCCCAGACAAGTGGAAAGCGAGCTCCCGGCTAGAGACCTTAATCTCTTGGAGAAGCAGTTTGTCTTCATCCTATTGACAAGACTCCTTCCTTCCCCAGGCTCACCCCTAACAGGGCTCTTTTTTCTTAGTAGGGTCAGCTGGGTAGAGCTTAAGGGTCAGGAATGGACTAGAACAGAATGGGTTCTGGGGGCCCCTGGTCAGAGGGCCCTTTCCTATAGAGACGGGTTCTTGGCCCTAAGACATCAAACCACCTGAAGACTAGTCCATTGGATTTATATAGACGTGACCCACCCAGCAAGCAACTCTTTGTCAGATTATCCCCAGTTTAAGATACTTCATAATACTTTATTTTGTGTAGTTTGGGGTCATATGTCTTTGTGCTTGTAAGAGAAAAGGATCATTTTACGCTCTGTATAAAAAATTTGCTGTATAAAACTTAGCTCTAAAGCAAAAATTAAAGACGCCTATGCAGGAAGGATGTCTTGTCATCCTCAAGACTCAGCAGTTCTCTGTTTTCCGATAGTGAGCGCACCATTTGTTCTGCTGCTGTAGTCATGAAATATAATGACAGTGGAAGTCACAAAAAATGTCCTGCACCCAGCCCCCTTCCTGCCCTTTAACTCCTGCACACCGAGTGTATATTACTGTCTCGTGATGTTATTGCAGACGTGGTGTATGCTAGTTCAATGCAGCCTTCTGCCTTCCTTTCAGATCACATTTCTTCCCTCCCCGTTAGGTGCATTGCGGTGTTCTCAAAGCTTTGAAATCTCCCCTTCGCACTCAGATTAGTTTTCGGGTCTCTTCTCTCTGTCTCCCTTCTCCCCCTTAAGATATCTTATTCCCCTAGGACAGAACTGTAGGTACTTGCATTGGTTTTGTTTCTTACTGTTACTGCCTGTTTTGTCCCCTCCCTTTGACCCAACGATGCTCATGCTTCAGGACCTTGTTTGTTGAACACGTTGGTTTTCCTTTCTCTGTTATTTATATAAAAATAATTTATCAAAAGGATATTTTAAAAAAGCTAGTCTGTCTTGAAACTTGTTTACCTTGAAATTATCAGATTCTCTATGTTTGAACGTATTGAAGCACAAACATGTATCATCTCTGTACCGTTCTGTACTAAAGCACTGGAGTCTAATAAATAAATCAGTCAGCGCCATCCGCGGTGTCCAAGATGACTCCTGGTCTGGTTTTACTTGGGGGAGTGGAAGGAGAGAGGCACCTGTGGTCCACTGCGGAAGAGTCCAGCCACCTCAGGCCATGGTTCGGAATCTTCTTGATCCAAGTCACCAGTATTAGCATTAGGATCTACAGCTATCTCGCGTTTGGGGATAATCCACAAAGCTTGTCTTGCGCCTCCAGCAGCAACAGATCATTTCCCGTAGATGCGGTAGTTCCTCCACTGCCCTGTATTTCCTTATCTAGAATGTCTCTCTCCATTTCAGAGACTGCAGGGCTCTGTCTTTGCAGATGCTCTGTACTCAGGCATGTGGTGACAGTGTATTAGATCATGCTGTTGGGTCATTTTATCAGTGTTCACTGCTCACCTTCTCTGTTCCCTGCTGCCACAACATCCAGCCCCCACGCAATGAAATTTCCTCATTGGAAGCTGGTGGATGTCCTGCTGGTCTGAAGCCTATTTGTGACCTGGAGAAACTGCAGTGAAGTTGGTCCAGCTTGGGGAGTAGCCCTTGAGTTAAGGCTGGGGTCACATTGGAAACCTGCTAGAATGATGGGCACAGGGGAGTGGGGTTCTTTGAAGGAACTTCTGTTTCTACTTTTTTGTCCCCAGTCACTTTATCATTCAAATCCTGACCTCCTGCATAGTATTAAGAAATCCAACAACTGAAAGCCAGTTGGTAGAATATGCACCACCACAACTCTGCTACAGTCTTGTGAGACTTGTCTTGACAATGACTATTTATTGAGCTCCTGCTCCATGCCAGGCCCCTCAAGTACCTTGTCTATTATGTGGGGCCTCTTCCCATTTTACAGACGAAGAAGGTGAGGCTCAGAAAACTGCAGTAACTCAAGAAGATCGCTCCAGCTGGGAAGGATCAGACACTGATTCTCTTGTATCACTAATTACTTCACCAGTAACAAAAATGTCCTGGAATGGGATCAAAATTCGAATTTTTAAATTCTAAATTGTTTTAAACCAAATTTACATTAAATAAAGCTAAGTAAATACTGTTTTCTCCTTCTTCCCAGCATCATCTGTGTCCCTCCAGGCCCTGTGGTAGTGGCTTTCTTTCCTCTCCCTGGTTGTTTCTATCATTCATTGACTCACTCAGCAGCAAACAAGCCTTTACGCTCCTGGCAGGAGTCCTGGCTTTCCTGTGTTACACAGCACAGGTGGGGTCTGCAGGCCATTTCCCCAAAAAAGTCTGCAATGGTGTTAAATATTCTTGGAGGGACAGAGGGTTCCCAAACAAACCAAAGGTATGGTGTTGAATCAAAAAGTAAGGAATCCTAAGATCAAGACAGGTCTATGAAATGAAAAAAAATTTTAGTACTGAACGACAGTAATCAAGACAGTATAAGGATAGACATAAAGATTAATGGAAGAATTGAAAGTCCAGGAATAAACTCTTATATTTCCAATCAATCAATTTTCTGTAAGAGTGATAAGACAATTAAATGGAGAAAAAATAGTTTTTTCAACAGTTGGTCTATACGACAAGTCTCTATGTATGTGCAAAATAATGAAGTTAGACTCTGACCTCACAACATGTACAAAAATTAACTCAAAGTGGATCAAAGGTCTAAATGTAAGAGTTAAAGAGTAAGATTTAAAAGTAAGAGTTAAATATAAAACTCTTAAAAGAACCTGGTGAAGAGCCAGATGGTATCTGGTGGAAAACCAGCACTGTGAGTTTAAAGAGCCTGCAATGGCTGCCATCTAGGAGCTTGACTAGGTCCAGGTATTGATCATTAATGTGTTACTACCACCAATCTCCAATCAAAAGGAGGGAATGATTTAGGAAATAATATTGGAGTTATTATTCCCTCTCCTTGAGCATAGAGAATGTGACCCAGCTGGAGCTGGCCTCACAAGGACTCACAAGGACACATCAACTGGGCCCTGAGGTATTAAGACAATAGCTAAGATAATGTTGGAAAATATCTTGCATTTAGTGAATAGAAATTTGTTGGACCAATGACGACCCTCCTGACTGTCATTACTGAAACCTGTACCAAAGATTGTTAAGAAAGACAATTCAAAATGTAGGATCACAGTTTCTAGCCAATCTGAAAAGGCTAAGCTTTCAATGGTTTTGCCCATTTGTAATGTTAATATATACTGATGATTCTGTATTGGTCTTTAGACTCAGGCAGACATGGCTGTGGCAACATGCTTGTCTGTTTTCCCACTCTTGCCTATGCTGTCATATTTTTTGAACTCAGGCAGACATGGCTGTGGCGGCATGCTTGTCCATTTTCGCATTCTTGCCTGTTCTATAATATTCTTTGGACTCAGTAGACATGGCTGTGGCAGCAGGCATGTCCGTTTTCCTAGTTTTATCTGTTCTGTGATATTTCCTTGGACTCGGGCAGACATGGCTGTGGCAGCATGGTTATCCGGTTCCCACTTTTGCCTTTTTGAATATATGCCAAATAAAACCTTCTTTTTGTTTAAAAAAAAACTCTTAGAAGAAAATATAGGTGTAAATCTTCATGGCCTTGAGTTATACAATGGTTTATTAGATATGACACCAAAAGCACAAGCAACAAAATAAAAATAGGCAAACTGGGCATCATCAAAATTAAAAACTTTTGTGCTTCAAATGACACCGTAAAGTTAGAAGATAATCCAAAAAATGGGAGGACTCTTTGGGAGTCATATATCTGATTAGGGATTTTTATCTAGAATATATAAAGAACACTTACAAACCAAACCCATTGCTGTCAAGTTGATTCTGACTCATAGTGACCCTATAGGACAGAGTAGAACTGCCCCATAGGGTTTCCAAGGCTGTAATCTTTACAGCAGCAGAGTGCCACATCTTTCTCCTGCAGAGTGGCTGGTGGGTTTGAACTGATGGCCTTTCAGTTAGCAGTCTAGCATTTAACCACTATGTCACCAGGGATCCTATAAAAATGGCGAGGAGGAGTCGTCATCTGACCTCCTCTAACTTCACCAGAGGAAAGAAGAATCAAGATCATCAGCCCAAGGCTGATTCCTGTGAGGTGGAGGTTAGACATGTCTCCTCTCTCCGCCACTTTACTAATTCTGACACCAACCATCCCTCCCATGGCACTCAACTTCTCTGCTGGGTTCTATGATTCATTGCAACGGCCACACAGAACTCGCAGACAATACTCATGGTAACGGTTTATTAGGGAAGTAACAGGTTACAATCCAGGTTCAAGAATGCTCAGGATACAGTTCTTCCATCAGGACAGTCTTTTCCCATCCATGCTGGCAGGCACGCCTCTCTCTGACCCTAGGCCTCTGCCCGACTCCAGCAAGTGTTACAAAGCTCTTTTAGCTCTGTCAATAAGTGTCCTGAGGCACCCCACTCCACCAGTAAGCCTCTTGCCCAAAGGCACTCAGCTTTCTTGCTGTCTCCTGTTGGTCTCTCCTGCTGGTCTCTCCTGCCTCCATTTCTCTGCCACCACTTCTTGCTGTTTTCAGTGTTACAACTCCCTCTCTTTCTCTTTCTCTCTCTCTCTCTCTCTCTCTCTGTCTCTCGGTCTCCTGGTTCCATGCAGGAGCTTCTCAGCTCAGGGATCCCTGGTCCAAAGGACGCTCTCCACTCTTTGCTGTTCATCCTTGGTGGTAGTGAGATCCTCTTTCTGCTCTAGAATTGGCTCTCTTTTAAGCCTAGTGGAATGGCAAAACTGACCATTCCCCTTGGTGGGCCACATTACCTTATTTGCACAGTCCTACCCAACCACTTGGGTGGGAGTTACAAGACCATGGTGAGAAAGTCCATACAAAAGCGATCCATTGTACTGCAGCTCCTTAAAGAAAGCTTGCAACTCAATAATAATAAAAACTCGATAAAAAAATGGGCAAAGGACTTGAGTAGACATTCCTCCAAAGAAAATATGCAAATGGTAAATAAGCACATAAAAAGATACTCAACATCATTAGCCATCAGGGAAATGCAAATCAAAACCACTTCCTACCCACTAAAATGGCTATCATAAAAAAAAGGCAGATAAGTATTGACAAGGATGTGAAGAAATTGGAACCGTATACACTGCTGGTGGGAATATAAAATGGTGCAGCCACTTTGAAAAATAGTCTGACAGTTCAGTTGAACATACCATATGACCCAACAATTCCACTTCTAGGTATATACCCAAGAGAAATGAAAACATGTCCATACAAAAATTTGTACATGAATGTTCATGGCAACATTACTCACAATAGCCAGATGGTGGAAACAACCTGAGTGTCCATCCACAGATGAATGGATAAACAAATTGCGGTATATACATGCAATGGAGTTATAAATGCAGTTCAGTTACAAAAATAAATGAAGTTCCAATACATGCTACAACATGGATGAACCTTGAAAACTTTATGCTTAGTGAATAAGCCAAACACAAAAGGACACATATTGTATGATCCCACGTACTGAAATATCTAGAATAGGCAAATTTATAGGCAGAAAGTAGATTAGTGGTTACCAGGGGCTGCAGGTAGTGGGGGGAATGGGGATTTATTGCTTAATGTGTATAGAATTTCTGACTGGGGTGATGAAAAGTTTTGGAAGCAAATAGTGATGATGGTCTTACAACGTTGTGATTATGATTGTCCTTGTCCAGTTGCCATCAACGCAATTCCATCTTAGGGCAACCCCACATGTGTCAGCATAGAACTGTGCTCCATAGGGTTTTCAGTGGCTGATTTTTCAGATGTAGATCACCAGGCCTCTCTTCTTAGACACCTCTGGGTGGACTGAAACCTCCAACCTTTTGGTTGGCAGCAGAGTGTGTTAACCATTTGACCACCCAGGGACTCCTGTGATTATAATTAGTGCCAGTGAATTGTACACTTAAAAATGGTTAAAATGACCCGTTTTATGTTATATGTATTTTACCACCATGATAATAATAAAAAGCTGCACGGAGGAAACAAAACTCAGAACAGGCCTTGAAGGGTGGGAAGATTAGGACAGTGACAGGGAGGTAAGTGAGCGTCTCTAGGGGGTCGCTGTTAACCTCCAGCATCGCTTGAGCAAATGGCACTGTTGGCTGATGGGAACTGTCAGGGGCAAACGATGTGGATGGACAATTGTCAACACAGATCTGCAGACCAGCAGGTGCTTCCCTTTTACAACTGGATCTAACAGTGATGAGCAGTTTGAATCACCTCTTGGCAAGTGGGCTGCCTCAGTGAAGTGAAAGTGCTCGGAATGCTTGTTCTGTTTATCATTAAAATCCCCTGCCCAGAAGGAATGATCTTCCAGTTACTTGATGCTTATTTTGTGAGCCAAGGTCCACTGGGGCCAGAGCAGCAATAGCCCTGGTTGTGTGAGCAATGAGGATGGGTCTTGGTACGTGAATGAGGGGCGCTCCCCTGAATACCAGGCTCCTTGACCATGTGCTCCCAGAGACTAGTTGGCTGCGGACGGTTTGCCTCCTGATCTTATTAGTGTTGAAAGGCATCTATTCCTTTCATATTGTGCCTGTGGTCAAATTGCAACCCCTGGGTGTGAGAATATTCTCAGCATGCTGGGGAAGGCGCTCGACTGGAAATACAGGGAACACAAAGCTGAAAACGTTTCTTCCCAACACTGAAAATGCTACTTCTCTGTTTTCAAGGGCTTGTTCAACTGGTTTATCTTCAGGATCTTGAGTAGCCTGACCCTATCACTCTAGAGCCAAAATATTATGATTTCTAAGTCATATTTTAAAACTACGTCAAATCCTGGAACAAAAACTGAAGAAACTCTTTCCAGAGCTGAAAGCAGCAGGAGAGTAGATTCGGATTGTGGGAGATTGCCCAAAGGCCACCGTACTTTGCTGCTCGTCCCCTTTCTCTGGGCTGCTTTGTGACTTGTTTTGACCACTAGAATGTGATGAGAGTGACTTTGTGCCAGTCCAGGCTTGGGCTTCAATAGGTCTAGTAGCTTCTGCTCTTGTGCTCTTGGGACCCTAAGACGGCCATATGAACAAACTGGGCTAGTTTGCTGGGTGAAGACGGGCAGTCCCTTCCATCACCCCAGCCAACAACCAGCTACACCAGACATGTGAGTGAGGAACTTTGGGACGAGCTGGCCCCAGCTGAGCCGCCAGCTGACTGCAGACACAGGGGTGACCCCACTCGAGATCACACGAGCTGACCCAGATCAGCTCATATTTAGCTCAGAATCATGAGCTAAATAAATGGTGGATGTCTTAAACCACTAAGTTTGGAGATGGTTTGTTACAAAGCAAAAGTGACTGTTAACAAGGATTTAATTTGCTGCTGTCTCCCAAGTCAAACATTCTACCCTCCAGCTTTTGAGTGTGTGATATGCTTATTGACCTAGTGTGTGACAGAGCAAAGGATATTTTATTAAGGAACTGAATAGCCATGCTTGATCTGAATATCAAAAACTACCTGGCACATGCTGCCATTTCTCATGAATTAGAATGTTCCAATTCCGCAGAAATAAAGAGGAAAACAAAGCAAGGTGATCTGACCTGCTTACTCAAGTCATTGATCCAGATGAATACCCTGCCCTGAGTGGATAGTTGCAAACAATGCCTTTCCTCTCCTTGGTGGGAAACTATTCTAATTTAGTTTTATGTGAACTTTTAAATTATTTAAAATTTATTTTTCTTTTTTTAATTCTGTTGTTGTTGAGAATATACACAGCAAAACACACCAATTCAACTGTTTCTACATGTACAATTCAATGTCATTGATTCCATTGTTTGACTTGTGCAACCATTCTCATCCTCCTTTTCTGAGTCTGAGTTGTTCCTCCCCCATTAACATAAACTCACTGCCCTCTAAGGTTCCTGTCTAATCTTTCGAGTTGCTGTTGTCACTTTGATCCCATATAGATAGTTCTTAAAAGAGCATAATGCTCAAGGCGGACATTTTTTACTAGTTAAGGTAAACTATTGTTTGGTTTTAAGAAGACTTCTGGGGATATTTTTGGTTTAAGGTTTAGAGACTATCTCAGGGGCAATAGTTTCAGGGATTCATCCAGCCCCCTAAATTATTTAAAATTTTCTGGTGAATTTGTGCTTTTCCAAATTCTGATAAAGTTGGTGGACTGTGTGCGCTCATTACCCATTACAGTAGACTCTCTACTTACCAGTAAAAGAGGCTTTTCTGATTCCCCACCCAACAGCCATTCTCCACCCCATTTTTCTTGTTAGCAGATCCTGATGCTGTTTAGACAATCCACCTCCCGGTAACATGGCTGCAGTCCCTTCCACCCATGCCCCCTGCCAGTGACTGGCTTAGGCACCAGCGTGGGCAATTTCCCAGACATAGGAGCCCTGGTGGCGCACTGGTTAAGAGCTATGGCTGCTAACCAAAAGGTTGGCAGTTTGAATCCACCAGCCGTTCCTTAGAAAATGGGGCAGTTCTACTCTGTCCTCTAGGGTCGCTATGAGTGAGAATCAAATCGATGGCAACAGGTTTGGTGTATTTGGTTTAGGGATTTCTGGAAGTGCTCCTTGCTGATAACAAGTGACCCAGGAAGGATGGGAGAGATGCCCCCTCACCTTCTCCAGGG
Source organism: Dugong dugon (assembly GCA_030035585.1). Classification (NCBI taxonomy): domain Eukaryota; kingdom Metazoa; phylum Chordata; class Mammalia; order Sirenia; family Dugongidae; genus Dugong; species Dugong dugon. Next base: position 72,436,607 of record CM057471.1, read on the forward strand.
CGCAGCCCAGGCAGCCTGGGATGCCTGGAGCTAAGCAGGCTTCTTGGACCCTGAGGAGAAGCACCAGCACATGAGCTGACAGAAGGAATGGGTTAAAGAACCCAGCTTCTCGGTCATGCGCTTGCACTGCTGAATTAGCCAACTCTGGAGCTGGCGTAACTCCCAGCGGCTGCTTCCCACAAGATCAACTAATTAACTGTCCCACAGAACCCAAAAAGTCTGAGAAATGCATCGATAGGTGGGGCAGTCCCTAAGGAGGGTGGCTCTGGCGACGGGCAGAGTTTCTGCTTTGCTAAGTGGAGGTTGGCCGGAGCGCTGCTACCAGAGCGGCTTCCTGGCCGGCCCCACGTTCATGTCAACCAATGTGGAAGCCATATTTAAGAACCTAGGTCTGCAGGCATCCACAGGTTTCCGCAGGAGACGGTTATGTGTGTTTAATATCGACACTTAGCAAGGTGATGAAGAAAAAGGCCACCGCTAATATCTGAAACCAAAAAAAAAAGCTGTATTTGTTTCATGCTCGGCCAGGCTTTGGGACTTGTAAGACACAGTTTCCCTGAGAGGGTTTGGGAAAGCTGGAATTTCAGGGATTGGTGGGCTTCTGCAGCCGGAGCGTTTACGGATTGGTTGCCTTCGGCTGTGGGGGTGTGGCTACTGGAGTGAGGCAGTTGATTGGCTGACTTTCCGAAGTGTGGTTGCTGAAATGATTACTCATTGATTACCCACATTTAGAACTGGTTCTGGTGGTTACTTGTTACTTTGGCCACAGAGTAGTGTTTTCCTAAGAGGGTGGGCACTTTATATTCTCAGTATTTATCGTGTAATGGTTATGAGCACAGGCTACGGAGTTGAGCCTGGCTTTGACTCCTGACTTCCCTGTGTGACCTGGACAAGTTAGCCCTGCTTGTCCAGTTTTCACATCAATATAATGGGGATGATATAAGTGTCTCCCATATAGGACTTCTGTGTGAATTAAATGTAATAATCTATGTAGAGCCCTTACGATGATGCTTAAAAACCCAAAAAACCAAACCCCTTGTGGTCCAGTTGATCTGACTTATAGCAACCCTGAAGGACAGAGTAGAACTGCTCCAAAGGATTTCCAAGGAGCGGCTGATGGATTCCAACTGCCAGCCTTTTGGTTATCGGCCAAGCTCTTAACCACTGCACCAACAGGGCTCTGATTAAAATCCAATTTGGAAACTGTACTCCTGCTGTTGATTAGATAAAAGGCAAGCTCTTTCTCTGGCCTAGGAGACTTGTGTGGTCAGGCCTGGCTGCCTCTCTGAGCTGCAGCCTCCCTGGCCTTATCAAGCTTAAGGTGTTTCCCCTGCCTCAGGGCCTTTGCACCCTCTCCCCACCTCCCTGGTGGCCCAGTGGTTAAGGGCTTGGCTGCTAACCAAAAGTCAGCAGTTGGAATCCATCTATCAGCTGCTCCTTGGAAACCCTATGGGGAAGTTCTACTCTGTCCTATAGGGCTGTTATGAGTTGAAATTGACTCGAAGACAGTGGGTTTGGCTTTTGGGTTATATGGGATCAAAACAACAAACGCAACTCAAAAGAGTAGTTAGAAAACCTAGGAGACAGTGAGGTTATGTTAATTGGGGAGGAACAATTCAGAAAAAGAGGGTGAGAATGGTCACACAACTTGAAGACTGTAATCAGTGTCACTGAATTATACATGTAGAAATTGTTGAATTGGTGTGTATGTGTATGGTCTGCTGTGTGTATTCTCAACAACAAAATTAATCAATTTAAAAAACAAGAGGAGAGTGCTGACACGTTGCAGGAATGGCAACTAATGTCACAAAACACTTTGTGTATGAATTTTTGAATGAAAAACTAATTTGTGCTGTAAACTTTTACCTAAAACACAATCAAAAAAAAAAAAAGAGTTGGGTATAAGCAGGGAAGTGTCCTGCCTAGGAATTGGGAGTGTCAGCTGGGTTCCCCCAGGGGGCTTGGTCTCTTTATTTCAGAATTGACGAACTATTTTAGTTCTTCAAAAATTTGTTTGCTTACATCTTTATTTAAACTGTCAAATCATTGTCATGTTTATCGTCACAGCAACCATTTTTTTTAAATTGTGCTTTAGGTGAAGATTTACAGAACAAATTAGTTTCTCATTAAACAATGAAGACACATAGTGTTTTGTGACATTGGTTACCAACCCCACGACGCGTCAACTCTCTCCCCTCCTTGACCTTGGTCCCCATTTCCATTCGTCCAGCTTTCCTGTCTCCTCCTGCCTTCTTGTCTTGCCCCTGGGCTAGTGTGCCCATTTAGTCTCATATACATGATTGAGCTACATGTATTATTGTTTGTTTTACGGGCCCGTCTAATCTTCGGCTGAAGGGTGAACCTCTGGAGTGACTTTAGTACTGAGTTACAAGGATGTCCAGGGGCCATATTCTCAGAGTTTCTCCAGACTCTGTCAAACTAGTAAGTCTGGTCTTTTTTTGTGAGTTAGAATTTTGTTCTACATTTTTCTCCAGCTCTGTTGAGGCCCCTCTATTGTGATCCCTGTCAGAGCAGTGGGTGGTAGTTACTGGGCACTGTCTAGTTGTGACCACAGCAACCATTTATTGTGAACTCATCAGGTGCTAAGTGCTAGGCTTTTCACACAGGCCCTTTACATGCTTTCTTTTCTCTCAGGCTCCTCATAATCACCTGTGACCCTGCACTCTTAATGCCCCCATTTTTCAGATGGAAAAATCTAGGCTGACAGATGTGAAGCCACCTGCCCAAGGTTCCAGTGCTGGTTCAGGGGTGGAGTGAGAGTCAAACCCAGTCCACATACTGCCTCCATTCTGTCTTTTTTTTTTTTTTTAAGAGCTTTATTGAGATATAATTTATATACCATATAATTCACCCATTTAAAGTGTGCAACTCACTATCTTTCAGTATATTCACAGGGTTGTGCAACCATCAGCACCATCTAATCTTAGAATATTTTCATCAACCCCAAAAGAAACCCTGTATCCATTAGCTATCATTCCCCATTTCTTCTCCCACTCACACCTCCTCCCAGCCTCTGGCAATCACTAATCTACTTTTTGTCTCTGTAGATTTGCCTTTCTGGACATTTCATACAAATGGAATCATACAGTATGTGGTTGTTTTGTAACTGGCTTCTTTCACTTAGTGTAATGTTTTCAAGGTTTATCCAAATGGTGGCATGTATCAATACTTTATTCCTTTTTATTGCCAAACAGTATTCTATTGTATGGATATACTACATTGTGTTTATCTGTTCATTAGTTGATGGACATTTGGGTTGTTTCCACTTTTTGGCTGTTGTGAATAATGCTGTTGTATGGATATGTGTGTTCATTTCTCTTGGCTATATACCCATCAGCAGTGAGGGTTCCAGTTTCTCCATATTCTTGCCAGCACTTGTTAATATCTTTTTGTTATTACAGCCATTCTAGTTGGTGTCAAGTAGTATTTCATTGTAGTTTTGATTTGCATTTATCAGAGGATAAGTAAGGATGTTGAGTATATTTTCATGTGCTTATTGGCCACTTGTATATCTTCTTTGGAGAAATGTCTATTCAGATCCTTTGCCCATTTTTGATTTGGATTTTTTTTTTGAAGCCCTGGTGGCACAGTGGTTAAGAGTTCTGCTGCTAACCAAAAGGTCAGCAGTTCAAATCCACCAGCTGCTCCTTGGAAACCCTATGGGGCAGTTCTACTCTGTCCTATAGGGTCGCTATGAGTCAACTTGAGGGCAACGGGTTTTATGTACTTATACATACATACATACATACATACACACATACATACATACATATAATTCACTGGTTTTGCTTCTCTAGAGAACCCAGCCTAAGACAACATCCCTTATCAGATATATGATTTGCAACTATTTTCTCCCACTTTGTGGGTTGTCTTGTTACTTTCCTGACGCTATCCTTTGATGCATAAAGTTTTTAATTTTTAAGTCCAATTTGTCTATTTTTACCAACAACCTGGTTTGCTCAGTTGCTTATTTGTCTAGTTACTTGGCTGAACAAATTCTGTGAAGCCTACTTCCTTCAGTGCACAGGCTCTGATGTCCCAGCTCAGATTTTTTCCTCTACAGGTCACTTCTGGGTCAGGATAAGCCACTAAATGGTCAAAGATTGTGATTAAATCCCTTACACATACTGTTAGATTTTTACCCTTTACCATTGGGGGTGTGTGTGGCTTGGAGGCTGCTGTCACAGTTCAGGTCGTTTATGTGTTTTGTCCCACGTTCAGCGAGGGGCTAGTAGCTTGGAGATACCTTCTCTGATCCTTCCGGAAAGGGTGCAGCCTTGGGCATACACACAGACGTCCTGTCTCCCAGGGACAGCTGTGATATTATCTTTAAGTCTGGATGCGTAGGAGTCACCCCTGGGTCAGAGTAAGCTTATTGTTCAGTGTTTGCTCAGTGTTTGAGCCGCCTGTGCCAGTGGGGTTTCAGCTCTGTGTTGATGGGTTTGCATGTGGCTTGGAAATGCTTTCAAGTCAGCCCCTGTCCTGTTCTGATTGCTTTTGAGTGGGTGCAGCCTAGTGCACAGCCTTCCTGACCCCCAGAGTTGACTACGATCCCAGGAGTGCTCCTCTTGGCTGTCACTTTCCTTGGTTTTCTCTGTTAAACGTCTGCTGCTCTGCCATTCATTTCACGAAGCTACCAAAAATCTGTTGCCCTCAAGTTCATTCCGACTCATGATAACTGGAAAGGACAGAGTAGTAGGGTTTCCAAGGCTATAAGAACCACTGTGCCACCGGGGCTCCAAGTCTTTAAGGAAGCTGACTGCCATATCTTCCTCCCACGGAGCAGCTGGTGGGTTCGAACCACCAACCTTTTGGTCAGCAGCCGAGCTCTAAACCACTGCGACATCAGGGCTCCAGCCTCCTCTTAACTGCTTTCCACCAAGATCTCCATTGTTTTTTTTTGTTGTTGTTGTTGTCGTTGTTGTTTTGTTTTTATTTCTTTATTGTGCTTTAGGTGAAAGTTTACAGCTTAAGTTAATTTCTCATTCAAAAACTTATACACATATTGTTTTGTGACATTGGTTGCAATCCCCACAATGTGAGAGCACATGCCTCCTTTCCACCTGAAGTTCCCTATGTCCACTCGTCCAGTTCCTGTCCCTTCCTGCCTTCTCGTCCTGCTTTTGGACAGGAGCTGTCCATTTGGTCTCGTATATTTGATTGAACTGAGAAGCACGTTCCTCACGTGTTATTATTTTTTTTATAGGCCTGTCTAATCTTCGCCTGAAAAGTGGTCTTTGGGAGTGGTTTCACTGAGATAGCAGGGGTCGGGGACACACACACATAGTTTGGCTAGGTCCTCCATTGTTTTTGACCGTGCCCTTAGGCATGGAGTTTCCCAAGCTCAGATCCAAATAAAATCAGTCACCACAGATGGAGCTGTGGAGCTCTTTGTCCTCATGGCCTGCCTTTCCCCAGGGCAAAATCCCTGTGCCATTGCACCAGAGCTGGGGACAGGACTTACTTTTCCTGGAGTGACACCCACTCTACCAGAGGGCACTGGTGGGTGGCAGCACCTGTCTTCTCGGCTTGCCCCTCTCAATGTGGCATCTCCATATTCTCAACCTGTCACCCTAGAGTAGTTGCTGCCCTAAGAGTATGGGGCTGGGTGGGTCAAGGAAGACTGGTTGTCTCTGCTGCAGCTGCTGGGAATAGAGCTTCTGCAACATAGGGCTTGGGGGTGGGGAGAAGGAGAAATGGCAGCAGCCTGCCCCTTCCCAGAGTGAAACCGTAGCCCCAGACTGGGAGCTGGGAGGAGAGAGAACCCTGTCTTCTTGGCCAAACCTACCTAGAGTAGAACACCCCATGTAAAGCTTCTGTACCACAGAGCTGGGGGTGGGGGTGGGGGTGGTAAGGGAACTGGTTGTAACTCCAATGCCACTGACTCTCACTGTTCTTATGGAAATTTAGTAGATTTCTTAAATGAACATTTCTCCATTTGCCGTACACCCACAGGACAATTTTCAGAGACTCCAAATGATTGTTTATTTGTTTTATAATTCTTACCAGTTAAATTGTTGTTTTGCTGCGGAGAGGGTCCACTGACCTCCTTATTTAGCCATTCCAGAAATCCCACCCTTTGCTATGTTATTCAATCAGTTAACAGATGTTTAATGAGCACCTACTATGTGCCAAGCTTCATTTTAGGCTCTGGGTATGAGACAGACAGATGAGACAGACGAATGAGACAGACTGGGCCCTCATGAGTTCACAACAGTGGAGGGCAGATATCATCACACACACACACACACACACACACACACACACACACACACACTGAATTAATCCCTGCCATGTCATGTGCCCTGGTAACGCAGTGGTTAAAGCGCTTAGCTGCTAACCGAAAGGTCAGCGGTTTGAACCCACCAGCCACTGCATAGGAGAAAGATGCAGCAGTCTGCCCCCATAAAGATTTACAGCCTTGGAAACCCTATGGGGCAGTTCGACTCTGTCCTATAGGGTTGCGATGAGTTGGAACCAACTTGGTGGTAATGGGTTTGTTTTTTGGTTTAGGTAACATGCTGTATAGAGGTCCGGCCTCCCTGTCTCCCTGCGGCCTAGGCTTCCTTCCCCCCAGAACCTGACACTCTTTCAGAGGTGGCAGTGCCCCGGCCCGACCAGCCACCGTGGGCTGATGCTGCACTCTGGTGAGCTGCGGGTGCTGCAGCAAAGACCCGGCTGCTGGAGGGGCTGCTGGCCTTAGTGGTCCAGCAGCTGGTCCAGTAGCTCCAGGTGCAGCATCTCCAGTCCCAAAAGGAGGACACAGGAGGCAGTTCAAGATGGCCTGTGGCCCCAGAAAAGGGAGCTTTGTTGAGGATCCCCAAGAAAATCCCAGAAAAGGATATCCCTCCAACCTATCCCCACCACAGGGAGACTGGCCTAGTAGTCCCACTTGTCACTAGTGCCATATGACTCAGCCACACTAATAAGCCTGTCCCTGCCTCGAGGAGCAAGCCTGGTGCTCAGAAATGAGCAGAGTACAGGTCTCAGAGCTGACAACACCTGTGAGCTCCAGGCTGCCAGAGGGGGCTGCTGGCCACACCGCCCAGTCAGGCTGGGAATTGAGAACGACCCTCTGAGATGGGTAAAAGAAAGTAGAAGTTGGAGAAGCATGGGGAGGGAGAAAGGGCAGCTGGGGAACACTGTGGGGAGCCCTTGCTGAGCTAGAGTCCTATTGGAAGAGCTGCCCGCAGAGGAGTTGGGGGTGCGGATCCAAGGAGCATTTCTTTGGGCTGGAGGGGCAGTCCCACTGCTAGCTCCTGGGTCTTGGTCACTGGGCCAGGCCTCTCTCCTCTGGGGCCTCAGTGTCACCACTTGGCAGTCCTGGGAAGGCAGAGCTCACTGCACTGCTGTGGGGCTCCACCGAAAAACGTTCATGCAAAGGCTGAAGCCCGTGCACAAGTGTGGGGGCCTGTTCCCCTCTGCCAGTCATGTTTCTGCCCTCCCAGTCTGCTCTAGTCTGCAGGGAACAACAGACACTCTGGGAAAAAGACCTCCACAGGCACGGGCTACAGGGGTGCTGGAAATTCCAGAGGCTGCCCAGCCCACAAAGCAGGCTGAAGCTTCACTTACTTGCTCTGCCAATGGCAACATTGGCTACCTCTTATTGAACGCCTACTGCACCCCTGGGCTATGCCATGAACGTTACAGACAAGGTCTCACTCAGTCCACAGAACAGTCTTTGAGGGGTGGGTACTATTACTCTCCCCATTTTATAGCTCAGAGGTTAGGCCACTGGCCCAAGGTCACACTGGATATAAGAGACAGTGCCCTAACTTGAGCCCCCTTTAACCAACCACTGCTCCAATCGGCCTCATTGGCCAATAGTGAACACCCACCCTCACCATCTCCCAAAAGCTCTCATCCTCCTGCCGCCACCCAAGGATCCTACCATTCACAAGATCTAGCTCCTCAAACAGGCTACATCTGCTGAGGTATGGATGAGCTTCCCTTTTTCTATTCACCAGACTTTCAGGACAGAGCTATAACCAAGCACTAGGACAATATGTTCAATGAGGACCTGGCCGCTGTCCCAGTGAGCACCTGGGCTGGTGGTGGACAAGCAGGCAAACAGGAGGCTGGCAGAGCTGAGGGCTAAGGGACAGAGAGGTGTGATGGATCCCTTTTGTGTGGACTTTCTCGCCATGGTCTTCTAACTCCCACCCAAGTGACGAGGCAGAACTGTGCAGATAGGGTAATTGTGGCCTACCAAAGGGATTGGTCAATTTTGCCATCCCACTGGACTTGAAATGAGCCACCCCAGAAGTGGAAGAAAAAGGATCCCACCACCACCAAGGAAGAACAGCCAGGAGCAGAGAGCGTGTCATTTGGACCGGGGATCCCTGAGCTGGGAAGCTCCTGGAAACAGGAGACAGAGAGAAAGCTTTAACACTGAAGGTAGCAAGAAGCAGCAGCAGAGACCTGGCAGCAGGAGGCATGGTGGGCTTCCCAGACCACAGAGAGAGAAAGCTGAGTGCCTTTCGGCAGAGGCCTAGGGCCAGGGAGAGGGCGTGCCTGTGAGCACGGTTGGGAAGAGGCTGTTCTGATGGAAGAACTCTATCCTGAGTTTTCCTGAACCTGAACTGTAACTATTACTTCCCTAATAGACCACATAATCATGAGTATTGTCTGTGAGTTCTGTGTGGCCATTGCAATAAATTATTGAACCGAGCAGAAAAGTAGAGAGTAACGTGGGAGGGACGGTTGGTGTCAGAAATGGTAAAGATGGCAGAGAGAGGAGGCGTGTCTGACCTCGGCCTCACAGGAATCAGCCTTGGGCTGTTGATTTTGATTCTCCTTCCCCCATGTGAAGTTAGAGGGAGTCAGACACCGCCCCCACGCCATTTTTACAGACAGAGATGGAGAAGCAGAACTGGTTGGGGCACACAGCTGACAACCAGGGCATCTGGCCAGCGGACATCTCCCACCCTCACCTCCCCCCACCCCCCAGGCTGTTGCCACCCAGCCCAAAGCCACAGAATGGGCCTTGGTTTGCCCAGGGTGAGTGCTGGGCAGATGCACCACTTGTACCAAGTTTTGTGAAAAACTGAACTAGCCACTGGACAGGGATGTGCTAGGTCCTGGGACTCCAGCACAGAAGCCTCTGATAGTAAAATGTCCATTTCTTACCATACTGCTCCCCACACCCTCTGCTTTGGGTGAAGTGGACAGAATGATGTGCCTGCATCACCAAATTGTTAGCCAGATGGTCTGAGGCCTCAGGGGAGGCGCTCCTTGGCCTGGGGCCAGGTGACTGGTTTCCGGTCCTGGGTGACTTAGGGAAGGCCCCACACTTCTCTGAGCCTCCATCTTCTGATCTGCACAAAGAGAATGGACAGTAATTTCTAGGGCCTAATATTCCCCAAGGAAGCCCTGATGGTACAGTGGTTAAGTGCTCAGCTGCTAACCGAAAGGTCAGCAATTCAAACCCACCAGCCACTGCAAGGGAGAAAAATGTGGCAGTCTGCTTCCGTAAAGATTTACAGCCTTGGAAACTGCATGGGGCAGTTCTACTCCATCCTACGGGTTCACTATGAGTCGGAATCGACTTGAGGGTAGTGGGTTTGGATGATTAATATTCCCCATGTCTCTTATTTCCACTTAGGGGAAGAAGGGGTTACCTCAGAGCCCAAAAGAGTGCCGCCAAGAGCCTAGCATCCTGGTCTCTGACATGGTCAGTTGTCTGCCTTGGAGGGGGAGGTTGGTTACCTGTGCACAGCCCAGCTAGGAAGAGGGCAGGGTCCCTTTAAGCCCAGCCTCACGCCCTCAGCTTGTTGCTATGTATGGAATCAACTTCCTTAGCAACCATCTAGCCTTTTAAAGGGGCCCTCCAGCAATGGTTGCTACCAGCCATGGCTCCCAAAAAGAAGACAAGCAAGGGGGGCAAGGAGCTCGAGATCAAGAAGAAGAAAGGGGGGAAGAAGGACCCCAACACAGCCAACATGGAAACAATTTTCGATGCGGAGACACGGGAGTTCTACCATATCCAGATCCGAGACCTGGAGGATAGGCTGGCCCGGTGGGTGGATGGGTGGGCAGGGAAGGGACGCTAGTTCTGCTGTGGCAGTGCCAGGCCCTGGCGGGGGTCAGGAACCTCCTCAGAGGTGGCCGCTGTGCAGCCTTGGCCAGGAGTCCCTAGGCCTATGTTCTGACCTGGGCTCTGCCACTGGTCTTCCATGTGATGCCCAGGACCAACCCTACCCCCAGCCTCAGTTTCTCCATAGGTAACATCGGGAGGCTTCGAGATTTTGAGGGAAAATGGATTCCTCATCCCATTTCTGCTCCCAGAATCCTCACAGCAATCCCACAAGAGGACCTGAGGTCATCCCCATTGCACAGGTGGGACTGAGGCTCAGCAGAGAAGGGAAGTCACCCCCAGAAAGAGGAGGCTCCAGGACTGAAACACTGGCCTCCCTGACTCCCCCAGGCCAGGCTGCTTCCTAAGTGAGCTGAGGCTCATCACACAGTATCAGGCCAGGTCTGCACTCCACAAAGCAGCTCATTCATCTCCCTACCTCCACAGTGCTCTGCATGCAGTAGCCATAAGTAAATTATAAAACATCTTGCAAATAACTTCTATCAGTGATTCCACTGAAAACCAGTAAATCGATTATGTGATGCTCTTAAAACTTCACAAGCTTCCCTTGAGTTGAGAGACCAGATGGAATGTATTTGAGGGAAATCCATTTGGCAGACAGTTACTGGGTACATACTATCTGCCAAGCCCTCGGCCCGAGAACACAGAGGTAGAGGAGGAACACGTCTGCCAAGTGGAGGACACACACACATCAGATCCCAGTGGGATAGGGCCATTCTAGAGGAGGGCATACAAGAGAGGGCCACAGATGTGCCACACCAGGGTTCATTTGATGGAAAAGGGTAAGGGAAGGTCACAGTAGAGGGGACTGCAGGTGCACAGGCTTGGAAATGGGAAGTGCTAAAGTGTTAGGGAAGGGTGCAGAGCTGGCCAACCATGGCAGCTGGCACTGTGGTTAAGAGCTTCGGCTTTGGGGTCACACTGACTTGGGTTCAAGTTCTTTTGCTACTTACTAAGCACGGGTTCCCTTCACCTCTCTGAGCCTCAGTTTCCTTGTCTGTAAAATGGGCATAAGCATCATAGTACCTACTTCTTACCAGTGGTTGTGAGGACTCAGCAAAAATACTGAGCACCTACTATGTGCCAGGCACCATCCTAGGTGTTGGGGACACAGCTGTGAGCATAAAAGACAAAGGCTCGGTCCTCAAAAGCTTACATTCTAGTAATGTAATGAACATAAAGTGCTTAGCACAGCACCTGGCACGCGGTGAGGACTTCATAAAGTGTTGGCTGTTTCAGGTGGCATGGAGGAAGAAGAGGCTGGGTTCAGATGGGGAGGAGCCTCAAATGCTCCTTTAAGGAGGGAGGGGGCGTGTGTGTGTGTGTGTGTGTGTGTGTGTGGGGTGGGGGGAAGGTCCGGATGGGTGGACGCGCAGCTATACTGGAGGCCTGGCTTGCCTGGCCCCACCCTGGGGACCACCCCCTCATTGCAGACCCCAGGACCTGTGCCCCACCCACCCACCCCAGGTACCAGAGGAAGTGGGATGAGCTGTCCGTGCAGGAGAAGCTGTTCCGCCAGGAGTTTGAGCAGCTGGCCAACAATAAGAAGGAGATTGTAGCCTTCCTCAAGCGCACCCTCAACCAGCGGGTAGATGAGATCACCGACCTCAATGAGCAGCTCCAAAGCCTGCAGCTGGCCAAGGAGATGGAGAAGGATGCCTTCGAGGCACAGCTTGCCCAGGTGCGCCACGAGTTCCAGGAGACCAAGGACCAGCTCACCACGGAGAACATCATCCTTGGTGAGGGGGGCCTGGCGGGCCAGCCTGTGGGAAGGCACACGCCACGGCGCAGGGCATTGGGGCTCTGACTCTTTGGGCTCAACTCCCAGCCTTACCACAATCTCTGTGGCTTTGGGCAAGTACTTCTCCTCTCTGACCCTTAGTTTTGAGTAACAACAGCTCATGCTGCTTTGCACACATTCTCTTCCTTAATTGTCCCAGCAATCCTACAAGGCAAGAAATACTATCACCCCATTTGTAGATGAGGAAACACCTCAAAAAGGTGAAGTGTCTTGCCCAACGTCATCCAGCTGCAAGGCCTGTTGTGAAGCTCAAATGATGTCATGCATGCCTGGCCCAGAGGTGTTCATATGCTTTTCGTGAGGGGGGCACAGTGTTGAGGGAGGCTTCTTGGAGGGGATAGAACCTGAACGAGTCTCCGTAAGATTAGTGGAGGGGAGCATTCCAGATAACAGTGGGCAAAGGCATGGGGGCAGGCCAGGGCTCCAGCCCCCCTGGATCAGGAAGCACAGGGAGGACGGGAGGACTTGGAGGAAGTGGAGGGAGGGGCAGAGACTCCAGAGGCATCACCAGGTCTTGTACCCTGCGGCGGCAGTGGGGAAGTTGGCAGCCTTGGAGGAGTTCCGGCTGCAGAAAGAGGAGCTCATGGACAAGTTCATGACACTGGAGGACCAGCTGCAGAAGCAGGAAAACAACTACAAGGACTACGTGTACAACCTGGAGAAGAAGTCCGTGCTGGACAAGGACAGGTGGGCAGGCCAGGTGCTGGGCCAGCGCCCTGGGGGGCCTTTAACACTGCAGCCAAGCACATCCTAGACCTCCGGCCTCAGCTTCCCCTGGCTTCTAACCGGGATTAGGTCATTGGCTCCCCAACCTGGCTGACTGCTCCCCAGAATCATGACTGGTGATTTATGGAGGAGTGGGAAAAAAATGAATAAGCTCCCCAGCCTCATGCTGGCATTGGAGAACCTCTGGACTTCATTTCGCCACTTTTTGTGATTTAAATTATATTTAATAGGTAATAATACATTGATATGGTTCAAAATTCAAAAGATACAAAAGGGTCTAGAGTGAAACAACTACCACCTGTGGCCCCGTGCCCCCCCAAGGCCCTGCCTGCTAGGTGCTCTGGGGCTGCACAGGAGGTGAGGGGTGCTGGGGCCTGCACCCACGCTGCCTGGTTCCCCCTTACTCCCTCCCGTCCTGACCAGACTGAAGAAGGAGATCATCCAGCGTGTGAACCTGGTGGCCACTGAGTTCCGCAAGGTGGCCAGTAACCAGATGTGGGAGACCACAAAGCGGGCCATGCAGGAGAACAGCACCGTGTCCATGCAGCTGGCCAAGCTGTCCCGGCAAGGCGTGCAGCTGCTGCAGGAGAACGAGCAGCTCCAGAGCACCCACGGCAACCTGTGCAAACAGGTGGAGCTGCTGGAGGACACCCAGAAGGTCATGGCCAGGCACAGCAGAGGTCACCAGAAGGTGCGCCTGCCCGGCCCTTGTCACAGGGTGTTTGGCACACAAAGCAGGAGGGGACCCTAGGGGCCCTGCTCTGTTGGGGGAAGGGAATAGCCTGGCAGTGTAGACCCCGGGCTGGAAAACTAGGGAGAGGCAGCAGTGAGGGGAGGGGCCCCCCTTGTGGGGCTGCAGGATGTTGGGCCCAGCTCTGGTTTTTCTTCATTTGCTTTAGAGCCCCCATAACTTGCTGGAGTGGAGCCTACCCCTCGGAAGCTTGAGGCTCTGCCCAGCAGGGGTGCTGGGCCCCCCAGCTAGTTATTCCCTCTCCTGGGGTCTCGGCTGGCCTCTGTACAATAGGGCAAGGAGCTCTGACTGGGTCTGATGCTGGGGAAGCAAGGCTGGCTGAAGGCCACTGCTTCACCTGCAGATCATCCTCATGCTGACCGAGAAGTGCCGTCAGCAGCAGCAGGGCACAGTGGAGGTGGAGAAGCTGTGCCGACTGCTGGGCCACCTGGAGCAGAAGGTCCAGCAACTGCAGAAGGACAACCAGACACTGAGGTGGGGCCCGTGGGGGGGGGGGCGGGGGGGCAAGCTTGAGCTCAGTCCCTTGTTTGTCACATGATACGGGTCAGTGACTTTCCCTCTTAAGAGGAGCCTCATCTGTCAGACAGTCTGAGGCCTGGGGCTGGATGTTGGCCCCTGTGGGCTGCAGAGAAATGGCAGGGCCCAAGGAGGCAGGAGGGCTGCTGACAGTCCCGTCCTGGACCCAGGAGCCAGAAAGAGCAGCTGAATCTGCAGATGGAGCAGCAGCAGGCCAAGATGCAGCAGCTGCAGCAGGAGCTAACCAAAGAGCAGAAGGTTCGGGCCAGCCTGGAGACGACCCTGACCCGGGCCACCTCCTTCCTACAGGACATTCTGCACGTGAGCAGGAAGTGGTGAAAGTGGGAGGCTGGCCAAGGGCAGAGGCTGCTGAGAGAACAGCTTGGGAGCTCTTGGAGGAGGCTGGGCCAGGTCAGAGGCCCCTTCTTCCTGAGAGACCCCTGGCAAGCCCATCCTCTTCTGTTTCTGGACAAGCCCTTCAATGTCTCACAGGAGCTGGGTTCCTTCTCTCAGGAACCCGAAGGCCTTGGGCCTCAGTCCTCCCATTTAAAGGATGGGTCTCACACCACAGTCAGGGAGCACTTTGAGAAAATGGGCACTGGGGTTGCAGTTTCCTGGAGTGGGTGTTGGGACCACTATGGGCCTGACTCCACGGGCTCACCCCTGGTCCTGCCGGCAGATGCGCTCAGAAGATCAGGAGGATGGGGACTTCAATGTGGTTTTCCAGCTGCAGCGTAAAGAGATGCTACAGCAGCTGCTGGCCATGCTCAGCTCAGCCATAGCCCTGAGTCCCCAGATGGCTGTGTGTCCCCACCGGCAGGCCCATCCCCAAGGCCCACCCAAGGACAGGTGAGCAGGTGGCCCTGTGTAGCCTCGGAGAAGGCAGTCATGGGGAGCAGGGCAAAGGGAAACAGCCATGGGACATGTCCAAGGACTGTCCCCAGCCAATCACAGGCCAGAAGCCTGGTTCTCCAAAGCCTCTCTGAGCCTTAGCCTCTTCATCTGTGAAATGGAGGTGATGACACCAGCCCCCTCCCTACAGCCTGCCCAGCACCCAACTGCCCAAGACGGGGTCTCTGCTGCAGCAGCTGTCTGGCATCATACCCTACCAGCCGGGGGACCTGGGCCTGGTGCCACACCGGGCCCACATCCCACCCAACCCCCAGGACCTCAGGCTGCTCTCACACACCACCCGCGTGGGAACCCTCCGGGCATACAGCAGCCCTGAGGTGAGGGTGCCAGGGGCCCCAGGGGCAACAAGGTGGCAGCCAGCCCTGAGTGTGAATCAGGGCTCTGCCACACTGCAGCTGTGTGACCTTGGGGATGTGGCTGGACTACTCTGAGCCTCCATTTCCCCTGTCTGTAAAATGGGCTGAAGAAAGGTGTTCCAAGGCCTCAATCCACGAAGGCATACTTGGGCTTCCCCTGGGAGGGGGCCTGCTGGACCTTGTTATCTCCTCCCTCACAGGCAGGGGAAGGGTGGGAGCCCCAGAGGAGACCTCAGCTTCCAAGCCTGCATCTTTAATCTTACAGGTCCACGGCTTCAGTTATCCAAAAAGGCTCAAAAAATTCAGTCTTCCTGAAGTTTGCTTGCATCCTAAGTAGGATAGTGAGAGAAGACTAACCCCTTACCCCAGAAATGGACCATTGTGGCCACAGTCCCCCCTTTATTCCATAGGCTGCCGGAAGCAGCCCAGAGGAAAAGAGTTATATAAAGAGTGGATACCACAGGTTGGCATGGCAGCTCTGTGGACATGGCTGAGTATACGGGCATTGCAGTTAGGCTGGCAGCCATGTCCACGGCATCAGATGCCCAGCAAGGGTCGCCCCTGGCTTCGCTCACGGATATGATCTAGGAGCAAGTCGGTGGCGCGCTCCAGCAGTGGAGGCAGCAGTTCCTGCTCAGCCGGGGAGAAGCAGCCCAGCACGTGAGCCTGCACCGCGTCAGGGTGTGTTGGGCGTCCGATGCCCACCCGCAGCCGTGGCATTGCCTGTGGGGGAGACAGAGGGGCAGAGGGAGCTTTGGTGAACTCAGAGTGTTGGGGGACCCAAGCTGACACACCAGCCCCAGTGCAGGACAGAGTGAGGGCAGACTCACGCTGGAGTTGAGGCAGCTAATGCAGGAACGGACTCCATTGTGGCCCCTTCAAGAGATAGGGGAAGGGCAATTAGTGCCTCCTGGGGGTCAGTGCCCTTCCACCCCTCCCTGCCCCTATCCCCTGCCCAGACTGAGGTCAGCACCCCTACTCTCACCTGAACTGGCAGGCCAGGGTCCCTACCCCACCCTGACTGATTCAGGGCCTCACCTGGCGCTGCCCCCCAGCTTCAGAGCCAGTTTCCCCAGAGGCTTGTCCAGCTCATCGTGCACCAGGTAGACCTCCTCAGCAGTCAGCCCGAACAGCTCCGCTTGGCACAGGGAAACAGTGGCCCTGGTTACTTCAGGATCTGTCATAGGGACCCTGTCGCCACTTTTGGCTCCCATAAAGTGGGGCTGGAAATAAACCCCACTTCACATATAAAGAAACTGAGGCCCCTACAAGTACCCAAGGTCATGCGTGCGACACTTGGAGGGCAATAGGGAGGTCTGGCAGCCCAGATCCCCCTCTCTGGCCCCTGAGCCCTCGCGGCGGCTCGCCCACCCTCGGTAACCTCACTCACCGGCTCGGGCCACGCTGCGTCCGTTGGCGTTCATAAGCCGCCGCGGCCGGAGCAGAACCACCTGGGCATCCCCGAGCGGAGCCAGGGCGAGGTCGGCGGCGCAACGCCGGTCGCGCGCCCAGCTCTCCGCCACACCCAGCCGCCGCGCCAGCTGCCCCAGCACTGCTATGCCCACGCTGTGCCGCGTGCCAGGCAGTCCGGGGTTCCCCAGGCCGGCCACCTGCGGGCAGCACCGGGGGAACTGAGGACTGTTAACTCTCCCCACCGCCGATCTCACAGCTCTCTCTGGGACCCAAGGCAGAGGAGGGGAAACTGAGAGCAAGGGCTGGAATGGGGAAGGGGAGCGAGGAGAGAGGCCCCAACACCCCCCGAAGACTCCAGAAGGCTGAATGGAAACTGGTGCCCCGCGGACTGGGCTGGCAGGGCGCTCTGATACAGGAGCAGAGTTTCTGAAGAGTTTGAAGCCCGTGGTGGTATTGGACCCATTTTCCAGATTCAAAAAACAAAAACTGAGACAAGGAATTTGGGGGACTTTGTAGGGGAGACAATGGCAGAACTGGAGCCCCAGGAGCTCCTACGTCACCGCCCCCGACTCCACTCACCAGCCACCGCTTCCCTGGGGGTCGAGGCTCCAAAACACACCAGCTCATGGCCCTACTCATCCACAGCCCAGAGCCCAAGAGGCCGGGCGGCGGCATGGTGCCCCCATTCACGGACTGGACCCCGCCCTCTGACGTCAGCCAGCCCACGGCCAATCGCCGTCACCACCTGTCCAGAGGCGGTCGCCGGTGCCCAATCCGGGGCAAGCTAGGCGGCCGCCATGCTTCTGAGGGGCGGAAGCGGCTGCGCGGGTGGCGTGTCCGGGCCCCTCTGCGCATTCCGTCACCGCGGTCCTGTGCGGTTTGTTGTGAGATTCGCAAAGCCCTTGTTTGACCTCCAGCGTGGGAGGCGGGAGCCTTGTCCTGGCCCCTATTGTGGCCCTGCCTCTGTGTGGGAACCGGGCAAGTCCTATTCCCCTCTTTAGGCCTCAGCCTTTCTAATAAAAGTTTTCTAACCTTCTTCCGGCTCAGACAGCTCTTGGATTCCCGGGGGCGTGGCCAAATAGGCGGAGCCTGTGGGCGTCTTGGAGATGGCACCTAGCAACATCAGAGGTGGGAGCTGCGCTACGGTAAGGGGCCGCGAGGAAGCTGGCGCGGCGCCCCGAGGTCCTGGAAGGGACATCATGAGTCATGACTGACTCCGGCGAGGTGCGGGCTGAGAGAAGGCCAAAGCAAGGCCAGAGGGCCAGAGTGGAAGAGACCAAGACTGGGTCCGCAGGGAAGGTTTTAAGTACAGTAGAGGCAGCCTCAGTGTGCAGATTAGAAAGTCCCTGGCTGCGGTGCAGAGAATGGAGGAGTTGGGACGTGAGACAAGGAGAGGTGGCCGGAGCAGACATCCTGGAAGAGATGGCATTGGCCCAGACGAGGAGATTATACAGGAGAAGAGGAGGGATCTGAGAGATTTTAGGAAGTGAAACAGACAGGACTCCAGGACTGATGGGACATAGGTTTCTGGCTAGGGTGGCTGGCAGGGAACGAGTCTTCACTGAGGTGGGAGAGCCTGGGGCAGAAGTGGGTGAGGTGGTCAGTCTGGGCCTGCTAGGGGTGAGGTTCTGCAGGACCCGGAGGCCTGTGGCTTGGGATGGGCCTGAGCTGGAGTGTCAGCAGCTGGAGGTGGGAGCTGAGGAGGATCAGGAGAGCAGAGGGGGACAGAGGCAGAGACAGGACTAAAGAGGCTTGCCTGGGTTGTGTGAAGAGAGAGATAGGCTGGATCATCCCTAAGGGGAATGAAGCTACCAGATCCCAGATGGCATCTCCTACCTAGTCTCAGTCTCCACTCTCTCCCCCGTAAAATACCTGGGGAGAGTGTGTGAGTGGGGTGGGGATCTGGTTGTCTCTGAGGCCTGCTCCAGCCTCACTGTCCCTTGGCTTTAGGATGCTCTGGAGCTTGACGAGGATCCCTCACAGCGCATCTTAAAGCCACGGGTGATTTCAGTCCCAAAAGGGACCCTGAAGCAGATCTTTGGGACCAGCCAAGTGTTCCAGGACTTCGATGAACCCAAACCAAAGCCCAGGGGGATAACGGTGCCCCTCAAAGTCAGGGAGTAGTGAGTGACTGACTACCTTGCCCAAGGGTCCAGGTTCCTGCCCTGCACAGCCGTTGACCTGCTGTGCAGTCTTGGGCCAGTTACTCTCCCTCTCTGGGCCTCAGTGAAACCAACTATGTAATGGGGCTCTCCCACCTCAGCTGATAAAAGGCTGCCGGCTTGGGTGACCTCCAAGAATGTCAGCCTGCCCTCCCTGGGTCTCTGTCTATCCCTCCTGACTCTCCACCCAAAACCCCCCTCCCCATATGCCCTGGGTTCTTCCAGAGTTAAAGCCAGCCCCTCTGCCTGTATTCCCCTTCCCTGGCAGCTACTTCCAAGGCCAGACATGCTTAGAGCAAGAAGACTGGGAGATGGCCGTGCTGTTCTTCTCCCGTGCCCTCCATCTGGATCCCAAGCTGGTGAGGGAGAGGGCCTGATGGGCACAGACAGGTGCTGGCACACACTTCCCCCCTCACTGTAGCACCTGCCCATGCTGCTCCTGTCAGGGCCACCAAGTCCCTGACAGTAACTGGGTATCAGGGCTCAGGGAGATAGATTCCTCCCTCTCCCTTGAGGGGTGGGTCGTGGGGAGGGGACAGCAGCCTGGGTCCTATCGTTCTCAGGTAGACTTCTATGCCTTGCGGGCCGAGGCCTACATCCAGCTCTGCGACTTCTCCTCAGCTGCCCAGAACTTGCGAAGGGCTTATTCCTTCGAGCCAGAGAACACCAAGTACCAGGAGCGGCTCACCTTGGTGCTTTACCTGCAGGTGCCTGGAGCTGCCCCAGGCCCATTTGAGGTCTCCACCTCACCCCTGGGCCTCATGGCTCTCCCTCCAGTTGTGTGTGTGTGGCGGGGGGTCCCTTGCGCCTGGAACCAGCTCTGTCTCTGTGGGGACCTCTTCGCCCCTGTGTCCGCGTCCCACCAGCTGAACTCTCTCACCACCTCTCCCGCCTCCTGAGTCGGTTTCCCAGCAGGGCTGGATAGAGTCTTGCAGCATCGTGCAACAGAACTTTCTGTGACGATGGAAATTATCTACTCTGCACTGTCCCATATGGTCGTCACTGTTCTTGTGTTCCATCAAGTGGATTCCAACTCCTAGCGACCCTACAGGACAGAATAGAACTGCCCCATAGGGTTTCCTAGGCCATAATCCTTACGGGAGGAGATCTCCAGGTTGTTCTCTCCCATGGAGCAGCTGGTGGGTTCGAACCTCTGACCTTTTGGTTAGCAGCTGAGCGCTTAACCATTGCGCCACCAGGGCTCCTTATGGTAGCCACTAGCCACGTAGAACTAGTGAGCCCTTGAAACATGGCGAGTGTGACTGAGGAACTGCATTTTAAATTATGTTTAATTTTAATTAGATTAGATTTAAATTTATATAACCATATGGAGCTGGTGCCTGTCATATTGGACAGCACAGATCTAGAGTCTAGAGGTCCCAAGGACTAAAAAAGTTAACAGCGCTCCCAATTTACGATTAAAAATAAAAACAATATTACACCATAAAACACCAACAAAATCTTGGGTTTTTTCTCATTTTGACAACTTTGATGTCTTTTTAAAAAACGTCAGCTATCCAATTCTTAAAAAAAAAAGTCCAGAGCGGGGCCCTAACCACTTGCTTAATCTGTCCGCTGGGGGCCCTGAGTCCTGCACTGCTACTTCCTGTGTGACCTTGACGAAGTCTCTTCACCTCTCTGAGCCTCAGATCCTTCATTTTAAATGGGCATAATAGCTCATAGCAGTGAGATAGCGGGTACAAGCTTCTCAGCACAGGGCTCGGCAGCCGAGAGCATCAGTCTAAGCTGGAGCCTACTACTGTTGGCTCTACCGTTCTTGTCTCATCTCCCATTTTTCCTCTGTTTCTCTCTGTGTGTCTCTGTATTGCTGTCTGTCTCCCATCAACTGTGTATTACTCACTGTCTCTTGCTGTCTCTCCCCAGCTCTGTATCTCTCTCCAACTTTGTCTGTGTCCCTCGAAGTCTCTTCCCAGGTCTAAGTCTCTGTCCCTGTCCCTTGCCTCTCTCCCCTTCCTCCACAATGTTGTCCCACAACTGGTGGTTGTAGCTGGGCTGGGGTCACAAGCAGAAGTGACTGTGTCCCCAGGGCCAGTGCCTGTTTGAGCAATGTGCCTACCAGGATGCCCTGAACATCTTCTCCCAAGCCTCTGAGCTCCAGCCCCAGAAACCCTGCTTCCGCTACCGATGGTGAGTGCCCAGCTGTGTCCCTGCTGGCCCTCATTCTCCCAGCCAACCCTTCCTGCCTCCCCTTCCCCGGGCAGACAGAGTGGACACTCTCCCCTCTACCCTCAGCATGGCCTGTCTCCTGGCCCTCAAACGGCATCGTGACTGCCTCACACTCGTCACCAAGGAGCTGAAGCATGACATGACCAATGCCGATGTCTACATCCTCCGGGCCAGGCTCTACAACTTCTTCCAGAAGGTAGCTCTGGGAGGGCAGGCCAGCGTGAGGCCTTCACCCTAGCCTGGGAGCCCCCAGCACCCTCTGAGATTACAGGAGGCTGCGTGGCCATCCATCAGCACAGAGGTCACATCCCCACAGAGCAATGGGGCACTGCCACCCCTGGGCAGAGGCCTCCAGCCGGTCCTGACCATTTGGTGTCCAGTCGGGCAATTACTCCAGCTTTACTCAGCCCTGGTTCTGTGTTAGGCCTGTGCCGGGCCCTGTGGAAACCACAGGGTGAGAGACAGGTGCATCCCGGCCCTCGAGCAGTTCACAGTCCAGGGGAGATGTCCCTGGGCAGACAATTACACAAAGAATGATTGAACCACACTTGTGTCACCATATGGGGTCACCAGGTGGGACATACCCAGAGAACTATTAGATGAGGCAGCCCATCCTGCTCCCCTTCCTCCCCTCATTCCTGCTCTCCCTCCTCCCCTCCTCTCATTCCTTTTTTCCTCCTTCCTCCTCCCCTCCCCTCCTTACTCACCTCAGTAAACATTTCCTAAGCACCCTCCACAGGCCTGGGCTGTGCATGGGGACTGAGAGTGTAGGGAAGGACCTGGGGGCCAGGGAGGCTTGACACCACAGGGGCGGAGGCGGGGAGCGCAGGCAGGAAGGAGACTGCAGAGGTGAGAGGGCAGCAGCTCACCGCAGAAGCCCCAAGAGCCCCAGGGGCAGTGGGAGCCCTGAAAGAGTGCTCCTCAGGGTAGGGGGCTTTAGAAAGACCCCTCAGCTGCCATGGAGAGTGTGGGTTGGACAGGGCGAGATAGGAAGCCGGGAGCCTGGGAGGAGGCTGGGCAGTGGGAAAAGCCCAGTGGGAGAGGAGGGGTTCTGGTGAGGGGGGCTGGAGGATGGCCACAAGGGATCAAGGTCCACAGCCCTTTAGAAGTCAGGACCAGAGATGGCTGGGTACGGGTGTGAGCCAGAGGGAGGGATTAACACCACTCAACAACAACACCCAACTTTCAGGAGGGGGAGGAACAGGTGTGGACCAAGTAGGGCAGAGTTTGCCTCAGTTCACCAGGTGGGGGCATCCTGTGGGTGGTTGGAGACTTGAGCCTGTAATTCCAGAGGGAGGGGTCCACTGCCCTTCAGGAGTGGCCTCAGGGGTGAGGTCCACCCAGATGCTGAGGGGCTGGGCTTCTGTGTCCCGCAAGTGACTCAAAGGCATCTCCTTCAAAGGTATGAGACTAGTAATTGTTGATAATTATTGTTGACTATTGTGACTTCAAGAAGCCCTGGTGGCACAATGGTTAAGCACTTGGCTGCTAACAGAAAGGTTGGTGGTTCGAATCTACCAGCCGCTCTGCGGTAGAAAGATGCGGCAGCCTGGTTCCATAAAGATTTACAGCCTTGGAAACCGTATGGAGCAGTTCTACTCTGTCCTGTATGGTCACTATGAGTCGGAATTGACACGACGGCAACGGAGTTTTGGTTGTGATCTTAGCTGTCCCTTGTGAGCCCCTACTATGTGTCCTAAGCACTTTACCACGTTTATCTTGAAGTCTCGCAGTAGCCCTCTGAGGTAGATATGACCCATTGTTCTCTTCACAGATGAACAAACAGGCCCAGCGGGGTTGGATGATTTATCTAAGCTCACACAGCCAGTTCACAGTGGTGCTGGCCTTGAACCCACGTGTGCCTACTCCAAAGCCCAGCTCCCAGGCTCTCCCTGTCCTGATTTCCACCCACACCTCATGGCCACACTCTTTGTTCTCCTCGCCCTCCATCCAATAACCCTACAGGACACAGGGTAGTTCCTAAAACTGTTTGTTGACTGACTGACTGACCTGCGCTCCAGAAGAAGGCATTTGCCTGGGGATGTTTTCTGGGTCTGTTCTTGGTCTGAGTTGTCTTGTGCTTAAAGGTCAGGGGTGAGGGGAAGAGTGAGGGGGGAGGATAGTGAGGATACAGCCATCTAGTCAGGAGGCCACATACTCCCATCTCATGTAAGCCTCACAGAATCCTCTGAGGACGTGGCATCTGCAACCCCATCCTGCAGCAGAAACTACCAAGGCTGAGCAGGGACCTGGCTCGCCTGAGGTCACATCTGGGAAGGGGCCGGCAGATGGGGTGGGATTTTCCCACGATGCTCCCTTGCCTCCTTCAAGAGGCAGAAAAGGTGGAACAGTGGTGTGGGGGCACTGAGGAGCGGTGGTACGGTGCCAGCCTGCCCAGACAGAGGCACCTGCAGCCTGGATCCAGATCTTTCCCCCCTCGCCCATTAGGCCTGCACCCCTGATGCCACCCCACCCCCCACCCTCATCCCCATAGCCCAACCTCTGCTACCAGGACCTGCACAACAGCTTGCTGCTGGAGCCCAAGCACCCACAGGCCAAGGCACTGCTCAAGACGATGGTGAACCAGGCCCAGCAGGCACGCCAAGATGCGGGGATGTTTGCTGTGCAGGGCGACATGCAGCATGCACTGCAGTGCATTAACTGTGCCATCGAGAACAGCCCTCTGGACCCCAGCCTCTTCCTCTTCCGGTACTGGGTGGGGAAGTACTGGTCTCGGGTTCCAGGCCCTGCCCTGCCACAGACTTGCTCTGTGGTTTCAGGAAAGCCCCTGACCTCGGTCTTCAGTTTCCCCATCGGGCCTCTCATAATCCCATGCTACCTGCCACAGGGGTGGAGGCATCATGGGAGGTGGTCTTTGCTACTGTCCTTGGAGGAGGAGCAGGCAGCAGCCTCCCAGTTAACCAGGAGTCTAGAAACCCAGGCCTGCTGAGCCCCCGGGAGGATCAGTCCAGCTCAGTGGCAAGGCTTGGGCTTGAATTCCGACCCTTCCAGGGTCTTACTGTGTGATCGGGGCAATTTAACCTCTTTGAACCTGGGTTTTCTCATCTAAACAGTGGGGGTAAAAACATTTGCTCATGTATATCAAGGTCTTAGCATAGAGGCAAGCACACATATGGTTCCCACAGAGAAAGAGGGCGGCTATCTTTGAGAAACAT
Source organism: Dugong dugon (assembly GCA_030035585.1). Classification (NCBI taxonomy): domain Eukaryota; kingdom Metazoa; phylum Chordata; class Mammalia; order Sirenia; family Dugongidae; genus Dugong; species Dugong dugon. The sequence continues at coordinate 72,460,724 of CM057471.1, forward strand.
AAAATTACCAGTGATAGCAGGTTATCTGAGCACCAAGCCAGGGCCACCCAGACAGGCCAAACCTAGTGCATGAGGCAGGCACCCTCACCACCTCCATGGGCCAGAAGGAGAAAGTGAGCCCAAGCAGGCAGCGACTTGCTCTGCCACTTAGCCAGTTGGTGGAGTGCCTTTGGCCTTGATGCCCCTCCTCCTGCCCACCATGCCCTCCCCTATAGGGGCACCATGTACCGACGGCTCCGGGAGTTTGATAGCGCTATAGAGGACTTCCTGAAGGCACTGGACATGGCGCCTGAGAACCAGGAGGACATGGTACGGCAGATGCAGCGTCAGCTGCTGCTGGCCTACAACGACTTTGCTGTGCACTGCTACATGCAGGGGGCCTACCAGGAGAGCGTGCTGCTGCTGAACAAGGTCCTCAAGGACGAGCAGCAGGAGAAAGGCCTCTACATCAACCGTGGTGGTGAGTTGAGGCTGGGCCCGGGGCCAGGTAAGCCCCCTTCGCTAAGGCCCAGGCTTGGCATTTGAGGCCCCCTGGCTCTAACTATTCCTCTGTCCTCATCTCCCACTGCTCCCTTTCATGAGCTTGCAAAATCCCGGCCATTCCATCCTCCATGCCTTGGCCAAGGCTGTGCCTCTCTCTGGGATGCCCTCCTCCCCCTTCTCCCTCCCTCTACAACCTCACCTTGTTCCCCTCTCTCTCTTCCTCCCTGCTCAGCGGCGCTGACCCGTTGCCTGTGCCCTTCATACACTCACACTGTCACTCCGGCTCAGGACTCCTCCCCCCCTCCGCCACAGGCGCACAGCCCCTGGCTCATTCCTATCCGGGTTCCAGCACACACTTCCCTGGGGAAGTCCTCCCTGCTGCCTCCTGCCTCCTGACCTAAAGCACACACCTTGTCGTTTTCCTTTGGTGCACTTATCCCAATTGTAATTATGGGGCTTTGGGGTGATTATTGCTTTAATGTTTATCTCCCCAACTAAGAGCTGAGATCCTTGGGGTTGGGCTTGGGCTCCCAGCTGTGCCCCACCACCCTCACTGAGTGTTGTCAAAAGCTGGAAGGAAGAGAGGAAGGAGGGAGGAAGAAGAAAGGAAAAGAGGGGACATTTAATAGGCTTAGTGTCCCAGGGGCACACTTTGGGAAACACTGCCGTAGACAAACTGGTCACCAAGAGAAATCCAAACCTGTTGAGTTGATTCCAACTCATAGCGACTGTATAGGACAGAGTAGAACTGCCCCATAGTTTCCGAGGATCAGCTGGTGGATTGGAACTGCCGACCTTTTGGTTAGCAGCCAAGCTCTTAACCACTGTGCCTCAAAATGCTCAGAATTGGACAGCTAGGGAAAGGTGCCCAGATGCACAGAAAACTTTTTGAGGGGCCTGCGACTTCCCATGGTGTTATCAGCCACCAGTTTCAGACTCTGCACCACCCTCCCTGGGAGTGGGCTGAGGTTCCTGGGCACTGGGAGTTGCGGGCCGACTCACTCCCTGCCCTTGGGCCCCAGATTGCTTCTTCCAGCTGGGCAACCTGGCCTTTGCTGAGGCGGACTATCAGCAGGCGCTGGCGCTAAGCCCGAGGGACCAGGGCGCCAACCTGCGCATGAGCCTGCTGCAGGAGAAGATGGGCTTCTGCGAGCAGAGACGCAGGTGTGGCGGGGTCCCCTACTCCTCCACCCCCGGACCCCCGACCCAGTCCCTGAAGTGGGCGGAGCTGGAAGGGGGGGGAGGGCTGGAAGGAGAGGGGAGACTGGAAGGGATGGGGCTGGGGGGGGCGGGGCCTGGCTTGAAGACTTCTGCTGGGGTCCCTGGGCCAAGAGGCTTCTGCTCTCCCGGTATGTGTCCTAAATATCGATTTTATTTGCCAAGTTCGGTAAAAATCTTTCATTTTTTTCCTGATTATTATAGTAATGCATGCTTTTTATAAAAAGGTAAGGATTCAGTAATATAAAACTTGGAACGTGAAAGTTTCTTCTTATACCTGCCTCCAACCCCCATCAACATAAGTTCGGTAAAGATTCCTCCAAACTTTTCTCTATGCACATATTAACAATGACTCTCATTTTACAAGAGTGGGATCATGATCTGCTGTTCTTTACTGAACTTTCCAGGGCATTGCACGTAGGACTGCCTCATTCTCTCTTATTGTTTGCATTCTGTGGATGTACCACAATTGATTTCTTTGGACAATTATCTGCTGATGAATATTTGGGCTGTTTCCACTTTTTTATTACAGACAATGCTGTGACGGGCATCCAGGACGCGCATTCGTATGCATTTACACTAGTAATGCTGTAGGTTAGATGGCTGGAGGTAAAATTGTTGGCTTAGTGAATGTTACCAATTTAATAGATAATACCAAATTGTTCTCCAAAAAAAGTGAACCCATATAAACTTCCTTCAGGAGAGGAGAGCCTCAACTTCCCCAAATGTTGTATAGGATATTAGAAATCTTAGGAAATTAGTAGAGAGATACTCGGGTTTGACACGCATAAACTCATTTAGTTTACTGCAAGGTAGTCATGGCAAGCCGTGCAAGTAAGACCTCACAACGCTCGTTTAGAACCACAGAGTCAGTATTAACAATTACAGTATTAGTTCAATGGTTAGAGTTCCAGTCTTTAGACTTCAAGCTTTTACCTTTAACCAGAGGTCTCAGGAGGAAGGCTTAACCACGGCTTGAACTTGGTGGAGGTCCCTTGTAGACAGATAGGGTCCAAGGTCAGCAGCTGCGGACAGAATCTCAGTTCTCTCTCTTCCTTCTCTCAGTAAGTGAGCAGAAATTTAAGGTTCATATGTGAATTTGTCACCTTGACTCCACCCAACAAGAGCCAGTGTGACGTCAGAGACTAGTCTGTCTTTTCTCCAGGGTTAGAAAGTAACCAAATGACACATCTTCTCTTCAAGGGTAGAGATTAAAGAGGTTGTTTAGATTTCTGTTATGTTTTCCCGTGTCACAGCATGCTGGGTCAAAGTGAACTTACAGGTTGTTTACATTCTTTACATACATCACATGCTTCTATGTCTCAGTCCAGAAATTTTCTAAGTAACTTTCTTATAATTTATAGGTTTCTAATGATGTATAGTTAATGTGAGCCTCATAAGTGTAGACATTCTAAGTTCATATTATGAGTGTTTATACATTTGTATTTTGAAAGTATAACAGTGACTTATACCTTATGGGATTTGAGACCATTATAGAAACACACGGAACACCAAACCTCCCCAGCATGGGGTGTGATGACTATTTTTCAACTCCGCTAACCTAAGAGACCAAAAACATGCTCTCTTGGCTGATTTAATTTACATATTTAAATTGTTAGCATGTGAAAAGGGCAACATTTGCCCAAAAGCAAAGATGAGAAGGCATAAAGGGGTAGAAAATCAGGATGAAAGGAATGGGGGACCCTAGGGCGGAAATTGGTGGAGTGCTGACACATTATAGGGAATGAAACCAATGTCACGGGACACTTTATGCACAAACTATCAAATGGGAAACTAATGTGCTCTGTAAACTTTCACCCAATGCACAGTAAAAAAATAAATAATGAATAAATTGTTAGCATAGCCCAGCATCTTCCATGTGCTTCAGTGGCCACTATGGCCTACGCAAGCAGCCCTGGTGGCATAGTGGTTAAGTGCTCACCTGCTAACCAAAAGGTTGACAGTTCCAACCCACAAGCTGCTCTGTAGGAGAAAGATGTGGCGGTCTGCTTCTATAAAGATTACAGCCTTGGAAACCCTATGGGGCAGTTCCATCCTGTCCTATAGTGTTGCTACGAGTCAGACTCGAGGGCAATGGGTTTGGTTTTGCTTTATGGCCTACCCAAATCTTTTGCTCATTTTGCTATTGAGTTGCTCGTTAAAAAAAAAAAAAAATGGTTATAATAATTTTTTGTAGGCTAGGAAAATTAGCCTGTTGTCTGCTATCTATGCAAAATATATTTTCCCTATTTATTGCTTTTCTTTGGGGTGTTTTTTGCTAGTCAGTAACTTGGAATTTGACAGTTGAGTAGTCAAATTATTAATTTTTTTCATTTTTAGTTGTTGGGTTTATGACATTCTCAGAAAGGCCTTCCCAACCCCAACATGATAAAAATATTCACACATGTTGTGGTTTCATTCTAGCATTTAAGTTCTGGGTCCATCAAGAGCATAGCCCATGGAAGGAGAGCAGTAGGCATGGTGGAGAAGGGGGAACAGGGACCAGCGTGATTTTCCCCAAAACTCCCAGGGGGCCAACACTGCCCCCCACCCAGGTGGGCCAGCTCACGGCAACCTGGGGCCCGCTGTGTTCTGCAGGCAGTTCCATAAGGCGGAGAGCCACTTCTCAGTGGCCATCCAGCACAACCCCCAGAAGGCCCGGTACTACCTGCAGCGGGCCAAGAGCCGACAGCTGCTGCAAAACTTTTTTGGGGCCCGCCAGGATGTTGCTACTGTCCTACTTCTTGAACCTAAACAACCACAGGTGGGTTCCTGCAGGGCCAGGAGGGTGGGCTCCAGAATCAATACTCCTGGCCACCTAAAGATATACCCTGTCCCTAAAAGAAATCTGGTCTTATTATTATAATAACAGTTGAACAGTTACTGTGTGCCAGACACTGTTCTAACCACTTCAACTTGTATCACCCTGTTAAACCCTCCTCACCATCCAAAAGACAGGCAATACTATTCATTATCACCTGCAATTTACAGATGAGGAAAGCAAGGCTCAGAGAAGTCAGCTCCCTTGCCCCAGGTCCCACAGTTTAGAAGTCAAACCGTCATCTGTCTGGCTTCAGAACCTGAGGTTGGACTCACCCTCAAGGCTCCCTCCTGGAATAGTTCCTTTCCCATGGTCTCCTGCTACTTCTGGGGCAAGAGGGTTCAGTCCTTTAAAAACAATTTGCAAAACCCTTCCCTCTTTGGCCCTAAGAAGGGCCAAATAGGAATCTGGGAGGGTGGGGCAGTACCACACCAGCTGCCCTCTGCCCATACCTGGCTCTGGGTCACCCCCTTTCCTGACAGCTGCTCCCGCTGATGACCAACCTCTTCCCGGGCATGTCGGTGGATGATGTGCTTAGCAGCCATGTGGCCCGCCTGGCCAAGCTGCAGCTGGAGCGGGCGGTGGAGAGCAGTCCACAGTCCAGCATCCCAAAAGGCATTGTGGGGTAAGCTCCCTGGGCAGGGGCCATAGGCCAGCGGTGGGAACCAGCTGAGCCCTAAGGTTCCTCTGGCCCCACTCCTTCTTTGGGCCACTGTCCACTCCCTTGGGATGGCACAATGAGTCAGAGAGACTGACCCAGCACTCTGGGCCATGGCTTGGCAGATTGCTCAGGGAGCGGGAATTAGAGCGCCAGAAGGCCCGTGCCCTGCAGCATGAGTGGCAGGTGGAGCAGCCTTACTCCGAAGAGCTGAAGGCCACCCACCAGGACCTGCAGGAGGGCCCAGAGGAAGAAGCTGAGGCCCCGGAGGAGGAGAAGGGAAAGGTAAGTGGGCCACATGCCCTCGAGGTCCAGGGCATAGTGCACTCAGGCCCAGGGCTGAGGGATGCCGGCCTGGTACAGGCTGGCTTCCAGGCCCAGCTCTGCCCCCTCTCAGATGTGTGACTCGGGCTGGGGACATCTTGCTGCGAGATGGGGATGGGAACATCAAGGGGTGCCCCTGGGGCAGGGTGCATGAGGAGGTGGACACCTTGCAGAGAAAGGCCTTCCCACACTTTGCTCACACTTACCTTCACATATTCTGTTGTCTGCACTGGCCACTTGTGCCAGAATTTTCTTCTTAAATTCATTTCTAAAAACTTTTTGTTGAATGTAACATAAATCAGAAAAGTGCATAAATTCTAAGTGCACAGCCTGATGAAGTTTCACGAACTGAATATAGCAAGGCACCTTTATCCAGATCAAGAAAGGGCACATTCCTAGATCCCAAGAACCCCCTCATGCCCCCTTTTAGACCTCTCCCCCAACCCTGCCCTACCCCACAAGGCTAATCACTGCCCTGATTACTAACTACACACACGAGTTTTGCCTGATCCTCACATAAATGGACAAATACAGTGTGCCCTCTTGTCTCTGGCTCCTCCACCAAACATTATGTTCGTGGTTACGAGTAGCAGCTGATTGCTCATTCTCATTGCTGTACAATATTCCATTGTGTGATTACCCCACGATTTATCTATCCACTCTACTGCTAAGGACAGCAAGTAAATTTATGTTAAAGAACACTTTTCATAACTGAAGTAAATGGAAAATGCTAGCTGTACCTTTTCCTAGCTCACATTAGAATAGACACTCAACTATAAATCTTTCATCTCTGTGCCCCCTGAAATCATTGTTGGCCCCCTCACTCAGGGAGATATTGAAGGGAAACATGCAGAATCCAGAGGACAGGGCTCAACATGAAGCAGACACCTGGTGTACTAGCACTCAGCAGCTCAGTCCACCCGCCCCTCTAGCTCTTGGGCATCCCTCACTGTCCCCTGCATGAGACTAGGCCAAGGAGATGCGCAGCCAAGAGTGACTGTGGAGTCCAGCAGACCCGGATTCAAATCCCAGCTTCTCTACTTCTTAGCCGAGTGGCCTTGGGCAAGTTGCTTAAGCGCTCAGAGCCTTGGTTTCCTGATCTGTGAAATGGCAATAGTTCTCTCCTAGATGTGTTGGATAAAACGGGAAAAGGCACGTAAAGCATGTAGAAACTCTCCAATTTCTCCTAACCATTCACCAGGACACAGCATTTTACAGTATACATAAGCCTGCCCACATTTAGTGAACGGGTTGGGACTCTTAATTTTCATTCTGCAGATAGGGAAACTGAGGTCCAATCAGCCCCTTGAACCATTCCTGTTTTGCCTGGCCACTCCTTTTCTATATGGTCTTCACCTCTCCATGGTCCCATCCAACCCTAACCCTTGAGGAGCACTAAGCTTGAGGAATGACTACTAAAGGGTCGCAGGGCCTGCTGGCCTTCCAGAGCTGTGACCGCTGGTCCAGGGATCTCCCAGTGCGTGCGACTACCCAGCCTGTCTCCTGTCACAGGAGGAGGAACCCGAGCAGCCCCCTGACAAGGAGACATCCCTGTCCAGCAGCTACATTGACCAGACCTCCTCAGGCTCCATCTTGGGCTGTAAGTCCCCAGTGTTTCTCCCAGGTCTGAGTAAGCCAAAGCAGCAGAGCAGGGAAAGATCAGGGGTCAGAGACTCTGGTCTGGGTGTGAATTTGGGCTCTGCTGCTTACAGCCTTGAGACCTTGGGCAAGTGAGTAATAATCCCAGCTCTGTAGGGGTTGTGGTGAGGACTCAGTGAGGTGGTGCCCAGCACAGAGCCTGGGATGCCAAGCCCTCCTACGAAGGATTTCACAGAGGCTACTGGCTCCACCCTTATTCCCCTCAGGCCTGTCCCTGAAACAAGCCCACAAACCTGTGCTGTTCAAGGGGCTTTCACCCTCGATTCTGCCAGGCACCAGCTGGGAGGGGACAAACATGTAAAACTCAGGAATGTTGCTCCATAGTTCCAAGGGCTGATGTGAGCAGTCCATGGTAGAGACAAAAATGGCAGTGCCCTAGCCTCCTTCCTTCCATGCAGTGCAATTCCACTGATGTAGTGAGTGCTGCCAGCCAGGCCTGTGCCAGTCGCTGGCTACAGGGATGAATGGCACAGGCCTTACCTTGGAGGAGCTCTTGGTCCTAAAGGGAGGGAGGCACTCAGGTAAAAGGACAACCACACCACAGCTCAGACATACAGTGAGAAGGCAGTCCAGAGCTGGGAGTGCATGAACCTCCTTTTGCAGGGGTCAAAGAGGGCTTCTAGGACCTGAAGGAAGCGTAGGGGTTAGCCAGGGGTGGGAAGGGGTGGGCAGGGAGCCCAGAGCCTGTGGGCTGTTGGTTGTGGCTGGAGCACAGAGGGCAAAGTGGAGGGCAGGCACTGGGCAGGTGGGGCCTGGGTCCCTCGGGTAGCTCCCCCTTATCTTATAACCCTAGCCCACCTGCAGGCTCGGTTTGCCCAGGGAGGGCCAGGCTGATGTGTTCTGATAGGCCTTCCCCTTTGGTCATGCAAAGCCTCGGGGTAGTGGGTAGGCAAGGATGAGGCCTGGAAGCCCCCTTTTCCAGGAGCTGTCCAGGGGAAGCAGCGCAGGCCATGAAATCTGGAAGAGGCCTGACAGGTGCTCCTGGCACATCCTCCCCAGTCATAGCCACATCCACCTCAGAGACAGAGATATCCACTATCTGCCAGGAGTATAGGAGCACTTCGGCCACTGCTGTGACATTCTCTGACTCCTCACAGCTGAAGACTCAATCCTCAGACTCTCGGACAAATGTGGAGGACAAAAGTCTGAGCCAGAGCCCCAGCAAAACCAAGGCTGCCCTAGGGCTGCGCTGGAGCCTTGGCAAGACTGAAGACTCCCAGGGTCCAAGGCAGATGCCCAGCAAGACTGAAGGGACTCAGGACCCAAGGCAGAGACACAGCAAGACCGAGGACACCCAGGGCCCAAGGCAGAAGCCCAGCAAGACCAAGGAAACCCACGGCCCAGGGCAGAGGCCCAGCAAGACCGAGGATACCCAGGACCCAAGTCACAGACCCAGCAAGTCCAAGGATACCCAGGGACCAAGGTGGAAGCTCAGGAAGGCCAAGACTGCCCAGGGCCGGAGCTGGAGACCCAGCAAGTTCCCCACCCATGGCCACACCTGGGGACTGAATCAAAGTTCCAGCAAGACTAAGGATTTCAGTGACCTAAGTCTGAGCCCCAGCAAAACAGCTGTTACCCAGGGCGGGAAACAGAGGTCCAGCAAGGACGATACTGCCCAAGAATCGAGCCCAAGACCCAGCAAGACGAAGATTTTCGGTGACCCAAGTCAGAAGCCTAGCAAGGCCAAAGCTGCCCAGGGCCAGAGCCAGAGACTCAGCAAGACTAAGGGTGCCCAAGGCTGGAGCTGGGAACCAAGCTCAAGACCCAGCAAGACCAAGGCTGCCCAAGGCACAAGCCAGAGCCCCAGTAAGACTAAGGCCATGCACAGCCCAAGCCAAAGTCGCCACAAGGTTCAATCTGCCCAGAGCTGGAGCCAGGGACCAAGCCAAAGTCCCAGCAACAGTGATTCCATCTGGGGAACAAGTCCGAATCTCAGCAAGGCTGAGTACACCTGGGACCTGAGCTGTAGTCCCAGCAAAACTGAGGCCACCCAGGGCCTGAGCCAGAGCCCCAGCCCCAGCAGGAATACTGCTCCCTGAAGGGGCCACTGAGCCCCACACTACTTGCTGGGGAAGAGAGAGATTCTACCTCTACACACTGGTACCCTACCCACTCAGCAAAGCTGGCTCCTCCCAGAGCAGTTAGAAACTTCAGCCAACATTCCTCTGGTTCCATGGTTAAGTTTATTTTACTTGTTCTCTTCTTTTACAAAATTAAAAACTTTAAAAAACAGGCTCAAGTAGCAGCTTGAGTCCCTTTACCCATGGGGACTAAGAAGTCCCAGCCTGGCTCCATGATACTGGGACAAAGAGTGTGGGTGGGTACGAGGCCAGTGCAAGGGCTAAGGGTAAATAAACTCAGGAGGGAGGGTGTAGCCACAAGCCACAGTCCCTGAGTTACAATTCACATTTTAAGAAGGCTCAGGCTAGAGGTGGGGGGTCAAGGCTCAATGAGGTCCTGGGGTGACCAGAGGTTTCCCTGCGGAAGGCAGTAGAGGCCAAGACACTCTCAAGCCAGTTAAGAGCCAGGGCCTGCTCTGGCCCTGGGCCATGGCCTAACCAACACCTTCTCTATCTTCACTCTTCTGTGCTTTGGGTCCCACTCTCCAGGAGGCTTGGGACAAAGGTCCTTCTGCCAGAGGCCCAAGGGCTTTCCTAGATGGTCTGGCTGGGTGGGGGAGAGCAAGGATGCCACCCTGAGTCAGAGGAAGAAGGAGATTCTAGAGGCCACGGTCTTGCAGCCATTGGAGGAGAAGAGCTGCTCGTCCTCAGGGAAGAAGGTGGTGCTTTCCAGCACAGCCTGGACAACCTCATCCCTTGGCTCCAGGCCCAGCTGGGCCAGCTCATTGAGTACGCAGTGCCGCACATGGTGCCGCTGGAGTGGGAGGAAGGGCACCACGGCATCCAAGAGGTGCTCCTCCACGATGCCTGAGCGCCAGAAGCCATCTACAGGAAGGGATGGATGGGGAGAAGGTCCTACATGTCACACGCGGGGAGAAGCCCAGGTCCCCCATCTCCAAAGGGTAGTGCAGGTGTGATGCTGGCCCTCTCAGCCACCTTTTGGGGTAAGGCTCAGAGAGGCTGTATGATTTGCCCAAGGTTACAGAGCAAGGAGCACCAAAGTCTGGGTGCTGAACTACATGGTCAGTGGGCAGAACATCAGACCTCGGGAGATGCCTGGCCCACCCTGGTGACCTGGCCAAATGGGTCTGGGGGTGAAGCCCCAGGCCTGCCTGACGCTGCCCCTGGGATGGGACTCCAGGGTGGAACTCACGGTGTGGGTTGTCCAGGACAGCCCGGGAGATGGCCGGCTCCAGCTCCTGCAGGCAAATCTCCTCACGGTCCCGGCGGCTGCGCCATGCCTCCAGCACTACCTGGTTGATCTGTTCGCCACCAGTGTTGCTAAAATGTGGGGACCCGGGCTGAGACTGAGACTAACAGGTCATAGAATTTGGCCCTCACTGGCCCAGTGCCATCTAAACACAACCTGAGCCTGGGGCCCAGCACAGTGCTGGCAGGAGCCAAAACCACTGAGAACACTCCACAAGGACCACGTTCCCTCTCTGGGTCTTGTGTCCATAACCATGATCCCTGTAGTCCACCTACATAAGCCCTGCACTCTGCAGTTTACACAATACTTTTGTGTCCCTTAGCTGACTTTTCCTCACCCAGCCTCTAAAAGGATGTTGTTGTTGTTAGGTGCTGTCAAGTTGTTTTCAACTCATAGAGACCCCATGTGACAGAGTAGAACTGCCCCATAGGATTTTCTAGGCTGTAATCTTTTTTGTTTGTTTATTTTTAAAACTGCACTTTAGATGAAGGTTTACAGAACTAGCTTCTCATTAAATAATTGGTACACATATTGTTTTGACATTGGTTAGCAACCCCATGTCAATACTCTCCCTTCTCGACCGTTGGCTCCCTCTTACCAGCTTTCCTGTCCCCTCCTGCCTTCTAGTCCTTGCCCCTGGGCTGGTGTGCCCCTTTAGTCCCATTTTGTTTTATAGGCCTGTCTAATCTTCAGCTGAAGGGTGACCCTCAGGAGTGACTTCATTACTGAGCTAAAAGGGTGTCCAGGAGCCATACTTTCGGGGTTTCTCCAGTCTCTGTCAGGCCAGTAAGTCTGGTCTTTTTTTGTGAGTTAGAGTTTTGTTCTCCATTTTTCTCCAGTTCTGTCCGGGACCCTCTATTGTGATCCCTGTCAGAGCAGTCGGTGGTGGTAGCCGGGCACCATCTAGTTGTGCTGGACTCAGTCTGTTAGAGGCTGTGGTGGTTGTGGTCCATTAGTCCTTTGGACTAATCTTTCCTTTGTGTCTTTGGTTTTCTTCAATCTAGGCTGTAATCTTTATAGGAGCAGATTGCCAGGTCTTTCTACCGTGGAGCCGCTGGGTGGGTTTGAACTGCCAAACTTTCGGTTAACCATTTGTGCCACCAGGGCTCTGGGTAGAGAGGCACTAATATTGGCTCTGCCGTTCAGAAGAGTAAACAGAAGCTCAGAGAGAGATGAAGTAATTTGCCTGAGGAAGAACAGCTAGGACTCTTGAAAATGGGACTAGAACTCTCATCCTTCATTTCTCAGGCCTGTGTCCTCTTGGCCAAGAAAGATGGAAAACTTTTTGACCCAGCAGGGCTTCCTCAAAGAAGTGATGAGGATCAGAAAGATTAGCTTTAAGAATATCAAAGGAGAAGTCAACCACCGAGAATGACAATGCCACCAACAAGAGTGTCAGAAGCCTTGGGGAGGCCTGACTGGGCCCAGGGGGAATAGTACTGCTATACTGTGGGACCACAGGCCAAGAACAGACGGCTGGGACTTCTAAGAAGTGTCCCCCCAACTGTGCCCCCTGCAAAGCTGGACCTCACCTGATGAAGATGAAGATGGCTTTGCGATAGTTGGTCCCATACACGACCCAGGAGGAGCCTAGGAAAGGTCGCAGGACCTCCATTAGGCCTGGAGGCAACTTGTCCATCTCATCGAAGAGGAAGAGAGAGCGACTGCAGGCAGTGAGGTTCCCCTGGATCCAGCTCTTAAGATCCTTCTGCAGGGTAGAAGTAGGAGTTCAAGCGGGTGCTGAAGACACTACCCCAACCCCAAACTTCTTCCCAAGGCAAGAACTGACCCTTCACAGGAAGATATGGTCTTCCAGAAAGTACTAACCCCTTAATGGGACTGATGGTGAAACTGTGACCCAGACAGGGACAGGAACTTGCCCATGGTCACACAGTGAGTCAGCAGGAGAACTGGGTTCAACCCAGGGCTCCCACCTCCCTGTTCAGGGCTCCTCCCACAGCACCTATTGCTTTCTATAAAAGGAGAAGGCTCTTTCCTGCTCCATGAACCTTCCCAACACTGTTGACAGCTGAAACAGATCAGTCTGGGAAGTACATTGTGACCAAGGACAATACGAGTAGGAGCTAATATTAATTGAGTGTTTACTGAGCCACGATGGGGTTAAGTGCTTGACAGAGAGAGGATAATGCAGACTGTTTGGCACACATAAGTGCTCAATACATGATGCCTGCATTACATAATCACATGTCCCTCACAACTATGCCAGGTAGATACCGCTATTGCCCTCCAGAAATCAAAGCAAGAACTCCCTGCCAGGTAGAATGGTACCATCCCAAGCCCTGCTCAGGATGGGTCCTGAAGGCTGAGTCTCCAACTGGCTATGTGGCCTGAAGCAAGAGGCTTCCCCTTTCTGAGCTCAGGATACTCCATAAGGACTGTAACCCCACAGTAGGGCAGAATAGTGGCCCGTGACACGTCCAGCCTACCTTATAGCGCTCGATGTGGCTGGGGTGGGGGAAGTGGATGACGGGGGAAAAATGGTGCACATGGGGGCTTCGTAGGCCACCCCGGAAGAGGTAGTGTGCCAGCAAGGAGCTGACATAGGACTTGCCGGTGCCTGTCCAGCCATGCAGGGAGAGGACCAGCGGCTTTTTGGGGGCCGGGTCATGCACGAAGGCCTTCAGCGCCTTCACCACCAGCGCCTTGGCTAGGTGCTGACCGGCCAGGTGCTGGGCCAGATCACACTCCAGACCTAGGGCCAAAGAAGGACAATGTGAAAACCAAGGACACATCCCCACCAAGGAGGAGATTTTCAAGGGGGAACCTGATCTAGGGACCCCTATGTTCTGGGACATTGTTTACAAGCTGTCTATGGAAATGAGGTGGAAGTGAGGCCCTTAGGGGCTCTGGCTGCAAGAACCACCTTCAGGCTTGGCTCAGCTTGGCAGCGCCCCCATTAGGCGGTCCTTCAGATTGCACTCAACCTTAAGTAGGTTCGTGCAGTCTACACGGTATGCCCCAGACCCCTACCCATCCCCAAAGCAAGCTATTCCCTTGACCGCCAGTCCACTCTTTGGATGCCTAGAACGTCCCCACAAGGGCTCTGCTGTCAAAGGCCCTCTCTCCACGGGCAGGACTCTGCTCAAGCCCCAGTAAGCCACCCCAAACCCTCTCCCCAGCCCCGTGCCGGAGGCTCTCTGGTTCCCTCAACGCCGGGCCCACTTCTGACCCTGGCCATTCGGACGTCTAGGGATCCTGCCCCTCGGTTCTACCCTTAGGGTCCACAGCTGCCTCGGGTCCACAGCTGCCCCGGCCCCGTGGGAACCCCGGGGTCCGAGCGCTCCCCCGTATGCCAGCCCCTCGGCTCCGGACTCCCGCGGTTCCTCACCCTGGAAGTCGGGCCGGAAGTCGCACTCGCAGAAGTCGCCGAAGTTGCAGCGCAGCGAAGCCAGGTCCCAGGCGGCGGTCGCGGCTGAGACCAACCCAAGCAGCCCGAGGAACGAGGCCCAGGGCCAGCAGTCGCGCGTCGCAGCCGCCATGCAGGTGAAGCCCGAGCTCTCTCGGGGGGATGTCACCAGCCTCTCCCGGAAACTACAACTCCCGGCGTGCACTGCTCCGCGGTAGCCACTGTCCGTCGCCTACAACTCCCGGCTCCCCTCTCACTCCTTTTAAAGGCCCGCCCCTTAGTCCTGCAGCAGGACCGGAAGGCTCCAGGGGGAGCCCGTGAACCGTCCAATCAAAGGCGGCAGGCCGTATTTCCATAGTCACGGTAACTAGACGACCAGCCTTTACCCGTTGCGGTCAAGTAGATTCTGACTCCTAGCGACCCTGTGGGACAGAGTAGACCTGGGCTGCCCCTGGGATGGGACACCAGGGCTCCAGATGACCAGCATAGCAGCTCAGAAAGAATAAACGATTATGACCACAAAGGGAAACGTAACAATAATAGCAAAAACATGTACTGCACCTTATACCTTGCAAAGCACCTTTTCCATGCTCTGTTTTTTCTTTTTCATCACAAAAGAACGCTTACTAATAACTTTTGGTGAGCACCTACTATGTGCCGTTATTGTTGTTAGTTGCGGTGGAGTCCATTCCCGACACGTGGCAAGCCTATGTCTACGGAGTAGAGCTGCACTCCAACGGTCTTCAGGGTTGTGACCTTTTGGAACCAGATCGTCAGGACTCACTTCCGAGGCACCTCTGGGTTGGTTCAAACTGCTAACATTTCTGCTAGTAGTCCAGAGCTCCAGCACTTAACTGTGTCATCCAGAGACTCTTCCTTTAGTGTTAGATGCGTTATATGTCTTATGACAATAGTACCTATCATGCAGAGAAATGGTGCTACTTCAGTGAGATACAGACACATAAAGGGCTTGGGCTCAGAAGGTAATCAATAAATGATCATTGGTAATCCATTATGTATGAAAATGGCTGTCTCTTACCAACAGCAACTATGTGCTAAGTGCTTTAAAATCAACCCTAACCAAAAAAAAAAAAAAAAACCGTTGCCATCAAGTCGATTCTGACTCACAGCACTCTATAGGATAGAGTAGAACTGCCCCATGGGTTTCCAAGGAGCTGATGGCGGATTTGAACTGCTGACTTTTTGGTTAGCAGGTGAGTTCTCAACCACTGAGCCACCAGGTCTCCAAAATCAACCCCAGGAGAAACCGAAACGAAACCCACTGCGGTGGAGTCAATTCCAACACATAGCAACCCCATAGAATGGAGTTGAATTGCCCCATAAGGTTTGAAAGGCCGTAAATCTTTATGGAAGCAGACTACCTCATCTTTCTCCCGCAGAGTGGCTGGGGGGTTCCAATGGCCAACCTTTTGATCGGCAGCTGAGTGTTTTAACCACTGAGCCACCAGGGCTTCTCATCCCAGGAGATAGGCTCTGTTATTCTCCCCATTTTACTGAGGAAACTGGGGACACAAGAGGTTAAACCTCTTATCCAAAGTCACTCAGCTAATAAACAATAGAATTAAACCCAAGTCTGGCTGCCACCAAAGATCTAATAACACTAAGTTATATGTTATCTAGCCTATCTTTGTCAAAGGATTCAGAAGCAAAGGACCCTAGACATTTTCAATTCAGTGAACAGGCTCCCCAGGCCTGTTGCCTACTTCCCCACCCACTGGAGTAAGGGAACCAAGACAACTGCCTTCATGGCCCACCTCCTCACCCCACCCCATCCGTATACACATACACAGATTTCTGGGGCCACATTTCAAAGCCTGGGAAGACATTAACAGCTCCCGTTCTTATGGAGAGAAAAGGAAGTAACTCTAGTCTTCCCCCTTCTGCTACTGTGAGGGAAAAGTACGTTCTCTCTCCAGTCTTTGGTTTTCCAAGAGACTTTCCACCACCAAACATCTCAGATCCTTGGTTGTGTGTTTGTGGAAATTGTTGCTGTGGCTTCCTACAGCAGGGAATAGGGCAGGAGTGGGGGTCAGGCCAACCATCTCTCCCACTGGGTTGGAATTAGCTGTGAGCTAACTGGTGTGTAAGCTCCTCGAGCACAGGGACCGGGTTTTAGTATTTGCTGTAACCCTGGCTCCTGGCTTAATCTGGAATGTCCCAGGTGCTAAATAAATATTTCCTGAATAAATGTTCCCACTTTTCACCTAAGAAAAGGTACTTCCTTCCTCCCCAGGGCCCCGTGAGAGACAGAAGAAAGAGTCATAAAAGTTTATTATATGAAAGAAAAACCATGGCTTCTGTACATCTATTTACAGAACAGATAGTTATTTACAGCAAGATGGAGGCCTTGGTGGTGGTGATGGGATGAGGGAGCAGATGCCTGGAGAGGTGTGAGGAGGTGTGAGGAGCCTCCCATGGCTCAACGACAGGGAACCTCGGCAGGAAGAGGAGAAGCAGAAGCTGGTGGGAGGAACAGGAGTTCTGGTTCTTCCTGAAGAGAGACTCGGTGAGCTTGTAGCAGATGGGACAGAGCCCAGCATCCATGCAGGGCCTTGGAGGAGCAAGGGAGATCCTGGAGTTGAACCCAGAACATTCTCGGGCTGATCACAGTGTCCCTGGGGTGCTGTGAAAGTCAGTGCCCCTCTCTGCCCCGATGCTGCCCGCAGCTGCAGAGGGGGAAGGTCCCTGGAGGTCACAGCTCACTGGAGCGGACGGCAGGCTCCAGTTTGTGGGACAGGGCAGTGAGGACCTTGTCGAACTTCTCATAGCGTCGGGCCTGGCTGCTGCTGGCACCCTGGCTTCCCCAGAGAAGGCGCATCTGGAACTCCGTGCTGAACACCTCCAGGAGCTCCGGCCTGGCTTGAAACCCTGCAGGGTAAGGGCACAGAGGTCAGGGGACCACCATCATCCTGCCTACTATACCTCTCAGGGCTCTACTCCTGGGGGCCTCCCCCCAGCTCCATCAGAGTTCCCAGGTTTGTTGAATGAACATAACCGCATATTTAGCACCTGCTCTCTGACCGTAAAGAGGCGCCCTGGTGGTGCACTGGTTAAACTCTCAGCTGCTAACCAAAAGATTGGCGGTTCGAACCTATCAGCCACTCCTCGGGAGAAAAGACCTGGTGATATGCTCCTGTAAAGATTATAGCCTAAGAAACTCTATAAGGCAGTTCTACTCTGTCTTACAGGGTCACTGTGAGTTGGAATTGACTCAGTGGCAAAGGGTTTTGTTTGGTTTTGGTTTTCTCTGACCTACTATTCGGAATATAGAATTTAAAAGTGACTAGAAGATTAAATATTAATGTTAACAATTTTTCTGAGATCTTGAGTAATTTTTCTTTTCTTTTTTGAATTTTCCTATGAATTTTTTTTCTAAAAAACATGTATAAATGGTGTAATTAAATGTAAAAAAGTATTTTTTTTTCCCTGAAAAATAAAAAGGCAGAAAAATGTACACCAGAATGTTCACAGCATTTACCTCTGGGTAATTACATTGTGAGTGATTTTTTTTTTTTTTAAATCTTGTGTTTGCTCAGCTGTAATTTCCAATTTATCTACGGTGAATTTTATGACTTAAGTATTGCCTAGGACAGTAAAAGACTATCTAAAGCCACTTTGTCTCTCTTTGGTCCTTTCATGAAGGGGGGTTTTACCTTTAACTAGACTGTGAGCTCCTTGAAGGCAGCTCAGGTCTGTCTCAGCATGAGGACCCAAGGCCAAAGTGCTTTGCAGACAACCTTGTAAAGTAGGCCTGCTAAAATGCCCACTTCACAGATGAGGAAACTGAGGCTCAGAGAAACTAAGACACAGCTAAGGTGCCCTTTGAATGATCTGTGTGTCCTCCTACCCCAGCATGGTGCCTGCTATTAATAAATGCTTGTTGAACTAATGAGTGAATAAAGAGAAAGGATGAGAAAAGGGTGACAGGATACAGGGTGGGAAAGAGAGGGATGGGGAGAAACAGGTGGACATTTGGAGAAAGTGAGAGCAGCAAGTCAGGTAGAGGGAGGCCCAGTCCACAAGATCAGTGACTGTCTTTCCCTGTCTTTCTGCCCCTGCCAGATGCAACCCGTCACTCACCCTGCAGCTTGACTTCAGCGTTGGTGTGGTACAGGCCTCCGTGGTGTGCCACCATGCGGGCAGCCTCCAGATGGGCCAGCATCACCTCCACGCCGTGCTCCGTGTTGTCCCAGGGCTCAGGACCCTCAGCTGGGGCCGAGTCACACTCCAGCAGTGTGATGAGTGGCAGCACATGAGGAAACGTGGTGTTGCTCAGTGGCGGGCCCTCTGCAGGGAGGGAGACAGCAGGCGCTTAGAGACCCTCAAGGACCCAAACATTCACTGCAGTCCTAGAAACTGAGTTGCAGGAGGGAAAGGAGCCCACCTGAGGTCCCAGAGAGCCTCCAGTGCCCCTAACTCCTGGGACAAAACCTTCCATACAGATTCCCCCATGGAAGGCAGCAGTCAAGAAATCAAACAATTTGCATTGGGCAAATCTTCTGCAAAAGACCTCTTTAAAGCGTTAAAAAGCAAGGAAGTCACTTTGAAGACTAAGGTGCTCCTGACTCAAGCCATGGTATTTTCAATCGCCTCATATGCATGTGAAAGCTGGACAATGAATAAAGAAGACTGAAGAACTAATGCTTTTGAATTATGGTGTTGGTGAAGAATATTGAATATACCATGGACTGCCAGAAGAACGAACGAATCTGTCTTGGAATAAGTACAGCCAGAATGTTCCTTAGAAGCAAGGATGGTGAGACTTTGTCTCATGTACTTTGGACATGTTATCAGGAGGGAACAGTCCCTGGAGGACATCATGCTTGGTAAAGTAGACAGTCAGTGAAAAAGAGGAAGACCCTGAACGAGATGGACTGACACAGTGGTTGCAACAATGGACTCAAGCATAACAATGATTATGAGTATGGCGCAGGACCAGGCAGTGTTGTACGTTGGGTTGCTATGAGTCAGGACTGATTGGACGGCACCTAACAACAACAACAACAACAATAGATTCCCCCAGCTGAACCCATAGCCCCAGCCACTCACTGCAGCCTTGGCCCAGCCCTGACTCAGCTTACACATTTGCCAGATACAGAAAGTGAGCTAAGGGAGAATAGCTTGCCTAGAGCTCAGTCAAGCCCTCATAGTCCACACTGGGAGAGTCTTTGCCGGCCCAAGAGGGCTGAAGCCTGTGGGCTGGCTGTCCAAGGTCACACAGCAAGGTTAGAGAGATACCTTTGCCTTCATTGAGGCTCTTGAGAAATGGCTTGAGCTTCTTCTCATACAGGATGGCGCCCTCTGTGTGTCGCTGCCGCAGGGTCACCCATGTCTGCTCCAGCCTGGTGATCTGGAGAGACCAGACTGTGAGCAACCAGCCAGGGAGGGGCTGCAGGGGCCACTGGCCACAGGCAACTACACTGAGTGGAAAGCCAGCATATGAATCATAATAATTCTTACTGTCACCATTCATGCACCAATCAGAATGCTGACTGCTTTTCATATGTACCTCATGTAGCCCTTGCAACAACCCATTTTACAGATGAGAAAACTAAGACTCACAGGAATGGCTTGGCTTGCCCAAAGTTATTCAGAAAATAAGTGGTAGAGCTGGAAGCTGAACCAAGGACATTGTCTCTGGGATGCTGTTATTATTTGTTAGGCGTAGGAGAGTCACTGTAGTGTGGATAAGGTTCAAGCTCAAGTAAAACACTTGTCAAATTCTGACTCTTTCAGCCTCTTACAGTGTGGCCTTAGGCAAGTTACTGCTCTGCCTCAATTTCTCCATATATAAAATGGAGACATAAAAACATCTACCTCATAAAGTGTTTGGAGGGATCAGTGCTTGTAAAGTGCTCAGTGTAGCAGCTAGTACATGGTAAATGCTCACTGAAGAGAGCTGTTTTACTGTTATGCTTTAAACTCATAACGCTCCTCACTCATCTGACAGATGGGGGAACTGACAGACAGAGAAGGGAAAGGACTTGGTCACCCTCTCAGGGCAGGTCAGCAGCTGGAGAACTCAGTTCGCCCAGTTGCCCTTTCACCAATACTGCCTAGAAATTCACAGTTCTTCCCAATTGGATATACAGCCATCGCAAAGAACGTATCTCAGGGCTGTTCCAGACAGTCTGCCGGATGCCCTGCTCTACTGGGCCCCTCAGTACCTGAGCCATGTCCAGAGCGCCCATGACCGCGGCGAAGCTGAACATGTTGCCCATGGTCCCCCGCAGCTCGGCCGCCAGTTGGATGGTCTTGTGCAGCAGCGCCGCCCGCTCCTCAGCGGAGCCGGCACAGCCCAGGATGTCCACCGCCAGCATGATGGACATGGTGTGGAACCTGTCGGAGAGGCCGAGTCAGAGGGGGCGGGGCCGGGGGGCTGCCCCTTCTTGTTGTTGAGCCGGGCAGAGGCAAAAGTCAAGAGGTTGTGATGGGTCAGTGAGACTTGGGAGGCGTGGCCAGAATGGTGGCCTAAGGCTTTATGATTGGTCTGTATGAGTCGGGGGCGGGGTCATAACGCCTGCGCAACAGACTGAGGGGCTTGTGATCGGTCTGTGGAATTCAACAGGCAGAGCTGTTTAAGAATGAAGGAAGAGAACACAGAACTGAGGGGTGGGGTGAAGGTTGATGGGCTATGACTGGTCAAGGGGATGCAAAACATGAATACGGAGATAAAAGACTCAGTCTTTGGGGAGAACCAGGGTTGCATAGGGCTGAATATTGAAAAGTTGTGATTGGTCACTGGGATTAGGGGGCGTGGCCAGTGCCCCTGGGAGCCTGGCTGAGAAACTTGATTGGCCAACCGGGCAGAGCAAAAGGTGAGGTAACCTGCGGGGGTTCCCTGCGGTTCCCAAGGTGCTGGTGCTTGCCTTACCTTTCCAGCAGGTCTAATCGTAGCTGCCGGCCATGGGGTAGGGTGAGCAGCTCCATGCCCCAGCGGACTCCCATTAGGGTCTGCATCTCCTTGGTAACGCCCAGTATCCTAGCAACCTGCAAGGACGCCCAGAGGGTTGATTAATTTCCTGTCACAGATGGCCCAAGCCACTGGGAGGGAAAGAGCTTTATCTTGGAGGACAACCTGGAAGGCCCGGTTTGAATCCCAGCTCCGCTGCTAACCCTCTGGCAAGGATTCTACCTCTCTTGAGTAAGCCTCAGTTTCTCCATCTGTAAAATGGGGGATAAATGGGAAGATGCCCAGAGGTACCTGGCATGTTAATTATTCAATTAAGGTGAAGGACCAAGGCACCCTTATTCCAGAGGGCAAACCTGAGGCCCAGGAAGAGAAAGGGCTCACGGAGCAACATCTCTGTCCTGTCTCGTTTCTTGCTTCTGGGCTATGAGGCCAGTGAGACCAGGAAATCAGTACCGCCAAGCTACAAAGGGAGAAACTGAGGCATAGAGAGAGTTGGGATCCTCAGATGACCAAAGACTCACACAAAGCAAAGGCACAGGCTTTGACAATTTATAGGCCAAGGTAATGGATTTTTCCTTACTTTTCCACTAGGGGGCTTGGGGTGGGCAGTCAGCCCTTTTATATTCCCTGGACCAGCCAGCTGACTTTCTTTCAGCAGCCTCATTATGGGATGTCCAGGTTGGTGCCCCAAGTGTCCCAGGGAGCCAGACACCAAGACTGCCCAGTTTCAGTGCCAAACTGACACCTGGAAGGAACAAGAATGTCTTCTTTTTTTGCTTTTTTAAAGGAGAAAATGGAGGCCCAGAGAGGCAAAGTGACCAGCCAAGAGTCACACAGCAGGTGAAGGACAACCATGAAGCTAGAATCCAGGCCCAGTCTCTATACTGGGGAAATGTGGAGGCCAGCACCTCATCACTCTGACCTCTGTCCCAAGACCAGAGGACAGGTACTGCCAGCATCTAGCACCTACCAGGCAGTCAACCTTGGTGACATGCCGGGCCAGCGTCCGGGCGTCCACCTCTGCCAGCAGCTCCTTGACTTTGTGCAGGAGGCCCACCTCCAGCGGCCGGTTGTCCTTGGGGATCAGGAGTGACTGGAAGGTGGCTGGGTTGAAGGAAGAAGTGGCTTCCACAACGGGGACTGTGAAGGCCCTGCCCCAGTCCCCCTCAGAGACCCCATTTTCTGACAGTTCCTTTAGCTTCTCCCCGTAGCTTCTGGCCTGCCGGCTGGAGGCCTCAGCTGCTGCCCACTCATAGCTCCCACACATGGGAGGCTGGAGCTGGCAGTAATGGCCAGAGTCCGGGTCACTGTAGCTGCTGAGCGATGGGGATGGGGAGGCCTTGCAAAGGCTATGGGAGGGGCTGGCATGAGGGCCCTTGTCCAACTCCCCAGTAGGCTTTGGGGCACTTCCAGGGCACAGCTGGGGCTCGCTGGAACGGCGGGTAACAGGGGAGGCAGGCAGCACTGTGGCAGAGGGGGCCGCAGGGGTGGCATGGACATGGGTCACTGCAGAGAGAGAGAGGGAGAGGACTGGTTACTGGGGCCCCTCACCAGTGAGGTCATCACCCCCTCCCCAAAAGGTAGGCTTCACTCTACAGGAGCACCCCTGCCTCCCCGCACAGGGTGGAGGCCAGTCCCAGAAGACTCTGGCAAACTGACCAGCCCTTGGTGATACTCTAAAATAACGTGGCCCCCCAGAGTTTGCATACCAGAGCCCTAACAGTGCTGAAGCCCTTGAGGAACCACTGAACTGCCTGAAGGAACTTCCAGTGATTCAGGGGAACTAAGCACTTGCTGGAGTTCATTGTGCCACATGGAATTATCTTTCAAAGAATTAGTAATAATGATTTATTGAATACACATTGTGTGCCAGAAGCTGGTTACGTGCTGGAGATACACTGGTCAACAACAGTAAAACCATCAGCAAAAATGAGAGGTGACATTTATTGAGCTCTTGCTGCCTTGTCTGCACATTAGTCCATTTAATCCTTTCAACATGTCTGTGAAGTAAGTACTTTTATGATCCTCATCATACAGGTGAAAAAACTTGAGGCTCAGAGAGGTGAACTGACCTGCCCAAGGTCACACAGCCAGCAAGTGGTGGAGCTGGGATTTAAAACCAGGTGTTAAGTCCCGACTCCTGGGTTATTTTATTACTCCTCATTACTTAGAAATTATAATTTCTGGCAAGTGTTTCTATAGTCAGGGGTGTTGTTTTGATGGCATGTTTGTAGTTTTGACTGAGTTGATGGCCCTATATTTAGGGAAGGATTTGTGATGACATGTACAGACAGCAACACTCCAACAGAACGCCTCTCCAGGCAAAGGTTCCTCCTGGAACTGCCCCTCCACTTTGCCTGCCATGTGGACAATATGACCAGTTGAAAACTCCCCCCTCCCCCAACAGAAATTAACTAATGGCATGTTTTCTACAACAGAAACTTTCTTCATATTAAAAAACAAAAACAAAAGTACAGCTGAACTAATTTTGTTTGAGCCGGCCACTTGGAACCATGGAGCTAAGTCACTGGAGTTCCAGCCGAAGCAGAGCCAGCAGAGAGCCTACATTCAGGAAGAGCTCGACCAATGCGAGCTGAGTATTATTGCATGGGTGAAATTCACAGCATCTGAGACCAGGCCCAGCAACACAGGGCCCCTGTCAGACTTCACTGCATCCTGAAGAACACACTGGGAATCCCCTTCATGCACAGTGCCTGGTATCCAAAAGGGACTTAACAAATCATTGTTGAATGAACAAGCCACAGACAGGTCGACATCAGTAGTTCCACTGGCAGATTTTTAGTGTAAATTCTTGTAGGGCATTGCAAAGTGGTGTCACTAGAGAGGCAAAAACACAATTGTACACCAGCTAACAGAAGTCATCAAAGACAGTACACACGTGTG
Organism: Dugong dugon; assembly: GCA_030035585.1. Taxonomy (NCBI): domain Eukaryota; kingdom Metazoa; phylum Chordata; class Mammalia; order Sirenia; family Dugongidae; genus Dugong; species Dugong dugon. The sequence goes on from CM057471.1 coordinate 72,484,422, forward strand.
CACACAGAGTCAGTCCACCTGAACACCCCCGCCCTGCCCCTCCCCTCTCCCTGGGCCATACCGGTGCTGTAGGCGGGGGAGCTGGGGCTCTCGGAGATGGGGGACATGGGCGAGTGCAGGTCTGGGATCTGATCCATGCTGAGGGCACAGTTGCGGATGGATTCCCGGGGGTGGGGCAGTGACGCACTGTGGAGCAGACACCTTCATAAGCATGGAGCCTGGGGGGCAGCCAGCCCCGGTGACCCCCACCTCTGCCTCTATCCTCAGTCCCTTGAACTTCAGAGCCAGAAAGGATTGGGAGTAACAAGTCCTACCTTTCCGTTGACAAGTAAAAAGAAACTGAAATCCAGAGGAGAAAGCACTTAACAGGTCACACAGCAAGTCAGGAGCAGAGGTGGGAACCGAGGCCTTGACTCCCCAGCGGGACTTTGGCCAGCACATTCCAGTCTTTGCTTTCACTCACTCGGTGTCTGTTTAGTACCTTCAACATATCCTGCTCTCTTTCTCCACCCCTACCCAGCATTTCCCTCCCACAAGGCTGAGACCAGCCTAAGAGGCTAGGCTTGGGGACACCAGGCTGAGCCATGGCTTCTCAGGCTCCTCTGTATCCCTCCTGTCACTAGAAGGAGAAAGGAGGGGTCTCAGAACCCCTACTAGCCCCCATGTTGCTTTTGGACAAATTAGTAAATCACATCCATCCTCTGGTGCCCCAAGCTTGATGAGCCCCCAGTTTAATGAACAGAGGGTGGGCTGGATTTCAGCTCCCTTCTGCCCCCTGGACCAGAAACCCTTGTGCAGTATACAACCTACACGATTCCCTTCCCTAAAAACTTTGCCTCCAACTTGGAGAACTGTCGGGGGTCAGGGACAAGCCAGTGATTGGGGAGCCTGAGGGAACCCAGCTGGCCAGCCTGGCCCTTCCTCACTGCTTCCGCACCATGCTCAGGATACCTTGGACACACGTGACTGTGGCTCCTGGCGCCATCACAGCCACTGGTCCCAAACCACAGACCAAGTGACTGCTAGCCATAGAATATCCATCCATCAATTCCTCAGCTGGCAGCCCCCAGCCTAGGCCCAAGGAGATGGGGTTGTGGGGGCCTATCCAGCTGCTGGGGGCATAGGTCACCGGGTCTCTTTGCAAACAACTGGGGAGACGGTAGCAACTAGGGGCACACATTTTGAAGTCAGCAGACCTGGGTTTGAATATCGGTCCTACCATCTCCAGCAAGTGGCTTCCCCTCTCTGAGCCTGTTTCCTTATCTATAAAGTGAGGATAGGACCTACCTCCCTGGGGTAAGTGGGGGTCGGTAAGATCAGACACAGCACTAAGCACAGGACTAGGCACACAGTAGGGCCTCAGGACTGATCAGCTGCTGTGGCTTTTCCTGAGATCTTAAGCCCTGGTCTTACTCTGCAACTGGGAGTTCTTAAAATGTTGCTGAGAACACTCCATTCCCTGTGCTGAGGTTTCTATACTGCAGAGGCCTCTGCTGTGATGCCCACACTGGCCCAGCTGGGTGGGGTGGAGAAGGGTGGCAGGGCCCAGGTTCCCTCCCCAGGATAGGACAGCAGCCAGAGCTCCTCCTAAGCTAGAGCTTGGGTAAGACCAGTTTATGGTAGGAACATGAGGGTCAGAGAGGAGAAGTGACAGGCTAAGGACACTCCATGTGGTACTTCCTGACCTTCCGCCTGTTCTTTCCTGCACAGACGTTCCAGGAGAATAACTTCACCTCATTCAACATGAACAGGGCCTCCCTTTTCTCACCAGTGCTCTTGTTACCAACACCCCCATTTGACCAGCAGGGAGAATGAGGCCTAGTGCAGGGTCCTGGCTTACCTAGTGGGGCAGCCATCACCACGGGTGAGCTTGTCGGCGGTTAGCCCGTCGGTCATGGTGATGCTGCGCCGCTTCATGTGGCTGGCCTTTGGGCCCGAGGGGCTGGCAGGGCTGGCAGCCTTGCCACTGCCCTGGCTCAGGCCATAGCTGGCCTCGAGGTAGCGCAGTGGGAAGGTGCGGTTGACGGGGCAGTAGATGATGGCACCACTCTGCTCTGACACGGCCTTGCGGCTGCCCACATGATAGCGCACAAGGGCGGGCACGTGATCGAAGCTCTCCTGCTCGAACAGGTACTGGATGTGGGTGTAGCTCTCACCCGCCTTCACTACCACCTTGTTGATCTTGAAGTGCAAGGCCTGGTTGCGCCAGCGGCACGTGAGCACGTAGTCACCCAAACTGGTGAGTGAGTCCCGGATGAGGAAGTCACCGTTGCGCTGCACCAGGGTCTCGGAGACCTGCAAGGGGACATAGTGAGGCTGGAGTAGAACAGGGGCAGGGGAGGCCAGAGATCCAGGCCTGGCGGACACAGTGAACAGAGACATCTGAAGCTTGACGGGGACACAATGACCCAGATTCAGAGGAGGCACCTCAGCCCAGGGTCTAGGGCACAAAGGCTTAGGAATGGGAGGACGTCAATACCCTGGAATGGAAGTCACAAGGCCCTGGGGCCTGGGGAAGTTTGAGGGTCTCTGTGATCTGAGACCCAAGTCTCAGATCCATTCCTTCTCGGGCTCCCGTTGGGCAGAGAGAATTCCACAGCCTCATTTTTCCAATCACCCAGGACTCTGGCTGTCTTGGGCCTTTGCATCCTCAAGCTGTTCTCTCAGCCTAAGGCGCCCTTCCCATCCCACCCATCTACTGAACTCCTCTCCATCTCTCAAAGGCCTCCGTCTAGCAGACAGAGCTGCTCGCTCCCCGGGGCCCCCTCCTCAGGCTCACCGGCACTCATGCAGGATGCTTCATTCTTGAACTTCTCACACCAGCCCCTCACTGCCTGCCTGCTGTCAGATTCTGCCCTGGGCCACAAGCCCTCTACGGAAGCTACCACATCTTTTATCTCTGTGTCCCTGGTGCCCAGCACAGAGCCTGGCACAGAGGTGGCACTTGACAAAGATTTTCAGTGCAAATGAAAGAGGGAACAGATGTGATCCAACAGCCCAAGTCTGTGCCTGTGAAGTCACCTCAGCCCAGAAACTCAACTTTGCCAAAACTGAGTAGCCTAAGATGGATACTTCCTAACCAAACACAAGAGGATGATATACAGACCAGTAACAATAACAATACAGGGGCCAACATTCATTTGAGCTTTCTATGTGTCAGGCATCATGTTAAGCACTTTACATGCATTATTTCATTTAATTCTCACAGCAAATCTTTGAGTTAGGTACTATTAGTATGCCTATCCTACAGATGAGGAAATTGAGGTTCAGAGAGGTGGAGTGACTTACTCAAGGTCACACAGTCAGTAAATGGCAGAGCTAGACATCATTGCAGTTCACTTTGATTGAATCTGCCAGGCAATATGCCAGAGCCTCTTGGTAGCTGGGGCCAGCGCTGGGGCCAGCTGAGGCAGTAGGCGGAAGGTCATACTGAGGTCCCAACTCAGGGCCCACTCACCTCACGGGGAATGCGGCCATGGTACCAGGCATGGCTGCGGAGATCTGTGCTGCTGAGTTTGAGTTCCTCCTCTAACTCCTTGTGTAGTTTCTCTGGCGATGAGTCCAGAATGTACTTCTCCTTGGAGAACTGGGTGGGAGACAGCAAGAGTTGGCATCTATCAGAAAAGCTCCCTTCTTCTTCCCCTCACAACTTTACCCCCTCAAGTGAACTCCTTCCATCTTAGGACTCTGGGAACACTGAGGCACAGGTGCCAGGAAGACCCTCACTCAAGGGGCTTGCTGGGACCCTGCACTCCTGGCTCTCTAGAGCAGCAGGAGTAAAGAAATCTCAGTTCTTTCCACCAAACTGTGCCCAAAGGGTGCCAGGCCCCATGCTATGTGCCAGGGTAGATGCAGCAATAAATAAACCCAAACCCTCAAGGAACATCCCAATTTAAGAGAAGGCAAAAGCTGACGTGAGCATCCGAGCCAACTGAGGTCAGCACCACAATACTGGACAGCGGCAGAGAAGAGCCAGGTCTATTTAGAAGGGAGATAATGAAGTCTAGGTGGTGAAGGGGTCAATGAAGACTTCCTGGAGGAGGTGGCAATAACACTAACTATATGCTAGGGACACCAAGGCTGTAGCTGATCTTGAAAGTGGGGTCAGGAGGGATTTCTATAGGTGGATGGGGAGGCAAGGCAGAGGTACTTCAGGCAAAGGCATGGGCTGTCTGGGCAAGGATACATTCTGGGAAGGTGAATTATACAGTTAAGCGTGGGGGAGAGCCCCTATAAACAGGGCCACAGAGGCCCTCACATACAGACAAATGTCATCTGGGTTGTCCTTTACAATTCCCCAATCCCTTGCCCCTTGCCTTCTCAAGCAATCCTTGTCAGGTGGGGCAGTTGAAGACCAGCAGGGAAACCCATGGTCACCCGCTAGAGATAATGCCCAGGACTACACCAATCCACCTCCCCAAGAAGGGATGTTTCTAGTTCCCTGGTTCCTGTGGCCTGGGAGTTAGAGGCTGACAAACCCCAAGGGCCCTAAGGTCAGGGGCAGTGGGAGGAGACCCCGCTGCCAGCTACACCCCCACTATGGAGCCCAGCCCAATCCTAGCTGTGCCAAGTGAGTTCTCTGGGCCTCAGTTTCCTCCTCTGTGCAATGGAGGTGGTGTGCTCTGCCTAGCCTGCCTCACAGGCTTCCTTATAAGGAGAGCCTCTATAGACAAAGAAGCACTTTGCAAATTACAGCACCCATGCAGCGGTGAGGGATCAGTAGCGTTAGATGACAACCAGCATGGTAGTGCCTGGCTGGACCCTGGCACAAATACTGCCTCACAAGCTGTGTGGCCTTGAGCAAATGACTTTGCCTTTCTGAGCCTCAGCTTCCTCATCTGTACAAAGCGTATGATGACAGAACCTGCCTCACAGCATTGCCAGAATAAAAGGAGAGAGAGCGTTCATCTCTCTCTCCAGAGCACTGCTCTAGCACACAAATGCCCTTGTCACTGTAAGAACATGAGATTCCTTTCCCCTCCATTCTCCCAGCTCCAGGCCCCAAAGATTGCTCAGCCTTGACAGAACCCTGTCTGGGTGCCCCAGGACAGATCGCAGGGCTGGCCAGGAGGCAGAGAAGATGGTGGGGGGTGGGGGGCTAAAGGGCCCAACTTCAGCCCAGGTAGCAGCTCTCTCCAGGGCCCCCTGCTCCTCAGAGTCCAAGGGTCCTCTGGTCCACTCCCTGTCTCTTCGGCTCTTCCACAGATCTCAGATGCTAATTCTGCAGCTCCATACTTCACTCCTCTGCTCTCACACTGCCTCAGTTTATGCCAATCGACACTGCTTCTAAGACCCTGATTCCCAGCTTCAGAGAAATCTAGAATCTCTGACTCCATTCATTCAACAACATTGACTAAGACCCACTCTGAGCCAGGTCCTCTGCCAGAGACCAGGACCCCAAGATGACCAGGACAGGTAGACCCCTGTCCTGGGAGAGCCCATGTGCAGAAGCAGGACAGACACTGACAAGCAATGACAGGTTTTTGGAGTGTTCTGTGATACCCAGAGAGCTCTGGGACCAGATGAGAACTCCCTTCTTCCCTCTGCCCCCATCTAGTCAGGGGCAGGGGCAGGGAGGGCTTCTCTGAAAAGATGTTTCCACTGAGGCCTGAAGAAGGATTGGATCAACCAAGCAAAAGCATCAGGGTGGGGACAGCAGGAGGGCAGGGAAGAGCTTGTGAGAATAGAGTGGTAATGCTTGGGCCCTGCGGGCAGAGCCACGGGCTGGGTGGAAGGGGGAGGATGGGTTAAAAGCTTCAAAGGGGCTGGGGAGGAGGGGTGGCAGGCGCAGGTGTGGCAGGGCCTTGAGGCTGCCTAGGGACGTTGGAGTTTACCCAGATGGCTAAAGCAGAGTTGCAGAAGATTCTTTTAAGTGTTGGGGCAGAGTTTGATCTGCTGTGTGAGCTGCTTTCCAAGCAACAGCAGGGCAGGGTAGGGCTTGGAGATAGTGAGTAGGGGGAGGGCACTTAGATGGACATTGGTTGGGTTAGGGGAAGAGGACTGAGGGGTCAGAGAGGACTGCCAGGTTGAGATCCTGGAAGGGGCAATGAGACACTCTCTGAGGTGGGCAAGGCTGGGGCAAGAGCAGCTTGGCAGTGGGCCCATGAAAATTTGGGCTGTGAGGGGCCTGCAGGGCTCTGGGGACAGATGGTGGGGGTGGGAGTGTGTACAGGTGCTCAAGGGGGTGATCAGAGGAGAAGTAGGGTTTATCCAGAGTCTGAACATCCTCTGTCCATGGTAAAAACTGATGGGAGGGTGGGGAGGACAGGGAGGCCCCAGCTGCGCTGAGATTTGGGCCTTCTCAGATACCTACACTTCTCTGAGAGATCCGCTATTCTTGGGGGGTCCCTGGCCTCCCTCCTCACACCCACTGGGCCTCCTCACCTCTCACACTACACCAAGCCCTGGGGAGGGGGAGAGTAGGGGGCTACAGGGGGAAAGAGGGACCATTACCCTAGCTTTTGGGTCCTTTTCCTTGACAAAGAGCATGCATCTGAGAACTTCTACCAGTTCCACAGCTAGGGGCATGAGGGATATGGGGCAGAAAAGGGGAGGGGGCTGTGTGGAAAAGAGCTTGGCCCTAAGACTTTGCCACCGTGTGATCTTGAGCCAGTCACTTCCCCTCTCTGACCTGGGTAACATCTGTTAAAGAGGAGGAGAGAGTCCAGCTCCTTTTTTCCAGCCCTAATCAACAGTCAGAGAATTGGGGAGGGGGGTGGTTCTTAACACAGCCAAGCGCATCTGTCTGAGGACTAGGAGGATGGGAAACCCCAGGGTCCCTGTGCCCTCCCCTTCACCCTCGCACGAGGGTCCCCAGCTCCCAGAAGTGGAGCGGGGAGTGTGGGAGGGGATGCGTCGGGGTGCTAATGCAGTATCCCTGAGCTCGGCGCGCTGCTATTGGCCAGAGATGATCTCACCGCCTGGGCCTGCGCGCGCCTGATTGGCCGGTGTGAGGATGCTGCGCTCCGCCGGAGGGGGCCGTCATTCAGGCGGGCTCCAAGCTCGTGTATGTGTGTGAGCCCCGGGAGCGCAGAGGTGACGCGCCCGGCGTCCCCCAGGGAGCTCGGGAGGCAAAAGTGCTGAGACCCTCGGTCAAGGTCTTAACCCCTTCCCACCGCCCTGCGCCCGGCAACCTCCCTCTAGACCCCTGGGCATCCCAAACCCAAGTAAAGCCATCCCTAGAGGATGCTCCGCAGAGAGGCGGGGTCCGGGTCTTCCCCTCCACCCGCTTCGGTTTAACCCTTTCACCGCCAAGGCGCCGTTTCGCACTGCCCCGCAAGCTGGGTTGCGGGACCTTCGTCCTAGGAGTGCCCGAGCCCACCTAGAGGGCAGGGGTGTGGAGGGCGCTGTGGTCCCAGCACTGGCACCTGCGGCATCCCCTCAGGTTCCCGCCCCTCACTCAGCCTTCAGACCCCAGCCCAAAGACGCCCGGTACAATGGGGAACCCTATTGCCCGGGTCAGCTGCAGGGGCCGGAGTGCTCGCTGGAGGACCGACAGGACACCAGGGACCCCATCTCCCCGCACCCAATGCCCCAGCGCAGCTCCCGCCTGCTACGGAGGCAGTACCGGAACGGCATCCCCAGCGACCCCAAGTCCCGGGAATGGCAGCTGGACCCTCAGCCTGCGGAGTGTCTGGGCGACCAGAGGTGAAGCTGGGGCGACCCCGCCCCCTCCCCTCCCTCAGCCTACCGTCCGGCCGGAACAGACCCTGTCAGGCACCGCGGGGTTGCGGCTCCCCAGCCGTTAGTCACCAGGCGGAGCGGCCAGGGGTCCCAGCCCGGCTCGCCCAGCAGTGGCCGTGCCGCCCCCTCACCTGCACCTGCACGAAGGAGCCGCGGTAGAAGCAGCAGGCAGCGGCCGACAGGGCGCTCCACAGGCTGCAACGCTCTGTCATGGTGGGGCCAGGAGGCCGCGGCCAGGACGGTGCGGGGGGACCGGCGGCCGCGGGGCAGGGGCGCGGGACCGACCGGGCTGGGCACCGGCTGCGCGTGCCTCTTGGCGGCGCGATTACCTCATCGCCTTGTCAGGGGAGGAGCAAGGAGGCGGGGCGGGGAGACCCCACCCTCCAGCCGGCCAGGAGAGGGGAGGGGGCCATTGTTCCTCCCTCTGCCCGCCCCGCTCCCCGCCCCTCGCCCCAAGTGCTTCAGCCCCGCCAGCTCTGGCTGCCCCCGAGAGGTGCTGGCGGCGGAGGGAAGGACCTGCCAAGGAGGGGTAGCCTTGGGACGGGGGATGGGGTGGGAACCCCTGGGACACTGAGGGTGGGGTCCTGCCTCTCCCACTCGCTGCGCCCCTCACTGACCAGGAAGGGGCAGAGACTTTGGATTGAATCACACCTAAAGCTGGAAAAATCCCTGTATGTGTTTGACCAAATCCTTTGTGGCCTCAGGAAATCTCCTAGAGCCCAAGATTTCTCATCTCTGATATAAAATCAGAGACTCTCTGCTGGGAATCTCGAGATGTTCGTCTGACAGACTAGGGGTACAGAGAGCCAGTAAGCTAAATGGTTAGGGAAGCCAACCTGGGTTCAACTCTTGGCCTCTTCCCTAACTAGCGGCGCCCCACCCCCACCCCAGACTCTTCTCTTGGAGCCCCAATTTACCATCTGGAAAATGCAGCTAATACCTATGCTGACCTCACAGAACTCTTGTGAGCACTGGCTGGGCTGATGCATGTAAATTGCCAGGCATAAAGTAAGTGCTTGATAAATGCACGCTATTGTTTTCAAGCTTAGTGTCTTAGAATCTGGATTTTTTTTGTCCGAGAATCATAGGCTTTTCAATGCAAAGAGAGCTGGCCTGACTCTGTATCAGTCTGGTCCAAGTTCAAATTCTCCTGACAACCTGTGTGACCTCAGGCAGCTGAGTCCGCCTTTCTGGGCCTCAGTTTTTGCTTTTCTTTTGTTTCTGTAAATATATCTGAAGCTCTGGAACCGGGAATTTTAGAGTCTTGGAATTCTAGAATCCCTGTCTTAGAATCAAAGGATTGATTCTCACATCATGATCTGAGACCCCTGGAGTTCTGGATTCTTCAAAGATGAGTACCTCAGGGGATGAATGGACTTTTGGAAACTGAGCATTGATTCCAACTGCCATCTGAGGCTTGAAGCTAAAACTAACAAGGACTTCATCCTCTGGGGGATTGTTTGAATCAGTTCCACTGGTATTAGTTCTTTTATAATGTTTTTTAAAAAGCTACATTGTTTAAACCCATAAACGAAAGGAAAAAAATATAAAGCTAACAGTCTTCATAGGGATCTCACTACCATCAGTGATGGGACTCTCACTACCTTGCCAGGCAACTGGGATTTGTGGGGTATTGAAATATGCCCCCATGTGTTCCACCCAATGTCTTTGGTGCTGATTCTCCCTGAGACCTCCCTCCAGGTATGGTGTAAAGACTCTGAAGGAGGACACAGGGCCTGGATTCCAGGAGCAGCTACTGCCTGACTAGCTACGGCCTTGGGCTGCACTCCCCGGGCTCCCCCAGCTTGCTTTCTGCCTTTGCCCACACTCTTACCTCTGCCGGGACCACTCTCCCACCCATCCCCACTTATCCTCAACTCCTTTCCAACTTTTCATTCAGGGAGAGGATGTCAGTGAATGTTCCCAGTCAACTACAATGGCCTGGCTTCAATGCCTCCTCCTCCAGAAAGTCTTCCTTGATCTTCCCTCTCCCCAGCTGAAAGTCATCCCCTGCCTTCGGAGCCTTTATGATGTGGGGGAGAGCAGCTCTGAGCACTCCACACTCAGCCTCATTACTAGTCACTTACAGTTTTACAGGCAGCATCTCAGGATAATGGAATGTCCCTGGGGTCAGGAACCAGGCCAGCCTGCCCTGTTCCAGGCCTAGCTCCCTCGCTCATGGGCACAGGCTAATTGAGCCCATAGCAACCCTGGACTGGAGGTGCTGCTGTTATTCCCATGTCACATCGGTGAACACTGTGGCACAGAGAGGTGATGCATACACCCAAAGTCACACAGCAAGTACACGGCAGATCTGGGAACTAAATCTGCAAAACACAAGCCCAAACCATTGTGTGATTCTGCCCTGGTCCCACATGGCCTGGTGCTCCTTGCCCTCTGCTGTGTACTCAGTCCTCAGCATGGGCCTGGCTCTGGGGGATGTTCCTGGTATCAAAAGGCCAAGGGCTTTGTACATGGTCTTGTCATCAGAAAAAATTGGTCTGCAATCTCAGCTCCAGCCCATAGTAGCTGTGTGACTGCACTTTTCTGAGTCTCAAGTTTCCCATCTGTAAATGGGCTTAACGCCTTCAATGCCCATCGGTAGGGGAAGAATTCAAAAACTTCCCTCACGTAAAGAGCCTGAGACTGTCTCCCCTCCAGTGCCCAGCAGCCAGCAGAGGGCTCTGCATACAGTGTTGTGTGCCATCGAGTTGTTCCAACTCATCGCAGCCCTCTATGACAGAGTAGAACTGCCCCCATAGGGTTCCCTAGGCTATAATCTTACCAGAGCAGATCGCAAGGTCTTTTCTCCCACAGAGCCACTGGTGGGTTGGAACTGCCAACATTTTGGTTAGCAGCTGAGTGCTTAACCACTGCGCCACCAGGGCTCCTTGTACACAAAGTAGACACTCAAAATGTGACAAGATTACTGTTGTTATCATAGTTATTTTAAAACTGCTTTTTCAACATTCCCACTACCAAGGAAAAATTAAGCTTTCCAATAAATGTGAGCTGCGCTCATTATCTGTCCATAAAGAACTGAGTCATCCTTTCCTGCTCCCACATCCCAGCACCCAGCACATGGCAGATGCTCAAAGACTGGGTGGGATTCGAGGGTCACAGCCTCTCTGCATGGTGACACCCTTGGGTGGAGTAGAGTCTGGCGGTGACAAGCATTGGGATGCCCTGAGTTTGGGGCCAGGAGAGAATGATCACAGATGTGGGGAGAATCTACTTAGGGTGGAAACAGACCCCAAGCACTGCCCAAGTCCCTAGACTCTCTCCTCCTAGGAACAGGCAGTAAGGTCTGGCTCCTAACAGGGTTCCCAAAAAAGGGAGGTGCTCTGAGCTCTCCAGTGTTCCCGGACTAAACCCCAACTCCCGGCCCAGTCCCTCCTACCTTCACGTAGTCCCCGCCAGCCTCTGGCTCCCCAGCAGCCCTGGAAAGAGAGAAGAGACGTGAGCATCCCCCGCCCTACCTGGGCCCGTGGCTGCCAGCCTCTGCCCACCTGGCTGGGGCCAGTGCTGACCCTCAGAGCCCAGAGGGCTCACCCTGAAGGCAGGAGGGGGCACTGCAGCTTTTTGGAGTCTGCTGGCCTGGGTGCAAAACCTGATCCTCCACTCTCCAGCTGTGGGTGCAGCTCTGGGCAAGTCCCTTCACCTTTCAGAGCCTAGGTCTCCTCATCTGTAAATCAGTGATTAGTCTCATAGGGTTACTGAGAGGACTCAGGGAGCTAATGATGTTAAATGTTTAACCTTGTGCCTGCTTCCTGAATCACTTTCTTTACCTGGCTTCAGGACTCCATGCTCGCCTGGTTCCCAGCCCCCCCTCACCACCCGACTCCTCCTCCTCTCCCTGACTAAATGTTGGAGGGCCCCAGGCTGGGGCTCAGCACTCCCAGCACACTGCTGAGCCACTGCTGGTTATGGAAGGCTGGGGAACTGATCCCCTCTGCCTTCAGGGGTCTGGAATGGAGCCTGGGGTGGGGGGCCAGAGGGGTGGCTGCTGCTGGCCACCTTGTCTGTTCTCCCAAAGTGCCAAACAAATATAATTCTTCTCCACTGTGAGCCACCTCACCCTGCCCATGGCCTTCAATGCCATCGACTCTAATACAGCCTGGACCTACCCCTTCAACGCCAGACTCATAAATCCAACTGCCTTCTTAACATTGCCCCTTGGATGTCTGAAGGCATCTCGAACTTGTCTTATCAAAAGCAAAATTCTTGATCTTCCCCACCCCGCGTCCCTGCTCCCTACACCGTCTTCCCCATCTCAGTTGATGTCAGCTTCATCCTTCCTGTTGCTCAGGCCAAAAACCTTGCGGTCATCATTTCTCCTCTCTTTCTCTCGCATTCTATATCCAATCCATCAGGAAGTCCTGCTGCTCTGCTTTCAAAATAGATCCTGATCACTTCTCTCCATGTGTCAGCCCCAGCCCTGGTCTGAACCATCTCATCATGGAGCACACAGCAACCTTCTCAGTAGGCTCCCTGTGTCTGCTCTTACACTCCACAGACAGTTTCCATGCCACTGCCAGACTGCGCCTAAGATCAAAACCTAAACAGATCATGGCACACACACCCCAACCTTCCAGTGGCTCCCATCCCTCTAAGAACAAAATCTAAACTCCTTTCTGTAGCTTGTAAATGCCTGGCCATGTAATTTACCATCCAAACCAGAACTGTTCTTCTCTAGATAGTAAATGGGGTATCATTATTATCCCACAACAACAGGCATAAACTGGGTCGTATATTCCCCAACCTATAAGGCTCTGTGTAACCTGGTGCCCAACTGGCTGCCTCACCGACTCCCCAACATGTCTCCCTCATTCTGCCCTAGCCATACTGACTTCCTTGATAAGCTTTTTCCTGTCACTGGACCTTTGCACCTGCTGTTCCCTCTGCCTGGAATGCTGTTACCCCAGATCGTCATGCATCTCACTCCTTCCTCCCACTTCATTCAACTTTGCCATCGAGTCGATTCCAACTCATAGCAACCCTATACGACAGAGTAGAAATGCCCCATAGGGTTTCCAAGTAGCAGCTGGTGGATTTGAACTGCTGACCTTTTGGTTATCAGCCGAGCTCTTAACCACTGTGCCACCAGTGTTCCACTTCATTCAAGGCACTGCTTAATTTCATCTCCTCAGAGAAGCTTTCTCTCATCACCCTACCTAAAATAGCCCCCTCCTCCTTCACTCCCTGTTCCCAACCCTGCTTTATTTTCCTTACGGCTCCTCCTTTCACCTGAAATTACCACTTCACATCTATTTATTTACTGTTATCTGATGCCTCCATGAGACTTTGTCTCATTTGCCATCAAACACCCATCTTCCAGCACAGTGTCTGGCACACAGAAGGAACTCAATAAATGTTGCTTAAACAAACCCCGTTGCTGCTGAGTCGATTCCAACTCATAGCGACCCTGTAGGACAGGGTAGGACTGCCCCATAGGGTTTCCAAGGAGCAGCTGGTGGGTTTGAACTGCTGACCTTTGGTTAGCAACTGAGCTGTTAACCACCACCCCACCAGGGCTCCATTGCTTAAACGAATGCATGAATAGTAAACACTCAAGCAACGTTAACCACTATCATTATCATTAATTCTGACCAGCCCTGGGCCCCAGTTCTCTGGCCAGGATAGGCCACGGTCTTCCCATCCGCAAAATGGGGGAGGGGGACTTGAACATTGGGAAATTGCTTCTTCAAATACAGAAACCCAATATTTAAAACAAAAGAAGGTTGAGTTAAAAAAAAAAAAGTGGGTAAAGTATTTATTCTTAGGGCAGAATTCCACCCTGAGATTTTCCCAAATCCTGAGGTCAGGGGCTCCTCACTGAGAAGCTATCTGACAGCCTTCCCTGTTCTAGGGTCCAACCACCGTCCCTTAAGCTGCAGCTTAGCTGAAGTAGTCTTCCAAAGACATTGAGGTTCTTTTTGTCCAGGAGCAGAGCGGGTAGGGTGAGGTGGGGTGGGGACCCCTCCTCCTGCCCATCTCCACCCATTCTTCCCGGGTGAGGTGTCCCATCCCAGCATTTCCGGCCATTCAGGCCCGGAAATCCTACTGCTGCTGGGAACATACTGGCCAGGACACTGGGATCGCCCCAGCACTTCCTCCGGCTTCCTGTCCACTTCCGTTCAGGCTCCCAGGGGCAGGAGCAGAGCCTTGGGGAGGGGTTGGCTACACCAGGGATTAGACCAGGGTGGGGTGGCCAGAGCCAAGGAGGGTGCTCAGGACAGAGGCCTGGGCCCCAGAAGCTCAGGGCCTGGGGCCTCACTCCAGCTCCCATCGCCTCTTCCTACAACACTCAGAGGTTTCCAAGACATAATGTGACATATCTACTTACAAGCCACTGCCATCATTCACCTGGACTATTGCCACTATCTCATCACTGGCCTCCCTGCCTCCAACTATGCCCCCTGTGACTTTTCTCTCTCCAGCAGCGAGAGAGGTTCTGTTAAAAGTCAGATCACATCCTTCCTCAGCTCAAAACCCACTGAGCTGGTCCCCAATTTCACTCAGAGTAAGAGTCAAAGCCCTCATAACAGCCCCATACAAACTGGCCCCTCGTCACCCCTCCAACCCCATGTCCAACCATGCTCCTGTCACTTACACTGCTCCAGTCAAGCTGGGCTTCTTGCTGTACTTTGTTTTTTCCACCTCAGGGCCTTTGCAGTTTCTGTTCCCTTTGCCTGGACTACTTTTCCCCCAGATATTCCTCCCCTCCTTCAGGTCTTTACTAAAATGTCCCCATTGATACACATTCCCTGGCCATCCCATCTGAAAGTATGACCTTCTCAACCCTCCTTATCTCCCTTCTCTATTTTATTTTTCTCTTTGGCACTTTATCTGACATGTATTTTATCTCATGTATTAACAATCTCCTCTTACTACAACATCAGCACCACAGGGGCAGGGACCTGTGTCTAGACAGTGCTGGGCACACAATGTTGTTGTTGTTAGCTACCATGGAGTTGGCCCCTGACTCATGGCAACCCCACGCACAACAGAATGAAGTGCTGCCCAGTCCTGTGCCATCCCCATAATTGGTGGTGGATTGGACTGTTGTGATCCATAGGGTTTTTATTAGCTCATTTTTGAAACTAGATAGCCAGGCCTTTCTTCCTAGTCTGTCTCTGTCTGGAAACTCTGCTGAAACCTGTTCAGCATCATACCAGCACACAAGCCTCCACTGACAGACAGGTGGTGGTGGTGCATGATGTACATTGGCTGGGAATTGAATCCAGGTTTCCCACATGGAAGGTAAGGATCCTACCACCGAACTACCAGTGCTCATTGTAGGCATCCAATAAATACTTTCTGAATGAATGAACACCATAGCGGCCCCCTGAAGCCCTGAGGACAAAGTCTAGTCCTCTTGTCCTCAGCCCCCTGTGAGGGCCTCTGCTAGTCATCCCTCCTCTCTCCTTTCACTCTTTCTTGCATTCTTGCCTTCTTATACTTCCTCCAGAATTCTGCTCCCTCAGCCTCTGGGCCTTTCCACATGCTGTTCCCTCTGTCTGGCATCTTCCCTCTCACTTATGGCCAAAGTAATCCCTACTCAGCCTTCAGAACTCAGTACTCAGTTTGCTTGGAGATTTCTGGAAAACTATCCCTTCCATTGTGATGATCAAATCCAGAAATCAAAGCATCCATTTTTAAAAACTCAGCTCCATTAATCAATTTGTTTATTCTTTATTTTTGGACTTAAAAGGCACTTCTCTTCCAATATTAATGGTAAAATCAATTAATAAATAATAGTGACAATTCAGCTAAATCAGTCCCCTTAATTAGCTGCATTAATTATTTAAATAACCAACCCCTTTAATTGCCTGTATTAACTGATTTGTTCTGATAACTGATACCACTTATTGCATACATTAACTTAATTAATTGGATTAATGAGCAGTAATTAGAGCCTATTAGCCTTTCTTGCCCCAAATGCACATTTAAATCTGAGCTTCACCTTCAGGGCTTTGATCCTGGCCCAGAAGGAAGGGGTGAGCTTGCCCCAGGAATCCTAGAGGAGAAAGGTTGGGGAGAGGCCGCTGTCCTGTTCCACCTTGGCCCTCCCTTCACAAAGGCTGAGGCCTGCTGCCTGCCTATCCTCTATCTATCCCCCAGTTTGTTCTCTTGGGCCTCAGGGTCTGGTCATATGGCTCTGATGGGAGACCTCCCCAACCCAGGGGCAAAAGAGTGCCAAAAAGCTCCGCCAGCTGCTTCTCGGCTCTCCCTCTGCCCTTCCCCTGCCTTCCCCTTTCTAAGGCTCAACTTCCTCATCTGTGAAGTGGGCAGATTATAACTATCTCCCCAGAGGGGCTGTAAGAATTATGAGGAGAGGTAGAAGGTTCCCTAGCCTGTGTGGGGTTGTCCTCGCTGCCCCAGCCTGCACCCAAAAAGATTACTATCCTGCCCCTCCTGGGGCTAAAGCTTCTTCCCCTCCTTCACTCAGACCTTCTTAGCTCACTTACAGCAGAGAAGCACCAGGCACCTGCTCTGAGTTACTTAGTCCTTAAAGGCACTGGGCAGAAAAGCTAGGGTGGAAAGCCCCGCCTCTCCAGAAACACCCAGCCATGGGGCCTGTGGGATTCCCTGCTGGGAAGGTTCTTAACTTTAGACCCTGCTCTGCCCACCCCCTCTAAAATGGGCCACCATTGTCCTGACGACATTCCTGCTCATTCTCCACCATTCCAAGCCCTCAGTTTTCCCGACTGGAGTGAGCTAGCCAGCAAGAGCTCAAGAAATGGCATTAATCCTTTGAGGAGAAGGCAGACCAAGCCTTTCTTCCCAGGACAAAGCTGGGGATTCTGAGTCCTGAGAGGTGCTAACTAAGACTCAAAACCTGCCAGGGAAGAGCATTTACTGAGTGCTGACTGAATGCCTGTGATCTTGAAGCCCCACTTCATAGGGAGAAAACTGAGGCCTGTAACTTGTCCGAGGGCACACAACTGCTCAGACTAGAACCAGGTTGGCCTGACATTAAATTCCATCTCTGTTCCTTGCATGTGTGGGCTCCCCGGGAAAATGGGAACTACTCCTGGTAGGGATGGAGAGAATCTGGGGGAGGGGAGGGCCAAGAAAAATACTACTCAACTAGACTAGGGGTTCAGAACCAATGTCAGGAAGAGGAAATGGGGTGGAGGGGAACAGAAAAAAGATCCACTGGGGCTCTGAAGAGAGCCGTTGGCTGGGAAGCAGGAAGCTATGTGATCCTGGACAAGTTCCCCTCACTAGGCCTCAGTTTCCTCTTCTATAACTTAGATGTGGTGATAACAGCATGAGCAGCTCCTATTTACTGGACTTCCTTGAGCTAAGCCCAGGATAAATGCTCTACCTGCCACATCTTACCCAGTCCTCACAACAACCATGTGAAGCTGGTACATTATTGTCCCCAGTATACAGACAGGAAAACTGAGGCTCAGGGAGGAGAAGGGACTTGCTGGAGGTCACAGAGAGAGTCAGTAGGCCTCTGAGCTCCTAGCATATCCCACTCCTGTCCTCCCCAGCCCTCACCCCACACAGGTGAAGGACACAGGTTCAGCATCTGGCAGACAGGGTCCCCCGGAAGTCTAGGGGTATATGTGGCTTCAACTGGGGAGGGAGGGCAGTCCATCCTTCCCAAGCCAGCCCAGTTCCCACAGCCCGAGGCATCCAGGGGTCTCAGGGACTGTGAGAAAGTCTCCACAGGAAATGAGAGCCAGGAACAGCTGGGCCCCCTCGGAAGACAAGGACCAGCCGCCTGGAGCCTGAGGAGGCTGAACAGGCTGGGCCCACCACAGCCCCCACCCCTGGGGGGTAATCGCTACCAGATGCCCGGCAGCTGACGTCACTCCACAGGGCGAGAGGGTCGTGGGACTCTGGGAAGAGTTGGGAATTCTTGGACCAGAATCAACATTCCAGAAGAAAATGGGGGGTGGGGGGAGCTCCTGGCCTGTTCTCAGTGCCTGGTACCATGGCTGCAGCAGAGGCAACATGAGGTGACCCAGCTCTCCTATATGGTGCCCCTTTTCCAAGTTTCGGTTTCCTTTCGCACAGCTAGAGAGCCCCTTGGGAGGGGCCTGGGTCTCTGGGTGGGAGGCAAAGGACACTTGGGCGAGACACCTTGAAGTAAAGTAGAACTGTGCTTAGATCCTCTTAAAAGGAGAGGTCCTCTTAAAACATAAGTCAGAGCAGGTCCCTCATCTCACTCAGAGTCAAAGCCAGGTCCTCGCTGGGACCTTCCAGGTCCTACATTTTCTGAACCCATTTCCTCTCTGGCCTCGCCTCCCACGCACCCCCTGTGCTCTATACAGCCACTCTGGTCTCTGCAGTTCCTTAAGCAAGCCAAGGATGCTCCCACCTCAGGGCCTTTGTATATGCTGTTCCTCAGCCTGGTACACTCTTCCCCAGATAGCAAGGTGATTTGTTCCCTTATCTCCTTTGTCCATACATCACTTTCTCACTGAGACTTTTTTCCTGGCTAACTTTTCTAAATTGCCACCACCAGCCACCCTCATCCCCATACAACCAATCCCTCCATTTAATTTTAATTTTTCTCCATAGCTCCTTTTCCTAGATAACTCACTTATCCTGCCTGCCATCTGTCTCCTCCACATTGGAATGGGGACTCCATGAGGGCAGGGTTTTGTCTGCCTTGTTCACTGTTATCTCCCCACAGCCTACAACAGTGTCTGGGGGCATAGCTGCATCTCAGTAAATATTAAAATGAATAAAATTCTAATTCACTAACTATAAAATATCAAGCAAGTTAATAACCTCACTAAACCTCATTGTCTTCATCTGTAAAATGGGGCTCTTATTACCTACTTTCCAATGGGTTATGGGGAGTCATTTGAAGTAATGGTAGAAAAAGCTTTAGATTTTGTACATGTGGAAAGTGAAATGTGTCCTTGTGGTTAAGAGTTTGGGCTTGGAAGTGGGTCAGATCTAGGATCAAATCCAGGCACTGGCACTCTATGACCCCAGAAAAGTCCCTTTCCCTCTCTGAGCCTCGGTTTCCTCACTGGTAAAATGGGAATAAAGGCTCCACCTCACAGGAGTTGGCAGGGACCGTGTGTTAGACTGCATCCCAGGTGGGCTGGCCGGTTGTGAACAGGTCATGATCATCTCTGGGGCGAGCCCTGGTCTGCTGATTCCTGTAGGGGAGCCATTTGGGGGCCTCCTTTCTCTCTCTGGGTGTCTGTTTCCTCCTCTATAACAGACTGGCAGGGAGTGGGAAGAAGGCTGCCAGTGGCTCTCTGGGACCCGCCATTTCCTTACAGAAGGCTGAGGGTGCTTGAGGAGCAGTGGGGAGCTAGGCTAGTGCTCTCAGTTTTGGTAGCTGAAGGTCCTTCATCCCTGTGCTGTTGGCCTCTCCTCCCTCCTTCTTCCTCTTCCTCATCCCCCATGATCTCAGCAGGGAGCAGGGCACCAGGAAACTCCTGCAGCCTCACCTCTTCCCCTTCCTTCCTCCTGCTCCAGGTGCACCCTGTTTCCCAGAGGGTATGGAGGATGACATCATCTCCCCCAGCTTAGGTTGCTTCCTGAGCAGCCACTGGGATGACCCCTCAGGACCCACAGGAAAGGAGACCCTAGTCTTACTCAGAGGTGATTCTTCAAAGGCCGTCTTCCTCAAACTGGATGGATCCTCAGAGACTATCTTTGACTCATCTGGGATGCTGAGGAGACTAAGGCTCAGGGTGAGGCAGAACTAGCCTGAGATCACCAGATGAGGCAGCTCTCCTGACTCCAGGGTGCAGGGCTGAGGTACAGGGCTCCTGGAGAAAGGTTGGGCAGTCCCTGGCCTGGTGGGCAGGTGAGACACTGGGTCCAGGGACACCAGCAGAAGGCTCAATCTGGTCTGCTAACCCCACCACCCTAGGATTCCCAGAGACTTGGGGTGACTGGTAGTGAGGCAGAGTCTCTCCATTTTCTCAGTCAGCTCCAGGCCAGACCTGATGCCAGAGGCACTTCCAGAAGCACCAGGACCTCTGCCCAAGAGGGGAGAAAGGCTTGGGTTGGGTCCTAGGCTTGGCATTCTCAAGGCTCCTAAAGACTACCTTCTCAGAGGCCCTGACCCTGCTGTTGTCCACTCATTAAGAGCATAGACCCAGAAGTCAGAATTAAAGCTGTTTCTGACTTTCATTAAAATGAAAGAACCCAACACGTTGCCATTAAGTCGATTCCGACTCATAGTGACCCTACAGGACAGAGTAGAACTGCCTGATAGGGTTTCCAAGGAACAGCTGGTGGATTCAAACAGCCGACCTTTTGGTTGGCGGCCGAGCTCTTAATCACTACGCCGGCTGCGTCAAACTGGGCATGTAAACCTCTTTTTCCTCATCTGTAAAACGGGAATGATGATAGTACCTCATTCCTAAGGCTGTTGTGAGTAGGTGAGCCGATGCCCACTGTGCGCCAGGGCAGGGCGGGGCAGCGTTAAATCCAAGGAAATATGGCTTAGAAAAGCCCACGATGCTAAACCGGTACCTGGGTTTGTCAGCTGTACTCCCAAACCCATTGCCCTCCAGTCGACTGCGACTCACAGAGACCCTACAATACAGAGTAGAACTGCCGCATAGAGTTTCCAAGGCTGTAAATCTTTACAGAGTAAGCAAACTGCCACAACTTTCTCCCGCGGTAGCAGCTGTTGGGTTCGAACCAGCGACGTCTGGGTTAGCAGACAAGCACTTAACCACTGAGCCACCAGGGCGCTGTCAGCTGTCCTAGGGGCTCGGATTTCCCTCTCAGACTACTCCTGTCCCCGCCGGCCCTCCTCCAGCCCAGCTGGGTCACTCACCCTCGAGGCCCCAGCGCGGGGCATCTTCGGCCCACTGCAGTCATGATTTCCCCGCGGTCGCCGCCAGCAACACCCGGACCTCCTCAGCCCGGCGGCTCCCGCCTTTCTCTAACCACCCAGCGGCGGAGTACCTGGCAGGGTCCGGGGGCGGGTCTGACCTGTAGACCACGCCTCCGGGCTCGCCCCTCCGCCCTCTGCTGGGTTCAGCTCCACCGCCAGCTACTCTAGCAGAGAAAGCTGCGCCGCAAACACCGCCCTCCGCCTGCTGTCTCGTTCCGCCCTCTACCCATGCGTCCGCGTTGGGGGCGGGGGAGCCACGCCCTCCGTTGCACAAACCCCGCCACCATCGACCTCTCTCCGTCCGGCTCCAAAGCTTGCTTCCCCAACGGTCCACAGCTACAAAGGGGAAAGGAGTCGCCCCCTAGATACAACCCCTTCGTCCCACCCCGCTCCCCCAGGCTGTCTGCGTTGCTGGATGGGAAGGACCAGGCTCCTAGCGAACATCTCAGACTTCGGGGTATATCAAACCCCCGCAGGCCCATCAGGCCCTCACCTCTAAACACACAATTCTTACTCCTCCACGCCCAGATGAGCCAGATTTTGAAGGGTTTCGCAGGACAAGAGAGCCTGGGGCAGCCAGGGATGGTGGAAAAGCATTAGTTCCATTAATCATAATCATAAGCATTCCCATTCACTGAGCATTTCGGTGTGCCAGGCACTGTGCTAAGATTTTGGAGGTATATTACCCTTGAATCCTCACCACAGCCCTATGAGATAGGTGATATCATTATACCCACTTTTGAGATGAGGAAACTGAGGCTCTGAGAGGGAACAGACTTGTCCAAGGTCATGCAGGTAGTAAGAGGAGGAGACTGAAATGGTTTCACTGTGTAGCTTTACAGGGTTCCACTCCCCAATGAACAGGGGTCTACACCACTAGATTACAGCCCAGTGCACAGAAGCTGTTTGATGTCTCAGGGGAAGGCCACTCAAGAAAGGTCCCAGAATCTACCCTAGAGTTACTTTTGCTCAGCTGGGTTTTTTCTCTTTATTTCAGCAGGCACTTCTGACTGGTGTGGTTTAGTCAAGAGAACCTGGATGATCCCTTTGGTTGGGGGTGACAAGTCTCCCCGAGGCATGAAAAAAATGGCCCTAGGCTTAGAAGGTGGTTAGTACAACGTGATGGATAAGTGTAAGGCCACGGAAGGCAGGCAGATTCCAGCTAAAATCCCAGCTGTACAACCTGGGCTGAGTCCCTGTTTTCCCATCTGTAGGATAGCGCTAATAACAGAAATTTCTACAGTTTTCAGTGAGATAACATTTGTTTTTAAACTCAGTAAAAATGCTTACTGAATGGGAGCTATTGCCACATCATCATTATTTGTATTTTTGCATGAACTCAACTCATTCTGTGTTATGGATTGAATTGTGTCCCTCCAAAAAGATATGTGGAAATCCTAACCCCTGGTACCTGTGAATGAGATCTTGTTTGGAAGTACCGTCTTTGAAGATGTTATCAATTAGGTCAACATGACATTATACTGTAGGAGGGTCCTAATCCAAGATGAATGATGTCCTTATAAGCAGGAGAAGATACACAGACACAGGGAGACATAGGAAGGACTCCATGTTACGCTGCAACTGCAAGCCAAGGAACACCTGGAGCTACCAGAAGCCAGGAGAGAGGCATGCAAGTTTCCCTCTCAGAGCACGCAAAGGAATCAACATAGCTGATACCCTGATTTGGACTCTCAACCGCCAGAACTGTGAGAGGATAAATTTCTGTTCTTATAAGCCACCCACTTTGTGGGATTTTGTTATGGCAGCCTAGGAAACAAGTTCACCCTATAACCAAGTTAAGTTGACAGATAGTTTTTTAGATCAGGTTAAGCAATGTTGTCCAATAGAACTAAACACGGTGAGGAAGTTGGGGGTAGCAGAGGATGGATCCATGACGGGGGTCAGGGCTGGCCCAGTAGCAGAGTGCTCATGCTGGAGACTGTCTATAGGTTTGGAGTCTGGTGGACCTCAGTTCAAATCCTAACTTTGTCATTAGCTAGATGTGCCGCCTGCCTAGGGCAAATGACTTCCCCTCTCTGAGTCTCAGTTTCCGAATCTGTCATATGGAAATAATAATAGTACCACCTCAATGAAGGTTTTTTTTTTCTGAGAATTAATTACAAGTGAAAATCTCAGCACACAGCCTGGTCTGTAGTAAGCACTTGGTTAACATTTAAGTTTCTTTTTCTTTTCCTTTTCCTTTTTTTTAACCCAGATATGCGTGTTGGTGGGGTCCTCTCCAGGGTTATATCAGCAGGAGGCTGGAAACACCATCCCTGTAGGTCCCACTCCACCCGCGCCTGGTGGGCACCTACCTTTCTGAGGGCACATCCCTGGGAGCACTCTCCTCTTCCATGTCTACTTTAGGGTCCTCAGGCTTTCTCGTGGGGCCCATCTCCACTGCTGATGGATTGGGCTTAACTGCTGGGGTGTCATCCAGGGGAGAATTGGCCTGCACCACCACCTCCTTGACTGCCTCCAGGCCTGGGGGGTCTGGCAGACCTCGGGATACCAGGTGGGGCTCAGGACCCACCTCTTGAGCTTCCCGGGAAGCCTGTTGGTCTCGAGCCCTCTTGGTGTTGGGGCGAGGCATGGTGCCCATATGGCTGTACATGTCACTTGAGCGGGCATAGGCCGGGGGGCTTTTGGGAACTGTCACCATGTCATCTTGCGTGGCTTCAAAGGTGTTAGGCTGCAGATGGGATTGGATGCTTATGGGGGATGAGGAATGTCGCAGAGTGAAGGACCGGGAGAGGTTGGAGAGACTCCCAAAGCCCTTGAACTTGAAGAACTCTGGTAGGGGTGGGAGGAGCAGAGGAAAAGGAATTAATGACAATGCTAGCAAGAACACTAATAATAATAAATATTTTCAGTACCACTTACTGAGGGCCCAAGGAGGTTGGAGGGCTTCACTGAAACCCCCTCTGATCATTATCACATTCCCAGGAGGTGGTATAACACCATGGCTTTGGAGTCACACAGAGCTGGGCTTGAATCTCTGCTCTTTCACATCCTGGCTGTGTGACCTTAGGCAAGTCACTTGACCTCTCTGAGTCTCATTCTCCATATAAGTAAAGTGGGAGTTATAACGCCTACCTTCTTTTATAGCTGTGGGAGGATTGAAGAAAAGCGTGTAAGTAACATGCTTAACAGGTAATGATGACAATGAAGATAATGATGATGGTGATCATTATTGTGATAAATACCTTTGCATTTGTCAAGCATGCTGCCTGCATTACCTCATTGAATCCTCAGCATAACTCAATGAGCCAAGCTTAATTTCCCATTTTCCAGATGAGAAAATTGAGGTTCAGAACAGTGAAATGAACTGCCCTGGGTCACACAGTCAATAGGTGAAGCATGTATGTGTAAGCGTGGGCACCCATGTGTGTACATGGGTGTGTGTTGTGTAGGAGGGGCGCTCAAGTGAGTCTCTGTGCACCAGGGATGGGGATGAAATGTAAAGGGGTGTTGGGGGCCTGGGGGTTGCACTCTGCGGTTCTCTGCTTCCTGTGAGCTGAGCCCACATTCCTGACTCAGGCAGCAGTACTCAAGTGATACCATCTCCTCACTTCCGCAGGAGTGTTTGTAAACTCCCTTCTCTCCTCCACCAGCTGTGGGACTATCCGTCCTCTCAGCCTCTCTTCTAACGGCCCCCAGATGAGCAAAATGGAAAAACTAGCATTTTCCACTTTATCGGCAACCTCCACCTCCTCAGGTCCTCACAATCACTTTGGGATATAGGTAAGACGCCTCCCATCAACAGAAAGCCCAGAGATGGGAAGGGACTTGCCCAGGGTCACATAGCAAGGCCATGGCTGAGCCTAGACCACGGCCCAGTCTCTGGACTCCTGGGTCAGATCTTCCCTCCCTGCCCTGCCTACCCCCACCTGGTCTTCACTTCTGTGTCCTGAGATATGCTGTCAGAAAATGCTGATGCTCTGTGCTCAGACAGCTGCCCTGCGGGGTAGACATTGTGCCCATGGCCAGAGGGACAACCATCAACTGCCTCCTCTCTCAGCACGAATTGTTTTGTCTCCTAGGCACTCGGGCCAGAGGCAGTAGTGGGGCACAGAGGGAAACCGAGGCCTAGAGTCCAGGGGTGCAGATTCTAGCCTAGCTCTGTGGTCCCATATGACCTCAGGCAAGTCTCTGGCCCTCTCTAGGCCTCAGTATTCCCGTCTGTAGGATGTGGACATAACCCTGTATTCCACTCCACCGCCTCCCGCCGTGGTGCTGTCAGATCAAAGGTTTCAGGGGACAGTGGAAGTTCACTGGACCAGGAGGGGACCGAGCTGGGGCAGCAGAGGGAAGGGTGGGTGTGGCCCCTGGCCCAGGAGCCTGGTTAGTAGCTCTGGGCTCTTTCTCCACCCAGGTGCTGTGTAGCGAGGACCCAGCCTGGGGAGGGGAGAGAGGGAGGAGGAGGGAGATCTCTCCCTGCCCAGCCATGAGGTTAGACAGAGTCAGAGACAGAGATGGGGCGAGATGGAGAGACCCAGAGGCAGGGTGAGGAAAGACAGAGAAACAGAGATGGGCCAAAGAGACAGAGATAAGAGAAACACAGAGATGGAGTCAAGCCATCTGGGGAGAGAGAGAGAAACTGGGCCAGAGTGATGAAGAGACAGCAACGTGGAGATCCAGAAACAGAGACCTCCGGAAACAAACAGAGAAGGACAGAAAGAGAAACACAAACGAGACAGAGGGACAAAGAAACAGATGCAGCGAGAGGCCCAGACAGACAGACGGAGGGATGGAGGACAGTACAGGCAGCAGTCTCGCACTCACTGAACTTTTTGCTGGCTTTTCTGGGCCCCTCTGTCATCCTGGCGAGCTGTGCAGATCCCTGGGGCAGCAGGCGAGTGGCCACTTGAGGCTCTGGACATCAACAGTGATGTGCCTCCCCACCTCCCCTTCCCCTTTCTCAAGCCCTCTCGCTGGCTTCCTCTGTGTATTTTTAAACTAGTGAAACTCCCACAGCCCCACCCTCCCCCACCCTCTCCGCAGGGGGCGGGGGCCCGGGCCTCCCCAGTCCCAGCCCCTCTGGGTCGCCTCATTGGTCTCAGCAGCAGGGAACAAGGGGAAGACTGCAAGCCCGTGGGATCTGGAAGGTCTGGGGAGCAAACCACAGGCCCTGGGAACGGAGCCCACTGGGCCAGGGGCCACCAGAGGCCTCCAGCAGCTATCAGGGGGTCTTGCCAGTGAGATGGGAGGGTACAGGGAGCCAGGTCTGCATGCAGGGCAGTCGTTATAAGCCTTGGTACCCTGGCAACTGTGGTAGGAGAGTCTGTAGTCAGGCCTGTGGACTCTGGGGCCACTCAGACCCAAGCTCAACTCTTGGCTGGCCACTTGGCCACCTTGTGATCTTGGTCTGGGGAACTTACTCGCTGAGCCTCAGTTTCTTCTCTGTGAGCAGGGTCCAGTGCTTGGCACAGAGCCTGGCACAGATTCTATGCCTACCAAGGCATGGTCACTTATCAGGGACACAGTAGTAATTTGGTTCACCACACCCATTGTACACAGAAGGGGAAACGGGGGCACAGACAGGCAGAGGGATTGCCCCAGTTTACACAGTGGGTCAGTGGCACAGATTGGGTTACGGTTTGCCCTTCTGGGTCCCTTAACTTGAGCTCAGTGCTTTCTCTACCCTACAACCTTCCCTTATGTACACACTCATGTGAGCAGGACAGAGATGAGGAAATGCAACCTCCCCTCAAGCAGGGGAGACACCTGCAGAGGCTGTCAGCAGTTGCTTGGGTTGGGGCAGCAGTAAAACCAGGGGTTTGAAATCCCAGTTCTATGTGTGCAGACAAGTTACTTCTGCCACTGAAGCCTCAGTCACCTAATCTCTAAAATGGGTACAAGGTCTGCAGTCAACCTGCAGAGGCTCTGGCATTGTTTCATTACTATTTTGGCCTCCAGACTGGCAACCAGGCCTGCGAGGGAGGAAGTCCAAGGTCAAATGGAGCTGGTTCTTGCATCCTCCATAAAAATAAGGATGACGACTAGTATCTTCTAATTGCCTACTACATTCCAGCCACACAGCTCAGTCCTTTGCTCTAAGAGGTAAATGATATTACTTTTGTCCCCATTCTACAGATGTGGAAACTGAGGCCCCCAAAAGTTAAGTCATCTGGAGTTGGAACCTGCTTGGTCCAGCCGCAGAGTCTGAGGTTTTAACTGCTACATCCATGGCCTCCCCCAACCTCCTGTCAGCTAGGTGATGAGCCTTGGTGGGAGAAGGGTCTGGATGAACCTTCTTGATGATGTGAGGGTGAACAGTGGCCCTGAAAGGGAAAGGGATAGAGCCCAAGAGGCCAAGGCAGCAGGGTTCCAGCTTGCAGATAGGCCTGGATGAGTCCAGTGGTCAAGGCTCAAATGAAAGGAAGGGGTTTCTGGGCCATGAACTTGGAAGAAGAAGGTACATCCCCAGCTCTTTCTACTGAGTGCTGACAATGTGCCAGGTACAAGGCTGGAAGCCTCCATGATCCTCCATTTGAATCTTTACAACAGATCTATCATGCAAATTCTGGTACTGTCCCTATTTCACAGATAAGGAAATTGAGGCTATCCAAGGAGGAGCAGACTAGAGAGACAGAAATCTAGGTATCCATCCTTCCAGGCCAGTGCCCTTTCCTGTCTCAGGTTGATGTCAGAAGATGGAGAGGGCCCCATGGCCTGGCAGGAGCCAGGGGGTCTTCCTAGCAGAAAGCAGGGGGTGGGTCCCCTAGCTCATCTCCCAGGATGCAGTTCCAGCACAACTTGGGCTAACTTCCAGGGCTGTGTCATCAGCTGGTTCTGGCTTCCCCACCCAGCCTACATGTGACTTGCTGTGTGATCCTGTGACTTACTTTTCTGGGCCTCAGTTTCCTCATCTCTGAAATGAGGTCACAATAACCCCCATCTCCTGGGGTTGCTGAGAGGATGAAAGGAGTGAATGCTAGCACGTCGTGGGCCTCAGCAAGCACTGGCTGTTTTTGCTGTGAAATGGGAGAGAGACAGGGAAGGGGCAGATTGGCCCAGGCCAGGAAAGCCTCGGTGGGTGGGTGAATGGTGTGAGCCACAGCAGGAATCGCGGCTTTGGCAGATGCTCCCCCTCAGTGCTCCGGCCGGCCTGCCATTGGCCTGGGCGCCAGGGCAGTTGCCACTGTCCCTGGGAGAATGAATGGAACTCAGTGTGGCGGCTCCGCCAAGCTCAGAGCCCCCTTTGTGCCGCCTCAAGTGGCCGTTGGGAGTGCTGCTGGGAACCTGCTGACGGGTGGCTGTCCCACAGGCCCTTCTCAGCCTGAGCTGGAGGCCAGCCCCGCCCAGCCCAGGCTTCACAGCCCTGAACACACTAACTAGCGCTCTCCTGCCTCCAGACCTTTGCCTGGACTGGACCCACCCTGAGAATGCTGCTCTTCCCTCCACTGGCTCAGTCTTTGGATTCCTTCCAGTCTCTCCAGATCTGGCCTGAACCACAGTGCCCCCAGGAGCCCTGCTCTGATTTCTGTCCCCTTTCCTTGCCCCTCTCCCCCAGTCTATGACTAAATTGCCTGAAGCTTGGCCAGGTACTTTCAGGAATTGGAGACCTAAAACTTCATAGTCAAAGGCATTGGACTCAGACAAACCCAAGTTCAGTCCTCACCTGTGTGACCTTGGGCAAGTCATGTCTCCTCTCTGAGCCTCTTTTCCCTGTTAGAAGAATGGAGCAAATACAACATCCCACCCAGGATCTCGTGAAAGTGAAATAAAAACATGCATACTGAGGTTATCGTTCTTATTACATTCACTTGTGTCTTTATTTACACTGTTCCAAACAGAACTTAAGCTTCGTGGATGCCTTACCCATCCATACTGGCCCCTATACCACAGGTGCTCAATAGATGCTTTTCCCTGGGTTGACCTGGTTGCCTGGTATTGGGGGCAGTATAGGATGATGGTTAATGACCCTGGACTTTGAGAGTGAATAGACCTGGCTTTGAATCCCAGCTCCATTGCTTCCTGGCTGAGCGGCTTTGGCCAGGCCACTTCACCTCTCAGACCCTCAGCTTCCTCTTCTATAACCTGGGCCCAACAATAGCACCTCCCAAGAGAGGTGCTATAAAGTTTCAGGGGATGATGACACGTGTCAACACACGCCAGACAGTCAGTGCCCAGCCAGTGTGGGCAGAACTTCCACAGTTTTACAGGGCTGTGGACATCACCAGCCATTCTGTCCTGTATCCCTCTACCTAGTGATCCGTTATCTTTCTGGTCGCACTAGCAGCCAAAAGCAGCCCAGCCCAGCCCAGGAGCCTGTCTTTTTTATTCTCTCCACATGTCTCCATCCTATTCTTACTCTGGGGTGCGAAACAGAGGGTCCAGGCCAGGGTCAAAAAGCTGTCCAGTGGCTCCTTCTCCTGCTCTGTGTCTCAATTGCCCAAACTGTTAAATGCACAGCAGGACAAAGGATTCTTCAGAGCCTGGTCAGTAGGTCGGCCAGCAGACAGTTACTGAGTACCAGCCACACGCCCGACCTTGCCAGCTTAGCCAATCCGTGGAAAGCAGGAAACAAGCAAAATAGAAGTCAAAGTTAGTGAGAAATTGTTTCTGGCTGGGACCCTAATTTCTTCTCACTTTTACCTGAGTTTTGCCAGTTTTAGTGGATGGCAGCCTTCAGAAGGGTTCCTGATCCCCCCTTGCCTGCCTTCCTCTCCCAGGGAGGGCTGAGGGCTCAAGGCTCCAAGAGGAAGTGACTGACGGATGTTGGGGTTCAGGACAGGGTAGGCTGGAGGTGATGACACTACCGGAACCTCTCTGAGGTCTCTGCCCACAGGACGTGGCTTAGGGGAGGCGTCATGGGAAACATGCAGTGGGCCTTGGTCTGCAAGTCTGAGCGTGGCAGCCACACAGACCCATGGCAGACACCCCCATTGCTACTTTGCCTTCCCCCACCTCCCATCCTACCTCCAGGCCAGCTTGTCTGTTTCAGGGCTCTGCCCTGGCTCCACCTCCAGTCTGCATGGGCCGGGCCCTGACATGGGTAAGGGCTTGGGCTTTATGCCACACAGATCTGGTTCAAATACCAGCTTGGCCACTGGCCAGCTGTTTGACCCTGGCCAGTGATGTCACTTCTAAGTCCCAGTGTGTACAATAAAGTTGAAAATAGTACCCACCTCATATGGTTGAGTGAGAATTGAGATAATTCTCATACAGTGCTAAGGGTAGGGCTTGGCTCATTTATTTTCCCTCAATAAATGTTAATTACTATAATTATTATCTTTGCCCTCTCTGTCCTCCCCCACCCCCAAATTAGCCAATGGGCTCCCTGTCTCTAATAGTTCATCCATGAAGCTGGCCCATCACTCTCTGACACATCACTCAACTGCATAAAACCCTCACGGCCTCCACACTGCCCTCAGGAGAGGCCTCCCCACTCCTCAGACAGACCCTTAAGGCCCTCCCTGGCAAGGCCGTGCCCCAAAACAGGGCCTCTTGGGACACCAGGATCAGCAAACCCATTCCTGCCTGCCACAAGGAGGCTTCAAGGCCAGGCAGTGTAGGTTAAGAGCTGGGGAGCAATCCTGAGCTTTCTGTAAAAGGGTACTGGGAGAGGGGAGGAACAGTGGGGAGCACGGCCCGGAAGGCAGGAAAGCTTAAGGAGTTAGGAAACAGAAGCGAGATTCTTGAGATTCGTGTGGCCACGACCTAGGGAGGTGAGCTGGAAAGACCCTTGAATATCACAAGGCAGCAGAGGGTTTGAAGAAGGCAGGGAATACATGCAGACTCCACTCTGGAATAATCTGTCAGGTGCTGTGAGGACAGAGGGAGCCAGACTGGGATGACCAGGATTCAGGATTCATTTGCAGAGGGCTGTAGAGAAGGGGGCAGACTGAAGGACACAGAAAACGACATTTGTGGAGGACATAGAAGAGACAGCTTTGCTAGGGGCTGGTCATTGGGCAGAACTGGAGGAAGAAATGGAGGCTTCTAGTGCTAGGAAGATACCAGGAAGATGCTGGGGAAGGCATAATTTGGACGGGGATGGGGGAGGTGTACTGCCAGGAGTGGGATGGTGGGTGAATGGTGGGCTTAGTGGCAGGAGGACAGCATAACTCAGACAGCACCACTGCTATCCTCCTGAGCGTACTGTGAATAGCCTGAGTCACAAGAATCCTCTGCAGATTCAGAGACGAAGTTAAGTTCCAGCTTTGCCACTGTGTGACCTTGCGCAAATGACCTCACTTCTCTGAGCCTCAGCGTCCTCCTCTGTAAAATGGGTTAGTGATCCTGACTATGGGGGCTGTTGCCAGGATTCAGCGGGAGCGCCCAGCACTTCTTGAGAACAGTAGAGTGCTCAGTAAGTGTTAACTATTTTTATGGGCCCAACCGGCTCTGGTGCAGCACGAATGGGGTGGGGGTGCTGTGGTTCTTATTCCTGCTTGGGCCGTGGGCCCGGGCCTTGCTGGCTCGCCGCCTCCAGTGTCGCCGCGCCCCCTGGCGGCCGTCGGTTGCCATGTCAACGACGGGTGGCGGGGGCCGGGGGAGGCGGTGGCGGGGGCCGTTCTCTCCTCCCAGGGCCGGAGGCCGCTCCCTTGGCGCCTCCCGCCTTTGCCTCTTGGGGGGAACACCGAGCAGTGGAGGAAGGGGCTCCCCGCCACAGCCGGGCGGGGGTGGTAAACTGAGGCACGCGGCGAGCCGCCCTGCAGCCAGGTGTCGGGCGCGGAGCCCCACCTCCGAAAGCGGGGGAGGGGCCGCGGGCAGTGACGCGCCGAGGGCGGCCGGCGGACAGCGGGCGGGCGGGCGGCGACAGCGGCGGCGGCGGCAGGTGCGGCCGCTGAGGGTGGGAGGCAGGGGGCGGGCGGAGAGAGAAGCGAGGGCGAGGCCGGGGCACCTCCCCCTTTATAACGCGCCCCCTCCCGGGCTCTCGGGCCGCCTCCTCGTCGGCTCTTTCTGTGTCGCCCCCTAACCCGGACACCCCGGGCCGGGGCCCGGCCAGGAGATCCCCCAAGCCGCGGCTCGGGGACCGCCCCCCGCTCGCCGCCCCGCGGAGCCCGGCGGAGGCGGTGCCGTCGGAGGAGGAGGAGCAGGGCACTGCGGCTGGCCCCAGATCGGGCGCCAGAGCGGCAAGCAGCTTCGGCAGCAGCGGCGGCCCAGGTCAATGCAGCGGGACGCACCGCCCAGAGCCCCAGCGTCGGCGCCCCGGCTCCCCGCGCCCATGATCGGGGCCGCTGCCAGCAGTGGCAGCGGCGGCGGGGGCAGCTGCGGTGGCGGCGGCAGCGCCTCTGCAGCTCCGGCTCCCTCTGGCCTCCCGGGAACTACAAGTCCCAGGGGGCCTGGCGGCGGGCGGCGGGCGGAAGAGGCGGGGTCGGCGCCGCGAGGCCGGAAGTGGCCGTGGAGGCGGAAGTGGCGCGGCCGCGGAGGGGCTTGGAGCACGGCGGCTGGACCTGGAGCGGGAGCGGCGGCGGCTGGAGGTGGCGGCGGCGCGCTAGAGGCGGCTATGGCAAAGCAGTACGACTCAGTGGAGTGCCCTTTTTGTGATGAGGTCTCCAAATATGAGAAGCTCGCCAAGATCGGCCAAGGCACCTTTGGGTAAGATTGGGCCTCGAGGGACTGGGGGCCGTGGGCCTGCTCTCCCCAGAGCCGATGTCGGAGCGTCAGGAGCCGGGCCCGTGGTGGTTGGGAAGCCGCCGAGTCCCAGGTTTGTCCCCTGGTCTCGAAAGGCCGGGCCGTATCCCGCCAGGGCCTGATGGGGCCGGCTGGCGGGGAGGAGCCTGAGGCCTGTGGTAGGGGACGGGGAGGGGTTGCAGAGAGGAACTGGTGAGGAAAGCGGGATCTCTCCGAGAGACGCTTGGGTGAAGAGGAGTGACTGAGGGAAGGAAGCAGAGGCCCGGAAAGGGACCGAAGATCCAGGGTGGTAAAGTGGCGAGTGCCCGGGTACCTGGCCTAGCCCCGCCCGAGAATCTCCTCTCCTCCCCCACCTCCTCTAGTGGGGGAGGAGCGAGTCCTGCGAAAACTGCCTGATGAGCCCTCACGTGTTGTTCTGTCGGCCTACAGGGAGGTGTTTAAGGCCAAGCACCGCAAGACTGGCAAGAAAGTGGCTCTGAAGAAGGTGCTGATGGAGAACGAGAAAGAGGGGGTAAGTACGGGTCGAGTGGGCAGCCCCGCCAGCTCCACTGAGCACCCGGGTTGGGTTTCCAGCCTGCTTTTCCTAGGAGTCTCATGAAGCGGTTGAGTTTATGTGTAGTAGTTTCGGGAATTGCCACATTTCAGGGAATTTGACCTCCAGACTAAATCTTTCAATTCATATGTTTTGAAGCATTTGTTTGATTTTAAGTATGATTGAGTCCAGGAGGGAGAGCTCATGCTTGCACTGCGTGTGCTTTGGTTCTGAGTTTAGAAGCCTTTAAAAGCTGTTTCTTTAGTGTCTGATTTTGTTTAATGTGAAAGATACCTGCACATGGCTTTAAAAAGTGAATAATACTCAAGGAAATGTATTGAAAAGGAGCAGTCCCCCACCACACCCATCTTAGTTCTAATCCCATTCCCCAGAGACCCATTTCTTAGCAAAGACATTTTTGAATTATTTTTGTTATCACACGGCAAGTTAAATACAGGCATAGAGCTAAAGTTTGAAGGTAGAAGGAAACCATGGAGTGCATAGTGCCTAATAGTCAAGAGTTTGTGTCAAATGAAGCTATTGATTCATTGTCTCAAGGCAACTCCTGAGATGTGCATGCTACCGTTACACCCCTTTTACAGGTAAGGGACCTGAGGCAGCTTATTTCAGAGGCCATATTGTTACTCAGTCTTCCAACTCGTGTTCCTTAGTATAGATATCAGGACGAATTCCTTGGTCTGCAGCCCTCTCACTTGCTTTTGACCCTCTATCTTTCTCTCATCCAGTTTCCCATCACAGCCCTAAGGGAAATCAAGATTCTCCAGCTTCTAAAACACGAGAATGTGGTCAACTTGATTGAGATCTGTCGAACCAAAGGTACATTGTTTGGATCTTGCCCCCCATTTTCAAATGGAGAAAATGGGGCTTATAGCCTAAGGCTTTGTTTGTAAAGTTGGAATTGGATGCACTTAAATTGCCTCTTTTAGGCAGTGGTGACTGCTTTCTCTGGTTCTCTTTCATTGTAGCTAGTTCTTCCCCAGGGCCTGCCACACCTCCTGGCTCACAGAAGCACTCAGAATGTATTTTACCAGTGAAGAAACGAATTAGACGGATGTTCTGGAGGGCATGGGTGGTCCATGGATTAGAGGGGGTAGGAGCTGGTTATGGGAAAATGGGTTGCATATGGGATTTTTGACTCTTCTTCCTGCCCCTCCCCCAATTCCTCCCACCTCAGCTTCCCCCTATAACCGTTGCAAGGGCAGTATATACCTGGTGTTTGACTTCTGTGAACATGATCTTGCTGGGCTGCTGAGTAATGTCTTAGTCAAGTTCACACTGTCTGAGATCAAGAAGGTCATGCAGATGCTGCTTAACGGCCTGTACTATATCCACAGGAACAAGGTAGGGGCCAGAGGGGAAGAGAGAGACTAAGGCTTGGGCTGGCCTCTTCTCCCATTGCTGGGTGGTTGTGGCCAGAAGATCCAGAGGATCCTGGCTGAGCCGTCCTTCTTGTTTTTCCTGTAGATCCTGCACAGGGACATGAAGGCAGCTAATGTACTCATCACCCGTGATGGGGTCCTGAAGCTGGCAGACTTTGGGCTGGCCCGGGCCTTCAGCCTGGCCAAGAACAGCCAGCCCAACCGCTATACCAACCGTGTGGTGACGCTCTGGTACCGGCCCCCGGAGCTGTTGCTCGGTGAGGACCCCCGAGCGGGCAGAGGGGGGCAGGGGCTGGGCTCCTGCCCAGCCCCAGCCCCCCACTGCCGTGGCTTTCTGTGCTGTTGGCTCCGGGGCATTGCATCTCAGGAGGCCCTTGGGCTCAAGGGGCCCCCCTGGTGCACTCTTCTTCCCAGGGGAGCGGGACTACGGCCCCCCCATTGACCTGTGGGGTGCTGGGTGCATCATGGCGGAGATGTGGACCCGCAGCCCTATCATGCAGGGCAACACTGAGCAGCACCAGCTTGCCCTCATCAGCCAGCTCTGTGGCTCCATTACCCCTGAGGTGCGTGTCTAAGCTGCGCGGACTCCTGGTCCCATAGGTACAGAGACTCAGGAGTCTCTGTGGCAGGGCCGGAGGGGGGAATGCAGTATCCAGAAGATCCCCCCTGGAGAGGTGGTTGGTGGAGGGGAAGGGCTGCTCTTGAGAGCTACATGACCTGTGTTCAAGTCTCAGTTTTGTTGCCAGTTTAGATTCTGGGGCCAGGGCAAGCCGTTTGCACCACTCATCTGAGAGTTGTTTTTTAATGTTCTTCTGTGAGACAAAAGTAACGCCTTTATTAGGTTGGCACCACATATACTCGGTGATTTTTATAAACGGTCTGGCACTGCATATGTGCTAAGTACATAGAGGCTGCTGCCCCTTTCTCCCTGGAGAGTTGAGTTTTTCCTCCACGGGTGTCTGGGGAACATCTGAGTAGATAAGTTGTCTTAGTTTAGGTACTTCAGAGGCTTCTGAATAAATGAACGACAGACAAGGCACACACACCCTGAACTAACTCCATCCTCTATCATTGCCACCACTCCCTGCCCCCCAGGTGTGGCCAAACGTGGACAAGTACGAGCTGTTTGAGAAGCTGGACCTACCCAAGGGCCAGAAGCGGAAGGTGAAGGACAGGCTTAAGGCCTACGTGCGTGATCCCTATGCACTGGACCTCATTGATAAATTGCTAGTGCTGGATCCTGCGCAGCGCATCGACAGTGATGATGCCCTCAACCATGACTTCTTCTGGTCTGACCCCATGCCCTCAGACCTCAAGAGCATGCTGTCCACCCACCTGACGTCCATGTTCGAGTACCTGGCGCCGCCACGCCGGAAGGGCAGCCAGATCACCCAGCAGTCCACCAACCAGAGCCGCAATCCAGCCACTACCAACCAGACGGAGTTTGAGCGCGTCTTCTGAGGGCCAGCTTGGTTGCTTTCCATTATGGCTGTGGTTTTATTTTGCCTTCTGCTATGTGATATGCATTGTGGAGACGACAGGGCATTGGAGGTTTTGTCTCTAGTCCACGTTTTAATTTCTACTCTGGGCACGACCTGCTGAGTAGACAGGTGAAGGCTGGCTGAGGGCCCTGGGGCTGCCTCACCCCTTCTCTGACTTTCTGGATGGCACTCAGAGGGTCTCCATTTCACTTAGAACAGGACAAAGGGCGGGAGGAAAGACTCACTCCACCAGTGACTTTCTAAGAGTTCCCAGCATGATGGGAGGAGCGGCTAATTCCTTCACCCATCCTGACCCTCCTCGTGGGGTGAGAAACTCCTACGGGGAACTAGAGTCAGTCTCTGGAATGGGCTGCTCTTGGCCTGACCCTCAGAAGCACCAGGGTTGGCAGAAACTCTTGGTTTCTTCAGTAGAAGAATTTTATTGTGTTTCTTTTTTTCAGCTGTTCGGAGACATTCCTAGACACAGTTTGGTCAGTTACGATTAAAAGTTGACTTTTTTTTTTTTTCCCCAGAAAGTGGCTGTGTTCTCTGTTCTGCATTCAGATCCCCAGCTCTTACCCTGCAGCCAACAGGTTGGGCCTGACGGTTGGGATTGGATTTGCCAAGTCACTGGAAGTCTTGTTTCTTCCTCCCAATTCATGTTCCCTTACCTAGTTGCAGAGGACTTTTATCTTTTTATTTTTTTTTTTAAAACTTGGGTGCCTTCCAGAACACTAGCTATCATTCCCCCCAAAAAGTAGGTACCATGATGCCAGCATGCATGTCTCTTCTAAGAGAAGAGATAAGGCAGATGAGGAAACAGCTGGAGGAGTCTGCTGTGAGCTGGGTCTGCAGCAGTGACCCAGGTGGGTATAGTCTACTATGGCTGACAGACATGTTACCTGTTTGAACTTGACTCAGACAGGAGGCTGCAGACGGGTTTTAATCTGGAATGACAGTGATAAGATCTGTAACTTACAGAGGTCGCTCAGGCCGCTGGGTGGAGAAGGAGACTGGGAAGTGAGAGAGGAAGTGATGGAAGGAGTTCAAGGATCTGCAGTATTTGGGGCAGTGGCGATAGCTTGGATCATGGTGGTGTGAGCAGAAGGCAAGGTCACATCGTGAGGGCTCAGCTGGGACCCATCAAGAAGTAGCATGGTTTGGTGGGTCCCTTTCCTGTGCGCCTGAAGTTGGTAAAAAGTTATGTTGGAGAGAAGGGCTCTACAGTCTGTTAAAGGCGGAAGCTCTAGAAGTGGGGCCAGAGGGAAGGTTGGCAACATCTTTGACTGAAACTTCTTAATTTGAAAATTGGTCCAGATCACAGCTTCACAAAAGATCAGTGAAAAGTTTAAAAAAAAAAAAATTCTTAAGTAGTGTATTACTTTTTTAGACCATTGTAACAAGTTACCCCAAACTGGGTGGCTTAAAACAACAAAAATGTATTTTCTTACAGTTGTAGAAACTAGAAGTAGAAGTCTAAAATCTGTAGGTATAGGTGGCGTTGGTTCCTTCTGGAGGTTCTGAGGGAGAATGTGTTCCATGCCTCTCTCCTAGGTGTTCCTTGGCTTGTAGAAAGATCAATCTGTCTTCACATGGCCAACTTCTTTCTCTGTGTGTGTTTCCTTTTAAGGACACCAGTCATTGAATTTAGGGCCCACCCTAATCCAGTCCACCTCATCTTAACCGATTACGTCTGTAAAGACCCTATTTCCAAATAAGATCACATTCTGAAGTTCTGGGTGGATATGAATTTGGGGGGACACTATTCAGCCTAGTATAACTAGTAATCAAATCTCCAAGTTAAAACAGTAGTGTGGTGTCAAGGCCTGTCAAATACCTGATGTGTGAAAGCTCATACGTGGCTAGCCTAGTTATTAAAAATGTTTTTTTCTGAAGGGTAAAAAGGTGTCTCAAAGGTTCATTTTCTTTGACCTCCAGTAGTTCCACCTACAGAAATTTTTTATGAGTAATTGTGCTATGGTAGTTTATTACCTGAATCCTTAGTATACTTTTGATAGTTTAATAGGAATGAGACATTTAACCTGTATTTATTGACTGTTTTCCAAGGGCCAGATTTGTTCTAGATGGAATAGCTCTGTGAACAGAACTGGCCCACACACCCCTATGGAACTCTAGTTCCAGTGGGTTTGAACTAGTCTGATGGGTAAGTTCTCTGGGAAACAGTGGAATAAGAGGCAAGAGGAGCATGAGGGGTGAGGGAGTCAGGGTGAGGATGTGCAGGAGATGGGGTGGGTGCAAGTGCTAAGCCCTGGGGTGAGGAAGCTTTCAGTTTTGGGCAGAGGGGGGACAGGATCTGATGTTTTAAAAGAGTGCAATGTCTGTTGAGTAAAACTGTAAAGGAGCAAAGCTGGAAGCAAGGAGACTAATAGGGGCTATTGCAGTGATCCAGGTATGAGATAGTGGAGGCTTAGACGAAGCTGTTAATGAAGTTGGTGATGAGGGGTGGTTGGATTTATGGATAAGCTGTGACGGTAGATCTGTCAGGACTTGCTTTCAGATTGGATGTGAGCACAAGGGGTCTCTAGGTGGTGCACATGGTTAAGTGCTTGACTACTAACCATGAGTTTGGCAGTTGGAACCCACCCAGAAGTGCCTCAGAGGAAAGGCCTGGCAATCTAATTCCAAAAGGTCATATCGTTGAAAACCCTACAGAGCACAGTTCTGCAGTGCAACACATGGAGTCACCATGAGTTAGAATCCACTTGACAGCAACTGGGTTTTTTTGCTTTTGTTTGGTGAGATGTGAATGAAAGGACTCAGGAGTCCAGGCTTTGGCTGAAGGGAGGATGGGGCTGTCATCCCCTGATAAGGAGAAGGCTGCAGTTAGATCAAGCTGGGGCTTGGCTTCTTTGACGTGTGAAGTTTGAGGTGTCAGATGGACATCCAGGTTGAGTTGGCAGGTATGTACTGGAGACTAGTTCAGGGCCCAAAGTCAGGGCTACAGACACATCTTAGGGAGTTGCCAGGAAGATGAATTTAAAAGCCCTAAGGCAGGATGTGCCCGTGGCAGTAACTGAAAGGTTGGATGTTTAAATCTACCCAGAAGTGCCTTGGAAGAAAGCCCTGGTGATCTACTGCTGAACAATCAGCCATTGGAAATCCTGTGGAGCACAGGTCTTCTCTGACACACATGGGGTTACCACAAGCTGGAGTCATCTCACAACAACGGGCTTTCAGGCAGACTGGGATGATGCTGGACAGAATAGGAATGTGGTCTGCTGGGACACTCCAGTGTTTAGGTGTGGTCAGGACATTGAGGGGAACAAGTAAGGAGACCAGAGGGAGAGTGGGTTCCAGAAACTAAGAAACAGTGAGCATTTCTGGGAGGAGGGATTGATAACCTATACAAGTGCTGCTGATAGGTCCAAAAGCTGAGACTAAGAACTGACCACTGGGTGTGGCCACAGTGAGGTCAGTAGACCTTGACAAGAGCCATTTGGGTGGAGTGGTGGGCATTAAACCCCGACAGGAGTAGTAGAATCGAGACAGAATGGGAGGAAGGGAAAATTGAAGGTGAGACTATTTTGCCATAAAGGAGAATGTAAGGATCAAGCTAGCCTTTTGTTTTCTAAGATCTCTGACAGCATGGGAATACCCACTGAGAGAACATGTTGATTATGATCCCTTACACAGGAGAAAACAGGTGCAGAGAGGTTCAAGCAGTGCCCAAAGTGCTGTGGCTGGGTGTACAGTGGCCCACTGGGGCTGTGACCTCACAGCACGTCCCCAACCTGTTCTCTGCTACTTCCACTGAGAGCACCCATGCATGCTCAGGGCAGCCTTGCATGTGGGAAGACATAAGCTCTATCCACTTACGTAAATTAGAGCAGCGCTTCTTACACTGCAATGCAGTACAAATCCTGATCTGGGTGGGGCATTTCTACCAAGCTTCAGCTGACGCTGGCCCTGCTGGTAGCACCTGAGCAGCTTGGCTAGAGCATAGCCCTGTAGTGGAATACTAGGCAGCCTTTAGGATGTAGAAGTACCTATATTGTGACGGAAAGACGTTCTTGATGCAATAGGTGGAAAGAGCAGGTTACAAAATAGATACTGCATGAGTTCATTTTTGTAAGAAAAACCAAAGGCATCACACTAAAATGTTACCATAATTATTTTGAGTGATTCTGACCTTTATACTTCTGTGTTATCATATTCTTTAATTCATATTTTTACTCATGCAATTAATATTTTAAAACAACCAAAGCAGGCCCTAATCCCTGGAGCTGCTGGCTCTAAGCTCACCCCGACTGCTTCCTCCCACAGTCCACTCCAGGTAGGAGCCTGAGCCCACCAGGCCAGGTGTGGGTTCTTGTCCTGCTTCAGCTTCAAAACCTGGTGTGACCTGCGCATCACTCCATCTGTGGAATGAGGTGTGCCCCCCCACCAATGAAAGCTCCCTGAGGGCAGGGAATGTTTGGGGCTTTACCATGTTCACGGCACCTGGCACGAGAAAAACATTCAAATACTCTTGAGTGAGTCAGTGAACAGATGAAAGATTGAAGAGACTGTGTAATGGGAAAAAGCCTTCACCAGCATGTGTGGACACACTTTTTTTAACTTGAAAGTATCTTTTTTTTTTAAATTGTACTTTAGATGAAGGTTTACAGAACAAGTAGTTTCTCGTTAAAACAGTTACGACGTTGGTTAACAACCCCATGACATGTCAACACTCTCCCTTCTCCACCTCACGACCTTGTGTTCCCTATTACCAGCTTTCCTGTCCCCTCCTGCCTTGTAGTCCTTGCCCCTGGGCTGTTGTGCCCCATTAGTCTCATTTTGTTTTATGGGGCTGTCTAATCTTTGTCTGAAGGGTGAACCTCAGGAGTGACTTCAGTACTGAGCTAAAAGGGTGTCCGGCGGCCATACTCTCGGGGTTTCTCCAGTCTCTGTCAGACCAAGTAAGTCTGGCCTTTTTTTTTTTTTTTTAAATATTTTATTGTACTTCAGGTGAAGGCTTACAGAACAAACAGTTTCTCATGTAATAGTAGTACACATGCTGTTTTATGACTTTGGTTAACAACCCCACAACATTTTAACCCTCTGAATTCTCAGCTTTTTTTTTTTTTTTTTTGGCGAAAATACACATAGCCAAAGATAGACCATTTTAAAACTTTTTACGTACACATTTAAGTGACATTGACTGTGCTCTTCCAATTGTGCTGCCATTCTCACCCAAGATGAAGGCTTACTTGACAAAATAGCCTCCCATTTAACAGTTACTACAAATGTTGCCCTATAACAGTGGTTAACAATCTCACAACACATCAACAGTATCCTTACTCAACTTGTGTTCCTTATCATCAGCTTCCTACTCCCCCTCTGCCTTCTGGCCCTTGTCACTGGACTCCTGTACCTCGTTAGTCTCATTTAGTTTTACTGGGCTGTCCACTCCCAGGCTGAACAGTGAACCTCGAAGGTAACTTCACCTCTGAGCTGAAAGGGTGTCTGGGGGCCATACTCTTGAGGTTTCTCCAGTCTCCTTTAGGTCAGTAAATCTGGTCTTTTTTTTGGGAGTTAGAATTATGCTCTACATCCTTCTCCAGCTCTGTCCAGAACCTTCTGTTGTGATCCTGGTCAGAGCAGTCAGCGGTGGTAGCCGGGCACCATCTAGCTGTACTGGACTCAGTCCGGTGGAGGTCTTGGTAGCTGTGGTCAGTTAGTCCTTTGGACTAATCTTTTCGTTGTATCCTGTTCTCTTCATTCTGCCTTGCTCCCGAAGGGATGAGACCAGTGTAGTATCTTAGATGGCCGCTCACGGGCTTTTAAGACCCCAGACGCTACTCACCAAGGTAGAATGTAGAGCATTATCTTTATAAGTAGTGTCATGCCAATTGAGCTAGATGTTCCCTGAGACCGTGGTCCCCACAGCCCTCCGTCCAACAACTCAGTCCCTCGGGGAGTTTGGATGTGTCCATGGGGCCTCCATGACCTTTCCTTGTGCAGGTTGTGTTAGTTTCCCTTGTACTGTGTACTGTCTCACCTCTCACCCAAGATACCACTTATCTATTGCCTATTTAGTATTTTTCCCCCCTCCCCTCCCATCCCTGGTAACCAACAAAGATTGTTACATTTTGTATGTGAATTTTTTCATGGGTTTTTACAATAGAGGTCTCATACAATATTTGTCCTTTTGTGATTGACTTATTTCACTCAGCATAATGTCCTCCAGTTTCATCCATGTTATGAGATGGTTCACAGATTCATTGTTGTTCTTTCTCGTTGCATAGTACTCCATTGTGTGTATGTACCATAGTTTGTGTATCCATTCATCTGTTGATGGGCACCTACGTTGTTTCCATCGTTTTGCTATTGTGAACAATGCTGCCATGAACATAGGTGTGCGTATGTCTATTCGAGTGACGACTCTTATTTCTCTAGGATATATTCCTAGGAGTGGGATTGCTGGATCGAATGCTATGTCTATTTCTAGCTTTCTGAGGAAACGCCTTATCATTTTCCAAAATGGTTGTATCATTTTGCATTCCCACCAGCAGCGTATAAGAGTTCCCGTCTCCCCGCAGCCCCTCCAACATTTGTTATTTCCAGTATTTTTGATTTGTGCAAGTAATGCCGGGGTGAGATGGTATCTCATTGTGGTTTTAATTTGCATTTCTCTAATGGCTAGTGAACGCGAGCATTTCCTCATGTGTCTGTTGGCCATTTGAATGTCTTCTTTGGTGAAGTGTCTGCCATTTCCTTTGCCCATTTTTTGATAGGATTGTTTGTCTTTTTGTTGTAGAGGTGTTGGATTTTCTTGTAGATTATGGAGATTAGACCTTTGTCTGACTTGTACTGTCCAAAAATTTTTTCCCAGTCTGTAGGTTCTCTTTTGACTCTTTTGGTGAAGTCTTTTGAAGAGCATAGGTGTTTGATTTTTAGAAGATCCCAGTTATCTAGTTTATCTGTCGGGTTTTGTGTGTTGATGTTTATGGTTTGTATCCTGTTAATGCCATGTTTAAGGCCTGAAGTGTTGGTCCTATTTTTTCTTCTATGAACTTTATAGTTTTAGGCTTTATATTCAGGTCTTTGATCCATTTTGAAGTAGTTTTTGTATATGGTGTGAGGTATGGGTCCTGTTTCATTTTTCTGCAAATGGATATCCAGTTTTGCCAGCACCATTTGTTAAAAAGACTGTCTTTTCCCCATCTGATGGACTTCAGGCCCTTGTCAAAGATCAGGTGACTGTAGGTGGATGGATTTACATCTGGGTTCTCAATTCTGTTCCATTGGTCAATGTATCTGTTCTGACTACTGTAGCTGTATAGTAGGTTCTGAAGTCAGGTAGTGTGAGTCCTCCAACTTTCTTTTTCTTCTTCAGTAGTGCTTTACTTATTCGGGGCTTCTTCCCTTTCCATGTAAGGTTAATAATTAGTTTTTCCATCTCTTTGAAGAATGTTGTTGGATTTGGATCGGGATTGCATTGTATTTGTAAATTGCTTTAGATAGAATTGCCATTTTCACAATGTTGAGTCTGCCTATCCATGAGCATGGTATGTTTTTCCGTTTATGTAGATCCCTTTGGGTTTCATGCAGCAGTGTTTTGTAGTTTTCTTTGTATAGGTCTTTTACATTCCTGGTCAGATTTATTCCTAAGTATTTTATCTTTTTCGGGGCTATTGAAAATGGTATTGATTTCCTGATCTCCTTTTCATCGTTCTCTTTACTGGTGTATAGGAATCCAGCTGATTTTTGAATGTTTATCTTGTATCCCGCTACTCTGCTGAATTTTTCTATTAGTTCCAGTAGATTTCTCGTGGGGAAGTAAGTCTGGCCTTTTTTTGTGAGTCAGAATTTTGTTCTACATTTTTCTCCAGCTCTGTCCGGGACCCCCTGTTGTGATCCCAGTCAGAGCAGTTGGTGGTATCCGGGTACCAGCTAGTTGTACTAGACTCTGTCTGGTGGAGGCTGTGGTAGCTGTGGTCCATTTGTCTTTTGGACAGATCTTTCCCTTGTATCTTGTCTTCATTCTCCCTTGCTGCCGAAGCAGTGAGGCCAGTGGAGTATCTTCGATGGCTGCTCACAGGCTTTTAAGATCTCAGACGCTATTCATCAAGGTAAAATGTAGAACATTTTTTTTATAAACTATGTTATGCCAATTGAGCTGGATGTTCCCTGAGACCATGGGGACACACTCTTGATGTCACTCCCTGGCTGGGGACAGGGCTCTGTGTCTTGGCTTCTTTTCGATCAAATGATTTTGTGAAACGAGGCCTCTCCCCTAGCAGACTCGAATTCTTTAGGTCAAGGGCTTCCCATGCCTGTGCCAGACCCTAAGTTCTGCCCCCAGGGATCCCAGCCTGGCAGGATGAGGACAAAAGGGGCCCTAACTGTCAGGGGAGATGGGCTGTGATAAGGACAGCTAGAAGAAAGACCAGATAAAGGCAGCCCCATCTCAGTAGGAAGTCCAGCCCCAAGGACTGGATGTCTCCCAAATATACTCCCCACCCCCACCCTGCCTGCCGGCTCATCTTTAACCTCAGCCCAGTTGTTGTTTAACTCACAGGGAGATTCTGACTAGTCTTACACTCTGGAAACCTGCAAGGGAGGCCAAGAGAGGTCTCTGGGCAGATCCCAGGATGAGGGCGGAAACCTATCAGGTAAGACCTTCTTCCCTGCAGCTGAGTGGGCTAGAACGTCTCCTTGAGGTCCCTGTTGGGAGAACGGAAGACCTTGGGAACCACCCCTCTCCCCTCTCTGGCCTTGCCTGGGCTCACAGACCAGCCAAAGCCTGGGCAGAGTTGCCTTGGCGGAGGTGCCAGCGTCTGAGTCACCGCAGGCCCCGCCCAGAAAGGGAGCAGGAAGCCATGAGACGAGAGGTGCCAGGTCTTTGGCCACCTCCTGGCCAGTGGCTGAGAAGTTGTGGTGGGAAGCAAGCATGGTGTGGCAGGGCCCATCTGGGTATCCTCTCTGGGCTAATGCTGCCTCCTTCCAGGTAGGAGAAACGAGTAACTTTGGGCAGGTGACCTCACCTCTGGAACCTCAGTTTCTTCCCTCTTGTACAATGGGTGTGAATAATCTCTCAGAGATTCAAAGGCCATCAGTAATGATAATAACTCCACATCTTTGTGGGGCCTCAAGGGAAAGGCCTTGTCAGCCAGCCAGCTTGCTCCAGAGGCCTGAGGTGGCTCAAAGGATGCCCTTGGCCTCCCAGGCCCACCCTCGGCTCAGCCAGATTCTCTCCAGGCCCACCCTCCGCTCAGCCAGATTCTCTCCAGAAGCCCCAATGTACTTCTACATCCTTTTTAAGA
Source organism: Dugong dugon (assembly GCA_030035585.1). Classification (NCBI taxonomy): domain Eukaryota; kingdom Metazoa; phylum Chordata; class Mammalia; order Sirenia; family Dugongidae; genus Dugong; species Dugong dugon. The sequence continues at coordinate 72,529,211 of CM057471.1, forward strand.
TCTGCAGACTGGATTTCATCTGATTTAACTCTCAGAACTGCTCTGTGAGGAAGGGTTGCTAGCCATACTTTATAATAACAACAATAGTAATATAATAGCAACATTGATCACACACTTACTACTTGTGCCCCAGACAAGGAGTGTTATTATCTGCATTTTGTAGATGAGGAAGCTGAGGTAGGGAGTTAGAGTTTTTTGAACTCAGCTCACATGCAAATGCCCTTGCTCTCTGTGTTCTGGGCCCAGCACCTTCTGATTCAGCCTCAACACAGCCCTCTGAGGAGAGACGCCAGCAGCGTTTTACAGCTAAGGACGCAGGACTCAGCCCCGAGGCTGGCCAGCTGGGAAGCTGCAGAGCCCGTCCCTAGACTTGCAGCTGGCTCGGCAGGAGACTGACCAGAGCTTGTGACTGAACCCTGGGCTGGGCTGGGCTGCTGTTGGGTTCGCATCCCAACAGACACTAGACAAGTTGCTTAGCCACACCAAGCCTCAGTTTCCTCCTCTGTAGAATGGGGATTTCGACGCAGCGCCTCCCTTCCTCCTGAGGTCGTGGTCTGAAGCCCTAGCTGCAAAATGGCAGGGCTGTTTCTCACCACTTGGTCTAGGTGCTTCCCACCAGCTGTGCTGTGCCTCCCCAGACCTTCTGCATGGACATAATCTTCTGCCCTGCAGCAGAGAATGGTGGCCCCAGACCACCAGGGTTTGGGAGCAATGAGCACTTCAAGGTCATTTAGGCCTCCCTCACTTTAGAGATCAGGACCCCAGAGAGGTGACTTGCCCAGGGTCACACAGTGGGTTATTTTCAGAGCTGGGCTCTGCTTTCCTTCACCAGGGGAGAGAGCCACTCCCAGGGGCTGGAGGGCAACTGCATTTCAAAGGGCTTCTCACTCTGAAATCAGAGCTAGCTGGAGACCGAAGCCCCATCGACTAGATAACCTGTCGCCTAACAGGGCACCGGGCAGGAGAGGGCAGAGTCCAGGAGTGGCCTGGGAGTACGATCTGGGGCTTGGGGCCTGGTGTTGCAGATGCTTGTAAATGACCTGAAACAAGTGGGTGCAGCCTGCACAGAGCACATATCCATGTGCCCCTCATCCTCATCCAGCACAGCTTACCCCAAAGACACGCAGACCTGAGTTCAAATCCAGCCCCTGACCCTGTGGCTACATGACCTTGGGCAAGTCACTTCCCCTATTAGGCCCTTATTACCTCCCATGAGGAATGAGCCTTGGAACAGAACCTTCCCGGCAGTGTGGTGGTTGGGGATAAGATGAAACAATGTGTGTAAAGCTTTCAGAACAATGCTAATATCTAGAAAGAAGTCAAGTTAACCATTATTTAAGAAAACCAAATCACAAAGCAGAGACAGCCAGGGATTCCCAAACTTGATCATGGTGGGATTGTGATGTGTGAATTCCATCCACATCAATATCTTAATTTTCTTCTCTGTCTTTCTGTCTCTCACACACACATACACCCCCCCCAAACACACAAATACAATCAGTTGCCTCCTAAATCAAATCTCTCGGTGCTCCAGTTTCCCTGTCTGTATGGTGACGATAATCATAGTACTCCTAGGGCTGTTGTGTGGATTAAATCAAATGGAACCGGATTTGAACGGAATCCTTACTCCCCCACTTGCTAGCTGGTGACCTTAGCAAGTGACTCCTCTCCTCTGGTCCTCAGTTTCCTCATCTGTGCAATGGGGGTGATGGTGCCAGCCTGTCCTTCATGGGGCTTAGCACAGCACCCAGCACCAGTAAATCTTACATCCCAGGGAGCAAGGGCCAAAGGCAATCCATGGTTGCAGGGAGATGACAAATAGGGGGGGAAAAAAAAAAAGCATAGTTTTTTTCCCCTCTGGGAATCGGCAAGAGCTGCTCTCAAATTTGAGTAGAGAAGAGTTCAGTGACTTCAAAGATCTTTCAGGCCCTTTGAGAAGCAGGCAGAACTGAAGAAAAGTTTGTGTGGCATGGCCCACCTGAGGACCCCTTCGACTGCAAGTGGGGACCCCCAGGAGCACCCAGAGCTTAGGGAGCCACATCCGGCTCCAGGTCAGTTCTGGCCCCACTGGCCCCTTGCAGGGCCTCAGTTTCCCCACTGATGGCCAGGAAGGCTGGTCAACAGGGGTTCTGAGGCCTTGGCCGCCCCGTGGTATAGGAATCAGTTAATTCTTTTTTTCAACTATGCATGTTCACAGGGGGAATATGATAAGATACAAATGAGCAAGAAGATAAAATTTACCCCTAGTCTCACTCCTCAGTTACCGTTTAGAGAATAAAACTTCCAACCTATTTTCTAAATTATAATTATTTCAACAAAAGTGGAGCCACAGTGCCCGGCTACCACCACTGACTGCTCTGACCGGGATCACAACAGAGGGTTCTCGACAGAGCTGGAGAAGGATATAGAACAAAATTCTAACTCAAAAAAAAAAAAGACCAGATTTACTGGCCTAAAGGAGACTGGAGAAACCCCGAGAGTATGGCCCCCAGACACTGTTTTAGCTCAGTGGTGAAGTCATTTCCAAGGTTCACCGTTCAGCTGGGGAGTGGACAGCCCCATAAAACCAAATGGGACTAATGAGGCACAGCAGTCCAGGGACAAGGGCCAGAAGGCAGAAGGGGACAGGAAAGCTGGTGATAGGGAACCCAAGGCTGAGTAAGGATAGTGTTGATGTGTTGTGAGGATGTTAACCATTGTCATAGGGCAACATGTATACTAAGTGTTAAATGAGAAACTATTTTGTTCTGTAAGCCTTCATCTAAAGTGAGAATAGCAGCACAATTGGAAGAGCATAGTCGATGTCACTGAACAGAGCATGTAGAAATTTTTGAAAGGGTGTATCTTTGGCTATGTATATTTTCACCAAAAAAAAAAAAAGGTCGAGAAGGGAGAGGTTGACATGTCGTGGGGTTGTTAACCAATGTCATAAGCCAATATGTGTACTACTGTTTCATGAGAAACTGTTTGTTCTGTAAACCTTCACCTGAAGTACAATTAAAAAAAAAAAAAGTAGAGCCACACTGTCCATACTGTCTCAACAGATTTGTTCCTTTCACAGTCTTTTTATATTGTTTTTCACGTCACCCATTTTTTTTAAAAACAAGTATTTATTTTGAATTGGTAATACAACCACATTGTCCACAATTCCAAAGGTACAAAGAGTGTGTGGTGAAAGTGTGATAAGAAGGTGACGTTTGAACAGAGAGCTGGTCACGCGAACTTTTGGGGGGAAGAGCGTTCAAGGTAGCAAAGGCCTTGAAATTCTGTCATGCATTTACCTTGTGTTGACTCACTCTTGGTACCTCCGTTTCCCCATATGTATGTTCTTAGGTGCGACGGAGTTGATTTTCAACTCATAGTAACCACGTGTGACAGAGTAGAACTGCCTCATAGGGTTACAGTGGTTAAGAGTTTGGCTGCTAACCAAAAGGTTGGCAGTTTGAATCCACCAGCCGCTGCTCGGAAACCCTATAGGGCTGTTCTACTCTGTCCTATAGGGTTGCTATGTATGAGTTGGAACTGACTTGATGTCAACAGGTTTGGTTTTTTTTTTTTTTTTAGTGTTTATTGGAGATCCCTGGTGGTACAATGGTTAAGAGCTCAGCTGCTAACCAAAACATCGGCAGTTTGAATCCATTAGCCACTCCTTGGAAATCCTATGGGGCAGTTCTACTCTGTCCAGTAGGGTCACCATGAGTTGGTATTGACTCAGTGGCACACAGGTTTGGTTTTTGGTTTTTTAAGCTTCACAGGAGCAGATTGCCAGGTCTTTCTCTTGTGGAGCCAAAGAGTGGGTTCAAACAGCTAACCTTTTGGTTAGCAGCCAAACACTTAACCATTGTGCCACCAGGGCTCTTTCCCATCTGTCCTAGAGCCGTTGTGAGGATTGCAAGAATATATGTGACACTTGTGGAACAAGTTACCAAACCCAACCCAACCAAGCCTGTTGCTACTGAGTTGTTTCCGACTCGTGGCGACCCCACGTGTTACAGAGTAGAACTCTTCCATAGGGTTTCCTTGGCTGTCTTGCCTTTCCTGAGCTGCTGGATAAGTTCAAACTGCTAACCTTTAGGTTAGTAGTTGACTGTAACCATCTGAGCCACCCAGGGACCTATGGAACAAGCTAAGTGCTTGTGAACGACTTTGTAAAGGTGAACATGAGCTTGATGTATTCGAAAATTAGAGTAACAATGGTAGGACAGGCAGATTGGGGCCAGATCATAAGAGACCTTGCAAGCTGTTGTCAAGAGTTCAGATCTCATTCTAAGTGCAATGGGAATGAAATGGAGGGTTTTCAGCAGAAAAGAGACAAGATCTGATTTGCTTTAAAATTAGGAGAATGGTTGTATGAGGTGACGGTAGGGTGGACCAGCAATGGTGCCCTGGATCAGGGGTCACCTGAAGAGAAGGGAGTGGATTCTGGAGAGGCTATGGGGTAGAGTGGATGGATGGGTGTGGGTGTGAGAGAAAGAGAAATCCAGGGTGAGGCCTAGCTTTAGAATTGAGCAGTTAGGTGGATGGTAGAGCCGCTTCCTGAGCTGGGGCAGCCTGGGGAGGAGCAGGTTTGGGGGCAGAGGCTCAGGAGAACACATGCTGTGGACATGGGCTGTTTAAGATGCCTGTGGACATGCTGGTGGGGGAGGCCAGCAGGCCATCGGATGCTGTGTCTGTAGCTCAACGAGGAGGGCCAGGCTGAAGAGGGACATTTAAAGTCAGGCATCATCTCAGACCCAGGACCTCAGGAGTCTGCCTTGGAGAGGGAAGCGTGAACCTCCAGCCTGCCAGCGTGAAGACGCTGGGGAGAAGGTGCAGCCAGCAAGGAAGGAGGGGAACCTGGAGAGAGAGGTGTCCCAGAAGCCAGGAGAAGAAAGGGTGTCAGGGAAAGGATGTCGTCAGCTGTGCCACCTGCCACACGAGATTGAGGATGATAAACAGCATGTGGGTCACTGAGCACAGCCCTGATTGTTTCCTCCACGTCATTTTGGAATTAGAACTGTAAGGTCAAAGGGAGGCCTATTTTAAGGCCCAATTGCCCTCCCAAAACTCTAAAATCTATTAACATAAGTAGCCAAAGTCGGGGCAAGGATTAGGAGATGCTGCCGCCCTCCACACCCCACACCCACTTAAGGATATGGAATTCTCTGGAAAGCAAGTTTTCTTCTCCCCCAACTACAGAAAAGTGTTGCCTTGTGGGTCACTGGATGTAAACAGATATTCGGAGGGGAGGAAGTTCTTGTGTACACCAGAGGGTCAGAACCCCCGAGTGACCACCAGGAATGTGCCCCTCCCCGGATGCTAGGCTTCTCCACAAACTTGCTGCAGTGCTTGAATCTCCTCTGGTCTCCACAGAACCCGGGGGAGGGGGCAGCTGGACCCCACCAGTCCAGGGTCTTCAGGGGATGGTGGCCTTTGGGGACTCTTGTCCTTCTGACAGCCTCCTAGGCATCCCCAGAGGTATGAGCTGGAGCAGAATTAATTTCAACCTTCACCTAACTGAGAGGGAGGCTGAAGGTCAGAGAGAAGTGACTTGCCCGGGGTCACACAGCATAAAGGCAGCAGAGAGCAGGATGGCCAGACAGGTGGTGTTAAGGAGTGGGTAAGAGTAGTCTTTGTTGTTCTTGTTGTTAGGTGCCATCGAGTTGATTTTAACTCACAGTGACTCCATGTGACAGAGTAGAACCGCCTCATAGGGTTTTCTAGGCTGTAATCTTTACGGGAGCAGATTGTCACGTCTTTCGCCCTTGGAGCTGCTGGGTCAGAAGAGCAGACTTTAGAGTCAGCAAGCTTGGGCTTGAATCTTGGTGTATCACTCTGGGTGAATTACTTAACCTCTCTGAGCCTCAATTCCCCACCCCCTGTATAATGGGGATTATAATGAATTACAAAAATCCTCACAGCTGGACCAATAAGCAACATCATGATAAACGGAGAAAAGATTGAAGTTGTCAAGGATTTCATTTTACTTGAACCTACAATCAACATCCATGGAAGCAGCAGTCAAGAAATCAAAAGCAGCATTCCACTGGGCAAATCTGCTGCAGAAGACCTCTTTCAAGTGTTAAAAAGCAAAGATGTCACCTTGAAGACTAAGATGTGCCTGACCCAAGCCATGGGGTTTTCAACTGCCTCATACTCACACGAAAGCTAGATGGTAAATAAGGAAGACTGAAGAAGAATTCATGCCTTTGAATTACGGTGTTGGTGAAGAATATTGAATGAATATACCATGGACTGCCAAAATAATGAACAAATCTGTCTTGGAAGAAGTACAACCAGAATGCTCCTTAGAAGTAAGGATGGCAAGACTACGTCTTACATATCGTGGATATGTTATCCGGAGGGACCAGTCCCTGGAGAAGGACATCATACTTGGTAAAGTAGAGGGTCAGCGAAGAAGAGGAAGACCCTCAGTGAGACGGATTGACACAGTGGCTGCACCAATGGGCTCAAGCATAACAGTGATTGTGAGAATGACGCAGGACCAGGCAGTGTTTTCATTCTGTTGTACATAGCGTCGCTAGGAGTCGGATCCATCTCGACGGCACCTAACAATAACGACATCGTAACAGGAATGGATGCCGTTGAGTTGGTTTTAACTCGTAGAGCCCTGGTGGCATAGTGATTAAGAGCTCGGCTGCTAACCAAAAGGTTGGCAGTTTGAATCTACCAGCCACTCATTGGAAACACTGTGAGCAGTTCTGCTCTGTCCTATAAGGTCTCTATGAGTCAGAATCGACTCAACAGCAATGGTTTTTTTTTGATAATGGAGATAATCTAATTTACACAATTCTGGTGTGGATGAAAAGAGATCATGCATGCACAGCACAGGGATGCTTTCTTAATAAACATTAGCTAAAACTAACCCACCCAGAAACTGACAGTGATGATCGTTATACAACATTGTAAATGTGCTTAATACCACTGAATAGTACGCTTTAAAATGGTTAAAATGACAAATTTTATGTTACATATATTTTACCATAGTTAAAAAAATATATATATGAAAAAGCAAAGAAGAAAAGCATAGGGAAAGGGTATTTCAGGCAGCGGCATATGTCGTCAGCAGAAGTTTGGAGGTGAGAGGCCGTGGCCAGCTAGCAGCCAAGGACCGTGCCTGTGGAGGTGGGTGAGGCGGGAGGTGAGCGTTGGCCAGGCCATGTGGGGCTGAAAGGCTGTATTTATCCTGAGGGCATGGTGGTGGGAGCAGGGCAGTAACTTGGGCCAATCTGAGTTTAGAAAGCCCACTCTGGGAACTCACTATGTGACCCCAGGCCGTCTCTGTGCCTCTCTGGGCCTCAGTGTCCCACCTCTACAGCAATGAAGGTAGCTCTGATCAGGGTTTGCAATATATGTACTCCTTTGTGAGTTTTCTTCTTTACTGTGCTCTCATAGCTGGGCTGGGCACTCCATGGGCAGGAGCTTGCCATCTGTTCCCCGGAGTGTCCCTGGCACCCAGTCCAGGGTTTGACGTGGAAACAGTTTCTCAACAAATGAATGAATGAATGGACAACATCCTTTCCCTTTGGGACGGTGTGGGTTAAAGCAGAATCCCTCAGCCGCCTTCTGCCTCTGCCCCCTCACTCACCCCTCCACCCACACCTGCAGATCGGTCCACTTGCCAGTTACCCTGCACCATTGTTGAGGGACCTTGTTGACGCTGTTGCCATTCGTTTTTTTTCTTCTCCTTCCAGACAATGGCTTTGTTTCTATTGTTTTTCCCTGAAGAGCGAGCGGGGATGCCTTCATGGTGACACCAAAAGGCAACAGTGGTTCTCCAGGTGTGCGATTTAGGTGCCTTGATTTTCTTCTTCATACTTTCCTCTATTCTACGAACATCTGTGGCTTTTCGCATAAAATGTAGTGATGCAAAGGAGGTGAGCAGATCATAAAGGAAATACAAATGGCCTTTTTTTCCCCAACAATTTCTACATGTATGAATCAGTGGCATTGATTATATTCAAGTCATGCAACCATCTTGCTCTCCTTTTCCAAATCATTCTACCACCTTAACATAAACTCAATGCTCACTAAACAAAGTCCCTCTTTCCCCCTCCCTTCCACCTCTGGTAACCACTAATAACTTTTGGTTTCTATATATTTACTTATTTCATATAAATGAGATCATACAGTATTTGTCCTTTTGTGACTGACTTATTTTGCTTAGCCTGATGTTTTCACCAAAGCTCAGCCATGTTGTGGCACATATCAGGAATTCATTACTATTTATGGCTCAGTAAAATTTTATTGTAAGTATATACCACATTTTGTTTATCTATTCGTTTTTTGTTTCTGTTTTTTAATTATGCTTTAGGTGAAAGTTGACAACTCAAGTCAATTTCTCATACAAAAATTTGCACACATACTGTTTTGTGACATTAGTTGCAACCTCCACAATGTGACAGCACACTCCCCCTTCCTGCCCTGACTTCCCTGTGTCCATTCAACCAGTTGCTGTCCCTTCCTGCCTTCTCATCCTGCTTCCAGACAGGAGCCGCCCAGTTGGTCTTGTGTATCTGACTGAGCTAAGAAGCACACTTCTCATGTGTATTAATTTTTGTTTTATAGTCCTGTCTAACCTTTGTCTGAAGAGTGGACTTTGGGAATGGTTTTAGTTCTGGGTTAACAGGGTGTCCAAGGGCCATAGTTTCGGGGGTTCCTCCAGTCTCTGTCAGACCATTAAGTCTGGTCCTTTTACCTAAATTTGAGTTCTGCACCCCACTTTTCTCCTGCTCTGTCCGGGACTGTCTGTTGTGTTGCCTGTCAGCGTGGTGACTGGTGGTACTGGGCACCATCTAGTTCTTCTGGTCTCAGGCTGGTGGACTTCAGTCTCTTGGACTAATATTTTCCTTGTGTCTTTGGTGTTCTTCATTCTCCTTTGCTCCAAGTGGGCTGGGACAAATTGATGCATCTTAGATGGCTGCACGCAAGCTTTTAAGACCCCAGCCACCACTCATCAAAGTGGGATGCAGAACATTTTCTTAATAAACTTTGTTATGCCAATTGACCTAAATGTCCCCTGAAACTATGGTCCCCTGGCCCTAGCCCCAGCTGCTGTGTCCCTCAGAGTGTTTGGATGTGTTCAGGAAACTTCTTAGCTTTTGCTTTGGTCCAGTTGTGCTGACTTCCCCTTTAGTGTGTGTTGTCCTTCCCTTCACCAAAGATGATCCTTGTCTACTATCTAGTTAGTGAATTCCCCTACCCATCCCTCCCTGCCTTGTAACCATCAAAGAACGCTTTCTTCTGTGTTTAAACCTTTGTGTTCTTATAATAGTGGTCTCATACAATATTTGTCCTTTTGTGACTGACTGATTTCACTCAGCATAATGCTCTTCAGATTCATCCATGTTGTGAGATGTTTTACGGATTCATCATTGTTCTTTATCATTTCGTAGTGTTCCATTGTGTGTATGTACCATAATTTGTTTATCCATTCATCTGTTGATGGGCACCTAAGTTGTTTCTGTCTTTTTGCCTGCAGTGAACATGGGTATGCATGTGTCTATTCATGTGACGGCTCTTATATCTCTAGGATATAATCCAAGGAGTGGCATTGCTGGATCGTCTGGTACTTCTATTTCTAGCTTTTAAAGGAAGTGCCGTATCATTTTCCAAAGTGGTTGTACCATTTTACATTCCCACCAGCAGTGCATAAGTGTTCCAGTCTCTCCATAACCTCTCCAACATTTATTATTTTGTGTTTTTTGGATTAGTGCCAGTAATGTAGGGGTGAGATAGTTTATCTCATTGCCGTATTGATTTGCATTTCTCTAATGGCTAAGGATCGTGAGCATTTCCTTACGTGTCTGTTAGCTGCCTGACTCTCTTCTTTGGTGAAGTGTCTGTTCATATCCTTTGCCCATTTTCTAATTGGGTTATTGGTCTTTTTGTTGTTGAGGTGTTGCAATATCTTATAGATTTTAGAGTTAGGCCCTTATCAGATATGTCATAGCCAAAAATTTTTTCCCAGTTTGTAGGTGCTCTTTTTACTCTTTTGGTGAAGTCTTTTGATGAGCTGAAGTGTTTGATTTTTAGGAGATCCTAGTTATCTAGTTTCACTTCTGGTGTTTGTGCATTGTTAGTTATGGTTTATATACTATTTATGCCATGTATTAGGGCTCCTATTTTTTCTTCCATGATCTTCATTGTTTTAGATATTATATTTAGGTCTTTGATCCATTTTGAGTTATTTTTTGTACATGGTGTGAGGTATGGGTCTTGTTCCATTTTTTGTAGATGGATGTCCAGTTATGCCAGCACCATTTGTTAAAGAGACTGTCTTTTCCCCATTTAATGGACTTTGGGCCTTTGTCAAATATCAGCTGCTCATAGGTGGATGAATTTACATCTGAGGTTCTCAACTCTGTTCCACTGATCTATGTATCTGATGTTATACCAGAACCAGGCTGTTTTGACTTAGCCATTCATTTGCTGATGGATATTTTGTTTGTTTCTACATTTTAGCTATTGTGAAAAGTGCCGCAGTAAAACACTGGTGTACAGGTTTCTGTTTGCATTCCTGCCTTCACTTCTTCTGGGTATATGTCTAGGATTGGGATTGCTGGGTCATATGGTAGTTCTGTGTTCAACTTTTTGAGGGATCGCCCAACTGTTTTCCACAATGACTGTACCATTTTACATTCCCACCAGCAATGGACGAGGGTTCCAGTTTCTCCACAACCTCACCAACACCTACTGTTTTCCATATAAAAATGGCTTTTAAACATAAAAAGTTCTCAGTCTCCCTCAGAATAAAATAAGTGCAAATTATAACTACCCTGAGGATCTGTTTTTCCACCTATCAAGTTGGCAAAGATGAAAGTTGGAGAACGTTCTATGTTGGTGAGGCTGTGAGGAAACAGGCTGAATTGAGGCCTGCTTAGGGTGGAAACTGGCCCCAACCCTCTGGAGGACAGTGTGGCAATGTGGGTGAAAATTTTTAAAGCAAGTCACTTTTGACCCAGCAATTGCACTTCTTGGAATTTATCCATCAGTATACTCACACATGGAAGAAAAAAAGAGGATAGAATGTTACTCACTGCAGCATTGCTTACAAGCAAAATATTGGAAACAACCTAAATATCCATTAGTAGGAGACTGGTCACATACACAATGGTACTTCCACACAATGGAATACTATGCAGCTCTGAAAAAACAAATTAGCCAATAGGGTGGCTCACATGTACCAGCATGGTCCAGAATGAGGACCAGGATATGTTGCTGTTGGGTGCTGTTCAGTCGAGTCCAACACATAGCTATCCTACAGAGATCGCATAGGGTTTCCAAGGCTGTGATCTTTGCAGAAGCAGACTGCCACATCTTTCTCCTGTGGAGTGGCTGGGATGTTCGAGCCACCGACCTTTTCGTTGGCAGCTGAGTGCTTTAATCACTGTGCCACCATGGCTCCTTTTCGGTTAGCATAAACCCGTTTCCATCGAGCTGATTCTGACTCATAGTGACCCTACAGGACAGAGCAGAATTGCCGCATAGGGTTTCCAAGGAGCAGCTGGTGGATTCCAACTGCCTACGTTTTGGTTAGCAGCCAAGCTCTTAACCACTGCGCTGCCAGGGCTCCTTGGTTAGCATAAACCAAAAAAACCAAACTGGTTGCTGTCAAGTCGATTCCAACTCATAGCGACCCTGTAGGACAGAGTAGAAATGCCCCACAGGGTTTCCAAGGAGTGGCTGGTGGATTCAAACTATCAACCTTTTGGTTACCAGCCGGGCTCCTAAGTTAGCACAGTATGTGGAGAAAGCACACTGCACAATCACGCGCAGAGTGAGTATAAAGGGAAATAGACATGTTTTTGTATTTGCTTGTAGATGCATAAAATATCTCTGGAAAGATCACAAGACACATTGCTTTTAGGGAGCAAAATTGGGGTGCCGGGACTTGGGGTGGGAGGGAGGCTTTTCACTGTGCACCTTTTTGTACCTTTAATATTTGAATTCTACGGTGCATTATCTATCTTTTAGTTATCTAGTGCTGTTATAACAGAAATACCATAAATGGATGGCTTTAACAAACCTATTGCTGTTGAGTCAATTCTGACTCATAGCGACCCCATAGGACAGAGTAGAACTGCCCCATAGAATTTCTAAGACTGTAATCTTTAGGGAAGCAGACTGCCACAGAGTGGCTAGTAGGTTCAAATGGAAATCAGTGAAGATTCAGGAATGTAGATGAATGAAGTTTTCTATGTTATGCTTGAGTGGGGAGTCTGTCCCTGGGATCGAATTCTTGAAGGAACGGCCTAGAGCTCGATTACCCCTCTTACAGATGAATAAACTGAGGCTGCCAACAGTAGATCTAGAAAAAATACTTGTCATACAGAGGACAGAATCTGTGATACACAAAGCACTTTTATAATTGACAAGAGATGGGGATGAACAGATATTAGAAAAATGGGCCAGGGATGAATGAGGTCGCTCAGCGAAATAAACACATGGGAAGACGTTAAAGCAGGGAAATACGGAGGAACAATGTGATGGCACTTTATGATCAGTGGTCTGGGGGACATTCTGGAAAAGGCATGCTCTCCTCACATAGAGCTAGTAGGATGCAAAGGTTTCAGTGTTAGGGGTAAGGACTCTGGGCTCTTCTGCCTGATTTTGTGACTTGGGCAAGTGCCTTTACTCCTTTGTTCCTTGTCTGTGTAACAAGGATGATTATAATGCTAGTTCCTGTTTCATAGGTTTGTTGTGAGGATTAAATGAGCTACTCTGGATAAGTGTTTAGAACAGTATCTGGCCCCAAGGAATACTATTTAAGTGTTCGCTAGTAAATGTCTTAGAACCCATTGCCGTAGAGTTGATTCCAACTCATAGTGATCCTATAGGACAGAGTAGAACTGCCCCACGGGGTTTCCAAGGCTAATCTTTATGGAAGCAGAATGCCACATCTTTCTCCCACTGAGCAGCTGGTGGGTTCAAACTGCCAACTTTTTGATTAGCAGAGGAGCACTTAACCACTTACCACCAGGGCTCTTTAAATGTCTTAGAGGGATCCCTATAAGGTTATTTTTGAGTAAGAAAGTTAAGATGCAGAAAATATTGTTATCTGTATTGACAAAACTGTAGATATTTAGGTGTGTCTGTGATTTCATGAGCATTAAAAAATACAGGATACATTCTTGGCTATCAACAAGGTTTTTCAAAGTAGGCAGTAGGGACTGGGAGGAATAAGTAAAAGAAGGACTTTTAAAGTTTCTTTGTCATTTTTGTTCATTTATTTAAATTATATGCATGTATACATATAGGAGAGCCCTGGTGGCATTAAAGAGCTCGGATACTAACCAAAAGGTTGGCCATTGGAATCCACCAGCTGCGCCTTGGAAACACTCTGGGGCAGTTCTACTCTGTCCTATGAGTCGGAATTGACTCTATAGCAACGAGTTTTGTTTTGTTTTTTTTTTTTTGGTTAAACCTATAGATGGAGTCCTGGGTAGTACAAATAGTCAAGCGCTCAGCTACTAACCAAAAGGTTGGTGGTTTGAATCCACCCAGAGTTGCCTTGGAATAAAGTCCTGGCAATCTGCTTCTGAAAGATCACAGCCATTGAAAACCCTATGGAGTGTAGTTCTACTCTGAAACACTTGGGTCGGAATCAACTCAACAGCAACTGGTATATGTATAGACACAGTTTAAATGATTAAAAAAAGAAAAATCAAAAAAGGAAGGGATGTCTCTAACTCTTGCCTGGGGTGGGGGTAGGGGCGGAGGGTCCAGAGGTAGTGATGCCCCTAGCAGTGATGTGAAGAGCAGAACCTCAAACAATGTTGCAATCTTCCCAACACCTCACTACCTTATTTCAAAATCAAATAATCTCTGATATTTACTCCTAATGCCTGAAGGAAAGAGAGAGGGAGGAGGGAGGTACTGAAATCCCATCAGTCTTTTGAAGGACTGCCTTTTATCTGTGGGATCTTCCTTGGAGCTCTATTTGCAGCCCTTGACCCCTTTCTGGGCATAGGTTTCCCCATCCGTAAAAAGGGAATCAGCATGTTACTTTTTTCAGGGTAGCAGTCAAGCCAAGAAGGTCATAGGTAGGGGAAAGTTCTGAAAACTCCAGAACAAATGGGAGTCCCCTTAACCCGTAGGTAGGCTAGGTTACTGCCCTGTCCCAGGTAGTGCCTGGAATCAATTCTCCACACAGCAGCAGCAAGAGTGATCTTCCAAAGCACAAATCTGATCTTGTCATCCCTTCCTTAAAATCATTTTATTGTCATCTAGATTTAATCCACACTCATTAGGCTACAAGGCCCTCCTGGCAAGATCTGGCCTCTCTGTACTCAGGAACAACCAGGCCTAAACCCAGTTCCCCGGAGGTGCCTAATTCTCAATCTCTGCCATCTCTTGCTTTGCACACTTGGATCTCTCCCTTTGCCTGGAACCTCTCACCGCATCTCACTACCTCGTGACTCCTCCCATCCTGCAGGCCTCAGCCAGAATGCCACTTCTTCCAGGAAGCCTTCCCGGGCTCCCCAGGGTTGGCTAGGGCCCCAATAGCGTAGGTGCCTGGTTTTTGGTCCATCTTCTGCAATCAAGTTGTTAGATTAGATAGGCAGAGGCCATATCTCGGCTGCCTGCGGTGCCTGCGGTCTCTGCGTTTAGCCGGGACATCTCTGGGCCAGGATTCGATGACTTCAAAATACTGGCCAGGTCTGTCAGTCTATCTCTGTGGTGCTGGTTCTGGCCTGGAGCACAGGCTGAGGGCTACCGACTGGGGATGGGCTTTTTTGCGGGATGCAGCTAAGTCCTTGGGAGGATGGTGTACTGTTAAGGGAAAAGCCGCCCCATGGAGCCTGCCCCTCATAAACATGGGCGAAGCCCTTCCGCTCGGCTCTGCGGACTGCCACGCATAAAGATGGCACCCGCGGAAGGCGCTGGATTCTCACCTTTGGCGGAGGGCTGCACGGCGCTGATTGGTGGAGGGAGAGGGCGTGTCGGGGCCGGGGCGGGGCGAAGCTGAGCCGGGCGTCTCCGGCCCCGGCCTAGCGTGCCGTCGCGTACGCTGGGGCTATGTCGCGGGCTCGGGGACACCTGCACCCGGCCCTATTCCTGGCGGCGGTTTCTGCGCGTGGGGCGACGACCCGGGTCGGGGCGCGGCGGAGGTTAAGCGCGCGTCTGGCGCCGCAAGAGCCCGGCATGGACTATCAGGTATCTGGCGGGCCTGGCAGGCGGTCGTGCGAGGACACGTGGGCTGGGCCTAAGTCACCCACCTTCCGGGCTCCACCAGCTGAGTGGAGGGGTAGGGGAGCTAGGAGCATGAGACTAAGGCGCTTGGGGGGCGGGGACATCCTGGAGTCTGGGGTGGGAGATAGGGATTAGGAAATTAAGCCTGGGCCGCAGCATCTGGGAATTTGAGGCTGAGGTGTCAGGCGTTAGAAGGTGGGAGGGAGCATCCCGTGATTGGCCTGGGTGGTCCAGAGACTTACCTGGGGTTCTGGAGTTCCAGTGACCCTGGAGTATGAACTGGCAGTGCGAGGTGATGGGGAGGAGGAAGGGATCCAGGAGTTAAGACTGGAAGGATCCAGGAGTATAAATCGGGGGTGGAGTCTCCAGGATTCAGAGGATTGGGGATCCAAGTACCTGGAATTTGGAAGGGCTAGAATCCCGGGCAGTGGGGAGCCCAAGACTCTCGGGAACAAAGAAAATTTCTGTACTGTCCTGTGCCAAGGGCCAGTTGCTAGTAGGGGTGGAGGAGGCAGGAGTGGCACCAGTTTGTTGGGGGTTGGACCACCCACCAGCCAGCCATTGAGGTCCTGAGGGCAGGAGATGCCAGATCTGAGGCCTGAGGGGAAATAAACAGCACCCTCACCCCCACCTCCAGTGTAGGCCTGCCTGATGCATACCTACCTCCCAGCCTGGCTGGGTGACCCTGGGTACTCCCTTCCTCCCTCTGAGTCTTTTTCTTTCCCCCACCTGGTTGCTTCCAGCAGTTCTTCTCCAGGTCAGAATCTGGAACCCCACAGTCCTCAGGGTTGGGTGTGGAGCCTCCAGGAATTCCAGAACCCTAATACTCTCGCCTTCTGCATTCTGGCCCCCACCCCAGTAGGTGCCCAGTACGGTGATGGACCCCATTGGAGGGGATGAGGGGAAAGTGCCCAGGTGATGAAGCCTGGGGAGCCTGAACAGGAAACAAGGCTATCCCCGCGAGTCAGTAATGCCACTTGCTTTGCCTGGCACTCCCTGGGTGGGGCTGAGCTGCCCCAGGCTCCCATTTCTGCCAGAGCTGAAAAGATGCCACTTCTCTCTCTCCCATTTCATAACTTTTAGGCTGGGGCAACATGGCTGGCATGGGAGGCCTGGCACCCAGTCCTGGCCACTGGTGTGCCAGGTACCTTGTATCTATGGACCCCTAGCGAGCCTTAACCTGCTACCTGGAAATTGTGGTTGCCAGGATGCTGTGCGCACACTCAACACCCTGCAGACCAATGCTGGTTACCTGGAGCAGGCGAAGCGTCAGCGGGGCGACCCCCAGACACAACTGGAAGCCATGGTGCTCTACCTGGCACGGAGTGGGCTGCAGGTAAGTAGGGCTGGAGTAGTAAGGGCCTGTGACCCCACCTTCCCACTCCTGACTGTCAGTTCCATGACTGAGGCGGGAACCTTGTCTTTCTGTCCCAGGTGGAGGACTTGGACAAGCTGAACATCATCCATGTCACTGGGACCAAAGGGAAGGTAAGGGGCAGGACCTAGGGGTAGGGTGTCCACTTAGTGGCACAATGGGGTGAGGCCTTCCCAGACAATACCTTTTCTTTCAAGGGTTCCACCTGTGCCTTCACTGAACGGATCCTCCGAAGCTATGGCCTAAAGACGGGATTCTTTAGGTACTGAGGCGTGGGGGGATATGTCTCTTAGCTCTCTAGGAGTCTGTGGAATAAGCCAGCACCCCAGGGCCAGGGTCACCCCCAGGAGCTCAGCTGCATGTCTCTCTGCCCGGTGTTTATTCATTCAACAAACATTCAATTAGCACTTACCTTATGGGCCCAAGTATATTTTTTAAAAAAACCAAACCTGTTCCCATTGAGTCGGTTCCGACTCATAGCAACCTTATAGTTTATGGCAGCCCTTATTAATGAAAAAATTTTGGGAGGGAAAGGCAACTTGAATATATTAACAAAATACATAGCTAGACTAGATGTCTATTTAGTAGGTTGAATTCCATGTACAATTTTTAAATCACATGGAAATTAATATTTATTCATGTCTTTGAAATAAGGAGCAGAAAACCTGGCTTAAACAATAAGGATAGTTTATGATGTTCTTGGAGTCCCTGGGTGGTACAAATGGTTAATGCGCTCAGCTGCTGAAGGACAGGTTGGAGGTTTGAGTCATCCAGATGTGTCTTGGAAGAAAGGTGATCTACTTCTGAAAAATTAGCCATTGAAAACCTTGTGGAGCACAGTTCTGCTCTGACATACATGGAATCTCCGTGAGTCAGAATCGACTTGACAGCAGTTTGTTTAGTTATGACATCCGTGTCAAGGGCGCTGGGCGTGGGCAGCAGAAGGGAGGCCTTCACGCCGCTAGCCTTAGCTGTGGCTTGGCCCTTGAGGCAGCACCCCCTCTTGGTCATAGCTCAGACATCCAGACACACAAAGGATCGGAGGTAGAATATGGGTCCCTCTTCCCAGTGTCCTACAGGCCTCTTAAGCCAGTTACCGATAAAGCAATTTATTCTTTGGGGTTGAGGCATTTAAGATTTTTGCCTCCTTTTATTTTACCAGTTCTATCGGATGACCTCCATAAGCATCTCAAACTAGCTGACTGAGGTCATTTCAGGCCAACATGTTTTCCCCAAGCAGTTCTTTATTCAAAATAAAGAAATAAAGAGAAGTACTCATAATATGAGAGCATCTGTAAAGACTTAAATATAAGGCAACAATTCCTCTTTTAAAATAATTTTTTGGGTAAAAACCCTAACCTTCAACTTGGGACCATGTGCCCTTGTGGGCCAGCTGGGGGATGCAGCTTGAACCCAGCAGACATGACCCTGCCCTTGAAGGCTGGAAGGCAGACGATATGGGTGCAGGTGTTAATAGAGTGATTGATTAATGTGTAATGGGGAACAGGCACTTGTGGGAAGCGGGGCTGCTGGAGCCCAGAGAACATGCCTGGCTGGCTTGGAGAGGTGGAAGTGTGTTTCTGGAGGAAGGGCCATCTTAGTCCAAACCTGTGGAGTGAGTAGAAGAGAGCCAGGTGAAGCAGGTGCAAAGGCCTGGAGATAGAAAGGGGGGGGGGGGGGGCAGGAGGAGCTAAAAATAGTCCAAGTTGGGGGAGCTTGGGGCACAGGGAGCTAGCTGGGGGACATGGGAGAGGTGAGGCACGGAAATCAGTGACATCAGCCCCAGTCAGGCCTTGGAGGCTATGGTGAGGAGCTGGGGCTTTCTTGAGGGTAGCAGGGTTTCTAGCAGGGGGATGACAGGTCAGATTCGTATTTCTGGAAGACAAGTCTGCCTGCAAGGTGGGGGAAGACCCAGGGGGCTTGAGAAGGGAGTCTCGATGACCCCAGGTCTCCCGGCAGCTCTCCCCACCTGGTGCAGGTGCGTGAGCGGATCCGCATCAATGGGCAGCCCATTAGCCCTGAACTCTTCACCAAGTACTTCTGGCGCGTCTACCACCGGCTGGAGGAGACCAAGGTGCCGCATGCTGGAAGACTGGGGGTGGGCAGGGTAGGGAGTGCTGAAATCGGTGGATAGTCCAGAGGGCAGTGCGTGTCAAAGGACCCCACATCCCCAGAGGAGGGGTTTCAGGGCTCCAGACCCTGATGTGTTCTTCCTGTGCCACAGGACGGCAGCTGTGTCTCCATGCCTGCCTACTTCCGCTTCCTCACGCTCATGGCCTTCCATGTCTTCCTCCAGGAGAAGGTGCGTGTCTGCTGCTCAGAACCCTGTGTCTGAGGTTGTGGGGAGGGCAATCTCAGCAGGCTGGGGGGCTCCCTGCACTCACATGGCATCTGGGTACCCCATGCCCTTTGCCATGCCCTCTGGTCCTCTGCAGGTGGACCTGGCAGTGGTGGAAGTGGGCATTGGTGGGGCGTACGACTGTACCAACATCATCAGGTAAGGGCAGCTACTTGGGTGAGGAGTGGGGTGCCAGGAGCCCAGGCCTCACCCATTGCTTGGCAACTCAGGGCAGGGGCATCACAGCCCTTTCATCTTCTGCAGGAAGCCTGTGGTATGTGGGGTTTCCTCTCTTGGCATCGACCATACCAGCCTTCTGGGTGACACAGTGGAGAAGATCGCATGGCAGAAAGGGGGAATCTTTAAGGTAGCCACTCATGCTGGGGCAAGGGGAGGTATATGGAAGGCCTGGGCCTGGCCCTCAGGCTCAGGGGAATGGGGCTGGGACAGAGCATTTGTGTCCTGACTCAGGACGAGGTCCTGGGCATCAGTGGGATGGCTGAAGCAAGCTGAGCCTCCTTTCTGGCTTCTGTCTCCCCACTGCAACATGAGGGACAACGGGTTCCTATAGTCCTGTGGGGGGTGGAGGCAAAGTAGGCAGCCCAGACCCAGGATGTGGGGCCGGAGTAGAGAGGGTGGAGGACCCTGGGCCACCCCCATCTTACTCTCCCTCACCTCCCACAGCGTGGCATCCCTGCCTATACCGTGCTCCAGCCCGATGGTCCCCTGGCGGTGCTGAGGGAACGCGCCCAGCAGATCTCAGTAAGTCTGTTGGAATGGATGCCCTGCCTGGAGAGGCAGTTTTTCCTTTCTGGCCTCAGTTTGCCTGTCTGCGCAGTGAGGGGGCTGGGCCAGCTGCTTGTCCAGTTGGAACACATCTTGGTTCTGGGAGCAGGGTTTGGTGGGTTCTGGTTGGTGGGGGAAGATGGGGGGCTGATGGGATCAGGGAGGGCCTCCTGGCCAAGGTGGCGGTAGTAGCTGCCCTGACCAGCTGCTTTCTGTCCCTTGGGCAGTGTCCTCTCTACCTGTGCCCGCCACTGGAGGCCCTGGAGGAAGGCGGACCACCATTGACCCTGGGCCTGGAGGGGGAGCACCAGCGGTCCAATGCCGCCTTAGCCTTGCAGCTCGCCCACTGCTGGTTGCAGCGGCAGGACCACCCAGGTAAGTGGGCAGGTGTGTGGGTGGGCAGGGGCCCCTGTCTGTGAGGGTCCTGAGTACACAGGGTCTCATTTCCCGCCCTTACAGGCATCGGAGAGCTGAAGACATCCAGACTGAGCCTCCTGCGGCAGCTGCCCTTGGCACCTGTGTTCCAGCCCACGTCCCACATGCGGCACGGTGAGTGGGTTCTGCCTGGCCAGTGGTAACTGTTGTTATTGTCATTTTATTACCATTGTCATAAGACCATGAGGATCTTGAGGATGGTAACATTGTCATTTGCTTTGTCATCCCCAAAGCTTTCAGCACGTAATAGGTGCTCATGGCTGTTAAACTCCTTTAGCAAATGGTTCCATTGTGCCCGTCGTGTGCCAGGCCCCATGTCAGGGGTTATTATGAGGTTCTGGAACCAGGCCGATCTCAGTTCCCACTTGCTCTGTGACCTAACCTCTCTGAGCTAAGAGTCTTCCAACTGTAAAATGGGAATAATATAGGATAGCAGTCCTCTCTCAGGGTTGCCTGGAAGATTCCACCAGATAAGGCAGCGAAGAGCTTACTGACTGGTACCCAGTAAGAGGCTCCTGCGATTATCAGATTGCCAGAGTGCTTAGAAGAGGCAGCCTTCAGACCAGTGGGGGCGCTGAGGGCAGGGAGACCCTGCTCCAGGTTGCTTTTGCTAGAGGGGGACTGGGGTGGTAGAGGACATGGAGGGCATTCTTGTGGCGGCGGCTAGAGGGCTGCCTTGCCCCCGTCCTCCCCAGGGCTTCAGGACACAGAGTGGCTAGGCCGGACTCAGGTTCTGCGGCGCGGGCCCCTCACCTGGTACCTGGATGGTGCGCATACAACCAGCAGCGTGCAGGCCTGTGTGCGCTGGTTCCGCCAGGTGCTGCAGAGGCGCGAGAGGCTGAGCAGGTTAGTGCCGGGCAGGGGCGGGGTCTCTGTGACAGGGACCCGGACTGGCCGATGGAGAGAGTTGGGGTCTGGGGGAAGGACTGGAGTGGGACTTGCAAAGAAGACGGGATGAGGAGGGCTGCAGGCCGCGACTTCTTACCCCTCCCGTTCTCCCACAGTGGGCCAGAGGTGTGTGTCCTGCTCTTTAATGCCACTGGGGACCGGGACCGGGTGGCCCTGCTGAAGCTGCTGCAGGTGAGGGGCCTCACCAGGAGATGTGTGGCAGCTAGCCCAGGCCTGGCTCTGTCATTCTTTGGCCATATAACCCCAGGTCACCTGAGCCTGGGTTTCCTCAACTGTAAAATAAAGTGATTTCCCCCTCCTCTGGATTGTACTAAGGATTAAATGTAGAAGCACCAGACACGTGGGGAAGTCTAGCCATTGCATATGACCCTGGGCAAAAGATGTCATTTCCCTGAGTCTCAGTTTGCCTCTCTATAAAACGGGGTTGCTAAAGGTTCCTGCTTCTCAGGGTTGAGGAGTCATCTGGGCTATGTATAAAGTACGTGATGGCTCTTCCCTGCTTGGGGAAACTGGACCGCCCTTGGCTGTCAGGCTGAAGTGGCTCCTAGGGATCATTGGTTTTTCATTCCCATTTCACAGGCGGGGAGGCTGAGGCTCTTCTTCATATCCCATTTGTACAGATAAAACCTTTCCTCCAGCCTGGATTTGGGGCCTGTTCACTAGCTGGGTGACCTTAAGCAAGTGCCCGCCACCCCTACCAAGCCTCAGTTCCCCCATCTGTATAGTGGCCCATGTCTTTGCCGTCCAGACCACAAGCCAGGCAGGGTATATGGAGGTGGATTAAGAGGTGGTCGGGGAACTGAAATACTGTGGCTGGGTTTATGCAGCATTATTCCAGTTCAGCCAGGGCTTAGGGCTAGGGGACGTCTCCAGAGATGGGGTTACATGTGGAAGTCAGGATGGGGGGAGTCCTCTCTGGCCTCTGACACCAAATCTACCCCCTTGACCTTCTAGCCCTGCCAATTTGACTATGCTGTCTTCTGCCCCAATCTGACAGAGGTGTCACCCACAGACAATGCAGGTGAGGTGGGCAGGGGGCTGAGGTCCCTGAGGTGGACTGCTCTGTTGGTGACAGTGGGGGCTTCTGAGAGGGGAACTGGAAGTACATTTTAAATTTTATTCCTTGTGGCTGCAATGCTAAAAAAGAATTATCTGAAAAAAGTTTTCAAAATGCAAGTTAAAACCCACTAATTCTTGTTGAAATCGATGTAGTGGGTCTCAACCGGCATTTTTTATTTTAAATAAAATAGAATAGAAAATAGCAGTGTGCATTGCATGAAGTAAGGATAGGTCCTGTTTCGTGAAGATTTTGTTCTGGGTATACACCCACACACTGAGTTTCGATGTAAAAATGTCTTTTTTTTACATTTGTATAGCACCTTTTATTGTTTAAAGGCACTTTCATGTCCATTACCTTTTGTGATGCTCAGAAGATTTATCTGTAAAATGTGTAAAATGTCTTTTACTGTGGGTCATGGTCAAAAAAGTTTGAACTCGCATTGTAAGAAGTACAGATCCTCAGATCCCACATAAGACTGAGGAGAGGCCAGGAGTGTGCATTTTTAACCAGCTTCCCTGAAGATACTTAGGCCCAGTTGGGGATAGACTCCAGCTAGCCATCCATTTTATAAATGAAGGCGGTGATCCCAGGGAGGGGAAATGGTGTTCAGTGCACAAAAGCCCCATCTTTGGAGCTGAACTGCCTAGCTCTGCCTCTCACCAGCTCTGTGACCTTGGGCATGTCACTGAACCTTTCTGAGCCTCAGTTTACTCATACCATCCACTGTGAGGACCACTAGGAGGTCTGTCAGATGAGGCATATAAAAGGCCTAGCACAAAGCAGGTGCTCCTGACATACCTGGCCATCTCCCCCATTCCTGACCTCACCCCATCCCTCACCAGCGTGCCTGTTTCTGTGCCCTGCAGACCAGCAGAACTTCACAGTGACACTGGACCAAATGCTGCTTCGCTGCCTCGAACACCAGCAGCACTGGAACAACCTGGCCGAGGAGCAGGCCAGACCAGATCTGTGGAGGCCTCCTAGCTCGGAGCCTAGTGGCCCCACATCCCTGCTGCTGGCACCCCGCCCACCCCACGGCCACAGCACCAACTCCCGCATCTTCAGCTGCATCTCCCATGCCTTACAGTGGATCAGCCAAGGCCGGGACCCCAACTTTCAGCCACCCAGTGCCCCAAGGGGCCATCTCACCCAGCCTGTGGCAGGCAGTGGGTCCAGTGTACTTCAGGAGGCTGCTGCCATCCATGTGCTAGTCACAGGCAGCCTACACCTGGTGGGTGGCGTCCTGAAGCTGTTGGAGCCCTCCCTGTCCCAGTAGCTGAGGCAGCAGGGTTGGAGGTGGGGCCTTCCCACACCTGCCCTGCGTTCTCTCCATGAACTCCTGTACTAGGTGCCTTTTGTTTTCTGCTTTCCTGGTTCTGTCTACACTGACCCACAGACCTGGGCATGGGCAGTGCAATAGGGGACTGGAAAGGGGGAGGCTGGAAGAGGATGTCCCTCTATCTCTGAGCCTGGGGTCCCCTTGGCCTCAGTGTCCCCTCCATGCCTTGGCCTCTCCCCCAAATGTTTACCCTCTCAGCTGAGTCAGCCAGGGGGCTTCCCAGTTCTCCCACTATTGTAGCAGGCCTGGAAGCCCACGTCATCTCCCCCCACAGCTCGCTGCCTCCTGGCTCAGGCCCACTGTATTGTGTGAGCTGCCTGGTCAGGCCTAGGGTCCTTCCAGGTGCCTGTGATGGATTTCCTCCTTCCAGTGCCTTCTGAGAAAGCAAAGGACCCCTGCCTGGGGACAGAGGGTGGTTGCAGTAAATTAAAGCCTTTTTTTGTTCTTTTCTAAAGAAATGGCAGAATTTGTGACTTTCTTAACCTCTGTCTCCCTTAGCAGACAATAGGGAACGGGCTACAGCTGGTGCAGGAACTGGAGTGTGTAGAAGGAGCCCGGCTGTGTGGCCTGGGACAAGCCTCTCCCTCTCTCTCAGCCTCAGTTGGCCTGTCTGTGAAATAAGACTGGATGAATATCTCTTGACCACTTACTACACGCCAGGCATTGCTTTGCAGACCTCTTGGCAGAGATCTTGTGACTGAGGAATTATCATACTCATTTACAGGTGAGGGCACTGTGGCTGGCTTAAAGTAACCATGGGACTTGTCCACAGTCACACATCCAAGTGGCAGGTCAGGATTTGAACCCAGAGCTGTTGAGAGCCTGTTTTCAGAACTCCAGAGGCAGAATGGCAACAGGGCCTCCTGATTTTTGGTTTCTTACAGCCCTGGTTCCAAAGATTTGCTTCCAAGTGAGTGAGTGAATGGCAGAGGAGGGACTGGGTTTAGTCCAAACCTGCTGTGGCCTGGCTTCCTGCTACTGTTTAGCCTAAGGATGCCTCTCTGCCACCAGGCTGGCCCAGTGGGGGCTAAGGACAAGAGTAGCCCCATTCTGTGCTCCTGGCCCCTCCTGTACCCTCACACATACACACCCTATCTTGGATGCCCCTGACTTTGCCCAGTCCAGCCCAGTGCAGGTTTCACGGTCTGATTTATTGGTGAGTATACAGGGGTGGGTCCCAGGCAGGCAGATGGGCCACTCCCCATCTGCTGCCCACCTGATGGCTGGGAGGGTGTCTCTTTGTGGCAGTTGCAGGGTGAAGGTAAGGCCTTCTCCACGGCCACCCTCTGGCTTCCCAGGCTGGGGATCCCTAGGCTTCTGCTTCCCCCACCAAGCTGTGCCAGAACAGATGTAGAGGCTGCTGGGACCAGATCCACGTGGCTCTGGGCTGGACCCTCTTCTGTTCCCATGGAGGAGGTGCTGTCAGGCCCTGGGTGGGTTGGACTGAGTCTGGTTCAAGTTCTCATCTCTCACCCAGCCCACTTCAGTGAGTGCTGGATCTGGGTTAAAATGACAGGGACTCAGGTTCCTACAAAAAAGTGGACATACAGGGCAGTGGACTCACTCTCTCTGTGGTCCTGGGCAGCTGTACCCCAGACCCATTGAGTTTGAAGATTCTAGGAGGTGGGCTGGGGTGACCCCAAGGTGTTCCAAGCCAGTGCCCCCGCTGGCATCAGTCCTCTGAGGGAGGCGGGAGGAGTGGGTGCAGAGGGCATGGTCCATCCTTGGTTGAGTGGAGGGGCTGGGGTCCCGGGATGAGTCCGTGGCCAATGGTTCCCAGCTGGTGGCTGCTCAGTCTCTCCTGCCAGGCGAGGGCTGTCGGTGGCCTCCAGGGGTCCAGGCCAGGCTCTACGCCATGCTGCTGGTGGAGCAGGGGGTGCTCTGGGTGCTTCCGATGCTGTGGTTGGTGCTGCTGCTCTCCGAGGAGGCTGGGGCAGCCACCGCCACCACGGGCTCCCGCTTGCCAGGGGGACCTGGTGGCGGGTGCAGGGGCAGAAGTCAGGGCCCCAGCTAGGACTCCTCACTCCCCCAGAGGCTTCACTGGGCTCCCCCCGAGGTGGAGGGGCCCTGAGCACTCAACTGTAGGGGTCTGGGATACTCACGCGTGTGGGAGTAGATGTACCAGAGCGCGGCAGTGAGCAGAGCCCCGATGAGGAAGGCGCCAAAGGTGATGCCCAGCACAGCGGGCAGGACGAGACCTTTGTCTGTGCAAGCAAGGGAGGGCCAGCTGTGGTCAGCACTGCTGCCACCTCCTCCCTGGGCCCAGCCCTGGCCCCTCACCTCACCTGGCCCAGAACAGGGACTTTGGTGCCATACACAGCTCAGCCACTTACCCTGACTTCTCTGAACCCGTCTCTTCATCTTGCAAATGAGCTCATCACACCCACGCCCAGCACTAAGCTACAGTTGCTATTACCATAGACCCAGAGGACCCAGCCAGGCCTTTTGGTTCATGCTTCTGCCTCCCAAGGCTGATGGAGAAGTTTTCAGGGAGAATGGATAGTATAATATGGACAGACAGTGGGGCCTGGGAGTTTAGAGCCTGTCTTGGCCCACTCTGTGACCTTAGGTCAGTCCCATCTGTACAGTGGGGTTATTAGCCCTGCTCTGTTGGTCCTGGGCTGGGAGTGGGGCTCAATCCTGGCCCCCAGTGTCAGGGACTTTTCCTGCCTGGTGGGGGCCTTGGCCCAGAGGGGGCTGAGCAAACAGGCTAGAGGGCACTGGGCTGAAGGGGCATCCTCTATACTTGGGTCAGCACTGTCCAGCATGCTTCTGGGTACTACTCCAAGGAGCCGTCTGTCCCACCCAGATTCCAGGAGACCCCACCCTACCAACCAACCCTGGGAATCAGAAAAACACTGGACAGGGAGCCAGAAGCCTGGGATCTGGTTCTGAGGCTGGTCACGAGCAGTCTCTGTCTATAAGATGCAGCTGTGGATCCTAGTGTAGGCTGTTGGGGCTCTGGGGAGCCTTCTCCCTGCCCCTCCCAAGGCTGCTTTCTCTGGGGTCCTCCCTGCTGTGTGCCTCGGGGCCCCATCCCTCGGGCTATCCATTGCACACCCACTCAAACGAAGCCAACAGAAACCCAGAGGGAGCTCACCAGTCAGGCTGGGGCTGATGATGTTCAGGTGCATGGAGACAACCCTCTGGACGTCCTGGGGGAGGAAAAGAGAATGGTATGTGGCACAGCCTTTGGGCAGTAGGTTCCAGTCTCAGTAGCTCTGGGCTCTGGCTTGCCACGGCCTACCTTGGAGCCTTGGGTTTGAATCCCATCTCTGCCACTAGCTGGGAGCCTTGGACCCAGGCCTCACTTACCCGGGACCAGGTTCTGGGACGCAGGCCTATGGTGCAGCTGAGGGTGCCAGCCTTGGGTGTGGGCACCATGTACCCACGGAGGAGGAAGCTGAAGCGCAGGTCACCATCAGGGCTTGGGGACAGCAGGCTTACACAGCTGCCCTTGGCTGCCTGGTTCTGGATGAGTTCTACGGTGTCTGCCTCAGGTCCTAAGTCCAGGTGGCAGCTCTCTAGCTGGAACACAAGCTCAGAGACCAGCGGAGACACGCTCACCTGCACAGGTGGGTAAGGAGATGAGGCACAGTGGATTACTCTTAACCCTCTACCCAACCTAATCTAATGAAATAAGCTAGAATGATGAGTTCCTGCCCCTGAGGCCTAATGGTGGGAGGAAAGGCATGGGCACGTGTACAGCAACTAAGGAGGTATTACTATCACTATCACTTCCTATGGGTACCTATGAGCTCTGCCTTTTTTTCTGTCCCCTTCCCCATGCACCCATGATGGCTCCCTCCTTCCTCTGGGAAGTTCAGTTCTCATCTTCTCTGCACTAATGGTGGAAAGAAAGGCACATGAGAAATTTCAGGAGTTGGTGGGTCTGAGGTGGTAATGGGGCAACCCAGTACCTGCACAAAGCCCTGCTGCCCCAGCTCAATGGTGTTGGAGGCCTGGAGGAAGTGCGGGCTGAGGTAGAGGCTCAGCTGGAAGGAGAGGCTTTCCATCTTGATGCAGTGCACCTCTTTCTGTGGGGGGATGGGAAGGGCACCTGGTAAGTCTGGAAGGCACCAGCAGGAAGCGAAGGGTCTGGGAGTAGGTATCAGACATCATGGTCCAGGGCAGTTGCCCGACCCTCATCTTCATCTTTCTTTTTTTAAAACTGATGTTAACCAGGAATTCACTCTGTGCCAGGCCTGTATAAAGTGCTTTTCAGGCTTCATCTCAGTGACTGTTCATAAGCACCCCCATGGGGTGGGGTCCTTCCTTAGGCTATTGTTTACAGATAATGACATTTAGGCTCTGAAAGCTTAAGTGATTAGCCTAAGGCTACACAGCCAGTATGTGCTAGAACCCTCTGACTTGAGGCTAAGAACGGCATGTTAAACAGTACTGCTCTCACTATACAGAAGGGGAAACTGAGGTATGTGGGAGACACGTGGCTTGTCAGGATCAGGGCATGAGTTTCTTGGCTGCTCCCTCCCATGCCAGGAAGGGGCTCCAACCCCAGCCAGCAGATCCTGGACCAGTGGGTTAGCACAGTGACTGTCCCATCTTACCCGCTGTGGTGATGAGCTCGACAGGAAGTTGATGACTACCTGCAAGGACAGAGCCAAGGAAGTGGTCAGAGCCAGCAGGGACCCCAGAGGGTTTCCCACCCAATGTATCCATGTTACATATGGTGAAACTGAGCCAACCAATGGCAAAGCTTGTCTTGTGTTCCTACTGAGTGCTACGCCCTGCTCTCCAAAACACCCAGCAGCCTGGAGGATCAGGAGGCATCCAGAGGGAGGCACCAGCCAAGCTGCCTTGATACTGTTCCTGTTCCAGCTCTTACCTCATTGCTGATCACATTTTCTGTCACATTTGTGCCACACTTGGAGTAGGTGCTGCGCAGAACAAATTCGTCAGCATTGTCTTCAGCCTGACAGCTGGGGTCCCAGAAGGTCAGTCCCATGATGGTGCACCGCAGAGCCTGGGCCAGGATGGGGGAGGGAGCGGGGACTGTCAGGAGACATCAGGCTCCCTGGAGCCCATTCACACCCTTGCACCAAGGACTGACTATAACCCAGGGGTCCCAAATCACAGCCATTCCTCTGCCCCTCTCTCATCATCTTAACACCATCTAAGATTTAATACTTTTCTTGAACTTGACTGACTTTTTTACTTTGTCTTGTCCTAAGCAATATTATTGGTGACATTATGGGTTTGATTTGCTACTTACTGTTTTTTTCTAATACATAAAATAAGTACATAACTATTAACATTAAAAGCATTCATTCAAGTTCCACATACAATCATCACTCACAGCCCCAGTGCATGCAGACCCCTCAGCATAATCCCAATCTCAGAATCAAAGACTCTTAGACCTGAGGTCAGCCAACTTTTCCAACAATGGGCCAGATAGTAAGTATTTTAGGTTTTGTGGGCCACATGGTCTCTGTTGTAACTACTCTACTCTGCCATCATAGCATGAAAGCAGCCATAGACAATATATAAATGAATGGGTATGGCTGTGTTCTAATAAAACTTTACTTACAAAAACAGGCAGTGCACCACAGTTTGTCAACCCTTGTCTTTAGAATTTCTTAGTCATGCTTAGCATCAAAGAATCTCAGAGTGTTTTAGAGTTGAGCAGCTGATGGAGATCACACTTGAACCCATCCAGCTAACTCTTGTCCACTCCTCCAGAGTGCTACTCCTGACTTCTACTGCCCCCCAGCTGCCTGGGGCCATGTTAGCAGACATCAGCCCACCAAATAAAATGGCTCTAAGTGAAGTACCCAGTGGCACATGGGCCTGGAATTCAAATTTGCCCACTGACCACATTTTATAAGTCAATAAGAAGGCAGTGTACTCTGCATTTGAGGTGAATCTGTTCAGAACTTTTACTTTGTGTTTTCTTCTGTACAGACATATGTACTTAGGGAAAATGTTTAGACTTGTATTCTGTTGTATTTTTAACAAATGGTATCATACTGTCCTTCATTCTGCAGTTTAGTTTTCTCACCCAACAATAAATCATACACATCTTTCTGTGTCTGTATTGATAGATCTACCACCTTTGTTTTTAACTGCAGCAGAGCATTCCAAAGATTAATGGATTATAATTTATTCATCCAGGCCCCTACTGATGGACATTTGTAAGATTTTTCTCTTACAAACGATGTGACAGGGATCATCCTTTTGCAACTGGCAACAGGGTAGTGGAATTACTGGGTCATAAAGCAACATTTACAAGGTAAATCTTAATGATAAAGTATAATGACTATGGTCAGATTGTCCTCCAATGGGCTGTATCAGAACCTAAACTTCCACCAGCAACGTATGAAGGTTCCATTTCCCCTCACCCTGGCCAAGGTGTCATTTTTCTCTCTTGCCTACTTCTGAATACTCCAAGGACTGTCCAGCTAATTTGTCTAAGAGACCTTCTCTTTATTTCCAGTAAAAAGATAGTTTTTAAGCATTTGGGCAGTAAGTCGGGAGCTCTGGAAAGGTTGTCAAGATGCAGAAATAAGGAGACTTGGGGCTGGGCAGAAGCAATGCCAGTACCTCCTCTTCCATCTCGACATCTTCTGGGCCAGGTGGAGGCCCGGGGTGAGAGCAAGGCAGGCAGCAGACAGGTGGAGCCTCCCCTGCCCTACATCCCAAAAAACTTCCATGTACACTGAACCAGAGTTAAATGTCATTCTAAAAATCCCTGAGAGAACATGGATAATTTATCAAGGGCTCTGAAGAGAGAGTTTCTACTTCAGAAAGGCCAGAAGAAATCACAAAGAGAAAGGTGAACAGCTAGGATGGCCCAATGTTTTAAAACATCTCAAAAGTTAAAAACCGCTGTAACCAGAATTTAAAGAACTGTAACAAACTGAGGGGAATGATTTCAATACGAATATTGGACAAATAACTCCACCCCCACCCCCCTCCCATTTTCTTTTATGTAAAACACTTATAAAGATTATCAAGAAAAATGCCAAGCCCCAGTGATGTTTCTATCAGTCATATGGAGCCATGGCCACCATATTCCTAATCAAAGAATTATTAAATTAAGAATAAAACACTATTCTCCACCTCCCAAGTCAGCAAGGGTTTTTTGTTTTGTTTTTTTAAATAATAGTCCGGAGAGACAGAAGTGGTCAAGAAGCTCTCATAAATCAGCAGGGAAAATTTAAATAATCTTTTGGAAGGCAGGTTGGTAGTATGTATCAAAACTTCCAGAATGTTCACTCATTTTGACCCAGCAATCTCACTTATGTGGAAATCTCTCCTAAGAAAATAATCCTAAATAAAGTTTCATGCACAGGGGCATTTTCTGCATATTTATAATATTACAAAATTAGAAACAACTTAAATGTCTAACAAGTGAGGAGGAGGTAATTTGTAGTTGTTGTTGTTAGATGCCGACAAGTTGGTTCCAACTCATAGCGACCTTATGTACAACAGAAACACTGCCCAGTCCTGCACCATCCCATCCTCACAACTGTTGTTATGTTTGAGCCTATTGTTGCAGCCACTGTTGAGGGTCTTCCTCTTTTTCGCTGATCTTCTACTTTACCAAGCATGATGTTCTTCTCCAGGGACAGGTCCCTCCTGATAACATGTCCAAAGTATGTGAGATGAAGTCTCGCCATCCTTGCCTCCAAGGAGCCCTCTGGCCATATTTCTTCCAAGACAGGCTTGTCTGTTCTTCTTGCAGTCCAGGGTATATTCAATATTCTTCACCAACACCATAATTCAAAGGCATCAATTCTTCTTCAGTCTTCCTTATTCACTGTCCAGCTTTCACATGCATACGAGGTGATTGAAAGTATCATGGCTTGGGTCAGGCGCAACTTAGTCCTCAAAGTGACATCTTTGGTTTTTTTTAACAGTTTTAAAAGGTCTTGCAGCAGATTTTCCCAATGCAATACGTTGTTTGATTTCCTGACTGCTGCTTCCATGAGCATTGATTGTGGATCCAAACAAAATGAAATCCTTGACAATGTCACTTTTCCCCGTTTATCGTGATGTTGCTTATTGGTCCAGTTGTGAGGATTTTTGTTTTATGTTGAGGTGTAATCTGTACTAAAGGCCGTAGTCTCTGATCTTCATCGGTAGGGGCGTCAAGTACTCTTCACTTTCAGCAAACAAGGTTGTGTCATCTGCATATCACAGGTTGTTAATGAGTCTTCCACCAATCCTGATACCACATTCTTCTTCATATAATCCAGCTTCTCTTACTATTTGCTCAACAAACAGATTGAATAAGTATGGTGAAAGGATGCAACCCTGACGCACACCTTTCTTGATTTTAAACCATGCAGTATCCCCTTGATCTGTTTGAACGACTGCCTCTTTAGTCTATGTACAGGTTCCTCATGAACACAATTAAGTGTTCTGGAATTTCCATTCTTGGCAATGTTATCCATAAGTTGTTATGATCCATACAGTCGAATGCCTTTGCAGAGTCAATAAAACACAGGTAAACATCTTTCTAGTATTCTCTGCTTTCAGCAAAGATCCAGCTGACATCAGCAATGATATCCCTCCTTCCACATCCTCTTCTGAATCTGGCTTGAATTTCTGGCAGTTCCCTGTCGATGTACTGCTGCACCTGCATTTGAATGATCTTCAGTAAAATTTTACTCGTGTGTGATATTAATGAAATTGTTCGATAAATTCCACATTATTGAATGTTCTGGCTCTCTTCCAGCCGGTTAGTCAGGCAGCTGACTTCCAAATTTCTTGGCATAGATGAGTAAGCACCTCCAGTGCTGCATCAGTTTGTTGAAACATCTCAACTGGTATTCAGTCAATTCCTGGAGGCCTCTTTTTCGCCAATGCCTTTAATGCAGCTTGGACTTCTTCCTTCAGTACCATGGGTTCTTGATCATATGCTACCTCCTGAAATGGTTGAAAGTCGACCGATTCTTTTTGGTACAGGAATACAGTGACTCTGTGTATTCCTTCCATTTGCTTTTGACGCTTCCTGTACCATTCAATATTTTGCCCATAGAATCTTTCAAAATTGCAACTCAAGGCTTGATTTTTTCCATCAGTTCTTTCAGCTTGAGAAACGCCGAGTGTTTTCTTCCCTTATGGTTTTCTCACTCCAGGTCTTTGCACACTTTATCATAATATTTTACTTTGTCTTCTTGAGTTGCTGCCCTTTGAAATCTTCTGTTCAGCTCTTCTACTTCCTAATTTCTTCCATTTGCTTTAGCTATCCTACTTTCAAGAGCAAGTTTCAGAGTCTCTTCTGACATCCATTTTGATGTTTATTTCCTGTCTTTTTAATGACCTTTTGCTTTCTTCATGTATGATGTCCTTGATGTCTTCCCACAACTCGTCTGGTCTTCCGTGATTAGTGTTCAATACGTCAAATCTATTCTTGAGATGGTCTCCAGATTCAGGTGGGATTATACTCAAGGTCGTATTTTGGCTCTCGTGGACTTGTTTTACTTTTCTTCAACTTCAACTTGAACTTGCATATGAGCAATTGATGGTCTGTTCCACAACTGGCTCCTGGCCTTGTTTTGACTGATGATATTGACCTTTTCCATCGTCTCTTTCCACAGATGTAGTTGATTTGATTCTTGTGTTTTCCATCTGGTGAGGTCCATGTGTATAAGTGGCTGTTTCTGTTGTTGGAGGAGGTAATTATGGCATGTCAATATGATGGAATAATATGTGCTTATGAAACTTGATATTAAGTATTATGGCAAAGTTCTAAAAATGAGTTAAGTGAACATAGCAGGAGACAAACGAGTAGATCTGTTATGATTACACTCATATAAGAAATACACAGAGAAGACGTTTCAAAGGAAACACACTAAACACACATGCAATAAGTAGCCATTGTCTTTGGGTGGGCAGATTAAGATTTTCTTCTTCCTTCTCTAATTTCTACACATTTTTTCAAAGCATGGGTTATTTTTATTGTTGCTGTCGTCTTGTTCCATCGAGTTGATTCTGACTCATGGCAATCCCATGTGTTACAGAGTTGAACTGCTCCACAGGGTTTCTTGGCTGTAATCTTTACCGAAGCAGATCACCAGACTTTTTCTTCTGCGGTACTGCTGGATGGGTTTGAACCACCAACCTTTCAGTTACCAGCCGAGCACAAACCATTTGAGCCACCCAGAGACCTGTTATTTTTGTAATAAATATATTTAGTCTTCAGTCAGGAAAAGATCATATTGTACAAGTATTCTGTTAAGTGATCACTCAGCTCAGCCAGCATTTAGGATTAGTAACAATCCTTATTTAGTATCTAGTATTGGAATTATTTACCGAGTACTTAATTGTGTGCCACACCAGACTGTGTGGACTTCTTTTAATCCTACTCCACATGGTAGGTACTTTATCAACTACATTTTACAGCTGAGAAAACTGAGGCTTGCAGAGGTGACATTACTTGTCCCTGCACTGGGGCGAGGACTTCCGGATTCTCGGGCCAGTTGCCCATGTCAATTAGAAGGGCTGGCCCTTCTTCAGGTGCGGGTAGGGATTCCCTTACCAAGACAAGCTCTTTCTTGAGTACCAGAGTCATGACGTCATTAGAGCACGTGGGCTGGATCAGGGCCATGAGCAGCTCCTGGTTGCAGCTGTCCTTGGGAAGGGTGGTCTGGACTGGTGCTGGTGAGGTCTGCAGCCCACCACCTGTGGGAAAGTAGAGGCAGGCCAGGCAAACAGTCACTGAGCGCTCACTGTGCAGTGGGTACTAAGCCCTTCTATAGTTAGCTACTCTCATTGTCCCCATTTTGCAGAGGAGGGAAATGAGGCTTAAAGAAGCTGATGTACATGCCCAAGGTCACACAGCCGTGTGGTGATGCTTCCCCAATGTGTGGCAACTGATCCAAGGGGATAGCAAGGGAAGGAGGGGCTGGGTGCTCACCACAGCTGGGGGCCCGAAGTGAGACGGCATTGACAAGAGGGAGCTCCACAAAGGATGCCACGAAGCTGGCGTTGAGCTTCCGGGCCTCTCCTAGCAAGCCCTGGGGAGTATCTGGGAGCATGAAGCCAGGGATGTTCTTCTCAGGGAAGATCTTGAAGGAGTATTCACCAGTGGTCTAACAGCAGGGAGAGAGGCAGAGCAGAAGCATAGAGAGTCAGGGGGGCATCCAGGGTTGTTTACCAGGGCTCAGCCCTGCTCTCTCCTTTGCTCCAGCTTTTTTCTCTGCCCGGGGCACTCTTCCTCTCACCACTGGCTCCCCTTTGTCCTTCAACTCAGCTGGGGGGAGGTGGGAGACTCACCTTCTCCAGGAATCTTCCCTGACTTTTGGACCAGGGAAGGTTTCTGGGAGGAGGTGCTGTCCAGGCAAAGGTGTGAAGGAAGAATATGTGGTGGACAGAGGAAGAGGTTCAGGGCAAAGGGTCCTCATGTGGAAAGGCTCAGGGCTGGCGTGCTGGTGGAGGGACCTGGTGTGATGGCAAGGTCTTGAAGGCGGAGGTAGGGGGCTTTCTCCCTTGGGGAGCCTTGGTGGGGCCTGTAGGTAGCTGTCTGGGACAAGACTCACCCAGATCTGCACGTTGTGGGTGGCGTCGATGAGCCAGGATATTTCGGGTGGGCCCTGCAGGATGAGGATGGCGTCGGGATCCCCCGACGTGCAGCTCAGCTCTACCTTCACCGTCACGGTCCGGGGACTGTGGTCAGATAGCCCCTTCAGCGCGGGCGCGAATGCGGGGTGGGGCGGGGCCTGATGGGGACTGGCCAGCCGGGGGACACAGCTGCGCTGTAACCTGGGGGTGCGGGCCTGCGAGGGTGGGCGGGCCGGGGTGGGGCCTGGGCGGAGCAAGGTCTGACTAGGGGAGGGGCCCATAGGGGGACCGGGCCTAGAGACAGGTGAGGGCGACAGTCCTCTTACTAGACTGGGGGCGTGGCCGAGGCTAGGCTGGGGGCGTGGTTAATAAAGGGCGAGGTCTGAGTAGGGGCGGGGCCTGGCGCCAGAGGGTGGGTGGGTGGGTGCGGGCATCCCTACCTGACCGCGGGGCCTGGCAGGACCCTCAAGATGTGCGCTTCCTTGTGGCCTGACACGCCTTCCAAGCGGCAGCCCCGTATCAATGCCGGGGCACGCGGCTGCCACTCGAGCATGCGGCCCATGTCCACGTGGGCCTCGGGCAGGCAGAACAGTGGCTTCGGGGCTGCGGAGACAAGCGTCACCTCAGTCTCCTCCCAGAGCATCTTGGCACCCAACACAGAGCTCCACCCCACCCGCAGCCAAAGACGATGGGAGTGGGGCGGGGCAGGCTGGAGCCAGAGATGGCGGTGGGGGGGCGGGGGCAGGCATCGAAGGACTTAGGTTCAAACACTCCTCCAGGGAAGTTTGACCCTGGGCAAATCCCCGAGCCTGTTTCCTCATCTGTCAACATAAGGTTAATGTGAGGGATAAAAGCACACGGCACATGTTAGGGCTGCAGCCCCCCAACCGCCAGCACATCACCCCATTTTTGTCTTTCTTACAGCTTTTACCATGACCTGAAATTATAGAATTTATTTATCTGTGTACATGTTTATTGTCATCTCCCACACCATACTGTCAACTTCAGGGTGGCAGGGCCTGAGTCTGTCCCCGAAGTGTCCCCAGGTGCCTAGTGCATATTGGGTGCTCCATAAATAACACAAAAGTGCTGCTTTTGTAGGTCAAAAAACTGTCAGACAGCAGCAGTTTCACATGGTTCAATCTAATACGCGGGGAAGGAATAATTACTGCCTCAACAGAGCACTGGCTTGCTGTGTGACCTGGGGCAAATCGTGTTCCCTCTTGGAGCCTTATTGTCTGCATCTGAGGAATCACCAGAGGATCTCAGATTCCTCCAGAACCCAGAGAGGCTGCTGGGAAGCTGACCTTGGCCCAGACGGAGGAGGATGCTGCCGGGGTCGTTCAGCTCGGCGATAGAGGCGATAGAGCCCTTTGTAGCTGCCCAGTCATAGAGCTGATTCTTGACGGTGAAGGGTGGAAGCTGTGTCGTGTTGACTCCCAGGGACTCTTTGAAGGTGACCAGGCTGTGGTTCTGGGGAGACACACGGAGGCTCAGATGCTGTTCCCAGGCCTGAGTCTCTCCTGTCCCAGGTGGGAGGTCAGGAGGTGATCTGGGATGGCAGCCCGCATGGGTGAGAAGAGGAGGCCAGGCCTGAGGATGTTGAGGCTGGTAGACTTGCAGTCAGCTCAGAGCCCCCAGACAGTGCCCCTCCCCAGGGCAAAGGCTAACCCACGTCCCTTCGACACCTTCTAGGGGTGTGGATGGACACACATCCATCTGTCCAAACATCACCCGCCCACCCTCCATAGTCATACTCATTCAATCCACATTTAAAAACATCACATGGCTAATGGCTGTCTCCCCTTACACTCTGAGGGTCTGTGAGGGACAACATCTGCTTTGCACATCACTGTACAGTGCTTGGCACATAGTAAAAAACCCGTTGCCGTTGTATGACAGGGTAGAACTGCCCCATAGGGTTTCCAAGGAGCAGCCGGTGGATTTGAACTGCGAACCTTTTGGTTAGCAGCCAAGCTCTTAACCACTGAGCCTCCAGGGCTCCTGACATATAGTAGGCACTGAGAAATATTTGTCTGAGTTTGTGCTGGGCTCTGGGCCCAGCACTGAGGGGCTCTCAGCACATGGGAAGGAAGGGAGGAAGGAAAGGGAAGAAGAAATGGATGGATGAATGAATGACAGGGATAAATGACAAGACACGCATCAAGTCCTTTAAAACAATAGAAAACAGAGGATATTATTTAATAAGAAACAAAGGAGCAAGACAGGTCCTCCTGGATGGGCAACGATGGGGAATTTGGGAAGCATCAGCATCCCACTGCCCCCTACTGTCCATTTGTTAGGTGAAACCCTGGCAGGCTGGGGGAAGGAAACAGGGAGGGCTTCCTGGAGGAGGTGATTGGGAGAGGCTGGAGGATTCAGAGGAAGCTGTTGAGGCCACAGACTCAGGATCTCTTTCCTTTGTGTTCCATCTCCAAAGCCAGGGACATTCAGCTGAAGCAGCAACAGCATAAGGGCCTCAGACTAGGTATTAAGGACTGCCTGACAGTGACAGTATGCAAGACACCGGAGAACGGTACACCTAGAATGGAACACCCAGTTCTTTCCACAGGAATTTAACAAAGGTACAAAATGATGAGCACCTGGGGGAGGTGGGAGAGAAGCCTAGCACCCATGGTGGGAAAGGCTGGGCAGTGATTCAGAGCTGGGGCCTAGGCGAGACCCTGAGAGGGGCCCTTCATCCCTCTCTGTCTCAAGGTCATAGTCTGTAAAATGGGGCTATAACAGGGATTTACGTGCATGACGTTTGTCAGTCACCTGGTGCTGGGCCTGGCGCAGAGCAAGGGTCTCGTGCGTGGCCCGCGTGGCCCCCGTGCCCCAAGCCGGACTGTGGCCGCAGAAGGCCAGGGCCCACCTCCATGTTTGTCCTTCCAGCCCGGCACGACCGGCTCCGGGGAGCCGGCTCAGGGACCTGCGCGGCCCGCCATGCGCGGCCCCGACGCCCCCCACCGGGTCCCCCGGTATTCTTGCTCCGGGAGGAAGGCGCGGCGGAGGCTGGAGCCGGAGGCTGCTGCTACCTGTCGCCCCGGCCGGCGGGCTTCATCTGCCCTGCGTTATCCAGCGCCCCGCCGGACTCAAGATTCCCAGCCTGAGCCTCCGAGGGCCTGGGAAGGGGGATGGGGAAGACGGAAGATTGAGAAAGAAAGAGAGAGAGAGAGAGAGAGCGACAGAGAGGAGGAGCCATGGCAAAGCCCTGGCCTTCCCGAGGCCTTGATTTCCGCTTCTGGGCGCCTTAGGGATGAGCCGCATGGGGTCAGTCCCTCTTGGCCCTTGGCCCTCTTGTTTGGCTTTAGCCGGTGTCCTGCCTCCGGGGGGCCTTCCGTGCTGACTCGGCCATGTCCGTCAGTCTGTCTTTGTGCTGTCTCTGCCGTCAGTCTGGATTCTTCCCCCATCCCTTTCTCTTAATCTTTCGCTCGGCTTGTCTCCCTACCCTCCCTGGCCCCGTCTGTCTGCGTGTCCGTTCCTCTCTCCCTCTCGTGTCTCTAGGGATCTCTCTGAGTTGCACTCTCTGTGTGTGTGTGTGTCTGTTCCTCTCCCTCTTTCATTTTCCATCTTTCTTTCTGTGTCTCTCTCCCTTGTCTTTGTGCCCCCCCTCCTCTCTGGCCCTCTGCTTTCTCTTGCTGTAAACAACAGCGGCTCCCATCTGGGGGCCACTTGGGGGACCCAATAGAAGAGCAACTTCCAGACCTTTCCATGTGGATGAGGCAGAACAGTCCACTTGCCTCCTTCAGCCCTGACCCTCTGCAGTCCCAGACAGCTGACCTCCTCTCTGGTGGATATGCCCAACACTTTTTAAACCTGTGTTTTTTAAAAATAATTTTTCTCCGATGTAGGCTATGTTCATTAGAGCAAGTCTTACAAATTCAGTGTAAAGAACAAAATAGAAATTTTTCCTAGTCTCACTTGCCAGCTATAAGTATTGTTAACACCTTGCTAGGTTTCTTCCTGGCCCATTTCCTCTGTACTTAAATATTTTCAAATATATGTCTTGCAGCTTTTTCCAAGACAATGATAAGATTATTTTCTGGAATGTCATCGCTTCTCCCACTGGACAGAAGGGCAAACTGAGGCTTCGAGAGAGGATGGGAGTTGGCCAGAATTGCACATGACCTGATCCCGACTTTCCAGTCTAGACTCTACCCCAGGTCCTGCTGCCCTTTCAGTTCTTTCTGCAGGGCTCTGGTGAGTAATGTTAGAGTGAAAAGGGTAAGCAGAGACCCTGGGGTGGAAGACCCTGACCCACAGA
Organism: Dugong dugon; assembly: GCA_030035585.1. Lineage (NCBI taxonomy): Eukaryota > Metazoa > Chordata > Mammalia > Sirenia > Dugongidae > Dugong > Dugong dugon. Next base: position 72,568,444 of record CM057471.1, read on the forward strand.
GATGGACAGCAGGGACCTCTCACAGCCTGCACCTCAGCCTGGGGTTGGAGGTAACACACTCACGTAGGCCAGGTGGAGGGGGACTCCTGGGGCCTGCAGCTGCAGGAAGACATTCTTGTTTACATAGAGGACCAAAAGCACCTCTCGAGGCCGGACGCCAGTTTCCTTGGACGCCTCGAGAGTCAGCTCCAGCTCTGATGGCGCCTGGGTTGGGGGCAGAGGAGAGACAAACACAGAAATGGTCACATAGGCTATGCCACTCAGATCCATTGTGATGACTCGTTCACTACTGGCTCCCATTGCAGCCCACAGGCACTCTCCCTACCCAGCTCGTCCACCCCCCTCCGCAGTCCCCAGCACAGAAAATATTTGCTGAATGAATGAATGAGATTTGTCTCAGCAAATCCAAAGAGATAGAAAGTGGGATAAGCCTGAACTTCATGCAATGGTCAGTCAAGGTTTATTATTTCTTTTGGGCATTGGCTGTATACTTACTGGATCTGTGAGCAGCTACGTGACTTAGAGACTGCCCTGTGCCTTTTCCATGTCCCTGTGCAGCACTGTTGAGTCAACAACCTCTCCCCCATCACCTTTCACCCCTTTTCAGGCTATCCCTGGGTGCCAATTCTTCTAGCCACACAAGGCATTCATAATTACTCTGCCAATTTTCAGTATTCCTGTTTGCCTTACTATTTTAACGCACTAAAATGCCCGTATTTTTGTTGGCACAATACAATTATTTTGATGTTTTATAAGAATGTGAAGTTGAAATCATGTCTTGAGATGTACCCACTGCATTACAAATTTTAATTGATCAATGGTTGTTATGGATTGAATTGTATCCCTCAAAAAGATATATTGAAGTCCTAACCCCTGGTACATGTGATCTTGTTTGGAAATAGGATCTTTAAAGATGTTAGCAGTCAACATGAGGTCATACTGGAGTAGGGTGTGTCCTAATCCAATCATTATGAAAGAGGAGAAGAGACACAGAGACAGAGGGAAGATGGCTATGTGACCATGGAGGCAGAGTTGGAGTTATGCTGTAGCTTTAAGCCAAGGTACACCTGGGGCTACCAGAAGCTGGGTGAGACAAGAAGGGATCGTCCCCTAGAGCCTCGGAGAGAACATGGCCCAGCCACGTGTTAATTTGGGCATTTAGCCTCCAGAACTTTGAGACAGTAAATTCCTGTTCTTACAAGCCTCCCAGTTTGTGGAATTTTGTTACGGCAGCCCTAGGAGACTAATACAATGGTGGATATGCTTCGAGTACTTTCTTCTTCATCATCATCATCATCATAAAAACCAAACCCATTGCTGTGGAGTTGATTCCAACTCGCAGCAACCCTATAGAACTGCCATATAGGGTTTCCAAGGCTGTGGTGGCACAGTGGTTAAGAGCTCGGCTGCTAACCAAAAGGTCGACTGTTCAAATCCACCAGCCGCTCCTTGGAAACCCTATGGGGCAGTTCTACACTGTCCTATAGGGTCTCTATGAGTCGGAATCAACTTGTTGGAAAATGTTTGCCTTTTTTTTTTTTTTTTTTAATCTTTATGGAAGCCGACTGCCACATATTTCTCCTGCGGAGGAGCTGGTGAGTTTGAACTGCCAGCCTTTCAGTTAGCAGCCGAGTGCTTAATGAGTGCACCACCAGGGATCCTTTAGCATCATCATCATAATACCTAATGCTTATTATATTGTGGTTACTGTGCCAGGGACAGTTCTAAGTGCCTTACACATGAGCCCATTTAATCCTCACAACAACCCCATGGGGTAGGTACTATTATTGCTCTCACTTACAGATGAGGAAACCAAGGCATAGAGAGGGGAAGTAATTTGCCCATGATCACACAGCAAGTAAGTGTGGATCTGGGATTTGAACCCAGACGGGGCTCTGCTCTTAACAACTATCCTGTCCTGCCACATTTTTCTATACCTCCTTATTCCCAAAAAGAGAAAGAACACCACAGTCCACAAGACAAAGCTTCTGTTGAAAAAAACGATACCATGATCTACTCAAAAGAAGCCCTGGTGGCACAATGGTTAAGCTCTTGTCTGCTAACCGAAAGGTCAGTGGTTCCAACCCACCAGCCACTCTGCAAGAGAAAAGACCTGGCGATCTGCTCTTGTAAAGATTACAGGATAGGAAATCCTACGGGGCAGTTCTACTCTGTCTTACAAGGTTGCTATGAGTCGGAATCAACTGAACAACACACAACAACAGCACCAGCTCTATTCAAAGACCTTCTTTTTAAAAATATATATAGGAAAATATAAAGATTTAATAATTAAACATTACAAAATTGGAGCAAGATGAGGGAGACTATTTGAACATACAAACCATGATGAAAGACTATAGAAAAAAAATGCAAGTATATAAACTAAACGAAACAGCATTCCCAGATTATTTTATAAGTAAGTTTTACCAAACCTTACATATATATTCCCTATACTGTTATAGGGGCCCTGGTGGCACAGTGGTTAACAGCTCCGCTGCTAACCAAATGGTTGGTGGTTTGAATCCACCAGCCGCTCCTTGGAAACCCTCTGGGGCAGTTCTACTCTGTCCTCTAGGGTCTCTATGAGTCGGAATCGACTGGACAGCAACGGGTTATACTGTTATAAATATATGCCACACAAAAGAAAGAGGAAGATCAACGCCTCAACAGCAAAAAGACAAATAATCCAATTAAAAAATGGGCAAAGATATGAACAGACACTTCACCAAAGAGGACATTCTGGCAGCTAACAGACGCATGATCATGAGCTATTAGAGAAATGTAAATCAAAACTACAATGAGATACCATCTCACCACAACGTTACTGGCACCAATAAAAAAAAAAAAAGAAAATAACAAATATTGGAGATGTTTCAGGAAGATTGGAACTCTTACGTACTGCTGGTGGGAAGGTAAAATGGTACAACCACCATGGAAAATGATATGGTGCCTCCTTAAAGACCTAGAAATAGAAATACCATATGATCCAGCAATCCCGCTCCTAGGAATATATCCTAGAGAAATAGAGCCGTCACACAAATAGTCATATGCACACCCACGTTCATTGCAGCATTATTCACAATAGCAAAAAGATGGAAACAACCTAGATGCCCGTCTTAGTTATCTAGTGCTGCTAGAACAGAAATACCACAAGTGGATGGTTTCAATGAAGAGAAGTTTATTTCCTCATAATCAAAGTAGGCTAAAAGTCCAAATTCAGGGTGTCAGCTCCAGGGGAAGGCTTTCTCGCTCTCGGCCTTCTCATCAGTGTTCCCCCAGACTAGGAGCTTCTCAGCACAGGGACCCCAGTCCAAAGGATGCGCTCTGCTCCCGGCACTGCTTTCTTGATGGTATGAGGTCCCCCTGTCTCACTGCTCACTTCTGTCTTTTATACCTCACGAGATTGCCTCAGGACACAATCCAGTCTTGTAGATCAGGTCCTGCCTCACTAACACAACTGCCACCCATCCTCCCTCATTAACATCATAGAGGCAGGTTTACAACATACAGGAAAATCAACAGTACCAGGAATCATGGCCTAGCCAAATTGATACACACGTTTTTGGGGGACATAATTCAAACCATGACAATGCCCATCAACAGATGAATGAATAAACAAATTATGGTACATACACACAATGGAGTACCACACAACAATAAAGAACAATGATGAATCTGAGAAATGACGAATCTGGAAGGCATTATGCTGAGTGAAATGAGTCAATCACAAAAGGACAAATATTGTATGAGACCGCTATTATAAAAACCCAAGAAAATGTTTACACACAGAAAAAAACAACCTTTGACGGTTACCAGGGAGGGGAGGGGTGAGCAGGGGAAATCACTAACTAAATTGTAGGCAAGTTAACTTTGGTGAAGGGAAAGACAACAGACAATACAGAGGAAGGCAGCACAACTTGGCCAAGGCAAAGTCACAGAAGCTTCCTAGACACATCCAAACACTCTGAGGGACCAACCTGCTGGGGCTGGGGGCTGGGGACCATAGTCTTGGGGGTCATCTAGGTCAGCTGGCATAACATATTCATAAAGAAAATATTCTACATCCTACATTGGTGAGTAGCATCTGGGGTCTTAAAAGTTTGCAAGCAGCTATCTAAGATACATCTATCGGCCCCATCCCCTCCAGAACAAAGGAGACTGAAGAAAACCCAAAGACACAAGGAAAATATTAGTCCAAAGGACTAATGGACCTCATGAACCACAGCCTCCAGCAACTTGAGACCAGAAGAACTAGATGGTGCCCAGCTACCACCACCAGACTGCTCTGACAGGGATCACAATAGAGGGTCCCAGACAGAGTGGGAGAAAAATGTAGAACAAAACTCAAATTCACAAAAAAAGACCAGAATTACTGGTCTGACAGAGACTGGAGGAACCCCCACGACTATGGCCCCTGGACACCCTACTAACTCAGAACTGAAAGCACTCCTGAAGTCCACCTTCCAGCCAAAGATTAGACAGCTCTATAAAACAAACAGTAACACATGTGAGGAACATGCTTCTTAGTTCAGTCAAGTATATAAGATCAAACGGTCAACACTTGCCCAAAAGCAAAGACGAGAAGACAGGAAGGGATAGGTAAACTGGATAAATGGACGTGGAGAACCCAAGGTAAGTGGGAAAGAGGGAGGGTGCTGAAAACTAATTTGCGCTGTAAACTTTCACCTAAAACATAATAAAACTGAGAAAAGTAAAAGGAAGAATGCATTCCAACGCTTTCTGTTAGAGTAACATCACCATGCTAGTAAAATTAGAAAATGATGGAAGAAAAAATATAGATCAAACGTTTTACTCAAAGACTTTCTGAACTAGTCAATGTGAACAGGTGAGCACTGAGACTAAGATAGGTAAATGCCTCCAGGCCCCAGCTAAGGACATACTTGACTGAAACACAAATTCCAGCTGCTCTCAAACAAAAGCTTGCAGTTCTTACAAAGAAACAAAAAGTTGACCCAAAAAATCTCCTTCAAAGTTACCAAAAAGGAGAGGGATATTTAAGGATGACGACACCAGTGGAAAATTTTTGGATTTCTCTTCTAGTCTGCTTGCTATTTCCCCAACCGAGATGTTACAGAGCCAGAGATTGCCTTCCAGCTGCTGGAAAAATCTGCCCAGAAATACTTCCATGGCTCAATAATAATACCATAATCATCCTTTGTTTTTAAGTTTGTTCTCTTAAAAAAGTAAAAAAAAAAAAAAGAGCAAACAACATTATTTCATTTCTCAATGTTTCACAATTTTTTTCCATTTTAGTGAGCTACTTAGCTTGGTTATTTTTAGATAATTATTTTAATGGTAATTTAGAGTAGAATGATATGTTTAAAATTTATGTTTGTATAAGTTCACCTTTTTATTAATGTTTTATGATATGTTTGTAAATTATGGTTTTTGAAATATCTCATTTCATCAATTTTTAAAAATATTATGCATTCTGTTGTTAGGCACCGTCGAGTCGATTTTGACTCTTAGTGACCCCATGTGACAGAGTAGAACTGCCCAGAGGGTTTTCTAGGCTGTAATCCTTATAGGCACAGACCACCAGGTCTTTCTCCCACTGAGACACTGGGTGAGTTCGAATTACCAACCTTTCAGTTAGTAGCTGAGTGCTTAACCATTGTGCCACCAGGGCTCCTTTTATGTATTCTGAACACTAAAAAAATTAAATCTTGGATTTAATACCTATATTTTGGTAAAATATGAAATAAATGTCTAAATATCAGAACTGACATTTTGTTCCAGGATTGTGGTCACTACTTGGGATTAACTGGAGCAAATCAAGACCCAGTTTGATGTTGTCAGGAAAGGCCCAGGTACAGCCAATGGGCCAGGATCTTTAAGAATGGACCTGCCCAGACTCCTTACCCTTATTTTCTATGTATTATGAGCTTGAGGAAACCCTGGTCGTGTAGTGGTTAAGAGTCTGGCTGCTAATCAAAAGGTCAGCAGTTCGAATCCTCCAGCTGCTCCTTGGAAACCCCATGGGGCAGTTCTACTCTGTCCTATAGGGTCGCTATGAGTTGGACTCGACAGCAATGGGTTTTTGGTTTTTATTAGCTTGAACCATAGGAAAGGGTTATTTTCTCAAGTCAAAAACAATCCGATATGGTTTCACAACTCTCTGCATCTACTACAAACCACTCGGCTGTATACTTTAAATAGGTGAATTCTACCTCAATAAAGCTGCTAAAAAAAAACAAGCATCAGTAATTTCACATGGGTCCACTTAATCCATGTTTGGACCTGTGCTGAGCATGTTGCATGGATTATCTCACTAAAGCAGAGACAGTTATTCTCCCATTTTACAGATGCAGAAATCGAGGCTCAGGGAGGGAACCTGCCAAGGGAACAACAGGTGAGTGGCAAAGTCAGGACCCCACTGCATATCAGCCTGGTGCCAGAGTTAAGCCCATAGCCCCTGGGCCTCTGGGCAGCTTGCCTGGACCAACTCTGCCCTCTCAACCCACCTCCCTCGCTCCCAGACCCAAGTCTGACCTCATAGTTTATCTCTGTCAAACTCCATCTGTTTGTCCCCAGATGGGGCTGGAGTGAACTGAGAGGTTCACGCACAGCAAACAGACAGGCCCCATGGGCTGGCAGATGGTAACCAGGAGATACTCCAGGCTGTAGTGGACAAGGAGATCCATCCTTTGTCCCTTGGTGAAGACCCATGTGCCAAGAGGACTGTAGGAGCTGGAGAGAGCAGCTGGGACCACTGGCTGAGTCGGGAGGGATGAACCCTGCAACTGTTCTAGTCCTACTGCTGCCCTGCAAGAGTCCTGTCCCTCTGCACCTCAGTTTCCTCATCTGTGACATGGGGGTAAGACGGGATCTGGAACCAATGCCAGGTGGTGCTCTAGCAAAGGAGGTTAAAAAGTGGGGAGCAGACGTCAGCGCCTAGTCACACTGGGGTGGAGGAATTAGGAGGTTAGAACTTTGGGACATTTGTCACAACCCCCAGCTCCCAGTTCTTCCCTCAGGGCTCACATCCAAACCCACCACCCAGCTGTCACTAAGTCTCTCCTGCAGAGTTGGGAGTTGGGAGTTAGGGTAGAGGTGGAGGGCTGAAGTCCAGGGAGAGGCAGTTACTGGCCAGGGTCACACAGCAAGTGAGCAGCTTGAAAACTCAGGAAGGCTGGAAAACTCTGCTGTCTGAGCTCTGGGGGCTAGCAGAAGGCCGGCCAGTTACCAGAAAAACAACACTCAGGGTTTCCACAGCAAACATTTCTATCCCCATGGCCCTGACTCACCAACACGGTCACTCACAGGCACATGTACTTCCTTCTTCCTGCTAGGCCTGGGGCCTGAAGGCAAAAGGACCTGCCTTGCCCCCAGTCCCCAAGCTCCCAGTCTTCCGAATGGGATCCTGGGAATTCTAGGAGCCTAGCAGAGGCGGGCAGGCCAGCCAGCCCCTTGCCCCCAGTCTGGCCAGCCTGGGCCTGCCCTGGTCCCCTCCCTGAGTGGGTGGGCGGGAGCCCGAGTTTCTATTTTTGTGCCAGTGTTCCACAAATGCCATTGTTGGCTAAGCAGTTGGTGGCGGGAATGGGGGATTTCGGTGAGGAGGCCCTGAGTACTAGTAGCCACTAATAGAAAGTCGCTTCCAGCAATTCTTCTAGGAGTGGAGCCTCGGGGCTGCCGGCAGCCCCCACCCTCCCAGGGCCAGACCGGAGCCAGCAGATTGGAGCCAGCCATCCCTCTGTCCACCCCAGCAGACTCAGACGCTACATACAGGCAGGGTGGCAGGGGAAGGGAGTCAAAGCCAGGCTGATGTGAGTCCTGTGACTCTGGGCAGTCACCTCCCCTCTCTGGGCCTCAGTCTCCTGATCTGAAAAATGGGCTGAGCAATACACTCACTTCACAGAGTTGTGAAGATTCGGTGAAATTCTGCCCACAAAGTAGGTTGTCCGGTGCCCAGCTAAATATGTGGTGGTAACTTGGCTTTCATTCCCGCTGACTTCCTCCTTGCCCCTCATCTAGAGAAGCGCCATGGCTTGGGTGGTGGGGAGGTGGTGTTAGCATTGGGCAGCAGCTAGCTGGGATTTGAACAGGGACCCAGGATGTGCCTCACTGTGGCATGCCTTCTCTGGGCCTCATTCTGTGCAGGGAGGAGTTCGGCTCAGTGATGTTCCAGAATTGTGTGGTCTCTCTGTCCCATCCTGCTTCCTAGGGGTCCCACTGTTTGGCATCTGAGAGTTCTGGTTTCCAGTCAGTTGGCCACAGGCTGAGGCCCCAGAACCCCCAGGAAAGACAAGCTGCTTCCCCCACCTGAGGGTCTCTGGTCCCTACAGTCCCACTGGTGTTCAGCCCATGCTCACCCCACTCCTGAACTCATCTGCCCATCTGAGAGGCCAGCACTGGGTCCAACTTGGGGCTTCTGTGCCCCTGAAGAGGTCAAGAGAAGGCACAACTCTGTCCTCTGGGAGCTTGGTAAAGAACAAGACTAACACCCTCAAACAACAGAGATGAACAGCAAGTCACGCCACGAACCCCTCCGGGATGGCCAATCAGCAAATGCTGATATGCATGTACATGTCCTCCTCCCTCCCTCCCTCCCTCCCTTTCTTCTTTCCTTCCTTCTTCCATTATCCATCCATCCACTCATCCTTCCAACAAATATTGATTCCTGGGCTGACGCTGAGCTGGACACTGAGGATACAGCAGTGAATGAGAGAGGTGTGATCCCTGCCCAACCCGCTCAACCATCAGTCTGTGCCCCTAAGGCCTGGGGCAAGAATACAAATGGCAGACTCTGGTCCCCAACCTGCCCCCTTCTCTTCCACCCTGATTCTGTCTGAACAGCAAGAGCCCTCACAGGTATGCATGTGTACAGCCAGCCCACGTACCCAGGCTCTGCCATTTAAGAAAAAAAAAAGAGAAACCGTTGCCGTCAAGTCTATTCCGACTCATAGCGACCCTATAGGACAGGGTAGAAATGCCTCACAGGGTTCCCAAGGAGCGGCTGGTGGATTCGAACCACTAACCTTTTGGTTATCAGCCGAGCTCTTAACCTCTGTGCAGCCAGGGTTCCAGCTCTGCCATACTCACCCCTAAATAGCCCTTGACCATCTAGGCCTGGGGGTGCTCCCACCAGCAGTGCAGCCCCCTCTACAGGATGGGACAGAAAGAGTCCCATGCAGCCCTAGAGGGAGGCTCAGTGCCATTTGGGTAAGGAATTCTGGGATCTTGGTTCCCAGAGAGGTCTCTTGGTTGTGCAAATGGTTTATGCTCGACTACTAACCAACTCACCTAGGTTGGCGTTTTAAACCTACCCAGTGGCACCATGGAAGAAAGGCCTGGTGATCTGCTTCTGTAAAGACTGCAGCCAAGAAAACCCTATGGAGCAGTTCTACTCTGTAACACGTGGGGTCACCATGAGTCACAATCCACTCGACAACAACAGGGTTTTTGGTTTTGGTACCCAGAACATGGTCTAGAATGGGAGTGGTGTAGGCTTCAGGTGGGTACATCCCACTGGTCCCACAGATTCTTCACCCAGGGGAAGGGATACAACTAGAAGAGGGCCAGAGAGAGGCCATAAATGTGGGGCTGGGGAGCAAGAGCCCCCCTGTCCAGGTCTGAGGGCTACACTGCTTTCCATAGCCCCTCACAACCTCCTAAGTAGGTCTCCGGGAGCTAGGGCCCCTCACAACTTCTCTGCTTGCCTAAGCAGCCTTGCCTGCCCCTCTGGCCAGAAGTGAGTCAGTGCCAGGGCCTGGAGGGCTCTGTCCGCTTAGAGGGGGGTGGGGGGTGTCCCCAGGATCCCCTGAGTTTCCCCAGGAATGGACTGAATCAGAGGTTGCCCCAGCTCTGCCCCAGCCTGACTGCCAGGGGTTTGTCGGGAGGCGGAAGATCAGAGCAGTCAGCCTGACAGGAATCGCTGAGACACCCAGCCGGTTTCCTGTCTCTGCGGGTCAGGATGTGACCCTGGGCTCCCTCCTGGAATCCAGGCTCCGGCCTGCCCTTCAGGGACCCAGCGAGATAGAGCCCCTGCCTGGCGGCCCCCTCTCATCTGTCTACAAACCTCCCCAACACATACGTAACACTGAACTTCTCTTGCCCGAAGTTCTTAGTGGCCTCAGCTCATCTGCCACCCACCCACAGGAAACTGGAGGATTTGAGGTCACGCAAGGATGGATGGGAAAGCTGCTTCTCCCCTGCCAGAGTCTGAAGAAGGCAGCCATAGGTCAGGAGAGATTTGGGCTGGGAGCTGAGCCAGCCACCGTCCCACACTGCCCCCACTGCCAGCCCCTGCTTCTTGCCTCCAGGCCTTTGCTCATGCAGTGCCCCCTGCCTCTGGAATGCCTTTTACCCCTCTGTGTGCAGCTGGACACTGGGAGCCTTTTTCTTAATGCCTCCTTCCCTTCATACTCAGTGCTTGGCCCCCTGGACCCCCAAATGCTGATTCCATCACTCTACACCAGGGCTGCTGATGCCACATCTGCCTCCGCACTGGCCTGTGAGTGGATCAAGGCAGGGTCCATGGGGTTGCCTTTTCTCTGCATCCTCAACACCCAACACAGGCTGGGCACAGTGCAGGCACCTGGTGAGGCCTGGTTGAGAGGGGCTGTCGTGCTGTGGACCCCACTCTTGGGTCTGCCTAGGAAGGAAAGTATCTCCCAGGGAAACAGTGGTCACAGCAGTAGGGACAGGTGGGATCATAGGCTCAGCCCTTGGGGCAGGAAGGTCAGGGGCACCCTGGGGAGAGGCCCAGCTCCGTCTTGCACAACCTTTCATCAGGTCGTCACCACCCCGGGCTGAGCCTCAGTTGGCCTCTCTGAAAACGCTTCAGGGCCCCTGCCTCATCGGCCTAGTAGTGATTACCTCTGAGGATCAAATCCGCCGACCAATGTGAAGATGCATTGTAAACTGTATCTGCCCGGCAAAATGAGGGGAATGAGGGGTGAGAAATGGAGCCCAGAGAAGAGAGGTAAAAAATAACAACCACAGTTACCATATATTGAACGACAGCCATTCTGGGCTCTCATTATTTGCCTGCACTATCTCACTGAAGTTTCACAACAGTCCCCAGGAGGTAGGTACCATTATTGTCTCCATTTTCCTGACATGAAAACCAAGGTTCAGTGAGGTGACTGCTCAGGGTGATGCAGCTGGTAAGTGGTGGAACCAAAATCCAAACTGAAGCCTGTTTGGCTCCAGAGCCCGTGTTCTTAACACCCTCCGCCCCAGGCTCACATAGCAGGGCATTCATTCATTCATTCATTCATTCATACATACATTCATAGATTCCACAAGCAGCTATTCAGTACATGCCAGCCTGTGGGTCAGATTCGGATACTCTGTGATTCTTAGGCGGGTCCCTGGGCCCAAGAAACTTGTGTCTTAGAGAGTGGGGAGGAGCAGACGTTATGTGGGCATCCCAGCGACATTTGGGGACTGGATCCTGCATTTCCTGAATCCTAGCTGTCTCCACCACCTCCTCAAACGAATGTCCCTGGTAATCCTAAAGCTTGAAATCTGGCTCCTTGAAGTAGAAGTTGGATATTCTGTAGACTGAGATCTCTGGAAAAGGCAAGGGGTGACATGGAGATTCTGTGATCAAGAGCTCTAGGATTCTTGGAATATGGCATGAGTTATGGTGATGTCAAATATGTGGCACCCATCTAGGATACTCCACTGGTCTCATCCCTTCGGGAGCAAGGGAAAATGAAGAGAACAGGATACAAGGAAGAGATTAGTCCGAAGAACTAATTGTCCACAGCTACCAAGGCCTCCACCGGACTGAGTCCAGTACAGCTAGATGGTGCCCGGCTACCACCACTGACTGCTCTGACCGGGATCACAACAGAGGGTTCTGGACAGAGCTGGAGAAGGATGTAGAACAAAATTCTAACTCACACACACAAAAAAGACCAGAGTTACTGGCCTTAAGGAGACTGTAGAAACCCCGAGAGTATGGCCCCCAGACACCCTTTTAGCTCAGTGGTGAAGTCATTTCCGAGGTTCACCGTTCAGCCTGGGAGTGGACAGACCCATAAAACCAAATGGGACTAATGAGGCACAGCAGTCCAGGGACAAGGGCCAGAAGGCAGAAGGGGACAGGAAAGCTGGTGATAGGGAACCCAAGGTTGAGTAAGGATAGTGTTGATGTGTTGTGAGATTGTTAACCATTGTCATAGGGCAACATGTGTAGTAACTGTTAAATGAGAAACTATTTTGTTCTGTAAGCCTTCATCTTAAGTGAGAATAGCAGCACAATTGGAAGAGCGTAGTCAATGTCACTGAACTGTGCATGTAGAAATTTTTGAAATGGTGTATCTTTGGCTATGTGTATTTTCACCAAAAGAAAAAGGTTGAGAAGTTAGAGGGTTGACATGTTGTGGGGTTGTTAACCAATGTCATAAAACAATATGTGTACTACTGTTTCATGAGAAACTATTTGTTTTGTAAGCCTTCACCTGAAGTACAATAAAAAAAAAAATAAATACGTGGTACCCTTCTATAGAAGAATCCTGATCAAAAGGGGGAAAATGTAGAAGAAAATTTCTAATTCTTATGGAATCCAGATTTTCTGGAGCTAGTGAGGTTGGATGAACCCCTAAAACTACTGCCCTGAGATACTCAATAAACCTTAAACCAAAAATATTCCCTGAAGTCTTCTTTAAGCCAAAAAATAGTTCAGTTAATTAGTAAAGAATGTCTGCTTTGAGCATTGTGCTTTTTAAGGAAGTATGTATATGGGATCAAACTGACAACAGCAACTTGAAAGATTAGATAGGGAACTTAGGGGGCAAGGAGTTCATTAACGGAGGAGGAACAGTTCAGAAAACGAGGGTAAGAATGACTGCATAACTTGAAGAATGTAACCAATGTCACTGGATTGTACATGCAGAAATTGTTCAATTAGTGTATGTTCTGCTGTGTATATTCTCGACAACGAAATAAATTACTAAAAAAAAATATGTGGCACCCCACCATGCCCCTGCCTAAAGCCCTCCTACGACTGCCATTGCTCCCAGGATAAAGGCCAAACTCCTTACAATGGCGCCGGGGGGCCTTTCCCATCACCCCAGCCCTACCCGTGGAGAGCCGCAAGCTCCTGCCACAGGGAACCACGTGCTTATCCCCACCAAGGCCCACTCCCTCTGCCTGTGCATAAGCTGTGTCTTCTGGGCTTTCCCACAGCCCCCTTCTCTTCATGAGCTCCTGACCGTCCTTCTGGGTGTTGCTTGCTCTGGGAAGTCCTTCCTAATCCCAGAGCAGCTGACATGCACTGCCCTGTGTTCCCCTAGATGCACCAGTCACTTGGATCCTGGCTGTCTACAAACCTGTCCCCCATAGAACTGGGTGCTTGCTCGGAGCAGGGACCATGACTTTTTCTGAGTCTGGCCCAGTTGTAGAATGATTAGGGTGGGGAGATCCCAGTCACCCAGAGGAGGTACAGGGACCAGAACATCAGAATGAAAAACTGAACTTACAGAAGGAAATCTCATTTTACATATTATTACCAAATTTGAAAAAATTATAATGCCCATGAAAACACTGAACATGTATTTGGCACTATCTGTGGTATGGGGATTATCAAGGCCCACAGTCCTCATGGTAGGCAGGGCAGTGGGGAGCAAGGCCCCCCGATATTGGTAGTCCAGGCACTTTCTTATCACCACACAAAGGCAGGGCAGTTTAACAGTTTTGAAGGCAGGTTGGCCACAAAGCTACCCTGAGCCAACGCCACTAAGTCACTATCAGGACCTAAGGCCACATCAGCCAGGTGTGGCCTCCAGCTCGGGCTGGCCAGACCCCACCTGAATACTGAAATTCTCTGTGGAGCCAGGTGACCATCTGGCTCTGGAGTCCCCAGTGATCTGGTATAAATTCTGGCCTTGGCATGTCTCTCTAGGTCAGCCTCAGTTTTTTCCTCCAGAAGGTGAGAATCACCACAGATGCTGCCAGGTGGCCCTTAGGAGGCTTAGTACATATCAGATGCTTAACTGGATTCCTGGTACGTAGTAGACCTAGCACATAACATGTGTTATCAATCAGTGTGTTATTATTAAGAAGGGCTTAGACAAACCGACGGTGAACCTTAAGAGGGCTCACCAGGGCAGAATAATCTCCGAGGCTGGCGTTGCTGCCTTGCGGGGTTACCAGGGCTCGATGGGGGACATTCCAAGAAGGAAGATTTGGGCTCAATTGAGGGAAGCACTCTAAGTCTGAGCTGGCCTGGTGTGGAGCTGTGTCTGCTGGGAAGCAGTGTGCTCTCCTTCAGCGGGGGTGCATAAGCAGCAGCTCACTTGTCAGCAGTGGTTTACCTGGTACGTTCTGCCACCCACCTGGCTCTTCTCCATACTCCACCTGGTTGCCAGACACACCCAGCCCTTCCCTCCCAGATCTTGTAGTGGCATCCAGAATATTGTCCCAATCCCAGACCCTGCCCCCAGAAATGCTATCCTCTATAGGCCCTATGAGATGTCCATGCCACCCTCTTGGCAGGGGCCCTGCCACAGGGAAGGTCTTCTTCATTTCATTGGCCTCAGGGCTTCAGCTAGACACCCACCTGACCCTGCCTTGGGGCACTCACCTTTTGTAACTCCAGGAAGAGGATGTGAACTTCAGGGGTTGTGTTGGGGACCTGGGCCACGCAGCCCTCAGAGACCTGGCTCGTGGTGTATGTCACCTCGCCCCTCTCAGGGTCCACAGGCTGTAGGTCACAGTGGACTGTTTCTGCAAGACCTGTTGGGGAAGCACAGCCGCCAAGAGAGCCAGGTAAGAGTGTGGTGGTGACTATCGCTGTCAGTTTCTCAACACCTATTGGATGCTGGGCATGGGCTAAGGGCTTTGCTGCATCTCCATAGCTGCTCTATTAGCTGTAATTACAGGTAGTCTCTGGCTAAGCAGCCCTGATGGCACAGTGGTTAAGCTTTTGGCTGTTAACTGAAAGGTCAGCAGTTTGAACCCACTAACTGCTCTGCGGGAGAAAGATTTGGCAGTCTGCTCCCGTAAAGATGACAGCCTAGGAAACAGTATGAGGGAGTTCTACTCTATCCTATAGGGTCACTATGAGTCGGAATTGACTCGATGGCATACAACAACAACAGCCCCCACTTAAGATGGGGTTCTGTTCCAGTGACTCTATCGTAAGATGGTTCTGATGTAAGTCAAACACCTTTTTTTTTTTTTAGGTTTTCATTATTATTGTCTTTTATTATTAGTATCTTTATAAATCCTATCTTTGGAAGTTGGAAACATTCCATATAAACATCTGAGAATGACAACATCAGAAAATTACTTGCTGCAACATTGTATGTAGTACATATTACTAACAGTAAGATGTTAAAAAAAAACACAAAAAACAGATGGTTGTAAGTGTGATTCGTCCTGACTCGAAGATGTCATAAGTTGGGGACTACCTGTGAATCCATTCCACAGATGAAGAAACTGAGGCTCAGACAGAAAAAGTTACTTGCCCAAGGTCTCATTGCTACTAAGCATATGGTTGCCAGATAAAATACAGAGTGTCCAGTTAAATCTGAATTTCAGATAGACTATAAATAACTGTTTAGTATAATATTTGGGACATACTTACACTAAAAATATTCTTTGTTTATCTGAAATTCAAATTTAACTGGGAATCCTGTATTTCTATTTGCTAAATCTGGCAACCCTAACTATGTGACCAGGTCCACATGCTAACCCAAGCCTCTAAGCCTCCAAAGGAAGGCAAGAGCTCTGAAATGGAAACAAAGCTTCCCCTCTTGTGCCTCAATTAAGCTGGGAAGAATGGCCCTCCGGTCTGAAGAGTGTTGTGAGTTTCCTGGCCCCAAGGGACAGGGTGAGCCAAAAGGACAGCCCAGGTTAGGAGCAAAGCTGCCGGAGTAGGCCTCAGAGCCTACTCTGGGCTGCCGGGAAACACAAGTCCTGAGGGAAGGGAATGGAATTTCACCCTGACCCAGCAGAAGAGGAAGAGGAAATGAGGCCCCTACACCTCGTCCTAAGGAATGTGGGGGGGGAAGGAGTGGGGGGGGGGTTGCTCCGGAGGAGGGAAGAAGGACAGAGAAGGGGAGACTGTTTGGAAGTTTGTGTCTCCATCTTGTCGCGTTCACTTCCTGTTTTCTTGGAGATCAAAGATGGGTGCGGAGGGACTGGCCTCACATCCAGCTGACGCCAACTCTGAGGAGGGGGCAGGGAGGCATCTTCCAAACCTCTGACTTTTGCTTAACCCAGCCTTCTTCCTCACTTTTCCGTAGCCTTGTTGGGCTCAGGCTCTCCCAGAGGTTTGAGAAGGGCCTAAGATGGCCGCCCCTCACCATGGCAACACCAACCACCAGCTCTGTCTTGGAATGGATAAGATCAGAACAAGGACATTTTACCACCATGGAGGCCCAGGCCTTTACACCTGGCTCTGGCCTGAGTGTTCCAGGGACTCTAGAGTCCCAGGGCATTGTGGTTAAAAGTAAGGCCCCGGGATGATAGAAAAATTTAAAATAGATGGTGGCGATGATTATACAACACGTGAAGGTAATTAATGCCATTGAGTTATACATGTGAAAAGGTTCAAATGTTTTGTTATATATATTTTAACATAATAAATTTTTAAATTTGTTTTTGTTTTAAAGCAAGTTCTCTGGAGTCAGGCAGATGTAGGTTTGAATCTCAGGCTCAACATTTACTAGTTATGCGGCTTTGGTGAAAACTTTTACCACTTTGGGTCTCAGTTTCTTCACCTGTAAAAACGAGAATAGAATCCACCTCACAGGTTATTCGGAGGATTCCATGAGACAGGGCCTATAGCAAGTCTTATAATAAAAAATTATTATTATTATATCTTATATTATAATCAAATCCCTGCGTAGAGCAAAGCGTTAATATGCTTGGCTGCTAAACGAAAGGTTGCACGTCCGAATCCACTCAGAGGCACCTTGGAAGAAAGGCCTGCCAATCTAATACTGAGAAATCAGCCATTGAAAACCCTATAGAGCACGGTTCTACTCTGACACACATGGGTCGGCATGAGTTGGAATCAACCTGATGGCAACTGGTTTTTTAAAAAATATTATAATCATTGAATCTACAATTCAGTCATTGTAAAAGAATCAACTGTCTCAGAGGTGGGATGATGTAGTAGGAAGCAGCAGGCTCCAGGTGAGGGACCTCTGGGAGGAAGGAGGTCACTGATGTCTCCAGGCCAACCGACTCCCCTTACCCCAGTAAATTCTAGGACTGTCTCTCCTGCTGGTTTCATCCCTTCTGATCCTCCAACCTCCTCAGAGCCCCTTTCTTATCAGTGAACATAGACTCCTTGGCTGTCACCTAGACCAACCTCCTCCTATACAAATGAGGAGGTCGAAGCCAAGTCGCACTGCACATGGCTGACCAGGCTGTGTCTTGCACCCACTTCTCCCCGCACGATCCAGGACTGGCCTGCAGAACAGCACAGCACCTCCCTCCTTCCCTTCAGACTTTCCCTGCCCCCTCCCCAGACTTCCAGGAACCCCAGTTCCTCCCGGATTGCCGGGGCCACCTCCTCCATGCCGTCAGCGGGAGAGGCCACAGGCCTGGCCATTATGTAATGATCAGATAACAGGCCAGGCTGGGAGATCAGATAAGAGGTCCATTTATTTTGGGGCCTTTTCGAATCCTGGCCGCCCCCACCCCGCAGACGAGAATGGGGAGACAGGAGGGAGTGTGACGCCGTGACGCCCGGGGCCCCGTCTCCCGGAGCCGGAGGCGGGCCCAGACAGAACTGAAAACAATCCCCTGGCACCAAGGGAAACGCCAGGGCCTCCCGGGACCGGGTCAGAGTGGGCGCCTCTGTGGACCTGAGTGTCCAGGGCTCCAGTGAGAGACCCTGGAGCCAGCCACTCCCCACCGCCGGTCCATTCCTCCTCCTTCCTCACCCATGGACCCCCATGAGCACACAGTCACCTCCGGGGCTTTCCAAATGACCAGCCCCAGCGCCTTGGGAGGGCACATAGGGTCGTGGTCAAGAAAAGCTGCTTTAGAGGCAGGTGGCCTGAGTCAAATTCCAGCTCTGCCTCTGAAAAGCTGGTCACCTTCAGCAATTGCCTAACTAGACTCAGTTTCCTCATTTGCAAACAGAAATGATCACAGCAAATGTTTCCATCATGCTTACTGGGAGCCAGGAAGGCTTTACATGAGTTAACTCTGAGGTCCTCGCAGCAGCCCTATGAGGTGGGTAATATCATTATACACTCATTTTACACATAAGGAAATCAAGTATCAGGGAGGTTAAATAATTTGTCTGAGGTTACTCAGCTTTATGTCAGGGCTTGAATTTGAACCCAGATACTCCAGCTCCAGAACCTAGCACCCACTTTGCAGGCTGTGTATCAGTTTGATGAGGTAACCCGTGTAAAGTGCCTGCTACCCAGTAAGCGTTCTATACCCAGTAAACCCATTGCCATCATGTTGATTCCAACTCATAGCGACCCTATAGGACAGTGTAGAACTGCCCCATAGGGTTTCCAAGGAGCGGCTGGTGGATTTGAACTGTTAACCTTTTGGTTAGCTCTTAATCACAATGCCAACAGGGTTTCCAGTAGCTATGATTATAATTTCATACCAGGGCAGATACTTTTTGACAAGGTTCTTTTCTGCTGAAAATGCTGTCCCTTTGTCTTCAGCTACCTGTCAACCTTTGCTTCTTTCAGGATCCAGCTGTAGCCTCACAAATCTCCCAGATTTCAGTCCAGCTACTTCCCCTGGGCCTGGCCACCAATGAGGCCTCAACACTCCTCTGCTCTGGCCTCTCCCATGGCTCCCCAATGCCTCCAGGGTCGAGTCCACACTCCACAACCTAGAGTGGAGTTTACGAGTGCAGGCTTCAGGGTCTGACGTGGCAAAGGTTCAGACCCTGATTCTGTAGTCCCCCAGTTTCCTTCCCACGCCTCAGTGTTATTATCTATAACATGGGGATGATGGTAATCATAATACCTTCCTCATCTAGTTTGTAAGTGTTGCTAACACACATACAGTGCTAAGCTGGCTGCTGACCTGTGGGGATTGTTCAGGAACTGCAATTGCTGTCAGAATTATTTCTATCCAGTCAATGGGAAGATGCTGTGTGTTACCCCCAAACACACCTTGCTCCCTGCCCCTGCTACGTTCTTTCCCAGATCAATGATCTTCCTTTATTTGACCACCTGGTCAACTTCTATTCAGCCTTCAAAACTTTGTTCTGGAAATCCTCCCGTCAGAACCTATCCCTCCCCTTTCAGGGGCATTGGTGCCTGGATGTCCTTCTAGAACTACACATGCCCAGGTGGGTTGTTTTCATTTGTTGGTATGTCTGCCTCTCCCTGAAGATGTAAACTTTTCCAGGACAAGCAGAGTCCAGACCACCCTGAATCCCCAGTGCCCAACCCAGAGTACAGAGCAGGCATGAGTGGAATTGATTTGTCAGGCCTACTTCTAACTTGCTGGATGATCCGTGTTAAGACCCTCCACCAATCTGGGCCTCAGTTTCCCCATGGGTACTTGGAGAGGGGGAGAGGGATGGATAGGACATGCTCCAAGTTCTACTGGGGATCTGACATTCTGAGGTTCTGTCTGGATTTAAAAGCAGGAAGACAGGGTAGAGCATCAATGGGGCTACTGAGATGGGGGTAGGGTCCCAGGGCTTGTCCTGTAGGTGGGAGGGCCACTCTAGGGGTAGGGGAAGAGGCTCATTGCCTGGGATGGGAAGATCAGGCAACAAGGAAACTCCCATCATCCCTGCTGAGGCAGTACAGTGCAGTGGTTAGGTCTAGGGCTCAAGTCTCAGCTGCTCACTTCCGGGCTGTGTTGACTCAGGCAAATTCCTTCACCTGCCTGTGCCCCAGGACTGTCTACTTCATAAGGATTTTGCGAAGGTTTAATCTGATAGTACACATAACATGACTAGATGACATCTGGCGCACCATCAGCGCTGAATAAATGCCAATGGTTATCATCTTTTCTTTGCCCTCTGCCCCTGCCACAGATAGGTATTAAAGCCAGCTCAGCCCCTGGGTGAGGCTCCTCTTCAACCTCCAGGGCTGACCCCCAAAGCCTGGGCTGGAGCTGGGGTGGGGCCCCGGAGCCAGGGCAGTCAGCAATCCAAGTCTCAGAAGCCCAGGTCACCAAAGGTCTGGGCCCCAGCTTGGTGCAGGGAAAAGAAGCTGGGTTTGGATTCAAATTTGAATCTGCCACTTGGCCCAAGCCTCGATTTCCTCATCTGTAAACTGAAAATAGAGAGAGACAAAGGGCCGGCATGGTGCTGGATCACTGCGGGCACTGGAGAGGTGGTTTCCTCCCTCTTGCCCCCTCAGGCCCTCGAGCAAATGGACCAGGCTGTCCTCAGATGCTCCAGCACTGACCCACCTGTGACCATGAGCAGATTTCTCCCTCTGGACCTTAGTGTCACCATCTGTCTGGCTGAGATGAAGATTTCTTAATGCTCATGTCCCCACTATCCCCAGGGACCCACCCTTTTTGGCTCACACGGTTTCTGATCCAACTCTTTTTCCTCCTGGTAAATGGGCAACTGCTCTTGAATGCAGCCTCTAGAGATAGATATATGTGGTCTCTGTCCTGTGTTACTAGCCCCTCTGCAGTGAATCCCAGACCCCCACACAGTGGCCAGAAGCACAGGGGCCCAGGCCACACCTCTGACCCATCACCAGATGAACAATCATCAACACACGAGGACACTCTTCAAACCCAGTCACCCAAAATAGGTCATGAGCCCCAGCACCTCCACTTCTGGGACTCTCTCCAAAGGAAATAATCCAAAATACAGGAAAAGTGCAGCTCCCAAAAACGTGCATCAGGTTGGTATTTATAATCAGTAAAAAAGGAGAAACCACCTAGATATTCAGCAATAGGGGATTCGATAGGCAAAACTGTGGCATATTTGAGGGAGAGAATATCCCAGAACTGCAATGGGACAGTTATGGCGTCCACATGACAACATAGAAATTTCTGGAACAGAGAAGGGTATTCAAGATACCCAAATGTTCATCCAACTGGATTAAAATTGCCTGAAAAAGCTAGAAGTCAATCCATCAACATGCTAATGGTGTCAATATTAAAAAGGGATTTTGGGGGTAATTTTCCCTCCTTTCCTTTGAGGGATGAGCTAAGGCAAATCTGTGGTTAACTTGCTTTTTAAAAAAATACCTGTACACTTGTTCTTAAAAAAAAAAAAATTCCAACATAACGGAAAAGTGTGTCTTAAAATGTTAAAAAGTGAAAGTCCCTAAAGAAGCCCCTACCTGGAGAAAGGTAACAGTGGGTGTACATCCTTCCAGAATTTTCTCTGTGCATATTGTGCATTATTGCTGTTTTATTATTACATAAATGGAATCATTGTTGTTTGGAAATGTTGTGTCCCGGACACCTGTCCACAGCAGTATACACATAGATCCACCTTTTTCTTGGTAAGTGCTATAGACATTTTGCTACAGAATAATTTATTTAACAGGTGCCCCACTGATGGAATTTAGGTGGTTTCAGTTTGTTTGTTTGTTTTTTTGTTACAGGTACCTATGGACCACACATCTTTACACAGCTGGGCAAGTATCTCCATAGGGTTGTTTCTTGGAAGTTGAGTTGTTGGGGTTAAGAGTTACGCAGTTACAGTTTTTAGAGATGCTGCCTAGTTGTGCCCACAGAAGGCTAGACCCGTTTTTGGAGCTGTCTTCACCCGCTCCAGCCTGAATGAGGATGCCTGTGTCACTCCCATTCCCCACTCCCAGCCTGGAGATCTGGGTTCCATGACCCGGCTCACGCCCTCATCTGCCCTCCCAGGTTTCACAGGCTATAAATGAGTTGCCCTGGATGATTTGTGAGGTCCTTGAGTCCTACAATCAATGTTACACTGGAACCAGCTCATACCTGCTCATGAGAGCGACTGATAAATTTTCAGGAGTTTTTTTGAACAAGCTATTGTTAATTAAATTACACAAACTTACAGTTAAATGAGTTATATTAAAAATGAAAGTAATAAATATCAAAATTCATCGCTTCCTAATTATTTTACTCCATTTTACTATCATCCATGCTCTTAAGGTTATTTACGTCTATTGTATCTGCGTGGTGGAAGTACTCTACAATGGTGTGCTGCTGCCTGTCTCTTCCCAACTCTAAGTTTAGTGAGTTGGTAGCTTGAAAGCAGTCATGTGGGAGTATTTACACCATGGAAATGGACAAACGCTACAAATCAGGGCTCCCTACCCAAGCCAGTTGTTAATTATTCACCAGCATCCTATACTGCCTTCTATCCAGTAAAAACAAACCCCAAACATCTGCATGGATCTTTCTCCAATGACCAAGAGGAAGAGTGTTACCATAGCTAGAAATGGGTGAGATGCAGTGGGGTGAAAGGTGGAGCGGGCCTGGAGACACTTCTTAGAGCCCAGGTAGAAGTTCTGTCCCATCTGTGTGAACTTAGGTAGGTCAGAGCCTCCATTTCCTTTCCTGCAAAATGGGGATGATAATGGCAGCCATCTTGCAGGGCGATTGTAAGCCATCTCAGGAAGGCTTGTCATCTCAAGAAGGGATGCTGTATCACATGTGGTTAGAAGCAAATGTTCCTGGGAGCCACAGACCTAGGGGCAAATCCCTGCTAAGTCACTTAACGTCTCTGAGACTCAGTTTCTCATTTATCATTTATCAGTCGAGCAGTGGTAAGAGCTTTAGAGACCAAGGAGTCGATTCTGACTCATAGCGACCCTATAGGACATTGAAGAACTGTCCCAGAGGGTTTCCAAGGAGCAGCTGGTGGATTCGAACTGCTGACCTTTTGGTTAGCAGCCATAGCTTGCCATAGCTCTTAACCACTGCACCACCAGCGCTCTGACCAAGGATTAGGAACTTTAAAATGCTGTAGAGTAGGGTGAGTTGGGGAGGGGCTGGCCGTCACTGCTGCTGTTCCCATTTTCACCCTCCTCTCTACACAACTGGCTCCCTCGTGCCCTCCTCCTGCTCCAGATCCTCTAGCGAGTTCCTAGCAGGTGAAGGGGTGTCCACAACGATGTTCTGTGGCATTGGGTGGATGAGGGGCAGGACACAGCAGAGGTGCACAGTGAATGGGATGTGGGGTTGGCAGTTCCCCGCTCCTCAGGGCCCCCTCCCTTGGTCAAAGTTTCAGACCACCTGGAAAAGCCCCCAGGCTGATGAGTCCCCGGAGGCCCCCTAAACTCGGCCTGCACCCTCATCCACCGCATCCAAACTGCACCCTCATCTGTTTGGGAAGCAGAGAAAGAGAAATAGAAGCAGAGGGAGTATTTTGGAGGCCTGTTCTCTGCCAGATTTCTCTATAACAAGCACACTACAAGCATTACCTCATCATCACCCATTGCAACAGCCCTGAGGGGGAAGTTTATTACCATCCCAACTTTGCAAATGAGGAAAGTGGGCTCAGAGGCACGAAGGCAGTTTCCCAAGATCACACAGCGAGGAAGAACGCGAGTCTGACTCCAGAGCCCACACTCTAAACACAAGGCCATGGGGGCCTCCTGCGCACATGGCTCCTTCCTGTACATTTCTCGAATGAAAAACTCAGGGCCCAGAGAGGGCAGGGGACTCTCCTGGGACCACACAGTAGGGATGGGGGTACAACAGGTCTGCAACCTGGGCTTCCTAGGCAGAAACTGGACACAGCTGAGAGGACAGAGGTGAGGGGCCGAGTTAAGGTGACCAACTTATCCCGATTTGCCCTGACTTTTTAGCACTGAAAATCCTGTATCCTGTGAACCCCCTCAGTCCCAGCAAACTGGGGTATTGGTCACCCTACAGCACCCAGCTCTGGATGCCCAGAGGCCCCCGTTCTCCCAGACAAGACATCAGACCAGCTCCACTGGACATGAGCTCCAGACGCGGGGAAGCCCGGGCTGTGTGCTGGGCCAAGCCCTGCCCTCTTTGGGCCTTGTCTCCCACCCCAGGTCCCTGGACACCTACTTGTGGAGCTGAGGCTGCAGATGGCCAGCAGCAGGGCAATGACCAGGAGGCGTGAGCCGCATTCCATGCTGTCCACCAGGGGGTCTGTGCGCTGGGCCTTATCCGGTGTCCAGGGGCAGCGCTGCGGGTGGGCGCCGGGGCCGGCGTGGGCTCGCACAGGGACCCAAAGGGAGCAGGCGGCCGGAGAGACGGCGTCCCTGCTCCAGCCTTCTGCAGGGGCGGCCAAGGGATCAGGAGAAGTGGGCACAGGGATGCAGGTCTGGGCCGGAGGTCCGCGGCTGTCCAGCTGACAATGGATGAGGAGGGGGTGCTGGCTCCTGTGGACAGCAGCAGATGTAGTCCGTGGACACAGATGGAGGCTGGAATCTGACCGTTGGTGGCAGGGAGCTCAGAGCTCATCCAGCCCGGCTGGGGAGGCAGGAAATGCGCTTCCTCAGAAAGGGGCTGGGCCAGGCTGCCTGCCAGATGGGTAGAGGAAGTGCCATGGGCTTTGTCACTGGGTGGGGGGCCTTGGCGGGGGACAGCGGGGGTGGAAGAGCCCAGGCTCCAGGCTTGTCTCCCCACCCACCCCACCCTCCCATCCCACCCTCTCCAGGGCTGGTGGGTGGGGGTGCATCTGGCAACCTACAGGCCCAGATGAAAACAATCACCATAGCAGCCCACCAAGGGGGCCTTCCAGGGTCCAGACCCTGGCTGAGACAGTTCATGTGGGACTCACATTCCATGAACTCAGGATTCCCATTTTGCAGATGAGAAAACAGAGGCCTGACCAGGTGAGATCATTGGCTCAGGAGGGCGGTGGCACTGGGATTCAAACCCACATTCATCAAGCTCCAAAGCTGGCTCATATGATCATGACACTGAGCCACTGTTTCCTTGTTTCTCAGGCAGGGAAACTGAGGCCAGGATGGAGAAGAAACACTCCCAAACTGGCACAGCAAGACGGTTGGGCTGGGGTCTCAGGGCCCAGAGAGGGCAGGGGACTCACCCAGGGCCACACACTTTGTGTCTGCACCTCTATGGGTAGAAAACCCTCCAGGGACAAAGGACAGCCCCAAACGAAAGGGGGACAGACCTTTAGTGGAGTTTCTAAAGTCAGATGACCCTGGGTTCACAACCTTGCTCTGCTTACTGTGAGCTATAAAACCCTGGGCAAGTCCCCTCAACCCTCAGTCACCCTGTCCGTAAAGTGGCACAAAAATGCCTTCCTCACCAGGCCTTTGTGAGATTTCCAAGGGTCGAGGCACTACAGCGCTGAGTCCTGGGCCTGGCACACAGGAAGTACCCATTGAAGGGGGCCTGGAGCTCTCCCCCATTCATGCTCCCTGAGCCTAGGAGACAATTCCAGAACCCAGGTAGAGAACAGCCTGGTGCTGATCTGGGGTTCCAGGAGGGAGCCGTGTTCATTCTGCAAACAGTAAGCACCTACTATTTGCCCGACATGTGCTAGGTGCATGGTGCTAGGGTCAGCCTAAGGGAGCTCAGAGATGGAAGCCTGAGCTTCCTGGAGGAGATGGCACTGAGGCTTGGCCTTTGAAAGCCTGGGGAAGTAGAAGGAGGAGAGGGCATTCCGGGCAGAGGGACCAGCCTGAGCAAAGATACAGAGGCAGGAAGTGGTTGAACCACTGTGGGACGAACAGGGGTGTGGTGGGGGCAGTAAGCCTGAAGAGACAGACTTCGGCCCTACTCTGGGAGACTTTTATTCTAAAGGCTTTTGGGGAATCATGGAAGTTCTTGAGCAGGAGGATGCTGGCAGAGCTAGACTTTGAGAAGATGAATCTTGGCATGTTCTGGCAGGACCCAGAGGGGAGATGGACCCATCTGCCCTGGATCACAGATGGAGAAACAGTGACCCAGAGACAGAGGAGAAAGCTGGAGCCCTGGGTACCTCTGGAGGAAGGGTGTTGCCCTGGGGTCCAAGGCCTGGCCCCCATCCATGCCTTCTAGCCCTCATTGGCCGGCAGCTCCAGTAACAGAGCAGGCCAAGTGTCTGCCTCAGCAGGAGCTGACCCAGCAGCAGGAAAGGCGTTGGGGCTCCTTGGGTGGATATTGGGGGAAGGGTCAGCTGGCCCAACCCTGCAGCTACCGGCCAGTTCCCAGCTAAGCATGGGCATGTGGTCAAGGGAGACCCACCTAGGCCTGGCAGGCTGAGAAGGCTGTGATGTTGGAGGGGGTCACCCTGAGAGTGGTTGCTCCTCTGTCTTTTCCTGCAGCCATGGAGATGGGGAGGTGAAAACCATGAGAGGCAATGGGTGACTTCAGTGAGGGAGGCTTTGAGGTTCCTCTAGGCCCTGCACCAGGATCTGGGCCCTAGAGACAGTTAATTCAGCCCCAAGGGGGCTGAACTCTCCCTCTGCACCAGGCCCTGCCCTAGGCGTTCACCTTATCAGCTCTGAATCCTCACATCCACCCCATGAGGTTGGTACTGTTGCACCTCCATTTTACAGAGGAGGAACCCCAAGCTGCGTGAGGTTTAAGTGACTTTCCCAAGACCCCCAGCTGGAAAGTCGCGACCCCACAGCTGCCTGGCTCCCAGCGTGGCTTCTTCCCTGCCTCCACCACTTGAGCTGAATTTGGAGTAGCATATGTCATGGGGCTGTGGATGTCACAGGGTGGGGGAGATTGTTGTCCAGAGCGGGTGTCTGGGGCATCCAGGGGCAGTAACAGGGAATCCATAAGAGGCTCTTCCAAAACCCCTCTCCTGCCCCCTTCCTTCCACTCTGAACAATCCTTCCCCACCAATGCCATAAACAAAACCCAGGGGATTCTCTAGAAAGCAGGAGAGACTCCAGGTGGACAGGAGGAAGAACTTGTAGAAAAGCTCTAGGAAGAGCAAAACCCTACAGGCAACCATGAGAAAGCCTGGAGCCCTAAGCTCATGAGACATCTGGAAGAAGGAAGAGACTGGGATGGGGTGGAGGTGGGAGGTGGAGTGGGAGGGTCTCCTCACAGCTTCCACAGTGTCCTGTGCTTCCCCATCACTCTCATCCATGTGGGGTTGTGTGCCATGTGTCTCCCCATTGAACTAGAACCCCCATGAGGGCAGGGACTTCCATGTCCTCTGTACCACTGAGTCCCCAGCACAGAACCCGGGGCCTTTTGGCCCTTGTGATATACTTATTGAAAGCATGAGGTACAGCGGAAGGTAAGACAGGGACGGGGGTCATGGAGGTACAAAGAGGCAGGTCTTGCTCCTCGTCCTCACTGGCAGAGGCCGGTCTCTGGACTGAGTCTCCTAGCCCTGGAAATCTTGATGCCTCTCCAGATGCACTCTCCACCCTGCTTGGAGCCCGGAGGATGACAGACACACACACAGCCCCACTCCTGCCCCTGCAGTGGATCAGTTGGAGGAAGGAGTTGAGTATTCATTCCTCTGCTCCCTCCCTGCAGGTCCCTGCACACTGGTGCCTCCCTCCCCAGAAGGCCATAGCACTGTCAAGGCCCCCTCCACACTTGCTCTGGAAACCACCCTTTAGGCTGAGGGTGGTCATGGCCCATGCTGCTGCCAGCCCTGGGGTTCTGCACTGTCCCTTGTGGTTTCCCTAAACCTGGCCCACACCTGTGTAAATAGACCTTTTATTAAACTTTCCTCAAATTATCCCATTTGAGCGTGCCATCTGTTTCCTGCTGGGGCTCTAACTGATACAGATGATTCAGGTGCCGCCTGTCCACAGGCCAAAGAGACACGTGGCTGGTGACCAGACCCCTGTGCCTGGACTCCACAGTGGGCTCCTTCCTCCCCCTGGCTGGCCAGGAAGGCCCGGGTTGCAGGAAGGGATGCAGCACGTCCACCCTGGCCCCCGGCCACCAGAGGAATTTCAGGCAGCCCCTAGGGACCCCCAGGCGGCTCTCCGTCTCTCCAGCACAGGCCTGAAGCCAGGGGCCGCTGAGGACAGCAGGTCCAGACTCACGTGGACAAGACAGATAGTGGATGCAGAGGGAAGAGAGAGCACTGGATTGAGCCTTAAGGTACCCAGACTGCCCCACACTGGCCGAGTGTTCTCACGCAAGACGTTTCCACTTTCTGGGCCTCAGTTTCTTCATCTGCACAATGGGCGGGTAGCCTGCTAGCCCGGGAATTCAAAGGGCCAGGACAAGAATCGAAACTGCTCCACAGCCCCGTGTCAAGCGCACACTCAGTCCTTACAGCCACCTAATGAGCAGAGACTATCCTGTCCCCATTTTACAATGAAAGAAACTGAGGCTCAGATGTGCAAGGCCACAAGGCTGGGGAGAAGTAGAAAATTCAAATCTAGGTCTGTCTTTCTTCCCTCAGCTTCCAGAAGCCCCACCCCCCAATCCTGGCTTTCCTCCCACCTCAGTAGTCGCCCCTTATCTGTCTCCTCTTCCTCTCCTCCCAGGCTTGGTCCTTGGGCCTCTTCCCTTCTCTGTTTACCTTCACCCCCAGGTCAGATTTTCCCAAATCTTTGTGAGTCAAACACTGGAACTCTGGCTCAAAGGATTGAAATAAGTGCTTCGGGAAACTGTATATATAGCCTTGCGATGCACCACGCAT
The DNA here is from genome assembly GCA_030035585.1 of Dugong dugon. Lineage (NCBI taxonomy): Eukaryota > Metazoa > Chordata > Mammalia > Sirenia > Dugongidae > Dugong > Dugong dugon. Next base: position 72,596,876 of record CM057471.1, read on the forward strand.
GCCCACAGCATCTATCCTGCCTTCTTCTCTCAAATGCTGGTCACAAGTCACTCTATTGATCTCACTACCCATTTGTGGGTCTTAGCCATGAAATACAATGCCCAAGGAACCTTGCTAAGGTCGCTGGGTGGCACAAACAGTTTGTGCTCAACTACTAACCTAAAGGTTGGCTGTTTGAACCCGCACAGCAGCACTACAGAAGAAAGCCCTGGCCATTTACTTCCGTAAAGATGACAGCCAAGAAAACCGTATGGAACAGTTCTACTCTAACACATGGGGTTGCCGTAAGTCAAATCGACTTGACGGTAATTTTTTTTGTTTTGTTTTGTTTTGGTTTTTATTAGGATCCTTATTACTCAAAGAGTGGTCTTAGCATCTCCTGGGAGCTTGTGAAAAATGCAGAATCTCAAGCCCTGCCTCCCATCTGCTGAATCAGAACTTATGTTTTTTTCAAGATCCCCAGGGGATTCATGATCGAGCTCAAGTTTCAGAAGTGTTGTTCTAGGTGACTTCATCCAGACAAATGGCTCTAAATGCCATCTATATACTGATACATATAGTGTCGGAAGGTGAGCCCCTCAGGTTGGAAGGCACTCAAAATACGACTAGGGAAGAGCTGTTTCCTCAAAGTAGAGTTGACCTTAATGACGTAGACGGAGTCAAGCTTTCAGGACCTTCATTTGCTGACGTGGCACGACTCAAAATGAGAAGAAACAGTGGCAAACATCCATGAAAAACAGGAAAGTGAAATGTATGAATATGAACCTAGGAAAACTGGAAGTCTTCAAAAATGAAATGGAATGCTAAACATTGATATCCTAGGATTAGTGGGCTGAAAAGGACTGGTATTGGTCATTTTGAATCAGACAATCATATGGTATACTATGCTGGGAATGACAAATTGAAGAGGAATGGGTTGAATTCATCGTCAAAAAGAACATTTCAAGATCTACCCTGAAGTACAACACTGTCAGTGATAGGATAATATCCATATGCCTACAGGACGACCTGTTAATATGACTATTATTCAAATTTACACACCAACCACTAACGTCAAATATGAGGAAATTGAAGATGTTTACTAACTTCTGCAATTTGAAACTGATCAAACATACATTCAAGATGCATTGATAATTACTGGTGATTGGAATATGAAAGTTGGAAACAAAGAAGAAGCAACAATAGTTGGAAAATATGGCTTTGATGATAGAAACAAAGCCGGAGATCACTTGATAGAATTTTGCAACACCAACAACTTCTTCATTGCAAATACCTTTTTTCACCAACATAAAAAGCAACTATACACCCGGACCTCACCAGATGGAATACACAGGAATCAGATCAACTACATCTGTGGAAAGAGACAATGGAAATCTCAGTATCAGCAGTCAGGACAAGGCCAGGGGCTAACTGTGGAACAGACCATCAATTGCTCATATGCAACTTCAAGTTGAAGATGAAGAAAATTAGAACAAGTCCACAAGAGCCAAAGTATGACCTTGAGTATATTTCACCTGAATTTAGAGACTGTCTCAAGAACAGATCTGATGCATTGAATACTAATGACCAAAGACCAGACTAGTTGTGGAATGACATCAAAGATATCATACATGAAGAAAGCAAGATATCACTAAAAAGATAGGAAAGAAAGAAAAGAACAAAATGGATGTCAGAAGAGACTCTGAAACTTGCTCTTGAACGTAGAGAAGCTAAAGCAAAAGGAAGAAATGGTGAAGTAAAAGAGCTGAACAGAAGATTTCGAAGGGCGGCTCGAGAAGAAAAGTATTATAATGACATGTGCAAAGACCTAGAGTTAGAAAACCAAAAGGGAAGAACATGCTTGGAATTTCTCAAGCTGAAAGAACTGAAGAAAAATCCAAGCCTTGAGTTGCAATATTGAAGGATTCTACAGGGAAAATATTAAACAACACAGGAAGCATCAAAAGAAGATGGAAGGAATACACAGAGTCACTGTACCAAAAAGAATTGATTGACCTTCAACCATTTCAGGAGGTAGAATATGATCAAGAACCAGCGGTATTGAAGGAAGAAGTCCAAGCTGCACTGAAGGCATTGGCAAAAAACAAGGCTCCAGGAATTGATGGAATACCAACTGAGATGTTTCAACAAACAGATGTAGCACTGGAAGCTCTCACTCATCTATGCCAAGAAATTTGGAAGACAGCTACCTGGCCAACTGACTGGAAGAGATCCATATTTGTGTCCATTCCAAAGAAAGGTGAGCCAACAGAATGTGGAAATTATCAAATAATATCATTAATATCACACGTAAGTAAAATTTTGCTGAAGATCATTCAAAAGTAGGTGCAGCAGTACATTGACAGGGAACTGCCAGAAATTCAAGCCAGATTCAGAAGAGGACGTGGAATGAGGGATATCATCCCTGATGTCAGATGGATCTTGGCTGAAAGCAGAAAATACCAGAAAGATGTTTACCTGTGTTTTATTGAGCATACAAAGGCATTTGACTGTGTGGATCATAACAAATTATGGATAACATTGCAAAGAAGGGGAATTCCAGAATACTTAATTGTGCTCATGCGGAACCTGTACATAGACCAAGAGGCCATCGTTCAAACAGAACAAGGGGATACTGCATGGCTTAAAGTCAGAAAAGGTGTGCATTAGGGTTGTAACCTTTCACAATACTTATTCAATCTGTATGCTGAGCAAATAATCCAAGAAGCTGGACTATGTGAAGAAGAACGCAGCATCAGGATTGGAGGAAGACTCATTAACAACCTTCGATATGCAGATGACACAACCTTGTCTGCTGAAAGTGAAGAGGACTTGAAGCACTTACTGATGAAGATCAAAGACTACAGCTTTCAGTATGGATTTACACCTTAACATAGAGAAAACAAAAATCTTCACAACTGGACCAATAAGCAACATCATGATAAATGGAGAAAAGATTGAAGTTATCAAGCATTTCATTTTACCTGGATCCACAATCAACGCCCATGGAAGCAGCAGTCAGGAAATCAAATGATGCATTGCATTAGGCAAATCTGCTGCAAAAGACCTCTTTAAAGTGTTAAAAAGCAAAGATATCACTTTAAGGACTAAGGTGCGCCTGACTCAAACCATGGTGTTTTCAGTTGCCTCATAACGCATGCAAAAGCTGGGCAATGAATAAAGAAGACTGAAGAAAAAGTGATGTCTTTGAATTGTGGTGTTGGCGAAGAATGTTCAATATAGCATGGACTTCCAGAAGAACAAACAAATCTGTCTGGGAAGAAGTATGGCTCCTTAGAAGCAAGGATGGCAAGACTTCATCTCACATACTTCGGACATGTTATCAGGAGGAGCCAGTCCCTGGAGGACATCATGCTTGGTAAAGTAGAGGGTCAGCGAAGAAGAAGACCCTCAATGAGACAGATTGACACAGTGGCTGCAACAATGGGCTCAAGCATAACAATCGTGAGGATGGCGCAGGACCAAGCAGTGTTTTGTTCGGTTGTACATAGTGTCACTATGAGTCAGAACCGACTCCGCACCGCCTAACAACATACACTGATGACTCCACCCAAGCTTCAGACCCTTGGATGTACAACGGACATCTTGAACCTCACACATCCCAAACTGGACTCTACTCTTCTCCTGCAAACTGCTCCTGCCTCTGTCTCTCCATCGCAGACCATGGCAGCTCCCTCCTTTCATTGCTCAAGCCTTAGAGTTGACCTTTACTCTTTCTCTCACACTTTCATCCAACCCACCAGCAAATCCTGTCAGATCCTTCTTCAAATTCCCAGTGTACACAGAATCTGGCCACTTCTCACCACCCCATAGCTACCGCCTTAGTCCAAGCCACCAGCGTCTCTTGGAATATTGCAGTGGATTCCTCAGTGATCTCTCCTTGCTTCCACCCTCCCCCTCCCCTTTCTCCACACTACAATGGGATCCTGTTAAAACTAAGTCAAATTCCATCCCTCATCTGCTCAACACCCTCCCCTGGAAACCATCTCACTCGGAGTAAAAGCCAAATTCCCTCAAATGGCCAATGGGGCTCCCCGTGGCCCCTCTCCAGCCTCATCTTCTGTCTTCTTCCCCTCGCTCACTCCACTCCAGCCATGTTGGCCTTTTTGCTGTTCTTTAAATGCACCAAGCATACGCCCACCTCAGGCCTTTGCACTTACTGTTCCCTCTCCCTGAAACACTCCCCACTTACACAGTCTCAGGGATTCTCCTTCATCCTTTAAGTATCTGATTATATGTCACTTGATCAGTCAGATCTTCCCTGACCATTGTATTTAAAATAATCCTGCCCCCACCAGCAATTTGCCCTCAGGGCCCGTATCAAATCTGACACACTATATATTGTTCATTTATTATGTATGTCTCCCTCTCTAGAATGGAAGCTCCATGAGGGCTAGGGCTTTGCTTTGATTACTGCTGAATCCTCGTCACTTAGAATAGGTGTTCAATAAATGCTTATGGAATAAATGAATGGGCTTAATCACTGGGCTACACGTTCAAGATTTCATAGTTTATGATTCTGAGTCCTCAGAGTGTGAATGTTGGGAGCATTCTGAGCCCAGAGACAGGGTCTCTGAAGAGGGGAAATGACTCTCTGAGGGCACAGAGCAGTCACAGGGGTCAGTGGCTCCACTGGTCACTACTCCGTTTTGGAAGAGTGGGTCCCTCAAAGTCGCCTTCTCTTTCCCCGTGGAAGGGGCTCTGATACCTGGAAGCCTCCAAATCCTTGGTGATGTTGGCATTCCTGATGAAACTTGCTCCCCAAAATCTGAAGAGCCCATGAGGACCACCTAGGAGGCAGAAGGGATTCCACTGGACCAGGGTTCTAGAATCTCTAAGTTGTAAGGACTTCAAGTTTATAGAAGGGCAAACTGAGGCCCAAGATGGGAAGGGACTCACCCAGCACTCCATAAGTCATGGTGAGCAACACAGGCAGGAGACCCAGCGCCACTACCCCAGGAGGGGAGCAGAACCAGAAGAGGATGCAGGGGTCCAGCCCTGTGCCCCTGCCTCGCTGTGTGACCTGGGACAAGACACACAACCTCTCTGGGCCTGCTTCCCCAGAGAGGGAGCCCTGTGCTCTCAGGCTGCGCATGTCCCATAGGGCTCCTGCCCCCCCCCACCTCTCCGAAGCCCCCCCATCGAGGAGCCGCCAGGCCTTCCTGTTTACTTGCAGCCCCTCTCGCGGCTGGGAGGCGGCAGCCTTGGCCTCCTCTGCTCCCTGCTTCCTTCCTCTCCCACTTCAGCGCCTCCGGCCCCAGCCCTTGGGGCCCCTCGAGGCGAAGACATGGGGGTGCAGTCCAGGGGCGCATCTGAGGCCACCACCCCTCTCAGGCCACAAGGTTATAGAGGCACTAATCCTGCCGACTGGTTAGAAAGTTCCAGCACCTTGGGACAAGCCGCTGCCTTGAGTGTCATTAGAGATGAAGAGGGTGTGACAGCATCGACCTTCTCAGACCCAATGTCACGTCACGCCCACTTGTCAGCTCACCAGTGGGAGATGAGCCACACACTGACCCTGGAGATGGGCCGTACATCCACAACCCCTCCTCCCTGCCCACACCCCGGGCTCCCCGCTGTGGTCTTCTCTCTGCAAGCAGCAATTCTCCATGAGCTACTCAAAGTGTGGTCCTCAGGCAGCAGTCTGGGCATCACTGGCCCAACCCAGACCTGCTGAATCCCAACCTGCTTTTTAACCAGACTCTCAGGTGATTTGCGGGTGCCTTAAAGCTAGAAGCGCAGCAGATCTGACCAGCCGACCAGTTTTAAAACCCTTCATGAGCATTGCCTATCAGGTATTCTTGACCCAAATGCTTAACCTGCAACTATGAAGCCTTTTGCAACTAACTTCCAGTTTAGAGGAGATTCAGGGGATGGAAGGGCAAGTTGAAGAACATCACGAGGAAGCAACAGACAGATCCGGAAGGAGGAATTTTCTGCAGGACAACTGGTTCTTTCACAGACCAATGTAATAAAAAAAAAAAAAGGTGGCGGTGGGGGGCAGGGAGGAGGAAGCTCTTCTAGATTAAAATACAACCAAATGCAATGTGTGGTCATAGATTGCAATACGTTAAGACACATTTTATGGACAACTGGGAAAATTTGCATATGGACTGAGTATTAGCTATTATGATACGTACTTGGGCTGGCATTCAAGGCCCTGCGAGTCCGGTCCCTACCTCCTGCCATGCTTGTCTCTTGCTGCTGCATGCCACCTGCTGCACCCCCCAGCCTGCATGCCAGCACCCAGGAGGTCTCAGCCCTCCCTACAAAAAACACATGCTCTCTACCTCTACAGCTCTGCATAGCTATTTCCTCTGCCCTTCCATGCTCTCTGTCTTACGGCGAACTCCTAGGTATCTTCAAGACCCCACTCCAGAGCTCCAGCTCAAGGAACCTCCCACCTGCCAGGATCTGCTCTGAGTACCGTGCACTGAGCTACCTAGACTGGTCTCAATTGTACAGGTCAGATGGACCCAAATCACGGTGAGTTAGGGGCCTCTGAGCCTCTGTCTCACCACCAAGGGCCTAGCACACAGTAGGTACTCAGGCAATGTTTGCTGAATGAACAAACACGCACAGAGAGAACTTTCAACAGAAGGTTTATGGTGGCAAGGATGGGATGGCAGTTTACAAGAGCTTTCAAATGTTATGTTTTTAATTTTCAGCAAAGAGGATACATGTGTGTATGCATACATTATATATATATATACATGTATATATATGTGTGTGTGTGTTTAGCAAAATGTATTTTTAGGTCAATAAAGAAAGTTATTCTGTGGTGAATAGTTTGGATCAGCTTAGGTTTTTCATAAACTGAACATGCCTGAATTAGTAAAGTTACAAAAAAAAATAATAATGATAATTTTGCCAGGTAGATTTCTCTAACTTATTATAATCTTTGACTTATTTTCCCACTAATCCTCATGCTGATCCTCAAACAACCTTGAGAAAGAAGGTGTGTGCGTATGAGAGAGTGTATGTGGTATGGTGTGTATGTGTGGTATGGGGTGTGTGTGTTCGGGGCGTGTGTGTGGTATATCGTGTATGTGTGTGGTATAGGGTGTGTGTGCTTGTGGTATGGAGTATGTATGTGGTATATGGTGTGTGTGTGGTGTGGTGTGTGTGTGTGTGTGTGTGTGTGGTAGGGTGTGTGTGTGTGTACATGTGTTTTTGCCCAGTTCAACAATATCAAGACCCAGAAGTGGAGGCAACTTAAAAGATGTCACAGAGTTAGGGTTCCTGATCTTGCTGTTTCCCCGCCTGCCCCAGGCTGATGAGAGGAGCAGGTGAGTTATGGCCTTCACCCTACACCCCTCTCGGGCAGGATGGCTCACATGGTCTGGTGGGTCAGGGAGGACCCCGCTGTGGCCACTCCCCACCCCTCACACAATGATGCCTGCCTTCTCCTGTCTTGCCTGGAATATCATTTATTGATTCCATGTTCTCCTTTCAATAGACTCACCTTGTATAACTTAAATAGATTTATTTAAAAGGAAACTTTAAACCACTAATGGAAATGGAAAACCAGCCCCACTTGCCATAAACAGAAGAGGACGGTAAAACGAGCACAATCAACCTCAAAAGGCAGGATTTCATTCCAGTCAGGGTGTGGCTGCTGAAGGCAAAGCCGGGGCCAGCTCACTTGGCTTTAAAGGGAGACCAGCAGGGGTTGACGAGGTGTTAAGAATACATGAGCACCATGTTGAACCTCCTCCATGATGAGGTCAAAGAGTGAAAGAGAATAGAAAAGGAAGATTGATCTCCCCGGGGATTGTGGGGCACCCCAAGACATCTCCAGCCCTGCACACTGGTCTCCAACTCCCACAGGGTGTGAGAACTGACAACCCACACCCTTTGCTCAGGGTGTTCTCATCCTAACCTTGAGGAGCAGATGGGGAGGGTCAGTGAACCCATTTTACAGATTTGGAAATGGGCTCAGAGAGGGCAGGTAGTGATCTGTCCAGGGTCACACAAAGGGATTCCTTCAAGTCTCACCGCCTCAGGGAGGCCACCCCTGACCATGACCCCTCATTCAATCACCAGGACCTTTTTGAGACCCTCAGAGCATCTTGTACCAAGGGTAAGTGGACACCAATTCACAGCCACTTGGCCCAGGAAGCCCAAAGGGCAGGAGGAAAGTACATCATCGACTTCACTGTGGCCCAGGCCCCAATAGGGGCTAGGCACAGAGTAACTGCTCAGGAACAAAGGTTGAGAAAACAGGCTCAGACAGATGAGGGTTCGGGGCCAAGGTCACAAAGCAAGGATGCAGAGGAACCCAGGCTGGGGCCTGGCTCTGCCTGACCCCGAGACCCCGAGAGCAAGGACCAGCCTCTCGGTCACTGCTGGATCCCAGATGTAGCGCAGTGGGGGCTTCCTCTGCAGCTAGAGGAAGGGCAGCTGTCAAAGGTGGGCAGAGGGGCCCCTAGGAGAAACAGCAGGGCGGGGGGCTAGGGGTGCAAGGAGGGGGCAGGTAAACCATGTGCATCAACTCAGATTGGAAGCAAAGAAAAAGGAGTAAAACCAAATGTCCTTGGAAATTCCTTTAGTGCTCGGCTGTCCATGAAAACAGGATAAAGTAGCTTCCTCTGTCTGTGCTCCAGCCGGGTAGGGTGGAGGCGCTGGGCTTGGGCCAGGACGGCCTGGAGTCAAGACAGGGATGGGGCAGGACTCTGAGCTGAGGAAGAAGCTCCAGGCTTTGCTACTTCATGGCATCCAGATGGGTGCAGACCTGGGAGAAGACATTGTCCACGGAGCCTTCAGCATTGACCTGTGGGGGAGATGGGCCATGAGGGATGAGATGCCTGGGAGGGCTTCCTACAGCCCCATGCTGGGGAGGGCTGGGTGGGCCCCATGAGGCAGGAAGAGGGACCAGAGGACCTCCCTGCAGAGGCCAGGCCTGGCACCCCAAGCCCAGGCAGAGTAGACTGCAGCCCCTCATTAAACCAGTGGGGAAATAGAGGTTCAGAGAGGATGGCTGGCCCAAGGCCATTTAGTAAGTTGAGGCTGAGCCAGGTGACAGCCCAGGTTTGGGGGCTCCCCTTAGACCTGCGGATGGGCGCACCTTGCGCACAATGCCACGTTTCTCATAGAAGGCGATGACAGGTTCTGTGGCTTTGTAGTAGGTCTCCAACCGCTTCTTGATGGTCTCTTCATTGTCATCCACACGTCCACTGGTCTCCCCACGCTTGAGCAGCCGCTTGGTCATGGTCTCGGGGCCTGCGTCCACATATAGCAGCAGCGTGGGCTGTCCAATCTGCGGGTGGGGCACCAGTCACAAGGGCTCGATTCCTGCCCCTTGGGGCCACCTCCTCCCCATTTCCCACTAATGAGGCCCCACTTGAGGCCCACTCAGACTTTTAATCCCCTCTCCAAGGCAGCCTGAAGGGCTGTTCTGAAACTAAGCTGCCCTGACACTCTCCTGCTCAAATCTCTGCCATGGCCCCCCAGTGCCCTCAGGCGAAAGTCCAAACTCCTTACTTTGAGGAGGGCCTGCATGGTCAGACCCTGCCCTCCCCATCTCAAGCCACTTGCTCCTTCGCTCTCCTTGCTTCAGCCACACTGACTTCCTGTCTGTTCTAGGCTCTCAGCAACCTCCTTCCCATGCCAGGCTTTTACTCAGGCTGTTCCCTCTACCAGGAACCCTCACCTTCACCTCAATACCAACCACTGTCCTTCATTCAGCTCAAAGCTCACTTCTGCAGGGTGGTCTTCCCAGATGCCACCCCCCTCCCCCTAACATATTCTTCCAGCCCCTTTACTTCTCCCTCGAGCATGTCTCAGGAGGGCCTCCGGTTATTTCATGCCCCTCTCCCCAGCCAGGCTGGGGTTCCCTGAAGGCAGGGAGGCATTTGTCTTACACTCCACGGTGCTGGATAGTGACTTGGCAAAGGAATGAGGGACGAATAAAGGGGTGGGGGGCTGCAGAGTTCTCAGGGGTTCTCAGCAATGGCACTGTCATTGGAATAATGCGTCATCCCCGGGGAGGACTTAGAAGGGTAAGGAGAAATATGCACTCCCCCCACCACAGGCCCCTACCCAGGCTTGCCTCTATACGGAAGCCAGAGAGGGCGGCCCCTTTCCTCTGCCTGACCGCGAGTCCCAGAGAGCAGGGGCCTTGCCTCTCAGTCACCACCAGATCCCCAGTCCTGGCCCAGCCTGAGCCAGGCTACACCTTGTTTGAGGAAGGGTCCTGGGACTTCCATGAGAGGTAGGGGAGGGGTGGCTGGTGAAAGTGAGCAGAGCCACCCATGGCTGCAAGGCCTCAGGATTGAGGTCAGGCCCTCCTACCCCTCCCCAACTATATCCTTTGGTCCCCAAGAGCAGCTACCCCAGATCCCACATCCAGCCCTGACATGCTGCCTTGGCAGGGGTTTGGCAAGCAGAAGCCTGGCCTCTGGCATCAGGCTGGCCTGGACTCCATGCAGTCTCACCTCTGCCTCTCACCAGCTGTGTGTCCGACCTTGGATAAGCCACTTGCCCTCGCTGAGTCTTCACTTCCTGGGTTGTAAAAAGAGCCTAACTCCCATCCCCATCTCCTGGGTAGTTAAGGATTCGGGTGCTTCCATCTTACAGATGAGGTGAGCAGCAGAGCAGGGCCTGGACCTAGCAGTCTGACCTCAGCCCCATGCCACCAGCCTCATCACCCTCCATCAGCAGCTGAGCTCCCCTAGGGCACAGACTCACAGTCTCTGATTCATCTGAGTCTCCAGGACCCAGGCACAGTAGGCTCTTTACGTATCAAGGATAGCTAACGTCTCAGCCCCAGGCAGAGGTATGGATTCCATGAGATCTAGCTGAGCCTCTGGGCTGGGAATCCTGAGCAGAGGTTCTGGCTAAGGGGCATCAGGACAATGAGCATCGAGCCTGGGGAGTCCATGCTGGGCACTGGCTATGCCCAGGAAAGTTCTGCGCCCCTTATCCAGGCCAGCAAGGCACAACAACCCCCGGGCAGGCCCTTCCTCCGTCGGTGAGGCCTTGGTGCCCCCTAGTGTCCAGAGCCAAGAACACCTGCTGCCCAGACCCTTGGAGACCACGGCCAGGCCTGGGCCCTATGCTGAGCCCATCGCCCTCAGTCGCACCCACAACAACCCAAGAGGGATGGGGACTTTCACTAACCCCATTTTTCAGATGCAGCTCTGAGGCTCAAAAGTGATGTCACATAGCCAGTCCGTGTGGGCCAGGACAATATGTCCCTTGGGGCTGCCTGGCCCCTGACCATGGGACCATGGCTTTCTGGTCTGAAGAAAGCCCAGCCAACCTCCACTGCATAGATAGGGAAACCAAGGCCCAGAGCAGGGCAGACATTTTCTTGAGGTCATGCAGCCACTTAGAGGTCAAGAAATACAATCTCCTGCCACTGGATGAGGCTTGAAGCTATGGCAGCCCAAAGACAGCCCCAGCCTTGCAGAGATGGGGAGTGGAGACAGCCCAGGGTACAGGGAGGGTCTGGCCCTTCCCCAAGCCCACTGGATGCCCAGTCCTTCCTGCGAAGGTCCTTCCTGGTTCTTCTGCCAGGAAGCCCTCCCTGAGCCCCCCACCCACCTCGCTGACCTCTCCCTCCTGTGCACTTGCAGACCTGTCTGTGTCCCCACCATGGCCTTGTGACACCAGAAGTATGCATGAGTGTACGTGTGTACGTGTGCATGGGAGTGTACGTGTGCGTGCCCGTATGCATGTGTATGCCGGTGTGTATGTATGTATGCACCTGTGCGGATGCATATGCATGTGTGTGAGCTCTGTGTGCACTGTGTGTACCTATGTGCACGTGCATATGTGCAGGCTACATGTGTATGCCCATGCAAGGTGCCTCCTCTGTGGAAGGTTTTCCTGGTGGGTGCCCATTCTAGGAAGCGCAGAGCCATAGTCCCTCAAGGCTTACTCTTTTCTGCCAGACTTCTATGGTCTCTGGAAGGAGACCAGACTCCTCTCTCTGGTACTTAAGGTCTCCAGCCGGGCCTGAACCTCCCCCTCCCACATCATCGCCACATCACCCCCGAGTGCCCCTCCCCACACCTTCTGTTCTCCCCGCATTGGCCCTTTACCTTTCCGGCCCTATCCATGCTGTTCCCTGCTCCTCTACCTGTGTGTTTATGGGGTGCCAAACCCCACTCTTGAAGGGTGCATCTCTCTAATCCCCACAGCTACCCCTCAAGGTAATTGTGACTTGTCCTCCTCATTTTGCAGATGGCGAAGCTGAGGCTCAGAGAGGTGGAATGACTGGCCCAAGGTCCCAAGTGGTTGAGCTGGAACCTCAGCCCAGTTCTGTGAACTCCCCATATTGTTGCTTCCCCTTCTATGCCTCTTCTTCCAGTAAGTCTTCCTTGGTTTCCCCTCCTTACCTGCATACTTTCCTCTCCCCCTCCCCCCAAGGAATCAGTCTCTCTCTCTTTCTCTGCTCAGCACTTCCACAACTCTGTCTGGCCACCACAGCAGCCTCCACCTGGCTGCCCTACATCACAGTTCCCCGAAGGCTGACCCCTCACTCAGGTTTATGCCTTACCCGCCGCTCAAACTCTTCTCCCTGCTGCACCTCTCGTGGGTAGCCGTCAATCAGGAAGCCTTTGGAAGTATCTACTTTGGCAACCATGGCATCTCGGAGCATGTCCAACACTGTCTCCTGGGGTTGCAGCAAAAGGGAAGGGGCCATGAGCCTGTCTTCTCCATCCCTCCTCCGAGCCTTTGCTTGGGCTGGTCCCACTACCTGGAAGCCCTCACCCTGTAACAGATGTCTAAACAAGACTCCCTCTCCAGGAAGCCTTCTCCGAACCTTGAAGCCTGTCAGTGACTGATCGATTGATTGATTGGGTCATTCATTCATTCATTCAACAATATTTACTAAGCGCCCTCCCCCCCACCCCCGGCCCCAGCCAGCTCCTGTCCTGGGCCCTGAGGACATAGCTGTGAAAAAAAGAGGCCTTCCTGGCCCTCAGGACGCTCACAGTCTGATGAGGGGACAATTATACAGTTGATTTATCAATTTCCAAGCATGACAGGCTGTATGGGCAAAGAAGGGTGCTACTGGAATATAAAATGGGGGAGGGGGGGTCTTGGCCCAAATTTGAGGAGCCAGGAGGTCTGAAAGCTGAACTAGAAAGGAGTTTGGTGAGTGTGAGGAACAGAAAAGCCCGGGTGAAGAGTGAGGGGAAAGTTGGCGGCATGAGGCTGAAGGTCAGCAGGGCAGGGTCCTACAGGGCCTTGGAAGCCTCTGGAAGAAACTTTCTGCCAAGGGTAATAGGGAGCACAGGAGGGTTCAGAGCAGGCAAGGCCTTGGTCAGCCCTGCCAGTGTGTCATGGGCTTTGATCGCTCATGTCCATTCAGGCCACCCTTACACCCTACCCCCAGCCCACCAGGGCCCACTCACCAACGGCACAAGCTGCCCCTTCTCCATGATTTCTGACAGCATCTTGCCCCTGGCCGAACCTGAGTTGACCTCAGCCCGTAGGAGGTCCCCGGTGGAGAGGTGGGTGTAGCCGTACTTCTGGACAATCTTCTCACACTGAGTGCCCTTCCCCGAGCCAGGCCCGCCTGCAAGCGCCCACCCATTCAGCGCTGAGAAATGGAGCCCTGGGAGGGACAGGGTCTGCCCGGGTCACCCATCCAGGGAGGGCCTAAGGTGCAGCCCCAGGCCAGGCTCCCACCAGTGCCTGCAAAGACCCCTCCTGCAGCACTGCCATGCTGCACGGCCCGCCTTCGACTCACCCACCACAAAGACGATCTTGGTTGTTTTCAGCTTCTCTGTGGAAGAGAAAAGGGGAGCCCAGTTCAGTCACTTGCTTGACATAGAGCCACAGGCATCTCGTGAGTACCAGGCCTAGGCTGGTCCCCAGCACCAGGGACAGACACAGCTCATGCTCCTGATGGGGAGGCAGACAAGTTACAGCCCAGAGTGAGCAGTGATGGGGTGAGGAAAGCCCAGAGGCTGGGAGAGGGCACAGGACCCAGTGTAGGCAAAGGCCCAGAGGTCAACCCTCATGGCCCCTCCCTGTGGGTAGCTGGACTGCAGGGTCAGATCACCTCTGGCCTTCATGTCTTCTTCACTGCGGAGGTCACCCAGCGCCGAGCAGCAGGCCCCCATGGTCCTGTTCTCCTGTGTCCCCAGTCCTTCCCCTCCCAGGCCCTGGCCCTGCCCATCACCAGCCTCCCAAGGCAGGCACTAATGTTGAGTTGGCAACCACAACATATGTTGCCATGGAGACGGTTGCTGGGGAGGAGGGCTGCGGTGGGCATGTGGAACACTTGCCCAGAGTCAAAGACAAGCTTACTTTCCAACATTCTGCCTCGCTGGCCCTTAGAACTCAGCAAGACCTCAGGTCCGCTTGACAGAGGGAAACTGAGGCCTAGAGAGGCAGGGGCCTGCTCAAAGGGGTTGCAGAATCGGAACTGGAACCCAAGCCCCTCTTCTGGGGCCTTCTACGCAAGATTTTTGAAGCCCCAGTAAGTAGGGGACAGGCTAGATCCCACCTCACTACATGAGCTTAAGAAAGAAGCTCCTGGCCCCCTCTGGCTCTCTGCCTGTGCCCCAGTGAGGGGGTGGGCTTGGCAGCTCCCAGCAGCATTCCTGACCACAAGGCTGGGGTCCCCAAGTCCTGGGCCTTAAGGGAGCTGTCACAGTCCGTGTGAAAGGCATGAACCTGGGGGCATGTAGAGAGGTCAGTCCCCCAGTGGTGGCTGATGTCCAGAGCCCCAGGGGTGGAAGGGTCACCACTGGCTTCAGGCACAGCAGCAGTCAGGACCCCCTGAACTCCTTTAAGAGCAGCCCCAACAAAGGCACAGTGCCAGGGACAGGACGGGTGTGCTGCCAGTGGCCAGGGATGGGCCCAGTCTGGGCTCTCTGCAGCCCATGTCTCCCTCCAGGTCCCAGCCCATAGGAGTTAGGAGGGTCCAAAGCATTCTCAACGACCACCCCTTTGGACGATAGGGAAACTGAGTCTCAGAGAAGGGCAAGAACTTTGCCTAGTGCTCATTAGGCTCTGCATTTTGAATACCTGTGGTGTCTCCCCAGGATGGTCCATCTCTCCCCATTGCCCACCCTCCCCGGAAAGAGGCAGGGAGTCTGAGCTCTATAAATACCAGCTTAGGAGTGAGCCGTGGGGCCCTCAGGAGGCTCAGGGAGGCCTCATGGATTCTAAAATTAATCTTGGAGAAGCCGAATCCTGTGAGAGGCCTCAGGAGGATGCTGGAGGCCCCAGACAGGCCCCCTCACCCCAGCAGATCAGCGTCTCCTCTAACTCCTCCCAGAATGCTTCACCAAGAGCACACCCTCTTTAGAGATGGGCACACTGAAGCCCTGGCAGTGAGTAGGGAAGGGGACGAGCCTCCATACCTGCCATTCTGCCGAGGTCCAGGGAGCCGAGTCAGCGCTCTGTAACACAAGGACACAGGTGGGGTAGGTGAGGGGGATTCTACTCCCCTCCCACCTCTGCTTCTGCCAAGTCATACCCAAAGCAGCAGGGTGTGGGCCAGGCCCCTCCACACACTCTGAGAGCAGAGAGGCCGCTGGGGACCAAGGAAGGTCCAAGAGGCTGAGTGACTTTGGAAAAGCCACCTTTCCACTTTGTGCCTCAGTTTCCTCACCTGTTACAAGAGGGCAGCAATCCCCTCCCGTCCACACCTACTCCCGTGGGAGGACCAAAGAGGGCGAGGCAGCCCTGAGGGGTGTGAAGAGCAACAACAGCAAAGGCCGAGCTGCTCCCCACACAGCAACCAGAAAACAGGCGATAGCCCAGCATCCTCGAACACCTTGACAACACTCCCCAGGGCCCACTCGTCACCTCCCTCATCTCTCTGGGCCTCAGTGTCTCCATCTGGAATGGGGTTTGGACAAGGATGCTATAAGACACAGAGGCCCCAGGGGGAGTTATCTGTGGGAGCTGCTCACAGTTTCTAGAGCAGTAGACGCAGGAGCTCAGCCTATGCAGGGCCCAGCTTCCACCCTGCAGGCCCCTGCCCCTCTCACCACCTTGAGGACCTTGCTCCATGGCCCCCCTCCCCTATGCATGTAAATAAACACCAATCACTCCTGCAGCCCCACTCGGTGCTTCCACAGCCCCTTCCAGCAAGGGCCCTTCCTATTGTCAGTCTTCGGAATTGCCCTTCACACACCTTTGACCTCTACTCCTTCACTCCCCACCTACCAGCCCTGCCCAAGGGCACCAGTGACCATCACAACCACTCTTGCCTGGACCCTCAACCCTCAGCCAGCATTCCTTCTGCCAGGGACTTCCAACCCATCGTCTCATTCTTGGCTTCAGGCTCCAAGGACCTCCCCACCACTGTCCAGTCAGCCCAGGCCTCGCTTCCCAGTCCCATACGTCCACGGCCCTTGGACAGGCCCCTGGAGCCCTTCAAACCCCTCAGACTGTGAACAGCTCCCTCACATTCCCAGCTCTGCATATCCAAGTCCAAACCCTCTACCTCCTAAACACCTCTCCAGTCTGTCTACGTCTCTCCTTCCCACTTCCTTGCTCCAAGCAGGGGGCCCAGGCCACTGTCCCAGCCTCCATATGGGTCTCCCTGCCTCCATACCTCACTGGCAGTCTGTAGGATTTTCTCTGACAAGCATCAAACCACATTCACCAAACCAAACCCACTGCTATCGAGTCGATTCAGACTCATAAAGACCCTACAGGACAGAGTAGAACTGTCCCATAGGATTTCCAAGGAGCAGCTGGTGGATTCGAACTGCCAGCATTTTGTTTAGCAGACAAACGCTTAACCACTGTGCCACCAAAAACCCCTGTGCCACCAGGGTTCCTCAAACCACATTACTTGTCTGTTTAAAACCCTTTCAAGGTAAAGCCTGGGCCTCTTGGCATAGCTGACAGGGCCTGTGATTTGGCCCCTGCCATTCTCTCCTTATCAGCTGCACTTGAACTGCTTGGTTCTCCCTCACCTACCGTTATGATATCCCACAACCAGGCTCTTGTTGATGTTGTACCCAATGCCTGGAAGCGTTTCCTCAGCCAGCTCTTGTTTAGGACTCAGCTCAGGTGTCACCTCCTTCAGGAAGCCTTCCTGGCTTCTCACCACTCCTACACTGGTAGGTGTCTTCTCTGAACTTCCCCCAGCACCACACACTGTATTCTACTTCTCTGACTGTGGGCCTGTGTCCCCCACCAGACTGGGCCTGGCATGGGCTGAGCACAGAGCTAGGGGACCTCCTTCCATCCTCACAGTAGGCTTGGGAGGGCTGTGGGCTGGGGAGTCTACTGAGAGGGAACCAGGTCACAGAGAGGAGGAGACACTCGCTCAAGGGCCTGGCTGGGGTTGGACTCAGGCCTGCGTTTTCCACTGGTCCAGAGCCTGGCACCTAGTAGGATCTTAAGCAGCTCTGCTGACTCTCCCTGTTGCTCATGGGGCATGAATCAGAGCTCTTTTCCTGCTGAGTGTGCTTAAGGAGGGGTAGAAGCTGCCAAGCGCCCCTTGGCAGCTGGCGAGGGAAGGAGGAGGGCCTCAGGGCCAGGGATGGTCTGCAGTGATGACTTGGGGAGTGTCCTGGACCCCATCTCACCTCTCCAGTAACCTAAGCCCCTTTGTCCTCCTGGCACCTGCCACTTCCTTGATCCAAAATAACTTGGGCCGTGAGGAGGCCTCACAGAGGCCAGGGGGCCAGGGTGGGGTTGAGTTACAGGCTCAGCACCCAGGCCTTATAAGGCCCACAGCTCAGGTCCCCAGCAACTCCTTGTATGACTGGGTGGTCTGCCGAGAGGTCTGGGGAGCTCAGAGGGACAGTAACTTATTCCCAGCCACGAGGCAAGGCCAGGGCAAAGCCCAGTGTCCCAGCTCCTGATCCAAGGCCAGGCTTCCCAGTGGTTGGTGACAGACTAGGGTTCAAACCCCAGCTCCATCACTCAGCTTTGTGACCTTGGGCAGCTGGCATCCCATCTCTGGGCCTGCACCCCCAGACCGTCCTGCTGCTGTGAAAGAGTCTTGGGTGGGTAGCTGAACAGTGCTAACCCCAGGGCTCCCACAGAGCCCCCACCTTTCCAGGAAGCTGGGACAGAAGGCTCAATATCCAAGGGGCTTCCTGTACCCCAAGCCTCAAAGTCATATGACAGAATAGCCCCTCCGGGCACATAGGCTGCCCCTGCCCAGGTCATTTGGGCCAGGGAGCCAGGCCACAGCCCGCCCTCCCCGGGCCCTGGCTGGGACGTGCCAAGGGCAGGGACCCAGAACCCCAGGAGTGCTTGTCAGGACAAAGGAGTGACTGTCTAGGAGGCTGGGAGGGGCTGCCACCCACACCCACACCCACACCCACACCCACACACAGATCTACAAAGGCACACAGCGTGGCACAAATACCCAGAGTCTGTGGAATACAGACACTCAAAGACGCACAGATACAAACAGACATACACAAAACCCATGGACACCCTGACACACACAAACACAGCCTCTCCCTCCCCCATCCCAGGTGCGGCTTCCCTACTTCCCGAATAGGCACGCACACGCCCACACAGACACATACACGGGCACACACTGACCTGGGGAAGGGGTGCAGATGGGCACCAGGGGCCAGTGTGTGCCCTACCCGTCCTCCGCTGGCCGCCGGCAAAGGCGACTATTTATAAGGCTGTCGGCGTGGCGCGCAGCATGCCGGGAGCCAGTGCTCCGTGATGGCAGGGAGAGAGGAAGGGAGGGAGGGAGAGCCAGCTGGGATGGGAGGGGTCTGGACCTGAGTGGAGCCCTGACGGGAGGTGGGAGGTCAGAGCAAGGCTGGCACCCCCGCTGTGCACCCAACAGGTGGCTGTGCCTGTACAACATGCACCGCACTTCACAGTTCACCAAGAATTTTCCATTCCTGTTTTACCTCCTCTGATACCCACTCCATCGCTCCAAAAGGACAAGGTCAATCTTCCCGTACATAAGCTGGGGAAACTGAGGTCCAGAGTGGAGAGGCTTTTTGCACAAGATTCCACAGGGAGTTGGTGACAGAGAGAGGCCAGAATGAGGGAGGGAGGGGAATGGACTTGGGCTCTGCTGGCCTGACCAGTTCCCCAACCCCTCCTCAGATCCTGCGGGGCTGAGACCTGCCTGAGACTCCCCCTCCTATGTTGGGAGGGGCCCCCAGGAGTCCTTCTGGAGCTAAAACTCCCCAAGACTCCAAAGACCACCCACATACCCAACCCCTAGCTGGTGACTGGGAACTCAGAAATTATAAAAGTCAGTCAGCCCTACCCCTAGGAGTTCTGGTCTGCTGGGAGGTTCCAGTGAGTGAGGCCAGGGTGGGAAGTTCAGAACTCAGGCACCCAGATGGGGGACTGACTAATCCTAATAAAAAGAATCACTCCCATTAACTAAGCACTCACTACGCACCAGCTGCTGGGCAGAGTGTTGGACTCACTCCACATCTGTAAACCCTTAAACACACAAGGGGAAAAAGAGGTTCAGACATGTACAATAGCTTGCCTGAGGTTCCCAGGTAGAAAGTGACCATCACTAACGTTTAGCCAGCCTTTTGCATGAAAACTTGTACAGAGTAGTAGGTGCTTAACAAATGTAGCAGGACAGGGGGACAAGAGCCTAGGACCATCCAGCTCCAATGCTCCCTTGCCCAGTACACCATACTATGTTCTTGAAGGGTGGGTTGAATTTTGAGTTTGTCTTGTAGGCACTAGGGAGCCATGGAAGGTGTTTGAGCAGGAGAGTGAAACCACGAGGAGAGGGAGTCCACCTTAAGAGGGTGGCATCTTAACCACAGCAGCCAGGACACCAGGAGGCCTGCATATCTAGCCCAGCCCCGACACCTGTGACATCAGATGAGGTCCTTACTTCTTGGGACTTCAGTTTCCTCATCTTTCGAGTGGGAACAGTGCAGTGAGTCAGAGGTTCTGCATTAGAAGTTGTTTAAAAGGTCCTCTAAAAAGTTATTGGTGGCTGTGTGCATTGGCACAACCTTTGGGGAAAGCAAAGTGACGATGTAAATCAAAATTTTAAATGCACCCTTAAATCCCACAATTTTACTTTTAGAAATCCATTTCAGGGAAACACACTCAGTCATAATATGCATACAGGATGGTTCTCTAGTGCCAGCGGGGGAACTGGTGGGAGGAACAGTGGGGCAGCCAGCAGGGGCGAAGGCAGGTGACTGCTAGAGAAAGGAAGGCGGCGGGAGGTTTTCAGGGCTGGTGGAGGCAAGAAGCCCTGGACGCATAACACTAGTCTGACCTCACCGGCAGGAAAGTAACTCTGAACAGGCAGGCAGGTGTGTGTGTGTGCACACGTGTGCAAAATCTATTCCAAAATGCACACTGTTTGCATTTTAGCATCTCTGAAATCGAACTGTCTTACAATCAGCAATATCTTAAGAGTCTATATGAAATGAAGCAGAACTGACAAACGGGGTGAAGGCCCCCCTGCAGCCCATCCCCCTGCGTGAAGGTGGGACTTTCACTTACTTAAAGGCTTCCCCATGCTTTTTTATTTTTATTTTTTAAACAAGCATCTATTACTTTATACATAAAACAATTTTAAGTACCTCATTCTAATTATTTCATTGGCATGTGACCTGTGAATTTTCCACCAATGCCAGGGTACTGAAGAGTCAGGACTTTTTTCCCAGCTATAATCTAAAGAGAGAAAAAAAGCAATGAGGAGGGAAGGAGGGAAGAAGGGAAAAATTTACATGGAGGAAAAACCTGGAAGATTACACCTAGAACAGGGAATAGGATTGGAAGTGTCCTCGCTTTCTACCGTATATAATTTGTATGGCTTAAATTATTTTATAACATATATATACACACACACATATGTATCTAAATACCTAAAAGCATAAATATGTAAAGATGAAAGCAATTTTTAAAACTATTTTATAACTATTTTTGTTAAAGAAGGAATTTCAAGGCTTGAAAACAAGCCAGCATCATGGAATGATTCTAGTGTTGGATCACTCTAAGAATCACGACTGGGTCCACGGGGTCCCCACGCAGGGTCCAGAGCACAGGGCTGCCCTGGGTGGGTCCTGCTGTGAAACCAGCAGAACCGGAATCTCTCAGCATCAGCAAGAAACAGCTGGAACAGGCCCAGTAGAGTGTCTCTTTCAGGAAGTATATGCTCAGATTGCAGCTTAGGGGAGAGGTTGCAGGAGATGGGCACCCTCCCAGGAGGGGTGGGGGTGGGGTCCCTCTCCACAGAGGAAGTGCATGGTTCACAGGGGTAACTGGAAAGGGGATACAGTGGGGGTGCAGGTGCAGATGTAGGTGCAGGAGGGCCTTGAAAATTAAATGAGGTGGTGGGTTTGGTTCTAGCCACAGTGGGGAGCCAGCAAAGGTTTCCAGAGCTAAGAGGAATGTGAGGGTGGGGACATCAAGGAGATGACTTTGGCAATGAGCAGATCAGTGCCCCTGAGTCCCACATGAGAAGGTGAGAGTTTGAGGGGTGCAGGATTTGGGGACTAAGCCCCAGACCTCCTGCCCTCAGTGTCCTCCCACCAAGTCCCACGTCCTGATGCTAAAATGAGCTTTCCCAGAGACCACCCCTCGAAACCAACACCCTCTTGACACCCTCCTGCCAACCTCCCCTTCACACTCACCATTAGGCAGACAGAAGAACCAAGGCATTCTGGGAATAATGAGACTACCCAGAAACCTCTGTCTTTGCATGGGGTTGGAAGTGTGCCACATTCCCTTACCCACGCGGGGCTTTAGACTCTCCGTGTAATGACTTCACACGGAGTCCCTGTCCCTCTAGAATGCCGCCCCCCCCCCCCATTGTTGTGTCCGGTCCGCCCCGGCACATTGGGCCAGGCAACCTCCCAGCCTCCTGCCCTTCCTGCGGCTGCCTCACTTGTCTTCTCCAAGCAAGAAGCCTGGAGGCTCCACCCTCAGGCTGGCATTCATGGCCTTGGGCCATCTGGCCCAAGTGCTCTCATCTCCCACTGCTCCCTCCTGCTGCAGCCAAACTGGCCTCACTGTCCACTGAGTGAGGCCATGTTCCCCACCAGGCCGCGTGCCTGCCATCCCTCCCACCTGACAGTCCCTCATTCATCAACTGCACCTAGTACGCGTGTGGCACGTTTCTGCTTATTGTACAAATGTATACGTGAGTTGACAAACGCAAAGGGCCGTTCTGCCTCCAGCTCTGGTGGCCACCATCCAGCTGGCCCAGTGCCTGGGGAGAGTTCTCTTTCTCTCTCCCCAGCAGCCCGAGGCCCCTGGGAGGTTCCAGCACATAGGCCTGCTGCCCTTGTCTCATAGTTATACTTTGTTCGTCCTCTGCTCCCAAGGGCATCTTATCTGCCTAAACAGGTTGTAATCTTCTGGAGTCAGGGATCCCCTTCCACCTGCCAACCTGGAGTAAACAAAGCTTTTGCTGTGAGGTTGGCAGCAGCAAGGATAGGGTTCTGGGAGTCCAACATCCCTCTATTCATGTACCCCTCCCTCCCCCTGCCCAGGGTTACAGCCCTGCCTGCTTGTCTCCTGCTGGGCCAGGCCCTCACCTGGAAGCCCTCTGCGTTCTGGGTCTGCAGACCTCTGACCCTGACTGACCCTGCCGCCCCGCTGCCTGTCTGCCTCCCTGCCTGCCTGCCGCCTGCCACCCTCCACCCTCCCTCCCGTGTTCATTCCTCTCCGGCCTCCTCCAGCTCCTCCTTGGCTGCTTTCTATTGCAGGAATTTCGCTCTCCCTGCCTGCTTCCTTCCCCCCTCCCAGCCCAGAAGCTCTTCCCCTAGACCTCTGCATGACTCCTCAGCTTCCAGGCCTCAGGAAAAAGCCTCATCTTCTCAAAAGTCCCTTTTGCAGCCTTGTGTTACTATCTTCATAGCCCTTCCCCCTATGGAAGAGACCAACTAAGGTAGAACTTATTGTCCCTCCCCTCCCTAGAACCTGAACTCCTCCAGAGCAGTGTCTGGTTGTAGCCCGTCCTTTACCCAGATGAGAGGACTGAGGCTCTGAGAGGTGAAGTGGCTTGCCCAAGGTCACACAGGCAGGAAGAGGCAGGGACAGGGGAAGCCAGGTGGGCTTGGTTCCAGCCCTTAACAAGCTGAACCTCCCACTTTTCCGTGAGTGCTCAGCCCAAGGGTGGGGCACTGTCCTGAAGAAGCTCACAGCGCTGGGCCACAGAGGGCTGAGTTCGACCAGGGAGATACAAGAAAGCAAGCCAGAGCTTAGGTGTGTTTATTCCTGTACAAATCATTACAAAACCAAGTCTTGGGCAGTCACCAGCCCCCCACCCCAACGTGCAACGGCTGTCTGCTGACCTCCACCTCTGCCTGACCCCTCCCCCTCCACAACCTCCTCCAGGAAGCCCTCTGAGTCTTCCTTTCCAAGCTCTGGAGGAGCAGGGGACAAATCCACTCCACTGAGCCCCAGCAATAAAGGGCCATTTGAAGCAAGGGGACAGAACACAGGCAACATGGTTCCTGGCCCCCTACAGCCATCCCAGGCCTTGGTGGGGAGACCCTTGAAGCCCCCAGTGGCCCCAGTGGCTCTAGACAAAAGAACCACATGAAACCCAAGTTTCGATGGGATCCCACCCCTTCCTCAGCCCCAAAGGCCCCAAGTGGAGGGGCCTCACACTGGATAGTGAAAAGGAGGCCCGACCCTTTAAGAACCAAGCTAATGCCAGTGGGGCTGAGGGGACTATGAAAACAGCTGAAGGTTTGTCCCATTCCTGTCAGAGTCCCCCAATCCTGGAGGAGTTTACGCAAAAATATCCTAAAGTTTTCCAGAAGGAGGTAGGGAAGGGAACCCCAGACCCCCAGGGAGCTGAACCTCCCAGCAAGGGGTAGTGGCTGGAGGGGTCCAGTCTCAGGGAGGACAGACCCAAGGGTGGTCAGGTCAGTGGGGGAGGTGGAGGGGGTTTCAGACTCCACACAGAACCTGACACAGGCAGAAGGGTCCCCAGAGAAGGGGAGGGATTTTCCCAAAGTCACTTGGCAGGGCCCAGACCCAGATTCAGGACTTCGACTTCCGGAACCTCCCCACAACCCCCACAAATTCTCTGGCTCAGCTTCCAGACAGCTCCCACCCCCACACAATGTCTCTTTCTAGCACTGGGAGGTGAAGGAGTCACACAAAGTTCCCAGCTTCTTGGGACAGGACCCCATTGTCCCACCCAAGTGAGGAGTGATTTGGGGGTACATTCCTGGGGCTCTGAACCAAGGCCTCATGGGAAAGGACATGTTGTTGGCCTAGACTGGCTCAGAAATAGTCCCATACCCTGACTGACTATGCTCAAACCCTGATTGGATAGAAATACCCGACACCCTGATTAACCACATAGAATCCCAAATCCCTGATTGACCAAGAGATATGACCAGGCCCTGACTGGCTAGAAGATATATCCTCTTCAAGGCCCTGATTGGCCAGGAAACACTCTGGCCAGCCTTGACTGGCCAGGAGATGCTCCGTGGTTGAGTGGCTGAGCGGCAAGCTGTTCGCCTGTGTCCCTAGGCATGGTGGCCTCGGTCCAGGAGGGGTGGGAGAAGGTGATGCCATACAGCTGGGCCCAGGACGAGAAGACCCTCTTCTCGGTGATGAAGCGGTGGTGGTTGCCCTTGTGGCTGTGCTCATTCTGGATGTAGGTGACACACTCATCCGGCCCCTTGGGCTCATAGTAGTGGTAGGGCATGCGCTGTAGGCGGGGCTGCTGGCTAGGGCAGAGCAGATGGGGGCCATAAGGGCAGGGCGGGCACCAGCGGGACCCTTGCCCAGGGTGGGGCTTAGGCTTTCCAACTCCTGACCTGGTATAGGACCTCAGTGGGGGAAATCCGTGCCCCTCCTTGGGCCTCAGTATCCCCATCTGTAAAATGGGTATAGAGTAGGCTAGGTCTGAGATCATCAAACTATTTTTTTCTTAAAGCAACAGAACTTTTTCCTTTCCCCAAGAGGCCACCAGTGTGTGGTACTGTGGGGACTCTGGACTCTGGAGATTGGTCCTCTTACCACTTGTGGAACCTCAGGCCACTCACAAAAATCCTCCTCCATTTTTCTCAGCTATGGAATAGGGAGAATAACTGTATCTATCCCTTAGGTTGCTGTGAGGAGTAAATGAGATAATAAATGTAGTCATGCTTGGCACATGGTCAACACTCAGTAAAGAGTAGCTGTCACCTAGTATGCTTTTCATATAATGACAACAGTAATTGTTAATAAACTCTGGCTAAGCTTAGGGTAGAAAAGCCCTGGTGGCATAGTGGTTAAGCACTTGGCTGCTAACTGAAGGGTTGGAGATTCGAATCCACCAGCTGCTCTGTGGGAGAAGGATGTGGCAGTCTGCTTCTGTAAAGATTACAGCCTTGGAAACCGTATGGGGCAGTTCTACTCTGTCCTAGATGTCAACAGGGTATTTTTTTTTTTTTTTTTTTTAAGTTTGGGGTGGAGGCCGATGAGATACCCCCAGAAGCCTGAATCTCTGCAGAACAGTTTGAACGTCATATAATAGAGACCCTTAAAGGCAGCCCCAGCCAAGATTTCCGAGTCCCCCAGCTCCTCCCGCTGTCAGCAACTGGGCATTGTTCTGGGAGGGCACTGGCTAGGGGAGCTCACCTGCAGTAGTCGGGGGGGACCATGCCATACACGTGCACATGGTCACACAACTCCACCGCAATCACCATGGTGAACCAGCCCGTGCTCAACCACGAGTGGGACTTCTCCCTGGGGGCAGAGAAAGGTCATGATGAGGGGCATGCAGGGAAGAATGGTCAACCCCCTGGAATTTTCTGGAACTCCTCCCACCTACCCATTGAAGCCCTCCTTCCTCTTCAGTTACTCCTAGTCCAGCCTTTCTTTGGTAGCAGGATATGCTAGCAGAGGGCTCGCCGGGGCAGAGATGAGGGATGTGGAGAGAGCTACTCTGTGGGAAACAGTGGGAGCCGCCATACTAGAAATAAGCTCTCCCGGGGAAACTGGTCAGAGCCAGGCAAGCCGGGAGTGACCATGACCACAGAGCATGCTAGAAGCAGGTGTACCCATGGGAGTCTCCTAGAGAGAGATTAATCAGAGAAGGTCATGCTGGGAGTGACCACAAGTTCAGACCAAAGCATGGAAGAAGCATCCAAGACCCTAGAGCTGTGTTGTCCACTACAGCAGCCACTACTCATATGTGGATACTGAGCCCGTGACCTATGGCTGTGATGTGCTGTAAGCGTAAAACACACACTGGATTTCAAAGATAGTACCAAAAAAAAAAAAGAATGTAAGATATGTCGTTGATAATTTTTCTGATATTGGTTCATACGGAACTAAAAATATTTTAGATATATTTGACTGAAGGTGGTTCTTTGAAAAGTTAAAAAAATAAATAAATAAATAAACCTCTCACAAGACCGACAAGGAAAAAGAGAGCAAAGACACAAATTACCAATATCAGGAATGAAAGAGGTGGTATCACCATAGACTAGGTAGACATTAAAAGGATTAATAAGAAAATACCAGAAACAACTCTGCACATATAAATTTGACAACTTAGATGAAACAGGCCAGCTCCTTGAAAACCACAAACTACCAAAACTCACCCAAGATGAAGCAGATATCCTGAATATCCTATGTCTATTAAAGATATTGAATTCTTAGTTTCAAACCTTCTGAAAAATAACTCTCCAGACCCAGATTGTTTCCCTGGCGAATCCTACCAAACATTTAAAGAAGAAATAACACCAACTCTACATAATCTCTTCCAGGAAATAGAGGAGAGGAGACAACATTTCCTAATTCTGGGGCCAGCATTACTGTGATCCCAAAACCAGACAAAAAGAGTACAAAAAAACCCCACAACTATAAACCAATATCTCTCATAAACACAGACACAAAAATTCTTAACAAATCAAATCCAGCAATCTATAAAAAGAACAATATACCACAACGAAGTAGGGTTTATTCTAGAAATACAAGGCTAATTCAATATTTGAGAATCAGTCATGTGATCTATCATGTTAACAGTCTTAAGAAAAACCACATGATCATATAATTGATGAACAAAAAAAAATTTGATAAAATTCAATATCCGGGTCATGATAAAAACTCTCAGCAAACTAGGAAAAGAAGGGAACTTCCTCAACTTGATAAAGGACAGCTATAAAAACCCACAGCTAATATCAAATTCAATGATGAAAGACTGAATGCCTTCCCTTAATATTGGGAAAAAGCAAGGATGTCCACTCATACCACTTCCAATAAATTCAGCATCATATTGGAAATTCCAGCCAGGGCAATACAAGAAAAAGAACTAAAAGGCATGCAGACTGGAAAGAAATAAAACTGTCCTTATTTGCATATACATAATTATCCGCATAGAAAATTCCAAAGAATCCACTGCATTTCGCGAGACTAGCAATTAACCATTGGTAACTAAAATTAAAAAAAAAAAAAAGAAAAATTCCGTTGCCCCAAAAAATGTTTAATATTTAGGTATAAATCAACAAAACATGTACAGGATTTATAAGCTGGACATATTGAGTTCAATTTATTAAACTTGATTTCACCTGTTCCTTTTTATTTTTTCAATGTAGCTACTATCAAATTTTTAATTACATATGTCGTTTGCATTGTATTTATATTGGAAAGCACTGGCCTAGACTAAGGTACAATGCTGGAGAGCTTTCCTAGAGAGATTAGTCAGAGCAGGGCATGCTGGGAACGATATATCCTTAGAACAGAGCAGGCTGGGAGAAATTGTGTGCTTTAAGCAAGACATGCTGGGAATAGCCAAGACTTTAGATTAGGTATGCTATGGGGAGTTCTCCTAGAAAGATGTTAGGAGTGACTATGTAATCTTAGAACAGAGAATGCTGGGAACTCTTGTTTTTTCAGAGCAAGGTGTGCTGGGAGGAAAGTTCTCTAAAGGGGGCTAGTCAGAGAAAGGCATGCTCGGTACAGATTTGCCTTCAGATTACGACTTGCTGGGACGGTGCTCTCCTGTAGAGACTCATCAGGACAAGGGCCTGATGAGGTGAGCATGTCCTCAAAGCAAAGCATTCTGGCAGGAAGTCCTTCTGGGGAGACAAAGCCACACAGAGCATGTTAGAAATGACCCATGCTAAGAGTTGGACATAATGAGAACTCTCTTAGGAAACCTGACCAGAGGGTGGCAAGAAGGGGTGACCACACCCTCAGAGGACTGCATGCTGGGAGCCAAGGCACTCTGGGCAGAGTATGCTGAGAAGGAGCATGGGGCTGGCCAGAGGAGGCAGGTGGGAGGCTGGTACCTGTCTTTGCCTGTCTCACCCCGGAAGAGGTCGTCAAATTGGTGCATGCGGGAGGGAGAGACGGCGTACGCCTCCATGTTGGGGAACACCAGGCCTGCCTGCTGGATGACACGCACAAGGCTGCCCTGGGGCTTCTCCATCTTGCTTGGGGGGCCCCAGAAGATGAATACAGTTTCAGGGGTCCGGTTGACAAACTCCTGGGGCCTTCGCAGCACACGGAATACACTGGAATGGGCCACCACACGGAAGGTGGTCTTGTTACCCACATCAGCCGAGTAACCTGTGGTGGGAGCATCGTTCATGCGGATGGTGCACTCAGCCCGCTCAATCTCAGGGCCCAACTTGGTGCCCAGCAGGTGGCTGGAGCTGGTGACAATCACACATTGGTGGCACCGGGAGGGCAGCGTCTGAAGGACAAGGAAAGTGAACACCGTCATGGTCACTCCATGCCAGGCCCTGTGCTCTGTACATCCAGGCCTCCAGGAGACAGGGATTATGCCCATTTCAAAAACAGAGAAACTGAAACCCATTCATTTCAAAAACAGAGAAACTGAAACCCATTCATTCAACATTTAATATATACATATAACAAGCTGGCTAATGGACAGGCTCTGTAGCAATGAACAAGACAGACCCAGCCCCTGCCCTCAAGAAGTTCACAATCAGGGAGACAGAGAGAACAATTAAAATAAGAAATAATGCCAGGTAGTGATATATGCAAGGAAGAAAATAAAACAGGAGCAGGGGATCAACAGAGACTGGAGAGGGGCTACTTTAGTAAGGTCATCGCAGGAGGCCTCTCTGAGCTGAGAACTAAAGGATAAAAAGGAGCAGAGGGAAAGTATTTAAGGCAAAAGGATCAGCAAGTACAAAGGCTATAAAGTAGGAATGAACCCAGTGTGTTGAGAACCAAAAGAAGGCCACTGAGTTGGGGCAGTTACCAAGTAGAAGACGAGAGTCGTGTAGGGATGCCCTCAACGTCACATAGCAGAAGAGTGCAGAGTCAGGATTTGAACTCAAATCCTGTGACTACAAAGCCCCAGTCTCAGCTTCAGCCCCAGTTCCCTTAACAGGACAACTTTCTAAAATGCACCCTGGACATTTCCGTATCACCCATAAACAAGATAACAAAAAAAAAAAAAAATCAGACCTTTTGCCGTCGAGTCGATTCTGACTCACAGATACCACCTCATTATTAAGGAAGAGGTATGAAAGCCATTCTGGGCCTCTGTTTTCCCATTTCTGAAATGAACAGGTTAGAACCACAGGCACTTTGGGACCTATTTTCTGCCCATGAAATTCCTGTTCACCTTTCAGGGCTTGGTTCAAATGCCACCTCCTCCAGGCAGCCTTCTCTGAGCCCTTCCTCCAAGATCCAGCAACATGTCACATGTTCCTCAACTGATGGCTTCTCCAGTTTTCCTGAGCTCTAGTGTTCTGTGCTCCCCCACCAGGCTAGAAGCAGCCTCAAGGCAGATTCTGCCTCCTTCCCATCCCTATCACCCACACTCAGGCTGTTCCACTTTCTGCTGAGTTCCACCTTTTTTTATTCCTCTTTCAAGGGTTCTTAGGATAGAGAAAGTCTTAATTAGGTGCTAATCTGTCTCTACACACTTCCTAATGGGCCTTTTCCCAGTGAGGGTATGTCCAGAGCCCAGGGCTCAAAACTGTATATGCAAATATCCTGAGGAAAAACTGGTAGGGCCAGTGAAGGTGGGAGAGGAGGGAGGTAGGCAGCACTAGGGAAGGCAGGGCTTCCTAGAGACCTCATCTTCCTAGAAGGCAGACTCCATGCTCCAGGCCAACTATTTTCTCCCTGACCCCAAAGAAACCAATTGGGGCTTGGAGGCCTACAGCGTGAATCCCTGATCAGAGTTTCACGGCCATCCAAGGTAAACAGAAGTCCCCAGGAATGATTTTTTGGCCCCTCTATGCCTCCTTAAAGGAGCCCTGGTGGTGCATTGGTTATGCACTTGGCTGCTAACCAAAACATTGGCAGTTTGAGTTCACCAGCTGCTCCATGAGAGAAAGATGTAGCAGTCTGCTTCCTTAAAGAAAGCCTTGGAAACCCTACGGGATAGTTCTACTCTGTCCTTTAGGGTCGCTATGAGTCAGAATCAACTCGATGGCAATGGGTATGAATATGCCTCCTCAACTCCGCAGAGGTTGGGGCAATACTATGTAAGCAATGAGGAAACCAGGATTTAGAGGAATGTTCCACTGTGGAGTAGCCTTGAGGTCCCAGAAAGAGCATGGGTATGGTTGTCAAATCGGAGTTCAAGCCCAGCTCCTCCCCTCCCTTACTGTGTGGCCTTAGACCAGTAACTTCACCTCTCTGAGCCTCGATTTTACCATCTATTCAAGGGAGATACCAATGCTGATTGCACAGGGTTGGTCTCAGGATTACTGATGATCATAGCACCTGGCACACAGCAGGCACTTGATAAAGGGCAGCTGTTATTATTACTGTTTTTGTGTTGTCAAGTACCCAAGTGTCCTGCCCTCAAGCACTGTGTGGACTCCCCAGCAGAGACAGAGATAAGTGAGAACCAGAGACACTTTTCCAAAGGGATTCTAAGTCAGGAGAGTGTAGGATATTAGTGCTAGGGGTGAGGCCTCGGAGAGAATTGAGGCCCAGAGAGGGTAGGACAATTATCCAAGCAAATGGCTGAAGTCACAGGAAGCCAAGGTCTCTGATTCCTGGTATCCACCATTTCCTTTAGGAGAGATGGGGTGACAGAGAGAAAAGGTGGAAGGGCAAGAGGAGAAGTGATGGTAGGCAATGGGGAGGATCTGCCAGCAGGCAGCTCCCGAGTGGACTCCCCCAGAGTGGCTGGCCCTACCTTGTTGCCCAGAAGGGGGACGTAGCCATTGGTGGTGCTCCACTTTTTGAAGTTGATGGGCCGGTGGCTGTGACCCCGCAGGGAGCCATAATGGAAGACCTCATTGGCACTGTTGGAGCTGTAGAGGATGAGGATGGTGATGAGGGCAAAGAGGACCACGAACACTACTGACCGCTGCTCCTGGAGAGGGGAGAGGCCGGTGAGGGCCCAGCCATGTGCAGGCTGGCCACCCCACCTCCTTGAGCTAACTCCTATTCTTCATTCCCAGGCCAGCTCAGACACTACCTCCTCAAGGAAAGTCTCCTACAGCCCCCTGAGCAACCCCTCATCACAGTGCTGATCACACTGCATACAAACTGCCATTCTTTCCCCCCATTTGAAGCTCAGAGGGCTAGGTCAGCCTCATTTCCCATCATATCCCAGTGCCTGTGGTAGGGTCTGGAGTCCATTAAATTCTCAGAGACAGTTTGCTGGATTAGATTGGATATGGGTGTCAGAAGGATCCCTCCAGTTGCAGCCAGGAGGATGCCTAGAGGTAAGTAGTGCATCTGAGTGAGAGGGTCCAGGTCTCTTCCAAACAGTAACCTTACATAGATGTTTATCATTCAGTTAAACCAGAGGGAAGTGTGCTGGTCAGGAATTGAGATACATGAATAGTAGGGTACCAGTGTGCGGCTGTGGTGGCCAGATAATGGGTGATGTCCAAGGCTGGGACTTATTTGCCCAGCGTCTGCAAGGCTGGACAAGACCCAGGAGTCCTTCACCATAGCTGGACCAGTCAAGCCTAGGTAGAAAAAGGTGGGGCCTGGTACCAGAGAGAGGCAGGAGCTTGTCCAAGGCCATACAGCAGATCAGTGGCCCAAGTAGGGCTCAAACCTGGACCTCCCAGGCATCAGCTACTCCTTGGCAGGGAAGAGACTTGTGGTGACCTGGGTCCCAGGCAGCTCCAAAGGAGCTGATTTCACAGAGGGAAGTGAGAGGCTCAGATGGGGACAAGAAATAGAGGAATACTTACTTTGCTGCTACTCATCTCTCTCTGGCGTCTGCTGAGGGGTGGGGGCCAGCGTCCTGCAGTTGGGCCGGGAGGCAGGGAAGAGGGGTCACACCTGCAAGCCAACAGAAATTTACATGATTTTGGCACCCTTCCCTGGGCCCATCTGGTCAAAGGCTACAAGCCCTACACCTTCCCACCCCTTACCAGCTCTCCTGTCCACCCAGAACTTTAAGACTCAGGGCCATATCCATTTTGTAAATGGAGCCACTGAGGCCCAGGAAGGGCAGCGACCAGCCTGAGGTCACACAGCCAAGCGGTGGCAGAGCCCTGTCTCTCCCTGCCTCTTGCGGTCTCTCCCACTCTCCTTGCTGAGCAGGAACTACCCCACACCCAGGCTCTCCTAGGCAGCTGGCAAGCCTAAGGCTGGCTCCCCCGCTGGAGGACCTACCTGCTCTCTGCCATAGGCGCAACCCTCCTCACCCCGCCCTTGCTCTAAACCCTGTCTCAGGTCCCTGTGGCCTCAAAATTAATAACACTCCTCCTCCCCATAGTTCCCCAAACTCCTCTCCTCGCACCCCTCCAGGTCTTGCATAAACTGTCCCCTCTGCCTGGAACACCCTTCCCTCCTGCACCCCGCACCCAGATGACTGGTGTCATCCTCCGGGCCTGGGGTGGGCCAGAGCTTCCTCCGTGTCTCCCCATAACTGTGTTCATCTAGGTCCTTGCTCCTATCCAGGCTGACAGCTCTGAGGGCACAGTTGGCACAGGTCCACGTATTCTCCACTGTATCTCAGCACCCAGAGATACACAGCGTGGGAGTATCACTGAATGACTGAATTCATTAACCCATAAGATCTTGGTCCTTAATGGCATGTGGATGCACTTCTGAGAGACCTGGTTCTAGTCCCAGCTCCACCGCTGACTAGTTGAGTGAACCAGGCAGGTCACTTGGCTCCCTATCCTCTGACTCTTTCTCTGTCAAATGGCTGTAATCACAGCCCTCCCCAGGGCGGGGGAGGTGGGGGGGCACCTCAGTGAGACATTGCAATCTTGAGCTGCCGCTTCCTTCCTACCTTCGTCCTGTGATACGAGGGGATAAGCCCAGCTCCGCCCTCACTCCCCAAACCGTCCTCTGCAGTACCCTGAGCTCCTCTCCAGACGTCAGTTTCCCCACCTCTATGAGGCAAGAAGGAGCCCCGGTGGTGCAGTGGTTAAGCGGTTCCAACCCACCAGCTGCTCTGAGGGAGAAAAGATGTGGCAGTCTGCTTCCGCAAAGATTACAGCCTTGGAAACCCTATGGGGCGGTTCTACTCTGACCTAAAGGGTTGCTATGAGTCGGAATCGACTCCACAGCAACGGGTTTTGGTTTATAAAGGGAATAAGTGTCTGTCTAGCCTACCTGCAACAGATTCAGAATGTAGTAATGGAGGGACAGTGTACAGAGGGATAAACTGGGGGTCAAGGGGGCCCCCCAGCTCCACTCCTCCTCCAAAGGCCTCTCAGCACAACCACTATCTCCGCCCCCTGACCTAGCGGCTGTTTACCTACACTGCCATCAGGAATAACCACAGAACCTCAGGCCAAAAGAGGCTTCCCACACACACGACTCCAGATTGGTTAGGCCCTGGCTCCGCCCACCACCCAACTCCACTCCCTCTCCACCGGAGCCCCCCTCCCCCATGGCCAGCGTCAGGTTTCTCCAGGGCAGGCCCTTCACAGGCAGCTAGGGAGGCCCCTGGGCTTCTCACCCGACCCGAAGACTCAATGACGTCCGGCCCAGACGCCAAGCTACAGATCAGGAAACTGAGGCTCATCAGAAAGGAGGAGGGGATTGTCGGACTCAAAGCCCATCGGGGCAAAAGCCAGGGTCGCCCCCATCATCCTTGAGCCTTTGAAATTCAAGGCCCTCACTGTCCAGCCACCTTTCTGAGCTGAGTCTCCCCTCTCACTACCCTCTCCTACCAATGTCCCATGCTCCAGATACACTACAGCACTCCAGTTCCCAGGCCCACCCCCCACTTTCCCACCTTTGCCTGAGCAGTGCCCTCAGCCAGGACCACCGTCCCCCTGGTCAGCCCCCTCACAATCCTGCTCTGAGAAGGCTATGGTCAGTACAGCTTCTCAGGTGTGAGCTCGAATCCCGGTTCTACCACTTACTGGCTGGGGGGCCTTGGGCAAGCCATGTGACCTCGCTGAGCCTCAGTTTCCTCATCTGTGAAATGGGAATAATAAGAGCAGGTAACTTACGAGGTTGTTGGAAGGATTCAAGCCAATTGGGAGAGGGGGCCAGTTTTCTCTCTCTGATGTGGCAAGAGAAGCACAAGGCTTCAAGGGGCTCAGTCAGTGCCAGTGCTGTTAGTATTGCTGTTACTCATTGTTCAAGGCCTGGCTCTACCGTTTTGTCAGCTCAACACCTACTCCCCACCCAGCCCAGCGACTTCCCCCTAATATCAGGAAAGGTGTGCTGGAAGCATGCTAAGCACCAAACACGCACTGAATACTCGTGGCAACACCCCCAGGCAGAGGTTCTTATTCCCCATGGGGAGACTAAATTTCAGAGGCAAAGAGGCAGGGTCGCCCAGAAAGGCACAGACCATCTGGGTACTGGAGCCTTCTTTAGAGACTTGGTTACAGGAGGCGGCCCAGGGCCGAGACTGACGGAGTCTCCCTAGCGATTCCCCTGGGCTAAAGAGAGCCAGAGGCCACCTTGTGCGTGCCAACACCTGGCCAAGCAGTGGGGAACAGGCTTGCTTAGGGTGGAGAGGGAGCAGCTCTCTCTTGTTGAGGAGCGCCTTGCTCGGGGTGGGGAGGCGGCAGCCCAGAGAGCTGCGCCAGGAGCATGCATTCAGCCCAAAGGCTGGGTGCACGGGCTGAACCCGTGCGCCGAAGGTAGGAGCTACTACATTCTGCCCTCAGTTTGGGGGCTTTCCCTCTCCCAGCCCGAGGTGCCATCCCGCAGGGCCGGGACGCCCCCACCAGCTGGGTGGGAAGAGGGCTCCAGGAATACGGCGGAGGGGGACTCAGAATTCCGAAATCATGGCGGGGCGCCAAGCCCGCAAGTCCACCTGGGAAAGGGGCTCGCCCCTGCGCCTCCCTCAAGCCGACCCTCTCCCCAGCTCCCCGCACTCCCAGAGCCCTAGCCCCAGCTGGGAAGAGAGGGGAGGCAGGTCGGCGGCAGGGTCCACGAGTTCTAACGGGGTAGCCAGCGGCAGAGGGCCCAGCAAACCCCGCGACAGCCCTTGGGGGCGAGGACAGTGATCTCTGGGCGCCGATACCAAAGGCGAGAGGATCGGGGGAGCCCCCAGGCCACGCATCAACCCATCTATAGCTACCTCCCAACCCCGCCTCTCTGGGCGTAGGCAGCTCCCCACTCCCGCTGCCCGCCCCCGCGCGGCGCCGGCTTACCTCCCCCGGGGAGCGCCCGGCCCCCCGCGGCCCCCGAGCCCGCTCACGTGGCGCCGGGAGCCGAGGGCCGGGGTCCGCTCTCCGCAGGCCGCCCAGGCCCCGCCGCAGCCCCAGCCTACTGGGTCCTAGTGCCGCTTGGCTTCTCCCGGTCTCAGGCAAGGGAGGCGGGCGGGGCCGGGGGGGTGGGTTGGTGGCCGGTGGCTCCGCCCCCGGACGGCGCCGACGGGTAAGGGTAAGGGGTAAGAGACCCGGGTCCTAGGGCTTCGTGAACGGATCTGTTACCCCTCGGTGCAACCCGTAGTAACAACAAAAATAATCATCTTTCCGAGCCCTTTAGCATGGGTCAGGCCCAGTTCTATCTCGCTGAATTATGCAACCACGGATGGGGAAACTGAGTCCAGAGCACACAGCCTCACCCCGGGCCTCCAGCTCCCTGCCCGGCGCCCTGCACCCAGTAGTCCCTTACTCAGGGGTTCACTCAGGCACTGCTGATCACTAACTAGTGCAGCCCCGAGAGAGGGCCACCTCTCTCAGGCAGTATGTATCAAAATCTACATGTCCATCATCCGTGTACTTCGACCCTCCACTCTGCGAGGAGAGCCTGCACACACTGTGCAAGGTTGAGCAGCACAGTGGTTGGGAGTGTGGCTCAGGGCACTCTGCTTGGATTCAAGTCCAGCTCTGCCACCTACTAGCTGTGTGGCCTGGGCACATTACTCACCCACTCACTGCCTCTGAACAATGGGGAGAAGAGCAACCTCACAGGGTTGTAAAGATGAAAAATGTTTCCTCTTATAATTACTGGGGTATTCATTACATCATTTTATGTGACAGTGAAAAATAACAAATTAAGAAGCCATTAATGGGGGACTGGGAAACCAAAAACTCAAACTAGTGTACAGGACTAATAGCCCACATGAACCACAGCCTCATTCATCCTAAGACCCGAAGAACTAAATGGTGCCCCACTACAACTAACAATTGTTCTGACCAGGGACACAATAGATGATCCTGGATAGAATGGGAGAAAAATGTAGAACAAACCTCAAATTCCTAAAAAAGGTCAGACTTGCTGGACCAGTAGACTAGAGGATCCCCCGAGACTATGGTCCTAAGATACCCATTAAACTTGGAACTGAACCCACTCCCGGAGGTCACCTTTCAGACAAATAATAGATTGGCTCATAAAACAAACAATATCACCCGTGAGTACTGTGCTTCTTTAAATAATCATCTATATGAGACCAAAAGATCAATATTTACCCTAAAGCAAAGATGAGAAGATATGGGGTGGGGGGGAGGAAGGAAGATTAATGGAAACAGGACAACCAGAATGGAAAATTCTGAAAAATGTAACCAATGTCACAGAACAATATGTATAGAAACTGGTAAATGGAAACCTAGTTTGCTGTGTAAACTTTCACCAAAAGTACAATAATAAAAAAAAGATAGGGGAATGGTTAAGTAAACAAAGACACAGTCCTGCTAAAGGGCACTGTGAGGCTGTTAAAATGAGTGACGTAGATCGATATGTACACAGAGGAAAAGATGCCCAGGTTATTTAAATGAACAAAACAAGAGAAAACTACATTTCACATAACCACTTTGGAAAACAAAGTTATAAAAATGTGCATTCCACTTCCTGGGTATACACTCTGGAGAAATTCTTACAAATGTACACAACAATGTTCATAGCAGCATTGCTTGAAATAATTCAAAGCTGGAAACAGCCCAAATATCCAGAGAACGATTTTTTTACATTCATATTATGCAATATTACACAGCACAGGATATTGAATGAGCTATAATTACATGCAATTACATGGATGAAAGTTAGAAACATGAAGAGTGAAAAATAAAGACAAATAAAACCACACAATATATTGTTTAAGCATCCAGCAGGGGGTGGACAATTATGATATATACAGCCTTTTGTGTATAGCATAGTACTCAAAAAGAAGGGTGAAAAAGGGAGGAAAGATAAATAAAAATAAGGAGATACATTTTAGCTTATCGTAATAATTCCACCACCTGTCTGTCAGACTGTCGTACCGTGGTGACTTGCACGTTGCTGTGATGCTGGAACCTATGCCACTGGGATTTCAAATACCAGCAGGGCCACCCATGGTGGACAGGTTTCAGCAGAGCTTCCAGACTAAGACAGAGTAGGAAGAAAGACCTAGTGATTTACTTCTGAAAATTAGCCCGTGAACACCTTATAGAGTACAATAGAATACTGTTCAATTTTGTGCTGGAAGATGAACCCCCTAGGTTGGAAGGCACTGCACAATAGCCAATGGACTCAAACATACCAACGATCATGAAGATAGCACAGGACCGAGCAACGTTTCACTCTTACCATAAGGCTGGCAACTAACAACAACATTATAGTGACTGAATTGTTAGTGTGCTTATTTCTGGAATAACGAGATTCTGGTCTTTTTTTCTTTTGACTTAACTATATTTTCCAAAAGTTTTAAGACAATGAACATGCCACGTTTTTAATATTTAAAAACTTATTTTTAATCTATAAAAAGTGAACTGTATGTATAGCACGATTCATTTTTTTTTTTTGTTTTAAAATACAACTATCTATGCATATATGTTTGCAAAAGCACACAAAAGGCGTCGGGAAGAATGCACACAGAAATACCAGCAGTAGTTTCCCCAAAAGAGTAGAGTTGACTTGGAAGAGGTAGATACTACTTTTACTTTTTTGCGTTATAAACTTCCAGGTTGTTTGCTTTATACCAATTTGGTAATGTAACACTACTTTGTTTTTAATTAAAAGTCATCAGCCGCCGAGGTCCAGCCTCCAGGTTGTGAAGGCACTATCCTATCCAGCAGTCTGGGGCCCCAAGGGCAGATATGAGGCCTCTTGCCCAGCCCCTGGTGTCTAGGTCCATCACTTCCTCTCAGCCCCCACCCCACCCCGCTTGGGCGGTCTGACCTTAACAGAAAACCACCGAGCTGGGGCAGGGCAGCCAGGCCAGAAACCTGATGAACTTGGCTGCTGTGGGCTCAGAGAAGGGGAGCCCCTTGCCGAAGGTCACAGGATGAGTTGGAGGCTACACAGGGGTGGGGGTGTCTTATCCCCAGCCCTTGTCCTGGTCCCAGGTCAGCGATGCAGACCCCAGAAATGAGGGGGCTCCTCAGCCCAGCTCAGGCCTGTTGTGTCTCCGGGCCCAGGCTCGCTCCAGGAGGATCTGCTTTTTTAGGACTGGCTTCCCTTCCTGGGCCCCCAGAACAATAACCACCACCTAAATAATAATAACAAGGATAAGAAAAATGGTAGCTCCCATTTCTTGGGCACTTACTTCTATGCCAAATGCTTTGCAAACATACCTCATTGAATCATAACCTATGAGATGGGTACTATTGTTACTCCCACTTTCCAGAGGGAGAAACTGAGGCTTAAGAGAGTACACAGGGGGCTAGTGGTAGAGCTGGGATTCCACTCAGCCTGACAGCTTAATTAACCACAGGCCTGTTCTGTTCCAAGGCCCTAGGTCTGTTGATGGCTGTGCCCACTGTAGGACTGCCCCTGCCCACACCAGGATGGTCATGGATGGGCGGCTATGCCCAATCCTGGCAGTACTACCCCACTTCGGTGTGATGGATCACTTTCATACGGCCTTTCTTGCCATGGTCGTGTAACTCCCACTAAATGACTGGGTGAAGCTATGCAAATAAGGTGCTTGTGGCCCAGCAACGGGATTAGCTTGTTAATAATACAAATAAGGTGCACGGCACCCTTGTG
Organism: Dugong dugon; assembly: GCA_030035585.1. Classification (NCBI taxonomy): domain Eukaryota; kingdom Metazoa; phylum Chordata; class Mammalia; order Sirenia; family Dugongidae; genus Dugong; species Dugong dugon. The sequence goes on from CM057471.1 coordinate 72,636,026, forward strand.
GGGGTGGGACCATGCAAATAAGTTGTATGGAACCCTAACGAGGGGATTGGTCAGTCTTGCCATCCTGCTAGGCTTAAAAAACAGCCAATCCCAGAGCAGAGGGGGGACCTCACCACCACCAAGAAAGAAGAGCTGGGAGTGGAGTGCATCATTTGGACCCAGCATCCCTGCACGGAGAACCTCCTAGACCCAGGAGACACAGAGAGCTATAACACAGGAGATGGCTCAAGATGGTGAGAAACTGGGGTAGAGAAATGGCGGCAGCAGAAACGAGAGATGGGCACAAGATGACACAGTGGGCTTCTTGGCCCACGGAGCAAGGTGGTTACAGTGGGTGTCATGACCCACTGAGCAAGAAAGCTGAACATCTTGAGGCAAGACGCTTCCTGGCAGAATAAGGTGCCTCCGGGCACTTGTCTGTGGACAGAGCTAGAGAGCTGACCGCCTTCGGGTGGAGGCTTACCTGCTGAGTGAGGTGCCTCCGGGCACTTACTGGTGGAGCAAAGAGATTTTTAACACTTCTGAGCAGGGCAGAGGCTGGGCTGAAGGGCCGAGGGCCAGAGGCAGGCCTGCCTGGGTGCACAGCTGAGAAGAGGCTGTCGTGATGAAAGAACTGTATCCTGAATTGTCACCTGTTACTTCCCTAATAAACCCCATAACTCTTAAGTACGGTTTGAGAGTTCTGTGTGGCCATTGCAACAAATCACCGAACACAGTAGAGAGTGCCACAGGAAGGACAGCTGTTAGAACTAGTAAAAAGATTGGGCTGTTGATCTTGATTCTCCTTCCGCCTTGTGAAGTTAGACGAGGAGGTCTGACGCCCCACCACGCCATTTTTACACCTACCCTGAGTGGAGCAGGGTCCCCTCCACCCCTCAAGTCCCTACTCCATGATCTGAGTGTGCTGGCCTCGAGTCCAGTCCTTTCTGCCCCAGGGATGGGGGTCCTGGGTGTGACCACCTTTTTTGCCCCTGAGCAAACCTTCTTTGCACTATTAAGATTTTTCCCTTTCACCGGGTCCTGGAAAGAACCCTCAGAGACCTCACCTGCTGCTATTCCAGCTCTCAACTTACAGAAACTGAAACCAAGGCCCAGAGGGGACACAGGACTTGCCCAAGGCTCTCCAGCAGGTCCCAGGCAGAGCTGGGATGGGGGCCAGCCGGGGGACTCCTGCCTCCCTGCCTCTGGGCAGAGGAGCCTGAGAGAGAGGCATCTGAGGGAGACCAGGGAGAGCAGCTAGCAGGCGAGGGCCCGAACACAGTAGGTCCTCCATAAGCATAAGCTCCCAAGGCCTGGGCGCCCTCTCAGTGGAGGCGCAGGGGACACGGAACCAGGAAGTGCCTGGTTCTTCATGGACAGAGGCTGGAGTAGTCAGATTGACCCAGGGGATAGCCTGGGACCAGCAAGCCATGCTTGCTTGGGCCAGCCAGATGGGTCCTGGGGGCCACACAGGACACCAGTGCCCACCATAACCAGAAGGCCTAAAATTCCTTTCCCCACCTGGTAATGAGGTTTGAGCATGAATAACTAGCTCCCAGCCTTGCTTAAGGCCCCCCTGAATAAGGAGCCCTGCTGGCACGATGGTTAAAGCAGTCGGCTACTAACTGAAAGGTCGGTGTTTTGAACCCACCAGCTGCTCCATGGGAGAAAGATGTGGCAGTCTGCTTCTGTAAAGATTTCAGCCTTGGAAACCCTAAGGCGAAGTTTTACTCTGTCCTATAGGATCGCTTTGAGTCAGAATCGACTTGACGGCAATGGTAAGACACCTCCAGGCTAAGAGGGTTATCTGGCTTCCCCTCTGGCCTCTGGTCCCACAGACGGGAAGCAGTCTGGTGGGTCCCCAGCAGGCCAGGGTGTGGACAGGGAAACAGAGGCCCAAAAAGGGGCTGCACATCAAGGTGTCCCCCCAACTCCTCAGGGCTGGCAAGGAGGTTCCTGCACCCACTCACCTTACGGCAGCCGCTGGGCGAGTAGCAGCAGAAGAGACGGGTCCTCAGTTTGCTCGTGGTGAGAGCCCTTTGAAGCCCCAAACTAGTCACCGGGCCAGTCTGAAGGAGTAGCTGGAGGATCACTCCAGCTGAGTCACAACCCCAGTAAGATAATATTCAGTCAACCTAGCAATAAGCCCCACCTTAGGGCAGGGCCAGGACAGAGGCACCTCTGTGCGGTAGGCCTAAATGTGGGATGGAATTTCCCAGGGGATGGAGAGGGAAAGGAGCCCAGGTGGCACAGTGGTTAAGAGCCCGGCTGCTAACCAAAAGGTCAGCAGTTCAAATCCACCAGACGCTCCTTGGAAACCTTATGGGGTGTTTCTACTCTGTCCAGTGTTGTTGTTGTTAGGTGCCATCAAGTTGATTCTGGCTCATAGCGAGCCCATGTACAAGAGAACGAAACCCTGCCTGGTCCTGCACCATCCCCACAATCATTATTATGCTTGAGCCCATTGTTGCAGTCACTGTGTCAATCCATCTCGTTGAGGATCTTCCTCTTTTTTGCTGACCCTCTACTTTATTAAGCATGATATCCTTCTCCAGGGACTGGTCCTTCCTGATAACATGTCCTATATGGTCACTACAAGTTGGAATCGACTTGATGGCATCAGGTTTGGAGGTGGAAAAGGAGGCAGCCTCCAAGGAGGAGGTTAAGCTTGAATCTTAACAGGAACAGCAGACCCTGGACTTTGGATGCTATAACCAGGGAGGAAGTTGATGTAGGAGTGGGAGATCTTCCTGCCCATCTGTCACCAGACAAGGTAGGGCCAGTGGCGGGTGATCCCATATACAGCAAGTCCACCACCTGTCTGTCATTTTGGCATACTGTGGTGGTTTGTGTGTTGCTGTGATGCTGGAAGCTAGCTACCAGTATTTCAAATACCAGCAGGGGCACTCATCATGGACAGGTTTCAGCGGGGCGTACAGACGAAGACAGACTAGGAAGGAAGGCATGGTGACCTACTTCCAAAAATTAGCCTACGAAAACACAACAAAATATTGTTCGATATAGAGCTGGAAGATAAGCCCCCCAGACTGGAAGGTACTCAAAATACACGGTGGTCACAACAATCAACTCAAGCATGCCGGCAACAGTGGAGATGGAACAGGAGCAGGCAACATTCCTTTCTGTCGTACATGGGGTTGCCATGACCGGGCAGCAACTAACAACATATCAAGTGCCAACTATGTTCTAAGCCCTGGGGCCAGGCAATTTACATGTGCCATCTCCCTGAATTCATACAATTCCGAGAGGTACGGACTATTTTAAAACCTTTTATAGATAAGGAAACCGAGGCACAGAGAAGGGCACTACCTTGCCAGGGTACCACAGCTCAAAGTAGAGCCAGAATGGGGCCAAGTCTGACTCCAGAGAGTTCCTTCTGAGCCTGGAAGTTTCCCCCGCCTACCCTCCACCCAGCTGCCAGGTTGCATCCCACCCTTATCTCTGCCCACCACCTGCTCCTAGGCCCTGGCCAATACTGCTGGGCCAGCATATGTGGTTAGGCTGCCAGCCTGCTCCTTGCTTCTCAGCTCAGGGCTCTCCTTCCTCCTCCCACACCCAAAGAGCTTTCTGGGCCCCGTGGCCATAGGTAAGGAGAGGCTGGGTACAAAAGGCAGTGCTGTGAGCCAGGTGCCAAGCCACCAGCCTCTCCTTAGTAGGCTGGGGAGGGAAAGGAGTGTGCTAACTCACCCAGAGCCCCCCTGGCACCACTATGTAATTTGCAGCGCCCAGTACAAAATGAAAATGCAAAGCCCTTGTTAAGAAATTAAGAATTTCGGGAAAGGCGATACACAATATGAGGGAAGTCAGTAAAATATGACCAAGGCAAGCGAAAAAGAAGAAATTAAGAATTTCAGGTGGGCCTCAGCAGAGCTTTAAACTAATGTGGGACCCTCCTGAGTGTGGGAGGCAACTACACGGTTCACACAGCCATGACAGGGCCTGACCCCTGCAACAGGGAGCTAGAACCCCAGGGCTCTAGCCCAGCTGACAGCCTGAGGCCCTGCAGTCCTAACCCTTCATTAGTCTCCAGGTCTTCAGAAGGAAGGAAGAGGGAGGGAAAGAGGAAAACAGAGAAGGGAGGGAGGAAGGAAGAAAGGAGGGAGGAGGGTAAACAGTTACTATCCTGGCCCTTGTGAGCTCTTTCAGGCTCCTTGGCACAGGACCCAGGCATTTATGCTCTGCTCTCAGACCTGGGATTGCTCCCGGCTCAGCCACTCAATGGCTGACTTCACCTAGAGGTTTCGCCTCATCTATAAAACGCAGCGAACGCCAGCACCCCTTCCCAGGGTGGCTGTGTGCCCTCCCTAACTGCTAGCAGGTTTGTCCACTTCACAGGTGAAGAAACCGAAACTCAGAAGGAAACCCTCGACCTGAGGTGGGCACTGGGAGTCCGACGTGAGCGGGGCTTCAAACTGTTTAGTTCTGGTTTGAACCCCTGCTCAGAATTTGCATTTCCACCCTAGATACACTGAATCCGAATCTACACTTGAATAAGATCCCCAAGTAATTCTTATGTATAATAACAAATTTTGAGAGCCACTGCTCTACTAGTGGGGCCCTGGTGGCACAGTGGTTAAGAGCTTGGCTGCTAACCAAAAGGTCGGTAGTTCAAATCCACCAGCGGCTCCTTGGAAACCTTGTAAGGCAGTTCTCTGCTCTGTAGAGTTGCTATGAGTCGGAATCGACTCAATAGCAAGGGCTTGGGCTTTACTAGTGGTTCTCAGAATTGGTCCCTAACCAGCAACATTAGCATCACCTGGAACTTGTTAGAAAAAGCAAATCTCAACAGGGGTTCGTACCGGAACAAACAGGTTTGAAGCCCAGGACCCCGCCTCCCAGCCATCCATCGCAGCCTGCTTGCCTGGCCCCAGTCAGCCCCTCACAGCACCCCCTTGGGTCTGTCCTCTGCCTTCCTGCCTTGCAAGGAACCAAGCCCAGAGTTAAGAAGAAATTTATTGGCAAAGTCTTTGCAATTTGACCCACGGACCAGGGAGGCAGCATGGGATAGAGGAAATTTCCTTCCCACCCTGAGACGTTTCCTCTCAGGCACCAGGCTTTCCTCCCACTGAGGGCAGGGTAGGGAGCCCAAAGAAGCATCTGAGTGTTTCCTGGGCCACGTGCAGCCAAGGGGCCAGACCCCCAGAAGGCTCCCCAACCCAGGGGGAAGAGGGTAGGGCCGGGCACCACCAGCAGGAAGCTCTCTGGGAAGACATTAAAGGTGGATTAAAATGCCCAAAAGCCATTACCGAACATTTTGATCAAAGACTACAGAAGAATCCTGATCAAGTGCAGGGGAAAATGTGGAAAAGAATTTAAAATTCTCAGGGAATCCGGACTTTCTGGAGTCCTTGAGGCTAGACGAACCCTTGAAACCACTGCCCTAAGATAATCTATAAACCTTAAACCAAAAATATCCTCTGAAGTCTTTTTTAAACCAAATAATAGTTTAGCTTAATGAATAAAGAAAGTCTGTCTTGAGCATTGTGCTCTTTTAAAGATCTGTATGGGATCAAATTGACAACAGCATCCCAAAAGATTAGATAGGGACCTTATGGGGCAGTGAGTTTATGTTAATGGGAGAAGTAACAATTTGGAAAAGGAGGATGAGAATGGTTGCACACCTTGAAGAATGTAGTGTCAGTGAATTATACATGTATAAATTGTTGAACTGGTATATGTTCTGCTAGGCATATTTTCAACAATAAAATAAATTATTTTAAAATTAAAAAAAAAAAAAAAAAGCCCAGAAGCCCAGCTGGCCACCAGCCTGGGGAGGGGACCACAGGCCTCAGCCTGCCCTCAAGTCAACAGGTTATGGGATTGTGGCAGGGAGAGGAGCCTCAACCCCCACCCCCAGACACATGACCACACAGAGGCACGTGTTAGAAGATTATTTACCCGTACACTCCTGAGATGGCCCTGGCAGTCACATTTCAAAGGCCCATTTGCCCAACGAACTCCAAATTCTCAGCTGCCCTGACCAGGGCACTGCAGGCAGGACAACCAGCCAGTGAGGTGTGGCACCAAAGGCGGGTGGGGGCAGAGAGGAAGGACCAGGGCTGGTGCAAGGTCGAAGGTCATGATGCTGGTGAGTAGGGACCATTAGCCCCAGGGGCAAAGGTCACTTGACAGACCTGGGGGTGAGATGAACCCCAAAATGAAGATTCGGATCCCTCAGGGGGCAGAGAGGGGAGGAGGGTGGAAAGGCCGCTGTGGCTCCCCTCAACTCCCGCTAAAGTCCGTGAAGCTGGAGATGGCTCCAAGTGTCCCCAGCAGGGGGCAGGAAGAGACACTCTGTCTGCCCTGCATCTGGCAGGAGGTAGGATCCACAAATTAAAAGTTTTTGGTGGAGTGTGTTGTGTTGGCTTCAATGGAATAGAGGCCTGACGAAGGCATGGTGGCCAGCAGGGCTACTGGGCCCACCAGGACGGGTGGGCGAACACAATGGGCCTCTTCTTGGCCCAGCGGGAGAAGATGGCCTTCTCGGTGATGAAGCGGTGGGCGCTGCGGGGGGCCCGCTCGTGCGCCAGGTACATCTGACACTCGTCCAACCGGCCCTTCTCAAAGTAGTGGTAAGGCACCGAGGGGCGGCTCTCCTCTCTGCAGGGTGGGAACAGGGCTGAGGGAGTCAGGCACCAGAACCCACCTGCCTCTCCCCAGACCCTGTCCCCCACCATGACTACCCCTCATCAGGTACTCTGGGCCCACAGAACCCAGTGCCTGGGCCTGGGGGAGGCCAGGACAGGGAGGGGAGAAGCAAGCAGCCTACAGATCCAAAAGGCCAGAGTCGGAGCCCCGGCGCCACCTCTTGCGAGCTGGATGACTCTGGGCAGGAGATGTACTCCCTGTGAGCCTCAATAGTCCATCTGTAAAATGGGGATGGTAATAGCCATCTTCCAGGGTGAGTCCATAAGTCAAAAAGATGAGGACTGCAAAGCACCTTGCTGGTGAGGGAGACCCTCACTCTGGCGGCCTGGAACCACCAGCCCTGCACACCCACCTACCATCAGACCATGCGTGCCAGCAGTCTAGCCAGTGCTGTGCAGGGGCACACAGCTCCTGCCATCACACCCACAAGCTCAACAAACAAGTTCCAGAGAGAACAGAGCGTGAAAACGTGGGACCTCTTCTGAACTTGTTAGTCACAATAATATTGAATTATAATAATATAACAATACGACAAAATAATAATTCCAACTAGTCTGAAATATAATATTAAGTGATATTTAAAAGAATAATAGTAAATATTAATAGTTTCAGTATAAATATTAAATAAAAGTAAATATTAAAAGTAATAACTTATAAGTAATCTATAACTGATATATATATAGGTCCCAGTGCTGGTGCTGTGTCAAGCACTTTGGTGGATTATTCATTGTCTAATAAATGTTTCAAGGAGTCCCTGTATGCTGTAAACAGTTAACGTGCTTGGCTGCTAACCAAAAGGTTGCAGATTGAGTCCATCCAGAGGTACCTCCGAAAAAAGGCCTGGCGATCTGCTTCTGAAAAATCAGCCATTGAAAACTCTATGGAGCACAGTTCTACTCTGACATACTTAGGGTCACCAGGAGTCGGAATCAACTTGATGGCAACTGGTTACTGGTTAAATGTTTCAACAACCTTCTGAGGAAGGTGCTATTCTTTTCTCTATTTTACGAATGAGGAAATTGAGGCTCAGGAGGTGGTGTGATCAGACCAAGGCCACACACAGCAGAGCTGGGATTGGTATCCAAGCCTGTTCCAGAGGCTGAGCTCTCTCCCACCGCCCCATGACCCACACCTTGGCCACCCACCATGAAGCCCACACAACCTCACCACCCTTCTCCTCGTCCTGGCCTGGCCGGCCTGACCTGCAGTAGCTGTCGCTGACCATTCCATAGACAACGATCTCCTCGCACAGCTCCAGGGCGAGGATCATGGTGAACCAGCCGGTGCTGAGAAAGGAGCCTGACTGCCTCCTGCAGGAGAGGGGACACTGTCAGCCACCTGTACAACATGGAGCAAGGGTCCTGGCCTCAGCTCGCTCACAACCTAGGGCCATTCACTTTGACCTCTACAGAAGGGACCCTGGGAGGGGACAGAGCCAGCCTGAGGCCAACAGCAGGCAAGAGAAGAAGCTAGAAGCAAACCAAGGACTGTTCAACTCCTCCCCACCCAAGCAGGGCTTAAACCAAGCCGTGCTTTGAGCGAACCTCCAGGGCAATGGGTGTGGGGGCCCTGGCCACATCCTCTCCACATCAAAGGGATGAGGCTTGGGGTGACAGTAGGAGGCAGCAGAACACAATGGGGAGTGTATGTGCAGTCAACCTTTAACCTCTCTGAGCCTCAGAGACCCATCTGTGAAATGGGGATAATTATAGGTCCTACTCATGGGGTGGCTCATTCATTCAAATAACTTGACACCAACCAGGCCCTTTGCTGGCCCTGAACCTGCCACATCTGGTGCAGGGGCAGTTGAGACAAATCTATTAGCAAGACAACGTCAGAGGGTGACAACTGTTGGGAAGACAAGGTAACATGGCAATGGGCTAAAAAACATCAGGGCAGGAGGAGATCCTTCAGATGGGCTGGTCAGGGAGTGCTTCTCTGATGAGGTGACATTTCATCCAGACCTGAATGGCAAGAAGAACCAGCCACAGAAAAATGTGGGGGAAGAACATTCCAGATAGAGGGACTGGCATGTGCAGAGGCCCACAGGTGGGGACAAGTGTGGTCATCTGAGGAAGCCCAGATGGCCAATACAACTGAAGCAGAGTGAGCGAAGGGGAAACAAGGTCCCAGGGCCAGGGAGGGCCCGATCATGCAGGGCTTGTGGGCCAGGGAGGAGAAGGGTGGTGAATCCAGACTTTACTCTCCATGTGATGAGAAGCTGCTGTAGCTTTGAGGGCAGGTAACTGACGGGATGGAATTCACTGGGGCAGCTGCAGGAGCTCAGACTGCAGGGGCAACAGTGGCTGCAGGGAGACCAGAGAGGGGACTGCTGCAGGGGGCATTGTCATGGATTGAATTGTGCCCCCCAAAATATCTGTCAACTTGGCTAGGTCATGATTCCCAGTATCATATAATTGTGTAATCTGATGTGATTTCCTTATGTGTTGTAAACTCTATCACTATGATGAGGTTATACTGATGACGTCTACAAGATTGGATAGCATCTAAAGCCAATCTCTTTTGAGATATAAAAGAGGGAAGCGAGCAGAGACACATGGGAACCTCATACCACCAAGAAAGCAGTGCCAGGAGCAGAGCGTGTCCTTTGGACCTGAGGTTCCTGTGCAGAGAAGCTCCCAGACCAAGGGAAAATCGATGACACAGACCTTCCTCCAGAGCCAACAGAGAAGACGAAGCCTTCCCCTGGAGCTGACACCCTGAATTTGGACTTGTAGCCTACTGGACTGTGAGAAAATAAACTTCTCTTTGTCAAAGCCATCCACTTGCGGTATTTCTGTTAGAGCAGCACTAGATGACTAAGACAGGCATGGAGAGAGATTCAAGAGCCAGTAGGATGCCTATAGTAGCAGGTGATGGAACAAGGGAGTTAGAGGAAAAGTCCCACAAGTTTTTGGCTGAAAAGCTGGCAGTTCTATTTCCTAAGCTGGGGAGGCTGAGGGAGGAGCAGGTGTGTGGAGGAGGGGGACAACGGGCGTTAAGAGTGTTCTTTGGGATGTGAAATAAAGTGAAATCTTGAGTGCAGAGTGCTTAACCCAGTGCCTGGGGCATGAAGAAGACTGCTATTTTGTGTTACTTCCATAATCTGGAAGAGATGTCAGATTTCAGAGCATCCCCTCCTGAGGGAAGTGTTCCCTGACACCCCTGATCATGTGCTCACAGGCCAAATGCCCCTCGCCGCCATTTGGGATTCAACATCTGTGTGATAACTCCATGAATGACAGTCACTCTTTCTCCTGCTCCCCAGTAGAGGACAGGACCACACCGCCTCCATCACTACTGTCCCGCCAGGCCCAGATCCTTGATACACAAGAAGCTCCTGGAGAAGGCTGGGCCCCAACTGCCCCAGACTCACCGGTTCTTGCCTGTTTCGTCCTGGAAGAGTTGGTCACAGTACGCCATCATGCGCTCGGTGAAGGTATACACCTGCAGGCCTGGGTACATTTGGGTGAGATGCAGAAGCGTGCGGTAGGTACGGCCACCAAGCGCCCGGTCCATATGCCTGCCCTGGCCCCACACCACATACAGCGTGTCACGGCCCTGCTGAAAGTAGTGTGAGTAATTGCGCAGCAGCAGCGGCACGCTCGTGTGCGAGATCACGCGCAGGGTGCTCCGCCGGCCCACGTCTGCCTCGAAGCCCATTGTGGGCGCCTGGTTCATACGCAGCACGCACTCGGCTCCGTCGATCTTGGTGCCCAGGCCCGAGCCCAGCATCTGGCCAGAACTGGACACCACAGCACAGCTGCGGCATGGTTCCCGGACCAGTGGCTGCAGGGGGTGGTAGAGAGAGAGGCATGGGCACACAGGTTCCACCCACCTGCTCTTCCACCCAGTAACACCCACTGACCTCCCTGAATCCTTGTATCAGCTCTAAGTATTGCTGTCAAACCATTTTGCAAATAAGAAAATGGAGGCTGGGAAGGTGAAGTGACTTTCCCAAGGTCACAATGATATCAAGCTAAGATTCTATATTCAAAGCCTATGCTTCCATATCAGCCAGGTTCCCTGCCCTTGTCTCTGTTACTGTCTCTCGGAGCGGACACTGAGGCCCTATCAGTACTCATTTCACGGGTTCCTGATGAAAGTTACATGAGTCAACACACGTAAAGCGCTTAGAACGGTGCCTGGCATAGACTGGATGTCATACAAATATTTACTAAGTAAACATGAACCTCAGTTCTTCAGAACCACCCATAGGTCACTACTTCCCAGGCCCAAGCCCACCCACTCTGTGATCAGTTTATGAGCAGAGCAGGGTCTTCAGTGCCCACAACAGGGCTGGAAATCTCTAGTTCTGAGCTTGAATCTTGGCTTTGCCTCTTCCTAGCTGCATGGCCTGGGGTAAGTCACTTTGCCTCTTTGAGCCTCAATTCCCTCATCTGTAAAATGGGAATGAAAGCAGCATCTCCTTGACCAAGTTGTAAGGATTAAATAAAAAATGTTGGAAGAGTGATCAGCACAGACCTAGGTCACAGTGCGGACCACCACCCCTCCCCCCTCATTATCCCCCGAGAGGCAGAAGCTGAGTGAGCGAGACTCAAATATCCACTGCGGGTGAGTGATCAGGGTTCCCAGAGAAAGACTTGCCCCCATCACATGTCTCCATGCCCTTCTGGGGGAATATGGGTTTAAGGAGACCCCATAAAGGATGTGGGGACATTAATCTAGTTAATAAAAAACACACCGTCACATCTTACTCAGGGAAATTTCATATCTGACATAACGTTGATTTAAGAACACGTAGGCCCTGGTGCACAATGGTTAAGCACTCGGCTGCTAACTAGAAGGCTGGTAGTTCGAATCCACTCAGCAGCTCCACAGGAGAAAGGACCTGGCAATCTCTTCCCATAAAGATTACAGCCTACGAAATCCTATGGAGCAGTTCTACTCTGTCATGTAGGGTTGCTAAGAGTTGGAATCAACTCAACAGCACCTAACAACCACAGGCTCATTTTCCACACCCCAGCAATAAAGAACAAGACTTTCTCATTCTGCCCTCAGTTTTGGCCTGTCCTGACAATTGAGGGTCACCACCAGTCCCCAGGAGGTTTCTGCTTGTACCCCATGAGGGCTTTAAATTGTATAATTAGTTGTCAACTATAAAAATTGGTTCTGACATTCAAAACCTGGATTTCCAGCTTTTCTTAAAAAAACAGAGGATCTGGTCACCCCAGGCCCTCGTTCCCACGAGGCTCCGAGCATCTGAGATGAACATCAACTGTCCCATGTAGGTGGGACAGGGTCCACCCAGCCTACCTGACCGTTCATCCCACCTGACCAATCCTGTGGGCATTTGTGTTGATTTGTTTCTTCATCCATGATTTACACAGCACCTGTTCTGAACACTGTGTAAGAATTACCCAGCTGGATCCTCACAGCAGCTCTACAGAGGCAGGGACTGCAATGACTGTCTTTTACAGATGAAGAGGCAACTGAGACACAGAGGGATGAAGACTCAAAATATGCCTCCTCCAAGCCAGGATCCCTGAGCCTGCCTCCCTCTGAGCCACCCAACTCAAGAGTGGGAGCTTTCTGTACTGTGTGTCCACATGGGATGCCTTTGAGGGTGCTCACTGGATAAACCTACTATGTGGGGCCACTGAAATCAGCATGAGGGGGTAAAGTGCTCCCCACCAGATCGGGCAGAACAAGCGTGGAGAGGTGGGTGCTGTGGGGTGAGGGCCGTATCTGACTTGTCACCCCTGGGTCCAGCATCCCTATCTCCCCATGAGACAGAGGACTCTGGGGCTGAATGTGGCTTTTATCTATGTCATCCGTCTATCCCCAGCAGCTTGTAGCACAAGGCCCAAAACATCACAGGCACCACATACATACCTGTTGAAGGCATGGATTATGTGTAGACAGATAAATCTAAAGATGCGGAGAACACACATATCACACCATGATATGACCGTCTGTCTCCCCCACTGGACTGGGAGCTCCAAGCAGGCAGCCATGCTGTCTGACTCCCTTTGTATCCCCAGCCCCCCACTCAGAGTAACCACACAACATTTGTTAAAGAACTTGAGGCTCAGGGAGGTGACGTGACAGCCAAGGTCAAAGAGCTGGTGAGCCTGACACAAGCCCAGCTCTCACAGTCCCCCAGAGTTGGGGGAGGAAGAGTGCCCTTGGCCAGCCCTGCCCCTCACGTGACTCACCTTCCCATCCGGCACGCTGCTATATCCACTGAAGTGCAGGGGTCCCGGCACAGTGGGCCTGGAGCTGGTGGGGAGGTGGGATTCCAGGCAGGTGGCCAGGCAGAGCGGCAGGCAGGCCCAGCCACATATTAGGATGTAGACAGCCAAGAAGACCAAGGAGCACAGGATGATGAGCAGGAGCCGACCCTGGGGGAGACAGCAGTCATGGGGGGATGGTCCCCAGGGACCCTAGAAGCCTCAGTAGTGGACTATACCCCAGCCTCATGAGTCCAGACCCCAGCTCAGCAGCTCCTAGATATCAGCAGAATCCATGGCCTCTGTTTACCTGGCCTTATTCTGGGTTGCCAAGCTCTAGGCACATGAGGCCCTGGAGATTAGCTCCATCATTATCCCTGTATTCTGGATAAGAAACAGACCTGGGGTGAGGTGTGTGGTTAGGCCACACAGCAAGGAAGTGGCAGCATGGGGCCTCAAATCCAGGCTGTAGAGCCCATGCTCTTAACTCAAAGACTGGGTGTGCTGTGCAGCCCTGAGTATGACTCTCATCTTCTCTGGGTCTATTTCCTCCTCCACTAAATGGGAGCATAATGACCGCAGTACAGACTTATTGTGAAAATTGTGGTTGTCTTAGTAATCTAGTGTTGCTATAACAGAAATACCACAAACAGATGGCTTTAACACAAATTTATTTTCTCACAGTTTAGGATGCCAGAGGTCTGAATTCAGGGGAAAGCCTTCTCTCTCTGTCAGCCCTGGAGGAAAGTCCTTGTCTCTTCAGATTGTTTCCTGGTTCCTTGGAGATCTCCATGTGGATTGGCATCAATCTTCCCCATTTCTGCTTCTTTTGTTTGCTTATTTAATCTGTTTTATATCTCAAAAGAGGTTGACTCAACACACCCCCTACACCTGTGTAAGAATCACTGATTAGAAAATTAATTTTCTATATAAACTTTCACCTAAAGCACAATAAAATGCTAACTAAAAAGAAAAAAAAGATTGTGTAGCTGTGTCCCTGGTGTCCTTAGTTTGTACAACAGAATTTTCCAGAACTTTAAGTCCTGTTTTCATTATGCACAGCTCATTTTTAAGCCCATTTCTTTCCTCTTGCGTTTTACTATAAGCAGCAAGGAGAAACCAAGCAGCCCCTTTAGGATTTTGCTTAGAAATCTCATCAGCCAGATATTCAAGTTATTCACTTACAAGTTCTACCTTCCACCAAACATCTGACCATAATTCAGACAAGTTCTTTGTCACTGCATAAAAAACATCGCCCTTCCTCCACTGTCCAATCACATGTTCATCATTTTCTTTTAAAGCCTCACCAGAAGCACATTTAACATCCACATTTCTAGCAACAAGATATGTATTCTCTAAGATGACAGAAACTTTCTCTATGGCTTTCCTCACTTCCTTCTGAGCCCTCACCAGAACTGCCTTTGACATCCATAATTCTACTAACAGTCTTTTCAAAGCAATCTAGGCTTTTTACTATTAACCCACTGAAAAACCCAGTGCCATCAAGTCGATTCCAACTCACAGTGATCATATAGGACAGAGCAGAACTGCCTCATAGGGTTTCTAAGGAGCGCCTGGTGGATTCGAACTGCCGACCTTTTGATTAGCAGCTGTAGCTCTTAAGCACTATGCCACCAGGGTTTCCTTTTTACTATTAGGCACCTTAAAACTCTTTCAGTCTTTACCCATTACACACTTCCACATTTTAGGTATTTGTTAGAGCAGCACCCCACCCTCCAGTACCAAATTCTGTCTTAGTTACCTAGTGCTGCTATAACAGAAATACCACAAATGCATGGCTTTAACAAACAGAAATTTATTTCCTCACAGTTTAGGAGGCTAGGAGTCCGAATTAGGGTGCCAGCTCTAGGGGAAGGCTTTCTCTCTCTGTTGGCTCTGGAGGAAGGTCCTTGTCTCTTCAGCTTGTTTCCTAGTTCCTTGGAGATCTCCGTGTGGCTTGGCATCAATCTTCCCCCATCTCTGCTTCTTTCTCTTCCGTGTTTAATCTCTTTTTATATCTCAAGAGATTGACTCAAAACATACCTTACACTAATCCTGTTCATTAACATAACAAAGACAACCCATTCCCAAATGGGATTATAACCACAGGCGCAGAGGTTAGGATTTACAACACATATTCTGGGGGGACACAATTCAATCCACAACAGTGCTGAAGTGCTCAGTATACTGTAAAGTGCAGCGCACATCAGGTCAAGAGAGCAGCATGTCCAAAGAGCTAGCAGCTCCTTCAGCCTCTGGCCTGAGGCTGCCCAGCGTGGGCCCCCTCACCCATACCCCACCTCCCAGCCAACTCGGTGTTGTCCACTTAGTTGATGATCATGATCTGGGTCAGCTGTCCGATCTGGGTCAGCTGTCCAGGTGAGGAAGGAGGATGACGGAAGAAATGCGGGAGAGGTGTCATTCAAGAGATGGTTTCAATAACTGAAAAGCCGCTGCCCACAGGTCCCACCTCCAGAAACCATGTGCCAAAGGCTGTTTGAACCAGGAAGCCTTCCTGGCCTGAGGCTGGCCCTGTTGGTCAACTTAGGGAATGCCTTCCACCAACCCTGTGAGAAGGAGGGGCCAACTGGTGGGGAACAGGACCCTGGGTGGGCTGTCATGTGCTGGCACACCCTGGTCACCACCTATGCCTCTCTGGCTCCATGTTTCTCCCAAGACTGCCCAAGGCACTGGTCCTTGAGCAACCCCTCAGAAACCACCTAGCAGCTGGTTGGTGCTCTTTGAAAATCAGAGGTGGGAAAGCAACCCACATCCTAGGCACCTCCTACCAGAGGCCCACCATTTTCTGCCACAAGCCACATCAGCTTCTAAAAATAAGTCTCCTCTGTGTGGCCAGGTGTGCAAGGGGAGGGCGTTCAGGCCCTGGGGACTCAGGCCCTGCCTGGCACCTGGTCTCCTGCCCATGAGGAACCCAGAGACTTTGGCTCAGGCAGTCAGGGTTGACTACCCCCTCAACACCCAGGACTTTCTCCCACCTCGACCAGGGGCTCCTGAGTAAAGACAGGTGCAGCTGCCATCACTGAATTCTCACACCATATCCAGCTCCCTGGGGGCGCCTCACCTGGGTGACCTGGGGAATGCACACAGGAGGTGGGTACTATCACCCCCATTTTACGGGGGTAGGGCACTGAAGCCAAAGAGGGGACACCACTTGCCTGGGGCCATACGGCCAGCCAGGGCAGGGTTGGACTGTGAGGCCAGCCCAGCCTTATCTGTCCAAGAATGTAAAGCTATCAGGGACATTCAGTCCTGGGATGGCAGAGGCTACTGAGGCTGCTGAAGGCACCCCCAAGTCCCCTGTGAGCCCTGCTCTTCCGCCACTTACCGGAGCCTTCATGCTGCTGCTGCCGCTCAGCAAGCCAGGGGCTGCCTTCTTTAGGGCTCGGGACGCGAAGAGGTGGGAGCCAGGCACCTGCCAAGACCCAAAGACTCAGAGCCCAGACGGGGGAGGGCAGGCCAGGTCCCAGCCTCTCAGGAAAACTAAGGCAGGGGAGAGTTGAGGCCAAAGTCTAAGGCAGATGGCGCCTGGGAATCAAATGCCTTAAAGCCCCCAAACAGTGGGCAGCAACGCCACCATCGTAAAGGCGCTGGAATCGGCGACCTTTAGGATACCTCTAGGCAACCCAACCCCAATTGTGTAGATGGGGAAGAAGAGGCAGAGAAAGACAACCCTCAGCTCAAGGTCATCCATCAAGTCTGGGGCAGACAAAGCCAGGAACTAAGACCCCGGACTCCCACCCCATCCCTCCTAGCCCCCACACGCGCGATGCAATGAGAGGCCTGGAGCGTGGCGGGACGCGGGATTTCCAGCCCCCGCCCCTCCCCCCAGTCTCCACGGCTCCCTCCCCCGGCCAGGGGCTAACCAGGCAAGTAGGTTGTTGGGGTGCGCCGACTGCTGACGATCCACTGCTCTAAACTCCATGGCCCGTGGGCCGGGCGGGCCGAACTGGAAGCCGTAGCCCCAGGGCGGAGGCGGCGCAGCGGCCGCAGCGTTTGGAGACTGAAAACTGAATCTGCGCTGCCGGGGTCAGGGGCGGGCTCTGCGATGCTGGGGCGGAGCCTGCGCGACTGAAGGCGGGTTCAGCTACAAGCTTGGTCTGCGCCGCCGGCAGCAGGACGTGCGTGGCTAGCGGCTAGGCCTCCAGGCTGGAGGCGGGGTCTGCGGGCCAGGAGTCGGGAGCTCCAGCACCTTCCCTTCACCTTTTCGGCCCACCCCTATTTCCCCCTGGGGTACCACTGAGGAAAGTGTTGGAAGGTGTTGCAGCCACGGCCCGGTAGCTGTCTAGCCATCAGTACTTGAGTTTCTCCATCTCAGAAATTGGGGGATGGGTAGAGAAATTAAGCTGTGGCTTGGCATTATACAAGGTCCCTGGGTGATGTAAAAGGTTTGCCTTTGACTACTAACCTAAAGGCTTGTGGTTCAAACCCACCCAGTGGCATCGCAGAAGAAACGCCCGGCGATCTGCTTCAGTAAAGATTACAGCCAAGGAAACCCTATGAAGCAGTACTACTCTGTTACACACAGGGTCACCATGAGTAAGAATCGACTGGAGGACAACATTTTTTTTTTTTTAAGTGAGGATAATAACAGCATCTGCCTCATAGAAGGAGCAGCTTGTAGCAGTCAGAATTCAAACCCTGGGCAGGGCTCTTATCACCTACTTCCACCTCCCAAAGTCCCTTTGCCAGAGTGTCCACCAAATCCACATCAACCCAGACCAGGGCCCTGGCAGATGCTGAAATGTGTCCTATTTGAAAGCTCAGACAGGGTCCCTCAGGGGTCTCAAACTCAAGCCTTCAGGGGCCAGGGTGGTGGCAGAAAGGATTGAAGAGGATAGATGTCAGGCAATAGGGAGGGGTGGATCCTCTGGTGAGGCGGAGAGCACATGCCCCAGCTAAAAGCTTTTTTAACAAAATGTTGTATGGACCAGACAAGCTCATCCAACCACCCCCTCCACATCTACCTACTTCTGCAGGGCCCTGGCCTGGGAAACCAACCTGCATCCATTCAAGTCTCACCCTATCTGTACCAGGTTTCATTTGAAACTCCATTTTCATTTTTCTTAGAGGCTCAGGTATGGGCACAATGCCAGAGCATCCGTCCAGGGCTCAGCAACCTCCCATGGTTCCCTTGCTCCAGGTCCAAAACCAAACCCTCTAGCCCGGTGTCTAGGCTGCGTTCCTCTCCCCATACTGCAGAGCAGGGAAGGGGCCCTGCTGCAGCAGACTTGCCCCTGAGGCCTCCTCTGAACACAGACCTTCCATGTCCTCCTAGCCCCAGCCTGGCACACCTCAGAGGCAGTGCTCCAAGCTCATACTCTTCCTGTGACTCTTCACTCACACAAGGCAAGGCACACAGTGAGTCCGCAAGCCAGGGTCCCTCTGGCCTCCTCCAAGTCCTCATCCTTCAAATTTCTCTCCTTATAGACTCAGCCGCAAGGGGACAACAGATTCATTCATCACCCACAATGGCTGGTGAGGTGACAATTCTTTCCCCAGAGAAAAAAATCCCTCCTTGCTAGGGTCACTCAAAGGCAAGGGCATGCCCAAACAGCCTGGTTTCCCAGAGCAGATGATGATCATACATCCACAGTGGAACTGAGACTGGAAAGAACTGCAGCCCCAGATAAAGCTCTTCAGTCTGGTTTTGGCAAAAGCCCCACACTTCAACAACTATTGGTCTCTACTTGTCTGGAGCAAAAGAGAATGAAGGAAACCAAAGACTCAGAGAAGGAACTAGTCCACAGGACTAACAGCTCACACGAATCACAGCCTCTTCGAAACTGAGACCAGAAGAACTAGATGGTTCTTGGCTACCACTACCGACTGTTCTGACCAGAGACACAGTAGAAAGCCCTAGATAGAATGGGAGAAAAATGTAAACCAAAACTCAAATTCCTAAAAAAGGCCAGACCTACCGGACTGATAGAGACTAGAGGAACCCCCAAGACCATTGCCCTAAGATATCCTTTGAATTTGGTACTGAAGCCATTCCTGGAGATCAACTTTCAATCCAAATAATAGGATTGACTTACAAAATAAACAATATCACTGGTGAGTAATGTGCTCCCTTAAACAATCAACTATACGAGACCAAATGATCAACATTTTCCCAAAAGCAAAGATGAGATGTCAAGGAGGGGAAGGGAAGCTAGATCAATGGAAACAGAACAAACAAGATGGAAATAATGAGAATGCTGACACATTGTGAAAATTGTAACCTATGTCATGGAACAATTTGTGTAAAAATGTTAAATGGAAACCTAATTCGCTCGGTAAAATTTCACCTAAAATACAAAAAAAAAGCCCACACTTCTTACTCCAGCCTACAAAGCCCTGCACAATCTGACCCCTGCCTTCCTCTGCATCACCTTCCAACCATCCTGGCCGCCCTTCTGACCTCTGAAGCACACTGAATTCATTCCCACCTCAGGGCCTTTGCTCTTGCTGTTTCCTCTACCTGGACTGCTCTAGTCACATGTCTTGTTCCTTCTTGTCATTCAGCTGTCAGCTCAAACATCGTCTCCTCCCAGAGACTCTCGCCAGCTACCCTGTCCAACACTGCATCCTCCATTTTATTTTCTTCATTGCATTTGTCACCCTGTGTATTAACTGGTTTCCTTGTATATGATCCACCCACCACAAAACTCGAAGCTCCACATGGGAAAAAACAGACCAGACATGTTCTCATGGGCATTTCCAATACCTGCACAGTGTCTGGCACACACTAGGTGCTAGGTAATGTCTGTTGAATAAAAGAATTAGGAAAGTCAGGAGTCCTAGGCCCATGAGATCCTGGATAAGTCACTTCCCTCTCTAGCCTCAGGCTCTGCCTGGTCCCAGTGCCATAGAGGCAAAGGGGGAGATGGGGCTGAGTCATCCCCATCTATGAGAGCAGGACTCTGGGGCTCTGACTCAGCTTGTCTGATTCAGACCACAGGGACATCTGAGGCCAGACCCAAGTCCCCGCCTCAAGGCACAGCCACCACTGAGTTTCCATGGAACCTACCACCCAGACTAATGAGCTTAACGCACTTGGTGTTTCCACTTCCTGCTGAGCCAGAACAAGAAATTCTCCCGTGGCTTGTGTCAGTTCAGAGAGGTTGAGTAATTGCCCAGGGTCACTCAGACAATAGGAAATCCCAGCAGCCTGCAGCATAAGCCTTCCCTTTCCGCCCCCTTCCCCATCAGCCATTTTTCTTTAGGGATAACTCAAGGCCAATGGCATGCCAGTGCTTGGAACAGCTGAGCGGCTTTCCCAAGTTCCTGAGTTGTTCACTCCTGGTCTAAGGGGCATCTCTCAGCCCACACAGCCCACACCCACAGCGCACTGTCCCCTCCCACTCTGCACACTGGCCACAGTGAAGTACTTTCTTTCTCTCTAATGCCAGGCTCTCTCTTACCCCAGGCCTTGGCTCTACCCTCAACATGGAACCCTCCCGGCGATGTGTCTCACTGGAAGAGGCTGCGTAGGTCTGACTCACTATTATTACTCCCCATTGCTAACACCCACATTGTCTCATGATCTTGTTTTTCCCTCCCATTCCAGTCTCTATAAAAAGTTTAAGATTAACTGATGTTCCTCCTTGGAGGGTAGAAAACAAGTGATAATGATCTAGGAATGAAAAATGGAACAAAACACCCATCTTGGGACAAGAAAACCAGGATGTCGCCAGATAACCCCCAAGAAAAGGTTAACTTATCTGGGATGTGACCACGTCAAGGGGGAACTAACACTAACTTCTAAGACCCATAATCCTGTCCCTATAAAGCCTTTGGCCAATCTCTAGCGGGGGGATGGGTTTTTGAAGGAATCTATTCCCCTCTGTCTCCTGTATATTGATATATAATAAAGCTCTTGCTGCTCACCTCACCCCATCTCAGAAGTGGCTATTGCGGCAGGCGACTCCAATCCGCATTATTGCAGTAACATCACTCTTCTGGTCTCAGTTTACAGGTGAGAGCCCCCTTCCTCAACACCACCCATCAAACCTCTATGAGGCATTGTCATGCCAGGTTGTTTTCGTCACTGTCATCCCAGATAATGAGTTCTGAGAAGGTGGGATTTGTCCATCTTGTTCAACCTCATGTCGCATTGCCCAGCAGAGGGCCTGTCACATGGTAGATGTTCAATATTTATTTAATGAGTTAATGAGGTCAGTTTTCATCCTTTCCATTTTACAGATTAGAACACTGAGGCACAGAGAGGTTTAGCACCTTGCCCTGGTCACAAAGCCAGGCCCCAGAGCAGCTCTGGAGGAATAGCCCGCTTGGGTGTGGCTGGACTGGATGTGGTCAGACACCAGGCTGGAGTTTCCTGAAGAAGGGGAGAAGGAGTAATCAGCACCTTCACAGGCACTTTATGCTTCTACTCCCTGTGATGTCTGTTTGTCCAGGGCATTTGGCCTGACCACCAACCCCTGCCCCATTTCACAGATGAGAAAAGTGAGGCTCTCAGCTCCTCTGGGTTCAGTGTCCCCTGCACAGAGTTGGGGCAGACCAGAGGGTGAGACCAGTAGTACTCATTCAGGACCAAGTGGACTCTAACAGAATGCTCCCCAGACCCCAAGACTCTCTCCACCCCCACTATACCATCTTCTCCCCGCTGCATCCCTAGAGCTGGAGTGAGGTGGGCCATCCAAGAGGGGGGATTGAGCTAGGGCAGGGGGGCAGGAGGCCTGGGTTCTTGGTTGGCTTGCTGCTTACCCATGGGTTAACCCCTTAAAGTCTCTGGGCCTCAGTTTCCCCATCTGGACAAGGAATTTGGAGCCTGTGGCCTCCCCTGTTCCCCAGAGCATGAGGACGGGTTTGGGAAGCTGGTGGTTAAGAATACAGGCTGCTGAATTCAAAAGGCCTGGCTGGGTTCGAGTCCTGGCTCCAGCATTATTGCTGAATGATCTTGCTCAATTCCTTCACCCCCTAAGCCTCCATTTCATGTCTGTAAAAAGAGAATAATAATAGCATTTTTTGAGGATTAAATGAGCTAATGTAGTGGAGTTCATGGCACAATGCCTGGCACAGCATCACCATCAAATGGAGAGGTGTTGTTATAGTATTAGGGGATGCTGCTCTGTGGTGGCCATCAGGAGGGAGGGACAGCAGGCAAGGGGAGCCCGCCCTGCCGCACGTCCAGGCTGAAACCAGCGCTCCTGCCGTGCTCCCATTGTCCAGACAGGGAGAGTGTGGCCGGGCTCTGGTCACTCAGTGTGCGCCTCCACCCACTGGCAGAGGCGACGGGCGTAGCGAGCCGGGCTGACGGTGGAGAAGGTCCGGCCTGGATAGCGCAGCGTCTTCCACAGGTGCTCCAGCCGCTTGCGGAGCCCGTAGACCGTGGCAAGGTCCACGAGGCCCAGGAAATAGCGTTGCTCAGACCCGTCTAGTATGTGTAGGGCGTTGGGGGTGTCAGGCAGCAGCCGGCGATTCTGGGCTCCCAGCTCCTCCTGGCTCGGTGTCCCCTGGACAGACCTGGGGGCAGACCGGAGGGTGAAGCTGCGGCTTCCTCCAGGGGGCCTCAACCAATCAGCCCTTGTAAGCCTGGCCAGGCTGCCTCTGGGCGGCGCTCTGCGCGGACCCTGCTTTTCAGTCACTCATTCACATACCAGACATGGGAGGCTAGTGGTCTAGAGCTGCGCAGTGGAAATTCGTGCCATTAGCCACATGCTGCCATTGAGCACCTGAAGTGTGGCGAGTCCCAGTTGGGATGTACTGTAAGTGTAAACACGGCCCAAATTTCAAAGACAGTATGAAAAAAAGAATGTAGAATATCTCATAAATTTTTATATTGATTACATGTTGAAATGATAAAATTTTGGGCATATTGGGTTAAATATATTATTAAAATTAATTTTATCTTTTAGAAAGTAAAGCTACTAGAAAATGTAAAATTATATCCGTGGCTCACATTATATTCTATTGGGTAGAGTTGAGCTAGAGCATTTGGGTCATAGAGAGCCTGGTCTGCACGTATGTGCCAGGTGACTTTGGGTAAGTCCCTTATTTGGGTATTTCCTAAACTTCTGTTTGGGATCATCCAACCCTCACCATAGCAGAGCTGAAGCCTTATTAACGAAGTCCAACCCCAGTTTGTAGATGTTTCATGTCTTTTCACCTCTAAATATATCCCAAAACAGAAGATGCCTTTGGTGGGACCTCCAGGCCCAGCCAGAAGCAGGTTAGATTCCCTCACTTGTCCTCCAGTGGTGAGGGCTGAGGGGCTTTATTTCTGCTCTACTTGGGTGGTGCAAATGGGTTGCACTTGATTACTAAACAAAAGGTTGAAGGTTCAAATTCACCCAGCAGTGCTGCAGAAGAATTGCCTGGCAATCTACTTCCTTAAGAATAATCCATTGCTGTTGAGTCTATTCCAACTCATTGCGACCCCATGTGTTGCAAAGTAGAATTGCTTCGCAGAATTTTCTTGGCAGTAATCTTTATGGAAGCAGACTGCCGGGCCTTTCTTCTGCAACACTGCTGGGTGGTTTCAAACTGCAACCTTTAGGTAAGCAGTCTAGCGCAAACTGTTCACACCACCAAGATACTATTTTTTTTTTGTAAGATTACAGCCATTGAAAACCCTGTGGAGTGCAGTTCTATTCTGAAACACATGGGGTCACCAGGAGTTGGAATCGACTTGAAGGCAAGGTCTTTTACCCAGGTCTCGGGGAAAAATAGGCCAGTGAGAGACAAACCCTCCCAAGCACCAACCAATGAGAACCCAGGGGTTTGAGGGCCTGAGAGCAGGGGCAGGGCCCCGGTACTCTGCCCTGCAGGTGTTAACCAGCTAGCTGCTGGCTGATAAAGGGCAGAGCTGGTTCTGAGCAACGGGCTGGGAACTGCGGTGGGGGTGGGGCCGGGGCAGTGGCTATTTACCAATATGTTTCACTATATTAATAACTACCATGTGCAAATCACGCATACTGGCCAAATGATGACTCTGACCTAAGCACCAGCCTGGGGGTAGAGGGCAGGGGAGAAGCTGACTTAATGGGCAGACTTGGTTCTGCCCCCTGTGATTGACATTCTAGCAGCCTACCAGAAAGTGCCCAGCTCTAGGCTGTGTGTGGGGAGCCATTACTCTAGATGCTACCTAGCCTCACCCATCCCAAGGTTTTCCCCAGGGCGGGGGTGGGCGGTGGGGGGTGGAGGAGGAGGATGGAGGGCTGGGGTGAGTGCACCTCATCTTTCACTTCTCTTGTCCACCCACCTGATAAATTGGATTCTTTTCCTAAAAGTGTCTGTCTCAACCCTTGTGTAATTCTTGTTGCTTCCAAACCGTCTCTCCCTCCCCCCTGCCACTCAGTCTGGTTCCTCAGCTTTGCCTTTGATGTTCAGGGCTCCTAGATTGTCTTATATAATCGATCCACTTGTTTTTTCAGGTCTTTGTTGTAAGAAGGAACACCAGAAGCGTCTGGCTACTCCACCATCGTGGCCCTTAACCCCTGTGTAATTCTGTTTAACCACCAGGGTGGACCTTGGAGAACTGAAATCCAAATAACATACTAACATTACTGCTAACACAAGCAACTTACTTCCTCTCTCTGAGTCTCAGTTTTCACATCTCTAAAATGAGAATGGGCCCACCCTCTCAATGATGCTTGTGGTCAGCACGTAGAGACGGATAGTTACTACTACAAAGACAAGGACAACATGGCAATAACCTCAGGGTCCTCATCTCAGGGTCGTAAAAGTGATATGACTGTGTTAAGGGACGAGGGCTCTTTCTAAAGTTCGAAAACGTCCAGTGGCTCCTCATTCCCTGCTGGAAAATGGGCAGATTCTTCAAATCAGCACCCAAATCCTTGTCCACTGAACCTCTCTGGTCCTGTCTCCTGCTGTGGCCCACCCATGCCCACTGTCCTCAACGGCCAGTCTTTTCCAGCCCAACATTGTACACATACACACACTCACACATACACGTGGACACACATGTACACACAAGTGCTCTGTACTTTCCTGTCTTCAAATCTTTGCTTGTGCTGTTCCCCACACAGGGGAGGTACTCCCCCACCTCACCAGTTGTCCTTTCCATGATCTCATCACCTCACTCTTGCCTCTGCCCCAGGGCGGGGGGCCCACCTGGCCATGCGGAAGATGAGGTTGCTTCCCGGGCCCCTCTCATCCTCATGGAGACACTGGAAGGCCATCAGGAGGCTGTAATCCAGCACGTTGAGCTCCTGGAGGAAGGTGGTGTCCAGTTCCATCTGGCGGAGAAGCCAGCTCCGCTGGGGCCCTGCCAGAGCATCAATGCCCCCACCTCAGTGCCCACTATGTGCCAGGCACAGTGCTGAGGGCTTCACATCCACCTGCCCCAGGAGGGCAGGTGTCATTATTGCCCCCATTTCACAGATGAAGAAATTCATCTATAATTTGCCTTAGTCGCCTAGCTAGCAAGTTGTGGAGCTGGGATTTGAATCCTGATCTTTCTGACTCTGGAATCTAGCCTCTTGACCACTAGGGCAGAGGGCAGAGCAAGGCACACCATTCTAAAGGCTCACCCACGTCAATGGTCTTGCCCTGGAAGTTGAGGTCCTTCAGCACCAGGACGACAGAGCTGCCCTCGGGGGCTGGCTCCACCCAGCGGCTCACCTCGCAGCCCTTGATGTCATACCTGTGTGAAGGACAGAATTCAGCTTCACAGACTTTGAGGCACACGGGAAACCTCACAAGGTAATAATAAGAAACAGGAGCTTCCGTTGGGTGACTGTTCATGTATGCACTAAACCCATTATATACATGGGCTCTAATCCTCAGTACAACCCCCTTCTATTACTGTTCCCATGTTAGACATGAATAAACTGAGGCTCAGAGGGTTTCTCTGACTTGCCCAAGACAGTAAGGGGCAGAACAAAAATTTAAACACAGGCTTTATCCCTTACACAGGCTTTGGAAGCCCAGCCCAGGCTTCACCCCTGCCTTTCAGCACTGTCATCCCTGGGGGTGTCCCAGACAGAAGGGATCCATCAGGGGGCTTGAGGGAAGCCAGCGGTGGGGGCAGGCACTAATGGGGAAGCTGTGGGCAGAGCCAGGGCTGGGAGGCACAGTGGGCAATGTGCAGTCAAGAGAGGCTGGATTCAAATCCCTGCTCCCTCACTTATTAGCTGTGTGGCTATCCTCTTCCTCAGTTCCTCATCTAAAAAATGGGGATGGTAACAATGCACAGGAGCCCTGGTGTTGCAGTGGTTAAGCTCCCCGCTGCTAACCGAAGGTCGGTGGTTCCAACCTCCCAGCCGCTCCACAGGAGAAAGATGTGACAGTCTGCTTTCATAAAGATTACAGCCTTGGAAACCCTATGGGGCAGTTCTACTTTCTTATACTGGATGGCACACTACTACCACAACACATCTCGCTCAGTTATTACGGGAGTAAAGGAGATAATGAATGTAAACGGCTAAACAGCGTCTAGCATACTGAGCATTCAAGAAATGCTTGTCTGGGGCATGCTTGTCAGATCCACCAGGAGACCGTGTGAACGCCCCTTCCCCTCCCTGGGCCTCAATTTCGCGATCTATCGAGTGCGTGTGGGTGCTTCAGGTGGCACATTCTGGTGGGGCGGTGCCGTGTAGGCCGGCTCTCCGCCAGACTCACCTCTCGGAGATGCGGCCGGCGGGGTAGAAGACGCTCTGCATGATGATGAAGTATTTCTGGGGGCCGGGGTGGGGAGTGAGGGAGGCCAGGATCTTACCCTCCAGCGGCCCCCCTCCCCGGCCCGGCCCCTCGCCTCGGCCTCACCCACCTTCTTCCCCTGGGCCACTCGCAGGCTGTGCACTCCTGGAAAAGACAGCCAGGTGAAGGGTCCCAAATCCCACAACCCCTGGTCCACCCCGCCCCAGTGCCCGCTCCAGGCCACGCCTCCTTGAGAAATGTCCCATCCCAAGCCTGCCCTTCCAGACCCAGTCTCCAGGCCCCTCCCTAAGCCTGGGTCGGAATGGAATCGGGACTTCTCCCCAGGGGCGTCTTGCCCTCCAGGGCCCCACCTCCTGGCCTGGCCTGCCCACAGATCCTGCCATATTCCGAGCCTGCCCCTTTGGGCCCGGCCTCCAGATGCAGCCTTCAGGAAACCTCCCTCTGTGAGGGTCTTGGTTCTGCCCCCTATCCCCGCCTCCAGACCTCGCCCATCCGCCCAAAGACGTCCCGCCTCCAGGGGCCCCGCCTTCGGGACTGGCCCACAGGCACCAACCACGCCCTCCCCCTGTACTCTGTCTTCTAAGACCCGGCCCTCACCGAGCCCAGTCCCCTGCGGACCTTCCTCCATGCTGGGTCCCGGCTCTGGTTCCGCCAGCCTCTCAGCCCCGGAACTGCCCCACTGCCTGGCTACCTCCCCTCTTCACCCTCTCCTAACTCCCTACCCCGCGTCCCGGGTTTCCAGATCCCGGACGGGCCGTACCTAGCAACCGTGCGAGCAGCGAGTGTGGGTGCCGCTGCAGGTGCTGCATGTATCGGGGCAGGTGGGCGAGCAGCGCCTGCACTTCCTGGCGCCGTTGTGTCTTCAGGAAAAAGCGCTGGTCATGGCTGGGGGGCGGGACGGAGGGGACACCGCCCAGGCCAAGCTGGAGCGGCCCCCACCGGGCACCTGCTCCCACCTGTCTTTCCGTCTTCCTGCTCAAGGTTGGGAGGATCTGTCTTCCCACCGCCCTCCTGCCTGACCCTTCGCCCTCACTCTCTCATGTCCCCATCTGGCCTCCATCTGGCCCTGACCCTCTCTGACTCCTTGACGCTGTTTCTCTTCCCAAGGAGTCTTCCCACACCCCTCAGAAAACTGCCACCCACCCACCCCCACCCTTGCCGCCTGCTCACGACAGGAAGAAGCTGGCCTTGCTCTTGGAGGTGCTGAGAAACTGCAGGTAGGGGACGCCAGGGCCCAGAGCCGCCTGATAGTCCTCCTCAGCCAGGCCGAGAGAGCGTCGCAGCCTGGCGAAGGCCGGACCCGCCAGGGTGTCCAGCTCGAAGCCCTGTGGGGGAGGGAGAGCAACCACAAGAGCACCCACAAGGACCAGGTGTGTGCAGGTAGCCCTGGTTGGGAAGGTCAGGGTGGCCACACGCTTCCTGCAAGACCCTAAGGCAAGCCATCACTCCCTCTGCACAGATTGGGAAACTGAGGGAGAGAGAGGAAAGGCAGGTACATGCCCCCTCCCACCCAAGAGTCTTGGGCTTCTTACCTCCTGAACCTGGGTCAGGACTTCCAAAAAATCCTCCTCGCTGGGGGGCCCCTGCAGGGAAGGATGGAGGGGCAAGTCTCAGGCCCCAACTACCTGCCCCAGGATCTCCAAGCGTCTGGCCAGACAGGAAGCAGCCGAGCATGCACCTGGCCTCACCCCCTTCCTCCAGTTTGATTCCTTCAGCAAATAGGTCTGCTCTGGGGGTGCCTGAGATGGGCAGACAGGCTGCTGGTCTTCCCAGGGCCTGGGTGTGTCTTACCCAGCACACGCTCCCAGACACACAAGTTGGCCAAGTGAAGCCAGTTGCCATCCCTGTACAAGGAGATGGCCCTGAAGGCAAGGGACCTGCCTGACCCCACCTGGGAGGGGTAGGGTCAGAGAGGGCTTCCTCGGGGAGGTGACCTCTAAGCTGAAATCCCAAGGGTGATGGAGAGAAGGGGCAGGGTGCTTATGCCAGTAGGAATAGTGTTGGTGGTCACCAGGAAGGGAAGGAGAGCCCTAATGGCTGAAGAGAGTAAGAGAGGGATGGAGTGTGAGCGAGGCTGGACAGTTGGCCCCTGGGCTTGAGCTAGTAGGATCTTGAGGCTATGCTGAGGAGTCAGGATTCCATCCCAAGGGTAATGGGGAGCCATGGAAGCTTTTCAGCAAGTGATGAGGTTTATAGGGTTCCCTGTGGTCCCCACATTCTCCCTGAATCTCCAGGTCCCTGTGCCAGGTATGTAGTCAGGCTGTGTACTTGTGCACGCACATAGATAACCCACACACTCAGTCAGGCCTGTTCAGCTGCTGAACTTGCATTTGGGTGACCCTTTCTGCTGAGCCAGCCTGGCCCCAGCCTGAGCTCCAGGGAGGAGGGGTGAAGCAGGCAGGGTAGGGGTGAGTTGCTTCTGAGCCATACACCCTGGCTGGGCTGGGAAGGCCTCAGAGACCAGGACGTATACAACCCCACCCCGATTATCAGAGGGAGACAGGAGGCTCAGAGAGGGGCAGAGGCCCACTTAGAGTCACATGGCAACCAGCTGGTCAGGAGTTTCTTCACAAGTCCAAACACACTCTGGGCTTTCTGGCTTCCAGGCCTCGGCTTCCACCCCAGAATGTCCCTCTCTACATGTACACAGGATGGCACAGGACTGGGCAGTGTTTCGTTCTGTTGTATGTAGAGTTGCTGTGAGTCGAAACCAACTCGATGACACCTAACAACAACAACATGTACCTAGCTCTGTCCCTTCTTCATGATAGCTCTCTCTGATCCCCAGCCCAGTGGTACTAGCAGGACAGAGCATCCGTCAGTGCTATGGGTTGCATGGGACAGACTGTTTACTCACCGTGGGTGGGTGGTCCATGGCGACCTGGGTGGCAGCCCACAGCCCTGCCTGCATCATGCACGTCAACTCGTGCAGCTCATGGCCTGGGCCAATTTCAAACAGGCCCAGGCGTGACTGCTTGTCTCGAAAGCGCCAGAGGAGGCCTCGGCGGCTGGAGCTTGAGGCAGCAGTTGCTCTGCATCCAGCCTCTGGGGAGCAGACCAGGACCTGGCGGAAGGAGGTACAGGAAGCAACGACCAGGCTTTGGACAGCCCAGGTTTGAATCTCACCTCCACTACTCATGAGCCTTCCCCTCACCTCTCTCTGCCTCAGTTTCCTCAGCTGTAAAATAGGGATAATGCTGGTACCAACCTGATAAGGTGTTTCGAGGGGCTGCATAGTGCCTGGCATGCAGTCAGAACCCAAAATAGATTGATGGTGATTACCATCAGTATCATTGTCAGTAGGTAGGGCATGTGTTCTGCAGTCACACCTGCCCAAGACTGACCAGCCTCTCACCAGCTGTATGACCTTAGGTAAGTCATTTAACCTTTCTGTGCCTCATTTTCTCATCTGTAAAATGGGGATTGTAACAACTCCTTCACCACAGGTATTGTAACAGTTGCTACTGGTGAATTTGAGCTCTGTGCACAGGAACCCTCAATAATAGGAGCTGCGATGCTGGTGATTCAGTCATGTATTCCACTCACCTATGCTGAGTTGCTAGTGTGTGCCAGGCTCCGAGCCGGAGGGTCAGCACCAGGCTGAGTTTATACCAGCTGACTCATTAGTAGTAGTGGGCACCCACCACGTGCCCAGCACTGGTGAGAGCTTGACCTCCTAATAGCCCTATGAGGGAGGGGCTTTTATTACCATCTCCATTTTCCCAATGAGGAAATTGAAGAAGTTAACGGGGGATACCTGTCAGAGTCCGCCCTTCATACCTGCGGCCCAAAATGGGGCGTGTCCTAGTCCTCACCCAGTGCAGGGCCCCCCTTGGCTCGGATAGAGGGAGTGTCCTTGCCGCTATGGGTAGGGTAGGACGGCCCCTGCCCCCCAGCCCATCCTTCCCTTTTCTCTTTCGGGTCCGCACCTACCTCACCAGGCCCTGGGCTCGGCGCAGCCATCGCCCGCGCAGCAGCTTCCCGGGCTCTGACCGCGTCCCCCGCTGCCCTGCTGCAGGAACCAAGCCCCGCCCCTGTTTCTGGACCGACCAATCGCATGGTGTTGGTCCCGGCTACACCCAATCCGCGCGGGAGGCGCCGATGAAAGCCTGCGGATCCCACCCCCGAGGCTGCAGCATCCTTCGGACCGCGGTCCAGAGCCGGGCGGGGCCGCCGGGCGTTGGCCAGGGTCCTCTGGAGGTAAGGAGGAAGGACCCTGGCTTCTCCGGGGTGCTGGGCTCGGGTCTGCGGGGCTGCAGGTGGAGGCAGAGTAGCCTTAATCCACTCCTGCCACCCACACTGGCGTGAAATCCCCACCGACTCACTTTCGGGTGAGGAAACTAAGGTTCAAAGAGAGAAGTGGCCCAGATCACACAGGAAGTCAGGGGCATGCATTCATTCAACACATATTTTTTGACACTCACTATGTACCAGAGGCAGTGCTAGGCCCCGGAGGGGATTCAGTGGTGAGGGAGAGGGAGGGACACAGCTGCCAGAGTGATCTTTTAAAAGCATAAATCAAATGATGTCACTCTCCTGCTTAAAGTCTGCAGTGGCTTCCCACGCACCGGAACAAAATCCAAACCCCTGCTGCGGTCCCAGGCCCTGAGTGATGCGGCCCTGCCCACTCTCCAGCCCCATTTCACGCCACACTCCCTACACCCTACACCCAGCTCCGTGTTCCTTAGACACCAAACTCTTTCTCATTTCGGTACTTTTGCATTTGCTGTTCTCTGTTTGAAATCCTTTCCCTCAGACTTTTACTCCTTCTTGTCACCTCCTCAGAAAGAGCTCTGAACCCTCACTTTTTTTCTAATTGCAGTAAAATATATATAACAAAACATTTGCCATTTCAACCATTTTTAAGTGAACAGTTTAGCGACATAAATTTCATTCAAGGAGCCAGGGTGGCGCAAGATGTTTGCCATCAGTTGCTCACCTAAAGGTTGGTGGTTCAAACCCACCCAGTGGCTCCACCCCAACTAAAGTCCTGACCAACTGCTTCCATAAAGATTACAGCTAAGAAGGTTCGATGTTAAGCCTGGGAATGGACACCCCAGTAAAACTAAATGGGACTAACGATGTACAGGAGTCCAGTGACAAGGGCCAGAAGGCAGAGGGAGAGTAGGAAACTGATGATAAGGAACACAAATTGAATAAGGACACTGTCGATGTATTGTGAGATTGTTGACCACTGCTATAGGGCAACATTTGTAGTAACTATTAAATGGGAGGCTGTTTTGTCCTGTAAGCCTTCATCTTGGGCGAGAATGGCAGCACAATTGGAAGAGCATAGTCAATATCACTTAAATGTGTAAGTAAAAAGTTTTGAAATGGTGTTTAAATAAAATAAAAATAAATAAATAAATAAATAAACAAATGAGACTAAAGAGGTACAATAGTCCACTGACAAGGTCCAGAAGACAGAAGGGGACAAGGAAGCCCCCTGGTGATAGGGAACACAAGGTGGAGTAAGGATATTCTTGATGTGCTGTGAGATTGTTAACCATTGTTATAGGGCAACATGTGTAGTAACTGTTAAATGAAAAACTATTTTGTTCTGTAAGCCTTCATCTTAAGTGAGAATAACAGCACAGTTGGAAGAGCGTAGTCAATGTCACTGAACTGTGAATGTAGAAAATTTTGAAACGGTGTATCTTTGGCCATCTGTAATTTTCATCAAAAAAAAAGGTTGAGAATTTAGAGGCTTAATACGTTGTGGGGTTGTTAACCAATGTCAAAAAAAAAACAACATGTGTACTACTATTTCATGAGAAACTATTTGCTCTGTAAGCTTTCACCTGAAGTACAATAAAATATATATAAAAAATAAAAATAAAAATAAAAAAAAAAAAAAGATTACAGCTAAGAAAATCCTATGGAGCAGTTCTACTCTGTAATACATGGGGTTGCCGTGAGTAGGGGGTCAACTCAAGGGCAGCCAACAACCACAAATTACATTCACCATGTTGTGCAACCACACCACTATTCATTTTCAAAAGTTTTTGATCCCCCTAAACAGAAACTTAGTACCCTTTAAGTAATAACTCCCCATCCCCCACCCCAGTCACTGGTAACCACTAATAAACTTTTGTCTCTATGCATTTGTCTATTCTAAGTATTTCACATAAATGAGGTCATACGGTGTTTGTTCTTTTTTATCTTGACTTATTTTGCTCAGAATAATGTTTTCAAGGTTTGCTCACGTCACAGCATGTATCAGAACTTCTTTTCTCTTTATGGCTGAATAATATTCCATTGTCTGGATATACCACATTTTGTTTATCCGTTCATCTACTGAAGGGCACTTGGGTTGTTTCCATCATTTATCTATTGAATAATGCTGCAATGAACATTGGTGTATAAGTATCTGTTTGCCATTGTTCGTTTGGGTTTCTGCTTTCAATTCTTTTAGGTATATACCTAGGGATTGCTGGGTCATATGGTAATTCTGTTTAACTTTTTGAGGAACTGCCAAACTGTTTTTCACGGCAGCTGCACCATTAGTGAATGAGGCCAGCTCTCACTTTTTAAAAAAAAAACTTGTACTTTAGATAAAGGTTTACAGAACAAATAGTTTCTCATTAAACAGTTAGTACACATATTGTTTTATGACAATGGTTAACAACCCCATGACATGTCAACACTGTCCCTTCTCAACCCTGGGTTCCCTATTATCAGCTTTCCTGTCCCCTCCTGCCTTCTAGTCCTTGTCCCTGGACTACTGTGCCTCATTAGTCCCATTTTGTTTCATGGGGCTGTCCAATCCCCGGCTGAACCTCGGGAGTGACTTCACCACTGAGCTAAAAGGGTGTCCGGGGGCCATACTCTCGGGGTTTCTCCAGTCTCTGTCAGGCCAGTAAATCTGGTCTTTTTTTGTGTGTGTTAGAATTTTGTTGTACATCCTTCTCCAGCTCTGTCCAAGACCCTCTGTTGTAATCCCGCTCAGAGCAGTCAGTGGTGGTAGCTGGGCACCATAGAGTGGTACTGAACTCAGTCTGGTGGCCAGCTCTCACTCTTGATCACATCACCTCGTTCTATTTTCATCACCATTAACACTGTCCGAGATTGTCTTGTTTCTTTGTTTATTACATCTCTCCCCAGAATGTGAGGGCCATGAGGGCTGGGAACCACATCTGTCTCGTTTCCTGGCTCAGTGCCTGGCACAGAACTGGTGACTAATAAGTATACATTCAATGAATGAATGAGTAGGACATGGAAAGGGCCATGCTGAGTTCCAGGAAATAAAAGTCCTGTGTGGCTGGAATAAGGAAGAGAGAGCATGCAGGGCCTTCCTTGTAGGTTTGGTAAGGAGGGGTATGGGAACCCAGAGATACATTATGTCTTAGTTATCTAGTGCTGCTGTAACAGAAATACCACAAGTGGGTGGCTTTAACAAACAGAAATTTATTATCTCAAAGTTTAGGAGGCTAGAAGTCCGAATTCAGGGTGCTGGCTCTAGGGGAAGGCTTTCTGTTGGCTCTAGAGGAAGGTTCTTCTGAGCTTCTGCTTCTGCTTCTGGGCAATCTTCACGTGGCTTGTCATCTCTCTTCCCCCTTCGCTGCCTGGCTCCCTTGTTTAATTTCTTTTATATCTCAGAGATTGACTCAAGATACACCCTACACTAATCCTGCCTCATTAACATAACAAAGACAACCCATTCCCAAATGGGATTATAACCACAGACATAGAGGTTAGGATTTACAACACTTATTTTTGGGGGACATAATTCAATCCACAACACATTTTAAGTGTGAGAAACATGCTCAGATGTGTTTTTAAAAGGCCACATTGGCTGTTGTGCAGTCAGATTGGAGGAGACCAGCACAGCAGGGGACAGCAGTGAAGAAGCCATCAGTGATTTAGGGTAGAGGATGGTAGTTTTGCACCAGGGAGGTGGCTGTTGGGAGGGGGAGGAGGGTAGAGGAAAGGGCAGGGAGAACTGACAGGATTTGGGGTCATGTGGATGAGGGAAAGCAGGGTCAGGGATGTCTGCCAGGCATCAAGCAGGGTCAGGATGATGCTGGTCACAAGATGGGGCAGGGCATGACAGGAGAAACAGATTTGGGGGGCAAGTCTGTGAATTCAGCTCATGACAGGATGAACATGAGGTGCTACTGAGGGAGACATCCCATGAGGATGTTAGGTCAGCATCTGGGTGCGTGTGCAGAACAAGCCTGGGCACTGACGAGGTCACCAAGGGGGCGTAAGGTCTGTGACTGAGCCCTGAGGACCCCCCAGTCTCGTGGCAGAACTGACAGGAAGAAGTGAGAGAGGCAGAAAGTAGAGATAATGAGGCATCACAGACACTAAGAGGGCATTTGAGGGTAGATGGGATGATGTCACAGGGATGTCCCGAACGTGGCAGAGCAGTCAAGGAAAGCCCCTTTGGATTTAAAGACTGGATGTCACTACTTGCATTAGTGGGTACAGCCTTCCTAGGTGATGGGGATGGAAGCTGACAACAGTGGGAGGTGAGGAAATGCAAGCAGCAGATGTGGACACCCTTCTGGGAAGTTTGTGAAGGGGAGGATACTTGGGGGGATTACCGTGTTGACAGAAGGTCCCTTAAGTGGGTTATGATCATGAAACAATGGAAGAATCCTGCTGAGAGGCAGACGTTGTACCCATGAGTGGGGACTCCCTGGTGACAGGAGGTTCCTGCTACAGCAGTGGGACAGGATAGGTCCCAAAGCCCAGGTGGGCAGCTCTGTCTGGGACTGGGGGACAGAGAAGATGGAATAGGTGAAGTGAAGGAAAGTGTGTCTACAGTTGGACTCTCTTCTCTCAGCAGTGAGGGAGACCAGGTCCTCCACTAACTGAAGGAAGGGTGAATGTCTGCTCTAGGCACTCTGGAGGATGGGAGCGCCAGCTGTCCAGGGGGGCACGGTGGGATTGCTGGCAGGGCTGAGGGGGCCTGTGCCAGATCAACCCAAACACAATGGAGCCAGCCCCGTTCTCATGGCGCACCCCTTGCTCCTCAGGGCCATGCTGTGTGCAGGCAATACATGACGGGCTTAGGCTTTGGCTTTTAGGGAATTGGTCCCTGGAATGCTAGTCTATGCTAGCTGAGCAGTCAAGGGGAGGTACAGTGGAGGCTGATATGGTCTCTGGCAGATTTCTATGCCAGAGTCCCCACCTGGCCATCTGGTGGGTAGAGGCCCTGAGCTCCTCCTCCAAGCACTTTTATCAACTGCCCAGCACCGATTCCCCAGGTGTGAGCTCCACCAGGATGGAACCACATCTGTCCCAGTCCCTGCTCTTTCCTGTGTTCAGCACAGGGCTGGTCCAGAGGAGGCACCCTCATTGCATGAACCAGGGTCTTCTGACCTGAGGCCAACACAAGGGCCAGCTCCGAGCTCCTCTCCAGTCCCTATCTGCCCAGCAGCCCAGCTCCCCCATTCAAGAGTGGCACAGAGACAAACATATGATCAACATTTATTGTTCAACTCTCCCAAACAGGCCAGCACTGGGGCTCGGGGGCTGTGCCTCCATGAAGAGGTGTCAGTCTGGGGGCCCAGTGTGGCCACCCTAATGTGCCCCGGTGCCTGGTAATGATCCCAGGGTCTGTCAGCCCTTTCCCTAGGCTTTCCAGATCCAAAAGTCCTTATAGGGCCTGGGGCTGTGTCAGACTCTAGAAAGCTGCCTTTGTAGGGGAGCAGGACATGGTGGGGAGAGATCATGTGCTCCCTCAGAGCCTGCTAAGTCCAACATCAGCATGTGACAGAGGGAAACTGCAGCAAGAGGGTAGAACCCAGAAGAAAAGGTGACAGGGAATCTGAAGGTGAGGTGGAGAGGACCAGCATCTTTCAGGTCCTGGGCTAGGAGTAGGTGAGAAGGAGACTTCTAGGTACCCCCCACTCCTGACTTCTGGAAGGGTGAGCAGGGGAGGTGCAGGGGCTCTGGTCGGTCAGGGGTGAGTCCTGAACAGCTCCATCCCATGGGCATGACTGCAAGGCAGCCAGGCTTGAGGGGCTTCAGTGTATGGACCAGTCCTATTGAATCCCACCCTTGGTCCCTGCCCTGGAGGGAAGCAGAGAAGGGACTGACAGCCTCATCCCTTGCTGGGTCTTCATTGAGCCTTCTTGGCCACCTTCTGGTTCTTCAACATCACGCAGGTGATGAACACTCCTGGAACATACAGACCACACAAGCTAGATAAGATCTGGGTACAGGGTTGCTGTAAGGCCAGGGCAGGGCATGGCGGAGCGACCCACATGCAGGGCCATGCACCCACCCTGCCACTCTCCAAGCCACCGGGTCGTCTTTTTAGTCATTAATCAAGCTACACACATTCACATCCATTCAACAAACACCAATGCAGTGTCAACCATATGCAAGACGCTGTACTTGGTGTCTGAAATTCCATGGGGAACAAGACCCACTCATCTATTCATTTACTCATTCAATCAACCCTTGTCTACCTACCTACCCACCCACCCACTCAAAATCCATCATCCATGCACTCATCTACCCCATCATCCAGTCATTCAATTGTTGACTCATCCAAACCACTTTCTTGAGCCCCAACTCGCTGGCAAACCCCGTGTCACATGCTGTGGACAAAGTAACTATTAAGACATAGTCTCAGCTCTTGGAAAGCCCACAACACTAAACCATGGGAGACAGAGAGGTGCAGAAATTAAAAACCAGGGTGACAAGAGGGTAAGAGGTGATTGAGGTGTGACCAGAGTAATGGTAGTGGTGGTGGTGGTAGGAAAAAGGTAGACATCTCATTAGAGTCTTACGAGCTTGAGGCATTGGGAAGACCAGAGGGGTCACCACTGACTTCCATCCTTGAAAAGGAAACAGAAAAACCCCAGGGGAAGACTTGGGTACAATGAGCTTCAAGTAGATCTGCAGCAAGTGCCAAAGTATAGAGGTATTTTCAGGACCGAGAGAAGGTCAGGGGGGCCCTCCAAAACAGCCCTGCCCAGGGTTGAGGGAGTGATGACTTACCTACAAACAGGAGCAGCAGGAGGCCCACAGCCAATGGGATGGCGACAGCATAGGCTCGGGGCAGGAAATACTTGTGGATGACATGTTGGCTGTCGATGAATGGCTGGCACCAAGGGCAGAGCTCTGGTGAGGATCATTCACCTTGCCTAGGCTCCCTAGCTCCCTAAGCCCCATTCAGGGCATAGGGATAGCATTTGCTTTTCTTTAAGATGATGGCATTTGGGTTTCTTGGTTTGTTTCCTTCATTCATTTGTTTAATGGTTGTTTACCGGGTACTTGTTTGGTGGGCTAATTCCTACCCAAGCCACCCACCCTGGGTTGATGCTGGGGATCTGGCAGTGAAGAGAAGACAAGGGATCTGCCATAGGGCACTTACAGCCTAGCAGTGGCAAGAAGTACATAAGGAATCCTGAGAGATTCCGAATCTGAGCTCCAAGGTCTTCTTTGCTAGTATTTTTCTCTGAAGAATATCAGGTTCTGCAAGATTTTGCCTTCCAAACACACTATACTTCCTAAGCAGTAACTGACAAATTTTCCCATAAGAATAAACCAAAAAAATTCCAAAGG
The DNA here is from genome assembly GCA_030035585.1 of Dugong dugon. Classification (NCBI taxonomy): domain Eukaryota; kingdom Metazoa; phylum Chordata; class Mammalia; order Sirenia; family Dugongidae; genus Dugong; species Dugong dugon. The sequence goes on from CM057471.1 coordinate 72,674,035, forward strand.
CCCTCACAAAATCCATTAGCACTAGCCGTGCCCAGAAGCTAGCAGGATAAACACAACGACTACAATTCCCATCAAAGGCAAAGCAACTCAGGAACAGGGCTTTACAATGTAGTGGTTAAGCATACGACCTTGGGCCAAACCCTTTTCCCTGAGCCCCAGCTTCCTCACCTACAAGATGAGGACACCACTAGCATCCTCCTCATAGTGCTCTTCTGGAGATTAAGTGAGGTAAGGCAGGTAAAACACACGGCACGGTGTCTGGCACACTGTAACTCCTTAAACGTTGTTAGGGTCGGTGTTAGGGATGCGGGTAGGTGAATAGAGGGCGAGGGAGACGTACCAAGAGAATCACCCAGACGGTGTAGTAGGTGAAGATGATCAGGCTAACAGCGACGAGGCCGAGTCCCACCACCTGGTCTGTTCCCGTGGCCTGGAGGAAAGGGAGGACTCAGCTGACGAAGTTGACTCTCCATTTAGGAGGACAGCTGGGTAGGGGGACCGGGGCAGGAGCGTCGTGCCTGATTGTGATCTAAACTTTCCGTTCGAACAGACGTATTGAGGGCCACCTAGCGGAGTCAGTTTCTAGGCTGGCAAGGGGTACCGGGCCTCGGTGTTCTCATCCGTACAATGGGCCGGCGGGAAGGCAATCCCGGTTCCGAGTGCCGAAAACCCAGCTCCTGAGCCGAAGCAGCCTCCGCGCCTAAATTCCCCAAACACCCCGCGCCTGGCCCCAAACTCACCATTACCCCCCAAGCTCCGACAGCGGAGGAGCAAGCAACTTCCGCATCCGGATCCGGGACCTTTCTACTTTGACCCGCGGGGCACGCCGGGAGTCGTAGTCCTCAGGCTGGCCCAGGATGACGTCACCCAAGACAGGCAGGCACCGCCTTCCCTTTGCATGTCGGGAAATGAAGTTTCTCAAGGGCATTGTGGGGACGATTGTTCACCGGAGGCCCGTAGGGAAATATGACAGAGTTGGGGACCTAGACTGCCAGGCCCTCGTGGCGTCAGTCTTGTCGTACCCGCCCCAGAAACCTAGCTTATTCCTAAATATTTAATAGTCCCAAAATCAGAGCTGGATGGGGTTGGGGGTTGGGAGTCCCATATTTCAGATGACGAAAGTGAGGCTCAGAAGGGGGCAGAGACCCGCTGGAGGTCGCAATTTGAGGAATGGTGAAACCGAGGCCAGAATCAGGTGTCGCTTCCCGGTCCCTAACTTGCCTGCTGGGGGGAGGGGTGCAGAGAAAGGCAGGAGCCTTTGATAACTGGAAAAAGTCTCACAGTAAGTGTGGCCATGAACCAAGCGAGATAACATTGTAGAGCTTGTATTTCCTCTTTCAGGCAGGACGCTTAAGCCGGGAGAGCCGGTTTAAACTAGTTCAAGAAACCTAGAATTAACTTTGGGTTATTAAGTGCCTCATACATATTAACTTTCCCACCCCTAGGAGGAGTTTAACCATTTTCTAAACACACATCCTATTTAAGTTGTATGTAACCCCTACTGCGCCTGCGTGGCATGGTTTAGAACGTTGCTGATGTAGTTCACATGATCTCCCTGCTTGTAAACTCTATACAAGTGACATCCCTAAACCTTATCCTTGAACAGCCTCAGAGGCACAGGCCCTACCGTTCCTTGCGCAACTAAGTAAAGCTGCCTTTCTAATCTCCCACCTCGGCCTTTTGTCTATTGGCTGACCAGTCCTGCTGAGCAAAACCTGGGGTTTCCAGGTGGCAACAAGAGAATGTTCACTGCTGGGTCTGGGGTGCGAGGAAGAGGGGCTGGCTTGAGTCCGCAGGGACGTGGGAGATTTCGACTGGCAGAGAAGGGGAGCCTAGCATAGGGATAGGTCCTACTTCCCTGCAACCCTTGGGGTGTCCCTCTTCACTGCAGGGCTGGGGCTAGGAGTCCCTCCCTCCCTTCACCAACTGCCCAGAGTGTGGCAGCAGCCCAGGCACTTCTCCCGACTGGCCAGGAGAGGGCATGGCTACCATCCCCTCCGCTCTGCCCCCCCCCACTCCACCCCTCCCCCCACACACATTGGAGGCCTTTTCCTCTTAAGTACAAGGGGTGTTTGGACCAGATCATCTTTGACATCTCCAGCTAGCTCCAGGGTCTAGAACAGTCTCCCCACAGCTCACAGGGCTGGCAGCTCCTCATCCATTAGGTCCCACTGGGGATCCTCCAAAGAAGTGGCTTGGGCATCTGTCACCATGTTTTAATCAGCTAACTTACTTGTTGGTCTGGCCCACTATGAGCTCCCTGAGGGTAAGGCCTGTGGTCACTGCTGTATCCAGAATGGGGCCTGGCACTCATCAATCAAGTAGTTTTAAGATTCTGTGATGTTTTTTTTAGACCCTGGAATAATACAGAGTACATCTGGGCACTCCAGGCCTCCCTGATGAGTTACGTGGAGGCCCTGGGCCTGCCATCTCCCCTGCAAGGGGGAAGCAGCCAAGTCTGAGTCTGGCATGGTTTGCTCCTGCCAGCAGCATTTATCTCGAGTCATGTGAGCTCATCTCTGACTATGAGGGCTGCCCAACACCTGCCCCCCCCCCCCAATAAAAATGGCTGATAGGAACAATCCTTCTTGGCCTACAGCTCAATCCCTTCCATCTCAGGACTGATGGGGCTTGGCTGGGAGCCAAGTTTTCCCTGGGTGTGCCTCACAGAGGAAAGGGCTGAGAATTAGCATTCAGGGCTTAATGGGGCCACAAGTCGGGGTCAGCCCTGAGAAGGGGTGGGGCTAATGCTGGGCTAGGGATAGGGACCAGACTGGGGAACATAGTCCCTTCTTGCCTGTCCAAAGCCACCAGGCTTCCCAGCATTTCTGAGATCATTAAAGGCCAGGACAACCTACGTTTCCCAGAGCTTGGCTAGGCTGCCCAGCTCCTGCGTGACTTTAGAGTCAGGTAAGCGTGGAGACAACTCTGGCCTGGGGATAGAGAGGTTGGGAATATGCTCAGCACCTCCCACAGCATACTCACTTTCTCATTTAATACACAACTCCATTTTGCAGCTGAGGAAACTGAGTTATCTGCCCTCAGCCAAACCCATTACAGGCCACTTGACTGCTGGGATGGTGCACAGCAAAGCCTGACTGCTAACTTCTTCCCCACTCCCAGGGCATCACCTCACTCACACATCTGGGCTTCCTTCTGATGCTTTGACCCTAAAGTCAATGTGGTAAAGTAACAAGATAAAAAACAACATGCCATACCAAAACAAAAACCACAATATTTATTTATTTTTCCCCCAAACCAAGACACTGACACTAGACTGATTTCCCCTTCAAATGTTATTTTCTACAATAGAAGCTGGGACGGATATACAAACACAGTCCACTGAATTCAGGGGTGGAGGTGGCAGCATTCTGTTAGAAAGGAGAGGAATTAAAAAAAAATAAAATAAAATAAAAAAGGCTCCCCCGCAACCCTTGTCTCACTGCTCAACTCCCTAAAAGGAGAAAACATGGACATCTTCCATCCTGGTAAATCACACCATGTGGTCAGTTTGTGGGGTGACCAAAAATAAAAACCCTAAAAAATATTGGAGACTTTATTTTCTTTAAATCTCCTTGTAAAAAGGCTAAACTGTCTTCCAAGAAGATTCCAAACTGGCATTGCATAGACCAATTCCTTTCCAAAAATATCTCTAATATATCTCTGTCTCTATATATAGAATTTGAAGTCCAGGAGCTGTGGGCACCTGGTCGGGATTCACTGAGCTTGAGGGGGCCAGAGAGCTGAAGAAAGGGCTCCCACGTGGGGCCAAGGCCAGGGCTCTTGGCCTCTGGCTCCAGCCATAGTTAATTTGGTTGTGGCCAAATTCTTAGCTAGTCCAATTCTCCTGCCCAGGGCCTGGCGCTGGAAGAGTATGGCTGGCTCTGTCTCCTCCTGGGGTGACTGCTAAGCTTAAACCTTGCCTTGGGCGGGGCTGGGGTTCCTGGTTTGGGGGAGTCTCCCCAACAGTGCTAAAGCCAGCAGTTTTGTGCCTGAAGCCCCAGAACTTTGAACCAGACCCAAAAACATCCTGAATGCACCCCGCCTTGCTGGGCTGAGGTCACAGACACAGAAGGGAAGGATGACACTCCCCCACCTTCTGGGGGTCACCCCATTTGGAGATAGTGCCACCAGCTTCCTTTTAAAGTGCCAGGCATCTGCGGGGCAGGAAGGGACCCTCAGAGCTAACCAGAGCTCCATCCTGCCCCAGCATGCACCTTCTAACATTCATTTTCTACAAAAAGACTTAGGTGATTAAAAAAAAAAAGAAAAACAGTGAAAACAAAACCAAACCTAAAAACGCTCTGGTCCCAGTGCCAGCCAGGTTCCAAGACCAAGAACCCCAACTCTTGCTAGCAGAGGCAGATGAGAAACTGGGTAAGGAACCCTCCCAGCCTGGGGAGGAACCCTACCTACCTATACCAGAGAACCAGCATCCTGCGCCCCCTCCCCACATCTACATGCCCAGCCCTGCTAGGACCCAGCCAGCAGGCAGAGCAGAGCACAGAACCTCCTACCCCTCACCTGGGGGAGGAGAAGATACCCAACTGTGAAGTCAAAAAAAAAAAAAAAAGAAAAAAGAGAGAGAGGGAAAAAAGAAAAGAAAGTTGTAGAACTTAAACGCCAGCCTGCTGGGTTTATACAAAATGAATGGAATTTAAAAGAGGGGTGAGGTGGGGGTCCAGGGACTGGCTGGCAGCCAGAATCCACCTTTAAGCAAGTAACGAGGACCAGGGAGAGAAAAGTGCTGAGAGCAGAGACTTTGGGGAGTGGGGGACAGGGCCAGACTGCTCCCCACTGGAGAAACAACTCCTCTTAAAGGACTTCACCTATGCCTGGCCCAGAAGTGGGGGATGCTTTCGGAGGAGGGTTGAGTGCTTTTCTGGCCAGGAACCCAGCTCCGGGCCAGCCCAGTCACAGCCCACTGCCTCTCCAGCGTCAGCCCCAGCCTGGGCCAGCTGACCCTGAAAGGCAGAGAAAGGGGGCTCTGCTTGCTAAGCCCAGCCTAGCCAGACCCCCAACCCCACAGGCCTTGGAAGGCACCTTCCCTGGCCTTCCTACATGAAACCCAACTGCTCAGGACCCAGCCCCGGCAGAGGGGAAACCCTTTGACATTCAGACCTTTTTCAGCACAGGTCCCAGGCCTGAGCTGCGGCTAACTGGAGGGAGGAGAGGCAGTGCCACGTTCCAGCCGGGCAGCTGGGCCTGACTGCACAGCAGGCAGAGCCCAGGGATCCTTGGTATAGGGCCGGGGAAGGGTGGCAAGGGGCAGTGGGGCTGTGCTGGGACAAGCATGTGCAAAGTGCAGACTGCCAGGGCAGCAGGAGAACATTCGATGGTGGGGAGGGGAGAGGTCTCAATCTAGAGTGTGGAGAGGATCTGAGGTCTTGGCTCCCAGGAGGAGGCCGCCAGCGGGTTCCCCAGGATACAAGGAAGGGATAGCTGAAGCACTAAGCAGTCAGAGTGTCATGGTGGCAGGATTCTGGGGATGGGCTGGGCCCACAAGGGCAAGGAGGCAATGGAGCCAGGCCCTGCCAGAGTGGCTGCAGCCAGTGTTCCTGGAGTGAGTGGAGATGCAGGGAAGTGGCCCCCCAGCCACAAGCAGCCCGCTTGTGTTTAGGAGCTGCTGCCTGTCCCTGGCCAAGGGGACCCTGTCTGCAGAGGAGGCAGTCCTGCTCTTTGTCTTGGCTACCTGCTGCAAGGGCCTGCTTGTCCTGCCCTCTAGTGGTTCAGAGGAGAATATTCACAGTGGTGCCTGGGCCCCAATGGGCCAGGAGGGTCCCGGCATGGAGGGGAGGACCATGGAATGATGCTTTGGGGACATGTGGGGCTGGAGTGCATGGACGAGGCACAGATGAGATGCAGCCCAGATGGGGATCTGAAGGGGAAGGTCCTTCGTGGAATGACACGAGTCTGGACGTCCACGAAGGCAGGGCCCTTCTCTAGTCTGGACACCTGCTCCTCAATGGCTTTCGATCACAACTGGCTCGTAGACCCCAGAGGAGACCCTGTGGGGGAGAGACAGGTCAGCTCCACCTCCCCACTGCTCCATGAACCCAGCACTCCTCTGGGCCGGGCCCTCGCAGGTGCTTTACAAGCAGGCGCTGCTAACCAGCACCGTTTTGCAGAGCGGGAAACTAAGGCTCAAAGATGTTAAGTCACTTGCTCAAGGTGACACAGATTGTAAGTATCGGAGTCAAGACTAACTGCCAGGTCATCCATGGGACCACAGAGCTGGCACAGGCTCTGTCCCTGAGCTCTTCCTGGGCACCAGTGGCTCACATATGTGGGTGCGCTGTCCCCATCCTCACAGCAACTCTGTCAGGTTGGGACTGCATCATCACCCCATTTGACAGATGAAGAAACTAAGGCTCAGAGGGGTTCTGAGGTTTGCCAAGAGGCCAGTGGAAGGTAAGGGGGCCTGACAATTAGCCAGCTTTTGTCCCCACTGAGAACAGGACCATCCACGGGGTTATGGACACTTGGGGTTCAGCATCCAGCTCCACTATCACCTTGCTGCCCACCAGATTGGTTTCATCCCTCTCCTGGACTCCAGCTTCCTCATCTTCAGTGGGGGTGTTCATAAACCTCCAAGGAAGCCCCCTGCTTTCTTGTTGCCCAGCCCACCTAGGGCAGCCCAGAAGGCCAGCTGGGAGATGGGAGCAGCAATTTCGAGCCTCGGCCAGCAGGGGTCAGCAGAACAGCAGCAGAGGGCAGGTCCTGGAACCCTGGGCTGCCCAGTCAAGTCTCTTGCCTCCTCTGGGCCTAGATTTTCCCACCAGGCCAACAGAAACATGGGGGAAAGTTTTTGGCACAACTCTGTAGGTGGGAAGCTCCTCTACTCACTTCCATATCCATTCATTCATTCATTCACTCATTTATTCGGTGAGCCAAAGACCTAGTGAGCTAGGTGCATGGTAAACACGCTCTTAAATGAATGGATGATAGTGACAGAACACTCTATAAACTGTAGAGTTGAAGGAAAAGTTTGATCCTACGGCCCCCTCATCTTGAGCATCCTGTGGGCAGAGATGTGGGCTGCTCACTGCTATATCCCAGCACCTAGCACAGTGCCTGGCATACAACTGGTGCTCAATAAACATTTTTCCAATAAATAAATAAATCATCATGATGTTTTTAGGGATTCCGGGAGGAAAAATAGGGTCCAAAATAAACATGTATGCCAAGCTGTGTGCCAAGCTGTGTGCCAAGCCCTTTCCAAGGATTACCCTTGGAACTCTCACAGTCAACCCTGTGGTGTGCTTTCTGTCCCAGGTTCCCGGTGAGATGGGTGTTGTCCACACCATTTGACACGTGGGGAAACTGAGACTCGAAGAGAAGTGACTTGCCCAAGGTCACACTGCAGTGACAGAGCTGACATTCAAGCCAGGTCAGGTGGTCTGCAGAGACTTTGCTCTTACACCACACCCCAAGGCTATCCTGATGACCACCCCTACCCAACTTTCACCCCCTACCTGTTGGCCAGCTGGATGCCACTCAGTGTGGTGGAGCCATCACGACTCACAAACAGCCGTAGGTTGCTGTCTGTGGAGACATGGGGGAGGATGGAGGCTGAGCTCTGGCAGACTCAGCTGGGGAGCCCCTAGAGCAGCAGCACTGCCCCCAGCCTGCCCAGCGCGGGCAGCCAGCTCACCCTCAGTGTTGCTGCCATCTGTGAAGTCCTGGCTCTGCATGATCTTCTCCACGATGTCATCTGCGTCAATTCGCGTGTCATCCACCCAGGTCGGGTGGCTCTCCATCAAGTCCTTCTTCCGCCTGGGTTGGGGCAGAGCAGAGGCACAACAGTCAGAGCAATAACAGGTACAACAACTGCATCTACAGCTCTTAGAATGTTCTAAGCACATTCCATGTTGTATTCATTTAGCCCTTACAACAACCCAGGGATGTCGGTGATGACTTTACAGATGAGGACATGGAGGCTCTGAGAGGTAACCTGCCCAAGGTCACACAGTGTGTAAATGGTGGACTCAACCCACTCTATCAGGCCTGACAGATCATACTCTTGACCACTACACTAAACTGCCAACAACCATTAACTGAGCACTTGCTATAAGCCAGACACAGAGCTATGCCCTTTATGAACGTCAACTGGTTGAATCATCAGCATCCAACCCTCTGAGATGGTGACAGGATTATCCCCATGTTATAGATGAAGAAGCAGAGGCTCAGAGAGCCATTAGAAGCCAAGATTTCTAGCCCTCTGCATCATGCTGCTCCTGGAGATCAAATGCCCAGCTGAACCCTCTTGGGCTCCTCAGCCCTTGCACCAAGCCCTGCCTGGTAAGCTCCGGCTCTGGCCAGGCCTCACCGGAGGGGACTGTTCTCTCCAGGAAGCACTGAGCAATAGGGCTCACCGAAAGGAGCGGTCTGACAGATGTGGGGGCCGGGGTGGCCGTGGCGGCTTCTCAGGGGGCCGGTGCTCCCGCTCGCTGCCCTCAGGGCCCTCCACAGTCATGCTGAGGCCGCCAGAGGCGCTGCTGCTAGTGGACGTGTTGCGGCGGTGAGTCAGGTCCGACAGGCTAGAGGAGCGCGAGTGCTCCGTGCTGTAGCCTGGTGGGTGGTCAAGGCGGGTGGTTCATTATTTGGGGGGCTCTCAGGACTATGGAAGGCCACTGACTTGGGGCCAGGTGGACACTCACCAGAGATCTTGGACTGCTGGCTGGCGTAGCTGGAGTTGCGGGAGTGGCCGGAGTGGAACACCTCCTCGGGGCTGGACAGGTTCTGGTCCGGCTCCTCTGGCACCCCTTGAAGGCAGGGAGGGGAGGGGAAGGAGGTTATCCAGTGGTGCCCACCCTGGCCCTTCTTCACACAAGTCTTCTCATTGAAACTCCTACAGTGGGTGGTTGAGGGGGAGCATCTATATTTCCATTTCACAGACTGAAAAACTGAGGTTCAGAGAGAAGAAGAAACCTGCCCCGAACCACAGCTGGCCATTTGAACCCAGGTTTGTTCATGCTACAAATATCTGTTGAGGAGCTCTTCCATGCAGGGTGCTGTACTGGGTGCTGTGAACAGGAGACAAGGTTGATTACCTCAGAGGGTACAGCAGACAGGAGGAATGCTGAACAAAAAACAACCCACAATTAACCGCAACTGAGGTGAGTGGTACAGAGCAGGGGTACTAGGAGCTGAATGTGTACTGGGCGTCAGGGAAGGCTTCTCAGGATGCAGGGGAGGGAGTGAGCCAGATAAGGCATCAGGGAAAGGGCCTTCCAGGCAGAGGGCACAGCATAAACAAAGGCCCTGAGGCTTGAATGAAGCTGGGTGAGTGTAGCTGGAGTGCAGTAAAACAGGTGAGGGAATGGGCTGGGAGAAGGAAGAGGACTGGCCCCGAAGGGCCTGTCATCCAGGGCACACAGCCTTGTCCCAAGTCACCCATAAGTCCAACTTCAAAACAAACTTTCTTGACACTCCCCAGCAGGAGGCACAAGGGAACCAGGAATCAGACAACAGCCACCATCTGCTGCTCATCCCAGCTTCCCCTGGCTGAGACCCATCCAGGGCTCTGAGGCTGCTACCAGCCCAGGACAGGACGGAAGGACTCATCTACCTCCTCTTCAGAGATGAGCACACCCAGGCCAAGGGCCAGACCCTGGGCCCGTTTGTGACCCTACCCGAAAACCAAGTGGCTTTTCAAGTTTCCAACAGGTCCTCTGCATGGGGGGTGGGAGCACCAGCTGCAGAGAAGAGTGGGGGCTCAAATCCTACCCTGTCTAGAAGAGGCGCCTATTCTATTTTTCCTAAAGGCACCTTCTGTGCTGGGTGGCCAGTCCCCAGATCTCTCCTCTACGGGCCCCACCCTGAAGCTGGAGAACACTGGCACTGAGAAGCCCCCATTCCTACATTCAGCCCCCAGGCTGGGGCGGACAGCTCTGGACCTAGCCCTCTACCATCCTGACTGGGTATGCAGGAAAGGTGGGAGTGGAGGAAAGATGGCCCCTTAGGGTGAGGGGGTCCCTCACAGCTCCCCACCCCTGGGGGCAGAATCACCCAGCAAACATCTGCTGTGCACCTAAGCCCTGTGCCCTCTCTAATTGCTTCTGTGGCACAAATCAGGGCCACCATGTACCACCTTGCTCACTCATCAGCTTGGGGCCAGTCCACCTCCCAGCTCTGAGCTCACCCAACGGAGAGCGGGTGGGGGAGCAGGGGGCCAAGGTTCCTGTCGGGGGGCCCTGCTCACCCCGCACAGCATTAGGTACAGAGGGGCCCAGCAGACGCTTGGGGGCAGGCCAGCACCTCCTCTCCTGGTAGTACCACCTCCTAATTGCCACACTGGCTCCTCTGGGGATTCAGGCTCCCTCTCATTTTTCACAACATTAGTAATAGTGGTAATTTAATGAAAATACAGTGCCAGGAAATAAACACTGAGTGCTTATTATGTGGCAGGCATGGCATTTGCATTTGCTTAGTTAATCCCCAAAGCAACCTAGGATGTAGTTACTATTAAAATCTGGTGCCGTCAAGTCGATTCCAACTCATAGCAACCCTACAGGACAGAGTAGATGCCCCATAGGGTTTCCAAGGAGCGGATGATGGATTCAAACTGCCGACCTTTGGGTTAGCAGCTAAACGCTTAAGCCACTGTGCACTATTACTGATCCCCATTTTACAGGAGGCCACTGAGACTAGAGGCAAAACGGCTGCCCAATGGCAGACAGTACTTGGGAGAGCATCCTACACCACCTCTCTCTGCCAGGAACACTGTGCCCCAGATGTCAGCCCAAACGCCACCCAGATGCTGCCTCTCCCGCCTTCTGTACCTGCTTTTCACAGCTCGTCACAGCTGTAAATGGGTATGTATTTGATTTACTTATAACTTAACGTCTGTCTCTCCTGCTAGATTAGGAGGGCCACGAGGGCAAGGATACCACGTCAGTGTCGGTGCAGGTCACTGCTGTGACCCTGGGGCCAACCACAGCACCTAGCACACAGGAGTGAATGGAGACCCCATTCCACCACCTCCCTCTCCTCAACAAGTCTCCCTTGGGACCTGGAGACACTGTGGTTATAAAAGCCTTCAGTCGCTGGGAGGGAGGGGCAAGATAGATGGGCAATGGTACCTGAGCTGAGGATGGTGGGCCGGGCCTTAGGGGGCCGGGACCCTGTGAGGGAGCTGGTGCTGCTGCTGCCGCTGCTGCTGGTCCCACCGCCCTTACATGTCAGCTGCAGGGAAGAATCCTGGCCCGGAATGGAGATGGACTTGGCAGTTGATGGTGGCCTGGGAGGACAGATGGGTTATGATGGGGGTGCCCTGCCCTTGGGGCCAGACAAAAACAGGAGAACCCGAGAGCCTGGCGGAGGGAAGAGTCCTTGTCGTCCCCCAACCTAGTGCCCAGGACCGAGCTCCCACCCCCTCTCACAGCCTGCACTGGCACTCACGTCTTGAAGCAAGGGTCTCCAGAGAGCAGGGACATACCAATGGTAACCTATGGGGAAGGGGGAGAAATCAGCCAGCCCGCCCGCCCACACCCTGCCCAGGTACCATGGCCTCCCTGCAGCCTCCATGGCTTCAGAAGGTCTGAAGTTTAATCCTGTCTCTGCCCCTTCCTGACTGGGGGGCTCTGGCAAAGCCACCTAACCTCACTGAACCCGTTTCCTCATCTGGAGGGTGGAGACGAGCCTAGCACCTGCCTCATGAAGTAGTGCCTTTGCCTGGCTCAGCGCCTGGCACCAAGTGAGTGTGCAGCACAAGTTAGCTACCTTTAGTTTAAACTATGACTACACTGTGAGCTCCTTGAGGGTGCCAGGAAATACACGTTACTAAGTACTTACTATATGCCAGTAATGGCATGTGCATTTGCTTGGTTAATACCCAAAGCAACCTAGGAAGCAGTTACTGTTCCTAATCCCACTTTACAGAGGAGGTCACCGAGACTAGAGGCGAAATGGCTAGCCCAAGGGCACGCAGCACACGGGAGAGCAAGAGCATGCTCTCTCTGTCCTCAGTGCCCAGCCTGCAGTCTTCACAGTGCGGGGGGAGGTGGGGGGCTCATAAAGCTCCACATGGTGGAAGAAGTGGCCCCTGAGCCAACATGGGGGACGAGAGTAGGGGGCGCTCTTACAATCCAACTCAGTTGGAAGGGGTTTAGTGAAAGTTTGTTGAATAAAAAGTAAGGCATGAAGCCATTAGAAATTTAACATACGCCTGTGCAAAGATTTTCGCGATGGCCCAAACATGGCAAGGTTTGGATCCCAAAGTCTGGGCTGAGATGGAACAACAGGCAGAGGGTAGCAGGGTTGGGAAGAGGTGCTCTGATCCCACTGACAAAAATGGTGACCACTGGGCGGAGGCTTTTTATGGCTATCTCATTTTGGCCCTGGGAGCAGCCTATAAGGTAGGTGATAGCCCCAGGTTGCAGATGAGGAAACTGAGACATTGAGAAGAGAAGCCACTCTCCAAGAAGCTAGGAAGTAGGGGAGCTGGCCTTGAACCCAAGGCCATATGACCACCAGGTCCTCCTGATATGGCTTGACAAGTGTGCGTGGGGCCACTGTCGGTGAGGCTCAAAGGCTGGACTCCCACCACATTCAGCCTCGACCTTTGGTCTCTGGTACCTCTGGTTCCTTCTGAAAAGGGTCCAGGAGGTCCAGAGCCCCTGCCTACCACCCCCTGCCCAGCTCTGCTCTGGGCATAACATGCTCCCACTGGGCCAGCTCCCTGTGAAGTTGTTAGGGCAAGACTTGCTTTCTCAGCCGGATGGAAGGGTGTGGAGATAGAAGAAGAGCGGAGTGCTGGTGGCGAAACCCAGACCTCTCTGTTTCCAGGAGGCCAAAGAGGCAGCTGCCTGGGGGGAAGGAGCTCCCCCACCACTGGAAACACGCACGTGGCTGGCCAGGGTGGGTGGCATCTGGGCCCTCACGGCAGCCGCCCACAGTCCACACAGGTTCTTCCACTCACTGATACTCCACCTGGCAGCTCAGGCCACCTCAACGAGTTCATGTGGGGCAGTGGTTAGGGGCTGGACTGCGGAGTCAAATGCTGGGGGATCAAGTCCCAGCTCTACTTGTGACCTCAGGTGAATTACTTAAATTCTGTGCCTCAACTCCCTCCTGTGCAAAACTGGGACTAGTAATAGACACCACACCTCACAGACTGTTGTCAGGGGATCTTGAGAGATAAGAGATGCACGCATTCAGCACAACGCTTATCTCATTGAAAGCGCTTACCTAACCATTAAGACAACTGTCTGGGTCCAACACTGACCCTCAATTATGGATGGGGGACACTGAGCCCAGTGGCCAGGCCAGGCCTCTGATGGTGGTTTCCTGATCCCTGGGCCCACATCTTCCCACTGCGTCTTCCCATGGTCTCACTGCCAGGTTCTGTGCCCACCTCCCACTCCTGCTCCTTGGTGGGAAGGAGCCAGAAGAGGTGGGAGGGCCTCTGGGTACCTTGAGGATGGAGTTGTCCTGGCGGGTGTTCTTCGTGTCATATCCTTCCAGCAGGCAGCAGCGTACTGTGGAGCCTGAGCCCGCAAACTCAGCCAGGTTCAAGTCGGCAAAGCCCAGCTGGGAGGAGAGGAAGGAGCGTGTGGGAGGCTTCAGGGAGTGTGGGCTCAGGGCTGGCAGACCCGGCCAGAAGGGTTAACTTGGCAGAGGTGGGGGAGGGACAGGATGGAAGGGCAGGCAAAGCCCCTGGGCCCACCCCAGAGCCCTGACTGTTGCATAACCAAGGCCCAAGAACAGAGGCCTGGGTCTGCGGCACTGCACCAATGTGGCAAAGCCAGGAGCTCACATCCCTGAGCTGCACAAAGCGCCCTTTGTGCACATCCCAGAGTGCACCAGGGCCAGTGTGCCCGAGATGAAAGGACATTGTTGTCTGTGACACAGACACATTGTTCCCTGGGAAACAAGGCCGTGCTGTCGGGAGCTGCCAGACGAGTGAGCAGGGGAGGAGAGAAGGCCTGTGGGAACTTGGCAGCAGGGTGGGGTGATGGGACACCCCTCCTCCCTGGGGGGCTTGGGAGGAGAGGAACAGGCACTTTGCAGGACAAGTGGGAAACCCCAGGGAAGGCTCTGGCCTACAAGTCCCCCTGGCAGAGGCCTGATGTGAGGGGGCTGGCAGGCAGAGTCCAAGGTCTGGATGAGCCCTTGAGGCCTGGCAGGCTCCTTGGAACTCTGGGATCCAAGGAGGGGTACTCTGGCTGCTCTTCTGATGCTAAGTCCAAGAGGGGGTGGGGAGGGAAGTGGGAGAAAGAAGTACTCTTAAAGCCAAGTCTGCTCAGACCTGGAGGGAAAACTGAGGATGAAGTGAGTGGGTACCAGGCTTGGGGGCGGTGAGCACAATCCAACAAACCAGGGACATTTATTGAACACCTGCTGCATTCGCATCTCTACTGCAGGGTTTAAGAGAATAAGCTCCAGAATCAAAGACTTGGGTTCAGATCCTGGCCTCCCCATTGACTAAGAGTGACCCTCATTTTACAGATAAAGGAAACAAAGGTTCAGGGAGGGGAAATGATTTGCTCAGGACCACCAGCTTTAACCAACAGAGCCAGGAGTAAACTCAGGCCTGACCAGTGCCAAGTCCCACCACCTCTCTAGGTCTTGTTTTCTCTTCTGTATAATGGAAGTAAAGCTTACAGTGAAGATTCAATTTAGATGCTGGAAGGGAAGGGGCCTGCCAGTGGCTGACGTGGTAGGTGCTCCATACATGTTTTCTGGGTAGAGGTGGGATGCTCCAGCTGTTTGCTGATCGTTTCTTTCCTAGTTGGGTGGCTGTCCTCACCCACATGAGGCAACAGGAGGAGAAATTTCCATTCTGACAGCACCATCCCCAGCCTGGTTCTAGCCACCCTGTCCTCTGCTTTGGAGAGGGCCATCAGCACTCATGGCCAGGGCAAAGTGCACGGTACAGCCCGCTGAGCTTCCTGATCTCTGGTTAGTGGCCACGCCCTGTGCAGCACCACCCTCAGGACTTCCGTGCAGGGTGAGAGTTGAGGTGAAGGCATTTCCCCCTTCCAACTGACTAAGCCCACCCTCCCGCTGGACTATCTTCCTGGGAGTTATAGAGAATGCGCCAAGAGTCCACATGGAGGGGGACTTAGAGTAGAGCCTGAGGTCAACCTTCCAGAGCCATCTTCTTGATGCAGGGATGAATTGTCTGTCGGTGCAGTGAAAACCTGGCAACAACGTAGATGTCCAACAAGTGGGGACTGGCTGAATCAACCCAGCCACACAATGTGATACTCTGCCGCTGTTAGAAAGTACATTTGTCTGTGTTGACATGAAAAGATGCCCGTGATGTATGGGTAGGTAAAAGCCCAAGCTGCAGAATCACTTTAGAACGAATCCCATTTGTACATGAAAAATCATATTGTTTGCCATGTGTACAAGTATATATATATAGGGTGATCATTTTATATTTCTCTAATCATATGTATGTATTATTCACTGTTCTGTATGATATATTTCACGATAATTTTTTTCCCCCTGAAAAGGTCTGCAAAGATCCTAACGAATCCCAGTGGTGAGGTCTGGGGAGGAGGCCTGGAGTGGGGTGGGGTGGGTGGTAGAAACCATCCCTTTTCACCACATGAACTTCTGCATTATTTGTGTTGCAACAAACCTATGCTGCCTTAATATTAAGTGCGAAACTATCAATAACGGCATTTCTAAAAAACAATCCATTCCATGTAGGGCTGAGTGTCTCTTGTTTGGGGAAGAGAGGGGGCTGGAAGTTCTCCCAGGAGCTTCTCTCATGCCTGTCCTCTCCCACCCCAGTGCATTCCATCATTCCGCCCCTTCACAGCCCCGCTTACCTTAGAATAAGCCTTCCCGCCTTTCAGCTCCTGCACAGGGAGGGAAGACATAAGCAGTTGGTGACTAGGGAATCCAAGGAACCGTGTGGGACCATCCCGTTTTCCCTTGGGGGAGGATAAGTCAGGGGATGGGCCTGAAGCGACCAGATCAATGTCCCCAACCCTGTCGCTTGGCCCCAGGCCTGCAGCCCCCACCCCGCCCGTGAGCCCCAGCCTCACCTTGCGCACAGACACACGGAAGACACAGGGGTCCAGGAGGCCGGTGGCCGGGTTGGCGCTCATCTTACACACGAAGGTGAACCTCTTCCGCCATCGCACACAGTTCTCTTGCACCTCCTCCCTGTGGGTCAGGCGGGGACACATGAGCACAGGCATACATGTGCACGGGCACACAGGTCAGCACTGCCAAAGGGACCCCACATCAGCGACAGGGCTCACCTCTGGGGATGGGGGGGTGGGTGAAGGGCCTACTGCCAGAGGGAGTGAAGGGGAGGGGGGCTCTCACGTCTCACTTTGTATCACAAAGTGACTTAATTTTCACAATAAGAATGTGCTAGTGAAATTGCTGAAGTGCAAAAACACAAGGAAGGGTGAAGTCATGCTGAGAGCAGCTGACCCCTTCCTCAGAGAACCGACAAGCTGTCTGTGCACTCTGGGCCTGGTCAGCAGAACCCTCCTCTGCCCGGGCGCTGCCCTCCCCCGCACCTTGCTCTGCGGCCTTGGGCAACTCCTTCACTGTTGCCATTACCTCCCACTAGCCAAGCTCCTGCGGGCCATCTACTGTGTCCCTCCCAACTGTCTTCCCAGGAGGGACTACTGTTAGCCCACTTTATAGATTAGGATACTGAAGCTAAGCAAACAGCCCAGTTCTGCCTGACTCCAGAGCCCCCTTCTTCACCAGTAATAACAACAATGGCAATAATAATAATAGCTGCTAACACTCATATGGTGCTTACCATGTGCTGGACAGTGTTCAAAGCATTTTACAAAAGCTGGCAGTCATTGATGACTGCTCCAATTGCTAGAGATACATGATCACACGGAACCCTTCCAACAACTCCCAGGGGCAGCTACTGTAATAATTCGATTCCTCATTCAAGGAAAGCAGAAACTCTGAGGGCTAAGACTCTCCCGCAAGGTACACCACTGGTGAGAGGCAGAACAGGGATTTGAACTCAAGCAGCCTGGCTCTAGCTGCCACACCAAAGCTGAGACACCAATTCAGGGCTCTCGGCTTCCCTGACACTAAATGGGGGCCTGGCCTTTCAGTCCCCCACATTCCTCCTGAGGCTAGGGAGCATGACCGAGCTGAATAAATCAGCACCCCTTCAACAGGGAGGTGCTTTGTGCCCTCGGAGTGGGTGGGAACCAGTGGGAGCAGTTCATCCAAGCTTCTCCCAGCTGCTGTGGGGGCCTTGGCAGGATCTGGGGGTGGTGGCAGCACGCGGCAGAGATGGGCTCTATGCCCCACGCAGCTCTCAGCCTCCCACAACCCGCCTGGCAGAACCGATGCTCAGGGAAGAGAGGGGTAGCGTGAGAGACATTATCTCTAGTTTCCAGAGAAAATAACCTCTCCACACCCTAAGTGACCTGAGGGGCATGGGTTAACTGTCAGACTAGGGAATGAGAGTGAAGGGCCACAAGCCAAGCATCTCCTGAACATCGGCTTGATTGCTTCTCACAGCAACTTCGTAAGGTAGCTCTATTCCACCTCCTTCTACAGCTGAGGGCACTGACATGCCAACAGAAAGCCACCCTCCAGAGATCACACCTCTAGTAAGTGACAAAGCAGGATTTGAACCCTGAACTTTCCAACATCAGAGCCTGAGCACTCAGCCACTGCCCTGGTTCCCAGGCCTCAAAGAGCCCTGGAAAGCCTGGCACAGAAGCTATAGGTGTTCGGAGCCAGCAGTGCCCTGCCATGCATACTCCCACTCATCTATATGAGTGTCAGGTATGTGCTAGGTAATGGGCTACTGTAGTACACTTTATTCACAGACTAATATTTTACAGTTACCCCCAGTGAAGACTCAGTGTCACCAGGAGAGGGTAGGGGGAAGAGCTGAGTCAAGGGCAGTGA
The DNA here is from genome assembly GCA_030035585.1 of Dugong dugon. NCBI lineage: Eukaryota > Metazoa > Chordata > Mammalia > Sirenia > Dugongidae > Dugong > Dugong dugon. The sequence continues at coordinate 72,691,900 of CM057471.1, forward strand.
TAGCTGCAGGGAGGGGACACTCAAGCTCAGACCCAAACGAAGAGTGGGCAGTTGCCAGGTCAAGACAGTTCCAGGCAGAGGAAACAGCATGAGTGAGGGGCAGATGTACTCTCCATTCTATTGGGGAATGTCTCCTTGGCTGATGAAAGCTCTAAGACTAGTCTTCTATGAGGAACCCCCTCCTGTCAACCCTCTCCTGTTTCCAGGAGGTTTTGAGGATGGGACCAAGGCTTATCCTGTGTACCAGAAAGGGCCGTGATGAGGGACACTGGGACTTGGGTCAGGCAGATCTGGGCTTACAGCCCTCATACTCACTCTGGAGCTTGACCTCTCTTTGTTCTCATCTGTAAAATGGGCACGCCACAGACTCCCTCGTGGGCCCTGAGAGCACCCAGGGAAGTTGAGCCCCACAAAACGCCTGGCCTTGTGAGGAAGGCTGCTGTGAGACATGTTTCATCTGATAAAGATGCTAGGGTATAGGGGGACTCAGTCACCAGAATGTGCCAACCTCTTTAGGAGGGTGCACTCCAGCAAATTCCTGTAACCCCAAGACTTGGCAGGAGCAAAAAAGGTCAGGACCAGAGATAAGGGGGAGGAAGGAAGAGTACCTGACTCACCTGGCAGCAGGTATGGGTGGATACTCTCGGGCAGCAGGTGCCACAAGAGGAGTGGAAGCCCTGGGGTAGGGGGTGTCACCTGACCCTAGTCATGCAAGCTTCACTCATTCATTCAAAAAACTGAGCAACATCTGTGTACCCAGCCATGTTCTATGCACTGGGAACACAGCAGTGAGCAGCTTACATTCTGGTAGGAGGATAAAGATGAGGATCAAACAAAGCAGAAAAATACATGGTAGTGGAAAGGAAGAAGTAAAACTATCTTTATTCGCTGATGACGTGATCTTGTATGTAGAAAATACTAAGAAATCCACTAAAAAATAATAGAACTAATAAATGACTTCAGCCTGTTTGTAGGATAAAAGATTAATATACAAATAGCAATTGTATTTCTATAAACTAGCAATGAACAATCCAAAATGAAATTAAGAAAACACTTCCATTTATGATAGCATGAGAAAGGATAAAATAAGTAGGAATGAATTTAACAAAAGTGGTACAAAATTTATACTCTGAAAACTATAAACCATGTTGAAAGAAATTAAAGACGATTTAAATAAATGGAAAGACATCCCATGTTCATGAATGAGAAGACTTAATATTGTTAAGATAACAATACTCCCAAATTGATATACAGTTTCAATGTAATCTCTATCAGAATCCCAGCTGGCTTCTTTCTTTGCAGAAATTGACAAACTGATCCTAAAATTCATATGGAAATTCAAGGCACTAGAATAGCCATAGCAATCTTGAAAAAAGAGCAAAGCTAAAAAATTCACACTTCTTGATTCAAAACTTACTATGAACTTACAATAACTGAAGCAGTATCATTCTGGCATAAGGATAGATACAGAGAATGGAACAGAACCGACAGTCCAGAAATAAACCCTCACATTTATGGTCAACTGATTTTTAACAAGAATGCTAAAGTAACTCCATGGGGGAAAGAACAGTCTTTTCAATAAATAGCGCTGGGACAACTGGATATTCATGTGAAAAAGAATAAAGTGGGATTCTTACCTCACACCATATACAAAAATTAACTCAGAATGGATCACAGACCTAAATGTAAGAAAACATGGGGATAATTCTTTGTGACCTTGGATTAGGCAACAGTTACTAAGGACACCAAAAGCACAAAGACAAGAGAAAAATTTGAACTTCATCAAATTAAAAACTTGAGTGCTTAAAAGGACACCATAAAGAAAGTGAAAAGACAATTCACAGAATGAAAATATCTGCAAATCACATCTATGACAAGAGACTTATATATCTAGAATGTATACAGAACTCTTACAACTCAATGATAAAAGACAAATAACCCAATTAAAAAAAAATGGGCAAAGGACTTGAATAGACATTTCTCCAAAGAAGATATATAAATAGTCAGTAAGCACATGAAAAGATGGTCAACATCATTAATCACCAGGGAATGCAAATCAAAACTACAATGAGATACCACTTCACACCCACTAGTACGGCTACAATCAAAAGACAGGTAATAAGTGTTGGTGAGGATGTAGAGAAATTAGAACCCTCATACGCTGCTGGCAGGAATGCAAAATGATGCAGCTGCTTTGGAAAACAGTCTGGCAGTTACTTAACAGATTAAACATGGAGTTACTATATGACCAAGCAATTCCATTCCTAGGTATCTACCCAAGAAAAATAAAAACATAGCCATTATTTATAATAGCAAAAAAAGTGGAAAACAACTCAGTGTCTACCAACTAATGAATGGATAAACAAAATGTAGTATATCCATATAATATCACTTGGCAATAAAAAGAAATGAAGTACTGACATATGCTACAACACAGATGATTAACCTTGAAAACACTGTGATAAGTGAAAGAAGCCAGACACAAAAAATCACATACTGCATGATTCCATTTACATGAAATACCCAGAATAGGCAAATCCATAGAGATAGAAGGTAGATTAGTGTTTGCCAACAGCCTGGAGTTGTGAGAGGGGATTAGGAGGGAATTGAGAGTGACTGCTAATGGGTACAAGCCTTCTTTCTGGGGTGACGAAAATATTCTAAAATTGTGGTAATGGTTGCACATATCTATATTAAAACCCACTGAACTGTACACTTTAAATGGGTGACCTATACAGTATATGAATTTTATCTCAATAAAGCTGTTACCAAAAAAAAAAAAAAAAAAAAAGCATGGTAGGTCAGATGGTGATAGAGAAAAATGGAGAAAACAGAGCAGGGAAAGCAGGTCAGGAGGGGTGGGCAGAGATCAGGAGATAGGGCTGCTACTTTAGGTGGTAGACAGGGAGAGCCCCTAAGGCAGTACAATCTGATCAAGGCATGGAATGAAGTGAAGGTGTAAGCTGTGCAAAGACCTGGGGTAAGAGCTGTTCAGAGGTGGTAACAGCAGGTGCAAAGGCCCTGAGGTAGAAACGTGCTTGGTAAATGGAAAATAGCACAGAGGCCAGTGGCTGATGGGGAGAGGGGTGGGGGAGGAGAGGAGGGGTGAGGCTGGCAAGAGAGCAGGGGGTCAGGTCACATCAGACCTCGAGGGCCATGTCTGAGGACTTTGGATCTTATTCTGACAGTGGCTCTGTCTTGTCATCATGGATTCTGGCTTTGGGCAGAGGTTGAGAGCAGCCTCAGAGGAGGCAGGTAGAGGGCTGAGAGACCAGAAACGCTTCCCAAACAGCCAGGGGCCCAAGCCTGAAAGGGGGAAAGGGCTACAGGGTAGCCACGTCTCCCTTACTCTCAGATCCTCTCCTCCAACCCTGCTCGGGAGTTGGAAGCAGCTGCTGGAGACCTGAGGAGGAAGCTTGCTGTGCTGGGCATGCTGAAACACCCAGAGGAATTAGGATTAGTGTCTGGGAACAAAAGCAGATATATCGAATTGTGGGTTTTTCTCCCTTCCCTTTTGAGAGTCAGCCGTGGGAACACCTATCCAGGAAGCTCGCAGGCCGCTCGTGGCTCCTGCTGGCCCTCCCAAGCTCAGGTAACAGGCCTCTTCCTCCTCTCTTTTTGAGGGAAGGAAGGTGAACCTGGGCAGGACTCATAGGATCTGAGCTGGGCCTCCCTCCTGTTTCCATAGGGCTCTAAACACACACCTACTAAATGCCACCACTCCCACAGGAAGAAGCTAACAGCCTCGCCTCACCTCGCCCCTAGGAGTCACAGCAAGGGTAAAATAAAAACCACAGCAGGGGCCATTTCCTGAGGGGCCTACTGTGTGCCACCTGGAATTCTCCAACAATGTTTAAATGTGTTATCATAGTCCACTTTCTGGATGAGAAAAGTGGGTTCAGCAAGGTTACCAAACTCACCCTAAGCCTTAGAGCTGTGAGCAGCAGAGACAGGGCTCTAGACCAGCCCTGAGTGACAGAGTCCGAGAGGGCCCAGCCAGGACCTAGCCCTGCAGCTGTCTCCAGGGCCCACAAAGCCTCCCCATCTACACTGAGGGCCCCTCTGGCGGGAGGGCACTGGGTACCCCCAGTTGGGTGGTATGGACTCCCAGGCACATAGAAGGGGTAAGAGGGGAGATGATCACAGGCTCAGGGGTGGGGATGTGATCATAGAAATGAACCTCCCTCCCTCCACCCACAGGAATGAAGATGGAGCTAGGCGCTAGTCAGGTCACTTGAAACCTGTTTGAGTAAATCTTAAGACTTGACTAACATAAAACTCTTTTATTAAGTACCTACTATGTGCCAGGAGCCCTGGTAGCATAGTGGTTAAGAGCTCGGCTGCTAATCAAAAAGGTCACCAGTTCAAATCCACCAGTTGCTCCTTGGAAACCCTATGGGGCAGTTCTACTCTGTCCTATAGGGTCACTATGAGTCGTAATTGACTTGACAGCGCCGAACAACAACAGCAAAAACATGCCAGGAAGGAGCCCTGGTGGTGCAGTGGTGAAGCGATCGGCTATAAATCCAAATGTCGATGGTTCAAACCCACCAGCCACTCCTCAGGAGAAAGATATGGCAGCCTGCTTCTGTAAAGATTTACAGGCTTGAAAACCCTATGGGGCAGTTCTCTGTCCTACAGGGTCACTATGAGTCGGAATCAACTCGATGGCAACAGGTATGTGCCAGGGACATAAACAGGAACAAAGCAGACAGAAATTCCTGTCCTCAAGGAGCTTATACTCTGGTGGTGGGTCAGATGATGCTATGGGGGAAAAGGAAGTAAGGGCATGAGGTTAAGATGGCCAGGGAAGGTCTTAATGGCAAAGTGCCATCTGAGCAAAGAGCTGAGGGGGTAAGAGAGGGAGTTATGCAGATACTTGGGGGAAGAGCAGCCCTGGCAAGTGCAAAGGCCCTGAGGTGGGAATGTGCCTAACATGTTTAAGAAAGAGCAAGGAGGCCAGTGTGGCTGGAGCAGAGTGAGCAAGGGGGAATGGTGGGAAGTGACACTGGAGAGGAAATCTTGGCCTCAAATTTACAAAGACTTCTCAGAAGGAAGGGGCCTTGCGGACGTGCTGGCAATCGCTGGTGTCCACATGTGCAGGAGTGAGCAGCTGCTGCTATGTTTACAGTCGTGAAGAATGGGGACAATCCAAATGCGCAACACGGGTCTGCTCAAGTCAGCATCAGGCTGGCAGGTTCCAGGAAAAACCAGAGGTGCAGGGGTGCCTGTGCTCACCGACAGAGAAAGATGGCCCCATCTCACCTGCAGGAAAAGCAAGATGCAGAAAAGTATCTATAATACAACCTCACTAAAAAAGAAAAAAAAATCCACTGTCTAATGTCTGTGTGCACAGAAAAAAACTGGAGGTGTTCACCTCACCTTGCTAAGTCACCAGGGCCACCTCTGGCCACTGGACTTTCAGAGATTAGAGATGGGCAGGGAGGGAGAAAGAAAGAAGGATGTGGAGGGGACGGGGTATTGTGTATTCTTTTTAGAAGTGACAAGTATCAGTTTAACTTTTTTTAAAAGCAGGTCTGGGGGAAAAAACTCATTTAGGAGTCCTTAAAGTTTCAACCAAGTCAGAGGCCAAAAAGTCTCTGGGGAATAACTCCTGGGAATAGCAGAGGCCCACAACAGCACTGCAAGACCCTCTAGAGTGTCTAGAATCCTGAAAACTGAGAGCCCCCAGCACATGTCCTCCAGTGACAGGGAAAAGGCAGAAAGCTGCCTCTAGTCTCAGAAAGAGGGAGTGTGTGAAAAGTTAAAACAAATAAGCAGCTATGAAGAAAAATTACAAATAAAATGTTTATTAAGAAAACACCCTGGATAAGCAAAGCATTACTGAAGAAGAACAAAGTAGGAGGCCTCACACTCCCCAATCTCAGAACCTACTATACAGCTTTGGTAGTCAAAACAGCCTGTACTGGTACAACGACAGACACACAGACTAATGGAATAGAACTGAGAACCCAGAAGTAAATTCATCTACCTATGGACAGCTGATCTTGACAAACGGTTGAAGTTCATTAAATAGGAAGAGAGAGTCTCTTTAACAAATGGTACTGGCAAAACTGGACATCCATTTGCAGAAAAATGAAACAGCCATACCTCACGCCATACACAAAAGCTAACTCAAAACAGATCAAAGACCAAAGACCTAAACGTAAAACTTAAGACTATAAAGATCATGGAAGAAAAAATAGGGACAATGTTAAACCAAAAAAAAGCAAACCCAAATCCACTGTTGCCGAGTCAATTCCAACTCATAGCGACGCTATAGGGCAGAGTAGAACTGCCCCATAGGGTTTCCAAGAAGCAGCTGGTAGATTAGAACTGCCAACCTTTTGGTTAGCAGCTGCGCTCTTAACCACTGCACCACCAAGGCCCCAGGGCAACGTTAGGGGCCCTAATACATGACATAAATAGAATACCAAACATACCTAAAAATGCACAAACGGCAGAAGATAAACTAGGATAACTGGGTTTCTTAAAAATTAAACACTTATGCTCATCAAAAGACTTTATTAAAAGAGTAAGAAAAAGAACCTGCAGACTGGGAAAAACTTTTTTGGCTATGACATATCCGACAAGAGTCTAATCTTTAAAATGTATAGAAAACTTCAACACCTCAACAACAAAAAGACAGCCCAGTTAAAAAATGGGCAAAGGACATGAACAGACACTTCACCAAAGAGGGCATTCAGGCAGCTAACTAACACATGAAGAGATGCTTGTGATCATCAGCCATTGTTGTTGCTGTTGCTGTTTGCCATCGAGTCCATTCTGGCTCATAGCGACACTATAGGACAGAGTAGAACTGCCCCATAGGGTTTCCAAGGAGCAGCGAGTGGATTTGAACTGTCGACACTTCTGATTAGCAGCCTGAACTCTTAACCACTTCGCCATCAGGGCTCCAAATAGCCATTCCAAAATGAAACCAAATCTGTTGCCATCGAGTTGATTCCGACTCATAGCTACCCTATAGGACAGAGTAGAACTGCCCCTTAGGGTTTCTAAGGAGCAAGGTGGATCTGAACTGCTGACCTTTGGGTTAGCAGTCAAGCTCTTTAACCACTGCACCACCAGCCAGTAGAGAGATACCATCTCACCCAACAATGATGGCGCTGATCAACAAAACGAAAAACAACAAATGCTGGCGAGGTTGTGGGGAGACTGAAACTCTTATACACTGCTGGCAGGAACGTAAAATGGCACAACCACTATGGAAAACGTGCAGCCCTGGTGGCGTAGTGATTAAGAGCTAGAATGCTAACCAAAAGGTCGGCAGTTCGAATCCACCAGGTGCTCCTTGGAAACCCTAAGGGGCAGTTCTGCTCTGTCCTATAGGGTCGCTATGAGTCAGAAATGACTTGACAGCAATGGGTTTGGTTTGGTTTTGGTACTACAGAAAACAGTATGGCACTTCCTTAAAAAGCTAGAAATAGAAATACCATATGATCCAGCAATCCCACTGCTAGGTATATATCCTAGAGAAATAAGAGCTGTGACAAGAATAGACATATGCACACCCATGTTCATTGCAGCATTATTCACAATAGCAAAATGATGGAAACAACCTAAGTGTTCACCAATGGATGAATAGATAAACTGTGGTACATACACACAATGGAATACTACACAACAAGGAACAATCATGAATCCACAGAAAATCTCACAACATGGATGAATCTGGAGGACATTATGCTGAGTGAAATAAGTCAATCACAAAAGAACAATACTGTATGAGAACACTATTATAAATAGTTAAGAAAAGGTTTAAACACAGAAAGAAACATTTTTTGATGGTTACCAGGGGTGGGAGAGGGAGGGAGGGAAAATCACTAACTAGAGAGTAGACACGTGTTAACTTTGGTGAAAGGAAAGGTAGTACATAATATAGGGGAAGTCAGCACAACATGACCAAGGCAAGGGAAGACACTGAGAGGTACGCAAGAATAAAAGGCAATGACAATAAATACTACAACACATACAATCCTGCAACAATAGTAATTGCTGTTAGGTGCCGTCAAGTCAGTTCCAATTCATAGCGACCCTATGTACAACAGAACAAAACACTGCTTGGTCCTGTGCCATCCTCACAATTATTATGCTTGAGCCCATGGTTGCAGCCACTATGTCAATCCATCTCATTGAGGGTATTCCTCTTTTTCGCTGTCCCTCTGCTTTACCAAGTATGATGTCCTTCTTCAGGGTCTGGTCTCTCCTAATAATATGTCCAAAGTATGTGAGACATAGTCTCGCCATCCTTGCTTTTAAGCAGCATTCTGGTTGTACTTCTTCCAAGACAGATTTGTTCATTCTTTCAGCAGTCTATGGTATATTCAATATTCTTCGCCAACAGTAATAACAAACAATAATTTATGAGTGGATACGTAGGTAGATATGTATGCTGAATAGGTGTGAGAGGGTGTATGGGAGTACACATAAGTGCATATATAGGTTTGGTTGTGGATATTTTTACATACATATCTGTAAGTGCTGCATGTATATTCATTTACATAATAGAGCACACAGGGGGCACAGTCATGGAAACATCCTAGACATAACCAAACACCTTGCAGGACTGAGTTGCTGGGCTTGATGGCTAAGGACCATAGTCTCAAGGGACATCTAGGTCAATTGGCATAACATAGCATAAAGACAACGTCCTACGTCCTACTTTGGTGAGTAGCATCTTAAAAGCTTGCAAGAAGCCATCTAAGATACAACTATTGGTCTCTTTCCATCTGGAGCAAAGGAGAGTGAAGAAAACCAAAGACTCAAGGAAACAATTAGTCCAAAGGACTAATGGACCATAGGAACCACAACCTTCACCAGCCTGAGACCAGAAGAACTAGACGGTGCCTGGCTACTACTACTGACCACTCTGACCAGGATCACAATAGAAGGTCCCGGTTAAGAGTGGGAAAAAAAAATGCAGAACAAAATTCGAATTCATAAAAAAGACCAGATTTACTGGTCCAAGAGAGACTGGAGGAACCCCTGAGACTATGGCCCTTAGATACCCTTCTAATTTGGAACTGAAGCCATTCCTGGACATCACCTTTCAGCCAAGTAACAGACAGGCCTATAAAATAAACAGTAACACCTGTGAGGAAAGTGCTCCTTAGAATAACCATCAATATGAGACCAAAAGGGCAACACGTGCCCAAAAGCAAAGATGAGAAGGCAGGAAGGGGCAGGAAAACCGGGTGAATGGAAACGGGGAGCTCAGGATGGTAATGGGGAGAGTGCTGACACATTGCGGGGATTGCAACCAATGTCATGGAACAATTTGTGTATCAACTATTGAATGGGAAGCTAATTTGCTCTGTAAACCTCCACCTAAAGCACAATATAAAAAAAAAAAAAAAGAAAGAAAACCAAGACTGAGTAGCCCCCCTGCTGATGTAGCTCACCACTGGGCTAGAAAACTAAAACAAAAAAACAACAAAGCCAAGGCCCAGAGGGCCTTACCATGGGAGCCCAGAATCTTGGAGTCTGGGCTTGAGTAGCTTGTTCCACTTCCACATTGATGTGAGGAGACAATGCCTAGAAGGAGGGAGGGAGGCCTGGCTAAGGTAGGGGTGAGGGGTCACCAGTGCCATTCTCTGTGTTTCTGTCCTCAAGTTGTTCCCATAATTGAAACTTAAATTGGAAAGTAAGAAAAGAGTGTGAAGTTATGAGGGCTGGTCAAAAGCAAAAAGGATTTGAACCTCCATCTACCTGATTCAGGCTTGGGCTACACTTGCCCCGAGGCATTGCCGAGTTGCCCCGTGGGGTGTGCGGGACCGCAGGCAGGACTGGGTATCCTCATGGAAAGAAAGAGCAACACCCGGGCTCTCCCCAGCCTGGGGTTTCAGGATGCAATTCGCCAGATCCAGGCTGCTGGGGACAGGTAATTACAGAGACTGGGTTTTCAGGGCGGCTTCAGGGGAGTTTCATTTTTAGCTTTAAGATATACAATTAGACGTCTAAACCCCAGAGGCAGGGCAAGGGATACTGGTGGGGTGAGCCCTCCACCCACCACAGATCCCAGCAGCAGAATTCAGCTATTTCTGGGCTGTCCTGAAATAGAATGGCACGCCCCCACCGGGCTAGTATCCTCAGCCCACAGAACTCCCCTGGCCCCAGGAAGGCGAGACGAGTGACCTGACCACCCTGTGGCCCATACCTGGTGACCAAGCAGAGTGGTGTGGGACCTGGAGTCAAAGCCTGACTGGAGCCTCTATCATGCACCCACAAAGGCTTACTGTGGGCGCCAGCTCCGTGCCAGGCCCCGTGCTGGGTACAGGGACACAACGTGAGCACACCTCCCTCGAGGAACCTTCAGTTGAGTGGGGAGACAGACATTACACAACAAATTCATGACAAATGCCACCAGTCTCAAGAAGTAGAACTGAGTCAGAAGAGTGTTGAGCAGAGCAAGGGTCTGATCTAGTCTGAGGGTAGGAGTCAGAGAAGGTTCAGGGGACAACGACGTCAGAGGTGGGACCTCGAGACTAAGGGTGGTTGGTTGGGTGATGATTCAGGTAGAAGGACGTTCCAGGCAGTGGGAACAGGCCAGGGAAGACCCAGAAACAAGGAGATGGCTCCCAGGAGGAGGTGAGAGAAGACCAGGGTGGTGGGATTAGGCCGATGCAGGTCAGGGGCTGCCTCCGTGGCCCAGGGGAAGCCCACCACAGTGAGTCTTGACTCCTTCATCTGTAAAAGGACATGGTGCTTATCACACGGGGTGTTTGGCATGACTCCACAATCCTGTGTCCAGGCTCCTTTATCCACTGCCCTGCTCAGCTGGAGAGGGCAGAGGATACAAAGATTTCTCCCAATACAGTAGGTGTGCAGCCTAGTGTTTGCCCCATTGCTCTCAGGGGACCAAGACAGGCAGCTGGCCACAATGGGGACCCCATATGGAGATCCCTGAATGGTTGTGGATCCCATGCAGATGTTACCACTGTCTCCCCAGAGCCCAGGACATAGCTGGCCTAGAGCAGGACCTTTGCCCTGGTCTGACCCCAGCACCTGCTCTGGAACATACAGGTTTGTCTTTAATTAATCAACAATAAAAACAATTCCCATTCACTGAGCTGTTCTGTGGGCCACATGTTTTATGTACATGACCAACTGAATCCTACTCCAATCCTATGAGGTATACGCCGTTATCATCCCCATTTTGCAGATGAAGAACTGAGTCCCACAGAGGGGACAGGACAGGCCCAAGGTCACAGAACAGGGCTGGATGCTGAAGCGAGGTGGCCAGGCACCAGGCTATACCTTCACCTCTACACCCTACTCCTTTCCCCATGCCAGCTCCCCTCAAACACAGGAAGGAAGTGGAGACCCCAGAGGAGGGAAACGCTGTCTCCCCAGGTCCTCAGCACCCGAAGGCTGCTGAACAGGCCTTGAAGGTCGTGAAGGATGGCAAGCCAGGCTGAAGTGAGCCACCATCCTCAGGGACTCCAATAGTTTCTATGGTTTCTGGAAATTGACTCCCTGTCCCATTCCCAGCACCTAGCCCACGCCTGATTCAGTGTCACTGTCCATTAAGTACAATGAGATCTCATAGTCTTGGAGTTCCTGGGATTCCACTATGCAGGCAACAAGGGCCAGAGCCATGGCTATCTCCTGGCAATAGGCCACCATGGCCCCCAGGATGTCAGGCCAACAAGGTCCTTGCTGACAGGGACTAAATGGACTGATCAAGACCTCTCCCCAGAGTCATCGCAGGAACAGGGAAGACAGAGAGGAGGTAACTGTGGAATCAGTGGGGCAGCCCAGCCCAGCCCAGCCCAGGCCCTGTGATGGAGTCTTAGGACAGAACTCCAGCATGAGCCCACATCCACCCTCAGCACTTCACCTTCCCAACTGCAAGTACTCTGTCCGTACATCTGTCTTGTGCATCACTACACGCCTAGCACGGAGCTCTGGACCGGCAGGGAGCAGGTGTTCAATCTGTGGCAGAGCCATGAGCAGAGAGGGTGGTGGCAAGGCGCTGCAGAACAGGGGTTCTCAGATTCGAGCAAACATGGAGAAAAAAAAACCTAGCTTGTCAGAAATGCAGATTCCCAGTCCCTGCCAGAACTACAGACTCAGGACAGGGTTTCTCAATCTCGGCATCACTGATGTCGTCACCGTGGTGGCTGCCCTGTGCACTGCAGGGTGTTTAGCAACATCCTGCCAGTAGTACAACTCCAGTTGTGATCATCAAAAATGTCTCCAGCCGTTGCCAGAGGTCCCCCCAGGGGAACAAATCACCACCACTTGAGAACCACTGCTGGGGCCTTGGTTTAGACGTTCTGAATAAGCTCCCAGGTGATTCGGATGCAGGGAGCTGGGCACCCGGCAAAGATCATGGCTTCATCAAATGAGGCCTCGCCCCTCCAAAAGGAGAAAAGATACATAAGTCCATCCTACCCCTGGCTGACAGCACAGTGGGAGCCCCCCGCCACACACATCCCATCCCGGCGGCCCCTGGGGCCTGCACCTCTTTAGCCACGTGAACCCTGTGATGGCCTGGTCTCTCAGTCCTTGGCCAGATTCCTGCAGGAGCGAGCGGGCGTAATGATGCAACCAAAGTTCCCGGCTGATGAAACCCAGCCCAGGCCCAGGCTGGGAGAGGCGAGAGTCTAATAAGGAAACAATTTAAATCAACAACATCTGTCTGTGCTTCCCCAAAGAGGAGAGTATGGCCACCTGGGGAGGGGCCCACCCCAGGGACCAGTCGGAAGGGCCTCCATCCCGGCAACATGGCCAACGTGGCAGTCCAGCAGTGCCTGGCTCCTGCCAGGAATTCAGGGCTGTGCACAGGGAAAGCAACTTGTTACAGTTCTCGCATGGCCAGGCCCCTCCTCCCATGATAAGGCAGCAAGAAGTTCCCAGAAGCCAAACCATTCTGCTCCCGATACTGGAGAGCTCAGAGGAGCCACCCCAGCTGCCCCAACACCCTTTCTTAGTTTCCTACCAACGTGAGCCCCGAGGGTGGCTTGGGCTTGGTGGATGGGCTGAGAGTAGAGGTTGGCATCAGTGAGTGACCTGCTGATGTAGGGAGTTGGTGGACAGCATGCTGGAAGCTTCAGAAACTCCAAGATGGCAAAGGGGCAGGCTAGGTCATTCACGCTTGGTAGGGAAACAGCAGGGTTAAGAGGAAGGGTTCTGGAACCAGACATACCTGGGTTCAAATTCTGCTGCTCCCCAGCCAGATAACCCTGAGACAGTGCTCTTCAAAACGCCACTGAGGGCAGGCACCAGCATCCCTGTTCTACAGACACAGGCCACAGCCTCTCTGCTATGCCTCCTGCACCCGAAAGTGAGGTGAGGCAGGCGGCTCGAGCTTCCCTACCACCCGTGGGATGCTGTGAATGATGTTCTCAGCTGACGCCAGTGGGTTATTCCCTCTTGCTCTTATAGCAAGAGGAGAGCGGGCCATTGAAGGAATCCAAATTAAATCTTGGCTGCAGCCAAAGATTAGACAGGCCCATAAAACAAAACAAGACTAAATGGGCACACGAGCCCAGGGGCAAGGATGAGAAGGCAGAAGGGGACAGGAAAGTTGGTAATGGGGAACCCAAAGTTGAGGAAAGTGTTGACATGTCCTAGGGTTGACAATCAATGTCATGAAAACAATATGTATCGTTTAATGAGAAACTAACTTGCTCTGTAAACCTACATCTAAAGTACAATAAAAAACAAAGTAAACATCGACTATGACCAAGCGCTGGCCCAACCCCACACACCCACGGGAAGGGAAGGTGCCACTACCCCCCAACACGGCCCAGTTTGGCTCCTGTTTCCCAGGTACCCTCCCCTGTGCCAGGTGCTTCTCAAGCATTCTCTCCCTGCAGGCAGACCACCATCTACACCACGGCTGGGGAAACTGACACTCAGTGAGTCCAGGTACCTGCTGCAGGTCACATGGCAGGTGAGTGTGGTTGCATCCACCATGCCCCACCTCAGAGTCCACTCCCCACTCCACCCTGCATGATCCCTGAGAAAATCTGCCGAGACACTGAGCCATTCTTAGGGGGTTGTGGCTTCAGGGTGTTTGTCACACTGGTGACCCTGGACCCTTCACTTTGTGGGATGCCTCTTCACCATAAGTCTCAATGCCAGAAAGACGTGGCCAAACCCATCGAGACCTGCTGCTGGTGGGGACCAAGCCAGGTCAATCTAGGGTCAGAGGGAGAAGTGGAAAAATGCTTCCCAAAAAGCAGACACTGTGGAAGTTCATAACGTTGGCCTCCCGCCTCCTGAGCATTTACTCGGCACTGAGCCGAGAGCTTGACCTCTGGGAATCCACACCCCAATCCTGGGAGGTGGATACTACTTTCCCCATGTCACAGGTGAGGGAACTGAGGCACAGAATGGGGAAATCAGCTGCCCAAGGTCTCACAGCTAAGAAAGGGCAGGGCCGTGATTTGACCCCGTGGCTGTCTGATCCCAGATCACCAAACTGGGCCCCCATACCAGGGCTGGGTCAGACTGGTAGATCCAGGAATTCAGAGAAAGAAGTCACAGTTGGCATCATGCTGGGCTGTGGTCATAGCTTCCCCTCCCAGGACCCACATCTGTAGAACACAGAGCTTCAGGGTTGGCTCTGTTTAGGAAATTTCCCTTCTTGAGCCTGCAAGCCTCTCATCAGGCCCACTCACAAGTCACAGGAGGCAGAGAGGCTGGGGTTGAAAACCCAGCTCTGCCACCACTGGACACTTGACCTCTCTGGGCCTCAATGTCTCCGGGGGTTGCTGTGAGGGCCCAATGAGAGAAGAGGGCCTGGCACATACAGGATGGGCACTCAATTACACCGAATGGAGGACAACGACTAGATGCTCAGGAATCACTGGAGAGTGACCTGAGTGTCCCTCCAATATGGATGGTCCAGCAGCAAGCCAGGTTCGCAAAGCCCCTAACCCAGCCCCCCACCCAGGACCATGGATCAGGACATTTCCACAGGCCTTGAACCTGTCCAGGACACTCTGGCAGGGATGCCCAGGGTGGTAGGCAGGCAGGTGGCTCAGGTGTGCCCAGGCTGCTCCTGGCTGACTCACGCCCGGGTGGTGTTTGATCTGCCAGAGGAGGAAGGGAAGAGAGGTGGGAACGAGCCTAATCCCTGGGACCTGGCTCCTCAAATGGCTAGACTTGGGTTATGGAGGTGTCCCTGTCCTCTAAGTCCCTAGTGTCCATCCATACCATCCTGAGAGCACCTCTACCCGTTCCTGCAGACTGGACAAATTACCTCCTCTTGGGGCCTCAGTCTGAGGTATAGTGAAATGGAATGAGTCTCCCATCCCCCAGAGAATGCAGGGCCTGGAGGTAGAGCCTTGTCTCACTTACTGCTGCATACCCAGTCCCAAGGAGGGCACCTGGCACAGTAGGTGCTCAGTAAGTATCTGATGACTAGTGCTTGTCACACCCCTGTGCCTAACTAGGGCTGTGCCTAAGCCTTCTTGCACTGACATCTCTGCCTCCAGGGACGAGGCCTCCCAGCCGTGGGTGGACTGCATCCTCTTGATCTCTACAGAATCCAAGGGGTCAGGAGTCATCGCTAGAGCTGCCGCCCAGGTGTTCCCGCTGATCCACACAGCATTCCTTGAGGCTCCCTGGTCTTTTGAGGTTATCAGGTGATAAGCAGGGACCGCTCTGCCAGAGTCACATCTCCTCACGGGCCTGGTGCAGGCTCAGACCTGTTTTTCTGGCCGTCTTCAGTGAATGCCCAAGATTCCAACCACAGGAGGAGGAAGGGCTCAGGGTCGGGACGGACCATGAGGCCCTGACTCACTATCTTTCCCTCCTCCTGAGACATCTAATTCCTCTGAGGAATCACTGCCTCTGCCTCCCACTTACTCCACACACATTTTCTGAGCACTTACTATGAGCCAGGCCTGCATGGGGCACAGAAAGACACCCTAACACGCCTGCATCCAAACTGTGCATGTTCGTCCTCACTCAGGTCCCAGCTGTAACCTTTAGGAAGTTCTGGAGCCCAGGGCCACTTCTTTTGTCATTCAGGGAGAGCAAGGGCCAGTCACCAAGGAGAGTTCAGGGCCAGAGCAGGCAGGAGGCCAATGCCTTCCTTGCCCTGCTGTACTCACAGCAATTCTCTGTGAGTTGGATGAGTCTAATGGTCTCCCCTACCTATGGGCACTGAAGGCAGGCCCCATGACCATCTTGGTCTTTGCTGGGCCCAGGGCAGTATCATGGCTCTAGTCACAAATGTTTGCTGAATGGCTGAACAAGCGAAGAGAGAAGAGAAACAATTAAAGGGAGAGAAGAAGAAACATGGGCCTTTCTTCTCTCCTCCCACTCCTGGGTCCCCTCCAACAATTGCCCTGGATTAATACCAATCACTTCCAGCCTCTACTAAGCACTCACTTATGCCAGGGGCTTGCTGGGTATAAAATGAGTTTAACTCATTTACTCCAAGCACCAAGAAAGAGCTTATTACCCTCTTTCACAGATGAGGAAATCAAGGCTCAGAGAGATCTCATGGTCTGGCAGTGCCTCAAGAACTCTCCTTCTGAATCACTAAGCCCCACAGCCTAGCAGTCTCAGCCAGAAGCCAAGATGAGTTATTGCCTTGTAAAAAGAGGCGGTGCTTATAAGGTCAGGATGGCTCAGGAGAAGACCTGAGGATCTTCCAGGCTTCCAGCTGCTCTAGAAGGTTCCACATTTTTGTCTGAAAGACTCTGGCTCCCAGGCACCACCCAAAGGTGTCAGGAGTCTCAAGGCTTCTTTTTGGCTGAGATGTGCACACATCAGTACACAGCTTGACAGATTCTTGGAGTGAATGTATTATGTAGCCATCCCCCAAGAAAGAGAATATTGTTGTTGTCAGCTGCACGGAGTTAGCCCCCCGACTCATGGTAACCCCATGCATAAGGGGATTGGACCATTGAGATCCACAGGGTTTTTCATTGGCTGATTTTTTAGAAGTAGACCACCAGGCCTTTCCTCCTAGTCCATCTTAGTCTGGAAGCGCTGCTGAAACCTGCTCTGCATCATAGCAACCAGCAAGTCTCCACTGACAGATGGGTGGTGCTATGCATGACATACATTGACCTGAACCCGGGTCTCCCATATGGAAGGTGAGAAATCTACCTCTGAATCACCAACATTCCAAGCCCCAGAAGCCCCCGTCCAGTCATGACCTACTCCTTGACAAAGAGAACACCAGCCTGACTTGTGTCACGACGTTTGTATCGGGAACACTACAGAGTAAATGACATACAGCACACTCTTGTCTGGCTTCTTTCACTCCGCGCTGTTTGTGAGACTTACTTGCTGCTGGGAGTAGCAGCGGCTTGCTCATTCTCACTGCCGTGTAGCATGCCTCGAGTTTTGTTTTCAGTCATTCCATAAAGACGGAGGTGGGAAGCCACTCCTCTCGGCTGATAGCCACCTCCCCTTCTCAACCTGGAGCCTCAGCAGTCAACGCCATCACTGCCCTAGGTGGTTCTAAAACACAAGTCTGACTCTATTTCTCCCTGGAATAAGGTCCAGGCCACCCCACTCCACCCCTACCTCAGCACTCTGCCCCTGCTCTTCCTCTGGTCTGAGCTGCTCTTCTCCCTCCACCCGGCTTACCCGACTCACTTCCTCAGGGCCTGCCACCATAGAGATGATCACAAACAAAAGCAAAGACCGCAGGAAGATTCGATTCATAGGCCTCCCCCACTGGAGGGAGTTCTGTGTCCCCAGGGCCCACACTGGGCCTCACACACAGCAGGTAAGCAGACTGGGAGGGGAGGGTGGGGAACCGCCAGTGTGCTGCTCCCCACGTCTGCGGAGAGCCTGTTGCTCTCAGAGAGGAAGTGGTGGGGAGGTGAGGGCACCTCGCGTGCGAAGAGCACTCAAGCATGCCCCTCCCCGAGCACTGAGCTGCCGCCTTCTCCCCAGCACCACCTGCTCCCTCAGTAGGCTTTAGTCTGTTTTGAGCTGCTAGCTGCCTGGCCCTGTGCTGAGCGCTTCACTGCCTGATCTCTGGTCATCATCACCCCCAAGCAACAGAGGGGGACACTGAGCCTGAAAGGGCAAGGCCCTTGGCCATGGCCACAGGGCAAACTGGTAAGGTCCAAGTGCAGAGCCCAGTCAAGCCACAGCTCCCTCCTCCCCTCATGACGCTATGACCACCCCTACCCCCACCAAGGGGTCTACCAACACAACCCGTCAGGCTGCCAGCTGCCTCTCAATTGCGGCCTCTGAGCCCATGGCTGTACCCAGCTGCCTGGTATGCGGGTGAGGGCTGCTCCTGACACAGACTGGCACCTCAGGGCACAGGGCTGGGGAGGGGTTGGGCTCCAGCAGCTGACGGTCCAGCAGCATCAGCACCCACACTGGTTCTGAGCCAGGGGAGGAAAGTCCCAGCCCCACGCCAGCACCAACCTGCAGCAGGAAGCCCCAAGACAACGAAGGTCACTCCTGCTGCCAAGGGCCCACAGTCTGGGGAAGGAGCTAGAGACGTGGCTGGGATTGCAGTGCCCTGAGACAAGGGCCCACAGTGGGTGAACAAGCCCAAAAGAGGCCAGGGAGGGCTTCCCAGAGGAGGTGGCTTTTGGACTGAGTAGGAGTTCAACCAGGTGAAGAAGTCAGGGAAAGGAGCTTGAGGAAAAAGCAACTGCACAAGCAAAGGCAAAGAAACTGGAAGAGTAAGAGGTGGTCACGGAAGCAGACACAAGAACAAGGAAGGGCAGGGACTCCCACCCCCTGAGGGGCCCTGGCTTTCTTACCCACTCCCCTACCCCCTTAGTGGGTTGCCAGCCAGTGGCCTCCACCTAATCTGGTGAGCAGTCTTCTGCTGCCAGAGTGGGTCCCAGAGATGGCTGTGCCAAGGGCCCCTTCCTGCAGGCAGAAGCTTTTCAGGTCGGCCAACCCAGCCCAGCAACGGAGCAGAAAGCTCCAGACCTCAGCAGCATGTAGCTGAACACCCCATCAAAGCAGGTTCAAAGCAACGGAGGCGAGAGGGTGTGGACATCACTGGCGACCCTGAGCTCCAACCCTAGCCCCTAAAACACCAGGTGTGCTCCTCATCCATTCCCACCCCTCTGGAGGGCAGAGAGCCCCATGCAGGAAGTGCCCTCTCCCTGCAGCACCCAGAAGAATCATGAGACAGAGTCAGCACCTTAGTCCTGGCCCACAGGGAAGTGCCAGTTGCCACAGAAGGGCAACTGAGGTGGGTCCTTTGGCTCACCACCGCGACTGCGCCCCAGGACCAGAGAACGACTGTAGCGTGTATGGTGTGTCTGTCACGTGCCAGGAGCCAAGCTGGATGTCTGACAGGCATTATCTCACTGCCTCCCCAGAGAATGCTATGAGGCAGGCCCCAGCCGCCTCATTTCGTAGGGAAGGTCACTGAGGCTTAGAAGCTAAATCCCTTGCCCAACGTGGCACATTAGTGAGCGGCAGAGGCAAGACCAGAATGTCAGTGTGTGTCTCCACTGTCTTCCCCAAGCCTGAGCAAACCCACTCTTCCCCCAGAGCACCCAGAGTCCTCCACAGGGGCTTCCTTCTTCCCAACCACTGAAGTGGGTCAGCTGAAGGGGATTGTGGGCTAGCTGCTCCCAGCTGACATCTGGGCAGGGCAGAAGAGCGGGCGGCTCCGGGCCTGCACACAAGAGCTGTTCCAAGCCATAGGTGCCAAAAGAGGCTCACAGTAAAGATCACCACAGGCCCCAAGCAGACACTAAAGCCAGGCACAGGCTGGGTAGCTTCAGGCCACACCAAGGCCACCAGCAGCACAGTCTGACCTTGCGAGGAGCCAGCAGGTCTGGGGAGTGACTGACCTCACATCACACAGCACATCTGGGTGTCTAGGGGCAGGTCTGGTCACCCCACAATCCAAAGCACTTGCCAGGCAAGATGGATAACGAGGAGAGACACACTCCCTCACCATACCCAACGTGAGTTCCAGGTCTCTTTCTAAGCAAATCTGATGTCTCTCCTCTGCTTAAACTTTTCCATGGCTCCCTGGTGACATGAGGATAAATCTAAACTCTTTGCTGTGATTGCTGAGGTTACCACTGCCCGTCCATAGCAGCAGGGCAAGCAGCCACAGGGTTACCACAACGCAGTCACCAGACTGCACACACCAAGTGCCTAGGCTCCCAAGCCCATGAAATAGCTAGCAGCTCTCCCAGGGCCTAGGCAGGGCTGCCCAAATGCAAATCAGGACTTACAGGTACTGAACGAGCAGGATTCAAAGGCGCTGAGGGACAGCCTCCCAGTCACGCCAGACCAAGCAGGGCTTGCAGGCTTGGTTGCTGCTAAAAATCCCTGGCCAGAGCAGCTCCCAGGAGAGAGCTGAAAGTGAGGAACAGGCCTCAGAGAATAGCCTTGGCTGCATGGAGCCAGATCACCTCGGGTCAGGGCTGCTGCTGGTGCCAGGCTGGCGGGCAGGCGGCAAAGACTGCCAGGGCAGCACCTGCCAATGGTGTGGCCAACTGGCAGCAAAGGCCGGGTCCAAGGAGCAGGCATCAAGGCCAAGCATGGGCTGGGCAGCTTCAGGTCTCACCACGGCCACCAGCAGCACGGTCTGACCTTGCAGGAAGCCAGCAACTGGCCTGGTGCCACAGCCTTGTTACCCAGGGTGGCCTCTGAGGCCTCCTGGCCTGGGCCTGCTCACTTCTCCTGCCAGCAGGACTTCTCTCCACAGGCCACCTTGCCTCCTCAGGCATTCCCATGGAATGCCTCCCACAGGGGCCCCCGGGGGACCAGGCTGGGCCAAGTAAAACAAGGGAGATGGGCATGGATGGGGACCCAAAGATGTGCAGTGAGATCAAGAAGAGGTGAGAGCAGGCAGGCCTGCGTGAGGAGGCAGCTGCGAGGCCCCTGCAGCCTAATGCTGCCATGTGGCACCAGCACCAGATCTTCCAACTTAAAAGAAAAGTCTGGATTTTTATGTGATCAAAAACTTCTGGAGGTCAAAAAACCCTGGCTACATTTAGTCACTGTGCACCCTCTGAACTTCCATTTCCTGGCACCTACTACTGCTCAGCATGGTGCCAGCACTTCAGGACAAGGAAAGTGACCTGCCTACTTGGCTTTCCAATACTCTTTCCAGTTTGCCCGCCTCCCTTTCTCTCCCTGCCGTCACTCACCCACGCCAGGCCAGCACTGCCCACGTGACCCAATCCAAATGTCCCTCACTGAGCGCAGGTCAGGCCCTGTTGCATCTTCTTCCCCTCAGCCAAGAGCCACTGTCCTCACTGTCAAACCTGGTCACATTGTTTGCCTGCCCCTCAGCAGGACCCTCAAGACCATGAATGGTCCTGCTCAGCCTGGCAATCATCCATCTTCATTTACTCCAGCCCCTCCTGTATACTAACTACACCAGCCCCTTGCCACTGGGACCAACTGCCTCCTCCTCCCTCTCTACATTCTCAGCCTCCAAAGCCCAGGTCATACAATACCTGCTCTGTGAAGGAAAGTGGATGCTCTCTTCTCAGTGGTCCCAGTGTACCTCTACATGCTTCCCTCAGCCCTTAGGGGCAGAATTGTGCATCCATCTCCTCACTAAGAAGGCCTCCTAGTATGGTGGCTTTAAGTGGCATTCCACAGCTTTTTCCAAGGAGGGAGGGAGCGGGACTTGGGGAAGCAGAGGACCTGACCTAGCCTCTGGTGTGTGCGGAAAGACCACTTTACCCTAGCATCCCAGGGCTGGGCCTGGGTGCAGAGCTGACCTGTCCAAAGCCTTCCTCATCCCCAAGGAATCCCAACAACCCTCAGAGGCCTCTCATCCTGGCTGGCATGACGTCAGGCACTCAGAAGGCAGGCAGTACCTGTGTTGAGGGCAGGCACACATTCTTTCAACAGGTAGTCCCCCAAAATATCCCAGTGAAAAGCCAACTGAGGATTCAAAGCTACCAAAGAAAAAAAGGAGGGGGTGCTGCTTCAAGTCACACAGTCGGCTTTTCGGACAGCCTGGCACACAAGAACAGAGCAGGAGGAGTCACCTGAGGGGCCCCTCCTCTCCTTCTGGCAGCCCAGCCTGCCCTCTTCATACAAAGAGGGGTACTGAGGCACAGGGGACAGAGGTCAGGGCTAGCCCAGAGTCCACCCAGCTGTGCCATTAGCTCCTCCTACGAATTGACCCTGGGCAAGTCATTCTCTGCCCTGGGCCTCAGTTTCTCTGTCTGTTGGCTGAGAAAATACTCTCTGCTTGTCTCTTCCAGAGAGGACTCACTGCGAGTTGAGTCAGCTACTTCCTCGCACTTCCCTCCCCTGGCACCACCAGCCACGCGCACAGATAAGCCACATGACCGGTGCCAACTAGAAGCACAGACCTCCTGGGATTTTTGGAATTCTTTCTGTCTGAAGGCTGCCTTGGACAGGGTGGCTGGAGGCCGCAGGCCTGCCTCCTGGCCCACCCTGATGAGACAAGGGCCTGGCCCATCGCTTTCCGACTTGCCAGACTTGGCTGGAGCCCTGCATTTCTCCCGGGTCCCCTGGGGAAAGCCTGGCGGATGTCATTTGGATGTACTAGCCTAGCAGGGCTCCAGGGCGGGGACTCTGGCAAGTGCCCGTTGTAGCCTGGTGCCAGCTCATGCCTGGCCCCAAGTCCACGGCAGTGACGCCAATCCCACCCCCACCTTATGGCTCTGGGGATCCTTTTCCTTGGACCTCAAAAGACCTGGCTTGGTTCCTCCAAACTATCCAAATCTGGTCTTTCTGTACCATTCAACCCACTGAAAAGAACATCTTGGGATGTCATAGGGGTCTCTAGCTACTTCCAACACTTTGCCACCAAGGCAACACGGGACTTTGGATTCGACTTGGCCAAATTGAAATATTATCCCTGTGACTCCCTAGCTGTGTGACACAGGCCTAGTCACTTTAGCTCTCTGGACCCCAGTTTCCTCGTCTATAAATGGAGATAATGCCATCAACTCACGGGTTGTTGAGAACTCAACAGATCACTCATTTGAGGTACTCGGCAAGCCCCTGGCATACAGCAACTGCACAATTAAGAGTGGTTCAAGCATCTAGAAATAAATCTAACCAGGGATGTGAAGGACTTATACAATGAAAACTATAAAACACTGCTGAAAGAGATTAAGGAAGACTTAAGTAAATGGAAAGATGTTCCATGTCCATGGAATGGAAGATTTAATATTGTTAAGATGTCAATACTACACAAAACAATCTACAGATTCATCGCAATCCTGATCAAAATTCTAACATCCTTCTTTACAGAAATAGAAAAACTAATCCTCAACTTTATATGGAATGGCAAAAGGCCCCGAATAGCTAAAATAATGTTAAAAGAGGAGAAAAAGTAGGAGGCCTCACACTTCCCGATTTTAAAGCATACTATATAGCTAAAGTCATCAAAACAGCCTGCTACTGGTATAACAGAAACACAGACCAATGGAAGAGAATTGAGAGTCCAAAAATAAACCCACACATCTGTAGTCTACCAATTTTTGACAAGGATGCTAAGTCCATTTGATGGGGAAAGAAGAGTCTCTTCAATAAATGGTGCTGGGAGAACTGGATTTCCAGATGCAGAAAAATGAAACAGGATCCATGCCTCACACCATACACAAAAACAAATTCAAAATGGATTAAGGACCTAAATATGCAAGTTAAGACCATAAAATTCTTAGAAGAACAAGCAGGGACAACACTGCCAGGCCTAGCTTTCAACAATGGATTATCTAATACAACAACAAAAGCACAAACAGCAAAAGACAAAATAAATAAATGGGACTTCATATAAATTAAAAACTTTTATCATGGAAAGACTTTCCCAAAAAAGTGAAAAGACAAGCTACCAACTGGGAGAATATCTTGGGAAATCATATATCCAACAAGAATCTAATAACCAAAATATATATAAGACTTTGACAACTTAATAACAAAAAGACAAATAACCCAATCATAAAATGGGCAAAGGACTTGAATAAATATTTCACCAAAGAGGACATCCAAATGGCCACCAAACACATGAAAAGATGCTCAATGTCATCAGCCATCAGAGAGATGCAAATCAAAACCACAATGAGATACCATTTCACTCCCACTAGGATGGCTAAGATAAAAAAACAAAACAAACAAAAGCACAAAAAATAATAATAAAAAAAATAAGTAACAAAAGTTGGTGAGGATGTGGGGAAATTGGAACCCTTATCCTTCGCTAGTGGGAATGCAAAATGGTACAGCTATTGTCAAAAACAGTGTGGCGGTTCCTCAAAAAAACTAAAACTAGAACTACCATATGACCCAACATATTCCACTCCTAGGTATATACTCAAAAGACTTGAAAGCAGAGACTCAGAGACTTGTACACCAATGTTCATTGTAGCACTATTCACAATAGCCAAAAGGTGGAAACAATCTAAGTGTCCATCAGCAGATGAGTGGATAAATAAAAGGTGGTACTTATATACAATGAAATACTACTCAGTCAGTAAGAGAAATGAAGTCTTGATACACTCCACAGTATGGATGGAGCTTGAAGACATTATGCTGTGTGAAATAAGCCAACCACAAAAGGACAAATATGTATGACCTCACTTATATAAAAAGACAAGAAAAGGCAAATGTACAAGACCAAAGTTTATTAGTGGTTACCAGGCGTAGGAGGGAGAGGAAAGTGAGGGGTTAACGGTGATGGAAAAATCACACTAATTAAGGGTAGGCTTACATAGCTGAATACTGTAATTGCTGTCAATAAGTTGTACACCTGTAAAAAGTGAATTGGCAAAAGTTGTGCAATAGATATATTTACAACAACAACAAAAAAAAAGAGCAGCTGCTGAGGCTGCTTATGCAGAACTAAATACCTCATGGGATTTGGTTCCTTAGTTTGGAGGTTTAGAGTCATAGTTTCATGGGACATCCCGGTTAATTGGCCTAATAATATGTTTCGTGCTTCTGTTCTACCTTCTATTTTGTTACCTAGTGCCTGGGGTCTTAAAAGCTTGCAAGCAGCCAACCAAGGCACAATAATTGGTCTCTATTCACCTGGAGCAATAGAGGAAGAAGGAGAATCAGGAAGAGGAGGAGGATATGGAATGTGAGGCTAATTGCCTCCGTGAACAACCGCCTCGTTTGCCATGACACCAGAACTGGATGGTGCCCAGCTACCATTACTGAACACTTTGATCAAACAGTCCATAGAAGAATCTTGATCAAAAGAGGGTAAGTACAGAATTGAATTTCAAATTCTCATGGACTCTAGACTTTCTACAGGTGTGGAGGGTGGCTGAACCCCTGTAACTATTGTCCTGAGATAATCTTGAAACCTTAAACCAAAAATATCCCCTGAAGTCATCTTAAAACTGAGCAATAGTTTAGTTTAACTAGTAAAAAAGGCCTGCCTTGAGCATTACGAGTCAGAATCAACGCAATGGCAATGGGTTTGGTTTTTTGGGTTGAGCATTACGCTCTACTAAGAACTATCAATATGGGATCAAATTGACAACAGCAACTCAGAAGACGAGATAGGAACCTTAGGGGGCAGTGAGTTTATGTTAATGAGAACTGAGAAAAGGGTGAGCATGGCTGCACAACTCAAATGTAATCAATGTCACTAAACTGTACATGTAGAAACTGTTGGCGTATTTTTGCTGTGCATATTCTCGACAACAACAAAATAAATAAAATTTAGAGGAAAAAAAGTGGTTCAAAACATAATGATAAATCATTCTTTTCCCCATTCTGCCATTTAGCAGCTGGGTGACCTTTGGCTTGTGGCTTCATCTCTCTGGCCTCAGTGCCTTTCCGGATGACTGAGAGGATTAACAGAAATACCATTTTCAAACGCCCCAACAGAGCACCTGGCACATAGTACAGGCACTCAAAACATGTTAGCTGTGAGGATTATTGTTCATAAGGAGGCCTTAGAAAGACGAGGCTGAGGAACAGCCCAAGGCACCATCTGTTCTACCTGCTCAAATTGGGTCACGTCAGAGCTGTGTTACCCGGCCTCACTCTGACACGACCCATGTTGCTATCACTGGGTCTCAGGGCCATCTTGGTGGGGGGCTCCTCTGGGTTGAGGGGAATACGCTACTGGATACGACCCTATCCCAACTTTCATGGTTTGAATTATGTCCCCCAAAAAATGTGTGCATCAATTTGGCTAGGCCATGATTCCTGGTACTGTGTGATTTTCCTGTATGTTGTAAACCTGCCTCTATGATGTTAATGAGGGAGGATGGGTGGCAGTTGTGTTAGTAGGGAAGGACCTGATCTACAAGACTGGATTGTGTCCTGAGGCAATCTCTTGAGATATAAAAGACAGAAGTGAGCAGAGAGACAGGGGGACCTCATACCATCAAGAAAGCAGTGCCAGGAGCAGAGCGCGTCCTTTGGACCGGGGTCCCTGAGCCGAGAAGCTCCTAGTCTGGGGGAACACCGAAGAGAAGGCTGACAGAGAGGAAAAGCCTTCCCCTGGAGCTGACACACTGAAATTGGACTTTTAGCCTACTTTGACTGTGAGGAAATAAACCTCTCTTCATTAAAACCATCCACTTGTGGTATTACTGTTATAGCAGTACTAGATGACTGAGACACAACTCAACAACAATAGGGCTTTGGCTATTTAGAGAAACAGGCTGTAAAGCAGGGCTCCTAAGCTACAGGCCAGGGTGAGGTATGGGGAAAGGGAGGCAAGAACCCAGGAACCACCCTCTCCCAGACTCCAGGAAAAGCCAACCAGCTCAAAACTAGCTTCAGGTCCCAATGTCACTGTAGGCTCTCTCCAATCACACCTGCCCAGCAGCAAACAGGTATCCAGCACCTACTAAGTGCCCAGCCTTGGGGGCCTCTTTTCTCCTCCGCTTCACTCAGGTTTCACCCAGCAGGAGGGCTGGGAGAGGCTGTTTGGGCTTACCACGGTTCCAGGAATCTGCGTCTCCTTGCCAAGAGGGAAGAAGGGGAGGCACAGGTGAAATCCAAATGCTGTGGGCCAAGGCCTGGAACTTTCCAGACTTTCCCAGATGAAGGAACAAGTTTAAGGTGGATAGAGTCCTATAGGTAGGGAAACAGAGGCTCCAGGGCCTGGGAGATCAGGCAAAAACGTAGTCTGGAGCTTGATATCAATTTCTTGGTGGTAACCAAGACCCTGTTCCCCAGCACACATGCAGGCCCCCTGCAGAGTCTACCGTGTCACCGGAAGGGGTGGGGCCTGGGCCCTCTGCCCATAGTAACCACAACTGCTGTAGCACTTCGCCTGGGCCAGACATGGTATATACATAGGTATCACCCACTTTTCAAAAGTTTGCTTTATGCTACCTTGCTTTTACAAAAGACCTACATTAGTACCTGTTTTCGCTAACCAAAAGAAATCCAAAGAGGATGTTCGTTTTTACGAAAAAAGGTGAAAAGCGGAAATAGCGTTCAGCATTTGTCTTGCACCAGCACGTAACCCAGAGCAGCGAAAGCGGAGTACCAAGCTCCTTCCCCAGGAACTACACTCAACATCTCATCATCAAGCTGCCACAGCTTTGAAAGGTGTCTGTAAGCCTGTGTTTTGTCTTGATTTATTTACTGCATTCGTTAGCAAGATGTGTCCTAAGGTATCAGAAAAGCCTAGGAGAGCTTGTAAGGGTTTTATGCGTTATTTGGTATGATTTGGTGGGTTACTTTTTGGGTCTTGGGAATGTAAAAAATTTTTTCCCATATAAATTAATGGTAATTGTTTCTTCACTTTACATCATTGCAGCTTACGAAAAACTTCATAGGAACGTGCTCTACTTTCCGATAGCAGAGGAAACCTGTATTATGCATTCCCCCATCACAACCCTAGCGGGGGTATGACTTCCTCACTTTACTGAAAAGGAGACTGAGGCTCAGAGGCAGAACAAGGTAGTGGTTAAAAGCACACCCTGAGCTTGAATCTGGGCTCCAACATACCAACTCAGGCAAGTCACTCCCTCTCAGAGCCTCAGTGTCCATTTCTGTAAAATGAGGATAATAATCCTGCTCTCTCTGCTCCACGGCACAGTCAAGGGATTAAGCGAGAAGTGCTTGTAAAATGATGAGCCTTAGCACCCACAAATGCTGCCTCTTAGAATCAGAGAGACTAGGTAACTTGCCCAAGGTCACGCAGCCAGTGAATGACAGGTTCTAGGCCCTAGCCCTGGACACAGCCCTCTCCCAGAAACCTTGGGCCCCTACTGCGGGTGGCCGCAGATAGCAGGCTTCCCAGGCAACTGAGGATGGTCCCTACCCCCGCTGAGAAGGACAGCCTGTCCGAATTCCACAGATAAGCGGCTCCCAGCAGAGCAGGGAGCCTCCAGGCCTCAGCAGCGGCCAGAGCACACAGAAAAGGCATCCCACCCTGTCTACACAGAGATTCCTAAATTTGGAGCAGGCTACACGCTCCTCTCCCTACCTCCAGCAGTGCATTCAACTTCCGGATTCATCCAACAGGTCCCCAAACAGGCCAAATTAGGTTGTCAATTGCCACCTGCAAGGTCCCTGGCAAGTCACTTCTTCCCCCCTCTGGGTCTCGGTCTCCAGATCTACAGCATGCACCCTCATCCTTGAACAGTGAGGCAGCTCTGACTAACTGCACCCACAAGGAAGCCTGAAGGAGCAAAGGGACACACCAGGAAAGAGAACCAGCATTTCCAGGCATTAGGCCAGGCCCTGCATTGCATTCTCTTTCAGTGAAACTTCACAGCTCTCTGAGAAGGGACTTGTATCAGACCCATTTTCCAGAAGACGAAACTGAGGTCCAGAGAGTGACAGAGCCAGGATTTGAACTCCCCTGAGCAGGCCATAGCTAGGTAACCCTGTGTGGGTGGGGGGGCAGGGGGTCCAGCCAGCTGGGCATAGTCCGAGAACTCTGTCACCTTCAGCAATAAGCTGGGCAGCTGGACCTGCCAAGATGGGGAGGAACACAAAACTCAACTCAAAAGAACCTCCTTCAGAGCAGACACCAGCCTCCTCTACAAGGGCATTTGCAATGCAAAGCGACCCAGCTCTAGCCAGAAGGGGACAGACACTCACTGGGGACTGGGAGGGCCAAAATCCAGCCACCTCCCTCCAGCCGCCCAGGGCCTTCCTAGACACTGGGGAGTGCCAGGGAACCTGTGGCTGGCAAGGCTCTAAATCATATGACAGTTCAAGTGGCCAGCTGGAGGGCAAGGGCAAGGGTGAAGGGGGTTCCAGGTGGCATCCCTCCCCTACCATCCCCTGAAAGCACAAATTCCACTGGGCTCATCCGGCAAGTCTGCAGAATAGGCCTACTGAGGGCTGCATGCAGGGCCCCAAGTAGGGGCTAAAAGAATAGACCCCCAGATATCTGGCTGATCACCTGCCGCCCGGCACCCTGCCAACTTCCTCAGGCCCAAGCCTTCCAATCGGCCAGTCCAGCCATGTGCAACTCCGCCAACGCACACACACACAATCCGCAAGACTCTCTCTGGTCCCCAATGGGACCCTTTCACTCTTGCCAACTGGATGTGTTTTGCTCATCACTTCCCTCCCCTGCAGGCACCAGGCTTCCACAAGGGCCCCAGCCGCCCCCAGCTCCTACCTTGACGACAAGCTGACAAAATCCCCGCCATCCAGCAGCCGGACCTTGCAGAAGAGGACCCCGTTCACGAAGGGGACCGCAGTCAGCTCTTCCAGGGTAAAAGTGGTTTGGAATTTGAATTTCTTCTTCTTCATCAAGAAAGCCATGGACGAGTTCCCTGAGTCTGAAGCCCCGAAGGCCAAGAAAAAAAGCGCGGGGGGGGGGGTGTAGAAATCCCCAGGATTCCTTTCCCTACACCACACCCCCTCCTCAAAACACTAGAGCCGGATCCCGCCCAGAAGGTGGCGGAGACGGCAGAATGGGCGGAGGTTCTGAGTGTCCAGTCCAGTTCGCAGGTCGGGTGGCTTCACCCTCGGTGGGCCGGAGCTCGGAGCGGATCGGAGCGGCCGGAGGCTTCACCGGCATGTAAACAGCGGGGCATGGCCCAGGAGGCAATGGCAGGGGTGGCGGGCGGTGGGCGAGCGGCCGCGCTGGCGGACAGCATCCCGAGCCGCGGTCCCCGGGGAGCTCACGCCGCGCGACCAGGCGCGGCGGGCGGACCGGTGAGACTGAAAGCGGCTGGGAGACCGGTGAGGCTGAGGGCGGAGGGAGGCCCCGCCCCCGCTTCGCTGGCGGCCGGGGGAGGCACCCTCGCCGCACACACGCCCCCGCAGCTGGATGGCAGGCGGCCTGCGCAGGTGAGTCCAGGGGGAATCTCAAGGCACCCCCAGGGGGCGGCTGGGAGCTCTGGGGGGAGCCTCTCCGGGAGACACGTCGGGGGCGCTCCGGACCGGGGTCTCGGGTTCGGCGTCCGTGCTCAGGCCAGGAACGTCCGGCCGTCAGCCTCCTCCGGGCGGGCACCGGGCCCGGCCCGGAGCAGCGGGGACGCCGCCTCCTCCTCGATCCTGGGTCCCGCGCCGCGGGCCCTGGCGGAGCTGAGAGACCCCTCCGGCCCGGCCGGTGGCGTCCCCCTCACCCGCCGCCTCTGCCTAGCACCCCGTGAGCAGCAGCGCTGCCGCCTGCCCGAGCCCGACGCTGCGCCGCGCCGCTGCGAGAACGCCGAGGCCCTCAGCGGCCGCCTGCGGAGCTGCCGCTTAGCGCGAGAGGGGCGGAGCGCCGGCGGCTCAGCCTGCCCGCGATTGGGCGGCCCGGAGGGGCGGGTGCGGAGCAGCGTCCCTGCCCCCGATTGGTGGATGGCGGTGTGAGGCGGGACTCGCGGGAGACAGAGGTGGCCAAGGGCCTTCGGATTGGTGTGCTGCGCAGCTGGGTTTGCCTCCTCGGTTAGGGCGGAGCGGAGGGAAAAGGAGAGGGGCCCCGGAAAGGCAGTGGGAGGTCGCGGGGTGGGGAGCCGGGGCTTCTTAGACAGGGAGGAGAGCGCGAGAAGAAAAGAAGAAACAATGAGGAGGAGAAACCATGTGAAAACTATCGCTGGAACGGCCTTCCAGTATTCCTGCAGGCTTGAGCTCGGTAAACACCAAATCAGGCCTGGGAGGTAGTCCCATTTCTCAGAAAACTGACACGCAGACAGTTCACTTGGACTAGATCCTAGTCTTTCGTCCCCACATCTCAACTTCTCAGCATTGAGAAGTGTCTGAAAAGGCTTCACCGAGGAGGTGATGCAACCTCGTGACCCAGTTTCTTTCCTCCCTAGCTGTTATCGAAGCCGTTTGTTGTCGTTTAGTTTCTTGCCTAGTTATGGCTGGTCCCCCAACTGGATTAACTAGTTGCTCTGGAGACAGGGACTGCTTCCAGAGCCTCGTACCTCCTGACACAAAGAAGACCCTGGACATATTGTAATTCACTCATGCAGTCCCCAGATGTTTAGCGGGTAATCTGCTCTGAGCCAGGCTCTGGGACTTAGCATGAGCCCCATGGGCCTGCCCTCTCCAGGCTCAGGACCAGGTAGAGAAGCAGATAGGGACACAGGCAGTGGTAAATCTGATGGATAAGAGCAGTAATACTGGACATGCAAGAGTCTAGGAAGTTGTACCTAGGGTTGCTTTGAATCGGAACCCACTCAAAGGCACCTAACAACAACAGGGGAGCTCCAAGGAGGGACCTCAGGGGGAGACAGTGTGCTCAGAGAGAAGGCTTCTTACATAAAGCAATGCAAGCCACCTGCAGGATGCATGTAGGATCCAGGCAGTGAGCTGCATATGCAGAGGTCCAGCAGCCAGAGAGAACACAGTGTCTACAGAAAATTCCAAGTACCAGATGACTGCATTGTGATTTGAGAGAGAGGCAAGATACGAGACTAGAAAGGGTGGCAGCGGCCATATCTCACAGAGCCTTGTAGACCAGAGTAAAGAGTTTTAATTTTCCCAAGGGCACAGGGGAGCCACCGACAGGTTTTAAGCAGGTCAGTAACATGTCAGATTTGCTTTTCATTGTAAGAAGCTTGCTCTGGCTATAGGTAATGCGGAGGGGTGATGGGAAACAGATACAGGAGTGAGGGGCTAGTTATGGCGATCCAGGCAAGAGATGATGATAGAACTTCAGCATTGGGGGGAAAACAAGAGGATGGGTCTGAGAAGCATTTAGGAGGCAGTCAGACTGAATTTAGCAATGAGTTGAATCTGGACATGTAATCAAGAACTGAGGTTTCTGACTTCTTTCCACATCCCTCTTTCCGTTTTCCTAGCCATAAAATGATTGGTGATCCATGCTTCTCTCCAGTTTGTCCCATCATTTAGAAAACACAGCCAAATGGGAGAAAAATGCTAATAGCTGCTCCCAGTGCTATTCTGTATTCCCACTTACAGACAGGAAAATTGATGCCTGGAGAGTTTAAATCACCTCACTAAGGTCTTGACCCTGGAGTGCAGTTTCTAGAGTGCTAAGCTGTGTGCCCACACTCTCACTAACCCTTGCTGAGCCTGCTCCATGGGGGAAGTGTCTGTAGTTATCTCACCCCAGGAGAAGATTTCAGAGGAAGGAACCAGCCAAGGATGTCCTGAGGCTTGACTGACTCCTGGGCTGTGACCATGAATAACCTCAGGCCACCCCAACAGGAAGCAGAGTGGGCCTGGCTACCAGACTTAGCACGGGTGGGGCATTTATCTCCCTGCAGACCATGGGCTGGGAACCCAGGAAGTTTCCCTTCCCTTAGCTTCTCAGAGAGGGAGAAGTGGTGCCAGGCCAAGACACTGGATTTGGGGTGAGACAGGCCTGAGTTAGAATTCTAGCTCTGTTGTGTATGGGCCGTGTAGCCTTAGTTTGGAACACTGAGGCTTGGAGAAGAGTCATTGTGGTATGGTTGGGACTACTTGCCCTGGAGCCAGTAGAGCGGGATTCAAAGTCCAGCTGACATACCACTGACATGCCTACGTCACACAAAATTTTTCCATCTCTACACCATAGTTTCTTCCTCTGTAAAATGAGAATAACAATACTAATCTTTCTAGAGTGTTTGGAGGACTTCAAGAGGGTGTGCCCGTGAAAATCTCAGACCTGGTAGGACACAGAGATCTAAGCTAGTGGTGAGCAGGAAGCTCCAGCCCAGTACTTCCACTTCCCCCAGCTGCCCAAAATTCCCAAGCCTGGCCTGTCCTACCGTCCTAAGACCCTAGACAGACATAAGGAAACCAGTACTGAACAAGATAATCTCAGACAAGTGGTCTGGAGAAGGAAACCCAGGGAAATCTGAAAGAGAATGATTGGGGCAGGGCTCCCAATTTAGATAGAGTGGTCAAGAGAGGCCTCTGTGAGGTATCATCTCAGCCAAGACCAGGGGACCAGGCCCAGGAAGCTCTGGTGGAAGAGGAACAAACTGGCATGTTTGGGGGACTCTGTGTGACTGAAGTGGAATGAGTGGGAGGGTGTAGAAAGGGATGGGGCAAGCAGAGGGCTGCTTACATGGGCCTTTGTGGGCCTGGGAGAAGTTTAGATTTTTATTCTAAGTCCAAAGGGAGGTCATTGGAGGATATAAGCAGGGGAGTGACAGGTCCAAAATATGTTTTTTAGAAGTTCCCTCTGGCTGCTGTGCAGAGAATGGATTGATTGTCAGGGGGAGAGAACAGAAGGAGGCAGACAGGTAAGGAGGCTGTTACAGCCATCCCAGCAGGAGACTCTGGTGGCTCAGACCAGGGTGGAGACAGAGCAATATGGAGAGAAGAGGGACACATTTCAGAGGAAGAACTGAGCACTTGCTGAGCGATGGTAATAGTTACTCAAAGTCACGGTCCAGGTCAAGGCTAAAGGAACCCAGCATGGTCATAGAGCCTTTTGAGTATAAATAACTTCCTTGTGCTTTAAATTAAATTGAATGCCACCAGGCTTTTGAAGTTGGGAGCTAAGTGAGCATAAGCACTGAGTTAGATGTTGGAAAAGTGTTGAGGGGGAACAACAGAATCAGTGGTAGATGAAGTAGGAGGGCCTTAGAGAATCCTTACCTTTATCTGGCCCTGGACACTCTCCTGGTGCTGTTTACTTATCTCTCTCCCATTACAACATGAGCTTCATAGGGTCAGACACCTCATCCATGGTGTCCCCATGTCTAGTTCAGAGCCTGCCACATGATTATTGTGGTTAGTTGTCATCAAGTTGTCTCTGACTCGTGATGGCCTTATCTGTATGTTATGGATTGAATTGTGTCTGCCAAAAATATGTGGTGGTGCAGTGGTTAAGCACTCGCTGCTAACCAAAAGGCCGGCAGTTCGAACCTACCAGCCACTCCATGGGAGAAAGATGCAACAGTCTGCTTCCATAAAGATTTACAGCCTTGGAAACTATAAACTATGGGGCAGTTCTACTCTGTCCTATAGAGTCGCTATGAGTTGTAATTTGACTTGACAGCAATGGTTTTTCTTTATGCTTGTGGATGTAATCCCATTTGAGAATAGGGTTTTCTTTATTATGTTAATGAACCACATTAGTATAGGATATGTCTTAGGCAAATCACCTTCAAGATATAAAAGGAGCAGATTTTAGCAAGCAGAGATGGGGGAAGATAGATGCCAGGCCACATGAAGATCACCGAGGAACTGAGGAAAAGAAGCTGAAAAGAGACAAGGACCTTTCCCCAGAGCCAACAAGAGAAAGCCTCTCCTAGAGCTGCCACCCTGAATTTGGACTTCTGGTCTCCTAAACTATGAGAAAATAAATTTCTGTTTGTTAAAGCCACCCACTTGTGGTATTTCTGTTATAGCAGCACTAGATAACTAAGACAACAGAACAAAGCGTTGCCCAGTCCTGTACCATCTTCATGATCTTTGATATGTTTAAGTCAATTGTTGTGGCTTGTGGTACAGTGAATTACTTAATATGCCCTTCTAGCCATAGTCTCTGTATCTCCCACCAAATGATGGGTGAGACTATGCAAATGAGGTGCTTGTGGCCCACCAAGGGGGACTGGATAGCTTGCTAATAATGCAAATAAGGTGCATGACACCCTTGTGGGGGTGGGACCATGCAAATAAAGTGTTTGGAACCCTAACAAGGGCATTGGTCAGTTTTACCATCCTGCTAGGCTTAAACAAGCCATCCTAGAGGTGGGAAGGGAGGATCTCAACACCACCAAGAAAGAAGATCCAGGAGTGGAGTGCATCATTTGGACCTGGGATCCCTGCTCCGAGAACCTCCTAGATCCAGGAGACAGAGAGAGATAGCGGTACGAGATGGCAGGAAATCAGGAGACTGGTACAAGACAGCTGTGGTGGGGCTTCCTGGCCCACAGAGCGAGAAAGCTGAGTGACTTCAGGCATGAGGCTTACTGACGAAGTGGGGTGCCTTCAGGCACTTGTCAGCCGAGCTAAAAGAGCTTTGTAACACTTGTCCGAACAGGGCAGAGGCTGATGGGCCAGAGAGAGGTGTGCCTGCAGGCACAGCTGAGAAGAGGCTGTTCTGATCGAAGAACTGTATCTTGAGCATTCCTGAACCTGAATTTTAACCTAATAAACCCCATAATCGTGAGTATTGCCTGTGAGTGCGATGTGACCATTGCAACAAATTATCAAACCCAGCAGAGAGGTAGAGAGTGCGGTGGAAGGAGCAGTTGGTGTTAGAACTAGTGAAAAGGGGAGAGGGAAGAGGCATGTGTGACCTCCACCTCGTAGGAATCAGCCTTGGGCTGTTGATCTTGATTTTCCTTCCTCCTTGTGAAGCTGGAGGAGGTCAGACACCACCCCCGCCACACCATTTTTGTGTAGCTGTTATGTCAGTTCTTCTCATTGAGGGTTACTCTCATTTTCACTGACCCTCTACTTTACCAAACATAATAGTTAATTCCAACTTATGGGGAACCCCATATATGTCAGAGGAGAACTGTATTTCACAGGGTTTTCAATAGCCGATTTTTTGGAAGTAGATCGCCAGACCTTTCTTCTGAGTTGACTCTGGGTGGACTTGAACTTCCAACCTTTCAGTTAACAGCCAGGCGTGTTAACCATTTGCACCACCCAAAAAAAAAAACAAAAACAAAATCCATTGCCATCGAGTCAGTTCTGACTCATAGCAACACTGTAGGACAGAGTAGAACTACCTTATAGGGTTCCCAAGGCTGTAATCTTTACAGAAGCAGACTACCACATCTTTCTCCCATGAAGTGAGCGGCTGGTAGATTCGAACTGCTGACCTTTCAGTTAGCAGCTGAGCACTTAACCACTGCACCACCAGGGCTCCTTTGCATCACTCAGCAGGGTTCAATATATATTTGTTGAATGAAGGGAGGTGTCACCAGTGGGATGTTGTACAGCTGTCGAGGAGGATGAGGGAGATGTAGGTATGCTGCGGTGGGAGACATCCGCCCTACAGTGAGTGGAAAAGCAAGTCACAGAGAAGTATGTACAGATGAGCTTATTTTTGTGAAGAAAAAGTGATATGTTTATGCATGCACAGAAAAGAATCTCCAAGAATACATACTGAACTGTTACCAGAGGCTTCCTCTGAGGAGAGGGTTTGGAGGAAGATTTTGACTTTAATAAATATTCTTGAGTATTGTTTGGTGTTTATAATAGGAAAATAAGTTTTATAATTTAACAATATAATTATAAGGGTATTATAAACAAAAGCCCTTCCATGCTTCTCTATCACCTTCTGGATAACAGCCAAGATTTTTAGCCTGGCATTCAGTCCCGTCCAGAAGCAATTGCTCAGCCTCTCCTGCCTGCCTCCCTTGGGCTCCTACAGCGCTGTTCAAAAGTCCTGGGCCTCCCCGCCACCCCTGCCCACCTGGTGACACCTATTCAAATGTCAGGCTTTAGCTCAAGTATCCCCCAGCCAGCCCTATTCCCCCTACATCAGGTATGACGCCCACTCCCTGCTATGCACCCCACATTACCAAACCTGTGTGTGCAGAGAATGAGGGCCTGGCCTTCTGT
The DNA here is from genome assembly GCA_030035585.1 of Dugong dugon. Lineage (NCBI taxonomy): Eukaryota > Metazoa > Chordata > Mammalia > Sirenia > Dugongidae > Dugong > Dugong dugon. Next base: position 72,728,680 of record CM057471.1, read on the forward strand.
TTTCCATCTCCCCAGGTCCTAGCACAACACCGTATACATACTTGGCACTTATTGGAAGAAAGAAAAGGAGGGAAGAAAGAATGGAGGGAGGGAGGGAGGGAGGAAAGAAGGACAGAGAGAGATAAAGGGAAAGAAACAAAAGAAAGGGGAAACTGAGATAAGATGGAAAAAGTCACTTGCTCACATCGCCCTGAGGGCAGCTACCCAGGTGGCCCACTCTCTATTACCTGACACCCATGCTTCTGTGCCACGCCAAGCTGCCTTTCTGGCCCTGCTTGCCAAGGGCGGTTGGTGCTGATTCACTGATGACTGGGCTCCAATTATTTGCAGAACAGGAATGACAGCCGTGACACTGCAGCAGCTGACCAAGGGCGTATCAATTTATGCTGGGCTCCTTGCTAATATCTGAGCCAGTCATACAAGAAGATGAAGGCTCCAAAGAACTTGCCCACAGTGATCTGTCCTCCTTAAGCCTCCCACAACCAAATCCACAGGTCTGCCCGTTGATCGGCCAACTCTGCCCTTTCCAACCCAAGCCTGACGATCACTCACGGAGGGTAGTCATGGTTCAGAACACAAGATCTAGAGTCAAGCGGCCCTGGGTTCCAGCCCAATGATTACTGAGTCAGAGGGTATTTGCATGTTGAGAGATGCTGCCAAATTGCCTTCAAAAAGATTAGACCCATTTATACACCCACCAACAGTATAAGAAAGCACCTATTCACCTATTCACCACACTTTCTCCATTTTCACCAACCTGTTTGACCAAAAAAAAAAAACAAGTCCTATCTTATTGTGATTGCATTTCTTTCATTAGTATCTTTTCATATGTTTTTTGGCCATTTGAATTTCTTCTGTAAATTGCCTCTCCATATCCATTGTCTATTTTTTAATTGGAGTAGTTATCTTTTTATTATTTATTTATAATAGCTTATTACATATTATGGATATCAACCTCTGTTTTATATATACATATATTAAAGTAAGTGTTTCTTCCACTTAATCATCTTTGGGCTTTGTTTACGGTGTCTTCTTGACTCACAGATGCCCCTTACCAAGCCCCAGCTAAGAAATAGGAGTCAGCCTATCTCTTAGATTCTATGGAGAGAGTACTGAGCTCCTGACTATGGAAGTCAGGAGCTCAGGTTTTGAGTTCCACGCATACCACCGACTCACTGTGTGACTTTTGACCAGACTCTGATCTCTCTTTCCCTAACTGTTAAATAAGAGCATTGGATTAAATGGTCTCTGAGGACCTAGCTACCTCTATGATCTAGACCAGCGCTGTCCAAAAGAACTTTCTGCATGGATAGACACGTTCCATATGGTAACTACTAGCCACATGTGGCTATTGAACACTTGAAATGTGGCTGGTGTGAGGAACCAGATTTTAAATTTCGTTTAAATTTAAAATCTAAATAGCCACATGTAGCTAATAACTAGCACAGGTCTAGATGGTCTAGATCCCCCCTTTTCTGAGCGAGCTATAGTACAGAGCTGTAAGTAAGGCAGGGGCGCAAGAGTCCCTGTGTGACTTTGCGCCGGTCATGTTATCTCTCTGAGCCTCAGTTTCCCCCTCTGTCCAGTGGGGTCCACAGTGGTCCCTGCCTCCTAGGTTGCTGGACAGATTTGATTAGAAGTGTATAGGCCAAGGCCCGAAGCCTGACCTGACGTTGTACAAAATCAGCCCAGATTCTCAGGCTGAAATATGACAGTGTGTTTATTCCATTTACACTGGTCCAGAGACCTGCAGTTTCCCCCTTTGACTTCCAGGCCAGGCCAGCTTTACCTTCTTAAACCAGGACTTTGGTTCCAGCATGCCTTTAGCCAGGGACTCCAAATCACAGAGAGGCAAAGTCCAACCCGTTCAGCTTGTGTTCCTAGCTGCTGAGAGGTAGCCCTGGCCTTGCAGTACTGTTGTTAGTACCACCCACAAGTCAGCTATCCTCTCCCTGTATCTGCCTCCTACCCCAGCCTTCCAAGTTCTGATGACCACTTCATTCATTCACTTCATTCATTCATTTTTCAACCACAAGTATTTGTCCCACCATCTGTTCTGGGACTGGGGTTGCTGCAACAGGCATGCAGATATAGCCCAAATAAGGTCAGCTGTGATACACATGGTGGGTGGGTGGGGAGTTCAGGGAGCAGTAAGAACACTAAGGAGACCTGACCTGGAATGTGGCCAGGACAGGCTTCCCTAAGGAAGTGCATGTAAACCCAAGCCTGACAAATGGGTAGAAGTCAGCAGGAGAGAAGGGAGTTGGTGGAGAGGACAGTCTGAGCTGGACCACAGTGGGAGAGTGTAGGGGCCCAGGAGATGCAAGAGGCAGAGGTAAGGGTGGAAAGGTAGGCCAACCCAACTCCACAGGAGGGTCGTGTTAATGATGTTATACTTTATCGTAAAGGTAATGGGGAACCATGGAAGGTATTAGAGAAAGGATAGTGTGATTATCCAAGCTAGTTACCCACATGGCCTCTGCCTCCCTGTGGGAGTCAAAATTTAACCCCTTTACCTTTTCCTTCTCTGCCTGCACCTGGGCCCCAGAATGCTTCATGAGCTCACAGTCCCCAAGACCTTTCCTCTACCTAAAATGACCTGGGCTCAAATCCCAGCCCTTCCCCAGCTCTATCGCTCCACACTCTCTCACCCCTAGTCTCCTCAGCTGTAAAATGGAGATAATGACATCTTCTTTGCACAGTTACATGAATTAATGAAGAAAAAGTATCTGGCACAGAGCCACTTAGGAAATGGAGTCCAGTTGAATTCCTCTGTGCAGGGTCAAATGGAAGCCATGCAGGGGGCCAGACGGGGCTTCCCAAAGGGCAGGCAGAAATCCTATTTCTGGGAAGTGGCCTTTTAGCCCAGCTGGCCGCAATGGGGGTGGAGGGAAGGGTTGGCGGAGGCCTTTCTTGGGCAGCCTGACCAGGTGCTTGGCCACCTTAAACGAGACCTCCTGAACCAGGACCTAGTCTTCAGGACTTTCTCATATCCCCACCCAGCAATGCCAGGAGTCAGCCGGAGGGCACTGAGCTTGCATAACTGGGTGGGAGTCTGACAACTTTCACCCAGTAATCAAGGCCTTGTTTACTAAGAAGAGGTGTTCCTGGGTCACCTCCCTTCTGTCTTTGATAGGGGAAAACACACAACCCTTTAGCCTTGCTGAGCTGAGTTTATTTGCTAAATTCTTAGTCCCAGTCCCTGATGTTACTGTCAACAACAGCTATAGTTCCTAATTGTGAAAATCATCACTGGTGCCATTTAGGGGAGAGGCATTGGGGGTGAAGGGTGGCAGCAGGGACGGGACATCAAAGCAGGGTATGAGTCCCAACCTCCTCTACCTAATAGTTCTGTGACCTGGAGCCAGTCACTCAGTCTCTGAGTTTCGGTTTTTACAGCTGAAAAGTGGATTTAGTGGTCGTACTTTAACCTCATGGAATTCTTTTAAGGATTTGATAAGGTAAAACTGTATATAAGGGACTTTGGTAAGTACCTAGCACATGGGAAACACACTCATCAAATGTGTGCTGTTAATATCACACTGTGTCCTGTAACCTGCCTTTTCTACTCAATAGTTCATTATGAATCTCTTCCCACTGACAGAGAACTTAACACTTGTGGGGTTTTTCCCATAATCCCAGTCTCTGCACTGCCAGGGATTATAGGGCTGGAAGCCGGGAACTCTAGATTCTAACCTCCTGTTGGCCTTAGGTCAGGCATCAATTCCCACTTGTGGAACCACGGGAGAGGAAGCTGGGGTGGGAGAGCTGCTGTCTAATTCTGTATTTCAGACACCACGGCCCTGTACCTCACCTTTTCCTTTCTTCCTTCATTCAGCAAACATTGCCCAGAGTTCAAATCCTAGTTCTGCCACTTTTTGGCTGTGTGATCTTGTACAAGTTAATCTATTTCTAGATCTCTAAAATGAGAAAAATCATACTACCTATTTCACAAGGTTGTTAAGAGTACTGAATGGTACATATTTATAAAGTGCTTAGAATACTGCCTGTTTGATTTAAAAAAACATTGAGTGCCCACTATGTGCCAAACACTGTTGTAGACACTGGGGCAACAAGTTCTATCCTCAGTGAGCTTTTGTTGGGGGGGGGGGGGGGCAGGAAATCAGCACTTCAGTGGTAAGGCCAGGCACGGTGGTGTTGGCAGTTTTCCCCCAGGGAGTTGGCTTTAAAGAAGGCATTAGTTTTCCCTTTTCTTTTTCACCAAATAACAACAGATTTTGTGTATTTACCTTGTCCTGTGAGCTAGGCCCTGGGCTAAGCACTGTGCTGCTAAGATCTCCTGAAACGCCCACAACAACCTGTGGGTGGGTACCATCCTTATCCACATTTCACAGATGAGGAGATAAAGGTACAGTGAGGTTATGTCAGTCACCCCCTGCCCCTCAGTCTGGCACATAATAGTGGTCCAGTGAGTGAATGTTGAATAAACACTACTGAAGCTAACCTTTTCATGAGGGAAGTGTTCAACCAGGACTTGAAGCCCTTGAGCTCCTGCAGGGCATATGCCTTGTGGCCATCACCCTGGCTGTGCGATATCCCTCCTTCTCCTCTCTGTCACACCTAACACTTTACTGAATGCTTCACGGATACCCCAGGCACTGATCTAGGGTTTTCTGCATATGAGCTGTTTTTATCCTCATGACAATCCCATAAGGTATGTCCCATTTCACAGGTAAGGAACCTGAGGCACACATAGGTAGTCAACCATGGAGCTGACTTCAAATCCAGGCAATGAGCTCTTGACTGCTGTGCAATGGAGACATTCTTCTTCTTGTTCAGTTTCTGTGTTTCTGATTTCGAAAGTAACACATGCTCATTTACATATTCAAGCTTTGTGTAATTTTATACCATAGAAAGTGAAAGCCTAGAGAGTAGAAGTTCCCCAGAATGGCCCTCCCCAGAGATAAATTGTATTAACAGTGTTGTGTAGACACCTCAGATGGTCTTTTTCAAAGCTTGCAGCAATTTTTTTAAAAAGCAAAAATGGAATAGTACAATGCACATTATTTTGTCACTGTTATTTATTTAATTTTTTTAACTAACAGTGATCCTTGTCGGAACATTCTCTTTAAGGGCTGCGAAGTCATCCATGGTGAGGACATCCACACTGGATTTAACCAGTTCTATCAGGTGTGTTTCAGCTGTTTGCAGTCTGTTACTATTTCAAACCACACTGCAGTGAACACCGTGTAAACACCCCCTGTGCATGGTGGGAGAGTCTGAGGGTAATTTCCAAAAGTGAACCTCTGGGCCAAAGGGCAAGAGCATTTTTACTGCTCCCTCCAACAAGGTGGAACCAGCTTTGCCCAGAGGGTGGGAGCAGTCTGGGCCCCACCCTCACCATCACTGCTGTCTTTGCCCGACTGGTCTACAGGAACCCTGGCTGCCCTGCTGAGCCGTGCCCGACCCACAGGAGTGACCCAGCTTGTGGTCCCCACTCTGCTGCTGCCATTGCAGTCTAGAGACTGGCCATTCTCTTCAAGAAGTTTCATCAGGTGGCTGTGACTGAAGCACTTCTCAAAAACCCCAGTGTTTGCCTTTTAACTCATTTGGTAAAGGCAGGAATGTGAAAAATAAGCCCTTGGAGAGGGGCCGAGAGCTGTACCACTTTGGAGGTGGGCCTGGCCTCTGATTAGCATCGCCACGCTTGGGTAGCTGGACTGGCTAAATTCCCTTCCAGGATCCAGTGAGCGGCTTTTTCCCTGACTCATCATGACTCCTGCAAATCTGGCACTAAAGTGATTAACGGCCACTTAGTAGTCAGCGTCTTCCTGGACATATCTACTGGCTTATCCTGCTGCTGCCTCAGACAGAGCTGCGGGCATTCAACTGTGATTGCTGCTGGGGAGGCGGGTGGGTACTGAGAGAATAGCCAGTCATGTGAAGGCCAGGGCAGGGGCCTTATCATGCCCTGTCACCCTTGCCCAGCGTGACCTTTGTCAAGATGCTTACCTAACCTCGGACGCCCTGTACATGCTGTTCCCTTTCACCTGGACCTCCTCCTGCCACATACCCCGCCCCCACCCCTTTACCTGGCCCACTCCACTTCACTCTTTAGAATCCGTGTTACTTCCCAGGGAAGCTGTCTCTGACCCCTCTAGGCAAGGATGGTCCCTTTCTAGATACTATGCTTGCAGCATTTAAATCAGCTTATCATGCAAGTCATTACTATTTATGTCTGTCTCCTCCCTAAGTGGTAAGGTCCACGAGGTAGAATCTGTGTCTTAGCCTGTACCCCCGTGCCTGGAACAGTGCCAGGCATGTGGCATTGCCTAGGGGGCAGTATAGCATAGTGGTTGTGAGCATTATACTTGAGCCAGACTGCCTGAGCTTGAATTCTGGCTCTGTGAACTGGGGCAAGTTACCGAAACTCTTTGTGCCTTGATTTCCCCACCTGCAAAATGGGAATAATAGTACCTACCTCATAGGATAGTTAAGAGGGTTAAACCAGTGAATATAGGGGAGGTGCTTGGAATGGTGCATGACCTGTAGAAAGTGCTGGATCAGTGCTAACGTTAGCATTAAACACCAGTGGTGAGGCAAGGGTCTCCAAGCTTCCATCTGTGGCAGGCCCTGTGGGTTGCCTCCCCAGCATCCTCCTGCATGTTGCAAGCACCCAGCTATTTTTTGTTGTGGTTGTTGTCATATCAGTCTTACAGACAGGACTGTGGCTCCAGTGACAGTGACAACAAGCCCCTTAGAAGCTGATCTCTATGCCGTTGTTCCACATTCTGTGTATCTTTCCACCACTGCTCCTCCTAAAGAAAGCCCGATCTTCCCCCGTAAAAAAACAAAAACAAAAACAGTTGCCGTTGAGGTGACCCCATGTATGTCAGAGTAGAATTGTGCTCCACGGGGTTTGCCATGGCTGATTTTTCAGAAGTGGATATCCAGACCTTTCTTCTGAGGTGCCTCTGGGTGGGCTCAAACCTCCAACCTTTTGGTTAGCAGCCAAGCTTGTTAATGATTTTACTACCTAGGCACTTCCTTTCCTCTATAACCTAGTTGAAATTCATCAGAGGACCTTTGACCATCGCCCTGGGCAGAGCTTTGCTGTGGCAAGGCAGGTGTCTGAGCAGCTGTAGCCAGGGGTAATTGTTGGAGGGGGGGATGTGCTATGATACAGAACCTGGGTGGAAAACCATTCCATGGGAGGGGCTTGCACCAGGCTGACTTTCTAATGCTTGAGCTGTCCCTCAGGACAGCTGCCACATAGAGAGGCAACATATCCTCTGGGGGCTAAACCACGCAATCAGATTTTCTGTGGAGAGTGTAGTGGATAGCTTTTAGGAAGTCATCCATTCCACGACTGCCCCTTCTCTGAGAACCCTCCGAGAACTCCTTAGAAGGCATCTTAGTATACTTGACTCCATCCCATTGGCTAATGGGTGCCACCTGACCTGAATGGGCCAATCGGATTTTACCTTGGGAATTTGGACTCAGAACCAGTTTTTCCTGGCACATGAACTACCCACCAGGGATAGCCACATGCCCAGAGCAGCAGAGAACAAAGCAGACAGGCCTTGGCACTAAGAATTCAAATGGGTCCTACTGGCTTTCTAGGTCTCTTTTCTGGTCCCTTAGGAGCCAGGCTGCACCGCATGCCCTCTGTTTCCACAAGCCTCTTTCTCAATATAATAAATTCCCCACCTCCATCCCCTTAAAGCCAAGGGTGAATAGAATTCCCTTACTCACATCCAAATCCCACGTGCATTTCCTCTGCAGAGGAAACGCTCTGGGCCTGCTGGCGACTAGCAGAGTGACGGTCGGCACCAGCGGGTGATATACTGGTCTAACCTACGCTAACCCCTGAGGCTTCCGGGAAGCAGCTGCAAGACTGGTCTCCGTCACTGCCCTGTAGGCAGCTGTGTGCCTGGGAAGAGCCCAGCCGCCACAGCACAGGAAGCCCTTGAATCTGTGTCAACTCCCGTCTCCGGCTGGAGAGGACAGACCACTGGAGGGGAGCACTCCACGAGGTCAGCAGGGGCTAGGCCCTGCTGAGGGCACTTATTTTGTTTTCCTCTTGCAAAATGGAAAGGACTTTATTTATTATAAATATAAATGCAGACGTGTGGTTTTTAAAAGCCTTACGCAAATGCAGAAAGGTTTAAACAAAAAATCGACCTCACCTTCCACCCTATCACCCAGAAAATATACACACAAACACTTCTTTTTTCCAGAAAGGAAACCAACTATACCTACAGTTTGGAGCCTGCTTTTTTTTTTTTTTTTAATTTAGTGATATATTAAGGAGGCATCTTTTTTTTTTTTTTAATAGCTTTATTGAGGTATAATTAACATAGAATAAACTGCACATATTTAATGTGTACAATATAGCTTTAGCATATGTATGCACCCATGAATCCATCACTACAATTGAGATAACAAATGTACCCCTAAAAACCTGTTGTTGTGGAATTGATTCCGACTCATAGTGACCCCATGTGTTGCAGAGTAAAACTGCTCCATAGTCAGCTAAGATACAGCTAGTGGTCTCTTCCCATCCCAGCAAAGAGAAGTGAAGAAAAGCAAAGACTGAAAGAAGCAGTTAGTCCAAAGAACTAATGGGCCACATGAACCACAGCCTACGGGACCCCAAGACCAGAAGAACTAGATGGTGCCCAGCTATCACTACTGACTCCTCTAACTGGGATCACAACAGAGGGTCCCAGACAGAGTGGGAGAAAAATGTAGAACAAAAATCAAATTCACAAAAAAGACTAGACTTATTGGTCTGACAGAAACTGGAGGAATGCCTGAGACTATGACCCTAAGACACCCTTCTGACCTGGAACTGGAGCCGTTCCTGGAGACCACCTTTCAACCAAACAATGGACAGGCCCATAAAATAAATAATAACACCCAAGAGGAACATGTTCCTTAGAACAATCAATTATACAAGATCAAAAGGACAACATGTGCCCAAAAGCAAAGATGAGAAGGCAGGAAGGGGTAGAAAATCCAGACAAAAGGAAATGGGGAAACCAGGGTGAAAATGGGAAGAGTTCTAGCACATTGAAGGGAATGCAACCAACATCATGGAATACTTTATGTACAAACTATTGAACGGGAAACTAATTTGCTCTGTAAACTTTCACCTAAAGCACAATAAAAAATGTAAAAGAACAAAAAACTGCTCCATAGGGTTTTCTTGGCTGTAATCTTCACGGAAGCAGATCACCAGGCCTTTCTTACGCAGTGCTACTGGGAGAGTTCGAATCACCAACCTTTCTGTTACTTGTCAAGCACAAACCATTTGCACCACCCAGGGACTCTATAGATATATCTATATATTTCCAAAAGTTTCCTTGTGCCCCTTTATAATCTCTCGGGTCCTATTTTTTTGTTGTTATAGATTAATTTGCACTTCCTACAATTTCATATAAATGGAATCATACAGTACATACTCTTTTTTTGGGGAGGGGAGGTCTGGCTTCTTTCATCTAGCATAATTATTTTGAGATTCATCCATGTTGTGTGTATCTATAATTTGTTCCTTTTCAGTGCTGAGTAGCAATGGATAAACAAAGTGTGCAGAATGTACCACATTTTGTTTATCCATTCCCAGTTGTTGGAACCCCACACGTCTGTCAGTTTGTCGTACTGTGGTGGCTTGCGTGTTGCTGTGATGCTTAAAGATATGCCACCAGTATTCAAATACCAACAGCGTCACCCACGGTGGACAGGTTTCAGCTGAGCTTCCAGATTAAGACAGAGAGGAAGAAAGACCTGGCGGTCTACTTCTGAAAAAAATTACCCAGTGATAACCTTATGAATAGCAGCAGAACGTTGTCTGATAATAGTGCTGGAAGATGAGCCCCTCAGGTTGGAAGGCACTCAAAAGACAACTGGGGAAGACCTGCCTCTTCAAAGTAGAGTCAACCTTAATGACGTGGATGGAGAGATCCAGTAGAATGCATTAATTACTGAACAATATCATTAATATTACAGGCAAGTGAAACTTTGCTGAAGATCATTCAAAAGTGGCTGCAGCAGTACATTGACAGTGAAGTGCCAGAAATTCAAGCCAGATTCAGAAAAGGATGTGGAACAAGGGATATCATTGCTGATGTCAAATTATGGATAACATTGTGGAGAATGAGGATTCCAGAACACTTAATTGTGCTCATGAGGAACCTGTACATTGACCAAAAGGGAGTCTTTCGAACAGAACAAGGGAATACTGCGTGGTTTAAAGCCAGGAAAGCTGTGCATCAGGGTTGTATCTTTTTCACCATACTTATTCATTATGTATGCTGAGCAAATAATCAGAGAAGCTGGACTATATGAAGAAGAACAGCGCATCAGGGTTGGAGGAAGACTCATTAACAACCTGCGATGTGCAGATGACACAACCTTGCTTGCTGAAAGTGAAGAGGACTTGAAGTACTTAATGATAAAGATCAAAGACTTCAGCCTTCAGTATGGATTACACCTTAACATAAAGAAAACAAAAATCCTCACAACTGGACCAATAAGCAACATTATGATAAACAGAGAAAAGATTGAAGTTGTCAAGGATTTCATTTTACTTAGATCTACAATCAATGCCCATGGAAGCAACAGTCAAGAAATCAAAAGATGCATTGCACTGGACAAATCGGCTGCAAAAGACCTCTTTAAAGTGCTAAAAAGCAAAGATGTCACTTTAAGGACTAAGATGTATGTGACCCAAGCCATGGTGTTTTCAATCGCTTCATATGCATGTGAAAGCTGGACAATGTATAAGGAAGACTGAAGGAGAATTGATGCCTTTGAATTATGGTGTTGGCAAAGAATATTGAATATACCGTGGACTGCCAAAAGAACGAACAAATCTGTCTTGGAAGAAGTACAACCAGAATGCTGCTTAGAAGCAAGGATGGCGAGACTTCAGCCTTCCTTCAACCTTCCAGGAAAGCTAGTCTCACATACTTTGGACATGTTATCAGGAGGGATCAGTCCCTGGAGAAGGACATCGTGCTTGGTAAAGTAGAGAGCCAGCAAAAGAGAGGAAGACCCTCAACGAGATGGATCGACACAGTGGCTGCAGCAATGGGCTCAAGCATAACAAAAATAAGGAGGATGGCACAGGACTGGGCAGTGTTTCATTCTGTTGTACATAGGGTCGCTATTAGTGGGAACTGACTCGACAGCACCTAACAACAACAACAAGTTGATGGAAATTTGGGTTGTTTCCAGCGTTGGGCTATTACAAATAAATTTGCTATAATCACTTTGATTTTTTTAATTTTAATTTTAGTGAAAATATACACAACAGAACAAACACTCATTACCCCCTAAACTTCTCATCTGTGCTTTAGAGTTACTGTTGACAATTTGATCTCACATAGATAAGTCTTTAAAAGAATGCAATGCTCATGGAGAACAGTCTCTACTACCGTATTTTTACACAAATAATGGAGCCTTCTAGGTTGGTTTGCCAGCCACACCCATCCCCCTCGAGGTATTTTCATAAGCACACTGTGCTAGTTTTCTTTACAGCAACATGTAAAAAAATTGGCATAATGGCGCTTATGAAAATACCTCACAGGGGGAGGGCACAGTTGGCAAACAAATGTAGAAGGTGCTGCGCTATTTTTGTAAAAATACAGTAATTTAGCAAAATAGTTTTTTAGTTTAGAGATGAGTTCAGGGGATAATTTTGGTTTATGCTTTGAAGATTTGCTCAGAGCAATAGATTCAGGGGTTTCTCTAGTCTCAATAGATCCAGGAAGTCTGAATTCTGTAAGAATGTGAAATTCTGTTCCACATTCTTTCCTCTTTTGATCAGGATTCATCTATTGATTCCTTGATCAAAATGTTCAGTAATTGTAGCCAGCCACCATCCAGTTCTTCTTCTGGTCTCATGGCTAAGGAGGCAGTTGATATAAACATTTATATACTAGTTTTTGTATGGGCATATGCTATTATTTCACTTGGGTGAGCGTATGTTTAACTTTTTAAGAAACTGCCAAACTGTTTTCCAAAGTGGTTTTACTATTTTTACATTCCCACCAGCAGTGTATGGGAGTTCCATGTCTCCCACATCCTCACTAGCATTTGGCATGGTCAAGCTTTTTAACTTTAGCTATTCCCATAAGTGTGTAATGGTAATCTTGCTGAGATTTTGGAATCTGTGTTACTCTGGTGACTAATGAAATGAAGCATCTTTTTGTGTGCTAATTCAAGGCTATCTTTGTATATCAATAAACTAAACGGAGATCTACATTATCATTTTTATTTTATTATGGATATATATATATAAAACAACATTTACCATTTTAACCATTTTTAATGTACAAGTCAGTGACAATAATTACAATCATCATGTTGTGCGACCATCACCAATATCAATTTCCAAATATTTTTCATCACCTAAACAGAAACACAGTACCCCTTAAGCAATAATTCCTCATTTCTCCCTCCCCTTAGCCTTTGGTAACCACTAATAAACTTTTGTCTCTATGCATTTGCTTATTGTAGATATTTCATACAAGTGGGATCATGCAATATTTGTCCTTTTCTGTCTGACTTACTTCACTCAGCATAATGTTTTCAAAATTCATCCCTGTCATAGCATGTACCAGAACTTCATTTCTCTTTATGGCTGAATAATATTCCCTTGTCTGGATATACCACAATTTGTTTATCTGGTCATCTGCTGATGGACACTTGAGTTGTTTCCACATTCTGGCTATTGTGAATAATGCTGTGATGAACATTGGTGTACAAGTATCTGTTTGAGTCCTGCTTTCATGTCTTTTGTGTCTATATGTAGGAATAGAATTTCTGGCTCACATAGTATTTCTATATTTGACTCTTTGAGGAACCATCAGACTGTTTGCCACAGTGGCTGCACCATTTTACATTCCCACCAATAATGGATGAGGGTTCCAATTTCTCCACATCCTTGCCAACACTTGTTATTTTCTGTTTTTCTGATAATAGCTATCCTAGTGGGTGTGAAGTGGTATCTCATTGTGATTTTGATGTGCATTTTCCTAATGACTAATGAGGGTGAGCATCTTTCCACGTGCTTGTTAGCCATTTTTATATCTTCTTTGGAGAAATGTCTATTAAAGTCCTTTGCCCATTTTTTGTTTGGGTTGTTTGTCTTTTTGTTGTTGAGTTTTAGTTCTCTATATGTTCTGGATATTAAACCCTTATCAGATATATGGTTACCACATATTTTCTCCTATTCTGTATGTTGTCTCTTGATAAAGTCCTTTGATGCGTTGAAGTTTTTAATTTCGATGAAGTCCAATTTATCTATTTAGTTTTTTGTTATCTGTGCTTTTGGTGTCATATATGAGGATCCATTGTCAAAAACTAAGTCCTGAAGCTTTGTTTTTTTCTAAGAGTTTTATAGTTTTAGTTCTTATATTTAGATCATTGATCCATTTTGAGGTGATTTTCTTGTATAAGATATGGATCCAACTTCACTCTTTTGCGTATGGAGATCCAGTTGTCCCAGCACCATCTTTTGAAAGAGCCTATTCTTTTGAATGGACTTGTCACCTACATTACCATTTTTACTGACTGTGTAGTACTCCAACAGAAGCCCTGGTGGAGTAGTGGTTAAGTGCTTGGCTGCTAACTGAGAGGTCAGTGATTCGAACCCACAAGCGACTCTGTAGGAGAAAGACGTGGCAGTCTGCTTCTGTAGATTACAGCCTTGGAAACCCTACGGGGCAATTCTGCTCTGTCCTATAGGGTCGTTACGAGTCAGAATCGACTCGATGGCAACAGATTTGGGTTTTTTTTTTTTTTTTTTGGTAGTACTCCAACATCGGATGTTGTTATTGTTAGTTGCTGTTGAGTCAGTTCTGACTCATGACAACCCCATGTGTACAGAGTAGAACTGCTCCACAAGGTTTTTAAGTTTGTGACCTTTTGCAAGCAGATTGCTAGGCTCGTTTTCTGAGGAGCCTCTGGGTGGGTTTGAACCACCAACCTTTTGGCTAGCAGTTGAGTGCTTAACTGTTTGCGCTACCCAGGGATCTTCCAACATTGGGCACATCATTTTATTTAATCAAGGCCCTATTGATGGCCATCTTAGTTGTTTTTGGTATTTCGCTCTTATAGTTAATGCTGTGATACACAACCTTGTACGTGCACTTTTGCACATCTGTCTGATTATTTCCTTCATGTGGGATCTATGGCTAAAAGGGATGCACATTTTTAAGGCTTTTGAAACACACTGACAAATAGCTGTCCTGGAAATCTGCACCCATTACAGCCCTGCTGGAGGCAGGTGGAAAACTGTCCCCGTTGCTAATTCAGGCAGAAGCCTCCAGAGCAATGACTTGCAGGGTTTGAGGAAGTCTTTCAAGTATGACCCCATGACTTTGGGCAGGAAGCCAGCAAGAAGGGCAAATGGCCATAGGAGTCACTTGGAGTGGCCTAAGGAAAGTCATTAAGATGAGCTGGGGGAGGTGAGGCCATTTCAGGGCCGGCGAAAGAGGAAAGAAGTTGAGGTCAGGCCAGGGTGTGAGCCCAGTACTGTTCATTCCTGACCCTGTCAGCGTGGGCCAGCCACTTGGCCTCTCCAGTCACCGTTTTCTCAGAAGTAGATTAGAACTAATACTAATCCCCAAATGCATGAAAGCCTTTTACAAATTCGCAAATGATACATAAAGGTGTGTGGTTAGAAGACTTCCTTTCCTCTCCAGAAACATGGGCAGTACACATTTCCTCCTGCTGGCCTGCTGAGGGCACCTGCCTGGTCAGGATGGTGAGGGAAAGGCCGGATCTGATGACGAGGGAGAGGAGGTATGGTCAGGCAGAAAAATGGCCCCCCGAAGATGTCCACATCCTAATCCCCAGAACCTGTGAATATGTTAGATTACATGGCAAAGGGGAATTAAGCTTGCAGATAAAATTAAGTTTGCTAATCAGCTGACCTGAAAATAGGGAGATTATCCTGTGGGCCCAGTGCAATCACAAAGGTCCTTCAATGTGGAAGAGGAAGAGAGACTCAGAGAGACGGCAGTGGGAGAAGGACTCGGCCCTGTGTTGCTGGCTTTGAAGCTGGAAGGCAGCCATGAGCCAAGGAATGCGGGCAGCTTCTAGAGGCTGGAAAAGGCAAGGAAAGGGATTCTCCCCTAGAGCCTCTAGAAGGAACACACTCCTGTAGACACCTTGATTTTAGCCAGTGAGGCCCATTTTGGACATCTGACCTTCAGTAGTATAAAATAATAAATCTGTGTTGCTTTAAGCTACTAAGTTTGTGGTAATTTGTTATAGCAGCAAAAAGAAACTACGTAATACATGAGGGCAGGTGGACACCATGAGCTGCAGGGATGACTGGGGAAGGGCTTGGAGGAGGTTGAAGTGCCTGGACTCCAACATTCCTGGTTCGGAGAACAACACCAGTAAATGTGTGGCAGCAAGCGTCCTGTGTCTTTGGGAACATTCAACAGAGAGCTTTGCTGCAGTGCAGGTTCATGCTGGGAGATGGGAGGGGCAGAGACAGAACCCTGAGCTGGAGGCTCCAATGCTAAGCTTGACATTCTGGAGGCAGTGGAGAGCCATGGAGGGTCTTGAGCAGGGCAGAGAGGTGATGAGAACTTGCTTTTAGAACTGAGTTGGGATGAAAGAGCACTGGGCCTTGGGCCAGCCACTCAACCTCTCTAGCCACTGTGTTCTCAGACTTGGAGCAGAATAAATAATACTAACCCCTAAATGTGTGAAAGCCTTTTTTACAAATTCACAAATGATACACAGAGGTGTGTGGTTAGAAGACTTCCTTTCCTCTCTAGGAATGTGAGCAGCACACGCTTCCTCCTGCTTTTAGAATTGAGGTGGGGTGAAAGAGCTCTGGGCCTTGGGCCAGCTACTTGAACCTGGTTCAAGTCCCACACTGCCTCCCTGGGTGACCTTGGGGACAAGTTACTTACACTCTTTGGATTTACTTTGTTTCCTGAAAACATTAGGGTGATTTCTGGGTTTCTTCCCAGTCAAGGAACACAGCTGTCCCAGTCTCATCAGGGTCTTTCAGAATCAAAGGAAATTCTCTGATGTGACACCCAGGGGTGGAGAAAGTAAAATAACAACAACATCTATTGGGCACTAACGGTAGGTTAAGAACTTTGCATGAAGTATCTCATTTAATCATCCCACCATCCCTTCAGTAGCTTCCCAGTGCCCTTGGTTTAAAGGTCACAATCCCGCTGTGGCCATAAGGCCCTGCACGGTGTGGCCCTCCCTGCCAACCTTACAGGCCTCATCTCAGAACTCTCCCTTCAACCTGCACTCAGCTTCTTTCAGTCCCAGAAATGAAAGCGACATGCCCCTCCTACCTCACGGCCTTTGCACAAGCCCTTCTACCTGCCAGGAATGTTGTTATCCTGGTCTTCACTTAGTCAGCTCCTCCATCCTTCTGATCTCAACTCTCTGGCCATCTAGTTGCCCTACTCCCCAACTAAATCAGGTTCCCGTGTAGTTGCACTTAATTTCAGCTGGAGTATACCCATATATAAATTACATAAACAATTGATCCTCATTATTCATAGATTCTGTATTTATGAATTCACATATTGTTAAATCGTTTGTAACCCCCAAATCAATTCTTGTGGCACTTTTGCAGTCATTCATAGACATGTGCAGAGCATCAAACATTTGAGTCACTCAATGCACATGTTCCCAGCTGAGGCCGAAGGTGATGCTCTGCCTTCTGATTTCAGCTTTCATACTATAAACAAGTATTTTTTTCACCATTGATTTAGTACCACATTTTTCTTATTTTTGTGCTTTTGATTGGTGATTTTGCTGTCTAAAACGGCCCCCAAGCATAGTGCTAAAGTGCTGTCTAGTGTTCCTAAGCTCAAGAAGGCAGTGATGTGCCTTACAGAGAAAATACGTGTGTATGAGATAAGCTTTGTTCAGCACATGAGTTACAATGCTGTTGGCTGTGAGTTCGATGTTAATGAATCAACTATATGTATTAAACAAAATCTCTTTCAACAGAAACACACTTAAAACAAGGTTATATATTGGTCAGACGATGAAAATATTGTGACCAGAGGCTTGCAGGAACCTAACCCTGTATTTCCCCTAGCAGCAATGGTTCAGTATTCCCTAATTCAGTTGCCTTGGAGTCGACTCCAACTCACGGCAAGCCCCTATGTGTCGGAGTAGAACTGCACTCCATAGGGTTCTCAATGGCTAATTTTTCAGAAGTAGATCGCCAGGCCTTTCTTCCAGAGTGCCTCTGGGTGGACTCAAACCTTCAATCTTTTGGTTAGCAGCCAAGCGTGGACCACCTAGGAACTCATTATAGAATATCAAAACCAAAACCAAACTGCATTGCTGTCAAGTAGATTCTGACTCATAGCGACTCTATAGGACAAAGTAGAACTACCTTATGTGGTTTCCAAAGCTATAATCTTTACAGAAGCAGACTGCCACATCTTTCTCCTGCAGAGTGGCTGATGAGTTCAAACCACTGACCTTTCAGTTAGCAGCCAAGCACGTTAACCACTGACCACTGGGGCTCCTTATAAAACATAACTAATGTGAATAATGAGAATCAACTGTAAATACATATATCTATGTAGGTATCTGATTGACCTCTACCTCCTCCACCAGACATGGGTGCCATGATGATAAATGTTTAATATTTGAATGAATGAATGTTTGCGGAAGGAATAAACAACAGAGCACATAGGTTGGTATCGTTATCACCCACATTTTTCAAAAGCAGAAATGGGCACAGAAAAGATCAGAGGTTTATCCAAAGTTATAAACATGAGCCTGGAAGGTCTGGTGTCTGCTCTTCTCTTTGCAGGAGGCTGGGGCTGGGACCCATCTGAGCTGGAGGGTCACTATGAGAAGGGGGTCAGTGTCAAGGCCAGAGGAACTTGGGCCTGTCCATGAGGCAGGTCTGCTGGAGAAATGCCTTCAAGGGTAGCACTGAAAGAGGATGTGCTGAGCACAGCTTCCAGAAGAGGAAGGAACTGAGGGCGGGTAGGCGGGTGAAGGCCTCAGACCCTACCCCTTACAGCTGCAGCAGATTTTCTCCGAGTCTAGGCCTCCACCTCACCCCAGCCACTCTCTGTAACACTTTCTCACCCTCCTCCGGCTAATGTTGCTGTTTAAATGGCTTTTCAAGGTAGGTCACTCTGTTGTGGGCAAGGGTTGGAGGCCATGCTCCCTTGCCCACCGTGGGTGAGAGTGTGAATCAGTGCAATCATTTTGGAGGGTGATTTGGCAATATCTGTGAAAGCCGTTAAAGCACGTACGCTTTGACCCAGCAATTCCACTTCTGGGAATTTATCCTAAAGAATTCTATCACCAGGCAACAATAATATTCACCCGAGGAGGCATTTACTGTAGCATTGTTGATCATGGCAAATAACTGGAAGCTACCTAATGTCCATCAGTAGGAAACAGAGAAGTAAATTATGCTTCATAGATCCCATGGAAATCATGCAATTGTTAAAAAGAATGAGCAGATCTAAATGAAATGCTATACAAAGATGTATCTAACTTATGTATTGTTAAAATTAAAAAAATTGCAGAACAATATATGTTTCAGTTATCTATTGCCGAACAAGAAGCCACCCCAAAACTGACCAGTTCTTCAGCTACATGTGGCATCAGCTGGGGCCACTCACATGGCTGCATTCAGCTGCAAGCTTGGCTGGGGCTGGAACATCCAAAATGGCCTCGTCCTCCAGGGCCTCTCTCCAGTCTAGGTTGAGCTTCCTTTCAAGAGTATTTCAAGAGGACAAGCCTCAAACACAAGTCCTTATCAAGCCTCTGCTTGCACCAAGCCTGCTAATGTCCCACTGGCCAAGCCAAGTCACATGGCCAGATCCAGAGTCACTGTGACAGGGTCCTTCTCCAGGGCATGCACCCTGGAAAACATGATTCACCATGTAAGTAAAATTTCATATTTTATTGAGAAGCTGTGCATGTTCTCAATAAAATATCATATTAGATATGTGTGGTGTTGTAGTATAATACATATGTATGTATACATGTTTGTATATGCATTGATATAAGTCTGAAAGATGGTTTACTAAATTGCTAACAGTGGTTAACTTTCAGAAGTAGAAATGGGCAGGTAAAGGGGGTGTATTAATTTCCTAGGGCCACTGTACCACAAAGTGGGTGGCTTCAAAGAACAGAAATGTATTGTCTCACAATTCTGGAGGCCAGGGGCCCAATTCTAGTAGGCTGGAATTCTGGGTGTTAGCAGGGCCATGTTCTCTCCAAAGGCTCTAAGGGAAGATTCTTCTCTCTCAGCTGCTAGTAGCCCCAGGTGGTCCTGGGGATGCATCTTCACATGACCATTGTCCTTCTCTCTTCCTCTCTGTGTCTCTTCTCCTCTTTTATAGGACACCACTCAGACTGGATTAGGGCTCACCCTATTCTGGTATGACCTCCTGTTAGCTACCTGGTAACATCTTAAAAGACCCTGTTATGGATTGAATTGTGTCCCCAAAAAATGTGTGTTGTAAATCCTAATTGTGGTTATAATCCCATTTGGGAATGGGTTTTCTTTTTAGTTAATGAGGCAGTATTAGTGTAAGATGTGTCTCAAGTCAATCTCTTTTGAGATATGAAAGGAGTAGATTAAGTGAGGAGAGATGGGGAAAGATAGATGCCATGCCACATGAAGATCACCAAGGAGCCAAGGAATAGAAGCTGAAGAGACAAGGACCTTCCCATGGAGCTGACAGAGAGAGAAAGCCTTCCCCTAGAGCTGGTGCCCTGAATTTGGACTTCTAGCCTAACTGTGAGAAAATAAACTTCCTTTTGTTAAAGCCACCCACTTGTGGTATTTCTGTTATAGCAGCACCAGATAACTAAGGCAGACCCTATTTCCAAACAAGGTCAATTTCACACACAGGGGGGTGTCATGGATTAAACTGCATCCCCAAAAATATGTGTGTCAATTTGGCTAGGCCATGATTCCCAGTATTTTGTGATTGTCTGCCATTTTATCACCTGATGTGATTTTCCTATGTGTCGTAAATCCTGTCTCTATGATATTAATGAGATGGGATTAGTGGCAGTTATGTGAATGAGGCAGGACTCAATCTACAAGATTAGATTGTGTCTTAAGCCAGTCTTTTTTGAGATATAGGGGTCAGAAACAAGCAGAGAGACATGGGACACCACCAAGAAATAAGAGCCAGGAGAATAACACGTCCTTTGGACCGGGAGTCCCTGCACCGAGAAGCTTGTTGACCAGGGGAAGACTGATGAAAAAGATCTTCCCCCAGAGCCGACAAATCTAGAAAGCATTCTCCTGCAGCTGGCAGACTTAATTTGGACTTCCAGCCTCCTAGACTGTGAGAGAATAAACTTGTCTTTGTTAAAGCCATCCACCTGTGGTATTTCTGTTATAGTAGCACTAGATAACTAAGACAGTGGTTCGGTCTGGGGTCCACCCTCACAAGAACCCAATGCCCATTTCACAGATGAGAGAACTGAGGCCAACAAAGGGGAAACAACTTTCTGTGCAGCTGTGGGGCCTCCACCTAGTGGGGGTTTCATTGCTCCAAGTCTGGCCTCTGAAGCCCCATCTCAGGCCCTGTCTGTCTGCCCTCCCGCTCAGGGTCAAGTCCAACCTCCTTATGACAGAGGGTGATCTGGGCCCTGCTCATCTGCCTTCCCCCTCCTCCCTCACCACCCTCAGCCCTCACCTTCTGACCACCACCCAGATTAACCTGCTTTCAGTTCCCTGAAGGAATAAAATGCTCGCTGGTCTGCGAACTTTTGTACAAGCTGTCCCCTCTGCCTAGAACACCCTCTGCCTCCTCTCACAGCAACCCCCTACAGGCACTGGGGTGGGCACCAGGGATACCAGAATCAACAGACAGTCCTTGCTTGTAAAGCTCCCATCTCAGTCCAGGTTGGGGGGATGGGAAGAGGGCAAATAGACAATGCAGGTCCACCTGTGAACAGCGCTGGGCTGGTCATGAACCGTGGGACCATGCAAGCCCAACGTTCCTCCACCTCGAATCATGGACAGACCCATTTCAAAGGGGGAAGATTTTTTTCAGAGCCCCACTGGTA
Source organism: Dugong dugon (assembly GCA_030035585.1). NCBI lineage: Eukaryota > Metazoa > Chordata > Mammalia > Sirenia > Dugongidae > Dugong > Dugong dugon. The sequence continues at coordinate 72,749,713 of CM057471.1, forward strand.
ACAGCTGTAGATTAAATTGTGTCTCCCCAAAATAGATGTTGGAGTCCTGACCCCTATATCCATTTGAATGTAATCCTATTTGGGAATACGGTTTTCTTTGCTATCTTAATGAGGCCATATCAGTATAGGGTGCGTCCTAAACCTAATTGCTTCTGAGTGATATAAAAAGCAACCTAGACACAGAGACGAGCCAGCACGAACCCCGGAAGGTAGATGCCATGCCACGTGAAGATCGCCAAGGAACTGAGGAATGCTGGACGAAACATGGATCTTCCCCTGGAGTTGACAGAGAGCTTTCTCCTAGAGCTGATGCCCTGAATTCACACTTCCAGCCTTCTGAACCATGAGAAAAGAAATTTCTTCTTTTTTAAAGCCACCCATTAGTGGTATTTGCTTCAACAGCAGCAGGTAATGAAGATAGTGACATAGATGATTTCAATTATTCTATTTTTTAAATATTGCCTTAGTTATCTAGTGCTGCTGTAATAGAAATACCTCAAGTGGGTGACTGTAACAAACAGAAATTTATTTTCTCACAGTTTAGCAGGCTAGAGGTCGGCATTCAGAGTGCCAGCTCTAGGGGAAGTCTTTCTCTCTCTGTCAGCTCTGGAGGAAGGTCCTTGTCTCTTCAGCTACTACTTCTTGGTTCCTTGGAGATCTCCATGTATCTTGGTGGTGTAGTGGTTAAGAGCTATGGCTGCTAACCAAAAGGTCTGCAGTTTGAATCCACCAGGTGCTCCTTGGAAACCGCATGGGGGCAGTTCTACTCTATTCTATAAGGTCACTATGAGTTGGAATGGACTCTGATGGCAAATGGGTTTGGTTTTGGCATCTCTTTCCCCATCTGCTGGCTTGTTTAATCTCATATATCTCAAAAGAGATTGACTGAAGACACACCCTACACTAATCCTGTCTCATTAATATAACAAAGACAACCCATTCTCAAATAGGATTATAACTACAGGCATGGAGGTTAGGATTTACAACGCATATTTTTGGGGGGCATAATTCAATCCATAATAAAAATGTATGAACTTGATCATGACACTAGCTTATATTTATTGAGTCCTTGCTCTGTGTCCCTGATAAGTGTTAACTGAATCCTATGAGGTAGGGATTGTTACTGTTCACATTTTACAGAAGAGGAAGCAGGTTCAGAGAGGTGAGTCTCTTGCCCATGATCACCTAGCTGGGAAGTGGCAAAACTAGAATCTGGACACACACAGTGGGCTCCTGAGCCCTGTATTCTACACTACACTATATTATGCAACCACAACCACAAACCAGACTGCAAGAGCAGCAGCATTCAAGTTATCTCACGAACTGAACGTGACAGACGGTGATGTTTTGCGGAAATGAGATTGCCCACCTGCCATGTTGAGTTCAGCCCCCGTGTTCTCTGGGGCCCTCGGTTTGCCCACTACATTTCTCTTTCCAAACTGCAGGGAAATTGTCAGTTTTTGTCCTTTACTTGGCACAACAGCATCTTCTAATTTTTTATTTAATTTTTGTAACAGATAATACTTCCACGTTTCCAAATTATGTGTGTATATAAATAAGCCCAAACCAAACCTGTTGCTGTCGAGTCAATTCTGACTCATAGCAACCCTATAGGACAGAGTAGAACTGCCTCATAGAGTTTCCAAGGCTGTAAATCTTTACGGAAGCAGATTGCCACTTCTTTCTCCAGAGCAGTGGGTTTGAACTGTCGACTTTTTCGTTAGCAGCGGAGCACTTGACCACTGCGCCACCAGGGCTCCATACATATACATACATACACACACACACACATATATGTACCCATTATTCATCTGTCAGGACTGGAGCCCTGGTGGCACAGTGGTTGAGAGCTATGGCTGCTAACCAAAAGGTCTGCAGTTCAAATCTACCAGCCACTCCTTGGAAACCCTATGGGGGCAGTTCTACTCTGTCCTATAGAGCTGCTATGAGTTGGAATCGACTCTAGGGCAACGGTTTTTTGTTTTTTTTTTTCTGACCTGCCTATCAGTTTATCGTACGGTGGTGGCTTGCATGTTTCTGTGATGCTGGAAGCTATGCCATGAGTATTTCAAATACCAGTAGGGTCATCCATGGTGGACAGGTTTCAGGGGAGCTTCCAGACTAAAACAGACTAGGAATAAAGGCCTGGCAATCTACTTCCAAAAATTAGCCAATGAAAACTTTATGGATCACAACAGAACATTGTCCAACTCTCTTGCTTTAGACATATCATCAGGAGGTTTTAATCACTAGAGGAGGACATGGTGTTTGGTGAAATAAAGGGTCAACAAGAGCAAGGGAGATCCTTGGTGAGATGGATTGGCACAGTAGCCAAAACAATAGACTCTATCATGCCAGTGATAGTGTGGATGATGTGGGATTGGGTAAAGTTCCATTCTGTTGTTGAAGTCAGAGTTGTCTGAGTCAGAGCTGACTTGACAGTATCTATCTGTCCATCCATCTGTCTGTCTATAAAGGTATGCAGTTCTCACTCTTGTCCCCCTGGAAATCAGTGTTATGGGCTTCTTGTGTGTCCTTCCAGAGATAGCTTATGCAAGTATAAATATATATTCTGTTTTTTCTTCATTAAAAAAAAAAAAGTCTCATATCACATCTGTGACTCTGCTGCATGCTACTTTCACTTGGCAGAGTACCTTGGAGGTCATTGTATATCAGTAGGGAAGGGGTTTCCTCATTTCTGTTCACAGTTTCATCATATCCCCTGTCAATGCATGTGAGGCCTCACAGACCTTCACAACTGTGCCATTTTGGTTTAAATCACAGTGGTCAGCAGCTGTTAAGATGGCCCCCAAAGATCCCAACCTCCTGGCATTCATGCCCTCATGTCATCTCCTTTTGAGAGTGGACTGGACCTAGTGACTAGCATCTTATAAACACAATACAGTAAACGCTATGGGATGGCTGAGAGGTTCTAGAAGCTGTGACACCCTAGCAGCAACAATCATAGCCGGTGCCCAAATCTTGGTTTCTAAATACCATTCTCCAATAAAAGGAATTAAGGCTCCTTCAAGAAATGGCTGATTCTGAGGTTAGAGCAGGGAAAATACAAGATGGGCCTGGAGCATCTTATAGTGCCAGAAAGCAAGGAAGTGCTCCAAAAACGTGCCAAAGGGACACAAGGTAAATGGGGAGAAGGGAGAAATTGTCTTTACAGAAAAATTCCAAATAAGGTATGTGGATACTCCCCTCTCCAAAGGTGAAGCTTAATTTCCCACCCTTTAAGTGTGGGCTAGACTTCAAAAGAATCCCACTATTGTCGATTCAGACTCATAGCAACCCTACAGGATAGAGCAGAAATGCCCCATAGGGTTTCCAAGGCTGTGATCTTTACGGAAGCAGACTGACACATCTTTCTCCTGCGGAGCAGCTGATGGGTTCAAACCACCAACCTTTGGTTTAGCAGCCGAGCACTTAACCACCGTGCCACCAGTGCTCCTTTTCAAAAGAACAGAGTATGGAAAAGGGAAAAATGGTAACTTGCCAGTGGAGAAAGCTGGCAGACACCACCATAACCAAGTGATAAAGGTCAGTATCAAACAGTGACGTCATGTGGATATCATGTACCCCATGATATAACATAATGAGAAGGGGACTTGACTCATTTCTGTCATCTTCTTCCCCCAAGTCTCCGCTCTAACTGTGAGAAAAACATCAGACAAACACAAATTGAAGGACACACTACAAAATACCGGATGAATACTCTTCAAAACTCAAGGTCATGAAAAATAAGGAAAGACTGAGAAACTGTCACAGACGAGAGGAAACTGGGGAGACATGTCAAAATGCAACATAGTATCCCAGACGGGATCCTGGAACAGAAAAAGCGCATGAGTGTAAACACAGGAAATCCCAATAAAGGCTCAGCTACTAACCTAAAGGTTGATGGTTGGAATCCACCCAGAGCACAGCAGAAAAGACGCCTAGCGATCTACTTTCAAAAGATCTCAGCCATTGAAAACCCTGTGGAGCATAGTTCTACTCTGACACACATGGGGTCATTATGAGTCAGAATCAACTTGACGGCAACTGGTTTAGGGTTTTTTGTTTTGTTTTGTTTTTTTTTGGCATAGAAGGGTGGGTGGGGATGAACTGAAGTTGCTTTCTTTTGACAAATGATCCATGGTAAATTACGATGATAACGTTTAGGGAAACTAGATGAGAGATATACGGGAACTCTCTGGACTACCTTTGCAATTTTTGTTTTTATAAATCTAACTTTATTCCGAAATATAAAGCTTATTAAGAAAAAACGTCGTAGGATGTCACTTCAGAGATCTGGTTGCAAAAAGACTCTGGCTTCCACTCGCTTGCCCTCTCTTGCTCTCTTGCTTTCTCCCTCTGATGGAAGCCAGCTGCTTTGTCGTGAGCTGCCCTATGGAAAGGCCCACGTGACACGAAAGTGAGGGAGGTCTTGGCCAACAGCCAGAGAAGAACTGAGGCTCTCAGTCCCACAGGCCTTGTTATGGGTTGAATCGTATCCCCCCAGAAAAGTTACGTTGAAGTCCTAACCCCTGTATCTGTAAAAATGACCCTGTTTGGAAATAGGAGTTTTCTTTTGTTATGTTAATAAGGTCATATGGAGTAGGTTGGGTCCTAAACTTAATCTGGAAGGTGTCTTATGAAAAAGGAAAACAGATAGGGAGAGACAGACACACGGGGGAGATGTCATGTGACAATGGAGGCAGACGCATCTATAAGCAGTAAAGGAGCCCCAAGGATTTCCGGCAGCCACCAGAAACTAGGGAAGAGGCCCACAGAAGGCATTGATGTGGCTGAGACCCGGATTTGGATTTTTAGCCTCCAGAACTGTGAGGAAAAGCATTTCTGTTCTTTAAAACCACTTACTTTCTGGTATTTTGTTACAGCAGCACTAGGTAACTAAGACAGGCCATGAGGAACTGAATTCTGCCAACCAATCATCAGGCAGGTGAGCTTGGAAGCTAATCCTCTCCCATTTGAGCTTTGAGATGAGACCCTAGCCCCAGCCTGCGCCTTAATGGTGGTTTTGTGAGAGACCCTGAGCCAAAGAACCCCGCTCAGCTGCACCCAGATTCCTGACCCACAGAAACTATGGGATAATAAGTGTTTGTTGTTTTAAGCTGCTATGTTTTGGGTAATTTATTACACAAGGATAGATAACGAATTCAGTTCCCCTCTCTTCTCTGTTATCTTCTCATTGGCCTGGGGCCCTTGACATGGCCCTGGTTGGCTCCAATACAAGCAGAAATGAGAACACAAGGAAGGGCCTGGAATATTGGCCTCCACATGGTCCAGTATGGAGCATTATGGAGGCTAATAATTTTACTAGATTGTTGAAATAAACATTCAGAACTTCTGAGAAAATTCTCAGAAGAGAACTCAGGGACCACAGTTTAAAAACATCACTCCCCTGCTTAAACCCTCCAGTGATGTCTCACTGCTCTTCGAGTAGAATCTAACCCCTACGAGGCCCTCAAGGTGGTCCCCACCCACTCTGGGACCTCACTTTCTACCTATCCCCTCCCTGCTTTTCTCTAGACCTCTGATCACATTGGCCTCCTTGTCCCTGCCCACGCCTGCCCCAGGACATTTGCACATGCCATGTCCGCTGCCTGGCAGAGCTGCATCTTCTGACTGGCTCCTTTCCTTATCATTCAGGCTTCAGTTCAAATGTCACCAGCTGGGAGGGTCTGGCTCTGATCACCCACCTGCCTCCCCTAAAACTCTTCATCACATCTCCCTGTTTTATTTTCTTCATAGCATTAATCACCATCTGAATTTATCTTTCTTTGTTTAGTCAGAGAGATGATTGAGTGTGATGGTTAAAAGCTTTGGACTCTAGTTCAAATCCTGGCTCTACCACACACTACATACTAGCTCTGCCGTTTAACAAGTTATCTTGCCTTTCTGGTCTCAGCTTCCTCATCTCTGAGGTAGGTATAATAACACACTGTGCCATAGGATTTGTTGGGAGAATTTAAAGACTATATAAAGTGTGTAGCACATTGTAAAGGAGCCCTAGTAATGCAATGGTTAAGTGCTCAGCTGCTAACCAAAAGGTCAGCTTTTCAAACCTACCCAGCGACTTCAAGGAAATAAAACCTGGTGATCTGTTTCCGTGAAGATTACGGCCTTGGAAACCTTACAGGGCAGTTCTACTCTCTCACTTTGGGTCATTATGAGTCAGAATAACTCGATGGCACCTAACAACAACAAACATATTGTAAGTGCTCTGCATATATGTTTGCTGTTGTTAATATTAGTCTCTGTCTCCCCTGGCCCCAGACATAAGCTCTGTGAAGGAAAGGACTTGGTCAATTTGAGGTTTTGCTAATTGCTCTATCCCCACCTAAGAGCTTGGCACACAATAGGGGATCAATAAACACCTGCTGAATAATGAATGGATGAATAAATAATGTGGAGTAAAGATTAGGAACACTGGCTTTGGAGTCAGACAGACCTGCTTGCTCTTTCTTCCCAGCCTTACCCCTTAGGAGCTGTGTGACCTTGGCTGAGCGATGCCACCTCTCTGAGATTCAGTTTCCCATCTACTTCCCAGAGAGTTGTTGGGAGGGTTCCATGTGCTCCCGCGGGGCAGGCCTTCAGGCCAGCGCTGGACACGAGGAACAGCAGCCATCACGCTTCTCAGTCTTGGTGAGTCTCGTGCTGCCAGCTTCCAGACACACACGGATGCATGTGGCAGTTTGCAAACTATGCCTGGGAGGCTCCATGACCCCAAGTCCATCCTTAAATAGCCCCACCCCAGGCAATGGGCCCTGCCCATCCTGGGAAGGAGAGGCAGGAGGGGCACCAGGTCAGAAGGCTGTGTTTCTGACTTACTGACCACACCGGACAGGCTGGGCCTCCCTCAGGTGAGAACCAGTACTTCTAGAATGTGCCTCATCAGCACTTCTTTCCTCTGGGTTGCCGGCAGCTTCTGGGGGCAGCAAGACAGCCTTGTCCTAATACTCCAGTGGCTGAGACTTGGGGATACGAGGGCAGCAATCAAAATGGACATGAAATGAGGCAATCTCAGGGGCCCAGGAGTAGGTGGGCCTGGGGTTATGGCTCCCGCTCAGGGTCACTGAGCGGGAGCCATGACCAGAGAGTGAATGAGTTCTGGTCAATGGAATGTAAGCAGAAGTGACTGGACAACATTTCCAGGTCTGACCCATAAGAACTTCCCACTCGGTCCGTCCTCCAACCTCTAGCTTCCCCCATCTGCCACCTGGAGGCAGGAATCTTTGGGGGCCATCCCGGAGGCTGCCTACCATAGGCCTCTTCTGAGGGAACATGGGAATTTCCCTTTTTTTCCATTTCACACCCTGCTGCGGTGAACACCTTTGTTCATTTCCCTTTGCACACCTGTCAGAGGAAAGCTTCCTGTTGAATAAACTCCTCTGGGTGATTTATTTACAAGCAACAACTAACTGAATTTTACCACACTCCTGTGGGCAGATGCAATTATTGTGCGCATTCTGCAAACAAGAGGATGAGATTTGATGACGACGGGGACACCTCAGCTCAACCTCAGGATGATTCTTAGCACCTTCAGAAACGGAGGAGTCTTGGTGTCAAACTTCCAGTTGAGCTCTTTCGATAGGAGAAGAGAATCAGCGAAGCTGAGGAATGAGGATAACCCTGAGCCATAGAGTTGTTAGCCTCACACCTGGACTTGGTTTAGATAAATAAATGGTGGTGTGGGGCCACCACCCCCATCATACAGATGAGGAAACTGAGACTCAAAGAGAGAGGAAACTTGCCTCAGGCTGCACAGCTGGTCAGTGATAGAACCAGGAGTGACACACATGTCCCCTAACTCCTTGATCTTCCTCCCAGATTCCTACCCAGCAGCTTCCACTCAATGGGCACCCACTTGTGCCAGGCGTTGTGCCAGGCCTGGAACATGGGTCAGCTCATAACTCTCCACAAGAACCCAATAAGATAGCCTTTATTTTTCTCCTCATTTGACAGAAGAGAAAAGTGAGGCTCCAGGACATGGAGAGACCTACCCACAGTTGTCCAGCTGGTATGCAAACACTGGCCTTTGAAATGCAGACGCCAGGCTGCTGGTAAATGCCAAGGCCAAGTGCAGGTAGGGGGCTATGGGGGCCTCTGCAACAGGGGCAGAGGAGAGAGGAAGGAAAGAGGCAGGGCCTCACATGGGAGATTAGCTCCTGATGCTCTGTTATCGCAAATTCATATCTTTGAGGCAGAACCAGAAACAGGATGTGGTTTTCCCTTTAAGGGGAGGGTGCCCCAGATAGACTTGCTATGTGATACACACAAACATCATGGGAGAAACAGTGCCTACAAGTGGATAGAACGCAGGCTGTAGAGTCAGACAGGCTCCTGGCTGTGTGACCTTGGACATATGACTTGACCTCTCTGAACCTCCCAATAGAACCTACCTCACAGATTGTCAGGAGGGCTGGTGACAAGTATTATCACAGCTCAGGGCTCTTGTAGTATTGGGAGCTGGAGGCGATTCTTTGCCAAAGAGGAGACAAAGCCAATGGAATGCCTGGGATGGCTTTATGCCCCTCCCTATCATAATATCCATTAGCAGTCGCCTCTGCCCTAGCCACCCTAAAAAACACACAGTTTAAGTGAGATGAGCAAGCTTGCTGTGCAAGTACAGCTTCTAGAGGAGCCCTCCCACAATTTCCCTCCATGTTGATGTCCCTCGGACCCCTCCTGTGGGGACTTTCTGGGGTTACCCTGTCCTGAGGTCAGCCAGGCCCTGCAGCTGCTGACCTAGGCACCCACGCCCAGCAGTGTTCACGTGTCATAGGTTTGCTGAGCCCCTACCCGGTACCAAGTGCTTTAAGTGAGCAGGACAGGCAAAGGCCCTGCCCTCCCGGAGCCCACCTCCCAGGGCTCTGCCTGGCCCTGTAAGTGTCAACTGCCTTTAGCAGTTGCAATTCAAGCTCTCAGTGACTTCCTGAGTGTCGAGATGACAGTAAGGAAAGAAGAGACCAGGTTCAAAGGAAGGATAAACATACAAAAATCAGCTGGATTCCTTTCCACTAACAAAGAGAACCCCGAAGAGGAAATCACGAAATCAATACCATTTACAATAGCCTCCAAGAAGATAAAATGCTTAGGGATAAATCTAACCAGAAACTGAAACAAGATGTAAAAGACCTATACAACGAAAACTACAAGACACTACTGCAAGAAACCAAAAGAGACCTGCGTAAGTGGAAAAACATACCTTGCTCATGGATAGGTAGACTCAACATTGTGAAAATGTCAGTTCTACCCAAAGTGATCTACAGATACAACGCAATCCTGATCCAAATTCCAATGGCATTTTTTAATGAGATGGAGAAACGAATCACCAACTTCACATGGAAAGGGAAGAGGTCCCGAATAAGTAAAGCATTACTCAAGAAGAAGAACAAAGTGGGAGGCCTCACACCACCTGATTTTAGAACCTATTATACCGCCACGGTAGTCAAAACAGCCTGGTACTGGTACAACAACAGATACATAGACCAGTGGAACAGCATTGAGAATCCAGACATAAATTCATCCAACTATGAGCAGCTGATATTTGACAAAGGCCCAAAGTCCATTAATTGGGAGAAAAGACAGTCTCTTTAACAAACGGTGCTGGCATAACTGGGTATCCGTCTGCAAAAAACTGAAACAAGACCCATACCTCACACTATGCACAAAAACTAACTCAATATGGATCAAAGACTTAAATATAAAATCCAAAACGATAAAGATCATGGAAGAAAAATTAGGGACAACGCTAGGAGCCCTAATACACGGCAGATTCAAGGGAAGGACACTGGACTGAGTGTTAAAAGGCCCATGTCTTGGTCCAACTCAGTCTTAGTCTTGCTGTGTGATTCTGAGCAAATCCCTGCCTCTCTCTGGGCAGGGATTAGAACTGAAGGGACTATAAGTGGAGTTCTTTTAAACTAGTCGAAACAGAGGCCACACACTCAGGAGTCAGGTGGCCCCTGGGGACAGACTCATGTGTCTGTCACTGGCTGACTGATACTAAGGAACTCCTTTATCTTCTCTGAGCCAGTTTGCTCCATACTTTGAATAATCACCCGGAGTTGTTTAGAATACGAAATGGGAACACAGGCAGGAAGCGCAGAGCCTGACTCACATGGGAGCTCAATAACAGCTAATATTCCAATTAGCTCATTTTCTTCTCTCAAATAATTGTTATTGTATCAAAACAATACCGTACTTCATTGAATTGTGAGATGCAGGTTACTTGCACGCCATCAAGAAGAAAATTCTACCGACTGTAGTTGTCAGGTACACCATTGATTGTAAAGGATGCACCCCAATTTCAAAACTGATAAAATGTAAATAAGTGGGTGTTATAGATTGAATTGTGCCCCCAAAAATACGTGTTGTAAATCCTAGCCCCTATACCTGTCCTTACAATCCTATTTGGGAATGGGTTTTCTTTTTGATGTTAATGTGGCCGTATTAGCGTAGGGTGTGTCTTGAGTCAATCTCTTTTGAGATATAAAAGGAGCAGATTAAGGAGCAGAGATGGGAGAGGATGGATGCCATACCACGTGAAGATCACCAAGGAGCCAAGGAATAGAAGCTGAAGAGACAAGGACCTTCCCCCAGAGCCCACAGAGAGAGAAATGCTGACTTCTAGCCTCCTATGAGAAAATAAATTCCTGTGTGTTAAAGCCACCCACTTGTGGTATTTCTGTTATAGAAGCGCTAGGTAACTAAAACAGTGACATCTTAAAATTGATGAAATATGGTATGCGCAAGGAGAGTCAAATCAACTTGTACTGAAAGGCATATAATAAATCACAGTGGTTTCTCATCTGCCCCCCGCAGTCTCTCCACGCCACCTGCCCAGAAGCAACCACTTTGGACTCTTTTAGCTGTTTTTTGCCCTAGCACTTATACATTTCATGTTTCTAAATAATATGCATATATTTCTATCTTTTAAAACCTTTTAAAAATTTTACTGTGGTCAAATATAGATAACATAAATCGCTATTTTAACCTTTTCAAATGTACAATTCAGTGACATCAGTCACACTCATAGAGTTATGTGATCATCACCATTGTCTATTTCTAAAACGTTTTCATCAGCCCGAATCAGCGATTACAGTAACTCCTCAACCTCCCCTCCCACCAGCCCCTGGTGACCTCTAATTTACTTTCTGTCTCTATGCATTTGCCTATTCTAGATAGTTCATATAAATGGAATCATACAACATTTGTCCTTTTGTGACTGGCTTCGTCACTCAGCATGTTCTCAAGTTCCATTCATGTTGTCGTCTATGTTAGAATTTCATTCATTCTCCCTCCCCTCAACCTTTGGCCAAAGCCTCTTTGTTTATTTTTAGTAATTTATTTTATTTGTTATTGTTGAAAATGTACACAGTGAAACATACACCAATTCAACAATTTTTACATGTACAGTTTAGTGATATTGACTACATACTTCAAGTTGTGCAACCATTCTCATCTTCCTTTTCTGAATGATTCCTCCACCATTCACGTGAACTCACTGCTCCCTAAGTTTGTTCTCTAAGCTTTCCAGTTACTGTTGTTAATTTGATCTTATATAGATAGTTCTTTAAAGGAGCACAGTGCTCAAGGCAGACATTCTTTACTAATTAAGCTAAACTATTACTTGGTTTAAGGACTTCAGGGTTAAAGTATAAAGATTATCTCAGAGCGATAGTTTTAGGGGTTCATCCAGCCTCCATGGCTCCAGAAAGTCTGGATCCCATGAGCGTTTGAAAAAATTTCATTCATTTTTATGGCTGAAAATATTCCATTGAATGACTATACCACATTTTGTTTACCCGTTTATCTGTTCATGGACATTTGGGTTATACTGCTCTCCTTTGGTTCATTTGTTTTAGCCATTATCTGTCGACTACCTATTATTGAAGGATCCCTGGATGGTGCAAATGGTTGAGCACTTGACCACTAGCTGAAAGTTTGGTGGCTGAACTCATCCAGAGGAGCCTCAGAAGAAAGGCCTGGTGATCAGCCTTGTAAAGGTCACAGCCTTGAAAACCCTACGTAGTATATGGAGTAGTTCTACTCTGCACACATGGGGTCGCCATGAGTCGAAATCAACTAGAAGGCAACTAACAACAACCTATTACGATAAATGAAGATACAGTTCTCTTCCATCTCCATCCCCCACTTCCCCTCCTCCATTGTCCACTGTAGCAGCAACATTGAAATTGTTCGTTAAATACTAGCCACACTTCAGATTTGTACACTTCTTTACACTCACTATTATGTATTTTTATACCTCAATTTTTAAAAAATCACTTTTCAATGTTTACATGATTTTTCTAATGTAAATACTATTCATAGCTGAACATTGTTTCCTTTCTTTGTTTTTCCTGAAGTTAGTAATTGCTTTTTCTTACAGCTTCATGGAGATATAATTGAGAAACCATGAACTGCACATGTTTAAAATGTACAATTCGATCACCACAATCAATAGAGTGAATATCTCCATTATCCCCAAAAGTGCCCTCATGCCTCTTTGTAATCCCTTCCCCACAACCCTCCCTGCCCAAGCAACCACTGACCTGCCTTCTGTTCCTATAGATTAGCTTGTATTTTCTGTACGTATATATAAATGGAAACACACAGCACGCATCCCTTTTTGTCTGGCTGCTTTCACTAAGCATCATTATTTTGAGATTCATTCATAGTGTTCCATGGAAGCAATAGTTTGCTCCCTTTTGTTGCTGAGTACTATTCCACCGTGTCATCCGTTTTGGCATGGATGCCCCATAATTTGTTCAACTTTTTGCCTGTTGGATGGATATTGAGTTGTTTCCATTTTTGCCTATTATGAATAAAGTTGCTATAAACATTTCGAACAAGTCGTTGTGTGGACATGTATTGTCATTCCTTTTTAGGTAAATATCTAGGAGTGGATTTGCTAGGTATATGGTAAGTGTAGGTTTAACTTTATAAGAACTGCCAAATTATTTTTTAAAGTGGTTGATTCATTTTTACACCCTTACCAGCAATACAGGAAAGTTCCAGTTGCCTCACATTCTCACCTATACTTGGGATTGTTAGTCTTTGTAATTCCAGCTCTTCTAGCAGCATGCAGTGGTATCTCACTGTGGTTTTCATTCTTTCTTCCCTTGTGACTAATGATGTTGAGTATCTTTTTGTCTGCTTATTGGCTATTCATATATCTTCTTTCGTGAAGTAACTCTTCTTATAATTGAGTTATAGGAGTTGTTTGTATATTTGGATACAAGTCCATTGTCAGATACATGTGTTGCAAATATTTTCTGAGTCTGTTGCTTGCCTGTTCATTTTCTTAACAGTGGCTTTTAAAGAGCAAAAGTTTAAAAATTTAATAGAGTCTAATTCCTCAATTTTTTCTTTTATGGTTTGTGTTTTTTGTGTCTTTTCTAAGAAACATCTGAGTGACTTTTTAAAAGATATCTTTGCTGTAGTTTTAGTAGGGAGACAAATTAGGCATGCACGATTGATCTATCATTTTAACAAGGAACTTCTTTTAGCTCATTTTCTTCAGTGGGAAATTCCCTCCTCACCCTACTTTGCATCTCCTTCCGTCATAGGAGGTGGATGGCACCTTAGAAAGAACAAGCAGATCTGACTTTCCCTCCTAGATATAACCACTGACAGTGGGGTAGCCTTAGGAAAGTCACTTAATCTTTCTGGGTCTCAGTTTTCTCATCGGGGAGTAAGAGAAATGTCACGAACTCAGGGGGAGATGGCAAGATCAGGTGGGAGAGGACAGTCACAGGGCTTCAGGCTCTACAGGTAAGCTGGAGGCCTTCTGGGCAGAGCAGGTCAAGGCCTTTTGGGTCCGCTGCGGGGAGATGGCCACCTCAGAATCTTCTCTCTCAGAGCTCAGGTATGGCAGGCTCCCACACTCTCAGTGCGTGGCAGAGACACTGTGAGCCAGATAGGGAAGTGGTTCCAGAATCACAGTTTGCCCAGGTGGGTGGGGCCCAGCTTCTGTTCTTAAATTCTCTCTGCATCCAGAGATGCCTCTGGGCTAGACAAGCTGGTAGAACCCGCCTCGTCGTCTTCCTGGGCTAGAGGAAGAGTCTGCTCCCTGCCAGGACCGGACACTCCTGAGGCTTCCCTCCCAGCCTCGTCCTTCCTCACCCTCCAGCCTGGAACTCTCCATCCCGTGCTCAGGGCTGTGCCTGGTTAACCAGCGCCACCTTCAGGACGTATGGAGAACTACATGCATCAGAGTTCGCTGCCGTTTACAGAGTACTTCCTGGGTGCCCAGTCCTACTCTGCACAGATGGGGTCGCCATGAGTTTGAACTGACTCGACGGCAACTAATAACAACCTAGGTGCCTAGCTCTGTGCCTCTCATTGATTTCTCCCTTGATTCGCACCAGAAACCCTTACGGCAGGAACTACACTACCGTATTTAATCTATTATTCTAAGATGCCTCCAGCTGTAAGGTGCATCATTATTTTTTGTGCACTAAAAACGAAAAAAAAAAAACTACCCATTAAAATATGACACAGTGCCTCCTTATCACTTAATTCTTATTTTATACTTATTGAAGGAGCTCTTTTGAGACTTACTTAGATTTTTTATCATATATCATTCATGTGCATACATAAAAAGGAAACTATATTTGAAATAATTTAGTTAAGGTATTCCTAAAATTTTTGTGTACAGTCTGACTTTTCTGGGTTACTTTTTCATTCAAAGTCATTGATATCCGTGTTTTTCCAGACAAAATCATCATCTGTGCTATCTAGAGCGTGAGTTTTTCTTAAGAGTACGCCATTATTGTCTCTGGGATGTTCTTCCACGATGCAAGTTTTGATGCACGCTGCAGGCACTGACAAACAGATCACAGTTGCTACCTGGCCACCGAAATTGTAACATATGTCCTGATTTCAGAGATATTAAAATATGGGGGAAAATATGTGTCTTAGAATAGATGAAATATGGTGTTGGTCCTACTTGTTCAACAAAAAAATTTTTTTTTTTATTCTATGCCAGGCACTATGGAAGAGGCAGGGGATATATACAGCCTGGACTGTCCCTCTCTAAGAGAGCTCACAGTGCCCCAGGGAGACAGACATCAAACAAATAATCACACAGACATAATTGTTTAATGATCATATTTGTGCTAAGCTCTATGCAGGAAAAGTGTAGAAAGGGGTCAGTGGTAGGAATGACTGTGACTGGGCTCAGGGAGGGCTTCCTTGAGATGACATCTGGCTGAGCTCTGAAGAATAAACAGGAGCTATCCAGGGAGAGAGGTGGAATAATATGCTAGGCAGAGGTAAGAGTATATGTAAAGGGCCTGGGGGTGAGTGGGGAAGGATCTTGGGAATGTCCCCAACCTGAAAGGTGATCAGAGTGGTTGGAGTGTGATGAATGAGGGAGAGAGTGACAGGAACAAGAGCTGAAGAGGTGGGAAGGGGCAGATCATGCAGGGTCTTTTTCCTAAACACAATGGGAAGCAACATTACAGGGCTTTAAGCTGAGAAAGAAACTGAAGTACAAAGAGGCTAAATAAATTGCCAAGTCACAGAAAGTGGTAGAGATTGAAATGGAACTCAGGTCTGGCTGGTTCCAGCACTTAAGCTTTCAGTCCTTGCTGGAGGGGCCTGAGGGGCCTATCTGATGCACCTGCTTCACTGTTGAGTGGTGGAAACTGATGCCTAGGAAGGGGAAGGGACTTCTAAGTGCCACAGCAGGGCAGGGTCTCATCTAGAACCCAGATCCCCAGGCTCCCAGCTCCTCTCTCACACCTGGCTCCAGTAGTTCTGACCAGGCCTTAGCCAAGGCCCTGCCTCCCTGAGTCCCTGGAAAGCTACTAGTCGTTGGAGAGCAAAGGGCTATCCCCTTCTTAGGCCCCAGGAAGCTGTGTCAGCCTCAGCATCCCCAGTTCCCAGTTTGCCCTGGTGATGGCTAGTTAGAACCTGAATCCTGGAACCCGTCAAGGGCTAGGATAGGCTCAGAGTGGACCTGGATTCCTGATGCAGTCATGTGAGACCTGCACTCCATGCTCCTCCAGCTACCCTACTGATATGGGTTGAATTTCAGCCCCACTGACTTATGTCTTAGTTATCTAGGGCTGCTGTAACAGAAATACCACAAGTGGATGGCGTTAACAAAGAGAAATTTATTCTCTCACAATCTAAGAGGCTAGCAGTCTCAATTCAGGATGCCAGCTCCAGGGGAAGGCTTTCTCCCTCTGTCGGATCTGGGGGAAGGTCCTTCTTATCAATCTTCCCCAGTCAAGGAGCTCCTCAGCACAGGGACCCTGAGTCCAAAGGACACACTGTTCTCCTGGCTCTTGTTTCTTTGTGGTGTGAGGTCCCCTGTCTCTCTACTGGCTGCTCTCTTCTATATCTCAAAAAAGATTGACCTAAGACACAACCTAAGGGCCACATAAACCAGAGACTGCATCAGCCTGAGGCCAGAAGAACTAGATGGTGCCTGGCTACCACCAACGACCGCCCTGACAGGGAACACAATAGACAGTCCCTGACAGAGCAGGAGAAAAGTGGGTTGCAGAACTCAAATTTCTAGTAAAAGTCCAGGCTTAATGGTTTGATTGAGACTGGAGGGACCCCGGAAGACATGACGCTGGGATTCTCTACTAGCCCAAAACTAAAACAATTCCCGAGGCCAACTATTCAGACAGAGATTAGACTGGACTATGGGACATAAAACTCATGAAGAGCGTGCTTCTTAGCTCAAGTAGATACATGAGACTAAACGGGCAGCTCCTGTCCAGAGGTGAGATGAGACGGCAGAGAGGGTCAGGAGCTGGTTGAATGGACACAGGAAATCAGGGGTGGAAAGGAGGAGTGTGCTGTCACAGTATAGGGAGAGCAACTAGGGTCACATAACAATGTACGTATAAATTTTTGTATGAGAGACTAACTTGAATTGTAAACTTCCACTTAAAGTACAACAATACAATAAAAAATTAAATTAAAAAAAAAAGACACAGCCTAATCTTGTCGATTGAGTCCTACCTCATTAACAAAACTGTCTCTAATCCTGCCTCATCAACATCCTAGAGGTTGGATTTACAACACAAAGGAAAATCACATCAGTTGACAAAATGACGGGCAATCACACAATACTGGGAGTCACGGCCTAGCCAGGTTGACATGTATTTTGGGGAGACACAGTTCAATCCATAACACCATATGACCCAGCTATTCCACTCCTAAGTATTTACCCAAGAGAATGAAAGCATATATCCCCACAAAGACTTAAACACAATTGTTCACAGCTGCTTTATTTATGATAGCTAAATATTGGAAACAACTAAAATATCCACCGATACATGATTTAACAGGTAAACACATTATGCTACATCCTATTCAGCAATAAAGGAATGAGCTACTGATCCCTGAACAACATGGGAGCATGGAAAAATAATTATGCTGACCTTAACTCTTAAACCAAAAATATCCCCTGAAATCTTCTTTAAACCAAATGATAGTTTAGCTTATTCAGTAAAGAGTGCCTGCCTTGAGCATTGTGGTCTTTTTAAAGAAAGAGCTCTAAAGGATCAAGGGGACAACAATGACAACTCAAAAGATTAGACAGGAAACTTAGGGAGCAGTGAATTTGTGTTAATGGAGGAGAAACAATTCGGCAAAGGAGGGTGAGAATGGTTGCACAACTTGAAGAATATAATCAATGTCACTGAATTGTACATGTAGAAACTGGTGAATTGGCGTATGTTTTGCTGTGTATATTTTCAACAACAGCAACGAAAAAGAATTAATACAGAAAAAAACTATGCTAAGTGCAAGAAACCAAAGAAACAGCACATACTGTATGATTTTATTTATGTAAAATTCTAGAAAATGCAAAACAGACGGTGGTTACTTGAGGAGCAGGGGACAGGGGGTGGGGAAGGAGGGATGGATTACAAAGAGGCATGAAGAAACTTGGGGGCGATGAAGATTTTTATTGTTTTAATTGCAGTATGGTCTCACAGATACATACAGAATATATATATATACACACACATTCCCAAACTGCATGGACTGAGAATAGAAAAGGAATCGATCCTCAAAATAAAACCAGCGTGCCACAGCCAGGAGAAGCCGGCTGGGCAGGCCCTAAAACCAGTCAGAAGAGATCATGGAGGCCTGTGGGCCCAACCTCCCACCCGGACAGGGCCCATTGGAGTCCTGCCTAGAAACAGTGCTTCCGTCAGCCTCAGCCTTGGTGGCGCTTCCTTGCGGCTGCCAGTCCCCCTTAGTGGTTGGTTCCTGACAAGTGGGTGGCATTTGAGTATCACTGCCAACCAGTGTGTGTCAAGACTGAGTCAGCCACGAGCAGAGCAAAGAGCCCAGCCCAGATCCTCCCAGTGAGTCAGGCCGAGCCTGGGCAAAGGAGGGAGTCCCTACTAGTGACCACTCCAGCTAGGATGCCCAACTCCCATCTTATAGATGGGAAGACTAAGGTCCTAGAAGGAAAGGGATCTGGCCCCCAGGCCTCCTGCCCACCAACCTCTGCCTCCAGCTCTGGCTCCTTCCAGAGGGGTGCAAACTGACCCCTAAAGGGTTAGTACGGGGCTTGCACACTGACTACTATGGATGAATCCAGCCCACAGGTGTTCTGTTTGGCTCGCAGGGGGTTTAATAATATTTAGTAGTCAATATGTTTAAATCGTCCCTGGGTGGCACAAACAGTAAGTGCTTGACTACTAACTGAGAGGTTGGCGGTTCAAACCCACCCAGAGGTGCCTCGGAAAATAGGCCTGGTGATCTACTTCGTAGCCTTGAAAGCCCTATGGAGCACAGTTTGACTCTGCAACACATGGGATTGACATGAGTCAAAATCAACTTGATGGCAACTTTTTTTTAATGTTTAAATTGGTAGATTTCCCATAAAAGCCCAGATTCCTGGCTTCTTTCATAAAAAGGGAAGTTCTGGCAGGAAGGGCCCACATTCCTGAGTTTCAGGATTCCCTGGAGCTGAGTTCAGCCTCCATCTGGTGGCCTCATGCAGATGCAGGTATGGGACTGCTTATCTGAGTGTCCCTGGGATGTAGGCATTTGAATTTATGACCCTGTTCTCAGGTGGGCTCCTTCCGCCCTCACACATTCATTACCCATTGGGGCCAAGCCCTGTGCAGTACTGTGGGGCTGCTCGTTACCTGCACACCACCCCTCATATCATTTACCTGGTTGTTGATGTTGTTGTTGTTAGGTACCATCAAGCTGGTTCCAACTCATAGCAACTCTATGTACAACAGAACAAAATACTGCCTAGTCCTGAGCCATCCTCACAATCATTGTTTTGCTTGAGCCCACTGTTGGAGCCACTGTGCCAATCCATTTTATTGAGCGTCTTCCTCTTTTTCGTTGACCCTCCACTTTACCAAGTATGATGGCCTTCTTCAGCGACTGGTCCCTCCTGATAATATGTCCAAAGTAAGTGAAATGAAGTCTTACCATCCTTGCTTCTAAGGAACATCCTGGCTGTACTTCTTCCAAGACAGATCTGTTCATCCTTCTGACAGTCCGTGGTGTGCTCAGTATTCTTCAACCAGCACCGTCATTCAAAAACATCAGTTCTTCTTTGGTCTTCCTGATTTGTTTGTTGTCCAGCTTTCACATGCATATGGGACTGAAAATAGGATGGCTTGGGTCAGGGGCACATCATTTATGTCACACCATGTATCTCATCAGCCCTGAGAGGCAGGGGCTGCACAGGCCAGGAAACAGAAGCCCAGCAGGATGCGGGACTTGCTCAAGGCCACACAGCTCTCAGGTAGGGCAGGGCCACTCGGGTGTGGCTCCTGGTACACCTGACACGGGTCCAAGGTCCAGGCCTCAGCTCTGGAAGGCTGATTCATGCGCACACTCTCACGGGAGGTTGACTCACAAAGAGGAGGCTATGGAGCCAGGCACACCTGGATTAGGCTCCCAGCTCTGTCATTTACAAAAGATACGCCCTTGGGTGAGTCTCAGCTTTAGTTTCCCCGCCTATGAAGTGGAGAAAATGCAAACCATCTTATAGGAATGCTATCAGTATTCATTTCAACCAAAATGGCAATAAAAAGTGTATTAAAATATCTGTTCAGGTCCTAGTGTATATCAAGGACTGTACTATACAGTTGAAAAGTAACTGTGAGTAAGACTGACAGGGTCCCTAGTCCCTGTAGAACAGTTGTTCCCATCCAGGGGCAATTTTGTTCCCACGGGACATTTGGCAATATCTGAAGACACTTCCGGTTGTCACAAGTAGGTGGGGGTGATGCTATTAGCATCTAGTGGGTAGAGGCCAAGGATGTTGCTAAACATCCTACCTTGCATAGGACAGCTCCCACAACAAAGAATTATCTAGCCCAAAAATATCAATTGTGCTAAGACTGAGAAACCTCACATAGGATTTACAGCAAGACACAAACATGCAAGGACAGGATCCCGTGATAAGCATGTGAAAGAGGAAGCATAGGATGTGATCCAAGAAAGCTCCCTGGAGGAAGTGATGCCCAAGCTAGACATGAGGGATGAATAGGAGTTAGGAAAGTAATGAGGAGGAAAGTTGTTCCGAGCAGGAAGAACAGCAAAAGCAAAGGTTTGGAGGCTAGAGAACGAGCCTGGCATATTTAAGGAAGTAAAATTTCAATGTGGCTGGAATGTAGGACACAATGCGAGGAAAGGTTTAAGTAGAGTAAAATCATGAAGGGCCTAGTAGGTCACATTAAGGAACTTATCCCTTATTTTGAGAGTTAAGGGAAATCACTGAAGGGATGGAACAGGGAGAGGTCTTGTTAGATTTGCTTCCTCCTCAGAAGTGGGCCGGAGGCAGGGAGGTCAATGTGGAGACTGTTGTGGGTAACACAGGTGAGAGAATGTGGGCCTGAACTAGCGGATGGATGAGGTATGTCAGGAAGTGGTTTTAGAAACTATGGATGTGAGGGGAGATGCAGTGGAAGGAATCAAGGATGTTACCCAGGTTCCCAGTTGGGCAACTGGGAATGGAGGTGCCATCTTTAGAGTTGGGCTACAGCCAGAAACAAGGTAGACAGTGTCCCTGCAGCCAAGGAGCTCCCAGTGAGGGAAACAGTCAGAAAATAAGCAATTACAAGTGGGATGAGAGTTAGGGAGATGTTCAGGGGACTATGGAGGTGAAGCAGGGGAGAGCTAGCTAGGCTGGTGGGGTGGTCAGGAAAGGCCTCCTGAGGAAGTCATGTCCAAGTTGAGCCCTGAAGGCCACCTAGGAGTTGACCATGGGAAGAGGTGGGGCAGAAAAGGTAACAGCCTTGGGTTGGCTGAGAACCAGCACATTCTGGCACACCCTCTAGGCTTCTGTCACTGAACAGACCATTTTGAAAACCACAGCCTCCTTTGTGACTATCCATACCAAGTTTTAGACCATCATCTCCAACCAGGAGAGTCGGGTTTGCCCCTGACTATTCCTCCCAGCAACCACCCTCCCCACCCTCCCCACCCTCTGAGGGCCCCAACCAATTGTCTAGAATTTCTCCAGGGGCTAGGAAGGCTTTTCAGGGAGATTTCCAAGTGGGTCTGCAGAGATAGGCCCCTCCCAGGCACAGGCCCTTTCTAATGTGCAAAGATTCCCAATGTGAAAGGGATCAAAGTGACTCCCTGCCCTGCCAAGGATTTTCTTCCTCTAACCTCTTGATTCAAAACGACAGGAAATGGAAAATAGCTTCAACAGGTTCTCTCAAATTTGGGGAAACCCAGAGTGTGGGGTTGAATTCTCCATTGCCTCCTGATTGGTGGACTTCAGGGAATCCTCATCTCCCCCAGGAATATAGGAAAGAGGCTGTCCTTGATAAGTCTGGAGTCCTGACCCCAATTTATAATAAAAGCAACATGTTAACTTATTTTCAAAGATGGCTGCCACCAAGGCCTTTCCTCCTTGTAAGTGCATGCCATGCCCCCATCTGGAGGTGGAGTCTCTTTCTCCATCCCCTTGAATCTGGACTGGCCTGAGATGGCATGACCAATAGAACATGGTGAAGTGATGCTGTGCCATACTAAACTTAATGTTTAAGAGGACTGGCAGTTTCTGCTTCTTCCCGCTCAGAACCAAACCACCATGCTGTGAGGAAGCCCAAGCAGCTACATGGAGAGGCCCACATAGAGGAGAACTGAGGTCCACCCTCCCCCCACCAGCAAATTACACTCCTAACTGAACTCCCAGCCAGAATCCAACATCAAATGGCAAGATATGTCAGTGAATTATCTTGGAAATGAATCCAGCCCCATTTGAGCCATCCCAGCTGGCACTATGGGGAACAGAGACAAACTGCACTGCCCTCTGAGCTCTGTCCAAATTGCAAAATCATGAACAGGTAAATGATTACTGTTTTAAGTCATTAAGTTTTGGGGTGGTTTGTTACACAGCAATAGCTAATAACCAAAACAAGCAACTATTGTAATTGAGCACTATTATGAGTCTGCCACTGTGCTAAGTGCTCTATGAGCATCAACTTATAAATTCTCACATCAACTTTTTTAGAGAAGGATTTTTAGATGAGGAAGCCATGGCTTGGAGAAATTAAATGACCCCATCCCAGGATACACAGCCAGTAAGGGGCAGGCTAACTCCAAAGACCTGGCACTTCCTTGCACAACTCGCCTTTTTCAGGGCACTTGCAGTAAGCACCTCCTGGTGTGAAGTTCTTTCCTATACCAGCCTTGGTTCCCATGTCCCCAGTCTGCCTTTCTACTCTCTGCCCCCTGTGACCCTCCACCCTCTAGTTCCAGGGTCACATCTTTTGAAATCTGGTTCAAAGAACTTTTGACAAGACTGTCATTGTGATAACAAGAAAAGACATAATAGTTAGACTTTGGAATATCAGACACTGTATAATGATGACTGTTGTTGTTAGTTGCCATCTAGTCAATTCCAACTCATGGTGACCCCATATATGCAGCGTAGAACTGCTCTCTATAGGGTTTTCAAGGCTGTGACATTTTGGAAGCAGATGGCCAGGCCTTTCTTCCGAGGCATCTCTTGATGGGTTTGAGCCACCAACCTTTCAGTAAGTAGTTGAGCACTTAATCACTTGTGCCACCCAGAGACTCTGTAATGATGATAAAAAACCAAACCAGTTGCCATAAAGTCAATTCCAACTCATAGCGACCCTATCCAAAAAACCAAACCAAACCTGTTGCCGTCGTGTCGATTCCGACTCATAGCGACCCTATAGGACAGAGTAGACTTGCCTCATAGGGTTTCCAAGGAGCAGCTGGTAGATTTGAACTGCTGAACTTTTGGTTAAGCAGCTGTAGCTCTTAACTGCTGTGCCACCAGGGCTCCCTATACCCACCAAATAGCAGCCAGTATTTATTATGAGACTGGCAGCCTGCCCACCATCTTTAATTGGCAAAGGGTGGTGCCTGCCATCTTCTGTGATATAGGAATTAACCCCGTCTTTAAGCTATCTCCTTATTTAGGTATGTTTCCTGTTTACGGCCAAGTTGAGGAAAACAAGAGACTGGAGTGGCAGGACCAGCTGAAATTGGCAAGAACTAGATGTGGCCTGCCTGATACGCACAGAACCATCGACCTGTCCTCTGGGTGACCCCGGAACTCTTCTCCCACTAGACAGAACCAAACTTTAGCTGCCCAAGATTGGCGGAAGGCTTTCAGAAGCTAGGGGTCCGAGGCTAACAAGCATTTTGAGAGACACCCCACCCCACATCTTTTTAGACTGAGCAAGCGCAGAAAGGCCAGACCGCCCCGGGAACGCCTTTTTGGGCCAGACCAATCAGCAAGCTGGCCCCACCTCCAGGCATTCCTGAAGACCTTAGACCCCCTTTATTTCACCCATGTAAACCTCTTGGGTTATTGTTCTGGGAGTCACCTTGGTAACGCCGGTCCCACTGTGCTTCTTTGCTTTGCCAACTAAATAAAGCTTCTTTCGCTTTCACCTGTTTCGTGTCTCTATGGCGGCACCAAGCAGGCCTGAAACAGTCCGGTTACAAGTATGTACTAGGTCCTACGCACATGTTAAGTGTTTTACATACATGATCTCAATAAATGCGTTAGTACTGATTTAGGAAATGATATTGGAATCATTATTCCCTGTCCTTGAGCAAAGAGAATGTGACCCAGCTGGAGCTGGGCTCACAAGGGCTCACAAGGGTTCACAAGGACTCAAAAGGACACATCAACTGGGCCCTGAGGTATAAAGATGATAGCTAGGATAATCTTGGAAAATATCTTTCAGGGAACCTTTCACATAAGTAATTCAAACAGAACACAAAAGACTTTCCACTCTTATCTTTTTCTATTCGCATTTGTTGTTGTTGCTGTAGGTGCCAGCAAGTCTGACTCACAGAGACCCTATGTACCACAGAAGGGAACACTGCCAGGTCCTGCGCCATGCTCCTTGTTGTGCTTGAGCCCATTGTTGCTGCCACTGGGTCAATCCATCTCGTTGAGGGTCTTCCTCTTTTTTGCTGGCCCTCTATTTTACCAGGCATGATGTCCTTCTCCAGGGACTAATCCCTCCTGACAACCTGTCCAAAGTATGTAAGACATAGTCTCGCCATCCTTGTTTCTAAGGAACATTCTGGTTGTACTTCTTCCAAGACAGATTTGTTCATTCTTTTGGCAGTCCATGGTATATTTAATATTCTTCGCTAGCACCACAATTCAAAGGCATCAATTTTTCTTCTGTCTTCCTTATTCATCATCCAGCTTTCGCGTGCATATGAGGCAACTGAAAATACCATAACTTGGGTCAGGTGCACCTTAGTCTTCAAGGGGTCATCTTTGCTTTTCGACACTTTAAAGAGGTCATTTAGTGAATAGAAAATTTGTTGGACTAATGCAAACCCTCCTGACTGAAACCTGCACCAACGATTGTTAAGAAAGACGTTTCAAAATGTAGGATCACAGTTTCAATCTGTGAAAATGTGAAGCTTTCAATGGTTTTGCCCGTTTTGTAATGTTAATACATACTGATGACTCTGTCACATTCTTTGGACTTGGGCTGACATGGCTCTAGCAGCATGCTTGTCTGCTTCCCATTTTTGCCTTTTGGAATATATGCCAAATAAAACTTTCTTTTTGCTTTACTAAACTTTGTGATTTTTTTTTCCTACAACAGTACATACAGAGTTTAGAACAGTGTCTGGACATAGTAAGTGCTCAAGAAATGGGAGCTATTATCCCCTTGAAATCTTCATAACAGCTCTGTCAAGTAGGTACTTAGTGCTATTATAACAGAAATACCACAAGTGGGTGGCTTTAACGAATGGAAATTTACTTTCTGAAAGCTTTAGGAGGCTAGAAGTTTGAATTCAGGGCACCAGCTCTAGCGGAAGGCTCTCTCTCTGTTTACTCTAGGAGAAATCCTTGTCTCAGCTTCTCTAAGCCCCTGGCATTCCTTGGTGATCTCCAAATGGCATCTGTCTTTCCCACAAATCTATCTTTGTACTTCCTTGTGTCTGTGCCTAATCTGCTCTTTTTACATCTCAAAAGTGGTTAGGTTTAAAACACATACCACACCCATATGGCCTCATCACTATAACAAAGAAATGTACCTAGGATTACGTCCACAGGTATAGGGGTTAGGATTGCAACACAAATTTTTGGAAGACATAACTCGATCCATAACAGTACTATTATTTACTATCCCCATTTTAGAATTGGGAAAACCAAGATTGAGAAGGGTTAAAAGCAAGCTGTGGAGCCTGACCTCAAGCTGAACCGGTCTGACTGGGGAGCCCAGCACTTTCCATGTGACTCCCCTACCTCTTGGACCTGTTCCCCAAACCCTGTGGAATAAGGCAGCGCTGAGTAAAATATCGTTTTAAAAGGACATCTTTTTGAAAGGTCTCCGTCAAAGTGGTTTAAAATGTAAAAGGTTTCAATGGATTTCCTTTGGCTTGGAGGATATCATTTACGAAAAACTCCACGTTTTAGGAAGGACCCCAGAAAAATCACCCCAATATAAGTGACAGTTCTCCACCAGCACCACCAAGGTGCCCTGGATTTAATCCTGTTAAACTATCCTCTCTTCCCTTTTAATATGAATAAGTCTAAAGCCTGTAGTGAGAGGCCACCCTGTTCCCTTTCAAGAGCCAGGAAGAACAATAACACGATCTGTTTCCTAGGCCTCCTTGTTTGACCTAGAAATACCTCAAGGTCAGGTTCAGGTCATCTCCAGGTTACATCAAATCTCAGTGGCAGAAAGGTCAGCATAGTGTTGTAGGGTAAAAACATTACAAAGTTTAATAAAGCAAAAAGAAAGTTTTATTCGGCATATATTCAAAAAGGCAAAAGTGGGAAACGGACAACCACGCTGCCAGAGCCACGTATGCCCAAGTCCAAGGAAATACCACAGAACAGACAAAAGTGGCAAAACGGACAAGCATACTGCCACAGCCATGTCTGTCCAAGTCCAAAGTATATTACAGAACAGGAAAGAATGGGAAAACGGACAAGCATGCTGGCACAGCCATGTCTGGGAGTCCAGAGACCATTACAGAGTTATCGGTATATATTAACCTTACAAATGGGCAAAACCAATGAAAGCTTCGCCTTTTCACAGATTGGCTAGAAACTGTGATCCTACATTTTGAATTGTCTTTCTTAACAATCATTGGTACAGGTTTCAGTAATGTCAGGAGGGTCTTCATTGGTCCAACAAGTTTTCCATTCACTAAATGCTAATAGAAAAAGATAAGAGTGAAAAGTCTTTTTGTGTTCTGTTTGATTGACTCTACATGAAAGATCCCCCAAAAGATACTTTTCTTCCCTAAAAGATAATTTCCAAGATTGTCTCATCTCTTATCTTTATCTCAGGGCCCAGTTGAGGTGTCCTCGCGAGTCCTTGGGGGCCCTTGGGCGCCTAGTTCCAGCTGGGTCACATTCTCAGTGCTCAAGGACAGGAATAATGATTCCAATATTATTTTCTAAATCAATAGTTAAGAGTTAAGCACACAGGCCACACCTGGGAATAAGGTAGCTGTGTGATATTGGAGCCCTGGTGGCATAGTGGTTAAGAGCTTAGCTGCTAACTAAAAGGTTGACAGTTCGAATCCACCAGCCACTCCTTGGAAACCCTATGGGACAGTTCTACTCTGTCCTACAGGGTCGCTATGAGTTGGAATCGACTCAGCAGCAACGGGGTTTGTTTAAGCAACATTTATTGAGTTCCTTCTGTGTGCCAGACACTGTGCTGGAAGATGGGTGTTTGATGGCAAATGAGACAAAGTCTCATGGAGGCATCAGATAACAGTAAATAAATAGATGTGAAGTGGTAATTTCAGGTGAAAGGAAGAGCCGTAAGGAGAATAGAGCAGGGTTGGGAACAGGGAGTGAAGGAGGACGGGGCTATTTTAGGTAGGGTGATCAGAGAAAGCTTCTCTGAGGAGATGAAATTAAGCAGTGCCTTGAATGAAGTGGAACCCTGGTGGTGCAGTGGTTAAAGTGCTTGGCTGCTAATGGAAAGGTTGTCAGTTCAAACCCACCAGTGGGAGAAAAATGTGGCGATCTGCTTCCATAAAGATCACAGTCTTGGAAACCCCATAGGACAGTTCTACTCTGTCCTATAGGTTCACTATGAGTCAGAATCAACTCGATAGGGAACGGTTAACATTATGCAAATTGTTTAATTTCTCTGATCCTCAGTGTCCTCATCTGCAAACAAAGAACAATATTAGTACTTATTTCATGGGGCTGTTGCAAGGAGTCAATGAGATAATGCTTGCTAAGTCTTAACAGAGTAGGGGCTCAATAATTGTCAGTTTTTATTACAGTGAAACCTGTGAGTTGGAACTCATGGGACTGCCTTGTTTTTCCGAGTCTCGCAGGTTTTCTGCCTTTGACAGGGTGTAAGTCTCACCACTTTTCTACCGCTCGTTTTAGTGGAAAATATTTGAGTTTTCCTTCTCCGACAGGTTTCTGCCCTACAGTTTCTGGCTTTCACAGGTTTCACTGTGTTACTAAATACTGGTGAGAGTGGTAACTACGAGTATTTCTGCTTTGTATATGTGCATCAGATATTTTTGTCTCCTTCACGTATAAAATATAAGATGTAAACAGGGCTAGTGCGTTTTGGATTGTACGCCTGTTGGTTGTATCATGTTAGGCAAAAGTATGACTTTATAATTGTCTTTATTCAGAGATTACGTATGGTTTAAGGAGATGTGTACATGTGCCAAGGTGACAAGGGGTGGACTGTGATGGTTAAGATTGTGTATCAGCTTGGCTGGGCCATGATTCTGTGTTTATATGTCGCCACTCCCATGACCGAACATGCTGTGAGTAGCCAGTCAGTGGAAAGGGAGTTTCCTCAGGGGTGTGGCCTGCATCTGAACATAAGCAGACATTCTAGCTTTTTCCTGCTCTGGATGGTGAGGCTGCCTCCTGTTCATCTGACCTCCAGTTATTGGGACTTGAGCTAGCAGCTTATCTGCTGATCTTGGGATTTGTTGATCTTCACAGCCTGTGAGCAGAGTCCTGCTTTCCAACCTGCCGATTTTGGGTTTGCCAGACGCTGCAGCTACGTGAATCTGGAGAAGCCTCTATCCTAATCCACGGACTTGGGACATTCCAACCTCTACAATCGCATGAGCTGTTTCTTTGATATAAATCTCTCTATATACATATTTATATGCTTTCCTGGTTTTGCTTCTCTAGAGAACCCAGCCTACGACACCCTATATTGTGTGTTGCCTTTCCCTTCACCAAAGTTAACTTGCCTACTATTTAGTCAGTGATTTCCCCTCCTCACCTCTCCTCTCCCTCGTAATCTTCAAAGATTTTTTTTTTCTGTGTGTAAACCTTTTCCTGGGTTTTTATAATAGTAGTTTCATACAATATTTGTCCTTTTGTGATTCACTTATTTCACTCAGCATAATGCCCTCCAGTTTCATCCATTTTGTAAGATGTTTCATGGATTCACATTGTATTTTATTGTTGCATAGCATCCTGTTGTGTGTTATGTACCATAATTTGTTTATCCATTCATCTGTTGTTGGGCACTTAGGTTGCTTCCATCCGTAGGGCTTTCAACGGCTGATTTTTTTAGTAGATCACCAGGACTCTGTTCCTAGGCACCTCTGGGTGGACTCGAACTGTCAACTTTTCAGTTAGCAGCTGAGCATGTTAACCATTTGCACCACTCAGGGACTCCAAACCAGGGATAGGCAAACTTTTTCTGTAAAGGGCCAGATGGTAAGTATTTTCAGCTTTGCGGGCCAAACGTCTCTGTCACAAGTACTCAACTTTGCTTTTGTAGCTCAAAAGCAGCCATAGACAATAACTTCAGTGCAGTGAATTACTTAACATGGCCCTTCCAGCCATAGTCTTTGTGACTCTCATACAATGATTGGGTGGGACTATGCAAATAAGGTGCTTGTGGCCCACCAAGGGGATTGGACAGCTTGCTGCTGATGCAAATAAGGTGCATGGAAACTGTGATGGTTTATGTTATGTGTCAACTTGGCTAGGCACGATTTTCAGTTGGTTTGGCAGTTATGTAATGAGGTAGTCATCCTTCATTTTGTGGTCTGATGTAATTGTCCTTCATTTTGTGATCTAGTCGGCCTCCATTTTGTGATGTGCTGTAAATTCTAGCCTCTATGCCTGTGGTTATGGTCCCATTTGGAAGTGAATTGCCCATTATGTTAACGAGGCAGGATTAGGGTAGGCTGGATCTTGAGTCACCGCCTTACCAGAGGTGTGACTCAAGTCACCACTCTTACCCCAGTCACCACACTTACCACCCTTATTCAAGTCACACCCTTGCACAGCCTTGCTCAAGTAAGGGAAGTTTTCTTGAGGGTATGTTCTGCATCCAATATACGTATCTCTCTTGCTCTGGATCCTGCATCTGGCTCGTCTTCATCTGACCTCCGGTTCTTAGAACTTGAGCTATCGTCTAACCTGATTCACCAGCTTCCACAGCCTTGTGAGCCAGCAGCCTGTCATTTGACCTGCTGATTTGGGTTCATAAGCCCCTGCAACCACGTGAGTCAGGAGAAGTCTCCAGCCTGATGCCTGACCCACAGATTTGGGACTTGCCAGGCTCCACAACAGCATGAGCCATTCCCTTGACAGTTTATGAGTTCTGTGAGACGTTGCAGTGAATTACAGTTCCCAAAGACGGGAGAGAGTACTGAAGGGAGGAGGAGGAGTTGATGTTAGAGATGATGAAACGGTACAGCAGTTTGGAAAAGTTGGACATTTGGGACATCTGTAACCTCCACCTTACAGGAACCAGCTTTGTGCTGATCCTTCGAAAAGAAATCATTCATTCAGTAAGTGAGTGGGTGTGGCTGTATTCCAATAAAACTTTATTTACAAAAACAGGTAGTAGGCCGGATTTGGTCTGTGGGCCACAGCTTGCAGCCCCTGCTCTTTGCCAGCCCACATCTCTTCTATATAACCAATAAAGATACAGTGGCATGTGGATAAAAAAATGACATCTCTTTAATTTAAAATGATGACCTGGAAAGAACTAGTCAGTTCAAGTGCTCCAGGCTTCCTCTTTATACCCAACTGGAACAGACACAATATTGGCTCAGATTTCCGACCCCAGCAAATAATCAAATCAAGTCGCAAATCTGCAGGCAGTTCCTGCAGCTACCCTGCTGGGGCCATCAGGCTCCATGTAGGGAGCAAAGGGCCCAGTTGCCAGGGATGCTGCTTTTCAGCCACACTGAGAAGCGCTTTCCTTCTGCCACTCAACTTTCTTGCTGGGCCTGATTCCTCTCCACCTCTATGTAGCTGGTAATACATGCATGCCTCCACGGAGAGGCTGGTGGCATGAGAGTCACCTCCCAACTGTCTTTGGGGACATCTTCCCATGATCGCATAGTGAAGGCAGGCAGTCGCATGCGTCCAGGCAGGCAGCATCTTGCACTCGTTAGCTGAGATCTAGAGCCTCAAGTTGTAACCATCAGTCATGTATGGTCAAGGCACCGGCAGCAACATGGCAAACTTAGGTAACGATTTGGGGAGACGCAAAGGTCTCCATAACCAATGGCAATTCTGAAAATGAAACAAACAAATGCCATCTGGGTCAAATCATCTCAGAGGAGAAAGCGTAAAGATGGAACAGGGAACAGGGAACCACCTCCTTCAGCATTTCAAGGTCTGTCTGCTCTTCGCCGAGCAGGAAGTGAAGGAGAGCAGAGTGCAAAGGTCTCAAATCTTAGGTCCACTTCGACTCTCCCACCTCTTACATTCAGTGTCAGTCGTGGCTTCAGATTAATTCCAGCCACAAGGTGCTGCATAATGTGTTGAGGAAGAAGAGTCCAGAGTGTGATGCTGAGCAGGCTTTTTTTGCACTGAATTTTGGGAACATGGAGTCAGAGAGAGGGAAGGAAGAAGGGTGTGGCCACAGAGCTGCACTCAGAGGTCCCGGAGGCCTCCCTAGAAGGGGTTCATGGACAGAATAAATACTACTGCCTTGCGGCAAGCCTTCTAGAAAAAGCTCACAGGTCACCTCAGACCCACTACAGTGGAACAAGCTTCCACACTGGTTAGCTTTTCATTTCTCTAAAATATATAGCACCCCAAAGCCTGATGCTTGACCTGAGTCAAAAGACATTGGGACAAACTACCAATGGGCTGGCTGCCCAGGATTCTGGAAGGTCAGATGGCAGCCAAGCCAGTCCCTACTGCACTCAGCATCCCTGAGCCCAGCTGGCTGCTCTGGGTGAGTTTCTGAGCCAAAGTTGCTGACATCCTGGATGTATTGCAGAGGCAGCCCAGGCCACTAACAAGGATCTTGTTATGCCCGGGGGTGGGGGGGTGGGGGGCGAGAACACAGTATCAACTAAAGTCCCCTGAGAACTGAGGCACAGTGAGAAGGAGAAAAGGATGGAGTTCCCTCCGTCACTCTGCCTTCCCAGGGAGAAAGATATTGCACTACTATCAGCACCACTGACATTTTACTCAAAACGATGGCACCTAGGAAGGGGCAGTACAGCACAGACCCCTGCCGTGAGAGCGCCTCCAGTGACAGCCTTCCTTATAGCTGTCCTCAGTCGAGTCTGGGTCATGTCACAGGCCGTGGCTCATGGCAACCCATGTCCCGTCACCAGAGCCTGGACCCCTAGCTAACCAACCTGCCAGTTATTAGCAATGCAGCTCAAGTGGTGGAGGGTAAGAGAGTGAGTCCTAGGAGCCCAACAAGCTCCTCTTCCCAATCTCCTACTTTTCACAGAAACACTAGGCCCCTAAATGTCCATCAAAGAAGGAGCTGTCCATGTGGCTGGCCCTAGCCTAAGGCCAATCACAGAACCCACTTACAAGGCCCCGGAGGTTTCATCCAATCACAGGAGAGGGCTGGCTTAACCCTTGCCCTCATTGGATGATGCTGTCCTGTTGCCCGTTCTGGGCCACCTGTCCGGGGTCAGAGGCTGGAGTGGGGTTTGGTGTGTTGCTCTGCAGGTAGCGACGGAAATCTTTAATCATGGGCCGGAGGACCTGGATAAGGACACTCAGGGCTGCCTGGGTGCCCTCCATGGCCTGGGCCTGGCGTTCCTGGGCACAAGCTTGCACTTCTTGGGAGCGGCGGATCATCTGCAGGAGGTCGTTCTGCTGCTCCAGGTGCTGGGCAATCTCCTTCACGTGTAAATTAGTGACCCGCTGCTCCTGGATCAGCTTGGCTGAGTTGAGGGCAATGCGGCTCTTGAGTGCCTGTGGCTTGACCGACGTGTCTGCATGCTGTGTCATCATCTCCACAGGGGCCTCAGCTGGCAGTGGAGGGGGAGCCTCGGTTGTGCAGTACTCTACCACTCCGTCCTCCAGGGTGTGATAGGTGGTCTCAGTGGGGACTGCAGGGAAGAAAGAGCAAAGGCAGAAGCAGGTCATTTTCTGGAACGAATGAAGCTGGCTGCACAGGGTGAGAAGGAAGCCATTAAGCTCTGTCCTTGAGAGAGACAAAGGGGAATTCAGACCTCCCACAGCTTTGTAGCTTTTCATGTATAAATCTAGAATCTAAGGGATTTAGATTCAGAATTTTAATCCACTTGGTAACCAAAAGTCCAGCCCCAGGTCTGGCAGAAGCACAGATGCTAATAATGATACTAACAACAATTTTAGAGCACCTACTATGTGACAAGCACTGAGCTAAGCCCTTTACACTCTGCCCAATGACTCCTTACAATGACACCAAGAGGTAGGCACCATCACTTCCATTTTCAGAGATGAGAAAACAGGCTCACAAACATGGAGTGACTTGCATATCATCACACAGCTAATTCAGCAGCACCAGGATGCAAATCCAAGTCTCCATGACATCAGAGTCCACCATGCACCTTACCACCCCCCGGAGCTGCTTCTAGCTAATAGAAGTACCTCAGAGGCAAGCCAACACACTCCTCGTAGTGCCAGACACACAGCAGGCATCTCGCGTGGGGCTCTCCACTCAAGCTGTTTGCAGCCAGACTAGCCATGCCTCCTTTGGTGCTTTCTTGACCTCCACATACCTTATGGACAAGCAGAAAAGGAGTGGGGCAGCAGCAGCAAAAGTGCCCAATAAATGTCTCACTGTCTCCCTGATCACCTTGGTCAGTGGGATACCTAAAGGTACCTCCTGTTCCAGAACAGAAACTGATTTAGACCAATGTTTGTCCTCCTTTTCCCACCTCAATATACCTGAGAAATGACACTTTTTTATCAGCAATTGCAGAAGTGATGGCCCACATATACGTTCAACTTCCCCAAGCCCACTGAGAATCAGTGATTGATACAGTTCATAGCCCATCTCAAGCGAGCAGAGTTAAGTCACTAGCACAAACACTTATCTGAAATAAAAAATTCAACCAGAGCAAGCTCCATTGTTCATAGCTGAGAACCTTTGAAGGGATTCTAGGTGAGCTGTTTGGGCCTCAATGCACGTGGGAAAGGTTAATCTTCATCTCTCAAAGCCAACATCAACTGGGTGCTCCCCATCCCTGCTGGAATTCTCCCAGCTGGAATACCTCTTTCTCTTCTGAGTCCCTAGGTTTTCCCAACTGACAGTGCAGTTACGCCTATGTGTGTCTCATCTGTCCTGCGAGAATATAACTGGGCTCTATTTTAGACACCTTGGTAATCTCAGTGCCCAGCACAGGGCTTGGCACAAAATAAGTGCTATTGTTTGATGAATGAATGAATCAATGAGTAGATTATCAGCAGGAACCATCAGGTTCTTCAGGAACACAGCAGTGCCTGATGAAGGTTCACACGCTAAAAACAAGATTGTCCAGAACTGATGTCCCACTAGGGCATTTTTATTACCATCTAATCATTCAACTATGTCCGGACTGCCTACTGCGTGCTAGGCCCTGTGATAAGTCCTGTGGGGATACAGACACGGTCTCTGTCTTCAAGGACCACACAGTTCAGTAAATGAAGATAAGTCATGCACGGATATAAACGGTGGCAAAACACAGGAGAAAGCTATCCAGCTCATCAGTAGTCCAGACTACTTGCTGAGGAAGTCCCAAAGAGAACCAGATCACTTATGTCTGGAAAGCTCTTAAAGGATCTCTGGTCTTCCAAGACCACCATCTGACCTTTGACCCTTGGCAGCCAACCTTCCCCAGGTTGTCCCAGCTCTTGCTGACCCTTCCCATTTATGTATGCCAAACTGGGCAGGAGAGGTCACTCACTCTGTGTCAGGGTGACCGTGGCTGCGGCTGCAGCGGCTGTGGGTCCGAGGGCCACAGGGTGGATCTCTGTGGTAGTAGGCAGGCTGATGATGGTGGCCTCGCCCAGCAGGTTGCAGATCCGTTGCTGCATGGGGGTCAGCAGTACAGGGGCTACAGTTGGGCCACCACCGCCACTGCCACCACCTGTCCCAGGCCCGCCAGCTCCGTCCTCCTCAGTGGGCCCAGGGGCCTCGCCACCTTCCACGGCCGCCCGCACCTGGGCAACCTTGCGACGGACCTCAGTCTTGAGATCAGACCACTTTTTCTTGACCTCGGGCAGCTCCCTTCGGCAGGTGGCCACAGCGTTGACCCTTCTCAGAATGCTGTGCCAGGCCGCGCTCTTGGCGGCCAGAGGTACCCCAGCGTTGAAGTGGTTCACCAGCAGGTGCTTCTTCAGCTCCAGTTCCTCCACGATGATCTCCACCTCCCGCTCAGAGAAGTTCATCTTCCTCTTCTTGGCTGGGACAGCCATGGCCTCTCCCCTCCCTTCTATTTAAATAAAGTATAATCCCCTCAACTGCCCAAATTCCCCTTTTCTTCTTCCTCAGCCTCGCCCTTCACCCCCCACCCCCTACAGGGGCTAGGCCGGTCTTGCCCAAGGCCAAGCAGCAGGCCTCGGGTAACCCCTCTCGCTACGCAAAGTGCGTACGGCCCAGCCTTGACCCGACTAGCCGCTGCCAGCCAGCTGCGTAATGGCTTCCTGAATCTGCCTCTTCCGCCGGCGAGTGCGGTGATCCGCCCACTTCCCCTCTTCCCGCCTCCTAGCGCCTCTCCAGGGGAACCCGGCCTGCCGGTTGGTAGCTGCGCAAAGATCAGGTCGATCACTGGCTCTTTTGGTCTGTCGTTCAGATTAAAAAAGCCCGCCTACTTAATGGCATTGGCCTGATCATTGGCCTAAAGGAGTGTCTGTCGATACATATCGCTCCTCCCATTTCAGGGCTTGCTTACTTCCATTGGAAAGTCATTCTGTCATTCAATCATCGGTATTACGACTGTTGCGCCGTTAAATTCAGGTATTTTATTAGTGGTTTAGGAGTTAGACTAGCAAAACCCGGCTTCCTAAGGATACCTAGTGCTTTCGGTCTTGAGCCATTGGCCAATTAATTTTTAATTCCACCCATGGATGTAAATTCTGCAGTTCACAACTCTGCTCACACAAAGCCTGTTCCTCATCGGAGACTACAATCTTTCTGTACCCAACCCCTCCTTCCATCCTTAAACGATTCCTCAATCTAAACAGCGTTTTTCAATGGAAATTGGACACGGGGCCCTCCGCCTACCAGTCATTGACCTCTGCCTATCGCTGCGTGATTTCCTCTCTCCGGCCCGCTTCAGCCAATCCCGGACTCCCTCAGTTTGAATCGGCCCCAGGTTGAGTCGGGATCGCCCCGCCCTCCCCATTGAGCCGAGTAGGCCTGAGTGGTGTGGGCCGTCCTTAGGTAGGCTCCGCCCCGCAACCCGCCCCGCCCTGATCGCTGCCTGGGCCTGTGACTGGACGGAGGAACGCATGGGGGCGTGGTCAAAGAGTGGGCGCGCGGCGGGGGCGGGGCTCCCGGAAGCGGCCCCTCCCGCCAGCTTGCCGGCATCTCCGAGCCCGTGCCCGCGGCGTGAGTATACGCGGCGTATCTTCCGCGCTCTGCCCGCCGGCCCGCTGCCCAGTCCCGCGCCCGGCGCCCCTGCCTCGCGCCCGATGGTGAGCAGTGTGTTGTGCCGCTGCCTGGCCTCCCCGCCGCCGGACGCTGCCGCCGCCACCGCCGCCTCGTCTTCCGCTTCGTCGCCTGCGTCCATAGGGGACCCGTGCGGCGGCGCCGTTTGCGGGGGCCCGGACCACCGGTTGCGCCTGTGGAGCCTCTTCCAGACGCTCGACGTCAACCGCGACGGAGGCCTGTGTGTCAACGACCTGGCGGTGGGGCTGCGGCGCCTAGGATTGCACCGCACCGAAGGCGAGCTCCGGGTAGGTGGCGCGCACCGCCCGCGCGGGCGGGCAGGGGGCCACTTTGCTGCTCTTCGACACCTCCAGGAGGGCCTGGTGACGGGTCTGGACGACCTGGCTTCTTGGACAGCAGCTTGGAGCTTCGCAGGTCCGGGTGAACCGCCCCTTGAGCTGGGTGGGACCCCTAATGTTCAGAAGGGTATTGCCCCCGACTGACAGATGGACAACCCATTTGCGCCCTGGTGGGAGTAGAGTCCCTTCCTGACTTCTGTGGGTGCTTGGGCTTAGGGAAAAAGACTTCATAGGCATAGGCGGGCGCCCTCTGCGTCTTCTGATGGGCGAAAAGCCGCTTCCTGCCAGGGCTTCCCCCAAAGTAGAGGGGCAAGTATCAGGAGTCGCCCCTTCTCACCTCCTGACCTCGAGGCCAAGCTAGATACCCCCACCCCGTCATTGACAAGTTCATCCAGCCATCTCCAGCAGCATCCCCTTTCCCTCTGTTTCCATGCTACCCGTGGGCGGTGAGCTGGTTCCTGTCAGAAGCATGTGGGAGTGGGAGAAAATGGGAACTGGGGTTTCAGGCAGATCTGTGACATGTGGGTAGTGAGGACTGACAGTTCTCATGATTTCAGGGTCATCCCCTTGCTATACTTATCCAGAAAATGGGGCTATGATCCGTTGCAGGGTTGTAATGTGGCTGGAGTGGAAAAATTTGGGGAAGAGTCTTCCTAAAAGTGAAAGTGTTACACACCCAGAAGGGGAGATTGTTAGTTTTGTTCTGGAAGGAGTCCTTTGCCAAGGGGCAGGGGTGTGGGGGGAAATGGCCATATTTGGGACTGTCAGAGAGAAATACTGTCCTTTCTATATTAGAGCCTGGAGCGCTGGCTGCTTCTTCCCCTTTTGTCTCTCCTGGTATGTTTTTCTAACTTTGTAGATGTAGCTACCCTCTTCCAAGTATTTAATTTATCATGGCTTAGCCTGATTACAACTTGAAGTCGGACTACCGAGAGCTAATAATCTGTTTCTCTCCTAAGTTAGTTTGTTTGGTCCATTTGTACACACAATAAGAGCCAAGTATGAAAAAATTTTCTGGTAAAACGGCAGTGAATTAAAGCAATTTGTTGGTTGGGTAGGTGTATACATAGGTGCTTTTAAGTCATGTCCAAGATATCTTGGATCAACGTCCAAGATATTTAACCTACTTAGGATCAGTCTAGCAAGACCAAGGGTAGCACTATGGAAGATAGAATCATTGGGTGAAGTCCAAGAGATTTAGAGACAAGCTTTAAATTTTTTTTAAAAGTCAGTTTTACACAAAATGGTGTGAGCTGGATGTTTCCCCATACATAAGTCACTTGGAAAGATGGCATGACTAAACTCAGGATCTGTACCAGAGAGGTATGGGTCTGGGGTGAACCTTTCTGCCTTTATGAACCTATTCACTTGGCACATGCCACCATTCATATTGAAGGCATCTGGCTGCCGGAGGGTATGAAATGTTTCACACCACACTTTGTGCCACAGTTGGAGTCACAGTGTTCTTGTGGTTCATGGCACATCCGATATTGATCCTAATCCATTTTTTTTTGGTAGTAAATTTCTAAGGGCAAATGAGAAAGTGATCATTTTTTTTTTTGAGTGTTGAAAGAAAGCCTTTTGGATTAACTAAAAGGAGCCTAGCCCCTTGGGGTCACTTTGACCCTAAAATCTTTGACTCTGTGACTCTGTAAAACACGGTGGTGCATGGGCATCTGACCTCCTCTAACTTCACAAGGGGAACGGAGAATCAAGATCAACAGCCCAAGGCTGATTCCTGGGAGATGGAGGTCAGACATACCTCCTCTCTCTAATCATTTTACCAATTCTGACACCAGCCGTCCCTCCCATGGCACTCTCTGCTTCCCTGCTGAGTTCGATAATTCTTTGCAATGGCCACGCAGAACTCACAGACCATACTCAACAGTTATGGAGTTTATTAGGTTACAGTTCAGAATCAGGAACCACTCAGTATACAGTTCTTTGATCAGGATAGCCTCTTCTCAGCCTTGGCCTCTTGATCCCTCAGCCCAGCCTCTGCCCTGCTCGCACAAGTGTTACTGAACTCTTTAGTTCCTCCAGTAAGTGCCCGGGGGCACCCCACTCTACCAGCAAGCCTCTACCTGAAGGTGCTCAGCTCTATAGCTCTGTGGGTTGGCACACCCACTGTAACCGCCTTATTCTGTGGGCTGGGAAGCCCGCTGTGCCCTCTCACACTGGTCTCCTGGTTCTGCTACCACCACTTTGCCCCCACTTCTCACTGTCTTACTCCATCTCTGATATAGCTCTCTCTTTCTGTCTCTCTTTCTGTCTCCTGGGTCTTAGAGGTTCTCAGTGAAGGGACCCCAGGTCCAAAGGACATGCTCTACTCCTGTCTCTTCTTCTTGGTGGTAGTGAGGTCCCCTCATTAGGGTTCCATACATCTTATTTGCATGGTCCCACTGCTACAAGGGTGCCATGCACCTTATTCACATTGTTCACAAGCCATCCAATCCCCTTGGTGGGCCACAAGCCCTCATTTGCATCGTCCCACCCAGTCATTTGGTGGGAGTTATAAGACCATGGTGGGAGAGCCCCATGAAAGCAATCTGTTCGACTGCAGGTGTGAAACACTTCATGATATGAAACCCTTCTTTTTTATTCTTTTGGTCCATGAATTTAGTGTGCACTCTTTTTCTACAACTCTTTCAGCTTTGGAACAAGTTAAATTGTTAAATTCTCTCTTCAGGAGAGATGGAGAATGATCCATTTTATTAGTTTATCATACGTGTCGGGAGCACAGGTTAGTCTAATGGTGAATTTTTTAAGTATTGAGGAGAGAATCTGCCTTTTTGTAAATAACTGGGCAACAGGAAGATACCTTGCCTCTTACACCACCAAATCACTTCCTGTTTAAGTGGTATCAGTATTAGCTACCTACAGACAAAGCAGTGCTACAGGTTTGTGGAACCAACCAGCTGCCTTCTAGTGGATTTTAACTCATGGCCACCCCATGTGTGTCAGAGTAGAACTGTACTCCATAGGATTTTCAATGGTTGATTTTTCAGAAGTAGATTGCCAGGCCTTTCTTCAGAGGCACCTCAGAGTGGACTCTGACCTCTAACCTTTCAATTAGCAGCCAAGTGCATTAACTGTTCGCACCACCCAGGGACTCCTTTGCATAACTAGCAAGAGCTAAAAGAATTTTAGCTCTTCAGTTCAAAATCAATCATCTGTCATGCGAATAGGTGTTGCAAAACACATCAAACTTTGGAAGCTGCTTCCTATGACCCAGAGGACCAGTCTGAGGTACTAGGGTTTGCACAGGAATCAGTTTAGAGTGCTTATCAGGGGGTGGTAGGTGAACCCTGGCCTTGTGACTGCACAAAGCCTCCTGCTAGCTTCCAACGGCCTGGGTCAAGTTTTCTTTAAAAACAAACCAGCAAGTTTTGGCATCTGCCTTTGTTGTAGAAGAGCTTGGAACAGTCAAAGAAAATTTACTTAAAATGGAAGTGGGCAGAGAAACTCATGGCAGCCAGCCAGGGAGATTTTTCTTTGTGAAGGGCATGTGAGCAAGAAGTCTATCCTGGGACAAAAGAAGGGAAGGGTTTATTAAAGAAAGAGAAAGAGAAAAGATAGTGACAACGGTAGTGATCTTAGGAGATGAGACTTCAGCCAGAGCTAATTATAGCATTGCCTATTTAAGGCATTTTCATGTGACCGAATAAAACCTTTGTCTTAAAACATAGGTTAGCGTTCCACCCGCCAATCAGAGGAAGAAAGCAAGCTGTGTTACATGTAAACAGTTGTCCGTTTAGCTGAGGCTTGTGGAGAATGGGCTTTCTTACGGGGCTGGTGTTTAACGCGGGTGAGGATTCTAGATGATGGTGTGGTTGGGTTTGCTGATTTAGACACTTCAGTAACGTGGCTTGAGCTTGCATATACATCATCTCACGGTAAAGTAGACAAGGCGGTAATTTTACCCCATTTTATTGGTGAAGGAACAGAGGTTCTAAAAGATGATGGAACAACCTCAAAAATCGTTTGACACTAAGAGGCAGACAAGGAATTAGAAACAGCTCTAATTCCTGGTCCATCCCTCTTTAACTATACCTGTTGTTTCTGAGGAATATGAAGAGTGCCAAACCTGGGTGTTCTGGAGAAGTTGAGAAAGATAAGAGATCTGTTTAGAACCATATCTGTTGTTCCATATTTCAAGATAATCCAGAGATTATCCTGTCAAGGAATGAGAATGAGCCCCGCCCTGATTCTCTCCTTGACCTGAGCAGTATATATGAGGCAATCCCCATTCATGTGAAAGAATTGAATGGAGGATCGTTAACTTCAAGTTTGTATTGCTTAATCAGACAGAACTCTTGGGCTCTATAGTTTTTAATGTTTGGCCATTTGTGGGGAGGGTGGTTAACAAAATAGCTGGACTCATATAAAATATAAGAAAGAAAGAGCGTTTGTCATAGAAAAGAGATGGATATCATTTAGTGTAATATAATAGCCCATTAGAAAAAGAAAAAAATGTCTTTTGCAGGTTGGATTTAACTCATATATTAAGCTGATTGTGTTATATTGATGTAAAATGGGCTTCTGGCTCAAAGTATTTGTCGTCAAATCAACTAGAAGAAGTTTTTAAATATGAGTTGATATAGGGAAAGGTAGAGCCAGATACCCTGATCCCAAGACCAAGTAAGAAATAAGAATATACCAAGAGTCGGTCTGATCTGGAGCCTCAGTTGGATGAATTCCTTTGATGTTCAAAGAGTCATTAATTACTGAAGTCTCACAGAAACCACAGGGGAATGAGGGGAACAAATATTTTACTGGTATTCATCTCCGGTCCAGCTGAGTACAGCTGTGAGATGAATTCAGTGAACAAAACTATAGTTATATAGGACCAGTATCATTAAACTAAATCTGGACAGACTTTTTATTTTCAATCATTTCTTGATATACTTTTGTCAGTTTGGCAAATTTGGACTTGCAAGGCTCACTGGCCATCATGGGCTGGCCTGTCACCCAGTGTAGGGCTCATTCTACCTGTGGCATTCTTGGTAGCTGGTAGTCCAGCCCATTCCATTGTGGACCTAATGGTGGTCATTGTTAGTTCCTTGTTATGTCAGACTGAGTTCTGTCTTTGTAACTGCTACCCATTTGTCTCAAGATTACCTTCTGGTGCTACACAGAAGAGAGGTCCAAGGGTACTTCATGTATCTGAAAACAGCTGTCTTCCTATAATCCCTACTGATGTTAAAGCAGGTATCTTCATCTACTTGTCACATGATATGCTGTCCACACCTTTCAGGGTTCCCTCATCTGATGAGTGTACCATGGGGATTAAGAAGACAGACTTTGTGGTATAGGCCTAAGTTCAAGTATTGTTTCTGCTGTGTGCCTGCTGTGTAACAGTGAGCAAGTTACTCAGCCTGTCCAAGTCTCTGTTTCCTTACCAGAAACATGGTAGTATGAATACCTACTTCATAAGTTGTATAGATTAGAGTAAGTATATAAAGAGCCTAGTACAGAGCCTGACACATAGCTGTTCAGTACGTAGTTCATTTTTTCTCCATTGATTGTTTGAAAATAAAATGCCCAGGAGTGGTCATAATCATGTACAATTTCTCCTCGATTGCTTAGGTGTAAAGTGAAATACAAGGGAGGACAAAGTCCAGGGAAGTCAGTGATACAGGGTGTGTAGCACCCAAGTAGAGCACAGTCTTGCATCAGTAGCCTAGAGCAGGAAGACCTTCGGCAGCTTTGGAGGTGAGAGTGTGGGTTATAGAAAGCTTGGGTCGGCCCTGTAGACGTTGTTATTGTTAGTTGCCATCAAGTTGATTCTGGCTTGTGGCGAACCCATGTTTTGCAGAATAGAATTGCACTCCATAGAGTTTTCAGGTCTGCAACTTTTCGGCAGCAGATTGCTAGGCCTGTCTTTTGAGGTACCTCTGGGTGAGTTCGAACTGCCAGCCTTTTGGCTTAACTGCTTAAATGAGGGCTTAACCGCTGCAACTGAGCACTTAACCATTTGTGCCACCAAGGGATTCTGTAGACATTAGGGAGATTAAAACCAGAAAATAAACCCTGGTAGCAGGAGATTGCTCAAAAAGTTTTTGAAGTAGTAGAGGCACTTTGTTTACACAGTCATAAGGGTATCTTTGGCCCAAATGTTTTCCTGGACTGAAACAGGCCCTCACATGGGTCCTGGGGAACACCAACTTGCAAACTTGTTGCCCGTTTCATAAACCATGGATGATCTTCCTTCAATGTAGAATTGACTTTGAAGTTGTGAAAATGGATGGCAGAAAAGCTTCAAATACAGCTTAGTTAAAAACCTTCAGAGATTATCTCACTAACCACCTTATCTTGCAGAAGTGGGACTGAGGCTAAGAGAGGTTGGGCTGGTTGAAGGCGAAGCCAGTGTCAGAACTCAGGATTTTGACTCTGCCTAAGTTAGCTCGCCACACACTGCCTGCTTCCTTCTATGGCTGTAGATACTCAGCTTGCCCTTAAAACTTTGCGACATTTATTTTAACAGTTTATGACGTTGACATATCTGTGCTTAACACTAGCTAAGAATTTTAAGACTGCTGATGGTGTTCGAGAAGCAGTGACTAAAGTGATAGGTACACTATTCCTAAATATGGGATATAAAAGACACAGTGCCTTAAAAAAAAAAGAAGTAGTTGCTGTCTAAAAGATTCACCTTCCTATAAGTAAGTGAATAACAAAGGTAGGACATTAGGACATAAGGAGCGTCTTATCCGCTTCAAACTCTTGGCTAGGTTTTCCAGGAAGCTTGAAAAGGAGGTGAGTCATGGCTGTATCCACAGGATCAATCAGGGAAACTGGAGATGGTGCTGCCCTTGTTCCTACTGGTGCTTTTATGAAGCTTCCAGGCTG
Source organism: Dugong dugon (assembly GCA_030035585.1). Lineage (NCBI taxonomy): Eukaryota > Metazoa > Chordata > Mammalia > Sirenia > Dugongidae > Dugong > Dugong dugon. The sequence continues at coordinate 72,793,205 of CM057471.1, forward strand.
CTCCATCAACTCCTGGCCTCATTCCTTCTTTCCTCCTGCTCTCCCTCCTCGGCTAGAGTCTAATGTGACTCTTCTTACTAAAACACAAAGCACACTGCCTACATTATGTGAGAAAACTCTCAAAAACCATTTAAACGTCAGTGGTGCCAAAAAGAAAAAGTGGGGAGAGGGTAGTTTAGATCACCAAGAGTAAGAACAAACCGTTTGCTAAACCTTTGTAGCTCTGACCCAGTTAAAAAGTCCTGTTGTTAAAACCAGCCACAGTGCCCACCTTAGTCAACCTTCCTCCATCCCACAAGGCTAAAACTTGCTGTTATTTTTGGTTAATGTCTTCAGATTGAGCATGAATCCATAGAATGTCAGAACCGGAAAGTTTTTCAAGGCTTGTCAGTTCAGTCACCACATTTTGTAGGCCACGGAGGTTAAATGATGTGTCCAGGGCCTTGAAGAGGCATTGTAGAGGGCAGCTTTAGGGTGGAGATAAGGTCCCTACAGCTCTCCTCAGTGGTGCATTTTTGGACACTGTAAACTTTTTTCCTTTTTTTCACATCTTGGGTATAGTCTTTGTTTGCTAGAGTCTCTTCCTCTCTAACCTGTATAAGATGTAAAAAATAGAATCCCTGCGACTGTGGCCCCTGAACACCCTGCTAACTCAGAACTGAAGCCACTCCCGAAGTCCACCTTTCAGCCAAATATTAGACAGGCCTATAAAACAAACAATAACACATGTGAGGAATGTGCTTCTTAGTTCAGTCAAATATACGAGGCCAAATGGGCAACATCTGCCCAAAAGCAAAGATGAGAAGGCAGAAAGGGACAGGAAAACTGGACGAATGGACAAGGGGGACCGGCGTATAAAGGGAAGAGTGCTGACACATGGGGGTGGTTGCAGCCAATGTCACAAAACAATGTGTGTATAAATTTTTGAATGAGAAACTAATTTGCCTGTAAACTTTCGCCTAAAACACAATAAAATTAAAAAAAGAAGTAAAAATATGACCTGAGGGAGAAACAGTTCTATAGCTGAAAAACTCTTTCTGAATTGTTTCTAAAAGCTGGCTTGGTATAAGCCAGTATTCTTACATAGAATTCTCCCAGCTGCCCTTCACACCTGGAAGAGCTCTGGTGGTAATTTGCTAAAGGCAGCCGCTGGGTGGCTTTCACACCCTGGTCCAGAATCTCACCTCTGCAGTCCTCCCGCAGAGCAGAGCAAGCAGCTGGGACAAGCTATGTTTGCACTGAGTCAGACGATCTCAGTTTTAGAGTGAGATCTTGAAGTCAGCTTTAAGAAACTGAAAACGTTTAGTGGTCCTTTAATAATAAATCTGGTAGTTTGCCTTTTCTTGGGGGAGAAGGGAAGGAGAGGGTAAGAATAAAGTGGCAGCAACAAGTAGGCACAACATGTAAGGATTGTTTGATCAATTTTGGATTGGTTGAGAAATTTTGATCATTTAGGTGATTGGGTTTTTACATTCTGGCCTCAGTACTGTATTCTGCCCTCCCCTTTACACTTGACTCATATCTAATCTGAAAGAGAATCATGTTTCTCATGAGCACAGAAGAAGAGAAATTACCCTGTTTCTGCATGGACTGTTGCTTCTGCCGAATTGTAATTTACATATTACATCTCAAAATCTTACACTTAAAATTGGGTTAATTTTGTACACACTTAACTTTCTTTTAGGGGAAAAAAAGACATCTTTGTTGATAGGCATTCACCTTGAACTTGGCATCTCAAAGACTGGCTTTTCACCAGGAGTAATCAGAGGCCATCCACGAGGCTTTGAGAGCTTTCTCTGCAGTGCACTTCACTTCCACGGTTACAAGTTTTCTTCAGGGAGTTTTTGCCAAAACTCCATCTTCCTGTTTGACTTCCTAAAATGGAAATAGACTAAGGGACATCACCTTTTTCATCATTGCGGTTTTGTCATCTTTAATACCTTAGTTTCATTTGTGCCAAACCATTCTCTAATTGTAGGCTGAGTCACGGGCAGGAGGGTGTTTGATAGTCCCGCCTTACATCCTGAAATCACCGCCCAAGCCCATAGGACAGCACAAAGGATCAAAGCGTTTAAATTAGCCGGTTGGTTCGTTCAGGTGGAGACATATACACTGATGGTCACCTGCTAAAGTCATGCCTTTAAAATAGCAAATTGCTACCATATATCAGTATATAAAACAGATTTTTAAAACTTTTTTGCTCTGTCCCACCCTGAATGAATTTTGAAAACAATGTGCTTCCTTACACACTTTCAAGTTGGCATCTAAAAATTTCTATCCCGAGTTTAATAGTGGCAAAGATATAATTTCTGGCATATTGTATATATGCTTTAAAGTTATTGTTCATTTGTTTTCTTTTTTTTTTTTGGTCAGAACCTGAGAGCTGCAGATTTAACTTATTTAATTATGGAAAATCCCCTCTATGTAACCTAATTGGCAGAGCCAGTCCTCATCAAATCCATTAGCCAAATCAGTCTGGCTTTCTTTCAAATAAAATCTGGCTTCATTTTTCCAAAAAAAAACTGTTAATAGTCTTCCCTATTCAGAAGAGACAACATCTCTTCTGAATATTAAATAATTCTGAGATAGAGAGGTAGTGGATAGTTAAATTGGTAGATGATGAGACCTGAAGCATCATGTGACCTGGCGTTGGTCACCGACACTCTCTCTGCATTGTTATTCTGACACTCCCTCGGAAATCTCCAATTGTCCTGTGTGATGTGATGCTCCAGGGACGTTTATACCCTGGGCACTTAACTGAGGTAAGATTTGGAATGGGTGAACTAACAGTCATTTGACTACTTCTCACTGAGGGTCTAGTCCATTCGAAGCTGTCATTTTCTCTGTGCCACATTTATCAAGTCTCTATTTTCTAGATGCTTAGAAAAGTGGGTTACTTCTGCAAGTGATTAACCTCATCTTAACCAGGTTCTGTTGGTGTTTATAAGCTACAATTACAGGAGGGTTACACTTGCCAGCCTGTCCCTGCATATGGGTGGTCCCTCAGACCAAGGAAGCTAGGTATAGTTAGAATTGTAATAAGTAATTGGCATGTAACCCAAAATAAACTACGGGTCTACCAGATACTGCTGGTTTAGGTAATGCTGTGGTATAAAGAGAAGGAGATGTACTGCATTAACCTACAAGAAAACCAAAGGCACAAGACAAAGAGCTTCAAAAGAAAAATATTGGCAAGATAAAATTGAACAAATTTTCATTGATCCCTGTTTTAGGTTCTGGTTAAGGGAGATCTGAAGGTAAATAAAGCATAGTCTCTGCCCTCACCTAATTCATTATTTCTTTTCTTCTGCTTACTTTGAGTTTAATTTGTTCTTTTTCTGATTTCTTAAAGGTCAAAGCTGAGGTCGTTTATTGGAGACCTTCCTTTTCCAATATAGATATTTCCCCACTAAATCCTGCTTTTGCTGCATCCCACAAAATTTGGTATGTTCTGCTTTCACACCACTCAAAATAGTTTCTAATTTCCCTTTTGATTTCTTTTTTGACTCATAGATTGTTTAGAATTGTGTTATTTAGTCTACAAATATTTGGGAATTTTCCACACATCTTTATTGCTTTCTAATTGAATTCCTTTGTGGTCAAAGAACATAGTTTGTATTAGTTGAATCCTTTTATATTTGAGACTTATTTTATGGCCAGAATATGTTCTGTGTGCCCTTGAAAAGAATTTTCTGTTGTTGGGTGGAGTGTTTTTAAATGTTTGTTAGGTCAAGTTAATTGATAGTATTGCTCAAGTCTATATCCTTACTGATTTTTTGTCTACTTGTTCTAGTAATTATTGACAGAGGGGTGTTAAAATCTCTGATTATAATTGTGGATTTGTATATTTCTCCTTGCAGTTCTATTGGTTTTTGTTTCACATATTTTGAAGCTCTTTAATTAGGGGCAAAAACATTTAGGATTATGTGTCCTTTTAATGAATTAACCCTTTTATCCCTGCAACAAACCCTCTCTTCAGTTTTGGTGTATCCTTCCTAGAGATAATCTTCATGCAGACAAGCTTAGATATAAATTCCAGCATACTATCCTCTCCCTTCTGTACTTTTCTTTTTTCATTTAACAAGATTTTTTTTTATTGTTGTGCTTTAAGTGAAAGTTTACAATTCAAGGTGGTCTCTCATACAAAAATTTATACATACATTGTTATGTGACCCTAGTTGCTCTCCCTATACTGTGACAGGACACTCCTCCTTTCCACCCCGGATTTCCCGTGTCCATTCAACCACCCCCTCACCCTCTCTGCCTTCTCATCTCGCCTCTGGACAGGAGCTGCCCATTTCGTCTCATGTATCTATTTGAGCTAATGCACTTTTCACGAGTATCATTTTATGTTCCATAGTCCAGTCTAATCTTTGTCTCAACAGTTGGCCTTGGCAATGGTTTTAGTTTTGGGCTAACAGAGAATCCAGGAGCCATGTCTTCTGGGGTCCCTCCAGTCTCAGTCAAACCATTAGGTCTGATCCTTTTATTGAAATTTGAGTTCTGCACCCCACTTTTCTCCTGCTCCGTCAGGGACTCTCTGTTGTGTTCCCTGTCAGGGTGGTCATTGGTAGTAGCCGGACACCATCTAGTTCTTCTGGTCTCAGGCTGATGACGTCTCTAGTTTATGGGGCCCTTTCTGTCTCTTGGGCTACAACTTTCCTTGTGTCTTTGGTGTTCTTCATTCTCCTTTGCTCCCAGTGGGTTGAGACCAATTGATGCATCTTAGATGGCCGCTCACTAGCTTCTAAGACCCCAGACGCCACTCACCAAAGTGGGATGCAGAACATTTTCTTAATAAACATTGTTATGCCAGTTGACCTAGATGTCCCCTGAAACCACGGTCCCCAGACCCTCACCCCTGCTACTCTGTCCCTTGAAGTGTTTGGTCGTATTCGAGAAACTTCTTAGCTTTGGTTTAGTCTAGTTGTGCCGACTTCCCCTATAGTGTGTGTTGTCCTTCCTTTCACCTAAGATAATTCTTATCTACTGTCTAGTTAGTGAATACCCCTCTCCCTCCCTCCCCAGCCTCTTAGCCATCAAAGAATGTTTTATTCTGTGTTTAAACTTTTTCTTGAGTTCTTATAATAGTGGTCTTATACAATATTTGTCCTTTTGTGACTGACTAAATTCACTCAGCATAATGCCTTCCAGATTCCTCCATGTTATAAGATGTTTCACGGATTCACTGTTGTTCTTTATCATTGCGTAGTATTCCATTGTGTGGCTGTACCATAATTTGTTTATCCATTTGTCTGTTGATGGGCACCTAGGTTGTTTCCATCTTTTTGCTATCGTGAACAGTGCTGCAGTGAACATGGGTGTGTATATATCTCTTCGTGTGATGGCTCTTGTTTCTCTAGGATATATTCCAAGGAGCGGGATAGCTAGATTATATGGTACTTATATTTCTAGCTTTTAAAAGAAGCACCAAATTGATTTCCAAAGTGGTTGTACCATTTTACATTCCCACCAACAGTGTATAAGTGTTCCAGTCCCTCCACAACCTCTCCAACATTTATTATTTTGTGTTTTTTGGATTAATGCAAGCCTTGTTGAGGTGAGATGGTATCTCATGGTAGTTTTGATTTGCATTTCTCTAATGGCTAATGATCCTGAGCATTTCTTTATATGTCTGTTAGCCACCTGAATGTCTTCCTTGGTAAAGTGCCTGTTCATATCCTTTGCCCGTTTTTTAATTGGTTATTTGTCTTTTTGTTGTTGAGGTTTGCAGTATCTTGTAGATTTTAGAGAATAGATGCTGATCGGATTTGTCATAGCCAACATATTTTTCCCAGTCTGTAGGTTGTCTTTTTACTCTTTTTGTGAAGTCTTTCGATGAGCATTAAGTGTTTGATTTTTAGGAGCTCCCAGTTAGCAAGTTTCTCTTCTGTTGTTTGTGCATTGTTATGGTTTGTATTGTGTTTATGCCATGTATTAGGGCTCCTAGCATTGTCCCTATTTTTTTCTTCGGTGATCTTTATCATTTTCGATTTTATATTTAGGTCTTTGATCCATTTTGAGTTAGTTTTTGTACATAGTGTGAGGGATGGGTCTTGTTTCAGTTTTTTGCAGACGGATATCCAGTTATGGCAGCACCATTTGTTAAAGAGACTATCTTTTCCCCAATTAATGGGCTTTGGGCCTTTGTCAAATATCAGCTGCTCATAGGTGGATGAATTTATGTCTGGATTCTCAATTCTGTTCCATTGGTCTATGTATCTGTTGTTTTACCAGTACCAGGCTGTTATGACTACCATGACGGTATATTAGGTTCTAAAATCAGGTAGTGTGAGTCCTCCCACTTTGTTCGTCTTCTTCAGGAATGCTTTACTTATTCGGGGCCTCTTGACTTTAGATGTTAAGTTGGTGATTTGTTTCTCCATCTCATTAAAAAATGCTGTTGGAATTTGGATTGGGATTGCATTGTATTTGTAGGTCGCTTTGGGTAGAATTGACATTTTCACAATGTTGAGTCTTCCTATCCATGAGCAAGGTAAGTTTTTCCACTCATGCAGGTCTCTTTTGGTTTCTTGCAGTAGTGTCTTCTAGTTTTCATTGTATAGGTCTTTTACATCTCTGGTTAGATTTATTTTATCTTCTTTGAGGCTATTGTAAGTAATATTGATTTGTTGATTTTCTTTTCAAAGTTCTCTTCGTTGGTGTAGAGGAATCCAACTGATTTTTGTATGTTTATCTTATATCCTGATACTTCGCTGAAATCTTCTATTATTTCCAGTAGTTTTCTTGTGGATTCTTTGGGGTTTTCTATATAAGATCATATCATCTGTAAATAGAGATACTTTTACTTCTTCCTTACCAATTTGGATGCCCTTTATTTCTTTTTCTAGCCTAAATGCTCTGGCTAGGACCTCCAGCACAATGTTGAATAAGAGTGGTGATAAACGGCATCCTTGTCTGGTTCCCATTCTCAAGGGGAATATTTTCAAAGTCTCTCCATTTAGGATGATGTTGGCTGTTGGCTTTGTATAAATGCCCTTAATTATGTTGAGGAATTTTCTTTCTATTCCTATTTTGTTGAGAGTTTCTGTCATGAATGGGTGTTGGACTTTGTCAAATGGCTTTTCTGCATCGATTGATAAGATCATGTGGTTCTTGTCTTTTGTTTTATTTATGTGATGGATTGCATTGATTGTTTTTCTGATGTAGTACCATCCCTGCATACCTGGTATAAATCCCACTTGATCATGGTGAATTATTTTTTTGATATGTTGTTGAATTCTATTGGCTAGAATTTTGTTGAGGATTTTTGCGTCAATGTTTATGAGGGATATTGGTCTATAATTTTATTTTTTTGTGTTGTCTTTACTTGGTTTAGGTATCAGGGTTATGCTGGCTTCATAGAATGAGTTTGGGAATATTCCATCCTTTTCTATGCTCTGAAATACCTTTAGCAGTAGTGGTTCATTTAACAAGGTATTTTGAAATTATTCCATAACTGTGTGTAATAGCTGGGTAGGATTCTGTTGTATGAGTGTACCACAATTTATATACACCTTCCTCTTTTAAAGAACTTTAGGTTATTTACAAACTTGTGCTATTATAAGCAAGGCTGTAAAGAACATCCTTATATTATACATATGTCATTTCTCACATATGCAGATATATCCACAGGATAAATTCCTAAAAGTGGAATTCCTGTGTCAAAGGGTTTGTGCTTTTGAAATTGTGACAGATGTTACCAAATTGCTCTCCAGAGAGGTTGTACTGATTTACACTCTTGCAGCAATCTATGAGAGTGTAGAGTTTCCCCATGCCCTCCCAACATAACTTTTTTCATGCTTGTGGTTTTGAAATAATGGCTATGAACATTGTATCAAAGGGTCCCTTTTGTGGAGATGTGTGTTCTGACAGTAGCTGGTCACTGCATTTGTCTGCAAATGAATTAAGAAACAGACAACCAAAGATTAATTCCTTTTTATTCACGATCATTTTACTCAGTAGGTCTGCAGATTTAACCTGGGTCTAAGTACTAGAGATAGAAAGGATTGACTTGCTCCCGGCTTCTGAGAAGCTCACAGTCTAGAGGGAGAGACACAGGAAAAGAAGGACCTATGATATAGCGTTCATTATGTTACACCTGGTGGGAGAAAATTGGATAAGGGAACAAGGAAGAGTGTTGGTAGATGTCTTCCAAGTGTTGCCAAGGGCTCTTGATCTTGTTAAACCTGATGGTGAATGGCATCCCAGAAGCTGCCCAGCTGGAGAGTAGGAAGTCGGGCCCCAGTTGAGGAGCCAGCCCCAGGGTGGATTCCAGGAGGTGGGAGCCTCATCTGGAGGTCGCCATCCACACCTCCTTGCAGAATCGCCGGCTGCCTGCAGGAAAGCATCCGGCTGTGTGCGCCTGTGATTGGAGGGATGCTGCCGGTCGAAATAATGAACACGGTAGTGTCGGCAGAGGTGATTGGCCGGGCCTTGCTGCAGTGAGAATGCAGCCTGGATGCTTGGGTCTTCGGCCTGGGTGATGATCATTAGTTGAGGACAGCTGAATAATTGGGAGCTCGAAGTTGCTGCTGCTTTCGGAGAGGTCTGTTTGGCTATTGCTTTTTCCTTTTTTTTTTTTTAAGCCAAACATTTGATCATCATCCACCTGCAGAAGTGACTTTTTATTGAAGAAGCTGCAGCTGCTGTCTCCTTATTGCCAGCTACCGGGCGAGGCTCATAGAGGGAGCTGCTTCTCAGGCCAGGCACGACAGCAGTGCTAGCAAATTTGAAAGAGCAGGCAACAGCCATTGCATGGAGAGTTTCCAGCCTTAGAACACCCCAGGCTAGCCTTCCAAACGCTGGGTAGCGATAGACCCTTGGTGTTGTGGTCACGTCCCTCCTCCAAAGTGAACAGTCACCACCGGCGGCGTTTGGAGGGAGCTGTGATGTTGCAGATGCTGTGGCATTTTCTGTCTAGCTTTTTCCCTAGGGCTGGGTGCCATGGCTCTAGAGAGGGGACAGATAATGAAGTCAGAGGCACCCAAGCTCCTGCTCAGGGAGACCAGGTGTCGAGCTTTTTGGGGAAACAAAATGGAAGGGCTGAGGCCACGGACAAGAGATCCACCATTTTGCTGGTGGTCGGACCTGCAGAGCAGTTTCCTAAGGTAATGGCACCCTCAAGAGGACTTCCTAGTTGAGGGGCTGGTATGGGATTGTTTTCCTGGAAAAACCGGGGTGTGGGGAGGAAGGGAGGACTTTTAGATAAATCGCTTTGGTATTGGGGGTAGGGGAGAAGTCCAAATCTCTTTCTGTGGTCACTGTAAAGCTTTATTATCCTGTTATGACCACCCCAGCATGGCCAGTGAGGGAAGGAATGTTGAATTCAATAGATTTGCCTTAGTATTTCTCAGTTTGGCCCCAGAAAGCCACTTGAAAGTACAGGACAAACTTTAAAGTGCAGGGAGGACCAAGCTAAAATGGCAATATGAATGCCTTGAAAGTTGAACCCAGTTTCCTGGAGCTGGGAAAGGAAAGCCTGTGTGAGTCCTGAAGGTCAGACTCCCTTTGCCTGGAGCCTGTGAAGGACCAGCCTTGTCTTTGAAATCTGGGAGGAATGGAGGGGAGGAGTGGAGTTGGGTCAGATAAGAGTGCACGGGCTGGTGCCCCTCCCGGAATGACTACAGCTACTGCAGTCACAGCCTGTGCTGAGCACCAGGGCCTCCGTCCATCCCTGCACACGGGTTTTCTCATCTAATCCTCACAAGAGCCAAGGTAAGTGCTAGTACTCTCATTTCGTAGATAAGGAAACTGAGGTGCAGAAGGTTAAATAATTTGCTAAGAGTAGAGCTGAGATTTGACTCCAAATCTGTCTGGAACTTTGCCCTGGACTGCCTCACTTTCCCTTAAGAAAGCAATTTTTAATGGGATTAGTTGAGCTCTCGGAATCAGAAGTGAGATTGCTGTTTGGCTGAGCTTTCTCTTGCCTGCAGCAGGAGTGACCTTGTTCGCCTCCTGAGCTTTGGTGATTGTGAACATTTTCTCCCATGTCAGAATGAAAATCAACTGGCAGGGAAAGAGATTCTGCCATGTGTCTGGCACATAGGAGATACCCAAAAATGTTTGTGGAATTGAATTGCCACGTTTAAAAAATAAATTTTCATGTTTTGATGCAACAACTTCCGTAGTCCTGTGGGCATTGAGGAGAATCTTTAGTCTTTGATGGCTCCTTCTGGTTGTCAGGGGTCTTGCAGAGTCCACATTAGGCCTGAGTGTGCATTCTTAATGTGCTATTAGATGGTGTCAACCTTTAGATTGTTTTAGACAAGGTCGGAAATGGTGGTGGAACCTTTATCTACAGATCTCCTTGCCTTGTGGCCTCAACTGACTGGCTGCCTTCTAAAATCACCTACTTTAGACTTTAATAATTAACTGTTCCACTTCCCAGACTCATCCTTGCGCCTCTTGCCAGCTCCAGCTCCCAGGGGTTGCCTCACATTAGGACTTCCTGTTCTCAGCAGCTTAGTTCCTGCCTGCAAAATCACGAAGCTGGGGGCGAGAAAGGGACTGAACCTGAGACCCACACCCTTCCCCGGCTCTGCTCCCCAAGGAGATGAATCAGTGAGGGGACGCTGCTGATTTCCACTTAGGTTTTTAACCACCCAAGCAAGGAAGGTTTGTTTGAAGCCAGAAAAGAAGGCACATCAAGGGCAGTGTGAGCTCTTTAAAAGCAGATACACTGGGAATTGGATAGTAGGAGCAAGTGTGCAGTGGGCATCCTTGTCCAGCTCATGTTCTGTGAAGGTGTTTGGGGTTTGTGATCACTGGCTGATCCGGCCTTGCCTTGCCATTTCTCTGTAGAAGAGGTGTCCAGAGTATCATGGAAACCTCACAGAGAAGCTCACTCTGGTTCTCAGGCTTCTTGGTTTCCCACAAACACTACTTTGTTTTGCTCTCACTTCCCCTGTTTAAATATGTCTGCTAGGAGTCAGGTTCCTGTGAGCTTTATTCTAGGAACTGTTCCAGTCTTTCCCGTTATCTTTGTCTTACAGTTAATCTGCAGTTGGAGAAGAAAGCCATTACTCTGGAGTGGGAGGTGCCCTCAGCGGCAGTCAAGCTTTCAAATCCTGAGGGGCTGTCTTCTCAGAAGCTCAGAGAATTTTGCTCATTGTGTGTCTAATTGCCAAGTGTAGACAGGTTTCATTGGAAACCTGCTCCACTGGGCTGTCATGGCAACCTGATCATCAAATGACACTGCGGCCACAACAGCGAATGAGGTTTGCGAGCCTGGTGGGTGGGTGGGGCTTGAGCAGCCGGATGCTGGCAAGGCTCCTACACATATTATTAACATTTCTGCCTGGGTCTGAGTCATTGCAGAGGACGGGGGAAATGCTTTATGACCTAATGCTACACTCCCATAGGCAGAATACCTGCCCTCTTCTTACTCACGCTATTCTGGCATTTACAGGAAACACCTGTTTTTTAGCGTGTACCGGTGGTAGAACAAGGGAAGCTTATGTGGTGGCATTAGCAGATTTGAGGGTGAGAAGATGCTCACGAGAGGAACTGGTACCTTAGAGATTAAATGAAACCCGATACCACTACATTCTAAGGGATCTAGAGTTGTTGTCATTTCTGAATACTAGCTGTTATAGGAACGGCATCAGAGGAGAGGAAACAAAGTAGATCTGGGTCACAAAATTGGAATAAGGAAAAAGAGGGGGAGAGATTCAGCGCATTATGCCAGGATCTGGAGAGCCGTGAGCTGGTGTGAAACGTCAGGAATGGAACATGAGCCCTGCTTTCATCATCTTCCTTATTGTGTTTCTCATATTCGGGTTCAGAAGCTGTAACACGAATACAGGTGTTTGTTTTTTAGCTAAGGCTAAAACTAGCTCAGGTTGCACCTTTCCCACATACGTACATACGTGCTACCTTCCAGTATGAGGTATTGATTGCTTGGTGTAATTCTCAGTATCAGGCATCCAGCCATTCTTTGGAAACTGAATTCTAAAATCTCTTTGGGAGAGTGTAGGTCCTTGGTGCTGATGTAAGTGGATGTTGTAACAAGAGCCTTGCCCTGGGTGTGCGGCTCAGCCCTGTGCTGACAGGCTTTAGGCAAATCAGTGTCATCTCTCCAGGCCTGTTTGGTCATCTCAAAGATTGAGGGGATGATACCCAAAGCCCCTCTGGGCCCCAAGTGTGCAGTTCCAGGCATACAGAGCATTTGTCTTGGATACAGGGTGCTGAAAGATTATCTCACTTTGGAAGAATTCCCAGTTTCTGTGTGAAAATGGAGTTCTGAATTACCTATGAAACCCAGAAGGATGGGTGATTTAAATAAATGAGCAAACACCGATTGAAGTTTGTCCAATGAAGATATTCTGTGGGACTCAATCACAGTAGCAAAATAAAAATAAGTTAGAATCCTTTTTCAAAACTAGTGTTGGAATGGAATTAATGTTATTGTAAAGTAACGTCTTGGCAAGTACACGCTGAACATTTCAGAGAGCATTTCCTGACCCTGTAATACCATTGGATCCCTGTTGACGCAGTGGTTAAGAGCTCGACTGTTAACCAAAAGGTTGACAGTTTGAATCCACCAGGCACTCCTTGGAAACCCTATGGGGCGGTTCTACTCTGTCCTATAGGGTCACTTTGAATGGGAATCTACTCGATGGCAGCGGGTTTGGTTTTTGGCTTATGATACCATTGGTCTGTTTAGAGTAATGAGCTTTGTTCTAACCCGGGAGATTTCGGTCTACTGTTCTAGAAAACAAACTGCACTCTTTTGATAATGCTTTAATGACACTTCCTTACAATACAGAATATAGGTTTCCTTTTTATTTGGTATCATTTTCAAATCCCTTCTCAAATTTGTTTTGTAAATACATAATTAAAACTGAATGGTACAGTTATATTTACCAAAATTATTTGAAAATATACTTTATTGGAAAATAAACATCGCTAGTTGAATAACATTTATTCATTCAAATTTTTTGCCATTTAAATTGGAATGGCTGCAGTCATCACTAAAACTAGATACTTCAACAGATGTGTGTAACAGTTTTGGAAACAAACATGAATAATTTAGCAAAGGAAGACTGGCATTTTAGAATTTAAAATTTAGCTATTTTATTTATAAATGTGAACCTTTAAAATAAAAATAATATTTTGCTGAGTTGAATAAAATATTCAACTTGTCATGACACGTCTGAAGTCTTTGTGAAGAGTGGCCGTGTGTTTGTTCCTTGGGGTCTTAGAGGCTAACTGAGCCCTGTTTACTTATTCAGAAGCTGCTTATTCAGCACCTTCCACGATTAAGGCAAGGGGCTATTCCAGACAGGGTTTGAGACAATAGCCCTCTGCCTTCAGAGACTTCAATAGTAGAGATAAGATGTGTACAGAAATAGCTCAAAGGCAGAACATCCTGGATTGGGCAGTTTAAGAGACAGCTGAGTGTCATGGACTTAAGTTGAGGCTGGACAAGAATCACCCTGGAATATCCAGAGCCAGCCACTGGGCAACTCATCGGACTACAGCCCCTACTGTAGTCCAAGGCCTGTTCTTACTAACTCATCAAATGCCTTTTAGAAGACCCAAATGTTATATAATTTGTTATAATCTGTTTCCTAATGTTGTACATAAATATCAGCATTTTATTCTAAAATCCTCTTTGAGTTCTTAAAAGACTTTTAGTCAATGAAGAAATTACTTTTAAATTTGTCAATCCCAAAATTATAGCCATCCATTTTTATCCATTCTGGCACTGAGAAAATTTAGTCTATATTAGGAAGTGATAATGCCGTAGAAGAGCAAGAGTGAGGCTGATTCCTTCCTCATCTTGGTGACGTAGCCTCTTCCTCCGCAGCCCATGTTCTGTGACGCTGTCCATGAGGAAGGAACGAGGTGGAGAATGCAGGCCAGGCTGGAGAGCAGCATCGTCCAATTATGACCAAATCTTGAATTTCCATTCATTTGAACGTGGAGGACCTGAGATTTTCTTTCATCCTCACCTAAAAGGGATGTTCTAGAGCAGCATTGTCCAATAGAACTTTCTGTAGTGATGAAATGTTTAGTGACTGCATGTGGCCATTGAGCCAGTGCAACTGAGGATCTGAATTTTAATTTCATTTAATTTAAATTAATATTGAACAGCACACTTCTAGATCGAAAATCTACGAGTACACTGAATGTTCAAGTGTTCTGAGTGAAAATGGGCTTTGAAGACTAAATCTGTGGGGTCTCCATGAGTTGAAATCAACTCGTTTGGTTTGGGTTATTATGTGAAGCCCTGGCTGACCCCGGTTTGATATTTCTGAGGAGTCTCTCTGCACGAAGACCTTTAGACGCTACAGTGTCCTCTTCCCACCCTCGTCATGTCAGTCCCTCGGTGAGTCCTTCAGTGAAATGGGTTGGCTTTGAGGTAATCAGATTGCAGAGAGGCCAGGAAAGATTTCCAGGTACTAGAAATGTGGGAGCTGTGCGGGGCTGGGGGCTTCTCTGGAACTGTGCCTAGAAGACTGTGTGTGGCCAAGGTAGTCCTCGGCTTAGCCAGCTCAGGGGCAGCACCCCCTACAGGATGAAGGAGCCCATGGAGGGGTCTGCTCTTCCAGGAGGCTATGGACCTGGCTCTCTGGGACCCCCTCAGACTCCTGCCCTCACAACCAACCTGGGTTTGTCTTCAGCAGGCATTGATTCTCTCTACAGCCACATATTTTCTCTGTTAATGATTTACTAGAGGAGAAGACTATTGTGTTGTGTGACGCATTTAGGGACCTTGTGCAAAAAATAAGCAGTCAACTATTTGTTAATTTGGAGGGGGTTGGTAGCAGGAGGGGAAGGTTTGTCTGGACGTAATATCCAGGCAGGACAGAGTGCTCTGCATGTCTCCGAAGAGTTAACTGCAAGAGTGGGTGACGTCAGTCCTGGTCTTTACACACTACTTGAGCAATCTGCTGCCGCCCTTCTAGTCAGGGCTCCGTTCTCATTGGCGGTAGGCAAGGACGTACAGTGGGTGGATTTTTTTTTTTTTTTTTTTTTTCCAATTAAGTAGAAGGGCAGGGCTTAGGCATCCAATGACAGCTCAGCCCTAGCATATCTCGTGCAAGTTTCCCCGGCACAGGTGGCATTTCCCGTTCTTCACGCTGCCAGAACTTGCTCCTTGGTGGCGGCCGAGAACCCCGCTTCCCCGCCAACATGCTCTGCCTGTGCCTGTATGTGCCGCTCATCGGGGAGGCCCAGACTGAGTTCCAGTACTTCGAGTCCAAGGGACTTCCTGCTGAGCTGAAGTCCATCTTCAAACTCAGTGTCTTTATCCCCTCCCAGGAGTTTTCCACCTATCGCCAGTGGAAACAGGTCTGTACAGGTGACCGTGTCACGAAACGAAGGCCACTGGGTACCTAATGGACATTTATTGAGTATATGGATGAATGGTATTAGAGGAAATGAACGCATGTGTGAAATGGTCTTCGGTGAGAGGGAAGAATGTCTGAAATGTGGGAGTTTTCTCCCCACGTGGCTACAGCCGGAGGAAGCTCCGTGTCACGGGAATGACTGGCTTTCATGTGACTGCAAGGAAGGCTGGAATTATAGGGGAGGCACTTGTGGGAGATGGAATTTCCCAAAGGAATCCACTTGCTGGAGGAGTTTTCTGAGAAGCACACAGGCTGGGAAGGGGCCGGGGGTGGGGGGTCAGTCCAGCTGCTGCCAGGCTGTTGTGCTGAGCTTGGGGGGGCAAAGGCCAGGAGAGTGTTTGAGGGGAAGGGCAGAGAGGCTCCTCTGTGGAGGCCTAGGAGCTGGGACCGTAGAGTAGAGATGATCGTGCCCCTTTGAGGGCTGGAACTGACAGTGCTGTGCCCAGGATGAAACAAAATGCAGAGGTGAGGGAAGCCTTCACATGTTCTAGACACGTCTCTTGGACATCCCTTTAGAACAGGGAGGCAGCAGGGATCCTTATCATTTTAAAGATGGGGAAACTGAGCCACACAGAGTCTGTAGGGGTTGCCTGCTACTTCCTTGTTAAACAGAGTCCCGTGCTTTCCCTGATGCTCGTGATAGCAGTGGGGGTTGGACACTGCAGGGAATGGTGACCTGCACGTCCCAGGAAGACAGAAAGTAGGCCCAGTGGTTTTGAGGTAGAAGCAAGGTGAGAATATTCTGAAATGAGCTGCACTGTGCACATCATTGGGTTGTCTGTACGTCAGAGCACCCACCGGCAATAAGGCCCATGGATCGTCTCCGTGGCAGAGCAGCCCAGAAATCAAAGAACTTCACGCATGACCTCGCCTCCTCCCCAAATGGAATGCAGTTTCTATTTCTGCTCCTGCCGTAAATCTGGAGCGACAATTTCTATCACTCTTGGCTGAGAGCGCAAGTGTCTGCAGGAAGTTAATATAACTCCAGATAGCAGATAAACCATGTACCAGCATCTGCTGAACCTTCCAGCCCACACCCCTTGCAGTATGCTTTTTGATCGTGGGAGGTCACAGGGTATCTGTCCAGGCCTCCCTCCTCTCAGCACATCTAGTGGCTGAGCAGTTGCAGAGAGCATGTTGCCTGAGAGAAATCATGATTGGAATCATTTGAGAGTGTGAACTAGCCATATTGGTTTGTGGATGATGAATGTTATTTCTCTCTGAAAGTATCAGGGACACAGGAAGACTACACCCATTTTCCTTAGGAGATTCTTGGTTCTAGTTTTGGCATGATTCAGGTTGTTGCTGGGTTGGATTAACTCACTTGTGACTCTCACATACTTGTAACTGACCTTTAGGATGGCAGCAGGAAGTCTACAGAGGCAGCTTTGGGTTCTGACAGGCCTGGCTCAAATCCCACCCACCACTTCACTAGCTGTGTGACCTGAGATAAATTCTTTATCCTCTCTGTGTTTCTGTCCTATGTAACGTGAGGGAAGTGATAGTACCTCCCAGAGCTGTTTAAGAGGGTTCATAGCTTTCTTAAAGGGAAAGCATTTAGCATGGCGCTCCTTGGAAACCCGATGGGGCAGTTCTACTCTGTCCTATAGGGTCGCTGTGAGTCAGAATCGACTCAACGGCCACAGGTTTGGTTTTTTGTTTTGTTGTTGTTTTTTTTTTTTTTTGGTGGCCATGGTAAGCGCTCAGTAATGTTCACTCTTGCACAGAAATTCCAGTTGCTGAGCATCCAAAACGGATTGCTGCTGCTGAACAAAGCTCACCTTCTAAGAGGCCAAATAACAGGCCCTCTTAAGGTCACTGAACTATTACTAAATAGAGCTTCCTTGGTTTTAAGGTCTCAGTTGAGAGAGCTGATGTTGGTTATATCACCTGCTTCCCTGAGATTCAGGACTGGCAGTGCCATCAAACACATGCCCGCAGATAGTTTCCCTGGATCATATACCTTCTCCCTGGCAGAGTTTCTGCCAAGCAGGCATTGGCAGGGGCCAGCTCTGCCTTATACCTTCACCCTGGCCACTGGACTTTTTCTGTGGGCAAATGCCACTTTTAAGGATAAAAAGAACAAGCTGCAGAGTTCTGATAGAATCTGGAGTTCCATCATCCTCCCACATTTGGGCAGTAACATGTGAGGTTGAGGCCTGTCACCAGGGACAGCTCTGCAGAGGGGCCAAGCAGCTGACCCTGGCTGAGCACCAAGCTAGTCTTCAGAACACTTGTCCTGAGAAGGCGCCAAGCCCTCCACTGTTGGCCTTTGTCTGGGGGCTCCTCCCAGGGGCTCCATTTTTCTCTTTGCTTGTGAGGGAAGCCAGGTGGGCTCTTGCTTGGGTTCTGGCCAGCACTTGGAGGTGTAAGTGGTAGCTCTGGGATGTGGGTAGATGCCCTGGTGGCTTCGGGAGCAGAGCAGGAGAAGCGTCTTGTGTTATTAAGGCCCCCTGTGTTCATGGATTAGCACTGTTTCCTTGGGATAGGGACCTATGAGGGACAAGGAAAGGCTGGTGCATGAGCTAAAGGACAAAACCTTACTTTTGTTTTATAGAAAATTGTACAAGCTGGAGATAAGGACCTTGATGGGCAGCTAGACTTTGAAGAGTTTGTCCATTATCTCCAAGATCATGAGAAGAAACTGAGGCTGGTGTTTAAGAGTTTGGACAAAAAGAACGATGGTAAGCGTTGCTTTCCAGAGCCACCAGCTGACTTGGTCTTGGGACTCTTGGTGTGACCGGCTCCTCACTGCCTTTGTTGTTGCAGGACGCATCGACGCTCAGGAGATCATGCAGTCCCTACGGGACCTGGGTGTCAAGATATCTGAGCAGCAGGCAGAAAAAATTCTCAAGAGGTAGGTGTTTAGCCAGCCTGTATTTGGTTTAACAAAAGCGTGACCAAAAAAAGATTCCTGGACTAACTCTTGGTGCCATTCATTGTGTCAACCGCGTTTCTCTGAACTTTGCCTTCTCATGGTTTGCAAGGATGAATAAGTAACCCCTCCCCAGACCTGTGGCTTAGTTCCCGTTTGAAGACTCACAAATCACCTGGCATTATGCCCATTCTCCAGTGACCCATAAAGAGACTAGTTGGGGGATTTCAGGTGGGTGAAAAGAGACCAAGGGGCTCACCTTATGGCACTCAATTTAAGGTGGATTTCTTCCATGAAGCTGGTAACTTTATTTTAGCGTGTTGTCCTGAAAGATAGCTCACTGGTGAGCTGGGCTCTTTGGGGTAGTAGAGCTGTTTCTGTGCCTGGGAAAAATGGAATAGCCCAAAGAGGTACTTTCTTTCCCATCTAAGCCTTTCCCAAATCCTGAGGCCCTGGTGCTGGCTGGTCTTCAGAGCCAGCAGCGTCTTGTATGGCTCCCTGGGGTCAGGTCACCGTGGAGGGAGTGTGTCCTCATGCTGTGCTGTACCTGGCGTCTTTGGGTGTGTGCTTGCCTCACTAACCTCTGCTCCAAGCACTTATTTGTGTTGTTTTTCCTCTCTCCTCTGCATCTACGTTTGTCTGTCTGTCAGAATACGAATGGGCCATTTCTGGGGCCCTGTCACCTAGTAAGTATTCGTGTCACCCTGGCAACTGCCTCCCTCCTGACCAGAATGGGGTTCCTGTGGGCCATCATCTTACCATTTTTGTACGAAGTGGGGAGTGGAGCCCCATTGCCTTCTCTCATTGGGGAAGGAGAGGCACTGCCTCCGTGGCTCGCCTGGAGGTGGGGAGTGCAACTGACAGATGGGGGTGTTGGCCGAGGGCACCCTGGCATGTTTACATGGGCGACTGTGCATTTGTCTTGCAGCATGGATAAAAACGGCACGATGACCATCGACTGGAATGAGTGGAGAGACTACCACCTTCTGCACCCCGTTGAAAACATCCCCGAGATCATCCTGTACTGGAAGCATTCCACGGTGAGGTCCCCGTCATGATGCCTGATTGTAATTACTCCATCATGCATTTGCAGGGTCCCTTCAGCCAGCATCAGTCACCTCTGCCAGCCCCGTAGAGCCATCCAGTGCTCCCTCCGCACCCTCTGTTTACCACACGCTGGCCAACCTAAACAGCTGGAGCGTTCCCCACACCCAAGGTTCTCTCCGCCAGGAATACCCTCTCGTCCCCATGTGCTACCTGTTCTTCAAGGTCCATTTCAAATACCCCTCCCCACTGATACTTCTTGTTCTCCCAAAGCCAGTATAAGCCTTCCTCCTGGGGGGCACGGACAAGAGTCGGGGTGGAAGAAACTACTCTGTAATGACAGATACATAGAGCTATTAGATTTCTCCCCCTACCACCCCATTTTTTGTTGTCGTTTATATATCTGGCAAAAGAACATGTCCCCACAGTGGCGCCCATACTGCACTTTCACCCTGTATCAGAGCTGTCGTTCCACATGTGGAATACAGACCTATGGCCATGTTGATCTCCCTGCCCATGATCCCCCTTCTTTGTCTTGGCCTGTCCCTTTCTGCTGGTCCTTGCTGACCCCGCCTCAATTTGCAGTCAGCTGGGTGTCTGTCCCATCCACCCTGGGCTGCCATTTCTGGGAGACGACGCCAGAGGGCTCGTCCTCATCTGTCTTCACAGTACCTTGGCCAGGGCCTCGTCCTCAGGGGATACCTGACGTCTTTGTTGGGTGAAATTAAGTGGCCTTCTCCAGGGGTGGAAGCTCTGGATGGCAGCCCTGGGGCCAGAGGAGGCCAGCTGACTAGTCAGGAGGCCGCCCAGAAGAGAGGGTATTACACAGGCATGGCAGCCCTGACATGTTTGCTTAGGACTTGCATAATGTTCTGCCAGCGTGATCCGGTTACACATCAGGTTTCAGAGGACTTTCCCCCCGTGACTTGATCCTTTCAGCATAGCCGCTGATCCTCAGCTGAAATGCTTCTGTAAGCTGTTCCTGCAGGAGCTCCAGGTGGTGTTTGAAAGGGCTGTCAGGTGGTTTTGTAACTACAGCCATAGCTCCCTGCTCTCCTCAGATTCTATACCTGGACCTCTTGAATGCCACAAACGGATAAGCGCTTGGCCCATCTTTACACAGTGAAGGGCGGGCGGGCTTCATTCAGCTTCCTGCCTGGAAGCTTGGCGTTCTCACCATCCATGTGGTCCCAGGGATGCAAGGTAGAAGGATATGGATCCAGTTAGCCTGCCAGAGCTTTCCTGAAGGTTATCAGGGTTCTGCTCTTGAGTCAGGTGGTTTTACCTTTGTTGGTCTTTCTCACAGATCTTTGATGTGGGTGAGAACCTGACAGTCCCTGATGAGTTCACAGTGGAGGAAAGGCAGACAGGCATGTGGTGGAGACACCTCGTGGCAGGAGGCGGGGCGGGGGCTGTATCCAGAACGTGCACAGCTCCCCTGGACAGACTCAAGGTGCTCATGCAGGTAAGCAGGGAAATGGGCCCCAGGCCATGTCTGTGGGCTTGGTTGTTTGGTTGATTTCCTCCTCCCTTGGTTGTGGCACTGCTTTGGTCCCATGCTTTTCTAACCTAATAAATTAGACTGGAATTATTGGTTAGACAAGAGTAACATTAGATCCAGACTTGGGTGACCTTTTGCATATGCTGATCTAATTTTATCTGAGGCACTTAAGCCAGGCATCAGGTTACGGGGCCTTAGGACAGAAGAATCCAGTGAGGACTGGGATATGGCAGGAAGTTCTTTCCTTAAGCACATGTCATAGGGCTCCACATGGGGAGGCAGGTGTGAGCAGGTCCTCACCTGACCCAGATCCCAGTGGAAACAGCTCCATTACCTTGGCTGGGTACTCAATTCTGCATCCACAGGGCAGAGATAAGCCAGGCTGATGTCAGGGGCAGAATTGCAAAATAGACCCACATGAGGACGCTCTGTTGGACTTTGGTGTCTCTCTGAGCAGCGACCAGTCACCCCATCGTCCCTCTGTGTTCTAGCACTTTCTGTGCCAGGAGTTTTCTTGAGAAGGCATCATTTTTATCCCTTCCTCCTTTACCTTCCTGGACCTCCCTTGGTCTGAAGTCTGTTGTTGGCTAGATGTGAACTCCCCATATTGTATTAAAGCAAGGGAGGCAAACCTGGGTTCCTACCCCAGCTCCCTCACTTCCCAGCTGTGTGAGTTTGGACAAGTCACTTCACCTCCAAGACTTCCATTCCTCTCTGAATTAAGGGACTTGAAAACATTTGCCTGATCAGTTTTTTTAAAACACAGAATTCCCAGGAATGTTGTAGAGATTAAAAGCAGTCCTTGGGCAAAATGCTACAATGCCTGGGACTTGCTTTAAAGTAGTCCAGCAGGGTGTGGCAGCGGGGGATTTAGAGTAGCCATGGGTTGATAGTTCTGGAGGCTCCTTATAGAATTCTCTCTGCTTCTGTAGAATAAAAAGCTCAGTTTTTTTAATTTTAAAAAGCAGTCCTTGTGGAGGTGTTTGGCACAATGCTGGCACATCATGAGGCATGGTAAAAACTAGTTGAACCCAAATTAGTCATGTCTGAGTCTCACAGTCTGAGGTGGTCTTCAGAAGGCCAGGAGGGCAGAGCCTTCCTGATGACCACGATCAGTTGGTCAGTAAGAGGGGCCGCTTTGCCGGACGATGGCAGCTGTGGGCCCTGAGTTATTTCCACAGCCTTGCTTCCCCTCCCCAGGTCCATGCCTCCCGCAGCAACAACATGTGCATCATTGGTGGATTCACCCAGATGATTCGAGAGGGAGGGGCCAGATCGCTCTGGCGGGGCAATGGCATCAACGTCCTCAAAATTGCCCCTGAGTCGGCCATCAAATTCATGGCATATGAGCAGGTGAGGACCAGGCTCCCTCAAAGAACCCCATCGGCTGCTGTTGACTGAGTGTCCCCTGGATGAAGTCTTCACTCTGCTGATTCTCAGAAACCTTGAGCAAGTCATTGTGCCCGGGGGATGCGGGTGGTGGGAGGTCTGGTTCTGACCCCAGTCTGCTGCCAGTTCCACTTGGGGCCAGCTCCTTCCATTTCTGGGCAGCATAAAATGTGCCGGAGACACCAGGTCACAGATAAGATCCTTTCCAGCTTTCCACCTGACTGGCTCAAAAAGGACGTGTGGGAGCAGGGTCTGTGGACCCTGGGTACATCAGTTTGTTTGTTTGCTCCGTGTTCTAGATCAAGCGTCTTGTCGGTAGTGACCAGGAGACTTTGAGGATTCACGAGAGGCTTGTGGCAGGGTCCTTGGCAGGTGCCATTGCCCAGAGCAGCATCTACCCCATGGAGGTGAGGGGCCACTGCGGTCCTGGGGCCAGGACAGTGCTGTGGCTGGGGGTGAGGAGCGGGCTGGGCTCATGCTTCCTGTCCTCCCCTCTGGTTCTGCAGGTTCTGAAGACCCGGATGGCCCTGCGAAAGACAGGCCAGTACTCGGGCATGCTGGACTGTGCCAGGAAGATCCTGGCCAAGGAGGGGATAGCCGCCTTCTACAAAGGCTACGTCCCCAACATGCTAGGGATCATCCCCTACGCCGGGATAGACCTAGCTGTCTATGAGGTGAGTCCCCTTGAACAAGCTGAAAAGCTTCAGAACTCACTCCCACCCAAGCCCCTACTCATTATCTCCAAACAATCCTGTCTCCCCTCTGCTTAGACACTGGGCATGGACAGAACAAGTACCACCACCAAAGACTGGGTCTCCTTATAGACTTGTCTGTTTACTGCAAGGATCTGGCAGGAGGGTGCCTGTCATACTGCCTACCACCTGCAATCCCAGTATGGCTCCCTGAGCCCTGCCCCAGGTCCCCCACCCCCACAGCCCAGCAGCAGATCTCCAGAACACAATGGGCTTCGAGGCTCACTGGGCCCCTGAACAGGCTCTAGACCACAGAGGTCAGGCTTTCTGTCAGGGGGAAGGAGGTGCTCTCTCTACTTCATCCCCACTCCCTGGCCTGTCCAGGAATCTCCACTGACAGCAAAGGCAAAGGGCAGGCAGGCCAATTGAGTAAGGCCTTAGGGGCCCTGGTTCCCATATGCCCAGGAAGCAGCCTCCTGTGTGGGCCCAATAACCCCCCTCCAACCACGCACTGTCTTACACTCTCCCTGGGGGTCTCCGGTGCCATGACTTACCCCTCCTTCCCCCTTCCAGACACTCAAGAATGCCTGGCTGCAGCGCTATGCTGTAAACAGCGCAGACCCCGGTGTGTTTGTGCTCCTGGCCTGTGGCACCATGTCTAGCACCTGTGGACAGCTGGCAAGTTACCCACTGGCCCTGGTCAGGACCCGGATGCAGGCGCAAGGTAAGGCTGGTCCTGGGACAGTCCCCAGGGGCCTATCTTACCAGGGGGCAGACTGGGCTCTAGGGAGGTGCTGAGGAAAGGTATTTGATGGGTGGATGGCGTCTCTTGCTGCAGCTTCCATTGAGGGCGCGCCAGCGGTGACCATGAGTAGCCTCTTCAAACAGATCTTGCGGACCGAGGGGGCCTTTGGCCTGTACCGAGGGCTGGCCCCCAACTTCATGAAGGTGATCCCCGCCGTGAGCATCAGCTACGTGGTGTACGAGAACCTGAAGATCACCCTGGGTGTGCAGTCACGGTGACGGGACGGAGGGCGGCCCTCCCGGCAGACTCGCTGATCCTGGGCCCGCAGCCCCAGGACGTGTAGCCATCTCATTCTGTGAATGTGCCAACACTAAGCTGACTGAAGCCAAGCTGTGAAACCCTGGGATGTGCCCGCAGGGAGGGAGAGCTGGCATGCCCACTGGGCTTGCCCCGCTGACCCCGGCCGATCCTCACGTTGATTCCAGGGGAGACCCGTGGGTATTCCTCAGGGTCCAGGGGTCAGCAGGATCCAGGCTCTTACATATAGAGACAGGGACGTTTCCTTCAGTGCCTGCCAAATAGCAGAGCTTGGAGATGGCTTAGTTCTTCCATGTTGCCCCGGCAGCCAGACCATCAGCGCAAGCCTTTGCCCTCCGGCCTGCTGAGCGCGTTCCCTGTACCCATGTGCTTCCTTCCTCTCTGCTGTTTGAGTGTGGTAGGAGGAGGGCTACCTGCCCATTCCCACCCTCTTCTTGTCTCTCTCCCACAATCCCGTGGTGAAAGGGATTTCACTTGACTTCACAAACCTTACTTCCCCAACCTCAGTGTTCATGCTGACATGGTCATGCAGGGAAGCGGGGGGAAGAGTCTCGCTTTTGTGCTTACCCTCATCTGAGCTCACAGCAAACGGGCCCCGGATGTCACGTGCATGCAGGGGTGGCCAGGCCAAGTCCCGCCTCTTTGCTGCCTGCCATCATGGTGCATGGCTTCCTGGAAGGCTGGTGCCGGCGCCTGGAACCCAGAGGCTCTGCTCCCTGCTTGGGGTCTCATGGTGCTCTGAGCTGGCCCCAGTCTTTGTCAGAACTGGTACCAGCTCAGAAGCTAACTCACTGTCCCCGCTCTGTGGCATGAGGACAATGGGGGTCAGTGTTTCAGGGGAAAGGCATATCTGCCCCACGTCTTCATCCCCTGGTGAGAGAAAGAAAAGGTGTTAAAGGCCTTAATTATGTATTGTTGGGAAAAGGGTTTTGTTCAGAAAGACAAGCTGGACAAATGTGCGAGTTTTTTGCTTCCAGAGAGGACAAAGGGAGTAGACAAGAGTTCTGCTAATGCATTAAAGTCTGTTTCTGATGCCCCAGGGGATTTATGTCCAATCCCAACTCGGGCAAAGTGGGACCAACCTCACATTCCACTGATGCAACGTGTCACACTGCTTGGAGCCTATTTATTTTGTATTTATTTGAACAGAGTTATGTCCTAACTATTTTTATAGATGTGTTTAATTAATAGCCTGTCATTCTCCATTTCTTTTTGTATTCATATTTATGTTCATGGTTGATTGTACCTTCTCGACACCATGTGGTGGGGGTTGGGAGGGGAAAGGATGGATGGGCTTGGGAGATACCCTGCCCGCTGCCTGTGGTTATGTCACGTCTGTCCAAAGAAATCCAAGAAATTCCTCTTGAAGTGGAGGTGGAGAAGAAAGGACAGAAGGGCGGGGAGGCTTGTCCTTTGGCAGTCGGAGCTGGGCCTGCACTGCTCGGGAGCTTCCTGTTACGTGTGTGTCCCGGAAGGAATGAGTGCGGGAAACCTTAGAATCTGAGGGCCTGAAAAAGCGTGTTTGATTGGGGCTGGGAAGATTGGGAGAAATCCTAAGGACGTTGAAGATGGAAGTCCAAATCATTGCCTGGACTGAGAGGATTTTGTTATTTCACCCGCTTTGAATCAAAAGGCAATGAGGTGCCTCTCACTGTGGGTTTGTTGTGAATGGGTAGGTGCTAGAAGGGAGGGTGACCGGCCCCCCACCTCCTTTGATACAGTGGGCTCACTCCCTCCCAGCCCTCTGCTGCCCCGCTTGATATGCTGGTCAGCTTGCAACTGCACAGTTGCCCTTCATTCCACCAGAATGGCCTAATGAGGAAAATTTAAATAGGATGCAAAGATCAATGCAAAAATCGTTACACATAAATATATATAGTTATAACTGGAATTTGTCAAAGACCAAATTAAGAAAGAATTGGAAGTTGTCATTTAAAACAGCCTTCTAATAAAGTCGTTTCAAAGCTGATGATGGAACCATGATTTTTCTGATTTGGGCTTGGGTGGTGTGGGGGCATTTACGTGTTAGAAGATGAATCCATTTTTTTCCTCAGGAGCCTTGGCAGCTGTCCCCTCTCAGCTTCTTGGAGGTGCTGCCTCTTTAAAGGTATGGGTGTGTGTTAGATTTTGAGGTGCTCCGGACAAGCTCACCAGTGGCCACTAAGCTGCCGAATCTGATGGTCACTCCTCAGCCATCATCTGACTGAGCCCGTCTTGGGCACAGCTGAACAGTCCCTCGAGTCCTGCTTGAGACACCATCTTCAAGTGGCCTCTCAAAACTACCCTGCTCCTTCTCAGACTCAAAATTGGTTCTGGCACATCTTCCTGACTTAAAAATGTTGAAGGGCCCCAAAGGGCAGCCTTAGACCTTTCCTCTCTATACTTTCTTCGTAATCTCATTCAGCATCATTACTTTAAATATCTCTATTTAAATGACCTCATTTTGTCCTTGAACTAATTCCAGACCCATAAATCCAACTACGAGCCCAGTGTCTTCACTTGATTGACTAATAGGCATCTCAAGTCTAACATGTCTAAAACCAAACTTAATTCTCTCAAACCTGCTTTTCCCGTTGTTTTCCTCTTCCCAGCAAATGGCAACTCTTTTTAGTAACTTAAGCCAAACCTTCAGAGTCATCCTCAGCTCCTTATTTCCCTCTCATTCTAGGTCAAGTCCATGAGCAAATCCTGTCATCTCTACCTTCAAAATATATCTGGAATCTGATCACTTCACCCCTTCACCCCTGCTACCTGGTCTAAGCCAATGTCATTTTTTACCTGAACTATTGCAGAACCTCCTAAACTTGTCTCCCCGGCTACCCTCCATTCTCTACGCTGAACCAGTGACCCTTCTAGAACCTAAGTCTGGTTCCTGTTACTCCCCTGCTCAAAACCCTCCAATGAATAGACAAACCACAGACTGGAAGAGAATATTTGCAGTACATATAATCTAACAAAGGATTTGTATCCAGTTAATATTGTATAATTTGTGTTTTATAAGACAACCCAGTTTAAAAATTGGTACTTTACGCAGGGCAGGAAAAAGGGCTAAGCTAGCATCATTAGTTGTCAGGGGAAAGCAAAACCACAATGAGATACCACTACACACGTGTAAGAATTACTCAAAGACTGACAACTCTGAAGTCTGGTGAGGATACGGACCAACCAGAACTACTCACCCACTGTTGGTTGGGAGGTAAAACAGTAAACCTTTTTGGAGAACTGCTTGGCAATTTTTAATAAATGGATATATATCTAATGACCCAGCAATTCTAAGTACTTACCCTCGCCCCCAAATGAAAACGTGCCCACCAAAAGACTTGTATGTGGTTTATAGAAGTTTCATTCATAATAGCCAAAAATGAAACAGCCCATATGTTCATCAGAAGGTGAATGGATCAACAAGCTGGTACATCCGTGCACTGGAATGCTAAAAAACACTCTTTGCCGTGAAGTAGAACTGCCCCATAGGGCTTCCGAGGCTGTAATATTTAGGGAAGCAGGCTGCCACATCTTTCTCCCACAGAGCAGCTGGTGGGTCCGAACCTTTTGGTTAGCAGCCAAGTGCTTCACGACTGTGCCAGCAGGGCTCCATTGGAATGCTACTCAGCAATAAAAAGGACTGAATTACTGAAACTACAGGCAGTAACATGCGTGAATCTGAAAAACATTCTGAGCAAAAGAAGCCAGACACAAAAGAGTAAGTGTTCTAGGTAGGTTTTACCTAGAAAAGGTAAAACTAATCTATGGTGAAAAAAATCAGAATAGTGGTTGTTTCTGCAGGAGGGGGACAATGGGGATTGGGAAGAAAAGCAGTAGGCATTTGTCAAAACTCATTGAACTGTATGCTTCAGACACCATACAAGTCACGTAATGTGAATTATATAGTGAGTAAACCTGAATAAAAAAAATTGTGGGGCATAAAACAGCCCTCCATATTGCTTAAGGGGTACTGAGTTCTGTTGGGGATGATGGAAAACTTTTGGAAATGGATAGTAGTGATCGTAGCACAACACGGTGAGTGTAATTAATGTCACTGAATTGTACACATAAAAATGGTTAAAACGGCAAATGTTTTGTTACAAAAATATATTTTTTGTTTTGCTAAAAACTGTCAGTCTCTCTCTTCTCACCCAGAGACAAAGCCCAAGCCCCACCATGGCCTTCAGGCCCCACGTGATCTACCCACCTCCCTGACCAGATGTGGGTTTACCAGGAAGCGAATGAAGCCTGTTTTCAGGCCCCCTTGCCGAGTGCTGGGCACTGCTGGGAGCTGTGGGGCCCCTGAGCTGAGGAGCCTTCCTGCTAAACTGCTCAGAGAGAGGGGCCTGTGTTTCCAAGGCTGCTGCATGGGTCAAATTTCTCTTCTTGTTTAAATCAATATTCACTTTCACCCCTCATTTTATGTTCCTGTTTTGGTTTGTTTTGTTTTTCTTAAAGGCCTCCCACATGCTATAAACTTCAGACCCCACAAAATCTGGATCCACCCTTGTTCAGCCTCTCCTGCCCCTCTCTGCTCCCCTCCAGCCACACCGGCTGCCATGACCCCACACACAGTCCTGCCCCTCCTCAGCCTGCTCCCCTGTGGGCCGGCCCTGTCCTAGCCCGCTTCCTGCTTTTCTGTCCCAGCTCAGATGTCACCCTGTCAGAAGCCAAACTATAAGACAGGCCCCTCCCTCTCTCCCTTACCCCTGCCTTATTCTGTAAAACACATCACCCCCTGACATTTTTTATTTATTTTCTACCTGTCTCTCCCAGGAGAGGGAGAGGGCTCTGAGGGCAGGGAAGTGTTTGCCGTTGAATCTCCTGGTGCACAAAATGCTCAGTCAAACATTCATTGAATAACTAAACGAATGGCCGCCCACAATGCAGTCCCCAGAGAGCCCTGGATGCCATCAGGGCTGGCCTGGCAGGGGACAATACACAGCAGCTTAGGGAAGCTGCCAGGGCCTCTGGCATCCAGAGGCTGTAGGAGAGGCTTGGGCGTGTGCCCATGTGGGAAGCTGGCATACACCCCTTACTTCCATTGTGCGCTAGTGGGCACAAATCATTTCCCAACCACTGGGCCTCGGCAAATCAATGCCCCTCAACCCTGCTGTCCCACCCCATCCATGCCATGCCATGCCCAGGTCACCATGCCCTCCCAGGCCCTCAGTTCCATCCAGCTGGGAGGTGGGGCTCCTCTGCTCTGGAAGTTAACATTGAAGGGGAGCTTTGAGGTGGATGAAGCTCACAGCCTCACCAAGTAAACTTCCCCACAGGGTGTCACCCCTTGTTCCTTCACCCCTCCTTCCAGTCTTTGCTTAAATGTCTCCTTCTTAGTGTGGTCTTCCCTGAGCACCCTATTTAAAATTACAGCCCCCAGCCCTGCTTACTTTTAGTTTTCTCTCTAGCGCTTTTCACCATTGACTACACTACTTATTCGTTCTTTGGTTGATTGTCTATTTATAATGCGAACTCCAAGAGGGCTTTGTTCTCTGCTGTCTTCCAGTGCCAGGAGCAATGCCTGACACCTAGTAGGTGCTCAATGAATAGTTATTGGTTGAATGAAGCGCTTCCAAATGTTCCTTGGTGTGGTTGGCAGGATAGTGACCCCCAAAGATGTTCATGTCCTAATCTCCAGAACCTGTGACTATGTTAGGTTAAATGGCAAAAGGGGAATTAAGGTTGCAGATAAAACTAAGGTTGCTAATCAGCTGACCTTAAAATAGGGAGATTATCCTGCAGGCCCAGTGCAATCACAAAGGTCCTTCAATGTGGAAGAGGAAGAGAGAATCAGAGAGACGGCAGTGGGAGAAGGACTCGGCCCTGTGTTGCTGGCTTTGAAGCTGGAAGGCAGCCATGAGCCAAGGAATGCGGGCAGCTTCTAGAGGCTGGAAAAGACAAGGAAAGGGATTCTCCCCTAGACCCTCTAGAAGGAAAACAGTCCTGTAGACACCTTGATTTTAGCCAGTGAGACTCATTTTGGACTTCAGACCTCTAGACGTTTAAGAGAATAAATGTGTGCTGTTTAAGCCACGTGGTTTCTGGTATTTGTTACAGCAGCACTAGGAAACTAATACACTTAGTTAGCCCCAAACTTCCCTCTTCATCTTGCCTGGGAAGAGCTTCTTCCCAGGTGTCCATCCCCTGATGGAGATAAATTCCCCTTGGCTGGGGTGTGCAGTCAGCTGGCACTCTCAAGAAGGGGGTAGAGCGTGCATGGGAGGCGCATCACAAGGTTTGCTTTGGTATGTTGTGCTTCTGCTTGGAATTGCTGAGCACTGTGCCCACAGCCCAAACAATCTGGCTGACCTGGTCGTAGTTCTAGAATGGAATGAACCCGGCCCAGCCTCACATGCATCTGAGTGGGAGGCTGGCAAAAACACCAGTGAAGCCCCATGGGCAGCTGGCAAGCTTCTCTTCTTCCTCCTGGAAGCCCAAGGACTGTGGGGCGCCCTCAGTAATTTAGGTCTTTGGGGAAAGCGTCACAGCCGTCCGCTCTCAGGGAAGGGACAGTGGAGACTAGAGCAGTGCCACCCCCTAGTCTAGGAAAGAAGGTGCAGGAGAGTTGCAGAAAATCTTTCTGCTTTCCCTGGATAAACACTGGGACGGTGGAAATCCCTGTGCCACCATTTCCTTGCTGTGTGACTTTGGGCAAGTCACACCACCTCTCTGAGCCTGTTTACTTGTCCATTAAATTAGGAGAATAACACTTACCTTGGATGACTGTGGAAAGTTTAAATAAGATAGTAAGTGGCAACTGGCTGGCCTTAATAAACACAGTTTTATCTCTCTGCTTCCATTCTCCCATCCAGGATTCCAAACACACAGAAATTTCCTCCTTAATCCTTTTCATTCCAGCCTCCTGGGTGAGGAGGCTCGTGGAGGGCCTGGGATTTCCGGCATTTGAGAAGGAATCTGAAGGCAGTCTGCAGGCTGCTTCCTCTGTGTGGTCTGCCCTGGTCCTCTTCATGTCTCCTGCTGGAAGCCTGGCCTTTCACCTCTTAATCCTAAGAGCACCATTTATTGAGTGCCAGCTGGGCACTGCACAAACAGGATCTTTCTTAACCCCTCA
The DNA here is from genome assembly GCA_030035585.1 of Dugong dugon. Lineage (NCBI taxonomy): Eukaryota > Metazoa > Chordata > Mammalia > Sirenia > Dugongidae > Dugong > Dugong dugon. Next base: position 72,824,185 of record CM057471.1, read on the forward strand.
ACAACCCTAGGAGGTGGTGCAACTGCATGTCCCCATTTTACAGATGAGGAAATTAAGGCTCCGGGAGGGGAAGAGATTTGCCCAGGGTCTCGCTGAGTAAGTGGCAGGTCCTCAAGCAGAGGTCAGCAGACCCCTGAGTGTGAGCTGCATGCATGGAGGTGAATACAGGATTGGCCCCATAGGGGCTGCCCAATAGGAGGCTTGGAAGGCTGGGGGCTGCTGCTGGGCCCAGCAGGCTGGAACCATGCCATGGCCCACTTGTGGGAACCTTCACCAAGTTAACGTGTCCAAGCAACGGGCCCTCCTTGCCTCATTCAGGTGGGTGGCACCCGGCCCTTGGCTGTCCCCCACCCCCACCTGCCCCCAGGACTGGGTGACCACAGAGAACCTGAGAGACGTGGGCAGGCCTGTGTTTGAATCCCAGCTCCTGACACTATGACACTAGGCAAGTCTTCTGGCTCTCGGAGCCTCAGTTTCTTCATTAATTTTAAACAGGATGGTCAGGGAAGACCGCACTAAGAAGGAGATATGTAAGTAAAGACTGGCAAGAGGGATGAAGGAACAAGAGGAGACATCCCATAGGGAGATTTGCTCGGTGAGGCTTCCTTACAGCTCAGAGGGGAGGGGACCTGCCCCAGGTTATACAAAGGGTAAATGTAGCGCAGAGATTCAAACCAGATTTGCTGACTTGAAGCCATGTTCTCAACTGCTGCTACTCTCTGGACGGCCCTCAGTCCAGAATGCACTGGTCTGAACGGGCTGGAAAGTAGGGGAAGGGTGGGAAGAGGAGGAGATGGGTGTGCTGGGCCCAGCTGTCCAGGTGTGGACCTTGGTCCCTGCCCTGAAGGGCCCACGAGGAAGCAGGAGCAGCCAGACAGGGAGAAGGAGCAGCCCAGCTGGCCAGGCCCCAGGAGGCAGTGGCTGGAGAGGCTGGCCATCAAGGAGGGGAGTGATGGAGCAGGGAGGAACCAGAAATCCTGAAGATGAATAAACTAAGGCCAGAGGGGGCAAGACTAGCCCAGGCCTCCTGCTGTTGGCTCCCGGGAACTTGGAGGCTGGCCTGGAGAACAGGCATTCTGAGGAGTTTGGCTCTGGCCAGAAAGGAACAATCTCCCTCGGTCATTTGCTACGGCGTTCCATCGCAGCCCCTGGGCCCAGGAGGAACATTATCTCCCCAGAGCAATTGTTGAGGCTGATGAGACAGAGGGAGCTGGTTCCACCACACCAGCCAGCGTGGGGCACCCTGGGTGAACCAAAGCCCATCCCCATCCCCTCATTTTACAGATGAGGAAACTGAAGTCCGGACAGTTTGGCAAGGAACTTACCCAAGGTCCCTAAGCCTGTGGCCGTTTCTCTTTCCTGACTGCATTTCATTTACACCATTTGTATTTGTTTCCCAAGACTGCTGTGATAAATTACCATGAACTTGGTGTCTTAAAACAACGCATACGTATTCTCTTACAGTTCCGGAGGCCCTAAGTACAAAATCAGTTTCACTGGGCTAAAGTAAGGTGTCAACAGGGCTGGTTCCTTCTGAAGGCTCTAGGGTAGAATCAGTTTTGTTGCCTTTTCCGGCCTCTAGAGGCCGCCTGCATTACTTGGCTCGTGACCCCTTCTTCACATCACTCCACCCTCTTGCTTTCGTCATTACCTTCTCCTCTTCTGCAGTCAAATCTCCTTCTGCTTCCCTCATAAGGACACTTGTGATTACATTGAGGGCCCACCTAGATAATCCAGGATCATTTCCCCACCAAAACCATTAACTTAATCACATCTGCAAAGTCCCTTTTGCCATATAAGGTACATTTATAGGTTCCGGGGATTAGGATGTGGATATCTTTGGCAGCCATTATTCAGCCACCATACCCTTCCCCACCACACACACTATTTCCTGACAGACCGAAATAACCAAACCAAACCTGTTGCCATCAAGTCAATTCTGACTCACAGTGACCCTACAGGACAGAGTAGAACTGCCCCATAGGGTTTCCAAGGCTGTAGTCTTCAAGAAAGCAGGCTGCCACATCTTTCTCCCACGGAACAGCTGGTAGGTTCAAACCACCAACCTTTCAGTTAGCAGCCAAGCTCTTAACCACTGAGCAACCAGGGCTCCTTCCTGTTAGACACTGCCCATTAAACTCCTTCCCATTCAACAGGAGGTGAAATAAACTAAGAAACAGGCATAGAATAGAACACGGCATACTGTGAAATACTATGCAATCATTTGAAATGGTGAGGAAAAACAGTTACTGACCTGGAATATGGTCATGATCGATCTCAATTTTTATTTAAAAAAAAAGACAAAAACAAAAACCCCTATAAAATGGGTTTAGTATGTCAGGGCCTGAAGATGGGGCAGGAAAAGCCACGCCTCTCAGGGGAAAGGACCTCAAGCCAGGAACTCCATAGAGAGCAGCAGTGCGACATCATGATTAAGATGACAGATTGTGGAGCCAAGATATCTGGGTTCAAATCCTGGCTCTGCTACTTCCTGGCTATGAGACACCAGGCAAGTCACCTAACCTTTCTGGTGTCTCAGTTCCCTCATCTGTAAAATGGGAAGAGTGTTTGTACCTACCTCACAGGGATACTTTTAAGAATTAAATGAGGTTTTATATAGATATACAGCACCCTGGTGGCACCGTGGTTAAGAGCTCAGCTGCTAACAAAAGGTCGGCAGTTTGAATCCATCATCCGCTCCTGGAAACTCCATGGGGCATTTCCACTTTGTCCTATAGGGTCGCTATGAGTCGGAATCAACTCAACAGCAACAGGTTTGGTTTTGGTTTTTATATATGAAATGTGTTTCGAACAGTGCCTGCTACAAAATAGGCCCATTTAACTGTGAAATAGATAAGTATAATTATGTTGTTGTTAGGTGCCGTCAAGACAGTTCCGACTCATAGCGACCCTATGTACAACAGAACAAAACACTGCCGGGTCCTGTGCCATCCTCACAATCGTTGTTATGTTTGAGCCCATTGTTGCAGCCACTGGGTCAATCCATCTCATTGAGGGTCTTCCTCTTTTTTGCTGACCCTCTACTTTACCAAGCATGATGTCCTTCTCCAGGGACTGATCTCTCCTGATAACATGTCCAAAGGATGTGAGACGTAGTCTCGCCATCCTTGCTTCTAAGGAGCATTCTGATTGTACTTCTTCCAAGACAGATTTGTTCATTCTTTTGGCAATCCATGGTATATTCAATATTCTTCACCAACACCACAATTCAAAGGCATCAATTCTTTTTTGGTCTTCCTTATTCATTGTCCAGCTTTCACATGCATATGAGGCAATTGAAAACACCATGGCATGGGTCAGGTGCGCCTTAGTCTTCAAAGTGCCATCTTTGCTTTTAATACTTTAAAGAAGTCTTTTGCAGCAGATTTGCCCAGTGCAATACGTCGTTGGATTTCTTGAATGCTGCTTCCATGGGTGTTGACTGTGGATCCAAGTCAAATGAAATCCTTGACAACTTCAATCTTTTCTCCATTTATCATGATGTTGCTTATTGGTCCAGTTGTGAGGATTTTTGTTTTCTTTATATTGAGTATAATCCATACTGAAGGCTGTGGTCTTTGATCCTCACCAGTAAGCGCTTCAAGTTCTCTTCACTTTCAGCAAGTAAGGTTGTGTCATCTGCATAACTCAGGTTGTTAATGAGTCTTCATCCAATCTTGATACCCCGTTCTTCTTCACAGAGTCCAGCTTCTCGAATTATTCGCTCAGCATACAGATTGAATAAGTATGGTGAAAGGATACAACCCTGACACACAACTTTCCTGGCTTTAAACCAACAGTATTCCCTTGCTCTGTTCAAATGACTGCCTTTTGATCTATACACAAGTTCCTCACGAGCACAATTATGTTTTCTAGAATTCCCATTCTTCGCAATGTTATCCATAATTTGTTACGATCCACACAGTCTAATGCCTTTGCATAGTCAATAAAACACAGGTAAACATCTTTCTGGTATTCTCTGCTTTCAGCCAGGATCCGTCTGACATCAGCAATGATATCCCTGGTTCCACATCCTCTTCTGAATCCGGCTTGAATTTCTAGCAGTTCTCTGTTGATATACTGCTGCAGCCCCTTTTGAAAGATCTTCAGCACATGTATATACCAATATCTGTATCTATATATAGATATAGATATAGATACAGATATATAGATAAATAATATATGGGAGCCCTGGTGGCGCAGTGGTTAAGTGCTTGGCTGCCAACCAAAAGGTCGGCAGTTCAAACCCACCAGCTGCTCCAGTGGAAAAAGATGTGGCAGTCTGCTTCTATAAAGATTTACAACTTTGGAAACACTATGGAGCAGTTTTACTCTGACATATAGGGTTGCTATGAGTTGGAACCGACTCAACTGCTGTGGATTTAGTTTTTTTTTATATAATATATAAATATACATGTATATTCATATACATGGAGCCCTGGTGGCACAGTGGTTAAGAGCTTGGCTGCTAACCAAAAGGTCAGCAGTTCGAATCCACCAGCCACTCCTTGGAAACCCTATGGGGCAGTTCTACTTTGTCCTATAGGGTCACTATGAGTTTGCAGTTGACTCAGTGGCAACAGGTTTTTTTGGTTTTACTGATACACATATAAACTGTAAATTTAATTATAAATTATAAACTAATTTCCGAAAATAAATTATAAATCTATATATATTATATATCAGATATATAATAGAAATATATTTATATATAAACATATATATATATAATCACTAATCATAGCATGCATAGAAAAAATAATTAGAAGGCTGTACTCCAAAAATGTTCAGAGTGGTTATATTTCTCAGTGGTGAGACTGAATAATTTGTATCATCTTTTTGCTTATCTACAATTTCTATTTATCTACAATAAACACTCATTATTTGCATAATCAAAGTGAAATTTGAAAGTCTTAACAATATAACAACAACAGAAAAAAGCAAAAACTGAGACGGGGCCAAGATGGCAGAGTAGTCAGATGCTGCTGGTGGACCCTCTTACAACAAAGACCCGAAAAAAACAAATGATACGATTATATATGGCAATCTGGGAGCCCTGAACATCAAAGGCAGAGTTGAGGAACCGGACTGAGTGGCAGGGAGGGGAGAGAGAGAGACGCTTCGGAAGCAGCAAGGAGTTGCCAGATCTGAACCAGCGAGAGCCTGAGCCCTTTAGGCCTGAGCAGATTGTGGGTGAGCGGTGAGGCAGGCAAGCAGCCGAGCTCGGGAGGCGCATTTTCCGCATTGGGAGAGAACCATGCCAGAGAGTCTACACGGCCATGCAGAACCAGTGAGAAGCAGTCCTCGATGCGGCAAAAGATAAGTAATTGCGTAAGGCCTACCGTGCAGATCAAAAATACCCTCCTTAGGGAAAAACCTCTCTCTCATTTACCTCCCTGCTCCCTGCTCTGCACTGGGTCCTGGACCGGCTTCAAAAATTGCCGAGTCCCCTGGGCTGGAAGTAGGATCCGTCACACACCCAGAGCCATTCCCTCTACCTTGGAGAGTAAACAAATTAACAAACGGGGAGAAAATAAACTGCCAGCTCCCCTAAGCCAGGAACCCAGGGTAGGCACAGCTCCTTTGCCTAGGCACAGGCATATGGGATCCACGGACTTTGAGTGCCTTTCCCCCTGCATAGACTTGTGTGGGCCCATTTCAACAGCATAGGTCCTCATTACTGCAATACAACAGGGTATATACTGGAACTCTAACTTCAACTGCTTCAGCTGTGAAGTGGCAGGTTCTTGACATTTGACACTGCTCTGCTCATTAAGCAGAGTCTTCACCTACCCACATCAGGGGCCTGAGGACTGGTGGCTCTACCCACGCCACCTAGCCACCTGTGATAGGGGCCCATGAATAAGAGGTGCCCCCCAGTCCTTACAGTCAACGTTATGTGCTCATAGTCTGGCTGCAAAACCCACCCACCTACGCACTCTAGCTAACAGGGACACACCTTCCTCCTGGATACTCGCAGGCAGTGGTCAGCCCCTACCTTGCTCAGGGTGTGTCCCCCTGCTGCGGCCAGATGCCTGTGCCTACACCAATCACCCATGCCTGTCTAGGACCATAAGTGAGAGCCTACACCACACACTTGGTGGCCATTTACCTGGGCACCTGAGCTGAATCCATACAGGAGGAGTGGGCAGACTCCTGAGCTCACATATCTAGTAACTGATCTAACCACCCGGTGACAGCACATTAGAGCTTCAAAGTTGCCAATAATCAAACTAGCTCATACAAACAGCCTATTTGGGCATATCAAAACAAAACAAGAAGCTAGGACACCGTAAGCAAACATAAAATAAATAAATATAATAACTTATTGATGGCTCAGAGACAACAGTCACTATCAAATCACATAAAGAGGCAATCCATGATGGCTTCAGAAAGCTCCCAAAATAATCTAGAAACTTTCCAGAGGAGGAAAATTTCTTGGAATTACTGGAGGCAGAATACAAAAGATTAATATACAGAACTCTTCAAGAAATTAGGAAGGAAATTAAGCAAAACACACAATACAGGAAATTAAAAAAGAATTAGAGAAGAACATAATGACAAATTTAACAGGCTGCAAGAATTCATAAAGAGACAGCAATCAGAAATCTAGAAGATTAACAATAAAATTTCAGAATTAGACAACTCAATAGAAAGTCATACAAGCAGAATTGAGGCAATGGAAGTCAGAATTAGTGAGACTGAAGATGAAGCACTTGACACCAACTTATTTGAGGAAAAATCAGACAAAAGGATCAAAAAAATGAAGAAACCCTAAGAATTATGTGGGACTCTATCAAGAGGAATAACCTACAAGTGACTGGAGTACCAGAATGGGGGGGATAACAGAAAATACAGAGATAATTGTTGAAGATTTGTTGGCAGAAAACTTCCCTGATATTGTGAAAGATGACAAGATATCTATCCAAGATGTTCATCGAACCCCACGTAAGGTAGATCTCAAAAGAAAGTCACCAAGACATATTATAATCAAACTTGCCAATACCAAAGATCAAGAGAGAATTTTAAGAGCAGCTAGGGATAAACGAAAAGTCCCCTACAAAGGAGAGTCAATAAGAGCAAACTCAGACTATTCAGCAGAAACCATGAAGGCAAGAAGGCAATGGGATGACATATATAAAGCTTTGAAGGAAACAAAATGCCAGCCAAGAATTATATATCCAGCAATACTGTCTCTCAAATATGATGGGGAAATTAGGGCATTTCCAGATAAACAGAAATTTAGGGAATTTGCAAAAACCAAACCAAAATTACAAGAAATACTAAAGGGAGTCCTCCAATTAGTCCTCCAGTAACATCAGATAACAACCCAAGACTTGAACACAGGACAGAGCAACCAGATATCAACCCAGACAGGAAAGTGACAAAAGTAAACCAAAGCTAAAACACTGAAAATAGGGAAACAGATGTCAATATGTAAAAGATGACAGCATTAAAACAAAAAAGAGGGACTTAAGAAGTGTAGACATAGATTTTTCATTTTTCATATGGAGAGGAAGTCAAGGCGATGTAAAGAAATAAAAGACTGGTATAAACTTAGAAAAATAGGGGTAAATATTAAGGTAACCACAAAGGAAACTAACAACCCTACAAGTCAAAATAAAAAACTAGAAAAACATAAAGACTCAGCAAACACAAAATCAACAACAATGAAAAGAAAATACATAAACAAAGATGACTCAGCACAGAAAATTAAGTGGAACAAAGAAACTGTGAACAACACACACAAAAAAAGACATCAAAATGACAGCACTAAACTCATACCTATCAGTAATTACAATGAATGTATGTAGACTAAATGCACCAATAAAGAGACAGAGAGTGGCAGATCGGATAAAAAAAACATGACCCGTCTATATGCTGCCTACAAGAGACACGTCTTAGATTTAAAGACATAAACAAACTAAAATTCAAAGGATGGAAAAAATATATCCCAAGCAAACAACACTCAAAAAAGAGCAGGAGTGGCAATATTAATCTCTGACAAAATAGACTTTAAAGTAAAATCCACCACAAAGGATAAGGAAGGACACTATATAATGATTAAAGGGTCAATACACCAGGAGGACATAACTATAATAAATATTTATGCACCTAACGACAGGGCTCCAAAATACATAAAACAAACTCTAACAGCACTGAAAAGAGAGACAGACAGCTCCACAATAGTAGTAGAAGACTTCAACACAGCACTTTCGGTGAAGGACAGAACATCCAGAAAGAAGCTCAACAAAGACACGGGAGCTAAATGCGACAATCAACCAACATGATCTCACAGACATATACCAAACACTCCACCCAACAGCAGCCAAGTATACTTTCTTTTCCAACACACATGGAACATTCTCCAGAATAGAACACATATTAGGCCACAAAGCAAGCCTTAACAAAATCCAAAGCATCGAAATATTATAAAGCATCTTTTCTGACCATAAAGCCATAAAAGTAGAAATCAACAACAGAAAAAGCAAGGAAAAAGACTCAAACACACGGAAACTGAACAACACCTTGCTCAAAAACTACTGGGTTATAGAAGAAATTAAGGATGGAATAAAGAAATTCACAGAATCAAACGAGAATGAAAACACATCCTACCAGAACCTTTGGGACACAGCAAAAGCTCAGAGGTCAGTTTATAGCAATAAACGCATACATCCAAGAAGAAGAAAGGGCCATAATCAAAACATTAACCCTACAACTGGAACAAGTAGAAAGAGAGCAGCAAAAGAAGACCTCAGGTGCCAGAAGACAGGAAATAATAAGAATTAGAGCAGAATTAAATGAAATAGAGAATAGAAAAACAATTGAAAGAGTTAACAAGACAAAAGCTGGTTCTTTGAAAAGATCAACAAAATTGATAAACCACTGGTCAAACTGACAAAATAAAAACAGGAGAGGAAGCAGATAACGCATATAAGAAATGAGATGGGTGATATCACAACAGACTCAACTGAAACTAAAAGAATTGTAACAGAATACTATGAAAAATTGTGCTCTATCACATCTGAAAACCTAGAGGAAATGGACAAATTTCTAGAAACTCACTATCTACCTAAACGAACACAAACAGAGGTAGAACAACTAAATAAACCCATAACAAAAGAAGAGATTGAAAAGGTAATTAAAAAACTCCCAACAAAAAAAAGCCCTGGCCCGGATGGCTTCACTGGAGAATTCTACTAAACCTTCAGAGAAGAGCTAACACCACTACTACTAAAGATATTTCAGAGCGTAGAAAAGGATGGAATACTCCCAAACTCATTCTATGAAGGCAGCATAACCCTGATACCTAAACCAAGTAAAGACACCACAGAAAAAGAAAATTATAGACCAATATCCCTCATAAACATTGACGCAAAAATCCTCAACAAAATTCTAGCCAATAGAATTCAACAACATATCAAAAAAATAATTCACCATGATCAAGCGGGATTTATACCAGGTATGCAAGGATGGTTCAACATTAGAAAAACAATCAATGTAATCCATCACATAAATAAAACAAAAGACAAGAACCATATGATCTTATCAATCGATGCAGAAAAGGCATTTGACAAAGTCCAACACCCATTCATGACAAAAACTCTCAACAAAATAGGAGTAGAAGGGAAATTCCTCAGTATAGTTAAGGGTATTTATACAAAGCCAACAGCCAACATCATCCTAAATGGAGAGACTTTGAAAGCATTCCCCTTGAGAATGGGAACCAGACAAGGATGCCCTTTATTACCACTCCTATTCAACATTGTGCTGGAGGTCCTAGCCAGAGCAATTAGGCTAGAAGAAGAAATAAAGGGCACCCAAATTGGTAGGGAAGAAGTCAAAATATCTTTGTTTGCAGATGATATGATCTTCTACACAGAAAACCCCGAAGAATCCACAAGAAAACTACTGGAAATAATAGAAGATTTCAGCAAAGTATCAGGATACAAGATAAACACAAAAATCAGTTGGATTCCTTTACACCAACAAAGAGAACCTCAAAGAGGAAATCACCAAATCAATACCATTTACAACAGCCCCCAAGAAGATAAAATACTTAGGAATAAATCTAACCAGAGACATAAAAGATCTATACAATGAAAACTACAAGACACTACTGCAAGAAACCAAAAGATATCTGCATAAGTGGAAAAACATACCTTGCTCATGGATAGGTAGATTCAACATTGTGAAAATGTCAGTTCTACCCAAAGCGACCTACAGATACAATGCAATCCCAATCCAAATTCCAACAGCATTTTTTAGTGAGATGGAGAAACAAATCATCAACTTCATATGGAAAGGGAAGAGGCCCTGAATAAGGAAAGCACTACTCAAAAAGAAGAACAAAGTGCAAGGCCTCACACTACCTGATTTTAGAACCTATTGTACAGCCACGGTAGTCAAAACAGCCTGGTACTGGTACAACAACATATACACAGACCAATGGAACAGAATTGAAAATCCAGACATAAATTCATCCACCTATGAGCAGCTGATATTTGACAAAGGCCCAAAATCTGTTAACTGGGGAAAAAGACAGTCTCTTTAACAAATGGTGCTGGCATAACTGGATATCCATCTGCAAAAAACTGAATCAAGACCCATACCTCACACCATGCACAAAGACTAACTCAAAATGGATCAAAGACTTAAATATAAAATCGAAAACGATAAAGATCATGGAAGAAAAAATATGGACAATGTTAGGAGCCCTAATACATGGCATAAACACAACACAAACCATAAGAAAAAATGTGGACTTTCAGGCAACATGGCGCTATAGGCAGAAGCACCACGCCATCCCTCCACAGCAAAGATCCGAAAAACTAAGCCAAACAGAGAAAACGGCAATCCTGAAACCCTAAGCATCAAATGAAGAGATAAAGAACTCAGGCGAGCACTGAATGGAATAAGAAACTGACAAGAGAACAGAGAGCAAGGATAGATACATGCAGAGGTCCCCTATCAGCTACCACAGCACGGAGCCGCCATCTTGGACTCCTATCAGAGACCAGTGAACAGGGGGTATGAGAAAGCAGCTGCACAGAGCTTCCAGTAGGAGACAGAACAACCGGTAACCAGTGATATATGCTTTCCCACTCCCCACCCTTCTTCACCCCCACTTCGCCTGCTCTGCTTCCCACAGCCACAGTCTCCTGGCTGGGAAGCACAACCTTCACCCTGGTGTCGCTTGGATTCCACCCGCCCACACTGGCCGGCTCCCTAAGTGCCATTTGTTGGCTGCTGGTGTTGCTTTTTTCCACTTCTTTAGATTTCTTCCTTACCTCTCACCACGTCCCCCTCTTTTCTCTCAAATACTTAGCTCCGTGCGCTGTCCTTGCTTCTTCCCGAAAGGCTGTGAAACACCACTCGAATGTGAAACTGCTTCCTAGCCTGTCCTGCCACACTGGTGGGATCCCAGGGCTCTCTTTTGTTTGTTTGTTTTGAATTGTTTTCTTTTTATTTTCCCAGATTGGGAGCTTGTTCTAGCTGGGCAGTACTGCGTGGCTTGGGACCTACCCCCTCAGTTTGCACAGATGTGCAGAGGGATCCCCAAGGTCATTTCTTTTTCTTGGGCTTTTTTTTTTCTTCTGTTTTCTTGTTCTTTTTTTTTTTATTATTTGTTTTTTTCTTTTCCCTTTTTGTCTTTCTACATTACTCAGTTTCTCATTTCTCTATACTTTTCTTCTCTTCCTGCCCCCTGAATACCTGGTGCTGAGTGACTTCTCTACCCATTCTATCCAGGCTGTACTTCATGGCCTGGAAGCAACTTCCCCAGACCTCGCAGCTGCACCGGAGGGATCCCTGGGAGCTTTGCTTTCCTTCTTTCTAATTTTTATTTATTCATTTTTTTCTTTTCTTTTCTTTTCTTTTTTTTCTTTTTCTCCTTTTGGTTTTTCTCCATTTCATAGTTTCTCATCTCTCCACTCCAATGGCAAGCTCCCCTAGCACTCTTTTTTGTTTGTATGTTTTTGGCTCCTGTTCCTCTCTCCTCTCTCCCATACCCATCTTAGCTCCACACATCACAGTCTCCCTCCTACATCCTGCCTACCTGCATCATGCACTGAACATCACACCACCAAGCAGCCCAGGCACGGCCTACCGGAACCTGCCCTGCACTGATTACCAGCTCACCCTGGTGGCCGTAGTAAGTGCCACAAACAACCCAGCCCAGCAACTCCTCTTCAGCTAAACCTGCCCTGCTGTACCATATCTGAGCAACTGACCCCACCAATTGGAGAAGGAGGTGAAAACCATCATGCCCAAAGACAAGCAAACATCAAAGAACACACAGCCCACCTGCTCAGACATAGCCAAATAAAACAAAAAAGCAGGACAAATCAAACAAATCTACAATCACTAAATGAGGAAAATAACTACTGAATGCCCTAAAGACAGCAGACAATATCAAAACATTTACAAAAACAAGACAGGATGGTTCCAGTAGGTGTCCAAAATAAAACACCAGATGACTTTCCAGTAGAAGAAAAGGCACTAGAACTACCTGATAGGGAATTCAAATCTCTAACATTCAGAGCTATCCAAGAGTTGAAGCAAAAAGCAGACAAAAATGAGGAAAAAATAGACAAATTCATGGAAAATACAGAACAAAAAAAATGAAAGAATTCAGGAAAATAATGCAGGAAGAAAATGTCAAAATAAATTCACAACTACAAATCATACAAAAACAATAATTAGAAATCCAAACGATAAACAAGATTTCAGAAATGGACAATGTCATAGAAGGGCTGAGGAGCAGGTTCAAAATGGTGGAAGACAGGATCAGCAAAATTGAAGACAAACATTTGGATACAACTCTGTTTGAGGAAAAAATCAGAAAAAAGAATAAGGAAAAATGAAGAGACCCTGAGAATTATGTGGGATACAACCAAAAGCAAAATTTTTTGAGTGATCAGAGTTCCAGAACAGGGGGCAAAAACAGAAAACACAGAGAGGATCATTGAAGAACTGCTGACAGAAACTTCCCCAATATCATGAAAGATGAAAAGCTGGCCATCCAAGAAACTCAACGAACCCCATATAGGACAGACCCCAAAAGAAAATCTGAGCGACTGGCATATCATAATCACATTTGCCAAAACCAAAGACAAACAAAGAATCCTCAGAGCAGCTCAAGAAAAACAAAAAGTCACATACAGAGGAGAAACAATAAGACTAAGCTCAGATTATTCAGCAGAAACCATGCAGGCAAGAAGGCAATGGGATGACATATATAAAATCTTGAAAGAAAAAAAATTGCCAGCCAAGAATAATATATCCTGCAAAACTCTTGTTCAAATATGATGGTGAAATTAGGTCATTTTCAGATAAACAAAAATTAAGGGACTATGTAAAAACCAAACCAAACTTACAAGAATTATTAAAGGGAGTCCTCTGATCTGAGAACAAACAACATCAGCTCACAGGATGAATCTAGGATACAGGATCATAGTAGCCCATACTAACCTAGGAAATGAACTCTCAAGGACTATCCAAAACCAAAAGAAATACAACAGGGAATCTGAGCAATTAACCTGTAAATGACAACAACATCAGAACAATAAAAGGGAATAAACGGTGTAGGTATAGAACTTTCTAATTGAGAGGAAGGCAAGGTGATACCAAGTAATAATAGACTGCTTCAAACTTAGAAAAATAAGTGTAAATTTCATGGTAACCACAAAGAAAGTTAACAAACCTACTCATCAAAATAAAGAGGAAAAACATAAAGTCTCAGTAAAAACATAACCTACAAAAACAAAAGAAACGAAAAAAAAAAAACCACAGACAAAAGGAATTCAGCACAGAAGAGTAAGAGGAACAAAGAAAAAGTCAGCACCACAAAAAAAAGCACTCACGAATCAAAAACACTGGAAATCGTAAATGTAGGAGAGGCTGTGGGGAGATCAGAACTCTTATGCACTGCTGGTAGGAATGCATAATGATACAACCATTTTGGAAAATGATATGGCGCTTCCTTAGAAAGCTAGAAATAGAAACACCATATGATCCAGCAATCCCACTCCTAGGAATATATCCTAGAGAAATAAGAGCCATCACACGAATAGACATACGCACACCCATGTTCACTGCAGCACTGTTCACAATAGCAAAAAGATACAAACAACCTTAGAAGCCCATCAACAGATGAATGGATAAACAAACTATGGTACGTACACACAATGGAGTACTAAGCAACGAGAAAGAACAATGATGAATCTGTGAAGCATCTCATAACATGGATGAAACTGGAGGACATTATCCTGAGGGAAATAAGTCAATCACAAAAGGACAAATATTGTATGAGACCTCTATTGTAAAAACCCATGAAAAAGTTCACACACAAATGTAACAATCTTTGTTGGTTACCAGGGATGGGAGGGTGAGGGTGGGGGAATACAAAATAGGCAATAGATAAGTGGTATCTTGGGTGAAGGGTGAGACAGTACACAATACTGGGGAAACCAGCACAACTTGTACAAGGAAAGGTCATGGAAGCTCCATAGACACATCCAAACTCCTGAGGGACTGAATTGCTGGGTGGAGGGCTGTGGGGACCATGCTTTTGGGGAACATCTAGCTCAACTGGCATAACACAGTTTATAAAGACAATATTCTGCATTCTACCCTGGTGAGTTGCGTCTGGGGTCTTAAAAGCCTGTAAGCAGCCATCTAAGATACTTCACTGGTCTCACCCCTTCGGGAGCAAGGGAGAATGAAGAAAACAGGATACAAGGAAAAGATTAGTCCAAAGGACTAATGGACCACAGCTACCATGGCCTCCACCAGACTGAGTCCAGTACAGCTAGATGGTGTCCATCTACCACCACTGACTGCTCTGTCTGGGATCACAACAGAGGGTCTTGGACAGAGCTGGAGAAGGATATACAACAAAATTCTAACACACACAAAAAAAAAGCCAGATTTACTGGCCTGACAGAGACTGGAGAAACCCCGAGAGTATGGCCCCCGGACACCCTTTTAGCTCAGTGGTGAAGTTGCTCCCAAGGTTCACTGTTCAGCTGGGGACTGGAAAGCCCCATGAAACAAAATGGGACTAATGAGGCACAGCAGTCCAGGGACAAGGACTAGAAGGCAGGAGGGGACAGGAAAGCTGGTGATAGGGAACCCCAGGTTGAGAAAGGACAGTGTTGAGATGTCATGGGGTTGTTAACCATTGCCATAGGGCAGTATGTGTACTAGCTGTTTAATGAGAAACTATTCTGTTCTGTAAACCTTCATCTAAAGTACAAAAAAAAAAAAAAGTTATCTATGTGAGATCAAATTGACAACAGCAACTCAAAAGGTTTGATGGGAAGGCTAGGGGGTGGTGAGTTGAAGATAATGGTGATGGAATAATTTGGAAAAGGATAGTGAGAATAACAGCACAGCTGGAAGAATGTAATCGATATCACTGAACTGTACATGTAGAAATTTTTGAAATGGTGTATCTTTTGCTATGTATATTCTCACCAAAAAAGAAAAAAGGTCCTCCACAGTCGAGAAGGGAGAGTGGTGACATGTTGGGGTTGTTAACCAACGCCATAAAATAATATGCGTACTGACTGTGTAATGAGAAACTATTTGTTCTGTAAACCTTCACCTAAAGCACAATAAAAAAAACGTTAAAAAAGAAAAAAACAATGCACAAGCACCAAAAGAGAGACTAGATAACTGGGAGCTCCTAAAAATCAAACACTTAAGCTCATTAAAAGACTTCACCATAAGAGTAAAAAGACAACCTGCAGACTGGGAAAAAATTTTGGCTACGACAAATCTGATCAGCATCTAATCTCTAAAATCTACAAGATACTGCAAAACCTCAACAACAAAAAAACAAATAACCCAATTAAAAAATGGGCAAAGGATATGAACGGGCACTTCACCAAAGAAGACATTCAGGTGGCTGACACATGAAGAAATGCTCACAATCATTAGCCATTAGAGAAATGCAGATCAAAACTACAATGAGATATCATCTCATCCCAACAAGGCTAGTATTAATCCAAAAACCACAAAATAATAAATGCTGGAGAGGTTGTGGAGAGACTGGAACACTTACACACTGTTGGTGGGAATGTAAAATCGTACAACTACTTTGGAAATCGATTTGGTGCTTCCTTAAAAAGCTAGAAATAGAAGTACCATATGATCCAGCTATCCCGCTCCTTGGAATATATCCTAGAGAAATAAGAGCCGTCACGCAAATAGATATATGCACACTCATGTTCATTGCAGCCCTGTTCACAATAGCAAGAAGATGGAAACAACCTAGGTGCCCATCAATGGACAAATGGATAAATTATGGTCTATCCACACAATGGAATACAGCACAACAATAAAGAACAACGATGAAGCCATGAAACATAACATGGAGGAATCTGGAACTCATTACGCTGAGTGAATTTAGTTAGTCACAGAAGGACAAATATTGTATGAGACCACTATTATAGGAACTCAAGAAAAGCTTTAAACACGGAAGAAAACATTCTTTGATGGTTATGAGGGTGGGGAGGGAGGGTGAGGGTTATTCACTAACTAGATGGTAGACAAGAATTATCTTAGGTGAAGGGAAGGACAGCACACACTGTAGAGGAAGTCAGCACAACTGGACTAAACCAAAGCTAAGAAGTTTCCTGAATACAGTCAAACACTTTGAGGGACAGAGTAGCAGGGGTAGGGGTCTGGGGACCATGGTTTCAGGGGCATCTAGGTCAATTGGCATAACAAAGCTTATTAAGAAAATGTTCAGCATCCTACTGTGAGTGGCATCTGGGGTCTTAAAAGCTTGCAAGCAGCCATCTAAGATGTATCAATTGGTCCCAACCACCTGGAGTAAAGGAGAATGAAGAATACCAAAGACACAAGGAAAGTATTAGCCCAAGAGACAGAAAGGGCCACATAAACCAGAGACTTCATCAGCCTGAGACCAGAAGAACTAGATGGTGCCTGGCTACCACCAATGACCGCCCTGACAGGAAACACAACAGAGAGTCCCGGATGGAGCAGGAGAAAAGTGGGGTGCAGAACTCAAATTCTAGTAAGAAGACCAGACTTAATGGTCTGACTGAGACTGGAGGAACCCCAGAAAGCGTGGCCCCCGGATTCTCTATCAGCCCAGAACTAACACAATTTCCGAGGCCAGCTCTTCAGACAGGGATTGGGCTGGGCTGTGGGACATAAAGTGATACCCATGAGGAGTTTGCCTCTTAGCTCAAGTAGATACAAGAAACTAAATGGGCAGCTTCTGTCGGGAGGTGAGATGAGAAGGCAGAGAGGGTTAGGAGCTGGTTGAATGGACACAGGGACTCAGGGGTGGAAAGGAGTGTGCTGTCACAGTATGGGGGGACCAATTACAGTCACATAACAATGTAGGTAGAAATTTTTGTATGGGGAAAAATAAAAAAAGTGAGCCCCTCCAAAAAAGAAAAAACTGAATCCTTGCCATCCCGGAAGCCCTAGCTTTGGCTTGTCCTCCCCAGGGAGCCTTCCCTTACTGCCAGGGAGGAGGGGTCTTGCCGTTCCCATGACTCCCTGTTCGTTCTTACTACCTGGAGCTCTTGACCATGAGCTCTGGGGGTCTGGCAGGCAGGAGGAAACAGAGTAGGGAATGTGTTCTGAGAAGAGCGAACAGACCCCACCAGATGCATAAAAACGCCCCCTTGGCATGTCACTCTGAGCCACATCATTCCATCCCTGACTTCACCAACCCCCTGAAGGTTTACTGATGCCACTTCATAGGAGGGACAGGGCTTGCCCAGGGTCACATCAGGCATTGACAGGGTCCCCAACCCAGGCCACTGCCACCATCAAGGCCACAGGGGACATGCTGTGACCTGAGTATGATAAAGATGGGACAGGGTTTCCTGGCTTGAGGTCCTTTCCCCTGATAGGTGTGGCTTTTCCTGCCTGCCCATCTTCAGGTCCTGACATGCTAAGCCCATTTTACAGATGGGCAAGTAGGGTCCCTGGATACTGAGAGCTGCCTTGAGAAGATGCAATCCTGAGGGCAGCCACGAGGTGACAGCACCGGTTCCCGTGTCTATTCCCTACAGGGTTTTGCAGACTCTATCGCCCTCTGGTGGTTGTGGGAGAACACATACCGAGAGGCGGAGGAGCATGTGGGGAAACTGAGGCAGGGTTGTCACCTCTTGGGGGACTATGTGGGGGCAGAAGCCGGGCCCAGGCACTGACCCGCGGTGGCCTCAGGTTGACCATTCTCCAGCCTCAGTCACAGGGTCTGGTTAGACTGCATCAAGGTGATCCCTCAGGGGAGGAGGATGCAGGCTCCTTCCTGCCTGCAGCAGCCCCAGGGAAAGAGCCCCAGGCAGAAGTCAGGCCCCTGTTCCAGCCATGACTAAGCCATCAACCATATTCCCTTTCATGAAATGGGGGGATAGAAGAAAACATTGTCTCTGAGCTTGTAAATACAGGGAGAGGGGAGATGGTTGGTAGCTGGGGCCTGGCCTACACCCAGGGACTTAGTGGGGCCAGACCCCAGTGGGAGGCTGAGGCTGGGAACCACAGTTGCTGGGTTAAGTAGAGGAACTGAAAGGGCAGGGAGCACAGGGTGGGAGTGTGGGCAGTGGGACCCTCCCAGGGCCACAATATGTGGACAAAGGGTGGACACTTGTCCCAAGTTGAGCACATCAGATGCTCCCTCTGGGGAAGCTCGGACAGAGACAGAGAGAGGCAAGCCAGCCCCCTTGCGCAGCTGAAAAGGTACTGGGTAACCCAGGGAGGAGAGTACCTTCGTGGGGGTGGCAGGAAATGCCTGTCTGTGAAGAGAAGGGAATGTGAGAAGCGAGCACCTAGTATTCCCTGACTTAAATGGGCTACCCTGCAGCTGGGAAGCATGAGCCAGTGCCACATGGGCTGCCCAGGAGGGACACCTATGATGGGAACGAGGACAAAGCAAATGGCAGACTGATTCTAAGAGAAACTGAGGCCAGCTGACTCCAATGCTGTTGCTGTTCTGCTTCCACAGAAGTTACTGTCTGCCTCCAGACCACACATCACATACTTCTACCTTATTTGAATGTTTATTACAAGGAACATATTTTGTTTTTTAAAAATTCATTAAGAAAATTAATTTTAAAAAAATTAATAAAGAAAAAAACCTTCCCAAGAGGCTCTGGTTGGGTTGCCAAGTCACCCTCAATAGGGAGGACCCCGTGGTTAGGGTTTAGTTCATTGGTTGCTGGCCCAGCCTGTGGTGGGCTGCCTTGGCAAGACGCTATGCCTCTCTCATCTGCTGAGACCATGGGAACAGAGGTCCTTGACAAAGTGCTCTGCTGGGAAGGGGGCTTCACCCAGCACCCTGTGCTCGCCCTGGAAGGCACAGAGCTGTCTTCTCCCCAGGGCCCTGTCCCATTGCCCACCGACCTGGGAAGGCTAAGATTGAAGGCCAGCACAGCCACCTGCTGCTGGAGGGGCCCTGGGCAAGGCACTGTGCTCTCTGAACCTTGGTCTCCTTGTCTAAAAAGCAGGGATTTGAACAACCTTGGTACCCTGGCCTAGGAGCCTGCTCTGAACTGGGCATCCTTCTATGCACTTGGCTTGCATCTTGTCACTGAACCCTCACAACTTCCCCACAAGGTGTGGGCTACCATTATGCCCATTAAACAGATGAGGAAGTTGAGGCTCAGAAATGGGTGGTCACTGCCCTGAATCCTACAGTCAGTAAGGGGCAGAACGAGACCTGCAGGCAGGGCCATCTGACCCCCTGGCCAGGCTCTGAGCCTCTCTGCTGTGTACTCCAAGGGATTTTGTGACATATGCCTGCTAAGCCTTTAACCCCATGCCTGGCAGTAAGCACGGGACAAACAATAGTTACCACCGGGCTGGGCATGACTTTATGCGGAAGCCTTCAGACCAATGGGCCCACCATAGCCCTCAGCCACACAGATGTCCATTATAGCACCCACCACAAGGGGCACTGCAAACTTTCTTTATTGTGAACATGACACAAAGGCCAGGGTAGGGTTTGGGAAAAGCAGAAACTTAGGGGGAGCCTCACCGTTTGCCCCTGCCCCCAAGACCAGGGAGGGGGCTCTCCCTAAAACAGACTCTCCCCTACTTCCCTGTCCAGGGCTGGAGATCCAACCCGATTACCACTCACAGGATCTGGCCGACTCGACAGGGCAGCCATTGAGAGCCCCAGGAGAACAGCTGAAAGGCAGGTCCAGGACAGGGGCTGGAGTGCATCACCTCCACTGGGCTGGGGGTGAGGGAGGATGTAGCCCCTCTGTGACTCTCAGGGGGGCTGCTGAACAGAAATTGAGCCTGGGCCTTGTCTCCTAGTGTCCCAGGGTGCTAGTAGGTGTTCAGTGTTAGAAGTAAGAGGACTCAGGGGGCAGCCTCAGAAATCAATATGATGGAGGGGACCACCAAGACGCAGAATGGTGCTATCCTCCACAGCACTCGAGCGTGGCCACATCACCAGGTGCTGGCCCAAGGGTCCTGGTACCCCGCAGCCAGTGTCCTCCGCTGCCCTCCTCCTGGTGGGGACACTCAGTGCACTAGGAGGGTCTCCGCGATGGCCTTCTCCACTCGCAGGTACCAGGGCTGAATGTGCGTGTGACGCATGAGGTCGCTGAAGGCCTCCAGACCCTCCATTACACGCAGCACACCGTACACTGCCTGGAATGGGGGACAGGACTGTCACTGTGGCTCAGCTCAGAGCAGGGCATGTAGGGCATGGGGCGGCGGTGGTGGTGGGGCGTGTCCAGACCTGCCCCAGCCTCTGCCAACTGTGTCTGTGGCCTGTCACCTCCCCTCTCTGAGCTCCAAGAGTTCCATGACCTATGAAAGGCCAATTTTGCACCCAGTCTTTGAAGAAGAGCAGGGTATGGCTGTAGATTTCATCTGCCCTGTACCCATGCCTCCTTTTCTGGGTAATGCCCCCCTGCTGAGTTTCCTTTGGGAGAATACCCTCCCCAATCCTCAGATTCTGAGGTCTGGAGAGAGAAGACCCCACCCAAGACCTGGGCCTGCCAATCAACGTATTCTACCCCGGGCAGCAGGACTGCTTCAAGGAGGGGCATCTAAGCCAGGCCAATAAGATGCTGTCCCAGGACTTTTTCTGGGTGGAAGCCTGTAGCTGTATGGCCCAGGCCTGCTTCAGGCTGAACCAATTCCAAGAAAAGCAGGGTTGAGAGTTGGTTATAGGGAGAGCCCAAGCCCTGGTAATACTACGCGGGCCCCTGGATCCAGCCAGGCCTGAAGCCAACCTCTGAATTTGTCAGTTATGTGAACCAATGCAGTTCCTTGTAGTTTGTTTTTAACTTAAGCTACTCTGAGTTGGGTTCTGCCCCTGACAACAGATGGAACCAGCTTCCTCTGGGGACTGGGGGAGCTGCAAGATGTCAGCATCGCCACCAAAACAAGCCCTTCTGTCTGGGCACTCCCCACCACCACCACTCACCAGGTCAGCAAGGTTAGGCTTCTGGCCCCCCATGAAAGGCCGGTCTTTGCCCACTGCGGCCACCCACTTGTTGGCGGCCTCGTAGAGGTCCTCACGCACATCGTCCTGGAGGTGGTGTCTGGGATGGGGGTGGGGAGAAAGCCCATCAGGGGAGGTCCTGCCCCTCCCAGGTGGGAAGCCAGGCCTCTCTGGGGAGAGCAGGAAGGCCTACAGGCCAAGGTCCCACTGCTGCCCCCAGGTGGGGACATCACATCTACAGAGTCCAAGAGACCTCAGTGGTCACTGTCCCAGATGGGGAGACACCTGACCCAGGTCACCAGCAAGAGAGAGAGACAGAGGAAGACACAAGGCAGGGAGCCAGGCCTCTGAACTCTAGGGCCTGCCCTGCTTCCCTCTGCTGGGGAAGAAGCAACCAGAAGTTCTGGGTTCGTCATCTTATAACATGGAGGTATCTGGAAGGCATTATGCTGAGTGAAATTAGTTAGCCACAAAACAACAAATATTGTATAACACCACTATTATATGAACTCAATAAAAGATTTAAACACAGAAGAAAACATTCTTTGATGGTTACGAGGGTAGGGAGGGAAGGAGAGGGTTATTCACTAACTAGATAGTAGACAAGAATTATCTTAGGTGAAGGGAAGGATAGCACACACTACAAGGGAAGTCAGCACAACTGGACTAAACCAAAGCTAAGAAGTTTCCTGAATACAACCAAACACTTCAAGAGACAGAGTAGCAGGTGCGGGGGTTTGGGGATCATGCTTTCAGGGGACATCTAGGTCAACAGACGTAACAAAGTTTATTAAGAAAATGTTCTGCATCTTTGCTGAGTGGTGTCTGGGGTCTTAAAAGCTAGCGAGCAGCCAACAATTGGTCCCAACTACCTGGAGTAAAGGAGAATGAAGAACACCAAAGACACAAGGAAAGTATTAGCCCAAGAACTAGATGGTGCCCGGCTACCACCAATGATCGCCCTGACAGGGAACACAACAGACAGTCCCTGATGGAACAGGAGAAAAGTGGGATACAGAACTCAAATTCGAGTAAACAGACCAGACTTAATGGTCTGACTGAGCCTGGAGGAACCCCAGAAAGCATGGCCCTAGCACTGTCAACCCAGCACTAAAACCATTCCCAAGGCCAACTCTTCACACAAAGATTAGACTGGACTATGGGACATAAAATGATACTCGTGAAGAGCATGCTTCTTAGCTCAAGTAGATACATGAGACTAAAGGGGCAGCTCCTGTCCGGAGGTGAGATGAGAAGGCAGAGAGGGTCAGGAGCTGGTTGAATGGACACGGGAAATCAGGGGTAGAAAGGAGGAAGGTGCTGTCACAGTATAGGGAGAGCAATTAGGGTCACATAACAATGTATGTATAAATTTTTGTATGAGAGACTAACTTGAATTGTAAACTTTCACTTAAAATACAATAAAATAATATAAATAAATAAATAAAGCAAAATATACCAGTAGATGGAAATACCAAAAAAAAAAAAAAAAACAAAAAAGTTCTGGGTTCGCGCCCTGGCTCTGCTAAGTGATTTATAATGAGTTTTGTGCCTTCTCTGGGCCTTGGTCTCCCATCTATGTCCTGAGGGGCTTAAGGGGATCATCTTTAGGATTGAGAATCCACAGCCCAAAACCATAGTCCTTGAAGCTGGGAGTCAGGGGGCCCGGGGGCTCAGGGGCAGCAGGCCCCAGACATACACATGCACACATACATGGGCACCATCACCTGCTCTTGAGTCGCTTGCTGATGAAGTACATGGCAGCTGCACCCACATACTTGGCCACAGCGCCCTCCACGGCCCCGAACTTGCCCTCTTGGACGAT
This sequence comes from Dugong dugon, assembly GCA_030035585.1. NCBI lineage: Eukaryota > Metazoa > Chordata > Mammalia > Sirenia > Dugongidae > Dugong > Dugong dugon. The sequence goes on from CM057471.1 coordinate 72,847,461, forward strand.
GTAATCAAAGGAGGCCAGGGCCTCGGTGGGTGTACGGTACACGTTGGGGGAGATCAGGTGCACCAGCCAGTCATCTGCCCACCGCCGCCACTTCATCTCCTCCCTGCCGGTATGGGAAGGAGGGATGGCAGGAGGGCAGGTGGGCCACCAGCCCCTAACCTGCCAGTTGCACCCTCCCAGGTCCACTGAGAGGTGAAACCAGTGGACTTGCCAAGCCACAGGCCTGGGGTGTGTTGGGAGCAGAAAAGACTGTTGAAACGGGCCACTGTATGGACGGGAAGCTGAAGCCTGAGCCAGGAAAGCCCTTAAAGCCCTTACTGAGATTCAATCACAGACCGTGGCTCCTGCCAGCCCAGCCCTCGTGGTCTCACACGCCACTCGCCCTCACAGCATCCCCCTCAGCCTGGTCCCTCTCTGGGGAAGCCCCTACCCTTCCCAACTCCCCTGAACCAGCCCCAGTTCCACTCACGTCCTTGCCTCCTTCCCGCCATATATCTGCTGGGCCTCCTTCTCATCTAGCATGAGCCAGTACTTGTTGCAGAACTCGGTCACCTCCTTGCCCTGGTCGTTTATGGCCTTCATGGGTGGGTAGTAAGTGATGATCTCCTCCAGGGACTGCCTTTGAGAGACATTCAGAGACTTACCCCAACTCCTTCCTAAAGGAGACTAAGCCCTGACCTCTTCCCGTCCACCCAGCCTGAACACAGTCCTGGGGTGGGGCCAGGATGGACCCACAAAGGCTTTCCACTCCTCCCGCAGGTGACACATGAAGCCCTGCAGCAAGAGATATCTGGGGTAGACACCAGGAGCACTTCCCTGACAAAGGGAGATGTGCAGGGGCAAGGGTGTGTGTCTCAGAGTAGGGCAGCCATGGCCCATTCAGCAAATCTCAGCAGTAGCCCCACCCTGCTCCCATGAAGGCAACTCAGGTGAGGCCTCCCTGGAGGCAGGAAAACAGACACTAGCCTGGGCCTCCAAGGGCTCCTTACCCCGACACCAGGTGGGTCTTGAGGGCGCTGATGATGACAGAGGAGTCATTCAGTTGTTGCTGGAAGAGAAGACGTTGGTTTAGCTTGAAAGGGGCTGCATGGGAATTTCACGTTTATTGTCAGCTGCGTAGGCCTAGCGTCCTGGGTATTGTGGTATTGTTAATGCATAGCTCGCATAGTTCACTTCTGCATGCTCCTATGATTCTGATTTATTTTCCTTCTCTCTTCCCTCCTGTGTTCCCATGATTTTATAAAAGTTTAAAAATTAACCTAAGTTCCTCTTTGCAAGGTAGAACAACGAATGATAAAATCTGAAGGACAACCGAACAAAGGATCTTCAAGAACAGCCGCAGAAGGTCAGCATGTCTGGAACGAGGTCATTGTGCCCACCTCAAAGGGGAACTAACATTCCACAGATTCTTCGGACCCTGACCCTGTCCCGATAAAATCCTCTGATTGGCCTCCAGAGGGGGAGCCAGATTTTGGAGGGGCTCATTCCCCTGTCTCCTGTATATCGATATACAATAAAACACTCTCGCTGCTCACCTCAGCCGTCTCAGGATTGGATTTTGTGGCAGGCAGCTCAGACCTGCGTTTTGCGGTAACAAGCTCAGTGGTTTTTTGACTGGCCACCAGCAGGATCACTGGGCATGCTTAAACAATACTAAGGGCCAGACACTCCGAGGAAATGGTCAGGTGGAGCCAGGGCATTGTTCATCCATCCCTGGGGGTTAAACCCTAAAACCAATGCCCATCTGAGCTCTCCTCCTCCCCCCAGGACCCAGTCTCCTCCCTCAAGGCACTCGTCCTGGGTAAGGGAGACCCAATGTGGCTAATGGGGAGGAGGGCATGGGGAGGACCCAGGGTCTGAGCCCCTGACCCACTCACTGCCCAGCCTCCTGGGCACCAGTGGGCAGGTGGGCTCCTAGCAGCTACATTCTCAGTGCCGATTACTGTACCAGGCATTTCATATCTGCAGTCCCTACAATCTAGAGATTATGTTCAAGTTGATTAATGAAGAAACAAGCCCAAAAAGGCTTTGTGACTTGCCCCCAGTTACACAGCCAGTGAGCAGTAGAATCAGTCCTTGAACCTGGACTGCCCTGATTTCAGAACTCATGCTCTTAAGTTCTAGGTATTCTGCCTCACTTAGACTCAGCTGCTGTTTGTATTGGTGGGGAAGGAAGGGAGCCAAAATTTATTCAGCATCAACTCTCTATCAGCTACTTTCCCCTCATAATCTTCAGCCGAGGCCCAGAGAGCCCATGGCTGCAGAGCAAGGCCAGACTTAGGGTGCATAATGCAAACCCATGGCTGACCAGGGCTCCAGAATGAACCCGGGATGGGAGGGAGGTTGGAGAGGGAGTTCCCTGAGGCTTACCAAGCAGTCTCCTTCCTGAGCCAGCAAGATGGGCACCTTCCTGTAGGAGGAGAACTTGATCTCGGCCCTGCGCACAGGGTTTACCTCCACCACCTGGTAGGGCAGGGCGTGGAAATCCAGGAAGGCACGGACCTTGCTGCAGAAGGGACACGTCTTGTACTGGTACAGGGTCAGCTGCAGGTGGCTCGACAGGGACAGCTGGATGGGGAGGAGAGGGAGGGGGCATCTGAGAGGCCGGTACCCCCAGGCCCAGGCCCCACCCCCAGCAAGCAAACATGTATTTCCCAGGGAAGTCTTCTGAGGTGACCCTGAGAGCAACAGGAGAAATGAGAGGGGGTGCAGAGAGAAAGGGAGAATGGCGAGGGCAGCAGGGGCGGGAGGGTGGCTCATGTAGTGAGCGGACAGCCCAGGTTCAAGCCCCCAGACAGCAAGCTTCCCAGGGCAGGAGGCTGAGCATTCACTGAAGGTCTGTGTAGGAGGAATCTTCCGGCTTCTGTCCAACAGTGGAGGATACCTTTCCTTTTCGCCTTTCCCAAGGGGACACAAGCTATGCCCTCCAGAAGCAGAACAATTGTTTCAACCTGGGGTACCCACCCTCCCTCCCCAGCCCCAGGGCTTGCCAGAGTGGGGTCTACCTCAAATCTCCAATGGGGGAGAGTTTTATATGGGTCATGGGCCTTGAATCTGCATTTTGGTAAGAAAGTCCCCAGGTGAGCTTGCTGCACATTCATGATTGAAAGCCACTGCTGTAGATCACCTCCTTCAATGTTCAGACGGGAAGTCGAGGCCAAGACCATGGAGGTAGACAGAGAAACACAACGCAGCCAGACCTCTCCCCCTGTACCCATCCCCCTTTCCCCTGGGTCCAGGAAACTAGCGCCTGTGGGTGGGCAGTGGGGGCCAGAGCAGAGAAGTGAGGGCTGTGTTGGTGCTGGGTGTAATATAAAGTGTCTCGGGGGGGCAGGGCCACAACCCCCCTGGTGGGACTTCTCCGTATCTCAGGGCTAGATTCTAAGAGTATCATAAAAATACTAATAATTACACAACCTTAGGATTTCGGAGTGATGGTGGATAGACAAAATGTTAGAAAAATGATAAACTGAGTGGCTTTCTGTTTGGTATGACCTTCGAATCAAAAAAGTCTTCCTGAAACACTTTGTTGCTGTTGTTAGTTGTGATCCAGTCAACTCCCACTCAGGGCAACCCCATGTGTTGCAGAGTAGAACTGCTCCACAGAGTTTTCAAGGCTGTGACCTTTCGGAAGCAGATCTCCTTGCCTATCTTCCGAGGCGCCTCTGGATCTGGCCTGTCTTCCGAGGAGCCTATGGGTGGGTTCGAACCGTCAATCTTTCAACCTTTCGGCTAGTAGTCGAGTGCTTAACAGTTTGCACCACCCAGGGACACCCTAAAACATTTTAGAGAAATGATTTTAAGAGAAAGACAATTTAGGAAGCAGGTATTAGTGAACGCCCCATTTTACAGATGGGGACGCTGCAGCCTTGTAGTGTTAAACCAAGTCACTCGCCCAAGGTCACTAGCGGGCGAAGGCAACACACCCGGCTCCACCGGTTCCCCGGAGTCCAGAAGTTCGGCGTTGTCCAGCCCCAGCACCCCCACCTCTGGCCGGGCCTAGCCAGTCCTTACCTGCGCAGCCGAGTGCTCCGCACGGAGGTCCTGGGCGCGCAGGTGCCACCGGGCCGTGTGGTACAGCCCCAGGGCGCCCCCCAGGGCCAGCGCCGCCGCTCCCAGCAGACGTGGGTTCCCTTTGCGGGCAGTGATGGAGGGGCCCGGGTTGCCCGCCGCCCCCGCGAGACCGGCCCGGCTCTGCGCCGAGACCCCAGGCCCGGGGCGGCAGCCCAAACTCCAGACCACGGTGCGCCCACAGGGCCACAGGGCCCGAGCCGCTATGGCCATGTTCGCTCTGCAGTGCAGGCGGCGCCGCGAGCGGGCGCGTGAAACAAAGACTACGCGAAGCTCTGGCTCCCCTTAAAGGGGACGGATCACCAGAGCAAGGCGGGTTAGCCGGGGCCACGATTACGCCGAGCTGAATTGAACAATCCTCCTGAGATTTGGTGTGCATGTGCTCCGCACCCAGGTTCCAAACACCTTTCAGAGCTGCAGAAACACCCAGAGATCTTTGGAAGTAGCTAAATTTCTCCATATATAGATCTCATTGGTGACACCAGCCGAGGGCAGGGAATACCCGGGTGCTATCCCTGGATCTGCCGTGTAGCCACTGAGCCCCAGCTTCCTCGTCTATAATATATGGTTCCTAGTTCCTACTTCATGCACCCATTCAAAACAAAACGGACCCAAGCCCTTCAGGGTGTCAGGAAAAGGGCCACGGTTTTCGGGTCAATAAAGGCAGCCGAAACGGCCGGACCGGTCACACAACTGGGTGGTGGAAGCGACTCGGAGCTCTTTCTGCCCTCCCGCACCATAGCACCATTCCCTCTGTGGCCGGAACCATAAAAATTTCCCAAAGCCTTACAGGGCCTTGGGAGCCCCGTGTCTCAGATTTCTCGCACGCGGAGGGTCCGGCTGCGCATCCGGAGGTCCCTTCAGACAGGATGAGACAGAGTGGGGTTCCTAAGCTGCCCTCGCCCCTCTGCCAGGCTCACTCGCCCTGGCCCAGTGCCCAACACTCCACCGCCTAGGCTTCTCCGCGGGCAGCCCAGGATGGCCCAGCTAAGCTACCTGGAGAGGGGCAGGGCTCAGAGCAGGCGGGGCTGGGCGGAAATCTGACGGAGGGACAGGCTGTGGCCGGGACGGAGGCGGAGTCTGATGATGTGGCCGCCGCGGGGCGGGGCCGGAGCTGAGACCAAGGAGGCGGAGCTCCGGGGGTCGGGGCTTGGGCCTCCAGGACGCATTCCTGTTTAAGGTTTGCTTGCGCTTCCTCAGCTTTCCGCCAGGCGCCAGCTTTCCGCTCGAGGGTCCTGGTATTCCATAGTCGTGTGGCCCTTGAGGCGCATAAACCTGCAATGTCTTGTCCCAGTGGTGACTTGGGCATGCCAGTGGAGGCGGATGCGGATGGCGAGGACGATGGCTTCGGGGAAGCAGTGATAGAAGGGGGCCGCTGAAGCGACCTTTGCCTTTCCAGGAGTGCCTTCCTGGGAAGGGGAATTGGGGCTGGGTTTGGGGCTTGGAAGGGACCGAAGAACTCTCCTCTCCCCCACCCCTAGGTGGGTCTCGAGTTACAGGCACCGCCTCGGGGATGCTGGGTGAGCACTTGAGAGCGGGTCCCTGGAAAGCGCAGCGATGGAAAACTGGGCAGTCTGTCTCCTTTTACAGGTAGGAAAACAGGCAGCTCAGGGATACTTGGCCGTTTGGGATTTGCTCCAGCCACTTCCTTCAGCCCCTAGGGAGGCCGAGTCACCTGAGGGGGGCGGGACCGGGTTTGGGCCTGCTTGGATTAGCAGGAGGCGCTGACCAGGTAGATGGGGCTCGCTCTGCTGAATCAGCATCCCCAGGTCCCTGGCTTTGATCTCCAAGCCTTGCCGATGTGACCTGTTTACAAAGTAGTCTGTTGAATGCAGAGGACTGTGGGGGTGGAAAGGGGCAGAGTGTAGAGAGAGAAGCAGTGGCTCCCATTCCACCCTCGTTGCTGTTAGGTGACATCTAGTCAATTCCGAATCATAGCGACTCTATAGGACAGAATAGAACTGCCCCATAGGGTTTCCAAGGAGCAGCTGGTGGATTTGAACTGCCGACCTTTTGGTTAGCAGCTGAGCTCTTAACCACTAAAGCACCAGGGTTCCATTCCATCCTTAGGAGCCTCAATTTCCCTATCTGTAAGATAGGAATAATGATTAGCATCTCCAGCATTGAGATGTGTCAGGATTAAATGAGAAAATGAATGGGGGGAGGCTGAAGGTAAGTGAGGCCCACCTGGCAGCAGCCCACCTCAGCATCTTTTGCCGTATCTAGGAAGGAAACCCAATAACTAGCAAATACTTGGCAAAGTTCTTTTCCCTTTGTCCTCTTGGCCAAGATTAGGCAGGACATTAGCACAGGCACAGGGCTTGGCTCTTGGCTCACTGTCCCGTGCTCATTCTGCCTCATAGCACTCCTTTTCTGCATTGCCTCTTCCTTAATTCATTCCAGCCAAGGACCTTTGGTCTGTGGCCAGCACTGAGCACAGCCTTGCTTAATGCCCAGGGGCCTTGGGACTGAGCTACCAGCTGCAGCAGAGCTGAACTGAGCCCTAGACCTGTGTCTGAACTGTGCAAATCCCAGGGCTCAATGTGTGGGGGGGGTGGCGGGGGGGGGGGTGGGGAGTGTCACTAAGCCCAGTGAGGACTATGAGGCCCCTGTCCCTGCCCATCTCTCAGCCCCAGCCCCTCTCCAACCTCTATCTGAACCCCAGTCCTCTACCCCAGCCCTGCGCCTATCCCTGTCCCCAGCCTGGCCTCCTCCCTGACCATGCCCTAGCTTTGGTCCAGCCCTCATTTAAGGGCTGAACAAGTGGGCAGAGCCTCCTTCTCCCACAGCAGGTGAAGGGGCAGAATGCCCTGTCCCAAGCATGGCTATGCTCTCCTGTTGGGGGGCCAGGTGGCCAAGACCCAGGATTCTCAACACAGGAGAGGACAGAGCCTCTGTCCAGGCAGAGCCCAGATCCTGCCAGCCCATGAGTCCTGAAACTTCTGTGACCTCCTTTTGGCCTCTGACCTTGTTGGCTAGTCATCTCCAGGACACGTGCCCCTTCGTGGCTGTGTGACCCCACCTCTCCTGGTTTTCCTCCAGCCTCTCTGGATACCCTTCTCTGTCTCCTTCACCATCTTCTCTTGTGCAGCTCTGCCTCTTAAGAATAGAGTCCCTCAGGGTTCAGTCCTGGCCCTGCTGGGCTCCGAGACACATGCCTTTGGCCACCCCTTCTCTCCCCTGGATTTTGTCATCATCTGTGTCCTGAAGACCCCAGCCGGTGATTTTCAAGTCAGCCCTCTCCTGATTCCAGGCCTGGGTTTGCAATCACCTCTGGGACAGCTGGGATTCTCCCACGCACCCCTACCTCAATCCAGGCACAACCAGCAAACTTGTCATCTTTTCCCACCTTCTCCTCTTCTGCTCCTGCCTTAGTGGCCAAGGGACAACCTAGGAGTCCCGCCAGCCTCTTCACCCTCCATGACTCCCCAGCCCTGCTCCGCCATTTCTCCTCCTCTCCTTGCCAGTTACCCCTCTCTAAAGTGAGTATCCCACTGCCTCTCATCTCATCTGGACCCTACTGAAGCAGGTCCTCACTGGTCTCCCTGCAGTCACTGGTCCCTTTCCCAGATGCCCTCTACAGGAGCCTATCAGAATCCTACCCCCTGCTCTGCCCAATATCGGATTCTACCTGTCCACCTGGTCTGTGACCCAGAGTCTGGACAAGGGAGGGGTCTGTAGAGCCATGATCTCCAGCAGAGACTAGAGAGGGGTCGAAGTATACTCACCAAAGCACTAGTTACTTGGGAAGGGTAGTGGTGGGGGTCCAATATTTGGAAACCCCTGATACATGGTCAAGAGAAAGGAGATCCACATGTAAAAGAGGAGGGTAGTCCCAGGCAACAGCCTGGAGTCCTGCTTGGCTTGGGGTCTTCCTGGGTGGCTAGACGGTGGGTGGTAGACCTCAGATCAGCCATGGAGGAGAATGGGCAAGTGGCCAGGAGAAGACTGGTCACATGGTCAGTAGCCAAGGGGAGATTTACAGAAGTTATGGCCTAGAACAGGGCTTCAGGGTTGGTAGAATCTGGGATCTGTCCACTTCCAGATAGAGTGACTCCTAGGCTCCAGAATCAGGGGCTGCCAGATCAGCCAGTTGAACACTTACTACTTTCCTGCCAGAGAAGGGGTCTTCACTATCCCCACCCAGTGGGACTTAATCATTGCTTAGGACAGAATTTTTCATTTTTCAGTTGTCCTCAAGTCTATTCCAACTCATGGCAGTCCCATGTATACAGAGTGGAATTGTACTCCATAAGATTTTCAAGGCTGTGACCTTTCAGAAGCAGATCACCAGGCTTTTCTTCCTAGGTGCCTCTGGGTGGGTTCAAATAGTCAACCTTTCTGTTACCATTTGCACCACCCAGGGACTCCTACACACCTATTAGGATAGCTAAAATTAAAAAGACTGACCATACCAAGTGTTGGTGAGAATGTGAAGCAACTGGAACTCTCATACAGTACTGGTAGGGAGTGTAAAACAGTACAATCACTTTGGAAAAAATTTTTGGCAGTTTCTTAAAAAGTTAAGCATATGCCTAACATATGATTCAGCCATTCCACTCCTGTGTAATTACCCAACAGAAATGAAAACCCATATCCACACAAAGACTTGCACACAAATGTTCATAGCAGCTTTATTTGTAATAGGCAAAACCTGGAAAGAACCCAAATGTCCATCAACAGATGAATAGATAAACAAATTGTAGTATATCCATACAATGGAATACTACTCGGCAATAAAAATAACAAACTATTGATATTTGCAACAACATGGATGAATCTCATCATAATTATGTTGAGTAAAAAAGAGAAACCCCAAGAGTATGGCCCCCGGACACCCTTTTGGCTCAGTAATGAAGTCATTCCTGAGGTTCACCGTTCAGCCAAAGATTAGACAGCCCCATAAAACAAAATGAGACTAATGGGGCACAACAGTCCAGGGACTAGGACTAGAAGGTAGGAGGGGACAGGAAAGCTGGTAATAGGGAACCCAAGGTTGAGAAGGCACAGCATTGACATGTCATGGGTTGGTAACCACCATTGCCATAAAACAGTATGTGCACTAACTGTTTAATGAGAAACTATTTGCTCTGTAAACTTTCATCTAAAGTACAATAAAAAAATTTAAAAAAAAGAATATGTGCAGTTTATTGCATGTCTGGTGTTTGTGAGAAGATTTGTTAAAAGCTGATTCTGTTTCTGTAACGGTTATAGGACAACTCAGGCTTTTTTCCTCCTTGAATCCATTTTGATAAGTTATAGTTTTCTAGGAAATTTCCCATTTCGTTACTCACAGTATTCTGTTATTATCCTTTTAATGTCTGTAGAATCTATAGTTATGTTCCTTTTTTTTTTTTTTATTGTACTTCAGGTGAAGGCTTACAGAACAAATAGTTTCTCATGAAATAGTAGTACACATATTGTTTTATGACATTAGTTAACCCCACGACATGTCAACCCCCTCTCTTCTGGACCTTTTTTTTTTTTTTTTTTTTTTGGTGAAAATATACACAGCCAAAGATACACCATTTCAAAAATGTCTACATGCACAGTTCAGTGACATCGACTACGCTCTTCCAATTGTGCTGCTATTCTCACTTTAGATGAAGGTTTACAAAACAAAATAGTTTCTCATTTAACAGTACACATGTTGCCCTATGACAGTGGTTAACAACCTCACAACACATCAACACTATCCTTACTCAAGTTATGTTCCTTTTTAATTCTTAATATTGTTCATTTGTGCTTTATATTTTTTTGTCTTGCGAAATCTTCCCAAATTTCTATCCATGTTTTTACAATAGTCTTTTCCGAGAGTCAGCCTTTGGCTTTTATATTCCTTTGATTTTGTTTCTGTTTTATTAATTTCTGCTCTTAAGTTAATTTTCGCCTTCTATTGTCTTTGGTTTTTTTATTGTCTTTGGGGTTATTCTGTGGTTTCTTTTCTAAATGCTTACTTTGGATACTGCTCTCATGAATTTTCATGCTTTCTTATTCTAAAACACACATTTAGTAAGATACTATAAACATCCCTTCTTTGTTGTGAGCCCAGCAGGGCGATAAGAGTCTGTTTTATGCAAGATCCGCTTGTCCAGCAGAGGAGAGCCCTTCAGGGTGTCCAGTCTACTGTTCAGCTAGGATTGCTTTTCAGAAGGACCCAAGCTTGCCTCCTCCCCAAGGTCCATGAAGATGCATTCACCCCTGCCTGCCTATGGGAATCAGCAGCCCCTCAAGGACAGCCCCCTCCTCTCCACTGCCTAGCCACAATCCTTTGCCTTTAGACTTTTCTTGGCAATATCTGACCCCAGTCCACAAGCATGAAGGTCAGAAGTCAGCACCACCCCCCCTTCAGTGGTTCTGCAAAATGCCCCTCTCTTGGCAGGAGGTCAGGGAAGCAGCTCCCTCCAGTGGGTGCATTATCGGGTGTGCTGGTAGGGGCTGCCTTTCAGAGCAGGGACCCTGTCAGGTGGAAGGGGCAGGAGCCGGGAGATCCTTGAAACCCCCTTGGTGAGTTATGGCATGGAGATGGAGTCATGGAAGTTGGAAAGCTACTTCTGGAAATAAGAGACTCAACCCAAGAACTTACCATAAGTGGTTCTTCCCACTCCCAGGGAAAGGGTGCCCAGCCTGATCCTTCAGTGCCCAAGGAGGTACCAAGAAGCCTGTCTAGTCCCTACCTGCCTGGAGACCTCCTGCCCAGCCCTTCAAACAGGTGAGAGGGGGCTTCTTTGGCCCCAACCATCCATGGCCAGGCTGGATGCTGCTCAAGGGCTTCTGGAAACCAGACTAGGGACCCAGATTAGATTACCAGGATGCAAGCACCACCAGGGAGTGTCTCGCTGCCCTCACAGGTGAATTAGACCAGGGGTGGGCACAGGCCTTTCTGGGAGGACAGGCTGCTGCTGTTTCTTCAGAGGCTTTCCTCTTGGGCATGGGAATGGGAGGAGAGCGACCCACCAGAGACAGTGGGGGTGGTCTGGACAGCATAGTGGGTGGGGGCAGAAGACCCCTATGCAGTGGGGGAGGCAGGAGCCCTTGTTCTCCTGGATCCTTGCCACAGGGGTGTGACAGTTTTTAAGCTCTTGCAGCTGCTAACCCCAAGCAGGACTCCAAAGGCCCAGCCCTAGCTTCTCCCAAGACAGGGTTGTGCAGGCTGCACTCCAAACACTGCTGCTTCCTGGAGACAGAACGCAGGTGGGTTGATGTCTCACTGCTGCCCAGCTGGGCCGACACCCGGGGGCCTGCAGGATCAGATCTGCCTCCTCTAGGAACCACAGTGGAAACCAGAGGGGAAGGGGAGATGAGAGAGTGGGTGTTGTACCACACATGGTGACACACTTGTGGCTCAGACCATTAGGAGAGCCCCAGGGCCAAGGGATTGCCCCATCTCTAGGCAGTGTGAACCCTCGAGTCCCCTCCAAGGGAGTTCCGAGGAGTGCAGGCCTCCAGTGTACTGACCACCCTTGAGCCCTTGGAGCTAGTCAGGAGTCCAAGGTCTACACCATGGTCCTCACCCAGCCCCCCAAGTGCTGAGTCTCACAGCTTGTGTGAGGTGTGTGTTGGAGGTTGAGAAGCAGTCCCCCCAACCCTGCTGGACTCTGAAGAGGGTGAGAAGACTTTCACCTTCATCACCTTTATCCACTGAGTCTGCTAGACCCCTCCCCTTCCTCAGGCAGAAAGCTGTAAGTGCCCCCAGCTGAGCCCCTGCCCCTCCAGCCACAGCCAGCCTAGCACAGAGCACTCGTTGACCAGGATCTTCCACTTCTTGGCCTGGCCTCTGCCCCAGCCACGGCTCTGACCGTCCCTGGACCCCCAAGAGACCTGGCTGGGACACCGCACAGCTGAGACTCAAACAGGCCTCGTCCCCTTCACTCTCATCCCGTCCCCCAGCTCCTGGACCATCCAACCTCCAGGGCTGTGCTGAGAAAGAAAGCAGGAAGCAGCCAGGTGAGGAAAGGATAATGAGATGATTGTCACTGGTGTCACCAGAGGCAAAGCCCGATGCAGAGACAGAGACAGAGAGAGACAAGGCCAAAACCAAGAAAACCAAACCTGTTGCCTCCAAGTCGATTTCTACACAAAGCGACCCTATAGGACCGAGTAGAAGTGCTTCATAGGGTTTCCAAGGCTGTAGTCTTTATGGAAGCAGACTGCCACATCTTTCTCCTGCGGAGCAGCTGGTGGGTTCAAACCACTGACCTTTTGGTTAGCAGCCGAGTGCTTAACCACCGTACCACCAGGGCTCCTTGAGACCAGGCCAGTGGGTCTGAAAGAGGCCTGGAGCCAGTTCAGATAGAAGAATGGGACCTATGTGGGTTTGGACAGAAACTCAAAGAAGACCTCATGCAGGGACACCCAAATTCCCAGGTTCTGTCCTGCATGGCCTCATTGAATCTGCAGAGGGGGAAGCTGGAGGGGTGGGGTACATGCACCTAAAGGAGCCAGGATTCAAATTTGGCCTGGGGGCCCCTGGGCTAGGCTGTCCCCCTCCTATACCCAGCCCTAGTTCTCTCATAATGCACAGCCTGTGCCTCCCCTCACCCCTTGCCCCATTTCATGTCCTGGAGCCCCACCTGGGGTGACTCTGCCTCCTGACTTCCAGGGTCCAGAATACTCTGTCCAGTGTATCCTCAATGATCCAGGGTGCTGACCGTCCCCTAACTTAAAATTATTTGGGGCTCCATCCACCAGTATCCCCATTTCCAACAGTTACCACAGGCTCAAAGTTACCTTTTAAGATCAAAGAAAGTAGCATCTTTGGACAGGGGTTGAGCCACCAGGGGCTGTAAGGCCAGAGGTCAGGGGGTGGGCTTTGGTGGCAACGTCAACATTGTTCCGCCTGCAGTTTTGCTCATTTTCTCTTCCTGCCCTTTTATCACCCCCACAGGGAGGGCAAGACAGGCTTGAGAGGGCTGGGGTGTGTGTGTGTTTAGTGGGGGCTGAGGCTGCACCCTGCCCACTAGCTTAGGACTCCCTCCAAAGCCGCTTCACTCAGGGCCCTGCTGCCCCAGAGCTCAGGTTTGGGACACTGATTCCTAAGCAGCTGTTGGGTAGAGCCAATGGGGTCCCTGTGAGGCCCATCTGAGGCAGCAAACCCTCAATTCAGCCTGAGGTCAGAAAGAGGGCACTAGGTGTTCAGGATAGCCTTGGTCCTCATGGGTGAACCATCTCTGGGAGATACTGCAGGAGGGCTGGGACCCGTCACTGCCTCCCAAGGACACTGGCCAGGCCCCTAGTGAGGAAACTTTCTCTCCAGGACAAAGCTGAGATCAACTATCTCTGGGAGCCGCTGGGCATCCAGCCCAAGGCCCAGGCTTGTCTCCAATCTGCCTGGCCAGAGACGGGGGGTGGTCTTGATAACCTCTCAAGGCTAAGCCCATGTCCTCACACTCTCGGTGACCCAAAGCAACTAGTATCCAGAGCAGCAGGGTGGAGCACCCACCTTGGGGCCCAGCCCACCAGGCTAAAGGTATGTCTGCCCTACCAAGGGCAGATGCACACCCCTCATCTTCCCCACACCAGGGCTCCAGAATGGAGCTGGGACTGCGGTCTAAGTGCTTTTCTCTGCTGAAGGCCACATACGCGGCCCACGTGTTCCCTTTGGGGTCTCTGCCCACTGGGCCCCCAATGACTGCCTAGAGTGTGCAAATGGGACATAGAGGAGGGGATGCACTGACAAGGCGGGGAGCACTCCCAAGGTGAGGCACACTTCCAGGTCAGTCTCTCTGGCATCTCACCCTGTGCCAGGGTCTGGTGTGGGCTCCTGGGAGGGCCAGGATCTGGACTCAGCTGGCTCAGAGTAGAGACACTATGTCCTCTCCTGTCAGGAAGGTCCACTCTCAGCCACCACCCACCCACCCAGCCCCCCACCCCACCCCCTTCCCTGTCCTTTAGGAGAACCAGGAAACAGCACATCATCTGGAGGGTAAGGCATTCTGTTTTCAGTAGGTGCAGAGAGGGGGCCTCGCCACACATGCCCCACCCTGGGCTTAAGAGCAAGGGCTCATGAAGGTCAGAGATGACAGCTTGTCCAGCTCAGGGATCAAATTCAGAGTGAAGGGAAGGGGCACAAAGAATGCAGAGGTGCCCTCATGCCTGTGGGAAGTGCAGGGCTCTGGGGAATGTCCCTCCCACTACCCTTTCCCCAGCCCTTCCCACCCCTCTATTTTGCACAATCCTGACCTGGAGGAGAAAGAGGAAGAAATCTTGCTAAATGTTTCAGCAGGAGTTGCTGTCAATTGCCTCACCCTTCCTGGATTTGGTAAAGGATGGACCACCCCACCCTGTGGTGGGCTGACAGCCAGGTAGGCCTATAAATAGAATCTCCAGGCTAGTCTCCTCACTCGCCTCCTCTTCCTTCATTACCTGCCAGGCCCAGTAGCTGCCTGGAACTCCAGCTTCCTCAGCCCAGAAACCATGCTCCTAAGCCTCCTGTGGCTCGGCCTCACCCTGTTGGGAGCCTTGCAGACCCAGGCCCAGAGACCTACCCCGGACCTGATCCCGGCCCCTCCTCTGCTCAGGGTCCCTCTGCAGCCAGACTTCCAGCACGACAAGGTAAGGAGCCTGGAGGGGCATCCTGCAGGAAGGGCCCAGGGAGGAATGGGGGTAGAGGGGCAGAGACATAAAGAGTCCTTTTGTTGGGGAGGGGGGCACTACTCAGGGAGTCCAGGACCCAGGCTTCAGTCCAGCCCTGCCCATAGGTCCCCTGACGGAAGACCCCTGCCCCCCTGGGCCAGGCTTCCCAGAGGTGTCCAGAGGTGCCAGCAGGGATGGGGCAGGAGGGAGGGCTGCTGGGTCTGTACCTGGGCTCTGCCCATCATCAGTTCCCTCTGCAGTTCCAGGGCAAGTGGTACGTCGTCGGCCTGGGGGGCAATGCAGTTTCGAAAGAAGAACAAGGCCAATTTAAGATGTACGCTACCACCTACGAGCTGAAAGAAGATGACAGCTACAACGTTACCTCCACCCTGCTCAAGTGAGAGCCACCTCCCCCTGGGGCAGCACGTGGGACCTGGGCGCCTACCCCAGGGGTCTGAGAAGCAGACAGATGTCAAAGCCACGGGATGACTCAAGCTGAGGGATACAGTTATTCCCAACATTTAGTGGTCACTTCAGTGCAGACACACACAAGACACTGGTGGAACTGGCACAGACAATCCTCAGCAAACAAGATGGAGAGATTAGGGGTGTCCTGGAGCTGAAGGAAGGACACTGGACGCAGCCTAGAATCCCACCTGAGTCTTCTTGGAGGCCTTCTGGGGAGGTGGCCTCTGGGCTGGGCCTTGAAGAAGCTAACCTGCCTCAGAAGGAGGTATAGGGCGTTCACTGCAGGAGACAGTTGAGTCAGAGAGAGCCGCTCCTTCAGGAAGCAGGCAGCCGTCAGCCTGCGTGCCCTGAACAGGAGCTGGCAGGGTCCTGGGGCTACAGCGGGGAGGGGAACGCAGGGTGCAGACTGGGATGATGGGAGACCGGAGAAAGTGAGGCTGGTCAGTCACACAGGTGAAGATGACAGGGGCAGGGCAGATTAGGATTTGGAGAGGGGGAACTAAGAATAATCCCACCCCTGCAGGTTTCTGGCTCTAGCAACTGGGTGGGCTGGGGCTGGAGCATTTGTGGAGCAAGGAGCAGAGGAAGGCAGATTTGGAGAGCTAAGTTCTGGGCTGCCAGGAATGGGGGCAGGATGGCCCCTGTTCTCAGAGGGTGGGACTCGGGAGACGTCAGTGTTGGTCTAAGAGCTAGTGGAGTTCTTGGCATGGAGCAGACTAGAGTCTCAGAGGGTAAATCACCCAGGAGAGGTTATAGAAAGGGAAGCAGCAAGAAAAGAGTAGGGGGTGAATGAGTGCTAGGGGTGGGGCAGTAGGTAGGGAAAGCCACCCAGGGGAGGCAGCCCTGAGAGGACAGTGGGTGCTGCAGGGAGGGTCTGAACAGAGTCAGGTGGCCTGGGGCAGCAGGCCAGGCAGGGACAACCAGGGACAGGCTCACAGGGAAAAGAGCCAGGCTCATCAAGTTGGGCGGCGTGGAACCTCCTGCTGTAGAAGGGGGATGAGCTGTCGTGGGTTGGGCTGGGCTAGGGACATCAGAATCCCGGCCCCTCCAGCTGCAGCCCTGGCCCCCATCTTGTCCAGCCCAGGGGGCCCAAGCCTGTGTCATCTCTCTCACTGCCCATCTCTCACTCCCACAGGAATGAGGATTGTTACCACTGGATTAGAACTTTTGTCCCAAGTTTCCTGCCAGGCCAGTTCAACCTGGGCAACATTAAGAGTGAGTCACAGTTGAGGCATGGGCCCTGGGCTCAGGGGCTCGGATCCTTCCAGATCCTCCCAGAAGGGGCACAGACCTCCCTACCCCTCCACACAGATGATATTATACAGGGTGGGGGGCAGCCCCTTCCTCCCCCAGGGCAGGGTTTACCCCTTGTCACCCACCCACAGGTTTCCCAGATTTGCACAGCTACACAGTGCGGGTGGCAGCCACCAACTACAACCAGTTTGCCATAGTGTTCTTCAAGAAGGTTACTAAAAATCAGGAGTACTTCAAGACCACCCTCTACGGTGAGTCCTCACCCCTGCTCCTGGGAGACCCAGCTCCTAGCCACACTCGAGACAGGGGAGGTCCATTCCTACCCAGACCCCAAGATCCCCTCCAGCTCTGCTCTAAACTCCTGGGAGGCCAGGGAGAGAGGTCTTTCCTTAAACCCTCTTTGAGGAAGGGTCTGAGGTCTCCTTCCCTCATTCAAAATATTTATGGAGTGTTTACGGGTTGAACCGGCTGTCTTGGCCACAGGGAGAACCAAGGAGCTGACCACCGAGCTGAAGGAGCGCTTCGTTCGCTTCGCCAAATCTCTGGGCCTCACTGATGACCACATCATCTTCTCTGTCCCAGTTGGTAATGGCTGGTCAGGGGAAGGAGAAGGGGACATGGGGACTGTCCAGGCCTGATGCCCCTGCACCAGGGAATGGGAGGGTGGAGGACTCAGTCCTCTGCTCCAGTCACTGGGGTCTGAGGGATGGATGGCCCAGGAGCCCCATGGAAGCCACTTTGGGTTCGAAGACCCTGTTCCACCCTGGGTCTGTGGGCCCTGCGGGGATCCAGGCCACAAGTGCTCCTCCCCAACAGGTTATCAGAGCCTGCCCAGATGGAAGTTTCAGGTCCAGGTCCAGGTCCAGTGTCACTGCCCTGGGCTACCTCCCCCCACCCTGGGTCCTGCTGTCCTGAGCCAACTCCCCTTACCCTGGGGCTTGCTCTCCACTGACTTGGGAGGTGCCTTTGTCTTCAGGTGACCTGGCCTGGGCAGAGAGCTCCTGCTAGCCCCCTCAGAAAGCCCCCAGCTTCCACAGCTGAGAGGCTGCCAGGGTTCAGCCAGAAAACAGGCAGGAGGCCTGGGTGCCTATGCAGGTGTGGGGCTGGGCCTCACTTGCCTTCTGGGTGTCCCCAGGTCAGCCCTCTCCCAGGCCTTTCTCCCACATTCTCCCTCCTCTTCCTGCTCCTGCCCACCCCCTTCATTGGCTCCTCTGTGACTCCATCCCTGAAGGGAATCCCCAGACCTGCTAATGGGCAATGCTGGGGCCTGGGACAGCACAGGGGAATTGCAGGGGCCCAGGCAGTCAGGTTTCACACGCACACACACATACATACACACACACCTGCTGTTCTGACTGACTTTCCCCTATAGACCAGTGCATCGATGACGCATGACTGTGCAGTGAGCATGACTGCCCTGAGGAGGGGCTGGCCTCTGCCCAGAGTGCCCCCAGCCACCCTCACCAGCCCGACCAGCAGTGAGAGAGCCAGAAGACCCTCCACTTGGCATGGCCTGCCAAGCATGCTCCCTGTTCCTGGCCACCTTCCTGATCCAGCCTGTATTGCCTGCTAAATAAACACATGCCACTAGGGCCCTGAGACTGTGCTCCTTGACGCCTAGGCCATGGGAGGAGGGGCAAGGGGCAGGTTCTCACTGGCATCTCTCCCAGGGCCCCTCGGTTCCCATCAAGGGATGGAGGCCACAGAACCCACACAGATGTTAGAGCTACAGAGCAAAGGGGCAAAGGGAAGAAGATTCAAGGGGCTGCTTCAGCCCTCTCACAGGTGACTGCCCCCGAGCCCTTCCATGCAGAAATACCTCACTCACTCCTGCTTTGATTGAGCATTTCCAAGCTCCCAACCCTGGGCAGCTCTCACATGCCCCTGCCTGCAAAGGGCACCCAGTCCAACCAGAAGATAGATGGGGCCTTACCTCATGACCACACTCAGATGCCTGCAACAGGCTCCGCAGCAGAGGCCCAGCCAGGGCTGAGAGCTGGAGGGGACCTAGAGTGGCTGAGGTGCAGCTGCCCCCATCTCTCCAGGACCCATGTGGGTACTGGGACGTAGCAGCCTAGGCAGGAAGGGTGCACGCCCAGCCTGAGGCTATGCCAGGCAGAGAGATCAACAGGGGTGGTCCCCTGACCCCTGCCAGGCCCCTGTGGGCCCAGTATCCACCCTTCTGCCCTCACTTGGTAGGTGGCAGTGCCCATGCTGACCATTCAGAATTTTGTCTCTGACGCCATGCCTCCCCCATGATCACTTCTGGACCACTCGGGGGACCATTCTGAAGCCAAGGATCGGGGTGGGGGGTGGGGAGGTAGGGGGTTGGGAGGGTGATGCTACCAGCATCTAGGTAGAAGACTCCAAAACTCCAGGCCCTGGGATCAGGAGTCTGTACCCACTGCTTGGCTGGGTCTGTGTTCTGGGGATGAACAAAGCCCTGTCCACTCACTGGCCACAGTTGCAGCCCCTCTGTGTCTGCATCATACAACAGGAATTTCTTCCCTGACCTCTTCTCCTCTCCTAAGGTCAGAGGCCAGAGGGAGTGGGGCCCTGAAGAAACTTGGCTACCCACCCCATAGACATACACACCTGTCTAGGGGCAGGGGGAGATACTGGAGCTGTGAGCAGTCCCAGCCTCAGTCCCCCAGATAACAGGACAGGCCTGAGACTCAGTTCCACCAAATGCTGCAGCAGCCTTGGAAAGTGGGGCTAGACTCTGGGGAGACCAGCTTGGTGCAGGCTGCGAGCAAGAGATGGGGGCCCATGCCCAAGCCCAAAAAGGCCCCAGACTGAAATGGGAGTCCAGTGAACTATGGCCAGAGATCCAAAGCTGGCCAAGGGGAGGAAGCTGAGACCAGCATGCATGACCTCCAGCTCCACTGCGGGCAGCAGATCCAGCTTCTTTACCTTGGCCCAAGCTTCCTGTCACCACCCAGGCCCTCTGGGCCTTTAAGAAACAAGCTCTTAGGGCACAAATCGGGCATTGTGTTTCCTCCTGAGTCAACAGCTATATTAGTTTCTTCTGGATGCCTTAACAAATTCCCCCACGCTTGGTTGCTTGAAACAACACACATTTGTTCTCTTACAGTTCTGAAGGTCAGAAGTTTGAAATCAGTTTCACTGGGCTGAAATCAAGGTGTTGGCAGGGTGTCATGGATTGAATTGTGTCCCCCAAAAATATCTGTCAACTTGGCTAGGTCATGATTCCCAGTATTAAATGATTCTCTACCATTTTATCATCTGATGTGATTTCCCTATGTGTTGTAAATGCTATCACTGTGATGTAATAAGATGGATTAGTGGCAGTTATACTGAGGTCTATAAGATTAGGCAGTGTCTTAAGCCAATCTCTTCTGAGACACAAAAGAGAGAAGTGAGCAGAGAGACATGGAGATCTCATACCACCAAGAAAGCAGCACTGGGAGCAGAGTGTGTCCTTTGGACCTGAGGTTCCTGCACAGAGAAGCTCCCAGACCAAGGGAAGATTGATGACAAGGACCTTCCCCTGGAGCCGGCACCCTCAATTTGGACTTGTAGCCTACTAGACTGTAAGAGAATAAGTTTCTCTTTGATAAAGTCATCCACTTGTGGTATTTCTGTTATAGCAGCACTAGATGATTAAGACAAAGGGCAACACTCCATGAGAAGGGTCTAGAAGAGAATCAGTAATCTTGCCTTTTCCAGCTTCTAGAACAGTATTCCTTGGTTTATGGCCCCTTTTTCCATCTTTAAATCCAGCAGTATAGCGTCTTCCAATCTCTCTCTCTCTCTCTGCTGAGCTCTTCATATCACCTTCTCTTTTCTGTCTGTAGTCAAAGCTCCCTCTGCTTACCTCTTATAAGGATACTATGATTATATTTAGGGATACCTGGATAGTCCAGGATAACCTCTCCATCTTGAAATCATTAATCACTTCCACAAAAATCTTTCTCCCAGATGTTGTTGTTAGGTGTTGTCAACTCGGTTTCGACTCATAGTGCCCATGTACAACAGAACGAAACACTGCCCAGTCCTGTGCCATCCTCATAATCATTGTTATACTTGAGCCCATCGTTGCAGCCACTATATCAATCCATCTCATTGAGGGTCTTCCTCTTTTTTCTTGACCCTCTCCTTTACCAAGCATGATGCCCTTCTTGAGGGACTGATCCCCCCGATAACATGTCCAAAGTATGTGAGATGAAGTCTTGCCATCCTTGCTTCTAAGAAGCATTCTGTGTTCTACTTCTTCCAAGATAGATTTGTTCGTTCTTTTGGCAGTCTATGGTATCTTCAATATTCTTTGCCAAATAAGGTAACATTTACAGGTTCCAGGGATTAGGACCTGGATATCTTTAGGGCCATTAGTCAGCCCAGCACACAGGATTGGAGAGAGAATGGTGGTAGGGCTCATGAGATGGAGGAGAGGGTCCCCATCCTAGGTGGGAAGTGTCCAGCTGCCCCAGAGGTAGGGCCGAGCCAAGGTATGTACCCCCTCCTTCAATCAGGGCCAGCTGATAGAGGGAGTGGCTGTTCTCTCCTCTGGTCTGGTGTGTGGGCCTATACCACAGGTGTGGGATGGGTGGGATCTAGGTCAGCTCTGCTCTCTGGGACTGGAGAAGGTGCCAGCCATGAAGGTGGCCTCTGCCTCCTGCCCTCCGCTTTCAGCCACATGGGTAGCAGGGCCCAGTCCTGTTCCAGGATGAAGTCTCTTTCATAAGAAGAGGATGAGACCACAGTTTTGTTCCGTCCACCCATCCTGCTCCCTCCAGGATCACGAGCTTCCACTGGGCTGCTCTTAGACCCTGGCTGGAAGCCAAGCCAGGCCCATGAATAGGGGTCTCCCAGTGCCCTCCACTTCTGTCGCTTCCCTCCCTCTGCCTACGCCCATGGCACTAGGCCCCAACACCTGCTCAGGCTCTGGAGAATGGCCACTCCTCAAATGCTGTGGGTGGAGCTGGTCCTGCTGGGGAGTCTGGGGTCTGGGGGTCCTACAGACCCTGGCCCTGGTCCCTAACCCCAGGCCCCAGGCTCAGGTCTCTGCAGCCCAACTTCCAACAGGAGAAGGTGAGGGACTTCCCTGCCCAGTCCCCATGTTGGGATGGGGGTCCTAACAGTGGAAGGATCCGCTCCCTGGGACTGGTTGTCTTCCTGGGAAAGGGGAGGCTGAGCCAGGGCAGTGCAGGTTGGAGGTCTGAGTGGGGCTGAGAAGGAGGGATGGCTGGGCATTTGCCCCATGCTGACCTATAAGAGATCCTCCTTGGGACAATAGCATTTCACCAACCAAAAGAGCAGAACTCTGTGTCCCCTGACACTTTTCTATATCTGCTATCTTCTAGATATTTCAAATATGTGGGATCATACAATATTTGTCTTTTTGTGTCTAAATTATTTCACTCACCATAAGGTTTTCAAGGTTTAGCTAAGTCATGGCATGTATCAGAACTTCATTTCTCTTTATGACGAGTGATACTCCATTATGTGTATGTACCATATTTTGTTTATCTGTTCATCTATTGATGGACATTTAAGATGTTTCTACTTTTTGGCTATTGTGAATAGTGCTGCAATGAACATTGGTGTACAAGTTTCTGTTAGCATTCCTGCTTTCAATCCTTTTGGGCATATACCTAGAAGTGGAATTGCTGGGTCATATAGTAGTTCTATGTTTAACCTTTTGAGGAACTGCCAAACTGTTTTCCACAGCGGCTGCATCATTTTGCATTTCTACCAGCAATGGATGAGGAGTCCAGTTAAGTTGTACCTATTACCTGTTGCTGTCAAGATGATTCCGACTCATGGTGACCCTGTGTGTTACAGAGTAGTACTGAGCTCCGCAGGGTTTTCTTAGCTATAATCTTTATGGAAGCAGACTGTCAGGCCTTTCTTCCACCATGCTGCCAGGGGGGTTCGAACCACCAACCTTTAGGTTAGTGGACAAGCACAAACTGTGCCGCCCAGGGACCCTGTTAGGTTGTACGAGTCCTTTATATATTCTGGATATTAAACTATTGTCAGATGTATGGTTCCTCAAAATTTTCTCCCAATCTTTAGGTTATCTCTTCTCTTTGTTGATAAAGTAAGCAAACTATTTTCTTTATAACACGAAACACAGTCCTAGGTGGGGTTTGGGAAAAGCAGAAGCTTAGGGGGAGCCTCACTCTTTGTCCCTGCCCCCAAGCCTAGGGATGGGGATCTTCCTAAAACGGACTTACCCCTACTTTCCGGTCCAGGGTTGGAGTCCCGACCGAATTCCCACTCTCAGGATCTGGCCGGCTGGGACAGGGCAGCCATTGAGAGCCCCAGGAGAACTGAAGGGCCGGCAGGCCCAGGACAGGGGATGGGGTGGGCCACCTCCGTTGGGCTGGGGGTGGGGGAGGAGGTAGCCCCTCCGTGACTCTTAGGAGAGTGGCAGAACGGAAATTTTTCCGAAGCCATAGGAAGCCTTGGAAACCACGCCTCTCGGATTTTCCCCACAGTGATGGTCTGGTCCGCCGACATGGAGGTCACCAGCGGTAGAAAGAGGAAAGTGGGAGTCTCGAGCTGCTCTCCCCCCTCTGACAGGCCCGTTTGCCTTACCTGAATGCCAGTCGATCCACGCTTAGGCTTCTGCTCAGGGACCAGGAGAGGGGCGGGGCTTCGGGGCAGAGGCGGGATGTGGGCGGAGCTCTGACTGTGAGGCAGGGCGGGGTGCGGCCGGGGCTGACTGAAGGCGGAGTCTGATGGTGGGGCGGGACAGAGCTTGGGTCGAGGAGGCGGGGTCTGGAAGTGGGACGGGACGGGGGCGGATGCGGGCAGCGGGGGCGGGACTTGGACCTCCAGGCCGCGTACCGCCCCCTCGTCCCACTCTTCCGGCCTGGCGTTCTGCCCACTGCTGCTACGTTCCGCCCAGCGCCGGCTTTCGGTGCGACGGTCCCGGTGTTCCATCGTCTTGCGGCCCCTGCGGCGCCCGAGCCTGCAATGTCGGGCCCCAACGGGGACCTAGGCATGCCGGTGGAGGCGGGTGCGGAAGGGGAGGACGACGGCTTCGGGGAAGCAGGTGACAGAGAGGGGCAGCTGAAGCTACCTTTGCTTTTGCAGGGGTGCCCTCCTGGGGATGGGAATTGGGGCCAGGTTTGGAGCTTGGAGGGGACCGAAGAACCCTCTTCTCTCCCATCCCTGGGTGAGTGCTGAGTTGCAGGCACCGCCTCGGGGGTGCAGGGAGAGCGCTTGAGAGCGGGTCCTTGGAAAGTGCAGCGTTGGAAAACTGGACGATCTGCCTCGCTTTACAGGTGGGGAAACTGAGGCAACTTCAGGGACATTCGGCCGTTTGGGATTTGCTCTAGCCACTTACTTCAGCCTCTAGGGAGACGGAGGCACCTGGGGAGGGGGGGGCCGGATTTGGGCCTGCTTGGATTAGTAGGAGGCGCTGACGGGTGGGTGCGCTCGCTCTGCTGAGTCAGCATCCCCAGGCCCCTGGCTTTGCTGTTGTGGTCTCCAAGCCTTGCTGATGTGACCTGTTTACAAAGCAGCCTGTTGAATGCAGAGGAATGTGGGGGTGGAGGGCAAGGTGTGGAGACAGAACCAGTGGCTTCCATTCCACCCTCTAGAGCCTCAGTTTCCTCGTCTGTAAATTAGTAATAATGATTAACCTCTCTCACTGAGATGTGTCAGGATTAAATGAGAAAATGAATGGAAAATACTTAGCTGGTTTCCAAGCATGTAAGTGTCCAGTAAGTGGTTATTATTATTATTATTCTCTTTAGTGTAATAAAGACTGGTTTATTAACTTAGAGGAAAAAACTTAGTAAATGTGGGGTAAGTATGATTTTTTTTCTTTTTGGACAGCTTTATTGAGATATCATTCACATACCATACAATATACCCATTTAAAGTGTACAATTCAATAGTTTTTAGTATATTCAGAGTTGTGAAACCATCGCCACAATCAGTTTTAGAACATTTTTATCACCCAGGGTCTGCTTTCAATAAAGAGGTAGAAGCACTCCCACTGGGGAGCTGAGTGGTGGGCTCTAGGTCTGCCTTGGGAAATGCTGGTGGCCTGTATCGATATGTGTGTAATCACTACTGGCAGGAGGACCTTGGCCAGGCAGTGCTGCAGCTGTGGTGGGGGCATCTGGAAGGGCCTCCCAGGGAGGTCACACTGAATGATGTTGGCAGATTCACAGGACTTAGAACAGTGGGAAAGAGGGTGTCCCAGGCAGAAGGCAAAGGCTTGTAGCTGGAAAGTGCCCTTGACACAGAAAAAGCTCGGCCCAGGAGTGGTGTGGGGACACCTGCTTCCCCCATCCCTTCTCCTGGCTTGTGTCCCATGACACATAATGCAAAATATTGATAATAATGACCATCTATAAAGTACTTGCTGTGGCCAGACCCTATCTGAACTCCTCACAACCACCCAGTTCTTATCGCCCTTTTCCGGAGAGATACGGTAACTTGCTGGGACTTAACAGAGCTGGACGTCAAACCCAGGTCTGCCTATCCCCCAAGTCTGAGTCTTGGCCCTGCCACTGACCCACTGGAGGTCCCTGGGCAGGTCCCTGCCTTTGAGGCCTCAGTTTCTCCATCTGTACCACTAAAGAGTTGGACTCTAAGATGCAGCCGAGACTTGCCAGGACTTTCCTCTGTGAGGCATGTCGTCCATGAAGTGATGGGTGCCCTTCCCCCTGAATGCAGACACATTAGCACCCACATCCCAGTCATGCTCTTCTGGCCCTGGCCTTTTCCACCCACTACCAGCTACTTCCCCTTTGGTCCTGAGTGAGCAGCTGAGCATGTCTGAGCCACAGGGGCCTGAGTCATGGGCTGGCTCAGAACTGGCTTCTGCATTGGGCACAGGCAAGGGACACTGTGTTGCTGAGAGAACTGGTCAGGAGTGGCCATGGAGGAAGGAGGCCAGGGAAGACTTCTTGAAGGAGGAGGTGTTTTGAACTGGTCCTTGAAAGGTTGTTGTGGTTGGGACATTCCAGGTGGCCGGGACAGTTGAGCAAAGGCACAGAGGCTAGAAATCAGAAGTTTCATTCATTCATTCATTCTTTCATCCAACAAAATGCTAATTGTGTGACAGTGACAGCACTGGGAAAGCGTTAGTGAACAATACAAGACCCGCACACAAATAACCACAGCAGTAAATCCTGAGACAAGGGCTGTGGCGGTGAGGAAACCAGTGGGGTCAGGAATAGAGGCCTGATCCAGTCTGGGGCATCAGGAGGGCTCCCTGTGGTACCATCCATGCTGAGACTTGAAGGATAAGTGGGACCCATCCAGGAGGAGAGGAAGGAAGGAAGACAGAAAGAGGATGCAGTGCGTTCCAGGCAGAGGCAATGGCATGTTCAAAGGGCCTGAGGTAGGCAGAGGCAGGTGTGAGGGTGGAAAAGAAAAGGCATGGGAGGTGGTGCTCAAGAAGGGAGCAGGGGTGGGTCCTGTTGCAGGACCTTGGAGAGTCTGGTGGGTGCTTTGGGCTTTATCCTGAGGGTGGAGGGAACCACAGAAGGCTGGAGAATAGGGCCTGCCTGGGGAGGAGAGGAGGTGAGGCAGGACCTGGGGATAGATGCCTTGAATGCCCGACACAGGAACATGGGCTTTGGGCTCTAGGCATCTACTGAGGGAAGCAGAGAGGAGACCTGGAACCTAGCAGGACTTCCCAGGTAAGAAACTGTCTGGCTGACCATCCTGTGACCACCCTAATCCTAGAAAAAGCCTTTCCCTTTTTGGTATCCACCCATTTTCCAGATGGTGAGATTGAGGCTCAGGAAGTGGTAGGGACTTGGTCAAGGTCCCTTTGATGCTGTCTCCCAGCCCCCAAGGTAGGCTGGCTGGGGGACAGTGTGTTTGTGGGGGTAGTTCTGAGTCTCAAGGAGGCATGGGACCTGGGCTGTGTCTTCCCCTTCCTCCCAGAATACGCTGCGATCAACTCCATGCTGGACCAAATCAACTCTTGCCTGGACCACCTAGAGGAAAAGAATGACCACCTCCACGCCCGCCTCCAGGAGCTGCTCGAGTCCAACCGGCAAACGCGCCTTGAGTTCCAACAGCAGCTTGGGGAGGCCTCCAGTGATGCCACCCACTAGGCTCTGGGAGAGCCCAACCAGGCCCCAACCCTGCCTCCCCAAGCCAGGCTCTGGCCTGGACACTCACCACCTGGCTTAGGTACCTTCTCAAGGGCTGGCTTGTGGATCCCATGGTGGGTCTGCCTGTCTGGGCCACCCTCTTGGCTCTCCCCTTTGCCTGCCTGAGCTGGCCCCCACTGCCCGGCATCCCCTCCTGGAGCCAGGTCATGGGCTTGCAATCCACTCACATTGCCTGCCTGCCCAACTTTTGAGCACTCCCCATTCTACCCAGGCCTTGAATGTCCACATTAAACTGGTCTCTCTATCACCACTGCACCTCTCTTCTCTGTACCCTGGGATGAGGACCCCAGTAGCCTCTGGAGATGAAAAGGGCGGTCAAGGCGTTCTGCCAGTGTTGATCATATACTGGCAGCTAACAGGTGGTGGCGCTGGGGTTCTTGGCCGCCTTGTATTTCTGGACACAGCGGGTGCAAATAAGGAGAGGACTTCCTCCCACCTGATATGCTCTGGCCAGCAGCTGCTTCCCCAGCCCTGGCCCACAGCATCGGAAGTGCTGTGCAACCCCATGTGATGCACTCAGCCTCTCTGGGTAGCAGGGCCTTTCACCAAGACAACCCAAGCTCACTGCTGCCACAGACAGGCTGTGTGACCTTGGGTATAGCCCTCTGCTCTTGGCTTTGGTCTCCCCGGCTGACTACCAACAGGGTTGGCCTGGCTGTCTATCTCTAAAAGTCTTTCCAAATGGGGAAATAGCAGAACTAAAGAGCCAGTCTAGCCCAGGCCCTATTTGCTAATGATTCATCACAGGGCCACCTGCTGAAGAGGGCAGTCCCTCCTACCTGGCTAGTGATCCAAGACTCAGAACCACAGAGGGTCTGAGCAGTGAGGCCCCCCCTCCTGCACTTCAATGTCCAGAGTCCGGCTAGAGAGCAAAGCCAGCACAGGGGTCCAGAGCTCAGACCCTGGGGTCGAATCCTGGACACTTACCAGCTATGTGACCTTGAGCAAGTCACTTGACCTTGCTCGGCCTCAATTTCTTTATCTGTAAAGTGGAGATAATAACAAGGCCTTCCTAGGGTCATTGTGAAGATTAAATGAGATCTTCCTTGAAAGCACTTTCTTAGCCTTGATAAATTATTAAGAGGGAAACTGAGGCTTGGAGAGGTGAAGTGCCTTATGATCCCAGAGTCCCTGGTTCTCAGGTTCTGCCAGGGAGGCTGGCCACTGGCTGAGAGTCGGGTGGGGTGCCTCCCTTTCCCCATCCACTCAAACATAAGTGCTGGTGGGCACTGTACAGCCAAACTACTTTCTTTTATTGCATTTTAAGCAAAAACACCAACCATGTCAGAGTTTCCAAGCAGACTCCTAAAAAGCATTAGCAGACCTGGACCTAGATGGGCTGGGCACAGGCTCCCTCTATCAGGTTTTGAGGCGGGTAGAGCGCCGGGGTGGTGGGGGCTGGGGAGGTCGGGCTGACACCTTGCTGGGGGTTTTGGCCATGTCCTGGGTGCTGGGCTGGCTGGGTGGGCGACCTCCAGAGGCGAACAAGGCAGTCAAGGCGTTCCGGGCATTGATCGCGCACCGGCGGCTCACTGGCCGGGTGGTGGGGCTGGGGTTCTTGGCTGCCTTGTATTTCTGGACACAGAGGGTGAAGGCGAGGTCAGGGCTTCCTCCTACCTGGTGTGCTCCTACCTGCAGCCCCAGTCAAGACAGCATAGATATGCTGTGTGACCCTGTGTGATATACTCAGCCTCTCTAAACCCAGCCTCTGGAGCTAACAGCCTGACCCTCAGCACCTCCCAGAACAATGAGAGAGAGCCCAGCCCCTCCCCTTGGCTCCCACCATTGGCTGTCCCCATCAGTTTGGACAGAGTCGGAACCCCCACGGAAGAACACGGTGGAGCAGGGATGCCCAGCTCACCTGCAGGTTCTCAAAGTGGGTCAAGGACTTGCAGTGCGAGAGCTGCGCCCCCGAGTTGCTGTGGTAGAACTTGTGGCAGATGCGGCAGACGTACCCCATCACGGGCACCAGGAAGTCCACGCCTGTGGGACAGCAGGGTCTACACGCTCCCATCCCCCTTGCCAGCCAGGTGTCCCGCCCTCTCTAGGGGCCCATCTGCTCTCCACACTCCAGATGGGAGTAGAAGAAATGAAGACATGGGCACAGGCTGTCTGGCCAGAATGCTGCAGCTGGGATCTGGGGGAGCCCGAGAGCCATGGCTCCAGCTGGTGGGGTTGGGGCTAGGGTCTTACCATACGCAGTGTTGGGGCTGTAGGTCTCTGAGCCCTTCCACTCCTCTATGGACATATCTCTGGACCTCACCTAGAAACATGCAAATATGGACCTTGGATCTGGCTTTCCCCTAGACCTTAAAGAAACAGGTGGGAGGGCCTAGAACCCACCTGTGCTCTCCAACTCACCCGTCCCCTTGATTTCCAAGGGAGTGTGTGTGGCATTCTCTGAGCCTTTGCACGTGCTAAGCCTGCTTCCCAGAGTGCCCTTCCCCCTCTATACCTTCTAGGCCCTTGCAGATTTCACCTCCTCATCCTGTAATCATCATGATGTATATTTATATAGTCATATAAAATACAGTTCCTATTAATGATAAATTGTGGCATGCATTAGTGCCGGCATAGTGCTGGCCTCGGGAGGAAGGACAGGGTCCTTTCTGGGCCAGGAGTCTAGCCTCCAGCCCACTCCCCCAACCCACCATCCCCGGCACCTGCTTGCAGAACTCTTCCTCAACCTCAATCTCTTCTTCTTCATCCTCCTCCTCCTCCTCTTCTTCATCACCCTCGAAGCAGCCCACGGCATCCACCGTAATGAAGTGGTCCTCGTCTTGACCGGCTATCTCCTTCTCGAGCATCTTCAGCTGCCCAGGGAAGTGCGTGAGGGACCAGGTCAGCTCCGGGCAGCCAAGACGCCACACCTTGCCACCTCTCACCCCCAAAGGTCCCATTCCCTCCGGACCTGCTATGAGTTTGGGCTAGGATAAACCCCAACTTGCTGTGTGGCCTTGGCCAAGGCTCTGTGCCTCTCTGGGCCCATGTCCTCTGAGGGAGCTGGGGTTACCTCCTTGGCTTTGTCCTTGTGCCCCTGGGACTTCACATGCTCCACAAACTTGCGGGGGGTCTTGAAGTAGCGGTTGCAGACAGTGCAGAACGGTCGCAGGGAGTGTTTGGCAATCTGGGAACAGGAGTGCAGACCAATGGGTGGTGGGCAGCATCCCCAGCTGCAAACCCCTTGACAAGTGGCCAGGCAATGCCCAGAGAGACCTCACTTCTCATCTGAAGGCCCACCGTATCTGTAACTAGCTGAGCTGCACTCTGCCCCTGCACCAGAAGGTGGGCAAACACATCCCTTCCCTGTGTGGCAGACTATAAGATGACAGTACATGGCAGTAGAGAGACAGGACAGGGACAGAGAGGAAAAGGGAGAGAGGGCAGCCATTCAAAGGACCCCCACAAGCCACATGGCCGAATGACAGGATGAGACAGTGCCTTGCCCCCACTGGATAGACAGGGAAACTGAGGCCCACAGAAGAAATATGACTGATTCGTCCAGGAACCACACAATGAGTAATAGCCACACAGAGACAATGACCAACATATATTTCTACTCCCAGCCTGGGCTCCCTCCTTCCCCAGCCCTCGGCTTGGAGCTTGCATGTGCCGGTAACTTCACAGCACACAGGCCCTCATACCTTGTGGTCCTGAGTCCTGCGGTGTTGGATCAGGTCCCCCATGTAGTACACCTGACAGGTGTTGCACCAGCGCCTGGGTGGAGGCTCTCTGAATGACAACAATAAAAACAATTACAACATGACACTGTTCTTATAAAGAGAGCAGCTCTCCCAGTTTACTCCATAAATGTAATGCGATTCCAATTTAAATTCCAACAGGATCTTTTCTTAAAACTTAAATGGTTCTGAGGTTCATCTAGACAAACACTTAATCAAGAATAACCAAGAAAATCTGGGGAAAAAAGGAGATTCGGGAGCATTTGGACTACCAGCCATTAAAATAAAAATCACAAGATACAAGTTAAAACTGTAGCATGTTGTATATTCTGACAGTGTATCAGTGGGACAGAATAGGAAGTCCAAAACAAGTTCAAATATAGATAAGAACTTAGCTTCTGATAAACTGATGTTGAGTAGCATAGATTATGTTGGGAGAATTTGCTATCCACTTGGATAAAAGTTGTTTGCACCTCCTACCTCCTACCTTCAAAATAAATTCTAGTTAGACTAGAGATTCAGGCAAAAACTAAAATCGTGGATTTGGCAGTGGATTATTAAATAATGTCCTCAGGATAAAGCATGAACAAAATAAGAAAATACAGATAAGCTAGACTTCATTAAAATTAAAAACTTTTGTGCATCAAAGGACATTATCAAGAAAATGAAATGACAACCTACAGAATGGTAGAAAATATTTGCAAATAATATATTTGATAAAGGTCTGTTGTTGTTAGGTGCCATCGAGTCAATTTTCAACTCACAGTCACCCCATGTGACAGAGCAGAACTGTCCCATAGTTTTCTTGGCTATAATCTGTATGGAAGCATATCGCCAAGTCTTTCTCCTGCGGAGCCATTGGGTGTTTGAGCTGCCAACCTTTGGGTTAGCAGCCAACCATTTAACCATTGCTTATCCAGGGATCCTTGTTAAGGGTCTAGTATCCAGACTATATAAAGAACTCTCACAATTCAACAACAAAAAGACAAACAACCCAGTTAAAAAATGGGCAAAGGAACAGATATTTCTTCAAAGAAGATACACAAATGGCCAATAAGCACAGGAAAAGATGCTCAATATCATTAGTCATCAGGGAAATGCAAATCAAAACCACAATCAGATACCACTTCACACCCATTAAAATGGCTATTAAAAAAACTCCTGAAAATAACAAGTGCTGGTGGGAATTAAAAATGATACAGCTGCTGTAGAAAACAGTTTGGTGGTTTCTCAAAAAGTTAAACATAAACCTACCCAAACTCACACAAACTGAGGTAGAAAATCTGAACAGACCCATAACAAAAGAAATTGAAGAGGTCATTAAAAAAAAAAAAAAAAAAAACCAACAACAAAAAAAAAAAGTCCTGGCCCAGATGGCTTCACTGGAGAATTCTACCAAACATTCAGAGAAGAGCTGACACCAACACCACTCAAACTATTCTAGAACATAGAAAATAAAGGAATACTCCCAAATTCATTCTACAAAGCCAGCATAACCCTGATACCAAAGCTAGGCAAAGACACCACTAAAAAAGAAAATTATAGACCAATATCTCTCATGAATACGGACACAAAAATTCTATCCAACAGAATTCAACAGCATATCAAAAAAATAATACATCATGACCAAGTAGGATTCATAACAGGTATGCAAGGATGGTTCAACATTAGAAAATCAATCACCGTAATCCACCACATAAATAAAACAAAGGACAAGAATCACATGATCATCTCAATCAATGCACAAAAGGCATTTGATATTGTCCAACACTCATTCCTGATAAAAAACTCTCAGCAAAATAGGAAAAGAAGGGAAATTCCTCAACATAATTAATGGCATATATACAAAACCAACAGCCAACATTATTCTCAAAGGAGAAAGACTGAAAGCATTCCCCTTGAGAACGGGAAACAGATAAGGATGCCCTTTATCACCACTCTTATTCAATATTGTACTGGAAGACCTAGCTAGAGCAATAAGGCAAGAAAGGGAAACAAAGGGCATACAAATTGGTAAGGAAAAGTTAAAACTATCCCTATTTGCAGATGACATGATCATATACATAGAAAATCCCAAAGACTCCATAAGAAAGCTACTGGAACTAATAGGATTCAGCAAAGTGGCAGGGTACAAGATGAACATAACAAAAATCAGTTGGATTCTGTTATGGATTGTATTGTGTCCCCCTAAAATGTGTGTCAACTTGGCTAGTCCATGATTTCCAGTAGTGTGTGACTGTCCACCATTTTGTCATCTGATGGGATTTTCCTATGTGTTGTAAATCCTACCTCTATGATGTTAATGAGGTGAGATTAGCGGCAGTTATGTTAATTAGGCAGGACTAAATCTACAAGATTCGGTCGTGATTTAAATCAATCTCTTTTGAGATATAAAAGAAAAAAGCAAGCCGAGAGACATGGGGACCTCATTACTACCAAGCAAGAAGATCCAGAATGTATACGTCCTTTGGACCTGGGGTCTCTGTGCTGAAAAGCTTCTAGACCAGGGGAAGATTGATGACAAGGGCCTTCCCCCAGAGCCAACGGAGAGAGAAAGCCTTCCCCTGGAGCTGGCAGCCTGAATTCGGATGTCTAGCCTCCTAAACTGTGAGAGAGTGAATTTTTCTTTGTTGAAGCCATCCACCTGTGGTATTTCAGTTATAGCAGCACTAGATAACTAAGGCAGATTCCTCTACACTAACAAAGAGAACTCCAAAAAGGAGATCAAGAAAATAATACCATTTA
Source organism: Dugong dugon (assembly GCA_030035585.1). Lineage (NCBI taxonomy): Eukaryota > Metazoa > Chordata > Mammalia > Sirenia > Dugongidae > Dugong > Dugong dugon. Next base: position 72,880,369 of record CM057471.1, read on the forward strand.
CAGTAGCCCTCAAAAAGATAAAATACTTAGGAATAAACCTAACTAGGGACATAAAAGACTTATATAAAGAAAACTACAAAACACTACTGCAAGAAACAAAAAGAAACCTACATAAATGGAAAAAAATACCATGTTCATGGACAGGAAGACTTAACATTGTGAAAATGTCATACTACCCAAGGCAATCTACAAATATAATGCAATCCCAATCCAAATTCCAACAACATTCTTTAATGAGATGGAAAAACTAATCATCACCTTTATATGGAAAGGAAAAGACCCTGGATAAGCAAAGCATTACTGAAGAAGAACAAAGCAGGAGGCCTCACACTCCTCAATCTCAGAACCTACTATGCAGCCACAGTAGTCAAAACAGCCTGGTACTGGTTACAACAACAGACACAAAGACCAACGTAATAGAACGAAGAACCCGGAAGAAAATCCATCCACCCATGGAAAGCTGATCTTTGACAAAGAATTGATGTCCATTAAATGGGGAAGAGAAAGTCTCTTTAATAAATGGTGCTGGCTGTCAAAACTGGACATCCATTTGCAGAAAAATGAAAAAAGATCCATACTTCACACCATACACAAAAACTAACTCAAAATGCATCAAAGACCTAAACGTAAAACCTAAAACTATAAAAATCATGGAAGTAAAAATAGAGACAATGTTAGGGGCCCTAATATATGGCATAAATAGAATACCAAACATAACTAAAAATGCACAAACAGCAGAAGATAAACTATATAACTGGGATCCCCTAAAAATTAAACACTTACGCTCATCAAAAGACTTTGCCAAAAAAGAGAACCTACAGGCTGGGAAAAAAATTTTGGCTACAACATATCCGACAAGAGTCTCATCTCTAAAATTTACAGAAAACAACACCAAAAGACAAACAATCCAGTTTAAACATGGGCAAAGGACATGAACAGACACTGTACCAAAGAAGACATGCAGGCAGCTAACAAACACATGAAGAGATGCTCGTGATCATTAGCCATTAGCGAGATGCAAATCGAAACTACGATGAGATACCATCTCACCCGGACAATAATGGCACTGATTAAAAAACAACAACAACAAAAAACAACAAATGCTGACAAAGGTGTGAGGAGGCTGGAACTCTTATACACTGCTGGTAGGGATGTAAAATTTTACAACCACTACGGAAAACAGTATGGCACTTCCTTAAAAAGCTAGAAATAGAAATATCATATGATCCAACAACCCCACTCTTAGAGAAATAAGAGCCGTAACACAGACATATGCACACCCATGTTCACTGCAGCATTATTCACAAAAGCCAAAAGACAGGAGCAACCTAAGTGCCCATCAACAGATGAATGGATAAACAAACTGTGGTACATACACACAATGGAATACTATGCAACGATAAAGAATAATGATGAAGCCGTGAAACATCTCACGACATGGATGAATCTGGAGGACATTATGCTGAGTGAAATTAGTTGCAAAAGGACAAATATTGTATGAGACCACTACTATAAAAACTCAAGAAAAGGTTTAAACACAGAAGAAAACATTTTTTGATGGTTATGAGGGCAGGAAGGAAGGGGGAGGGGAATTCACTAACTAGATAGTAGACAAGAATCATCTTAGGCACACAATACAGGGGAAGCCAGCACAACTAGACTAAACCAAAAGCTAAGAAGTTTCCTGAACACAACCAAACACTTCAAGGGACAGAGTAGCAGGGGCGAGGGTCTGGGGACCATGGTTTTAAGGGACATCTAGGTCAATTGGCATAACAAAGCTTATTAAGAAAATGTTCTGCATCCCACTTTGGTGAGTGGCAACTGGGGACTTAAAAGCTTGTAAGCAGCCATCTAAGATGCATCAATTGGTCCCAACCCACTTGGAGCAAAGGAGAATGAAGAACACCAAAGACACAAGGAAAATATTAGCCCAAGAGACAAAAGGGCCACATAAACCAGAGACTCCATCAGCCTGAGACCAGAAGAACTAGATGGTGCCTGGCTACCACCAATGACCGCCCTGACAGGGAACACAACACAGAGTCCCTGATGGAGTGGGGGAAAGGTGGGCTGCAGAACTCAAATTCTAGTAAAAAGATAAGACTTAAATGGTTTGACTGAGACTGGAGGGACCCTGGAAGACATGGCCCCCAGACTCTCTGTTAGCCCAAAACTAAAACCAGTCCCGAGGCTAACTCTTCAGACAAAGATTAGACTGGACTACAAGACATAAAATGATACTCGTGAAGAGTGTGCTTCTTAGCTCAAGTAGATACATGAGACTAAATGGGCATCTCCTGTCCAGAGGCGAGATGAGAAGGCAGAGAGGGTCAGGAGCTGGTTGAATGGACATGGGAAATCCGGGGTGGAAAGGAGGAGTGTGCTGTCACAGTATAGGGAGAGCAATTAGGCTCACGTAACAATGCATGTGTAAATTTTTGTATGAGAGACTAACTTGAATTGTAAACTTTCACTTAAAGCACAATTTAAAAAAAAATCTGACTGCATAAAATCTAAAACTTCTACACATTGAGAAATGTCACAAAGAAGATTTTTCAAATGTCAGAGACAAGGTCTGTGTTATCACAGGCCAGAGCGTATTCTTTCACGGAGGCTGCTTGCTAAGGAAGAAAAACCAAATACATACGAAAACATGTTCCAAGTTAGTAAATATACAAACCCTCCACAAAATACGCACATACACAACCTTCCGTAAATGTTAGGGAGCTTGTGGACCTTCCCCAGGCCACTGAAGGAGCCCTAGTAAGAACCCCTGTTGTAGAGTGAGAGTTAAAGACCTGAGAAAGATTCAAATACATTATGTAGCATGAGTCTAATTTTTTGTTTTTAAAAGATTGCTTGCATAAACACAGAAAGGATCATGGAAGGATCTAGGCCAAAACGTAAACAATGTTTATCTCCGGGCAGTGGGGTTATGAGTGATTTTTAATCTTATGTGTCGTGTGTATTTATTTTTGAAATATTACATAATGAACATGATTTTTTTTTTTTTAGTTAAAAAAAGGCACATCACCCATATAATGAAAGTACCATGTGTTAGAGCTTTCAGGGCTGTGGCATCACTAGGGAGGTGTAGGGGGGTGCAGACCACACCAGGTGACACTGTCAGGGGGGTGACACCAAAATGACCGTCTATAAAATTTTGGTGCAGTGTTTCAGCAGAAATTTATTATTTTTTATAAAAATACATCTGTAGTTAGTTATGACAACAAAAACGTTTTTCATAAGCCCAGCTTACATGAATCAATATACCTACAAGGCTAAAACTCTATGCCAATCTACTTTTTGAAACTTCTAATGCCCTCCAGTCAGAGCTGTCATTACTACCCAATTATAATAACGTTTCAAATCACGTGGCTTCGTCCGCATGTGCTAGAAGCACGCCCTGTTGTTTTCGTTGCTGCCAATATTTTTATAGTTGCTGATTTTTTCAAATTTTCTGGTGTTTTAGCTACAATGTTGTGGTAATTAGCATTTGTGAATCTGTATCAGTAACTTTTTTTTTTAAGAATGAAGTAGTAATTAAAGGAAAAAAAGGAGTGATATACGGGAATTACGATTTACGAGTAACATTAGTACAAAAAACACTACTAAGGATTCTGTATGGTTTGGTACAGCAGGAGGTCCATGGGGTGGGTGACACCAGCCCTAGTCACACCACTGTTTCAGGGACTTACAGTTCTCAGTGAAGCCTGTGACGCTGCTGTGAACAAGTCCGGAGCGATCTATGGAACCAGCAGCTCACTCTGGAGGGAGTCATTACTGTGGAATTTTGCTTTTAACCATAACCAAACTTTGTAAAGTTCGAATTTTTTAATGTGCATCTTAAAATCTTTGCAATCAGAAAGCCCATTTACTGGATTATGAAGAAAGTGAGTGGGGAAGTGGACCTGGTAATCAAACAGGCAGCAACCTGTGCCAGTACTGTGCCTGAGGCCTCTTAGAAATGGCCAAGGCAGGCAAAGACTTGACCATGGCGCCCACTGTCTGGGCAGTGAGAAGGAAGGGAACAGTCACCCCCACTGGCTAGGGTGCTGCGCTCAGTTCTAAGGTCAGCACTCCATTCCTACATCTGGGAACCCAATGCTTGATTCCCATGGGGAAACTCATTCCTTGTGACTGAGTAAGCCAGCACTACCCACCTAGAGGTAGGCACATGATCCAGGCCTGGCCAATCAGAACACACTATCCCTAGCCATGGGATTGGTTCAGAAATTATCACATGACCACAACTGGACCATAGAGCATCTTCCCTAGAAACCATTCACTATTGCAGATGTGGATGACTGCCTTTCCTCTGGGGTCACTATGTACACAGGCTGGGGCTAGGGGTGTCCACTGTGCAGAGAAATGGACCTCTCTACGAGATGATGTCCCCTGGACATCATTTGAGTAGCAGTTTCCAGCTGTATCCCTCACTTTCCCAATTTCAAGTCAAAAACATTGCCCCTTTTTGCTCAAGCTAATTTGAGTTGGGTTTCTGTTACTTACAACTGCAAAGGACCCATCTGATACAGGAGGACAGTACTGATGTCCACATGTTGGAGATCAAAATGGGGCAGTCACAGATTGGAATTGGAGGTGTGGTGAAATGAATTCCTTTATGTGGCCTTTTGCCTTGGTTCTCTGGAAAAACAGCTTGAGAGATTTTCTCCTTATACCCTGAGGAGTTACCTTTGCCCTTGTTCTCTGAAGAAGCAATTTGGAAGAGGGGACTCCTAGGTTGTTTCCTATCCCAAAGAGTTCGTTACTTTTATCCTGGGTTGAATGACATTTACTGGGTAAGCTATCACCAATTTGATGGTTTGATACTTTTTATCTGGCCCTGGGCTATGACTGGTCTATTTTATGCACCTTGCAGGGATTGGTCCATTTGATATGCAAATAGTGGCCTGAAAATCCACCCAATAGGATTGAGTGACTTGTGGGGATTGGTAAATTCGCAATCCTCCTGTGAGGGCCATTCCTCAAAACTGACAAGGAGTTTGCTTATACAAGTGGCCAACCCCACACAGGCTTTTCAGAGAACAAAGCAGCAGCAAGGAGAGAAGACAGAAGCAGCAGAGAGAGAGGAGGCAAGGAACCTAGTAAAAGAGCTGTAATATGGGTCAAGGGCTGTAACACTGAAGTTGGCAAGGGGCCCAGAAGGGGCCCTGTGGCATAGCCAGCAGTGATGGGCCCAGAAAGGGCCCCGTGGCAGAGCCGGTGATGATGGCAGAAAGCTGCTGCTAGAAGAACAGCAGCTGAGCAAGCTGCTACACAGGCTATGAGCTGGGCCAGCTAGCAGCAGAAAGGCCAATGGTGAGGAGGCCGAAGGCAGAAAGGCCTGCACAGCCGAGAGGGGATGTACATGGCTGAGAGGGAGTGTGCACAGCCAAGAGAAGGGCCTGCCTGCCTGCACGGCCAAGAGAAGGTTCTAAGAGAGATGTCCTGCACTCAAGAAGGGGGGGATATGCTCTCCACCTCAGGGGAGACTTCCAGACCTTGTCTGTGTTCATCCTGATCCTGATCCTGAGTTGTTTCTGTTACTTTCAAGTTGATCCTGATCCCAAGTTGTAGCCTGTTGCTTCCTTAATAAATCACGTAACTGTGAGTATAGTCTGTGAGTTCTGTGTGACCACAGCAATGAATTCCTGAGCCCAACAGAGAAGTAAAGAGTGCCGTGAGGTGAAAGGCTGATGTCAGAAATGGTGAAGAAGTTGGAGAGTGGAGGTATGTCTGATCTCCACCTCATAGGAACCAGCTTTGTGCTGATTCTGATTCTTATTCCTTGGCAATCTAGGCAAGTTCTGACGCCGCATTACAGGAGGGATATTTTGTTTTGCCATTTGTTGTGAATACTTTAATGCAGCTGGGCCCTGACAGATATGCGATACTGACGCTGGTGACATGCCCAAGAGGACACCAAGATGATGATGCAGCTGAGAAACTATGGCCTTGAAAACTACTTTTCCTTCAGTTGAACTGCCTTATCCTTCACGAAGCTTGTCTTGTACAGGCCCCCATTCCTGGACCACTCCCCATCCCAGTAAACCAGGCTCCACCTCTCTGGGTCCCAAAGTGCCACTGCCATAGTATTTTCCATGACGGATTGGGAAGACCTGATCCCTTCTCCACCCCCATTGGATTGTGAGCTCTGGAAGGCCAGGACTCCATCCCAGATTCCCCAGGGCCTGGTATGGGGTCAGCCCAGGGTTTCTGACTGTGTTGGATGAAGGAAAGACAGGCAGTCTGTCTGAAGGATGAATTCTTACTCCCCACCCCAAACCCTCTCCCCCAAACTTGTTAACAGCCTGGGTTATATCCTTCCGGTTTTCTTCTGACATAGTCAATTGCAACATGCAGTTCTGAATCCTGTTTTAACTTGACATTGCATCGTACTTATTTCCATATGATTCTATATTCCCATAATTGTTCTATTTATTGGTTGTTTCCCTAAGTGGACAGGCCTTAACTGGTCTAACCAATCCCCCAGTTTTGGATATTTTAGATCGTTTTCAATTAAATTATTTTCACCATTATATTAATCCTGCAAGGAACATCTTTGTGATCAAATTTTTCGTATGTTTATGATTCTTTCACTTAAGTATAAGTCCTGGGTCAGCAGGCAATGGAAGGCTTAAGGCTTGAGAACACACTTCAAAACCACATAAGGGAACTCTTCTCTCAGTGAGAGTGGGATAACAGAGACACGAGCTGCCCGTGGAGGTGTGCAAACAGAGATGTTTCTCAGAGGCCTACCAAGAGCCCCCCCTGTCCCCTCATCCCCATTTGGGGAGCTTCAAGCTGTGACCCCTATAAACTCTCACAGCCCAGTCCCTGACCACTGACTCAAGGGCCTATCCAGCCGGGGGATGGGTTTGATTTGATCTTCATAGTGGTTGTTTTGCGTTAATTCTGAACTAGCTGTTAACATTTTGAAACTGGGAGATTTCACATATAAATCTGGGTTTCTGGATCTTTCTGAAAAACTGGGCGATAAGGAGGGGCAGCTGTCCCGTGACATAGAGTCCATGCCCCCAGGTGGCCTGTGCCAACGATGTCCACTTCTCTCACTGATGATGCCTCTCAACCCCTACAGGCCTCTGTGACTACCCACAGGGTTGGGGAAGGTCCTCCAGCTTCCCATAGGCCTTCTCACATGAGAGGTGACATTTCTGATTGGCTGAACCCCCATGTCAATGATGCAGGGAGAGGTGGGAGAGTGCTAATCTTGTTCAACAGGGTGACCTGGTCCTCACCATCATGCTCCACGGTTGGGGTGAGCATATATGCAAGGGAGCAGGGATCTGTGCCACAGCCTGCCTCCCTCCCACGTGGTTTGTCACATTGTTCCTGCCGGGATGGGACCAGAAGAACTAACTAATTCATGAATTCCAATATTATACCCACCACCAGGCCATGTTACAGATGGGGAAAACTGAGGTCCCAGGTCACACAGTTAATAGTGTGAAGAGGACTCCAGGGGAGGGCAATGCTTCGTCCAAAGGTAGATCTTGCAGATGGCAGATTCAGAGCCTCTCTGGAGATCTTAGCCTTGCCCACCCCATAAGACTGCCCACTCCCCAGCACTCAGCCTCTGAGACCCGCCCCCACTCACTCCTCCTCTGTCTCCAGGACATCCCGGGGCACAGGCAGCAGGGACAGGAGGCAGGCTTGACTCATGTGCTGGATCTCCCCGAGCCGCTGCTGGTGCTGGACCCCAGCCATGTGGTCCTGGAACTCCTGCAGCAGGAGGGAGTGAAGGATCGGCATGAGGCGTGAACCCCAGGGCAGCAGGCAACAGTGGGGCCCAGGGAGGAGGATTCCAGTCTCACCCTCACAGCCATCTGGCCATTGCTATAGACCATTACTCTCACAACAGCCCTACCTGGGCCACAGCAGGGAAGGTAAACCAAGGCACAGAGTGAGCACATACCAGCCAGAACTTCTGCCCCTCCCAGGAAGAAGCTGGCTGTGTGGAGGGAAGACTGTGTCTTCTGGGTCTCCACAGCTCTGCTTGGAATAAAGTAGACAGCAACAGGAGCAACAATACCAATAGCAGTAATAATATGAGTACTGTGCTGCTATTAATGCTCCATGTGAACGCTCACTCTGGGCCAGGCCTGGGGCTCATGATTTCAATGTCAACTTCCTGAATCATCAGAAACACCTGATAAGGTGGGTTGTAAATGTCTCTTCATCTGACTCATGAGGAAACTGTGACAAGGCCCACACATCTGGTCAGAGGCCCACCTGGATTTGAACGAGGTCTGCCTGGCTCTAAAATCCTACATTCCTGACTGCTCAGGAAATGTTTTCTGAGGAAATGAACAACTTCCAAGGGCGGGGCTACTCAGATAGCTACAGAAGGGGCAGGCTGGGCATTCCATATAGACCCCAGCCTCTTCCCCACCCACCAACCCACCCACCTGGGGCTTAGGGGTGCAGTACCTGCTGACTGGTACAACTGGCCTTGCAGATATAGCAGAAGAACTGAAGGGCCTGCTTGGAAGGCGTGCTGCTGGCGGCGGCAGTGGTGGACATGGAGTCGCTGGGACGGGGTGTGGGAGTCAGGGGTACAGTGCTAAAGGCCCGGCTGTCACTGCTCTGCAGGATGGTGACCTTCAGGGAGCCCCCAGCACCCCACACCTGCACCAGGAGCAGGAACAGAGCTACACCAACCAGGTGCTTATGGTGAGTCACCCCAGTGCTGGACAAACACTATCGAATTCAGTCTGGTCTGCCTAAGCACCCCAGGTGGGAGGGCTGCCATCCCATTTCACAGATGGGAGAAACAGGAGGGGGCCCTAAGGTGGTCTATCGCACTGCTGGGTTCTGTGGCCCTCAAGTCCTCCCCAGTGCCCAGGCTGGACCCCCAGCTGCCACATGAATGTCTCCACCCACCCTGAGCATCTCTCCAGCTCTTTTTTCACATTCTCCCACATCCAGGCTGCTGGCAGATTCCTCCTGGCTCTCCTCCATGCTGACCTGGGCATCCACTGGCCCCAGCGAGGCCTCCTCCAGGCCTGAAATGACAGATGTTCTCTGTTCCCCAGAGTCCATCTCCCACCCTAGGTCCAGAGAGACCCGAGCCCAAAACTGCCTTCTCTGCCCACAGCTAGGAGTTTCAAGCCTCCAATGTGGACAGCCAGATCCTGGTTCCAGGCCCAGACCTCAGTCTCAGGCTGTCCCAGAGTCAGAAAATATCAGGGAGGAACAAAGGGTCCTGGCAGAGCTGCTCCATCACTGGGGTTGGGTGGGGAGCCAGAGCTCACTTACCTCCTCCAGCTTCTACCATATCAGGCAATGTGTCCAGCACCGTGCCATGATCTAGAACCGGTGCTTGCTCCGCTGGCATCAACACCTGTGGCTGGGTCTGAGGCTGCCCCTGGGTCTGCTCCGGTGGCAACTGCACTGGAGACTGCTCAAGTTGCTGCTCCCGTGGCTGTTCCAGGGGCTGGACCCTTGGCCATGCTTGTGTCTGCAGCTGGGTCTGTGCCTGTGGGTACGTCTGGGTCTGTGCCTGTGTGTACGTCTGTGTCTGTGCCTGCTTCCGCAGCTGTGCCTGCTTTGAGGGCTGTGAAGGTGCCTGTGGCTGCACCTGTGGCTGCACCTGCTTCTGCTGAGGCACTGAGTGCTCTGGATAGGTCTGTGTTTGTGCCTGCTTCTGCAGCTTTGGCTGCACCTGGGCATCCATTTGGGGCATCTGTGGCTGAGTCTGTGGCTGCACCTGGGCCTGGATCTGCAGAACCTGTGGTGGGAATCGTGGTGGCACACAGGCTTCTGGAGACTCAGGCATCAGGTCAGGCGTCTGTGTCTGCTTCGGTAGTGTCATCCCGGCCTGTGGCTGAACCTTCGCCTGCAGCTGCCCTGGAGGCCCCTTCTCTGCAGGCTCCTCTGAGCTAGGAAGGACCAAGAAAAATCAAATTCATGTCTTCCCAGAGGCCCAGTGGAAGCTCCCAAGAAAGGCTGAGACCTGGGTTCCAATACTCACTCTACCACTTATGAGCTGGACAAGCCCCTTCACCTCTCTGAGCCTCAGTTGCATGTAAGTAAGTTGGGGAATCACAATACCCCCACAACTTGCTAATATGTACCCAAAGCCCTGTAAGCCTGCCCACCCTCTGCCTACTCTCTGGGTCCCAGATGCACATCTCCACCCTTCCAACTGGCCCCCTAACCTAGCCTCCAGGTGGGGCTCAGTCACAGTGAAGACCCCAGGGTCGGCCTGGGGACCTCCCAGATAAGGTACAGAATTAGGCTGGACCTTCCTGAAAGCCAGAGGCTAAGGTTCTAAAGGGTCCTGCCCCGCTCCCTTTGCAGGAATGACAGTACAGGGCACCTGAGCCCCGGGCAGGTTTTCAGCATCAGTTACCTTTTCAACCTCTTGGCTGGTGGCTGCGATGCCTCACAAGGCTCCGGCTCTGATGCTGGGGTGCATTTCTCCTTAGTGATGCCATCTGGGCAGTGGGGGGACTCTTGACCTGGAATAGAGGGCAGATGGATGAGCATGGATGCTGGGTTGAACACTTAAGAGCTTCAGGAAATGAGGCCTGGGCTCACCCCCACACACACCATCCCATCCCTGACCCGAGAGGGGAAGGTTAGCCCACCTGCCTCCCAGATGTGCCTCTGCTACCCAACGGCACTGCGCCCACCTGCCCCAACTGAAGGGCCAGCAGCCTCCCTCCCTCACCTTCTGACGTGTTGGTTCTGGGCTCTGCGGCTTCCTCAGACCCCTCTGGGGGGTCTGACTTGTCTTCCACAGGTGTTGTCTGAGAAGAAGAATCCTGCTTCCTTTCAGAAACCATTTCTGACATCTGACATCCACCCTTGCAAATGTCACCTTGCCCAACAGTGGCTGCACCAGTCCCCCAGAGGATGAAGGGGCCCAGGGTACCTCTGGCCAGCCTGGCCCCACAGCTGCTGGGCAGATGGTCCTAAACACCCCAAGAATTGTGTCTAGGAGGGTCCATCTAGCTGCCACAGGTTTGGGGGACACAAAGCCTTCTCCCGGCCCACACTGCTGCCTCCTGACTTCCTGACCCCCTTAACGAAGTAGCCAGAGGGATCTCTCTAAAATGCAAACTTGATCACATCTCTCATCTCTTTTGGGCTTAAAGCCACCCTGTGCTTCCCTACCCTGGAGTTCTCCTTACCCCAACCCCCAAGCCCCCGCACCATCTGGCCTCTGCCCCGTGCTCCATTCCAGCCTCATCTCCCTCTACTCCTCCCTCATCCTCTTTGTTCCATCCACACTGGCCTTCTTTCCAAAGTCCCAGGCCTCCTCCTGCCCCCTAGGCCTTCACCCAGAGCCTCAAAGGCACTTCTTACTGGAAGTGCTCCTGACCCCAGAGTAGGTGCAGATTCCTAGTACAGGTCCCAGAGTGCCTTGGGCTTCTCCTTTTGCCATATTTCATAATCTTAACTAATTAGTTGGAGTATTATTTGCATTTCATGTCTCTCACCACCTTACTCCCAACTCTAGCCCAAGAATTCCAGGAGAGCCAGACCTGAGATCATCTTTATCCCTGAATCCCCTGGACCCCCAGCAAGTGCTAACAGATGTTTGCTAAATAAACACATGACTCTGGCCAGGGCCAGGCCTCCCCAGGAGTCCGCCTGCAGCCTCCCTCCCTTCCGCTAAGCCTGAGGGGCAGCCCCACGACTTGGCCACTGGGGTCCAGCTGTGTGGCCCAGGGCAACCCCCCCACCCCACTCTCTGAGCCTCAGTTTTCACACATGTAAAGCAAAGAGGGCGGACACTAGACTGTCCTTAAAGGACCATGTTATGACAGGCTTATCAGAAGGTCCAAGGCTAGGGTCCCTGTCTGGAGGGGCATGCCTCGGAGCAGCCAGGAAAGGAGGAGCTTTCCCCAGCCCCAGAACTACACTCAGAATCATGGTGTGTGTAAGGGGCTGCTGGGAGTTTTGGGGACAGGACAGTCTCAAGAGAGGTGATGCCCTTTGCAAGTCTCTGAATCTTTCTGCTTATGTCAGGGAAAGGCTCTCAAACACTAGCTCATCTCTATTTAACAGGAGCCAGAGGGCTGCAGACTCAGAACCTTCAGCTGGCAACAGTGTATAGTTCAGGATTTTATAACATTGTTTTATCCCAATTTCATTTCTTTTAATTCTATTTATGACTAGTCACACTGGTTTTTGCACTTCAGGTAGCAATACAAAGTTTCCTTTTTAAATAAATGTAACTGAAAACAAGCTAGTTCATTTAAAGCTGTGCTATCACAAACAGTAGCCACTGGCCACGCATGGCTTTTGGGTCCTTGAAATGTGGCCAGTTCAAATTGTGATGATCCGATGTGCTGTAAATATAACACACACTAGATTCTGAAGACTTAGTACAAAAAAAGAAAGACTGTAAAAATACCTCAGTAATAAATTTTTATACTCACTACATGGTAAAATGATAACATATTTGATACATTGAGTTAAATAAAATATATTAGTGAAATTAATTTCACCTGTTTCTTTTTATTTTTTAAAAAATGTGGTTACTAGATAATTTTAAATTACGACAGTGCTGATTTAAAGAGAATTATCAAGTAAATAATAGTACTGGTAGTGTTTGGACATGGCAAAAATCATACTAGGGTATGGGAATGTTTGAAGTTTGGGGAAAACTAGACAAGTCAGCCTCCTACTTTATAGATGAGGAAACTGAGGCACAAAGAGGTGTGACCTGCCCAAAAATCCAGGGTGAGCCAGAGTGGCTAGAGCTGGGCTGATGCCCAAGTGTCCCCTCTTCCCCTCCCATCCGCACCTGCTCTACTCACCTTGCGACTAGGGGTAGTGGAAGAGGGGGTGCGGGCCTGTTTCTGGGGAGTCCGCCCTGAGAGGTTGAGCTGGGAGGGGTTCATGGGGACCCCAACAGGAGGGGGGCCCAGCAGGGACTGGCGAGTGGCCTGGGGAAAGAACTGCTGTAGATTTGGGGTGGCCACCTGGGGGGGTGTAAGGCTGGGGGCTGGCAGGTTTGGGGTTGCCAGGTTGTAGCTGCGGAGGTTACCTGTGGGCGAGAAGAGGGGAGAAGAGGGATCACAATTGTGGTTGGGCAGTAAAGGTGAGTGTTAGGGGTCAGTCCCCCAAAGCATCATGGGAACATAACAGACAACTCTGAAGGGGACCATTCCCCACCCAAGGAGCCAGAGGAAAGAGATGAGAGCCAGGGGTCAGTCCCACCTGGGCACTGGTGGTAGAAGAGGCCTTAGGGCTGGTTTTCTGCTCCAACTGGGGGGCAGGGATAGGCTAAGGGGGGGCACTGCCTTTTCCCCCTCCAGATGTCTCCCCGGTCAGTGGTTTGACCCAGTGCAAGGCCCGTTAGGAGACCCAGCAAGACGGCTGGTCCCTGGAATAATGAGACACCCCCACACCCACCAGCTACCCTTCATCAAAGGCCAACTATGAACCAGGCACTGTGCTAAGTACTTTCTATACATCAGCAGTCCTCAGGGTAGGTACTATTATCTTTAATTTACTGACGAGAAAATGGAGACAAAGTGGAGGAGCAGCTTGGCAGGTCTGTGAGAGGATCCTCCTGACCCCGCTCTCTCCTTGCCCTCCCCTAGCCAAGTTATCACCAAGTCCTATCAACTCTGTCTCCTACACCTACTCTTCCTAGTCTGGCATCTCCTCTCTATCCCCACTCTCACCCCATCTCTTCCAAAGCCACTTCATCCCTTACCTAAATTTCAGCCACCACCTTGTGACAGACAAGCAGCAAACAGTGATCTTTCTAAAACCACATTGTGACCTTGCTCCTCCCCCTGCCTAAACCCTTCCATAGCTTCCTGATGCTTGGGAATGGAGCCCAGTCCTCACCGTGGAGGTCCAAACCAGCCTACCTCACTGACCCCTTTTCTTGACATTCTTCCCATACACACCCCCACTATACTCCAGCCATATGCCCCCAAGCATCCCTCTAACATGCCTCGTTTCTTCCTGCTTCTGGGCCTTTGCACATGCTATTCCCTCTGCCTGGGCTATTCTACCCTCCACTAACTCCTAATCATCTTTAGGTGTTTATCCTCTAGGAGGTCTTCCCAGACCCCCCCTATGTCTTCCCAGCACCCCCTCTATGTCCCCCACAGGCCGAGGACCAGCTGCACAATCTCTGTCTGCCTCCAGCTGCCCACAGCCCAACCACACTGGGAACTCCTCAAGGGCAGGCCCCTCATCCAACTCAGCTCCATACCTCAGGGGAGACCCAGTGCTCAGGAAGGGTTTGAGAAATGAAATACAGTTGGAAACCTTGCCCCAGTGCACTCAGGTGCCTCATTGTGCTGGGGTGTGAAGCACAGGGATTAAGGGTATGGGTCAGAAGTGCCGTGAGAACTGGATTCAAATTCAGACTCTACAGTACAAGCTCTGTGACCTTGGGCAAATCAGTTTCTCCTTCTCTCCTTCATCTTTAGAATGGGGATAATAATATTGCTTGCCTCACAATGTTTTATGAGGATTCAAAGAGATATATGAATGTGCCTGGTACATAGTAAGTGCTTAATTAACATAAACTTAAAATAAATGCATATACACGTGTACAGAGAGAGCCAGCGCACCAGCTCTTAAAAACAGTAAGACGAAAGATGGAACACCCTAATAGAAAAGGACAAAGGACATGGACAAGTCACAAAAATACGAACGGTTAACAGACAAATATAAAATGTTCAATGGCACTAGCATTCAAAGAAATGTAAATTAAAACCTTAATGAGATAGCTTGTCTTGCCAACCAAATTAGTATATTATATATATTAAAAAAAACATATAATACCCAATGGTGCTGTGGGCATGGTGAGGCCGGCACTGTCATACATGGCTGGTGGCATTGCAAACTGGTCCAGTCCTTTGGGAAAGCAATTTGGCAATACTTATCAAGAGGCATAAAACATCCATCTCCATCCATCATTCTACTTTTGGGAATCCATTCTAAGAAAATAATCTCAAACACGGAAAAAGATATTCATCCCAGTGTTACTTAAAACAGAAAAAAAAAAAAAGAAAAGAAACAGCTCAACTGTCCAATAAAAGGAGAAGGTTTAGGTAAGCAAGGACACATCCCGCCAGTGGAATACTGAACAGCTATTACAAATCATCTTTACAGAGATCATGCCAATATAAAAAAAAACAAAACAAAAAAAAACAAAATACAGCCTTCCACTAAGGATGCAACCACAATCAAGTACAAATTCCCACGTGTGTGTTTAGAAAAAAATGGGAGGAGATATACTAAAACATTGACCGATGGTGCCTTCAAATGATGGTTTGGGTTTTCCTATAGCCTTTGTTTGTATCTTTCCACTCTTCTTTGAAGAGTATGGGGAAAGAAAAAGGGGAAAGAATGTATGTATACACTGTGGGTCTCTGGGTGTACTTTTATCTCTCCAGCCATCTATCTATCATTTGCAAGTCAGCTCCCAGGACCATCCACACCCACGTGGCCCTAGCAGGACTGAAGACTAACAAACCATCATACCTTCCGATGGCTAACGACACAGCTCTGCAGTAAGATGTGGACTCTAATTCTCATTTCAATCAACACCCACTCACTGTGTGACCTTGAGCACATGACCCTTTCAAAGCCTCAGTTTCTTCATCTGTAAAATGGGGATGATGGGTATTATCTACCCCTAGGTTGTCAGCAGAGTCAAGGAGTTGAGTTTCGAAAGGCCTCAGCACAGTGCCTGGCCCAGAGGGAGCACCCAGGAAGCCACTGCTACCATTATTGTTAACAGCGCTTTGGGAGGGGCTGAGTCTGAAGATGAACTGGTCCCAGGTCACCGGGCCCCTGGATTACTCCTTCAGGGGCTGAGGGATCAGAAGCAGCATCTAGGAAGAAAGAGCCGAGAGGCTTCTCTCCACAGGGAAACTGAGGCAAGGATACAAGTTTAACGCACAGATCTAGAGATACCCACTCAGACACTGGAGGTCAGAAGGCCCAGGACCTGGTCTAGCTCAACCACTGTGGGTGTTATATGACTCAGGGAGAATGACTTCCCTTCTCTGGGTCTCAGCTTCCTCATCTGTCAAATGGGATATGGAGGTGTTGTTGTTCTGTGCCATCGAGTCAATTCTGACTCATAGGAACCCTATATGACAGAATAGAACTGCCCTATGGTGGCGCAGTGGTTAAGTGCTCGACTACCAACCAAAAAATCAGCAGTTCAAACCCACCAGCCACTCCTCGGGAGAACGATGTGGCAGTCTGCTTCCATAAAGATTTACAGCCTTGGAAACCCTATGGGGCAGTTCTACTCTTGTACTATAGGGTCACTATGAGTCAGAATCAACTAGACTGCAATGAGTTTGTCTTTTTTTAAAAATCTTTACAGGCACAGGTTGCCAGGTCTTTTCTCCTGTGGAGTGGCTGGGTAGGTTTGAACTGCTGACCTGTTGGTTAGCAGCCGGGCACTTAACCATTGCACTACCAGGGCTCCTTAGAATATGGAGGAGGGTGGTCAAGATACTCCTTTCCCTCCATTAGCTTATCTAATCTGAATGTATGAGAAGTGCTCTGAGTACTGTCCACAGCACCAGCACCATGGCCAAGGGCTTGGCTCTGGGATCAGACAGACATGTACTCAGCTGAGCCACTTAGGGACTTGTACCTCCTGAAGCCCCAGTGTATTCATGTGTAAATTAGGGTGCTGAGATAGTTCCCTCTCAGGGTTACTGACTGGATGTGATGAGATTTAGTGAAAGAGGGCTGCTGGGGAGCTACACGAAAATGGAGTGGGAAGGGGCCTGGAGCCATACCTTGCAACTGCTGTAAAAGCAAAGCTCTCTGCAGCACAGAGCCGTTGAGGAGGGAGGCCGAGTTGGTGCCCTGGAGATTCAGAAGCTGCTGCTGTGGCTGCTGCTGGGGGAGTCCCCTGTATGTTGGGAGGGTGTGTCAGAGGGTTGCTGGGAAGGCACATAGAGGATTCCCCTGGGGGTAGGAGTTGATGATCCCCCAAGCCTCAAGCAAGGATGCCTCTGGGAGAAAGGACTGTGGTGAGGGGCCTTCAAGATATGGGTCTGAGTGGCAGGGCTGGGGCCACCAGCACCCGGGCCAGTGGGAAGCTCACCTGCCCACCGCCATGGGCATGGGGGCCTGCGGTGGGGACTGCTGTAGCAGCTGCTGGAGTTGCAGCAACTGCTGCTGCTGCAGTTGCTGTTGCTGAAGCTGCTGCTGCTGGAGTTGTTGCTGCTGCAGCTGCTGGAGCTGCTGCTGCTGGCTGAACATGGTGGCTAGGGGTAGAAAGACGGGTAAGATGGAATCCCCCCATAGTCAGTCCAGTTCTCCTCCCATCCACGGCCACTCAGCCCAACCCACAGCCCTCAAATACGGCCTGCTGAACTTCACAGCTACACTCCCAATCCTGCCAAGAGCATGCCACATTCGCAAGCCATCATTTTTAATACCCCTCCAATCCTGCCAGCAGCAACCCTATTCAACCGCCCTCCAGTCAATTTACCCAAATCCTGACAATAGCCCTTCTTCATATCCCCAACCCCGACCTCCAACTCTCGCGGCTCCATCCTTCCAGGAAGAGCGCCTCCCTACCCCCATCATTCTGCACCAATCGCGTCCCGCCGCTTGCCCCTTTCGACTCACACCTCTTTGTGATATTCCCACCCTCTCCCCGTGCACTATCTCGTTGTCAACAAGATTCAACGACCCCACCACTCCAATACTCTTTCACTTCCGCCCATGAACCAAGCAGACTTCCCTCTACCCCATTCCCACCCCCCCATGCCCTCCCAACTCCCCCGTCCCCCATTCCGCTAACTCCTTGCTCTGCAGATACAGGCATCACCCATCAAATCCTGAAATCCCACCAGCCCGCGAAGTCCGCAGCCTCCATTCAAGTTGTCCCTAACTCCCTACCCCGCTAAAAGTCCCCCGCACCTCGCCTTTTGCCGCGGGAATTGCACAGCCTCCTCCCCGCACCCCCTCAGCAATCGCGTCGCCCTCTCGGGAAGAAAGGGCTGGGGGCCTGCCACGCGCTGGCCGGGCGGCTACAGCTCCCGTTCTCCGGGGTTCCCCGCGGCTCCGCCGGGGCCTGCCCGCTCGGAAGGCCCCTCCGCGGGCCGGGCCGGCAGCGCCCTCTGGAGGACGGGAGGTCCTGGTGCCGCCGGCCGCGCCGCGAGAACCTTCCCGCGCACCGGTCACGCTGCGGGGGCGGCGCCAGCTCACCCGGCGACCCCGCGGCTGTGGGCGTGCCTCGGGGGTGCGAGGGGGCCCTAGGCAGGGCAGACCCTCTATCTCGCGTCCTCCGCAACCAGAAGGGGCGTCTCTGAGCCCAAGGTCCATCTGTCGCCCGGAGGGATCTGTCGTCAGGCAGAGCCATCGCAGGGGTCTTGGAGAAGGACCAGTCCCCAACCGACCTCCCTGCGGCCAGTCCCGCGAACCTGGAGCCCCGCGCGGAGCTGGCGTGGGAGGGGGCGTGCACCCGGCCGATTTGCATTCGGGGACCGAGGCCCGGCAAGAGGGCGACCGGCCATGGTCGCACATCCCGGCAGAAGAGCTTGCCCTAGAAGGGGTGGGTGGGGGCTCGGTCAGAAGTATTCTCATTAGATGTGGCTCTGGAGTGGGTGAGGAGGGCTGAGTTCAGCTGTAAAAAACGGGGGTTCATACTGCCCCTAAAACGGTTCTAACCCAAGGACTCCTTTATGGATGACTCTGTCTCCTGCCCCGGCGCCCCACCCCCACCCCGCCCGGGCCCCATACGGGTACTGTGCTAAACAACTCTTAGTTACTAAGCAGCAATTCCTATTGCCTTTTCTTTTGCTCAGAGCCGTCAATGTCTGTAACAGCCCTGGAGGATTCGCTCTTTTTGCATTAAGCACCGACTATGTGCCAGCACTGCACACGGTGGCGAGAGGAACGCGCAGATCAGAGTCTGGCCGACTGTTTTGATGGAGGGAGGTCAGGCAGCGAAGCCCAGCGGCTCAACAAATCACTGCAGTCATGTGACAAGTGCTGCCCTAAAGCTCTAGCCCGGGCTCTACCGCAGCCTCCGGCGGCGGCGGAGGTACCTAACCGTCTGGACCAGTAGCGGAAGAGCTGGGAGTTAGAGGCGCCCGGGGTGGGGCCGGGGTCAGGGACGCGTAGGCGCCTGTAGGTGGAAAGGCAGGCGGGAAGGTTGGGCTTTGAGCGCCGGGCTGAGGAGTTCAGGCTCCCTCCCTCCCACCCCAAAGGTAGGAGCGCTAGGGGAGGGTATGAAGCCCGGAGCAACAGTATCAAACACGAGGATTAGAAAATTCATTCTGGGTGAGAGACAATGGTGGTGGCCCGAAGCAAGACAGTCAGCGGAGAAGAAAAGGGACCGAGAGAGAGAGCCCACGCGTCCAAACAGGTCGAAGCACATTGGCACCCTGACCTGGACACTGGAGTCAGAGAAGTCCAAGGTTGACCCTGGCGCATGTGGGAGTCTGTTTTCTCGTCTGTACAGTGGGTGCCACCTCCCAGGGTAGTGTGAAGATGACATTTACATAGTGCTTAGCAGACACCTGGCACACAGAGAGCTTAGCAAACTGCCACAGTAAAAAAAAAAAAACTATAAATAATGCTCACGCTGGTGAAGGATGGGAAGACAGTACTGACTTCCTCCATTTCATCAGTTTACCTTTCTGGAAAGCAGTTTGCAATTATGTATCAAGATTCCTGCACATGTTCTGCCCTTTGACCTGGTATCCCCACTTGTAGGAATCTAGCCTAGCAAATAATCAGAAATGAGATTTTCAAAAGCCAGCAGGCTACTCAGGGAACATTATTTATAATAGCTGCCTGGAAAATAATCAACTTTAGGGGAGCAGCTAAATAAATCATAGCGTCCGCCTCTTATGGAATAGCATACAGCCATCAGAAATTATATTTTCAAAGAATCTTTAAACACTCACAATATGATGTGAAGTGAACTCAGCAGGATACAAAACTGTGTATACATCCTGGTTTGGGAAAGAATAAATACATGTGTGTAGTGGGCTCATGCTGGGGGTTCACTTTCTGTCCTTTTTTCTAATTTGCTGTGATGGGTTTGTATAAAGTTATCATGGAGAGGGAGTGAACCTTTTTTTTTTTTCTTTTTAATGCATATGACCTTGTGCTGCCTCTTCAAAGGCCAGATGAGATAATGAATGGGGACATTGGGGCTAGACTCTTGTTAACTGCTTTTAAACAACCCCATACAGGCAAAGCCCTCCAAGGAATATTATCAGAGGGAGAAGAGAGGCCTCATCTCTTAGCATCCCAAATGGAGTCTCAGGTTGGAGAATCACCATGAGGCCTCATTCTTGCCTCTGATTTGAGATGCCCCTTTATCACAAAATAAATTCTTATACACATTTGGATCTATATCCAGATTCATTCTGCTCCAGGAATCTACCTGTCTCTTCCCATGATGATACCACACGGTGTGATCATTGTAGGTTTAGAATATGTTTTAGTGCCTGATAGCACAAGCTTCTGACATTCTTCTTCTTTTTTCTAAATATTTCTTGCCAACTCTCAATCATGTACTTTTTCAGATAAATTATAGAAATAAAAAGTAAAATTATATAAAATAATAAAAATAATGTCAAACCCCCCCCCGAAAAATCCCATCAGAATTTTGATTGGCATTGCATTAAATGTGCTAAGTTGGAGAGGAGCTGACATATTTACACCAAGTTTTTCAGTTTAAGAATGAGACAAATGTCTCCATTTATTCAAGCTTTCTCTTATGTTATGGTTTTGCAGGTTTCTTCAGCTAGCTAGCACCTGTGCAGTTTCTTTGGTGGCTGTTGTCACTATTTTCCCAGCATAATGTCTAACCAACTATTAATTGTGGCATATTTATCTTGTAACCTACCACTTCTCTCACCTTGAATTATTTCTGCACAGAGTGATGTCATTTTCCCCTCAAGGGCAGAAAGCAGCTGCTGAGTCTTCCCTGTGTCCTTGGGGCCCAGCTCTGAGCCCTGCACATCACAGCTGGCTGGTGAAGGTTGATTGAATGAAGGAAGGAAGGAATTGCTCCAGGATGTAGTTTCTTCCCTCTGTCCTCAGATGTTCAGCATAAGCAGCTCTTCTCTCCTTGACACCTGTGACCATCACCCCACAGAAGTGAGCCCCCCAGGTGCCCAGCACAGCACAGCAAGACAAGCGACATGGATCAGTGTCAGCATAACTCCAGCTCAGAAACCGTGGGAACAGACTGTGCTCAGTGACAGCTCCAGGTCAGACAAGAGGCAGAGAACAATCTAAGGCCATATGCGTATCACACACCTCCCCAGTGGCTGTCGCCCACCTGTGTCTTTAACTGTAAATAAACAGGGAGAGAGAAACAGAGGACAGAGGTGGAGGATGGCAGGATGGGCACAGTCCTGTCACTGCCCCAACTCCCGTGGTGACCCAGGGCAGATCACCTCCCGATTTGGGGTCTTAGGTTGACCATCTCTGCTGAACAGATTGACTTGTAGGTTAGAGGCATCTACCTGCCTGGGCCTTGTCTGCTCTCCATCAATCCCTTCACCTCCTTTGGCTCTGACAGGTGTGACCCCCAGTGGGGAAGAAGAATACGGGGCACCCTGAAAGTCACTCTAATCCTGGCCTGCATTTCCATCCTATAGTGGGTTGAATTAAAGAAAACAAAACAAACAAAAAACAGTTGCCATGGAGTCATCTCTGACTCATGGTGACCCCATGTGTGTCAGCTCTGAACTGTGCTCCATAGGGTTTTCAATGGCTGATTTTTTGGAAGTAGATCGCCAGGCCTTTCTTCCAAGGCACCTCTGAGTGAACTCAAACTTCCAACCTTTGGGTTAGCATCTGAGCACATTACGCGTTTGCACTATGCAGGGACTCCAGTGGGTTAAACAGTAGCCTCAAAAAAGATATGTCTGACCAGGGTGAAATAGATGATCCCAGTTAGAATGGGAGAAAAATGCAGAACAAAACTCAAACTCTTAAAAAAGTCCGGACTAACTGGACCACCTGAGACCAGAGACTCCCTGAGACTATTGCCCCAAGATTCTCTTTAAACCTTGAACAAACACTATCCCCTGAGATCACCTTTTGGCAGAAAAACAGAGTGATACACAAAATCAAGGATATTACCTGTTAGAGCAGTGCTCTAAAAAAAAAAAAAAAAATCTGTATGAGTCCAAAAGGACAACATTTAATCCAAGCAAAGATGAGAAGGGAAAGGTGCAGGGAAAGTAGAGTACTGGAAACGGAACAATCAGAACACAATTAAAGGATGTTGACACAATGTGGAGAACATAATTAATGTTATTGATCAATTTGTGTTCACATTGTCAAACAGGAACCTAATTTGCTGTGTATACTTTCACCAAAAACACAATAAAATATTATTTTAAAAAAGAAGAAAAAAAGAAATGTCCAAGTCCTAACCCCCAGGACCTGTGAATGTGATTTTATTTAGAAAAAAAATCTTTGAGGATGTAACTGAGTTAAGGATCTTGAGATGAGATCATCCTGGATTAAGGGTGGGCCCTAAATTCAATGACAGGTATCTATATAAGAAAAAAAAAAAGGCAGAGGGAGGTTTGAGACACAGAAACACAGAGAAGACAGCCATGTGAAGAGATTGGAGTTATGTTGTCACACACCAAGAAAAGCCTGGTGTCACCAGAAGCTGGAAGAGGAAAGGAAGGATCCTCCCCTAGAGCCTTTGGAGAGGTCACAGCCCTGCCAACACCTGGATTTTGAACTTATGGCCTCCAGAATTGTGAGGGAATAAGTTTCTGGTGTTTTAAGCCACGCAGTTTGTGGTAATTTGTTACAGCAGCTCTAGGAAACTAATACCCAAAAAGAACCCCATTGCCATTGAGTTGATTCCAACTCATAATGACCCAAGAAGACAGAGTATAGCTGCCTCATAGGGGTTCCAAGGCTATAAGCTTTACAGAAGCAGACTGCCACATCTTTCTCCCACGGAGTAGCTGGTAGGTTTGAACCGCTGACCTTTTGGTTAGCAGACAAGCACTTAACCACTGCGCCTCCAGAGCTCCTTACAAAACTAATACACATCCTCAAAGCACCCCTGGAGGAGCAGGTGGGACCCATAATCAGTTCCCCACCACCAGCAGGATGAGGTTCAGACTCCTCCACTCTCTGTTGTTGCTGGGAGTATGTGCGTGTTAGGGAAGCCACTTCACTTTTCTGAGGCTCATCTGTGAAGTGGGGGTGATCACAGGCCTTAGGGAGGACAGGCTGAGTGCAAGGCCAGGTGCAGAGTAAACAGCGATACATGTTTGCTATTATCATTATCAACAGGGCTATCTCTCCCTCCCCTCTCTCACCAAGCCCAGCCACAGTTGCTGCCTCTGTCCTCAAAGGAGCCAAGGTCCCTTCACAAATGCTTCCCCTCACCTTAACACCTTACCAGGCCAATTCCTGTCCAGTCTTCCCAGCTCAGTTCAAACATCACCACCTTAGGGAGGCCTTTTTTTTTTTTTTTTTCCCCCAATTGTTGTGCTTTAAGTGAAAGTTTACAATTCAAGTTAGTCTCTCATACAAAAATTTATACATACATTGTTTTGTGACCCTAGTTGCTCTCCCTATACTGTGACAGCACACTCTTCCTTTCCACCCCAGATTTCCCATGTCCATTCAACCAGCTCCTGACCCTCTCTGCCTTCTCGCCTCTAGACGGGAGCTGCCCATTTAGTCTCATGTATCTAGTTGAGCTAAGAAGCACACTCTTCACGAGTATTATTTTATGTCCCATAGTCCAGTCTAATCTTTGTCTGAAGAGTTGGGGAGGCCTTTTCTGATTACCCCCTGGACTGAGTTGGGACTCTGGTTAGAACCTCTAAACCCCCTGTGCACATTGAGAATTGGGCAATCTGGGGGCCACCAGAACCAGCTCTGTCTCTCCCTCCAAATCTTGGCCCATTTATCATCCTTTATCCTTCACACCAAGAGATGCTCTGTTATACTTGAAGACTGAGAAGGTTTCTTTGGGTAGTACAATGGTGATGATGATTATAATTACACTAATCATAACTCTAATTGTTTACTGTTCCAGGCACCTTTCTAATGCCTTACAGAATTGTTACATCACCAATTCCTTACACAACCCTATGAGTCAGGTGCTAGTATTATCCTCTTTTATAGATGAAGAAACCGAGGCTCAGAGAGGTGAAGTGACTTGCCCAAGGTCACCAGGTTAAAAAGTGGTAGAAGTGGATTTGAACAGCAGGCAAAGCCATACTCTTCAAAGCCATAATCTTGACCCACATGCACCTAAACATGACACAATCAGCATGTGTTGGGCACCTACCCTGTTCTGGGCTCACGGAGGGAGCAGTACAAGCACAGACGTCTGGACTGCCAGGACCCCTGGGAAATCTTGATGCCCAGCACTGCGTATGCCCTCAGCCTGACCCGGCTGCTCCCTTAGCAGTGACTTGACCCCAGCCTGGTCCAGGGTCCTTGGCCCCCTGTCCTCATGGCCCCTGGGTTTGTCCCTTCTGGTTCACACAGGACTGCTTAGCTTGTCTGTCTCTCCTGTACACATCCACAATCCAGCAGGACAAGCCCTGCATCTTATTAACCTCTTTACCCTCCTGTGTCTCACAGGAGATCTGGCATGAAGTAGCCACTGATAATTGCCTGTTGAGGAATGAAGGAATGAATTAATTAATGCAAAGGGACATTTAAATAATTGAGTTTTTTAAATTATAATTTTAAAGGAGCTGTGTAATAAGGCCCCTGTTCAATTCCATTCAGTCAGCATTTATTGAGCACCTGCTGTATGCACACCAGAAACCCTAATTGTTTTATGTGTGTTAAAAATATATATGCTACACATCTGTGGTCTTAAAAGCATGTGGGCATCCATCTAAGATATTCCACTGGTCTCACCTCGTCAAGAGCAAGGGAGAATGAAGAAAACCAAAGACACAAGAGAAAGATTAGTCCAGAGGACTGATGGACTACAACTACCACAGCCTCCACCAGACTGAGTCCAGCACAACTAGATGGTGCCCGGCTACCACCACCAACTGCTCTGATGCTCTGACAGGGATCACAATAGAAGCTCCTGGACAGAGCTGGAAAAAGATATAGAACAAAATGCTAACTCAAAAAAAATAAAACCAGACTTACTGCTCTGACAGAGACTGAAGAAACCCCGAGAGTATAGCCCCCGGACACGCTTATAGCTCAGTAATGAAGTCACTCCTAAGGTTTACCCTTTAGCCAAAGATTCGACAGGCTTATAAAATAGAACAAGACTAAATGGGGACACCAGCCCAGAGGCCAGGATGAGAAGGCAGGAGGGGACAGGAAAGCTGGTAATGGGAAACCCAAGGTCAAGAGGGGGAGAGTGTTGCCATGTTGTGGAGTTGGCAACCAATGTCACAAAACAATATGTGTATTAATTGTTTAATGAGAAACTAGTTTGCTCTGTAAACCTTCATCTAAAGTACAATTTAAAAAATTAAAACAAATAAGTAAGCAAAAATAGTTGTCAACATTTTGAAAACAACATTTTGTATTTATTTCATAATTTATAATAAAATTAAATGCAAAAAATCAAATCTAACAGAAAATATATATATATGCTACAAGAGCCAGTGTATTCTAGAAAGTAAAAGTGGAAGCGCTGAGTCACACTCATCTCCATTCACATCTTGACGCCATCACTTTCTGACTATGTGACCTTGGACAAGTTCCTCACTAATCTCTCTGTGCCTCAGTTTTCTCATCTGTCAAATTGGGTTAATAAAACTTCTCCCTCCTGGGAATGGGAGATAACCAAAAACCATTGCCGTCGAGTCAATTCCAACTCACACTGCCCTATAGGGTTCCAAGGCTGGAATCTTTACAGAAGCAGACTATCACATCTTTCTCCTGTGGATCCGCTAGTGGGTTCAAATTGCCGACCTTTCAGTTAGCAGCCGAGCGCTTAACCAGTGCACCACCAAGTCTCCTTAGGGGTTGGGAGATAATGCAGGTTAATCCCTCAGCACAGTACTTGGCCAGGAGGAAATACCCAATGAATGTTCCTGGTGTTAATAATCTGCCCGGCACAGTTTGTGGCTAAAGCTTTGGAATCTCCAGAGAGATTTCTCCCTCCTTAGTGCTCAAAGTGAAGGCTAAAAGCCATTTCTAAGATTCTCCATTTAATTCGTTGGTGTGTTTATCCCAACCCTCCCTCAGGGAAACCATCTCAGCAGCTCTCCTTTGGCCCCCACCAAGCCCTGGGGTAAAATGGAGCTAGAATAAGTAAGTTCTTTTCTTTTCTGACTCCATACCTTCGCTTTTTCAAGTTCCTTTGCCCAGGATATAATTTCTTCTCCACACCCTCCAGTGATATTCTATTCATTCATCCTTCAAGACCAGCCCTGAGATGTATGGACACGGATGTACGGTGCAGTCATTTTTAACAGAGCAGGGCACAAAATCTGGCATATAACAGGTGCTCAATAAATGGTCTCCGCTTTGCAGACCACTGCTGTGGTTCAAGGATCATTTTTTTTTTTTATTGTACTTCAGGTGAAGGCTTACAGAACAAATAGTTTCTCATGAAACAGTAGTACACATATTGTTTTATGATATTGGTTAACAACCCCACAACATATTAACCCTCTAACTTCTCAACCTTTTTTTTTTTTTGGTGAAAATACACATAGCCAAAGATACACCATTTCAAAAACTTCTACATACACAGTTCAGTGACATTGACTACTCTCTTCCAATTGGGCTGTTATTCTTACTTAAGATGAAGGCTTACAGAACAAAACAGTTTCTCATTTAACAGTTACTACAAATGTTGCCCTATGACAATGGTTAACAATCTCACAACACATCAACAATATCCTTACTCAACCTTGGGTTCCCTATTACCAGCTTCCCTGTCCCCTTCTGCCTTCTGGCCCTTGTCCCTGGACTCCTGTACCTCGTTAGTCTCATTTGGTTTTACAGGGCTGTCCACTCCCAGGCTGAACAGTAAACCTCGGAGGTAACTTCACCACTGAGCTAAAAGGGTGCCTGGGGGCCATACTCTCGCGGTTTCTCCAGTCTCCTTTAGGCCAGTAAATCTGGTCTTTCTTTTGTGAGTTAGAACCATGCTCTACATCCTTCTCTAGCTCTGTCCAGAATGCTCTGTTGTGATCCTGGTCAGAGCAGTCAGTGGTGGTAGCCGGGCACCATCTAGCTGTACTGGACTCAGTCCAGTGGAGGCCTTCGTAGCTGTGGACAATTAGTCCTTCAGACTAATCTTTTCCTTGTATCCTGTTCTCTTCATTCTCCCTTGCTCCCGAAGGGATGAGACCAGTGGAGTACGATGGATCATTTTTATATGGCCTTTCTTGCCATGATTTTGTAACTCTCACCAAATGATTGGGTGCGATTATGCAAATAAGGTGCTTGTGGCCCACCAAGGACATTGGACAGCTTGCTAATAATGCAAATAAGACGTATGGAACCCTAACAAGAGGATTGGTTAGTTTTGCCACCTGCTTGGCTTAAAATGAGTCATCCCAGAGGCACAGAGGAGGGACCTGACTACTACCAAGAGGAAGAGACAGGAGCAGAGAGGGTCCTTTGGACCCAGGATTCCTGCACTGGGAACCTCCTAGACCCAGGCAGGGTCAGATTAACCAGTAAGCCAGGCATGCACGGGTTTATAGTAAACAAGGTATGAATGGGCTTACTTGTGTTTACTTATTAATCTGTAGTGCTCAGTTTTACATGGGTTTCACTACAATGTGGTGAAAAAACAGGTGAAATTGTACATTACAGATTAGTAAATAAACACAAGTAAGCCTGTGCATACCTTGCTTGTTGGGTAATCTGTCCCTGCCCTGGAGACAGGGAGGGAGGATCTGTAACACAGAAGACAGCAAGACATGGCACAGCAGCAGTAGCAAGAGTGATAGCTGTGCAAGATGGGCAGGAACCAGGGGACTGGTGCGAGACGGCTTCAGTTGGGCTTGCCAACCCACACAAAGCCCAACCCATGGAGCGAGAGAACTGAGCGCCTTCTAGTAGGAGGCTTGCTTGTGGAGTGGGGTGCCTCCAGGCACTTGTGGAGGAGCTAGGCTTGCCAACCCACTGAACAAAAGAACTGAGAGCCTTCTGGCTGAGGCTTACTGGTGGAGTGGGGTGCCCCCAGGCACTTATTGGTGGAGCTAAAGGGCTTTGTAACACTTGCTGGAGCAGGGCAAAGGCCAGGCTGAGGGCCCAAGGGCCAGAGAGAGGCCTGCCTGCCAGCACAGCTGGAAAAGAATTGTCCTAATCGAAGAACTATATCCTGAGTCATTTGTGATCCTGAATTGCAACCTGTTACTTCCCTCATAAACCCCATAACTGTGAGTATGGTCTGTGAGTTCTGTGTGGCCATTGTAAAGAATTACTGAATTCAGCAGAGAAGTAGAGAGTGATGTGGGAGTGATGGCTGGTCTCAGAATTAGTAAAAAGTTTGGAGAGAGGAGGTATGTCTGACCTCTGCCTCATAGCAATCAGCCTTGGGCTGATGCTGATGGCAATTCTCTCTCCCCATTGTGAAGTCAAAGGAGGTTAGATGCCCCACCATGCCATTTTTACAACTACTGTCCCGGCAGTGTCCCCAACTCCACTTCACAGCACAGGGAGTGACCCACTGAACCCCAACAGCACAGGGTAAGCTGGCATCCCTTTCCTATCCTCTTTATGGGGAGTCCCAAATGCACAGGTGAATAACTGTGTGAAAAGGATAAGCAGGGTGGGGTTGGAGGAGTCCTGGATTTGAATCTCATGTGTTTTCTTCCACTTCTTGATGGGTTGGGGCAAACACTGCCACTTTCTAGGACAAGAACTCCCAATTCTTTCAAGCAGGGCTTCCAAGCCTCAGGGTCTTTGCACTGGCTGGTCACTCTGCCTGGCACGCTCTTCTCCCTAATCTGCCTTGTGGTTGGCTTCGTCTCATCATTTAGGTTTCATCTCAAATGTCACCTCCTCAGAGAAGCCCTCTTGACTCCTCCCAGGCTAAAGCGGGCTTTTCACATCCGCACGGGCACCTCTCTTCATCTCCTGTTTATTTCTTCCATCGTTCTTACTATAAACTATTTTCTCTTTCACTATTTCATTTATCTGTTTATTCATTTGCTGTCTGTTTCCACTGCCTGAATGTAAGATCTCTGAGAGTAAAGGCCTTGTCTATCTTGTTCACTGATGTATTCCCAGTTCCTAGCACAGGACCTGCCTCATAGTCGGTGCTGAGTAAATATTTGTTAAATTAATGTTACATCTTTTTTCCTTCTAAAAACAGGGAAACTGAGGCCAGAGGCAAGAAGGGACATTTCAGAGATGAGTAAATGTCAGAATCTAGGGCAGAAGCAGAGAGGCTAAGTGGAGCTCCAGTCAGGAGACTGACCTTGGAGGAGGTAGATCATCTCTCCAGGCCTCAGTTTCCCCATCTGTAAGATGGAGTGAGGCAGCCATGACCACGATCCAAGAGGCCTGGTATTAAAGGTGAGATCCCTCCCATTCCCAGGAACGACATTCTCCGCGCAGCATCCGCGCCCCCGAGACACCACTAAAGCGCCCCAAAAACCGCAGAAGGAGAAGACTACAGCCCCCGTGGTGCCCCGGGCTGCGCCTGCGCACAACGGCCAACCCGATGAGCCGAATACGCCCTCTGGCGGCGGCCAGACGCGACGCTCCTCTCGGATCCCCGAGGGGCGGGGGGCCCCAGGCGCAGGCAGTCAGGACTCGCGGCTGCAGCCGCGAAGCCGGAGCCGGAGTCTGGAGCGGGCGCGACTGCCGGATCGCAGCCCCCGGGGCCCGCCGCAGCCATGGGCAACCGCGGCATGGAGGACCTCATCCCGCTGGTCAACCGACTGCAGGATGCCTTCTCCGCCATCGGCCAGAACGCGGACCTGGACCTGCCGCAGATCGCCGTGGTGGGCGGCCAGAGCGCTGGCAAGAGCTCTGTGCTCGAGAATTTCGTGGGCAGGTAAGAGCGGCGCGCCCTGGAGCGCGGACACTCGCCCCCCGGACACCCTGAATCCCTGCTCCTGGCCCGACGGCGCCGCGACCTCGTAGCCCCCGGCCCTACACCCACGGACGGCGCGCCCCTCACCCCCAGTCAGAAGGAGGCGGCCCTTGCCCCCACTACTAGCACCCGAGCCCCTCTGGGGCGGCAGCGCCCCCAGCTCGTCGGCAAACGTGTCAAGCCACCGGCCATGGTATCACGCCCCCCTCCTCCGCCTCATCCTTTAGGGAAGACAGCCCTCTCAGGAGACCCTGGCAAAGAGCCCCCCTCCCATGGGCACCGAGGGGCTCCGCATTAGTCAGCGCCTCCCTTCTGCTGTAGGAGTCCCTTGGAGAGGGCAGCACCCCCAGGGCAGTGCCTCCCACCCCAGGCTCTGTGGAGGACAACCACCTTCCCCCACGGGAATTCCTGGCCCCCACACCTCCTCGAGGAAGATATAGGCCCGTGGGCATCGGAAGCCAGGCACGGTCTCCCCCCATCACACACGCACCTCTGCGGCTCCCGGCCGCCATCCGTGCGCAGCAGCGCAGGGGAGGGGGAGGCGCGGGCTGAGGAAGGAAAGGATGGAGGGGTAGGAGGAGAGAAAACCCGCTTTTGATCCTTTTCCGAGCAGCCAGCCCCTGGCTCCGCCGCCGCGCCGGGTTGAGGGGCGCCTGTCAATGTCTGTCTCCCCTTGGCCTGGCAGAGGGATTGCAATGGAGGGAGAAGGCGGGCAGAGGACAGAGATGACTAAGACAGGGAGGCAGGATGGGGGGAGCCATTTGCAGAACCTAATCCCTCTCTTGCCTCGGATCCCACAAGGCACTGGGAGGACCAGGTGGCAGGGAGTGAGGGGCAACTACAAAGACAAAGGGTCCTGGGTTGGGGTGTAGGTTCCCCCAGGATAGGGGAGGAAGAGATGGCTTTTCTGGTGCTGACAGGGAGAGAGGGAGGATGGTTCACTCTCCCATTGCTGCAGGCAGATTGGGGAGCTGGGCAGACTGAGGCAGGAGAGTGGACACTGACCTCCCCCCCCCCCCATCTTCCTCACCTTCTTCAGAAACCCTAGCTTTCTTCCAATGACCTTCATGGCTAGTGAAGTGACTGACGGGGAGGGGGGCAGACAAGGTTTCCTCCCCCCAGAGGGACAGCAGTTCCGTGGGGTGACATTCTGGGTCCAAATCAGGCTCTGCTGTGAAATCTCAGGCAAGTCACTTGCCCTCTCTGAACCTCAGTTTTCCCATCCATAATAAGGGCAGTTGATCTTGATGGTCATTTCTGCCACCGAATGACCGGGAGAGCCCAAATGCCAGCCCTCAGGATGAGAGGGAGAGGACTGAACTGGAGCGATGCATCTGTGGGCTGTTGGAAAGGCACTGTGGGGGTGGCTGGGCCCATCTAGTCAGCAGTGGGGAGGCTGTCTGTCTCTTGGGGAACAAGCTCTGCAGAACCCTCTCCCGTCCATGTGACCCCAGAGCTGTAGAGACACAGGCAAGAGACACACAGACGAGCCCCCTCCCTGAAACTCCACGGCGGGGCTGGGGTGGGAGGGTGGAGATGCTGCAGACAGCATAGCCCTGAGGCCTTGGTGCTTCTAATGTCACTTATGGACATCCAGCACTTTACAGTGTACACATCATATTCTGACATTTTATATTCATTCATTCATTCATTCATGTGTCCATTGAACATTTGCTGACTGTCTGCTCTGTGCCAGGGTTGTGTACTCTAGACAGGGGGCATAGAGGGGAACAATTGGCACCCTCAGCTCCCACTTACTGAGCCCCTTGCATGTGCCCCACAACAAGCTGAGCTCTTCATAGGCATGGCCTCACATCAGCACCATGAGGGAGGTACCATGATACCTATCTTACAGAATAGGAAACTGACACTCTGGAGGTTAGATGCCTTGCTCAAGGTCAGGAAGGGCAGCGTTTGTTAGACTCCAAAGCCCAGGTTCCTAATCTTGCCTCTGCACTTGGCATTGGGCACTGGAGATACGTGTGGGCCTCGGTTTTCCCCATCTGTGGGGTGGGAACACTGATGGCTTTTGCCTTGCCTTCCAGAGAGGAGGCTCCAATGAGTTCAAGAGTGTAAAAATCCTTTAGTAAACATGTAGGAGGGAGGCGTTGATAGTCAATTAGAATTGTGAGCCTATGTGTGCCAGGATGGACCTGGCCTCTGCCCTCTTGGAGTTCACTGGCCAGCAGAAGAGATGCCAGCAGATAGGAGGGCAGGCCAGCCACAGCCACAGCAGGTGTGAGCTCTACTACAAGAGGACCCGGTTCTCTGGCTGCCTTCCTCCACACCCTAATGCCCTTTACCCTGGTCCCTGAAGGGAATTCCTCCATTTTCTGGAATGCAAACCAGGGAAGAGGAGGAAGGCTTGGCCTGAGGTAGGAAGTGGGCAGAAAAGCTTTATTTGATCCTCATGAGAGCTGGGAGCAGCCCGGGGCTGGGTCACAGGCAGGGAAACTGAGGCTCAATGGATCCCCTCGCAGCCAACCCTGCCTGCTCTCTCATGGGCTCCCACCTCTCTGCCTAGGGCTGGGTCCCCGGGGCTGTTAAGCATGGTAACAGCCGCTCTGCCTCCTGGGTCATCCTGGGAGCCAATCCCCCATGGAGAGGAAGTGGAAAATGCATCGGAGGAAGCAGAGGCTGCTCCACGCCAGCCTGAGCTCCCAGGCACCCAGGAGGACCCTGCAGTCAGCTCTGCAATGCAAGTGCCCAGGGGTTGCCCAGGACCTGCTAGGACTTGTCTGGGTCTGTGTTATTTCCTCATCCGCCTTTTACAGAGGGGGAAAACTGAGGGTTGTTCCTTCAGTAAATATTCATGGAGTGTCCACAAGGTCTCAGCACTTGGGATTCTCTGGTGGAAAAGACAAGCGCTCTGCATTCCAGAGGGGAAGATTTAGAAATAGTAAACACAGGCCGGTGAAGAAGGCAACTGGAGAATGTGGTCCAATTGGAGAAGAGGTGCTTTTCACAGGGACATCAGAGATCTCTAGAGGAGATTTCCAAAATGAGATAAGGAACTATGTGATAAGAAACTGTGTGACCAGCTAGAGAAGGACCATTCCAGGCTGAGGTTATAGCAAATGCAAAGGCCCTGGGGCAGGAAAGAATTTTGTGTTTGAAGAACAGAAAGGAGTCACTGTGGCTGGCTGGTGTTTGGTGAGCAAGGGGGAGATGGATCAGTGAGGTAGGCAGGGGCTAGATCTACAAGGCTTCATAGACCATGATGAGGAGCCTGGGCTTATTTTCATTATTGTTGGAAGCTTTTAAGTAGTGGAATGACTTAAGCTGATTCCAACCAATGTGTGACCTGGCGAGTGCTGGCGGGGAGGGCAAGAGAAGAGGCAGGAGCTTGGTGAGAAGGCTGCTGCAGGGGCAAAAGGTGACAGAGGCCCAGACCAGGGCATTAGCAGTGGAGAGGAGAAGAGGTGGAGGATGTATTTTGAAGGAAGATCCAACAGGACTTGATGGTAAATGGAACGTGGAGGGTGAAGAAGGGGAGGAATCAAGGATGACTTCAGGGTCTTTGATAGAACAACTGGGTAAATGCAAGTGCCATTAATGGAGACAGGGAAAAGAGCAGGAGAAGCAGGTTTGAGGCACAGGGAAAGTAAGAGTAGGAGTTTGGTTTTGAACATGTTGAGTCTAATTAGGATGCCTGTTGGACTTTTAGGTGGAGATGTCAGGTGGGCACTTTGGTGATACAAGTTGAGAGCTCAGGGCTGGATATATAAATCTGGAAATCCTTGGTATATAGGTAGGATTTAAATCCATGGGAGTAGATGAGGTCATCTTGGGAGCAAGTGTAGACAGAGGAGTATGCTTGGGCCCCAGAACACTCCAGCATTTCCCCAGACCCAAGGGGCCTACCCTCTAGCCTTCTGGCTCCCCTTTGCCTGCCCCTGGCTACATGCCCCCAACACATACACAAGATGAGGAGTAGGGTGTCTTGGGACAGGCTTCTAAGCTTCAGCTCCCCTGACTGCACTTGCTGTGGTGCCCAGGCAGGCCAAAAATGGGAAGTGCCCACCTTCCCTTCCCTCTTGGTCCCTGGGTGGAGGCCAAGGTCAGTGGGAACATGGCAGAGAGGTCAAGAGCTTGATAGCTCTGGCATTGGATCTGGGTTTGAAGCCCAGCTCTGCTGCTTACAAGCTGAGTGACCTTGGGCATGTTTCTTAAACCCTGCTCAGCTGCTATGTCCTCATCTGTAAAATGGGGATAATAATAGCACCTCTCTCATGGGATTGTGGTAAGTATTGAGACAATGCCTGGGAAGCACTCAAGGAGAGCCTGGCATAAGGACATGCCAGTTCTATTCCTGCCTGGGCATAGGCAGACAAGCACTTTGGGATGGTGCAGGCAAGGAGGTGGGACATGGTGAGGATGGGGGATCTTCTCCATCCAGAATGTGCAGGGGACCTAGTGAATGAGCCTCTGCCCATAGTCCACGGTGCAGCCTGGGACGTAGAGTTTTGGCTTTCCCCGATGACTCTGCCTACCCCCCAGCTCAGGCTCCTGGCTTCTCATCTATCCCCCTTCCCTTTCCTTCTCCTTCTCATCCCAGCACGGGTTTGGTGCTGGTCTCTATCTAGCCTCTGAGAACTCTTCTGTTTATCAGACCCAGCCTGACATGGGAGACAGCCCACTCCCTGCTATTAAGTTCTGTCTCTTCCTCTGAACCCTTTGATTGGGATACATCTGAGCTGTTCCATT
This sequence comes from Dugong dugon, assembly GCA_030035585.1. Classification (NCBI taxonomy): domain Eukaryota; kingdom Metazoa; phylum Chordata; class Mammalia; order Sirenia; family Dugongidae; genus Dugong; species Dugong dugon. Next base: position 72,915,068 of record CM057471.1, read on the forward strand.
TCCCAAATTTGGAGACTGAGGCCAAGTAGGATTAGGGGATAATGGAGACATCCTAGGCAAAGGGTCACTGACATGAAGGGGGAGGAGGGAACTAACATTTATTTGGCACTTACTTATTGGTGCCAGGCTCTGGGGATACAGCAGCAAACAAGAGAGACACTTCCCTGCCCCCAGGAGACTCCCTCCTGACCAGGTCAGATAGATGTTAAATCACACAAAGGGCTAATTTGTTATGTATTTTGAAGAAGAGTGCAAGGAGCCTGATATTGAAAGGAAGGGACAGAAGAACTGGATGGTGCCCAGCTACCATTACTGATCAAAAGAATCCTGATCAAAAGGGGGAAAGTGTAGAACAGAATTTAAAATTCTAATTGACTCCAGACTTTCTGGAGCCAAGGGGGCTGAATGAATCCCTGAAACTATTACCCAGAGATAATCTTTAAAACTTAAACCAAAAATATCCTCTGAAATCTTCTCAAAACCAAGCAATAGTTTTGCTCAACCAGTAAAAAATGTCTGCCTTGAGCATTACGCTCTTTTAAGAACTATATATGGGATCAAACTGACAACAGCAACTAGAAAGATTAGACAGGAACCTTAGGGGGCAGTGAGTTTATGTTAATAGGTGAGGAACAATTCGGAAAAGGAGGATGAGAACAGTTGTACAACTTGAAGAATATAATCAATGTCACCGAATTGTACATATAGCAACAGTTGAATTGGTGTGTGTTTTGCTGTGTATATTCTCAACAACAACAAAATAAATTTTTTTTTAAAAAAGAAGGGAGTCTGGGAGTCAGATAAGGCCCCCTGAGATGGTGACATTTAAGGCTGGACCTGAGCAAGAAAAGGAATTGGGAAGGCACTTCAGGTGGAGGGCCCAGCTTGAGCAAAGACCCAAGATGTGCTAAAGAACCCAGTGGGTTTGAGAACCTGGATGAAGGGTAGTGTGGCTGGACCACGCTGGATGAGGAGCAAGGCTGGAGGTGAGACTGGGAAGGTGGTAGGGTGGGAGATGGCCCATTAGAAGCCCCTCTCCACATCCCTGCAGAGAAATTGTGTTACTGCAGGACAGCCATACTCTGCTTTGGCCTCTACATGCTTAGAACACGCACCTGCCACATGCTAAGTGCACGCTGCCTGTGGAACCCACCATGGAAATGTGCCCACTCCTTGGCCAGAGGACATCCCAACCCCCTGCCTCAACCAGTGGCCCAAAAGAACAGGGAATGAAAAGTGAGCCCAGCAGACAGCATCTGATCCTGGCGCCAGGAGAGTCAAGTTTCCTGGACCTTGGCTAGGGTCAGAGGGTTGGAACCCTGGGAGCGGAAAGGGGGAGAAGGGACCAGGCAAGGCCCGGATGTAGGAAGCCAGTTATAGGCACAGGGTGATCGGGCGCGGAGCAAAAGTCAAAATGGAGGCTCAAATGCCACGTGTCTAAATATTCCAGTTATAAATCCAGTTAAGGAATTGCTAAGTACAATACATTCTGCCCTCCTACCTTGACAAACACACCTTTATAACAAATCTGGCAGGCTGAGTTTGAATTTAGAGTTCAAACTTCTCAGAGTTCTGTGATGGGATGTGGAGGCGTGGAGACAGGTGGTCCCTCTCCCCAGGCTGCCCCATCTCTTCTCACTCCATCCCACGCCCCTCCTAAGCTCACAGTGGACACCCAGCCCTCACATCGCAGCTCTACCCACACCCCCATGGAAGATCCCCTCAGGCCCAGGGCTGCTGCCCGCCTACCACAGCGTTAAGGTCAGCACTTAGAGGAGCAGACCCTGGAGGTGGGCTTGGGACTGCTTGAGAGGGAATTCTAGGGTAACTGAGTGTGGTCTAAGAGGCATGCTCAGACTCCAGCTGGGCACCTTCACTTTGCCCTCAGGGACCTCTTGCCCCATGGAGAGGGCAAGCCTTGAAGAGGGCCAGAGAGTGGCCCCTAAAATGTGGGGCTAGTTCCCCAGGTCTGAGGACAGTACCAATTGCTGTCTTTTGGGAACCAACAACCTGTTAGCAGGAGGAGCAGAGACTATCATCTCTAGTATTAGGATGGAAAAATGGCACAGAGAGGGTGAGGGATATGCCTGAAGTTATACAACAGTTGAATTAGAGGCAGGGCAGGAACTGGCACCAGGCCTCCTGCCTCCAGGCCACATGTGTTTGTCTGTCCTCTTCACCCCCTACCCATGTGCACAAGTGCACCCACACACCCAGTTTCTCCTCATCTCTTCTCCCTAATCCATCTCTCTGGCACTCCCACCCTCTCCCTGGACAGAAATCTGGCTAAAGGAACAAGAACCATTCGGAGAAGGGAGTCCTAGCAACTTGGAATTGCTAGAAGCAACAGAAAAATGTGGAATATTGGGCTTGGAAGGTGTTCAAGACAGTCTTCTAAATGGCACCTTCCCAGTGCCCTGGCCAGGGGCCCTGGGATCAACCTCCACCCCTCCCTCATCCACCCAATTCAGTCCCCAAGCCCTGTAGATCCCCCCCCCACCCCCACCCAGTCCACCCACCTCTCTCCATCTCTGCTGCCACACTTTTATCTTAGCAACTGGGGCAGCCTTCTCTCTCAGGCCCCCAGTCCATTCTCCACCCGCCAGCTGACAAGATCAACACTCAAAAATCAGTTGGCCGTGGATATTTCTACATACATATTTGTGCTGCCTGTATATTCATATATATAATAGAGCACACGGGGGGCACAGTCATGGAAACATCCTAGACACAACCAAACACCTCGTGGGACTGAGTTACTGGGCTTGAAGGCTAAGGACCATAGTCTTGTGGGACACCTAGGTCAATTGGCATAACATAGTTCATAAAGACAATGTTTTACATCCTGCTTAGGTAAGTAGCAACTGGGGTCTTAAAAGCTTGCAAGCGGCCATCCAAGATACAACTATTGATCTCTTTCCACCCAGAACAAAGGAGAATGAAGAAAACCAAAGACTCAAGGAAGTAATTAGTCCAAAGGACTAACAGACCGTAGGAACCACAGCCTCACCAGCCTGAGACCAGAACTAGATGGTGCCCGACTACCACTACCAACCGCTCTGACCAGGATCACAATAGAAGGTCCGGTTAAAGTGGGAAAAAAATGTGGAACAAAATTCAAATCTGTAAAAAAGAACAAATTTACTGATCCAAGAGAGACTGGAGGAACCCCCTTAGACACTCTTCTAACTTGGAACTGAAGCCATTCCTGGAGATCACCTTTCAGCCAAGTAACAGACAGGCCTATGAAATAAACAGTAACACCCATGAGAAAAGTGCTCCTCAGAACAACCATCAATATGGGACCAAAAGGGCAACAAGTGCCCAAAAGCAAAGATGAGAAGGCAGGAAGGGGCAGGAAAACCGGGTGAATGGCAACGGGGAGCTCAGGGTGGTAATGGGGAGAGTGCTGACACATTGCGGGGATTGCAACCGATATCATGGAACAATTTGTGTATAAACTATTGAATGGGAAGCTAATTTGCTCTGTAAACCTTCACCTAAAGCACAATTAAAAAGAAAAAATCACTTGGGTTTCTAACCTCCCAATCTCACCTCCTCTGCCTGGAGCCCTCCTTGGCTCGCCTGCTCTCAAAACAGAACACCTGCTCCTGAGTTGGGCCCCTGAGGCCTGCATGACCCAACCCTGTTTCCCTCCAGCTACTCCTTCCTAGTCCACCCTTCAGCTAGGCTGAATATCTTGCAGTTCATGGAAAAAATTGGCTGTGCCTTCTCTCTCACTCTCCTGGGGTGCTGCTCTCTTTGCCTGGAAAGCTCTTCACCCAGCCTGTGTCTTCCTACTTGGTTCATCCTCCAAGTCTCACATCAGCCAACAGCTTCAGGGTGCCTTCCCTGACTACCCTCTCCTCCCATGACCCAACCTCAGTGTGTGGGCTAGGGCTCAGTTTTCTCCCAGGATGAGGGGCTGTAGAGAAAGAAAGAGGCTGGATACATTGGGCTGAGAGCTCCTGGTAGACAGCTGCTCCAACCATGGTTACATCTCTTCTATTTATTACCGCATTATTCTTTTATCACTCTGGCTCAGATGCATCTGGTCTTAGCACAGGGGAAGGAGGCCACCAGCCAGGACAGGGAGTAAAATCTCAGTAGGTGAATGCATGCCTACCCCTCACCTGAGTCCTGAATTCGAGAGAACACAATGCTATAGCACACACAAAGCACCTAGCACATGGCGAGTGCTCAGGGACCAAGCACCACCACTGGATGTCCTCTGTTAGTGCTGGGCCAGACCTTTCTGCAGCCAGAATGTCAGGGGATCCCCTCAGAAGCCCTGGGAGGGAGCTGCTGGACTGCGCTCCATTTCATTGATAGGGAAACTGAGGCTCAGAGCAGGGAAATAAGTTGGTGGTAGAGCTGGGATGCCTTGGCATCAAGCTGCTGTGATAAGAAATACAGATCCAGATGTAGTTCCATATTGCATGACTTGGAAAATGTCCAGCAGCTACCAAAGTGTGGTAGGAGCCCAGCGCATGTGTGGACGGGTGTGTGGGCACATGAGTTCGTCTATCTGAGCCTAAGTTTCTTCCCCTGTAAGACAGGGAAACTGCACTGATCTCGCACAACGTTGTGAAGGTAATTGAGATGATGCAGATTTTAAAAATAGCTTTAAAAAACCAAAACCCAAACCCATTGCTGTTGAGTTGATTCCAACTCATAGTGACCATATAGGACAGAGTAGAACTGCCCCATAGGGTTTCCAAGGAGTGGCTGGTAGATTCGAACTGCTGACCTTTTGGTTAGCAGCCAAGCTCTTAACCACTGCGCCACCAGGGCTCCAGAAACAGCTTTATTGAGGTTTCATTTATGTGCCATAAAAGCTACCCTTTTTAAGTGTACAGTTCAGTGATTTTTAGTAAATTTAGAGTTGTGCAACCATCATCACAATCTAATTTTAGAACATTTCCATCACCCAGAAGAAACCTCGTGATCACGCAGATTTAAAGTCCCTGGCAAACGGCAACGACCTATCAGTGTCAGTCATTATTATTATATAATAATGAAATGTATACTATAGTTAGGTGGTGCAAATTGTTAATCGCTCACCTACTAGCCGAAAGGTTGGGGGTTCGAACCCACTGAGAGGCGCCTCAGGAAACAGGCTTGGCGATCTGCCTCCAAAAGTTCATAGCCTTGAAAACCTTTTGGAGCAGTTCTACCCTGCAGACAGGGGGTCTCCATGAGTCAGAATCGACTCAATAGCAACTAACAACAACAATAACTATGGTTATCCTCAGGTGTTGGAATGGTGGCTGGTTTTTATTTGTAAACTGTTTTATGTATTTTCTGAAACTCTTTTTCAAATGGAGAACATATGATTTTTAAAATTGGGGGCAAAAGAGAAATCTATTTCCATTTTGAAGATATAAAATCATCAACACTTGAGAGAGATAAAGAAAGAAGAACGAAAGAAGGAAGGAAGGAAAGATGGAAGGATAGGAAGGAAGGAAAGATAATAGGTTTTCTAGAATCCAGAGCCCTGGGGACCAGTCCTACCCCATCACCAATTTGCACCGTGACCTTGGGCAAGAGTCTTCCCCTTTTTGTGCCTCAGTTGAGAGTGTGCAATGAGGGTGATGGTGGGAAACGTTCAAGAGCTCATCTCCAGATCATTCATTCGGTGAACGTGCCAGCTCCGTGCTGGGTGCTGGGGACGTGGTGGTAAGCAGGACCCGTGCAGTCCCTGTACTCAGGATCATCAGAACATCAGAGAAAGCCAAGGCTAGATCTGCCCTGAAATGTTCAAACCTCAGCTTGAAATTCATGAGCTGTGTGAGGTGGGCACACCCAGGGCCTCCCGGGTCAGCGGGAACAGAGAGGGACTTGTTGCCTGGAGGCAGCCTTACCTCCTCCTGACTGTATTTCTTGGCATAGCCCGCTCTGCCCCTGCCCCTGCCCCAGCACCACACTTCAAGGGCACCTCAGAGCCCATCCAGCCCTCTTGCCTTCCACCCCCACAGGCAAGATTTGGCTGGAAATATCCTGGCCCACCCTCACTCTGCCAGCCAGCCTCCAGGAGACCCACCTTCCAACTCCCTCCCTGCTGCACCATCTGCTGTCCTGATTGTGAGGGCCCAGCCTGTGTTCTCAGAAAGCTCAACAAGTTGTCCTTATGGTTTATAATCATGTGTTCGTTTATATAAGTCTCATGGCAACCCATTTTACTGCTGTGGAAACCTAGGTTCAGAGAGGTATGGCCATTTGTCCACAGCCACACAGCTCCTAAGTGGCAGTTCTTCTGAGATTCAGCGCCGAGGCTATCCAACATCAGAGCCCAGGAAACAGGGGAATTATAAGAATGACCACCACCAGGGACACATCAGACCAAGCATGCTACTCTCTGGGCGTCCTTTGCATTCACCAGGGCCTGGGAATCAGGGTCCCTGAGCTCAGTCCCAGATCTCAGGTCCTAGAGTAGGAGGGGGAATCTCTTCAGACCTTCTTGGTACAGTTTCTCCAGACCCCTCTGGGGGTGACAATGCCAGTTCCAATAGGAGGTGTGTGGCGTTTTGAGGTCCCGGGAGGTGTTTATTTCATCCTCCCTGTACTTCAGGTTTGAAGGCGACTCTGCAGATGGCAAGGCAAGGCCTCCCAGGGAAACCACCATCTGCCCAAAATGAGTGGTGAGAGCTGGCGTGCCACCATCCACCCTCCCACGCTGGGGCACAGCACACAGCCACCTCGGCTGGTGGGCCCAGCACACTTCTCTCAGGGCACCTGTGCTGTCCTCCCTCAGCCTAACCAGGAGCTGGGATGGGAGATGCAGGGGGCGGCCCTGGCTGGAGGCCGAAGCGGCTGCATCTCAGCTGGAGAGATGCCCAGGAGACTGGTTAACAGAATGTGTGGGGGAGTGTGTCCAGGTGAAAGGAAAGAGCTGTGGAGGTGCTGAGCATGATCAGCTCCTCCAGGAGTATTGCCTGAGCACCTACTACATTCCAGCCCTGTGCTCGGCCTGGGGATCCAGCAGTGAGCAAGCAGTTCACAGTCCACATGTGGAAACCAGGTGGTCCTCTTCCCTGTCTAAGCATGGGGCTGGAGAGCAGGCCTCCAGGGTCCTGGTCCCATCTCAGCCACCTCTCTCATCGCTGTGTGGCCTCACAGCTCCCTGCCCCTCTCTGGGCCTTGGTCCCACCCTCTGGACAATGATGGTGGAATGAGATGGTCGCTACAAGCTTCTCCTTGATTTCCATCATTTCCACCTATCATTTCATAGATTCAATTCAAGGCCTGGAGGAGGTTAGGCGGAAGGGTCTGTGAGGTTTAGGATTCCCTTACTGAGATTTGGGAGGGTCCTCCTAGGGAGAAGGCTGAGAACAAGAGTCACTGCTTGGCAGCACCCTTGAGCTACTGAGCACCTACTATGTACTAGGCACGGGCTAAACTCGTTCCATGAAAAGGCCCCACGAATCCTCCCACAGCCACATGTGCTTGTAGAGAATGTCCTGTTTATAGCTGAGGACTTTGAGGCCCAGAGTGTGAAGCCACTTGCCTAGGGGTACTGGGCTGGGACAAGGGAGCTGCAAAATTCAAACCCAGGACCTCTGCCTCCTAACCACTAAACCAGTATTCCTTAGACTTGAAAGGGAACGTGAAAATCACCTGGAGATCGGGTTTAAAATTCAGATTCTGCCCCTCCTATCCCACCCCCAGGAGTGCACCCCAGTATGTCTGAGGAATGTACATTTTAACAAACTGCCCGGGGAATTCTGATGCAGGCCATGTGAGGGCCAGACGTTGAGCACCTGGGCCATGGCAAAGGTGGGGCCTCTCCCCACCCTGCACCACCTTCCCCACACTGACGCTCTTCCCCCAGTCATGGCCCTGCCCTCTAATCTCTGCTTCCCATAAGCTGCTTGTCCTTTAAATAGCCCCAGGAGGCAGCGACTTGGGGCAGGCTGGCCCAGGCCCCTAACCACCCACCACCTACCACCCCGGGCTCCCCACCCCCCTATGCAGCAGCTCAGAGTCCCTGCCCCTTCAGGCCCACATGGCTGAGTGGGCCCATCTGCACTGGGGGAGGTCTGTCAGGAAGGAGCTCCAGGGAAGGTCCATGTCTTCACGTGGGGGGCCTCTCTATGGGGAGTCCCATCTTTCCCCACCCCTCCTGCAGTCTCCATGGCAACAGCAGTTGCCATGATATTGCTGGATGAGAAGCTAGTAGGGAAGAGGGGTGGACCTTAGGCCTCCACCTCCACCCCGGTGAGACCAAATGTCCTATCTCCACAGTTCTGGGCAGACCCCTAAAACTGGAGGTCACTTACCCAAAGAAGTCAGTGAATAAAGGATAGGATGAAGAGGCAGGAAGTCCCTCTAATCTCCCATCCCCCAGTTAATCACCTCCTTCTCCGTGCAGCCTGGTACACCTCCTTTCTAGCACATGTCACATTGCATTGCATTATCTGTTTACTGTCTGCCTCTCCCACCACACAGTGAGCTCCTTGGGGTGGGGGACTATCTGACTCACCTCCTATCCTCAAGGCCCAGCACAGGGCCTGACACCCGGCAGCTGCTCCCAAATATGTCCTAGACTGAATGTAATTGAATTACATAAAAAGCCAAGTCTGGCTTCTTGGTTTTAGGGGGCGGCACAGTTTGACGGGAAGTTCCTGAGGCTCTTGGGTCCAACAGATACTCAGGTTTGAATCCCAGCTCAGTCATTCCTAGTTGGGTGGTCTTGGGCAAGTCACCTCACCTCTCTGAGCCTGTTTCTTCATCTGTTAAATGGGGGTAATAATTGCCATATCAGAGCACTGTTTCGACAACTTGGGGATTCGATTTATTGAGCACCTCTTGTGTGCTAAGCCCTGTGCTGGGCACTGGCATACAGAGGTGGACAGAAAGATGCAATTCCTGCTCACCTGAAGCTCACAGTCTTGCAAGAATCAATAGTGCTTACCTGACACCTAAAAAGCGATTGATAAATGCAGACTATATCATCATCCCCCTTCCCCTTTAGAGTGGCTCCCTCAGCTCCAGCCTGAACTCCCCGTGACTCCTCCCATCAGCCTTTGCTCTTCCCAAAAGTGGGGCAAGATGAGGACAGGGGTCAGAAGAGACCTCCCCAGATCCTGAGAGGTGGCCTTGAACCTAGGAGTCCTTGACCTAGTCTGTTGTCTCCAGGATCCTCTGCGCCTGGGATGCAGGAAGCTTTGTGAAGCCAGGGTCAGAATCTGGGCTGGGGTCAGGAGACCTGGGTTCTGGCCCCAGTTCTGCCCAAGCCTCAGTGTGAGTCTGAGCATGTCCATTCCCCTCCTGGGCCTCTGTGTGCCTCTCCATGAACAAGGTGACTGGCTGGATCTCTGGGGCCACTTGGGCTCTGACTTGCTTCCCCTTTCCTGGGTCCTGAGGATGTGACTTCTGATTCCGCCAGCCTGATCCCTGGATATGCCTCCACCCTTATGACTGTGACAGCCTGGGTGGGGCTGGGGGTAGAGGGGGGTTGAGAAGAGCTGACAGGACAGAGAACCCAAACCCCAAAGAGTCAGCCAAAAGGACAGCTGAGGCTGAGGCTGACATCAGCACAAGCAGATGTCTGAGGTATAGATTGTCAGGCCTGGGGGCAAGGGGTGCCGTTGGGATCCCTCAGTCCAGTCCCTCAGAGAGAAGCAGGGGGCTGAAGGGCAGGGAGCTTGCACTACAGAGTCAAACAGACCAGGGCCCAGGGCCTGCTCTGCTAAATACTTGTTGTGCGACTTAAATGTCTCTGAGTCTCAGTTTTCCTCATGGATAAAATGAGGGTAATAACAGCACCTACCTCATTGGGCTACTATATGGAGCCCATTAGATATTGCCCACAAATCTCCTGGCACACAGTAGGTACTTCAGAAGCATGAGTGCTTTGCTTTGCCACCTTCCTCTCCCCACCCCCTGTGTCCTCAGCCCCAGCCATATGTGGCCTGGGGAGGGGAAGTGAGATGCCACCCTTCCCCACAGTGGAAGGGAAGGGAAGAGGTGCAGCTGTGTTTCCTTTTTATTTTTAATTGTGCATTAGATGAAAGTTTACACAGGAAATTAGATTTCCATTCGATAGTTTGTACATAAAGTGTTTCATGGCCTGGGTTTCATTCCCCACAGTGTGTCAGCACTCTCCCCATTTCCACCGTGGTTTCCTTGTTTCCTTGGTCCTAATTTTCTACCGCTTCCTGCCTTCTCACCTTTGCTTTTGGGCAAATATTGCCCTTTTGATCTCACATGTATTAATTGATTGTTCTAAGAAGCACATTCCTCTTGGGTGTTATTATTTATTTTATGGGCTTGTCTATTGTTTGGCTGGAAGGTAGTCTCTGGGAATGGCTTCAGTTCCAGGTCAGAGGGGTGTCTTAGGGCCGTAGTCTCAGGGGTTCCTCCAGTCTCTGTCAGGCCAGTAAGTCTAGTCTTTTTTGTGAATTTGGGTTTTTGTTCTACATTTTTCTCCTGCTCTGTCTTTTTGGCTACTGGACGCGTAGGCATGGGGCCACCACATGCCTCAGTTTCTCTTGGGCTGAATGGCAGTGGCCAAGTTGGGGTAGGGACTTCCTGCGGGCTCAGAACCAACACAGGGCATGTCTGAGAGAGATGTGGGGAGGTGTTGGTCTTGTCTCTTGGCACCTCAGATGCATAAATTCTGTAGCCCAGTGAAGTTGGAGCTCTTTCCACCTTTCTTAGCTGGCACCTCCCTGAAGCCCTTGGACTAAGGTGAAGGATGGAGCCAGCACTTTTGGGGAGCTTTGGAGCTCCCAGTGACAGGACAGGTGTGCCTGGGACAGAGGGAGCCCTCTCAGACCTTGATCTCCCTCTGGCCCCCAACTCACTGCAGGGACTTTCTGCCTCGAGGATCTGGCATTGTCACCCGCCGTCCCCTGGTCCTGCAGTTGGTCAATGCTACCACAGGTACGTGCCCTCGCCCACCAGCAGCCCCACCTGAGCTCGCTGTACTTGCTTGCTGTGTGACTCCTGAGAAGGGCTTCCCGTCTTTGGGCAACATCTGGACGATGGGGATGAAAATACATAAAGGAGACGTGTTGTTGTTGTGCGGGAGGGAGGAGAAGGCAGTGTTTGGGGTGTGCGTCCAGGATGTCTGTTTCCGATGGGGTGGAACTCAGGTGGGGTTCTGTGCTATGATGCCTGCTCTCTTCCCCTGCCCGCTTTTGGGGCAGAATACGCCGAGTTCCTGCACTGCAAGGGTAAGAAATTCACCGACTTCGAGGACGTGCGACTGGAGATCGAGGCTGAGACGGACCGGGTCACTGGCACCAACAAAGGCATTTCACCGGTGCCCATCAACCTCCGCGTCTACTCGCCGCAAGGTAGGGAGACCTGGCCCCGCTGCCAACCTCCTTGAGCCCTCACTTAGCCCCGCCCTTTGGAACAATTTTCTTGGCTCCGCCCCTTTGCTGACGCTTCTTTACGCATACTGGGCTCCAGCGGATTCCGCCCCACAGTGACCCCTCCCCTGAGCTATCCTACCCAAGCTCCACCCTGTGATGACTCCTCCCACCTATGTCCACGCCTCCAACGGGCTACTGCTTTAGCCAAGCCGGCTCTGCCCACCTACGACCAGACTCCCAATCGGATCCTCTCTAAGTCCGGCTTTAATCCTTAACTCCGCCCACCCACGGCCACTCCCCTCGCCTTGAGCCCTTTCTGTCGCTGCCCTGTCCAGTGCTGAACCTGACCCTGGTGGACCTGCCCGGAATGACCAAGGTCCCGGTGGGGGACCAACCTCCCGACATCGAGTTCCAGATCCGAGACATGCTCATGCAGTTCGTCACCAAAGAGAACTGCCTCATCCTGGCCGTGTCGCCCGCCAATTCCGACCTGGCCAACTCCGATGCCCTCAAGATCGCCAAAGAGGTGGACCCCCAGGGTAGGTTCCCACCCGGCAGCAGATGTCAAGTCTCTGGGCATAAGAAGGAGCTACTGGAAGGTCTAAGCAAAATAGTGAAGGGATCAGATTCATGCCTTTAAAAATCATTTTAGGTACTCTGGGGAGAACGCGTGAGGGGGAAAAGTAGAGGCTGGGAGGTAAGGGAGTAGGCAGGGCAGGGAGGGAGATGGGGTGAACAGGGCTGGTGGAAGTGGGATTGGAGTGGGATGTGTGCAATCTTGTGTGTGAGAGCAAGCACAGGTGTGGCTGACCCTCCTCTTTCCTCCACCCAGGTCAGCGCACCATTGGGGTCATCACCAAGCTGGACTTGATGGATGAGGGCACAGATGCCCGCGACGTGCTGGAGAACAAGCTACTCCCCCTGCGCAGAGGTAGGCAGGCCCCGCGTGACCCGCTCCACTATTCCCTACCCCCTTGGCAAGGCTGGTTGCCCCTGACCTTGACCCGGTCCACAGGCTACATTGGGGTGGTGAACCGGAGCCAGAAGGACATCGATGGCAAGAAGGACATCACGGCTGCCTTGGCTGCTGAGCGCAAGTTTTTCCTTTCCCACCCATCCTACCGCCACTTGGCTGACCGCATGGGCACGCCCTACCTGCAGAAGATCCTCAACCAGGTAGGTGCTCCAGGCCGGGTGAGGTAAGGCCTGGGGGAACCAGCAGGAGAATAGAATAATTTGAATATGTTTTGTGAGGGCAGCCAACAGAAGTTAGTTAGCATTCCCATCATGCAGATAAACAAACTGAGACCCAGGAAAGCAAAGCAACTTGCCTGTATTCACACAGTCAGGGCTTTGCTTTGCTGAACTTTCCCTGCATGTGACCTGGTATGGGAGCCCTGGATCTTCCCCCCACCCCCACCCCACTTCAGGATGTAGGGAAGACCAAGACCTTCTGTGAAGAGTAGTATTGACAAGGGTTTGGGTTTGGGGACAAGGATTTAAGTGTTCTCGGCTGAAGACCTTGGTCCCCTCTGAATTGAGGACAGGCTGATCCAGAGACTGAGAAGGGCAATCCCAGGGGTTTGTCCATTTGGAATAGGGCTTCCAGCACTAAGGCTTTTGTGTGTACATGTGTGGAGAAGAGAGAAGTAGTGGGGAGCATAGTGTGGCATAGGGGCAGAAGTGAGGACTACAGACCTCACTTCTACAGAAGGAGGCTACAGACCTGGGTTTCAGTCCCAAGTTTGTTATTCACCACTAAGACTCCCTCTCCAGCTCTCTGGGCCTCTATTTCTGCATTTGTAAAATGGTGAAAATACAGTACTTGTTTCATGGGGTCGTTGTGAAGATTCAGGGAGGTGCTGTGTGTGAGGGCGTAGCCAGAGTGAGAACCAAAACCTGAGAATTACCTTAAGGGAGGCCTTAATTCAGGTTGCAGAGGGGCAGCCCTCCAGCCATCCCCCTACAGATGCGTTTGGTTTGGGCCTCATAATGTCTAAAAAAAAACTAAATTAGTTAAAAATCGGGTAATTTCACATAAAAATTCAGATTTCAGGCTTCTGTTGAAAATGACGTTATTCAGCCATTAATTCAATTAATATCCACTGCTGAGCACCTACTGTGTGCCAGGCCCTGCCCTCAGGCAGCTTTCTTTCTGGGACTGCAGGGCAGCAGAGGGCAGGGCTGCAGCTGCTCCCTATAGCTTTCCACCTCACCGTATCCACATAAGCCCCTGGCATCCCTGTTTCTGCTTGGCCCTGTAGCGATCTGGGTCTGTGACCCTGGCCTTAACCCTTTCCTTGCCCTCACTCCCAGCAACTGACAAACCATATACGGGACACACTGCCGGGGCTTCGGAACAAGCTGCAGAGCCAGCTGCTGTCCATTGAAAAGGAGGTGGATGAGTACAAGAACTTCCGTCCTGATGACCCAGCGCGCAAGACCAAAGCACTGCTGCAGTGAGGCCCTCCCCAACCCCCAACTCCCGGTCATTGAGAGACTTCCACGTACACACATCTCACACCATCCTCAGCATGGGGCTCTCCCAAGTCTCCCTCCACGGGCTGCTTCTGCCCCCTCAGGCCACTTCACTCTCCCCCCAGGATGGTCCAGCAGTTTGCTGTGGACTTTGAGAAGCGCATCGAGGGCTCAGGAGACCAGATAGACACCTATGAACTGTCCGGGGGAGCTCGCATCAACAGGATCTTCCATGAGCGCTTTCCCTTCGAGCTGGTCAAGGTAGGACAGGCTCCCTGACTCCCAGCATTCCCAGGGGCAAGAGGACTTAGGACCCTCCCTGGCAGGAGAGACAGTCTCTGTCTCTCTCACCTTTGCTGAACCCATTAGAATCCCTGATTCCCAGCCCTGGGACAGGTCCTATCATGACCTCCCAAGTATCAGTGACAGGCTTTTTGACCAGCCATCTCTCTGCTCTCCCACACAGATGGAGTTTGATGAGAAGGAACTCCGAAGGGAGATCAGCTATGCCATCAAGAATATCCATGGCATTAGGCATGTATTGGGACTGGGAAGGGGAGCTGAACCCTAGAAGGAAAGGGGGTCTAGCTAAGAGGCACAAGGAGTGATAAAGGGGGCCTCCCTTAGAAGGGCCCTAGAAGGCTGGTCCCCAATCCCCTGAACCCTGACTTTCTGGCTCCCATTTTGATAGGACCCAGCTGGCAGTGGTGGATGGGAGGCTTGGGTCACCTTCTTCCTGCAGCCTGCCACCTTCCTTTTCTGTCCCTGGGAGCAAGGCCTAGAGGCTGGACCATGTGGGCAGAGCCCAGGGCACAGTTGCAAGGGAAGCACGCACTGGGGCTGAACTCCCTGCCCATCCCCAGGGTGAGTGCTCCACCCAGTCCTACCCAGGTGGGAGAGCAAAGCTGCCCAAACCACTGGGTGGGACCTGGGGCAGAGTGTATAGGTATTGGTCTATATTCCTTTGTGATGTCACTAAGGAGCAAGTCCACTCAACTCTCCAGACCCTCCCATATGCCCATTAGCCTGAAGTTGATACCGTTTCACACCACTTCCCTCCTTCCAGCCAACCCCAAGGCCTGTGGATCAGGAAGGTGGATTGGGAAGTAAGACTCTGTTCCTTAAAAGCTTAGACCCCTTTCAGGGATCCAAATTTGCACTATGTTCATTCAGCAAATCTAAACCAAAAACCAAACCCATTGTCGTCGAGTTGATTCCAACTCATAGCAACCCTATTAACAAATCTAGTCAACAAAAAATTTTAAGGCACCTACTATGTGCCAGGCAATAAACAAGATCAAACCGTCCTTGCTTTCATGCAGGTTCCATTCCAAGGTTTGGCATGGAATTTGCATGCTGATAACCGCACTGGCCAAAACACAGGAAAAAAAAAATCTCTCTCCTGCTCTTAAAATAAATTGTTCTATTCCTGGAAAGGCCCCTAAGGAGAACCAGTCTGGCAATTTTCAAACCATTTCTGGCCATAGAACCCTTTGTATGAACAGAATCCTAAGTGAAAGCATGACATATAAAACAGATACAAGCAGACTTTTTCTAGCCCCAAAGAACATAGACTGAAAGCCCCTCATTAGAATACTTCCCACCCATTTTACAGACGGGGACACTGAAGCCCAGAGAGGGGTAGTGGGAGGACCCTATGGGTGGAGCTCAGGGGCTCGGGGAGGGGCCCTGGCCTGGCACTCCTGGCAAGAGCCAGCCTGTGACACTGTGCCCTTCTCCTGCTCTGGGCATTCAGAACGGGGCTGTTCACCCCAGATATGGCCTTTGAGACCATTGTGAAAAAGCAGGTGAAGAAGATCCGAGAACCGTGTCTCAAGTGTGTGGACATGGTTATCTCAGAGCTAATCAGCACCGTTAGACAGTGCACCAAGAAGGTAACCCAGCGGCCTGGGCCAGCCCCTGCCTACGCCCCCACCCTGCACTGCTGCCAGGCGCCCCTTCCCCACTCCCCCCACTGCCTCCTCGGTAGCATGTACAGACCCCAGCGGGGTGGGGAAGGCAGCCTGCCATGGACCAGGAGAGGGGGACCCTCTGAGGAGGCGTCACCCATCTCCCTGGCCCCCAGGCCCAGAAGACCAAGGGATTAGACATTGATAAGACAGGTGTAGTGGCTGGCTCTGAGCTCCTCCAGCTCAGGGAGAAGAAGTTGGAGGGGACTCTGAAGCCCCTTCTGGCCCTCAGAGGTAGTGTCACCTTTGGGGACTCCAGGAACAAGTCTTAGGGAGACCTTGGTCCTGGAAACAGGTGAGGTGCACGGCCTTCTTGGGGGTACTCTGGGGCCTGGGCAACCAAACATGTGCAAAGGACCCAGGTTTAAGCAGGTACCCTGACTCCCACCGCCCTTCATCCTCCCCATCTTCACTCCACCCTCACTCAGGACCCTCACCTAGGACTATCCCCTTCCCTTCCATCCACATCTGGTCTTCCAGGGACAGAGCCCTCTCCCATCTTGCTACCTTATCTGAGCCTCACAGAACCACACAAGGAGGGCAGGGTAGGAGAATGATGCCCATTTCACAGGAGGAACATTGACGCACAGGAGATCAAATGACTTGCCCAAGATCACATAGTTAAGAAGTGGCAGAGCTGTTACTCGAAGTCAGAGCTTTGCACTCCAAGCCGAGTGCTCCTTTGATTCCACCCCACAACCTCCCTTCCTCTCCCCTCCCCAGTATTGTCCTGGCCCCTCTCTATCACCACCTCCACTCTTCCTGTGTTTCCTCTTCTCTCTCTTTCTATCTTTCTGAGCTGAGTTCCTCCAGACCCCTTTAGAGGAGAGGCAAGGGGTGCCCCTTAAGGAGAAAGATGGGGGCGGTAGTAGAGCAGGGAGCTGGAGAGTCAAGGTCAGGCTGCCATGCTGCAACTCTGGGAGGCATCATCTGCACTGTAGTCAGTGTGAATGGAATCTTCTGGAGTCGAGCAGTGCACAGCCTAGGCAACTGGACAAAGCAACCCTGGTGAATGTAAGGGATAGTGCTGGGGGCTTTGGAGTTAGGATGAAGTGAATACAGGGGGCACTGGGAAACCTAGAATTGGGCAGGATTGGTGAGTGGGGTCTTGGCCTTGTCCTGGTCTTGGGTCAGCCCTTTAGGAGGACCCAGAGCTGTGGACAAAGATGACACTGGAAAAGAGAAGGCAGGCCCAGCATAGCTGAGGAGTGGAGGTCGGGGACAGGACACCAGGGAAAAGATCTGTATTCACTAAGGGGCCTTGTATGGAGCAGGGACTTGGTTCCTCAGACCCTCCAGCCATACCCACAGAGTCCTGGCTGGTGCTTGGCTGCACCTGGGAGGTGCCAACCCTGGGTGGCGGTAGGGAGGGCCCGGTCCCATGCTCACATTATCTTCTGTTCTCTCTCTCTTTCTCTGTGTTGGTGTCTCTCTCTCTTCCCCCATGCCCTGTGCCATCTTCCCTGACCCCTGATTCTGGCCCTGCTTGGCTTTTACTCCCCTTCTTCTCCCTGCCCGCGGCTGCTTCTCTTCCTGTCCCTTCCTCCTCCCTGGGTGCAGGACGGGCCTCTTCACACCTGACCTCGCTTTTGAAGCCACAGTGAAAAAGCAGGTGCAGAAGCTCAAAGAGCCCAGTATCAAGTGTGTGGATATGGTAGTCAGTGAGCTCACAGCCACCATCAGAAAGTGTAGTGAAAAGGTATGATGGCGGCCTGGGCTGGGCTGGGCCTAGCTGTCCCTTTCTCATGGCCACAGCTTCCTGTGTGCAGAACCATCTGCTGAGCAGGACGGGCAGCCCCTCGGCCACCCACTGTTGACCTAGCACCCACTCTGTCTGGGTGATCCCTGGCCCTGACGGTTCATCCAGCTTATAGCTCCGGGCCTACTTGCACTCACAATCTCTTCAGGCCCCCATTCCTGCTGACCCAAGCATCCTCAGTGGCTCCTTTCCACCAATAAGAATGGCGATGATGGTAAGGAGATGGCAGCTATTTATTGAGCCCCTACTATGTGCCAAGCGTTGGGCTAAGTGCTTGCCCTCTCAGCAACCCTAAGGAGTGAGTAGTATTGTTACTCCCATTTTACAGATAAAAAAACTGAGTCTCGGAGGAAAAGTAATATACCTAGGGTCCCACTGCTAGAAGTGCCAGCAGAGTGGGATTCGGATTTACGGAGGCCAAGGAAAGGGGTCTGGGGTCAGGGCCTCTTGGGATGGGGAAGCTATCCCAGTCCCTCAAAATCAATTTGCCTAAAAGCATATTGGAAATATTCACTTTACAGTAATCCATGTATATTAGGCAGGGTCAGCCTCTTTTGAGCTGTTTGTAACCTTTTAGATGCCTTTTTCTTGTTTGTGTTCTTACGAGCTTTTTGAGGATTTTTAGCCAGGTCATCTGAAGAAGTTCTTGCCTGCCCAACAGGCTGAGTCCGAATCTCTAGGGGAAGACCCCACCTCACTTGTATTCGAAAAGCTCCTTATGCTGGGGGAGGGGGCAGAGTTGAGGGGACATCTGCCTTAACATCATATTTTTAATAAGTTCCATAGTTTTTGTGGCTCATGCACAATTAGTCCACCTCTTTCACAAGCCTGTCTCCTTTATGCCTTCCTTTGTGTCTAATGGGGATAGAGTAAGCAAATTCGCACCCACCCAGTGCCTGTTCCAAGGCACTCAAATAAAATTGCCTAGTATTTATTGTGCCATCTAAACCATAGTTACACTGGATCATGAATGCTAAACAACATACTCTTACTGGTGTTAAACTTTAAAATACAGAGTTTATTGTAAGCTGCCTCAAACCCCTTTACAAAAGGAGACAAGATATAACGGAATTAAAAATAAAATACTGAGTTGGTTTTTAACTGTAAAAGTAATACGTTCCCACAGAGAAAATGTAGAAAATGCCCGAGTAAAAAGAAAGAAACAACCCTCTTTCCAGAGAGCCGCTATTGAGATTTTTATACATTTCCTTCAAGTGTATACCTTCTCTTTTAAAAATGAAAGTATTAATACTGATTTTGTTCTGATCCTGCATGATTGTTATGAAAATATTCAAACAGCACAAATAAAGTGAAAGTCCCTATAATCCCACAACCCTAGAGATAAGGATCGCCGGCAGTACATCCTTCTCAACTAATTAAAAAATATATACAGCAATTTTAGGCTACATGAGATCATGCTACACACACTGATCCATGACCTATTCTTTTTTCCTGAGCAGTGCGTTGTGGAATCTTTCTATGTTGCTACATAAGGATGGGCCTCATGTTCTTTAACTGCTGAATTGTTAGCACTGAAGAAATGTGCTATAATTTATATACTCAATATCCTATTGACAGACATTTAGGTTGTTTCCATTTTTTTCTTTTATAAACAATGCTGCAGTGAACATCCTTATAGATATATTTTTAATACTTATCCTGTTGTTTCTTTAGGGTAGATTTCTAGATGTAGATTGCCTGGTCAGTGGATATAAGCATTCACAAGTTTGGTCTGCCACAAGATTACCCTTCAAAAAGTTTTCACCAATGTATACTCCTTCAAATCTTTTTTGTTTTCCTACACAGAGATTTATTTTGTGAATATATTAACATCATGCTTTTTCTCTTAATAACATGCATTTTTTTGTATTATTGCATCATCTACATAATCAATTTTAATGATTGCATAATATTGTATTGAATGGATTTACCACCATTTACTTAACTGTTTTCCTATTGGTGAACATTTAGATTGTCTCAAATTTTGCAGTATTATAAATAATCTGGCAATGAACATCTTGTGTATAAAGAGTTTTATTTTTCTTTATTTAGAATTATCTCCATAGGGTAGACTCCTAGAAGATTAATTACTAGATATAAACACTGAAAAACTTTTGAACACTTTGCTGAATTGCATTCCAAAAGGAAAGCAGTAATTCTTTTCCTTTTGTAAATGGTAAAAGTTTGAAAACAACCCAGATGTCCATCAAAAGGGGATTGATTATATAAAGTATCTCACAAACAATGGAAGACTGCAGCCTTTAAAAGGGCAAAGCATATTGATTTCTATTTACATGTCCCTCCACAACATATTACAAAAAAAAAAAAAAAAAGCAAGTTTCAGAAATATATAATATTTGGGGGAAAAATAATATCTATGAACGATAAAACTATGAAGGCATAATCACAAATGGTTAACAGTTATTTCAAGAAGGGCAAAGAACATGGGGATCTTTCCATTTCTACTTTACAAATTTTAGTCATGTTTGAATCTTTAACAGTGAGTTTGTGATTTTTGTGAGCAGAATATTTAATCAACTAAAACTTTAAAAAGGAAAGCTTTGGTCTAAATGGAAGAAAATTATATTTCTGCCTTTGGTTTGCTTAATGGGCAGTAATTAGTTTTCTTCATATGGCAAAATTCACCTAGCTCCATCTTTCTTTTCTTTTTTTCTTCTCTCCCCAAATTTTCTAAGCTTAGCAAACCACTTACTCTGGAGGTTTGATATATGTTCAATTCTAACTACTCCTAGCCTTGCTGGTATTCGATTTTCCATCTCTGGATGGAATCTAGAGTTTACTGTGAAGAATGGCGTGTGCTACTCAATACTCAATCAACCCTGAGGGGGAAGATAACATTAGTGCTCCATTTTACACACGGAGAAACTGAGGCTCTGAGAAGTTCAGTCGTTTTTCTAAGGAGAGTTGGCAGGGCAAGGGCTGGCTTTGAACCCAGGGCTGCGTGGCTCCAGGGCCTGTGTCCCTGACCACTCTCCTTTCCTGCCCCTAAAAGGTGGGCTCCAGGCTGGCAGCCCCGCTCAGCTTCCCTCTCCTCCCGGCCAAGGATTGAGAGAGAAAAGTTCCATTTTAAAAACTGGCTAAAAGTCCTGGAAATGCTCAGAGGCAGCCAGAATGGAAAAAGACGCTCAGAGGGAACAGAACTTCTCAAAGGGGCCGAAGCTTCCCTGTCATATATGACTTGCGGAAAACTTGAGAAATGTAACATCCAGGCGGTTAGTGGGAGAATTGGTTATGCTCTTTGGCAAATTGCTCCTTCTCCCTCCATTCTTCCCCTCCCTCCTTGCTCCCTCCTCACTCTGGGGGAAGGGGTAAGCTCTTAAGACCACCTCAGAAGAGGCCTCCTGGTGGTGGCGGTGGTGGTGACTCAGTCGCCAAGACTGCTCAGACTTGGAGACTCCTCGCTTCCCCCACAGGACTGCGAGATGGAGTGGGAGCCCCTCCTTGCACCTCATGGGGCAGTGGGGTACACTGGACACTCCCAGCCATTGTCTTTAGCCCCTGGTCTCAGGCTGCTCCCCTCCCAGGTCCCCTGCACTTGGCTGCCCCTTGGCATAGCCACAGGATGAGCAGGACGTGGGCATCTCTCACCGTCTGCCTCTCCTAGGCTGGCATCCAGGGCGCCCCTTCCTCCCCCATCCTCCTGCCTACCCTGATGCCTCTCCCATCTCCTTGGCCTCCATCTTGCGCTCAGAATCACCACCTATGCCTGTGACCCAGGCACACCAATCCCCAGCTGTCTTCCCATATAGGAGGACCCACCTGAAGGGACTGACCCAGCCATGGGAAAGGGGGCGAGGAGAGGTTCTAGCTTTGCCTGGGTCCCACATGGCCACCAAATGAAGAGGGAGGGCCAGCAGTAATGGCGGTCCCTGTGGATGGGCTCCCGTTATCATGAAGCTCAGTGAGTCCTCCCTGAGGAGGAGTTGGTTCATGAGCCAGAGGGCAGAGAAGCCCATGCCCTCTCACTCTGGCAAGGAAGGCCAAGGCATCCATCCTTCATTCATTCCCTCATTCCTTCAACATGCCCTTGGTGAGCATGGGCAGTGTGCCCAGCCCTGCCCCTGCCTCTGGAAGCAGCAGACAAGTGATCAGGCCATTAGGACCCAGTGTGATGAGTGAAGGATGGGGGATCTTGGGGCAGTGGGGAAGGCTTTCTGGAGGAGGTGGTGTCCAGTGGAGTCTTGAAGGAGTCAACCTGGGCTTTGTCCAGAGCTCAGCTGAGCTGAAGGCAGAGGTCACACAGGTGGAAGGAGAAGGATTTGAAGCAAATTTCCCCTTCAGCCTCAGTTCGTGAAAACTGGGGGGAAATGGGTGGTGCTGAACTCCTACCCCAAAGGTGTGGAGTAGAGACAGGTTGGATGGGCAGCTCGGAGCTGGAGGCAGATGCGGCTGGGGGTGATGGTGCCAGGCAGGGGCGTGCCAAGGGAGGCAGAACCAGGTGGGTTCCACCAAGAGGGTCTGGAGCCCATCCAGGCCCCGCGGGGTACTGCTCATGCTGCTAGCACCCACCTCTGCATGCCACCCCTCCATGCCTTGCATGTCTGTGCCTGAGGCTCCTGCATGTCATTTTGCGTGACTGGTGGTCTTCCCCTGCCTACCCCCTGGCTCTGACAGGGAGCATTGCTTGTCCTCAGCCTGGCTCAGGAGGCCAACTGGCACTTTGAGTCCTGCCTCCCCCCATTCCGCCTGGATTGGAATCTGAAGGCTATTCCCTGCCTGATTCTCCCACCTGAGTATGCCCTCTAAGTCCTTGGGAAGGCATGGGGTAGCCCTGAAGGCCAGTGAAAGTTTTGGAAGCTAACGGTCCCCCAAACAAAGGCCTCAATCTAATATGTCTGTTTCTATGATGGCTGCCACAAGATGGTGGCCAATGAGCAGGCTGGTTCCCATGGCATTTCTCCCCATGGGAACTGTCCCTTCCCCCTGAAGTTGCCATGGTAAGCCAGTGAAGAGGGCCTGGAGCCAGGAAGACCCTTGGATTGCCATTTGGAACCTAGCTCTCGGGGGCGAAAGAGTGGTCGTGGCTTGGTGCCATCAGCTTCCTGGGACCCCAGGACTCTCTTTCTCTCCGCATGGGCATTCTGTGTGTGCCTCCCACCCCACACCCCTTGGAGCACTGGACTCTGGTGGGGTTTGGGTGCTCCCTGCCCGTGCCCCCTGTGTACGTGGCTCTCTCCCCTCCTGTCCTCCCCCAGCTCCAGCAGTACCCTCGGCTGCGGGAGGAGATGGAGCGCATCGTGACCACCCACATCCGGGAGCGTGAGGGTCGGACCAAGGAGCAGGTGAGGCCCACGGCACCTCCTGGCTGAGCTCCACACCCTTTGGCCTCTTCTCTCACCTGCACTCCTGTCCCTGGGCTCTCTTCTTCCCACGTTGTCTTCTCTGTCTCAGTCTCCCTCTCTCCCCTCACACTAACTCTCTGCTTCCCTTTCTTACTCTGTCCTATGCAACTCTCTGGCAGTCTGTCCTGGTCATTTCTCTTTGGGTCTCTTTGTCTATTTCTATGGATCACCTTACACTCCTCAAAGCCACCTCCCTCCTTTTACGTAGTTGTCCATCCAATAGTCAGTCACAAATATGTTCCCTGAACGCCGCCTCTGAACTCGGAGGACCAGAGATGACAGGCCTCTGTCACGGCCTTCACGAAGCTCATAGACCAGTCCCTCTTTCCTCATCCATCTGTCATCTCACTGTCTACCCCTACCTATGGCTTCGGTTCTCGGCATCTATTCTCACACATCCCTTCTCCACAATGGCGCTGTCTCCAATCACTCACATTTTTGTTGTTGATGTTGTGTCTTAAAATCCTTATTGGTCTTTTTTTTCATTATGAGAGTGATAAATAAGAAAACAGTCAATCAATATAGAAATGACTGAATTACAAGTAAGTATCCTCCATTGGGAAGGAGTCCTGGTGGTGCAATGGTTAAGCACTCAGCTGATAACTGAAAGGTTGGCAGTTGGAACCCACCCAATGGCCCCGTGGGAGAAAGACCTGGCCATCTGCTTCCATAAAGTTTACAGCCTAGAAAATCCTATGGGGCAGATCTACTCTGTTGCATGGGGTAGCTGTGAGTGGGAATTGACTCCACTGCACCCAACAACAAGAATCACCCCGTTCCCTCTTCCAGCCTCCCCAATCCCTCCCATGAGATAACCAATATTAACAAATGTGGTGTGTTCCCTTCCAGACATTTTTCTAGGAATGCTCATACACACATGAGTGCACACACTCAGAAGATTCTATCTTTATCTTAAGGAACCCTACTGATGCTGTGTCTTGCGTTTTTTCTCTAATGATAATCAATAATTGTTAGTAGCTAACATCGCTTGAGCACAAATTGCTCGCCAGATACGTGACCTGCCTTGTCTCATTGTCTTTTCACTAGTCCCCACGAGGCAAAAACACCCCAGGTATGGAAACTGAGGCTCAGTGAGGACCACTCTCAGTTTCACATTAAGCAGCAGGGTATAGGCTTGAACTTGACGGTCTACATCCAGAACGTTTCCCTCATCATGACACAATTACGAGTCCCTTCACACTTAACCATTTCTAAGGAGGATCTTTCCACTGCCAGAACACAGAAATCTTCCTCAGTCTTTTTAACAGCTGCAGAGTGTTTTATTGTTTACAGAGTACTATAGTCTGTTTTGCCTTCTGATGACCTTTGGTTTGTTCCCAATTTGTCTCTATTACACCACATTGAACACCTGGTATCTTTGCTCACTTGATGAGTTCATCTGTGAGGTATAGTTCTGGAAGTATCTATGTGCATTTTAATGTTGTCAAATATTGCCAAATTGCCCTCCTTTACATTTCCACTGACAGATGAGAGAGTCCACCTGCCTGCATTCATGCCACACTCACCATTATCAATATTTATCATTCATTTGATAGGTTAAAAAAGGGTCTCATTGTTAATTTAACTTGTATTTCTTTAATTATTAATGAGGGTGAGCATTTTTTACATATGCTTATTGGCTGTATGCATTTCTTCTATGAATTATCCATTCATTTTTTTGATTATTTTGATTTGTGTTCCTTGTCGTTCTCTTATTGATTTGTAGGAACTCTTTATTTATTATGAATACTAACTTTTTATATGTGCTGCAAGAATTTTTCTCCCTGCTTGTCATTCATTTTTAAACTTGGTGTGGTGTCTTTTCCATTTACCCTCTGACCATCTGTGTATCTTTGAAGGTCATGCTCCTCATTGATATTGAGCTGGCTTACATGAACACCAACCACGAGGACTTCATAGGCTTTGCCAAGTGAGTGCTCCCTGGGCAAAGAGGGTGACACCTCTTAGGTGAGTATGTGTGTGTGTGTGTGTGTGTGTGTGTGTGTGTGTGTGCATGTGTAGGACCCAAATCTACTCGGTTAACCCTCTGGATCCACTGCCTATTGAGTTGGGCCCCTTGAGAAAAAAATCTCTGAGACTCTTCCCCTGTCTCCCCATTAGTGCTCAGCAGAGGAGCAACCAGATGAACAAGAAGAAGGCTTCAGGGAACCAGGTGAGTGGGCACCAGCATCCCAGCCCGAGGGATGGAGGGTGCCGGATGTACGCCAAGCTCTGAGAGTGCTCTCCCCTGAGGGGAAGGGTCCCATGGGGGCTAGGGAGTCTGTCAGCCACCAGCCACAAGCCTCCCACCCTGCCTCAGTAACCCTCTCTCCTCTCTCCCGATGCCTCTCGTGGTTGCTATGGTTACCTCTTTGCAGGATGAGATTCTGGTGAGTACCAGGACTGGGGCTCTTGGCTTGTGCTGTGAGGGGGAGGAGGGGACTGATCGGTAGTGGGGGATGTGCGGGGGGCAAGAGGGCACCCTTTGGCTTGAGTTGCTTGCACACACTAGTGCATAGGTGTTCCACACATGCTCTCAGGCCAGAGGCAAGGCCTAGCCACACGCACAGTCCCATCAGTCTGTTCATCAGTGTGTATGAGCTAATCTCCTGCTTCAGGCAGCGTTAGACCATGCAGGGAGGTGGGTGCGTATAAAAATGCCTAGCAGAGGCCTAGCACAGAGTAGGTGCCCCTTAAACATCTGTTGGATGGATGGATGGATGGATAGATGGGTGGATGGATGGATGGATGGATGGATGGATGGGTGGGTGGATGGATGGATGAATGGGTGGATGGATGGATGGGAGGGAGACAAGTTTTTAAGAAGCTGATAGCCAGCTCCACCAGAGAGTTGAATAAAGAAATGAGTGAAATGTCAAGAGACAAGCCCCTCCTTACCTGGCTTCCTGCTCTCTGTCCCTCAGAGCTGTAGAGTCCTGAGCTTTTATTCCCCCATGTATTCCACTGGAGGTATTTTCTTCATAATAATCTAAGCGTTTCTGTGATTATTGGTTTAATGTCTATTTCCTTCCCCAGCTTCATGAGGGCAGGGGCTGGGTCTGTCTTGTTCATCACTAAATCCTCAGCCCCAAGCCCAGTGCCTGACACACAGTAGGTACTCAGCAGAATGAAGGAATTATTGAATGGAATATTTTGGAGCAATTCAGTTCAGCAAATATTCACCGGTATCTACAACTATGCTGGGCCCTGGACAGGTGTCAGACCCTATCCCTGCCCCGTGGAGACCTGGTCCTGCAGGCAGGGCCCAGCTAAGGGCCCCTGAGAGCCCCAAGCAGGGTGGGAGTTAGGAATGCAGAAGATCCCCGATGTAGGGGCTCTGGAGGGGGGTTTGGATGAGCAGGCAGGGAGGAGTACGTGGCTGGGGATGGCTAAGGTGAGGACAAAGGCTGCAAGTCCAGGCAGAGAGCAGGTTGGTGAGGTCTGCTAGTCAGATCCTGGGACAGAGGCAGGAGAGGAGTCATGGGATCCTGGCTATTGTGTTCCTAAGACAGCTTTGGTTTCCCCTCGGCTTAGCTACTGGTCTGCTATATGACTTGGGTTCTCTACAAGGTTCTCGGGGAAGCCAGAGATGGGGTAAGGAGGGCTCCAGGCGGGCTGTGAGGACCTCAGAAGCAAGCCTGGCTTCCTTTCCAACCATCCCCCAGCCATCCTCAGGTTTTCTCCGGCTGCTCAGAGGAGAAGCCAGGGATGTCTGGGTGAGGGGAAGGAGAAGAAGCAGCTCCTTCACCCTCTCAGTCCGCACCGGGCTCCTGAACTCAGGTCTGGCCCACCACCAGGGCATGGGCAGTGGCCTTGTCCTTGGAGAAGAACTCACAGACCCTGGTGTGTGACGATGCCTCAGGACAGTTCTGGGGACAGCTGCTCCCTGCCATGAAAAGGAACCTTTGCCTTTTACTCTGAACTTTACTTGGGAGGAAGGGGCCTGGGCTCTTCCTGACTCAGCTCCTTCACGTTTCCTCTTCTCCCCACCACCCAATCCCTGTCCTGGGCGTGGGGCCCAAAGACTCTTAGAACCATAGTATGTATCATTCATTTATTCATGCCACAAGCATTTACTATCACTTACTGTTTGCCAAACACTCTGCAATGTGCTGAGGATTTACTAGTGAATAAGAAAGTTCATAATTTAGCACTGGAGGCTTATACCAACAGATAATAACACACACACAAAGTTAATTGAAAAATCTCAGTCAGTGTCATTGAAGACTTAAGGGAGTGATAAAAGAGTATAATAATGGAGGTCCTTATTTATACTGAGGAGCCAGCGAGGGCCTGTCTGAGAATGTGACTTCTGAGCTGGTACCTAAAGGGTGAGTAGGAATTTGCCAGGCAAAGGCGGAGGGGAAGTACTCTCTAGGCAGAGGCAACAGTGTGTGCAAAGTCACTGAAATCAGTCCAGAAAGTCTTAGAATAAATTGGAACTTAAGCTGAAAAGGAACTCAGAGTTGTCTTGCCCCATCTGCCACATAAACTCTGCTTGTACACTTTTAGTGATGGGGAGCTCATCCCCTACCAAGGCCATTAGTCCCTTACCCAGAACGTTTTGACTGTCAGAAGGCTCTTTATCCTGAGCTGACCTCTGTCTTCCTCAGTTTCCCACTCGGTTCACTTGTGGTTCAAACCAAGGCAGGTTTGGCCCCCACCTTCCCTGACCAGCCAGTCCTCCAAAAGTTGGGAAGGGGTGGGCTTTTGAATGCTTCTCTTTGCACACCCAGTCCTCCATGGGGAAGCTTGGCCCCTGCTCACTGACCTCCTGGCCCCTCACCCTCCAGGTCATCCGGAAGGGGTGGTTGACCATCAATAATATTGGCATCATGAAGGGTGGCTCCAAGGAGTACTGGTTTGTGCTGACGGCCGAGAATCTGTCCTGGTACAAGGATGACGAGGTGAGCACAGGGCCCCTGGTCATCAGGGGGCCAGCTGGTGGCCAGAGTTGGGCTCATATCCTACCATGGGCTTGGAGTGGATTGGACACCCAACGGGGATTTTAAAAAAATTACACCAAAGACCCATGGGAGGAGGTGGGATGCAAGGATCAGAGGCAGGCAATCCTGGGGGCTGGAGGGGGGTGGCTGAGGAGTTGGCCCTCTCATGCAGGTTGTAAGGAGAAGATGGCTTGGTAGGGCTGAGGAGCCTAGGGCTAAGGGCCCTGGAGGGGTGGGCAGGGGTGCCGGGTACCCCTCACTGATCCTGCCAGCCCAGCCTTCCTGTTTTCCTGCTTCAGGGCGTGCCGCCTCCTCCGTGGCCCCCACAGGCCCATGACACATACAAATCCCACTGCCAAACACCCTGTTAACCCCTGCACCCCAGCCCCCTAGAGTTTAGCAGTCCATGAGGGATTCTTAGGGTGCCTCCAGGCCGAGGGGGATGGAGCGATGGCAGCCTGCAGAGCCACCACACAAACCCCACCCCCACCCCCACCCCCGCCCACGAGAGCACACAGAATCCCTCTGCCACCCCCTCCCCTGCTGCTGGTCTCCTTTAAGAACAGTGTACTTGGCTTCCACATCTGGATTCCAGAGGTGACCAGAGAGAAGGGGAGGGTTCGGCGGGGGGGCTTGTGGTAATGAACTCCAGCTGGCGAAAGGGTGGGGGAAGGGACCCTCTTTTTCCTAAGGGGCTGTTGGAGGATAGGGTGCTCTCAATGGGAGAGTGGGACTTGGAGTGAGGGCCTGTGACTTTGGTCTCCAAGCCCCCCCTTGATCCCTGCCTCCTCCAAGTCTGCCCCAGGAAGGCCCCCCTCCTCCTCATCTTGGGCGGGGCCCTCTGTCATCACTGGCGGGGATGCCAAGCCATCTGGACCTCATTACCCCAACCCTGGCCTCTAGCATGAGCACCAGGGCCACTGGAAGGGATGGAGTATGAGGTGGCGTGGGGCTCCAGTAGGGGGGTCGCTTCCTATTCTGTCATCCAGGGAGGCTCCCTAGACACCCCCCAGGGATGGGGGGCCCAGACTGCTGGCCCCACAACTCCTGGTGCTTTCATTTTGGGGTGCCTAACACAGGGACAGGGTGATAGTGTGACCTGGGCCTGAGGGCCTGGACTGGACGCACTGTGGGGGCAGGGATCAAATGTGTCTGAGAGGGGCCCCCTGGTCTTATACCTGGATGTGCAGGTCTGTTTTGAGCTTTGTGCTTACAGCTGAGTTTTCTCAGGTGTGAAAGACTGCTTGGAGTGTGTGTGGGGGTGGGAATGGAGTACAGGTAGTGAAGGGTGGGGTGTATGTGTGAGGGTGTGGATGAGGTATGCGGGTGTTTTGTGGGAGAGTATGTTGGAGGGTAAGTAGCTAGGTGTGTTTGGAATATGAAGGTTTGTATGTGTATTTGGGGAGCATGTATTTGGGGTTGGAGTATGTGAGCTTGGTGTGACTCTCCAAATGTGTGTGTCTGTGTTTGGTGTGTGTGTGTTTGGAGGTGGGCTTGAGGAAGGAGGGTATGAATGTGAAATATTTGGGATTTGAGAATATGTGTATGTGGTTGGGATGTCAGGATGGGGAAGAAGAGTGGCCCATTGTGAGGGGTGTGTGTGGCTGTGTGCGTGTACATGCATGCGTGTATGCACTTGTGATATGAGCATATGCTTGGAGCATGAATGTGTGATTTAAAGTTTGGATGTGTGAATGTATGTGCCTGAGTTGTGGGGGTGTGAGTGTCAAGGTGATGCTGTGTGTGTATGTGTGTGTGTGTGTGTGTGTGTGTGTGTGTGTGTGTGTGTGTGTGCTTGGAAGTGAGCAAAGTTTTGCACTAGGACAGCTGGGGACTTGGAGGTGGTCTGGGCAATTGGGGTCCCCCTTTATCTACCCAGTCACCAACACTCTGGTCTTTGGCGACAGAGGGAGGCCCTCTGGGCAGACAGGCAATTTCCCGTATCCCCAGTCCTCATTGAGCCCCCATCCCTTCAGTCTTCCTCTGTCACTTTCTCCCATCACCACCGTCACCCCCCACCCACCCTGTCCCACAGCTGGGTGGCACCCCCAGCCCTCTGCGCCCCCTCCCAGCCCTCCCTGTACTACCCAAGCCCCCTGCCCTGTCTCCGGGCTCCGGATCTGGGATGGCAGGAGGGGATCCGTCCAGCTCTTCAGCGTCGGCGCCGGCGCCGAGGGTCTAACCCAGCCCAGCCTAACCAATGTGCAGACTACTGTACAATTTGGGAGTCCTGAACAGATAGTCTAAACACTGGGTAGACGGAGTGGAGGTGTCCTCTGGTCCATCCAGGCAGTAGTGTCTGTCCATCTGATGGGAGCTTCAGCCCCATCCTCTGGAGATCCAAGCCCCCCCCAGCCCCAGCCCCAGCTACAGTATCCCCTCAGCCCCAGCCCAGCCAGCCTGGTCCCCTCTCTGCTCCCAACTCCCCTTCTGCCTCCTTTGACGTGGCAGGGGTGAGCGGGGAGCTGTGGCTGGGAAGGAGGGGCCTGGGGAGGGGGCCAACCGGCAGGAAGGGAGGGGTGGGGGGAGGAAGCCGCTCCTACCTAGTGTCCAACCCCAAAGCGCAGGGCGGGTGGCGGCGGGACCTCCCTCGAACGGTTCCAGATGTTCCCTGGCCATGTGTGCAACTTCCTCCTCTCCTCCCCCAGCCGCCCTCTGGGGCTCCTGGCCACCCGCCTGGCATAAAGAAGGCTTTATGTGGCTGGACTGGCCAGGCGGGTGCAGGGGGCAGAGGGGAATGGGCAGGGTGACACTAGTAGAAGGGAGCAGGGTCCTCCTAAACCCAACCCCCGACCTGAGATTCTGGGTGGGGCTCCTTCCCGGCTCCTCTGAGTCCCCAAGACCCACACAGACCCCCTACCCCCACCCCAGGCTGCAGCCCTGCCAGCATGGCATAGGTCCTGTGGTGTTGGGTGGGCAAGCTTCCCCTCCTCCCAGGCCCCCATCCTGGGGTCCCTCCTCCCCAGAACCTGAACTCCCTCCTCTTAGACATATGTCAGCTCATGCCAGGTATATACACCTGCACATAGTCCTAGCACCCTACACACCTATGCACAGATTCATATAACTCTCCTCTAATGCCTACAGACAAACCAAACACATACAGTCCTTTACACAAATTATCTGCACATAAATATGTGTACTCACAAAACATGTCACACAGGCACACTCATGCAAACACACACAATCGTTATACATATCTTCAACATACATTGATCGCAGGCACATATCTGCACTGATCAACAAATGGGCTCACACTGTCACACGGCCATGTTGGGCACCTCCCCAGACACACACATGCACACACACACACACACACACACATTCATGCAATACAGACACATGGGTGCCCACACACAATGGTGACAGGATATGTACTGAGGCTTGCATGCATTTGCACGAACACATAACCATGCACATGTTGTACATGTAGACACACCATCTCCAGGCTCAAGTTGTACGCCTGATTGCTAACACATAGGTGGCTGGGGGGAGTGGGCTGAGCCAGCCTTTTGAAGCCTCTGGGGCTAGCGGGCCCCCCTTCCCTGTCTTTGAGGCAGGAAATGAAGTCAGAGGCTTATCCAAAGCAGGCCTCGTGGCCTAGCAGCCAGGCGGAGTCCCTGCCTGGGGCCGGCCTGGCTATCATCCAAGGCTTGCTTGAGGGGGTGCGGGGGCCAGCCTCAGCCTTGCCATCCTGAACTCCAGGGCTTGGGCCCATCTACAGAGGCGGTGGGAATGGCCTTCATCCGTCAGTGCTTGTAGAATGTGAGATGCTGGTATTCAAAAGCCTGGATCAGGCTGGGGGTCTACAGCACAAGGAGTATGCCACCATGGAGCACTCTTAGGGAATGAGCGTGGCAGGAATAGTACCAACCTCACCCGTTGCTCCTGCCCCTCCTCACAGGAGAAAGAGAAGAAATACATGCTGTCCGTGGACAACTTGAAGCTGCGGGACGTGGAGAAGGGCTTCATGTCCAGCAAGCATATCTTTGCCCTCTTCAACACAGAGCAGAGGTGCCTACCTGCCCCTGGCCCAGGGCTGTGGGGGGCCCCAAACTACCCTTCCTGAGTAGAAATTGGGATACATAGCTCCAGAGAGGAGAGGAACCTGCCCCAAGCCCCATAGCAAGTCATTCATCTGACAAATAGTTATTGAGTTCCTACTCTGTGCTAGACGTCATGTCAGGTCATCCCTTCCTCCCTCGCTTTCTTCTACAGTCATTTGTTTAGTACCTGCTCTACATGAGACACTCTGCCAGGCCCTGGGGACAAAGTAGAGACCAGGAGCTCCCTGGTCACTAACTCATGTTGCTCAGTGTCCACTGGGATCGGTAGCAATACCAGGCCTCTCAGCTCCCAATCCAGGGCTGACTCTAGTGGGTCCTCTCCTAATCAGTGATGAGGGCTCAATGCAGCTACCCATCAGGGGAGTCCTCTGAGAGTCAGGGAGGGAGCTGATTGGGGTCCAAGACCTAAGCTAGGGGGCTGCACTGTCTTGTGGATGCCCCTTTTTTTGAGGGCTCAGTCCCTCTCTAAGCATTTTACTGCTTGTTTCCCTAAATCCTCACAATGACCCTAACCAAACCAAACCCACTGCTGTTGAGTCGATTCTGACTCATAGGGACCCCATAAGGTTTCCAAGGCTGTAAATCTCTACAGAAGTAGACTGCCACATCTTTCTCCCAAGGAGCCACTGGTGGTTTCAAACAGCCAACATTTTGGTTAGCCATCGATCGCTTTAAGCACTGCACCACCGGGGCTCCTTCACAATGACCCTAGGAGGCAGGAATTACTATTATAATTAACCCATTTTCTAGATGAGGAGAACTGAGGCTTGGAAAGAGAAAGAGACTTTCTCAGGGTCACACAGCTGGGAAATGAGAAAGCCAGGACTGGACCCCAGGCCTGATGACCCCACCACCCATGCAAGCCTTTAACCACCAGGGAGGGTGAGCTTCACCTCGGTCTCCCCTCACCGCCTGCCCAATCTTGCAGGAACGTGTACAAGGATTATCGGCAGCTGGAACTGGCCTGTGAGACCCAGGAGGAGGTGGACAGCTGGAAGGCCTCCTTCCTGAGGGCCGGCGTGTATCCCGAGCGTGTTGGGGTAAGTGGCAGGGCAGGGAGGGGAGGGACAGGCTGCTCATACGAGAGGTCCCTGGGGCACCATCCTCAGCGATGCCAAGCCATGCCATGTTTCTGAGCCTTTATTGGGCTCAGCAATATTAGGGATCTCCTTGCCCACCTGCCCTGGAGTGAGATTCTCCAACGGCAGTTTTATGTGCCCCCTTCTCTCCCACAGAAGGCATTTCTTGCATCCCCTTCTCATGGTGGTGGTTTCTTTGGACTGCCTTCTTCTTCCATAGCAGTGTCTTTGTCCCCTCTTTCACTGTGGCAATGTCTAGAATTGCCTTAGAGCTGGGATGCAGTGCCTGGCTTCACTCAGCCTCTCCCCTTTTCCTTTGTCTGTGTGTCTGCTTTGGCCGTGCTCCCTGGTGGCGGTGGTGGTGGCAATGCTGATGTGGTGGCCTTTGTGACCTTGGCGTGGGTCTCCCAGGACAAGGAGAAAGTGAGTGTGCCCTTCCTTTGCCCTCTGCCAGGCCTCTCCCAGCCTGGCACCAGTGCTAGCCAGGTCTTCAGAATCAGAAAGAAACTTGGGAAACCTTGGAGGTGTTCTTTTCTAATTTAAGGATTGGGAAACTGAAGCAAATTCTAGGCCCTAGAGTCACAGCAGAAACAAGGCTGAAGAAAGGGAGTCTGGGGTCCTGAGAGGCACTGTGGTGGGCAGAGCCCAGAGACCCAGAGCCTATGAAAAGCTTAGTGTCTGTATGTTAGGGCCAGGTGCTTCTCCTCTCTGTTCTTCAGTGTTCCAGGCCCCTGTGAAGGGGCTAAGACTCTGCACTGGGGGCTGGAGCATGGCAGGGGCCCTGTGAGACTGGGTGGACCTGGCCACCCTGATGCCCTTCTGTTCCCTACGACAGGCCAGTGAGACCGAGGAGAACGGCTCAGACAACTTCATGCACTCCATGGACCCACAGCTGGAGCGGCAGGTGGAGACCATCCGGAATCTGGTGGACTCGTACATGGCCATTGTCAATAAGACCGTGCGGGACCTCATGCCTAAGACCATTATGCACCTCATGATCAACAACGTGCGTGGCCTGCTGCGTGGGGGATCGGGTGCTCTTGTAGGACGGAGGCAGATAGCTAGTTTAGCCTGAGGCAAGCACTGGCAGCTAGCCCTAGGGACCAGATCTAGGGAGGAGGCATGATCTAGACCAGAGCCGCCCAATAGGAATATAATGTCAGCTTTGTATATAATTTTACATTTTCTAGTAAAATAAAAAAAAACAAACCCATTGCCATCGAGTCGATTCTGACTCATAGCAACATTTTCTAGTAGCCATGTCAAAAGAAGTAAAAAGAAACAAAATTAATTGTAATAATACATTTCATTTAACCCAATATATCCAAAATATCATTTCAACATGGAATTAATATAAAAATTACTAATGAGATCTTCCACATTCTTTTTTTCGTACTAGTTTTCCAAATCCGATTTGGTCACTAAATTTTCATTGTCAATACTTGATCTGTATTTAGATTTCATGAAATTTACAGTTGAAAAAGTAGATTCATATACCTAAGTTGTTCCAAACATACTTAAAAAGTTTTACAATAACTGAATCGAGTACCAGTTGTTAAATTTATACTAAAATTTAATTAACTAAAATAAAAAATTCGGTTCCTCATTCACACTAGTCACGCTTCAAATGCTCGACAGTCACAGGTAGCTGCCATATTGGACAGTGCAGGTCTAGACCTTAGGGCCAGAACTGTTGAGGGAGG
The DNA here is from genome assembly GCA_030035585.1 of Dugong dugon. NCBI lineage: Eukaryota > Metazoa > Chordata > Mammalia > Sirenia > Dugongidae > Dugong > Dugong dugon. The sequence goes on from CM057471.1 coordinate 72,949,757, forward strand.
CAAGGGCCAGCGCTCTGAGGCCAGGTCTGGTGGAGAAAGTGTGGTCCAGACCACTGGGGCAAGGTTGAGGGGAGCATGGTCCAGACCACTGGGGCAAGGTCTGGTGGGGGAGGGCATGGTCCAGAGCTCCAGGGGGTGAGGTGGGAGAAGCATAGACTAGCTCTGTAAGACTAGGTCTGGGAGAAAACACGGTTCTTAGACAGGCAGCACATGCTGGCCCCCTCTATCCACAGTCCCAGAGAAGGGAGCCCCCACCCTATAACAGCCTCACACATATCTTCACCCGGGCCCCCTCAAAGGCTCCTTCTTAGTCCAGCATGCCCACGTTATATGCATCTGTACTCTCAAAGCCCTCATCCCTAGCATCCCCTTGGCAGTCATTAATGGTACTTCCAGTGGGTCATCCATGCTGGGTACACTAGGGAAGGGAGGGGTTACTAACATGAAAGCAGTGGTCAGCTCCTGGCCCAGTGAGGGGTTCTGCCACAAAACAATCTGGGGACAATCCCTTTCTCTTTCTGCTCCAGATTGCTAGTTCTCTTCAAGTTGGTCCCTAGATTCCAGGAGCCCCTCTGCCCTCAACTCACAGCTCAGACATTTCTGTGTATCACACTCAACAGCAGCATTCTCAAACTTCACTGTGCATTTAATCTAGGGAGCTGGCTAAAATGCTGATTGCTGGGCACAACCCCCAGGAGTTCTGATTCAGTAGGTCTTGGGAGGGTCCTGGAACCTGTATCTTTTAAGAGCTCCCAAACCAGGCTTTGAAATACACACCCCACAGCACCACCACAACCTGTGGTTTAGTGAAAAAGCATGGCCGCAGGAGAATGAGAACTGGGTTTGAATCCTGATTTTGCCAGGAATTCCCTGTGTGACTTTGAACAAATGAACTACTTTCTCTGAGCCTCTATTTCCTAATATGTAAAATATAGATAATAACAGCACCAGCCTCACAAGGTTGAGGATCAAATGCATATAAAGTGCATAGCAACACACTACCTGGCACATAGTAGGTGCTCAAAATACATCTGAATAATGAACAAAAAAGACATAGGCCTATGGAATTAAAAAAAAAAAAAAAAAACTCATCCTCTCTCCATGAATGTCCCAGAGCCTCAGCAGTGTAGCAACTGGAGAGCTCAATCCAGGCACGCATTTAAACTTATTACTCTTATTTCTCAAGAGTTCAGAAAATTTAAAGCTCTCTTCTTTCTTATTTTGGTCCAGTGGAGAGTGCAACTCCTTGGAAAGAGTACAACTACCCCATTTTACAGATGAGGAAACCGAGGCTCAAAGAACCAAGTAGGCAGGTGTCCTGGTGGCATGATCGGTCCTGAGTCTCCTCCCAGACCTGCACCTTGGACAGGTCACTTTTCCTCTCTGGTCCTCAGTGTCCCCATCTGAGAAAAGGGCAAGGGTGGGGGGAACTCCGAGTTTAGGAGGTGGTGAAGCTACTTATGAAACGCCAAACAGCCAGGCTCTCAGGCCAGCACACAGTCCTAGCAAGGCCAGGCGGGGCGTGCCGGGTGGCTCAGATGTCGGGTCTCAGTCCCTTCTCCTCCTCACCCGCTGGCAGACCAAGGAGTTCATCTTCTCGGAGCTACTGGCCAACCTGTACTCGTGTGGGGACCAGAACACTCTGATGGAGGAGTCGGCCGAGCAGGCGCAGCGCCGCGACGAGATGCTGCGCATGTACCACGCGCTGAAAGAGGCCCTGAGCATCATCGGCGACATCAACACGACCACCGTCAGCACTCCCATGCCCCCGCCTGTGGACGACTCTTGGCTGCAGGTGCAGAGCGTACCGACCGGACGCAGGTACCAGGGCCGGCCCCCACGGCTCCAAAGCCCCCAGCCCGGGGCCCGCGGGAGGAGGGCCGGGACCGGGCAGTGGCGCGCCCGAGTCACCGGGGCGGCTCCCACCTGGAGCGAGGGGCGGAGCTTAGAGAGGGGCGGGGCCTGACGCGGGGCGGGGCTTGCCGTGGAGCGCTGGCTGCGAGGCGGGGCGGGGCTGGGGCGTTGGCGCCGCTGCGGGCGGGCCTTAAACTTCAGAGAGAACGGTGGGCGCAGTGGGGCGAAGCTTGCGTGCATGGGCGGGGCCGGCACTGGGCTGGGGGCGGGGCCACAGGTTGGGGCGGAGCTACTCATCTTTCCCCTTTTCCTGTGCCCCGCTCTGCAGATCGCCCACGTCCAGCCCCACGCCTCAGCGCCGAGCCCCCGCCGTGCCCCCAGCCCGGCCAGGGTCGCGGGGCCCTGCTCCTGGGCCTCCGCCTGCTGGGTCCGCCCTGGGGGGGGCGCCCCCTGTGCCCTCCAGGCCGGGGGCTTCCCCTGACCCCTTCGGTCCTCCCCCCCAGGTGCCCTCGCGCCCCAACCGCGCCCCGCCCGGGGTCCCCAGGTGAGTAGGGGCTGAGTGCGGCGGGAGAGGCCGCGGGGCTAGACTTGGCTGGGAGAGTGCGGGGCAGTGGAGAGGCGGGAGCCCACCTAGGGGCCGGAGCCGGATTCTAGGGCATCAGCCCTGGCGGCCAGAGATGGCCTTCTCCATCCAAGACACTCGGACTGTGGATGCCGAAGCTACGGGGTGTGTAGCCGAGGGCTGACTAAGCCTGGCCTGGCCCCCAGAGAGCGCTGAGTCCCAGAGGTGGTCTTTTCTGGGGAGGGGGCTGTGGGACTAGTCCCACCTGCCCCCTTCTTTACAGCACTTGCATGGCGCTTCCCCCCTTTTTCACTTTTCGCAGCCTTCCCCACATTGTATTCTTCTTCCTTTTCCCTTCTCGCTCTCCTCCGTTCTCCATTCTGTCCTCTACTCCTCTCCCAGCCCCTGGTGAGCCTTCCTCTGGTCTGAACCCAGATCCTGTCTGGATGTGTGGATTCCGTTCAGTTACACTCAGGGCTACCCTGATGCCCCCGCCTCCCACTCCTGACACTATTGAACTGCCCCAAGGAGGTGTTCGATCTCTGGCCCACAGGAACATAGGCCAGGCTGTGGCTGTATGACCAGCAAGGTGTGTGAGGTGCGTGTGGGCGTGCACACTGGCATGTGAGTGTAAGAGTGGCACCCAGGCACGGTAGGGCAGGGATCACCTGGGGAAGGGGTCTGGGAGCCATGAGGTGGTCTGACAGCTTTTTTCCCTCCTGCCTCTGGCCCTACCTGGCCTAGATCAACTGGTGGAGGTGGGGGCAGGAGTGGGTGAAGGCTGTCCCATTCCCAGAGATTTCCAAGGAAAATGATTCTACTTCACTCCTTGGTTTTGCCTTCCAATATCTCAGTCTGCCCTGTTTCCAATGGCCACGTTCTCTGAGGAAGAACACATCAGACCAACAGCATCCATTTGTTTCCAAATGGCTGAAGGGTAGGGCCAAGGGACTTGCCTCCATAGACCCAAAATAAAGCAGGGATGGGATTTGCTCTCTAGTGATCTGATGACAGAAGCAGATGGGGTAAAGCTGACAGCGTGGTATTGGGGTAAGAGCAGTGGACTGGGAGTCCAGAGATACTGGTTCACCTTAGGACTTGACGCAAGTCATCTTCTCTTCCAGGACTCAGTTTCCTTTCTACCAACGATAATTAATTTTCTGCCTTTCTCCCAGGGTTGGTGTGGGAATCAAGGGAGACAATGGCTATAGGGATGCTGCATTAACTGCAAATCTAGTTGTAGGAGCACTTTGCTAACTGCAAACGTGAGTTCAGATTCTTCAGGGTATTTACATATGCCCCGTTCTATGCTGAGATGTGGTATAATGAACTGTAAGATATGGTACCTGCTCTTAATTCTAGTCTACCTAACACATGGGAAACATTTGGCCCTGCCTCAGAGAAGAAAGCAGTCTGGAAGTACTTCTTAAAGGAAGCTTGACCTCAGTGAGGTGTGGGGGATGATTGAGATAAGGGTCAAGTGGTAGGAGTTGGGAGGGCATTTGGGCAGGGAGCAGCAATGTGGGTGAAGGTTCAGTGTGGGAAGTGTTGGGGAGGGCCGCTGGCCAAAGAGTACAGACAGAGCAAGGAAGAATACGAAGAGGTTGCCTGCGTAAGGTGAGACAGGTTGGAGACCCTTCAAAGTCCCCAGAAATTTTGACTTGGGACTCAATGCTGTGGGCCATAGGGAGCCATGGAAGGCTCTTGGGCTGAGAAATGGCAGCTGGACCCTAAGGAAGCAAGCCCTGCCCCTTCTGGAGCAGTGTGGGTGGCTCTCTGAGCACACCAGGCACAAATGTACAGGGAGCTGGTGCAAATGCCTTCTGTGTGCAGGCGAGCTTCTGTGTTGTGACTCAGCCCATGTGTGTGCTTCCGTGTGCCCAGTGGCTGCATGCCCCAGATCCATGCTGCACGAGCCAGCCAGTGAGGGTGCTGGGCAGTGGGGGGAGGGAGGCAGGGTGTATGTGTGTTGTTTGTGGGCATGTGTGTTAGCGTGTGCATGCAGGGCCATGGGGCCTCACAGCATGTGTGTGCACGCCCAGGCGTGTGCGTGTGCGTGTCCCCACCCCCTGGCCTGCCCCATCTGTGCGTGTGAACTGCCATGTTGATTTCGTGCTGTCTTTCAGAATCACTATCAGTGACCCCTGAGGAGCGTCAGCCATGGTAGGTACATGCCTCTCCACCTGCTGCATGAACGGTGTGTCTGCCCCCTGCTGCACCAGCTCCACACAGAGGGGCACACCTGGGACCTCAGAGCCAGGCTCCCCTCCCTCTCCCTTCTGCAACTCCAGACTTACTTTTTCCTCTTTCTGTCCTCGCCACCAGCTGGCTCTCTCACCTCCCTCCCCGGCGAGCCTCGGGACTCAGTACCACTGCCCAAGACCTCTATGGCTGAGCCTAGAGGGCTCTGGGGACAGGCTCCAAGCCCAAGCTGGAAGACACGGGTGCTCTCTGGAGCCATTAGAGAGGTCATGGTTTATGGTGAAGAGGCTAGGAGCTCTGAGGAGGTTATATGTGGGGCTAGACTCTGAGGCAGCCAGAGGCTTTGAACTTCATCCCAGGGGATGCCACACCCATCCCCCAATCTGAACCGCACTGCGGGGCGGGGGTGGTCAGGGTCCCACCTCCTATCATGCCAACAATTTAGCAGTGATCTGGGGTGAAGTCTCTGATTGTTTGATGATTTCTGAAAGCCTGAGGGTCCTATACACACAGCCTGTAACACACCTCACACGTGAGGCAGAGACAGATAGCCCCCTTCCTCTACCTCCTTGGTATTGTAAACCTGCTCATATGTGACTGATGGCAGCATCTTCAGCCCCAGATGAAGTGCCAAAGTCAACCATTGGGCTCATGGACTTTGGCTTGTTGCTCCTAGGGGTGACCTATACTTTTCAGCTAAGGGGACGACAGTGTCTGCTGACCTGGGCCTTGCCCAGGGCATCAGCATCTCTGAGTTCTGCCCAAGCTGGGCCACAAAATTTGCCCAGCTCACCTGCCTGCCACTCTGCCCCCGCCACTGACTCTTGCTCTTCTGCTTTTCCCCAGCAGGAAGGGCCCAGCCTCACCTACGCGACCTGCAGTCCCCCGACCAGCTGAGGCTCCCCTCTTAGACTTATAAGCCTGTGGCCACTGGCATCCAGCTGCTTGCCCTCTCTGCCTCCCCCAGGGTCCCCTCAGATTACCTCTGGGCTTTCTGATCACCCAGAGGGGCCTCCAGTGTTCACTGTAGCCACACCTTTTAGGTTCACCCTCCTGGTTCACAGTTTTCTCCCATCTTTCGCATCAGGCCTGGTGGCTGTTGCATGGGGCTCATGACCCCATAATCCCCAAAGCTAGGGGTGGCCCTGGTTCAGTGGATTGGAAGACATGGTGGCCAGAGAAGAGGGAGACAGCAGGGAAGCCAGAGGGAACAGAGCGTGCGTTCTAGAGGTGTGGGTGCACTGCCTGGGTGGTGTGTGAGAGACCAGCGTGTGTGATAAGGAGGGCAGCCACCCCAGACACCCTGTGAAGTTCTGGCCCCTGCCCAGCTCCAGCCCCTCCCCTTCCATCTTCCCTTTTTTGTCTTTTTTCCCGAAACCTTGCCCCACGTCCGCACCTGTGTCTTCTTCCCATGCCATCTCTTCCCATACTGCCATGGCTTGGCTGCTCTTCCCTTACCAGCTTTCTCCCTCCTTTTCTCTCTCCCATTTTCTCTTTGCTTTCTCTCCAACTGCCAGCCGATCGGGTCAGGCAAGTCCATCCCGTCCTGAGAGCCCCAGGCCCCCCTTCGACCTCTAACCAGATTCCTCCTATTCCTCGGAGACTTCCCTTTCCAAGCCTGCCTGGATGGCTGTTCTGTGACTTAACAGTGGCTCCCCCAGCCCCTAAAGCCTCCCCTTTTATCCATGACTTAGTCTGTTGTAGTGGTGAGCTGACACATTCAGGCGTGACATTGGTGAAAACTTGTGCCCCTCTGTGGTTTTGCTCCCGCCGTTCTATAAATATCTATAAATACTCATATATGTATACATACATACATACATACATATATATATATACGGCAGACACAGCCCTGCCTCTAGTGTTGGGATTCAATCACTGTGCTGTCCTTGTGGAGTCTTGTGGCTCAACTACCAGGGAACACTGTCGCCTTGACATCCCCCCATCCAAAGTGTTCCACCTCCAGTAAGCCTCCCTGTCATGCCCAGCCTGCAGACAACCAGCCCCTCTCCACCATCCCTCCCATCCCTCGCCCCCTCAAAGCACGGGGGTGCTGTACTGGCAGCTGTGTGGTTCTCTGGTCAATACCAGTCTTGATGTCTCTTGGCTGAGAATAAAACCCATTTCTGGACGATGTGTCCTCTGCTGGCTTGTGCTCTCCACAGAACTCAAGGGGGGAGGTGACAGTTTAAACATTGGGGTGGAGGGGAGGTGGTGAGCCTAGCCACTGCTAGGATGTCATAAGGAGTGGCAAAAAAAGGCCACATCATTTCTAAGGCCTACTTGGAAAGCACCTGGAGTTTTGAGCCTGTGCTTATCCTGTGAACTTTGCTCTGGCTACTAGGAGCAGGAACTCAGCCTAGAGGAGGATGTGGGGCTCTGGAGGGATAGGAGGAATAGGCTACCATACGCAGACAGGTGAGATGGGCCTTACGATGGCATGGAAAAAGCGTGGCACTCTGCTTTCCCTCACAAGGAATAGAGACCCTCCATCTGTAAAAGTGGGCAGGACAGAAAACTGTCCCCTACAACCCCCATGGCAGTCCCCCGTAGAATCCCCCTGGCTTCACCAAGCAGTGTCCGAGCCTGGAAGATCTCCAACAGCCCCACTGGACACGCTCAGACACACCGGGGCCCCACACAGTCCAAATGACTGCCCTCTGCTGGCAGGACTGGCTCCCCAGCTCTGCCCTCCACACAGATCCCAGCACCCAGTGGGTGGCAGGAACACTCAAGGCCAAGCAGTGTTGGCTGAAACCATTTATTCCGAAATAAAAAGCAAAATAAATAGAGGAGTTGATCACCGGGGCACCAGAACCCCATCCCCACCTCCTTCCTCTGCTATACTATCAATAAATAAGTTTCCCCATCCCCTAAATAATTATTAGAACCTCACACTCATTTGCCAGCTCCATCCTCTCCTGTGATACAGGGGACCTGTATCCTCTGGAATATACAAAATGTTACACAGATACAGTATATACACTGGGGTAGGGAAGCCCTTCTCACTACCAGCCTAAGCCCTTCCCTGGCCTGCAGCTGAGTCCCAAGGCCTGCAAGAGTGTCACCCTCCACTGGCTGGCTGGAGAAGGTACGCACTGGTGCCACAAACTGCCTCTGAATAGAGGGTGCCTGAGCCCAAGTAGAGGATGTCTAAGCCTCTCCCTAAATAGAGGATATTTGAGCCCCTTCTGAAAAGAAGAGATGTGACCCCCCCTTGAACAGAGGATGCTTGAGCCCACCCCTTGAATAGAGGGTGCCTGAGTCCCACCCCATAAAGAGTGGGGGCTTGAATAGGTGAAGCCCCCACTTGAGTAGAGGGTGCAGCACCCCCCCCCTTGAATAGAGGGTTCACAGCCCCCCCTTTAATAGAGATTCATGACCCTCCCACCTTGAATAGAGGATGCATGAGCCTTTTCCCTAGAAATGCCTGAGCCCCCTCCACTTGAATAGAGCATCCCTGAGAGTCCCCCACCTTGAATAGAAAGTACCTGCCCCCCTTGAAAAGAGGATGCTGGGCATCCCTCCTTAATAGAGATGCCTACCCCCTTTAATAGAAGATTTATGAGTCCCCCTTTAATCTTCAGCCTTCCCCCTTCCTTAAAGGGGACTTGCATGAATGCTCAATTTCGATGCCTTCCCCCTTCCTTGAATAAAGGGGACTCTATTTGAAGTTCATGAGAGTCCACCTTTACTCAAGGAAGGGGAAAGGCATCGAAATTAAGGGGGACTTGCATGAATCCTCTATTCAAGGAAGGGAGAAGGCATCAACACTGAGGATTCATCTGAATCCCCCTTAATTTCGATGCCTTCCCCCTTCCTTGAATAGAGTTCATGAAAGCTCCCCTCAGATTTTTTATGCCTTCCTCCCTCCTTTAACAGAGGTTTTGTAATATTTCCCTTTTAAAATAAATGCCTCCCCCACCCCTGCCCTGACTAGATGGTGCAGGATCCACCTTTACTATGCCTGCCATTGGTGGTAAATAAGTCTTTCTGCTAGAATAGAAGTTGGCCACCTTAAAGAGATTTCCAAGTCCCCATTTGAATGAATAGTAATAAGTTTTTCTGCTAGAATAAAAGTCTGCCACCTTAAAGAGATTTCCAAGTCCCCCATTTGACTAGATGGATTAGTAAGTCTTTCTAGTAGAATAAAAGTCTGCCACCTTAAAGAGATTTTCAAGTCCCCCATTTGAATGGATGATAATAAGTGTTTCTGCTAGAACAGAAGTCTCCCGCCTTAAACAGATGTCCAAGTCCCCCGTTGGAATGGATGGTACATTAATTAGTTCTTTCTGCTAGAACAGAAGTGTGCCACCTTAAACAGATTTCTAAGTCCCCCGCTTGTAGAGATTACCAACCCCCTACCCTTTAATAATGCCTGGGACCCCCTCCATTAATAGACATACCCAAGCCCTCCCTTAAATAGGTCCCAGCCCTCCCCTCTTAAATAGACATACCTGACCCCCCAACCCCAGTCTTGAACAGAATGCCTGAGCCCAGGCCTTGAATATGGGATATTTGGGCCCCCTTGAATGGAGGATGCAGGCCCCCCCAATAGAGGATACAAGCCCCCTGGAAAAAGATCTGCTTGGTGGGGGCTCTTGGTTTTTCTGAACAAAATAGACATATCCCAGAGATGAACAATAAGCCTGGCTATGGCATCAAGGTGTGTGCACCTGTCTACCTCCCCACATCAGGCAGAGAGTTCACCCAGTATTCCTATGTTCCTACTCTAAGGATAAAGGGATAGCAGGGAAGGAGTGATGGGGAAGGGGTGCCAGGTAAAGGGTGCCAAGGAAGGGGTGGGGGCAGAGCCCCCGACCCCATTGTGAGGTTTAGATCATCAAGACCTTTACCTCATCATTATTGTCAGGACGATAAAAGAACGGAATGCATGGGTTTTTGCCCAGGCCTGGGTGTTCCTGTGGATTTTGGATTTCCCGTAGCAGCTGCATTATCTGCTGGGCAGTGGGGTTCTCGGGAGCAGCTTGGACTGAGAAGGCCCCTCCCTGAACAGGCTCCACATCATCAGCCAGGCTTACTTCGTGGAGGCCTGAGAAGAGAGAGACGCAGGGCTCTGAGCAACATGCAAGTTCTCCCCTGCTTCTGCCTGCTACCCGCCCTTCCAAGGGCCCTACTCACCTTGGCCATCGGCAGATCCAAGCTCCTGAGGGGCTGCGGGCGCTGTTGTGTGCTCACCAGTAGCAGGGCTCTGGGAAGCAGCTTGATATTTTTGATACCACTCATTCTTCTCGCCTACCAGCCGTAACACCAGTTTTTGAAGCTCCAGCAGCTTCACCTGGATGGAGACGTACTCAGCATCCCTACCCCTGCCCCAACCCCAGCCCCTGCCTCCACTCCTGTCCACAGAGATGTCAAAGGCCCCTTACCTTCATTTCTTCCTTGTCCTGAGCCAGCCGGCTAATGTACTCCTCCTTTGCACGGTGCCGCTCCTTCAGCACTGCCCTCTGACTATGGTACAGGGCAACATACTCGCCTGGGGAGAGGGAGGGCAGGTGGATGGGACTCAGAAACTGGGGCTCCCTCAGGTCCACCATGTGCCTCTCCCCGCCATGATCCCCATCCTCCCTGCTCACCGATGGTGTCTGTCTCTCCCGATAATTGGATGCAACGATGCTCTAGCTGTTCCAAACGTTCCTGCAGATCCACTTTCTCCCGCATGACATCTGAAAATCGGCCCTTAAGCCCAAACAATAGGGTCAGGGTGCAGCAGCAACCTACCCCCACCCTCTTGGCCCATGTCAGGAGACACCTGCTCACCTGCAGCTTCTCCATGGCCACTTGTAGGGCCTGGTGGGTGTCCCCAGACACGCTGTCCACCCCAGTCCCAGGGGCTAGGGCCTTTGGTTCATGCTGGGACGTGGCCTCTAGATGAGCCAACTGCTGGCAGCGTAACTTTTGCTCTTTTAGTTGTCCCCTCAGCTGCGCCTGCTCTTTCCTAGCACTGGCTAGGGCTGAGTTAAAGAAAGCCACCTACAGGCAAGGGGTAAGTGTGTGCTTTTATGGGGAGAATACTGAGGAAGAAAACTGGGCAGGGAGGCAGGAGGAGCCCCCCTCCCATCTCTGAGCCTCTGTGGCTTACATGTTGTTCAATGGATGGAGTGGTGTCTGATCCACTGGGTCCCAGGGGAGATATAGGGATCAAGAGAAATCAGAGGGTAGGGAAACCAAGAGGTGTTGGGAGGATCACAGAGGGAGGTAGGAAAGGTAGGACAGAGAAGGAGCAGGGAAGAGTCAGGCTCACCAGGGCGTCTCGGCTATCTAGGTCCTCAGGGATGCTCAGCTCTGGCTGGGAAGCCTCCTCATCCTTTTCCTCATTGTCCAGCCCATTTCCTGTTGGGAGCAATCACAGGGATTCTCACACCATCAACGAGAGGTAGAGTGGGAAATATCTGGGCCCACCTCTGCCACTGCCTCACTGTACAACCCTGGGCCAGCCACTCCCCAGAGGAAAATGATTAGCTGTTCTAAAGGCCTCTTCTAGCTCAATTCTACAATGCTCAAAGTCCCCATCTCCCTCCTCAGCCTCTCTCCTCTCCCTCTGGGCAGTCTCATTTACCCTCCTCAGGCACAGCCATGTGGCTCAGCTGGGCCTGCAGCTGCTGGTTCTGCTGGCTGGCAACTTCCAGGCGTTCCTAAGGAGCCAGGGAAGACAGTGAGAAGGGGCAAAGGTTACCAGGTCCTCACACTCAGGGCCTCAGTACTCAACAACTCCCTTACCTGGGTCTGCTGCAACTCTTGGCGGACCATCTCAGCCGCCATCTTTCTCTGCGCTTCCTCATGCTGCAGTTGTTCCATAAGCTGAGTCTGCAGCTGTAACTGTTTCTGCAGTGTCTCCTTCTCAGAGGTAATATTTTGATATGCAGCCACATGCTGCTGATAGGCGGCCATGTACTGCTGCAAATCACTCAGATACTGGTCTCGCTGTTCCTGCAGACTGTGAGCCTCTTGACTCTTGACTTCCACCTGTGGGAAGACCCTGGGAGTGAGAACAGGTAGTAGCTTGCTTCCAGACTCTGAGCCATACAGGGAAGGAGAGGCACAGGCCCTTGGCACAGGCATTGTGGGCTCTGCCACCTGCCCAGGCCCCTGGCTTCCTCACTCCATGGTCTTAAGTGATTGTCTCTCTTCCCTAGAGTCTCATGCCTTCACCCAGCCTCACACCTCATAACCTTCTTTCTCACCACTTTAAGCCACAGACTGGCGGAAAAGCAGAGAACCACCTGACATCTGTTAAGTTCATAGTATGTGCCTAATACTATATATGCATCATCTCATTTAATTCTCGACATCTCTATGAGGAAAACACTAATATCCCTTTAAAGCTAAGAAAACTGAGGCTGAGAGATGTAAAGTGAATAGTGACCAGTGGAGCTGAGATTAGAGTCCAGATGTGAATCCAAGGAGCCCCCGTCATGCCACCATCTCTTTCTCTATAATCAGGGACTCAATTGACTGTAGGTGAGAAGATGATCTATGGCCCGGAGCTACCTACCTCTAAAAGTCAGAGAGCAGGGAAATAAATAGTCATGGGCTCTGTAGGTCTCTGTGGCCACCCCCCCCCACTGGAGCTGGCTCTCTATCCTGGCCCTGGCACCCAGCTTCATCCCTGCACCAAGCACCTTCCCTCCCCATAGGCTGGTGCCTATTTCCTAGCCCTTATCAGATGGGGCAGGGGTTACCGTCTCCTTCAGCTCCCCCAGCTTCTCCTGTAGCTGGCCCAGCTTCTTGGCCAGCTCCTTCTTGACATGCTGCTCCGACTGAAGGGCGCTGGTCAGCTCCACATTCTCATTGGTCTGGGCAGAGAGAAGTGATCAGCAGTTACCCAATGCAGCTGGAGCCCTCAGAACTTGGTGTCCACCTCACCTCCCACAACTCAGATGAGGGTGGAGGCAGGTTGGAAAATAGTACGCCCTCACCCCACATCAGCCAAGCAGAGCTCTCTGCTTCACAGAGTGCTATTATAGGCACCATTTCACATGAGGTCTCTATACCCCATTTTACTGACAGGGAAACAAAGGCCCAGAGGGCTAAGTGTCTTGCCCTGCACCAAGGGACTTGACAAGTAAGGAGTGATGAGGGCAAGCTAGCCAAGCAGGGCTGCGCACCAGCCTGACGAAGCCATCCTGAAGCTCAGCCAGCTGTTCCTTGAGGTCGCGGTTCTGGGAGAGGGCACGGCTGATGGTAGTGCGGTCATTCTGCATAGTCTCCAGAATCTTCTCACGAGCTGCCTCTTGCTCATTCCAGCACTCAGCTATCCGCTGTAGCTCCCGAAGCCTCTGCTCCTGCTCCTGATTCTGGTGAGTCAGGGTCTCATTGTCTTTTAAGTGGAACTGCAGCTGCCCTGTAAGTCTCTCTAGCTCCTTTTGCAGTCGTTCAGCCTCCGCATGCAGCCGCTGTTCCTCCTCAGAGGGCCCCGGAGGAGGATCCTCAGGTGGGGGGACAGCTAAGAAAGGAAGCATACAGTAAGGGCTTCTCGCCTGTGTAGTTTCAAAAAAGTCCTCTTCTTGGTCCACAGTTCCTAATCCATGCTTCTCACCCTAAGTCCTGGTTCCTTGCTAATAACTTCTCACACCTATACAACGTTCAAGACTTCAAGCCACTTTCAAACACAGTTCCTATATTATTTTTATGCTCCAGACAACTCTGGGTATTTGACAGTGGGTACTCCATCCCCTTCTCACAGATGGGGACACTAAGGCTCAGAGAGATTATAAGACTTGCCAAAGGATACACAGCAAGTCAGTGCCAAATCCTGGTACAGCCTTCTTTCCTCTTTACCACAGTGCCTTATTTGTCCACCCACCTCCCTGGGGTATTCTAAGCCATCCCCCTCACCAGCCCTCTGACACGAATCCTACTCACAGGTGTCTAGCCCCAGCCTACCTGTCTGGTTCTTGAGTTCGGCCAAGCTGGCCTCCAGTTCCTGCACCCGAACCACACCATGCTCCTTCTCTTCTCCCAGTGTTCGCACCTGCCCAGAGCACGGGGAGAAGGAACACATGAAGCTCTGAGACAGGCAGGGAACAGAACCATGATTCTGGCTACAATCTCCCTCTCTACCTCTACCTCTAAAAAACAAAACCACATTTGTCAAAACTCAACAGAGTGTACAACATAAATTGTGAGCCGTAGTGTAAGCTAGGTACTTTAGTTAATAATAATGTATCAACATTGGCTCATCAATTGTAACCAATGTACCCCAGGAATGTAAGATGTTAATAACAGGAGAAACCCTGTGCATGAGGGAGAGGGAGTATATGGGAGCTCTGTACTTTCTGCACAATTTTTTTGTAAACCTAAAATTTCTCTTTAAAATAAAGTCTATAAAACGCATACATACCCACCTCTGGCTGTACACCAGACCAAGTGATATGGTTTCCATTTTACAGTTAAGTAAACAGAAGCCCAGAAAGATCAAGTGACCTCCTAAGAGGGGGAGGGAAACAAAGGGTCAGACCTTACCTGCTCTAACAATTGTTGTGCCTGCTGCCGCCAAATGGCGCTCTCTGTTTTCAGAGTCTCTGCATAGTGGTCTCTCTCTATCTGCAGTTGCTTCACTATCTCCATGAGCTGCAAGAAGCGGCAGAGGACTTAGGAGGGGCTGTCACTTGTCCTCACCTGCCCCTAGCCACCTGGGGTCATTTGGGGTCATCCTCCTCCCACATGCTTCCCTCTGCAAAGCCTCACCTGTTCTATACGGCTCTCCAGCTTTGCTTGCTCTGCCTGGGCCTGCTGTAAAACCTCACTTTTATCAGACGCGCTAGAGATCTGGATGAAGAAAATGAGGTTAGATCTGGGGAGGACAGGCAGGAGACTCCAGTGGAAGAAAGTTACATGAAGGCACAGCAATGCTCAGTGTGAAAAAAAAATGGAGAAGAAGAGGCGTTCTGACCCAGGCACCCTGACTACCTGGTGGTTACTTAGCCAAAGTGTTGGCTTGGCCCCCAGGAAAAAGTAAACAGACGCATGGGCCAGCCTTAGAAATATAATCCATAAAACAATGATTCTCAAGCAGGATGCTTTACAAAATTTTTTTTAAAAAAGCCCTACCCCTGAGATTTTGATTCTACAGGTCTGGACAGGGCCCCAGTCTGTGGATATTTATCACTTTCTGGAGGAGGTTCTATGGCAGGACCAGAACAAGGATCCAAATTTCCCAGCTTCTGGTTGGAGATCAGGATGGTCTCTAGAAGCCCTAGCCCCAGCTGGATGAGGCCAGACTCTCTGGAGCTCCCAGCCCCTCACCTGTTGCAGCAATAGCTCTGACATCTCTAGCTTCTTCTGTAGCTCCTCCACTCCATGCTGCATGGCTGTTTTCTCTTTAACCAAGACTCGAAGCTTCTCTGTCAATTCAGAGTTCTGCTGTGCTAGGTCCTCATTGTTATTGCTTTGGCCAATGAGAAGTAGAGAAAGGTATCAGCAACGAACAGGAAAGATCACTTTGGTGATCAACCCACCTGCCCTTACCACAGAACAGTGGCACTGGAAGGGACCCCGGAAATCAAGAGAGTCAAAGTGACATAGAGGCTATGAGTTGTCTGAGGCCACAGAAGAAGGCATGACACAGTGGGACTAGAGCCTGTCTCTGCATACTTCCAAGCCTCTACGACCACCTCACCATGCTCACTTGTATCCCTCCCACTTCCCACCATACCAGTTGAGCCAAGGCCCCCGAGACCTGCCATCCCACCTCCCTCATCCTACCTCTGCTTGAGTAACTGCAGCCTGAGGCTATCTCGGTCTTGGGTTAGCTCCTTGTTGTACTGCATATACATAAAGGTTAAGTCAAGATTTGACAGGCAGAAGACGTACCTCTAATGCTAATAACAATAGCAACAGTAACTATAACACTTCTTGAATCCCACTTTACATTTTTTTCAAAGCATTTCCAAGCCCATGTCCTCATTTATTTTTAAAAAGTACTCAGTAAGGATGGAAGAGGCAGGTAAAGGCATCTAATTTCCAGCTAGTTAACAGAGGTCCAGAGAAATCAAATAATATTGCTGTTATTATCATCACTGTTTGAACAGCCAACATTTATTGAATGCTTTACCAGGTACCAAGCTAACATCTTATACACACAATTTCACTTAATCCTCACAACCACGACATCAGGTAGTTACTATGATTATCTCCATTTTACAGACAACAGAAACTAAGCATTAGTGGTTAAGATCACAAAGGCACACTGGGATTTGACCATCCAGGTCTGTATGACTCTATAATTACATTTTTTTCTCCTGGGGTTGGGGTGGGGGCAGACATGAGTGGAGGAATTGAATTTTGTATTTTAATCTTTTGTTCATTTTTTAAATAAATTATACATTCACCTGGTCCAAAAGTCAGAAGGCAGAGAAGTGAAATGTCTCCTAGCCATCCCATTCCTCTCCCCTAAGCCCTAAGTTTTTATGAATCCTTTTAGATATATTTTGTCTATATTACACACATACACGCTTCCTCCTGCTTTCTACACAAATGTAACATACTAAAGATACTGTTCTGCACCTTCACAGCCCAAGCACCATATCCCTTCTCCTGGGCACTTGCCCAAGGCTCACAACCAGTTAATGGCAGGGCTGGGACTTGAACTCTTGATCTAGTACTCACTCAGTGACAGCAACCCCCAACTCACCCATGGCAGCCCACTCATCCCTAGGCTGGTTCTAACAACCACACAACTAAAGCACCAAGAAATGTCCTATGCTGCTTTCTGGGCAGCAAGACACTCCATCCTGCAGGAGAAACCTTCAGGCTCACTCGGTGGTGGGTGGGGCTCACCTTGTCAGTCTGCTTTTGTTGTTTGGAGACCGATGACAGAGTCCTCTCCAGCTCTCCTATGCGCTGTCGGGAAGTCTTCAGGCGATTAGTAACATCCTCCAACTCTCCTGGAATGAGAGGGGAACAGAGATGGGAGCCCAAAGAAGGAGTGCCACTGAAGGGCTGACAGTGTGGCAGGTAGGATTAAGGGATGTCCCAGACTCCCACCTGCTTTCTGTCTGACTGCGTTCTGAGTATGGACCAAAGCTGTGTGTAGGTCCGACTTTTCAGATACTAAGATACCGATAGTCTGGATGTGAATCTTTGAGAGAAAAGATGAACAAGTAATGAAAAAGAGGAAAAAAAATTTTTTCTAGAGGATATGAGGGAATACTATAGAGTACACTCACCTGCAGTTGTTCCCTGAGAGCACCCTGTTCCTTTGCAAACTTTTGCTCAAATTCTTTTTTATCCTGTAGGATGAGGGGGAAAAACATACCTTACTGGGAGGAGGGAAAAATGGAACAGCAAAGGACATGCCATCAGAATGCCACCAACGGGCCAGAACAGGCCCACCAACGAGCCAGATTACCAGGGGCTGTTGGGGCGGGGGTGGGGGGGTGGCAGAGGAGGCGAGCCCTTTATTTCTTTAACCTGGGAGTGAGCAAAAAGCCTGAGGCCTCTATGTCTGAGTCCTCCCCCAAATCTATCAGCAATGTAATGAGCAAACAAAGAAATCACATTACTTTTTCTCGTTGGTCCATAACATCCTGGTTTTGCTGTTTCTGTGGGGAGAGCAAAAGCAAGGTGACTGAGGTGGTCCTCCTTACTGCAGTCCCCAGACCAAGAAAGAAGGGGGCTAGGGACCAGAAATGGGTCTTAAAGGAAAAGTTCTCACGCTCTACGGGGACTTGAACTGATAATCTCTTCTCAAGTTCCCAAGGAAAGAGAACTTGGGTCTTCTTTGGCTTTCTCTCTGAATCTGGCTTCCTTTCAAGGGTCAGTAACATAAACCTCTAGAAATGGAGTCCGAGAAGGGAAAGGCTATTCTTCTACTAGCTTGTGATTTGGGACAGTGTATTCAATCAACAAATATTTACTGAGCACATACTACAGACCAGGTACTGTTCTTAACAGCAGGGACAGAGGAATGACCAGGATACACAAGATCCCTAGTCTCTGACATTTACACTCAAGTGGACCTTTAAATCTTTCATTTTTAGAGTTAGAAGGGACCTCAGATACAATCTAATTCTCCAACTCAGGAAACTGAAACCCAGGGAGGAGCGGTGACTTGGCCAAGGTCAAACACAGAGCAAATTAAGGGCTGGGTCAGGGCTGCAATACAGGCCTCCTGACGCCAGTCAGGCTAGTGCTTCCACTGAGAGGCAACAACAGCTCCAGGACAAGGGTGGGGAGAACTCAAGCTGGGGTGTCTGGAGAAGAGAGAATGGGAAAAGAGGGAAGCAAAGGAAAGAGCCATGCTGCATGCTCAGTGCTCTGGGGTCCCTCCAGCTGAGACCTAGGCCCCCCAGCACCCCAGTCTCCCTTGGTACCAGGGGCCCCCATCCCTTTTCTTCAGAGCCCCAAAGATAAATTGGAGCCCAGGATGGGGAGCATAAAATCAGGGGACCCCACTGGACTCTTACCAATTCCTCTATCTTGCTACTGAGTTGTTTGTTTGTTACAGTACTCGATTCCAGGGCAATTGAAAGTTCTTGGTACCGGTTCTGAGGCGCATGCAGAGAGGAGGAGGAATTGGAGGAAGGTTGGGGGAAGAGGCAGAGAGAGCAATCATTAGGGTTGAGGTGGGTATCTGGGCTGTCTCAGCTGGCAGGGGGCACCCAGCCCCCATTGTGGGAGAAGGTGGAGTAGGGCTGGCCAGCGGGGTCCACTTACTTAGGCCATGGTCCAGAGCCACTTACCTCCAGATCTTTTATGTTAGTAGAAGATACTAGGCCCTCTCCGTTGATGTAAGATGATGACTAGAAGAGAAGAAAGAGCTCACACAGAGATGCTCCCTGTCCCCCTCAATGTCTAAGCCATCCAGTGCCCTTTCTTTCCTACCAACTGGCAAAATTTTCTTTTCTGCCCAACTTGGCCCCCTCTTCTTATAATCCCTGTGCCAACTTCTCCTGGTTCTTATCTCCCCATCCTTCCTCCCCACTCAAGCAGTTCTCATCCCATACTTTCTGTAGCAGAATAAAATGATGTAACCAATATTGTGGTCCAACTCTTGCATTTCTTCAGCTTCAAAAGAGGAAACTCACAGAAGCAGTGACTTGCCAAACATCACCCAGGAGGTTGGCAGGTCCCATGACCATTCCACCATACTGTGCTGCCCTCCCTCTTGTGAATCCCAGCCTCACTTTCCATCATACTTTCCTTTCCTGCTCCCCACTCTCAGGCTCCAATTTCTGGGGTACCTCTGACACGAGCCCATTGAGCTGTTGTGAAATCTGTCGCAGGCTCTCAGTAGATGACAGAGACCTAGGGATGTAGGCACAAGGGGTCAGGGGTGAAGGTGGCTTGATGGGAAAGAGAGGGTCATGGGCAGTGGCACGTCCCAACTCCCTCAGCCTAGGGATGGCTGCCCCGAGAGGAGACACTCACTGGTTTTCATCCATGGAGCTAGTGCCATTGTCTGCATCATGGTTCTGTTTGGGAAGAAACACATGAGGTGGTCATTCAATTTCTGGCGACAACTGCCTAGAGGCAGGGTGAGCAAAGCTCCTTCCAAACAACCTTCTGCATCCCCAAACCTCAAGGAAAAGCCCAGTCTTGGCTTCCCCAACCCTAGGCCTCTGGAAGAACACTTGGTTCTAGGAACCAAGCTACCTGAAGAAAGTACTAGAGAATCCAAAGTAGGTCTAGTCCTCTGGACAGGAAGATGGGGGGGGGGGGGGGGACATACAGTGAGGCAGCAGACAAAGGGAAAAGAGGCACAAACCTGAAGTGATGCCATGTTACTGTCATGAAGTGAACCAACACTGGCGGGACTGACACCACCAGGTAAGATGGTATCATTACCAGGTTCCGGTGCAGGAGCGGCGTGATCTTTGGGCGCCTGTCACAAAACAGAGCAGAAGGTTAGGGGGCCATGCAGGAAAGAAGGTACCTCACTGCCATGCACGCAAGGGTGTGGAGCAGGTAGGACAGGCATTGCCGTAGTCAGAATGACAGTCATACAGGGAGCCACTGTGGGGTATGGGTTTGGCTTGCCCAGGCCCAGGCCACTATCCAGCATTTTGGATGGCCACAGCTCAAAGCAGTGGCTGCACAACCTCCTTCATGAGCACATGGGGCCCTGGTTCTCCCTGGAAAAAAGCTGCCCAACTAGAAGCTTCTCCCTGCTATCTGGAGGTAAAAAGGAAATAAACCACAGCCACCTCATGGCCATTATTCCTACTTCAACCTCCTAGCTCCAGAAGCATCTATTTAACTAAGAAACATCCTCAGGAACCAGACGTAAAATGTCTACCCTTTGACTCTTGGCATCCTGGAGGCCAGAGGGAGGATCTCTCATCTAGTCCTAGGATTTAGGACTAGGATTCCCCACCTGGACCCACTTGCTTGACCAGAGCCCTACCCCAGCCTCTCTCCAGGCCCAAACCTAAAATTTAGTCCAAGCCTCTGGCTCAGCAGTCTCCTCTGATGTCCAACAGGCCAGGTGGACAAAGAGAATAGGAGAGATGGCTGACAAGCTGAAATATAACAAAGGAAGAGTTCTAGGGAGCCAGAGTCTGGCCAAGGAAGCTGGGTCTGGGGAGCAAGAGGCCACACCTTTCTCAGGGGAAAGGGCTGCCTATTTCTGGACCCTACGGCTCTGGCCTCTGAAAGCCCAGATCTACTTCCCTCCTCAGAGTAAGTGCTGCAGACCTGAGGGACTCTGGTGAGCGAAGTTGTCTTTGTGTATTTATTGTCTGTGCTGTGATATTTTACCCTGGAACCTGGTGTTGCCTTGCCAACTTCTACAATTGAATCTAATAGGTAATAATAGTAGAAATTCAGCAGCTGGCTAGGCATGAGACTTTGGGAGACTCTGGTAGGCTCTGAGTCCCTCCTGGCATCCCACTGTCTCTAGAATTAGATACAGGAAAGCTCAGGGATGGGGGGAGGGAGTATTTTTCTTAGGACTTTTGGGGATAAAATCAATTCTCCCCTAACATTTTCTAGTCTTTCCCTGTGCCTTACGTTTTTAAATAAAGCGATTACTTTGTGTGCAACTAAGTTTTTTTCATGATTTGAAGTCTTATAACTAAGTATGGAGTTAAAAAAAAAGTTCACTCCCCTTCAAAATGTCACATCCCATTAAATTTTTTTTTTCTCTCTCTCCATTATTCCCCCATTTCTGGAAATATCAGCTCTACTGAGGATGCCCAAATCACAGGCCCGCATTAGTGGGTACAAAACTTCACTGGAAAACAGTTATTGAGGCAGAGAGGGTTTAAAAATAACAAAAAAGAGACACAGGGGTCTTCATTTCCAAAGAACAGAGGAACCTGGGCACAGAATCTTAGAATATTAGAGCAGGCTAACATTTTTCTGGGGAGGAAACAGAGGCCCCAGACTCACTAACAACTGGATCACTGAGAAAGCAAAAGCAAAACACAGCTTTATGACTCCTCTAAGCCTGTGCCCACCTCACCATCCCATACCATCTCTCCTCTGAGTCAACAAGGTAAGCCACAGCACCTTGACAGACCTGACGGACTGGGTGCGAACAGTCCTAGTGACTTAAAAAATCTTTCTAACACTGGCCAACAGTCCCTCTCCCCATGCCTGTATCTCCAACAGGACCTAGCCCCATCTCAGCCCTACTCCTCTGGCTCAGCAGATGTCTCCTGAGCAAGTCAGTCAAGGAGGAAGTGCCAACATCACATCCAGAAGAGGTCATCTCCTAGTCCTATGCACTCCCAATACCCTGCCATGCCAGCCCCCTGCCTTCCTAGAAGGTGCTCTGTGAGCTCCTAATCCTGGATGCTACCTGCTCACTCCCTCTATCTGGAATTCCCATGTCTCCCACTCTCCACATGGACAAAAGGTACCTGCCTTTAATAAACTGGCCTCAAGTCCATTCAGAACCCTCAGCTGAGCATTGGAATGTTGCCACATACTCCATTGCTTATTCCAGAGGAGTTGGGCCCCCCTCAACATTCATCTACTTTCTCCAGTGTCTAGCAAAGTGCTTTTGCTAACAAGGGCCCAACGAATATGGTTAAGTGTCTAGTTGAGTTTTGAAAAAGATCAGGGGGCAGAATGTCCTGGTCACTCATCTGTTTGGTTAACCTCACATCCTCTGAAAAAAATAACCTCAGTCCCTGCAGCTATAATGCAAACTCACTTTCTCTTAATCCTGTGTTTCCTACTCTCAAACCAAAAAGAATTAAGCAGTCCTAAAAATCACAAATTTCTATGTGATCTACCACTCTCTTTTGGAGACACATACTGGAGAAAGTTTTTTTTTTTTTTTTTTTTTTTTTTAGCCCTTCTAATCTGATAGCACCACTGGGCACTCAAACTTGAGGCATGAAAGGCTCAAATCCCATGTATTTGCTCTGGAAGTTATTTCCAAATTACCTTGAACCTTCAAGATGCATCTCACCTTCTCCAAGATGACAAAAGATGTGAGGTAAGGAAAAAAACCCAATCAACTAAGCAGGTGAAAAGGAGACAGGAGTAAGCCAGGGTTAATGACAGCAACATAAAATAAGCCAGAGGCAAAGCAACCACAAATCAGAAAGCCCCAGGGGCATGCACAGCTGGGAGAGAGAGCAAGCCAGAAAGCAGTCTCAGCACTGCCTCACCTTCCACTTGTCCAATGGGGATAGCGTTACCCCATTGGAACGGTTAAGGTCGGACACCAGCACCTTCAGAATGTCCTGAATCTACAGGAGGTGAAAAGGGAAAAACAAGGGCAAGGGGAAGAAAGAGAAAAATTGGCTTAGAAAGAGGCAAGAAAGTCAGAGGAGGAGGAAGAACTGGGTTCAGGGAAATGGGATGCTGAAGACAATCCAGAAAGGCACCAACACCATGGCCTGTGCCATCATTCTAAACAGCCACCTGCTGCCTTGCCAGAGGCAGAGCTCAATGTAAACAAACAGAAAAGTCCACTGAATGATGTGGTCACATAGAGTGGAGCATTGGAAAGAAGTTTTGGGATCACCTAACCAATGCAGCTCTTTTCTTAATGTGCTCATTGGACCCTCTCCTCGGGCCCGGGATGCAGGGGGACGAATCTGGCAGGGCTCCAGACCCCCATCTCTGCCTTAAAAACCAGACTTTCGAGTAAGGGTTCAACTGAACAAAGGGGATTACAGCTAAAAAGTTTGAAAGATGCTCATCTGGTCCAACAATATCACCTTGCAGATGAGAAAACTGAGGCCCAGGAGAAGCAGCAATTTTCCTGAGGTCACTAACCAAGCTGGTGGTAAAGATGGCTCAGAACCCAGATCTCTTAATCTTAGTGCCTGGGGCTCTTTTGGCCACTTCCTAAAGGAAAAGCATGATGGCAAGTGGCTGTTCTCATTGGCTTGGCTTCCCCTTGAGGCGAAGGATGAGAAAAACAAGCAATAATTCAAATAGCAACTATCATTTATTGAATGTTTACTCCATACCAGGCCCTGTACTAAGGGATTTACATAAAAACTACAAAAATTTTCACTTAAACTTCACAAGTATAAACAACACAACAGTACCCCTATTTTACAGATGTGGAAACAGAGGCCCAAGGAGCTTAAACAATTTGCCCAAAATCAAACCCCCAGCAGAAGGAGAGGCAGGATTCAGAGCCAGAATTTTTAACCAGTAGCTGACACTTCCTCCTCCACAATGTTAACCACTACCCCTCTACTTCAGCACCCCTACCCAGAAGCTGGGTCAGCCAAGACTCACATCCTCAGGCGGTTTGCAACCATCAGAAGTTGTTGTCTTGGTGCCACCGTCATTTTTGATCTTCCGTTTCTTCTTCACTCCTGCAGGAACATCAGTTTTGTTCCTTTGCTGGAATTCCTTCAGCTGCAGAAAGGAAAAAGTAATGCTCATGAGAACTATAAGCCTCTGTATTTACATCCTACTTCACAGTTTACAAAGTACTCTTTATACACCATCTGATTTAATGCCACCAACAACCCTACAAGGTGCTGTAACTTTCATTTAAAGACTGAAGAAATGGATTAAAAAAGGCCAAGTGATCGACAGATACCATGGCAAGGAAAAAAAAAAAAAAGGCAATCATGAAATTTAAACTCAGCCTTCTGACTCCAAGCTCTAGGGTTTTGCTTTGAATCAGCAGCTGCCAGGGGTCGAAACCAGAGGTAGAGCTGGAAAAGCAAACATTAAATGGACAAGGACAGTACATTGTGTGGTTTAGAAATCAGACACTGGGGTCCTTTTTTACACATCAATTAGATACGCACACCAGTACTTTTCCATCAATGTATCTCATGGCACAAGGCAGTGAAGGCACACCCCTAGTGAATCTGCGAGCATAACAGAAAGAGAACAACTCAAGTCTCATTTCAGGGAGGATTCTATTATAATCTTACAAATATTTGCAAATGTCATCGCCAAGTACATTAATACAAAAGGATTTTCTCTCTAGAGAATCAAGCAAAACTGATGCTTCAGAAAGACGTCCCATATTTATCCTGTGGCTTTTCATACCCCAAGCACTCCTCAGAGCACCGTACTTTGAGAAGATGATTTGGGAAAGATTCCCAGCGATGAAGTTCAGTTGCCCAGGATCTATTCTACAGAAGATAAGCAGATTTGATTCCAGAGAGCACTGACTGAAGGGGACTCTGGTTCCAGAATGACAGGGAATCAGAATGTGAGGTAGAGAATACAGAAGAAAAAAAAAATTTTGAAGTCTCTCTGGAAAGTAGAAACCTGGGAGAAAACCAAACCAAACACTTCTCCCCACTGTCACCCAGCGATGTTGTAAACGTTTAGAGATCTTTGGTGAAGTATATATAGGTTTTTCACCCTGTCAATGTCTAAGGATGCGGTACAGCCTACAGTAAGTGAACTTCTCCATCCTAGGTCCTATGATCCCGTGTCCCCTTCAAACTAGATATTTGCCCCGCAACCAAAGAAACCGAAAGGGGTGAAGACAGTAGGGGACTAGGTCGGAAGATCAAAGGCCGGTCTCGCGGCAGTAATGACAGTTCCGAGGGGGACTGTGACGTAACTACATTCCACCTCTCCTTACCAACGCCGGAGTGGTGGGAGGGGGGAGGGGGGCGCAGGACTGGGACTGAGGTCCCAGGAGACCGGGAGCCCAAGGAGGCCCGGTTCTGGGTGGCAGGAGGCTAGGACTGCGACCGGAAGGGGGTTCCCTGGGGTCACCGGCCCAAAGTCACCCGGGAGCGACGGGCGAAGGCGGGGGCTAGGCAGCCAAGGGGGCGGGACTGGCTGAGAGGACTGGCTGGGGCCGCCAAGGGGCGCCGAGGGGCTCGCCCGGTGTGTCTCAGGGGCAGCACAGACTCTTGGCCACAGTGCGGTCGTCGGTGGGGACTCAGGCTGGGTCAGGGAGCCGCGACCCGGAGCGTTTTACCTTTTTCTTGGCCGCGGCCAACTTGCTCTGTCGGGTTTCTTCCGACATAGCGGAAAGGGGCGGGGTAAGAGGGGGCCACATCACCAGTCCCGGCAACCACTGCGAAATTACTTCCGGAGGCTACCGCGCAGTTTTGTGACTGAGCCAGGGAAGGAGGGACCAGGGCTATAAGTAGGCAGCTAGAACGTGGGTGTGGCCTAAATGCTCCCAGCCCATTGGGTAATGAGAAAGACGAAAAGGTAAAGGGGCGTGGTCATGTTGCCGCGAGCCTGGGGAGATGGAGGCACAATGGTAGCTGCGCGCGCAGCCTCTGGCTCCTCCCACTTGGGGGGAGAGGCGGGAGCTGTCTCCTTCCATCCCCCCCACCCCTCAAGGTGCGCGCCGCTCGCTTTGCAACCGTTTCTGCTGTCTGGTCCTCTGTGTTCCTCACCCTGGACACTCCTGTGCTGCAGACCCCCCCAGAACGGGGGCCCGGGACCCCAGGGCTCAGGAGGTGGGCGAGGAGCGGACAGAACCGGACAGTCCCCTCTCCTAACTCCTCACAACTCTGCCCTAGACTTTCTCGTCCCCTCAAAACCCCCCGGTGCGACCACACACCACCTCCAGAGAACCCATCCAGTCGTCCAGATATTCCCTCACCCATCAAAACCTCCCCTTCCTCGAGGGTACCTACCCTGATCCCGGGGGTCTATCTCCACCCCCTACAGCGAGATCCGGTCCCGGTCGCTCCAACTTCCCAACTGTTCCTCCTCCCACACCCGACATTACCCCTTATCTCCCAGAGCCGACTCCAGGCCCAACCAGCCCCCTCTCGGATTCCTCTCCAGGACTCAACCCGGACTCTCCAAAAGTTACCGCGGGGCCTTCCGATCCCCTGTGAGTATGTTTGTGCCCCGCCCGCCTAGCGTCACACACCCACACCTCGCTCTTCCCTCCACCTTGTAAATCGAGGCCGCTTCCAGCCCTCCTCTCCATCCCCAACAGCTGCTGACCCTGTTGACTCTTGTCAGTTCCTTTAATACTAATAATCTTTTCTCTTCTCTGGCATACTACTTAAAAAATGTGTTCTCCTCTTCCTTCTTCTCTCACCCTCCACCATGGGGTGGCCACCACTTTCAAGTTAGATCGTGAAAGAGTTGGTGTTCATTTGTTAAGCATCTGCTTTGAGCTGGGCACTGGGGGTGCAGGTGTGTGCCAGACAGCCCTTGCCCTCCTGGAGCCACAGGCTGAGGAGGATGAACAGGCAAAATTCCAGGACAGTCTGAGCACAGGTCTGTGAGGGGGAGCCTGGACTTGGGGGTGCAGGGAAAGTACCCCAGAGGTAGTGAGGTCAGAGGCAAGGCCTGAAGGACAAGATGGAGTTAGCCCAGATGACTTGGGTGGGGAGTCAAAAGTTTGCCAAAAGCACTACGTTGATTTTCTTGCTGAGGGTATGTTGGGATTGCTTTTTCTCAGAGAAATTCAGTATCGGTCTTTGTTTTCCCTGTGATTCTTGACTGCCCAGCATGCTGTTCTGATTCATATTGATTCATTCATTCCCTTTTTTAAAACAAGTCTTTACTGAGCATTTACTTTGTCCCAATCAGCTACATACATCATCTCGCTGAATGCTGCCAACAACAGGCACTGGCCTTTGCAACTTTTAGAGGCGGGAAGGGCAAAGATAAGCTGTAGCCCCAAGGAAGTGTTTTGTTATCTAATGAGATTATAAACCCAGAGACATAGCCAACTTGAGAGGAGAACCCAAAAAGATGCCCTGAAGCAGATTCTCTAGGGTCAGATTGGGGGCCAGGGTGGGTCTATTAGGATTCAATTTGGCTGAGAGTAAAAGAAACCTCCAAATAACAGTGGCTTAGACAATCATCAGGGACCCAGGCCTCTATCTTGTTCTGCCACTTCTCAAAATGTAGCTTTTATTTCATCATCCAAGATAGTTGTTCACCTCCAGCATTACACCCACATGCCAGGAAGGAGGAAAGGCCAGAAGAAGGCATGCTCTCTCCCTTGAAGAGACGGTTCCCAGAAGTTGTATGCACTGTTTCTGATTATATTCCACTTGTTAGTCATAGGGCCACACCTAATTCCAAGGGAGGCTGGGAAGGGTAGTCTTATTCAAGAGGGAGGGAACTTCTATTACCAAGGCAGAAGGAGAGAGGAGCTATTAGGGGACAACTTGTATGCTCTGAATTGTGGATAATTGGTCAGTCCAGCTAATGACTTTTTCTGCCACTCAGCGGCCATCGCCCAGGTCTGGCCAGGCCAATGGGGCCAGTGAGGATTCTCAGCAACTTGACATTCAGAAACTGAAAGAGAAGAGGGACATGCTGGACAAGGAGATCTCCCAGTTAATATCTGAGTATGTCTTGTTGGGTTCGTTGACATAGTTAAGAGAGAACTTTTGATTAATGTCCAGTAACTGAAATCTAGTCATACTGGTTTAGTGTGAAAATAAGACTTTGCCACTGCATTCAGGGTGGCCTCTCAGGCAAGGAGGCCGTCAGGCCTCATGGGGTGGGGGGCCTGGAACTAGGAACTGGAAAGCCATCAGGAATGCAGGCAGTCACTCTCCCAGTCTCTGGGGCCCATGTTCTCTGCCCTGTCTGCACACAGGCTCCATTCTTTCTGTACAGGTGTGGATTTCAGTGCTTTGGGGAAACTGGCTGTTCCACAGCTCCTGGCTTTTCCCGAACACCTTGCTACAGCCACATGTGGAGACTGAGCAGTCTTTGAATCTATACTTTACATTTGAGGGAATCTGACTAGCCAGCTTCGATCATGTGCCCGTCTGTGAGCCACTCAGCTGTGGTCAGGTTCACATAGTACCAATATTGCTGGGGAGCATAAAGTTACAAGGAGCATTTGCCAGGACTGAGAGACTAGGCAGATACCCTGCCGTACTGTGAGCTTCATGAGGGCAGAGTTTGTCTTGTCATGACTATATCCCTAGTGCCTAGAACCTAGTAGGCCCTTAGTGAATATTTGTTAAATAGATGCCTCATTACTGTTTGAGCCTTAGGTCATCATCCGCTTTTTTTTTTTTTTAATCCCCAGAGGCTACAGTGTGGATGAACTGGAAGACCACATCTCTCAGCTTCATGAGTATAATGACATCAAGGATGTAGGCCAGATGCTGCTGGGCAAACTAGGTGGGCAGCAAGACTCCAGAGGAGCAACCAGGGCTTGAGGGAGTCCCCACCTGCAAGGGATGACTAGATTTTGCTCCTGGGCCTTTTCACTTGCAACCGTCCCTCCTGTCTCACCGGCCTCACTCCCTGCATGCCCCGTCACTCCTCTTCTCACCAGGCCCTGCCCTCCTTGGCCACCCAACTCGGCAGGTGTACAGCTCTTACCTGAGTTCCTGGTTGCTTTTCCCAAGTACAGAGCCTGCTTTGGAGCTGCAGACAGGTCTGAGCATGGGCTCACCCAGAGTGCTTGAGACACCATGTTTGCCTCAAGTGGCTGACTTGCTAAAGAGGCAGGAAATGCAGGGGTGGTCCTTTGTGGCTTAAAGTGGTATCTGAACAAAAATCTCACTATGCAGAGGGTTTAAACTCAGGCACAGACACCTAGCCAGCTCACCCTGGAGATAAGGAAATGTGTAGATAGCCTCATAAAAGCCTTTCAGTCCCATCAACTGGCTCAGATTGGTGGGCACTCTGGTGTTCAGAGGCCAGGGATCACTTGGTACAGTGTTCAGAGCTGGGGCTGTCTGTCCAGTTTTTTTTTTTTTTTTTAGCCATCATTCCAGAAATGCCGTCAGCATCCAGGGTTCCATGGCAGGGAGGGCTTCTCTATCTGATTCATTGGGGAATGGGTACCAGAGGAGGAGAAGAAAACAGAAGGAGGGAAATAATAGATGGATGAAGAGAAGAGGTTGACAAGGGCCTGAGGAGAAAGAAGTGTGAGGGAAGTGTTGCCTAGTGGTTAAGAACATAAGCTCTGTTATTAGAACCCAGCTCAGGATCTGGAGCAGGCAACCTCACCTCTTTCATTTATTCAGTGAATATTTATTGAGCACTTACTCTGTGCCAGGCCCTCTACAGTGTGCTGGGGACAGCTGGGTGAACCAGACACGTTTTGGTGGTGGGAGTAGGGGTGTGGCTGGTCAATAAGTAAACAAACACAAACAAATTAATTATAAAATGTGTTGAGTACAATGAAGGAAACAAAGGGCAGAAATGGAGGTATGAATAGGGTGGCAGGGGATGAGATAAGGTGATCAAGGAAGGCCTCTGAGGAGAACTCTTCCCATGGGAAGGAAGGGTGTTTGAGGGAGAATAGCAGGAGGAACAGCACCACAGAGACTCTGAATGGGCAAGGCTTGGCACATGGGGAAGCTAAGGGGTCAAGGTTTTTCAGCAGGGATGGGATAAGATCCAGTTTATATTTTAGGCAGATAACTTTAGCTGTTCTATGTGGAGAATGAATTATAGGGGAGCTACATTTCACCCCCCTGCAAAATGAGGTGAGGGTTTAGTGAGTCCTTGCAGGTCAAGCGTTGAATACAGTGCGCGGCACATGTAGGAGCTCAGATGTGAGCTGTTATTTTGGGGCGACCAGGCAGGCAGAGGCCTGTCAGGAATGGCAAGGAAGTTATCTTAGCCAACTAGGGGAGAAAGAAGAAGGTGCAGGTGTGGGCACTGACTTGAAGCCACAAGTATTGGTCATGGGTTTGTCAGGGCAGTGACACTGGGGACAGGGCTTTGGCCACATTCCCTCCCTTTTCTTCCTTTCAGCTGTGATCCGAGGTGTCACCACCAAAGAGTTGTATCCGGAATTTGATCTGGACGTGAATGATTGAGCAAAGGGCTCAGAGCCCCTTGTCCGTGACCAGCTAGAACAAGCAGATGTGAATATGAGAAGCAGTGAGAGCCCAACCAGGGCACCTGCAGGGTTTCCAGAGAGAAGATGTCAGAAGCCTTTTTCTAGACAGCCAAGACTGAGTTGGGGTGGGGGGAGCAGGGAGGAAGGGGTGTACGGGTATATGTATCCTATTTATAAATAAATATATGAGCAATCTTGATAGCTGTCTGTACACTGATTTCTCTCCACTGATAACTCCCTAATCTTACTCAGGAGAAAGAGAGTCTGTTTTGGATTGTAACAGGCTTACATCTGCCAGGCACTGTGCCTGCACTAACTAAGGGGCAAAGTCAGTAAATCCCACCTTCATTGCTAACTGCATGGTAAAGATCAGCATGAATCCAATCCCCAAAATGGGACAGATCCAGTCCTCACCTTCCCACTTCTCCACCGTCATCGCCAGCCGCCCAAGTGGCTCACTCTCTCCAATCCTAGCCACTCAGAGCTGGGTCAGCGCCCACAAGTTAGATGGACACTGTCTTAGTTATTTAGTGCTGCTGTAAAAGAAATACCACAAGTGGGTGGAATTAACGAACAAATTTATTTTCTCACAGTTTAGGAGGCTAGAAGTCAGAATTCAGGGCACTAGCTCTAGGGGAAGGTTTGCTCTGTCTGCTGTAGGGGAAAATCCTTGTCTTCAGCTTCTCTAGCTTCTCAGTGTTCCTTGGAGATCTCCACATGGCATCTATCCCCCATTGGTGCTTCCTTGTCTCCCTGCCTAATCTGCTGTTTTTATATCTTAAAAACCGATTAGGTTTAAGACACACCTTATACCAATAAGGTCTCATTAACGTAACAAAGAAACCCTGTTCCTAAATAGGATTACATCCACAGCTATAGGGGTTAGGATTCCAACACATAGTTTTGGGGGACACAATTCAACTATAACACCATCTTTCAAACCAGCTGCCCATGTAGGATTTTTTGGACCCTCGCCACTGGAAACTGTCAGAGTTCACACACTAGAAAGATACCTTCCAGACTGCCCAACAGGCAGACCTCAGCCCCTGCTGGCTCTCACTACCCATGTGGGTTCTTTAATTCGCTAGAATGACTCACAGAATCTCCTGGAGAGTATACCACACTATGGCTGCAACTTTTTTACAACCAAGAAGGATATAAAGACAACACATAGGGTGAGGTCTGGGAGAAGGCACAGTGGGGAGCTTCCATGTCCCAAAAATGGCTCTTATGGATCTAAGAGGGCTCTTACGCATCTCACCACGTGGCCACGATAGATTACATCATGCTTTGTTAGGCTTAGTCAGCATTGGGAACCCGGTTGGTCCCTCTCAGCCTGGTCAGCCCCCATTCATTAGCCTCAGGTGTTGGTATGGCTAGAAAGAACTGAGAACAAAGGCCAAATTGCTTTCTGCAAGGTGATTTCACACCTCACAGTGCCTTATACCCATTATCTCTAATGCTTAAAACCATCCTATGACAAACGTTATACAACATGAAGAATGTAACCAACATCACTGAATTGTACATGTAGATATTGTTGAATTGGTGAAGGTTTTGTTGTGTGTATTTTCACTGCAATAAAAAAAATAAAGAAATCCTATAAGGAATTAGTATTCCCAAACTCAAACACACTGCCTTCTTGGAAGCGGACTGCCACATCTTTATCCTGTGGTGTGGCTGGTGGGTTTGGACCGCCAACCTTTCGGTTAGCAGCCAATCACTTAACCACTGTACCACCAGGGCTCCTGAAGTAGCATCACCATCCCCATTTTACAGATGAGGACATTGAGGCTCAGAGAGGCAAAGTGACTTGCCCAAGGTCACAAAGCCAGTAAATGACATAGCAGGAATTTGAGCCCATGTCTGATTCTGAAGTTGTGCTCTGCAATGCTGCCTTTCTGGATTGGGGGAGAAGAAGGCAAGAGTGAGAGTGATCAATGGCAATACTGAGAGGAATTCTTACCTTATAAATCAATGTATATTAAGGGTTCCAGTTCCCAGTTATAATTCTCTGTGAAGCAAGGGGGAGCTGTTGTCATCATTTCTTCGTTGCACGTTGCTTATGATGAATAATCATCATTGGCAGAAGTAAAACTGGCATGACACACTGCTCAGGGTGCAATCCAGGATGGCAGGACTTCACACCTGACTTGCTAAGTGTTCTGACTATTCTAACTCCTCCGGTCCCGTTTTTGCTGGAAGCTCTTATAAGATTTGGGGTGTGATAGCAGGGTTGGGCACAGTGGTTAAAATGATCTACTGCTAACCAAAAAGTCAGCAGTTTGAAACCACCAGTAGCTCCTCAGGAGAAAGATGTGGCAGGCTGCTTCCATAGAGATTTACAGCCTTGGAAACCCTATGGAGTAGCTATGAGTCAGAATCTACTCAACAGCAATGGGTTTGGTTTGTTGGTTTGCTGGCAGTCATGAGGTGAAAGAATTAGTCTCTAGAAACCAGCCACATGAGTCAGGCCTGGATCTGAGTTCCATCTCTGCCCACTTGTGAGTGAGCAGCATGACCGTGGGCAACTGATGTGGCCTCTAGAAAATGAAATAATAGTAGCACTGTATTCATCAGGGTAAGTACCAATAACTGCCTCCACAAACAGCCCAAAATCTCATTGGTCGAACACAATAGAGGTTGATTTCTCTCTCAAAGTCTAATGAGGGTCTGGTGGCCCTCCTCCATACTGGAACATGTGGCCATCAGAGCAGAGTCACCATGGCAGGAGAAGAGGGAGATGGAGAAGGTACATCAACACTTCACTGACTCAGCCCAAAACTAGCAGATATCACTTCTGCTCTCAGTCCACTGCCCAGAACTAGTCACATGGCTTCAACTGTCTACCAGGTAGGCTGGGAAATGAGGTTGAGCACATAGATATTTGCTAGGGACTAACCGTCTCAGCCATGAGTACCCACCTCGAAAGGCTGCTTTGAGGATTCAGTGAGTTACTGCAGGGGAAAGGGCCTGCAAGGGACCCAGCACCTAGGAATGTTCGGAGTTCAGCTCCACTTTAGTGCTGAACAGCAACCCATCCTCTTCAGTGACATGTGTCTGTTCAGTGGCCAGGTTCCAGTCCCCCTCCAGGTTTAAGATGCTTGTTTGTGTCTATACATTCTTCTAAATTCACCATAAAAGCCTCACATTCTTCTAGATTCACCATAAAAGCCTCTGTGGCACTGGCGCCAGGTGGCATGCATTCTCATTTCTGGACCTTCCTTGCCATTTTTTCATAATTTATACTTTCACGTTATAATGTCAACAAGTCTTCACAAGCACTTTATGAGATAAGGTTCTGTTATGGTCCCCATTTTGCAGTTGAGGAAACTGGGGCTCAGAGCGGGGAAGCAACTTCTCACACAGCGAGTCAGTGGCAGAGCTGGGACCAGAGCCCAGGACTGTCTGTCTCCAGAGTCTGGGCTTCTAACCTGTACACTAGAACTTGAGGCCTTGTACTCTGCCAAGGATTTGTTGGCTATGCACCAGACTCTCTTACTATATTGGGTGCTCCCTAAGGACAAGACTTTGCCAGATTGAACTCAGAATGCCATCCATCCCCCCCTGTACCTTACACATACTCAGTATTTGCCTAATTGAGTGTGGCCCTGCACCTGTTCCCTTAGGTCTTTGGTGAGAACCAGGTCTCACAGAAAATGGAACCAGGACTGGCATGGGCTTCTTAGATTCTCACACTTCTTAGGCCCCACACAGCTGTCATGTCACCTGAAGCAGCAAGTGCCTTGACCCACTTCCTTCTCAACTTCCTGAGCCACATTGCTTTACAGTGTAGGAGGGGGAGAGGTAAGCAGCCAGGCTCAGTGTGAATGGGAGCCACAGAAGTGGCCACTTCCATGAGGTTTCCTCTACCTCACCCCATTTTGTCCATATGGAGAGCTAGCTTGTCTCCTCTTGCCTCTGTCCACACAAAACACCTCTCAGTGCTAGGTGCTGGGAGCCACAGTCTCTAGGTCTCCGCCATAAAGAGTTCACCTGCCAGGTGAGGGAACTAAGAATCAATGATAACACTACTGGATAAAAGACTGTGATGAGGTTATAGGAATACATCTGAGCAGCACGTAACCAATTTGGGGGCATCGGGGAAACTTCCAAGGTGCCCTGGTGGCACAGTGGTGAAGCACTCGGCTGCTAACCAAAAGGTCGGCAGTTTGAACCCACCAGCGCTCTGTGGGAGAAAGATGTGGCAGTCTGCTGCTGTAAAGATTATAGCCTTGAAAACCCTATGAGGCAGTTCTACTCTGTCCTATAGTGTTGCTTCGAGTCAGAATCAACTCAATGGCAATGACTTGGGGGAAAACTTCCTGGGGAAAGAGACATCAACTTCTGTACAAGGAGTCAGCCTGACAAGTAAGGAGAGTGTTCCAGGCAGAGGAAACATTTTCAAAGGCCTAGAGGTGACAGAATTTAGCAGGCCCAGGCTACAAATGGTTTTAGTTTGGTTGAGAGTAGTCAGGGATGGTGATTTGCTGGCTGTGTTCACCTGGACTCTTGGTGGGAGATAAGAGCCTTACCCAAACACTGTCACAGATTTATCATGTATTTTGGGCCAATCTTTTGGCATCCAAGGAGGATACTTGGAAGGAAAGTATAATCTGGACCCATTTCTCTCTAGGGCAAGATTGGCTCTTCCACATGTCATGGCAGGCTGAGGCCTCGTGGGGGCAGTGTCCACCAAGAGATGAACCTAACAGCACCAGGAAGGAACCCGTGGGATGGTTCTGTTGGAAAGGTTTGGGCCTGCCAAGCCATCAGCAGCAGACTGGATCCTCAGAGTGCCCCATATAGAAGAAGGGGTTTCCTCTAGCAGTATCCCTCCCAGAAGTCTGAAGTGACCCGGGGCAGTAAGGAGCCAGCTGATTGTGATGTGTGGATTGTGACACATGCCATCCCTCAGGGCGTGCCAGATGATGCAGGAAAACAGGCCCTTCATTCCGGGCCAAGGTTAACTCTGACATGGCATGTGCACATACATAGTCTGTTTGATCATATCTGGTGTAAACCCTACTCAAAAATATTTAGCATCCGGCGTCTATGAAGTTCAAAACGCTGGTCCCCACGACCCCAAAAGGTCATTTCTGGGCAGCCTGACCTCAGAGAGGTAGTGTCACCAAATGTCATCCCACTTCAGCTTTTCTCAGAAGGGAGGAAAAGAAGCCCAGACCGGGAGCCCACTGCCCTTGTGTGGTGGGGGAAAGGGGCCCCAGTGAGGCCCCCAACTCTGATGCCTGGGAGGCATGGTGAGGAAAGCTCCAGCTTCTGTGTCAGGTGGTGGGGACTGAGAAGGAGGTGAAACGTGACAGTTACACACCCAAACCAGTTAGAAGCTGAAGGTTTCACCAGAGAAGATGGTAATGGTCCTAATAACCAATGTTTACAAAACACTGTGCGTCAGTAGGGTGCTGAGCACTTCATGAATCTCACCAATTCTTCCAACTACTGAGTGTGGTTACATAGAGTATCCCATTTCCAAACAAGCAAACTGAGGCTCAGAATGGCACAGTGACTTGCTCAAGCTCACACATCCAATAAGTAGCTGAGCCGTCTGACTCCAGACCCTGGCCGAGTAATCAGTGTGCAATCCTGCCATCTCCAGCAGAGTCTCAGCCTTTCTCTTACCCAAGGTCAGGCATTAATAAGAGTCATAACTTGCGTACAACACTCTCTGAGCCCTTAAACTCAAGGTCTTAACCACGGATTTCTTCTGAGCTTCCTATAAGTTGTATATGATATGCCCAAGGGCCTGATTTTGCCTCCAGGCCAGTGGCCAGCACTAGGCCAAGAGCAGGGACAGAAGTGAACAGCCACCACCTTAGGCTCAGCCTTGGCCCCCCTCTCCCAATTCCTCTGAGCGGGAGACTTTGCTCCCTTCCCAGTGAGCCTCTCATTCTCAACATCAGGAGCTCTGAACAGGAGATCTCCTCCTAATCTTTAACTCTCTCAGCCTCTCCTGTTCATCTCAGAATCCCAGAGGATCTCACCTGGAATAATAATCATAGCAGCAAATATTGGGAGCAAACACTCTGTGCTAGGCCCTGAGCCTAGCACTCTGTGTGATTATCATATGTATTCCTAATGGCAGCCCAATGAGGTACGTAAAGTTATCCCCATTTTCCAGATGAGGCAAATGAGGCTCAGAGATGTTAAGTTACTTTTCCAAGAAAACACAGCTAAGTATCAGACTCAGAGGTTGAAGGAGTTCCAAAGACATGCTCTTTAAACACCCAACCCACTGCCACAGAGTTGATTCCGACTCATAGCGACCTATAGGACAGAGTAGAACTGTCCCATAGGATTTCCAAGGCTGTAATCTTTATGAAAACAGACTACCACATCGTTCTCCTGTAGAGCGGCTGGTGTGTTCCAATCAACCAACCTTTTGGTTAACAGACAAGTGCTTTAACCACTGAACTTCAAGGGCTCCCCTTTAAACACCAGGTCATATTTTTCAAACCTGAGTCTTCCAATTATCTGAGAGGGCTTTTAAAAATAAAGACTCGGGTCCCTAATCCATAGGGATTCGATTTTGCAGGACTAGGCTTGGCCCGGAAATGTATTGTTTTGGTTTTTTTAACAAGCTCCTCAGATATTCCTTGATAACTTGCCTTTCTGGTGCACATTCCTTGATGGTTGACAAAAATTGCTTCTAACCACCAGTAATAATGTCCTATCCAATGCCCTCAAACCAGTCCATTTTCAAACACAGCTACAAAGGCACCTGGCCTTAAGAGCAAGCTGTGACCAGCTCTAGACCAAACCCAGGTGTGGCTTTATCTAGATTCTCTCCAGGCCCCTCTCACAGGCCCTGATGTTTGCTGGCTGGCATTTGCTGGAGTTGACTTGCTGCCCCACCCTCCACCCTGGCACCAGAAAACCTGCCCTGCCGGTCTGCCAAAGAGGAGCTAGGTTTGTTTTATCATCTTAGGGCTCTTCTCACTTCTGACTTTCCCAGGGGCTCAGGAAGTACAGGTAGGGGCTGGAGGGCAGGGACTACTTTGACCCCAAAAGCCTGCTTTGCAGACCCCCAGGGGGCTGGAAGGTCCCAGGACTGTACCCCTGCCATGGCCAATCACACCCCAGCCACCCCCCAGTGAAGCTTTTCTCTTAGTCAACACCCACTGCCCCCAGCAGCACCCTGATCCAGAGTCTCACCCCAGATAGGAACTTCTATGGTGTGACTAATGTCGGTCCCTCCTGTTATCCAGCCCATCCCTGGGATGAGTTTGGTGCCTCCTGCTAAGGTGCTCAAAGGAGGGCCTTAGTCAGCAAGGGGCAGGATACTGCAGAGGAAATCAAGATGTTGATGACATGGTGGTTTTTGTTTGTTTGTTTTTTATTCTGTGGTCAAACAGAGAAAGCCCAGCAGAGCATGCTATTTATAAATAGAAACAGGAGGCTGGGTTGCTGGTTCTACCTCTCCAGGCCTCAGTTTCTTCATCTGTAAAATAGGTAAAATAATGCTACATCATAAGTGATCAGAGATATGAAGGCAGTTTAATGACTATAAAGATGTAGCCAAATGTCAGCTTATTATTAGAATGATGATACTTTGTGTGTTCTAAGCATATCCCTGACCCTGGGGAAACATAAGATCCTTCTAGCTTAAAGTGGGACCTTTATGAGCCAGCATTACCGGGTGAGCAAGTACTGATGCAAATAGAGCCCGGGAAGGGGTGGGAGAGGAGTGCTGGGGAGGAGTAAGAAGGGGGCACCTAGGAGAGGGGGTAAACTCTCACCTTGAAAGCTGGAGCTATCTGGGCCTTCGTATTCATTCAACAAGTATTTTTTTTTTTTTTGGCACTGCTCTAAATTCTTGTAATGCAATAATGAGCAAAACAGACAAATACTCCTGCCCTTTTGAAGCTTACACTCTAATAAGGGGAAATAGACAATAAAGCAAATAAAAAATGCATTTTGTTCAGATGGTGGTAAATGCCAGGAAGAAAAATCAATCAGGGAAAAGAGGTGGGGTCTGAATCTCATAAAATTTGGGTCCCCCACCTCCTAAAAAAATAGAATGAATTCAAATTTAGATCCAGGACCTAGGAAGAGGCTGTTCTGGGGTTTTAAATAGGATAGTCAGGGCTGAGAAGGTGGCAGTGGAGTTGGTAAAGGAGGGAGCCCTGTGGACTCTTCGTGTGGAAGAATGTTCCAGGCAGGGGAACAGCAAGTGGCAAAGGCCCTGAGGTAGGACTGTTCCTGGCATGTTCGAGGACCAATGAAGAAGCCAGTGTGGACTCAGCAGGGCCATCTAAGGTGAGAGTAGAGATGAGAAGAGAGGAAGTTGGGGACAAGGGAGGCAGGTTGTGAGGGCCTTTCAGCCACCGTAAGGACTTTGGCTTCTATTCTAAATGAGATGGCAAGCTCCTAGAAGATTTTAAGCAGAAAAGTGACACGATCTGACCTGCATTATTACAAGATCCCTCTGTCCACTGGGTGGAGGGGTGCAAGGGTGGAAGCAGGGAGACTATTAGGGAGAGAGATGTTGATGGTGGCTTGGATCAGGGTAGTAGTGGTGAGTGGTGAGAAGTGGTCAGATTCTGGAAACACCGGTATTTAGAAGGTAGAGCCAGTGGGATTTGCTGATGGACTGAATATGGGGTGTGAGGAAAAGAGAGGAGTCAAGGGGACATCCTAGGATTTTGACCTGAGCAACTGGCAGGGTGGAGTTGTGACTCACTGGAATGAGGAAGTCTATAGGAAGAGTAGATTTCAGGGGAAGATGACGAGTTAAGTTTTGAACACATTAAATTAGAGATGCCAATTCAATATCCAAGTGGAAATGTTAAGCAACAGATATCTGGAAATGGAGTTCATGGGAGAGGTCAGGCTAGAGGTATAAATGTGGACATCATCAGTGTAACATATTGATGGTACTGAAAGCTGTGATGGTATTGGGCTGATATCACCAAGGGAGCAAGTGTGAGCAAAGAAGACAGTCAGGTATGGAACTTGTGGGCACAAGAACGGGAACTTGAAAGAGGAGGACTTAGCAAAGGATACTGAGAAGGAGCAGGCAGTCAGGTAGGAGGAGACACAGGCGACTCCTCCCTCCTGAAGACAGTGTTTCCAGCGGGAGGCAGTGACAAGCCATGTGGGATGCTGCTGAGAAGGGGCCACTGGGTGTAACAAAGAGGAGGTCACTGGTGACCTTGACAAAGGCGGTTTCAGAAGAGTAGTGGCAAGTGGAGACCTGATTAGAGTGGGCTCAAGAGAGGGATTGGAAATATTAACTATCCTAGTTTCTTAGTGCTGCTAAAACAAAAATTCCACAAGTGGGTGGCTTTAAAGAACAAAAGTTTTTCTCATACTTTAGGAGGCTAGAAGTCTGAATTCAGGGCACTGGCTTGTCTTTCTGTTGGCTCTGGGGGAATATCCTTGTCTCAGCTTCTGTAGCCCTGGTGTTCCTTGGTTCCTTGGCAATCCTCACATGTGCTTCAGTGTTCCCCAGTTTGTGTTTGCTTGTCTTTGTGTCTCATCTGCTCTTTTTATATCTCAAAAGTGATTAGGTTTAAAATAGACCCTATACTGATATGGCCTTATTAAAACAACAAAGAAAACCCTATTCCAAAATGTGATTACATCCACAAATATAAGGGTTAGTATTCCAACACATATTTTTGGGGGACAAGATTCAATCCGTAACAGAGACTACAGATAATCTTTTGAGAGGTGTGCTCTAAAGAGGAGCAGAGACATGCAGTGATTGGAGAGATATGTGGCCGATAGAGAGTTTTTGGTTTGAGATAGAAGATATAACATTATATTGGTACGCTGTGATCATTAAGGTTGGGTGTCAACTTGGCTGGGCCATGATTCTCAGTGGTTTGGCAGTTATGATGTATTTTGGCAGTCACATGATGATGTGACCACTTCCATGGTGAGATTTGATATAATGTGATCACCTCCATGATGGGATCTGCTGTGAGTAGCTCCATGAGACCAAGGACCTTGTCTGTCCTTTGGTGCTAAGTCCCAGCACCGCAGCACCCAGAGCAGTGGTTGGCCCACAGAACGTGCGCAGTTAATAGGTATGGGAGGGATGCAGGAGGGAGTGATCAAATAGGTTTTTTTTTTTTTTTTCTTTTTAGGTAAAGTGGCTTCGGAGTGGTCAAGTTGCCCAGTCACTAAGTAGGGCAAGTCAAGGTTCATGCTCAGGGCTTCACCACAGCTATGGGCTGCACCCCTTGCCCAGGCACCCACATCACCCAGCACAGGCGACTGGCAAGCGGGGACGTTGTCAATGGGTTTGCTGGCGTTTCTGAGAACAGATTTCATGCATGGAAAGGACTATTTGCAGTTTCTTTGGCTTTAAAAACAGTCTATTTCTTGAAGTAATAAACTCAATGGTTTTCCTTAAACGTTTAAGCTCAAATTACAAATCTCATTTTGTTTACATATTTAGTACATTTTAAGAATCGTTGTTAAATTCTAGCCTTCTCGGGGGTAAAGACACCCACTAAGGAAAATATTTTGCCATCCCTTACAAGGAAAAGATTAGTCCAAAGGACTAATGAACCACAGCTACCAAGGCCTCCACCAGACTGAGTCCAGTACAGCTAGATGGTGCCCGGCTACCACCACTGACTTCTCTGACCGGGATCACAACAGAGGGTTCTGGACAGAGCGGGAGAAGGATGTGGAACAAAATTCTAACACACAAAAAAAAGACCAGATTTACTGGCCTAAAAGAGACTGGAGAAACCCCAAGAGTATGGTTCCCAGACACCCTTTTGGCTGAGTGGAGAAGTCACTTCCGAGGTTCACCGTTCAGGCAGGGACTGGACAGCCCCATAAAACAAAACGGGACTAATGAGGCACAGCAGTCCAGGGACAGGGACTGGAAGGCAGAAGGGGCCAGGAAAGCTGGTGATAGGGAACCCAAGGTTGAGTAAGGACAGTGTTGACGTGTAGTGGGGTTGTTAACCATTGTCATAGGGCAACATGCGTACTGTTTAATGAGAAACTATTTTGTTCTGTAAACCTTCATCTGAAGTGAGAATAGCAGCACAACTGGAAGAGCATAGTCGATGTCCCTGAACTGTGCATGTAGAAATTTTTGAAATGGTGTATCTTTGGCTATGTATATTTTCACCAAAAAAAAAAAAATGTTTGAGAAGGGAGAGGATTGACGTGTTGTGGGGTTGTTAACCAATGTCATAAAACAATATGTGTACTACTGTTTAATGGGAAACTATTTGTTCTGTAAGCCTTCACCTGAAGTACAATTAAAAATATACATATTTTGCCATCCCAGAAGTCTAACATTGACTATTTTGGCTGTAACTCAGGGTCCCCTCCTTCCACCACCCCAAGATCATGGCAGGCCACGCTGAGTCCTCTTTTATAATCTCCATGCCAATAAGGACTCCAGATGGGTGGTGTGACAGCCCAGGTACCCTAGGTTTGCGTTACCTAATTTTTCCAACTAATTGAGATTTGCAAACACCATCTGCCCCCACCCAGGTTCTTCACTGTTGGACTGGATTCAGCTAATCTAAGTACTGCTTGATTTTATTCTGAATTCTTTCTATATTCTTCCTGCCTAACAGGGCCACAACTCTTCCAGATCTTTACATGATATAGGATTGGAGTATGCATATCTCCCCTGGTTCCAAGGTCTCAATAGAAAAATCTTGCTGAGGACAAACCCAGGGCAGAGTTGGCTTGGGTTGGGCCAGGGTCGAGATAGAGGGGCCATGGTTAAGAAACATGGACTCTGAAGCCAGACTTAAACAAAACAAAACAAAACAAAAAACAACCCATTGCCATCGAATTGATTCCAACTCACAGCAACCCTATACTTGGTTCAAATCTTGAGTCTACCACTAAACAGATGTGAGATCCAGGCAACTCATACTTCTGTGGTGCCTTAGTTTTCCCATCTGTAATATGGGGATAATAATATCTACCCCATACAGCTGTTGTGAGGATTAAATGAGTGAAATGCTTGGAATTATTTGAAGAAGCCCTTACATGATGTTACTACTGCTCCCTGGGAATCTCAGTAGGGGGTGTGAGAGAGGGACAGCAGGAAGTGGCAGGGGAAAGCCTGGATCTGCTAAGTAGAAAGAAGGGGTGACTGCCTTGGGCAGTGAATGTGGCTTTAGTCAACGTAAGTGGCAAGAGCAATGGGTCATCGCTCAGCCTAGCAACAGCTCAGGGTTGTTCTGAGGTGGACAAGAAGAGCGGTACCTTCAGGAGACACCTAGGTCAGTCGACGTAACAAAGTTTATTAAGAAAATGCTCTGCATCCCACTTTGGTGAGTGGCATCTGGCGTCTTAAAACCTAGTGAGCAGCCATCTAAGATGCATCAATTGGTCCCAAACCACCTGGAGCAAAGGAGAATGAAGAACACCAAAGACACAAGGAAAGTATTAGCCCAAGAGACAGAAAGGGCCACATAAACCAGAGACTTCATCAGCCAGAGACCAGAAGAACTAGATGGTGCCCAGCTACCACCAATGACTGCCCTGACAGGGAACACAACAAAGAGTCCCTGACAGAGCAGGAGAAAAGTAGGGTGCAGAAATCAACTTCTAGTAAAAAGACCAGACTTAATGGTTTGATTGAGACTGGAGGGACCCCGGAAGACATGGCCCCTGGACTCTCTGGTAGCCCAAAACTAAAACCATTCCTGAGGCCAACTCTTCAGACAAAGATTAGACTGACTATGGGACATCAAATGATACTCGTGAAGAGTATGCTTCTTAGCTCAAGTAGATGTATGAGACTAAATGGGCAGCTCCTGTCCAGACGTGAGATGAGAAGGCAGAGAGGGTCAGGAGCTGGCTGAATGGACACGTGAAATCTGAGTTGGAAAGGAGGAGTGTGCTGTCACAGTATAGGGAGAGCAACTAGGGTTACATAACAATGTATGTATAAATTTTTGTATGAGAGACTAACTTGAATTGTAAACTTTCACTTAAAGAACAATTGAAAAAAAAAAACCATGAATAAACAGTGATCAAAATAAAAAACAAGAAGGGCTGTACCCACCTCTGGGGCAGAAATGCTGGAAGCAGGAAGGTTAAACAGATGTCTTAATTTCCTGCCTTCTCAGGAATCAGCTGACAGTAGGTCTCATTGAGGCGTAAATGCTCTCTACTAAGCAGGATGTCTTTCTCTTGCAGCCCCAGTTTCCTTACCCATAAAATGAAGATAATCATAATATCTTCCACATAGGCTGATTGTGGGAATGAGATGCTGAAGGTAAAACTCTTAGTACAGAGCCTGGCACATCATAAGCCCTCAGTAAATGGTAGCTGTTACAGTATTCATATCTCTGTCATCACCTTCCATTCAGGGTCACCAGGCCTGCTGATAGCCAATTCTGCCCAGGCCCTGGGTTGGGCACTGGGCCCTGGGCATGACTTACAATGACAGCATCAGGCCAGCTTTCAAGGAAAAGTGTGGGCAGCCAATTTCTACCTTTTACTGAAGTCACTGGTTTAAGTGCTAGAGGAGAGGCCCAAGGGATCTGAGCCTCAGCCTCCCTCAGAAGAGTGGGAGCAAACAATGGCCAAGCAGGCTCTTAACCCTGTGAGGTTAAATAAAATGTACAGATGACAAAACTGAGGTTCAGTGAGGGTCAGGTCTTCAGTCCAGGGTCTGGTCACACCGCAGATTCTGTTCTGAGTCAGAGGGCCGAGAGAAAGTATGCTCACCTTTTTTTTTTTATTGTGGTGAAAATATACACAACAAAACCTTTACCAGTTTAATAATTTCCACATGTACACTTCAATGACACTGATTTTAATCTTCATGTTTGCAAACTTTATCACTACCTTTTTCCAAATTATCTCACCACCATTAATAGAAGGATGTAAGCCTTTTTAAAGCAAGCTCCCCAAGTGATT
Organism: Dugong dugon; assembly: GCA_030035585.1. NCBI lineage: Eukaryota > Metazoa > Chordata > Mammalia > Sirenia > Dugongidae > Dugong > Dugong dugon. Next base: position 72,993,418 of record CM057471.1, read on the forward strand.
CTGATCCAAGGAGTTCCAGCCTCCACTTTCTGGGAATACCTCTACCAAAACCAAACCTGTTACCGTTGAATCAATTCTGACTCATAGTGACCCTATAGGACAGAGAAGAATTGCCCCATAGGGTTTCCAAGGAGCTGCCAGGTCTCTGCTGCTGGGTCTTGCCATCTTCCAGGTTACAGCTTGCTGTCTCAGTTGCCTGGTTCCAGGAGTTTCTTGACACGCTCTCTGCTCCTGGCTGTTCTTCCCTCGTGGTGGTATCTTCTCTTTCCTGACTCTGGGGTGGCTCATTTCAAGTCCAGCAAGATGGTAAAACTAACTAATCCCCTTGGTGGGCCACAATTACCCTATCACACAGTCCTGCCGCCCAATCACCTGAGTAGTGGTTACAAGACCGTGGTGAGAAAGGCCACACAAAAGCAATCCACTACACTGCAGCAGCCAAATGCTTAACCACTGTGCCATCAGGGCCCCTCTGAGAATACAAAAAAAAAAAAAAAAAATCATTGCCATCAAGTTGATTCTGACTCACAGCGACCCTATAGGACAGAGTAGAACTGCCCCATAGGGTTTCAAACAAGCTGCTGGTGGATTCAAACTGCCAACCTTTTGATAAGCAGCCATAGCTGTTGCCACTACGCCACCAGGGCTCCTCTGGGAATACCGTACTGTAAAAATGGCATGGTGACATCAGACCTCCTCTAACTTCAAGGGGAGGAGGAAGGAGAATCCTTATCAACGGCCCAAAGCTGATTCCTACGAGGCGGGCGGCGGCGGAGGTCAAACATACCTCCAGCCTCCAAACCTTTTACCAATTCTGATACCAGCCACCCCTCCCACAGCACTCTACGTCTTGCTGTGTTTGACAATTCACTGAAATGGCCACATAGAACTCACAGACTATACTCACAGTTATGGGGTTTATTAGGGAAGTAACAGGTTACAACTCAGGATCAGGATCAACAGGCTACGACTCGGGATCAGGATCGGGAGGTACATAGGCAAAGTCTCCCTTCTTCAGTGCAAGACAGCTCCCAGCTCCTCTCTGATGGCAGACCTCCTCTCTCAGCCCTCTGAGGGCCCTCTGAGCCCGCTCAGGACAGGCCTCCTCTCTCGGCCCTCAGCTGGGCCTCTATCCTGCTCAGTCAAGTATTACAAAGCTCTTCACCTCTGCCAATAAGTGCCCAGAGGGAAGCCACTCTTCTAGCAAGCCTTGGCCTGAAGGCACTCAGCTCTCTTGCACCATGGGCCAGGAAGCCTACTGTGCTGTCCCCTGCCTCTCTCCTGGTTCTGCTGCTGCTGTTTCTCTGCCTTGCTTGCCACTGCCTCTCACCGTCTCACAGTGTTGCCTTCTTACAGTATCACAGCTCTGTGTCTCCTGGGTCTAGGAGGGTCTCAGCATAGGGAACCTGAGTCCAAAAGATACACTCTGCTTCCAGTTCCTCTTGGTGGTAGTGAGGTCCCCTCTCTCGCTTCTGGGATGAGCTTATTTTAAGCCCAGTTATGGCAAAACTGACCAATCCCCCTTGTTAGGGTTCCATATACCTTATTTGCATGGTCCCACCCCCACAAGGGTCCCATGCACCTTATTTGCATTATTAGTAGGCTGTCCAATCCCATTGGTGGGCTATAAACACCTTATTTGCACAGTCCCACCCAATCATTTTGTGGGAATCATAAAGATTATGGCTAGAAGGGCCATGTAAAGTAACTCACTTCACTGCAAGTACACTGGCCTATCAGGTGATTCTCAAATGCAGCTAGCCAGATCAATGAGGAGACAACATGTAAATGATTAATTTCTTTTATAAGGATCAGTACAAAGCTGGTTCCTATGAGGCGAGGGTCAGACATGCCTCCTCTCTCTGCCATCTTTACCAATTCTGATGCCAACTGTCCCTCCCACAGCACTCTCTACTTCTCTGCTGGGTTTGATAATTCATTGCAGTGGCCACACAGAACTCACAGACCATGCTCATGATTATGGGTTTATCAGGGAAGTAAAAGGTTACAATTCAGGCTCAGGAACACTCAGGATACAGTACTTCCATCAGGACAGCCTCTTCCCAACCGTGCTCTAAGGCATGCCTCTCTGGCCCTAGGCCTCTGCCCTGCTCAGGCAAGTGTTACAAAGCTCTTTTAGCCCCTGCCAATAAGTCCCCAAAGGCATTCCCCCCCACCCAGCCCCACCCGTCCCAGGAAAAAGCTCCTGACCCGACAGGCAGACATGGAGAAATGGCTACACTCTATCGTTAAATGAAAGAAACTGCAACACACCATGTGTATTATAGGGCCCTGGTGGCGCAGTGGTTAAGAGCTCGCTGCTAACCAAAAGGTCAGCAGTTCAAATCCACCAGCCGCTCCATGGAAACCCTATGCGGCAGTTCTACTCTGTGCCATAGGGTCACCATGAGTCAGAATCAACTCGATGGCAATGGGTTTGGTTCAGTTTGGGAGTACATAATTCTACTTTGTTAAAAAAAATAACCATTTGGGTTATTACTCATTCAACACATATTTACACTCGCATACAGGCATTCATCCACTACGTGTCTGTCAGTTTGTCATGCTGTGGTGGCTTGTGTATTGCTGTGATGCTGGAAGCTATGCCACCAATATTTCAAATACCAGTGGGGTCACCCATGGTGGACAGGTTTCAGCAAAGCTTCCAGACTAAGACAGACTAGGCCTATTATTCAAATTTATGCACCAACCACTCATGCCAAGGATGAAGAAATTAAAGATTTTTACCAACTTCTACAAATTGATCAAACACGCAATAAGATGAATTGATAATTACTGGTGACTGGAATGTGAAAGTTGGAAACAAAGAAGAAGGATCTGTAGTTGGAAAATATGGCTTTGGTGACAGAAACAACAGCAGAGATCACATGATAGAATTTCAGAAGACCAGCAACTTATTCATTGCAAACACCTTTTTCAACAACATAAAGGTCAACTAAACACATGGACCTTGCCAGATGGAAAACACAGGAATCAAACTGATAACATCTGCAGAAAGAGGCAAAGAAAAAGCTCAGTATCATAGTTAGAATAAGGCCAGGGGCCAACTGTGGAACAAACCATCAGTTGCTCATATGCAAGTTTAAACTGAAGCTGAAGAAAATTAAAATAAGTCCACGATAACCAAAATCCAACCTTGAGCATATTCCAACTGGATTTGGAGATCATCTTAAGAACAGATTTGATGCACTGAAAACTAATGACTGAAAATCAGACGAGTTGTGTGATGATATTAAGGACATCATACATGAAGAAAGGAAAAGGTCATTAAAAAGAGAGGAAAGAAAGAAAAGACCAAAATGGATGTCAGAAGAGACTCTGCAACTTGCTCTTGAATGTAGAGTTGCTAAAGCCAAGAAGAAACGATCACGTAAAAGAGCTGAACAGATTTCAAGGGGCGGCTTGACAAGACAAAGTAAAGTACGTCTTATAATGAAATTTGGAAAGAATTGGAGTTAGAAAAACCAAAAGGGAAGAACACGCTTGGCATTTCTCAAGCTGAAAGAACTGAAGAAAAAATTCAAGCCCTGAGTTGCAATTTTGAAGGATTCTATGGGCAAAAGATTGAACAACGCAGGAAGCATCAAAAGAAGATGGAAGGAATACAGTCACTATATCAAAAAGAACTGGTCGATGGTCAGCCACTTCAGGAGGTAGCATATGATCAAGAACTGATGGTACTGAAGGAAGAAGTCCAAGCTGCACTAAAGGCACTGGCAAACTGAAGGAATTAAAGGCTCCAGGAATTGAAGGAATACCAACTGAGATGTTTCAACAAATGGATGCAGCAATGATCCAGCAATGATCACTCGTCTATGCCAAGAAATCTGGAAGACGGCTACCTGGCCAACCAACTGGAAGAGATCCATATTTATGCCTAGTACCAAGAAAGGTGAGCAGACAGAATGTGGAGATTAGTATTACAAGCAAGTAAAATTTTGCTGAAAAGAATTCAAAAATGGTTGCAGCAGTACATCAACAGGGAACTGCCAGAAATTCAAGCTGGATTCAGAAGAGGATGTGGAACAAGGGGTATCACTGCTGATGTCAGACGGATCTTGGCTGAAAGCAGAGAATACCAGAAAGGTGTTCTATTGACTATGCAGAAGCACCCGACTATGTGGATCATAACAAATTATGGATAACACTGCAAATAATGGGAATTCCAGAACACTTAATTGTGCTCCATGTGGAACCTGTACATAGACCAAGAAGCAGTTGTTCCAACAGAACAAGGGGATACTGCATGGTTCAAAATCAGGAAAGGTGTGTGTCAGGGTTGTATCCTTTCACCATATTTATTCAATCTGTATGTTGAGCAAATAATCTGAGAAGCTAGACTGTAAGACGAAGAACACAGCAGCAGGACTGATGAAAGACTCATTGTCAACCTGGATATGCAGATGACACAACCTTGCCTGCTGAAAGCAAAGAGGACTTAAAGCACTTACTGATGAAGATCAAAGACTACAGCCTTTAGTACGGATTACATCTCAACATAAAGAAAACAAAAATCCTCACAACTGGACCAAGAAGCAATATCCTGATAAATGGAGAAAATATTGAAGCTGTCAAGGATTTCATTTTACCTGGATCCACAATAAGTGCCCATGGAAGCAGCAATCAAGAAATCAAACACCACACTGCATTGGGCAAATCTGCTGCAAAAGACCTCTTTAAAATGTTGAAAAGCACTCCACAGATACTTCCAAACTCCCAGAAGGACCAAATTACCGGGCTGAAGGCTGTGGGGACCATGGTCTCAGGGAACATCTAGCTCAATTGGCATAACATAGTTTATAAAGAAAATATTCTACATTTCTACTTTGGTGAGTAGTGTCTGGAGTCTTAAAAGCTTGTGAGCGGCCATCTAAGATATTCCACTGGTCTTGCCCCATCTGGAGCAAGGGAGAATGAAAACCAAAGACACAAGGGAAAGATTAGTCCAAAGGACTAACAAACGACCACAACTACCACAGCCTCCACCAGACTGAGTCCAGCACAACTAGATGGTGCCTGGCTACCACCACCGACTGCTCTGATAGGGATCACAATAGAGGGTCCAGGACAGATCTTTAGAAAGATGTAGAACAAAATTCTAACTCACAAAAAAAGACCAGACTTACTGGTCTGACAGAGACTAGAGAAACCTGGAGAGCATGGCCCCAGGACACACTTTCAGCTCAGTAATGAAGTCACTCCTGAGGTTCACCCTTCAGCCAAAGATTAGACAGGCCCATAAAATAAAATGAGACTAAATGGGCACACCAGCCCAGGAGCAAGGATGAGGACGCAGGAGGGGACAGGAAAGCTGGTAACGGGGAACCCAAGATTGAGAAGGGGAAAGTGTTGACATGTCATGGGGATGGCAACCAATGTCACAAAACAATGTGTATTAATTGTTTAATGAGAAACTAGTTTGCTCTGTAAATCTTCATCTAAAGTACAATTAAAAAAATAAATAAAGTGTTGAAAAGCAAAGATGCCACTTTGAGGACTAAGGTGCACCTGTCCCAAGCCACAATATTTTCAATTGCCTCATATGCATGCGAAAGCTGGACAATGAATACGGAAGACAGAAAAAAGCATTGATGCCTTTGAATTATGGTATTAACGAAGAATACTGAATATACCATGGACTGCCAAAAGAATGAACAAATCCGTCTTGGAAGAAGTACAGCCAGAGCGCTCCTTGGAAGCACTTCATCTTACATACTTTGGACATGTTATCAGAAGGGACCAGTCTCTGGAGAAGGACATCCAGCTTGGTAAAGTAGAAATCAAAACCAAACCAAACCTGTTGCCGTCGAGTCGATTCCAACTCACAGTGACCCTATAAGACAGAGTAGAACTGCCCCGTAGGGTTTCCAAGAAGCAGCTGGTGGATTCAAACTGTTGACCTTTTGGTTAGCAGCCGAGCTCTTAACCATTGCACCACCAGGGCTCCTGGTAAGGTAGAGGGTGAGCAAAAAAGAGCAAGACCCTCGATGAGATGGATTGACACAGTGGCTGCAACAATAGGCTCAAATAAAGCAACAACTGTGAGGATGGCACAGGACAGGGGAGTGTCTGTGTTTTATGTAGGGTCTATGAGTCACTCGACTCCACAGCACCTAACAACAACAGGCATTCATTCCTTAAACAAATATTTACTGAGCCCCTATTATGTGCTGGGCCTGGGGCTAGGTGCTGGGGATTCTATGGTAAATAGGACAAGCTCCCCCACCCCCTCATGGAACTTACAATCTAAAAACTTACAGGCGAAGAGACCTCTCCAGAAACTCATTAACAGAAGACAGATTTTTTTCGAGGGAGCACAACTGTACTTTCATTACTAGTATTAGTAACAAGCACCACAAAAGCAGCAAGGGCTCTAGCAGAGAGGCAGGATGGTCTGGTGGTTAGGAGTGTGGACAGCCCGGATTTGATCCTTGGTTCTGTACTCCCTTGCTGGTTGTCCTTGGGCATATCATTTGCCCTCTTCATGCCTCAGTTTCCTCATCTGTGAAATAGAGAGAGCCATAGGACCTAACCCCTAGGCCAGTTTGAGGATTACATAAACATTACTTTAACTGCTGTTAGCCCAGGATCTGGCACATGGCAAGCTCTTTGTAGGCATTTGCCTCGTGGTCTTGGGCTTGTCCTGTCACCTCTATGGGACAGGGAGTATTGTCATCACCCCGATTTGATAGGTGAGGAAATCAAGGCTCACCAGTATGAAGTCACTTGTCCAAGCTGACACACTGAGGAAGAGACAGGGCTGGGATTCAAACCCAGGTGATCAATGTCACAGGGCCCCTTGGACCATTTCAGCCAGGACAGGGAGCATGTTATCACATTCCTAAATGAAAAAGAAAGAGACATTCCCATCCTAGGCACCCAGGCATGGATCTGGTGAGTGAAGTACACAAAGCCTATCTCTCAACAGATTCCCAAGAGATACTTTTCTTAATTTTATAACCCAAGGGCCAATCGCCCAAACTTTGTAAATTCTACAATGAGGTTCAGATATACTTCTTCTACATAGTGCTATCAAATAAAGTTTAAATTCTTACTCGGGAAACGGAAGGGGAGCTCCTTGGTCAAAGCCCTGGGATGGGAAAGCTAGATTCCCCAGCCCCTGGCCCACCCCAGCCTGGTACCACAGAATGCTACAAGCAGCTCTGGCCCCTAGCACACCCACCAAAGAGCTCAACAACAAAAAACCCATTGCCATTGAGTCGATTCTCATAGTGACCCTATAGGACTGAGTAGGAGCCCCATAGGATTTCCAAGGAGTGGCTGGTGGATTCAAACTGTTGACCTTTTGATTGGCAGCCAAGCTCTTAACCACTGTGCCACCAGGGCTCCAAAGATCTCCTAGAGGGACATTTATTAACCACAGGATCACACCTGTCCCAGTCAACCTACAGCAGGTGTGGACAGTCTGGGTCTCTGCTGTTTCAGCAGTGGTGGTGATGGTGGGGACTGGTTTGCTCTGCCCTCTGGGGACTTTCCTGGTCAGTCTACCAGCCACCTGCCTTCCACAGGACAATACTGCTCTGGGGAGCATTGACCAGCCCAGGTGAATGTCTAACCCCTGCCCTGCAGGATGGCTGTTGGCTACTCTAAGATGGCTTCTCAAATAGCCATGAATGTTATTCCTGACACCCAGAATGGAATGACAGTCTCTAGTTGGCCTCTGTGAGACCCTGTTTCTTAAAGTCCATGTATCAGATTCACTTGGGGAATTTGCTAAAATGCAGATTTCTGGGCTGCACTCCAGACCTACTGAGTCAGAATCCAAGGGCTGGGGCTAGAATCTGGATTTTCAAAGATCTCCCCAGGTGCCTTTTTTTCTCCCAATAGACTTTATTTCTTAGAACAGTTTCAGATTTATAGAAAAACTGAGACTATAGTACACAGTTTCCATACCTATACCCAGTTTCCCCGATTATTTTCATCTTACATTTGTATGATACATTTGCTACAATTAACAAACCAATATTGATACATCAAGGAGCACTGGCAGCACAACGGTTAAGCACTCGGTTGCTACCAAAAGACTGGCAGTTCAAACCCACCCAGTGGCTCTATGGGAGAAAGATCTGGCAATCTGCTCCCGTAAAGATTACAGCCTAAAAAACCCTATGAGGCAGCTCTACTGTCACATGGGGTCACTATGAGTCAAAATCAACTCCACGTAACAATTGATACACATTACTATTAATTGAAGTCCACACTTTATTCAGATATCCTTAGTTTTACCTAACGTCCTTTTTCTGTTTCAGGATCCCAGAACACCACATTACATTTAGTGTCTCCTCAGGCTCCTCTTGGCTGTGGCAGCTTCTCAGACTTTCCTTGGTTTTGATGATCACGACAGTTTTGAGGATTACTGGTCAGGTATATCGCAGTATGTCCCCTACTGGAATTTGTCTGACATTCTTCTCATGATTAGGCTAGTGTTATGGGTTATTGGGAGGAACACCACAGAAGTCCCATTTTCATCACATCATATGAAAGGTACACACTACAACATGATTTATGACACCTGGCTGAGGAAGTATTTGTCAGCTTCCCAGGTGGGTCAAGTCTGTTAATCTCTTCTCTTACAGCTTCAGAGTTTTATGTCATGTGTAGAAAAGCGTCTTCTACTCTCATTTACTTTCTGCACAGCCATCAGTTCTGGTTCATGAATAGGTCTTATCCTTCCGCCACCCACTGCTTCACCAGCTGCCTGGCCTTTCAATGCCCCTTGCAGCTCTTCAGCCCCCAGTTGGAGTCTGGCCCTGCGGAGTCCCAGGCTGGCCTGGATCTGGGAGCTGCTGGGTGCCCAGCACTGGCCTCAAACTTTTCTCCAGCTCTGCTACCACTCGGGGGGTTGCAGCCTGGATAGCATCCTGGATGCTGTGTAGGTCCCACTGGGTCCTCAGCAGGGCATCATCCAGCATAAAGAAGCCATCACGTGTGCGCCGCACTTGCGAACAGACAGCGGTGGTCTTTAGCTCCAGGCCGATTTCATGCACCAGCTTACGTAGCTGCTTCTGCGTCTCGTGCATACACTGAACCTCTGCCAGAAATACAAAATGACAGACACAGTGATCACCAGCAGTCTCTACTGTCCAGCTGATCTGGACCCACACCCTTGGATACTGCCTGGCCATGTAATAACCTTAGGCAAGACACTTTAGTTCTCTAAGGCTTTGCTATTCAAAGCACAGCCCAAGGACCACTCCTGGTGTCACCTGAAATCATGTTAGAAATGCAGAACCTCAGGCACCATCCAGACCTACTGCCTTTTAAGAAGACCCCCAGGTGATTTGTGGGCAGGTTAAAGTTTGAGAAGAGCTGCTCTAAGACTTGGTTTGCTCATCTGTAAAATGGGGTGGTTGTGAAAAGTCAAAGAGATAATTCACATAAAGTGCAGAGCATTGGTCACTGCTCAAGAAAAGGAGTTCTTGTTAATATGATCAACAGAAAACGGTTGGGGGAGCAGACAAAGGAACAGAAGATAATGGGGGACTGAGTTAGGTGGGATCAGGGAGGTGGGAGTGGGGTCTGATGGACCCACAACAACTTGAAACACTGGGCAACTCCTGAAATGAACCGCTAAATATAACCTTTGCTTGTTAAGGTCTGGCTTCAAAGGGTGACTTGGCAGGAGATAGAAGAGCATTTGTTCTGTGTGCTCTGTGATCGGTCAAGTCCTGGCCCAGGGCTGGGAAGGAAGTCAGCTCCTGATGCCTTCTCTAGCAGAGATGAAGGTTAGCATGTGCCACCGCAGCTAAGCCAAAGAATAGCGGGCTTTTCAATGAAAACTCCCCAAACCCAGGAACCCCATCTTACCACTCCAACTTCCTGCCACAACCTACCTAAGAGGAATTCTGGAGGTGCAAACTGGAGGCATCGGATGCTGCTTATCAGCATCGGGGACTTGTTCATGGGCCGGATCAAGCCTCTCACTGCCATCTCATAAGCCTCCTGGGTCTTCAAGTCGACATTGGAGTACCTGGGGATCAGAAGGGGGATCCAGCTGGTGTGGGGGTAGGGAGTTGGGCTGACTGGCCACCAGTGCTGCTGCCCCACTCAGGGAAGATGGCTTTCCTGAAGCTTTTCATCTACTTTCCACACACCCTGCTTTCCCTGCTCTTTAGCCACCTTTGTGGTAGCCATTTTCTCTGTTCCCTCCAAAAAAAAAAAAACCAAACCCGTTACCATTGAGTTGATTTCGACTCATATTGACCCTACAGGACAGAGTAGAACTGCCCCATAGAGTTTCCAAGGAGAGCCTGGTGGATTCAAACTGCTGACCTTTTGGTTAGCAGCCATAGCACGTAACCAGTACACCACCAGGATTTCCTCCAGCACTACTAAATACAGCCTCTGCCCTCCCTCTACACACTCTCCCTAGCTTCAACAGTCACCTAAGTGCTGACAGCTTCTGAGCCTCCACCTGCAGTTCTGCACTGCAGCGTCTCAGCCAGATGCTCCACAGGCACCTCTCAACCCAACCCAAAGTGAGCTCAACCTCTTCCCCTGATGCAGATTCCTCCTCCCATTTCCAACACCCCCAGTGGCCTGGCCAGACCCCAGGGTGTCCTCCCAGCCTCCTCTTCTCCCTGCACCCACATAATCCTGCCCATTCTGCTTCCTAATCCTGCTCCAATCCCTCGCTCTTCTCTACTGCTGCTGCCCCTGCTACGGCTCACACCCTTCTCAGTGGTCACCCGGGCACGGCAAACACAGCCTACTCCCGGCCTCTAACTTTGTCCCTCCAGTCTGCTCTCCACATGGTCCCCAGAGGGACAGGTCCATAGTTCACTGGGTGTTGTAGACCCATCAGTGGCTCCCCACTGCCCTCGCCCAACCTATCCGCTTCACTTCACTCCCTTCCCTGAAGCACCTCACAGCCCTTGTGCTGGGCTCTTCATCAGTTTCTGAACCCATCTGGCTGTTTCACACCTCTGAACCTTAGCACAAGATGTTCCACTGCCTGGAATAACCATTCCCCCAACCACAGCCATTTGGCAATTTCATGCTCATCCTTTTACATGGTGCTCCCTACAGTGCAGGGTGTCTTCTCCGACTACAGCAGTGTCCTCCCTTCAGGTGGTTGTTCTGCCTGGTGTCACCTGTACTGTGTGACATCACTGTGCTCAGGTACCCGTCTGATCCTCTAGTGTCCCCAGTACATGTCCAGGAGGTGGGGGCTGTTTCTGTGCCCAGTTTACAGACTAGGAAAATGACACTCACAGCAAGTTTGGCCACTCACCCAAGGCCACACCGCTGGTGCCTGATAGAGTCAGGAATCGCAGGCAAGCTGGCTCCAGAGCCCAAGCCACTAGGCTGGACTACCACTCGCCCTCACCCTGCAGCTCTGTACTGTGCTGATTCGGACAAATGATTCTCCTCCTTTAAATCACATACTCCTTGGGAGGACAGCTGGGGTCCCTTGTTCCCCTCAGCCTCCCCAGTAGTCGGCAGAAGAACTGGCACCCAGAAATAATTGTGTGTGTGGTAGGAGGAATGGGTGGGTTGGTGTCTGGTTTCAGACTCTGAAAAAGAGACTCTGTGGAACTTGCCCCAGGGTTCTCCAGTACCTCCTAAGGGACCCTTTTGGGGAGGTGTGGACAGGGCTCCACTTACATCACCAGGGCCTTCTGATGGGAGCCTTGGATCACTGCCAGGATTCGGTCCAGCTTCTCTCTGGTCACGTGGTCTGGAAAAGCCAGGGGACTATCAGCACGCAGATGCTCGCTGAGGATGGACAACAGCAAACTAGCAAACTCCCTTTCCCCAAGCCAGCCTGTCCCTGGAACCTGAAGGGGGTACCAGAGCACCCTCTGTCCTAGGTTCCAATGCAGAAGGTTGAAAGTCGTCTGAAAATCTTATGAAGTTCTGCACCTTCTTCTCAGAAAGATTCACAGGAACTCAACACTCTGAGGAAATTTTCAAGAGGCTCACAGACCTCCTGAAGCTATCCACAGACTCCAGGTTAAATATATTTTCTTCTGGAAATGCAGTCCCAAAGACGTGATGGGACATGCTCAAGATTCTAAGGCAGGTTTCCTAAGCCCCACTCTGGGGTTTTCCATGTCAGGGGCCATCTGTCCAAATGCAGAAGCAGGCAATAAGGAGTCGAAGTGGCTCTGCCTGCTTATGCCTTATGCAGGCGGTGGCAGCAGAGCCTGTTTGGACTTTCACAAACTCTGTAAGGGGGTTGATCCCAGGGCCAGCTGGAGCTGGTGCCAACTCCTGGCTCCAAAGGCCAGAGCTCTGGGAGCAGGAGCAGGGACCAAAGGACTGGAAGGGCCCAGGCCTCCTCATTCCTCCTGTCTGGCTTCACTCAAGCTGTTGTCTCACCTAGAGTGTGCCTACTGCCCTCATTTACAGCCCAGCTCAAGCGCTGCCTCCTCTGGGAAGCCCCACGTGGGGCACGCCACTCCTTCTCCCAGTTCCTGCCACTCTGCGCCTGGGTCTCTCCACTGGTATGTAATTTTCCTTTATTTTTACATCATTTTCTAATGACACAATTGATACATGAATCTTATTTAAAAATTTTAGATCATCTCTCCCCTTTCAAGTTGTAGCTCTCTCCCTCCCAAAGCTATTGACATGGTAGTTGTCTCTAGGTGTTTTTTGGATGTTGACACACACCTACATTTAGCAATACAAAATATACAGCGCTGCTTTGACACATTTTGTTTCTTTTTTTTTACTTCACAGAAAATGTATAGGTGTGTGTCTCCTCTCCTTGCTACACTGTGAGTTCACTGAGGTTGGAGACCCTGTCTAATTCTCCATATGTACCCCAGACTCTGGCACATAGCTAGCACTCAAAAATATCTGGGTAATGAGCAAATGCATTAGATCCTATGGAAAGTCTTAGACCAAAGGGACAGTAAGAAGAATGAGCCATTCATTCACTCATTCAACAAACATTTATTAAGCACCTCCCACATCCCAGTCCAGTGCTACGTGTGTGTGACCACAGCAGTAGACCACACAGTTACTGCTCTCATGGGCAATAGTCTAGAGGGGAGACACGTACAGTTGATTCCTTTTTTTTCCCCTCATACAAAAATTTATAAGTTGATTCTTGTTATTTGCGGTAGTTATGTCCTATAAAGTCCTTCAAATGTTGAATTAGCAAATACTAAACCAGTCTTGTTTGACCTGAGCTGGGAATGGATGAGTAGGGCATCTCAAATTTTTCACTGTCTTGTACATGCAAATATCTGCTAACGCACTGCAAGTATTAATTTGAGGGATACAAATAAATTTTAACAAGTAGGCAAATTCACAAATACAGAATTTGCAAATATGAGACTTATAAATAATGAGGATTAATGGTATTAAAAACTCACTAATTGTTAATTACTATTTTGAGAGTCCATTCAGGACAGGTCTGACCTAGTCTGGGGGCTGGAAAAAACTTCCCTGCGGAAATGACATTTGAGCCAGGGGAGGCGGTGAGCACAGGGTGTTCCTGGAAGAGAGAATGACGGGCCCAAAGCCCCACAACAGCCAGCCTGAGCTTGTTGTGTCTGAGAGTAACTGAGAGGTGGCCAGCATGGCCCAGGTGGGGATAAGAAATTCAAAGGAAAGCCAACTTGGACACAGCCTCAGTCAACCCTCCCACCGCCCTGGGCTCCTGTGGGCTCTCACCATACGTCGTCTTCTCCACCAGCCGCCCATCCTCACAGAAGTCATCTGTGGCTCTGCCCAGGAGGCCACGCACCGTGTAATCCTGCAAGGACAGGAAGGGGACAATTCAGTCCATTTCCCCACTCTAGGTCTCAGTGCTGAGGAGGGAGGCCTGATCTAGCAGCACAGGCCCCAGAGGGGCCAGACTGAGGCTGAGGGCTGGAAGGCTCTCCCACCCACTCTATGCTGTCCAGTCAGAAGGGAAGGTGGGGGTCTCAGGTCTCCTCTTAGGAAGCTCACACACTCAGCCCCTATCCACTAGGGAAGGGCACTGGCTCTGCTATGTGGCCTCGGGTAGCTCCCTTGCTCTCTCTGCATCTTAGTCCTCCTCTGTAACCTGGGTACAGTGACAGGGTCAATCCCACAGTAGAGACACTCCAGCCAAACCTGACAACTTATCACCTGTGTCCCCACCTAGTATGCCCTGTAGGCATCTCTCCACCTCTCAAAATATGACTAAGCTTTTAAGACCCACACTGAGCCCCTCTTCCTCCCTCTGGGGCTATCTGCATCTGCCACAAATAACAGTGATGACGACAACGATGACAGTACCGATGACAACAGTGACATTTCCTGGCATTAACTACGCGCTGGGGACTACGCTAAGCACTTTACATTCAGTCTTCAAAGCACTCCTATAAGGGAGGTACTACTCTTATTTCCATTTTAGAAATGAGAAAACTGAGGTGCAGAGATGTTAAGTAATCCACCCAATGACACACAGCTAGCAGAGTTGTAGAAGCTGGGTTTTGAACCAAGTTTAGTATCAGCCATTTGACTGCAGAATCTATGCTCTTAACCATTAAGGACACAGGCCCTCTGATGTGGCACCTCTGCACATGCTGCTTGGAACCAGATTCTACTGCCCCACCCTAGAGAGCAAGCTCTCTGTTGGCTGGACAGTGATGTCTACTCAGTCTTGGGGAGAGAAAAGAGTGGTGTCAGAATCAGGCTCTGGTGTTGGACAGATCCAGGTTCAAATCCCAGTTCTGCCTCTTAAGGGCTACATAACCCTGAACATGCAATGTCCTCTCTCTGAGCCTCAGTTGTCTAATCTGTAAAATGGGGTTAACAATGAGACTCACATTACAGAGTTGTGAGGATTCCATGAGGGAATTCACATACATTGCTCGGCTCAGAATAATCACCATACAGTAAATGCCAGTACCTGCTATTAAACATCATTATTATTACAGTCTTCCCTAGCACATGGCCATAAAAAAGTGTGTTCCCTGTGGAAACCTCTCAGATACAGAATCCTGCTGATGACTCCCAGGGATAGGACCAACAGATAAGCAGGCTGTCCCCAGACCCCCATACCTTGGTGAGATGAGCATTGTACATGTCAGTGAGAAGCCTGCGTCCGCGTCCCACGCCGAGCACTGAAAGACACCTAGGCTGATATCGCATCTGGTTCCCCTTCTCTTTACCCTAGGGGACCCTCCCCCCAATCAGAATACTGCCACCTCATATGCTGCTGAAAGCAGCAAGATGCAAGGGGAGCTGCTTCTACAGGGAGCAAGCAAACTCCTCTGGGTATGTGTCAAAATGCAGATTTCCAGGCCCTGCACATATGCACTGATTCAGACTCCTAGTGATGAAGGACCTGGGACCCTTAGTAAGTTCCCCAGGGGTTCTCATGCACTCAAAAGTAGACCACTGGCCCAGTCTCACAGACCTACACTCAAATCTGATGACTGAGTATGTCCTTTTACCTCCCTAGGCCTCAGGCTCCTGATCAGTAAAATGGTGATAAAAATACTGTCTCAATCTCTGTGGTTGTTGTGAAGGTTAGAGGAGACAATACACAGAAAGCAGTCAGCACAAAGGAAGGGACTGATAAATGGTGGCCATTGTGGCCACTTACTGCCTTTCCCTGGGTCTGTCTCCCCATCTGGCTGAAGGAGATGAGGACTCTCCATTCACTCTTGGAGAGAGATGGAGAGTGTGAGATCATGCCTGTCTGCTTGTGCCCCAGGAAGCAAGACAAGGGGACTGTGACTGTTGGGGCTGAAGGATGTGGCCACTGCCTGACCCTGGGGACACAGATGACTCATGACTCAGGCCTTTGTGTGTTCAGCTCCAATAACATTCAGACCCCAGCCAGTGAGGCCAGAGTCACACACTTGACTGCCCACGAAAGCGATGATGGTTCTTCCTCTTTGGATAAGGGGCATTCACTAGCCATGTGACCCAGCATAAGTCACCTAAGCTCCTGGAACCTGACTTTCTTTGTCTGTAAAATCACACAGTACCTACCTAATAACGTTGTTGTGCTGAATAAATGAGCATGCACAAAGGGCTTAGTACCACAGGAATCACTTGATAAAGACGGGTAACTGTGATTATTATCCTGTGACCCCTCCCCTTTCCATCATTCATCTGCCCAGCTGATCAGGGACTTGGGGCAGGAATCAGGGAAGGAGGGCAGTGCTGAGAAACGGCGGTTGGGTAAGAAGTAGGCTGGGATCACGGTAGCTCCCTGTCCTTCCCCCAAGCCTATACCACTGTACCCCCAGGCTCACCACATCACCTACCAAGCACCCCAGAAGCCTTGGCATCTAGCCGGTGTCCCACACCAACCTTCAGACTGGTGAATTCTGGTCCGCACACTGGAAAGAAACAAATGAGGTCTATATCCTCAACTTACCCAGCCTCTAGGATGGCTTTTGGCTGTGGGACAACCTCATTCCTAAAATGTGGCCTCATGAAACCCAAAGCTAGGATTGGATTCAGGCTTCCCCACCATGAAACCGAGAACCCAGAACAATTTCTGGGCCAAGAGAAGAAGCAACCAAAATGCCTGTCACTCTGCCTAGCATCAGTCTCTCAACGATAAGGTTCCAGTGGACTGGGTATGACACTGGGGATCAAGATTTTGAGGTTCCCTGACCAGCTCCTGCTAAAGCAGAGTCCTGGCCACCAACCCACAGAGAAAATGGAGGCTATGAGCTCCTTAAGGCGGGGCCTGGGTCTGTCTGTCCACAGCTCTACCCTCAGAGCCCAGAACTCACTAGCTTTCAGAAATTAACTACCAAAAGAACAAATGTAGGAATGAGCTAGAAGTGCTTACACTTCTATAGAATCAAGAGGAATCTACAGGAAGATCAGAGGGTGGTTAAGAGCCTACTGAATCCAGGCTATGCTACTTAATGACAATGTTGAACCTCAGTTTCCTCATTTATGAAACAGGAATAGGACATACCTCACAGGACTGTGGTGCAGATTCAATGAGAACATGTTTGGAAAAAGCTTAACACAAGGCCTAGTCCAGAGTAACCCAATGCTCTCAAGCCAATTCCGATTCACAGTGACCCTATAGGACAGAGCAGAACTGCCCCATAGGGTTTCCAAGGAGCAGCTGGTGGATTCAAATTGCCTACTTTTTGGTTAGCAGCTGTAGCTCTTAACCACTGCACTACCAGGGCTCCAGTTCAGAGTAGGTACTCGATAAATTGCACTTGTTATTGCTGTTAAATTGTAAAGTCACTCAATATCACTAGTCAAAAGGGTTTCAGAGGTTTCTGGTTGAGCCCTTTGGTCCTCCAATAGCCTCCCTGACAGATGTCTTAATCAATTCTAGTGACAGGAGACTCATCACCACACCAATTCTAGTGTTTGGCAGATTTGTTGACTAAAAAGTCACTCTTTCCCAGGAGCCCTGATTCCCACTTTGAGTCCCAGTATAGTAAAGGGGTTAACAAACTATAATCCGCAGGCCAAATCTGCAATCTGTTTTTTTATGGCCTGCAAGCTAAGAAAGGTTTTCACATTTCTGAATGGTTCAAAAAAAAAAATCCAGAGAATATTTCATGACGTGTAAACACTTCGTGAAATTCAAATGTCAGTTTTATTAAAGTTTTATTGGAATACAGCCAGGCGCATTCCTTTACATACTATCTATGCTGTTTTTGTACTACAACAGCAGAATTTAGTAGTTGCAAGAGACCATATGGCCCAGGAAGCCTAAAATATTTACTATCTGGCCTTTTCCAGAAAGAGTTTGCCAACCCCTGATCTAATACTTTATTCCCACTGTGTCCTTTCAAGAGTCTGGGAAAAAATTGTCTTTGAGCACTGAGATACTGACTCTGCTCAGGGATTTGCTGAGAAGTGCCACCCAGGACCCTGCCCAAATCTGCCTTACCCAAAGGATGTTTGGTGAGGGTGGGCACACTAGTGGCTGTGAGGGTCAGTTCCTTCTCCTCGCTCCCTTCCATGTGGCCCAGGAGGAAGCGAACACGCTGTTCAGGGGCAGGAGGCTTCCCAGCGTTGAGACCTCAGCACACACAGGTAAAGAACATCTTGTCAATTCTGTCTGACCACCCGGGGGTGGGGAGGTAGGCAAATGGGGGGATGGGGCCAGGGAAGTATGGTGATGTCAAAGACAAATGGGATGCCAGTGATGTAGAATAGTAGTGACTAAGAGGCAGATTTTGGTTCAAATGCTGCTTTGCTATTTATTAAACTGTGTGATAACTGACAATACTTAAGCTTTCTGAACCTTAGTTTCTCCATCTGAAAATAAGGGAAAATGAGGAGCAACGGAGTATACAGAACAGATGATTAGGAAGGCGCTCTGCTCGGGCGAGTGGGTCATTATGACTATTTTGGGAAGAAAGAGAAGCGGAGATGGACCCCCCACGAGAACAGGAGCAGAATCGTGGCTCTGGTTCAACGCCCCTACCTTTCAAAAGCTGCATCTCCACGGTGTCCCGCAGGTGCTTCCATTTTAGTCCCGGAGGCTTGTAGGTCGCGAAAAGCCCATGCAGCCGGTACAGGCCTGCAGACCCCATTCCAGGCTCAAAGAAAAGCTGGGACCTGGACGGAAATGGCGTACAGCGCCTCCAAGTTTCGCAGCCGGAAGTGGTTCTTTTCTTATTGCCCCCGGGGAAAATACGCTGCGGAGAAGGATGTAGGGCCCGCGCTGGAAGCCAAAGCTAGCGGGGCTTAAGTTTCTCTTGGAGACCCTTTTTGGGAGTGAGGTGAAGTGGAGAGACTCTTGTATCGGTGGAAGTAGCTAGTTTGGTAGACAGTCGCCTGGGTTTCATAGTTAGCGATAGGGCCCTTTCCCGTCGGTGCTACGATTTTTCACCTCAAGAAAGCATAAGGAGCGAAGTCGGGATCGAGTCCTTTTGGCTTCTCCAGCACTCCGTCGCCAGAGAAATTTGGGGCGTCAGCCTTGCCGGGACGTCCAACCGTGCCTGCTGCCATGGCGACACTGCTGCGCCCGGCACTGTGCCCGCTCCGCCGGCTTCTGGGCGGGCCCCGGCCAGCTGCGGGTTAGTGGCGCCGGCTTCTGAAAGGCGAAGGTGGGGTGGAGTTCTAGGGGCACCCCGCTTCTCTCACCTCAGCCTTTTTGTCGTCCCGCAGATGTGCCTCTCCGGGCCGGGAGCCATGGCGCTGGCTTGCTCTATCCTGACCACATCCCCACCTCTCCACTGCAGAAGTTGCTGCTGGCCGCCGGTTCTGCCGGAATGGCGCTCTACAACCCTTACCGCCACGGTAAGGCCGCCCAGCTCCGGGCGCGCACTCTTGTCTTGGAAGCCTGGGAGGGTCACGACCTCTGTCAAAGCCTCTGTTTCCCATGAGTAACAGGGGGACAGACTAGCAGGGTACCCAAACCTGGATGCGCCTCATAATCACCTGGAACGTATATAAAAATACAGATGCTAGAGTCCAAGCCTAAACTCAGCTGAGTCCGATTCTGCCTGGTGAAGCTGGGAGGGAGGAAACGTGGAATCTGGGCGTCTGCCTTTTTAAACTACTTCCCGGGAGATTCGGCCATCCAGCCACATTGAGAACTTCTGGACTAAAGAGATGATTTATAAGTACCCATTCAGTTACAGGAGACCCTGGATTATGCAGACGGTTAACACGCTTGGCTGCTAACCAAAAGGTTGGAGGATCAAGCACACCCTGAGGTGCCTCCAAAGAAAGGCCTGGCAATCTACTAGCAAAAAGCCAGCCATTGAAAACCCTATGGGGCACACTTCTATTTTGACACATGGGATTGCTAGGAGTTGGAACCTAGTCTAAGACAAATGGTTATATTCAGTTATGACATCACGCTGTAACGTAAGCTTTACGAGGTCAAGGGCAGTGACTACCTTGTTTCACTCCATCTGCAGCATTTTAGATAGTGGCCGGCACGTAGTACAAGCTCAGTAAATGTTTGCTGAATGAACTGAGTAGAACTTCTTAAGATTCTACAGTGCCTTTCTCATCCCTCCCAGGATTCTTTTTTTTTTCTGGATGTGTGCACATTTATTGCTATGAACTGATCTCTGAGCACTGCTTTTGCTGTGTCCCAGAGGTTCTGGTAGGATGTGTTTTCATTCTCATTTGATTCTGTGGATTTCTTTATTCCATCCTTAATTTCTGCTATAACCCAGTAGTTTTTGAGCAAGGTGGTGTTCAGTTTCCATGTGTTTGATTTTTTTCCCTTTTTCAGTTATTGATTTTCACTTTTATGGCTTTATGGTCAGAAAAGATGCTTTGTAACATTTCTATGCTTTGGATTCCGTTAAGGCTTACTTTACGGCATAATATGTGGTCTATTGTGGAGAATGTTCCATGTGGGTTGGAAAAGAAAGTATACTTGGCTTGCTGTTGGGTGGAGTGTTCTGTATATGTCTGTGAGATCAAGTTGGTTGATTGTGGCATTTTGATCTCTGTGTCTTCATTGAGCTGCTTTCTGGATGTCTGTCCTTTACTGAAAGTGGCGTGTTGAAGTCTCCTACTATTATTGTGGAGCTGTCTATCTCTCTTTTCAATGCTGTTAGAGTTTTATGAATTTTGGAGACTTGTTGGGTGCATAAATATTTATTATGGTTATGTCCTCCTGGTGTATTGATCCTTTAATCATTATATAGTGTCCTTCTTTATCCTTTGTGGTGGATTTTACTTTAAAATCTATTTTGTCAGAGATTAATACTGCCACTCCTGCTCTTTTTTGATTGCTGTTTGCTTGATATATTTTTTTCTATCCTTTGAGTTTTAGTTTGTTTGTGTCTTTAAGTCTAAGGTGTGTCTCTTGTAGGCAGCATATAGATAGATCGTGTTTTTTTATCCATTCTGCCACTCTCTTTCTCTTTATTGGTTCATTTAGTCTATTTACATTCACCATAATTATTGATAGGTTGAGTTTAGTGCTGTCATTTTGATGTCTTCTTCTGTGTGTTGTTAACAGTTTGTTTGTTCCACTTAATTTTCTGTGCTGACTCGGTTTTCTATATGTATTTTCTTTTCATCTTTTTCATTGTTGTTGATTTTGTATTTGCTGAGTCTTTATATTTTTCTTGTTTTTTTATTTGGATGTGTAGGATTGTTAGTTTCCTTTGTGGTTACCTTAATATTTACCCTATTTTTCTAAGCTTAAACCAGTTTTTTATTACTTTATATCACCTTGCCTTCCTCTCCATTTGAAAGATCTATGACTACATTTTTTAGTCCCCCTTTTTTGTTTTAATGTTGTCATCTTTTACATATTGACATCTTTGTTTCCCTGTTTTCAGTGTTTTAGCTTTGATTCATTTTTGTGAGTTCCCTATCTGGGTTGATATCTGGTTGCTCTGTCCTGTGTTCTAGTCTTGGGTTGTTATCTGATGTTATTGATTTTCTAACTGGAGGACTCCCTTTAGTATCTCTTGTAATTTTGGTTTGGTTTTTGCAAATTCCCTAAACTTCTGTTTATCTGGAAATGCCCTAATTTCACCGTCATATTTGAGAGACAGTTTTGCTGGATATATAATTCCTGGCTGGCAATTTTTTTCCTTCAAGGCTTTCTATATGTTATCCCATTGCTTTCTTGCCTGTGTGGTTTCTGCTGAGTAGTCAGAGCTTATTCTTACTGATTTTCCTTTGTAGATGACTTCATTTCTCCCTAGCCACTCTTAAAATTCTCTCTTTATCTTTGGTTTTGGCAAGGTTGATTATAATATGTCTTGGTGACTTTCTTTTGGGATCTACCTTATGTGGGGTTTGATGAGCATCTGGATAGATATCTTCTCATCTTTCATGGTATAAGGGAAGTTTTCTGCCAGCAAATTTTCAACAATTCTCTCTGTATTTTCTGTTATCCCCTGCCGTTCTGGTACTCCAGTCACTCGTAGGTTATTCCTCTTGATAGAGCCACACATAATTCTTAGAGTTTCTTCATTTTTTAAATTCTTCTATTTGGTTATTCCTCAAATAAGTTGGTGTCAAGCGCTCAGTTCTGCTCCTGTGGCTTTCTGTTGAGTTGTCTAATTGTGAAATTTGATTGTTAATCTTCTGGATTTTTGATTGCTGTCTCTCGGTGGATTCTTGCAGCCTGTTTAATTTGTCATTATGCTCTTCTCTAATCTTCTTAAGTTCCTCTATTGCTTTGTCTGTGTGTTCTTGGCTTGTTCTGTGTTTTACCTGATCTCTTGAAGAGTTCTGTATATTAATTTTTTGTCTACCTCTGGTAATTACAAGAAGTTCCCTTTCTCTGGAAAATTTGATTGTTTTGGGAGCTTGCTGAAGCCATCATGGTCTGGCTCTTCATGTGATTTGATACTGATGGTTGTCTCCGAGCCATCAATAAGTTATTATATTTATTTATTTTATGTTTGCTTACTGTGTCCTAGGTTCTTGTTTTGTTTTGATATGCCCAAATAGGCTGCTTGTGTGAGCTAGTTTGATTATTGGCAGCTTTGAAGCTCTAACATCCTGTTACCAGGTGGTTAGATCTGTTACTAGGTATGTGAACCTAGGAGTCTGTTTACTTTTCTTGTACGGATTCAGCTCAGGTGTCCAGGTCATCGGTCACCAAGTGTGTGGTGCAGGCTCTCACCTACAGTCTTAGACAGGCGGGGCTGATTGGTGTAGGCACAGGTATCTGGCTGCAGTAAGGGGTCGTGGGCTGAGCAAGTCACCTCCCAGAATTCTTTAGTACTATTAAAAATAATACTAACTGCTCATTGAGTACTTATTGTGACTGCTTACTGTGATAAATGCTTTATGTGCATGACTTTCTTGATTTCACCCATCAACTCTGTAAGAAAAATGTTATCCACAGTTCACAAATTAGAACACTGAGGCTTAGAAATGTGAAGCAATTTGCACAAGGTCTCCTAGATCTAAGTGACAGAATCTAGGCTCAAACCCAGCACTCTGGTGGCAAAGCCTGTAACTGTCAGTGGAGCTTTTGCTTCAAAGGATTGACGTGATATTCTATTGTCATGATAAATGCCAAAGTGATTTGTAAACTCTGAAGTGCTTTGTTAACCAGGGCGACTCTACCCCAGCAGATTAATAATGTTAATAATAATAACTATTGATATATTAAGTCCTTGCTGTGTGCCAGGCGATTTGCTAAGTGTTCAACATAAATCCTCATAACTGAGAGGTAGGTATTATCCATATTTTACCACATAGAGAACTAAGGCTCAGACCAGGTCAGGTAACTTACCTTAGTTCACATCTACATACGTGCTCATTTCTGTCCTTTCAGACATGGTTGCAGTTCTAGGGGAGACCACAGGACACCGCACCCTGAAGGCCCTCAGGGACCAGATGAGGAGGGATCCAGAGGGTGCCCAGATCCTGCAGTAGGTCCCAGCTCTGCCTAGGAAACTGGGGTCATTCTCTGGGGATCCTGATATCTCTGGAGTCACAATGTGTCAGTCCTGTTCCCCTAGGGAGCTTTTCTTGATGCCCTGGACATGGATGGCTGTACAGTCTGAGCCTTGCACAACTCCAGCAGTGCCATTCATCTCTAAACTATGATGACCTTTGGATTGTTCAATGTGCTGGCTTTGGCCCAGTTCCAGCCACAGGGCTCTGCCTTTACTAAGCTCCCATAACACATGCCACCTGTACCGATCCCCTTCCCTGCCCTTTTTAAGCACCCTGATCACATCTGCGTGCCTGCCTGCCTAGATTGTGCCCCTGCCCCTTAGCTTGTGTTAATCCGCTCTGTCCTTGCCACTGACCTGGATAGTTGGAGGTGCTCCAGGGTTAGTGGTCCCATTGCTGCCCTCTGCCCTGCATTACTCACAACCTTGTTATAGCTAGACCTTTCACCTGCTTTTGCTGGCACCCTCTCAATACCCAAGTACTGCCTTCTACCTTGCAGGGAGCGTCCCCGGATCTCACTGTCCACCCTTGACCTGGGCAAGCTCCAGAGCTTGCCTGAAGGCTCCTTTGGCCAAGAGTATCTCCGTTTCCTCGATGTGAATGTGAGTGTCCAGCTTCTGTGCATCTGGCCGTCAGCAGGAAGGGTAGAAGGGTGGCATAAGAGTGACATCTCAAGGAAGGAGGAGCCCTGAGCTGCTACCATGGGCAGGAGAGCTTCTCAGTCTCCTGTGCCAAGGCTTTGTCATTTTCTATGGGACAGGCAAATGATCCAGGAGCATTACTCTAGGGTTAAAAAAAAAAAAGTGATAATACTGGCCAATGTTTATTAACCTCTTACTGGCTGCCAGACTCATACATGAGCTCACTGAATCCTTCTAACAACCCTGTCAAGTACGCTTTCTTCTTCTCCCCTTGTAATAGATGAGGAAACTGAGACTCTCAGCAGTTAAACGACTTGCTAATTTCACAGTCAGTAGTAATGAAGCCAGAGTTGAAACCCAGACCATGCTCTTAACTTCTGTACCATGTCACCTAGTTCCAGAGATGGTGATTTCCCTGGGGTACATCAAGTTGTGGCACTCTTCAGAACCAGGCTGGGAGGATGGTGGTAGGGATTCCCAACTATGAGGAACTTGTTTATTTAGTCAGTATCTGCCATGGGCCATCCCCTGTTCCAGGTACTAGAGCTGTAGTGTAAACTAGGCAGACAAGGGCCCTGCCCTCATAGAGCCTATATTCTAGTTGGGGAGGCTGACAATAAAACAGTAAAAATAAAGATTTTATATAAAAATGTAGGCAAAGTATTTACTGAGTACTTAGAATGTAAGGAGCCCTGGTGGCACAGTGATTAAGTGCTCGGCTGCTAACCAGAAGGTTGGCAGTTCAAACTCACCAGCCACTCTGTGGGAGAAAGACCTGGAAATCTGCTTTTGAAAAGATCACAGCCTAGGAAACCCTGTGATGCATTTCTGCTCTGTCAAATAGGGTCACTATGAGTCAAAAATCGACTTGACGGCACACAACGGCAACTTAGAATGTACCAGGCACTATTCTCAGTGATTAGGATACAGTGAACAAAACCAGCAAAAAACCTGCCCTTGTGGCGCTTACATTCTTGCAGATAGATACTCTGAAGAGAACAAGTTAACAAGATAGAGGACGACTTTGGTGCAGGGAAGATGCTGCCACTTCTGCTAGGGCAGTCAGGGGAAGCCCCTCTGAGAGAGAGACCTGGAAGGCAACAAGGAGCCAGCCAGGCCGCAGGAAGGATTCTTTGTTTTGTAGTAGGAGCAGTGGAAAGCCATTGCAGGGTTTTGAGCAAGATAGTAATGTGGTCTGATTTATAAAAGGACCTCAAGATACAGCTGGGCCACTTTCTGTATCCCTGCTCCCAACTCCTGCAACACATATGAAACAAAAATCCAACTCGTCATCAAGTCAATTCCAACTCATGGTGACCCGATGTGTTACAAAGTAGAACTGCTCCATAGGGTTTTCTTGGCTGTAATCTTTACAGAAACAGATTACCAGACCTCTCTTCCAAAGGGCTGTGGGATGGGTTTGAACCACCAAACTTTAAGTTGGCAGCTGATTGCAAACCATTTGCACCACTGTCTCAGTCATCTAGTGCTTCTATAACAGAAATACCACAAGTGGATGGCTTTAACAAAAATAAATTTATTCTCTTATAGTCCAGTAGGCTACAAGTCCAAATTCAGGGTGTCAGCTCCAGGAGAAGGCTCCCTCTCTCTGTCGGCTCTGGAGGAAGGTCGTTGTGATGCATCAGTCTTCCCTTGGTCTGGGAGCATCTCAGCGCAGGAACCTCTGGTCCAAAGAATGCGCTCTGCTCCCGGCACTGCTTTCTTGGTGGTGTGAGGCTCCCATGTGTCTCTGCTCACTTCTCTCTTTTATATCTCAAATGAAATTGGATTAAGCGACAATCCAATCTTGTATACCTCATCAGTATAATGTCATCATAGTGACAGAGTTTACAACACATAAGGAGATCATATATGACCTCATCATAGTAATAGAGTTTACAACACATAAGGAAATCACATCAGATTTACAGAATGGTACACAATCATACAATACTAGGAATCACGACCCAGTCAAGTTGACAGATATTTTTGGGGGACACAGTTCAATCCATGACACTCCACCCTTTGGCCCCCCAAAATTCATGTCCTTACAACATGCAAAACATATTCATCTCATCATATCACAGCAAAAGTCTTAACTCCAAGTGAACTCCAAGTGAACTCCAAAATCCAAAAATTCCTCTACATCTGTGAAATCTAGAATACAAGTTATCTACTTCCAAAGGTACAATGGCAGAACAGGCACAAGCTAGACATTTCCATTACAAATGGGAGAAACTGGAGGAAAAGAAGGGATAATAGGCACCAAGGAAGTCAGCAGAACACATTACATTAACACTCAAGGCTTTGAAAATAATCCTCTGTTCTCTGAGACAATTTACACACTGGCCCTGCCCTCCAGACTCTAGGTATTGGCCACACTCTCCAGATTCTGAGTGGAGGCCCCTTGACCCTGGGCTTCCGCTCCGCCTTCCAGGTCCACTGGGACAGCAACTCTATTCCCTTGGCTTTAGGTGCACCATTCTCCCAGTCCATCTGAGTGACGACTCCACCCTTAGAAGCACCAGAGGCTATGGCTTCACCCTTTGAAACCGGAGGTCATGGCCATACCTTTTGAGACTGAGGCAGCTTGGCTTCTTGTGTCCCTTGTCTCTTCAACTTCTTTTTCCTGGTTCCTTGGCCTCTCACCTCCTTGGGCCTCACGCCCACACCTGCCCTGGTGGGTCAAGTGTTTCAAAGCTCTGTAGCTCCACCAGTAAGTGCTTGGAGGCACCCCACTTCACCAGGAAGCCTCCTGTGCACAGGCACTCAGCTCCCTCACTCCATGGGTCGGCAAGCCTAGGTCCACCCATAAGTGCCCAGAGGCGCGCCCCACTCTGCCAGGAAGCCACCTGTGCACATTCCGCTCTTTTCGCTCTGTGGGTCAGCTCCAGTGCCATCTCGTGCTGGTCTCCTGGTTCTGCTGCTGTTGGTTCTCTGCCACTGCTGCTTCTCTGCTGCTGCAGGTTCTCTGTGGCTGCTGGTCCTCTGCTGCTGCCACTCCTCTATCCATTCACAATTTCAAAACCGCTTCCACATTTTAGGTATCTGTTAGAGCAGCACCCCACTCTCGGTACCAAATTCTGACTTAGTCATCTAGTGCTGCTCCAACAGAAATACCACAAGTGGATGGCTCCAACAAAGAGAAGTCCACTCTCCCACAGTCTAGTAGGCCACAAGTCCAAATTCAGGGTGTCAGGTCCAGGGGAATGCCCCCTCTGTCGGCTCTGGAGGAAAGTCCCTGCCATCAATCTTCTGGCCTGGGAGCCTCACGCTGCCAGGAAGGCAGTGCCGGGAGCAGAGTGTGTCCTTTGGACCTGAGGTTCCTGTGCGGAGAGGCTCCCGGTCCAGGGGAAGATTGATGGCATGGACCTTCCTCCAGAGCCAACGGAGAGGACATTCCCCTGGAGCTGACGCCCTGAATTTGGACTTGTGGCCTGCTGGACTGTGGGAGAGTGGAATTTTCTTTGTTGGAGCCATCCACTTGTGGCATTTCTGTTGGAGCAGCACTAGATGACCAAGACAACCACCAACACATACACACTCCATCAAGGCACTTCTGCCAAGTGGTCACCTAGTCCAGCTCCAGGAACCAGCCAGGCTGGAAAGGTAAAGGCAGTAACCAAAAGGTGCTCTAGAATAGGATTCCTTAACCTTGGCACTAATGGCATCTTGGGCTGGATAATTCTTTGTTGTAGGGGGCTGTCTTGGGCATTCTAGAATATGTAGCAGCATCCCTGGCCGCTACTTAATAGATGCCAATATCACCATCCCACTAAGTTGTGACAACCAAAAATGTTTCCAGACATCACAGACGTTCCCTGGTGGACAGTTGAAAACCACTGCCCTATGTTAATGACATTGGGGACCATAACCTGCTCCCCCACACTCTCCTGACACTGTTGCTTTGGCAGGGCAATCCCCTGCTGCATTTTATGCCATCTCCCTCAGATTTCACAAGGATGCAACTTATTTCATCAATGAGAACGTGTCAGAGTGACTTTCCCAGGTGCCACTCTGGAGAGGGACAGCCTTCTTCTTTTTATTTTATTATTGCACTTTAAGTGAAAGTTTACAATTCAAGTTAGTCTTTCATACAAAAATTTATACACACACTGCTATGTGACCCTAATTGCTCTTCCTATACTGTGACAGCACACTCCTCCTTTCCACCCCTGATTTCCTGTGTCCATTCAACCAGCTCCTGACCCTCTCTGCATTCTCATCTCACCTCTGGACAGAAGCTGCCCGTTTAGTCTCATGTATCTACTTGAGCTAAGAACCACACTCTTCACAAGTATCATTATATGTCCCATAGTCAAGTCTAATCTTTGTCTGAAGAGTTGGCTTTGGGAATGGTTTTAGTTCTGGGTTGACAGAGGGTCTCAGGGCCATGCTTTCTGGGGTTCCTCCAGTCTCAGACCATTAAGTCTGGTCTTTTTACTAGAATTTGAGTTCTGCACCCCACTTTTCTCCTGCTCCATCAGGGACTCTCTGTTGTGTTCCCTGTCAGAGTGATCATTGGTGGTAGCCGAGCACCATCTAGTTCTTCTGGTATCAGGCTGATGAAGTCTCTGGTTTATGTGGCCCTTTCTGTTTCTTGGGCCAATGCTTTTCCTTGTGACTTTGGTGTTCAGTCTCCTTTACTCCAGGTGGATTGGGACCAACTGATGCATCTTAGATGGCTGCTCACTAGCTTTTAAGACCCCAGATGCCACTCACCAAAGTAGGATGCAGAACATTTTCTTAATAAACTTTGTTATACCAGTTGACCTAGATGTCCTCTGAAAGCATGGTCCCCAGACCCCCACCCCTGCTACTCTGTCCCTCGAAGTGTTTGGTTGTATTCAGGAAACTTCTTAGCTTTGGTTTAGTCCAGTTGTGCTGACTTCCCCTGTAGTGTGTGTTGGGACAGCCTTCTTCTGAAGTTCTCTCAGAGCCTTCAGGCCTGTTTTGCTGTAGAGGGGAGAGGGCAGCAGAGAAAGGACTGCAGGGCCACCCTGGGCACCTTGCCCAGCCACAGCCCTAGTTGTGGTAACAGCCCTGGAGATGGTCATGCTTCTAGAGCAAGGGAATCAGCAGCCCACAGAATGTGAAGGGACACCTTTGTCCCAACAGAGGTTTAGATCAAGGTTCAAGTAAGGCCACCCTCCCTGAGGCTGACATTGGTAGGAAATGTCATCCTTGTGGCGTCAAGATTATGGGCATGGCAGCTACCACCAATGACCGCCCTGCAAGGGAACACAACAGAGAGTCCCTGACAGAGTAGGAGAAAAGTGGGATACAGAACTCAAATTCTAGTAAAAAAAAAAAAAAAAAAAAAAACCAGACTTAATGGTCTGACTGAGACTGGAGGGACCCCAGAAGACATGGCCCCCAGACTCTCTGTTAACCTCAAACTAAAACCATTCCCAAAGCCAACTCTTCAGACAAAGATTAGACTGGACTATAAGACATAAAATGATACTCATAAAGAGTGTGCTTTTTAGCTCAAGTAGATACATGAGACTAAATGGGCAGCTCCTGTCTAGAGGCGAGATGAGAAGGCAGAAAGGGACAGGAGCTGGTTAAATGGACACAGGAAATCCAGGGTGGAAAGGAGGAGTGTGCTGTCACAGTATGGGGAGAGCAACTAGGGTCACATAGCAGTGTGTGTTTAAGTTTTTGTATGAGAAACTAACTTGAACTGTAAACTTTCATTTAAAGCACAGTAAAAATAAAAAGATTGTGGGCATGGGCTCTGGAGTTGGAGTAGCCTGAGTTAGAATCCTGCCTTTCTTCCCAGTTTTATGGCCCTGGGCTAATCATTTGACCTCTCTGAGCCTCACATCCCTCATAAGAAGTAAGTAAACCTACATTCACCTTTCAGGACACTTGCACATTTATCAATAATGGATGGTAAGGCTACTGGCTTTGGAATTCAGCAGACTTTCAAATCCTGGCTCTGCCACTTTATTAGCTTCATGATCTTGGGCAAGTTACTTTATCTCTCTGAGCCTCATATTTCTTATCTGTATCTGAGACTCGTAACAGATTATGGCAAGGATGAAGTGTGATAATATATGTAAAGAACATCATACAGTGCAGGCACATAGTAGGTGCTCAATAAATGTAGCTGCTATTACTGTGATCATGTCTTAGTTATCTAGTGCTGCTATAACAGAAATACGACCAATGGGTGGCTTTAACAACAAAAATTTATTTTCTCATAGTGAGGAGGCTAGAAGTCTGAGTTCAGGGTGCTGGCTCTATTGGAAGTTTTCTCTCTCTGTCAGCTCTGGAGGAAGGTCCTTGTCTCTTTTGAGCTTCTGCTCCTGGAGGATCTTCTGTAGCTTGGCATCTCTCTTCCCACATCTCTGCTTGCTCACTCGCTTGTTTATCTCTTTTATATCTCAAAAGAGATTGATTTAAGACACACCCTACACTAATACTGTCTCATTAACATAACAGAAAACCCATTTCCAAATGGGATTGTAACCACAGGTGTAAAAAACTAAACCAAACCCACTGTCCAGTCTATTTCAACTCATAGCATCCTATAGGACAGAACAGAACTGCCCCATAGGGTTTCCAAGGCTGTAAATCTTTATGGAAGCAGATTGACACATCTTTCTCCTGCAGTGTAGCTGGTGGGTTTAAACCAGCAAACTTTCATTTAGCAGCCAAGTGCTTTAACCACTGCACCACCAGAGGTTAGGATTTATAACACATATTTTGGGGGAACACAATTCAATCCATAACAGATTACCTTCAGCATCACACGGCAAGTAGAACTCTACAAAGGAAACTAGGATCCAAGACCCACTGAGGCCTCACACACAGACCATGGCACTGAGCCAGCAGCCCTAAAGCAAATGAAGACATCAGATCTCTTGGCCTCTGAACGGGCCAAGGCCGTGCTTTGGAAACAGGAAGACCAGGCTGTTCCTGTGTTGTATGGGTGCTGCTGAGGACTCAGAGGCAGTAGGTGGGTAAAAGGAGGACAGCTGACATCCCTCTCTTGGATGAGGAATATCCCCAGGGCCAGCCTTCATTCATGCATTCAAGAGATGCTTATTCATCCGGGCCCTGTACCAGGCACTGGAGATACAACACTGAGCAAAACAGCCCTTGTGCAGCTGTACAAAACTGAGCCAGCCCTACCTTCGTGCAGCTGACAGTCAGTAACAGCACCACCCATAGAAATGGAATACAAGCCACACAGGTAATTTAAGATTTCCTACTAGCCAGATTAGTAAAAGCAAAGAGAAATAAGTAGAATTAATTTTAATGTATTTAACCCAGTGTGTCTAAAATAATACCATTACAACATGTAAATATTAAAGGATTATTGGAGTTTCATGTTCTCTTTCTCATACTAAGTCTTGGAAATGTGATGTGTATTTTACACATACAGCACATCTCAGTTGGGACAATTTCAAGTTTCAGTGGCAGGCGGCCACTGTACTAGATAGTACAGATGTAGCGCAAGACAGACATTAATAGTCACGTGCGTTAAGTATGATCATGATCATATTGAGTGCCACAAAGAGGTATAGGATGCTACAAGAGACCATAACAGAGACCCAGTTGGTGTGAAGGTCAGGGAGGGCCTCCCTGAGGAGGGGACACTTAAGCTGGATCATGAGAATGAGTAGAAATTGTCAAGATGAAGATGGGGTGGTAAGAGAGAGGATCCCAAGCTGGGAGCAGTTTGTGCTAAGCATCAGGAGCCTTAGGGCTGCTTTTCCATAGATTCTAACAGATTATAATATTATGAATGAGTTGAGGTAGGCTAAGAGCGGCACCAATCCCAGCACATGCCCTGACCCAGGACTACCCCGTTTGCAAGTGTGAGCAAAAACAAAGTCCCAAGGATTCTCTGGGAATTTCTCCTCAGAGTCAAGGAGAGGCTGGGATATTGGGCCCTGGGAACTGTGAGGAAGGGGTCTAGGGGAGGCTCATGGTTGTCAGAGGGTCTCCCCAGACACTCGAGCACCCACCCGCTTCGTGGACGATGAGGAGCTAGCATATGTGATCCAACGGTACCGGGAAGTGCACGACATGCTCCACACTCTCCTGGAGATGCCCACCAACATCCTGGGTGAGTGCCTCCAAGCCAGCTGCTTCGAGAGGAGGGGCTGGGTGGGTGGAACGCTCCAGCTAGCCTATCTTCCTGGGTCTCTTCAGGGCCAGGCTTCACCTGTCTCCACCACCTACCAATTAGCTGGCTCAATGCCTCGATGTCTGCTTTACCTGAACATCTTGGTAGCATCTCTAGCACACATCCCCTCATCTCCATCCTCATTGCCTCTTTACCATTCCTACACTGATGTAGCAGCCTCTGATCACAAGGGTTTTCTGCCTTATTCTGCTCTTTAGCCACCTCCCTGCTCTGAAACCCTCAGCAACACCCTAATCTTGTAGGAACCACTCTAGACCCCTCAGCCTGGCTTTTGGGGTCCTCTGCATTCTGACCCTAAGCTTCCTTTCCAGCCCTGTTTCCTTCTGCTCTTTCTTGGGCGCTGTCTTTCACCCCAAGTTGAGTGCCCCATGGCCCAGCACCGGCCAGGACTGGGCATGGTTGACCTGTAGTAGTGATTAGAGAGGAACAGATGCCTATCTTTGCCCTGCCAAGCGCACCACTGGCCTCTCCTCTTGGTCTCTGCCCACCACCCTCTCAAAGGTTTGCTGGTGCCAGACCTGCCCTGACCCTCCTGCCCCTACCCCCAGGGGAGATCGTGGTGAAGTGGTTTGAGGCTGTCCAGACTGGCCTGCCCATGTGCATCCTGGGTGCGCTCTTTGGACCAATCCGACTCAGTGCCCAGTAAGTTCTCAAGTGGCCAGGGGTCAGGGAAGGACTCAGAGGGGCCAGGGCTCTAGGAAATGGGAAGAGCACACAGGCCCCTGAGCAGCCCTGATGGCTCTCCAAGAAGCAAGGGTGGAAGGAGTGGGGCAGAGGGGTGAAACTGGCTCCCAGGGGAGCCAAGGGGTGGGGGTCTCCAGGGCAGTGAGTAAAGCCTGAACATCTCATGAGATCCTAGGGTGTCTTGAGTCAAGCCTCAGCAGTGGGTTCAGTGATTAGAGACAATGCGAAGGCAATGTAGTGTCAGTTTCTGGAGTTAGGTAGCCCTTTAATTAAGTCTGGGCTTCGGCATGTTCAAGATGGGCACAGGATTGTACCTCTCTGAGCTCCCATTTTCTTACCTGAAAAGTGAGGATAATAACTACCTCCTTCATAGGTCTATGTGAGGATGAACTGAGAAAATGTGAGTCAGGCGCTTCGCACATAAAGTGCTCAACTCTCAGGGACCTTATGTTTTCTTTCTCTTCTACTGCCCCACAGGAGCCTGCAAGTGCTAGTCTCGGAGCTGATTCCATGGGCAGTTCAGAACGGGCGCAGAGCCCCGTGTGTCCTCAACCTGTACTACGAGCGGCGCTGGGAACAGCCCCTGAGGGCTCTGCAGGAGGAGCTGGGCATCACAACACCCCCTGTGGACCTCAAGGGCCTGGTCTAGGCCCTGAGTCACTGAGTCAGGAGGCCCTGGCCTGCCTCCCCCAACCCCCGTGTCCTGTAAGGACAGAGAGCTTCTTTGCCACTACCTTTGTTCCTTTTCTTTGAATACCGACCCTTCGACATCACTTAATCATAATTTGCCGTAATCACCACTGAGTGGCCTTGAGGGCCAACCCAGGAAAAAGTAGGCATTACAGTGGAAGCTCCTGGGGAGCCAAGAGCCATCCAGGGAGAAGTACATATGAACAGGGATGAGTTGTCTAGGCTCACGCTAGGATATCCCAGATCCACAACCCAGGGATCTGTTCTGGACCCCTCCCTGTCAGAATTTTCTGGGGGTCAGGCTGGGGTATCCCCATGGGAGTGAGGGCTATACCCAATTCCAAAGGCCTTAGAAGAGGTAGGCAGGTTTTTGCTGTCTGAATAAAGGCTCCCATCAGGTCAAGTGTCTGCTACTCCTCCTTTTATCCCCAGGGTTTGCTGACGCCAGTCCTGCCTGTGATTCCTGCAGCTTTGGGCACTCCCAACACTGAGCAGAAATTCCCCTCCCAACCTGAGCTTCAGCTCCTTGTCCCACCTTCTCTGATCTGAAGTTGGGTAGACCTGGTTTCAAATTCTCAGCTTGTCCACTTAGGACAAGTCTGTTCCAGGAGGGCAGAGACCTTACTCTTCCCCTTACCTACACACAGTATGGGCTTAGTATTTCATTGCTGAAAAAATGGATGCCATACCCCATGCTGAGTATCCTACCTGCAAGCTCTTACTCAGTCTCCACAACACCAGGAGCAGAGGCTGCTGGGCCTCACTTCATAGTGAAGACCCTAGTCTCAGGTTCAGGGAATCTCCTAGGTCTCACAGCTGGCATGTGGCAGACCCTGTTCTGGGACACACAGGTCTTGAGTCCTGTCCTAGTAGCTGAAGGAAAGCCCCTTTCCCACTCTGCCTGATACAAACCATATGTAGCTGACCCCAGAGCAGTGACTGGGGGCATAGGCTCTGAAGGCAGGCAGACCTGGCTCTGCCACTGACAAGCTGTGCACCTTCCAGTAGTCACATCACCCCTCTGAGATGTTTTCTATATAGTAGGAGAGTAGTATACCTGCTTCACAGCGGTCAATGTGAAGCTCAGTAAAATCGTGTACGTTGTGTGTGTGTGTGTATGTGGTGTTTAGCATCCGGTAACCACTTGGGAAATGGAAGCTGTGGTTTGTCAGGAAGGCTCTTCAAGGCCTCTGAAGTCACCATGTGTAAAGTCAAACCAGAGGTGTTTATTTTGCACACACCCAGACTGTGTGGCTAGTACAGCTCAGAGGTCCTAATGCCAAATGGAACTAAATATCCATGGGGTAAGCACCTACTGTGGGCCAGGGGCCAAACTACTTCAGTCTCTTGGGGAGGTTTAACTCCTTTGAGTGAATCCAAATGTCAGTTTCTGGTAAGTCTGGAAACTTAAGGGCTGATGTTAGTTCCCCAACGCAGTGCAGCTGGGGTTACATCAGTGGGAAGGCACCTACTGTGAGATCAGTCTAAGTTAGGCCTCTCCCACAAATGACAGGATCCAGTCCCTGCCCTTCTTAAAAACCTGCAGTAGTTCTTCACTGGACCCCCTCCCAGGATAAACTCCCCAGCCTGGCACACAAAGGCCTTTCCAATTGCTGTTCCCAC
The DNA here is from genome assembly GCA_030035585.1 of Dugong dugon. Lineage (NCBI taxonomy): Eukaryota > Metazoa > Chordata > Mammalia > Sirenia > Dugongidae > Dugong > Dugong dugon. The sequence goes on from CM057471.1 coordinate 73,028,533, forward strand.
CACATAGCCCTCCTCTCCTTATGTATCCTACTGCACAAGCTCACTTCAATCGTTTCACAAATATCTCCTGAGTGCTTACCATATGTAGATGCTGGAGGTCCAGCATTGATAGAGACAGCTCTGTCCCTGTCATCTTGGAGTTGGGTGGTTGTGCTGGCTGAGGGCCCTCTGTGCTAAGAGTGTGACATGTATCATGTCATTGAGTCCTTACCCGGCCTTAGGAGGCAGGGACCATGGTGACTATACCTATTCTACATATGAGGACACTGAGGATTCATGGGGGGAGATGATTTGCTCGAAGTCTCAGAGCTGGGACCAGGAGTGCAACCTAGATCTGTCTAATTGGAAAGCAAAGACAGTTAAATAAATAATTACAGTAATGTGTGGTGATCGTTTTAACAGGAAGTATGGTGAGCACTTGGTGAAGGACAACCTAGCTGTCTAATCTCCAAACCTATGCTAATGCTGGTCTCTCTTCCTAGAGTGACTGCTCTCTCTTTATGTATCTATCTAGACTGTAAACAACTTGAAGGCAGCCTGTCTTGTTCCCTCTGGATTTCGTTGCCCGCATCCACCCTCCCCAGGCCTGGTTCAGTGTTGAGTACTGCCATGGTTTTATCAATGTGACCAGTCTGGCTGGAGGAGAGCGGGTAGGCTGGCTCACCGCTCCCCTCCCCTATGCTCTTCCTTGCCCACTTTGCATATGATTCTGGGAGTCAATGTGGAAATAATCACAGTTACACCCATGGATTCTGGTGTGGGTTAGGTCAGAGCCTCCAATTCACTTTTTTTTTTCATTCATTCCACAAACATTTATCAAGTTTCTGTTATTTGCTAAACCCTGTAGATACAATCAGAGATAATCTTGAGGTCTAAATTTTGATCATGACCAACGTGGTCAATGAGCCTGTAAACTACAATAATAAATACACTACTTTGAATGCTCCCTGTGAATCTCCACACCAACCCTGTAAACATTATTTAAAAAAGCAAACAAACAAAAACTTCCCGTTGAGTCTATTCCAACTCAGCAACCCTATAGGACGGAGAACAACTGCCCCAGAGGGTTTCCAAGGAGCAGCTGGTGGATTCAAACTGCCCACCTTTTGGTTAGCAGCCAAACTCTTAACCACTGTGCTACCAGAGCTATTAGTATGCACTATTAGTATGTCCCTATATTTATATGTAAAAGGAAACTGAAACTTTGAACTTTAAACTGAGAAGCTGAACCCAAGTCTGTTGGATGTCTATGTCCATGCTCATAATCACTGCACCATATTCCCTCCTGAATGTGACACCCACGGAGAAGGTGGTGCCTTAATTAACCCAGGTCCTCCAAAAGAATGCACCCTATGTTCCAAAAGAAGTAGATTCAAATTCTTATCAGTCCAAAATTTCATTTATAAACCCTATGAATAGACCTTGAAATTGCCTCCCCTCCTCTACCTTTGAAAAGACTTCCACTGAACCATCTAGCAAAAAGATTTAAGCAGATCTATTAAAGACTGTCCTTGGATGATGCAGACTCTCAGCCACTAACAGAAAGGTTGGAGGTAGGAGTCCACCCAGAGGCACCTCAGAAGAAAGGCCTGTAGATCTACTGCCAAAAAATCACCCATTGAAAACCCAATGGAGCACAGTTCTACTCTAATACACATGAGGTCGCCATGAGTTGGAATCGATTCATGGCAATTGGTAATTTAAAGACAAATGGTAACTGCAATGTCCAACATTTTTGGTTATCAGGTAACCAAGTTATCAGAGGTCCAGAGCTTCCCACAGGGCTGGGGAGCTCTCCTAGCACCCAGGGCTAGGCAAGTGTCATGACAAACAAGGCCATAGACTTAGGGAGGTTAACTGATTTGCTGCAGGGCATGGAGTGATCAGAGGCTAAAGTTAAGTATGGTTTTCAATCCTTGCCCTTTGTGCTACCAGGTGTGCAGGACTGCTTACAAGGTAGCAGGGATGGGACAGGATTTGTACACAATAACCGAGGCGCTAAATTTATTGCCGTCCTGGAAGAAAAGCTGATCTTTAGGGTGCAGAGCGGCCCGGCTTGCTAAGTCTTACTCAAGCAGACAGCAGCCTCAGGCTGGGGAGAGTTGCGGGTATTTGGAGATTTTCAACGGTTTTTAAGCTTTATAAAGATACTGAAGGCCATAAAATGCCCAGTGGAAGTTAAGGACGAGTCATCAAAATTCGACTCTGGTAGGACTCGAACCCACAAGCTTTGAATGGCCACTTCAGGCTCAGGTAGAGGTCCAATGCGCTATCCATTCTGCAACAGAGCCAGCTGCCAAGGTGTACCCCAAGCTCACCTCTCCGTCTTAAACCGCCCTTTTAGCACTCTTCTAGGCGGAGCGTTGGGCCTTTGTGAAACTCTACCCTTAACTGAGGAACGGGCTCCGCGTTCTCCGCTGACAGTAGGGATGGCGGTGCCCTCCTCCCTGGGGACTCTGGGGGGAATGCTGCAGAGCCGGCCTACCTCCTCCTCGCGGCTTCGGGGTCTCCGCCGTTAGGCGGGGCTGCGCAGCACGGACTACAACTCCCAGAGTGCCGCGCGGTGGCACCGCCCAAGGCTGACCCTCACGCAGGGCCGACGGAGGCCAGGTGGCGTCGGGCGGTTTTGGGGCTGAGCTGCGTGACCGGCCTGCGGCGCACCGGCTGCGGGAAAGGCGCTGTAGGCGGTGCTGCTTGTCCGCATAGCCGGTTTGGGTTGCGGGAGGCGGCCGGGGGAGGAGCGTGGCGGGCGGGCGTGGCCAGTCGGCGGCCGGGGCTGTCCGGGCGGCCGGGCCATGCAGGGCTCGGAGGCGACGGAGCTCTGCTGAGACCTGGCTCTGAGCGTCCAGGGGCGGCTGATGCCCTCCGCGCTCCCCACTCCGCTGCACCAGCTGGGCCGCATCTGGACTGGGCACCGGGCGGCGAGGCCGACGCCAGGTGAGCAGAGGCCGGGCCGGCGAGTCCCCGGCGGGGGAATGTGCCTGGCCTCGAGGCCAGGCTCAGGTGGGGGGCGCGCCCTGTCCCTCTGTCTCTAGCCGGACGCTTTGTTACCCTGGATTTCTAGGGGCGAGGGCGTCCGCATGACCCGGGACGGTGGCCCGAGGGAACTGGGCACCTTCTCACCTCCACTCCTCGCTCCATCTCCCGGCCTTCCTGGACTGGTTCCTGCCCTCTGCCCTGGGATGCCGAAGGTCGGAGGACCTTGGAGACCCAGGCATTGGGGTTGGGGGCGCTGGTTCGGTCCCCCCGCTTTTGGCTTTCGCGGGGAGTAGAGGGATCGATCTGTAAGGGCTCCTTCTGTTCTGGACCGTGTTCTCATCCTGGCCCAGACATTCTCAGGCTACTTCATAGCCGTGACTGACCTTCATCCCCTCCCCAGGAATAGGAGAACCCGAAGGAAAACTGAGTCCCACCTGCTGCTCCCTTGAGCAAGTACACAAAGCGTCAGGAACAGAGCCATAGAGTCCTAATCTCAGCCCAACCCTTGTGGCACAGTCAGCAGTTCCCATCCCCTTAAGCCCCAGACCCAGTGATTCGGCTGAGCTGCTAGTTAAGTGTGTGGGGTTGCCTTCAAGGCCCTCTTCCTCTCTCAATCACCTTTCCCCTGGGCGGTCACTTCTCAGGCACCTCAAGGCTCTAACCTGTTTGTTTCGCTGCCCTCTATGGGCCAGCAGAGGCAAGGCATTCCTTGTGCCTGTGGGCAGGGACTGAGCAGAGTCCCCTTTGGGTGCTGTGGCCTGGCCATCCACAGAACCTCCCTGGGCCTCTGAGTGGGGAATTAAGTCGTGGGCACTTAATTAGATCTCTGCCCACCCTTACCTTGATAGGTGCCCTGAGTGCCAGGAGAGTCGACTGCCCTGTTCTGGCTGGAAGGGCCTCAGAGAGCAAGTCTCACTACACCCATGGCACAGAGAGGGAGGCTAAGGCCTAAAGTGGAAAAGGGTCTTGCCCAAGGTCATTCGGAGAATGGCAGGCAGAGATAACACTAGGGAACTAGAACCCAGCCAGCCACCTCCCTCTCACCCTTGAAACTCCTCATCTCAAGTCCCATGCCTCTAGCCTGCCCCTTCCAGCCAGCCATGGGAGCCAAGCCTAGGAAGGGACCCTGTCTTCAGCTACAGCACTCAGTGTGGCTAGGTCTCATCCCTTTGCAGTAACAATAGTCTGGTTGCCTGGGCCAGGAAGTAGGGGACTCAAGGAACACAGAAGTTTTTGTATGCTGACCACCCTGTACCCACAGGCCACGATGCTGCTTGGGGCATCTCTGGTGGGGGTACTGCTGTTCTCCCAGCTGGTGCTGAAACTTCCCTGGATTCAGGTGGGATTCTCCCTGCTGCTCCTTTACCTGGGGTCTGGTGGCTGGCGCTTCATCCGGATTTTTTTCAAGACCATCAGGCGTGATATCTTGTGAGTAAATGGTCCAGCCCTTCCTGGGGTCTCCCATGCCATGTTGGGGTCCTAATCCCCCAAGTCTCCCTAGACCAGACTCCATGGCCTCTGTCAGCACAGGGCAGCTGAACCCCAGAGGAGTAAGCTTTGAAATACCTGGAACCTTCATCTCTAAGGTCAGAGTCTCCTCCTGGGGAATTGCCCTAACTAGAGTTCCCAAGGACTCGTGGGAGGGTGAAGAGGTTCCCTGTGGGAAAGGCCCTGTCCTCAGGTTGGCATGAGTATAAGAGGGCACAGGGGCATTCACAGTCCTAGGCAGAGCCCTGAGTCAAGTGTCTGGGAGAACCTGCTACCAAAAGAAAGCCAGTCATGGTCCACAGGGCCATCCTGTACCGGAAACACCTGCTCCCACCTTCTCGGTCACAGGCACCTGGCTGGGCTCTGGGGCCCAGAGAGGAACAAAGCAGGTCCACTCCTTGGCCAAGTTCAGACTGGTCAGGAGAATAAGAAGGAGACAGTAAACCACTAAATTGGCTGCATCATGCAGACAGAGACCTTAGTGGTCTTGCCCACCACTGTGTTCCAGAACTAGCCCTGTCCCAGGCCCATGCTAGGTGGCTCAGCATTTGTCAACCTGAATTGATTACAGAACACGGTATTATCGAGTGACCACAGCAGGAAGGGTCATCACAGCTGTGGAAGCGTCGTAGAGCAAGGAGAGATGGCTTTAAATCAGGGGCCTGGGGAATCAGAGAGTGTCTCCTGGAGGAAAAGTAATTGTGCTTGGGCTGTGCCTTGAAAGTGGTGGAAGGAGGATATTCCAACCAGAGGAAACAGCATCAGCAAAGGCATGGAGTTTGGAGAGCTGAGGGCGTTTCAGGGGGGCTGGAAGGAGGTGGTGGGGTGGGCAGGAAAGACGAATATTGCCAAATGATTCCACAAACACTTACTAAACATCTACTCTGTGCCCAGCATCAAGCAGGGCATAAGGGACAAGGTGGTGACAAGACAGCTCCACCCTTGCTGTGTTCATGGGGAGAAAGATGACAAATTGGCAAATTCATCCTTTATTTACTATGGTGATAAGTGGTGGGAGGAAGGTACATTACAGGGGCTATGAGAGGCCCCAAATGAGGAGTTTGGACTTGAACTTGGGGCCCTGGGGAGCCTGAAAGGCTTCTGACAGAGCAGTAGGCTCATAGCAGAGCTCAGAGGGCAGGAGTTGAACTCTGGAGCCAGAGAAGCCTGGTATTCAAATACCATCTTGCCTGTGAGGCCCTGGGTAAGCCACTGCACCATCTGAGCCTCCGTTTCCTTATCTGTACAGGGGAGAGAGTAATTTCACCAATCCCTTAGTGTTATTGTGAGACACTGTTAAGATTGTGCATGTGGCGGGGCTTATCCAGTGCCTGGCACCTAGTAGGTGCTGGGAAAGGGGACTGTTATGAGTGATCTGACAGATGAGGCTCAAACTGGTGGGACTGAAACCTGGGCCAGTGTGTCAGGGCCCCCCACCAGGCAGACACAGCTCCCTTGCTCCCACACAGCGGCGGCCTGGTACTCCTGAAGGTGAAGGCAAAGGTGCAGCGGTACCTGCGGGAGAAGCGGACGGTGCCCCTTTTATTTGCCTCTACGGTACAGCGCCACCCTGACAAGACAGCCCTGATTTTCGAGGGCACAGATACCCACTGGACCTTCCGCCAGCTGGATGACTACTCAAGCAGCGTGGCCAACTTCCTGCAGGCCCTGGGCCTGGCCTCGGGCGATGTGGCTGCCTTATTCATGGAGAACCGCAACGAGTTCGTGGGCCTGTGGCTGGGCATGGCCAAGCTGGGCGTAGAGGCAGCACTCATCAACACCAATCTCCGGCGGGATGCCCTGCGCCACTGCCTGACCACCTCGCAGGCACGGGCCCTCGTCTTTGGCCACGAGATGGCCCCAGGTGAGCCCCAGGGGGGTGAGTCAGTAGATGGGGGATGGGCAGGGAGTCCCTCAGGACCCTGTACAGGCCACAGCTCCCCGCTGAGGGAGGCATCATGCTCAGTGGTTAAGGGCATGAGCCTTGGAGTCAGACCACCTGGACTGTGCCCCTTGTAAGCTGGAGTTGCTGAATTCTCTAAGCCTCAGTTTCCTCAGCTACTGCACTAACCCTATACTGTTTTCAAGAAGATACTTTACCTGAAGCTCTAACGCAGATATAATGGTAACCGTTCTTGTGACTAATTAGGCCTCACTTGCCTCGTCTATAAAATGGGATTATGAATCCACTCCCTGCACTCCTCACAGAGCTTGTGCTTTATTTGCTGCCACGTTGAGCATTGACAGGATGCTGAGCTTGGTGCTTTCTGTGCAGCAACTTTAATTTTCACAGAGACCTGGTGAGGTAGGGATTGTCATCTTGGTTTTACAGATGAGGAGACAGGTTCAGTGGGGTTTGAGGAACTCACCTGAGGTCACACAGCTGGTAAGTGGTGGCACTTGGATTTGATCTTTTGTGTAAAAAAAAAAAATTTTACTGTGTTTTCAGTGAAAGTTTATACAGCAGATTAGATTCCCACTTAACAATTCCTACACAGATTGTTCAACAACATTGGTTATATTCTCCACAAATGTGTGAACGTTCTCATTATTTCCGTTCTGGTTGTTCCGTTTCCAGTAATCTAGTTTTCCTGCCCCCTTACCTTCTCATCTGTGTTTTAAAGTAATTTTTGACCATTTAGTCTCATATAGGTGATTTTTTTAAAGAGGCACAGTGCTTACAGGTGATATTTATTTTGTGAGCCAATGTATTATTTAGCTAAAAGGTGACCTCACAGGATGGTTCCAGCTCAAGGATTAACGTATGTCTCAGAGCAATAGTCTCGGGGAGTCCTCTGGCCTCCACTGGTCCAAAAAGTCTAGATTAAGAATTTGAGGTTCTGTTCCACATCTTTGAATTTGATCTTGCGCGTCACCGCAGTATCTGTGTTCTTTCTCCCCACACTGCCATGGTTGTGGGTTAATGGATAGGGAAGGTTATTAAGATGCTGAAAGGGGAGAAGGAATGATACATTAAGGAGAGGGTTGGACAAATCAAGTGGGAGCCAGAGGAAGTGAATTTGAACAGGCCAGGACTGCCTACACCCAGCGCAAATGAGTTGTTTTTTTTTTCCTTTACAAAAATTTATACATTGTTATGTGACCCTGATTGCTCTCCCCATACTGTGATAGCACACTCCTCCTTTCCACCCCTGATTCACCATGTCCATTCAACCAGCTACTAATCCTCTCTGCCTTCCCATCTCACCTCCGGACAGCAGCTGCCCATTAGTCTCTTGTATCTTCTTGAGCTAAGAGGCACACTCCTCACGAGTATCACTCCATGTCCCACAGTCCAGTCCAATCCCTGTCTGAAGAGTTGGCCTCGGAAATTGTTTTAGTTCTGGACTGATAGAGAATCCAGGGACCGTGCTTTCCACGGTTCCTACAGTCTCAGTCAGACCATTAAGTCTGGTCTTATTAGAATTTGAGTTCTGTACTCCACCTTTCTCGTGCTTACATCAGGGACTCTCTGTTGTGTTCCCTGTCAGGGTGATCATTGGTGGTAGCCCGGCACCATCTAGTTCTTCTGGTCTCAGGCTGATGAAGTCTCTGGTTTATGTGGCCCTTTCTGTCCCTTGGGCTAATACTTTCCTTGTGTCTTTGGTGTTCATTCTCCTTTACTCCAGGTGGTTGGGACAAATTGATGCATCTTAGATGGCCACTCACTAGCTTTTAAGACCCCAGACACCACTCACCAAAGCAGGATGCAGAACATTTTTTTAATAAGCTTTGTTATGCCAGTTGACCTAGATGTCCCCTGAAAGCATGGTCCCCAGACCCCTACCCCTGCTACTCTGTCCCTCAAAGTGTTTGATTGTATTCAGGAAACTTCTTAGCTTTGGTTTAGTCCAGTTGTGCTGACTTCTGTAGTGTGTGCTGTCCTTCCCTTTACCTAAGATAATTCTTATCTACTATCTAGTTAGTAAATAACCCTCACCCTCCTTCCCCACCCTCAAGGAATGTTTTCTTCTGTGTTTAAACCTTGAGTTCTTATACTAGTGGTTTATACAATATTTGTCCTTCTGTGACTGACTAAATTCACTCAGCATAATACCCTCCAGATTCCTCCATGTTATGTTTCACAGCTTCGTCATTGTTCTTTATCGTTGTGTAGTATTCCATTGTGTGAATATACCATAATTTGTTTATCCATTCATCTGTTGATGGGCACCTAGGTTGTTTCCATCTTTTTGCTATAGTGAACAGTGCTGTGATGAACATGGGTGTGCATATATCTATTCATGTGACGAATCTTATTTCTCTAGGATATATTACAAGGAGCGGGATAGCTGGATCATATGGTACTTCTATTGCTAGCTTTTTAAGAAAGCGCCAAGTTGATTTCCAAAGTAGTTGTACCATTTTACATTCTTGCCAACAGTGTATAAGTGTTCCAGTCTCTCCACAGCCTCTCTAGCATTTATTATTTTATGTTTTTTTGGATTATTGCTAGCCTTGTTGGGGTGAGATGATAGCAGGTGAGTATTTGGATGTCTGTAGTACACAGGGGAGCCTGAGAGAAGGTTCTCACTCTCTGAAGGGGCTGGAGGGCTGCTGGCTTCTGACTCCCAATCTTTCCTTCCAGCCAGACCCCATGGCATAGTGTGGCAATGCTTAAGAACTCAAACCTTGGTGTGAGGTAGAGCTGACTTTGAATCCCAAGCCCAGCACACTCTAGCTGTGAGCAAGTCCCTTCCATTCTCAGAGCCTCAGTTTCCTCATCTGTAAAATGAGCTGTTGTTGGTACCGACTTCCTAGGATTTTATCAGCAGGAGAATGCATGTAAAGAGCTGCTGGTGTAGTTAGCCAGCAGCTAATGAGAGATGTTGCTTCAATCAGCATCTTCCTTTATTATGGGGTCCTGGGTGCTTTACCCATCTCTGGAAGTGGCCTCCTATCCCCCAACCCAGTCATTCTCCCTTGACAACATCACCATCCTGACATGAACATAGGTCCTAGGAACATGGAGTTTCCTGGCCTGCCTGCTGACCTGCCCTCTCTCTCCCACAGCTATTTGTGAGATCCATGCCAGTCTGGACCCCTCAGTGAGCCTCCTCTGCTCTGGCCCCTGGGATCCCAGCGAGGTGCCCGCTGGCACGAAGCATCTGGACCCCCTGCTGGAAGATGCCCCTAAGCACCTGCCCAGTGCCCCTGACAAGGGCTTCACAGGTGGGCCCCCCACCCTCACCCAGGGATTCTAAGATAGGTCAAGGGCAGAACACTGCCCTTGGGCCAGAAGGCCTGGGTTCTGCAAACATGACATATGACCTAGAACAAGTCACTTCACCTCCCGGAGCCTGTGTTTTCCCATCTAGAAAATGGGGACAGTAATCCTGAGATACTCCAGGGTTGCCGAGGGTTAGATGAGCTGGTGTGTGTGAAAGTGTCCAGCATGGTGCCAGGCTCACAGGAGCTCACAAAATCCAATTTTTTTGTTTGTTGAAAAAGCCTTCATTAATGCCTAGTGTGCACAGGATCTGTGGATACTGGGAACCTGCTTTTCTTTTGAATTTTGCCTGGGGCTATGGGAACTGGGGCAATTCTTCAAGCGCCTATTCAGCGCAAGACACTGTTGGCTGTCCACTGTGACCAGCTGCCTGCTCGGGGCAGCCTCCCTGACCCTCAGCGCTCTTCCTCCACACTCCAGCCTACCTGGTCCTTGGGCACCTCCCACACACCTTCCTTGTGTAACCGCACAGCTTGGGCTCTCCAACCAGAGCTGAGATCAGATCCCAGCCTCTGCTGCTTCCGTTGTTTTACCCCAGGCACCTTATGTGCCCCTCTGAGCCTCATTTCTCATAGCCATAAACCTGGGGGTGGTAACAGAACGTCTTTTATACGGTGGCTTTGAGGATTGAAAACAATCCAGTGGGTGAAGTCCTGAAGCTAGGGTATAGCAGGAAGTGCTCAGTAACTGGCCATTGTCATCATCATTATTTAACCTCCCTCCTCACTGCTTTTTTTTTTTAAATTGTGAAAGTATACATAAAAAACATGTGCCATCTCAATAATTTCTACAATTCAGTGACACTGACTGCATTTCTTCATGTTATGTAACCATTCTCACTATCCTTTTCCAAATCATTTCCACCACCGTTCACACAAACTCAATGCCCACTAAGCAGAAACTCCTCCTTCCCACCCCCACCCTTAGTTGTTGTTGTTAGGTGCCATCGAGTTCATTTTGACTCACAGTGACCCCATGTGACAGAGTAGTACTGCCCCCATAGGGTTTCCTAGGATGTAATCTTTACAGAGGAACCCCAGTGGCACAGTGGTTAAAGCACTAACTGGAAGGTCAGCGGTTCAAACCCACCAGCCACTCCATAGGGGAAAGATGTGGCAGTCTGCTTCCCTAAAGACTTTAGCCTTGGAAACCCTATGGGGCAGTTCTACTCTGTCCCATAGGGTCACTATGATGCGGAATGGACTTGATGGCAATGGTTTGTTTTTCATCTTTACAGGGACACATCACCAGATCCTTCTCCTGCGGAGTGGCTGAGTAGGTTTGAAGTGCCAACAACCTTTGGTTAGCAGCCAAGCACTTAACTGTTGTGCCACCAGGGCTCCTTCTACCCTTAGTAACTACTAATAATTTTTTGTTTCTATATATTTGCAAGGAGCCCTGGTGACACAGTGGTTAAGCACTTGGCTGCCAACCAAAAGGTTGGCCGTTTGAACCTATCAGCCACTCCACAGGAGAAAGATTTGACAGTCTGCTTCCATAAAGATTTACAGCCTTGGAAATCCTATGGGCAGATCTACCCTGTCCTGTAGGGTTGCTTGAGTTGGAATCAACTTGATGGCAAGGGGTTTATATATTTGATATTTCACATAAGTGAGATCGTATAGTATTTGTCCTTTTGCAATTGACTTATTTCATGCAGCATAATGTTTTCAGGGTTCATCTGACTTGTGGCATGCATCAGGACTTCATTTCTCTTTAGGACTGAGTCGTATCCTTGGTGATTTTGTAAGCTACCTCAGGTCAGGGACTCTGGCTGATTCACCTAGGTGCCCTCATGGGGCCCAGCCTAGGGCTGGCATACACAGGCATTCAGAGAGCATAAGATGGTTGATACATGATGTGGAGTCATCCCACGGAGCTCCTGACCTCCAGGAACCTCCTGTCTGATACGGCTGAGCCTTGTACAGAACCTTGTATTAGTTTCCTGGGGCTGCTGTAACAAATCACCACAACTGTGTGGCTTAAAACAATAGACACTTATTCTCTTATAGTTTGGAGGCTGGAAGTCTGAAATCAAGGTGTCAGCAGGGCCATGTTCCCTCTGAAGGCTCTAGAGGAGGATCCTTCCTTGCTTCTTCTAGCTTCTGGTGGTTGCTGGCAATACTTGGCATTCCTCAGCTGTGGCGGTATCACTGATCTCTGCCTCCATCTTCACACAGCTCTATACCTTTGCTGTGTGTCTGTGTCCAAATTTCCTTCTTCTAAGGACACTGGGAGTCCTGGTGATGCAGTGGTTAAGCACTTGGTGGCTAGCCGAAAGGTCCACGGTTTAAACCCACCAGCCACTCCACAGGAGAAAGATGTAGTAGCCTGTTTCTGTAAAGATTATTGCCTTGGAGACCCTATGGGGCAGACGACTCTGACCTATAGGGTCACTATGAGTTGCAGTTGACTCAACGGCAATGGATAAAGACACCAGTCGTTGGAGTAGAGCCCACCCTAATGCAGTGTGACCTCATCTTAACTTATATCTGTAAAGATTTCCAAATAAGGTCACGTTTGCAGGTTCCAGGTAGGCATGAATTTTGGTGAACACCAGTACAAACTGTAATATGCCAGTCCTATTCAGGGTGGAAGAGCGGGATAAGTAAATGGTCAGTGGTGCAGTGCCCAGTCTCTTCCTCTATCTGAACACCGCACTTCTTGTAGCTGATGCTGCCCACGCTCTAAGACTTGGCACAGGTATACCTCTTTCCAGAAGCTCCCTCTGGTGCCTCCTCCCCTCCCTCAAGCCTGGGTCAGGTGCCTTTACTGTGTTTTGACAGGTCCTGTGCTTCTTACCTTCATCTCAGCATTTTGTGCTCAGGATTGGAATTGCCTGTGTACTCATCTGACTGTCCCACTCAGCTGTGACCTCCTTGAGGGCAAGGACTGTGCCCATTTTAGTCACTAATATCTCTCCAGGGCCTGGCTCAGAGTGAGGGCCCAGAAAACACTTGTTGGGTGGATAGATGCAGGTGTTAGAGCAGAGAGCAGAGTCTGGGGTCATCAGAGCAACCTCGTGGAAGAGATGTGATAGGAGCAAGTGTTGAAGGATGCACACAAGCAGGCAACCATCTGTCCATCTGACTCCACGCCCAAGCCTGTGCCAGGCACGGTAGGGAGACTGTGCTGCTCCCTCTCATAGCTGCTCGTGTCTCTCTCTTGTCAGATAAGCTCTTCTATATCTACACGTCGGGTACCACTGGACTGCCCAAAGCCGCCATTGTAGTGCATAGCAGGTAAGGGACAGGGGCCCGGGGTGGGGAGGTTGGCCTTTGAGCCCCTCCTACCTTTCCAGGGGCCCACTGAGCCCTTCTACTCTCTCTTCTCCCAGGTATTACCGCATGGCTGCCTTGGTGTACTATGGATTCCGCATGCGGCCAGATGACATTGTCTACAACTGCCTCCCCCTCTACCACTCAGCAGGTAATCCTGGCCCAGCCCGCTCAGCCTCCAGCACCCCCCAAGTCCTCAGGAGGCCCACCCCACACTGTCAGCATGTTGTACTGGAAACACCTGAGTCATGTCTGGGTTCAAATCCAGGCACTGCCATCGACTCCACCTCATCTCCTCATCTATTAAATGAGGGTAACCATGGCAGCCTCAGTGTGCATGGCAGCATCCCACAGGAAGCCTAGCAGGTCTGATAGTTGTGTAAAAATGGCTTGGGGGTGTCTGACCACTTCCAATCCCACAAGGGGGAAGGCAAACCAAGATCAACAGCCCAAGGCTGATTCCTGTGAGGTGGAGGTCAGACATGCCTCCTCTCTCCGCCATCTCTACCAATTCTGATACCAGCTGTACCTCCCATAGCACTCTCTACTGGGGTCAATAATTATTGCAACGGTCACACAGAACTCACAGACCATACTCACCATTATGGAGTTTATTAGGGAAGTAACAGTTACAATTCAGGCTCAAGAACACTCAGGATATAGTTTTTCCATCAGGATAGCCTCTCCCCAGCTGTGCTTGCAGGCACGCCTCTCCCTGGCCCTCAGTCTCTGCCCAAAGACACTCGGCTTTCACTCTCTGTGGGCCAGGAAGCTCTCTGTGCTGTGTCCTGCTGCTAGGTCTCTCCTTTCTTGATGGTGGTGGGCTCCTCCTCTCTACTCTGACATTGGCTCTTTTAAGGCAGAACTGACCAATCCCGTTGGTGGGCCACAATTATCTTATTTGCACAGCCCCACCCAGTCACCTACATGGGAGTCACAAGACCGTGGCTAGAAGAGCCACACACAAAAGTAATTAATCTCACCGCAGGCCACCCCCTGGCTTTTCTAGCCATGGTTCTTCCATATTTGTAGGATAACTTCCCCCTCCTAATCATTTCACCAGCCCAAAACAGTCATTAACAAGTAGTCCTTCAATAGGGCAGAGAATCCTCAGGGTGAGGTTACTCAGGTGCCAGCCATACAGGTCTGCTGCAGGTGTCCATCTGATTTGGTCAGGCTCTAACAGTTCATCTTGTCTTCACTTTCTGGCATCTGATAAAAATTTAACCTAGAGGATTATTCCCTTTCTCTGAGCCTCACGATGTATCAGCATAAACAAAATCTTTAAGGGACTTTAGGTTCAGCCAGTGTACTCTAGTCCAGCAGCGCCTTCCCCTTAGTCCACTCTTTCAGTTACAGCTTCTACAATTAGTTTTTACAATCACAAATAACCCTTTTAACAATCATTACTCACAGCTGAATCATATAATCCTATCAGCATCTTCCCCAGACCCATCAGGAAAGAGCAATCTATTCAGTGGGGATCCTCCCTTGTCCCCGTCATTTAATGTAAGCCCACTCATGAAAGCATGTAAGCCAGCCACTTCATGCCTTTATTCACCCCCACCCCTCACCCCCCACCCCCGTTTTAGATAGCCAGTGTTTAAATTGCCCATCCCTGTCAAACCAGTGCTCTAAGGAGACAAGCATGTTTTTTGGTCTTGAGGAATCTTCTGTTCCAGTTGGGACTTTGAGCATCTGCATCCACAAGCAAAGTCCGGCCCAGAGCAAGCTGGTGCAGCAGTTTACGCCAGCTCAAAGTGTCAAACGTCTTTCTCTTCACTCGATTGGGTTCTGTTCAGCTCATCCCTAGCCATCCAAGCTAGGTCACAATGGTTAGCAGCCTCAGGCTCAAGAGTTCACACACACCTCCCAGCACTTCAGACAGCCCCTTCACATACTCTTATTCCTAGCCCCCTTGGGACCGTAGATTTAGGAGTCCACACACAACGCTCTTTACTTTTGACCAGCCAGCCCTTCCTCTCACGCTTATACCTAGCTCACGTGGGCTGGGTTAACGGGTGCCAAGGGAACGTGTCCAAATTCAGCCTGTCTCTTCATTGCTGCACTTCCCCCATTTCGACACATTGAATGGACCCAGGTGGTCACCATAAGCGAGCAGACCAAGCTGCCGACTCACCAGCTCCCTTTAACTTCCAGTTCTGGAAGGGGGTTCCTTCTGATGGGCACTGGCTTTTCCTGCCTCGATGCACCCAACAGCAAACTGCTTGCTCAAAATTCAAAAAGCAAAACAGCCACTTGTTTCCTGTAAATTCTTCCTTCAAATGCAAGTCTTTCTTTCTCTCAGCAGTTCTGGGTGATTCTGCATGTCTTTTCAAATGTTTAACCTGGGTGGGGCTCAGGTTTTCAACCTAAGCCTCTACTCTATACACAGGGCTACTACATTCAAACAGCCTGTGTTTCTTTGGGCAAATTCTAGTTCCCTTTTAACATATGCAATCAAGTGTTGGCTGGAGGCAGAGTTACATGCTTTCTGTAATCTATAACAGCCAATATTTATTTCTACCATACATTTAGGTCAGTTTTATGACACTAGGTAGGAGAGACATTCAACATCCATACATTCAGATAAACGGGTAATCTTAAACACATAACCCTTTTAAAACATTCCAGTTTAGTCTTCTCTACACCTTAAGTATCTTTGCATTCATATGCATATGGCTTGGGCCTCTGGCTGGGTGGGACCAGAAGACCCTGGCCCCCTATCAGTCATCCTGCTTATCTGGCATGGCTTTTGCCCCAGGCCACTCCAGGTGCAGCTTTTCAGCCATTACAGGTAAACAACCAAAGCAACCATATAAGAATCAAGAGTTTCACTTCCCAAGCCCCTTCATTCTTTCTGTTACAAATTTCCATGCTTTCATGAGTCTGGAGCCATTGCAAAGAATCCTGCTGCTGACACCAACTGTGAAAATGGTGTCGGGGAGGTGTCTGACTGCCTTCAAACCCACAAAGGAGAAAGAGAACCAAGATCAGCAGCCCAAGGCTGATTCCTATAAAGTTGAGGTCAGACACGCCTCCTCACTCCGCCATCTCTACCAATTCTGACACCAGCTGACCCTCCCACAGCACTCTCTGCTGGGTTCGATAATTCATTGTAATGGCCACACAAAACTCACAGACCATACTCACAACTGTGGAGTTTATTAGGGAAGTAACAGTTACAATTCAGGCGCAAAAACACTCAGAATATAGTTCTTGCATCAGGATAGCCTCTCCCCAGCTGTGCTTGCAGGCACGCCTCTCCCTGGCCCTCAGTCTCTGCCCAAAGGCACTCAGCTTTCTCTCTCTGGGCCAGGAAGCCCACTGTGCTGTCTCTGCTGTTAATTTCTCCTTCCTTGGTAGTGGTGGGCTCCTCCTCTTTGCTCTGGAATAGGCTCTCTTTTAAGGCAAAACTGACCAATCCCCTTGTTGGGGCCACGATTATCTTATTTGCATAGCCCCACCCAGTCACCTAGGTGGGAGTCACAAGACCATGGCTGGAAAGGCTACACACAAAAGTAATTAATCGCACCACAAGTTCATTCCGCAGATGTGCACAGCATTGCTGCTTGTTTCAGAGGCTTGGGAGGAGATAGAGATGGGATAAATATAGTTCCTGCCCTCAGGGTACTTAGAGTCCGGTGTGTGAGTGTAGGGCATGATGAATGATGGGAACCCACCTAATTCTCATACAAAAAATGGCATAAGTAGTATGGAGGAGGGTAGGGATCAGGAGCTAAGCATACAGGAAGAGTCCAGTGATGGGGGACCCTGGAGACTCCTGGAGGAGGCTCACCCAAGCCAGGCAGATGTGAGGTCAGTTCTCCTGACTGAATGGCCATGTTATGGGCATGGGAGCAAGAGCTTGGGGCCATCCAGAGGCCCTAGGGGATAATCTAAGGAGTGTGCCCTTGATCCCATGGCACTGGGGAGCCACATAAAGTGAGCAGAGGAGAGTTGTGATCAGTTTGTGTAGGAGAAACAGCCTAGAAAGGGGAGAGACCAGGGGAAGGGACCTGTTAGGAGTCTGGTCTGGGCAAGAGGAGGTTCTGGTCAGAAGGGTGTCCCATCTCCCTGACTTCTGGGGTCCACCCTCTGCCTTCAGGAAACATCGTGGGACTGGGGCAGTGCTTGCTCCATGGCATGACAGTGGTGATCCGGAAGAAGTTCTCAGCCTCCCGGTTCTGGGATGATTGTATCAAGTACAACTGTACAGTGAGTGAGAAGGGAAGGGGATGGGCTGGCCCCGTCTCCTTGTTACCCTCCCACTAACACCACTTTGGGGATCCCTGTCTTAACAGCTGAGGTGGCCACTCATTCAGATGGGGTCATTCAGAGCACTCAGGGCATTCACCTTGTTCAGATGAGGAGACTGAGGCCCAGAGAGGGAAAGCCAGCCCCTGGGGGAGAAGGACTTGTTGGGGTAGGGGTTTGGGGATTGGGAGGTGATGAAGTGGGAGCAACCTCAGGGGCCTGGAATCACGCCAAGACCATCCCCAGATTGTGCAGTACATCGGTGAGCTATGCCGCTACCTCCTCAACCAGCCACCCCAGGAGGCGGAAAACCGGCACCGGGTACGCATGGCGATAGGCAATGGCCTCCGGCAGTCCATCTGGACCAACTTTTCCAGCCGCTTCCACATCCCCCAGGTGGCTGAGTTCTATGGGGCCACTGAGTGCAACTGCAGTCTGGGCAACTTCGATAGCCAGGTGCGGCCTGGGTTGGGGCACGGGCGGGGCTGCTACGGATTGTACCATGAAAGGCACTGGGCGGGCAGAGGCAAGGGCAGAGTTCCAGCATGGGAGTGTGGGGGCTGGAGCGCTCCCCACCCCCGACACAGGGCCAAGTGTTGGCCTTTGCAGGTGGGGGCCTGTGGCTTCAACAGCCGCATTCTGTCCTTCGTGTACCCCATCCGGCTGGTACGTGTCAATGAGGACACCATGGAGCTGATCCGGGGGCCCGACGGCGTCTGCATTCCCTGCCAGCCAGGTCTGCCTGGGGCTGGAGTTGGGGACCTGAGGGGAAGGGGTTGGCCTAGAAGGGAGGTAGAACAGATGTGGGTGGGTAGGGAGCCCTGCTCTGACCGTGGCCACCAGTCACCTCTTCTCTTAGTGCTACAAGTCATTAATTTTTTTATCCATTCATTCACCATCCCATCAATCCACCAGTCCATTCATTTATCTTCATGTTGGCTTGAGAGGACTCTGGGCCACCTAGAATGATCCTGGCTCAGACACTTAGCTCTGTGATGTGGGCACGTTACTCAGCCTCTCTTTGCCTGGGCTTCCTCATCTGCAAAGGGGGACGATGCAGCACCCACTGCATCAGGTTGACCTGAGAATTAAGCATGATAAAGAATGTAACATAAAGCTCTTTGAGCAGAGCCAGGCACAGAGGAGGGCTCAGTAAGTGCTGGCTTTTGGTTAGGCTGTCCACGTAGAGTTGACCGCCTATTTGTTTCTTTGGGTTGGGGCACTCGGTGAACAAACATTGCTGATGTCTGTGTGTGTCTGACATGCCACAGTAAGCACCCTGCCTCAGAGATCTCCTGGGCTAGGGGAGAAATGGGGCATTTGCATGGGAAACAGTGTAAGTAGAAGTCAGATCAGGGCACAGGGTGACTGGGGTAGAGGAAACAGATGGAAGAGGGCACCTGAGATGCTTCCAAATCTGACTCCACCTTCCTGGCCCCCAGGCGAGCCGGGCCAGCTGGTGGGCCGCATCATCCAGAAGGACCCCCTGCGCCGCTTTGACGGCTACCTCAACGAGGGCGCCAACAACAAGAAGATCGCCAAGGATGTCTTCAAGAAGGGGGACCAGGCCTACCTCTCTGGTGGGTGGGACCCTCTCCCCAGCCTTTCACAGCCCCCTTCTTCCTTTAGCAGCCCCTTCCTGGGGGAGGGAGGAATGAGGGGACCTTCCCTACCTTCAGAGAATACCTCCCCAGGACTCCCCCAGGTCCAGCCCTTATGGTTAAACAGATTGTTGAGATCCAGTGAGGACAGCCTGGCTTAGGCCCCTATGTCCAGAACCAGGGCAGGCCCAAGCCCTGCCTCACATGACTCCTCCCTAGGTGATGTGCTGGTGATGGATGAGCTGGGCTACCTGTACTTCCGAGACCGCACAGGGGACACGTTTCGCTGGAAGGGAGAGAACGTGTCCACCACTGAGGTGGAAGGCACGCTTAGCCGCCTGTTGGACATGGCCGACGTGGCAGTGTATGGCGTTGAGGTGCCAGGTGCGTGTGGGGAGGTGGGGGGTGCGTGGGGAGAGGCGCCACCAGGGGCACCACCAGCCGCTCACTGTCCACCTTACTGCTCCCAGGAACTGAGGGCCGAGCTGGAATGGCTGCTGTGGCCAACCCCGCTGGCAGCTATGACCTGGAGCACTTTGCGAAGGTTCTGGAAAAGGAGCTGCCCCTATATTCACGCCCCATCTTCCTGCGCTTCCTGCATGAACTACACAAGACAGGTCTGTCCCCAGCCCCACTCAGCTCTCAGGGTCCAGACCTTGGCCCCTTCCTGTTTCCTTCTGGAGAGGCCTGGGTGGCTGTCATTTGACTTTCACCCATAGCCTGGTTGGGGAGTTGATAAACTGATCTCTCAGTGTACAAGTGAGCAGCCTGAGCTTTCAGAGAGAGGAGGGACAAATATGTATTCAGTGCATACTATGTGCCAGGCACTGTGCTAGACCTTGGGTATATAGTTAGCAAATTCAGAAAGGACCTTTGCTTTCTTGGAGCAGCGAGAGCAGTGAGGGAGGCAGCCATAAGGCAAGGAGTTCCAAAGATGATGAATGGAATACAGAAGATTGGGCTGTCAGAAAAGTGAATGACAGGGATTTGGCCTGTTGCTGGAATGACTGAGTGGCTTCCATGAGGGGGTGACATTTAAGATGAGACTTGAATGAAAAGGAGGATTTATGGAAGTGAGAGGCATTCTCAGCTGTGGAAACAGCCAAGTGTGAAGTCCCCAAGGCAGGAAGGAGCTTGGGTGCTGGAGGAATGAAAGGGGGGCCCCCGGAGGCTGGAGCCCAGTGAGAGAGGCAGGTAGTGGAGTGAGGTGGGGCAGAAAGGCCAGCAGGGGCCAGAACCCAGGGCCTTGTGGGCCCAAGTTGGGGTTTGGACTACCCCAGGGGCAGTAGGGAGCTATAGAAGTGTTTGAGTAGGGTAATAACCTGGTCAGATTCATGTTCTGCAAAGCTCTCTGGCTGCTGTGTGGAGAGTGGGAGAGGACTGTAGGCGGGGAGATGAGAGACGGGGCTGCCCCGGTTGCCCAGGTGAGAAATGAGCAGTGTGCCCACTGTCACCCAGCAGAGCAGCCATCTTTCTGTTGGTTTACTGATGGCTCAGGAGTTCACTGGCAGGCAGGAATCACTGAAGCTGATGCCCAGACCTTCCCCTGCAATCCTCAGCACTGTGCCATCCCTTCCTTGCCCCACCTAATGTTCAGTCTCTCCCTGGCTGCTCATCCTTAGGCCACATCTGCCTGGCTGCCTCCTATGTGGTCATCATGCCAACTCCTGTCCCTTGATGGAAGGCCTGCTGCCATGACTGATCTGGCCCCACGCCTCTGGGAACAACTGAAGTAGAGGAGAGGGTCTTGGGCTTCACTGTAGCACTGGACAGGGAGACTGGTGCTGAACTCCTGACCAACAATACTTACTGTCCAGGGAAGCTGTCAGGCCTAGGGTTTAAGATAGGGCTTGCTGTAGAACAAATCACTTCAAAACTTACTTATAGCTCAAAACAACCACTTTATTTGCTTATGATTCTGTGGGTCAACAGTTTTTGGGCCAAGTTCAGCTGTGTGGTTCTTCTATTGGTCTCGCCTGGGGTCAGTCAGAAAGCTGCAGTCATGTGTTTCCTCAGCTGGGGCTGGGTAGTCTAAGGTGGCCTCCCTTACTTGTCTGGCTTCAGCTGGTTGATTTTACAGTGATGTCCGATGGAAGTTTTTGTGGTGATAGAAATGTTCTGTATCTGCACTGTCCAACATCATAGCTACTGCTAGCCCTGTGTGGCTGTCGAGCACTTGAGGTTGTGGCCAGTGTGACAGAGAAGCTGAATTTTAAATTTTGTTTAATTTTAACTAATTTGAACTTAAATTTTAATTAATTTGGATTTAAAACTGCTGAGTGACTCACTGCTGCTGCTCCCACCCCCTTCAGAGTTTTTCTGTGAAAGCTTCATGTCCATGTTATGTCTACCATATGGTCAGTGGCTACCATATTGGACAACGCAAGTCTAGGGAGTCTCAGCTGGAATGGCTCATTTGTGCTTCATGTAGCTTCTCATCTTCATAAGGCTGGACTCTTCTCAAGGCACCAAGAGGGCGGGGTGGAGGCCTCAAAGCCCCTTGAGGGCTAGACTCATTCAGAACTCCCACAACATTATTTCTGCCACATTCTGTCAGTCAAAGAAAGTCATAAGGCCAGTTTAGATTCAAGTGAGGGTTGAAAAAGACTCCAGTTCTTGCTGGGAGAAGCAACAAAGTCACATTGCAGAGAAGTGTGCATGCAGGGATGGGAGGGTTTTTTTTTTTTTTTTTTTTTGCAATCTGTCACACCTGGATTCAAATCCCAGCTCCACTACTTAATAGCTGTGTGGTGTTGGCCCAGAGATGTGCCTCTCTGACCATCAGCCTTACCTGTACAGTGGGGCTAATACCACTGATTGAAAGACATAATTTGATAACTATTAAGAAAGAAATAATGCTGCTAATTAAACCATTTCAGAGATTTAAAAAATGTTGAATGTGTAAACTTGTGTATTTTAGAATCCATAAAATATAGCTGAGCACCAGCGTCTTGAGGGTTTGATGTACAGATTAGATGAGATCACACCTGTACACTGTAAGCTCTCACATAAGGGAGCCATCACAGTCAGAAGACCCGAGTTCTGCTCTGCTCAGGGCAAGTGGTTTCCCTTCTTCAGGTCTCAGTTTCCCCATCTGCAAAATGCGGGGGAGGGAGGTGATACAGCCTCCCTTACCAGGGCTTCTCTTAGAAGCAGTACATAATGTAATGGATGGAGCACTCTTTTTTTTGGTGGTGAAAATATACACAGCAGAACATATACCAATTCAACAAATTCTACGTGTATAATTTAGTTACACTGATTATGTTTTTTAAGTTATACAGCCATTCTCATTGTCTTTTTCCAAATTATTCTATCACCATTAAGATAAACTCACTGCCCCCTAAGCTTCTCATCTAGCCTTTTGAGCTGTTTTCAATTTGATCCCATATAGGTTTTTTTTTCTTTTTTTTTTTATTGTTGTGCTTTAAGTAAAAGTTTACAATTCAAGTTAGTCTCTCATACAAAAAATGTGTACATACATTGTTATGTGACCCTAGTTGCTCTCCCTATACTGTGACAGCACACTCCTCCTTTATACCCCGGATTTCCTGTGTCCATTCAACCAGCTCCTGACCCTCTCTGCCTTCTCATCTCACCTCTGGACAGGAGCTGCCTATTTAGTCTCATGTATCTATTTGAGCTAAGAACCACACTCTTCACGAGTATTGTTTTATGTTCCATAGCCCAATCTAATCTTTGTTTGAAGAGTTGGCCTCAGGAATGGTTTTAGTTTTGGGCTAACAGAGTCCAGGGGCCATGTCTTCCAGGGTCCCTCCAGCCTCAGTCAAACCATTAAGTCTGGTCTTTTTGCTAGAATTTGAGTTCTGTACCCCACTTTTCTCTTGCTCTGTCAGGGACTCTCTGTTGTGTTCCCTGTCAGGGCGGTCATTGGTGATAGCCAAGCACCATCTAGTTCTTCTGATCTAAGGCAGATTAAGTCTCTGGTTTATGTGGCCCTTTCTGTCTCTTGGACTAATACTTTCCTTGTGTCTTTGGTGTTCTTCATTTTCCTTTACTCCAGGTAGGTTGGGACCAATTGATGCATCTTTGATGGCTTCTCACTAGCTTTTAAGACCCCAGACACCATTTAACCAAAGTAGGATGCAGAACATTTTCTTAATAAACTTTGTTATGCCAGTTGACCCAGATGTCCCCTGAAACCATGGTCCCCACACCCCTGCCCCTGCTACTCTGTCCCTCAAAGTAGTTGGTTGTATTCAGGGAACTTCTTAGCTTTGGTTTAGTCCAGTTGTGCTGACTTCCCCTGTAGTGTGTGCTGTCCTTCCTTTCACCTAAGATAATTCTTGTCTACTATCTAGTTAGTGAATACCCTTCTCCCTCCTTCCCCACCCTCGTAACCATCAAAGAATGTTTTCTTCTGTGTTTAAACCTTTTCTTGAGTTCTTATACTAGTGGTCTTAAACAGTATTTGTCCTTTTGCATTGACTAAATTCACTCAGCATAATGCCTTCCAGATTCCTCCATGATGTAAGATGTTTCACAGATTCATCACTGTTCTTTATCGTTGCGTAGTATTCAACTGTGTGAATGTACCATAATTTGTTTATCCATTTGTCCACTGATGGGCACCTAGGTTGTTTCCATCTTTTTGCTGTCATGAACACTGCTGCAGTGAACATGGGTGTGCATGTATCTATTTGTGTGATGGCTCTGACTTCTCAGTGATATATTCCAAGGAGTGGGATTGCTGGATCGTATGGTACTTCTACTTCTAGCTTTTTAAGGAAGCGCCAAATCGATTTCCAAAGTGGTTGTACTGTTTTACATTCCCACCAACAGTGTATAAGTGTTCCAGTCTCTCACAATCTCTCTAACATTTATTATTTTGTGTTTTTTGGATTAATGCTAGCCTTGTGTGGGTGAGATGGTATCTCATTGTAGTTTTGATTTGCATTTCTCTAATGGCTGATGATCATGAGCATTTCCTCACGTGTTTGTTAGCCACCTGAATGTCTTCTTTGGCGAAGTGCCTGTTCATATGCTTTGCCCATTTTGTAATTGGGTTATTTGTCTTTTTGTTGTTGAGGTTTTGCAGTATCTTGTAGATTTTAGAGATTAGATGCTGATCGGATTTGTCGTAGCCAAAAATCTTTTCCCGGGCTGTAGGTTGTCTTTTTACTCTTAGTGAAATCTTTCGTTGAGCGTAAGTATTTGATTTTTAGGAGCTCCTAGTTATCTAGTTTCTCTTCTGGTGCTTGTGCATTGTTACTTATGGTTTGTATTGTGTTTATGCCATGTATTAGGGCTCCTAGCATTGTCCATATTTTTTCTTCCATGATCTTTATCGTTTTCGATTTTATATTTAGGTCTTTGATCCATTTTGAGTTAGTTTTTGTGCACCGTGTGAGGTATGGGTCTTGTTTCAGTTTTTTGCAGATGGATATCCAGTTATGCCAGTACCATTTGTTAAAGAGACTGTCTTTTTCCCAATTAATGGACTTTGGGCCTTTGTCAAATATCAGCTGCTCATAGGTGGGTGAATTTACATCTGGATTCTCAATTCTGTTCCATTGGTCTATGTATCTGTTGTTGTACCAGTACCAGGCTGTTTTAACTACCATGGCAGTATAATAGGCTCTAAAATCAGGTAATGTGAAGCCTCCCACTTTGTTCTTCTTCTTGAGTAATGCTTTACTTATTTGGGGCCTCTTCCCTTTCCATGTGAAGTTAGTGATTTGTTTCTCCATTTTATTAAAAAATGCGAGTGGAACTTGGATCAGAATTGCACTGTATCTGTAGATCGCTTTGGGTAGAACTGACATTTTCACAATGTTGAGTCTTCCTGTCCATGAGCAAGGCATGTTTTTCCACTTATGCAGGTCTCTTTTGATTTCTTGCATTAGCGTCTTGTAGTTTTCATTGTATAGGTCTTTCACATCTCTGGTTAGATTTATTCCTAAGTATTTTATCTTCTTGGGGGCTATTATAAATGGTATTGATTTGAGGATTTCCTCTTGGAAGTTCTCTTTGTTGGTGTAGAGGAATCCAACTCGTTTTTGTATGTTTATCTTGTATCCTGAAACATTGCTGAAATCTTTTATTAGTTCCAGTAGTTTTCTTGTGGATTGTTTGCGGTTTTCTGTGTATAAGATCATAGCATCTGCAAATAGAGATACTTTTACTTCTTCCTTACCAATTTGGATGCGCTTTATTTCTTTTTCTAGCCTAACTGCTTTGGCTAGGACCTCCAGCACAATGCTGAATAAGAGTGGTGATAAAGGGCATCCTTGTCTGGTTCCCTTTCTCAAGGGGAACCATATATGTAGTTCTTTAAAAGAGCACAATGCTCAAGGCAGACATCCTTTACTTGTTAAGCTAAACTGTTGTTTAGTTCAATTACAGATTACTTTGGGGATAGTTTTGGTTTAAGATTTAAAGATTATCTCAGGGTAGCAGTTTCAGGGCATCCTTGAGTGGAGCATTCTTTATAAACTGTAATGAGTCATGTCCCCTCTCCTCCCTCACTTCCCCTTTTTCTGCTTTCTCTTCAACCCTTCTTCCCTCTGACACCTTGATATTGGTGGCTAGGTTCTTGGGAGTTTGGGCCCCTGCCCTGCACCATCTGATTTTCTTCCCCTTATCTCCTCCCCTTCCCCAGGGACCTACAAGTTCCAGAAGGCAGAGCTGCGAAAGGAGGGCTTTGACCCAGCTGTTGTGAAAGACCCACTTTTCTATCTGGACAGCCGGAAGGGCTGCTACCTCCTGCTGGACCAAGAAGCCTACACTCGCATCCAGTCAGGCGAACAGAAGCTGTGATTTGCCCCCGCATCCCTCTGAGGGCCAGCGGATGATGGATCTAGAGCCCCAGCTCCCGCCCCAGAGGGGTCCTGGATGATGCCAGACCAAAGCAAGCCGGGCCCGGCACCTCCACCCCAAGGTGCTGACCCCGTCCCCCAAAAACTGCCAAGTGACTCACTGCCACCTTCCCCACCCCTGCCAGAGGTTTTCTGTGAAAGCTTCATGTCCATGTTATGTCTTCAAGGCCAGTAGGACCTCCGGGCCCCAGGCTGAGACTGACCAGGCTCCCTCAGGATGTCTTGGGTCAGGGCAGGGAGTGGTGGAGGGGTCACCAAGTTCTCCCCAGAGAGCAGGCACTCCTAAGTGGGACCAGGACAGACTCAGGAAGCCAGCAGAGTGGGCAGGGGCAGCACTGGTCCAGCCGATCAGGTGGCCAGAGAGGCCCAAATGTCGCTCAGCCCTGCCTGCGCCTCAGGGAGGGTAGGAGGAGGACCCATCGTGGCCCCAGCTGTCCCATCTGTGGCGAGAGACCTGGACAGAGTGCCCCTTCTCTCCTCCTCTCCCTGGGTCACTGCCTGGCTGTCCCTCAAGCAGGGCTTTTCTGTCTTTGTGGATCTGTCCATGTCACTCTCTCCATCTCAGTCCTGGCCTGGCTCTGAGAAGAGGAGGAATGGAGGGGGGTGCTCAGGGGCCAATAAACTCTGCCTTGACTCCCTCTAGACTGTGTGCACACCACCTGAGCTCACTCCAACCCCCGAGTTCCCCAGCCCATCCCTAGCCTGGTCTAGGTTCTACTCGAGCTCTACCTTCTGACCCATTCACTCACTCATCCATTCATTTACTTAGACCCTAGGAATCTGGCATGTAAGATGCTAGAGTGCTTGCCCTCAATCTGATGTCTCCGACAGGGTAGTTCCCACTTGAGTCTGGCAAGGTGATGAACAGTGTGGGCTTGAAAGCCCAAAAGCACCTCTGTTGCTTATTTGTGGCCTTGAGCAAGTAGCTCAGTCTCCTCATCTGTGAAATGGAAGTAATCAGTTAAGAGGATTCAGAGAGCTAAAGTAGCCATTATGATGAAGGTACTGTTCAGAGTCTTTGAAGGGAAAACCCTAACTTAGGGCAGGGTCCCATCTCCAGACTGTTGTTCATGCTCTGCCCTCTGTCTGGGCTCCATGTCCCCAGTTGCTTAGGGGCTGAAGAGGTTGACCCAGGGGGCTGTGAGAGCCAGAGCAGGCTGCCTAACCCAGCCTGTGCAGAGTCCAGGAAAGTTCCTGGGGCAGAGTCTTAACAGAGCCACACTGTCAGCAGTGCCAATCTAGAGGCAGCTGTCTTCTAGGTGCTATTATGGAGTCACCCAGCCGGGAAGCTCATGGCTGACTAGGAAAGGGGTCCACCCAACCCAGAACAGAGGGCAGCGTGTGCCCCTGCTTTGTGACGGGTGCTTTTATCTTCACTATTTAACCCTTACCACAAGTCTGTGAGGTAGGTTTTATAAATGGTCTTTTTAAGGAAAGAACCAGAACTTGGAGATTTTGAGTCACTTGGCCCAGGTCACACAGCAAGTACTGGGGCTGGAACGCAAGCCCCAGCCTGGCTCCAGGAGTCCTTGCCCTTCCCCTTGCACCAGGCCTGCCTCCTGGGAGCAAAGGCAACAGGAAAAGCAGAAAAGGTTCCATTCCATGCGTGCTGATTCTGCTGGCCATACCCTAGGCCAGCAGGTGGTTCAGGTGGAAGGTGTACAGGCAGAGAAATCTGGAGTGCCTCTCTGGGGGAAGGGGGAGCAGAGCTGGTGTGAGACCCTTGGGGAGAGTTGCTGAGAGGAGTTTGGGAGAAGGCGTGTATGACTGCATGCAGTGCCCTAATGTTGCCAGCAGAGGGCGCACAGGGCTTGGAGAATCCAATCCCGGCCCTTTGAACTGAGCCAAGCATTGAAGAAGGGGCTATGAGCCCCGGCTCTCACCCTCAAGCAAGTACCCAACCCAGAGGGCTCCGTGGTGGGCCTTTGACGGCCTTTGGTCAGGCTTCCAAGGGATTGGACGGCTGACAGTATGGCTTTCTGTCTTTAATTCTCAGAGTCGGAATTGAGTCAACAGCAACAGGTTTGTTTTTGTTTTTTTTTAGCGAGTTATCTACAATGAGAAGAAGCCCCCTCCCCCAGGGGGCTCTGTTCCTTCTCAAAGTTGAACACAGTCACCAAAAGGGAGTATGGAGTAGTGGTTAAGAGCTCCAGCTCTGAAGCCAGATAGGCCTACATTCAAATCCCAGATCTACCATTTGCTAGGCTAAGCCTCAGTTTCCTCTCCTGTAAATGGAGGTGAAGGACTCCCTAGCTCGGGTGGTGGTGAAAATGTGATAAGATCGTGAATGAAAGTCTCAGCACAGGGCCTGGCGCTGATTTCTGCTCAATACATGGTAGGTAAAAGAAGAAAAGGAGATATGTTCAGGTGTTAAGACATCAAACCAAAACTCGTTGCCATTGAGCCAGTTCCGACTCAGAGACCCTGTAGGACAGAGTAGAACTGCCCCATAGGATTTCTAAGGAGCGACTGGTCAGACTGCCGACCTTTTGGTTAGCAGCCCTAACTTTTAACTACTGTGCCATCAGGGTTCCTAAGACATCAAAATAGGCCTAAATTTCCCACTTCTGCACAGGACCTCCCCCCATCCATAAAGGGGTGGGCCTGGCTGGCCACTGGCCTTTGAAGCTCTCAGGTTCTAATCTGGTCCTACTGGCTGTGTGTGAGTCATCTCCATGCATGAAGTAGGTTCTCAATAAATGCTTGTAAATTTAATTAACAACAATAATAACTACTGTTTATTGGGCACTTCTGACATTTATATAGTGCTTCACGGTTTACAAAGCACCATGTAAGTTCATCTGTTGAACTGATTGTAAATGTCTACTCTGTGCAAGGAGGGCAAAGGTCACCAGGGTGAGCAAGATAGAGACCTAGATTCTGATCTGCCCTCAGGGGACCAACAATCTGCAGGTGGCCAGGAGGCTGAGAGAGAGAGAAAGCAAATGGTGTGTCCTGAGCTAAGAGCCCTGGTGGCGCAGTGGTTAAGCGCTCAGCTGTGAATCGAAGGGTCAGGGGTCCGAACCCACCAGGTGCTCCGAGGGAGAGAGATGTAGCAGTATGCTGCCGTAAAAATTACAGCCTTGGAAACCCTATGAGGCAGTTCTACTTTGTCCTGCAGGGTGACTATGAGTCGGAATCCACTAGATGGCAGCAAGTACGGGTATGCTGAACTGCAGCTAACCCAGCCCTGGTGGGGAGGTGAAGTAGCACAATTCGTGGTCAGGGAGGACTTTCAAGGAAGAGTTATCCAAAAACAGGAGTGGTGAGAGTATTCTAAACAGAGAGCAGCAAAATGTAAAGGCCTAGAGGTGAAGGGCCAGCTGGGCAAATGCAGTTCACTGAGGCTGCAGGGTTAGAAGGGGATAAGGTTGAGGCAGGTATGAAAAGTTAACCCTTTGTGACTTTGTGAGCATTTCTACTTGCACACCTCCAGAGACTGGGAGCTCCCTTAGGAAATCCTTGTGTCCGGTCAAACCCACTTCTTGGAGTCTTGCTAATGGTCACCATGCATGAGCACTTACCATGTGCCAAGCATTGTTCACAGAGCTTTATGTGTATGCTCTCCCTCAATCCAGAACACAAAGTAGGTACCATTTTTATCCCCATTCCAGAGATGAGGAATCTGAAGCTTAGAGAGCCAAAGTCTCCCCAAAGGCCACAAAGCCTGTGAATGGCAGAGCTGGTATGAAAGACCCCCTCCCTGAGCCTCAGTGTTCTCATCTGCAACCTGCCTGTTCCACCCGGGGAGGCCAAAAGGGCTTGCCTCAAGGACCCTGGAGGTCCCTCCCGCCCTCAGGACAGGCAAGTGGCTGCCCAAGCCAGTGCTTGGTGTATCACTTTCAACCCCTGGGAAGAAGGTTAAATACCTCTGAGGGGCCCATTGAGGCGGCAGCAGCAAGGGAGGGGGCAGCCAAATGACTTTCTAAGGGGCCTGAATACGAGGCTGGACCCCTCCCCCTGAGGAGGGGGCCCTGCTTCCTCCCAGCCTAATGATATTCTGGGCTCAGCCCTCGTCTTTGGCGGCAGTTTAGCCCGAGCCGGGGCGAATTTCTTTCTCACTGATCTCAGCTTGACACCCAATTAGCACAAGAATGGGAGGAGGAAGCCTGTGAGAGGCGCCTCCCAGCCTCCCGGGGCGCGAGAGGGTAGCAGGCGGGCAGACAAAGGGCAGCCGGCAGGGGGGCACCCGAGTCTTCGCCTCCCCTGCCGACCTCGCCATTGTCTCCCTAGGAGCTTCAGAGGGATGGAGGCCGACGCCCGGACTGGCCAGCCTGCTGGAGGGGACAAGGGATGGGGCCCAAGTGGATCTGAGGGAAAGGCATTTGGGTGAGCCTAGCCCAAGGGGAGGCAGCGAGGGTCAGTGGGTAGGAGCAGGGATCCGGGAACCACACAAACCTAGGGTTGAGACTTGACACTTAGGGGTCCTTGGGCATGCCACAAGTTCTGAGCTTCAGTTTTCTCATCTGAAAAATGGGGGTGATAACAGTCCCTACCTCACTGAGCAGTTGTGAGGAATCAATTAGGTAATGCATGTAAAGCACCTGGCAGGTGCAGAGTGGGCATTCAATAAATATTCATTGAATGAACATAATATGTTAACTACTATTCTTATTAATTAAGGGGTTGGATAGGGTAGGCTTGGGGTCAGGAGAAGAAGGACTTTATAAGAGAGCTGGTGCGCTCCTAGACTCAGGCTATGCAAGGAGAAGCTAGAGGACCACTTTCTCGTTGAAACATGCCCTCTCCCTCCTCACCTCCACCTCTCATAATCCCCTGTAGACTTTGGCTTACATGTCATTTCCTCTGGGAAGCCTTCCCTGATCTCAGGCCTGGAAAAGCGGCTCCCCTTCATAGCACTGATCACACTATGTGGTCCGTTTCTCCATGGCTTCTCCTAGAACATCAGCCCTTGTGGGCAGGGACCCATTGGTCTTGTTCACCATCGTGTTCCCAGCACCAGCATTGGGCCTGGCATGTAATAGGAGCTCAATGTATGTTTGCCAAACGGATGAAGCGCTTCTAAATCCTCCCTGGATCTCTATTCCGCTCTGGGAGGCAGTGGTTCCCAGGGTCGGGGGATATTCAGCTTACTGTGGGGTGGGATCAGGCTGTAAAGGGCTCTGAGCACCTTCTAGGTAGATTGGCCCTTATCTTGTTGGCAAAGGGAAGCCATTAAATGCCTTTGAGCAGGAGAGTGATACTTGTTCATTCATTGACTTTACACATCCATTCATTCAGCAAACATTTATCAGACCCCTACAATGTGCAAAGCCCCTTACTATGCATACTAAGGATCAAAGATGAATCAAGCAAGGTTTCTGCCTGGGAGGGGTTAAGAAGCCAGTGGAAGAATCTTAGAATATTTTTGCTGAATGGACCTTAAGAAATCATTTGGTTCCAAACAGTTTTTACAGATTGGGGAAACTGAGTTCCAGAGAGGGGAAGTAACTTACCCACATAGCACAGAGAATGTGGACGTTTCTCTTTGACCACAGGATTCCTTTGTGCTTTTTGAGGACCAGGAATGTGTGTATTTTGTCTTTGTTTTGCCAGTGCCCTGGAACAGCGCCTGGCACATGGAAGAAGCTGAAGGCTGTCCATGGAATTGAACTATACAATGAAGCCAAGGCTAAAGGGAGGGAAGCAGGCAGGCCAGAGAGTTAGCAGGTACAAGTGAGAGGTGATGAGCCAGAGGGGATGGTGGTGGAAGAATTAGGAGTTGCAAAATCAGGTTAGAAGGAAGGCTAATCCAGATTTGGTGACAGGAACAGGAGGTGAGAGAGAGAATTAAGAACAATGTCCAGGTTTCTTGCTTGTGGTGTCCCTCAGATGGGGAGCACACGAAGAAGCCTTTTTCAGGGAAAGAGACATTGTGCTTAGAAGTCATTTAGTCCTCACTACAACCCTTATGAAGCTGGGGCTGTTATCATTTTACAGGTGAAGAAACTGAGGCACAAAGATGTTAATGGACTTGCTTAAAGACACTCAGCCAGGAAGTGGTTGAACCTGGATATAAAGCTGGCAGTTGAACTCTGGAGTCCTTGCCATTATTCTGCCCTTAACCACCAGGCTACACCATCATACTCTAGCAATGCTGAGTTCAGTTTTGGAATTGTTGCAGTATAGATGCCCATGGAACATCCACGTCTATTCACTCCATCATTTCTGTATTGGGCTTTTGCAACAGGCTCCAAGTGGCCTCTCTCTCTTTTATTGTTCCTCTCCAAACCATTTTCCACACTATAGCCAGAAAGGACATTTTAAAATACAGTTCTAATAACGTCATTTCCTCCCCCAAACCCCTCAATAGCCTCCTACTACCCTCAGAATAAAGACTGAAACACTTACTTGGCTTACAAGGCATGGTTTGCCCCCTGCCCACCTCTCTAGCCTCATCTCTTACCAGGCTCCCTGTTCCCAACTTCCACCTTCCTCTTTTGGTGCTCCAGCATGTTCTCACTCAGAACTCAGAATATTTGCACCTTCTGTTTTCCTCACTGGAATGCTCCCAGAGGTTTCTCTTCCCTCACACCTACCTAGTTACCTCTACTCAGACCTTAGATACCATCTCAAGCCCAGTCTAGTCAGGTTCCTTTTTGAAGTTTCTCTAACTTCAAATCTTTGTTTGAGATTTTACCTTTAGTATGTTTATTGATTAAAGTTAGTCTCTCCAACTAGGCTGTGAATGCGCTAAAGGCAGAAGCCTTGCCTGTCCCGTTCACTACTGCATTCATAGCACCAACCAAAATGCCTAGCACCTAGAGGAAGTGCAAGAATGAATGAAATCCAAATCGGCATCCAAAGGAGTGCTTGGATAGCGAAACAAGAGCTGAGGAGAAAGACTTCTGGACTGGAAATAAAAATGTGGGGGTCACTTATAATTGAAGTTAGGGGAGCGGATGGAATTGTCCAAGCAGAGTGTTGAACGGAGAGATTTGTAACTAATGCAGGGTAAACAATAATGTCGCTCAGAGTCATTTCGCAAGGGTTCTCCTCTGCCTAATTGTGGCCTTGCACAAGTCTTTTCCCACTCTGGGTCTCAGAGCCCTCTCTGCAAAATGCGGCGAGTAACAAACTCTAAACCCCTCATCAGAACTGGCAACCTCCTCTCCTCAGCTACTCCCGTTTGCCCCCGCCCCCGCCCCCAGCCTCCAACGAATAACTGAGGAGAGTGACTCCCTGGGCACCGCCTCTTCCGACCATTGCTCTGCGATGTGACCGGAAGTGGGGCTGTGCACCGGAAGTTGGGGCGTTTCCTGCGAGATTGGCTTCCTCAAGATGGCAGCGCCCTTGTCAGTGGAAGTGGAGTTCGGGTGAGTCGCAGAGCTGGGGCGCCGTAGGGATGGACTGAAGTCGTCGGGCCCGGAACTCTCCTCCCTCTGCCCTGAGGCTTGTCACAACCGAATCGCCGAGGCTCTCGGAGCCTGCCCTGAGCTACGCCACCGGCCGTGGAGAGTCTAAGGGGCTCGGCCTCCCTGGCGACTAGGCCGTATGTCCCGGAATAGAGGCGCAAGTTCTGGTGGGGAGGTGCGTTCTAGGTACTACTCCTTGATGCCCTGCCGGACTCAGAAGGCGGGACGGTTAGCAGGCAGCCTCTTTACCTTCTTTAACAGTCTCATTAGCCTGGAATGTGAGATCCTAGAACCGAGAATGGCCACCCTTCAAGCTCTGATGTCTTCCTTCGGGCAGCAATTTCCGCTTACACGGCTTTGGGGGGCTCTGTTAGTCGTGGGATGTGTGGCCAGAATGGGTCCCCTTTCTTCTCGTTCCCAAGACTTGGAGTGCTAAACACACCTGAGCCCCTTGCAGGACAGTCAGTAAACTTGCTGAGTGCCTTCTGCACATCTTGAGTCACGTGGAGATAGGGGGATAAATAAGATAGCAGTGAGGGAAACTAACACTGACAATGCGGTTTGCACAAGATGAAAAGTGCAGCAATTAGGGGAACTTACGGATAGCTGAAGAACCACAGCAGGGAGGAAGTCTCTTGGGGGCACTGTTTTCTCTCTCCTGCAGACAGAAGCAGCCAGCGTTTATGGTGTCACATGGTTTCAGAGCTGGGAAAATCAGCAGAGCTCAGAGAGAAGGCAAAGAAACTCAGGCCCTAAGATATGGGTGGTGTAACTTCTAGAGTCACATGGAAAAGCTGGGACTAGAATGAGTGTGCATGTGTGTAGAAGATACACAAGCCAGGCTTATGTAAAAGAAAAAGTCTGGAATTGGAATCTAAAACCTCTGCCCATAAATGCCTTTTCTTCAATTGGGTGCCCTCAGTTTCTTTCATGTTTTCCCTTCATTGGGTGGTTCATTCACCAACTATTTATTGAATGCCCACCATGTGCCAGGCAGTGAGCCAGACACTGAGGATACAAAGATAAATAGAACTCTGTCCATGCTTTCCAGTGGTCAGCATTTCTGTCCCTTAGAAGACAGTAGTCTCATGAATGTTGAGCGTGTTGTAACTGATGGTATTGTCTGGCCCCTTGGATCCAATCAGAACTATACTGGTCTGGCCTGCTGACTATTTTGCCTCACTAACTGTTGGCCCAGCTGTGCCCTCAAAGAACTGGGAGTTCTAGGCGTTCCTTGCTGCCTTATAGGCCTCAGCAGAACTGGAAAGGGAGAAGCTGCAGACTGCCCATTAAGATTTGTCTGTAGCCTTGCATTCTCATTCAGTCAGACCTGGTATTCATTCATCAGAAATGTCTTTTATGTGTCAGGCACTGTTCTGGCAGCTGTGGAGAAGTCATATGAGGAAGGTTATGATCCTTACCATCCAGAACTTAAGATCAACATAATTGCCCCTTTTCTGGCCTGACCATCTCTAACCTCAAGTCTCCTTTACTCCCAAGAACAACAGTGAGCCCCAGCAAGGCAGGACAGTATTCCTCCACCCACTCGTCACCACCTATACCCACCATCACCACCACCTACACCCACCACCACTGTGTCCCATGAGAATTGTAGCTTCTCAGGAAGCAAGAATACCCAAGGTGTATGCCCAACCCAGGTTCCTTCTCCTTTTGTCCTTGTTTCTATGCAATGTTTTTGCCCTTGGCCTTCCTTTCATTTCCTATGTGTCTTAGCATATTCTTTACCCTTCACTCTGACCTTGAGCATATTTGTAAAGAAGCCACCATGCCCATCATTCTCTCCCTTTTGTCCTCAGGTGGGCCCCTTGAGCCTTAAAGAGTCTGGAGTAGGACTTTGCGTCTTCCCCCTGAGCAGATGTAGTCCTCTCGGCCCCACCAGCTTTGGTAGACTCTGTAGAAGGACTCACCTTCCTCCCTCTTGTTGATGACCAACTCTGCCATCCTTTGTCTTGCCTTCTGAACTGTCCTCAGCAAAGCATTTTCTCAGGTCACACAAGATTCAAAAACATGCTGCAGATGTGTTTTGTGTCCCTGAGGTCCAGGCTTTAAAGGCTCAGATATAAGGTTTCCTCCCTCCCTTTCTTTTTCCTGTTTCCTGAGTGGGAAGTATTGGTAAAGGGAGGGAATGGCATTGAGGTCAGAGAAGAGTGGGAGAAATGGGCATTTGCATTCATTCAGCAATAGTTGTTGAGTGTCTACTATGTGCTAGACACTGTTCTAGGCAGAGCTTGCATTTCAACGGGGGAACGGAAGTTAAAAATAGATAAAAAGAATGAAGATAAACTGGAAAAAGTGAAGGCAGTATTGCAATTGTCTGTACCTGTCACTGGTACCAGCAAGTACTGTCACCAACAACTGGAGGGTGGAGGGAAGGTGATGTAATTCCTTAGCTGAGTTTGAATGGCAAATCCTGTAAAACATAAATGGGTCTGGCCGTGAGTCTCTTCTGAGACCAGAACAGGCCCCATGCCTGCCTCCCAGAATCACCCCAGAGGCTGGGCATGTACCTTCCCCCTTCTAGATGTGCTGACAGCGGAAATGCCAACCTCTCCCCTGAGGGCCAGTAAACCCAGTGGTGACAGGTTACTCACTGAGCCAAACTGGTTCTCCCTTCATCGCTTGTAAGGGGAAAAACAGACTTGGCCTCCGAGCCTGGCACTACCAGGTTTGGCCACTCTTGGTTGTTTGTCTGGGTCCCAGTGCCTCCAGTTCCCACCCCTCTTCTCTGACCCCCCACTCTTGAGCCCCTTGGCTGTTGCCCTCCCCCACCCCAGCTGCTGTGTGTGCCAACCC
The DNA here is from genome assembly GCA_030035585.1 of Dugong dugon. Lineage (NCBI taxonomy): Eukaryota > Metazoa > Chordata > Mammalia > Sirenia > Dugongidae > Dugong > Dugong dugon. The sequence continues at coordinate 73,064,374 of CM057471.1, forward strand.
CTACCCAGGAGAGAACGAAGCTCTTGGAAGGGGATAAATGGAGGCTCTGTGTAGGCTTGCAGCTGAAATGGCGCTGTGCGCAGCCACAGATGGGCCTTCTCTCCCCCTCCACATTACTCCATCAACAAAGCATGACCTTGTTTGGATGACAGTCGCCCCATGTTTCCCCCATGACAATGCTTGCCTTGCCTTTACCTCCCAGTGGGTTCTCTCAGGACATCTCTGTTCCCTGAAATTGGGAAAGGGTGGTGGGGTGGGAGGCATTGCATCCATCAAAAGTCTGTTAAGGCCTCGGTTAGGAACCATGTGAAGTCTGAGATGAGAGTTAGGAGTCTCAGAGGGAGAAGCAGCGTGGGGCACTGAAAGAGCCTTGGTCTCATGAGAAGCTCTGGCTTCTGGACTTGGCTCGAGCATCTCCACTGTCCTGGCTTTCCCTTGACTGTTGCTGGACACAGATGTGAACCAAACTCTGCCCTCAAGGAGCTTTCTGACCTTTGGGGAGTCTTGTTTTTTTTTTCTGCTAAGGCTGCTGGAGCTGAGCAGCAACCAGTTAGGATTCAGCCATTGCCTGTCTGACCTTAGACAAGTCACTTAACCTCTCTGGGCCTCAGTCTGCCTCTCTGTCAGATGGAGTTCATAATATCTACCTCCTTCCCAGGGATGCCTTGAGGATGGAACAAGATGAAGAATGTCTTATAAATGGTGAGGTGATGTGTGTAATTATTATTAGTTGATACTAAGCCCAGTGGACTCTCTTGCCCTCTAGCATTGTGGTATGCTCACCAGGCCAGCAGTAGGTGGCATGGGCAGGGGCATTTCAAACCCTCACCTGGCCAGAAGAAACCTGCAGAACACAGGGTCTCCAGTGTTCCTCACATAACTTCTCAACGTTTCTTGCAGATGAAAAGACTTGAGGCTTGAGAAGATTGAGTTAGATGCCCAAAGTCTTGCAGTCAGACAGCATTGGAGCCTGGTCTCCATCTTGTGTTTCGCAGACTCTAAAGTCTGTTCTCTGAGGAGTGAAAATGAAAGTCTGCAGATTTGGGTGTTTGATTATTAGTAAAAATTATTTATATCCTACTTTACCACATCAGGATGTCACATTTGAGGATCAGTCACTGGTACCCAACACATTGGTATCCAAGGTGTTTCTGAGCCTTGTTCTCCAAGTCTTTTGGACTTCTAATTCCAACTGGTCTCATTGTTCAGTTTTGGCTATTTCCTCCTGTTTGCAGTAGCTCACCTGGCTGTCTTTTTCTCTGGCCCTCCTTTCTAGAGGTGGTGCGGAGCTCCTGTTCGATGGTGTAAAGAAGCATCAGGTCACCTTGCCTGGGCAAGAGGAGCCCTGTGAGTATTGGCCTTCTGAGCTCCTCTCTGGGGGGTATTGGGCAGGAGTCAGTCTGCCAGGATCACTCCCCTCTCTTCAGCTGGGAAGGGGTAGGAGTTCCCTGACCAGGCCAAGGAAGGAGGAGGGAGGAAGAGAGATGATCACCAGGGTTCTCGCCCCACAGTCCTCTCTGGAGTCAGCCAGCTTTGCAGGAGGGAGGCAGTGTAGCTTAGTGCTTATAAGTGTGGGATCTATATTCAGACAGCCTTGAGTTTAAATCCTGTTAGAACTTTAGGCAAGTAACTTCACCTCTCTGAGCCTTAGTGTTCTTATCTGTGAGGTGGGAATGGTAATGCCTATCTTTCAGGGTTGTTAAAAGGAGCAAATAAACTATAATATATGTCTCTATTATTATTCCATGGCAGCAGAGAGATGTTCTCAGGAAGATGGTAACCTTCATTGAGAATGGACTAATGTGGATGCAGTTACATTGTGACCAAGTGTTTAGATTAGAAGGAAAATATCCAGCCAAAAAGGATACTAGTCAAGAACGGCTGGCTAATGTGGCAAAATGTTACTATTACTAAATTTAGATGAAGGGTGTATGGGTGTTTCTTGACTATTCTTTCAGCTTTTCCATCATTCAAAATAAAAAGCTGGAGAGTAGTTGACTGTGGGAGATAATGGATTTTTTTTTCATTTGTTCATTCAAGTGCTTTTTTATTTTTTCGTTAGCAAACATGTACTGGGCACCTCCTTTGTGGCAGACCATATACAAGGCATTGGGGATTAAGACGTGAATAAAAGCCAAATTGGGACTTTTGTGAAGAGTTAACTTGCAGAGGTCCAGCTGGGGAAATGTCAGTGTAGCCTAGAAGGAGAGGACTGGATATTGTGACTGTTGAGGTCCTTTGCACCCTAGCAGTGGATCTCAGCAAGAGCAGAATGCTCAGGGATAGAGTCCAAGCTCCACTTATGGCTGAGATATTTCTAGTGAGAAAAGGGAATCAATCATATGAGGAGGTGGGGGGATGAGATTCCTGGAGGTGGGCAGTTGAAAATGTTCAAGTGAGGTTTGACGGAATTCTGGAACTGGACATATTCATATTTCTGCCAGTTTAGGCAGACAGTTATTGCCCAGGCCAGGGAGCAGTGGCACGTGGTAGGTCTGTCTGCTACACTCAGAAACTTGGGGACACTTACCGAGGAATAGGGCACTGCCCACATTGAGCTGGGGTGGGATTGTGGGATTATGTGTGTTTCTGGTGGGGGAAGGCCTGTGATGGTAAAGGTGACTGTGCCTTAGTTTAACAGATGGCCACACAACCATAGCAGCCTTGGGAGGGAACAAGGGGATCTCAGAAGAAGCCTTCCAAGGATTCAGTCTTAAAGACTCACTGGGAATTTTATTCCTATCACTACGAGTGATTTATTTCCTCCTGAGTTTGCTTGGCATGAAAGTTCACAATTTTTCATAATTCCAGCCCCATTTTCATTTATTCATTGACTGAGTGCTCACCAAGTGCCACGTATGATAATAAGGACTTCAGTCTTTCATTTAGTTGGCAAATATTTTCCGAGTTCTTCCTTTGTGCCAAGCAGTATACCAGTTACTGGGTAGTCAGTGTTGAGCAAAACGGATGTGATTTTGCGATAATAGAGCTTGGTGTAATTGGGGTGGAGCTAGGCGACAAACAAACATAATTATATCATTACATATTGTAGTAATTGCGATGAGAAGAACAAAAGGGTGTTCTCACTGAGACTAACAGGTGGTCAGGGAAGGCCTCTTTAAGGAGGTACTGTGGAAGCTGAGTTCTGAAGGATGAAAAGAAGCTGACCTAATAAATTGTGGAAGGAGAGCAAAGGTGCATGGAGGCCCTTTGCAAGCAAAGGGACAGCACTTGTGAAGGCCCCAAGGGGCAGAAGGGCTTGAGGTGGTCAGAACTGAAGGAAGGCCAGCGTTATAGGGGCACAGGCTGAGTTTTGAGTGGTAGGCAAAGCCCCAAATGGTTGCGCATATAATTGTCCCAGCTGGGGATAAACCAAAACCATTGCTGTTGATAGCTACCATTATGGTTCCCATTTTAAAAAGTGGAAACCAAAACTCAGAGATGTAAAGGGTCTTACCCCAAGTCATACAGTTATTTAAATGGCAGAGCTAGAATTCAAACTCAAGATTTCAGGGTCTCCAGAGTCTTTGTACTGTGCCTCTAACCTGTCACCATTTATCCCAAAAGGCTCCCTGAATCACTGTAACATCTCATATCTGTAATATATTTTACAGTTTTTAAACTTTTGTTCATCATTTATTCATGCCTTATTATTTATTTTAATTTCATAAAGACCCTGGTAGATATTATCAAGGAAACCAAACCTCAGAGAGGGAGACAGAGAGTGACCTGTCTAGAATTACCCAGGTAGGGAGGGGTGGCTAGGACCCAGGATTTTGACTTCTCATCTGCCAGCCACTGAGTAGAGGGCAGGTGGGGATCTATCCTTCCCCTTCGGGGATGAAAGGAAGGGAAGAGGGGAAGGAAAGCCGAAATGGCCCTTCCTCAATCTTGGGTCCTTGGCTGTGGATCTCTACTCCTAGTTCCCATTTGTGCCTTGCTGTGCCCAGAGGCATAGGTCACATCGCCACCACAGAGCTAGGAGGCAGCTGCCAGGCCCTACCCTGGCATGTGGGCCCAATGGGAGGGCAGAAGTCTTACTCTTCCCCCACTCTCATGCCCAGAGCTGTTGTCTGGCAGCCTTCCCAGCCTAGGGGCTGCCACTTGGCCAAGCAGGTCTTGGAGACTCCAGCAGAAAAAATAGCAGCCATAAGATTATGGGTTGTGACAAGTCTAACAAACAAGAGGACTCCAGGGCCCTGGGTCCTGGGCCAGGAGAGAGCTTCCAAACGGCCAACATGAGAGAAGAGAATGTGAGACAAGGAGGCCAAAGTGGGTGTGACTGCAAGAGAGGAGCCCAGCTGGGTGGAATTGCAAATCATTTATTTCTGGGGCCTCTTTTTTTCCATCTGTAAAATGGGGAGGTTGAGCTAAGTTAATTGTTTACTGAACTGGATATCTGACATCTACGTTTTCAAAAAGGTTGCTTCCAGCTCTAAAAAAAAAACAACCCAGTTGCCATAGAGTAGATTTCAACTCATGGCCACCCCATATGTGTCAGAGTGGAACTGTGCTCCCTGGAGTTTTCAGTGGCTGATTTTTCAGAAGTAGATCCTCAGGCCTTTCTTCCGCGGCACCTCTGGGTGGGCTAGAACTGCCAACTTTTCAACTCCCTTCCAGCTCTAAGTATATACAGTTCTGTGAAGCAGGACCCGTTGATCCAGTGAGAGTTATTTATGTGTGGAGGGGAGATGTCTTGACAGCTAACCCAATGGAACAGGCTATCTCCTTTGATTGGCAGTGGTGGTAGGCACCTAGGGGTTCATGAGCATTGTGGCTTTTATGACTCAGGGATCCCGTCAACTCAAAGCTTGCCCTCCTTTGATATTCTGAGCTTCCACACACTCTGCTCAGTGGCCTGGCACCCTGGGGACATGCTCAGACAGCTTTGGAGGGTGGGGTTCAGTCAACCAGCCTGTGGTTGTCAGTGACCTAAAGCAAATCCAAAACTTCAGGGGCAGACTGTCCCAGCAGAGGGCATTACCTACACTGGTCCCCAGCAGGAGAAATGTCTGCCTCATCTTTCCCTGCCCCTTTCTCTGCCCTGCCATTGTGCCCCCTCTGCCTGCTCTGCTCACATTAAAGGGTGGCTGGTGGGGGAGGGGGGAGCTGCAAGGGAGCTCCTGAGCGCTTTAAACTGCTTAACATGCGCTTCACAGCCTCTCTGGTGCCAGCTGTTCCTTTCTCTGCTCTCAAGGCCTGTTTGCTGATCCCCTCCCTACCTCCCTCCTCTCCCCCTCCTCCTACCTCCCAGCCCCTGTGCAAAATTGCTTTTGAAAAGATCCACTTTCTGCTTAATTAAACAATGAGGAGCGTCGCCTCGCACATCTGTAAACCTCCTTCTGAGGCCAGTTTAGCCCACAAACTGCTCCATTCTTAGCCCCATTCACTTGTAAATGGACCCTCTGATGTTCTCTGCACCAGCACCAGCCCCCCCTCCCCCCTGTCTCTCCTACTCCCCCATCCCAGCTCTTTCTTCTCCGTTTTCTTCTAAGGCCTGGGTTGGGCTCCCAGAAGTGCCGGGTCTTGGAGCCTGGTGGACTTGGTGGGACGGGCAGTTTAACTGATAGTAGAGGCTTAAGGGGTCAGTCTCTGTCTTCCAAATCTGGAGGGCCATTGTGGGGAAAAAGGGACACATTTGTTGGTGTGGTCCCTGTGGACCGACTCAGCCCAGTGGGTGGAAATGACAGGAAGACAGAGTTCTGCTTGGGATAAAAGAGCTCTTAGCTGTCAGAGCTGCTGCACAGGGGAGTTGACCTTCATGTCCCTGGAGCTGTTCAAGAAGAGGCTGGATGAGGGCTTGCTGGGTCTGTTGCAGTCGGGATTCAAGAAGGACCTTCAGGTTGTTCCCTTCCAGCCCCAAGACACTAGGATTCACACCCTTGGGAACCCTGCCACAGTGGGTGGTTGGTGTCCACCAGACAAGTCCACTGGGGTGAAGGATTCTGGTGGAAGCTTTTGTAGGTACTTTCTAAGACAGGCATGCCATGGTGCCCATTTGCCAGCAGCCTTTAGGAGAGTCTGGCAGCTGAGAGAGTAAGGAATCCAAAGTCACTATGCATATACAGCTCAAAGCACCCATCTATTGAGCATGTCCTGTGTTTGACCCTGTGCTGGGTGTGCTGCTGCCATCCTCACAGCATCTTTTGGAATTCAGATCATTATTTCTGCTAAGACTTAGAGAGGTGAAATGGCTTCCAACCCAAGGCCACCTAGCACACAGCCCAGGTGTTTCTGGCTCCAGAATCTGAACTCTTAACCATTCTACCACAGAGCAGCAACTACCGTCACATCTTCTTCCCCAGATGGGTGATTCAGGTCCCAAGGCTCCCTGCACTGGGAACCTCAGATTAGGGTTGTCATCTCCCTCCTCTGGTGCTTCTTGTCCAGGGGCAGTCTGGCCTCCATCACCCACAGCCTCTGAATGTGATTCCTTCCTGGGGTATCCTGGGAGCATTGGTCAACCCCAGACATCTTGTGGGTCTGAATGTCTAAAATGGAGGGAAGGTCAGTGTCTGGAACCCCCTCACCACTCTCCTAATCCTCCATTCCCTCTCCAGCTTCTGATGGGAAGGTAGTGTACCCCACAGAAAACACCAGTTATGGTACTGTCTGATTAGTGGTTGACTGTACCCCACCCTCCAAAGCTGTCTCAGTGTGTACCCAGGGTGCCAGGCCACTGGGCAGAGCATGTGGAAGCTCAGGATATCAAGGGAGGGCCAAGAGTACAGGTTCCTCCTCCGGGTCGTAGAATACACCCACTCCTCATTTATCAGCATGGGAAGGTTCCAAAGACCAGGTCATTATGCAAAAATCAGCACTATATGAAAATGGAGAATTTTTTTTCTGTTTTCAGACCATCTATTTGTCCAATTTTTTTTATTTAGAAAATAAGATCATAGAAATAATAACTGCTAAGATTTATTGTGCTCATCACTGTGACAAGTCCTGTTATGGATTATTCCTTGTGGAGGAGACTTAGAGGAGACAAAGCTGGATAAAGGTGGGCTGTGTGACTAGAGGGCCCATGGCTTAACCACTTCACCTTCCTCCTGTGTTGGTCAGAGTTTCCCTCTCAGAGCCGCCTATAGGGCTCCACTCCACCTCTGCAAGCCCTATGTTCATGATCTGGGAGGCTGCTCTGCTCTCCAGGCTTGGTGAGTCACCAAGGCTCGGGGCGCCAGGCTCAGGGGGTTTCCTGTGAAGGTGCTGGGAGCCTGGCTGTGCACCTGGAGGCTTCAGGCCCAGTTTAGCTCACTTTGGGATGGCGTTGAACTCACAGGCATTTCTTCCAAACACCCTCTCCGAAGCCTCTTTCTTTCTTCCCTTCCCACCCTACAGCAATTTTGAGCTGTAGGGCCTCAGTCTGCATAGGAGCTGGGAACCCAGATCAGGCATCTGCTGGTTTGCTACTGCCTGCCCGCTGGTTTGGTACAGCTGGTCCCACTGCCCCCAGCAGCAGGAGGAAGCGGAGGGCTCAGGGCAGTGTGGCCCAGCTTCCCACAGGCCACCCGGAGACCCTACTCGAGGAAGGGGACACTCCACAGCCTTTGCTGACATTCCCACCACCTTGTTAGCGTGCAAGATAGTTGCATAGTAGATCTTTTACTATTGTCGTAAATGCGAAATGTCACTTAACGAGATGGTAAGTGAGGAGTAGGTGTAATTACAACATTGATGTGCCTGGCACAGTGCCAAGAGCCTTACATGGATCATCTTATTTGATCCTGACAACAACCCTATAAGGCATTCTTAACATCCCCATTTGACAAAAAGGGAACCTGAAGCTTAGAGAGAATTTCTTAACCAGGGTCATACAACCAGGAAGCGATGGAGTTGAACTCAAAACCAGAACTGTCTGATACCGAAGACCGTGTGCTCTTAACTGGTTCCTCCTCCCTCTGCAGTTGCTCACATATTCAGTAAACATCTCGGGTGTTTAGTGTGTGAGGTCCTGTGCTGTGTGCTGTGGCAGGTGCTCAGAACACACTCAGCCTGGTACAGGCAGTCCCCGGATTATGAACGAGTTCTGTTCCTAAGTCTGTTTTTAAGTTGAGTTTGTACCTAAGTTGGAAGTTAGGTATGGTTCATATCTAACATCAGTTAGTCAAACGTTTGTCTTAGTCATATAGTATATATTGTACCTTTCTATGCATAAAAAACATTAAAGAAACACTTCCAGGTATACGAAACCGTCTTCAACATAAGAATACAGTAATAATAATAATGTTTTGGTATGTGTCACAAAGTAGCGCCCATTTGTTTTTACGAACCATTGTGTATGTACTTCAGAGTTTTAATATAATAGACTTTATGGGGTTGGGAGCTCTGGTGGTGAGTGGTTAAGAGCACGGCTGCTAACCAAAAGGTTGGCAGTTCAAATCCACCAGCTGCTCCTTGGAAACCCTATGGGGCAGTTCTGCTCTGTCCTATAGGGTTGCTGTGAGTCAGAATCAACTTGATGGCAATGGGTTTTACAGACGTTGGTTTGTAACTACAAGTTGTAAGCAAGTTGGACGTTTGTAACCCAGGGACTGCCTGTGGTAGTAGTAATGCCCTACATCTGAGCTGGGTGGTGATACGCATGTCAAGACAAAGAAATATGGGAGCACAGGCCAGGTCAGTGTAGGCTCGATGCCCAAGGAGCAATGCACATGGTAAATATCCCTGGCGTTCAGGTGGAGGTAGGGGCCTCTTCCAGAACAGGTTCCTTCGCAAGGCCTGCAAGGCCCTGCATGATCTGGCTCCTGGCTACTGTTCTGGCCTCATCTCATGCTGATCTTGCCCTCTCTTGTCCCAGTGTCTTGAACCTGCCAATTCCACCCTGCCTCAGGTCTTCCCATATGCTCTTCATTCTGCCAGGAATGCTCTCCCATCCCACCCCACTCATCTTTCAGTCCTCAACTTCAATGTTAACACTCTCTGAAAAGCTTTTCCTGCTCCTAGACCAAAGGCAATCCCTTGGAAATGCTTTCACTGTCCCTTGATTGTTTTTGTAGCATTTATTACAACTAGTTAAATAACTGAATGTTCATTTCCTCTGCTGGCCTGTTACCTCCATGAGGGTAGGCTCTGGGTCTGTCCTATTCACCGCCATCTCTCTAGCACCTGACACCTAGTAGTTGCTCAGTAAAGATTCGTCCTGTGAATGATTGCATGGAATCCCAGGAGGGATACCACCCTCAATAGGAATGGGAAAGCCAGACACAGAAGGGGAAGGTAAAAGTGATATTCCACAGCCCCCATCTATCCCAGAGCCATCCCCAAGCCACCAGCCCCTGCCTCTGTTTAACCCTCCCCTGGGTACCTTTGAAGCCGACCATCTGGCTTGGCAGCTATTTGCATATCGTACGGGCCTCAACAAGCCTAGCTAGAGGTCCCTGGGGATGTGTTTTAGGCCAGGCCAAGTGGCCCTTGCAGTCTGCAAAGGGAGCCATGAGTTCCACCTCTCCCCACCCCCAAATCCAGGCATGGGGAACAATACGAGTGGTGATGTGGTGTCCTCACCATGGTAACAGGCCATCAAGAATGTGGGCAGGCCTTCAGAGGGTGGGGGCAGAGGAGGAGGGAGTGACCTCAGCAAACAGGAGCATCATGATAAATGAGCCAGCACCAGGCAGCACTCACCCCCAGCCCACCCCTCTGGGACTCTATGATGGTACCTTCACTTGGATGGCCCCAACATGACCACTAGCCCTCCTCCCAACTTTCCCAAGCCTATCCAGAGTGGAGCAGAAGTCCTCTCCTTTTGGAGAGAGCCAAGGCTCTTACCCAACTGAGTCCTGCTTCTGTACGGGCCAGCCAGGGCCATGGAGGTGCAGCTCGTGGCCCTCTGGCCAGGCACTGCTCAGTCCCTCTCAGTGCCTCTGCACACACAGGCACCCTGCCCGCCAAGGCTGGCTGATGGATGTGTCAGGCCCCGGCAGCTCTATCGAGCGGCCACAAGATGGATGAGCTGGCAGCCCACCAGACAGTGCCAAGATGGAGGCCAAGAGGAGCCAGAGCCAAAGGGAAACCTGTGAAACCTAGGCCTCAGGGAGGAGCCCAGCCAGGAGTCAGAATGGACAGCAGCTAGACGGATGCAACACTCCTATCCCTGCCTGCTCCAGGAACCAGGAAGACCAATCTGCTTTGTTTAAAAGTAGAAATTAAAATTGAAAGGCAGCAACCTCAGTCTGTGGACACTTTGCCTATGGCCCTGTGCACTGCTAGCATATGATCCAGGGAAGTTGGCACAGAGCAGAGTGGACTAGTCCATCCAGGACGCAGGCCTGATAGTACATCTTGCCCACCTGCCCAGGGGGGCAGCCCATAGGCCCGTGAGAGTGTCTTAAAACACTGCCTGTGGCAGGTGCCGTGTGTGTGTGTGTGTGTGTGTGTGTGTGTGTGTGTGTGTGTGTGTGTGTGTGTGTGTGTGTGTGTGTGACACACTGTCGAGCCTAGAGTGTGTGTGTGTATGTGAGAGAGAGAGAGACACACTGTCGAGCCTAGACTGGGAGCAGAGCTGTGGGTGACCTACACCTCTCCAAGCATCCTTACCTCTGCCATACTCCAAGACTCTGGCCCCTAGGCAGGAAAACCATAGCCTGGTTCCTTCTCCAGCTTAGCCCCTGGGCTTTGTCTCAGCCATGGCTCCAGGACAGGAGGCTCCTCTGAGACACTAACTCAGGATAGGGACTGGTTGACCGCAAGCACCTACTGGCTTCCCTGCGCTGGTTGTCTTCTCAGGCTTTCAGTGCTCAAGTCTCTGAGAGGGAAGGAACTCCAGCAATTTCAGGAGAATGTCCTGTTTGAGAAGTGTATAGGTTGAGAGCCATAGGTTTCGAGGAGTTTATGGAACCAGATCCGAGTGTGCTGTGGCCTGGGAGCCCTGCTTCTGGGAAGGGAGTCCTTCAGTCCAAAGAGAGGTAACCCCAGGGGCAGGCACCTCTGAGCCTCCACACCATGTAGGAAGAGACCGGTGGCTATCTCAGAACCACAAGGAGGCAGATGCTGAGGTTCTGCTGAGCAGGAGAGGCCCTTTCGACCCTCAGCCACTTGCCTCTCCAGGGAGAGTTTTCAGCAGCCCTAGCTTCAGGGTGGCCGCCCCAGACCTGGAGGGCACCGAGAAGGGGGGAGTAGTGGAGCAGCGATTTGTCAGCATTACTGGTGAAGGAGCCTGTCTCCCTCTGCCAGAGGAAATTAACTGATGCTATCAGCTCAGCAATTGTTTTTCTTCCCTCACAAAGGGAAATGTATGCAGACCCCTCCAAGAGCAGAGCTGAATCCTCCCCATCTGGGACTGGCTGGAGAGATAAAGGTGGAGGGGGCTTTTCAGGGCCTCTCAGAAGCCTATCTGTGGCAGTTTCAGACCACTGGGGGTCTGTCTCCCAACCTTTCAGGTATGACAGTTCCTCCTGCTGTCTGCCTCTGCCTTGAGTCCCCTTCCTATAGGTAAATGCCACCACCTCGTCTTCAGGCCTTCAGCATTGCTAGGTGCCACTTGTCTCTGAAGACCTCTCTGGAAGGTCATTGGCCTCTCCTAACACATGTCCTCACCTTGGGAATCCACAAGTTCATGGGCCATTACAGCCTGGTCCACAAGAAGCCCTCTGAGCCCCATATTCACTTCCTTCTGGTCCAGGCAAGACTGGGGACCAGAAATCATTTAGGGTTGACAATAGTTTGTCCTGTGCCTTCCTTTCCAGGGGACATCCGGAACCTCCTTGTCTGGATCAAGAAGAATTTGCTAAAAGAGCGGCCAGAGTTGTTCATCCAAGGAGACAGTGTGTGAGTCCCTTTCTTCCCTTCCCTCAAGAGGCTGGGGGTTGGGGGAGGGAACGATGTTTGTGCCGCTATCCTTGGGCTCATCCCCAGCCTTCTCTAAGTTCTGACTTCCCCTCACCTCTCTGAGGAAACAGCTTCTGTCCAGCTCTGTCTTAGGTCTAGTTCAGTTTTCTTGTTACCACACTGGACTGTTGGGGATTTTTAAAAAGCCCGGATGGAAAGAAATTGGTGAATTTCTCAAAAAACTTGCATTCAGCCTTCTGGTGGCCTCAGATTTACTGTGGAACCTTAGGCAAGTTACTTCCTTTCTCTGGGCCTCAGTTATTCTATCTGGACAGTAAATACTAAGAAGATGATGCTGCTCATCCCTCGATAGTCTATGTCAGTACTGTCCAATAGAATTTTCTGCGATGATGGAAATGATCTGTATCTGTGCTGTTCAGTATGGCAGCGCTTTGCTACATAGGGTTATTGAGTCCTTGAAATGTGGCTAGTGTGACTGAGCAACTAAATTTTTTATTTCATTCTAATTTAAATGGCCACATGGAGCTTGTGGCTACCATATTGGACAGCGCAGGTCTAGGATTCCATGGAGTCACTGTGTGCAGGCACGCATGTTTGCGTGCCCGTGCACACACACACACACATTTGTGCTCACTGTGGACACCCCTATCCCTAGCCCAAAACTTCTATACCTGTCCCAGGCCCAGCCCAGCCTCCTAGGAGAGGAACCAGGTTCCATGCACCAAGAAGTCTGTATTTCTAAAACAAGACCAGACTAATATGTAAAAAAAGGTGGGCAGAACTGTTGTGGGACACGTTCAGCTCCCTGGAAGCAGAGGTCACCAGCAGGCCCTGTGAGCAAGAGCTGCCTTCCAGCCCCTGGTTCAGGTCATAGTCTAGCAGTCCTAGTGGCCCTCCCCCAGGGACAGCAATGCTCCTTGGGCCACTGCCAGCAGGAGCCAGGCCAAGCTGCCCTTCCAAATGTTGGCCCACCCTGCGCATGCCAGACAGGGCTGCTTTAGAGCATTCAGGTGCTCGGTGCCACTGGCAGCCTCCCGAGCCAGAAGAGCCAAGATAGCCTCCACTCCAGGATGGGGATGCAGGAAGCCTAGAAGCCAAATCTCTTCATTTCTAGGGCCAAGGAGAGTGCAGTCAGACCCCTGGAGTGATACGCTGCTGCTGCTGGTTACTATGACACACATAGAGGCAGGCACGTGTCTCCCAAGTGTCATCGCATCTCTTCCTCGCACAGACTTAGTGAGGAAGACACTATAAATTAAAACACACTGTTTTCTGACGAGGAAACTGACCATCAGAGAAACAAAGTGCCTTGCCGAAGGTCCAGTGGTGGTACTGGAATTCACTCCCGGTTCCAAAGAGCACAACTATCTGAACTGGTTTCCCTTAGATGCATACTGTAGCCTCCACTTCCTGGGAGATCTTTAACTAGCACCTCAGGAGGAAACGCTCCCCACCACACTCCCCTTCGGCCCAAGGAGTCTAAGGCTCTCTACTCCTGTGACCACCTCCTGCCCTTTTCTCCCTGCTACTCACCACCCTCTTCCCCACAGGCGGCCAGGAATTCTGGTGCTGATTAACGATGCCGACTGGGAACTGCTGGTCAGTACCTTGGGACACCCTCCCCCAGCCTCTACCCTCACTTCTTCAGCAGGAGAGCCTTGGGCCTCTCATCCGGCCCACATGGGGTGGCTGGGTAATCCTCTGCCCCACTCCAGCCCCCAAACTGAGGCGACTCAAGAATCCCACCCTCAAGCAAGGAAGGAATGGGTTGCTGGGGGAAGAGGTAAGCTCTCCATCCCAGAGCTTTGCAGGTTAACATATAGGGTACCCATTTTTCTGATAGATTCTAGCTTTCTCTCCCAGAGCAGCCAGGCACTGCCCACCTCCCCTCCCAGTATCTGGGAGAGAAACTGGAAAAGTGCCCCTGACAGTCTCCCTCTCCTTTTTCTCCTGGACCAGGGTGAGCTGGACTACCAGCTTCAGGACCAGGACAGCGTTCTCTTCATATCCACGCTACATGGAGGCTAAGGGCCCCTCTCTGTGCCTGGGCATCCTTGGAGTGGGGAGAACAGAACAATCAGACGTCCCCTTGGGCCCTGCTTCCAGATCTCATGTCCCCTTTGGCTGCTTTCTTCCCAGCTGGGCTGTGTCCCCTGAGCTCCCTCCAGGCAGGGAAAAGAGGCCAGGTGCTAAAAATGAGACTTTCTCTGGCATGTGAGCAGGGGAAGGCAGGCAGGTGCCCAAGCCCAGCACTCCTTCTCCCAGCAGCTGAGGTGGGGGGAAGGTGTCCCTCAGGTTTATCAGCAGTGGAGGGGTCTCTGTGGCCAGGTTACCCAGCTGCACTGGGGCCTAAGAAAAAGCCCTGCTCCCTCCACTCCTGTGACTCAGTCTAAGAGTGGAGTGACCGCTCTCCAGGCCACAGTGTCTCCGTGGGGGAAGATGAGTGGACCTGAAGAGCTGATGGAGGCCCCTCTCTTCTCAAAGATCAGAGGAGTCTCTGCCTCAGTTTCCCCATCTGGACAGCAGAGGGCTCTGCCTGTCCCCCACTGATACCATTATGGGACCCCAGCTGGGGTCCCCTATTCAGTACTGACCCTCCCCCCACACCTAGCAGCTGCTCTTCCAACCACACCCCTCCTCCTGCTCCCCCCACCCCCAGCCCTTGACCCTGGCTGGCCTCCCCCCCCCCAACACACACAGGCCACCAGATGGGCTCCTGAGACCATCCCCCAGCAAAAGGCTGCCTGCCACTTATCCTGCTGGGTAGGGAGGAAGAGAGAGTAGTCTAAACTTTGGACCAGTAAGTAGAGTCCTGGAGGGTTCAGTGTGCCTCAGTTTCCTCTTCTACAACAACGTGGATATTTATAATTATAAATCAGCTCATCTGATACCTGATGGTACAAGTGTAGACTATCTCCCTTCCCACATCCTTTCTGGAAGCAGGATGGGGACAGACAGTGCTGGGTAGGCAGGATGATTTGCCCCTCCTCCCTCCATCCCTTCTGGAAGTCTGGGGCCTCAGTGCCTGCAACAGCTGGCCTTGGGCAAATAAAAGACTAGGTTGTTTACTAGCCTTGCTTGGAGCTTCATCTTTAGAAACAGGCGGGCACCCCCACATTCCCCAGTCATGGTCTCTGGTGCAACCTTTCTGTCCTCAGCCTAGGGCTCTCAGAGCTGCCCTTCACCCTGAAAGAGGGCAGGGGAGTTGCAACCCTAATTATCCAGGAGGGGGTGGTCTGGTAGAGACAGGACAGCAGAACTGGTTTGTGCTACCCGGCCGGCAAAGGCCAAGCTTAGTTCCACCAGCTGCAGCCAGCAGTCCCAGAACCCAGAACGGGGGTGGCATAGATGAAGCTGCTGAGCCTCTTTCCTTCCCATAACCTGGAGAAAAAAGTTTTGTTTGCTGGAGAGAGATCTCAGAAAAATTAGAGTGTTAACATCATCCCGCTCAAAACGCTGCTTTTCATTAAATGTCAGTAATTTAAGGTGGAATTTCTCTCACCCTGTGGAGATGAGAGTGCCAAATGGTTGTTCCAGCAGTACTGGGGGGCACATGGTTCTCAGGGCTTAGAGGACAGATGACCCCCTGGCTGGTGAGCTGCTCTCCAGCACTGCTGTCAGTGGAGGCCCTCTGGTCATGTGTGCTGCTAGGGGCGGCCATGTTGGGACCTGGGTAGGAGCTGGTCTGGGTGCGAATTTGGGCCAGTGTTGGGTTCTGAGTGCTGTCCAGAAGGGCTGTATGATCAACCCTAACTAGGTGCTGAGGTCAGCATCTCCACGTTAGGGAACAGAGCGGGGATTTGAATGACTTCCCTTATGGCCACATTTTAGAGGGTCAGCCTGTTGGGATTCTTGTAACCTGGAGGTCCCTCCCTGCCTCCGCCCCTCTTAAGCTGCCTCTGTGGCCCCTCGCCCCATCTGGGATATCTGGTTCTGAAAATCAAGCGCTAGGATGCCTTTCCCTCTCACTGCATGCAGGAGTGGTGGAGGGAGATGCGGGATATTCCTTCCCCCTGTGTGGCACCCCAGTTAATGCTGAGAGTAGGGCAGGAGGATGTCCTGGGAAAACCCAGTTCTCAGCGCAGTTGGGGATGTGTGCCCGGTGGCTGAAATTGGCAAGGGCCAGGTCACTCAGGACCGTTTCAGGTCATTTTTAGACATAAGCCCGGGATGGACAGGGGTCAGAGACAGGTGATCCTCAGCCACAGCAATTCCGAATTGCCCCCTCCTGGCAACTCCAGTTGAGTTGGCCCCTGCTCTTGAGGAAATAAAAGAATAAATAAACCCCACTATCTCCGAAGATTTTTCTTTAATGAAAGGGATTCATTTGTCCAAGTTCTGTTTCCAAAGACAAGGCGACTGCCAGGCTGGAGCGCATCATTCCCGACTCTTCTCTGGCTTCGGCTGTGGCTGGAGACTCAACCCATCCGTGGTCGGATGGGCTGGCGGGAGCATTCGGTTTGCTTGAGGATTTAGGGGTTGGTTTATGTTTTTTTTTTTGTTTTGGGGATATTGGTGAGGGGATAGGTTAGAACCGATTCAAAACGAGTTAGCGAGCATATTCCGCTGGCATCTTTTATCGCCCCCGACTTCCTGCGGCTCTGGCCGAGGGCGGACTCCCCCGACCACATTCGGCCCCGCCGCTGCGTGCCAGCTTCGTTCCCAGCCGAAATTTCAAAGGGGGACAAACGACGCGATTGCCTGGAGAACCCCACCAGCCGGGACCGATCACCCTCAGGAAAGGAGAAGAAGAGGGGCGAGGATGAGGATGGCGGCGCTGGTAGCAGTGTCGGGCGTCTCTCCTCTGCGCCCGGCCGGGGCCGCGATCCTCGCCCAGGGGCCAGCAAGCCGCCTTCCCGAGGGGTCTCGCCTGCTCAGAGCTCTGTCCCTGCCTGTACCCGTCCCTGTTGCGCCGGGAGCTTAACCACAGATGTCCAGCCACAATTCTCGGTTGGCCGCAGACTCGTACAAGAATTGCGTTTGGACAATCAGTGGCGAAGCCCCTGAGTTAAGGGCCGGTTTTCTGCGGGTTTGCGTTTTGCTTCTTAAAATCGCCGGACCTGGAGATACCCCGAGCTGTGTGTCCGACTACCTCGCAGATGCTCAGCGGTCGCGGCCCAGTCCCACGGTAAGGTGGACGAGCAAGCATGCGGATCCCGACCCTGCGTGGGTATCCGCATCGCCCCTGGTGTGTGTTTCCATCGACCGCGGGCCCGGGGTCCCTAGAGTTGCCCGCGTTAGGTCTCTGCACCGCCTCAGGTCGGGGGGAAATCTCCTCTGTCAGGCCCGGGGAACCCCGACACCCCTCTCCCCTCCCCCAGCCTGGGCTTCCTGGGCTCACTGGGAATCCGGAAAGCCGGGGACCGAGGCCGGGTCGCGTTTCTGAGCCCAGGGTCCAGGCTGCTGCACTCGTGGGTACCCCGCCCTCGCCCAGCCCCGCGCACGCACCGGCTCGGGCGCTCTCCGTTTCCCTGTAGCTGAGTCCCGGCGGTGGTGCCTGCGGTGGCTGTAGCGGTGGTGGCAGCGGCGGCCCGGGCGGCGGGGAACGCTGGAATGCGCCGCCGGGTCACCTGCAGCGCCCTGGGAGCCGGGCGGGCTGGCGAGGCGCAGGGCTGAACCCGAGCGGGCGCCTCTGGCGGCTAGGGGCCGGGGCGGGCTTTTAGTGGGCCGCTCCAACAATACGGGCCTGGCGCGGAGAAAGGGGCTCGGCTGCAATTGGTACTGGATTTGAATAACGCCACGGGGCCATCAATGGTCATTGTGTCGGCGGGTAATGAATCTCCGCTGTCTCTCGGGCTGGCCAGGCAGCTGCAACCTGTGCTCAGGCAGCTCTTAAAGACATAGCGTGCCCCTCCCCAGGGGCTGCCCCCCACCTCTGCACCGGCCGGACTCCTCTCCCTCCCACCACCACCCAGAGCCCTTCACGCCTGCTGCCCCGCCTGCTCCCTTGGCCTGAGTCCTTTGCCTGTTGCCCCCCACCCCCTTCTGGGCCAGGCACCTGCATCTCGGTCCTGCACTCCCGTGGGCGTGACTCAGGCCACTGGCCTTGGCTGAGCTCCCCGAGAGTACCCAGGAGACCCAGAGTCTTTTAAGGCCCAACCCTGCCCTCCCATCTGCATCTAAACCCCGGGTCTCTGGAGCCCTCCTTTCTTAAGCTCCTGACCCAGAGGCTTCTGGCTAGAGGGTAAAGGAGAACAGTCTGGAGGTCAGAGGGTCACCCCCTTAAAAGGTTATGTTGAAAAATAAGAGAGAAGGGGTTGCAGTCCCAAGCCACAGACTATGGATGCATCTCCAGAGACCACACCCCCCTGGGGATCGGGAGACTGTTCCCTCCCTTTACCAAGGATGGGGCTTGATTCCCAGGCTCCTGCAGGCTCCTGGATACCTCAGCTCTAGCAGTGGGAGGGGTGGGGAGGGGAGCAGGTGGGTGTGAGGGGGCGTGGAATCTATTAATACTTGTCCTGTCATTGTCTCTTCCACTAGACAGCACACCCATCCTGGAGGGCAGCAGCTCTGTTGTAGATCTGCTGCACCCCTCTACCCTCCTGGCCAGGTCTGGCACAGAGAAGGTGCTTGCTCTGCTGAGTGAATACATCCCAGTTTCTCACCTCCAGAGCTCAGCCTACCTTTCCCAGTGAATATCACACCCTGGAGGGCAAGCGTCTGGCCATTCATTCCTCCATACATTCTCCATTCACCCAGGATTCCCCAAACACCTGAAGCACCCCTGCCTCCACTCACGCACACCCTGCTGCCCCTGCCCTGCAGTGCCCTCCTGGTTTACCTCAGCATACAAGTTCTGGGCAACATTCTTGACGTGTGCCCCTACAGAATTGTGACTGTTTTATTTAGTTCTCCTCACTAGGATAGGAAGTGGGTCTTACTAATCTTTGTGCCTCCAGGACGAAGTGCAGTACCGTCTCAACCAGTCATTAAATTATCTGTCAGTTGGTTGGATATATGCCCCATGACTTAAAAATAAACCACATAACCTTGGAGTTTCTTAGAAAAGTTGAGAAAATTTGGCTTCTGGGAAGTAATATCTGAAGTTAGGATTTTATATAGAGACGGCTCTGCTTATCTTATCCCAACTCCTGGGAATGCGCTATTTTATAATAACAGCAGAAGCATTAAGTGCTTCAGAGGTGCTCACTGACTCTTCACAACAACCCTGGGAAGTAGATACTATTATCAGTCTCGTTTTACAGATGAAGAAACTGAGATTGGGGCAGTTAAGTCCCTGTCCCCAGCTGGCAGGTGATGGGGTCAGAATTGGAACCCAGGGTTTTCAAACTCCCTGCACACTATAGTTTTCCAGCCTTAGCGGATACAGAGAGGACTGGTGTAAATGCACACTTAGAGGCCCTAGGAAACACTAGTCCTTATAAATCCAGCCCTAGCCCCACGCCAGCCTGGCATGAACACAACGATGACATGTATCTTGTTGTTTGGTTCTGTTGAGTCAGTTTTGACTCATAGCCACCCCATGTGACAGAGTAGAACTAACCCCATAGGGTTTTCTTGGCTGTAATCTTAATGGAATCAGATCACCAATCATAACATATCTGTCAGGTGGTTTTTGTCCCGCGGAGCTGCTGGGTGGGTTCGAATCGCCAGCCTTCCAGTTAGCAGCCAAGCACTATCCAGTCCGCCAGCAGGGCCCCTTCTGAGTATCTTAAACCAAACCAAACCCATTGCCATCGAGTCAATTCCGACTCACAGTGACCGCACAGGACAGAGTAGAACTTCCCCATAGAGCTTCCAAGGAGTGGCTGGTGGATTCAAACTGTTAAACGTTTGGGTGATCAGCTGAGCTCTGAACCACTGTGCCACCAGGTCTCCTAGAGCTCTTTAAAACCCATGAGTCCTGGGCAGAGAAGGTCGTTTCCCCCTCATCCTCACCCTCAGGGAAACTGAGGCGTCAAGAAGGATCCTACCAAAAGTCATTGAACAGACATTTATAGAATGCCTACTGTGTGCTAGCTGGGGACTCAGTAGTGGACAGATATTCTCAAACGAGATGCACAGTGTGCAACGGAGGGGAATCACAAGGGAGGAGGAGAGCTGCCCCCAAGGAGCAGGGAGTTAGGTGAAGGTGGGCAGGACAGTGAGGCTGGGCAGTGTTCCAGGCGGAGGGAACTGCTTGCTCCAAAGCCAAAAAGTAAAACAGAACTTGGCGACTTCTGAGGAAGGAAAGAAGTTCGGTGTGGCTAAAGGGCAGAGAGGAAGAGGAAGTACAAAATAAAGCTGGGGTCGACCCTGTCGGCTCCATAAGAAGTTGGGAGGATTTGTGATTTTATCCTAAACGCAGTGGGGATTCTGAAAGGTCTGACAAGTTCAGATTTACATTTTTAAAGGTTTGCTGCCGCTCAAGTGTGGAGAATGGATGGGGGGAGGAGAGGGCGGGGTAAGGGGACTCTGATCGCGTGAGACCAATTAGGCTGTTGCCGGTTTGCAGGTGAGAGCTGGTGGCGACCTGGGCTTAGGCGAGGGCAGAGCAGGGTCCCTAACTGTATGCTTGACAATCTGGGTGACCTCAGGCAGGTCACTTACCAACAAAGCAACATTTGGTAAACACCTGATACACGCAAAGTACTATGTATGCTGGAGGCTGGTGTGGGGGAGGAGAAAGATGAACAGAATCTAATGTTGCCTCTCCAAAAGTATCCATCTGGTGGATAAGTGGATAGACAGATACGCAAATACACAGCTAACTCCACTGAAAGGAGCACAGCCACAAGAAAACACTTTCGCTGAAGTATTAGCAAAGTGTTCTGGGATTATAGAAGACTGAAAGGTTCATTCCAACAGGGAGGATGCAGGACAACTTCCTGGAAGAAGCAGCATTGCCTTGGGCTTCCAGGGCAAAATTCCAATAGAATTAGCCTTGGTTATGTCCTCTGTGAAGTAGGGCCATTATGCCTGTCCTGCCTCCCTAAAGGTGGTAGTCTTATTGTGAGGATCCAAACACACTTTGCATTTGCTTTGAGTAAGTAAGGTATTATTGCTTGTACACACATACACACACACACACACACAGGCATGCACACACATCCCTACCCTCTGCTCCCTCCCTTTTTCCCTTATTAAAACTAACTCTCAGGAAGAAGGTAAGGAAGTCCTCCACACTGCCAGGTAAGACTGACCACCGGTAACATACCCTTCCCACCAGTACTGGCATTTTAATAAGGATTTGACCAAACACAGAGCCCAGCACAAAGGACATGTTCAGTAAATGTATGTTGAATGAATGAATGAATGATCTGTTTATTGAGGTAATGATTAAATGAATTGGTGGATGGACAGAAGACAGATAGATGGATGAAAAATGGACTTGGGGATGGTTGAATGAAAGATGAAATTAATAAAGAATTGACAGTGGTGCATGAATGTCTGCAGCCAGTGGGCTGAGGTTCTGTTGTGGAACTGGAGGAACCACTGGGGCGGGCTTATTTGAAGGGAGCTTCCGTCAAGCTATGGCCTCCATTCTGTGCTCTGAAGGCAGGCCCAGGAAGCTGAGTGTGGCAGACAGGTGTCTAGGGAGCAGCTATGGCAACAGGTCAGTCAGGCTTCACCTCTGTGCCAGGTATTTCCAACCCTGGAGTCCTGTCCCCAAGTGCTCCCATCAGTCCAGGTTTTATTGTGATCTGGCCTAGCAGCCTGGAATGGAGGAAAGAGCCCTGTCTCTATTAGGTGTGCATCCGGAGGCCAGACCTTGCCCACTCTGGGCTCCGACCTCCCCATTTACATGAAGAGAGTTCTTTAAGAGAGTGGCCAGCACTCTTAGATGGTGAGGTGTCCAGCAGCCTGCTTTCTGAAATTAACTGACACATCCCCATTCTCAGGGGATGACAAAGCCAGGCCACCTGTCCTGACTTGGAGGGGGTCCTCAGAACCTCTCTGTCCTACCTAGCATGTTTTCAGTTTACGAAAGATGTTCACCTCCATGAAGTAGGTGAAGGCAGGGCAGGGAAGCTGTCCAATCTAAAGTGGTCACCTCCGCCAGCCTGGCATGCTTCATCCCATTGTGCTGTGCTGTTTTCTTCATTGTGTGTATCACTCTTGGAAAGTTACTCACCAGCTGTCTTGTTTGTCTCCCCACAATAATGTGAGCCTTCCATGGGCAGGGACCATGTCCTCTTCATTGCCGTATCCCCAGCATCTACAGCAATGTCTGACCCTTGGAAGGTGCTATATAAAGATTTATTTAAATGTCTAGGTAAAGGAATAAATAGACAGGCAGATGCATGGATCTTTGTAGTCCATTTAACAACTACCATCTATTGAGCATTGGGCACCAGGCTGAACACTTTTCATGCATCACAGCAGCCATGTGAAAGAAGTACTATTTGTTTCCCTGTTTTACGGACCAGAAACCTGAGGCCCAGAGAAAGGAAGTGACCCCACCCCCACCCCATACCCAGAACACACAGATACAGAGTTACTGAGTGATAGTCTGTGTAACTGCAAAGGCCATGTTCTTAACCAGCCCACTATCTGGCCTGTCTGACTCTTATCCCAGCACCCAAACCAAAAAAAAAAAACCACTGCCTTGAAGAGAGCAGCTGGTGGATTCGAACCAACAACCTCTTGGCTAGCAGCTGAGCGCTTTAACGATTGCATCACCAGGGCCCACTATCCCAGCACCCAGTAAGGTAGGACCATCGGGGTTAAGAATTGGGGCTCAGACATACTGTATGACTCCATTTATATGACATATCTCAAAAAAACCCCAAACCCATTGCGTTCAAGTTGATTCTTACTCATAGCAACCCTATAGGACAGAGTAGAACTGCCCCATAGGGTTCCCAAGAAGTGGCTGGTAGATTTGAACTGCTGACCTTTTGGATAGCAGCTGAGCTCTTAACCACTGCACCACCAGGGCTCCGTGACATGTCCAGAATTAGCAAATCTACAGAGACAGAAAGCAGAGTAGTAATTGCCTAGAACTGGGAGCAGGAGGGCCTGGGGAATGACTGCTAATGGGTATGAGGTTTCCTTTTGGGGTGATGAAAATGTTTTAAAATTGTCAGCATACTAAAAACTGTTAAATTTTACACTTTAAGTGGGTGAATTGTATGGCATATGAATTACATCTCAGTAAAACTGTTATTAAAAAAAAAAAAAAAAGAGTTGGAGCTCAGGAGTCCCACCTCTGCCACTTACCTGCTAGGCAGGTGACTTCACATCCCTGAGCCTCAGTTTCCTAACCAGTAGAATGGGAAAAATAAATGTCTCATGGGGTTAATGTGAGAATTAAATGAGATAATACATGTTACTATCCCCATTTTATCAAGGAGAAAACTTAGGCTCAAAGAAGGGACATGACTTGCCCCAGATCACCTAGCTAGTGGGTGACAGGTGAGGGGCTTGGGCCCTTGTCTCTTGGAACCACCTCTTCTTGTATCATTATCTAGACTGGATCAATGTCTGTCTCCCCACTGCCCATGCCCATGCCCAGAGGAGAGCTGAGGTAGCATGGTCCCCCAGAGCACTGGATGCTCTCTCCCCCAGCCCCCACCCTGCTCCCTTCCTGGGGCCATGATGCTGTCTTGCTTTTGCTTGTAATAAAGAAAATATCTCAGTTACCCTTCCACAGTTGCTTGGCAACCCCAGAGGGGGGTGAAGAGGGGGGAGGGAAAGGGAAGAGGGAAGGGGGAGGATTCTGGAGCCAATCTGGAGACAAAGAGTAGGATTTGGGTGACGTGGAGCCTGTTCTTAGTGCTAACCTGGCCTGGCCAGGGTGGTGGGTGGGGGCCAAAGGCTTCCTCCCACCCCACTGTCTCACACCAATAAATATGGATTAGGGAAATGGACAGAGTTTTTCCCACGGGCCTGAAAGGCCTCATCTGACCTTTCTACCCCCTTTATGTACCAACGCGACAGTCAGAGCAAAGAGCAGGACACCCTGAGATGCCCCTCCTAATGGCCTTCTGACTTTGAGAAACTTTTCACCCTCCTCCTTCCACCAGCCCCAGACCAGGTCACAGTCCCGCCTGGGCCTCTGTCCCAGTGATGAGGAGGAGGCTGGTTTTGGGGCTGGGGTCAGGAGCCCCCGCCTCAGTGTCCACCTCAGGCCCTGCCCACCCTGACTGGCAAAGGCCCTGGCACAGGCCCTGGCCCAGCATCTGTAAAGGCCCTTCCTGCCTCAGATCTGCTCTCACATCCCCATCCCACTCCTCCCACCCATCTCCACCTAACACAGGAGGCCCATTCTCCCACCAGGCCCTCTTCTTCCTGACTACATCTCCCTCTTCTCCAACCACTCTCTTCTCCAGTTTGTTTCTCTCTTTCCCTCTTTTCTTCTGGGGTGGCCCCCCCTCTGCCCCAGGCTCCCCTACCTCGGCGTACCCCCACCCCCCATGAAACTAGGAAGCACTGTGGCTGACATCCTGGAAGAGAAGATGGCAGGAAGGGTGGTGAAAGAGGGGAGGGGCCGTGATCTCTCTCCCTGGTGCCCTGGTCCCTGGCTGGCTGCTGGCCCTGGCCGGGGGTGGGGATCGCAGCCTCTGAATGGAGTCAGTGTAGAGGCAGGAAAAGCAAAACACCTCAGCCTGAGCTGGGCTGGCCTGCGTGGTGGGGGTGGGGAGGATGGAGCAGGGGCCTGTGCTCATCCCAGCCTTCACCATCAGCCCTCTCCCCCGTTCCTGAGGGCCCCATGGCTTCCCAGACCCCTGTCCCACAGCCTTCAGGAGGGGAGTGGGGTTAGGGGTTAGGAATAAGCCCTCTAGGAGATACTTTCTCAGACCTTTCCTTGCCCCTCTGCCCAACCCCTGGCCAGTGTTCTTCCTGCCAGGCAGATGCCAGGAAAATCTGTGCCTGGGAAGGGAGGGTCTGGCACCTGAGTGCCGGCCTGACCAGCCCTTTTCAGCAGCAGGAACGGGATAGTGCCAGAGACTCCCCAGCAGTGTTATTTGCCTCCTGGCCGAGGGGAACCCAAGATGCTCTGCCTGGGTGAGTGCTCCTTCGGCCCACTGCCAGGCCGGGAGGGAGGCGAGGCTGTCCTTGAGTTGGGAGGCTCCCCGGACCCCCCTCACACTCCATGAGCCCCAAGAATCCACAACATTGTTTCGGTAGTCTGACTGTCTGTAGCTCATGTGTCACTCATGTGTTTTCGTGAGGGGAGTGGAAGGGATGGTTAGACAAGCTGGAGGTGAAATCGGAGGACTAGGAGGGGCTGGAGTCTGGGATGTAGAACTCCTGGATGCCAAGCTAATTTTTTCATTAGACTTGTGGAACCACAGAAGCTCCTTTCTTTTGAACTCTTCAGATTCTAAAAGACTTTGGGAATGAGCTCGGAAAGGGGTAACAGCTCATCCTAGGTGACACAGCAAGTCGGTGGGAAGGCTGGGACTCAAACCTACCAGGCCCCCTTACAGCCCTGAGGGCAGCACTCTTTGTGCTGTATGGGACGCCACCCATGGTCATCTCTTTCCTTCCCTCTCCACCTACACAGTTTAGTCCCTCTGGATTTAAGGGACCTGGGGGTGCAGGGAAGACTCTGTGCTGGGCAGCACCTCCCAGGGCCTCCTTCCCATCCCATCTTCTCCCCAGGCAACAGGCCCAGGGTAGCAACCCCTGCTTGGGCATCAAAAAAGCTGCAGCTCTCCTCTGACTGTCCTTGAGAAGCCACGGTCAGCCTTTGCCTTACAGATCCCCAGAGAACAAGGCTCCCTTTGCGCTTGGTGTCTAACCATAGTCCCTCATGCTGTAATCAAAGCCCAACTACTGCCTGAAAAGCAGGGTCAACAACTGACTGCATATCATGGCATCCCAGAAACACCCACATTGAGGTGCCTTGCTATGTGGGACCTGACTGGGAGAACCTCACCAAATAGTCATAGGTAGCATTGAGCCCTCATTGAGTCAGGCAGTGTCAGGCATACCTCACTGAATGGCCACCACACTCCTATGAGGTAGGTACAGTTTTACAGATTAGAAAACTGAGGCACAGATAGCTGAAGTAACTTGCCCACAGACATACTGCCAGAAGGAGTCAGAGCTGGGATTTGAACCTGTATTCTGGCTCCAGAAGAGCCCAAGCCCGAAAAGTTCTCTTATACTGCCTCTAATTCACAGGCCGTCTCCACTAGAGGTCATTGTGCCTATTCCCCTGAATCTGGATGTCCATCCAGCTCAGGCCAACCTTTGCTCACAGACAAGAATCAATCTAGTTTTTAAAGGCACCTGCTCCAAGGATGGAATCCCCCCTGGGAGTAATCAGACATTTATTTATTCATAGCCTTCTGGCTGGGGAGGGGAAACCCTCCCACCCAGGACTCACCAGTAGCCAGCTGTCTCAGTGCTCCTCATGCTTTCCCATTGGAGTATAATCAGGAGTGAACCAGCCTTGCCTCTAGTCTTGGCTCCCCAACTTCCATGCTGTGTGGCCCTGGACAAGTGATTCAAATTCTCTGAATCTAGTTTCTCAACTGTAATTATACATCTGCTTTTCGAGGCTGATGAGGATTAAATGAGAAATGAGGATAAGGGCCAGGAAGGACTGACTTAGCACATAGCTTGGCTCCCATGAAGTGCCCAGAACTAAGTGGTAAATAAATACTTCTTATCACCAATATCATCATCATCATCATCATTATTATACATTATTATTATACTGAAACCCTCTGCCCACGAGACCTGAGCCTCCTGCTTTCAGCCTTGTAGTTTAGCCTCCTTATTACAGAAAGGCAAACTGAGGCCCAGAGTGGGGAAAGACTTGCTCAGTGTCGCAGAGCAAATTAGTGGTGGAGGGGGAAGTAGCTATACCGTCTCGTGATTCCCAGTTGGATCCCCCCGTTTCTTCGTTTCTTCTCTTTTGCCCCTTCTCACCTCATGTCCTCCCCCAGCTTGCATAGGGGCTGGGGCCCTGGCACCCAGACCTG
Organism: Dugong dugon; assembly: GCA_030035585.1. Taxonomy (NCBI): domain Eukaryota; kingdom Metazoa; phylum Chordata; class Mammalia; order Sirenia; family Dugongidae; genus Dugong; species Dugong dugon. The sequence goes on from CM057471.1 coordinate 73,091,049, forward strand.
CCCGCCCGGTGGAGCCCCAGAAGAGAAGTGAGCAGCGCTGAAGGAATAGGCTCAGAGGCCCGGCGCGGGCGCACGTTCTCAGCCCCAGCCCTTTGTCTGCTGCTTTGTGATGGTAAGTGCTGCTCCTAAATCAGTTCTGTGACACTGTTATTGTTGCCCAGGGCGCAAAGAGTCTAAACTTTTCCCCTGAGGTCAAGAATGTGGCCGGTCCCCAAGCCGCCCAGAGCCAGGCCTGGGTGGCTGGGGGTGGGGCTGGGGCCTCACCCCAGGCTGGGGTGAGATATTGCGAGGAGGGGGTCAACTGGGAACAAAACGCTTTGAAAATGCCTCCTCTCCATCACTGCCAACATTGTCCGCTGCCCGCGGGGGGCCTGGCACCGCCTCGCCGGGGCTCCGGCCCCCAGCACTGGCCAGGCCCGGCCCGGCATCTGAAAATGGACAGAAGGTTATTGTCCCTTCTCGCAGCCCTTTGTCTGCCCCAGTTCCAGATGTCTAGGCTGGGACCAGGGAACTGACCCATGGTGGGCAGGGGGGAGGGGACAAAGGGGGAGAGCACGGGTCACTGCATCCTGAGGGGTTGTTCCCAGATCCTGAGATCCCACCCAGCCATGGCCAAGTCACCTTCTGGGCTGTCTCAGCCCTGGGATTGTCCCTGTCCCCATCCTTGCCTCCATCCACCAGATCAGGGTTTCAGCCTTGGGAGAAAAGGCACAGGGGTGCAGGGGTTAAAAGCGGGGGTTGGGGGGCTTGGGAGCCCCACAGATGGGGTCTGCATCCCAGCTGTATCCTAGTAACTATGATCTTGGGCAAGCTATGCCCTCTCTCCCAGCCTGCTTTCCCCATGTGGGGACCCAGTTACCTCATTCACAAGTAAAGACAGAGCCTTCCTGTCTGTGAGCCCTGTTCTAGGCATGGGGGCACAGTGGTGGGTGGGCCATTTGGATCCTTTCAGATTGTTAATAGTCCTAATAGTAGGAGGTAACATTTTTCACCCACTTCCTCTGTGCTGGGTTCTGGGATAACCATTTTACCTGCATTATCTCGTCCTTTTCATAATAAAATCGAAGACACAGGTATTGCTCTTATCTCATTTTCTAGCTTTGGAGACCAAGACACTTGCCCAAAGCCAGGCAGCCAGGATGCAGTAGAGCTAGGATTCTAGCCCAGGCTGGCCACCGCCACCGAGAGGTGGAACCTGATAATAACTGTTTGGAGATGCTGAGCCCAGAGCCTGGCACGGATCAGGGCTCAGTACACTGGAGCTGATGCTGTTGTTAATTCCATCCATAAGTTCCCCCATTTCCCAGATGGGGATGCTGAGGCCCAGACCAGGGAAAGAGAGCCTGAGTCAGGGAGCAGAGGGAAACAAATAGCAACGCTAACAGCGATTCCAGAGCCACCAGGGCTGGCCAGAGAGAGGCAGGCTGACTTAGTTTCAAACCCCAACTCCGTTAGCTTGGGCAAGTGATTTTAGGCTTGCCATGCCTCAGATTTCTCATCTGTAAAAATGAAAACAATATTTTACAGATTTAAAGCACTTAGCGCAATGCCTGGAGCCCTGGAGGCGCAGTGGTTAAAAGCTGTGGCTGCTAACCAAAAGATCGGCAGTTAGAATCCACCACCACCCCTTGGAAACCCTTCGGGGCAGTTTTACTCTGTCCTATAAGGGTGGCTGAGTCAGACTCAACTTGCTGGCAATGGTTTTTTGTTTTTTTTTTGTTTTTTGTTTTGGTTTAGCACAATGCCTGATACACAACAACTAATTAGGGTGATTATTACTATTGTTATTATAATTATCTGAATGGAGTTAACATTCACCCTTTGAATTTCCCACTTGTCCTCTCACCTGGGGTCACCTGAGGACAAGGCTCTGGTTGAGGGGAAGTTAGCAGTTGTTAAGGGTGGTGGGGATAGCAATGCTCCTCTTCCTGGGGTCTCTAGAAACCTTTAGACAGGCTACCTCTGTGGGGAAGGGGTGAGGACAGAAGGGATCGATTGGGGCTGGTGGGAGAAGGGGCTGCCTGGGACCAGAGGAGTTAACAGCTCCCAGGCCCTGGCGCAGCAGGGCTGCCACGCTGCAGCCGCAGGCAGCAACAGTTTTAGCAGAGGAGCCAGGGCTGCTTCCTGATGGGCAAAACAGCTGGCTGCCTGGGAAAAGAAAACAGCTGGCCTGGTCCCAGCGTCCTAAGGACAGAGGCAGAGCCTCAGAGGAGGACAGCTCCACATCTGGGGTCCTGGGAGAGGAGGGCATGGCCAAGAGGGAGCGGGTGGTCCTTAGGAGTATGTGTGGGTGTTGGGTGGGACCCCTGGAGATGAGGGGGGCGTGTGCAAATTCCTGCAGCAGGAGCCAGGGTATGCTGGGTCTAAGTAGAATGGACAGGGATGCCTCCAGCTGGGATTGGGGGTCTCAGTCTCCCCTCAAGTAGGAAAGATGAGGGGTAGGGGACCAGACGGGGCAAGCCTGTGCTCGACTCTGGGTCCTCTTGGACTGGGTTTGGACGTGAGGTGGGAAGGGAGCCTAAGCTGCGCTTTTGGACTCCTATCAGTCGAGCTGCATCCAGAACCAGGAGTGGGGCATGGGCCCATCCTCTGGCCAGGATCCTGGGCTCCCTTGGCCACAAAGCAGGACAGGGGTCCAGAGAGCCCCCAACTCGGGAGCCATGAAGCTGGCAGCTGGTAAGAGCTTCATCGTAGCATCCTCCCTGCCTTGCACCCCCATTCCCAGCCTGCTTGGCTGCCAGACTGTGAGGACTCCCAACCCTGGGGGCTCTGCCTGGGCCCTGGGGCACCCCCAGGCTGCCCCCACCCATTGGCAAGGTAGCGGCACCTGGGACTTTGCATGAGGTTGAGAAGATCGGCAGAGGGTTAATGCGGGTGTGGCCAGAGCCCACTGGACCAGAGCTACCTGCCTGGGTTCTGGACCCCAAGTCCCACAGGCCCCAATACCCCTAATTTCTCTCTGGCCAAGGGGGCTCCTCTAGCCCACCTCCCTAGCCTTCAGAAAGAGGGGGCTGGCCCCCCAACTGGGGTTTGCCAGCCTCAGTGCCCCTCTCCCTGCTGAAGGTCATGCTGCAGAGCCTTTGCCAGTGTGCAGGCCCTGGAGCTGAGGCTCCCAGAGGAAGAAGCGCTGGGGAGGGGGACAGTGCTTTCTGGGTCTCTATTTCTGGAAACGAGTAAAGCCTGAGGCGCAGGCGCCACCACCTGGGTTTAGACAGAACTACAATGGCCAAGGGATGGGTGCAAGGATGCTGTGGGGAGAAACCCAGAGCCCAACTAGGTTTGTCCAGTCTTGGCCCTACTCAGCCAGACAGGCCCAAACAGTCATTTTTTCCAGGTTTGGTACCCTCTATGACCTGGAGAGTGAGTCCTTACACTCTATAGGCCAGGTATTTCAGACTTGAGCTTGCATCAAATCACCTGAAAGCCTTGTTAAAACAGATTGTTTCACCTCCGCCCCAAAGTTTTTGATTCAGTAGGTCCGAGGAAGGACCTAACAATTTGTGTTTCTAACAATTTCCAGGTGAGGCTGATGCTTCTGGTCCAGGGACCATGCTTTGAGAACCGCTGCCTTAGAATTTCTGTTAATTGGGCTCAATAATACCTTTGCAGTGTATTAGTATTATGATGACAAAAAATGAGTGTAAATGGGAGTATAGGTGCTTGGTCAGCCCACCAAAATCAATGTCCAATCACATTTACATCTGGAGCCCACTCCATGTGCACTGGCTGGCTCTGCTCTAGGGGTAGGGGATGTAATTGTGAATGAGGTAGGATGGGTCAGGTCCCTGTCTCAGAATTCAGTCTAGCCAGGAGATAACCAGGCAGCCAGGCAAGTATAGCATGTGATCGTTCCACCTGAAGGTCTAAAAAAAGCCCAACCAAACCCATTAGCATCAAGTCAATTCTGACTCATGGCAACCCTGTGGGTTACAGAGTAGAACTGCTCCATAGGGTTTTCTTGGCTGTAATCTTCATAGATGAAGATTGCCACACCTTTCTTCCATGGTACCTCTGGGTAGGTTCAAACTGCCAACCTTTAGTGTAGTAGTTGAGAGCAAACCATCTGTGCCACCTAGGGACCTGGAGGTCTAAAAGGCAGCTCAAAATAATGTCCAAGACAGAACTCTATTTTCATATCCCACCTGCTCCTTCTCAAGTGTTCCCCATTCAGCAAATATAGCACCACTATCCAAACCAGTTTCAAAGCCTAAGTAGGAATCATCCTTGATTCCTCTCTCTCTCCCCCCACATCCAATCTCACAAGGCCTGTCAGTTTTGCCTCCATTATACCCCTCAACTCTGTCCACACCATCTCTTCCTGCCCAGTTTCCACCTTTGCCTCTGGCCTGCACCCTGCCCTGCATCCAGAACAGTCTTTTTAAAGACAGATCACGTCACTTCTCTGTTTACTCCCAACAATGCCTTCCTATTGCACTTAAAAAAAAAAAAAATTCCAAAATCATGCAAGGCTTCTGGGCCCTGTGACCTGGCCCTGCCCACCTATCTAACCTTACCTCCTACCCCACTGTCTTTGCTCACTTTGCTCCAGCTATACTTGCCTCCCTCCCTGTTCCTATCTCAGGATCTTTGCCCTACCCATGCCCTCCATCTGGAACATTTTTCCCCTGGATCTTTCCTTGGCTGGCTTCTCATGCTCCGGAATGTCTTCCCTGGCCCTTCTATCTAAACGTTGCCTCCCACTCCCAGCTACTCTCTCTTCTTACTCGTTTTATTTTGTTCATAACACTTAAACCGTCCCTTGGAATTGTCTTGTTTGCTTATCCATTTGTTTGTTTCCTGTCTCCCCTCACCAGAATGTAAGCATCCTAGGGGCAGAGACCATGTCTGTCTTGTGTGCCTCATATCCCCAGTGCCTAGAGCTGTAGCTGCATATAGCAGGGGCTCAGTATATTTTGTTGAATAGGTGGGATCATACAGGATGCCATGTAGGGTCCCTCAGACATGACATCAAGGATGGCTTTCCAGTGGAAGGAAGTTTAAGTTGATACTGAAGGTCCTGTAGGAGTTGGGTAGGAGGAGAAAGACCTGTCCAGGCATCATAGGGACCAAAAAACAAAAGAAGCAGCATGCAGTTTTCTGGCAACTGTGAATACTCCAGTTTGGCTAGAGCAGAAGGTTTAGTGGAGAGAAGAATGGAGGAGCAGAGCAGGTGGAGAAACTGCGGGTTGGCCATGCAGGGCCTCTCTGCCCTTGATGGGCTTGAGGTCTACGGTGAGGGTGTAAAGTCAGGCGTTTAGAAAGGGCTGCTGAGTACGGGAGCATTTCCAGGGAGAAAGCCTGGTGGTGGGGAGGCCTGGGGGGTGCAGTTGGTCAGGTGAGCAATGCTGATGCTCTGAGCTAGGCCATTGGCAGTGCAGAAGAAAAGAAGTGGCCATGTGCAGGAGACACTGAGGAGGTGGTCCTGCCAGGACAAGGTGATGGTGTGGATATGTAAGGTGAGAAAGAGGGACTTGTCATCAGTGACTCCCAGGTCTTCAGCTTGAAGGACTGGATGGGCAGAGTTACCATTTCCTAGGATAGAAGGACTCTGCAGGGGGAGCAGGTTTGGAGGAAAGGTGGGGGTTCTGTTTTGGATAGGTGAAGTTTGGGTCTAGGTGGGCAGTTGAGATACATGTCAGGTTTCCAGAAAGAGGAAATGGCCTATGTGGTCAGCTGCTGTTAAGAGGCTGAGCCCTCTAGAATGACGAGGATCTATCCATTTAGGGGAGTGGCAGGCAGCAGTGGTTTGCCTGGAGCAGCCTTTGTGTGTGTCAAGCAGTGAATTGAGGTAACAAGTGATACTGGGAGCAGGTAAGAAGTGATACAGGGAGCAAAGCACAGATTCCCCCATCCGCCTACTTCAAGAGGTTTGGCTTGAAGGGAAGAAGAGAGATAGGGCCGCAACTAGGGGCAGGGAGGTAGCTTGGTGTTTCCTTATTTTAAGTTGGGGAAGATTTACATATTTTGGAATGCTGAAGGAAGGATCCAGAAGAGTGAGACGTTGATGATACAGGAGGGGTAAGGGGATGGCATTATGGTCATTTCTTTGAGAGGAGGGAGATGCCTCTTCCATTGTAACAAGTGGTAAGAGTGGAGGCTGGTTTGTAGGCAAGCGGTAGAAGGTTTGGAGGCTGGAAATGAAAGTTCCCAGGTGATGGCTTCTATTTTTCTCCAAGAAGATGCAGGGAAATCCTCGTTTAGGTGGGGAGGAAGTGGAGTTGGGCTTCAGAAGATGGGGGGGGGGGTGCGGGCATTTGAAATGCCACTAAGAGAGGGCAAGGAGCATAGGGAAATAAGATGGTGGGCTCTGTGAGAACCCAGTTGAGGATGGAGATCATGAATTTGCAGTGGCCCCAACCTGCCCAAAAGCAAGATGGTTACAGAGTTGGGGCTTTTTCAGGAGGGTTGGTGGGAGAACCTCAGAAAAAGGGTGTCAGTGACAGGCTGGACCATTAGGTGGCCTGGGGAGGGAGGGAGGGAAGGAGAGAGGTGAAGATGGGAAGGGCTGATGCTTTGGGAGGAGAAGGAGGAAGACTCAAGACCAGGGAAGAATCTGGAAGCCCCCATGACCAAGAGGATGGGCAGAAGCTCTAAGACATGGAGAACTCTGGGATGGCTAAGGTGGGGGACACTGCTTTGCTTTAGAAAGGGAATCCCAGTTCAGGCTCCAGCCTCCCAGCCAGAGGCTACTAATGCAAGGGAAGAAATTCCTGAATCTCTCCAGGATGCTTTCTTGGGGCCTTGGCCCTTCTCGTTGCAGGTCACTGGCTGGGAAATGGCCCCACCTGGGAGCTTTGACCCTGAGCCTGGTGGAGGTGTTGGAGCTCAGCTGGAGGTCAGGACTCAGGAGTCCGATGCCCCTACGAGCTGTCCCGTCACTAGGTAAGTCCATTCCTGGCTGGGCCCCACCGCTCCCAGTGGAGATAGTATGCCCAGGCCTAGTTCGCCTACCTGACTCTGGGAAAAGGCTGAGAGGGAGAGTCAAAAGGTGCCTGAAGAAAACTGGATCCTCCAGGTGGGGTGGGAGGCTGAGTATGTGGGGGAGATGTCTGCCTTTCCTTGGGCTGCCTCCCCTGGGGCCGCCTTCTCTGACTGGTTTCTTTTCCGGGAGCTCTCCCTGTGTGCCAGACTCCCCACAGAAGCTTCCAGTGCATTCATTCTCTCAAAGAATCCTTGCAAACCCTCTCAGGTGTTATTGGCCCCATTTTCCCTATGTTCAGGGAAAAGACCTGTCTGATATGGGCAGTACATACCAGGCTAGAAACGACCCTTAGTGCCTCCAGGCCCTTCCTCTTTTCTGCTGGAGACCCATTCCCATCTCAGCAGGGTCCTAAGGACCACGGTTCTGCCCCAGGGGAGGCTGTATCCCCTGATTTTAGGGGACTAGGTCGCTGTGAGGGGCTGTGTGGTGCTCAACAGTTCTACAATCAAAGAGTGGGCTTTGCTCTCTTAAAGGGTCGGAGCAGCCAAGTGCTGGAGGGGAGGACGACAATGCCCTGGGGAAGCCAGCCTCAAAACGCCGCGGGATGGCTCGCCCAGGTCAGGGAAACCCACTTCCCGGCTTCCAAACCCGGTCTTCCTCTGAGACCTACGCGTCACCTCTCTGGTCTGCGAAGTTTCCGTCTGGGCCCGCCAGAGGGCGCCCGGGGGCGAAGGCGGGGGCGGGCGCCGGGGAAACCCGGAAAGGTAGCGGCCGGGTCGGTGCTACCCCGCGGGAACTGCGGCTAAAGTCTGAGGGTCGGATTGTCAGAGAATCTGGATTCAGGCGCGTCGGACGCCCAGTGAAGCCGGATTCCCGGGGCTGAACGATCAGGGATTTGAGGAGTCGAGCGCCCTCACACGCTCGGGCGGCTTCAATGCCGTCACCCCAGGCCCTCCCCTTCTCTTCTCCCCATTCCGGGGTCCTGCGCAGGGGGAAGTGTCTGTTCCTGGGGCGCGTCTGCAGGCCCTGGCCTTCCCGATGCCCCTGGCAGAGGAGCAGAAACTCGAGAATCCAAGCAAGGGGTGGGGGAATGAGAGACCACTCTTAGCATGTACTCTCCATTCCCCACCCCCTTCGCCTCGCCTCGACCCCCTCCCTGCCCCGGGCACCGCCCCGCCCGGCCGCCCCGCCCCGCCCACTCCCCCTCTGCTCGGCGGGCCGCGCCGAGGGTAGCCGCCGCAGCCGCCGCCTGAGCGCCCGCCATGCACGTTGCTCCCGCCGTCCCGCTGCTCCAGCTGCTGCTCCTGCTGGGGTCGCGGCTGGCGGCTGCGGGCGTCGCGGAGCCGCCGCTGCCCGCCGTGGTCCTTGCCATCGTGGCCCGCAATGCAGAGCATTCACTGCCCCACTACTTGGGCGCACTGGAGCGGCTGGACTACCCCCGGGCCAGGCTGGCCCTCTGGTGAGAGAGACCTGGGCATTGGCATTCACGGGACATCTCCCCCCAGCTTCCTAGACGGCCCCCAGCCCCCATGGCCTCATCTGCTCCTTGCCCAGACAGGCCCCACCCTCACAGACAGCCCTACACAGCCCCAAGCCCTCAGGCAGGACCCCTTATCCTCCTGGCGGACGAATATAGACCTAGTTCTTGGCTGTAGGGCGACCCAGGGACACTCATCCCTTCTTCCAGTCCGCTTCTCCTCCTCTTGGGGCCTCCTTTGGGTGTAAGTTGGGCCTAGCCCCTCTTACCCCAGCCCTTGGAGCCCAGACTCAACCCTGGTAGCACCTACGGTTGGCTTGACTTGGAGAGACTGGAATCGCTGGAGTCTCCTGAGGCTGGAGTCCCCTGGGGCCTGATGTGGCCAGAATCAGCAGGACTGGGGCTTCCTGGGGAGCAGGTGGGAGTGCTGTCAGCCCTGGGCTGCATGCTGTTCTGCAGGGGAGTCAGACTGGCTCTCCTCCAGCTGGGCTAGGCCCTGTCAGCCAAGGGCTGCACAGCTGGGGGCTGTCCGCTTTCCTGGAGTCTCTCCCCCTAGGCGTATGCATAGGGCACTGGAATCAGAGACCTCAACCTCCAGTCTCTGGAAGCCAGAACAGGGAGGAGTCCCAAGCTGAGGCTGGGGATAAACTGAGAGAAATGACAAACTACCCCCCACCACCTTCACCCAAGACACCAAAGTCGGATCGGAGGTGGAGCCATGGTCTGGGGAGGCTGCCCACAATTACCAGTTTGGGAGTCAGTTCCCACCCCTCCAAGACTTGACACGTAGTTAGCCTTCACTCCTGGGGAATTGGTTTAAAGGGGCAGTATCACTCAAGCCGGGACTCTTGGCTAAGCCCTGCTCCTCTGTCACAGGAGCCCCTTCCCCAGTAGAAGAGACCTATGCCCTGAGGCAGCTGGGCTTGAGCTCATCAGCACTTCTCCAGAATCCTTTTTACAGCTTGCTGGTGGAGGGAAGCAGCACTGTTCTGTCCAATCCTGACAGAGAGGGGAAGGGACTGACCTGTGGTCACACAGCAAGAATGGAAAGTAACCAGGGAATGTAGCAGGTGTGCTCCTCAAAGCTGAGGTACCTTTCATCTTTGAAAACACATTTACCTTTTGTTCTCTCAGCCCATGACATGGTCAGGAAAGCTTATAGCAACAGAGGGAGAAACTGAAGTCCAGAGGGGGAACAGGACTTAACTGAGGTCACATGGTTGATCAGAGAACTGTGATTGGGACCTGACTGTCCTACCTCCAGCCCCCGTACCCCTAACTGTAACACATTTACCCTGAGTGCCACTCATCCGTGGCCAGGGGAGACCAGCCTCACAGGTGTTGGTACTCCAGGGGTTAAGGCTGGGTTTCCTCCTTCTGTGTCGGTGCCCTCTTACCCTTCTTCCTCTGTGTCCCCAGGTGTGCCACAGACCACAACGTGGACAACACCACGGAGATGCTACAGGAGTGGCTGGCTGCTGTGGGTGATGACTATGCAGCTGTGGTCTGGAGGCCTGATGGGGAGCCCAGGTGGTGACCTGAGGGGAAAGGTTCTGGAGAAGATGGGGAACAGTTGTAGCCCAGAGAGGAAAAGGGGTAGCCCAGGGCCAGCCAAGGGCTCTGTCCGCTGCCTTACAGAGAGGGAGAGACAACCACGCCACAAGAACATCTCATCTTTTTACTCCCTCAGGTCCTACCCAGATGAAGAGGGTCCCAAGCACTGGACCAAAGAACGGCACCAGTTTCTAATGGAGTTGAAGCAGGAAGCCCTGACCTTTTCCAGGGACTGGGGGGCTGACTATATCCTGGTAAGAAAGTCTGGCCTAGGATTGACTTCTCACTGGTGATGGTGTCTGTCCCTGGCAAAAATGTTGATGTGACTGAACCACTCCTGTAGGCTGGATTCTTTACCTGACAATCTGGACCAGAGCCTAGATGAGCTATTGAGCTTGGATCCCTAGGCTGAGTTCAGACTAGGTACTAAGCCTGGATCTCTGAAATAGATTCTAGGGTATATACTTAGCCTAAATTCTGGGCCAGAGTCCAGAGGACAAACAGTCTGGGTCCATGGACTAGAACTCAGAGTAGTTATTTGGATTCACTCTGTAACCCATATCTCAGATAAGGTTCTTTGATCAGCAACTCAGGTCCAGTCTCCAGACCCAATCCCTGAACCAGCAGCTCAGACTAAATCCTTGGTCCAGAAACAGATCTACTGGGTTTGTTGGTTAGACTACTCTTTAAGGGAACTCCCATTGGATTCTGGGAACAACTCTAGGTCTCTGGCAACCTGGAGGGATCCCATTCAGTGAGTTTCTCAGAGGTCTGTGGCCCAGACAGGGCTGGGGCCTGTGACACCCCTCCTCCCCTACCCTCCCAGTTTGCAGACACAGACAACATTCTAACCAACAACCAGACGCTGCAGCTTCTTATGGAGCAAGGATTGCCTGTGGTGGCCCCAATGCTGGACTCCCAGACCTACTACTCCAACTTCTGGTGTGGGATCACCCCCCAGGTGAGGCTAGGGATGAGGGCCTCAGGAAGTTTGAGGCCCTGGGAGGAGGGACAGACCAGAGAGCAGAGAGCCTGAAGGTATTGGTGTCTGTGGGCCATGGCAGGGGAAGCAGTTGCTGGGAATGAAGGGAGGGGCCCTTTACAACCCAGAGCACTCCTCTTCCCCAGGGCTACTACCGACGCACAGCTGAGTACTTCCCCACCAAGAACCGCCAGCGCCAGGGCTGCTTCCGTGTCCCTATGGTACATTCCACCTTCCTGGTGTCCCTGCGGGCTGAGGGGACAGCCAAGCTCGCTTTCTACCCACCTCACTCCAACTACACCTGGCCCTTCGATGACATCATTGTCTTTGCCTACGCCTGTCAGGCAGCCGGTGAGGACTAGCCCTCCTTGAGCATCCCTTGAAGGCCTCTGGGTCTTTGCACATGCTGTTCCTCCTTCTTAACATGTCCTTTCCCACTCCTCACTTTATCCTGTTAACTCCTGTTTGTCCTTCTTGAAGGTTGTAGCCTTTCTTGAGCCTGCTGCCCCTAGTGGGTTAGATGCCCCTCCTCTGGCTGTTCCCATCTTGGCACTTTCATTTATTTCATTAGGCATATATTTATGGAGTACCTACCATGTGCCAGGCACTGGGGAGACAGGTAAAACCAAGCAGTCCCTGCCCTCCTGGAACTTCCAGTCCAGTGTGAGACAGATGTCAATCAAAGCATCACACAAATCTATGTCCAGTCCACAACTATGACAAGAAGGAGAGCTTCTCAGTTCTTGGTCCTTTGTGAGCTTAGACTGGAATTGACCAGCTCAGGGAAGTCTTCCTGGAGAAAGTGACCCTTTGGGCTGAGATCTAAACTATGAGTAGGCATTAACAAGGCAAACAGAGCAGGAAAGAGCATTTCAGTTAGACAGACCACTAGGTGCAAAGGCCCTGTGGCAGCAGGGAGCATAAGAAGGTAGTATGGCTAGAGCACAGTGAATGAGGAGGATATGGCACAGGCCAAGGCAAGAAAGGTTGCCTGATTGGCAAGCATCTGGTCTTTTGTCTGAGAGTGTTGGGCAGCCATCGAAGGGTCACATGATTGGATTTACACGTTGAAAAGATGAGTAATCTGGTGTTAATTATTTTTAAGATGAAAGTTACTAGAAGGTGTTTGGGTGTGGATGGGATAGAGGCAGTCTTAAAGAAGAATTGAAGTTTTGTGAAAGAGAGAGGGACTGACATTGGAGTGAGGCTCTTGAGAAGGTTGCAGGGAATGTAATTTGGGGTGTGAATTGAGGGTTGGCCGAGGACACGAGGACTGTCTGGTGGGTAGAGAAGAATGTTGCTGGTGATCAGGGTGAATTACTATTTAATCAAGAAGTGTTGCTCCTGAGCCAGCAGTATGTAAGCAGTGGCCAGAGAGGATGGTGTTGTAATAGGTTGCTTTGTGCACAAGGTGCAGTTTCTCTTGCTGGCAAAGTCTGCAGTGTGCAGACACGTGAGAAGGAAAAAAAAAAATCATTTCAAGTGCAAAAAGTAAGTGACGTGGAACAAATAAATGGAGAAAATGAGAAAAAGCAAAAGTGTTCCCTTGTATTTTCATTGCTACCACTACGTTGAGTAACCACTGCTGTTTCTTGGTCAGTGATTTGAAGGAATTTCATGAACTGTAGGTATTTCTCCATCATTCATGCTTCCAACATCCAGGTATTGCATCCCTGCTATGACCCAGGCACTTTGCTTAATGCTGGCATGGGGTTAGCTTTTAAACGGATACAACGCGCCTGCCCCTGAGGAGTTCACAGTCTAGAGAAGATAAAGAGTAAATAAATAAAGGTGATGGTGTGTACATGAGGGTGAGGACAGTGGGGATGGGCAGAGATGGGGGAGATACAGAGAGTGGAACAACAGGGCTTGGTGGCATCATGTGGCTGTGGTTGATGGGGGTTTGCTCCTTCCTCACTGTGGTCTCCTGAGGACAGGGACTCCATCTGTCTTGCTTCTCACCAGGTGGATGCCCAGCACAAGGCCTGGCACACTGCAGGTGCCCTAGACACGTCTGTTGAGTGAATAAGCCATCTCAGCAGAAAGACTCCTTAGATATCATTTGATCCAAGCCCTTTTGCCCTCCAGTCACACAGGTGGGGAGACCGAGTCCCAGCAAGGACTCACAGATGGTTCACTAGTAGAGGTGGGCCTAGGACCTTTCAGCTGGGTTCTAAGTGCCCTGCCTGCCCTACTCCAACCAGAATTCGGCCTTTCTCCACAGGGGTCTCGGTCCATGTGTGCAACCAGCACCGTTATGGGTACATGAATGTGCCCGTGAAATCTCGCCAGACGCTGGAGGACGAAAGGGTCAACTTCATCCACCTGATCTTGGAAGCACTTGGTGAGGCTGGGAGCTGGTGGCACTTGCCTGCCACCATCACTCCCTGCCAGTACCCCCATAGGCCCTGACCTTAGGGTGTATTGAGCTTGGGGTCCCACCCTTGCCCCTAACTTGTTCTATGATTCTGGGCAAATACCCTCCCCGCCCCCCGGGGCCTCAGTCTCCACATCTCCACAAGGGGGGCAGTTGGTTTCTGTGATCTCAGAGGGCCCTTCCAGCTGGGCCTTCTGCCAAGGGGGCAGGAATGAGGTGATGGAGGGGAGGCACTAGGACTCCAGGGTAGAGCCAGTAGGGACTTGTGGTTTGGGGGATGCTTCCCTCTGCAGTGGACGGGCCCCCCATGCAGGCCTCGGCTCATGTGTCCCGGCCCCCAAAGAAACCCAGCAAGATGGGGTTTGATGAGGTAAGTCCCCCCAACCTGTGGAATTGGGGTCGGGAGGTGTGTAGGCTTTCCCCCTCTCCCAGACCTGTATCCACCCTCCTCCTTCAGGTCTTTGTCATCAGCCTGGCCCGCCGGCCTGACCGCCGTGAGCGCATGCTGAACTCGCTCTGGGAGATGGAGATTGCTGGGCGGGTGGTGGACGCTGTGGACGGCCGGTGAGGCTTGCTGTGGAGGGACTGGGCAGTTGTGGGTACAATGTGGTCCGTTCCTGAGCTCCCTGGAAGTAGGAAAAGCAGACATGTTCAATGAGTTTCCTGTTCTAGGAGGTATTCAAACAGAGCTTGATTGATGTTTGTCTCAGGGGGCTTGAGGGAGGATGAATACAGGACAAGATGGCCCTCTGGCAGGAGGAGAGAGGAGTGGGTAAGGCCCAGTATCTGGAACTATGGGGCTTGGGTTTCAGCTCTGCTGCTTTCCAGCTGTGTTACCTCCAGCAAGTTGCTGAATGCCCCCATCTCTGAGCCCCATTTCCTCATGTGTAAAATGGCAAATGCTTGTGCCTTCCTCTTGGGGGGTTTTGTAGGGGCTCAGTGAACATTTAAGCCAGGGCCTGACACGTAGTAAATAACCCAAAGTATTAGATGTTTTCATTATTACTGTCACGATTCTTACTCTCTTTTGTGGATTTAGGCCCCTGATGGGTAGGGGTGAGGCAGACTAGCTATTTCCCCTGGGGGAACCCAGAGACATGACCTCTCCAGCCACCAGAGTCACACACGGCCCCATGTGCCTACTGCTGTTTGTCCAGCCTTTGTTTGGCCTCCTGCCCAAGAAGTATCAACCATGTTCTTCACATCCTTCCTGGGGTGCTTCCCCTTCAGGCAGCCACCCTGCCCTGTCCCACCCATGCAGCTGCCCCTTCCCCGAGGGTTACTGGCTTCCCAAGGCGGCTATGGTTCCTCAGGACCAGTCACTGATGATGTTAGGTCACATGAAGGAGTTCCAAGACTGAAACCTTCAAACCAGACTCTAGTGTGACTGTTCCCAACATGCACAGGCCAGGCCCTTCAGGGGGGTCCCTAGCGGGCACTCCTTACCCAAGCACCCTGTTACACCCATCTCCCTCAGAACCCTCAACAGCAGCATCATCAGGAGCCTTGGCGTGGACCTGCTCCCTGGCTACCAGGACCCCTACTCAGGCCGCACGCTGACCAAGGGCGAGGTGGGCTGCTTCCTCAGCCACTATTCCATCTGGGAGGAGGTGAGGACCCCTACCCCCTTGGTCATGCCCTTCAGGGAGAGCAGGGACCAGGTTGTTCTAGTTGCTGCTCTATGCCCAGCGCTGGGTTCAATGAAGGAGTGCGTTAAGACGTAAATGCCAGTGGCTTTAGACTTCTGTGTGTTCAGCACCAGACCGGGCTCCACTGTGGGGCACCCTTATTTATTTATTTAGTTTCCTGGGGGCTGCCGTAACAAAACCCCACAAACTAGGTGACTTATAAGAGCATAAATTTATTGTCTCACAATTCTAGAGGCTAGACGTCTAAATCAACAGGTCATCTGGGTCATGCTCCCTCCAAAATATCTTGTCTTTCCCAACCTGTAGTAGCCCCAGGTGTTCCTTGGCTTGTAGATAAATCTTCATATGGCCGCCCTTTCTCTGTCTGTTTCTCTGGTCTCTGCTCTCTCTCTCTCTTTTTTAAAAAATTATTTATTTTTGTTGTTGTTGAGAATATACACAGCTGAACATACACCAATTCAACAATTTGTACGTGTACAATTCAGTGACATTGATTACATTCTTCAAGCTGAGGGGCACCCTTATTTATTGTAGTCTTTATGGAGCACCTACTGTGTGCCAGAAGATGTTCCACTCTGAGAACACAGAGATGAACAGGAAAAACGTAGTCCTCGCCCTCCTGGGGCTCGTGGCCCAGAGTGGGGCACAGAAATCAAGAAAGAACCAAGGGCATGAACAAACGTGAACTCCTGACCTGGTGTTGGGTCAGGGTGAGTCTTTCCATGGAGGTGCAGGGAGAAGAGCCTTCTAGGCAGAGGAAAACTGAGGGCAAAGGCCCCGAGCAGGAAGGAACTCAGTGTGTCCAGGAGTGGAAAGAAGGGAGACCTGGGGGTTGGCACATTCTCAACACTTGGCCAGGAAGCCTCAGCCTGGGGCCTGGGGGCAGGAGAGCCCAGTGAAGGGTCACTGTCTGGACACTGCTGGGGAGACCGAGAGACTGGGCCCTCAAAGACACACCCTCTCCAGGAGACAGTGCAAAGACTCACTCCTTGTTTTATTTTCTGCGTGTAACCAAAATGTACATATATGTGTGGGTGTGTATTTTATTTATGCTGGTTTTTTACTCTCCCTGGAGAAATTGAAGGATGATTTATATTTCATTATTTACTGAGCTGATTTCATGTTCTTTTCACCTTTTCAATAGTTACAAAGTATGTTTTTTCTCTGGGATGTTGGTGGTTAGGGTCTCCCCCATTCCCTGCCCTGCCCAGCTTCCTGAGCAGAGCTCAGGAAGTGCAGAGCTGAGGTGAAGAGCTGGGCCCTGGAGTCCAACAGATCCAGGTTCAAATCTTGATTCTGCCACTTCCTGGATATGTGGCCTTGGAGAAGTGGTTTCACCTCTCTGCATCTCCATCTCCTTATCTGCAAAATGGGGATCGTCATGTTTCCCACCTCTTGAGGGTCTCTTGAGATAAGCAGTAGGACTGTGGCCTCAATGAATGGTAGCAAGGGTTGTGCTTACCATCATGATTCTAACTGGAGACCTAGATTGGGGACCTGGAGGGCCTTGAATGAGGTGGTAGGATTTTAGTCCCCAGGCAGTGGGAGCCACAGCAGGCTTTGGAGCAGCTGAGTGATGTGGTCAAGGCTGTGTCTTTGGAATATAACTGAAGCCAGTGAGAGCCTGTCCGCTTCAGGCAGTTGGGAAGGGGATAGCCCAAATCTGAAGAGCTATCTCCCCACCCTGCTGTGTACTGCAGGTGGTTGCCAGAAGCCTGGCCCAGGTCTTGGTGTTTGAGGATGACGTGCGCTTTCAGAGCAACTTCAAAGGGCAGCTGGAGCAGCTGATGGAAGAGGTGGAGGCAGAGAAACTTCCCTGGGACCTGATGTAGGCAGCCTGTGCCCCAGGGGCAAGGGAGAGGGGTGGGCCTCTTGGGCTCTGCCTCATCCTCTGGGAACCCTGGCAAGTCCCACTTCTGAGTCTGGCCCTGTAAGAGCGGAGCTGGGGGAGGGGTCCTGGGATACCTCAGGGTCTTTGGTGACTCCTGAGACCTTTGCATCACCTACAGCTACCTTGGCCGGAAGCAGGTGAACCCTGAGGAGGAGGCGGTCGTGGAGGGGCTTCCACACCTAGTGGTGGCCGGGTACTCCTACTGGACGCTGGCATATACCCTGAGCCTGGCGGGGGCCCGCAAGTTGCTGGCTTCCCAGCCCCTGCACCGGATGCTACCCGTGGACGAGTTCCTGCCCATCATGTTTGACCAGCACCCCAAGTGAGTCTTAGTCAGGTGGGGGCAGGGCAGGGGGTATGGCAGGGGCATCCCGTCCCAGGAGCCCACGAGCAAGTGTCAAGTCCACACCCCTTGCTCGGCAGTTGGAGAGACTGAGGCTGGTGAGGCAGGGTCACTTGTCCCAAGTCACCAAGGAATAGCCCAGCCTAGCCTTGGAGTCAGACTGACCTAGGTGTGAATCCTGTGCCGCCCGTATTCTGAGCCTCTGTTTCCCCATCTGAAAAATGGGGATAATAGAAATCCCACCTCTCAGGGCTACATTGGGGATTAGCTAGGGTGGGCAGGGAGGTGCTTTGGGCTGGTGAGGTCCCTAGCTCCAGGCAGACATGCGGTCTGGGATGAGGCCCCTAATCAGTCCTCCTGAGCCATCCTCCCATCTCGCAGCGAAAAGTACAAGGCACACTTCTGGCCACGGGACCTGCAGGCTTTCTCAGTCCAGCCCCTGCTCACTGCTCCCACTCACTATGCGGGGGATGAGGGGTGGCTTAGTGACACGGAGACATCCTCCCTCTGGGACGACGACAGTGGCCGCCTCATCAGTTGGAGTGGCTCTCACAAGACCTTGCGCGACCCCCGCCTGTACTTGGCCAGCAGCAGCGGGCACAGCCTCCAGCCCCAACCCCGGGACGAGCTCTAGGTGAGGGCAGGGCTGGGCCCCAGCCCTGTGGGCCTTGATTTTCTCTCTCCTTCTGTGGTGTGACTCTGTCTGGTGCCTACTTTCCCCTCTCAGCCTAGCTTCTCTCTCTGACTCTGACTCCGGCTTTATCTCTGTCTGTCGCTATGTCTTTGTCTCTGCATCCTTCTGTCCATCTCTAGCTTTTTCTCTCTCTGCCTGTCTCCACCTCCTCTGTCTCTTTGTGTCTCTGACTACCTTTGTGTCTGTTTCTGTGTGTCTGGCTGTCCTTGGCTTTCTGTCTCTGCCTCTCACTGTCCAACTCTATGTCTTTCTGTCTCTCTTCCTACCTCTCCTGTCCCACCAGGTCCAGCTGGTGCTCACTAAAGGTACACCCAGGAGCAGGCCAGCAGCTTCCCAGAGAGGAGAGGAAGAGAGCACGGCAGGAGTTGCCCTCAGGAACCACAGACCCAGTAGAGCCTTGGGACCAGCATAGGCATGGCCACTGTGCCCTCTGGACCCTTCTCCAGTCTTATAGAGGGAGAAACCACTGAGAGATGGATCCCATTCCCATAGGTCACATAGCAAAAGGGCAGGACTCGAGGGCCCCCTCACCCTGCCTGGCCTGATTCAGGGCTTGGGGTGGGGGGAAGGAGGGAGGCTCCCCAGCCTTCAGTTCCCGGCTGGGTAGACCCCGGAAGCCTGCCCTACCTGAGGACTCAGCCACTAGGGCTATTCTGCCCTTCTACCTCCACCTCATCTCCCTCCCCAGCTTGACACCTGGGTCCTTCCTGCCTGGACCCACCCTCTTCCCTGCCCTGTGGGAAGGACAGGGGGGTGGGAGGAGGACCCTTGCAAACCTGGTGCCCAGCACGCAGTAGGTCCTCAATAAAAGCCGACTGGTATTTGTACTTCATATTTTTTTAACTCCTAGTTCAGCCCCTTTGCATCTCACCTGGCCTGGGAGAGAGGCAATCTGTTGAGCAGTTGGAGTGGTGGAGAGGGAAAGGGCAGGGTTGATAGGAGTCAGGCCAACCTGGGCTCCACTCCAGGCATCACGTCCTCTCTGGGGCATATTTGGTGGGTATTATCCCCTCCGTGGGCCTCAGTCTACTCATTGGTAAGGTGAGGTGGGAAGAAAAGAACCATCTCATGGGATGGGAGGGTACAGAGTGGCCTGGTCTGGAGCCTGGCCACAGTGAGGGCTCACTCAGTGGGGTGTTGTGGTCATCACCAATGCCATCTCTAGCCCACCTTGGTTATCATGGTTATTACCAGGCTGGTCACGGTGGGCTCAGGCCAGAAACAGGCCTGCTGATGTCTCCCTCTTTGGATCTTCACTTGTGCAGTTGGAACCCTAGCTTAGGCCCCAGGCCCTCAACGAGGCCAAGAATTAGTGATCCCTCCCCTGAGAAGGACTCGGGAAGAGTCAGGGCTCCTGTCCAGCCCTAACCAATGTAGCCACCAGAGGGCGCAATATGGCAGAGCCCGGACCTCGTGGTGTGGGGCTGATGACAGGGAAGGGAGCATGGGGTGTCTGGAATCAACTCCATGCTGAGGGGCCACCCACAGCAGCTTTAGGTTCTTCTGCTGGGAACTCCTGGCTCCCCTGTCATATTGAGTTGATTCTGACTCATGGCGACCCCCTGTGTGTTGCAGAGTAGAACTTAACTGAAATGGGGAAGAATGTGGGTGGTGCTTGTTTGGGGGCAGGTCAGAGGCTTAGTTCTAGATGTGCTAAGTTTGAGATCCAGGTAAGGATGTCAAATAGTAGTTGGAGATGGGTCTGGGGTGGAGATAGAAACTTGGAATCCCCTTCCTCATCCAGAAATCCTGGCCTCAAACCACACTCCATCACTGGTTACCTGGGGAGCTTGTTAAAAAGAGGTGTAGCCAGGTTTGCTAAGCTCACTATGTCTGTCCATACCCCTTTCACCAGAGACTCAAACAGTTGGCAAAAATGAAGCTCATCACTTTATATGCCAATATAGAAAAAAAAAATTTTAAGTCAGGTTTATTGAGGTATAATCTATATACAACGAAATTTACTTTTTAAAGGTTTGATGAGTTTTGACAAATGTGTACAGTCATGTCGTCATCACTACAAGGAAGATATAGAACACACACATCTACCCAGAAAATTGTCCCTTGGCCCCTTTGCAGTCAATTCCCTTCTCCCACTCCAGCACCTGGAAACCAATGATTTATTTTCTGTCTCTGTGGTTTTGCTTTTTCCAAACTGTCATACAAAGGGAATCATGCAGTATGTGGCCTTCCGTCTAGCTTCTTTTATCCAGCACAGTGCTTTTGAGATTCATCCATGTTGTTGCTTGTATCAGTTTTACATTCCCTTTTATGGCTGAATAAACAAAAAAAAACCAAACCAGTTGCCACTGAATTGATTCCGACTCATGGCAACCCCATGTGTTTCAGAGTAGAACTGTGTTCTACAGGGTTTTCAGTGGCTGTGATCTGTTGGAAGTAGATCCCCAGGACTTTCTTCCATCGAGCTTCTGGGTGGGTTTGAACTGCCAACCTTTTGATTAGTAGACAAGTGCCTGAATAGTAGTCCATTATATGGATCTATCACAATTGATTTATCCATTCATCACAGGTAGACATATGGGTTATTTCAAGTTTGGGGCTTGTGGTGAAAAGAATTCCTTTATGTGGCCCTCTGCCCCAGTTCTCTACCCTAGAGGGTTTGTTACTTTTGTTCAGGTTGATTGACATTTCCTGGGTAAGCTGTAAACAACTTGTGGTTTGGTACTTTTTATCTGGCCCCGGGTTGCATGCAGCCTGCCCTGTGATTGGTCTGTTTTACACACCTTGCCGAGATTGGTCAATATACTTATGTAAATAAAGTGACTATAACTTACTATGCAGATGAAATGTCTGTGGCCTGCCGAGAGGGATTGGTCAGTTTGTGGCCATGATGGGAGCGCTATGCCTTGAAACTGACCAGGAGTTTGCTTATACATGTGGCCAACCCCATAGAGGTTGGCAGACAGAAGAAGGAAGAAAGAAGCAGGAAAGGAGAAAAGGCAAAAGAGGCAAGAAGAGAGAAGCAGAGAGAGAGGAGGCAAGGAGCTTCCTAAAAGAGCTATAACATAGTCAAGGACTGTAACACTGAAGACAGCAAGAGACCCGGAAGGGGCTCTGTGGCAGAGTTGGTGATGATAGCAGAAATCTGCTGCTAGGAATGCAGCTAAGAGAGCTGAACAAAACTGCTATGTTGGCTATGAGCTAGGTCAGTTAGCAGTGGAGAGGCCCATGGCAGGGAGACTGAAGGCGGAGAGGTCTGCACAGCTGAGAAAGGGTGTGGGCAGCCAAAAGGAGGCATATCCTGAAGGGGCTGAGAGGAAGCCTGTCCTAAGTGGACTACAAGGAGTCCTGCACGGCTGAGAGGAGGCATGCACATCAGAGAGAAGGGTCTGCTTGCTTGCACAGCTGAGAGGAGCTGAGAGAGCTGTCCTGCATGAAGAAGGGAGGGATGTGCATGCTCTAGAAGGAGAGCCTTCTAGACTTTGCTGCATGCTTCCTGATCCTGAGTTGTAGCCATTGATCCTGATCCCAAGTTGTACCCTGTTACTTCCTTAATAAACCACTTAACTGTAAGTATGGCCTGTAATTTCTTTGTGGCCATTGCAATGAATCATCAAACCCAGCAGAGAAGCAAAGAGTTCCATGGGGAGGACAGCTGATGTCAGAATTGGTAAAAAGATTGGAGAGTGGAGGTATGTCTGTCATTATCCCCTGTGAAATAGTGATAGTAGTAGCATCTGAACCTGTCTGACTGCAAGGGTGATAATGTAAATCAAGATCAGCCCAAGGCTGATCCCTATGAGGTGGAGGTCAGACATACCTCCACTCTCCAGCCTTTTATCAATTCTGACGCCAGCCGTCTCTCCCACGACACTCTGTACTTATTTTCTTGGTTCGATAATCTGTTGCAGTGACCTCACACAGAATTCACAGACCATACTTAAGTTAAGTGGTTTTTTAAGGAACAGGTACAACTTGGGATCAGGACCAATAGGCTACAACTCAGGATCAGGATCAGGAAGCATGTAGGCAAAGTCTCCCTTTTTCAGTGCAGGACAGCTCTCTCAGCTCCTTTTGACCATGCAGGCCTCCTCTTAGCCCTGCTGTCTGTTGCTGCCAGCTTTGCTGTTGGGCCCCTTCCATGCCTCTCACTGTTTTCAGTGTTACAGCCTTTGACCATTGTTACAGCTCTTTTAGGAGGTTCCTTGCCTCTTTCTTTCTGCTCTTGTCTCTTCCTTCCTTCCGCTTCTGTCTCAAAAAACCTGTGTGGGGCTGGCTGCTTAAATACACAAACTCCTTGTCAATTTCAAGGCATGGCAGTCCCCCCACCAGGGCTACAAACTGACCAATCCCTTCTTGGTAGGCCACAGATACTTCATTTGCATAGTAGGCTACAACTCACCTCATTTGCATAGTCTGTTGACCAATCCCTGCAAGGTGCATACCAAGCACAGGGCAGGCTGCAGACCAGGACCAGACAAAAAAGTGTCAAAACCAAATTGTTTACAGCTTACGCAGAAAATGTCAGTCAACCTGGACAAAAGTAACAAACCCTCTGGGGTAGAAAACTAGGGCAAAGGTAACTCCTCAGGGCTTAGGGGAAAGTCTCTTAGGCTATTTTTCCAAAGAACCAAGGCAAAATGCCATATAAACTCATTTAATCAAATCTCCCCTAAAGTTAGACAGTGGTGCAAATGGTTAAGCAGTCGGCTACTAACCAAAATGTTGGCGGTTCGAACTCCCCAGAGGTTCCTTGGCAGAAAGCCCTGTCGATCTACTTCCAACAGATCACAGCCATTGAAAATCTTATGGAGTGCAGCTCTACTCTGAAACACATGGGGTTGCTGTGAGTCAGAATTGACTTGATGGTAATTGGTTTACTGGTTTTATGAGTAAAGGTACTATGAATATTAGACATAAGTCTTTGTGTGGATGTAAGTTTTCATTTCTTTGGGTAAGTACCTAGGGGAGAAATAGCTGGATCAAGAGGTAAGTGTAAGTTTAACCTTATACACACTGCCAAACCATTTGCAAATCTTTTAAACCTCATCTACATGATGGTTTTTCTAGAAATATTTTCCCTGCTTTCTTAAACAGCAAGTAGTACCTTCTCTGGTTGACTCAGAATTTTAAGTGCCTCTGGGCTCCTTGTCTGCTCAGGTGTATGGGCTGTCTGTCCCTTTGCTAAATAAATAGCCTTAAGCTGCTGAGCTTTCTGAGCGCCTTTGCTTTTATAAAGTTCTTCTGCCTCCTCCCTCACTGGCATGTTGCCTGGCAATACACTGCCAGTATGCAGAACACGGACTCTGGATTATGGTACACATAGGTTGGAATTCTGGCTCCTCCATGGGAGCTGTATTACCTTGGGCGTGTTACTTAGCCTCTGTGAACTTCCATTTCCCCATCTGTAAATGGAGAAAACACTGCCTTGCTGTGTGCAGGTAATGCTTAGTGAGTGCCATTGTCATTTTATCTTCCTGTCTCGTGTTTGTCCCAGAGCCATGAGTGAGGATGCTCTCTGCTGCAAAGAACAAAAAACCCAAATTCAAACTGGCTTAAACAATAAGGACATATATTGGTTGACGTATCTAGGAGTCCAGAGGTGAGGTGGGCTTCTGGGTTGACTTAATCTCTGCTTTCTTGGGAGTCTTCTGGGCCTGTGTGTTGGTTTTCATCCTCAGGCTAGTGGTAGATGACTGCTGCCATTCCAGATATCATGTCCTGGCACAGAAATACATCCAGAAGCTCTCCCAGAAAGAACCCCAGCAAACTGGGTCACATGCCCATTTCTGAACCAATCACAGACAATCACTGACAATGGGATGGGATTGCTCTTAAACACCAGTAAGAATTATCCTCAAAGCTAGGCTGGGTTCAGCTTCTTCTGAGACAGAGTTCCCAGTCAGTGTGCCACAGCACCCATGGCAAGTGAGCCAAGAGACGTTGGTCCCCTCCCTTCAGGGGAGCTGGGCAGGGCCTTTGGTAGCCCTGTATGCAGCAGGGTCCTATGACATGCCCCTGATTCCTGTGGAGTGATCATGTTGTCCTGATGAGCTGGTGTGGCCAAGGTGGTATTCTACCACCCATCCTGGACAGAGTGCACCAATGCCCATCCTGGACAGAGTGCACCAATGCCCATCCTGGACAGAGGACCCATGGACTCTTGGCTGAGGAGAAGTTCCCTTCCCATGTACCCAAGGTGCAGCAGCTGCAACCCCAGATGCAGTCGGTCCAAGGAGAAAGAAGCAAAGTGTGCTCCTGGCTCCTCAGTTCCGTCTTTACAAAGGTCAGATACCCCTGTCCGTTGGCTATTTACCTGTCCTCTTAATGGCATCTGAAGTAGCTGCAAGGTGACAGCTTTAACAACACATGCACATTCTGTAAATCTAAGCTTCATCATTATTTTGAGATTCTTGACATGGAAAAGTGTCATTGTATGCAAAATCTATTCATGGGAATTTCAACATTCTTTGTCAACAAATAAAAGGAAGAATTGTTTAAGTCTTGATAATTTTATAATAACTATTGGAAATTTTTGAATTTAAATAATCATTTAAATTTTGAATCACCTGTTTATATGGACAAAGTTTCTCACTAAAAGTGACCATGAAGAATTTGAAGAGACTACCGTTACAAAGTCTTTTTACCCCATTGAAAAGTTATAATCAGGAAAGATTCTATACAAGAATCCTGATCAAAAGGAGGTAAATGCAGAACAGAATTTCAAATTCTCATGGAATCCAGACTTTCTGGAGCAAGCCATTGTATTTTAAGTTGCCTCATATGCATGTGAAAACTGGACGATGAATAAGACTGATGAATTGGCCCCTTTGAATTCTGGTATTGGTGAAGAATATTGAATATACCATGGATTGCCAAAAGAACAAACAAATCTGTGTTGGAAGAAGTACACCCAGAATGCTTCTTAGAAGTGAGGATGGCAAGACTATGTCTCACGTACTTTGGACATGTTATCAGGAGGGACCAATTCCTGAAGAAGGACATCATGCTTGGTAGAGGGCCAGCAAAAAAGAGAAAGACCCTCAGCAAGATGGATTGACATAGTGGCTGCAACAATGGGCTCAAGCATAACGATTGTGAGGATGGCACAGGACTGAGCAGTGTTTTGTTCTGTTGTACATGTGGTCGCTATGGGTCGGAACCAACTCAACAGCACCTAATAACAACAACAACCAAAAGTATTACCTGAGATAATCTTTAAACTTTGCACCTTAAACCAAAAATATTCCCTGAAGTCTTCTTTAAACTGTGGTTTAGCTTAACTAGGAAACAGTGTCCTCCTTGAGCATTGTGCTGTTTTAGGATTTATCTATATGGAATCAGACTGACAACAGCAACTTGCAAGATTAGATAGGAAACTTAGGGGGCAGTGAGTTTATGTCAATGATGGAAGAACAATTCAGAAAAGGAGAGTGGGAATGGCTGCACAACTTGAAGAATGTAATAAATATCATTGAATTGTACATGTAGAAATTGTTGAATCAGTGTATGTTCTGTGTATATTCTCAACAGCAACAACAAAAATTAAAATAAATTTTTTAAACAGTTATGATCAGGAATTTCATGTAGCTATTTCAAACAGGAAACCTGATATAAAAAGTTATTTTTACAGAAAGCTCAAGTTTCTCATTTAAGAATTTGAAAATGTTTTATGTGGAAGTTTTATACAACTTTGATCTTTAATATCCTCCCCAATACTTTGTACTATAGTAATGATTAATGTGCTTGGCTACTAAACAAAAGGTTGGAGGTTTGAGTCCACCCAATCCACCCAGAGGCAACTTGGAAGAAAGGCCTGGAGATCTACTTCTAAAAAACCAGCCATTGAAAACACTATTGAGCACAGTTCTACCCTGACACACATGGGGTCACTATGAGCCAGAGTCAACTCTATGACAACTGGTTTAATCCTAACATATTTTGAAGAATACTATGAAATTTTCATAAAGTCCTCCAAATGACCCCAAATACTCTCCAGATTACCCGAATGCAATGCAGATATTTTGGTTTTATATATTTGTCCTGTTGTAAAGCAGGTTTGGAAGCCTTGCCCTGAGGTACACTGACTGCTTGAGAGAGGCATGGATAATTGAGAGAAAGTGAGAATGCAGGAATGGGAATCATGTGAGCCAGAACCACATCATCGACTACATCTTTCTCCTGGTTGACTCCTTCTAAAATCTTTTCTCACCAGAAGACCAGTTACCAAAGTCAGTAAAATGATGTGCAAACTGAGACGAGGCTTTCCTATGAGTAAATGGCAGTAGCTTTGGGGTGTTGACTGTCAACTATTTTGCCAGCTCAGGGAGCTTTGTGTCTCCCTCTGGTTTCCTAGCCAAGATGCTGAAGAACAGCCTCCCTGAATGGTGGCTGTTTCTGCAAACCTTGGTGTGGTCCTGATAGCCACAGTAGAGTACAGCATGGGCGCTGGGGTCAAGGAGAGCTGGTCTGAATTCTATCTCTGTCCTTTCCTACCTCTGGCACCTTGGGCAAGTGACTGGACCCCTCTTTGAGCCTCAGTTTTCAGCTCTGTAAAATGGGGTTAGCACTCATGCCAACCTCACAGGATGTTGTGATGATTCATTGATATAATGGAGGTGAAGCAGGGAGCACTGTGTCTGGCACAGAGGGAGAGATCTATCAATCATTGCCGATATCGCTGCAGAATTCATGGTGTGTAGGTGACCCTCAACACAAGGACCTTGCATAATGATAGAGTGAACTGAAATTGGACTTGTGAGGTCTGCTTAGCTCAAAGGAAAGAGTGGGGCTCTGGAAAGACAGGTCTAACTTCGAGTTTCAGTTCTGCCACTTAATTGTGTATGACCTTGGACCAGGTCCTTCCCTTCTCTGACCCTCAGTTTCCTCCTCCGTAAAATGAAAGAGCTTGACTAAATATGCTCTCCAAGTTCCCTCCCTGATGGTCTGGGAAGTGGTTCTCAGACATTGGAGTGCATTGCAATCACCTGGAGAACTTGTTAAAACACAGATTGCTCAGCCCCTCCCTGAGTTTCTGATTCAATAGGCCTGGAGTAGGGTCTGAAAATGTGCATTTCTAACAAGTTCCCTGCTGAGGCTGATGCTATTGGTCCAGGGACCACATTTTGAGAACCACTGGTTTGGGGAACTGTAGAACGAGGACCCTCAGCTAAGCCCAGTGTCTATCCCATCTCAGAGGCCCAGGATCAGTGAGGGGCCTGTTCAGAAGATCCAAGAGGCGCTAAGCCTTGACAGAGCTTGGGAGAATTTTCTCCCATAACTGCACTCAGCAGGGCCTGAAACCTCAGGGTCTTTTCTTCTCAGGTCACTTAAAGGGAAAAGCCACTGTGGGGCACAGTTCCTCCACTGCTGTGGAGGTTGCATCAGGGCCCTAGAGGAGGTGTTCCTGGATAGACCTAACAGGTAATCAGGCCCTTGGGCAAATGGAGAAGCCTGAGCCAGGAGGACTCAGCTTAACCCTCCTGTTGAGAGTTGCATGCAGGGCTGGGGCCCCTGCTCTGGAGTTGGAGTTGACAGCTCCTCCTTCACGTGTGGTTCTTTCTCTCTGTCTTTTTATTTTTTGTATTTTATTTATTTATTTTTATTGTGCTTTAGGTAAAAGTTTACAGGTCAAGTTAGTTTCTTATATAAAAATGTATACACACATTGTTATGTGACCCTAGTTGCTGTCCCTATAATGTGACTGCACATTCCTCATTTCCACTCCTGATTTCCCGTGTCCATTTAACAAGCTCCTATCCCTTTCTGCCTTCTCATCTCGCCTCTGGATAGGAGCTGCCCATTTAGTCTCATGTATCTGCTTGAACTAAGAAGCACACTCTTCACGAGTATCATTTTATGTCTTATAGTCCAGTCCATTCGTTGTCTAAAGAGTTGACTTCAGGAATGGTTTTAGTTCTGAGCTGACGGAGAGTCCAGAGGCCATGTCTTCTGGGGTCCCTCCAGTCTCAGTCAGACCGTTAAGTCTGGTCTGCTTACTAGAATTTCAGTTCTGTACCCCACTTTTCTCCTGCTCCATCAGGGACTCTCTGTTGTGTTCCCTGTCAGGGTGGTCATTGGTGGTCATTTGTAGCTGGGCACCATCTAGTTCTTCTGGTCTCAGGCTGATGGAGTCTCTGGTTTATGTGGCCCCTTTTGTTTCTTGGGCTAATGTTTTCCATGTGTCTTTGGTGTTCTTCATTCTTTGCCCCAGGTGAGTTGCGACCAATTGATGCATCTTAGATGGCCCCTTGCTAGCTTTTAAGACCCTAGACGCCACTCACCAAAGTGGGATGCAGAATATTTTCTTAATAAACTTTGTTATGCCAGTTGACCTAGATGTCCCCAAAACCATGGTCCCCAGACCCCTGCTCCTGCTACACTGTCCCTTGAAGTGTTTGGTTGTGTTCAGGAAACTTCTTAGCGTTTGATTTAGTCCAGTGGTGCTGACTTCCTCTGTATTGTGTGTTGTCCTTCCCTTCACCTAAAATAATTTTTTTTATTGTGCTTTAAGTGAACGTTTACAATTCAAGTTAGTTTCTCATACAAAAATTTATACACACATTGTTATGTGACCGTAGTTGCTCTCTCTATAATATGATACCACACTCCTCCTTTCCACCCTGGATTTCCCATGGCCATTCAACCAGTTCCTGTCCCTTTTTGCCTTCTCATCTTGCCTCTGGACAGGAGTTGCCCATTTAGTCTCATGTATCTACTTGAGCTAAGAAGCACACTCTTCACAAGTATCATTTTATGTCCCACAGTCCAGTCTAAACTTTGTCTGAAGAGTTGGCCTTGGGAATGGTTTTAGTTTTGGGCTAACAGACAGTCCAGGCACCATGTCTTCCGGGGTCCCTCCAGTCTCAGTCAAACCATTAAGTCTGATCTTTTTACTAGAATTTGAGTTCTGCACCCTACTTTTCTCCTACTCTGTCAGGGACTGTCTGTTTTGTTCCCGGCCAGGGCGGTCACTGGCCCTTCACCTAAGATAATTCTTGTCTGCTATCTAGTTAGTGAGTTCCCCTCTCCCTCCCTCCCCACCCTCACAACCATCAGAGAATGTTTTCATCTATGTTTAAACCTTCCTTGAGTTCTTAAAATAGTGGTCTCCTACAATATTTGTCCTTTTGTGACTAATTTCACTCAGCATAATGCCTTCCAGATTCATCCATGTTATGAAATGTTTCGTGGATTCATCATTGTTCTTTTATCATTGTGTAGTATTCCGTTGTGTGAATATACCACAGTTTGTTTATCCATTCGCTTTACTTATCTGGGGCCTCTTCCCTTTCCATATGAAGTTGGTGATTTTTTTCTCCATCTCGTTAAAAAATGCGGTTGGAATTTGGATCGGGATTGCATTGTATCTGTAGATCATTTTGGGTAGAACTGACATTTTCACAATGTTGAGTCTACCTATCCATGAGCAAGGTATGTTTTTCCACTTATATAGGTCACTTTTGGTTTCTTGCAGTAGCGTCTTGTAGTTTTCTTTGTGTAGGTCTTTTATGTCTCTGGTTAGATTTATTCTTAAGTATTTTATTTTCTTGGGGGCTAATGTAAATGGTATTGATTTGGTGATTTCCTCTTTGAAGTTCTCTTTGTTGGTGTAGAGGAATCCAACTAATTTTTGTATGTTTATCTTGTATCCTGATACTTTGCTAAAATCTTCTATTATTTCCAGGAATTATCTTGTGGATTTTTGTGGATTTTCTGTGTATAAAATCATATTATCTGCAAATAGAGATAATTTTACTTCTTCCCTACCCATTTGGATGCCCTTTATTTCTTTTTCTAGCCTAATTGCTCCAGTTAGGACCTCCAGCACAATGTTGAATAAGAGTGGTAATAAAGGGCATCCTTGTCTGGTTCCCATTCTCAAGGGGAACGCTTTCAGACTCTCTCCATTTAGGATAATGTTGACTATTGGCTTTGTATAAATGCCCTTAATTATACTGAGGAATTTCCTTTCTACTCCTATTTTCCTAAGAGTTTTTATCATGAATGGGTGTTGGACTTTGTCAAATGCCTTTTCTGTGTCAATTAATAAGATCATATGGTCCTTGTCTTTTCTTTTATTTATGTGATGGATTACATTGATTGTTTTTCTAATGTTGAACCATCCCTGTATACCTGGTGTAAATCCCACTTGATCATGGTGAATTATTTTTTTGATATGTTGTTGAATTCTATCGGCTAGAATTTTGTTGAGGATTTTTACATCAATGTTCATGATGGAAATTGCTCTGTAATTTTCTTTTTTGTGTTGTCTTTACCTGGTTTTGTTATCAGGGTTATGCTGGCTTCATACAATTAGTTTGAGAGTATTCCATCCTTTCCTATACTCTGAAATGCCTGTAATAGTAGTGGTGTTAACTCTTCTCTGAAAGTTTCGTAGAATTCTCCAGTGAAGTCGTCAGGGCTGGGGGTTTTTTGTCGAGAGTTTTTTCATTACCTTTTCAGTCTCTTCTTTTGGTATAGGTTTATTTAGTTGTTCTACCTCTGTTTGTGTTAGTTTAGGTAGGTAGTGTGTTTCTAGAAATTTGTCCATTTCCTCTAGGTTTTCATTTTGTAGGAGTACAATTTTTCATAGAATTCTGTTACGATTCTTTTAATTTCAGTTGGGTCTGTTGTGATATTGCCCATCTCATTTCTGATTCAGGTTATTTGCTTCCTCTGGTGTTTTTCTTTTGTCAGTTTTGCCAATGGTTTATCAATTTGGTTGATCTTTTCAAAGAACCAGCTTTTGGTCTTGTTAACTCTTTCAATTGTTTTTTTATTCTCTATTTCATTTAATTCTGCTTTAATTTTTATTATTTCCTTTCTTCTGGTGCCTGAGGGCTTCTTTTGCTGCTCTTTCTTTCTTTCTAACATTTTAGCAGCTTTATTGAGATAATTTACAAGCCATACAAATTACCAATTTAAAGCGTACAAACTAATAGAATATTTAGAATTCTAAATATGTAGCATATTTAGAATTGTGCAGCCATTATTACCACAGTCAATTTTAGAACATTTTCATTGCCTTGAAAATAAATCCATAACCTTTAGCTAATACCCCCCATCTGTCTGTCTCCCACCTATCCAAAACTGGCCATGAATCTACTTTCTATCTCTATTGATTTGCGTATTCTAGAGTCTCACATGTATGGAATCATATACTATGTAGTCTTCTGTGACTGGCTTCTTTCACTTATCATAATGTTTCCAAGGTTCATCCATGTTGACATGTGGTTGTTTCTAACAGAGGAGCCTTGATTGCACAGTGGTTAGGGTCATTATCAGAATCGACTTGATGTCAACAAGTTTGGCGGATTTTTTTTGGCTTTATTCCTAACTGGCAAGAGAAATCCATGTCCATCGCTGAAATTTAGAAAAACAAAATGAGGGGAATAAAATAGCCAGTGTTAACATTTTGAGATAGTGCTTCTGGTTATTTTCTTTTGTTTTATCCCTTTTATTTCTTAAGATGGGCAGTAGCTTCAGTGTTCATTTTATAATAAATGTTTAAATTCAATAGCTGTATTACATACACTTTTTAAAAAGTTCAGTTCACAAATAAAAAAAAAAAAATTCAAAAACACCAGAAAGAATATATATGAGTAATATAGGAAATCCCCATATGACATCTAGGTCAATTGGCATAACAAAGTTTATTAAGAAAATGCTCTGCATCCCACTCTGGTGAGTGGCATCTAGGGTCTTAAAAGCTAGCAAGGGGCCATCTAAGATGCATCAATTGGTCGCAACCCACCTGGAGCAAAGAAGAATGAAGAACACCAGAGACAAAAGGAAAATATTAGCCCAAGAGACAGAAAGGGCCACATAAACCAGAGACTCCATCAGCCTGAGACCAGAAGAACTAGATGGTACCTGGCTATCACCAATGACCACCCTGACAGGGAACATAACAGAGAGTCCCTGTCATGGTTTGAATTATGTCCCCAAAAAAATGTGTGTATCAATTTGGTTAGGCCATGATTCCTGGTACTGTGTGATTTTCCTGTATGTTGTAAACCTGCCTCTATGATGTTAATGACGGAGGATGGGTGGCAGTTGTGTTAGCAGGGAAGGACCTGATCTACAAGACTGGATTGTGTCCTGAGGCAGTCTCTTGAGATGTAAAAGACAGAAGTGAGCAGTGAGACAGGGGGACCTCATACCATCAAGAAAGCAGTGCCAGGAGCAGAGCGTGTCCTTTGGACTGGGGTCCCTGCTCTGAGGAGCTCCTAGTCCAGGGGAACATTGATGAGAAGGCCGACAGAGGGAGAAAAAGACTTCCCCTGGAGCTGATGCCCTGAATTTGGATTTTTAGCCTACTTTGACTATGAGGAAATAAACTTCTCTTTGTTAAAACAATCCACTTGTGGTATTTCTGTTATGGCAGCACTAGATGACTAAGAGAGTCCCTGACACAGCAGAAGAAAAGTGGGGTGCAGAACTCAAATTCTAGTAAAAAGGCCAGACTTAATGGCTTGACTGAGACTGGAGGGACCCTGGAAGACATGGCCCCTGGATTCTCTGTTAGCTCAAAACTGAAAGCAGTCCCGAAGCCAACTCTTCAGACAAAGATTAGACTGGACTATGGGACATAAAATGATACTCGTGAAGAGAGTGCCTCTTAGCTCAAATAGATACATGAGACTAAATGGGCAGCTCCTGTCCGGAGGTGAGATGAGAAGGCAAAAAGGGACAGGAGCTGGTTGAATGGACATGGGAAATCCAGGTGGAAGGAAGGAGTTTGCTGTCATATTATAGGGAGAGCAGCTAGGGTCACATAACAATGTGTGTATAAATTTTTGTATGAGGAACTAACTTGAATTGTAAACTTTCACTTAAAGCACAATAAAAAAAAAAAAAAAAAGACAAGGAAATTAAAAAAAAAAAAAAAAAAAGAAACCCCCATCTGCCCTCTACCCAAAATTTAGTCTTTTCTATATGTATTTATACCAACATCCCCCCCCAACTCCTCTAAGCACATAATTAGAGTTATACTGAACTTAATGTTCTACAACCTGTTTTTTTCACTCAATAGATCATGAATATCTTTGACAAGTTTTCAATCTGTTAATTTTATTCTGACTAGAAATATATGCTTTTAAACAAAAATTTAACCATTATAGAAATTTACAATTTAGAAGTGAAAATCTCTCCAAATCCAACTTCCAGAAATAATCAGTCCTAACAGTTCAGTGAATATTCCTCCAGAATTTTATTACACACATATATTAACATACATAAATTATTTTCATACAAAAATGGCATCTTGTTCTACTTATAGTTTTGCTCTTTGCCTTTACATTTTCTTTTTTTATTCAGTGATACAGATTTATTCCGATCTTGGAGATCTTTCTACGTCTGAGCAATAGACCTCTCATTTTAATGGCTGTGTTGTATTCCTTCTAATATATATATCATCACTTATGGGGGAGCTAGACTTTTTCATCCTTTCACAAATAATAGTTATTTTTATGAGGCCTCAGATTAGATAGACCCTGAGTGTACTGAGACCTGGGAACCTGAGTCTCCCCCTGCCCCAACTACCATCTATTCTTTACTGCACTTCACCACTCACCCTCGCACCAGGCTCCACAGAGAAATAATACGCTCAGGGCATGCCCTGGGAAAATAAATGCATACGGCCTATTGTGGTTAGATGTCATTCAGTTGCTTACCCCTACAACAGAATGAAATGTTTCCTGATCCTGCACCATCTTGGAGTTCATTGTTGAGGCCACTGTAATTTGAGTGCCTTCCAAATTAGGGAGTTCATCATCCAGCAGTCTGTTGGACAATATTCTGTGATCCATAGGGTTTTCATTGGTTAATTTTTGGAAGTAGATCACCAGGCCTTTCTTCCTAGTCTGTCTTAGTCTGGAAGCTCCATCCAAACCTGTTCACCATGGGTGACCCTACTGGTATTTGAAATGCTGGTGGCACAGCTTCCAACATCATAGCAACACACAAGCCATCATGTTACGACAAACTGACAGATGGGTGGTGGATATTGCCTATTGCTGAGAGGCTTTTGCCCCAAATCCTACAAAATCTCCTAATCCACCAATCTGGACCATATGGAATCCTTTTTGCCTGGGCTATAGCCTAAAGGCAAGCCTGAGAGGACTCCTTTTTCTGTTTTCCCAAGTATCCCACCCACTTGACCCTCTGAGGATGAGGAAGGGTCAGTCCAACGAAAAGCACATTGAGGAAAACAAGGACTGAAAGGGAATTTCTCTTTGGTTTCAAATCTTTGCACACCTCCTTGGTTATTTCCTTAAAATACATTTCCAGAAGTGAAGTTGCTGGGTCAAAGAGGATGATCATGTTCAAGACTTTTGATATATGATGCCAAGCTGTACTGTCAAAAGTTACATCAATTTTTAAACCTATCAGCAATATATGAATGAGACGGTCTGCTTCCCAATAGCTTTGTCAGTGTTGGGTGTTGCCCTTTAAAAACAAGTGGCCGATCTCATGGGCCAAAAATGATTTCTTAGTGTGGGTTTCATTTGCATTTCTTTGATTACTGGTGAGACTGTGTATTGGCCATTTGTGTTTCTTTCTTCTTCCTCTTCTTTTTTGGTGAATTACCTGTTGCTCTATTTGGCTTAGAGAAGCCCTGGTGGCTCAGCGGTTAAGCACTCAGCTGCTAATGGAAAGATTAATGGTTCCAACCCCCCAGCCGCTCCACAGATGAAAGGTGTGGCAGTCTGCTTCTGTAAAGATTATAGGCTGAGAAGCCCTGCGGGGCAGTTCTACTGTCCTATAGGGTTACTATGAGTTGGAAATGACTTGCTGGGCAACAGGTTTATATTTGGCCCATTTTCCTTTGGGGCTGTTTATCTTTTTATTTATTCGTAAGAATTCTTTGTGCATCTGAAGGTTAGTGAAACTTCTTACATACGTTAAAAATATTTTTCGTAATTTGACTTTTATCTTTTATTTTTGTTTAAGAGAAGTTTTTATATACATAAGTTTTAAATTTTTATGTAATTAAATTTCTAGATTTTTTTCTTTATGGTTTTTGTCTTCAGCATTATGCATAGAAAGGTCTTCACCCCCAAATATCTAATTATATTTTCTCCTAAATAGTTATATATTTGTTTTATTTTTATAAATATATATATCAATTATATAAAATATATTTATTTTAATATATATGGAGTTCATTCTGCTTTTTTTATCTGCTCTGGGGGATAAAACTCATCCTGGCCTGCCAGACCCTTCATGATCTGGTCCTGCTGACCTTGGCAGGACTTCTCTCACAACTGTCCCTGTAACACTTCAAGGGACCCAAGTACTGATGTTGAATAAATGTATTATCTCATGCCTCAGTGTAATAATACCTTTGCACCTGCTGCTCTCTGCTTGGAATTCTCACCTCTGCTTATCTGTATGCCAAACTTCTACTCATCCTTCATGGCTAGCTCCGACACTATCACCTCTGGGAACACTTTCCTGCCTGTCCCAGGTAGACTGGGGCTCCTTTTCCTCTTCTCCTTTCCTTGGACCTTGTAGACACCTCTATTAGTGCAATTGCAAAGTGACTGCAATGCTTTGAAAGCCATCACCCACTGGTCAGGCGCACGGTGGTTAGCATTCAGAAAACATAGTCCAGCAATCCAAAGTAATGTCAGAATAACTCAAGTTCTTTACCTGCACTTCTCAAACACCACAAAAGGGGCAGACCACAGCTATACTTGTTAAAATTCCCCTTTCCCATCCCACATCGTTCACGCACTACAGGTGTTTCTATGCCGCTGTCTTCAGTAATCCCCTCCTAATACCTCTCTGTTCCTAGACTACTTTCCTTTTCCTCTCTCTCACCCACCTCTTGTGTATGTGTGTGTGTGTGTAGAATGACTTCTCAATCCTGTCTGTTCTTGAATCCTCCATCACGAAGTCCCCAAAGAACTGCAATGGCAGGGTTGGACCCTCCTCAGAAGTGGGGAGAGGATGAAATCACATAGGCAAAATCCCTTTAGTGGGTGGGAAGGGGAAAATAATCATTTTGTTTGATTATATTAGAAAGGTTTGTTATGAGTTCCTTGAGGACCTGTATGGGATTGTTGGTCTTTGCCCTCTTGGCACTGGGCTTGGCACATACCCAAACCAAACCGACTGCCATCGAGTCAATTTCAACTCATAGCGACCCTATAGGACAGACAAGAAGTGCCCCATAGGGTTTCCAAGGTATATATCTTTATGGAAGCAGACTGCCACATCCTTCTCCCATGGAGTGGCTGGTGGGTTCAAACCACTGACCTTTCAGTTAGCAGCCAAGTGCTTAACCACTGTGCCACCAGGGCTCCTGCTTGGCACATAGTAGGGACTTAATAAACATTGGTTCAGTGACTGTGAGAACACTGAGAAATCATCAACAATTCTGTCTTGGGGGTAAGAAGGGACATTCTACAAAGATGTTTGACCTAGTTGTTGAAGCAGGAAGTTTATCTTGGGCAGCAAGAAGCACATCTTCTTCCTGTGATGGGAAGACTTAAGGAGGAGGGAAGTTAAAGATGCACGGGGTGGTTAGGAGAAGGCTGAAGGAATTCCATTTGATGGCTTAATTTTTCTCTATGAAACGAGGAATTTGGGTATGGGATGGGGAAGAATCAAAGGTTTGGAAAAGCTACAATGGGGAGTACGTTTCTAGAGACAAATAGAACAATTGCTGGGCAGTGTTGAGGACTCAGCTGAAAGTGGAGGCCATTGCCTCCACATTGTGGATTTGATCTTTGCAGAGCTCTAGATGGTAGGATTACAACAGGGATTGGGGATCCATCATTTATTAAACAGGGAGAAAATGACAGGGGTCAAGGGAGTGGAGGGCTTCCTACCGTTGAAGAACAAATATGGTAGGCATCAGGCTGTGAGAAGGCGGAAAAGAAGTTCCGTTTGGGGATGAGGAAGATGGAATTTAGGATTTCAGGTGGAACAGTTATGTGTCCCTAGGGATGTGTGTCTGATGTGGTGAGGAACGTCATTGGAGATGAGCTATTTCAAGAAACTGACAGGCCAACTATTGCTTAAGGGCTGTCCCTCAGAGTGTTAAAAGTCTCCCAGAATCCAGGGCGGCACCTTGAGCCACGTGACACCCCCCCATGATTGGTTGGCTGTGATTCAGAGCTGGGAAGATGGCAGCCCAACGTGAACCTCAAAGGGACAGGTCTGTACACACAGCAGCACAGTGTGCAGAAGGGTGGTGGTGAGCAAGGGGAATGCTGACTCTTCCTCTTTTTTTGGCAAAGGCACAGGTGATGTGGAAGAAGGAGGGAGTCTGAGTGGTCTGCAGAAGCTGGCTCTCTCTCTGCACTGATAGTGGACTAGGAACAGGTCTGGATTTCCAGTGCCCAACCCAGAGTGAACTAATCTGGCTAGTTGTGAGATCCGGCCACTGTGACCCTCTTCTGAGCGTCAGCTTCTCAATATGGTATCAAGGGGAGCAGGTTGTAAGCGAATCTTAAGGCACCTTTAAGTTATAGGGATGAGCAGCACTGAATCAGTAGCCGTGGAATCTATTCAGACTCCAGGAAGACTTAAGGAGGGGTAAAAAGGGCGGACGCAGGAAGCCAACCCTTGCACACAAGACCCAGCAAGGCCCTGCTGAAGGTGTCACTCTGTCTCCATGACCACGGAGCGCGTGGCCCGGGAGTAGGCGGAGCTTCTGGTGGGGCGGGGTATCTCTGTGACGCCAGGGGCTGAGCCTAAATGGCGAAACCCAAGCGGCTCACGGGGGGGTTTGAACTGGCCAATGGGCGAGCTGCCGACGGCGTGTCGGAAAAGAAGGCGGAAGCGGGGAGGAGTCGCCGCTGGAGCTGGACTGCATCCGCCGCGGCGTCTCCATGGCACGACCCTGGCCTCCGACTTCAACGACTTCATAAGGAGGCGTTTCTGGGCGCAGCCGTGTCGCTCCTGGTGAGAGGCCGCCGGCAGACGGGACCCAGGGCGCTCTGGGGCGCCCCGCGGCCGCCGCCTGGCTCTGTCCCCGCGGGCAGGATCACTCGCTTCCCGCCCCCCGGCGCGGTCGCCCTCCGCCAGGATCGCCTGGTCCTCCTGACCCCACCGGGGTCGCCCCCGCCTCCAGCCCTCTGGCGCGCACGGCCCGCTCCTGTCAGAATCTGGCCCCCCTGCCCCGCCCACCGGCGCGGGACTTCTCCTTCTCCCGCTAACGGGCGGGCCGGCCGGCCTCCCTCCTCTGTTGCCCTCTGGCAGGGCTTCGCCCTTCTCTCTATGGGCAGAAACTGGTCCCCTCCTGCCTGCTGGTGGGTGGTCGTCCCTCCTCTCCACCAACGGAGACTGGCCCCTTGCTCTCTTGCCCGCCGGTGGTCTTCGCCTTGTCCGCCTCTTCCAGCGGGCCTGCGGCCCGGATTTCATCCGCACAGCAGTTATTTACCCGCTCCTCGTAGGCAGCGCTGTACCCCGGGAACTGCCCCCGGGGGCTTCTCAACTTCGCTGGAGCGGGTTTACCCGTCCACGGGGCCTCACCCGGGCATCCCGTCCCACTTCCTGAACAACCTTGCGTCTAACCCTCTCTAACTCGTTTATTAACTCCCAGCCAGCTTCTGCTGAGCCGGAGAGGATTTTCCCTCCGCCTAGCTGCGGAGCGCCCATTTTCGCTTGGAGTCTCTGCTCCTCCCTCTTTCAAATACTATTGGCCCTCTCAGGGTATTTATTCTGCCGGGAACGCCCCTTCTCCTAGGAGACTGTTGCCCTGGCCCCGCCCCGAACATCCCTCCAGCTCCCTGAGCAGGTCTGGGCCCACTTGGGGCCCACTTGGGGCCCACTTGGGGCCCAGTGGTTCTCACCCGCCCTCTTCGCACGCCTGCTAGCAACTCAGGTTTTGCCCCTTGTAGCCCACCACCTTACCCCCTGGGTGGGGTCTGGGCGTGGTGGTCCTCTTCCGCGTCTTTCCGCGCCCCCGTCCCTCCCTGGGAAGGGGAGTGACAACCCCCCCCCCCCACCTACTACTCACCAGCCACCCGGCAGGTTGCTCAGCCTCTCCTATCTCCCCCCACTTTGGCAGGACAGTTGCTGTGCGACTTGGACAGTAGAGGAGCGCCTCCAAAGTTTTCGTCCAACTGCCACCCCCAAAGCTTCCACCCTCCTCCCCTCAAAGAGGACGTTTGATGCCAGGCCCCTGTTATTCTCATTGACAAGCCCCTCTGGGTCCCCCTGAGCAGAGCCTGCTGACCCAATTGCCCACCTTTGTGGCTTTGGTGCCTAGCCATGTCTGCCTCATCCTCAGGCGGCTCCCCCAGGTACTTACTGCCAATGTGGGGGGCGCCGCCTCCGTAGGGCAGGGAAAGGAGGTCAAGGGCCCCCAGGCTAGGCTTGGGCTCCTGGAGGCTTCTCTTTTTCAGCTTCCCTGTTCTTTGTCCTGAAATAATGGACCAAAACATTTAAAAATCACTTTTAAAGGGAAGGAGGGAAACACACACACAATCCCATCTCCACCTCCCTCTCTCTCTAGGTGCCATAGTTTCTTAGTAGCAAACAGGGTCTCCAAGGAGAGGTTTGTCTCAATGGAGTATTAAGCTCAGATCCTTTTTTGAAAGGATGCCAGGTGTAAATAAATACAAATGATGTAGGAAGTGGATGCAGCATTCAGCAAGGTGGTTTTTTCCAAAGAGGGAGAGATTTACCAAATCTGTTGGCCTCTAGTGAGCAGACATATTGTGAAGGTGGGGAAAATCTGTCTTCTCAGATTTGGTAATTCTCAGCTAACTGATTAGTAGGGCTCAATAACAATTTTTTTTTTTTTAAATCAAGGTATAATATACAGCAAAGTGCATAAAATGTTCAAATGTCTTTATGTTGCATTTTTATGTTGCTTTATTTTCCCCAAGCATTTGTGGGGAGGGCAAGATAATATTTTGGGGCTATCAGGGCAAGGAGCCCTGGTGGCACAGTGGTTGAGTGCTTGGCTACTAACTGAAAAGTCGACACTACAAACCCACCAGCTGCTTCAAGGGAGAAAGATGTGGCAGTGTGCTTCCATAAAGATTTACAGCCTTGGAAACCCTCTGGGGCAGTTCTGCCCTGTCCTGTAGGGTCAATATGAGTTGGAATTGGCTTGACGGCAGTGGGTTTGGTTTGGATCAGGAAGCAATGGGATGGACCAAATTATCTTCCCAAGTCCCTTCCCGTCCTGGAATTCTTGGATGTATTGCTGCCAAAATTTTGGAGCAGATTAAAATTTGCTGTGTTTACAAATCTGGTGATGGGGCCTGTATATGTATAAGCAAAGTGAATTATACATGGGATCAAAAACAAACGAAAAACAAAAAACCTGGCTCTTAGGAGCTTAAAGGTCAGTGAGCGGAATATTTGGGTTAATATTTCATGTTCTTAGTCTTACTTTTATGAGTTTTAGTCACAGTGACTTTGCTTCTGAGCCTGCCTAATGCTCTGTCTTGTGTCAGTCATTCACTGAGCATCTGTCTAGGGCCTCTTTTCCAGGCACTGCCCTGGGTACTTTCACCCCTGGCCAAGCTAGTACCTTGGCTGCTCCTCACGTGCTGCCTGCTTTTTGTCACCTGACAGGATGACAGCTGGTCTTTTCAGCAAAAGGTCATAATACATGTGATGCGATGGCAGGTTAAAAGGCCAGCCATGCCAATGCCCATCACCCCCTGTTTCCATCCCACTGCTGGGGACACCATGCATGTTTGTTGCTTATGTAGAGGGATTCAAGTAATTCCAGACTGGTTCTCCTAGCTGTGAACTTGTTAGCCACCATATGGAGTGTGTATTGTCAGGAGGTCTAAGATCTAAGAAGTAGGAAAGCCCTAGTTTTCTGCTTATAATCTGGTTCTCGTGCCCGGGCGCAGGTTTCCATCGTGTGGGAAGAACGGAGTAACGAGTCTTACGCAGAAAAAGGTCTTAAGAACACCTTGTGGAGCGCCCAGTGTAACTGTGACGGTAGGTGACGTGCACACGAAGCAGCCTTCTCTGGTCTGTGGCCCTACCAGAAATGCTTCTGCACATGTTTCCTAGAAGCTGCCTTACCCTGCCAGGCACCTGTCATGGTCTGGGTATTCTGCTAGGTGCTGTCACACATATTCTGCTTTTTTGTTGCCTGTGATGAGGCTGCCGGAAGATGAGGAAGTTGTCTTAACCATATCTTTCCAGACACATACCAAAAATCTTTAAAACAGATTTTCCCCAGAAAAAAAGGAAAAGCAAACAACAACAAAGACTGGGGCTAGGAGCTGGTGGTGGGGGATGGGTGCATCACTGGGGTTCTGCCTTTCTTGTTTTCTTTAGAATCTACACCACAACATTCTCGTCCTTGGCATCTCCTCCAGCTCTCTGTTTTCATAGTCCTGTACTGGTCTGCTACCTGATTTATTTTGCATCCTAACCTTTCTGTGTGTTTCCCATGCTAATTCTCATGCTCAGGTCAGATAATGATGCAGAAGGCTCCATCTGCTTTCCAGCTGTGCTGCACCAGATCCCAGGAGGAGCTATGCATTCCAGCAGGCTTGAAAGGAGATTCAGCTCTGAGGGCCCTGGGGCCTGGTTTTGGGCTCTTTTGTAGAACTCATAGTCTCGTAGGCCCCTCTCTTGAGTGGATCTAATCTCCCCAGTGGTCCTCAGCTGAGATTTCTGTGGGAGCCTGCTGAACGGCACTGCTGCCTCAGTTCTCGCCTGCATGCCAGTAGTTGGTAGCTGTCCTGCTCGCTTGGTGGCTAGGCTTTCAGTGGCCCTCAGAGGCTGTGAGCTGATTTTTATGCCCAGTTTACTTATCCACAGATCAACCTTTTTTGTGTTGTCCTCCCCCGCCTGCCAGAAGCGAACCATGAAAGACCGCTCTTCAACTCCCCCCTTACATGTTCACGTGGATGAGAACACCCCTGTCCACGTCCACATAAAAAAACTCCCGAAACCATCAGCGGCCAGCAGCCAGGTAGGAGCATGCTAGTGGGCCGAGGTAATGGCTGTGGATTAGGGCAACACTCCTTCACTCAGCCTCCTCAAGCTCCTAACTTCAAAAGATTGGGAGACAAATGCACTGTCTTTTGGTGATCAGTTGTCCAGTTGGAAGGTAGGCAGAACTGTCATCCAGAAACAGAAGCAGTAACCTTAGTCAAAAGAGGCTCCCTTGCAGAGTTTGGAGGTGGACGCCACCAGAGTGATGCCGTAACCAGCCATGCATGGAAGTGACCCTGGGTTTGTCCGTTTCCACAGAAATCTCATAAGCGCGGAATGAAAGGGGACACCGTGAATGTGCGGCGGAGTGTCCGGGTGAAAACCAAGGTACCTTGGATGCCCCCTGGAAAATCATCTGCCCGGCATGTGGGATGCAAGTGGGAGGTAGGCTCATTCTCGTTCAGGCTTTTCTTCTCGGACTGGTCAGATTCTAGCAGGCCTCAAAGTTGGTATGATTCAGGGTCAGCTATAGCTATTAGAGGTCTCCTAACAGGCCCCATTTATTGAGCACCATGTTAGACACTGAACATACGTTAGTCTTCTGAGTCCTTATAGCACTGCTCTGTGGTAGGTTCTGCTATCCCAATTTACAGATGAGGAAACAAACGTTCAGAGAGATGAAGTGACTTGTCAGGAGTCTCACAGATGAAGCGGCAGAGGCATGATTAGGACTCAAGGGTATCTCATTCCAGAGGTTATATTCTTAGCCACTCTGATTATATGTGAGGAGCCACATAATATCTTTCCCCATGTAATTGTTATAGTCTTTGAAGCATAATTTAAAAATATATATATACCAGAAAGTACTTATCCAAGAAAGCATTGCCTCTTTTTTTTTTTTTTAATTGTACTTCAGGTGAAGGTTTACAGAACAAATAGTTTCTAATTAAACAGTAGTACACATATGGTTTTATGACATTGGTTAACAACCCCATGACATGTCAACCCTCTCCCTTCTTGACCTTATTTTTTTTTTGGTGAAAATATACATAGCCAAAGATACACTATTTCAAAAATTTCTACATGCACAGCTCAGTGACATTGACTATGCTCTTCCAATCGTGCTGCTATTCTCACTTTAGATGAAGGTTTACAGGACAAAATAGTTTCTCATTAAACAGTTAGTACGCATGTTGCCCTGTGACAGTGGTTAACAACCTCACTACATATCAACACTGTCCTTACTCAACCTTGGGTTCCCTATCACTAGCTTTCCTGTCCCCCTGTGCCTTCTAGCCCTTGTCCCTGGACTGCTGTGCCTCATTAGTCCCGTTTCGTTTTATGGGGCTGTCCCATCCCTGGCTGAACGGTAAACCTTGGAAGTGACTTCACCACTGAGCTAAAAGGGTGTCTGGGGGCCATACTCTTGGGGTTTTTCCAGTATCCTTTAGGCCAGTAAATCTGGTCTTTTTTGTGTGTGTTAGAATTTTATTCTACATCTTTCTCCAGCTCTGTCCAGAACCCTCTGTTGTGATCTCAGAGCAGTCAGTGGTGGTAGCCGGGCACCATCTAGCTGTACTGGACTCAGTCTGTTGGAGGCCTTGGTAGCTGTGGTCCATTAGTCCTTTGGACTGATCTTTTCTTTGTATCCTGTTCTCTTCATTCTCCCTTGCTCCCGAAGGGATGAGACCAGTGGAGTATCTTAGATGGCTGCTCACAGGGAAAGCATTGCCTCTTTTAAAGTAGTCATCCAAAGTTCCTTGGTTTTCACCCGGACACTCTGCCACACATAGGAGACCATGTACACATTCCTTGGATGCCATCAAAGCTATT
This sequence comes from Dugong dugon, assembly GCA_030035585.1. Lineage (NCBI taxonomy): Eukaryota > Metazoa > Chordata > Mammalia > Sirenia > Dugongidae > Dugong > Dugong dugon. Next base: position 73,134,609 of record CM057471.1, read on the forward strand.
TTTGGAACAATCTCCTGGGGGAATTAGTGACTTCAGTATTAGTTTCAAGGTGCCTAAAAGAACTGGTCTCTTTTTTTAGCCACACCTCAACATGAATTGCCTTTCTGTCCGTCTATCCATCCATCCATCTTAATCCATGCAGCATACAGTTATTGAGAGTCTTCTACGTACCAGGCACTGCTGGGAACTGGAGGTACAGCTGTGAGCCAGGCAGACACGCCCTCATTGTGCTTACATTCTAATCAATTGGCAATAATAAAACTCAATGATAAGCAAGGCTAAAAGCCTTTGGCCATGTTTAATGCAAAGATCTCATTCTTGAGACAAGTAAAGGACTTTGGCCTACTTTAAGATAATGATACCTGGTCATTTTTGAAAGATTCAGTCTTTTTTCTTATAGCTTATTACTTTTAAAATTAGAAATCGAAAATAAAAGTAATTCTGAAGTTTGTAGTCATAACCTCATGGTTTTGATTTACCAGTTTATCCCTAAGAGATAAAGGGAGTATGGGGTATTCTACGGAATAAATGGAAAGTCTTCTGGCATATATATATATTTATATATATGTGTGTGTATGTGTATATATATGTATGTACATATATATACACACATATATAAAATGCAAGAACGATTGGAATTAAAATGCTATCTTACACTTTGTACTATGTGAACCTCACTAATAATCAGTGAAATGTAAATTAAAAACAACTATGTATTTTAAAAACAAAAATGAATGATTATCTTTATTGAATGGAAAAAAGTTTAAAAGATTCCAGATAACTTGTATTGGCAAACATATGGAGGATCAGCAAACTTTTTTTAAGCAACTTTTGGTAGGTCTGTGAAACTGGTTCAACCCTTCCAGTGGGTTGTTTGGCAGCATCTAGCCAAACATTGATTCTGCAGTTTTACGTCTAAGAATTTATCCTAAGAAAGTCATGGAAGAATGTAAATGCAGGGATCTGTATGTAAACACGTTTGCTGCAGCATTGCTTGTAATAGAGAAAAACTGGCGGCTACCTAAATGTCTGTCAAGAGGATATTGGTTAAATTACAGTACATCCATACAATGGAATACCTTGCAGCTATTATAAAGAGTGAGATATTTGTATATAATAAGGAAACACAGAGCCACAGAGCATGTTTGACCCTATTTGCTGAAAAAAGGGTGTTAATGTGTATGCGTCTATGCATAACATTTTCTGGAAGGATATACCAGAAGTGGTGAGCAGTGATTATCTCTGGGGTATGGGGGATATTTTTTATGGACTGTTTGAATTTCTTTATAGCAAGCATGCATTTTATAATAATGCCTTTTTAAAAAGTGAAAAGACTTCGTAGTTTCAAAATATAAATTAAAGATATGCTGCTATGGAAATTGACTTTCTGTTGACATGGGTTGCTAGGAGCTATGATCCCCTCTGGAAAGCTCAATACCAACTTTTGGTCCTGAGGCTACAGAATCCTGGAGATGGAGGCCCCAGATAGGTGACTTGTCCAATCTCTCAGCAGCTCAGTCAGTAGCTATTTTTCATGCTTTCTCTCTTGGGCTAGACCTTTTCCACCTCCCAGTTCCTGTGAGGCCCTAGCCGGATCCTTTCCGTTGTGTAGACAAAGAGGAGAAAGACCCCAGGAGGTGAAAGTTTGGGGGTAGAGCTGGAAATGGAGCTCAGAAGCCAGTGTGTGCATGTGTGGTTCTTGTTTGACTTTTTAAATCCCATCTGGTACATCAGATTGTGTTTGGGAGATAGAAGGTTTAGATTTTTTCTCATCCCTGTTATTAAAGGTAATCAGTCTACTTCTATTATGGAAAGTTGAAAATACAGAAAAATAGACTATTACCTGTAATCTTATTACTCAAATCTGGCCACTACTAAGTTTTAAAAACTTTATACTGAAAAGTACAGAGAAGTACACACGTCATTACACATTACTCAGTGAATTTTTACAAACCAAATATACCTGATTCACCTGTGTAACCATCACCCGAACAGAAACAGAACATCACCAGCTTCCCAGAAGCTCCCCTCTTGTCTCTTTCCTGGTACCACCTACCCCTGCAACACCAAGGGTAACCACTGTTCTGAAACTATTAATATTTTGTTATATTTACTATCATACTTTTTCCTAGGTGTAGTTTTTTTCTTTTACTATAGTGGTAATTGTGGTTTCTATAGATTTGTTATTATCTTCCTTTTTAAAATTAAAAATAACTTTTTTTCTTATAAAAGTAATATATAGTCATTGTTGAAAAATTAAAAAATCCATATCAGCACAAAGAAGAAAGTAAAAAACATCTCTAATCCTGCCACCCGAGTAAGAGACCTATGCAAACTCTAGGTGGGAAGCCTTCCTGAACTTTTCTTATGAATAGATTCGTTCTTTTAATTTTTGTGAAAATGGATCGTATTTTACTTATAGATGTATATCATTCTTTTTTGTTTCACATATATAGATTATATCTACACTGCACATTTTTTTTAAGGCAGCATTCCATTGTGTGTATGTTTGTACCATTATGTATTTAACCAATACTATCTTGTTATACATTTAGCTGTGTCCTTGCCTTGAATTTAAACACTGATTCACATTCTTAGTTATTCATAGTAAATCCCTAGAAATAGAATTTCTGGGGCAAAGGCATGTGCATTTTTTTAATTGTACCCTATGAGAGTCCTACTTGTTTGATTTAACAGTTACACTTCTACTAAACACTTTTTATTCTCGATAGCCATCATCTTCTGGAAATCAGCACAGAAGGTTAGCCACCTCAGCTTAAGAGGGCAAAAAGCTGTGCCAGTAATGAGAAGTGGCAATGACTTAATGTATCAGATTAAATTTATAGAATGAGAGTCAAGGTAATGATATCAAAAATCTGTGGAAACCCTGGCTCCAAAATTATGATATCTCTTTTTTTCCCCAGTGGAATCCTAAAAGCGAAGTATTATGCAGCTTTACATAAACTTTACTAAGAGATACATGCATTAAAAAGAAATCTTTATTTCTTTTAGGCTGAAGTATTTTAAAAAGTATTTTCCAGACCATAATACCATTCTACCCCTAAATAATTCGGTATGCATTCCTAATAATATTTTTCTTTACAACCAAAATAATGATAATTAGTCCTAAAAACTTAATTTGTTAGTATCATATAATCCCCAAAACCAAACCCACTGCCATCAAGTCGATGTTGACTCATAGCAACCCTGTAGGACAGAGTAGAACTGCCACATAGGGTCTCCCAGGCTGTAATCTTTACAGAAGCAGACTGCCACATCTTTCTGCCACAGAGCAGCAGGTGGGTTGGAACCACCAACCTTTTGGTTAGCAGCTGGGCACTTTAACCACTGTGCCACCAGGGCTTTGCTAGTATCATATAATACCTGGTCCATATTCAGATTTCCTTACCTTTTACAGCAGATTTGTCCATGCTTATAATTAATCCACCATTGATTATTCTTATTCATTGAAAAGACTTTTAGCATAGTTCTCTTCTACCCAATAGAAGACATCTATTGCCCCGAAACTTTGCCAACTTTGGATATTATTATTATTTTTGCTAATTTACTATAATCTCTTCTTTTTTGAACTTAACATTGTAATGAAGCTTTCTATGTAAGAAATTCTTCAAAAAGGTCATTTAAACACGGGTAGGTAAATGTTCCATCAGGTGGGGGCAGTGTATTCTTCTCCCCCTGGGTCCCTGTTGTTGGACATTTAGCTTTTCCTGCTTAATAAAGAAGTGAGCCTCCAGTGGACCACCAGGCATGGTAGAACCGATGGCTGAGGTTTTGCCTTACGAGTTCATGTGTCTCTCCTTCTTCTGTGTCAGAATCCACCTCATTGCCTGGAGATCACTCCACCATCTTCAGAAAAATTGGTCTCAGTGATGCGGTTAAGTGACCTCTCTACAGAAGATGATGATTCGGGTCACTGTAAAATGAACCATTATGATAAGAAGATTGACAGTCTAATGAATGCAGTTGGTTGTCTCAAGTCTGAGGTGAGGGGTGTGGGGGACTGTGACAGCTAGTACGTGTGGATGTGTGGGAATGTCTAGTGGGTTCCTGGTGGATCCTTCCCTCAGGCTGCCTCTGCTGCCTTCCATCCTCTTCAGGGTTGCCCAGGACTTTGGATGCCCCTGGGGAGGTAGTTGGGGAAAACTCCAGATGCTGTCATGATAATAAATGGCCCTCTTTATTGAGCACTTACCTTAAGGCTGGCACTTACTTTGCCTGGTGCTGTACATGGATGGCCTGATTTGATTTTTTTCAACAGCAAATGAAGCTAGGGGTATTAGTGCCCCCATTTTAGAGTTGAAGTAACTGGGAAACTTCAGCCTTCACTTCTCCGTTTTATGTAAAAGTTTAACAACCACCAAAGCAGCCCCAAAGAGGCAAAGAAAATTTGTCCTTAGTTGCTTAGCTGTCACTTTGGATGGGATATGGCAATGGAATTGGAAACAAAACCTGGATGTCCAAGGAAGTTGGTAGAGCTGGCATTAAATCCAGGCCTTGACTGCTAACATGGCCTGTGTCTTTAATCCTCCACCCTGTGCTTCAGGCCCATGGACCCTTCTGGAGAACCTGGGGCTGGTTGCCTGGCAACAGCCCCTCCTTTCCCCTTAGCCTGCAGCTCTCAGGGGACTTTTTATGACATCTTTCCTCCTAAGGTAGCTAGTTGAACCACACGTGGTTTCCATACTGGCTCCATCCCCACTAGCTGAGTGACCTTGGGGCAAGTTGCTCACCCTCTCTGCTTGGTCTCCTCATCTACAAAATGAGGAGAGGAATGGTATCTACCCAGAGAGGCTTTGTGAGGATTAACTTGAGATTGCTCCCGTAGAGGACCCGGTGCAGGGCCTGTGTAGCAACATCGCTCTCAAAATTGAAGGTGCCCTTATTTTGGTTCAAAGTGATGGACATGTCAGTGGGCAGAGAGGAAGATCCTCCCCTCACTGGTCCCTGCCTTTGTGCCCTTGTGCAGGTCAAGATGCAGAAGGGTGAACGCCAGATGGCCAAGCGATTCCTTGAGGAGCGGAAGGAGGAGCTAGAGGAGGTGGCCCAAGAGCTGGCCGAGACTGAGCATGAGAACACAGTGCTCAGGCACAACATCGAGCGCATCAAGGAGGAGAAGGACTTCACCATGTAAGGCAGCGCCTCACCCTGCCCTGCGAGTTGATTCCTTCATTCCACATCTCTCTCGAGCCAGGCTACCCTGGCTCCAAAGGAGACAGGCACAGGCACTACCTCTATGTCTTGGAGCACAGTCTAACCTGGGGGACAGCTGTTCAACACAGTCACATAGGGAATTACCCCCTTGCACTTGTGATTCACACCATGAGGAAAAAGGAAGACCCCATTGAGTATGGTGGGAAAGAAGTCTTTCTGGAAAAGGTGACATTAAATGGAATCTTGCAGGATGGTGAGGACAGGGACAGAAACATGTTAGATAGTGGGAACATCTTGTGTGAAGGCTCTAAGGTGGGAAAGTGTTTGCAACTCAGAAATGGAAAGTAGGCCAGAGCCGAGGAAAAGGAAGTGGGCAGAGAGCAAGGGTGCCACAGAGGTTGGCCGGGGCCTGCCCTTAGAGGTCACTTTGAAGAGTTTTCATGGGGGCCAAAGAAAGGTTTTAAAAGCAGGGGAGTGGCATGACCGGACTTGGCTGGAGTGTGGAGAGCAGATGGGAGGGCCCAAAAATGGATCTGAAGCTAGTGGTTAGTAGGCCGTGGCAGCATCTGTTGGGAGAGGTGGCAGTGGTGAGAACTAGGATGGTGACTATCTAAGAGAAAAACGGCCACAGGTAGCATAATGTCACCTGGTGTGGAGACCCTGGTCTGATGCCTAGGTGGGTGTGACTTCTGACCCTTGTCCTTCCAAAAGGTACTGGGGCTGGAAGGACTGCTTCCCCACTCCCCCACTGTTCCCTGACTAGGATATGAGCCTCTCAGGCCATTGTGAGGTGAACCTTGGCGCTCTGGGCGGGCAGCGGCCTGCGAGGGCTGACAGAGCCCTGTTTTCTCTGGCCCCAGGCTTCAGAAGAAACACCTCCAGCAGGAGAAGGAGTGCCTCATGTCCAAGCTGGTGGAGGCTGAAATGGATGGAGCTGCTGCCGCCAAGCAAGTCATGGCCTTGAAGGACACCATTGGGAAATTGAAAACTGTAGGTGGCAGGCAGGAGAGGGGCCATCCCCAGGCAGGGGTGGGGTCTCTGTGCAGTCATCAGGCTGACTTTATGACATAGCTATGCTGGGAGAGAGCACACTTGAATCCTCAGTCCCCAGCCCCTACTCATACTCCTCTTGAAGATGACCTCTGGTGGCCAGGGCCTCTGAGGAAACCGCATCATGGGTCACCTGGGAGCATACTGAGTCAAGGCATGTGGTTGATTCCTGCAGGTATCAGCCACCAGGTGCCTTCTTCCTCCCTTGCTGCCTCCAGGAAGCCTGCCCTGATTACACCTGCCCATACTGAGCTCTCCAGTCCTCTTCCCAGCCTCTTGCAGCAGACTCAGATCCTGTCCATCCTTTTAGTTCTGCCTCCTCCAGGAAGCTTTCCCTTGACTACCTTGACCCTGTACACCCAGCTCTTTTTACCGAGGCATCTTGGCACCCAGCACTTCTTAAGTCCCTCACAGCACCTCTCTCTACTGCCTCCTCCCTTCTCCCCCTGCATGTTGTGAGACTGCCAGATTGTCTTCTAGGAGAAACAGATGACCTGCACGGACATCAACACCCTGACAAGGCAGAAGGAACTTCTCCTGCAGAAACTGAGCACATTTGAAGAGACCAACCGCACCCTCCGAGACCTGCTAAGGGAACAGCATAGCAAAGAGGTGAGCTCATGGCCTCTGCCCACGTCCTGGGCGAGAGGGTTTGGACGCAGCTGCACCCCTCTAGTGCTATATGCCCATCCTCTTTGAGCCTCAGCCTCCTCATCTGTAAAAAGGAAATAATACTGGTGCCTGGCCTGAGACGCTGTAGACAGATTGAATGAAATCATTCACGTAAAGTGCTAGGCACGTAGCAGCCAGAAACGGTCTTAGTTGTCGTTGAAACTGGGCCAGGTGGCACATGAAGAACCTTAGAATAGTGGCAGTGGGGAGTCAGGATTTCAGCTCATTTTCAAGAGTGTGTGGCAAACCTAGGAGGGTACTGGGCTCAAGTTCATATCCCTTTTTTTAAAAGAATGATCAGTGGATGACAGACCCAAATTGTGTGGGATCATTTTGTTTTCTTGAAAGATGTTCTTCGAAACATATTTTATGTTAGCAAATTATTCTGAAAAGACTTAACAGTATAAATGGTCTTCCTCCTGTTTGAGTCAAACCACAGGGATGCTAAACCAAAAAAAACCAGACCTGTTGCCCTCGAGTTGATTCCGACTTATAGCAACCCTACAGGGCAGAGTAGAACTGTCCCATAGGGTTTCCAAAGAGCCCGTGGTGGATTCGAACCGCCGACCTTTTTGTTAGTAGCCATAGCTTTTAACCGCTACACCACCGGAGTTTCCAAAGGGATGCTAAGCGCCTCAGAATGCCAGTGCTGATAAAACGATCACGTTTTTCTTAGTTCAGCGTCTTCTGAAACACTGTCAGTGTCTTGTCTTTAATTTAAAAGTTAGGTTTAGGATATATAATACAGAGCAAAGTAGTGTACATACTGCCCAGCTTTTAGAAATAAAACCTGTTCATGTAGTTAGTTAAATCCTGCTTGCCTCTTTTTTCCTAATAATCTTATCTCCCTCTCCTCAGAGGGAACCTGTATATCTTGAACTTGATGGTTTTTATCACATATGTATCCCTAAGCCACATTTAGTATTATTTGGCATATTTTAAAACTTTATATGAATGATATTGTTCCGTGTGTGTTCTTCTGAGTTTGCTTTTCTCACTAACATTATTTTTATTAACTTGATACATTTTTATCCTTGATGTCTAAGATCATTACCGTTCTTTGCTATTATCCATTTATGACTAGCAAAAACAATGCAAACCCATTATAGTCAAGTTGATTCTGACTCATAGCGACCTTATAAGATAGAGTAGAACTGCCCCATAGGATTTCCAAGGAACAGCTGGTGGATTCTGACTGACCTTTTGGTTAGCAGCTGAGCTCTTAACCACTGTGCCACCAGGACTCCATTTATGTCTACACCACAATTTATTTATCCATTGTTCTCTTGGTCTACATGTATGTTTTCAGTAGTTTGCTATTATAAACAATGTTACTTCAAGCATTCAAATACACTGTCCTGGTATACTTATTTGAGAGTTTCTAGAATATTTCTATCAACTTTACTAGTTATGGCCAGATTATTCTCTAAAATCCTTTTATGGTACCTGTTTTGTTTCTGGCTCAGTGATCTGGGACAGATTTTTATCTCTTTTGGGCCTCAGTTCTTCCACCTGTAAAACGGGAATCACATTTCCTACATGGACTTGATGTGAGAATTAGCAATGATGGGTGTGAACGAGGGGCTCGCATGCTGCCCGGCACATAATAGGTGCTTGGTAAATGGCAGATGCTGCTGCTATTTTGTGCGGAGACTGGTGCCTTCAGAAAACCCCTTCTCCTTTTCGACGTTTTGGCTTCTACCACCCTAGAATCCCCAGAACCTCTAACTAGAGTTGAAGGGTTAGCTAATTTGGACTCACACCTAGAATAGGTGTTCCTCTTTGGTTCCAGACTCTGATCTCCTCAGTGCCCATCTGGCACTCAGTAGCCCCTGGCCCCCCACCATCTGAGTGCTTAGTGGGGAGCCTTCAGTACTGTGGGAGACTGCTGTGGCTCTGCAATCAGAGTTGGCTTCAGGGCCCTGACTCTGACATTTCCACCTGCGTGACCTTGGACAGCTTACCTCACTTCTCGGAGCCTCAATCTCATCTGTAAAATGGGGATGGTAATAGGGCGTGTCTCTTAGAGTAGGGAATTTGGTGAGATCGCGTGCACCTAGGACAGCAGAAGAATCGGGTTGTTTCGTGTCCCCTGGAGGCACGGGAGTGCATGGGTATAATGGGCAGTGAGAGCAGCTTCAGGCTCTGGGTCCTTGGCCTAGACTATCTGTCCTGTGTTCTTTGCATTTTCTTGTTACTGGAGAAACCACAGTGCTCTCTTCTGTCAGTTCTTGGTCCCCAAAGAAACTTTGGGATCCAGGGAGCCTTTTCGTCTTGGCTTGTGAAGAGGGCATGTAGGACTGAGAAAGAAAGGGAGGGTGGCCTCCTTCAAGGGACATTTTGTTCTGGTGCCCAGGAAGAACAGGGATGGTTCACAAACACACAGCCCAGTGGGCAAGGATATAAGCAGGCAGTTCAGAGAAGAGGTAACTCAGATGACTAATAAACATATGAAAGGATGCCAGCCCTCACTGGTAATTAGAGAAATGCAAATTAAACAGCAGGGACTGGCAAAGACTGGCTACAGGCAAAGTCTTGCCATTATCCTGTGCTGGTGAGTGTGGGGAACCCAGTGCTCACGCCCTGGTTATGGCAGTAAGAATCAGCGCAGGCATTTTGTACAGAAGGATCTAGTACAGGCACAAATCACAAACCTTCTGACCCAGCAATTTCCTCTTCCTAGCATCAACCCTAGAGAGACACTTTGTACATGCCCAGTGACTATTGCTACAATGTTTGTAGTTGCAAAACCTGGGAATAACCCCAATACTATCAGTATTACCAAAAACCCATTGCCATCGAGTTGATTCTGACTCTTAGTGACCCTATAGCACAGAGCAGAACTGCCTCATAGGGTTTTCAAGAAGCGGCTGGTGGATTCGAACTGCCAGCCCTTTGGGTATTTGGGTAGCAGCCAATTGCTTAACCACTGTGCCACCAGGGCTCCATCAGTAAAGGAGGGGTAAAAAATGCAGGGCTATCTCCATAGGCTGCAAAACTGTACCCCAACAAAGAAGAATGAGATAGATCGATTCTTATTGCTATGGAAATGTCTCCAGATGTATTGTTAAGGGAAAAGAAATCAAGTTGTAGCACAAAAATACAATATGATATCATTTTTTGTGAAAACACACATGAATCTCTCCCTACCTTCCCCTTAAAAAATGGTAACATTTTTTTAGGTGTAGCTATATGTAAATGCATAGAGAAAGAAAACGCATCAAATTGATAACCGTTGGAGGTGCGTGTGAGGGCGACTTTAGCTTTATCGGTGTTCACTAAATATTTTAAACCAATATATTCATTTATTACTTCTATAATTAGAAATATAGTTTTTGGCAAAGGAAAAGAATCAATAGAATGTAGACATCTGAGTGTATTGCTTGATGACTTGGCTTTCCTTTTGCCTTCCCTTGAAGGATTCAGAAAGGCTAATGGAGCAACAAGGAGCACTGCTAAAACGGCTGGCGGAGGCTGACTCAGAGAAAGCGGTAACATAAAGTGCCCCCTACCCCACCTTAGTTTTGTGATCTGTAAAATGGAGTGATGTCCCCTGTCCTGCCTGCTCCACTGGGCTTGTCTAGATGATCATTTGAGAGCTTGAACCACAAAGCTGTATACCACATGAGAGATGATAATGATGATGGATTTATAGATCATCAGGGTTCTGTTACCTGGATTTTCTTATTTGTATTATGGATTAAGAGTCATCAAAAGGTATATACCTTTTGACTCAACAATTCCAATTCTAGGAATTTATCCCGAGGCAGCATGTTGCAAAGACTATCCCATATAATCCTAAGTTCCTCAAGATGTTAACGGGTGGAAGAAAGAAAAGGTGAAGGGATTCCATGGCCATATAAATTTGTGAAACTACTAGCTGGCCTGGACAAAAAGTCTAATAGGTTTCTTAAGACCTTTTGGAATCCTTGATGTATTCATGCCCATTGTGAGTGTCCAAGGGAGGAAAGGAATATGGAGGCCACGTCTCCCAAGGTTTGGCCCTTGGCCCTTGATGCCTGGCCAAATATCACTGTGGAAAATGTCGACCTGAGCAAGGCATGGAGATTGAGTAATCCTGGTGATAATTCCTAAACCTGTATTCCCAGATCAAGAGCTTTTTTTGTTTGTTTGTTTGTTTTTAATTGTGGTAAATATATAGGTAAAACATTTGCCATTTCAACAATCTTCATGTGTATAGTTCAGTGACATTAAATATGTTCATCATGTTGCCAAGAACTTGTTAGATGATGATACATTAGTAAATTGAAACATTAAGCAGCTGTTTCAAAAGATGTAGAAGATTTAATCATATTATGGTAAATGTGAGATTGTAGGCTATGGAACAGAATATGCTCACGACTTTTGTAACATTGATTAGCAGTGATTATCTGGGTGGGGGATTATAGGGATTCTTGAGAGATTTTGGGGTGTTTTTCATTGTTTTCCACAGTTAATGCTACTTCTTAAAAAACAGCATAATAAATAACATGCTTGTTAAAAAAAAAATATGGATTTCTGCAACAAGGGCCAATGTACTTGGGACCTTGGGCCCTGGTGGCCAGACATTCACAGGAGTCTCCTTGCCCCCTGGGTTGGGCCTCCTCTCCCTTCCCAGGGAGCACATGACAGTGTGTGTTCTCTCCCAGCGCCTGCTGTTACTACTGCAAGACAAGGATAAGGAAGTCGAAGAGCTACTCCAGGAAATTCAATGTGAGAAGGTACCATCCGTTACAGTTGCTTTGTTTTATGAGCCAGTGGAGCCTAGTGGTTAAGAGAGTACACTCTGGAGTTGGAGAGCTGGGTTCCAAGCCTGGCTCTGTCACTTTCTCTGTCTCTCCAAAGGCTCAAGCAAAGACAGCATCTGAGCTTTCTAAGTCCATGGAGTCCATGCGTGGGCATCTGCAGGCTCAGCTTCGGTGCAAAGAGGCTGAGAACAGTCGCCTGTGCATGCAGATCAAGGTACCTGCTGGCCCTGTAAGCAGGGAGGGAGGAGGCAAGGGCCTGGGAATCTAAGGAAGGTGATAGCCATGAGTATCACTCCCAGCAAGACTTTGCCCCAAAAGTTTATGGGGCAGCTGCCGCCAAAGCACTCATGCTTCAGAGGGACTCTGGGGACAGTGGCAAGGGCAGTGAACAGAGACCCTGGAAGCCTTGGGTGCCATGCCCGTGGGCCAGTCACTTAATTCGTTAGGCCTGCAGTTCATCTGACTAGAACACTGAGGTCTCAAATGTGAGCCCAAAGATCCTTTGAGGCTACAGCCTCTGTTTGACTGGTACAGCCCTGCTGAGTGCCTGATGGAGGAGGGAAGGAAGTGAGGGCAGGGTGGGCAACCCATTCCTGCGTTGGCTTCTTTCCCTTCCTGCCTATGCTATGGGCATTCACACATGTGAACAAGCCTAGCATGGCACCTGCCCTCCCCTGGGGGAGACAGAACCCAAGCCAGCAGTTACACCCCAGTGTGGTAAGTGCCGAGATGGAGAGAAATGCCTGGGGGAAGAATTCCAGAGGAGTTCTGTCCTGTCATTGAGACTCTGTGGGATAAGAGATGGAAAGGTGCCAGGTGGGCATGGGGAGCTAGAAGGAACTGTGTCTGTGGTCTGCATCAGGGGAGCCTGAGCCCACAGCCCCTACACAGTTGCTGACTGTTTTCTGTCTGCCCTACTCCCTTGTTTTGCTTGTCTTTTTTTCTCTATTTCTCTCTGTGGCTCTCTTGCCTTGTCTTCCCCCTGCCTTTCTTGTCTCTCTCTTCCTTGCCCCCTTTCCTTCTCTCCTCATTTGTTCCCTGTCCGCGCCACCGCCCCCCCCCCCACCAGAACCTGGAACGCAGTGGGAACCAGCACAAGGCGGAAGTGGAGGCCATCATGGAGCAGCTGAAGGAACTGAAGCAGAAGGGAGACCGAGACAAAGAAACCTTGAAAAAGGCCATCCGAGCCCAAAAGGAGCGAGCTGAGAAGAGCGAGGAGTACGCTGAGCACTTGCACGTGCAACTTGCTGACAAGGTAGCAGGCGTAGGGGTGGCCCAACTTCTCATCTGCCCTGAGGAGCATTGCATGATGATGGAGGTGGGAGTGGATGGATAGACAGATAGCAGGTGGGTGGGTAAATGGAGCTGGTTTGGTGGATGAGTAGGTGAGTAGTGGTGGAAAAGCTAGATAGAAGTGACCAGGTGGTGGTAGAAAGGGGGTGTGAGCCGGTAGGGTGGGTGGTTGGCAGAGGGGGAGGTGGTTGGGTGGGATCACGGTGGATGGCTGGAGATGATGGGAGGGGTGGTTGGACAGTTTAACCACATAAATATTATGATGGTTAAAGAAGGATTTGCCAAGTGGATGTGTGTGATAGCTGGCAATCTAGGAGCTGGGCTCCCATTATCACTCTGTGTTCTCCAGAAAGGTGAATTGCAGGAGTGAGGTTTAAGCTGTTAGGGTGAGGGGTCATTCAAGGTGAGGCCAGCCCCTGGCTCCCTGAGGCCTCGTTGCTGACCACCAAGCTGACAGGCCCTGTTGTCCTGTGTTGCCAGGATCTTTATGTTGCTGAAGCTTTGTCGACTCTGGAATCATGGAGGAGCCGCTACAACCAAGTTGTGAAAGACAAAGGAGACCTTGAGCTGGAAATTATCGTCCTTAACGAGTACGTCCTTGTGTTAGGAGAGGGAGGGTGGGCTAACTGAGAGACTTGGGTGTGCAGGTGGAAGGAGCCTGGTGGTCTGACAGCTCAGGTGGCTACTATTTGGTCTCCACTGGTCAGGGACTGCATTGGGCTGAGATGTGAGCATCCCTGAGCCGGGCTTTCTGATTGAAGCTGGGGTACAGGCTCCAGCCCTGCCCTAGCAGGCACTGTGGAGGAGCTGGGCTTCTCTGATCGGTCACAGAGGCCTGGGCCTGATTTCAGGCTCTGAAAGCATCACCTTCTGTTCCCAGTCTGCACAGCATGGGAAATGGGCACACTGGCATTTCATTTTTGTTCCTCTTTTTGGGAGATAAGGCAGCTGATGATCCCTGTGTCTTCAGTCAGTAGGTCAGTGCTATGGCATAGGAGGAGGGGGCAGAAGTGGCCTTCAAGTTGCAGGTGACTTCAGCTCACACCTTGAATTGTCAGCAGTAACCAGTCATTCTCAGTGCCACCCATATTCATTTATTCCTTCATTCAAAATAGTTATTGAGCATCTACTATATGCCAGACCATCTAGCCTCTAGGTTTACAACAGTAAGAGACAAGTGTGGTCCCTGCCCTCATGGAGTTACCCTGTACTCTAGAGGAGCAGACAGGGCTACAAGAGACCTAGACTCTCTGGGCTAAGGATGGGTCACAGAGGGAGCTATGACCCACCACAGTCTCCAGGTCAGGTAAGTCTTCCCTAAGGAGGTAGATATACAAATATACCCTGAGAACCTGCTGTGTGCAGGGGGCCCTTTGCCAGGTGCTACCCTCAGGGAATTCTCAGTCTAGTGGAAAGAAACACATTATTAAAGTAGAAGGATACATGATACAGAGGGAAGAAGGTTTGGGGAAGATGGCCTGAGGAGGGGAAGTCCTCAGAACCTTACCAGGTAAAATAGCACGGTGTTTTTGCTTTGGTCTAGTCAGTGTTCAATAAATATTTGCTGATGGGTGAACTGTAATTGATCAACAGTGAGAGCACATACTGTGCAAGGTCCTGTGCTGGGTCTGTTGTCAAGAGAGATCTAGAGGTCTGTGAGCCCCCATGATCTCTGAGGTCACAGCCTCTGCTGGGAACCAGGGCAAGGTGGGCAGCCAGCTTCTGGGTGACTTCTTTCCCTTCATGTGTGTCTTCATCCCACACACACTCCTTGCATTTCCTGCCTGTGCTAGGTGGGCATTCACATGCATGAACTAGCCAGGCATGGCACCTGCCTTACTCTGGGAGAGACAGAAGTAAGCCAGCAATTACAAGTGAAGCCAGTGTGATAAGTGCTGAGACGGAAAGGGATGCATGAGAGGTATCCCTGGCCACTCAGCCTGGGGGTTTAGGGAAGGATTCCACAGAAATTCTGTCTGAACATTGAGACCAGGAAGCTGACAGGCCCTGTTGTCCTGTGTTCCCGGGATCTTTATGTTGCTGAAGCTGAATGGATTATAAGATCCGGGGAGGTGCTGTGAGGGGCTAGGAAGGCAGTGTGTCTGAGGTCCTTGCATTCAGGGAGTGTCGCAACCTTATTCTTATCGTAGAACAATAGAAGTCTTCTTGGAGGGAGTTGGTATGGGAGACAAATCTTAAAGAACTTTATTCAGAGGTGGGATACAGCCACAGGAATGCCACAAGCAGCGAGACCAAGGAAGGGCAGTGCAGCTACCTCTTGGGGTTGAGATTGGGGAGCAGGCAGGGTAGGCAGCAACAGCTGGCCCACTCCACACAGAGACCCTGGCTCCGCAGAACCTGTGTAATTGATTCTTTCTGTCTGCTTTTGCTTTGTGACCTGCCAGCCGGGTGACAGATCTGGTAAACCAACAACAAACCTTGGAGGAGAAGATGCGAGAAGACCGGGACAGCCTTGTGGAGAGACTACACCGTCAGACTGCTGAATATTCTGCATTCAAGCTGGAGAATGAGAGGCTGAAGGTCTGTAGAGAGGCAGGGTATGGGACAGTGGGTTGGAGAGAAGAGGGCCCAAAGGCTGGGCATGTGTGGGTGGGCATCAGAGCGGAGCAACAGGGGCTTCAGAGGGCCTGTAGGCAGCAGCATAAATCTTGTAATTCAGATCTTGTCTTTGCCTCTTACTAGCTCTGGGACCTTGCAGAACATTTCATCTTTTGTATCTGCAGTTCCCTGATTGGAGGGAATGAGGTCCTTACAAGAACGTGGTAATACATGTGAAATGCTTACCAGGACGCACTTAGCATACGTTCATAAAATCGAACTGAGGTGGAGGTTCACATTTACTCTCCTGGGGCACTGGTGGGAACTTCACATGTATTGATTCTTACTCACTTGTTGTTAGGTGCCGTCAAGAGTCAGTTCCAACTCACAGTGACCCTAAGTATAACAGAACGAAACACTGCCTGTTCCTGTGCCATCCTTGCAATTGTTGCTATGTTTGAGCCCATTATTGAAGCCACTGTGTCTGTCCATCTCATCGAGGGTCTTCCTTTTTTTCACTGACACTCTACCTTACTAAACATGATTTCCCTGTCCAGGGACTGGTCCCTCCCGATAACATGTCCAAAGTATGTGAGACGAAGTCTCGCCATCCTCGCTTCCAAGGAGCACTCTGGCTGTATTTCTTTTTTTTTAATTTTTATTATTATTTTTTATTTTTTTATTGTTGTAGTTTAAATGAAGTTTACATTTCAAGTTAGTCTCCCATACAAAATTTGTACATATATTGTTATGGGACCCTAATTGCTCTCCCCATACTGTGACAGCACACTTCTCCTTTCCACCCCTAATTCCCCATGTCCATTCAACCAGCTCCTAACCCTCTCTGCCTTCCCATTTCACCTCTGGACAGAAGCTGCCCATTTAGTCTCTGTGTCTACTTGAGCTAAGAGGCGCACTCCTCACGAGTATCACTTTATGTCCCACAGTCCAGTCCAAACCCTGTCTGAAGAGTTGGCCTTGGAAATTGTTTTAGTTCTGGGCTGATAGAGAATCCAGGGGCCATCCTTTCTGGGATTCCTTCAGTCTCAGTCAGACCATTAAGTCTGGTCTTCTTACTAGAATTTGAGTTCTGCACCCATCTTTTTCCTGCTCCATCTGGGACTCTCTGTTGTGTTCCCTGTTGGGTGGTCATTGGTGGTAGCTGGGCACCATCTAGTTTTTCTGGTCTCAGGCTGATGAAGTCTCTGGTTTACATGGCCCTCTCTGTCTCTTGGGCTACTACTTTCCTTGTGTCTTTGGTTTTCTTCATTCTCCTTTACTCCAGGTGGTTGGGACCAATTGATGCATCTTAGTAGCCGCTTGCAAGCTTTTAAGACCCCAGACGCCACTCACCAAAGTAGGATGCAGAACATTTTCTTAATAAGCTTTGTTACACCAGTTGACCTAGAAGTCCCTTGAAAGCATGGTCTCCAGACCGTGACTCCTGCTACTCTGTCCCTCAAAGTGTTTGATTGTATTCAGGAAACTTCTTAGCTTTGGTTTAGTCCAGTTGTGCTGACTTCCCCTGTAGTGTGTGCTGTCCTTACCTTCACCTAAGATAATTCTTATCTCCTATCTAGTTAGTAAATAACCCTCACCCTCCCTCCTCACCCTCGTAACCATCAAAGAATGTTTTCTTCTGTGTTTAAACCTTTTATTGAGTTCTTATAACAGTGGTCTTATACAATATTTGTCCTTCTGTGACTGACTAAATTCACTCAGCATAATGCCCTCCAGATTCCTCCATGTTATAAGATGTTTCACGGCTTCATTGTTGTTCTTTATCTTTGTGTAGTATTCCAATGTGTGGATATACCATAGTTGCTTTATCTATTTGTCCATTGATGGGCACCTAAGTTGTTTCCATCTTAACGGCTATCGTGAACAGTGCTGCAATGAACATGGGTATATATGTATCTATTTGTGTGACAGCTCTTATTTCTCTAGGATATATTCCAAGGAGCGGGATAGCTGGATCTTATGGTACTTCTATTTCTAGCTTCTTAAGGAAGCGCCAAATTGATTTCCAAAGTGGTTGTACCATTTTACATTCCCACCAACAGTGTATAAGTGTTCCAGTCTCTCCATAACCTCTCCAGCATTTATTATTTTGTGTTTTTTGATTTAATGCTAGCCTCATTGGGGTGAGATGATACCTCATTGTAGTTTTGATCTACATTTCTCTAATGACTAATGATCGTAAGCATTTCTTCATGTCTCTGTTAGCCGCCTGAATATCTTCTTTGGCGAAGTGCCTGTTCATATCCTTTGCCCATTTTTTAATTGAGTTATTTATGTTTTTGTTGTTGCAGTTTTGCAGTATCTTGTAGATTTTAGAGATTAGAAACTGATCAGATTTGTCATAGCCCAAATTTTTTTCCCATTCTGTAGGTTGTCTTTTGACTCTTCTGGTGAAGTCTTTTGATGAGCCTAAGTGTTTGATTTTTAGGAGCGCCCATTTATCTAGTCTCTCTTCTGGTGCTTGTGCATTGTTACTTATGGTTCGTATTGTGTTTATGCCATGTGTTAGGGCTCCTAGCGTTGTCCCTGTTTTTTCTTCCATGATCTTTATCGTTTTCGATTTTATATTTAAGTCTGTGTCCATTTTGAGTTAGTTTTTGTGCACCGTGTGAGGTATGGGTCTTGTTTCAGTTTTTTGCAGATGGATATCCAGTTATGCCAGCACCATTTGTTAAAGAGGCTGTCTTTTCCCCAATTAACGGACTTTGGGCCTTAGTCAAACATCAGCTGCTCATAGGTGGCTGAATTTATGTCTGGATTCTCAATTCTGTTCCATTGGTCTACATATCTGTTGTTGTACCAGTACCAGGCTGTTTTGATTACTGTGGCGGTATAATAGGTTCTAAAATCAGGTAATGTGAGGCTTCCCACTTTGTTCTTTTTCTTGAGTAATGCTTTATTTATTTGGGGCCTCTTCCCTTTCCATATGAAGTTGGTGATTTGTTTCTTCATCTCATTAAAAAATGCCGGTGGAATTTGGATCGGGATTGCATTTAGATTGCTTTGGGTAGAATTGACATTTTCGCAATGTTGAGTCTACCTATCCATGAGCAAGGCATGTTTTTCCACTTATTCAGGTCTTTTTTGGTTTCTTGCAGTAGTGTCTTGTAGTTTTCATTGTATAGGTCTTTTACGTCTCTGGTTAGATTTATTCCTAAGTATTTTATCTTCTTGGGGGCTATTGTAAATGGTATTGATTTGGTGATTTTTCTCTTCGACGTTCTATTTGTCGGTGTAACGGAATCCAACTGATTTTTGTATGTTTATCTTACATCCTGAAACTTTGCTGAAATCTTCTATTAGTTCCAGTAGTTTTCTTGTGGATTCTTTGGGGTTTTCTGTGTATAAGATCATATCATCTGCAAATAGAGATACTTTGACTTCTTCCCTACCAATTCGGATGCCCTTTATTTCTTTTTCTAGCCTAATTGCTCTGGCTAGGACCTCCAGCACAATGTTGAATAAGAGTGGTGATAAAGGGCATCCTTGTCTGGTTCCTGTTCTCAAGGGGAACACTTTCAAAGTCTCTCCATTTAGGATGATGTTGGCTGTTGGCTTTGTATAAATGCCTTTAATTATATTGAGGAATGTCCCTTCTATTCCTATTTTGTTGAGAGTTTTTATCATGAATGGGTGTTGGACTTTGTTCTGGCTATATTTCTTCCAAGACAGACTTGTTTGTTCTTCTGACAGTCCATGGTATTATTCAATATTTTTCACCAACACCTTTATTCAGAGGATCAGTTCTTCCTCGGTCTTCCTTATTCGTTGACCAGCTTTTGCATGCATATGAGATGATTGAAAATACCATGGTTTGGCTCAGGCTCACCGTAGTCCTCAAAGTGACATCTTTGTTTTTTTAACAATTTAAAGAAGTCTTTTGAAGCAGCTTTGCCCAGTGCAGTGATTTCTTGACTGCTGCTTCCATGGGTGTTGATTGTACATCCAAGTAAAATGAAATCCTGGACAACTTCAGTGTTTTCCCCATTTATCAGGATGGTACTTATTGGTCCAATTGTGAGGATTTTTGTTTTCTTTATGTTGAGGTGCAATCCGTACTGAAGGCTATAGTCTTTGATCTTTATCAGTAAGTGTTTTAAGTCCTCTTTGTTTTCAGTAAGCAAGGTTATGTCACCTGCATATCACAGGTTGTTAATGAGTCTTCCACCAATCCTGATGCTATGTTCTTCTTCATACAGTCTAGCTTCTTGGATTATTTGCTCAGCATACAGATTAAGTATGGTGAAAAGATACAACCCTAACACACACCTTTCCTGATTTTAAACCACGTGGTATCCTCTTGTTCTGTTTGAACGACTGCCTCTTGGTCTATGTACAGGTTCCTCACAAGCACAATTGTTCTGGAATTCGCATTCTTCCCAATGTTATTCAGATTCCTTTGCATAGTCAAAAACACAGATAAACATCTTTCTGGTATGCTCTACTTTCAGCCAAGATCCATGTGACATCAACAATGATATCCTTCCTTCCACATCCTCTTCTGAATCTAGCTTGAATTTCTAGCAGTTCCTTATGGATGTACTGCTGCAACTGTTTTTGAATTATCTTCAGCAAAATTTAACTTGCATGTGATACTAATGATATTGTTTGATAATTTCCTCATTCTGTTGGATAATCTTTGGAATGGGTATAAATATGGATCTCCTCCAGTTGGTTGGGCAAGTAGCTATCTTCCAAATTTCTAGTGCTGCATCCACTGGTTGAAACATCTCAATTGATAATCCATCAATTCCTGGAGCCTTGTTTTTTGCCAGTGACTTTAGTGCAGCTTGGACTTCTTCTTTCAATACCATTGGTTCTTGATCGTGTACTACCTCCTGAAATGGTTGAATGTTAACCACTTCTTTTTGGTACAGTGACACTGTATTCCTTCCATCTTCTTTTGATGCTTCCTGTGTCGTTCAGTATTTTGCCCATAGAATCCTTCAGGTTTGCAACTCAAGGCTTGAATTTTTTCTTCAGTTCTTTCAGCTTGAGAAATGCTGAGTGTGTTCTTCCCTTTTGGTTTTCTAATTCAAGGTCTTTGCACATTTCATTATAATGCTTTACTTTGTCTTCTCGAGCCACCCTTTGAAATCTTCTGTTCAGCTCTTTTACTTCATCATTTCTTCCATTAGCTTTAGCTGCTCTACATTCAAGAGCAAGTTTCAGAGTCTTCTTTGACATCCATTTTGGTCTTTTCTTTCTTTCCTGTCTTTTTGATAACCTTTTGCTTTCTGCATTTATGATGTCCTTGATATCATTCCACAGCTCATCTGGTCTTTAGTCATTAGTGTTCGGTGAGTCACATCTGTTCTTGAGATGGTCTCCCGTGGACTTGTTTTAATGTTCTTCAGCTTCAGCTTGAACTTGCATATGAATAATTGGTGGTCTGTTCTGCATCAGCCCTTGGCCTTGTTCTGACTGATAATATCGAGCTTCTCCATCGCCTTTTTCCACAGATGTAGTCAGTTTGATTCTTAAGTTTTTCGTCTGGTGAGGTCCATGTGTATAGTCACTGTTTATGTTGTTAAAAAAAGGTATTTGCAATGAAAAAGTCGTAGGTCTTAAAAAATTCTATCGTGTGATCTCCGGTGTTGTTTCTATCACCAAGGTCATATTTTCTAACTACAGATCCTTCTTCTTTGTTTCCAACTGCTGCATTCCAGTAATTATCAATGCATCTTGATGGTATTTTTGATCAATTTCAGACTCTAGAAGTTGGTAAAAATCTTCAATTTCCTCATCTTAGACATGAGTGTTTGGTGCATAAGTTTGAATATAGTCATATTACTTGGTCTTCCTTGTACGTGTATGGACATTATCTTATCACTGACAGTGTTGTGTTTCGGGATAGATCTAGAACTGTTCTTTTTTGATGATGAATGCAACTCCATTCCTCTTCAATTTGTCATTCCTGGCATATTAGACCATATGATTGTCTGATTCAAAATGGCCATTACCAGTCCATTTCACCTCACTAATGCCTAGGATATCGATTTTTGTGTGTTTCATTTCATTTTTGATGACTTCGATTTTCTTAGATTCATACTCCGTGTTCCAGTTATTAATGGATGTTTGCAGCTGTTTCTTCTCATTTTGAGTCATGCCACATGAGCAAATGAAGGTCCTGAAAACTTGACCCCATCCATGTCATTAAGGTCAACTCTGCTTTGAGGAGGTAGCCATTCCGCAGTCATATTTTGAGTGCCTTCCAACCTGAGGGGCTCATCTTCAGGCACTATATCAGACAATGTTCTGCTGCTATTCATAAGGTTTTCTTGTCCAGTTTTTTCAGAAGTAGACCACTGGGTCCTTCTTCCTAGTCTGTCTTAGTCTGGAGGCTCCACTGAAATCTGTCCACCATGAGTGACCGTACTGGTATTTGAAATACTGGTGGCATAGCTTCCAGTATCACAGGAACGTGTAAGCCACCACAGTACAACAAACAGACAGATGTGTAGGGGATTCTCACTTAAACTTCCCTAAACCAAAAAAATAAAACCGAACCCACTGCCATTGAATTGATTCTGACTCATAGCGGCCCTGTAGGGCAGTAGAACTGCCCCGTAGGGTTTCCAAGGCTGTAAATCTTTATGGAAGCAGACTGCAGTGTCTTTCTCTCTCAGAGCAGGTGGTTGGTTCCACCCGCTAACCTTTTGGTTAGCAGATGAGTGCTTGACCATTGTACCAACAGGGCTCCTCTTAACTCTCCCAGCCTGCTAATAATATTATTATGTCCATTTGTATAGAATAAGAAAACTGGATCTTAGGGAGAGGTCATATTTCTTGCCAAGATTTTGCCCTAGGAAGTGTTAGAGTTGGGATTGAACCTGAGTCTGATTCCAGAGTTCTCACTCTTAATACCTCAGTGTACACCCTCCCACAGTGCCAGGGGCAAGAGGCACCTGAACAGAGGTTAACCTTTCAGAGCCAGGTTTGTTCTTGGTTTTTTATTGATCTGGGTAATAACATCTAGGTTTTTTGTTTGTTTGCTAGGATAGATTGGTTTTAAGCAAATCTAATATGCAGAAAAGTACACAAATTCTAGAATTTTCATAAAGTGAACCTACTTTGTGTATCCATCACTCTGATAAACAATACTAACCCCTCTTTGCAAAGACAACCGCTGCCCTGACTTCTATCACCACAAATTAGTTTGTCTGTTTTTAAACTATTTATAGATAGATTTGTATAGTTCATATATTCTTGTGCCTGGCTTCTTTTATTCAACATTATGTTTGTGAGAATCATCCATGTAGTATTTAGTAGTTTCTTAATTTCCATGTCTCTGCAGTATTCCATTATATGAATATACCACAATATACTTATCCATTCTATTGCTGATACACATTTGGGTTGTTTCCTTAGTGCTATGAATGTCTTTGTATATCTTTTGTTCCACATATTTGGTGCATTTTTATTGATTATATACCTTGAAGTAGAGTTGCTGTGTCATCAGGTCCTGTGCATAAGTTAAGCTTTGGTAGATGTTGCCAAATAGTAAAGTAACTGTACAAATTTACACTTCCATTGGCAGTGTGTGAGAGCTACAGTTATTCCTTGTCTCCTAGTCACCACCTGGTGTGTTTTAATTTCAGCCATCCTAGCAGGAATGTAATAGTATCGTTTGTTGTAGTACAGTTGGATAAATTGAAAACAACCTTCAAGTTTAACATTAGGGAATTTAGTTACATTATGATACATATATAGTATAATACAGTGTAGCCATTCAAAATGATGTTTATAGATGTGTATTTTCTTAAATATTATAATTATAAAAGTAAAATATGCTCATAGTAAACACTGAATAAGTTGAAAACAGTACAGAAATGTGATACAGAAGTGACGGTCTCTGGTAATCCCATTTCCTAGAGGTGGGCATCATTAACAGCCAATGTGTATTTTTCATTGTTTTTTTTCCTTATATTAACATACATATGCAAACACATACACATCCGTCCGTCCATCCATTATTCTGCAGCCTGCTTTTCTCACTTAATCGTATTTCATGGACATCTTTTTAGGTCGGGTTATGGAGCTCTATATCTTTCTTTTCAATTACTGCTTACTATTGCATTGTATTGAGACACCACGTTTGATTTGGTTCCTCTGCTAAGGTGAGCTTTGGGGTTGTAGGACGGTATTGAGAAGAACATTGCAACATAGTAATTAGAAAAGTAAGTTGCAGAACTGTAAGTACAGAGTACTTCATTTTTGTTTTAAAAAATAAAATAGCCACATGCCTATAGATACATAGTCTTATGTTAAAGCATTATGCATTATGATTCTTTTTTCTTGGTCTTATCTTCATTTTCTTTAATGATTACGTATTGCTTCTGTAATAAGAAAAGAAAACAGAGAAGTCATTTACTTGGGTTGGTCAAGTCTTACCCTATTACCTCTCAAAGCAGTATCAAGCCCACAACTGGGTTTGACTGGGGGGCTTTCCTCTGCTAGCCCTTTAGAGTAGGAATTGAGCTGGGATGGCCATGTAATCCGGAACTTTCCTGCTAGTTACTTACAAGCCACCTTTCCTAGGCAAGCTTCGCCCCAATGGAGGACAAACTCAATCAGGCACACCTCGAGGTCCAACAGCTGAAGGCATCAGTTAAGAACTATGAGGGGATGATTGACAACTATAAGAGTCAGGTGGGTCTCTCAAGTGCCTTGGTCCCCCTTTTAAGGGCATCAAGTACCTCTCCTTCCTCTGCTCTCAGGCCGGGAGGCTCCCACAATGCCTGTCCCAGGAAGGGTGCACGTGGAAGGTGTTTTTCACCGAAACTTGGCTCTGCCTGAGATGGCCTAATGCCCTGTTGGTTCCTAGGTGATGAAGACCAGATTGGAGGCTGATGAAGTGGCTGCCCAGTTGGAACGCTGTGACAAAGAGAACAAGATCCTTAAGGATGAGATGAACAAAGAGATTGAAGCGGTATTGCTCCCCTTCCCTGCTCTCTTCCCTCCCTTGACAGACCTATCCCTCTTGTTTGCCTTTGACCCTCGCTGATTCAGACACAAAGATTCATTTCCTTACTGGTGGTCTGGGGCACTCTACTGTGTATGTGCTCTCTCTTTTCTCTTGTCTCCTCTCTTTTCTGCTGTGTCCTTTTTCCTTCTTGGCTTTCTTTCTTCTCTTCAATTTCCTTTAAAAAAAAAGCTACTCAAATCTACAGGTATGATAGATCTTAGGCATGCCTACTTAATTCTGTGTGGTGTCTTTATCTTGTGCCAACCAAAAATTATGCTTCCTATCCCCTTCCTCAAAGAGTGTTATTCTGCTAGAAGCAAAGGAGTTGTCTTAATAGCAACCTTGGAGACAGGTTCAGTCTAGGATTGGTTACTAACTTGTTGCATAAGCTTGAGCAAGTCGCCCCTCTTTAGTCCTCAGTCTCCCTGTAAGTACAATCAGACCAGATATTGTTTCTACCGTCACCTTTGACATTTGGTTTGGAAACCCTATAGCATGGTGGTTGCATTCCAAGTGGCTTCAGAGGTAGACTAGATTTTAATCGTGGCTCTACCAGTTTCTAGTGGAGTGACCTTGGGCAAATGACTTTGTTCCCTTGATCCTTAGTTTCCTTATCTGTAAAATGGGGATAACAGCACCTACTTTATGAGTTAAATGTGCAACTGCAGAGAGCTGTTAGCTCAAGGCTTGGATCCTGGTGCTTACTACATGGTTGCTGTTGTTATTCGATAATTGAATGAGTAGCAACCTCAAGTGTCAAGTCAGACCAAGTGTGTCCCTTCAGAGAGCAGCTGGACCAGACCTGCTCAGTGGTCTGCAGTGAGGACAGGCTACACTCCTGCCCGTGTCTTTTGAAAGATCCTCTTCTGGGGACTGATGGCAGCCCTTTCCTGAGTCCTTCCCAGCAGTAGGCATTTCTCCCCCACTCCAGGCACGTCGGCAGTTCCAGTCCCAGCTGGCTGACCTGCAGCAGCTTCCTGACATCCTCAAGATCACAGAGGCTAAGCTGGCTGAGTGTCAGGACCAGCTGCAGGGCTACGAGAGGAAGAACATTGACCTCACAGCCATCATATCAGACCTGCGCAGCCGGGTAAGGGACTGGCAGAAAGGGTCCCACGAACTAGCCCGAGCAGGGACCCGCATACCAAGATGAGCTGCAGGCCCTCAAGGGAGGACTACTTCCTTTTTTTTGGCTGCCGCTTTCTTAAAGGAGTGAGCTATCATCAGTGCTGTGAAATAAAAGTCTGGTGTGCCAAATGCCTTGTGTTTGCACATAGTGATTGTAGTCATCGGAGCCGTCACTCGTTTGGATTGTTGGGCCCTCCTGCTATTGCCCTGCCCCTGAGTGCTCCAAGTCTCTGCTTGCCTCCTGCCTTCGCACCTTGCTGCTGTCCTCAACCATACACCCACACGTGCAAGACACGAGCCAACCCCAACCTACAGAGTTTTTTTTTCCAAGCTTTTCTCTTGCTTTAACAAAGTCTTTCCTTATTCTTAACAGATCCATTGCCTGAGATTCTGTCCTGAAAGAGGGCTCCTCTCTCCCAGAAGCAACCTGCCTTTGGGTTACTGGTACCATGCCTACGCTGTCCAAGAAATTATCTGCCACTCATTGGCAGTGTGACCTTGGGCAAGGCCTTTCCCCTCTCTTTACCTGCATCCTTGTAATAAGGATAAAAGTTGCTACAGTTTTTGAGCACCTACTCTGTGTGCCACACTGAAGAAGCAGTTTACCAGCATTTTCTCATTTAATTCACCCATTTTACACAAAAAAGCTCAAGGCATAGAGGGGAAAAGTAATTTCCTAAGGTTGCAGAGCCAGTAACATGAACGCCAGCTGTATCTGGTTCCCATGCGCCTGCTCTCTGTACTCTGAAGTTGCCTGCCTTCTCTGTTGCATCAGGGCCTTTTAAGCTCTGATGGCAGAGGCTTCTGCATAGAGCAGCCCTCTGGAGAACTTCTCAAACTTGCCAGCCTGAAAGTATCAATAGATTTCCTGCTGCCTTGCCTACACTTGTCCTCAGTTAAGGGGAGAAGGAAATCAGCAGTATCAACAACGTAATTGGTAAAGACAGCAGCTTCATGGGGGTGTTGTGTGGGCCAACTAGGCTACATCTGCTTCTGCCTCCTCATGTCTGCGCCAGATCCCAGCTGGGCCACTATGTGGCCTCTCCTGATCAAGAAACCATCATTGTGGTTCTTCAGGATCAACCCTTGCTTCTCTTGGGGTGGGAAAGCCTTCAGTCTTGGAAGGTGGGCCTAACATTTCCCTGCTCTCCTGTCTTCTCCAGGTTGTGCACTGACATTTGGACGCCTGCTGAGGGCAGCATGCTTCTTTCCTGGGTGTGGATGACAGGTCACAGGGAAAAGGGAGGGCTGTACTGGGAAGTTCTTTCATAAACCAGTCTATGTTCCTGTCATTTTAGATCGAGCATCAGGGGGACAAGCTGGAGATGGCGAGAGAGAAACATCAGGCTTCCCAGAAGCAAAATAAACAGCTGAGTCTCAAGGTGGATGAATTGGAGAGGTTAGAGGCACTTGGTCCCATCTCTGTCTTCTTCCTAGGACCTGAGACTTTCAGCCACTTAGCTGCTTTGTGCTTAATGTGCTGAAGTGTTTGAGGGACTCAAGGCCCTGGAAGGTACTAGGCAGACCTCAGAGGAGAAGCTGCCTCCATTTCAGTGGTAAGCATCATGGGAGAGAGGAAGGTGGTCTCTTGGCTTGGGGGAATGCCGCACAACAGTGTGATCAAGATCAGACCACCTCTAGGCATCAGAAAGACACACTTCATCCAAGCAGCGCCTGGCCTGGAGTGGAGCAGGCAGTACACTGCCGGGGGGCATTTCTCCCTCATTCTGCTCTTTGTTTCCTGTCATCCTTCCCTGATACCTTTCTGGCCTGACTCTTCTGTTTCTACGGACTGTTGGAGGCAATCAGAGGTGAAGACTTCACCTGCTGGGATCAGAAGCCCTGGCCTTGAGTTCCACCTCTGCCAGTTAACCTGCTTTGTGATCTTAAGCAAATCATTTAACCCCTTTGAACCTCAGTTTCCTCATCTTGAGAAAGGGACCAAGGTAGGGGTAATAATCTAGCTCATTGGGTTATTGTGAGTCTTCACCAAAATAATGCCTCGTAAAGACATTGAGAAATGTTCAGTATATGTTAGCTGGTATTATTCCAATTTTAAATATGAGGAAACAGACTTGGAGAGAGAGTGACGTGCCCAAGGTCACACAGCTGTACATGGCAAAGCTGCAACTTCGATCCGTGACTGCCTTTCTTCAGAGTTTGTGGTAGTATCTATAAAATGCAGTCTGGAGACTCCTGGCAACAGTCCGGCCTTAGTAGCAGAGATGAAGGGCCTCAGGTGCTAGGAGGCTGTAACTGCTCAGGTTGGTGGACTAATATACCTGGAGGCAGGGACTTGAACCAGGTGGTCTTTTTCTGGGCTCCACCTCAGCTCTGCTGGCCTTGAGGATGCAGCTAGATTCAGCAGAACTTACAGACCTCCTTCAGTTGGAAGGCGCTCTAGAAGTGCATCAGGATGGTCACTGCTCCTCCTTGGCTGGTCACATAAGATGTTGAGAGGTCCAGCTGAAGACCTTTTGCTGAGGGAGGCAGCAGTGAACAGTAGAAGTTGAAAGCATGGGTTTTGGAGACAGACCTGCCACCTGTGCTGACCTTGGGCCAATGACGTCACTTCTCTGAGGCTCAGTTTCTTCATCTGTAAAACAGGAGTAATAATAGTACCCACCTCCCTGAGCTGCCATGTGCCGTATTACACGTGATGATAATGTACACTTAGCACAGCCCACAGTCAGTCC
Organism: Dugong dugon; assembly: GCA_030035585.1. Taxonomy (NCBI): domain Eukaryota; kingdom Metazoa; phylum Chordata; class Mammalia; order Sirenia; family Dugongidae; genus Dugong; species Dugong dugon. The sequence goes on from CM057471.1 coordinate 73,162,916, forward strand.
ATGCTTGTTTTTCCCACTTTTCATACTGTACTCTAACCATCTTCTCCAGTTGCATAGCTCCTTGGTCTTCTTGCTGATCTGCAGATCTCTTTGGCCTCTTCCTCTGGCTCCTTGGAGAGTCTCGGCATGATGAGAGCCCTGATCCAGGAGTGGCTGACAGCCCCCTGGTGGGGTAGAACGGGACAGGTGAGGGTATGACGAGATCTGATTGACTGCTTTCACCTAGGAAACTGGAGGCAACCAGTGCCCAGAACATCGAGTTCCTACAGGTGATTGCCAAGAGGGAGGAGGCAATCCACCAGTCCCAGCTACGGCTAGAGGAGAAAACACGGGAATGTGGGACCCTAGCAAGGCAGTTAGAGAGTGCCATTGAAGATGCTAGGAGGCAGGTCAGTCTCAATTCCACTACTACCTAGCTGTATGACCTTGGGCAAATCACCTAACCTCTCTGAGCCTATTTCCCCCATCAGAAAAACAGGCCTAATCGTAAGTACCTGCTTCACGAATTTGTTGGAAGAATCAAATGAGTAACTATTGTAAAGGGCTTAGCACTTTATTGATGATGATTATGATTCAATTGCTGCTCACTTGGGATTCAGGAGGTTTACCACATCTTAGGTGATGACTCATGGGGCATCGGGAAAGGGCAGGTAAAGCTGGATTGCAGAAGTAATCCCTTTAGTTTGCTCCTGCCCTGAGGCTCCAGGGGCTCTGAGCTGATGTGCAGATGCTCTTTGTGAGACCCGATAGTGGGGGTGGCCCAGCCTTCTCTTTGCCAAGTGTCCAGGTCAGGGAGGACAGCCCTCCTTCTGTGTCCTCTGTGCAGGTGGAACAAACCAAGGACCATGCAGCCTCCAAGGAGCGAGCAGCCCAGAACAAAATCCTGGACCTTGAGACCCAGCTGAGCAGGACCAAAACAGAACTCAGCCAGCTGCGGCGGAGCCGTGACGATGTGAGTGGGCAGGGGAGAAAAGAGGGGAGAGAGTTGAGATTTTAGCCTTCCTTGGTGTTTTAATGAATATAACATGATTTTCTCTTTCTCCGAACACTTTCCCATCCCTTAAGGATATCTGAGGCTGATACCCCTCCCCACCTTTTTTAACAGCTTTATTAAGGTAGTTTTTACATATCATAAAATTCACTTATTCAGATTGAACAATTCAATCATTTTTAGTATATTTATGAGTTGTGAAGTTATCACCACAATCTAAGTTTAGAACATTTTCAAAAAGAAACTCCATACTCATTTAGCCACATTCTCCTCCCACAGCCCCTGGCAACCATTAATAAAGTCTCTATGGACTTGTCTATTCTAGACGTTTCACATAAATGGAATCATACAGTATGCGGTTTTGTGACTGGCTTCTTTCGCTTAGCATAATATTTTTAAGGTTCGTCCATGTTGTAGCATGTATCAGAACTTCACTCTTTTATATTGTCACGTAATATTACATGGATGTACCACATTGTGTTTATCTGTTCAGCAGTTGATAGACATTTGGGTTGTTTCCTCTTTTTGGCTATTATGAATAATGCTGCCATGAACTGTTCTGTACAAGTTTTTGTGTGGATATATTTTTCATTTCTCTTAGTTATATGCCTACACCCAGCCAAACCCAAACCCAGTGCCGTTGAGCTGATTCTGACTCCTAGCTACCCTATAGGACAGAGTAGAACTGCCTCATAGGGTTTCCGAGGAGCAGCTGGTGGATTCGAATTGCTGCCGACCTTTTGGTTAGCAGCTGAGTTCTTAACCGCTGAGCCACCAGCGCTCCAGTTATATATCTAGGAGTGGTTATATACTGAGCAGGGTCATATGATAACTGTGTGTAACTTCTTTGAGAAACTGTGAGACTATCTTCCAAAGTAGCTTCATCACTTTACATTCCAGCAGCATGCATGAGGGTTCCAATTGCTCCATATCCTGGACGATACTTGTCTTCCTTTTGTAAATCATATAGCCATCCTAGTGGATGTGAAATGGTGTCTCATTGTGGTTTTGATTTGCATTTTCCCTAATGACTTACGATGTTGAGCATCGTGCTGGCCATTTGTATACCTTGTTTAGAGAAATGTCTATTAAAATCCTTTGCCCATTTTACAGTTGGGTTCTTTTTCTTTTTATTGTTGAATTGTAGGAGTTTTTTTTTAGATATTCTGGATACAAGCTCTTATCAGAAAAATGATTTGCAAATATTTTCTCCCATTCTGTGGGTTGTCTTTTTACTTTCTTGATGGTGTGCTTTGAAGCACAAACATTTTAAATTTTGATGAAGTGTAATTTATCTGTTTTTTCTTTTGTCTCCTGTGCTTTTGTTGTCACATCTAAGAAATCATTTCCTAACCCAAGATTATGAGATTTACTCCTCTTCTTTCTTCTAAGAGTCGTACAGCTTTAGCACTTAACATTTATGTCTGTGATCCAGTTTGAGTTAATTTTTGTATAGGGTGTGGGGTAAGGGTCCTACTTCCTTCTTTTTCATTTGGATAACCAGTTGTCCCAGCACCATTTGTTGGAAAGACTATTCTTTTTCCTTTGAATCATGTTGGCACTCTTATTGCATATCAATTGACCATAAATGTGTAAGGGTCTATTTCTGAACTTTCAAATTTATTCCACTGATACATGTGTCTGTCTTTATGCCAGTACCACATGTAGTAAGTTTTGAAATTGGGAAGTATGAATCCTCCAATTTTGTTTCTCTTTTTTCATGATTGTTTGGCTATTTTGGGTCCCTTACATTTACATATGAATTTTAGGATCAGCTCATCAGTTTATGCAAATGAGCCAGCTGAGATTTTGTTAGAGATTGTGTTGTCTCTAGATCAGTTTGGAGAGTATTGCCATCTTAACAACATTGTCTTCCAATCCATGAACACAGGATGTTTTTACATTTGTTTAGGTCTTTAATTTCTTTCAACAATGTTTTATAGTTTTCAGAGTGCAAGTCTTCTACTTCTTTTGTTAAATTTATTTGTAAATATTTTATTCTTTTGATGCTATTTTAAGATTCCACATGTTTGATCAGTTTAATTTCATTTCTTCTCTTCCCCTCAGCTCAGGCTTGACCTGAGGCTCAAGAGACCTACATGGGGGAAGGTCTTTGGTCCATTCTTCCTTTTCCTGTTTCCTTTGGCTATAGGTCTTCTGTTGGGTTCTGGAAGGAGAGAAAAGAAAGGGGGCCACCATGTCTGTATTTTGCTGGGCCTACAATTCACCCTCTCTGGTAGTACCACTGACTGGTATTGATGCCCTTCATGTGGCTGAGCTCCTCAGGGGTTCAGCAGGGCCTCCTCACTGCATAGTCCCCTGCTGTGGCAGATTCAACTCAGTACTGCTTATTTCTTGCTGCTTTAGCTTCTGGCTCTGGTGTTACTCTCTCAGCTTCTCCTGCTGGGTTTCCTGGCAGGCAAGGTTTCCACATCGTTCTTTCATAATGTCATGGCCATAATGATTAGGAATTTGGGTGTTTCAAATGGGCTGAGTAAAGTTGTATCCCCATTTACAAATACAGAAATTAGTCTTAGAGAACCCAAGCAGTATGACTGCACAGTTTACATTAATCATAACCATATAATCTTTTGTTCAACCAGTATTTATTGAATGCTTTTTACCCTAATCTTCACGTTTTTTGGCTCTGAGAGAGGCCCCTTTGAGATTCTGACAAAGGCCATGGTACTTACTATCCCCTGCCCCAAATATCCAAACATCTCCAGTTTTGTATATAACTTCAGGGCATTACACACCTCAGATTAAAGGCCCCTGGTAGGCCAGGCACTGAAGAATATGGTGATAAGAAATGAAGAAACCCAGTGTCTCTGTTGGAAGACAGAAAAGTGAAACTGACCATTCCAAGCAGAGGATTAATGCTGTCATGGGGAGGAAGGACCACCTGACCTCTACTTGCACCTAGTACACTTGACCCATGCTGTCACTGTTTGTCCTCTTAGGCGGACCGCCGCTACCAGAGCCGGCTGCAAGACCTGAAAGATCGCCTGGAGCAATCGGAGAGCACCAATCGCAGCATGCAGAACTATGTCCAGTTCCTCAAGTCGTCATATGCCAACGTTTTTGGGGATGGTCCCTACACTACCTACCTGACCAGCTCTCCCATCCGCTCCCGGTCTCCTCCTGCCTGAGGCCACTTGTCTTGGGCCAGGAGTCCTAATTGTTGCCGTGGAAACTATGGAGTTGCCAAGCCATACCTGGAAAGCTTGTTGGTTTTCCTCTCTTCCAGTGAAGAAATGTGTTCAGGATCTTGTCCTTAGCTACTGGCTCCAGAAAAGTCCCTGAAGCAGCATGGGGATGAAGCGGTTTTTCATGACCCCACTTGATTCTCTCTTCCCTGATATGGTTGCCTGATGGAAATTCTTAAATTAACTTGACAGGCCTTACATTTACTACTCTAGGGTACCAGATTTTAGCTCACCATGACCTTGGTCATTCCTTTCCCTGGAGAATGTTTGGACTGAGCCTATTCCTCCAGTCCCCATATAGCCCTCTTCTTCTCTTGAGGAATCTCCCTCCTCCTAGGTTTTTTCTGCAGGTTTTCTCAGCAGGAGCTGTTAGCCAAGGGTCTGCCTTCCTCCTTATCCCTCCTACCCCTCCTGGGTTATGAGCATCTTCACTTGCTTTATTTCTTACTTCATGGGTGCAGTGTTTTTCCCAAGGCTCCCTTCCCAAGTTCAGTGGCAACCTCTCATGCCTAAGAGTTTCCTTGAGGTCATTTACCCACAAGCACTTCACAACAGACTGTCTAGGGCTCATGTCCTATTGAACTTTTAAAAGTGTAACCCCAATCTGATTGATGTTTTGTTTCTCTTTGCCTGGTTTGTATCTAAGGAATGTATTTGTTCTTGAAAAGTTTGTGTTTTACAAAAAGCTTTTATAATCGGTATTTAAGGCTCTATTGGATGATTTCCATTACCTACCCCATCTCTTTTCTAAAAATGATCAATGAAACCCCAGGAATCTTTTTACAAAGTGATGCAGGTGAGCCAGTAAACATTTTTAAAGTACTGGGTGCATGGAACATTAGGTCTTTCATTTCATTTTGGCCCGTGTTGGTTCTTTGTCCTTTGTGTGCTTTCACATTATAATCCTGTGAGATGTCTGGAGGAAACAAACTTTGTAAAGTATTGCTCAGTGTTTTGGGGCAGACAACTTTAGTTGTTAGGGGGAGGTAAGATGTATATATATTACTTTTATTTAAAAAATGTTAACTGGTTTCTGAAAGATAAGATTATGGGCCATTTGTTTTCTTCAAACTTCCCTGTATTTAAAACAAAGCAAGCAAAACTTCTATCTTTTTTTTTTTTTAATAACAGAGAAAAGAACAAATTTGGTGCTGCTGTGCTGAACTCTAACCTTTCCAGTCTAGCTGGTATTGGCCTTCTGGGTGATCCAGTCTTGTCCTCTCTGTCACTCTAACCCAAGTCCAAAACTCTAGAGAATTCCTCGTATGTCTTTGAAGGCAATGGGTCTCATTCAGATATCTGGATTTTATAGACCATAAAAATCCCCTGTCCCCCAATTTTGGGAATATTTGGAGGTTTTCATCTTTTTTTAACTGTGCCGAGGAAAGTCATTTAAAAACAAACAAACTGTCAGCTATTATTGTCACAAAATCAAGCCCATTTTCACACCCTTAAGGTAAATGGACTTGAACTTATACAATATCTGAAAGTTCTTTGCAAGAAAAGATAGTTGGCAAACTTAACACCAATATGCATACATACCTGTGTAACTCATTATTTTTGTCATACTAGTGAACACCTTCTCAATGAAAGGCATTGGTGTATGACTCTGTGTGGGAAACACCTCTCTTGGAGTGTATTGCTGGGACTCTTCAAAAACATTCTATTTTTCTTTGTAAACTATTTTGTCACAAAAAGTCCAAGGAGTTTGTAAAATATCAGAGAGAAGAATAAATGTTTATATTGCTTCAAACTCCAGAGAGAAGCCTTCCTACCTCAAACTGAGAGCCCATAAAATATGGTACACAATAGAAGGGTCAGAAAGTCTGGGTTCCTAGTTTAAAAAGCTGACTCTGGGCAATTATGAATCATACTTGATTTATTTTATTTTTATTGAGATATAAAATAAAGTGTACAATTCAGTAGTTTTTAGTATATTCACAAAGTTGTACAACCATCACCACTATCTAATTCCAGAACTTTTTCATTAACCCTCCCCCCCCCCCCAAAAAAAACTCTTACCTGTTAGCTGTCACTCCCTGTTTTCCCTCTCCCCCAAATCTCTGGCAACCGCTAATCTACTTTCTGTCTCTATGGGTTTGCCTACTCTAGCCATTTGACATAAATGGAATTATAAAATATGTGGCCTTTTGTGACTGCTTTCACTAATGTTTTCAAGGTTCATGTATCATGTAACCGTGTATCATTCCTTTTTATGGCAGAATAATATCCCATTGTATGGCTAATACCACATTTTGTTTATCCAATCACCAGTTGAAGGACATTTGGGTGGTTTCCATTTTTTGGCTATTATGAATAATTGTTATAAACATTTGTTTACAAGTTTTTGTGTGGGTGTATTCATTTCTCTTGAGTATATACCCAGGAGTGAAACTGCTGGCTCATATGGTAACTATGTTTAACCTTTTGAGGAACTGCCAGCCTTTTCCACAGAGGCTGCACCATTTTACACTTCCACCAGCTGTGTATGGGAGGGTTCCATAGAGCACTGGATCTTATATAAGCCTGAGGCGAAAGTCCCCGAGCGAGGGCGCCAGTGCTAGGCTCTTCGCAGAAATTCGAGTGTGGACGAGGTCCGTCGCTGGAGGCGGGGCGCCCAGCCGTTAAGGGAGGGGATTCCCGGCTCGCGGCCCGGAAGCGGAAACGAATGTCCATTTCCGGGCGGCTGATTCGAGGGCTTGTTTTGTCCCAAGCAACGTCTCAGGGGGGTTGCAACCTGTAGGGGTATGCCCTCCGAAGGCCGCTGCTGGGAGACCCTGCAGGCGCTGCGCAGTTCCGACAAAGGCCGCCTCTCCTACCACCGTGACTGGCCGCTGCGAGGCGAGGTGAGCAGATGGTCTCTTATGGGGTAGGCCCTTCGGCCCCTCGAGACACCCTTGCCTCGAGCGGGACCCAGCTCTTCTTTAGCCCTTGGCACGCCCTGTTCCGAGGTTCCCGTGAGTTCTTTTTAACAATCTGCATTTATTTCTTGACTCCTGTGTGTGTCTCCCTGTCTAGGGTCCTTGACTTTCCCAGCGTAGTCTAGCTTTTCGGGGAGCTCTCCTTTCTTGAGAGTTGCTGTTTTCCTTAAAGGCTTCGTTGTTAACCTTAGCTAGAATTAGGCGCCTCTTCTTTTCAAAGCACCTCTGGCCTCTCAGGGTTATATAATTTACTGCGCGTCTCATATGGTGGTTTTTGTGCTGGGAGCTCTGGATTTAGCGGAACAATTAGCTTGGCCTGATCGATTGCTGCCAGTGAAATCACCAAATTTTTAGATACTGGACGGACCTGGAAAGTTCGCGGGGCGTGGTCATTGTGCCTAGTATTTGTAGAACCCTCTACTGGACAGCAGGACTGTGTGTTTGGGGGTGGGGGAAGGTGAACAGTTAAAGCATAGCTCCTGTTCCCGAGTTGCTGGTAATCTAGCTACAAATACGGTGTTGTGTCTCCTCAGACATCTGTGTGGAACAGTTCTAAATTGTTTCTCTGTCTTTTGACAGTTTTGAAAGACTACAGACCTTACATTTTGTAGGATGACCCCAGCATGGGTCTGTCTGATGTTTTCAAACGACCAGACACAGTTTATACATTCTTGGCAAGAAAACCACAGAAACATGCTGTGTTCTTCTCAGGAGGCACATAGATGTCAACCATCCCAACATCAAAGTTTGGTGTTGCAAACCTTGATCACTGCTTACACTGGTGTCTGCCAGGTCATTTCCTTAAAATTCATCATTTTTGCTTTTGTAATAGATTAGTATTTTGTGGGGAGATACTCTGAGATTACACCAATATCCTTTTTCTCATCAAACCTCCACCCACCAGCCTTAGGATTCACTGATGACTTCTGTGATGTTGCCAGATGGTGTTTCTTTACATCCATCATTCCTTCTGCATGTGTTGGTAGACATTCTTTAAGGGAGAGGTTTCTTTATTTCTCTGTTTAATTATTTATAGCAGCATGGACTCATGGGTTCCTATTCATTCAATAAGTTGTAATTCTTTACTGTCATTATTTTGATGCTCAAAATTTTCCAGATTTGGCCACTGAGAGGCTCTTCAAGCTGCCTCTTATGTCCCTTTGACATGTTTCATTATTAATCCACCGTTTCTTTACTTTTTGGCACAAAAAGGTGTCCCAAGTGCAAGTTGTACTTTCTCTGTCTCAACCCTGGGATCAGCCATTTCTCCAAAAAGTCTGATTTCTTTTAAGTGGAGGATGGTATTTACAAACCAACATCTGGGAGCTCAGTGTGCTCATTGTTACTCGAGTACAGTTGCTTCTAGGCCTTCTCAGTGGACAGAGCTAGGAAATATATGTGTGTATATCCGTACACATATACATACATGCACACACATATATTATCTATAACTATTTTTATATCTATCTGTAAATATGTATTTTAAAACCATGAGTTCATACTGATAACCACCACTTCCAATCCAGTACCTCTGGGTTTTTTTTTTTAGCCTTCCCCCATTCATGTTTGTAAATATATTATCCAGCAACGAGAATCTCGGCCCTGTTAACCTCAATATATTTACTTATTTGCTCAATCAGTTTATTTCTTTAGTTAACTGTAGCAATCTTCAGTCCACACTGGTTGTTTCCTCCACCAGTTTCCTCCTGGAACCAACCAGCCCACCACCTACCTTCCTGCATCCTCGCCTGCTTTGCTGACACTTCCATGCCAAGGGACAAGGGAAAGGGCCTCATCAGTCTTTGAACATTTTTTTACTTTCTGGTACAACAAAATGTTCCAGGTTCATCTTATATTTCCCCATCCCCAGCTCTGGAACCTACCATTTATGCAAGGAGCCCTGGTGTCTTGTTTGTGTAAAATCGTATTAAGAAGCCAATATCTGGGCAGTAGATGTGCCCAGTACTACTATAGGAGTGTCGTTGCTTCTAGGTCTTCTCAGTGGACAGAGCTAAGACATATATGTATGTATTTACATACGTGTGTGTGTGTGTGTGTGTGTGTGTGTGTGTACACACACATCTATATCACTTCTATATGTATGTATGTGTATACACACGTATATATTTCTATATGTATGAAAAAACTGAGTTGATGTTGATGTATGTACACAAATCTGTATTTCTCATATACAAGTATATGCAAGGTGGCGTCACTAAGGTTGGTGTCACCCAGTGCCGTAACTCAGGGTGTCGCACCCCTGTGCTAACTACCACAATATTGTAGTTAAAACACCAGAAAATTTGACAAAATCAGCCACTATAAAAATACTGGCAACAACAAAAACAATAGCACTTGCTTATAATGCATGCAGATGAAACCATGTGATTCAAAGCATCATTGTAATTGGGTAATAGTAACAGCTCTGACCAGAACACATTAGAAGGTTCAAAAAGTAAATTAGCATAGAGTTTTAGCCTTGCAGGTATAGTGATACATGTAAGCTGGGCTTATGAAAAATTTTTTGTTGTTGTAACTACAGTGATAGGTTTATAAAAAATAATAAATTTCTGCTGAAACACTGCACAAAACTTTTATAGACAGTCATTTTGGTGTCACCCTCTCTAACAGTGTCACCAGGTGCAGTCTGCATCCCCCGTACCTCCCTAGTGATGCCATTACTGGTGGCTCAGTGGTTGCGTGCTTGGCTGCTAACCAGAAGGCTGGAGGTTTGAACCCACCAGCGCTCCATGGGAGAAAGATGTGGCACTCTGCTTCCTTAAAGATTACAGGCTGGGAAGCCCCATGGGGCAGTTCTACTCTGTCCTATAGGGTCACTATGAGTCGAAGTCGACTTGACAGCAATGGATATGTGTACATACATATATCTATATCTATTTCTAGATATATTAAAAACCAGGAGTTCATATTGATATCTTCAGTTTTTATCTAAAACCAGAGGGTTCGTTCTGCCTTTCCCCCTTTTCATTCTCTGACAGTGAGAAACCTGACTCCTCTATCCACGATATATTTATTTGTTTATCCAACCCTAGAATACATAAAGAATAGTTTTTAAACTTTAGAATTTAGAATACCTCTGGAAAAACACGTATACTAACTAGAGTTCAGTATTTGTTTACAGTTTTTTTTCTTCAGCCTGAGAGTTTATAGTCAAAATGCTGTGTTCAGAAGTTATTTAGATTAGTTTTACTTCCACTCCCGCCTCCTGCCAACGTGGTTGTTTTATTCATTTGAAACGTATTAATTAGGTCCATTTGTTTTTGTTTATATTCCCTTCTAGGCTTTTCCTCCCATTGTTGATTTTCTTTATTTTGAGTATGTGAAACATTAAAATATTTATGAAATCAGAACTATACAAAAAGATAGAGAAGTGTCACTCCTCACATCTCTTTCACAATTTCCCAGCCACTCACTGTAGGTAACCAATCTCATTTCTGGTTTATCTTTCCTGTGTTTCTTTTTGCATAAATGAGCAAATACATGTATTTTGTCTTATTTCCTTTTCTTTTGTACACAAAATACTTTAGGTAATTCTTTTACACTTATTGTTTTTCACTTCGTATAAGATTCTTCCCCCCCAGTTGCATAGTATTTCATTGTGTAGAGGTACCACAGGTAATTCAACAACTCTCCTATGTATGGATGTTTAAACTGTTTCCAGTATTTTGCAATTATAAGCAATATTACAATGAATAAACTTGTGCATGTGTATTTTCATTTTGTGGGAAGTATATCTTCAGGATAAATTCTGAGAAGTGAGATTGCTGGGTCAAATGGTAAATACATATGTAGTTTTGTTAGCTATTGCCAAATTTCCCTCTATAATCAGTGTACCAATCAGCAATGCCCACAGCCTTGCCAACAGAATGTATTCTCATACTTTTAAATTTTTTTGTTAATCTAATAGGCAAGAATGGGATCTCAGTGTAGTTTTAATATGCATTGCTCTTATTTTGAGTGAGGTTGAACATATTTTCATATGTTAAGGAACCAGTTTTATATCTGTGTTTGTGAATTGCCTGTTTATGTCTTTTGCCTGTTTTTCTTTTGGAATTTTGGTGGTTTTTCCCCCGATTTTTAAGTTTCTTTATATATTAGGGATATTAGCCCTTTATCTATAATCTATATCGCTTTTTTTTTTTTTTCCAGTTTATTGGTTGAATTTTTCTTTGTTTATGGTGCTTTTTGTATGTATGGTTTATTTTTTTAATGTGAAACTTTGTTACTGGAATTTATTTTGGCATAAGGAATGACTGAAAAGTGTTGTTCCAACATTATTTCTAATATGTTTTTTAAGTCATTATAAAGTGTACATATCAGCATGTTTGCTTCCATGTCCAGAGTGTTTGCCATGGTATGAATATCTGTTTATTGTACATGTGATGTGTACCCAGGATCTAGATCAGGTCTTCTCAACCAGGGCACTATTGACATTTTGGGCTGGGCTGGATAATTCCGTGTTGTAGGGGACTGCTGTCTTGTCCATTGTAGAATGTTTGGCAGCATACCTGACCTTCACCTACTAGATGCCAGTAGCACCTCCCAGTTGTGACAACCAAAAATATTTCCAGACGTTGCCAAATGTCTTCTAGGGGGTAAATTTGGCCCCACTTGAGAACCACTGATCTAAATAAAATAATAGCTTGCAGTTATTGAGCACTTATTATGTGGCAGGCACTATTCTAAGTTCTTTACATGTGTTAGTTATTAATCCTCCCACAAACCTATGAGGTGGGTCGTTTATGATCCCATTTTGGAAGTGATGAAGCTGAACCACAGAGAGGCTAGGTAATTTAAGAGGAATGCGGAGATGGAATTGAAACCTGGAAAGGATGGTTTCAAGCTCAGTGCTCTTAATCACTATGATACTGTTTCTCTGTATTGTCCCTAGCCTTCTTTGTTATCGTGGTAATATTTCTTGACATTGAATAAAGATCCCAGCCAAAATTTGCCTTGTACATTTTAACTAGAGTTAAAATGGTATAAGCTTCTCTGGTTAAAAGCACTGTTCACCAAACATATAGGTAATAGTTAACTGGTACAGTTTAATGAGTTGTCCACACAGATATTGGAGAGTGTCTAGGACCTGTTTTAGACTTTCTATTATAAATCCCATTTCATTCAAGCCATAGACTTTTATATCAGTGATCACATTTCTGTCTTTTTTGATATGCTTCTTATTTTCATTTGAAAAATCATAACATGTTTATTGAAAAATTAGGAAATACAGAAAATAAGAACACTCATCATTCAGGCATCACTTCTGATATATTTCCTTTATGTTTTTTAATACAGTAACATTTGTTTTTACTTTATATAATTGTAATACTATTGTATTTATACTTCTGTTTTTTTCACTTAAAATTGAATCTTAAATATGTTATTCATTGGATTCACAATCAGTATTTTAAAATGACTTATTATTGATTGACACAATCAATATTCTATTATTATAGTATAATATTTATCATGTATTTTTGGAGCCATGGTGGCATAGTGGTTAAGCATTTGGCTGCTAACCAAAAGGTCAGCAGTTCAAATCCACAGCCGCTTCTGGAAAACCCTGCGGGGCAGTTCTACTCTGTCCCATAGGGTTGCTATGAGTCTGAATCGACACGATGGCAGCGGGTTTGGTTTCTACTTTACTTTAAAATTCTTCTAGTGTTCTCTACAAACATGAGACAAATGTAGAGATCCCAGGGCTCAGGCAAAAGGGGGCGAGACTGCTAGAATAGTAGCTGAAATATAAGTAGGATCCCTCAGGAAAAGTAAAATAAAATAGAAAGGAAGTGGGAAAAAATTGTTTTCCGGTGTTATATTCCAATGTTTATTTAGATTGCTTTCAGATATACTTTAATGACAATCTTTGTGCATTGTTCCTTGTTCTGTAGTCAGGGTTATTTAGTCTGATATTCTTTAGAAGAATAGTGGTTAGGGTCATTATCAAGGAACCACTGTACCTTCTTTTCATCTCTGAATGTTAATACGATTACTTGGGCCTTTGATATTTACTTCAACCTTAGACTTTCAGTAAGGTACATTGGGCATAACTCTCCTTTTTTCTGTAGGATATTTTAGGAGAATGTATGTCTCTTCCGAAGCTATCTGCTTATTCCGGATGGGTGGTAGATCATGTCTTACCCCATACACAAGAGAACTCACTACCCTCTGAGACATCAACATCGTCTGAATCTACTTCAGCCCTAGACCAACCCTCATGTGTTCCCAAATCTCCTATCAGAAACCCTGCATTCTCAACAGCTTCCCTCACAATGCCAGATGGAACCAAGGTAAGGTTTCAGTCATCTTAAGACTTGCAAAACTGAAGTGTTTAATGGTGTCATACAACATTGACCTTACCCTAAGGAAAATGCTTTTTGTTGTACCTGTTTGTAGGGACATTGCTTACTACTTCACCTAGTGTTATCTCTGTAAAGACTTAGAGGTAGAAATTCCTATTCTTAGTACCAAGAAAGTAATGAATTTCATGAACAATTGAATTGTTTTTTCTCATGAACATTGCAGCTGTTTAACTGGTAAGGTCTCCCCTTTTATGTTGGCTGCTGGAAAGCTTAGAGTCAAATTTATAGCCTGTTCTTAAAATTTAAGTACCTTATCATTGCTTCTGTATGAGTTTTTATTCCAGTGCTATGGTTTTTGTATAGGTTGTCATGTTGCTTTCCAAAAGGATTATTTCAATATATAATATTTGTATATTTCTTATAAGCTTGGGAATTCTAAAGATCCTGTAACAGACTTCTTACTTGCTGTTGAAAAGTATGTTTTAGGTTATGGAGTGTAAAATGCTGTACTCTTCCTTTTAATAAGATGGGCTTATTCATTCATTCACTTAACAAATTTTATTTGTGTCTAGGTGCAGCAAACCCACTTTTAGATTATCTGTTCCAAAATTAAAAACCGTACCCGTTGCCATCGAGTCAATTTTGACCCATAGAGACCACATAGGTTAGAGTAGAACTGCCCCATAGGGTTTCCAAGACTGTGATCTTTATAGAAGCAGACTGCCACATCTTTCTCCCGCGAAGCAGCTGGTGGGTTCAAACCGCATACCTTTCAGTTAGCAGCCAAGCGCTTTAACCACTGCACCACCAGGGCTACTAACCTAAAGATCAGTGGTTTGAATCCACCAGCAGCTCCGTGGGAGAGAGTGTAGCAGTCTGCTTCTGTAAAAATTTACAGCCTTGGAAACCCTGTGGGGCAGTTCTACTCTGTCGTATAGGGTTGCTATGAGTCAGAATCCACTTGACGGCAATGGGCTTGGTTTCTTTTTTGTTTTTACTCCAAAGATATGCTGGTCGAAATACAAAATAATGAGTAGTCATGCGCCACATAATGTCCATTTGGGCAATGTGTGAGCACATATACATCCGTGGTCCCATAGGGTTATACACATACAGTTTATATTTCACCTTTCTGTGCATGTAAAATACTTAAACACTTCCAGACCTCACAGTGTTTTCATGAGCATCACAGAGTAGTACGTGCATTCATTATTGTGAACCATTGTATTTAACTCAAAATTTTAATATGATAGGGTTTATGGTAATCTGTTCTTAAGTACGAGTTGTCTGTAAGTTGGATGTTCGTAACCCAGGGACTGCCTATATAAAATATGGTGTTCACACAACGTCCAAATCACATAACGTCCTATTTCACGGAACATATTGTGGACATTAAGCAACACATGACTGTATACTTAAAGCTCTTCATAGCAGCATTAATTGTAATAGTGAAACGTAGGAAATAACCCAAAGGTTGATTAAAAGGGAACTGGTTGAGTAAACTTCGGTGTATCTGTATCGTTGGAGTACTGTCTAACTGTGAAAAGAAATGAGAAAGATACTTCATATTAATATGGAGTGATTTCCAGGATATATTGTAAAATGGAGAAAAAACAAGGTACAGAGCAGTATTTTTAGAATTCTACTTTCTGTGCCAGAAAGCAACCCCTAAAAATTGAAAACAAACCTAATTTTATAACAAGTTCTGACATAACCCACACAGAGAAAGTAATTACTTAGAGTAACTTAATACATTGTACTTGACTTTGTGACATTTATTCTAAGGCAGAAAGAACCACAAAAAAATTATTAAACTGCAATTAGTCTTATTATTATTAGTATTATTATTATGACTATTTTGATGCTATTATAGGAATATTGTAGGGTAGAACAAATAATAATGTTAATAATTTTAAAAACCAAGATTTTCAGCATTAAAAGAGATACAAGTATAAAAATAAAAAATGGTAAGTGAAAACACTGTAATCTTATATTTGCATTGAAAACATTAGTATGAATTCATGATTTTTAAAAACTTTCTTAAAAAAAAATAAGTATTTGGTAGCTCTGGCCAATGTAAGACCAAGAAATAATTATAACCCAGTAACAATGAACAACCTTAGTATCCAGGTGGAAGTCTTTAAATATCTCATATTAAGAGCAACCAGAGATTTTTGGGGAGATGGTTGATTTCAGTGCTAAGGTGAGAAATACACAAGATGAGCCTGGGACGTCTTGTAGTGCCATAAAGCAAGGAAACTATCAAAGACCACTGACCACAATTATGTTTCCTTTCCAGGCTTATTTTCCTCTCTTAAGTATTAACGTTGGAATTCCTCAAGGTTTAGTCCTAAACCCTTTGCTTCTTAATCTGTGCTGTCTTGTTAGGCAGGTCTCATCCCTGCTCGCTCTTCTATATATAGATCACAACTTTATTATCCTTAGCCTAGAACCAAATGTCCAACTGTCTTTGTGTTATTTCCTCTTGGGTATCTTAAAAGCTTCTTGAAGTCAACATTTCTAAACCCAAACTCATAATCAGCTATCCTTCTGTGTCATCACCCCTACCCTGGGAAAAAAACAACAAACCCAACCTGGACCTCTACTAGTGTTCTCTACCTGATTATTCAAAGCAGAAACCTAGGTGTCATCCTTAGTAATTTTGTTCTCCTTATCCTCCATATCTAATTCATTATTATTATTTTAATAATATTGTGTTTTTAGTGAAAGTTTACACAGCAAATTAGTTTTCCATTTGACAGTTTCTATACAAATTGTTCAGTGGCATTAGTTACATTTTTCACAATGTGTCCACATTCTCTTTAATTATGTTTTGGTTTTGTTTTCAGTACTCTAGTTTCCTTGCTTCCTTATCTTCTCATCTTTGCTTTAGAGTAATTGTTGACCTTTTGATCTCATATAGTTTTTTTTTTAATGGAGCATCATACTCATGGATAATATCCTTTATTTTATGTGCCAATCTTATATTTCGCTAAAAGATCTCCTCGGGATAGTTTTGGTTCAAGATTTAAAGAGTATCTCAGGGCGATAGTCTCAGGGAGTCATCTAGTCTCAACTGGCCCAGTAAGTCTGACCGTTTTAAGAATTTGAGTTCTGTTCTGTGGTTTTCTCCCATTTTTGTCAGGGTACATCTATTGTGGCCCTGATCAGAATGGTCAGTAGTGGTAGCCGGGCACCATCTAGTTCTTCTGGTCTCAGGGTAGATGAGGCCATGACTTGTGTAGGCTGTTAACCCTATAGACTAGTTTCTTCTCTGAAACTTTGGTTTCCTTTTTTCTCTTTTGCTTCTCAGAGTAGAGACCAATAGTTGTATCTTAGATGGCTACTGCACGTGTGATGGTTCACTTGTATGGCCTTTCTTGCCATGGTCTTGTAACTCCCACCCAAGTGATTGGATGGGACTGTGAAAATAAGGTAATTGTGGCCCACCAAGGGAATTGGTCAGTTTTGCCATCCTGCTAGGCTTAAAATGAGCCATCCTAGAGGTGGAAAGAGGATCTCACTACCACCAAGGAAGAAGAGCCAGGAGTGGAGTGCCTCTTTTGGACCAGGGATCCCTGTGCTAAGAAGCTCCTGGAACCAGGAGACAGAGAGAGAGCTGTGATACTGAAGAAGGTGAGAAGCAGCAGCAGCAGAACCAGGAGACCGGCAGGAGACTGCCCAGCCCATGGAGCAAGAAAGCTGAGTGCCTTCGAGCAGGAGGCTTGCTGTGGAGTAGAGTTCCTCTAGGCACTTGGTGGAGCTAGGTTTGCTAACGCACAGAGCTAGAACTGAGTGCCTGTGTGCAGGAGGCTTCTTGGTGGAGTGGGGTGCCTGCAGGCACTTATTGGCAAAGCCAAGAGAGCTTTGTAACACTTGCCTGAGCAGGGCAGAGGCCAGGGGGCCAGAGAGAGGCATGCGTGCGAGCACAGCTGAGAAAAGGCTGTCATGATGGAAGAACTGTATCCTTGAGTGTTCCTGAACCTGAATTGTAACCTGTTATTTCTCTAATAAACCCCATAATTGTGAGTATTGTCTGTGAGGTCTGTGTGGCCATTACAATGAATTATCGAACTCAGCAGAGTGGTAGAGAGTACCATGGGAGGGACAGTTGGTGTCAGAATTGGTAAAGGGTAGAGAGAGGAGGCATATCTGACCTCTGCCTCATGGGAATCAGCCTTGGGCTGTTGATTTTGATTCTCCTTCCCCCTTGTGAAGTTAAGAGGAGTTCAGATGACGACCCTCCCCCAGTATTTTTACAGCTGTTCGCAAGGTTTTAAGACCCCAGACGTTACTTGCCTCACTAGGATGCAGAACATGAACTTTGTGAAATGCGTTATGCCAGTTGACTGAGCTGTGCTATGAGACCTAAGATCCTAAGCCTTCGAACCCAGAAAACCATTCTCACAGGGTGTTTGGTTATGTTTGAGAAGTTAATTCATTAAACCCAGTTATTTTTATGTAGGACCTTTTTTCTTTTTTAACCTGTTGCAGCTATGGGTTAGGAAATCTTTATTTTTTTATAAATAAATATGATTTTATGTTGAAAAATAAACCAAACCTGTTGCTGTTGAGTCTATTCTGACTCACATCAACCCTGTAAGATAGAGTAGAACTGCACTAGGGTTTTCATGGCTGTTATCTTTACAGAAGCAGACTACATCTTTCTCCCTTGGAGCAGCTAGTGAGTTTAAACTGCTGACCTTTGGGTTAGCAGTCAAGTGCTTAACTACTGCGCCACCAGAGATCCTAATCTCAAATAGTTACATAATGTATGATTCCATTTAGTTAATATTCTTGAAACAACAAAATTACAGAGATGGAGAACAGATTAGGGATGGTGGGGAGAAGGTGAGTGTGGCTGTAAAGAGATCGCATTGGGAGCCTTGTGGTGATGAAATAGTTTTATATCTTGAGTGTGGTGGCTTACGTGAATCCACACGTGATAAAATTGCATAGGGCTATACGTACACACAAATGAGTGTGTGTAAAACTGGTGAAATCTGAATAAACTTCATATTGTGGATTGTATCCATGTCAGTTCACTGTTTTTGATATTTTACTGTATTTATGGAAGATGTTACTGTCGGGGGAAACGGGATGGAGAGTACACAGCACCTCCCTGTATGTTTTTGCAACTTCTTTTGAATCTGTAAGTATTTCAAAATAAAAAGTTCAAAAAAAGAAAGTTTCTACGAGGAGCCTCTCAGAGTCAACGAGGTGTGAAGTAGGGGCCCAGGTTCTAGTTCTGATCTTGCCAATATTGTGGCGTGCACTCGGACGGGCCTCTTTCCCGCATGGGCCTCAGTTTCTTCATCTGCAAATCTGATAGCTGAACTAAATTATGGAGGTCCTCTCTAGGCACAAAATTCCATAATTCTTGGGGTTTAAATAAATTCTTTGGATGACTTTATATAATGGATTATTGTATCACTTAGGAACTTTTGGTGTTTAAGTAACAAACCCAGTTTAAACTAGCTTAAGCAAAGCAACAGGTGGGGAGGAATTAATTGGCTCATATACTAACCAGGAAATCTAGCAGTGCATCTAGAGTCAGGCAAAGTTAGATCTAAAAGATCTACATTTTACATGTCTCTGTTTGATGTTATTTCTGACTTTATCTAATGACTTACACATAGAGCTTTGCCTCTATCCATCCCTCCACTCTGCCTGACTCTTCTTGGTTTCATTTTTTGGATAGACTATATGTGGTAAGATGGCTTTTGGTAGCCCCAGATGCACAGCCTCTTAGGTTAGCAACTATCTTGGTCATCTAGTGCTGCTGTAACAGAAATACCACAAGTGCCTGGCTTTAACAAAGAGAAGTTTATTCTCTCACAGTCCGGTAGGCTGTAAGTCCAAACTCAGGGGGCCGGCTCCAGGGGAGGCTCTCTCTCTCTGTTGGCTCTGGAGGAAGGTCCTGGTCATCAGTCTTCCCTTGGTCTGGGAGCATGTCATTGCAGGAACCTCAGGTCCAAAGGACCACTCTGTTCCTGGCACTGCTTTCTTGGTGGTACGAGGTCCCATGTCTCTCTGCTTCCTTCTCTCTTTTA
This sequence comes from Dugong dugon, assembly GCA_030035585.1. NCBI lineage: Eukaryota > Metazoa > Chordata > Mammalia > Sirenia > Dugongidae > Dugong > Dugong dugon. The sequence continues at coordinate 73,182,410 of CM057471.1, forward strand.
TATCTCAAAAGAGATTGGCTTAAGACACTGTCTAGTAGATTTCGTCAATATAACTATCATTAATCCATTTTATTGTATCATAGTGATAGGAGGATTTACAACACATAGGGAAATCACTTCAGATTACAAAATGGTGGTGTCATGGATTGAATTGTGTCCCCCAGAATGTCTGTCGGCTTAACTGGGTCGTGATTCCTGGTATTGTATGATTGTGTAATCTGATGTGATTTCCTTATGTGTTGTAAACTCTATCACTACGATGAGGTTATATGTGATTTCCTTATGTGTAGTAAACTCTGTCACTATGATGAGGTTATACTAATGAGGTCTACAAGATTGGGTAGTGTCTTAATCCAATCTCTTTTGAGATATAAAGGAGAGAAGCGAGCAGAGACACACGGGAACCTCATACCTCCCAGAAAGCAGTGCCAGGAGCAGAGCTCGTCCTTTGGACCTGAGGTTCCTGCACAAAAAGAAACTCCCAGATCAAGAGAAGACTGATACATCACAAGGACCTTCCTCCAGAGCTGACAGAGAGAGAGAGAGAAAGCCTTCTCCTGGAACTGATGCCCTGAATTTGGACTTGTAGCCCACTGGACTGTGAGAGAATAAACTTTTCTTTGTTAAAGCCATCCACCTGTGGTATTTCTGTTGGAGCAGCACTAGATGACTAAGACAGGTAGATAGTCATACAATACTGGGAATCACGACCTAGCAAAGTTGACAGATATTTTTGGGGGACACAGTTCAATCCATGACAGCAACTCCAGAAGAAGAGAAAGCCGTCTCATCTCTATCGGAAAAGTTCAAGGATAAGGTGTAGCCCAGCCTGGGTCATATGTTACATTCCTGAAGTAGACTTGGGTACAGTGGGATAGGGTAGTTTGATTGCCAGGTGGGTTATATGTTTACCCTTGAGGCCAGGAGAGTGGAAGAATTGGGATGTGAGTTGGAGTTGGCTCCATCTAAATCACCCCAGGATAAATGGGCACTTACCAAAGAAAGGAGCAAGATACGCTGGGGAGAGCACAACAAGCAAGCAGGCAAACAAGCGAAAAAAAGAAAAAAACCTAAAACCACCAAAAGCAACCAACATTAATTTACTAAGGAAAACAATTAGATCAAGGTCACTGTCATGAAACACACATTGGTTCTAACATAAATTGTTTTATTGTTGTTCATAAGTAGGTATGTGGTCTTTGTCTAGAAGGGATAATAACAACTTTACCACCTTAAAAGTTTTAATTTTTTTCCCATCTTCTGTCTATATAGGGCAAACATGAATCCCAGCATACGGAATCTATGCTGCTTCAGTCCTCCCGGGGCATCAAAGTGGAAGGCTGCATCCGGATGTATGAGTTGGTACACAGAATGAAAGGAACAGTAAGTAAGCCATGTAGTAAGGCAGGCTTGACCCTGGAGAGCCATATTTTAATGCAGTTCCCTAGGGTTTATGAAAGCCCTTCTTACGCTAATCGTTATGCTTCGCCTACCAGGAACTCAAAATTCAAAGAGGTAGTATAATGTAGCGTTTAAGAGTGAGTATTCTAAAGTCATATCTGGCTCAAATCCTGACTCTTCTATTTTGTGTGACTTTGGGAAAATTACTTAGGCTTTCCTGGCTTTCATTTATTCCTCCAAAATTTGGAGATAAGTATATTGTGTGAAAATTAAATGAGATAATGTATATAAAGCACTTAGCACAGGACTTGATTTTCAACATTTGAGTGCCTGCTACGTGTTGTTCTCTGTTTTTGGCTATAAAGATACAGTTGTGAACAAAACAGACATAAATCCCTGCTGTCACAAAGTTGAGGCAGACTATGAGAAGTACTAAACTACTGATTCAGACAATATGCTCTAGCAGTGTTGGCTCAAGTTTGACTACGTAGATGAGCCAGAACATTCAGTTTATTATGAAAAGATTTATTGGTCTTATGTTAGCAGCATATCTTGAAGTCCTTCATGCTAAGGACTCCACTAGATTCAGATGTGGTCCATGCAGTTGAGGAAATTATAATAAAAATGGAAGAGATGAAAGATGTTTTAAATACTGTTTGAGCACAGACTATATAAGGAAATAGAATTATAAAGCAGTATTAAATACCTTCCTTGCTGTTAGTCTGCTCACAGCCAACTGGGAAGGCAGGACATGTACGGAAAAAATTTTTAAACCCAGAGAGTATGGCCCCCAGACACCCTTTTAGCTCAGCGGTGAAGTCACTACCGAGGTTCATCGTTCAGCCATGGATTGGACAGCCCCATAAAACAAAATGGGACTAATGAGGCACAGCAGTCCAGGGACAAGGACTAGAAGGCAGGAGGGGACAGGAAAGCTGGTGGTAGGGAACCAAAGGTTAAAAAGGGACAGTGTTGACATGTCATGGGGTTGTTAACCATAGTCATAGGGCAATATGTGTACTAACTGTTTAATGAGAAACTATTTGTTCTGTAAACCTTCATCTAAGGTACCAAAAAAAAAAAAAAAAAGAATTATCTATGTGAGATCAGATTGACAACAGCTACTCAAGGTTTGATTGGAAGCCTTGGGGCAGTGAGTTGAAGATAATGGTGATGGACTAATTTGGAAAAGGATGGTGAGAATAGCAGCACAACTGGAAGAATGTAATTGATGTCACTGAACTGTACATGTAAAAACTTTTGAAATGGTGTAACTTTGGCTGTGTATATTTTCACCCCCTTGTAAAAAAAAAAATGTCCTCCAAGGTCAAGAAGGGAGAGTGTTGACATGTCGTGGGGTTGTTAACCAGTGTCATACAGCAATGTGTAGTTGTTAATGAGAAACTATTTGTTCTATAAACCTTCATCTAAACTACAATAAAATTAAAATAAAAAATTTTTTAAATGCCTACTGAGGGGTGACATGTAGTTACCGCTGATACTTAGTAATTCTGTAGGAGTTCAGTTGAGAGTGAGATCAAGATGGACTGGGGTTGTCAGATAAGGTTATACTGAGAAGATGGGACTTAACAGACTCCTGAGAAAAGAATAGCACTATTTTAATAAATTTATTTGGGTTTTTTTGTTTTTTAATTGGAAACAATGCATGCTTTTTATAAAAACAAAATTTCAAACAGTAGTTTATAAATTGAAAGTCTTAGCATCTTCCCTCATTTATTGATTTATTTATATTTATAATATATATTGAACACCTATGTGCTGGACACTGTCCTAGGTGCTATAAATAAAAGTTAACAAAGTAGGCACAAATCCATGCTTTCATGGAGCTTATATTCTATTGGGGAGAGAAAGCCGTAAACAAGAAAATAAAAAATAGATAGTATTTAATTATGCTGAGTGACTGAGTCGAAAGGACAAATATGTAGAGACCAAAGTTTTAATAGGGGTGGGAGTGAAGGGAAAAGGAGAGTCATTGCTTAGGGGGCACTGAGTTTCTGTTAATGGCAGTGGAATATCCACCCTTGTGATTACAGTGGGCCCACACAGATAATGCAGGATAATCTCCCTATCTCACAATTCTTTTTTTTATTGTTGTGATTAAATGAAGTTTACATTTCAAGTTAGTCTCCCATACAGAATTTTTTTTTTTTTTTTTTATTGTACTTCAGGTGAAGGCTTACAGAACAAATAGTTTCTCATGAAACAGTAGTACACATATTGTTTTATGACATTGGTTAACAACCCCACAACATGTCAACCCTCTAACTTCTCAACCTTTTCTTTTGGTGAAAATACACATAGCCAAAGATAGACCATTTCAAAAATTTCTACATGCACAGTTCAGTGACATTGACTGCGCTCTTTCAACTGTGCTGTTATTCTCACTTAAGATGAAGGCTTACAGAACAAAATAGTTTCTCATTTAACAATTACTACATATGTTGGCCTATGACAATAGTTAACAATCTCACAACACATCAACGATATCCTTACTCAACCTTGGGTTCCCTATCACCAGCCTCCCTGTCCCCTTCTGCCTTCTGGCCCTTGTCACTGGACTCCTGTACCTCGTTAGTCTCATTTGGTTTTACGGGGCTGTCCACTCCCAGGCTGAACGGTGAACCTCGGAGATAACTTCACCACTGAGCTAAAAGCGTGTCTGGGGGCCATACTCTTGAGGTTTCTCCAGTCTCCTTTAGGCCAGTAAATCGGGTCTTTGTTTTGTGAGTTAGAATTATGTTCTACATCCTTCTCCAGCTCTGTCCAGAACCCTCTGTTGTGATCCTGGTCAGAGCAGTCAGTGGTGGTAGCCGGGCACCATCTAGCTGTACTGGACTCAGTCTGGTGGAGGCCTTGGTAGCTGTGGACAATTAGTCCTTCAAACTGATCTTTTCCTTGTATCCTGTTCTCTTCATTCTCCCTTGCTCCTGAAGGGATGAGACCAGTGGAGTATCTTAGATGGCCGCTCACAGGCTTTTAAGACCCCAGACACTACTCACCAAGGTAGAATGTAGAGCATTGCCTTTATAAGCTGTGTTATGCCAGTTGAGCTAGATGTTCCCCGACCATGGTCCCCACAGCCCTCCGCCCAGCAATTCAGTCCCTCAGGGAGTTTGAATGTGTCTAGGAAGCTTCCATGACTTTTCCTTGTACAAGTTGTGCTAGTTTTCCCTGTATTGTGTACTGTCTCACCCTTCACCCAAGATACCACTTATCTATTGCCTATTTAGTATTTACCCCCCACCCCTCCCATCCCTGGTAACCAACAAAGATTGTTACATTTTGTGTGTGAACTTTTTCATGGGTTTTTACAATAGAGGTCTGATACAATATTTGTCCTTTTGTGATTGACTTATTTCACTCAGCATAATGTCCTCCAGTTTCATCCATGTTATGAGATGCTTCACAGATTCATTGTTGTTCTTTCTCGTTGCATAGTACTCCACTGTGTGTATGCACCATAGTTTGTTTATCCATTCATCTGTTGATGGGCATCTAGGTTGTTTCCATCGTTTTGCTATTGTGACCAATGCTGCCATGAACATAGGTGTGCATATGTCTATTCGAGTGACGGCTCTTATTTCTCTAGGATATATTCCTAGGAGTGGGATTGCTGGATCGAATGGTATGTCTATTTCTAGCTTTCTGAGGAAGCGCCATATCATTTTCCAAAATGGTTGTATCATTTTGCATTCCCTCCAGCAGTGCATAAGAGTTCCGATCTCCCCGTAGCCCTTCCAACGTTTGTTATTTCCAGTGTTTTTGATTCGTGCCAGTAATGCCGGGATGAGATGGTATCTCATTGTGGTTTTAATTTGCATTTCTCTAATGGCTAGTGATGGCGAGCAATTCCTCATGTGTCTGCTGGCCATTTGAATGTCTTCTTTGGTGAAGTGTCTGTTCATTTCCTTTGCCCATTTTTTAATAGGATTATTTGTCTTTTTGTTGTAGAGGTGTTGGATTTTCTTGTAGATATGGAGATTAGACCTTTGTCTGACTTGTACTGTCCAAAAATTTTTTCAATCTGTAGGTTCTCTTTTGACTCTTTTGGTGAAGTCTTTTGAAGAGCATAGGTGTTTGATTTTTAGAAGATCCCAGTTACCTAGTTTATCTATTGGGGTTTGTGCATTGATGATTATGGTTTGTATCCTGTTAATGCCGTGTATTAAGGCCTGAAGTGTTGGTCCTATTTTTTCCTCTATGAACTTTATAGTTTTAGGCTTTATATTCAGGTCTTTGATCCATTTTGAAGTAGTTTTTGTATATGGCGTGAGGTATGGGTCCTGTTTCATTTTTTTGCAGATGGATATCCAGTTTTGCCAGCACCATTTGTTAAAAAGACTGTCTTTTCCCCATCTGATGGACTTTGGGCCCTTGTTGAAGATCAGGTGACCATAGGTGGATGGATTTAAATCTGGGTTCTCAAGTCTGTTCCATTGGTCAGTGTGTCTGTCGTACCACTACCAGGCTGTTTTGACTACTGTAGCTGTATAGTAGGTTCTGAAGTCAGGTAGTGTGAGTCCTCCAATTTTATTCTTCTTCTTCAGTAGTGCTTTACTTAAACATACATTTACATTAAAACATACATTGTTATGAGACCCCAACCGCTCACCCCATTCTGTGACAGCACACTCCTCCCCTCTGCACCTGATTCCCTATGAACATTCAACTAGCCCCTAACTCTCTCTGCCTTCCCCTCTCACCTCTGGACAGAAACTGCCCCTTTGGTCTCTTGTATCTACTTGTCTAAGAGGCATATTCTTCATAAGTATCACTTTATGTCCCACAGTCCAGTCCAATCCCTGTCTGAAGAGTTTGCCTCGGAAATTGTTTTAGTTCTGGGGTGATGCAGAGACCAGGGGCCATGCTTTCTGGGATGCCTCCAGTCTTAGTCAGACCATTAAGTCTGGTCTTCTTACTAGAATTTGAGTTCTGCATCCCATCGTTCTACTCCTCCATCAGGGACCCTCTGTTGTGTTTCCTGTCAGGAAGTTCCTTGGTGGTAGCTGGGCACAATCTAGTTCTTCTGGTCTCAGGCTGATGAAGTCTCTGGTTTATGCTGTCTCACAATTCTTAATCACATCTGCAAAGTCCCTTTTGCCATGTAAGACAAACATATCCCCAGGTTCCGGGATTAGGACTATCCATTCCCAGTTTATACTGAAGTAATATAAACCATATTGGGTAAGTTGGAAAAGCTTCCCAAAAGAGCTGAGTTTAAACATCAACCCAAAGGAGAAAGGTGACTCTTGCAAAGGTTTTGAGATAGGAGCAGATGATCCTTTGCCCTTGGGTATCTCTGATGGTGTTAAGGACTACTGGGAGGGTGACCCACAGAGGTAAATGAGCAGGGTACCCCCAAGAGCATGTGCTGATCCTTTTCAGGAGGGCCTGAGGCAATGGCAGGAGGAACAGGAGAGGAAGGTGCGAGCCCTCTCTGAGATGGCATCTGAACAACTGAAGCGGTTTGATGAACGGAAGGAATTGAAGCAGCATAAAGAATTCCAGGACTTACGGGATGTCATGGAGAAGAGGTGAGTCTCTCTGAATTGTGACTGAGAAGGTTGGGTGGTCAACTGAAACCCTTTCCCAAGAGGAAAGAGTTGAATTTCTGAGTCCTTATGTATCAAAATAAATAGCCAGAGAAGCTTATTACCTAGAAAAATGGCCAACCTTGGAAAGATGACCAATGTAAAACAAGGAAGGAGCCTTTTAGGAGGCTAATTTTAGGAAGCATCCCTGACTATTCCTCTTCTTTTGTCATTCAGTACCAGAGAAGCCCTGGGGCACCAGGAGAAGCTGAAAGCTGAGCATCGACACAGAGCAAAGGTCAGCCTGGGAGGATCAGTGTGGGTGTCAGTTTGGTGCCTGTTTTTGTAACCTGCCTGCAGAGTCAGATTCTGGCAGACAGTCATCATGGAGGACCTGGCTCAATATGTTTCTGTGTGACTGCCTTGGGGGAGTCCTTTTCCTGCTCTGGGCTCATCTGCCTGTCTGTGAAAATATCTAGCCCACAAAAGGCTTGAAGAACGTAGAAGAAGAAAGCCTAGGAGCCCCTTGGAAGAGGTAAACTTAATGGCCCTTTCTGTAGATTCTGAACCTGAAGCTGCGGGAGGCAGAGCAACAGCGCCTGAAGCAAGTGGAGCAGGAGCGACTTCGGAAGGAAGAAGGCCAGATCCGCCTGCGGAGCCTCTATGCACTGCAGGAGGAGATGCTGCACCTCAACCAGCAGCTGGACTCCTCCAGCCATCACAAAGACCTGCTCAAGATAGACCTGTCTGCCTTCTGGACCCGAGGCAATCAGCTGTGCAGCCTCATCTCAGGGATCATTCGGACCGCTTCTGAGGTGAGAGGGGCTTCAGAATGACTCTTCTCTCTTTGAAGTGGAGAACATTAAAAACAAAATTGTTTCTGATTTAAAAGTAATACGTGCATATTGTAGAAAATACTAAAGATTACTTGTCATTTTCTTACCTAGAGGTAACCGCTGTTAATATTTTGGTATGTTTTGTTTCTGATGTGTGTGTATTTGTTATCCCCATCCCAGATTATATAGGTGTAGTGTTTCATATCTTGGGTTAAAAAAATACATTTCTTCTGATTCCAAAACACTTCAGTTCATTCAGTAGTGTACCTGCAATGCTTACGGTAATCATTAAAATGTTACAGAAATGTATATTGTGTTTTTTAGTTAGCATTGTATTTTGAACATGTAATTACTATAATCATTAAAAACATTTTGATGGTTTTAACCCAGTGTTCATAGTTGCAGGTGTTGCCTTGACACGTAATAGGTATTCAGTAAACATTTGATAAACAGATAAAATTGGATACTTCCAGCATATAACCATACCAAAATTTATTGAAATACCTATTCATCATGCCTGTTGTTGAATATGTAAGTTTCTGCATTTTCACTGCTATGTATCACACTGCAGTGATATCATTTTATATACATTTTGTCTGTATTTCTGATTATTTCTTTGAGATAAATTCCTAGAAATGAATTTACTTGGTCAAAGGATTTTAAGGTTCTTGGTTAAAATCACTTCACAGAAAAATTGTACCAGTTCACTTTTACTAGCAGTATCTGGTTGCCATTTTTCACTACATACTTGGCAGTATTGGATATTACAGATTCCTTTTATCTTTGCCCTTTGAGTAATATATTTTTTGGTTATAATTTGCATTTCGTGAATTACTAGTGAGATTGAATGAAATTTTTTTCATATTATTTAGCCTTTTATATTTATTTTGTGAATTGCATATTCTTGTCCTTAGTTCATATTTCTGTTTGAGTAATGTATTTTTAAAAAAATCATTTTATATGAGTTCTAGATATTAATAACTTTAAGCATTTATTATATTTAAGACAAGTTTATTTTTATAGTTTATTATTCCCCTTGAATTCTCTTTATGGCTTTTATTAACTTTTTGTAAAATTTTAAACCTATATAAAAGCGGAGAGAATAACACGGTGAATCTTTATGCACCCATTACCTAGCTTCAACAAAAATCAGCACAGCAGTCTTCTTTCATTTCTACCTCCACCTGCACCTTCGGCCCCCTCAGACATATTACTTTACCCATGAAATACTTTAGTATGTGTTTCTGAAAGATTAAACTATTAACATAACCAAAATACTAACGTCACGCCTAAAAAATTAATAATTTCTTTAATATGAAGTGTCTAGTCAGTGTTCAAATTTCCATGATTGTCTCAATTTTTTTTAATAATTGGTTTGAAAATTAGCATCCACACAAGATTTGAACTATTACGTTTGGTTGATAAATCCCTTAAGTCTTTTAATCTCCGGATTCTACATCTTTTGTCTTTTTTTCTCTTGCCGTTTATTATTGAAGAATCTGGTTCATTTGTCCTATAAAATTTCCCACATTCTAGAGGATTCCAGAATGCAGTTGCATCCCTGCGATATCTTTTAACATGTTCCTTTATTCTTCGTATTTCTTGTGAACTGGTAACTTCATCTAGGGTATCACTGCCCAGTAGAGATTTTTGTGGTGATGAAAATGTTCTGTATCTGTGCTGTGCAGTACAGCAGTCACTAAGTCACATGTGACTATTGAGCACTGAATTTTAATTTTTAAAAAATGTAATTAGATAAATGTTTTAAAATTAAATTTAAATAGCAACTTGTAGCTACCTTATTAGAAAGCACAGATCTAGAGGCTTGATCAAATTCAGGTTCAATTTTTTTTTTCTTTTTGCAAGAGTACTTCATAGTTGGTACTGTATGCTTATTTATTGAATCACATCAGGAGGCATGTCATATCTGATTTTCCTTCCAATTATCATGTTAAGATTGACCAGTGGCTTCAGTTATTGTCAGCCTTGACTTTCATTATAAAGATCGCTCTGAGCCTTTAGCTAAGGATTTAGCAGCCATTTCTGATCCTTACTTTTATCTGTTATTGCATTAGGGGTGGTAAAATTTCAGTTTTTCAAATTTTCTCATTTTTTCTGCATTTATTAGCTAGAATTCTTCTACTAAGAAGAAATTTTCCCTGTTACCTGTTTATCTTGAGGTACAGGAAAGGCAGGGTAAATGTTTGATTCTGTCCACTTATCAATTTTCAGAATGTGAGTTTTTTAGCCTTCATCTTAAAGTGACCAGTGAGTTGTTGTTTTTAATGTCATTAAGAACTTACGGATTTTTATATATTTGATGCATAATATGTTTCAATCTATTACATTTTTGTTGTGTTTTTCAGATTGTGCCATCTTTGGTCATGGTCAGTGGGATCCCCTTCAAGTTGGTTCCTCTGTCCTTTTGATATGGCCCCAGTAGCGTTTGTTGTAACCGAAAGCAAATAAACTAAGATGTTCATCTTGAACATTTTCTTCCCCAGACCTGGAATTAGCCATTTCTTCAAGGAGCCCTAGTACTTTTTCAGTGGGAAAAGGTATTTAGAAATCACAGTCTAGTTATTAGGGTTTGTCGTTGTTTCTAGCCCTTTTTAGTGGACAGAACTAAGAAATATCTACTTTTAAATTGAAAATACATCATTATCTCATACTAACCTTTTTCATTCAAAATATAGGATTACAGTATTTTTTACTTAACTTTTTTGATTTTATATTTGTATCACCTTTCTCCTACACTGAAAATCTTGGTTCCTAAAAACATTAACATTATTTGTTTTATCTTACTATATATAGTATTATATGTATATATACACATATATATATATACACACACATATATATTGTATGTATATGTTGTGTATTTTTTATGTACATAGTATAACATTGATGTAATTTCAGAATAATACCAATAGTAACAATATGATTGCTGAAAACAGTTTAAGATTTCTGTGTAGTTCTTTGTGCCTTAAGGCTCTATCCCACTAGGTATGTGCAATTAAATTGCTGTTTCATTTCACATGAAAGAATTCTCTATGTTGTTAAGCTACAAGCTTCATAAATGGTAGGGCTTATTTGTTTCAGTTTTAAGAATTTTTTTCAACAAAATGAAATTTTGTTTTAAATTATGTAAAACATTTATATGGTTCCAATGTCAGAACTACAAAACAAGGTATATTCAGAGAAGTCTAACTTCCTTCCCTTTTGCCCACCCCCCACAAAACGTTCTTGTTCTTTCTGTAAGTGATCGTTTCTGTTAGCTCTTGGGTTTTGTGTCAGTTAAAACAAAAGCAAATATATACGTATGTATGTATCTCCCCTGCCCAAGATAAAAGGTAGTTTACTGTCTGCACTATTGTATGCCTTTCTTTTTTTCCACCTGACAGTATATCCTGGAGAGCACTTTTTAGCAACATACAGAATTTTCCTTATTCCTTTATATAACTGCATAGTACTCTTTTGTGAATGTACATCATTTATTCAACCATAGTTTGAGATTTTTTATATAAAGAAGTTGTGGGTTTTTTTCCTTCATTTAGCCCATCTGAAATTTATTTGATGTTTGGTGGGTGACAGAGATCTTTGTTTTTAAAAATAGTTATACTATTTTACCACTACCTTTCCTTCCTGATTTGTAAATACTCTCTTATCACGCTAAATACTACCCTGAGATCTCTCCCTCAGTACTCATTTCTGTTTCCTTAATCTGTGTTTTTATTCTTATGCGAGGATCATCCTATTTTAATTGATGTGGCTTTATAATATCTATAGGGGAAGCTTATCATGAATTAATAGTTAGATCTTCAGACTAGAATTTACTAGACTAGAATTTTTATCTTTGTTCTTTCACTACCTTGTGTTAGTTGGTTTAAAATGAGAGGTGTGAGTGATTGTAAAAGGCAAAACTATCAAACATTTTTATACAACAGAGCATAGAAAACAATGGCAGAGCTTCTCATTTCATCTTACAGTTCTGATAAGGAAACCCTGGCACGATAGCACGTAAATAAAAGAAATTTGCACGTCAGCCTTACTTACGTGCAATCTCATTTATGAGCAGAGGTTCTAGATAAAAGATTAAACCAAAACAAAATCATGATGCCATTGAGTTGATTCTAACTCGTAGTAACCTATAGATGAAAGATTAGGAAATAAAATATATCTGTGCATCAAAAGAATAATACATTCTAACCAAAGAATTACTATTCTAAGAATAATGTAAAGCTAGTTCAATTCTTATGAAATCTAGTCATAAAATTCATTTCACTAGTAGGTTAAGGGAGCAAAATCATGTTTACCTCGCCAGATGTTGTAAAGCATATGCTAAATTTCAACATTCTTTCCTGCTTTTTAAAAAAAACTTCTAGTAAACTAAGAATAAAAGTTTATTCCTAATTAACATGGTGAAGTATATGTATCCATTTAAAACTATATCTAGATATCTCATTACAGTTGGGAAAGAAAGAAAAATATACAACGTTATTACTGTTCCTCAGTGTTATAGAAATTTTAGCCAAAACAAGGTATTAAAAACAAATGAAGTATAAATATTCAAATGAAGAGATGCAGTTACTATCATTTGATGACAGTATGATTATCTACCTAGAATACTAAGAAAAATGAAGCTATTAGATTTTTTAATGAGACTTTAGTAATGTGACCAAAATTAAAAATATTCCAACCAAAAAAATAGTTGAAAGTATAATGGAATATAAAATACTTAGAAATAAACTAACATGAATTGTATGACATTTACATTAAAAAGTACAAAACTTTATTGAATTTATAAAACGAGACTTGAAAAAATGGAAGAATTTACTATGTTCCTGAAACCTCAATATAGTAAGCTATCAAATTTGCCCAAATCATTAAATTTAGTGAAATTCTAATGAAAATCTGTTGGACACTTCAAAAAGAATAGTAATGAAGGATGTACATTATCAAATACAAAAACATTTTCTAACACTGAAGTTAAAGCAGTTTGTACTTGTCCTAGGAACACAGCATGATTAGTGGAACAGAATAGCAATTCTAGAAAGAAAGAAATTTTATGTGGGTAATAATATATTATAAAGGCATCATTTCAAATCAGTGAGGAAAAGATGAATTATTTAGAAAGAGGACTAACCATAAAAATAGAGATTAAATTTGTACCATATTTTCATCTTATTAATTCATATTATTTAGATATTTGAATGTAAAACAAAGAAACAGAAAGAAATTATTAAGATCAGTGGAAAAAATCTAGGTGAATATTTGTATTAAGGTAGGGAAGACCTATTTAAACATAGCAATAAAAGGCAGAAATTATAAAGGAAGAGATTGGTAGATATGAGTACATGAAAGTTAAAAACACATTACAAATTAGGAAACATACTTGCAACATATACAGCAGGTAAAAATTTAATATCCTTGATTACAAAGAAGGCTCTTGCAGTTTATGGGGAAAGGGATAAATAAATCACTTTCAATTTCTACCTCCATCCGACTAGTGGAAAAATTATCAAAGTACACGACGAGCAGCTTATAAAAGCAGAAATATAATTGACCAATAAATATGAAAATAAGTTCAAGATCACCTTTAATATATAAAATGCATATTAAAACTGTGTTATTTTTATCTACTATATTGTTATATATATATTTTTAATTTTCATCAAAAAATCCATACTTAAATGCTGTAGATGTGATGCTAAAATGGTATTATCTTCAAGAGAACAGTAAAGCAATAGGTACCAGCATATTAAATGTGGGCATTCCATTGGTGCAATTCTAGGAATTTATCCTAAGGAAATAAATATGCAAAAATGTCTGTGTAAAAGTATTCATTACAGAGTTAGTTATGGTAGCAAAAAATTGGAAAGAAATGTCCATTGTAAGGGGTTATTTAAATCATTTATGGTATATCCATACAGTGGTTCATTATATAACTATTAAAAACTACGATGATGGTGGGAGGGGGTTGTGTGTGTGTGTACTATAATTATTGACTTGTCTGAGGTATGATTTAGCCCCACAAGGATGCCTAGGGAATGGTCACTAAGCTCTGACTCTGTCACTCTGGCAGAATGACTTTCCTACAGCAGAGGACCAAGCTATGGCTGAGCAAGCTCTGCAGGAAATGCAGGACCTCCTGACAAACTTGCAGCAGGAGATCACCAGAGCCTGTGAAGACAAGCGAAGGCAGGATGAAGAGGAGGCTGTCCAGGTAAAACAGCAAGAATCACAGGCGCAGCAGAGGCCAGAGGTCCAGAAAGAGTCCCCAGCTCCCAGCCAGGGCCCAGGAGGGAAACAGAATGAAGGTGGGTTTTGGTGTGGTGTGGATGTAGTCCTTTAAATCAGTATACATTTTAGAATGTGAAAGGAAACAGAAATGCATTTTGAATATTATGTTAAGCTACAGGACAATTAACCAACCAGGACCTTTATATAATGTATTACATTCAGTTTTGCTTGATAAGGGGCCTGACATCAGATTCTAATACTTTTTAGGAGGACCTGAAATTCTGTATAATTCTAGTAGGATATATTGTTCCAAGTATTGCTGCTGAATGTTTTATTTTTATTTTTTATTGTAATTAAATGAAGTTTACATTTCAAGTTAGTCTCCCATACAAAAAAAAAATTTTTTTTTTTATGTACATTGTTATAAGACCCCGACCGCTCACCCCATTCTGCAACAGCACACTCCTCCCCTCCACCCCTAATTCCCCATGAACATTCAACCAGCTCCTAACTGTCTCTGCCTTCCCATCTCACCTCTGGACAGAAGCTGCCCCCTTGGTCTCGTATCTCCTTGACTAAGAGGCACATTCTTCACAAGTATCACTTTATGTCCCACAGTCCAGTCCAATCCCTGTCTGAAGAGTTGGCCTTGGAAATTGTTTTAGTTCTGGGATGATAGAGATTCCAGGGGCGCCTCCAGTCTCAGTCAGACCATTAAGTCTGGTCTTCTTACTAGAATTTAAGTTCTGCATCCCATCGTTCTACTGCTCCATCAGGGACCCTCTGTTGTGTTCTCTGTCAGGACGTTCATTGGTGATAGCCGGGCACCATCTAGTTCTTCTGTTCTCAAACTGATGAAATCTGGTTTATGTGGCCCATTCTATCTTTTGGGCTAATACTTTCCTCGTGTCTTTGGTGTTCTTTGTTCTCCTTTACTCCAAGTGGTTGGGACCAATTGATGCACCTTAGATGGCCGCTTGCAAGCTTTTAAGACCCCAGACGCCACTCACGAAAGTAGGATGCAGAACATTTTCTTAATAAGCTTTGTTGCTGCTGAATGTTTTAAATAAATACGTATGTTCATTTAATACATGTGAGAATCAGTGTGGCACAGTGGCTGAGAATGCTGGCTCTGGAGCCAAAATCAGTGGGAATCTAGTTCTGCTTACTAGCTGTGTGATGTTGGAGAAATCATTTAACCTTTCTGTACCTGTTTTCTTATCTATAAAATGAAGTTAATTATAGCATCTACCTGATGGGGTTACTGTGACAGTAAAAGCAGTTAAGACATATATAAAGTGATTAGAACAGTACCTGGCCCATATTAAGTGTTCAATAAATACTAGCTATTATTCAAGCCTCTCTTTTATTCCTCAGATCTCCAGCTGAAAGTACAAGACAGTACAATGCAGTGGTACCAGCAGCTGCAGGATGCTTCCAGTCAGTGTGTGTTGGCCTTTGAGGGACTGACCAGCAGCAAGGATAGTCAGGTATGGGAGAGATATACACTGGGAATTCTCTGGGCCTGAGAGTACTCCCCACAGCCTCACATCCCAGAAAAATGTAACTGGCGTTATCACATTCCCTTATCCTAAGTGGCATCTGTTCATCTCTTCAAAATACTATCTGCCTTCTCACTGTTCTCTTCTGGCAGACCAAAAAGATAAAGATGGACCTCCAGAAGGCTGCCACCATCCCAGTGAGCCAAATTTCCACCATTGCAGGTTGGTTAGAAGGATTAAGAACATGACTCTTTACTTCATTTTATTTTTTAAGACTCTAGATCTGTTTATCTGTAAGCTTCCTATAAACAGTATGCTTGAACAAATGTTAATAATTGGAATGGGTATATATGTTATATGCATCCTATTTTACTTTCCTTTGTTTCCTCTTCAGTGCATAGAACATAATCAATACATGTGTGTTGATTCATTTTTAATAAACAATACATTAATAGTTTTTAGGATGGCTCAAAGTTACTGCTGCAAATGTAGCTAAGGGACCCTAGGATATGGCTTATATTCTTTGCTTTTTTTCTTGCAACATTAGCTTTTCCAGACTTGAAGCCTGCCTTGTTAATGCTTTAGGACCTACTTCTTTTCTCTCTAGAGACAGATTTAGAGAATGAAAACCAGACAGGGAAAAGATCCTTCTCTCCCTTTTTCTTTAGAACCAGAGGCTTATTTTCTGGAGCTCCAGACCTAGAAGCCTCGAAATTACAGACTATGCTGCCAAGTGGCTAGGGGAATGTGTACAACTGGAAAGCTTCTCTGACTTATTCTGAGTCCCGATTCCCCCATTGAACTTGCATTTATTGTTGCCTAAAAAATATAGGAAAGCTGACAGTTCTGCCCTGGGAAGGTTATATGACAAAATTTACATATCACTTTGCTGTCTGAAATTCTTTCTGCTACAGGGCAAGGTATAAATAAACAAATACGTATCACTTTCTGGAATTTGAAGTGCAGTTTCCTTTGATAGGAACAGCAAAGGGAGAGATTGATAGCCATTCCAGACCTTTACTATGTACTCTCCTCAAGCTGATCCTGGATCCTTACCCTCTGATTGACCTCAGACAACCTTTCCTCCTCCTCCATCAGGAAAATGGAGACATCAGGTGTGAGATCCTCAGATCCTGCCCCTTCCACCTATACATAGCTGTGTTTTCATACCATCTTTACCTCCTAGTCTCCTTTTCAGTAGATGGTAAGGTGTCCTTCCTGCTCACACTTACCCTTCTGCCTCTGCCTGTGGTCTCATCCCCTCCCATCTCCATTGACTTTGTTTCACCTTCTGTTTACTGCAATTACTCTCTTTTACAGGCTCCTTTCCCTCAGTCTTTAAACATGCTGAGTCACTCACATCCTAAAATACTTTTCTCTTGATTTTATATCTTCTGATTATTTTCTGATCTCACTCACATTTGTATTTGGCACTGTTGATTACTCCCTTCTTTCTGAAACTCTATGCTACTTCGGTTTCCATGGCAGCATTACTTTCCAGGTTCTCCTCCTACCTTTCTGACTCTTCTTTCTCTTTTTTGTGTTCTTCAGTCTCTTACTTACACCTTAATTGTAGGGACTCATTCTTACCCCACTGTTCTTTTCATTCTGTATACCCCCATGGCATTAAATATTCCCTGTATGTATGTATGACTCCCAAATCTACCTCTGGTTCATTCTTCTTTCCTGAACTAAAGGTTCTTTAGCTCCAGCTACCTCAAAGACATCTCTCCCTAGATGTCTCTCAGATGCCTCAAGTTTAATGTGTTCAAATATAAACTCATCATCTTCCTTATGCCTGCTTTTTTCTCCTGCTTTTCTGAAGTAGCACCTTAGCTAGAAACCTGGGAGTAGCTCCGTGACTGCTTCCTGTGTTTCATTCTCCACATCTAATTACTCTCTAGTTTTGCTGTTTTTCATTTTTCTCTGTATTTTTTGAATATGTCCCTTTGTTTCCATCATTATTATAAGTCCTTTAAGACCTTACAGTCCAGTTAGACCAGAGCATGCTCTGGAGTTAGTGCTCAGTAAATGTTGAATAAGTGAGAGAAGAAGATGACCTATTTCCTGTCTGTTTAAGAAAGGTGGATGTCCACAGGCAGATAGATTTGGAAGCGAATTTAAATTAGGATACGTTTCTGGTGTGGCAGATGGGAAGTGGGATGCCGTTTCATGCATAGGGTTGGGAACTAATTTTCCCAACTGAAAAGGAGTGGAGAGGACTGGGGTTGGGATGCAGGGATTCAGCCAGTGGAGTCCTTTGAAACCTTCTGTAAAGTAGTAATAGAGTGTGACTTAGTAGGAATATAAGTTAGATAAATTTTTATGGAAATGTGCATATTTTAACATCTCAGTAAGGTTTGGGTCTCTTTCTGTTTTTCTGGGATTCTTAGCCTATTTTTTTGGTTCTATGGTATCTCATTATTTAGTTCTTGGTTCCTTTTTGCCTTTGTTACTTCCTAAGAAATGTGGTTGGCTTTTTTTTTTTTTTTTTTTTTTTAAATGGAATTTAATGGTGATTTAGAGAGAATATTTCTGAGACTTGTAACATTTCTTGAAGTATTTAGGAACTTGACAGGGTGTTTCTAAACTGGAGATGCTGTGTTAATTAAAACTTTGATTGCAGGTGATGGAAATTAATTCAGGTCTGCTTATGCAAAAAAAAACCAAAAAAAGACATTTATCCTAAAGATAAAGGGGTGTTTCATAGAGTTTAATGGAATGAATGGGTTTAGGTCTCAGGAGCTGGAAACTTTAGGGTCCTTTTTCTCTCTTATTTCATCTTCCCTCTGCACATCTCCATTCTTATTTTATAGACTGCTGTTCCTTGGTCCACGTGGCAGGCGCAAGGTGGCTGCCCCATTGCCCATGAGTCTGTGTTGCAGGGCCAGCCACTTCAAGGAATTGGCTCTCAGTCAATTGGCTGATTGCCTCAGCTTGCCTATCCCTAATGTAACAGTGGCTGGTGTGGGGATGGGACACACAGGATCTTGTAATACAAATACTGCTGTTAGGAACTCATTACTGTGTCACTGAGGATGGAGAGAGACAGGTGAAGGTGGGGAGAATCGTGAGATAGGAAGATTCTTTACTTTAGAAGTTTTCTCCTAGACATGCGAATTACTCCTATAGGATATCAACCACAGCCCTTGGGGATCTGTACGTACACCACCTGTTTCTATATTATTTATCTCTTCATTTTCAGTGTCAGTTTCTGAATTATTTCATTCCCAAATAGATTGTAAGCTCCTTTGGAATAGTACCATGACTTACGTTCTTTTGCATCCCCCACAACGTGTATTTGATTGTCATATTTTTCTGCATTTATGTTTTGTCTTTAGGCTCTGAACCTCTCTGTAGGGCTGGATAGCTGGATTTATATAGATACCTTGCTATTACAATGATGAGAAGGAGATTGATCTGTAGTTGTAACTTTTGTGGCTGTAACTTTGTCTCTATTATACCCAGGCTCGAAGCTGAAGGAAATCTTCGACAAGATCCACAGCTTGCTCTCTGGAAAACCTGTTCAGTCTGCTGGACGCTCTGTGTGTGTCACACTTAACCCACAGGGACTGGACTTTGTCCAGTACAAACTGGCAGAGAAATTTGTGGTGAGGGACCTTGTTGCCAGAGGCATGGAAAGAAGAGGTTGGTGTACAGTATTTAAACCTTTCTCAGATATTGACTTAAAACTGTACCCATCTCTGTTGCCAGAAACAAGGAGAGGAAGAGGTAGCCTCTCATCATGAAGCAGCATTCCCCATCGCAGTTGTGGCATCTGGGATCTGGGAACTCCACCCTAGAGTGGGGGACCTCATTCTTGCTCATCTACATAAGAAGTGTCCTTACTCAGTTCCTTTCTATCCACCTTTCAAGGAGGGAATGGCTTTGGAAGATTATCAGAGGTAGAGTTGTTTTTCTTCTTACTCACTATCCCTAGGGTGATTGATGAAAGATAAATAGAATTGGGATTCTTTTCCCTTCCTTCTCACAGGTTCTGTTTTTGTCCCTTGAATGTTCTCATACGAGTAATCAATACAGTTTGGGGAGCAGAGGTGGTTCAGTGGTAGAATTCTTATCTTCCATGCAGGAGACCCAGCTTTGATTCCCGGCCATGCACCTCAAGCGCAGCCACCACATGTCTCTCAGTGGAGGCTTGTCTTGCTGTGATGTTGAATAGACTTCAGCAGAGCTTCCAGACTAAGACACATTAGGAAGAAAGGCCTGGTGATATAATGCTGCAAAATCAGCCAGTGAAAACCCTATGGATCACGCAGTCCGATCCCATTGCACGTGAGGTCACCAGCAGCTAACAACAGTCAATATAGTGTAGTGGAAAGAATATTGGATCTAGAATCTATAGGTCTTCAAATTTTATCCCTGCTTTGTCATTTCATAGCTTTGCAAAAATGGGTAAATCATTTAACCTCTTTAAGCATCATTTTCCTTATTTGTAGATAAGGGTAATGATATCCATTGCCTCCTGTGAGTTTACCTGTGAATTTACCTCACAGGGCTTACATGAAGTACTAATTAGATAGGAGCCCTGTTGGTTAAGCACTCAACTGCTAACCCAAAGGTCTGCATTTCAAACCCACCAGCCGCTCCAAAGGAGAAAGATATGTCTGTCCGCTTCCGTAAAGATTATAGCCTTGGAAACCCTATGGGGCAGTTCTTCTCTGTCTTATAGGGTCGCTATGAATCAGAATCAACTTGAGGGCAGCAGGAGAAATTTAGATAATGGCTATAAGTGCTTTGTAAACAGAGTATTCCACAGATGTAATAATATGTAACGTTGTACTAATAATAATGCTAACAGTAATAAAAATATGTTGTTACTTTTAGCCATAAAAAAGTAATCTCTGATTTGTTACCCTCACTTTGGCTTTGTCACATTGAATTTTTTTCTTCCACATAGGATGCTTGGCTACCAAGTAAAGGATTCCAAAATGGAACAGCAGGACAACTTTCTAAAACGCATGTCTGGGATGATCCGTCTCTATGCTGCCATCATCCAGCTCCGGTGGCCATATGGAAACCGCCAAGAGGTAGGTAGAAAGGGCTTACTATCAATAATGAGAGGTTGGACCAGAGTCTGTATTAGTGTACTCCATCAGCAAGAAAAATTTATCTTCGTTCAGAGAGGGCAATCTAAGGTGAGGTAAGAAGTATATCTTACCTTGTAAGGTGAGAAGTATATTTCTATTTTATAGATGCTCTTTACAGAAGTTGATGTTGATTATTAGGAAACGTCTTTGGATCATCAGAGTCATTTGTTCAAGGGCTGATTCTTTTTATAAAGACCTGGATTCATAACAGAGTCTTTCAGAGGAGAATCTGTTAGAAATTAATCATTTAAGATTAGAAGATTTTATTAGAAGAGGAATAAGCAAGAAACTGGCATATAAAGAGCTAGCTGGGGCTTAGAGGCCATCTAGTTCATGTACTTTACCTTGCAAATGGACAAGTGCAGGCTCAGAAAGCTGTAGTGATACACAGCTGTTAATGACAGAGCCACGACTGGCATACAGGGCTTTGACCTGCCAGCCCTGGTCTCTCAGGGAATGCTGGTTAGAGGGACTGAGAAGTTAATGGGTTTAGAAACCTGAAGAGAAAGGAATATAAGCTGATTGAATCCAGGAAGTTTTTATTGTATACCTCCTATGGCCCAGGCTGTACTGATGTGCCAAGAATAATAAATAAAATGTATATAAGGGTAACTGTTGGCCTTTGAGTCTCTGAACTGACACACATGTATTGAAGGAATCCTATAAAGAATGTGTGGGAACCAATGTACTGGAACATTTAAAAACAGAGTTCTATTAGCTTTTTCGTTTCTGCCCTTTGACAGGTGCTTGGTTTAGATGATCTGAGGTCCATGCCCACTTGGTAATGGCTGGATGATGACATTGGGAGTTTAGATCTCTGAATAAAATGAGATCAAATCATGACCAAGTTTCTTTCCTCCCAGATTCACCCTCATGGCTTAAACCATGGCTGGCGCTGGTTGGCACAGATCTTAAACATGGAGCCCCTGTCAGATGTGACAGCCACCCTACTCTTTGACTTCTTGGAGGTATGTAATGCAGTTATTACATAAGAGAAAGCCAGTGGTTAAAGCAGTCGTGGGCCACTGGATGACATGAATGGGGAAACAGAAATAAAACCTGTTGCCTTCGAGTCGATTCCGACTCATAGCAACCTTATAGGACAGAGTACAACTAGCCCATAGGGTTTCCCAGGAGCAACTGGTGGATTTGAACTGCTGACCTTTTGGTTAGCAGCTGAGCTCTTAACCACGCACCACCAGGCGATTATAGAAATGGAGTCATACGTTTTTTTCCTTAGCTCTAAGACAGACCTGGAGCCCTAGTGGCACAGTGTTTAAGAGCTTGGCTGCTTACCAAAAGGTTGGCAGTTCAAATCCACCAGCTGCTCCTTGGAAACCCTGTGGGGCAGTTCTACTCTGTCTTGTAGGGTCACTATGAGTTGGATTTGACTCGATGGAAATGGGTTTTTTTATGGGTAAGGCAAACCTAGCTTTTGCTTTTTTCTTCCAACTGTACTTCTCTGTGTAGGTATCTTTTCATTTCAGAGAACAGAAAACTGTGTATCTTAGCACAAATAAAAAGGAGAATTTGTTTTAGCAATGGAGAAGTGACCCCAGAATGAAGGTAGGATGCTCAGTTAAATCTCATGAGGGCCTGGAACCAGGAACTAGAATGTCACTAGGCACCAAGATAGTCTCTCTTTGGGGCCACATGACCTTTCATATCTGTTCTCCTTGCAAGTTACCTCATTCTTGCTCCATAGGCCAATTTTCTCTCTCTCACTGTACACAGAGTAGAAGACGGCCACCCTGGACTATATCACTCACCCTCAGTGTAGTCACTCAACTGGCTAGCATCTTCCTGTTCTGATTCCTAATTTCCAGGAGAGAAAATATGATTAGCCCATGAGTCAATTATCTCCCCCATTCCAAATGCTCTGATCAGTCCTGTTGGCTTATGGAGGACCACTATTGTAGGGTGAAGGTAAAGGTTTCTATGGCAAGGAGACATTTCTTAAAGAAGAAAGGCAGGCACATGTAATAGCAAATCTGGGACCATTTAGCCTATAATGCCAATAGTTCCTAGTCACCGTAATAGTCCCTGAAGTCACAATACATTAATAGTGATCCTGAATCATTGAGAACACGAGTAGTATTCTGTCTCCTGTACTTACTAAGGTTGGGAGGTATATCATACCTTTAGAAAATTTTCTATTACTAGAGTAAAATAAAAATAGGTAAATCAATTTGCTTTAATCTTCTGGTTTCTGAACTACTTGGCTATCTGGCAGGCTGGCTAAATGGGGGTATTGGCATATACAGAAGAGTGCTTTAGTAGAGAGTTGGATTTTTCCATTTAAATCCCTTGGTTAGCTAGCTAAGTGGCATTGTGACTGAAATATAGAGATGAAAGGCAATGGACTGATTGTGGGTCTCTTCTATGAGTGTGAATTTTCATTTTCTGTTCTGACAGTGCCTAATTTCCCTGTAGGTGTGTGGCAATGCCCTCATGAAGCAATACCAGGTCCAGTTCTGGAAGATGCTACTTCTCATCAAGGAAGACTACTTCCCCAGGTATTAGACTTGTTGAGTAGATGACGGGGGGTTCAATAGGTAAAACTCATTTAACTAGGCATTAGAGACCCTTGGGTGCTGTTACTTATTGTTTTTAACTCAGGTCAAAAACATCTGTATTAAGTATGACATCTTCCTATTCCTGTCCTCCTCTTCTTTGATATTTGAATATATTCTTTTGAACTCTGATTACAGTATTTCTTAAATATTGTCGGCTAAACAAACAAAAACAAATTAAGAAATCCTTGGATTAAGATACCTGGTGTTTTTTGACTCTACCCTTTTTCCAGCTCCCCCAGATAATAACCTGGAGTGGTGATTTCATGTAGTCATAAATTAAACCTAAGAGTCAAGTCCCCTGAACAAATCAGTTGTAGAAACTGATTTATCAACCAGTTTGCTTGACTTTGGTGTGGCATTTGCCTCTAAGTACCCTTCTCTTTTCCTTTCAGTTTATTGACATTTGAAGTTGGGGTCGGGGAGGCCTTGGCAAAACCCACTCCACCTGAGCACGAAGACTTTGGAAATGAACAGTTCTCTTTTCTTGTTTTTCACCTTATTTGAAAAGGTTAGGACTATTTGGAAGAACAACGGCAGTCTTGGTCTAAAAGACATCTCTCTAAGTCATTTGATCAACCCCTTCACTCCAGATCAACAGTGTGCGTTAACTCCTCTCCAAAAGGTAGGTTTGATTCATGTGTCTCTTTTCTCTCCTTGTAGAATTGAAGCCATCACAAGCTCAGGACAGATGGGTTCCTTCATACGCCTCAAGCAGTTCTTGGAGGTAAGATACCCTTAGATCAACCTGTCCCAAGCTGTTGTTGGTCTGGCATGCACCTGTATCTGACAAGTCTTAGACCGTTAGACTTTGATTGCAACCCCTTCCTCTTAGTTTTCAGAGCCCTTTTTTTTTTTTTTTTAATTTTTAGATTTTTTTGCATACAAAAACTTATACATACATTGTTATGTGACTCTAATTGGTCTCCCCATACTGTGACAGCACACTTCTCCTTTCCACCCCTGATTTCCCATGTCCATTCAACGAGCTCCTAACCCTCTCACCCCTCCCATCTCACCTCCGGACAGAATGAGCCCTATTTTTTTGTCCACAATTCTCCCTTAACCTTTGGACTAAGGGCTGCCCTTTCATCTTCTTCCTACATATCGTTCCCCTGTTAAGTGTCAGAAGCAGTGTTAATCAGAAAGTCATTCTCTTTTCTTCATCTTTCCATGACCAGAAATGTTTGCAGCGCAAGGAGATTCCTCTCCCCAAGGGCTTTCTGACATCTTCCTTCTGGCGCTCCTGATGTCAGCTCCATCATCGCCCATCGTCACTATTATGTTGCTCTATTTACAAAGAGACAATAATAAAGCAACTGAAGACGGCTGTATTTTGGAGAAGTCATGTCAGATTTAGAAATCTGTCAGTATATGTTTTTATATACTTGTATTGTATGGCCAGGAGAGGGGATTTTCATGGGTCACAAAATCTAGGCGGTCCCTTAGTAGATTTGGTAGCTTCTCAAGAGGTTCACGTGAGAGCGTAAATTGTATTGGCCTTACTCAGTTCTGTGAAGGTTATTAGAAATTATGAGAAGAGGTGTTTAGCACTTACTCTCATCCTTTATTTCCTTTGTCTCTAGTATATTTCAGAAAGTAGGTGATAACTTTAACTATTTAACTCTGAGCTGGAGTCCACCACTTTCACTCTTCTTCCCACCCCTATTCAAATGAATTCCCAGGAAGAGCAAAGACTCATGAGGTCCCCCTTTAAAATGTACTTTAATAGTTGAGGACCAAATCTTTACATGCAAGTTTGGGTTATGGTTGGTTTGCCTTCCTCAGCTTGTGAAGTATATGTAAATTCAGGGGAGAAGTGTTATGTAGACATGGACTACAGCCAGACTGCATCAGGGATGGCTGAGTGTCTGGGATTAGGTCTGTTAACACGTGTTATGTTGAACTAAGAAGCACTGTTTGTTCTCTTAATGGATGCTAGGGATGCATGACCCAGGGTAGGTACCTATTTTTTTGTTTTTCAGTTTCCAATAAGATGGGCTGAGATGGAGCTTTCAACATTATACATGACCTGAACATCTATAAGTAATGAATCAAGGTTAAATAAGGATGTTAGGGAGGAATTGAGACTGCGTTACCATTTTTCACATGTTCTGAATAATGAAAGATGATAAATTTGCCTGACTAAAGCCACTGAAAAATCCAGAGCTTGGCTATTCAGCTAAGAGATGAGGTTTGTTTTATCAGAGGCAGCAGCCATGGATGTTTTCCTCTATGCTAAATGTCATGTATTTGGGTGGGTGTGTATGTGGGTGGGCGGGTGGTCACTATACTCTGGAGTGACTTGAAGTGACCCATTCTATGAATTGTTGACTGCAGTGCCAAAAATTGAGTAATAAAGCTTGATCTTTTTAAAACCCACTGCGGACATATAGTTGGTTCAGCATGATGAATTTCCTGTGCCTTAAGCTATGTAAATCATTAGCGTCATGGCAGTGCACAAGACTAGGTATGTAGTATGCATTTTTTCCTCTTTTTTTTTTTTTTTTTTTGTCTTCTTGATCTTCACCTTGGACAAATTGTCTCTTTTTCTGTCATTCCTTTTTTGGAATTATGCAGCAATAAGTGACCCTATTTTATCTAGGAGACGTGATAGTATTAAAGTCTTTTAACGTAGACAATGGAATGAACACTGTGGAAGGAGTCAGGAGACCTGTGCTCAATTCACTTTTAGGTTTTGTGGCCTTGGGTAGGTCATTTACCCTCTCTGAACCTCAGTACCCCCACCCCCCACCTGTAAAACAAAAGAATTGGACTAGTCACTAGATCAGTAGTTTTGAAATTGTTCTCTGTAGCAGTGCCTTAGGGCTGAGCTTCTCGGCTGGCGTGTTAATGACACACTGATCTTAAGCCCATGGGTTCCCAGAAGTGGCCTTCAATGGACGGAGTCCCCAGGCCAGCTGACATTTTCACTTTTTCTCTTTACCTGTGCCTTACAAATAGCATCATTTTCTGTGTGTATCATGTAAGGGAACAGATTGGGAAGTACCAACTTAAGGAAGAGAGGGGTGTTGAGTGTTGCATTGACATGGCTCAGCCCTACCGTCAGTGAACATACGGAGGTTTTGTGCAGATTAGAAAAAGGCATCCCTTCCTTCAACATACTGCTTCCATCTGCTGGAATATTATCTTACTAATAATTATAAAAATCTATGATACTGGGAGGTACGTGGTACCCATTAGAGTTGTGCAGTTCACATTTTACACAGCCATTAAGTGGGGCCCTAATGGAGCTCTGGGATCCTCTCTGCCGTAACATTTCTGCCTTATGTGCTTTATATATTTGGGTTCCATGTAAGATTATATATGGGAAAAAGTTCTACTGCTAAAAATGAAATGTGAAAAATCACTGGACAAAGTGATCTCTAAAGTCACTTCCACTTTGAATTTCTACCACCCCATAGAAAACACCTCTCATAATATTTGAATATTCTTTCTCTAGATATAATTAAGTCTTGCATATGTCATTTGATGCTTGGTATTCCTCATGAATCTCAACAGTAAACCAAGAAAGGAGAACACTTGGGAGGCCAGGTTTTTGATAACTCACTGACAGTGTCACCCTCATAGATAAATGATTCTAGCGGATAAGATGTAACTCCTGATGGGTAGTAGCATCAGATAATTTAAAGTAGAATACTAAGGGCAGCATTTAGTTTTTAATTCTAGTACTTTCAAGCTTGACCTCATTTCTCAGGCTGAGTGCCCATATTTTTGTCATATCATTGTCCTACATCATCTTAAAGCAAACTTGATGAATTGAAAATTCCAGTAAGACGGAAACTCTACACATCCCTTGTATAGAAGAAATGAATTGTTCTTCTGGGGATTTTCCACCCAGGCCCTAGGAGCCTTCTACTTCTCAAGCTTCCTATGATGACAGCAGTGACATAATTAGGTTTGGATGTCTTAGTGCCAGGAGAGCCAAAATGGAGCCATAGAACTTCTTACAGATGCCTTGTCAGAGCTGGTCATTCACCTGCCTTTCCTCTGTTCCGTCTAATAAATCCCTGGTATTAGATTTCCTGTGGACCTGTAGAAGGCAGATGAGTTGTAGACCTCCACCTCTATGATTAATTTACAAAAACATTTACTATATAGGAACTTATCCTCCAGTTTACAACCAGGCTCTATTTTATTTTTTTAATATCAGTTTACACAGATTTATGTATTCAAGAAACTTTTTTTTAACTCCTTCAGGATGTTTATACTAAATGCAACACGTGGTCCTGGATTGGAACCTGGACCAGAAAAAAAGAATTTTTGTTTTTTGCTATGAAGAACCTTGGGATAATTTGCAAAACTTGAATAAAGTCTATATATTAGGTAATAGTATTAAGTCAATATTAATTTCATGATACTCATAATTGTACTGTGGTTATGAAAATAAATGTCCTTGCTCTTAGGAAATATGCATTGAAGTACTTAGGGATAAATGGACATATCTGCAACATATTCTCAAATGGTTCAAGGGGAAATACATCAAATACATGTATATACATAGAATGATAAAGCAAACCGTAAAATGTTAACAACTGGGGAATCTGGGTGAAGGGTATATGGAAGTTCTTTCTACTATTCATGTAACTTTTATGTAAATTAAAAATTATTTCAAAATTAAAAGATACTCCTTTCCCTCCCCCCTCAAAAGAAAAAGATTTTTACTTTTCAGAAAAAGTTCTGATGAGATAACAAAATCAAACTCCAGCACCTACAACCCTGAAAGGAAGACCCTGGTGGCTAAGGAAGGAGCCCTGCTGGTGCAGTGGTTAAAGCTCTCGGCTGCTAACTGAAAGGTTGGCAGTTTAAAACCACCACCCGCTCCATGGGAGAAAGATGTGGCAGTCTGCTTCCGTAAAGATTTACAGCCTTGGAAACCCTACAGAGCAGTTCTGCTCTGTCCTATGGGGTCGTTAGAGTCAGGATTGACTCCATAGCAATGAGTTTTTGGTGGCTAAGATTACCTTGAAGCCATCAACCTATAGTAAGGATGGAAAGTCAACTCTAAATGTGCTTTGCAAAGTGTTTCCTACTTAAAGGGAAATAAGTGACATGGAGGGTAGAATTTTAATTCAATGGAGAATGTGATATAAGTACTTAGAGTACTTGACTGAGCAAAAAGCTATGGAAGCACAGTAGATAGATTCATTTTCAACAACGGTAACTTTTCCCAGAGTGTTTTTCTGCAGGATCCTAAGAAAAGGGTTGTGTACTCAAGAAAAGGTTTAAACACAGAAGACAACATTCTTTGATGGTTACGAGGGTGGTGAGGGAGGGTGGGGGTTATTCACTAACTAGATAGTAGACAAGTATTAGGTGAAGGGAAGGACAGCACACGCTACAGTGGAAGTCAGCACAACTGGACTAAACCAAAGCTAAGAAGTTTCCTGAATACAATCAAACACTTCGAGTGACAGAGTAGCAGGGGTAGGGGTCTGGGGACCATGCTTTCAGGGACCATCTAGGTCATTTGGCATCACAAAGCTTATTAAGAAAATGTTCTGCATCCTACTTTGGTGAGTGGTGTCTGGGGTCTTAAAAGTTTGCAGGCGGCCACCTAAGATGCATCAATTGGTCCCAACCACCCAGAGTAAAGGAAAATGAACACCAAAGACACAAGGAAAGTATTAGCCCAAGAGACAGAAAGGGCCACATAAACCAAAGACTTTATCAGCCTGAGACAAGAAGAACTGGATGGAGCAGGAGAAAGGTGGGATGCAGAACTCAAATTCTAGTAAGAAGACCAGACTTAATAGTCTGACTGAGACTGGAGGGACCCCTGAAAGCGTGGCCTTCAGATTCTCCATCAGCCTAGAACTAAAACAATTTCCGAGGCCAACTCTTCAGACAGGGACTGGACTGGACTGTGGGACATAAAGGGATACTCGTGAGGAGTGTACCTCTTAGCTCAAGTAGATACAAGAGACTAAACGGGCAGCTTCTGTCTGGAGATGAAATGGGAACGCAGAGAGGGTTAGGAGCTGGTTGAGTGGACATGGGGAGTCGGGTGGAAAGGAGGAGCGTGGTGTCACAGTATGGGGAGAGTAATTGCGGTCATATAACTATAAATTTTTGTATGGGAGACTAACCTGAAAAGTAAACATCTATAACAATTTTTTAAAAAGATAAAAAAGGGTTCTGTAGTCAAATAATTTTGGAAATACTGTTTTAAAAGTAAACTGGGTTCAATCACTGCCCTGGAGGTGCAATTCTCGAACTTGAGTGTGCATCAAAATCACAACACAGATTGCTGTCTGTCCCCACTCCACACACACCCCCTCCCCAGCTTCTGATTGTGCAGGTCTAGGGTGTGCCTGAGAACTTGCTGATGCTGTTGGTTGGGGCAACACTTAAGAGAACCGCGCTGCCTTTGAGAGGGACTAGGGAGCTAATGCATATGAAACACTGACGTGGTGCCTAGCACAAAGGAAGCCCTCAATGAATGTCAGTTACTCTTTCTTAGTTCACTGCTGTGGTTCCAGGGAGTTACCCTGGCACCCATCTGAGCCCAGGTTTAGACAGCTCCGCCACCTACTAGTTTTTGCCCAGAAATGAATCTCTTTTTTGCCAGCTTGGCGTAGGCCATATTCCCAGCTGCTGCCAGGCCTCTTTTTTTCCATCAGCCTCTACACTAGTGTGGTCCCTACTGTCAGAAGCAGTCATAGTATTCTGAAGATCTGTGGTATTACCCCTTATCAGCCCTGACACTGCAAAATGTCACCTGGGAAGAAGTACAGTCCGCTTGTCAGCCCACAACTCTTCCCAATCAGCTCCCTTAGAGGAAGTGTTTGCCTGTCAACAGAGAGAGAGAGAGATGTTTAAGTTTAGGGTGCATATCAAACCTTCAGAGGACTGCAGGAGCTTAGAAAGGAGCTTAGAATTCAGTCCCAACCCACTGCCATCTGGTAGATTCCAACTCATAGTAACCCTGTAGGACAGAGTAGAACTGCGCTATAGGGTTTCCAAGGCTATAAATCTTTACGGAAGCAGACGGCCACATCTTTCTCCAGCAAATTCAGTCCTAGCCGCTGCTTTTCAGAAGCCAAGAGAGATGTGACTGAGAACATGGAACTGATTGATTACAGAGCTACTACGTTGTCCTGTGCTTTTTTGTTGTGTTTTTTTTTTTTTTTTAAATATTATATTGTACTTCAGGTGAAGGCTTACAGAAAAGTTAGTTTCTCGTGACAGTAGTACACATGCTGTTTTATGACTTTGGTTAACAACCCCACAACATTTTAACCCTCTAAATTCTCAGCTTTTCTTTTTTTTTTGGTGAAAATACACATAGCCAAAGATACCCCATTTCAAAACTTTTTACATACACATTTAAGTGACATTGACTACGCTCTTCTAATTGTGTTGTTATTCTCACTTAAGATGAAGGCTTACAGGACAAAATAGCGTCCCATTTAACAGTTACTACAAATGTTGTCCTAAAACAATGATTAACAATCTCACAACACATCAACAGTATCCTTACTCAACCTTGTGTTCCCTATCATCAGCTTCCTACTCCCCTTCTGCCTTCTGGCCCTTGTCACTGGACTCCTGTACCTCGTTAGTCTCATTTGGTTTTACTGGGCTGTCCACTCCCAGGCTGAACAGTGAATCTCTAAGGTAACCTTGTGTATGTATTTTTTAATGAGTTTCTCTCACAAAACAAAGAAGGTCATTATCGGCTTTATCCTCTCCCTGTCCTCACACCTAGCAGAATGTTAGGCATATGGTAAAACTGATGTGAGATGAGGTAGGCAGACAGTAGAACACTTGAAGAATTGCTTTTTAAATGTCTGATTTCCAGTGCCAAATGCAGAAGGGGGTGGGTTAGGAAGTGGGAAGTGGGAAGGGCTGGGGATACTGTTTCTTGGCCATGTCTCAGATCAGACAAAGGATCAACAAGTATGATTTTAGTTTCTGTATCAGTACAGAAGCCCTCTCTAATGTCTCCAATCTGTTTTGCGTCTGGCAAAGCAGCAAAACGCCATTTCACTATGGGGCCAGGGGGATTTAAAAGAAAAATCCTCCCTTTTTATAGCTTCTGCCCACAGCCCTGAGACCTGTTCCTTGCTGGAGCAGAGGGTCTTGGGAATTTTGGAGAGCTACAATGTGTTAGCCATTTTGTACCCAGAGCTGAATATTTGATTAAACATTTTGCTACCCGCTGGAGAAGAGGCTATCCAAGCACGCACGCCATCAGCTGTTCCCAGTAATGCACACCCCAGGGAGGAGTTACTTGGCCCTGTTTTCTTTACATAGAAGATTGCAGGAAATGCCTCTCAGCGCGCCTACGCTTTTCCTTTAGATTCTGTAGAGCTGTTTCCGGGGTGTGGCCGTGCCTTCTCCTTCCACTCTGATCAAGTGAGAGAATAGAGAAATTTTTCCTCACTATCATGGCTACAGCCAGAACAGCTTAGAAACCAGATTGCAGATCCCAGGCACGGGGGAAGAACCAAACCGCAGAGGACGAGGTAGCTCAGGCTGGGCCTGGGCCCGAGTTTTGGTGCAGTGCCCAGTGCCTTTATATTTATTTAAAGAGGAGGACTGCTTGGTAACCAGGCAGCTGAGACCTTCGTGAGCTGCACAGCTCTGGGTCTGCCTGACTGCACAGGAATGATCTGGGTGTTACTTCCAATGGCTGTGGCCCAGCTGTTGCCGGGATGGGGGTGGGGAAAGGGTTTCCTAGCTAGGAGTTTCTGAGTTTTGAGCCAAGTCCTTAAACTGCTAGGACTGTAAGGAACAGAAATTCCAAGAATCCTCTTATTTTTTTCTCTTCTCAGCACCGAGGCATCTACCAGCATCACAGTGCCTCCCTTACCTATGAAAAGGCAGTGTAGCATACGGTTTAAGAGAGAAGGTTTTGACTGCTTGGATTCAAATCCTAGCTTTTCTGCTTGTTACCTACCTGACTTGAGCAAGAGACCTATCCTCTGTGTCAGGGCGCTTGTTTGTAAAATGGGGAAATAATATCTACTTAATAAGATTATTGCAAAGATAAAAAAGGTAATACACATGAAATGCTTAGAATAGTGCCTGGTATACACGCTGGAGTATTAGGCAAAACGTTGAACCCACCCAGAGGCGCCTCGAAGACAGGCCTGGCATCTGCTTCTGAAAACCCTAGGGAGCAGTTCTGCTCTGCACACATGGGGTTGGCCATGAGTCGGAATCGACCTGATGTCAACCAACATTAGGAAGGTTCAACTAACTGTGGCAGAAAGAACCTTAGTGTCTTGTTTATAAAATAAGACGAATACATCCTACTTCATTGGTGACCTGAAAGAAAGCTTTTGCTGTTAAGAATGTAAAAAAAAACTATTGGTGCTTCAAATCCCAGAATAACAGGCTTATACCCTAGTAACCTAGCCAGCTGACTTTATTTTTTATGATCTGGATTTGTCCTTTTCTCCTTACCATCTCCACCTCAAATCCAGAGCTCAATATCATCTCGGTTTCTTGACCCCAGCCCCCATCAGAGTAGGCCTGGGGGAAGAGCAGGCTGATCTGGGTCCCCAGCCTTGTCCTAGGGAAAGTGAGCAGGAAGAGAAGCATATAGGTGATCTCACCCTTTGGGACTGGGCGTTTTTCTGGCTGGGGTGCAGCATCCCCAGCCACACTGCAGCGATGGCCCCTGCCCCGCCCTTCGCTGCAGTCCTAGAAGGGCTCCCAGCGGCAGAGGGGTGGGGTGCAGAAGATTCTCTGCAGGGTGGGGAGGGATAGGATTGGAGGATCTTTGCTGCGGGGAGGGAGGTGCGGCTGGTGCATCTCGGGCCGACGAGGCGGACGCGGTGACTCCACTGCACCATCAACCCCCACCCCTTGCGCACGCCCTATTTCCCCATCCGCTCGCTTCCCTCCCCTCCCTCGCCTCTTCCCCCAGCATCGCTGCTTCGGCTCCTTCCGGGAACGCTCGGCCCTTACCACCCTGCGATAGCGAGGCGAGTCTGCGGGAGCTCCGCCCCCTTTGCTCTGCAGGCACTCTCCCCCGCCCGTCGCGCTGCGCCTGGGCGCTTCCTCCCGCGCTCGTGCGCGCCCGCTGCCGGAACGCGCGTGGCCGCCTATAAAAGAGGCAGGGCGCGCGCGCCACCACTACCCGCTGCGGAGCGAACGGCGAGGGACGGAGGCCGTGGAGCCGCGTCGATCCCTCTGCAGCCCCTCAGCCCGACGCATATACTCCCCTCACCCCCAGGAGCTGGTGAGAACGGTGTGGGGCGCTCAGAGCAGGAGCGAGGCCCGAGGGCAGCCGACC
The DNA here is from genome assembly GCA_030035585.1 of Dugong dugon. NCBI lineage: Eukaryota > Metazoa > Chordata > Mammalia > Sirenia > Dugongidae > Dugong > Dugong dugon. The sequence continues at coordinate 73,215,895 of CM057471.1, forward strand.
CCTAGTCGGAGACCCGGGCCAAAGGGAAGGGGCGAGTGGGGCCGCCCCTGGGGCGGGGCGGGCGCGCGGACAGGTGAGCCGGGCGGGCCTTGCAGCTCCCTCCAGTTGGGTGAGGTCGTGAGCAGCCGGGCGAGCCGGCCGCGACCGGCTTTGGGGCGGGTGGGCTGCGGAGGAGCCGCCCAGCCGAGCCCCGGCGCCGGCGGCTGGAATGTCATTGACTGAGGCGCGGGGGGGAGGGGGACCCGAAGCCGCTGGGTCCCTCCCCGCCCCCTCGCCCCAGCCTGGCTGCATCCCCGCCCTGCCCCAGCCGGCTGCGGCAGGTGGGGTGGGGACGCTCTCTTCGGGATCTGCACCATCGTCCTCCTCCATGCAGAGCGCTCCTCGTCGCCCCCAATCCCTTCCCTTGGTGCTGCAGCCCATTTTCCCAAATGAGGTTCTGCAGCAATGCTGGTTCAACCCTTGAGGAGGAAGAGCCCAAACCATAGAGTAAAGGGCTCTTTGACCTTAATTTCATCCTGTGTGGCGATTCTTGGCTCTCTCTCTAGACGCAGAAAGGTCCGAGACTTGCTGTCTCGTTTTCTTTCCTTGTAATAAACATTTCTTTCCTCCCCAGTTGTGACTTGCTTGTAAATATCGGGTAGATGCGACGCTTGCTTTGTATGAGACCTACATCAAATAACTTAATAACTTAGAGTTATTTTTTTGAGACCGAATCTTTGAGTCGACTGTAGTATATATTATTTGTCAAAAATTTTACAGCCATGCTAGTGTTGAATGATAGAGCAGTCTTTTGTTTGAAAGCCGTCCCTGCGAATTTGATTAGATGCTTCCCCCCAAAAAATTGCCCTTAAAGGTCTGTTTAGTGTATTGGAATAAAATATATTTTCAATAAGGAGTTTGTATTAAGGTTTGATTGTATTTTAAATGAAAACCTGAATAGCCCGGAAAACTGGGCTGAGATGATGCTTGAACTGCTGCAACACCTTGTCAAATCTCTTATATATAATAGATCCTAAAACATGTAGGCCCTTTGTTCTGTCTTCATCATGGTATTTTAGAAAAGGTTACAATCATGGCTGTTAGGGAAGAATAGAAGAGAGACCATATGAAGTATTTTCACAGTGTGTTGAGAAATTGCGTTGTCATAGCAATTGGACGTAAGTAAAACAGAATGTATCAAAGATGGAAGGGTGGGGGTGTTTTGCAGCCAAGGAACAGAAAATCTTAATAACTGTGGGAACGCTCAGCTGTATGAAGTCATTAAGCCAAAATTCCAACTCCTTAAACTAGTCGTTTATTTTCTGTTTCATTGCAACTAATGTCTTAAATTTTGAAAGGTCATATTGAAGTCAAAGTTAAAAAATGTGCTGCAGTCAAGGTGCCTCTGTGCAGGAAATTAACAATAATCCTTTTTTAGTAACTGGGCCAATAATTACTCAAAGGGACCCTCAAAGTATGTTAGCTGTATCCAGGGACCTAGATGGAGAGAATCGAAAGGAGATTTGCTGTGTACTGGACAGGTGTGAAGCAGTTCTCATTGGTAAAGGATCAGCTTAGTAACTAATTCTCTGACATGCGTTTGTCTCCTTGGCAGTGTGTTTTGTAGTAATGTAATAATTGGAGAAATCTGATACGTCACAGGCTCTAATGTGAGCCTGTCAAGCAATCTGACGAACAGGTTTAGGTGGGGAGAGCTGTTTTAAGTATATCTTTTGGTTCCTTGGTAGAATTTTCTCTATTTTTCCTACCTGCCTTCATCCCAAAGGGAGGGGCCAACTGCAGATCCAGAGAAATGGATCTCAGGAATAGTCCACCACAGTTCTGTCATTGCTGAACGTGCACTAAGGACAGTAGACACGAGGTCGCCTGCCTTTGTAATCAATCCTCCGTGGGCTATGTGAGGACTCTGCTAGTTATGCACTCCTGTCTGCTGCAGCATATCAGCTGTGGCCAGTCAAGTACAGTAGAAGAATGCAAGGTCCTGATGACAAATGCTGACTCCAGGAATGCTGAGGAGGGACGCATAGCTGATCACTTGGGGCCAGTTGACTAGAGCAGCAGTGCTAGTGAACCTTTACCTCCTTTCCACCTTTTTTGCATATTCCTGTTGTACTAGTTTTGAACAGGAAATAGTATTTTGTAAGGGAGGTTTACTGGCACACTAGGCCCAAGTCAGATCTTTGTAGCTTGAGTTCTTTCTTGTTTCTCATGATTTCATGGAATCATGCTGTTTTATTACTGAACAGAAGGGGATTTAGGAATCATCTGGTCCTGGGATTCTCAATTCACTTATCAGAGTGTGGGTTAGGGGGAGGGCATGTTTAGTTTTAAAAAGTAGATTCGGTATTACTACTTTATTTGACAAGTAGGGAAACTGAGGCCCAAAAGGGAGGTGTGACTTGGCCAAGGCAGCACACCTAGGTGGATAGTAACTGCTAAGACCAGAGAACCGTGGTTCTCTTTCCACATTTTAAGTCTTTGGTGGGATTTAGAAACTGTATAGAATGTCAAAGAGAAGGGGCACGGGAAAATATCTGAAAATGGATTTTTACCTGTATTCATATATTTTTAAAGATCCCCTTTATTCGTTTCGAAATTATTTTGTCCAGTTTGCCCTTAGAAGCTTGTTATCTTGCTCTTCCCCCTCCCTCTTTAGACTTCACATTCCTCCATCATGTGGTCATCGTTTCCTAAACGCAGAGTCCAGGTATTTGCCCAGCATGCAGGAAATGTGTTGCCTTTTCGCTTTTGCCTGGCTTGCCGTGAAGACACATTTGTGTCAAAGAGGTTGAATGGTCCAAAGAGAGGGGAAGAAACCCTGTCTGCATAACCTCCTGTTAAGCAGATTGGTTAGGGCTTTCTTTTCCTTTTTTTGGCGTTACATGATCAGAGGTCTTAGTAAATTTACTCTGAAATTTCCGAAGCCTCCTGTTTTTACCTTCCTCTCTTTAAGGCATGAACATATTAATTTCTTACACCCTACTGGTGTTTGCATGTAGTGTTGCTGATTTTTATTGATGGTTACTTGGTTCTTAAGAACCAAGAGACTAAACAGATTATCCTAGATATTTGGAAAAAAATAATAATCTGAAAACATGTAGTAAAAATGCCATTTTTAAAAGTTTGATAAATATTGTAAACTTGGGTTTGTTTCCTGGTCCCATTGTTTTATTTCTCCTGCTACAATCCCTGTAATAAAATGGAGCTTGCATTTCTTATTTAAAAAAAAAAAAAAACATGTTTTGTGTACAGTTTTTGGGTATTTGCAAAATTGAACCTTTTTCAAAAAGGAAAAAAAATGCTTAAAATTAATGTTTTGACATCCCATAATGAGAAATATAAGGTTTGCAAATTTCTAGTGATTATAGATGTTAAATCCAAGACAGGCCTTTTGATAAACCAGACTGGTTAATTATTTAAATGAGGTTTATAAAAATGGGCCACTTTATAACCTTTTCCTGTTTTGAATCACAGTAACAATATGTTGCACTTAAATACTTCTCGTCTGAATTTTACAGGTTAAAAGGTAAGTAGCAGCAAGATAGTATTTGGGAAGCATTCAGAAGTAAGTTTTCTCAACATTGCTCTGCATTTTTGGATTTTGATGCAATGCAGTATGAATCTTTTGCTTTCTTAGAGCTAAGTCCCTGCTCACCTCTGCAGAATTGTGCTAACGAGTTGAAATGAATTAATTAATTTGAAGGCTGAAATGTGGCTCCACAATCCTGATTGGAATGTGATTTGAGCAAAAACATTTGTTTTTATTCATGGCATTAAAAGTCTTAATTTATGTATTATTTACCTCTGTGCTTATCAGATCTGCCACTAAAATCTGCAACTAAGCTGGTTTTGAGTTAATTGGTTTGATTTGAGAATCAACTGGTATAAAATTTTGTGAGTGCTAACCAGTCCTTTGGTGGTTTGTTCTGGTGGGGGTGGCCTTCCACATCCGTAGATGTAGTTCTCTTGCTTTGCAAATCTAAAATTTAGTCATAGGCTGGCATTCTAAGCCATGGAAAAAAAGCATTTATTGGTTCTGCACATATGGGCTCTGACTAAGCAACAAACCAATGAATGGTCTCTGTGACCTTTTGCTTTGAATGATGTTCATGAATTCTTCCATAGAGCCAAAGGATCTGTTCATCCTGTTAGTGAGTCCCTAAAATTCCTTTCCTTGCAAAACAATTTATCTGGTGTACTGCCTGAAAATTGAAATTCATGTGGTAGTGTTCCAGATACCTTTTACATGCCAGCACACTGAACCTGCTCAGAGAATGGCAGTCCCAATGCTTTTGGTTTTAATAGACTTCTTCCATCTTTGCTACAATTTTTTTTTCTTTTCTGGGGTTCCATCGGGAAACTGTAATTGCTGAATTCTTCCACTCTCCAAGATCTGTATGAGGGAGTCTTAAACCACTCGCTATAGATGCCAAGTTTGCAGAGTCCAAAGCATTTGACCTTTGGTTTGAAAATGTATCTCGAGTCTTTTGTATTGCTTAACATAGTGTGATTCCCACCACTGTCTTCCCCCCTAAAGATAGATATATCCCTTTAGTAATGGAGCATATAGCTTCTGTAGATTAGATTATGACATTTTAAAATTTCCTAAGCATAAGAACTGCTTCAGACAGTTGTCTTTTGGCATTTATCAAGAAGACAAAGATACTAATTAATGTCTAGTCTCTTTAGAAGGAATCAGTTTTCAGTTGATAATGTGTATAAATTTATGTTGGATATAAGGAGTCATTCTTAGGCATGCTAAAATTTTGAATTAAACTAGAAATTTCTAGGCAGCATTTGTATCTTTAGGCCCCTCTCTTGCCAGAGATTTGGCACTATTGGGAGAATGCTGACAAGTCCTTTTTACTTATGACAATAGATGACATAGTTGTAATCACTGTTTCATCCCCCTGAGATCAATTCACATTGCTTGCTGAATGATGCCGCCAACATTTTGACTGCTGCATTGCAGCATTTATAAATAGCTTGCATCTTCACTCTTTCTCAAGAACGTTGCAAAAATAATGACCGTTTTCTTTGATCACCTTAAATGGGAAACTATTCTTAAACAATAGAGAGTAAAGTTAGCACTTTGTTTCCCCTCCTTCATTCTCTGGGTACATGGACTTGATTGACAAAAAAAATCAAAGTTGATCTGCTGGTTTGAGATAAGCAATTGGTGGATTGTACTAGGAAAATCTCAGTTTTGCGGTTTTTAGGCAGTTGGTGGGATAGATAGAGGGCTAGTAAGGTTGGGAATTGTTCTTTAATGACACATTTCCCAAGTTCTTCCTTTCTAGGGCTCTCAAAGGGCGTTAATCCCATTAAGGCTGGGAATGGTCTGGAGGCCTAGAACTTTCTCTGTGAAGTCAGCCTTATCAGTCTGCTGCATACTGCCAGGGCAGGGCTGGGTTTCTTGCAGTACGCAGCCTCAGTCATGAAAGGAACGCGGTATGTGCAGGCCAGGTCCAAGAAGTTCTGGCTGTCTGACATAGTAGTAGTTTTGGGTGAGAAGTTGTAGCACCCTTGGGTGGTAATAGCTCTTGGGGATATTTAAGAAAAAATTTCTTATGTTAAATTGTAGTTTTTGGAAATTACCTTTTTCGGAGCGAAAACAAACTTGTGTAGATAAACTAGAGATAGTTCCCTATTGAGTTAAGAGGAGAAAACTCCTCTTATTAACCCATAATTTGAGGCCCCTATAATCATGCAAGTGAAAATTCTGAATGCTGACAGTAGTGGGAGAGTATCGATGACTTTCAGATTCCCAGCTCCCCAAAGACAGCTAGTTGTGGCTTGGCAGAGCTCCTGCCTACTGACGTCAGCTGATCTACTGCAGGAAAGAAAAGTCCATTATTGCCTGACCAAAGCACTTGGTATAGAATTGACTCGTTCTACTTCACTGGGGTGACAAAGAGGGCCTTTTAGGTTGGTTCATTTCAGCAGGGCCTCACTGGACTGTCTTCCTGGATTGGTAGGGTTGAATTAGCAAGCTGGCACAAGCAGAGGTACTGGCTTAGGCAGAACCTTTGTAGTACTATGATGGGGATTTTTTTTTTTTTTTTTTTTTTTCATTGTAAAGGGCTGCTCCAAAAATGTGATTTCTTAGAGGTTTCCATAGCAATTAAAGGATTTTAGAAATGTAGTGAATCCTGTGATCTGAGGAGGGACAGACCCTATAAACATTAATCCTAAAGAGTTAGACATCTTTCAGGAACTCATTTGCAGTATAGTTACTGCATAACTGTATTTTCCTTGGAAAATTTCTTATAAGAAAAGTTTGTAAACAAGCAAATATATAATTTCCTGCTATTTTTCTATCTTAACTGTTTCCCCAAGGATGAGATCAAAGGAAACATATAAATGATTCTTAATCCTAATTCCTTACTAATTAAATAAGATTCAATATTAAAAATAAAAATAATTTTTTTAAATGATTAATATATTCTCTCCCTCTTTTTTCTCTTTCTAAATTGGGGATGGAAGAGATAAGAGGCAGTGAAAGGAATTAATAAATAACCAACAGCCATCAATAAAGTATGTGTCAATTCCAAACATGTTAGGAATCACTGGTTCTAGCGAGCTAGTCTGGGAACCAGAGGATCCCAGGTCACCGTAGGCTCCACGACTAACTTGGCTTACTAGATGACCTTGTGTCTCTTGATTACTTACTTATAAAGTGATAGCAAACAAACTCACACAGAAAAACCCTTGCCATGGAGTCAGTTCCAACTCATAGCAACCCTATAGGCCGAGTAGAACTGCACCATAGGGTTTCCAAGGAGCAGCTGGTGGATTAGAACTGCCAACTTTTTGGTTAGCAACCAAGCCCTTAGTCACCGCACCACCAGTGCTCCAAAATGATAGCAGTTTATTTAATTCCAAGTTCAGAGTGTAATTGACTCTCTAATATATGCCGAGTCCTGAGGTCTGTGCTAAGAGTGGTTCCAAGTAAGAGTAAGATATGGTGTACCCTTAAAGGGTAGGGAGAAAACCGTTACATACTACAGAGTGTGATAGCCCTGTAAGGGAAGCATAGAGGGAGTGAGGACTTCTGATTCAGGAAGACTTCATAGATGATGAGATATTTGCTTTTAGGCTTTGTGGGATTTGTATGATATTAAACTGTAGAATTGGAGTGGGAGAGAACATTCCTGGCAAAGGGAACTTTTTGGGTATAACTGGGGAGTGAACCCTGCCCAAGGCCTGTAACTTGGGGTTAGGGAGGGAGTTTAATATGTAACATGGAGGAGACAACTAGAAGTGAATGAATGAGATCATGTTTAAACTCTAGTAAATGTGGCTGATGATGGTAGGGATCCTTCTCAAGATTCTTGTCCAATATAGGCTGATGTAGTTAGGGAAGCAGTGTAAACCAGAACTGCCTTGCTAATAATTATCATTGCAGAAACTACTCTTCTCAGACATTTAGTTTTTCAGGGTTACCCTAGTTTTTTGTTTTAAGAATGCTTTAAAGTCTGTTTTAAGAACAGAAAACATTTTTTTCAGACACAGCTGTCTACTGATGATACAAAGTTGTGCCTTCTTGAGGTCCCACTCTACCACGGTGAAAAGAGCAGCTACTTTCTCAGAATATATTGCCATGTGGTCAATCCAAGATTAGTAATTCAGATTTCTTCATTAGGTTGACACCTAGTTGTGTAAGCTTCAGTAAGTAAGTACATTTTTGTTTGCCATTCTTGTTTTGCATTCAGCTAGCTTTTACCTGGATGGAATTCCAATTTTACAGTCCAGAAAATGAACTTGGGTAGATTATTGAGCTCTCCCCCAACCTCTTATGAATGAATTCAGGGCTGCTGCATAGCGGCTGCAACACTCAGCATATACTCGATCATTTATTCAAGAAACATGTCTTAATGACCTCTATATGCTAGAAATCAGGGATACAAAGACTGGGTTACTCAGTCTAATTATGCCATGGGAAGTATACACAAGCGTTCCTGTGAATCTAGAGAATGTGATTAAATCAGAAAAGGAGGAGAGAAAGGGGCATTGAGTACAGCTTAGTAAGGAGGCAAGATCCCGCAGTTTACTCATTTTAGCTGGGTGTTGAAATATAAATAGGAGTTACCCACGCAAAAAAGATACATAGGACGTTCTAAGCAAAGGAAGCATGTGCAGTGGATTGGTATTTTTAAAGGGAATTATATATTTGGAGGAGACAATATTTCTATCTGACGAGAGGCTAGAGGGAGCACAGGTGAGAGAAGATACCAGTCAGGTGTGTTGGGCCAGATCGTGAAGGGCTTTAAATGACCTGATAAAGAGATGGTGGACTCTTCTGTCAGACGGGATCCATGACAGGTTTTAAAGCACAGGAGTGACATGGCAAAGATTATGTTTTCTTTTTATTAAAAAAAAAGTTGGATTTTGTGAAAAAACAATAATGCAATATAAATAACTGGTTAATGCGTGGAGAATAATATGGAAGAAATGGTGATATAGCTAAAATCATCTTATTTATGTACCCTTCCCTAAGAAGATAGTCTCTTCGTAGAAAGATAGCACTCCAAGTTGATCAGGTGCAAACAGTGCTTTCTCACCCTTCAGGGAGCTGCTTTAATCCCCTGAAGAGCTGGAATGAACTAGAAACTCTGACCTCTTCCAGGTCTCCCCAGTGTTGTTTATCTCAAAGCTGAATGTGAGTGAGCACTCACTGATTTCCAATTTCTCATCCATGGCCTGCTTATCCTTTTCTGTTAGCTGGAAAAGTCTAACAGGATAATGGGAGGAACTCCCAAATGTTACCCAGGTGACAGTTTTTATACCTTTTATAGATTATAGATCAATAGCTGGAAGGGACCATAAAGCTTATCTGGTCTGCTTCCTTGCCAAATCTCAGAATCCTTCCTGTATAATGTAATTTTAAGGTTGGAAGGGACTTGAGGCCATCTCACTTTCACCTGCCATTTTTAGTCACTCTAGGAAATCAAGGCATAGAGAGGGAAAGTGGCTCATGGAAGATTACACATTACTGACAAATTTAGAAGCTTTTTGTCATTCACTGGTACCTATATTCTTCTATGGTCTTTAGTTGGTTAGAGAGTAAAATGACTTACTCTTGATAAGAGCAGGTAGCATATTCTGGATTTCTCACATAACTAGGTCAGGTTTTCTCTTTGATATTAAAGCTGGTGAAACTACCCAGAAATCTGAGAGTTTAAAGTGCTACAGGGAAGTACCACCTGCCCAGTTAGCCTGCATTGTGGTTAACTTGAAATTGATGTTGAATTCATGCAATCTCCTTGCTTTCCAAAATAACAGGTAGGAGTAAAGTAGGGCAAATCTTTCCAACAACGCCCCCCCCCTTTTTTTTTAAGATACTATTTGGTTTGGTTTTCTTTTTTAATTACGCTCATTCAGGTAAAACCAAGTCTATTCATTGCCCAGGCTCTCTCATATTCTGAAGACTTAGAGAGGTGACATTTTGGGGTAACTGAGAAATCAGTTACTTTGTCTAGGTAAATTTTATTGGCTGGTGTTATTATTAAGGATTCAATTATTTTGTAATCGTTTCCTTTTCTTTAATGAGTAACAGGCTGAGATCTAGAAAGGCAGAAAATCTGATGTAAGAGTAAATTCTTTCCAATTCCCACACAATGAAATGCAGAGACCAGATGAAAGGACTTTTGAATGGACTTGTCAATAATTCTGAGTACAAAAGTTGGTGTTTCGTTTCAATTCACAAAGCCCCTACAAAATTGACAGTATAAGCCATCTTCGTTTGTATTTTTCACTTGATTTCGTTGGTGTACTCGTAGGCATTCTCTGGGGATCCCCTGTAGGTAGGTGTTACGGGGAGTGGATAGCTGTGTTTTATAAAGGAATAGGACCTGGGTTTCATTGTTAGATCCTTAGGAGGGGCTACCTTCTCAGTTCATTTGTCTGCCAGGGCAATCTGATAATTCTCTTTGCTTCAGAGAGATTGATTCCATTGAATTTGTTTTGGTGTCTTGTAGTGCTTATCTCAGGGCATTCTGTCATTACAGAAAATGGACCCAAGCGGGGTCAAAGTGCTGGAAACAGCAGAGGACATCCAGGAGAGACGCCAGCAGGTCCTGGACCGATACCACCGCTTCAAGGAGCTCTCAACCCTTAGACGTCAGAAGCTTGAAGATTCCTATCGATTCCAGTTTTTCCAAAGAGATGCTGAGGAGTTGGAGAAATGGATTCAGGAGAAACTTCAGATTGCATCTGATGAAAATTATAAAGACCCAACCAACTTGCAGGTGCGTCTCATCTCTCTGAGATTTCTTCCAAATTTTGGAGAACCCAAATGTTCTTCCCCTAAAATCAGCAAAGAAAGTTAATTACGACCTTGGCAATAGGAAGAATGTAGATCAGACATAAGGAAGGACTAACTCACTATTCTGAAAAGCCCTAGTGTATTAGGGTGAGTGTGGAATCTTGCAAGTATTTATTTATCTTCTCTGGATGCTTTAAGCGAGTGGTTCTCAAGCCACTGCCTTGCAACCGTTGATGATCCTTATGCATTTTCAGGGAAGGTCTAGGTTGATCTCTTAGAATGTGTTTTTGAGAAGGACATGCTAACAGTGTTGTTGCTGGCAAAAATTTAGTTATGATTTGTTAAAGTCCATTTAGGAGACTCATTGGTAAGTCTTATCAGAAGCAAAGCCTTTAAAAATCATTGAATTGTACACTTCAGAGTGAATTTTATGGTATGTAAATTATACCACAATAAAACTTTTTTTAAAGCAGCAGGCTTTCTTTTCATTGATTTTGATTGAGAAAAGACTTTTTTCTTGATTGTTTTTGTAGCTAGTTAGTGGAGCAGTAGTTAGGCCCATGGGTTCTTTTATCATACCAAAGTAGCCTAAGAACAGAAAATGATGAGCATTAGCTTAGCTGCAATCCTTAGGCCCTTTCCCAGCTCAGTACTTGGTAAAAAAGAGGTATTGAGAAATGGAATGTATGCAGATCAAAGAAAGCAAGCCAAACAAAGTCTCATGAGTGAATGTGGATGGGTTATTTAAGGGTAAACACTGCATGCTAAGAAAACTGTTGATAAAAAACCCATTGCTGTCAAGTTGGTTTTGACTCATAGCGACCCTATAGGACAGAGCAGAACTGCCCCATAGGGTTTCTAAGGCTGTAATCTTGATGGAGGAAGCAGACTGCGACGTCTTTCTCCCACGGAAGGGCTGGTAGGTTCTAACCGCCCACCTTTTAGTTAGCAGTCAAGTGCTTAACCACTGTGCCACCAGGGCTCTTTAAAACTGTTGATATGATACTGTATTTCTAGAAGGGATTAAATATCCACATAAAGGCTAATTTCCTGATGGACAGTAAAACTAGGATATTTTATAACGTCTTCCTAACTGCAAAGTTGATGGTTCTCAGTGGTCAAGTTTAACTTTCAGAGGATCAATATAGATACAGTATTTGAGTAATTGAGCAGATACGGAGGTGGGTGAGATGCTGAGTGATGTGTTGATAAGAAGGGGTGGGGTTAAGGAGGGAAGGAATAAATGGAGGAAAACAAAAGATGAGTGCTGTGGGGTTGCATTTCATGACTCTCTTCATGGTCCACCAACAGGGAAAGCTTCAGAAGCACCAAGCCTTTGAAGCTGAAGTGCAGGCCAACTCCGGAGCCATTGTTAAGCTGGATGAAACTGGAAACCTGATGATCTCAGAAGGGCATTTTGCATCTGAAACCATAAGGGTGAGTATGAGTAAGTGCCTGGTTGGATGGCTTTCAGCTGGTTGGTGGAGTATGGTGGATTAATGTTTACATGTCAGTTTGGGTTTCCTAAAAAGATTTCTTCAGCCTTTTAAAAGAATTTATGACCTCTCTTAGAGGAGTTACTGAAACCTTGTCTTTGTAATATGATAATTCAGCATGAATATAAACAAGTCTTTGTATGTTCAGTGAGGAAATTAATATTCTTTGTGTAGAACAAACTAGAATGTGATTACAACCTAGTATTTTAAAGAAGATTGAGTAAATTTAACTCTAACATTTACATGTCATAATTAGATTGGAGAGCATATTGGTGTAATTGATGAATTTAGGGATTAGAATATAAGGATAAGATCCATCACGGACACTCTAAAGTTCTCTGTTGGGAAGCTTGCTATTGAATCTCGGTAGTTTGCCTTGGGAGGGGTTTTACTGAGCTCTAATCAGCAAACCTGGAAACCCTGGTGGTATAGTGGTTAAGTGCTACGGCTACTAACCAAAAGGTCGGCGGTTCAAACGCACCAGGCGCTCCTTGAAAACCCTATGGGGCAGTCCTACCCTGTCCTATAGGGTCACTGTGAGTTGGACTCGACGGAAACAGGTTTGGGTTTTTTGTTTTTGTTTTTGTTTTCCGTTTGTCAGCAAGCCAGTTAAAGGTCCAGCTGTAAGTAATGATTTTCAGCACCTGTGGTCAGTGACCATGGTGATAGGACTAACTCTAAGGCAGGAGTCCTCAGACTCTTTGGTTCATTGTAGTTGGCTCTATCCCCGTTTTATTGCACATTTCTAATACCAAGCTATTAAGGGAAAACAAACCCCTTTAGAATGAGGTATGCACACTGAGTTTCCCATAACTGGATGCTCTTGTCTCTTTGGTATCCCTCCAGCTACATGTTTTGTTTTGTTGCATTGAGGGACCAGCCTTTTATAGTCCTTTATCTGTCAAAGTGATCCTGAAGATTTAGATGAAAGCAGTATTCTTAAGCCCCAGCAGAAATGGTTTCATCCACCACTCTTCCCTGCTACCAGATTTGGTGGTCTCATTCCCTTGGGATCTAGTTTAGTGGTTTTCAAGTAAAAGGTCTTGAGTAAATGTAGTTTCACTTCTGCTCTGCTATACTCTGCAGACTTTAAAGACTTGCAATTAGCCCTAAGTTTATTATTATTAATTACTAGTACTAGTAATGATAAATAGGAACTAAAAGTAAATTCTAAATCCATATGACCAACTATTTCTTTAATTACACTCAGCCCACTTGGGTAGCATTATATGTATCTCTGCAAATAAATATTTATCTGCCTGTTTTCTACTGGTGCCCTGGTGGTACAGTGGTTAAGAGCTGGGCTGCTAACCAGAAGGTCAGCAGTTTGAATCCATGAGCCTGGGAAACCCTGTGGGGCAGTTCTGCTCTGTCCTATAGGGTCGCTGTGAGTTGGAATGACAAGTTTTTTTTGTTTTCTATTTTGTATACAGTCTTAATAATAAATGAAATTAGCATTCCTTATTATTTCCCTGGTTGAAGTTATTTTCCAAGAGTGAATGGAGCTACTTTGTAGTGGTATAACCACGTTACAGATAGACAACGTGCGAAATAGAGCAAATGTTCGGATTCAGTAATTAATTGGGTGGGGGAAGGGGACCCAACACTTACTCCATCCAGATCTATTTATACCCTCTGCCCTGTTTGGAGATCTTATTAAAGCAACATTTAAAAGTGCTACTAGCTCCTATTTTTGCATAGCTATTTAGGTGCAGACACTCTAGTAGGCATTTTACATGTTACCTCTAATCTTTACAATAATTTTGCAAGGTAGCTATTATCCCTTGAAGGTTAGAAACTGAGTCTCAGAGAATTTTGAGTAACTTGTCCAGAGTCACACAGCTAGTAGGTGACAGAGCTGGAATTTCAATCTATTCCTTTCTTTCTCCAGTCATAATTATTTGCTTTATTTTTTCAGCCTGTGTTTCGTTCCTTTTGGCATTCCTTAATTTTTTTCCCCAACTGCTGCTGTCACAGCTCCTGCTGCTTGCTCAGTCCCTGTTGAGAAATCTGCCTGAGTCAGAACTAAAGATTTGCTCCCCACCCTGTCAGCTTTCAGTATGTTTAAGTGCACCTGTGGTGGTTAGGACTCTTTTTTTTTTTTTTTCCTTTGGTCAGACTAGTAACCTGTCTCCCTGCTCACTCACACTCTAAAACAATCGTAAGCTTGTGAAACTGAACTCTCTCTAACCTGCAATATTGACAAGATCAGACACACCAGGAGTGGGAAGATTGTTCCAGTACTGAACAAGCCTTGCCCCAGTTCTTCACTTGAGAGTGTGGAAATGAAAGTTGTGAGAGACAGTTGATTTGAGGGTGAGATTTTCTCTAGCCTTTTGTGGCTTCATTTTTAATTTGAGCAAAGGGCTCTTGTTTGATCTTTACTTTTGTGCACACGGTTCCCATGGAGATCTTGGATACTTACCTGGTCCCATAAGTTGCAACTCAGTTTGGCAGACAGTGTTAACATAGAGGAAGGTGGGTATAGTGCAGAGGCTGTTTATGTGTCCTGGATAACCTGTCTGTCACTGGTTTAGACTTTCACACCGTACCGGACGGCATGGCGCCCCATAGTCACCGCCACCCACATTGGGTCCCACATCCGAGTAGGTGGAGTATTGGCTTGCTGTTGGTTGCTTTTTCCCCCTTGCCTTGGAATGCCTTTCACTTCCTTCTCAGTGGTGGGTTACCGCTTTAATGAGCAGTGGGGGAGGTGATTGCAGTGGTAGAAGTGAGTTGTGTGAGCATTTATTTCCCCTCCCTCCCCCCACCACACACTGCTTTCTCCTTTCAGATTAAACGTCCATACTAGTTTCTAAGAGAATTCACCCATGTTGACTATCCCATGGCTTTCAAGTTTTTATTTTGCTGGGCTTGGCATCTCAACAATGGGTGGATCCCAGCCTTTTCTGTTAGTGTTTAAACCTTTTGTGTTTGTTTTTCTTATGTCTGTCAGTGTTGTACAGAAAACCCCAGTATCTTGGGTAGGCATAATCAAGGCACTGAGGTTGGATTGGAATACCAAAAGGCTTGACGTGACGTTGAATTGATTATCAATTTGTACCAGTTCTTCACAAGTCCTTACTGAGCCTGTGCTATGAGAACCCAAAGATGCTGGGAAGTGAATATGTTTGGGCCTGTGGTTGCCACTTGGGTGAAGTTTGAAATAAACTTGAGATATATTTCACAGACGTGCTAAAACTTTTTCTGCCAAGAACCCTTTTTGATAGTTGATTACACTTCAGAATTCCATCTTTCTTACTTTTAAAAATACTGAGGTTTTCTACTTTAAGGAGCCCTGGTGGCGCAGTGGTCAAGTGCTTGGCTGCTAACTGAAAGGACAGAGATTCAGTCCTGCCAGCTGCTCTGCAGGAGAAAGATGTGGCAGTCTGCTTCTGTAAAGATTACAGCCTTAGAAACCCTATGAGGCAGTTCTACTCTGCCCTATAGGGTCACTATGAGTCGGAATTGACTCGATGGCATGGATTTTTCTTCTTTATTTGTGTCTCAATTATTTATTTATGATGTCTATAGGACCTTTTGTTTTGTTTTGTTTTGTTTTTCCACTTACCTCTGTGAATTCAGAATACACCCTCCAGTAATTTCTGCTCAGTTTCCAAATCCTCATCTTTCCCTGCACAAGTTTTCTGGCCTAGGAGTCCCTTTTGGGGAATAACTTCCTGCAGTAAACTAGAATAAATCTACCTATGGAAAAGGTCAGTTATTTTGTAATTTTAAAACCTACCAAACTACTAGAAGTGTGTACTTTTTTCCTCTTTCAGTTAATTCTGTGATTTTCTCTCAGTTTAAGGATTATCTTTTTAAAAGATTTTTATTCAGAGCTCCATGAGGTTTCTAACTCTTTGGAACTCTGTGGCAGAGCCAGATCCCATAGAACTGGCTGTAATCTGTAGGGTTGGTTTTTAACCTCCAGACTCGTTTGATGGAGCTGCACCGTCAGTGGGAATTACTTTTGGAGAAGATGCGGGAGAAAGGAATCAAACTGCTGCAGGCCCAGAAATTGGTGCAATATTTACGAGAATGTGAGGATGTGATGGACTGGATCAATGACAAGGTATGTTTTGGGAAGGAAGGTTTGCAAAGCCTTAACAAACGAAAGGGAAGAGAGAGGCCGCTCTGAGACCTGCAGCCAAGAGCCAGCGTTTGTGGTAGGTGCAGCCAGTTAAGCAAAAGGGGTGGAAGTGGGTTTGCTGATCTCCAGCTGCTCTGTAGGTATGCTCCATTCTGCAGCTCTGAAACCTGGAGTCTCTGAGACAGAAATGCTGTGAGCTCACCTCTTAACTATGAGAGAACTGAAAGCACAGACCACACAGAAAACTGCATCCGCTAAAGCTAACACGCCCCATCCCCAATGTGTCTGTTTCACAGTAGGCTTCTGGGAGCCATTGTTACCATGTGTTAGTTGGTGACTCTGGCTTTGTTGTGGTCCCTGAATAGGAAGCAATTGTGACTTCTGAGGAGCTGGGCCAGGACCTGGAACATGTGGAAGTTTTACAGAAGAAATTTGAAGAGTTTCAAACAGATATGGCTGCCCATGAAGAAAGAGTTAATGAAGTGAACCAGTTTGCTGCCAAACTCATTCAGGTAAATAGCAGAGGAGAGCTGTATGTGCTTCTCACAACATCATTATATTAACTTCCTAGTGTATTCAGAAGAAAATTTTCAGAATCGGTTCCCCAGTTTCTGAATAAGCAAGTTTTTGTGAGCATGTCTAATAGTTTTATTTAGATCTAGGTAGGGCAACAATACTGATTACTCTTAAATTAGAGAATGCTTTTTAACTTGTTGCCATGGACAGGAAGGGCAGAGTTCATTTGATCTGTTTTCTCCACCCACTTTCGGGTAGGGCTTGGTAAAGCTTTTATTGGACTACTGAAACTGGGTCTCAGAGTTTCTCAGACAAGGGTGTGGTAGTAAATGCTTTCTTAGGATTGGTAGATGTCCACCAGTGCCTAATTGCTCTTCCCTTTCTTTTTGATTTGAAGCTCCCCTGAGCGCTCTCAGGAATCTAGGGAAACTTCGGAATGAAAAGGCTCTCCACTGGCTCTCCCACTGGTAGATCTGGAGCCCATTAAGAGCAGACTGACTCAGCCTTCCTTCATTGCCTTTTTGCAACCTTCCCTCATTGCTCATTGCAGTTTGCAGTTCTATAAGCTACTTCTTTACTCTCACCTTCCACTACAGAGTCCAAAGCGCTTATTTTTAGAGAAATTTGATTTTAAATGTGTGTTTCTGCTTCAGGGTTGGTGCTTCTTCCCTTTTTGGTCGGTGTTGAAAAGAAAGAGTAACCAGTATTCCTCAGAAATACCTTACCCTTCCACAGTGACAGATGTGCCACCTTCCACAATCCTGAGCCATCCCAAGTTGTGCTTACGAAAAGCAGTCAAGCCAAACCCATGATCTCAACAAATGGCTCTAAGAACCCTGAAATGCTTAGCTTTTTTGCTTTATATATACATATTGTTTTTAATTAAAACAATAAAATGTCCTTGGTGGGAAAGGGTACTTTTAAAGAAATGTCTCCAGTCTGAAGCCAGGAACAAATGAATAAAGCCTTGGAGTCCTGAAAACCATATGTTTGGGCAAGAATGCTTGACAGCCTCATGAACATTTGAAATACCAAATTTTTAAGCAGGTGGGGAGATGGTTGCATTGATGGAGACACCACAAAGTTGTGGCTGAGGTGCTTAACATAGAGGCTTTTGGTACTGATGTTCATGATTGGTTTTAGATTAACTATGCTACTCCAAGGGAGAGAGAGTGGCTCTTCCCTTTTTATGTAAGAGGAAATAGAAGCCCTTTTAAGATGTAGTTCACTTCATTTCACCCAGAAGACTAGTATTTCTTCTGTCATAGATTGTCTTCAGAATGGTGGAGATTTTACTAAAGCAGATACTTCAGGGAGCCAGCCCTAGGGTAACTAGTTGGAGAACTAGAGATTATGACCAAATTCAGTCTCTTCTTCTCCTTGTTTAGGAACAGCACCCTGAAGAGGAACTGATCAAGGCTAAACAGGATGAAGTAAATGCAGCCTGGCAGCGGCTGAAGGGGCTGGCTCTTCAGAGACAAGGGAAGCTTTTTGGGGCAGCTGAGGTTCAGCGGTTTAACAGGTAATAAGTCAGAATGGGCTTCCAGAAATGGGCATCTACTTGGAGGGGCTTGGTAAAATATAGCAAATGCTAATAAAATGCGGTAGCTGACTGGGTCTTCAGTGTGGCGTTGCCAGGTCTCCTAGAGAATCAGCATAACCGTGGATTAGCTGGTGCCTCTATCCGTAGGGATGTGGATGAGACTATCGGCTGGATTAAGGAAAAGGAGCAGTTAATGGCCTCTGATGATTTTGGCCGAGACTTGGCAAGTGTTCAGGCTCTGCTTCGGAAGCACGAGGGTTTGGAGAGAGATCTAGCTGCTTTAGAGGACAAGGTAGGTTCTGAAAGCAGCTGATTCTAGAAATAAGTTACCAAGGATCAGAAGAGCAATTCTGACAAAGTGTGTTTCTAGGTCAAAGCCTTGTGTGCTGAGGCTGACCGCCTGCAGCAGTCCCACCCTCTGAGCGCCACTCAGATTCAAGTGAAGCGAGAGGAACTGATTACAAACTGGGAACAGATCCGCACTCTGGCAGCAGAGAGACATGCACGTCTCAATGATTCATACAGGTAGAAATAATTCTCCAGTGCTCAACAACCTGCATCGTTTGACTCTTTCTAGACGAGAGGGAAGGCAGGAGTTAAGGGTCATTGCTATGGACAGAAAAACCGTTTTCTGTGGCGTGTTAGGTTTCATCTGCTAAGAAAATGCAGGTGACTGCTTACCTAGATTATGTTAGTTTGGACACTGGCAATTCTATAGTACTCTAAATATTTTTTTTCTATATCACTGCATTAAGACCAATAGAAATATCCCCTAATATTTGAATTAGAAATCAACTAGAGCTGTAAACTTTCACCGGAAGCACTATAAAAAAAAATATAGCTATATCCCCTAAGCTATCTGAGCACCATGTGAAATATCCTGTTAAAACTGAATAAAGCAAGGATTGGAAAGGAAAAGACTGCTTCTTACTAACTAGGAGCTGAACTTGAGAATAACAAGGAAGGTGAAAATGTGGAACAACATTGGAGCATTATAGGACAGAACCTAAGTTTCAAAGGACTGATTTCAGCCTTCTTTTGCTTTCCTTTATAGTCTAGATTGGGAGAATCCTATATTTCCTAGGACTAGAGTTCGTATAGTTTGTTAAACTTTTGAGAGCATAGAATTCAGATATTTAGGGAGGCCACTTTCCCTCCTGGGACTGCCACTGGCAGAGTCTTAATAACTTATCTTTGGTTTTCCCAAGGCTTCAACGCTTCCTTGCTGACTTCCGTGATCTCACCAGCTGGGTCACCGAGATGAAAGCCCTCATAAATGCAGATGAGCTTGCCAATGACGTGGCTGGGGCTGAAGCCCTGCTGGATAGGCATCAAGAGCACAAGGTAATGTCTCCAGGATGTTCCAGAAATAAAGATACTAGCTTATAATGCATCAGTGTGTCACTGTCCAGTGAGGTCTGTAGTCAGAGTTGTTGAAACCTTGTTCACAGGTATCTTTCATGGGATCATTGTTAGTTTTGTTTTTGGAGACTTGCTCTACTTGGTTCTAGTAGATAGAAGAGATCTTGGGGTAAATGTCAGGAGGTTAACTATGATCCATAAAAGCAAAGAGACTATCTCTGGCAAGTTAGAGGTTCTACTTTGCACACCCTTCCTGTACCATCTTAAAAAATGTCTTTGTTTAAATGTTGAATTTCATAGTTGGTTTGAGTAAATCCAGATTTCTTCTTGTATTTCCCTAAAGTATGTTCCATGGAAACTAGTTATATGTGAGATCTTAATAGGTCTTACTATAAAAAGAAAGGGAATTTTCCATGGCTAAGTAATTTTGGAAAACACTGTTAAACAGGATTTTTAAAAATTATTACTATAGACCTTCTGAGAAGTTTTAATGTGCTAGGTATAAAGTCAGTATACAAAAGTCAAGTATGTTTCCCTACACCAGCAACAAATTATAATCACATCAGAAGGTATAAAGTTCTTAGAAATAAATTTAACAAAAGTTGTGCAGGATATTTGTGGAGAAAACTATAAAACTTTTTTGAAAGACATTAAGGAAACACTGAATAAACGAGGTGGCTTATTGGGTTCATGAATGGAATGGTCTTTTACAAAAGTATAAATTCTCCCCAAAATATACAAATCCAGTACAATTCCAGTCAAAAACACAGTAGAGTTTGTTTGTTTTTTTGCTTGTTTTTGGAATGAACAAACTGATTTTAAAATTTATTTAGAAGAAAAAAATAACTAAGACACCTTTGAAGAACAAGGTTGGATTTGGGGAGGGACTCACTCTGCCAGGTACATAAAGTCATAATAAACAAGCCCATTTAGCGCAAGAAAGACAAGTAGACCAATGAAACAGAAGAGAGACTCGTACCTATGTGAATGTATGGAAACTTTACATCTGACAGAGGTGGCATGAAAAGCCAGCAGGAAAAGAACATATTAATAAGTGATGCTCTCACATTTCATAACCCAGACTGATTGTTTTCCTTTTACAAGATGCTAGGCATAAATAGTGCCTTTTTTATTCCTTCACAGGGTGAAATTGATGCTCATGAAGATAGCTTTAAATCTGCAGATGAATCTGGTCAGGCCCTGCTTGCTGCTGGTCATTACGCCTCAGATGAAGTGAGGGAGAAGGTAAGAAAGGAGAAAGGGGGTTTTGAAGAGGTAGTTGGGTTGTTTGTTTGTTTGTTTGTTTTTTCTTTTTAGCCTCTGTAAGCTATTATCCATCCTTAAATATCTGGACATGCATCTCACCATGATATGTGAGAGAACTTATAGGGAGATTCTACCTGAGAGTTAAGAAGCATCTTTCCAGAGATTTAAAGAGAAGATTATTGTACAGTGTGCTTATAGGTATCTCATCAAAGAGAGAGAAACATTTATTTGGGACACATTTCCTACTTGGAATTTTGCAAGGAGCTGAGTCCTGCACTGCTAGGTGGAGCCAAGAGGCAACCAATTTTTATAAAACTGTGTTTATATGTATATGTTTCAGACTATCTTTGAGTATAAAGTTGCTTAAGGAACATTACATAAATAATGATTTTTATACTATATAGACTAAGAGGAGATATTTCATAGAATTTGTTGTCAATAACTTTGGAGACTAAAAATTGTATCTGAGGAATTTGTGGATTTATTTAACATTTTATGGGTGCTCTACTCAGTTGACTTTTCTAAATTGAAACTCTTACTTCCATTTACACAACTTCATTTTTAGATGTATACTCTTTTTTCTTCTACCTAGGAATTTACTTACCATTATACTTAGAATTGTTTGTGATAATGTGGCAATAAATTAATTCTAGATTAATCAGACCAAGACTTTCCCTCTTAAATTCAGCATAAATGTACATACAAGCTGATCAGTATTTGGGTGTTTCTTGTGACATGGCTTACAAGTAATGTTATTCTCCTTTTGCAAATCAGAAGAAATGGCCTCAAGATTAAGATTAGAAATTCCGTGGCATCTCTGACTGGAGGGCATTAGGTTGGGACTGACGTTTCATCCAAATAGTGAACTGGACTCTGTTTCCTGTCCCTCCAAGCTGACAATCCTTTCTGACGAGAGATCCGCCCTGCTGGAGCTATGGGAGCTGCGCAGGCAGCAGTACGAGCAGTGCATGGACCTGCAGCTCTTCTACCGAGACACCGAGCAGGTCGACAACTGGATGAGCAAACAAGAGGTAATTTGTGAGCCAAATGAATGAGAAGTCTTCTTTTTGTCTACTTTTCAGATAGTTTGTTTGGTTTTAGAAAATCAGTACCATTTCAGTTCTGAATCAAGCAAAGAGGGGAAAGCTGAACAAGCTTCCTATGTGTCAGCTCTGCCAGCATCTCTCCCTGCTGAGATTACAAGGGGCTCAGAAGAGACCCCAGTGTTGTAGATGGGTATGATGATATAAAATTGCTTCTTATTAAAGAAAATAATGGAATCAACAAAAGCTATTTGAAAAAGGTTTCTGTATAATGTGGACTAAGGATTTTATGGTATTGCCGTGTTGGTTTTTAAGTGAAGCCAAAAGCACTTTAGGCTTTCCAGAGGAAATCTTAGAAGTTTAATGACCATAGATCTCTTTCTTCCTTTCTGTATTTTGGCCAAATTATCCTTTGTTTCCAGTCTTAGACGATCACAGGATAGGACAGTATTCTGAACACTTTGCTTTCTTTTGCAAGGCATTCCTGTTAAATGAAGACCTGGGAGATTCCTTGGATAGTGTGGAAGCACTTCTCAAGAAGCATGAGGACTTTGAGAAGTCCCTCAGTGCCCAGGAGGAAAAGATTACGGTAAGATCCCTTTTTGTTATCAGTGACTTCAAATGGTTCTTAGAATAAGCCAGAAGTCTCTTCTTTTTCTAGGCTTCTGAACAGATGCGATGAAGGATCTGTGTAAAGGCACTTCTGTGGCTGCTTAAGTCTCATGATGATGATATACCATCTTATTGGAGACATACACAACTTTGTAGAATGAAGTAATTTACTTGCTATAAATCTACAAATTGAGCTTTACCTTTCACTAAAAGTAGTTAAAAATTAGTGTAAGAGGTGCTCTTCCCATTGAAAACAGATCTTAGAAGTAGGAATTGTAAGGCTGTTAATCTGCATCCGACCCCTGTGAAGTGATCTTGCTGCAGCTAATGTCAGCAATCTTGAATGGAGCTAGAATAATATTGTTACATCTGACTAGTAACATCAAGCAAAAACTTAAACGTTAAGGGGGAAATGTTGTCATAGCAATCCTTAAAGACTTTGACCAGTGTTAACATTTAAAGTGTTTTGCGACCTGTTCAGCAGTTACTTTTGTCTGATAACCAAGTTACAGAGTAATATGCTTCCAAAAAAAGTCCAAACCCATTGCCATCGAGTCGATTCATAGTGACCCTGCAGGACAGAGTAGAACTGTCCCATAAGGTTTCCAACACTGTAGTATTTATGGAATCAGACTGCCACATCTTTCTCCCACAGAGTGGTTGGTGGTTTTGAACCGCCAGCCTTTCAGTTAGTTAGTAGCCAAGTTCTTAACTGCTGCACCACAATGGCCCCTAAGAGTATGCTTACTAGAGAAGAGCTCTTATTTTCCTTCTTAGGCATTGGATGAATTTGCAACCAAGCTAATTCAGAACAACCACTATGCTATGGAAGATGTGGCTACTCGCCGAGATGCTGTAAGTTTCCAGGTTCTTTCTGCTCCTTCCTTTCTACCCATGAATTTCCCTTCTAAGACAGATATTAAATCAGCTGGAGATTCACATGGCCCCTTGTCTTTTCAGCTGTTGAGCCGCCGCAATGCCCTTCATGAGAGAGCCATGTATCGCCGAGCCCAGCTAGCTGATTCATTCCACTTGCAGCAGTTTTTCCGTGATTCTGATGAGCTCAAGAGTTGGGTCAATGAGAAAATGAAGACTGCCACAGATGAAGCATATAAGGTATTGTACTGTTTGCACTGCCATATCGCACTTGGCTAGTAAAGCTAAGCTCAGAGTATTTATCTGAAACGCTCACAAATAATGAATTGTAGCTAAAGAAAGAAATAGGGGATTCCAAAAACCAAGTCATTTAACATAAGCTGATTTATAAATCCTCCCTATAAAGATAGGTATGGAAGTAACGCAAGCATAACTGTCATATGGGTACAAGATAGAACCCCCTTCTTTTATTGGCAGGACCCATCCAACCTACAAGGAAAAGTACAGAAGCATCAGGCTTTTGAGGCTGAGCTCTCAGCAAACCAGAGCCGCATTGATGCCTTGGAGAAAGCAGGGCAAAAGCTGATTGATGTCAACCACTATGCCAAGGATGAAGTAGCAGCTCGTATGAATGAGGTCATCAGTCTGTGGAAGAAACTGCTAGAGGCCACTGAACTGAAAGGTAAGAGAAAATGTTTTCACTGGATTCTGATAGGACTATTTGGAGAAATAAATATTCTTTTCTGGTTAAGTGTTTTAGTGGATCACTGCTTGGACATTAGGGCTGTTTTCCTATGGAAGAGTTACTTGGCTTAGATTCTGATTCTTTGCTGATTTGGTAGATGTGGTTGAATGTGCTGGTTAGTAGGGGGAGGCCTGAGTAGAAGGAATGAATTGACCAAGCTACATTGAGTGAATTGGGCCCCATCACTGAAAATCAAAGTTCAGCTTTGATCCAAGGGCATTTAATACTTCTCACGTGCTCTTACGGAGGTGAGCGTGCTTTTCAACTTCAGTGCAGCCTCTAGAAGTAGAGAAGTGGTTGGAATTTGTTTTCTTTAACTATGTGATAGAAATGAAACTAACTAAATTCTAACCCATAGTTCTTCACTAAGATACCATTGTTTATGAGCAGTGTTGGTAAAAGCATAATATGAAGAAATGGAAAATTCAGCTTGCCTTTTTGAATAGGAATAAAGCTTCGTGAAGCCAACCAGCAGCAGCAGTTTAATCGCAATGTCGAGGATATTGAGTTGTGGCTGTATGAAGTAGAAGGACACTTGGCCTCGGATGATTATGGCAAAGATCTTACCAATGTCCAGAACCTCCAGAAGAAACATGCCTTGCTAGAGGCAGATGTGGCTGCTCACCAGGTAGAGTGTGAATTTGGGGCTTTTATTAGGCACGTGAACACAGAAACAATAGGAGTGAAGAATGGCAAGCAATTTCAAGACCAGACTAGCATTAGGAAGGGTGTTATGTATTCATTTTCCTAGATAACCCTATATGTTCAATATGCTTTTACTCAAATTAAGCTGTCTTCCCTCAGAGCTTTCTGGGAGCCCAAGAGAGTAAGGAGATGGCAAAAAGAATACTTTCAGGGGTGGGAAGAGGATCCCTGTCCTATATACAACTAGACCACAGCTAGAAATGTCCAGAATATAGTTCCCCAACACTTGTCCAAGCTTTAAAGACTCTGTTCTCTCCAATTCCAAGGATCGAATTGATGGCATCACCATTCAGGCCCGCCAGTTCCAAGATGCTGGCCATTTTGATGCTGAAAACATCAAGAAGAAGCAGGAAGCCCTTGTCGCTCGCTATGAGGCTCTCAAGGAACCCATGATTGCCCGAAAGCAGAAGCTGGCTGATTCTCTGCGTTTGCAACAGCTCTTCCGTGATGTTGAGGATGAGGAGACATGGATTCGAGAAAAAGAACCCATTGCTGCATCCACCAACAGAGGTCAGTCTGCCTCCATCAGATAGGAACCAAGTTAAGAAAGGGCTGTAGCCTTTTAACATAAAGGTGACACGTCTCAGAACAACAGAGTAAAGTTGAAATTATTCAACTGGAGTCATGGTGGTAAGTAAGAGTGACAGGTTAGTGCTGGCTTTTCTCTTCATGGCTTGGATGACAAGGCTGTGGTTTCTGCTCTCAGGCAAGGATTTGATTGGAGTCCAAAATCTACTAAAGAAACACCAGGCCCTACAAGCAGAAATTGCTGGACATGAGCCTCGCATCAAGGCAGTTACACAGAAGGGGAATGCCATGGTGGAGGAAGGTGAGTGTGTGTGGAAGTTACTAGCAGTGAAAGTGGCTTTGCTTTTGCTCTTCATATCTCCCTTTAGTTAAGTTTATGGAATTGAGTAAGGCCTGGCTTGAATACCATCCCCATTGTTTTCCTAACTGTATGACCTTGGCTAGACCTTAACCTCTCTGCACCTCAATTTTTTATCCGTAAAAAGGAGATAACAATACTACTCCTAATGTAGTTGTGAGAATTAAATGAGATCAAGTAGCTGAAGAGCCTTATAACAGTGGCTTCTGTAAGTCTCAGTAACTACAGTGGTACTATTAGTTTATTATTTCTTTATGATAGCATTACTAATGCCAGCTTGTGATATCTGCTTCTTAGAATCTGGACAGAAGTCATGGTTGGAGGAGGCAATAAAATGAGACAATCTATTAAAGGATTGGAGCTGCTCTTAAAACTGGATTATGAGGGGGCCTGGCTCACCAAAATGCAGTAATGAGAGTTCTGGGAACACAAAGAAAGCAGACCTCTTTATCCTTCTATAACGTATCAACATACTTTTCTTGCCCCACCCATCTTCCAGGCCATTTTGCTGCAGAGGATGTGAAGGCCAAACTTAAAGAACTGAACCAGAAGTGGGAGTCACTGAAATCCAAAGCCTCCCAGCGTCGGCAGGACCTTGAGGACTCGCTGCAGGCCCAGCAGTACTTTGCCGATGCCAACGAAGCCGAA
Source organism: Dugong dugon (assembly GCA_030035585.1). Lineage (NCBI taxonomy): Eukaryota > Metazoa > Chordata > Mammalia > Sirenia > Dugongidae > Dugong > Dugong dugon. Next base: position 73,241,953 of record CM057471.1, read on the forward strand.
TCCTGGATGCGGGAGAAGGAGCCCATCGTGGGCAGCACCGACTATGGGAAGGACGAGGACTCTGCCGAGGTAGCCTCTGAGCTTGGGATGCATTGCACTTGCCTGGGAAACTAGCCGGGGCTTAGACTGGGAACAAGTTAAGAAAAGTGATGATGTGTGGCATCATAATTGTTGGCTTGTTAAGGTGTTTTAGAATCTGTTTTTTTAACTTTCTGTTATGGAAAATCAGTCTTAGCTTCAACAGTTATTAACATTTTGCCATTCTTGTTTTATCTATTCTCCCCACCATGCGCGCACACACACATATGCACACATTTCTGGTCATCTGTTTTTTGACTACAACTCTTAAATTGTATTCATAAAGGTCTAGGTGTTGTTCCTGTACTCTTCTTGCCACAGTCTTCACAAAAACCAGAATAAGTTGAATATTGACATGAACTATATATGACTCTCCCAAAAGATGGGAGAGCAGAAAAGCTTTGAAAATGGTAGTGGTAGGAAGTGATGAAAGCACTAAACGTGGAGATAGATGGGATACATCATCAGGGAGGGCAGTCCGTACAGTCAGCTCCTATCTGTTGCTAATGTTTTACATCTTAAGATGTGTGGTGGATTCACCAGTATGTGTGATAGTGTTATGTCTCTTCATATATTTGAAGTATTACATAATTTAAGTACATAAAAGTAGAGTAAAAAATAATACTATTAGTCATAATTAATGTTTTCCCTAAATGTTTATTTAGGAAAAAGGGGAAAGTACAGAGTGTAAGATAATCACATCGTTGTGTAATTAAGATTTCAGAGGCCAGTTGGCATGTTAGGGAGATAGCTGATGGCGGCAGGCTCAGACTCCTCACGCAGGTGCTCCGTGTACGATTTTGGTTTCAGGCTCTGCTAAAGAAACACGAAGCTTTGATGTCGGATCTCAGCGCCTATGGCAGCAGCATTCATGCTTTGCGAGAGCAAGCTCAATCGTGCCGGGTAAACTTGGCTTTGTTTCAGCATTTATGGGTTATGGCGGGGGTGGGCCAGTTGAGGGGCTTGGGCTATTACCGACAGGTGTTACAGTCCTCCACATCATTCTTATGACACAAAGGTTTATGGTTTAAAGCAAGATTTCTTAATGATATCAAGCAGCTAAAGTTCTTGAATAAGGTTATATGGATAGCTTCTGGGAAGAACTCTCATAAATACGTATGTAGTTAAGTTTGAACTTGGGATCTGTTGTGTCCTTAGATGACACACCATGGACATCTGTTAACCATATTTGTCCTTCCTTTGGATTTTTAGCAACAAGTGGCCCCTATGGATGATGAGACTGGGAAGGAGTTGGTCTTGGCTCTCTATGACTATCAGGAGAAGAGTCCTCGAGAGGTCACCATGAAAAAAGGAGATATTCTCACCTTACTCAACAGCACCAACAAGGCAAGGCATAGAAAGTGATTGTGTGTGTGTGTTTCAATCAGCGCCAGGTTTGCTCAGTTGGGTGCCTTTGGGTGGTTATGTTGCCCCAGAATGAAGCTGGTTTAGAATTTGAAGAGATAATTAGAGTTTCCTAGTCTAATCTCCCACTTGGTACAGGCTTATCCTGTACCGCATATGGTTAAGAACATAATAAACCTGTCTTCTTGAATACCTCCAAGTAGTATAGATTCACACTCTCCAGAGAGAATTCCTTCCCTTTTGAGCCAAAGTCCACTTCTTTATAACTTGTACCTGTTGGTTCTTAACCTAGACTGTACATTTACATCTCAGCCCAGCAGATGATTGAAGACAGCATTGTGATGTCATCCCATAGGCTTTGTCTTCTCCAAGTTCAGTACTGCTTGGTTCATCAGTCTTTCTTCCTTGACACATTCTGGTTTGACAGTGACTTGAATTGAGGCACATGATAGTCTACATATTATCTGACTAGTCCCGAAGGATACTACCTCCCAACTTGGTTAACGCTATAGAAATGTTCTCAGCCATTGTTAGGAACTCCCCTATTCCCACACCCCCAATTGTTTAGTCATGAGAGTTTGAGGAAACATGTGATTCATATCTTTCCTGACTCTAATTTCGACCTAAACCAACCCCACTGGTCTGACTCTGGTTTATTTGAGAGCAGTGTTTTCCAATAGAACTTTCCATGATGGTAGAAATTGTTTATGTCTGTGTTACCCATACAGTAGCTACTAGCCACATGTGGCTATTAAGTACTTGAATGTGGCTAGTGTTACTAAAGAACTGAATTTCTTACTGTATTTAATTTTAATTTCTTTAAATTTAAATAACCACATGTGGCTCCAGTATTGGACAGCACAGTTGTAGAGTTTCTAAGCCCAGAGAAGGCTGTCCTTTGTGTTGGGGTGTCATTGCTGCTTCACTTGCGACCTCCTCCATGCTTGGCAGGTGATGAAAAGACAGGGCCAAAATTTCAGTCCTTGTGTAGTGACTTTAACAGTCCTGGGATCCTCTTAAAGTGAAACAGCACTCAGTTTAGTGTGAATATGCAGACACACGTGCACAGGCCTTGGATTCTCCCCTTCTCAAGAAGGAGTTTTATGAGAATGGTTACACAACTTGAAGAACATAATCAGTGTCACAGAATCAGACATGTAGAAATTGTTGGCGTGTTTTGCTGTGTATATTCTCAACAACAACAAAAGAAGGAATTTTATTTTTAGTTCTCTCCCCTTTTTTGTTTTTAGGACTGGTGGAAAGTGGAAGTGAATGATCGGCAGGGTTTTGTGCCAGCTGCATACGTGAAGAAATTGGACCCTGCCCAGTCAGCATCCCGGGAGAACCTGCTGGAGGAGCAGGGCAGCATAGCGCTGCGGCAGGAGCAAATTGACAATCAGTAAGGGCGGTAGGGTCCCATCACACAGGCCCAGGCATCGCAAGGGGCTTAGTCTGCATCACGTATGGTTTAGGCAGGGTCGAGGCTTCTAGAATGAATGTTCTTCTGGCGCCTATCTACACTCAAGGCATATTCTTCCTGCTTTCCGCAAGTCATTTTTAACTCACAAAATGCCCTGTTTGAAGCTAAAATCATGACTGATGTTTTATTGCCCTTTGTTTTTTTTCCCGTGTTCCTGCATTTCTTTTTCTAAACAGCATTTTTCTAATCATGACCATCTTAACCTTTGTCCTCTGATTTTGAGCTGCCTTCTGAAAATGGATACTTAGATGTTCTACAGCTCTGCCTGCTTAGAGAAGCGCTCTCTCTACCACGGCTTTCTGTTCTGGGAATGGAATTTATTTTTACGAAATGGTTCTGTCCTCTTTAGTATAGCTAAACTATATTGACGTGTGTCCCTCCTTTATAGCACATTTTATTCCACTAATGAAATCAGCAGCTTTGGACACTTGGGAAATATCCAGAAAATACATTCCCACTAGAATTTAGAATAATTGAATTTTTCTGACCCAGGTAATCCCTAAAAAGATTAGAATTATTTGCACACTTAAAAACTCTGTTATTGATGAGACAAAAATGAGAGGTTTCAGTTTGTTTTCTTTCCACTGGCTTGGATCATAAATAGGAGAGCAAAAAATGTGGACTACATACATGGCTAAAGTTATTTCTTAGCCCTCAGTAAAATTTCTTTCTAAGGGTGATCATTTTTCACTCCCTGGCCTTGCTCTGTGAAATTAGCAATGTTTCCGGTACAGGAAAATCTACTGCCTTAAGCATGGCAGACTTTTCAGGAAGATGAAGGTGAACTAACCCTCCAATTTAATTTTCCTACTATTTCTTTACTGTGATTTCATTCATGGCCTGGCCTGGTTCTGACAGCTTTTGAATGACTCCCTAATTTTCCCCTACTTAAAGCATCCACCATCATGGCACCAGTCGGAGCTGCTGCTTTTCATTCCGGTGGATTAATCGCACTAATTTGTGCATGCTTTTGCTGTGCCCCCTCTGTGCAGGACACGCATAACTAAGGAGGCCGGCAGTGTATCTCTGCGTATGAAACAGGTGGAAGAACTGTGAGTAGGCGGAAAGCCTTGCTGAGCACCCTGTGTCCATTGCTATACCTGTTCATTCCCCTTCTGCTGCTTCTCTTGAAGCCAGTTGTTCATCTAGAAGAGATGAGGTGGTGGGAGCAACTGTGTTTCTGTGCAGCAGCTTTCGCTCACGAGGGAAGAGGTTTTGGTGAAGCTGTGCCAGTTGATGGCTGCTTACCTCACTGGTTGCTTCCATGTGCAGCTGTGTGTTGCGAGTGTTGTTGGTTCCCCCTCCTGTTGGTTCTTTGTGGTGGACCAGCCTATCAGCCTTAAACCTAAAGGCTGATTCTAAAGTATTCCTTAGTAGAAAGGAAATTAAATAGCTTTCTTAAAGAGCTCTGATTCTTGGTAACTTTTTGCTTTTTTTATTTCAGTTTGGGAAGCTTAAATTTGATGGTCATTCTAGACTACTTTTTTTTTTTTTTTTAACTTTTAGCTCAGTTTCATTGAGTTTGTCATTTTCATGTCTCCAAAAGTAGTAGGAATTCAGCCTTTTGTATTTTAGTTTCCAATGGTCAGAATAGCCTTCTATTCTTCTTAAGAAATCTTCCAGATAACAAATGATACAGATGCTCTGTGTACTCTACCTGATTTTCCTTCTGAAGTTGCCCAAACTTTCTGAAAAATAAATATTATCATTCCAGAAATTTCTACTGATCCAGAGATACAAACATCCTGTATTAGGCTGTTATCCTATATTAGGCTATTAGGCTCAGTGTACCCTCTCCCACCCCCCTCGCCTGAGGCCTGTTTAGAGAATTATAAGAGAGGAGAAAAAAAAATCTCTGTAAACATTATGCTTAGCAGATTCATCTCATCTCTTAGCCGTAGTCGCATGAACCCTGTGTTACGTGCTAAACGCTTGTTTCCAGTCATTTGTGGTTGTGCTATTGTAAGTGCAGAATTGGCCTGGCGATGAGTGTGCCTGACTGTTCCAGCCACCTAGTTGTGAACGATACAGCATATGCTTGCCCTGAGGCTGTAGTGTGGATACTTGGGAGCTTCATCTTCATCTGCGTTCTGATACTTTGTCACTAGGCATCATCATTACAAACTCATAGCCTTGGATCCACCTGTTGGAGACACCTGGTGGTTTGCCTTTATGTTAGCATCTGTAGGAAGCTAACTGCCTTCCTTGTCCCCTCTTGTCACCCTCTCGAATTAAATCAGATATCATTCTCTGCTGGAACTGGGTGAGAAGCGTAAAGGCATGTTGGAGAAAAGTTGCAAGAAGTTTATGTTGTTCCGTGAAGCGAATGAACTCCAGCAGTGGATCAACGAGAAGGAAGCTGCTCTGACGAGTGAGGAGGTCGGCGCAGACTTGGAGCAGGTTGAGGTGCTACAGAAGAAGTTTGATGACTTCCAGAAGGTATGGGAAGTCTCGCAGCTGGGCTGAAAAATCATTTAAAGACTTGATTTTTGATTGCAGATTACTAGAGTGAAAATGTGTTACGTAGATTATGTTCCACCATTTTAAAATACCTTAATCAAAACTTTTTTTGGACCAGTTTTTAGTTTCATACAAAGGGATGCAATTTCCTTTACATACTGTTTTAAGAACTTTTGTAAACCTAAAATATAAAAGGGTGTAAACATATTCTTATAACCAACTAAAATGTGGCTTTTCCCCATAGTGGCTAGGCATCAAAATTTCATCGCATTTTAAAGATGTTGTTTTCTCACTTTCCGCTAAAGAAGATTTTTAAAAAAGTTTGTTCATTAACTATAGTTAATTAAGTAAATTTGAGACAGAATGTTGCCAATACCCTATTATTGTTTCCTTCTTAGTGGTAATCAGTACTTCCTGATTTAGGTCACTGTCAAGGAATAGGAAAACCAGTTCATAGGGTATCTGTTGAACAGAAATTGCTAGAGCTGTCATTTTAGAATACAGTTTAAGAATATCTGTTGGTCTCCTTTGACTTGCTATTGTGGCTTTTGCTCTAGGATCTGAAGGCCAATGAGTCACGGTTGAAGGACATTAACAAGGTGGCTGAAGACCTGGAGTCTGAAGGCCTAATGGCAGAGGAGGTGCAGGCAGTACAGCAGCAGGTGGGTATCTCGATCTTGGATGACATTTTGTTGCCATAAGAAAGCAATGTGGTTCCCATGTCTTTCATAGCTCAACAAGCAGTGATTTATAGTACAGAATTGTGGCTAGGGTATACGCCAGGTCCCCTGTGTGACCTAAACCATTTGTTTTAGCTTCCCTGGGCCAGTATCCCTTACCTTCATATAGTGGAGAAAAACAGCTCCTGTCTTCTCCTTAAGCCTACTGAATATGTTAAAGTTGTTTAATGTTTGTATAGCCCTTAGCTAATAATAAACTAAAGAGTTCCTTATAAATAAAAAGTATTTACGTATAAGTACTTGGTCTCTTTAATAGACTTCAGAAAGCTCTAGTGTTTTTATGTGCCTTTTTGCAATTCTGTGTCTCCAGGTTTGACAAGGTGAATGTTCCTGAGAGGTGTGCAATAACACTTGTTTCCCTTTCTCCTTGTAGGAGGTGTATGGCATGATGCCCAAGGTAAGTCCCACCTGCTCCATTTGGAATTTGAACATGAGAAGGATTAGATCTTGGGAAGACTGTAAAGTCAAAGTGTGAAGACCTGTGGAAAAGAAACACCAGAAGTTGGTTTCCATTTGTTCTTCTCCAAAAGACCAGAGTTTTTTTTCTCTCTTCAGTTTTCTAAAACTTCTTCGACACCTTTCATTTAGGCTTGTTTATTACCCCTTTTGAAAGGATCCTATGAGTATGATGTGAAGAAGAGTTGGTAGTTTTGTTATTAAATTTTCTCATTCTCACCAATTTTATTGGGATAGAAAATTGAAATTTTTCTCCATTTGCTTAATCTCTCTCAACCAGTCTTGCAACTTGCTACCAGCCAATGATAAGCTCTAAATTACGGAGAGAAGAATACTATTCCGGTTAATGTATCTGTGCATTCTCCCCGGAGAAATAATAGGGGCGTTTAAAAGGAAAGATAGGGGCACTGGTTTGTTTAGTGCTGCCTAAACTCCTCCTTCTATTTTGAATTAGGATGAAACTGAGTCCAAGACAGCCTCCCCATGGAAGGTAAGAATTCCTTTGTAAATTATTGTTTCCAGAGGTTTTGCAGGAGCATAAAAATGTTTTATGCCCTTTACCTGCGTATTCATGTTTATTTGAGCCTTTGGTCATTTCTGGACTTGTTTTTTTCTTAACCTGGCATTATATTCTTTAAATCTGTTATCTTTTGAAATGTGGTGCTTAATGTACACAAGCAAGGTGATCACATATAAGTGCTCGGAACAGTTAAGAAGCCCTGGTGTTGCAATGGTTAAATGCTCAGCTGCTAACTGAAAGGTCCGGCAGTTTGAACTCACTAGCTGCTCCGTGGGAGAAAAGATGTGGTGATCTGTTCCTGTGAAGATTACAGCCTAGGAAACCGTATTGGACAGTTCTACCCTGTCCTATAGGGTCACTATGAGTCAGAATTCACTCATGAGGTTGACGTTTTTGAAGAGTCCAGGCCAGTTGTCTTGTAGACTGTGTGGGCGTGACAACAATAACAACATGGCTAAATTGCATCTATTACCCATATTGGTGCCTGAGTGTACCTTGTAGGGGTGGCATTCATGGTTGGGCATGGTCCCACCAATAGGATTGCATTCCAGAAGGACACGACTCGAACAAGAAAATGACGGAAAACGTCCAGAAGGGTGATATCGGTAAACTTTCCATACAGCGGCTGCATGACTGTTTTCTCTTGTGGCCTGAGAAAGGCTTCGTAGAAGATTCCAGATCCTGAGGAGGGATGTAAAAGGAGGAACAAGAGATGTACCAACTGAAGTAGAAAGTATCCCAAACAAACGGAGGTGTGGTCCTTGACCAGAGTGGGCCTAAGTCTGACCAGGAGTGCAGGGGGGAGGGTTGTTTTGTTGTTGTTTTATATGAAGTCTTTATAGTTAGGATTATGCAACTGTTTGCCTACGTCTCAATTCTAACATCTTCCCTCCTGAACCAGTTGTTGAGGCATATTTAACTTGAATTATAGGCAAGTTAGGGAGATTTCTACTATATAAAAGTACATTTCCCTGAAATAGGAAGAAAGCATAAAAACAAAAGAAACCTCACACCACAGATATCAGCAAGCCTCCTAAATTGATACTTTTTACCTACTCCGTCATCTTGTCTGGCTTGTCTTGAGGACCTAGGCTGAAAAGGATCTGTTTCTTTGGCCTCCTTCATCCAACTTGGCTTTAACTATTCTGCTTATTAAATACAAAGGTCTTCAAATTGGGCCGGGGAATAATTTTTCCTTTGATTCATCTTTCTCCCCTTTTTCAATCTTAGTTTTTTTCATACAGCAGAATTTGATCATGGATGATATGGATGGGCAACAACCCTTACCTATCTGATCTCCCCAAATTTTTCTGGTGACATAAGTATTTTTTCAGAAATGTATTTTAGATATCTTTATAAACATTCTGAAAAGGGTTGGAGACAGTGAGTCTCTACCTTCTGAGCCCTGTCCACACTGGCTGAAAATGTCACCTGAGGTTTTCATTGAAACAGCTGAAGAGCTTTACTTCCCTTCATCCAAGCTTAGGCCCTCCTTTCTTTATGTACAGAAAGGATTGTGGATGTTAGAATGCCTGCCAAAAGGAGTTTCTTCCAGATAAAGCTGAGTGGGCTCTAAGATCCCAAGGGAATTTGATTTTTATAAGAAGTAATGATGTTGTTGAGAAGAAAGCTGATTCACTGTTTCTTCTTTTTCATCTGGTAAGACTGTTGCCTTGGTTCAAGGGGACACTGTTAAAATGAAAAGCAGCCCAATAACCATAAATACAAATGAAATTGATTGGTTATTACTTGATGGTATAAGTAATCTCGGTTGCCAGCATTTATTAAACTGAGTGTACTTACTGAAGTATTCTTCCTGTGGTACAGACAAGAAAAAGGCATTAAGCATTAGTCTTTGACTGTTTTTTTGTCCATCCCAGAGGTTATAATTATGGTTCTACCACTCTCCTTTCACTATTCACTGGGTAAAATTAATCAGCAAGCTGGGTCTAATTGTACACTTGGGATTTTTTTCATGACTTTCTTTTGGCCAATTCTTTTATTAATGCCTCTGCTCTGAATTTTGACAGTATCCCTTTAAGATCATTGTGGTTGACAATTGGGACCTAATTAATGGCACTTACATCTCAGATTTCTGTCTCTTAATTGGCAGACACTTGATTAGTTTGCTCTCTGCTTTCCTCCCTATCTATGTAGTCTGCTCGCCTGATGGTTCACACCGTGGCCACCTTTAATTCTATCAAGGTAAGAAACAGTGACCAGATCTTCTCGTCTCCCTCCCTGGCTTTCTTCACCACTCTCCTGCCTCTGTAGTGGAGCTCTTGTCCTGTTTAGTTGCAGCACTTCTGACTCTTCTGGGCCAAGAGTGTCCCAGGCAAATATCAACACTCTTCATGGCAGCAGGGTGGCTTGGTTGCTTTCCTGGTCAAAAATTTGCCAGTTCTAAGCTATAAATGCTACTTTTGGAGGTATTGGCATTTTCTAAGCTTGGAGAAATAGTCTGTTATTTTTTTATGTCTTGGGTTCTCTTTATTTTTTTTAAATCATCAACATTTTCCATTTTGAAAAAAATTAATTTTTAAAAATGAAGTTGCCTCCCCTTTGGTTTCCAGTAGGGCTGGGATCTGTGAGGAACATATTCTCAGGAAAGCAATGAGTGCCTTCTTTGCCTCCTTACAGACTCCACTGTTTCTGGACCTTAAGGAGGTTTGCCTCATTCTGTGTAAGGTCCCGTGGCAATCCAGCTTTTTCAGGCCTGCTATGGCTGGATGATGTAGCTGTGTTAAGTGTTTAGAGGCAGTAGACTGAACTTTATCCACTCAATAATTGTTTATGAAGCAGTTGCTACATGCCAGGCACCAGGCTAGGAGCTGGGAGGGAGGACAAGTCAGCCATGGCTCCTCCTGTTAAACACAGTTCCTGGACTAGTGTTTATGGAGTATCCAAGCCACTGGGTACAGCAAGCTTTGGCTTGGTTCTGACTTTCTGGAATCTTGCTGCAGTTGTATACTGATTTATTCAACTAGGAAGGTTGTAAACAGGAAATCCTATGTGCCCTAACATTTCCTTTCAAGTTAAACCTCAGTCCTTTGGTCCTTTCCCCAAAGTCCTCTTCTGTGTTGGTGTGACAGAAGAGGGATTGCAGCAGAGCTGACCCTTTGCTGTCATCTTCCAGGAGCTGAACGAGCGTTGGCGGTCCCTGCAGCAGCTGGCTGAGGAGCGGAGCCAGCTCTTGGGCAGTGCCCATGAGGTGCAGAGGTTCCACAGGTAAGGAGGCCAGCACAGCGCTGAAAGAGGGAGAATCTGTTGACTGTCAAGTTTGCTGAGTTTACACTGACCAACTTCAGACTTGCTGGCTGAGAGCTCTCAGAGTAACAGCTGGATTTTATTGATACCTGTGCACTCCAGCACCTAGGATGTATCTGACACAGTTGGGTGCTTGGTAAATACTGCTGAGGGAAGGAATGAATGTTCTCTTGCTTTCTAGAGCTATTGGGTGGTACCAACTGACAGATGTGCAAATGCCAGCTAAATAAACTACATCCCTGCATTTATTCTGTAATCAAGGCAAATGTACTCAGCATTTTGTTAACTTAAATGTATGTCTGTCTTGCCTATAGAGATGCCGATGAAACCAAAGAATGGATTGAAGAGAAGAATCAGGCTCTAAACACAGACAATTATGGCCACGATCTGGCCAGTGTCCAAGCTTTGCAGCGTAAGCATGAGGGCTTTGAGAGAGACCTTGCTGCTCTCGGCGACAAGGTGAGAGAATGCAAAGTCATTTTCTGACATCGTTGCCAGTGGAATGCCCTTATTTCTTGTGTTCTCACCACCTTCTTCCTGTAGGTAAATTCCCTTGGGGAAACAGCAGAGCGCCTGATCCAGTCCCATCCTGAGTCAGCAGAAGACCTACAGGAAAAATGCACGGAGTTAAACCAGGCCTGGAACAGCCTGGGAAAACGTGCCGACGAACGCAAGGCCAAGCTGGGCGACTCCCACGACCTGCAGCGCTTCCTTAGTGATTTCCGGTAAAAAGCAAAGTATTAATTAGCTCAGAGTTCTGGAGCATAGAACCTTCTTTTTAATGGTTGTTTTTATTATGAATATAATACATTCTTAATGTAAAATATCCAAACAGTACTGAATTCCAAAAAGTCAAAAATAAGTCTGTACTTCCGTATCTAAGCATGTGTACACACACACACATCTTCCCTTCCCCTGACGAACAGTATGTTTTTTTCCTTAGACATAATTTTCACATGATCGATATAGCTATATCTCAGTCTTCTTCTGCCAACTATTTTTATTTAGAAAAAATTTCAGGCTGTAAGAAAATAGGAAGAATAAATAGTCACTAGTTAACGTTTTCTGACATTTGCTTTTCTCTGCATAGACGTAACACTTTTGTTTTTCTGAACCACATGAAAGTAAGTTGCAGATACATGTCATTTATCCCTAAATACTTCAGCATATGTTTATCTGTATCTATCTTTTTATTTTTCTATCAATACAGGTGTGTGTATGTGTATATATATATATGGCCATTCTTCTACATAATTATATTTTCATTGTCACACCCAAGAAATTTAACACTAATAATGATTAATTTTCATCTATATTTTTCTCCATTTGTTTTAAGTATGTATTTTATAGCTGTGGTTTATTTTTTGATCCAGGATCCAGTCAAGAATTACTTATTACATTTGTCAGTCTTTTCTCTTTGGTCTCCTTTAATCTAAAACAGTACACCCTCCCCCCCCGCCGTTTTTTTTTGTCTTTCATGAGGTTGACATTTTGTGTGTGTGTTTTATTATAAAAACATACATGACAAAACATTTGTCAATTCAGCAGTTTTCACATGTATAATTCAGGGACATGGATTACAGTCTTCATCGTGAGGCTGACATTTTTGAAGAGTCCAGGCCAGTTGTCTTATAGAATGTCTCATGATCTGGTACCTCATTCTTTTTAATGACTACGTAGCATTCCACTGAATGTGTGACCTATAACTTGTTTAATAGTACCGGTTTAGGACAGTCATTCCTTTTGTGTATTTTTGTGCTATCTAATGATATTTTCACACATATATTTTTATAACCTTGTATGTGTACGTTTGTAAATAGCTGGATTAAACATGTGCATTAAAAAAAAAAAATTGCCATCAAGTCGATCCCAACTCATAGTGACCTTATAGGACAGAATAGAACTGTCCCATAGAGTTTCCAAGGAGCAGATTTGAACTGCTGACCTTTTGGTTAGCAACCGAGCTCTTAACCACTAGGCCACCAGGGCTCCAAATGTATGCATAGTCCTATGATTTTTTAAGGCTGAACCCTAATGAAAGGGTTTTTCATTTGAAGCTGTAGAAAATGTAAGCATAGCTATAGCCTCTGTTAGAGTCTGTTATTCTGCAGAGTAAAAAGGTTTTAGTAATAAAGCTATTCATGTTTTCCTCAGAGGAATTCTGTATTTTTTTTTGATACCCCAAAACAAGAGGCTTTGAAATACTTTGCCCAGAGATCTAGCCCCATTAGGCTACAGTAACCCAAAACAACCTTCTGAGACCAGAATTAGGTACTTCTCTCTTTTCCTGGGCAGAAGGCCTGTTTGCCGGATAGTGTAATGGGTATTCCTTTGTGGATCTGGTTTCCAGGGACCTTATGTCTTGGATCAATGGAATACGGGGATTGGTATCCTCAGATGAGCTAGCCAAGGATGTCACTGGAGCTGAAGCTTTGCTGGAGCGACACCAGGTGGGTAGACCTGGCTGCTGAGTAGCAGAAACACAGCCGCTTGGCTGGCCTGTGGAAGGCCTCACTCCCCACCCTGTGTTGTGAGTCGGTGCTTGACATGAGAGTGAATGGGCATCTATGCCAGTTATTTAATCCCTTCTCTCCTCTTGCCAGGAACACCGGACAGAAATTGATGCCAGGGCTGGCACTTTCCAGGCATTTGAGCAGTTTGGGCAGCAGCTGTTGGCTCATGGGCACTATGCCAGCCCAGAGATCAAGGAGAAACTAGATATTCTAGATCAGGAGCGCACAGATCTGGAGAAGGCCTGGTTTCAGCGCAGAATGATGTTGGATCAGTGCCTTGAACTTCAGGTACGTGTGCTCTAGACAATAGCTTCCTGTTTGCCCCACAGCATTTCTGACTAGCTAGTCATTACCAAAGACTCCATCTTCTCACCTGCCTGTCCCCTTCCTTAGCTGTTTCATAGGGATTGTGAGCAAGCCGAGAACTGGATGGCTGCCCGAGAGGCCTTCCTGAATACAGAAGACAAAGGAGACTCGCTTGACAGTGTGGAGGCTCTGATCAAAAAACATGAAGACTTTGACAAAGCAATTAATGTCCAGGTGAGGCCTTTGTGCCTTTGTGTGTGAAATTTTCCAGATTCACCCCATCTCTTCTTGATGGTCTAGTGTTCTTTCCTCTCTTCATGATTAGAATCAAAAGTAGACTTGGCAGCTTCCTTAAGTTAAAATACTTGATACTGACCATACCAAAAAAGCAACATACTTCTTGTTCTATCTCAAAGAAATCCCTTGTAGTCTAGGAGAAATGAAATGTACATACATAGAAAAACTGTTTAAATATAAATTCTGGTATTTCTTAGGTTTTAATAAAGGAATGTTACAGAAAAAAAATACCGTGAAAGGAGAGAAACAAATGGGTAGATAAGGAATACATGAACATAATCTCAGAAAGTTATAAAACTCTTTGATTTCTAAACTGTTTTGTTGAAAATCTGACAACTTTTTCTATGATTCAGCCAAGTTTTGTGTGTTGTAGCCTTTGCCGCACCCCGGTGTGACCTGGAATCCTCTTGAGTTAAACTCTGCTCTAGTAATGATTGAAATCAAGCTTTCCTTCTGGCTTTTTACACTCGGTTCTAAAGTGTCAGTGTATTCTGATCCTGTCACCAGCTAGTTCTCAGTCGCCTGAAGTGGCCATTCTCTTCTCAAGACCTGCGGTCCAGGTAGTCAGTTTGCCCCACCTTGACCTCCTGCCTTTGTTTGCTGACAGGAAGAGAAGATTGCCGCTCTGCAGTCCTTTGCTGACCAGCTCATCTCTGCCGGCCACTATGCTAAAGAAGACATTTCTAGCCGCCGTAATGAGGTTTTGGACAGGTGGGTGTTCTGGGGTATGTCACCAACTACAGGAGAACATGCACCCTTTGGGAAGGCTCTGCTCTGCCTCATCCTGAAGGATTGCTAAGGGGAACAAATGGCTCTGTTCCCAGCTTACTGCTCTGCAAGGTGAGCAATGGTCACATTTGATTAATGGTTTCACTTTCCCAGGTGGCGACGTCTAAAAGCCCAAATGATTGAGAAAAGGTCAAAGCTAGGAGAGTCTCAAACCCTCCAGCAGTTTAGCCGCGATGTGGATGAGATCGAGGCTTGGATCAGTGAGAAATTACAGACGGCAAGTGATGAGTCCTACAAGGATCCCACCAACATCCAGGTGAGCTGAACTGAATGGATGTTTATCTCTGAAGTAGCCCCATGTTATTGAGTACATTTTGTTAAACAAGGCATCGTTATAAGGGGATATACATATAAACAGTCTATTTGTCCCCCTGGTGAAGCCAGTGAAAATTATTTTAGTAAGCTGAGCCAGCAGAAAAGCCCCCAAGAAATCATCAGAGCCATTTAAAAGTTGCTTTCCTTATTTGTGTCTATAAAAGTCTATAAATTTCCCCTTTTATTTACTGTCCCCAAATACTGAGCTTTCCAGCGGAAGTATGACAGCAAAATGAGTTTCTGTTTAATAGCTGATACGCATATTCACGTCAGTGTACTGAACTCTTGTTCTTTTTAATCTATTTTTGTAGCTTTCCAAGCTGCTGGTAAGTTTTTTTTTTCCAAAGAGTTTTAGTTAAATAAACTCCAGTATTTGTGTTCTTCTATATAGATTATTGTCAGTGTGGTCACACAGTCTGTTAGTGCTTCTCCATCCATTCTTTTCATTTCTAATCATCCATCATACTTCATTCACGTGTCCCTGTGGGATGTGGCTTTCTCTGTTTTAATTAGCCTGCAGCCCTCTACTCCCCTCCCCCAGTTTATCACTGAGGCAAGTTCTGTACAATGTTTGATTTTGGGGGCAGTAGTTGACTGCTTTGTTTCAAAGTGTGCTTCTTTAGAAAAATGGAATCACCAGCTTGTCTGAATAGACTTTGGCTTATGCTTGCTGTGGGCTCGTGGTATTCTGCAGCCCAGGGTGGGGACTCTAGCAGGCTAGGAGTGTTTGGTCGTTGCACATCTAGTCTGGCATCCAGAGGTGCTGATTACTGGAGAGGAGCAGCTAGGGAACTATAGCAAAGCAGATGGTCTGCCTCCAAATCTATGCATGAGAAGGATAAGAGGGGGACATCTCCCAAGGGGGTAGTGAAAAGGGCTTTTCAGTTAACACGTTGCTCGGAAGTTGCTTACCATGGGTGAGAGAAATGAAAAAATAAAAGACAATGAATGGGATTTGAACCAAAGAGAGATCAGAACATGAAATAGAAGGAGAGGGGAATTGGACTTTTGTCAGATACATGGGTTTTTAAGACCTTTTTTATTCTTGTATTTTGGGTCAGGTGATTGGAGTTACATAACCAGGACACTTTATGTTAGTGCCAAATTTAGCCAACCAGACGGCTCTGTCCTTTGATGATTGTTGCCTCTGAAATGAAACATTTGATGCAGAATTCTTCCCCAACTCTACTGCTTTTTTTTTTTTTTCCCCAAATAACACTCCCTGTGAGACCCTGTGTTTCTCACCCAGAATTGTGCCACAGCTTCTGTGTCCTTGCAGTTGTCTCTTGTTGACAGTGTTTCCACACCTTCTGTTGCCAGACGATTCTTAAAAACTATTTCAGGCCCCAGTGTCAGGATTCCATCCTTCTTAAATAGCCCTCTATTTTCCCAGCAAAAATAAATTCCAACTTACAGTCAAACCTGGGTTTGACAGTATCCAGCAGTTTTGTTTAATGACAGCTACCAGTTGGTAACCAGCAATACTGAGGCCTTTAGCAGCTGTAGCTGTTTCCTGTCAACAGATGTGTTAAGACTGACCATCACATTGCTTGATAGTGATTGCTGCCTTAGGTGATGAGATATCCCTATGTGTGTTATTTGTGGGCTCTAATAAGAAGAAAGCCATAAATGTAACTTTACGCACAAGTAAATTAAACACTGAAATAGGCCATTGCTTTTGTCTGCAAAAATGTTAGAAAGCGTGTAATTCTAGGACTTAATTCACAAAAAGTGAGTCTAGCTGATTTAAGAATCAACTTTCAATTCACCTCCTCCTGAGCTGGTACATTTCCTTTCTCTGGTCCATCTGAACTCCCCTACAGACTGACCGCTAAGTTATTTCACACACATTCTCTGATTGCCTTTTATAAAAAAGGTTTTGACCCTTGCCCCCAGTTCTGTTAAGTTTTTACTACTCCTCCCTTCCTTCTGAGAATCTCTTCCTTCCTGATAAATGTAGCCTGGCAGGACCTGGTTTTGAAAGGTTGTTTTTGGTATTTTCAGAGCAAGCACCAGAAGCACCAGGCCTTCGAAGCAGAGCTGCACGCCAATGCTGACCGGATCCGTGGGGTCATCGACATGGGCAACTCCCTCATTGAGCGTGGGGCCTGTGCTGGCAGCGAAGATGCTGTCAAGGTATGATCCACCAGCTACTCTTTTCCTGACCCCCACCTGTTATTGTCAACTTGATGACAATTCTGAAATTCGGTCTTAAGAAAATCAGATTAAAAGACTTTTTGCCACATAACAGATGGGGAAATGTAGTGAGAGTGGTTCCTGTGAGTGTTTTCCATTTTCCTGTCTTAGATCTTATCCAGTTGAGCTCTAGGGGAGGATGGGGGTTCTTCATGGATTTCATCATCTTTGATGGCTCCCTTCTCCTCCCCAGGCCCGCCTGGCTGCCTTAGCTGACCAGTGGCAATTCCTGGTGCAGAAGTCAGCTGAAAAGAGCCAGAAATTGAAGGAAGCCAACAAGCAGCAGAACTTCAACACTGGAATCAAGGACTTTGACTTCTGGCTCTCTGAGGTAATGCTAAGTGGTTTTCCCTTCCCACCAATGGGGGATTTCTAGTCATTTGGGTAGTAGGTCAATCAGTGAGCTCAAAAGTGACAAGGCAGGCTGGCCAAGTGCCCCTTTTAACAGAAGTCTTTATTATCAAGATATAAGTTGTGTGTTGTAAAGGATTTATATACAGAGGGTAAATGTTTAGAGGAGAGAGCTCATTTTTGGTGAGACATGGAACACAGGTCACTCATCTCCATAGGAAATGCAAACAGGAAGAGTTCATGGGGTCTCTGTGGCAGGCAGCTCTAACGCGTCTATACTGAGTCAGAAATCAAAATAGTGAGTTAGTAGTGCATTCTCTCTGTAGAAAATTTGGATAGTACAGAAAATATAAAAAATGAGTAGGAATTTTTTAGAGACCACCACTGCTGACAATTTTAGAATATTTCTTTCCAATCTATACATATTTTCATTAATATTTGTGTAGATACTTTTTTTATATAGTTGAGCTCACAGTGTAAGTTTTCATTTATTACTATGTATTGGGAGTGCTATCACAAGTCACTAAAAATTCTGCCTAAACATTTGAATAACTGCATAACAGTCTATCATAGAGATATGCCATAATTTAACCATTCCATACTGTTGCACATTCAGGTATTCCCAGCTTTTTGGTGCTATTAATTTTGCTGCAGTGAACATACCTGTGTATTAAACTTTGTCCATACTACTGATTCTTTTCCCTAGGGGGAGTCCCCTTGGAGTTGGGTTGCTGTGCATTTTGTCATTGTACCACAGTGAAGGCTCAGTGATGCTGCCTTTAGCTGTAATATTTAAATTAATAGGCTTTTGAGTCTGCATTCAGTTGACCTCAGGAGAAGATGTCTTTGGCCATGCAGGCTGGTACAAGCTGAATAGCCATAACAAGTTTGTGATTGAGAAGTGTCCAAGCAAGGACCTGGAATAAAACTGAGGCATCCTGGATTTTCCAGAACACTAAGTGTGTGCTGTACAGCAGCCTTTCTCTTAATGTGTTTCCACTGCCAGGTGGAGGCCCTTCTGGCATCTGAAGATTACGGCAAAGACCTGGCTTCTGTGAACAACCTGCTGAAGAAACATCAGCTGCTGGAGGCAGACATCTCTGCCCATGAGGTAAGCGGAGGGAGGGAGGCCAGGCCACAGGTGTCTGGGACACGGCATTATGTGACTCCTAACAAGAGCTGGGGCATTTGAGAAAGGAGGGTAACGGCCATCATTTAAAGCAGCAGTTCTCAAACAGTTTTGTCTCAGGACCATTTTATACTCTTGAAAATCATTGAGGACTCCAAAGAGATTTTGTTTGTGTGGGTTTCCATCTATCAATACTTACCGTATTGAAGGTTAAATACATTTTTAAAGTTAAATTAAATTTTAAATCTCAAGGGTTACATACTGTATGATTCCATTTGCAGAACATTCTCAGAATGTGACAAAATTATAGAGAGAGAGAGCAGATTGGCAGTTGCCAAGGGTTGGGGATGAGGGCTGGGTGTGACTATGTAGGGGTAGCAAAAGGTACCTTCCTTTGTACCTAATGGAACAGTTCTGTATTTTGATTTTGGTGATGGTTACACAAATGTGATAAAACTGCAAGGCACCACACACATACATATACAGAGATAGACGAATGCATGTAAAAAAGCTGGTGAAATCTGAGTAAGGTCTACGGACTGTACCCAAGTCAGTTTCCTGGTTTGGATATTGTACTACAGTTATGTAAGATGTTATTAATAAGGAAAGGTCTACAGAAACTGTACTGTTTTTGCAACTTCCTATTAATCTAATTATTGCAAAATTTAAAAAGATTAAAACTGGAAATTCAAAAAACATTAAATCACTTAAAATAATAATAAACCAATTGTAAGTTAGCATAAGTAACATTTTTATGAACTTGACACCAACTTATTTGAGGAAAAATCAGATAAAAAGATTTAAAAAAATGAAGAAACCCTAAGAATTATGTTGGACTCTATCAAGAGGAATAACCTATGACTGATTGGAGTACCAAAACTGGGGGGATAGCAGAAAATAGAGAATTGTTGAAGTTTTGTTGGCAGAAAACTTCTCTGATATCGTGAAAGATGACAAGATATCTATCCAAGATGCTCATCAAACCCCACATAAGGTAGATCCCAAAAGAAAGTCACCAAGACGTATTATAATCAAACTTGCCAAAACGAAAGACAAAGAGAGAATTTTAGGAGTGGCTAGGGATGAACTAAAGGTCATCTACAAAGGAGAGTCAATTAGAATAACTTCGGACTACTCAGCAGAAACCAAAAGAAAAGGTAGTGGGAAGAGTGACATTGGTTACAGCTTTGCAAATCTCTTTAATGTCTGGCCTAATAGAAGCAGTTAGATTCTAGTAATTGCTTCTGAATTCAATCTGTTGTGATAGATTGTATATGATGAAGTTAATGGTCTCACACAGGTAGGTAGTTAGAAAGGGTAAGAGTATTTTAATTCAGATAATTGTGGGTACTCTTCTTTGATACTGTACCAAGCTTAGTAGGTGGTAGTTTCTTAAAGGTTAGTTATAATGTGGACTTTGAAACTATATCAATAAATTTTTCATACTGTATTAAAATCTACTGGTCTTAAACTTAGAAAAATAGGGGTAAATATTAAGGTAACCACAAAGGAAACTTAACAGTCCTACACATCAAAATAAAAAACAAGAAAAATAAAGACTCAGTAAATACAAAATCAACGACAGTGAAAAAGATGAAAATACATAAAACGACTCAGCACAGAAAATTAAGTGGAACAAAGAAAACTGTCAACACACACAAAAAGACATCAAAATGACAGCACTACACTCATACCTATCAATAATTATGCTGAATGTAAATGGACTAAATGCACCAATAAAGAGACAGAGATGGCAGAATGGATGAAAAAACCACGATCCATCTATATGCTGCCTACAAGAGACACACTTTAGCCATAAAGACACAAACTAAAACTCAAAGGATGGAAAAAAATACATCAAGCAAACAACACTCAAAAAAGAGCAGGAGTGGCAATATTAATCTCTGACAAAATAGACTTTAAAGTAAAATCCACCACAAAAGATAAGGAAGGACACTATATAATAATTAAAGGAACAGTACACCCGGAGGACATAACTATAATAAATATTTATGCACCCAACAACAGGGCTCCAAAATGCATAAAATCTACTCATCTGTTTTTGCACTTTGAATTGAAATCTTCTACCCATGTGTGATTTTGTAACATCATGCGTCGATGACTTGGTAAATATTGTTTCACTGAGTTATGCAGATCTTCTAAATGTTTACACTTTTCATTGTGTGTTATCAGAACATCAGCGTTTGTTTATATCACCACCAATCTCATCAGAAAAATCTTTATAGATTGGGAAGCTGTCAAGCTCATGGTGGTGAATATAAATTTTCCAAAAGTTTAATTTTCTCATGAAGTCTCGAATTTTTTCATTAATAATAAACTTTGTCAGTTTTCCTTGAAATGACAGGCTCACTTCATTCATTTTGACAAAGTATCTGCAAATACACGAGTCTGAAGGACTGTAGCTTATCAGTTAGTTGTTCTTTCAAATAAAAATGGTGGCCCATGAAAAAAGCGGCTGGTTCCACTCACACACAACACATGTTTTTCCTCAAGACAGTCATTGAACTTAGGTAAACAGCAGAAGTGGTTTATGTGTATTTCCTGTTTTATCATACAGGATGTTTTATCACATAGGATATTAAAATAACACGTTTATATGAAGGATGGGTGTTTAATAAAATCAACAGTTTTTGCTGCCTTCTCAAGGACGTTTCTTGCATGAAAGCAGCATTTTTTACAGCAAGTGCATGGCAGTGAACAATCTGACTTCTGCAAGTACAGTGTGGAGCTGAGGCACCAGCAGTGTTACCCCCAATGCTTTTGCACCATCAGTGCAAATGTCCACATAGTAAAAAGGGCAAATCTTATCTTAGCATTGTTAAGAAAATAATTTTGACCTTATAAAACTTCACGGTCCATCTGACTCACTTAGAGAACTGCTGCCTTAAAGAATATTAACCCTCACAGCAGATTATAAACTGTGGTCCTGTTGTTAAACCAACCTGTTAGACCTCCTGGTGCCGTCTACTCAGTGAGGAATATGCTTGGGAGACCCAGATTTATGACCCTCCCTTTGTGCCCCAGGATCGCCTGAAGGACCTGAACAGCCAAGCAGACAGTCTGATGACCAGCAGTGCTTTCGACACCTCCCAAGTAAAGGACAAGCGGGACACCATCAACGGTCGCTTCCAGAAGATCAAGAGCATGGCAGCTTCCCGGCGAGCCAAGCTGAACGAGTCCCACCGCCTGCACCAGTTCTTCCGGGACATGGATGATGAGGAATCCTGGATCAAGTATGTGTTCCTGAAACTTAATGTTCTGGGTCTTCTAGAATGCCCCTTGAGCCTGTAATAGCAGGTGATAGGAATCTTGGGACTGATTTTGTAAGTCAAGAGGTCTAGGGCGCCTTGTCATGAGGTTTTAGTATTTCAGAGTTTTAGTGGTGAGACAGGGAAGTGTGGCAGAAAGAAACCAGCCTGGGTTGGGATCCCAGCTCTGCCACGCACTGACTGTGGGACACTTCAGTCTTCATCTAGGGTCCAGGCGTTCAGTTATAATGATCAGTGATGGACTCTAAAGTGGTGGTTGTTACGCTAGACCTTGTCTAGGCCCTGCCCTTTAGGTCACTGGGAAAATTAGTGAGTTAGTATCTGGAAAACCATCTGATCTCCTGGGGAAGATCTGGACTTCTTAAAAGAGAGTTTAAGGATAAAATCCTTTTTTTTCAATTTCTCACTTCCTTAAATAGACGTATATATATATTTTTTTAAACGTACTTATATGCGTATATGATAAATAGGGTTCATAAAGGCAGCATCAGTGGTACCTCCTTGTTCTCCAGTGTATCGCCCACCCTCTACAGTGTGGACGCAGTAGGTGCTCATGGATACCTGAATGGGCAGAGGAGATTCTTGGACACTGTTTATTTGGGAAATAGAGGCTTTTGTTTTCCAGAAGACTGGCAAGGATTTTTCTGGAGAGATTGGTAGATGTGAGATGAGGGCATCATGGGGGGCCTGTAAGTTTTGCAGCTCTTTCGACCAAACTCCTCAAATTGAAAATGGGGAGAGGAAGAGGCTCACTCTTGCCTGTGTCGTCCAGGGAGAAGAAGCTGCTGGTGAGTTCCGAGGACTATGGCCGAGACCTAACAGGTGTTCAGAACCTGAGGAAGAAGCACAAACGGCTGGAGGCGGAACTGGCTGCTCATGAACCAGCAATTCAGGTGAGGAGGGCATCTTCTGGCTGAGAGGGCAGAGGGGTTTGAATGGGGCCCAGATGACGGACAAATAAATCTTTTCTTCTTGTTTATTTCACTGAGGTCTGTACGATGTTCATGACGCCTCAGTCTAAAATGAGAAGAAAAAGTTATAAATTTGATGTCAAGGCCTTTTTCTGGAAGCCTCGAGGCAGGAATCTAGAAGCAGATGACAGAGGAACTGCCCGCTGTTAACCTAATCATTCTTGCCTATCAGGGTGTCCTGGACACTGGAAAGAAGTTGTCCGATGATAACACTATTGGGAAGGAGGAGATTCAGCAGCGGCTGGCACAGTTTGTGGAGCACTGGAAAGAGCTGAAGCAGCTGGCAGCAGCTCGGTGAGTGGTCAGAGCACTTTCTGCTCTTCGGCACAGTGTGGAAGGCTGACGCTCTGAGGTTGGGCCGGCCCAGCCACTCAGAGCCCCCTGCCAGCTCCTGAACCATTTTCCTGGGCGCACAAGCGCCAGGTCGGCTTGCCTCCAGAGCTGCCTCCAGCAGACCGACAGTGAGCTGGTCCCATTACATAAATCTGGACCTAGTGTGTGGTTCCAGAATTTCATGTTTGAAGAGCACCATCTCTCATGAGTAGTACACAGAAGGCGTGACTAAAACATTTACATTCCCCCATCTTCATGAGTATTTTTAAGCATGTTAACTGTCAGAATCAAAGTTGGAGGTGACCATGGCTGACTTTTTTTCCTATCTCCTGTACTAGGGGTCAGCGGCTAGACGAGTCCTTGGAATATCAGCAGTTTGTAGCCAATGTGGAAGAGGAAGAAGCCTGGATCAATGAGAAAATGACCCTGGTGGCCAGTGAAGATTACGGGGACACACTTGCTGCTATCCAGGTCAGAGAGAACTGAAGATGCCACCTGCTTCCCCCTTAGCAGCTGCCTGCTGTCCACTCTTTTCCTGCTTGTTTGTTCAGTGGCCTTGCTCTTAACAGCAGAGGCGTGTGCACACAGAACCAGCAGTCAAGGCCTCATCGGTTGATCTCACCCTCAGGATCCCACGCGAGGGAGGTTGCATCTCTAGACAAAATTGGCATGACTTTGTCAGCCCCAGTTCACGGAGTCCTATTGTCATTCAAGTAGTATCATTACCACACATAGTAGTACTCCCTAAATATACTGGCTAACTAATGCTGTGAAACAATCCACCTACATTAGCAGTTAAAAATCACAGCAGTGTACTGTTTCCCATGATTCTGTGAAATGACGTGTATTCCCCTGCCGTTTGCACTTGGGTCAGTCATGCAGCTGTGCTCAGGTGGAGGCGTGGCTCAACTGAAAGACCTGAAACGACCTCACCCAGCTGGTCCTGGCTGTCAGCTGGGATGTCTCAGTGTTCCCATGGCCTCTCATCCTTCAGCAGGCCAGACCAGCTTCCTTACGTGGCCCTCTCAAGGCAGAACTCAAAGAGGCAAAGGCAGAAGCTAAGCGGTCCCTTAAGTCATGGTCATCACACAACATCCTCGCTGTGTTCTATTGGGCAAAGCAAGTTACAAGGCAGCCCAGAGTCATCAGGTGGAGTGACTCGCCTCTTGATGGGCGAAGCTGCAAAACATCCTGCTCATATTTTTCAGTTAACCAGACCAAATGTTTCTAAGTTTTTGCCACCAGGTATGGGTGCAGAGTTTGCATTTCCAAGAATGGGGATCACCCCTGAGCCACACTCCTCATAATGGGAATCATCTCCAACTAGTTCAGGATGATTCAGGCGGAGTTCAGATGAAGTAAATGAGTTCCCATCTTATATGTGTATATACATGTAGATGAGCTCCTTGGAAGCAAGCAAAAAGAGTATTGTCTCCAGTGATTTAATGGTACTCAGGAAAAGAAAAGACCATGAGATGTGTTCAAATTAAGTCTTAAAAATAAGTGTCATTGTTTTCTTGGGAGATCATGTTTAGCTTGCTTTGTGTTCATTCTCATGGTCTTCTAGAGATAAAGAGGACACTATACAGGTGGACTAACGAGAGCTTAAACGTGGACCCCTTCAGAAAGGCCTTTCTGACTGTAGCTTCTCAACCCCCACCCCACCACCGGTTATTCTCTCTACATCCTGTTTTTACTGCCTTTGTAATTACACATTTATTTGTATACC
The DNA here is from genome assembly GCA_030035585.1 of Dugong dugon. NCBI lineage: Eukaryota > Metazoa > Chordata > Mammalia > Sirenia > Dugongidae > Dugong > Dugong dugon. The sequence goes on from CM057471.1 coordinate 73,266,538, forward strand.
TATAATGTGTGTGAGGGTGGGTACCATATCAACTCTGCTCCCGCTGGCACACTGGCATATCATCGACTCTAAGCAGCTGGCCTTGTGGGTTCCATTCCAGGGCCTGCTGAAGAAACATGAAGCTTTCGAGACGGACTTCACCGTCCATAAGGATCGCGTGAATGATGTCTGCACGAACGGACAAGACCTCATCAAGAAGGTGAGCCTGGCTCCCTGGTAAACCCTCACTTCCCACTCCAGGGCACCAGCATGCTGGTACCACAGTGCCCCACGAAGTTCTCTCCTGGGATATTTGCCAGACAAAGGTTTGCACGGAATCAGTAACAGTTCCATTTCTGTGCTTTATAAAGAAGAGACAGATTGTGTAAGTGGGTATTTCCTTCTTTTTGAAGCCAGTTAGTAAAGTTCCTCTACATTGCTTATTTTTTTCTGCCTTAATTAAGCTAACAGAGAAGCATCCCTATTATCATTGCTGCTGGCCCTTCTGTGACACTAGCACTCTGAAACGGTTGCCCCTAATTTATTTCTCAAGTAATACAGGCTCATTATTGAGGTAGTAGAAAATATAAATAAGCAAAACAAAATAACGATCACCCAGAAACCCACCACCCAGAGACGACTACCTTAAGATCTTGGTGTCAAACCTTCCAGACTTCTTCTGTCCACATTTATAGAGCTACCCACTAATTAAAATAGATGCATGTTTATAGAATTATACTGCTCTATAAAATTATCAAAGATCTGGTCACTGTACCGGATACTGTATCTGTTAGAATCACAAGATTACTTCATTCAAACAGCCCTTTAGGGAGAAAGCAACAAATAAAGGGTCTTCTTACCCACAGGTGTAGTCAGCTTGCTTACAGATTGAAGTTTGGCATTAAGTGTAGTTCAGCCAGCACTCACGAATTAATCACCAGCATAAACTTCATGCTGCAAGACAAACATTTTAACAAGTATAATTTCCTATAACAAACATAATGAGTAATGAAATTTCTCATCACAGAATATGTACTCAATAAGTGTGCGTACGACGTTAAGTTTTTGTTCCATAGGAGGTAACAATGTAGTTTTAAAAAATGTTCACTGGAGAGGTTTTTATCCTTGTCCTTATCGTAAATAAACTAACAAGTAACTAATTTCAGGTACAGGTTATGTACAGATCTAAATGTAGCCATAGATATGACCCCCCTCCAACCCACCACCCCACATACCCCTGCGTAGTGTTCTCTGTTTAAACCTAGGAGATAACTGGTTTGTGAATATTCTTCAGCCTGCTGGCAAAGAGCTTAGTATTTTCTTCTCAGTAACACACGGCTCAACAATCTGTTTCCTCTCCAAATTTTTCTTTAAATTGTTGTAACTTACGGTCAGTGTTTTTAAATACAGACTTAACCAAGACTGAATCAGTGTTTGGGGCTCAACAGCTTTTGATATCCACACTGTCAAAACATTTTTTTGAACCATTGTTTTTATTTCATATGTATAGTAGCCAGTTTGGATGTACAGATTTTTATTTAACTGATTATTACTTGTTTTCCAGTTTGCTGCTGCTGTCAAAAGTAATACTAATGAGTACATCATTGTAACTTGACATTTGAGCACATTCCTCAGTATTTCTTTAGTATAGATTCCTAGAAGTAGAATCACCAGTACAGAAGGTGCTCGTCTTTTTAAGGCTTTTACTCTTTGTTGCTCTTAAAGAAGTTTTGCCCATTATTCTCCCCCTGGCAGTGGACAGGGGAGCAAACGGCCCGTCTTAGAGAAGGTGACAGCTTTCCCAGGGAGGGCAAAGCAGAGATGGAGCCACTGCAGCAGGAGGTAAGGCTGACCAGTGCTTGTGTTTCTCTTCACGGCCTAGAACAATCACCACGAGGAGAACATCTCTTCAAAGATGAAGGGCTTAAATGGGAAAGTATATGACCTGGAGAAAGCTGCAGCCCAAAGGAAGGCAAAACTTGATGAGAACTCTGCCTTCCTTCAGTTCAATTGGAAGGCTGACGTGGTGGAGTCCTGGATTGGTAAGCACTGTTTCAGCAAGGCCTGATGTTTCTTGTTCCTCCAGGCCAGGAAGATTGTTCCCAGAGCCAAAATTTGTCAGTTTCCCATGCAGTTGGTTTTCTTCTGCAGAGAAGAAACTGACGAGTTGTGGGCATTATTTGAGAACCCTGCTACCAACCAGGGCAGACCACTGGCCACCAGCTAGAAGGCAGTGTCCTGAGGCCAGAGAGCCAGGGCCACAGCAGTGCTTGGCACAAAGTAGCAGACATCACTACACAGAACGGGCACACCAAAGGGGACCAGACTCAGAACTGCCCCATTAGCTACACGAGTCAAGGCTATAATCCAGCTCCTTGGTGAGGAAGAACTAGATCCTGATACCAGGACCCACTTGTCCTTAGTGGTTACTTTTACATGAGTAGCGACTGAACCACATTTAGGACAGCCTAGAAGGCTTCCGGGACAGTACTTTCCAGCCTTTTCATGGCACGGGTGCAGAACAAGGCCTGGATGCGGGGAGCGGCCAGCGAGTGTGAGATCAGAGACTGCTGTTAGTGACATTGGGGTTTAAATGTAAACAAAATCATAGTTTACCCCAGCTTTTTTGTTTGTTTTAATCTCACTATACTGAGAAGGGGTGGTGTATTTTTCGTGCTTGGTTTTCTAGGTGAAAAGGAGAACAGCTTGAAGACAGATGACTATGGCCGAGATCTGTCTTCTGTCCAGACTCTTCTTACCAAACAAGTGAGTTGTGGCCAATCTGTTTATTGATTGAAATGTATTCAAATAGTATTTCCTGCTAGACAAATGATGGTCAGCATCTTTCATTGAGATATTTGACTGTTTTATGCAAGGCACTAGAGATAGTGTGAATAAGATACAGTCCTGATCCTCAGGGAGCTTCCAGACTAACTGGGGAAGCAAGTAGCCAGGCCTTTATGCTGCACTGTGGTGGGCGCTCACAGGGATGAGCAAGGCAGAAAGCTCTGTGGACCTCTCTCGGAGGAGGCGTCTCGCTCATTCGTCAGCAGGAGAGGGCTGATCAGGAAAGTCTTCCCAGAGGAGACAACATCTAAGCTAACTCATGAAGGATAAGCTGGAACTGGTCAGAAGAGGCTGGGCATGTGGCCTGGGGGGTGTTCAAATGCCTGGAGGAGTAGAGAGCCTGGTGTGGTTAGGGCGCCCATCCTGCCTAGAGCCTGCGATGCTGGGGTGGAAGGCGCAAGGCCGAGAGCAGGAGACTAGAAGGAGCCTGCTGCAGTCATCTGCAGGGGAGATGGAGGTGGTCTGAAAGAGGTACAGAAAAGTGGGCAGGTGTCAGGAAGAGGTGGGGACTGTAAGCGGACAGATGGTGCCATTCTGAGCCGTGCACCTAGGAGGAGTAAGTTCTAGTTTCATTGCAATCACTGCAAACTGGCTTATCCCTCCTTGCTCCAGGAAACGTTTGATGCTGGCCTGCAGGCCTTCCAGCAAGAAGGTATTGCCAACATCACTGCCCTCAAAGATCAGCTGCTGGCCGCCAAGCACATTCAGTCAAAGGCCATCGAGGCCCGGCATGCCTCCCTCATGAAAAGGTGGAGCCAGCTTCTGGCCAACTCAGCGACACGGAAGAAGAAACTGCTGGAGGCTCAGAGTCATTTCCGCAAGGTGAGGATGGGACCAGGAAAGCTCAGCTGGCCCAAAGCACAGGGAAGGCAATCCCAGCTTCTGTTTGCTGTGATCTGCCACCATTCTGTTAAGGAGCAACTCAGCAAAACGGTCTGAACAGGGCAAATGGGACCTTTGCTTTCATGAAGTTGCTATTCAGAAGCACACAGGACAGACTGAATTTGCATGTACCAGGGGGCAAAAGGTAGAAAGGGAAGAAAGGCTGGTGAGGATGTACGGAAGTGGGAGTGGGAAAAAGGATTGAACAGAGCCCAGCAACTAGCACACCATACTTACCTCTGATGCCCTCTGAGCTACCCTTTGCCTTTCAGCACGCCCACCACCCGCCTTCCTGCCCAAGGAAGGCAAGTCCAACCCTAGCAGCTCTCTTAAATCAGTGTCCCCTCTACTTTCAGGTGGAGGACCTCTTCCTGACCTTTGCCAAAAAGGCTTCTGCCTTCAACAGCTGGTTTGAAAATGCAGAGGAAGATTTAACAGACCCAGTGCGCTGCAACTCCCTGGAAGAAATCAAAGCCTTGCGTGAGGCCCATGACGCCTTCCGCTCCTCCCTCAGCTCAGCCCAAGCAGACTTCAACCAGCTGGCTGAGCTGGACCGCCAGATCAAGAGCTTCCGCGTGGCCTCCAACCCCTACACCTGGTTTACCATGGAGGCCTTGGAGGAGACCTGGAGAAACCTGCAGAAAATCATCAAGGTGCACCTTCTTCCCTGCTCCCCATCCATTCTGTACTCCACTCCTGCTCAGAGCTGTCAGCCTGGGGCCCCTTGTCTGAGAAGCCCCTTCTTGCTGAAGGATGACAAGACTTAGGAGTAAGTGGAGGGGAAGGAAAAAACCTTGGTCTTGTGTATCAGAAGTTACCATTCATGTCAGTTACCATTCATAGCAACTCACTGCTTGACTGTGATCTGTCACTTCCCCTCCATGTCTTCCCTGGGGTTGTGAGCAAAGAGAGCTGTTAAATCTTCTGAGCTCAGTTAATGTCTCCCAGACTCCTTCCCGTATCATCTTTGGGTTGAGGTTAACCCACAAATGATTCTTGTTCAACTTCAAAAAATTTAGTTCCTGCCCCTCTCAAATTTTAAAGCCAGCCAGTCAGTTCCTAAGGGTAGAACCATCTCCATCCCAGCCCATCCACAAAGGAGTATGCAGCATTTGCCTCCCTTTGGTCCTTAGGAAAGGGAGCTGGAGCTGCAGAAGGAGCAGCGCCGGCAAGAGGAGAATGACAAGCTGCGCCAGGAGTTTGCCCAGCATGCCAACGCCTTCCACCAGTGGATCCAAGAGACCAGGTGCCCAGCCCCTGCAGAAGCCTTGGGGGGCAGGCAGCAGGTCCCTACTGTGCTCAGGCCTGGGGAGCGCTCTGGTCCCCGGGGCTGAGCCCCCAGGCATCCAGCTCCAGACTTGATGAGAGGGGGACCAAGGTGTCACCGCAAGCTCCAGGATGTAGTGTCTTAACCAGAAGGCATGCTTGGAATAAAGAAGGGTTAGGAGCACAGTCTGGTCTGGCTGTGCAGCTGGAAGGGGTGGGTAGAGTCAAAGCAGAGTTCTTGAAAGATGCATGTCCCCAAAGGTTATGTAGCTAGATATCCTGGGCTGCGTGGGACTGTGCTTGGCCCACGGTGAGCTCCCAGAGAGCAACCCAGTGACAGATCATACAAGGGTTGAATACAGTATATGGGTACTGATGTTCTTGGTTTTGCCTTGTGTCTTCTTATCCCCCCCCTCCTGATTGCTGCTTCCCTGGACACCACCTCATCTTACGGCTGCTTGGATGTCATCGCCACAGAACATATCTCCTCGATGGGTTAATATCGTCTTTTTATTTTCTGGGCTCATGGTGTGGTGGTGTCTTGTGAGCTTGTCCCTCCGTCCCCACTGTGGCCTGGCTTGCAGAGGATTCCAGGATGGGCCTTCCTACCCAGGGCCGGCTGCACTTCCCTCGGCCTGTGCAGTCCCAGCCCCGCCCCATGCCCTCTCCATCCCTGTCACCCTACAAAGAGTGTGTCTTACCCCACAGCCCACTGTCGCTGACAGAGCCTGCAGTCTGGGGAGGGGAGCCACTCCTGCTTTTCTGCTCAGATTCCAAGGCTTCTCGTCGGGTAGGGTGTGTGATCATGCAAGGGGGCAGAGCTGGGGTCCGAAGCCTCTGAGAGTCCTTAAGCTTGTTCAGCCATTATGATTATATTGGCATTTTTGCGTCTACTTCCCTAGCATGTCCAGAGGGATCATATTTAGCACTACGTGATCAATGGGCATGAAACTAGACGGCAGGGTTTAGGGGCTCAGGCTGGGTGCAGTCAGTCCACAGCTGACAGAAAGAGCTGTCTGTTGGCCCCAGCACCCCACACAGAGGCTCTATCCTGGCTTTCCTGGGGGCAAGAGAATAGGTGCTGTTGGCCCCAATAGAAGATGGAATGCACGTGATAGAGACAGGGCTTGGAGGAGCCGGCCAGCAGAGCCGGGCAGGGCTGTCCCTCCTAAGTCCTGATTGGCCACCTTTGCATTCTCGCTGAAGCCCACTGTAAGACCCCTCACTGGGATTCAAGAGGCCAGTGTTGGTGGGACTACAGCAGCTTCGGCTAGCATCTCTACAGGTTTGCAGAGAGTAAATCAAGCATTTAATGGTGGTGATGGGAAACATATGTCCAAACCAACCAGACTCTACACACTAAAGGCAGAGCAGTAGGGATCGGAGACTGTGATTTCTAAGAAAGTCTGAGGCCCCAAGACACCCTGGCCCTTGGCTTTCCTCCTTAGCCCCATGGCTGTGTCTTCTGGTCTTGGTCTATCTCCATGAGATGCCATGCTCCCATTTCCCGTGGCTCCTTCCAAGCCCTGTCCCATCTTGCCCAGCCCCAGCATGAGCTGCCCAATGCTGCTTGCCCTCCCAGGCCAGCCCTCGGGTCTCCCACCACATACTGCCTGGGCGCAGGGTAGCCATCTCCTATGCACTGCCAGCTTGGACCTTGTGGCATGTGTCTGCCTCAGTGTGCTTCTGCCCCCTCCCCTTTGGCGTATTCATCTGGGTTCTCTTCTCTGACTGGCACAGTGTATCGTCGGGTCATTCGTGTCTATCCGTATGAAGTTGGGGATGATCTGTCTGGAAGGTTTTTCTCCTCTTACTTCTCTTCTTATCTCACTGTGGTTTTACCAATGCACTCTTGACTTCCCCAGGCGGCTCCGCTTTCTGACTAACCCACCGCCCTCAGCCGCTTGGGAAGGAGGGGTCTGTCCTCCTCCCACTGCACCAGCACCCAGCTTCCTGCCCCCCCCCCCCCCCGATTCTGGGGGTGTGCTTTTCCCTTGGGGAGATGGCGTGACTGTGAGTCTGATCTGCTGGGGTAGGAGGAAGCCCGGTGCCTTGCCTTGCTAGAGCACTTTGAACTTGGGGAGATTTCAGAGCTAACCCTGGCTCACTGGGCTTTAAAAGAGTAGAACTGGGGGAGAGGTGGGTACAGGGGAGGCTGGGCTAAAATTCCAAGGACATGAGTACAATGTGAACTTGTCCTTGCAGGATAACCCCAACTTGTGTCGCTGTTCACTGGTAGCCTCTTGTTCACCTGTGGCCTTGCACTGTTATGTTGGGAAGATGTGGCTCCCCAGAGCCTACCTGTTCTCTAGAACCTGGCCCTGGTTGTCTCTCAATTATGGAACATGAATCCCAGGGCTTAGCCAAAGCCGCCACCTCTTTGGGCAGAGCTGATTAAGTACCACTTTCAAAACCGAAATCTGGTCATGATCTCTTAGCACCCTGAGGGGTCATCTGATTGCATTGCCGCCTGCCATTGCTGTCATTCACCCTAGAATGTGGCTCCCCTCCTCAGGGACCTGCAAGGAGACCCCAGGGGTTTCAGGGGTGACTGTTAGGTTGTCAGCCTCTCCTGCCTAAGGCCTCCGCGTTTTGGGTGTCAGGGCTAGACGGAGTGTCTTACTCTCCCCCATGGTGCACAGAGGGTATGCTATCAAGCCTACAGCTCTGTTCCCATGGGGGAATTTAATTTCTGGATCACCCTTTGAGGGCCTAGCTTGGGCCAGACACGTCACCCTGGCTGGACCCGAGGAGCCACATGAGAAACTGGGTCCTGCTGGGAGCAGGGAACAGGCTGGGTGGAGCTCAGCCCTGGCTCACCAGTTGCCCTTGGGCAGGTGGCTTGCCACATCAGACAGCAGCTTCCTGCCTGATATGAGGAAATGTTCCCTGCTCTCTTTGGCTCACAGGCCAACAGCACCCAAGGTTTATGTTCCTTAATAAAAAGGACTGGAGACTGCCAGGCATTGTGTATCTGACAGGTAGTTATTGGTCTTGATCTGTTGTGATCAGGCCATGTTCTCACTGTGCTTCTGTGTTTAGGTCCTGCATGGTGGAAGAGTCAGGGACTCTCGAATCCCAGCTTGAAGCTACCAAAGTGAGTGCCATCGGGCTTGTGGCCCAGCAAGACCCTTCACACAACCCCCCAACTCCCTCCCCAGGCAGGCCCATCAGAAGAATGAGATGGCTGGTCGGTTACCCCTTTTTCCTCAGCTTAAAGCAGCCTGGGACCCCATCATTTTAAAGAAAGCCTTTAACATTTGTCTTACTTGTGAAGAGGCTCCTTTTGGTTTCAGTATGTGCTGTCTCCCTGGCAAGTCTACCTTCTGGGTTGTGACTCAGTACGTTGAAAGTATCCCTGTGGTGTGAGGCTGTTCTGGATTTAACCTCACTCCCACCTGCCTTGTCCCCTGTAGTCAGCAGCCACACGTCTGGCCCTGCAGGTCTCAGGCTGGGTGTGAGGATACTGAGGAGTGAGTTGAGCAGGCACTTAGGCCTGGTGGCTGAGGCAAGAGCCCCTGTCCCATGCAGCTCTGCTCTCACCCCTGCAGCGCAAACACCAGGAGATTCGAGCCATGAGGAGTCAGCTCAAGAAGATTGAGGACCTGGGGGCCGCCATGGAGGAAGCACTTATCCTGGACAACAAGTACACGGAGCACAGCACCGTGGGCCTGGCCCAGCAGTGGGACCAGCTGGACCAGCTGGGCATGCGCATGCAGCACAACCTGGAGCAGCAGATCCAGGCCAGGTACCTGGGCGGGCAGCAAGGGCTCAGCCACCTGCCGAGGTCATCCCAGAGGCCAGCAGTCAGTGAAGACCTGGGGCATGAGGAACGAACGTGTCACTGCTGTGCAGGGTGAGCACCTGGTCCCTAATTCTGCTTTTCCTTCCAGGAACACTACAGGTGTGACCGAGGAGGCCCTCAAGGAGTTCAGCATGATGTTTAAGTGAGTAGCCCAGGTCCTCCCGGGGGCAGGGTGGGGTGTGCTCAGCAGCAGGCCCGGGTGCTGAGCTGCCTTTGGTTTGTGCTGCAGACACTTTGACAAGGACAAGTCTGGCAGGCTGAACCACCAGGAGTTCAAATCCTGCCTGCGCTCCCTGGGCTATGACCTGCCCATGGTGGAGGAAGGGGAACCCGATCCTGAGTTTGAAGCAATCCTAGACACCGTGGATCCAAACAGGTGTGCTGCAGGGAAGGTGTTGGAAGAATCCTCTGCCCTTGGCTCCTCCTCTGTCCTCCCTGCTCACTCCACTTGTTTCCCCCTCTCCCAGGGATGGCCATGTCTCCCTGCAAGAATACATGGCTTTCATGATCAGCCGGGAAACTGAGAATGTCAAGTCCAGCGAGGAAATCGAGAGCGCCTTCCGTGCCCTCAGCTCAGAGGGAAAGCCGTATGTGACCAAGGAGGAGTTATACCAGGTAGGTGGCTCTGGGGCTTGGGAAGTGGTTTAGAGTAAGGGTTTTTCCAAGACCTTCCCTTTTCTGCTGGGAGGCTTCCCTTTGAAAACTAAAGCCGAAGGTTGCCTATGAATCAGCAGCAGTGCTAGAGTAACAATCCCATTTTAAGCCGTACCCTAGACTGAGTGCTTAAAACATATCACTCACTCCATCTATCTCAAACCACCCTGGGTGAGTTTTATCCTCATGTATAAATGAAACTTGATAGTTGGCTGAGGAACCGTTTAACTGCTAGTAGATGTGCTCTTTACACCCAGTTGGGGTACGAATGCTGAGCACATGGTTCTTCCCGAAACATGTTAGTTGTTGACTAGTCAATTCCAGCTAATGGCAACCCCGTATGTTGCAGAGTAGAACTGCTCCTTAGGAGTCCTCTGGGTGATGTGAATGGGTTAAGCACTCAACTACGAGCTGAAAGGTTGGTGCTTCAAACCCACTCAGAAGTGCCTCAGAAGACAGGCCTGGCAGTGTGCTTCTGAAAGGTCCCAGCCTTGAAAACCCTGTGGAGCACATTTCTACTCTGACACACACAGGGTCGCTGTTGAGTCAATTCTGACTCATGGCAACTAACAGGAGACTTTGAGGAGAACTTCAAATCTCATTGTGTAGACATACGGTTTTCTTGGCTGTGATCTTAATGGAAACAGATCAGCAAGGCTTTTTTTCCATGGTACTGCTGGGTGGGTCCAAACCACCAACCTTTAGGTTAGCAGTCAGGCACAAACTATGCTACTCCAGGACCTTCCCTGAACCCTGGGGGAATTGAAGTCAGGCTCCCCCCATCCCTACCATAGTGCAGGGGTAGCTGGGCTGATAGTGCCATCTTTTCCCTCAGAACCTGACTCGGGAACAAGCGGACTACTGTGTCTCCCACATGAAGCCCTACGTGGACGGCAAGGGCCGCGAGCTCCCCACAGCCTTCGACTACATCGAGTTCACCCGCTCACTCTTTGTGAATTGAGCCTCAGCTCCTAGCCTGGCTTCACACTGCTTGTCGTTGCCTGCCTGCATGTCAGTTCAGTTTTGTGCCCTTAAATATTCCAGACAGTGTTACTTCCAACGTAACCTTGAACCTGCTTAGCTTGGGGTAAGACTTAGTAGAAAACGGTGCTTCAATAAAACGCTTCTGGTCCAATCACAATGGCCCTGTTGCTGTGGGGACTCAGCTTCACATCTTGAAGCCAGCTGCCCTCATTCCATATCAGAAAAATCTAAGCAGCTGGATAGCTCCCTTCTTCTCCCTCCACCCCCAAATAAATGACTCTCCCCCTAAAGGCTTTACTTTTCTTCATTTGGCTCAACACAGATACAGCCTCACACCACTTGCCTCTGGATTTGGGGACACACTCCACCTGACCACAGCCTCCTGAGACCCATCAGCCACATCCTGGCTATTTCCCTTGATGGTCCTCCCTGAGGACAGGTAGAAGGACAGGGGCACTTCAGGTGGCCACCGCCACTGCCAGATGGTCCAAGTCCTCTGTTTCTCGGGGCTTTTGTTCTGTGAACTCTGTGCTCAGCTGCCAAATCTTCACGACGCCCTTGGCATCCCCAGCAGCCAAAAGCTGAGTCTGTTGGCTGTTAAATTCCAGACAGTAGACAGGGCTTTCATCCTGGGTTTGCTTGATAGAAACAGTGGGTTTCTGGGAGCTTTTCTGGAGATCAAACAACTGCACATCGCCTTTAGGGAGAGAAAGTCATAGATGAGAAAGGTTCAGAGCAGTGGCCTCTGAAAACAACTTACACACGCACTTGGTAAGGAAAATTCAGAGTCCACCGTTCAAATAAAGCTAATACCCCGAGTTCAGTCCTCCTCACTAGTGGCCACCATGTTTTTTACAGTCGAGTTTCTGGAGGAAAGGCACCACGTGAAGTTCCTTCCCAACCAGAATTCCACTTAAATGTGTCTGGACCTGGTGTCCCATTTCCTACCTTCCCCAGAAGCAGCTGCAAAAACCAAGGGGCGCACTGGGGACCAGCGGACAGCAAACAGATACTTGTGAGACAGCTGCAGTGAAGTCAGGGGCTGGGCCTGCAGCATGGAATACAGGTGGACGTGGCCGTCGGTGCCCGCACTCAGGAAGAGGTTCCTGGATGGCATGCAGGGCAGAGAGCGAGAGAATCCGTGTCGGGCATCCAGTGGGGCTACTGGGACCTGCCCCCGGACTCCTCCTGGGCTGCTGGGGCTTGCAGAACTTCCCTGGCCCCCAAACCTGGGATGTATCCTTTCCATCCCGAGTAAAGGAAGATTCCCCAGGGCCATACCACCAAAGCTCTGAGTACTGGGGCTTGATGAGGAAGATGGGGGCTTGGAGATTTACAGCATGACAGGTCCTAGTGGACTCGGGGGGGGGGGGGGGGTCAGTGTTTGGGGATTCCCCCTCCCTATGGCCCTTGGACTGATGGAGGAAGAGGAGCCCCAGGCCTGGGCCATCCTTACCTGTGGAAGGGGGAACAGCTCACAGAGTAGATGGGACCGCCGTGGGGAGAGAAGGTAAATTGTGTTGGTGCCCGCAGTGGCACAGAGCTGGGCACCCGTGTGAGGGCTGCTTCCTCTGCTGCTAGGGAACACTTGAGTGGGAAGCCGCCTTCCGTGCCCAGAACAAAAAGGCTGGGGTCAAAGCTGTTGAAAGCCACGGCTGTGACACCCACCTCGGTCTCACCCCGGGTAGGCTGTGGAGAAGCAACAGCCAGGTCAGAGCCAGGAAACTGAAAGCATCATGCCCACCAATGCCAGTGTACAAGGCGGGGCTGCGGCCCCAAGGAGGTCACACAGCAAGTCACAGTCAGCTGTTAACTGCCAGCCTCCCTGATAACATGAGACCTGTGCCCTTGCCTTCCCGCCCCCAGGCTCATGTGCTCAGGAAGCAGACGCGTCTGGGCCCCAAGTTCCACAGGCCCAGCGGCTGCTTTCAGGATCTACTCCGTGGGCAGCAGCAGCCTCGGGCCCCACGTACCTTCTTCAGCTTGGTGTTCCGTGGGAGCTGCTGCGCGACCAGCGCAAAGCCCTCGGTGAGCTGCAGCAGGCCCGTGCCAACTCCCTGCCAGAGCAGCACCCTCCCATCAGTGGCTACGCTCAGCAGCTGGAAGCGGTGGCTGTGTCCAGACACAGGCAGCCAAACCACCTGGGACAACGCGGTGGCAGGGCAAGATCTAGAAAGGGGATGCACAGCCCCCACCTGCCCCACACCTCCCAGCAGGACCAGATGTCTTCCTTGTGTGCATCCCAGGTCCCACCCCGCCCTCCCCTTCTCTTTCAGGGGAGGCCAGGGAGAGCCAGTCTCACCCTCCAGGGGGCCAACATGGGGTTCAAGGTCCCTCCTCTAGTCCAGAATCCCAGTGCTAGCCAAAAGCAAGGACAACGGGAGCTACTCCCTGCAGCTCCCGTGTAGGGGCTGGAACAGCCACAAGGTCATGGGGATGGCTCCTGCCACTGTGGGGGTGGTGGTGGTAATCACTCAAGCCTTGGGGGTTTCAAGAACACCAAAGGCAGCTGTCCAGCTGCCAGCTCCCCAGTGACCCCCTTCACTAGGACAGTGGCTGGCTCTGCCACACAGGTGCCTTCACTCCCGCTCTGCTTCAACTATGAGGTCCATGACAGCAAGGGCAGGTCAGTAAGAATGTGGGAAGATCCCGCCCTGGCCCTGCAGGCCTGCCACTCTGACCTGGTACACAGGGTCCGTGTGTGTGTCATCTGTCAGGCCCGTGCGCCAGAGCAGCGAGTCCTCAGGGCGGCTCATGTCCCACACCAGCACCTCGCCACTGTACAGCCCGCCTGCCGAGACCAAGCAAGCAGGCCTGGGGTGCTTGCACACCCAGAACTAGGCTTCCCGGCCAAGCACCTGCCTCCCCCCATCCTGAGGCAAGACCTGAAGCCAATTCCCCAAAAGCTGTCCCTCAGGAAGAAAAGTCCTGGTCCCCAAGCCTCAGGCCCAATCCCACTTTGCTTCACCCCAGGAAGCCTCTCCCGTGGCCCAGCAACCCTCCATCCTGCTGCCAGGCCATCTCCCCCTGCAATGTACTCTACCAACCCCTCCAGCACCCCTGCCCCTCCCCAATGTACCAAGCTCATACCACACCACCCACAGCTCCCAAGGGCCCCGGCTTCCTCCTACTCGCTGTCCTAACCAGGATGCTCCCTGCTAGGGTGGCCCCTCAGCACCGTCTCTCATCCACACTCCCTTTGAGCCTCAGCTGAGGACTCTGCCTCCTCTCCTCCAAGCTCCCCAGCCCAGTCAGGCACGTGCCAAGTACAGCACCTTCACCTGGGCTGCCAGACTGAGCACATCAGGTCAGGGATGGCCTGGTTCATCTCTACCTCCCAGGAGACCTGCCCCCACGGTGGTCCCGGCAGAGCAGAGAGGCCTGAGCAGCTCACCTGCGATGTGGGCCGGCTGCGAGGGGTGGAAGGCCAGACACATGACAGCGCTGGGCACCTCGACCACTGCCGCCGGCTGCCTGGGGTTCAGTCCTCGGCGGTCCAGGTTCCAGGTACACACGAAGGACTTCAGCGTGCTCCAGTCCCCATCGTCCAGTCTGCACAGGGACACGCCTCAGCTGGCTCTACCGCATGCCCACACTTCACCACAACCCTAATCCCACCTTGCTCCTAATACCTCGCTGCCCACTGACCTAAACAACAGTAACCTGTGTCCTCACTTTGGGCATCAAAGTCCACAGGCTCCTCCATGGCACCCCATGGACATGGCTTTCTCTGGAAAAGGGTCCCCAGGAACTAAGGACAGGGTCTCCCCACCTCCACAGCAGTGGGTGGGGTAGGGGAACCCTGCCCAGTGCATCAAGAAACAGGCAAGAGATGCTCACGGAGAAGGCGAAGCAGGGCCCAGGTGGGGTGCCCAGTGCTGGCAGGTGGGCACCGGAGTCCTGGCTCCCAGCACCCTCCTGCCCACTGCCAACCTTGCCCAGGCAGCCTTGAGACACTCCCAGAATGGTCAAGTCTCTGGATCAGCCCTTCCCTTTGCAGATGGGGAGACAGAGGCCCAGACAAGGGTGCCTGGTCTTAGGGTCTCCCATTGCCCCACCCACAATGCTGTCACTCACCGGCCATAGGCACAAGCCACCACGGAGCCGGTGGTGTTCCAGGAGATGCTGGTCACATGTAGACCCTGCCCTTGGGCTGGGGGATAGCCCAGGGTGTGCAGGCAGGATACCTGCAAGAGACAGGTCATCTCTGGTTGTGGAGAGACTGGAACACTTATACACTGTTGGTGGGAATGTAAAATGGTACAACCACTTTGGAAATCAATTTGGTGCTTCCTTAAAAAGCTAGCATAGAAATACCATATGATCAGCAATCCCGGTCCTTGGATATATCCTAGAGAAGAGCTGTCACACAAACAGATATATGCATACCCATGTTCTTTGCAGAACTGTTCATGACAGCAAAAAGATGGAAACAACCTAGGTGCCCATCAATGGACAAATGAATAAACAAATTATGGTATAGCCACACGATGGAATACTACGCAACAATAAAGAACAATGACGAAGCCGTGAAACATCTTGTAACATAGAGGAAGGTGGAGGTCATTATGCTGAGTGAATTTAGTCAGTCACAGAAGGACAAATATTGTATAAGACCTCTATTATAAGAACTCAGAAAGGGTTTAAACACAGAAGAAAACATTCTTTGATGGTTACGAGGGTGGAGAGGGAGGGTGAGGGTTATTTACTAACTAGATAGTAGATAAGAATTACCTTAGGTGAAGGGAAGGACAGTACTCACTACAGGGGAAGTCAGTACAACTGGACTAAACCAAAGCTAAGAAGTTTCTTGAATACAGCCAAACACTTTGAGGGACAGAGTAGCAGGAGTCACGGTCTGGGGACCATGCTTTCAGGGGCCATCTAGGTCAACTGGCATAACAAAGCTTATTCAGAAAATGTTCTGCATCCTACTTTGGTGAGTGGCATCTGGGGTCTTAAGAGCCAGCAAGCGGCCATCTAAGATGCATCAATTGGCCCCAACCACCTGTAGCAAAGGAGAATGACAAACACCAAAGACACAAGGAAAAGTAGTAGCCCAAGAGACAGAAAGGGCCACACAGACCAGAGACTTCATCAACCTGAGACCAGAAGAAGTGGATGGTGCCCGGCTACCACCGATGACCACCTTGACAGGGAAGACAACAGAGAGTCCCTGATGGAGCAGGAGAAAGGTGGAGAGCAGAACTCAAGTTCTAGTAAAAAGACCAGACTTAATGGTTTGACTGAGGCTGGAGGAACCCTGGAAAGCATGGCGCCCAGACTGTCAACCCAGAACTAAAACAATTTCCAAGGCCAACTCTTCAGACAAAGATTGGACTCGACTATGGGACATAATACTGGTGAAGAGTGTGCTTCTTAGCTCAAGAAGATACTTGAGACTAAATGGGCAGCTCCTGCCCAGAGGTGAGATGAGAAGGCAGAGAAGGTCAGGAGCTGGATGAATGGACACAGAAAATCCAGGGTGGAAAGGAGGAAGCATGCTATCACAGTATAGGGAGAGCAATTAGGGTCCCATAACAATGTATAAATTTTTTGTATGAGAGACTAACTTGAATTGTAAACTTTCACTTAAACTACAGTAAAAAAAAAAAAATACAAGAAATAGGTCATCCCCAATCCTAAGCTGCAAGAACTACCCAGCAGGTGACCTTATGGCCTCCTAACAAAAACCACACAGTCTTGGGCAGCCCGAAGGCCTAAAGCTACCCAGTCCACTGCCCAGCCCTGGATGGAAATGTGGAGCCTCCATCCCGTCATCTCCCCTACCAGGATGCTTCCAGAAACCCAGAAGGAAAGGTCTTGAGAATGGAGCAGAAGGCAGGCTCCAAACCAGAGCCATGTCCCGTTTCACATCTATCCTACGCACAATTACAGAAGTTTCAACATAGCTTCTCAGCCCAGAGCAGCCTAGAAGCAACAATGAGAAGGGCTGACAATGCTGGCCACTGGAGGGATCAGCACCACCTTTCCAGGAGGGAGTTTACACCACAGATCAAAACTCACCGGGAAAGTTGCATGCCTTCTGATCTCACCAAAAAAAAGTTGCCACTGAGTCGACTGTGACTCATGGCAACCCCACGTGTGCAGAACAGAACTGCATCACAGAGTTTTCAAGGCTGTGACCTTGCAGAAGCAGACTTCCAGGCATTTCTTCCAAGGTGCCTCTGGGTGAGTTCAAACCTCCAACCTTTTATGGTTAATATTCAAACATTTAATTGTTTGTGCCACTCAGGGACTCCACTCTTGACCTCACGACTCCATGTAAAAGAACAATCAATGGAAAGAATCCAACATCTGTAAAAAGCTATATGGTGGGAACCCTCACACACTGCTGAAAGGAACACAAAACAGTGCAGTCACTTTGGAAAACAGTCTGGCAATTTTTCAAACAGTTAAACATGTTATATGATCTAACAATTCTACTTCTAGGTATATACCAAGCGAAATGAAAACATATGTCCACACAAAAAGCTGTACGTGAACGGTCACAGCAGCATTATCCACAACGGCAAAATGGTGGAAACAACCTAAGTGTCAATCAACAGAAGAATGGATAAACAAACTGTGGTATATCCATGCCCTGAAGTATTATTCAGCCATAAAAAGGAAATGGAGCACTGATACACGCCGCAACATGGACGAACCTTGAAAACATGCTGAGTGAAAGCAGCCAGTCAAAAAAGGTCACATACTGTATGATTCTATTAACATGAAATGTCCAGAACAGGCAAATCCAGAGGGACAGAAAGTAGATTCATGGTTGCCAAAGGACAGAGGCCAGGTGGAATGGTGCATGACAGCTAAACGGGTACAGGGTTTCCTTTGGGGGTGATAAAAATGTTCTAAAATTGATTGCTATGATGGTTGTGCAATTCTGTCAATACACTGAAACCCACTGAATCGTACACTTGAAAGGGGTGAACTGGATGGTACGTGAACTACATTTCAATAAACCACAACAAACCCACTGCTGTCTATTCCGACTCATAGCGACCCTACAGGACAGAGTAGAGCCGCCCCATAGGGTTTCTGAGGAGCGGCTGGTGGATTCAAACTGTTGACCTTTGGTATACGCAGCCAAGCTCTTAACCACTACACCACCAGGACTTCATATTTCAATAAAGCTATTATTTACAAACAAGCTATACAGTGGGGTAGGAGGTGAAGGGGGCACAAGGAGGCCTTCAGGGGTCTGGTAATGTTGTTCCTTATCTGGGTTCTGATTCCACAAATGTTTTCACTTTGTGAAAAACTGTGGACCTGCACACTTGTAACGTGTGTACTTTGTTTATATCACAGTAAAAGTTTACATTAAACATAAAACTATACGCACTGTTATTTATCATAAAATCAAAACTGCAATGATTAGAAATAAACTTAAAATCTAAGAATGAGAACACAAAGGGGCCCAAGGGTATTTTGGAACAATGGGGGCAGTTCTGGATCCTACCTGTGGTGGGTTCTGTGTTTGCCAAGACTCCGTATAGTCAAAAGCGTGAATTCTGCTACATGTAAAATATACCTCAAAACACCTGACCAAAATCAAAAAGGATAGGGATGAAATATTACACAGCATTTCCAAAGGACAAATGTGAAGTCCACGTAGCACCATGACAATACTGGACAACTTTGTTAATGAAAAGAAGAGACTACAAGACTGTCACCCCAGCTCTGTAAGGACCACACGTGTGGGAACTAGGGAGGAAATGACAGCAAGGTCAATATGAGGAACTATGGGTGACTTCTTCCTTATCCCTAATTTCTGAGCATTCAGTAATGCTGTTACACCGTGTTTAGGATCTGAAAATTATAGTTTTTAATTAAGAGCAACACATCAGCCTTTCTCGAACCGCTAGAGCAGCACCAAGGGCAGTGGTGAGGTGTCAAGGCTAGCACCGTTGACAGCAAGACATAGGAACCCAACATCAGGCCAGATGGTAACGCCACTCTGGGGAATAAACAAGAACTGCCTCAAAGAAGAAAAACAAAGTTAGAGATTTGCTGCAGTTCTGTTAGATAACAGCAAGGTCTGAAAACAGCCTTCTGTCTGACATTAGGAAACGGCTAAGGAACATCAGGACAATGGAGAGACAGGCACAGCTGCTCAAAGAGAGGGTGCCTGACCTCGTGCCTCGTTCAAATGTTACTGTTGGATAAACTTCTAGAAATGAACCTGCTGTCTGAAATGTCCACCAACAGGGAACCCAAATAAATGATGGTGTGTCTGTGCAGGAGGACACGATGCAGCTGAAGAGTCTACAGGTGCTGAAGTGGAAAGCTACGGTGAGAAAGGGCACAGTACATTCCATTTTTGTTTAAAACATTCTTAATGACAATAGCAAGCACATTAATGCTACGTGTTGGTCTAGCACTGAAAAAACTGTTGTTGTTGTCAGGTGTCGTCGAGTCAGTTCTAACTCACAGCGACCCTATGTACACAACAGCACAAACACAGCTCAGTCCTGCACCATCCTCACAATCATTGCTATGTTGCAGTCACAGTGTCAATCCATCTCAATGAAGATCTTCCTCTTTATCGCTGACCCTCTACTTTACCAAGCATGATGTCCTTCAGGGACTGGTCCCTCCTGATAACATGTCCCAAGTATGTGAGATGAAGTCTTACCATCCTCCTTTCTAAGAAGCATTCTGGCTGTACTTCTTCCAAGACAGATTTGTTCATTGTTCTGGAAGTCCATCGTATATTCAATATTCTTTGCCAACACCGTAATTCAAAGGCATCAATTCTTCTTCAGTCTTCCTTTTACATTGTCTAGCTTTCGCATGCATAGGAGGCAACTGAAAATAACATGGCTTGGCATCTCATAACATGGATGAAACTGGAGGACATTATGCTGAGTGAAATAAGTCAATCACAAAAGGGCAAATATTGTATGAGACTACTACTGTAAAAACTCATGAAAAGGTTTATACACCAAAAGAAACAATCTTTGATGGTCATGAGGGCTGGGAAGAGTGGGGGGGAATACTAAATACACAACAGATAAGCAGTAACTTTGGTCAAGGGTAAGACAGTACACAAAACTGGGGAAGCCAGCACAACTTGTACAAGGCAAGGTCATGGAAGCTCCACAGACACATCCAAACTTCCTAAGGGACCAAATTACTGGGTAGAGGGATGTGGGGACCATGATCTCAAGGAACATCTAGCTCAACTAACATAACACAGTTTATAAAGAAAATGTTCTACATTCTACCTTGGTGAGTAGCATCTGGGGTCTTAAAAGCCTGTGAGCAGCCATCTAAGGTACTCTACTAGTCTCACCCCTTCGGGAGCAAGGGAGAATGAAGAAAACAAGATACAAGGGAAAGATTAGTCCAAAGGACTAATGGACCACAGCCACCATGGCCTCCACCAGACTAAGACCAGTACAACTAGATGGTGCCCGGCTACCACTGCTGACTGCTCTGACAGGGATCACAACAGAAGGTCCCAGCAGAGCTGGAGAAAAATGTACAACAAAATTCTAACTCACAAAAAAAGACCAGACTTCCTGGTCTGACAGAGACTGGAGAAACCCCGAGAGTATGGCACTTGGACACCCTTTTAGCTCAGTAATGAAGTCACTCTCAAGGTTCACCCTTCAGCCAAAGATGAGATAGGCCCATAAAACACAACGAGACTAATGGGGCACAACAGCCCAGAGACAAGGACTAGAAGGCAGGAGGGGACAGGAAAGCTGGTAATAGGGAACCCAAGGTCGAGAAGGGAGAGTGCTGACATGTCGTGGGGTCGTTAACCAATGTCATAAAACGGTATGTGTACTGTTTAATGAGAAAGTATTTGTTCTGTAAACCTTCATCTAAAGTACAATAAAAAAAAATTACAAAAGAAAATAACATGGCTTGGGTCAGGCACACCTTAAGTCCTCAAAGCAACATCTTTGCTGTTTAACACTTCAAAGAGGTCTTTTACAGCAGATCTGCACAGTGCAATACGTCATTTGATTTTCTGACTGCTGCTCCCATGGGTGTTGATTGTGGATCCAAGTAAAATGAAATCCTTGACAACTTCAACAATTTCTCTGTTTATCAAGATGTTGCTTATTGGTCCAGTTGTGAGGATTTCTGTCTTCTTTATGTTAAGGTGTAATCCATACTGAAGGCTGTAGTCTTTGATCTTCATCAGTAAGTGCTTCAAGTCCTCTTCGCCTTCAACAAGCAAGACTGTATCATCTGCATACCACAGGCTGTTAATGAGTCTTCCTCCAATCCTGATGCTGCATTCTTCTTCATATAATCCAGCTTTTTGGATTATAAGCCAAAGTGTTAACCTTCACTGTCTATATATTACAGTATGCATTTCTGTGAAAACATTTATTAGAATGAACACATACTACTTGTGCAATCAGAAAAAAATAAAGACATAAAAAAGGGGAAGGTGATACACATATGGACTAAATGGATTCACAGAAATGTGGAAAAGGCCTAATAATATGGACTAAAAACTTAACATCACCAAATGCAACTGTGCAATGGGCATGAGCACTGACGTGGACAGAACGTGTTGAGATTTTAATGATCATTAAGTTCTTTTCCTTGTGCCTCGCTTAAAACGACACAGTGACTCCACTCTTTGGTGTGGCACCTGGCAACTTTTTCAGAGCGATTCTGATGATTTCTCTCAAGTAAATCAACTCTCACACATCCACCTAGCCTTTGTGAACAAGCAGCTATCGATCACTGAAAATAGATGGACTGGAGGCAAAAGAAGGGGGAGAAGAGAAGTGGGTTAGAACTTCTGAATACATAACTACCTCACCTCACTGGGCAAATCTGCTGCAAAAGACCTCTTTAAAGTTTTAAAAAGCAAAGATGTAATTCTGATGGTTAAGGTGCACTTGACCCAAGCCATGGTCTTTTCAACTGCCTCATATGCATGCAAAAGCTGGACAATGAAAAAGGAAGACAGAAGCATTCTAACTGTAGTGTTGGCAAAGAGTAGTGACTATACCATGGACTGCCAGAACAACAAACAAATCAAGTCTTAAAAGAAATACAACCCGAATGCTCCTTAGAAGCAAGGAAGACAAGATTTCAACTCGCTTACTTTGGATATGTCATCAGGAAAGACCAATCACTAGAAAAGGACGCCATGGTTGGTAATGCAGAGGGTTAGCAAAAACTAGGCTGATCTTCAATGAGATAGACTGACACAATACCCACAAAAATGGACGTAAACGCATCAATCGGTCCCAACCCATCTGGAGCAAAGGAGAATGAAGAACACCAAAGACACAAGGAAAATATTAGCCCAAGAGATAGAAAGGGCCACATAAACCAGAGACTTCATCAGCCTGAGACCAGAACTAGACGGTGCCTGGCTACCACCGATGACCGCCCTGACAGGGAATACAACAGAGAGTTCCTGACGGAGCAGAAGAAAAGTTGGGTACAAAACTCAAATTCTAGTAAAAAGACCAGACTTAATGGTGTGACTGAGACTGGAGGGACCGCGGAAGACACGGTCCCCGGATTCTCTGTTAGCCCAACACCAAAACCATTCCTGAGGCCAACTCTTCAGACAAAGATTAGACTGGAGTATGGGACATAAAATGATATTCGCAAAGAGTGTGCTTCTTAGACTAAATGGGCAGCTCCTGTCTGGAGGTGAGATGAGAAGGCAGAGCGGGTCAGGAGCTGGTTGAATGGACATGGGAAATCAGGGGTGGAAAGGAGGAATATGCTGTCACAGTATAGGGAGAGCGATTAGGGTCACTTAACAACATATGTATAAATATTGTATGAGAGATTAACTTGAATTGTAAACTTTCACTTAAACTATAACAATAAAATAAATAAAGTATACTCCAGAACTCAAAAAGCTGAGCAGTCCGGGTGCTTAGTGCTGGGTGAGCAGCCTGTCCTGGGGCTCCTGAAGAGATACCAGCCAAGTGAGGCTCAGCATGGAGCAACAACAAAGAGCCCAATCAAAGGCTCCCTGATCTTGAAACCAGCACAGCTTATATAAGGAAAGGTCATGGAAGCTCCACAGACACATCCAAACTTCCTAAGGGACCAAATTACTGGGTAGAGGGATGTGGGGACCATGGTCTCCAGGAACATCTAGCTCAACTGACATAACACAGTTTACAAAGGAAATGTTCTACATTCTACCTTGGTGAGTAGTGTCTGGCGTCTTAAAAGCCTGTGAGCAGCCATCTAAGGTACTCCACTGGTCTCACCCCTTCGGGAGCAAGGGAGAAGAGAACAGGATACAAGGAAAAGATTAGTCCAAAGGACTAATGGATCACAGCTACCAAGGCCTCCACCAGACTGAGTCCAGTAGAGCTAGATGGTGCCCGGCTACCACTGCTGACTGCTCTGACAGGGATCACAACAGAGGGTTCTGGACAGAGCTGGAAAAGGATGTAGAACAAAATTCTCACACACAAAAAAAGGACCAGATTTACTGGCCTGAAAGAGACTGGAGAAACCCCGAGAGTATGGCCCCTAGACACCCTTTTAGCTCAGTGGTGAAGTCACTTCCGAGGTTCACCATTCAGCTGAGGATTGGACAGCCCCATAAAACAAAACTGGACTAATGAGGCACAGCAGTCCAGGGACAAGGACTAGAAGGCGGAAGAGGATAGGAAAGCTGGTGATAGGGAACCCAAGGTTGAAAAGGGACAGTGTTAACATGCAGTGGGGTTGTTAACCATTGTCATAGGGCAACGTGTACTAATTATTTAATGAAAAACTACTTTGTTCTGTAAACCTTCATCTAAAGTGAGAATAGCAGCACAACTGGAAGAATGTAATCGATGTCACTGAACTGTGCATGTTGAAATTTTTGAAATGGTCTATCTTTGGCTATGTATATTTTCACCAAAAAAAAAGTTTGAGAAGGGAGAGGGTTGACATGTCGTGGCGTTGTTAACCAATGTCATAAAACAATATGTGTACTGACTGTTTAATGAGAAACTATTTGTTCTGTAAAACTTCACCTAAAGTACAATTAAAAAAAAAAAAAAAAAAGAACCGGCTCCCTGATCTCAAAGCCTAGGGTATCTGTCCAACTCTGAACTGTGCCTGCGAGACACTGAAGTCATAGAGCACACAGTGAAATCAGACACACCAGGGTTCAAATCTCAGCTCAGCCAGTTGACAGCTGTGTGACCTTACACAAGTCCCTTAGTCTCTCTGAACCTGTTTTCTCATCTCTAAAATGGAGATCTTAATAGTACTACCTTGTTTTGAGGAATAAGTGAGATAATACGGGAGAAGCCTAGTACCTAGTAGGCTGCACAGCACCTGGAGGAGGCCTAGCAGAGAGGCCAAGGGAATAAGATCCAGAGTCAGACTGCCCAGGTTCAAATCCTGCCTCCATCACTCACTAGCTCAGTTTGATTCTGGAAATGTTACTTCAACTCTGGGTCTTCACTTCCAACTGTAAAGTGCGGATAACAATAGGACCTACTTCAAAGGACAATAGTGCCAGCTTAATGACTTCTTATAAAACAGGTCAGAACCTGGCAGAAAGTACAAGCTCAAGGAATGCCAGCTGTTATTATATTGGTGTTGTCATTATTTAAGTGGAGCAAAAGAAAGAATTAAAGAGGGGCAGAAGCTTGGACCCTGAGCCGGCGAGGGGGGCTCTCCGTGCCTGCACCGCTTTATTCCTCACCGTCTGGTGCTGTTCCGTCCAGTTCACCTCGAAGCCATCAAATGCGTGACTCTGCCGATTCTTGTTCAGCTCTCGGATGACCATGCCCTCCACCCTCCGAAGAAAGGCAGCAAGCCGGGGGCTGTCCTGCTGGGATGCAGTAGGCATGCTAAGTGGCACCGGGGGCTCGGTCTGTACCTCAGCATCGGCATGCTCCCTGGCCTGGGCGGCTGCCTCCGCAGTGGCAATGCTGGCTGTCTGGCAGCTTTTCTGGAAGGAGATCAACACACAGCAGTCACCACCCAGCTGCTCCCCCAGCATCACTCACTGACAGCCCAGTGCACTTGCAGCAGCACCTTCACTGCTGTCTGTCCTCCTCAGACTAATGGACCTCTGTTCACTTTGTCTACCTAAAGTTTGCCCCCTTCCTGTTGGAACAAGCCCATCCTTCTTAGGAGAAACCCACCCTATATGGTTTGGGTGGAGATGATCCCTCAACCCTCCTATGTTCCACTGAGGTGGACACATGACCTAAGCTAGCCAATCAGAGTACTGTACCCCTTCCTGAGCCACAGTGATTGGTTCACGGATGTTCACATGAACCAAACAGGCAAGTCAAAGCTGGCCCTGGGATCGTTGACGAAACTATGGGGAGACACAGGAGTGCCTTTTTTTTTCTTTTTTTATTGTGGTAAAATACATAATAACAGAACAGTTGCCCCTTCAACCATTTTCACATGTACAGCTCATTGACAATTATGCTCACCATGTTGTGCAACCATCCCCGCTATGTTTCCAAATTTTTGCATCATCTTTAATAGGAACTCAGTGCCCCTTAAGCAATAACTCCCCCTTTCCCCTTCCCACCCATCTCTGGTAACCACTAATAAACTCTATGCATTTGCCTGTTCTGGATATTTCACGTAAGCGGGACCATCCATCCAGTATTTGCCCTTTTGTGTGTGACTTATTTCACTCAGCGTATTTTACAAGTTCACCCATGTCGTAGCATGTAGCAGAGCTTCAGTTCTCTTTATGGCTGAGTAATATTCCACTGCATGTATATACCACATTGGTTTATCCATTCACCTGTTGGTAGACATCTGTGTTGTTTCCACTTTTTGGCTACTGTGAATAGTGCTGCAATGAGCACTTGTGTACAAGTATCTGTTTGCATTCCTGCTTTCAAGTCTTTTGGGTATATACCTAGGAGTGGAATTGCTGGGCCGTACGGTAATTCTGTGTTTAACTTTTTTAGGAACCGCCAAACTGAATGCAAAATGGCTGCATCATTTTACTTTCCCACCAGCAAAGGATGAGAGTTCAAATGTCTCCACATTCTCGCCAACACGTTTTTCTGATAATAGCCATCCTAGTGTAGGTGAAGTAGTATTTCACTGTGGTTTTGATTTGCATCTCCCTCATGACTAATGAGACGCCCTGGTGGCGCAGTGGTTAAGAGCTCAGGCTGCTAACCAAAAAGTTGGCAGTTCGAATCCACCAGTTGCTCCGTGGAAACCTTATGGCACAGTTCTACTCTGTCCTATACGGTCACTATGAGTCAGAATCGACTCAATAGCAACTGGTTTGTTTTGGATTTTAATCACCAACGACTTTGAGCATCTTTTTACATACTGAAGATTTGTATATCTTCTTTGGTGAAAAGGAATGCCCCTTCTAAAGACACTGACAGCTCTAGGACTCATGTAATCTTAGAGCCAGTAGTAGCCACCTTAGCTAGCACAAGGGAAGAACCTCATAGCTTCTCCCTGCTCAAGTCCCTCATTTGACAGGCAGCCCTCGGGGGTGGGGTACCTTCCAAAGCGCCCACATGATCAAGGGGAACACGTGTCCATGATGGGCTAGTAGGGCTGGGGGGGGGGGCAGACTGCTCCTCAGCCACCCCTTCTCTCCACCCTGCCATCTGTCTCCAATTCCTTTTCCCTGCCCAAGAAGGCACAGGTACAGACCTGGGATCTGGGAAGGAGATGCCCACTGCCCTTTCTTACCGGGACATCCAATCTTTGCCAGACGAGGGGCTGTGATCACTGTTGCTGACAAGAGAGACTCTCCTCACCTGGCCACTCCTCTGGCACCTGCACTGCCAAAGAACTGACAAGTCCCTGGACCCGCTGACTCTCCCCCTGCCTCCAGCTCACTCAGGCTTGGGAAGGTGGGGCCAGGGGTGATGGCCGTCTCCTAGTGAGCCTGAGGGAAGGTGGCTGGCCCCACACAGGGGCAGCTCTCTTCAGCAGGTAATGCACTCAGCACCTGCACCCCATCCTCACCTTCAGGTGCTACCCTAATTCCCTCTTTGCTTGTCTGTCGCCCCGCTGAACTGGGAGTTCCTCCAGCACAGAAACCCCATGTGCTCTACTCTTATATCATCAGCCCCTAGCATGGTATTTGGCACACAGTCGATGTTCATCACTTATATAAAAACATATTCGCTGACTATCTACTTGCCAGGCTCTGTTCTGGGTACTTAGGATACAGCAGAAAACAAAACAGGCAAGATTATTGTGCCTAAGGAGCTTACATGGGAATGAGGGTAGGGGACAGACATTAAATAAACAAGAAAAAAAATCAAACAACAATCGAGCTAATTGCAATGCAGAGTTACAGGAGGGAAAGAGAGCAGCCAGAGAGGCCTCCCTGGGGAGCTGGCATCTGAGTTGGGATGTGAAGGACAAGGAGGAGACATACAAGGAGAGCGCTTCAGGAAAGAGCGTCCCAGGCAGGGGTGGGAAGGCCTTATCAAGACCTTACAATAAAAAAAGGTCCACATGGTCAGAGTCTAGACAGCCAGTGGTGTGTCCGGGGTGGGGGGCGGGAATGGCACCATGGGCAAGGCGCAGGCCATGAGGAGCCTGAGAACCAAGATGCAGAGCTGGGATTTCCTTCTAACATAACCCACTGGAAGGCTTTAAACAGTGGTGTGACACAGATACAACATTGTAGAAGACATCTCTGGCCACCCTGTGAAGCATGGACAGCAGGAGGGCAGAGCCCAGGCGGCAGGAGGTCTGCAGTCTAGGTGAGGATGACAGTGGTAGGGGTAGCAGAGATGAGACAGGGCAGCTTCAAGATGTTTTGGAGAGAGTGTTGAAAGGACAGGACAGATCAGCAATCAGGGATGGGGTGCAGAAAGGAAGGGATCCAGGTTAACTTCAGGGTGCTCGCCTTGAGAACCAGATGGATATGACGGCAAATGCTGGGAGAAGAGAAGAGTGGGGCAGTTGTGCTGGACCACACCGAAACTGAGATGCCTCTTGGACACCCATGTGGAGGTGTCAAGTATTCCCAAGAGGTCACCAGACAGGAGGCTCTGGAGAGCATGATCAAAGATATGACTTGAAGCCACAGGCCTGAAGGAGGCCCCCAGGGGAGCATGTACACAGAGGGAGCCCCATAAACATTTGCTGAATGAATGAATGGACATGGGGATCAGAAAATATACACACTGAGCTAAAACTTTAAGAGATCACAGGAGAATTTCAAACCATGATAATAGTGTCCATTATTACATGCTAACTGGCAGGCACTGTCCCAGGAGATTTACCCATATCATCTTATTCATCCTCACAACCACCCTATGAAGTAAATCCTTTTTTTACATGACAAACGTTGGCACTGAGGCACAGAAAAGTTAAGTAACTCACCCAAGGTCACAGAGTGAAGAAGCAATAGCAATGGCACTTGAACCCAGGCAGTCTGACTCCAGATCTTCATCATGGTACAACATTGCCTCCCAAGTCAGTATTCTCTCCAAAGCACTATAAAACTCTGGACCTAAACACATCCTATGAATGCAGAACAGTGTTTCTAACAGAATGTTACATGAATATCTTAATACAAAAATTAATGTAAAATCACAACCACAAGCAAAAATATCCACTGAAGATCAAGCTCTCAACCAACCATTTTCAGGTATTTTCATTAATATGCCTTTTACTGCTTGCTTACTAAGGTAAACAACAAATGCCAAAAAACTAAGGCAAATTTACAGGGGGAAAAAACAACAACCCTAAAATGACACTGTACCCACAAATGTTTTCTGTGAATTGATACGAAACCACTGGGACACCTAAATCAACTTCCCTTGGTTTGAGATCTGCTTATCTGGCCCGACCTTGACCCCTTTGGGGATGAGGCCCAAGGCCCACAGAAGGAAAGAGCTTGCTCAGGGCCACCTGGGCAAAGTGGCGCCCTCCATGCTAGGCAGCTGTGGCCGGGGCAAGGGTGATGCTCGAGTAATAAGCACCCTGAGAAGTCAAAGGAAGGATTCAATGTTGAACGGTCTCCTTGCTTCCTGGGCTTCGGCAGCACTGGGACCAAGAGAGGGACAGTGTTGAGGTGGCTGGGCCTACAGCCTGACTCCTAGCTGTAGGGAAAAGCAGAGGGTCTGGGGGCCAGGCCTGACATAATCACACTGGGAGGTCAGGCTGAGGCAAACAGGAAAGAAGCTCCCAAACCAAGCTCATCAGGCTCCATGCATTTGAGTCTGAAGCTCTGACGGCCTTCAGGGGAGTGGGAAGGTGGCAGGACTCAGGAAGCAGAGACCACAGGGGAAGTCTGGGGGCCCTCAGTTGTGGGGCTAGATGCTCCACAGTCTAAAACCCAGCTCTCCTGCACCAAGAAAGCCTGCATATATGAGGAATCCCAGAATGAGAAGAGGCTTTGTAACTCCTGCGTCTTACTGATGAAGGAAACTGAGGCCCAGAAAGGGGAGGTATACCTTCTGGAGAACCTGCTCACCCAAGAAGGGCCCCTTTCTCAGAAAACCTCCTATCCAAGCCACAGGCTAGGCCCCAGCAGCCATGTTTTCCTGGGGACCCCGCACCCAGACTGTGGCTACTGACTGGATGAGAAGTAAACACTAACTGAGGCTGGGCCAATCACATTCTCTTGGGGAAATTAAGAACTGAGACAAAGATTCACCAAGTTAGTCTGTACATGCCTGGAACTGAAACATGTAAACCTGGGGGCTGAGGATCAGCCAGCCTCCACAACGTGGGCAGGGGAAGCAAGCGGAGAAAGCCAATCTGCACAGACAGGTCTCAAGAGAATATGTGAGAAAAGCAGAGCTGGGAGGTGGAATGAGTCCCCCAAGCCTTCTAGACTCTGGTCTCTCCCTTCCTCAGCACCAGCCAGCCACACGTACTATGCTGAGGTCCCTCAGACACCTCTGCAGCCCTAAGTGTCTGACACTGGCTTCTGTAATTTGCTATCAAAGTGTCCTTAACCAATGCTGAAGATGGCTCAGCAGGTCATATGGGCTCCTAGACTCCCAAACTACCACCCAACAAGGCCTCCCTTCTGAAAGCGCTGGCCATTCTAGGAACACTTGTCACGACAGAGGAAACGGCCCCACTCGGTCAGGAGACTACTCTCTCAACCCAGCACTTCACTGCCAACAGCGGTCAGAAGAGTGTGCTGGGAGGCCTGGGCTCTTGCCTTCAGCCTCAAAAGTGAAACAGACACTAGTGTCTCCTTATAACTACAAGTGACTCAGTCAGAAACTGTCTAACCAGAGAAATCCAGATGCCATTATGGGGAGGACAAATTTCAGAGTCGTAAGTACAATGCAGTCACTTTCTTACTAAAAAACACACATTCTGGATTTCCTTGATTCTAAAATGCATTGATTATAAAACCTACCAATTATTTAGTAATAGGTCTTCAAGGGGAACCTATGTTAACTATACATACCAGTTGCAAGACATATCCCTTTTTAAGATCTGTTAAAATGGGAGGAGGGGAAGAATGTCTTACAACTCAAGAAATACAACACCATACAGTCTGTGTGTAGGTTTAGGATGATATATGGTTGATTATAGTCCTTGCTCACCTCCCTGGGGTAGTAACCACCACCACCAAACACGAGGCAATTACTTGGAGCCAGCCTCTGGGCTAAGCTAACAGAGTCCATTTCATCCTCCCCGCCACCCTGAGCCGGCACATCCGTCTCCATAGTGGAAAAGGACCTCAGACTCACCTGGTGGGCTTGTCCAAACACAAATGCTGTCCCCCACCCAATACAGAGCTTCTGATTCAGCAGGTCTGGGGTGGGGCCCGAGTGTGCTCAGCTAACAAGCTCCAGGTGATGCTGATGTTGCAGGTGTGGTGACCACACTCAGAACGCGTGGTGTAAGCAAGCTCCTCATTTCTATGCTTCCTAGGCCCAGAGAAGGTCACTGGGTGGCGCAGTTTGCACTCCACTAAAACTCAATGTCGTCAAGCCAATTCCAACTCATAGTGAACCTTATAGGACAGGGAAGAACTGCCCCACAGGGTTTCCAAGACTGTAAATCTTTACGGAAGCAGACTGCCACATCTTTTTCCTGCACAGGAGCTTGTGGGTTAACCACTACGCCACCAGGGCTCCTTTGCACTCAACTAAAAAAAAACCATTCCCGTTGAGTCGATTCCGACTCATAGCGACTACTAACCTACAGAAGGTTGGCAGTTTGAATCCACTCAGAAGCTCCTAAGAAGAAAGACCTATCGATCTGCTTCCATGAAGATTACAACCAAGAAAACCCTATGGAGCACAGTTCTACTCTGTAATACAAGGGTCACCATGAGTTGGAATCGACTCAACAGCAACGGGTTTGATTTGGGTTTTGGGCCCAGGGCCCATCATCTCTAAAGCCTCCTCTTTAATCCCATGCCTTAACTTCATGCCTAGCATGGTACAGGCAATGTTCACATCATCACCCCGCTTTTGACTGCCTCCTCTTATCACCCACCAGCCCTACTCTGCGGGACAGGGTTCCACCTGGGGTGGGGCAGGGTTATTCCTCACAGGCTGAGGAATGCTGCAAAAAAAGAGCTCACCAAAGGGATGCTATGCAACCCTGTGGGAGTGGCTTGTCATTACCTTGCCACTTCCATTCATGTGCCCTTGATCCTCCGTTCCAGAATTTCCCTTTTCCTCAGGTTCC
Source organism: Dugong dugon (assembly GCA_030035585.1). Lineage (NCBI taxonomy): Eukaryota > Metazoa > Chordata > Mammalia > Sirenia > Dugongidae > Dugong > Dugong dugon. The sequence goes on from CM057471.1 coordinate 73,297,553, forward strand.
CTTCAATCCCAAGTCCTCCCTTCCCTTCAGAGACCTGCATACACACCTGATGACTACTCAGGGGTGCTGGAGGTGATGATGAATCCCCACCCCAATTCAGCAGCTCTTTATCAGCACATAACAAACCTGCTGACAAAATCTGACCGTGGTGTAAAATACATTTGATGCTAATAAGCAGACGGTGTGATGGGAATGTCCTGGCAGATGCAATGTTGAGCTGAGTGAGTTTTGTGATGCGATATGGATGATAATTGTCTAAGAGTGTGGGGTAACACTGAACCAACACCAAGATACAATCTCCTGTTTACTTTAACTTGCCTTTTGAGTGTATGAGGGTAGCACACAGCTGCTCAAGGAATGATTTGGAGCTGAAAGGCAATCAAGTGAAGAGGGCAGTAATCAGACATTTTCACAGAAGCTGGGAGATGCTGTTACACTACAGCCACCTTTGTACTGTAATTACTGCAGGCTATTGTGGTGTCGTCTTAGTCTTTTAAATTCCTTCGGGTGTGCCTTGCAACAAATCTAGTGTCAAAACCGTGTAGCAAACTCAAAGAGGTTGAGAATCATGGATTTCATTCTCCTTTGAAAATCTCTAAAAGGCCAGACCCCAGGTTAAAGACAAACATGCTCCAGCAGGGGGTGCCATATGCTGTAGAACCCGCAGAGGCCAGAGGTGCCAGCAGTCTAGGATGAGGGAGGGCCTCACCTTAAAGGACCTACAGTCTCCCCGCAGTCAGGCCGCTGGGCAGCTAAGTTTCAGTCAGAGCAGAAGCAGAGAAATTCTACAGAAGTACATGGGATAAACGGATGAAAGAAAATTATTCAATTCTGCACTTTCTGGGTGCCTTTAGGAGATGACCCACTCCCTGCCCTCAGGGAGCTAACAGTCCTTAGGAGACAGCTCTGAATGTCAAGAACGCACCCCACATTCTGATAGGATCAGAATTGAGCTTTAGAAGAGAACTCTGCTGGAAACAGATGCACTGTTAGTGTTCCTAAACTTCGCTACTCATTAGAATCACCTGGAGAGCTTTCACAAAACCCGATTCTAGGGTCAGACCATGGACCAATTAAATCAGAATCTCTGGGGGCAGGACCCATGCATCTTTACTTTTCAAAACTCTCCAGGGCATTCATTGTCAGACAAGTTTGAGAGACAGTGGATGGGCAAGGTAGGGGGAAATTAGGAGCCTTCTATCTCAGATAGCTGAACTCAAAACCCCTTCTACCTGAACAGCACTGTGCTTTCCAATTGCTTTTTTATCAGTAATCTCATTTAATCCCACAAAAAGTACTAATAATAATACCCACTTTGCCAAAGAGATTCCAAGACTGGCCCAAGACCAAACCCATTCTAAGGGTCCACACAAACCCATGTCTCCCTGTGAACAAATCAGGAAATGAAGAGAAAAGTTAACTGAGATCAAATACCATTAATTTTTTTTTTTAAGTCTATCGCTGAAACATGCAAGTACATCTCAATTTTGCACTGCTACATGTGCTAAGTAAAGATCAATGTTCGACTTTTCCAAAGGAACTTAACAAAATAATTCAGAAACCACATAAAAATTTAGCTGCAACACTCATAGGATTGCTGACAACAGAAAAAATATGGAAAAATCATTCATCAAAAGGGACTTGTTAAAAATAAAGTTACAGAACAATAATTTTCAAACATGGATGTATTTTAAATGTATTAAGTGAAAAAAGTTGGGTTTACAGAATGTTATGCACAGTGTGATTCCATTTTTGTAAAAAAAAAAAAGTAAGGGAAGATGAGCAAAAAAACAAATGAACAGACTGGACAGATAAAAACCAAATGGTGAGCAAATGAGACTGGATGGTGATTTTTATTTTCAGTTTTAAGCTTACCCAGGTTCTTCTAAATCAGAACATGGATTACTTTTATAAACATAAAAAAGTTAAATTTGAAAAAAGCAACTTACCACTTTATTCTGGCCCCTGCAATATTCTTAAAACTTAAAAGAATCTGCCCCTCCTTCAGACAGGAGAAGGTCTGATTCAATCTACCCTCTACACCCTAAGTATTAGAAACAATTCTTAAACATACAGCAAAACCTGGGAAAGAGAATCTGTGCGTAAGGCGGAAATGTGTCAGAGAAGGAAAACTCAAATATTTTCCACTAGAACGAGTGATAGAAAAGTGGTAAGACTGCACTCTCAAGGCGGAAAACTTGGGAGACTCAGAAAAACAAGGCAGTTCCATCAAGTTCTGGCTCTCAGAGGTTTCACTGTCTGTCTACTAAAAAACGAACAAGCCTCAATCTCATTCCCTGAGGGGGTTAAAAAAAAAAAAAAAAAAAAAGAGCTAGACTAAATCAGTGGTTCCCAATCTGAAGTCTTCTAAAATCTGAATGGTCAACAAGCAGGAGCTATTTTTGAGTATTTTTTAAAGCCAATATATGTGAATTATTCATTTACCTGCAGTAAGGGTGAACAGATTTAACCTAAATGTCCACTGCCTTTGATTTTGATTAAACCAAAAAACCAAACCCGTTGCCGGTGAGTCAATTACAACTCACAGCAACCCTCTACGACAGAACAGAACTGCCCCATAGGGTTTTCAGAAGCAGACTGCCACACCTTTCTCCCAGGAGCAGCTAGTGGGTTGGAACCACTAGCCTTTCAGTTAGCAGCAGAACGCTTCACCACTTCGTGACCAGGGCTTCTTTGCTTTTGATTAAAACCATTTTACACAGCACAATGAAGTGAGAAGTGCTTTGAGGCCAAATCAAATTCTGGCTTGAGACCTGGAGACTAGTCTGAGGCAATAAACCCATCCTCTCTTTGTAAGACTTCATAGAAACCTCATCCGTGTTGGTGAGGATTTGTGCACTCTGCAGGTTCCATCACCTGTGTGGAAAGCTAAGCCTCAGTCTTCTCTTCTGAAAAACATGCAATATCCTGCAATGCTCATTTTTCACTCAGAGGAAAAGCCAAAGTCTTTACATGACCTACAAGACTTACTTGACCTGCCTGGCCAACCTTATCTGAGGCCACTCTCTCCTCCCCTTCATCCGCCTCCTCAAACACAGCAAAACTGCCCCAGCTCCAGGGCCTTTGCACTTGTCATGCCATGCCATTCGCTCTGGCCTGAACCACTGTATCCCAGATATCCACTTGGCCAACTCTCTCACTCCTCCAAGCCTTTGCTCAAAGACCAGCCTCTCAATGAGGCCCACCTTGGCCTCCCTGAAACCCATCTTCCCATTCCCCAAACCAGTCCTCCTAATCCCTCACCCTTTTTTCTATTGTCCATGGCATATTCACTTCCTAACACACTACATAACTTACTTATTACATATATTATTTCCTATCCCCTGCAACCGCCCCGTGTAAGCGCCACGAAATAAGTTATTTCTGCCTTGTTCACTCATGAATCCCCAGCGCCAGAACAGCACACTCACACAGACGCCTGGGGAGGGAAACTAGCACCCAGAAGGCCCTACCCTCATCCCATTACAGCATACAGTTTCGTGTGCTTTTGACTAAACAACTAAAAAACCGGCTTATCTAGACCCTAAAATGGAGTTTGGTCATTTAAAAAAAAAAAAAACCGAAAAGTTAAGTTTGAAATATCTAAAAACTGCAATTCACACAGAATATTCTAAAACGTAAAATCCTTGGAGATTTAAAAATAAAACACACACACAAAAAAAACCTTTTTGTTGTTGTTGAAAGTCTGGGAACCTCTAGACGAAAGCATACCAAGGGTTAGTGTCTGTGGATCAAAATATAAAAACTAAATGGTGGGACATCAAAACCTGGCCGGGAGGATGCACGGCGACCCCGCCCTCGCGCCCGCGTCGCCCCGCGCCGGGCTCGCGCCCTCACCGTCTCCCCGCGGATACCCTGGATGCTCCTCCACTGAGAGGGCACCGACACCACGCCCAAGGTCTCGTCCTGCAGCGGCCCGGGCCGCCCCGGGCCCTCGCGGCTCGCAGCTCCACCAGTCGCCAGCGCCTCAGTTCCCGGGCTCCGAGCGGGACTGAAACGCCCGCACCGCACGCGGGTTGCCATGGAGACGGCTCCGCCCAGTCGCGCAAGCGCACTCCGACACGACTGTCGCCTCCGCGCTTCCAGGAGCGCAGGACCAGGGATGTGAAGCTGGCGGCGCCATCTTTTAATTGGTCACAGTCCCTGTTTCGTGGCCCGGGAGTAAGAAGTGGGTGATTCTTTTTGGCTGGTTCGACAAGCTTTACCAGTTTTCGATACTATGTACCCATAAGGGGCAAGTCTGAAGCTGGATTGGGTACTCCTTGGCGGAGAGGAGCGCGGGAGTAAGACACTGGTGCCAGGCTCAAAGATGGCGCTGAGCGGAGGTGCAGAGGCAAGGGCGGGAGGCTGCGGCCGCAGCGGGCGGGCGAATGCTGGGCCCTGGGCGGGGGTGCTCAGAGTAGGTTGCTGTTTCCAGGCGATCCAAGGAAGTTTCCTGCCACCTGGAAGCCAAGTGATTTCCCCCTGGTCCTCAATTTTTGTCTCAGTAGAATGGTGTTTGAAAATATCTGTGTGTGGATTCCAAGTATGGTTGAATACTTGAAGGCCAAATGAGGTCGTACACAAAAAAAAAAGGAAGTCTGTCGAATTGAAACTGAAGTCCAGAATAACTTCCAGTTATTGAATGTCTACTGTGTGTCAGGCAGTGAACCCAGAGATTTATGCATGTTTATCTTATTAAATCCTCACAATAATGCCCCGAAAAAGCAATTAATACGTATGTCGTACAAGGATGCTGATGGTCAGAGAAGTAACAGTACAAAATCATCCACTAAAGCTGAAGTCACATTTGCCTAACACCCCACAGAAGGGCTGCCTAACCCCAAAACCCTGTTCTGAGCCTCTCGGTAGAAATCCCCCGCCACATCTCTGGGGCGAGTCCTCTCATCTCTGAATTCTCATGGATGGAAACCTGCCCAGTTGGGGGCCCCTCTGCACTGCTCTGCCACAGGGTTCTCCTCATTAGGACCCTGTTCCAGCCAAGGCCAAGAGGACCGATAAGATTAGCAACACTGGAAAGAATGGAATGCAACAGAAATTTCTTTCTAGAAAGAAAATAGAACTAGACAAAATTCTTCTTGTAAGGCCCTCTTAACACTAGAAGAATTTGCATACATCACCAAGGATTCCAAAGATCAGACTCAAAAAGAAGCTCAAGGCTATGGGAGTCCGGAGGCTGGCATTTGAAGCCTGGACAATATTATGTCTTCCAATATTATGCCTTTTTTAATAGGCTTGGTACTTCTCTGGGCCTGGGTTTCCTAGCTGAAAAATAAGGGTAATAAGACTAGACCAGCTTTACCTGACCAAAAAAGGAGAACATTTTCGGAAGAGAAGCATGGTCCAAGGTATTAAATGCTACAAGCAGGTAAATAAAGATAAGGCCAGAAAAGAGATAATGGAAATGGACGTATTGAGTGATATCTGGTGGCCACAGAAAGAACAATTTCACTGAAGCAGTGAGGACAAAAACCAGACCACAAAGCGCTGAGGTAGAAAAAGTAATGGCCATTCCTGTACTGGGAAGCTAAACACAGGAAGCAGGTGTGAATGTAAATTAGTAAATCTTAATTGGAGAGTAATTTAGCCTTAAAGTTTACCTGCTTTTTAATCCAGAAATCCCATTTCTGGGAATTTTTCCTGAGGCAATAGTTACAGATACACATGCAAATTGAGCCACCCTAAGGATATGAGCCGTCCCAAGGATATTCATTAATAATAGTATTATCAAACCTCCCCAAACTATTGCCCTAAAATAATCTTTAAATCCTAAACCAGAAATATCCCCTGAAGTCTTCTTAAAACCAAATAATAGTTTAACTAGTAAGGAATGTCTGTCTTGAGCATTATGCTCTTTTAAAACCAAGCCCATTGCTGTCGAGTCAAAGCCTACAGGACTGAGTAGAACTGCCCCACAGAGTTCCCAAGGAGCACCTGATAGATTTGAACTGCTGACCTTTTGGTTAGCAGCCATAGCACTTAACCACTATGCTACCAGGATTTCCATGTTCTTTTAAGATCTATTTATATGGGATCAAGGTAACAACAGCAACTTGAAAGATTAGATAGAAAGCTCAGGGGGAAGTGAGTTTATGGTAATGGGAGGGGAACAACTCAAAAAAGGAGGATGAGAATGGTTGTACAACTTGAAGAATGTAATCAATGTCATAGAATTGTACATGTAGAAACTTGAATTGGTGTATGTTTTTGCTATGTATATTCTCAACAGCAATAAAAATAAATTATAAAATAATAATAATAATGATAGTGTTACTATTGTAATAGTAAGATACTGCTGTCAGCCTTAACATCCAAGCAAAGACCTGGAACCCAACAGGTGCCCACTAAATATTTGAGAATGAATGGACAGTAGGCATTTGCTTGCATATTGCTGATACAATTACTGGTTGCCATTAAAAGTGTTGTTATATAGATGTTTAAATGTGACAAAATATTACTAGCATATTAAAGTTTTTTTAAGTGCAGTTTACATACAGTGTATCCTGTATCCTTTGAATGCATAAAAATGTTTCATGTCACTGAATTGTACACTTAAAAATGATTAAAATGGCAAATGTTTGTTATATATATTTTACCACAACAAAATAAAATTTTAAAAAAGGAATGAAGTAGTGATGCATGCTACAAGATGGATGAACTTTGAAAACATTAGGAAAGAAGCTAGACACAAAAGTACAAATATTGGATGATTCCATTTATATGAAATGTCCAGAATATGCAAATCCAGAGAGACAGAAAGTAGATCAGTGGTTCCCTGGGGCTGGGAAGAGTGAAAAATAGGAAGTGACTGCTGTTAGGGTTTTTTTGTGGGTGATGAAAATGTTCTGGAACTAGAGAGAGATGGTGATTGCACAACATTGTGAATGTACTAAATACCACTGAATTGCACACTTTAAAATGGTTAATTTTATATTTATGTGAATTTTACCTCAATAAAAAGAAAAAAAGTTTTAAAATATAAGAAAACCTGGAAGGATGGATCCAAAATTTAATAGCAAGTTGCCTCTGGGTAGTCTAAATTTTTATTTTTCTCTCTTTCTTATATGCAAGTTCTATATGCCTTATTTGTGAATAGGAGCCCTGGTGCCACAGTGGTTAAGGGCTCAGCCACTAACTGAAAGGTCAGCGGTTCCAGCCTACCAGTGTCTCCCTTGGAGAAGGACATGGCAGTCCAATTCCATAAAGTTTATAGCCTTGGAAATCCCATGGGACAGTTTTACTTTGTTCTGTAGCGTCACTATGAGTAGCAATCAAATCAACGGCAATGGGTTTTGGTATTTGTGAAGAGAAAGGAGTGAATGAAGAAGAAATGAATGAATGGCTTAGCTGTGCTGGAGAGGAGAAAGCATCATACCTTGGGCACAGCACAGTCGGAGAAACGTTTCCAGGGTGGGAGGACCTTGAGCAGGTATAAATGCCAGAGAGGAGGAGGCTGAAGGGAAGAGCAGGGCTCACTCAGAAGTATCTCAGGCCAGGCAGGAAATAGCCCATCAGTGTTTCTCCAGCCCTGATTCTCTATCCCTTCAAAGCATCAGGTGTACCAGTCCATTCCTGATCACTGTGACAGCAGGCCAAGCTTCTCCTGCCCACCTGGCCTCTGACATCCACACACACTCCCACCATCTGGGATGCTCCTAACTGTGCTCTGTCTACCCTGGTCTTCAGACCTCCTAGGCAGTATTACTCCCTCAGGGGACCAGATGAGCAGTCTCTGTTGGAATTGGCTCTCAGGGCACGGTATTCCTCTCCCCTGGGACACACCTCACAAGTGTAATTAACAATATGTCAATATCTGTCTTTACCCCCCATGGATCAGCTCCACCAACCCAGGGACCACAGCTGTCCCCAGAGTCCAGCACTTTGCCTGGCACACAATAAAGACTAATTGAACGACTCACTTAACCATCAGTAAGTACAGTTTATGGCCTTACTAGCAGGGCAGAGTCCCTTTCAAATCTCAACTATCAGGCCATTTCCTGGAGGACTTCTTAATCCGCAACTCCTTACCTCACAAAAAATTCAGTTAATGTGTGCTCAGAGAATGTTCAGATGCTTTCAGTAAGGCTCTTGTGAGGGGGTACAAAAGAAGCCATCCCCATTTTAAAATATGATGGCAATTATTTTAGGAATATCCAGTTTTATTGCTAAACAACGTTTGAATGCCTATGCCATGGAACAAAGGTGAAAGAACTTATTACAGTTTACTGTATTGTAATAACATCTACTAGTGTATGGAGTTCTCACCATATACATGAATTCTCACAACAGTCTAATGGATCATGTATTGTTATTTACCCATATTTCACAGATGTGGTAAAGAACAAAGGCTCAGAGACTGTTAGTGACTTGCCCATGGTCACATATACCTGGTAAGTGGTGGAGACTGGGTTAGAACCTGGGGCTGCCGGATTCAAAAGCTCCTACTGAAATAGGATTGAATGAGTTAACACATGGGAAGCACACAAAAGTATTGTCTAGTTTGTTATCAGTAGTTAACACTTCTTAATTATTAATGTTATTATTACCACCAATGCCATAGGGGATTAGCGAGACCTCACAAAGCGAGGCTAGGCCTCAAAAGATTGAAAGAGTTAGGCCTGGGTAACACCGGGCACAGGTTAGGTTCTCAATACATTTCATGTGTGTGTGTATATGTATATATATATATATATATGTCATGTAAATAAGAGCATTCTTCCCCCAAGTTACTAGGCACTGTGCTAGGTACTGGTGACTGTGATGGTTTCTGCCCTCAACAAGCTTACAGTTGAACAAGAGAGACAGGCAAGTATTCTGGCAGTTACAGTAGAGTCAGGCTGCTCTAGGTGATGGACTGGGATGCAGCTGAGGTTCAGGAAGGGCCTCCAGGAGAAATGAGGCTTGATGAAAGAAGTTAGCCAGGCAAAGACAACTTGACAGTACAGGTAGGAGCTAGGGCAGGGGAGAGAGTCTTCTAGGTATAAGGGATACCACGGTGAAAGCTCTAAGGACAGAGAACATGATGCCTTTGATGAGGCAGGTGGACAGGGGGCAGGTCATGCATGTACATAAAGTACATAAATCTCTTTAAGTCACTCCCTCCTTGCCGAAAACCCTTGAGTGGTTCCTAGTACCCTGGTGATAAGGAATTTGGACTTTATCACCAGGACACTAGTGAACCTTTGAAAGGTTTTCAGCAAGGGAGTGACTTAGATTTATGTACAGTCATGTGCCACATAATGTCCATTCAGGTAATATTCAATTGTATATAGTTCCATGGTTCCAACCCCTGTAAAGCCTATTATATTAAAAATTTGAGCTACATACAATGGTTCATAATAACAAATGGGCACTACTTTGTGAAGCACATCAAAACACTACTATTTAAATGTTGGAAAGGTTGTGGAGAGACTGGAACACTTATACACCGCTGGTGGGAATGTAAAATGGTACAACCACTTTGGAAATCAATTTGGCGCTTCCTTTAAAAGCTAGAAATGGAAGTACCATAGGATCCAGCAATCCCACTCCTTGGAATATATCCTAGAGAAATAAGAGCCGTCACATGAATAGATATATGCACACCCGTGTTCACTGCAGCACTGTTCACAGTAGCAAAAAGATGGAAACAACCTAGGTGCCCATCAACAGACAAATGGATAAACAAATTATGGTATATTCACACAATGGAATACTACCCAACAATAAAGAACAACGATGAATCCACAAAACATAACATGGATGAATCTGGAACGCATTATGCCGAGTGAAATTAGTCAGTCGCAAAAGGACAAATATTATATGAGACCACTATTATAAGAACTCAAGAAAAGGTTTAAACAAAGAAGAAAACATTCTTTGATGGTTACAAGGGTGGGGAGGGAGGGAGGGGGTATTCACTAACTAGATAGCAGATAAGAATTATCTTAGGTGAAGGGAAGAACAACACATAATACAGGGGAAGCCAACACAACTGGACTAAACCGAAAGCTAAGAAGTTTCCTGAACACAACCAAACATTTCAAGGGACAGAGTAGCAGGGGTGGGGGTCTGGGGACCATGGTTTCAGAGGACAATCTATGTCAACTGGCATAACAAAATTTATTAAGAAAATGTTCTGCATTCCATTTTGGTGAGTGGCATCTGGGGTCTTAGAAACTACTAAGTGGCCATCTAAGATGCATCAATCGGTCCCAACCCACCTGGAGCAAAAGAGAGTGAAGAACACCAAAGACACAAGGAAAATATTAGCCCAAGAGACAGAAAGGGCCCCATAAACCTGAGACCAGAAGAACTAGATTGAGCCCGGCTACCACCAATGACCACCCTGACAGGGAACACAACAGAGAGTCCCTGATGGAGGAGGAGAAAAGTGTAGGGCAGAACTCAAATTCTAGTAAAAAGACCAGACTCGATGGTCTGACTGAGACTGGAGGGACCCAGGAACACATGTCCCCTGGACTCTCTATTAGCCTAGAACTGAAACCACTCCCAATGCCAACTCTTCAGACATAGATTAGACTGGACTATAAGATATAAAATGATACTAATGAAGAGAGTGCTTCTTAGACTAAATGGGCAGCTCCTTTCCGGAGGCGAGATGAGAAGGCAAAAAGGGACAGGAGCTTGTTGAGTGGACACAGGAAATCTGGGGTGGAAAGGAGTGTGCTGTCACATTATAGGGAGAGCAGCTACGGTCACATAACAGTGTGCGTATAAATTTTTGTAAGGGAAAGTTTTGAACTGTAAACTTTCACTGAAAGCACAATTTTAAAAAATTATTCTTATTATTACTGTCTTATTATGTTAAAGACTTTTTAGTGTATCTGAAAGTGTTTCTTTAATGTTTTAATGCTTAGAAAGGTACACTATATACTAAGACAAACATTTGACTAACTGACATTAGATATGAACAGTACCTACCTGTTTTGACTTATGTACAAATTTGACTTAAAGACAGACTTAGGAAACAGAACTCATTCATAATCTGGGGACTGCCTGTATAAAATACAGTGTTTGCACAACGTCCAAGTCACATTAACATCCTCTTTCACAGAACGTATCGTGGACTTTAAGCAATGCATGACTGTACTTTAAGAAGATGCCTGGCTGCCAAGCGCAGAGTGGATTGTGAACAATGTAGATCCTCTAAGCCCACCACAGCCCCAGGACTTCTAAGGTAGGTTCTGGGACCTCAGCTTCCTGGCTGACTCTTTCGTGCACTGAAGTTTAAGAGCCACTTACTTAAGAGGAATTCCAGAACTATTTAGAGTAAAGGTGGTATTAGTGAGTTAAGAGCATAGTCACCCCCTTCCCTCAGAACTGCTTGGAAAAGGAAAATCTCATGGTATTTGATCAGTTGGCTTTACCTGGAAGTCACAAAGCCTGGCTTCCCAGTTCAGCCCTGGGACGCCCTGACCAGCCCAGCATTTATCCATTCACTCTCTAAACAAGTGATTCACCACCGAGCCTACTATGTGGCAGGAGTCTCTGGTTGGTGCAAATGGTTAACACACTTGGCTGCTAACCAAAAGGTTGGAGGTTGGAGTCCACTCAGAGGTACCTCAGAAGAAAGGCCTGTGACTGACTTTACACAGTTCTACTCTGACATTCATGGGGTTGCTATAAGCTGGAATCAACTTGACAGGAACTGGTTTTCTTTTTTACTATGCGTCAGACACTGTGCTCTGGAGGGAACTACACCACTGAGCAGCCCTGCTTTCTTGGAATTCATACTCTGGGAATTGACATTGTACAGATAAATAATGACAGGATGAAAAGTGCTTGGAAGAAGCATAACCAATTGCTGTTGATTCTGACTCATGGTGACCCCATGTGCGTCAGGGTAGAACTATCCTCCATAGTTTTCAAGGCTGTGACCTTTTGGAAGCAGATTGCCTGGCCTGTCTTCTGAGGTGCCTTAAGGTGGGTTTGAACCACCAATCCTTCAGTTAGCAGTCAAGTGCTTAATCCTTTGCACCACCCAGAGACTCTCGAAAGAAGTATAGCATCATTCCAACAAGCCAGTGTTCACCGTGCAGAGGTGGAGGGTGGGTGGGAAGGAAGGGATGAAAAAGGTCCAACCCCATGCTTCTCATATAAACAGCACAAATAAATGTTTAATTCAACAAATATTAATTAAATGCCTACCATGTGCCGAGCTCTGGAGGAAAAATAAAGCAGGAAAGTGGACACAGGACAGGGGTGGCTGGGGACAACTGTTTTATCCAGAGCAGTTGAGGAAGGTTTCTTTGAGGAAGTGACATTTGAGAAGTGAATTCAATCCATCCTAGGCCCAAGATGAAGACTAAGGTGTGCCTGACCCAAGCCTTGGTATTTTCAATCACCTCATAGGCATGTGAAAGCTGGACAATGAATAAGGAATAATGAAGAAAAACTGATGCCTTTGAATTATGGTGTTGGCGAATATTGAATATACCATGGACTGCCAGAAGAATGAACAAATCTGTCCTGGAAGAAGTACAGCCAGAATGCTCCTTAGAAGCAAGGATGGTGAGACTTCATAACATGTACTTTGGACATGTTATCAGAAGGGACCAGTTCCTGGAGAAGGACATCATGCTTGGTAAAGTAGAGAATCAGTGAAAGAGAGGAAGACCCTCAATGAGATGTATTGACACAGCAGCTGCAACAATAGGCTCAAACATAGCAATGATTGTGAGGATGGCGCAGGACCAGGCAGTGTTTCATTCTGTTGTACATAGGGTTGCTCTGAGTTGGAATTGACTCCAGCGCACCTAACAACAACCACAGGGCCCAAGATTCTCTCCCTGCCTCCGCTGTCTCTCAACTCCTCGGCCTTTGCCTGCACCGCCTGAGGGCCCTGAGAGCTACCCCCAGGCTGCAGCCCACCCCCACCGGAAAGGCCCCAGCTTAAAGGTGGACCGAAGACAAAGAAGCCCTTAATAAATTCATTAAACAGCTTTGCAGAGCTGGAGTTGGAGAGCCCAGCCAGGAAGGAAGGGAAGGACAATGGGGTAAAACTCCCTTTGTGGCATCTCCCACCTCCTTTCACAACTGGGGCCCAGAGAGGTAAATTCTTCGAATCTTAGAAGCTTGGCTGTAGGCTGAGGCCCAAACCTCAGCAGTCATCTGTCCATCAAGGATGAAGTAAGGACGATTTTTACTCAGGACCTGCTGTGTGTGAGACCCCACAGGTGAAGAGGAGAATGCAAGGACATGAATGGTTATAACAATGTCGTGGGTAGGAGTTTGCCTCTGGAGTTAGGGTCACTGGATTTCAAATCTTGGCTCTTCTGTGCAGTCGCTATGGTGTTGCCTTTCCTGTCCCTCTCTGTGCCTCAGTTTCCTCAACCTGGAACGCTTGTCTCCTAGCTTTGCCATGCCTTGGCTCCTTTTCATCTTTTAAGTCTGAGATTGGAGTTTCTCTCCTTAGACTGACCTTCCCTGAAGATTTCGTTGAAAGAGGCCTTCCTTGTTACTCTCCACTGCAACCCCAGTTGGTAGCCTTCTCTACTGGTTATTATGCATTCACTGTTCATTTCTCACTTTGTGGTCTGAGTCCTCCCACTTTACTGTGGACTGGGACCACTATCTCCTTTGCCTCCAGTTTACCTGTGCCAAACCAGTGCCCAGCCATGCTTGTTATTGTTGTTAGCTGCCGTCAAGTTGGCCCTGACTCATGGTGACCCCATGCACAACGGAAAGAAACGATGCCCAGTCCTGCACCATTCCCATGCTTGGTTGCAGACTGGACTGTTGTGACCCATAAGATTTTCACAGGCTGATTTCCAGAAGTGCAGATAACGCTAGTTACTGTACCTAGCCCTTAAGAAGATGAATGTGCCTGGCCCCAGAATGAGCTCAATAAAGGGCTTTTATTGTTGTTGTTAGTTGCTGATGAGTCCATTCAGACTCATGACAACACCATTGCCGTAATTAAAGTGCTCTTTGTGTTTGGAACCTATAGGAGGCCTGGTGGCACAACAGTTAAGTGCTGGGCTTACCCACCCAGCAGCTCCAAGAGAGAAAGATCTGCCTATCTGCTCTCATAAAGATTCCAAAACCAAACCCAACCCATTGCCATCGAGTCAATTCTGACCATAGCAACCCTACGGGGCAGAGTAGAATTCTGCCCCGTATGGTTTCCAAGACTGTAAATCTTTATGGAAGCAGACTGCCACACCCTTCTCCTGCAGAGGGTTCAAACTGCCAACCTTTGGGTTAGCAGCTGAGCGCTTTAACCACTGTGCAACCAGGACCTCATCCATAAAGATTCAACCCACTACCATCCCATCGGTTCTAACTCATAGCAACCCCACAGGATTTCCGAGGCTGTAAATTTCCGTGGAAGCAGACTGCCACATCTTTCTCCCACAGAGCTGATAGTGGTTTCAAACCTCTGGCCTTTCAGTTAGCAGTCAATTGCTTTAACCACTGTGCCACCAGGGCTCCTTACCCATTAAGATTACAGCCTAGAAAATCCTATGGGGCAGTTATACACTGTCATATAGGGTCACTGTGAGTCGAAATCGACTCAACGACACCTAACAACAACAGATGGGTAGTGGATGAAAAGCAACTAGATATTCATGATTCCAAGACATAGGTGTTCTAGTCCCCATTATACAGACTAAAAGAATGGAGGTTCAAAAAGGAAGAGTGATTTGCGATGTGGCTGAACTCTCATCTCTCAAAGAGAAAATAAATACCTCACAATTACTCTCCCCAAACCAAAACCTCCTTCTACCTAAATGTACGTTCTCCCATTCTGCTTGGAACTCTGACTCAATATTTCTTTTTATAATCTTTTTTTATGTTTAGTACTTTGCATAACATACACTTCACTTGTTTAAAGTGTCCAGTTCAATGATTTTAAGTATATTTGCAAAATTGTGCAATCATCACAATTTGAGAACATTTTTATCACCCCAAAAAGAAACCCTGTGACTCATGACCCAGCTTAAACTTCACCTGCTCTGATTTCTGTCATGCCCTTGGTGTTTCTCTGTCTAGAGTCTTCTTCCCCCTGAGGGTCACAATGCGTGCTACCCACTTCCTTAGGTCTCAGCTCATCATTAAAGCCTTATCTTATTATGTGAATTTTGTTCATAGCACTTATCACAATCGTTGTCTGGCATGTATTAGATACTTGACGAATATTAAATGAATGAATGAAAATGAATGTTTCTATGTAAGCAAATTTTTCCTAGATACGTCAATTCCAGTCTTTCTTTTGTCAATGTTATGAATTTTAGCACGAGTTCTATTAAAAAAATATGATCTGTTAAACAGTTATTTGGGTAAAATTAAACCTTATAACCTCAGTTATTCAGTGAAAGATGGATCATGTTCAATTCAATCTGAAATGTGCCATCAACTTTAACAAGAGCTTTCGTATCAAAGGAGCCCTGGTGGTGCAGTGGTTGAGCATTTGGCTGCTAACCAGAAGGTTGGCAGTTTGAATCCACCAGCTGCTTCTTGGAAACCCTATGGGGCAGTTCTACTCTGTCCTATAGGGTCACTATGAGTTAAAATCAACATGACAGTAATGGGTTTGGTTTGTTTGTTTGTTTTTTCATATGCAAAGTACTTAATAAGTACTGAATGAAAAACAATTGTGTTGGGCTAACTGACCAACCATTTGGAAAAAAAACTCAAAGTATATATCCCTGCCTCACATCACACTGCAAAATGAATTCAGATATGTTAGAAAGTGTAATGTTAAAGAGGAAGACATACCAACACAAGAAGAAAACCCAGTTGATTATTTACTTCATGTTGGGATGGAGAAAGTCTCTCTAAGCATCACCAAAGGCAATAACCATTATTTTTTTTTAATATTTTATTGTACTTCAGGTGAAGGCTTACAGAACAAACAGTTTCTCATGTAACAGTAGTACACATGCTGTTTTATGACTTTGGTTAACAACCCCACAACATTTTAACCCTCTAAATTCTCAGCTTTTTTTTTTTTTTGGTGAAAATACACATAGCCAAAGATACCCCATTTCAAAACTTTTTACGTACACATTTAAGTGACATTGACTACGCTCTTCTAATTGTGCTGTTATTCTCACTTAAGATGAAGGCTTACAGGACAAAATAGCGTCCCATTTAACAGTTACTACAAATGTTGCCCTATAACAATGGTTAACAATCTCACAACACATCAACAGTATCCTTACTCAACCTTGTGTTCCCTATCATCAGCTTCCTACTCCCCTTCTGCCTTCTGGCCCTTGTCACTGGACTCCTGTACCTCGTTAGTCTCATTTGGTTTTACTGGGCTGTCCACTCCCAGGCTGAACAGTGAACCTCAAAGGTAACTTCACCACTGAGCTAAAAGGGTGTCTGGGGGCCATACTCTTGAGGTTTCTCCAGTCTCCTTTAGGCCAGTAAATCTGGTCTTTTTTTTTTGTGAGTTAGAATTATGCTCTACATCCTTCTCCAGCTCTGTCCAGAACCCTCTGTTGTGATCCTGGTCAGAGCAGTCAGCGGTGGTAATAACCATTTCTTAAAAAAGAAAAGATCAAGAGCTTTGACTAAATAAAAATAAAATATATTATAATATGAGTCCAAAAAATAAAAAATTACTAAATATACATAAGAAGCAAGTAACAATCTAGGGAAAAAGATTTTTCAGCATATAAGAGAAGATGCTTGAATATATAAAGTACACTTATATATTAATAAAGAAAAGAGATACACTCCAACAGAAAATTCAGAAAACTGACACAAATGAGCAATTTATAAAGATGAAATACAGTCAGTCAAGAAGCATATGAAAAACTGTTCAGTCTCACTAGCAATACCAACTCTAAAACATAATTTTGCACCTATCAAATATGATGTTCAGGGAATGAGGATGGGTTCAATGAAATACACACAAACACCACATATATAAACTGATTATACTGCAGGGAATAACTGAACAAATTGGCAACACCTTGAGAAAACCCTCATTATATTACATAATTTTTCACTCAACATTATAGTTCTAGGAATGTATTCAAAGGAAATAATCATATATGTATGCCAAGATTTAGCTGCCAGGAGGTTCATCACAGCATTGCCTACAACGACCAAACAGCAGGAGCACCTTAAATTTCCATTGTGGAGGCTTAAATAAATCATACCACATTTGACCAAAGGAAACACTACCCAGGCCTGTACCATCCCCATGATGTGTTGCAGATTGGGCCAGTATGATCTGTAGGGTTTTCACTGGCTGATTTTCAGAAGTACATCACCAGGCCTTTCTTCCTAGTCTTAGTCTGGAAGTTCCGCTGAAATATGTTCAGCGTCATAGCAACACGTAAGCCTTCACTGACAGACTCTGGGTGGCAGCTGCTCATAAGGTGCATTGGCCGGGAATCCAACCTGTATCTTTAGCACGAGAGGTGAGATTTCCACCACTGAACCACCAATGCCCCCATATACCCTATTTACCCAACTGAAAAGGAGCCCTACTGGCGCAACAGTTATAAGCCCGAGGCTGCTAACCAAAAGGTTGGTAGTTCAAACCCACTCAGTGGCTCCATGGGAGAAAGACCTGAAGATCTGCTCCTGTAAAGATTATAGCCTAGAACATCCTATGGGGCAGTTCCACTTTGTCAGATAGGGTTGCTATGGGTAGGAATCAACTTAACGGCACCTAACAATGACAACAACCCAACAGAAAACAATGTAAGTCACAAAAGAATATATAATGGCATGAAAAGATGTTAAAGAAAAGTTGTGAATGGGAAAATTTAGATTTAAAAAGTTTTATACTATAATCATCATTTTAAAAAATCTGCATGAATGTATGGTACATGGCATACAAGTTATGCTAGTAGTTGCTATCTCTGAGTGACAGGATGCCTGAAACTGCGGATAATACTGAACCCTGTATATACCATGTTTTTTCCTACGTATACATACTTATGATAAAGTTTAATTTATAAATTAGGCACAAAAAGAGATTAACAACAATAACGAATAATAAAATACAACAATTATAACAATATACAATAATAAAAGTTATGTGACTGTGGGCTTTCTCTCTCCTAAAATATCTTATTGTATTGTACTCATCCTTGTTCTCGCGATGATGTGAGATGATAAAATGCCTGTATGATGAGGTGAAGGTAGATGACGTAGGCATTGTGACATAGCGTTAGGCTACTGTCGACCTTCTGACATTACATCAGAAGGAGGATCTTCGAGGCGTGACAATGTTGATGGCTGAAGGTTTTTTGGTCCAAACTTTTTGGAAGAACACTGCAATCATAAGTTTTCAGACCATGGTTGACCCCAGGTAACTGAAACCACGGAAAATGAAACTTAGGATAAGGGGGGATTACTATATATATATGTCTATATACATATATTGGGCTTATTTTAATTTTCTGAATGTTAATAAAAATGCTACTATAACTTTTTAATGAGTGCTAAGGAGCTGTCTTAGTCATCTAGTGCTGCTGTAACAAATATCACAAGTGGATGGCTTCAACAAACAGAAGTTTACTCTCTCACAGTCTAGTAGGCTACAAGTCCAAATTCAGGGCATCAGCTCCAGAGGCAGGCTTTCTCTGTCGGTTCTGGAGGAAGGTCCTTGTCATCAATCTTTCCTTGGTCTAGGAGTTTCTCTGTGCAGGAAACCCAGGTCCAAAGAACGCGCTCTGCTCCCGGTGCTGTTTTCTATGTGGTATGAGGTGTCCCATCTCTATTGGCTTCCATTTCCTTTTATCTTTTGTAAGACAAAAGGTGGTGCAGGCCACACCCCAGGGAAACACCCTTTATATTGGATCAGGGATGTGACCTGAGTAAGGGTGTTACATCCCACCCTAATCCTGTTTAACATAATCTAATCTTGCCTCATTAACCACAGTAAGGGATTAGGATTTACAACACATAGGAAAATTGTATCAATCACAAAATGGAGGGCAATCACACAGTACTGGGAATCACAGCCTAGCCATACTGATACATATGTATTTGGGGTACACAATTCAATCCATGACAGGAGCCACAGCGCAGTGTGGTGTCCTTCGGGCTCTGGCTCTGTGCTGAGAATTGCAGACGGAAATCTACAAGGAGATGGCCAGGATCCTCTCAGAGTTGATCTCCTGGGGTTGTGCGGAGTCTCAGAGACACATTGTTGTGCAGCCACATCCTTGGTGCACTTGGGGCTGGCTTGGCCATCAGGCTGTTAGCATTACATACACCAAGGTGATGCAGAGGAGTCAGCTGGAATCCTGACTTCTCTGCTACTCTTGTTAGCTGCCGGCAAGTCGATTCTGATTCATGGTGATCCCATGTGGGCAGAGTAGAACTGTGCTCTATAGGATTTGTAAGGCTGTGACCTTTCAGGAGCAGGTCTATCTTCCAAGGTGCCTCTGAGTGGGTTCGAATCGCCAACCTTTCAGCTAGTAGCCAAGCACTTAACCATTTGTACCACCCAGGCACTCCCCTCTACTCCTAGCCCTTTGAATTTTGGGTTATTCACCTCTTTGAGCTTGACTCTTCATTTGGTTTGGTGTAAGCCTTGATTCTCTCATCTGTAAAATGAAGCCACAATACTATCTTGAAAGGTGGCTGGAAGAGTTCAAAGACATACTGGCTAGTAAGTGCCTCACTCTGGAGCCCTGGTAGTGCAATGGTTAAGTGTTCAGCTGCTAACCAAAAGGTCAGAGGTTAAAACCTACCAGCTGCCCTAAGGGAGAAAGATGTTGCAGTCTGCTTCCTTGAAGATTATTGCCTTGGAAACCCTGTGGGGCAGTTCTACTCTGTCCTATAGGGTTGCTATGAGTCAGAATCAACTCAATGGCACTAGGTAAGTGCATCAAATACAGCTAGTGCTCAGTTGCTGTTGTTAGGTGCTTTGGAGTTGATTCTGACTCAAAGTGACACCATGTGACAGAGTAGAACTGTCCCATAAGGTTTTCTTGGTTGTAATCAACAAATGGTAGCAATTTATGTCAACCTGTGTGCTCACAAGCAGACAACTAGACAATAGGACGTTTTTGAAACTTCTGGTTCCCAGAGGGAAACTGGCCTCAGGGTTACAGAACATCTGGCCTGCTCAAGAGGTCTGTGAGCTTTTGGGTGAGGTGGAGGAAGGCCATTCCCCTTGCCCCCATCTCGGCCTATAGCTCGTTCTGGAATGAGGCAGAGTTGCCACCATTGCCTAATAACACCCCTGGGAATTCAGGAAGTTAACATTTTGGAAACTGTAGAGGAAAGGAAAGGTGGGGCCTTGCATGTTTGAATTTAAGTTAACATGTGCTGGTGGGCTCTGTACTAAGTGATCTAAGTGACTGGAACTCAGGTAATTTTTTTTTTTTTTTTTAATGTAACATATTTACAAGTTTCAAAATTCAAAATGTACAACAGGGTAGAAAGTGAAATATCTCCCTTCCATTCCTGTCCGCTCACTTCTCACTATCCAGTCCCCTTGCCAAGGACAGTTATATTATCAGCTTCATGGGAGTTCCTCAAGAGATGTGTTGTAGGGTCACTATGAGTAGGAACAAACTCAACGGTAACGAGTTATAATACAGGTAGAGAGGCATCAAGGTGCTCTGGTGGTGCAGTAGTTAAGTGCTCGGCTGCTAACCAAAAGGTCGGTGGTTAAAACCCACTAGCTACTCCTTGGGAGAAAGATGTCGTGGTCTTGGAAGCCCTGTGGGGAAGTTCTACTCTGTCATATAAGGTCGTTATAAGCTGGAATCAACTCAATGGCAGTGATTTTTTTTTAATATTATTATAAAAGTATTTTTTAAAACAACATTTTATTGTGCTTTAGGTGAAAATTTACATAGCAAATCAATTTTCCAAATCAATGATTCTTACACATATTGTTTCATGACCTTGGTTGCAATCCCTGAAATGTGTCAGCACTCTCCCCATTTCCTCCCTGGGTTCCCCATCTTCATTAGTCCAGTTTTCCCTGTCATCCCTTCTCATCTTTGATTTTGGGCAAATGTTGCCCTTTGGTCTCCTACAGTCGATTTTTCTAAGGATTATGTTCTTCAAGGATGTTATTGGTAGTTTTATAGCTGAAAGGTGTCCTCTGGAGTGTCTATAGTTTCAAATTAGAAGGTTGTCTTAGGACAATAATCTCAGGGGTTCCTCCAGTCTCTTTCAGACCAGTAAGTCTGGTCTTTTTTTTTTTTTTTGAGTTTTGTTGTACATTTTTTATCCATTCTCCCTGAGACCTTCTATTGTGATCTGGGTCAGAGCGGTCCGTAGTGATAGCCAGGCACCATCTAGTTCTTCTGCTCTCAGGTTAGAGAACGCTGTGGTTCACGTGGGCCATTAGTCCTTTGGGTCAATTGTTTCATTGGGTCTTTGGTTTTCTTCATTCTCCTTTGTTCCTAGTGGGAAGCAATGGATTTTATTTTTTAAAGAGGCATTGGTGGTTCAGTAGTAGAATTTTCACCTTCCATGCCAGAGATTTAGGTTCAATTTGTGTACAATGCACCTCATGTGCAGCCACCACCATCTATCTGTCAGTGGAGGCTTGCATGCTGCTATGATGCTAAACAGATTTTGGTGGATCTTCCACACTAAGAAAGACAAGGAAGAAAGGCCTAGCAATCTGCTTCTGAAAATCAGCCACTGAAAACCCTATATACCACAGATCTGATTCCCACTGATCACAGGGATGGTCCAGGACCTGGCATTTGTTCCATTGTGTGTGAGGTCTCCAATGAGTCGAGGCTGATTCAATAGCAGCTGCTAACGACATAACACAGGTATCGTATGTAAGTACATACTATAGGTATGTTGTTGTTGCCGTCCAGTTGTTTCTGAGTTACGGTGAACCTATGTGTGCAGACAGAGTGGAACGGCTTCAGAGTTTTCAAGGCTATGACCTTTTCGAAGCAGATTACCAGGACTGTCTTCCAAGGTGCCTCTTTGTGGGTTCAAACCACCAACTTCTCAGCTAGTAATTGCGTGCTTAACTATTTGCCCATTTGCGCCTCCCAGGGACTCCTACTATAGGTATACCCATTGCCATCAAGTTGATTCTGACTCATAGGGACCCTATAGGACAGACTAGAACTGCACCCACAGGGTTTCCAAGGCTGGAAATCTTCACAGAAACAGACTGCCAAATCTACCTCTGGTGGAGCAGCTGGTGTATTTGAATTGCCAATCTTTCAGTTAGTAGCAGAGAGCTTAACCACTATACCACCAGGGCTCCTAATATAGGTATACAGCTATATAATAAGTGAATATATATTTCTTTTTTCTATCTTTTTACACAAATGGTAACCACATGGTTTTGGACTTTTTTTCACTTCCACGTAAGCCCTGGGACCCCACTGGTTTTTATGGCTGCAGAGTATTCCAAGGTATGGATGTACCATTTATTCCCAGCCCTCTGCTGAAGTTCAGCTGGGTTGTTTCCAATCTTTTGCTTTTATAAACAATGTTGCAATGAATTGCCTTGTACAGGTGCCATCTCACAGCTGTGCAGTGATTCTGTAGGATAAATTCCTGGAAGTGGAATTTCTGGATCAAGGGTATATACTTTTGCTCTTTTGACAGATACTCTGATTACGAAATCACTCTCCAAAGGGGATTCATCTATTTAGGCTTCCTCTAGCAAGGAGAGATTTCGCCTTACACCCTCTGTATGCACTCAGGTGTTTTCAAATTTCTGGATCTCGGGAGAAGCTGTTGAGTAAAAAAATGGATTAACGGGGTAGTTCTAATTTGCAGTTGCCTTATAAAACTCCTGTGGGAGACTCTTCCTTTAACGCCTTTTCTTTTGTTTCTGGGAACCGACCAGTTCCTGGGAAGCTCCTGCTGTCTATAAGTACACCCAATTCTGGCTGCTACAAGAAAGATATTTGGGTGTGCCCCTCACTTTCCAGATGTGCCCTTTGCTGACTCAGAAATCTGAGGCTGGGGCATCTGTCCTGTCTCAGGATCATCCTGGAAACATCCTGTTCTTTCTCCACTGCTCCTGGCAGTCCGGCCACCTATTTTGTGGTTTGTGGTTTTGCAGTCTCCCAGTTTCATAAAAAATGGAGTTTTCACTTTTGTTTCACATTTGGCTTTTGGACAATTTCTGGTGGAAATCAAATTTATATCTTGAAACTGAAAAGTCCTCCAGGTACTGTTACAAGAAAACAAAGAAGCAAGTATTTTTACTAACCATTTTACAGATGTAAATACTAAGGCTGGTTAGTAAGCTCATTGTGTGATAAGGTAACCCAGAATCTGGGTTCTAGCTATAACTTGCTTTCCTTGTGACCTCACAACTCTTGGGGCTTCAGTTTGCCCAAGACACTAGGTTCAAATTAGCACGCTTGGCTGCCAACCGAAAGGTTAGAGGTTTGAGTCCACCCAGAGGTGCCTCAGAAGAAAGACCTGGTGGCCTACTTTCAAAAAATCAGCCATTGAAAACCCTGTGGGGCACAATTCTACTCTGACACACATGGGGTCACCATAATGGTTTATCATTATTATTATTCTAGGCTCAGCCTATGACTTTCAAGCTGTGTTAGAAGGAACCAAAAGTCCCTTAGAACTGACAAAGAATGGAGGAGATGGAGGAGAGTCGGGGGAGACCTCTTTCACCCTGACTTCCCCCAGAGAGCTCAGGTTTTTATTTGTACTGACATCATTGACCTATGCTTCAGATTTATTTTGTTAAAAGGGTAATTAATCAGGAAAAACAGAAAAAAAAAAAAAGGAAAATGACACTATCTCAAAGGTTGCAAACTCGTGGCCCATAAGCTGAAAATGAGCTGAGGATATGTTTTGTTTGTCCCACACAGTGCTTTCTGAAATGTTTAACGAGTTGCCAACTTTAAAAAATCCAGAGATTTCATACAAAAAGATTGTATATCTGGCTTCTCTTAAAAAAAAAAAAAAAATTAGCAACACAAGACTCACAAATTCATTCGGTGAACACTGGCTGGATTCTGGGGGGGCCCTATGAGTGGGCTGCCCTTCTCTGCTGTTGTTAGCTGACATTGATCGGTCCCTGACAACAGAACTAAAAGCTGCCCAGTCCTGCACCGTCCCCACGATCAAGTGTCAGATCAGACCAGTGTGATCCATAAGATTTTCAATGGCTGAGTTTTTGGAAGTAGATGACCTGGCCTTTCATCCTAGACCACCTTAGTCTGGAAGCTCTGCTGAAACCTGTTCAGCATCAAAGCGACACACAAGCCTCCATTGACAGACTCTGGGTGGTAGCTGTACATGAGGTGCAGTGGCTGGGAATTGAACCTCGTTTCCCACATAGAAGTAGAGAATTCTATCATTGAATCACCAATGCCCCCTCTCTAGCAACACACATGCACAAACAAAAGATTTCCATGTAACCAGCCCCAGATCCAGAAACTGAGCATCACCAGCACCCAGAAGCCCCTCACGTCCCCTTCCAGTGACCCCTCCTCACCCCCCAACGCAAGGGTAATCACACTCTGGACTTCTCATACTATAGGTTAGCTTTGCCTGGTTTTATACTTTATAAAAATGAAATCATCCAATGTATACTATTTTGTGTCTTTCACTTAACATTGTTTGTAGGTTTCATTCACATCATTTTGTGAAACTACTGTAGTTCATATATTTTTATTGTTTTGTAGTGTTCCTTCGTGTGAATAGCCCGCAATGTATTTATGCTACTGTTGATGGACATTTGTATTGTTTCCAGATTTTGGCTATTATGAATCTTGCTGCTATGAACATTCTTGTACACATTTACCACACATACATGTGCATATATATGCATTTCTCTTGGGTATATAGCCAGGAGCAGAACTGCTGTGCAATACTGCACGTACACCTTCAGTTTTTGGTAGCCCCTGGCACACAGTTTTTCAGATTGAACCAATCTACCTTCCACTAGGTGCTGTCAGTTGCAATTGCTTGCCTTATTGTTATTAACTGACAGGCCCCAAAAGGCAATGGAGTTTGTAACCCCCAGACAAGAGGCTTCTAAGGGTTCTTTTAACTCTAACCTAAAATTCTTCTCTAAAATTTCCCATCTAGTTGTTAATTCTAAACGAATGAATGAATGGATGCTTCAGCTCTTCTCAGGGGCACCTGCTTTCCCCTGCTTTGTAATTCCTGATTGATTGTTGTTGTTAGTTACTGTTACTGTTGAGTCAGCTCCAACTTACAGTGATCTAATGTATAACAGAACAAAATGTTGTCTGGTCCTGCACCATCGTCATGATTGTTGCTATGTTTTAGTCCATTGTTTTGGTGGCCACTGTGTCATTCCATCTCAATGAGGGCCTCCCTCACCTTCACCACCTATCAACCACGGTGTCTTTTTCTAGCT
The DNA here is from genome assembly GCA_030035585.1 of Dugong dugon. Classification (NCBI taxonomy): domain Eukaryota; kingdom Metazoa; phylum Chordata; class Mammalia; order Sirenia; family Dugongidae; genus Dugong; species Dugong dugon. The sequence goes on from CM057471.1 coordinate 73,322,856, forward strand.
ATTGGTCTTTCCTGATGACGTGTCCAAAGTACACAAGCCGAAGTCTCATCATTCTTGTTCTAAGGAGCATTCTGGTTGCATTTCCTTTACTTGTTTTAAATTAAATTTTATTTATTTTGTTGTTGTGGAGAATATACACAGCAAAACATACACCAATTTGGTTGTATTTCTTCTAAGACTGATTTGCTTTTTCTTCTGACAGTCCATAGTATATTAAATTTTTTGCCAACATCACAATTTTTTTTACTATTGTAGTTTAAGTGAAAATTTACAATTCAAGTTAGTGTCTCATACAAAAATTTATACATACATTGTTATGTGACCTTAATTGCTCTCCCTATACTATGACAGCACACTCCTCCTTTCCACCCCTGATTTCCCGTGTCCATTCAACCAGCTCCTGACCCTCTCTGCCTTCTCATCTCACCTCGGGACAGAAGCTGCCCATTTAGTCTCATGTATCTGCTTGAGCTAGGAAGTATACTCTTCACAAGTATCATTTTATGTCCCACAGTCCAGTCTAATCTTTGTCTGAAGAGTTGGCCTCGTGAATGGTTTTAGTTCTGGGTTGACAGAGAGTCCAGGGGCCATGCTTTCTGTGGTTCTTCCAGTCTCAGACCATTAAGTCTGGTCTTTTTACTAGAATTTGAGTTCTGCACCCCACCTTTCTCCTGCTCCTACAGGGACTCTCTGTTGTGTTCCCTGTCAAGGCGGTCATTGGTGGTAGCTGGGCACCATCCCAACATCACAATTTGATACATCAATTCTTCTTCTGTTTTCCTTTTTCACTGTCCAGCTTTCACATGTATATGAGGCAACTGGAAAGACTATGACTTGGGTCTAGGGCACCTTAGTCATCAGTATCACATCTTTATTTTTCAATGCTTTTTTAATATAATTTTATTTATTTTGTTGTTGTTAAGAAATTACGCAGCAAAACATATACCAATTCAGTAGTCTCTACGTGTTACTTTTTAATTCTTGATTACCAAAAAACCAAACCAGCTGCTTCAAAGTAGAACTGTACTCCATAGGGTTTTCATGGCTGTGACTTTCAGAAGCCAACTGCTGCTTCTGAGGTGCTCCTGGGTGGGCAGATTCAAACCACCAACCTTTTGGTTAGTAGCCCAGCACTTAACTGTTCGTGTCACCCGGGGTGACAGGGAATGCTTTCCTTCAATATTCACTTATCTAAGTCCTCCAAACTGAGACCTGGAAGTTGGGAAGGAGTTAGCCAGACATGGGGTGGGGTGTGTGTGTGTGAAAAGAAGAACGCTCTAGGCTGAGGTGAGGCAACAGCATGTGTTTAAGTCTCCTGGAGACCAAAGGACAAAAAAGAAGAGGACACGTTCTCAGTGAAGGTAGGACTGCTTATCTAGGGGATTTGGGAAAGAACAGGAATGGGCTGTTGGCGTTTCACGTTCAAAACCATGAGGCACCTTCAGAGAACAGAACTGCTACCCACAAGGAAGAGCCCCTACTTGCCAAAAGCGCCCTGCAGAGAAATGCAGAGATTCTAACTAAAAGGAGTTTCTCCTGATTGGAGGGTAAGTGTGGAGCGGGAAGAGATAAAACAGGGGGAAGCAGACAGGGGCGTGTGTGTCCAATGTCATGTAAATATCCCCTCCAGGTGGGGCATCTCCAGAGCAGATTTAAACCCCCGCCAACTGGTGCAATCTCAATTCTCCAAGTTTCTTCCAGGCAAGTATCTCCTCTTTCGTCTTGTTCTTGGACTCTGCTTGCAGCACGACCTCAAAACGCCAGTCTTCACTCCTGCCTCAAAGGAAGAAACCTAAACGGCAGGAGACATCGGCCTCTCTGAACTTGCCAAAGGGGGGTATGACCCTGCGCCACATTTTACTGGGGATTTAAGGGATTCGCAAGCGTTAACTATATGTGACTTTTTTGCCCAGTCTCTGAAGATGTGACTCCAAACTTCCCTGAAGGGTTTTAAGCCCTAGGTGAGTGGATTAGGTTTGTGTAAAGAAAGACCTAGAAAGTGTGAAATCCAAAGAGCACATGGGAGCACATCAGAGCCCTCAGTGCAACGACAACACGAGCTCATCTCCCCATTCCCAAACTCAATCTTCCTCTGGAGTTCCCTGTCATGGTAAGTGGCACCACTGGCCAGCCTGAGGCTGGAGTGACACATAATCCCAGCTTCTCTGTCACCCATCTCCACCCAGTCTAATCCCCAAGTCCTAGTGGTTCTACCTCCTCAATACCTCTCACATCCATTTACTTCTCCTTTCTGCCACTGTAGCCCACCCGGATTCCTGCCACCTCCCCCTCTTCCTGCTTCCAATTTCCTCCTCCCATCCAGTCTGAGCAAAGCTCATCACGTAACTCACCAGCTTAAGACCTTTCTCAATCCCCTCATTGCCCTCCAGGTAAAGACCAAGAGGCATCCAAGGCCTGGCCGTATCTGCCTCCTCCCCCCACTTCTCCAGCTTCACACTCTTGACTCTCCCCCTTAACCTTTCCTCACCACCCAGAGCTGCCTTCTCTCACTTTGGGGTCTAGATCCCCACTTTCCCTCTGCCTAGATCACTCTCCTCCCCTACCCGCCCACATCCTCCTTGTTCTCCAGCTGTCTGCTGAAAAGTCATTTCTTTTCATTCTCGTTTGAACTGCAGCTAGTTGGCGTTAGGAACCCCCTTCTGCCCTTGCGGTGGCTACAATCGCCCCATCCCACCTTTATGCCATTACATTAAATTTGTCGATTTCATCTTACTCCGCTCCCACCCCCCACCCCACCCCCCATTAGATGTTAACTCAGCACTGTATTTCCAATGCCCATAGCTTGCAGTTGGACATAAAGTTAGTCGTTTTGGTGATTAGGCCTCTCTGATAGAGTTGGAGGAACCCTGGTGGCACAGTGGTTAAGCACTTGGCTGCTAACCTAAGTATTTGCAGTTTGAACCCTCTAGCTGCTCCGAGGGAGAAAGATGTGGCAGTCTGCTTCCGTAAAGATTTACAGCCTTGGAAACCTTACGGGGCAGTTCTACTCCGTCCTTTACAGTCGCTATGAGTCGGGTTTTGGTTTTGGATAGAGAGAGGATGTGTTGGGGCCTTCTGGAAAGTTGGGTTTGGACAGGTATGAGGCAGGAAAGCAGGCTGAAAGGCATGCCCTAGGACATATGACAGCAGGCTGGCTTTGAGGGCAGAGGGGAGGGGCTTACAGCTGACATGGCCAAGGTCCAGCCATGCTTGTCGGAGCACTGGGCGAGGAGTCCTTATCTCAGTGCTCCTGCGGACTTGCTGAGTGACCCTGACAAGTTATTTAACTTGACTGGGTCTCAGCCTCCCCCACTTCCAAATGGGCATGCAAAGCATTCCTGCTCTGTGATGTCCACCCCAGAGTGGGGAAGCTGGACTGCTGAAGCTTGAAACCTGGCTCTGTCTGGCTGTGTGACCTTGTTGGGCAAGTGGCATAACCTGTAAAATGGGTCCAATAGTACCTATCTCTGACTTGCTGTGAGGCCTAAATGTAAGCAAAGCACTTAGACAGGGACTGCCACATAATCAGTGCTCTTGAGATAGGCAGTAAGTTCCATCCCACTTAAATCAGTACCAGCAACCATCAAGTTGTCTCTGACTCATGACGACCCCATCTGTGTCAGAATAAAACTGTGCCCCAGAGAGTTTTCAATGGCTGATTCTTTTGGAATTAGATTGCCAGGCCTTTCTTCTGAGGCATCTCTGGGTGGACTTGAACCTCTAACCTTTTGGTTAGCAGCTGAGCGTGTTAACTGTTTCCATGACCCAGGGACTCCTTTTCCCTCTTATGAGCAGCAAAATATGGAGTCTCCCTGGCCTCCTTCCATTTAGCTCCCTGGGAGAATTAACTGGATAGAAGGGATTGGAAGGTACAGCCATAGTCCCTCTGAGGCATTTCATCTCAACCCAAATAACCGCGTGGGCTACTCCCTAAGCACTGATGATCTGCTAGCCTCTGTGCTAAGCACCTATCTCTCCAGCAGTCCTCACAACAGCACCATGCAGTGGTTATTCCTATTTCACAGACCAGAAAAAGGGGGCTGAAAAAGATGTGTGTGTGTGTGGAGGGGATTGTGTTCCAGGGCATCCCAGCTCTAGATTTCCTGGCCAGTGCTCAGTGCACTGTGCACATTGTGGGGAATGACAGCATCTCACTGTTCCAGTTGTGTTCCAGCTGCATGATTCTCTTCCCTTCAAAGGAAGCTGGAAAGGGGAGGAGAGGGAGGAATTTTGATAGTGAGGTGGGAGAGGCCAAGGAGAGAATGCAAAGAAGGAGAGAACGCAAAGCTCATAGTTCTGAGGGAGAGGGAGAGACCACTGTACTTGGAGTGGGTGGATTATCTCCTTGGTGTGCCCACACCACTCCCTTGTTTACTGAAACTCTTGCCCTTTTGCTTTCTCTTTCTTTTCCACTTCCTAGATGCTCCTTGCATTCATCTCGAGAAATCCTTGTGGGAAAGGTCAGAAAGAGGAGCAGGGCTGGTTCTAAGAGCCTAGGATGTTTGTGGGGGAGCCTTGAAGCCTAATCTGAAGGCATTACAAGGTTCCCTGGGGCCTCTGTAGATGCTTGGGAAACACAAGTAGATCAGGCACACAGGAGATGCTGTGGGTCATTGGTACCAACCTACGAGCAGGTTTTGTGGATAAAAGCAGCAGACTTCAAGCAAAGGGCTTTTCAGACTGAATTTCATCCCATTAGTGGGTCAGGAAATCAATTTATTGGGGTACAACCAGCATTTAAAAAGTAGAATAGTATAAAAAATGACACCATCACATTATTCTTAGTATTTTCTGTGTGGATGGATATCAGGTCATGATGTAAAATGTACCTCTTACATGTCATGTCAAAAAATTGAAAAACACTGTCTTAAAGCAATGGCAATTTTCATCCGATAGTCTGGTTTAGAATCTTGGTTCTGCCCTGTGCATTAAAGTTCAGTTTATCTATGAAATATTAATACTTTCCTAATATTTAAATGAGAAAATGCATGTAAAGCACTTACCACAGCCTGTAGTCCACGGTACTTGTTTCAGTGGTGTGTCAGGGCCTGCTCATGAGAGCTGATTGCAATATTTTCTTTCCAACTTTGTGTTCACAGGGATGGTAAATTGAAATCGACCACGGTGAGAGTATTTACACTATCAAAATCAGCAAATGTTACAAATCAGCTTGTTTTTGCCCTGGAGAGCTGGCTGTTAAACATTTACCAGTTTATCACTGGTGCTAATTATTCTTTCTTCCAAAAGCTGTCCAATTGAGATAGATATGAATTAAGCTGGACTCAATCAGGAGGTACGGAGGGGAAGGATTAGATGAATTTCTGGGTTTGGGGGAAAGTCTAATGAAGACATTTGTATTTTCTACCCATGACTGTATTCTTGGCCCACTGATGGTATGTCATTTATTTAACATTTATTGATCACCCACCATGGACTGTTCGTCTTGAACATTAAAAGACACTGCCTGCACTCTAAGAGCTGACAGCAAAATATGAGTGCTGGAGATGAGGGTGTCTAATTCAACTTCCAATTCTGGTTACAAACACCCCAGGGAGAGATTTCAGGCTTTTTGTGGTCCATGTCTTGGGTCCCTGGAGGAGGGAATAGAGAGAGCCTGGTGCATCAGTGTTACCTGGAAAACATTATTTAAACACAAATGCCTTGGTCCTACTTAGTGGTTCAAGGCTTGTCCTCTAAAGCCGACTTATTTCTCTGTTTCAAGTAGTGAAATTAACATAATACTGCCTACCCCATAGAGCAGTTGTGGGACTTGCAAGCTTTTAATGTGGCCATGAGCTGCTTGGAACTAGCACTTAGCTTTCAATAGTTTTTTTGCAAACTTCAGGCACTAAGCTAGGTCAAAAGGACCCGCTGGTGGCACTTTCCTGTCTTCAGAGGGCTTCCACTTTACCACTGACACAATGTTCCCATTTGCTGGCCTGTTTTGAGTTTTATAATCGCATAGCCAAGACACAGCGACTTGCCCGAGTTCACATAGTCTGCTGGACAGGGTTTAGACTAAAACCCAAGAAATGATCCTGTGAGTGTGCTGGACAGCTTTCGGCTTTGCAAACAGGCCTTAATTTCAGTTGAAACAGTGGCTTCCCCATCTGGAAAATAGGGTGGAGGTGCCGCCTTCCTTCTCCCACAAAAGGGGAGGCCCCCCGCGGTGCTCCAGTAGTGTCTCTGGGCAAGTGGATTTCCGTCTTCCATCAGGCCCGAATGTGAAGCACAGCCACTACGAGGCCTGTACTTTAGGGGGCTGCAAACACTCCTCCCCGGGCACCCCGCGCCACCCCGCGCCACCCCGCGGAGAAGGGAAGCCTCTCCGCCACCACGTGACACGCCCGCTGGGGGGCCCGCGCGCAGCCGGGCGAGGCCCCGCCCCTCCGGCCGCCGCGCGCCCGTCACTCGCAAATGTCCCGGGTCGGGCTGGATAAGGGGAAAGAGGGGGAGGGGAACACAGCGAGGGGGGCCGGCCCTGTACGTCGCAGCGTTCCTTCCTCCCGCGTCTTCGCCAGGCCCTCTGTCTCCTCGCCGCGTCTCCGCCCCCTCGGCCCGGTGCCCCAGCCAATGGCGAGGCGGCGCGAGCCTCTCCGGCCGGGGGCGGGGCGTGCGCGCGGGGCCTGGCGCGCCTGCGCCCTGCCACCCGCCCCTCGCCGTGAGGAGGAGGAGGTGGAGGAGGAGGCGGCTCGGAGAGAGCGAGCAGCGAGCTAGACCGCGGAGCGTGAGTGAGGGAGCCTAGCCGCTTGCCCGCCAGCCGCCGCCGCTGCCGCCGCCTCCCCTCCATAAGCAGGAGCCCCGGCCGGGGCTCGGCGCGTTGCCCCAGCCCCTCCCTCGTCGTCAGGTCGCGAGGGCAGCGAGAACGAGCAAGGGGGAGGGAGAGCGAGCGCCGGGAGGAGGCGGCCGGACCAAGCGAGCGCCCGCGCGTGTGGCGTGAGGGGAAGCCGCCTGCCCGCCCCCTTCGCCTTCCCTTCTCTCCCCCTCCCCGCTCCCCCCCCGACCGCGGAGCAGCACCATGTCGGCGCCGGCGGCCAAAGTCAGTAAAAAGGAGCTCAACTCCAACCACGACGGGGCCGACGAGACCTCAGGTGAGGAGGAGGCGAGGTCGGGGGCCGGCCCGCGCCGCCATCTTCGCCGCTTGCTCTGGCCCGCAGGCCGCCGGCGGGGCCCGGGGCGCGCGCGCGGGGGGCGCCAGGCGGGGGGGCTGGCGCACAGCTCGGCGCGGGTCCGCCGCAGGCCTCGGCGCCCTTTTTTGTGCGCGACGAGGCCGGGGGCCTGGGTGGCGCCGCGGCGGCGGACGGCGCTGCGAGGCGGGGGCGCTGCGGCCTGCTCGGCGCGGGCGGAGGAGACCCCCCCTTCCTCTCCCCCCTCCCTCGCTCTCCTCCTCCTCCCTTCCTCCCGAGAAGCCTCTCTTTATTGTGCTCCGCCATGATGCCTCGCTCCCATCAGCCGCCGCCGCCGCCACATGGTGCGGTCGGACGCGGTCCCGCGCCCGGGCCTCCCGCGCGACTCCCCCTTCCTGCCCGCCCCGCGGGCGGCGCCCCCGGCACCCACACCCGGAGGCTAACTGCGGCGCGGCCTTGTGCCTCGAGGTTGGGCGGGGTGGGGGCGCGGGGCACCACGCGGCCGGCCGCGCACTGGGCCTGGTCCGACCGGGAGGATGCTCTGGCCGGGCCCGGGCGCACTCCCCACGTGGGGTGGCCACCCGTCGCGGCGGCGTGCTGAGAAACGTAGTGCGGGCGGCCAGTGTATCGGAGGGGCTTTAAAATGTATGTTGGAAAACATTCTAGCCTATTCTGTAAAGGCTTTCACGGTAGGGGGGCTGCAAACCGCCGAATGGTTGCCGGAAATGAACCGCCAGACCAGGCTCCTTCACGCCCACTGGGGTTTGTAGGTTTTGCAGTCCTTACCGGACAAAAAGGGCATCTTCTTCATAGCACCACTCCCTTTTCATCAGTTCCCTTCTGTGCTTCATAGTTTTCTTACTTAACGGTTGGTCTCTGTAAGTGTGCTCCATAGTTGTGTGAGCCGTGTCTGAAACAAGCAGCTCGCCTGAATTTGGGTTGAGGGATGGAAAGGTCAGATTCAAATCCTGGGGTTTACCGTATTCTAAGAAGGTAAAGTCGAGTGTTCACAACTGTTCCGAGTGCCTGACCTGTCTTTGTAGGTGTGTCTGATGTCGTAGTTGTAATAGATATTGAGTAGAATCTTCAACTTTTCTATTGGTGGTGCCCTAATGTTTATTGTCATGGGGGTTGGTTTCTGTATTCTTGGTTAGCGACCGATATTTTATTACAGGTATATAATGTGATGAACAGTTAGTATCAAGAATTTTTTAATAAGGTTATTTCTCATTTTTCATAATAGAAGCTTTAGTAGTTAGTCTCTTTTTCCAGCAATTCTTAAGTACTATAGTCAAAAACATTTTCTAAGTAGTCTAACAGATAGCATGATTTGAAAGGCCCTTTAATTAAAAAGTAATTTGCCAATTAAATGCATGAACACGTGGAGAGCTTGTAGACAGTGTTGTTGCTGTTTTTTTTTAACAGCTGTATTGAGATACAACTCACATACCATAGACGGTGTTCCTTAACATTAGGAAAGCTAGTTAAATGTAATATAGTTGTTGTTTTTTAAGATAAACTAGTTAAACTCATTTTCTAATTAGTATTGAGCCTTATGAAACTTTTTCTTGCAGAAAAAGAACAGCAGGAAGCAATTGAACATATTGATGAAGTACAAAATGAAATAGACAGGTAAAGTTTTTCTTAATCTACTTTGGAGGTGTTTTCTGGGATGCATCTAACGGCATAGTAGTCGTTGAAACTATGGTCAGCTAAACCTGTATCCAGTAAATAAGAGATGATTATAACTTGGTTGGAAATACTATGGCGATTCAGTGTTATTTTTCTGTCCAGCAGTTTGTACAGTCACCAAAAAATATTTGATAAAGGTACGTTGACCTTGCAAAGATTGAGATTGCTTTTGAAAGCTACAAGTTGTCTGAATTGTAGTGTGTGGACTTCTGATAGTTTAGCGTTATGGCATCAGTATTGCTTTGACTTGCCTTATAACTTTGTTACTTGACCAGGAGCTTTATTGAAAAATCCTGCTTGAGAAAAACAATTGAAGTTGACCTGGTAATAGCAGATGAAGTAAATATACAATGTTACCAGAATGCTCAGTTTAAGCAGTTTAAGAACTATGATATTGAGCGCTTATGGGAAAGCAGGGTGAGCTACTTGCCAAAAACCATCATAGTTTTGACTTCTGAGTTTCTTTAGCTACAAGAAATTAGACAATTTGTTTATTATAAATAAGCACTTTGCACTGGTATAAAGCTGATAAGAGTAAATACTCAGTTTGTGGCCTCACTAGATTTTGTATTTGACAAGTCTCTTTATTGTCCACATGTGTTCATTTGTTTCAGACTTAATGAACAAGCCAGTGAGGAGATTTTGAAAGTAGAACAAAAATATAACAAACTCCGCCAACCGTTCTTTCAGAAGAGGTCAGAATTGATCGCCAAAATCCCAAATTTTTGGGTAACAACATTTGTCAACCATCCACAAGGTATGGCCCCTTCCCCCAAATGGTTTGCAGAGTATTATTAAATAACACAAAAGTGTTAATGCATTAGAGTGGAGGGACCTTGATGAGGCTTTTGTCTGACATACTGGTTTGCATGCAAAGGTTGAAAGAGGGGAAAAGATTTGGAGATAATAATGCTTTCTACCTATTTAAAAGACGCTATATTTTAAATTTGGAACTCTTTGTTAATTTTTTGATAAAAGATGGTGACAGATCTAATAACTCTGAAGTATTTAAGAACCATTTGGTTTTCTTTGGTTAGTAGTGGATTTATGAAACCAAAGATGTTCGCTGAATGCTAGAAATTTTTTAAAGAGATCACTTAAGTTGGTTGTTAACGTTTGTTAGTTAAAAATCTAATTGACCTATAATTTGTTGCTCTAGTGTCTGCATTACTTGGGGAAGAGGATGAAGAGGCGCTGCATTATTTGACCAGAGTTGAAGTGACAGAATTTGAAGATATTAAATCAGGTTACAGAATAGATTTTGTAAGTATCAGTAATTTAGTTTGTTTGCCATTATGGAAGTTAACTTTGAGTTTTGGCTGGAAGAGCTGTTTGTATTGATTTCTCATCCTCCAATCACTTATTACAGTATTTTGATGAAAATCCTTACTTCGAAAATAAAGTTCTTTCCAAAGAATTTCATCTGAATGAAAGTGGTGATCCATCCTCAAAATCAACTGAAATCAAATGGAAATCTGGAAAGGTATGTTTTGAGGACTTGTTGGGCGAAAATAATGTTTTGGTTTAGTTGAAACACTTAAAATTCTTAGTGCTTTGGCAATACGTTAAATACCAAAAAATATATGTTAAAAACTCAGTGTGACAAAGCCAAATACAGTAGCTTAGAGGTGTTGTTATAAATTGCAATGCAATTTGGTTTAACAATCAGATTAAATTTTGGGGGTTTTTCTATTGGCAGTCGAGCTTTTCAAATGGTTTACTATTTCCCCAAATCCATTTGTCTGCAGTGGATAAGGGTAAGATGTGTTTAAAATTATATTGTGGTAGTGGTTATTTAAAATGGACCAAATTTTATGAAAAGGTCAAAATTAGTTGTGCTATTTTTTTCTTCAGGAAAAGCTTGCCGTAAAAATTTGAGGACAACACAATCTTGCGGACCTAGAATTTTAGGCCTTTTTTTTTTTTTTTTAAACCTACTGTACATTTTATAGTTCTTGGATGGTAATAATAGTGTTGATAATATACTGATGTCTATTTTCTATTCTGTTTCTGGAGAAAATTTTATTGTGATCATAGAAAGTTTAAGTGTTATAAAGAACCTATGTCAAAATTTTTTTTCATCTTCATTTAGGACTTGACGAAACGTTCAAGTCAAACGCAGAACAAAGCCAGCAGGAAGAGGCAGCATGAAGAACCAGAGAGCTTCTTTACCTGGTTTACTGACCATTCTGATGCAGGTGCAGATGAATTAGGAGAGGTCATCAAAGATGATATTTGGCCAAATCCATTACAGTACTATTTGGTGAGTTGAGAATGTTCTTGTGTGTGTGTGAGGTTAAAATACACGTAACAGAACGTTCTTGCATTTAAGGTTGCACTTGCCTCGTTTGATTGAAAATGAGTTCTCAATGTAACTCCTGTTTTTAATTTTAAGGTTCCTGATATGGATGACGAAGAAGGGGAAGGAGAAGAAGATGATGATGATGATGAAGAAGAAGAAGGTTTGGAAGATATTGATGAAGAAGGGGATGAAGATGAAGGGGAAGAAGATGAAGATGATGATGAGGGAGAGGAAGGAGAGGTAAAAGGAAAATTAGCTAAATCCAAAAGACTAGAGTCTTGATATGCATTAAGAGCTGAACTGATGAATTTTCTGTTACTTGGGGGTTGTAGGTATTGTATAATGGAACTGACCCAGAACCGATTGTTTGCATGAAGATTTGTAGAAAAGACAAGCCATTTACTGTCCAAGAGTCAGTGAAGTTTTGATAATCTCATTGTATTCAGTTTTGCTTTTGGGGTTAGTTTTTATGGTTACCCAAGCCTGTCTTTCCGTAATCAGTACTTAGCGATAGAGACAATGCAGCTGGTCAAATTCTGAGAAATGTCCCAAATACCAAAAGTCTGTAAACTATAAAATTCTAGAATAGTTAGGTTAAGTTTTTATTTCAGTTAAAATTATTTGGTCTGAAATAATGTCCAGTGATTGGGTTGGTGTGGAAAAGTCACTGATTATCTGAAACAGTAGCACTGGGTATTTCAAACTAGATTCCATGCAGCTTGATGTTCAGGTTCAGAAAATTAGGTGACCTGTAGCATGTTATCCTTATGTTCTGTCATCCTGGTCTGTGGAGCTAGCAACGGCCTTAGAAATAAACTTGAAATCAATGCCCACTTTTTTTCTTACAGGAGGACGAAGGAGAAGATGACTAATAGAACACTGATGGATTCCAACCTTCCTTTTTTAATTTTCTTCAGTCCCTGGGAGCAAGTTGCAGTCTTTTTTTTTTTTGTTGTTTTGTTTTGTTTTTTTTCTTCCCTCCCCCTCTTGTGCTCAGTCACCCTGTTCTCGAGGTCTCTCTTCTCTCCTCTACACCATGGTTCTCAACTTATTTTGGGGGGAAATAACTTGAGCAGAATACAGTGGGAAAAGAATCTCTATCCCTTTCTGTTCCAAATTAATTTTTATTTCTTCCTGTCTTAACAAAAACTATGGAATCAACACATCACCATGCTCTGTGGGAAAAAAGAAAAACCTTCTGCTCCCTTCACTCTGCTGGAAGCTGGAGGGTGCTAGGCCCCTGTGTAGTAGTGCATAGAATTCTAGCTTTTTTCCTCCTTTCTCTGTATATTGGGCTCAGAGATTACACTGTGTCTCTATGTGAATATGGACAGTCAGCATTTACCAACATGTATCTGTCTACTTTCTCTTGTTTAAAAAAAGAAAAAAAACTTAAAAAAAAAATGGGGTTATAGAAGGTCAGCAAAGGGTGGGTTTGAGATGTTTGGGTGGGTTAAGTGGGCATTTTGACAACATGGCTTCTCCTTTGGCATGTTTAATTGTGATGTTTAACGGACATCCTTGCAGTTTAAGATGACACTTTTAAAATAAAATTCTCTCCTAATGATGACTTGAGCCCTGCCACTTGATGGGAGAATCAGCAGAACCTGTAGGATCTTAATTTGGAATTGACATTCTCTATTGTAATTTTGTTCCTGTTTATTTTTAAATTTTCTTTTTGTTTTCACTGGAAAGGAAAAGATGATGCTCAGTTTTAAACGTTAAAAGTGTACAAGTTGCTTTGTTACAATAAAACTAAATGTGTACACAAAGGATTTGATGCTTTTCTCTCAGAACAGATAAGACGTCCAAGTTTGACTTGTTTAACATATTACTGTCAAACTATCACCTTAACTCCGTATATTTTTATACGCACTTTGCAGGATGACCTCAGGGCTATGTGGACTGAGTAAAGGGATTTGAGTCAATATATTAAAGGCTCCATAGCTGGGACACATTGGGTATGATTTGCCATCGGTTTCTAGAAATGTTCACATCATTGGGGATACCAGATTATGCAAAACTCAGTATGTGTACCCTTGATTTTTAATCTCAAATGGCATTTTTAAAAAATGGGCCCTTATTTACCGGGATGTAATAATGATAATAGTGCCTGCCACCACCATCAGACCTGGTGCTCTAATGCCGAGTCACACATGGGGCAGTTGCTGGCATGTCTTCACTGGCACGATAGCTTGTGTCCTAGAAGACAGGCTTTCAGTATAAGTCCGTGTTGGTGGTGAGAACCTCAGGTTAGGAGTACTTTCCTTTGTCTCAAGTACCAGCTCTCGCATAAAGCTATCTCAAATGAGACTCATCTGGGTGAGATGATGGACTCTGCTTGGTCTGCTAAATGCCATTGTGCATAAAATAACATTTTGAGAGGCTACCTAATGCATAAGCTTTTTTAATGCTGTAAAATATGTAGCTAAATCAATGCCACTTACATTTTCAGAGATGAATCAATGGCCAGCCTGGTCAAATTCAAAACTTTTGATGTATAAAACTTTATAAATGGGACTATATTCCATCAAGAGGCAAAGTGTAACGAAACTTGTTTAGATGGATAGTATGTAATTTCTCTGCACAGGTCTCTGTTTAGTAAATACATCACTGTACCGGTCAGGAATCTTGCTCCAATAAAGGAACATAAAGATTTTTTTTTGACTGGGGTCATTCTCCTTGTTTTGTAGAGAAACTTCACTTGCTTTTGGCTTTAGATGGTGGTAAGCTAGTATTTTTGGCTTGTTAATGTCATCTTTAGTGACTTGGGGAAGGGGGGGAAGGTGTGGGAAAACTTCAAATAGATACATTTATGTGAAAAGGTTTGAGCTGGTGAGTACAGAAATGGTGGACAAACTACTAAATGTTATTGGACTAGTGAGTAAACACTGAGGAGATGGGGTATTTTAAATATTTCTCAGTATTTAAAGGACTTTCCCTAGGAAAAAAAGTCTGAATTAATACCCATTGAGTAAGCCTGGGATTCTGTTTCACAAAGTTAACAGTTTACCACAACTGCAAGATTTATGTACGGGTTATATTGTGGGGCAGTTGGGTTATGTCACATTTAAGCAAATTTCATATCTTTGTGATCTGAGAAAGTGGGAGACCTTTAAGGTAGTAGTTTGTCCCTGAGTATTATTCTGGGAGCCCTGGTCAACAGTTTGAATCTACCAGCCACTCCTTGGAAACCCCATTGGATGGGTTCTACTGTGTCCTGTAGGGTCGCGATGAGTCAGAATCAACTCTCTAGACTCCCTTGTGTCTGAGAATCGTGTAAAAGTGATAGGCTATGAGGAAGCAAAAAGACAGTCTTAGCCTCCTGAAATACTGCTACAGAGTAGCTAGTGTACTTTCTGCCCAATTGCCAGACGAGTTCTTAGGCCAAACTTCAGGCAAGTGTGTATTAGGAAAGTTGGATGAATGGCTCAAAGCCCCTTTGCTACAAGGACGTTTATAAAAGAAAAAGGCAAACAGTGGCTTTTTAGGTAGTTTCTGTGGAAAGAGGGCATGTTCCTCTAAAGCTGTGCCATACTTAGGAGGGGAATTTAATAACTGCATGCACTGGGAAGATAGGACAGCAACCTGTAATGTGTCATTATTTAGTTCAAAAAACTTAAGAAATGTTCTGTTCCAGACCCCCTGCAGTTGTTGAGGTTACTGTTTCTTCAATGATGTCCTGATTTCAAATAAGACATTTAATTGGATTACCCGACCTCCATAGGAGCCCTGGTGGTGTAGTGGCTAAGAGCTTGGCTGCTAACCAAAAGGTCGACAGTTTGAATCCACCAACCACTCTTTGGAAACACTATGGGGTAGTCCTACCCTGTCACTATGAGTTGGAATTGACTCATCTGGTTTTTGGTTACCTCCGTACGTGCCAGCACCCTCTATATTTCACCCAACTCTGGCTCTTAAAATTTAGTTTAAATGGTCTACAGAGCACCTGGACTTCTTTGGCTGACAGATGTGCTTTACATGTGGCTGGCTTGCTTCACTTGCTTGGCTCCTAAAAGGCATATGAGTTTTTTATTCTGACTAATTGTTTCTGGATTCATTTCGTAACCTGTATTAATTACTGTTTTATAATGCACATACTTCATTTCATGGTTTCACTTGGTCCCATAAACATGTTTGATTTTTCTGCTCTTCTTGTTAGATTTTGCTATGAACCTTCTCTGGTCTTTGCAAATACAGAATTCTGTTGCAAAGGATGAAAACTTCAGGATTTCCTTAAGGCTGGGACAAGTTCTTCAGCCACTCCACTTGTTTATATAGAGAACAACATCTTGGCATTTGAAAAGTCTAATCCCCTTCCCCCCCAGCAGCAACCATTCCTTTTTTAAATATGGCTGTGATTGTGAAGGCATACAAATTTAGTCTTTAACAGGTCTGAGGAAAAGGACTGCCTTTTTGTGACGAGAACAAGAATAATGAAGAACTTAAAAGTGGAAGGTGTGTGTCAACTGATTGGTGACATTGTGTACTCAGATTCTACCCAAGAGACGCAAATCTAAAGGTAGACAGACTGATATTTGCAATGCTAAGAAAAAAATGTGTAGGGGAAGAGGGAAAACGTTACCTTATGTAGCCTGCTAGGAAGTTGTAGATTCCTTTCAGACTGTATAGTCTTTCAACAGTCAATTTATTAGAGCGTTGGTTTGCACTACTCAGTATCCACTAGGTGTTGAGCATGAACTTCAGTTTTCCTAAGAATTACAGTCCCATGAATTATCACCATCAGACACAAGATACAGCTCTCTCGTCATACTTCATCCAACAGCCCAGGACTGGAGACCATAGGAGCTTTGCTTTTGCCCCTCAGGTGCATTAGAAAGTGAGAGGTGAATGGATCCTGTTACTTCTGAACTCCTTTCCCTTAAGTGACCTATGAGGCAGTGAAACATTTCACAGGAAAACCATCTTGAGTTCTTCCACATAATTCAGCTTCCTGGCTGCACGGGGTGGATAAATGATCCTAGAGACGGGAAACACCCTCCTATGGAGAGCTGAATCAGGTAATCCGTTTGGCTTGCAGAAGCATTTAGCATCCAGTCAAATACGTATTTTAAATGTTAATTAGCATTGTGCTGGTTGACTTGATGGCTTATTGGATAATTCCTGAAAGAGCGAGGCTTGCTAGTTTGATTCAAGGGTTTCTCTCAAACCGATGAGCTGCTATCAGAAGCTGAAACCCTTTTTATTTATGAATTATATATGAATAATTATTAACGTTCAGCTCAGGACAACTTGATCCCCCATTTTAAAGAGTCTACTAAGTACAGAAGGCAACTAACAACAACTATGTACCAACGGGCCTTTCCTCACCCGGCTCCGCCTCTCTTGAGTGCGCGGCACTGCAACGCAAGGGAACCAGGGCCGGGGAAATGCTTCCTTTGCGCCCTCCATTCCGGGGCGGGGGTCACCGAATAGAGCGGGAACTGCGGCCTCCGAAGAGGGTGCTTGGGGTCTAAAATCCGCCTCGGGGGAGGGAGGTAGTCGGGCCTCAGATTTCAGGAGCGGGATCTGGGGTGCTGATCCCGCGCGGCCAAGAGGCGGCGCTAATCCCAAGGTCTCGGGAGGGCCAGCGGCTCTCAGGAGGGGGCGCCCGATCCCGCTTCTCCAACGCCGCTTCCCGGGAAGTTTCAAGTTTGAAAGTCCTGGAAGAGCAGCCGGGGCTTCCGGAACCGGAGTAGTCGAGAGGAGGGGCCCGAGCGGCGCCATGGAGGAGGGGGCGCCGCGGCAGGTGAACTGCACCCGGAGAGGCCGGGCCGCGGACGGGGGCTAAGGGGGTGCGGGGAAAGCTCCGGCCGCGTCACAAATCCCGTCCCCTAAATCCACAACCCCCACCCCTCCCGGTATCCCAGCCCCTGCCCCGGGCTCCGCTACATCTTCGCAGTGAAGACCTGCGCACTGAGGTTAAGTCGTTCATGTCCTGGGAAATTTCCCTCAATCAACCACGAGGTGACTCAGAGCCTCTAGTCAGGCCAGCCCATGAGCACTTCTGAAGGCTCAATCAGAGCCACCTGGGTAGGCCCTAAAGTTTCCTAAAATCGGTTTTTCCAGGCGGGACACCAGGGCCAGTATGAATTAACCGGGAAAGCAAAAAGGGTCCGTGTGGGCACTTGAGGAGGGGTCGTGGGGATGAAGAGGCTGTGTGCGCGTGGAGAGGGGTCCCAGGAGGCGGCCAGTCCGCGCACCTGCGGGGTGCTTCTCTGAGCACACGAGGCGCGCGGGGACTGTACTCGAGGGGATGGCCTAGTCCAGCACCGGGGCCGAGCCTCCCGGCACACAAAGAATTCCAGCTCAGAACGCGGAGGGCGGCGGAGTTCCGGCCCAGAGCCGGCGGTCTGTGCGAGTGGGCACAGGGGCCCAAGGCTGTGTGTGCGTCTGTTACTGGGGAGGTGCTCTAGCCCAGAGCAAACGTGTGTATAAAAGATAGGGTCCCAGCACAGAGCAGACAGGACCATGGGGTATGTTCATAGGTGAGGCAGAGACTTTTGAGCTCCCCCTACCCCAAACGCTTAGGGAGCCCTCAAGGCTGCGTCCACCCCCTCCCACCCCCTTCCTGCGGAGGTCCCTCTGTCTGCTTGTTCCAGAGGTGGCTTGTACACATTTTCCTATTTCCTGCGAGCCTCCACCCAGCAGCAGCAGGGTGACTCAGGACCCTGGTGGCCGGGCCCCTAGCTCCATGGGATCTTTGTTTGCTCAGGCCTTTGGCTCTGGTTCTCTCGGCTGGGGCGGTCAAAGGATTTCCTGAGCCTCGCCCCTGCCCTCTAGAGCCAGGCCCAGCATGCCTAGGGCAGGCCTGGGGTGGGGTCCCTGAGACTGAGGTGGCTACCCCTTCCACAGAGCTCAGGAGATGGAGAGACGAAAGGTAAGGTGGAGGGTATAGGGGGCCCTGCAAGAGTGGGGGTGGGCATCAGCAGTTACCCTGGGCTGAGGTCAGCTTTGGCACTGGTCAGTTTGAAATGGCCTCTAGGAAGGAGGTTTTCCTCTTCCTTGCTCCAGCCTGGGGGGAAGTAGTGAAAGAGCTTCCTACTTTCCCCAGGAACCAATCTGGGAGTGGGCCCCCTGTAAAACTGGTGGGGGTGGGTGGGCATCTGACCTCCTCTGACTTCAGGAGGGGGAGAGAGAATCACCATTGCATCAGCCCAAAGCTAATTCCTGTGAGGCATAGGTCAGACATACCTCCTCTCTCCAACCTTTGTACCAATTCTAACACCAGCCACCTCTCCCAAGGCACTCCCTACTTCTCTGCTGGTTTTGATAATTCCTTGCAGTGGCCACACAACTCACAGACCATACTCACAGTTATGGGGTTTATTCCCACTGCTGTTGAGTCCATTCTGACTCATAGCGATACTATAGGACAGAGTAGAGCTGCCCCATAGAGTTTCCAGGAGCCCCTGCTGAATTCGAACGGCTAAACTTTTGCTTAGCAGCTGTAGCACTTAACCACTATGCCACAAGGGTTTCCTCATAGGATGTATTAGTGAAGTCCAAAAAAAACAAACCCACTGCTATTGAGTCAATTCCAACTCATAGTGACCCTATAGGACAAAATAGAACTTCCCCATAGGGTTTCTAAGGCTGTAAAACTTTACAGAAGCAGACTGCCACATCTTTCTCCTGAGGAGCAGCTGGTGGGTTCGAACCACTGACATTTTGGGTAGCAGCTGAGCACTTTAACCACTGCACCACCAGGGCTCCTTATTAGGGAAGTAACAGGTTACAGTTCAGAATCAGGAACAACTCAGCATACAGTTCTTCCATCAGGACAACCTCTTCTTAGCTGTACCCATAGGCAGGCCTCTCTCTGGCCCTTGGTCCCTCAGCCCCTCTGTCCCGTTTGGGCAAGTGTTACAAAGCTCTTTAGCCCTGCCAATAAGTGCCCCGGGCACCCCACTCCACAAGGAAGCCTCCTGGCTGAAGGCTCTCATTTCTCTGGCTCTGTGGGTCCGTAAGTCGGCACACCCACTGTAACAGCCTTGTTCCTTGGGCCGGGAAACCCACTGCTCTGTCTCACACTGGTGTCCTGGTTCTGCTGCTGCCATTTCCTTGCTGTCCCTTCTCTCTGTCTTGTGCCATCTCCGGTGTTACAGCTTTCTCTCTCTGTGTCCTGGGTATAGAAAGTTCTCAGCACAGGGACCCCAGGTCCAAAGGATGTGCTCCGCTCCTGTCTTTTCTTGGTGGTAGTGAAGTCTCCCCTGTCCACCTCTGGGATGGCAAATCTGACCAATCTACTCATTGGGGTTCCATACACCTTATTTGCATGATCCCACCCCCATAAGGATGCCATGCATCTTATTTGCATTATTAACAAGCTATCCAATCTGCTTGGATAGCTTAGTCCCACCCAGTCATTTGGTGAGAGTTATAAGACCATGGCGAAAAAGGCCATATAAAAGTGATTCAGTGCAGCGTACCCCCAGAACCCTCCTCAGCTCCTTTCTGTGCCTCTGCTTTGCCACCTGTGGCATTGGGACGTCAGGGGAACAAGCCCTGACCTCTTACTCAGGCCTCCGACTGCCTTCTCTATGTGACTTGGCACAATGCTTCTCAGCAGTGAGCTTTTTTTTCATCTACCCTGGCTCCCAGATATAGAGAAAACAGCCTGATTAAGGGTAGCTGGCAGGGAGAGGCTGAGGCCCAAGAGATGGTGGCATCTCCTTCTCTGGGTTGTGACCGTACAAGTTACTTAAACTTTCTGTGTCTCAGTTTCCTCATCTGTGAAATGGGGATAACTGTACCTACCTCATGGGGTTGGTGTGAGGATTAAGGAGTTAGTATATGTAAAGCTCTTAGAACCGAACCTGGCACCCAGCAAGTACCATCTCTAAGCATCAGCTATTTTTTTCCTCTCTTTTCTTTTTCTGAATGGCAGAGGACAGGAGAGTGAGCTGGATAAGTGGCCTTTCAGGTACCATCTGATGTAGAGGCACTGAACTCTAAGGTCAGAGAAGCTTCTCAAACCCTGTATCTGTTGGTCCTGGGTACCTTCCACTCCTCTCTTTCCCTCCAGCTGATAGTAGCTGCTTCATGGCATGACTTCTCTGCCTTTCTGCAGCCGGGGGTAGGCCAGCGGCCCCCAGAGGACGAGAAAGAGCTGATCCGCCGGGCCATCCAGAAGGAGTTGAAGATCAAGGAGGGTGTGGAGAACCTGCGGCGTGTGGTCACAGACCGCCGCCACCTGGGCCATGTGCAGCAGCTGCTGCGGTCCTCCAACCGCCGCCTGGAGCAGCTGCATGGGGAGCTACGAGAGCTGCATGCTCGCATCCTGTTGCCTGGCCCTGGGCCTGGCCCGGCTGGTGAGTGAGGCGTGTAAGGAGACCCCTCAAGACAGGAAGCACTGTACCTAGCTGGCTCCTGGGTCTTGCTCCTGCCTACTGTGTGGCCCCAGGCAGGCTGCCTCACCCCCTCTGGGCCTCCTCAGGGTATCCCTTGCCAGTGCCCCTCAGGAGGGGAGGAGAGGAGAAATCTAGGCTCTGGGTGAGGGGTTCTTGTGCCTCACACTCCCTGTGCACAGAACCTGTGGCTTTGGGACCCCGACTGCGGGCAGAGCAACCAAGGGCTCGGCACCTGGAGGCTCTACGGAGGCAGCTGCAGGTGGAGCTGAAAGTAAAGCAGGGGGCCGAGAATATGACCCACACGTGTGCCAGTGGCACCCCTAAGGTAAAGCCCCTGGGGTCTGATGGGCGAGGCACAGCCCTAGCCTCCAATCTGATGGGAGAGGCATGGCTCTCAGGTTATTAGGGGAGGTACAGCTCCAACCCCTATTCTGATAAGAAAAGTCAGCCCACTCTATAAAGAGACACAGTCTGAACCCTTTGTCTAATGGGGGAGGCAGAGCTCCAAATTCCAGTTTGGTGGGGAAGGTATGGCTCTAACCCCTAGCCTAACAGAGGGGGTATGACACTGGTCTAATGTGGGAATCCAGCCTAAGTCCCCAGTCCGGTAGGGAAGACACAGCCCAGTCCCAGCTTCCAGCATGATGGGAGCTCAACTCCAGGCCATGTCTTACAGGAGGGGCTTAGCCCTAGCTCTGATATGATGAGGGAGGCTTAGCACCAACCCTGTTCTGATGCGGGAGACTTGGGATGGGGAGGCTTTGGCCCAGCAATGGTCTGATGGAGCATATGTTGCAACCCCATAGGAAAGGAAGCTCCTGGCAGCTGTCCAGCAGATGCTTCGGGACAGCCAGCTGAAGGTGGCCCTGCTGCGGATGAAGATCAGCAGCTTGGAGGCCAGTGGGTCCCCTGAGCCAGGTGAGGCCTTGAGAAGTGGGGATGGGCCGGGCAGAGCAGGACATGGACCCAAGGGCCTGGAGGGATCTTGCCTGGCCCCCTCGTCCCCAGGTCCCGAGTTGCTGGCGGAGGAGCTGCAGCATCGACTGCGCATTGAAGCGGCTGTGGCTGAGGGTGCTAAGAACGTGGTGAAATTGCTCGGCAGCCGGCGAATGCAGGACCGCAAGGCACTGGTCGAGGTCAGGCCAAGTTCCCCCCATCTTCCCACTCCCCTCCAAGGGTCAGCTTGCGCCCATTCCCCCTCTGCAGTGGTGGGAGGCACCACTGAACTGGGAGTGCAAATGAGGAACCAGAAGGCACATTCTTCCCAGACCTCATGGCGGGGGTGGGGGTGTGTCTCAAGGTGGCCTAGGCTGCTGTGCCCACCTCTGTCACCTCCTGTAGGCTCAGGCCCAGCTCCAGGAGTCGTCCCAGAAACTGGACCTCCTGAGGCTGGCCTTGGAGCAGCTGCTGGAGGGACTGCCTCCTGCCCACCCGCTGCGTAGCAGTGTGGCCCGAGAGCTGCAGACTGCTGTGCCTGGGAACTCTCAGCCTTCAGGGACACTCGTGAAGCCCACCACTCTGACAGGTAGCCAGGAGTCCCATCTCCTTCGCAGCTGTCCTCCTCTTGCTTGGAGGACCTTAGAGCATGGTGGGGAAGAACTTTGGAGAAAAGTTCCAATCCTGGCCCCACCACCCACTGGCTATGTGACCTTGGTCAACTAACATCCCCTCTGTGAACCTTAGTTTATCCATCTGTAAAATGGGGAAAATAGCATCTGTCTCACAGGGTTCCTGTGAAGACTCAGTTGTTGCATGTGAAGTGCGAAGCACAGTGCCTGGCACAGTCAGCACTTGATCAGTGTAGCTGTTGTTTAAATCAGTAACCACGATAATGGTTAAAATGCCAGTGTTGGGGAATTTGCAGCCCTGGCGGCCTTGGTTCCTAGTCCTGGGCAGCTCAGACTGTTAGAAAGTTTGTTCTTATTCCAAGCTGAGTTCTCTCTCCTTGTAGCAGCAGCTGAATTGCAATCAATAAATAATCTGAGAGCATCAGCTTTGCAGCCCTGAGCTTCCCACCTGGGATACAGTGTGAATTAGCCCACTCCCTCCCTGCACAGACTGTTAGTGTGGGGGCAGGCAGGCCACACTCCACTGTGAGCAGAGCTGAGAAGGGGAAGTACAGGGGCTGGGTGGGGTCCCTCACCTGGCCTTGGGGAATCAGAGAATGCTTTCTGGAGGAGGTGGTGTCTGAGCTTGGTCTTAAAGGACATGTAAGAGTTGTCTGGGTAGACAAGTTGGGGAAGGTAGAGGGAACATGTTAAAAAGCCTGGAATTCAGCTTCATGGGGCCACCCCATATCTTGTCTTCTAGCTAGATACCCCATTTCCTCCAGGCATTCTTCCTAAGACAGTTTTCCCACCCTGGGCACCTGCCTTTGTTTATAAGATCTCTCTGAATGTAGCCCCCAGGCCTGGACTCCCTAAATGGTGCTCTTGGGCCCAGTTTATGTCTGGAAAATCTGCTTGATTCCCACTGCTTCTTGAGAGACAAAACTGTAATGACCCTAAAAATGAGCCCACATGTTTTGTACCCTTTGTGAGAGGTAGGGCAGAGCTGGGACTCATCTGACTGTATAGATGGGGAAATTGAGGCCCAGGGAGGAAGTCAGACAGGAAGCCAGGCCTCCTGCTCCCTGCCCCAAGCTCTAGGCCCTGAGCCCTGGGCATCTCATGATTTACTGAGGCTTTGCATGGCCTGGACTGAGGTCTGAGCCTTTAGCTTCCCTGCCTGTGTGTCCCTGCTGCCCCTGGCACATAGAGGGTGCTTAGGAAGGGATGCCAGATGGTCTGCCCTGAGGATGGCAGGTGGTTGCCAAGCCTAATGTGGTCAGGGTCTGGGTTCAGCCACCTCCAGAAGAAGCTGCCATTCCTGGGGCCCATTGGTGGTGGAGGGACAATGGAGGATGACACCTCAGCATGCACTACCACCCATGCTTTCCCACAGGGACACTGCAGGTCCACCTCCTGGGCTGCGAGCAGCTGCTGACAGCCGTGCCTGGACGTTCTCCAGCAGCTGCCCTGGCTGGGAGCCCCTCCGAGGGCTGGCTTTGGGCCAGGGCCAAGCAGCAGCGTGGTGGGGGCGAGCTGACCAGTGAGTAAGGGGCTGCAGACAGCTGTGGAGGGCAGCAGGGAACCCGTGCTCACAACCTGCCCTGAGCCCTGCCTCTGGCCTTGCAGGCGAGGTGCTGGCTGTGCTGAAGGTGGACAACCGTGCTGTGGGCCAGACAGGCTGGGGGCCAGTGGCCAAGCAGTCCTGGAACCAGACCTTTGTCATCCCACTGGAGCGTGTAAGGCTAGCCTTGTGAAGTCGGGGGTACCCTTGGGCCATGGGGTGGAAGGCTGACCAAGTGGGGGCTGGTTCTGCACCCTCACCCCCAACCTGGCCCTCCCTGATTTAGGCTCGTGAGCTGGAGATTGGGGTGCACTGGCGAGACTGGCGGCAGCTGTGTGGCGTGGCCTTCCTGAGGCTTGAGGACTTCCTGGACAATGCCTGTCACCAGCTGTCTCTCAGCCTGGTGCCTCAGGGGCTGCTCTTCATCCAGGTGCTCATTGCCTGCTGCCCTCTGACCTCGTAGGCCCCTGGGTCCCTCAGCACTAGAAGAGCCTTCAAGACTGTGACCCATCCATGCGTAGATGTGGAGATGGAGGCCCAGAGGGAGGCAGTCTCCAGGAATGTAGGATCCCCAGTCCCTCTCTGGGGCAGTGGAGAGAGCACTGCACAGGAGTCTGGGAGCCTGAGTCCTGACTCTGCCCTGCCTTGTGTGTGACCCTAGACAACTGCCTGTCTTCTCTGGCCTCAGTTTCCACACTGGGAACAAGGATGGCGTAGGCTCCAACCCTCTGAGCCCTCTGCCTCTTGCATTTGTTGATGTTGGGGGCTCAGGCTGGGTACTGGACTCCAAGGAGGTACCATGGCAGTTAGGATGGAGAGGACTGGTCCTATCCCTGGCCCCTGCCCCCACAGGTGACCTTCTGCGACCCTATCATTGAGAGGAGGCCTCGCCTGCAAAGGCAGAAACGCATTTTCTCTAAACGCAGAGGTGCGGAGGGGGTGAGGGATGTGCGTGTAGGGAGCAGGGCTGGGCTGTTAGGGGCCCTAAGACTAAGCCCCTCCTTTGCTCCTCAGGCCAGGACTTCCTGAGGGCTTCCCAGATGAACCTCAGCATGGTGGCCTGGGGGCGGTTGGTCATGAACCTGCTGCCCCCCTGCAGCTCTCCAAGTACCATCAGCCCCCCTAGAGGCTGTCCCCAGACCCCGACCACACCCTGGGGGGCCGCCAACCCTGCCTCCCCCAGGTGAGGAGCCACCTTGCCCCAACTGCAGCTTCTCTGTGGCATCCATCCCTCTCCAGGTTCTGTCCATGTCTGTCTGTCAGTCTCCATTGTTCACTCTCTGTCTGTCCTCTCTGTGTCTTTGCATGGCTGTGCATCCATTCCTACTAGTCATCCCATTGGCCATGTTTCTGTTTCCTCCCCACAGTAATTTCCCACCCAGGAAAGCCCCCTTGGAAGAAGAGACAAAGCCCCCACCCAAGCCCCCATACCTCTACCTGTCCCAGGAGCCCGCCCCTGAGGAGACTCCGGTGAGGTGCAGGGGGAGGGCTGAGCTGTAGCTCTTAGGCTTATTGTGGGGGGCAGCACAGCTGGGGGCAGGGGAAGGAAGCCCAGCTGGATCCTGAACCCGTCTGCCCTCACAGCTCACCAAACGCCCCCACATGGAGCCCAGGATGGGACTCAGGTTGTCTCCACCAGCCTCACCCACCAGGTACCCACAATTGAGACATTTCTACCCTTACTTGAACAATTGTGTATCCATTCATTTATCACTCCGATGTTCCTTGACGTATCACTGCCTTGGTCTCAGGTTCTTACTCGCTAAGCCCACATTACTGAGCTCAGCTATATGCCAGACTCTAGGAAACTGCTGTCCTAGGACCACCCCCTTGCAGCGCTCTCCAGCCCCTGTCCCACAAGCCCTATAGGTGGGGACAGCCCAGGACTGGGCATGGAGGTTTTGGAGGGGCTCCTGGTGGGGGCCCAGCCATTGTCCCAGGGGGTTTCCTGTGCCCTCTCTCTCTTGTAGGAAACCCCCCCGGCTTCAGGACTTCCGCTGCTTGGCTGTGCTGGGCCGCGGGCACTTTGGAAAGGTAGTGGGCTAAGGAGGGGGCAGGACACTGGGATTCTGTGGGAGAAGTGAAGGCTGATGGGGTCTTCCCTGCACTGTCTACCTGGGCTCACCTCTCTTTGCCCCCAGGTCCTCCTGGTCCAATTCAAGGGGACGGGAAAATACTATGCCATCAAAGCGCTAAAGAAACAGGAGGTGCTTGGCCGGGATGAGATAGAGAGGTGTGTAGTGGGGCTGTGCCTTCCCCAGGCACCTGGACCCAGAGAGTACCCAAGGTGGCTGGGGCTAGGGCTACGGGCATCCAGAAGGCAGCTGAAGGCTCGTGGGGCTTTGGAGAGGTGACCCTGTCAAGGCTGAGGGTGCAGGCTCTGGGGCCAGCCGGGCCTGGGTTTTCTTTTTAGCACCTGTAATTATTAACTGTGTGCCCCTTGAGCAGGTTTCCTTTTTTCTCTGAACCTCAGTTTCCTCATCTGTGAACTGGGGTCCTTGGTGATGTGTGGGTTCATGAGCCCTGACATATAGAAGCCATCACTCTACCCACCTGGCCCTTTGACTGAGGACCCAGTGAGCCAGGGGTGTCATGTGGGTGGCTGGATGCAGTCAGCCGAGCTCTTCCTTCCCTCTAAGACCCATGCCCTGCCCTGCAGCCTGTACTGTGAGAAGCGGATCCTGGAGACTGTGGGCCGCACTGGGCACCCCTTCCTGCTGTCCCTACTTGCCTGCTTCCAGACCTCCAGCCACGCCTGCTTCGTGACTGAGTTTGCGCCTGGAGGAGACCTTATGATGCAGATCCACGAGGATGTCTTCCCTGAGCCCCAAGCCCGGTGTGTTCCCATCCCTCCTTCCTGCATCTACCGCAAGCATTCCCTCATTCCCTCTACCCAGCCCCCTTCATCCTGCTTCCTCCAGGCACCCATCAGCAGAAGGGCATGGAGTTAGAGAGGCCTTGGTTCAAATCCTGGCTTCAACTCTCACAGTGTTTGTGACCCTCAGCCTCAGTTTATGTAGCTGTGAATTGGGCGGGCCAATAGTATCTATTTTATTGGATTGTTGCTGTGAATTGGGGCAATAATATCTGTTTCATAGGATTGTTGCATAGATGAGAGTAACATTTATAAATTGCCCAGCACAGGGACAGGAACGGGAAGTGCACAATGAATGGCAGCTGGAGCTGTTAATCATTACCCACCAGGGTGCAGGCTCTGGAGTTGGGAAGACCTGGGTTCACATATCAGTTCTGCCACTAGCTGTGTGACCCTGGACAGGCACTTACCTGGAGCCTCAGATCCTCGTCTGAAAATAGGCATCATGAGTATCAACTGCAGGGGCTGCTGGCATAGCCCCAGCACAGCTTAAGAACCCAGGAAGGGTAGGCTGTTAGTGCACAGTGACCTTGGGATACCTTGGGACTGTTGTCTGGAGGAGTCCCCAGCCTGGGCATGATGCTCATCTCAGTTTGTCACCTCACCCACACTTGACCTGGCCAGGGCATCAAAGGGGTCCCCAGGCCATGCCATCCTGGTGCCTCCCTGCCCTACCTCCCACCCCACCCCCTGCCATCTTGAACTCTCACCCACACCTCCTAAGGTTCTACCTGGCCTGTGTGGTCCTGGGGATGCAGTTCTTACATGAGAAGAAGATCATTTACAGGTAACTTTTGCCCCAGAGATGCTGGAAGTGGGGTGAGCATCGGGTGGTTGCTGCCCACCCCCCTGGGCTGCTCTGGGGGCAAGTTGCTGTTCTCTGGGCCTTAGCCCTTCTCAGTCCCTGTGATCTGCCCCCTTGCTCTCAGGGACATAAAGTTGGACAACCTCCTGCTGGATGCCCAGGGGTTCCTGAAGATTGCAGACTTTGGGCTATGCAAGGAAGGTAGGTGCCACCTGCACAGGATCCCCCATCCAGCTTTGTGGGAAAGTGGCATCACCCAGACGGTCTCCTCCTCACTGATGGCTTGCTTCCCCCACCTGGGCCCTCATTCTAGGGAACAGCTGGGCACATTGGCCCTTCCTTCCCTACACCAGAGGCTCTTAAAAAAAAGACCAACCCAGCTTGCTCTTGGCCAGAGAAGGAGAGCGTGTAGTCAGGGCTGGGAGAGGCACTGGATTCTGTTTCCTGTATGACCCTGGCATGTGAGCTTGGCCCTCTGAGACTCTGGCATCAGAAGGGTTAGCTGGTGGTTCTTACACCCACAGAAGTCATTGTGAACAGGACATGAAGGAGGTGTCCAGTGTGGGTGTTGGTTTTGCAGGGATTGGCTTTGGGGACCGGACAAGTACCTTCTGTGGCACCCCAGAGTTTCTGGCCCCTGAGGTGCTGACCCAGGAGGCCTATACACGGGCTGTGGACTGGTGGGGGCTGGGTGTGCTGCTCTACGAGATGCTGGTGGGTGAGGTGAGTGCTGGGCTGGGGCTGCTGGGGCCTCCAGGTTGGGGAGGGGTGGGGTGGCCCCTGCACCCTGCTGAGCCCCCATCTCCACAGTGCCCGTTCCCAGGGGATACCGAAGAGGAGGTGTTCGACTGCATTGTCAACGAGGATGCCCCATACCCCCGCTTCCTATCTGTGCAAGCACTTGAGCTCATTCAGAAGGTAAGCACCACAGGCCCAGGGCTGGGGCAGACAGCTGCTCGTCATTCACATGCCCTCCACCACTGGGCCCAGCTTGACTGGGTGCCTGAGGAGGCAGGCAGCGCCTCGGCTGAATGCACTCAGCAAGCACTGTCCTCTCTCCCAGCTCCTCCAGAAGTGCCCAGAGCAGCGCCTGGGGGCAGGCGAGCGGGATGCTGAGGAGATCAAAACACAGCCTTTCTTCAGGGTAAGTGGCCTGGGCGGCAGGGGGGCCAGTGCCTGGCCAGAGTGCGGGGTGTGGAGTGAGCCCCGGGGGTTGCGGCTCCCATCTCAGGACCCTCTGCCCTTGCCCTCAGGCCACCGACTGGCAGGCCATGCTCACCCGCACCGTCCAGCCCCCCTTCGTGCCCACCCTCTGTGGCCCTGCAGACCTGTGCTACTTTGAGGGCGAGTTCACGGGGTTGCCGCCTGCCCTGACCCCGCCTGACCCCCGAAGCCCACTCACCACCCGCCAACAGGCTGCCTTCCGGGACTTCGACTTCGTGTCAGAGCGATTCCTGGAGCCCTGAGGGGCTCCCCTACCATCTCTGTCCCCCAGACTGTTAGAGCCGCTGTGTACCGACCAGTGTGCTCGCCTGTGAGCCCTGCTCTGGAGGCCCAGGCCTTGCTTGGTATTTATGAGCCACTGGGGCGCGGGGTGGTGGCATGGGCTGCTCTGTTGTGGGGCCTGCTCAGTGCCACTGGGCCAACTGCTTCCCCTTTCCCCTCCTCTGCCTCCCAATGAGATGGACCAGAAGGGCGCCACAGAAGTGGCTTGATTTATTTTTTTAATACTTGACTTGCTTTATGGATTATTAAATTTGTAAAACTGTGCACTGGGAGGCAGCCTGGCTCAGGGGGCAGGTGGAGGTCTCAGAAGCCAGGGGTCCGTTTGTGCCCGAGCATCCCACGGGTCCTCTTATTCTCTTTCTTTCTTTAGAGGGCTGAGCTGCTCACTGAGGCAGAGATTCTGTCCTTATGCTCTGCTCTGAGGCCTGGGAGGAAGTGGGCAGGAGTGAGGAGCCCTGGGCCTTTTGAGGGGCAGACCCCACTGGGTGCAGCTCCTCTGGTTTCAGGAACAAGATGGCAGCTCTGCCTCCAGTGACCCTAAACAGCCTGGCTGCTGCCCTCCTCTTCCTCAGCCCAGAGGGTCTCCCAGGACCCCGAGGGCCATCCGCAGAAGAAGTGGGCCAGGTTGCGGATCAGGCCGCGGTCGAAGGGGTTGCTGGAGCGTTGGCGGAGGTAGGCAATGCGGTGTGAGGAGATGAACTCCCACGTGGTGGTGTTGCTGGCCACCAGGTAGAGATGCGAGGCCAGGAGGAGGCCGGCCACTGATGAGAAGAGAGACAGCAGCAGGAACGTGGCAAATAGGAGGCTACTGGACCGCAGCCACAGCCCCCAGGGCTGGAAGAACCGGAGGCCGGACCTGCAGGACAGGATGGGGGACCCAGAGCTGGGGATGTAGCAGTACCCCTCCCTCCCTCCCTCTGCTGAGCTCTGGAGAGCCTGGGTGAGCAGGCCATTTGGGAGGGGGCTGAGGCCTCTGAAGAAGGAGCCCCCCTCAGCCAGTGGAGACCTGGCTTTGTATACACCTTGTGGACACAGGTTGCCTGCCCTCCCCCACGCTCCCAGGGCCGCAGTGGTGCCTACCATGCCAGGTACAGGGCCCACAGAAGCACCACCAGTTGCAGCGCCAGGTAGGCCACGAAGAGTGGGTGGTTGCGCTCCCCCACGCAGTTCTCCATCCAGGGGCAGTGGTGGTCATAGCGGCGGACACAGCGGTGGCACTCATGGCAGTGCCGGGCCCTCAGTGGCTGCTGTGGGCATCAAGGGGAATCTGGGCTTAACACTGCATCCCCTATGGGCCCGAGGGGAGGGGTGAGGGCCGGGGTCTGGGCCTGAATCTGGGAGGCCTTCCTGGAGGAGCGGGGTACCAGGGCAAGAAAAGGTCAGGGAGTCTCAACCTCACCCCAGCCCCTCTCACGGAGTCCTGCATCACCCACCAGCACCAGGCAGTATCTGCAGCGCCGAAGGGGGGTGGCCTGAGGAACCATGGCCATCTGCTCCTCCTTGAGTTCTTCCTGAAAATGGGGGGACAGAGTATAAGATGGGGTCCCCATGGGAGGCAGATGGCATCAATGGGTGTTTCCCTTGGGGGCCAGCTTAACTCTGGAGCTCTGGGTGTGGACAGTTTGGTGCTCATCCCATGGGGAATGGAGGTGGTGAAGTGGGGTCAAGCGCCCTGGACTGAGGGAGGCTGTGTGACTTTTGCAAGTTGCTTTTGCTCTTTGGGCCTTTTCCTCATTGTAGGATGAGGTTTTAACTGTTTCTGTCTCACAGTGCTGGCAAGAGGATTCACTGATATGCCCCCCGAAAGCCTGGCAGGTAGATAGTTATTGGGGTCTTGGGTCCCCTGTTGCTGGGAAGAGGAATTCATGCTCCCAGGGAGCCCCTGGTTACCTGGGGCTGGGGCTGAACATTCATGTAGCCCGGGTCCATGAGCGACACAGCCAGGTAGAGCAGCAGGGAGCCCAGCACCAGCAGTAGGAAGGTTAGGGGCAGGAGCAGCTCCCCCTGCTCTTCCCATTGCCGCAGCTCTGGAGAGGCCAGAGGACAGGAGTCAAAATGGAAGGGTGTGGGGGCCAAATGGAAGGGTGTGGGGGTGGGGCAGCTGGAGGTGGGGAAGTGTTCTTAGCTGAGCAAAGACCGAAGAGTGGTTCGAAGAGTGGTCAGGTGTGGCCACACCATGGGGCCCAGAAGGAAGAAGTTGGGACCCAGCAAAAAATAGAAAAGCAGTGTGTATTTTATCTTGAAGGTAACAGGGAACCATAGAAGGTTATAGGGTCAGATTTGTGTTTCTGAAAGCCCTTCTGCTGCCGGAGAGAAGATGGATTAAAGGGGGAGCCTGGAGGCAGAGAGGCCTGTGCAGACAGGAGACGAGGGTAGCTGGGCAAGGGCTCTGGCAGGGAGGGCGGAGAGGAGGAGGGGAACAGAGGGAGGATAAGGAGGTCAAAAGGGCCAGACTTGACTGGATGTGGGGAGAGAGGAGGGGTTCGGACCAACTCCCAGGTCTGGCATCTGCGATGGGGAGACACTGACCAGGTCTGCAATGCCCATGGGACAGAGGCCCAGGAGGGCAGGACTGGCAGGCTTGCATGCTGCAGAGGGACGTGAGGGAGCCCAGGCCTGGGGAGGGTCCAGCCAGTGCCTGGATCCATGGAGGTGACCGAGTATTGTTTTAGGGGGGAGGGCAGAGGGACTGAAGAGTGAGGGGCCATGAGTCAGTCAGGCAGCAGAGTGGACAACTGGTACCTCTTGGTTGTAAAAGGAAGCAAAGAAGGTAAGGAGGTTGGGAGATCCTTTTCTGATGGGCAGACCTGAGCAGGTTTTTAGTATGAAGGGAGAGGTGGTTGAGGAGACTTGAGGTGGTTTTGGGAAGAAAGAACCACCAACAGTCCAGGGGCTGAGGCTGCAGCAAAGAGAGAGGGGTGGGGACTGGGAGGGGTGGATGGTAGTAGGGGAGGGTCAGAACTTGTGCTGGAGGCCCTCAGTCATAGGTAAAGCACTGGGTAGGGGGCTACTGGGGAATGATAAGTGTGGGGAGGCAAGTGGGTGTTACAGGGCAAGAAGCGAGGATGGGAAGATGGGGTACTGGCCGCTCCCGAGTCAGTATATTCTCCTCTTGACAGAGGATGGGGAGCCTGGACTTAGGCAGCTAGTGGCCACCAGGGTGGGCGGGATGCCGGTCCTTGAATCTACTTGATTCTCGGAATCTCAGGGATGGGGAAGGTTGGGATTCAATTCCTGGGAAGGATTGGGTGGGTCCTGTAATCAGGAGAGATGGGGGCTCGAGTCTATCCTCCAATCTGGTGGGCACCGGATGGGTCCCGGGATGGACAGGGCGTTTGGCAGGGGTCAGGAAGATACTGGGATCAATTATGAATCAACTGGGTATCAGGCGGAAAGCTAGTGGTTCTTGGAATAAGTGGGGAAGGGGGCCTCGGGAGCTGGAGGAGATCGGGTGGATCCCGGAATCTTTGGGGATCCAGCAGAGTCCCAAACGTCTGGGGAGCCACGCGGGATCGGGTGGGTCCGGGGTCGCGCGGGGTCTGGCTCACCGGTATCATGCAGGAAGAGCACCAGCGTGATGCCCCAGGTCAGCACAGTGTGCCCCGTCCGCACCACAACCCCGGGGCTGATGAACGCCCAGGGAGCCATCGCCTCTGCCCGGGGCCCCACCCGGAAGAAGTGCCCGGTGGGGCGGACCCTCTGAGGGAGAGGGGCTGTGGCCACCCGGGGATTGGAGGATCCTGGAGGTGGGCGGGGCCAGATTGGGTCAGAAAGGCTGCCTATTGGTTGGAAGGCGCTGCCGAGTGGGCCCTCGAGCCAACAGGTGCCTGAAGAAACTGGGGGCGGGGCCGGTGCGCGCGCGCTCGCAGCCAGTAACTTCCCCAACCCTAACCCCCATCTGCCAGGTAACTTTCGAAAGCCGAAGGGCTGGCGCGTGTCTCGGCCCCGCCCCCCTGGGCTCTGTCTTTTCCGCACACTCCGCAGGCTCGCGGATGCGGGCACCTCCTTGCGAGTCCTGCGCGCTTCAAGGATGCAGATGCTTGCTCTGACTTCTGGATGCAGAACTGTGCCCATTTCAGTGATGTGGTGACTGAGGCCTCAAGAGCGACAGGACTCGTCCAAGATTGCTCCGTGGTGACACCCTTACCACCTTGCTGTTCATGCTTAGGTATTGCAAGCTGAATCGGAGCAAAGTGGAGGTTCGTGGTAGATTGATTCTGGCTATAGGGGCCCAACGTGGTTCAGAGTCAGAAATACCAGCACTGCCAGCTATCCCACTTCTAGGAATATGTCCTAGAGAAATAAGAGCCATCACGCGAATAGACATATGCACACCCATGGTCATTGCAGCATTATTCACAATAGCAAAAAGATGGAAACAACCCAAGTGCCCTTCAGCAGATGAATGGATAAACTATGGTACATAGACACAATGGAATACTACCCAATGATAAAGAACAATGATGAATCTTCGAAACATCTCACAACATGGATGAATCTGGAGGGCATCATGCTGAGTGAAGTAAGTCAATCACAAAAGGACAAATACTGTATGAGACCACTATTATAAAAACTCATGAAAAGGTTTACACACAGAAAAACAATCTCTGATGGTTACGAAGCAG
The DNA here is from genome assembly GCA_030035585.1 of Dugong dugon. Taxonomy (NCBI): domain Eukaryota; kingdom Metazoa; phylum Chordata; class Mammalia; order Sirenia; family Dugongidae; genus Dugong; species Dugong dugon. Next base: position 73,356,252 of record CM057471.1, read on the forward strand.
GGGAGGAGTGGGGAGGGAAAAACACTAACTAGACAATAGGTAACTTTGGTGAAGGGTAAGACAGTACACAATACTGGGGAAGTCAGCACAACTTGCCCAAGGCAAAGCCATAGACACTTCACAGACACATCCAAACTCCCTGAGGGATCGAATTACTGGGGACCATGGTCTCGGGGGACATCTAGCTTAATTAACAGGTTATGAAGAGAATGTTCTACATCCTGCTTTGGTGAGTCTCATCTGGAGTCTTAAAAGCTTGTGAGCGGCCATCTAAGATACGACTACTGGTTCCATCCTGTCTGCAGCAAGGGAGAATGAAGACAACCAAAGACACAAGGGAAAGATTAGTCCAAAGGACTAATGGACCACAATTACCACAGCCTCCACCAGACTGAGTCCAGCATAGCTAGATGGTGCCAGTTACCACCACCAACTGCTCTGACAGGGATCACAACACAGCATCCTGGACAGAGCTGGAGAAAAATGTAGAACAAAATTCAAACTCCCCCTCCCCCCCCCAAAAAAAAAAAAAAAAGAAGAAGACCAGACTTACTGGTCTGACAGACTGGCAAAAGCTTGAGAGTATTGCCCCTGGACACCCTTTTAACTCAGTACTGAAGTCATTCCTGAGGCTCACCCTTCAGCCAAAGATTAGACAGGCCTATAAAACATGTAGTTCAACCATGTGTATATATGAAACTAAATGGGCACACCAGCTCAGGGGCAAGGAAGAGAAGGCAGGAGGGGACAGGAAAGCTGCACAATGGAAATGGGGAACCCAAGATTGAGAAGTGGAGAGTGTTGCCACGTTGTGGGGGTTGGCAACCAATGTCACAAAACAATATGTGTATTAATTGTTTAATAAGAAACTAATTTGCTCTGGAAACTTTCACCGAAAGCACGCGCGCGCACACACACACACACACACACACACACACACATGCACACAAGAAGACGAAAAAAAAACCCAACACTGCCTGTTCCTATCTGTGTGATCTTGGGCAAGTTACTGAATCCCTCTGAGGTCTGTTCTTGTTTCTATATAATGAGGACGATAATAGTACCCACCTACTAAGATTCTTGAAAGGATTATATCATGGAAGTATAGCGTGTAGCACAGCTCTCTGACTTGTCTTCCCTGCTCTAAGCTACCACTTCCACCCTGCCAGACTGACTTTTCCAGCATGAGGTTTCAGGCTATTCTAAGATGAAACCTCATTGTCTTAGTCATCTAGTGCTGCTATAATAACAGAAATACCACAAGTGAATGTCTTTAACAAAGAGAAGTTTATTCTCTCACAGTCCAGTAGGCTACAGGTCCAAATTCAGGGCTCTGGCTCCAGGGGAAGGCTTTCTTTCTGGAAGGCTCTGGAGGAAGGTCCTTGTGATGCATCAGTGTTCCCTTGGTCTGGGAGCATCTCAGCGCAGGAACCTCAGGTCCAAAGATGCACTCTGCTCCCGGTGCTGTTTTCTTGGTGGTATGAAGTCCCCTTGTCTCTCTGCTCACTTCTCCCTTTTATATCTCAAAAAAGACTGGCTTAAGACACTATCTAATCTTGTAGATCTCATCAATATAATTGCCGCTAATCCACCTTATTATAGATGCCGCTAATCCATCTTATTATAGTGATAGAATCTACAACACATAGGGAAACCACATCAGATGATAAAATGGCAGATAATCATACAATACTGGGAATCATGACCTAGCCAAGTTGACAGATATTTTGGGGGGATACAATTCAATCCACGACACTCATTATTAGCTGCTCACACTCCATCACTGGGTCTTCCCCATTTAGCCCTGCCTCTCCACTCAACACCTCCCACTGATAGAAACATCCACCTTCTGCATCCATTAGATGGCCCCCAACCAGCTTTGCAGCATACCCTTCTGAAATTTGTCAACTTGACACCCCTATTTCTGTTTGGAGAACTGCCTCTTCCCCCTTCCATTTGGTTTTGTTGGGACTGTCTGCATCCTATAGGAAAAGGGAGGTATGGCTGGGCATGTGACTCAGCAAGATCAATCCTGGTTCCCCATATCATTGTCCCCAGGGATTGGACCTAGGTGGTGGGCATGTGACTCAGCAGGGCCAATCAGAATCATTCCATGAGATTACTACATAGTTGCTGAGAAAGGGGCATTCTATTGGATCTCGAGCATAAGGAAGGGGCTATGAGGAAAACCGGCAGCAATCTTTACACTATGTAGAGATGTCTATGCAAGCAAGAATGAGGACATCTTATAAAAGGATGTAGAGATAAGCAGCACTGAAATAGGGATCAAGACATAGTCTTAACAACATTGTTTGGGCCCCCTTGGATTCAGCTATGTCTGGATTTCTACCCCAGGGTTTCCTAGTTGCCTTAGCCAATTAATTCCCACCTTCGACTAACCTAGGTAGGGTTTTGAGTTGGGTGTCCTGTTATTTGCAACTCAGCCTTTATTTATTTATTATTATTTTTTAATTGAGCATTAGGTGAAAGTTTACAGAGCAAATTAGATTCCCATTCCATAGTTTGTACATAAAGTGTTTCATGGCCTTGGCTTCATTCCCCACAATGTGTCACCACTCTCCCCATTTCTGCCCTGGGTTCCCCCTTTCTTTTTGTCCCAATTTTCTACCCCTCCCTGCCTTCTTATATTTGCTTTTGGGCAAATATTGCCCTTTTGATCTCTTATAATTGATTGTTCTAAGGAACACGTTTCTCTTGGGTGTTATTATTTTATGGGTGTGTCTATTGTTTGTCTGGAAGGTGGTCTCCAGGAATGACTTCAGGTCCAGGTCAGAAGGGTGTCTTAGGGCTGTAGTCATGGAGGTTCCTCCATTCTCTCCCAGACCAGTAAGTCTGATCTTTTTTGTGAATTTGATCTTTTGTTCTACATTTTTCTCCTGCTGTCTGGGACCTTCTGTTGTAATCCCAGTCAGAGTGGTAGGTAGTGGTAGCTGGGCACCATCTTCTGGTCTAGGGGTCCTGTAGGCTGTGGTTCATGTGGTCCATTAGTCCTTCGGACTAATTGCTCCCTTGGGTTTTCAGTTTTTTTCACTCTTCTTTGCTCTGGACTGGACAAGACCAGTAGTGGTATCTTTGATGGCTGCTCGCAAGTTTTTAAGACCCCAGGTGCTACTCACCAAAGTAGGATGTAGAACATTGTCTTTAAGAACTATGTTGTGCTAATTGACGTAGATGTCCCCTGAGTCTATGATCCTTTGCCTTCAAGCCTGGGAACTTCATCCCTCTTGGTGTTTAGTTATAGCTAAGAGGTTTCCCTAACTGTGTCTTGTGTGCTCTATTGTCTATATTGATATACGAGGAGCACCTACAGTCATGTATTTAGAAATTTCCACCACCAGACCTGTATCTGCTAGTGAGTGTGCTCCCTTATGCCCTCCCTCACCTCTTGGCATACATATTTATCTATGTATTCATTCATACATTATTGTTTGTTAATACTATTGTTGCAGGATTGTCTATGCTATATAGCTGTCCTTTATTCCTGCATTCCTCTCAGTGTCCTCTCTTGCCTTGGTCATGTTGTGCTGACTTCTCCCATATTGTGTATTGCCTTTCCTTTCACCAATATTAACACGTGTCTACTATTTGGTGGTGCAGTGATTAAGAGCTTGGTTGTTAACCAAAAGGTCAGCAGTTTGAATCCACCAGTCGCTGCTTGGAAACTGTATGGGGCAGTTCTACTCAGTTCTATAGGGTTACTATGAGTCAGAATCAACTTAATGGCAATGGGTGCTATCTATTTGGTAATTTTCCCTCCCTCCCACTCCGATCTCTGGTAACAATCAAATACATATATTTTTCCTGTGTATAAACCTTTTGTTGTTACTTTATAATACCAATTTTATACGATATTTGGCCTTTTCTTAATTGACTTATTTCACTCAGCATAACGTCCTCCAAATTCATCTATGTTGTGAGATATTTCACAGATTCATCATTGTTCTATATCATCAAGTAGTATTCCATTGTGTGTATGTACCACAGTTTGTTAAGCCATTCATCTGTTGCTGGGCACTTACGTTGCTTCCACCTTTTTGCAATTGTGAACAATGCTGCAGTGAACGTGGACCCGCGTATGTCTATTCATGTCATGGCTTTTATTTCTTTAGGGTATATACCGAGGAGTGGAATTGCTGGATCATCTGTATTTATATTTCTAGCTTTTTGAGGAAGCACCATATCATTTTCTATAGTAGTTTTATCACTTTACATCCCCACCAGCAGTGTATGAAAGTTCCAATCTCCCCACAACCTCGCCAACATTGGTTATTTTCTGTTTTTTTTTTTTAATTACTGCCAGTGATGTTGGGGTGAGATGGTATTTCACTGTAGTTTTGATTTGCATTTCTCTAATTGCTAATGGTCGTGAGCATTTCTTCATATGTTTGTTAGCAACCTGAATGTCTTCTTTGGTGAAGTGTCTGTTCATATCCTTTGCCCATTTTTAAATTAGATTATTTGTCTTTTTTTGTTGAAGTGTTAAAGTTTTCTGCAAATTTTAGAGATTAGACCCTTTTCAGATATGTCATAGCCAAAATTTTTTTCCCAATCTGGAGATTCTCTTTTTACACTATTGGAGAATTCTTTTGTTGAGAGTGTTTAATTTTTAGGAGGTCCCATTTATCTGGTTCATCTTCTTCTGTGTATGCATTTTTAGTTATGTTTGGTATTCTATTTATGCCATATATTAGGGCCCCTAGTGTTGTCCTTGGTGGTGTAGTGCTTAAGGGCTCAACTGCTAACCAAAAAGGTCAGCAGTTCGAATCCACCAGCAGCTTCTTGGAAACCCTATGGGGCAGTTCTACTCTGTCCTATAGGGTTGCTATGAGTCAGAATTGACTTGATGGCAACAGGTTTGGCTTTTGGTTTAGGATTGTCCCTATTTTTTCCTCCATGATCTTTATAGTTTTAGGTTTTATATTTAGGTCTTTGATCCATTTTGAGTTAGTTTTTGTGTACAGTGTGAGGTATGGATCCTGTTTCATTTTTCTACAGATATATATTCAATTTTGCCAGCACCATTTGTTGAAGTGGCTGTCTCTTCCCCAGTCAATAGACTTTGGTCCTTTGTTGAAGATCAGCTGTCCGTAGGTGGATGGATTTACGTCTGGGTTCTCAGTTCTGTTCCATTGGTCTATGTGTCCATTATTGTACCAGTACCAGGCTGTTTTGACTACTGTGGCTGTATAGTAGGTTCTGAGATCAGGTAGTGTGAGGCCTCCTACTTTGTTCTTATTTTTTAATAAAGCTTTACTTATTTGGGGCCTCTTTCCCTTCCATATAAGGTCAGTGGTTAGTTTTTCCATCTTGTTGAAGAATGCTGTTGGGATTTGGATTGGGATTGCATTATAGTTATATATCGCTTTAGGTAGTATTGACATTTTCACAATGTTAAGTCTTCCTGTCCAAGAGCACAACATGTTTTTACATTTATGTAGGTCTCCTTTGGTTTCTTAGCAGTAGTGTTTTGTAGTTTCTTTATATAAATCTTTTACGTCCCTGGTTAGATTTATTCCTAAGTATTTTATCTTTTGGAAGACTATTGTAAATGGTATTTGTTTTCTTGATTTCCTTTCCAAAGTTCTCTTTGTTTATGTAGAGGAATCTAACTGATTTCTGTATGTTGAACTTGTATCCTGCCACTTTGTTAAATTCTTCTATTAGTTCCACTAGCTTTCTTGTGGAATCCTTAGGATTTTCTATGTATAGGGTCTTATCATCTGTGAATAGGGATATTTTTACTTCTTCTTTACCAATTTGGATGCCCTTTATTTCCTTTTCTTGCCTTATTGCTCTTGCTAGGACTTCCAATACAATATTGAATACGAGTAGTGATAAAGGGCATCCTTGTCTGGTTCCCGTTTTCAAGGGTGTCTTAGTTATCTACTGTTGCCTTAACAGAAACAACACAAGTGGATGGCTTTAACAAAGAGAAATTCATTCTCTCACAGTTTAGGAGGCTAGAAGTCCAAATTCAGGGTGCCGGCTCCAGGGGAAGGCTTTCTCTCTCTGTTGGCTCTGGGGGAAGGTCCCTGTTCTCAATCTTCCCCAGTTGAAGAGCTTCTTAGCACAGGGACCCTGGGTCCAAAGGACACCCTAATCTCCTGGCTGTTTCTTGGTAATATGAGGTCCCTCTGTCTACTGGCTTCTCTCTTTTATATCTCAAAAGAGATTGATTTAAGACACAACCTAATCTTGTAGATTGAGTCCTGCCTCATTAACATCACAGAGGTAGAATTTACAACACACAGGAAAATCACATCAGATGACAAAATGGACAATCACACTGTACTGGGAATCATGGCCTAGCCAACTTGACACGTTTTCGTCCATGACAAAGGGGAATGTTTTGCAACTCCATCTTGATGACCACAGTGGATACATGACTGTGCCGAGTGGGAACCTCCATCACATTATCCCACTTAATAATTCTGAAGCTTCTATGAGTCATGAACTGTGCTGGGCATGGGGTGCACACTGCCTGGCATCCACTTCCCTCTTGATCTGGTACCAGCACCTAAACTAGTCTTTGAGGACTAGCCCTCTCCATTGGGTGTGGTTTTGGTGGTACTGTCAATCAGATTGCTCTGACTTCCCTGGCCCCAAGGAGGTGGGGCACAGGACCCAAGCTGATCAATCACTCTCTATTGGGATCCGGGGCTCTGCATCTTGAGCATAGGGATACAGGGAAGGAGATCAGCTGGGATGGATTAATCACCCTGATGGCAGCGCCCTGGAGAGTCCAGCCACTGGCTCCTGTTCCCCAGATTTCCCGACCTTCCCTGGTGCACATCTCTCCTGAGGCCTGGCTGATTAGCTTGTCTGGTTCTGTAAGCCCTGCCACTCCTGAGGTTATCTAAAGCACCCCAACTGGTCTAGGGGTCCAGACCGACTCCTACCTTCTAGGGGCGCACATCTTGCTGGGAAAGAGAGAAAAAATAAGTCAGTTACAGTTGGGGGTGGCATATTTGGACAGGCAGGCAGTTGGGTTCATTCTTCTGGCAGTCCGTGGTATATTCGATATTCTTCGCCAACACAATAATTCAAAGGCATCGATTCTTCTTCAGTCTTCCTTATTCATTGTCTGTGCATACCTTGCTTACTGGTTAATCCATCCCTGGGTGGGTCATCTCTGACGGCATTGACTCATAAAATATAATTTCTTCACCTGTGAAACAGTATTGCACCCTGGGCTGTAGAGTGCTCCAAAGTCCTGCCTAGCCTCCCTCCATCCCGTCCATTCATCTGACACATTAATGTGCCAGGCCCTGTGCTGTGTGCTGGGCCACAACGAAGCCTTGACCTAGCACACAGTCTAATGGCAGAGGCAGCCAAGGCAATGTTGGCCCCTCGAGATGAGTGATGTGATAAGTGCTAAGATGGGGTGAGTAGGTTTAGCCGGGCAAAGCAGAGAGGGAAAAATGTTCAGGACACAGGAAACGGCACGTACCAGGGCTGCGGAGCTAGAGGAGGAGAGCCTGGCACATTTGGGCAACTCCTTTTTTTCCCTCCTTTACTATAGTAACCTTGAAGCAAGTCAGTTCACTTCTGAGTATCAGTGTTCTTATCTGTAAAATGGGTTACAGGCAGTCCCCAGGTTACGAATGTGATCTGTTTCTGTGTCTTTAAGTCAAATTTGTAGGTAAGCTGGAACAGGTGCATATGGTTGTTATTTAGCCATAGTTTAGTGCAAGAAAAGGCTCAGAGCCTTTTCAATGATTTAAAGGTTGCACATGCAGCAAGTGAAGTGAAGGTGATTGTCATGAAGAATTTGTTGCGAGTAGGCGTAGGGATTGGTTCAATAGTTTCAAAGTGAGGGCAAATTTACATAATATTAAAGGGCAAGTACGAGTTGTCTGTACATTTCTAACCCAGAGACGGCTGTATTATGAAGATTACAATAAGGAAGTAGAGTGTACATAGAGCATTTAGCACAGGGCCTGGCACATAAATGAAGGGTGTTGGCACTGCCCTTTTTCCCTCCCAGACACTGACTGCCCACGAGAATCCAAGGACAGAATTCATGGTCCCTGATGCCCCTTCTGCCCAGTGGGCCAGCGGCCAGTGGCAGGAGGATGGGGTGGGTCATAGATAGAGGAGGGAGAGGCCTGGCCCAGCGCCCTGCTCAGGGAGAAGAAGAGGAGGGCTCAGCCCCATGAGGAGGGTGGGAGAGAAGCCAGAATGCTCTGGTTCCAGAAATACGTTTAATCAGGTCCTGATGCTCCCCAATAGCTTATCCTCATGTAGAAAGAAAATGCACACTCTCGTGTGGCCTGTGAGGAATGTAACCATATAATTTATTATTTCACCTTTGACAGTGAAAGAGGGCACATTTAATAGTGACACTGGGATGACAGGTGTAAACCACAACTGTGCTGGACTGAGCCGGAGTGTGGTCATGTCACATGATTTGGCCCCAGCTACTTCTCCTGCTTGCTCCCTTGTTCCTTTACTTAGGTATGCCGCACGGATGCTTCACTCTTCTTCCTGCAGGGCCCTTCTAGCAGGGCCTCTGTCTAGGATGCTCCTTCCCCAAGCTCCCAGGGCGAGGCCCAGCAGCCTCATCTTCTCACGGACTCAGCTTGGCTGTCTCCTCTTGTGAGAACTCTGTGCTGTCTCTCACCTGACACCTGCTCTTTCCTCTCCCTGAAACACTGTTGCCCAGCAAACTCCTCTTCCCTGACCCCCAGCACACACCCACCACCTGCAGGAAGGACTGTCTCTGTGCTCCCCTCCCCTACATGTCGCACACTGGGTCATATTCTCATATTTACCATCCGTTTCTACCACCACACTGAGCCATCCTGAGCAGGGCCCTGTCGGTCCAGGTGCCAGCTGTCTTCAAGGGAATGAGAACTTCAGCGTGCTCTGCCACCTGTTCCCAGCCTGCAGTAGATTGGCCCTGTGGCTGAGCACGCAAACCGACAGAAAATATCCCTCCCCGCCACAGAATTACCCACAAGGCCCACTGCCCGAGCATGTGGGCCCAAGGCTCTCTCCTCACCTTGGAAGCCAGGCTAGCTACAGTCATCCCTTCCATAAAAAAGACGCTTGCTCCTCTGCACTTTGCACAAAAATGTATTTCTGTAACATCCCAAATTACAGACATTTACCAGGCCCCAGGTGGTGAAGCAATGCGGGATGAGCTCGCTGGGGTCTGGCTCGAGCCAGACGAGCATAGAAGGGAGAGGCAGAGGCAGTCCATCTGCCAACCTGGGGACATGGACGAGGCAGCTGCCACCTTCCTGGGCTGTGAGGGAAGGGCTCCAGGAGGAAAGACCAGTTGCCTCTCCCCTGAGGCTGCAAACCTAGCCTGTTCCACTTAGAAGCAGAAGTGCTAGGAGAATCCAAAATCAGGCCCAGGGAAGGAGAGGGGAAGAAATGGCGTTCCCCAAGGGCTGCCTTCAGGGTTAGCTCTGCTCTCCAGGCCCACTGGTTCCAGGCGGGCTCCACTCACCACCCGTATGTCCCGATGAGAAGCAATTTAGAGTTACACAAGATAGAGATACATCTGTGTCTCACACTTCTCTGAAACACAGCACAGAGGTTTCCAAGGTAAAGCTGCAGGGCAGGGTGGGAGCGGGGACGGAGGGGCCAAGCTGTGCCGGCAAGGTGTTCCAGGTGCTGGTCTGGAGGTGTGCCTGCCTGTTGCCACAGTGAAAGGCTGGCGTGCAAGTGGGACGACTTGCCCCTGAGAGAGGGCAAGCAGGGGCGAGTGTGGCAGGCTCAGTTCTGCTGGTGGGAATGCCTGGGCACCTTGGGTGTTTGCGGGCATATGAGGGGCCATGGAGTGAGGGAGCAAGCCCCTGGCCCCAGAAGGTACTGGCTTCCAAGGCTGGGGGCAGGTTCTGGATATGTTTGGCAGAAGGGGCGTGGAATCTGCCCCTGAGTTCTAACCATCCCTGGGGTGGGGCCTTCAACAACCTGGGACCTGGTAGGAGACTAGGAGGCAGCCTCCATAGCAGCGTGGCCTCAGGCAGGCCTGGCCAGAGAGCAGCAGGGCCACAGTGGGCCCTGCTCCTTGTGGGTCCTCTGTGGCTGGGGCTGCCCAGGCTGACGCCTAGGAATGGCTCAATTTCTTGCCCCAGATGGCCCACAGCTGGGAGCACCAAGGCATTTGGGAGACCCAGTGGGGTTAGTTTTAATCCCCAATCCCCACCAGCTGAGCTGAGGGGCCCAGATGGGGTTCTCAGGCTTTGGTGGGTGGGCTAGGGTGCTGGAGTGAGCTATTAAAGGCCTGCTGCCTCTCATAACAGAAAGTGAGGGCAGGGTCTGATTTTACTGGGAAAGGGCTGGACACTCACAATGTTATAGGCATTTAGCCTGACTGGGGTAGGAGTGAGTGCGGCAGCGATGAAGGCTTTGAACTGGGGCTTGCGAATGGCCAAGGAAGCTACAAAGACTCAGGGAGAGTTTCTTTTGTTTTTGTACAGAAATGATACACACAAAAGTTCACACTTCCTAACCAAAAAAAAAAAAAAATATATATATATATATATATATATAATATATATATCTCACTAACGTTAAGGAAAAGCATCGGTTGTGCAAAAGGTCCCCCGTGCCTCTTCATCTCATGGGAGGCTCCCTGGAAGGGGGTCTGCCAGCTGGGTTGCTTGAGAGTGCTTCCTCCTGGCCTTGTGGTCCAGAGTGATGGCAGCTGCAAGGGCAGAGGCCTCTATCTGGACGTGTCCATATTCTCCTCTTTAAAGTTACTGCAGTGCTCAATCACCTTGCTGGAGACAATGGGGAGAGAGAAGATTGGAGGGTGGGCTTGAGCCCGGTCCCTCCTGAGTGATCAGACAGCTGGGTGAGCAAAAGTTAACAATGATGTAGACCCTGACTGAGATGATGTGGATAAAGTGCTTGGCAGAGCCGCCAGCATGCGCAAAGCACCAGGAAATGTACCTGTGGCCACGAATATAATCACTACCCTCTCCTCTCCTTTCTCATATCCCTCTCCTCCTGCCCCTCAGTTCCAGGGCATCTGCATCTGTATTTAGGGGATCCCCTGAACGACCTCAGGTCTTTAGTAACACCTTCTCCATTTTCCCCATGCCTCCAGACCTTTTTCTTCCCAAAAGTCCACTAGTTGCCCCCAAACTGACTGCACATCAGAGTCACCCAGAGAATCTAGGTCACACATACTTACCCGGAGATCCTGATTCAGCAGCAGGTCTGGGCTAGGGCTGGGGACTTTGCTTGCACAAAGGTCCCAGACACCCTGCAGCAGCCAGGCCTAGCGTGGCATTTGGGAACCACCACTCGTGCTCAGAGTGAGTCTGTTGCCCATCGCAGACTGACCTCTGGAACCACTTCCCCATTATGGTCAGGTGTACCCTAAATGGCCCAGTCTTCCTGCTCAATACTAAACTCTGAGGTGGGATTCACTGTAGTCTCAAGGCACTAAGGAGGTGCCTAATACCTCTTAGGAAGTAAGGGATGCCTGGAGGAAGGTCAGGGAGCCGTGGACAAGTGGAATGTCTTCTCCTAAGTGTTCTCTCAAGCGCTACCCGCATGACTAAAATGTCATTCAAACCTTGCTGTCAAACAGGTCGACCAGTTCAGAACACATTTCAGGTCTTGGAGAAATGTTTAACGTGACTGGGATAGGTTATTGGCTGGCCTTACTCAGTGCTTCTCAAATTTCTTGGAATACATGTTAAAAAGGAATATTTCCAGGCCCACCTCCCAGATCCACAGAAAAGAAACTCCAGGGAGTGAAGCCTGTATATTTTGAACAATTTTTCCAGGTGATTCTTTACAGAGATTAAGTTTGAGAGCCAATCATTTTACCTTTCTCAATTGCAATTAATTTCTAAGCAGTGCCTTTTGCCAAAAGTACTGGCAGAATCAGCCAATGTTCCCCAACTTGGTGAGTTGTCTGCAGAAACTCTGAACTACAGACCCCTCCTCCACGTTACTTTTTATTCTACACCGTGTTTAGAACTATGACAAAGGTTTATTAGGGTGAACTACTGTCTCTTCTAGAGTGGATTCTGAACAAAGCAAGTTAGTTATTGCTGATTCTGACACGTTGTGTCCCTGAGTCTCTCTTGTGCACTGATGGATGAAAGACTCAGGGCCGATGTGATTCTAAAACCACACAGCAATGAAAGGGCTGACAACTCTGCCATGTCAGTGACTTTCACATTCAGAAACTTACACACTGCCCTGTTTTGATCTCTACAGTATATTTTACCACGCTGTGCCCTCTCCTTAGTTGGAAAGTCTTTGGCAAAAAGTAACGAAAAATTCTGACCTGGGATGAGAGGATCGAATTTGGTGGGAATAAAAGGAAACCAAGCTTACAAATTAGGGCAACGGTGTTCCATTTAGAGGTTGATCATCTAGTTTCTGGCCACACTGTGGCCAAAATGATACTGAAGGAGTCCCCAGCTGGACATCAATACACTGTCCACCTCCATACTCAACCCTGAGTCACCCCTACAAATTTCAGCCATTCCTAATCACCAGAGGTATCCCTCAGTTCCCCACTGTGTCCCTCAAGTCCCCCCAAATCAAGGCTCCAAGTAGAAACACACTGCCTGTCTCTTACCGGGCCATTTCCTTGGTCTCCTGCCGGGCAGTCACCATCTTGATCATGTCCCTCAGAAGGGGCATCCCGCCTTCTTTGATCAGCAGAGGGCAGTATTTGTCCGCTGTAGGGTAGGGGCAGACAGGCATATTATCAGGGTGGGTCTTCTATCAGCCTGGGGCCTAGAAACCCACGCTTGCTCTGAGGACCACCCTCCCAGAGGGGAAGGATGAAGATGCAGGCATGGGCAAAGGGCCCTGCTATAACTGAATATGAATCCTATTTACCCAGCTGCATGGGCCAGAGTTCCTGTGTCTACCAGAGGAGAAGCAGGTGGCAGGGCCTTGGAAAGGGCTCTTCCCTATTTGACTTTGAGTTGCTGCATTTGTTTTCTAGATACGGAAAGTATCACCCAAACTAGTGCTCCTCAACATGATGGTACTGAGAAGTTTTTGTGAAAATACAGATTCTTAAGGCTTGCCCCGGGTAGTCTGATTCAGCAGATCCAAGGACCTATATTTATATGTATTTTCAACAAAATACCACCAGGTGATTCTGGTGACCAGCCAGGTTGGAGATAAATGACTAAGAGATGTTAACTAGGTGGAACCACCAACCATTCCTACTGAGTGGTTTCACGTTCACACTCCAGCAAAGAACATTCTACTGCTCAGCATCCAGGGCTTTACACTCCACAGAGAACACAGGCATCTTATTTCGACCTCCAGCAGCTCTAAACAAAAGGAGTTATTTTTATAATTTCCATCTTTATTTCTTCTTTAACGTTCAGAGAGGTGAAGAAATTCATGTAAAGTCACCCCAGAGGTCTGAGGGAATCCCAGCTCAGGGCTCTTTCCTCCATGCTGCGCTGCCTCTTTGAGGTAAGGTGCTATTTTTTTAGTAAGGCTAACTAACAGTAATAACAAAAAAGGCTGTTTATTGAATAGTCGGTATGTGCCAAGCACTGTTCTACGCACTTTATGTGTCTTATTTCACAACAACTCTATGAGGTCTATGCTATTATTATCCCATTTTAAAGATGAGGAAATTGAGGCAGAGAGAGGTTGAGAAACCCATCCAAAGTAACACATCTAGCGTGGAGCCAGGTTTCAAACTCAGGCAGTCTGCCTCTAGAGCCTGCACTCTTATCCACTCTGCCAGTTAAGAGGATGGAGCAGTCTCGACAGTCCAGGTACTGGGCTAGACACTTTACATTGGTCTCTTTTCACACCAATTTTATGAGGTAGGTGTTATGGTTATCCCCATTTTAAAGATGAGGAAACTGAGGCACAGAGAGGTTAAATAACCTGCTCGAGGTCACATAACTAGTAAGGGAGAGAACTAGAGGTTAAACCTGGTCTTCCATCAAAATCTCCTAGTGCTGCACCCTCTTTCTCCTCTCCCCTAAAAACTGTCTCTGTGCAAGCAAAGGACGGTTCAGGTTTTTCTACCTGAGTGTGGGACTCTCTTTGAGGATACAAATTAGAGTTGCTTTAATGTTCTCTCTGATGTCTGTTTTCTCAGGGGTTAGTTTTCCCTTTCGGTTGAGTTCGTCTTACCCTGTCCTGCAGAAAGCTCCTGTCAATGCCTGGTGATTTTTGGCTCTTCACTCACACTGATGCAGGACGCATTAAGAAAGCTGACTGGGAACTCTGGGTGAGCCTTCCTAACTGCCAGGCCTGCTTCTGCTGGGCATCCTACAAATGCTGGAAAGGGGAGGGCTTTCCTCTGAGGCACAAGTGCTTATATCAGCTCTCTCAGTGCTCTCCTCCTGGACGAGAAGCTCCTTGAGGACAAGTCTGCTTTTAGCTGGTGCATCCCCCTGTGTCTGAAAAAAGGGCAAGTGGGTACTCACGGTAGACAGACACAAGGTTGTACAGTGCCCAGGTTGCCCAGTGCTGGCTGACAGGGGAGATGCCCTGGGGAAGGAGGCGAAGGATTGGCTCAAAGGACCTGTGAGGAGAGAAATGAAGGTCACTTCTGATGTCTGGCGGAGGTAGGGGAAGTCTTCTCTTGTCCAGGGTTTCTCCTCCCTGAAAGGTCCTAAGGGCAAACCACAAACAGGATGCAGGGAAGAAGTGGGTACCTGGCCCTTCACCCCTCTGTCAGGCTCCCTGACACCCTGCATTCAGACTCCACAAAGGGAGGTCCCTTGTGAGCAGCAAAAGAATGAGCATGTAAGGGAGGTAGGAGGGATGCAGATTAGGTGTGTAAAAAGCTGGGGACCTCAGGAAAGAGGAGAGACTCAACCTTGGTGCGGGGAGGGGTAGCTGGGAGGCAGAAGAAGGTGTGACTGCACTTCTCACAAGGGCCTTCTATGGGCCTTCTGGAGCCAGAGTCCACACGCCTGAAGAATATACACGCCAACCCTTTGGACCAGCAATTCTACTTCCTCCCACCTCAGGAACTAAGGTGACTGGAATGTGGGCAAAGCTATAAGCATAAGCCTGTTCCTCCCAATGTGGGTTTTCAAGTAAAATGTAAATCAGCACAGGATGGCCCATCCATACACAGAGAGTGACTCAGCTGTTACAAATGATAAGGGAGACTCAAACCTTGATGCCAGCTTGATTTAAAGTAATTAAATTTGTGCATGGAAAACAGCTAGGAGAGAGATCTTTGGTACCTCTGAAGAGACAATAAAACGTTACAGGGGTTTACTTTCAAAGGATGAGATTATGAATGATTTCTACTTTGTTTCCTGTATCTGTATTTTCCCCTTTTTCACAAATAAACATGTATCAAAGTGTAGTAGCTACTTAAAATTATTTGTAAAGAGCAGGCTTTGGGTATATAAAAGTGTCGATGTGCACGATAATGCCCCCAGTTGGACATGTAAGTTGTGCACCTTATGCTCTTTACTGTATGTGGGCTTTACCTCAGTATGTAAGAAAAAGCTGGAAGAGAACTAAAAGAAAGGCAATAAGCTCTGACCAGACTTTGCTTGGGATGGGCCTCATGCCCCGGTTACCTGCCCCATGCCCTTCCAGGACACACCTGTAATTGATATTTCTCCGTGAGTTGATGTCCCAGCTCTGGATGGCTGCCCACATACGTTCCTCTACCTCCTCCCGCTGAGGTTCGCAGATGCCCCAGGCTTCAGGCCCATCAAACATGATATGAGAGAGGACGCCGCAGGCGTTGTAGGAGACCTCAATTCCATCTGCCTTGCTCTCCAGCAGGTTGCTGCCAAGAAAAGAGAAAAGCGGAGTCTCATTTCCCTGGTCCTGCTTCAGGTACCAGTTGCTGGACCCTAACTTACAAACGAGATGCCAGAGGTACTATTTATTTACAGTTTATTATCTATAGCCAGACTACTTTTAAAATGGATTTGAGGTCACTTAACATACAGATCTTAAGATGTAGGATCACTATGAGTCGGAACCAACTCGACGGCAACCGGTTTGGTTTGGTTTGGTTTAAGATACAGCTATGAGAGGACCATTTAACAGAGGGTTGAAAGAACAAGAAACCAGAAACCAAGTTAGAGAGGGAAGGTGATATTTATAACAGAAATCGAGGCGAAGGGGAAATGCTGAAACAGACTAGAACTCAGAACATCCTGGCAGCCAGTGCAAAAAGGGAAAGGAGGGGGATATCAACCTGAAGACGCTGATGAATTGGGAAGTCATCAGCTGGGGCCGCAGCTCCTTCACCTCTGCCACATTCCCCAAGAGTCCCAGCATATTCCGATGTAGTTCCTGTTTCTCTGGGAATTCCTGGCAAAATAAGGGCCATTGGGGCCACATTAATTAGTACTTAATTACTTAAGTGTCTGGTATTATTACCTAAAAGCTTTATGGGCATCTGTCTGGCCATTCCAGATAGACTAAAGGGATGCAATATGCACTTGCCATCTTCTAGTGCTCCTGGGGTAATGGTGGGTACACATTATAAGGGAGAAGAAGGTGGAGGCTCCCTGCCACAGAGACAAAGGCTGAGTGGAGAGCTGACCTATAAAGCTGTGAATGGGACAAATGTGGTTCTATTTACCAAAGCTCCAAATACTAGTTTAAGGGAACAAGGAGCAAGGAAAATACAGGATGAGTTTTAGGATGAACAGACCCCTACTGGACAGAGTTCTGTCTTCTGTCCAGCTTATGTCCCAGTGGGCCCCAGCCAGCTCTGGGCAGTCTGAGAAACCACTGGTGAGAAGGCGGGGCTGGGTTTTCCCTTGGAGGGAGGGCTCCCAGAGAGGACCATCCAGACTGTCTGGCTCAGGGAAGATCTCTGGAATTTCTGTTAGCAGCACATCCTGGGCTACTGGACCCTGAGTCTGCCCCCATTGCTCTTTAGTAGGAACCATGGCAGGGGGTTGGTGCTGGTGGATTTGGTTGGTGGGATAACCCAAGGAAAAAAGAGTGACCCTGTCTGGTCAAGGAGCTGCTGCTGGTGGAAGTGGGTGCTACCTTCAGGCAGTCTAGGAAGAGCTTCATGCCGTTGAAGTTGAGGAACATCTCGCAGTTGTCAGGTGTCTCGTCTGTGATGTTCCACAGGGCACTCCAGGAAAACTCCATCACCTGGTCACACTGCATGGGGGAGGGGAGGGCTCAGCAAAGCTCACCTGAATGGACCCTGCAGGCTCCTGGTGCCTGGTGAGGGGGTTCCCTGATAAAATACAGACACCCTCAGGGACAAACCAGTCCCCTCTCAGGGCAGGGGAGGGGCAGAGTGGCTCCATGAAGAGTCAACTTACTATCTTGTCCAGCAGCTTCTTCTGAATCAGCTTCAGCATGGTCTGTGGGCAGAGAAGATGGTTTGTTGGAGGGCCAGGGCCTAAGAACTACCATGTCTCCCAAGAACCCAAGACGGACAGAGGGTCTGAAGCGTCAGTGATTCAATTTCTGGTAAAACATCCTGACAAGACCAAATCTATATATCTATTTGGGAAGCTGTCTGAAGACATTCAATCCACCCACCCAAAGCCATCGAGTCGATTCTGACTCACAGCAACCCGCCAGGACAGAGCAGGACTACCCCATACGGTTTCCAAGGCTGTAAATCTTTATGGAAGCAGACTGCCACATCTTTCTCTTGCAGGGTGGCTGGTGGATTTGAACTGCTGACCTTTTGATTAGCAGCTGAGTGCTTTACCACTGCATCACCAAGTCTCCTTATTCAATCTACAGAGCCTTAGTATTTAGCACTAGGAGGCCTGTGTGTTTGTCTGGCATGACCGCTGATGCTGGTGTGACTTTGGGGATGGCTCTTCTCCTCTCTGGGCGTCAGCCTCCCCAGTGATAAAATGAGAGGAGATCAAATGCTTTCTAGTCCCTCCTCATACTTTCCTTCCTTTCTTAAGCCAATATTTATCATCTCCCTACTGTGCATAAGGCCCCATGCTAGGAAGCACTGGGGACATGATGAGAGAAACAAGCACAATGTCTTTTCCCCACTGAGCTCACAGTAAGTGGGGGCCCACCATTAAGCAGACAGTCCTTCAAATACCTATTTAATCCCAACTGAGATGGTATAACAGGGGCACTCAACCTGTCTGAGGACGCAGGAGTGACGTATAAAATAGAACTTACTAAGAGAGAATGACAGAGTGTTCTAGGTGAAGGAACTCTAGAGGTGTTCTAAGCAACAGTCACTATTAGGAAATTCTTCCTTTGGTCTAGCCTAAATCCTCATGCTTCAGCATAGGCCCCTGCCTGCTCACGCTGGGCCCTTCTCTGAGACTTTCCTCCCGTGGAGTGTGGTGGAAGAGGGCTCTTTAGTTACTGGGCGAGAATCCAGGCAGTGGGGCTATGGAAGAAGGGAATAAGTGAGGAGGAGCTGCCCACCCCGCACGTACCACAACAAAGCCCATCTTGCCCACAGCCTCCTTGTGGTCGTTGTCCACCTGACAGACCAGGGCGTTGCACAGGTGTACGGCGATGCGCTGGATCGACTCATCCTGCCGTGTGGGGTTGAGGATGCTGAGCAGGAGCTCGTTGACCCGGCGGTACTGGAATTCCAGCTCCTCAGGGATGCTGAAGTTGCAGAGGGTCAGACAGCAGTTCCGCTGAACCTGGGCCGGGACGGAAGACAAGAAAAACACGTTCAGGGTCAGACTCTGAAGCCAGACTTGAGGGGCTCTCTAGAGACATGAGATCATACAGAGCTGTCGAGGTCTAGGAAGGCTTCTGGAAGAGAAGATTACAAGGCTTTTAAAAAAAGAAACATTTAAAAAATATATAATATTCATATGAAAGAGTACATAAAACAAAAATGTCCAGTTTTACAAATAATTACAAAGTGAACATCCATGTAACCACCACCTGGGTCAAAAAAAACTACCACCCAGAAGTCCCCGTATGTCCCTTCCTGATCCAAAGCCCCTCCCTCCCCACTAGAGATGACCATTATCCCTGCTTTTCTCCATACATGATTTTTTAGCACCCTGCTTCTTTCTGTTCAGTCATAGGTAAGATCAATCCTGTTGTTATATGTAGCTGACACTCACTCGTTTTTTGTTGTAGTACAGTATTCCACTGTGATGACACCCTGATACATTAATCCATTCTATTCACGATAGATGTCGGGTTGACTTCAGTCTTTGGCTACTGCGAACATGCATTCTGGTGCCATCCATGTTACGGGTTTCTCTAGGGCACACATGCCTGGGAGCGGAACTGCGGGGTCATAAGGTATGCATGTCTCCAACTTTACTAGGCAACACCAAACAGTTTTCCAAAGTGGTTGTACCAATTTACACTCCCACTAGAAGTGTCTGAGAGCTCTAATCACTACAGATCCTCACCTCTTTTGAGTTGTCTGTGAGCTTATCTTTTTACAGTGAACTCAGCACTCTTTCCTTGTAATTCAATTTCCTTCCTTTCCTTTCTTACTAGATACTGGAATTCGTATTTTATTAATCATGTAATTTGGAGGGTATTACCTGTGGTTAACTTTTTGTC
The DNA here is from genome assembly GCA_030035585.1 of Dugong dugon. NCBI lineage: Eukaryota > Metazoa > Chordata > Mammalia > Sirenia > Dugongidae > Dugong > Dugong dugon. The sequence continues at coordinate 73,375,713 of CM057471.1, forward strand.
TTCATTTCCCCCAATATACATACATTTTTTAATTAAAAAAAAATTATTTTAAATAATAAAAGCGATACTTATCATAAAAAGTTGAAATAATTAGGTTAAAAGATAAATGCATGTGTAGTTTTGGTACGTTCTACCAGCTGCTGTCCAAAAAGGTTGTACAATATACAACTCACCAGTAAAAAGTGTATGGGGGTGCTTTCCCCCACCCTTGCTAACAATGAATATCATCAATCAATCTCTTGAGATGAAATGTGATGTCTTGTTATTTTAATTCCATTTCTCTGATAAGGTTTACTAATTTATTTGGGGAATCTTCAGCTAGCATTTCTTTTTTTTTTTCATTAAAAAAATAAAAGACATCCCTTTTACCTGGTTATAAAATCAATCTCAATGTAGAAAGAACAATCACTCTAAAGCCTGGAGTTGGCAAGGCAGTAGGGAAGGGGGTGTTCTGATTCCTGCAGAGGGAGGATAGAGCACCAAAGCCTTTCTGGAGGACAAATGACAGATGCTTTAAAAATAAATATACTCTTGGCCCTAGCTATTCGACCTCTAGAAATGTATTATACGGGTATAATCAAAAGTAATCAAATATAGTCAACAGAACATTGTTTGAAATAGCAAAAAACGAAAAAGCAACCTAAATAGTCAACCATGGGGGAGTGATTCGGTATCTACAGCCCATGCACTCAGCCAAGTCCTGTCCTGCAAGTGCACGAGTACCGGGCTTGGCCACTGGCTCCAAGCTCCAACACAGAGTCCCAACAAAGGGGCCACTCCAGCGGTGCTGAACACTGTGCTGACGTTAACAATTACGAAACCAAACTGTGAAGACCAGCTTTCTGGGAGAGGGGAGGTGGGATTGTGAATGACTTTCACCTTCTATTCAATATATTTTTGTATTATTTGAAAAGTCTTTTTTTTTTTTTTTTTTTAAGCAACAAGTATCTTACTTTTGTAATTCATAACAAACCATTATTTTTAAAATGTTCTAAAAACATGTTTGTTGATATGGGAGATGTTCATATGCACAAAGCACTGTTGAATTAAAAATCCATGTTACACAAACAGTACACACAGTATGATCCCATTTACTAAACTTACATGCATAGACTAGAATCCAGAACGATAGATATCCAGTATTAACGATGGCCATCTCAAATGACAGCATTTGTTAATGATGGCTATCTCTGGCTGATGGTGGGAATACAGGTGGTTTTTATTTTCTTCATTTTGTATATCTGTATTTATAATTTTTCTATGGTAAATTTTCTATTACTTTTTTTATAGTCATACTTTTATAGTAGTAAACCAGTAGTAACAGCAGTAGAGTACTTTTATAGTAGTAGAACACTATAAAAGTAATAGAAAATTTATAATTTTTCTACAGTAGATTTTCTATTACTTTTATAAACCAGTACTATAAAAGTATTATACTAAACTACTACTGGTTTACTGCTATAAACGTACTACTATATATAAAAGTAATAGAAAATTTACTGTAGAAAAATTATAAATACAGATATACAAAATGAAGACAATAAAAACCACCCGTAATCCTACCATCACCCAGAAATTAACACCGGATATCTATTGTTCTGGATTCTAGTCTATGCATATATGTTTAGTAAATGGGATCATACTGTGTGTACTGTTTGTGTAACATGGATTTATAGTAAAAGCAGCTATTGAAAAAAGCCCCAGCAAAGTGTTGCTGGGCAGAGTGGCAGGGCAGACAGCACAAGCAGAGGCTCTGGGACAGGAGGACAGGCCCCAAGGTGTCTGAGTGGAGCCGAGTCTAATGGAGGGGGCGGGTGGCAGTAGGTGATGGGAAGACTGGGCAGGTGAGAAGTCTGGGCAAGGAGTTTGGGAGTGAGGCAGTGGGAAAGGGGGTCGGAAGGAGGCAGTACAGAGCCAGTGAGAAGAAGTGAGAGCCAGTATGGCAGTGTGAAGGGCGGGGCTGGGGCATAGGGTGAACAGGAAAAGGGGCAGCTGGGGCTAGAGCATGCGGGGCCTTGGTGGGTCGGGGGCTCACCGTCACCTCCTGGTAGGATTCCATGCCATTCAGCACCACCTGGATGACCTGCCGCCGCAGCTTGACACTCTGCTCTGAGCGGTACTCGGAATTGGTCAGGTAGAAGAGGGCAGCGCTGCCTGTCACTTGAATGTTCTTGTCATACTTGTGGCACTTGAGGGCTGTGATGACCAGCTGTAGAGCGACAGGACAGGGGCCCAGGTTGGTAAATTCTGTTAAAGCTATGTGGGGCAGGTCCAGGGCTCTTTGAGCTGGATGTGGGCAGGTCTAGGGCAGGGCTTACCCCATCCTGCTCTCTGAGGGCAGAAACCGGCATGAAGGAGCAGAACTAGGGTGGGTCCGTGGTAGTGGTGGCCCAAATGTTGTGCGCTAGGGCCCTGGGTGGAGCAAGGCATGAGGGCGGGGCCTGAACGAGGCCAGAGCTACACTTTAGGGGTGGGTGGTGGGGGATGGGGGTGAAGTAGCTAGGGTTAAGGAGGAAGGACTGCCAGTGCCCTGGGCTGAGGCGAGAGTGCAGGATGAGGACAGGAGCCTGAGGGTTGGGGCTAACCTTCAGGGCCCGTAGTAGCTGGTTGCAGCGCTCAATGCGTGCGATGTCAAAAAGCAGGTTGATGGCCCGCGAGGTGATCTCTGGCCGGTGCTCCGTGTAGGCCTCTATGGCATTCAGTACCTGCTCCTCATTTTTGTCACCACTTACCTGGGGATTGGGCATGTTCAGAACAATCCATAAGAGGCCAGGTGGTGAGATCCCCTGAGCACAACTCAGTCCTCTAGCCCCAGGGCAGGCACCTTGGTGCCTCCAGCCCAGCCTCCTCCCTTCTCCCTGGGCTCCCTATTTCACCCCTGCTTCTCTCCCTGCCTCTCACTTTGTAGGCTGGAATGTGCGTTAGGCGGCACAGAGAGGTCTCGAAGAGCCCAAGGAACTGTAGTGGCCTCTTCAGAGCCCGGAAGGGCATGATGCTGCTCTTGGAAGGCTCGATGCTGGGGAAAGAAGGTGCTGGGGTCAACACAATGGCTTGGGGCCTGGGGCTGCCCTGGGTTCAGTGCAAAGGAGGGCGTCTCCCTGGGGGTGGCTAGGCATTTACTTGATGCCCTCTTTTAGGCCCTGCAGCCTCATCTCTTAACACCACTCCCACACTGTGCTCCCGTCAGTATGAATGTCTGGTAATTTCCTAATCACTCATGCTTTCCCCTTCCAGCCTTTGTACATGCTGTTCCCTCTTCTAGAACACCCTTCCTCCTGCAAACTTATAATGACCTTTCTGGATGGCTTGGATGCCACTTCTCCTGCTTCCTCCTTCCTGATCCTCAGGGCAAGCCCAGAGCTCTGTACTCCCCTAGCCACAGCCTTTATAATGACCTATGTACTTGTCTGCCCTCTGCTAATTCACATGGACTCTGAGAGGGCAGGGCCTGATTCATTTCTTTATCTCCCGCACCAGGCACAGCACTTGGCAGAAAGAGCAAAAACATTAAGGGTGGTTCCCAGGAGCTCCTTGCCTGCAGCCCCACCTGGTCTGTCCCGCTTCCTCATCCATCTTGGAGATGCTGCAGTTCTCCAGGATCATGTGGCCAGAGATGTCCAGGGACATCAGGTTCCCCAGCTTCTGCACAAAAAGGCTTAGCACTTTCCGAGTTAGCTTGAACTTGTAGTAGCTGGAGAGACGGTCTCGGGAGATATCTAGGTGTCTGGAGATGAGGGTGGGGCCACAGGTCAGGAGCTAGACACAGGTTGGGGCTATCTTGTAGACCTCTGTGCCCTCAGTCCACAACAGGGAGGGCCCATCCCTGCCACAACTGCTTCAGGGCATTCTAGGGGAAAAACCTGCTGGGACCCAGGTGCCCTGAACAGCCCCAGTTCAGCTGAAGCACTGGGTTTAAGGAATGGGACTGTCTCTTCCATTCCCACACTCTGCCTGGCCAGGGGCTCGCTCATGAACCCTCTGGGACTGACAACACCCACTCCCTTCCTCCCAGCCCCTCCCCACCACAGCCCTGGTGAGGTCTGGGCTGGGCAGCTCACCGTAGCTTGTGCAGCTGGACAATGACACGGATATGATCATCTGAGAGGTCCATGTTGTACAGCACAAGAGATACTAGGCTGTCTTTCCACTGGGTCAGGAAGGCCGCATCACTTGTCTGAATGCCTGAGAGGTCCAAGGCAGCTAGCGAGTTGAGCGGCCGCAACAGGGTCTCTACAGGGACCCCGTCAATCATGCGGCCCAAGTTGAGGAAACGTAGGCGGCTAAAGCCCTCAAAGGTGAAGTCCTTAACCAGCACCTGGCAGGTGGGATTGACGAGGCATTCGTCTTCACAGCCCCCCGGGTTGTCCTCCTCGTAGAAAATGTTTGCGCAGCCGAACAGGCTCAGTGACACTAGAGTGTGGCTGAAGCTCCTCAGTGTCTGCAGGCTCTTGGCGGACAGCTTCTCGCAGTTGGTCAGGTACAGCTCCACCAAGTCCTGGTGGCAGGCACAGCCCCGTCACCACCTCTGCCCTCCCGCTGCCCTAGGCCTCACAGTGGGAAGAGCTCTGGAAGGGTTTGGGGATGCTTGGGTTGGAGGCTAGTGGCCCTGCCCCAACTCCCGGTTTGACCCTTTCTGGGCTGGCTTCCCCGTGGCATCCTGGTACCCTGGCGATGCAGGGCTCACCTGCTTGCGAATGGCTTCCAGATCCTGGTCCTGCACCAGGTCCTCACGGAGGTGGATGCGGGTGAGGCGGGTGCTGCGAGGGTCTGAAAAGAGGCTGAAGAAGCTCTCATGCGGCTCAAAGTTGCAGGCAGCATTGACCAGCTCCACATACCTGGGAGAGAAGAAAGGCTCAGGGGCGGGGCACAGGGAACTTCACCCTCCTCCAAGGCCCAGCAAGAGCCCTCCCCTCCCTGAAGCTTTCCCCGATCACCCCAGCAGCAATCTCCTCCTCCTCCTAACAGTATCTGGTCAGATCCTGACTACACTACATGCGAGATGTCTCTGGGATTAAGGGTGCCCCAGGAACCAGGAGCTCAAAGGCAGCTCTCTGGGTGACCTCCTGTTGACGAAGGGACCTCTCATATATACTCCCCCATATATACTCCCATAACAAACACCTACACATATTTTTCCTCTTCAAATGCACACTCTTGTCACGCACCCTCCTCCCCACTCAAGTCGCAGTAGCAGCTCCACCTCCACGTCCACATTCATCATCTTCTTTAAGCCAACTGCTAGTTCCTTTATCAACGCCTCCCAGGACCCTTTCAAACAGGCGAGTTAAGCCAATTGGTTTGGAGTTCCCAGCTGGATACAGGACAAGCCCTCAATGAGACACTGTTGAGGTGTGAGCTCACGCAAGAATCCTGGCTGGTGGAAAGGTTTTGAATCCAAACACTCTGGAATCTATATTTTGGCTTGGCAGCTTACTACCTGGGCAATTCTCCACAAGTAACTCAACTTCTCTGAACCTCAAGTTTCTGCATCTGTAAGATGGACATAATTCTGGTCTGCAAAATGTCCGACCTAGTACCTGCCCCACACTGAATGCTCAGAAGATTATTTACAAGTCTGGCTCTGTCCTCCAGTTGCACACAGGTTCCCACTTTCATATGTAATTGTATGGTCTAATGATTTCCCTTTTGGGCACCTAGGCTGAGTTTCTGGCAGTCAGTGAACATATATCATGCTACTAGGAGCCCTTATCAGTGGGAAGTCCCTCAGACGGGCCGTTCAAAGATTTTTTTGAATGATTCTGCCCTGGTCATGGATCCATTATTAGTACTGTCATGTAAACCTGTATGTGTCCGTTCTCACGTAGTTCATATACTCATTAGCCAGTTCTCATACACACGCATGCACACAAATGCAAACATGCACTTTCACACTTAAACACACCCTTGTGCTGTATAAGCCCACAGGTGTACACACACTCACTCCTTCACATGTACACCCCTCCTCCTCATACACCAACATGCACACACAGACCTTTACCATTATGGATACACCAATATTCTCTTGTACCCACAAATATCCATGTGCTTGCACATCCCCTCACGCATTCATATCCACACCACCACATGGTGGACACATTCTCTCTCCACACACGCTGAAGCTAAGACTCACTCCCCCACCCTAGTGCTGGCCCTGCTCACTCATTGACAAGCCGGTCGCAGATCTCGCTGGGCAGGAAGATGTCTGGATGTAGCCGCAGGGTCTCCTTGTCTAGCAGGTAGCCCAAGGTGCCATCCAGGTTGCGCAGGCAGAAGTCGGTGCAGAGGGCCATCAGGGACTCAGGAGTGTCGGACGCCATGCTGGGGGCAGGCAGGTAGCCACTCCAGCACAGGTGCCCCCAGGGGCAGCAGCGACTCCTCAATACTCAAAGGATCATTGACAGAGCTGCAGCCTGAGGAATGGGAGAGAATCCAAGTGAGCCACATTTAAGGGCCAGAACCATCAGCTATGTTCACTCTCTGAGAAGGGAAACTGAGGTCCTGGAACTCACACTCGAATTAGCAGCTCAGCAGGGGTAGTCCCCAGGACTCCTGACTCTTTTCCTTACCCCTCTCTGGTGTACCACTATCTCTACATGATTTGACCTGCAAAGAGGATGAGGCTTTGCCCAAGTATCTCTGTGCCTTCATGAAGCGTGTGAGCAGACATGTTTGTGTTGGGGATGGAATGCTGGGTGGGGATAGATAGGCATTTTCACCATATGCACCTCACAATCTTAATAGCTACGTTGGGGTGTCCCTTGCTATGGGTACTTCCTAACCTGCACCCAGCTATCACTGATGGAGCACTTAGTGGGGCCAAGGCTTTATAGACATGACATCACCAAATATCTTGGTGTATGATTTAAAAAAGGCCCCTGAATTGTACATTTAAAAATGATTAAAATGGCAAACTTTCTTTTATATATATCTTTACTAAAAATTTTTTTTTAAAAAGAGAGAAGGCTCCTCCTAAGAGAAATGAAAACATATATGCATAAAAACTTGAACACAAATGTTCATAGCAGCATTATTCACAACAGCCAAAAAGTAGAAACAACCTAAATCTCTATAACAGCTGACGAATGGATAAACAAAATGTGGAACATTCATACAATAAATATTTATTCCGCCATAGAGAGGAATGATGTACTGACATACGCTACAACATGGATGGACCTTGAAAACATTACGTTAAGTGCAACAAGTCAGACAGAAAGTGCCACATATGATATGATTCCACTTACATGAAGTGTCCAGAACAGACAAATCTATAGAGACAGAAGCAAATTAGATTAAGGATTGCCTAAAGCTGGGTGGAGGAGGGAATAGCAAGTGGCTGCTAATAAGCATGGGTTTCTTTTTGGGGTGATGAAAATGTTTTAAAATTGACTGTGATGATGGTTTCACAACTCTGTGAATACACTAAAACCAGTAAATTACATATTTTAAACAGGTGAATTATATGGTATATAAATTATATCTCAATAAAACTGTTATTAAAAAAAGTGAAGGCTCGTACTATTTTCATGAACTTGGGGTAGGTAAACATTTCTTAAATAGGACTTAAAAAGCACTAACCATAAGGGAAAAAATGAAAAACTGATCTGCATTGAAATGAAGAAACTTTTGCTCATATGTACAATCTGAGAAGGACCAAAGACCTACACATGAAAGGTAAAACAATACAGCTTCCAGAAGAAAACACGGGCGTGTATCTTCATGACTTTAGGGTAGGCAATGATTTCTTAAATAGCACACACACACACACACACACACACACACACACACACACAATCACAAACTATAAAGAAACTGATAAATTGGACTGCCTCAAAATAAAAAATTGTGTTCATCGAAAGATACAATTAAAAAACAGAAAGGGCAACTGGTTGAATGGACACAAGAAACCCGGGGTGGAAAGGGGGAGTATGCTGTCACATCGTAGGGATTGTGCTTGCATAACAATGTGTGTATAAGTTTTTATATGAGAGATTGACTTGAGCTGTAAACTTTCACCTAAAGCACAGTAATAAAAAAAAAAAAGAGAGAGAGAGAGAAAGGGCAAGCTACAGACTAGGAAAAGATATCTGCAATAATATATTTAACAAAGGATTTATATTCAGAATATAAACAACAGAATATACAACAACTTCTACAAATTTTTTTTTTTTAAGACACAGCATCCAATTAAAAATAGGCAGCAGACTTGAACAGACATTTCATGAAGGCAGACAGCCAAATGGACAATAAACAGAAGATAATATTTGAAATGAGATAACATTTCACAGCCACCAGAATGGTTCCATTGAAAATAGCAATGCCAATACATATAATACCAAGTATCTGTGAAGCTATGAACAATGGGAAGTCAAGCACACTGCTGGTGGGAGTGTAAACTGCTGTGACTGGGAATGTATTGTCAGGCGCTGCATAATGTCCATTCGAGCAATGTCCAACCACATATACGCCTGTGGCCCCATAATAGAGTTCAGAAATCTTGATCAAAGAATGGGACGTAGCAGATGTAACACTTAAGAAATACTTCCAAACCATGCAATGTTTTCATGAGGGTCACAAAGTAGTATGTTCATTAGTTATTACAAACCACTGTATGTATTTAACTCATATTTTTACAGCCTCCACCAGACTGAGTCCAGCACAACTAGAAGATGCCCAGCTATAACCAACCACTTCTCTGACAGGAATCACAATAGAGGGTCCCGGACAGAGCTGGAGGAAAATGTAGCACAAAATTCAAACTCATAAAAAAGGACCAGACTTACTGGTCTGATGGAGACTGGAGAAACCCTGAGAATATGGCCCCCGGACACTCTTTTAACTCAGTACTGAGGTCACTCCTGAGGTTTATCCTTCAGCCAAAGATTAGAAAGGCCCATAAAACAAACAAAAATACACCCAGCTCAACCATGTATACGAGACCAAGTGAGCACACCAGTCCAGGAGCAAGGACGAGAAGGCAGGAAGGGGCAGAAAAACTGGATGAATGGAAATGGGGAACCCAAGGTCGAGAAGGGGAGAGTGTTGAAACATCATGTGGTTGGCAACCAATGTCACAAAACAATATGTGTATTGTTTAATGAGAAACTAATTTGCTTTGTAAACCTTCATGTAAAGCATGATTAAAAAGAAAATTTTTTTTAATATATTAGACTTTATAGCAGTCCATTCTTAAGTACAAGATGCCTGGAAGTCAGAGGTTCATAACCTGGGGACTGCCTATATATAACATGGTGTTTGCATTACGTCCAAATCACATAACGTCGTATTTCACAGAATGTATCATGGATGTTAAGCGATGCATGACTGTAACTGGAAAACTGTTTGACTGTACGTACTAAAGCTGAACATACACATATGTCCAATGTAGCAATTCCACTCCTAAATATATTCCTAACAGAAATGCATATACAGGGGACCATGGTCTCAGGGAACATCTAGCTCAACTGGTATAACATAGTTTATAAAGAAAACATTCTACATTCTACTTTGGTGAGTAGCATCTGAGGTCTTAAAAGCCTGTGAGGGGTCATCTAAGATACTACACTGGTTTCACCACTTTGGGAGCAAGGGAGAATGAAGAAAACCAAAGACACAAAGGGAAAGATTAGTCCAAAGGACTAATGGACCACAACTACCACGCCTCCACCAGACTGAGTCCAGTACAACTAGATGGTGCTCGGCTACCACCACTGACTGCTCTAACAGGGATCCAAATAGACGGTCCTGGACAGAGCTAGAGAAAAATGTAGAACAAAATTTTAACAGATTTAAAAAAAGACCAGACTTACTGACCTGACAAAGACTGGAGAAACCCCGTGAGTATGGTCCCCAGATACCGTTTTAGCTCAGTAATGAAGTCACTCCCGAGGTTCACCTTTTAGCCAAAGATTAGACAGGCCCATAAAACAAAATGAGACTAAAGGGGCACAGCAGCCCAGGAGTAAGGGCTAGAAGGCAGGAGGGGACAGGAAAACTGGTAACAGGGAATCCAAGGTCGAGAAGGGAGAGTGTTGACATGTCATGGGGTTGTTAACCAACGTCATAAAACAATACTTGTACTAACTGTTTAATGAGAAACTAGTTTGTTCTGGAAAGCTTCATCTAAAGTACAATTAAAAAATAAATAAAACTAAGATACTGCATTTACCTAGAGGATGAGAGATTTATCTAGCTTGCCAACAGTACATAATATACTTCCTAGAGAAAGGCAGGAATTAGGATAGCTTGGGTAGTTTTAATCACTTGGATTTTAGAGTCCTTAATGCAGTGTCGCTGTGCTTATTAAGGATGTTCTTTCCACAACTAGAATACAAACCGAGCTGAGAAATGTCTCTACTTACGTCATGGATTGAATTGTGTCCCCCAAAAATATCTGTCAACTTGGCTAGGTCATGATTCCCAGTATTGTAAGATTGTGTACCATTTTGTAAATCTGATGTGATTTCCTCATGTGTTGTAAACTCTGTCACCTGATGAGGTTATACTGATGAGTTTTACAAGATTAGATAGTGTCTTAATCCAATCTCTTCTGAGATATAAAAGAGATAAGTGAGCAGAGACACATGGGAATCTCATAGCAGCAAGAAAGCACTGCCAGGAGCAGAGCACATCCTTTGGACCTGAGGTTCCCGCGCTGAGATGCTCCCAGACGAAGCAAAGACTGATGACAAGGACCTTGCTCCAGAGCCGACAGAGAGAGAGAGCCTTTTCCTGGAGCTGATGCCCTGAATTTGGACTTGTAGCCTACTGGACTGTAAAGAGAATAAACTTCTCTTTGTTAAAACCATCCACCTGTGGTACTTCTGTTAGAGCAGCACTAGATGACTAAGACAACTTAGTAGAACAGGCAAAAAAAAACAAAAAAAAAAAAACAAATGTTCACCAAAAGATATATCCCAGAATGTTCATAGCAGCATTCTTCATAATAGCCAAAACTACAAAAGAACTGAATGTCCACTGATGTTAGAATGGATAATTATGGTATATTCACTGATGAAGTACTACACAGCAACAAGAATGCACAAACTACTGTTAACACAACAGCTTGGATGAATCTCACAAACAACGTTTAGTGCAGGGCTTCAAACCGGTTCTGCCCAGTTCAGTCGTGGCAACAAAGCAAAACCTGAATGGACCCAAATTTTTAAAACGTAGGTGAACCAGAACCATAACTGCAATGGGAAAAATTACCGGTCAAAGCCCTGCTAGAAATTTAATCTCCCTCTTAGAAAACAAAGGCAGCATGTGGGTTGCATTGCAACCAAATCTCTTGACTGGCAGAGTAGGAAACAGCAGTGCCCTGTTCAAAGATGGTGGATGACCACACTGCTTTGAATGTGTGTTGTTCTTCACCATCCTGGCCATAATCCAATTTCCCACATCAGGTTCCTGAAAGGGCTCACTATGCCTCTTCCGAGTCTCCTATTCCAGGGCTTCAACTTGTAATTTTTCCCACTCCGGTTAACGTTCCACTTCACTCAAATTTGAAAAATTCAGGTCTGTTCCGATTTGGCTTCATCAACCATACTGAACCGATCTGAACTGGTTTGAAGCCCTGGTTTAGTGAGAGGAGCCAGACACAAGAGTATATGTTGTTACAGTTGGTATCAGAAGTGGGATCCTTTGCAATGGTTCCAGACTCATGGAAGCATGGGACTTTGTAAGAGAAAGAATGAAGGGGTTTTGGAAGTGAAACTTTTGCTTCTTAGATGGTTAATTTGATTGTTACCTGTAATGGCTGAAAGGAAAAGTAAGAAATGTTATGCTGCAGCTGAGAGAAAGGCTGCATCTGGAGGGGCTTGGGGCAAAAACAGGTAAGCAGATAAGCAAGATGACTGATGGGGGGCAGCCAGGGTCTACTGGTTCTACCCAGCCAGAGGCCCGAGGCCATATGCATATGAATGGGAAGACAGTCAAAGGATGGAGAAGAGAAGATGACACTGGAATGTTTTGAAAAAAAGATTTATGTGTTTAATTGAATATACTATGGATATTGAATGTTTCCAGCATTGTAAAATATTTCTATTTTACATTTCTAAGTGTGATAGAAATGAATATTGGGTAGTATAGATTACAGAGAGCGTGTAATTCCGCCTTCAGCCAATACTTGATTGGATATGCTAAAAGGGGAACTAGGATTTGCCCAATGAAACACAGGCTTTTTCTTTCAAGCCAGTAGCCCTTTGTATATAGTAGGAGCTTAGGTTAAACATCTGAGCCCCACTCAGATTTTGCATTTGAAAAGATATGCAGAACTACTCAGAAATGATGAGAGAATAGAAGATTTGCATTTGAAGGAAGGACCTGCAGGAAAAAAAAAAAAAAGATTGTTTTGCTTTTTGAATTTCAAGCAAGCGATTTGCCATTGGAGGAATCGAGGCAGAAAAAGTCAATGCCCATCAGAAGGAACCCCCTTCGGGGACTGGAAGTTAAAGGGAGCCAACGAGTAGACAGCCTGGGTATACTCACCTGTAGTGATCACCTGGGTCCACTCATGAGTTGAAGTAGCGGAAGTGCACTGATGAAGAGACAGGCTGAGTTTGGACATGTTTCATTGGCACCCGTTGACCTAGCCCACGAAGGCTAGGGATGAGAGAGAAAGGGCTGGCTGGTGAGAAGTGCAGGGAGTTGTGTGGACTTTTGAGTTTACAGGTGGAGCCTGTTGACCTAGCCCAAGGGGGCTAGGGATGAAACAGAGAGAAGGGTCTACCCATTGTGACCTAGCTTGGGTGGCTAACGGTGAGCTGACCAGAACCTAACCCAATGAAGAGAAAGATGTTTGACACTGTAAGCTGGTGTAAATTGCTGCAATTTGATGGCTTGCTCTGGACTGGACTTTGCTTATGAATGCAGATGCTCAAAGTTCCAACTGGAACAGAAGTTTCTTCAGCTAAAAGAACATGCTTGTCTCCTCAGACTACTGGTCTGATACAAAAAAAAAAACCACACACAAACCGGCTGCTGTCGGGTCGATTCTGACTCATAGTGACCCTATAGGACAGAGTAGAACTGCCCCATAGGGTTTCCAAGGAATGGCTGGTGGATATGAACTGCCAACCTTTTGGTTAGCAGCTGATCTCTTCACCACCACCACCAGGGCGCCACTGGTTTGATAGGGACTAGGAATTTCAACATTGGCTATCTAAAATGGGGGGAGATAAAGGCATGAAGTGGCTGGCTTACATGCTTTCGTGGGTGTGTTTACACTCAAAATGAGGGGGACAAGGGAGGAACCCCACTGAATAGATTGCTCTTTTCCTGATAGGTCCGGGGAAGAGAGGGTGGGGGAAGATGCTGACAGGATTATATGATTCAGCTGTGAGTAATGACTGTTAACAGGGTTAATTGTGATTGTAAAAACTGTAATTGTAGAAGCTGTAAGTGTGAAGTGTGAAAGAACAGAAAGACTGCTGGATTGGAGTATAGTGGCTGAACCTAAAGTCACTTAAAGGTTTTGCTATGTCGATGCCTCATGAGGCTCAGAGCAAGGGAATAATCTTCTTTCAGTTAAATTTTATCAGACACGAGAAAGGGTGAAGATGAGATGCCTTTTGGAGAACCTGACCAGATCAGATGGACACCTGCAGCAGACATGAATGGCTGGTACCTGAGTAACCTCATCCTTATGACTCTGCCCTACTGTAGGACTAATTGTTAATGACTGTTCTGGACTGGTAAAATGATTGGGAGGAGGAAGTTATCCTCCAAGTATGAGAGAACCATGGCTAGAAAAGCCAGGGGGTGGCCTGTGGTGCCATAGATCGCTTTTGTGTGGCCTTTCTTGCCATGGTCTTGTAACCTAATCACTTGGGTGGGATTCTGCAAATAAGGTAATTGTGGCCCAGCAAGGGGATTGGTCAGACTTGCTATCCCGCTAGGCTTAAAAGAGCCAATTCCAGAGCAGAGAGATGATCTCACCAACACCAAGGAAGAATAGTCAGGAGTGGAGCATGTGCTTTGAATCTGGGATCCCTGCACTGAGACCCTCCTAGACCCAAGAGACAGAGAGAGAACTGTAACTGTAAGATGGCAAGACAGTGAGAAGAAGCGGCAGAGAAACAGCAGCAGAGGCAGCAAAACCAAGAGACTGGCAGGAGACGGCGTGGTAGGCTTCCAGCCCAAGGAGCAAGAAGCTGAGTGCCTTCCAGCAATAGGCTTGCTGGCAGAGTAGGGTGCCTCCACTTAGTGGAGCTAGAGCTGAGAGCCTTCAGGCTGCGACTTGCTGGCAGAGTGGGGTGCCTCTGGGCACTTACTGGCAGAGCTAAAAGAGCTTTCTAACACTTGCCCAAGCAGGGCAGAGGCTGAGGGGCCTGAGAGAAGCATGCTTGCGGGCACAGCTGAGAAGTGGCTGTCCTGATGGAACAACTGTAGCCTGAGCATTCCTGAACCTGAATTGTAACCTGTTACTTCCCTAATAAACCCTATAATCGTGAGTATTGTCTGCGAGTTCTGTGTGGTCATTGGAATGAATTATCAAATTCAGCAGAGAAGTAGAGAGGGACAGTTGGTGCCAGAATTGTTAAGAATGACAGAGAGAGGAGGCACGTCTGACCTCCGCCTCACAGGAATCAGCCTTGGGCTGTTGATCTTGATCCTCCTTCCCGTTGTGAAGTTAGAGGTCAGACACCTCCGCCATGCCATTTTTACAATTTTATCAATCCATTTACGTATTACTCCCTTAAATTAAAAATAGGAGACACTAATCTGTGGTGGTGGAAGTCAGGACTGTGGTTACTTGGGAAAGGGAGTAACTGGGAGGGGTGCATGAGGGGGGTTCTAGGTGCTAATAAGCTTCTAGTCCTTCACCCGAGTGTTAGACATGCAGGTATGTTCACTTTGTGAAAATCCACGAGCTGTATACTCATGATGTGTGCACTTTTAAAAATGTATATTACAATTTAATAAAAGTTAAGAAAATGGCCTAGCTAGACAACAGAGGCCCATGTTTAGAAGGCATTAAGGATTCAGTCACGTGATAATCTCACTGACAGTGCATCCCCAAGCTAAGTGGCTAACAGAGAATGAAAACCAAGTCTTCACATTCAAATTGAGTGAATAAGAAGGAAAACAATCAACCCCTTATAGAACCAAAGACAGTCAGGAATTAATCCCAAACAAACATTTTCCTACCAAGGTCTACATGCGATGGGTGCTTGGGGCGAGACAAGGCGAAACTAACTAAGGTGTTAGAAGTCAGGGTAGTGATTACCTTTGCAGGGGGGCAGTAATTAGAAGGTGGCAGAGGGGGTTTCTGGGAGTGCTGGGACAGGTGTGTTCACTTGTGAAAATTCGCCCAACTTTCCTTATTTAAGTTAAACTTCAAGAAAAGCTATTAAAAAAAAAAAAGTGCAGACTCTTTGGTCAGACAGATCTATGTTCCAACCCAGTTGCACAATCTGCTGATAAGTAAATTACTTTACCTGTCTGGACCTTGGTTTTCTCATCTGGAAAAGGTGGATAATAACCCCCACCTCACAGGACTATTAAAGTAAATGATATAATATTGGGAAAAATGCTCAGTGCTGTGCTTTGACACAAAAAATAGTGGTTAAGATATCATCTGACAGATGAGAAAACTGAAGCTCAGAGCAGGTGACTCTGTCTAAACCGGGATTTGAACCTAGTCTCTGACTCCATCACGCTATCTCTTGAAGGGCTTTGAAGGAGTTCAGGGCCCAGCATTGCACCTGGATTCTGAGTCTTTGTATGGATGTAGGTTTTCCAGACTGCTCAGGAAATCTAGTGGGAGGCCACAGAGCATTGCAGAATAATGTAGAAAGGGCTTAGCATCAAGCCTGGCATGCAGTAATTGCTCAGTAAAAGGCTATTGTTATAATCTCTCCTACCTCACCTGTTCTGGCCCCCAAACAGAGCAGGGCCTGTCCCAGCCCAGCTCCAGGTCTGTGCTTCCCAGGCCAGGGCTCCCACAACAAGGCGTATTGTGCCAGCTGTCCCACTGGCAACACGACACCCTCGATGGAAAGCGCAATAAACAGGATGCTTGGGCCCTGGGCATGGCCTTCTTTTGCCTTCATTCACTAAGCCCTAAACTAGCCAGCTGGCTTCCTTCATTATACTAGAAATACATCATATACACAGGGTTACCTTCAGACCTTTGCTCAATCTATTCGCTTTTAACTGGGCCCATCCAAATTCAACTACTTATTCTACTTTCTATTCTAAATACTGCGCCCACACCCAAATATACATTTTTGTACCCCCTCCAGGAAGCACCCAGTGACCACTCTAGCCCACACTATTTTTGAACCCTCTTCTTTACTTAGCTAATGCCTACTCACCCTCAGGAGTCCCTAGGTGGTGCAAACGGTTAATCCACTTGGCCCTAACCAAAAGGTTGGAGGTTCAAGTCCACCCAGAGGCACCTCAGAATAAAGGCCTGGTGATCTACTCCTAAAAAATCAGCCACTGAAAACCCTATGGAGCACAGTTTTATTCTGACACACATGGGGTCACCATGAGTTGGAAATGACAGCAACTGGTTACTCACCCTCAGATCTCAGCGTCAATGTCACTTCCTCTGGGAAGCCTTCCCTGACCAGCCTGAATGCTCCTGCTGTATGCCCCCACAGGGCCCACCCCAGTACTTTGTACTGATGCTTGTTTAATTATCTGTCTTCCTTGCCAGACTGCCAGCTCCAAGAGGGGCAGGGACTAGGTTGGCCCTATTGGCATTGCATCCCTGGGTCTAGTCCCAGCAATTCATTTGTTCATCCAGTAGCTCTTTATTGAGCTCTATCAGTGTAACAGTAAGCATACCAGACAAGGTCCTGGCCTTCAGGAAGCATACGGCTCTGAAGGGAGACAGCACCTATGAATCACACACAAAGGCGCATCAACTCATAACCGGGACCAGTGTTCTGAACGAGGTACCTGGAGCTCTGGGGGCCAATACCAGGGGAGCTGCCCTGGACTGGGAGTCAGAGCAGGTTTCCTTGGAAGCGACATTTCTAGCTAAGACACTTAGGATGAGTCACAGCTAACTCTGGTGGTGGGAAGAGAAGGGGAAGGTATTCCAGGCAGAAGAAAGAGACGTGTAAAGGCTGCAAGGGGAGAGGGTGCGTGGGACATGGGCACCAGAGGCTCAATGCTATGACTATTTGCCAAATGAACCAAGAAAGAACAGAGCACCCAGTGCGGGGGCTGACGTAGTAGGGGTTCAATAAATGCCTATTGAAGGAATGACTAAGGACTTGCAGGTTGTGCCATGTACAGTACCCGGGCCATTAGGCACGCTCTTGTTCCTCCTGCCCAGTGTGCCAGGACACAGCTGAGCACCCAGTGGCTGCAGATGAAGCCTCACAATTCTGAATGAGAGAGAGAGCCACCAGGGGCTTTGCCCTTTCTGTAGATGCGCGAATCTATCTCCAAGATAGCTGCTCTGTCCTACCCTGCTCCCCAGGTGGAAGAAATACCATCATGCCAGCCACCAAGGTCACCAAAAGCCCCCGAAAGACAAACGAGGCAGATGGCACCATCTGCTAACCTTCCTTTGGCAGTGCCAATGCTGCTGCTTGGGGCTGGGGTGAGCTAGAGGAAGAAGGAGCTGTCTTTATCTTGGTACCGAGGATGAGAGGCCCAGGGGCTGGAACTCCCTGCGACCTGTGCCACATTCAGCTGCAGTGCCTGGCACCCGCCAGAAGCAACCCATCTCTGCCCACTCCACCCCCTAGGGACCCTCATTCTCATGGCAGGCATCAGCTGTCTGGAATTCTGGCAACTGGGAACAGAGGGAACTCTTATTATGACAGAACACCACACAGTAAGAACCCTCTTTCTCCATCCTCGTTCTTGCAGGTTCTCTAAAAATTGGATCCATCATGAGCTTACAACATCCTGGGGGAAGGGCAGTGAGGAGAGGAGAGAACAACAAGCCGCTGCTGCCGCCACCACCATGCCACCTCCATGTCGGTTGCTTCCAGACATAGTACTAAGCTCGTTACAGGCTTTATTTCATACATTCTCTTATTTAACCATCAAAAACAACCCTTCCTATTACCCTGTTCTTGTAACTAATTAATCCTTTGCATAATAATTTGTCCTCTCCAGCCATGAGCTCTGGGAGGACAGGAACTCTGCTTGCACGCTCCTGTGTCTTCAGTGCCCAACCTGCGCCTGGCACTTAGCAGAGGAAAAGTTTGCCTTTGCCTGAATACCTCACTATAGCACTATTAGACAGATTGTTACCTCATTTTCTGATGAGGACCCCAAGGCTCACATAACTAATAAGAAGCTTGCCCGAGGACACACAATCAACTACAGTAGGACCAACCTAAACCAGGCCCGTGCCTCTCACCAAACCATTCGGTCTTCCATCCATCCAGTGAGGAAAAAGGGAAACTGAGGTCCAGAGGAAGGAGGAGTGGGACGCCACCCGCGACCCGACACCCAGCCTACAGAGAGGCTGGGGAGCCAGAAGCTCTGAGCCTTGGAGCAGTGCCCACCCTGTAAAATATTAACCCCAGAGCTGGGGGGAAACCCAAACAAATGCCATATTGACAGAGGCTGGAAGCTTTCCAGGAGGGAGCAGATCACAGGCCAGAGATTGGGGGCAGGAGACTGCTATGAGGGGAGTCGGGGCAAGCTCTAGGAGTTTCCCAGGGGCAGAGGTGCAAGTGAGCATCAGAGGTCATCCCACGAAGGTGCCCGACCTGAAGAGCCTGCAGAGACTAAACCCACGGGTACCTTATGTCAGGAAGAGGCAGGAACAGAATGAGGGAAGAGTGCACATCACTACTTGGTGCGTGCTGGTGCCACCTGGAGGCAGAAAGGCCTCGGGATGCTGGGTAGACTATGAGTCAGATAGCCTGGGTTCTCTTCTTGCAAGCTTAATAATAATCATACCCATACTGAGCACGAGGTATGTATGGAGAACTGTGCAAAGTATCTGAAATGCATTAACTCACTGGATTCTCTCAACAATCACATGAGGCATGGGGTTATTATAATCTACAACTTACAGATGAGGCTAAATAATTTGCCATGGACGTATGCATATGTACATGGGTATATATGTTTATACAGCTATACATATGTGTATTTATTAGTTTAATATGCAGTGTTACGAGCTTCACATGCATATTCTCATTTAAACCGCATATTACCTATGAGGGCCACATTATCATTTTGTTTTCCAGATGAAGAAACTAGGGTTTAGAGATGTACAACCATTTGCCCAAGGTGCCCTGTAAGTGCCTGACTCTAACGCTCAGGCTCTTTACCAGTAGGCCATGGGCAGAAACCTTTTCTCCAAACCTCAGCCTTCCCTTCTGTAGCTCCACATCTCCCTTACAACTATGAGTGTTCTTGAGCACTAAGCACAGATGATCAGCTACTGCTGTAAACATATATCACTTTTTTGTCACAAGTCTGGAAGCTTTCTGAGGGCAAGGACCCTGTGTGAGCCCCAGGTCTCCCTGACACAGTAAGCATGACTGGTTAGTTGTAGGTGAAGGAGCCTCAGCTCTGTGAGGTCCCCAGACAGTATTTATCAGCCTCAATGTTCATCAAAGTCCTTATGTGTCAGTGCGAACAGTAGCTATCTCATCAGGTTGTAGAGAAGATGCCACAAAATAATGGCAGAAAAGTGGCAACCAATTATTACAAAGAAGAATGCTATTACAAGACTAATGTTCAGAGAGACTCTTCTGCTCATTTCTGAAGCTGGAAAATCAGCTTCAGTGATTGAACCAGATGTAGGACCTTGGTCCCAAAATAGATGACCCAACAGTGGTCTCTAAACCCATACTGCAGAAGCCAAGAACAGCTGAGGTACTGAAGCCAAGAAAAGAACCTTGGTGCCAGAACAGCCCTCTGCCTAGTGGCCCCCAACAATGTGTTGGCAGAATCCTAGTGGTGGTAATAACAAGAACTGTTCTCTCCCTTTGTAGAGAGATTTAGATCACAAGAAATTCTTTCATAATCAGTATCTCATTTTGTCCTCCTACTATCCTTCAGAGTTAGCATGGGGAAGGCCATTATTCTCAGCGTACAGACAGGAAAACGGAGGCCAAGAGAGGAGATGAGACTTGCCCAAGGTCACACAGTGAGACAGCAGCAGAGCTGGGCTTAAACCCACGCCCCAGATGGCTAGTCGAGGGTTCTAGCCTCACAGCCTGCTCTAACATAATGGTTCTCTCATTTTCAAATCCTCTGACCCAGCTGCTCTGCTCAGCCTATAGCCAGGCCTGATGATGCAGTCTAGGCTTGGGGGGTGAGGAGGGCGATCAACCACTGTTCTGCTTCGCATAGGGCAGGCTGCAAAATCTCAGCCTCTGTGGGGCACTTCCAAGATCAATGGTCTCCACCAGCAGATTAGCCATACCATTGCTGCCCCCCACATCTAGGCCCAATGAACACTGCCCTTGTCTCCAAATCACGTTTATTTCAACACCATCATTTTGCCTACTTTATGTGGCAGAATGGGGATTTACTAGGCTCTACAAAAAAAAGAAAAGTCCCCATCACCTTCCACTGGCATCAAAAAAGCCAAGACCAAGCTACCATCCTCCCTGGGGAATATGCAACCACTCTGTTATCACCGAGGGATATCAGGAAGTTTCTATTTTGTATCCCTCACTATTCCCCAAAATCCTGCTAGCTCAGGGAGCTAGCCGGAGCTAGTGATACCACCAGCTGGTGCTAAAAAGAAAGGCTCTGAGGCAGATACGCATGTAAGCAGTTCATCATCATTGTTATCATCATCTTGACCACTATGTACAGAGTACTTACTATGTGCCAAACACTGCACTAAGTACGTCAGTGCGTGATCTCATTTAACCCAACAGCCCTACTTTACAGATGAGGAGCCTGAGGTGAAGAAAGTTCCCTTGCCCAAGCTCCCATAACCAGGAAGCAGAGACATGACCCGATTGAATCATAGTGCTCTACAGCCGTCCTTTCCATCAATGGTCATTACAAAGTTGGAAAAAGGGTACTTACAACACAAAGCCAGAGCACAATGGCCATTTGTCATCTAAAACAAATCTACATTTTCTTCAACCACTGGTCACTTCAGCTAGTATAGTTCTGAAATGGCGTCCCATTAGACACCCCATGACCCTGCATCACACGGATAGCTCCTGACATCCCCACCATTATCTGGCCTCCACTGTTCTCTGACCTTGCCAACCACTCTTCCCCTTCTTCCTCCTGATCTAGCCCCACTGTCTTCTTGCTGTTTTATATATATACTACTACCTCAGGACCTTTGCATTGGCTGTACCCCCTGGCCAGAATGCTCCATCGGGAGAGTGCTGCATGGCTCACTCCTTCATTTCCTTTAGGTCTCTGGTTAAGTATCACCTTATTAGGGAGATCTTCCCTGACCACCCTCTATAAAAAGGCAACCTCTACTCTCTGGCCCTCCCCATGGCCCTTCCCTACTTTATTTTCCTCCATAGCACTTACTACCGCCTAATATATGTTTATTATTTGCTGAATGAATGAATGAGCTAAAGCAGAGCAGCCCCTCACCCCTGGCAACCACCTCCTGCTCTATGTGAGGCCTCCTGTGACCATTTTCAAAGCTGTCTTCCATGCTCATTCTAATCAGTTTGAACCCTGAAGAGAAACATTCTGTGGGAAAGATCATATGGAGTGATTTTCCTGATGTTTGAAGCACACTCCACCCCCCACCACAACAAAAATAATAAAACCCAAATGCACTGAGAGGCATAGGGAAAGATTGGAAATCTTGGTCTCCTTTGGCCTAAGGGCAGACAAGTCAAGTTCCACTCACAGAGCTGGAGTGGCCAGAAAAGGCAGTTTCGCTTTCAACTCACCTATCTGGCTCCCGTGGCCCTCAGGTTGCAACTTTACCCCATCCCTTTCCCATTCCGTTGGATATCCTTGCATCCTGTCATCACTTTTAGGAGCTGATCCAGAATCCCAGCCGTCCCTGAGCTTCTAAGCGCTGCTCTGGGGGGAACTTAAGCTCGTTCAACAGGTAGGAGTATCAGAGGCTGGCCCTTTCAGCCCTACATCAATCCCCCATCTTGGAGGGGCATCCGCCAGGGCGTCATTTTCTTTCTGGAGGAAGGGACCTCAGTTATAAAGGCACGTTTCTCAAACCTGGCGGCGGGGGTAGAGAAGGGAGCTCTCCCACCGTTTGCCAAGATGGATGTATGCAAGCGGCTGCAGCGGCGATCCTGAGGCCCCGGAGGCAGGAGGGAAGAGGGGAGTAATCGAGTACATGCCTTGGCTAGGACCTACCCGGGGATGGGGCTGCCTTCAGCGTTGGGGAGCAAACGGGATGCTTCGTCGGCGAGGAGAAGCGGAGGATGCGGCCCGTGAGAATCCGGGGTCAGAGCCTCTCGTAAAGCAGGGGATCTCTTCAGGCTAGGGCCGGGGTCCGGGGTAGACAAGGGTCGGCAGGGCGGGGCTTGGGATCGCGGGGACTGGAGCCCCGGGCGGGAGGGCGTCGCGGCGGGGGACCCCGTGGCCGTTACCTTGCCCCTAGGGCTGCCTCCGGGGCTGAAGGCCGCCGGGTGCTGGCTCCGGGGCCCAGCCCCTCCCCCGATCCGGCTCCTACGACTCGGAGCCTGCAGCCACCGCCGCCTCCGCTGTCAACAAACCCCTGGCGCGTCACTTCCGGGGCCACCCCTTAGCAACAGCGGTCGGGTTCCGTCGACGGGTCCGGGGCGAACGCGGGTGGCGTTGGTAGGAGGTTCCGGGGTGCTGCGGGCCGCTCTTTTCTGGGACACAACCCGGTCTCGGGGTGAAAGAGGGGGTAGGTTGGGCCCCCACCCCGGCCCAGAGCACCTGTTCTGCAGTAGCCTCTCCTTGGTCTTTGAGGGGTCCGCTAGAGGGACATCCAAATTTGGTTCCCGCTCTGATCCTGCCGTTAATCTGAGCCCAGGCAGTGGTTAAGAGTAGGACTGACTCCACATTTCATCGTCAACCCAGACCTCCCTTTTAGAGCCAGCCCCTACATCCAGCAGCCTATAGAAGAACATCTCTCGGATGCTCCACAGGTGTCTCACACACAAGTCCAAAACATGGTCATCATCTTCCCCCAAAACCTGCGCCTACATCTCCATCTCAGTGAATGGGCCACCAGCTGCACCTGGGCTGTCAGACAGGAAACTGGGAGATGGCCTTGGCCCCAGCATTTCTCTCAACCCCTCTTCCAGTATCTGAGTCCTAAGGATCCTTCTCTCTGCTCGCTGCAATGCCCAACTTCTGCCCACCACCATTTCATGTCTGAATTTCTGCAACAGCGTCCTAATATAACACTTTGCTCCTTCCACTCTTTAACTCTGCAGCCCCAGAGTGATTTTTCCAAAAATATAAATTTGACCAGGGCACCTCCCCACACCTCTGCTTACAACCCTGAATTTAGAGGACAAGGACTTTAATGATCTGCCCTGTTTCCCTCTCCAGCCTCTTGTCTATTTCCCCTTTCCATTCTCCAATCCAGACAGCTTGTGGGACAAAGAACAAGATTTGGCCTTTTTTTATCTGGTTTCTGAAAATAGCCTGAGCAATTAGGGTGCTCTTTGTCTTTCTAAATTGGCCAGGCAAGTAGGAGCCACACGAGCCCTACACCTGGCAACTAACTTCAGGAAGGGAGGGGGTATGATGCAGTCATCATGCATACTCATTATTATATTGATCACAACTACATGTTAAGGATTAGTCATGCATATTCATTGAGGTCCCAATGAATAGAGGACTCTGGACCCTGGAGCTCTCTGGGGCTTCTGGGATTGGTGAGAACATTCTTGCAGGGCAGAGGGTGTGGCACGTTCCTGGGGACAATGGAAGCCTGTTGCCAGGACCTCACCCATTCCTTGCCTGATGAGTCTCTTCACATGTATCTTTTCTGGTTATAATAAATGGGTAACTGTAAGTGTATGTAATAGTCTCTGTGAATTTTATGAGCCTTTCTAAAGAAGTATCTAACCCACAGGGGCAATGAGCCAGCAGGGGCTGGCAGCATGGAGTCAGTTTTTGTGCAGATCCAACTCTGGATGGCTGGGTTATAGGGAAAAGCTGCATGGGCATTTGATGAAGAAGGATAGAGTCCTTCCAGCTTGTGACCTAGTCCCGGAGAGAGAGAGAAGCCAGCTGGTCTGAAATGCAGGGAATTGTGCAGACTCCTGAGCACCTATGGCTGCTCTCCAATGACCTGGCCTCAGGTGGCCAGGGATGTTTTGATCCAGCTTAGGATAGCTGGGAATGAGGGCTGACCTGACTCTGGGTGGTTAGGATCTAAGAGAGAGTTTTTGCCATGGAAGTGGCTAGCAACAAGGAATGGAGATGTGGGAAGGTAAAGCTTGGATTCACTTCCAGGCGGGAATTAGATTCATGCTAATAGTGATAAATGTGGGGTTTGCCCATCTTGCCCCTTTTATAGTGCAGTTTTTAGTGTCATCCTTGCACAGCTTAATGAAATTTGTGGTGTTTTAATGATCCTTTTCTCTCACATGAACCAAACCCAAACCAAAGCCATTACTGTTGAGTCAGTTCCGACTCATAATGACCCTATAGGACAGGGTAGAACTGCCCCATAGGGTTTCCAAGGCTGTAAATCTTTACAGAAGCAGACTGCCACATCTTTCTCCCCCAGAGCTGCTGGTGGATTCGAACTGTAGACCCTTAGGTTAGCAGCAGAGTGCTTTAAGCACTGTGCCACCAAGGTTAATTTCCCACCTAAACCCTCTTTTTGCTCCCATCTATGTCCAGCATACTCCTCCAACTTCTGGTCTCAGTTTAGATACTACTTTCTTTAGAAACTGTTTGTTATGGATTGAATTGTGTCCCCCCAAAATATGTGCTGTAAATCCTAACCACTATGTCTATGGTTATAATCCTATTTGGGAATAGGTTGTCTTTGTTATGTTAATGAGGCAGGATTAGTGTAGGGTGTATCTTGAGTCAATCTCTTTTGAAATATAAGAGATTAAACAAGGGACAGAAGCAAAGATAGGGGAAGAGAGACGCCAAGCCACATGAAGATTGCCCAGGAGCAGAAGCTCAGAAGAGACAAGGAAGTTCCTCCAGAGCGCACAGAGAGAGAAAACCTTCCCCTAGAGCCAGCACCCTGAATTCGGATGTCTAGCCTTCTAAACTGTGAAAAAATAAATTTTGGTTTGTTAAAGCCACCCACTTGTGGTATTTCTGTTATAGCAGCACTAGACAACTAAGACACCCTTTTTTGTCATGATCCCAACCCCATTCTAATAACTAGAGTTTTTTTTTTTTTTGGTCTAGGGGAGAGGTTGCATAGTATCTTTTAGTCTTTGACCATGTACAACAATGTTCATACACTTCTGAATACTTTAGAAATTCTATTGATAATTTGAAATTACCAAACCAAGACAGGCTTGTAAAAAAAAAAAAATCCCGAATAATACTGAAATATTTGGAGGAAATGGAAAGACAGCTTGTGTTCACGGATTGGAGACCTAATATTGTTAAGATGACAATACTACCCAAAGCAATCTACAGATTCAATGCAATCTCTATCAAAAATCTCAGGGGCGTTTTTTTTTTGTTTTCAGAAACAAGCAAAAAAAGAATCCATCCTAAAATTCGTATGGAATTTAATGGACCCTGAGCAACTAAAACAATCTGGAAGAAGAACAAAGTTGGAGGATCCAACTTCCCGATTTCAAAACTTACTGCAAACCTACAGTAATAAAAAACAGTGTAGTACTGGTATAAGGATAGACATGCAGACCAGTGGAAGAGAACTGAGAGCTCAGAATTAAACCCTAACATCTATAGTCAGTTGATTTTCCACAGGGGTGCCAAGACCATTCAACGGGGGAAAGAACAGTCTTTTCAACAAATGGTGCTGGGAAAACTGAATATTCACATGCAAAAGAATGAAGCTGGATCCTTACCTTACACCATGTACAAAAAGTAACTAAAAATGGATTAAAGACCTAAATTAAGACATAAAACTCTTGGAAGAAAGCACAGGGACAAATCTTTGTGATCTTGGATTTGGCAATGGTTTCTTAACTATTGAAGCCCTGGTGGCACAGTGGTTAAGAGGTCAGCAGTTCTGAGACCAGAAGAACTAGGTGGTGACCAGCTACCACCTATGACCACACTGACAGGGAAAACAACACACTGTCCCTGATGGAGCAGGAGAAAGGCAGGGTGCAGAAATCAAATTCTAGTAAAAAAGACCAGACTTAATGGTCTGAAACTGGAAGAACCCCAGAAAGCATGGCCCCCAGACTCTTGGTCAACCCAGAACTAAAACAATTCCCGAGGCCAACTCTTCAGACAAAGATTAAACTGGACTGTGGGACATAAAATGATACTCATGAAGAGTGTGCTTCTTAGCTCAAGTAGATACCTGAGACTAAATGAGCAGCTTCTGTCTGGAGGTGAGATGAGAAGGCAGAGACGGTCAGGAGCTGGTTGAATGGATATGGAAAATCAGGTGGAAAGGAGGAGTGTGCTGTCACAGTCTAGGGAGAGCAATTAAGGTCACATAACAATGTATGTATAAATTTTTGTGTGAGAAACTAACTTGAAATGTAAACTTTCACTTAAACTACAACAATAAACAAAACAAAAAAAAAAAGCTCGGCAGTTCAAATCCACCAGCTGCTCCTGGGAAACCCTATGGGGCAGTTCTACTCTGTCCTATAAGGCTGCTATGAGTTGGAATTGACTCAATGGTAACAGGGTTTTTGTTTGTTTGTTTGTTTTCGTTTCCTTAAATATTATGACCTCGAAAACATAAGCAACAAAAGACAAAATAGATAAATGGAACCTCATCACAATTAAAAACTTTTGTGCATAAAAAGACACTATCAAAAAAGTGAAAAGACAACACACAAAATGGGAGAAAGTATTTGCAACCATATGTCTGATAAGAATTATTATCCAAAATATTAAAAAAAAAACTCTTGCAACTCAACAACAAAAAGACAAACAACTAAACTTAAAAATGGGCAAAGGAGACCTCAGAACCTACTATACAGCTACAGTAGTCAAAACAGCCTGGTGCTGGTACAATGACAGACACACTGACCAATGGAACAGAATTGAGAACTTAGATGTAAATCCATCCACCTATAGTCACCTGATCTTCGACAAAGGCCCAAAGTCCATCAAATGGGGAAAAGACAGTCTTTTTAACAAATGGTCCTGGCAAAACTGGATGTCCATCTGCAAAAAAATAAAACAGGACACATACCTCACACCATACACAAAAACTAATTCAAAATGGATCAAAGACCTAAATATAAAATCGAAAACTATAAAGATCATAGAAGAAAAAATAGTCAATACTAGAGGCCCTAATACGTGGCATAAACAGGATACAAGCCATAACTAACAATACACGAACACCAGAAGATAAGCTAGATAACTGGGATCTTCTAAAAGTTAAGCACTTATGCTCATCAAAAGACTTCACCAGAAGAGTAAAAAAAGAGCCTACAGATTGGGAAAAAAAATTTGGCTATGACAAATCTGACAAAGATCTAACCTCTAAAATCTACAGGAAAACCCAGCATCTCTACGACAAAAAGACAAATAATCCAGTTAAAAAATGGGCAAAGGATATGAACAGGCACTTCCCCAAAGAAGATATTCAGGTGGCTAACAGAACATGAAGAAACTAGCCATTAGAGAAATGCAGATCAAAACTACAATGAGATATCATCTCACCCCAACAAGGCTAGCACTAAACCAAAACACACAAAATAATAAATACTGGAGAGGTTGTGAAGAGCCTGGAACACTTATACACTGTTGGTGGGAATGTAAAATGGTACAACCGCTTTGGAAATCAATTTGGTGCTTCCTTAAAAAGCTAGAAATAGAAGTACCATACTATCCAGCCATCCTGCTCCTTGGAATATATCCTAGAGAAATAAGAGCCATCACACGAATAGATATATGCACACCCATGTTCATTGCAGCACTGTTCACAATAGCAAAAAGATGGAAACAACCTAGATGCCCATCAACAGACAAATGGATAAACAAATTATGGTATATCCACACAGTGGAATACTACGCAACAATAAAGAACAACGATGAAGCCATGAAACATCTCATAACATGGAGGAAGCTGGAACTCATTATGCTGAGTGAATTTAGTCAGTCACAGAAGGACAAATATTGTATGAGACCACTATTATAGGAACTCAAGAAAAGGTTTAAACACAGAAGAAAACATTCTTTGATGGTTACGAGGGTGAGGAGGGAGAGTGCGGGTTATTTACTAATTAGATAGTAGATAAGAATTATCTTAGGTGAAGGGAAGGACAGCACACACTACAGGGGAAGTCAACACAACTGGACTAAACCAAAGCTAAGAAGTTTCCTGAATACAATCAAACACTTTGAGAGATAGAGTAGCAGGGGTAGGGGTTTGGGGACCATGCTTTCAGGGGACATCTAGGTCAATTGGCATAACAAAGCTTATTAAGAAAATGTTCTGCATCCTACTTTGGTGAATGATGTCTGGGGTCTTAAAAGCTTGCAAGTGGCCATCTAAGATGCGTAAATTGGTCCCAACCACCTGGAGTAAAGGAGAATGAAGAACACCAAAGACACGAGGAAAGTATTAGCCCAAGAGACAGAAAAGGCCACATAAACCAGAGACTTCATCAGCCTGAGACTAGAAGAACTAGATGGTGCTTGGCTACCACCAATGACCGCTGTGACAGTTTTGTTAATTAGGCAGGACTCAAATCTATAAGATTAGATTGTGTCTTAAGCCAATCTTTTTTGAGATATAAGAGAGAAGCAAGCAGAGAGACAGGGGACCTCATATCACCAAGAAACAAAAGGCAGGAGAATAGCGTGTCCTTTGGACCTGGGGTCCCTACGCTGAGAAGCTCCCTGACCAGAGGAAGACTGATGACAAGGACCTTCCTCTGGAGCTGACAGACAGAGAAAGCCTTCCCCTGGAGCTGACACACTGAACATGGACTTGTGGCCTGCTAGACTGTGAGGGAATAAATTTCTCTTTGTTAAAGCCATCCACTTGTGGTATTTCTGTTATAGCAGCACTAGACAACCAAGACAGGTTGCTATGAGTTAGAATTGACTCAATGTCACACAACAACAATAGGGCTGAGGGGCTGGGGAGAATAGGGAGTGACAGTCACTGGGAACAGGATTTCTTTTTGGGTAATAAAAATATTCTAAAATTAGATGGTGATGATGGTTGTACAACTAAAAACCATTATATTGTACACTTTAAATGGGGGAATTATATGGTATATAAATTAAATCTCAATAAAGCTATTAAAAACGCATATTATAAGCATATTTGTATATATGTATACATACAAGCCCATAAAACAAGATGGATTTTTAAAACATAAAAATAATCATACTATAAAAGTTGTTCTGTGACTTACTTTCATGACTTTTTATGTTAGAACATGTATTTCTATTTCATTCTCTAGAGTTATCTTTACTTCTTACTAGCCAATCCCTTGTAACTTCAATCCTCTGTTATTGTTAATAAACCTTTATGTTAAGCTTTCCCCATTCAAATAATTGCACAATTTTCCTACTGGTGGTATTTAAATGATAAAAAAAAAAACAAAAAAAAACTTTTTGCTATTACTCAATATAAATCAAGTCATTTACCTGGGTAGTTTACTGGGGGCTGTCCCAGTTTTAAAAGGAGTGAAATGGAATATACTTTTGGAAAGTTTTTATATATATAAAGTAGTATAACATCACTTGAAGGTGGACTGTGATAAGTTAAGAATATATAATATAAACCCTAAAGCAATTACTACAATAACACAACAAAGAGTTATAGCTAATAAACCAACCAAGGAGATAAAAGGGAATCATAAATAAATAAAATAATCAAAGAGAAAGCAAAATAGGAAGGAAAAGGGAACAGAGAACCCACAGGACAAATAGAAAACAAATGACAACATGTTAGACTTAAACTCAACAATGACAATAATCCCATTGAATTTAAAAGGTCTAAACACCTCAAGTAAAAGGCAGAGATTGTCATATTTGATTAAAAGAAAGCCCCAACAATGTGCTATCTACAAGAAACCCACTTTAAATAAAAACACACAAATAGGTTAAAAGTCAAAGGATGGAAAAAGATAAAGATTGTGTACCAGTTATCAATGTATTGCCACTGAGATTCACATTCACTCTTCATTGTCTGCTCTGCGAAAATAGATCTGGGCCCTTAAGTATTTTTCTGGCAGGAGGAGGGGGTTTTCTTCCTGATTGTTGTCTTCTGGTGATGTTCCCTAGACTGCCTTCTGTAGTGCACGAGGCTTCTCTAGCACTTAAATCCTAGTGCCAGTAGCCAGAAGCTACCCCTGGCAACTACCTTAGGCAGTTTTTTAGAGTAGAGTCTTTGGTAAGACACATCCCTGTGAATAGCTTTCCCTGGCACCTTAAAAGATTTATTTCCAGCAAGTTCCATGGCATGGCACCACCACAGCTGATTTCTAGCACATTCCAGAGGTAAGATTTCCTGAAAGTTCCATCAGCAAGGCACCAGAGCAATTTATATGCCATAGAACACGATCTGGATCTAAACCCTGGGAAGGGCCTCTTCCTTATGGGTAGTGGATGCTCCTTATATCTGCTATTCCTATGCTTTTTAGAGTTATCTTTACTTCTTACTAGCCAATCCCTTGTAACTTCAATCCTCTGTTATTGTTAATAAACCTTTATGTTAAGCTTTCCCCATTCAAATTACTGTGTAGTTTCTCTCTCCCGATTGGACTCTGATAAGCTATGCTAAGACCAATCAAAGGAAAGATGCAGTGGCTATATTAATATCAGAAAAAGTAGATTTCAGAGCAAATACTATGAGGGATAAGGCCATTTCATAATAATAAAGTGGACAATTCATCAGGAGACATAACAATTCTGAATATTTATGCATCTAATTAACAGTGCTTCAAAATACAAGAAGCAGGGAAACCATGGACGCGGGTCTCTGTTCTGCAGAATGAGGTTTGTTAAAGTTGCCAAGAACAAGGCCTACTTCAAGAGATACCAAGTGAAATTTAGAAGAAGATGAGAGTGTTGAAACTGATAACTGTGTTCGGAAATGCTCGTCAATCCAGGATAAAAATAAGTACAACACACCCAAATACAGGATGATAGTCTGTGTAACCAACACAGATGCAATTTGCCAGATTGCTTTTGCCTGTATAGAAGGGGATATGATAGTCTGCATAGCTTATGCTCACAAACTCCCAAAGTATAGTGTGAAAGTTAGCCTGACAAAGTATGTTGCAGCATATTGTTCTGGCCTGCTGCCAGCCCACAGACTTCTCAATAGGTTTGGCATGGACAAGATCTATGAAGGTCAAGTGGAGGTAAGCAGAGATAAATACAATGCAGAAAGCATTGACAGTCAACCTGGTGCCTTCACCTACTATTTGGATGCAGACCTTGCCAGAACTACAACTGGAAAGAAAATTTTGGGGGCTTTGAAGGGAGCTGTGGATGGAGGCTTGTCTATTCTTTATAGTACGAAACAATTCCCTGGTTATGATTCAGAAAGCAACGAATTAAATGCAAAAGTACATCAGAAACACATTATGGGTCAGAACGTTGCAGATTATATGTGTTACCAAATGGAAGAAGATGAAGATGCTTACAAGAAATAATTCTCTCAATATTTAAAGAACAACATAACTCTACACATGATAGAGATATATAAGAAAGTGCATGCTTTTATATGAGAGAATCCAGCTTATGAGAAGAAGCCTAAGAAAGAAGTTAAAAGGAAGAGGTGGAACTGTTTAAAATGTCACTTGCCCAGAAGAAAGATTAGGTAGCTCAGAACAAAGCAGGTTTCTTCAGTGCTCAGCAGTGGGCTGCTGAGAGCTAAACCACAGTTTTCTATGCTTGTTCAGATGAAGCCTATAAACTTATCGACCAAGTAGCTAAAAAAAAGGAAGCAAAAACAAAGAACTACAGGGAAAAATAGATAAATCCACAATTATAGTCAAGAGGTTTTAATATCCCTCTCCCAATAACTGATAGAACAAGTAGACAGAAAATCAGCAAGGATATAGAAGACTCAAACAACAATATCAACCAACTTGATTTAAGTCATATTTATGGAATGCTTAATAAAAACAGAATACATATTTCTTTCAGGTGCACCAGGAACATTCAGCAAGATAGACCGTATTCTGCACCATAAAAAGATACCAATGAATTTTAAAGGATTTAAATAATACAAAGTATGATTTAGAAACCAATAACAGAAAGATAACCGGGAAAAAAATCCCAAATATTTGGAAACTAAATAACACACTTCTAAATAATCCATAGGTCAAAGAAGAAATAAAAATGGAAATTAGAAAGTATTTTGAAGTGGATGAAAATGAAAATACAAGTTATCAAAAATTTGTGGAATTCAGCTAAAGCAGTGCTTATAGGGAAATTTATAACACTAAATGTCTATAATAGAAAAGAAAAAATGTGTTAAATTAATGACCTCAAATTCCTCTTTAAGAAATTAGATAAAAAATAAAAGAAACACAAAATAAGCAGAACAAATAGAATAAAAAAAGATCAGTAAAAAATACATAAAAAGAAAGAAAATCAAAGAAACCAAAAGCTGGTTCTTTGAGAAGATCAATAAAACTGATCAACCTCTAGACAGAGTGGTTTGTGAGGGAAGACACAAATTACAAATATCAGGAATAAGAGAAGTGACGTCACTACAGATTCTACAGTTATTTAAAATAAAATAAGGGAATATTATGAACAACTTTATGACAATAAATATGACAACAAAAGTGGAAAAGACAAATTCCTTGAAAGACACAGTCTTCAAAAGCTCACTCAAGAAAAAATAACTTGAACGTCCCTACATCTATTAAAGAAATTGAATTTTCAGTTTAAAACTAAGGTAGCCAAACTATCCCACTTTGCTTAGGACTGAGATAGTTTTCAGGATGCAGAATTTTCAACATCAAAACTGGAAAAGACCTAAGCAAACTAGGACAAGTGGGTCACCCTATTCAAAAATTCCTCACAAAGAAACTCCAGGGCCAGATGGCTTCACTCATGATTTCTATCAAACATTTAAGAAATAAATAATGCCAATTCTACAAAACTGTTTTAGAAAATTCAAAAGGGAACAAATCTTATATTCTAAGAGGCCAGCATTACCCTGATTCCAAGAGTAGACAAAGACATGATAAAGAAATAAAGCTGCAGACCAATATCCCTCACTAATATAGACAGAAAAATTCTTTTTTAAATTTATTTTATTATACTTTAAGTGAAGGTTCACAATTCAAGTTAGTCTCTCATACAAAAATTTATACATACATTGTTATGTGACCATAATTGCTCTCCCTATACTGTGACAGCACATTCCTCCTTTCCACCCCTGATATCCCCTGTCCATTCAACCAGCTCCTGACACTCTCTGCCTTCTCATCTCCCCTCCGGACAGGAGCTGCCCATTCAATCTCATGTAGATACAAAAATTCTTTTTTTTTTTTTTTTAATATTTTATTGTACTTCTACTTCAGGTGAAAGCTTACAGAGAAAATAGTTTCTCATGAAATAGTAGTACACATGTTGTTCTATGACATTGGTGAACAACCCCACAACATATTACGCCTCTAAATTCTCAACCTTTTTTTTTTTTTTTGATGAAAATACAGATAGCCAAAGATACACCGTTTCAAAAATTTCTACATTCACACTTCAGTGACATTGACTACGCTCTTCCAACTGTGCTGTTATTCTCACTTAAGATGAAGGCTTACAGAACAAAATAGTTTTTCATTTAACAGTTACTACACATGTTGCCCTATGACAATGGTAACAATCTCACAGCACATCAAGAATATCCTTACTCCACCTTGTGTTCCCTATTACCAGGGGACTTCCTTGTCCCCTTCTGTCTTCTGGCCCTTGTCACTGGACTACTGTACCTCTTTAGTCTCATTTGGTTTTTTATTTTATTTTATTTTAACACCATTTCAAAACTTTTTACTTACACATTTAAGTGATATTGACTATGCTCTTCCAATTGTGCTGCCATTCTCGCCCAAGATGAAGGCTTACAGGACAAAACAGCCTCCCATTTAATAGTTACTACAAATGTTGCCCTATAGCAGTGGTCAACAATCTCACAATACATCGACAGTGTCCTTATTCAATTTGTGTTCCTTATCATCAGTTTCCTACTCCCCCTCTGCCTTCTGGCCCTTGTCACCGGACTCCTGTACCTCGTTAGTCCCATTTAGTTTTACTGGGCTGTCCACTCCCAGGCTTAACATCGAACCTTGAAGGTAACTTCACCTCTCAGCTGAAAGGGTATCTGGGGGCCACACTCTTGAGGTTTCTCTAGTATTCTTTAGGCCAGTAAATCTGGTCTTTTTTTTTGGGGGGGGGGGTAGTTAAAATTATGCTCTACATCCTTCTCCAGCTCTGTCCAGAACCCTCTGTTGTGATCCTGGTCAGAGCAGTCAGTGGTGGTAGCCGGGCACCATCTAGCTGTATTGGACTCAGTCCGGTGGAGGCCTTGGTAGCTGTGGACAATTAGTCCTTTGGACTAATCTTTTCGTTGAATCCTGTTCTCTTCATTCTCCCTTGCTCCCGAAGGGATGAGACCAGTGGAGTATCTTAGATGGCCGCTCATAGGCTTTTAAGACCCCAGACACTACTCACCAAGGTAGAATGTAGAGCATTATCTTTATAAGTAGTGTCATGCCAATTGAGCTAGATGTTCCCCGAGACCATGGTCCCCAGAGCCCTCCGTCCAACACCTCAGACCCTCGGGGGGTTTGGATGTGTCTATAGGGCCTCCATGACCTTTCCTTGTGCAGGTTGTGTTAGTTTCCCCTGTACTGTGTACTATCTCACCTGTCACCCAAGTTACCACTTATCTATTACCTATTTAGTATCCCCCCCGTCTCCCCTCCCATCTCTGGTGACCAACAAGGATTGTTACATTTTGCATGTGAATTTTTCCATGGGTTTTTACAATAGAGGTCTCATACAATATTTGTCCTTTTGTGATTGACTTATTTCACTCAGCATAATGTCCTCCAGTTTCATCCATGTTATGAGATGCTTCACAGAGTCATTGTTGTTCTTTCTCATTGCATAGTACTCCATTGTGTGTATGTACCATAGTTTGTGTATCCATTCATCTGTTGATGGACATCGAGGTTGTTTCCATCGTTTTGCTATTGTGAACAATGCTGCCATGAACATAGGTGTGCATATGTCTATTCGAGTGATGAGTCTTATTTCTCTAGGATATATTCCTAGGAGTGGGATTGCTGGATAGAATGGTATGTCTATTTCTAGCTTTCTGAGGAAACGCCATATCATTTTCCAAAATGGTTGTATCATTTTGCATTCCCACCAGCAGTGTATAAGAGTTCCCATCTCCCCGCAGCCCCTCCAACATTTGTTATTTCCAGTATTTTTGATTCGTGCCAGTAATGCCGGGGTGAGGTGGTATCTCATTGTGGTTTTAATTTGCATTTCTCTAATGGCTAGTGATCATGAGCATTTCCTCATGTGTCTGTTGGCCATTTGAATGTCTTCCTTGGTGAAGTGTCTGTTCATTTCCTTTGCCCATTTTTTGATAGGATTGTTTGTCTTTTTGTTGTAGAGGTGTTGGATTTTCTTGTAGATTATGGAGATTAGACCTTTGTCTAGATACAAAAATTCTTAAGAAAATTTTAGCAAATTGAATCCAACAATATACAACATGACCAAGTGGAGTATATCCCAGGAGTGCAAGATATCTTTACCATTTGAAAATCAATAAATGCAACTCACCAAATTAACAGATTGAAAAAATAAAGCATAACACCATTGCAATAGATGCAGGAAAAAAATTACAAAATACAACTATTACTGATAAAAGCTCTTGGCAAACTAGAAATAGAAGGGAAATTCCTCAACCTCTTAAAAGGTATCTATGGAAAATCTGCGTTATGCAGATGATGCAATCAATACCCAAAGAAGAGCAGTCAAAAAATCAAACAACATATTGCATTGGGCAAATCTGCTGCAAAAGACCTTTTTAAAGTGTTGAAAAGCATAGATGTCACCTTGAAGACTAAGGCACGCCTCACCCAAGCCTTGGTGTTTTCAGTTGCCTTATACGCGTGCAAAAGCTGGACGATGAATAAGGAAGACCGAAGAAGAATTGATGCTTTTCAGTTACGGTGTTGGCGAAGAATAATGAATATACCATGGACTGCCAGAAGAACGAACAAATCTGCCTTGGAGGAAGTACAGCTAGAACGCTCCTTAGAAGCAAGGATGGGGGTATGTACTTTAGACATGTTATCAGGCGGGACCAGTCCCTGAAGAAGGACATTGTGTTACCGTACGCAATGGGTTCGCTGCCTGTGCTCTTGTTAAGAATAACTAAGAGTCATGCGGATTTGAGGCAAGACATGGTTTATCACTTGCAGCAAGTAAGGAGACAGGGAGATAGCTTTCAAAGCACTGTCTCCCCAACAAAGGACTGGAGGAAGTTTTATGCCACATGGGAAAGGGTAAGTCATACATGTTCATTAAATGTCTGGGAAATGGCATGTATATTCAGAAAGGGTGTGGGGTGGGTGTGTTGGCTACCGTGCAACTGGTGTCTCAAGATGGCGGTCCATGTTCCCTCAGGATGGCTCCTTGTGTACTCTTTTGACATCTGTGTGCTCCCAAGAAAATGGCGGTGTATACTAAAAACATGGCAACCGGGTTCACCTTCAAGCCACCTACTGTTTGATGGCGCATGTGTGAAGTTTGGTTTTAGTCCAGTTGCCTAAAAACAACTGTAAGCAGGAAGATTAGAAGGAAACGGGCTGGGGATTGTGACTCATTATCTTGGTCGCAAGATGTTTGTAGTTATTCGGAAATTTTCTACAGACACAGCTTGTTGCCTGAGGCCTGTCTAGTTCCTAGCTGGTCTCCTTCATGCTTGGTAAAGTAGAGGGTCATCAAAAAAGAGGAAGACCCTTAATGAGATGGATTGACAGTGGCTGCAACAATGGGTTCAAACATAGCAACGATAGTGAGCATAGATGAAATTGTGCACTACAGATAAGTAAGTACAAGTAAGCCTGTGTGTAGCTTGCTTATTAGGTAATCTGTCCCTGATCGTGAGGATGCTGCAGGACCGGGTAGTGTTTCGTTCTGTTGTACATAGGGTCGCTATAAGCTGATGGCTCCTAACAACCCAACAACAACAAATAAATGGAAAGATAGTTGATGGTCATGGACCAGATGATTCAATAATGTTAAGATATTAATTATTTCTAAATTGATCTAGGAATTCAATGCAATCTCAATCAAACTCCCAGCAGGCTTCTTTTTTCTAGAAATTGACAAGCTGATTCTGAAATTCATGAAAGAATGCAAAGGACCTGGAATAGTCAAACCAACTTCGGAAAAGAACAGAGTTGATGGTGTTAACCCTCCTGACTTAAAGACTAATTATGAAGCTACAGTAAATAAGACAGTGTTGTATGGGCATAAAGATAGATAATTAGATCATTGAAATATAATGGAGTCCAGAATTAGACCCCACACATATATAATCAGCTGATTTTTGTCAAAGATGCCTAGGCAATTCAATGGAAAAAGAATAATCTTTTCAACAAATGGTGGTGGAATAACTGGATACACACATGCAAACAAACGAACTTCTATCCAAACTTCACACCATCTACAAAAATTAACTCAAAATGGATCATAACATTTTAAAAATGGATCATAGACCTGAATGTAAACCTAAAACTATAAAATGTCTAGAAGAAAACATAGGAGAAAGAAAATCTTTGTGATCTTGGATTAGGCAAAGATTCCTTAGATACGACATTAAAGGAATTGTGGGCTTGACTAGTCATCAAAATTAAGAACTGCTCTTTCAAAGTCGCTTGTAAGTGAATGTAAATCAAGCCACAGACTGGAAGAAAATATCTGCAAATCACATATCTTAAAAGGACTTGTATCCAGAATATATAAAGAATTCCCTAAACTCAAGTTAAGTAAAAAAGCCAAACACTTCAATAAAAAAACGGGCAAAAGATTTGAACAGATTCTTTCCCAAATAGGGTACATAAATGGCAAACTTGTAAAAAGGTGAACATCATTAGTTATTAGGGAAATGAATTAGTCATTAGGGAAATCTCACCACAAGGAAGTACCACCACACACCTATTAGAAT
Source organism: Dugong dugon (assembly GCA_030035585.1). Lineage (NCBI taxonomy): Eukaryota > Metazoa > Chordata > Mammalia > Sirenia > Dugongidae > Dugong > Dugong dugon. The sequence continues at coordinate 73,413,901 of CM057471.1, forward strand.
GTCTAAAATTAAAAAAACTATATCAAGTGTTGGTAAGGATGTGATTTTAAGTGGAACTCTCATACACTTCTGGTGCAGGCATAAACTGATGCAATCAATTTGAAAAACAGTTTGGCAGTTGCTTACAATTTTAAAATTAATCTGTTGTGTGATTCAGCCATTCCACTCCAAGAGAAATGAAAGCATATGCCCATCTAAAGACTTGTACAGGAATGTACATGGCAGCTTTATTTGTACATATAGCCAAAAACTGGAAACAACACAAGGGTTCATCAACAGGTGAATGGACAAATGAACTATGGTATATCCACAAAGCAGAATGCTACATAGCAATAAAAAAGGAATGAAGTGTTGAGACTGTTACAACATGGGAATCTCAAAATAATGCTGAATGCAAGGAGCCAGGTAAAAAAGAGTACATAGTATATGATTCCCTTTATACAAAACTCTAGAAAATGCAAAGTAATCTATAATAGTGACAGAAGGTAGATCAGTAGTTGCCCGGGTATAGGGTGGAATGGTGTGGTGTGAGCAGAAAGGGGAGGAAAGTAGGAGATATGAAAACGCAGGAGGAATCCTTTGGGAACTATGTATATGTTCATGATTTTAATTGTGATGATTTAATGGGTATATACATATGTCAAAATTCACCAAATTGTACACTTTAATAAACATGAAGTTTATTGAACATCAATTCAACAAAGCTGTTAAAATTGCATTAAAACCATTGGGGGTAGTACCACCTACGGAACGTAATCAAAGTCACCGAATTATATGTGTAGAAATTATTGAATTGGTATATTTTATTGTGCATATTTTCACCACAATTAACAAAAAATTAGGGGAAAGTGGGTGAAGGATACACTGGACCACTCTGTACTATCTTTGCAACTTCCTGTCAACCTATAATTATTTCAGAATGAAAGTTTAAAAGAGAAGCATAAATTAAAAAAGAAAAAGTATTAGCACTTGTGAAATTGCTGTTTGAAAAGGCTATACCGGTTTGTTGCTGTTAGGTGCTGTCGGGTAGGTTCTGACTCATAGCAACCCTGTGTACAACAGAAGGAAATGTTGTCCAGTCCTGCGCCATCCTCATAATTGTTGCTATGTTTGAGCCCACTGTTGCAGCCACTGTGTCAATCCATACCGTTGAGGGTCTCCCTTTTTTTCATTGACCCTCTGCTTTACCAAGCATGATGTCCTTCTCCAGGGACTGGTCCCTCCTGATAACGTGTTCAAAGTATGTGAGACGAAGTCTCACCATCCTTGCTTCTAAGGAGCATTCTGGCTGTACTTCTTCCAAGACAGATTTGTTTGTTCTTCTGGCAGCCCATGCATGGTACATTCAATATTGAGAGAGGTCTCTTTCTCCATACCCTACCAATGATGGATGTAATAAATATTAATTACTTTCACCAGTCAAAGAGGCACAAAATGGTTTTGCAATTCATACTCCTTTGAGTATTAGTCTAATTAATGTCATTGCCGGTTTTGGTGGACCATTTTTATTTCTTCTTGAAATGCCTGCTTATAAGCTTCACTCTTACTTCCTTCCGGTATTTGCTTAGATGAAGCTTAGAGAGAATTTCCTGGCTCCAGTATTTAAAATTACAGTGCTCCCCACTCCCTATCCCTGCTTTATATTTCTCGATAGGATTTATCACCATCTGACACACTATCAGTTTACTTATTTACCTTATTTAATGTCTGTCTTCCCACATTTAAATGTCAGCACAATGAGGGCAGGGATTTTTGCCTGTTTTGTTTACTGCTAAATTCCAATACCTAAAACATGTCTGACACATAGTAAAAACAAACAAACCTGTTGCCATCGAGTCGATTCCAACTCATAGCGACCCTGTAGGACAGAGTAGAACCATTCCATAGGGTTTCCAAGGAGCACCTGGTGGATTCAAACTGCCCACCTTTTGGTTAGCAGCCAAACTCTTATCCACTACACCACAAGGATTTCCTGACACATAGTAGGCCCTCCTTAAATATTTCTTGAATTAATAAATGCTTCCCTCCCACCCCACCCCACCCACACATGGGGGTGTTTGCCTTTTTCTTGTTAATTTAAGAGCTCTTTATGTGTTAGGAATATCAACCCTTTATCATAAAGCATGAACCTTGATGGCGCTGTGATTAAGAGCTCAGGCTGCTAACCAAATGGTCTATAGTTTGAATCCACCAGCTGCTCCTTGGAAACCCTATGGGGAAGTTCTACTCCGTCCTGCAGGGTCGCTGTGAGTCAGGATCAACTGGATAGCAATTTTTTTTTTTTTAATAATGAAGGATGCAAATATTTGTCCTATGGATGTTTGTCTTTTGCTTTACCATACTCGTTGCCGTGGAGTTGATTCCAACTAATGGAGACCCCATGTATTAGAGGGTAGACCTTCTCCATAGGGTTTTCTTGGCTGTATTCTTTACAGAAGCAGATTGGCAGGCCTTTCTTCCACAGCATTGCTGGGTGGGTTCAAATCACCAACCTTTAGGTTAGTAGTTGAGCACAAACTGTTTGTGCCATCCAGGGACCTTACTTTACCATACAGAAATTTTAAATTTTATGTAGTTATATATGTCTTATCTTTTATGGTTTCTGAGCTTTGTGTCTTCCATGGAAGCACCTTTCCTTCTCCAAGATTCTAAACATTTTTTTCTATGTATTTTTCTTCTAATCTTCTAGAGCTTTCCCTCGTAGAGCTTTAATTCACATGGAATTTATTTTTGGGTGAGATGTCAGGTAGGAATAAAACTTTATTTTTTTCCCCCCAATGATAGGCACCTATCCCAATACCATCTAGTCTGTATTTTTCTTAACATATCATTTGTGTTTTCCTAAATAACATTTTTAAGGGCTTCCTGGTATTCCTTTTGTCTGGAAAAATATTCGTTTCCTCTTGTTTAAGTAAGTCAATGTTTAAATTTCTTACATTTCATACGAAGAAACTTAGTTTTTGTATTCTTCAGAAGCATTTACCTCGGTGCCTATGAGTCGAAATCAACTCGACGGCAACAAATTTGGTTTTTGGTTTTCTAACACATAGTGGGTACAGAAATTGTTTGTGGAACGAGTGAATAAAGAAACAGGTATCTGTGTGCCTGCTCCATCGGACAATGATCTTCTGGCGGGCAGGCACATTGGAGTGCTGGAAGTGTCTTATAGAGTATATAGTCCAGTGACACGGTTTTCACTGATGTGTGGAGAAATTAAAAAAATAAGGACAATTATGCACACATGCACACATATTTGTAGAGAAAGTCATTGTGAGGCTGCCTTTTCCTTTTTTATTCTGAAATTATGATAAAATTATAAAAAATCCAAAAGGAAAGGAAAGACCGAATTGTAATCCTTCTCTAATAATTTTTGAGCCGTCTGCTCTGTGCGGATCACTGCTATAGTCCTTGAGAATGCAGCAGCAAAGAACGACTATAGCGTGGGGCCTGAAGTTAGGAAGGGCAAGCAGACATTCATCAACCAAGCAGTAGTGACAGGTATATTGCGCAGTTAGAAACTGAGACCCTGAGCAGTGCAAACAATAATTGACCTGGGGCACACTGTCTAGGCCGCCTTCGCCACAACTTCACACTTGCTGCGCAAGTTCTAAGCCGCTCCGCGAAGCTGGGAAGCTGGAAGATGCACCGCCAGCACATCGCAGTCCCGCCCACCCCCTCTGGCTGCGGACGCGGCGGGGACGGCGCGGCACGTAAGCCGGACGAGGCCGAACAGAGCAGGCGAGGCGGGGCGGGGCGGAACGCGCGCGAGGGTGATCGTGTTTCCGGGCGGAGACTTTTGTGAAACGCCCCGCGTGCCTCGGTGGGCGGTGGCGGCGGTGGCGGCGACGGCGACGGCGACGAGATCCGGAAGTTAACATCATGTCGAGTCTGCACAAGAGCCGGTAAGGGCCACGGGGGCCGGCCCGTCCGGATGTTCTGTCTGTACCACTGAGTGGAAGAGCGAGTGCAGCCAGGAACCAGGATCCCCCTAGCAGTGGGACTCGGGAGCCTCACCGCCTGTGGGCCGGAGGTGGCCCGGGGCACAGGCTGCTCCTGCCCCCAGTGTCACCCTGATAGGATTCCCCCTTACCCTTATCTAGGTCTTGCTTATCTAAGGCCTTGATGCCTCGTCCTCCGACTCTTTCTCGTTACTCCTTTACACCGGTACCACCTCTCTCCAAATGCTTCCCGTTCTTCTTGGCCATTTTTTACTGGAAATGCTGGAGAACCTGGATTCTCCGTTTCGTCCCCTCCCCCCAGGTCACTTCCTGTAGCATTAGCTGAAATATGCTTACACTTTAGTTTTCCTGCAGGACTTGATTTTAAAACCGTTTGTGCTTGCCTGCGGCAGCTCCAGAGTTCTTAATAATGGCTGTGTTCTTCAGCATGGAAAGCTGACTGCAGATTGCACAAGTCTGTTATCTGCGGATCAGATTACTCCTGGTTCCTAGGGTTCTTTAAGTAGTACGGTGCTCTGGGCTGGGCCTTAGTAGCAGGAAGTGCCCCATAATGCCAGCTGTCTAAATATTAGAATGTGTCTAATTTATGGTGTTCTTTTGAGAACCTCCATATAAGAATATTTCTTAAGTTTCTTCATTGGCATTCTGTGTCTTTGGGCTTAGAGGAAGAGGTGATATTGGGAATATCACTTATAGTTCCCCAAAATTGCCTTTGGTTAGGACTTTGACAGAGCTTCACCATCTGTATGTACAGAAGGGGAGGAAGGGGCAGGTTGGAGACTGGTGGTGTGAGGAAGCTGTGGGCCAAAGGCTTGGGCACTAAGCCTGCCCCTTGGGGATTGGATGTGCTTCATTTACCTCCCCTTTTCCTTTCTAGGGTAGGAGCCCTGGTGGCACATTGGTTAAGCGCTTGGCTACTAGCCGAAAAGTTGGTGGTTCGCACCCACCAGCCGCTCCACAGGAAAAAGATGTGGCAGCTTGCTTCTGTAAAGATAACAGCTTGAGAACCCTATAGGGTAGTTCTACTCTGTCCTTCAGGGTTGCTATGAGTTGGAATTGACTCCTTGGCAGTGGGTTTGGTTTTTTCGGGTTCCCTTCTAGGATTGCAGATTTCCAGGATGTCCTGAAGGAGCCCACGATTGCCTTGGAAAAGCTTCGTGAACTCAGTTTTAGTGGTAAGAGGAAACTTTATTTTCAGGGTTCCCCTAGGACAGCATTGTGGCTAGGGTGGAAGGGAGGGTGCCCAGTGGCACACGTCAGTTCTGGAGACTGGCCTGACTATTTGGGGACTCATGTTGTCTTCTCCAGATTCTGTAAAGCTGAATCAATGACTTCCCTGAGCCTGGAGGGGGTTCTCAGAGGAGGGAGGGCTATGGTTAACATGCCTGTAGGCTTTAGACAGGGAGTTGCCAGGTTCCTCAGAGTAACTTGAGAAGATTGAGACTGAGGATGAGAGTGGGGAGAAAACCTTTTGAGCCTAGATCAGGCCTTTCCTCATTCCTCAGTAAGCTTCCTGTGTTGTAGAATTTGGGTAGCCCAGAGTTGTTCTTGGTTTTCTCCCTGGCTTGGAATCAGAGCAGACTGAGGTGACAGTGAACTTTGGTTAACGGTAAAAGTTCAGCCTTGGGGCAGTGATTTTAAGGAGCTGAACCTCAGTAATGTTTGACTTTGCTCTCCTTGCCATGTTTGACCTTCCAGTGCAGAGATAACTCGCTCTTTTCTTGTCTTTAGAAATATACCAAGGTGTTTTGTGTAGCTTATTGTCACTGCCTTGCCCCCATAGCTTTGCCAGCAAGGAGTTCTTGGGGTACCCTCTCATCCCCATGCACATTCTGAGGGGGGAGCATTAGTTCATGTTACCCAGGGTACCATAGCACAGCTGCTCTAGCAAGGTTCCTGAGAATATTGTAGGAGAAGTTTGTTTTTCTGTTCAAGACAGCTAAGTGACTGCTATTTAGGTCCTGAAGATCTTGAGGGGTCCTGGGATCTATGCTGGACTGAAGTATTATACCTTGGACGAGGCAGTCTGAGGTAGTGGTTAAGAGTTTGGGCTCTAGAGTCAGACCTGTGTTTGAATCCTTGATTGCTCTGTACTTTACAGGTAAGTTTCCTTATCTGTTAAATGAGGACAGTGATGCTCATGTCCCTTACCTACTAGGGTTTAATAGGTTATAATAGTGAAATAACATTTGTAAAGCACTTAGCATTCATAGCTTACTTTATATTCTGCAGATAGTTATGGAATACCTTTGGTGCATCATGCCCTGTGCTAGCCACTGGGAATATGAGACAGATGTGCTTCCTGTTTTTGGAAGCTTACCCAGTAGTAGGAATTATAGACATTAAATAAATACACAAGTTCTACCAGTTGTGATGGATGCTATGAAGGAGAAGTTATGCAGCTATTAGTGTTTTTAACAGGCAGACCTGACTTTGATTGAGGGAGATGGTAGTTGGTAAAGGCTGCTCTAAGGAGGAGATATCCAGGATGAGTAGGATGAAGCAGTGTTATCCTCAGAAGAACATTCCAGACAGAGGGAGGTCTGGGCCGGGGCCTGGGGCCATGGAGAGAAATTAAGCCTGGCTTAGCATCCAGTCTAGTAATCTCTCTGGTGGAAAAGTGATTCTTGAAGTATCTTTTGCCCGTTTCACGCCTGCCAACTGGCTCCTGAAGTAGAGGACTGGGGGTTCTGGGACTCTGGCCTGGGGTGTGACCTTTGCCTGCTGTGTCCACAGGCATACCCTGTGAGGGCGGACTGCGGTGCCTCTGCTGGAAGGTGGGTGTGCCTGGGGTGGGGCTTCTGCTCTGCTGAGAGTCCCTGGGTTCTTGCATGGGCTGTCCCCACCTCTGGCCCCTTCTTTGTGTCCCGCACCTTTCCTTGCTTGCCTGAGGAAGCTTTTCTGGGCAGTTCTGGGTTTTCTCTTCCTCTTGGTGTCCCCTCCAGGATCACCTTGGGGATGGACCACTTTCTAACGCCAGTGAAGCTGTCTGCTACCCAGTCCATACAGCGCAGTGAAGTGATACTTATTGGGACAAAACAAAGGCTGTGCTTTGGCCAAAGCTGTTAGTCGAGGTGAAGGCAGAAGCCCAATGTCCTGGTTTCCAGTCTCCTTGAGCATAGGGTTGTGTTATCACTTGGAAGAGTCTGTGTGAGGAAAAGCAGAGGAAAAGCTGGTTTGGGAGAAAGGAGGCAGTGGGAGGAAAGGGGAGGCTGCCCCTGACTCACATCCATGTTCCTGGGTTTGAGCCCACCTTGTCTCTCTGGGCTTTATTAGATACTCTTCTCAAGGCCTGTCAGCCTCCATCCCCTACCCAGGGTTGGGGTGGGGAGAGTCACCAGAGCCTACCTCTCTCCGTTTGTGCAGATTCTCTTGAACTACCTCCCTTTGGAGAGAGCCTCATGGACCTCCATCCTGGCCAAGCAGAGGTAAGACCCTGTGAGAGGGTGGTGATGGCAGGGCCTCCAAATCAGACAAAACAGGAGGTGCTGAGACCATCCTGCCCCCTGTGGCTGCTTCTCTGGGCTACCTAGGCAGGACCTTTGGGAATCATCCTCTCTTCTCTCCTGCAGGGAGCTGTATTCTCAGTTCCTGAGAGAAATGATTATCCAGCCTGGCATTGCCAAGGCCAACATGGGAGTGTCCAGGGAGGATGTGACCTTTGAGGACCATGTGAGTGGGAGTTGGCAGTGGGGACGGAGGATATGGGGTAGGGAGGTGTGGGGGTTTTGGAGCAGGCAAGGTTCTTCCAACCCTGAGGATAGATGCAGCCTGGCTTTGGTCCCCTCTGGAAGCTTTAGTACCTCCTTTCTGCATGCATTTGACTTCACAGCCCCTGAAGACCATTTTCTCTCCACTCCTTCCCAGGCCTGGGCAAACTGCAGGTGCCTGGGCCCACTCGATAACGTAATGATAGCTGGTGTTCATGGAGTGCTGTGAGCACAGCTCTCTGCCAAGTCTTTGCCATGCATTGTCTCCTTTAATCCTCTCCCCAGTTCTTTGAGGAAGGTACTATGATTTTACAGTTGAAGAAAGATCATAGCAGGGCAGGAGTAAAGAAAAACTGCATTCCTGGGGCCTGGAGGAAGCCCTGTTCCACCTGCAAATACCGAGCTCCTCCCTGTATGCTTCCAAGTGGACATGAATTGGACCTGTTGTGATTGGCAATTCAAAGCATTAACGGATTAGATTTGAAGAGACCTAATGTTACAGTGAGAAACCCTGGTGGCACAGTGGGTAAGCATCTGGCTGCTAACTGAAAAATTGGCAGTTCGAACCCACCAGCTGCTACGTGGGAGAAAGATGTGAAGATGTGGCATTCTGCTTCTGTAAAGATTACAGCCTTGGAAACCCTATGGGGCAGTTCTACCCTGTCTTACAGGGTTGCTATGAGTTGGAATTGATTTGACAGCACACAACAACAACAGTGCTACAGCTGTGAACAGGAAAAACAGTCCCTGCCAAGTAGGAATATTCCCTGAACTGACTGCAGGGCTGGCTGTGGAGTCTGAACATGATTTGGGAGGCAGCAGGGAGGCCTGTGCTGTTTTCTCTGAGTAGTTCCCGGCTTTCTTAGAGCCACAGCTGGATCATGGGTGGGATTGGTAGTGCAAAGCCACTACTGAATGGTCAGTGTCTTCCCTGGGGCCCCAGCTAGGCCCAAGATGGAGTCGCTGTTTTCTCCCCATAGCCACTCAACCCCAACCCCGACAGCCGGTGGAACACATACTTCAAGGACAATGAAGTGCTGCTGCAGATCGACAAAGATGTCCGGTAAGCGGGTCCCTGGTGGGCTGGGAGCTGGCCATGGGACTTCTGGAGGTTTCCTGGCTCTGCTCTTTCCTTTTCCAGCCCAGGCCCACTGGGCACGTGTCTTAGGAGCTGTCTGTCAGTTGTTCTGCTGGTTGGGTCCAGGCCCCGGTGATGATGGGCTGAGAATGGGGCTGGTGGGTGAAGTGAGTGGGTGGGGCTCCTGTGCTGGTACTGCCAGGCTCTCCGTTACCCCTGGGTTAGTTTCCTAGGGCTGTCCTGACAAATTACCACACACTGGGTGGTTTCAACAACAGAAGCTTATTCTCTTGCTGTCTGGAGGCCAAAAGTCCTAAATCAAGGTGTCAGTAGGGCCGTGGTCCCTTGGAAGGCTCTAGGAAAGAATCCTTCTTTCTTCCGCTTTTGGTGGTTGATGACAATACTTGGCATTCCTTGACTTGTGGCAGGATAACTCCAGTCTCTGCTTTCATCAGGTCTGTCTTCCCTCTGTGTGTCCATGTCCAAGTTCCCGTCTTCTTTTAAAGATACCAGTCATGTTGGATTAGGGCCCACCCAAATCCAGTCTGACTCCATTTTAACTTGGTTTGTATCTCCAAAGACCCTATTGCTAAATAAGATCACGTTCATAGTTTCCGGGTGGACATGAATTTTTGGGGACACTATTCAACCCAGTACAGTCTCTAAAAACCAAAAACCTATTGCTGTTGAGTCGATTCAGATTCGTAGTGACCCTGTAGGACAGAGTAGAACTGCCCCATAGGGTTTCCAAGGCTGTAAATCTTTATGGAAGCAGACTGCCACATTTTTCACCTGTGGAGTGGCTGGGAGGTTCAAACTGCTGACCTTTTGATTCGCAGCCAAGCACTTTAGGCACTGTGCTAACAGGGCTCCTACAGTCTCTTAAATGGGTATATATTCATATACAATGACTATATTGCTTTTTTTTTTTTAAACCGTATTAATTTTCAAGTAAAATGTTATTAATTTTTTTGAAAAAAGCCTTTTAGGATGTTTGGGGTCTCTTGGCAGCAGGGTGCTGATAGTGTGGCCAAAACTTCTACCCTGAAATGGTACTTTCTCTTCACAGGAGGCTGTGCCCAGACATATCCTTCTTCCAGAGGGGCACCGAGTACCCCTGCCTCCTCATTCTGGACCCCCAGAATGAATTTGAGACCCTCCGTAAGCGAGTGGAACAGACAACGCTGAAATCCCAGACAGTGGCCCGGAACAGGAGTGGAGTCACAAACGTGAGAGCTGACCTGGGGGCCCTAGGGACTACTTGTAACAGTCTTTCTCTTCCTGCTCCCTCCCTCAGAGCACTGGCCACAGGGACATCAGGTCCATGACCATCTGTTCTGAACAGTTGCTCGAAAGCAACCTTGGCTCTGCCAGATCCACTTCCGGGGCTCTTTCTGAAAGTCAGATACCAAACACTCATGGCACTCTTGCTGGGTGCTAGGCCTTGCCTTATAGTGAGTGAGCCATGGATGAGTTGGCTCTTCTACACTTGTAATGATGATGGCTTTTGGAAAAATATTTATAAATGTGATGAGAAAGTGGGATGGGGGTAGTAATGGGGGTGAGATTCTGCCCTGGTTTTGGGTATTGGTGAAGGCTTCCCTGAGGAAGCAACATTTAAGTTGAGGCCTGAAAGGTGAAGAGGAAGGAGTGTTTTAGGTGGAGAGAAGAGCTTATGTGGTAAAGTCCTCAGCAGGAGTGAGCATTATGTGTTCAAGGAGTCGGGGCGTCTGGTGTGGCTAGAGGCAGCAAGTGAGGGGGAGAGGAGAGGGCTGCAGAGGATACTGGAGAGGTCAGTGGTGGTGAGGCCACATGGGGCCTTTATTCTGAGTGATGGGGTTGCTGTTGATGAATTCTGAGCAGTGCAGTGGTATGACTTAGGTCTGCTGTTGTGAAAGAGAGCTTCGGATGCTGCGTGGATATTGGCTTGAGGGGGCAGGAATGGAGGTGAAGAGGCCTCTTAGGCTATGGTCATCTAGGTAAGAGATGGTGTGGGCTGGGGTGGAGTGAGCACAGACCTGAGAGATTTAATCAACAGCACTTGTTGCTGGGATATGCAGGTGGATGGCGAAGAAAACAGAAAAATCAAGGATGACTCCTAGGATTCTGGCTTGAGTATGTTTTTAAGTAACTGATAACACTTGGGCAAGTCCTGCTGGATGTTTAAACCCCAGTGTTGTAGCAGATTCGTGTAACTCTCAGAAGCCACTTGTAGCCAGACAAGTATATTATGTTTTTCCTTACACTAATAATTTTCTTACATGCTTTTGTACCTGGAACTCTGACTTGTTCCCCAGAACTTTTCATTGTCTTCTAACAATGGAAAAACTTCTTTGTAACTTTCAACAAGCTGGAAATGGATAATACTGCAGAGGCTTTCTCCTCCAAGTGGAATGAATGACTTTGCTCAAGGTTCTGGGCATCTAAGAGAGCAGCCATTTTTTACTACAGGGGTAGCAGGGATATAGATATAGCCATTCTTGTGAACAGAGTTCTGTGTGCCTGTGACAAGTGTTGGGTATCCAGCAGAATTGCCATGAAGTGCAGAATGCTTGGTTTAATAACCACATAGTTTGCTTTGTGGGCAGCCCTCTTACTTGGCTGCTGATTTCCTGGTGAAGGGCCTCAGGGGGGTCAGGACTGCCTCCTGTCATTCATTTCACTTTAGTATTTGGGGTTTGGGAGCTAAGCTCTTACTCATTTTAGCTGTTGGGCCTGGTCCTGGTGGCAGAGAACCCAATCAGAAGCTTTATCCCTAGACCTTCTGGACCTGTGGTTGGGAGATTTGAGTTAAACTTGATATCTGTGTGACTCTGGACAATTAATACTAGACTCACCTTTGTGGGCCTCTGTGTCCTCTTTCATAAACTGGGCATAATTGTCTCTGCCCTGCCTGTCTTTTCAGTTGCCTGGAGGATGAAACGTGGTCACGGCTGTTCAGATTCTCAGAAAACTGGGAGGCACTGGGCATTCTCGAGGCAGTCTGGCCTAGAGGCCTAGACCTCAGGTTCTTCACTCAGTCTGGGTTCAAGTCCAGGTTCCACTACTTGATGCAAGACGTTTGACGAGTGACCTAACCTTTCTAATTCTGAGTTTCCTCCTCTTGCAAGTGATATTGAGAGGATGTTCTAGGTTGTTGAGAGGATTAAATGGAGAAGATTTTTAAGGGCACCATCTGGAACATAGAAAGCTCTTGGTAAATGTTGGTGATATGTATGTGTGCTCGTATGTGCACTCATGTACGTGTGTGTCTACATGTACATATGTATATATAATGGGAGGGGGAGTTTAATGTTCCTAGGACCCTGCCCCTCTAGGATAGCTTTGTACACCATCTCTGCTTGGGTTTGCTTTCAGCTCTAATGTAGGTGTAAAATGGTGGGAGTAGTAATAGTGTCAGAACCTGTCTAACTTCAGGGATGTTAGTGACCAGGTTCCATATCAGCCCAAGGCTGATCCCTGTGAGGTGGAGGTTGGACATACGTCAACTCTCCAACCTTTTTACCAATTTTGACACTAGCTGTCCCTCTCATAGCACTCTCTGCTACTCTGCTGCGTTCAATAATGCATTGCAATTGCCACACAGAAACTCACAAATTGTACTTACAGGTATGTGGTTTATTAAGGAAGCAATGGGGTACAACTTGGGGTATGGATCAACAGGCTACAACTCGGGATCAGGATCAGGAAGCGTGTAGGCAAAATCTCCCTTCTTCAGTGCAGGACAGCTGTCTCAGTTCCTCTTGGCCACACAAGCAAGTAGGCCCTTCTCCCTGCCATGCACGCCCCCTCTTGGCTGTGCAGGCCTCCTCTCAGCCCCATGAGGCTAGACCTCCTTTCAGCCTCCTGAGGACAGGCTCCTCTTGGCCCTGCTGCCTGTCACCACCAACTCTGCTGCAGGGCCCTTTCTGGGCCTGTGTTATATAGCTCTTTTAGGAGGTTCCATGCCTCCTCGCTCTCTGCTGCTTCTCTCTTCTTTCTTCCTTCTGCTTCTGTCTGCTTCCTGTCTGTCTGAAAAACCTCTGTGAGGTTGGTTGCATACGTACACAACTCCTTGTCAATTTCAAGGCATGGACCCTCTCAGCGAAGGGCCCACAGACTGACCAGTCCCTTCTCGAGGGACAGACACTTTGTTTGCTTAGTAGGCTGTAGTCACCTTATTTGCATAGTCCATAGTCACTTCATTTGCATAGGTATATTGACTAATCCCTGCAAGGTGCATACCAATATAGTGCAGGCTGCAGCCCAGGGCCAGACAAAAAATATCAAGCCAAGTTGTTTACAGTTTACCCAGGAGATGAAACAAACCTGGGGTAGAAAACTAGGGCAAAGGTAACTCCTCAGGGCTTAGAGGAAAAATTTCTCAAGCTGTTTTTCCAAAGAACCAAGGCAAAAAGGCCATGTAAAGGAACTCATTTCACCACAGGTAACCCTAGCCCTGGGGCTTCTGACTGAGTAGGTCTAGGGTGGAGGCCTGATACCTGAATCTTTACAAAGCTCCTTGAAGGATTCTGACGGACAGCTAGTGTTGGGGACCCATGCTCTACTGCATATATCTTTAGCAGGGAGCACCATCTTTTTATTTATCCCAACTTTTTCTTACAAAAATTTCAAATGTTCTGCAAAGTTGAAGGAACAGTACAATGCACATCGGTATACTTTCTACCTAAATTCAACAGTTGTTGACATTTTGCATATTGCTTTGTCTGTGTGTGTTACATCCACAGAGGGAGTAAGCTACAGATGTCCTGACCCTTCACCCCCAAGGGCTTTAGCAGGTATCAGTTGAGAAGAAGGACATCTTCCTGCTAACTACTGTCACCTATAAAATTGATCAGTAATTTCATAATACCACCTGATTTCCAATCCATGTTCCAATTTCCTTAGTTGTCCCAAAAGTATCTTTATTGTTTTACCTTTAAACCAGTATCCAGTCAAGGTTTATGTGTTACATCGGGATGTTAGGTTTCTTTAGTCTCTTGATCTGGAGCAGGTTTCCACTTTTTTTTCCCTATAACATTTGCCTATCTGGAGAGTCTTTGCCAGTTGTCTGTTTTGACATAAATTTTTTTTTTTTTAAATTGAGGTACAACTTACGTGTAGTAAAGCACACAGTTCTTAAGTATGCAACAAAATATATTTTTTTCTCATGTATACCCCTGTGTAACCACCAGCCAGATCAAGATACAGATCATTTCCATCATCCTGAAAGTTCCTCTTCCCAGCCACTACCCCTTGTCTCAGAGGTAACTACTATTTTGGCTTTTATCACCATAAATTAGATTTTAGTCCAGTTGTCCTGTAGAATGCCCCACATTCTGGATTTGGCTGGTTGTTTCCTCCTCGTGATGGTGTTTGACATGTTTTTCTATTCCCTGTATTTTTTCTAAGCTGGAAGTTAAGTCTGAGTGGTAAAGATTATAGATAAGAATACGTTATTGGTAATGCCATCCATCTTACTAGCAGTCCCTCCTCTTCTCCTGCAGATGAGCTCCCCACACAAGACCACTGCGCCATCATCCCTGAATGAGTATGAGGTGCTCCCCAATGGCTGTGAGGCCCATTGGGAGGTGGTGGAGAGGATCCTGTTCATCTACGCTAAGCTCAACCCTGGCATTGCTTATGTGCAGGGCATGAACGAGATTGTGGGACCCCTCTACTATACCTTTGCCACGGACCCCAACAGTGAGTGGAAAGGTAAAAAGATTCTTGGCCCATGTCCCTCTTTGCCGATTCCCTAGAAAAATGGGCTGAGGAAAGCCAGGCTAATGGGCTTTATCAGGCTGTGCTCACCTCCTCTCTCTGGGCGTTCATTTTCCTCTGTCAGATGAAGGAGTTTCCCTGGATTATTTCTTAAGATCCTTTCTGGCCCTGACTTTCTAGAATATTGGGTGTTGATGGATCTCTTTATTTGTAACATATCGTCAAAGAAGGAGATAGATGTATACACAGGAAGCTAAATGATAGAAAGGATTTAAGTAATGATTTGGAAAATGTCATTGGAAGACCATATAATACATTGCTAAGTGAGTGTACAGAACGCCAGAGAATGTGAGAAGACAGAGGTAATGGCTTTAATCTGGGTGTAGAGAGTGGTCAAGGACAGAGGAAGGACTGAGCATGACAACAAGGGTGGGAGCAACTTGGTGAGGCTCAGAGATGAGGGGAAAGATTGCTTGTCAGTCAGAGGACACCACTTCCCTTGCCTCTGCCCATACCCTGCCCGTCTCCTCCAGAGCACGCTGAGGCAGACACCTTTTTCTGCTTCACCAACCTCATGGCTGAGATCCGGGACAACTTCATCAAGAGCCTGGATGACTCGCAATGTGGTATCACCTACAAGATGGAAAAGGTGTACTCCACTTTGAAGGAGAAGGACGTGGAGCTCTACCTGAAACTGGTGAGGACCCCCAGGACCCTGCGTACAGGGCTGACAGACAGAAAGGGGTGGAGACAGCAGTTTTCCTGAGCTTTCCAGGCCTAGGGTGAGGTCTGGCTTGAGCCTGGGGATTAAAAGTGGCTGCTGTTGCTGAGGAATGTCAACCTACATGCTGTGGACGGACCAGGCAGCCTTGGCAGCAGATGATGGGAACCTAGCAGGCTGAGAGTGGAAGGGAAAGTTGATAAGTTACCCAGTGGCCATTGTCAGGCAGAATGCGGAGCACTTGACCCCGTTACCGTTGAGTCAGTTCCGACTCATAGCAACCCTATAGGACAGAGTAGAACTACCCCATAGGGTTTCCAAGGCTATAATCTTTACAGAAGCAGACTGCTATATCTTTCTTCTGCAGAGCAGCTAGTGGGTTCAAACCACTGACCTCCTGGTTAGTAGCTGAGGGCTTAACCACTTCATCACCAGGGCTCCTGCTGGGCACTTACTATACACTAAATTAGTTAAGCCTATTAGTAGTCCTTTGAGGTAAGAAGTATAAGCATCATTTTTAAAAATTAAAAGGAAATTTTTAAAAATTATTATAGTGGCATTCATGTTTGTTTCAGAAAGCAGTTCATTGTAGAATCATGTTTATACTGCTTTATAGCTTGTTTTTTCACTTAACATTCACTGTGGCTCATTTCTAAAGTGGGAATAATTGCCTTGTAGGGTTGTTGTGTGAATTAAATAAGAGATAATATATGTAGTGTGCTAAGCACAGGCCATGCCTGTAGTAAGTGCTTGACCACTCTGTACGTCCATAAGCCTGGGGTTATAAACTGCACAGTGTTTTAAAAAGACCCTGAGCCATTATTTATATATCTGAACCGTCTGTATGAAAATCTGAGCTTCTGACTTCTCTTGAAAAATGGGAGATCTGAACATTTGCTGACACCAAACAGCAGGTACCCCTTTAACCAATCAGGGCTCAAGGCCCATCCCCCAAGAGTGATCCTGGCACTCACTGTGTCTGCTGTGTTCTCAGTGTTAGGTCCTGGTCCCTGCTGTTCATGGTCATCTGAATTCATTTGTAGTAGGCTCCATGACAACTACCAACACGTATATTGCACCCCACCTGCACCTCTCTCTCCCCAGCAAGAGCAGAACATCAAGCCCCAGTTCTTTGCCTTCCGCTGGCTGACACTGCTGCTATCCCAGGAGTTCTTGTTGCCTGATGTCATCCGTATCTGGGACTCTCTCTTTGCTGATGACAACCGCTTTGACTTCCTCCTTCTCGTCTGCTGCGCCATGCTCATGTGAGTGTGGCCATGACCCAGCCAGCGTCTGCTCACCTGGCCATCCTTGGGATAAATCAAAGGGATAAATTCATCCCTGGGGTGATTCAGAGGGGAGGATCCTCAGCCCCCTGAAGGGTGGGCAGGAGGCTGTTCTCATGTGACTGGAGCAAACCTCTGGAGTTCTTGGGAGAGCTTCAGACCAAAGTTGCTGTGGGTGGTGAAGAAGGAGCGGGAAGGGGCCTGGCTGGGCCTGTGCTCAGAGGGGCCCAGGGTTCCAGCGCTTTTGCTGCTTGTTTTTCTTAGACTGATCCGGGAACAGTTGCTGGAAGGGGACTTTACTGTAAACATGCGGCTCCTGCAGGTAATGGTAGTTTGGATGGGCAAATTATGTCTTTACTATACAGCAAACACTTACCAAGCACCCAGACCATGCCAGCCACTGGGGTCAGGAACAGGAGCGTGTAGCAGGGTTAAGAGTCTAGACCCCTGAGGTAGATCTGGGTTTGAGTCCCAGCTCTGCCAGTGACCTTGCATGTTGCATGGCTTTGAGTGAATGACTTGGACTCTCTAAACCAAGTATTCTACGTAAGTTACATGTACTTGGGACACAGCAGGCACTCAGTATGTGATAATTCTTGATAGTTTAATGATGCTTGGACCTGGAGAAGGAGGGACTTGGGAAGGAAGGTGTGGGGCATAGTGATTGAGAACATGGGATCAAGGGTTAGACAGTTTTGAGTTCAGGTCTTTGTTCTGCTGTATTAGTCCTGTGATCTGAGACAAGTGACAACCTCTCTTGGCCTGTTTCTTCATCAACACCTGACCAAGGGTTGGTTTTCAATAACTGTGTGACTAGCTCTGTAAAATGGGCATAATTACAGTAACTCCCTTATAGGGCTGTTGAGATAACTCAGTGAGCTAATACTTGGACAGTGTCTGGCACAGTACTAGGCTTGTTATGATTGGAGCTCAGGGTTTGAGGGCAGAGTGGGGAGAGATGAGGCAGTATAGGGCCTGGTCCTGGGGAACGCACTGTGAGACCCTTTGGGTGGTACTAGGTGAGTTGGTTAAGTTAGTGCTGCAGTGGGTGTGGCGTTAGCCACATGCAGGGCTTTGGGCAGGATGTAGGGTGTCTGGTGTCCTGTGGTCTCGGCCCCTGAAGCCCAGGGTCCAGCACAGTGATAGATCCCAGTAGGAAGGACCTGGGTGTGGTGTAGGTGTCAAAGGGTGAGCTGACTTCAGAGGTGTATCGTTGGCCTTTCCCATGTCCAGGATTACCCCATCACAGATGTCTGCCAGATCCTACAGAAAGCGAAGGAACTCCAAGACTCAAAGTAGCCTGACGGCAAGAGGTCCAGGTTTGGGAGAGAAGCCACTGACCCCTGGCTTCTAGGACACGGAGAAGCCTGTAGGATTTCCAGCCAAAGGGGAAGCCGCAGAATTGGCGACACTCCAGGCCTTCTCGCCCTGGCCCCCTCGTCCTAGGCCGTTTCCGCTGGGGGCACACTGTGTGGCGCTCCTTCCCTAACCACCGAGCCCTGGCTCCCCACGCTCTTCAGCCCTGGGACCCTCTGCCCAGGCTGCTAAGCAAGGTTGGAGCTCATGAAATTCTGTTCCTTGGGGCTGGGACAGTTTGGGGGCACTGGGAGACTGTCAAGTATTCTTCCTGTCTCTGCTCTGCTGCCCCCTTCCTCCTTTCCTGCTTCTGGTTTTCTGGACTCTGGTAAGGGACAGGCAGTAGGCACATGGGCCAGAGATCACTTCTAGGGGTTGGTGCTGAAGCTTCTCCATGAGGAAGGTGACACTGTACAGGAGCTAAGAGGCTGCCAGGCTGAGGTCATGCCCTCTGTCTCTCATGAGTGTGTGTGAGGTCTGTGTGTATATGTCTGTGAATCCCCCAGGTGTCTCTGCTTCTCCTCTCTCTGTCTGTCTGTCAGGGTGAGTGTGAGGGTGTCTTTGAATCCCTCTAGGTCTGTCTGCTTCTCTGTCTCTCTGCTTCTGGCTCCCTGTCTTCTCCCTTCACTTCTTCACAGAGGGTGGTCATGGCATTCTCACTCTGGATGTTCCTGTCTCCATTGCTCTCCCTCTGCGTTTTTCTCTTGGGGTGCCTTATCCCTAGTGTCTTTCCCTCCCGACCCCTTCCCCACTCCCAGGAACCCAGGAGATAGAATGAGGATTCTGGCTCAGCAGAGCCCCTGCACATCAACTTTGGCCTTTGCATCCTGTTCCCACCCCCCAGTCCTAGGCTCCCGGGTTCCCCAAACTGGGAGGGAGTCCACAGTGCCTCACCAGAGGCCACTTAACCTGTCCCTTATGACAAAAACTTGGAAACCAAAAGCTCCTGGGAAATAATGAAGAAGGAGACATGCACCGTTCCAGAAGTTACCATAAAGGCTCTTCCCTCCCTGGGGTCGTCTGTGCTCCAAGGGACAAGGTTACTAAGAAAATTCTATTCTAGGGTTTGGGATCCAAGTGCTTCTGAAGAGTTGTGATTCCCTTGGCTTCCAGGATCCAGCCCACAGAGCCTCCTTGTGGCCAGGCATAAATAAGCTCAAAGACCCTGGACCCTGTCAGTGCCAGGAGAGTCTTGTGTCAGCACCTTTGCATGCCCTCCACCCCCAAACAGGCAGAAGGAAGTACTGGCCCTTCTCTGGTCACCTGCTTGGGGTGTCCCCAGGTGTTAGGGCGTGCCCTTCATGCAGGAGCAGCTGACTACTCCCAGTACTGGCCTGTGAGTGGTAAGACTGTTCTGACAACTCCCCACCCTTCTTTTGTGAGAAAGCAGGTAGTGTGGGTCTGGGAGGCTGGGTAGCAAGGGTCCTCACCCTCTCCCCAGACTGGCCAGCAAGAGCAGGGCCCCAGGAACCCTCTTGCCCCCAAAGCCTCCTGACTCTAGCAGAAGGACTTTGCTGGCCACAGAGGCCCAACTGTAGGCAAGAAACAGCTTCCCCAGGTGGCTCCTTTCCCAGGGTATATCTTGGACTCTTCTGGGACTTGACACATTTGCCTTTTTGCCTCCTCCCAAGACACAGTATTTGGAAGACTTTTACTATTTATTCAGACTCCTAGTTATTTATTGCAGATTGGCAGGTGCCTGGTTTGGGGATGGCAGATGGGGCATGAAGGTGGAAAGAAGTTACAGAAATGGTCCTCCCGGTGTCCCAAGATCAGAGCCAGCATTCTCTTCCCCTGCCTCTCAGCCCTTCCTGGTTTGCTAGTAGGTCTTGGCTGGGAGGGCTCTGAACTCTGGACTGGAGCTGAATGGAAGGGAGACGAGAGCTGGTATCCTTGCCAGATTCCGAGACCCATTGGACAGGGCACACACACACTGCTTCCCACCAGCCTAGCACACCTTCTTCCCAGGACTTGTCAGTTGGTGGTTCAGTCCCAACCCCCTCATGGCCTGGAACCCAACAGACACTACCCAGGACATCTGATGCATTCCCTCTAGCTTGCCCCCCTGCTCTTCCACTTGGGGCCATACTACTTGAATCACTGCATCTAATTTGCCTCAGTGGCAGACGTGTCTCCAGTGCCCTCTCCTTGAACTTGAGGTGAACGTCAAGATTGAACGGACCATGACCTGGTTAGGCTGAGCTCCACAGTGGGATACTGCCTGAGGAAGGGAACTTCCCTTGGTGATTCCTCCTCTTCATACTCTCAAGGGAGCTCCCTAGAGAGCCAGAGTGCCCAGGTTTCTTGATTGAGAAGTTGCCTCCAGGAATTCGGACAGTTTTACAGATTGGGCTGTATGAATTCAGTGGGCCTCACTCCAGAGGGTCAGAATGTTAGTCTGCTTTTGGTTTTTCATCTGTTTTGTTCCTTGAATCAATGCCATTGATAAGTTGTCTTTAATAAATCATGTGTTCTTTACATTGGTGCTGTGATGGGCTGAAACCTCAGAGAAGTCTCTGGGAGCAGGGAAGAAAGTTTGAACAGGGATGGAGTCAGAAGTCTCCCTAGGGTATTCTGAAAGACCAGGAAGTCTTGTCTTAAGAGCTTGTGGCAGACCTCATTCAACCACAGCAAGTTATAGCTAGTGGGAGTGTGGACTGGGGAAGGATGTGTAACATACATGGTTACACAGCAAGTTATGTTTTAGATTTAAAAAGTTTGGAAATTCAAAAACGTAAATAAAACAGGTCACCCATAATCTCACAAAGTTAATGACAACGTTAGACTTTTTAAGCGAATGTAATTTTTGTTACATAATTATCCTTTTCTTGATAGTTTTGTATATTAGAGCAAGTTGTATGATGAAAAAAATTTTGTGAGTTCTATATACTATCTGTTATTAGGTGCCATTGAGTCAGTGTCAACTCATAGTGACCCTGTGTACAACAGAATGAAACATTGCCCGATGCTGCACCATCTTCTCAGTTGTTATGCTTGAGCCCATTGTTGCAGCCACTGTGTCAATCCATCTCATTGAGCGTCTTCCTCTTTTTTGTTGACCCTCTACTTTACCAAGCAGGATGTACTTCTCCAGGGACTGATCCCTCCTGATAACAAGTCCAAAGTACCTGAAATGAAGTCTCACCATGCTTGCTTCTAAGGAGCATTCTGGCTGTACTTCCTCTAAGACAGATTTGTTTGTTCTTCTGGCAGTCCATAGTATATTCAGTATTCTTTGTCAACACCATAATTCAAAGACATCAATTCTTAGGTCTTTCTTATTCATTGTCCAGCTTTCTCACATATATGAGGCAATTGAAAATACCATGGCTTGGTTCAGGTGCACCTTAGTCCTCAAAGTGACATCTTTGCTTCTCAACACTTCAAAGAGGTCTTTTGCAGCAGATTTGCCCAGTGCAATATGTCGTTTGATTTCTTGACTGCTGCTTCCATTGGCATTGATTTGTGGATCCAAGTAAAATGAAATCCTTGACAACTTCAATGTTTTCTCTATCACGTTGTTGTTTATTGGTACAGTTGTGAGGATTTTTGTTTTATGTTGAGGTATAGTCCATACTGAAAGCTGTAGTCTTTGATCTTCATCAGTAAGTCCTTCAAGTCCTCTTTGATTTCAGCAAGCTTGGTTGTGTCATTGCATATTGTAGGTTGTTAATGAGTCTTCCTCCAATCCTGATGCTTCGTTCTTCTTTATATAGTCCAGCTTCTGAGATTATTTGCTCAGCATACAGATTGAATAAGTTTGGTGAAATGATACAACCCTGATGCGCACCATTCCTGATTTTAAACCACACAGTATCTCCTTGTTCTGTTTGAATGATGGCCTCTTAGTCTATGTACGGGTTCCTCATGAGCACAATTAATTGGTGTAGAATTCCCAATCTTCAAAATGCTACCCATAATTTGATACGATCAACACAGTCGAATGCCTTTGCATAGTCAGTGGAATGCCTTTGTGTAGTCAATGGATGGTATACTAGGTATATTATCTAGTATGCTAAAAATGTCCTTAATTCAGTCCTATTTCTGAATATTTTGCTTATTTGAGCCCCTATTATACATAATGTAATGAATATCTGTTTTTGAAGTCCTTGCATTTCTGATTATTTCCGCACCTCAGTGCTGTAAAGGTTGAATGGTATGAATAATTTTAAGGGTTTTCATACTGTAAGAATGGTGTGGTGGTGGTGAGGGCATCTTGACCTCCTCTGACTTCTCAAGGGGGAGGTCGCTGAGCTTTCTTGCTCTGTGGGCCAGGGAAGTCCACCATGCTGTCTCCTGCTTCTGCTGTCTCTGCCATTTTTTCTGTCTCTGGTGTTAACAGCTCTCTGTCTCCTGGGTCTAGGAGGTTCTCAGCACAGGGATCTCAGGTCCAAAGGACACGCTCCATTCCTAGCTCTTCTTTCTTGGTAGGGAGGCCCCCTGCACCACCCTCCCCCCCAACCCCCGCTTCTCTCTCCTTTTATAAAAGGTGTGCCTCAAGAAGTAAGGGCATGACTTGAATAAGGGTGGTGACTAGGGTAAGGGTGGTGACTTGAGTCACACTCTCTAGTAAGGCAGTGATGCAAGATACATGCCACCCTAATCCTGCCTTATTAACATAATGGACAACTCACTCCCAGATGGGATCATAACCACAGGCAGAGACTAGGATTTACATCACAAAATGGAGGATATTTACATTAGATTACAAAATGGAGGATGACTGTATTACATAACTGCCAAACCACTGAAAATCATGGCCCAGCCAAGCTGACACAGAACCATCAGTTTCCATACAGCTTATTTGCATAGTCCCAATCATTGTGTGGGAGTCACAAAGACTACGGCTAGAAGGGCTGTATTAAGTGATTCACTGCACTGAACTTACATACTGCTTAACTGTTTTCTGTAATAGTTTGACCAGTTTCCATTTCAACCAGCAGTTACCATCAGTTGCCTGCGTCGTTGTCTGCGCTGGATGTTATTAAGGAAATCTTTGTCCATCTGGTGGGAATTTTGGCTTATTTTATGGTGTAACTGTTCGGAGAATGGGCTCTGGCGTCAGACCTGTAGACTTCCTTGTTCTGCCGACTAGGAAGTCCCTTTCGGGACTCGAGGATTAAATTAGACCAGTTCTAGACACTGCTTGGTGCTCCTTATACAGGAGTTTTTTGTACAGGGGAAGAGTCCGGTGCAGACCCGTGGGAGGAGGCGGGGCGGAGCCGAGCCTGACGGCGGCCAATCGTGGGCTGAGGTGGTGGTGCCAGGACCCTCATGCCCGTGTCTTAAAAGGGCAAAGAAAGGGCGCCGGGACACCCACTGGGCGCACGTTTTGCTGCCCTCGTTGTTAGTACTAGCGCTTTTGAGGGTCAGGGAGTGGAATATCCTAAGACACTGTCAGCCTCCCAAACTCCCGTCTGCCCCTATTCTTACGTGGACCCCGCAAACCAGAGCGGCCACTTTAAGAACCTTGCGAGTCAGACGCCCGAGGTCGCCGCGTTCCCGCAACCCCTCAGGCTGCGTTCCATCGCCTACCTAGCCTCTGTTCTCCGCCATGCGGGTTCTGCGGACCGGTCTGACCCTGGCGCTGGGCACGGGGCTAGGCGCAGCCGCAGAGGGCTGGCGGCAGCGGCGGCGGCAGGCAGACGCGCAGGCGGCGCCGGGGCTCCTGGGCCGGCTGCCGGTGCTGCCCGTGGCGGCGGCGGCTGAGCTCCCCGCCTTGCCTACGGGTCCGGCGGGCGGCGGCCCGGGCGAGCTGGCCAAGTACGGGCTGCCCGGGCTGGCGCAGCTCAAGAGTCGCGAGTCGTACGTGCTGTGCTACGACCCACGCACCCGCAGCGCCCTTTGGGTGGTCGAGCAGCTGCGGCCGGAGCGGCTCCGCGGCGACGGCGACCGCCGCTCTTGTGACTTCCGCGAGGACGACTCGGTGCACGTGTACCACCGCGCCACCAATGCCGACTATCGCGGGAGCGGCTTCGATCGCGGCCACCTCGCTGCAGCCGCCAACCACCGCTGGAGCCAGAAAGCTATGGATGACACCTTCTACCTGAGCAACGTCGCGCCCCAGGTAGCGCCTGTGCACTGGTTGTGGGATGTGGGGCCAGCCACCTCGCTTCTGAGTCTAGGTTTGCTCATCTGCTGAGTGGGTAGCCGCTGAGCACGCGCTTAGGTCAGGCGCGGCGTGAGGGAGGTTCGGAGTAATGGGGACGCTCGCTGTGCGTGTCCCAGCTCCGAGCTCAGGGTCTGCACTTATACTAGGGCTTGAACTCACTGCGGGCCCTAGGCTCCCTGAGCTTCAGTCTTCCTGGCTGTAAAATGTAGCGTAGAGGTGCTAACGACAAAATGCATATGAAAGTACTGAGCACATTTCTTGGCCCAGGCAAGCATTCAGTAAATACTAACTATAATGAGGACACTGAAGCTCAGAGAGTTACAGTGACTAGTAGCTCAGTGTCACACAGTGGGCCTCAGGAAGAGAACCCAGGCAGTCTGACTACAGGAGCCTGAGTTTTCAAGCACTGCCCTACCCTGCCTGCTGCACACAATCGGGCTGTTAGTACCAGTCAGCCTGCACCCTTGACAAGCTTCCCTACCATTGGCCCCAAGCCCATCAGGACCAGGCACCCCAGTGGATGGAGACTGATGGGGGCTCTGGATGAAGCTGTAGGGGTTGAGCCAATGACCTGACTTCTTACGCTTTCTTAGTGGCACAGCCACTTTGTACTGATGTCGGGAGCTAAAGTGATGGGAGTCAGTAGCAGATTGTTTAAAGTTCCCAGCTGGGCTCTGAACGTGGTTCAAATTGGGGGGAAAAAAGAAGAGAGAATTAGGAGAGCTGGCCTTCCCATGAGCCCCTCCAGGGGCCAGGCCTCAGTTTCTCTCTCTGAAAGAAAGTGAGAAAATTTGCTCTTTTCCTTCTTGCAGCTCTTTGAAGAAAGAGTTTTGAGACCTGGGGGTGCTCGTTCTCCTATCCTAGATGGAGTGAGGGTGACTAGCACCCAGGGCTTTGAACCCATTCTTCCTTGGTTCAGTCATGGCTGAAGAAGCAACACCGGAACAGACCCAAATTTTTTAAAATTTGAGTGAACTGTAATGGGAAAAATTATGGGTCAAAGCCCTGCTAGAAACTTAAACTCCCCTTTAGAAAACAAGGGCAGTGTATGTGTTGCATAGCAACCAAATCTCTTGCCATTGGATTTTGCTATTTTGTGCAGAGTCTGAAATACCAGCACCCCACTCAAAGACGGCAGCCCACAGCGCCACTTTGAATGTGTCACTGTCCTCAGTCCTGGCAGTAATCCAATCTCATCCATCAGGCTCCTGAAAGGGCTCACTACTTCTCTTCTGAGTCTCCCATTCCAGGGCTTTGACCTGTAACTTTTCCCATTCCAGTTGTAGTTCTGGATCACCCAAATTTTAAAAATTCAAGTCTGTTCCGGTTTAGGTTTGTTGGCCATGACTAAACTGGTTCTAACCAGTTCGAAGCCCAGTTAGCACCCCATCAGCACTACCCAGGCTCTGTCCTGATGGCCATGTGTGATGGAGTGACTCTCCTTGAACTTCATTTTCTCCTCTTGCTTGCCCCCAGCTAGACACTCCTGGCTTGGTGCCAGTGCCCACACCCCCAGAGCCTGTGGCAGCCCTTGCAAGAGTGGGAGGGAGTCTCTACCCAGGTCCCACTGAGCCCCATCTCTCCTCCCAGGTGCCCCACCTCAACCAGAATGCCTGGAACAACCTAGAGAAGTACAGCCGCAGCTTGACGCTTACCTACCAAAATGTCTATGTCTGCACAGGGCCGCTCTTCCTGCCCAGGTGAGGCTGGAACTGGGGGTCTTGGAATAGCAGGGCCTCACAGTCACCTGCAGGCCTCCTCCTGCCACTCACCCCATTTAGGCTTGACCCAGGCTCTGGGTCAACACTGTCAGGTCACTACTCATCTGGTTTCTTGCCAGGTGTGCCTGTCTCCCTGCCTCAGCAACACGCCCCCCCCCCCCCCCCATCCACAGCCAGAGACCTTTTAGGTACTCACCTGTACCTCTCCTCTCTGCAAGGGTACCCTTGCTCCTGTCTCCTCCAGCACCTCTTGCCACACCCACGCCAATCCTAATCTGCCCAGATAGAAATCTTGCAGCTCCCTGAATGCACCATGCTCTTGCTTTCAGCCTCTCTTCTTGGAGCACCCTTTTCCCAATTTGAACACAGATCTGCCTGACCAAGAGCCTTCACTCTTGTCCCTTTGCAGCCCTGCCTCCCAGGTGGGACTGAGCTCTTTGTACACTCAGTGATTTTCCTGGCCCCCTGAGGACAGGGATGAGGCAATAGGTTGTGGCTAAGCAGCTGGCTCTGGAGTCCACAGGTCCTATCACCTAGCCCCTAAGCAAGTGACTTGTGAGACTCAACATTTTCTTCTGTAAAATGAGGACAATACCTGTTACCTACCTCAGGGTTATTGAGGGCACTCAGTGGGATGGTAGATAGCACCTGCTTAATCCAGGGCCTGACCCACAGTCGGGGCTCAGCACTAGCTGGCCCAGGTGGTGGCTGAGGTATTGGTAAGTATTAATTAGCAAGTGCCTTCTATGGCCTACTGAGATGGAGGGGACTCTGCTGAGAAGCCCAGATGTCATTCATCCAGTGTTCTGGGTACCTACTAAACACCAGGTCCCATGCTGGGTACTGGAAATTCAGTCATCACTGTCCTTGCCATATTTGGGTGTTCACCCTCCATAGAGAGAGACAGTTATCAGATGTCACATTGGGATGAATGTGAGTGTTCACAAGGTCTGATTCTTATAGCAGTATTTATTGTCTCCCACTCTGTCTGACCCAGGGCTGAGCATGAGAAAACAGAGGGTAAGAGTCAGTCTAAGAGAGGGTTCCCAGCCTTGAGGGGGAGCTAGGTAGGACACAGAAGCCTCGCACTGACACAAAGGTTGAGACTGGGTCAGGGAAGGCTTCCTGGAGGTGGTGGCCTTGGGTCCGACCAGGCCCCAGCCCTCCTGGGAGCCCTGAAAGGACATGTGTGCCTGGGTCTGCCCACAGGACGGAGGCTGATGGGAGGTCCTACGTGAAGTACCAGGTAATTGGCAAGAACCACGTGGCGGTGCCCACACACTTCTTCAAGGTGCTGATCCTGGAGGCAGCTGGTGGGCAAATCGAGCTCCGTTCCTACGTGATGCCCAATGTACCTGTAGATGAGGCAATCCCACTGGAGCGCTTCCTGGTGCCCATTGAGAGCATCGAGCGGGCCTCAGGGCTGCTCTTTGTGCCAAACATCTTGGCACGGGCAGGCAGCCTCAAGGCCATCACTGCTGGCAGCAAGTGAGGGCGGTGGCCCAGTGAGACTGGGGGTTTATGGGGTTGGGTCACATTAAACATCATTATTTTTAGAGACAAGTCTTGGCTGCATCTGTTCCAGGTGACCCACAGGAACCCCTGGCTTCACTGCGGCTTCTCTGATAGCTTGACAGAAACTTCACCTGGGCCGGGCACCCGCCTGGGTGAGGCTGGGCTGCAGGGCAGCCAGGGAGATGAGGATGGCTTCCTGGAAGAGAGAGTGCAATGGGTTGGGGCCTGGAATGCTTGCCCAAGGCTGACTGGGTCCTCCAGTTCCTGGCCTATCTTCAGTGCCTGACTGCCCAAGATTTAGCTCCTTGGGGCCTGCTGTCCTCAGAAGGGCTATGTGGAGATTAATGACAGGCCTGAGTGCTGCCACTTGGCCACTGCATGCCCTGCCAGGAAGGGCCCCACCATCTCTGTTCCTTAGCCTTCTCCTCTGCAAAATGGGGATGACAGTAATAACATCCACCTCCCAAGGTCACCTGCCCTCCCCAACATGATGGGCAGGAAGTTCTTAGCCCTCAGTGCAAGTGCTGGGAGGGTGGGAGCTGGAATTTCTGTTGGGAGGGTATGGCTGGCAGACTCACAGCACCTGGCCTGGGCAGGGCCCTCCAGAACAGGTAGACTGGGGCTATCTGCCCTGTTGAGTCCCCACTTCTTTGAGACTGACAGAAGCAATGGAGCCTCCACTAGCCAAGCACCCACAAGCACAGCATTCTGTGCTGACCTCAAAGCAGGTTCACAGGTTCCGAGGATGCCCAGGAATAAGGCTCTCAGATAGAGGTGCATACTGCTTCCCTGTACAGAGGCATGGAGGCCAGGGAAGAGAGCTCCCTGGCCCACTGTCACACACCGAGAAGTGGCAGAGCTGGGGTCAGTGAGGGACACTGAGCATCCAGCTAAAGAAACTGAGGCTCAGAGCAGGGACAGGCAGGGTTTCCTGGATCACCAGCCAGGGAGCAGAGGGCTGGCACTAAGACCTAGGACTCTTGACTCCCAGCTGCACTGGCATCCTGTCCCCACCCCAAGTCTGCTGTGGTGAGAGGCAGTGAGGAGAGCATCTCCAAAGGAGGCTGGCTCAGGACAGCTTTGGGTAGGGAGGGCTACAGGAGGTAGTTACAACTCCCTTTGGACAGATCCCAAGGTGTTCCATCTGCTGGGACGCTGGCCCCACTGCAGGTAGCTGAACCTTGGGAAAAGCCTGGGACTGGAGGTGGGGGAGGAGGCAGGCTTACCTCAGTGCGGATGGTACGGCTGCCCTGGTTGGGGCAGGTGTTGACGTACAGGTCGAAGAGGACACTGGGTTCAGCCACCTCCAGGTTAGGGTCAGCATCCACTCCAGCTTCTAGTCCCTGAAGGCCCCCAAATACCACGAGGGCATGCCTGGCACCCATGGGTAGGGGAGGGATCAGCGACTCTTCATTAAGACCCCACTGAACACAGTCCCCAGAGCTCTCAGCCCCCCACACACAGTAGGGACCCAGTCTGTACAACTTTGCCCCCATGAGGCAGGTTCCCAGCTCCAGTCCTTACCCTCCCCCAAGGCCGTGCCCACCTGAAGCTGGGGAGCTGGGCAGAGGCCACATCTGAGCCTCGTTCTGACGTCCCAATAGTCAGGTCATACCCGTCCTTGAAGGGGGCCTCAGCAAACACAGCACCTGGGGGTGGGGTCAGCTCAGCAGGGGTCCTGCTCCCTACCAGCCACAGTCTCTCAGCTGTGAGTGTATACTGATGGGGGAGGGATAGAGAAGGGGACTCAAGTAAGGGAGCCACCTCCACACCCTCCACTGTTTGTGGGAAGCCAGGGCTATCTCTGCATAGAGACTGGGCAGGGTAGAGACCAAGCCTGTGCTAGGCTGGGGAAAAAAGCAGAGGGTGTGGGTGGGAAGGTGCTCTGAGAGCCTATAGTGGATCTGGCCCTACTGTCCCCATTCCCAACCTCACAGCAGACATTACTAATTAATCATGCAACTTTCGTCAGGAATCCTTAAGCGCACTCAAGCAGTGCACTGGAGTACCATCCCTGGCCATGCAGACACGAAGACCAGGTCCAGAAATGGAAAGGCACTTGCCTAAGGACAAGTTGGTAGGATGAGGACCCCAGTCTGACTTTAGGATCAAGCAAGGCTCTCTGCTGCCTCCCAGAGGGATAGATAGATAGTCACAGGAGAAAGCTTGGTCCTTACTGAGGCAGGAGGCCAGCCGGACAGTGTAGCCCCAGTAGAGACCAGCTTTGGTACGAGGGTCCTGTGAGGACACAACTTTTCCACGGTAGGTCTTGCTTTCTGGAAGGGAAGCAGAGCATCTGTGAAGACTGGGGAAGGGGGCAGCAAGGTGGAAGGAGGTGGCTCTGAACACCGAGGCTGGCCAGGCCACCGCAGGGGCTGGGGAAGCTTCCAGATACCCGAGAGCTGCTTCTGGTTCAGTCGCACGGTCACTCGCAGTCCAGGCTCCAAGTTCTTGTCAATCTTCACCTCCTGGGAGAGAAGCTTGAAGAAATGGGTGCTGTCCCCCCCAGGACTAGCAGGGTCTCTCTCAGATGCCAGGGGATCTGTGGGGCTAGTAAGCGACCCTGTGTCCCCTTTCTCTGGCACCTGGGCCAGGCCTGCCCACAGGAGACTCAACCACAGACGCTGATCAAAAATGAACACCTCCTACGAAGGGCCTGGCATAGGAGGAAGTAAGTATTTCATGAACAGATGAAATCCCGGTTTCTACATTTTGGTGGCTCTGCCATTTACTAACTTTAGAAATCTGAGCAGGTCATTTAACCTCCCTGAGCCTCAGCTCCCTCATCTGTCGAACAGAAAACATAAACAAAAGCTATTACACTGCACAGCTCCTGGCATGAAGTAAGTGCTTAATACATGGCAGCTATTACGAACAGTAATAATCGATGTTTATGTGTTTTCCCCAATTTTGCATTTATCAGCTTTTTTAGGCACTCTCTTCCACTTCGGAGAGCTTCTCATGCTTTTCCCTACTGTGTCTGTTCCATTCTGCTTTACTTTTAGCTGGTTATTCCTGGTCTGTTTATTTGTGAGGAGGGGGTTCCACACATTTAAATGTTTTTGCCTCTGACCCAAGGAGACTTGAGAGCAAATTGCTGGAAAATTAATGCTTCCAATCCCTGGCTTAGTTCTTCATCACACTGGAGCAACCCCAGAATGATTGATTTTTTTTTTTTTTTGTCTTTTTTTTTAACATGAAGACTGTCTTGTTGTTTCAGTTTTTTAAAAAGCAGTAAACTCGTTCTCCGTTTCATCTTATTGAGCCCTGTTTTTAGCACTTCCCTGGCCCACATCTGCATTAATGGGGGCTTCACAGGCAGATACCTGGGTCCAGGGCTCCCCACCCACATGCCCTGCCTCCCCTGCATAACCAGGTGTGTCCAGGAGGGCATCCTAAGCAGGTGGCAGGCCCACCTTCTCATTCCTACCTTCTTCATGCCACAGTTGACAAAGGAGCCGTGGCCTGGCCGGGTGGGCCGATCTAGCACGATGCCCTCTCGGAAGTCAGATTCCTCATCTTGCCGCATGTGGTGAGGGCTGTCCAAGGGGTTCAGCAGCCCTGTGGGTGGGGAGGGTCCAGAAGGAGTCTGGGAGAGGCTAAAGAACACTGGGGTGTGGCAGGGGACCCTGGTTCAAGTAACAACGCTGCCAAAGACCTGCTGTTTGACATTGGGCACAGGCCTCACCTCCCTGGGCCTGTTTCTCAACCGTACAATGGGTGGGTAGGACAGGATGATTTCTTAGTGTCTGGGGAGGGATGATCCATGGGAAATGTGGGTAAGGCCCACCAAGCCTTACCTGCAAACTGTAGATCCTGGTGCTTGGGGAAGAATGCCTTTCTCAGGTACCTAGTAAAGAATGCCAGTCTCAAGAGGTTACCAGGGGAGGCACCTTGACCACTCCTCACTCACGCTCGGGAAGTTCGCCCTCTATCCCCCTTACTGTGGACACTCCAGGTACTGCAGGATGCGGGCCAGCTGTACACATGCCTGCCCCTTCTTGCCGACTCCCATGAATTCCCCCTCCACAGTCCTAAAGAAAAAAGAGATCTGCTGTGTTTCCAGCCTCCTTCAAGAGCTCCTCCCATCCAGTCTGATCCTCTGCAGTCAGTGCCTCGCCTAGCAACCCTACTCACTTGTGATTACAATGAGGGCATTGGGGGTGGGGGCAAGGTAAAGTCCCTCCCTTCTCTCTGAGTCCTGGCGCCCTATGGGTGGCCCCTTACTTGGCGTCTTGGCCCTCTTCATCAAACACCACAATCTCATCCACACAGAAGATGGCGCAGGCTCTGGCAATCTGACCTGCCAGGTAGGTGCGAAGCTCAGGTGACTGGGCGTTATCCAGGATGGAGCCTGGCAGAGCCACGCTCAGGGTGTAAGGCTGCCCTGGGAAGCGGATGGGTGTTTATGGTAAGCGTAAGAGGACAGGACCCCATATCCCCTTGCGCCTTCTGCCCCCAGGGCACAAAGTTAGAGAATTTTCCAATTGGGAAGAATTTTGAGATCAGCAAAATAGATCCAATTTCCCTCTCTGGCCTCAGTCTCCCCAGGATGAAAAGGGACTCTGCTCTCCAGGGCTCCTAGCAGCATGGCAGACCACACTGGGCAAGGCCAAGGAGTGGTTAGAAGCATTGACCTGACTTCACATCCTGGTTCTGCCCCTTACTGCCTCAGTTCTCCAGGTTTAAATGGGGATATGAAAACTAGTATCTTTTAAATCATTAACAGGTAGTAAGGACTAACAAAAGGGGTTCTCGTGGTGCAACAGTTAAGCTCTCAGCTGCTAACTGAAAGGTTGACAGTTTGAACCCACCCAGCGGCTCCACAGGAGAAAGACCTGGCAATCTGCTTCTGTAAAAGATTACAGCCTAGAAAACCCTATGGGACAGTTCTACTCTGTCACATGGGGTTGCTGAGTTGAAAATCAACTCAATGGCACCTAACATCATCATCAAATGAGCCTTTTATGTGTGAAATTGACCCGGTAATGCTAGGAGGTAGGTACTGTTTTTAATCCCCATTTACAGGTGAGACCCTGTGGCTCAGAGGGGTGAAATACGTGGCCCAAGGTCACACAAAAGGTGGGACAGCTGAGATACAGCTTCTGGGTCCAGAAGGACCACCACACTATCTCCCTCCCAAGGTTGTCAGGAGGGAGCTGTGAAACAACACCCATAAAGGACTTCCATTGGTGTCTGGCATAGATGATGTGCCCAGTGGCTGTCCCCACTGTTATTATCATTGGTAACCACCAGGCTCTACAAGGGTCAGATGGGGCTCCCTAACCCTCCAGAGTTTCGGGTCTGGCAGAGGAGAGACGACACAATTTGTTAGGTTAGATTCAGACGTACTAATGTGGAAGAACATCCAGGACATAGTGTGGGATGAGAAAAACCAGGATCCAGAAGAGCATCGATAAAATTTTTTGGTCTCATTTTTGTAAAATTACACATCTTTCTACATGGGTGTAAGTGGGCACAGTGTCCGGACAAAATTTCACCACAATGGTTAGGGGCATTTTTCCTGCTTTATAGTTTTCAGTACTGTTTTGGGGGTTTTGTTTTGAGCATGTATTGTTTATAATGAGAAAACAAAGGGAGGCATTTTTATTTATGAAAATTGAAATAAAGCACACAGTAAGTGCTCAATAAAACCATAAAAATTAACTACCATTATGATCATAAGGTTCTGAAGTTATAAAGGTATGAAATTGATGCTCACCCTCCAAAAGCTTGAAATCTGCCTAACTAGGAAGTTAGGACTCAATTTGCTGTGTGACCTGGGGCAATTCCCTCCCTTTCTCTGGGCCTCCGTTTCTCCATCAGTATGTTTGGGCCCAGTAGTCTAGAGGTCCTTCCAGATACAACATAATCTGTCCTGCCCACAGGACAGACACTGTGGGCCAAAGCCTGGCTCACCCTGGTCCTCCCTCTGCAGAGCTGCCTCCTCCTCCTCCTGGCGCTTTGCCTGTTCCTCCTGTGCCCGCTGCCGTTCAAGTTTCTTCATCAGCCTGAGGTCTTTCCACTTCTTTTTCTCCTCTTTTTCTGGATAAGAGAATATCCTTATTGGTGGAGGAGGCAGGACTAGGAGGGGTTGAGGGGGCAGCCCCCTCTGAGGAGGGTCGGCCCTGGCTCTGGAGTGCTGCTGAGTATTCAGCCAGGAGTGGGCGAGGGAACCTCCCCAGGGTGCCTGGCTCCTTTCTCTCCATTTTGGTGGCTGTGGGACCAAGAGAGGACAAAGCTGGTGGCTTTCCCCAAGGCTCAGGTGTGCATTGCTAGTGTGGTCTGGGGGAAGGAGGAGCACAGAACGCCCCCCCTCCCAACCCCACACTTACTCTTTTTTTTCCATTTCCGCCACTCAATCCTTTGGCCATGTTCACTCTGGAGTAGGAGTAGAAAGGAGATTAGGAGTGTGAGGCTGAATGGTCCCACCTAGAAGGGGGTTCCACCTGCAGCTCCACTGATCTGTCTAAATGGGGGTAGTGAAGCAGTCAGGGAGCCCCCCCTACACTGCTGGCTCCAAGACGTCAGGAGAGCAGGCCCCGCTGTACCTCTAGTGCCTGGGACCAGGCCTGGAACGTAGTACACATTCATTAAAATTGTTGAATGAGTTCCCACTGGACAGAAAAGGAAACAGGCTCAGGAGACGGAACCTGCCCACAGTTGTCCTGGGAGTCAGGACAGGAAGCAGACATAAGCCACGAAAGGGCCTGTCGCTTGTGACTGTGAGCAGGGTTCTGCCTCCTGAATCCAGGCTTCCACGACGGGCCACCAGACGATGTGCCGGCGTTCCCAGATCCGACCCGGATCCCGATCTCTGGTTATCAACCCGGTTGCGACGCGCGCATCCATTAGCATGCGACCCCGTCGGGGCTTCCCGCCTCGATTCAGCCAGAAGCAGGGAGCGGGTAGTCTGGTCCCGCCAAAGGGCCCTGCGCGGTTCGTTCTCACTCCCTCTCCCAAGCGCGGAAGGGGGTAGGTTCCCACCTCCAGGCACCTACCGGGCCACAGGGCCGCTTCCCCACGCATTCCGCCATGTTCCCCAGCACATTGCAGGCCACACCCTTGCCAATCAACCTCACCTCTTCCGGCCACTTAGCTGTCCAATCGGAGCGCCACTGGCGCGCGGGGGCGTGACTTTGGCTCCCCGCGCCGGGCAGCTGCACGTGCGCGTGGACCACGATTGGCCTGGGCGGGTGGGTAACGCCGGTGGCCTGGATGAGCAGCGTGTTGTCTCGGGTGCTGTCCTGGTCCCCCAGACGACTCAGTTCGCCCTCCGGCTCCGGAAGAGCGTGACACTCAGATCACACAAGAGTAGGAGTATGATTCAGAGCTAGAAAGTACCTTAGAGATAATTTTATCTAGTTCTTTTATAGATTTATTGATTTACTCTCTTTTAAATTAAAAAATTTAAGAGTCACCATTCATTTATTCACTTAACATATCTCTTGAGCAGCAGCTATTTTGAGCCATTCACTCCGTATATAGGTCCCTGGGTGGCGCAAACGGTTTGCGCTAAGTGAAAAGGATGGCAGTTCCAACCCATCCGGTGGCACCATAGAAGAAAGGTCTGGAAATCTGCTTCCGTAAAGATTATAGCCAAGAAAATCCTGTGGACCTTAGTTCTACTCTGTAACACATGAGGTTGCGATAAGTTGGAATTGACTCCGTGGCAAGGGGTTTTGTTTGACACTCCCGGTGCTAATAGCCAGGGACACAGTGGTAAACCAGAGCATATACTGATCCCGGAACTTACAACCTAGTAGAAGAGAGAGAATAATAAAATAACCACTCACATAAATACAAACCCACCTTAAACTTTTCAAATTAAAATAAATTTAATATCAACCAATATTTCAATATAAAAGTCTAATATGCCAAATTCTCATAAACATTTCACACACTTTAAATAACATAATACGTGCTGATCATAATGATTTCAAAACTCCTTTTTTTTTTTCCCCCAAGCCTTCCTTTTGAGATCTCTCATTAAGGGTAAAGGCCTTAAGTCTAAAGATTTGGACTCTAACCATTTAACTAACATTGTAATTGCTAATTCTGATTCTCCAGTTCTATACTGATCTTGTGAGGTCTTACGTGCATGCCTTGCCATGATTACCTTGCAATAAACTAAACAAGTTTATGCGTGTCACACTTGAGTATATCTCTATTAATTTTCTTTCTTTTTATTATCGTGCTTTAGGTGAAAGTTTACAGAACAAATTAGTTTCTCATTAAACAATTAATACAAAAGTTTTTGGGGACATTGGTTGCCAACCCTGTGATGTGTCAACACTCTCCCCTCTTCACCCCAGGTTTCCTGTTTCCATTTGTCCAGTTTTCCTGTCCCTTCGTATCTTCTCGTCTTTGCTTTTGGGATGGTGTGCCCATGTAGTCTCCTATACATGATTGAACTACGAGGCACATTCCTCATGTGTGTTATTGTTGGCCCTATAGACCGGTCTAATCTTTGGCTGAAGGGTGAACCTCAGGAGTGACTTCAGTACTGAGTGAAAAGTGTCCTGGGGCCATACTCTTGGAGTTTCTCCAGTCTGTCAGACTAGCAAGTCTGGTCTTTTTTTGTGTGTGTGAATTTGAATTTTGTTCTACATTTTTCTCCAGCTCTGTCTGGGGCCTTCTATTGTGATCCCTGTCAGAGCAGTCAGTGGTGGTAGCTAGGCACCATCTAGTTGTTCTGGGCTCAGTATGGTGGAGGTTGTGATAGTTATGGTCCATTAGTCCTTTGAACTAATATTTCCCTTCTGTCTTTTTTTTTTTTTTCCCATTCTCCTTTGCTCCAGCTGGGATGGGACCAGTAGATGTATCTTAGACGGCCACTCACAGGCTTTTAAGACCCAGACACTACTCACCATAGTCGGATGTAGAACATCTTCTTTATAAACTATGTATACCAACTGAGCTAGATGTCCCCAGAGACCATGGTCCCCAAGCCCTCAGCCCAGTAATTCTGTTCCTCAGGGAGTTTGGATGTGTCGATTTTTACCAACGTATGAAGTCTGAAATTGATCAAACACGCAATCAAGATGCACTGATAATTACTGGTAATTGGAATGCGAAAGTTGGAAACAAAGAAGGATCTGTAGCTGAAAAATATGGCCTTGGTGAAATGACAGTGGAGAGCATATGACAGAATTTTGTAAGACCAATGACTTATTCACTGCAAATACCTTTTTCAACAACAGAAACAGGGACTATACATGTGGACGTCACCAGGTGGAAAACACAGAGATAAAATCTATGGAAAGAGACCATGGAAAACTCAATATCATCTGTCAGAACCAGGCCGGGGCCGAGTGAGGAATAGACCATCAATTGCTCATATGTAGGTTTAAGTTGAACCTGAAGAAAATTAAAACAAGTCCATGAGAACCAAAATATGACCTTGAGTATATCTCACCTGAATCTGGAGACCTTCTCAAAAATAGATTTGATGAATTGAATACTAAGAACAGAAGACCAGACGAGTTGTGGGATGACATAAAGGACAACATACATGAAGAAAGAAAAAGGTCATTTAAAAGACAGGAAAGAAAGAAAAGACCAAAATGGATGTCAGAAGAGACTCTGAAGCTTGCTCTTAAATGTAGAGCAGCTAAAGCAAATGGAAGAAATGTTGAAGTAAAAGAGCTGAATAGAAGATTTCAAAGGGCAGCTCAAGAAGACAAAGTAAAGCATTATGATGAAACATGCAAAGACCTGGAATTAGAAAGCCAAAAGGGAAGAACACACTTGGCATTTCTCAAGTTGAAAGAACTGAAGAAAAAATTCAAGTGTCGAGTTGCAATACAGAAGGATTCTATATGTAAAATATTGAATGACCAAGGAAGCATCAAAAGAAGATGGAAGGAACACAGAGTCACTGTACCAAAAAGAATTGGTCAGCATTCAGCTATTTTAGGAGGTAGCATATGATCAAGAACCAGTGGTACTGAAGATTCAAGTTCAAGCTGCAGTGAAGACACTGGCAAAAAATGAGGCTCCAGGAATTGACGGAATACCAGTTGATATGTTTCAACAAACAGATACAGTGCTGGAGGTGCTCACTCATCCATGCCAAGAAATTTGGAAGACAGATACCTAGCCAACGAAGTGGAAGAGATCCATATTTGTGCACATTCCAAAGAAAGGTGATCCAACAGAATGCGGAAATTATCAAACGATATCATTAATATCACATACAAGTAAAATTTTGCTACAGATAATTCAAACACAGTTGCAGCAGTACATTGACAGGGAACTGCCAGATATTCAAGACAGATTCAGAAGAGGACATGGAATGAAGGATATCATTGCTGATGTCAGATCTTGGCTGAAAGCAGAGAATACCAGAAGGATGTTTACTGTGTTTTATTGACTATGCAAAGGCATTCAACTATGTGGATCATAACAAATTATGGATAATATTTTGAAAAATGGAAATTCCAGAACACTTAATTGTGCTCATGCGGAACCTGTACATAGACCAAGAGGGAGTTGTTTAAACAGATCAAGGGGATATTGCATGGTTTAAAGTCAAGAAAGGTGTGCATCAGGGTTGTATCCTTTCACTATAGTTATTCAGCCTGTATGCTGAGCAGAAAATCCAAGAAGCTAGACTATATGATGAAGAACATGGCATCAGGATTGGAGGAAGACTCATTAACAACCTGTGATATGCAGATGACACAGTTTTGTTTGCTGAAAGTGAAGATGACTTGTGGCACTTACTGATGAAGATCAAAGACTTCAGCCTTCAGTATGGATTACATCTCAACACAAAGAAAACAAAAATCCTCACAACTGGACCAATAAACAACATCATGATAAACAGAGAAAAGATTGAAGTTATCAAGGATTTCATTTTACTTGGATTTGCAATCAACGCCAATGGAAGCAGCAGTCAAGAAATCAAACGACATATTGCATTGGGCAAATCTGCTGCAAAAGACCTCTTTAAAGTGTTGAAAAGCAGGAGGTGGGGCCAAGATGGCAGAGTAGTCAGATGCTTCCAGAGGTACCTCTTATAACAAAGACCCGAGAAAACAAGTGAATCAATCATGTATGACAGTCTGGGAGCCCTGAACATCAAAGGCAAAGTTGAGGAATCAGACTAAGTGGCAGGAGGAGGGAAAGATGGTTCAGAAGCAGCGAGGAGTTGCCAGATCCGACCTGGTGGGAACTAGCACCCTGTAGGCCATATTGGCTGGCGTGTGAGGCGAGGCAAGCAGTGGTGTCCAGGACACATTTTCCACACCGGCAGAGACCGAGTTGAGGAGAGTCTACTCAAGCCTCCAGAACCAGCGAAAAGCGGCGTTCAATCAGCAAAAGATTAAGTAAATGCGTCTAACCTACCACGTTGGTAAAAAAACACCCTGTTTGGGAAGAACCTCTCTCTCATTTTTCCTGCTCCCTCCTGGCTCTGCACCAGATCTGGGCCAGCTTCAGTGATTGCTGCATGCCCTAGGCCTGAAGTAGGACTCTTTACATGCCCTGAGCCATTCTCCCAGTCTTGTAGAGGGAACAAATTAACAAACAGGAAAAAAAATAATCTGCCAGCTCCCCTAAGCCTGGAACTCAGGACAGGCACATCTCCCTAGACACAAGCATAAGGGGTCCATGGACTTTGAATGCCTTTCACCCCTGCACAGACCTGTGTTGGCCCATTTCAAAAGTGTAGGCCCTTGTTAGCATAGTATAATAGGGTATATATCTGAAGCCTAACTTCAACTGTATCAGCTATATGGTGGAGTGGCAAGTTTGTGACATTTGACACCACTCTGCCCATTAAACAGGGTCCTCACCTACCCACATCTGGGGCCTGAGGGCTGGTCGGTCCACCCACGCCACCTAGCCACCTGGGACAGGGGTCCAAAAATAAGTGGCGCCTCCCAGTCCTTACAGCCAACAGCTTTGAGTGCCCATAGTCTGGCTGCAAAATCCACCCACCTATGCATTCTAGGGAACAGGGACACACTCCTCCCAGGCACTCAGGTGCAACCATCAGCCCCCTGCCTTGCTCAGCGCGTGAACCCCTACTGCAGCCAGATACCTGCGCCTACTCCAATCACCCTTGCCCATCTAGGACTGTAGGTGAGAGCCTGCACCACACACTTGGTGACCGATGACCTGGACACCTGAGCTGAATCCATACAAGAAAAGTAAACAGACTCCTAGGCTCACATACCTAGTAACAGATCTGACCACCAGGTGACAGGACGTTAGAAATTCAAAGGTGCCAATAATCTAACTAGCTTACATGAGCAGCCTATTTGGGCATATTAAAATAAAGAAAAACAAGAAGCTAGGGCACAGTAAGCAAACATAAATAAATATAATAAGTTATTGATGGCTTGGAGACAACAGTCAATATCAAGTAACATAAAGAGGCAGACCATGAAGGCTTCAGCAACCGCCCAAAACAAAGAATCAAGAAATCTTCCGGAGGAAGAGAATTTCTTGGAATTACCGGAGGTAGAATACAAAAGATTAATATACAGAATTATTCAAGAGATCAGGCAAAACACAGAAAAATCCAAGGAACACACAGACAAAGCAATAGAGAAACTTAAGAAGATTAGAGAAGAGCATAATGACAAATTTAACAGGCTGCAAGAATCCACAGAGACAGCAAACAGAAATCCAGAAGATTAACAATAAAATTTCAGAATTAGACAAATCAATAGAAAGTCATAGGAAGAGAATTGAGGCAATGAAAATTCGAATTAGTGAGACTGAAGATAAAGCACTTGACACCAATTTATTTGAGGAAAAATCAGATTAAAAAAATTTAAAAAAAAATGAAGAAACCCTAAGAATTATGTGGGACTCTGTCAAGAGGAATAACCTACAAGTGATTGGAGTACCAGAACAGGGGAAAATAACAGAAAATACAGACAGAACTGTTGAAGATTTGTTGGCAGAAAACTTCCCTGATATTGTGAAAGATGAGAAGATATCTATCCAAGATGCTCACTGAACCCCACACAAGGTAAATCCTAAAGTGTTGAAAAGCAAAGATGTCACATTGAAGACTAAAGTGCAGCTGACCCAAGCCATAACATTTTCAATCACTTTATATGCACGCGAAAGCTGGACAATGAATAAGGAAGACCAAAGAAGAATTGATGCCTTTGAATTATGGTATTGGTGACAAATATTGAATATACCATGGACTAACAGAAGAATGAACAAATCTGTCTTGGAAGAAGTACAGCCAGAGTGCTCCTTGGAAGCGAAGATGGTGAGACCTTGTCTCACGTACTTTGGACATGTTATCAGGAGTGACCAGTCCTTGGAGGACATCGTGCTTGGTAATGCAGAGGGTCAGAGAAAAAGAAGACCTTTGACAAGATGGACTGACACAGTGGCTGCAACAATGGGCTCAAAGGTAGGAAAGATTGTGAGGACAGTGCAGGACTGGGCAGTGTATCATTCTGTTGCATATAGTGTCACTATGAGTCTAAACCAACTTGATGGCACCTGTCATGGATTGAACTGTGTCCTCCAGAAATATGTGTCAACTTGGTTAGGCCATGATTCCCTTGGTTGTCCTCCATTTTGTGATGAATATAATTTTCCTATGTGTTGTAAATCCTAATCTCTGTCTATGGTTAATGAGGCAAGATTAGATTATGTTAAAGAGGATTAGGGTGGGATGTAACACCCTTGCTCAGGTCACATCTGTAATCCAATGTAAATGGAGTTTCCCTGAGATGTGGCCTGCACCACCTTTTATCTTAAAAGAGATAAAAGTAAAGGGAAGTGAGCAGAAAGGTGGGGGGGGGGGGGACCTCATACCACCAAGAAAGAAGCATCGGGAGAGAAGCGTGTCCTCTGGACCCAGGGCTCCTGTGCAGAGAAGCTTCTAGTCCATGGGAAGATTAATGACAAGGACCTTCCTCCAGAGCTGACAGAGAGACCCTTCCTCTGGAGCTGACACCCTGAATTTGGACCTCTAGCCTACTAGACTGTGAGAGAATAAACTTCTGTTGTTGAAGCCATCCACTTGTGGTATTTCTGTTATAGCAGCACTAGATAACTAAAACAGCACCTAACACCAAGAACATATGGGATTAAACTGACAACAGAATAAGTGGGAAATTTAGGGGCCAGTGTGTTTATGTTAATGAAGGAGGAACAATTTGGAAAAGGAGAGTGAGAATGGTTGCACGACTCGGATGTGATCAGTGTCACTGAATTGTACATGTAGAAATGGTTGAACTGGTCTATGTTTTCCTGTGTATATTCTCAACAACAACAAAATAAAATCTAAAAAGAAAAAAAAGGTGGAAGCAGGATTTTTTTCTTAGTATTATATATATATTTTTTTGTTGTTGAAAATATACACAGCAGAACATACACCAATTCAACCATTTCTACATGTGTAATTCAGTGACATTGATTACATTCTTCAAGTTGTACAACCTTTCTCACCCTCCGAGTGGTTCCTCCTCCATTAACATAAACTCACTGCCCTCTAAGGTTCCTATCTAATCTTTCAAGTTGCTGTTGTCAATTTGATGCCATATAGATAGTTCTTAAAAGAGCATAATGCTCGAAGCAGACATTTTTTACTAGTTAAGCTAACCTACTGTTTGGTTTTAATAAGACTTCAGGGGATATTTT
The DNA here is from genome assembly GCA_030035585.1 of Dugong dugon. Lineage (NCBI taxonomy): Eukaryota > Metazoa > Chordata > Mammalia > Sirenia > Dugongidae > Dugong > Dugong dugon. The sequence continues at coordinate 73,455,687 of CM057471.1, forward strand.
TAGTTTAAGTTTTAAAGATTATCTCAGGGCAGTAGTTTCAGGGGTTCATCCACCCCCATTGCTCCAGAAAGTCTGGAATCCATGAGAATTTTAAATTCTATTGTGCATTTCCCCCCTTTTGATCAGGATTCTTCTATAGAATCTTTGATCAATACGTTCAGTAATGGTAGCTGGGCACTATCCCATTCTTCTGGTCTCATGGCAAAGGAGGCAGTTGTTCATGGAGGCAATTAGTTGCACATTCCATATCCTCCTCCTGTTCCTGACTTTCCTTCCTCTCTTGCTCCAGGTGAATAGCGACCAATTGTCATGCCTGGGATAGCCACTTGCAAGCTTTTAAGACCCCAGGCGCTATGCAACCAACTAGGAGGTAGAACAGACCTGCTTCCACATTTTGCTAGCTGGATGGCCTTGGGTAAGTCACCTCACCTCCAACGTGGTTTCCTCACTTGTTAAATGGAGATAATAAGTCCTGTCTCATAGGGTTGTTGTTGTGAGCCGTCAATGAGATGATGGGTATCTAAGCGCGTGGCTTATATGTTAGCTACTTCTTTTCCCTTCTCTCTAATTATGTTAGTCCCTGGCCCTCCTGGCTCTCACTGAGGCTGTTCTCTGAGCCTTGTGGGACTGTCAGTATCTTCTCTGTTAAGACACTCAAGCTAAGCCCCCATCTCCTACACACACACTACACCACTGCACCCAACCACCATGCCCAGCACCAGTAACTACCTGAAATCACTTGTCCTTGACTCCATCTGATTGACAGAAGATGAGGAATGCAGTCAGGGCCCTGGGTTCTAGTCCTGACTTTACCATTAACTAACAGCGTGACCTCAGACAAGTCCCAAGTTCCTGCCCATCTCTGGGCCTGTTTTACTCCACAAAAATAAAAAAACATTTGTACTAAGAGGGGGTGGGACCTGACACTCACTAAGGTTTCTTCCATTTTGATCAGGTCCTGATGAGCACCAGAGTGTGAAGCACAGAACAGCAGCCAACAAGAGTTTGAATATTTTAAAGCTTTATTGTGAACAACAAGTACTGGCTTGAGGATTCAGGTCTACAGGCAACTTCTCAAGTCAAGGTTAGACAAGGAGAGGCAAGGGGATGCCTGAGCCTTCTCTGGGGCCAGTGCAGGGCTGGGGACAGGGCCGGGACTTGAGGCCTAATATATTGCTGGACTCTGCCCTCTGAATCCCAGCCAAGTCAGGGAAGGCCAGAGGGGACACAAGGCCCTACTTACTACCTGACCTAGGGAGGGACAGGGTGAAGCCCGGGTCACTCAAAGACAGAAGAGTAGGTACTATCAGGACAGGACTCTTGGCTCCCCAAGACCCAGAAAAGGGGCTCTTCTCTGGGGACATTCTGGGTCACATAGAATGGGTTCCCCCAGCATCATCTACCCCCAACCTGGGAATGGCTGAAACCTGAACAAACACGGATCCCCACACAGCAGGTAGGAAGGCAGAGGATGAGACAGGCCCAAGGGGACAACTTCAGGGAGTGAGCTCAGCCTTCCATTTCTGAAGCTTCTTGTCCATGGCCTGGAGCGTGGCTTCATCCTGCATCAACACAGTTCGGTGCTACCCTTCTTCCCAGAGGACCTCGAGGAGCTTAAAGAGACCTTCCCTCCCCCAGCCCTGCACTTTACCTTTATAAAGCAGAAGCGGATATAGTGGTCAAAGTGTTTCTGATGTGGGACACTGCAGAAGATGGAGACCGGGATGGCCGACAAGCCCTGGGGAGGGGGAAGCCCATGTCTCAACATGGCTCTGTGGCCTGCAGGCCAGGCTCCAGTGCAAGGCGGGCACAGAGCAGTTCCCACAATGGGGCAGGGGAAGGAAATTTAGCTCGTATGCAGCAGCTCTCACCCCCAAGGTCAGAGGAAAAGAACTCCAGAGCATCATTCCAACTCCCTCCTTGTTAGAGGGCAGATGAAGGCTAAGAGAAGGGGAGATGATACATAGAAATCATGAGGAGAAATAAGCCTTACAGTCACAGATTGGAGCTGGAGAGGCCTTTGAGATCATGGGCCAACTCCTCACTGTACAGATGGGAAGACTGAGGCCCAGAGTGGGCAGGAACTCCTGCCAGCCCACATGGTATCTCTGTGCAAGTTAGAAACTGGCTCCCCATTCCTTGAAGTGGATGCAACCCTGCACCAGGGCTCACGATAGTGGCTGGGCTGGAGTTTGACCCACTAGCCCCTTGGCCAGTGCTCTCGAGCAGTGCACAACTTGTAAAACCATACACAGTGGCCCTGACAGAGGCCAACCCACCTTGTTCTTGATCATCCACTTGACGAAACGTCTGTCATAGGCCTCATCCTCAGCACCAGGCAAGTTGGGCATCTTGCTCTCTGGGGGACAGAGGCCATGCTAAACCCTGGGCAGTCTCCAGTCCCTCAGCACCCCCATACCCTGCCCAGCCTGGCCAGTCCCACTCACTGAAGTCTGAGATGTCTGTGATAAGGAAGTAGCTGCCCTGGGGGATGACGGGCCTCAGGCCCACTGACTGCAGGCTGCGTGTCACGTGGTCCCGTTTGTGCTGTGTGGCCTGTAGGAGCTGTACAAAGTAGCTGCTGGGCTGGCCGAAGTGCTGCTGCTCCCGCTCAAAGCTCCAGGCTACTGCAGCCTGGGGTACGTGGGTAGACAAACAGATATGGCAGGTGTGACCTGACCCTGTGGGTAGCCTGGGCTCTTTTGTTGTCCCTCCCCCACAACGTGGGCTCCCCTGCCCCTCCTCACCTGGGCCTGTGTGGGACAATGAAAGACAGAGTTCTGGTGCACAGTCCGCAGGTGCTTCATGAGCTGATCTGGGCCCAGGACCCAGCCCACCTGGATCAGGAACACAGGTAGGGGGTGAGGCCCTCCAAGGCCTGGCCAAACCCTTCTGTAATTCCCAGGCCCACCTTTCCTGCCAAGAATTACGGTGGCACCCTCATCCACTCACCTTCCAGCCAGTGGCGCTAAAGGTCTTGCCGGCGCTGCCAATGGTCAGGGTGCGTTCCCACATGCCAGGGAGGCTGGCTGCCCAAAGCCAAAGAGAACAGCTGCTGAGATGGTGGTAGTGGGTGGGGCAGGGGAGGTGTATAGCCTGGGTCCCAGGGGGCACTCAGAGGCTCTCAACACTGAGGAATCTGCCAAGCGCTAAACTATTCACAGGACATATTCTCTTTTTAAAAATTTTTTTAAATTGTACTTTAGATGAGGGTTTACAGAACAAATAGTTTCTCACTAAACAGTTAGTACATTGGTTAACAACCCCACGACATGTCAACACTCTCCCTTCCTGACCTTGGGTTCCCTATTACCAGCCTTCCTGTCCCCTCCTGCCTTCTAGTCCTTGTCCCTGGGCTGTTGTGCCCCATTAGTCTCGTTTTGTTTTATGGGCCTGTCTAAACTTTCGCTGAAGGGTGAACCTCGGCAGTGACTTCATTACTAAGCTAAAAGGGTGTCCGGGGGTTTCTGCAGTCTCTGTCAGGCCACTAAGTCTGGTCCTCTTTTGTGAGTTAGAATTTTGTTCTACATTTTACTCCAGCTCTGTCCAGGACCCTCTGTTGTGATCCCTGTCAGAGCAGTCAGTGGTGGTAGACGGGCACCATCTAGTTGTATTAGACTCAGTCTGGTGGAGGCCGTGGTAGTTGTGGTCCATTAGTCCTTTGGGCTAATCTCTCCCTTGTATCTTGTTTTCTTCATTCTCCCTTACTCCCGAAGGGGTGAGCCAAGTGGAGTATCTTAGATGCCAGCTCACAGGCTTTTAAGACCCCAGACGCTACTCACCAAGGTAGAACGTAGAACATTGTCTTTATAAACTATGTTGTGCCAGTTGAGCTAGATGTTCCCTGAGACCATGGTCCCCACAGCCCTCAGCCCAGCAATTCGGTCCCTCAGGGAGTTTGGAAGTGTCTATGAAGTTTCCATGACCTTACCTTGTACCAGTAGTGCTGGCTTCCCCAGTTTTGTGTACTGTCTTACCCTTCACCAAAGTTACCACTTAGCTATTGTTACAGGACTCATTCTATCTCCTCCTCATCACCACCCAGGCAGGCAGGTGCTATTGCAATCCCCTTTTTAGAGAGGTGAAGTCACTGCCCAAGGTCACGCAACTCGTGTGGCTCTAGATCCCTCAGTCCTAATCACCAGGCCTGTGCCAACTCCCAGACTGGGCTCACTGCCCTGCCACTGGCAAAGCAGGCCTGGCCAGAGAAAATGTCCAGAGCAGTGGGGGCACCAGTGCTCACCAATGCTGATGTGCTGGTTTCCGTCGAAGACCAGCCACTGGTAAACCTCATCACTGATGCACACCACGTCATGCTGCTGGCATAGGCTGGCCATCAGCTCCAGTTCTGCCTTGGAGAAGACCTGTGAGGACCCAAGAGGGCACAGGGCTGCGACTGGAACCCTCTCCCCCACATCCTCAGGGGGGCCTGGTCAGAGAGGTTAAAGGATATGGCTGAGCCTGGTGCTTAGAGCTTTACCTGCATTAGCCCACTGAATACCTGCAACATTGGCCCCATGAGTTTGGTCCTGCCATGTTCCCATTTTACAGATGAGGCAACATTTCAAGAAGCAAAGTCACTGTCCCAAGGTCACTGGGAAATGATGGTGGCACCCAGCCCATTAGCCCTGGCATCTTCCCTGGGGATTCTTGCCCGTCCCTGGGACCTCTGGGAGCCTCAGTCCTCAGACAGGATCTGGGGACAGAGATCCTGAAAGACCCAAGCCTGAGGAATGACCTTGGAGCCCACTGTATGCAGCCTTCCCACTTCACAGATGAAGAAACTGAGGCCCAGAGGAAAGGAGGACTCAGTTGCAGAAAATCAGTAACAGAGCTGAGACTTGAATTAAATCTGGAGGGCTCCTGGTAAGGAAGTCCCTCAAGTACCTTTCCCAGCGGGTTGCTGGGTGTGTTGAGGACCAGGGCTTTGGTGCGAGATGTGAACTTGCTGGCCAGCTCTGTGGGGTCCAGCTGCCAGCTGCTGCTGTAATCTAGTTCCCCGTCTTGGGAAGGGCTCTGCAAGAGGGGGTAGGAGCGGGTGGACAATACTCAGCTTCCCAACAGACATTCAACGCAAGGGGTTTGGCCCTCCTTCCCACAGCATCTGTCTCTATCCCCTTCCTCTGGGGCTCTGAACCAACCCCCTCCACCCCCACCTCACGCCTCATCCCAGAGGAACTCAGTGGCCTCCTTCAATTCCTTCTTTCTTTCCTGCTTACCAGGGTCCAACCCAACCTACCCTTTGGGCTCCTCTGCCCACCTGCAGCCCACTCAGCATCCTTACTGGCTTCAGGGGCACAAACACCGGGCGACCGCCTGCCATCAATGTCATGGGCTCGTAACAGTCAAAATACGGTTCAATGATGATGACCTGGGTACAAGGGCCAGATTAGCTGGGCTCAGCCCTGCTTTGAACCCTCACCTCAATCTAGCCCAAGCCTTGCCTACTCACCTCATCTCCTTCATCCACCAGGGCCTGGAAGGCTGTGAACAGGGCCCCGTAAGCACCCACAGTCACCAGGACATTCTTGAGCGGCTCCATCTCCTGCCCCAGTAGCTTCCCAAAGAAATCTGCTAGGACTTTCGTCAGCGGTGGGTAACCCTGCCAGGACAGCTGGGGTCAGCAGCCTCAGCCACATGAGCCCAGACTGGGCCTACCCTTCTACTTAACTGGGTCCAGGTAACTGGACCTTCCAGCTGCAGACCTCGGGGCAAAGTCGGCTCCTGTGAGTGAGTTCTTTCATCTCCTCCACCAAGCACTGACTCTATTCTGTGTCAGGCCCAGTGTCCACAGCTGGGATTTGGTGAAGCATGGTCTAAGGGAGCACCTGAAGCAGTGGGAACTCCACAGTTTAAACATATCTCTTTGCAGCTTAAGAAGCTGCCCATATGATCCTCCCAGTAGCCTTGCAAGACAGGCATTATTGATCCCCATTGTTTGACAGGTGGAAATTAGAAATCCAGAGAAAGGAAATGACTTTCCCAAGGTCACACACAGTTAAGGCCTAATAGGACTTCATGTTGCAGCCTTGGAAGCACCCCACTTTGAGAGGAAAATTAGATCTGTTAAGTTTATATGCTGAAGATACTTAAAAAATACTCAAGGCTAAGCCAAGTGACTGAAACCTAAGGTCTAGAGCCTAACTAAACAACTTACTTAACCAGATTTGACCAGGTAAAAATGAAAATTTTCTGTAGAATAAAAGATACCATGAAAAAATTAAAAGACAAAGAGGAAAAAACTGCAACATTAAGAGAAAAAGATAATACATAAAGAGCTCGTACAAAGCAACAAGACAAAGATATACATACAAATGAAAAAATGCAAATGAGCAAAGGTAGTTTATGAAATAAAAAAAGCTGATGTCCACTATACATATGAAAATAATAACAAAGAAAAGCAACACTGAAAATATCACTATAATATTATAAGAATTAAATGCTAATATAAGCACATATGAAAGAGATTGATAATGCCTACAGCTGGCAAGGATGTGGGAGAAATGAATCCTCTTTCTGGTCCAGGGAACTTCCCACCATTTATATTAAAAAAAAAACAAAAAACAACAAATCTTATATAGAGGGGTGTGTGTGTGTATGAGCATGTGTAAAATGTGGGTTCATACAGGCATTTAGAAAGTTTAAAAGTCTGGAGGACTATAGCAAACTATTGACAGTGGTTCTCTCTAGACGATGGAATTAGAAGGACCTTCCTTCTAGGTAACTCTGATCATACCAAAGTTTAAGAACCATGCTCTAATCCAGGAGCAAATATTTACTATGTGGTCTTTTAGAGAACAAGCTTGGACTGGAGTCTAACCCAATCAACAGCTTGTCTTTAGGGCTTAGTTTAGGTGTCACCTCCTCCAGGAAGCCTTCCCTGACCCACCCACCCCCAAGTTACATTCTCTTCTTACTGCCCCCACAGTGCCTCATTCTCCTCCATCACAGCATTTATTAACTGGCTTTGTCATTGCTAGTTTCTTGTCTGCCTTCCCCACTAGACCCAGAACTCTCAGGATGGGGCCTGGAACAGGGAGGTACTCAGTGAACACTGAACTATGGCCGGCCTTAATTCTTTGGCTCCGCCCCAAGCCACCTTCTGGCCAACTGATGTGGTTTTCAGGAACCCTGACACCCACGTGGGCTTGGTGTTCCCCTCCTCCCCCTGGGACTTCTCAGTAGCCTGTGTCCAGGGGCCTGGGAGGGGCCAGGAGACTCACAAATGCCTTGGTATACTGGTTGAGCATGACGTCCCCACTGACAGCATGCTGAAAGGCTTCCATGGCAAAGTCTGGGGGTGCGAAGTCAGGGAAGCCCTGGCCCAGGTTCACGGTCTCATTTTCACTGGTCAGTTTGATAAACTCTACCCTGAGTGACAAACAGAGAGTTGGTAACAGTCCACCCCAACCTGGACTTCTGCTTGCTTTCAGGGCAGGGTAAGGAAGGCACAGGCCCTGTTCTAGAAAAACTGAACAACCAGCTTCCAACCCCAGCCTGGAACTCTGTGTGAGGGTCATAACTAGTCCCATCCTTTGAGCTTAGGTGGCCAAGCACTATGCCAAGGACCTGTACGAGTCCAGGCGCTTTCCAGCTTTTTTGAAACTGAGGCACAGTAAAGAATTAATCTTTACAGCACAAACCCTGTGGAGCAGAAACATCACCCTTCTAGATGTGATCTACCTATTGCAGTATTTTCTATTCTCTCTTCTCCTTTAAAAATACCTGTTGAACTCCCTTAAGTGGATTTCATGACCCACTAGTGCATCTGTCAAGACTAAAGTTTGAAACACTCTGATCAAATAATCTTCCCAATAGTCTTACGAGGCACTATGCAGATGGAGAAGCTGAGACTTGCAGTGACTTGCCCAGGGTCTCCCCGTTAGGGCATGACAGAGCCAGGCTTTGATGTCACATCTGTCTGAAGCAAAGTTTATGCTCTTGACCACTACCCTGGACAGATGGGGGCCCCACCAGCCCCGGCCCCTACCATCTCTGGCCCCCAACAACCTTTCTTCTGGCTCTGCCTGGGGACGACCCATCTAGAGAAATGGAGAGGCTGAGAGGTTGGATGAGGGGCTAGTATGTGGTTCCCAGGTGGCTGGGGGCAGAGGAGTCAGGCTTGAGCTCCACTCAGTTGACCTGCATAACAATAAATATCATGTCTGAAATTTGCCATTTTCTCCCCAGAGCTCCCCAATGCCTCTGAAGACACATTGGGTTGCTGAGGCTCAGGGAGGGCAGTGACCGGGTGAGAGTCACACAGTGGCTAATGGCAGAGCTGAGACTCAACATCAGGTGGTAGATGCTCCACAGTAGATGGACCTAGGGGCTGGGGGAGCCAAGCAGGGTGAAGCTGAGATTCAAACCATGCCTGCTGCCTTGGACCAGAGTCTTTGCTTGACACCAGCAGCCTCCTGGCCTCTCCTTGGCTGTGGCTGCAGCTGCGGCTGCAAATCTCAAGAGACCATGCACTGCGCCATCCTGGATCCCACTGTCATATTCTACAGACTCGACGGCCACACCTGTCCCACGCCGGTGCCCTAGGGGACACCAAACACATCCCTGGCCCAGCTCACCAGGGGTTTTTGTCAAGCCCATCCAGCCTTCGGGCCTGCAGCTGCTTGGCCATGGCGACCTGGAGACAGCAAGAGGGCAGTCAGGGTCCGTTCAGGTATGGCAGCCTGGTCCAGCTGTAGGAAGTGGCTGGTTTCTGGGCACATCCCCACCTCTTATACGTCCTGGGAAGAAGCAGAGATCAGAGATGCCAGACAGTGGATTCCGTCACTGGCCTGCTTCCCCACCCTGTCCAGACAAGTTCCTCTCTATTCTACCATCCTCCAAACCACCCACATGGGGAGCCGGCCAGCCTAGCCTCCCCTGGGAAAGCTGGGCCCCTCCCCAGATAGAGCCCTGATTCAACAGGGTTAAAGTTTGATTGAGGGAGGGCTAGGCGATGAGGAGGAGAAGCAGGGTCGGGGAGGAGAACGGCAATTATAACAGCAGCTCCCATTTAGGGAGGTCTTGCTGTGCACCTGGCCCTTGTTAAGCCTTTTCATTTAATTCTCAGAACAATTTGCAGGCAGTATGGCTGGGCCCATTTTATAGATGAGAAAATGTGGTGATAAGGAGGAGTGTTCTGCTCAAGGTCACGCAACAAATATACTCAGACCGAGGCCTGTTTGACACAGGCCACATTCTGACTCAGGAGAGGGGTACACTCTCAGTCCTGGGAGGGCCTCACTCCCCCTCTACACCTCCTTCTCCTGCATTCCTCCCGGGACAGCTTCCTCCTCACCCCTACATATGTAGAAACTGGCTTGGGCGTGAGAGTCACCAAACTCAGGTCCTAAGCCTGCCTTGGATGAGTGACATCGGGCAGGTGGTTTGGCTTCTCCTGGCCTCAGTGTCCCCACCAGCACAGGCTCTGGCCCAGATGGCTAGTAGGTAGTGCAGCCAGGTCTCTTAACGTTAGCTGTGGTGAACAGGGACCCCTTGCTGCGTCCTTCCTGTGCTCATGATCTTGCTCAGTCCCCACAGCTTCCCCAATAGGAGGTGCCATGATAGTCCCCACCTAACAGATGAAGATACTGAGGCTCAAAGAGGTGCTGAGACCTGTCCAAGGTCGGCAGAAAAGCTAGCCAGGACCCTGGTCAGAATGGCTGCAGCAACAGAGCTCCCAGCATCAGGTGCCCTGCCCTGGAGGGGGACACCAGGGACCACCTGTACAGGTGCCCCTTTTTCCCCATAGCCTGGGTGTCCTGCTGATGTGAGTGATTTGCAAAGAGCCCAGCATGCGGCACGGCACTTAGTGGGCACTTTGCCAACACTGGCAGCCCTGCCCCTTCACTGAACCCCTGGCACCTGTCACCAAGCCTGGCACTGAGTACACATCAAAATAGTTTAGAACAAGGGTGATCCCTGCCAAGGAAAATCACCTTATAACCAAAATGTTAGTGGTGCTTATCGGTTCGTTAGTTAAGAGATGTTTTTTATTCTTTTGTAAATTTTCTAAAATAAATGTTTTACTTTATGATTTAAAAGTGTAGGAGATAATCACTAGGATATTTATTGATGTAATATATTGATATCAATATAATAGGCTACAAAATAGTACTGCAGTATGATTCTGTTCTGTAAAAAAAAAAAAAAAAACCCAATTAATAAGTCTTTGTATATACATATATGTTTTCTATGAACATATATGCATAGAAAAAAAGTTTGGAAAGATACACATCAAAATGTTAACAAAGGTTTTCTCTGGGTGGTGGAATTCTGAACGATTTTAATTTAGTGCGTGCTTTTTTCTGTTTCCAAATTTGTTGCACAGTGAACATACCGTACTTGATTGACTCTAATATGTGCATTTTTTCACATTGCAGTATCTCTGAATTCAGGTGCATCTAACCATCGATAGCATGAGTTTAATTGGCATCTTGTTTCTCTCTGGTCCATAAAATAACAGCATATCTTACAATTGATGGCATCTTGGATTCGATGATACGTGGAAATGATTTTGAATTGGGGATGCATCATGTTAAAAAAATAAGGTGAAGATGACTCAGGGAGAGCAGTGGGAGAAGGTGGGGGAGGAAGGTCGAGTGAGGGAGTTTGAAGAGGGCTGGAATGGAGTGCAGGGGCACAAACAGAGAGGAAGAAGAAAAGAGGAGGTGAATAAAGTTGAATGGGTTTAAGAAGGGAATAAATAAGGGTACCCCAGAAACTTGGGGGTGCTCAAAGGCATGACCTTCAAGTAAATCAAAGAGTGCTTGGATAAGTGAAGATACAGTGCCTGTTCTTGGGCTTATGCATAATGTATTCATTCAGCCAACGTTTATTGAGCCCTTACTGTGTACTGAGTCCTGGGCTTGGGCATGAGGGATGAAGTGGGAGGCAACAGCACTAAGCAGATTATTCAGGTGCAGAGCAATAACCTTCAGACTAGAGGCAAGTGCAAGGGAGGGGCCCATATCTAGGCTGTAATCAGGAAAGAGGAGGCTATACACAGCTTTGAAGCCAGGGGCAAGCCAGACCCCAGGAACCCCAGGCATGCAGGTGGCAGAGTGGAGGGGTTGGAGCACTTACAGTCTGGTGCAAGCACCGGGCGAGCGAGGAGGCTCCAGCCTTCTTTCCCTGAAGGGGCCCTGCCAAGTGCGAAAAGATGGCCGCCACATTCCTGAACATGCTTCCCTGAGCGACAGGCCACTGCTGACTTCTCCAAGGGCAGAAGAGAAGGGAGAAGAGAGTCCCAGCCAGAAAACGATTCTGAGCCCAGGACTTGGGTCCCACACATACAGCTCTAACAACAACAACAATAACGGCTAATAATTATGGAGTGGTCGCTGCATGCCAGGTATGACACCAAATGTTTTATTGCATGATTATCCCACTCAATCCTTATATTAACCCTGTGACCTACCCATACAGCAACCAGAGTGACCCTTTCAAAGTGTAAATCACTTCTACCGAAAACATGATCCAGGTAAGGATCACCAATGGCCCCTAATATCACAGAGTCAATCCAACATCCTGTGCCATCTCTGTTAACACACACACCACCTGCAAATTATTGCTGCTGAAGAAGTGAACCTAAATCAGATCACACCTCTAGATCCAGCTACCAGTTTACAGGAAACACAAGAAATTTGGAAGACAGATACCTAGCCAACCAACTGGAAGAGATCCATATTTGTGCCCATTCCAAAGAAAGGTGATCCAACAGAATGTGGAAATTATCCAACAATATCATTAAAATCACAGGCAAGTAAAAATTTGCTAAAGATAATTCAAACACAGTTGCAGCAGTACATTGACAGGGGACTGCCAGAAATTCAAACCAGATTCAGAAGAGGACGTAGAACAAGGAATACCATTGTTGACGTTAGATGAATCTTGGCTAAAAGCAGATAATATCAGAAAGCTATTTACCTGTGTTTTATTGACTATGCAAAGGCATTCGACTGTGTGGATCATAACAAATTATGGATAACATTTCGAAGAGTGGAAATTCCAGAATGCTTAATTGTGCTCTTGCGGAATCTGTACATAGACCAAGAGGCAGTCATTCAAACAGAACAAGGGGATACTGAGTAGTTTAAAATCAGAAAGGTATTCGTTGGGGTTGTATCCCTTCACCATACTTATTCAATCTGTATGCTGAGCAAATAATCTGAGAAGGTGGACTATTCAAAAAAGAACACAGCATCAGGATTGGAGGAAGACTCATTAACAACCTGCAACATACAGATGACACAACCTTGCTTGCTGAAAGTGAAGATGACTTGAAGCACTTACTGATGAAGATCAAAGACTACAGCCTTCAGTATGAAGCACATCAACACAAAGAAAACAAAAATCCTCACAACTGGACCAATGAACAACACCATGACAAACGGATAAATATTGAAGTTGTCAAGGATTTCATTTTATTTGAATCTACAATCAACGCCCATGGAAGCAGCAGTAAAGAAATCAAATGACATACTGCATTGGGCAAATCTGCTGCAAAAGACCTCTTTAAAGTGTTGCAAAGCAAAGATGTCACTTTGAAGACTAAGATGTCACTTTGAGGACTCAAGCCATGGTATCTTCAATCGCCTCATGTGCATGCGAAAGCTGGACAATGAATAAACAAGACCGAACAAGAATTGATGTTTTCGAATTATGGTGTTGCCAAAGAATATTGAATATTCCGTGGACTGCCAGAAGAACGAACAAGTTTGTCTTGGAAGAAATACAGCCAGAGGGCTCCCTGGAAGTGAGAATGATGAGACTTTTTACACGTACTTTGGACATGTTATCAGGAGGGACCAGTCCCTTGGAGAAGGACATCATGCTTGGTAAGGTAGAGGGTAAGTGAAAAAGAGGAAGACCCTGGACAAGATGGATTGACACAGTGCCTGCAACAGTGGGCTCAAACAGCAAAGACTGTGAGGATGGTGCAGGACTGAGCAGTGTTTCGTTCTGTTGTACACAGGGTCACTATGAGTCAGAACCGACTCCACAGCACCTAAAAACAACAATGTATGGGGCCAGGCATTCTCAGGAGGCATGTGCTCAAGTATTTAGGTGTGAAGGATCATGATGCCTGCAACTTGCTTTCAAAGGATTCAGACAAGAAGCCATATATATACAAAGGCACAAGTGGGACCAGCAAACGCACCCAAAATGTGAACTAGCAGTCAATCTGGGTGGTGGGCATATGAGTGTCCACCATACAGTTCTTTCAACTTTGTTGTACATTTGAATTTTTCAAAATCAAAAGTTGAGGGGAAAAGGAGACATATCTACCAAATGCAATGTGTGGACCTTGTCTGGAATTCTGGTTCAAAGAAAGCAATTGTAAATGTTGCTGTCCTCATACCCTGGGTCCCTGAGTTAGAGGGCTACATGTAACACAAACACCCAAAAGCAACAGTACAAAGGTACTTTTTCTTTTCTGTCTCTTAAGGAAGGTTTTGAAAGTTTTGTTACTGATTGAGCAAAAAGGGTCACTGGAGAGAGAAGCAAAGCTGAACTGGTTTCCCCTGGCCAGAGGAGGTAGAGCCAGAGATAGAGATAGCTAGAGATAGAGACAGAGAGCAGAGATAAGGAGAGAGAGACAGAGACAGAGAGAGAGAAAACCCAACTTTTGCCTTGGGGAACCAGAAAAAGAGGGGCTGCTTGGTTTCAAGCTGGCCACCCCAAATTCCCAAAATGGGCATCTAGGCAGAAGAGTTCACCAGGTGATGACGCTCTGGCCTCCTTGGGCCCCCACCCTGGCTCTGGGGGTCTAGACTGGGTTAGTCCTCATTTCAGGTCGGGGCTGTCTATACTGCCCCAGTAGATCTGTGCCCACTCAGGCCGGCACACATGGCAGGGAGGACTGGGAATAGCATGGTGTCTTTAGCATTGAGGGCATCTCAAGGGCAGTCCTCAAGGAGTGGGCTATGAAGGTTGTGGGTGGGGATGCCATTCCAACTTACAAATACCTAGACATCTGGAGCATGGGCTCCATTGTGGCCCTGCAAATGTTAGGGGAAATGTGAACACTGACGGCATAGTGCATGATATAAAAGAATCATTAATTTTTTTGGGGTGCGATAATGGTATTGAGGATTCTCTGTTTTTTTATTTCCTTTTTTTTTTTTTAAAAGAATAAAAGAAGACCAAACCAGTTGCTGTCGAGTCAGTTTTAACTCATGACAACCCCATGTGTTGCAGAGTAGAACTGCCACTCCACAGGGTTTTCAAGGCGTGACCTTTCAGAAGCAGATTACTAGGACTTCCTTCTGAGGTGTCTCTGGGTAGATTTGAACAGCCAACCTTTCAGTAAGTAGTTGAGTGCTTAGTTGTTTGCACCATACAGGGACTTACTTTTTTTTTTAAGTCCTTATTTTTTAGAGATACATTCTGAAGTATTTATGAAACGCTGTCTGGGATCTGCTTCAAAATAATTCAAATGGGGGAAGAGGGTGGAAGTGAGTATAGGGTATAGATGAGGCAAGGTGGAGCATGAGTCGAGGCTCAGGAGTTCGTTATACTTTCTCTCTACTTTTGTATATGTTTGAAATTTTCCATGCCCATGAGGTGGAAGTCAGAGCCACAATATAGGAGTCTGGGCCCCTGATGCTCAAGGAACCATCACCTACCACTGGACTTAGTTTACAAGATAGAAACTTGGATCTTGTTTAAACTTCTGTTGCTTTGTTTTTTGTTTTTTTTTTCTTTCATTCACAGCAAATCTAGTCCTAACTAAAACACCTCATCAAGGCCTTCCAGCCAAAGACCACCTGGCACACACGTGATTGAACAAGTTGGGTTTATTACTTGTTGCAGTGAGGGAGAACGCACATGATGGGGAGCTATGGGGCATCTCAGTAAGAGGGTGTTAGAACTCATCACAGATTTTGGCTCTGGTTGGGTGATCTTGGAGCCCTGGTGGCGCAGTGGTTAAGAGCTATGACTGCTAACCAAAAGGTCAGCAGTTCAAATCCACCAGCCACTCCTTGGAAACCCTATGGGGCAGTTCTACTATGTCCTATAGAGTCACTATGAGTCAGAATCAACTCGACAGCAATAGGTTTGGTTTTTGGGTGATCCTGGGGAGGGTCCAAGGAAGCAGGATTTCACTCTGGATTGGTGCTATTAGAAAGCAGGGGTGATTTTATGATTGGATATCTCAATACATCTTATTCATAGGGAGGGCAGACTAGAGCAAGGTTGAAGCTGTAATTGTTAAAGAAGCCCCGGTCATTCATATTAGCCGGGAGAGAGATATTTTGTGGCTTGGACAATGTTTATGCCTGTACTTGTTTAGACATGATTATTGAGTGGTCTTGTTTTGTTTTGATTTATCGTGATCACAGAGTGGCCATTCCAATGTTGATGTTCAGTGGTACTTATCATGTTCAACTGGAGAAAGGCAGTCTAAAGGTCTTTACCATGTACTTTAAGACCTTGAGATCAGACATCAGGCCACCTGTTCCATCTTTCTTCCTGCCATTCTCCCTTTCGCTTGCCAACCTCCAGCCACACTCACCATTCCTGTCTATTGTGAGGTCTGCTAGTTGTTCCCCAATATCCACTCTCCTTTTCTTAAAGATCCAGGTAGTAAAAATTTTAGGCTTTATGGGGCATACAGTCTGTTGCAACTTCTCAATTCTGCCATTGTAGAGGAAAGCAGTCACAGACGATAATATATAAATAAATGGGCGTGGCTGTGTTCCAATCACACTTCATTTACAAACACAGGTGGCAGGCAGGATTTGGTCCATGGGCTATAGTTTGCCCACCTGTGTTCTATAGTAATCGATCCCTCCATTTTTAGCCAGATTTCCCAGAATAAAGATTACACTTCCCAGCTTTCCTTATAGCTAGTTGTGGCCATGTGGCTAAGCTCTGGTCAATGGAACGCAATCAGAAGCGGTATGCGGTAAGCCCACCCCTCACTCTTTTTTCTCTTTCATTGGATGAGGCTTTAGAAGGGAGCCATCTTGGATAGTGTGGATGACAGCAACAGTTTAGGGATCGTGGAGGACCAAGGAAAGAGTCTGGACCTGTGGCAGACTGTATTTTCCAAAGATAGAGATAAAAGTATATCCCATTCCACAAGCTCTTCTTACAATGCGACTTTGACACTTCTCCCATTGATAGGTGGGGGTCTATGTCCCCTCCTCATGAACCTGGGTGTGGGGAACTTTGTAACTGCTTTGACCAGTAGAGAATGGTGGCAGTGACGGTATGTGACTTCCAAGGCAAGGTAGAAAAAATGCCTTTCACTTCCGCCTTGTTCACTTGAAATGCTCCCCCTTAGAACCCAGTCACCATGCCATGAGGAAACCAAAACAAACCATGGAGACACCTATGTGGAGAGGAAACAAGACCCCCAGCTCAAATCTTTCTCTTCTTTAAATATGTAACTTTATTTACTTTGTTGCTGAGAATATACACAGCAAAACATAACACCAATTCACCAGTTTCTATATGTACCATTTAGTGACACTGATTACATTCTTTGAGCTGTGTAGCCATTCTCACCCTCTTTTCTGAGTTGTTCCTCCCCATTAACATAAATTCACTGCCCCCTAAGGTTCCTAGCTAATCTTTCAAGTTGCTATTGTCAATTTTATCCCACATAGATAGTTCTTAAAAGAGCATAATGCTCAAGGCAGACATTTATCACTAGTTAAACTAAACTATTGTTTGATTTTAAGAAGACTACAGGGGATATTTTTAGTTTAAGGTTTAAAGATTATAGTTTCAGGGGTGCATCCAAGTTTCATGGCTCCAGAAGTCTAGAGCCCATGAGAATTTTAAATTATTTTGTGCATTTCCCCCCTTTTGATCAGTATTATTCTGTGGAATCTTTGATCAAAGTGTTCAGTAATGGTCCTTAACTGAAGTCTTTGAGCTCCCAGTTGCCACATGAGTGAGCCATCTTGGAAGTGGATTCAGATGCCACTCCCCTGTCAAGCTACTTCAGCTGTCTCCACCAAGCTTTGCCCAAATTGAAGATTTGTGAACAAAACAAAAACAAATAACTGCTGTTGTTTTAAACTACTTAGTTTTAGGATGTTTGCTATGCAAACGTAGGTAACTAGAACAGGATCCATCCTTAATAATTTCATAAACAGAGCCATTGTACCAGCTCCAACTTTCACACAAGAAAATAAACTTCTATCTTGTTTAGGCTACTTTTATTTTGGCTCTCTGCTACCTGAGTTTTTACCAATGCACCATCTCAGGGCCTTTGCACTTGCTGTTCCCTCTGCCTGGAATGCTCTTCCTTATGTATCTGCTTGGCTCACTTCCTTACTTTATTCTGGTCTCTACTTAAATACTTATCAGAAAAGCCTGCCTTGATCTCCCTGCATAAGATAGACCCCTCATCTGCTATCTCCTTATCTTTCTTCATACCATCTGACATTACACCATCTATTTATTTATTTGTTCAATGCTATGTCCCTCACTACAATACAAGGTGCACAAACAAGGGCAGGGACTTGTCTGTCTTGTCCACTGAGGTATCCCAGGCACATAGCAGATGCTCAATAAGCCTTTGTTGAATGATTCCAACATGCCAGCCTCTTCGTTCCTTGACCATTTTTTCCTTCCTTTCACATAATCATTCCCTGGAACTGTGATTCATGACTCTATGAGGCTCAATATCCTCTTTTTATAACAAATATTGTAATGCCTCCTTTACTAACCTGAAATGAATTAAACAGATGATATAAACTATGTATTCACATAAATTCACAAAACTATCAGTATCATGCTCTAACTTTATTCTAAAGGAGAAATAAAAAATGATAATGTATATTTTTGGGATGTAAATGCTCAGGCTTGCCCACACTAGAAGAGTCCATGAAATAGAAAGCTGCTTGCACCCAAGAAGTTCAGATTTAAGAGAAGAAAATATTCAACAGAATATTGTTGACATTCTTTCTTTACATTTGACCATTAGAGATAAAGGCTAATAATACATTCACATGTATACACAGAATTACCACAGATGCAACAGCAACTAATGCAAATTGTCACCAATGTGTTGTTGGGTGGTTCAGTTACCTGAGTGGTGGTGCTGATGGCCACGTGTTCTAAATTGCTGGCCCTTCTGGAGAGTTCCTAGAAAACAAAGGCTCATCCTTCCATTTAACATGGTTAACTGTATGTCCTGGTGTATATTAAACCACACAAAAAAGCTGATGTACTACACATAGTGAGGTGCCAGCTCAGGCAGTAATTATAGGTTTTCACCTCTGTAACTGCCCAGTGGGGTATCTGAAGGTCATGAGGGACCCTAGGTACCTCTTTTTTTTACGTGGGATTGCCTGCATTGCAGGATTTCAGCATCCCTGCCCCCATCACTAATGCCTGCCTGGCGTCCCTCCACCCCATCACTTTGGCAACCAAAAGTGTCCCTTTCCCCAAATGCCCCTCCCCACCCCACCCCACCCCACCCTGACCCTGCCCAGGGCCACTTGATGACTCTCTGAGGGAGTCCCTGGGTGGCACAAGTAGTTAAGTGCTGGACTACTAATCAAAAAGTTGGTAGGTAGTTCAAACTCACCCAGAGGCATCTTGGAAGTAAGGCCCAGCAATCTGCTTCCAAAAGGTCACAGCCTTGAAAACCCTATGGTGTGCAGTTCTACTGTACAACACATGGGGTTGCCATTTGGCAACTAACAACAACAACCTGCTCCCTGACTTCCACCCCCACCAGTGCTCTCACTTCCCTTCTCCCTCCCTTCCCCTCAAGGCACTGGACCCCTTGCATTCTTCATCGCCACCACCTCACCCTTCTGGTCCTCATATTCCTCTTGCCCAGGTCAGAGTCCTATCATCATTTCTGTCCAGGCTGGGCCCAGTCCCCAGGTCCCAGTCAGAGACCTGCCTCAGCAGGTTCATGTGGGCCTCTCAGATACTGCCTGGTTCAGCACTGTATCCCCACCATCTAGCTCTGTGCCTGGTACTTAGTAGATACACAATAAATATCTGCTCACTAACTGATTGACTGGGTTTCCCCAGCTCCAGATTAGAAGCAAAAAACCCAAAACCCTAGGAAGAAAGAAGGGAGGACACAGCTCTGTCCTGAGACCTCCCCCTCCCCTCCCAGGACTACATGACAGTACAGGGGGATGTGTTCTGAGCTGCTCCCCCATGCTCCCACCCTCACAAATCACTGCATGCCTTTCACAGAGGAGCAAGGGCTAAGCTTCCCTACATAAGGGGGAGAGAGGTCCTAGCACTGTGCCCGGTCATAGTAGATGCTCTGTGCCACTCTATGTTCTAGGGGGACCAACTGTCCTGCTTGCCTGAGACTGAGGGGTTTCTGGGGCTGTGGTACTTTCATGGGATAGTCCCAGGCAAACCAAGATGGTTGGTTCTGCTAGGCTGGCCGAACGCAGAGTTGGTTGTTCCTGTCCCAGGCCCGATGTCCTGATGACTCCTCCAGGGAATCATCCTACAGGGATCACACTCTGACGCCTCCTGACCACCAGGTTCAAAATCTGCAGACTCCTGGGGGGCTGATTCTCTGCCACCCTCGCCCACATCAGACTCCATGTCTTATCAATTCTGTGCTTTCTCCTAAAGTGACTATACCTCCTCAACCCTAAATCAGGGCTTCCTCATCTCACTGGATAACAGCGGCAGGAACACTAATAACACAATCAGCTCTGATTAACTGAGCACTAACTCACGGCATGCCTCCAAAGAAGAGCAAGGGCTGAGCTTCCCCAGGCCAGGAGGGCCTTGGTCCTGACCCACTCTCCTTTCCTGCAGACATTTTGGGCTTCCTTCTGCACACTCCCCTTGGCCCACACCTGTCCCCACACAGGGCCCACTGCACTAAGGACTATACACAAATACGCCACTGGATCCTTTCAACAGCCTTTCTATAAAGCAGGTGCTATCCTTACCCCATTAAAAGGTGAGGAAAGACCCAACTGAAATTAAAAGAATCGTAACAGAATACTATGAAAAACTGTACTCTAACAAATTTGAAAACCTAGAGGAAATGGACAAATTTCTAGAAACTCACTACCTACCTAAACTAATACAAACAGATGTAGAACAACTAAACAAACCTATAACAAAGAGATTAAAAAGGTAATTAAAAAACTCCCAACCAAAAAAGCCCTGGCCCGGACAGTTTCACAGGAGAATTCTACCAAACTTTCAGAGAAGAGTTAACATCACTACTGCTAAAGGTATTTCAGAGCATAGAAAAGGATGGAATACTCCCAAACTCATTCTATGAAGCCAGCATAACCTTGATACCAAAACCAGGTAAAGACACCACAAAAAAAGAAAATTACAGACCAATATCCCTCACGACCATAAACACAAAAATCCTCAACAAAATTCTAGCCAATAGAATTCAACACATTTTCAAAAAAATAATTTACCATGATCAAGTGGGATTTATATCAGGTATAGTAGGGATGGTTCAACATTAGAAAAACAATCAATGTAATCTATCACATAAATAAAAGAAAAGGCAAGAACCACATGATCTTATCAATTAATGCAGAAAAGGCATTTGACAAAGTCCAACACTCATTCATGATAAAAACTCTCAGCAAAATAGGAATAGAAGGGAAATTCTTCAGTGTAATTAAGGGCACTTATACAAAGCCAACAGCCAACATCATCCTAAATGGAGAGAGTTTGAAAGCATTCCCCTTGAGAATGGGAACCAGACAAGGATGCCCTTTATCACCACTCTTATTCAACATTGTGCTGGAGGTCCTAGCCAGAGCAATTAGGCTAGAAAAAGAAACAAAGGGCACCCAAATTGGTAAGGAAGAAGTAAAAGTATCTCCATTTGCAGATGATATGATCTTATACACAGAAAACCCCAAAGAATCCACAAGAAAACTACTAGAACTAATAGAAGATTGCAGCAAAGTATCAGGATACAAAATAAACATACAAAAATCAGTTGGATTCCCTACGCCAACAAAGAGAACTCCGAAGAGGAAATCACCATATCAATACCATTTACAGTAGCCCCCAAGAAGATAAAATACTTAGGAATAAATCTAACCAGAGATGTAAAAGACCTATACAATGAAAACTACAAGACACTACTGCAAGAAACCAAAAGACCTGCGTAAGTGGAAAAACATACCTTGCTCACGGATAGGAAGACTCAACATTGTGAAAGATGTCAATTCTACGCAAAGCAATCTACAGATACAATGCAATCCTGATCCAAATTCCAATGGCATTTTTTAATGAGATAGAGAAACAAATCACCAACTTCATATGAAAAGGGAAGAGGCCCCGGATAAGTAAAGCATTACTAAATAAGAACAAAGTGGGATGTCTCATACTACCTGATTTTAGAACCTATTATACCACCATGTTAGTCAAAACAGCCTGGTACTGGTACAACAACAGACACACAGACCCATGGAACAGAACTGAGAATCCAGACGTAAATTCATCCACCTACGAGCTGCTGATATTTGACCAAGGCCCAAAGTCTGTTAATTGGGGAAAAGACAGTCTCTTTAAAAAATGGTGCAGGCATAACTGGATATCCACCTACACAAAACTGAAACAAGACCCATACTTCACACCATGCACAAAACTGACTCAAAATGGATCAAAGACCTAAATATAAAATCTAAAATGATAAAAAGCATGGAAGAAAGCATAGGGACAACGCTAGGAGCCATGATACATGGCATAAACAGAATACAAACCATAAGTAACAATGCACAAACACCAGAAGAAAAACTAGATAACTGGGAGCTCCAAAAAAATCAAACACTTATGCTCATCAAAAGACTTCACCAAAAGAGTCAAAAGACAACCTACAGACTGGGAAAAAATTTTCGGCTACAACAAACCTGATCAGCATCTAATCTCTAAAATCTACAAGATACTGCAAAACCTCAACAACAAAAACACAAATAACCCAATTAAAAAATGAGCAAAGGATATGAACACGCACTTCGCCAAAGAAGACATTCAGGCGGCTAACAGACACATGAGGAAATGTTCACAATCATTAGCCATTTGAGAAATGCAAATCAAAACTACAATGAGATACCATCTCACCCCAACAAGGCTAGCATTAATCCAAAAAACACAAAATAATAAATGTTGGAGAGGCTAGAACACTTATACACCGTTGGTGGGAATGTAAAATGGTACAACCATTTTGGAAATCAAGTTGGTGCTTCCTTAAAAAGCTAGAAATAGAAGTACCATACGATCCAGCAATCCCACTCCTTAGAATATATCCTAGAGAAATAAGAGCCATCACATAAATAGATATATGTATATCCATGTTCACCGCAGCACTGTTCGTGATAGCAAAAAGATGGAAACAACCTAGGTGCCCATCAAAGGACGAATGGATAAACAAACTATGGTATATTCACACAATGGAATATCACACAACGATAAAGAACAATGGTGAAGCCGTGAAACATCTTATAGCACGGAGCAATCTGGAGGGCATTATGCTGAGTGAATTTAGTCAGTCACAAAAGGACAAATGTTGTATGAGACCACTATTATAAGAACTCAGGAAAAGGGTTAAACACAGCAGAAAACATTCTTTGATGGTTACAAAGTTGGGAAGGGAGGGAGAAGGGTATTCACTGGATAGTAGATAAGAATGATCTTAGGTGAAGGGAAGGACAACACACACTACAGGGGAAGTCAGCGCAACTGGACTAAACCAAAGCTAAGAATTTTTCTGAATATAATCAAACACTTCGAGGGACAGAGTAGCAGGGGCAGGGGTCTGGGGACCATGCTTTCAGGGGACATCTAGGTCACCTGGCATAACAAAGTTTATTTAAAAAATGTTCTGCATCCCTTTGGTGAGTGGTGTCTGGGGTCTTAAAAGCTAGTGAGCAGTCATCTAAGATGCATCAATTGGCCCCAACCCACCTGGCGCAAAGGATAATGAATAACATCAACGACACAAGGATGGTATTAGCCCAAGAGACAGAAAGGGCCACATAAACCAGAGACTTCATCAGCCTGAGACCAGAAGAACTAGATGGTGCCCGGCTACCACCAATGACCGCCCTGACAGGGAATACAACAGAGAGTCCCTGACAGAGCAGGAGAAAAGTGGGGTGCAGAACTCAAATTCCTGTAAAAAGACCAGACTTAATGGTTTGACCGAGACTGGAGGGACCCCAGAAGACACGGCCCCCGGAATCTCTGTTAGCTCAAAAGTAAAACCATTCCTGAGGACAGCTCTTCAGGCAAGGATTAGACTGGACTACGGGACATAAAATGATACTCGTGAAGAGTGTGCTTCTTAGCTCAAGTAGATACATGAGACTAAATGGGCAGCTCCTATCTGGAGGCAAGATGAGAAGGCAGAAGAGGGTCAGGACCTGGTTGAATGGACATGGGAAATCCAGGGTGGAAAGGAGTGTGCTGTCACAGTATAGGGAGAGCAACTAGGGTCACATAACAATGTATGTATAAATTTTTGTACAAGAGACTAACTTGAATTGTAAACTTTCACTTAAAGCACAACAATTAAAAAAAAAGGTAAGGAAACCAGTAATAATGATAAAATAGCAATTAACACTTGTATTGAGCTCCTGGGGATCAGGGGAAAGGCTTACAGCCTTCTGCGCCAGCTGGGGCCTGCCCGGCACAGGGCAGAAACTCGAGCCTGCAGTTCTCCCTCCTCCCTTGCTGCAACCTCAGCCACTCACCCTCTCTGGGCACTGCCAGTGTTCGGGAAACATGGTGCCTTGGGGCTGGAGATGGCCTGATGGGTGTCCAGAACTCCAGGTTCCATAAGGGACGAGGAGAGCTGGATGGCACCTGTGCTGGACAAGGACAGAGGCCAACCAGTCTCACAGCCTCAGGGCCAGGGCTAGAAGCCAGGATTGGCTTTTACTCTGGGGATTAGCAGGGCAGGGGTGGTGTGTGCAGTGCACCGGGGGTATGTGTGCCCGGGTGGGTCTGTGGCAGAAGAGTGAGCATTATATTGTGTGCTCTGTGGAGTCTGTACTGCTACTGTATATCCCTGGTACCTGCCTAGGGCCAGGCCCCAAGCAGATCTCCAGTGAGGAAGGGGGCGGACTAGAACCCAGGCTTTAACCTTACTGACACAAGGAGACTTTGGCTGTACGATGTGGTATAAGCCACCTCATCTCTCAGTTTCTTACATATAAAATAAATGCAAATAAGATAATTCATAGAAACCACTTTCCCTGGTGCTTGGCACATAGAAAGCATCCAGTAAATAATAGCTGCCATTAATAGAGTGGGAACTTTATGACTATTTATTGAATTAATGTAATACGGCATGTGGAGCTAGAGGTATGAATTCACACATGCATGTGGGCAGAGCCAACCTCATCAGGTGCAGGAGGCACAGTGCCCAGGGCTCACAATACCATTAGGGAACAACGAAAAATGTTTTAATTTTAATTTCTTTTAAAATAAGAAAAAAGATAATAATAATGAATGTATAATAATCAATCCAAACTGGATATTTGTTCTTTACACTAACACTGGTTTTTATATATATATACATATTTTAAATGTAGGAAGGGGCCCATGAAGGCAAACATGAATAGGGCCTGCAAAAATCATCATACGGCCCTGCATGTGGGTAAATCTGTGTGTTGTGCGCTTGACTTCATGACATGAGTGTGTGCCCACGTCTATGTGTCTGTGAGCACATGGGTATAGTTGGGGCAGCTTCTAGGAACTTGAAGGGACATAGAAGCCATGGGGGGGGGTCAGAGCTGAGGATAGGAAGGGCACAGGTGGCCACAGGGGCTGTCCTCACCCAGCAAAACTGCTAGGTGTTGGCAAGATGCCCTGAAGGGGTTTGTTGTTCCGGAAGCCGCCAGTAGGGGGCACGCAGAGCCAGCCGCGTCTGAATTTGGGGCTAGTGGGCCCTGGAGTTCCATGCATTTGGGCACAGAGCAACTGTCACAGGAGGGGACTGTGGCCTCCCTTCACAGGGAAGGGGCTAGTCCAGGCCCACTGTGAGGCAGGACTACTGGCCTCCTAGTCCGGGGCTCTCCCACTGACCTAGGGCCAAGTCAGGGAACCTACAGACCTCACAGCACCTGGGGGCCTCTTCCCGGCCATATATGTCTCCAAATCCCTGTGCGTCAAGTCGCATCTTCCAGGAAGCAGGCCTTCTCCGATCGGCCTCTCTACAGTCCCCCACATCTACCCTAAGGGTAATGACAGTGACCTTTTATTTACTGCACATTTTCTCTGTGCCAGGCACCCTGTGCATTTTATAGGTCCCCTTGGTTTTAATCCTACAAGAAAGGTTCCATTGAGAGGGCAAGTCACATGCAAAGTAACTGCTAGCAAGTGGCAGAGCTGGGATTTGAATTCAGAACTCTGAATCCAAAGACTGTATTCACTGCCACTGTGGACAAGGGGAGGCTCTAAGAGGTGACATGATGGCCTCTTGGGCCAGTGACTCCTATTTTCTGAAAGAGTCAAAGAATTTGGTTCAGCCACTTGCATTTTATGGATGGGGATACCGAGGACCAGGAGGGGAACTGAACTGCCCAGTTTCCTATCAGGACAAGGTCACTTAAATCCCAGTGCTGGTATTTTTCTCATCCCCACAGGCTGACTCTTCCAAGGGACATTACACACCAGGCACAAAGAAGCTGTCCAATGAACTTCTGTATGAGAGAATGAATGTCAACCTCTCCCACCAGACTGTGAGCTCTGTTAGAACAAGGATTCTCTTCTGTTCATCTTTTCATCACCAATAAGTAGCAAGGACCTTGCACATAGTGAGAGCATACCTCTTCAATGCTTCAGCAAATATTTATTGAACCTCTATTATGAGTCATGCCCTCTGCTAGCCACCAGGTGTACAACGGTGAATAGGATACTTTCCTTTCCTTCAAGGAGCTCACAATCTAATGAAGGAGACAAACAAGTAACCAGGCCATTTTAATACAATGCTAGCCTTAATATACGAAGGATTCTTACAAATCAACAACAAAAAGATCAACATTTCAATAGAAAGGAAAAAAAAAAAAGGGCAAAGGATATAAATGAGCCATTCACAGAAAAAGGAAAGTCAATTAAAAAAATGAAAAGATGCTGAACCATAATCACAAAGAAATGCAAAAAAAAAAGAAAAAAGAGACACTGTTTTTGCCTCTCTGATGGGCAAAGAATAAAAAAATTGAGACCTGCCAAACTGATACCACGATGCACTGACAGGTAATAATCTGTGACTTGAAAAACACTGGGTTAGTGTGTTCATTGGTATAACTTTTGGAGGGCAATTAATAATAACAACACATTACTCTTTGACCCATACTTTCTCTCCTAGAAGTCCATCTTCCAGGTATAGTCACAAGCATACACAGAGATATACAGCAGCATGAATAATGCAGCACTGTGTGAGAGAAAGAAAACATTGAAGACATCCCGAATGTCCATCTATTGAGGGCTGTTTCAATACACTATGGTTCATCCACATAATGGAATACTGTGCAACCACTAAAATGAAAGAGATCGCTCTTAGCATTCTGACACAGAAAGATATTCAGGTTAAGTGAAAAAAGGAAGGTGGAAGAACAATATAACCTATCTGCACTTTTTTAATTACAGAGAGACAGATACATGTGGCGCAGACACACACATACACTGGTCACCTTCGCTTTGTACAGTAGCATTGGTCTGTAAAAATGACCATGCAAAGTGAAATTGTACAGAAGAGATCTTAATAATCAATGGCAAAACTTTAAATAGTATAGGTAACAGTTTAGCTCAAAAAGTAAAGATTCAGTACTGCATTCTTTAAAAAAAAATTATCTGCGTAAGACCAAATGGACAACAAGCGTTTTAAAGCATAGACGAGAAAGATGGAGACAGGGAGCTTAAGTCGACAGGAGTGAGACAACTAGAACAGAAATAACGAGAATGTTGACACAATGTGACGAATGTAATTAATGTGTATATTTTCACCAAGAATAAAATTTTAATTTTAAAAATTTAAATTGGTAACTTAAAAAAAAATGCCAAAACATTAAAAACTCTCTTAAGGTCTATTATAAACGTATACCAAACCTGCTGCTGTTGAGTTGACTCCGACTCCTAGCAACCCTACAGGACTGGGTGGAACTGCCCCATAGGGTTTCCAAAGAGCAGCTGGTGGATTTGAACAGCTGACCTTTTGGTTAGCAGTCGAGCTCTTAAGCACTGTGTCACCAGGGCTCCATAAATGTATACGGAAATGAGAAAAAAAAAAGAGGAAAAACTAATTTCTTTTGAAGTCCCTGGGTGGCACAAAAGGTTAAGCTCTTGACTGCTAACCGTAAGGCTGGTGATTCAAATCCACTCAGAAGCGCCTCAGAAGACAGGCCTGGTGATCTGCCTCCAAAAGGTCACAGCCTTGAAAACCCTATGGAGCAGTTCTTCTCTGCACATATGGGTTGCCATGAGTCCAAATGGACTGGAGGGCAACTAACAAGAAGATTTTACTTAGTATGCTGTAATTTAAACTACAGGCAGCATTGAGAATTAAAGCGTTTTCTTTCTTTATAAAAAACTTATCAAGGAAAAAAATTTATCAAGAGTAGTCTGAGCATTTCCGAGACCAACTCTTCAGACAAAGACTGGACTGGACTGTGGGACATAAAATGATACTTGTGAAGAGTGTGCTTCTTAGCTCAAGTAGATACGTGAGACTAAACAGACAGCTTCTGTCCAGCGAGATGAGACGACAGAGAGGGTTAGGAGCTGGTTGAATGGACATGGGAAATGAGGGGTGGAAAGGAGGAGTCTGCTGTCACAGAGTATAGGGAGAGCAATTAAGGTCACATAAGAACATATGTATAAACTTTTGTATGAGAAACTAATTTGAAATGTATACTTTCACTTAAACTACAACAACAACAACAACAAAAAAAAGAGTAGTTTGAGCAGTGCTTGCCTCCTAGTCCGTGTACCCGACAATACAGAACAACACACTTTCTGTGCCTTAGCAAACTGTCATACTCCCTTCTAAGTTTGGATCACCTTCCCACATTTTATGCTTTGTACTTTCAATGCCATAATGTATCTCAGAGAGTTCCTTTAATGTGGAGTTTTTTTGCAGGCATCACTTCCTCTGGGACATCTTCATCCTTTTAGTCACAACCACTTTCCTCACTTAATGTGTTAAGAAGTTCACACCTTCAGCTAAGTTTCTCCGGCTGCATAACTACAGTCTCTCTCAAACAGCGATGGTGGCAACATTCCCATGGTCAGCTATTTCTTCCAATACTCCATTTACTGCCAGCCTATTACTTTTCATTTCTTTAATGCATTCTCATCTTTGTTGGCCAATTCCCTTTTTGTTGGTTTTTTAAATAAAACTTTTTATTTTGAAATAATTTTACATCTACAGAAAAGTTGCAAAGATTAGTACACCCCTCACCCAGTTTCCTCCATTGTGAACACTGGTACATTTGCCAAGGGTAAGAAATCAACACTGGTACATTATTATAAACTGAACTCCAGACTTTGTATGGATTTCACTAGTTTCTCCATTTAATGTTCCCTTTCTGTTCCAGAATCCAATCCAGGGTACCACACTGCATTTAGTCACCATGTCACCCCAGTCTCCTCCACTGTGCGACAGCTTTCCTTATTTTTCATGACCTTGACATTCTTGAGGAGTACTGGCCAGGTATCTATAGAATGTCCCCCAAGCTGAGATTTTCTCAGGATTAGACTGGAGTTAAGGATTTTTGGAAAGAATATCACAGAGATGAAGTACCCTTTTCATCACATCCTCAGGTGGTACATGATGCCCAATGACATCGCAGGTGAGGTTAACTTGGCTGAGGCAGTGTTTGTCAGGTTTCTCCACAGTAAACTTACTATTTTCCCCTTTCTCTAGTCTTTGGAAGCAAGTGCCAGTTCCTTCTTTCAATTGTTTTTTTTTTTTTTTTTAATTATGATTTAGGTGAAAGTTTACATAGCAAATTAGTTTCTCATTAAACAGTTACTACACAAATCGTTTTGTGACATTGGTTGCCAACCCTGCGATATGTCAACACTCTCCCCTTCTTCACTCTGGGTTCCCTGTTTCCATTTGTCCAGTTTTCCTGTCCCTTCCTGCCTTCTTATCTTTGCTTTTGGGCTGGTGTGCCCATTGGTCTCATATACATGGTTGAACTATGAACACGTCCCTCACATGTGTTATTGTTGGCCCTACACACCTGTCTAATCTTTGGCTGAAGGGTGAACCTCAGGAGTGACTTCAGTACTGAGTTAAAAGGGTTTCTGGGGGCCATACTCTGGGGGTTTCTCCAGTCTCTGTCAGACCAGTAAACCTGGTCTTTGTGTGTGTGTGTGTGTATTAATTTGAATTTTGTTCTACATTTTTCTCCTGCTCTGTCTGGGACCCTCTATTGTGATTCCTGTCAGAGCAGCTGGTGGTGGTAACCAGGCACCATCTAGTTGTTCTGAGCTCAGGCTGGTGGAGGCTGTGGTAGTTATGGTCCATTAGTCCTTTGGACTAATCTTTCCCTTGTGTCTTTGGTCTTCATTCTCCTTTGCTCCAGCTGGGATGGGACCAGTAGATATATCTTAGATGGCCACTCGTGGACTTTTAAGACCCTAGTTGCTATTTACCACAGTCAGATGTAGAACATTTTCTTTATAGACTATGTTATGCCATTTGAGCTTGATGTCCCCTGAGACCATGGTCCCCAGCCATCAGCCCAGTAGCTCGGTCTCTCAGGGCATTTGGATGTGTCTGTAAAGCATCTATGACTTTGCTCTGGTCAAGCTGGGCTGACTTCACCAGTACTGTATGTCTTACCCTTCACCAAAGTTACCACTATCTACTATCTAGTTAGTGTTTTTCCCTCTCCACCCTTAATTATCCATTTTTGTCCATGTTTGTGCATGAGAATGTTTTAAGGGACACCACCAAATAAATCATTAACAGTGACTTTCTCTGGGATTGGGGTTGGGGACTTTCACTTACAAACTTCTACACAGTTTGACTTTTTTTGTGTAAGCCTGTGATGCATAGGCTCTGGAATCAGACAGACCTAGGACTGAAATGATTTACTAGCTATGTGACTTCTGACAAATTACCAAACTTTTCTGAACCTCATTTCTGAAATGAAGCTAATGATCATACCTGCCTTAGAGAGTCACAGTAAAAAATCAATGAGATAACACATGCAAATCATTTAGCATGGTTGCCTGGTGAAAAGCCAGTATTCACCAGATATCATTATTATTGTTGTTATTATTTAAAGATTAAGTCAGTGGGAAACCACAATGGAGGCAGTTCAGGCACCATGGAGCAGAGGAGGCCCCAGTCCCGCTGTGGGAAGGAGAGCAGAAATGGACCCAATGGCCTTTAGGACACCTTCCAACCCAGCTTCCCAGGCATCTAAGAATTCAGGCCTCTTTGCACCTAGGCTAGGGTCTGGTGATCAGTGGTCACACCCTCCCTGTGTCCCAAGCACACACCTCTATCAGCCCACCTGGGCAGCTACCGGCCACCTCCCTGGCCAGAAGGCACTATGACTGTGGCCAGCAGGTAGATGACCCTTGGGCAACTGGAAAGCCTCAGTGACAATACTCACTGACACCCTCAGTGACCAATACCCTGGTGACTAACGTCAGCTACATCACCTGTTGGACTGGCCTTGCCATGTAGCCTGTGTTGATATCGTATAAAGTCCAAAGCCTCCTCAGCCTGGCCTTTGGAGCCAGCCTGAATCCAGACGCTGCAGCCTCCATGCTCCCTCCTCTCCCAAACACACAAACTCTTTTGCTTTTGAATAGACTGCCCACCTTTGCTCAAACTGTGCCCCGCCTAGCCTAGCATGCCTTCCAATCTGATCCAGCTGGCTCTGCCTAGCCCCAGGTCTGCCTCCTCTCTGAAGCCTTTGGAGTCCACCCAGATGAATCCTGAGTTTTTTTTTTTTAATCTGAAAAAACAGAGTCTCCATAAGACAAGTGTTTGGTGAAAACTTGGCGAGTCTACTCTGAGGGAAGTGATGGCCTATCTGGGGAGATCTAACAAGCACACTGACTTATATGCAGTTCTGGAATTGGTAGAAGAGAGAGAAATCATTTCTGGGGCACAGGCTGCAGGGTCCTGGGCCAGAGTGGTTGGAGGGGGACCCCAAGTGAGACACACAGCAGGTAGCTCAGTGCTTGCTGGCACAGGATCCAGCCCCAAAATAAAAATCTCACTCCCAATGGCAGTTTTACATATGGAAAAACATATATATACACATACACTTTTGGTGGTTGGTAGGAACTTTAGAGAGGGTCACGGCATTTTTACAGATGGAGAAACTCAGCTTAGCGCAGGAAAATAACTTACACAAAGTCAGAGTCCAGGACAAGCACAGGAGGCTCCTAACTGTGAGTCCAGAGCGTGAACCACTCTCCAAAATGGGAAAGTGAGAGGAGCATTTTGGAAATTTTTCAGGGAGCTGACAGTGCCATGGCGGGGCGAGGGGAAGCGTGGTGGCCCACATCCGTTAGGGCAGGAGTGCAGGTGACTCCTCTCCTGCTGCAGCTGGAGTGACTTTGCCCAGCTGGCTAAGGAGGGTGGGGGGAGTCATGCTCACATCTGGTCAGCCAAGTGCCCTGGTATGCCACTAACCTAGGAACCCTGGCAAGTGTAGACAGCCGGGAAGACAGGAGAAGTCTCATGTCTCGTGGTCTGAGACCAAACCAAAACTTGCCGCTGTCGATTCCGACTCACAGCGACCCTTTAGAACAGAGTAGAATGGTCACATAGGGTTTCCAACGAGCGGCTGGTAGATTCAAACTGCCGACCTTTTGGTTAGCAGCCAAACACTTAACTACTGCACCACCACCCCCTTTGATTTACATGGGGCAGAGTTTCTGTGTCAGCAAGGGCTGCGCTCTGGAGGCAGAATGAAAAAAGTATGCGGGTGCACAGGGGGCGTGAAGAACTTCCTCATTGCTATGAACTTTCCTTGTGTTCCTTTGTCATCCCCACCTGGATGATCAAATCAGGAAGCCCTACCCTTGGGAGGTTAAGTGTGGAGTTGAGAGTGGGAAGCCACAAATGTTGAAGTTAGTAACTAATGGAGGCATTCTCCAGGAAGAAAGAACGATTCATCTAGAAGGCAGACTGAACATTTCTAACCTGCACATTCCCTGATCATTTCATCTACCCTCAGCTCCTTAATGCAGACCCCGAGGCAGAGCCTGGGGTAAGAGCCCGCCTCTGAGTCTCCAGGCTTGTCATTTCTCCTTTGAGACGCCCTACTCATCTTTCAGGCACAGATTAAAAATCACTTCCTTTGAGAAGCCCTCTCTGGCTCCACCCAGGCTGAGCCAGGTGCTCTCTGTGCTCCCAATGCCCTGAGCTTCCGCCTATTACAACTCTCATCACAGATGCTAACTGCTGTGTTGTCTGTTGCCCTCACTAGACCCCAAGGACAGGAACTGCGCCATCTATCCTGTTCTCCAGCCTCCAGCAGCTGACCCAGCATACAGTAGGTCCTCAAATTATTACTGCTGATGTTCCCAGGAAGACAAGGGAGAGACCGAGGAACCCAACAACTTCTGGGGAGCAGGGGAATGAGGCCTTGTGGGACTCCTCTGGACAACTTTCTTAACCTCTTTGTGCCTCATGTACCCATTTACAAAATGAGGCTAATATGCATGTAATGGAAGTAGTATGGAGATGGATGTGTGGGATCACTCGGGGTCAGCTATTGTAGTTGGGGTTGTTAGCTTTACAGGTGGGGACATGGAGGCCCAGGGAGGGAAGTGCCAGGTCCATGGTCTCAAGGCTAGAAAGGAGCAGACCTTGGACTCCAGCCCTGGCTTTGGCCTCCAATGTCTGCCTCTTTTCACTCTACACCCCAAGCTGTCTCCTCCTGACAGTTCCACTTGTTCAGTCAATAAACAGTTCCTGGATGCCTGCTGTGTGCTAAGCCCCAAGCTGGGTGTTGTATGAATAACAACAAAGAAGCTTCTCAGTAGGGAGTGTAGGATAAACTAGAATGTGAGCACTGGTGTGAAATTCTCTGGGCTCAAATTCCAGCTTCTATGAGATATTGCTAACTTTCCTAACCTCTCTGAGCCTATTTCCTCCTCTTAAAAAAAGGGAAAAGAAAGACCTTCCAGCGAGATAACTGAGGTCTTGCACTGGCTCAACACCTGATGGATGGGAGTCTTTTTTATCTTCATCATCCCATCTTTTGAATAGAAAATCAACCATACACATGGTAGTAAGGTCCTCCACCTCGCCCAGGTAGCCAGGATCCCGTTCTCCTGTCCAGTGCAACCACAGTTACCAACTTCTTGTGTGCATATTACCAGACACACACGTTCTTTTACACAAACGGTAGCACCGATCAACCCACGCTGTTCTTTCTACCCCTTCCTTTTTCCATTTAATGTATCTTGGAAGTTGTTCTATATTAGTGCATATCGAACTTTTCTCTTTTCAGCGGCTGAACAGCATTCCATTGTATGGATGGACTGTAACTATTTTTTAACTTCGTTGCCGTTACTATTATCGGTCTGGGAACTATGAGGACGCGGGAATCAGCTGTAAAACTGGAGTCCCGAGACTATTACAGCCCCTGTTCCGCCCCAGATTCGCTGAGTTAACTTGGGCTTCATTTTCCCCATCGTACGATCGCGGGAAAGGGAATGTGGGTAGAAGGATGACTAGCCTGGCTAGTTCCCAGCGTCTGAGTGCAGGCCAGCGAGAAGAGCGAGCAGTTTATTCCCGCGGGCGGCGCACGGCTAGGTTCATCTCTCAGCACAGTATACCAGCACCAAACATCCCAGCACAATCAAGCTCGGGACCGTTACCAAGCCCTTCCGGCCTCGGCACCTCCACGCTCAGGCAGCAGCTACTCACCCCCGCCTCGGCCGCTTCACCCCTTGTCCCCAAGCGCGCCCCAGACGTTGCAGTCGCTCCTGCCCTTTAAGGGGCCGAAACCGGGCTGCGCTACTTCCGCCCCAAAGCAACATGGCGCCTGCGGGCGATGGGTAAGGATGCAGAGGCGGAGAGCAGTCCCCCACAAAGATGGCGACGCCCTCACCACCGCGTTCGCGTGTCGGCGGTGACGTCACTTCCGGGGTGGAGGAGGCCGAGTGGTGCAGTGAGGGACAAACAAAAGGAGGCGCCGGAGGAGCGCAGCGGCAGGTGCGGGACGGAGCGGCAGGGTGCGGGAGCTGCCTGCTGGGCGGCCGGGCGCGGCGAGCCCAGGTGAGTGGGTGGAATGGGGAAAGGGGCACGGGCTGTCAGCTCTCAAAACCTACTCATAAAGGCCCCCAGCCAGCGGTCCAGCTCCAGGCGCCCCGGACACCGCCCGCTTTGCCAGCTGGAGTCAGCTCCTTCCTAGTGGCCTCCCCGCGGCCGCTCAGCCCGGCCTACCTCAGGGCTCGGTCATCCCCCGGGTCTCCGTGGCCCCACCCTGGCAACCCATTGCCCCTTGCCTTTCACATATTGGAGTTTCCGCCTCGGCTCTCTCATGCCCCCTTGTCACCTCCCTGGGTTCTCTCCAGATCCTCACCCCTCCACACGTACCCACGCTCCTAAAGCTTCCACCTCTGGACTGTCTCCTTGCCAGGTTCTTTTTCGTCTTCAAA
Organism: Dugong dugon; assembly: GCA_030035585.1. NCBI lineage: Eukaryota > Metazoa > Chordata > Mammalia > Sirenia > Dugongidae > Dugong > Dugong dugon. Next base: position 73,490,271 of record CM057471.1, read on the forward strand.
TATATACCTTGCTTTCTTCTGGGCTCCTGGCCCCCTTCTCTTTCCGTAGACCCCTTCCTTCTCTTGACCAGGCTAGGACAGTGCCCTGACTTGGGAGTAGGATCTGTGGCTAGGCTCTTGGGGTCTGCCTGGGCTAAAGTTCCAGGGATGACAGGCCCCCAACCCTGCCCACGTCCTGAGCATCCAGATGGGCCTGAGAGCCAGACCAGCCTGGTCCAGCTATTGGTGAGCTTGATATCCAGCAGAGTTGGCTCCCAGGCTGAAAAAACATAGCTTGGGGGCCTTGGGGTTCAAGACTGTTCTGCCCCTCCCCTTGGTCTGGGCTAGAGTGAACCAGGATCAGGCTTGTTCTTAGCTGATGCAATTGCTGCCTTTTTTGGGAAGGAGATAGATGGGTGGGGGGTTGTCTGGCAGCTTTGTCCTGCTGGGGACTTGGCTGGAAGGGTGGGGTGGCTCCTTGGTGAGCCATTCTTCCACTAACTGTTCTTCCCCTGCCCTACCTCAGGAAGTCTTTCGAGGATAAAGTGTAGAGAGAGAGAGTTTGGTGAGAGAAAGGGAATTTGGGCCTAAACTGAGGAGGAAGTGGCTGGGGGATTGAAAGCCTCCCAAGGACTTTTCCCACCTTTTCCATTAGGCGACCCTTAGCCCCTGCCAAACTGTATATTGCCCTCTGGAGCAGACAAACTGGCAGACAGACAGACTGTAGGACAGTGGGGGAGATCTGCTGTTGGAGATACTTCCTGTGGAGGGGATGGGAGAGTGGGAGTTTGTTCAGAGGGGCTGGGCTGGGCAGAGCAGTGCCAGTGGCTCAGTCATACTGCTGTTGCCTCCATAAAGGTCAAATCTTCTTCTGGCTCATAAGGGGAGGCAAGGACAGATGGCTCGTGCTGGAGGACGGGCTGTTGGGGAGATGCTGGGACATGAGGGACTGTCCTCTGCCTCCCTGTCTTCCCAGTCTTAGAAATTGTTTGGAGTGGGGTCTAATGCCCCTCTGCCTCCCAGAGGCTATGGAGCACAGAGCTGGGGCCCAAGAATGTTTGCGACTCTGTGCCCCGGAACTCAACCAGGTGTATTTGTTCTCCATCCCTTGGGCACACCCACTAGGAAGCAGTTTCCTCTTTAAACTTTGAGTGGCTTTCTAGGTAGTAGGGGCTCCTGAGGATTGCCCTAGTGTGTCAGAACTTGGGGAGCTGGTTGGGCTTCGAGTTGCTGTCTGGCCTGGTCTAAACCACACCTGCAGGAGTTAGAGGGAAGGAATCAGCCTGGTTCCTGACTTATCACCTGAGAGTGGAGATGATTCCAGGTTTTCACACAGGGACACCGAGGCACGAGATGATGGACGGAAACTTCATGGAGAGTTAGGTGGGATGGATGTGGGGCCCTAGATCCCAGCACACCATCTCTTTATCCCCTGATTGATTGATTCATTCATTAATTCATTCAACTATCTTTTAGTTAAGTACCTGTCCCGGGCCAGGAATGGTGCTGTGAAAACAGAGATGAATAAACCACAGTCCCTGGCCTCCTCAGAGATGCAGTCTGGGAGGAGAGGCAGACAGGAACATACATAAGTTCGGATACAGTGTGGTCAGTATAGTAATAGAAACATTACAGATGTAGCCCAGAGCTACAGAGGGATTAGTTCTGGGTGAATACACAGAGAGTGGTCAGGGTAAGCTTCCTGGAAGAGGAAGGAGTAGAGGATTCAGTGACAGAGAGTCTGGAGGCCCAAATCTGGTACTGGCTCTGCCATGGACAAGTAACTGGACTGCCCATATAGGTGTCCCCATCCTTGCTGAGGGGGGCAGGGCAAGGTTAGAGGTTGGCTTGGATGGCCTCTGTGCCTTTAAAGCTCTAGGTGCTTCACTGACTAGTTGTCATCACCCCATGTGGAAGTGCTGGGTTATTGACCTGTCTCCCCATGAGAGTGGAGTCTGTCTTCCACTTCTGTCCTCCCAGCCCGGTGCCTGGAATGAACAGGTGGAATAAATGTTCGCTGGCATAAATGATTGAAAAACTCCACAGTTCCTCCTGGATCTGTTTAGGTCCCTTTGTCTTGGAGCCCCCCCCACCCCCCCCGCTTTTCCTGGCTAACTCCGGCTTATCCCTTGGCTTTCCCCAATGTCTGTGCCACAGTCCCAGCTCCTGGCTCATTTAGATGCTCCTTCTCTGCTCCCACAGCTCCCTAAGTTACCCCTACTGTAGTCCAATCACACTTCTCTCCCCACCCTGCCGATTTACCTTGTTCACTCTTGTATCCCCAGTTCTGAGTGGAGGGCCTGGCCTATAGTACGTGCTCACTAAATGCTTTTTGGCTAATAGATGGTGAATGGATTTTGTGTTTTAGTTGAAGTTGTGTGTCTGGGCAGAGACTGTGTCTTTGCCTAGACCCAGCCCGCCCACCTCTGGCCCTAGACCCAGCCACTTACCACCTCTGGCCCTAGACCTAGCCAGTCTGAACCACTCAGCATTCTCTGGATGTCATGTTCTCTCCCCTCCAGGCAAGCATGTGCTGTTTCTTTTCCCCGAATGCTCTTCTCCAACCCTTATTCTCCCTCAGGAGTCAATTCAGGCAACACCTCCTCCGGGAAGCCTTCCCTGACCCTACTAGTCTGAGTCTTATGCTTCCGTGTTTCCATAGCTCCTGGATTCCCCCCACCAGACCCCTGCGTACTCAAGATTGTAGTTGTTGACTTGGCATCTCCCCAGTAGACTGAGGTCTGGGAGGCAGGCATCCTGCCTGATTCTCTCCTGTCACCCCAGACCCCAGCCCAGGGCCTGGTACTGAGCAGGCACTCAGAAAACCTTGGCAGCTCAGCAAGTAAATCTGCAGTCGTCACACACATCCCAGCTGATGGTGGCTTTCGCTTCCTTGTAGGGAGGCAGCTTCCATGGATCAAAGGGGATGCCAGGACCCTGCCCAGAAAGACGTGGGCCACCCTCAGCACCGACAGCCAACGCGAAGATAGCAGAGCCGTCCCCTGGGTAAGGACTGGGCCCCTCCCCACCAGACTAGCTGTGGTCTCTGTTCAGGTGCCTTCCCCAGCCTAGGGAGCAAAGGGCAACATCTTCGCTTCACAGTCCTTTGCTCTTCTCACTCTAGGGCAGGGATCCGGGACAGAGGTGGCGAAAGACAGAGTTCTTCCTCTGTCTCCCAGCTCTGGCCAGCTGAGTAATGCTCTTTGAATACCAGTGTTAAGTTTCATTGTGAATCTCTGTTTTTTCTCCCTCACTCCAGATCTTATCAGGCGAGTTGCTAACCTGCTACCTTGTGATCATGTTTCCCAAGGTGTGTTCCGTGGAACACCAGTTTCTTTGGCCACAGAGGTCTCCTAACTCTGGGAAACAGCATCTTGTTGTTTTCCTTGCTGCAGGACTTTTCAGAGCCTTGAATGTGTTGAGATGAGCATAGTGAGTCTTTAACAGGGAGCTAGCAGATCAAGTTTCCTCACATTTATTTGATCACATAGACTTGTTTGGAGACTGGGGGTCCTTGGCCCATCTTTGGAAAATGGTTCCAAAGGCAGGAGAGTGCACTGGTTATGATCCAGAGTCTGTAGGCAGTCCTGGGTTGGAGTCCCAGCTGTTAGGTACTCACTAAGTGACTGGGCCAGTCATTGTACCTCTGTGAGACTCAGTTTCCTCATTTATAAAAAAGGGATAGTATTAGTACATGCCTCCCTTTAGAATGTTTTGAGGATTAAATACAGTGACATAGGTGAGGTACTTAGCAGAGTATGTGTCCTCGAAAGTGTTCCCTAATCATAGCTGTTGTTTATATAGACTGCTTTATAATTTGCAAACACATCCACATCAGTGATCTCATTTGAGGAAGCTTGGGCAGTGGCCATTACCCACATTTACAGATGTGGAAACTACGGCTCAGTAAGGAAGCAACTTGCCCAGAGTCATCAGGAAGGGAAAGAGGGACATGGGACTTGAACCCAAATTCCTGCAATCCTGAATCAGGACCTGTTCTTGCCTGACGCCTTCCTGCACCCCCTCCCACCTCAGCTGTTTGTGAAAGAAGGGCTGAGCCTTCCCAGACTGGACTTTCAAAGAAATAGTAATCTTATTTTTTAGGGTGGTTGCCAACATAGTTGCATGCTCGTTATAAGTTTTTATAACGTTTGCAGTTTTGATATAACATGGAAAGTAAAAGTCTCCCACAACCCTATTTCCAGAGATGATCACTTGGAATGGGAAGGGGCATATTCTTCCACATCTGCTGTTACTGTTTGCTTATTTTTACACAAATTGGGTCACGTTAGAGCTGTCGTTTTGCAGCTTGCTTTTGTTTCATTTAATGGCACCCTGGACATCTTTCCCAGGCAAGAGGTAGGTCTGTGTGAGTCCCGTCAGAACATCCTGACACCTCTCCTGCTTCCTCCTGTCCCCCATGCTCCCCTCTCTCACTGTCGTGGGGTTTTCAAGCTGTCTGGGCATGTGCAGCAGCAGAGGGAGGTGGGAAACGCCTGTTTGATTTTGTCTACTCTTGTTTATTGGGAGGTCAGCAAACCCGGGCCCTGCCCTGTAGGAATTTCCTGTTGGTTTTGAGGAACTCTGCCCCGCCTCCCAAGAGGGGAGGCCTGAGCCCTGTAGCTCTTGCTAGGCAGTGATGAGCAGGAAGCAGCAGGTCCTGCTTATCTGAGATCAGAATTCCTCCTCTGTGCCAGGGACGCTTGGAGGGAGCAGCATAGGCCGCACACGCACACGCACACACGGCCACACACACACACACACACACACGAAGTGTTGGGTTTGCCTGGGTCTGGTGCTTCCTGGCCCTTAAGGAACAGGATATTGACTTGGTTTACCCTTGCAGTACCCAGAGAAAGCCTTAGTCTTAATCCCCTTGGAATGCTCCTCTCGGGTATTTTTCTTGAGGGAGGGCAGGCAGGGCAAAGGCAAAGGGCCCACCCTGTGACCTGGGTCTGAAGTTGCTCTTTGGGGACATGCAGATAATGATCTTGGGATGGGTTTCAGCAAGGAGAGATTTCTGGCCTGAGCAGCTTCATTTTGTGAAGCCTGGAGAGCATTGTGTGGCAGGATCCAGGCTGGGAACGAGGTCTTTGCTGGAGCTCCTGCTGTTGCGCCTCACCTGGCAGTTTTTCTCAGGCTCACTCTCCTCCTTCTCCCACTTTTCTTCCTCCTGTTCCTCTCCTGGAGTCCCTTTTCCCTCTCACAGGAGACACTTTCTGTTGGGGAGCCCCAGGAGTTGCGTCTTTAGATAATGCTCTGCTTCTCCAGCTTCTGCCTTCTTCCCAGCCCCGGAAGCAGAGCCTTCACGTCCCATGGTCTCCTAGAGTGGCCGTGCTCCAAGTGGTAGGGGGTGCGCTGGGTCCCCGTTTGCATTCACTCATCTCTCCCTCACCACAGCTTTGGACAGAGTGGGGTTTGTTATTTTACAAACAAGGAGGTCAAGACTCAGAGGAACCAAGTCTTTTGCCCAAAGTTGTACAACTGCTAGGTGGCAGAGCCAGGACTCGGCTCAAGTCCGTTTGCCTTGACAGCCTGTGTTCTTTCTACCCCACCTTCCGTTGCCTACTGCTTTTTCTCAAGATTCTCAGGGTTGGGGGGCATCAGAGTCCCTGGGGAGCTTGTTTAAAATGCTTTTTCTCCTGGGTCCCACCGCCTCTTAGGGGCTGGGCCCTAGAATCTGCACTTTGAAGAAGCCCCCAGGCGGTCCTGAGGCTGGTGGTCTGCAGACCACACTGAGAACCACTGCCCAGGGACGATTGTTTCAGCCCTGGTCCTCACCGCTGATGAAGAATTTTGTAGTCTCCAGAACTGGCACCCTTGGTCTGAAGTCGGGCAGAGCCCCCACTCCCCACCCCTAGGACCAGGGATTGCATGTCTGTTTTTTAGTGACCTCCCTGTGTGTATGTGTTGTGGGCAGGGGGCACTTAACCTTTCCTTCTCAAGGATGTGTGGGACTGAGGTTTCTAGAAGGGCTTTTACTCCCAGCCACAACTGTTCCATGCTCCTCTCGGATGTTTTTCCTTATCTGTTTCTGCTGCATCTCTTGTCTCGTAGCAAGTTCATCTAGGTTTAAACGTCTCTTGAGAGTTTCAAACCTCAAAATTAAATAGACTGCTGCAATATAGCCTCACGCCTAGAGCGATGTTCCACCAGAGTAAAAGTGGCTGTAAAATTCCACGGCTTTCACATGCCACCTGAACACCCTCAGAGGCACTGCTGCCAAACCCGTGCCCTCTGACGGAGTCGGCATGACGAATGCGCTGACTGGCGGTGGGGTTGGGGGTGCGAGAATCCTGATTTCGGGAGTGGGCTGTTGTATCCTCCAGCTGGATCCCTGTGTCAGGGCCCATAGCGGTAGCCCCCCCTCCAGCCCAGAGTCAGGCAGTAGGTGGCTCACCCATGGCAAGGCCCCCTCAGCTCTTCCCTTACCTGGTTGGTCCTGGCCAGTGCCCAGTCAGTCCCCTGGGATCTCAGCTGAGGATGCGTCTGCAGCCTCTCTTGACTGTTGGATCCCCAGCTGGCTGTTTGTGCCCACATTTCATAATCTGCCTGGGAAGACAGCACTGGAGTTCAGAGCAGGTCAAGACTTGTCTCTAAGGCCCTCCCACGTCCTGACCCTCACTGGCCCAGACCCAACACCTGCCTTCTTGGCCCCAAACCCATAACTGGGCTCCCTTCCCAAGTTTCCTTAAAGCTGTACCTGAGAGACCAGAGGCATCTGAATATGGCCTCCCAGGGTCCCCTGAGGAGACCTTGTTTCCATGCACTTCCGAGGAAAGGGGAGTCTTGTTCTGAGAAGCATCTCTGGGGATCTGGGTGCCCAGGTAAGCCTAGGAGATCCGGTTGCCTTCAAGGCAATGGCACAGTAGAAAGTTGAACCTGGGGTGGGTCTTCCCCACCATTCTCTAGCTGTGTGCCCTTGGGCAGGTCACTTAAGTTCTCTGGGCCTCAGATTTCACACCGTTAAAGGGACTGATAATAATAACATAATAACAGCAGCTGACATTGTAGAGTCTTACTATGTAGCAGGCGCTATTCCAAAAGCTTTATATGGACTATCTTATTCAGTCCTCACCACAACCCTCCAAGGAATAGACTCATCATTCCGTTTTACAGATGAGGAAACTGAAGCCTAGGGAGGCTAAGTGGCTTTCCCAAGGTCACACTGGTAGAGCAGGGGAGCACTTTCCTGGTTGCTGTGGAGGTTGGGAGCCCTGCGACAGTGCTCAGTACCTCGGAGCTCAGCCTGGTGGGTGCAGGGAGGCCTCAAGCCTGAGCCTGCAGCTTGGCCTGCTGTCTATGTGTGCTTGGCTGGGGGAGAGGCAGATGTGGGTGTCTCTTGCTTGTCACTGTTCTCCCTCACCTGCGTGGAGGGCCCTGACCAACCACACCCTTGCCAGTTTGCCTGAGGATGAAGCTGTTTGGGAAGCCCAGCCCAGACACGAGAGCAGTTTGGAAACTTTCCCCTCCCCTCAGCCCCAGACTGCTTCCCCTCTTCCTTCCTGCATAGAGGGCGTGCCCTTCTTCGCAGAGGAATGCCAAGCCAGGCAGCACCCCCAGCCCTGGCCTCAGACTCACCCCAGCTCAGTATGGGTGTGAGGGCTTAGAGGGCAGTGCCTCACTATAGGGAAGAGACCTTCTCTGTGCCCGATGATGGGTTAAACCTTCTATCCCTTTCCTGGCTCTGGGACCAGCGGAAGCATGTGGCCTGGGGTGCTGACCCTGGAGGGGTCAGTGACATAGTGTCTTCCTCAGGCTTCTTAGGAAAGGACCTTACCCCTTTGCTGGGAGAGTGATGGAAGGACAGCATTCCCAACTGTGGGACAAGGAGGAGGGTGGCAGCCTTCCGGCGCCTCCTGCCTGGGAAGTTTTCTCATTGGTCTGTTCGTGCTTTAACAAAAGGCCTTCTGTGCTCCGCTTACCTGGCGCCCCGCACCTGCCCGCCACCAGTCAGGTGTGGGAGCCACAGCAAATCTCTGCAGGCCAACTTGAGTTCTAGGGCACACTCAAGTGGCCTCCCTCTTAGAGTCATTTCTCTCACTCCCTTCCCTGTTAGTAAGAAGCATCAATCAGTAATGTGGTTGCGAGTGACACCTAAGGTGTGGTTGTGAGAGCAGACTGCCAACTCTCCAACCTGTGTCCTTGCTCGGATTCTGAGCTTGGGAAGGTCCCTAGAAGTCCGAGTCTCTCCAGGTGTAGTCTGCGGAGTCCCAGGAGGTCCTGGGAGCCTCTGGGTGGTCTGCTCTGGGCTTGGAGGCATTTGTGCTTGTGGCTTAGTTCTCACCTAGCTCTGTTTTCCTCCTGAATTCTGGGAGGTGGAGGGTTTCTGTGATGGCAGGTGTGGTTGTGGGAACTATAGTGCACAAACTCTATGCCAGAAGTTGTATTTGACACACAGTCAATAACCTCACAATAACCCTTTGAGATAGGTACTATAACATTTTCAATTTATAGTTGAGGAAACTGAGGCTCAGAAAGGGAAGATCATTCTCCCAAGGCCACAGTGAGGAAGTGCTGAAGCTGGTATTTGAGTTCCTTCACTCTGAAGCCTGAACTCTTACCGACTCTTCTTCCATTACAGCCCTGTTAAAGTGTGTGTGTTATTTGGGTGGTTCTGGGAGGGACAGAGTGACCTTTTTCTTACTTTTTACAATCCGCAGAAGCCAAACTGTAAGGAAGGCCTTTTGATTTTTTCCAAGTATTTTTTCTACTCATAAAAGTAAATTTAAATAATAGAAGAATGTATAATGTAGACAACCTTCTACAGACTTATGTATTTTCAGACCTAACCACGTATACTTCTAAGTATGGAGCAGTTCTGCTCTGCACACACAGGTTGCCATGAGTTCGAATCAATTCAGTGGCAACTGGCAACAGCAGTAGCCCTTCCAGAATTATGTGTATAGATGGATAAGTTTACTACTAATATAATCTTTTAAACAAGAACGGGCTCGTACATTTTATATACTGCTCAGCATCTTTTTTTACTTAATATCTCTTGAACATCTTTTGGGTCACTATATTCAAATCTGTGAGGTAAGGATCATTTATTTCTATTTTAAATTGCAAAAAACAGAGGCTTGGGCTAAATAATTTGCCTGAGGTCATGGACTTATTTCATGCTAGGACTGGATTTGATCCCAGGTCTCCCCAACTCCAAAGCTCTTGCTTTCTGCACCCCTAGATCTGCCTGTCACTGAGGGGAGAATGGGAGCTCTCTGGGTTGCTCATTTAGCAGCCCCTCTTGGACAGGGATGCTCCAGCCCTGCCTGGGGGCCTGGTCCCACTTCTCTCCACCTGCCTGTGCCTTGTAGGAAACAACAGGCTTGCATCTCATCCTTTTCTGCATCTCCCTGGGGCAGGACAGGGCCAGGCAGACGTGGGGCTCCACATTCTGCAGTGCCCTCAGAGATGTTTAGTCCACCGGTGCTGCTTCCTGGTGAGGAGCAGGCAGGGTGGAAGGAGCTGGGTTTGCTGCCCTGGTAATGACCAGTACAGTGGCTGCTGCGACCGCAGGCCTGCAGCAAAGGTCCAGGGAGAGGGCCAGCCAGGAGGGTAGAAATGGTGATTGCTTTTGGTAAATTTTTCATGATGAAATAGTTCAAGCACACAGAAAAGTATGAAGAAGACTAGAACAGATACCTTTGTAGCCAGGACTCAGCTTTGTTGGACCTTAATGTTTTGCAGTAATTGTGTCAAGGGCTTGTGTGTGTGCGTTTTATTAAATACACACACACACACATATTTTTTAAATAAAACATTTCAGGTACAGTTGAACCCCCCTCCCCAATCCCATTTTCTTCCCTTCCTAGAGGAAATTACTACTTTGATTTCAGTGATATCCGTGCGTGTTTTTAATACCTTCATTACCTTATAGAAAACCTTATGTAATGTGTATCATTCTATAGCTTTTTTGAGGGGAGGAGTCAACATTATTTTTGAGGTTTATCCATGTAGATACTTTTAGCTAAAGTTCATTAACTTTAATTGCTTTCGAGTGTCATTGTATGAATAGAACAGTTTATTTATCTTTGCTCCTGTTGATGGATTTCTAATGTTTTGTTAGTATGAACAACTCTTCAGTGAGCATCATTGTTGTCTGTGTCTTCTCATGCAAGTGTGAAGAGACTCTCTAAGTTCTGTGCCTAGGAGAGAGCTTACTGGGTCATCGGGTTTGTGCATCTCAACTCCTCATCCAGGAATCCAACATTTTTCTCAATCTTAGTGAATGAAATTGTATCTGATTTTTAAATTTGCATTCCTGGATTACTAATGAGGCTAAGAATTGTTTCATACATTAATTTCCATTTGTGTTTTTTTCCTGTGAATTACCTATTCCTGTATTTTGCCATTTTTTTATTGGATTGTCCTTTTCTTATATTTTTAGGAGTTCTTTATTTATCCTGGATATTAATTCCTTGCTAGTTATGCCCATTGCAAGTATCTCCTCCCCGTCTGTGACTTCCTTTCCCTTGTTTATCATGTTCCTTGATGTACATACTTTTTAACTTTAATGTGATCAGTGTATCAATCTTTTTCTGTAAGGGTTTGTACTTTTTGAGATAAGAAACCCTTCCCTATTTTAGAGACATTAAAATAGTTTCTTAGATTTCCCTTTAAATGGTTTCAGATTTTGCCTTAGTCTTTTATTCCTTGGAATTTATTTTCATGCAAGAGGAAGCTAGGGGTTACACTTCTTTTCATGTGAATAACCAGGAACCAGCACCGTTTACAGAAGCCCCTTCTTTGCCCGTGACCTGCAAAGCCAGCAGCGTCATGCATTAAGTTTCCAGAAATGTGAAGGTCTTTTTCTGAGCTATCTCTTCTTCTTCTTTTTTTTTAAATTGTACTTTAGATGAAGGTTTACAGAACAAACTAGCTTCTCATTAAACAGTACACAGATTGGTTTTTGACATTGTTACTAACCCTATGAATGTCAACACTCTCTGTTCTCGACCTTGAGTTCCCTATTAGCAGCTTTCCTGTCCCCTCCTGCCTTCTTATCCTTGTCCCTGGGCTGGTGTGCCCCTTTAGTCTCATTTTGTGTTATGGGCCTGTCTGATCTTTGGCAGAAGGGTGAGCCTCAGCAGTGACTATATTACTGAGCTAAAAGGGTATCTGGGGCCATACTCTCGGGGTTTCTGCAGTCTCTGTGAGGCCAATAAGTCTGGTCTTTTTTTGTGAGTTAAAATTTTGTTCTCCATTTTTCTCCAGCTCTGTCCAGGACCCTCTATTGTGATCCCAGTCAGAGCAGTTAGTGGTGGTAGCCAGGCACCATCTAGTTGTCCTGGACTCAGTCTGGTGGAGGCTGTGGTAGTTGTGGTCCGTTAGTCCTTTCGACTAATCTTTCCCTTGTGTCTTTAGTTTTCTTCATTCTTCCTTGTTCCTGACGAGGTGAGACCAGTGGAATATTTTAGACACTACTTACCAGATTAGAATGTAGAACATTTTCTTTATAAGCTGTGTTATGCCAGTTGAGCTAGATGTTCCTTGATGCGCTGTCTCTTCTTGACTTATTGTGGTCGGTCTCTCTATCCCTACATCAATACCACATTGTCTGAATTCCTGTAGCTTTATAATAAGTCTCAATATCTGGTACTTCCTCCTTATTCTCCCAGATGTCTTAGTTATTCTTGATCCTTTCAAATGATTTTTTTAAAATCTTTTTTTCTAAATCATCTATATGAGACCAAATGGTCAACAATTTTAAAACAAAGATGGAAATGCAAGGAGGCAGGGAAACTAGATTAATGGAAACAGAACAACCAGAATGGAAATATTGAGAATGTTCACACATTGTGAAGAATGTAACCAATGTCACTGAGCAATTTGTGTAGGAATTGTTGAATGGGAACCTAAACTACTGTGTAAACCTTCACCGAAAACATAATAAAATGGATGTTTTTTAAATCGCAAAAAAAAACAAACAAACTTTTTTTCTTAATTACCTGACTAACACAATGCTTATAATAGAAAATAGAGGTAAGTTTGAGGTGAAAAGAAGTATAAAAAAACAGCCTGATTATTTAAAATAATAATAATAAGATTTTTGAGTCTGTGTATGTGTGTGTATGTGTCTGTTAATTTATGGCAAAAGGGTTACTCTACTACAGTTTTGTTAACTACTTTTTGCAGTTAATATGCTTTGCCCATTTTTTCATGCCATCAAGTGTTTTGCTGTAGCGTGTTTTTATCACTGCATAGTATTCCATCATATGATCATTTAATAAGTATGTAACTAATCACCCAATAATGGGCAGCTGGGTGGTTTCCAGTTTTCCTGCGGTATAAACAACACTGTGATGAACATTCCTATAATGGGTTCTTTGTGCTAGAGTCTTTCCCAGACGATTGCCCTCCTCCCTCCCACCACCTCTCTCTTTTGGACTCAGCTCAGTTCAGCAAGACTTTAGCCTTCAGCCTTCTGTATTCAGGGCTTTGCACAGGGACCCGGGATGAATCTGAAATGGTCTATGTCCTGAAAGAGCTCCCCGCCTCTATCCTCACTGCTCTGTGGTCTCTTGCCCACTGCCTCCTGAACTTTACCTGGGCGTAGCCAGAGGTCTACCTCGAAGGTAGGTGTTAATTCCTGACCTCTAGGATGGCACCGGGCCCAGGTGAAATGGATGCAAGAGTTCTGGAAGGAGGAGAACTAGCTAGATCAGAGCCCAGAAAAATGTAAGGCACATTACCTTTTTATCTTTTTTCAGCTATCCTGGTTTCAGACTCTTTTATCTTTGTCCTTTATTCGGGATCCTCTCCAGATTCTCTGTCTCTTGGGGCAGAGACCTGACGTGACCCGACTTCTTAGCATCCTCCTCAGACTGCCCTTTCAAAGCTAGAAAGAATGCCTGATCCCCACACCTGAGGGCTGCTTGCTGTTTCTTTCTTTCTTTGAAGCTATATTTGTTTTAAATTCTATTGCTGTCGTGTGCCATTGAGTTGATTCTGACGCATAGTGACCCCTATGTGACAGAGTAGAACCGCCCCATAGGGTTTCTCAGGCTGTAATCTTTATGGGAACTGATCGCCAGGTCTTTTCTCCCGCAGAGCTGCTGGGGGGTTTGAACTGCTGACCTTCCGGTTAGCAGCCAAGCACTTAACCATTGTGCCACCACGGCGCCTATTAAATTATATACTGTTTTTTAATCATAAAGGTAATGCATGCTGGCAACAATTTCAAAGTTTCATTTTTAGATTTCTGCCTCCTACTCCCACTCCAAGAGATAGCCCCTCCTCATAGTGCAGGGAGGTCAGGGGTTATCAAAATGGGATTGTATTTTATTTATTATTATCCTGGATCTCACTTTTTTCCAAAATGGCAGTACATACAGAGTTATGTCATTCCCCCCAAAAGGCTCTGTCACATTCTGGTGATGACTTTACGGTACCGAGATGCGGTTATTGCCCACGTCTTGTGTGCCCCGTAACTCTGTGTCTTCCCCAGGTGTCTGTGACTCTCTGGGTTTTCCGTCTTCCTCGAGTTCTTACCGCTCTGATGGCGCACACTTTTCATTCACTAATCAAGTACCTACTGAAGACCAGAAAGTTGGAGGAGGGCTTGGCCACTTCGATTTTGCTCTCCTCCACTCGCTGATTCCCACCTCAGGCTCTGGCACTGAGCCTGGCACATGGCTATGTTGAGTATTTCAGGCCCTGGCCTTTGAACTCTCTGAGAGGCAGGACCTATCTTTAGCCCCAATCCACACATAGGGAACTAAGTCTCAGAGAGATAAAGTCACCCACCCAGCATCACTCTGCTAGTGAGTGGCAGAGCCCACACTGAACCCAGGCCTGTCCCTCTACCACCGACTCACGTTTTCACTGCTGTATGGGCCTTGCTCCCTACCTACCCAAGGTCCCACATACAAGTGGTTTGGGAAACCCCATTTCTATGATCTTCATATCCTGAGAGGTAGAAGGGCATCTGATACCATCCGTGTTTTATGGATGGGGAAGCCAAGGTGCCAAGAGGGGAAGCGTGGCCTGGCTCCTGAACAGTGCCTTGTTCTCGTCACTGCACTGTATACAGGAACGATCAGGACAAGGGGTGTCTGTGGTGGTAGCGGGGGGCTTTGGGGCCAGAGCCCTGCTGTCTGTCCTGCACATGAGCTGCAAATTATTGGGGAAGAAGGAGCCCAGGTTGGGCAGACCCACCCCTTGGTACCTTGGCCTACCTTTTGCAAAATGTGGGGACATCTATGGTAGATTCTCTGCTCTTTTCCAGATGGGGAGGCTGAAGCCCTAGGTGGGAAGCCAGTCTACACCTCTGCTAAGAGGCAGTGCTGACCATGGAAGGCTTTCCAGGGAGAGGTCAAATGAACTGCCTGGCAGGAAGCTTCCTGAAAAGGGCATTTTCCGTAACTGAGAGAAAAGGTCCCCCCCACTCCCTTGAACCTGTCCTACTCTCCTTCCTGTGCTTTCCTGACCACACCCAGGTATACCTCAGGGATAGTGGCCCCAGTGAGTCTGTGCCATCTGAATGGCCCCCTTTCGAGTTGTTGTTTGTCTAGGCTCCACAGCAGACCTGAGTTGGAAGGCTGTCTCTGTCAGACTGTGTGAGGTTGGGCATATTACTCTTCCTCTGAGCCTCAGTTTCCCCATTTATGAAATGGGCATGAAACAATGGATACCTCCTGAGTTTGTTGGGAGGATTCTGGGCTTACCAGATCAGTTGTCAGGCTAAATGGGAGCTGTTTGCACTGTGGGTGTTTAGTCACCTCAAGTCACTGAGCTCCTGGGTAGGTCCCTGCACTAGTGACTGGGGCTGCAACAAAGAGCTCTACTGGAGCTCCCCACCTGTGGGGAATTCATTTCCTTCTTTAGGGCACCCACGGTTGTGCAGGAACAAAGAGGGGCCTAGAGCCTCACTGGCTTCAGCTTCCTCCCTCTACCCCTGAAGACCCCACCCTGCCCAACATCCACTTGAAACTTGACTCTGCCCCCTCCCCCCACCACACCCTGATGCCCAAGCCCTGCACTGTGCCCCACTCCTGCTCTGTCCCCCTTCACGTGCTCTGAGTTTATTGACAGCCTACTGTGTGCAGAAGATTGCTGTCCTCAAGGAGCATCTGGTCTCCCCAGGTGATGAGAAGGTTCAGTATAGATGATGATACCAGCTAAAACTGACTGTCTGGCCCACTTTATTTTTTCTCCTCCTCATCTTTTTTTTTTTTTAATTGTTGGGCTTGAAGTGAAAGTTTACAATTCAAGTTAGTCTCTCATAGAAAAATTTATACATACATTCTTACGTGACCCTAGTTGCTGTCCCTATACTGTGACAGCACACTCCTCCTTCCCATCTCAGATTTCCTGTGTCCATTCACCTAGTTCCTGGCCCTCTCTGCCTTCTCATCTCACCTCTGGACAGGAGCTGCCCATGTAGTCTCATGTATCTACTTGAGCTAAGAAGCACGCTCTTCACAAGTATCATTTTATGTCCCATAGTCCAGTTTAATCTTTGAAGAGTTGGCCTCAGGAATGGTTTTAGTTTTGCTGCCCTGCTTTAAAAGCATTACATTTCAGTGACTTCCTAGCGGCCCTCTGAGGTAGTCACCATTTTATATGTGAGGAATCTGAGGCCGAGAGCCAGTGAAGAGCTTGCTCAAGGTCACACAGTGAGGCTGCAGCAGAGCCTGGGCTCATCCATGCTTGTCACCTCTGCTGCCTTCCCTCCCTCTTCCTAGCAAGAGCGGGAGCTGCTTTGTGCTGCAAGCAGGTGCGTGGCCATCTCCTGTTGGGGGCCTGGCTGTGTGGTACGTCCCCTCTTCCCTGACACCCCTGGGGACTAAAGCCTTGGATTTGGCATCTGTACCCTGTCTCCTGCTTTCCCCCAACACCCCATCCAGGAGGGACAGTGAGACAGGAACACGGGTGTAGCTAGAGGTGATCCCTCAGGACAGGTCACCGGCACAAGGATTGGCCTGCACTGGCATCTGAGTCCTGCGCCTTCTTAGCTTTGTGACCTGGGCCTGTGACTCTGCCTCTTTGTGTCCTCCTCTGCCCAGTGGGAATGGTAACAGCCCTGCACTGAGGAGGCACGGGGTCCTCCATGTCAACGGTTGGCACAGGACCGGGCACTTTATCCCCCCAACTGGTAACTGGAAGGGTAGAGGCCCCTCCTCCTATGGAGGCCATTTCCTGGGTTTTGGGGGAATAGTGTTGCCTTGCATCGGTCTGTCCTTACCTCTGCCCCGGTGCTATCCATCCCCCCGCTGCCCCTGCCCCAGTGAAAGGGACTGTCTCCTCTGTGAAGCCTTTCCCAGTGGGGAACTGGCATCCACCTCTTCTGCATAAGCCTGTCCTACTGTAGCCATGGCTACCCCCTCACCAGACAGGGGCCCAGCTATTTAGACACTCCTCTGTCTCTCCGGCATCCTCCCACACACTCACACTCAACCGAGAAGACACCGAGGCAAGGACACAGCTTGGCCATTTCTGTTGCTCCCACGGGACCTAGCCAAGGGCTGAGCAGAGAGTTGAGGTTGTACTTCGAGACTGGGTGTGGCAGGGAGGGGTGTCAGTAAGAGTCAGACATACTGAACAGGGTGGACTGTTTCCTACCGTGGGTGAGTTTTACCTCTCTGAGCCTCAGGTTCCCTCACCTGTAAGACGGAGCTGTGATCACGTCCCACATCAGAGCTGGAGGGGTCAGGAAGGCAACAGAGGGCCCAGAGGTGATTCCTCACTGTTAGGAGACTGGGTGTTCTCCTTTATGTTGACGCACACCCCACTCCCCCTCAGAAATACGGTGAAGTTGTGACCATATCCTGCCTGGTTATAAACTACTACCCCAAATGTTTCGCACCCTGCCCATGGGTGGCATGGCAGTCTCACACAGGACTCCTGGGCAGGTTGTTACATGCCCTTAGGCCGCTCCTCTTGGCTCCTCCTCTCTTCTGGTCCCCAATCCTTAGGCCCCCACCCAGATGTGGACACGGGGAGTCAGGAAGTGAGGGAAGGGTGTCTCCAGCTGGAGGCAGGCTTCATGATTCAGCAGGCCCTCCCTCAGAGTGCCACTTTTGCAGGAGTGTGGGTGGTGTGAGGAGCCAGCTGGTCATTAGAGGGCCTGGGACCTTCCAATGGGGCGGGCTGGAGGCCTGGCCTCACCAGGAGGGCTGTCCCCTGGGCTGGAGCCACCGGCTCAGGGCGGGTGGTAGTGTCTGCTGGCTCTGAGGTGACCTGAGCTCTGGTAACCCTTGGGGAGCACAGAGGCTGGACTCCTGGGCCCAGTTTCTGTTGACACCGCCTGTGTGTGAGACCTTGAGCAGGTGGAGAACAAGCCCCTCATGGTGGTAAGGACGTGAACTCAGCAGTAGAGGGACAGGTCTGGGTTCAGTGTGGGCTATGCCACTGACTAGCACAGTGACGTTGGGTGGTGACTTCACCTCTCAGCCTTAGTTCCCCCATCTGTGGAATGGGGCTAAAGACAAGCTCTGCCTCCCAGGCCGTTGAAAGGATTCCATGAGAGTTTGTGTGGGAAGCACTTATCCCATTAACTAGCACAGACCAGGCCCTCAGCAAACAGAGTAGCTACCCACTGTCACCTCTGTTAAGTACCAGTTTCCACCTCCCTGAGATAGGGAGATACTGTCCCCCCGCCCCCCCCCCCCCGCACCTGTTCCAGTATAGTTAGAAAGGCTGGGGACAGGAAGCATTTAACATTTGCAGGGAGGTCCTGTTTCATGAAGGATTTATTACCATCGTCATTATTTATATTACCAGTAATCAAAATAAGGGAACTCAGTCCCATAACCCAGGTACTCCTATTCTTCTCCCTCAGAGAAACAGACCCATATGACAAAACACAGGTATTTGCTTTAAAATCTAGATCTAGGTTACAAAATAGGGTGTCCAATAAAATCACTTTATGTTTTAAAATATACAGGAAAAGTACTGGAAGGCTGTTACTCATTGAAAAGTTAACAATGGGTAACTCTGGGTGGTGTTTGTACAGGGGCTTTCTTTTATCGTCCTTATGCTTTTTAATACTTTTCTAAGTGTTCTACCGTGAACATATGTTACCTTTATAATCTCCTTACAGTCTCACAGGACGCCTTAAGGACAACTGTCCTTCACAGGGTAACCGTGGATGGCCCAAGAGAAGGTCTCCTGGAGGTGGACATGATTCCTTCCTCCACATTTATTTTGCTGCACACCTTCTGTGTGTCACTGGCTGGATTTACTTGCTGAATGTGGCTTCTTATTCAATGTTTCTCCAACTTGGCCAATCATTAGAATCCCTGAAGTCATGTGTTAAAAATCAGATTCCCAAGCTCTACCCAGGACCTCCTGAATTAGACCCTGGGGAGTGCTGGGGAGAATCTGCTGCTGATGATTCAATTTCAACTGTAGTTTTCAATTTCTTTATACACATACACGCACACGTGCACACAGACAGATAATTTCACATCAGTGCTTAAGTGTAATCGGCTCATCCAGGTTTGGGGTGGAGAATGGTCTTATTTTCTTGTCTTCTTTCTGCTTGGCTCCCTCTACCAGGATCCTGTCCTTACAACCCTTTGTGTGTTTTCCATTGGTGCTCCCAGAATCCGATATAGACATAACCATATGCACACAGATGGACTTTTTCTAAAACTTCATTGTTTTTTCCAGAATGGATTATCATTCCACCCACTCGACTGCAGTTTGCTTTTCTTACACGTTGCGGAAATCTCTTCAGGTTCCTGGTGCAGCTTCATGATGGCTGCATCCTGTTCCTGGATGGACCCAGAGTTATAAACAAGGCCCTCAAGTCAATCTGATCATAAATAGGATGGAATATGAAGACAGGAATTCCCAAGTGGTCTTACTGGAATGCAGAGCGAGATTCTAGTGTGAGGGGCATGTGGGGTGGGAGAAGGTGAGGCCACATGAGTGATCTGTCCACATGGGTCCACCTTCACAGTGCACAGTCTTCCTGTATGTTCAATGGGGTTACCTCCTGCCTTCCCCTGTAGTGGTTTCCCAGCCAACAGGTGACCACGTGGTTTGTGGAGAAGGGCTGATCCATGGGCTGTCTCGTGGGGTGGCAAGGCTAGGACTCACAGCTAGACTCGAGGTGGAGTTTTGGACGGTGACTCTTGTCTTCTTGACTTTGACCACTGGTTCCCAGGAAAGCCACGCCACTCTGTGGTAACTTCTGCCTGTGGGTCTCTTTCAGGTTGAACCATGATTCCAGTGACTGAGCTCCGCTACTTTGCGGACACGCAGCCAGCGTACCGGATTCTGAAGCCGTGGTGGGACGTGTTCACCGACTACATCTCCATTGTCATGCTGATGATTGCTGTCTTTGGCGGGACGCTGCAGGTCACCCAGGACAAGATGATCTGCCTGCCTTGTAAGTGGGTCACCAAGGACTCCTGCAATGACTCGTTCCGGGGCTGGGTGGCCCCCAGCTCAGAGCCCACCTACCCCAACACGACGCTCCTGCCGACCCCGGAAACCGGCCCCACAGGCATCAAGTACGACCTGGACCGGCACCAGTACAACTATGTGGATGCAGTGTGCTATGAGAATCGGCTGCACTGGTTCGCCAAGTACTTCCCCTACCTGGTGCTCCTGCATACCCTCATCTTCCTGGCCTGCAGCAACTTCTGGTTCAAGTTCCCTCGCACCAGCTCGAAGCTGGAACACTTTGTGTCTATCCTGCTCAAGTGCTTTGACTCGCCTTGGACCACACGGGCCTTGTCGGAGACAGTGGTGGAGGAGAGTGACCCCAAACCAGCCTTCAGCAAGATGAATGGCTCCATGGACAAGAAGTCATCCACGGTCAGCGAGGACGTGGAGGCCACCGTGCCCATGTTGCAGCGGACTAAGTCGCGCATCGAGCAGGGCATCGTGGACCGCTCAGAGACAGGTGTGCTGGACAAGAAGGAGGGGGAGCAAGCCAAGGCACTGTTTGAGAAGGTGAAGAAGTTTCGGACCCATGTGGAGGAGGGAGACATCGTGTACCGCCTCTACATGCGGCAGACCATCATCAAGGTGATCAAGTTCATCCTCATCATATGCTATACCGTCTACTATGTGCACAACATCAAGTTTGACGTGGACTGCACTGTGGACATTGAGAGCCTGACGGGCTACCGCACCTACCGTTGTGCCCACCCTCTGGCCACACTGTTCAAGATCCTGGCGTCCTTCTACATCAGCCTGGTCATCTTCTATGGCCTCATCTGCATGTACACACTGTGGTGGATGTTGCGGCGTTCCCTCAAAAAGTACTCGTTCGAGTCGATTCGTGAGGAGAGCAGCTACAGTGACATCCCGGACGTCAAGAATGACTTTGCTTTCATGCTTCACCTCATCGACCAGTATGACCCACTCTACTCGAAGCGCTTTGCTGTCTTCCTTTCAGAGGTGAGTGAGAACAAGCTGCGGCAGCTGAACCTCAATAATGAGTGGACACTGGACAAACTGCGGCAGCGGCTCACCAAGAACGCACAGGACAAGCTGGAGCTGCACCTATTCATGCTCAGTGGCATCCCTGACACTGTGTTTGACCTGGTGGAGCTGGAGGTGCTGAAGCTGGAGCTGATACCTGATGTGACTATCCCACCCAGCATCGCCCAGCTCACTGGCCTCAAGGAGCTGTGGCTATACCACACGGCGGCCAAGATCGAGGCTCCAGCCCTGGCCTTCCTGCGTGAGAACCTGAGGGCGCTGCACATCAAGTTCACTGACATCAAGGAGATCCCACTGTGGATCTACAGTCTGAAGACGCTGGAGGAGCTGCACCTGACAGGCAACCTGAGCGCAGAGAACAACCGCTACATTGTCATCGACGGGCTGCGGGAACTCAAGCGCCTGAAGGTGCTACGGCTCAAGAGCAACCTGAGCAAGCTGCCACAGGTGGTCACGGACGTGGGTGTGCACCTGCAGAAGCTATCCATCAACAACGAGGGCACCAAGCTTATCGTCCTCAACAGCCTCAAGAAGATGGTGAACCTCACAGAGCTGGAGCTGATCCGCTGTGACCTGGAGCGCATCCCCCACTCCATCTTCAGCCTCCACAACCTGCAGGAGATCGACCTCAAGGACAACAACCTCAAGACCATTGAGGAGATCATCAGCTTCCAGCACCTGCACCGCCTCACCTGCCTTAAGCTGTGGTACAACCACATCGCCTACATCCCCATCCAGATCGGCAACCTCACCAACCTCGAGCGCCTCTACCTGAACCGCAACAAGATTGAGAAGATCCCCACCCAGCTCTTTTACTGCCGCAAGCTGCGCTACCTGGACCTCAGCCACAACAACCTGACCTTCCTCCCCGCTGACGTTGGCCTCCTGCAGAACCTCCAGAATCTGGCTGTCACGGCCAATCGGGTGAGTGGCCCGGCCACCGCCCTGCATATGGGTTGACAGGTGGACTGGCCATGGTGGGCTGCTCAGGAAGCCTGGTGTCTCGGGACTGTCTGATGCGCCTGGGTTTGGACTGTCCAAATGTGGTTCTGAGAACCACCCAGGAGGGAACTGGTTAAAAATACAGACTCTGGGGTCCCACGCCAGACCTGCTGAATCAGAATCCTGGGGGTGGGAGCCTAGTTTGTATCTTTGCCACACAATGCTGCCGAGTTTTTTAACCAGGGTATGGCTGCCAGCAGGGATGGTGCAGTCAGGTGGGGCCTTTCACCAACGTGCACTTTGAGCCAGGTTCCTCGTCGGCAGGGATCTGCATGTGCAGGGCCTGTGGTTCTCTCTGGGGCTGAATTGTGAAAAGTAGGATAGCCTGGAGCTTGTGGTATCTTTCTCAGCTTGTCCCAGCCTGGATTTGGAGCTGACGGGCCAATCTGAGGCCACCAGGGATGGAAACTGTGTAGGCAGCTGACGCTTGCTGAAGTGAAACCAAATAGTGTCTGCAGTTCCTGATGTTACTCACATCCCTATCCCCTGTGTTTTGGGGGCCGATGAAGGACAATTGGTGTAGGGGCTGGCTTGTTACCACCTGCCTTGCTGGAGAGGAAACTGCAAATCACCGTGGTTGATTTGGGCAGGCAGTGTGGGAGGCCACACCCTCGAAACCATTTGTGGCAATGGGAGCCTCGTGTGCCAGCCCCCTTCCTGGCTTCTACCCAGCTGAGGGTGGATCCACCTGAAGGAACCAGGGCTGGGGAAGCCCCTCACCTAAAGCCCCTCCCCAGAGATAGGCGGGTGGAGTTAAGGGCAGGATTCTCCTGTGGCTTTGTGGTCTGGGCTTCTGCAATGGAAACAAAGCCATAACAGCTAGAAAGGTGGCCTACCCCACCCATCCCTTATTGCAAACCTGCAGAAAGGTTGACGGTTGAAAGAACAAGTCTTCCTGGTTGTTACTTTCAGGGTGGAGATTCTCTCTGTTAGGGGATGGTGGTAGAAGTCTGAGGCCAAGGCCTGGGAGATGAGGGGGAAACCTTATTCAGCCCCACCTCTGCACTCCCATCACAGACAGTGTCACTAAAGCAGCCCCAGTTGGTTTACTGAGCACTTGCTTAGTGTCACCCCTGTGCCGGGTACAATACTCCCATCATCCTGCTGAGTTCTCCCCACGGGGGACTCTCTCGAGCAGTCTAGGCACTGAGGGAGGAGAGCCCCGGAAAAAGCAAACACACACACACACAGTCCTCCCTGACGCCAGGAAAGGACAAACCTTTTTGAGCATCACTCAAAACTGGAGGATTCCGGTGCTCCTCAGACCACTTAGAAGCCCTTCCTCCCCTCTTTCTGCAAATGACTGGCCTTCTCCATGAATTAGGGATTGTGACACATTCTTATCTCCCTCCTTCCAATTATGACTAACGCACACATATGTGTAGAAAGGCAAGGGTTACATCTCAGATTGCTTTATTCCGTAGAATCCCTTGGGAGAGAAGCCAAGTTTGGGAATCACTGGAAAAATCTAGCCCCTTCTTTCATATATAGAGGGAAGACTAAGCAGCTCACCCAGAGCACAGTGTTGGAGCTGAGTCACATTGCCCCTTGAGTGGCTTCTGACTTTTCTCTGTCATCTCGTGACCCTTTGTAATGATTGCCCTGTCCCAGGTACTGCACCAGGGCTGACTTGCTCCCCTACTGGGTAGAGGAGGCTGTAGGACAGCCTTCAGCCTAGCTCCCCATCCTGTCCTCACTCCCATCTCCTCACACCAAGCATGCCTGTTGGCTGAGGTGACCTCTCAGGCAAGGCACTGGCTACAGGGACACTGTCCCAGAGGAAGGAGACCCTCTGGACACCCCCTTTAGCATAGTGATTAATCATGTCCTGTCCCTGCCCTCTGGAATGCCAGAGACCTTTATAGGAAAAAAGTTCACATGGGCCCATCCTAACCAGGCACCTCCTTTTGAGCTTGAGGCCTGAGCCTCTCTCCTTCATCATTCTCAGGGCTTGATGGCTCTTGTAAACCACCATGGGTGGGGAAAGGACAGGATGGGTGCAGGTCTGGGCTCAGTCGCTTAGGTGTGGCTTTCCCAGGTTTAAACTAATGCTGAGGAATACCTTGGCAAGGAAAGTTTTTTATTATTCACTAATCATTTGTTTATTGACTCAGCAAATTTATTTTTAATTTATTTTTTGTTGCTGTTATTGAGAATATACACGGCAGAACATACACTAATTCAGCTATTTCTACATGGAAATTTAGGGACATTGATTCCATTTTTCAAGTTGTGCAACCATTCTCACCCTCCTTTTCTGAATTGTTCTTCCTTCATTAACACAAATTCACTGCCCTCTAAGTTTCCTATCTAATCTTTTGAGTTGCTGTTGTTCATTTGATCCCGTATAGATAGTTCTTAAAGGAACACAGTGCTCAAGTCGGACACTGTTTACTAGTTAAGCTAAACTGCTTGTTTGGTTTTAAGAAGACTGCAGGGGATATTTCTGGTTTGAGGTTCAAAGATTTATCTCAGACCAGTAGTTTTGGAGGTTCATCCAGCCTCAGTGGCTCCGAAAAGTTTGGATTCCATGAGAATTTGAAATTCTGTTGTGCATTTTCCTCCTTTTGATCAAAATTCTTTTATAGAATCTTTGAACAAAACATTGGGTAGCGGTAGCCGGGCACCATTCAGTTCTTCTGGTTTCATGTCTAATTTTTGAGCACTCCTGTAGTCCAGGTATGAAGCAAGGTGCTGGAGACTTGGGAAGGAAGAACGCCCACTCCCTACCCATACTGAGCTCACTGTCTTGTGGGGAAAGACAAGTAACAAGACAGATAGCACACAGTGTGACAAGAACTACTTATTGGAGCATAGAGGGATGACCCCAACTCAGACTTAATTCAGGGCAGGGTGACATCCTGAAGAAACAGACATTTTATGTGACCTTGAAGGATGAGAAGGAATTAGCCAGGTAAGGAGGAAGGGAGAGTCTAGTACATTCTGCCTGTGAGGAACTGAGAGATGACTGGGAGTTCATGGGTAGGGGCAGGCTGGTGGGAGAAGGAGCAGAGAGATGAACTGCACCTTTGGGGACAGGATAGAGTTGTCTGCAGGGGAATGGTAGGATCCTGTTCTTTTCCACTGAAATTTCAATTGCATCTTTATTTGTTCAAAGACCATTTCTACTTGCTAGGCTGTGAGCTCTGAAGACACGGACCTTGATTGTTCAGTGCCTGATTTGTAGCAAATGTTTACCAAATTTTTGTTGATTGGGTTGGTAAAGGAGTGAGTAGACTTGCATTTTGAGGAATCGGTATTGCTGCAGTGAGGAAGGTGGATTTGAGGGGGCAGGAAGAGAGGTCGAGAGCTCGATTAGGAGACCTTGTGTAGCCATTGGTGAGGGGGGAGGCAACTTGACCTGGGAATGACTGCTAGGGATGGAGAGACATGGATGGACTTGGGAGAGATTGTGGAGGTAGAATGCATAGACATGGGGATGGGTTGGATGTGGGGAGAGGGAGAGGTCTGGGGTGACTTGTGATTTTCTCAGTTGGCTGCCCAGGTAGATGGAGGATCAGTGACACAGGATGGAGGAAGAAGCACCAGTCTGTGGATGGGAGAGGGTGTGTCCTGTGCTGGATGTTGGGGGCCCCTGGAACATCGAGACCGTGTTGACTAGGCTTAAAGCTCAAGGAGTCATCATCCCACAGCTCATGGGTGAAACTGGGATCCTGGATGAGATCACTGAGGAAAGGTGGAGGGAGGAAGGAAGGGAGTCTGGCTAGAGACTGAGGGGTGGACTGTAGAAGAGGAAGGCCAGGCAGGAGTGTGCAGGGTCTCAGGACGGGGGAGGAGTCAGATAAGCGGAGAATGGATTCAGGTCTGGTGGATTAGGAACAACAGTTGGTGACCTTGGCTGGATAGTTTGAAGGACAGACTGGGGCAGAAGCCAGATCATAGTGGACCAAGGAGAGAGACAGCTTCTTTCTGGATATTTCGTCATGAAGGTCGGAGAGCCATGCAGTGAGCAGCCACAGAAGGTTCCTGGGAGGGTTGCCATTTTTCCAAGACCAGGTAGACTTGAGGCCACTTAAATGCTGATGGGGGAGCCATTGCACGTGAGGTCCTTGAGGTGGTGGGAGAGGGTGGGATCAGGGGTGCTGGATGAGTGACACTTCACAGAAAAGGACAGGTCTAAAGAACAGGTGAGGCTGCAGTGGGGAGTTAAGTGACTGGATATGCCTTCCTTTCTCTGTGGGCCTGGAGGGTGCTCACCAGGGAAGGGGAGGGTGTGTCACAGGTAGGGAGGCATTCTGGGGAGCCAGCTGAGAAAGGGACTTGCCCAGGGTTTTACTGCAAATGAGCACCGGATTTGCAGAATGAGAATAGAGCACGGGCTCTGAGTCGAGGAAGCAAGTCTTATATCCTGCCCTCCCTGGCTATGCACCCTTAGACAAGGGTTGCCTTTTCCCTCTGTGTGCCTCAGTCTCCTTAGAAGGAAAATGAGGACAGTGACAGAGCACCCTCAGGGTGGCTATTGCACAGTATCCATCATCCTCACATGGGATCAGAGTTCAAGTTTACTGACTCCTGCCCTACTGTGGGGGTCTCTCCTGCCCATGATAGCTGGAGGGGATCGTTTTAGGACAATAGACCAATAAAGACATTCCTAGCTGATCACTCACTGAATGGCAAGGGAAGAACCTGGCATTTATGGAACTCTTCCTCTGTGCTAGGAGAAACTGCCTGGCCCCAGTGTTTGCTCCACTAATGGCACGCACTGTGGTTCAGAGCATGGACTGCTGAACCAGATCACCTGGCTCTACTACTTCTGAGCTGCAGACCTCTGGGCAAGTTAGCTCCTCTAGGGCGTCAGTTTCCTCATCTTTAAAACGGGAAGACCCCTTGCTGTTGAGGTGATTCCGACTCATAGTGATCCTAAAGGACAGGGTAGAACTGCCCCATAGGATTTCCAAAGAGCAGGTGGTGAATTCGAGCTGCCGACCTTTTGGTTAGCAGCTGTAGCTCGCCATAGCTCTAAACCATTGCGCCACCAGTGCTCCCAAAATGGAAAGAGTATTTACAAATGGTTGTGAGGATTAAATGAGCTCATAGCAGCAGTGCTCAGAGCAAAACCTGTAGTAACAGTGGTTCCTGTAGAGCAGTTCCTGCAGTAAGCAGTGTATGAGTGTTGCCTGTTCAAATTTGCAAAATGAGAACAAACTAAAAAACCACTGCTGTGGAGTCAATTCCAACTCACAGTGACCCTATAGGACAGAGTAGAACTGCCCCATAGGGTTTCCAAGGCTGTTATAGAAGCAAACTGCCACATCTTTATCCTGTGGAGTGGCTGGTGGGTTTGACCACCAGCCTTTCAGTTAGCAGGCAGGCACTTACCTTCTGTGCCACCAGGAAACTTGGGAAAATCAGAATAGGGGTTTTGAATGGCCAATACTGGGCCCCCTGCACTCGTGATCAGCCTATGACTTGGTAAATGAGGAAACTGAGGCCCAGGGAGAGGAAGTGACACAGCTGGGATTCTTGTCCCTATTGGTAAGCTCTCCCTAGCTCTCAGAAACAGTTTAGGATGTGGAATTTTCTCCGTGTGCTGCTCTACTTGTCTAAATTGTTCTTAAATCTCAGCAGCTATGACCAGTAGTATCACCTGGTTCGTGGTGAGCCCTGGAGTGTGGGGGTGGAGTTTGTAGTGGCTAGCTAGTATTTTGTGCTTCTAACTGTGCCAGGTGCTGGGAGACCGCAGGGAACAGGCAGTTCCAGTCCTGCCCTCTTAGAGCCCAAAGCCCAGGGGGTGACAGACAGGTAACCAGGCAGTTTCACCATGGAGGGATCATGGGTACCAGAAGCTACCCAGGAGAATGTCAGGGAAGGCTTCCTGGAGGGAGTGAATACTAAGCCGAGACCAAATGGGCAGGTAGAAGATAGGCAGATGGTGCTTGTACCGGAGGTCATGGGGAGCTGGAATGGGCATCGGAGAAGGTGCTGGTTCCTGGTGGAGGGAGGGAAGGGAAGCCCTGGGCCTAGAGGCCCCTGACATGAGCAACATGCACCTTACTTTCACCCTCTGCTCCTTCCCATCCAGATTGAGGCCCTGCCACCAGAGCTCTTCCAGTGCCGGAAGCTGCGGGCCCTG
The DNA here is from genome assembly GCA_030035585.1 of Dugong dugon. Classification (NCBI taxonomy): domain Eukaryota; kingdom Metazoa; phylum Chordata; class Mammalia; order Sirenia; family Dugongidae; genus Dugong; species Dugong dugon. Next base: position 73,517,752 of record CM057471.1, read on the forward strand.
CACCTGGGCAACAACGTGCTGCAGTCACTGCCCTCGCGCGTGGGCGAGCTGACCAACCTGACCCAGATTGAACTTCGAGGCAACCGGCTGGAGTGCCTGCCCGTGGAGCTGGGCGAGTGCCCACTGCTCAAGCGCAGTGGCCTGGTGGTGGAAGAGGACCTGTTCAACACGTTGCCACCCGAGGTGAAGGAACGGCTCTGGAGGGCCGACAAGGAGCAGGCCTGAGTGCTGGTAGACAGCTGGAGCACGGGGCTGGTCAGAGCAGCTGGCATGGGACCAGCGAGGAGTCCTCAGGCCCAGGAGGGCCAGGCTTTGCTCTTCTCAGAAGTCCAGGGACAGCTAGCCCAGCCTGTGGCTGGGCAGGAGCCTGGGGAGGATGTGAGCTGGGCCAGGGCGAGCGGACAGTACCAGAGGGGCTGGCCCCTTTTCTCCCTCTGATACTCATGCGCCTCGCCGCCCCCCCCCACCCCCTCCAGGGCAGGCGCCTGTTGGGGGAGATCGAAGGACTGTGCTGTATTTGGACAATCAGGACCTCCTCACTGGAGGCCATTTCTGCCCCGAGGCTGAGCCGACGCCAGAGGTCCAGGGACACCTACATAGCTCTTGGTATTTATTTTTCTCTACATCCCACCTCCTCCGTCCCGATAACTTACACATTCCCAAGGAAGTTTGGCTCAGATGAAGGGTGCTTATGGAAGCGTGGGCTGTGTCTCTGCTTTGCCCTTTTTATTTAGTGATGCAGCTGGCATTTAGTGCCCACCCACATTTGAGCAGAGGGGTCCTGGATGAACCAGCTGTGGGACGGTCACCTCCACTGGTGCCAGGCTGGGCTCTGGCAGCACGACCCATGGGAGAGCAGGCTGCCAGGTGGAGAGGCCGGGCCTGGGGCCTGCCTCATTAGTTTTTGTGGCAATTTCAATTTTTTTTTTTTTTAAGTAAAAAAAATTTTGTTTCTTTTTTAAAGCTTTGACAATGGATGGTTTGGGTATTAAAATGAAAAAAAAAAAAAAAAAAAAAGGACATTAAAGGCCAGTGAGTTGGAGTCTCAGGGTGGGGTGGCAGTTTCCCTTGAGGGAAGAAGCAAGACATTGAATTTTATTTCCTTTCCCTGGGGTGTGGGATGCAGGATGTGTTCCGAATCTGGTGTGACCTTGATCTATTTCTGTTTGTTCCTCTCCTTGCCTGGGGCAGGGTTTTTTTTTTTTTTTTTTTTTTTTAATTTTCTTGGTATCTTGTTTTCTTCCTTCTCCATGTGTCTTGGCAGACACTCATTTTCGTGGCTGTTGGCCAAAGAGAATGTTCTGGAACTGCCCATAAGGGAGAAAACTTGGGTTGGCTAACCCCCAGGTGATGGTGCTCCATCGTCCCCTTCCCTGATGCACCCACCCTGCCTTCCACACACAGTGTTAAGGAGCTGAGAGAAGCTACTTCACCTGGATTCTTTTCCCACCTCATGTATCATGGTTTGCCCAGTGCCACCACTAGCCTCAGCTGCTTACATCAGCCCTGTTACCACCCAGTCCTTCAGAACAGACTCTTAGAGGAAGGGTTGGGTGGGGAGGTCACTGCTGGGAGGGCAAGCTCCCCAGTTTTTTGTTTCAAGCCAGCTTCTGTCCAGGGCACCTGGCACACACACAGCGCATTCAGTGCCTGGTGACGGGAAGCCACCTTGCTTTAGATCAGTCACTCGGGTCCCACCTCAGAAGGGTCCCTGCCTTAGAGCAATCACTTGGACACTAAGGCACATTGTAGCGTCTCTTGTCTTAATGAGTATGTCTGTCTGTCTATCCATTTGTGTTCTCTGTGTTGTGTCATCAGATGTAACCCTGAGAAATAATGCACACTAGCCTCTGACGACCATGAAGCAGTCCGTTACTTTTGGGTCTGAACTTGTAGACTCGTTTCAAATATCAAATAAACCTATAACAGAAGGTAACCTTTGGAAGTCTCCATGTCATGGAGGGACCCGTCCAACGCCTCTCTGAGGCCTGCTGGGCCTTGTCGGTTAGTTTGTTGAGTGACCATTTATTGGGCTACCTGCGGGATAGTCAACTGTGCTCATCTCTGCTAAACTGTAAGCTCCTTGGAGGCAGGTACTAGAGGTTTGTGCTGGACGGGATGTCTTGTTTTGTGCCAGCACAAGGCCCTGGCTGGGAATCTCACAACCAGCACGTTGTCAGCCTTTCCAGTTGCCTGTGGTTTGTGCTCTGAGGAGATTTGATGAGTGGGTACAGGGAGAAGAGGGCACTGAAACGGGATCCAGCTGTCCTGGGTTCCTGTCCCAGCTCAGTCATCCCCTGTATAAAGCTGGGTAGATCTCTTCCCTGCTGTGTCCTCAGTATCTCCATCTGTACAATGGGCATTCCACTTAGTTCTCTCAGAGGTCCTTCGCAACTCCAACAGCAAGTCCCCACAGCTCTGCAGAGGTGGGTGTGAGAAACCAGTTGGAGGGTTTGACTGGGCTTTCGGCCCCTTTGGGGGCCTGCTGAAGGTGCTGGGGTCAAGGACAGAAGCTCAGGGAGGTTCAGAGAGCTGCCTTCAGATCCCAGCTCTGCCATTTATTTGATGTGGGGTCTCCTTTTCCTCATATGAAAATCACGTTGGTGGTGCCAGTTATACAGATTGGTAGAGTTTTTAGCAGAGGACCTGGCTTCTAGTACACAATAAATGCTCTCATATCTTCCTTCTGGACCAGGGAGGCTTGCGCTAGACTGACGTGAGGGCCCTGGGGCAGGAGTTTTGGGTGAGGAGGAAAGGCATTGTGTCTGATCTTGACCTTGGTCTTAGTGATGAAACCTGAGTTGCTCTTGGGTACCTCCTCTGGAACAGACCAGAGTCTGTCCTGCCTCTCTCCCTGGGGACTCTGACCACAAGTGGTCTCAGGTTTGAGCTGAGACTCCCTCTTCTTCTGTCGTGGGATGTCTGATAGGGAGGCTGAGCAGCTGAGCTGTGGCCCTGTCTGAAACCTCCTATTGTGTCTCCTCAGTGGAGGTCTTCCCCTCCTGTTTGGTCTCTAAACCTCCCCACCAGTCCCCACCACCTCACCCCACCCCCCCTCAGCCTTAGAGCCACCCAATGCCCAGAGCACAAGGGTTGGATCTGGAGCTGGTTAGCCTTTGGAAAAAACAGCAATGTGGAAATCACCGCCGACCTACTTCCCAAAGCCTGAGCAGAATGAACAAATAGTGGGAAGCAGATACATGCCTCCCATATCCCTGTCCTTAAGCTGAGGGTACTGCACTCCACTTAAAACACAATGGTAGTCCTTTCTCTGATTACAACAGCAATTTTGAAACCTGGGAAAGCTCAGAAAATAAAATGAAAATGTTCTCACTTTCCACCACCCGGAAGACTTCCTGCTATCATTTGGTGAACAATTAACATTAGTAGGCACTGTACCATGCGCTATGCCAAGCTGTTTATCTACAGTAAAGCACTGGTTTTATTCAGCCCTCATAGGAGGTACCTCTGTTATCCCAAATTACAGATGGAGAAAGTAAGGCCCAGATATGCTCAAGGTTTCACATAATGCCTGACTTACTAACCCTCCTCTGTGAGCCTTTCTCTGGGTAGGGAAGGGCATTCTAAGGGGAGCTGCCCTCTATGCCTGGATGGCGCAGCCTGAGGTGACACTGTAGCCAAGCATGTGACAGGTGTCTGTGTCTTTGTTGGGTGATTTTATCAGAAGGGAGTGTGACAGCCAGGAATGCACCCTGCCTTGGGTGGCCCTTGTCTCAACTGTACTTCTATCATGATTCCTCTTCAGCCTGCCCCTTTCACCTAGCCTAACCCAGCTGAGCCTCTTCTCCACCATCCACAGGAGCCAGGAAGAGCACGAGGAGGGCACCCCTCCCAGCGCTCCGGAAGCCTGGACGGCCTGGACAAAGCAGCAACTCCCAGTGCTGTCGCCCAGAAAACACTACCTGATTTGGGGCCAAGTCATTCCGCAGACAGTCTGTCCCTTTGCCATCATTTCGGGGAAGGCCAGTGGCTATTTTCCAGAAACTGCAGCAGCCAGAGCGTGGCCCTGTCAGTTGCCCAGGAAGACTGGCTGGGGGGAGGGTGGGCATGCTTGTGCTGTTCTGCTCTCCAGACTCGCCTGTGCCAGCCCACTTGAGACACCAAACATCTCGGGCCTGGGCATAGGGAGCTTCTCACTCATTCTTAAGTCCCAGGCCCCCACTCTCTAGCCCCTTCCTCTTTCTGAGTGAGATACCCCTCGTCTTCTACCCTGTCCTCTGAGCTGCACACTGATCCCTAAGTTCCCCTCCTCCCAGGGCTGAGAGTTTCGGGATATCAGAGCTGGGAGGGGCCTGGACAGTTCTCTGGAGGACCTCCTCACCTTTGGAATGAAGAGCTGTTGCCAAAAGCAATGGGTTTGCCGCTAGTACTCTAGTTAAGAATAACGAAGAGTCAAGCGGAATTAAAGCAAGGCATAGCTTATTACTCATGGCAAGTAAGGAGAGGAGGGGGGATCCTCCCAGGACGCACTCTCTCTCTGAACAAAGGGCTGGGAGTGCCCTTTTATACCACATGGAAAAGGGGAAGTCATACATATCCATTAACTTCATGTATATTCAAAAAGGTATCACAGTGGAATTCTGGCACAGAAGTGGCTGTTGGACTTCTCGCTTCAGAAATCGGCTCAGTCACCTCTTGATGACGAATGTCCCATGATTTTGGTTTCTAGGCAACACTTATGGGATGAGGTCATCTGCCTGTCAACTTGGTCTCTTACCACGCATGCCCAGGATTTTAGTTCTAATTGGCTGATGTGAAGGCCAGTTACAGGGACAGATTAGGCAGAAGCAAATGGCATTCACACCATTCTTCTGGACAAAATTTTTAATGGACATAACTTGTCGTTTAAGGCCTTTTCTGTCTCTAACTGGTCTCAGAGCCACTCAGGGCCTGGTCTCCTTAGACCCACCCTGTGTCCCCACCTACATGTTGGTACCTCCTTTGAGGTGAGGCTCATCAAAGATCTCAGGCAGTGGTGGCTCTGGGATTGGGACTCAGGTGTACTCCTGCCAGCCCAGCTTCACTGCCCCAATGCTCTCAGAACACAATTTCTGGGCACCTGATAAGTAGCCAGGAGAGGTTTCTGGAAAGAAGCTGGGAGGGAGCCATTAAAAACCATGGAGGTTGGAGAGGGCTAATCCTGGATTAGCTGTGGGGGAAGGTCCCAGGCTACGGAGCTGGAGTCAAGGCAAAGGTCACTGCCTCATCCAAGAGCTAAGTGAGAGAGAGTGGGAGGGCTGGGGCTCAGCCTAGAGAGATCCCAGGGAGGTCCGCGATACATGGGTGATGGAATTGGGTTTTCTCTGGATAGTGAAGGTTTAAGTCCTCCTGGGCCTTCTAGGCTTCATCCAGCTTCCCCTTCTGAACTTTCTCCTTTCCAGCAATTGGGCACACAACACCCAGAACCATCCAGAGCCATCCGTGGGCCCTGCGTTGTCCCCATGGCCTGCCTGAGCCCCTCACAGCTCCAGAAGGTAGGGGTCTACAAAGTGGGGGACTGAGTCAGGTAAGGATAGAGGGGTCTGGACCTTGAGTCATCCCAGGAACTCAGTTCCACCTCCTGCCATTTTAAGGCAGAGAAAAATGGGGCCCAGAGGGGTCAATCCCAACTACCACCCCTAGCTTCTGCACACACAGTCCTAGGCATCTAGATCACAGGAGCCAGGGTGGGATGCTGTGTGTGTGTGTGTGTGACCAAAACTTGAATAAAGCGTGGTGTGTATCTGTGTGTGTGTGTGTGTGTGTGTGTGTGTGTGTGACCTCACGAGAATGAAGCATAGTGTGTGTGTGACCAAAACGAGAATAAAGCATGGTGTGTGTGTGCGTGTATCCAGCCTGGTCCTGGCCACGCAAATGGGGCAGGGCCTGCTAGGAGCCCACCACCTCCTGGAGCCAAGTTAGGGTGCCCTCTCAGGTCCCCCTTCCAACAAACACCACGGTTTAACCCATGGGAGTTAGAGCCATATAGACTTAAAAAATAAGACCCTTGTTAGTTTGTTCCTGATTACAAGAGAAAAATACAGAAAAATACAGAAAAGCTCAGAGAAGAAAGTGAAAATCACCCATAAATTCCTATGCCTGGAGACTTGTTAATGTTTTGGTATTCAGTCTTGTACTCTTGTTAAAGTAAATCACGGTATTTGCCGTTTAGTGAGTGCTTGCCATATGTCTTATAAAGGAGGTCCTATATTATCCCCAGAATTCCTGAGTGGTGCAAATGGCTAAGCACTCCACTACTAATGGAAAGGTTGGCGGTTCAGATCCACCTAGAGGTGACTGGGGCCCTCGTGGCGCAGTGGTTAAGCGTTTGGCTGCTAACCAGAAGGTCAGCAGTTAGAATCCACCAGCTACTCCTTGGAAACCCTGTGGGGCAGTTCTACTCTATCCTGTAGGGTCGCTATGAGTCAGAATCAACTCGGTGGCAATGGATTTGGGGGTTTTTTGTTTTTAGAGGTACCTGGTGATCTGCTTCCGAAAGGTCACAGCCTTGAAAACCCTGTGGAGCACAGTTCTACTCTGACACACACGGGGTCACTATGAATTGGAATCAGCTTGACAGCAATTAACATCAACAGCACTAGCAAGGTGGCTGGGTGGTGCAAGCAGTTTGCACTTGACAATTTGAACCCACCCAGCAGCATCGCAGAAGAAAGGCCTGGTGATCTGGTTCTGTAAAGATTATAGTCAAGAAAACCCTATGGGGCAGTTCTACTCTGCAGCACGTGGGGTTACCATGAGTCAGAATTGAGTCAATGGCAACTCTTTACTAGTTTTGTTTGTTTTTTGGTTTATGTTATCCCCATGTGACAGCCTGAGAGTCAAGAGAGGGGAAGCAATTGCCCAAGTTCCCACAGGGAGTAAATATATCAGTTTGTAGCCGGCTCATTTTCATTTCACAGTATTTCAGAAACAGAACTCTATGCCAGTGAATATTTTTTCTACAGCATGATTCCTATCAGCCAAGTTGTGTTCCATTGTAGATAAAGCATAATTTGTTTAATCCCCTCGTGTTGAGAATTTGGTTGTTTTCAATTTATTGCTCTCATTAAACAATGCTCAATCACCCTCATAGTTACATCTTTGCTTCCCTATTTGCTAATCCCCAAAGGAAGAATTCCCAGCAGTGTGTTTACTGGATCAAAGGTATGCACACTTTGCTATGGATGGCCCAATTCCCAAGGAGACAATTTTCGGCTTCATATTGATATGAGGATTACGTTCCCAACTTGCAAACCTGCCCAGAGACAGGAGGGCTGTAGTGGACGGTGGTGAATGTTCTAATACTTGGTGCGTGGAAGCCAGACCTGGGCATCCATGTAGGGGTGCATTGGGGCAGGGGTTGTTACTGGAAATCAGACACTTCGTGGTGGGCTCAAGAGGTGACTTCTAATATCCCTGTAAGGCTATGACTTTATAATTCTCTGCAAGAAAACATGCAGATACTCTTTCTCTGCTTATCTCTCTCTTAGTAGCCTCAGCATATGAGGACTAGAGACAAAGCAGAATAAGCCATTCAGCTTTAACTCCCCTACTCACTGTCCAGTGCACTCGGGATAAAGCCCAATGCCTTGTCTGCACCTACAAAGGCCTCTGCCACCCTCCTGCCTCCTCTCCTGCCCCTGCCCTCACTCAGAGCTCCCTCCTCACGTTCTGTCTTCACTCAGGGGCTTCACGCACTCTGTTCCCGCTGTCTGGAATGCTCTGCCCCATCTCTTCACCTGCTGACACCCATTATCCTGCAGCTCCCCTTTTTAAATGCCACCTCCTCAGAGCTGCTGAGATCCCTCCCTTCCCCGCATCTGGTTTACATTAAGTCCTTCTACCATTTGTTCTTTTGTTGTTGTTGAGAATATACAGAGCAAAACATACACCAATTCAACCATTTCTACATGTACAATTCGGTGACACTGATTACTTTCTTCAAGTTGTGCCACCATTCCCACCCTCCTTTTCTGAGTTGTTCTTCCTTCCCTGAGAAACTCGCTGCCCCCGAAGCTTCCTATCTAATCTTTCAAGTTGCTGTTGTCACTTTTATCCCGTACAGATAATTCTTAAAAGACCATAATGCTCAAGGCAGACATCTGTTACTAGTTAAGCTAAACTACTGTTTGGTTTTTAGAAGACTTCAGGGATATTTTTGGTTTAAAGTTTAAAGATTATCTCAGGGTAAAGGTTTCAGGGGTTCATTTAGCCTCCATGGCTCCAGAAAGTCTGGTTTCCATAAGAATTTTAAATTCTGATGTGCATTTCCCCCCTTTTGATCAGGATTGTTCTATAGAATCTTTCATCAAAATGTTCAGTAATGGTAGTCAGGCACCATAAAGTTCTTCTTGTCTCATGGCAAAGGAGTACCATTTATTTATTTTTATTGTTGTACTTTAAGTGAAGGTTTACAATTCAAGTTAGTCTCTCATACAAAAATTTATACATACATTGTTATGTGACCTTAGTTGCTCTCCCTATACTGTGACAACACACTCCTCTTTTCCACCCCTGATTTCCCCTCTACATTCAACCAGGTCCTGACCCTCTCTGCCTTCTCATCTCATGTCTGGACAGGAGCTGCCCATTCAGTCTCATGAATCTACTTGCGCTAAGAGGCACGCTCTTCACGAGTATCATTTTATATCCCCTAGTCCAGTCTAATCTTTGTCTGAAGAATTGGCCTCCAGAATGGTTTTAGTGCTGGGTTGACAGAGAGTCCAGGGGCCATGCTTTCTGGCGTTCCTCCAGTCTGTGTAAGACCATTAATTCTGGTCTTTTTACTAGAATTTGAGTTTTGCACCCTACTTTTTTCCTGCTCCATCAGGGACTCTCTGTTGTGTTCCATGTCAGGGCAGTCATTGGTGGTAGCTACGCACCATCTTCTGGTCTCAGGCTGGTGGAGTCTCTGCTTTATGTGGCCCTTTCTGTCTCTTGGGCTAAGAGTTCACCTGTGTCTTTGGTGTTTTACATTCTCCTTTGCTCCAGGTGGGTTGGGACCAATCGATGCATCTTAGATGGCCACTCACTAGCTTTAAGACTCCAGATGCCACTCACCAAAGTGGGATGAGGAACACTTTCTTAATAAACTTTGTTAAGCCAGCTGACCTAGATGTCCCCTGAAACCATGGTCCCCAGAGCCCTACCCTGCTACTCTGTCCCTCAAAGTGTTTGGTTGTATTCAGGAAACCTCTTAGCTTTGGTTTAGTCCAGTTGTGCTGACTTCTGTAGTGTGTGCTGTCCTTCCCTTCACCTAAGATAATTCTTGTCTACTGTCTAGTTAGTTAATACCCCCTCCCTCCCTCCCTACCCTCATAACCATCAAAGAATGTTTTCTTCTATGTTTAACGCTTTTCTTGAGTTCTTATAATAGTGGTCTTATACAATATTTGTCCTTTTGCAACTGACTGAATTCACTCAGCATAATGCCTTCCAGATTCCTCTGTGTTATGTTTCACGGATTCATCATTGTTCTTTATCGTTGCGTGGTATTCCATTGTGTGAAGGAGTACCATTTATTATTATTATGATTATTGTGTTTTAGGTGGAAGTTTACATAGCAAATTAGGTTCCATGACATTGATTACAATTTTTACAATGTGTCAGCATGCTCATTATTTCCATTCTTGTTTGTTCTATTTCTGTTGATCTAGCTTCCCTTCCCCTCCTTGCCTTCTCAGTTTTGCTTTTGGGTAAATGTTGACTGTTTGGTGTCAGATAGTTGACTATTTAAGGGAGCACATTACTCAGGAGTGATACTGATATTTTATAAGCCAGTTTATTATTTGGCTGAAATGTGACCTCTAGTAATAGCTTCAGTTCCAAGTTTAAAGGTTTTCTCAGGGCGATCACCTCGGGCGTTCCTCTAGTCTCTATCGGTCCAGTAGGTCTGGCCTTGTTTAGGAATTTGAATTTTGTTCTACATTTTTCTCCCATTCTATTTGCGACCTTCTATTGTTTCCCTGGTCAGGATGGTCAGAAGTGGTAGCCAGGCACCATCTAGTTCTTCTGGGCTCAAGTTAGAAGAGGCTGTGGTGTGTGTCGGCTATTAGTCTTATGGACTAGTTTCTTCTTTGAGCCTTTGATTTGCTTCATTCTCTTTTACTCCACATGAGTAGAAACCAATAGTTGTATCTTAGGGGGCTGCTCGCATCTTTTTTAGACCCCAGATGCTACTCACCGAACTAGGATGTAGAACATTATCTTTGTGAACTCTGTTGTGCCAATTGACTAAGTTGTCCCTGGAGACTATGGTCCTATGCCGTTTAACCCAGTAAACCAATCCCATGAGTTGGCTGGATATGTCTAGGAAGCCTCCAAAACTGTGCCCCCTATGTGTTTTGTTATATATGTGGGTATACATAGAGCACACACAAATGTGTATATACATATGGCTACAGACACACGTATACATGCACATGCATTTACTCGCATATGCCTTCTGATACACATACATGCATACATATCTACCTACATAACCACACACATATTTTTGTTTGTTATTACAGAATTGTATGTGTTCTAGCATTTACCAAAATTGACCCTATTTCTTGTGTATATTCCATTTGTTCTTGAAGGCCCCTCCCTTCCCTACCGTGCACTCAGCACATTTTATGATGGTATGTTTTTTGCATGATGACTTATTTAATATCTGTCTCCTTCACTAGAGTGTAAGTTCTCTGAGGGCAGGGATCATGGCTGTCTTGCTCATTACTGTGTCTTCAGCTCCTAAAATTGATGCTCCATCAACATTAGTTGAATAAATAACTGAGGTTGAATTCCCGTGTGACTGAAGCCCATTGGAGAGGAAGAGCAGAAACACCTCCCTTTCCTGCTTCCTTCATTCAAGCAGCCATATTGATTGATCATCCTTGGGTGCCAGATTCCATGGCAGTGTTGGGGACAGAGCAGTGAACAAGATATTTACAGCTGCTGGTTTGGGGGAGGGGTCAAACCAGTTGTCTTAAGGAGACTTTGAGGGCAGGAATCTGAGTCTCATTCCTGCCTACAGTTCCAGGAGGATGGATTCCTGGTTCTGGAAGGATTCCTGTCTGCAGTCGAGTGTGTGACCATGCAGGAAAGGACTGGCAAGATAGCGGCCAGGATAGACGTCCCTCTGCATTGCCGCGCTGTATTTACCCCCGGGTTAGAGGGGCAGTTCTGAGGCCAGGTAGGTGCCGGGGCAAACGAAGACAGGATCTGGTGTTCGATGGGGGTTCTCAGCCCCCAGCCAGAATACCCTTCTGGAAAAGAAGACCCCAAGACCCACAGGCTCTTTCGGATAACAGACCGGGGTCTGAGGTGTCCGTGTGCCAGGCACCATGAATGTATAAGGTAGATATTATTTGTCCCCATTTGACAGGTGGGGAAAAGGAGGCTCAGGTTGGTGAGCCTTGCCCTAAGCAGCACAGTTAGTAATTGATAGAGGTAGGATTTGAACCCAGATATGCCTGATACAAGTACTGTACTTCTGCTGTACTTCCTCATTAGTTCTCCTGCCACAAAGAGTCAGGTTGCTGACCCAGAATGAGCCAAGTGATTCTAATGGGCCCACCTGTGTAAGTCTTCTCCCCCAATGGCACTAGACTCTGCTTATTTCCCTCCAGTTTGAGATGAATACATTGAAACTCAATGGGGGTTCTCCCACTGAGTTCTTGTAACCCTTTGTGCTATGATCTGACTTGATGAGCCTGATTGTGGCAGTGCAGCCAAGGAGAAGCACTGGTGCAGGCACACCAGTGGGGCTCACGCACACTCAAGCCACGGAATTCCTGCCCTCTGGTGGGCATGGAGGGTATTATAGAGGCCAGAAGCCTTGCATCCCAGAGAACAGGGACTTGAACTACATGGATAAAGGGTTACAAAAAGACAGTTTCCTCTAAGTAGCTCATCTAATTTAGCCAATGCCTACCTTCCAGGTGGGGAAAGATGAGATGGGAGGTCCTGTGGCAAGAGACAGTCACCCAAGGGCTCGAGGAAGTGAGGGGGCCGAATCTTGTGCCCTCCATCCTGCTGAGAATATTCCAGAAATCAGAGGGTGGGTGGGTGGAGGAAGGATAGGAGAGGAAAGTGTATATATCTTGATTTATAATGCTCAACACTGACATATTGTGCAAGACTGAAATGGGTACTAAAAAAATAATAATAATTGCTAGGGGTCCTGTCTAGCTCTCCTTTCCAGGTTAGCTCCACATTTCACTCTTTCAGTTATTTATAACTCTGCAAGTTGTGTGAAACTGATAATAATGCAAATGATATTGTCTGTAGAAATGGATATGAATGGTGTCATATTTTTGGTGACAAGTATTGCCCTGTGGAGAGGCTGATTCTTTATCTAATTGTAAATTCATTTTAGCATTCCTTATTGCCTATATACATGTGATCCTGGAATTCTTCTTTGAACCAGTTGTACCATCTCACTGGTTCCCTTGCTAACTGCAAGTTAATTAGTAAGTTAAATGAAATCTCTGACACATGTATAGCATCATCATCTTTAATATTATTATCAATTATGCTCCCCAGACTTATCTTCCTCACCCTCCTCTGGTGCAGAGGAGCTAAGAATATTGAAAATAGCTTTTATCTTTCAGTGGAAAGGCTTTGAAAGGGGCCGGGCAGGAAATCAAGTTGAGTCATGTAGGCTGAGTCTGAAAGCAGATGCACACATGAGGGAGTGGTGGGCCTGTGGCCACCTGGGAACCCAGGTAGGGGGTCTGGTACTACTCAGCTCCAGTTATATCACTGTACGCACAGTCTGCATATGTAAAATGCTTCCCACTGAGGAGGGAGATATATGATAAGAGGTCAAGGGTGGTCAAGGAAAATATGGGACATCTTCCTGGAACATCATTTGCATGTGATGTTAAGAAATTTAAAACATTATATTAAAATAACAAGGATATCTTGGTTAGAGGTTTAGGATCATGATTTCACAGGACTTTGCAGTTAATTGACCTAATGACCTGTTTAGTGCTTCTGTTCTACTTCCTAGCTTCTTGTGTAGTACCTGGGATCATAAAAGCTTGCAAGCAGCCATCCAAGGTACACTAAAAGAAAAACCTATTGCTGTTGAGTGGATTCCAACTCATGGTGACCCTATAGGACAGAGTAGAACTGCCCCATAGGGTTTCCAAGGAGCAGCTGGTAGATTTGAACTAATGACCTTTTGGTTAGTAGCCAAGCTCTTAACTACTGTGCAACCAGGGCTCCACAAGGTACAATAGTCTCTATTCTCCTGGAGCAACAGAGGAAGAGGAGAGTCAGAAATAGGAGGAGGATATAGAATGTGTAGCTAATTGCCTCCATGAACAATCGCCCCCTTTGTCATGAGACCAGAAGGATTGGATGGTTCCTGGCTACTATTACTGAACATTTTGATCAGTGATTCTGTAGAAGAATCCTGATCAAAAGGGGGGAAATGCCAACAGAATTTCAATTTCTCATGGACTGAAGGCTTTCTGGAGCCATGAGGCTAGATGAACCCCTGAAACTATTGCCCTGAGATAATCTTTAAACTTTAAACCAGAAATATCCCCTATAGTGTTCTTAAGACCAAAAAATAGTTTAGCTTAACTAGTAACAAATGTCTGCCTTGAGCATTATGCTCTTCTAAGAATTATCTATATGGGATAAAAGTGACAACAGCAACTTGAAAGATTAGATATGAAGCTTAAGGGGCAGTGAGTTCATGTTAATGGAGGAGGAACAACTCAAAAGGAGGGTGAGAGTGGTTGCACAACTGGAAGAATGTAATCAATGTCACCGAACTGTTCATGTAGAAATGGTTGAATTGGTGTATATTTTGCTGTGTATATTCTCAACAACAACAAAATCAATTTTAAAAATTAACAAGGATACATTGTTTTAAAAATTTTTTTTATTGTGGTAAAAATATGCAAACAAATCATTTGCCAATTCAACAGTTTCTCCATGTAGAATTCAGTGACATTGATAATGTTCTCCATGTGCAGTCATTTCAAGGATAGGTTATTAAGAAAACAGGAAAAGATTAGTAATAGTTTATATTTATCGAGCATTTAGCGATGCCCTCACTAAATGTTTTATACATAATAATGATAATGGAAGCCAATACTCCCATGGTATTTATCACATTCCAAGGACTGCGCTAGAGCTTTATATGTATTTGTTAACAACACCCTATAAGATCAGTACCATTAATACCATCTGTATTTTATGGATGAAACTAAGCCCAGGGAAGTCCAGTAATGTGGTTATGGTTACACAGCTAGTCAGTGGCAGAGCTGGGATTTGAGCCCAACTATTACGGAGCCCTGGTGGCGCAATGGTTGAGTGCTCAGCTGCTAACTGAGAGGTTAGTGGTTCGAACCCACACAGCTCCTCCGTGGTTGTCACTATCAGTTGAAATTGACTCCACAGCACCTAACAACAACAATTCTAGCTCCAGAGTCTGCTCTCAACTGCTATGAGATTCAGCCTCTGGCTGAAGCCCTCAACAGTTTGGGGGAGGTGAGTTCTGTTATTATTCCCATTTTACAGATGAGAAAACCAAGGCCTGGAGAAGTAAAGTGAGTAGCTCAAGGCTACCCAGGAACCAAGCCTGTTTGATTCTAGCACCTGTTTTCTTAATCTCAACACTATCAAGTAGAGCATAAGAGTTGCATGACTTATTAAAAGGTTTGCAAGAAATTCCATGCTTGTAGCGTCAGGCTGTACTTCCAGGCATTTGGGGTTCCAATTCACTGTCCTGTGCTTCAGTGGCCAATTTTGGGAAGCATGGAAGGGGTTCTGTAGCCTGGTGGGGGTGGGAAGTGTCTGAATCCTCCCTCCCTCTTTGCCAGGCCCAGCTCTGACCCCTGGTGTTCTCTCAGCCCCTCTGATGTGTTCTCTCCACAGGGCAGCACAGAGTATTTCTTGAGCAGCGGCGACAATATTCGATTCTTCTTTGAGAAAGATGTTTTTGACAAGGAAGGTTCGAAGCTGGGGCCCTAGAGATGTGGGAGAGTCAGGTTAAGGGCGGGCTGGACTTAGGTATCTGTCCCCCAGGGCTGGAAGGGCACTGAGGTCCACTGCCCATGGGAGGACGGACTCTGGATCTTCTTCTCCCTTGACCTGTTCCTTATGCCATAGGCAATTTCCGGGTCCCTCCAGAGAAGTCCATCAACAAAATTGGGCATGGTAAGCAGGGTGTGGGAGGGCAGGAAAATAACGAGGAAATTGAAGCCTGAAGGGATTAGGGGTCTTGCTCAAAGATCATAGTAAGTTAATGGCCGGGCAACTGGCATTCCTGGTTGCAGACTCACCCTGGCCCTGCTCTTCTGCATCTTTTGATGCCAATCATGTGATGGTTGGTCAAGGTGCTGCCTCCACACCACTGGGAAAAGGGGTCTCATCGAGTTCCTCCCCAGTGCAGATGGGCACATGCAAGCCCTTCAACTCTCTGCTGCCTAGTCTGGGGATGACCCAGACCCCAGGACTGGGGGCCTCCTAGGTCCTTGGTACAACTGCTTCCTGGCGCCTCCTCAAGGGGCACCTGACATACTGACATGGTTCCATTCAATTATGCTCAAAACCAAGCCAGGAAACCCTCACTTTGTGAAATAACAATAAGGATGGCAAATAGTGATAATGAGTGACTGTTCTGTGCCAGGCCCTGGGCTATAGTGGTACATGTGTTAGCCCACTGAGTCCTCCCAGCAGCCCTGGGAGGCAGGGCTCTTCTGCTGGTCCCCATTTTACAGACGAGGAGACTGAGGCTTACAGGAGAGGAATGGAGATTGTTACCAAGTGATGGGCCCCTTGGAGCCCTTCGTCCTCCATGAGGAATGGGGAGTCAGGGCTGGAGGGAGGTTCCCAGATGGCAGGAAGGTCAAGAGTAAGGTCATGGGGAGATAAGGCCTGGGGTGAGATGAAGGCATCTGTGGGATCTGTTACTTGGTTATAAACAAACAAAGTTTAACGCATACAAAATAGTTGAGAATGTCAAAATAAGGCCTGTCTGAGTGCCCCAAACTAGGCATGGGAGCTGGGGTCTGGTGACTCAACCGACTTCTGTCCCTACAGCTCTGAACGCCCTTGACCCGGTATTCAAGTCTGTTACATACTCCTCCAAGATGCAGGTGAGCAGAGGATGGGGCGAAGGGTCGGTGGGTGGGCCAGATGGGCATGTGGGCAGGCCAGCAACATGAGGTCTGCCCCCTTCCTTGCCTTGGCCAGGAGTCTTGGCATCCAGATGCCCGTGGTGGTACAGAGTATGTATGTCTTCAAGGTGAGCTCTCTGTCTCCCCACACCTTAGTTTCCTTTGTATAAAATGGGCACAGTGGTGACACCAAGCCCCTCCTTACAATGGGCCAAAAGCTGCTTCCCTGAGGAACTGAGGAATTATTATTTACTCAGCACAGACCATATAAAATTGGTCTCCTCTGGCATTTAGTTGGTGCTTAGTTAAGACTTGGTGGTAGGAGGGAAGGGCTCCCCAGAACTCTTTCTTCCCTTATTTGCCTATCAAAATGCTCTGCTCCCAGCTTCTAAGGCCCAGCTCAGTGCCACCTCCAAGAAGCTTTCCAGATTCCCTGAGAAGAAAAGGGATATTAGCCTGACAGTGAAAAGCATAACCGCTGGCCTCGTCTGCGCCTCTCCTTCTAGCCCTGGTTTCATTCTGCGCTATGCTGTTAGGCTTGCGCATGCTGACTCCTGCTTAGACTGGGAGCTCCCTGTTGCACAGGGTGCTTTTCTCTTTGCTTCCCCCAAAGCCTGGCACATGCTAAGTGCTCAATAGCCGGGTGTTGGGGTGGAATCCTTGGAGGTTAACGCCTGGAGCCAGGGCTGGAACATCCTACAAGACTCAGCCAGCGACTGCACCTCCCACACTCGCGCTGTCTCCTATCCTCACCAGGCTCTGCTTCTTTCTTTCAGCAACCTCACTTTGGTGGTGAAGGTAAGCTGAGAGCAGGCTGTGGGGCCCAGCAAAGGCCACAGGTGGGAGATCTGGGACATCAGTGGTTGTCAGCTCTTGGGAGGAAAGGAGAGCTACTGCTGAATGTAGGCAGGAGGCTGGGCCAGGGTGGGAGGAGTTGGAGCCACCTTCTATTCCTTCCTAGAAAGTGGATTGGTAGGGAGCCTTGGAGCCCTTGGCACAGTTGTTCCTGACCCTGGCAGCAACCCTTGTTTGTTAAAAATGCAGATTCCTTGCATCTGTCTCCTGAGATTTTGATTCAGTAGAGCTACACAGGCCTGGAAATCTGTATTTTTAGCAAGCTTCCTGGGAACTGATTCAGCATAGCAGTTACTGATCTAGGTCCAACTCCCACCAGATGCACAGATGCCCTTTACAACCTGTACTTCTGTTTAAGTACCTCTGGTGACAGGGAGCTCGCTTCCTCATAGGAAGCCCTTTCTTCCCTTGCATGAGCCCAAGTCTACCTCCTTGTGACCAGCCCCTCCTCCCTGCCATTCAGCCCAAGGGCAGTCCTCTGGAGCAATGACCACCCCCTCCCTGAGCCTTCTCTGCCCAAGACCAGCAACCCCAATTCCTTCAGCCATTCCTCCGTAAAGGCTGTGGAGCCCCCACTATTAGATGCCTTCCTGTGGATGCCATCCAGATTGTCAAAGTCCCTCTTAAAGTCTAGTGCTCAGAAAGACACACAATTTCCCAGGCAGGAAGGAGGTGAGGCTCGCACCTCCGTTACTTACTTTGTTCCTGCAGACTTTGCTGTCTTTGTTCAGAGGTTCTCCATCCTGCCTGGCCCCAGCATCACTTGGGCAGATATTTAAAAATATGGATGGTTAGTCATAGTCATCCCCCCTTTGCACCCAACTTCCCAATCTTATCCCACCTGGTGACCATCTGGTGGCTGGAGGCTGCTTGTCCTTGGTTAAGAATAATAGCTTTAGCTACTTGGGTGAAATTAACGGATCGTAGCTACTTTTTAGCAAGCAAAGTCAGGCCCTGTACTATGCATCCTTCATAAATCATTTCATGGAGTCTTCCAGCAACTGGAAGAGTTAGGTTATTGCTTCAGCCACTTCGCAGTTTGGGAGATCAAAGCTTTCAGAAGTGAAATCTCTTGCCTAAAAGTCTCAGACCAGGAGGGGCAAGATTCTAACTCATCATGGGAGGGTTGGACCTGGAGGGCTCCTGGAGGGCTCCAGGAGGACTGGGGGTGGGGGAGGAATGGGACCAAGGTAAGGTGGAGCCGGCCAAAGGGGTACGGTCCTCACCCCCAAGGCTGGCTTGCCACCGTCACCCCTCATCAGGGTGCCACCTACTTGTACACGGAGCCCCTGGGCCGGCTGCTGGGTGTGTGGATCCCGCTGGAGGTCGCCACGCTGGAGAACGGCTGCCTGTGGTTCATCCCTGCCTCCCATACCAGTGAGGATACCTTTCTCTGCCTGCCCACCTATATCCTCCTTGGCCCCATGGAGAGGGACCTCGAGGAAAGAGGGGTTAACGGCTCCAACTTGGCCCATAGGTGGAGTGTCAAGAAGGATGGTCCGGGATCCTGCTGGCTCAGTGCTTGGCACCAGCTGCATTGTCAAATCCAGCCTGGGAGAACAGCCTCTTTGTGCCCACACCTGTGCAGAGAGGTAGGCAGGCTTCGGAGGGCAGCGAAGGAGGGGGCTGGGGCCATGCACATGGGTCGCTAGTCGTTCTGACCACCAGCACTGAAGAGGCTCCCCACAGGATCATCTGAGGCCTGTGAAGTTACAGAATGAGGAAGGTTGGGGCTGGATGGGCATTTAGCAGTGTGGTTAATAGCAAGGTCTCCTGATGGGGCTCAAATTCAGACTCTGCTACTTACGGGCTGACTCTTTGGGCAAATGACTGAACCTCTCTGAGCCTCAGTTTCCACCAGTGCAGAGTAGAGAAGAAGGAGCCTGGGTGGTGCTCAGCTGCTAACTGAAAGGTTGGCGGTTCAAACCCACCAGTGGCTCCGTGGGAGAAAAGACATGGTAATCTGCTCCTGTAAAGATTACAACCTATGAAACCCTATGGGGCAGTTCTATTGTCGTATAAGGTTGCTATGAGTTGGAATCGACTCGATGGCACACAACAACAGAGTGGGTAAGCAAGTGAGATGCGGTGTACAAGGTGTTTACACCAAACTTGCGTGGCACACAGCAAGCACTCAACAAATGCTGGCTATCGGTCCACCCTTTTCCTATTAGAAGAAAGAAAACTGCGGTCCAACTCAGCATTCACTGGCTGAGGTCATAGCTGATCGGCACAGTATGGAGAGCTTCTGCCCGCTTCTGCAAACACCACAGAAGGGGATGCTCTTCTTAAGCCTTGGCAGGGACACAGGCCACAGCTGAAGGGACTTGATCCCAGGGGAACCCACTTCTAAACAGCAGAACCTCTGACCCTGGAGCAGGCTGCAGAGGCTGATCAATTAGGGACGGGAATGGGGATAGATGGGAGGGAAGCAGAACTGCTTGAGGGAGGAGGGCCTGTGTCCCTTCCTGCCCCGGGAAGGGAGAGTGCGGGCTGGTGTTCTCCCAGGCCCAGGGAGGGGACATGACGAGCTTTGTTCTCTCCAGGGACCCTCGTCCTACTCCATGGACAAATGGTGCACAAGAGTGAGCAGAACCTTTCTGACCGCTCACGCCACGCCTACACTTTCCACCTCATGGAGGCTTCTGGCACCATCTGGAGCCCGGAGAACTGGTAGGGAAGGGTGGGTGTGGGTGCCCTGATGGTTCCCTGAGGAGGTACTGGAGGCTGGGAGCAGTAAGACCCACCTCTCGAGGTCATCTCCTTTGTCCTCTGCAGGCTCCAGCCAACAGCTGAGCTGCCCTTTCCTCCACTGTACACCTGATGGTCCTCAGCAGGACTGGGGCACTGCCCCTCCCAGGGAGCCTGCAAACACTGACAGCAGGCAGGCTGCCTCACCTGACCTTCCGGCTGCAATGGCGAAGTTGCGTCTCTCCTGGGCTTTCCTCTGCTAGCGTCTGTGCCCCGAGCCCAGGAGGCAGCAGCAGGAGCTGGATGGGAGGTGTTCCCAAGATTTTCACTCCCTACCTCCTTCCTGCCCCTGCATATCCTCCTCCTTGATGTAGCCTCTTGGCATGAAAGTACTCTGGCCACCTCTCTGCTGGCTTCTTCTCTTCTGTCCTCTGAGGTGCAACTCTGATTTGTATCGTATGAGACACTGAATGAAAACAACTTCCAAATGCAGCTTCTTGGTCTTTTTCTCCCAATCAGCCCTGATCTCAAGATGAGCTTGGGAATGAATGCTTGGCGGGTATACAGACCCTCTGTGGGAACAACTGCCAAATCCAAATCCTGCTTAACTGGGAGGTCCCTAAAACCTAGGTCTGTCCCACAGGTCGTACACTGGGGCCACGGGCTGGATCCACTGCAGATGTGTTTTGTTTGGGCTTCAGTGTTTTAAAAATACTTTTTAAAATTGGGAGATGTCACATAAAAATCTAGGCTTTTAAGCTTCCCTTGAATGAGCAGAAGGTCGACAACACAGGGCCCACATTCTAGCATGGCTACTGCTGGCTGGAGCTGCCTCTTTAGAGGCACATGTGCTTTCGGGTCCAGCATGGTTCCCACTTCCCCATCCTTATTCATCTGTTACCTGCCTGACCTTAGTGGGTGAGTATGTGACCCTGATTTAGTGTACCCCACGCTCTATACATGGACTAACCAAGGCCCAGAGGAGAAAGCCCTTTCCCAAGACCACCCAGGGAGTCAGTGGGGGCAAAGCTGATGCTGCCTCCTTTGGCAAGCAGTGGGAAGGGAGCCCGAAGGAAGTGACAGATTTGTTAAGTTTTCTTTGTGCCCCAAAGGAATGTCTCAGTACTCTCCTCTGAGGGAAAGGACTTGGCAGTGATTCTCAGGCAAAAGTGCAAGCTTCCCCAGAGCCGGTCCTGGCTGTGCTCCTGTCTTTTGGCCTCATTGGACCAAAGTTCTCACCTCTTTCTGCTATGCCTCCCCATGCCATATTGGATGTTCAGCTTTATGAAATGTGCTGTGCTGTCTTCCTGCTGACAGGAAACTTTCATCCATTCAGCAAACGTCAACTGAGTTCCTGCTACATGCCAGGCTCTGTGCTGGCATTGGGGTATGCGGTGGGACACAACAGGGCTGCAGCGTAGGCCTCTTGCTCAGGCAGAGTTCCAGAGTAGAGCCATTTTGAACTCCCAGGAAACTCCTCCAGCCCCTGGGGACCTGTCCTGGGCTCTAATGTGTTGCCAAAGGTAGAGACAAAGACAAGTTTGACGTGAATAGAGTGTGAGAATGTCTCAGGAGGGACCCCTTGACAAGATCCTGTGCTGTCCAGCCCAGCAGCACCACTCAGCCTGGCAGCAGACGCCTTGGAGGTGGGTTGGGGGAGGAGGTTGGCTGAAACAGGACATCAGTCCAGAACCTGATCCTCTTCTTCATGCATGCAACAAGCCCATCCTACCTCTCCCTTTCTCTTCTTCCTATCCCAGATGGGAGAAACCACATGCACTCAGCTATTTCCCCCTTGAGTTTTCCTCCTCCAGATGAAATGGGAGTAAAGGTCACTCCAGCCTCCAAGTACAACTGATAAAACCCGCTTGGCTTGCATGGCTTTTTTGCTATGATGAGACTGGTTTAGGTAGTAACAACCCTTTCCCTTACCGACTGCTCATTGTGCCCTAGACACTTGACTCACCTCATCTCACTGGATCCTCACAACACCCCTATGAGGCGCATGCTGTTATTAATTATTCCCATCTTGCAGACAGGAGAATTGGGGCCACAGTTAGTAAGTGGTACAGCCAAAGATTCTAACCAGGCTAGTTTGATACCAGAACCTGAAACATTAACCACTATGCTCTACTGCCTCCCTCCAGTGTCCACTCTGGTCCCCTCTGAGGACAGGAAGGTGCAGGGGTGCAGGGGCTCCACAGCACACTCAAGGTCTTTGAGTTGTTGCACTATCCTGTAAGCTTTTTTTTTTTTAAATTAGCAAAACTAAAACCAAGAGAGCTTTGATTTTTATTTTAAATCTGAACCAACCTAAAAATCAAATCTTCTTTTCACCCCTTGGCTCTTCATACCCAAGTGGCTGGCTGCTGTGGGGGTCATTTGCCCTCCCCATGTTCTTGTTTCCTCCATCACTGCTGCTGCACAGCAACTAAGCCATCAGCAATATCAGGAGTTAGAGAGGCAAAAGGACATTGTCTATCTGCATAGTGTACGCTTCTATGAGGACCCCAAAATCCAAGCATAACTGTAGTTTAGGTCCACTTCACTGTGAAAGATTAAGATCAGAGCTACAGAAACGATCTGGGCAAATATAGACGTCATGGTCCCGTCAAAAGTATTTTTAGTTCCAGGCCAGTGGATCTCTCCCATGATGCTGCCAAAGACGGAGGCCACAGTATCGCCTACACCCATGGCCAGGGCACCAGCATCCGGGACTAGGGCCCTAGCTCCCGCAACGCTACACTTCTGCATACAGGGTCTGTGGACCAGCCAAACAGGAAGAGACAAGCCCAGGAGGAGGCAGATGACTGCCCGGCTGTCTCGCTCATCCAGGAAAAGGGACAGGAGGCTCCGCAGAGTGTGGCCCAGGGTCTTTATGTGGAAGTAGCGCACATACTCCAGGAAGATGAAGACTACCAGGCACACGGTGGCAGCCACGTAGAGCAGTGGCCGGTCAAAGATGATACCTAGGATGTAGGTGGCTATTACAGTGAAGTGGAAATAGTTCCGGGTGATAGTGGGGGCCTGGTGCTTCTTGGACTCAGAAGATGACCGCTTAGCATTCTGGTACAGCACTACCACGCAGGCCAAGGTGGCCAGCAGAGACCAGTAGGCTAGGAGGTAGATGCGGGTGTCAGTCTGGAAGAGGAACTAAAGGAGCCAGAGCAAGGGGTTTCTGTGGATAAGTTGGTGCAGCCAGGGCAGGACCACGCCCAGGCCCAGCACACAGGTCATGAGGTGGAAGAAGATGGAGGAGGCCCAGGTGCCTGAGTCCATGAAGACAAAGAGGATGCTGAAGAAGATGCCCATGAGCACCATCCCTACCACCACCACCAGCAAGAAGTCCACCGGGTCCCCCTGACTTTCCACTACAGTCAGAGAGCGCTTGATGAGCTGCTTGAGCACGAAGCTGATGCCACCTAATACCAGCACCGCCTCTCCAGGGGTGAAGCAGTGGGGCAGCAGGTACAGCAGGATCGTGTTGAGGTACACGAAGATCAGCAGGACCTCAAGGACCTCGATCACCTCACCCACACTCAGCGAGTGCTTCATGGTGTAAATGATGCCTCCTCCAGCCAAGCCCGAGATGACACAAGTGTGATGCCCAGTGCCAACACTGATAAGAGGGCCACTGCCATTCCAGTGGCTGCCGCGACAATGGCAAAGCGTTCAAAGTGGGGGTTCCCTGCAGCCTGGCACTTCCTTCATGACCAGTCCCAGCAAAGGTATTACCATGGAGGCAAGACGGCGCTTCCCTGCTGGAGCTGCCAGTCCCATTTGTACTGGACGAATAAGGCCTGCGGCTCCGCACCAGGAGTATTGGTCCCACATAGTCGAATGAATGCTCAGCACCATGGCGAACACCACTGCCGCCTCTGCCAGCACCAACCCGTTCAGCGGAGCTCCCGCCCCCGTGGTTGGAGAAGCGCTATCTCGGGTCATGTCTCTACGCTTGAGGCCCCGGGAAAGCCGGGGTGACTAGGGACGACTTGGACTCTTGACTCCTCAGCACCGCCAAGCAGAGGTCAACAGCTTCACCCAGCCAGGAACCTTCTCCCTCCGTTCTCCAGCTGCGAGAGAAGCTCCACTGCAGCTCACTGTCTGCGGCGTGAAAGCTGGAGCCCCTCACCCTCCACTGCGTCTAATTTACGGCATAGACGTCGTCACTGGGGCGCCCTCCTCACGGCGGCAACCACTCTTGCGGAGGTTCCTCGCTTCCTCGGCATCGCCATCCTGGCCCCGCCTCATACCGAGGTCACGTGACGGAAGCGACGGCCCACGCGTCTCCTACTAGGTGAGCGGGCACGTAAGCGACGGGTTTGTGGGCGCGGCTGGGGCGCGCGTGCGGGCCGATGGCGGTAGCCGCAGGCGAGTCGTGTGTGAGGTGCTGAGCTGGCCGAGTTGTCGTGGTTTGCTCTGAGGCTCGGGCTCAAAAGGAAGCAGAGGCGAGGCGAGAACTGAAGCAGGATGTGGCGGCGGTGACAGAGTGAAGCCTGGCTGGGTATATGGCGGCGAGACGGGAAGCGTTTACGTCCGAACGGTTCCTGCGCGCGGGGATCTGAAGGGACTTCTGCGAGAGGTGGGCCGGTTCCTCACCTCATCCCTCAGTGGTGGGCCTCCCGTCTCTTCATCCAAGTCCCTTTCTCTTCTTCCCCTGTCCCCACCGGCGTGTCCCTTGGCGCCCCACTCGCGTTTTCTCGTCTGGCCGTGACGCTACCTCGTGGCGCGATGGGGCGCGTCACGGTCACCTGGAGGATCCTCTCCCTCCGGTCCGACATTCTCACCGCAGCCTCCCTGTCACCTGTCCCAGGCCTTCCCTGCTTCTCCCCATGTGCTCTCTTGTTGCACGGAGCCACCTCCTTGTAGTTTCTGCTCTCTGTCACCGCTCAGCCTTTAATTCACGCATCTATTCGTTGTTTTTTTTTTTTTTAAATGCATGGATTCAGTCAGCCGATACGTTCAAATCTTCCCAGAGATTCCAGGCACAGTGCTAGGCTCTGGGGACAAGAAGATGAAATGATAAAACGAATGATAACAGTTCTCAGTATAGAGGGCTTGCTAGCGCCGGACACTGGTGAGGCGCTGTTGAATTCTCATAACTCTGTGAGGCACCTTTTATTTTACAGATGAGTCAGAAGTCCAACTCAGCTAGCTAAGTGGTAAAGTGAGCATTGAAATCCAAGTCTGTTCGACTCCAAAGCTGTAAGGAAACCATCACACCCCTATCTTCCACATTACACCTTGAAGAGGTGTCTTCCATTCTACTCCCTACCACCTTCCTTGGTAAAATTAATTATGTCACTTATTATTCCTTGTGCCAACAATGTTTTCCCACTTTTTTGTCGTGTTAACCATTCTATTGCAAGTACTCAGGAATAGCATGTAATAAGCCGTTAGTATTAATTAACAAATATTGTCCATTTTCTCTCACATCACTTCTTCACCTGCCAGCTGGAAGTGAGATTTTCTCCTCTGGAATTTCCACTGGACTACATTTATGCCTTGTGAGGACCAGTTTGCTTTTTTCTGCCCTGTCGTTTCAGGCCAACCCTTGTACAGGACAGCATTGTGGCCACTGTGCCCGCCTTTTCTTAGGCCTATTTCATAGTCATTGTGGAGTTTGGGTAAATGTTTGGCCTCTGTAGGGTAAAACGTGTTCTTTAATGAAAGGGATCATGAGGAAGAAAGCATTGGTTTACCTGAAAGATGCTTTGATCATCCTGGGAAACCTACCAAACATATCCTAAGAAGGAGGAAAGGACATTAGAATTCCTAGACACTGCTTTGCTCATGGCTTGTATTAGGAGAGTGATTTTTCTTCTTGTGCCAGAAGTCACATTAAGTAGCAGTTGGGATTATACTGAGCAGCAGTCCCATGTTTGAAATGCCTAGAGGTCTGGACTAAGAGAAAAGTCTATTCGTGATGCCTCAGATTTGCAGATGACCTCAGTCACCTTAGCATTTTGAGCCTGTCTCTCCCAAGTGCAAATCCTTTCCAGAGTCATTTTTTTTTTAAGTGGGAAAAATCATTGTGCATGTTAATACAAGCTGGCACTAGTAAAAAAATGGACTACTACTCTTAAATCAGTCTTTTGGGAAGGTCACTCAGGGATTGGCAGGAAGTCGCTTTGAATATTGGCATTTTTCTTATAACACTTGTGTTTTTCATTTAATGTGTTTGTATAAGTCTGAATGGTGTGGGTGTGCTAAAAAAAATAGAACTGCAATTTGAAAAGCTTTTGCTGCTAAGCTTAAATCTCAGTTCACACAAGAGAGGTGTACCTTATCTGTGGAGTTAGAGCATCCATGGGAAGTGGCAGCTTTTATTTATTATCTCTGTGTGGAATATAACTATTTCTCAAAAGAACTATCTCATCAGGGTAGCTTCCTGTGTTTCAGCTTCTTGTTAAAAGGACTGAATTGTAGAAACTTATTTCTAACTCCCAGTAGCTTTCACTCAAAGCCTTCCAACCAGATGGATCGCTAAAGAAGATAATTTTCAGTCTACATTAACTTCAGCTCTTGCAGGAATGGAGTTACACGTTGTTTGCTAGAACATTGGACTGGAAATAGTAAAGTTTTTAAAACTTTACATTTGTATTTGAGGCAAGTTATTTAATTTCTGTGCCTTAGTTTCTCCCCCAGATAACTTAGCTCAAAGGAGTATTGTGTAACTAAATGAGAGACATTAGCACATATTTATTTTCTTGATAATATATCTAGAAGGTACTTTCTGAGTCTTTGGATGGACATTACAGTTCTAAGTTTCAGTCAGACCTTTAGGTCCCGATTCAGTATGAAGACTTTTGTCAGTCACTGAATTGGTTCCCATTGATCCCTTTCCCAGTGATCCCTTTCTTCTCTGACTTTTCTGTTCTCTGTGGTTATGTTTCTTTGTAGTCTGTTAGTATCATGCCCTTGAGTACTTTCTTCCTTTTTGCTGATTGTGTAATGTGAATGTAATGTCCTTTGTCATTCTCATCACTTAAGCTTATGAGCATCATAAAGGTCTTAGATTTATTTGTATCCCCATTATTCCTAGGCCAATGAGTACGCAGAAATCAAGGAACCGGTAAGACTTATTTCCATAGATTCCCTTCCTAATAAATTATACCATTTTCTCCTTTATTCTGCCTTCTCTTGGCACTTCTGCATATGTTGTTTTTCTTAATTTTTCTGTTCCAATTAGATTGCAAGCCTAAAAGGGACCCATTTCATTCCTTTTCTTTCACATTTATTCATTCAAATATGTGTGCAAAAAAAAAAAAAAAAAAAAATATCTGTGCCAGCCACTGTGTTAAGGGTATGGTCTACCATTGTAGAACAGACCTCTTCACCTCAGTTGGCATCTTTGCTTGCTGGCAGGATGAATTCTTGGGTGCAGCCTGAAGCAGTGAAATGTAATAGTTAAGCTCTGGAGTCATGCAGACCACCTGGGTTCAAGCCTTGGCTCCATTATAGTATATTAACTGTGTGACAGACAAGTAACCACTTTTAAGCCTTAGTTTCTTGATAAGCTAATGGGATAACAACAATATTTGCCTCATAAATGAGCTGTCAGTATTCAATAAGACAGTGTGTCTGACATATTATGAGCTATTGTTTGTTCACTGGTATAATTCTCGCCTTCCGTGCGAGAGACATGGGTTCCGTTCCTTGCCAGTGCACCTGTTATGCAACCACCACCCTCTGTCAGTGGAGGCTTGTGTGTTGCTATGATGATGAACCTGTTTCAGCAGAACTTCTAGACTAAGATGGACTAGGAAGAAATCCCCGGTGATCTACTTCTGAAAATGAGCCAGTGAAAATCCTGTGGATCACAGTGGTCTGATCCGACAGTTGATCATGGGGACGGTGCAAGACCAGGCAGTGTTTTGTTCTGTGTATGTGTGGCCACCACAAATTGGGTGCCAACTCGACGGCAGCTAACAACAACAAGTGACATAATTGCACAATAAATATTTACTATTATTGTTACTAAAAACTCATTTTCAGTAAGCATTATTTTTTGATACCTTAAAACAAAAAGACCATCACATGACATAGTTTCACCAGTAAGAATTTAGTTTCTTTTTTTTCCTTTTGACTATTAAATATAAAGTTGCTGCTTTACTCCAGGATAGTGGTTTCGAGTCTTATTTAGTAGCAGAATCTTTTTCTCAAAATAAAACCCCAAACTAATATATCAAACAGATAAAAGGCAGAGAGAGTCTATAGACTAAGTCTTTTGTTTGCTCCTCTGAGGCTGATTGATGACCTGGAGCAGTGGTGCTATAGGAACTCATTTGGGATGTAGATTCCTATGCCCCCACTTTCAAGAAAGAGTAGCTCTAGGTGGTGACCATGGTTCTGCAGTGTTCATGCATTGTCCACCTCCTGATTTTTTGTTGGTGGTCTGAGAACTATATTTTGAGAAGCACTCTTGTTATATTATTAATTATGCTTTTTTATTGTACAAATGTTGGTGTAACAAATACCCACAGCTTGAATTTGAGAAGACAAGGAATTCTGGATCCTGGCAGCTGGATCTTGAATGTGGGTAGTGGTCTTCTCAGCGTCTTCTCAGTTTTTTCTGGGAATCACTACTAGCTATCTAGTTACAGGTCTAAGTTCTGAAAGCAAATGCTGGTGAATTAAAGCTTATAGATTCCCAGGCTTTTTGAAATTGGAAGATGGATGATCAAGAGAGAGAGAGTGACTTAGCTTAGGCGTACAAAACCTTCAATCAGTGATAAATCTCTTTCCATTAATTTTGATGTACTATTAGCCACAGTGTTAGTGTCTAATCAGTTTTGTGCAACTGGAAGCTATCCTTGGTAAAGTAAAAATGTATTTCATTTTAAATAAAGCCTTTTTGTTTTGGCTAATCCAGATTTATCAGACAAATAAGTTAGATAATTATTCCCTTTACAGGAGTTATTCTTGCTTTAAAAAATTTTGCTGGAGTTCTGCAAAATGGCACTCTAGGCAGAAGCACCACGCCGTCGCTCCACAGCAAAGATCCGAAAAACTAAGCCTAACAGAGAATCCAACAATCCTGAAACCCTAAAACATCAAATGAAGAGATAAAGAACTCAGCCAAGCACCAAATGGAGTGAGAAAACTGACAGAGAACGGAGAGCGAGGAGAGATTCATGCAGATGTCCCCTACCAGCTAACGCAGCATGGATCCGCCATCTTGGACTCTATCGGAGACCAGCAAACGGGGTACGAGAAAGCAGCCTCACGGAGCGTCCAGCGGAAGACAAAACAACTGGTAATTTGCAATATACGCTTTCCCACCCCTGACCATTCTTCACCCCGACTCGACCTCCTCTGCATCCCGCAGCCACAATCTCTTGACCGGGAAACGCTGGCTGCTTGGATTCCACACACCCGAATGGGCCGGCTCTCTGAGTGCATTTGTTGGCTGCTGGTGTTGCTTTTTTCCGCTTCTTTTGATTTCTTCCTTACCTCTCACCACCTCCCGCTCCTTTTACTCGAATACCTGGCTCCGTGCGCCATCTTTGCTTCTTCCTGAGGAGCTGTGGAGCTCCGTTCGAGTGTGGAGCTGCTTCCCGGTCTGGGCTGCCGGCGCTGGTGGGGTCACGGGGCTTTTGTTCGTTTGTTTGTTTTGAATTGTTTGTTTGTTTTCTTTTCCTTTTCTTGAGTTGGGAGCCCTTTCTGGCCAGCTGGTGCTGCGTGGCATGGAGACTTCCCCATAGGCTTGCACAGACATGTAGAGGGATCCCTGAGGGCATTTCTTTTTTCGTTGGTTTTTTTTTTTCTGTTTTTTTTAGGAGCCTTTCTTGTTCTTTTTTTTTTTCATTTGTTTTGTTTTATTTTCCCTTTTTGACTTTCTTCATTGCTCAGTTTCTCGTCTCTCTATATTTTCCTTCTCTTTCTGTTCCCTGAATACCTGGTGTTGTATACCTCTACGCCTTCTAGCCAGGCTGTACTGCAACACCTGAGAGCGACTTCCCCAGACCTTATAGCTGCACCTGTGGGATCCCTGGGAACACTGCGGTACTTTAACCTTTCCGATTTTTATTTATTCATTCTTTTCTTTTCTTCCTCTTCCCCTTTCTGTTTTTCTCCATTTCATAGTCTCTCATCTCTCCACTCCAACGGCAAGCTTTCCTAGCATTCTTTTTTATTTGTTTGTATGTTTTTGGCTCCTGTTCCTCTCTCCTCTCTCTGATATCCATCTCAGCTCCACACATAACAATCTCCCCGCTGCATCCTGCCTACCTGCACCATGCGCTTGACATCACATCACCAAACAGCACAGGCATGGCTTACTGGAACCTGCCCTGCACTGATTACTGACCTGCTCTGGTTTCTGTAGTAAGTGCCACAGACAACCCGTCCCAGTAACTCGTCTTCAGCTAGACCTACCCTGCCGTACCATATCTGAGTGACTGACCCTGCCAATTGGAGAAGGAGGCGAAAAGTATTGTGCCCACAGACGAGGAAACAACAAAGAACACAGAGTCGGCCTGCCCAGACATAGTCAAATTAAAAAAAAAAAAAAAAAGGGGGCGAAACAAACAAATCTACAATCAATAAACGAGAAAAGTAACTACTGAATGCCCCAAAGACGGCAGTCGGTATCAAAACATTTACAAAAACAGGACAGGATGGTTCTAGTAGGCGTCCAACATAAAACACCAGATGACTTTCCAGTGGAAGAAGATGCACTAGAACTACCTGATAGGGAATTCAAATCTCTAATACTCAGAATTCTCCAAGAGCTGAGGCAAAAAGCTGACAAACATGCGGAAAAAATAGACAAATTCATGGAAAATACAGACAAAACATTGGAAGAATTCAGGAAAATAATGCAGGAACAAAACGCCAAAATAAATTCACAACTATAAATTATACAAAAACAACAATTAGAAATCCAAAAGATAAACAACAAGATTTCAGAAATGGACGGTGTCATAGAAGGGCTGAGAAGCAGATTTGAAACGGTGGAAGACAGGATCAGTGGAATTGAAGACAAACACTTGGATACAACTCTGTCTCAGGAAAACTCGGAAAAAAGAACAAAGAAAAATGAAGAGACCCTGAGAGTTATGTGGGATACAATCAAAAGCAAAAATTTTCGAGTGATTGGAATTCCAGAACAGGGGGAGAAAACAGAAGACACAGAGAGGATCACTGAGGAACTGCTGACAGAAAACTTCCCCAATATCATGAAAGATGAAAAGCTGGCCATCCAAGAAGCTCAACGAACCCCATATAGGATAGACCCCAAAAGAAAATCACCAAGGCATATCATCATCACACTCTCCAAAACCAAAGACAAAGAATCCTGAGAGCAGCTCATGAAAAACAAGAAGTCACATACAGAGGAGAAACAATAAGACTAAGCTCAGATTATTCAGCAGAAACCATGCAGGCAAGAAGGCAGTGAGATGACATATATAAAATCTTGAAAGAAAAAAATCGCCAGCCAAGAATAATATATCCTGCAAAACTCTCTTTCAAATTTAATGGTGAAATTAGGTCATTTCCAGATAAACAGAAATTAAGGGAATATGTAAAAGTCAAACCAAACTTACAAGAATTATTAAAGGGAGTTCTTCCATCTGAGGACAAACAGCTTCAGCTCACAGGCGGAATCTAGGACGCAGGATTGTACCAGCCAGATACCAATCTAGGAAACGAACTCTCTAGGACTATCCAAAACCAAAAGAAATACAACAGGGAATCAGAGCAGTTAATCAGTAAATGACAACAACATCAAAACAATAAAAGAGGGAATAAACGGCATAGGTATACAACCTTCTAATGGAGAGGAAGGCAACGTGATACCAAGTAGTGGTAGACTGCTTCAAACTTAGACAAGGGTAAAGTTCATGGTAACCACAAAGAAAGTTAACAAACATACTCATTAAAAAAAGGGGAAAAACATAAAGTCTCAGGAAAAAAACCCTACAAAATAAAAGAAATGAAAAAAAAATCCACAAACAAAACTAACTCAGCACAAGAGAGTAAGAAGAACAAAGAAAACTTCAGCACCACAAAAAAGGCACTACAAAATGACAGCAACAAACTCTCATCTATCAATAATTCCACTGAATGTAAATGGACTCAATGCACCCATAAACAGACGGAGAGTGACAGAATGGATAAGAAAACAGGATCCATCAATATGCTGTCTACAAGAGACACACCTTAGAAACAAAGATGTGAATTTCTTAAAAGTCAAAGGTTGGAAAAAAATATATCAAGCTAACAACTACCAGAAAAGAGCAGGAGTGGCAATTCTAATCTCAGCTAAAATAGACTTTAAAACGATAACTACCATAAATGACAAAGAAGGACACTATATAATGATTAAGGGGATGATCCATCATGAAGACATAACCATAATAAACATCTACGCACCCAATGACAGGGCTCCAAAATACATAAAACAAACTCTAACAACACTGAAAAGAGAAATCGACAGTTCCACAATAATAGTAGGAGACTTCAACACACCACTCTCAGTAAAGGACAGAACTAAGAAGAAACTCAGTGAAGATACAGAAGACCTAAAGGGCACAATCAGCCAAGTTGACCTCATAGACATATATAGAACACTCCATCCAACTGCTGCAAAGTACACATTCTTTTCCAGTGCACATGGAACGTTCTCCAGAATAGACCACATATTAGGCCACAGACCAATCCTCAACAAGATCCAAAATGTTGAGATAATTCAAAGTATCTTCTCTGACCACAATGCCATCAAGGTAGAAATTAACAACAGAAAGAGCAAGGAAAAAAAATCAGTTACATGGAAACTGAATACTACCCTGCTTACACATCACTGGGTAATAGGAGAAATCAGAGATGGAATCAAAAAATTCCTAGAATCAAATGAGAATGAAAACACATCATACTGAAACCTTTGGAACATAGCAAAGGCAGTCCTCAGAGGACAATTTATAGCAATAGATGCACATATCAAAAAAGAAGAAAGGGACAAAATCAAAACATTAACTACAGAACTCAAACAAATAGAAAGAGAACAGCAAAACAAAGCCCACATCCACCAGAAGAAAGGAAATAGTAAAGATCAGAGCAGAAATAAATGAAATAGAGAACAGAAAAACAACAGAATCAACAAAACCAGAAGTTGGTTCTTTGAAAGAATCAACAAAATCAACAAACCACTGGTCAGACTGACAAAAGAAAAACAGGAGAGGACACAAATAACCCAAATAAGAAATGAAATGGGGGACATTACAACAGACCCAACTGAAATAAAAAGGATACTAACAGAATATTATGAAAAACTATACTCCCACAAATTTGAAAACCTAGAGGAAGTGGATAAATTTCTAGAAACACACGGCCTACCCAGACTACAACAAAGTGATGTTGAAAATCTGAACAGACCCATAACAAGAGAAGAGATTGAAAAGGTAATAAAAAAAAAAACCAAAACTCCCAACCAAAAAAACCCCTGGCCCAGATAGCTTCAGTGGAGAATTCTACAAAACATTTACAGAAGAGCTTGTACCAGTACTACTCAAGCTATTTCAGAGCATAGAAGAGGAAGCAACACTTCGAAATTCATTCTATGAAGGCAGCATAACGCTGATACCAAAACCAGGCAAGGATGTCACAAAAAATAACAGGCCAATATCCTCATGGATACAGATGCAAAAATTCTTAACAAAATTCTAGCCCATAGAGTTCAGCATCATATCAAAAAAACAATACACCACGGCCAAGTAGGATTCATACCAGGTATGCAAGGATGGTTCAACATTAGAAAATCAATCAACATAATCCACCGCATAAATAAAAGGAAAGAAAAGAATCACATGATCATCTCAATTGACACAGAAGAGGCATTTGACAAAGTCCAGCAGCCATTCCTGATAAAAACTCCCAATAAAGTAGGTATAGAAGGGAAATTTCTCAACACAATAAAGGGCATCTATGCAAAACCAATGGCCAACATCATTCTTAATGGAGAGAGGCTGAAAACATTCCCCTTGAAAACAGGAACAAGACAAGGATGCCCTTTATCACCACTCCTATTTAACATTGTGCTAGAAGTTCTAGCTAGAGCAGTAAGGCAAGATAAAGAAATAAAGGGCATCCAAATTGGTAATGAAGACATTAAACTGTCCTTCTTTGCAGATGATATGATACTATACATAGAAGACCCTAAAGACTCCACGAGAAATCTACTGGAACTAATAGATTCAGCAGAGTAGCAGGACACAAGATAAACATACAAAAATCCATTGGATTCCTATACACCAATAAGGAGGATGATGAAAAGGAAGTCAGGAAAACAATACCATTTATAATAGCCCCGACAAAGATAAAATACTTAGGAATAAATCTAACCAGGGATGTAAAAGACCTATACAAAGAAAACTACAAAACACTACTGCATGAAACCCAAAGGGATCTACATAAATGGAAAAACATACCATGCTCATGGATAGACAGACTCAACATTGTGAAAATGACAATTCTACCCAAAGCAATTTACAAATACAACGCAATCCCGATCCAAATACCAACAACATTCTTCAAAGAGATGGAAAAACTAATCATTAACTTTATATGGAAAGGGAATAAGCCCCGAATAAGTAAAGCATTACTGAAGAAGAAGAATAAAGTTGGGGGACTCACACTACCTGACTTCAGAACCTACTATACAGCTACAGTAGTCCAAACAGCTTGGTACTGGTACAATGACAGACAGATTGACCAATGGAACAGAATTGAGAACCCAAATGTAAATCCATCCACCTTCGGTCATCTGATCTTCGACAAAGGCCCAAAGTCCATCAGATGGGGAAAAGACAGTCTTTTTAACAAATGGTGCTGGCAAAACTGGATATCCATCTGCAAAAGAATGAAACAGGACCCATACCTCACGCGGTATACAAAAACTACGTCAAAATGGATCAAAGACCTGAATATAAAGCCTAAACCTTTGAAGTTCATAGAAGAAAAAATAGGGCCAACACTACAGGCCTTAATACACGGCATTAACAGGATAGAAACCATAACCATCAACACACAAACCCCAAAAGATAAGCTAGATAACTGGGATCTTCTAAAAGTCAAACACCTATGCTCTTCAAAAGACTTCACCAAAAGAGTAAAAAGAGAACCTACAGACTGGGAAAAAATTTTTGGACAGTACAAGTCAGACAAAGGTCTAATCTCCATAATCTAAAAGAAAATCCAACACCTCTATAAGAAAAAGACAAATAATCCTATTTAAAAATGGGCAAAGGAAATGAACAGACACTTCGCCAAAGAAGACATTCAGATGGCCAACAGAGAGATGAGGAAACGCTCGCGTTCACTAGCCATTAGAGAAATGCAAATTAAAACCACAATGAGATACCATCTCACCCTGGCATTACTGGCATGAATCAAAAACACTGGAAATAAATGTTGGAGGGGCTGTGGGGAGATCGGAACTCTTACGCACTGCTGGTGGGAATGCAAAATGATACAACCATTTTGGAAAATGATATGGCGCTTCCTCAGACAGCTAGAAATTGACATACCATTCGATCCAGCAATTCCACTCCTAGGAATATATCCTAGAGAAATAAGAGTTGTCACTCGAATAGACATATGCACACCTATGTTCATGGCAGCATTGTTCACAATAGCAAAACGATGGAAACAGCCTAGATGCCCATCAACAGATGAATGGATAAACAAACTATGGTACATACACACAATGGAGTACTATGCAATGAGAAAGAACAACAATGAATCTGTGAAGCATCTCATAACATGGATGAAACTGGAGGACATTATGCTGAGTGAAATAAGTCAGTCACAAAAGGTCAAATATTGTATGAGACCTCTATTGTAAAAACCCGTGAAAAAGTTCACACACAAAATGTAACAATCTTTGTTGGTTACCAGGGATGGTAGGGGTGGGGGGTAAATACTAAATAGGCAATAGATAAGTGGTATCTTGGGTGAAGGGTGAGACAGTACACAATACAGGGGAAACTAGCACAACTTGTATAAGGAAAGGTCATGGAAGCCCCATAGACACATCCAAACTCCCTGTAAGGACTGAATTGCTGGGTGGAGGGCTGTGGGGACCATGGTCTCAGGGGAACATCTAGCTCAGTTGGCATAACACGGTTTATAAAGACAATGCTCTACATTCTACCTTGGTGAGTAGTGTCTGGGGTCTTAAAAGCCCGTGAGCGGCCATCTAAGATACTCCACTGGTCTCATCCCATCGGGAGCAAGGGAGAATGAAGAGAACAGAATACAAGGAAAAGATTAGTCCAAAGGACTAATTGTCCACAGCTACCAAGGCATCCACCGGACTGAGTCCAGTACAGCTAGATGGAGCCTGGCTACCACCAGTGACTGCTCTGACCAGGATCACAACAGAGGGTTCTGGACAGAGCTGGAGAAGGATGTAGAGCATAATTCAAACTCACAAAAAAAGGACCAGATTTACTGGCCTAAAGGAGACTAGAGAAACCCCGAGTGTATGGTCCCCAGACACCCTTTTAGCTCAGTGGTGAAGTTATCTCCGAGGTTCACCGTTCAGCCTGGGAGTGGACAGCCCCGTAAAACCACATGAGACTAACGAGGCACAGTAGTCCAGTGACAAGGGCCAGAAGGCAGAAGGGGACAAGGAAGATGGTGATAGGGAACCCAAGGTTGAGTAAGGATATTGTTGATGTGTTGTGAGATTGTTAACCATTGTCATAGGGCAACATTTGTAGTAACTGTTAAATGAGAAACTATTTTGTTCTGTAAGCCTTCATCTTAAGTGAGAATAACAGCACAATTGGAAGAGCGTAGTCAATGTTACTGAACTGTGCATGTAGAAATTTTTGAAATGGTGTATCTTTGGCTATGTGTATTTTCACCAAATAAAAAGGTTGAGAAGTTAGAGGGTTGCCATGTTGTGGGGTTGTTAACCAGTGTCATAAAACAATATGTGTACTGCTGTTTCATGAAAAACTATTTGTTCTGTAAGCCTTCACCTGAAGTACAATTAAAAAAAGAAGAAATTCTAAAAAAATATTTTGCCGTAGGTACATTTCTTTAAACAATGAGCTTGCCTCTATCTTTTTAATTACTTATGGCTTGACTTACTCATACCTTTTTACGTATACATTATCACTATAAAGGGACATTTGTTTCATTAACTGGATCTAATCTCTTAATCATTTTTGAACAGTAAATGCTGTCTTTTATCAAGAAGATTATTAGTGGTTCCAGTGTTCAGTTGTGGGGGTTGGTGACTATTAATTCAACCAAATTGATGTTGTTTTCTTAAAAGCATTAACCTTTGTAAATAGATTTTTAATTTTTAGGTGTGTTTTAGTCTCTTTTGATAGGAAAATCCTGAAAGATGATTTTTAGATAGATAGAACTAGTGCTTTTACAATGTTAGTGGGTGTCTTAGTCACCTAGCGCTGCTCTAACAGAAATACCACAAGTGGATGGCTTTAACAGAGAAGTTTATTCTCTCACAATCTGGTAGACTAGAAGTCCAAATTCAGGATGTCAGCTCCAGGGGAACGCTTTTTCTGTGAGCTCTGGAGGAAGGTCTGTGTCATCAATCTTCCCTTGGTCTGGGAACTTCTCTGCACAGGAAGCTCAGGTCCAAAGGTTGCGCTCTACTCTTGGCACTGCTTTCTTGGTGGTATGAGGTTCCCGTGTGTCTCTGCTCGCTTCTTTTATATCTCAAAAGAGATTGGCTTAAGGCACTATCCAATCTTGTATACCTCATCAGTATAACTGCCACTAATCCATCTTAGTAGATCATAATGATTGAATTTATAACACATAAGGAAATCACATCAGATTACAAAATGGTACTTAACTATACAGTACTGGGAGTCATGACCCAGCCAAGTTTACAGATATTTTGGGGGGACACAAATCAATCCATGACAGTGGGGAAAACACTTTTCACTTCATACTCATAGTTACATTGAGTAACTTTTGTAGAGATCTTTTAGTATAGTCTACTAGGACCTTTTCATTTTTTCTCTGTGGATATGCCTTCTAAGCAGTGTTAATTACTTTAGGTAACCATTCTAGATGCAGGACCGGGCAGTGTTTCATTCTGTTGTATATAGGGTTGCTGTGAGTTGAAACCGACTCAGCAGCAGCTAAAAGCAACAACAATTCTAAGTACTGATTTAGGATCTCACAAAATATAATCCTATCCTTTTTATAACTCTTGAGAGAATTTCTTTTTTTTAAATTTATTTTTTATTGTGCTTTAAATGAAAGTTTACAATTCAAGTTAGTTTCTCATACAAAAATTTATACACGTTGTTATGTGAACCTAGTTGCTGTCCCTGTGCAGTGACAGCACACTCCATCTTTCGACCCCAGATTTCCTGTGTCCATTTAACCAGCTACTGACCCTCTCTGCCTTCTCATCTCGCCTCTGGACAGGAGCTGCCCCTTTAGTCTCATGTATCTACTTGAGCTAAGAAGCACACTCTTCACAAGTATCGTTTTATGTCCCATAGTCCAGTCTAATCTTTGTCTGAAGAGTTGGCTTTGGGAATGGTTTTAGTTTTGGGCTAGCTGAGAGTCCAGGGGCCATGTTTTCCTGGGTGCCTCCAGTCTCAGTCAAACCATTAAGTCTGCTCTTTTTACTAGAATTTGAGTTTTCCACCCCACTTTTCTCCTGCTCTGTCAGGGACTCTATTGTGTTCCTTGTTAGGGTGGTCACTGGTGGTCGCTGGGCACCATCTAGTTCTTCTGGTCTCAGACTGATGGAGTCTCTGGTTTATGTGGCCTTTTCTGTCTCTTGGGCTAATAGTTTCTTTGTGTCTTTGGTGTTCTTCATTCTCCTTTGCTCCAGGTGGGTTGGGACCAATTGATGCATCTTAGATGGCTGCTCACTATCTTTAAGACCCCAGATGCCACTCACCAAAGTGGGATGAAGAACATTTTCTTAATAAACTGTTATGCCAGTTGACCTAGATGTCCCCTGAAACCATGGTCCCCAGACCCCCGCCCCTGCTACTCTGTCCCTCGAAGTGTTTTGTTGTATCCAGGAAACTTCTTAGCTTTTGGTTTAGTCTACTTGTGCTGACCTACCCTGTACTGTGTGCTGTCCTTCCCTTCACCTAACATAATTGTTGTCTACTATCTAGTTAGTGAATATCCCTCTCCCTCCCTCCCCACCCTCGTAACTATCAAAGAATGTTTTCTTCTGTGTTTAAACATTTTCTTGAGTTCTTATAAGTGTTCTTATAAAGTATTTGTCCTTTTGCGACAGACTAAATTCACTCAGCATAATGCCCTCCGGATTCCTCTGTATTATAAGATGTTTCACGGATTCATCATTGTTCTTTATTGTTGTATAATATTCCATTGTGTGAATATACCATAATTTGTTTATCCATTTGTCCGTTGATGGGCACCTAGGTTGTTTCCATCTTTTTGCTATCCTGAACAGTGCTGCAGTGAACATGGGTGTGCCTATAAGTGTTTCCTGGAATTCCAAAGGCATGAATAAAGTAAGGAACTGGAGTAAGCACATGGTGTATTTGAAGAGTTCGCTGAGGTCAGGGACTGTATCTAATATGTGTTTTTTATCTCGTGTCTAACACTGCATGTCATACCTTGTAGGAGTTCATTAATAAGGGAATGAACACTAGTACTGTTCATGAGTGTTAGACTTTACTTGATTGAGAAAATGAATTACACATTTAGAAAAAAATTCTGGAGGTCATGGTGGCCCTGAAATGTACCTAATTGTTTTGTTCTTTATCGGTCACTGCAGTGTAATGAGAAAGCCAAAACCCAAACACGCTGCTGTTAGGTCTATTCCAACTCACAGCTACCCTATAGAGTTTCCAAGGTTCTAACTCTTCACGAAAGTAGACTGCCACATCTTTCATATCTTTCTCCGGAGGAGTCACTGGGGGTTTGCAGCCGCTGGCCTTTTGATTAGAGGTCAGTTGCTCTAACCACTGCACCACCATCACCTCTGTAATGAGAAAGAGGGAGATGAAAATATTAAATTGAGCTGCCTTCTTAGCAGAGAAGTCTTAGAGCAATCCATTAGTTACTTACAATAATCCGTTCTAAGATACACAGTTTTTCACACTTTTAATTAAATCTCTGAAATCAGAGTATGTCTTATAATTGATGAATTGTTATAGCTTATTAGCGTCATAGGCATCCTGCTGGTGCAGTGGTTAAGTGTTCGGCTACTAATCAAAAGGTCAGCGATTCAAACCCACCAGCCACTGCACGGGAGAAAGACGTGGCAATCTGCTTCTATAAAGATTACAGCCTTGGAAACCCTATGGGACAGTTCTACTCTGTGCTGTAGGGTCTTTAAGAGTCGGAATCGACTTGATGGCAATAGGTTTGGTTTCGTTTTTCTTAGCATTTTTTCTTAATGCACAAACAGTGATATTTCTTGTAATTAATACATCTTAGGTGTGATGAACTGTAGTGGCCATCCTCATTTTTTACTACAGTACCTGACTGAATTAGGTTAACATCTCATACTTCAGTTTTCTGATTTTTATTTTGAACTTGAAATTCCTAAGAACAATATAACAGCATTACTTTCCAAAATTTTAACAAATTGCTTTGCATATTGAGTGTTTTGCTTTAGGATAATAGACAGAATAGCTATGAGGCAGCTTAGTAAAGTTTGTACAATCTAGCAGAGCAAAATTGCCTCTTTGCTTTCTCTTATTTTTCAGGAGCAGTAGAGAACTGTGGACAATTCTGCTTGGAAGGTCAGCTCTGAGAGAACTGGTAAGTGGTGGCGTTCTTGAGTAGATTCATATGTTTTTTTGTGTAGCTTACATTACCAAAAAACCTGCCTTCTCTTTGAAGTAGGACGTAAAGATATTTTTTATTCCCCAAACTTGGTAAACATGCATTCCCTTCATCTCTCTGCTGAAATCAAGATACATCTTATAGTTTAGCTGCTGAAGTTTTCTAAATCTCTACCTTTCTTTGTACTTTAGTGATTCCTTTCCTGAAAAGTTACCAGTGCTGCTTCATTGGCTGCTAAGGGTGGGGGTACAAATACCATTCTGTTACCTCAGGCCAAGAAAGATTCTCAGGTCTTTTCTCTGTCTCATACTGTACTTGGTCTTTTCTTCCTTTTCCATTTAGGCTGGCTAGTTGGCTAGCTCCTTTAGGTCATAGAGGCTGTAGTTTCTAAGATACTTCCAAGTATATAGTTGTTAAAGGGCAGTTCTTCATGTTGCTCCTCAGATATTCCGACCCTGTGAGGATAAAGTATTGTGATAACATTCAGTCACTACTGTGGTTGTTATTATTATAATTAATGTAATGAATGCTATCCTTTTTTTAGACCCTTCACGTTTTTTGATATGCCTCTTGTAGAAGTGTATCTTAAGAGGAAGAAATTCTGAAAAAAATCTGTGCACAAGTTCTGAATGTTAGACAGCTTATATGTGTCTAACATTGGAGGAATGGTGAATCAGTTATAATCTAGCCACTTGATAGAAATTATGCAACCACTAGAAAGGTGTGTTTATCAAGATTTTCATAAAAAGAGTTAAATTGTTATTATGTTAAGCATATAAAAGCAAGCTGCAGAATTCTGTATTAAAAATGATTTGAATTGTGAGGACAGCTGCATATTAAAAAGACTCAAAGGAACATGTAATCCTCAGTATGATCCTAGAGACTGATTAAAATTGCATTTGTATAATTGCCTTGTTCTTTTCCAGAATCAGATTGAGGCAGAACTGAATAAACATTGGCAGCGGCTGTTAGAGGGGCTTTCCTACTACAGACCTCCCAGGTATGGCCATTCCATGTATCTGTTAGAGAAATTCCCCTGAGGAAGCTGGCATAGATGAAACCATCCTCATATATTTATGATATTATTGGGTTATGTAGATCAAAGAGAATACAATTTGGTTATCAGTGGAAAAGAGTAGGGCAGATTTTTCTGTCTATTGAAAGAAAGAAAAATTTATTCTAGCAATACAGTATTGGAGAATTGAATTGTATGGTCCTAGTGTCTGGGAGTGAGGATTACTAAGTATTCAACTGATATTTCTAATTTCATTTGGCGTCCGCCATGTTTGTGTTAGACACTGTGTGAGCACTGAATACTGGGATGTAGCAGTAAACGATGATAGCAGCTGACATTTACTTAGTGTTTGCTATGTACCAATGATTACTCTAAGCACTTAACTTATAATAAGCCATTTAATCTTCTCAACAACCCTTTGAGATCAGTAGTATATTATTTTTGGGTGAATATATAGGTTTTTTTTATTGGACAGTCAAAAATGATAATAAAATATAAAATAGTTAAAAAAGAAGAAAATACAGCTTGTAGAACTAGAATTCATTTTAATTCCTAGACCAGATCTCATTCTATTTCACACCACAGTTCCGAAACCACCTTCATTTACGACCTACTTCTAAATGTCTGTTGAACTTGCTACATCTTCACTTTCTGTTTTCACTCTCTTTAGTTAGTAAAGAACTTTTTGTTTTTCATCTAGTAACCCTTGTTGTGTGATTATTTTGAAGTAAATCCCAGACATCATATTATTTTATCTGTAAATACTTCAGTATATATCTAAAACATATGAACTTCAAAAAGGGAGATAATTACGGTATTATCATATTTAGGTGCTCTTATTATCATTGTTTCCGTTTTACAGATGGGGAAACTGAGACACGAAGAGGTTAAGTAACTTGCCTCAGGTCACACAGCTAGTAAGTGGCAGAACCAGGATTTGAACCTGGTAGTCTTACTGCACCTTCTGTGTTCTTAATCATCATTCTGTGTTGCCTCTTTTGGAATTTATTGTTTACTCCTATACTAGCCTTTATGTTGTGGATTTTCTGTGAAATGTGAGAGTCTCTGTTAAAAAAAAATCCAAAAACAACAACAACGTGCTTTAGTTCACAGAATGGCCATCTGTGGCATTTAGTTTCTTTTTTAAAGAGAAAAATTCCCTTTAAGCAATATGGGATTTAAAGTCTGACAGACATGGTTTTGTTTTAAACTAAACTCCAGACTTTATTTGAATTTAACCATTTTTTTCCTTTAATGTCCTCTTTCTGTTCCAGGATCCAACCCAGGGTACCACATTGCATTTAGTTGTAATGACTCCTTAGTCTCTTCTTGGCTTTGACAGTTTGTCTTTCTTTCCTTGTTTTTCATGACCTTGACAGTTTTGAGGAGGATTGGTCAAGTATTTTTTAGAGTGCCCTCAATTTGTATTTGTCTGATGTTTTTCTCTCTATTAGACAGGGGTTATTGGTTTTTGGGTCAATACACAGAGGTGAAGCACATTCTCATCACATATCAGAGGTTACGTGATAACCACATGAAATCACTGGTGATGTTAACCTTGGTCACTTGGTTAAGGTAGTGTTTGCCAGATTTGTTCTCTGTAAAGTTACTTTATTCTCTGCCCTGCTACTCTGTTTCTTAGAAACGAGTCAGTAAGTGTAGCCCACCCTCAGTGTGGAATGGTGCTGGTGGAATTAAATTCCACCTCCTGGAGAGGGTAGTATCTATGTATATTATTTGGAATTCTTCTGAAGGGAAGATTTTTTCTTTCTCCCTCATTTTACTTATTCATTTATTTGTATGATACGGACTCATATATATTTATTTTATATATATTTTATATTTTGTTCCATCTCTGACCATTGGGAGCTCTTTTAGGTTGCCTTCTGTGTCTTTTTTTTTTTTTTTATTGTACTTCAGGTGAAGGTTTACAGAACAAATAGTTTCTCATTAAACAGTCAGTATGCATATTGTTTTTATGACATTAGTTAAGAACCCCACGACGTGTTAACACTCTCCCTTCTCAACCTTAGGGGACCTTTTTCTTTGGTGAAAATATACATAGCCAAAGTTACACCATTTCAGAAGTTTCTGCATGTACAATTCAGTGACATCGATCACATTCTTCCAGTTGTGCTGCTATTCTCACTGTCGTTTTCCAAATTATTCCATCATTATTATCTTCAACTCACTGCCTCTAGGCTTCCTATCAAACCTTTTGAGTTGCTGTTGTCAATTTGATCTCACATAGATAATTCTTTTTTTTTTGTACCTTAGATGAAGGTTCACGGAACAAATACTTTTTCATTAAACACTTAGTACCTTCTGTGTGGTTTTGACATGTCTCCATCCTTTTGGTTTTTGAGCATTTATTTCCTAGCAGTATAAGATGCACCAGACTCATCTTGTTTTTTTCCCTGACCCAGCCCTAGAATCAGCCATTTCTCCAAGGAGTGCTGGTACCTTTTATTGGAGAATGGTATTTAGAAACCAAGATCTGGATGCTGGAAGTGCTCGCTGCTACTAAGGTGTTTTAGCTTCTAGGCTCTGTCAGTGGACAGAGCTAGTTAATATATGTATGTATACTAACAGACCTGGTTTTAAATTTCCACTCAACTTTTTATTAGCTGTGGGATTTTTGGTAGGTTATTTAATCTTTCTAAGTGTTGGTAATTCCACTTGTAAAATGGGAATAGTATTATTTACCTTTCAGGGTACTTGTAAGGATCAGAAATAATTAATGTAACCTATAGCTACAAATAGTAGATATTGTAATGATGGTTTGTAACAGACATGTAGTATATTTATTACTTAGAAATAATCACCTGTGTTATAAAGCCTGTAGAGGTGAACTTGTGTGTTTTTGTGTGTGTGTGTGTGTGTGTGTGTGTGTGTGTATTTTTTAGGCACCTAAAATGCAAAAAAGGTCTGTAGTAAAAGTATCAGTATTTTTGTTTTAACCCCCTAGGTGGTTATTAAGAATGAGGAAATGATTCATTGTTCTTTTCATAGTCCAAGTTCAGCTGAAAAAGTGAGAGCTAACAAAGATGTAGCTTCACCACTGAAAGAACTGGGTTTAAGAATCAGGAAGTTTTTGGTGAGTAAAAATTAGAACTAACTCCGTTTATTACGTACAGTGTGGATGTGCATGGTTCCATTGTTAGTGATTGTCAGTGAAAATTCAGTTTGTTTTAGTTTTGGGCATTGAATTGAGCATTTTGTGTTTCAAAAATATTCAATGTGGTTTTTAAGGTGACTTGTATTTAAATATATAGCTAATTGCTTTTAATTTTGGAAGCCCAAATCATGCCTGCTGCTATATTAATAATGATCATGAATAAGCATAGTTGTTCCTGGCATTATCGTACAAATTACATGTCTGTTTTTCTTGTATTTGGGTTAAAATTATGCTATAAGAAATTTTTAAAAGGACTTTATTTAAGTCCTGTGTTCATTCCAGAGGGCCAGTCTTCA
This sequence comes from Dugong dugon, assembly GCA_030035585.1. Classification (NCBI taxonomy): domain Eukaryota; kingdom Metazoa; phylum Chordata; class Mammalia; order Sirenia; family Dugongidae; genus Dugong; species Dugong dugon. Next base: position 73,562,686 of record CM057471.1, read on the forward strand.
GAATGCTTTGCATTCTGTGTATGATTTCTGAGCTGAGGTGGCTGTTCCTCACTTATAACCTGTGTATTTCAGGGTCTTGATGAAGAACAGAGTGTGCAGTTACTCCAGTGTTACCTTCAAGAGGATTACAGGGGTACTCGGGACTCACTGAAGGTTTGTGGTTATGTCCACCTCCTTTCTATTGCCTTTATCCTTTTGCTTGTTGGTTTTAGATTTTTGCTTCAGGTTTTTGCTACAGGATTTTGCTACCAGTTCTTTGCAACAGAGGTAGGTGATGAGATATAGCCATTCTCAGGAAAGGCTTTCTAAAGGCTTGAGAAAACATCTACTTCAAGCTGAGGTCTGTCCTTAGACTTGGAGGAGTGATATCAGAGTTGAAAAGATCTTGAGAAACCATCCAGCCTGCCCAACCCCTCATTTTACATATGAGGAAATTGAGGCAAGAGGAGAGCGAGGGGATTTGAGCTCAGCTTTGGATATGCTCAGGTAAAAAATGTTTCCAGGAGTGAATGGCAGTTTTAATCTTGAGGGATGAGATGATGATGTGTACCTTTGACTTTGTGAATTGAGTTTAACCTATAAGGTGGCTTCTTGTCTACTTTGTTTTCCTTCAGACGATACTACAAGACGAGAGGCAGAGCCGGGCCTTGATCCTGAAGGTCAGTAGTAGTCACCGTTTTCATTCTCTGATGTAAAATTGAGTGGCAGCTTTGTTCTCCCTGAGCATTGTTGACCGTTGACTCTTTTGTTGGGTAAGCACTGTGGTCTTAGCAAAGACGCGTATTCACTCATTTATGAAATAGGAGGTTTTTTTCCATTGAACCTAGATGAGGAGTTTTACCAGAGGATGTTCTTCAGTCGGTAGTGGTGAGGATTAGTTCATGGATATTTTTTCTCTAGTTCTAAATCCAGTAGGATTCATTTGTATTTCTTTATTCCTCTATCCCTTCTTCCCTCTTCCCCCAGCAACAGTTTCACTTAGAATCCCATTTTTAAATGGAATTTGACCATGGATCCTTAAGTAATTTCCTGTTTGGTATTTAGTGAGAACAAAATACGTTAGTTATTAGCAGTTAAGACATGTATCGGAGGTATTTTCATATTTGCTTTCATATATTTGGCCTGTCAGTTTAAACATTGTGTATTACTTGAATGTTCTGGCTGAGAAATGATGCTACAGAACTTGTTTGGAAACTTGTTTATATTATTAAATAATAATTCCTTTTATCTTGCATGAATTAACTTATCCTGGTTTATGAAGGTGTTTTGCTTTCTTTTGGACTACCTCAATGTGTATCTATTTCTGTGATTGCTTATATAAAGCTAACTTGTCACATCTTTAAGCGATTTCTTTACCAGCAAACTTAAAATTGAGTGTCGTCTGTGTGAAGATGAATAACTGATTTTGAATCTTTTGGTTCTTCTCAGATTGCAGATTATTACTATGAAGAAAGAACCTGTATTCTTCGTTGTGTTTTACACCTTCTCACATACTTCCAAGATGAAAGGCACCCCTACAGGGTAAGCCCATTTAGGCCTCTTGCCTCTTTTTGCTCTATCATTCAGCCCTTTGTAATAATTGTATATTATTCATTTTCATATACTTTTGAATATTTACCTTTTACTCTAGGTATAATTTACTCTTGATTTTTTTAAGGTTGAATATGCAGACTGTGTCGATAAATTAGAGAAGGAGCTAGTTTCCTAATACAGACGGCAGTTTGAAGAGCTTTATAAAACTGAAGCACCAACATGGGAGACACATGGAAACCTTATGGTATGTGCTTTTGTGCCCTCCTGTAATCCTTAGGACTGATGAACAGAGCATAATAGAAAATCTAGAAATAGACCCAAATACTGATAGGAAATGAATGTCTGATAAAGGTGACATTTCAAATCAGTGGGGAAAAGGTTGGATCATTCAATAAATGAATGGTGTTAAAACTACAGGGTAACCATGTGGAAAAAAATTTAGCTGTATCTCTAATTACTACTTTCTACCAAAATAAAATTTAGATATATCGGTGATTAAAATTAAAAACAAACAAAGCAAATACAACTGTTAAAGCACTGAATGGAAAATACGGGAGTTTTTGTTTGTTTTTGGTTGGGAGAGGTCTTTTTAAGTAAACCTCAGAAGCCATAAAAGAAGAAAAAAAAAAAAGAGATAAATCCAGCAGCATCAAATAAAAAACCTTTGCAAGATAAATCCCCCCAATAATGCTATAAACAAAGTCAAAAGAGAAACTCATATCAAAAAGGGCTGATACCCTTGAAATGTAAGGAACTCTTAGAAATCAAGTAGTAGAAAACCAATAGCCCCAGAGAAAAAAGGGCCAAAGCAGTGAACAGATTCACGTAATAACACTCTTGCCCAAGGGATGGGAAAATGGGTACTCTCATATTTTGCTGTATAGGTATAAATTGGTACAACTTTTAATATAAATTATGACAGTATCTGAAAATGGGAAAAGCACACATCTTTTGACCCTATAGTTCCTTTAGGAATTTATCCTACAAATACATTCATACTTATGTGAAACGAGTTACATAAATGACAGATCTATAGCATTCTCCCACACCCCAGCTTTATTGAGGTATAACTCACATCCAGAATTCATTTATTTTAAATGTACAGTTTGATGAGTTTTGGCAGTTGTATGCAGTTACGTGCAGTAAGCACCAGCATGATCAATATATAGAACATTTTACCCCAGGAAGTTCCCTCATGCCCCTTTGTAGTCAATCTCTGACCTCTGCCCCAAGCAACCAGTAACCTGCTTTCTGTCACTATAGTTTTACATTTTTCAGACTTTCATATAATTTGAATCATACAGTATATAGTCATTTCTGTTTGTCATCTTTCACTGAGCAGTGTTTTTGAGATTCATCCATGTTGGAGCATGTAACAGTACTTCATTCCTTTCTATGGTTGAATAATATTCCAGGGTACAGATTTACCAGTGTTTGTTTACATATTGATCAACTGATGGACATTTAAGTTGTTTCCATTTTTTGGCTGTTATGAATAATGGACTGTGAACATTAGCATATGGGCTTTTGTGTAGACATAGGTTTTCATTTATCTTGGTTAGATACCTATATCTTCATTAATCTCTTCTCCTTCATATTTCTGTTTACTTACTTTGGATTTAATTTGGTCCTTTGCTGATTTCTTACGGTGAAAACTTAGTTAATTTTAGATCTTTTCTAATAAATAACTATAAATTTTGTTTCAAGCATTGCTTTCAGCTGCATCCCATGAATTTTTATATATTGTATTATCATTATCATTATTCAGTTCAAAGTATTTTGTGATTTCCCTTGTGATTGGTTTTAATCATGTGTTATTTAGAAATGTGTTGTTTAATTTCCAAACATATGACATTTTCCTAAATAGCTAATTGTTATCAATTTCTAGTTTGATTTCAGTTATGGTCATAGAATATACTTTATATAATTTCAGTCTTTTAAAATTTACTGTCCTATGGTTTATGTCTGAACATATGATCTGTCTTGGTGAATGCACCGTGTACAGTTGAAAAGAATATGTGTTTGACAGTAGTTGGGTATGGTGTTCTATAATATGAGTCTTGTTAGAGTTGTCCAGATCTTCTGTGTCTTCGCTGATTTTTTGTCTCGTTTTTCTATCAGTTGTGTGGCATTGATTTCAATGACAAAAGATTGGTAATTACCTAAACGCCATCCAGGTAGGCTGGTTAAAATAAATTATAGCATTTCCATGCAGTGGAATAGTATGCAATATTAAAAATTATGAGGGATCTGGCTGCATGATTTATGGTGTATGCATGCAGTAACTTACTATACAGCTATAAAAAGAATAAAAAATAAGAAAATTCGTTATATACTGTTATTGGAAATAATCTTTAAGATACATTGTTAAGTGAAAAAAGCAAGATGCAGAGTATTTTGTGCAGTATATTATTTGGTTTAGAAATGGGTAGATAGAAAGGAAGGAAGAAAGAATGAAACTGTGTTTTTTAACCTCACTTTATTTCTCTTTTTGTTTTTTCTTCATTGGCTGTGCAGACTGAGCGCCAGGTGTCTCGCTGGTTTGTTCAGTGTCTTCGGGAACAGTCCACGTTGCTAGAAATTATTTTCGTTTATTATGCCTACTTTGAGATGGCACCTAGTGACCTACTGGTATTAACTAAGATGTTTAAAGAACAAGGATTTGGTAGCAGGCAGACCAACACGCACCTGGTGGATGAGACCGTGGATCCTATTGTGGATCGGATTGGGTAAGTCAGAATGAATTGAAGGTCACAGAACTTGTACAGTGTTTAGAACATTGATACTCCTGTGGTCATGTGAGTGAGTGAGAATGAGATAGCTTTGCCATATTGACTGGCCACACTAATGGATGGGGAAATGGATGAGTGTACTACCATGTTTCATTCAGGTCATACAGGGTGTAAAGGCTGGTATGGAGAGGGACATGTTCTCTCAAAATGCATGTTATATTCTGCTCTTTTACTGACTGTCTTCATCTAAAGCATCCATCCATTCATTCCACAAAAATTTGTTGAGCATCTATTGCAGGCCACTGTGCAAATACTGGTGACAGTGATTAGTGAGCAAGGCAGATGTGTTCCTTGCCCTCTTTGGGGTCATAGGCTGTCAAGTTTCTTATATTTTTCTCTGTTTATGGCGGTGGCTGTATCCATGTTTTGGGGCCTGGTCTCTCTGTAAAAGAAGCCCTGGTGGTAGTGGTTAAAGCACTTGGCTGCTAACCGAAAGCTTGGTAGTTGGAACCCACCAGCGGCTCCGTGGAAGAAAGATGTGGCCGCCTACTTACATAAAGATTTAAGCCTTGGAAACCCTACGGGGCAGTTCTGTTCTGTTGTGTAGGGTCGTTTTGAGTCAAAATCGACTCATCGGCAACAGGTTTGGTGTCTCTGCGAGCAAAGATACACGCGTAAGAGGTGAGACGATTTACCTGGGTCAGGTATGATTGGTGGCTGTAGAAAGCTTTAGTACCAGATCTGTGCTGTCCGATATGGTAAGCACAAGCCACATGTGACTACTGAGCACTTGAAATGTGGCTGGTTTGAATTAAGATGTGCTGAAAGTTTAAAATACTGCATTTCAAAACTTAGTACAAGGAACAAAAAGTAAAATATCTCAATAACTTTGTTGACATTGAAGGACGCTATTCTCACTTTATTCTCCAGTGATGTTCATAGCAGCGTATATGACACTGTGGTACTGTTTTTCTTTCCAGCTACTTCAGTGCCCTTATTCTGGTGGAAGGCATGGATATCGAGTCCCTGCACAAGTGTGCTTTGGATGACAGAAGAGAACTGCACCAGTTTTCCCAGGATGGGCTTATTTGTCAGGTGAACTTGGAACAGCCTCTTTGCTTTTGGGGATGGTGATAGTTAGTAGTATGTTTTTAACCACTTGGTTATGTAGAGTTTTCATTGTTGTGGAATTTGAGGTTCTACATAGTTAAGCAGTTAGTTGGATCTGAAAGAAATCTCGGATTTGTCAGTCAGTCATCTACAGAGGTTATAGTTTAATCTGTGAGAGCGAGAGGAGCCTCATGCCGATAGCGGAAGGACTAAAGAGGACCAAGGACAGAACCTTGGGGATTGTCTGCCTTTATGGGGCCTATGAAAGAAAAGGAAAGGGGAAGGACATTGAGATGGGATGGGTAGAAAGATAGAAAATGAGGAGATAATCATGGAAAGTTCAAGAAGGATCAGGGTCAGATTTTCTGAATCTTCCATTTGAACATGTATTTTATAATCTTAAATTGACACCATTTAAAAGGAAAAAGAAAATATTATGGTTAAAAGGAAGATGATTTCATTAATGTGGTGGCTGGGATTTTGAGCAGAGTAAATAAAATGTCCGAATGGGAGATCGAGGCCACTAGAGATGAATGAAAGGCTTACTGAGCATGATGAAGAATCTTGTTAAGGAGTCTTGAGCCTTTCTGTTCAGTGACACAGATGGTGTTGTCTTTCTCAATAGGATATGGACCATTTGATGTTGACCTTTGGGGACATTCCACTTCATGCCCCAGTGCTTTTGGCCTGGACTCTGCTCCGTCACACCCTGAACCCAAAAGAGACAAGCAATATTGTCTGGAAGACAGGTGGCAAAGCCATCCAGCTCAATGGGTTTCAGTACTTGACCCGGCTCCTTCGGTCACTTGCCAGCGGGGGAAATGATGTAAGTCTGACACTGCTGGCGTGTGAGTACGAGAATGGGCAGAGAGCGGGCAGAGCGTCATTAATGAGCCATGAGAATAGTGATAATTGTAATAGTGATGTGGATAATGTATTTACTGTCCTTTATGGAGCATTTACTATGACCAGACACTGTACTTAGCACTTTCTATACATTATTTTTTTTAATCCTTGAACACTTCTTGTTTTTTTCAATTGTGCTAAAATATACGTAGGTAGTCCTCAACTTACCATTCTGATGGGGTTCTGATCATAAGTTGAGTACATCTTTTAGTTTTCATTATTATTGCCTTTTATCATCAGTATCTTCATAAATCTGAGATTTCTTTGTCTTTGGGGGTTGGAAACATTACATGCAAACATCTGTGAGTGAATACCTGAGAATGATAACAGCAAATTACGTGCTACAACATTGTTTGTAGTACATATTACTGTACTAACAATAAGATGTACCCCCCTCCCGAAAAGAAGACGGTTGTAAGCGCAATTTGTCATAACTCAAATATGTCGTAAGTTGGGGACTACCTGTATAACAAAAAATTTGCCATTTTTAACTGTACAATTCAGTGACATTAATTACATACACTAAGTTGTACACCCCTCACTTCTATCTATTTCCAATAGTTTTTCATCCCTCCAGACAGAAACTCAGTATCCCTTAAGTAGCTGCTCCCCATTTCGCAGTTCCCCAGTCCTTTGTAACCGCTTCTGTCTGTATGCATTTGCCTATTCTAGATATTTTATGTAAGTGGGATTGTAAAATGTTTGTCTTATTGTCTGATTTATATCACTTAGCATAATGTTTTCAAGGTTTATCCATGTTGTACTGAGTAATATAACACTTTTTTGTGTTAGGGATTATTATCCTTGTTTTGCAATTTAGGAAATTGAGACTCGGATGTAATTTACCCCAGCATAACAGTAACAGCTAGTAAGTGGCAGATGGGTATAGTTTGAACCAGTTATGTCTGACCCTTAGCCAGTATGCATACTCCTAGAAGATAGCTTTGGCCACATTGACTGGAGAAATCTTTCTGGGGGACTTACTTATTCAACTCTAACAGGACAAATTAGAAATTCTCATGAGTCTTTTTGTTTGTTTGTTTATTGTTGTAGTTTAAGTGAAAGTTTACATTTCCAGTTAGCCGATTACACAAAAGTTTATACATACATTGTTATGTGACCCTAATTGCTCTCCGCATATTGTGACAGCACACTCCTCCTTTCTACCCCTGATTTCCCATGTCCATTCAACCAGCTCTTAACCCTCTCTGCCTTCCCATCTCACCTCTGGACAGGAGCTGCCCGTTCAGTCTCATGTATCTACTTGAGCTAAGAAAGAAGCACACTCTTCACGAGTATCATTTTATGTCCCACAGTCCAGTCCAATCTTTGTCTGAACGGTTGGCCTCGGATATTGTTTTAGTTCTGGGCTGATTGAGAATCCTGAGGCCATGCTTTCCTGGGTTCCTCCAGTCTCAGTCAGACCATTAAGTCTGGTGTTTTTACTAGGAAATTCTGGAGTCCTGTAGTAGGGCTTAATTTGAGTGGCACGGTGTAGTCGGCTTTAAAGTGCTAAAATCAAACCTCAGCCAACAGGCCCCACTTGCTGTCACTGGTTGATTTATCTAATAGCAGTTTGGGCATTTGCATCGGCACATAGACAGACAGTTCTTTCTCTAGGCTCGATATGGTTTTCTTTTTCCCCCACGCAAACTTGGATCATTTTTTAAGTAGTTTCTTTTTTATTTTATTTTGACTGTGTTGTAATATTTATGGTTCCTACCTTCTCTTTTTTCCCTTTGCCTTCCTGATCTTCGTACTAAATTAGGAAAATTATAAGGATTTGGATTCTCTTCCCGTTTGTTTACTGGGGCTATATTAATATATTAAAATTAGGCTAAATCTGTGAAGAGTTGTATTACTCAGGATTATTCACTGACTCCTTTGCTGTTACAGTGCACCACCAGCACTGCGTGCATGTGTGTCTATGGACTCCTTTCCTTCGTTCTGACATCGCTGGAGCTGCACACTCTGGGCAATCAGCAGGTCAGTGTCTGGCTTTCTTGAGGCAACCTACACTGCCCAGCTTTACAATCGTCGCCCTAAAATACCCTCTTGCAGCTGATATTGTTTACCTGAGTGAGGTGCTAATTTGTTTACTGCTGTTCATTTTCACTTATTGTATTATCAAGTGATTCATGTTAATTGTAGAGAAATTAGAAAATGCTAATGAGAAGAAGAAAGTGTAATCTCACCACACAGGATAAATTGTTCCTGTTTTGATATGTTCCCTTCCAAACATTTTCTGCACATACAGATAAATATGAAGTAATTTTTATGGGATCACAGTGTATGTACTGTCTTCTAACCCGACTTTTTTACTCTGTAGTATATGAGTTACAATCATCTGTGGATGCTAATAAATATTCTCCTGCAACTTTTGAAAAAATGAAACATTACAGACTTATCCCAAAGTAGATGAAATTGTATAATAAACCCACTTGATCCGATCAGTAGCTTCCAACAATTATCTGCTCTTGGCTAATCTTATTTCATCTCTGCCCCTCCCCACCTTATTTTGAAGCAAATCCCAGAGAGCATTTAATTTTGTCTGTGAATGTTTGACTAAAGTTTAACTTAACACCATCATCACATCTAAAAAAATAATTTATCTTCAAATATCAAATTTCCCCTTGTCTCATAACCAGTTCAGTTTTGACTCATGGCAGTCCTATGTGTGTCCGATTAGAACTGTGATCCAGAGGATTTTCAGTGGCTGATGTTTTGTAAATAAATCGCCAGGACTTTCTTCCAAGGTGCCTCTGGGGAGACTCAAACCTCCAGCCTTTTGGTTAGCAACCATCGAGTTAACCATTTGCACCACCCAAGGACTCAGTTGTCTCATAAACATCATAAATTTATCATAAGTTTATTTGTTTGGATCAGGATCCAGATAAAGTCCACATATTGTAGTTGGTTGATATATCCTTCAGGTTTCTTTTTCTGTAACTACACTGTCCACTATAGTAGTCAGAAGCCACATATGACTAAATTTAAATTAACTAAAATTAAAAACTCAGTTCCGTAGTTACACTAGGCACATACAAGTGCATCAGTAGCCATACTGGAGAGCACAGACATAGAACGTTTCCATCGTCTGAGAAAGTTCTATTGAACAGTGCTAATCTCTAAGTTCCCCCTTCGTTTTTATATATCCTTGCAGTTTTGTGGTTGTTGTTGAAGAAATTAAGTCATCTATCCTGGAGAATATTCCATGTTCTGGATTTTGCTGATTTTGATCCCTGTGGTGCTGTTTAACATGTTCCTTCCTGTTCTGCGTTTCCTGTAAATTGGTAAATAGATCTAGAAACTTGAGCAGATAACTCCGGTTTGAGGTTTTTGGGTTTTTGTTGTTGTTTTAAAGCAAGACTGCTTCATAGGTCGTGGTGTACCTTTCCATCCGGGAGGTATATAATATTTGGTTGTCTTTGTTTTTGTGGTATTTGCAGCCATTAGTGATCATTGTCTAGATTCTTTAGGGGTTGCAAAATGATCCCATTCTAATTCTGTCTTTCCTCCTTTGTTTATTACTTTGAACATTTTTATAAGAAAGAAATTTTGCTCTCATCAGCTATTTGGTGCTCTAGGATAGAGCACTATACATGCTTTCTTTGTTTCCTTTATTTACTAGTTTTCCCTAGCACCCTCCAAAGGTCCCTAGCATGCTCTAAAGGTGGCTAGTGAGGTTTTTTGTTTGTTTGTTTTTGCATATATTTTAGCATGGATTTAAATATATTGTTGTTATTGTGTGCCACTGAGTCAGTTCCAACTCAGAGTGACCCTACAGGACAGAGTAGAACTGCCCCATAGGGCTTCCAAGGAGCAGCTGGTGGATTCACAATGCCAACCTTTTGGTTAGCAGCCTGAGCTCAGTTCTTAACCATTTTGCCACCAGGGCTCCTTAAACATATTAGCTGTTGTTAATCCATTGCAGTTATTATTATTATTTTTTTTATTGTTGTGATTAAATGAAGTTTACATTTCAAGTTAGTCTCACATACAGAATTTTTTTTTTTTACATACATTGTTATGAGACCCCAACCGCTCACCCCATTCTGCAACAGCACACTTCTCCTCTGCCCCTGATTCCCCATGAACATTCAACCAGCTCCTAACTCTCTCTGCCTTCCCGTCTCACCTCTGGAGAGAAGCCGCCCCTTTGCTCTCATGTATGTACTTGACTAAGAGGCACATTCTTCACAAGTATCACTTTATGTCCCACAGTCCAGTCCAATCCCTGTCTGAAGAGTTGGCCTTGGAAATTGTTTTAGTTCTGGGGTGATAGAGAGACCAGGGGCCATGCTTTCTGGAGCACCTCCAGTCTCCGTCAGACCATTAAGTCTGGTCTTCTTACTAGAATTTGAGTTTTGCATCCCATCCTTCTACTGCTCCATCAGGGACCCTCTGCTGTGTTCCCTGTCAGGACGTTCGTTGGTGGTAGCCAGGCACCATCTAGTTCTTCTGGTCTCAGGCTGATGAAGTCTCTGGTTTATGTGGCCCATTCTGTCTGTTGGGCTAATACTTTCTTTGTGTCTTTGGTGTTCTTTGTTTTCCTTTACTCCAAGTGGTTGGGACCAATTGATGCATCTTAGATGGCTGCTTGCAAGCTTTTAAGACTCCAGATGCCACTCCCCAAAGTAGGATGCAGAACATTTTCTTAATAAGGTTTGTTATGCCAGTTGACATAGATGTTCCCTGAAAGCATGGTCCCCAGAGCCCACATTCCTGCTACTCTGTCTCTCAAAGTATTTCATTGTATTGAGGAAACTTCTTAGCTTTGGTTTAGTCCAGTTGTGCTGGCTTCCCCTGTAGTGTGTCCTGTCCTTCCCTTCACCTAAGATGATTCTTGTCTTCTATCTACTTAGTGAATAACCCTCACCCTCCCTCCCCACCCCCGTAACCATCAAAGAATGTTTTCTTCTGTGTTTAAACCTTTGCTTGAGTTCTTATCATAGTGGTCTTATACAGTATTTGTCCTTCTGTGACTGACTAAATTCATTCAGCGTAATAAGTTCCAGCTTCAACCAAGTTATACGATGTTTCACAGCCTCATCATTGTTCTTTATCGTCGCGTAATATCGTGGATATATCATAGTTTATTCATTCATCCATTGATGGGCACTTAGGTTGCTTCCATCTTTTTGCTATTGTGAACAGTGCTTCGATGAACATGGGTGTGCATATATCTATTCGTGTGACGGCTCTTGTTTCTCTAGGATATATTCCAAGGAGCGGGATAGCTGGATCGTATGGTACTTCTATTTCTAGCTTTTTAGGGAAGCGCCAAATCGATTTCCAAAGTGGTTGTACCATTTTACATTCCCACCAACAGTGTATAAGTGTTCCAGTCTCTCCACAACCTCTCCAGCATTTGTTATTTTGTGTTTTTTGGATTAATGCTAGCCTTGTTGGGGTGAGATGATATCTCATTGTAGTTTTGATCTGCATTTCTCTAATGGCTAAGGATCGTGAGCATTTCTTCATGTGTCTGTTAGCTGCCTGAATATCTTCTTTGATGAAGTGCCTGTTCATATCCTTTGCCCATTTTATAATTGGGCTATTTGTCTTTTTGCCATTGAGATTTTGCAGTATCTTGTAGATTTTAGAGATGAAATGCTGATCGGATTTGTCGTAGCAAAAAAAATTTTCCCAGTCTGTAGGATGTCTTTTTACTCTTTTGGTGAAGTCTTTTGATGAGCATAAGTGTTTTATTTTTAGGAGCTCCCATTTATCTAGTCTCTCATCTGGTGCTTGTGCATTGTTACTTATGGTTCATGTTGTGTTTATGCCATGTATTAGGGCTCCTAGCGTTGTCCCTATTTTTTTTTTCCATGATCTTTATCGTTTTCGATTTTATATTTCAGTCTTTGATCCATTTTGAGTTAGTTTTGGTACATGGTGTGAGATATGGGTCTTGTTTCAGTTTTTTGCATATAGATACCGAATTATGCCAGCACCATTTGTTAAAGAGATGTCTTTTCCCCAATTAATGGACTTTGGGCCTTTTTCCAATATTAGCTGCTCGTAGGTGGATGAGCTTGTATCTGGATTCTCAACTCTGTTCCACTGGTCTACATATCTATTGTTGTACCAGTACCAGGCTGTCTTGACTACTGTGGCAGTACAATAGATCCTAAAATCAGGTAGTGTAAGGCCTCCCACTTTGTTCTTCTTCTTGAGTAATGCTTTATTTATTCGGGGCCTCTTCCCTTTCCATATGAAGTTGGTGGTTTGTTTCTCCATCTCATTAAAAAATGCTGCTGGAATTTGGATCAGGATTGCACTGTATCTATAGATTGCTTTGGGTAGAATTGACATTTTCACTATGTTGAGTCTACCTATCCATGAGCAAGGTATATTTTTCCACTTATTCAGGTCTCTTTTAGTTTCTTGCAGTAGTGTCTTGTAGTTTTCTCTGTAAAGATCTTTTACATCTCTGGTTAAATTTATTCCTAAGTATTTTATTTTCTTGGGGGCTATTGTAAATGGTATTGATTTGGTGATTTCCTCTTCAGGGTTCTCTTTGTTGGTGTAAAGGAATCCAATTGATTTTTGTATGTTTATCTTGTGTCCTGAAACTTTGCTGAAATCTTCTATTAGTTCCAGTAGTTTTCTTGTGGATTCCTTGGGGTTTTCTGTGTATAAGATCATATCATCTGCAAACAGAGATACTTTGACTTCTTCCCTGCCTATTTGGATGCGCTTTATTTCTTTTTCTAGCCTAACTGCTCTGGCTAGGACCTCCAGCACAATGTTGAATAAGAGTGGTAATAAAGGGCATCCTTGTCTGGTTCCTGTTCTCAAGGGGAATGCTTTCAGACTCTCTCCATTCAGGATGATGTTGGCTGTTAGTTTTATATAAATGCCCTTAATTATATTGACGAATTTCCCTTCTATTCCTATTTTGTTGAGAGTTTTTATCATGAATGGGTGTTGGACTTTGTCAAATGCTTTTTCTTCATCGACTGGTAAGATCATGTGGTTCTTGTCTTTTGTTTTATTTATGTGATGGATTACGTTAATTGTTTTTCTAATGTTGAACCATCCCTGCATACCTGGTATAAATTACTCTTGGGCCCAGTTTCTCTTGACACCGCCTGTGTGTGGGACATTGAGCAGGTGGAGAACAAGCCCCTCATGGTGGTGAGGACGTGAACTCAGCAGTAGAGGGACAGGCCTGGGTTCAGTGTGGGCTCTGCCACTGACTAGCACAGTGACGTTGAGCGGTAACTTCACCTCTCTCAGCCTTGGTTCCCCCATCTGTGGAATGGGGCTAAAGACAAGCTCTGCCTCCCAGGCCGTTGAAAGGATTCCATGAGAGTTTGTGTGGGAAGCACTTATCCCATTAACTAGCACAGACCAGGCCCTCAGCAAACAGAGTAGCCACCCACCATCACCTCTGTTAAGTACCGGTTTCCACCTCCCTGAGATAGGGAGATACTGTCCCCCCGCCCCCCCGCACCTGTTCCAGTATAGTTAGAAAGGCTGGGGACAGGAAGCATTTAACATTTGCAGGGAGGTCCTGTTTCATGAAGGATTTATTACCATCGTCATTATTTATATTACCAGTAATCAAAATAAGGGGACTCAGTCCCATAACCCAAGTACTCCTATTCTTCTCCCTCAGAGAAACAGACCCATATGACAAAACACAGGTATTTGCTTTAAAATCTAGATCTAGGTTACAAAACAGGGTGTGCAATAAAATCACTTTGTGTTTTAAAATATACAGGAAAAGTACTGGAAGGCTGTTACTCATTGAAAAGTTAACAATGGGTAACTCTGGGTGGTGTTTGTACAGGGGCTTTCTTTTATTGTCCTTATGCTTTCTAATACTTTTCTAAGTGTTCTACCATGAACATATGTTACCTTTATAATCACCTTACAGTCTCACAGGACGCCTTAAGGACAACTGCTCTTCACAGGGTAACCGTGGATGGCCCAAGAGAAGGCCTCCTGGAGGTGGACATGATTCCTTCCTCCATGTTTATTTTGCTACACACCTTCTGTGTGTCACTGGCTGGATTTACTTCCTGAATGTGGCTTCTTATTCAATGTTTCTCCAACTTGGCCAATCATTAGAATCCCTGAAGTCACGTGTTAAAAATCAGATTCCCAAGCTCTACCCAGGACCTCCTGAATTAGACCCTGGGGAGTGCTGGGGAGAATCTGCTGCTGATGATTCAATTTCAACTGTAGTTTTCAATTTCTTTATACACATACACACACACGTGCACACAGACAGATAATTTCACATCAGTGCTTAAGTGTAATCGGCTCATCCAGGTTTGGGGTGGAGAATGGTCTTATTTTCTTGTCTTCTTTCTGTTTGGCTCCCTCTACCAGGATCCTGTCCTTACAACCCTTTGTGTGTTTTCCCTTGGTGCTCCCAGAATCCGATATAGACATAACCATATGCACACAGGTGGACTTTTTCTAAAACTTCATTATTTTTTCAAAATGGATTATCATTTCACCCACTCGACTGCAGTTTGCTTTTCTTACATGTTGTGGAAATCTCTTCAGGTTCCTGGTGCAGCTTCATGATGGCTTCATCCTGTTCCTGGGTGGACTCAGAGTTATAGCCAAGGCCCTCAAGTCAGTCTGATCATAAATAGGATGGAATATAAAGACAGGAATTACCAAGTGGTCTTACTGGAATTTCAGAGTGAGATTCTAGTGTGAGGGGCACGTGGGGTGGGAGAAAGTGAGGCCACATTAGTGATCTGTCTGCATGGGCCCACCTTTACAGTGCACAGTCTTCCTGTCTGTTCAGTGGCAATACCTCCCCTATAGTAGTTTCCCAGCCAACAGGTGATCACGTGGTTTGTGGAGAAGGGCCGATCCATGGGCTGTCTCATGGGGTGGCAAGGCTAGGACTCACAGCTAGACTCGAGGTGGAGTTTTGGATGATGACTCTTGTCTCCTTGCCTTGACCACAGGTTCCCAGGAAAGCCAGGCCACTCTGTGGTAACCTCTGCCTGTGAGTCTCTTTCAGGTTGAACCATGATTCCAGTGACTGAGCTCCGCTGCTTTGCGGACACGCAGCCAGCGTACCGGATTCTGAAGCCGTGTTGGGACGTGTTCACCAACTACATCTCCATTGTCATGCTGATGATCGCTGTCTTTGGCTGGACGCTGTAGGTCACCCACGACAAGATGATCTGCCTGCCTTGTAAGTGGGTCACCAAGGACTCCTGCAATGACTCGTTCCGGGGCTGGGTGGCCCCCAGCCCGGAGCCCACCTACCCCAACACGACGCTTCTGCCGACCCCTGACACAGGCCCCACAGGCATGAAATATGACCTGGACAGGCACCGGTACAACTATGTGGATGCAGTGCGCTATGAGAGTCGGCTGCACTGGTTCGCCAAGTACTTCCCCTACCTGGTGCTCCTGCATACCCTCATCTTCCTGGCCTGCTGCAACTTCTGGTTCAAGTTCCCTCGCACCAGCTCGAAGCTGGAACACTTTGTGTCTATCCTGCTCAAGTGCTTTGACTCGCCTTGGACCACACGGGCCTTGTCGGAGACAGTGGTGGAGGAGAGTGACCCCAAACCAGCCTTCAGCAAGATGAATGGCTCCATGGACAAGAAGTCATCCACGGTCAGCGAGGACGTGGAGGCCACCGTGCCCATGCTGCAGCGGAGTAAGTTGCGCATCGAGCAGGGCATCGTGGACCGCTCAGAGACAGGTGTGCTGGACAGGAAGGAGGGGGAGCAAGCCAAGGCACTGTTTGAAAAGGTGAAGAAGTTTCGGACCCATGTGGAGGAGGGAGCTGGAATGGGCATCAGAGAAGGTGCTGGTGCTTGGTGGAGGGAGGGAAGGGAAGCCCTGGGCCTGGAGGCCCCTGACATGAGCCACATGCACCTTACTTTCGCCCTCTGCTCCTTCCCATCCAGATTGAGGCCCTGCCACCAGAGCTCTTCCAGTGCCAGAAGCTGCGGGCCCTGCACCTCGGCAACAACGTGCTGCAGTCACTGTCCTTGCGCGTGGGCCAGCTGACCAACCTGACCCAGACTGAACTTCGAGACAGCCGGCTGGAGTGCCTGCCCGTGGAGCTGGGCGAGTGCCCGCTGCTCAAGCGCAGTGGCCTGGTGGTGGAAGAGGACCTGTTCAACACGTTGCCAACCGAGGTGAAGGAACGGCTCTAGAGGGCCGACAAGGAGCAGGCCTGAGTGCTGGCAGACAGCTGGAGCACGGGGCTGGTCCAGAGCAGCTGGCATGGGACCAGCGAGGAGTCCTCAGGCCCAGGAGGGCTAGGCTTTGCTCTTCTCAGAAGTCCAGGGACAGCTAGCCCAGCCTGTGGCTGGGCAGGAGCCTGGGGAGGATGTGAGCTGGGCCAGGGCGAGTGGACAGTACCAGAGGGGCTGGCCCCTTTTTTCCCTCTGATACTCATGCCCCTCCCTGCCCCCCGCTCCGCCCGCCCCCTCCACCCAGGGCAGGCTTCTGTTGGGGGAGATGGAAGGACTGTGTGGTATTTGGACAATCAGGGCCTCCTCATTGGAGGCCATTTCTGCCCCATGGCTGAGCCGACACCAGAGGTCCAGGGACACCTACGTAGTTCTTGGTATTTATTTTTCTCTACATCCCACCTCCTCCATCCCGATAGCTTACACATTCCCAAGGAAGTTCGGCTCAGGTGGAGGTTGCTTATGGAAGGGTGGGCTGTGTCTCTGCTTTGCCCTTTTTATTTAGTGATGCAGCTGGCATTTAGTGCCCACCCACATTTGAGCAGAGGGGTCCTGGGTGAACCAGCTGTGGGATGGTCGCCTCCACTGGTGCCAGGCTGGGCTCTGGCAGCTCGGCCCAGGGGAGAGCAGGCTGCCAGGTGGAGAGGCCGGGCCTGGGGCCTGCCGCATCAGGTTTAGTGGCAATTTCAGATTTTTTTTTTAAGTAAAAAAATATTTGTTCCTTTTTCAAAGCTTTGACAATGGATGGTTTGGGTATTAAAATGAGGGGAAAAAAAAAAAAAAAGGAATTAAAGGCCAGTGATTTGGAGTCTCAGGGTGGGGTGGCAGTTTCCCTTGAGGAAAGAAGCAAGACATTGAATTTTATTTTCTTTCCCTGGGGTGTGGGGCGCAAGATGTGTTCCGAATCTGGTGTGACCTTGGTATAGTTCTGTTTGTTCCTCTCCTTGCCTGCGGCAGGGTTTTTTGTTTTGTTTTTCTTTTTGTTTTTTTTTTAAATTTTCTTGGTGTCTTGTTTTCTTCCTTCTCCATGTGTCTTGGCAGGCACTCATTTTCGTGGCTGTTGGCCAAAGAGAATGTTCTGGAACTGCCCATAAGGGAGGAAACTTGGGTTGGCTAACCCCCAGGTGATGGTACTCCATCTTCCCCTTCCCTGATGCACCGACCCTGCCCTCCACACACAGTGTTAAGGAGCTGAGAGAAGCTACTTCACCTGGATTCTTTTCCCACCTCATGTATCATGGTTTGCCCAGTGCCACCACTAGCCTCAGCTGCTTACATCAACCCTGTTACCACCCAGTCCTTCAGAACAGACTCTTAGAGGAAGGGTTGGGTGGGGAGGTCACTGCTGGGAGGGCAAGCTCCCCAGTTTTTTGTTTCAAGCCAGCTTCTGTCCAGGGCACCTGGCACACACACAGCACATTCAGTGCCTGGTGATGGGAAGCCACCTTGTTTTAGATCAGTCACTCGGGTTCCCATCTTAGAAGGGTCCCTGCCTTAGAGCAATCACTTGGACACTAAGGCACATTGTAGCGTCTCTTGTCTTAATGAGTATGTCTGTCTGTCTATCCATTTGTGTTCTCTGTGTCGTGTCATCAGATGTAACCCTGAGAAATAATGCACACTAGCCTCTGACGACCATGAAGCAATCTGTTACTTTTGGGTCTGAACTTGTAGACTTGGTTCAAATATCAAGTAAACCTATAACAGAAAGTAACCTTTGGAAGTCTCCATGTCATGGAGGGACCCGTCCATTGCCTTTCTGAGGCCTGCTGGGCCTTGTCAGTTAGTTTGTTGAGTGACCATTTATTGGACACCTACAGGATAGTTAACTCTGCTCATCTGTGCTAAACTGTAACTCCTTAGAGGCAGGCACTAGAGGTTTGGAGCTGGACGGGAGTATCTGTTGTGTGCCAGACACAGGGCCCTGGCTGGGAATTCCACAGCCAGCAAGTTGTCAGCCTTTCCAGTTGCCTGAGGAACTTTGATGGGTAGGTGCAGGGAGAAGAGGGCACTGAAATGGGATCCAGCTGTCCTGGGTTCCTATCCCAGCTTAGTCATCCCCTGTATAAAGCTGGGTAGATCTCTTCCCTCCCGTGTCCTCAGTATCTCCATCTGTACAATGGGCATTCCACTTAGTGCTCTCAGAGGTCCTTTGCAATTCCAGCAGCAAGTCCCCGCAGCTCTGTAGAGGTAGGTCTGAGAATCCCAGTGGGAGGGTTTGACTGGGCTTTCGGCCCCTTTGGGGGCCTGCTGAAGGTCCTGGGGTCAAGGACAGAAGCTCAGGGAAGTTCAGAGAGCTGCCTTCAGATCCCGGCTCTGCCATTTATTTGATGTGGGGTCTCCTTTTCCTCATGTGTAAATCACGTTGGTGCCAGTTATACAGGTTGGTAGAGTTTTTAGCAGAGGACTTGGCTTCTAGTACCCAATAAATGCTCTCATATCTTCCTTCTGGACCAGGGAGGCTTGCGCTAGACTGACATGAGGGCCCTGGGGCAGGAGTTTTGGGTGAGGAGGAAAGGCATTTTGTCTGATCTTGACCTTGGTCTTAGTGATGAAACCTGAGTTGCTCTTGGGTACCTCCTCTGGAACAGACCAGAGTCTGTCCTTCCTCTCTCCCTGGGGACTCTGACCTGAAGTGGCCTCAGGGCTGAGCTGAAACTCCCTCCCTCTTCTTTCTCTTTCTTGGGATTTCTGATAGTGAGGCTGAGCAGCTGAGTTGTGGCCCCACTTGAAACCCCCGCTTGTGTCTCCTCAGTGGAGGTCTTCCCATCCTGTTTGGTCTCTTAACCTCCCCACCAGTCCCCACCACCTCACGCCACCACCCCCTCAACCTTGGAGTCACCCAATGCCCGGAGCACAAGGGTTAGATCTGGAGCTGGTTAGCCTTTGGAAAAAACAGCAGTGTGGAAATCACTGCTCACCTACTTCCCAAAGCCTGAGCAGAATGAACAAATAGTGGGAAACAGATTCATGCCTCCCATATCCCTCTCCTTAAGCTGAGGGTACTGCACTCCACTTAAAACACAATGGTAGTCCTTTCTCTGATTACAACAGCAATTTTGAAAACTTGGGAAAGCTCAGAAAATCAAAATGTCCTCATTTTCCACCACCCGGAAGACTTCCTAATACCATTCAGTTAACAATTAACGTTAGTAGGCACTGTACTAGGCGCTTTGCCAAGCTTTTCGTCTACAGTAAAACACTGGTTGTATTCAACCCTTGTAGGAGGTACCTCTGTTATCCCAAATTACAGATGGGAAAAGTAAGGCCCGAATGTGCTCAAGGTTTCATGGTAATGCCTTACTAACCCTCTTCTGTGAGCCTTTCTCTGAGTAGGGAAGGGCATTCTGAGGGGAGTTGCCATCTATGCCTGGCTGGCCCAGCCTGAGGGGACACTCACTGTAGCCAGGCATGTGACAGGTGTCTGTCTCTTTGTTGGGTAATTTCATCAGAAGGGACTGTGACAGCCAGGAATGCACCCTGCCTCAGGTGAGCCATGTCTCAACTGTATTTCCATCATGATTCCTATTCAGCCTGCCCCCCTCACCTAGACTAACCCGACTGAGACTCTTCACCATCCACAGAAGCCAGGAAGAGTGGGGGGAAGGCACCCCTCCCAGCCATCCGGAAGCCTGGACAGCCTGGACAAAGCAGGAACTCCCAGTACTGTGGCCCAGAAAACACGTGACTTGATTTGGGGCCAAGTCATTCCCAAAACAGTCTGTCCCTTTGCCATCATTTCACGGAAGGCCAGTGGCTGTTTTCCAGAAGCTGCATCAGCCAGACAGTGGCCTTATCAGCTGCCTAGCAGGACTGGCTGGGGGAGGGTGGGCATGCTTGAGCTGTTCTGCCCTCCATGCTCGCCTGTGCCAGCCCACTTGAGACACCAAACATCTTGGGCCTGCGGGTGGGGAGCAAGAGCCACGGGCTTCTCACTCATTCTGAAGTCCCAGGCCCCCACTCTCTAGCCCCTTCCTCTTTCTGAGTGAGATACCCCTCATCTTCTACCCTGTCCTTTGAGCTGCTGACTGATCTGTAAATTCCTCTCTTTAATCCTTCCAGGGCTGAGAGTTTCAGGATATCAGAGCTGGGAGGGGCCTGGACAGTTCTCTGGAGGACCTGCTCACCTTTGGAATGAAGAGCTGTTACGGAACACAATTGGTTCTCCACTAGTACTCTAGTTAAGAATAACTAAAGAGTCAAGTGGAATTAAAGCAAGGCATAGCTTATTACTTACGGCAAGTAGGGAGAGGAGGGGGGATCCTCCCCGGAAGCACTCTCTCTCTGAACAAAGGGCTGGGAGTGCCCTTTTATACCACATGGGAAAGGGGAAGTCATACATATTCATTAACTTCATGTATGCTCAAAAAGGGATCACAGTAGAATTCTGGCACAGAAGTGGCTGATAGACTTCTCCGCTTTAGAAATGGGCCCAGTCACAAGTCGAGGACGTGTGTCCCATGATTTTGGTTTCTAGGCAACACTTATGGGATGAGGTCATCTGCCTGTCAACCTGGTCTCTTACCGCGCATGCCCAGGATTTTAGTTCTAATTGGCTGATCTGAAGGCCAGCTTCCGGGACAGATTAGGCAGAAGCAAACAGCATTCACACCATTCTTCTGGACAAAATTTTTAATGGACATAACTTGTCGTTTCAGACCTTTTCTGTTGCTAGCTAGTCTGAGAGCCACTCAGGGCCTGGTCTCCTTAGACCCACCCTGTCTCCTCACCTACATGTTGGTTCCTGCTTTGAGGTGAGGCTCATCAAAGTCTCAGGCAGTGGTGGATCTGGGATTGGGACTCAGGTGTACCCCTGCCAGCCCAGCTTCACCGCTCCAACGCTCTCAGAGCACAGTTGCTGGGCACCTGGTAAGTAGCAAGGAGTGGTTTCTGGAAAGAAGCTTGGAGGGAGCCGTTAAAAACCACAGAGGTTGGAGAGGGCTCATCCTGGATTACCTGTGGGAGAAGAGCCCAGGGTATGGAGCTGGAACAAAGGCAGAGGTCACTGCTTCATCCAGGGGCAGAAAGTAAGAGAGAGTGACAGGGCTGGGGCTCAGCCTAGAGAGATCCCAGGGAGGTCCTTGTGTGTTTGCGATACACAGGTGATGGGATTGGGTTTTCTCTGAATAGAGAAGGTTTAAGTCCTCCTGGGTCTTCCAGGCTTCATCCAGCTTCCCCTCCTGAACTTTCTCCTTTCCAGCAATTGGGCATACAACACCCAGAACCATCCAGAGCCATCCGTGGGCCCTGCATTGTCCCCATGGCCTGCCTGAGCCCCTCACAGCTCCAGAAGGTAGGGGTCTACAAAGTGGGGGACTGAGTCAGGTAAGGATAGAGGGGTCTGGACCTTGAGTCATCCCAGGAACTCAGTTCCACCTCCTGCCATTTTAAGGCAGAGAAAAATGGGGCCCAGAGGGGTCAATCCTAACCACCACCCCTAGCTTCTGCACACACAGTCCTAGGCATCCAGATCACAGGAGCCTGGGTGGGATGGTGTGTGTGTGTGTTTGTGACCAAAACTTGAATAAAGCATGGTGTGTGTGTGCGTGTACCCAGCCTGGCCCTGGCCACGCAAATGCGGCAGGGCCTGCGAGGAGCCCACTACCTCCTGGAGCCAAGTTAGGGCGACCTCTCAGGTCACCCTTCCGACAAACACCACAGTTTAACCCATGGGACTTAGAGCCATATAGACTTAAAAAATAAGACCCTTGTTAGTTTGTTCCTGATTATAAGAGGAAAATACATAAAAATACAGAAAACCTCAGAGAAGAACATGAAAATCACCCATAAATTCCTCTGCCGGGAGACTTGTTAATGTTTTGGTATTCAGTCCTGTACTCTTGTTAAAGTAAATCATGGTATTTGCCGTTTAGTGAGTGCTTGCCATATGTCTTATAAAGGAGGTCCTATATTATCCCCAGAATTCCTGAGTGGTGCAACTGGTTAAGCACTCCACTACTAACAGAAAGGTTGGTGGTTCAGATCCACCTAGAGGTGACTGGGGCCCTGGTGGCACAGTGGTTAAGCGTTTGGCTGCTGACCAGAAGGTCAGCAGTTAGAATCCACCAGCTACTCCTTGGAAACCCTATGGGCCAGTTCTACTCTATCCTGTAGGGTCGCTATGAGTCAGAATCAACTCGGTGGCAATGGATTTGGGGTTTTTTTGTTTTTAGAGGTACCTGGTGATCTGCTTCCGAAAGGTCACAGCCTTGAAAACCCTGTGGAGCACAGTTCTACTCTGACACACACGGGGTCACTATGAGTTGGAATTAACTTGACAGCAATTAACATCAACAACACTAGCAAGGTGGCTGGGTGGTGCAAGCAGTTTGCACTTGACAATTTGAACCCACACAACAGCATCATGGAAGAAAGGCCTGGTGATCTGGTTCTGTAAAGATTATAGTCAAGAAAACCCTATGGGGCAGTTCTACTCTGCAGCACGTGGGGTTACCATGAGTCAGAATTGAGTCAATGGCAACTGTTTATTGGTTTTGTTTTGTTTTTTGGTTTATGTTATCCCCATTTGACAGCCTGAGAGTCAGAAAGGGGAAGCAACTTGCCCAAGTTCCCGCAGCGAGTAATATATCAGTTTGTAGCTGGGTTATTTTCATTTCACAGTGTATCAGGAACATATCTCCATGCCAGTGAATATTTTTTCTACAACATGATTCCTATCAGCCAAGTTGTGTTCCAGTGTAGATAAAGCATAATTTGTTTAATCCACTCATGTTGAGCATTTAGGTTGTTTTCAATTTATTGCTCTCATTAAACAATGCTCAATCACCCTCATAGTTACATCTTTGCTTCCCTATTTGCTTCTCCGCAAAGGAAGAGTTCCTAGCAGTGTGTTTACTGGATCAAAGGTATGCACACTTTGCTATGGATGGCCCAATTCCTAAGGAGGCAATTTTCGGCTTCATATTGATATGAGGATTACGTTCCCAACTTGCAAACCTGCCCAGAGACGGGAGGGCTGTAGTGGATGGTGGTGAATGTTCTAATACTTGGTGCGTGGAAGCCAAACCTGGGCGTCCATGTAGGGGTGCATTGGGGCAGGGGTTGTTACTGGAAATCAGACACTTCGTGGTGGGCTCACAGGTGACTTCTAATATCCCTGTTAAGGCTATGACTTTATAATTCTCTGCAAGAAAACATGCAGATACTCTTTCTCTGCTTATCTCTCTCTTAGTAGCCTCAGCATATGAGGACTAGAGACAAAGCAGAATAAGCCATTCAGCTTTAACTCCCCTACTCACTGTCCAGTGCACTCGGGATAAAGCCCAATGCCTTGTCTGCACCTACGAAGGCCTCTGCCACCCTCTTGCCTCCTCTCCTGCCCCTGCCCTCACTCCGAGCTCCCTCCTCACGTTCTGTCTTCACTCAGGGGCTTCACGCACTCTGTTCCCGCTGTCTGGAATGCTCTGCCCCATCTCTTCACCTGCTGACACCCATTATCCTGCAGCTCCCCTTTTTAAATGCCACTTCCTCAGAGCTGCTGAGATCCCTCCCTTCCCCACATCTGGTTTACATGAAGTCCTTCTACCATTTGTTCTTTTGTTGTTGAGAATATACAGAGCAAAACATATACCAATTCAACCATTTCTACATGTACAATTCGGTGACATTGATTACTTTCTTCAAGTTGTGCCACCATTCCCACCCTCCTTTTCTGAGTTGTTCTTCCTTCACTGAGAAACTCGCTGCCCCCGAAGCTTCCTATCTAATCTTTCAAGTTGCTGTTGTCACTTGTATCCCATATAGATAATTCTTAAAAGACCATAATGCTCAAGGCAGACATCTGTTACTAGTTAAGCTAAACTACTGTTTGGTTTTTAGAAGACTTAAGGGATTTTTTTGATTTAAAGTTTAAAGACTATTTCAGGGCAAGAATTTCAGGGGTTCATCTAGCCCCCACGGCTCCAGAAAGTCTGGATGCCATAAGAATTTGAAATTCTGTTGTGCATTTCCCCCCTTTTGATCAGGATTGTTCTATAGAATCTTTCATCAAAATGTTCAGTAATGGTAGCCAGGCACCATAAAGTTCTTGTCTCATGGCAAAGGAGTACCATTTATTTACTTTTACTGTTGTACTTTTAGTGAAAGTTTACAATTCAAGTTAGTCTCTCCTACAAAAATTTATACATACATTGCTATGTGACCCTAGTTGCTCTCCCTATTCTGTGACAACACACTCCTCCTTTCCACCTCTGATTTCCCCTCTCCATTCAGCCAGCTCCTGACCCTCTCTGCCTTCTCATCTCATGTCCAGACAGGAGCTGCCCATTTAGTCTCATGAATCTACCTGAGCTGAGAAGCACACTCTTCACGTGTATCATTTTATATCCCCTAGTCCAGTCTAATCTTTGTCTGAAGAATTGGCCTCCGGAATGGTTTTAGTGCTGGGTTGACAGAGAGTCCAAGGGCCATGCTTTCTGGCATTCCTCCAGTCTGTGTAAGACCATTAAGTCTGGTCTTTTTACTAGAATTTGAGTTCTGTTCTTTTTACTAGAATTTGAGTTCTGCACCCTACTTTTCTCCTCCATCAGGAACTCTCTGTTGTCAGGGCAGTCATTGGTTGTAGCCAGGCACCATCTAGTTCTGGTCTCAGGCTGGTGGAGTCTCTGCTTTATGTGGCCCTTTCTGTCTCTTGGGCTAAGAGTTCCCTTGTGTCTTTGGTGTTTTTCATTTTCCTTTGCTCCAGGTGGGTTGTGACCAATCGATGCATCTTAGATGGCCACTCACTAGCTTTAAGACTCCAGATGCCACTCACCAAAGTAGGATGAGGAACACTTTCTTAATAAACTTTGTTATGCCAGCTGACCTAGATGTCCCCTGAACCCATAGTCCCCAGATCCCTGCCCCTGCTACTCTGTCCCTCAAAGTGTTTGGTTGTATTCAGGAAACTTCTTAGCTTTGGTTTAGTCCAGTTGGGCTGACTTCCCCTGTAGTGTGTGCTGTCCTTCCCTTCACCTAAGATAATTCTTGTCTACTATCTAGTGAGTGAATACCCCTCTCCCTCCCTCCCAACCCTCATAACCATCAAAGAATGTTTTCTTCTGTGTTTAACCCTTTTCTTGAGTTCTTATAATAGTGGTCTTACACAATATTTGTCCTTTTGTGACTGACTGAATTCACTCAGCATAATGCCTTCCAGATTCCTCCGTGTTATGTTTCACGGATTCATCATTGTTCCTTATCGTTGCATGGTATTCCATTGTGTGAAGCAGTATGATTTATTATTGTGTTTTAAGTGAAAGCTTACATAGCAAATTAGGTTCCATGACATTGATTACAATTTTTACAATGTGTCAGCATGCTCATTATTTCCATTCTTGTTTGTTCTATTTCTGTTGATCTAGCTTCCCTTCCCCTCCTTGCCTTCTCAGTTTTGCTTTTGGGTAAATGTTGACTGTTTGGTGTCAGATAGTTGACTATTTAAGGGAGCACATTACTCAGGAGTGATACTGATATTTTATAAGCCAGTTTATTATTTGGCTGAAATGTGACCTCTAGAAATAGCTTCAGTTCCAAGTTTAAAGGTTTTCTCAGGGCGATCACCTCGGGCGTTCCTCTAGTCTCTATCGGTCCAGTAGGTCTGGCCTTGTTTAGGAATTTGAATTTTGTTCTACATTTTTCTCCCATTCTATTTGCGACCTTCTATTGTTTCCCTGGTCAGGATGGTCAGAAGTGGTAGCCAGGCACCATCTAGTTCTTCTGGGCTCAAGTTAGAAGAGGCTGTGGTATGTGTGGGCTATTAGTCTTATGGACTAGTTTCTTCTTTGAGCCTTTGATTTGCTTCATTCTCTTTTACTCCACATGAGTAGAAACCAATAGTTGTATCTTAGGGGGCTGCTCGCAACTTTTTTAGACCCCAGATGCTACTCACCGAACTAGGATGTAGAACATTATCTTTGTGAACTCTGTTGTGCCAATTGACTAAGTTGTCCCTGGAGACTATGGTCCTATGCCGTTTAACCCAGTAAACCAATCCCATGAGTTGGCTGGATATGTCTAGGAAGCCTCCGAAACTGTGCCCACTATGTGTTTTGTTATATATGTGGGTATACATAGAGCACACACAAATGTGTATATACATATGGCTACAGACACACGTGTACATGCACGTGCATTTACTCGCATATGCCTTCTTATACACATACATGCATACATATCTACCTACATAACCACACACATATTTTTGTTTGTTATTACAGAATTGTATCTGTTCTAGCATTTAGTAAAATTGACCCCATTTCTTGTGTGTATAGCATTTGTTCTTGAAGGCCCCTCCCTTCCCTACCGTGCACTCAGCACATTTTATGATGGTATGTTTTTTGCATGATGACTTATTTAATATCTGTCTCCTTCACTAGAGTGTAAGTTCTTTGAGGGCAGGGATCATGGCTGTCTTGCTCATTACTGTGTCTTCAGCTCCTAAAATTGATGCTCCATCAACATTAGTTGAATAAATAACTGAGGTTGAATTCCCGTGTGACTGAAGCCCATTGGAGAGGAAGAGCAGAAACACCTCCCTTTCCTGCTTCCTTCATTCAAGCAGCCATATTGATTGATCATCCTTGGGTGCCAGATTCCATGGCAGTGTTGGGGACAGAGCAGTGAACAAGATATTTACAGCTGCTGGTTTGGGGGAGGGGTCAAACCAGTTGTCTTAAGGAGGCTTTGAGGGCAGGAATCTAAGTCTCATTCCTGCCTACAGTTCCAGGAGGATGGATTCCTGGTTCTGGAAGGATTCCTGTCGGCAGACGAGTGTGTGACCATGAAGGAAAGGATTGGCAAGATTGTTGCCAAGATGGACGTCCCTCTGCATTGCCGCACTGTATTTCCCCCCGGGTTAGAGGGGCAGTTCCAAGGCAAGGTAGGTGCCAGGGGAAAACAAAGATTGGATCTGGCCTTCGATAGGGGTGCTCAGGCCCCAGCCAGAATACCCACCTGGAAAGGAAGACCCCAAGACCCATAGGCTCTTTTGGATAACAGATCGGGGTCTGAGGTGTCCGTGTGCCAGGCATCATGAATGTATAAGGTAGGTATTATTTGTCCCCATTTGACAGGTGGGGAAAAGGAGGCTCAGGTTGGCGAGCCTTGCCGTATGCGGCACGGTTAGTAATTGATAGAGGTAGGATTTGAACCCAGAAATGCCTGATACAAGTACTATACTTCTTCTGTACTTCCTCAGTAGTTCTCCTGCCACAAAGAGGCAGGTTGCTGACCCAGAATGAGCCAAGTGATTCTAATGGGCCCACCCGTGTAAGTCTTCTCCCCCAATGGCACTAGACTCTGCATATTTCCCCCCAGTTTGAGACGGATACATTGAAACTCAAAGGGGGTTCTCCCACTGAGTGCTTGTAACCCATTGTGCTATGATCTGACTTGATGAGCCTGTTTGTGGCAGTGCAGCCAAGGAGAAGCACTGGTTCAGACACACAGAGGGGCTCATGCACACTCACGCCAAGGAACTCCTCCCATCTGGTGGACACAGAGGGTATTACGATGGCCAGAAGCCTTGCATCCCAGAGAACAGGGACTTGAACTACCTGGATAAAGGGTTACAAAAAGAGAGTTTCCTCTAAGTAGTTTATCTACTTTGGCCAATGGCTACCTTCCAGGTGGGGAAAGATGAGATGGGAAGTCCTGCGGCCAGAGACAGTCAGTCACCCAAGGGCTGGAGGGAGTGAGGGGGCTGAATCTTGTGACCTACAAGGTGCTGAGAATGTTCCAGATATCAGAGGGTGGGTGGGTGGAGGGAAGGATGGGAGAAGAAAGTGTATATATCTTGATTTATAACCCTCAACATTGACATATTTTGCAAGACTGAAATGGGCACTCAAAAAAAAAAAAAATTGCTGGGGGTCCTGTCTAGCTCTCCTTTCCAGGTTAGCTCCACATTTCATTCTCTGCGTTATTTTATAACTCTGCAAGCTGTGTGAAACTGATAATAATGCAAATGATATTGTCTGTAGAAATGGATATGAATGGTGTCATATTTTTGGTGACAATTAGTGCCCTGTGGAGAGGCTGATTCTTTATCTAATTGTAAATTCATTTTAGCATTCCTTATTGCCTATATACATGTGATCTTGGATTCTTCTTTGAACCATTTGTAACATCTCACTGGTTCCCTTGCTAACTAACATGTTAAATGAAATCTTTGACACATGGTATACCATCATCATGTTTAATATTATTATAAGTTTTGCTCCCCTGACTTATGTCCCTCACCCGCCTCTGGTGCAGAAGAGCTAAGCAATACTGGAAACAGCTTTTAGCTTTCAGTGGAAGGGGTTTGAAAGGGACCAGGCAGGAAACAGAGTTGAGTCATGTAGGCTGAGTCTGAGAGCAGATGCACACATGAGGGAGTTGTGCGCCTGTGGCCACTTGGGGAACCTAGGTAGGGGGGCTGGTACCACTCAGCTCCAGTTACATCACCACATAGGAGGGTAGGCATGGTCTGCATTTGTGAAATGCTTCCCACTCAGGAGGGAGATACATGATAGCAGGTCGAGGGTGGACAAGGAAAACATGGGACAGCTCCCTAGAACAACATTTGCATGTGATGCTAAGAAATTTAAACATTATATTAAAATTAACAAGGATATCTTGGTTTAGAGGTTTAGGATCATGATTTCATGGGACACTGCAGTTACTTGACCTAATAATGTGTTTAGTGCTTCTGTTCTACTTCCTAGCTTGTTGTGTAGTACCTGGGATCTTAAAAGCTTGCAAGCAGCCATCCAAGGTACGATGAAAAAAAAAACCTATTTCTGTTGAGTCGATTCCAACTCATAGTGACCCTATAGGACAGAGTAGAACTGCCTCATAGGTTTTCCAAACAGCAGCTGGTAGATTCAAACTGACGACCTTTTGGTTAGTAGCCAAGCTCTTAACCACTGTGCAACCAGGGCTCCTCAAGGTACAATAGTTGGTCTCTATTCTCCTGGAGCAACAGAGGAAAAGGAGAGTCAGAAATAGGAAGAGGATATAGAATGTGTAGCTAATTGCCTCCATGAACAATCGTCCCTTTTGTCATGAGACCAGAAGAATTGGATGGTTCCTGGCTACTATTACTGAACATTTTGATCAGTGATTCTATAGAAGAATCCTGATCAAAAGGGGGGAAATGCCAACAGAATTTCAAATTATCATGGACTTGAGACTTTCTAGAGCCATGAGGCTAGATGAACCCCTGAAACTTGCCCTAAGATAATCTTTAAACTATAAACCAGAAATATCCCCTATAGTGTTCTTAAAACCAAAAAGTAGTTTAGCTTAATTAGTAACATATGTCTGCCTTGAGCATTAATTCTGCTCTTTGAAGAACTATCTATATGGAATCAAAGTGACAACAGCAACTTGAAAGATTAGATAGGAAGCTTAAGGGGTAGTGAGTTCATGTTAATGGAATAGGAACAACTCAAAAGGAGGGTGAGTGGCTGCACAACTGGAAGAATGTAACAGTTGTCACTGAACTGTTCATGTAGACATGGTTGAATAGGTGTATATTTTGCTGTGTATATTCTCAACAACAACAAAATCAATTTTAAAAATTAACAAGGATATGTTGTTTTTAACATTTTTTTATTGTGGTAAAAATATGCAAACAAAACATTTGCCAATTCAACAGTTTCTCCATGTAGAATTCAGTGACATTGATAATGTTCTCCATGTGCAATCATTTCAAGGATAGGTTATTAAGAAAACAGGAAAAGATTAGTAATAGTTTATATTTATTGAGCATTTAGCCATGCCCTCACTAAATGTTTTATACCTAATAATGATAATGGAAGCCAATACTTACATGGTATTTACCACATTCCAAGGACTGCGCTAGTGCTTCGGAAGTATTTGTTACAACACCCTATAAGATCAGTACCATTAATACCATCTGTATTTTATGGATAAAACTAAGCCCAGAGAAGTCCAGTAATGTGGTTGTGG
Organism: Dugong dugon; assembly: GCA_030035585.1. NCBI lineage: Eukaryota > Metazoa > Chordata > Mammalia > Sirenia > Dugongidae > Dugong > Dugong dugon. The sequence continues at coordinate 73,593,116 of CM057471.1, forward strand.
TCACACAGCTGGTCAGTGGCAGAGCTGGGATTTGAGCCCAACTATTACAGAGCCCTGGTGGTGCAATGGTTGAGTGCTTGGCTGCTAACTGAGAGGTTAGTGGTTCGAACCCACCCAGGTGTTGTGTGGTTGCCACTATCAGTCAAAATTGACTCCACAGCACCTAGCAACAACAATTCTAGCTCCAGAGTCTGCTCTCAACTGCTGTGAGATTCAGCCTCTGGCTGAAGCCCTCAACAGTTTGGGGGAGGTGAGTTCTATTATTATTCCCATTTTACAGATGAGAAAACCAAGGTCTGGAGAGGTAAAGTGAGTAGCTCAAGACTACCCAGGAACCAGGCCTGTTTGATTCTAGCACCTGTTTTCTTAATCTCAACACTATCAAGTAGAGCATAAGAGTTGCATGACTTATTAAAAGGTTTGCAAGAAATTCCATGCTTGTAGCGTCAGGCTGTACTTCCAGGCATTTGGGGTTCCAATTCACTGTCCTGTGCTTCAGTGGCCAATTTTGGGAAGCATGGAAGGGGTTCTGTAGCCTGGTGGGGGTGGGAAGTGTCTGAATCCTCCCTCCCTCTTTGCCAGGCCCAGCTCTGACCCCTGGTGTTCTCTCAGCCCCTCTGATGTGTTCTCTCCACAGGGCAGCACAGAGTATTTCTTGAGCAGCGGCGACAATATTCGATTCTTCTTTGAGAAAGATGTTTTTGACAAGGAAGGTTCGAAGCTGGGGCCCTAGAGATGTGGGAGAGTCAGGTTAAGGGCGGGCTGGACTTAGGTATCTGTCCCCCAGGGCTGGAAGGGCACTGAGGTCCACTGCCCATGGGAGGACGGACTCTGGATCTTCTTCTCCCTTGACCTGTTCCTTATGCCATAGGCAATTTCCGGGTCCCTCCAGAGAAGTCCATCAACAAAATTGGGCATGGTAAGCAGGGTGTGGGAGGGCAGGAAAATAACGAGGAAATTGAAGCCTGAAGGGATTAGGGGTCTTGCTCAAAGATCATAGTAAGTTAATGGCCGGGCAACTGGCATTCCTGGTTGCAGACTCACCCTGGCCCTGCTCTTCTGCATCTTTTGATGCCAATCATGTGATGGTTGGTCAAGGTGCTGCCTCCACACCACTGGGAAAAGGGGTCTCATCGAGTTCCTCCCCAGTGCAGATGGGCACATGCAAGCCCTTCAACTCTCTGCTGCCTAGTCTGGGGATGACCCAGACCCCAGGACTGGGGGCCTCCTAGGTCCTTGGTACAACTGCTTCCTGGCGCCTCCTCAAGGGGCACCTGACATACTGACATGGTTCCATTCAATTATGCTCAAAACCAAGCCAGGAAACCCTCACTTTGTGAAATAACAATAAGGATGGCAAATAGTGATAATGAGTGACTGTTCTGTGCCAGGCCCTGGGCTATAGCGGTACATGTGTTAGCCCACTGAGTCCTCCCAGCAGCCCTGGGAGGCAGGGCTCTTCTGCTGGTCCCCATTTTACAGACGAGGAGACTGAGGCTTACAGGAGAGGAATGGAGATTGTTACCAAGTGATGGGCCCCTTGGAGCCCTTCGTCCTCCATGAGGAATGGGGAGTCAGGGCTGGAGGGAGGTTCCCAGATGGCAGGAAGGTCAAGAGTAAGGTCATGGGTGAGATGAGGCCTGGGGTGGGATGAAGGTATCTGTGGGACCTGTTAAACTTAGTTATAAACAAACAGAAAGTTTAACGTACACCAGATAGGTGAGAATATCAAAATGAGGCCTGAGTCTGGGTGCCCCAAACTAGGCACGGAAGCCAGGGTCTGGCCACCTAACCCCCTTCTGTCCCTGCAGCTCTGCACGCCCTTGACCCGGTCTTCAAGTCTGTTACATACTCCCCCAAGATACAGGTGAGCAGAGGATGGGGCAAAGGCTAGGTGGGTGGGCCAGATGGGCATGTGGGCAGGCCAGCAGTGTGACATCTGCCCCCTTCCAGGCCTTGGCCAGGAGTCTTGGCCTCCAGATGCCTGTAGTCGTACAGAGTATGTATATCTTCAAGGTGAGCTCTCTGTCACCCCACACCTTAGCCCTTGCTCACACCAAGCCCCTCCTTACAATGGGCCAAAAGCTGCTTCCCTGAGGAACTGAGGAATTATTTACTCAGCACAGACCATATAAAATTGGTCTCCTCTGGCATTTAGTTGGTGCTCAGTTAAGACTTGGTGGTAGGAGGGAAGGGGCTCCCCAGAACTCTCTCCTCCCTTATTTGCCTATCAAAATGCTCTGCTCCCAGCTTCTAAGGCCCAGCTCAGTGCCACCTCCAAGAAGCTTTCCAGATTCCCTGAGAAGAAAAGGGATATTAGCCTGACAGTGAAAAGCATAACCGCTGGCCTAGTCTGCGCCTCTCCTTCTAGCCCTGGTTTCATTCTGCGCTGTGCTGTTAGGCTTGCGCATGCTGACTCCTGCTTAGACTGGGAGCTCCCTGTTGCACAGGGTGCTTTTCTCTTTGCTTCCCCCAAACCCTGGCACAAGCTAAGTGCTCAATAGCCGGGTGTTGGGGTGGAATCCTTGGAGGTTAACGCCTGGAGCCAGGGCTGGAACATCCTACAAGACTCAGCCAGCGACTGCACCTCCCACACTCGTGCTGTCTCCTATCCTCACCAGGCTCTGCTTCTTTCTTTCAGCAACCTCACTTTGGTGGTGAAGGTAAGCTGAGAGCAGGCTGTGGGGCCCAGCAAAGGCCACAGGTGGGAGATCTGGGACATCAGTGGTTGTCAGCTCTTGGGAGGAAAGGAGAGCTACTGCTGAATGTAGGCAGGAGGCTGGGCCAGGGCGGGAGGAGTTGGAGCCACCTTCTATTCCTTCCTAGAAAGTGGATTGGTAGGGAGCCTTGGAGCCCTTGGCACAGTTGTTCCTGACCCTGGCAGCAACCCTTGTTTGTTAAAAATGCAGATTCCTGACACCTGTCTCCTGAGATTTTGATTCAGTAGAGCTACACAGGCCTGGAAATCTGTATTTTTAGCAAGCTTCCTGGGAACTGATTCAGCATAGCAGTTACTGATCTAGGTCCAACTCCCACCAGATGCACAGATGCCCTTTACAGCCTGTACTTCTGTTTAAGTACCTCTGGTGACAGGGAGCTCGCTTCCTCATAGGAAGCCCTTTCTTCCCTTGCATGAGCCCAAGTCTACCTCCTTGTGACCAGCCCCTCCTCCCTGCCATTCAGCCCAAGGGCAGTCCTCTGGAGCAATGGCCACCCCCTCCCTGAGCCTTCTCTGCCCAAGACCAGCAACCCCAATTCCTTCAGCCGTTCTTCCGTAAAGGCTGTGGAGCCCCCACTATTAGATGCCTTCCTGTGGATGCCATCCAGATTGTCAAAGTCCCTCTTAAAGTCTAGTGCTCAGAAAGACACACAATTTCCCAGGCAGGAAGGAGGTGAGGCTCGCACCTCCGTTACTTACTTTGTTCCTGCAGACTTTGCTGTCTTTGTTCAGTGATTCTCCATCCTGCCTGGCCCCAGCATCACTTGGGCAGATATTTAAAAATATGGATGGTTAGTCATAGTCATCCCCCCTTTGCAGCCAACTTCCCAGTCATATCCCACCTGGTGACCATCTGGTGGCTGGAGGCTGCTTGGCTGAAATTAACCGATCATAGCTACTTTTTAGCAAGCAAAGTCAGGCCCTGTACTATGCATCCTTCATAAATCATTTCATGGAGTCTTCCAGCAGCTGTAAGAGTTAGGTTATTGCTTCAGCCACTTCACAGTTTGGGAAATCAAAGCTTTCAGAAGTGAAATCTCTTTCCGAAAAGTGTCAGACCAGGAAGCGGCAAGATTCTAACTGATCAGGGGGAGGCTGGTCCTGGAGGGCTCCAGGAGGACTGGGGATGTGGGAGAAATGGGGCCAAGGTGAGGTGGGGCTGGCCAAAGGGCTAGGGTCCTCACCTCCAGGCCGGCTTGCCGCAGTCACCCCTCATCAGGATGCCACCTACTTGTACACGGAGCCCCTGGGCCGGCTGCTAGGCGTGTGGATTGCCCTGGAGGATGCCTCGCTGGAGAACAGCTGCCTCTGGTTCATCCCTGGCTCCCATACCAGTGAGGATGCCTGTCTCTGCCTGCCCACCTATATCTTCCTTCACCCTATGGAGAGGGATCTGGAGAAAAGAGGGGCTAATTGTTCCAACTTGGCCCGTAGGTGGAGTGTCAAGAAGGTTGGTCCTGGATCCTGCTAGCTCGGCCACTGGCACCAGCTGCCTGGGGTCAGATCCAGCCTGGGAGAACAGCCTCTTTGTGCCCACACCTGTGAAGACAGGTAGGAGGGCTTCGTAGGGCAGGGAAGGAGGGGGCTGGGGCCATGCATATGGGTCCCTAGTCGTTCTGACCACCAGCACTGAAGAGGCTCCCCACGGGATCATCTGAGGCCTGTGAAGTTACAGAATGAGGAAGGTTGGGGCTGGATGGGCATTTAGCAGTGTGGTTAACAGCAAGGTCTCCTGATGGGGCTCAAATTCAGACTCTGCTACTTACGGGCTGACTCTTTGGGCAAATGACTGAACCTCTCTGAGCCTCAGTTTCCACCAGTGCAGAGTAGAGAAGAAGGAGCCTGGGTGGTGCTCAGCTGCTAACTGAAAGGTTGGCGGTTCAAACCCACCAGTGGCTCCGTGGGAGAAAAGACATGGTAATCTGCTCCTGTAAAGATTACAACCTATGAAACCCTATGGGGCAGTTCTATTGTCGTATAAGGTTGCTATGAGTTGGAATCGACTCGATGGCACACAACAACAGAGTGGGTAAGCAAGTGAGATGCGGTGTACAAGGTGTTTACACCAAACTTGCGTGGCACACAGCAAGCACTCAACAAATGCTGGCTATCGGTCCACCCTTTTCCTATTAGAAGAAAGAAAACTGCGGTCCAACTCAGCATTCACTGGCTGAGGTCATAGCTGATCGGCACAGTATGGAGAGCTTCTGCCCGCTTCTGCAAACACCACAGAAGGGGATGCTCTTCTTAAGGCTTGGCAGGGACACAGGCCACAGCTGAAGGGACTTGATCCCAGGGGAACCCACTTCTAAACAGCAGAACCTCTGACCCTGGAGCAGGCTGCAGAGGCTGATCAATTAGGGACGGGAATGGGGATAGATGGGAGGGAAGCAGAACTGCTTGAGGGAGGAGGGCCTGTGTCCCTTCCTGCCCCGGGAAGGGAGAGTGCGGGCTGGTGTTCTCCCAGGCCCAGGGAGGGGACATGACGAGCTTTGTTCTCTCCAGGGGCCCTCATCCTACTCCATGGACAAGTGGTGCACAAGAGTGAGCAGAACCTTTCTGACCGCTCACGCCACGCCTACACTTTCCACCTCATGGAGGCTTCTGGCACCATCTGGAGCCCGGAGAACTGGTAGGGAAGGGTGGGTGTGGGTGCCCTGATGGTTCCCTGAGGAGGTACTGGAGGCTGGGAGCAGTAAGACCCACCTCTCGAGGTCATCTCCTTTGTCCTCTGCAGGCTCCAGCCAACAGCTGAGCTGCCCTTTCCTCCACTGTACACCTGATGGTCCTCAGCAGGACTGGGGCACTGCCCCTCCCAGGGAGCCTGCAAACACTGACAGCAGGCAGGCTGCCTCACCTGACCTTCCGGCTGCAATGGCGAAGTTGCGTCTCTCCTGGGCTTTCCTCTGCTAGCGTCTGTGCCCCGAGCCCAGGAGGCAGCAGCAGGAGCTGGATGGGAGGTGTTCCCAAGATTTTCACTCCCTACCTCCTTCCTGCCCCTGCATATCCTCCTCCTTGATGTAGCCTCTTGGCATGAAAGTACTCTGGCCACCTCTCTGCTGGCTTCTTCTCTTCTGTCCTCTGAGGTGCAACTCTGATTTGTATCGTATGAGACACTGAATGAAAACAACTTCCAAATGCAGCTTCTTGGTCTTTTTCTCCCAATCAGCCCTGATCTCAAGATGAGCTTGGGAATGAGTGCTTGGCAGGTATACAGACCCTCTGTTGGAACAACTGCCAAATCCAAATCCTGCTTAACTGGGAGGTTCCTAAAACCTAGGTCTGTCCCACAGGTCGTACACTGGGGCCACGGGCTGGATCCACTGCAGATGTGTTTTGTTTGGGCTTCAGTGTTTTAAAAATACTTTTTAAAATTGGGAGATGTCACATAAAAATCTAGGCTTTTAAGCTTCCCTTGAATGAGCAGAAGGTCGACAACACAGGGCCCACATTCTAGCATGGCTACTGCTGGCTGGAGCTGCCTCTTTAGAGGCACATGTGCTTTCGGGTCCAGCATGGTTCCCACTTCCCCATCCTTATTCATCTGTTACCTGCCTGACCTTAGTGGGTGAGTATGTGACCCTGATTTAGTGTACCCCACGCTCTATACATGGACTAACCAAGGCCCAGAGGAGAAAACCCATTCCCAAGACCACCCAGGGAGTCAGTGGGGGCAAAGCTGATGCTGCCTCGTTTGGCAAGCAGTGGGAAGGGAGCCTGAAGGAAGTGACAGATTTGTTAAGTTTCCTTTGTGCCTCAAAGGAATGTCTCAGTACTCTCCTCTGAGGGTAAGGACTTGGCAGCGATTATCAGGCAGAAGTGCAAGCTTCCCTAGAGCCAGTCCTGGCTGTGTTCTTGTCTTTTGGCCTCGTTGGACCAAAGTTCTCACCTCTTTGTGCTAGGCCTCCCCATGCCATATTGGATGTTCAGCTTTATGAAATGTGCTGTGCTGTCTTCCCGCTGACAGGAAACTTTCATCCATTCAGCACATGTCGGCTGAGTTCCTTCTACATGCCAGGGTGTGCTGGCACTGGGGTATGCGGTGGGACACAACAAGGCTGCAGCGTAGGCCTCTTGCTCAGGCAGAGTTCCAGAGTAGAGACATTTTGAACTCCCAGGAAAGTCCTCCAGCCCCGGGGAATCTGTACTGCGCTCCAGTGTGTTGCCAAAGGAAGAGACAAGGACAAGTTTGACGTGATTGGAGTGTGAGAGGGTCTCAGGAGGGACCCCTTGACAGGATCCTGTGCTGTCCAGCCCAGCAGCACCACTCAGCTAGGCAGCAGCGGCCTTGGAGGTGTGGTTGTGGAGGAGGTTGGCTGAAACAGGACATCAGCCCGGAACCTGATCTCTTGTTCATGCATGCAATGAGCCCATCCTACCTCTCCCCTTCACTTGTTCCTATCCCAAATGGGAGAAACCACATGCACTCAGCTATTTCCCCCTTGAGTTTTCCTCCTCCGAATGAAATGTGAGTAAAGATCACTCTGGCCTCCAAGTACAACTGATAAAACCCCCTTGGCTTGCATGGCTTTTCTGCTATAATGAGACTGGTCTAGGTAATAACGACACTTTCCCTTACTGACTGCTCATTGTGCCCTAGACAATTTACACACCTCATCTCACTGGATTCTCACAACACCGCCATGAGGTGCATGCTGTTATTAATTATTCCCATCTTGCAGACGGGAGAATTGGGGCCACAGTTAGTAAGTGGTGCAGCTAAGGATTCTAACCAGGTTAGTTTGACACCAGAACCTGAAGCATTAACCACTATGCTCTACTGCCTCCCTCCAGTGTCCACTCTGGCCCCCTCTGAGGACGGGTAGGTGCAGTGGGGGGTGGGGGGGCTCTACAGCACACTCAAGTTCTTTGAGTTGTTACACTATCCTTTCAGCAATTTTTTAAACATGAGCAAAACTAAAACCAAGAGAGCTTTGATTTTTATTTAAATCTGAACCAACCCAAAAATCAAATTTTCTTTTCACCCCTTGGCTCTTCATACCCAAGTGGCTGGCTGCTGTGGGGGTCATTCGCCCTCCCCATGTTCCTGTTTCCTCCATCACTGCTGCTGCACAGCGACTAGGCCATCAGCAATATCAGGAGGTAGACAGGCAAAAGGAGATTGTCTATCTGTGTTGTGTACGCTTCTAGGAGGGACACAGTACTGATGGACCCCAAAATCCAAGCGTAACTGTAGTTTAGGTCCACTTCACTGTCAAAGATTAAGATCAGAGCTACAGAAATGATCTGTGCAAATATAGATGTCATGGTCCCCTCTAAAGTCTTTTTAGTTCCAGGCCAGCGGATCTCTCCCATGGTGCTGCCAAAGATGGAAGCCACAGTATCACCTACACCCACGGCCAGGACACCAGCATAAGGGACTAGGGCCCTCGCTCCCCCCAAGCTACCCTTCTGCGTACAGGGTCTGGGGACCAGCCAAATGGGAAGAGACATGCCCAGGAGCAGGTAGATGTGGGTCAGGATGAGTGGCCCGCTGTCTCGCTCATCCAGGAAAAGGGACAGGAGGCTCCGCAGAGTGTGGCCCAGGGGCTTGATGCGGAAGTAGCGCACATACTCCAGGAAGATGAAGACTGCCAGGCATACAGTGGCAGCCACGTAGAGCAGTGGCCGGTCAAAGATGATACCTGGGATGTAGGTGGCTACCACAATGAAGTGGAAATACTTCCGGGTGATGGTGGGGGCCTGGTGCTTCTTGGACTCAGAAGATGACCGCTTAGCATTCTGGTACAGCACTACCACGCAGGCCAAGGTGGCCAGCAGAGACCAGTAGGCTAAGAGGTAGATGCGGGTGTCAGTCTGGAAGAGGAACTGAAGGAGCCAGAGCAAGGGGTTCCTGCGGATGAGTCGGTGCAGCCAGGGCAGGACCACGCCCAGGCCCAGCACACAGGTCATGAGGTGGAAGAAGATGGAGGAGGCCCAGGTGCCTGAGTCCATGAAGACAAAGAGGATGCTGAAGAAGATGCCCATGAGCACCATCCCTACCACCACCACCAGCAAAAAGAAGTCCACCGGGTCCCCCTGGCTTTCCACCACAGTCAGAGAGCGCTTGATGAGCTGGTTGAGCACGAAGCTGATGCCACCTAATACAAGCACCGCCTCTCCAGGGGTGAAGCAGCGGGGCAGCAGGTACAGCAGAATCATGTTGAGGTACACGAAGATCAGCAGGACCTCTAGGACCTCGATCACCTCACCCACACTCAGTGAGTGCTTCATGATGTAAATGATGCCTCCTCCAGCCAAGCCCGAGATGACACAAGTGTTGGTGGGCACCGGGCGTGTGATGCCCAGTGCCAACACGGATGAGAAGAGGGCCACTGCCATCCCAGTGGCTGCCACGACAATGCCAAAGCGTTCAAAGTGGGGGTTCCCTACAGCCTGGCAGCGTTCCTTCATGACCAGTCCCAGCAAAGGCATGACCATGGAGGCAGGCAGTAGTCCACTGTTAGCGGACATTCGGAACTGGAAGACGGCGCTTCCCTGCTGGAGCAGCCGGTCCCATTTGTACTGGACATAGAAGGCCTGCACTGCGAGGGCCACAGCGCACCACGAGTATCGGTCCCACACGGTCGCGTGAATGCTCAGCACCATGGCGAACACCACTGCCGCCTCTGCCATCACCGACTCGCTCAGCGGAGCTCCTGTCCCCGGGGTCGGAGGAGCGCTATCTCGGGTCATGTCTCTACGCTTGAGGCCCCGGGAAAGCCGGGGTGACTAGGGACGCCTTGGATTCTTGACTCCTCAGCACCGCCAAGCAGAGGACGACAGCTTCACCCAGCCAGGAACCTCCTCCCTCCGTTCTCCAGCTTCGTGAGAAGCTGCCCTGCAAGTCACCGTCTGCAGCCGGAAAGCTGGAGCTCCCTCACACTTCTCCGCCTCCAATTTACGGCTTAGGGGTCGTCACTCGGGCGCCATCCTCACGGGTGCGACCACTCTTGACGCTGGTTCCTCGCTTCCCCGGGCATCGCCATCTTGGCCCCGCCCCGTACCGAGGCCACGTGACGGAAGCCCCGCCCCACGCGTCGGGTAGTAGACGCGCGGTCACGTGGGCGCCTCGTTTGGGTACTGTGCTGGGATGCGCGCTCGGGAAGATGGCGGGGGACGCTGGCTAGTCGTGTGTGGGGTGCGGTCCGTGCAGAGTTGTTGGAATTGGCCGTGAGGCGCGGGCTCGAAAGCAGGCAGAGGCGGGGCGAGAATTGGGAGCGGGATATGGCGTCGGTGACGGAGAAAAGCCTAGCTGAGTAGTCGGCTCCGAGACGGGAGGCGGTTTACGACCAATTGGTCCCTCGCGCGGGGATATGAAGGGGCTTTTCCAAGAGGAGGACCGGTTTCTCACCTTATTCTTAAGTGGTGGGCTTCCCATCTCCTCACCCAAGTCCGTTTCTCTTCTTCCGCTTTCCCACACGGCGTGTCCCTTGGCGCCCCACTCGCGCTTTCTCGTCTGGCCGTGACGCTACCTCAGGGCGCGACGGGGCGCTTCGCGGTCGCCTGGAGGATCCTCTCCCTCCGGTCCGACATCCTCGCCGCAGCCTCCCTGTGACCTGTCCCGGGCCTTCCCTGCCTCCCAGGTTCTCCCCATGTGCTCTCTTGGTGCACGGAGCCACCTCCTTGTAGTTTCCGCTCTCTTTCACCGCTCAGCCTTTAATTCGCCCATTTATTTATTTTTTTTAATGCGTTGATTCAGTCAGCTGATATGTTCAAATCTTCCCAGAGATTCCAGGCACAGTGCTGGGCTCTGGGGACAAGAAGATGAAATAATAAAACGAAAGATAACAGCTCTCAGTATAGAGGGCTTGCTAGCGCCAGACACTGGTGAGGCGCTTTTGAATTATAACTTTGTGAGGCACGTTTTCTTTTACAGATGAGTCAGAAGTGCAGCTCAGCTAGCTAAGTAAGTGGTAAGGTGAGCATTGAAATCCGAGTCTGTTCGACTCCAAAGCTGTAAGGAAACCATCACACCCCTATCTTCCACATTACACCTTAAGGAGGTGTTTACCATTCTACTCTCTACCACCTTCCTTGGTAAAATTAATTATGTCGCTTATTATTCCCCGTGCCAACAATGTTTTCCCCACTTTTTTGTCGTGCTCACCACTCTATCGCCAGTACCCAGGAATAGTATGTAATAAGGCATTAGCATTTATTACAAATATTGTCCGTTTTCTCTGGCATCACTTCTTTCACCTCCCAGCTGGAAGTGAGATTTTGTCCTCTGGAATTTCCACTGGACTACATCTATGCCTTGTGAGGATCAGTTTGCTTTTTTCTCCCCTGTCGTTTCATGCCAACCTTTATACAGGACAGCATTGTGGCCATTGTGCCCTCCGTTTCTTAGGCGTATTTCATCGTCATTGTGGAGTTTGGGTAAATGTTTGGCTCCCGTAGGGTAAACAATGTTTATTAAAAAAAAAAAAAACATGAGGAAGAAAGCATTGGTTTACCTGAAAGATGCTTTGATATCCTGGGAAACCTACCAAACTCATATTCTAAGAAGGAAGAAAGGACATTAGAATTCCTAGACAATGCTTTGCTTATGGCTTGTATTAGGAGAGTGATGTTTCTTCTTGTGCCAGAGGTCACATTCATTGGTAGTTGGGATTATACTGAGTAGCAGTCCCATGTTTGAAATGCCTAGAGGTCTGGACTAAGAGAAAACTTAATTCTATTCCTGATGCCTCAGATTTGCAGATGACCTCAGATGAGTCACCTTACCATTTTGAGCCTGTCTCTCCAAATGCAAATCCTTTCCAGAGCAGTTTAAGGTGGTTATGAGTGTTCTTTTTTTTTTTTAAGTAGGAAAAATCATTGTGCGTGTTAATATAAGCTGGCACTAGTAAAACAATGGAATACTACTCTTAAATCAGTCTTTTGGGAAGGTCATTCAGGGATTGGCAGGAAGTCACTTTGAGTACTGGCATTTTTCTTATAACTTGTGTTCTTCAGTTAATGTGTTTGTGTAAGTCTGAACGGTGTGGGTGTGCTAAAAAAAATAGAACTGCAATTTGAAAAGCTTTTGCTGCTAAGCTTAAAACTCAGTTCATACAAGAGAGGTGTACCTTATCTGTGGAGTTAGAGCATCCATGGGAGGTAGCAGCTTTTATTTATTATCTCTGTGTGGAATATAATTGTATTTCTCAAAGGAACTATCTCATCAGGGTAGCGTCCTGTGTCTCAGCTTCCTGTTAAAAGGACTGAATTGTAGAAACTATTATTTCTAACTCCCAGTAGCTTTCGCTCATAGCCTTCCAATGAGATGGATCACCGAAGAAGATAATTTTCAGTCTACGTTAACTTCAGCTCTTGCAGGAATGAAGTGTCACGTCGTTTACTAGAACATTGGACTGGAAATAGAAAGGTTTTAAAACTTTACATTTGAATTTGAGGCAAGTTATTTAATTTCTGTGCCTTAGTCTCTCCCCCAGATACTTAGCTCAAAGGAGTATTGTGTAACTAAATGAGAGACATCAGCACATATTTAATTTCTTGAAAATACATCTAGAAGATACTTCCCTGAGTCTTTGGATGGACGTTACAGTTCTAAGTTTCAGTCAAACCTTTAGGTCATGATTCAGTATGGAGACTTTTGTCAGTCACTGAATCAGTTCCCATTGATCCCTTTCCCAGTGATCCCTTTCTTCTCTGACTTTTCTGTTCTCTGTGGTTATGTTTCTTTGTAGTCTGTTAGTATCATGCCCTTGAGTACTTTCTTCCTTTTTGCTGATTGTGTAATGTGAATGTAATGTACTTTGATATTCTCATCACTTAAGCTTATGAGCATCATAAAGGTCTTAGATTTATTTGTATCCCCATTATTCCCAGGCCAATGAGTAGGCAGGAATCGAGGAACCAGTAAGACTTATTTCCATAGATTCCCTTCCTGATAAATTTCACTGTTTTCTCCTTTGTTCTGCCTTCTCTTGGCACTTCTGCATATATGGTTTTTCTTAATTTTTCTGTTACAATTAGATTGCAAGCCTAGAAGGGACCCATTTCATTCCCTTTGACATTTATTCATTCAAAAATCTGTGCCAGCCACTATGTTAAGGGTATGGTCTGCCATTGTAGAACAGACCACTTCACCTCAGTTGGCATCTTTGCTTGCTGGCAGGATGAATTCTTGGGTGCAGCCTGAAGCAGTGAAATGTAATAGTTAAGCTCTGGAGTCATGCAAACCACCTGGGTTCAAGCCTTGGCTCCATTATAGTATATTAACTGTATGACAGACAAGTTACTTAACCACTTTTAAGCCTTAGTTTCCTGATGAGCTGATGGGGACAACAACAACATTTGCCTCATAAAGAAGCTGTCATTGTTCAGTAAGACAGTATGTCTGACATATTATGAGGTATTGTTGGTTCATTGGTATAATTCTCGCCTTCCGTGCGAGAGACATGGGTTCTGTTCCTTTCCAGTGCACCTCTTATGCAACCACCACTCTCTGTCACTTGAGGCTTGCGTGTTGATATGACGATGAACCCTTTTCAGCAGAGCTTCTAGACTAAGATGGACTAGGAAGAAAGCCCTGGTGATCTGCTTCTGAAAATCAGCCAGTGAAAATCCTGTGGATCACAATGGTCTGATCTGACACTTGATCATGGGGATGGTGAAAGACCAGGCAGCGTTTTGTTCTGTTATATGTGTGGCCATCATGAATTGGGCGCCAACTCGACAGGAGCTAACAACAACAACTGACAATTACACAATAAATATTTACTATTCTTGTTATTAAAACCTCATTTTCAGTAAGCATTATTTTTTCACACCTTAAAACAAAAAGACCACCACGTGACATAGTTTTGCCAGTAAGATTTAGTTTCTTTTTTTTTCTTTTGAATATTGAATATAAAGTTGCTGCTTTACTCCAGGATAGTGGTTTCGAGTCTTATTTAGTAGCAGAATCTTCTCAAAATAAACCCCAAACTAACATACCAAACAGATAAAAGGCAGAGAGAGTCTATAGTCTTAAGTCTTTGCCTGCTCCTCTGAGGCTGACTGATGACCTGGAGTAGTGGTGATTTAGGAACTCATTTGGGATACTTGTTATAAAATGTAGATTCCTATGCCCCCACCTCAAAGAAAGAGTAGCTCTAGGTGGTGACCATGGTTCTGCAGTGTTCGTGCATTGTCCACCACCTGATTTTGCTGTAGGTGGTCTGAGAGAACTAGATTTTGAGAAACACCTTTGTTGTTATTATTAATTATGCTTTTTTATTGTGCAAGTGTTGGTGTAACAAATACCCACAGCTTGAATTTGAGGAAAGAAGGAATTCTGGATCCTGGCAGCTGGATCTTGAATGTGGGTAGTGGTCTTAGCGTCTTCTCAGTTTTTTCTGGGAATCACTGCTAGCTATCTAGTTACAGGTCTAAGTTCTGAAAGCAGATGCTGGTAAATTAAAGCTTATCGATTCCCAGGCTTTTTGAAATTGGAAGATGGATGATCAAGAGAGAGAGTGACTTAGCTTAGGCATACAAAACCTTCAATCAGTGATGAATCTCTTTCCATTAATTTTGATGTACTGTTAGCCACAGTATTAGTTATATAATAGGGGTCTAATCAATTTTGTGCAAATGGAAGCTATCCTTAATAAAGTAAAAATATGTTTCATTTTAAGTAAAGCCTTTAGTTTTGGCTAATCCAGATTTATCAGGCAAATAAGTTAGATAATTATTCCCTTTACAGAAGGTATTCATTAAAAAATTTTGCTGTACTTGCATTTCTTTAAACAGTGAGCTTGCCTCTATCTTTTTAATTACTTATGGCTTGACTTACTCATACCTTTTTCACACACATTATCTGTATAAAGGGATGTTTCTTTCATTAACTGGATCTAATCTAATTATTTTTGAACAGTGAATGCTGTCTTTTATCTAGAAAACTATTAGTGGTTCCAGTGTTCAGTTGTGGGGGTTGGTGACTATTAATTCAACAAAATTGATGTTGTTTTCTTAAAAGCATTAACCTTTGTAAATAAATTTTTAATTTTTAGGTGTGTTTTAGTCTCCTTTGATGGGAAAAACCTGAAAGATGATTTTTAAATAGATAGAACTAGTGCTTTTACAATCTTAGTGGGTGTCTTAGTCATCTAGTGCTGCTCTAACAGAAATACCACAAGTGGATGGCTTTAACAGAGAAGTTTATTCTCTCACAGTCTAGTAGGCTACAAGTCCGAATTTAAGGTTAAACCTCCAGGGGAAGGCTTTTACTGTCAGCTCTGGAGGAAGGTCTGTGTCATCAATCTTCCCTCAGTCTGGGAACTTCTCTGCGCAGGAACTTCAGGTCCAGAGGATGCGCTCTGCTCTTGGCACTGCTTTCTTGGTGGTATGAGGTTCCCATGTGTCTCTGCTTGCTTCTTTCTTTCATATCTCAAAAGAGATTGGCTTAAGACACTATCCAATCTTGTATACCTCATCAGTATAACTGCCGCTGATCCCTCTTATTAGATCACAGTGATTGAATTTACAACACGTAAGGAAATCACATCAGATTACAGAATGGTACACAACTATACAATACTGGAAATCATGACCCAGCCAAGTTGACACATATTTTTGACGGACACAATTCAATCCGTGACAGTGGGGAACACACTTTTCACTTTATACTCATAGATAACGCAGCTTGCATTCCTTTTGTAGAGACCTTTTGTTACAGTCTACAAGGACCTTTTCAGTTTTTCTCTGTGGATAGGCTTTCTAAGCAGTGTTAATTATTTTAGGTAACTATTCTAGGAGCAGGACTGGGCAGTGTTTCCTTCTGTTGTATATAGGGTCGCTGTGAGTTGGAAGCGACTCAGCAGCAGCACCTAACAGCAACAACAATTCTAGGTACTGATTTAGGATCTCACAAAATATAATCCTATACTTTTTATAACTCTTGAGATAATGTCCTTTTTAATTTATTTTTTATTGCGCTTTAAATGAAAGTTTACAATTAAAGTTATTTTGTCATACAAAAATTTATACACATTGTTATGTGACCCCGTACAGTGACAGCACACTCCACCTTTCCACCCCAGATTTCCTGTTTCCATTTAACCAGCTCCTGACCCTCTCTCCCTTATCATCTTGCCTCCAGACAGGAGCTGCCCGTTTAGTCTCATGTATCTACTTGAGCTAAGAAGCTCAATTTTCAGAAGTATCATTTTATGTCCCGTAGTACACTCTAATCTTTGTCTGAAGAGTTGGCTTTGGGAATTGTTTTAATTTGGGCTGATGGAGAGTCCAGGGGCCATGTTTTATGGGGTCCCTCCAGTCTCAGTCAAACCATTAAGTCTGGTCTTTTTACTAGAATTTGAGTTCTCCACCCCACTTTTCTCTTGCTCCATCTGGGACTCTGTTGAGTTCCTTGTCAGGATGGTCATTGGTGGTAGCTGGGCACCATCTAGTTCTTCTGGTCTCTGGATGATGGAGTCTCTGGTTTATGTGGCCCTTTCTGTCTCTTGGGCTAATGGTTTCCTTATGTCTTTGGTGTTCTTCATTCTCCTTTGCTCCAGGTGGGTTGGGACCAATTGATGCATATAAGATGGCTGCTCACTAGCTTTAAGACGCACCAAAGTGGGATGTAAAACATTTTCTTAATAAACTGTTATGCCAGTTGACCTAGATGTCCCCTGAAACCATGGTGCCCACACCCCCACCCCTGCTACTCTGTCCCTCGAAGTGTTTGGTTGTATTCAGGAAACTTATTAGCTTTTGGTTTAGTCCACTTGTGCTGACTTCCACTTTAGTGTGTGCTATCCTTCCCTTCACCTAATATAATTCTTGTCTAGTATCTAGTTAGTGAATACCCCTCTCCCTCACTCCCCACCCTAGTAACCATCAAAGAATGTTTTCTTCTGTGTTTAAACATTTTCTTGAGTTCTTATAAGTGTTCTTATACAGTATTTGTCCTTTTGCGACAGACTAAATTCACTCAGCATAATGCCCTCCAGATTCCTCTGTATTATAAGATGTTTCACGGATTCATCATTCTTCTTTATCATTGTGTAATATTCCATTGTGTGAATATACCATAATTTGTTTATCCATTTGTCCGTTGATGGGCACCTAGGTTGTTTCCATCTTTTTGCTATCCTGAACAGTGCTGCAGTGAACATGGGTGTGCATATTAAGTGTTTCCTGAAATTCCAAAGGCATGAATAAAGTAAGGAACTGGAGTAAGCACATGGTGTATTTGAAGAGTTCGCTGAGGGCAGGGACTGTATCTAATATGTGTTTTTTATCTCGTGTCTAACACTGCATGTCATACCTTGTAGGAGTTCATTAATAAGGGAATGAACGCTAGTACTGTTCATGACTGTTAGACTTTACTTGATTGAGAAAATGAATTACACATTCAGAAAAAATTTCTGGAGGTCATGGTGGCCCTGAAATGTACCTAATTGTTTTCTTCTTTATCGGTCACTGCAATGTAATGAGAAAGCCAAAACTCAAACACGCTGCTGTTAAGTCTATTCCAACTCACAGCTACCCCATAGAGTTTCCAAGGTTCTAACTCTTCACGAAAGCAGACTGCCACATCTTTCATATCTTTCTCCGGAGGAGTCGCTGGGGGTTTGCAGCCACTGGCCTTTTGATTAGCAGTCAGTTGCTTTAACCACTGCACCACCATCACCTCTGTAATGAGAAAGAGGGAGATGAAAATATTAAATTGAGCTGCCTTCTTAGCAGAGAAGTCTTAGTGCAATCCATTAGTTACTTACAATAATCCGTTCTAATATGCACAGTTTTTCACACTTTTAATTAAATTTCTAAAATCAGAGTATGTCTTATAATTGATGAATTGTTATAGCTTATTAGCGTCATAGGCATCCTGCTGGTACAGTGGTTAAGTGTTCGGCTACTAATCAAAAGGTCAGCGATTCAAACACACCAGCCACTGCACGGGAGAAAGACGTGGCAATCTGCTTCTATGAAGATTACAGCCTTGGAAACCCTATGGGACAGTTCTACTCTGTGCTGTAGGGTCTTTAAGAATCGGAATCGACTTGATGGCAATAGGTTTGGTTTCGTTTTTCTTAGCATTTTTTCTTAATGCACAAACAGTGATATTTCTTGTAATTAATACATCTTAGGTGTGGTGAACTGTAGTGGCCATCCTCATTTTTTTACTACAGTACCTGACTGATTTAGGTTAACATCTCATACTTCAGTTTTCTAATTTTTATTTTGAACTTGAAATTCCTAAGAACAATATAACAGCATTACTTTCCAAAATTTTAACAAATTGCTTTGCATATTGAGTATTTTGCTTCAGGATAGTAGACAGAATAGCTATGAGGCAGCTTAGTCAAGTTTGTACAATCTAACGGAGCAAAATTACCTCTTTGCTTTCTCTTATTTTTCAGGAGCAGTAGAGAACTGTGGACAATTCTGCTTGGAAGGTCAGCTCTGAGAGAACTGGTAAGTGGTGGCGTTCTTGAGTAGATTCATATGTTTTTTTGTGTAGCTTACATTACCAAAAAACCTGCCTTCTCTTTGAAGTAGGACGTAAAGATATTTTTTATTCCCCAAACTTGGTAAACATGCATTCCCTTCATCTCTCTGCTGAAATCAAGATACATCTTATAGTTTAGCTGCTGAAGTTTTCTAAATCTCTACCTTTCTTTGTACTTTAGTGATTCCTTTCCTGAAAAGTTACCAGTGCTGCTTCATTGGCTGCTAAGGGTGGGGGTACAAATACCATTCTGTTACCTCAGGCCAAGAAAGATTCTCAGGTCTTTTCTCTGTCTCATACTGTACTTGGTCTTTTCTTCCTTTTCCATTTAGGCTGGCTAGTTGGCTAGCTCCTTTAGGTCATAGAGGCTGTAGTTTCTAAGATACTTCCAAGTATATAGTTGTTAAAGGGCAGTTCTTCATGTTGCTCCTCAGATATTCCGACCCTGTGAGGATAAAGTATTGTGATAACATTCAGTCACTACTGTGGTTGTTATTATTATAATTAATGTAATGAATGCTATCCTTTTTTTAGACCCTTCACGTTTTTTGATATGCCTCTTGTAGAAGTGTATCTTAAGAGGAAGAAATTCTGAAAAAAATCTGTGCACAAGTTCTGAATGTTAGACAGCTTATATGTGTCTAACATTGGAGGAATGGTGAATCAGTTATAATCTAGCCACTTGATAGAAATTATGCAACCACTAGAAAGGTGTGTTTATCAAGATTTTCATAAAAAGAGTTAAATTGTTATTATGTTAAGCATATAAAAGCAAGCTGCAGAATTCTGTATTAAAAATGATTTGAATTGTGAGGACAGCTGCATATTAAAAAGACTCAAAGGAACATGTAATCCTCAGTATGATCCTAGAGACTGATTAAAATTGCATTTGTATAATTGCCTTGTTCTTTTCCAGAATCAGATTGAGGCAGAACTGAATAAACATTGGCAGCGGCTGTTAGAGGGGCTTTCCTACTACAGACCTCCCAGGTATGGCCATTCCATGTATCTGTTAGAGAAATTCCCCTGAGGAAGCTGGCATAGATGAAACCATCCTCATATATTTATGATATTATTGGGTTATGTAGATCAAAGAGAATACAATTTGGTTATCAGTGGAAAAGAGTAGGGCAGATTTTTCTGTCTATTGAAAGAAAGAAAAATTTATTCTAGCAATACAGTATTGGAGAATTGAATTGTATGGTCCTAGTGTCTGGGAGTGAGGATTACTAAGTATTCAACTGATATTTCTAATTTCATTTGGCGTCCGCCATGTTTGTGTTAGACACTGTGTGAGCACTGAATACTGGGATGTAGCAGTAAACGATGATAGCAGCTGACATTTACTTAGTGTTTGCTATGTACCAATGATTACTCTAAGCACTTAACTTATAATAAGCCATTTAATCTTCTCAACAACCCTTTGAGATCAGTAGTATATTATTTTTGGGTGAATATATAGGTTTTTTTTATTGGACAGTCAAAAATGATAATAAAATATAAAATAGTTAAAAAAGAAGAAAATACAGCTTGTAGAACTAGAATTCATTTTAATTCCTAGACCAGATCTCATTCTATTTCACACCACAGTTCCGAAACCACCTTCATTTACGACCTACTTCTAAATGTCTGTTGAACTTGCTACATCTTCACTTTCTGTTTTCACTCTCTTTAGTTAGTAAAGAACTTTTTGTTTTTCATCTAGTAACCCTTGTTGTGTGATTATTTTGAAGTAAATCCCAGACATCATATTATTTTATCTGTAAATACTTCAGTATATATCTAAAACATATGAACTTCAAAAAGGGAGATAATTACGGTATTATCATATTTAGGTGCTCTTATTATCATTGTTTCCGTTTTACAGATGGGGAAACTGAGACACGAAGAGGTTAAGTAACTTGCCTCAGGTCACACAGCTAGTAAGTGGCAGAACCAGGATTTGAACCTGGTAGTCTTACTGCACCTTCTGTGTTCTTAATCATCATTCTGTGTTGCCTCTTTTGGAATTTATTGTTTACTCCTATACTAGCCTTTATGTTGTGGATTTTCTGTGAAATGTGAGAGTCTCTGTTAAAAAAAAATCCAAAAACAACAACAACGTGCTTTAGTTCACAGAATGGCCATCTGTGGCATTTAGTTTCTTTTTTAAAGAGAAAAATTCCCTTTAAGCAATATGGGATTTAAAGTCTGACAGACATGGTTTTGTTTTAAACTAAACTCCAGACTTTATTTGAATTTAACCATTTTTTTCCTTTAATGTCCTCTTTCTGTTCCAGGATCCAACCCAGGGTACCACATTGCATTTAGTTGTAATGACTCCTTAGTCTCTTCTTGGCTTTGACAGTTTGTCTTTCTTTCCTTGTTTTTCATGACCTTGACAGTTTTGAGGAGGATTGGTCAAGTATTTTTTAGAGTGCCCTCAATTTGTATTTGTCTGATGTTTTTCTCTCTATTAGACAGGGGTTATTGGTTTTTGGGTCAATACACAGAGGTGAAGCACATTCTCATCACATATCAGAGGTTACGTGATAACCACATGAAATCACTGGTGATGTTAACCTTGGTCACTTGGTTAAGGTAGTGTTTGCCAGATTTGTTCTCTGTAAAGTTACTTTATTCTCTGCCCTGCTACTCTGTTCCTTAGAAACGAGTCAGTAAGTGTAGCCCACCCTCAGTGTGGAATGGTGCTGGTGGAATTAAATTCCACCTCCTGGAGAGGGTAGTATCTATGTATATTATTTGGAATTCTTCTGAAGGGAAGATTTTTTCTTTCTCCCTCATTTTACTTATTCATTTATTTGTATGATACGGACTCATATATATTTATTTTATATATATTTTATATTTTGTTCCATCTCTGACCATTGGGAGCTCTTTTAGGTTGCCTTCTGTGTCTTTTTTTTTTTTTTTATTGTACTTCAGGTGAAGGTTTACAGAACAAATAGTTTCTCATTAAACAGTCAGTACGCATATTGTTTTTATGACATTAGTTAAGAACCCCACGACGTGTTAACACTCTCCCTTCTCAACCTTAGGGGACCTTTTTCTTTGGTGAAAATATACATAGCCAAAGTTACACCATTTCAGAAGTTTCTGCATGTACAATTCAGTGACATCGATCACATTCTTCCAGTTGTGCTGCTATTCTCACTGTCGTTTTCCAAATTATTCCATCATTATTATCTTCAACTCACTGCCTCTAGGCTTCCTATCAAACCTTTTGAGTTGCTGTTGTCAATTTGATCTCACATAGATAATTCTTTTTTTTTTTTGTACCTTAGATGAAGGTTCACGGAACAAATACTTTTTCATTAAACACTTAGTACCTTCTGTGTGGTTTTGACATGTCTCCATCCTTTTGGTTTTTGAGCATTTATTTCCTAGCAGTATAAGATGCACCAGACTCATCTTGTTTTTTTCCCTGCCCCAGCCCTAGAATCAGCCATTTCTCCAAGGAGTGCTGGTACCTTTTATTGGAGAATGGTATTTAGAAACCAAGATCTGGATGCTGGAAGTGCTCGCTGCTACTAAGGTGTTTTAGCTTCTAGGCTCTGTCAGTGGACAGAGCTAGTTAATATATGTATGTATACTAACAGACCTGGTTTTAAATTTCCACTCAACTTTTTATTAGCTGTGGGATTTTTGGTAGGTTATTTAATCTTTCTAAGTGTTGGTAATTCCACTTGTAAAATGGGAATAGTATTATTTACCTTTCAGGGTACTTGTAAGGATCAGAAATAATTAATGTAACCTATAGCTACAAATAGTAGATATTGTAATGATGGTTTGTAACAGACATGTAGTATATTTATTACTTAGAAATAATCACCTGTGTTATAAAGCCTGTAGAGGTGAACTTGTGTGTTTGTGTGTGTGTGTGTGTGTGTGTGTGTGTGTGTGTGTATTTTTTAGGCACCTAAAATGCAAAAAAGGTCTGTAGTAAAAGTATCAGTATTTTTGTTTTAACCCCCTAGGTGGTTATTAAGAATGAGGAAATGATTCATTGTTCTTTTCATAGTCCAAGTTCAGCTGAAAAAGTGAGAGCTAACAAAGATGTAGCTTCACCACTGAAAGAACTGGGTTTAAGAATCAGGAAGTTTTTGGTGAGTAAAAATTAGAACTAACTCCGTTTATTACGTACAGTGTGGATGTGCATGGTTCCATTGTTAGTGATTGTCAGTGAAAATTCAGTTTGTTTTAGTTTTGGGCATTGAATTGAGCATTTTGTGTTTCAAAAATATTCAATGTGGTTTTTAAGGTGACTTGTATTTAAATATATAGCTAATTGCTTTTAATTTTGGAAGCCCAAATCATGCCTGCTGCTATATTAATAATGATCATGAATAAGCACAGTTGTTCCTGGCATTATCGTACAAATTACATGTCTGTTTTTCTTGTATTTGGGTTAAAATTATGCTATAAGAAATTTTTAAAAGGACTTTATTTAAGTCCTGTGTTCATTCCAGAGGACCAGTCTTCAGAATGCTTTGCATTCTGTGTATGATTTCTGAGCTGAGGTGGCTGTTCCTCACTTATAACCTGTGTATTTCAGGGTCTTGATGAAGAACAGAGTGTGCAGTTACTCCAGTGTTACCTTCAAGAGGATTACAGGGGTACTCGGGACTCACTGAAGGTTTGTGGTTATGTCCACCTCCTTTCTATTGCCTTTATCCTTTTGCTTGTTGGTTTTAGATTTTTGCTTCAGGTTTTTGCTACAGGATTTTGCTACCAGTTCTTTGCAACAGAGGTAGGTGATGAGATATAGCCATTCTCAGGAAAGGCTTTCTAAAGGCTTGAGAAAACATCTACTTCAAGCTGAGGTCTGTCCTTAGACTTGGAGGAGTGATATCAGAGTTGAAAAGATCTTGAGAAACCATCCAGCCTGCCCAACCCCTCATTTTACATATGAGGAAATTGAGGCAAGAGGAGAGCGAGGGGATTTGAGCTCAGCTTTGGATATGCTCAGGTAAAAAATGTTTCCAGGAGTGAATGGCAGTTTTAATCTTGAGGGATGAGATGATGATGTGTACCTTTGACTTTGTGAATTGAGTTTAACCTATAAGGTGGCTTCTTGTCTACTTTGTTTTCCTTCAGACGATACTACAAGACGAGAGGCAGAGCCGGGCCTTGATCCTGAAGGTCAGTAGTAGTCACCGTTTTCATTCTCTGATGTAAAATTGAGTGGCAGCTTTGTTCTCCCTGAGCATTGTTGACCGTTGACTCTTTTGTTGGGTAAGCACTGTGGTCTTAGCAAAGACGCGTATTCACTCATTTATGAAATAGGAGGTTTTTTTCCATTGAACCTAGATGAGGAGTTTTACCAGAGGATGTTCTTCAGTCGGTAGTGGTGAGGATTAGTTCATGGATATTTTTTCTCTAGTTCTAAATCCAATAGGATTCATTTGTATTTCTTTATTCCTCTATCCCTTCTTCCCTCTTCCCCCAGCAACAGTTTCACTTAGAATCCCATTTTTAAATGGAATTTGACCATGGATCCTTAAGTAATTTCCTGTTTGGTATTTAGTGAGAACAAAATACGTTAGTTATTAGCAGTTAAGACATGTATCGGAGGTATTTTCATATTTGCTTTCATATATTTGGCCTGTCAGTTTAAACATTGTGTATTACTTGAATGTTCTGGCTGAGAAATGATGCTACAGAACTTGTTTGGAAACTTGTTTATATTATTAAATAATAATTCCTTTTATCTTGCATGAATTAACTTATCCTGGTTTATGAAGGTGTTTTGCTTTCTTTTGGACTACCTCAATGTGTATCTATTTCTGTGATTGCTTATATAAAGCTAACTTGTCACATCTTTAAGCGATTTCTTTACCAGCAAACTTAAAATTGAGTGTCGTCTGTGTGAAGATGAATAACTGATTTTGAATCTTTTGGTTCTTCTCAGATTGCAGATTATTACTATGAAGAAAGAACCTATATTCTTCGTTGTGTTTTACACCTTCTCACATACTTCCAAGATGAAAGGCACCCCTACAGGGTAAGCCCATTTAGGCCTCTTGCCTCTTTTTGCTCTATCATTCAGCCCTTTGTAATAATTGTATATTATTCATTTTCATATACTTTTGAATATTTACCTTTTACTCTAGGTATAATTTACTCTTGATTTTTTTAAGGTTGAATATGCAGACTGTGTCGATAAATTAGAGAAGGAGCTAGTTTCCTAATACAGACGGCAGTTTGAAGAGCTTTATAAAACTGAAGCACCAACATGGGAGACACATGGAAACCTTATGGTATGTGCTTTTGTGCCCTCCTGTAATCCTTAGGACTGATGAACAGAGCATAATAGAAAATCTAGAAATAGACCCAAATACTGATAGGAAATGAATGTCTGATAAAGGTGACATTTCAAATCAGTGGGGAAAAGGTTGGATCATTCAATAAATGAATGGTGTTAAAACTACAGGGTAACCATGTGGAAAAAAATTTAGCTGTATCTCTAATTACTACTTTCTACCAAAATAAAATTTAGATATATCGGTGATTAAAATTAAAAACAAACAAAGCAAATACAACTGTTAAAGCACTGAATGGAAAATACGGGAGTTTTTGTTTGTTTTTGGTTGGGAGAGGTCTTTTTAAGTAAACCTCAGAAGCCATAAAAGAAGAAAAAAAAAAAGAGATAAATCCAGCAGCATCAAATAAAAAACCTTTGCAAGATAAATCCCCCCAATAATGCTATAAACAAAGTCAAAAGAGAAACTCATATCAAAAAGGGCTGATACCCTTGAAATGTAAGGAACTCTTAGAAATCAAGTAGTAGAAAACCAATAGCCCCAGAGAAAAAAGGGCCAAAGCAGTGAACAGATTCACGTAATAACACTCTTGCCCAAGGGATGGGAAAATGGGTACTCTCATATTTTGCTGTATAGGTATAAATTGGTACAACTTTTAATATAAATTATGACAGTATCTGAAAATGGGAAAAGCACACATCTTTTGACCCTATAGTTCCTTTAGGAATTTATCCTACAAATACATTCATACTTATGTGAAACGAGTTACATAAATGACAGATCTATAGCATTCTCCCACACCCCAGCTTTATTGAGGTATAACTCACATCCAGAATTCATTTATTTTAAATGTACAGTTTGATGAGTTTTGGCAGTTGTATGCAGTTACGTGCAGTAAGCACCAGCATGATCAATATATAGAACATTTTACCCCAGGAAGTTCCCTCATGCCCCTTTGTAGTCAATCTCTGACCTCTGCCCCAAGCAACCAGTAACCTGCTTTCTGTCACTATAGTTTTACATTTTTCAGACTTTCATATAATTTGAATCATACAGTATATAGTCATTTCTGTTTGTCATCTTTCACTGAGCAGTGTTTTTGAGATTCATCCATGTTGGAGCATGTAACAGTACTTCATTCCTTTCTATGGTTGAATAATATTCCAGGGTACAGATTTACCAGTGTTTGTTTACATATTGATCAACTGATGGACATTTAAGTTGTTTCCATTTTTTGGCTGTTATGAATAATGGACTGTGAACATTAGCATATGGGCTTTTGTGTAGACATAGGTTTTCATTTATCTTGGTTAGATACCTATATCTTCATTAATCTCTTCTCCTTCATATTTCTGTTTACTTACTTTGGATTTAATTTGGTCCTTTGCTGATTTCTTACGGTGAAAACTTAGTTAATTTTAGATCTTTTCTAATAAATAACTATAAATTTTGTTTCAAGCATTGCTTTCAGCTGCATCCCATGAATTTTTATATATTGTATTATCATTATCATTATTCAGTTCAAAGTATTTTGTGATTTCCCTTGTGATTGGTTTTAATCATGTGTTATTTAGAAATGTGTTGTTTAATTTCCAAACATATGACATTTTCCTAAATAGCTAATTGTTATCAATTTCTAGTTTGATTTCAGTTATGGTCATAGAATATACTTTATATAATTTCAGTCTTTTAAAATTTACTGTCCTATGGTTTATGTCTGAACATATGATCTGTCTTGGTGAATGCACCGTGTACAGTTGAAAAGAATATGTGTTTGACAGTAGTTGGGTATGGTGTTCTATAATATGAGTCTTGTTAGAGTTGTCCAGATCTTCTGTGTCTTCGCTGATTTTTTGTCTCGTTTTTCTATCAGTTGTGTGGCATTGATTTCAATGACAAAAGATTGGTAATTACCTAAACGCCATCCAGGTAGGCTGGTTAAAATAAATTATAGCATTTCCATGCAGTGGAATAGTATGCAATATTAAAAATTATGAGGGATCTGGCTGCATGATTTATGGTGTATGCATGCAGTAACTTACTATACAGCTATAAAAAGAATAAAAAATAAGAAAATTCGTTATATACTGTTATTGGAAATAATCTTTAAGATACATTGTTAAGTGAAAAAAGCAAGATGCAGAGTATTTTGTGCAATATATTATTTGGTTTAGAAATGGGTAGATAGAAAGGAAGGAAGAAAGAATGAAACTGTGTTTTTTAACCTCACTTTATTTCTCTTTTTGTTTTTTCTTCATTGGCTGTGCAGACTGAGCGCCAGGTGTCTCGCTGGTTTGTTCAGTGTCTTCGGGAACAGTCCACGTTGCTAGAAATTATTTTCGTTTATTATGCCTACTTTGAGATGGCACCTAGTGACCTACTGGTATTAACTAAGATGTTTAAAGAACAAGGATTTGGTAGCAGGCAGACCAACACGCACCTGGTGGATGAGACCGTGGATCCTATTGTGGATCGGATTGGGTAAGTCAGAATGAATTGAAGGTCACAGAACTTGTACAGTGTTTAGAACATTGATACTCCTGTGGTCATGTGAGTGAGTGAGAATGAGATAGCTTTGCCATATTGACTGGCCACACTAATGGATGGGGAAATGGATGAGTGTACTACCATGTTTCATTCAGGTCATACAGGGTGTAAAGGCTGGTATGGAGAGGGACATGTTCTCTCAAAATGCATGTTATATTCTGCTCTTTTACTGACTGTCTTCATCTAAAGCATCCATCCATTCATTCCACAAAAATTTGTTGAGCATCTATTGCAGGCCACTGTGCAAATACTGGTGACAGTGATTAGTGAGCAAGGCAGATGTGTTCCTTGCCCTCTTTGGGGTCATAGGCTGTCAAGTTTCTTATATTTTTCTCTGTTTATGGCGGTGGCTGTATCCATGTTTTGGGGCCTGGTCTCTCTGTAAAAGAAGCCCTGGTGGTAGTGGTTAAAGCACTTGGCTGCTAACCGAAAGCTTGGTAGTTGGAACCCACCAGCGGCTCCGTGGAAGAAAGATGTGGCCGCCTACTTACGTAAAGATTTAAGCCTTGGAAACCCTACGGGGCAGTTCTGTTCTGTTGTGTAGGGTCGTTTTGAGTCAAAATCGACTCATCGGCAACAGGTTTGGTGTCTCTGTGAGCAAAGATACACGCGTAAGAGGTGAGACGATTTACCTGGGTCAGGTATGATTGGTGGCTGTAGAAAGCTTTAGTACCAGATCTGTGCTGTCCGTTATGGTAAGCACAAGCCACATGTGACTACTGAGCACTTGAAATGTGGCTGGTTTGAATTAAGATGTGCTGAAAGTTTAAAATACTGCATTTCAAAACTTAGTACAAGGAACAAAAAGTAAAATATCTCAATAACTTTGTTGACATTGAAGGACGCTATTCTCACTTTATTCTCCAGTGATGTTCATAGCAGCGTATATGACACTGTGGTACTGTTTTTCTTTCCAGCTACTTCAGTGCCCTTATTCTGGTGGAAGGCATGGATATCGAGTCCCTGCACAAGTGTGCTTTGGATGACAGAAGAGAACTGCACCAGTTTTCCCAGGATGGGCTTATTTGTCAGGTGAACTTGGAACAGCCTCTTTGCTTTTGGGGATGGTGATAGTTAGTAGTATGTTTTTAACCACTTGGTTATGTAGAGTTTTCATTGTTGTGGAATTTGAGGTTCTACATAGTTAAGCAGTTAGTTGGATCTGAAAGAAATCTCGGATTTGTCAGTCAGTCATCTACAGAGGTTATAGTTTAATCTGTGAGAGCGAGAGGAGCCTCATGCCGATAGCGGAAGGACTAAAGAGGACCAAGGACAGAACCTTGGGGATTGTCTGCCTTTATGGGGCCTATGAAAGAAAAGGAAAGGGGAAGGACATTGAGATGGGATGGGTAGAAAGATAGAAAATGAGGAGATAATCATGGAAAGTTCAAGAAGGATCAGGGTCAGATTTTCTGAGTCTTCCATTTGAACATGTATTTTATAATCTTAAATTGACACCATTTAAAAGGAAAAAGAAAATATTATGGTTAAAAGGAAGATGATTTCATTAATGTGGTGGCTGGGATTTTGAGCAGAGTAAATAAAATGTCCGAATGGGAGATCGAGGCCACTAGAGATGAATGAAAGGCTTACTGAGCATGATGAAGAATCTTGTTAAGGAGTCTTGAGCCTTTCTGTTCAGTGACACAGATGGTGTTGTCTTTCTCAATAGGATATGGACCGTTTGATGTTGACCTTTGGGGACATTCCACATCATGCCCCAGTGCTTTTGGCCTGGACTCTGCTCCGTCACACCCTGAACCCAGAAGAGACAAGCAATATTGTCTGGAAGACAGGTGGCAAAGCCATCCAGCTCAATGGGTTTCAGTACTTCCCTGGCTCCTGCGGTCACTTGCCAGCGGGGGAAATGATGTAAGTCTGACACTGCTGGCGTGTGAGTACGAGAATGGGCAGAGAGCGGGCAGAGCGTCATTAATGAGCCATGAGAATAGTGATAATTGTAATAGTGATGTGGATAATGTATTTACTATCCTTTATGGAGTATTTACTATGACCAGACACTGTACTTAGCAGTTTCTATACATTATTTTTTTTAATCCTTGAACACGTCTTGTTTTTTTCAATTGTGCTAATATATACGTAGGTAGTCCTCGACTTACCATTCTGATGGGGTTCTGATCATAAGTTGAGTACATCTTTTAGTTTTCATTATTATTGCCTTTTTCATCAGTATCTTCATAAATCTGAGTTTTCTTTGTCTTTGGGGGTTGGAAACATTACATGCAAACATCTGTGAGTGAATACCTGAGAATGATAACAGCAAATTACGTGCTACAGCATTGTTTGTAGTACGTATTACTGTACTAACAGTAAGATGTATCCCCCCCAACGAAATACGGTTTTAAGTGCAATTTGTCATAACTCGAATACATAGTAAGTTGGGGACTACCTGTATAGCAAAAAATTTGCCATTTTTACAGTGCACATTACTGGGGAAGCCAGCACTGCTTGTACAAGGAAAGGTCATGGAAGCTCCATAGATACTTCCAAACTCCCTGAGGGACTGAATTGCTGGGCTGTGCGGACCATAGTCTCGGGGAACATCTAGCTCATTTGGCATAACACAGTTTATAAAGACAATATTCTACGTTTTACCTTGTTGAGTAGTGTCTGAGGTCTTAAAAGCCTGGTCTCACCCCTTTGGGAGCAAGGGAGAATGAAGAGAACATGATAGAAGGAAAAGATTAGTCCAAAGGACTAGTGGACCACAGCTACCAAGGCCTCCACCAGACTGAGTCCAGTACAGCTAGATGGTGCCTGGCTACCACCACTGACCAGGATCACAATAGAGGGTCCTGGACAGAGCTGGAGAAGGATGTAGAACAGAATTCTAACTGACAAAAAAAGACCATACTTACTGGCCTGACAGACTGGAGAAACCCCGAGAGTATGGCCCCTGGACACCCTTTTATCTCAGTGGTGAAGTCCCTCCCAACATTCACCGTTCAGCCGGGGATTGGGCAGTCTCGTAAAACAAAACGGGACTAATGAGGCACAGCAGTCCAGGGACAGGGACTAGATGGCAGGAGGGGACAGGAAAGCTGGTGATAGGGAACCCAAGGTTGAGAAGGGACAGTTTTGACATGTCATCGTGTTGTTAACCATTGTCATAGGGCAATATGTGTACTGTTTAATGAGAAACTATTTGTTCTGCAAACGTTTATCTAAGGTACAAAAAAAAAAGAATTATTTATGTGAGATCAAATTGACAACAGCAACTCAAAAGGTTTGATGGGAAGCCTAGGGGACAGTGAATTGAAGATAATGGTGATGGAATAATTTGGAAAAGGATAGTGAGAATAGCAGCACAACTGGAAGAATGTAATCTATGTTACTGAATTGTACATGTAGAAACTTTCAAAATGATGTAACTTTGGCTATGCATATTTTCACCAAAAAAAGGGTCCTCAAGGTCGAGAAGGGAGCGTGTTGACATGTTGTGGGGTTGTTAACAAATGTCATAAAACAATATGTGTCTGACAGTTTAATGAGAAACTATTCTATAAACCTTCATCT
Organism: Dugong dugon; assembly: GCA_030035585.1. NCBI lineage: Eukaryota > Metazoa > Chordata > Mammalia > Sirenia > Dugongidae > Dugong > Dugong dugon. The sequence continues at coordinate 73,623,636 of CM057471.1, forward strand.
AAAGTACAATAAAAAAATTTTTTTTAAAATTTGCCATTTTTTAAGTGTACAATTCAGTGACATTAATTACATTCATTAAGTTGTACAGCACTCACCACTATTTATTTTGAATAGTTTTTCATCCCTCCAAACAGAAACTCAGTATCCCTTAAGTAGCTGCTCCCCATTTCCTCCTTCCCCAGCCTTAGTAACCACTTTTGTCTCTATGCATTTGCCTATTGTAGATATTTTATGTAAGTAGGATTGTACAATATTTGTCTTTTTGTGTAACTTATATCACTTAGCGTAATGTTTTCAAGGTTTATCCATGTTGTACTGAATAATATGACACCTTTTTGTGTTAGGGATTATTATCCTTGTTTTGCAAATTAGGAAATTGAAACTCAGATGTAATTTACCCAGCATAACAGTAACAGCTAGTAAGTGGCAGATGGGTATAGTTTGAACCAGTTATGTCTGACTCTTAGCCAGTGTGCATACTCCTAGAAGACAGCTTTGACCACACTGACTGGAGAAATCTTTTGGGGGACTTACTTATTCAACTCTAACAGGACGAATTAGAAATTCTCATGAGTCTTTTTGTCATGAGTCTTTTTGTTTGTTTGTTTATTGTTGTAGTTTAAGTGAAAGTTTACATTTCCAGTTAGTCTCTTACACAAAAGTTTATGCATACGTTGTTATGTGACCCTAATTGCTCTCCCCATACTGTGACAACACATTCCTCCTTTCCCCTACTGATTTGCTATGTCTGTTCAACCAGCTCTTAACCCTCTCTGCCTTCCCATCTCACCTCTGGACAGGAGCTGCCCGTTCAGTCTCATGTATCTACTTGAGCTAAGAAAGAAGCACACTCTTCACGAGTATCATTTTATGTCCCACAGTCCAGTCCAATCTTTGTCTGAACGGTTGGCCTCGGATATTGTTTTAGCTCTGGGCTGACTGAGAATCCTGAGGCCATGCTTTCCTGGGTTCCTCCAGTCTCAGTCAGACCATTAAGTCTGGTGTTTTTACTAGGAAATTCTGGAGTCCTGCAGTAGGGCTTAATTTGAGTGGCACGGTGTAGTCGGCTTTAAAGTGCTAAAATCAAACCTCAGCCAACAGGCCCCACTTGCTGTCACTGGTTGATTTATCTAATAGCAGTTTGGGCATTTGCATCGGCACATAGACAGACAGTTCTTTCTCTAGGCTCGATATGGTTTTCTTTTTCCCCCACGCAAACTTGGATCATTTTTTAAGTAGTTTCTTTTTTATTTTATTTTGACTGTGTTGTAATATTTATGGTTCCTACCTTCTCTTTTTTCCCTTTGCCTTCCTGATCTTCGTACTAAATTAGGAAAATTATAAGGATTTGGATTCTCTTCCCATTTGTTTACTGGGACTATATTAATATATTAAAATTAGGCTAAATCTGTGAAGAGTTGTGTTATTCAGGATTATTCACTGACTCCTTTGCTGTTACAGTGCACCACCAGCACTGCGTGCATGTGTGTCTATGGACTCCTTTCCTTCGTTCTGACATCGCTGGAGCTGCACACTCTGGGCAATCAGCAGGTCAGTGTCTGGCTTTCTTGAGGCAACCTACACTGCCCAGCTTTACAATCGTCGCCCTAAAATACCCTCTTGCAGCTGATATTGTTTACCTGAGTGAGGTGCTAATTTGTTTACTGCTGTTCATTTTCACTTATTGTATTATCAAGTGATTCATGTTAATTGTAGAGAAATTAGAAAATGCTAATGAGAAGAAGAAAGTGTAATCTCACCACACAGGATAAATTGTTCCTGTTTTGATATGTTCCCTTCCAAACATTTTCTGCACATACAGATAAAAATAAAGTAATTTTTATGGGCTCACAGTGTATGTTCTCTTTTGTAACCTAATTTTTTTACTCTGTAGTATATATGTTGCAGTCATCTGTGAATGCTAATAAATATTCTCCTGTAACTTTTGGAAAAATGAAATATTTCAAATTTATCCTGAAGTAGATAGAATTGTATAATAAACTCACTTGATCCCGTCACCAGCTTCTAACAATTATCAATTCTTGACTAATCTTATTTCATCTCTGCCCCTCCCCACCTTATTTTGAAGCAAATCCCAGAGAGCATTTAATTTTGTCTGTGAATGTTTGACTAAAGTTTAACTTGACACCATCATCACATCTAAAAAAATAATTTATCTTCAAATATCAAATTTCCCTTTGCCTCATAACCAGTTCAGTTTTGACTCATGGCAGTCCTATGTGTGTCCGATTAGAACTGTGCTCTATAGGGTTTTCAATGGCTGATGTTTTGTAAATAAATCGCCAGGACTTTCTTCCAAGGTGCCTCTGGGGAGACTCAAACCTCCAGCCTTTTTGGTTAGCAACTGTCGAGTTAACCATTTGCACCACCCAATGACTCAGTTGTCTTATAAACGTCATAAATTTATCATAAGTTGATTTGTTTGGATCAGGATCCAAATGAAGTCCACATATTGTAGTTGGTTGATATATCTTTCAGGTTTCTTTGTCTATAACTGCACTGTCCACTGTGGTAGTCACAAGCCACATATGACTAAATTTAAATTAACTAAAATTAAAAACTCAGTTCCTTAGTTACAAAGTGCATCAGTAGCCATATTGGAGAGCACAGACCTATGGGAACATTTCCATCATCTGAGAAAGTTCTATTGAACAGTGCTAATCTCTAAGTTCCCCCTTCGTTTGTATATATCCTTGCAGTTTTGTGGTTGTTGTTGAAGAAATTAAGTCATCTGTCCTGGAGAATATTCCATGTTCTGGATTTTGCTGATTTTGATCCCTGTGGTGCTGTTTAACATGTTCCTTCCTGTTCTGCGTTTCCTGTAAATTGATAAATAGATCTAGAAACTTGAGCAGATAACTCCGGTTTGAGGTTTTTGGGTTTTTGTTGTTGTTTTAAAGCAAGACTGCTTCATAGGTCGTGGTGTACCTTTCCATCCGGGAGGTATATAATATTTGGTTGTCTTTGTTTTTGTGGTATTTGCAGCCATTAGTGATCATTGTCTAGATTCTTTAGGGGTTGCAAAATGATCCCATTCTAATTCTGTCTTTCCTCCTTTGTTTATTACTTTGAACATTTTTATAAGAAAGAAATTTTGCTCTCATCAGCTATTTGGTGCTCTAGGATAGAGCACTATACATGCTTTCTTTGTTTCCTTTATTTACTAGTTTTCCCTAGCACCCTCCAAAGGTCCCTAGCATGCTCCAAAGGTGGCTAGTGAGGTTTTTTGTTTGTTTGTTTTTGCATATATTTTAGCATGGATTTAAATATATTGTTGTTGTTATTGTGTGCCACTGAGTCAGTTCCAACTCAGAGTGACCCTACAGGACAGGGTAGAACTGCCCCATAGGGTTTCCAAGTAGCGGCTGGTGGATTCGCACTGCCAGCCTTTTGGTTAGCAGCCTGAGCTCTTGAGCATTTTGCCACCAGGGCTCCTTAAACGTATTAGCTGTTGTTAATCCATTGCAGTTATTATTCTTATGCTCAGATAGTCCCATCTTTGGCCAGTGTGAGCTTTTTTAGATTGGTTTCTGACTTCTTTTGACACTACCCTAATATATTTTGATAGCTCTATTGTTTTCTGGTATGACAAAGTGTTGCAGGGTTATCTTGTAGGATTCCTGCCCTAGACCTGAAATCTACCATTTCTCCAATGAGCTCTGGTTCCTTTTTGTGGGAGATGGTATTTTTTAAGTATCCCTTGGCTTTCCCCAATGTCTGTGCCACACTCCCAGCTCCTGGCTCATTTAGATGCTCCTTCTCTGCTCCCACAGCTCCCTAAGTTACCCCTGCTGTAGTCCAATCACACTTTTCTCCCCACCCTTCCGATTTACCTTGTTCACTCTTGTGTCCCCAGTTTTGAGCAGAGTGCCTGGCCTACAGTACATGCTCACTAAAAGCTTTTTGGCTAATAGATGGTGAATGGATTTTGTGTTTTAGTTGAGGTTGTGTGTCTGGGCAGAGATTGTGTCTTTGCCTAGACACAGCCCACCCCAGTACAGCTCATCTCTTGCCACTTCCCACCTCTGGCCCTAGACCTAGCGAGTCTGAACCACTCAGCATGCTCTGGATGTCATGTTCTTTCCCCTCCAGGGAAGCATGTGCTGTTTCTTTTGCCTGGAATGCTCTTCTCCAACCCTATTCTCAGGAGTCAACTCAGGCAACACTTCCTCCAGGAAGCCTTCCGTGACCCTACTAGTCTGAGTCTTACGCTTCCGTTTTCCCATAGCTCCTGGATTCCCCCCACCAGACCCCCGGGCATTCAAGATTGTAGTTGTTGACTTGGCATCTCCCCAGTAGACTGAGGTCTGGGAGGCAGGTATCCTGCCTGATTTCTCTCCTATCACCCCAGACCCCAGCCCAGGGCCTGGTACTGAGCAGGCACTCAGAAAACCTTGGCAGCATAGCAGGTAAATCTGCAGCCGTCACACACATTCCAGCTGATGGTGGCTTTCACTTCCATGTAGGGAGGCAGCTTCCATGGATCAAAGGGGATGCCAGGACCCTGCCCAGAAAGACGTGGGCCACCCTCAGCACCGACAGCCAACGCGAAGATAGCAGAGCCGTCCCCTGGGTAAGGACTGGGCCCCTCCCCACCAGACTAGCTGTGGTCTCTGTTCAGGTGCCTTCCCCAGCCTAGGGAGCAAAGGGCAACATCTTCGCTTCACAGTCCTTTGCTCTTCTCACTCTAGGGCAGGGATCCGGGACAGAGGTGGCGAAAGACAGAGTTCTTCCTCTGTCTCCCAGCTCTGGCCAGCTGAGTAATGCTCTTTGAATACCAGTGTTAAGTTTCATTGTGAATCTCTGTTTTTTCTCCCTCACTCCAGATCTTATCAGGCGAGTTGCTAACCTGCTACCTTGTGATCATGTTTCCCAAGGTGTGTTCCGTGGAACACCAGTTTCTTTGGCCACAGAGGTCTCCTAACTCTGGGAAACAGCATCTTGTTGTTTTCCTTGCTGCAGGACTTTTCAGAGCCTTGAATGTGTTGAGATGAGCATAGTGAGTCTTTAACAGGGAGCTAGCAGATCAAGTTTCCTCACATTTATTTGATCACATAGACATGTTTGGAGACTGGGGGTCCTTGGCCCATCTTTGGAAAATGGTTCCAAAGGCAGGAGAGTGCACTGGTTATGATCCAGAGTCTGTAGGCAGTCCTGGGTTGGAGTCCCAGCTGTTAGGTACTCACTAAGTGACTGGGCCAGTCATTGTACCTCTGTGAGACTCAGTTTCCTCATTTATAAAAAAGGGATAGTATTAGTACATGCCTCCCTTTAGAATGTTATGAGGATTAAATACAGTGACATAGGTGAGGTACTTAGCAGAGTATGTGTCCTCGAAAGTGTTCCCTAATCATAGCTGTTGTTTATATAGACTGCTTTATAATTTGCAAACACATCCACATCAGTGATCTCATTTGAGGAAGCTTGGGCAGTGGCCATTACCCACATTTACAGATGTGGAAACTACGGCTCAGTAAGGAAGCAACTTGCCCAGAGTCATCAGGAAGGGAAAGAGGGACATGGGACTTGAACCCAAATTCCTGCAATCCTGAATCAGGACCTGTTCTTGCCTGACGCCTTCCTGCACCCCCTCCCACCTCAGCTGTTTGTGAAAGAAGGGCTGAGCCTTCCCAGACTGGACTTTCAAAGAAATAGTAATCTTATTTTTTAGGGTGGTTGCCAACATAGTTGCATGCTCGTTATAAGTTTTTATAACGTTTGCAGTTTTGATATAACATGGAAAGTAAAAGTCTCCCACAATCCTATCTCCAGAGATGATCACTTGGAATGGGAAGGGGCATATTCTTCCACATCTGCTGTTACTGTTTGCTTATTTTTACACAAATTGGGTCACGTTAGAGCTGTCGTTTTGCAGCTTGCTTTTGTTTCATTTAATGGCACCCTGGACATCTTTCCCAGGCAAGAGGTAGGTCTGTGTGAGTCCCGTCAGAACATCCTGACACCTCTCCCGCTTCCTCCTGTCCCCCATGCTCCCCTCTCTCACTGTCGTGGGGTTTTCGAGCTGTCTGGGCATGTGCAGCAGCAGAGGGAGGTGGGAAACACCTGTTATGTGATTTTGTCTACTCTTGTTTATTGGGAGGTCAGCAAACCCGGGCCCTGCCCTGTAGGAATTTCCTGTTGGTTTTGAGGAACTCTGCCCCGCCTCCCAAGAGGGGAGGCCTGAGCCCTGTAGCTCTTGCTAGGCAGTGATGAGCAGGAAGCAGCAGGTCCTGCTTATCTGAGATCAGAATTCCTCCTCTGTGCCAGGGACGCTTGGAGGGAGCAGCATAGGCCGCACACGCACACGCACACATGGCCACACACACACACACACACACACACACACACACATATGAAGTGTTGGGTTTGCCTGGGTCTGGTGCTTCCTGGCCCTTAAGGAACAGGATATTGACTTGGTTTACCCTTGCAGTACCCAGAGAAAGCCTTAGTCTTAATCCCCTTAGAATGCTCCTCTCAGGTATTTTTCTTGAGGGAGGGCAGGCAGGGCAAAGGCAAAGGGCCCACCCTGTGACCTGGGTCTGAAGTTGCTCTTTGGGGACATGCAGATAATGATCTTGGGATGGATTTCAGCAAGGAGAGATTTCTGGCCTGAGCAGCTTCATTTTGTGAAGCCTGGAGAGCATTGTGTGGCAGGATCCAGGCTGGGAACGAGGTCTTTGCTGGAGCTCCTGCTGTTGCGCCTCACCTGGCAGTTTTTCTCAGGCTCACTCTCCTCCTTCTCCCACTTTTCTTCCTCCTGTTCCTCTCCTGGAGTCCCTTTTCCTTCTCACAGGAGACACTTTCTGTTGGAGAGCCCCAGGAGTTGCGTCTTTAGATAATGCTCTGCGTCTCAAGCTTCTGCCTCCTTCCCAGCCCCGGAAGCAGAGCCTTCACGTCCCATGGTCTCCTAGAGTGGCCGTGCTCCAAGTGGTAGGGGGTGCGCTGGGTCCCCGTGTGCATTCACTCATCTCTCCCTCGCCAGAGCTTTGGACAGAGTGAGTTTTGTTATTTTACAGACAAGGAGGTCAAGACTCAGAGGAACCAAGTCTTTTGCCCAAAGTTGTACAACTGCTAGGTGGCAGAGCCAGGACTCGGCTCAAGTCCGTTTGCCTTGACAGCCTGTGTTCTTCCTACCCCACCTTCCATTGCCTGCTGCTTTTTCTCAAGATTCTCAGGGTTGGGGGGCATCAGAGTCACCTAGGGAGCTTGTTTAAAATGTTGTTTCTCCCGGGTCCCACCACCTCTTAGGGGCTGGGCCCTAGAATCTGCACTTTGAAGAAGCCCCCAGGTGGTCCTGAGGCTGGTGGTCTGCAGACCACACTGAGAACCACTGCCCAGGGACGATTGTTTCAGCCCTGGTCCTCACCGCTGACAAAGGATTTCGTAGCCTCTGGGTGGTCTGCTCTGGGCTTGGAGGCATTTGTGCTTGTGGCTTAGTTCTCACCTAGCTCTGTTTTCCTCCTGAATTCTGGGAGGTGGAGGGTTTCTGTGATGGCAGGTGTGGTTGTGGGAACTATAGTGCACAAACTCTATGCCAGAAGTTGTATTTGACACACAGTCAATAACCTCACAATAACCCTTTGAGATAGGTACTATAACATTTTCAATTTATAGTTGAGGAAACTGAGGCTCAGAAAGGGAAGATCATTCTCCCAAGGCCACAGTGAGGAAGTGCTGAAGCTGGTATTTGAGTTCCTTCACTCTGAAGCCTGAACTCTTACCGACTCTTCTTCCATTACAGCCCTGTTAAAGTGTGTGTGTTATTTGGGTGGTTCTGGGAGGGACAGAGTGACCTTTTTCTTACTTTTTACAATCCGCAGAAGCCAAACTGTAAGAAAGGCCTTTTGATTTTTTCCAAGTATTTTTTCTACTCATAAAAGTAAATTTAAATAATAGAAGAATGTATAATGTAGACAACCTTCTACAGACTTATGTATTTTCAGACCTAACCACGTATACTTCTAAGTATGGAGCAGTTCTGCTCTGCACACACAGGTTGCCATGAGTTCGAATCAATTCAGTGGCAACTGGCAACAGCAGTAGCCCTTCCAGAATTATGTGTATAGATGGATAAGTTTACTACTAATATAATCTTTTAAACAAGAACGGGCTCGTACATTTTATATACTGCTCAGCATCTTTTTTTACTTAATATCTCTTGAACATCTTTTGGGTCACTATATTCAAATCTGTGAGGTAAGGATCATTTATTTCTATTTTAAATTGCAAAAAACAGAGGCTTGGGCTAAATAATTTGCCTGAGGTCATGGACTTATTTCATGCTAGGACTGGATTTGATCCCAGGTCTCCCCAACTCCAAAGCTCTTGCTTTCTGCACCCCTAGATCTGCCTGTCACTGAGGGGAGAATGGGAGCTCTCTGGGTTGCTCATTTAGCAGCCCCTCTTGGACAGGGATGCTCCAGCCCTGCCTGGGGGCCTGGTCCCACTTCTCTCCACCTGCCTGTGCCTTGTAGGAAACAACAGGCTTGCATCTCATCCTTTTCTGCATCTCCCTGGGGCAGGACAGGGCCAGGCAGACGTGGGGCTCCACATTCTGCAGTGCCCTCAGAGATGTTTAGTCCACCGGTGCTGCTTCCTGGTGAGGAGCAGGCAGGGTGGAAGGAGCTGGGTTTGCTGCCCTGGTAATGACCAGTACAGTGGCTGCTGCGACCGCAGGCCTGCAGCAAAGGTCCAGGGAGAGGGCCAGCCAGGAGGGTAGAAATGGTGATTGCTTTTGGTAAATTTTTCATGATGAAATAGTTCAAGCACACAGAAAAGTATGAAGAAGACTAGAACAGATACCTTTGTAGCCAGGACTCAGCTTTGTTGGACCTTAATGTTTTGCAGTAATTGTGTCAAGGGCTTGTGTGTGTGCGTTTTATTAAATACACACACACACACATATTTTTTAAATAAAACATTTCAGGTACAGTTGAACCCCCCTCCCCAATCCCATTTTCTTCCCTTCCTAGAGGAAATTACTACTTTGATTTCGGTGATATCCGTGCGTGTTTTTAATACCTTCATTACCTTATAGAAAACCTTATGTAATGTGTATCATTCTATAGCTTTTTTGAGGGGAGGAGTCAACATTATTTTTGAGGTTTATCCATGTAGATACTTTTAGCTAAAGTTCATTAACTTTAATTGCTTTCGAGTGTCATTGTATGAATAGAACAGTTTATTTATCTTTGCTCCTGTTGATGGATTTCTAATGTTTTGTTAGTATGAACAACTCTTCAGTGAGCATCATTGTTGTCTGTGTCTTCTCATGCAAGTGTGAAGAGACTCTCTAAGTTCTGTGCCTAGGAGAGAGCTTACTGGGTCATCGGGTTTGTGCATCTCAACTCCTCATCCAGGAATCCAACATTTTGCTCAATCTTAGTGAATGAAATTGTATCTGATTTTTAAATTTGCATTCCTGGATTACTAATGAGGCTAAGAATTGTTTCATACATTAATTTCCATTTGTGTTTTTTTCCTGTGAATTACCTATTCCTGTATTTTGCCATTTTTTTATTGGATTGTCCTTTTCTTATATTTTTAGGAGTTCTTTATTTATCCTGGATATTAATTCCTTGCTGGTTATGCCCATTGCAAGTATCTCCTCCCCGTCTGTGACTTCCTTTCCCTTGTTTATCATGTTCCTTGATGTACATACTTTTTAACTTTAATGTGATCAGTGTATCAATCTTTTTCTGTAAGGGTTTGTACTTTTTGAGATAAGAAACCCTTCCCTATTTTAGAGACATTAAAATAGTTTCTTAGATTTCCCTTTAAATGGTTTCAGATTTTGCCTTAGTCTTTTATTCCTTGGAATTTATTTTCATGCAAGAGGAAGCTAGGGGTTACACTTCTTTTCATGTGAATAACCAGGAACCAGCACCGTTTACAGAAGCCCCTTCTTTGCCCGTGACCTGCAAAGCCAGCAGCGTCATGCATTAAGTTTCCAGAAATGTGAAGGTCTTTTTCTGAGCTATCTCTTCTTCTTCTTTTTTTTTAAATTGTACTTTAGATGAAGGTTTACAGAACAAACTAGCTTCTCATTAAACAGTACACAGATTGGTTTTTGACATTGTTACTAACCCTATGAATGTCAACACTCTCTGTTCTCGACCTTGAGTTCCCTATTAGCAGCTTTCCTGTCCCCTCCTGCCTTCTTATCCTTGTCCCTGGGCTGGTGTGCCCCTTTAGTCTCATTTTGTGTTATGGGCCTGTCTGATCTTTGGCAGAAGGGTGAGCCTCAGCAGTGACTATATTACTGAGCTAAAAGGGTATCTGGGGCCATACTCTCGGGGTTTCTGCAGTCTCTGTGAGGCCAATAAGTCTGGTCTTTTTTTGTGAGTTAAAATTTTGTTCTCCATTTTTCTCCAGCTCTGTCCGGGACCCTCTATTGTGATCCCAGTCAGAGCAGTTAGTGGTGGTAGCCAGGCACCATCTAGTTGTCCTGGACTCAGTCTGGTGGAGGCTGTGGTAGTTGTGGTCCGTTAGTCCTTTCGACTAATCTTTCCCTTGTGTCTTTAGTTTTCTTCATTCTTCCTTGTTCCTGACGAGGTGAGACCAGTGGAATATTTTAGACGCTACTTACCAGATTAGAATGTAGAACATTTTCTTTATAAGCTGTGTTATGCCAGTTGAGCTAGATGTTCCTTGATGCGCTGTCTCTTCTTGACTTATTGTGGTCGGTCTCTCTATCCCTACATCAGTACCACATTGTCTGAATTCCTGTAGCTTTATAATAAGTCTCAATATCTGGTACTTCCTCCTTATTCTCCCAGATGTCTTAGTTATTCTTGATCCTTTCAAATGATTTTTTTTAAATCTTTTTTTCTAAATCATCTATATGAGACCAAATGGTCAACAATTTTAAAACAAAGATGGAAATGCAAGGAGGCAGGGAAACTAGATTAATGGAAACAGAACAACCAGAATGGAAATATTGAGAATGTTCACACATTGTGAAGAATGTAACCAATGTCACTGAGCAATTTGTGTAGGAATTGTTGAATGGGAACCTAAACTACTGTGTAAACCTTCACCGAAAACATAATAAAATGGATGTTTTTTAAATCGCAAAAAAAAACAAACAAACTTTTTTTCTTAATTACCTGACTAACACAATGCTTATAATAGAAAATAGAGGTAAGTTTGAGGTGAAAAGAAGTATAAAAAAACAGCCTGATTATTTAAAATAATAATAATAAGATTTTTGAGTCTGTGTATGTGTGTGTATGTGTCTGTTAATTTATGGCAAAAGGGTTACTCTACTACAGTTTTGTTAACTACTTTTTGCAGTTAATATGCTTTGCCCATTTTTTCATGCCATCAAGTGTTTTGCTGTAGCGTGTTTTTATCACTGCATAGTATTCCATCATATGATCATTTAATAAGTATGTAACTAATCACCCAATAATGGGCAGCTGGGTGGTTTCCAGTTTTCCTGCGGTATAAACAACACTGTGATGAACATTCCTATAATGGGTTCTTTGTGCTAGAGTCTTTCCCAGACGATTGCCCTCTTCCCTCCCACCACCTCTCTCTTTTGGACTCAGCTCAGTTCAGCAAGACTTTAGCCTTCAGCCTTCTGTATTCAGGGCTTTGCACAGGGACCCGGGATGAATCTGAAATGGTCTATGTCCTGAAAGAGCTCCCCGCCTCTATCCTCACTGCTCTGTGGTCTCTTGCCCACTGCCTCCTAAACTTTACCTGGGCGTAGCCAGAGGTCTACCTCGAAGGTAGGTGTTAATTCCTGACCTCTAGGATGGCACCGGGCCCAGGTGAAATGGATGCAAGAGTTCTGGAAGGAGGAGAACTAGCTAGATCAGAGCCCAGAAAAATGTAAGGCACATTACCTTTTTATCTTTTTTCAGCTATCCTGGTTTCAGACTCTTTTATCTTTGTCCTTTATTCGGGATCCTCTCCAGATTCTCTGTCTCTTGGGGCAGAGACCTGACATGACCCGACTTCTTAGCATCCTCCTCAGACTGCCCTTTCAAAGCTAGAAAGAATGCCTGATCCCCACACCTGAGGGCTGCTTGCTGTTTCTTTCTTTCTTTGAAGCTATATTTGTTTTAAATTCTATTGCTGTCGTGTGCCATTGAGTTGATTCTGACGCATAGTGACCCCTATGTGACAGAGTAGAACCGCCCCATAGGGTTTCTCAGGCTGTAATCTTTATGGGAACTGATCGCCAGGTCTTTTCTCCCGCAGAGCTGCTGGGGGGTTTGAACTGCTGACCTTCCGGTTAGCAGCCAAGCACTTAACCATTGTGCCACCACGGCGCCTATTAAATTATATACTGTTTTTTAATCATAAAGGTAATGCATGCTGGCAACAATTTCAAAGTTTCATTTTTAGATTTCTGCCTCCTACTCCCACTCCAAGAGATAGCCCCTCCTCATAGTGCAGGGAGGTCAGGGGTTATCAAAATGGGATTGTATTTTATTTATTATTATCCTGGATCTCACTTTTTTCCAAAATGGCAGTACATACAGAGTTATGTCATTCCCCCCAAAAGGCTCTGTCACATTCTGGTGATGACTTTACGGTACCGAGATGCGGTTATTGCCCACGTCTTGTGTGCCCCGTAACTCTGTGTCTTCCCCAGGTGTCTGTGACTCTCTGGGTTTTCCGTCTTCCTCGAGTTCTTACCGCTCTGATGGCGCACACTTTTCATTTACTAGTCAAGTACCTCCTGAAGACCAGAAAGCTTGAGGAGGGCTCGTCCGCTTTGATTTTGCTCTCCTCCACTCACTCATTCCCACCTCAGGCCCTGGCACTGAGCCTGGCACATGGCTATGTTGAGTATTTCAGGCCCTGGCCTTTGAACTCTCTGAGAGGCAGGACCTATCTTTAGAATAGAATGAGAATAGAGCACAGGCTCTGAGTGGAGGAAGCAAAACTTACATCCTCTCTGGCAATGAAGCCTTAGACAAGTGTTGCCTTTTGCCTCTGTGTGCCTCAGTCTCCTCAGAAGGGAAATGGGGACAGTGACAGAGCACCCTCAGGGTGGCTATTGCACAGTATCCATCATCCTCACATGGGATCGGGGTTCAAGTCTACTGACTCCTGCCCTACTGTGGGGGTCTCTCCTGCCCATGATAGCTGGAGGGGATTGTTTTAGGACAATAGACCAATAAAGACATTTCTAGCTGATGACTCACTGAATGGCAAGGGAAGAACCTGGCATTTATGGAGCTCTTCCTGTGTGCCGGGAGAAACCGCCTGGCCTCACTGTTTGCTGCAGTAACAGCGCGCACCGTTAGTAGAGTGGTTCAGAACGTGGACTGCCGAAGCGGATCACCTGGCTCCACTACTTCTGAGCTGCAGACTTCTGGGAAGGTTAGCTTCTATAGGGTGTCAGTTTCCTCATCTGTAAAACGGGAAGACCCGTTGCTGTCAAGTTGATTCCAACTCATAGTGACCGTAAAGGACAGGGTAAAACTGCCCCATAGGATTTCCAAGGAGCAGCTGGTGAATTCGAGCTGCCAGCCTTTAGGTTAGGAGCTGTAGTTTACCGTAGCTCTTAACCATTGCGCCTCCCGGGTTCCCAAAATGGAAAGTATTTACAAATGGTTGTGAGGGTTAAATGAGCTCATAGTAGCAGTGCTCAGAGCAAAACCTGTAGTAAGAGTAGTTCCTATAGAGCAGTTCCTGCAGTAAGCAGTGTATGGGTGTTGCCTGTTGTTCAGATTTGCAAAATGAGAACAAACCAATAAACCACTGCCGTGGAGTCAATTCCAACTCATAGCAACCCTATAGGAAAGAGTAGAACTGCTCCATAGGGTTTCCAAGGCTGTAATGGAAGCAAACTGCCATATCTTTATCCCGTGGAGTGGCTGGTGGGTTCGACCGCTGTCATTTCAGTTAGCAGACAGGCACTTACGTACTACGCCACCAGGAAATTTGGGTAAATCAGAATAGGGGTTCCAAATGACCAGTACTGGGCCCCCTGCACTCACGATCAGCCTGTGACTTGGCAGATGAGGAAACTGAGGCCCAGGGAGAGGAAGTGACACAGCTGGGATTCTTGTCTCTGTTGGTAAGCTCTCCCCAGTTCTCAGAAACAGTTTAGGGTGTGGAATTTTCTCCGTGTGCTGCTCTGCTTGCCTAAGTTGTTCTTAAATCTCAGCAGCTATGACCAATAGTCTCGCCTGGCTCATGGTGAGTCCTGGGGTGTGGGGGTGGAGTTTGTAGTGACTAGCTAGTATTTTGTGCTTCTTACTGTGCAAAGGTGCTGGGAGACAGCAGGGAACAGGCAGTTCCAGTCCTGCCCTCTTAGAGCTCAAAGCCCAGGGGGTGACAGACAGGTAACCAGGCAGTTTCACCATGGAGGGATCATGGTGGAGGTATGGGTGCCATAGGCTACCCAGGACAATGTCAGAGAAGGCTTCCTGGAGGAAGTGAATGCTGACCTGAGACCTAATGAACAGGTAGAAGATAGGCAGATGGTGCTGGTGCCAGAGGTCCTGGGGAGCTGGAATGGGCGTCAGAGAAGGTGCTGGTTCCTGGTGGAGGGAGGGAAGGGAAGCCCTGGGCCTAGAGGCCCCCTGGCCTGAGCCACAAGCACCTTACTTTTGCCCTCTGCTCCTTCCCATCCAGATTGAGGCCCTCCCACCAGAGCTCTTCCAGTACTGGAAGCTGCGGGCCTGCACCTTGGCAACAAGGTACTGCAGTCACTGCCCTTGCATGTGGACGAGCTGACCAACCTAACCCAGATTGAACTTCGAGACAACTGGCTGGAGTGCCTGTCCGTGGAGCTGGGTGAGTGCCCGCTGCTCAAGCGTAGTGGTCTGGTGGTAGAAGAGGACCTGTTCAACACATTGCCACCCGAGGTGAAGGAACGGCTCTGGAGGGCCGACAGGGAGCAGGCCTGAGTGCTGGCAGGCAGCTGGAGCACGGGGCTGGTCCAGAGCAGCCAACATGGGACCAGCGAGGAGTCCTCAGGCCCAGGAGGGCCAGGCTTTGCTCTTCTCAGAAGTCCAGGGACGGCTAGCCCAGCCTGTGGCTGGGCAGGATCCTGGGGAGGATGTGAGCTGGGCCAGGGCGAGTGGACAGTACCAGAGGGGCTGGCCCCTTTTTTCCCTCTGATAGTCACGCCCCTCCCCGCCCCCCCACCCCCCTCCAGGGCAGACGCCTGTTGAGGGAGATCAAAGGACTGCAGCATTTGGACAACCAGTGAGGAGGCCATTTCCGCCCCCTTGGCGGATCGAACGCCAGAGGTCCAGGGACATCTATGTAGCTCTTGGTATTTCTTTTTCTCTACATCCCACCTCCACCTCCTCTGTCCCGATAACTTACACATTCCCAAGGAAGTTCGGCTCAGATGGAGGTTGCTTATGGAAGGGTGGGCTGTGTCTCCACTTCGCCCTTTTTATTTAGTGATGCAGCTGGCATTTAGTGCCCACCCACATTTGAGCAGAGGGGTCCTAGGTGAACGAGCTGTGGGATGGTCGCCTCCGCTGGTGCCAGGCTGAGCTATGGCAGCACAACCCATGGGAGAGCAGGCTGCCAGGTGGAGAGGCCGGGCCTGGGGCCTGTGTCATCGGTTTTTGTAGCAATTTCAGTTTTTATTTTTTTTAAAGTAAAAAAAAATTTTTTTTTTTTTTTAAACTTTGACAATGGATGGTTTGGGTATTAAAAAGAAAAAGAAAACTTAGAAAAAAGGACACTAAAGCTCAGTGAGTTGGAGTCTCAGGGTGGGGTGACAGTTTCCCTTGAGCAAAGAAGCGGGACATTGAATTGTATTTCCTTTTCCTGGGGTGTAGGGCGAAGGATGTGTTCTGATACTGGTGTGACCTTGGTCTAGTTCTGTTTATTCCTCTCCTTGCCTGGGGCAGGGTTTTTTTGTTTTTTTTTAAATTTTTTTGGTGTCTTGTTTTCTTCCTTCTCCATGTGTCTTGGCAGGCACTCATTTCTGTAGCTGTTGGCCAAAGAGAATGTTCTAGAACTGCCAATAAGGGTGGAAACCCAGGTGCTGGTGCTCCATCTTCCCTTTCCCTGATGCACCTACCCTGACCTCCACAGACAGTGTAAGGAGCTGAGAGGAGCTACTTCACCTGGACTCTGTTTTCCCACCTCATGTATCATGGTTTGCCCAGTGCCACCACTAACCTCAGCTGCTTACATCAACCCTGTCACCACCAAGTCCTTTAGAACAGACTCTTAGAGGAAGGGTTGGGTGGGGAGGTCACTGCTGGGAGGGCAAGCTCCCCAGTTTTTTGTTTCAAGCCAGCTTCTGTCCAGGGCACCTGGCACACACACAGCGCATTCAGTGCCTGGTGATGGGAAGCCACCTTGCTTTAGATCAGTCACTCGGGTCCCACCTCAGAAGGGTCCCTGCCTTAGAGCAATCACTTGGACACTAAGGCACATTGTAGCGTCTCTTGTCTTAATGAGTATGTCTGTCTATCCATTTGTGTTCTCTGTGTCGTGTCATCAGATGTAACCCTCAGAAATAATGCACACTAGCCTCTGACGACCATGAAGCAATCCATTACTTTTGGGTCTGAACTTGTATACTCTGTTTAAATATCAAATAAACCTATAACAGAAAGTAACCTTTGGAAGTCTCCATGTCATGGAGGGACCCGTCCATCGCCTCTCTGAGGGCTGCCAGACCTTGTCAGTTAGTTTGTTGAGTGACCATTTATTGGACACCTACAGGATAGTTAACTGTGCTCATCTCTGCTAAACTGTAACTCCTTGGAGGCAGGCACTAGAGGTTTGGAGCTGGACGGAGTGTCTGTTGTGTGCCAGACACAGGGCCCTGGCTGGGAATCCCACAGCCAGCACGTTGTCAGCCTTTCCAGTTGCCTGTGGCTTGTGCTCTGAGGAGCTTTGATGGGTGGGTGCAGGGAGAAGAGGGCACTGAAATGGGATCCAGCTGTCCTGGGTTCCTATCCCAGCTCAGTCATCCCCTGTATAAAGCTGGGTAGATCTCTTCCCTCCTGTGTCCTCAGTATCTCCATCTGTACAATGGGCATTCCACTGTGCTCTCAGAGGTCCTTTGCAATTCCAGCAGCAAGTCCCCGCAGCTCTGCAGAGGTAGGTCTGAGAGTCCCAGTGGGAGGGTTTGACTGGACTTTCGGCCCCTTTGGGGGCCTGCTGAAGGCGCTGGGGTCAAGGACAGAAGCTCAGGGAGGTTCAGAGAGCTGCCTTCAGATCCCGGCTCTGCCATTTATTTGATGTGGGGTCTCATTTTCCTCATATGTAAATCACGTTGGTGGTGCCAGTTATACAGGTTGGTAGAGTTTTTAGCAGAGGACCTGGCTTCTGGTACCCAATAAATGCTCTCATATCTTCCTTCTGGACCAGGGAGGCTTGCGTTAGACTGACGTGAGGGCCCTGGGGCAGGAGTTTTGGGTGAGGAGGAAAGGCATTGTGTCTGATCTTGACCTTGGTCTTAGTGATGAAACCTGAGTTGCTCTTGGGTACCTCCTCTGGAACAGACCAGAGTCTGTCCTGCCTCTCTCCCTGGGGACTCTGACCACAAGTGGTCTCAGGTTTGAGCTGAGACTCCCTCTTCTTCTGTCGTGGGATGTCTGATAGGGAGGCTGAGCAGCTGAGCTGTGGCCCTGTCTGAAACCTCCTATTGTGTCTCCTCAGTGGAGGTCTTCCCCTCCTGTTTGGTCTCTAAACCTCCCCACCAGTCCCCACCACCTCACCCCACCCCCACCTCAGCCTTGGAGTCACCCAATGCCCAGAGCACAAGGGTTGGATCTGGAGCTGGTTAGCCTTTGGAAAAAACAGCAATGTGGAAATCACCGCCCACCTACTTCCCAAAGCCTGAGCAGAATGAACAAATAGTGGGAAGCAGATACATGCCTCCCATATCCCTCTCCTTAAGCTGAGGGTACTGCACTCCACTTAAAACACAATGGTAGTCCTTTCTCTGATTACAACAGCAATTTTGAAAACTTGGGAAAGCTCAGAAAATAAAATCAAAATGTCCTCACTTTCCACCACCCGTAAGACTTCTGCTAACATTCGGTGAACAATTAACATTTAGTAGGCACTGTACAATGCGCTATGCCAAGCTGTTTATCTACAGTAAAGCATTGGTTTTATTCAACCCTCATAGGAGGTACCTCTGTTATCCCAAATTACAGATGGGGAGAGTAAGGCCCAGGTGATCTCAAGGTTTCACGGTAATGCCTTACCCACTTCTGTGAGCCTTTCTCTGGGTAGGGAACGGCATTCTGAGGGGAGTTGTCCTCTATGGCTGGCTGGCGCAGCCTGAGGGGACACTCGCTGTAGCCAGGCATGTGACAGGTGTCTGTCTCTTTGTTGGGTGATTTCATCAGAAGGGACTGTGACAGCCAGGAATGCACCCTGCCTCAGGTGAGCCATGTCTCAACTGTATTTCCATCATGATTCCTCTTCAGCCTGCCCCTCTCACCTAGCTTAACCAGGCTGAGCCTCTTCTCCACCATCCACAGGAGCCAGGAAGAGCCGGGGGAGGGCACCCCTCCCAGCCATCCAGAAACCTGGAAGGCCTGGACAAAGCAGGAACTCCCAGTGCTGTGGCCCTGAAAACACACGACTTGATTTGGGGCCAAGTCGTTCCGGAAACATTCTGACCCTTTGCCATTGAGAAAGCCATCATTTTGGGGAAGGCCAGTGGCTGTTTTCCAGAAACTGCAGCAGCCAGACGGTGGCCTTGTCAGCTGCCCAGTAGGACTGGCTGGGGCAGGGTGGGCATGCTTGTGCTCTTCTGCCTTCCAGGCTTGCCTGTGCCAGCCCGCTTGAGACGCCAAACATCTTGGGCCTGGGGGTGGGGAGTGAGAGCCATGGGCTTCTCACTCATTCTGAAGATCCAGGCCCCCACTCTCTAGCCCCTTCCTCTTTCTGAGTGAGATACCCCTCGTCTTCTACCTCGTCCACTGAGCTGCTGACTGATCCATAAATTCCTCTCTTTAATCCTCCCAGGGCTGAGAGTTTCAAGATATCAGAGCTGGGAGGGGCCTGGACAGTTCTCTGGAGGACCTCCTCACCTTTGGATTGAAGAGCTGTTACGGAACGCAATGGGTTCTCCACTAGTACTCTAGTTAAGAATAACTAAGAGTTAAGCAGAATTAAAGCAAGGCATAGTTTATTACTCACAGCAAGTAAGGAGAGGACGGGGTTCCTCCCTGAAAGCACTCTCTCTCTGAACAAAGGGCTGGGAGTGCCGTTTTATACCACACAGGAAAGGGGAAGTCATACGTATCTATTAACTTCATATATGTTCAAAAAGGGATCACGGTAGAATTCTGGCACAGAAGTGGCTGACGGACTTCTCGCTTCAGAAATGGACTCAGTCACAGCTCTAGGACGTGTGTCCCATGATTTTGGTTTCTAGGCAACAGTTATGGGATGAGGTCATCTGCCTGTCAACCTGGTCTCTTACCACGCATGCCCAGGATTTTAGTTCTAATTGGCTGATGTGAAGGCCAGTTACAGGGACAGATTAGGCAGAAGCAAATGGCATTCACACCATTCTTCTGGACAAAATTTTTAACGGACATAACTTGTCGTTTAAGGCCTTTTCTGTCTCTAACTGGTCTCAGAGCCACTCAGGGCCTGGTCTCCTTAGACCCACCCTGTGTCCCCACCTACATGTTGGTACCTCCTTTGAGGTGAGGCTCATCAAAGGTTGCAGGCAGTGGTGGCTCTGGGATTGGGACTCAGGTGTACTCCT
This sequence comes from Dugong dugon, assembly GCA_030035585.1. Classification (NCBI taxonomy): domain Eukaryota; kingdom Metazoa; phylum Chordata; class Mammalia; order Sirenia; family Dugongidae; genus Dugong; species Dugong dugon. Next base: position 73,643,338 of record CM057471.1, read on the forward strand.
GCCAGCCCAGCTTCACTGCCCCAATGCTCTCAGAACACAATTTCTGGGCACCTGATAAGTAGCCAGGAGTGGTTTCTAGAAAGAAGCTGGGAGGGAGCCATTAAAAACCATGGAGGTTGGAGAGGGCTAATCCTGGATTAGCTGTGGAGGAAGGTCCCAGGCTATGGAGCTGGAGTCAAGGCAAAGGTCACTGCCTCATCTAGGAGTGGAGAAGTGAGAGAGTGGGAGGGCTGGGGCTCAGCCTAGAGAGATCCCAGGGAGGTCTGTGTGTGTTTGGGACACACGGGGAGGTGGGATTGGGTTTTTTTTGGATAGGGAAGGGTAAAGTCCTCCTGGGCCTTCCAAGCTTCATCCAGGACCCCTCCTGAACTTTCTCCTTTCCAGCAATTGGGTACACAACACCCAGAAACATCCAGAGCCATCCGTGGGCCCTGCATTGTCCCCGTGGCCTGCCTGAGCCCGTCACAGCTCCAGAAGGTAGGGGTCTGCAAAGTGGGGGACTGGGTGTGTTAAGGATGGCGGGGTCTGGACCTTGAGTCATCCCAGGAACTTAGTTCCACCTCCTGCCATTTTAAAGCAGAGAAAAATGTAGCCCAGGGGGTCAATCCCAACCACCACCCCTAGCTTCTGCACACACAGTCCTAGGCATCCAGATCACAGGAGCCAGGGTGGGATGGTGTGTGTGTGTGTGTGTGTGTGTGTGTGTGTCTGTGTGTGACCAAAACTTGAATAAGCGTGGTTGTGTGTGTGTGTGTGTGTGTGTGTGCATGTGTATGTGTGACCTAAATGAGAATGAAGCATAGTGCGTGTGTGACCAAAATGAGAATAAAGCATGGTGTGTGTGTGCGTGTACCCAGCCTGGCCATGGCCACGTAAACGGGGCAGGGCCTGCAAGGAGCGCACCACCTCCTGGAGCCAAGTTAGGGCGCCCTCTCAGGTCCACCTTCCCACAATCACTACAGTTTAACCCATGGGTGTTAGAGCCATATAGACTTAAAAAATAAGACCCTTGTTAGTTTGTTCCTGATTACAAGAGAAAAATACGTAAAAATACAGAAAAGCTCAGAGAAGAAAGTGAAAATCACCCATAAATTTCTATGCCAGGAGACTGGTTAATGTTTTGGTATTCAGTCCTGTACTCTTGTTAAAGTAAATCATAGTATTTGCCATTTAGTGAGTGCTTGCCATATGTCTTATAAAGGAGGTACTATATTATCCCCAGAATTCCTGAGTGGTGCAAAGGGTTAAGCACTCCACTACTAACGGAAAGGTTGGCGGTTCAGATCCACCTAGAGGTGCGTGGGGCCCTGGTGGCGCAGTGGTTAAGCGTTTGGCTGCTAACCAAAAGGTCAGCAGTTAGAATCCACCAGCTACTCCTTGGAAACCCTATGGGGCAGTTCTACTCTATCCTATAGGGTCGCTATGAGTCAGAATCAACTTGACAGCAATTAACATCAACAACACTAGCAAGGTGGCTGGGTGGTGCAAGCAGTTTGCACTTGACAATTTGAACCCACACAACAGCATCATGGAAGAAAGGCTTGGTGATCTGGTTCTGTAAAGATTATAGTCAAGAAAACCCTATGGGGCAGTTCTACTCTGCAGCACGTGGGGTTACCATGAGTCAGAATTGAGTCAATGGCAACTGTTTATTGGTTTTGTTTTGTTTTTTTGGTTTATGTTATCCCCATTTGACAGCCTGAGAGTCAGAAACGGGAAGCAACTTGCCCAAGTTCCCGCAGCGAGTAATATATCAGTTTGTAGCTGGCTTATTTTCATTTCACAGTGTATCAGGAACATATCTCCATGCCAGTGAATATTTTTTCTACAACATGATTCCTATCAGCCAAGTTGTGTTCCAGTGTAGATAAAGCATAATTTGTTTAATCCACTCATGTTGAGCATTTAGGTTGTTTTCAATTTATTGCTCTCATTAAACAATGCTCAATCACCCTCATAGTTACATCTTTGCTTCCCTATTTGCTTCTCCGCAAAGGAAGAGTTCCTAGCAGTGTGTTTACTGGATCAAAGGTATGCACACTTTGCTATGGATGGCCCAATTCCCAAGGAGGCAATTTTCGGCTTCAATTGATATGAGGATTACGTTCCCAACTTGCAAACCTGCCCAGAGACAGGAGGGCTGTAGTGGATGGTGGTGAATGTTCTAATACTTGGTGCGTGGAAGCCAGACCTGGGCATCCATGTAGGGGTGCATTGGGGCAGGGGTTGTTACTGGAAATCAGACACTTCGTGGTGGGCTCAAGAGGTGACTTCTAATATCCCTGTAAGGCTATGACTTTATAATTCTCTGCAAGAAAACATGCAGATACTCTTTCTCTGCTTATCTCTCTCTTAGTAGCCTCAGCATATGAGGACTAGAGACAAAGCAGAATAAGCCATTCAGCTTTAACTCCCCTACTCACTGTCCAGTGCACTCGGGATAAAGCCCAATGCCTTGTCTGCACCTACAAAGGCCTCTGCCACCCTCCTGCCTCCTCTCCTGCCCCTGCCCTCACTCAGAGCTCCCTCCTCACGTTCTGTCTTCACTCAGGGGCTTCACGCACTCTGTTCCCGCTGTCTGGAATGCTCTGCCCCATCTCTTCACCTGCTGACACCCATTATCCTGCAGCTCCCCTTTTTAAATGCCACCTCCTCAGAGCTGCTGAGATCCCTCCCTTCCCCGCATCTGGTTTACATTAAGTCCTTCTACCATTTGTTCTTTTGTTGTTGAGAATATACAGAGCAAAACATACACCAGTTCAACCATTTCTACATGTACAATTCGGTGACATTGATTACTTTCTTCAAGTTGTGCCACCATTCCCACCCTCCTTTTCTGAATTGTTCTTCCTCCACTGAGAAACTCGCTGCCCCCGAAGCTTCCTATCTAATTTTTCAAGTTGCTGTTGTCACTTTTATCCCGTACAGATAATTCTTAAAAGACCATAATGCTCAAGGCAGACATCTGTTACTAATTAAGCTAAACTACTGTTTGGTTTTTAGAAGACTTCAGGGATATTTTTGGTTTAAAGTTTAAAGATTATCTCAGGGCAAGAGTTTCAGGGGTTCACCTAGCCCCCACGGCTCCAGAAAGTCTGGATTCCATAAGAATTTGAAATTCTGTTGTGCATTTCTCCCCTTTTGATCAGGATTGTTCTATAGAATCTTTCATCAAAATGTTCAGTAATAGTAGCCAGGCACCATAAAGTTCTTGTCTCATGGCAAAGGAGTACCATTTATTTATTTTTATTGTTGTACTTTAAGTGAAAGTTTACAATTCAAGTTAGTCTCTCATACAAAAATTTATACATACGTTGCTATGTGACCCTAGTTGCTCTCCCTATGCTGTGACAGCACACTCCTCCTTTCCACCTCTGATTTCCCCTCTCCATTCAACCAGCTCCTGACCCTCTCTGCCTTCTCATCTCATGTCCAGACAGGAGCTGCCCATTTAGTCTCATGAATCTACCTGAGCTGAGAAGCACACTCTTCACGTGTATCATTTTATATCCCCTAGTCCAGTCTAATCTTTGTCTGAAGAATTGGCCTCCGGAATGGTTGTAGTGCTGGGTTGACAGAGAGTCCAAGGGCCATGCTTTCTGGCATTTCACCAGTCTGTGTAAGACCATTAAGTCTGGTCTTTCTACTAGAATTTGAGTTCTGTTCTTTTTACTAGAATTTGAGTTCTGCACCCTACTTTTCTCCTCCATCAGGGACTCTCTGTTGTCAGGGCAGTCATTGGTTGTAGCCAGGCACCATCTAGTTCTTCTGGTCTCAGGCTGGTGGAGTCTCTGCTTTATGTGGCCCTTTCTGTCTCTTGGGCTAAGAGTTCCCTTGTGTCTTTGGTGTTTTTCATTCTCCTTTGCTCCAGGTGGGTTGTGACCAATCGATGCATCTTAGATGGCCACTCACTAGCTTTAAGACTCCAGATGCCACTCACCAAAGTAGGATGAGGAACACTTTCTTAATAAACTTTGTTATGCCAGCTGACCTAGATGTCCCCTGAACCCATAGTCCCCAGATCCCTGCCCCTGCTACTCTGTCCCTCAAAGTGTTTGGTTGTATTCAGGAAACTTCTTAGCTTTGGTTTAGTCCAGTTGGGCTGACTTCCCCTGTAGTGTGTGCTGTCCTTCCCTTCACCTAAGATAATTCTTGTCTACTATCTAGTGAGTGAATATCCCTCTCCCTCCCTCCCAACCCTCATAACCATCAAAGAATGTTTTCTTCTGTGTTTAACCCTTTTCTTGAGTTCTTATAATAGTGGTCTTACACAATATTTGTCCTTTTGTGACTGACTGAATTCACTCAGCATAATGCCTTCCAGATTCCTCCGTGTTATGTTTCACGGATTCATCATTGTTCTTTATCGTTGTGTGGTATTCCATTGTGTGGAGCAGTATGATTTATTATTGTGTTTTAAGTGAAAGCTTACATAGCAAATTAGGTTCCATGACATTGATTACAATTTTTACAATGTGTCAGCATGCTCATTATTTCCATTCTTGTTTGTTCTATTTCTGTTGATCTAGCTTCCCTTCCCCTCCTTGCCTTCTCAGTTTTGCTTTTGGGTAAATGTTGACTGTTTGGTGTCAGATAGTTGACTATTTAAGGGAGCACATTACTCAGGAGTGATACTGATATTTTATAAGCCAGTTTATTATTTGGCTGAAATGTGACCTCTAGAAATAGCTTCAGTTCCAAGTTTAAAGGTTTTCTCAGGGCGATCACCTCGGGCGTTCCTCTAGTCTCTATCGGTCCAGTAGGTCTGGCCTTGTTTAGGAATTTGAATTTTGTTCTACATTTTTCTCCCATTCTATTTGTGACCTTCTATTGTTTCCCTGGTCAGGATGGTCAGAAGTGGTAGCCAGGCACCATCTAGTTCTTCTGGGCTCAAGTTAGAAGAGGCTGTGGTATGTGTGGGCTATTAGTCTTATGGACTAGTTTCTTCTTTGAGCCTTTGATTTGCTTCATTCTCTTTTACTCCACATGAGTAGAAACCAATAGTTGTATCTTAGGGGGCTGCTCGCAACTTTTTTAGACCCCAGATGCTACTCACCGAACTAGGATGTAGAACATTATCTTTGTGAACTCTGTTGTGCCAATTGACTAAGTTGTCCCTGGAGACTATGGTCCTATGCCGTTTAACCCAGTAAACCAATCCCCTGAGTTGGCTGGATATGTCTAGGAAGCCTCCGAAACTGTGCCCCCTATGTGTTTTGTTATATATGTGGGTATACATAGAGCACACACAAATGTGTATATACATATGGCTACAGACACACGTATACATGCACGTGCATTTACTCGCATATGCCTTCTTATACACATACATGCGTACATATCTACCTACATAACCACACACATATTTTTGTTTGTTATTACAGAATTGTATGTGTTCTAGCATTTACTAAAGTTGACCCTATTTCTTGTGTATATACCATTTGTTCTTGAAGCCCCCTCCCTTCCCTACGGTGCACTCAGCACATTTTATGATGGTATGTTTTTTGCATGTTGACTTTTTTAATATCTGTCTCCTTCACTAGACTGTAAGTTCTGTGAGGGCAGGGATCATGGCTGTCATGCTCATTACTGTGTCTTCAGTTCCTAAAACTGATGCTCCATCAACATTAGTTGAATAAATAACCGAGGTTGGATTCCCGTGTGACTGAAGCCCATTGGAGAGGAAGAGCAGAAACATCTCCCTTTCCTGCTTCCTTCATTCAAGCAGCCATATTGATTGCTCATCCCTGGTTGCCAGATGCCATGCCAGTGTTGGGGACAGAGCGATGAACAAGATATTTGCAGCTGCTGGTTTGAGGGAGGGATCAAACCAGTTGTCTTAAGGAGGCTTTGAGGGTAGGAATCTGAGTCTCATTCCTGCCTACAGTTCCAGGAGGATGGATTCCTGGTTCTGGAAGGGTTTCTGTCTGCAGACGAGTGTGTGACCATGCAGGAAAGGACTGGCAAGATAGTGGCCAAGATGGACGTCCCTCTCCATTGCTGCAGAGTATTTTCCACCCAGGAAGAGGAGCAGCTCTGAGCCCAGGTAGGTGCCAGGGGCAAATGAAGACAGGATCTGGTCGTCAATGGGGGTGCTCAGCCCCCAGCTAGAACAGCCATCTGGAAAGGCAGATCCCAAGACCCACAGGCTCTTTCTGATGACAGACCGACCGGGCTCTGAGGTGTCCATGTGTTACTGCAATAACGTGGATTGGAGCCGCCTGCCTCAATAGCCAATTCTGAGACAGGGGTGAGGTGAGCAGCAAGAGGTTTATTATATATCGATATAGGAGACAGAGGGGAATAGATTGCTCCAAAAAACCCATCTACCCCCCCCCCCCCCCCCGGAGATCAGCTGAAGACTTTTATAGGGACAGGATTATGGGTCATAGAAGTTTGTGTTAGTTTCCCCTTGAGGTGGTGATGTCTCAGATGAGTTAATCTTCTACTGGTACTCTTGGAGGTTATCTGGTGACATCCTTGGGGATTATCTGGCAACATCCTGGTTTTTCTTGTCACAAGATGAGTGCTTTGTTTGGTTTTCATCCTTAGATCATTATCACTTGTTTTCTACCCTCCAAGGAGGAACATCAGTTAATCTTAAAACCCTTTGTAGAGACTGGAGAAACAAGATCATGAGACAATGTGGCAGTTAGCAATGGGGAGTAAATAATAGTGAACCAGGCCTGTGCAGCCTCTTCCAATCCCCCCTTTTATTGGAAGTTTCTCAATCTTGGGAAACAGGCCGTCGCTTCTTTTCTGGCTACTTCCTGCTGGTTAGGGGCATCGCTGGAGTGAGAAACCTCCTGGTATCGACTAGGGGCCATATGTGGGGGGGTGAGTTGGAGTGGAAATTGGCTGCATCTTGGTGAATTAGATGACATTTGTCCTCAGAGCTTTAAAGAAGGGGCGTCTCAACTTACCAGGTAAAAATTTTTCTAGCCTTAGGAGTATTTGTAGTTCTTTTTGTTAATATTCTTATAAAACAGGGAACACAAGAACAAACTAGAATAATCACTATTCTTAAGGTTCCTCTTTTGGGCTCTTCTATGGCCCACTGAACTGGACCTACTGGAGTTAGGGTTGAGACTACACACGGGAGGGTCAGAGTGTCCCCAGCTTGCAGGGTCAGTGCCCCCTTTGCCTGTAGGATCAACGGCACCTTTTCTGTCCATGTCTCCTGGAAACATAGAAAGATAGAGGGAAATAAGCTCAAAATCATTGTCCTGTAAGCTTCTTGAACTTGTACTTCAGGCCCTGAAGTACAAGAGTATGGTGGCTGTTTGTTTTTTGCTTCTTTCTCTTCTTCTGGCGGGGCTGCTTTTACTCTCCAGTGATGCACCCGTGCAGCTACTCTTGGTAATTTCAGAGAGTGGGTGGTCAGGAGAACTTCGAAAGGTCTCTTCCACTGAGGGGCCAGTTGATCTTCTGGGGGCTGATTCTTCCAGGCCTTCAATAGGACCCGATCTCCGATCTCTGGGTTGGAACCCATGGAGGGAAGTGTCAGAAGGAAAAAACAAACAAGAAGAAGCATACTGATTAACAGTGTTTATGACAGCTCTCAGAGAATGGACCCGGTCTCTTTTCTCTACCTCGGTCATCACCAAGTGGGGAAAGTCGACTTTTTCAGGAATGGTCTCCTATGTATTACTTTGTAAGGGCTCAATTTGAGCCCACTTTGAGGGGCTACCCGGATTCTGAGCAGGGCAATGGGGAGAACTTGTATCTAAGTGCAGCTTGTCTCCTGGCAAAGTTTCGCCAAGGACTTTTTCAGAGTATGGTTCATCTTTTTGGTCTCTCCAGTCGATTGTTGTCTCCAGGCTGAGTGTACTTTCCAATTTATATCTAAAACCTTATTGACTTCTTGGGGGACTGTTGCCATGAAAGCTCTCCTATTGTTACTCTGTACTGCGATGGGAAGATCAAAATGGGGTATGATTTCTTTGAGTAATTCCTTGGTCACTTCCTGGGCTCGTTCGGTTCAACGAAGGAAAGCCTCTACCCACCCTGAGTAGGTGTCCACAAAAACCAGCAGATAGTTAACATTTCCAGGTGTCTGGGGCATTATACCACTGCCACCTGAAGGGGATCACTGATTGCCTTCAGGAGTTCTAGGATTTCTGGTACATGTTTTATTTCTTTGTTGGCAGATTCAGAAGTCCCCTTTTTTTGCTACAAGGCACCATGTGAGTGAAGGACCAGAAGGGCACATTTATTAACAGTATACACAGGTATGCGTCTTCTTATTCCAAGTCACAGGGCCCGCCTGAGGACTATGAGTTCAGCCTTTTGAGCTGAAGTGCCAGCAGGAAGTGGAGTTGCCTCTAAGACCTCAGTTCATGTCACCACCGCATATCCCGCCTTGTGGCATCCTTCATATAGAAAGTTACTGCCATCTGTATACATTTCTATCTCTGAACAAGGGAACATCTGAGAGATCTGTTCTGCTAGAATAAACTTCTTCAGTTATCTCTAGGCAGTCATGTACGGGGGCATCTTCTGAAACAGGCAGCAATGTGGTGGGATTGAGGGAGGAGACAGCCTTCAGAACTGCATTTGAGTTGTCTAACAAGATTGCCTGACATTTTCCCATCCGTCTCGCCATGAACCAAAAAGCCACCCCTTTTGTTCCAAAAGAGGCAAAACTGTATGTGGTGTGTTTACTGTTACCTTTTGTCCAAGGGTGAATTCCTTGGTTTCCTCACATGTTGCAGCCACGGCTCAAAGACAAGGGGGCCATCCCCAGGCCGTGTTGTCCAGCTGTTTCGAAAAGTAGGCCACCGGTCACCTGGCTGGTCCCAGGGTTTGAGTTAGTACCCCCATAGCAATTCCCTGTCTTAATATCAGTCTATTCAATAGCAAATAGAGGCTGAGACTCGGGGTGTAGAGGAATACGAAAGAAGGCATCTTTCAAGTCTAGTACTGAAAACCAAGCACATTGACTGGGTATAGTAACCAAGAGGGTATATGGGTTTGGCACAATTGGATGAATGTCCTCTACTATTTGGTTGATTTTCCTTAGGTCTTGAACAGACCGATATTCTCTTGTCCCCGGTTTCAATACCAGTAAGATAGGGGTGTTGTAAGTAAACTGGCAAAATTTCAAAAGTTTAATTTTTATGTATCAATGTACTAACGGTGTGATCCCTTCTAAAGCTTCCTTGTGAAGGGGATATTGTCTCTGGTTTATAATAGGTGCTCTAGGTTTTAAAGTAATTTTAACCAGTGTGGCTGACTGGGCTCATCCAGACCTTCCTTATGCCCAGACCTCCAGATTCTCCTTTTGTTGAATATGGAAAGGAATGTCACTGCGTGTCACTATTTCTTCTTGCAACAGTGTCGCCTGTAAGGCACATGTGTTTTCAGGCGGGATCTGTAGAAAATGGAATGGAACAACTCCGCCATCCTATTTGGGTTACTCCGATAAGGAGGATTGTGATTCTTCTAATTATACAAGTCGGAGGTAGAGAAAGGAGTATGTACCAACATTGTTCCTCCTTCGGCTGCAATTTTTCTCAGAGGAAATTGCCCTGCCCGAGCCCTGGCAGTACCCTCACCAAAAACCGAACCCTGACAGGTGTGTGTGGAGGGGGGTGACCATACCCGATGAAGTCGGACTCTTACTTCCTGATTCCCTTTCTTTGTCAGTTTCTCTCAAGCTGGCTGGACTAGAATCAGGCTCAGCCCTTTCGGTAGGGGACTCTGCTGTCATTCTTCGACCTGACCTGTTGGCTTCTACCACACCTACCCTATGTGGTGGAGGGGGGAGCCGAAGCAGTTATCAGGGCTATTCCTTCTAAGAGGGGACCCTCCGGTGAGGATTCAGGAGGCACTTTTGCCTTCAGCTTTTCCTGGAAAAGAACCTGGTTAGAGGGACTTAAAGTTTGATAGAGAGACATGAAAGCTTGAATATAGGGAACTTTGTCCTATTTTTCTTACAAAACAAGTCAAGCTGAAAAATCATGCAGTAAGCCAAAGACCCATTTTGGAGACAATGTTTCTGGTCCCCCAGCTGGTATTGGGGCCATGCATTGTTGCATAAGCATATCATTCTCTTTCTTGTCATAGACTCATAGCTATACCTCCTCCAGTTTGTTAGAATGCAGCCTAGAGGGGATTTGGCTGGGATAGATGGGCCTCCCCCCATAACAGGTGTTTGTTTATGCATAAGCAGCATCAGTAACTGCTTTTCATGTACCTCGACAGCAAATACATTTTGCAAAACCTCAGGTTGAGTATTAATATAAATATAGCAGCATTTATCTATTTAGGCACAAACTGTTTCTTGAGAGACTAACAGGAAAGGCTAATACTGTTCTGTTTTGTAAAATCGTAGTTCAAATTTCAGACACTTCTCTGATTATGATAGTCACAACTTTTCTAAGTTTACCAACAGAACTTCTAATTCAAGAGTTACAATATCTAAACCCGTTAGTTAGATACTTTAGGAGAAAGGAAAATGATTTCTTATATCTAGAAAGTAGGCCCTTAAAACATCGGCAATATTCTCACATACAACCCATAGTTTCCTTTCGTTTTACTCAGTCTTAAGTAGTTAATTTCTGTTCCATGTGATTCTGGATCAGTCACAGTCTGTGAACTCATCAGCTTCTGCATAAATGTTCTGGAAATTTTGATTGAGTCTAGTTACAGTCCTTTTAGCAAGTCTGACATAGTCTGTCTTCTTGTTGAGATATTTTTGTCAAACGTTTTCAGCAAATCAGCAAAGTGAAAACTTATCTGCAGGTGACAAAACTTAATATGGCCATGATTAACTTATAAAAATAATACTCTTAATAGTGAAAGACCTGATAGAAGTTAATTACAAGTGCAACGTAAAGGCCAGATACAACCAGTTTAAAAAAAAAAAGAAAAACTTTAGATAAAAATATTTCTAAATATAACCATTAACCGTATTCAAAGAGCTTCAGATGTAATACATAATAATTTTGAGACAAAATACCATATAGTCAGGATATACCAAGAATATACCAAGATTATCAAATCTCTAAATTACCTGCATTGTAATTAAAAAAAAGCTTCATAGGTAAATGATGTGAATTCTCTAATCAAACCATTGGCTTTGATGATGCTAAATTCAAAAAGATAAAGTTGCAACCAAGTTAGCAATAAAGAAATAATAATATTACAGGTCATTGTGAAACTATACTTAAGTTATTTAACCAAAGATCTTAAAGTAAAAATCTCACCTTTCTTTTCTAAAAGCCATGTGGCTTAGTATTCAGACTCAGGAATATTATTCTAATGAGAGACCAAACCTTCATCTTCCAGGCAGATTACACAAAGAATAAATTAACCCTTTAACTCAGAAATCAAAAGAAAATTTTGTTAGTTTAACAGCGAGAAACCTAATTCTTTGTTTTATATGCTACCTAACAGTAAAACTCCTAAAAATCTCATAAATTAAACCATTAAACTTTAGTCAGATAAAACTTGACCAAATCAAATAAATTTCTTTTTCAATAAAACTCTTAAACGTTGTCTTTGTTGTATACCTCTTATAGTGCATCCCTTTAAATGGCAAAAATGAACACTCATTAGCAGGCTTAAATATATATATATTATCCTTTCTCTTGTGGCATAAAAAGCCAAAGTATATAAGTATAAATTATGACAAATATCTATTAACTCAATTTCACATCAGTAAGTTACCTACAATGTATTGGGAATTATTTTAAGCCTCTATACCATAAAACATAACTGTGGTTGAAAGAAAGTCTGTTTAAACATTCCAAGTTTTTTATTCAACTTTTACTATTTCTCATATTTTTCCCAACCTAGTATTTAGCCCTTAACAATTTTATTAACTGGCTCTGGAAATCACGAAGTCTCTGTTTAATTGACCAATTCATTGATATGGATATAACTTTAAGCCTCTGATTACTGCTGGAAGCATTTTCGAGGCCATTTTAGGTGTGTCTCATTGTGATTTCTATTGCTCGACTTCTTAGAGTTCTCCTATAATAGAGAGAACTTGTTTACAGTTCTGTTATCAGGATCTGCTCAATTTCTGATAACTATAGCAAAGCAACAGTTTTTCTTATCTTTTGTCTTAAAAGAGTCTCCACCCAGCTGGAAACAGTCTTTCAAAAGCTTCCCTTGAGCTAAGGCATATGTTTAAGTTGATGGAGACATTTTGAAAGGCTATCTACCTAGTAAATACCAAAGCTCTTTCAGGAAAAAAAAAGGAGACAGAAAGACCACGTAAACTCACCAGACAATCCCACACGAAAAAGGATATGTGGATCCTAGTTTCTTAAAGTGTACATAACAAATTTTGGGAAGATTGACTCAATGGAAAAAACAGGTTCTAGATAAAACTTATTAACTTGCCGGAGCCTCAGATGGAGGAATATTAGACCTCTTGACAAAACCTGAGTATCAAGCAAAGTTTCCTAAAGGAAAAAAAACGGACAACACAAATGAAAGCTCATTTTCCTGAAGTGGCCACTGAAATCCAAAGTTACTTCTAGTATACTCAGCTTATAGTGTTTTTAAATATGAACCCCAAACCAGTGAATCAGCAGTAGGGGGGGAAATCCAGGCTCATTTATCAAAGATGTTAAGCAATAAGGTTCAAGCTTTTGGTTTCCTTCTTTTTGAAGCTTTCTCTTAACAGCTGAATCAGGGCACCCACATAGATGGTATAATACTAGTTATACACAGACAATGTACAGGACAGACACAGAACCACAGGAAACAAATGGACAGGATAGACACAAAACCACAGTAAACGAATAAATCCCGCAAGCTGACAGAGGTGCTCTTGACCCCCTTCAACCTCTCAGACAGCTCTGTCTGCCAACAGAGGTGCTCTTAGAGAATCTCAACCTCCCAGACACACTCATGAGACATCCCGCAAGCTGACGGAGGTGCTCTTGACCCCCTTCAACCTCTCAGACGGCCCTGCTTGCCAACAGAGGTGATCTTAGAGAATCTCAACCTCCCAGACACACTTACGAGCATTCACACACCCAGAACCAGAACTCTAGAGTCACCAGGAGTCCCTACTTGTGAGCCTACTCACCGGGACGGTCATCTGGGGGTGCCTGTTGCCCCGGAAACCAAGGGCTCAGGTCCCGCTCCAGAAACCTTGGGCCTGCCCTATCCGCCCTGGTCCTGAGCGCAACAGGGAGAGGAGTTGCGGACTCACCTTGGGATCCCTCCTTAGCAGGACTTGCTTTTGTTTCACCCACCTCTTTTGGCGTGGTTGGGGACCAGTGGTGCCATAACAGACCCAGGTCTGGCCAATAGTCTCCCCAGAGGCAAATGAAACCTCTCACGGCTGCTTGTTGGGAGAGCTGTCAATCAGCCCCAGGCCCTGCCCCAGGGCTGCTGTGTCTCAAGTGGCTGAAGCTCCAAATTTATTACCGCAATAACGCGGATTGGAGCTGCCTGTTGCAATAGCCAATTCTGAGACGGGGTGAGGTGAGCAGCAAGACGTTTATTATATATCGATATATAGGAGACAGAGGGGAATAGTTTGCTCCAAAAAACCCCTCTTACCCACTGGAGATCGACTGAAGGCTTTTATAGGGATAAGATTATGGGTCTTAGAAGTTTTAGTTTCCCCTTGAGGTGGTGATGTCTCAGATGAGTTAATCTTCTACTGGTATTCTTGGGGGTTATCTGGTGACATCCTTGGGGATTATCTGGCAACATCCTGGTTTTTCTCATCACAAGATGGGTGCTTTGTTTGGTTTTCACCCTTAGATCATGATCACTTGTTTTCTACCCTTCAAGGAGGAACATCAGTTAATCTTAAATCTTTTGTAGAGACTGGAGAAACAAGATCATGAGACAATGTGGCAGTTAGCAATGGGGAGTAAATAATAGTGAACCAGGCCTGTGCAGCCTCTTCCACATGGGCCAGGCACCATGAATGTATAAGGTAGGTATTATTTGCCCTATTTGACAGGTGGGGAAAAGGAGGCTCAGGTTGGCGAGCCTTGCCCTAAGCGGCACGGTTAGTAATTGATAGAGGTAGGATTTGAACCCAGATCTGCCTGATACAAGTACTATACTTCTTCTGTACTTCCTCAGTAGTTCTCCTGCCACAAAGAGGCAGGTTGCTGACCCAGAATGAGCCAAGTGATTCTAATGGGCCCACCTGTGTAAGTCTTCTCCCCCAGTGGCACTAGACTCTGATTATTTCCCCCCAGTTTAACATGGATGCATAGATACTCAAAGGGGGTTCTCCCACCGAGTTCTTGTAACCCTTTGTGCTATGATCTGACTCTATGAGCCTGTTTGTGGCAGTGCAGCCAAGGAGAAGCACTGATGCAGGCATACCAGAGAGGCTCATGCACACTCACGCCAAGGAACTCCTGCCGTCTGGTGGGCACGGAGGGTATTACAATGGCCAGAAGCCTTGCATCCCAGAGAACGGGGACTTGAACTACATGGATAAAGGGTTACAGAAAGACAGTTTCCTCTAAGTAGTTCATCTAATTTGGCCAATGCCTACCTTCCAGGTGGGGAAAGATGAGATGGGAGGTCCTGCGGCCAGAGACAGTCACCCAAGGGTTGGAGGGAGTGAGGGGGCCGAATCTTGTGCCCTCCAAGCTGTTGAGAATATTCCAGAAATCAGAGGGTGTGTGGGTGGAGGGAAGGATGGGAGAAGAAAGTGTATATATCTTGATTTATAACCCTCAACATTGACATATTGCACAAGACTGAAATGGGCACTAAAAAAAAAAAAAAAGAAAATTGCTGGGGATCCTGCCTAGCTCTCCTTTCCAGGTTAGCTCCACATTTCATTCTCTGCGTTATTTTATAACTCTGCAAGCTGTGTGAAACTGATAATAATGCAAATGATATTGTCTGTAGAAATGGATATGAATGGTGTCATATTTTTGGTGACAATTATTGCCCTGTGGAGAGGCTGATTCTTTATCTAATTGTAAATTCATTTTAGCATTCCTTATTGCCTGTATACATGTGATCTTGGAATTCTTTGAACCAGTTGTAACATCTCACTGGTTCCCTTCTTAACTGACAAGTTAATTAACAAGTTAAATGAAATCTTTGACACATGGTATAGCATCATCGTCTTTAATATTATTATCAATTTTGCTCCCCTGACTTATGTCTCTCACCCTCCTCTGGTGCAAAAGAGCTAAAAATACTGGAAACAGCTTTTAGCTTTCAATGGAAGGGCTTTGAAAGGGGCCAGGCAGGAAATCTAGTTAAGTCATGTAGGCTGAGTCTGAGAGCAGATGCACACATGAGGGAGTGGTGGGCCTGTGGCTACCTGGGGAACCCAGGTAGGGGGGCTGGTACCACTCAGCTCCAGTTACATCACCACATAGGAGGGTAGGCATGGTCTGCATTTATAAAATGCTTCCCACTCAGGAGGGAGATATATGATAGCAGGTCAAGGGTGGGCAAGGAAAACATGGGACATCTTCCTAGAACATCATTTGCATGTGATGCTAAGAAATTTAAACATTATATTAAAATTAACAAGGATATCTTGGTTTAGAGGTTTAGGATCATGATTTCATAGGACACTGCAGTTAATTGACCTAATAACGTGTTTAGTGCTTCTGTTCTACTTCCTAGCTTGTTGTATAGTACCTGGGATATTAAAAGCTTGCAAGCAGCCATCCAAGGTACGATGAAAAAAAAAAAAAACCTATTTCTGTTGAGTCGATTCCAACTCATAGTGACCCTATAGGACAGAGTAGAACTGCCTCATAGGTTTTCCAAACAGCAGCTGGTAGATTCAAACTGACGACCTTTTGGTTAGTAGCCAAGCTCTTAACCACTGTGCAACCAGGGCTCCTCAAGGTACAATAGTTGGTCTCCATTCTCCTGGAGCAACAGAGGAAGAGGAGAGTCAGAAATAGGAGGAGGATATAGAATCTGTGGCTAATTGCCTCCATGAACAATCGCCCCCTTTGTCATGAGACCAGAGAACTGGATGGTTCCTGGCTACTATTACTGAACATTTTGACAAGTGATTCTATAGAAGAATCCTGATCAAAAGGGGGGAAATGCCAACAGAATTTCAAATTATCATGGACTCGGGACTTTCTGGAGCCATGAGGCTAGATGAACCCCTGAAACTATTGCCCTGAGATAATCTTTAAACTTTAAACCAGAAATATCCCCTATAGTGTTCTTAAAACCAAAAAGTAGTTTAGCTTAATTAGTAACATATGTCTGCCTTGAGCATTAATTCTGCTCTTTGAAGAACTATCTATATGGAATCAAAGTGACAACAGCAACTTGAAAGATTAGATAGGAAGCTTAAGGGGCAGTGAGTTCATGTTAATGGAGGAGGAACAACTCAAAAGGAGGGTGAGTGGCTGCACAACTGGAAGAATGTAACAATTGTCACCGAACTGTTCATGTAGAAATGGTTGAATTGGTGTATATTTTGCTGTGTATATTCTCAACAACAACAACAAAATCAATTTTAAAAATTAACAAGGATACATTGTTTTAAAAATCTTTTTTGTTGTGGTAAAAATATGCAAACAAAACATTTCCCAATTCCACAATTTGTCTACGTAGAATTCAGTGACATTGATAATGTTCTCCATGTGCAGTCGTTTCAAGGATAGGTTATTAAGAAAACAGGAAAGGATTAGTAATAGTTTATATTTATTGAGCATTTGGCCATGCCCTCACTAAATGTTTTATACATAATGAAAATGGAAGCCAATACTCACATGGTATTTACCACATTCCAAGGACTGCGCTAGTGCTTCGGAAGTATTGGTTACAACACCCTATAAGATCAGTACCATTAATACCATCTGTATTTTATGGATGAAACTAAGCCCAGAGAAGTCCAGTAATGTGGTTATGGTCACACAGCTAGTCAGTGGCAGAGCTGGGATTTGAGCCCAACTATTACGGAGCCCTGGTGGCGCAATGGTTGAGTGCTCAGCTGCTAACTGAGAGGTTAGTGGTTCGAACCCACACAGCTGCTTCGTGGTTGTCACTGTCAGTCAAAATTGACTCCACAGCACCTAACAACAACAATTCTAGCTCCAGAGTCTGCTCTCAACTGCTGTGAGATTCAGCCTCTGGCTGAAGCCCTCAACAGTTTGGGGGAGGTGAGTTCTATTATTATTCCCATTTTACAGATGAGAAAACCAAGGCCTGGAGAGGTAGAGTGAGTAGCCCAAGGCTACCCAGGAGCCAGGCCTGTTTGATTCTAGCACCTGTTTTCTTAATCTCAACACTATCAAGTAGAGCATAAGAGTCGCATGACTTGAGGTTTGCGAGAAATTCCATGCTTGTAGCGTCAGGCTGTACTTCCAGGCATTTGGGGTTCCAATTCACTGTCCTGTGCTTCAGTGGCCAATTTTGGGAAGCACGGAAGGGGTTCTGTAGCCCTGTGTGGGGTGGGAAGTGTCTGAATCCTCCCTCCCTCTTTGCCAGGCCGAGCTCTGACCCCCTGGTGTTCTCTCAGCCCCTCTGATGTCTCCTCTCCACAGGGCAGCACAGACTATTTCTTGAGCAGCAATGACAAAATTCGATTCTTCTTTGAGAAAGATGTTTTTGACAAGGAAGGTTTGGAGCTGGAGCCCTAGAGATGTGGGAGAGCCAGGGTGAGGGAGGGCTGGACTTAGGTGTCTGTCCCCCAGGGCTGGAAGGGCGCTGAAGTCAGCTGCCCATGGGAGGATGGGCTCTGGATCTTCTTCTGCCTTGACCTGTTCCTTATGCCACAGGCAATTTCCGGGTCCCTCCAGAGAAGTCCATCAACAAAATTGGCCATGGTAAGCAGGATGTGGGAGGGCAGGGAAAAAAACGAGGAAAATGAAGCCTGAAGGGATTAGGGGTCTTGTTCAAAGACCATAGTAAGCTAATGGCCCGGACAACTGGTATTCCTGGTTGCAGGCTCCCCCTGGCCCTGCTCTTCTGCATCTTTTGATGCCAATCATGTGATGGTTGGTCAAGGTGCTGCCTCCACACCACTGGGAAAAGGGGTCTCATCGAGTTCCTCCCCAGTGCAGATGGCCACATGCAAGCCCTTCAACTCTCTGCTGCCTAGTCTGGGGATGACCCAGACCCCAGGACTGGGGGCCTCCTAGGTCCTTGGTACAACTGCTTCCTGGCGCCTCCTCAAGGGGCACCTGACATACTGACGTGGTTCCATTCAGTTATGCTCAAAACCAAGCCAGGAAACCCTCACTTTGTGAAATAACAATGAGGTTGGCAAATAGTGATAATGAGTGACTGTTCTGTGCCAGGCCCTGGGCTATAGCGGTACATGTGTTAGCCCACTGAGAGTCCTCCCAGCAGCCCTGGGAGGCAGGGCTCTTCTGCTGGTCCCCATTTTACAGACGAGGAGACTGAGGCTTACAGGAGAGGAATGGAGATTGTTACCAAGTGATGGGCCCCTTGGAGCCCTTCGTCCTCCATGAGGAATGGGGAGTCAGGGCTGGAGGGAGGTTCCCAGATGGCAGGAAGGTCAAGAGTAAGGTCATGGGTGAGATGAGGCCTGGGGTGGGATGAAGGTATCTGTGGGACCTGTTAAACTTGGTTATAAACAAACAGAAAGTTTAACGTACACCAGATAGGTGAGAATATCAAAATGAGGCCTGAGTCTGGGTGCCCCAAACTAGGCACAGAAGCCAGGGTCTGGCCACCTAACCCCCTTCTGTCCCTGCAGCTCTGCACGCCCTTGACCCGGTCTTCAAGTCTGTTACATACTCCCCCAAGATACAGGTGAGCAGAGGATGGGGCAAAGGCTAGGTGGGTGGGCCAGATGGGCATGTGGGCAGGCCAGCAGTGTGACATCTGCCCCCTTCCAGGCCTTGGCCAGGAGTCTTGGCCTCCAGATGCCTGTAGTCGTACAGAGTATGTATATCTTCAAGGTGAGCTTTCTGTCACCCCACACCTTAGCCCTTGCTCACACCAAGCCCCTCCTTACAATGGGCCAAAAGCTGCTTCCCTGAGGAACTGAGGAATTATTATTTACTCAGCACAGACCATATAAAATTGGTCTCCTCTGGCATTTAGTTGGTGCTCAGTTAAGACTTGGTGGTAGGAGGGAAGGGGCTCCCCAGAACTCTCTCCTCCCTTATTTGCCTATCAAAATGCTCTGCTCCCAGCTTCTAAGGCCCAGCTCAGTGCCACCTCCAAGAAGCTTTCCAGATTCCCTGAGAAGAAAAGGGGTATTAGCCTGACAGTGAAAAGCATAACTGCTGGCCTCGTCTGCGCCTCTCCTTCTAGCCCTGGTTTCATTCTGCGCTGTGCTGTTAGGCTTGCGCATGCTGACTCCTGCTTAGACTGGGAGCTCCCTGTTGCACAGGGTGCTTTTCTCTTTGCTTCCCCCAAAGCCTGGCACATGCTAAGTGCTCAATAGCCGGGTGTTGGGGTGGAATCCTTGGAGGTTAACGCCTGGAGCCAGGGCTGGAACATTCCTACAAGACTCAGCCAGCGACTGCACCTCCCACACTCGCGCTGTCTCCTATCCTCACCAGGCTCTGCTTCTTTCTTTCAGCAACCTCACTTTGGTGGTGAAGGTAAGCTGAGAGCAGGCTGTGGGGCCCAGCAAAGGCCACAGGTGGGAGATCTGGGACATCAGTGGTTGTCAGCTCTTGGGAGGAAAGGAGAGCTACTGCTGAATGTAGGCAGGAGGCTGGGCCAGGGCGGGAGGAGTTGGAGCCACCTTCTATTCCTTCCTAGAAAGTGGATTGGTAGGGAGCCTTGGAGCCCTTGGCACAGTTGTTCCTGACCCTGGCAGCAACCCTTGTTTGTTAAAAATGCAGATTCCTTGCATCTGTCTCCTGAGATTTTGATTCAGTAGAGCTACACAGGCCTGGAAATCTGTATTTTTAGCAAGCTTCCTGGGAACTGATTCAGCATAGCAGTTACTGATCTAGTTCCAGCTCCCACCAGATGCACAGATACCCTTTATAACCTGTACTTCTGCGTAACTACCTCTAGTGACGGAGCTCGCTTCCTTAGAGGAAGTCCTTTCTTTCCTTGCATGAGCCCAAGTCTACCTCCTTGTGACCACCCCCTCCTCCCTGCCATTCAGCCCAAGGGCAGTCCTCTGGAGGAATGACCACCCCTTCCCTGAGCCTTCTCTGCTCAAGCCCAGCAACCCCAATTCCTTCAGCCATTCCTCCCTAAAGGCTACGGAGCCCGCACTATTAGATGCCTTCCTGTGGATGCCATCCAGATTGTCAAAGTCCCTCTTAAAATCTAGTGCTCAGAAAGACACACAATTTCCCAGGCAGGAAGGAGGTGAGGCTCGCACCTTCTTTACTTACTTTGTTCCTGCAGACTTTGCTGTCTTTGTTCAGTGGTTCTCCATCCTACCTGGCCCCAGTATCACTTGGGCAGATATTTAAAAATATGGATGGTTAGTCACAGTCATCCCCCCTTTGCACCCAACTTTCCAATCTTATACCATCTGGTGACCCTCTGGTGGCTGGAGGCTGCTTGCTTGTCCTTGGTTAAGAAAAGTGACTTTAGCTACTTGGCTGAAATTAAACGATTGTAGCTACATTTTAGCAAGCAATGCCAGGCCCTGTACTATGCACCCTTCATGAATCATCTCATGGAATCATCCAGCAACTAACTGTAAGAGTTAGGTTATTGCTGGAGCCACTTCACAGTTTGGGAGATCAAAGCTTTCGGAAGTGAAATCTCTTGCCCAAAAGTCTTGGACCAGGAAGGGGCAAGATTCTAACTGATCATGGGGAGGCTGGTCCTGGAGGGCTCCAGGAGGACTGGGGGTGTGGGAGAAATGGGGCGAAGGTGAGGTGGGGCCGGCCAAAGGGGTAGGCTCCTCATCCCCAGGCCTGCCACAGTCTCCTCTCATCAAGATGCCACCTTCCTGTACACGGAGCTCCGGGGCCGGCTGCTGGGCGTGTGGATCCCGCTGGAGGATGCCCCACTGGAGAACGACTGCCTCTGGTTTCATCCCTGGCTCCCATACCAGTGAGGATACCTGTCTCTGCCTGCCCACTTATATCCTCCTTGGCCCCATGGTGAGGGACCTGGAGAAAAGAGGGGCTAACGGCTCCAACTTGGCCTGCAGGTGGAGTGGCAAGAAGGATGGTCTGGGCTTCTGCTGGCTGAGTACCTGGCACCAGCTTCCTTGGGTCAGATCCAGCCTGGGAGAACAGCCTCTTTGTGCCCACACCTGTGAAGAGAGGTAGGAGGGCTTCGGAGGGCAGCGAAGGAGGGGGCTCGGGCCATGTACACGGGTCCCTAGTCGTTCTGACCACCAGCACTGAAGAGGCTCCCCACAGGATCATCTGAGGCCTTGTGAAGTTACAGAATGAGGAAGGTTGGGGCTGGATGGGCATTTAGCAATGTGGTTAATAGCAAGGTCTCCGGATCGGGCTCAAATCCAGACTCTGCTACTTACGGGCTGACTCTTTGGGCAAATGACTGAACCTCTCTGAGCCTTAGTTTCCCCCAGTGTAGAGGAGAGAAGAAGGAGCCCTGGTGGTGCTCAGCTCCTAAGTGAAAGGTTGGTGGTTCAAACCCACCAGCCGCTCTGCGGAAGAAAACACATGGTATCTTAGTCACCTAGTGCTGCTCTAACATAAATACTACAAGTGGATGGTTTTCACAAAGAGAAATTTATTTTCTCACAGTCTAGTAAGCTAGAAGTCCAAATTCAGGGCGTCAGCTCCAGGGGAAGGCTCTCTGTCTCTGTCGGCCTTCTCATCAACGTTCCACCGGAGTAGGAGCTTCTCTGTGCAGGGACTCTGGGTCCAAAGGACACACTCTGCTCCTGGCACTGCTTTCTTGGTAGTATGAGGTCCCCCAGTTCTCCACTTCCTTCCCTTTCCTTTTATCTGTTACAAGAGATAAAAAGTGGTGCAGGCCACATTCCAGGGAAACTCCCTTTATGTTAGATCCGGGATGTGACCTGGGTTAGGGTAGTGTTACAATCCCACCCTAATCCTCTTTATTGTAAAATTAGAATCACAAAATGGAGGACAACCACGCTACACTGGGAATCATGGCCTAGCCAAATTGATACACAGATTTTTTGGGGGACATAATTCAAACCATGACATTCTGCCCTTTGGCCCCCCAAAAATCACATCCTTGCAACATGGAAAACATATTCACTCCATCATACCATAGCAAAAGTCTTAACTCTAAGTCCAAAATCCAAAAATTCCTCTTCATCTGTGAAATCTAGAATACAAGTTATCTGCTTCCAAACATACAATGGCAGAACAGGCACAAGCTAGACATTTCCATTACAAATGGGAGAAACCAGAGGAAAAGAAGGGATAACAGGCACAAAGCAAGTCAGCAGAACACATTACATTAGCCCTCAAGGCTTTGAAAATAAACTTCTGTTCTCTCAGATAATGTACACAATGCCCCTGACCTCCAGACTCTAGGTATTGGCCACACTCTCCAGATTCTGAGTGGAAGTCCCTCGGCTCTGGGCTTCAGCTCCGCCTTCCAGGCCCACTGGGACAGCAACTCTGCTCCCTCGGCTTCAGGCACACACCATTCTCCTAGTCCATCGGAGTGGGGACTCTACCCTTAGAAGCACCAGAGGCCATGGCTCCACCCTTTGAAACCCCTGAGGTCATGGCCATACCTTTTGGGACTGAGGCATCTAGGCTTGTTGTGTTCCTTGTCTCTTCAGCTTCTGCTTCTGTCTCCTGTGGCCTCGTGGCCCTCGGGCCTCACGCCCCGCATCTTCAAAGCTTGGTACCTCCACCGGTAAGTGTCCGGAGGCACCCCACTCTGCCAGGAAGCCTCTGTGCACAGGCACTCAGCTCCCTTGCTCCGTGGGTCAGCAAGCCTAGCTCCATCGATATGTGCCCAGAGGCACCCTACTCTGCCAGGAAGCCTCCTGCTCACAGGCACTCAGCTCTCGTTCAGTGGGTTGGCTCCAGCGCCATCTTGCAGCGGACTCCTGGTTCTGCTGCTGTTGGTTCTCTGCCGCTGCCACTTCTCTGCCACTGAAGGTTCTCTGCTGTTGCTGGTCCTCTGCCACTGCCGCTCCTCCATCCATTCACAGTTTCAAAACCGCTTCCACATTTAAGGTATCTGTTAGAGCAGCACACCACTCTCTTGGTACCAAATTCTTAGTCACCTAGTGCTGCTCCAACAGAAATACCACAAGTGGATGGCATTCACAAAGAGAAATTTATTTTCTCCCAGTCTAGTAAGCTAGAAGTCCAAATTCAGGGCGTCAGCTCCAGGGGAAGGCTTTCTCTCTCTGTTGGCCTTCTCATCAATGTTCCCCTGGACTAGGAGCTTCTCCCCGCAGGGACGCAGAGTCCAAAGGACATGCTCTGCTCCTGGCACTGCTTTCTTGGTGGTATGAGGTCCCCCAATTCTCCACTTGCTTCCCTTTCCTTTTATCTCTTAAAAGAGATAAAAGGTGGTGCAGGCTACACCCCAGGAAAACTCCCTTTATGTTGGATCAGGGATCAGGGAAGTGACCTGGCTTAGGGTGGTGTTACAATCCCACCCTAATCCTCTTTAATGTAAAATTACAGTCACAAAATAGAGGACTATCACGCAACACTGGGAATCATGGCCTAGCCAAACTGATACATACATTTTTTGGGGGACATAATTCAAACCATGACACATGGTAATCTGTTCCTGTAAAGATTACAGCCTGTGAAACCCTATGGGGCAGTTCTATTGTTACATAGGGTAGCTATGAACTGGAATCGACTCTATGGCACACAACAACAGAGTGGGTAAGCAAGTGAGATGACATGTATAAGGTGTTTACACCAAACTTGCGTGGCACACAGCAAGCACTCAACAAATGCTGGCTATCGGTCCACCCTTTTCCTATTAGAAGAAAGAAAATTGCGGTCCAACTCAGCATTCACTGGCTGAGGTCATAGCTGATCGGCACAGTATGGAGAGCTTCTGCCCGCTTCTGCAAACACCACAGAAGGGGATGCTCTTCTTAAGGCTTGGCAGGGACACAGGCCACAGCTGAAGGGACTTGATCCCAGGGGAACCCACTTCTAAACAGCAGAACCTCTGACCCTGGAGCAGGCTGCAGAGGCTGATCAATTAGGGACGGGAATGGGGATAGATGGGAGGGAAGCAGAACTGCTTGAGGGAGGAGGACCCGTGTCCCTTTCTGCCGTGGGAAGGGAGAGTGTGGGCTGGTGTTCTCCCAGGCCCAGGGAGGGGACATGACCTGCTTTGTTCTCTCCAGGGGCCCTCATCCTACTCCATGGACAAGTGGTGCACAAGAGTGAACAGAACCTTTCTGACCGCTCATGCCACGCCTACATTTTCCACCTCATGGAGGCTTCTGGCACCATCTGGAGCCCGGAGAACTGGTAGGGAAGGGTGGGTGTGGGTGCCCTGATGGTTCCCTGAGGAGGTACTGGAGGCTGGGAGCAGTAAGACCCACCTCTCGAGGTCATCTCCTTTGTCCTCTGCAGGCTCCAGCCAACAGCTGAGCTGCCCTTTCCTCCACTGTACACCTGATGGTCCTCAGCAGGACTGGGGCACTGCTCCTCCCAGGGAGCCTGCAAACACTGACAGCAGGCAGGCTGCCTCACCTGACCTCCTGGCTGCAATGGCGAAGTTGCGTCTCTCCTGGGCTTTCCTCTGCTAGTGTCTGTGCCCCGAGCCCAGGAGGCAGCAGCAGGAGCTGGATGGGAGGCGTTGCTAAGATCTTCACTCCCTACATCCTCCCTGCCCCAGCATACCCTCCTCCTTGAGGTAGCCTCTTGGCATGAAAGTGCTCTGGCCACCTCTCTGCTGGCTTCTCATCTTCTGTCCTCTGAGGTGCAACTCTGATTTGTACCGTTTGAGACACTGAATAAAAACAACTTCTAAACGCAGCTTCTTGGTCCTTTTCTCCCAATCAGCCCTGATCTCAAGATGAGCTTGGGAATGAATGCTTGGCAGGTATACAGACCCTCTGTGGGAACAACTGCCAAATCCAAATCCTGCTTAACTAGGAGGTCCCTAAAACCTAGGTCTGTCCCACAGGGACCACGGGCTGGATCCACTGCAGATGTGTTTTGTTTGGGCTTCAGTGTTTTAAAAATACTTTTTAAAATTGGGAGATGTCACATGAAGATCTAGGCTTTTAAGCTTCCCTTGAATGAGCAGAAGGTTGACAACACAGGGCCCACATTCTAGCATGGCTACTGCTGGCTGGAGCTGCCTCTTTAGAGGCACATGTGTTTTCGGGTCCAGCATGGTTCCCACTTCCCCATCCTCATTCATCTGTTACCTGCCTGACCTTAGTGGGTGAGTATGTGACCCTGATTTAGTGTACCCCACGCTCTATACATGGACTAACCAAGGCCCAGAGGAGAAAGCCCTTTCCCAAGACCACCCAGGGAGTCAGTGGGGGCAAAGCTGATGCTGCCTCCTTTGGCAAGCAGTCGGAAGGGAGCCTGAGGAAGTGACAGATTTGTTAAGTTTCCTTTGTGCCTCAAAGGAATGTCTCAGTACTCTCCTCTGAAGGAAAGGTCTTGGCAGTGATTCTCAGACAGAAGAGCAAGCTCCCCCTAGAGCCGGTCCTGGCTGTGTTCCTGTCTCTTGGCCTTGTTGGACCAAAGTTATCACCTCTTTGTGCTAGGCCTCCCCATGCCATACTGGATGTTCAGCTTTATGAAATGTGCTGTGCTGTCTTCCCGCTGACAGGAAACTTTCATCCACTCAGCAAACGTCGACTGAGTTCCTACTACATGCCAGGGTGTGCTGGCACTGGGGTATGCGGTGGGACACAACAGGGCTGCAGCGTAGGTCTCTTGCTCAGGCAGAGTTCCAGAGTAGAGACATTTTGAACTCCCAGGAAAGTCCTCCAGCCCCTGGGACCTATCCTGGGCTCTAATGTGTTGCCAAAGGTAGAGACAAAGACAAGTTTGACGTGACTGGAGTGTGAGAGGGTCTCAGGAGGGACCCCTTGACAAGATCCTGGGCTGTCCACACCAGCAGCACCACTCAGCCAGGCAGCAGAGACGTTGGAGGTGGAGTTGGGGAGGAGACTGGCTGAAACAGGACATCAGCCCGGGACCTGATCCTCTTGTTCATGCATGCAGCAAGCCCATCCTACCTCTCCTCTTCACTTGTTCCTATCCCAAATGGGAGAAACCACATGCACTCAGCTATTTCCCCCTTGAGTTTTCCTCCTCCAAATGAAATGGGAGTAAAGGTCACTCTGGTCTCCAAGTACAACTGATAAAACCCCCTTGGCTTGCATGGCTTTTCTGCTATAATGAGACTGGTCTAGGTAATAACGACACTTTCCCTTACTGACTGCTCATTGTGCCCTAGACAATTTACATACCTCATCTCACTGGATTCTCACAACACCCCCATGAGGTGCATGCTGTTATTAATTATTCCCATCTTGCAGACGGGAGAATTGGGGCCACAGTTAGTAAGTGGTGCAGCCAAGAATTCTAACCAGGTTAGTCTGATACCAGAACCTGAAGCATTAACAACTATGCTCTACTGCCTCCCTCCAGTGTCCACTCTGGCCCCCTCTGAGGACGGGTAGGTGCAGTGGCGGGTGGGGGGGCTCTACAGCACACTCAAGTTCTTTGAGTTGTTACACTATCCTTTCAGCATTTTTTTAAACATAAGCAAAACTAAAACCAAGAGAGCTTTGATTTTTATTTAAATCTGAACCAACCCAAAAATCAAATCTTCTTTTCATCCCTTGGCTCTTCATACCCAAGTGGCTGGCTGCTGTGGGGGTCATTCGCCCTCCCCATGTTCCTGTTTCCTCCATCACTGCTGCTGCACAGCCACTAGGCCATCAGCAATATCAGGAGGTAGACAGGCAAAAGGAGATTGTCTATCTGTGTTGTGTACGCTTCTAGGAGGGACACAGTACTGATGGACCCCAAAATCCAAGCGTAACTGTAGTTTAGGTCCACTTCACTGTCAAAGATTAAGATCAGAACTACAGAAATGATCTGGGAAAATACAGACATCATGGTCCCCTCAAAAGTCTTTTAGTTCCAGGCCAGCGGATCTCTCCCATGGTGCTGCCAAGGACGGAGGCCACAGTATCGCCTACACCCACGGCCAGGACAGCAGCATAAGGGACTAGGGCCCTTGCTCCCCCCATGTTACTCTTCTGCGTACAGGGTCTGGGGACCAGACAAAGGGAAGAGACATGCCCAGGAGCAGGTAGATGTGGGTCAGGATGAGTGGCCCATTGTCTCGCTCATCCAGGAAAAGGGAAAGGAGGCTCTGCAGAGTGTGCCCCAGGGGCTTGATGCGGAAGTAGCGCACATGCTCCAGGAAGATGAAGACTGCCAGGCATATAGTGGCAGCCACATAGAGCAGTGGCCGGTCAAAGATGATACCTGGGATGTAGGTGGCTACCACAGTGAAGTGGAAATACTTCCGGGTGATGGTGCGGGCGCGGTGCTTCTTGGTCTCAGAAGATGACTGCTTAGCATTCTGGTACAGCATTACCAGGCAGGCCAAAGTGGCCAGCAAAGACCAGTAGGCTAGGAGGTAGATGCGGGTGTCAGTCTGGAAGAGGAACTGAAGGAGCCAGAGCAAGGGGTTCCTGTGGATGAGTCGGTGCAGCCAGGGCAGGACCACGCCCAGGCCCAGCACACAGGTCATGAGGTGGAAGAAGATGGAGGAGGCCCAGGTGCCCGAGTTCATGAAGACAAAGAGCGTGCTGAAGAAGATGCCCATGAGCACCATCCCTACCACCACCACCACTAAGAAGTCCACCGGGTCCCCCTGGCTTTCCACCACAGTCAGAGAGCGCTTGATGAGCTGGTTGAGCACGAAGCGGGTGCTGCCTAATACAAGCACCGCCTCTCCAGGGGTGAAGCAGTGGGGCAGCAGGTACAGCAGGATCATGTTGAGGTACACGAAGATCAGCAGGACCTCAAGGACCTCGATCACCTCACCCACACTCAGCGTGTGCTTCATGATGTAAATGATGCCTCCTCCAGCCAAGCCCGAGATGACACAAGTGTTGGTGGGCACCGGGCGTGCGATGCCCAGTGCCAATATGGATGAGAAGAGGGCCGATGACATCCCAGTGGCTGCCACGACAATGCCAAAGCGTTCAAAGTGGGGGTTCCCTACAGCCTGGCAGCGTTCCTTCATGACCAGTCCCAGCAAGGGCATGACCATGGAGGCAGGCAGTAGTCCACTGTTAGTGGACAGTCGGAACTGGAAGACGGCGCTTCTCTGCTGGGGCAGCCGGTCCCATTTGTACTGGACATAGAAGGCCTGCACTGCGAGGGCCACGGCGCACCATGAGTATCGGTCCCACACGGTCGCGTGAATGATCTCAGCACCACGGCGACCACCACTGCCGCCTCTGCCAGCACCGACCCGCTCAGCGGAGTCGGAGGAGCGCTATCTTGGGTCATTTCTGTATGCTCGAGGACCCGGGAAGGCCGGGGTGACTAGGGACCACTTGGACTCTGGACTCCTCAGCACCACCAAGCAGAGGACAACAGCTTCACCCAGCCAGGAACCTTCCAGCTCCGTCCTCCAGCTGCGAGAGAAGCTCCACTGTAGGTCACTCCATGCGGCCTGAAAACTGGAGCCCCCTCACCCTCATCTGCCTCCAATTTGCGGGTAGACGTCGTCACTCGGGTGGCTTCCTCACACCTGCGGCCACTCTTACCGCGGATTCCGCCCGACCCCGGCCATCGCCATCTTGACCCCGCCCCGTACCCAGGTCACGTGACGGAAGCCCCGCCCCACGCGTCTGGTAGTAGGCGAGCGGTCACGTGGGCGCATCGTCTGGGGGCGGGTCTGGGGCGCGCGCGCGGGAAGATGGCGGCGGCCGCTGGCGAGTCGTGTGTGAGGTGCGGAGCGGGCCGAGTTGTCAGGGTTGGCTCTGAGGCGCGGGCTCGAAAGCAAGCAGAGGCGGGGCGAGAATGGGGAGTGGGA
This sequence comes from Dugong dugon, assembly GCA_030035585.1. Taxonomy (NCBI): domain Eukaryota; kingdom Metazoa; phylum Chordata; class Mammalia; order Sirenia; family Dugongidae; genus Dugong; species Dugong dugon. The sequence goes on from CM057471.1 coordinate 73,672,195, forward strand.
TGTGGCGGCGGTGACGGAGTGAAGCCTGGCTGGGTAGACGGCGCCGAGACGGGAGGCAGTTACGTCCAAACGGTCCCCGCGCGCGGGGATCTGAAGGGACTTCTTTGAGAGGAGGGCCGGTTCCTCACCTCATCCCTCAGTGGTGGGCCTCCCGTCTCCTCACCCAAGTTCCTTTCTGTTCTTCTTCTCTCCCCTCCGGCGTGTCGCTTGGCGCCCCACTCGCACTTTATCCTCTGGCCGTGACGCTACCTCGGGGCGCGACGGGGCGCTTCGCGGTCGCCTTGAGGACCTTCTGCCTTCGGTCCGACGTCCTCGCCGTAGCCTCCCTGTGACCTGTCCCGGGCCTTCCCTGCCTCCCAGGTTCTTCCTGTGTGCTCTCATGTTGCAAGGAGCCACCTCCTTTTAGTTTCTGCTCTTTCACCGCTCAGCCTTTAATTCACCCATCTATTCATTTTTTTTTTCATACATTGATTCAGTCAGCCGGTATGTTCAGATCTTCCGAGACATTCCAGGCAAAGTGCTAGGCTTTGGGGACAAGAAGATGAAATGATAAAACGAATGATAACAGTTTTCAGTATAGAGGGCTTTCTAGCGCCGGACACTGGTGAGGCGCCTTTGAATTCTCATAACTCTGAGACACCTTTTCTTTTACAGATGAGTCAGAAGTCCAATTCAGCTAGCTAAGTAAGTGGTAAAGTGAGCATTGAAATCCGAATCTGTTCGACTCCAAAGCTGTAAGGAAACCATCACACCTCTATCTTCCACATTACACCTTGAAGAGGTGTCTCCCTACCACCTTCCTTGGTAAAATTAATTATGTCACTTATTATTCCCCGTGCCAACAATGTTTTCCCCGCTTTTTTTGTCGTGTTCACCACTCTGTCGCCAGTACCCAGGAATAGCATGTAATAAGCAGTTAGTATTTATTACAAATATTGTCCATTTTCTCTGACATCAATTCCTTCACTTCCCAGCTGGAAGTGAGATTTTGTCCTCTGGAATTTCCACTGGACTACATCTATGCCTTGTGAGGACCAGTTTGCTTTTTTCTCCCCTGTCGTTTCATGCCAGCCTTTGTACAGGACAGCATTGTGGCCACTGTGCCCTCCGTTTCTTAGGCGTATTTCATCGTCATTGTGGAGTTTGGGCAAATGTTTGGCTCCTGTAGGGTAAAACGTGTTCTTTAAAAAAAAAAAAAAAGGAACGTGAGGAAGAAAGCATTGGTTTACCTGAAAGATGCTTTGATCATCCTGGGAAACCTACAAACTCATATCCTAAGAAGGAAGAAAGGACATTAGAATTCCTAGACACTGCTTTGCTCATGGCTTGTATTAGGAGAGTGATTTTTCTTCTTGTGCCAGAAGTCACATTAAGTAGCAGTTGGGATTATACTGAGTAGCAGTCCCATGTTTGAAATGCCTAGAGGTCTGGACTAAGAGAAAATTTAATACTATTCCTGATGCCTCAGATTTGTAGATAACCTCAGATGAGTCACCTTACCATTTTGAGCCTGTCTCTCCAAATGCAAATCCTTTCTAGAGCACTTTAAGGTGGTTATGAGTCTTTTTTTTTTAAGTAGGAAAAATCATTGTGCATGTTAATACAAGCTGGCACTAGTAAAAAAAAAAATGGAATACTACTCTTAAATTAGTCTTGGGAAGGTCACTCGGATTGGCAGGAAGTTACTTTGAGTATTGGCATTTTTCTTATACCTCTTGTGTTCTTCATTTAATGTGTTTGTATAAGTCTGAATGGTGTGGGTGTGCTAAAAAAAAAATAGAACTGCATTTTGAAAAGCTTTTGCTGCTAAGCTTAAATCTCAGTTCACAAAGAGGGGTGTACCTTATCTGTGGATTTAGAGGATCCATGGGAAGTGGCAGCTTTTATTATCTCTGTGGAATATAACTGTATTTCTCAAAAGAACTGTCTCATCAGGGAAGCTTCCTGTGTCTCAGCTTCCTGTTAAAAGGACTGAATTGTAGAAACTATTAATTCTAACTCCCAGTAGCTTTCGCTCATAGCCTTCCAACGAGATGGATCGCTAAAGACGATAATTTTCAGTCTACATTAACTTCAGCCCTTGCAGGAATGGAGTTACACGTTGTTTGCTGGAACATGGACTGGAAATAGTAAAGTTTTTAAAACTTTACATTTGAATTTGAGGCAAGTTATTTCTGTGCCTTAGTTTCTTCCCCAGATACTTAGCTCAAAGGAGTATTGTGTAACTAAATGAGGGACATTAGCAGATATTTAATTTCTTGAAAATACCTCTAGAAGATCCCTGAGTCTTTGGATGGACATTACAGTTCTAAGTTTCAGTCAAACCTTTAGGTCCCGATTCAGTATGAAGACTTTTGTCAGTCACTAAATCGGTTCCCATTGATCCCTTTCCCGGTGATCCCTTTCTTCTCTGACTTTTCTGTTCTCTGTGGTTATGTTTCTTTGTAGTCTGTTAGTATCATGCCCTTGAGTACTTTCTTCCTTTTTGCTGATTGCGTAATGTGAATGTAATGTCCTTTGTCATTCTCATCACTTAAGCTTATGAGCATCATAAAGGTCTTAGATTTATCTGTATCTCCATTACTCCTAGGCCAATGAGTATGCAGGAGTCGAGCAACAAGTAAGACTTATTTCCATAGATTCCCTTCCTGATAAATTTCACCATTTTCTCCTTTATTCTGCCTTCTCTTGGCACTTCTGCATATGTTGTTTTTCTTAATTTTTCTGTTCCAATTAGAATGCAAGGCTGAAAGGGACCCATTTCATTCCCTTTCTTTGACATTTATTCATTCAAATATCTGTGCCAGCCACTGTGTTAAGCGTATGGTCTACCATTGTAGAACAGACCACTTCACCTCAGTTGGCATCTTTGCTTGCTGGCAGGATGAATTCTTGGGTGCAGCCTGAAGCAGTGAAATGTAATAGTTAAGCTCTGGAGTCATGCAGACCACCTGGGTTCAAGCCTTGGCTCCATTATAGTATACTAACTGTGTGACAGACAAGTAACTTAACCGCTTTTAAGCCTTAGTTTCCTGATGAGCTAATTGGGATAACAATAATATTTGCCTTATAAATAAGCTGTCATTATTCAGTAAGACAGTGTGTCTGACATATTATGAGGTATTGTTGGTTCATTTCTTGACTTCTGTGCGAGAGACATGGGTTCCGTTCCTTTCCAGTGCACCTCTTACACAACCACCACCCTCTCAGTGGAGGTTTGTGTGTTGCTATGACGATGAACCCATTTCAGCAGAGCTTCTAGACTAAGACAGACTAGGAAGAAAGGCCTGGTGATCTACATCTGAAAATGAACCAGTGAAAATCCTGTGGATCACAGTGGTCTGATCTGACAGTTGATCATGGGGATGGTGCAAGACCACGCAACGTTTTGTTCTGTTGTATGTGTGGCCACCACGAATTGGGCGCCAACTCGACGGCAGCTAACAACAACAACTGACATAATTGCACAATAAATATTTACTATTATTGTTAGTATAAGCTCATTTTCAGTAAGCATTATTTTTCGACACCTTAAAACAAAAAGACCATCACATGACATAGTTGCCAGTAAGAATTTAACTTCTTTTTTTTTCTTTTGAGTATTAAATATAAAGTTGCTGCTTTACTCCAGGATAGTGGTTTCTAGACTTATTTAGTAGTAGAATTTTTTTCTCAAAATAAACCCCAAAACTAACATATCAAACAATTAAAGGTAGTGAGAGTCTACAGACTAAGTCTTTTGCCTGCTCCTCTGAAGCTAATTGATGACCTGGAGCAGTGATGTTTTGGGAAGTCATTTGGGGTACTTGTTATAGAGTGTAGATTTCTATGCCCCCACCTCCAAGAAAGAGTAGCTCTAGGTGGTGACCATGGTTCTGCAGTGTTCATGCATTGTCCACCACCTGATTTTGCTGTAGGTGGTCTGAGAACTAGATTCTGAGATGTACTCTTGTTATATTTTTATTAGTAATTATGCTTTTTTATTGTACAAATATTGGTGTAACAAATGCCCACAGCTTGAATTTGAGGAAAGAAGGAATTCTGGATCCTGGCAGCTGGATCTTGAATGTGGGTAGTGGTCTTCTCAGTTTTTTCTGGGAATCACTGCTAGCTATCTAGTTACAGGTCTAAGTTCTGAAAGCAGATGCTGGTGAATTAAAGCTTATCGATTCCCAGGCTTTTTGAAATTGGAAGATGGATGATCAAGAGAGAGAGTGACTTAGCTTAGGCATACAAAACCTTCAATCAGTGATATATCTCTTTTCATTGATTTTGGTGTACTGTTAGCCACAGTATTAGTTATATAATAGGTGTCTAATCAATTTTGTGCAAATGGAAGCTATCCTTAGTAAAGTAAAAATGTATTTCATTTTAATTAAAGCCTTTAGTTTTGGCTAATCCAGATTTATCAGACAAATAAGTTAGATAATTATTCCCTTTACAGAAGGTATTCATTACAAAATTTTGCTGTACGTACATTTCTTTAAACAGAGAGCGTGCCTCTATCTTTTTAATTGCTTATGGCTTGACTTACTCATACCTTTTTACATATACATTATCAGTATAAAGGGACGTTTGTTTCATTAACTGGATCTAATCTCCTAATTATTTTTGAACAGTGAATGCTGTCTTTTATCAAGAAAATTATTCGTGGTTCCAGTGTTCAGTTGTGGGGGTTGGTGACTATTAATTCAACAAAATTGATGTTGTTTTCTTAAAAGCATTAACTTTTGTAAATAGATGTTTAATTTTTAGGTGTGTTTTAGTCTCTTTTGATGGGAAAATCCTGAAAGATGATTTTTAAATAGATAGAACTAGTGCTTTTACAATCTTAGTGGGTGTCTTAGTCATCTAGTGCTGCTTTAACAGATACCACAAGTGTATGGCTTTAGCAGAGAAGTTTATTCTCTCACAGTCTGGTAGACTACAAGTCCGAATTCAGGATGTCAGCTCCAGGGGAACACTTTTACTATCAGCTCTGGAGGATCGTCTGTGTCATCAATCTTCCCTCAGTCTGGGAACTTCTCTGCGCAGGAACCTCAGGTCCAAAGGATGCGCTCTGCTCCCGGCGCTGCTTTCTTGGTAGTATGAGGTTCCCATGTGTCTCTGCTTGCTTCTTTCTTTTATATCTCAAAAGAGATTGGCTTAAGACGCTATCCAATCTTGTATACCTCATCAGTATAACTGCCCCTAATCATCTTTTTAGAGCATAGTGATTGAATTTACAACACATAAGGAAATCACATCAGATTACAAAATGGTACAGAAGTATTCAATACTGGGAATCATGACCCATCCAAGTTGACACATGTTTTTGACGGACACAATTCAATCCATGACAGTGGGGAAAACACTTTTCACTTTATACTTATAGTTACACAGCTTGTATTCCTTTTGTAGAGACCTTTTGGTATAGTCTGCTAGGACCTTTTCATTTTTTCTCTGTGGATAGGCTTTCTAAGCAGTGTTAATTATTTTAGGTAACTGTTCTAGGTGCAGGACCGGGCAGTGTCTCATTCTGTTGTATATAGGGTCAGTGTGAGTTGGAACCGACTCAGCAGCACCTAACAGCAACAACAATTCTAGGTACTGATTTAGGATTTCACAAAATATAATCCTATCCTTTTTATAACTCTTGAGAGAATTTCTTTTTTTTTGTTGTTTATTTTTGTGCTTTAAATGAAAGTTTACAATTCAAGTTAGTTTGTCATACAAAAATTTATACACACATTGTTATGTGACTCTAGTTGCTGTCTTAGTCATCTAGTGCTGCTATAACAGAAACACCGCAAGTGGATAGTTCTAATGAAGAGAAGTTTATTTCCTCACAGTTAAAGTAGGCTAAAAGTCTGAATTCAGGGTGTCAGCTTCAGGAGAAGGCTTTCTCTCTCTTGGCCTTCTCATCAGTGTTCCTGCAGACTAGGAGCTTCTCTGCGTAGGGACCCCGGTCCAAAGGATGCGCTTTGCTCCTGGCACTGCTTTCTTGGTGGTATGAGGTCCCCGTCTCACTGCTCACTTCTGTCTTTTATATCTCAAGAGATTGCCTCAGGACACAGTCCAGTCTTGTAGATCAGGTCCTGCCTTACTAACACAACTGCCACCCATCCTCTGTCATTAACATCATAGAGGCAGGTTTACAACATACAGGAAAATCACACAGTACCAGGAATCATGGCCTAGCCAAATTGATACACACGTTTTTTGGGGGACATAATTCAAACCATGACACACAGCTTGCATTCCTTTTGTAGAGACCTTTTGGTATAGTCTACCAGGGCCTTTTCATTTTTTCTCTGTGGATAGGCTTTCTAAGCAGTGTTAATTATTTTAGGTAACTATTCTAGGTGCAGGACCGGGCAGTGTTTCCTTCTGTTGTATATAGGGTCGCTGTGAGTTGGAACCTACTCAGCAGCACCTAACAGCAACAACAATTCTAGGTACTGGTTTAGGATCTCACAAAATATAATCCTATATAACTCTTGAGAGAATTTCTTTTTTTTTTTTAATTTAGTTTTGTGCTTTAAATGAAAATTTACAATTCACTTTAGTTTCTCATACAAAAATTTATACACACATTGTTATGTGACCCTAGTTGCTGTCTCTGTACAGTGACAGCACACTCCACCTTTCCACCCCAGATTTCCTGTTTCCATTTAACCAGCTCCTGACCCTCTCTGCAAGTCTCATCTCGCCTCCAGACAGGAGCTGCCCCTTTAGTCTCATATAACTACTTGAGCTAAGAAGTACACTCTTCACAAGTATTGTTTTATGTCCCATAGTCCAGTCTAATCTTTGTCTGAAGAGTTGGCCTTGGGAATGGTTTTAGTTTTGGGATGACAGAGAGTCCAGGGGCCATGTTTTCTAGAGTCCCTCCAGTCTCAGTCAAACCATTAAGTCTAGTCTTTTTACTGGAATTTGAGTTTTCCACCCCACTTTTCTCCTGCTCTGTCAGGGACTCTGTTGTGTTCCTTGTCAGGGTGGTCATTGGTGGTCGCTGGGCACCATCTACTTCTTCTGGTCTCAGGCTGATGGAGTCTCTGGTTTATGTGGCCCTTTCTGTCTCTTGGGCTAATGGTTTCCTTGTGTCTTTGGTGTTCTTCATTCTCCTTTGCTCCAGGTGGGTTGAGACCAATTGATGCATCTTAGATGGCTGCTCACTATCTTTAAGACCCCAGATGCCACTCACCAAAGTGGGATGAAGAACATTTTCTTAATAAACTGTTACGTCAGTTGACCTAGATGTCCCCTGAAACCATGGTACCCAGACCCTCACTCCTGCTACTCTGTCCCTCGAAGTATTTGGTTGTATTCAGGAAACTTCTTAGCTTTTGGTTTAATACACTTGTGCTGACGTCCCCTGTAGTGTGTGCTGTCCTTCCCTTCACCTAAGATAATTGTTGTCTGTTATCTAGTTAGTGAATATCCCTTTCCCTCCCTCCCCACCCTCGTAAGCATCAAAGAATGTTTTCTTCTGTGTCTAAACCTTTTCTTGAGTTCTTATAGGTGTTCTTATATAATATTTGTCCTTTTGCGACTGACTAAATTCACTAAGCATTATGGTTTCCAGATTCCTCCATATTATGTTTCACGGATTCGTCATTGTTCCTTATTGTTGTATAATATTTCATTGTGTGAATATACCATAATTTGTTAATCCATTTGTCTGTTGATGGGCACCTAGGTTGTTTCCATCTTTTTGCTATCCTGAACAGTGCTGCAATGAACATGGGTTTGTGTATAAGTGTTTCCTGAAATTCCAAAGGCATGAATAAAGTAAGGAACTGGAGTGAGCACATGGTGTATTTGAAGAGCTCGCTGAGGGCAGGGACTCTATCTAGTATGTGTTTTTTATCTCGTGTCTAACGTTGCATGTCATACCTTGTAGTAGTTCATTAATAAGGGAATGAACACTAGTACTGTTCATGACTGTTAGACTTTACTTGATTGAGAAAATGAATTATACATTTAGAAAAAATTTCTGGAGGTCATGGTGGCCCTGAAATGTACCTAATTGTTTTCTTCTTTGTTAATCACTGCATTGTAATGAGAAAGCCAAAACCCAAACACACTGCCATTAAGTCAGTTCCCACTCACAGCTACCCCATAGAGTTTCCAAGGCTGTAACTGTTTACAAAAGCAGACTGCTACATCTTTCATATCTTTCTCTGGAGGAGTCGCTGGGGGTTTGCACCCGCTGACCTTTTGGTTAACAGTCAATTGCATTAACCACTGCACCACCATCACCTCTGTAATGAGAAAGAGGGAGATAAAAATATTAAATTGAGCTGCCTTCTTAGCAGAGAAGTCTTACTGCAATCCATTAGTTACTTATGATAATCCCTTCTAAGATACACATTTTTTCACACTTTTAATATTTCTGAAGTCAGAGTCTTATAATTCATGAATTGTTATAGCTTATTAGCATCAGAGGTATCCTGCTGGTGCAGTGGTTAAGTGTTCGGCTACTAATCAAAAGGTCAGCAATTCAAACCCACCAGCCACTGCACGGAAGAAAGATGTGGCAGTTTGCTATAAAGATTACAGGCTTGGAAACCATATGGGACAGTTCTACTCTGTGCTGTAGGGTCTTTATGAGTCGGAATCAACTTGATGGCAATAATAGGTTTGGTTTGGTTTTTATTAGCAGCATTTTTTGTTAGCACACAAACAGTGATATTTCTTGCAATTAGTACATCTTAGGTGTGATGAACTGTGGTGGCCATCCTCATTTTTTAATATAATAGCTGACTGATTTAGGTTAACATCTCATACTTCAGTTTTCTAATTTTTATTTTGAACATCAAATTCCTAAGAACAATATAACGATTACTTTCCGAAATTTTAACAAATTGCTTTGGATATTGACTGTTTTGCTTCAGGATAGTAGACAGAATAGCTATGAGGCAGCTTAGTCAAGTTTGTACAATCTAACAGAGCAAAATTACCTCTTTGCGTTCTCTTATTTTTCAGGAGCAGTAGAGAACTGTGGACAATTCTGCTTGGAAGGTCAGCTCTGAGAGAACTGGTAAGTAGTGGCAGTCTTGAGTGGATTCGTATGTTTTTTTGTGTAGCTTACATTACCAAAAAACCTGCCTTCTCTTTGAAGTAGGAAGTAAAGATATTTTTTATTCCCCAAACTTGGTAAACATGCATTCCCTTCATCTCTCTGCTGAAATCAAGATACATCTTATAGTTTAGCTGCTGAAGTTTTCTAAATCTCTACCTTTCTTTGTACTTTAGTGATTCCTTTCCTGAAAAGTTACCAGTGCTGCTTCATTGGCTGCTAAGGGTGGGGGTACAAATACCATTCTGTTACCTCAGGCCAAGAAAGATTCTCAGGTCTTTTCTCTGTCTCATACTGTACTTGGTCTTTTCTTCCTTTTCCATTTAGGCTGGCTAGTTGGCTAGCTCCTTTAGGTCATAGAGGCTGTAGTTTCTAAGATACTTCCAAGTATATAGTCGTTAAAGGGCAGTTCTTCATGTTGCTCCTCAGATATTCTGACCCTGTGAGGATGAAGTATTGTGATAACATTCAGTTACTACTGTGGTTGTTATTATTATAATTAACGTAATGAATGCTATCCTTTTTTTAGACCCTTCACGTTTTTTGATATGCCTCTTGTAGAAGTGTATCTTAAGAGGAAGAAATTCTGAAAAAAATCTGTGCACAAGTTCTGAATGTTAGACAGCTTATATGTGTCTAACATTGGAGGAATGGTGAATCAGTTATAATCTAGCCACTTGATAGAAATTATGCAACCACTAGAAAGGTGTGTTTATCAAGATTTTCATAAAAAGAGTTAAATTGTTATTATGTTAAGCATATAAAAGCAAGCTGCAGAATTCTGTATTAAAAATGATTTGAATTGTGAGGACAGCTGCATATTAAAAAGACTCAAAGGAACATGTAATCCTCAGTATGATCCTAGAGACTGATTAAAATTGCATTTGTATAATTGCCTTGTTCTTTTCCAGAATCAGATTGAGGCAGAACTGAATAAACATTGGCAGCGGCTGTTAGAGGGGCTTTCCTACTACAGACCTCCCAGGTATGGCCATTCCATGTATCTGTTAGAGAAATTCCCCTGAGGAAGCTGGCATAGATGAAACCATCCTCATATATTTATGATATTGTTGGGTTATGTAGATCAAAGAGAATACAATTTGGTTATCAGTGGAAAAGAGTAGGGCAGATTTTTCTGTCTATTGAAAGAAAGAAAAATTTATTCTAGAAATACAGTATTGGAGAATTAAATTGTATGGTCCTAGTGTCTGGGAGTGAGGATTACTAAGTATTCAACTAATATTTCTAGTATCATTTGGGGTCCACCATGTTTGTGTGAGACAGTGTGAGCACTGAATAGTGGGATGTAGCAGTAAACAAAGATAATAGCAGCTGACATTTACATCGTGTTTTCTATGTTCCAGTGATTAAGCACTTGACTGATACTAAGTCTTTTAATCTTCCCAACATCCCTTTGAGATAGGTAGTATATTATTTTTTGGTGAATATATAGATTTTTTTATTGGGCTGTGAAAAATAAGCAATAATAAAGTATAAAATAGTTAAAAAAGAGAATACAGCTTGCAGAACTAGAAATTTGTTTTAATTCCTAGTCCGGATCTCATTCTGTTCCACACCACAGTTCCCAACCCTCCTTCATTTTTTTCCTACTTCTGAACCTCTGCTGAAGTTACTACATTTTCACTCTCTTAAGTTAGTAAAGAACTTTTTTTTGTTCATCTAGTAACCCTTGTTGTGTAATTATTTTGAAGTAAACCCCAGGCATCATATTATTTTATCTGTAAATACTTCACTATATATCTAAAATATATGAACTTCAAAAAGAGAGATAATTATTATCATATTTAGGTACTCTTATTATCATTGTTTCCCTTTTATAGATGGGGAAACTGAGACACAAAGAGGTTAAGTAACTTGCCTCAGGTGGCACAGCTAGTAAGTGGTAGAACCAGGATTTGAACCTGGTAGTCTTACTGCACCTTCTGTGTTCTTAATCATAATTCTGTGTTGCTTCTTTTGGAACTTATTGTTTACTCTTATAGTAGCCTTTATGTTGTGGAGTTTCTGTGAAATGTGAGAGTCTCTGTTAAAAAAAAATCCAAAAACAACAACAACGTGCTTTAGTTCACAGAATGGCCATCTGTGGCATTTAGTTTCTTTTTTAAAGAGAAAAATTCCCTTTAAGCAATATGGGATTTAAAGTCTGACAGACATGGTTTTGTTTTAAACTAAACTCCAGACTTTATTTGAATTTAACCATTTTTTTCCTTTAATGTCCTCTTTCTGTTCCAGGATCCAACCCAGGGTACCACATTGCATTTAGTTGTAATGACTCCTTAGTCTCTTCTTGGCTTTGACAGTTTGTCTTTCTTTCCTTGTTTTTCATGACCTTGACAGTTTTGAGGAGGATTGGTCAAGTATTTTTTAGAGTGCCCTCAATTTGTATTTGTCTGATGTTTTTCTCTCTATTAGACAGGGGTTATTGGTTTTTGGGTCAATACACAGAGGTGAAGCACATTCTCATCACATATCAGAGGTTACGTGATAACCACATGAAATCACTGGTGATGTTAACCTTGGTCACTTGGTTAAGGTAGTGTTTGCCAGATTTGTTCTCTGTAAAGTTACTTTATTCTCTGCCCTGCTACTCTGTTCCTTAGAAACGAGTCAGTAAGTGTAGCCCACCCTCAGTGTGGAATGGTGCTGGTGGAATTAAATTCCACCTCCTGGAGAGGGTAGTATCTATGTATATTATTTGGAATTCTTCTGAAGGGAAGATTTTTTCTTTCTCCCTCATTTTACTTAATCATTTATTTATATGATACGGACTCATATATATTTATTTTATATATATTTTATATTTTGTTCCATCTCTGACCATTGGGAGCTCTTTTAGGTTGCCTTCTGTGTCTTTTTTTTCTTTTTCAATTTTTTTTTACTGTACTTCAGGTGAAGATTTACAGAACAAATAGTTTCTCATTAAACAGTCAGTACGCATATTGTTTTTATGACATTAGTTAACAACCCCACGACATGTTAACACTCTCCCTTCTCGACCTTAGGGGGACCTTTTTCTTTGGTGAAAATATACATAGCCAAAGTTACACCATTTCAGAAGTTCCTGCATGTACAATTCAGTGACATCGATCACATTCTTCCAGTTGTGCTGCTATTCTCACTATCATTTTCCAAATTATTCCATCACCATTATCTTCGAGTCACTGCCCCAGGCTTCCCATCAAACCTCTTGAGTTGCTGTTGTCAATTTGATCTCACATAGATAATTCTTTTTTTTTTTTTTTTGTACCTTAGATGAAGGTTTGCAGAACAAATCGTTTCTCATTAAACAGTATCTTCTGTGTGTTTTTGACATGTCTCCATCCTTTTGGTTTTTGAGCATTTATTTTCTAACAGTATAAGATGCACCAGACTCATCGTGTTTTTTTCCCTGCCCCAGCCCTAGAATCAGCCATTTCTCCAAGGAGTGCTGGTACCTTTTATTGGAGAATGATATTTAGAAACCAAGATCTGGATCCTGAGGGTGCTCACTGCTACTAAGGTGTTTTAGCTTCTAGGCTCTCTCAGTGGACAGAGCTAGTTAATATATGTATGCATACTAACAGACCTGGTTTTAAATTTTCACTCAACTTTTTATTAGCTGTGGGATTTTTGTTAGGTTATTTAATCTTTCTGAGTATTGGTATTTCCACTTGTAAAATGGGAATAGTATTATTTACCTTTCAGGGTAGTTGTAAGGATCAGAAATAATTAATGTAACCTTATATACCTACAAATAGTAGATACTGTAATAATGATGGTTTGTAACAGACATATAGTATGTTTATTACTTAGAAATAATCAGTTTGTGTTATAGTCTATAGAGTTGAACTTGTGTGTTTCTGTGTATGTGTGTGTGTATTATTTAGGCACCTAAAACGCAAAAAAGGTCTGTAGTAAAAATACCAGTATTTTTATTTTAAACCCCTAGATGGATATTAAGAATGAGTAAATGATTCATTGTTCTTTTCATAGTCCAAGCTCAGCTGAAAAAGTGAAAGCTAACAAAGATGTAGCTTCACCACTGAAAGAACTGGGTTTAAGAATCAGCAAGTTTTTGGTGAGTAAAAATTAGAACTAACTCCATTTATTACATACAGTGTGGATGTGCATGGTTCCATTGTTAGTGATTGTCAGTGAAAATTCAGTTTGTTTTAGTTTTGGGCATTAAATTGAGCATGCTGTGCTTGAAAAAATATTCAATGTGGTTTTTAAGGTGACTAGTTTGTATTTAAATATATAGCTAATTGCTTTTAATTTTGGAAGCCCAGATCTTGCCTGCTGCTATATTAATAGTGATCATGAATAAGCACAGTTGTTTCTGGCATTATTGTACAAATTACACGTATGTTTTTCTCGTATTTGGGTTAAAATTATGCTATAAGAAACCTTTTGAAAGGACTTGTGTTTATTTAAGTCCTGTGTTCATTCCAGAGGACAAATCTTCAGAATGCTTGGCATTCTATGTATGATTTCTGAGCTGAGGTGGCTGTTCCTCACTTATAACCTGTGTATTTCAGGGTCTTGATGAAGAACAGAGTGTGCAGTTACTCCAGTGTTACCTTCAAGAGGATTACAGGGGTACTCGGGACTCACTGAAGGTTTGTGGTTATGTCCACCTCCTTTCTACTGCCTTTATTCTTTTGCTTGTTGGTTTTAGATTTTTGCTCCAGTTTTTTGCTACAGGATTTTGCTACCAGTTCTTTGCAACAGAAGTAGGTGATCAGATACAGCCATTCTCAGGAAAGGCTTTCTAAAGGTTTAAAAAAACATCTACTTTGAGCTGAGTCTGTCCTTAGACTTGGAGGAGTGATATCAGAGTTGAAAAGAACCTAGGAAATCATCTAGCCTGCGCAGCCCCTCATTTTACATATGAGGAAATTGAGGCAAGAGGAGAGTGAGGGGATTTGAGCTCAGGTTTGGATCTGCTTAGGTAAAAAATGTTTCCAGGAATGAATGGCAGTTTTAATCTTGAGGGATGAGATGATGATGTGTACCTTTGACTTTGTGAATTGAGTTTAACCTATAAGGTGGCTTCTTGTCTGCTTTGTTTTCCATCAGACGATACTACAAGACGAGAGGCAGAGCCAGGCCTTGATCCTGAAGGTCAGTAGTAGTCACTGTTTGCAGTCTTTGATGTAAAATTGAGTGACAGCTTCTTGATTTTGTTCTCCCTGAGCATTGTTGACCGTTGACTCTTTTGTTGGGTAAGCATTAAGGTCTTAGGGAAGATGCCTGTTCACTCATTTATGAAATAAGAGGCTTTTTCCCATTGAACCAAGATGGGGAGTTTTACCAGAGGATGTTCTTCAGTCGGTGGTGGTGAGAATTGGTTCTTGGATATTTTTTCTCTAGTTGTGTATCCAGCAGGATTTGTTTGTATTTCTTTATTCCTCTATCCCTTCTTCCCTCTTCCCCCAGCAACAGTTTCACTTAGAATCCCATTTTTAAATGGAGTTTGACGATGGATCCTTAAGTAATTTCCTATTTGGTATTTAGTGAGAATAAAATAGGTTAATTATTAGCAATTAAGACATGTATCGGAGGTATTTTCATATTTTTGGCCTGTCAGTTTTTAACATTGTGTGTTACTTGAATGCTCTGACTGAGAAATGATGCTACAGAACTTGTTTGGAAGCATGTTTATATTATTAAATAATAATTCCTTTTATCTTGCATGAATTAACTTATCCTGGTTTATGAAGGTGTTTTGCTTTCTTTTGGACTACCTCAATGTGTATCTATTTCTGTGATTGCTTATATAAAGCTAACTTGTCACATCTTTAAGCGATTTCTTTACCAGCAAACTTAAAATTGAGTGTCTTCTGTGTAAAGATGAATAACTGATTTTGAATCTTTTGGTTCTTCTCAGATTGCAGATTATTACTATGAGGAAAGAACCTGTATTCTTCGTTGTGTTTTACACCTTCTCACATACTTTCAAGATGAAAGGCACCCCTACAGGGTAAGCCCATTTAGGCCTCTTGCCTCTTTTTGCTCTATCATTCAGCCCTTTGTAATAATTGTATATTATTCATTTTCATATACTTTTGAATATTTACCTTTTACTCTAGGTATAATTTACTCTTGATTTTTTTAAGGTTGAATATGCAGACTGTGTCGATAAATTAGAGAAGGAGCTAGTTTCCAAATACAGACGGCAGTTTGAAGAGCTTTATAAAACTGAAGCACCAACATGGGAGACACATGGAAACCTCATGGTATGTGCTTTTTTGCCTTCCTATAATCCTTAGGACTGATGAACAGAGCATAATAGAAAATCTAGAAATAGACCTAAATACTGATAGGAAATGAATGTATGATAAAGGTGACATTTCAAATCAGTGGGGAAAAGGTTGGAGTATTCAATAAATGGTGTTAAAACTACAGGGTAACCATCTGTAAAAAAATTTAGCTGTATCTCTAATTACTACTTTATGCCAGAATAAAATTTAGATGTATCAGTGATTTAGATTAAAAACAACTATTAAAGCACTATAGGAAAATATGGGAGTTCTTGTTTGTTTTTGATTGGGAGAGGTCTTTTTAAGTACACCTCAGAAGCCGTAAAAGAAGAAAAAAAAGAGGTAAATCCAGCAGCATCAAATAAAAAACCTTTGCAAGATAAATCCCCCCAATAATGCTGTAAACAAAGTCAAAAGGTAAACTTATATCAAAAAGGGCTGATACCCTTGAAATGTAAAGAACTCTTGTAAATCACTTAGTAGAAAACCAATAGCCCCAGAGAAAAATGGGCCAAAGTAGTGAAGAGATTCACATAATAACACTCTTGTCCAAGAGATGGGAAAATGGGTACTCATATTTTGCTGTATAAGTATAAATTGGTACAACCTTTAATAGAAATTATGTCAGTATCTTAAAATGGAAAAAGCACACATCTTTTGACCCTATAGTTCCTTTAGGAATTTATCTTACAAATACATTCATAGTTATGTGAAATGACTTATATAAATGACAGATCTATAGCATTCCCCTCACCAACCCCAGCTTTATTGAGGTATAACTCACATCCAGAATTCATTTATTTTAAATGTACAGTTTGATGAGTTTTGGCAGTTGTATGCAGTTATGTGCAGTAAGCACCAGCATGATCAGTATATAGAAAATTTTACCCCAGGAAGTTCCCTCTTGCCCCTTTGTAGTCTGTCTCTGACCTCTGCCCCAAGCAACCACTAACCTGCTTTCTGTCTCTATAGTTTTACATTTTTCAGACTTTCATATAATTTGAATCATACAGTATATAGTCATTTCTGTTTGTCCTCTTTCACTGAGCAGTGTTTTTGAGATTCATTCATGTTGGAGCATGTAACAGTACTTCATTCCTTTTTGTGGTTGAATAATATTCCAGTGTACAAATTTACCACAGTTTGTTTATACATTCATCAATTGACGGACATTTGAGTTGTTTCCATTTTTTGGCTGTTATGAATAATGGACTGAAGATTAGCATACGGGCTTTTGTGTAGACATAGGTTTTCATTTATCTTGGGTAGATACCTATATCTTCATTAATCTCCGCTCCTTCATATTTCTGTTTACTTACTTTGGATTTAGTTTGGTCTTTTGCTGATTTCTTAAGATAAAAAGTTAGTTAATTTTAGATCTTCTTGTCTAATAAATAACTAAATTTTGTTTCAAGCATTGCTTTCAGCTGCATCCCATGAATTTTTATATATTATATTATCATTATCATTATTCAGTTCAAAATATTTTCTAATTTCCCTTGTGATTGGTGTTAATCATGTGTTATTTAGAAATGTGTTGTTTAATTTCCAAACTTTTGACATTTTCCTAAATAGCTAATTGTTATCAATTTCTAGTTTGGTTTCAGTTATGCTCATAGAATATATGTTATATAATTTCAGTCTTTTAAAATTTACTATCCTGTGGTTTATGTCTGAACATATGATCTGTCTTGGTGAATATACCGTGTACAGTTGAGAAAAATATGTATTTGACAGTAGTTGGGTATGGTGTTCTATAATATGAGTCTTGTTAGAGTTGTCCAGATCTTCTGTGTCTTCGCTGATTTTTTGTCTCATTTTTCTATCAGTTGTGTGGCATTGATTTCAATAATAAAAGATTGGTAATTACCTAAATGCCCATCCAGGTAGGCTGGTTAAAATAAATTATAGCATTTCCATGCAGTGGAATAGTATGCAATATTAAAAATAATGAGGGATCTGGCTGCATGATTTATGGTGTATGCATGCAGTAAATTACCATGCAGGTATAAAAAGAATAAAAAGAAAATTCTTTATATACTGCTATTGGAAATAATCTTTAAGATATATTATTAAGGGAAAAAAGCGAGATGCAGAGTAGTTTGTGCGATATATTATTTGGTTTAGAAATGGGTAGGTAGACAGGAAGGAAGGAAGGAAGAATGAAACTGTGTTTTTTAAGCTCACTTTATTTCTCTTTTTGTTTTTTCTTCATTGGCTGTGTAGACTGAGCGCCAGGTGTCTCGCTGGTTTGTTCAGTGCCTTCGGGAACAGTCCATGTTGCTAGAAATTATTTTCCTTTATTATGCCTACTTTGAGATGGCACCTAGTGACCTACTGGTATTAACTAAGATGTTTAAAGAACAAGGATTTGGTAGCAGGCAGACCAACAGGCACCTGGTGGATGAGACCATGGATCCTTTTGTGGATCGGATTGGGTAAGTCTGAATGAATTGAAGGTCACAGAACTTGTACAATGTTTAGAAAAATTTTAGAGCTCCTGTGGTCTTGTGAGTGAGTGAGAGAATGAGATAGCTTTGCCATATTGACTGGCCACACTAATGGATGGGGAAATGGATGAGTGTACTACCATGTTTCATTCAGGTCATACAGGGTGTAAAGGCTGGTATGGAGAGGGACATGTTCTCTCAAAATGCATGTTATATTCTGCTCTTTTACTGACTGTCTTCATCTAAAGCATCCATCCATTCATTCCACAAAAATTTGTTGAGCATTTATTGCAGGCCACTGTGCAAATACTGGTGACAGTGATTAGTGAGCAAGGCAGATGTGTTCCTTGCCCTCTTTGGGGTCATAGGCTGTCAGGTTTCTTGTATTTTTCTCTGTTTATGGCGGTGGCTGTATCCATGTTTTGGGGCCTGGTCTCTCTGTAAAAGAAGCCCTGGTGGTAGTGGTTAAAGCACTTGGCTGCTAACCGAAAGCTTGGTAGTTGGAACCCACCAGCGGCTCCGTGGAAGAAAGATGTGGCCGCCTACTTACGTAAAGATTTAAGCCTTGGAAACCCTACGGGGCAGTTCTGTTCTGTTGTGTAGGGTCGTTTTGAGTCAAAATCGACTCATCGGCAACAGGTTTGGTGTCTCTGTGAGCAAAGATACACGCGTAAGAGGTGAGACGGTTTACCTGGGTCAGGTATGATTGGTGGCTGTAGAAAGCTTTAGTACCAGATCTGTGCTGTCCGTTATGGTAAGCACAAGCCACATGTGACTACTGAGCACTTGAAATGTGGCTGGTTTGAATTAAGATGTGCTGGAAGTTTAAAATACTGGATTTCAAAACTTAGTACAAGGAACAAAATGTAAAATATCTCAATAACTTTGTTGACATTGAAGTACGCTATTCTCACTTTATTCTCCAGTGATGTTCATAGCAGCGTATATGACACTGTGGTACTGTTTTTCTTTCCAGCTACTTCAGTGCCCTTATTCTGGTGGAAGGCATGGATATCGAGTCCCTGCACAAGTGTGCTTTGGATGACAGAAGAGAACTGCACCAGTTTTCCCAGGATGGGCTTATTTGTCAGGTGAACTTGGAACAGCCTCTTTGCTTTTGGGGGTGGTGATAGTTAGTAGTATGTTTTTAACCACTTGGTTATGTAGAGTTTTCATTGTTGTGGAATTTGAGGTTCTACATAGTTAAGCAGTTAGTTGGATCTGAAAGAAATCTCGGATTTGTCAGTCAGTCATCTACAGAGGTTATAGTTTAATCTGTGAGAGCGAGAGGAGCCTCATGCCGATAGCGGAAGGACTAAAGAGGACCAAGGACAGGACCTTGGGGATTGTATGCCTGTATGGGGCCTATGAAAGAAAAGGAAAGGGGAAGGACATTGAGATGGGATGGGTAGAAAGATAGAAAATGAGGAGATAATCATGGAAAGTTCAAGAAGGATCAGGGTCAGATTTCCTAAGTCTTCCATTTGAACATGTATTTTATAATCTTAAATTGACACCATTTAAAAGGAAAACGAAAGAATTATGGTTAAAAGGAAGAGGATTTTATTAATGTGATGGCTGGGATTTTGAGAAGAGTAAATAAAATGTCCAAATGGGACAGAGAGGCTAGTAGAGATGAATAAAAGGCTTACTGAGCATGATGAAGAATCCTGTTAAGCAGTCTTGAGCATTTGTGTTCAGTGAAACTGATGGTGTTGTCTTTCTTAATAGGATATGGACCGTTTGATGTTGACCTTTGGGGACATTCCACATCATGCCCCAGTGCTTTTGGCCTGGGCTCTCCTCCGTCACACCCTGAACCCAGAAGAGACAAGCAATATTGTCCGGAAGATAGGTGGCACAGCCATCCAGCTCAGTGTATTTCAGTACTTGACCCGGCTCCTGCGGTCACTTGCCAGTGGGGGAAATGACGTAAGTCTAACAGTGCTGGCGTGTCAGTATGAGAATGGGCAGAGAGCGGGTAGATCGTCATTAATGAGACGTAATAATTGTAATAGTGATGTGGATAAGGTAGTAACTATCCTTTATGGAGCATTTACTATACCAGACACTGTACTCAGTGCTTTCTGTTACATTATTTTATTTAATCCTTGTAACACCTTTTTTTTTTTTTTTTTTAAATTGTGCGAAAATATACATAGGTAGTCCTCAACTTACCATTCTGATGGGGTTCTGATCATAAGTTGCGTACATCTTTTAGTTTTCATTATTATTGCCTTTTTCATCAGTATCTATAAATCTGATTTTTGTTTGTCTTTGGGTGTTGGAAACATTACATGCAAACATCTATGAGTGAATATCTGAGAATGATAACAGCAAATTATGTGGTGCAACATTGTTTATAGTACATATTACATATAGTACAATAAGATGTACCCCCCCCCAAAAAACAAAAAAGACGGTTGTAAGTGCGATTTGTCATAATTCGAATACGTTGTAAGTTGGAGACTAACGGTATAATAAAAATTTTCCATTTTTAAGTGTACAATTCAGTGACGTTAATTAGATTCACTAAGTTGTACAACCCTCACCACTATCTATTTCCGATTGTTTTTCATCTCTCCAAACAGAAACTCAGTATCCCTTTAGTAGCTGCTCCCCATTTCCCCCTTCCCCAGCCCTTAGTAACCACTTTTGTCTCTATGCATTTGCCTGTTAGATATTTTATGTAAGTGCGATTGTACAGTATTTGTCTTTTTGTCTAAATTATATCACTTAGCATAATGTTTTCAAGGTTTATCCATGTTGTACTGAATAATATAACTCCTTTTTGTGTTAGGGATTATTATCCTTTTTTGCAAATTAGGAAATTGAGACTCGGATGTAATTTACCCCAGCGTAACAGTAATAGCTAGTAAGTGGCAGATGGGTATAGTTTGAACCAGTTATGTCTGACTCTTAGCCAGTGTGCATACTTCTAGAAGACAGCTTTGACCACACTGACTGGAGAAATCTTTTGGGGGGACTTACTTGTTCAACTCTAACAGGACGAATTAGAAATTCTCATGAGTCTTTTTGTTTGTTTGTTTATTGTTGTAGTTTAAGTGAAAGTTTACATTTCAAGTTAGTCTCTTACACAAAAGTTTATGCATACATTGTTATGTGACCCTAATTGCTCTCCCCATACTGTGACAACACATTCCTCCTTTCCCCTACTGATTTGCTATGTCTGTTCAACCAGCTCTTAACCCTCTCTGCCTTCCCATCTCACCTCTGGACAGGAGCTGCCCGTTCAGTCTCATGTATCTACTTGAGCTAAGAAAGAAGCACACTCTTCACGAGTATCATTTTATGTCCCACAGTCCAGTCCAATCTTTGTCCGAACGGTTGGCCTCGGATATTGTTTTAGTTCTGGGCTGACTGAGAATCCTGAGGCCATGCTTTCCTGGGTTCCTCCAGTCTCAGTCAGACCATTAAGTCTGGTGTTTTTACTAGGAAATTCTGGAGTCCTGTAGTAGGGCTTAATTTGAGTGGCACGGCGTAGTCGGCTTTAAAGTGCTAAAATCAAACCTCAGCCAACAGGCCCCACTTGCTGTCACTGGTTGATTTATCTAATAGCAGTTTGGGCATTTGCATCGGCACATAGACAGACAGTTCTTTCTCTAGGCTCGATATGGTTTTCTTTTTCCCCCATGCAAACTTGGATCATTTTTTAAGTAGTTTCTTTTTTATTTTATTTTGACTGTGTTGTAATATTTATGGTTCCTACCTTCTCTTTTTTCCCTTTGCCTTCCTGATCTTCGTACTAAATTAGGAAAATTATAACGATTTGGATTCTCTTCCCATTTGTTTACTGGGGCTATATTAATATATTAAAATTAGGCTAAATCTGTGAAGAGTTGTGTTATTCAGGATTATTCACTGACTCCTTTGCTGTTACAGTGCACCACCAGCACTGCGTGCATGTGTGTCTATGGACTCCTTTCCTTCGTTCTGACATCGCTGGAGCTGCACACTCTGGGCAATCAGCAGGTCAGTGTCTGGCTTTCTTGAGGCAACCTACACTGCCCAGCTTTACAATCGTCGCCCTAAAATACCCTCTTGCAGCTGATATTGTTTACCTGAGTGAGGTGCTAATTTGTTTACTGCTGTTCATTTTCACTTATTGTATTATCAAGTGATTCATGTTAATTGTAGAGAAATTAGAAAATGCTAATGAGAAGAAGAAAGTGTAATCTCACCACACAGGATAAATTGTTCCTGTTTTGATATGTTCCCTTCCAAACATTTTCTGCACATACAGATAAAAATGAAGTAATTTTTATGGGCTCACAGTGTATGTTCTCTTTTGTAACCTAATTTTTTTACTCTGTAGTATATATGTCGCAGTCATCTGTGAATGCTAATAAATATTCTCCTGTAACTTTTGGAAAAATGAAATATTTCAAATTTATCCTGAAGTAGATAGAATTGTATAATAAACTCACTTGATCCCGTCACCAGCTTCTAACAATTATCAATTCTTGACTAATCTTATTTCATCTCTGCCCCTCCCCACCTTATTTTGAAGCAAATCCCAGAGAGCATTTAATTTTGTCTGTGAATGTTTGACTAAAGTTTAACTTGACACCATCATCACATCTAAAAAAATAATTTATCTTCAAATATCAAATTTCCCCTTGTCTCATAACCAGTTCAGTTTTGACTCATGGCAGTCCAATGTGTGTCCGATTAGACCTGTGCTCTATAGGGTTTTCAATGGCTGATGTTTTGTAAATAAATCGCCAGGACTTTCTTCCAAGGTGCCTCTGGGGAGACTCAAACCTCCAGCCTTTTTGGTTAGCAACCGTCGAGTTAACCATTTGCACCACCCAATGACTCAGTTGTCTTATAAACGTCATAAATTTATCATAAGTTGATTTGTTTGGATCAGGATCCAAATGAAGTCCACATATTGTAGTTGGTTGATATATCTTTCAGGTTTCTTTGTCTATAACTGCACTGTCCACTGTGGTAGTCACAAGCCACATATGACTAAATTTAAATTAACTAAAATTAAAAACTCAGTTCCTTAGTTACAAAGTGCATCAGTAGCCATATTGGAGAGCACAGACCTATGGGAACATTTCCATCATCTGAGAAAGTTCTATTGAACAGTGCTAATCTCTAAGTTCCCCCTTCGTTTGTATATATCCTTGCAGTTTTGTGGTTGTTGTTGAAGAAATTAAGTCATCTGTCCTGGAGAATATTCCATGTTCTGGATTTTGCTGATTTTGATCCCTGTGGTGCTGTTTAACATGTTCCTTCCTGTTCTGCGTTTCCTGTAAATTGATAAATAGATCTAGAAACTTGAGCAGATAACTCCGGTTTGAGGTTTTTGGGTTTTTGTTGTTGTTTTAAAGCAAGACTGCTTCATAGGTCGTGGTGTACCTTTCCATCCGGGAGGTATATAATATTTGGTTGTCTTTGTTTTTGTGGTATTTGCAGCCATTAGTGATCATTGTCTAGATTCTTTAGGGGTTGCAAAATGATCCCATTCTAATTCTGTCTTTCCTCCTTTGTTTATTACTTTGAACATTTTTATAAGAAAGAAATTTTGCTCTCATCAGCTATTTGGTGCTCTAGGATAGAGCACTATACATGCTTTCTTTGTTTCCTTTATTTACTAGTTTTCCCTAGCACCCTCCAAAGGTCCCTAGCATGCTCCAAAGGTGGCTAGTGAGGTTTTTTGTTTGTTTGTTTTTGCATATATTTTAGCATGGATTTAAATATATTGTTGTTGTTATTGTGTGCCACTGAGTCAGTTCCAACTCAGAGTGACCCTACAGGACAGGGTAGAACTGCCCCATAGGGTTTCCAAGTAGCGGCTGGTGGATTCACACTGCCAGCCTTTTGGTTAGCAGCCTGAGCTCTTGAGCATTTTGCCACCAGGGCTCCTTAAACATATTAGCTGTTGTTAATCCATTGCAGTTATTATTCTTATGCTCAGATAGTCCCATCTTTGGCCAGTGTGAGCTTTTTCAGATTGGTTTCTGACTTCTTTTGACACTACCCTAATATATTTTGATAGCTCTATTGTTTTCTGGTATGACAAAGTGTTGCAGGGTTATCTTGTAGGATTCCTGCCCTAGACCTGAAATCTACCATTTCTCCAACGAGCTCTGGTTCCTTTTTGTGGGAGATGGTATTTTTTAGTAGCTTTATAACTAAGCCATTGTGTTCCTTTTTTTATTGTGGTAAGAGATATACAGCATAAAATTTGCCATTTTAACCATTTTCAAGTTTACTTTTTCCAGTGACATTATTCACACTTACAGTGTTGCACAACCATCAGCACTATATGTTTCCAAAACTTTTTTTATCACCACTAATAGGAACTGTGTACCCATTAAGCAATAACTCTCTATTACCTCTTCCCCCAGTCCATAGTAACCGCTAGTCTATCCTCTGTTTCTATGTATTTATCTATTCTAGATAGTTTATATAAATGGGATCATAAAATATTTGTCCCTTTATCTGTGGCGTATTTCACTTAGTGTAGTGTTTCCAAGGTTCATCCTTGTCATAGTGTGTATTTAAAGTTCATTTGTTTTTATGGTGGAATAATATTCCATTGTATGTATACTACATTTTGTTTATCCATTCATCTGTGGATGAATGCTTGGGTGTTTCTACTGTTTAGCTATTGTGAATAATGCTGCAGTGAACATTGGTGTTATGGTGTTCAATTTTAGTGATTAGTATCTTGTTTAAGAATCACATTTGGTATTGATTGATTAAAATGAAAATTTCTTATCATTGGTGGAAAATGAGGTTGGTCTTAATTAAAAAAACCCAATTTCCAAAGCTCTGAGAACATAGAACAAGCTTTGCATACTTTGCCAAAATATCGGTCACATTTAGATTCTGCTATCCACCTGGAGGGAGTCCCTAGTTGTTGGAACAGCTAACCAAAGGGTTGGTGGTTAGAGTCCCCTTTGAGATGCCTTGGAAGAAAGACCTGGTTATCTACTTCTGAAAAAATTAGGCATTGAAAACCCTGTGGAGCACAGTTTACTCTGACACACATAGGGTCGCCATGAGTCAAAATCAACCTGATGGCAACTGGTTTGGTACACATGGAGGATCTTTTTTTTTTAAAAACATATACTGCCTTTTATTTGTTGTTTTGGTTTAAGTGAAAGTTTACAATTCGAGTTGGTCTCTCATACAAAAATTTATATGTACAATGTTATGTGACCCTAGTTGCTCTCCCTATACTGTGACAGCACACTCCTTCTTTCCACTCCAGATTTCCCGTGTCCATTCAGCCAGCCCCTGACCCTCTCTGCCTTCTCATTTTGCCTCTGGAAAGGAGTTGCCCGTTTAGTCTCATGCATCTACTTGAGCTAAGAAGCATATTCTTCATGAATATCATTTTATGTCCCATAGTCCAGTCTAATCTTTGTCTGAAGAGTTGGCCTCGGGAATGTTTTTAGTTTTGAGCTAACAGAGAGTCTCAGGGCCATGTCTTCCAGGCTCTCCAGTCTCAGTCAAACCCTTAAGTCTGGTCTTTTTACTAGAATTTGAGTTCTGCATCCCACTATTCTCCTGTGCCATCAGGGACTCTCTGTTAAGTTCCTTGTCAGGGAGGTCATTGGTGGTAGCCGAGCACCATCTAGTTCCTCTGGTCTCAGACTGATGAAATCTCTGGTTTATGTGGCTCTTTCTGAGGAAGATTGATTTTAACATATTAGGGTTGCAGGAGTCCTAGTACTTTTATTAAGAAAAGAAAAATTATTCAATAAGCATTTATTAGATTCCCAGTGTATGCTAAACTCTGTGCTAGGTGCTGAGGATAAAAAAAAATTGAAAAGACTGTTCCTGTCCTCTAAGAGAACAGTCTAGCTGAGCCTAATTGTACCTTACATTTACATGACATTTTTGTATTTGTAATCCACTTCCCTGTATATTTTTTAGTTAATTCTTACTGTGGTCCTGTGATAGATACTATTGTCCCCATTTTACAGATAAGTCATTTGAATTTTAGAGAGGCTAATTGTTTAACATCATACAGCAGATGACAAGGTGTAATCTCCTTACTTTTTAAAACTCAGTTCTTTCTGACATACTATATGAAGGTGTTTATTGATGTTTTTATTTTAACAGAATATACTTTAAAAAGGTAGACTGGTTTAACCAGGGGAAATAAACCATTCTCTTTCTCCCTTCCCTAGGATGTAATTGACACGGCATGTGAAGTCCTGGCAGACCCTTCTCTTCCAGAGCTATTCTGGGGAACAGTAAGTATGTGTGAGGGAATGATACTATGGTATTCTCTGTAGCAAAGGATTTTATCCAGCAGTTACTTTGTGACAGGTCCTATACTAAGCATTTATGAGTAGTTTTCGTTTAATCTTCACAAAACTCTGTGAAGTAGATGCTATATATCATCATTTTGCATATGAGGAAATGGCTGAGAGATGTGAAATGACTTGCCCAAGATCACACAGCTAGAAAGAGACAACACCAGGATCAGGGCCCAGGTCAGTCTGATTTAAGTCTATAGCCCAAATCATTAACCAATGTGTTATCTATCCTACCCACCAATCTTTTTTTCACTTTGGGACTCTCTTAGGTACCAGTATTCCTGAAACTCTTAAAAGTACTTTTTGGGATTGTAACTCTATCTTATGCATTGTCAGAGTATTTTTGCTGGTCAGAGTGAGAATTTGTCTTGGGTCAGAAGTTTCTCACCAGGACTTGGTCTTGGCATTGACAGCAGCCTCAAACCTCAAGATCCAGCTGATGAATAAGTCTGTTTTCTCTTCTAGTCTTTTTCCTGAGATGCTAGCCAATCTTATAGAATCACTGCATTCCTGGGAGAAGTTAGTATGAAACAGTATTGAGATTTAGGATCTGTTGTTCGTGTGTGGTGGCTAAATGCTGACATGGTGTTGAGTGATTGTCAACCTTAGTGGAAACATGTGCAGAGGTAAACATTGGTGTCTTCCTATAGGAAGGATGACCAGGAAGAGGTTACTTCCGAGAATAGCAGTCTCTTTTCAGGTCCTGACTTAATCAGTTGTTGATAGCCTTTTTCTGTAGAAATCTGAAAATCTTTAATTATTAGGGAAAAATGATACTTACCTAAAGGAAAGAATTATTTTAGATTTTTTAATGATTGCTGAACAGTTTGGAGATGTGTTAATTTGTGCATTATGTGAAGGTCAGTGACTTGTCCCTTTGCCCACCATAGGAGCCAACCTCTGGTCTTGGGATCATTCTTGACAGTGTATGTGGAATGTTTCCCCATCTCCTGTCTCCACTCTTGGAATTGCTCCGAGCCCTTGTATCAGGGAAGTCCACTGCCAAAAAGGTAAGTTGTTCAGTCAGATGCCTAAAGAGAGTGGGAGATATTTTTTGTGTTTTTTTCATTAGGAACCCTTTTTGTTTTCCACATTGAAATTCTACTACCATGACAAGAGTTAACCTGAAGTTGAATGAAGGTTGCTAAAGATGGTGCCTGAATTGTATACAATTAAATAAAATTTTTTTTATGTTCCAATTACAGATACTGTGGTAGGTAAGACAAAATATGAAGCTTCTTAAAATCTAGTTGGGAGAGAGTAATAGATATAAGAAATAACTAATAAAACCAATAAATGTCTAAATAACAAAAAAAGATAATAATCATGTGAGTAATAAATACAATACTATTCAGGAGTGGGAACTATCTGTGGAGTCAGTGGGACTTCATTTGGGTATTGAAGAATGGAGAGGATTTGGAGAAGAGGGCAGAAAGCAATTTCAGGAAGAATAACAATGGTGGGCTCATAAGAAACTTGAGAGTCAGCACATAAAGAGTCTGGCTGAAAGAGCAGAAAAGCACATGTGGGACCCCCTCGCATGGCACCTAAGTGAACGGGTGACTGGGGTTCTTTCTGTGTGTTGGCAGGTATATAGTTTCTTGGATAAGATGTCGTTCTACAATGAACTCTATAAGCATAAGCCCCATGATGTGATCTCGCATGAAGATGGAACTCTTTGGCGGAGGCAAACACCCAAACTTCTGTACCCTCTTGGTAAGATAAAGGGATTCTTGGTTCAGTATCCTCTTTTACAGACAGCCTCTATTTAGACCTTATCACTGCAATTTTAATTGTTTTAATGCAAGGTGCATTTAAAGCAGGGCCTTCACCTCTCCCCTACGTGTGTTGATTTGTTGATAAATCCTTACAGTCAGTTTCTCTCTTTTTTAGTTAACTTTTTTTACACTATTGTATTTATTTCAAATATAATGCATGTTCATTGCAACAAGGTGGTGGTGTGGTGGTTAAAGCACTTGGCTGCCAACCAGAAGGTGGGCAGTTTGAACCCACCAGCTGCTCTGCGGGAAAGATGTAGCAGTCTTCTTCTGTAAAGATGACACCCTTAGAAACCCTGTGGGACAATTCTGCTCTGTCTTATAGGGTCTGTATGAGTCAGAGTCAACTCGATGGCAGTGGGTTTGGTTTGGTTTTAAACAATGCAGAGGAATATTTTAAAAAGTCATTCTTCAGTCCTATCTCTGTAAGATAATCAGTTAAGAATTTAGTGTGTGTCCTTTCATATATTTATGTATACTCTCACAAACTTATTCTGTAAGTTGATTTTTTTTTTACACATGTATCGGTAGATAGGTAAATTCAACTCATTCTTTTTAGTAACTACATAATTATTCCAGTGTCGTCTTTTTTTTTTTTTTTTTTTTTGCTTTTACAAACAAAAGTTTATTCTTTCACAGTTTAGGAGGCTAGAAGTCTGAATTCAGGGTGCCAACTCCAGTGGAAGGCTTTCTCTCTCTTTCAGTTCTAGGGGAAGGTCTTTGACATCAGTCTTCCCTTGGTGGGTCTAGGAGTTTCTCATTGCAGGGATCCTGGGTCCAAATGACGTGCTTGCTTCCAGGTTCTTCGTTCTTGGTGGTAGGAGGTCCCTCATAATTTTTTTAAAGTACTATTTCATTGTGTTTTTGGTGAAAGTTTACACAGCAAGTTAGATTCCTGTTTGACAGTTTCCAGACAAATTGATCAGTAACATTGGTTACATTTTTCACATTGTGTCAGCATTCTCTCTGTGTTCTGGTTGTTCCGTTTCCAGTACTCTAGTTTCCCTGCCCCCTTATCTTCTCATCTTTACTGTAGATTAAATGTGGACCTTTTAGACTCATGCAGATAGTTTTTTAGTAGAGCACCAATCTAACGGGTAATATCCTTTATTTAGTGTGTCACTCTGCTTTTCTGCTAAAAGGTGATCTCAGGGAATAGTTTTATTCAGAGTTTAAAGAGTATCACAGGGTGATAGTCTCAGCTGGTACAGTTAGTCTAGCCTTTTTAAGAATTTGTTTTGTTCTGCATTTTTCTCCCATTCTAACTGGGTTCATCTATTGTGACTCCAGTCAGATCAGTCAGTGGCGGTAGCCAGGTATTATCTAGTTCTTACGGTCTCAGGGTAGTTGAGGTCGTGGCTTGTGTAAGCTATCAGTCTTGTAGACTTGTTTCTTCTCTGAGATTTTGGTTACCCTTTTACTGTTTTGCTTCTGATAAGTAGAGACCAGTAGTTGAATCTTAGAGGGCAACTCACAAGCTTTTAAGATCCTAGGTGCTACTCACTTCACTAGGATGTAGAACATGAACTTTGTGAGTTATATTATTCCAGTTGACTGAGTTGTCCCACGAGACTGGTTCTCAGCTTTCAACCCCGGAAAACTAATCTCGGAAGGTATTTGGTTATGTATGAGGAGTATCTGTAGTTAATGCTTTCAATGAATATAGGTACCTGCCCATGTATATCTGTAATTATTCATGAATATAGATACTTCTCTCTGTTCTCACATACGTATACACTTGTACCTACCCATACGTGTATATGCCTGTACCCATCCATGGAGCCCTGGTGGTGTAGCGGTTAAGAGCTACAGCTGCTAACCAAGAGGTTGGCAGTTTGAACCCACCAGCCACCCCTTGGAAACCCTATGGGGCAGTTCTGCTCTGCCCTATAGGGTTGCTGTGAGTCAGAATCGACTCTGTGGCAATGCATTTGATTTTGTTTTTTATATCCATCCATATGTGATCCTAGACTCATTTTTCTGGTCTTTGTTGGAATTGTTGCCCTCTTATATATGTCAGGAAAATCCTGGTGGCATAGTGGTGAAGAGCTACATCTGCTAACCAAAAGGTCAGCAGTTCAAATCCACCAGGCGCTCCTTGGAGACTCTATGGGGCAGTTCTACTCTTTCCTGTAGGGTCACTATGAGTCAGAATTGACTCGATAGCAACAGGTTTGGTTTGGTTTTTGGTTTATATATGTCAGAGTCTTCAGTACAGGCATCCTTTTCTCTTGAGCGCTTCTTAGTGACATCATTTACTTTGGTGATGCTCTGCTCACTACATCCACATTCGATGCCACTTTTCTCATCACCAAAGATAACAAGTATCTGTGATCTAAAGCGTGATGTCGCATAATTTTTTGTCTTTCTCCTTCTCAGGGACATTTAGACTGTATCAGATTTCTGCAACTGCAAACAATGCTGCATGGGGTACATTTACCCTTATATACTGGTGCTTTTATTTCTAGTAGATAGAATCCCCAAAGTGGGATTGCTGGGTAAAAAGGGTGGGCCACATTTAAAAAATTTAAATACATAATGTCAAATTAAATTGTAGAAAAAGGTTGTAGCAATTTATTTTTCTACTGGCAGTGTATAAGAGTGACCATTTATTACTTTTAAGCTCACGTATATTCCAGATGTTGAAGGAACAAAATATAGACAGGACAGCCTTACTATTCTAATTCTGACATCGTGACTGACTTACCCAGTGTTCTAGTTACTAACAGTACTACAATATGGTCTTCCTGTAGTCCTCATTTAAATGGAAAACCACTCTCTGTACTCAGCTGTTTTTCAGACACATAGAAAGCGTTATTTCCTCAACTGAGGATGAGGTTTTTTTGTGTGTGTGTGTGTGTTTTAGGTGACGTTTACAGAGCAAATTAGGAGAATTTATTTTTAATGGAAAAAGCTGTAGGAATGTTAGACTCTAAGCAAAGACTATATGTTTCTGTGTGATTAAATATTGGTGTTAGATAGAGGAGTCACCTCTTTCTGTTGTGTGCTCAGATAGACTAGTTTCTCTTCCTTCTTTCCTTAGGGGGTCAGACCAACCTTCGCATACCTCAGGGCACTGTGGGCCAAGTAATGCTGGATGATAGGGCTTATCTGGTACGCTGGGAGTACTCCTACAGCAGTTGGACCCTCTTTACCTGTGAGATTGAAATGCTGCTTCATGTTGTTTCAACTGCAGGTGAGGTCAGCTTTGGGAGACATCATTATGGGGAGGAAAAATGGACATGCTTAAAGGATAGACAGATAATTTCAAGGCCATTCGGGACCATCAAGACTATGATTTGTTTGATTTATTTGGGTCTCAGAGACTATTCAGCAGTCTTAAAAGAATTTATTTTCATGAGGTCACAGGTTGTCTTTCCCCTCAGATGTAATTCAGCATTGCCAGCGGGTCAAGCCCATCATTGATCTTGTCCATAAGGTCATCAGTACAGATCTGTCGATTGCAGACTGCCTCCTGCCAATCACGTCCCGCATTTACATGCTGCTGCAGCGGTGAGTCTCTGGTGGAGAACCCTCAGCTGCATGACAGAGCTCTTGGCAGTTACTCTCTTGGTTTCTAGGAGCCTGACCACACATCCAGTGGATGAAAGTTAACACATATTCCTCTGTGGCAAACTCTGGAATGATATATACTCCCAGCTGAGGGGTTTCCTGTTTCTACATCTCTGCTGAGAAGGAGGGACTTGGGAAGAGGGAACTGGAAAATGTTTGTGATAGAACAAGTGGTATTATTCCTCTTGCTGAATACAGTACACTTTTCTCCAACCAGGTTAACAACAGTGATCTCCCCCCCTGTGGATGTTATTGCTTCTTGTGTCAATTGTTTGACTGTTTTGGCTGCCCGGAATCCAGCAAAGGTGAGATGCCAAGTCTTCCCAACAGCCAAAAAATGTTACTACTTGGTGTGTATCTGAAGACACATGGACATTTGACTCTTTTTTCCTTCTCAGGTCTGGACTGATCTTCGTCACACAGGTTTCTTACCATTTGTGGCTCACCCAGTCTCCAACATGAGTCAGATGATTAGGTGAGCCAGGTCTGAGAGTGGGTAGAGTATGTTCCCAAAGGAGAACATTTCAGGTCTAGCTTAGCTTTATTAGTTTTTAAAGAAGCTTCTTTTTACCTGTTTACTCTATCTGCTCCTTACCTGTTCAGCCCTCTGACTGGAATTTGGAGGAATGAGTTAGACAAGGTAAAAGGAGATGATGGGACTTGGGGCACAGAGGCTGTTCTCTTCTATCAGAGCAGCACTGGTGGTTCAGAGTCTTGAAATCCTGAGAGAGGGAGATTGTTCTCATCCAGTGGCAACCACATTAGGTACTTGGGTGTTTATTTCCCAACCTAGAGAATCCAGAGGTTTCTGGATCCAGGGAATTGACTTTCCTTTCTTAAATTATCCACAGTCACTCTGTGCTTTTCCTTGTTTCACGGGTACTTGAGCTTGCCCAGTAGACAAGTGCCATCTTAACTACCTGAGCATTCTCAGCTTGCTCCCTCTTGCTTGTAAGACAGGGATGTTTCTCTGACCTTCATTTGGTTTTTCACTTTAAGCTTTTTGAAGTTGTACATAAATAAAACATGTTCTTAATGTTTGTTCTGGGTATAAAATTGCCTGGATTTGATTAATTCCTTTGCAGAGCTTTCTACTTTATGCCTGAGCCATCTAGACAATTTCTGTATAGCAGTGCTTTGTGATTACAGTTTCTTGAAACCTTGTAATTGCCCTGTAATTTTTTTTTCTCTGCCTCCCTCTTTTCCCAGTGCGGAGGGGATGAATGCTGGAGGCTATGGAAACCTCTTGATGAACAGTGAACAGCCCCAAGGCGAGTACGGGGTCACCATTGCTTTTCTGCGATTGATTACCACTCTAGTCAAGGTAAAATCTGGTCAGATGATTCTGAAATTGTGTCCTTGCCACCTGCTATTGTAGTCTTCTTGTCTGGAGACAGAACAGTTGTCCTGACGTTAGGATGACAACAGTTTCTATATATTGAGTTCCTACTATGTACCAGGTTCTATAGTAGGTGCTTCATGTGAATTTATTTAATATTCTCAGGAGACTTAGGAGGTAAAATTGAAGAGGCCATAAGGTTTAATGCAGTGATCGTCAAGCTGTTTTGACTGTAGCCCAGAGTAATAACTACATTTTGTATCATGCCCTAGTATACA
This sequence comes from Dugong dugon, assembly GCA_030035585.1. Lineage (NCBI taxonomy): Eukaryota > Metazoa > Chordata > Mammalia > Sirenia > Dugongidae > Dugong > Dugong dugon. The sequence continues at coordinate 73,705,249 of CM057471.1, forward strand.
CGTGTGTATACTCCTGAAGCAAAGCTTCATAGTGCAGCACTTACTACATAAGATGCACCTTTTTTTTTTTTTTTAAATATTTTATTGAGTTTTTGGTGTAAGTTTGCAAGTTAGGTTCCCATTTAACAATTTCTAAACAAGTTGTTCATTGACATTAGTTACATTTATCACAGTGTGTCAGCATTCTCTTTAATTGTATTCAGCTTGTTCTCTTTCTAGTACTCTAGTGTCCCTGCCACCTTATCTTCTCATCTTTGCTTTTGAGTAATTGTTGACCTTTTGGTCTCATGTTATGAGTTACATCCTTTATTCTGTGTGCCACTCTGCTATTTTGCTAAAAGGTAATCCCAGGAGATAGGTTTGGTTCTGGTTTAAAGAGTGTCTCAGGGCAATAGTTTCAGGGAGTCCCCTATCAAGAGTTATACTTTGATACTTTCAATTCTGGTTTTTGTTTTTGTGTTTTTTTAAAGTTGTGATCATTAACTGATTTCATAATCCACTAATGGGTCACAACTCAGTTTGAAAAATACTGGCGTAGCAGTTAAGAGCATGGGTTTTGTATTGAGATAGAATTAAGTTTAAATTCCAGCTTGACCACTTATAGCTTCATGACCTTGGTTAGGTACAGAATTTCTCAGAAGCTCTATAAAATAGGAATAATAGTTACAGTTTCTGCCACATGGAGTTTATGAGAGAGTCATGCAGGCGAAGCACTGAGCACACTTCCAGACCACAGAACATCATAAATGAATGCTTTAAAAAATAGGAACAATACTGTAGAGAGATGTGGATATAGATACAGATGTTTATAATATCGATATTATAATAAAGTGTGCAAAGACCTGCAGTTAGAAAACCAAAAGGGAAGAACACGCTCGTCATTTCTCAAGCTGAAAAAACTGAAGAAAAAATTCAAGCCTCGAGTTGTTCAAAAGCAGAGACATTACTTGAGGACTAAAGTGCGCCTGACCCAAGCCATGATATTTTCAGTTGCCCCATATGCACGCAAAAGCTGGAATATGAATAAGGAAGAATTGATGCCATTGAATTATTGTGTTGGCAAAGAATAATATACCATGGACTGCCAGAAGAACAAACAAATCTGTCTTGGAGTACTGCTTGGAAGCGAGGATGACGAGACTTCATCGCATGTACTTTGGACATGTTATCAGGAGGGACCAGTCCCTGGAGAGGGAGGACATCATGCTTGGTAAGGTCAATGAAAAAGAGGAAGACCCTTGACGAGATGGATTGACAACAGTGGCTGCAACAATGGGCTGAAACATAGCAAATTGCCTGGATTTGATTAATTCCCTTGCAGAGCTTTCTACTTTATGCCTGAGCCATCTAGACAATTTCTGTACAACAGTGCTTTGTGATTACAGTTTCTTGAAACCTTGTAATTTCCCTGTAATTTTTTTTTCTCTGCCTCCCTCTCTTTTCCCGGTGCGGACTAGGCAGTGTTTCGTGCTACTGTACATAAGGTTGCTATGAGTTGGAACTGACTCAACAGCACCTAACAATAGCAACACAGATGTTTATCTGTATATAAATAAAGAACTCCCATTTTTAAGATAAGGAGGAACTGATGTTAAGTAGTTTTAGGACAAAGAATTTAGGGTATCAGATCTCCTTTCTGGTATTCCAGTGATAGGGTGGAGGGGTTGTCATGATGATCATGACGGTGAAATTGGCATTCTCCTTTATCAACAATCCTATATTCTTTATGTGTAAGGTACCTCCCTTCCTCCCAGATTTAGTCGTTATCTCTCTTCCTCATGTGGGTATTTTTGTGACATAGTCACATTGGTCTTTTTAGGTTTTTTTTTCAGATTTAGAGAAATGCACAACTTGGTCTCAGTTGACCTAAGGTGTTCTGATGTCTTTTTTTCACTAATGGCCAAGGCTGGCCCAGATTACATTTGAACTTATGGTTTTGGAGTTAGTAAATCTTTAGTAACTAAATGACTTTTCCTGCATTCACATGGCAGAAGCCCTCACAGCATGGTTTCTTGTAGGGGCAGCTTGGTAGTACCCAGAGCCAAGGGCTGGTACCTTGTGTCATGTTTGTTCTGAAGGAGATGCTTCCCAGCTATCACAAGTGGCGCTACAATTCTCATGGTGTGAGAGAGCAGATTGGTAAGGACAGCGGGACAGGGAAGGCTTGGGGGAATTTCTGGCTCCCTAGAGATTTCTTTATCTCTCTTTCTTGGGGTAAGGGCATTCCTATGTCTTTTCCGGAGTCCAGGTTGCCTGATCTTGGAGCTGATCCATGCGATTCTGAACCTGTGTCATGAGACAGATCTGCAGAGCAGGTATGAGAAGAGTGATTGCTAGAGCTTGGTGCTCCTAGATGCTATTGTTCATCAAGGGAAGACATGGGCTTCTGCTGTGCAGATTCATCTCATTTCTTTCAGAGAACTCACCTTTGTTGAGCCCAGAGCTTACTACACTTGAGGTTGTGATTTGCTTTTCACTGGACTGTTTACCCTTTCTCCTTTTGAAGAGAAGAGCAAATGAAATGGGAACGAGACTCTGTGTGTGTGTGTGTGTGTGTGTGTGTGTGTGTGTGCGCGCGCATGTGCGCGCACACGTGTGTGTGTTGTGTGTGCATACACACCGAAACTGGTCTATATGTCTTTAGGGCACTACATATAGGTCTGTCTTGTTTTAATGGTTGCATGGCATTCTATCGTATGGATTAATCACGGTCTATTCAGTAAATATTTTCATTAATTGGTGGACATTTAGATTGTTTCTCAAGTTGGTTTTTAGGATCAAGTCTATTCCAGGCAATTGATCAGAGTGTCTTCTTCTGGCAAAGAGAGCTGATCTGTGTCACTGATGTGCAACTGATTAGGTTACCACCCTAGCCTAGGTGGACAATGCCCTTTCCTTCCAAGGATAAATGTGGTGACTTCCTAGTAACTCAGAATGCCTCTGTCTTCCAGTCACACTCCCAGCCTTCAGTCTCTGTGCATCTGCAGTCTGGCCTACACAGAAGCGGGACAGACCATTATCAACATCATGGGCATCGGCGTGGACACCATTGACATGGTGATGGCAGCTCAGCCCCGGAGGTAGGACTCCCTCGCCACCTTTCCCCCATTTATCTTTATTGTGCCTGAGACTGCATATTCTAAGAACTCTAGCTTAAGGTAACTTGAAGTAGCTTTTTTAAAACAATCATGTTCTTCCTAGAACATAGCCCTTAGACAGCCTACTGGCTGCTATGTGGGCTGGCCATAGCAAGGGGAGTTAATTACTCCTTGTCTCTCCTGGTTTGGACTGGAGACTCCGAACAGAAGTAGTTGAACTCTGGGATTATTGTTGGAATCTAATTCATGAGAGCACGTATGTTACAAATGATGTCATATTGTCTGAATCAACTTTGGTTTCCATTTGGCACCCTAGTGACGGAGCAGAGGGCCAGGGGCAGCTGCTGATCAAGACAGTGAAACTGGCATTCTCCGTCACCAACAATGTTATTCGGCTGAAACCTCCTTCTAATGTGGTGTCCCCCCTGGAACAAGCTCTCACACAACATGGTATGTATTTCTGTTCCACTTGGCAACTTATTGCGTGTAAGTACATGTTTCTGACTCTGCTTTTGGAGGTCAACAGTATTTTCTGATTAATTCCTTGAGGAAATTTGCAAATGATCATCAATTTCCATTTTGGACTTGGAAATAAGAGTACTGGATCATACTTTATTTCTACCTCCTATTGATGACAAAATAATTGTTAAGGACATGGGCTCAAAGTTAAACTGCCTGGTTTAAATTTTGGCTCCAACAAGCTGTGTGACCTTGGACACATTACTAAACTCTACCTCAGGTTCCTCATCTGTAAAATGGGGATAATAAAGTAATAATCTATTTTATAAGATTATAGTAAAGGTTAAATAAATTACTACATGTAAAACATAGACTCCTGGTACCTAGCAGGTATTGGCTATTATTCTATCACCTTAAACTGGTCATTTAATCCCTTTGGAACCCACTTTCCTCCTTTTCAAGGAGGTGTTCAGATAATATCTAAGGCCCTTTCTAGCCATATCATTTTGAGATTTCTGTGATTTTTGCATTTCAGTGCAATGCTTCAGTGTGATGCCTTTTTCTAACCTATTTTTTTGGAAGACTACCTGTTTTCTTCAGATTATCTCTTTTTCTGCTCTTCATGAATTGGATTGAATTGTTTACCTACAATTCTATCCTGACCGTCCTGTTTGCCACTGAAAAAAGTCAGAATGATACGGCCACATGGTTTTGGTTTGGCCCCCAAATTATTGAGGGTAAATTCTCTCACGTTTATGAGCCTTTTTGAAAGCAACCTCTCTAGGAGCTTGACTCAGGCACACTTGATGTCTCAGCTGACTCCTGTGCTTCTTCAGGTGCCCATGGGAACAACCTCATTGCTGTTCTAGCCAAATACATCTACCACAAACATGACCCTGCTTTGCCACGTCTTGCCATCCAACTGCTGAAACGTCTGGCCACGGTAGGATTCCACTTCACCATCCGGAGCCCCAGAAAACTGACTCTTTTGCTTGGGACTACTCTTGCCTTCTCCCAAGAGAAACAGCTGGCTTGTACTTTTCTGACTTTTATAGCAATATAGCCATACACATACACTTAAATATAAATGTGTGTTTATGAGGGGGTTTTTTTGTTTGTTTTTTCTGATTACAAAAGACTTACGTACTCATTGTAAAAAATTAAACATTGCAAATATATGTAACATAGAAAGTTAGGGTACCTTATGATCCCCTCGTTCTGAGAGTCCCTATGAGCAGATTGGTACACATTGTTCCACATTTCTTTCTTCTTATCTGTGCTTATATATTAAAAGGTGTTTGGGTGTGTGCTTTTGTTTTTTACAGGAGTAGAATTCACTATACATATTGTTTTGTGGCTAGGTTTCGTTACTTAACAGCGTATTTTGCAGTCTTTCCTTTGGATAGGTTGGAGCTACTTCATTCTTTTTAATGTTTGCATGGCATGCCATTGAATGGATGCATCATAACTCATTTGGGCTATGTAAACAGTGCTGCAGTAAACATTATTATCCATAGAACTCTAAAAGCTTTTGTTCACAGTCCCTAAATATTAAATAAATTGATATGGTATCCTGGCCACAAGGGACATCATCAGTTTTTTAATCTTTGCCATTCTAATAAGCAAAAAAGATATTCTCTCATGTTTACTTTGCATTTATGTGATCGTGAGAGAGGTTGAGCATCTTTTTATGTTGATTACCGTTTCTCCTGTAAATTGTTAGACATCTGGTGCTGTAGTTCTCCTGAAGTAATCTCCCTTCTGACTCAGAACTACGAGTCTGAATGTTTCACTTCCTGCCCCTCTTCTGGGAATTCTCCAGCACCCTCCTGCAGAAGCCTCTTGAGGTTGCCTGGAGGCAGAGATCTAAGCCTACCTGTCCCGGTCTCCACCAGGTGGCCCCAATGTCGGTGTATGCCTGTCTGGGCAACGATGCGGCTGCCATTCGCGATGCCTTCCTGTTTCGGCTGCAGAGCAAGATTGAGGACATGCGCATCAAAGTCATGGTTTTGGAATTCCTCACAGTTGCAGTAGAGACCCAGCCAGGCCTCATTGAACTGTTTCTGAACCTGGAGGTGAAGGACGGCAGTGATGGCTCCAAGGTGAGCCTCCACCTCCGATGAAGTTGAGAGATGGCTCCCTGGGAGGGGTACAGCTGCTGGCAGTGGCTGTGGACCTGAACTCTCACCTGTCCCCTCTTGCAGGAATTCAGCCTTGGGGTGTGGAGCTGTCTACACGCAGTGCTGGAGCTGATTGATTGCCAGCAGCAGGATCGATACTGGTGCCCACCCCTGCTGCATCGTGCAGCCATTGCCTTTCTGCATGCCCTGTGGCAGGACCGTCGGGATAGTGCCATGCTGGTCCTCAGAACCAAGTAAGTCTGACTCTGGGAGTTATTTAACTCAGAGTCTCATTGTCCTTGTCTAAAATGAGGGTTACAATGGTTCCTATCTCACAGTTTTGTTGTGACAGTTCACCGACGATATGTATAAAAAGTGCTTTTTGCCTGGTTTGATACATAGGAGTTTTACTCTTATTCTCTTAATGCTGCCTCTAGCAGGTACCATCTTTAACTTTTAACTGCCTTTGTGCTCCCGCCTTCTGGTAGCCACAATTAACCCACTGTTCTTAGAAACGGTATATTCAGATGGGAGTCTAGCTTGCTGAACCATTGGACCAAAACACCCTTCTTCTCATGGACTCTGTTGGCACAAAGGAAGGAATATTAAAAAGGCTAAATATGGGAGTCTGATGTCCTCATTTCCCTCTTCACTCTCTTCTTTGTGGGACTTTTGGGAAAGTAAAGTAGGATGAGTCGTTAAGGTTTTTACTGACCAACTCTAGAAAGTATAATTGTATTTCTGGAGATGAAAAACTGATTTTCGCTATGAAACCGTTTACATATATGTAGGAACAAATAAGCTACATGTTAAGATCGGGACTAGTAAAATATGGAGAGGTAACCACTGAAGGCAGTTAGAGGAGAAAAGGACTATGTGAGAGAAACTGTGATTTCCAGTGTATTTCCTTTTTAGACCCAAGTTTTGGGAGAATTTAACCAGCCCGCTGTTTGGAACCCTTTCTCCCCTCTCAGAAACATCTGAGGTAAGCTGTGTTGAAGGATGGGACAATGACTGGAAGTCCCTGGGAGGAAAGCATGGGCTGTGAGGTGTAGAAAATGATACCTCCCCTAGTTAAACAACCAGAATTATTCTTCATTAGAAACTTTTTTCTCAAGTGCCTGCTTCCTCTTTCTTTAATGTCTTGCTTTGGGAAGAAAAATGGCATACCTTTTCTGCGTTGATGTCTCTGTGGTCTTGTTCACTCATTTGGAGACATTGTGAACCTGACGCTTCTGCTCTTGATTTACATTTGCTAGGGAACATGCTTTCTTGTTTTTCAAATACTGGATCCCTGCTCTGTTACACTGTGGGGGGCACCAGAGAAGAGGTTTCTCCATGTGACTGGTTTCTGCTCTGCTCTTCCCCTCCACAGCCCAGCATCCTGGAAACCTGTGCCCTAATTATGAAGATAATTTGCTTGGAGATATACTATGTTGTTAAGTGAGTCTTTTCCCCTTTTGAGACTTTAATTAAAGGTTGGGATGGGCAGATCATAGTGGCCCACCGTTGGGCCAAAGCCGAGGAGAGAGCTGGTTTGGAACCATTTATGGAGGGCCAGCGAATTGTCTCCTGGGCCAATCCATTGATGGCATTTATGATTGTCAAAGAAGTATTGTGAAGCCAACTCTGTGTGACCAGGATTTTATGGAGGAGAAATTCTGGAAAAGGCTTCAACCTAACCCATTATGTTGAGCAAGAAGTATGAACCTCACACATTGGAGTTGATCCTGGAGCCATCTGCCTTTAAGCCCATGTGAGGTTGCTTTCTCTGCCTCAGGAATGGTCTATGCCCATCATATTCCTATCAGAATCTAACTGTGGCTTTGTTTTTTCTTGACACTCTAGGGGCTCACTAGACCAGTCATTAAAAGATACACTCAAGAAATTTTCCAGCGAAAAACGCTTTGTCTACTGGTCAGGGTATGTCAAATCCTTGGCAGTTCACATGGCTGAAACAGAGGGCAGCAGCTGCACCTCCTTGGTAGAGTACCAGTTGCTGGTTTCTGCTTGGCGGATGCTTCTCATCATTGCCACCAGTCATGTAAGAACCTTCTTGGGCTAGTCTTCACTTCGGTATCCTAGCAACAATATGTTGAGGTGCCTAGTAGATACAGCCTCTTGGGATGAAAAACGAATCAGGATTTATCCCTGAGAGCTAAATGTAACGGGTTCTGTGCCAAGAGATTGGGGGTAATATGGGTGTTTGAGGGTGTTGGGTCCAACAAGAGACACATAAGAACAGTGCAGAGAACTAATTTAAAAATCCCTTTAGACATCCATAACAAGCCTCCTCTAGCTACATTTGTGGTCTTGAATAGGTCTAAGGGGCTCCCTTCCTTAGTCTGCCTCTCATGCAAATGCGTGATTGCCTTCTCTTGCTTTGTGCCCTATAGATGCTAGGTAAATATTTGTTGATTAGCCAGCAGGTGGCTGTAACAGCTGCAGCAACACCTTCTCTAGAGAGCAGTTTGTAGTTTATTTCATTGGTTCGTAGAAAAGAATAGAGCCTGCTGTGTCTGTAGTGTCTCTGCACTGAGAGTTGGTTTTTGGAGCAGGTTAACATTGGGGAAGAGCTTGTGTGGTTTTCTTGTGGTTTGACACCATACTATTTTTTTTGTAAGGACTAGGTGTTAAACTGCTTTTCCCTGGGGAATCCAGATTAATACCTTGACTTCATTAATAACTTCAGCTTGGTAGATGCTTCCCTGTTCTGAACATACTTTTGCGATCTCAGTGAGATGTTCCCTAAAGCCAGAGCTCCCACTTCCTTGGAGCTTTGATCCTAGAAAGAGTGAGTGTGTGAGTGTTCTTGCTGTGGCACAAATGGTCATGGGCCCCTGAGACTCCACACACACCAAATGACTCAGTCATCTTTGGGGAATGATTGATTCTCCCGCGAATAACCTCTGTGTCACCTGCCTTTTAGACCCTAGCCAGGCAGCAGTTTTTGAGTTGTTTTTGAGTTCTGAAAATCCTGCCATTCTCTTTCCTTTTCGGAAACCTATTTGGTCAAGTCTAGGACATTAATCGTTCATTCATTTATTCATTTTAGGAATATTAATTAAATGTTTACCATGTGCCAGGCACCAGGGATACAGCAGTGAATAAAGGCGTATAGGTCCTTGATCTTAGGGAGAGAGGCCCAGGAGGGAGCCAAATTATAAACAAATTCACAAATAAAAAATACAGTTTTAGATTGTCATAATTTGCTATGAAGAAAATAATCAAAATGCTATGGTAGAGATTAATTTTAGATAGGGCTGATTGGGAGGCCCTCTCTAAGGAGGTGATATCCAAACTGAGACCTGAATAGTGCAGAGAAGCCTTTTAGTTAAAGACTTGTGGAAGAGAGCAGTCTAGGTAGATGGAATCCTAAGTATGAAGGTCTGGTTGTGGAAAAGAGCTTGGTGTGTTTAAGGAGGAAGGAGGCAAGTACGGCTGGAATATAGTGAGCCCATGGAAGTGATACCAGAGTTAGTTGGACTAGATTACATGGGGCCTCTTAGGCCATGGTGAGGAGTTTGGTTTGTATTTCTAATACACTGGGAGGCCTTTGAAGGGCTTTAAGGAGGAGAGGGGTGTAGCCATGAAGAGGAAGTGTTACTGGGCTTGGTTCTGACATCTAAAGATGGACAAAGAAACAGCATGGGCATTAAGACCCATTTTAGTCAGGGAGACAATGACTTATCTATGACTAGGTGCCTGACAGAAGATCTCAAGTTTTTTAGCTTCTAAAGTCTGGGAAATTTCCTGAACCAAGACCTTTTTCTGTTCTTTGCAGGCAGATATCATGCACCTGAGCGACTCTGCGGTGCGTCGCCAGCTCTTTCTTGAAGTGCTTGATGGGACCAAAGCATTAGTAAGTGTGTCTAGGAGATTTCATGTTCTTTCACGGGAGAAGGTCTCTGAAATCAAAATAGTAGAGTTCTGAGTCTGCCAGCTGCACAAGTGGTCAGATCAAAGGGCTCAGCCTAGGAGACCTGAGGCTGCAGTGGGGAAGCCAAGGCCTGCTGCTGCCATGCCAACCCTTGGTCTCTCCCACTCTGTCCCATCCCTGTGGGCGCGCTGCTGGGGTCAGTGGATGTAGCTCAAATCCTGCCACTGTGTCAGCTCACAGGAAGCCAGACTCTAACCACTCTGCTCTCTCCCCTCAGCTTCTTGTTCCATCCTCAGTGAACTGCCTCCGCCTTGGCTCCATGATGTGCACCCTGCTGCTTATCCTTCTCCGGCAGTGGAAGAGGTGAGGGCTGTGCCCAGAGAGGTGGGCTTGAGGCTGGGAGTCTCCACAACCATGCCTGCTCGCTTCTCTTTACCGACCCTTTACCTCGCCACATGTGAGAAATTGGGTCTACAGTGGGCTATAGGTTCATTTAACTTTCTGTCATAGGGAATGGGACTGATAGCAAACACACAGGTGGGAGGCAAAGACTCCGGGTGGGGCAGAGGCATTTGTGACCTTTTTGTGAGGTGTGTACTCCCTCCCTCTGCACCTTGACATTTTTTCTAGAGAGTTAGGTTCTGTGGATGAAATTCTTGGCCCCTTGACGGAGATCCTGGAGGGAGTGCTGCAGGCAGACCAACAACTAATGGAGAAGACGAAGGCCAAGGTGTTTTCAGCGTTCATCACAGTGTTGCAGATGAAGGAGATGAGAGGTGAGGGGCAAACTGCAATGGGGGAGTAGCAGTAGCAGTATTCCTGCCCCTGCTGGCTGCCCACTTAGGCAGGGCTTCCTTGTTTTCACTCTTGGAGCTCTTGTCTTCTAGAAAGTTCTTTTTCTTCCCCACTTTTTCCCTCATCTTTTCCTCTCGTGAGACAGTTGCTTTCCCTCTGAATACCATACTACATTCCCAGTCACCTGCCTGGGAAGGAGAATTTGTTGTGTAGTGAGAGTTGATAATGATGAGCATGGCATTGTTCCCTTCCTGTCTGCTCTACAGTAAGTGACATCCCCCAGTACTCCCAGCTGGTGTTTAACGTCTGTGAGACCCTCCAAGAAGAGGTGATTGCACTTTTCGACCAGACCCGCCACAGCCTGGCATCGGGCAATACCACAGAGGACAAGGACAGCATGGAGACAGATGACTGCTCTCGGCCTCGGCCCAAGGACCAGCGTGATGGGGTGAGGGAACGTCCTAGAGCAATATGTCCTTCACACACACGTCCAACAAATAGTAACTGCCTGCCTGCTCTGTGCCAGGCCCAGTACTAGACCCTGGGGGCTATTAGTGAACAAAACAGATGGTCACTGTACTGATGGAGTTCCCAGGCTAGTGGGAAAAAGCTAGTAAACCAGAGACTATGCAGAGAAATAGGAATTCACTTGTGACAACTACTACAGGAGGGAAGTACAGGGAAAATGTAACACTTGGGTTTCTAACCTAATCTGGGCACTGAGGGAAGGCTTCCTAGAAAGTGCTTTTTCAGTGGCGACCTAAAGGATTAGTAGAGCCAGCCAGGCAAAGCGTTCAGGGGCAAATATTTGGGCAGAGAGAGCAGCACATGGTAAAGCATGGGTCAGGAGCATCTTGTGACCTGAAGGAGGGCTGGTGTCAGCTCAGAGTAGAAGGCTGGGTGGGGAGTGTGGAGTGAGATGGGGCTGGAGAGGGAGGTGCTAGATGTGCAAACCTGGCAGGGTCTTTGGTCTGTATCCTAAGTGAAATAGGAAGTGATTTAAGGATGTTTAATCAGGGGAGAGGAATGATCAGATTTTCACTCTAGAAAGATCACTCTGGATGGTATGTTGTTGTGAGGTATGGTTGAGTCGATTCCGACTCATGGTGACTCCGTGTGACAGAGTAGAAGTGCCCCACATGGCTTTCTCGACTGTAATCTTTATGGAATCAGATCACCAAGTCTTTCTTCCTCAGAGCTGCTAGGTGGATTTGAACAGCCAACCTTTTGGTTAGCAACCGAGCACTTAACTGTTGCATCTCCAGGGCTGGATGCAATGTTTTTCAAACTGTGGGTCTTGAAATCAGTTTAGTTGGTTTCAACCAACTCTTTTTTTTTTTTTTTAAATGAAGTAGAATAAAATGCAAAAGAAAATATTAAGAGTGTTTTGTAGGATGGAAGAGTAGCTACTTAGGTCAGTGAAGTAATAGGGTGTAGAAGAGTATAATGTAAAAGGTATTTATTACTATGAGTCACGGTCAGAATAAGTTTAAAAAGCAGCTGGTATACAGAATAGGTTAAAGAGGATCAAGAGTGGATGAAGGGTGACCGTTGAGAGGCAGCTGCATCATTGCAGCAAGAGGTAATGTCACATAGACTCCATGCCAGTGGCAGAGTTAGTAGAGTTAACCAGAAGTGAAATGAGAAGTAGCATGACATTTTGGGTGTTGGGGGAGGGAGTTGTTGGTTGAGGGGTTGCTCATGAGGGTGAATGGAGTTGCTGCTATTCCCTGAAAAGTAGACACTGGAGAGAAGCAGCTTGGAAAGGATCTGATTTAGTTCAGCTCTGTTGGGGATGTATACAACCGTCTAGGTCTTGGGGACCCAGGCCCAGGACTATCGGCCCTTCTTCTCTTCCTCTCCTGGATTGCTTCCTTCCCTGGGTCCTAGCAGGTGTGTGTCCTGGGCCTGCACCTGGCCAAGGAGCTATGTGAGGTGGATGAGGATGGCGACTCGTGGCTGCAGGTGACCCGCAGACTCCCAATCCTGCCGACCCTCTTCACCACCTTGGAGGTGAGCCTTCGCATGAAGCAGAACCTGCATTTCACCGAGGCTTCGTTGCACTTGCTGCTCACCCTGGCTCGCACCCAGCAGGTATGAGGCAAACCTGAGTGCAAGAGGGGGCCATCTTGTGCTGAGTGGCTTCTGACACTGTTCGCAGTTTTCCCTGTAAGCCGTAGTCTAGCCTGAGAGTGCTGCCTGACCCCGGGCAGAGTGGCTGTGGGCTCAGCTCCCACGGTGGTGGTGTAGTGACAGGCTCTGTCTTACTCCACGTCCTTTCCTTCCAGGGAGCCACAGCAGTAGCTGGAGCTGGCATCACCCAGAGCATTTGTTTGCCCCTCCTGAGTGTGTACCAGCTCAGCACCAATGGGACAGTGCAAGTGAGTGCTGGGGCTTGCCCGGAGGCCTGAAGTAGCCAAGCTGAAGTTCCAGTTGAAAACTGCACCCCCACTACCACTTAGTCTTTTGTTTGCTCCTGAAGTTGCTCTCTTCTTTAGTGGCATGTCTAATGTACTAATGATGAGGAAATCACAATACTGATCTCTAGCGAGAGAAGGTTGGCCACTGAAAGGTACCACTTGGGCTATACTCACCAGCTGTGGGAGATGGGGTGCATAGTTTCTTTTATAGCCATAAGGAGGGCCAAGCCAGATTAAGTCCCTGGTATTATGGTGCTACAGCACAGCTAGGACAGCTGTCCTCTCCTCTCTGCCTCCCAAAGGCAGTGGTGCAAATGTGACTTCTGCTCCATGCTTGCCCCCTCTGACCAAGAACAGGAGAAGGCAAGTGGGTACTGTGAGCACCTGATGGGAACTCAGTACCTAGTCCTCTATGTACCTTGGCTATTACTAGTTTAGTAAACCAAAAAAAATCCAAACCTGCTGCTGTGAGTGGGCTCCGACTCATGGTGACCCCCTATGTGTCAGAGTAGAACTGTGCTCCATAGGTTTTTCAATGGCTAGTTTTTTGGAAGTAGATCACCAGGACTTTCTTCCGAGGCACCTCTGGGTAGACTCAGACTTCCAACCTTTCAGTTAGCAGCTGAACATGTTAACCATTTGCACCACTCAGGGACTCCTCTAGTTTAAGAGATGTCTCCTAATCTTAAGAGTCATTTTCAGCCTAATATCTCAGGGTATTAGAGTCATGAAGTATTTTAAATTTAGCCCAGACACCATTTAGAGGAAGAATGCAGGGCAGTGACATGCCTAAGCTCACACAGTTTGTTAGTGACAGACTTTAGTCTAGAACCCAGGATTCTTGTATCTCTGCCTAGTGCTGTTTCCTTGCCTCTGACCCTCTCCAGCAGTGCCAGTTGCCAGGCAGATAGCTATGCCCATTCTAGGAGGTTTTCTCCTCCAAGTAGGTGGGCTGCCTCAGCTTCTGTGAGGCCCTGCTGTAGCTATTGGCTGGGTTCTTATGACACTGTGTCCTGATCTTGCCTGCTGTTTGTGTCCTAGACACCTAGCACTTCTCGGAAGTCCCTGGATGCCCCCTCTTGGCCAGGGGTCTACCGCCTGTCCATGTCCTTGATGGAGAGGCTCCTTAAAACCCTACGCTACAACTTCCTGACCGAGGCCCTAGACTTTGTAGGTGTTCACCAGGAGCGGACCTTACAGGTAAGGGGGCTGCCAGGATCATAGGGGTGGAGGTTAGGGTAAAAGGGGGTCTGGGCTACTCAGGAGGGAGCCAGGTGGGTAAAGGAGCTTGGGGCTTACCAGTTGAGGGGTATGGGTGCCCTCATTTCAAAGGACTGCTGGCTGACAGGCCAGCCAGAGTGTAGCTGAACTGCTGAATGAGGGGGAAGGATCTAGGATCAGCTCAGACAGAAACTCCTAATTGTAATGCAAAGCCACCTGTGGTTGCTGCCACCTCAGTGTTTGCAGGCCCAGGACCTGTCCTCCCTACAAAATAGCAGGAGCAGGTATATCAGGTACCTGAACCATCCAGGTCCTTCCCTGCCGTCCTTTCTCCTCCCAGTGCCTAAACGCAGTGAGGACAGTGCAGAGTCTGGCCTGTCTAGAGGAGGCGGACCACACCGTGGGCTTCATTCTGCAGCTCTCCAACTTCATGAAGGAATGGCACTTCCACCTGCCTCAGCTCATGCGAGATGTCCAGGTAGGGGCCTCCAACACAGTTTCTTGGAGGGGTCTGGGAAAATGCTTAGGGACAGGAGGGCGATGGGCAGTGTGGCTAGTACTGGGGGCACCTCCAATGAATTGGAGGCCGTTTCCTGACACTGGAGTTTCTGAGAGAGCACAGGTTTGGGTTTTATGCCACTTAACTGTTGGAGGTAAATTTTTTTCTCCAGAGCAAAGGGCAGCTTTGTAGGTTAAGAACTTAGGCTCTATCAGGTAGACCTTGGTTCAGATCCCTTAGGAGCAGGCCTGAAGCTGGAAATCAGCTGGAGAGGGCATGCAGGGAAGGAACCAGACTGCGGAGTCAGGCAGGCTTCTGTCATTTGCTGGTTGTGTGACCCTGCTTTTTTTTTTTTTAATCTTATTTACTTAAGACGTTATAATGTGTCTGGCATTTAGCAAGGTCCCAGGGAAACAATACAGACATAATCCCCATGCCCTACAGTTTGTAGTCTAGCATACTTCAAACCAAACCTGTTGCTGTCAAGTCACATCCACTCATAGTGACCTTATAGGACGGAGTAGAACTGCCCCATAGGGTTTCCAAGGAGTGGCTGGTGGGTTTGAGCTGCCAACCTTTTGGTTAGCAGCCGAGCTGTAACTTAGTCATACTTAGTGGTTGTAAATATTTTAAGCTGGAGAATGTTGAAAGGGCCTGTTAGTAGATGCTCCGTAGGTGAGAGGAGAATAATGGTATTACATAGAGTCCTGTTATATGGTCTAGTCAGTTGGCTGGGGCTGCTGGCAAGAGAATCTTCCCTCATACTCCCCTGTGGTGTGTCCTAGGTAAACCTAGGTTACTTATGCCAGGCCTGCACCTCCCTCCTGCATAGCCGCAAGATGCTGCAGCACTACCTACAGGTAACTGAGCCCTGCCTCCCATGGTTGCCCTCAACTCCCCACCCCTGGCTTCCTTGTGCCCCACTTTCATTTTGTGACTCTCCCCCAGAACAAAAATGGGGATGTCATCCCCTCGGCTGTTGCCCCCCGAGTCCAGCGGCCGCCCACTGCTGCACCGGCTGCCCCTGCTGCACCGGCTGCCCCTACCTGCTCTGCCTCCTCCAAACAGCCGACTGCAGACACAGAGGCCTCGGAACAGCGAGCCTTGCGCACAGTCCAATATGGCCTTCTCAAGATCCTCAGCCGGACTCTGGCGGCCCTGCGCCACTTCACCCCTGATGTGTGTCAGATCCTCCTGGATCAGGTACCAGCTACTACCCCTGTGCACTGCCACCAGCCTCCCAGGAGTGAGCCTTTAAGGCTTTGCTGTGCTGTGCTCTGTCCTTGAGAGCTATCCGGGGTCCTGGCTGACCTCTCTTTTCTTGTCTCCAGTCCCTGGACCTTGCCGAGTACAACTTCCTATTTGCTCTGAGCTTTACCACTCCCACCTTCGACTCCGAGGTGGCGCCCTCCTTCGGCACACTTCTGGCCACAGTGAATGTGGCCCTGAACATGCTTGGAGAGGTAAGTAGGATGCTGTGAGCCTCTTGCCCTTCAGCCTGACTCTGCCTCCAACCTATTCTTAACCATGACCTTGGCACGTTATCTGAGCCTGTTCCACTTCATAAAATGATTATGATAGAACCTACCTGTTAGAATTATTGTGAGGATTATTGTAGCTGATAAAATTGCTTAGCGGGGACTTGGCAGGTAGGACGTCCTGAATAAATGGGAATGCTTACTGTTTTTATCTTAATGGCTGTGATCTTTTGCTTCTCGTTTTCCAGCTGGACAAGAAAAAGGAGCCCCTCAGCCAGGCTGTGGGGCTCGGCACACAGGTGGAAGGGACCAGAACACTAAAGTAAGACCTTTGGGAATTTGGTCTGGGTTGAGGTAGCCATGGGGCAGCCAGGCCGGGTATTCTCTCAGCTGAATGGCCCACCCTGCACCTGCCACCTTGGTCCTCACAACATTGCCAAAAACCTGTCCTTTCTTCCAGGTCCCTCCTGATGTTTACCATGGAAAACTGCTTCTACCTGCTTATCTCCCAGGCAGTGCGTTACCTGAGGGACCCAGCTGTTCACCCCCGGGATAAACAGCGGATGAAGCAGGAGCTCAGCTCAGAGTTGGTACGGATGGAGGGGGCTGGGCTAACAGCGAAAGAACCCCATGGGTCTGGGATGCTGTGTCAGAGGCACTGGGCCTCATCAAGCTGTTCTTTTTCCTTGTAGAGTACACTGCTCTCCAGCCTCTCACGCTACTTCCGCCGCGGGGCCCCCAGCTCCCCTGCTACTGGTGTCCTCCCCTCACCTCAGGGCAAGTCCACCTCTCTTTGCAAAGTCACCCCTGAGAGTCAGGAGCCTCTGATCCAGCTGGTGCAGGCCTTTGTCCGGCATGTGCAAAGATAGGGCAGTGGCGTGCTGCCCCCATACCACTCTCCACCAGCCTGCACAGCAGCCCTGGGTAGAGGAGGTGCTGCCGGCCTGCCTGGCGGGGCCTATCTGCACCTGAACGCGGCCCCATCACCCTCTCCGCACAGAGTAGCCAGACTCCGACCTCCCACCCTTTGGCATTATTTTTGTAACAGATCAAGAGGTTAACAGCAGAGATGGGGAGCAAAGGGTCCCCTGTGTTCAGGCCCTCATGTTAAAAATACCCCAAAGAGGTGAATTCCTTTCCTTCGAGCATTCCCCACAACACTTGACCTCTACCCAGGGGAGAGGCAGGGGACCATTGCCATGCGCAGTTCAGGAGGGAGACTGTGTGCACGGGTTTGAAAATGTTTTCCATGCTCTGTTCTTGAAGTTTTTTTGGTAATACTGTGGTCTATTTATACAAATATTAAAATACTGTTTATAGACAGCTGTGTAATATGTGCCTTCAAAGCCTAGGAGCCACTAGCCAGCTCTTAGAACAAGTCTCTCTTGGCCAGGGTCCTGGGGTGGGGAAGGCAGGATATTTACTGATGGTGGACTCACAAACATCCCTCCATTAGTGCTCCTCAGAGGGAGTGCTTGGTGGGATGTTGTCACCGATTTTCCCTTCTTTGGCCTGCCCCAGGTCCTGTTCCTGCCCCAGGTCCTGTTCCTGCCCCTCCCTCTTCCACTTGACCAGCTGCTACGCTTTGTAGCCTTTCTTGAAGCTTGGCTCTTTCCTATTTATAGCTCTGTGCCCTTGCCCTCCCTGTCTCCCTCTCTTTAGCAGCTCCAGCAGTGCAACCTACTAGCCTTTCGCCTCGTGAGGAGCTGTCATAGAATGCTGGGCCCAGCTGAGGACCCTCAACCATAGTTTACAGCCCAAAGCCACCCACTTGAGCTTCTAGAATCAGATTGACTTGCACTTGAGTCCTTGCTCGGCCACTTGTTAACTGTGGTACCTTGAGGAGGTGACTACCTGATCCATTCTTCCTTGTCTGTGAAATGGGGACACTGCCTACCTCACAGTGCTGTGAGGTCATCATGAGAACACGGGAACATGTTTGACCCAGTACCCGGCCCACAGAACGCAGTGATAGCCAGCAGTACTTTAGCTTAAACTAGCATGTAAATTTATGCATAATTCATTCCGAATTATACATAATTTATATTCATCCCATAATCTGTCCAAATTTAGGAAAGTTTTCTCAGGAAAGAAACGTTTACTGTGCAGCTTCATGTACAGGCAGAGCACTCCCATCTTAGGAGCACTGCTCCAGGCCCTGTGAGAAAGGGAGAGCTGTGAGGGATGCACTTCCTTTAAAGAACTTCTTTTCCCTCTACCCTAGTGCTTCTGGGCGAGGGGCCCACAGCAGGATGTGCCGCTCATTCCTGTACATCGCCCCCACCCAGAAAGGAACTGTGCAGGTGTAAAGTTGTCCTTCCTCTCCCACCCTCAGGCCAGTCCGATGATGTCAGTGACCTCTGAGAGTAGGCCAGGCAGCTTGCACACAAAGAATGTTTATTATTTGTCATTGGCTAGAAAGCAAGCAGACAGGCAAAAGTAAAAATATCAGTTAAAAAGTGAGTTTAAAGAGGTGAAGGCTGCAGCCACCATACTTGGCTTGAGCTGTAAGGAGTGGGGGAGGGGAACGGGTAGCACCGGAAAGATGCTGCTTCGGGGCCCAACCCAGCCTCTGCTGCCAATTCTCCCCTCTGGCTCCAGGCTGAGCCAGGAGGGACAGTACACAGTTCCCGAGGACTGCCAGAGACCTGGCTGCCCCGCTGCTTTCCCCTTTTCTGCTTTTGGCAACTAAAATACAGGTGCTCTCTTCTTGCCAGGGGTGTACCCCAGTGCCTCCTCAGGCCATCTGTGGCTGACTCCCACCATGGGCCTAGGGTCTGAGTGCAGCTGCTGTAGTCAGCCCCCTCCCTCGTTAGCAGAGTAGGGAGGGCTGGGGTGCTCAGGGGATGCAGGCAGGGTTGGAGGCTCCAGAACCATGGGTCAGAAGCAGGGCTGGGTGGGGACAGGGATCATTCAGCTTCTTGAGCTCCCTCACAGCTGGATGACCAGGGGCAAGGACAGGAGGGGGTCAGTCTCCCCACCCTGAGCAGCTGGGTCACCAACAGACAGGTGGCAGGGCTGCACCCAGATTCTCCTGCCCAGGCCAGAACGGGCAGGGGTCTGGGAGGGGGCCTGCTTAGCTGAGCAGTTCCAGGTAGGTGACAGGGACCTTGCCCTTCTTGTTGCCTCGCTCACCAATGAGCCAGTCAGGGTCCATGCCAGGCAGGCTGTAGACAGTGATGAGCTAGAGGAGGGCAGAGAGGGAAGATCAAGGTCTCAGCCAAGCAGAGAAGTGGACCCCAGCCTGAGGGGATAGTTGAGATTCCCGATGACGTGGACATCTACATCTCCAGTGACAGGCGGTCACCTCCCAACCCACTCTTCGCAGACATGGCAGATTAGAAAGTACTTCCTCAAACAGAGCTGCTTCTCTTCAGTGTCCTCATTCTCGCTCTACCCCCAGGGCCCTTCAGCAACTGGAAGTCTTTAGGCCTGATTCTCCCAGTTCCAGTTTTCTGACTTCCTAATCCAGCCCTTGTCTGCCACCCCTTGTAGCCCCCAGACCCACCTCATCAGCCAGCAGGGCCAGCTCACTGCTGTCAGCTGCCTCATAGTCGTAGAGCACACGGGCCTTTCTGGTTCCACTAGCGGGTGGGGCCACTTCCTCCAGGCAGAGAGCAGCCTCCCCTGGAGGCACCAAGCCAGCCACAGAGGGCACCACAGGCATTGTGGCCGCGGAGGTGGTAGGTGAAGTGCTGCTCAGGGGTGGGGAGGCAGGCTCTGTAGTGCCCACGAAAGTGCCTGGAAATCTGGGGAGGAGAGGAGGGACATGTCTCAGCAGCTGGAAGCCATATTTCTGTCAGTCCTGGGCATCCCTCCTACCCCACAGAATACCAGCTGGGCCCACTGCCCACTGCCCCAGAGGCAAGGGCCCCTCCCCACTCCAAGAGACCTCACTCTGCTACTTACATGGCTCCCTGGGAACTGGCAGCATGAAGGGAAAAGCAAAGCAAGGTGGGAAAGTGAGACGTCCTGCCCCTTTGTCCCTGCCATCCTCTCCACCCCCAGCGTTCTCCTGAGACTGCTTGCAGAACCCCAGGGTACTCAGAGGTCACCAAGCCCAACCACCCACTTTCATACTGATGAGGTGCCTGGGCTCAGAGAGGGACATGACAGCTCCCATCAGAGTGAGGCTCAGTTGACAGCTTTCTAAGCTCAGGTGACAGAAGATTCATGCCTGAAGGAGGTTGGGCTGCCATTTGAATCTGGGAGCCAGGGTTCCCCAGTGTGCTCAGTGGTGCCCGGCGCCAGCGCCCACACCTGCCAAGCTGTTTCTGTAAATCCAGCATGTGGCGGTAGCACTGCGCATAGTAAGTTGTCTGAGACTCAATGAACTCATGGAGGCAGCGAAGGTGGTTCACCTGTGAGGAAAAAGGCCCAGTGATGACTTCCAGCATCTACCTGTGGGGCTGGGGGTGTCTTCAAAACAGAACCCACTGCTGTCGAGCTGATTCTGACTCATAGCGACCCTGTAAGACAGGGTAGAACTGCCTCATAGGGTTTCCAAAGCATAATCTTTCCGGAAGCAGACTGCCACATCTTTCTCCCGAGGAGTGCCTGGTGTGTTCGAACTGGCGACCGTTTAGATTTGCCACCCCGTCCTCTGCTAGACCCTGGCCCAGCATTCCAATCTCTTCTCCCCAGGCCTGCTGCTCCCTTAGAAGACAGGGATACCCTACTCTCCAGGACTTGCTCTGCTGAAGGCAGCACCACCAGCCCCAAGGGCATCTCTGGGTGCTGAGATACACCCTTCAAGACCACAGGGTCAAGCACTGCCTTTCCCATCTTCAGAGATTCAAGTACATTGTTTGAGTGGGGGCATGAAGGATGGCACAAAAAGTGGATGATCAAAGGAGGAATTGGGGTAGAAATTGTTGAATTGGTTTATGTTCTGCTGTGTATATTTTCTTTTTTTTTAAATTTTTTAAATTTTTATTTATTATTGTACTTCAGGTGAAGGCTTACAGAACAAATAGTTTCTCATGAAACAGTAGTACACATGTTGTTTTATGACATTGGTTAACAACCCCACAACATATCAACCCTCTCACTTCTCAACCTTTTTTTTTGGTGAAAATACACATTCTGCTGCGTATATTTTCAACAACAAAAAAAATAAGAATACAAAATGTAAAAAACAAGAAGGAATTGGGGGCAGGACTTACATGAGTGCTACTGATTCCCTCTAGCAGGAGGCGGGTCACTTCTGCCTGCCGGTCAAACTCAGTCTGGGCCACTCGGAGCTCCTGCTCAGCCTAGGAAGAGCAGGGCAGTGTGAGAGTGTATGAGAGTGGGACTCACTGCTCCTTGCTTCCCTCCCGTCATCCTTCTTCATGGCCCTTAGGCCCACCTGGGAGCAGCTGCTTCTCCTTCATGTGCAGGATTCATTGCCCTCTAAGAATGAAGACTGACATCTGGGGGGCAGAGGTACACTTTCCACCCCTTATTTCAGACCTGAAACCTGGACCGACAGCTCAGGATCCTTATCCCCTGGAGAAGCTACGACCCCACTAGGTCCCCCTTGAGCTAATGGATTCCTGTGACCAGCAGCCACAGCCACAGGCCCCCTTGTGCTTTGCCACAGGCTTTCACACCCGTCCATTTGCTCTTTTGACACCATCATGCATCTGGGTAAAATCCAATTAGCAAATGTCTCCTGAGTGCCTACTGTGTGCTGTCAGGCTCTGTGGATTAAAAGTTTCCCCATAGAGAGAAACAGGCCCAGAGACGGAACGTGATAACCCCCTACAGTGGTCCAAGTATGTACAGGCAGAGCTCAGAACTAGAAACCAGACCTGACTCCTACAGCAGCAGGTGTGCCTGGACTGCCATTCCCCACCACCTGCTAGCCCTCCCTCCTCCCAAACCCCCCAACGCTCGCTACTCACCTTGTCCACCTCATCATTCCAAAGCTGCAGAGACCACAACAGGACCGGTCAGCGGGGGAGGGGAGGGGAGGATCGCTCAACTCTAGAGCCCCTGCCCTGCCCCAGCTCCCGGAGACCCCAGCCTCTTCCCACCCCTTCCACCTCCCACCACACCATCCCCACCTCCCAAACCAGGAGCTGAGGCTGGGATGAGGCCTGGTGTGAGCAGAGACTGACCACCACAGTCCAGTCTAACATGCCACATGCAGGGAGAGGGAGAACAGCCAGCTGGGAAGTCCTGCTTGTGTTTCTCCCGAGTCTCACCTACAGTGTAAGCCCCCATCTCAGGCTGGGGTCTCAAGGGAGACCAAGTGTCCCCCCCACCCCACCCTGATACCCTGATACTTGGCTAAAGCTGGTGGGCTGGGAGGCAGGACCATGTGACCCTGGGCCAGTCACTGAACCTTTCTGTTCTTCGGCAGAGAAAGACAGCCTCGTGCCTGAGTCACACTGGGGTTCAGTGGCAAAAGAAAAAAACAGGGCAGTCTCCACCCTCCAGGGTATTTCTCCTCCCACTCGGACCAGGAAGGAGGGCAGGAAGTGTCATCCAAAGTCTAAAGAAGAAAAATCCCCCCTCCCCCCACCATGACTTAGGAGACCCATTTCTCCTGCCCACTTCCAGAAATCTATCCTAAGACAATAACCTGAAATACAGAAAGCAAAACAAGGCCAGTCCATGTGGACAGAGCTGTCCACCACAGTGTTGTTTATAAAATCAAAACATGGGATGTGACCTCCATAGTGCTTGGTAAACTATGGTTGTCACCCATGAGGGACAATTATGCAGCTACTGAATGACTGCATGAGTGACACGTGGCAACATGCTTGTGACAGAAATGAAGAAGAACCAAGGGTCTACGGGAGGATCACCATGGGGGAAATGGAAGAACAGAGAAAGGTAGAAAAGGCACAGCAGTGGTTGCAATAGGCATGATGGGATGGATGTGACTGGCCTATTTTCCAAGCTCTAAAGAGTAAATACCAAATATCTCAACAATGCTTTAAAAAAAAAAAGACATTCAAAGCCTTCACAATCCAGCCCCTGACCATTTTCTGTACCCACACCTCCCACCACTGCCCACTCCCTCCCTCTACACTTTCAACTTCATTCTTGGGCATACCCTCTTTTCAAACCTTTGGGCCTTTGCACAAGCTGTTCCTTCTACCTGCAATGCCTTCCCTCTCCCTGCTCACTCTTAAAACCATCTCCTAGGGTTACCACACGTAGCAGGTGCGCTACAAAGGCAGCTGGTAAACCAGTGGCCATCCTTGTCACCTGGCTTTAGGGGTCTGTGAGCCACCAGAAGGGAGGGCCCAGGCCTCTTCCCCTCTCTACCCCCAGTACCCCCACTGGGCTGGGCCCTCAGTAGGTGGTGAATGGAGATGGGAGCAGGGGGTGGGGACTGGTGCAAGTGGTCACGGTTATGGTGAATGGGGGCAGGCAGACTTTCAGGCCCCCTGGAGATGGGACGACCGCCGTCCTACGTCCACCACACTGTTCAGTGCAGCTGGCTGAGCCTTCTCTTCAGCATTTTGCAGGGAGAAGCAGGTCCAGAACATGGTCACAGGGCATGGGGGACAGACAAGTGGTCAGAGGTAGGGGCTGCTGCTTCCCCTTCATCCTCTACTGTTGCCCCCCAGCCTTGGGCCTTGCCCATCCAGGTATGTGGCAGCCCCTGCCTTACCCTCCGGCCCCTGCTTCCTGTGCAGTCAGGGCCAGGTGTGGGAGTGAGATGTGGGGGGAAAGGAGGCTGGGGGTGGGATGGGTGGGGGGCGCTTACCGCGGAGGCGCTGGCCGAGAGAATGTAATTACGAGGTCTAGTCTCCTGAAAGTCAGGCACCGTCTGGCAAGGAACAGAGTTCACGGAGGGGGGTCACACTGGGTTGGGGCCAAGGCTGAGGCCAGGAGGCCACCCCAGAGTCTCCCACAGGGAGATGACAGGAGCCCCCGACCCCAGGGACAGGAGGCTATAGACAAATACACCATGGAAACCCTTCTTCCCAATCCAGCCTCCTGGAGATGAGAGGGGCTTAGAGACTCTCAGTCAAGACAAAGACCAAGTAAGACAAATGGCTGGGGAACCCCAAGAGCAGATGCGGCAGTCAGCTTGTGGCTGTTGTCAGCATTCTTGCTCCTGGTGAAGCCACAGGTTGGGTCATGCCCCCCTCCTCCCTTGACCAGTCTCACTCAGACACCCCAGTTAGAGCCACAGTCCCTCAAACAAAGCCTGCCCCCACCATAGCTCTCTCCATCCCAGATTCACCACACACCATATCTTTTGCTCCTGCATCAAGGACCACACCCCTCCCCAACAACAAGGCTAGACAGATGGATGCACGCATGGACAGAGTGACAGGCTTTCAACATTTGCAAAAAGCTGACCCACAGGCTCTAATGCCTGGCATTCTCCCCAAACCAGAGGCTACACGTGGTAGAGGCTCTGGTGGGGAGACCAGCTGCTTGCAAAATGCCCCCAGGATGTGCCCTGGGCCAACCACCGCCCCATGGGCCCGAGGGCGAGATGGGGTAAGTCAAGCAGCAGCACAGCACGTGGGACAGGTATACTCACATCTCCCTCACATTGAGCCAAGTTACCCAAAGCAGAACAGAAAAGAACAAAAACAAAGAGTTAGTGACTCCACAGCACAGGCGGGAGCAGGCCCCCCAGGCCCCAGTGGAAGGGGACACTAGGCAGACGGATAGGATACACACAACTCCACCTTCTGGAAGGAGTCCTGGTATGTGCGTGTGTGTGTTTAGAGGGGTGGGTACAAGGGACAGAAATGCCTGGCTTAAGTCCTTTAGGATGTTGTAGCTGGGGCTGTCTAGCTCCCAGCTCTGGAGAAGGTTCCTGGCCTGACCAAAAGGCATGAGACTGTCTTGGCCAACCAACTGGAGAAGAGGTTGTGCCACTCCAGTCACCACAGAAAGGCTACCTTTGCCTGCCAGGTGGAGGAAGTTTGTTCTGGCCAAGTTACTAGAGGAGAGCCTTTCCAGCCCCAAGTGACAGGGAGAGACTGTCCTGTCCACGTGACTTAGAAGAGGTTATCCCAATAGCCATCCGATCACCTGGCCAACCCCAACAAGACTCCAGTGGCTGAGCCCCCTGCCTCCGACCTGGATCCCACACACCTGGATGAGCTGAGAGCCTGTCCATGACTCTTGCAAAAAGCTGCACAGCCCATAGCGGCCCCACTGTGGGAGGGGAACACAAGGAAGGTTTGGGACTGGGGCTCTCATGGGCAGCTGTGAGTCTGGGTGGGGCCAGGCCTTCCTCAGCCAAGAGCCTGGGCAGACATAGGGGGCAGTTTCCCTAGCACACCCTGGACCTGAGGGTCATCTCCTCAGGGTGTGAGGTGGTCTTCAGACCCTTGCACCCCTGAGCAGCCTGACATCCCAGGACTGTGCCCACCCTTGGGGCCAGCTCTCCTAATCCTGAGCCTGGCCCTGGTCAAATCACCCCATGCTCTGTGTCCCATGGTCTAGCCAGGTGGAACAGGCCTCAGGCAGTGAAGGGGGAACCCAGACAGGCCAGACCCTGCCCAGTCTCATGGGGCTCTTGAAAGAGTCCCTCAGGCATACCCTGGGCAGGTGGGTGGTCCAGCTCCAAGGTTCTCCACGCCATGGCAGGGGAGCCTAGGACAGGGCACCCTGGTCCCAGTGTTCAAACAGCAGGTAGGGTAGTTAGTAAGGGGGAGCCATGCCTGGGCAGAGCCGGGGACAGAGAGCAGAGCATCCAAGGAGGGTGGGAAGGGGCCATGCGAGAGACTCCAACTGGCTGTCTGGGAAGGCTGTGGAGTACCCTGGGCCCAGGTTGGGGTACCGCTGGTCCACCTACCCCATAAGTGACCGCCCTGGGACCCAAAGCTCTAGGGCCACCAGGGTTCCTTTGTGGGTGGGGGGCAGAGAGGCGTGAACGGAAGTGGCCAGCCCAGCCCATCGTCCCCTAGCCAAGCCACTCCAGGCAGAGAGGGAGGAGAGAGTCATGCCAAACATCAGGTCCCTTCACGACCCTGTGGCTCCAGCCAGAGTCTGGTGGGGCTGTGAGGCCAGAGGGGATACCTACTGTGGCTTTGGCTTCTGCGGCCTTGGCTTTCTTCAGCCGTGCTTTGCAGGCATCCAAGTCCAGACGACGGTTTTGGAGGAGCCGCCTCTCCTTCTGCAGGGTAGGGGGTGGGAACAGTGAGACCCTGGACAGCCCTGGGAGACCTTTGGCT
The DNA here is from genome assembly GCA_030035585.1 of Dugong dugon. Taxonomy (NCBI): domain Eukaryota; kingdom Metazoa; phylum Chordata; class Mammalia; order Sirenia; family Dugongidae; genus Dugong; species Dugong dugon. The sequence continues at coordinate 73,731,364 of CM057471.1, forward strand.
GTGGCAAGACAGCCCACGAGGCCATCTTGTCGAGACAGGGAAACTGAGGCCCAGAGAGGGGAGGACATCCACTCCAGGTTACTCAGTCCACAGAAGCTCAGAGGGTCGAAGGCGAGGGCTGCCATGTTACCAAGAAATTGAGTGGCCCCAGGCCCCTCACCGAAATTGTTTTCCAGTCTCCTTCCAGAAAGTTGCGCAGAGGTGTGAGGAAGTTGATGGAGGCTGTGTGGATAAAGTCTCGCTCGGCACCTCCCAGGAGTTTTTCAGCTTCTGCCACTTTGATCAGTGTCTTCCCTAAGAAAACAGGGTTGAAGGGTGAGTAGAGGGTCAGGATCAGGCTGTGCTGATCCCCAGGAAGCAGGTGAGAGCTTAGAAAGACACGCTGAAGAGGCCTGGGCAAGGATGCTAAGTGCAGAATGGTTTGCCCAGCAAAAAGTGGAAGCAACCTACCTACCAACAGAGGACTGACAAATAAACAGTGGGATATCCAAATAAAATGGAATACTATACAGACATTAAAAAAACTGAGGTGGGGGTGGGCTTCTGGAATGGCAGAAAAAGGAGCTCAGCAAGTCCTCTCCCCCCTAAAGCAGTAATAAAAACTGGACAAAACTGTCAAAAAACCATTTCAGGACTCTGGAAATTGACCAGAGGTAAATAACAAATTAAGAAGTATTTAGTCAAGAAGAACCACTGGACCTTGGTAAACAGAGATACCTAGGAATAAGTTTAACCAAGGAAGTGAACAATCTTTACACAAAAAACTGTAAAACACTGCTAAAAGAAATTACAGGATATCTAAATAAATGGAAAAAAATTCTGTATTCATGGATTGGTAGGCTTAATATTGTTAGGATGTTAATTCTACCTAAAGTCATCTACAGATACAGTTATAACTCCTATTAAAATTTCAACAGTCTCTTTATGGAAAAGTAGATCCTCAATTCATATGGAACTGCCAGGGACCCTGAACAGCCAAAACAATCTTGAAAAAAAGAAAAGAACAAAGTAGGACGACTCACATTTCCAATCTCAAAATGTGCCATAAAGCTACAAGAGTAAAAATAGTTAGTGTGGTATGGGCATAAGGATCGACATATAAGCCAATGGAATAGAGTTAAGAATCCAGAAATAAACCCATAGATCTATAGTCAGTTTATTTTCCACAAGGGTGCCAAATCCATTCAATGGAGAAAGAACAGTCTCTTCAACAAATGGTGCTGGAACAACTGGATTTCCACATGCAGAAGAATGAAGCTGGACCCATGCCTCACATCACATACAAAAATTAACTCAAAATGGATCAATGACCTAAATATAACAGCTAACACCATGAAACTCTTAGAAGAAAACATAGGGGTAGAGCTTTAGGACATTCTTTTAGGCAATGGATTTTTAGATACGACTCTAAAGGCACAACTAACGAGAAAAAAAATAGATAAACTGGAATTCATCAAAATTAAAAACTTTTGTGCTTCAGAGGATATTATCAAGACAGTTAAAAGACAGCCTACAGGATGGAAGAAAATATTTAGAAACCATTTATCAGATAAGGGTTTCATATCCAGAATATATAAAGAACTCTTAAAACTCAGCAACAATAAAAACACAACTACACATAGGACAAAGGATCTGCTTAGATATTTCTCCAAAGAAGATACACAAATGGTTAACAAGCACATGAAAAGATGCTTAAATGTTTTTTTTTTTTTTTCAGTCCTCAGTGAATGCAGAACAAAGCAACAATGGGATAGCACTTCATACCCACTAGGATGGCTATTATTTAAAAAGAAAAAACAAACAAACAGAAAATATCAAGTGTTGGAGAGGATATGGAGCAACTGGAACACTGGCACACTGCTGGTGGGAATGTAAAATGGTGCAGCTTCTGTGGAAAACAGTTTGGCGGTTCCTCAAAAAATTAAAAACAGAAATAGCATATGACCCAGTAATTCCTAAGTATACACTCAAAAAAACTGAAAGCAACAACTCACACAGACACATGTACATCAGTGTTCATTTCCATACTATTCACAATAGTCAAAAGGTGAAAACAACTCAAGTGCCCATCAATAGATGAATGGATAAACAAAATATGGTATATCTACACAATGAAGTATTATTTAGCTAGAAAGCGAAATGAAGTCCGGATACACGTCACCGCGTAGATGAACCTTGAAAACATGATGTTAAGTAAGATAAGCCAGACACAAAGGATGAATACTCTATGATTCCACTTATGTAGAATATCTAGACTAGGTAAGGAAACCCTGGTAGTGTAGCAGTTAAGAGCTACGGCTGCTAACCAAAAGGTTGGCAGTTCAAATCCACTATGTGCTCCTTAGAAACCCTATGGGGCAGTTCTACTCTGTCCTATAGGGTCACTATGAGTTGGAATTGACTCAACAGCAACAGGTTTGGGGTTTTTTTTTTGGTTTTAGAATAGGTAAATCCATCCATCAAGACAAAAAAAGATTTGTGGTTACCATGGAATGGGGGAGGAGGAGATAGGGAGTAAAAAAAAAATTATAATGAATAGGACAAAAAACAAAATCAGCAAGGATAAAGAACAAGTTGAACAACACTATCAACCAACCAGACCTAACTGACATTTATATAACACTCCACTCTATAACAACATAATATTTTTCAAGCGCGATATGCTAGGCCATAAAAGAAGTCTCCATACATGTTACAGGATTAAAGTATACAAAGTATGCTCTCTGACCATAGTGAAATTAAATTAGAAATCAACAACAGAAGGAAACTTGGAAAATCCACAAATATCTGGAAATTAAACAGCATACTCCTGGTGGGAATGTAAAATCACACAGCCACTTTAGAAAACAGTTGGCTTCAGTTTCTTAAAAAGTTAAACATAAATTTATCATATGACTCAGCAATTCCACTCCTAGGTATTTACTCAAGAGAACTGAAAACATATGTCCACAAAAAGACTTACATGCAAACGTTCCTAGAAAAACAACCCAGATGTCCATCAACTGGTGAATGGACAAAAAAATATGGAAACACCCATTCCTCACTTATCGACATAGTTAGGGTCCAAAGACCAGGTCATTATGTGAAAATCGGTGTCATGCAAAAATGGAGGATGACCACATCAGATCACAAAATGAAGGAAGACATCATTACATAACTGCCAAATTACATCATTACATAACTACCAAATGACATCATTACCTAACTGCCAGACCACTGAGAATCATGGCCCAGCCAAGTGGACACATAACCTTAACCATCACAGCCCGCATGACTCTTGCCTCGCACCTTGGCATTCATTACTGCCAGACATACACTGTTAAAATGTTCAAAACAGTCACATAACTACTGTCGTAAATGCGAAATAGCAGATAACAAGATTGTGGATAAATGAGGAGTAGGTGTATTATCCATACAATGGAATACTATTCAGCAATAAAAAGGAATGAAATCCAGCAGGAGAAAGGTGGGGTGGAGAACTCAAATTCTAGTAAGAAGACCAGACTTAATGGTCTGACTGAGACTGGAGGAACCCTGGAAAGCATGGCCCCTGGATTCTCTATCAGCCCAGAACTAAAACAATTTCCGAGGCCAACTCTTCAGACAGGGATTGGACTGGACTGTGGGACATAAAGTGGTAGTCGTGAGGAGTGTGCCTCTTAGCTCAAGTAGATACAAGAGACTAAATGGGCAGCTTCTGTCTGGAGGTGAGATGGGAAGGCAGAGAGGGTTAGGAGACGGTTGAATGGACATGGGGAGTCAGGGGTGGAAAGGAGGAGTGTGCTGTCACAGTATGGGGAGAGCAATTAGGGTCACATAACAATGTATGTATAAATTTTTGTATGGGACAAAAATAAAATTAATTAATTTAAGAAAGAATGAAATCCTAAAATATGCTACAACATGGCCAAACCTCAAAAACATTATGTTAAGTGAAAGAAGTCAGATGCAAAAGACTATATATTGCATGATTTCATTTATATGAAATGTTCAGAAAAGGCAAATAAACAGAGACAGAAAACAGATTAGTGGTTGCCTAGGGCTGGGAGTGGGGATTGACTGTAAACAAACATGACACAAGGCTTCTTTTTAGGGTGGTGGAAATGCTCTTTAAACTGGATTGTGGAGATGTTTGCACAACTCTGTAAAATTACTAAAAATAATTGAAATATACCATTAAAATAGGTATACTTAATGGTATATAAGTGATACCTCAATAAAAACTGTTAAAAACGTGGGGGGGAAGAAAACGCCTGAGATGGACTTCTAAGTGCTTTTGTAAACAGGTATCTGCAGTACAAGGCTAATTAAAAAATCAGTTTGCAGAATGGAAAACAAAGCATGATCGAATTAAAAAATACACGCAGTGATGACTGTACAACATGGTGAACGTAACTGATGTCACTGAATTGTACACATAAAAATGGCTGAAAGGACAAATGTTTTGTTATATATATTTTACCACGATTAAAACACACACACACAAAGCAGAACTAGGTAAGGGAAACTTCCATTTTCACTATTTTCTTCTGCACTGATTGAGGTTTTCACAATGAGGATAAATTCGGGTATTACTTGTGTAAAGGAAAAAAAAAAAGGAAGGAAGGGAGGGAGGGAGGGAAAGATAGAGTAAGAAACCATGTCTCCCAAGCCCAGCTGTGGGACCCGGCTCACCGTAGGGAGTGGTGGGCCCCAGCTCACTGGCTGCCTCTGCCATGTACTGAGCCAGCAGCTCCCCGTTGGTGACCCGCGAGGGGACCTTCCTGTCCAGCTTCTCATACAGGAACTCTTCCACACGGGCACCTGTGAGGAGACAGCAATCAAAGCCACAGGGCTCTTCAGTCCAAGCCCAAGGATGAAAGTCACAAGGACAGAAACAGACCTTGATCAGGCCTGATCCATGGAAGCGCCCAGCTGATGACTTCTGGAATATTCTCTTGCTTATGCCCACCTCAACCCTGTGAGACTGGCACTATTAACACCTCACTCTACACAAGCTAAGGCACAGAGATACGAAGTATCTGCCCAAGGTCACACAGCTAGGGGTGACAGGACCAAAGTCAAAGCCCGTCCACCGCCTTCCTCATTACAACATGGATGTCCTGGGCATCACACACGTGAACAACTCCCTGGCCTGAGCCCCTAAAAGATCTCCAGGCACTCAGTTAGCCCCATGTCAGGTTTACAGGCAGATATGCATCACAACTCCGTTTCACCCTTTTCCTGCAGGTTCTCCTGTAGTTTGGTTCTTCTCACTCCTTGCTCACTGTGTGACTTTGGGCAAGCCCTTTTCCATCTCTGGGCCTTGCTGACTTCTCTAAAATGACTGAGTTTATGTTTTTCCTGTCTCTCCTCCAAAGTGTGTTGTAGTCTCCAGCATTTCTTCAACTCCTTTGTGCAAAACTTAGCAGTTCTTCTGCTCCAGAGACCATCCTGGAGCCCAACACCGAGTCTCTTGTTGTCTTTAACTGGGACTTCCGACAACAGCCTTAAGCCCCAGGTTCTAACTAGAATGCAGCCGAGTCCCACCTGCCTGGCCTCAACAGGGCCTGGCCTCCCACAAGCTCCTTCCCCACTTCTCATCCCCTAGGGCCGGCCAGCATTCACTCACTAGGGTTGGGCTGCAGCAGCACCTCTGTCTGCCTCAGGATCTTCTCTGTCCAGTTCCTGGTGCTGTCCGCCCGGGTCAGAAGGTTTTCAAAGTGGGCATCGAGCTCAGTCTTCTCAGCCTGGCCGAATTTCTCCTCTGTGAACTGTTGGGGGAGGGCCAATGGGTGGGGAGGGCTCAGAAAGGAAGGGGGGCCTGGACACAGGTAGATGAGGACTGTTCCCTCCGCCCTCTGGCTGGAACCCAGGTCCTAAGGTCAAGAGACTTGCTCTGCTCCTAATCTGCTCTGTGACCTTGATCAAGTTACTACCCTACTCTGGGCCTCCACTGACTCCTCTGTTTGGGCTAGAGTTTAGGGATCATAGCTTTTTTTAGAAATCTGATAAAAGCTATAGACTCTATCCCCATAGAAATGCACACTCACACAAAATCTGGCATACAATTTAGAGGGGTAAGGAACCCTCAGGAGCCCATCTTTATGGGTCCTTTCAGCCTGACTCAGCAGGAGGACTTCGTGGAAAGGACTCGTGGAACAAACGGGCACAGAGTGAGATCTGGGTTTTCAGGAGGCTCCATGGGGAGCTGGGACCCTGCGGGGGAGGAGTGCCAGGGGAGTGAGTGGGAAAAACCCAGGCTCTGGAATCAGAGACTTTTCTTCAAGTCTTAGTTCCACCACAGGCAAGCTGTGTGACCTTGGGCAAGTGGCTTTGCCTCTCTGAGCATTGGTTTCCTGAGCTGAAAAATGGGGGTAACAAGTTAGAGCATCTCCCTCCTAGGGTGGTTGGGAGGATGAAGTAAGGAAGATGTGGGTGAGACATTAAGGCTGGGGTCTGGCACGGAATCAGCAGGGAAGTGTGTGGGAAGGGAGCATGGCCAAATGACAGGGTACACCGCTAGCCCATTGGAGCCAATTGCTGGGTACACCCAGGGCCCAGAAAGCTTGGCAGCCCTGCCCCAAAGCCAGGCAGGGATCAGGATGCCACACGAATTGCCCCTCAGGGCTGGAAGAAGCCATGTGGGCCACCGACGAACAACCAGAAACCAGCTCAAAGCCCTGACCACTCTGATTTAGAAGGCCCTTGGACCAATATCCACATTTTTCAAACAGAGACACCAAGGCCTTCTCTAGCCTGGGCAAGGGACTTGCCCAAAGTCACAGCTAAACAGCAAAAGGGAAAAGGCCTCCCTGAGGGACTGAATTACCGGGCTAAGGGCTAGGGACCACGGTCTCAGCGGGCATCTAGCTCAATTGGCATAACACAGTATGTAAAGAAAATGTTCTACATCCTACTTTGGTGAGTAGCGTCTAGGGTCTTAAAAGCTTGTGAATGGCCATTTAAGATACTCCACTGGTCCTACCCCGTCTGGATTAAGGGAGAATGAAGAAAACCAAAGACACAAGGGAGAGATTAGTCCAAAGGAATAATGGGCCACAACTACCACAGCCTCCACCAGACTGAGTCCAGGACAACTAGATGGTGCCCGGCTACCACCACCAACTGCTCTGACAGGGATCACCATAGAGGGTCCCGAACAAAGCTGGAGAAAAATGTAGAAAGAAGTTCTAATTCACAAAAGAAGACTACACTTCCTGGTCTGACAGAGACTGGAGAAACCCTGAGAGTATGGCCCCCGGACACACTTTTAACTCAGTACTGAAGTCACTCCTGAAGTTCACCCTTCAGCCAAAGATTAGACAAGCCCATAAAACAAAATGACACTAAAGGGACACATCAGCCCAGGGGCAAGGACGCGATGGCAGGAGGGGACAGGAAAGCTGGCAACAGGGAACTCAAGGTCGAGAAGGGGAGAGTGTTAACATGTCATGGGGTTGGCAACCAATGTCACAAAACAATATGTGTATTGTTTAATGAGAAATTAATTTGCTCTGTAAACCTTCATCTAAAGTACAATAAAAAAAATTTTTTAAGTTTTTTTTAAAAAGGGGCGAAGGCCTGCACAATAAGGTCAGTAGTAATAGCAGATAACATCCATTGTACCTGTGGCCCAGCCTGCGCTAAGTGTTTTACACCAATGATCTCACTGGCTCCTCCACTAGCCCTCCAAGGCAGGTTGGGTGAAGTTTCCCATTTTACAGGTGATGCTACTGAGGCTAAGCAAGGGGCCAGGACTGTGCTGGAGTCAAGAGTCATTACAACCCGAGGTCTAGAGGTCCCTTCTGAGCTACTGGACAGCAGTGAATAATCCAGAGGCCACCAAGCTGCTCCGGCTGCAAGGAGTGGGAGGCAGACGTCTGACAGTCGGGCTTCTCAGCAGCCATCAATTATGTAGCAGGGCTTGGGTTTCTCACTGCAGGGTTGGGCAGGCCAGGCTGGCAGGGTTCTAGCCTCCAGCTCCCCACCTGGGGACTAGATGCTCCCAGCCCTCCTCCTACTTCCCCTACTTTAGTTGCTTCTGCCTCCTCTTCCACTTCAGGCTCCTCAAGCTGTGGTCTCCCTGAAGAGGGTCTCAGGCCTGCCCATCCCCCTGCTGGGAGTCGGGCCCTGGACAGGACTCACCTCGCTCAGCCCTCCGAGGTGGGTGGCATTAGCCCTATTCTCCAGATGAGGAAACTGAGGATCAGAGAGGTAAAGTCACCTCTCTGGGCCTCAGTGTCCCCCTGGAGAATGGGACAACAGGATCTGTCTCATAGACTATTTAGAAGGTGCTTAGCTCTGTGGCTGGCACACAGTAAGTGTTCAATAGATGTCAGCTGGTACTATCATCATCATCATTATAATTAATAAAATGCCTCCCTCACATCCCTCCTAGGTTCCCAAGAGCTACCTGGGGACCTCCTTACCCCAATGGTACAAGAAGTTCTTCACATTCAACGTCTCCAAACCCAGTCCAAAAAAACAAACCAAACCCATAGCCGTCAAGTCAATTCTGACTCATAGCAACCCTACAGGACAGGGCAGAACTGCCCCCATAGGATTTCCAAGGCTGTAATCTTTATGGAAGAAGATCGTCACATCTTTCTCCCATGGAGCAGCTGCTAGGTTCGAACTACTAACCTTTCAATTAGCAGTTGAGTGCTTAACCACCGCATCACCAGGGCTCCTCAAACCCAGTCCAGCCTGCTCTAAATGTGCACCTCAATACCTCCCCTCCTCATCCCCTCCCACCCTGTTCCTCAAACCCTACAGGTGCGAAGTCCTACCAAGCTCTCCTGACCACTGCTGTCTGCCTAGCTCGATGATGACAGTGCCACTGCCTTCCAGTTTTTGTTTTTTTGGTTTTTTTTTTTTTACTATTACTCCTACCACTACTATCATTGCAATTACTACTAATAGTACTCATGCTATCACTTCTCCTCGCACCCCCACCCCAATGGCATGCTACCCGTTCTCAAATATGCCTTACATTTTCTTGTCTTATGGTCCGCATCTGGGCTACGCCCATCACCTGGAATACCCTCCCTGTGCCAACTTCACAAAATCCTCCCTACTTTCAAGACACAGTTCGAGTACACTTCACCTGGAAGGCACTCCAGAATCACCCATGCGAAAGGGATCCTGCCCTCTGGATTCTCATCCCAAAGCCATGGCCTTGTTCCTGCCAGGACTGTGGTGGGGGTGAGACTCTTAATGTTGTCCCTGGTACATATGAGGAGCCGAGGGCTTACCCAGCATGCCCTGGTGCCTGGCAAGGTGGCATCTGCACAGAGGAGCCGCCCATGTATCGATAATGAAGAACCCTCCTCCAGTCCCTCCTGGCTGGAAGAGGCCTCCCAGGCCGACCCCATTCCCTGGGCCAGCTGGGCTCAGGCAGGTTCTCTGTGTGGCCTTTCCTGCCCAGGTCACATTTCAGGACCCCTCTCCTGTGGCCTGCCATCCCAGCCAAGGGGAAAGGGCCTTGTGCCTTAGAGGCCTATGCCTGCAGAGTTCAAGGCTGCTCCCTGCAAGATGGCGGCAGCAGGGGGTGGGCGTGCAGAGCCAGAGAAAGCCTCTATTTATAAAGCTCCTAGCTCCCTCCTCCATCCTGGGAGGCTGGGGCCTGGGCACTGTCGGCTCCCACTCCAGTATGGGCAACCCTGTGGACCCCGCCACCAGCCAGTGAAGCGAAACCACAGGGCCCAACCTCCCTGCCCCTCACCACCACTCCTGGGCTCTTCGGGCAGTGTCAGATCGGGTGCCTGGGCCCCAACAGCAGCAGGAAACCGGCAGATCAGGTTCTTCCCCAAATGTGGCAGATATCGCAGTTGCCATGCCAACCCTAGGGTGGATTCCCCACCTGCCAGAAAGACTGGGCCCGTCCAAGGGGCTCTGAAGTCCTGGCATCCCCACTAGGACTGGGGGCACTGACCAGGCTAGGAGCACCAAGCAGCAAATCCTCACCCACTGGGACAGTAATCCTCACGAGGACACTGTGCTTTCTAGTAAACATGGCCACATAGGCTTTGGGGAGGGAGGCCTGACAGAGGCTGGGCTCCTCCGGAGAGGGAGGGCCTCCTCAGGAGTGCCAACAACATGGACAAGGACAACAGGACCAGAGCGCTGCAACGAGCCAAGCCCCCGGGTCTGCAGGATCTCACTGAACCCCACAGCCACCCTCTAAGGCAGGTGCAGTGTTACACCTGAATTACAGATGGGGAGATTGAGGCTCAGAGAAGGGTTGAGACTTGCCCAAGGTCACAGATGTATAAGGGCGCTATTAACCAGACGAATACCAATAATGAGCTTGCTTTTTTAGTGATCATGTACAGGCACAGTCCCGGGGGATCCTCACATCCATTCTGGCAGGGTAGTATTAGTAAGCCCATTTTTCAGACTGAGAAACTGAGGCCCAAAAAAGGTGAAGCCACTTCCCCCAAGGTCACAGGAGGGCGCAGTCACAACCATATCTGACTCCAGATCATCATCATTACATTAGGCTGCCTCAGTTTCTCTCCCAGGATCCCAATGGATAGGACTTGCTCCAATCCTGGCATCATCGGCCTGGACAGTTTCCCAAGGAGGGGGCCAAGCCAGGCCCCACCTCTCTCCCTATCCCCAGGCCTGGGGACTAAGAGGAAACAGGCCCCCCAGAAAGCAGAAAGGAAACAACCACAGCCCTACTGGATTCTGCCCTGACTCTCCAAGCGTGTAAAAGGGTCCTGAAGGATCATAGCACCACTAGCCCACTGCACAGGTGTGGAGACTGAGGCTCAGGGAAGGGGCTGTGAGGGGTGCACGAGTCCCTGGGCAGGGACCCAGCCCTCCAAACGCCCTGGCCAAAGCCAGAGTTCTGGCTAGGCAGAGAGACAGGGAGGGAGGAGCAGCCTGCTGCCCTCTCCCCTCCTCAGCGAGGCTCCCACAGCGCCTGGGGCAAAAGCCTGGGCAGGGTGGTAACCTAACTGGTCGAAATTGTGGGCACTGGTCCCTCTTCCCCAGGCAGCTGGGCTTAGCCCCCGTCCCCGGGTCACCCTGTGGGTGCGGCCAGTGTAAACAGCGGCCTCGGGCTCACTCTCTTTTCTGGGCAGCGCAGAAGGAGCGGGGACTCCAGCGGGCGGGGGGTGTCCCCGCTGCGGAGAAGGTGGCAGCTGCATTGGAGGGGTTCTGCCTCAGGGGCGCCCTCTGCGCCGCGCCCGCCCCACATCCGGGCCCCGGGAGCCGGCCGTGAGGGGCCCAGGGCGCACGGCCCGGAGAACGGCGCGGCGCCAGGCCTCACCTGCACCGCCCGGGTGAAGAAGATGCCCGCGTCCGACGCCAGCTTCTTCATATTGAAGTCCATGGTGCGTACGCAAGGCCGGCTGCGCTCGGTCGAGCGCAGCCTGGCAGCCCCGCGACCCCTGCTGCCGCCGCCGCCGCCGCCGCCGCCGCCGCCGCCCAACCCGCACCCCGCCCACCTGCTGCCCGAGCTCCAGCCCTCAGCGCGCCCACCCGCTCGCCCGCAGCCGCCGAACTAGCCGGAGCGCGCAGGGCGGGGCGCGGCGGCCGCCCGGGGCGGAGCCAGGCGGTAGGCGGCCTGGAGGCGGCCAGCAGGTGCTCGCTGCTGCCCCTTGCGTCCACCCGCCGACCGCAGATGCAGCGGCCAGCCACCCGGCCGCCGCCTGGGCTGGCCTCTCCTGCTTCTTCCTCTCCCTTTGTCTATTCGCACCCCGCCCCTCCACCGCCTGTCTGTGGTGCCCACTGTCTCCCTATTTCTCGGCCTCTTTTTCCCTGGATCTCTCTGGCGTTCCCCGCCCTGGCCCTCTACAGCCTTCCTACTCTTCCGACCCTGACCTTGGTGACACTACTAACAACTGAGGGCCAGGTAGGGACTCATCCATCCTTCAAGGCTAGGAAGGGAGGATGTGCGGGGAGGCAGCGGGTCCTCGGCCGGCCGTGAGCCTCGCGCCTGAAGAGAAGAGAGGAGGCTATGGTCGGGAGATCAAAGGTCGGGTTTCTGTCAAAATGGAAGGGCTTGGCTGCCCTCGGGGCACAAACATGTACTGTACTGACCTTGAACACAGCTCTTCACAACCCAGACAGGTAGGGGGTGGCCTTGGCCCACAGATAACTCCCTCTCAGGGTGTTTGGGAGGGAACTTTTTACCTGTCTCCACCTCTCCCCATCTCTGCCTCTGGGCTTCATCTTTTAACCACGTGGTACCTGAACTGGTACCTTCTCCCTGGCTCTGTCCTTTGGATGGCTGACTTTGGTCGTCTCCCTATACTTACCCTGCTTTCTCATCATCTAACCCAGCCTATCTGTGCAGGTGTAAGCCTCAAATCACCCCCAGGGCTTGTTCAAAACCCAGACCCCAGTCTCACCCCTAGGCCCTGGTTCTCTCAGTGCAGGTGGGGCCCAGGCAGGTGGGAGGTTTTGAAAGTACCCAAGTGATTTAACGTGCACCCCAGCTTCAGAATCACTGGTCTGCATTTATTATCTATACGGAGCCACCGTCGACTTTTATGCCACCTGCACAGCTGCAATCCATCATCTCTTTGTTGTTTCTGTGTCTCTCTGTGTTTCTATTCATCTGTATTGATCATGGATTTACCTCTCAGTATGTCTATAGCTGACCATATCATTCATTTAGCTAGCAACCAGCCATATTTCTTTCAACATCCCATGTCGATATAGTTATATGTTCATTCACTCAATAACTCACATTGAGCACCTACTATTTGCCAGGCATTGTTCTAGGTGCTGGGGATGAAGCAGTGAACAAAACAAGGTCCCTTCCCTCATGGGCAAACAAATATATAATATACCAAGTGATGAGTTCTGGGAAGAAAAACACAACAGGGTAAAGGAGTGAGTACATGCTAGTTATCACTGATCTTATAGCTCTACCAGTCTATAACTTTCACCTATTTATCTAGCTCTCCCCTTGGCTGTGAAGATTTACTAATAGTAATGGCCAAATGTGGGGCTAAGCCCATGCCAGGCCAGCACTGAGCACTTTTAAGTGGGTAATCACGTAAGATGCTCATTACAGCTTAGAAACCACCATCATCTTCATTTTAGAGGTGAGGAAGCTGAGGGTTAGAGGAGTTAAGTGGCCATGTTCACAGGGGAGGAAGTGATGGATCTAGCCTGGGACCCAGGCAGCCCAGCTGTGGAGACCATTCTTCTGCACATCTGGCTCCTCTTTCTTTGGCCTTATCAGCTGCCACTTTCCCCTCTCTCTTGGGTTCCTGCCACCCTGAGTCAAAGATGCCAGGTTATCTCTTGCCTCTGGGGCACAGCCCATGCTGTTCCTGCTCATCCTTCAGGTCTCCGTTTGGACTTCTTTTCTTTAGGAGCCTTCCTTAATTCCTCATCTCCACAAGAGGTCCAGCCTAGGTATCTCCTTAGTAACTCCACATCCCCAGGGTCTCCCCTGTTAGAGCACCTATCACAAGATAGTAAATACATGTCTGCTTCTCCGGACACACTATGAGCTTCCTGGGACCACCAGTCGTCTTGTCTGCCAGTGTCCAGCTCAGGGGCTGGTGCACAGAAAACATTAGTTTGTTGTTGAATGAATACAGGAATGTGAATGACTTGCTGATAATTATAATTTAAAATCTGAGACGTGGCCAGCTCTTCTGTTAGGAAAGGGCTGCCACACGGTTATCTTTTGATCCCCACCAAAGCCCTTGTGACTCAGGCAAAGCAGGTATTCCATCCCCGTTTTACATCAAGGGAAACTAGAAAACTTCAGAGAGCTGAAGTGGCAGAACTTGAGACCAACTCAGGTCTGCCTGATTCCAAACTCAGTGTTTGGTGCAAGGCACATTTGGGTGGTGCGAATTGAATCACACTCCCAACTCTTAGGGAGATACTGTGTTGTAGGGGAGATAAGGCACTTTTGCAAACACTTCCAAGACAATGTGGAGAGTGGCAAGCGTTTAAGAGGATGCTGCCGGAGCTGAGAGGTGGTGGCATTTGAAAACTGGGCCTTAAAAGGAAGGAAGAATTTGTGCGTGTCGGGGCGGACGGGCGTAAAGCATCCAAAGTTTAAGGCTCACACTGCCAATGTTTCCTTCGAAAGAGCCACTGGTATCCACATGCTAGTCCTGATTGCCCCGCCTACGCCCGTTTAAGCGTGGTCCCGTCCTACGCAGCAGCCCGTGTCAATCTAATCCTAATGGCCAATCGTCGGAGAGAAGAGAGCACTTCCGCGCCTCAACCGCACTTAGGAGGCGGGGTGAGGGCGAGGACCACTTAAACCAGATTGGTCACGTGACCCAGCCTATTGGCCCGAGGCCGAAGAGGCGCGGAGGGGCCCTGCGACGCTCATTGGCCAGAGTAGTGGGCGGCCCTGTTCGAGGCCACGCCCCCTATAGCCCAGAGGTTGGTTGCGCGGCCGCGAAGGAAGGAGACGCTGCCCTTCCGCAGCGATGGGAGCCCGGGTGAGTGGTGGTCCCGGGCTATGCCCGCCGGGCGAGCGGGTAGTGCGGTCAGGCCGGGGACTGTGACTTGCAGGGGCTGGACCTGGGCGGGGGTGCAGGTGTCCGGGGCCAACCGAACTGAGAAGGTGTCCAGGTTGGTATGAATACGTACCCGGGGCGTGGGCGTCGCGAGAGGGTGCCACTGGGCGGGGGTGGAACGAGAATGTACCTCGGTCAGTGAGGAGATGCCTCGGCCTGGAACGTTGAGGGGGTTGGCAGTAGGGGCGCATGTACCTGGGCCAGGAAGGTACCAGGATGGAAGGAGCAGGTGGAGGGCGCCAGACGGTGCTTGCACGATCCCCAGGGATATTCTGCAGATCGAGGCAAAAGAGGAGATGGCCTGGCCGGGGACTGCGCAAGATGTCCAGTATGGAATGAACAGGTTCTGGAATCGGGGATATTGCTGAGGTCTAGGGTTGGGCTCCAGGGAAGGTGGGGTGGGTGGAGGTGCCCAATGCCCAGTTCAGCAGAGGTGCTCAGGCTGGAATGAACAAGAGATTGGGCAGAGGATGGCTCAAGGGGGGCCGGGGACGTTGCTGTGGTCAAGGTTCAGAATGAGGAGGTACTCAGGCCAGTCATTATTGGAATCCAGGGCAGAGGAGGAGGTACCCAGGATGGAAAGCATGGATGTCCAGGCTGAAGGTGTTGTAAGTGTGGTGGAGTGGTCGGAATGAGGAAGTGCCCGCCCAAGGTTCTAGGGCAGGATTAGAAGTGTCCACATGGAGGAGGTCATTGCCCTAGGTTTGTCATCATGGAGAGGAGGTAGGCTGTGGATAGGCTGGACCTGGGTCCAACCCTGGAGTAAAACAGACTTGGGGAGCCAGTGTTATTACCTCGCACTTGCTGCTTTTCTGCTCGGTGGGAGCAGCAGAGGCTGCTCTTGACTTTCCTGCAGACAAATGCCAGGCCTCAGGCCCTACCTCTTAGCCCTGTCTCACTTTTGTGCTCGGGCTCATCTTTGTAGCTCTCTGTGGGCTCCTCACCCAGGGGCATGTGGCACAGCTGAGGGAAGAGTGATAGTTGTAGCAGGCAGGGCAGGGGAAACACTGCTCCAGCCTTGGGATCCCACAGAGCTGAGGTCACACTGCAGCTTGAGCATTTACTCAGTGACCTTGGCCAGGTTGCTCACCTCTCAGCCTCAGTTTCCCCATTGTTAAGACAAACAGTAATTATTGTAAGGGTTCTGTGAGTGACTAGACACAAGCCCTTGTGGAGAGCCTGTTCCATGCCTGGTCCATAGTAAGTACCTGCTGATCCTCTAATGTTCTTGTCCTTCGTCTGCTCTGAGGCCTGGGCCAGGCTGGGTGGTGAATGGGGGTTGTTTACAATATTAGCTTGAGCCCTGACCACTGGAGGTCCTGTAGCTCAATCTGCAGCCTCCTGGCAGGATGTCTCCTACCCTTGATAAGATGACAGTTTCCTTGGTCCTAGAACAGTACCCCACCCCTCTCCACACGCACACCCCAGCCCTAGAGCTAGACAATAGGATCGTTCCTGCTTCCCACTCACTGGGGATAAGTCACTTCTTGTGCTGGCCCAGTGACTTTGGCTGCCATCCCAGGTAAACAGTGCCTGCCCTGGCCTGTGTGTTCCTTCTGCTTGAGATCCCAGGAGCTGTTGAAGGTACCCTTGGGCTGGGTGGTGGTGGTTGGGGGGCATTCCTACAATGTTTTTGGAACTGGGCTGTGTGTGATCAAGGTACCTGTTTCCTGGCCTTAGGATGGGCTGTTGGGGTATCCTGGCGGGGGGCGGGTCTCAATAGGCCCCAGGGGAAAGCTGCCCTTGTAGTTCAGGGTTCTGCTGCCCCTTCCTGCTCCGTGTCATGTTTAGCGAAAGAGTTGGGTTGACCACAGAGTCTGTATTCCAATAGATCTTGGTTCAAATCCTGACTCCACCATATATCAGCTTTGTGCTCCTGACTTACCCTCTCTGAGCCTCAGTTTCCTCATTGGAAAATGGAGGTGGGTAGTTAGCACCTGCTTCACAGAATTGTAATGATTCAGTGAAATAATGTGTGTAATACAGTCTACAGGACAATTTTGGCTTTGTAGAAGGTTAAAAAGATGTAATGATTCTCAGTCAGGGGCCTGACCCTGATTTTTGCTTAGCAAAAGGGCCATGGGTTTAAAAAGGTTGGGAAAGTGTGGCATGCAGTCCCAAGGTTGAGACTGACCTATCCATCTCCCAGGCCATGGGTCCTCTTCTTGGGCCAGGACCCTAGAGAGCTTCTTTCACTCTCAGGGCTCATGGTGGGCAGAAGGTCTGTGGGGCATTTGGCTGTTTCCCTCCCGGCGGTTGTAGGAGGGCTGGGGCCTGATTCTAGGCCTAGTATTCCAGATGTAGGCTCCGCTGCCACCTCATCCCCCAGGGCACTCTGTGTGCATTTCTGCACACCCACGTGCACAATTTCTTGTGTCTGACTTGGCCATCTGTCCTCCCAGCTCTGTGGAGGGACCCTGTGGTCTATGTGTCCCTGTTCTTCTGGGGTGTGGATAGTGCTTGGGACCCAGCCAGCAGCCAGTTGAAGACATCCTTTTTGGAAGCCGTTGGCCCTGTGGGCTCTTGCCTGGGGTGCTGGTCCTGCCATGGCGTTCCGGAGGACCGAGGGCATGTCCATGATCCAGGCCCTGGCCATGACGGTGGCCGAGATCCCTGTGTTCCTGTACACGACGTTTGGGCAGGTAAGGATCGATCCATGAAAGCCTGAGCCACTCAGTCCAGGGGCCCTGCAGCATCCAGGAAAGCTGGGTTCTTGTTATTGCTGTCCTAGCATTTGGTGTCATCTCTTTGAGTGGGGGAAGAAAAACTAGGTCAGGAGTCTGGGGCCCGGAGCCCACTCTTTACCCTAAGACTGTGAACTCTCCACGTCAGTTTCTTGATCTATAAAAGGGGACAGCAGTGCCTCACCTGCCACACACAAATGTTTGTGGCTGACCAGGCCTCTCAACACTTCCAGGCACTAGGGAAACAGGAATGAGGGATGCAGCCCCACCTGAGTGGCTCCCAATCTACTTGGGCAGAGGGTGAGGCTGGAGCAGTGGGACATGTGCAGATGGAACAGTGGGGTGGAGTGAATGTCATTGTCTTCATGGAGTCATTAAACAATTGGGATCCGGCAGACCTGGGTTCGATGTCTGTCTGTTACTGGGTCAACCTTGGATATGTGTGTTAGCCTGTGTGAGCCTTAGTTTCCTCATCTGGAAGATGGTAGAGATGCCAAAAGGTAACTCAGGTGAAGTCCTAGTGTGGTACCTGGCATAGTAGGCGCTCAGTCAATGCTGCTGATATAATCATGACTGATGGTGTTAGCGACACCTGGTGGACCCTGGACGTGATCTCCTTGGCATTGTCATTTTGCTGTCTTGAGTGTCCCTTCTTTAGAACTCTCTGGGCTACATTTCAGAGAGGCTAGTCTTGCCCCCTTCTGGAGGTGGCTGCCTCTCAACCATTCACTGGGTGCCTGGGGTGCTCACTGCCCATTAGGTGCTCTGCGGGGCACTCCATCTGCCTCGGGACTTTCCTAGGGAGACTAACCTGGCCACCTCCCTCTGTTCCTGCAGTCAGCATTCTCACAGCTGCGGTTGACACCTGGCCTGCGGAAGGTCCTCTTTGCCACAGCCCTAGGGACCCTGACCTTGGCCCTGGCCGCCCACCAGCTGAAGAGACGACGACGGAGGAAGAAGCAGGTCGGCCCCGAGATGGGAGGAGAGCAGATAGGCACGGTGCCCCTCCCCATCCTGATGGCCAGGAAGGTCCCATCGGTGAAGAAAGGTGGGTGGGTATGAGGTGGTGGGGAAGGGCCTGACCTGGGTTCAAATGCCAGCTCGGCAAGTGACTTTCCATCTTCAAGCTGAGTTCCTCCCATCTATGAAGTGGGGATGACAGTGGCATCTCCTTCTCTGAGTCATTGTGAGGATTTGGTGAGTGATGCGCCCAGTCAGTGGAAGCTGTTGGGGTTGTTCTCATTGTCTCCTTCTCATTGACCCCTTTGAGAGTACCTGGGTCCAGACGGGGCTGGTGGGGCATGGCTCCTCAGTCCAGGGAAGGAGGTCTCCTCAGGTTCAGGAATAGGAAGGGCTGTATGGTTACTGAGCCATATGGTTTTTCTTTTTTTTTTAATTAAGGTTTAATTTATGTACAGTAAAATTTGCCCTTTTTAGCATATAGTTTTATGAGTTTTGACAGACATATCACCAGTTAAGAACTGTTCCATCACCCTGTAAATTCCCCCATGTCCCTTTTAGTCAGCCCCTCTCCCCCACCCTCAGTCCCTGGCAGCCACTGATTGGTTTTGTGGCTGCTGGTGTGGTCCCCCCTCCCCTTTTTTTTTTTTTTTTTAATTGATTTTAAAATTGTAAATACAGATGTACAGATAGAGATAGATTGGTTTAGATTTAGATTTTTTTCTGGGGATTTATTCCTAAATATTTGAAAGAACTAAGGAGCAGAAAAAAGTGTTAATGTAACATACCTACCTTTTTTACTGTCTTTTTTAAATTGATTTTTTATTGTAATACATATATGTATCTAGATACAGCTATCAGTTTCTTCTGGTTTGGCGCAAAGGAGAGGGAAAAACACTAAAGACCCAAGGGAGCAATTAGTCCAAAGGACTAATGGGCTGTGTGAACCACAGCCTAGAGGACCCTGAGACCAGAGGAATTAGATGTTGCCCAGCTACCACTACCTACCGCTCTGACTGGGATTAAAATAGAGGGTCCTAGACAGAGTGAGAGAAAAATGTAGAACAAATGATCAAATTCACAAAAAATAACCAGACGTACTGGTCTGACAGAGACTGGAGGAACCCCCGAGACTCTGGCCTCCGGAAACCCTTTAACTGAGACTTGAAGCCACTCCCGAAGTTCACCTCTCAGCCAAAGATTAGGCAGGCCCATAAGACAATAACACATGTGAGGAATGTGCTTCTTAGATCACGCTTAAGCGTAGGAGATTAAATAGGCAACACCTGCCCAGGAACAAAGATGAGAAGGCGGGAGGGGACAGGAAAACTGGAGGAATGGACGTAGTGAACCCGGGGTGGAAAGGGAAAGTGGGAGAGTGTTGGCACAATGTGGGATTGCAGCCAATGCTAGGCAACAATTTGTGTACAAATTTTTGAATGAGAAACTAATTTGCTATGTAAACTTTACCTGAATCACACTTTAAAAAAAAAAAAGGTATATATCTAGAGGTGGATTGATTTAGATTTAGATTTTTTTTTTAAAGCAGTAACTCCCCACAGTCCCCTGTTAATCATAATCCAGAAACCCAGTGTTTGCTGTGCATGAACACTGTATGGCTCTCTTTCCAAGGCAAGGCGTTCTCTTAAAGAAACTCTGTTTTAAGAAGCAAAAGTCTCTTTAAAAATGAATTTTAATTGTGAATTATCATTGCAAAATGGAAATTTTATCTTTACAATGGGAAAAATAAGTTTCTAGAGTAGAATAGAAGTACAAACAGGCGCTGAGGCGTGCACTGGCCGCTGGAGACCTGGAACCACTGACCTTGAGCCTGTGTACACTATGCCGCCGCCACCGTCTGGTACCACCTCCTTGTCCCTTTTCTACTTTTCCCACTTACTTTTTGAAGAAGGTCATTGGTGTATTTTAAAAATTTGTAACCTCAAATCTCTTTTGGAACAAGGAGACTTCTAAATCAGTCATGCAATCAGCAACACAAGGAGGTGGGGAAGTAGCCAGATCTCATTCTCAGGCTTATCCTGGCAGATCTGGGCCCTTCCCAGGCCCTGTGCTGAGTGTTGGGGATACAGTAGTGAGCAGGAAAACAGGGAGAGGCCCAGCACTCTTCTGCTATGTACACGACATCGGGGTATTCTGACCATACCCTGACTTGTAAGTCAGGACTGGCGCTCAGATGTGAGGTAAGGGGAGGGTGGTCCAGGTGGGGGATGGCATATGCAGAGGCTAGTTGGGAAACCTGCGATGACCCCTGCCCTCCTGTTCCTCACAGGCTACTCTAGCCGGAGAGTACAGAGCCCCAGTAGCAAGAGCAACGACACGCTCAGCGGCGTTTCCTCCATCGAGCCCAGCAAGCACTCAGGCTCTTCCCACAGCTTGGCCTCGGTGAGGACCTGGGCTCGGGGCACCAGGCCAGGCAGAGGCAGCTGGGGTGCCTGTCATTGCAGCTGGGGTGCCTGAGTAGGCCCTAGTCTCTGCCCTCAGGAAGCTTGTCGACTGGTAGGGAGAGGAAAGAAGAAGTTTCATTCATTCATTCTTCCATCCATGCATCCATCCATCCATGCCCCCATCTATTCATCATCCATTCAGGCTTTCAAAGATTTCTGTTGATCACTTGTGTGTGCCAGGCGTTGGTGAGAGAAAGGTGGATAAGATGCAGAAGAGAAGTTTATGTTCTCCTGGGGAAGATATTTATCTATGAAAGTTCATTTATTCATGCATTCATCAGACATTGAGCAAGCACCTGCTTTGTGCCAGGGACTCTGTTAGGCACTGGGGATATGGAGGTAAATAACATAAAAAGGAGTTTATTTTCTCTTGGTGAATGGCTTTTGGTTTGTTCATTCATCCAGTTATTAATTCAGTCAGAAAGCCCGAAGCCCCAGCTCTGGGCCAGGCTCTGCCCTAGGGACACAGAGGCGGGCGATAGAAGGTTCTTGTCCTGGAGGAGCCCACAGCCTGGGAGGGTGTGTGATGATGGCTGTGGCCCTTATGCCTGGCCCGGCCTATAATGGCTGCTGTCTCAGTCCTTCTTGCCAGACCAGTAGAGGAGTCCCAAAGTAGGGAGCGGGTAGTGCTGGTCAGCAGCTGGGCTCAGGGTGGGATTTATCAGAGGCTGCTGGTTCCCGGGCCAGCTGTTGGCTTTAGTGTTGCTTCCCACTTAGGCAGTTTCTGTGAGGCATCTTCAGGCACTTGGAGTTTGTGGAACCAGCTGTGTTAGGGGCTTGGACGCTATGGCCAGGGGCTAGTTCAGGGATGGTATTTGGAGAGGGCATGGGGAGGGCTCAGAGGGATCCTACAGTGGGCCTGGGAAGGCCTCACTCCATGCCCTCGGGTCCCTGCACTGCTTGGCACCCAGATGGTGGCAGTGAACTCATCTAGCCCCATGGCAGCCTGCTCGGGACCATGGGATGCCAAAGGGATGGAAGAATCTGTGGCCGCCAACGATGGCAATGCTGAAAGCCTCTACATGCAAGGTAAGGCCCGGAGGCTGGCCTCTGGGCTTTCTTGGGGTGGAGGTGGGAGGAATGGCCTCCTCCCGGTGCCCAGGCCGGGCTCAGGACATTTTAGGTGCCATTTTGCCTCCACCCCCATCATGGTTCCCATCTATTTCTGAGCAGGGGACAGTCTCCAGGAACCAGTCTGGTCCGAATGAAGGCCTATAAACTGATAAACCCTGAAAAAGGGATCAGGACCTGGCCCACCCCCTGCCGGGCTCTTGTCCTTTCTCTGCCCTCTTGTCTCCTCACTGTTCTGAGCCCCCTCCTGAGTGGTGCTGTGCGGGGCCAGGCAGCTCTTTCTCTGCTGGGGGCCTGACTCTCCCTTCTCTCCTGCCTGTGCTCAGGCATGGAGCTATTCGAGGAGGCTCTGCAGAAGTGGGAGCAGGCTCTGAGCGTGGGGCAGAGAGGGGAGAGCAGCAGCACCCCCACACCGGGGGACAGCCTCCAGAATCCAGAGATGGCTTCAGAGGTGCTATCTGAGGTAGGCATTCTCCCCCTGTGTCCCCTCTTACCCTGGCATGGGAGGAACCACCAGACTGTTTTCTAAAGCAACCGCACCATTTTACATTCCCAGCAAGCAGTGTATGAGGGTTCTAATTTCTTTACATCTTTACCAACGCTTGTAATTTTCTGTCTTTTTGAACATAGCCATCCTAGTGGGTACGAAGTGGTGTTTCATTGTGGTTTTGATTTGCATTTCCTTGATAACTAAAGATGTTGAACATCTTTCCATGTGCATATCGGTCATTTGTATATCTTCTCTGGAGAAATGTCTATTTAGATCTTTTACCTATTTTTTAATTTTTCTTTTTATCATTCAGTCGTAAGAGTTCTGTATATATTCTGCTATCAGATATATGATCTGCAAATATTTTCTCCCATCCTGTGAGTTGTCTTTTCACTTTCTTGATAGTGTCCTTTAAAACACAAAAGTTTTTAATTTTGTTGAATTGCAGTTTATCTATTTTTTTATTATGTCATTTATGCTTTTGGTATCATAGCCAAGAAACCATTGCCTAGCCCAAGGTCATGAAGATATACTCTTAAGTTTTTTTCCAGAAGTTTTATAGCATTAGCTCTTACATTTAGGTCTGTGAACCGTTTTGAGTTAATTTTTGTGTATGGTGTGAAGTAGGGGCTATAATTTTATTTTTTTAACCAATAAAACCAAGGTCTTGATATATCTAGTAGATATAGTTTTATTCCCTGATTTCTTTCTACTAACATTCTTTTCTCTTCTAAAGAGTTTGCTGTTAATTCTTCCAGTTTTTTGAATAACTAGAATAACACATTTATCCTTAAAAAAATTGGGGCCAATTGCATGCAGTTCTGTTCCTTGTTTTTTTCATTTGACAATACATTTTGAACCAGGGACTCCATCAGCCTGAAACCAGAAGAACTAGATGGTGCCTGGCTACCACCAGTGACTGCCCTGTTAGGGAACACAACAGAGAGTCCCTGACGGAGCAGGAGAGAAGTGGGGTGCAGAACTCAAATTCTAGTAAAAAGATCAGACTCAATGGTCTGACTGAGACTGGAGGGACCCTGGAAGACATGGCCCCCAGACTCTCTGTTAGCCCTGAACTGAAACCATTCCCGAAGCCAACTCTTCAGACAGAGATTAGACTGGACTATAAGACTTAAAATGATACTTGTGAAGAGAGTGCTTCTTAGCTCAAGTAGATACATGAGACTAAGTGGGCAGCTCCTGTTCGGAGGCGAGATCAGAAGGCAAAAAGGGACAGGAGCTGGTTGAATGGACATGGGTGGAAAGGAGGAGTGTGCTGTCACAGTATAGGGAGAGCAGCTAGGGTCACAACAATGTGTCTATAAATTTTTGCATGAGAAACTTTAACTGTAAACTTTCACTTAAAGCACGATTTAAAAAAACATCTTGCACAGCTTGTTAATGTGCAAAAGAGTATGCACAGCATAATCCCATGTTTATATAAAAAACATTAGATTTATTAAATATATACTTGAACACAGTCTAAAAATAAAGTCTGAGAGACACCTCAATGTAACAAGTGTCAACCTCGGGTGGTGAGATGATGTGGATTTTTTTTTAATGTGGTTTAAATGTCATTATATTCTTACTGTTCTTATTTTTAATGTTCCACAGCTCCATTTTATGAGCTTAGGACTACATTTCTTTTAAGCAGATCATCCTTTTTATTCATGAGGGGAGTACACCTGTTCCAGCTTCTCAGCACTGTCCTTTCTTCAACATGGGGACTGCAGTTGGGACTGCACAAGGCCTGTCACTCTCTCTGCCCGGTCCTGCATGGTGCCAGGGAGGAGCGTGCTGATGGCAGAGTTCTGTGGTCAGGCTTCATCCCTGGAGCAGATCAGAGCTCCAGACCTCCGAGATAAAATCTATGATGGGATCCTTTGTAGCCACCAAAGCAATTCACGGGCACAGTGTGAAGAGTGTCAACTTGTTTTCGGTGGTCTCTTAGGCTCCAGGGGTCAGACGGAAAGGTTGCCAGAGGCCATTCAGGCATTCAGGGTGGAAGACAGCACAGCCCAAGGGGAGTGGGTATTATTATCATCATCACCCTTTGCAGATGGATAAACTGAGTCACAGAGAGTAGAAATGGTCAGTTCAAGATACCACAGCTGGTGAATGGCACGGCGAGACTCAAAGCCCACATGTAATCGTCCCCCAAATGAAAGCCACAGACAAGAAAAAAGAAAAAAATCTCACCACCCAGAGATGGTACCTCTTATGTTGGGGTGTGTCTCCCAGACTTTGCTGTTATGTTGTGTTAAAGTGTATATTTTATATATTTAGTGTTTTTACACAAACATGGGATCACAGTGCCCATAATCTTTTGTAGCTTACCTTCTTTCACTTTAGCTTTCCTTTCATATTTTACATGGACATAAACTTTCATCATGAGAAGCCTATAGCTTGACTTTGACTTCAGGGCAGTACTGATCTCTGCTAAAGCTGCAGGCTCCACCAGCCTCATGGGTGGGGCCTGGCACTGCCGTAGCTGAGCACAGTGGCCAGTGGGCCTGGGGTCTTACAGGCCTAGGGTTGAATCTCGACTCTGCCAGGCTGTAGCTGGGTGACCTGGACCAGGCACTTGGCTGAATGATGAGTATCTACCTGGTCCAAGGTGTGTGCTCAGTGAGTAGCAGCCATTTCCACTGTTACTGTACTCTCTGAGCTCTTCCAGCTCCTCCTTCCCAGTGGCCTCAGACCGGAGCTGGCCCTTGTCTCCTCCTCGGGGTCCAGTTACCTGCAGGTGCAGGATCTGGCAGCCTCCGTGGAAGATAGAATCGGGCCCGCCCGAGTCTCACCCCTCAGCCCGGAAGTTCCTGGGGTTGATTGAGCAGTGCCTCTTTCTTCCCACACCTCAGCCTTGGAGGCCCCAGGGCAGCAAGGAAGTCATTGAGGCTACAGGATGCTGCGTGCTCCTTGGAGGGAAGTGCCAGGTGAACTTCACAGTCCAAACAACCCCCCACCTTCAGCAAAGGCCCACTCAGGCTTCTCTGCAAAGTACTTTCCTGCTATCCATGCCCTCCCCAAGCAGCTGTCCTTTCATTGCCCAGCCTTAGGAGCTGCTGGCTGTGGCCCCAGACCTGCATGGGACTGGAGTTCTCTTCACTTGGCATCCCAGCAACACAGTAACAACTGTTAACTGCTTATTGCTGCTCCCTGTGCACCAAACAGTGTGCTTCACGAGACGACGCATACTGTTGTTGTCCCCAGTCTACAGAGGAGGCAACTGAAGCTCAGAAGTGAAATATTTTCCAAGCACATACAGTTAATATATGACAGTGGGATTTGAACCCAGCTCTTTCTGGGCTTCTAATCGTACTCCTATTATAGTAATAATAACAATAGTTAAATCACTTAATGGTCATTGCCATGAGCCAGTCTTGTGTGAAGTACGTTGCATACTCTATCTCTTAAATTTTTCCTGAAGCCGTATAAAGCAGTCATTCTTATCTCAGTTGACAGATAAGGAAACTGAGGCTCAGAATGGGGAATTTAGTTGCCCAGGTCAAGATTTGAACCCGTGTCTGTTTGTGAGCCACAGATCTAATTTAGATTTTTCTAGAAGCCGCATTAAAAAACAAAAAGAAACAAGCAAAATTGATTTTAATAATATATTTTGTATATGCTAATATATCCTAAATATTATCATTTCAACATGTAATCAGTATTAAAAATTACTAATGAGTTGTTTTACATGCTTTTTTTTGTGCTGAGTCTTTGAAATCTGGTGACCAAGACCGCATAATTTACGCTTAATGGCACATGTCAGCTTGGACTGGCCTCATTTCAACTGCTTGATCACATCGTGTGGCAGGTGGCTCCTGTACTGACCAGTGCAGATCTAGCACCTAGGCTGTTGGCTCCTGTACCACAGAGCCTTCTCCTCCTTCCCCAGGGGCCTGGGGCTCGGGCCATGTCAGTGGTAAGGGATGAGGCCATTCCCTTGGGGAGCTTGGAGGGTCTGGGTTGACGGCCATTGCTTTCCACAAAGCCGGAGTCACAACGAAGGGAGTTTGCAGAGAAGCTGGAGTCGCTGCTGCACCGTGCCTACCACCTGCAGGAGGAGTTTGGCTCTACCTTCCCATCGGACAGCATGCTGCTGGATCTTGGTGAGCTGGGCCCAGGACCCACAGAGGGGCGGTGAGAGAACCAAGGGGGGACTGGAGTCAGTGGATCAGACAAGTCAGAATTCTCAGGGCCCTCAGACTTCATCTTCTCTAGTGCCTTATTGCACAGGTGGGGAAACAGGCCCTGCAGGGGGCAGAGGCATGCCATTATACATGGCAGGTAGGAACGGAGCTAGGAGGAGGCCTGGGAGTCCCTGGCCAGCACTCCTTGTCCCATCCCACTGGGAGCAGGCCCTGGGGTTTGTTAGCACCCCTCAGTGGTGTTTCTGGGCATTTGGGTTGAGCACCGACTGTCCTACTAACCTGCTGGCTTCTGGGCAGGCACTGGGCGGGCTGAGGGGTGCCTCACGTAGAGATTAACCCAAAGCAGGCCACAGGGCTAAGAACAGAAGTGCCATTGTTGGCCCCATTGAGGTAAAGGAGTATGACATCATCAAGTGTGAATGAAGTCATTCAGCCAAGCAACCAGTGTTCTCTTAGTGCCTACTGTGAACCAGGCCCTGTGCTGTGACTGTAACACATGGCCCTGTCTGGAGGCTCTCCTGAGTATCAGGCTCCCTGGCTTTACTGGTGGGGACACAGACCCAGAAAGGGGAGCGGGTTGGCCAAGGCTACATGTGCCCCCGTGGTTTCTCCCCATGTGGCCTCAATGTGGCTCTGCCTGTTGGGGAAATCCTCCTTCCTCTGGCCTCCTCATGTGGCAGAGAAAGGCTCCTTCTTGGGCTGGTGGGGCATTCACGGTGGCCCACTGTGGGTCTGTGGTCTTTGTTTATTTGACAAACATTTCCTAGCCATCTGCAAAGGTCCAAACCCTTCAGCCTCTGAGCTGGAGGAGGCAGAGATGCCAAGTGAGTGGCCCACAGACTCCTTTGAGCCCTTTGGTATCAATGGCTAAGTTTTGCCTTGTCAGGAAGGGGGCATGAGTTGCCCAGGGCTATAGCACAGCAGTGTCTCCACCTGCTGCAGAACTCAGGGGCCACCAGGCCTCAGGGTCCATCAGTGTGAGCATGGGCCAGCCCCTCACCAGCCTATGTCTCAGTGTCCCCACCTGTGAAGTGGGGATGATCGTGTGTCCATCTCATGATGTTGTGAGGCTTGAAGGAGATAATTAATTTGAGGTGATAGCCCAGTGTCTTCACACAGAAGTACTCAATAAAGAGGCACTCTGTGAGCATCAGCATCAACCATCCCAGGCAGAACCTCCATAGATCTGGTGTTGGTAGGCTTTGCATACCTGGATTCTAGAAAGCTCTGTGAGGAAATCTCAGCCAAGCCCTTCCCCTTCCAGAGAAGACCCTCATGCTGCCCCTGACTGAGGGCTCACTGCATCTCCAGGCTGATGATGAGGACAGCCTGACCTCAGAGGATTCCTTCTTCTCAGCCACCGAGGTGACACAGGGCAGAGGGAGGGCTGATTCCACCTCACGTCTCCCAGAGCCAGGGATGGGTTGAAGGCTGAGGTTCCTGTGGAGGCCAGCAGGGCGAGCAGTAGGTCGTGGGAAAGTGAAGGCATTTCCTCTGATAGGAGTAGAATTTGGCAGTCACCAAGTGCTGCTCCCTGGGGACTCAGTGTACTGTCCAAAGAGGAGGTGGCCTGGGAAGCCAAGAATCTTAGGTCCTGTGGATGAGAGCAAAGGTCCCCAGCCCTCAACTGCTGCAGCCCACACTGACCTCACCCTTCTTCAGAGATCCATGTCCACTGTTTGGCATTAGTGTCCTGTCAAGACCACGTGTCAGGCCTGGCGGTCCTTTGCCTGAGGACAGTAAATAGTCCTTTCTGGAAGGGGCCCTGGAAATGGGGATGCTGAGGCCAGGAGGGAGTGGCGACCTGCTCCAGGTTACTCAGTCACCCTCCTGCTTTGGGTTAGTGGTCCCTCTGACATACCCTCTGAGAGGCTGGCAGCGCAGGGGGAAGCCCCTAGGTTGTCCTCTGCTGGCAGACTGATACAGCTTATGAGGCTCTGACAGCCCTCCTTCCTCATCCTCTGCATCCCCCGCCTCCCCAGCTCTTTGAGTCCCTGCAGACTGGAGATTACCCGATCCCACTCTCCAGGCCTGCGGCTGCCTACGAGGAGGCCCTGCAACTGGTGAAGGAGGGGAAAGTGCCCTGCCGGACCCTTAGGTGAGCTCAGTGGAAGGAGGGAGGGAGAAAGGGAGCAGGAGGCAGGTATGGTGAGCCCTGTCCTGTCCCCCTTGGAGAAGCTGGGGAAGCCAGCAGTGTTTGGCAAGGACTCAGCTTGGTGAGGTTAGCTGAGGGTCCTGATGGGCTGGCAACAGTTCCAGCGCTCAGCCAAGGATGAATGGCCCTGAGCACAAGACAGACAGGCTTGCAATACCAAATTGATATACTTAATGAAACTATAGTTAATACTTGTTTTTAACTTCTCAAAGTAGTGCAGCTTCAGAAACAACAGTGGGCACTTTCTAAACCCAGTGTCCCAACACTACCGCTTTTTAGCAGAGGTTAGGAACTCAGGCTTTGGGGATTGTATCCAGTTCTGCCACTTCATAGCAGGTGGCACTGGACAAGTTGCTTAACTTTTCTTAGTCTCGATTTTCTCATCTGTAGTTATTTTTATGTCTCTTATCCATCTTAATACTTCTGCATAGTATAAGGTAGAGTTCAATTCATGTTTTTCTATATGAATATCCAGTTATTCCAGCACTATTTGTTAAAAAAATTTTCCTTTCCCTGTCGTTGTGTATTGGTGTCTTTGTCGAAAGTCAGGTGACTATTTCTGAACTCTGTTCTCTTCCATTATTCTGTATATCTATTCTTGAACCAATACCACTGTGTTTTGATTACTGTAGCCTTATGGCAGGTCTTGAAATACGGTAGTGAAGTTGTTCACTTCAACTTAGCTTTTCTTCTTCAAGATTGTCTTGGCTTTTGCATTTCCATATAAATTTTAGAGGCAGCTTGTAACTTTATACACACACACACAAAAAAACCCTGCTGGGATTTTGATCAAGATTGTGTTGAATCTATAGATCAGTTTGGGACAATCTTAATATTGATTCTTCTAATCCACTGACATGGTATATTTCTCCATTTCAGTCGACTTTAATGTCTCTCATCAGTGTTTTGTAATTTTCAGAGTAGAGGCCTTGTACATCTTTTGTTAAATTTATTCCTAGGTCTTTGACTTTTTTTCTAATTTTTAATTTTATTGTGATAAAATACATATAACATAAAATTTGCCATTTTAACCATTTTAAGTGTACAGCTCAGTGGCACTAATTACATTCACAGTGTTATGCAGCCATCACCACTATCTATTTCCAACTTTGATTTTTTTCATGTTATTGTAAATACTATTTCTATTTTGTTTTATTTTCCAGTTATTTGTTCATTAGAACATTTGTAAATGTGAATCTTTTGTTTTTTTCCCCCCCTCTGATCACAAAAGCAATACATGCTCATTGGAAAAAATTCAAACATTATACACATATTTAGGAAACAAAACTTCCTCATGATCTCAGTCCCCACAAACTCAATCCACTGTTAATAATTGTCTGTTTTTTTCAGCTTTAAAATAGGAATTCTGTTTTTACAAAATTGAAATCATGCTGTGTACACCACATACTGTTTTATATCATTCCCTTTTCACTTAACACCCTGAATGTCTTTCTGTGCTTGTTCCAGTCTCCTGTTTCCCTTGGCCACTTGCTGAACTTTTGTGGGAGTGGAGCATCATTTATTTAGCTGGCCCCCACTGACCAGTGTTTTCATTTCTTGCCATTACAAACTATGCTGAGATGAACCTTTTTTTATTGTGGTGAATGTGAATTGAACAAGTTATTTGCCTTTTCAGCATTCTTCACATGTACAATTCAGTAAATTAATTATGTTTGTCATGTTGTGCAATGAACACTTAATTTTTTTTAATTTTTTTAAATTTTTTACTGTACTTCAGGTGAAGGCTTACAGAACAAATAGTTTCTTTCATGAAACAGTAGTTCACATGTTGTTTTATGACATTGGTTAACAACCCCACAACATATTAACCCTCTAACTTCTCAACCTTTTTTTTTTTTTTGGTGAAGATACACACAGCCAAAGATCCACTGTTTCAAAAATTTCTACATGCACAGTTCAGTGACATTGACTACGCTCTTCCAGTTGTGCTGCTATTCTCACTTAAGATGAAGGCTTACAGAGCAAAACAGTTTCTCATTTAACAGTTACTACAAATGTTGCCCTATGACAATGGTTAACAATCTCACAACACATCAACACTGTCCTTACTCAACCTTGGGTTCCCTATCACCATCTTCCTTGTCCCCTTCTGTCTTCTGGCCCTTGTCCCTGGACTCCTGTACCTCGTTAGTCTCATTTGGTTTTACGGGGCTGTCCACTCCCAGGCTGAACGGTGAACCTCGGAGATAACTTCACCACTGAGCTAAAAGCGTGTCTGGGGGCCATACTCTCAGGGTTTCTCCAGTCTCCTTTAGGCCAGTAAATCTGGTCTTTCTTTTGTGAGTTAAAGTTATGCTCTACATCCTTCTCCAGCTCTGTCCAGAACCCTCTGCTGTGATCCTGGTCAGAGCAGTCAGCGGTGGTAGCCGGGCACCATCTAGCTGTACTGGACTCAGTCCGGTGGAGGCCTTGGTAGCTGTGGTCCATTAGTCCTTCGGACTAATCTTTTCCTTGTATCCTGTTCTCTTCATTCTCCCTTGCTCCCGAAGGGATGAGACCAGTGGAGTATCTTAGATGGCTGCTCACAGGCTTTTAAGACCCCAGACACTACTCACCAAGGTAGAATGTAGAGCATTGTCTTTATAAGCTGTGTCATGCCAATTGAGCTAGATGTTCCCTGAGACCATGGTCCCCACAGCCCTCTGAACACTTACTTTATTGTGGTGAAAGTATACATAACAAAACATAACACCATCGCAGTAATTTCTGTATGTGCAATGATCATCTGGATTCACACACCTTTGCTCTAGTTTCCATAAGCTAAATTTCTAGAAGTGAGATTTTGATTCAGATTTATATTTAAAATCTATAATTAAAAATATAAAATGTTAATAAGCAGATACAGCCACCTTACTAACTTGCCCTCCACAAAGGTTGTACAGTTTACACTCCTGCCGCGGTGTATGAGTAGGCCTGTTCCCCATGCTCTTGTGCACTGCTGTTATAGGATTTTGAATCTTTGCTGAGCTGATAGGTAAACAATAGTTGAGATCTTGCTCATCTCACCAACGGCAGGTAGGAATGTTGGCCGTAACAGTCTGGTTTGGTGGAGGAGGAGAAACAGGGCCGTGAACTGGGCAGACCCCTTTTCTGGTCTCTAGTCTTGGAGGGATCCTGCGACTTCAGCATATTTAGTTCCTGAGTGGGCATTCTGTGGCTAGAGAGAGACTTAAGATAACTTGTAAAATTATCCCCATGTAACTAATTATTCTTTGTTCTGGTTGAATCAGGAAAGTTCTGTTCTTTTTAATTCACCCAGAAGCAATAGGCTTTGGCTGGCACCTGAAAGCAATCCATCTGCCGCAGGCAGAAACTCAGAACTTGGCTTTTTGATCCAGGCTCCTGGATTTAAGTATATGTGTTTTAAAGTTCACTGACAAAATGGCTGAAATTCCTGGTTGAAACTTTGGTGATTTGGATAGTGGATGGCCAGTCCAGGGTGCCCTCTGGCTGCCCCAGAAAGCCTGGCCTGGAGGGGCAGCAACTCCCTGCCCTGGTGTTCTATCTGGGAACAATTTTGGTCCTTTGCCTATTAGGATTTGGGGCTGACCAAGGCCAAGGTCAGCCAGACACCCAACAACCAGGCCTGCCACTGTGCCTAGTCCCAGGGCAGTGAGGCAGACATGTTCTTAGAGAGCGTCCAGTCAGCCTCTTCCTTTAGCTTGGGAGACACTGATACCCAGAGAGGGGCAAGGCACCTGCCTGAGATCACTCCTACCTCCCAACCCAGGGCTCACCCTGACCCTCACGGAGTCGTTACTGGGTGTGGACCAGGCAGTGTGATGCTGTCTGTTCTTCCCCTCAGGACAGAGCTACTGAGCTGCTACAATGACCAGGACTTTCTGGCCAAGCTGCATTGTGTCCGACAGGCCTTCGAGGTGGGTGTGGGCTGTGCACAGGATGCAGCTTGGGGTGGATGGAGCCTGTGGGGTGGTAGTCAAGCTTGGCCATGTCCACGTGGCTTTTCCTACTGCCCTCATCCATGCCTGGCTTCTCTATGGGATGGGACCCATGCCCAGCCCCTCACACTGCCCTCTCCACAGACTGTGGGGAACTGCCACGCCCCATGGCTCACTCCCCTCCTTCCCTCCCTCGTTCCTTAGGGACTTCTGGAAGACAACAGTAACCAGCTCTTCTTCGGGGAGGTTGGCCGGCAGATGGTGACCGGCCTGATGACCAAGGCTGAGAAGGTAGTGGGGGTGGGGCTTTTTGTTCAGGTTTTCTTTCTCTCGCTCTTTTTTTTAAACTTTTATTTAGTTTTGTTTAATAAAACCCAGTCTGAAAATAAGCAGTTCACCATGGTGTTTAAGAGCATCGTTCTGGAGAAGCATATCCAACAGAAGTATAATGTGAGCCCCAGATGTAATTTTAAATATTCTAGTAGCTCCCTGGAGTCCCCGGGTGGTACAAATGGTTAAGCCCTCAACTACTAGCTGAAAGGTTGGTGGTTTGAACCCACCCAGAGGTGCCTTGGAAGACAGGCCTGGTGATCTGCTTCTGAAAGATCACAGCCTTAAAAACCCTATGGAGCAGTTCTGTTCTGCACACAGAGGGTCGCCGTGAATCAGAATTGACTCAACAGCAGCTAACAACAGTAGCCACATTAAAAAAATAAAAAGAAACAGGTGAAATTGATTTTAATAATATGTTTTATTTTATATATGTCACGTTATCATTTCAGCACGTAATCAATATTTAAAAATTTGAATCCTGGGGTGATAATAATTATAACCAATCTGTAGACTATTATGAGGATTAAATGAGATAATGCACTTGATAAATGATAGACATCATTGGTTGTTCTTACATAAGTAAGACATGCTCATTGTATAAAAAGCCAAACCCTTTGCCATGGAGTCTATTCCAACTCATAGCAATCCCATAGGACAGAGTAGAGCTGCTCCACAGGGTTTCCAAAGAGTAGCTGGTGGATTTGGTTGGCAGCTGAGTTCTTAACTACTGGGCCACCAGGGCTCCTGCTCATTATGTAGCAGTTAGAAATGATGTTACAAAGATAGAGCTGTGTAAACCTAGGTTGGATCTACCTCCATACATA
Organism: Dugong dugon; assembly: GCA_030035585.1. Lineage (NCBI taxonomy): Eukaryota > Metazoa > Chordata > Mammalia > Sirenia > Dugongidae > Dugong > Dugong dugon. The sequence goes on from CM057471.1 coordinate 73,764,912, forward strand.
ATCCCTCTATGACTTTGCCCAGTAAATTCACTCTGTGCCTCAGTTTCTGCACTGAAGAGAGGATGTAGTCAGACTGCTTGCCTCCCACAGCTGGGCAGAGCAAATGCAATAATGCCTGGAACCTGTGTCCCACAGGACCTGGCAGTTAGCCAGTACTCAGTGAAGATCTCGTGTCAATAGTGATGATGAGCCCAACACAAGGCGTCTCCCATGGACCAAGCCAACCTTGTGGTCATCAAACCTTAGTACAGATGATGCATGTGTACATACGTGTCTTCTGTGTGCTTTTAGAGTTCTTTTCTAACAAAATGGCTTGTGGTAGGGAGCTGGGCTTTATGCTTTAAACACGTCTGTTGCCTTCCAGTTTACTAGGACCATTTACCGGGAGAGCAGCAGGTCACAGGGTTTAGATGCGGAGCTGGTGTCCAGGCCCAGTCCTTGGAGCCCAGGTCCTGGGCAGTGTCAGTGCTGGGCTTGGGAGGGAGCCCTGTTTGCTCCTGGGTGGACCCACATGGCTCAGAGCCTCCAGCGAGTGGGCAGTGGAAGAGGGGTTGGGGAGATATGAAGAACAATGAGGTGTGATCCCAGTTCTAAGGAACTCTGAGTCCAGTGGGGCTGGGCTGGGCCTGTTTCTAGGCCAGGGGCACTGAGGGTATGGGAGAAGGCTGGACAGAAGCAGGGTGGATTCTCAGGGGAGATAGTACCTGTGGCGGGCCTCATAGGTTGACAAGTTTTGGTAGAGATGGCAGGGAGACCATCTGGATTCGGGAGGGGATGGGACAAGCAGGCCGGCCTGGCCAAAGCAAGGGTGCTGGGCTCTGGGGGAGAGCAGCAGGAGATGAGCTGGAATGATTGGCCAGGCCAGGTCACACAAGGCCTCACGTGCCAGGCTGAGGTGCTTCAGCTTCATCCTGTAGGCCACGGAGGAGCTGGGGAAGGGTTGGCATTTTTTTCCCCTTATGCTAATTTTATTTATTGCTTTTTGTTTCTGATTATAACATAACCCAGTTTTACAAAATTCACCATTTATACAATGTCAAACCATTGAAGGTCCCCCTGAATTCCACCTGCCAGAGCTAACACTGTCCACAATCTGGTATATATTCCTCCTACTCTGTTCAATAGATGCTCTAACCCTAAACATGTTAGTTCATTTACAAAACTTGGTTTGTGCCTATGGACTGTTCTGCAGCTCTGTTTTGTTCTTTAACATTATTTCTTGTCCACCTTTCCAAGTTAACACATACAGTTCCTTTAATGATTGTATAGTATTTCATCGTTTGGACAGGCTGTAGTTTACCCCGTGCCCCTGTGGGTGAACATTTGGGTTGTTTATAGACACTGCTGTTTACTCATTCTCATACGGATCTCTTTAGGTACCTCTGAGGTTTTCTCTGGGGCAAAGCACGATAGTAAGAACATTTAGAAGGCTAACAGATCTTGTCAGTTTGCCCTCCAAAAGGCTGCGTATGTCCCCACCAGCAGTGTTTGAGTGTTTCTTTGTTCTTCACATCTTGACCAATAATGGATATCAATAATCTTTTTACTCTGTTATTGATCCATTGCTTTGTTTCCGTGATAGTGAGGTTGCATTATTTTTCATGTTTATCGGCCACTTGTGTTTTTTTCTTTGAAGGGCTTGGTCAAAGCTTTGGAACATGCCTCACCCCTCTGAATCCATTCTCCTCAAATATGTAGTAAAGGTTTGAAAACACACATCTGACCTTGTCATCCATCTGCTTAAAACTCTCGTGGGGCTCCCGCTGACCTTGGTGTAAAAGGGCTGGCTTTGTTTCGTGGCCCACTGCTTTGTGCACTTGGCCCCGTCCAGGCTGAGGGCTTATAGCTCCTTGTGCACAGTGGACTTTTTCTCCAATCTGGGCTTTTGCATATGTTGGTCCTTCTGCCTGGAATTCTGTTCCCTTAATTTTTTTTAAACAATTCTATTGTGAAATATTATAAGAAAGTTTAAAATATGTATCTATAGGATTTGATGAATAAAAAGATGGAACTCTCATGTACCTAGCATCCAGGTTAAGAAGTGGAAGAAGTGGAACACTTGGCAGTATTTGGACACCCCCCTCCCCCAGTGTCTCTTCCAATGACATCTCTCCCCTCTTTCTTGGTCACTTGTCATCTGAGTCGCCGCTGGCCATCTCTTTTCCTAGGAAGTCTTCCCCTGAAAGTCCCCCTGCCGACTCATCCCTGAGGCCTCAGAGCCTCTTGAGCTCACCCAGCATGGGCTCATCACTCTGCATCTTGCTCATGGGTTGCCCTGTCCATCTCCTATTACTCAGCAAGTTCTGTGAGGGCAAGGACCACAGCTGTCCTGGCCACGGTGTGCCCAGCCCAGGGCCTGGCACAGTACAGGAGCTCCATAACGTTTGTCAAATAACTATTGTCCCAGCAGCTGTCATTTACCAGCCAGTGAGCTCAGTGTTTTACTTGTGTTTCTTTACCTTCAGCAGCCCATTAGCTCCTCACCACAGTTCTCAATTGGCAGATGAGGAAACCAAGCCTGGAAGGGCAAAGGGGCTCTCCCCAGGTCACTAAGCAAGTGAAGGTAGAGCCAAGATTTGAACCCAGGTCATTCTGACCCCAGCCTGTGCCCTTAGCCTGTTTTCTGAACAAATACATGGAGGATGAGTGGGGCTAAAGTGGGCACAAGGAGCATAATGGATGGGCACTGCTCTCTGTGGCTGCTCCCAAAGGGGCCTCTCCCCAGCCTCCACCTGAGTGCAGGACTTAGGTTTCATTTTTATTATGAAACGGAAGAGGGTCAAAGGCTGTGAAGCAGCCCCTGAGCACCAGAGCCTGCATTGGGCCCTGGGACTAGAGCAGTGACCAATTAGTCTCTGTAGGGTCTTTCCAAGCAGGTGGAGCTAGGGCCAGACCCCCAGTCTGGGAAGATGCCACGACCAGGCTCTGCAGCATCAGGCACTTCTCACTGCGTGTCCCTGGGCTAGTCACGAAACCTCTCCAAGCATCAGTCTCCTCGTCTGTAAATGGGCATGCCCCAGGGATATGAGATGACATCAGACATGCTGAGCAAGGGACAACTCTTATTATCTTCATCATCTCATTGACATCATTTTATAGATAAGGAAGCTGAGGCAGGGAGAGGTTAGGGGATAGCCCAAGGTCATCCTAGCAAATTCTCATTAAAACTTAATGAAAATAGTTAAAAAAAAAATATTATAAAGATGATGCATATTCATTGTAGAAAAAACTAAGACAATACAAAAAAGCAAAACAAAAAGGAAAAATTGTCCCCAGTTTGCCTTGTTCACATTTTGGTGCATATCTGTCTGTCTGTTGTCTCCCTGGCCCATGGGTCTTTATCAGTGGCATCCACCTGCCTGTGCTGTTCTGTGTCAGCTCCAGCCTGCTTGGGACCCCAGGCACATCACTGATCTCCTGAAGCCTCAGTATTTCTTTCTATAAAGTGGGCATAATAATGGAACTCACCTTATAGGACCATGAGAATGAAGTGAGTTAACCCATGCTTAGAAAAGATCCTGGCACATACTGTTTCCATGTACATAAATGTAGATCAGCATCTGTAAATTGTGTCCTAAACCCCAGCTAAACCTCAGGGCCCCAGGGAATAAAGAATGCATCATATATGCTTACAGTCTTAGTACTCAGCAACAGCAGCCAGGCACTGGGCTGACTTTGTTACATGCATGAGCTCATGCATGTCCCCAGAACAGCCCTATGAGTGTGGGCTGCGGCTTCTCCCATTTCACCAGCGAGGCCCAAGGTCACGGAGATTTGAATGTTTGACTGCCTGACTTTAACCCACACGCTCTCACCCATCCCTCCGTAGTGAGATCATACTGTCACGCTGTGCCCGTCTCCTGGAGGACAGTAAGTGCTCAGTAAGTGAGCCAGCCAGACAGGTTGCTGGGCACGCTGGTGTCGAGTTTCCCGTAGACCTGCCCTGGTTTTCTGGAGAAGCACATAGAGGTGGGCGGGCGACTCTTCCCTGCCTCATTTTCTCGGTGACTCCTGCCTGGGGACAGGACTCAGCCCTGCCCTCGTACATCCCCCATCCAGAGGCCACCTTGCTGTCATGGGTCTAGTCCATCCAGGTCTTGAGGCCTCTGCCATGACCAGAGCAGGCTGTGCTTCTCCCCACAGAGCCCCAAAGGCTTCCTGGAGAGTTACGAGGAGATGCTGAGCTATGCCCTGCGGCCCGAGACCTGGGCCACCACACGGCTGGAGCTGGAGGGCCGCGGGGTGAGTTGGCCTTTCAGGGCCTGGGCCTGGGGTCTCTTACACCTGAGTTGCTCGAGCAGGGAGGGGGTGCCTTGGCTCTATAACTGCTGGAAGCCCCCCATTTCTGCCCTGCACCACGTCCAGGCTGCACCCCACTGCAAAGCAGAGTGGGGCATCCACACGCCCAGTCCCCTCTGCCCCTGACTCACTGTGCCACCTCAGGGAAGCACCTGGCCCCTCTGGCCTCAGTCTCCCCATTTGGACAGTGGTCCTGCAGCTCAGGCACCCAGGACCCAGTGCAGCCCGCTCTCTCACAGGTGGTGTGCATGAGCTTCTTTGACATCGTGCTCGACTTCATACTCATGGATGCCTTTGAGGACCTGGAGAATCCCCCATCCTCAGTGCTCGCCGTCCTGAGGAACCGCTGGCTGTCCGACAGCTTCAAGGAGACGGTGCATCACTGCCCCCTCCCCGCAAACACACACGTACTTATGCATCCCCATGCATTTGCATCTCTCCGTCCCTGGCTTTGGGCACCAAGATCGGGTTCCCCATCCAGTTGGGCCTTACTGGCCCAGACTCCCCTGCCCCTGAGATTTGGGGCTGCTAGGGCTGGCAGACTGCACGTCTGCTCTGGAGAACCTTCCCAGGTGACTCCACGGCTCTCCCTCCACACCAGTTTAGAACCAACGTGGCATGAATTTTTTGCCTGTATTGTGTTTTCACGTTGGTTAATTCTGCTCATTCTGTGTTTAGTAATTCTATCCAAATTAAAGCATCCTGTTAAAATATGGAAAAACTAAAAAACAAAACAGAAAAACAAACAATAGAAAGAGAGAGCCCAGTGCTGTTGCCTGGCAGGCAGGCGGCAGGGCCCTCTGCACCCTTGCTTTGTGGGTATGGTCCTGGAGAAGGGATGGGCCTGCTCTTTTATTAGGTGTCAGGCAGCTTTGGGGCAGAAACCATTGATCCCCACAACCACTGAGTGAGTGGGGGTGCTGTGTCACAGCCATTTTACAGAGGAGGAAACTGAGGCTCAGAGAAGTTCAGTGGCTAGTCCAGGGACCTGCAGTAGTAGGGTTAGAGTCAAAATTCAAATTTCGGTGTTTCTGATTCCAAACTGGAAGGAGGAAAACAGCAGTGTCTGTACCCAGACATGAGCCCGTCTTCCCACTTGAGGTGGGATAAGTGGGAATAAGGGCTTGGTCCTGGGCTGGGAGGTGGGCAGGGGTGGGGCCTGATGCTCTGACACCCTGGGCCGGGACCATCTTTGATTTAGGCCCTGGCTACTGCTTGCTGGTCAGTCCTGAAAGCCAAGAGGAGGCTGCTGATGGTGAGTGACCCTGACAGGCCTCCAGGGAGTGCCATGCAGGGGCCCCGGTGTATAAAGAACTCCCTTGGTCGGCCACCCAGCTTAGCTGCCACCCCACTGGGCATGTGCTGGTCTGGGGGCAGGGTGGGGTGGGCGGAGGAATGCTGAGCCCCCCAGGCCCTGCTGTACCTGTTGACCTTTGTCACAGCACTGGTCACCCTGCCCTCTCATGGCCTCGCCCTTGACCAGCAGCTCCCCCCAGGGCCCAGCACAGAGTAGGCCTCCATAAATGTTAAAGGGACCACAAGAGGGAAAAGGGCACTCTAGGAGTGGCAGTTGGCTTGGTAGAGGCGTCTGGGTGTGGGACAGATGCCCCAGGGGAGTAGATGGAACAGCCTCTCCCTGCCTCCTGGACTGCTGTTTGTTATCTGTGCTCCCAGGCAGCACTGGCTACACTATCTGGGCCGCGATCCCTTGCTCCGCTCTGTCAGCAGGGCTCTGCTGCCCACCTGATAGCAGCTGCTGCCGCTGCCACATGCTCTGGGCCCTTCCTGTGCTGAACCACCAGGGGCCCACCTCATGCAGTTTCCACAGCAGCCTGTGGGTACCCCTGTTCTGCAGAGGTGAAAACCGAGGCTCTGAAAGCTCCGGTCACTGGCCCAGGCTTATCTAGCAAGGATGATAATGAGCCAACTCTGCCTCAAAAGCCCAGCTCTTTATGTGACCTAGGACCCAACTGCCTGTACCCTCCCTGGGCCCTTCCCTGATCCCTCAGCCTTCCCCTACCCCCACAGGTGCCTGATGGCTTCATCTCCCATTTCTACTCCGTATCGGAGCACGTTAGCCCTGTCCTAGCCTTTGGCTTCCTTGGACCCAAGCCCCAGCTCTCTGAAGTCTGTGCTTTCTTCAAGGTAAATGAGGGCGTGGCTGTGTCTGCTACTTCTCATCTAGCCCCCAGCACCTGACCCCTGGGACAGGAACCCTGGGTGGTGCCAAGAATGGAGTGAGGACCTGGGCCTGCTCCCAGAGGAAGGGTGAAGTGGGGGTGCCTGGAACGGGGCTATGCTGCCTTTCCACTGTGAGCCTGGCCCAGGTAGATCCAGAGGAAGCCCCAGGATGGGAGAGACTGGGCTGGGCACTGGTTGGGGGGTAGGAGGGACTGGGTGAATTGGAGGACATTAGGAGGAAACAGGGGCCCCATGCCAGCCCTATGCCCCTAGCACCAGATTGTGCAGTACCTGAGGGACATGTTCGACCTGGACAACGTGCGCTACACATCAGTGCCGGCGCTGGCAGATGACATCCTTCAGCTGTCACGGCGCCGCAGCGAGATCCTGCTTGGCTACCTAGGGGTGCCGGCAGCCAGTACCATTGGCCTGAACGGGACACTGCCACGTGAGAACGGGCCCCTGGAGGGGCTGCAGTAGAGCGGCATAGCTGACAGGGAGCAGGGTGCCTGGGCCTCCATCTCCTGCCCCTCCCCTCCTCTGGGTTGGCATCAAAGGGCCTGGGTCCCCCAGGGGCCACCCTCATGGGTGTCGATGGCATACAGTAGTGGCAAAGCCCAGGCCACAGTTCATCATCTGGCAATCCTCAAGGCCCAGAGGCGATCTTCCTTGGAGATGCTGGGGCCTGGAGTAGGGACCTGCCTGCTGGAGCCCTGACTGCCCTCAGCTATTGCTGGGGGGAAGCAGCAGCTGGTGGGGCCTGAGGGAGAAGGTGGAAACAGAGAGAAGGGAAAAGAGAAAGGGGAGAGGAGGAAGGGAAAGGTGTTTACATGGAGGAGTAGAACTGGGATAAGCAGAGCCCGGAGGCCCTGGGGGCTGCTGACAGAGACTGGCAGTGGGGCTAGCGGGGGGAGGTGGAAGATGGGAGGGCCCTGTGCTGAAGGTCACAGTGTCCTGAGTGAGAATGAGTCTGGGGCTAGATGGCCTCAGAGTCCAGGCCTCTGGCTGACAGTCCTAACTACCCCACCACCTGCCACTAGCCTGGAGAGTTTGCAACTCCGGAGAGAGGAGGGTGAGGCCGCAGAGTGAGGGCTGGAGGGATGGGGCACCTTAGTGGGTGGCAGGCCTGGACCATCCAGAGGGGGACAGGGAGAGCAGGCATCTCTCCCGTGCTCACATCTGGGCAGGGGCTGGGCCCTTGATAACCCCAGGCACCAAAGCGTCCATTCAGACATTCCTTCACCCTGCCAAAGATTGTGTCTTTTCCACCACCACCAAAGACGGGAGGGTGGTGGGGCTGGGTGCCCTGCTCCCACCTACCTCTCTGTGAGTCAGGAACTCCTTGGGCGATGCTAGGCTCTGAGCTGGGGGCCCTATCCAGCGGTCACTCTCAGGCACCTGTGCTGCTATCGTGGTGACCCCAGGAGTGAGGGGGCCAGAGACCACATGGGAGAGATCAGAGGATGTCTGCAGCAGCTCCCCCACCCTCACTCAGACGAGAAACTTATAGTGCGGATTTCCCGGCACTTGCCTTCAATTTGACGCACAAATGCTCTCAAAGCTGGTAGCTGGCGCAGAGCCCTCCAGGGTGGCACCACCTTGCTGTTCCTGCAGAGGAAGTCCTGTTAGCATTTGTCCCACTGCTGTGTCCCCACACTGACAGGCTCCTGTCAGCCCTGCAGACTCACTTTACAGTGTTTTCACCTGAGGTGGGATTTATTTGTTATTTATTGCCTTAACACTTTATTTTGAGACCACCCTTTCCGTGTTGAGAGACCTGCAGGAGGAATGGATCTGCTGGTTTTCCATACGCTGGAGTTTGGACTGGCTCCTCCGACCTGGGTCTCTCTCCCCTGAGCGTAAAAGGTGTCCCAGGAGTGGGGTGATCTTGCCCATGTAGGGCAGAATGGTGCGCCAGGAAGAGGGGAGCATGGAGAGGGGCGACATTGGGCACGGCTTTGTTTCTGAGACTGCACCACCCGACATCCTCCCTCCTGCTCCCCAACTGAAGGACCGCTGGGCACTAATGATGGTTCTGGCCCCATGCCCACCCATGAAGCTGATAGCCAGGAGGGAGCAGTCTCCTGGGCAGGAAGGAACCCAGGCAGCCCTCCCTCCATTCCTGACATTCCATTCATTTGCACTTAACCCTGCTCTGTGAATGTATTCTTGGGCCTGAGCCCCGGCTCACTCTGATTTGCTCCTGAATTACACAGAAGTGGCATTTTCGTTTTGTCTTTGTTTACACGTCCACGCACTGACTCTGGCACTCGATATGCTGCAGCTCCCAACTTTTGTACAGTAGAGTGCGCGCACCGAATGTGAGTCAAATAAACAGTTTCCTTCCACATGGCCATACTGCTAGGCACATGTGTGGCCATTTGCTTCTTGTGCCAGAGCCAGGGACCTGCTCTTTGGGGTACAGTTGGTGTATGTTCTTGGAGGATAAAGGTCCGGGAAAGTTTGTTGGGGGCTGTAATCCCATTTGGGCTGCTTGGCAGCCTGACAGGGTCCATCTGTCCCTTGGCAGGGTGGGCAGCCGGGTGTGGATCCAGCCCAGTCACCAGCCAGGGGAGGTCACTTCTCTCCAGGCCTCAGTTTCCACGTCTGTAAAATGCAGGTGTTGGACCAGGCCAGGAGTTGCAGACTCACAGGCTGGAACATGTGGGGATGTGGCAGATCCAGGCTTATCAGATCTTCAGATTTTTTCACAGGCAGTTGGAAATTGCAAGTTTTATTTGAAAGTTACTTTAAAAAAAAAAAATTATTTTTAAGAATTTCAAATGTACAGAAAAGTTTGAAAAAAACAATATAAAGAACACTCATAAAACCAACACCTAGATTCAGAAATTAACATTTGCCATATTTATTTCTTGTGTATATTTCTTTTCTAAAGTATTTTAGAATAAGCTTTAGACATGTATTTCACCCCTAAGTACCTGAGCATGCATATCTTAAAAATAAGGTAGTTCTTTAACTAACCAAAATACTATAATCACACCTAAAAAAATTATCAGTAACTAATATCTTTGCTGGGATTTGGAAAAGAAGAACTTTTCCCAGTCACCTGGGGAGGGACTCCAGTTCCACCAACAAAGTTCCACCGAAATCGTTCCCTTTACCAATTTTCAGAGACATGAACTTATATAATATAGTAATCACTCCAATACTGGCAGATGAGGGTCTTGGGTTTGTTTTGTTTCGTTTTAAACAGCTTCATTAAGGTATAATTTGCATATTATAAAATGTACTCATTTGAAGTGTACAATTTAATGATTTTTAGTAAATTTACAGAGTTGTGTAACCATTATCACAATCTAGTTTTAGAACATCTTCATTATCCCCGAAAGACCCTTTGTCCTCATTTGCATTAAACACCCCCAGTTCTGAGCCCCCCACTAATCTGCTTTCCATCTCTATAGATTTCCAGTTTCTGGACATTTCCTATAGGTAGACTCATAAGTATGTGGTCTTTTGTGCTTGGCTTTTTTCACTGAGAATAATGTTTTTAAAGTTCATCCATGTTGAACGTCAAAACATGGATGCATCAGTATTTTGTTTTCTTTGTTGCTGAATAAATAGTATTCTGCAAGTAGTATTCCCCTTTCCATTTATCTGTTTTTTTCTTTCGTGTTTTGTTTTCATTTTTTTTGTCCTCCCCCTTTTTGTTTTTAATTGTGGTAAGTATATATATAAAACAAAACATCTGCCATTTCAACATTTTTTATGTCTACAACTCAGTAACCTTAATTAGGTTCATCACGTACAACCATCTCCCCTTCTCACGGGTTTTTGTTTAGCAGTTTTACATTTGGTTATAATCATTCTTTTGATGCGTAAATTGTCACATACTTGGCCAGCCCCTTCAAGCTGTCTCCTGGGTCCTTTTGATACCTCTCCCCACAATCAGTCTTTGAGCACTTCTTTTCTAGCAAGACAAGATGTTCCAGGCACCTCTGAATCCCAGAGACCAGAGCTGGGAAGCCCCAAGGGGAACCCTGGTCCTTTTCCGTGGTAGACTTTTAAAATACTGGCCCCCAATGAATCATGCCCTTCGGGATCCCAGTCCTTGTATGGTCCTCTCCATACGAATACTGGGCATGGCCGTGTGACCTGCTTTGGCCAGTGGGACAAGAGCAGATGTGATGCACGCAGACGCTTCATGAGCACTGTGCATTGGAACTTGCCTTGGAAGCAGTTGCTGCCACATAAACCTGGGCTCTTGCTGGACAACAGAGGCATGCTGGCCAACAGCCCCAGCAGACTGCCAGACCTGAGGGAGGCCCTCTTGGCCCACACAGGCTCAGCCGAGTAACCACATGACCACAGCTGCATGAGTGACCCAGCCCAGGAGAACTGCCCAGCGGAGCCCAGCCACAACTAGATCTTGAGCAATAAATAGTAGTGGTTTAAGCCACTCTGTTTTGGGGTGGTTTGTTACACAGCAGTAGATAACTGATACCAGTTCCCTTTTTGATGAAAGGGGAAACTGAGTAGGGCAGGGTGACTATCCCACTGCACACAGTGAGTCCATGGCAGCTCAGGATGGACACCAGGTATCCTGAACCCTGGCCCAACGTTCTGTCCACTGTCCCGCACTGCTCGTCTTGGAGGTGTTTGTATTCACGTAGGGTTACAGGCAGTTGTGGAGCTTCTGTTCATGCTCAGGAGACTGATTCTCATGCAGTTGTCAGGAGGGTAGTGTAGTGCTGAGTCTTTGGCACATGATGTGGCTCACACCAAGTACCCAGCAAACAGTTGTTTGAATTACAATATAGATCTACAATATAGATGTCTTCCAGAGCCTGCACTTGAAGAATGATCATTCATTCATTCACCAAATATTTATTGTGCACCTACTGCAGGCCAAGCACTGCTCTAGGCATCGCACAAGCCGTGGGAAAACTGCCGGGGCTGGCACCACACTGGCTCTCGAGAGCTGACTTTGTGCATCTCTTCCAACTACCTGGTCAGTACTGTCATGGTGGTAGCTTGAATCAGCTGCAGTGAGAAGAGAGTATTTACACCATGGAAATCAGCAAATGCTACAAACCAGGACTTACCCCACCCCCCATCCAGTTTACCAGCTCACACATTCCTGCCCTCAGTGAGCTTGTAGCCCAGGGATGGGCCTGACCATTTCTTTCTCAGGGGCTCAGTCCATGGCATGTGGAAACCCAGACCAGCCTTCCAGAAGCTTCTTTTCTAGTAGATGGACAATGGCTCCTCTCAGAGGTTTTGACAGCCAAAAATTTCACTTCTAGTTCAAGACACTTTGTCTTTTGGGTTCCAGGAGTTCTACCACATGTAAGGGTGGTGCTCCTGCTAGTCATACTCTCTCTTCATCCCTGATGCCCACACATGGCCTGAAACTTCTAGGAGCTCAAATATTTCCTGAAATGAATGAATGAACTTCTAGCTTAAAGGACAGCAGGTGCCATAGTTCTGGGAAACAGCCCCCAGAGAGGTGAAAACAGTTTCCTAACAGCTTGCCAGGACTTTAAGCACAAAACTGTGGTGTGGTGTGGTGCATGGAGTTAGACTTTGTGCCTCTAATCTCGGGGCCACCTGGCTGTGAACTCCCTGCCAGAGAGGCCAGACCCAATCTTGGGCAGTGGGCAGAGGCAGCCAGTGGCTTGGTTCATGAGATGCAGGGTGGTTCAGAACTTGGGCTTGCCCATCAGGCAGACCTAGATTTAAATCCTGATGCCACCACATGCTAGCCAGATGACCATGCAAATGGCCTTACACTCTCGAGCCTTACTGTTCTCAGCTATAAAATCATGGCATGAAAGGTTGGTGGTCTTGCAGGATTGTTGTGAAGATAATGCGAAGGACTAAGGTGGAGCACCTCCCAGGATGTTCAGAGTGATATCAGGAATGTCACTGGTCTAACCCTGCACTCGGGAGGAGGCAGGTCACCTCCCATGAGCCTCCTAGAAGCACTCACGCCTGCACTGCCCAGCCCCTCATCCACACAGGAGGCCTGACCACCTCATCTATCTCTTCATGAGACCCTCCTGGGCACGTATCAGAAATGCATCCATATGTGCACCAAAGACATGTACACGAATGTTCACAGCAGCACAATTCATAACACCTCAAGCCTGGAAACAACTCAAATATCCATCAGCAGTAGAATGAAAAATAAACTGTGGTATGTTCACACCATGGATTACCACATACCAGTGACAGTGAACAAACTACAGCCAGAGGCCACAGCATGGGTAAATCTCACAAATGTAACGCTGAGTGAAAGACGCCCATGCAAAAAAGGGCATGTTGTAGGATTCCATTTACGTTGTTAGTTGCCATTGAGTTGGCTCTGACTCAAAGCGACCTTACGTATAACAAAACAAAACATTGCCTGATCCTGTGCCATCTTCATGGTGGTTAATATGTTTGAGTCCATTGTTGTGGCTACTGGGTCAATCCACATCATTGAGGGTTTCCCTCATTTTCATTGACCCTCTACTTTGCCAAACGTGATGCCCTTTTTTAGCACCTGGTCTTTCCTAATGATGTGTCCAAAGTAAGTGAGCTGAAGTCTTGCCATCCTCGCTTCTAAGAAGCATTCTGGTTGTATTTCTTCTAAGATTGATTTGCTCATTTTTCTGGCAGTCCGTGGTATATTCACTATTCATTACCAACACCACAATTCGAATGCACCAATTCTTCTGTTTTCCGTTTTCATTGTCCAGGTTTCGCATGCATATGAGACAACTGAGAAGACCATGGCTTGAGTTAGGTGCACCTTAGTCATCAAACTGACAGCTTTATTTTTTGAAACTTAGAGAGTACAGAAACAGACAAACTCAAATCTATGGTGCTAGAAGTCAGGATGGTGGTCACCCTGGGGTGATGACAGGACAGGGGGTATGAGGGGGCTCCTGGGAGTAATGATCTGCTTCTTGAGCTAGGGGCTGCTTACCCAGGTGTGTTGTGTTTGTGAAAATTCATCAATCTGTACATGTGTGATTTCTAGAATTTTCTGTATGAATGTTATATTTTAATTTCAAAAAAAAAAAAAAAAAGCAAATAACCCATCCTTCAGCGCTCCCCTCTGTCCTCACCACCAACAGTGGATCACAAAGTTTTGCATGACCAGGCCCCTGCCAACCTTGCCCCCTCACCCAGCACCTCATCCTGTTCTCTCTCTCTTGCCTATTTCTAGCTACACATCTGCTGTAGGGCACTTGCCTATGCTGTCCCCTCTACCTGGAAAACTCTATCCCCAGGCCTGAAGAGTCCCCCTCATTTTACAGCTCCTCATCCCTGTCACTTCCTCGGGAATGCTCTGAGGCAAGAGGACTTTGGAGTTGGATAGGCCTGAGTTTCAGGGACTTTGCCTTTCTAGGTTTATTTGCTCATCAGTAAAGTGGCCGCTAACCAGGCGGGGAGATGCAGCCCAGACCTAAGATGGCTGCCCTATCCCAGGGGACTATTCTGGAAAGTTCATAGCCTGCTCCTCACACCCTGCTTCTCAGAGGCTAATAATGGCAGTGCCTGAGGTAGCTGAGGGCAGGTGACAGGGAAGTGGGGCCAGATGACCCAGGCAAGCCCAGGGTAGGCCAGGTGGGGAGGTGAGCACAGCTGAGCTGGGGCTGGGGGCCCCTACCTGGTTCAATGGTAGGTCTAAATCCTCATCATCCCCCCAGCCCAGTCCATACTACAATCCTGGCTCCAGCTGCCTAGCAGGCTCACAGAGTGAGACACTCTGGTCAGTGGGATTCCCTAGTTTATTCTTCTTTATAAGCACTTATGTCATTTACCAGGCACTTGTTCTAGGCCTGGCCTAGGCTCAAGAATGTAACAGGCCCTGTCCTCATGGAGCCCAGTGCCTCTTCAGGTGTAGCTGGATAAAACCACCTATATCGGAACCCTCAGAGCACACAAAAATGCAGACTCCAAGGCTCTGACCCAGACCTGATGAATCAGCCCTGGCCCCAGTGTTGTTGTTGTTAGGTTGCCGTCGAGTTGGTTCTGACTCATAGCGACCCTATGTACAACAGACCAAAATGCTCCCTGGTCCTGTGTCATCCTCACAATTTTTGCTATGTTTGAGCTCATTGTTACAGCCATTGTATCTATTCATCTTGTTGAGTGTCTTCCTCTTTTTCACTGACCCTCTACTTTACCAAGCATGACGTCCTTCTCCAGGGACTGGTCCCTCCTGATAACATGTTCAAAGTAAGTGAGATGAAGTCTCACCATCCTTGCTTCTAAGGAGCACTTGGGCTGTACTTCTTCCAAGAAAGATCTGTTCATTCTTCTGGTAGTCCATGATATATTCAGTATTCTTTGCCAACACCATAATTTAAATGCATCAATTCTTTGGTCTTCCTTATTCACTGTCCTGCTTTCACATGCATATGAGGCGACTGAAAATACCATGGCTTGGGTCAAAATCACCTTATTCCTCAAAGTGCCATCTTTGATTTTAAACACTTTGAAGAAGACTTTTGCAGCAGATTTGCCCAATGCAATATGTCAATCAAACGATGTATTGCATTGGGTAAATCTGCTGCAAAAGACCTCTGGCCCCGGTACAGCCCAGGAATCTGCATTTTCTACAAGCTGATCCTGGTGCTCTGTGAAGTCAGAGAATCATTGTTTAGTGGGAAAGACAGACAAGGAACCAGCTACAGTCCAGTGTGGTTAAGCGAGCCCTGGTGGCAGTGGTCAAAGTGCTCAGCTGCTAACTGAAAGGTTGGCAGTTCAAACCCACTAGCCGCTCCGCAGGAGAAAGATGTGCAGTCTGCTTCCATAAAGATTACAGCCTTGGAAGCCCTATGGGGCAATTCTACTCTGTCCTACAGGGTCCCTATGAGTTGGAATCTACTTGATGGCAGTGGGTTTTGGTGTTTGGTGGTCCGAGCTGAGGTAGGAAAGGGATGCAACTGTTGGAGCCCAGTGGAGGTTCTTCACCTAGCTGAGGAAACCTCTAAGTGAGAATAGACATTTGAGCTGGATTTGGTCAGTATGGTGTGATGGATCACTTCTGTGTGGTCTTTCTAGCCATGGTCTTGTAACTGCCACCCAAGTGATTTGGTGGGAGTGTGCAAATAAGGCAATTGTAGGCTACCAAGGGGACTGGTCAGTTTTGCCTTAAAAAGACACCCAATTCCAGAGCAGAGAGGGGATCCCACCACCACCAAGGAAGAAGAGCCAGCACATCTTTTGGACCTGGGATCGCTGTGCTAAGAAGCTCTTGGAACCCAGAGACCAAGACATGGAAGATGGCAAGAAGCACTGGCAAAGAAATGACAGCAGGAGAGATGGGCAAGAGAGACTGGCAGGAGATGGCGTGGTGGGCTTCCCACCCACGGAATGAGAAAGCTGAGTGCGTCTGGGCAGGAGGCTTGCTGGTGGAGTGCTTCTGGGCACTTATCAGTGGAGCTAAAAGAGTTTTGTAATACTTGCCCAGGTAGAGGCCAAAGGCCAGAGAGGCGGCTGAGAAGAGGCTGTCCTGTTGGAAGAACTGTATCCTGAGCATTCCCAGTCCCGAATTGTAACCTGTTATTTCCCAAATCAGCCCCATAATCATGAGTATTGTCTGTGAGTTCTGGGTGACCGCTGCAGTGAATTATTGAACCCAGCAGAGAAGTAGAGGAGTGCCATGGGAGGGACAGTTGGTGTCGGAATTGGTAAAGATGCATGACCCTAATACTCCCCAGCATGTTTCTCCTTTTCAAAATGGGCAGCTGAGAGCTTGACATAACTAACTCCACGATGAACCTATGTTTTCTTTTTTCTTCGCCTTCTCCTTTCTGCATACCTTTGTTAATGACTTTGTTTTCCTCTGTCTGGCCACCTGTGGCTTATGACCCCCACAGGAAGATTAGAGCCCAGACATCTGACACGTCTGACACGTCTGACAGGTGTATCTTTAGCCTGATAAGGCATGTATCTCTTTAGTATGATAAAGAGTCTCCTGTAATTACCTTGTAATGAATAACTCATCCGGCTGTGCCATCTGTGAGCTACAAAGACACTTCTAACGTTTGTAAAATTCATATATAAGCTCTAATGTAAAAATGCTTTTTGGTACTCCATAGAGACAGCCTGCGTTGCTGTCGGATCCCTGGTGGTGGACACCTCCTAAATAAACTTTCTCACTCTTTCTGACTTGGAGTCGACTGCTCCAGGGCATGGACCCTAACTGGGCAATGGATGGCAGAGAGAGGAAGCATGTCCGATCCGCCTCATAAGAATCAGCCTTGGGCTGTTCATCTTGATTATCCTTCCCCCTTTCGAAGTTAGAGGACGTCAGACATTGCCCCTGTCTTAGTCATCTAGTGCTGCCATAACACAAATACCACAAATGGATGGTTTCAATGAAGAGAAGTTTATTTCCTCACAGTCAAAGCACGCTAAAAGTCCAAATTCAAGGTGTCAGCTCCAGGGGAAGGCTTTCTCTCTCTCGGCCTTCTCATCAGTGTTCCCCCAGACTAGCAGCTTCTCGACGCAGGGACCCCGGTCCAAAGGACGCGCTCTGTTCCCGGCACTGCTTTCTTGATGGTATGAGGTCCCCCTGTCTCTCTGCTCACTTCTGTCTTTTATATCTCAAGAGATTGCCTCAGGACACAATCCAGTCTTGTAGATCAGGTCCTGCCTTACTAACACAACTGCCACCCATCCTCCCTCATTAACATCATAGAGGCAGGTTTACAACATACAGGAAAATCACACAGTACCAGGAATCAGGGCCTAGCCAAATTGATACACACATTTTTTGGGGGACATAGTTCAAACCATGACACCCCCATGCTGTTTTTACAGTCAGGCAAACTAGGACTGGAGGGGTGGTACATTCCAGGCAGTGGACCAGCATGTGCAAAGTCCAGGAGACAAGAGGAAGCCGGCATCTTACCTGGACTGCCAGCCATTCAATCTGGCTAGGGAGAGAGTGGTGGTAGGAGAGGGTGAGGTGGGTGGGAAGGTGCAGTTCTTTATGCAGGGCCCGAAAGGAATGTTTTAGGGAAACAGCTGTATGTGGAGCCCCGGTGGCACAGCAGTTAAGAGCTTGGCTGCTAACCAAAAGGTCAGCAGTTTGAATCCACCAACTGCTCCTTGGAAACTCTACGGGGCAGTTCTACTCTGTCCTATAGGGTAGCTATAAATCGGAATCCAGTAGATGGCAACGAATTTGGTTTTTTTTGGTTTTGAGGTGTATGTGGAAAAGCGACTTCTTGTTTAAAATGCTCCCAAGATGCCTCATTAAGTAGCATAAATGTGACTGAATCAATAAATCTTTGTAGAATGAATGAAAGGAGTCCTTCTTAACTTCAATTAAGCTTTCATTCTTAGCATCAACTAAGCTTCCATTCTATAAACACCTTTATAGAAGGTGTTTAGGGGGCCTACCGTGCTCCTAGCCCTGGGAGTTCCTGCCCTCATCCACAAACTTTTTTTTTTTTTTTAATTGTGGTGAAATATATACATAAACACTTACCAATTCAATCATTTTTACGCGTACCATCCCAGACACTGTTAATAAGACGGTTGTCTGCTTTGTGTGCCTTTCTACCGGTCAGAAAAGAGCAGAGAAAAACAAGTACCCTCTGGGTCTTCGGCATAGTTTACTCATATGAAGAGTGGGTCGGCTCCAACCCCACCGTGCCGAGGTTGCCCTTACGCTTTGAGCATGCGCTCTGACGGTCCCCCAGGTTCCGCCAACCCCGGCGAGCTCCGGGTACCGGAGAAGCCTTCACTCCGAGCCGCAGGTTCCATCCAAACTAAAGCTCCCACCAAAGCCCAACACGCCCCTCAAGCTACCACCTGATTGGTCCGCCCTGCTCACATTTCGAGCCGGCCTCTCCTTCTCATTGGCTGTTCTGCTCTCTGTTCGGTACTGGAATCCTCCCCCTTTCTGATTGGCCAAGCACTTACCTGCGCTCGCCCTGGATTGGGCACCGGCTTGGTCGGCTCGCTGGTTCCTAAGGCCCTCGCTCTCTGATTCGTCGCTCGGTCCAGCCCCACGGCCTGCACACTGAATGGTCGCGCCGCTACCTGTACTGGCCTCTGATTGGATGTGCCGCGCCTCCTTGGCTTGATAGGTCAGGACCACCGCCCCCCTGGCTCCCCATTGGCTGCTTGGCGAAGCCCGGTCTCCGGGTAAGATGGCAGCGGACGGACACTGCTCGCTCCCCGCTTCATGGCGGCCGGTGACCCTCACCCACGTCGAATATCCTGCAGGTAAAAGGCGGCCTCGGATCTGAGGACGCCTTCCCGGGGCTGTCCCCTCAGCCACGGGCACTCCAGTCCGCGCGAGCCTGAGAAGGGGGCGCCGGGGGACCTGGGTGGGAACTGTCAAATAGTGAGCCATGGAGGGGCTCGGCCAGCGCGCGCGCCGCGCAGGCGCAGTGGTGCGGCGATGAGCTGGGAGAAATTGTGAGGCGCTCGCTCGCGCACTCTGCGGCTGCGCGTTTGGGTCGCGCCCCCAGGTCTCGGGGCGCGGATGGGCTGTAGTAGGGCGGGGGGTCTATCGTGAGGCGGGAAAGGATTGCTCACCTGGACCTTGCCCCTTTTTTCCCCCGCCCTTCCCGGAGGGAGGCCAGACTCCCTCCTCAGCGTGCAGGGAGTGACTGTTTCCTTCAAGTAGTGCTTTGGGTCTGCCTGTAAGAGAAAGAGCTCCCCATTGCTGGGAGTATGCAAGCCGAGGTCAGGCAGCTATTGTTTGAGTAGCTTCTGGTGCCACGCCCTGAGTAGGGCAGTCTCCACTGTAGAGGGGGCAGGCAGCCTCGGGGATCTTGACTTCTGAGGGCTTCCAATGACAGGTATCCCTAGAAGCTGAGGTTTTCCAGTTGGGAGGTCCATTAGCGACCGTAAGGGAAGCAGTCTAGTACAAGTGGTGCAGAGGCTAAGGCCTTGTGCAAGTGACTCCACTGCTCTGTGCCTCAGTTACATCATCTCTAAAATGGAACTAATCCTAGTGCCACCCTCTTAGATGATGTGAGAATCAGATTACTTGAGGCCATGAGAAGTGCTGAGCTCAGTACCTAGTGCACAGTAAGCGTTCAATAAATAACTACAGTTAATGTTATTCTACCTTACCAGGGCCCTCCAAACCCTACCCTTCCATCCCTGGTTAGGATGTTGGGGTGCAGGATGAGTCCTGGTTGTCCCAGGAAGGGTTTGCTCCTGCTGCTCTCATGGACAGGGATGTAAGAACCTGGCCCTGCTGAGGACCTCAGGGCTGGATGCCAGGGACCTTTGACCCTGGGTGTTCTGGGTTGTACTGGAGGTGAGGTGACACTGACCGGTACTGATCCCTTCTTGCCTGCCTGCCCGCCCTTTATCCGTTCATTCAACCAGTATCCACTGAGCTCCTGAGTGCCAGGCCCCAGGCTGGCATAGGCCTAATACGTCCATTTCCTCCTGGGCTATGAAAAACCCCTGCTTTATAGGAGGGAAACTGAGGCCTGGAGCGGGGGGGGGGGGGGGGGACTTGGCTAAGGCTTCAGCAGCTCTGTGGCCTCCCCTATCTGGCCTCAGAGTAGCTTCTGGTAATGCTCACGGTCTAACAAGTGAGACAGGAAGGAACCTGCTAGTTGCAAACAGCGTTACTTGGGCTGTAATGAGGGACCCTTTGCAGGGACTGTAGATGTCCAAAGGAGGGACCTTGCTGAGTCTGGAGGCATCTGGTGAGTATTAGTTCTCTGCAAACGGTTCTACGGCCCCCTGCACTTCGCCTTCATACCCCTCACCACACTGGTAGTTGCTTCATTCGTCTATTCACTTTGCATAGGTTTGGAGCACAGTTAAGTGCCACGTGCTGTGCTGTGCTTGGCAGGTGGAGTAGGGTGTAAAAAGACCCTGTCTCTGCTCTTATGGAGTGTAGAGGGAGAGACAGACATCAGCCCGATATCTGCACTAATGAGTGTATCATGAATGACGCTTTGATTACAGACCCCCTGCCAGACTGAGGGTTCCACAGTGGGACTGTGCCTGTCTTTTTTTCCCACTGTGGTGGATACTTAATGTACGTTTGTTGCATTAACCCAAACAGCATCCCAGGCGGGGAAAATGGTGTGTGCAAAGATCCAGAAGTAGGACAGAGCATGGTGTGTTCAGGGAGCTAGTGTTAGGTCCCTGGAGCTGGAGCAGAGAGTGGGAGAAGCAGGGTCAGGGTTGTGTTGGCCCTGATAAGCTAGGCTGAGGTTGGACTTAGCCCAAGAGCAGTAGGAGCCATGGAGGGACTTGGATCAGAGAGTGGTGAGAATCTGCAGGAAGGCCCTAGGGTGGCCCGACCGTGGGATGGGCCATGGAGATGGCCAAAGGTTTGTGGGAGCCAGCCACTCCCTGTCCTAACAGCCCAGTGCCCTGGAGGTTAGCGGCGAGGCTGAAAGACACAGAATCTGAGGGCTAGAAGGGGCCAGGCTGTTCTATGGTTGGGGAGACAGGCCCAGAAAAGGGAAGGCCTTGCCCAGTGTCACCCAGTCACCCAGGGGGGCCCAGTTGATGTCACCCAGGTGGATACCAAGTTCTTCCAGGCCAACTCCAAGACAGCACTGCCTGGGTAGGTGGAGATGAGGCCAAGTGTGTGTGCCCATCTCCTCAGGTCTGGGATCTGAGCTCAGCCCTGCATGAGACCAGGCTGGTGGTAAGGGCCATTTCCTACACTGATTCCTCCCAACATGGAAGTGCCCTGGATACCAGGCACTGAGCTGGGAATTTCACAGTCTCTGTCTCATCAAATGTTCACACAACCATAGGAAGTAGGCACTAATATCCCCATTTTACAGGTGAGATAGCTGAGGCTCCGGGAGGTGAAGTCCTGGCCTGAGGCCATGCAGCCAGCAAATGCTGGGCGAGAACCTGAACCCTGCTCTGTGATGCTAGAGTGGCCACATAGCTGCTCAGGCTCAAATGGTGAGGGCAGCCTTTGGACTCAGCTCAGCCCTGCTGTTGGGCAAGCAGGAAAGTGGCTCTCATCTCTTGGCTTCAGTGTCCCCATCTCTCAAAAGGGGCTGGCAGTCCCCACACTGCCTCCATCCTAGGTTTGTTCCAAAACCCATTCCTGTTGAGTTAATTCCGACTTGTAGCAATCCTATAGGACAGAGTAGAACTGTCCCATAGGGTTTCCAAGGCTGTAAATCCTTACAGGAGCACATTGCCACGTCTTTCTCCTGCGTAGCTCCTGCGTAGCGGCTGGTGGGTTCAAACCATCTAACTTTTTGGTTAACAGCCAAGCAATTTAACCTCTGTGCCACCAGGGGTCCTCCCAGGCCTGTTCAAAAAAAAAACCAAACCCACTGCTGTCGAGTCAATTCCAACTCATAGCAACCCTATGGGACAGGGTAGAACAGCTCCACAGAGTTTCCAAGGAGTGGCTGGTGGATTTGAACTGCCAACATTTTTGTTAGCAGCCGAGTTCTTAACCACTGCACCACTAGGGCTCCAAACAGGTGACTAGATCAGTTTCTTGCCGGTAGAAAGATGGCAAAAAGCTGTTACTGTGACAGGTGGCCATATTGGGCAGAGTAGCCTCCTTCACCCCTGACCTTGGCTCCTGTCAGAGTCTTCAGTGTGGACCTGAGTCTGTGTGGTGCTCAGAGAACACCAAGCTTCCCTGAAGGCCCAGAGCTCAGCTGGGGCAGCCCCAGCACAGAGTCTCTATATTACAGAGGCACCCCCGTGCCCTCCAGGCTGCCTCCCTCGCACAAGGCTCGGCTTCTGGAGTTAGACCAAGCTGGGTTCAAATCCTGCTTGAGTGGGAGTGATGAGTAAAGAACCCTGGACCAGACCAGAGACTTGGATTTTAGTCCAGGTCCCACTTCATTCTCGCTATGTGACTTTGGGCAAGTCATGTAACCCCTCTGCGACTTAGTTTCTGTCTTAGTCATGTAGTGCTGCTGTAACAGAAGTACTGTCAGTGGATGGCTTTAACAAGGAGAAGTTTATTCCCTCATAGTAAAGTAGGCTAAAAGTCCAAGGTCAGAGCATCAGCTCCAGAGGAAGCCTTTCTTTCTCTGTTGATCTTCTCTTCCCCCAGACTAGGAGCTTCTCCGCACAGGGAACCCAGGTCCAAAGGGCGCGTTCTGCTCCTGGCACTGCTTTCTTGGTGGTCTGAGGTCCCCAACTCTCTGCTTGGCTTCCCTTTCCTTTTATCTCTTGTAAGATAAAAGATCGTGCAGGCCACTCCCCAGGGAAACTCCCTTTACAATGGATCAGGGATGTGATCTTAGTAAGATGTTACAATCCCACCCTAATTCTCTTTAACATAAAATTATAATCACAAAATGGAGGACAACCACACAATACCGGGAATCATGGCCCAGCCAAATTGATACACACATTTTTAGGGGGACATAATTCAATCCATGACAGTTTCTTCATCTGTAGAATGGGGATAGTAAAGGTACCTGCTTCAAACTCATGATATATGAACTTTGTTGTTGTGTGCCATTAAGTCATTTCCGACTCATAGCAACCCTATAGGACAGAGTAGAACTGCCCAAAGAGTTTCCTAGACTGTAAATCTTTACAGGAGTAGATCACCAGATCTTTTCTCCCTTGGAGCAGCTAGTGGTTTCAAACCACCAACCTTTCGGTTATTAGCTGAGTGCTTAACCACTGCGTCATCGGGGCACCTTGTGTGAACTTTAGCTTGGTAAACAGGGGCTGTCATATTATGCCTATGACTGAGTTGGTATGGCCGGTTGGTAGACTGAGGCATCTCTGGCTGCCTGGCGCTGCACTTCTGGCCCTGCTGGGGATCCTTTTTCTGGCTCAGGCCCTACTTGGACAACTCTGGGACTTGCTGGGGACTGGGTCTTACTCATAGGGGCAGCTCCTTTTCTCTGGATGCCTATGCTGTAGCCTCATCCTGTTCTCCCTGTCTTCCCCAGGTGATCTCTCAGGCCACATCCTTGCCTACCTGAGCCTCAGCCCCGTGTTTGTCATCGTTGGTTTCGTGACGCTTATCATATTCAAGCGGGAGCTGCACACGGTGAGTCTGCCCCCCCGCTACCACCCTCTACCTGCTCCCCAGTAACTCCACCCCAAGGAAGAGGAAACTGCGACCTCCCAGGTGTTTTCTTTCCCCTTCCCTGCTTCCACCTTTTTTGAGGTGTGTGGAACTTCCTAAATCGTTGCAGATTTATTCACTAGTTGGGCTGGGAGGTTCAATCAGAGGCCAGGGTTCTTGGGACTGGGTGGCCACTGGCAGGTACACAGAGACCCAACTGATCCCACATCTTCCCCAGCAGATCTCATTCCTCGGGGGCCTGGGACTGAACGAGGGGGTCAACTGGCTGATCAAACACGTCATCCAGGAGCCACGGCCCTGTGCAGGTAGGACCTGATCCGCAGGGGCTTGGGGGGTCCCCAGGTCAGGGCATTACTTGGAGGCCTGAATCCTCCTGTGATGCCCTGCTCTCCTTTCTCTCCCAGGCCTCCACACAGCAGTGGGCACCAAGTACGGGATGCCTTCCAGCCATTCCCAGTTTATGTGGTTCTTCTCCGTCTATTCCTTCCTTTTCCTGTATTTAAGGTGAGTTTCTGATCTGGCCAGGGTGGCCCTATGCTGTTGCAGGCTGGGCTGCGCCAGGGGTCACTGCTAGCTCTTAGGACACCCCCTTGGGACTTGGGCTCTGCTAAGTGTGGGAGGAGCTGGAGCCAAGGTAGAAGGTGCCCAGGGAGTGTTTGGATGGGGCCAGGGGCTATTTGGGAGGCCTGGACTCCAAGCTGTGGGCTGAGGTCATCTGATGGGCCTGTTTTCCCAGAATGCACCAAACGAACAACGCCAGGTTCCTGGACTTGCTGTGGAGGCACGTGCTCTCCCTGAGTCTCCTCACTTCGGCCTTTCTAGTCTCCTACAGCAGGTACAGAGGAAGGGAAAGCCTCCCCGACACGCACCCTGTCCACTTGGGGTCTTTCTGGATTCTTGGTCTCTGTTGGAGTCCCTAATGTGGACCCTAGTCCCAAATCCTGTAGGGCAGAGCTGGGGCAGGGGTCCCAGCCTCTGATTTTAAAGGGACAGGGTTCCAGTTGCCTCTTCCAGCCTAGCCTTTGCTCTTTCTTCCTGGTTGAGCCCAAGGTTCTGGGGACACCTCCATGTTTCAGCCGTTTGTTCCCAGAGTCTTGGAAGAGCCTCTTGCAGATAAACTCAGAGTTCAAGGGCTGGACGAAAGGGAGGCAGATCCCAGCCAAGCACCCTTCCCCCCTCACTTCTAGAGACAGGGGAGCAGCTGTTGGAGTCCATCTCCCTGCCTCCTTCCAGATGCAGATCTGAGGCTCTTGTTCACAGCATCCTGTGTCCTATCTGTGTGTCTCCACATGTGTGCACACAGGTCCCTGGGAAGCTGGCACTTGGGCATGGGGGATTGTGCAGGCCTATCTCTGGTTGGCTCTCATGAGCTTCCCTTCTGGCCTTGGCCCAGGGTCTACCTGCTGTACCACACCTGGAGCCAGGTGCTCTATGGGGGCATCGCTGGGAGCCTCATGGCCATCGCCTGGTTCGTCTTCACCCAGGAGGTCCTCACTCCGCTGTTCCCCAGGATAGCAGCCTGGTAACTGCCTCCTGCCCCTGTTGCTGCCCATCCCACCTTCCTGGATACCATGGCCCTTGCCCCTTCCTGCAGATGAGACCATCAGCAGGAGGATCCAGGTGTCCTGATCCAGCTGCAGTCTCCCTGGCAGAACCCCAGTGCCCAGGTTCTGGTGGGCATAAGGCTGCAGGCTCCACTTGCCTGGTTTCTACCTCCTCCAAAGGGTTTGCTGCAGAGATGTTGTGGGAAGAGGCATTCCTTAGGCCCAGAAGTTAGGGTCCCATCCTTTGTCCTCTACTAGGCTCTCAGGGACTTAGAAAGCAGCCTGAGTTCTATTGGGCTGTGTGTACTGTGGGGCGATGCCCTTGCCTGGGGTGACACAGGTGACATGTCTTGGTCACTCAGTGGCTTTGGGGTCTCAGGCCAGGCAAAGACTTCCTGGGCAGTGGGGCAAAGGGGCAACAGTTGTCCCAGCTACTGATTGGGGCATCTGGCTTGGTGATAGTCTCTTGCCCTGAAGTGGCCTTGACCTTCTGGGTGTCTTTTTCCAGGCCTGTCTCCGAGTTCTTCCTAATCCGAGACACAAGCCTAATTCCCAATGTGCTCTGGTTTGAGTACACAGTGACCCGGGCG
Source organism: Dugong dugon (assembly GCA_030035585.1). NCBI lineage: Eukaryota > Metazoa > Chordata > Mammalia > Sirenia > Dugongidae > Dugong > Dugong dugon. The sequence goes on from CM057471.1 coordinate 73,790,519, forward strand.
GAAGCCAGGTGAGTTCACGGGGGCCTGGCCCAGGACAGCCACTGCCCCGTTTTTGGAGGGTTCCTCGAGAGCCAGGCACTTGTCTAAGTACTTTTCTCTCATTGCCTCATTGAATCCTCTTATGGCCCACATTTTACAGGTAAAAACACTGAGGCTCAGAGAGAAGGGAAGTCACCTGCCTGAGGTCTGGCAGCTAGTGAGTAGGGAGCTGGGTCTGGAACCTAGGCTGTCTGGCCCACAGCCCATGCGTTTAACCTCTATGACCCAGAAACTGAGAGCAGGGCAGCAGCGATTCCCAAGGTGCCTGCATGCAGACATTTCTTGGGATTGTTTAGTCCAGACATCTTTTTATAGATGGGTAAACTAAGGCATACTGAGTTGGGGGGATGGCCATGGTTGCACAGCAAATTGGGGCAAAGCTAGGCTTTGGAGTCTCCTGACTCAAAGATCTGTTCTACTTACCCAAATCCTGGGTGAGGCGCCTGAGGGAGTGAGGGGAGGGGTGGCCCCCCCAGGGTTCAGAAGTGGGCTGAGGCAGGGTCAGGCTTCAGAGGGTGGAAGAGGAAGCCCAGGCCCTGGGAGGTTTTCCAGGGAGCTGGTAAGAGGAGCCATGGGGCAGGGTGAGGTGGGGCGAGACCATTGCAGCAGCCAGGAAATGTGTTTAGTGCATCATGGTCCAAATTATTCTAACGAGCTTAAGGGTAAAGCCCCAGATCCATGAGGAAAGGGGATTTGAGGGGCTTAGGGCGGGGCAATCCCATTAGTGGTGGAAAGGCCCCAGCTGGCCCCAGCTCAGCTCTCACCCCCCCCACCCCCTGCCCCGAGAGTGGCCAGCCTTGCTTTGCACTGCCTTGCCTGGCTGGCTGCCACCAGCCTTCATGTACCAAAATCTCTGTGTACTCACTCTGTGCCAGGCTTTGTGCTGGGGCTAAGTGCAGAGTGAGACAGCCACAGTCCCTGCCCTCATGGTGCTCACATCAGGCAGGGCAGACAGGTGTGATCAGATGGTAACACAAGGAATGATGTGGCTACCTGTGTGGTCAGTGCCATAGAGCAAAGCCCAGGACCTTGAGAACTTGTGACAGGAACACAACGTGGGGGTAGGGGCAGGGATGGGCTTCCCAGGAGGAGACAGGCCCAAACAGTGAAGAGGATGCCAGTTAAATTACAGGCTGGCAGGGAGAGTGTTCTCAGCAGAGAGAACAGCATGTGCAATGCTCCCGAGGCAGGACAAAGCTTGGGGGGTCCACCAAACAGACAGAGCCTGTATGGCTGGAACCAGGGAGCAAGGAGGTAGGACAAGGCTGGGGCCAGATCACGCAGGGCCTTATAGGTAACTGTTAACATTTCTGGATTTTAACGATGGGGCCCTAGATAAGCCCCTTTCTCTTTTCTGAGCCTCAGCTAGTTCCTCCTGAAAATAGGGTGATTATCCCTGCTCTCCTCAAAGTTTCTGAGTCTATCATGGGTGTAGCCACACCACCACCCTCAAATCCCCCTCTGTAACCTCTGTCAGTAGTTCTCCTATCTTTGCATGCATACCTCCTGAAAGGAGAGCTCACTACCTTATTGTAATTCTGTTTTAGTTGCTAATAACAGAACCCGACTTGTGTGGGTCTGTGTGTGAAGGGGAGCTCCCTATAATTAGTTGGAATCCAGCAGGTCCCTTTTGCCTGTTTTCTCATCCTGATCTGTTACCCACCCACCCAGCCCTTCAAACACATAGCTTCACTTCCTGAGCTCCAGGCCTGAGATCTACTGTGAAGGCCAGCCAGAGAGAGTGACTGCCTCTAGGTTCAAGTCCCCATTCCCAGGGCAGGAGCTCTGATTGATTCAGTTGCCCATTTCATTAGTACTGTAGGTGGGGAGGGGACAGCTGGGTAGAGGGACTCAGCATGTCACTGAGCTCTAGGCATCCCTGAATCTGACCCCCATCCCCATTTTTCAGGAACAGACAGCGCAAGCTGGGGACGAAACTACAGTGACTGGTGGGTGTGGCTGGGTCCAGCCTTCAGGTCTGGCCTGCACAATGCCTTGCAGGATGGGCGAAATGATGGACAGAGCGATGGAGCAGAGACCTCTACAGATCCAAGTTACCAAGTGGAGCCTTTTTTTTTCTTATTTTAATTTTGGTGAACAAAGTGGACCAAAGGGCCGAACCAGCCCCTCAACCAGGACCCTGGAGGGCCTGTTGCCAGGGGGCCACAGGGCCAGAGACCCTTGCTGTGCTGCTGCCAGCCCCTGGTTGGGCAGAAAGTGCCCTTGGCATGGGCACCAGTGTGTGGGGTAGAGGAGGAGGGCTTGTGCCTCTGGTCTTGGGGCCAGGAAATCCAGGTGGCATGAGAAATACACACTATTTATTTTTTGGTTTTTGTCAAAGGCATATAGGATTTTGGAGATGGGCCGGAAAAGCCTGTTCTGCGGTGGCTGCACTGCATACAGAGGGGCCCAGGTCAGTTTCCCAGGACCTTTGCCTTGAGCCCAGGGGGAAGACTACCTCTCCCTGGACCTGAGCGGTGGCCTGGGGGACCAGGAGGAGGGGGGTGTCCCCATCCCCTCCCTGCCACCATTGCCATTCCAGAACCTCATTCAGTGTTTCCTTGTTTGGGGGCAAGGGCCCAGAGAGAGCATGCATCTGGCGGCTGCTATCATTGTGTCCTACCCCGTATTGACCCTATACCACAAGGGCTTTCTCTGGTCCCCTGTCCCCAAGACAATGGTCCCTTTCTGACAAAAGAGCCTGCACATTGTGGGTGAGTAAACCCAAGCTGTTTACAGCTCTTTGTTGTCCTGCCATCCAGTAGCAGTCAGTCTTCATCCCCACTCCTCGAACAAAATGCTAAGGCACCAGGAGCCGGGGTGAAAGGAATGGGGCAGCGGGTGCCTGACATCCCCCTCCCTTTCTTCTGCGTGTTCTGAACATGTCCTTTCTACCCACCTTTGATAGGCTGGGAATCTGCTCTGGCTCACCCTTGAGCCTGTGTCAGGGTCTGGGCTCACAGATCCCTCCCGGCCCAGCTTGGAGGAGGGTGCCTCCTAAAGGGCCTGATCTCTAAGTCGCTCTAAGACGGAGTGGTGGAAAGGAGATGCTTCCAGACCCTTGGGAGTTTCTAGAAATGAACCAGGCCACTCGGGATCTGTGTTCAAATCCTTTTCTCCCTCTTTTCTTTGTGGAGGTTCCTAATCTGCTGCTGAAGCACAATATTTTGGTGCTTTCTTTTCTCATTTGTTAAAGACAGTGTCCAAAAGCCATTCCAGATGCCAGGACCAGGGGCTTATTTCTGGGGAAGGTAGGTCAGTCCCCACATTTCCCTCCCCTTCCCTTATTTTTATTTTGTACTTTTTGCCTGAGACAAGCCAAGTGTGAAGTGGTTTGATTTAAGAAAAATCATTGAAATTGTTTACTATTGTTTTAAAATAAAATTGTAAACTCTGGCGGCTTGAGCACATGTTGACCCAAACTCATGGGAGAAGCTGGGGGCAGCTGTGAGGACACATGACCCTGAGGAACAAGGATATGGTTAAGACCATAACATCATAAGCGTCTCCCAGACTTCTAGTCCCCTCCAGCCCCTAAAGCAGGGGTTTGAATTGGCTCTGTGACATTTCCCACCGTGGTTTGTCCAGCCTCTGGCTACATCTCTCCAGTGAGGAGACCTCACTGCATCATGGAGGTCCATCATCCTGTTTCTAGACAGCTCTCAGCATTAGGGAGTTTTCCCTTCTCTTCAGTTCTAATCTGTCTCCCTGTGTGGTCCTTGCTGGCCTTGGCTCTGCCTTCAGTAAACTGAGTTCCTTCTCCTTTCGTGCGACAGCCCTTCAGGACTGGGAATAGCCAGCTTGTCCTTCCTAAGCTTCCTCCAGGATAAACATCTCCACTTTGTTTAATTCAATATTTGTTGCGTGTATGGCTGGAAAAAATAACTGCAAACTGAGCTGGGTTTTTGGATGCCTTGTAAGAGTGAGATGAACACAAGTCAAACCTAAGGGCTGGTCCAAGGTGGGAAGTCTAATCCTTCCTCCATACATTAAGCTGAGATGCAAAAGAGCTACATACTCAGGGTGAAGGTGAATCAGAAGTAACCTCATCCTCGCACAGGCTTGAAATCTGTCTCTAGGTCTCCCAAGTGGTCCACAGAACCTTGAAATCCAGTAAAGGTGGCCTCAGACTGGTAGTAATCCCAGGTGTGTGGCAGAGACAGATCTCTGGAGGAAGGAACCTTCATCCTAGCCTTCAAATTTGTACAAATGATTTATAAATTACATTACTGAAATATAGACAAAGATGACCAGGTTCAAAAGGCTATAAGACACCATGATGAGAACCAGCAGAAACAACAGATAATAAAAACAGGCTCAACAGTACTTCAGACATTGGAATTATCAGGGACAAAGTAAATTGTTTTACTATTTTAAAGAAATAAGAGACAAATTTGAAAATATCTGCAGGGAACAGAAAACTCTAAAGTGAGCTCTGGCAGATTTTAAAATTAATCAAAACTGAAAAATACAATAGCTGAAAGTAACAATTCAACAGGTAGTTTTAACAACAGACACAGTAGAAGAGAAAAAGTAAAATTCATCATAGAGAAAAAGGGCTGCCCAGCAAGCCCTTGGCTGTCCATAGACACCTCAGGCTCACTACGTCATCTCAACTGACAACCCCTTCCCCACCACCCCAGGGGTTCTTAGAGAACGGCCCCACCAGCCTTCCAGTAGTCCAAAGCAGATCAGTGGACAATAATCCCAACTCCTTCACTTGTTCAGTCTGTCACTAAGTTCTGTTCACTCTATCTCATAAGCATCTTAAACTCTGCCCATTGTTCTCCACCTTTAAGGCCACTATGCAAGTCCACGCCAAGCCTGGAGGCAGCCAAGACTCTCCATTAGTTCCCCTCATCCCCAACCCCAGCACAGCCCCCCTTCAATCCATTTCTCACATCACAACAACTACACCATCTTCCTAAGAAACCCAGCCATGTCACCTCCTCATACACAGTGACTCAGGTTAAAGCCCAACTCCTTAACTGGCCCTTGTACAAGGCCCGGGTGGTCTGGCCCTCACAGCAGGCTTTGCTTCAGACCTGCCCCTTGATTCTAGCCACTACATTTTCCCAGTGCAGAGCTCCAAAATAAATTCCATGCCAACTTGGATCTACAAACTTACAGAGGATTTAGAGTAAAGCCAAATGTCTCTTTAATTCATTAATTTTATTACATGCTCAAATTTTAAATGGTATTTAAAATACATTAATTTAGAACAGTTCTTTTGACTGCTGGGCAACATGGCGCTATAGTCAGAAGCACCACATCATCCTTCCGCAGCAAAGAAAAACAGTCAAACAGAGTCAGATGTCAATCCTGAAACCCTAAGCATCAAATGAAGAGATAAAGAACTCAGCCAAGCATTGAATGGAGTAAGAAACTGACCAAGAACAGAGAGCGAGGAGAGATACATGCAGAGATCCTCTATCAGCTACCGCAGCACGAATCTGCCATCTTGGACTCCTATTGGAGATCAGCGAACAGGGGGTATGAGAAAGCAGTTTCATGGAGCTTCCAGCAGGAGACAGAACAACTGGTAACCAGCAATATAGGCTTTCCCACCCCACTACCCTTCTTTACCCCCACTTAGCCTCCTCTGCTTTCTGCAGCCACAGTCTCTTGGCCAGGAAGCACCAGCTTCGCCCCGGTGTTGCTTGGATTCCACCTGCCCTCACTGGCCGGTTCCCTGAGTGCCTTTTGTTGGCTACTGGTGTTGCTTTTTTCTGCTTCTTTAGATTTCTCCTTACCTCTCACCACCTCCCCCTCCTTTCTCTCAAATACCTGGCTCCGTGCGCCATCTTGGCTTCTCCCTGAAAGGCTGTGCAACACCGCTTGACTGTGAAACTGCTTCCTGGCCCTTGCCGCCACACTGGTGGGACCCCTGGGGCTTTTTTGTTTGTTTGCTCTGATTTGTTCTGTCTTGATTTTTTTTTTTTTTTTCCGGCTTGGGAGCCCCTTCTAGCCGGGCAGTACCACGTGACTTGGAAGCTACTCCTTTACTCTGTGCAGATGCACAGGGACATCCCTTTTTTCTTTTTTTGTTTCTTTGTTTTGTTTTCTTCTCTTATTCCCTTTTTGTCTTTCTTCATTTCTAGTTTCTCGATTTATTCATTTTTTTTCTTTTACCCTCTTTCTTTTCATTTTTGTTTTTCTTCATTTCTCAACCTCTCATCTCTCCGGTCCAATAGCAAGCTCCCTTAGCACTCTTTTTTGTTTGTATGTTTTTGGCTCCTGTTCCTCTCTCCTCTCTCTCATCTTTCCCATACCCATCTTAGCTCCATACATCACAGTCTCCCCCCTCCTTCCTGCCTACCTGCACCGTGCGCTGAACATCACACTCCCAAGCAGCACAGGCACAGCCTACTGGAACCTGCCCTGCACTGATTCCCGGTCCGCACTGTCAGCCCAGGTACATGCCACAGACAACCCATCCCAGCAACTCCCCTCCAGCTGGACCTGCCCTGCTGTACCATACCTGAGTGATTGACCCTGCCCATTGGAGAAAGAGGTGAAAAGTATCATGCCCACAGATGAGCAAACAACAAAGAATGCATGGCCTGCCTGCTCAGACATAACCAAATAAAAAAATCAGGATGAAACAAACAAATCTACAATCAATAAATGAGGATAATAACCACTGAATGCCCAAAAGACAGCAGACAATATCAAAACATTTACAAAAACAGGACAGGATGGTTCCAGTAGGCGTCCAAAATAAAACAGATGACCTTCCAGTGGGCGAAAAGGCACTAGACCTAACTGATAAGGAATTCAAATCTCTAATATTCAGAATTATCCAAGAGTTGAAGCAAAAAGTAGACGAAAATGAGGAAAAAATAGACAAATTCATGGAAAATACAGACCAAAAAATGGAAGAATTCAAGAAAATAATACAGGAACAAAATGCTAAAATAAATTCACAACTAGAAATCATACAAAAACAACAATTAGAAATCCAAAAGATAAACAACAAGATTTCAGAAATGGACAGTGTCATAAAAGGGCTGAGGAGCAGGTTTGAAACGATGGGAGACAGGATCAGCAAAATTGAAGACAAACACTTGGATACAACTCTGTTTGAGGAAAAATCAGAAAAAAGAATGAAGAAAAATGAAGAAACCCTGAGAATTATGTGGGATACAATGAAAAGCAAATATCTGCAAGTGATTGGAGTTCCAGAACAGGGGGAGAAAACAGAAAACACAGAGAGGATCATTGAAGAATTCCTGACAGAAAACTTCCCCAATATCATGAAAGATGAAAAGCTGACCAAGAAGCTCAACGAACCCCATATAGGATAGACCCTAAAAGAAAATCACCAAGGCATATTATAATCATACTCACCAAAACCAAAGACAGACAAAGAATCCTGAGAGCAACTCGAGAAAAACAGAAAGTCACATACAGAGGAGAAACAATAAGACCAAGCTTGGATTATTTGGCAGAAACCATGCAGGCAAGAAGGCAATGGGATGACATATATAAAACCTTGAAAGAAAAAAATTGCCAGCCAAGCATAATATATCCTGCAAAACTCTCATTCAGATATGATGGTGGAATTAGGTCATTTCCAAATAAACAGAAATTAAGGGACTATGTAAAAACCAAACCAAACTTACAAGACTTATTAAAGGGAGTCCTTCAATCTGAGAACAAGCAACATCAGACCACAGGCTGAATATAGGACACAGGATTGTACTAGCCAGATACCAACCTAGGAAATGAACTCTTAAGGACTATGCCAAACCAAAAGAATTACAACAGGGAACCAGAGAGGTTAATCTGTAAATGACAACAGCAGCAGAACAATAAAAGAGGGAATAAATGTTGTAGGTATAGAACCTTCTAATGGAGAGGAAGGCAAGGTGATACCAAGTAGTAATAGACTGGTTCAAATCTAGGAAGATAAGGGTAAACTTCAAGGTAACCACAGAGAAAGTTAACAAACCTACTCATCAAAATAAAGAAGAAAAACATAAAGTCTCAGTAAAAACAAAACCTACAAAAACAAATGAAAAAAATATCCACAAACAAAAGGAACTCAGCACAGGAGAGTAAGAGGCACAAAGAAAATATCAGCACCACAAAAAAAGCACTACAAAATGCAATCCCACTCCTAGGAATACATCCTAGAGAAATAAGAGCCATCACATGAATAGACATATGCACACACATATTCATTGCAGCACTGTTCACAACAGCAAAAAGATGGAAACAACCTAGATGCTCATCAACAGATGAATGGATAAACAAACTATGGTACATACACACAATGGAGTATTATGTAAAGATAAAGAAAATGATAATCTGTGAAGCATCTCATAACATGGATGAAACTGGAGGACATTATACTGAGTGAAATAAGTCAATCACAAAAGGACAAATATTGTATGAGACCTCTACTGTAAAAACTCATGTAAAAGTTTACACACACAAAAAGAAATAATCTTTGTTGGTTATGAGGGATGGGAGGGAACTAAATAGACAATAGATAAGTGGCAACTTTGGTGAAGGGTAAGACAGTACACAATACTGGGGAAGCCAGCACTACTAGTACAAGGAAAGGTCATGGAAGCTCCACAGACACATCCAAACTCCCTGAGGGACTGCATTGCTGGGCAGAGGGCTGCGGGGACCATGGTCTTGGGGGAACATCTAGCTCAATTGGCATAACAGTTTATAAACCCAGTGTTCCACTTTGGTGAGTAGTGTCAGGGGTCTTAAAAGCCTGTGAGTGGCCATCTAAGATACTCCAGTGGTCTCACCCCTTCGGGAGCAAGGGAGAATGAAGAGAACAAGATACAAGGAAAACGTTAGTCCAAAGGACTAATGGACCACAGCTACCAAGCCCTCCACCAGACTGAGTCCAGTACAGCTAGATGGTACCCGGCTACCACCACTGACTGCTCTGACCAGGATCACTATAGAGGGTCCTGGACAGAGCTGGAAAAGGATGTAGAACGAAATTCTAACTCATAAAAAAAAGACCATATTTACTGGCCTGACAGACTGGAGAAACCCCGAGAGTATGGCCCCCGGATACCCTTTTAGCTCAGTGGTGAAGTCACTCCCAAAGTTCACCGTTCAGCCAGGGATTGGACAGCCTCATAAAACAAAATGGGACTAATGAGGCACAGCAGTCCAGGGACATAAGAAGGCAGGAGGAGACAGGAAAGCTGGTGATAGGGAACCCAAGGTTGAGAAGGGACAGTGTTGACCTGTCATGGGGTTGTTAACCACTGTCATAGGGCAATATGTGTACTAACTGTTTAATAAACTATTTGCTCTGCAAACCTTCATCTAAGGTACAAAAAAAAAAAAAAAAATTATGTGAGATCAAATTGACAACAGCAACTCAAAAGGTTTGATGGGAAGCCTAGGGGGCAGTGAGTTGAAGATAATATTGATGGAATAATTTGGAAAAGGATAGTGAGAATAGCAGCACAACTGGAAGAATGTAATCGATGTCACTGATTTGTACATGTAGAAACTTTTGAAACGGTGTAACTTTGGCTACATATATTTTCACCAAAAAAAAGGTCCTCCAAGGTCGAGAAGGGAGTGTGTTGACATGTCGTGGGGTTGTTAACCAATGTCATAAAACAATATGTGTAGTGACTGTTTAATGAGAAACTATTCTGTAAACCTTCATCTAAAGTACAATAAAAAAAAAATTTAAAAAAAACCCAGTTCTTTTCCACTCATATTTTGCACACACACACAGACAAAATTTAAGTTCTCCCCCTGCATCTTTGGCATCAGGATTTGGTCACCCCTAGGGCCACCTCTGGGTCACCTGTCTTCACGACAGCCAAGCTGTCTGAGATACAGAAATGCCTTCTGAATTTCATGCATGATGCAATCACTGGAAATTTTATCCAAAGCCACAACTGCCAATTGGCATAACATTCAAACAGTTGGATTTTTACAAATCCATCCTGTAGAAGTGTCTTGGGATCACCACAACCAACCACTTATCTCACTGCTTTTCCAGGGATCTTTAAAGTACTTGCTTATCCTGAAATCCAACAGTTGCAAATTGCGAGGTCAAAGACCAGACCCTCAGGAATAATTACTAAATCTTTATTGTTTCTTTGCCATTTTCCCCCACTAGTTCCACTAGGGGACTTGCAGTGCAGTGAATTACATAACATGGCCCTTCTAGCTGCCTTTGTGTTTCCCATACAATGATTGGGTGGGACTATGCAAATAAGGTGGGACTATGATGGTTGTGTGTCAACGTGCCTGGGCCATGATATTCAGTGGTTTGGCAGTTAAGTAATGATGTAGTCGTCTTCTGTTTTGTGATCTGATGTTATTATCCTCCATTTTGTGATGTAAATCCTAGCCTCTGTGCCTGTGGCTATGGTCCCATTTGGGAGTGAGTTGTCTGTTATGTTAATGAAGCAGAATTAGGGTGGGATATATCTTGAGTCACTGCCTTACTAGAGGGTGTGACTGAAGTCACCACCCTTATCCAAGTCACGCCCTTACTTGAGTCACACTTTTAAGGAGAGAGAAGCATGTGGGGGAGGCATTACCACCAAGAAGAAGAGCTAGGAATGAAGTGTGTCCTTTGGACCCCGCATCCCTTTGCTGAGAACTTCTTAGACCCAGGAGACAGAGCTGTAACACTGGAGACAGTGCAAGACAGCAAAAATCGGCAGCAAGTGTGGCAGAGAACCGGTAGCAGCAGAACCAGATCAGTGTGAGATGGTGCAATGGGCTTCTGGGTCCACAGAGCGAGGCGGCTAAGTGGGTGAACTGAGTGCCTTGGGCAGGAGGCTTCCTGGCAGAGTGGGTGCCTCCAGGCACTTGGCTTGCTGACCCCCAGAGTGAGAGAGCTAGCTGGGCGCCTTTGGGCCGAGGCTTACTGGTGGAGTGGGGTGCCCCAGGCACTTACTGGTGGAGCTAAAGAGATCTGTAATGCTTGCCAGAGCAGGGCAGAGGCTGGGCTGAGGGGCCAAGGGCAGGAAACAGAGGCCTGCCTGTGGGCACGGCTGAGAAGAGACTGTCCTGATAGAAAAACTGTATCCTGAGTCGTTTCTAATCCTGAATTGAACCTGCTACTTCCCTAATAAACCTATAATCATGGGTATTGCCTTTGAGTTCCCTGTGGCCATTGCAAAGATTATGGAACCCAGCAGCAAAGTAGAGAGTGCTGGTGGGAGGGACGGCTGGTGTCAGAATTGCTAAAAAGGTTGGAGAGAAGAAGTATGTCTGACCTACACCTCACAGCAATCAGCCTTGGGCAATTGATGCTGCTGGTGATTCTCTCTCCCCCTCTTCCACGCCGTTGTTACAGGACCTCTAAGCATTCCATTTAACAGTGATTGGGGTTGTTTTAGCTGCTAATATCTTCCCCAAACAGTACTTCATAGTGCAAAAGAATTGAGTGCGCACCTCTGTATGATGAGACCTGCGATAGCTCAAATGTAAGGGGATGCTCTCGCTTCTGAAGGATAATTTGGGGGAGGAGGAGAATCCTGTCTCATAGGATTCAGACCTATATGGTTCTTAGAACTTGTGGTTTCTTGGTTCTCTTTGCCTGGATCACTCACTCCACTCTACCACTGCCCCAGGTTGGGTAGGGTGTGGGCCCCACCCAAGTGCTCTTCACAGCAGCCACTTAATCCTGCTGTGGCCCAAGCTTCCTAAGACTCCCAGTAAGCCCCGGAGAACACCATCACTGCCATTGTACAGATGAGAAGGCCAAGACTTGCCTGAGCTCTCTGGCAGCAGAGCAAAGCCTGGGCGCTCCCCCTGGTGCAGTTCTGTTCTAGGCCTGCCTGCTCACAGCCCCTAGCCTAGGGGCCCGAGGAATGGCCAGGCCTAGAAGAATGCCCTCCCACCTCTGCCCAGGGCTGTGGGTAAGTGGCATGCCCTCTCCAGGCCTCATCTGAGAATAAGGACCCTGTTAGGTGCCATCTTCATGTGGCTGGGGGAAGATTCGCCGAGGCCGTGGGACACCTGGAAGGCCTTGAGTGCCCTGTACAGGTTAGTGCCACCTGATCAATGCCCTGGTCCAGCTGGCTGCTTCCTGCACCTTCTAGGCTGCAACCCTCTGTTCATCCTCCTCACCAGGTCATAGGCATCTGGAGCAGTTTCCATTCCTGCCTCCCCCTTTCTTCTCCCCAGGATGTCTGGGTGAGTGTGGAGTGGGGCTGGGGCCTCTGCATTTTCACAAGCTCCCCAGGGGCCTCGGCTATACAGCCTCCTAGGACTCTGGCCTGGAGAGACTGGCACAGCCTCAGGGAATCGCCATTGTGCCATTTAGTGTTCAAGCAACTTTAAGCTCTCTGAACCTGTTTCCTCATCTGAAAAATGGAGAAAACGACAGGACCCACCTTCATGTGGCTATCTCAAAGGTTACCCAGGCCACGAAGCAGGCTGCTCACCTCTTACTCCTATCACATCTGACATCTACTCGTGGGGTTTGACATATACCTTCCTTGAGGACCAGAGTGTCTCCCTGAAGTGTGACTCACCTTTCTCACAAACACAGCCCAGTTGACTTTGGCAGGACATCTTGTCTCTGCCAGGTAAATGGGAGTTGGGGTGTAGGGTTCTGGTCAGGTATTTGCCCAGATAGCAGCTGGGGCTGGAGTGAGAGCACCCGCTTACCCACCATTCCTGTTGGCCTCAGTGGGGAGCTGGAGGATGAGGCCTTGGGCCCCAAGGTGTCAGCCACACATTGCCCAGTCCACCCACTCTGGGGCTATAGACCCCACAGTCCCCTTGGAGAGTTGTCTCCAACTGCCCTGGTAGGTGGGAAGTTGGCTATGAAGAGCACTACCCTGGGTCTGGCACCTTCCCTGGCCCAGTGCCCTGTGGTTGGAACTGGCCCTTGGCACCCAGACCTCAGCCACCTCCTCCTGGCTCCTCTGAGGAGCCTTGGACCCACTGCTTGGACATCTCAGCTCCAGACCCAGGGGAAGCTGGAAGTGTGAAAGGCCAGGTGTCTGCCACCACCCTACCTGACCGCTCAGCTGAACCACCTCTTCACCAACAGATTTTCCATTTATTAATTACCTTGTATGTTAATATTATACAACCACCATGAACATGGTCAGGGAATCAAGCCAAGTGGAAGCAACAGGGCCTGGGCTTGTGAGCCACGTTATCCAAAAAGAGCACGGCAGCCAGACAGGAATGGTACCTTGACACAGGATGGAGGAAAGAGGCCTCGGCCTCACCGTCACCCTATCCCCATACCCTGGCATCTCAGGTGTTCAGCTCAGAAAGGCCCAGGTGGCCCATGGCCCCTTGGCTCAAGGTATTCTTCTGTCTCTAGGTTCTTCAGAGTTTGGGGATCAAGTTACAGAGCCCAGCCCAGCTGTGGAGCTGATAAGGAAAGGGACTTTTTCCCAGTCTCACGCTCTGGCATGGGGTACCCCAAAAAAAACAAACCCACTGCTGTCGAGTCAATTCCTAATTCCCTTTCCTGGGAGGGGCGTAAGTGGGTGATGTGCTGGGGGCCTGGGCCTTACAACCTGCTCAGCCTCTGAGCTCAACTCCAGACTAGGGAGGTTCACAGCAGGTGCTGAGATGACCCATGTTAGGCACTTGGCTTGGGCCTGTGGGCCCGACTAGGGGATGCCCCCTTGGCTCAGTCAGATCTAGGGAAGCCAGGGGAAGCAGGGAGACCCCCAGCAAAGGAAGAGTTCAGCCCTGGCTGTGGCACTGGCAGGCCTGAGCACACGGGGCTCACAGCTTGGCCCGGGGGTGGCTCTGAATCAATGCACGCATGTCCAGGAGGGCCTTCTCTAGGTAGTGCGCCAGGCGGGCGGCGTTGGTCTCAGCGCAGCTGTTGTAGGCCGACACGGAGAAGTTGATGTGGGCCTCCATCGGGTTATAGCAGACGCCATAGCCGTCTGGGACCACAGGCCCAAAGAACATGACGCAGTCCGTCTTAGCAGGGACCTGGGGGACAGCACAGGACTAAAGCTCTTATCCTCTCCCTGCCAGCTCCTCAGCTTGCATTTCTGAGTCTCTAGCTCTTTCAGCACACTGTACTCTGCCTGACATGCCCTGTCCTCTCTTCCAGCAGATGGGATCCTCCCTCTCATCCTTCGGGGTGCATTTTTGTTGGCAGCTCCTTTACAGAGCCCCTCAGGGTGACTTTAACTGCTACCTCCCAGAGGCTCCGGGATCCCTCTGGTTCCCTGACCCCCCAGCGCTTCCCAGAGACTGTCATTGCCTCATTCCTTGTGCTTTCCCAGCTAGACCCCAGCATAGGCCGGCACAGGCCAGGTGTTCATTTGTTCAGTCTGACAAGTGAATGAATGAGGCCTATTCTCCCATTGTGTGTCTGCGACCCCTTCTCAGCCTATATGAGCAGGTGGTGAAGGCCCCTGAATCCAGCTCCTCCTTCAGAACTCAGCCACTCCCTGAGTGAAGGGGTCAGTGGATCCATGGTGGGCTATGTGGACCACATCACTCCCAACTCCCATGGCTCACACCAGTCTGGTCCAACCACATTCTGGACCTTGGCTCTGCTCAGTGCCACCTTTGTTCAGCTCCAGCTCCCAGCAGGCTCACTTCCATTCCACCCTAGGGACCTACGGTCGGGGCAGGACCCAGAGGGCATGGATCCCCAGACAGGCCCCAGGAGAGTGGCCCACCTGGCTGGTGGAGAGGTTGAAGTGCATGGCAATGGCGTAGGAGGTGTCCATGAAGATGTCAGGCATGCTCACCAGGTCCTCGATGGCCTGCAGCTTCAGGCCCAGCAGGTGCCGATCGAAGGCCTCTCCGCGGATGGCCTGCGGGAGAGGAGAGCCTTCAGGAGCGGGGGTTGTGGGCCACAGGATGTCCCTGCCCTCCTTAGAAGGCTGTGGCAGCACCACCCCTTCCATTCACTGGCCTTTTGGAACCATGAGACCAGAGTGTCCTGCTAGAGGAGCCCTCGCTTCAAAGACAGGGAAACTGAGGCCCAGGAAGGGGCAGAGACCTGCCTAGAGAGACAGGACAGCACAGGACTTAAGAGCCTGGGCTCTGGAGCTGGGTGGCCTGGCCACATCCTAGCTGTGGGACCACGAGCAGGTTCGCTTATGTCTTGGAACCTCAGTGTCTTCATCTGTAAAGTGGAGACAGTCGCTGAACTTGACTCACAGGGTGGCAGTGGGGTCTAAATGGACGTCTACACGTAACAAGGAGCCCTGGCGGTGTACTGGTTAAGAGCCTGGCTGCTAACCAAAATGTCAGCAGTTCGAATCCACCAGCTGCTCCTTGGAAACCCCATGGGGCAGTTCTACTCTGTCCTATAGGGTCGCTATGAGTTGGAATCAACTCGATGGCAACGGGTCAGTCAGGTCGGGACATGTAACAATGCTGGCCAGAGCCTAGCACACAGTCGGTGCTCAGACACAGAGCCAGGATCAGAACCCAGACTGCCTCCTCCCTAACTAAAACCCACGCTGTCGGAGGGCAGGAACCCTGCTGTCTGAGGGCACTGTGAAAGGAGTGTAACACAAGATCCAGGTGCCTGTGTAACCACGAAACCTGTGACCAGGGCAGTTACTGGGCCTAGCCTCAGTTTCTCCAACTTTAAAATGGGGATATTCAGCCTTGCTCAAGGTGCCTCAAGGCTCAGGGGGGTGGTGGCTCTAGCTAAGGGTTAGTGGCCATTTGCTGTAGAGAAGGACGGGCAGATAGATCACAGGTAGAAGATGCCAAGAGACAAGCAAGTAGGACAGGTGGGTCTCACTCACCAGGTCAGTGTATGCTCGATGGGCCTGCACGGCCTTCCGCAGCAGCTCCACCTTCTGGTGATCCTAGTGAGTGAGTGAATGAATGAATCAATCAATCAATGGTTCCTTTTCTTCTTTGGCTGCCAGGAAGCTCGGAGATTCATGGTTCTATCTTCTGTTAGACTCCCAGTGCCCACCACACAGCTGGAATACTGTAACTACTCAATCAATATGTGGTGACCGAGTGAACAGGAAGGAGGATAGCTCCAGCCCAGTTCACCCACCCTTGCCTTGGACCTCCTACCGTCACACTGGAGTCATCCATTGCCTTGACGAAGGTGAGTGAGTCCACGGAAGCTGAGCGGATGGTGTCTGTGCGGCCCAGGTGGAACATGCGCAGGGAGGCGCTTTCATATGTGGCACATGCCTGCCCATAGATCCTAGGTGAGAGATGAGGGCTGAGCATGCCCCTCCCAGGTTGCCCCTCTGCCTCCCCCCATTTCATCCTTCTTTCTCAGGTGAGCAGGGAGTGGTATGCACCTGTAGTAGGCCAGCTGCAGGGCCATCTGGATGAAGGCGTCTGGGCTCATCTTCTCTGACTTGGGGAAGTCCTTTCCAAAGTGGTGGAATATTAACATCGTGATGTCCAGGTCCTGGATCATGCTGTGAGGGGGAGGAGCCCATGCGTTGGAGGAAGAAAAGAGCATGTCAGGCAGAGTACACTGTGTGCAAAGACACAGGCACAGAAATGCAGGCTGGTGTGCTGTGGGCAGCTAGTGGGAAAGGAGGACAAGAGGCAGGCACCTGGCAGCCCCTGCCGACCCCAGGGGGTGCCTAAGAGCACAATCTCAGAACCAGAGCCAGGTACAGTGACTGACCCGGGACAGGAGCTGCTCAGGCTCCTGCCTACCCAGCGCAGGGGTGGCAGGGCAGGCACTTACATACTAAGGTTCTGCTTGGCCTTCTCAATGTCGTTCTTGATCTCTGGAGTGATGTTGAACCGCAGCTTCTTGGGCATGGGCAGGGGCACCATGGGAGACCTCACAAGCTCGGGTTTCTTCCTGCATGGGACACAGGGCCTCAGGCTCAGGCAATGCCTCCAGAGCCTGGGCCTATCCCTGGGGTTGGAGTAGGGAGGACGAGTTCCCTGAAGCTGGAGGGAGTCAGCCCAGTCAGATGGCCACACCGAGGCCTGGAGAGGGGAAGAGACTCACCCAAGGTCACACAATCAGAAGTGGCAGAGCCAGAATTCAAACCCAGGTCTGACTCTGAAACCCATGCCCTCTGCAGGCTTCCTTTGAAGAACAGATTTCCAGGGACAAGGGACAATGATGTTCCCTCACAACCCATGTGTCACCTGTCACCAGGAACTGGGGAACTAGGAATTGGAGGAACCTTACTCACGTGAACGCAATGACGTGGTCTACGAGAGCAATGACGGGGGGGCCCTCTGCAGCTGCGTGCTCATATACAAGCCCACAGGAGCCGTCTTCTGCCACGATGAACTGTGGAGGGAAATGGGGCATGCCCGTGAGCTTCAGGTCCCTGGAGGCTGCCTCCTGACCCAGTCACTCCCTGGTTGGGTCCTGTGGGAAGGGCTCCCTCTGAAGCCATCCCAAAGGTTATGCTGACCTCCTATTGTTATTCCTAACAGCTAGTGTCCATCAGCTGCTCTGGGATGCCTGTGTCCCAGGCTTGTCCTAAGCATGTCCAGTGCTCAGCATGCTTCACTGAGCTCTTGCAATTACCCTACTGGGGAGTTCTACTACCATTCCATTTTACAGGTGCAGAGAGGGAAAGTCACGGCCAAGACTGCACAGCTCTACCTGGCCCCGTATTCCAGGCTCTCTACCCACTTGCTGAAGGGATGTGTTGGGGTGACAGCAGCTTCTGGGCCAGTGCACCAGTCCCTGTAATGACAGGCTGCTGCCCAGTAATTACAGCAGCATCCAGCCTTCTGGCTTCCCACCTGTTTACAAGCTGGGAGGCCAGGGACGCTGGGCCAGGGCAGGACAGGAAGTCCCTAGGGCCAAGGTGGACATGTTTGGGTGTGTGTCTGGGACGAGAATCATGGCCCCTGTGTGGTCCTTGGATAAGGCCCACCTGCAGTGTCTTGTCGAACCAGCGGTTGCCACTGTTGAGCTTGCTGCCGCCGCCATGCAGCATCTGGCCAGCCACGTGGCTGCGGTACACATCTTCTGAGACCCTGGGCATGGGCGCGTCCAGGCACACGGTGAAGATACTCTTCTGGATGGACCGCACTGACTCCCGGTTTACCTTGTCTGTGTGCAGCATATGGGCGAGTGGGAGCGTCAGGGTTCTCCCTGCCCAGGCTTCTTCTGGTCTATTGGTGACCCTCTGGGAATGGGATACTTCCTGCTGCAGAGGCCTGGGCTTCTAGAGCATTCCCGGTGTACTGGGTATGGGGTAAGGGACCCACTTCTCAGAACCCTGCAGCCTCAGCACTCCATGAGGAAGGGACCAACACCTGAACCCACTTTAGACACGAGGAAACGGAAGCCCAAGGTCACACGGGGAGCCAGTGTGGCAGTCAGGGATCCAACACAGGCAGTCTGACTAGGGACAATGCCCTGACAGATACAGGATTTGAAGGTGTAGGGACTGAGGGACAGAAGGAGTAGAAACACAGAGGTGGGTTCCTCAGCCACAGGATTTGGATACTAATCCCAATTTGCAGCTTAATAGAGGGAAATTAACTAACCAAACTGAGCTTTAATTTCATCCTAGGTAAAGCAGGGACAACAGACCCCAGTGGAGTAGAGAGGAGTGGGGAGAAGCATGGCTGCACAGGCCGGTGTAGGGAGGGAGCCCAGAAGAGTGGGTCTCAGTGTGGGTGCCCCTGGCTTCCCTGGTCCCCTGTTCTCAGGGTGAAGAGGCACCTTTGATGAGCGTGTTGTATGCCTTGGCCCAGGAGTTGCGGTGGTTGGAAGTGAGGATGCCCACAGGTTCCTTGTTGGTCTGCAATGATGAGTTCCAGATTTTCTCCAGCTGTGTGAAGATCTGATCCGAGGTGAAGGGTGTCCCATCACTGTGGTATACGTCCAGCTCAAAAAACTGTCCGGGGCAGAGAGAGGGGGATTGGGTGGAGAACTCAGGCAGGCAGCAGTCACCTCTTCATACCAGCCTCCTTCCGGCCTCTGAGGTCGGTCACTGCCACTCAGGGCCTAGGTGAACTGGTGAGTCAGGCCAAGCGTGAGAGAGAGGACAGGCCTTGGATTGCCCTCTCCAGGCTGGGCAGGCCCACAGCCTCCTCCTGGCCTCCCTTGGGTGTGGGGTTACCTGGGCACCCAGTGGAGAGGCCCACACACCTGTTCCTGGGAGCACACAGGCATGTGTGTTGGGGGAGTGGGATGGCAGGTTGACTTTTGGCCCTACCCCTCTCCTCCCCCGGCATACGGTGGGGGTCCGCAGCTGTGGGCAGCAGGCCCCCAACCTGGTTGTTGTGCACCACAGTGATGTGCATGGGTGGCTTCTTGGTCTTGCTGAAGTCGATGACTGAGTCCTGCTTGGGGCCTGGCATGCGGCAGGAGGACAGGATCTGATAGTACTGGTTCATGCACAGCGGCTTCCCTCCCAGGTACTCCACGGGCAGGGTCTCACTGTGCGGACAGAGGGACATGAGGAAGCCACTGGGCCAAGTAATTGGGAAGAGAGGACAGGATTGAGGGGCCTTGTAGGTACTGCTGGGGGTGGGCCAGGCCGAGTGGGGCTCCGACAGTCAGGGCCAGGCCCCCTTGTGGCAGGTTTCAGGGTGTCAATGCATTCTGCCCTGGACTGGCACTGTTGTGAATAACCTTCGGAACTCCTGCTCCCTCTCTGGGCTTCAGTTTGCCGTG
This sequence comes from Dugong dugon, assembly GCA_030035585.1. Lineage (NCBI taxonomy): Eukaryota > Metazoa > Chordata > Mammalia > Sirenia > Dugongidae > Dugong > Dugong dugon. The sequence goes on from CM057471.1 coordinate 73,810,110, forward strand.
GGGGCAATGAGGTTGTGAGTCAACCTCCGGGGCCTCTGTGGCTGGCATCCCATACTTCCAGGGGACTCCCAGGACAGTGTCACAAGGAGGCAGTCACAGAAGCCGGAGCAGAGGATGTAGGCATCCCAATCTCCAGTGCTCTGTCTCTTTTACCCCAACAGAGGCTGGGCAAACAGGAAGTGAAACTGACTGAACTCTGGGCCCGTCCAGTACCCAGGCTACCTTGCTGGGGCCAGGGCTTGTGGCCGAGGGGAGGTGGACCCGGTTGGAGTGGCTATGGTAATTAGGCATGCCAGGGCAGGGGGTAGGAGGCTGAGAACACCAGTGCTGGTCCCCAACTGCCCTGGAAACAGGCAGGAGAGGGTGGGGCTGGGACTACTCACTTGTCAATCATGGCCTTGAAATCCAAAACACCCTCAATGAGTTTAGAAGCAAACCTGGAGGGACCAGTTAGAGAAGAGATCAGAAGTTGTGCAGATACATGGAGGAAGAGCCCTGGGTCAGGGGAGAGGCCCAAGCCAGGCCCATTGCTTCACTCCCTTGCTTGCAGAAAGCCTGAAGGAGCTCAGGAGAAGGCCATGTTGAGTCTCAGCTTGCCCTCTGAGCCTGCTTTCTCATAATATTTAGAGGGAGGGCTGCTAGGAGGGCTCAGGGAGATACTGTTGGTCATAGGTCTGGCACAACTTTGGTGCTAATGAATGGAAGCGTGATTACGCTGGATTAGGGGTCAATGCCAGCTGATTCCACCTCCACAGGGCCTGAAGCCTTGAGAGACAACCTGGAGTCTGGGTGTGTGTGTGTCACCCTGCCCTGAAGCATCAGTTACAGAAGGACCTGGGCCTGTGGGGGGTGTGTGTGTCAATCAGAGGGCAGTGGCTTGAAATAAATGTTCTTTCTACTAGATCTCATCCCCTCTCTGGCTCCTTGTCACCCCTCAAACCACCTCCCCCAACCTGGCCTCCCTTCCTGGACCATCTAGGCTTATGAAGAAAGGCTTTCTGGATTGCACCAATCACATCCTGATGCCTGGGGCTGTCCTTGGCCCCCACCACAGGGACCACCAGCTAAAGTTCTCAGGCCTGAGTCTGCAGTCTCTTCCTCAGGGTGCCCTGGTCCCTTTAAGAGAAGCAGGTGGTAGCCCTGAGTGGCTGGTCCTTGGGAAGGAGATCCCTGTTGCTGGTATTTTTATCCCTCGGAGAAGTGAAACAGAGGCCAGGGCAGGTGACTAGGCTGAAAGTGGAAAAGGGGACTGTGTACAAAAGTCACCCCTGTGGCCAACCCAGGAGAGAGGGAAGAAAGGGCAAAGTGCCAAGACTGTGGGGGTAGTGGGGAGCCTTAGGTTTGGGGGAGGGAAGAGGACTCAGTCTACAGCTTGGTGGCTAATAGTTAGGAGGCTTTAGAGCTGGAGAAACCCTGCTTCCTACCCCAGCTGGGTCAATCCTGAGCTGTGACCTTGGCCAGGTCCCTTCATTGCTCTGAGCCTCAGTTTCCCCGTCTGTAAAATAAGGATGATGCTCCCTACCTCAAAAGGCTATTTGTGGGGATGAAAGCTAATGGACACGGCTGGAGCCCATCTCTTCTCTTGGGGGAAGTAGACTTTAGGGTCTTGGAAATACCTGGAATCCTGCCCCCTGACTGTCTGCCCTCCCCGCAACCTGTCCCCAGCCTCAGCCACTCACCGGAGCTGACCCTGCAGATCCACAAAGTCCTGCTTGGGCAGCACCACGCCAGGACTAGAGTGGATGACCACAGGCTGGCGGTACTGGAGGTAGGCTGTCTTGAGCCACCACTCGGACAGCTGAGGGAAAGGATCAGAGCCCATCAGGATGCATAGGAGGGGAGCTGGTGCCCTGCTCCCCTTAGGACCGGGGGACCTGGCTAGACCCCACTGCCCTCTGCTCTTCTGCCAATGACAGACTCTGGGTTGGACTTTTTTTTTTTCATTTGACTTTTTTTTATTGGGGTGAAAATATACAAAACATTCACCCATTTCAACAGTTTTTAGGTGTACAATTCAGTAACATTGATTATACTCTTCATGTTGCACAGTTCTTATCCCTACCTTTTTCCTAATTATTCCACTACCATTAACATAAACTCAGTCCCCCCATGCAAAAACTCTCCCTTTCCCTCTCCTGCACGCCATGATCCCCAACCCCTGGTAACCATTAATAAGTTTAAGTTTCTATATACAGTGAAACCTGTGAAGACTGGACCTCGATTGGACTGCCTTGTTTTTCCGGGTCTCACAAGTTTTCTGCCTTTGACAGGGTGCAGCCTTACTACTTTTCTATCGCTCTCCATTAGTGGAAAATATTTGCGTTTTCCTTCTCTGACAGGTTTCCACCTTACACAGGTTCCAGCTTTCACAGGTTCTACTGTATTTGCTTATTTCATATAAATGAGGTCATACAGTATTGGGTGCTGTTGGGCATTCTCTGTGAATGGGGTGAATGCTCAGATCCAGAACATACCTCCTGCCTTAAACCCACCAGCAGCAAGCCCATCATCTTCCCCTTGTTGCTGCTGTTAGGTGCTGTTGAGTCGGTTCCGACTCATAGCGACCCTATAGGACAGGGCAGAACTGCCCCATAGAGTTTCCAAAGAGCAGCTAGTGCATTTGAACTGCTGACCTTTTGGTTAGCAGCCGAGCTCTTAACCACTACACCACCACCTTCCCTTAGCCTGAGAAATCAGACAATACTGCCAATAAAAAGGTAAGAGAGAAAAAAGACTATAAGGAAACCTGGGGTGGGGGAAGAAAGGGAGCAAGAATGTGAATGATTTTTCCTTATTTCACAAATTTTCTGTTAATGATTATAATACTACTATAAATAAAAATGTATGCTTAAATAGAAAGAAAAAAAGGCAAAGATAAAAAGAAAGTTAAATGAAGGCATTTTTGACCATCCCCAGCTGGGAATTCTCCAAGGAGGCAGAAGACCAGGGTTTTAGAGGAGCCTGCGGGACTCTGGTCCTTCTTTGTGGCCTCTATTTTCTCGGTGTCTGATGGGGAAGTGGACACCCACTTTGATCTTAAGGATGGTCTCAAGGTCTGGGTGATCTGAGGGGGAAGCTCATGGCGAGGGTAAATCATTGCCCTGTTGACAAGATATGGATGACACATCCTGTGTCTCCACACTGACATCTGTCCTCTGCCCTGGGGCAGGGCTATTTCAAACGGGGAGAACAATGTCTTTCTGGGGACACCCACAAGCATATTGTCATAGACTCCAGTCTTGGGGCTGTACACAAACCTCATTCCCAGGTAACTGCCACCAACGAGCTTTACACGCTGACCAGAACACCCCCCTGGTCCCCCTGAAGTACAGTCCTAACACTCCTCTCTCTTGCAGGTCCCTCAACACCTGGGGACCTGGGGCCCTCGCTCTGCTTTCTCACCCCATCTCAAACAGCAGGGCTGTGGCATGTGCCTCTTCACCACACAGATTCCCTTGGGAGAACTGCTCACTTGTGGCACCAGGCCACTAGCCTTGGGACCTTGGCAAGGGGCGAGGGGATTGACTTGCCCCAGGTTGTACAGCAGGCCAGCAGGAGGTTGCTGTCTGCTCACTCGTGGTCTGAGGACTGGGCCCCTGAGTCAGCCAGACCCTCTTGTGTAGCTCAGGGTCTCCTTGAGGGCTGCTGCGTGGTTCTGGGCTTCTGGTCTACCTCTCTGGGCCTCAGTTTCCTCATCTGTAGATCAGGGACATTGTGACAACCTGGGTGTCATGTTGGGAGCTGGGTGGGCCAGACTAGAGCCCACCTGGGGACAGAGCTGCTCCCCTTCAGCCACAGGCCTCCACTCCACTAGTGGATCTCAGAGCTTCCCCCGGAGCTTGGGAGACAATGGGAGATTCTGCAGATGGCAGTAACGCAGAGAGGGCAGGCATTCCCTCAGTGAGAATCACCGCGCCAGGTGTTGGCGAGACCCTCAAGGGGCACCAAGGGTGGAGGGGGATGCCTCCACCTCTTTATCCAGAAGCTTCTGTTTGAAAAAAGGATTGGTTCCAAGCTAAACAAGCTGGAAAACCACTGGATTCCAGCCTTTCTAGGGTCCTTCCAGGGCCAGCATCCTGATTCCGGAGTCCAAGGCTGACCAACTGCAGCTCAGTACATGCTATCTAAGAACCAATGACTCCCAGGTCCCATGTGCTGTACCCACCCCTCTACAGAGCTCCTGGGTCAGACTTCCACCTGCCCACCCCACATCTCTACTTGGAGGTCCCACAGGCACCTCCTACAAAGTTGCTTTGGGTCAGGACTTCCTCCCCACTCCTCCACCTCATCAGCAAGTGCCACTGGTGCTGCCGCCAAAACACATCTTGGTTCTAGTGACTTTTCCACCCTCTCCCTGCCGGCACTCCGTGTTCACACTGCTGGCATGTCCCTTGTGGTGATGGCACCAGTCACCCCCTGGACTTCCCTCCTAGCAGCCAGAGCGATCCCTTTTTAACTTTATAGTGAAGTGTGAGAGGCATAGAGAAAAGTACACGCAGCAGAAGTGAATGTCTTTTCACAAGCTGGGCACATCCGTGTAACCAGACTGAAACACTGAACCAGGGCCATCATTTAACAACACAAACCCCCTGCCTAAAGCCATCATGGATCCCCACCCCACCCAAGTCCAAGTCCTTCTACCTTGGCCTCCCCCTGCCCTTGGACTGCACTCCAGCCCTGCCAACCCTCTTTCTGGTCTGTAAACGTGCCAGGCCGCTCCCCCCTTTGCCTGTGCTTCGCCCTCTCTCTGTCTCAGACTCTCAGGTCTCGGATCTAATGCCACATCCTCCCTGCACTCCCGGGACTACTCAGAATAAAGAAGCTGCCATTCCTCACCCATACAGTCTTTGCCATTACACTTTTTTATTTCCATAGAACTTCACAGATTGAAATAACCTCATACGTTTACTTGGTGCTGTTTATATCACCTCTCTCCCCTCTACTTGAACGTATGCTCCAAGATGTATGCTCACCCAGCACCCTGCCTGGAGCCAGGCACAATCCTTAAGAAACTCCATGGATGAGCACCATAGTAGCCTGGGATTTGAACATTCTGTGCGTGCAGCCAACAACAGGACACAGTGAGGCATGCTTAGAAGGACTTGGAGCCTCTGGGAGGACCCGTCTGCCTCCCTCCCCCCTATAAAAGGTGAGGGGACCAGCGTGCCCCGCCTGCTGTTGCACTCACCCAGTTCTCCATCTTCTTGGCTCTGCGCTCCAGCCCCTTCTGCAGGCGGTCCCCAACACCCCCTGGGGCCCGAAACTCATCCACCAGCTGCTTGGTTTGAGTCCACTCCTCCTCACTCACAATGGGCTGCAGTGCCTCGAGGTAATGGTCCAGGGACCGCTGCAGTGAAGGTACAGGCAGCCGGGGCAGCGCATCCTGGTGTGCCTTGAAGCGGCCGGAAACCTTTGTCAGGGAGCTAGGCTTGAGGAAGCCTAGGGGCTTCACCTGCAGACAGCAGAACATCTTGCTCATTCTCTCACCAGCTCTGGGCAAGAGGCCCTGACAACCCCAAAGCCGCAGTCCTGTGCATTTATATACTCATCACTGGGGTCAGAGATGGCCTCTTGGGTGGTGCTGTACCCATCCTGGCCTCCCAGCCCTTGAGCTATGGGTATCCCCACCTCTCAGGGGCCTGGAGATGCAGGTAGGGAGAGGGAAGGGCAGGTGTGGCTGTTGATCTTGGCAGGGCTCAGGGGTACCTAGTCAGAAGGGATGGCACCTGTCGGGGGTAGTGGTGATGAGGGGGACCTCCCACTACCTCAATGCACAGGGCCCTGCCTTTCTCACCCTGGGAAGAGGACAACTGCTCCTTCCAGAAGTCTCCACCTCCTTTTCTCCCACCCTTTCCAGGTTGAGAAATAGGAGGGAAGAAGAGAAAATCAGAGAGAGCAAGAGGATGACACCTTTGGATGAGGTGAGGCCTTGGCGCTTTCCTGCCAGGCAGTGGGGGAAGGGGAGGTGTGGGGGCAGTGCTGGGGCAAGAGAGAGCTGAACAGCCTGGCATGGAGGGTGAGAGGCAGCAGAGAGAGACAGAGAGTCCAAGAGACTCTGGAGGCCAGTGGAAAGAGAGACAGAAGGGTTTGAGGCAGCAGGTAGGCAAACTGCAGAGGCTCCGTTCCATACCTTCTCTCCCCGCTGCCCGTCCTCCATGGCAGAACTGAGGTTCTGAGCCCTGTCTGTCTGCCTTGGGCTGGATCTCTAAGCCTAACTGTGCTACCAGTAGACGAGCAGAACCTATCAAGAGGCAGCCACCTGCCAGGGCTGGAAAGAGAAGACAAGAGCCAAGATTCAGGGGTGAGGCAGAGGTGGTGATGGTGGTGGCATCCAAGGATGTGGCAAGTTGCTCCACCTCCCTAGCTTCCAGAAGTAGAGGAATGGGGAGCAGGTGAGGGGACTGGAGGTGGGCACTGGAGTAGGAGGAAACCCGGAAAATGTTCTCATTTTCTTCTCTGAATGGGCTCAGCACCAGGGAGGCAGGCCAAAAAGTATTTAAAAGTCCACCTTTCAGGATCTTTTTGATGAGGGAAAACTTGGCTGGAGGGCAGAAACTACCTGGCTGCTGTAGTTACACCACAGCCCTGCAATTGGCCCTGAAACTGGGCTTGGTGCAAAGTACAGACAGAGTCAGGGTTGGGCCAGAAGTGGGCTGTGGCTGCCAAGAGCTCTGCCCACTCTCTACTTCCCTCCAGGACTCTAAGGGTACTTCTGGGGGGTCTGGTTTTCTCGAGTGCATGAAGCCAGGGGCCACAAGTGGAGAACTTTTGGCATTAACTATAAACCAAAAGGATGCTGGCTTTGGGATTGAACTAGATTTGAGTAACCAAGTCCCTCCTTGCCTCAGTTTTCCCAGTAGGAAAGTGATCAGGCCAGCCGAGTGGTCCTGGGGGATGACCTAGAGATTGTCAGTGGAATGGGGGCCCATCCAGGTGGCAGTGGCAAGGATGAGGAGGAGGCTCAGGGTCCTGGAAGACACTGAAGAGCCTCTAAGTCTGAGACTCTCAGCCAGCAGATACCCTCAGCCCTCTGGGCCTCGTAATGTCTGTTTAAACACCCTTCTTGGCACAGGCAAGGGCACATACAAGCAGAGATATGCTTGGATCAGAGAGGACAGGAGTCCAAATCAGGAAAGCAGTACCACTTGCTCCAGGCTACTCTAGATGTGGACAGGTTGGGGGAAGGACTGATGGTAGTGAGAAGGGCATGGGGCTGCCACCTGCCATCACCTGCCAGTTCTGAGGACTTTTTCAGCACCGAAGCTTGATGCCTCCAGGAGAATTTCTCTGGTCACACATTTCGCCAGGGGCCATTTGATAAACCCACGAAGGCTAACCAACTGGATGACGTCGGAGAAGTGGCTCTGGCCTGAGCAGAGGCAGTTCAGCCTGAGCATGGGAATGGGTGTGTGAGCCTGAGAATAACTAAGGGTATGTGCACAGCTTGACACTCCTGATCTCTCTCCAGACTTGGCACCAGGGTCTAAGGGTGGAGGTGCTGACTGACGCCAGGGTCCCCCACTGTCTTTTCCGGTCTTTGGAAGTTAGCGCCACAGGAAACTGTTCGATCCCACCTCTGATCTCACGCCTCAGTCTGTTCCTCCGCCAAATGGGACCTAGGCGTCCCGTTTCCCTATTCGGGCGCAGCTGCGTGGCCTGGACGGGATGGGAGAGCCGCGGGCGGGGCTCTTGGGCGCACTTACCATGGTCCTGGCAGCGAAGGACAACATCTTGCCGCCTGCCGCGGGCAAATAGTCCGCACCGTCTCCCGCGCTGGTCCAAGTCCGCGCCGCCGCCGCAGCTGTGGCGGGTGGGTCCCCGCTAGGACAGCCGGCCCAAAGTCGCCGAGTCACTGCCGCCAATGGGTAGAGGCGACCCCGCGCCCACCCACCTGACCAAGCAAGCGGGAGCGCGACCCGGCGGAAGGTGGACTCGCGGGGCGGGGCCTCTCGTCTGCTGCGGACCCCGGGCGGCTAGCCGCGAGCCCAGGGGCGAGGCCACAGCTCCGGGCGCGGCCAGCCCCGGGGGCGGGGCCAAGGCGGCAGTTAGCGGTTGTGAAATCCTGCCAAGCGTTGGAAACCGGCTATATAGAGGCAAAGTGAAGGCCACTGTCCAGCTTTCTCTCCCCCACCTCCAAATGACGACTGCGCTCTTCTAGATTAAGCTGTTGGAGGCAGCGGCGTGCACCCCTCCCAGCCCATTTGGTGTCCTTGAGCGTTACTCTCATAATAGCAGGAAAACACAAACCATGCTGACAGGGAAATGTCCTCTCATACTCCTCGGGATAGAGTCAGTGCGACGCACAAAGATGATAGGTGGGGCCTGCCCCGCAGAAACGTGGCTGCCGCACCAACTACCCTTGACAGCCCCTCAGAAGTATGGTCGCCACTGCTCCCCATTACCCGGCGGGCAGTTAGATGGTAGGGTGGCGAGCCAGCCGCTGGTGCGCATGCTCCCGAGTGCCACACACTAACATGGCTACCGTCTCCCAATAAGCGTGGTATCCGCGAGCCGGCCGTTGGTGGGCATGCTCCCTGAGTGCCCCGCACCAACATGGCGGTCGTCTCCGCTGCGGTGACTTTAATTCTCAGTTTTCGGTTATAGCCTGCCGGTGCCCATTTCTCTTCAGAAAGCTCTGCACCTGGGGTGGAGGTGGGGAAAGGAAGGGTGGGTTCGGGGGTGAAAGGTTAGAAGGGACGGCAGGCTTCCGGACCGGCTTCTGGCGAGAGGAAGATGGCTGAGGGTGAGCGGCAGCCGCCGTTGCCAGGTAGGGCCGGCCGTGCTCTGGCGAGATGAGGGGGTTCGGGGGCGGTGCCAAGTGTGGGGGCGGGAAAGGGGTGTGGTGTGGGGGGGCTCAAGAGGGAAAGGGTCAGGAGTTGGGGGAACGCGAGGGCAAAAACTGGTGGGCTCCGAGGAGGGAGAGAGCAGAGTTGAGAGGCCTTGAGGGAGAACAGGTGAAGGGACCCTGTAAAGAGAGCAAAAACCCGGGGTTGCGGAAGGAGGAGTCAGGTTATAGTTGGGGCGCAGCACCGAGACTTGGGAGTTCCAGTTGCCCAAGGGCTGTGTGGACAGCGCCGTGGCCAGGAGAGGCCCTTTCCACATTTGGGCTGTGCGTGCTAACTAAGCCCCTGACCTGATGGGGAAGCTGCCAGGGATGGAGGCGAAAGTTATTCAAGTGACTGCCTTTATTAGACCTGGCTTCCAGGGGATGGTGCTCGGTGAGCCCCTTTCCAGCCTCCCCCTCACTCTACTCACGCCCCATCCACCGACCCTCTCGCCCTCTGGGAGGCCAAGCTCTGGAGTTTCAGTGGCTGAGAAATTATTGAGAGAAACTGCCCTTGGTGTCTAAACCACTAATTTAAAAAGGCTGGTTGTGTAAGGAGATGAGAGACTCTCTTGCATCATCGTCTGTAACTTTTATTTACACACTGTGGCTTCTTTTTAGTTATCTCAAATAAGGAAATCCAGGGTGGGGTTGCTTCTTATAAAACTCCTTTCCAGGAGAAGGGGAAGACTATTAACTGACAACCCCCCAATCCCCTTGCACTAAGAAGGACTGACCACTGATAACTTTTAAAATTCTGACGGACGACAAAATAGGTTAAGCCAAACACAGCTAATGTTTTGAAAGAATTCAATGTGTCTTCTGTCCTGTCTCACATTTTGTGATCCCTTGGAGGTTCTCAAAAAAAACAAAAACCAAACGTGTTGCTGTCAAGTTGATTCCGACTCATAGCGACCTCATATGTTACAGAGTAGAACTGCTCTGTATAGTTTTCTTGGCTGTAATCTTTATGGAAGCAGATCACAAGGCCTTTCTTCCGTGGCACCACTGGCACCACTGGGTAGGTTTGAACTGCCAACCTTTAGGTTAGCAGCCAATTGCAAACCACTTGCACCACCCAGGGACTTTGAGAGTCTCAGGAGGGGGAAATTTTGAAGATCAGAAGAGGCATCCTCTCCACCCTCGCAAAAAACAGATGAACAAAGATCTGGATACAATCTGTTAGAGCATTTGAAACCAGACATTTATTTTCTTTTGTACAAAACCTCTGTGCATGTGGCCTTAGAAGTTCTGGTAACGACATCAGGAGATATAAGGCAAGCGGAATTATCAGTAAGATGAATGTGTCTCTGAAGATGGATGGGGGATAGGGTGGGGAGAGAACGTGTGCACTGAAAGAAATGAGGGCTCAGGAGGCTACCTATGGCTACAAAGGTCCTGGTTCCCGAGGCGATCCTTCTTTGACGTTTGAAACAGGATGTTTGGAACAAGTGGGAAAGAAGTCCTACTTAACTCAGACAGTATAGTGGGGAAAAGGTTGGATTTTGGAGTCACACAGACCTGCCTCTGCCTTGCAAGTCACAGCGTTTGTGAGCCTCAGTTTTCTTACCTCCTAAAATGGGGCTACTGAGGAACAGTCAGAATGCTTCTTAGAAGCAAGGATGGCGAGACTTCATCTCACATACTTTGGACATGTAATCAGGAGGGACCAGTTCCTGGAGAAGGACATCATGCTTGGTAAAGTGGAGGGTCATTGGAAAAAAGGAAGACCCTCAATGAGATAGATTGACACAGTGTCTGTAACAGCAGGGTCAAGTACAACAAAGATTGTGAGGATGGTGCAGGATTGGGCAGTGTTTCATTCTGTTGTGTGTAGGATCGGTATGAGTCGGAACCAACTCAACAGCACCTAATAACAACAACATAACTTCTACATAGAGTCATAGTGTGCATTCAATAAGATAATGTGGGCAAAGCCTGGGCACATAGATAGTAAATGTTGACTGCTGTTACTCTTTTCAAAGGTGGCAAAGGTTGAACTTGTGATAATTTTCTAAATGGTAGATGATGATACATTATACTCTTCGGGGTTTTTTAGGAACACCTCTAAAACTTAGTACATTGCCCCCTTGGGAGATCACAGGGGACCCCAATGTCCCTTCACGTCTTTGTCAGAGATAGAATCCAAGGCTGGAGAGACTGAGGGTCTGACCTAGTTTATCATGGTCCTGTGTTTGAAGGCTTGTTTCTTTTCCTTGATTGAGTGTTCTGGTGACTTGGGTGTGGGTGTGTGTGTTTGTTTCATCAGTGCTTTGCTGCATGACTCCTACAGGGTGGCTTTTCCCCTGGGACAGGGCACAACCTGACCTGGGGGTTTTCTTTCTCATGGAATAATGTCAGGTGAGGTGTCTTTCAAACTTACAAAACTTGCAAAAAGTACTCTCAAACTTACAAAAAGGCTGTGTTCCCAAAGATCATTTGCAAATTGATTATTTGCAATGTGGAATACATTTTCCCATAAAAACAATGTGGTTAGGTTACCAGTCTGGCCTACAAAGCTTTTTGTTTATCATCTCCCTTAAAGCAGCAATTTACTAATGGCAGCGGCCTCAATTCTGGGAACAGGGCTTGCAGGACAGGTTGGGGGAGGAAGAGAGTTTCTGGTCTCGAGCTCTAGTTTGAATTTTGGCGGAGGTTTGCTATGCTTTTATTTCTGATTCTCTATCCTTCTGCTTATGTTTCTAGGTCTCGTGGCCCTTTTCCTTTCCTGAGGGCCTCTCTAAGCAGGTCTTGTTCCCCCAAATGTCACATGTTCTGGAACCTTCTAGATCCCTGTCCCCTTTTCTCCATGTAGCTGATATCAGTGAGATTTTATGAGGAAGACAAGGGAACAAATTTATACTACATTGTGAATGACTGGCAGTTCATTACTTTTCCTGAAGAGTTTGCGTGTTTAAAGAAAGATTCTTAGTAATCTAACAAATCTTCAGTAGTTAATTCAGGTCCTCAACCCTCTTGGGCCAGGTGTGTTTTAGAATACAGAGTTTTTCAGATTTCAGAAAACAGCACCCTGTAATCAAACACAAAAATATTTCTGCAGCAAAACGTATAAATACTCTAAGGGGGACACACAAAGCCTTTAACTATCCTCACATGAGTTCAGGTTCAAGTTTTGCCACCAAATGAGTTTGTGCCAAACTTACAAAAAAAAACTTCGGGTTTTCAGAACTTTTTGGCTGTTGGAATTATGGATAAGGAATTGTGGGTTTGTATTTCCCAGTGCCACAGAGTGGGTCTAGTTTGGCTAGAGAGGCCACTCACTCATAGTAAGTAGTTAACTTAGGTGTGGTTTGCCTCTAGGTCAGTCCCACTGGGCCTCTAAACTTCTGAAAATATAGCGATTCCACCTAAAATAGTTATTTTTTTTCTGATTACAAAAGTATATATGCTTGGTTTTTAAAAGTCATATGTAACACCCTGGACACCCTTTTAACTCAGTACTGAAGTCACTCCTGAGGCTCACCTTTCAGCCAACGATTAGACAGGTCTATACGGCCAACAATGACACACGTGAGGGACGTGCTTTATAGTTCAATCACGCATATGAGACTAATGGGCACACCAGCTCAAAAGCAAAGATGAGAAGGAAGGAAGGCACAGGAAAACTGGACGAATGGAAATGGGGAACCTGGGGTGGAGAAGGGGAGAGTGTTGACACATTGCAGGTTTGGCAGCCAGTGTCAAAAAAACAATTTGTGTATTAACCGTTTAATGAGAAACTAGTTTGCTCTGTAAACTTTCACCTAAATCACAATTTAAAAAAAAGTAATATGTAACTTAGAAAATGAAAGTCTCTTATAAACCTCACCCCCTAGAGATGACCATCATTAACTTTGTTGTTTAATACTTTAGATTTCGCTATGCATATACTAATGTGTATATTAATGCATATATGTTATTGATACTAATATATAGTTATTGTTTTTACAAAAATGGAATTACAGTACACATTCCATTGGGTTGATTCCGACTCATAGTACCCTATAGGACAGAGTGGAACTGCCCTCTGGTGTTGGAAAAAAAACAAACATAAATGGCCAATACACATTTGAAAAAATGTTCAAGATTGTGATCTTTATGGAAGCAGACTGCCACATCTTTCTCCCTCGGAGTGACTAGTACATTCAAACCACTGATCTTTGGGTTAGTGCTTAGCCACTGTACCACTAGAGCTCTGATAGTATACCTACTATAGTGCAATTCGCTTTCTTCACATATTAATCTCTAGGCTTCCTTTCCCATGTCAGTAGTATAGATTTTATTCTTTTTAAAAGCTATGGGGATTTCCGTTATATAGATGTATCATTATTTACCCATTGCCTAATCGATTGATACTTGGGTGGTTTCTGATTTTTTTTCTAATGCAGTAAGCACCTTTATGTACGTCTTTGTGTATTTCTGTGAGTATATCTGTAGGATAGATTCCTATATGTAGATTTGTTTGCTCAGTTGAGTATATGCATTTTTTTTATTTCAAAAGATAGTGCTTAATTGCCCTCCTCAGCAGGTTGTACCAACCAACACTTTCACCAGCAATACAGGAGAGCTCCTGTTTCCCCTTACCCGAATCAATGCCAGATGTTTTTAATCAGCCAACCTGAGCGGGCAAAAGAGATCTCGTTTAATTTACATTTCTTTGCTTTTGGGAAGTTGGTAATTTTTTCAAATGTTTATTGGCCATTTGTTTTTTTTTTTTTTTTTTTTCCTTTTTAATTGTGCTTTAGTGTTGCAGCGGTGTGGCCATCTTTGTTAACTGATAAAAAATTAAAAGTAAAGAGAGCTTTGGCAAGTCTTTCATTCTGGTCACTTAGTCTGGACCCATCATCTCCCCCCTTTTGTTTAGTTAAAAGTTGTTTAAGAGTATGGTGGGCACGCTCAATTATGGCTTGGCCCTGTGGGTTATAAGGAATGCCAGTGGTATGAAGAATATTCCAAGTGGCACAAAATTGTTGAAATTTAGCATAAGTATATGTAGGACCATTATCAGTTTTAAGGGTTTGGGGGCATCCCATAGTTGCAGTGGCTTGGGTGAAGGCGTGAGTAGAACGTTCCCCAGAAAGGGCTGTAGCATTAAGAAACCCAGAACATGTATCTATGGACACATGGAGATATTTAAGTTTCCCAAAGGGAGGATAGTGTGTTACATCCATTTGCCACAGTTGATTGGCTACTAGACCACGTGGGTTGACGCCAGCAGCAAAGGATGTGGGAGAAAAGCGTTGGCAGTCAGGACAGGTGCGAACAATTTGTTGTGCTTCAGTAGGAGAGACAGAAAATTGTTTTTGAAGTCCCCGTGCATTTTGATGAAAGAAATTATGAGAAGTTCGTGCATTAGAAAAGGCAGAGCCAACAAGTAAATCGGCGTGAGAATTGCCGTCAGAAAGAGGTCTTGGTAAAGGTGTATGAGAGCGTATATGTACTAGAAAGAAGGGAGAGTTACGGTTATTAAGTAAGGTTTGAAGCCTTTTGAACAGAGTAAATAACTCATAATCGGAACTAAAGCGGAGAGTTGCATCGCTAATATGTTGAATGCTGTGGACAACATAAGCAGAATCAGCAATTAAATTGAACGGCATTGATTTAAAAATTTCAAAGGCAGCAACAGCTGCCGACAGCTCAGCACGCTGTGTAGTGGAAGCCTTTTGTGTAATGAAATGTTGCCAGGCACCGTCTGTTTGCCAAGTGACTGCTCCTTTTCCAGTTTTTCCTGATCCGTCTATAAAGGCGGTAGGAGCGTTAGCAAGAGGTGAAGGAGACAGCATAGTAGAAAAGTTGTAAAGGAAGAAGCTGTAGGGTAGAGAGTGGCTTTGAAGTGGGATAAGAATAAATTATTTGTCCAGTAAAATCAGCCAAAGCAATCTGGAGCTCTTCAGAATTGAGAAGAGCATGGTCAAAAGTTGTTTTCATTACTCCAAAGTATATAAAATGAGGGTCAGAACCAAGAAGTTGTTTAGAGCGAGTACTCCCCTGCATTAATAGATTAATGCGCTGAGAGAAGCGTGTAAACAATTGTTCTGGAGGGTGATAAGGAAGAAAAAGCCACTCAAGTGCTCCGAAATCAGGAGTAAATTGACAGAGCACACCTGTAAGACTATGAGGAGTATTTAATAGGAGAAGGTAAACAGGTTGATTTATCTGTAAACGCGTCAAAAATTTCTCTTTAATGGCTTGGTTAACAAGTGTTAATTCATGGCATGCCTGGGGAGAGAGTGTTCTCATAGAGGTTAGAGCAGGGTCACCCTTAAGGGTCTCAAATAAGTTGGTCAGCTGAGAAGTTGTTATACCGAGTGAAGGTCGCAGCCAATTAATGTGACCAAGGATTTTTTGGAGGTCATTTAGAGTTAATGTCTTGGGAATTATAATTTCTGGTGTTTTAGGGCGAATGATATGGGTATCAAGATAGTATCCCAGATACTGCCACGGGGTGAAAGACTGAACCTTCTCAGGGGTTATTGGTAAGCCAAAACTTTGTAACGCGTGTTGAACAGAGACGAGAAGTGAATCAAGTTGTTCTGGTTTGGGATGGGCTAGGAGAATGTCGTCCATATAGTGATATATAAGACATGAGGGAAAGGCTCTTCGGACTGGCTTAAGAGTCTTATCAACATAATATTGACAGATAGTTGGGCTATTGACCATGCCCTTTGGGAGAACAGTCCACTCATACCGTTGCATAGGACGACAATTATTCACAGAAGGAACTGAGAAGGCAAATTTAGCACAATCATCGGGATGGAGTGGGATGGTAAAAAAAACAATCTTTAAGATCAATAATGATAATGTGATATGTTTGAGGAATACAGGCCGGATTGGGAACTCCTGGCTGAAGAGGTCCCATAGGGACAAGATGCTGATTAACAGCTTGTAAGTCGTGTAGGAGCCTCCATTTTTTGGATTTTTTAGGGATACAAAAAATAGGTGTGTTCCAAGGGCTGCAGGAAGGCCGGATGTGTCCGGCCTCTAACTGTTCTTGGACAAGTCTTTTAAGGTGTTCTAATTTTTCTTTTTTAAAGAGTCACTGCTCAACCCAAACAGGAGGGCCAGGTATCCAGGTTAATTTTAACAGAAGGTCTGTTTGAGCAGTGGCCCCTACGAAAAATTCTGAGGGGTGCCAATTTGAACATTCCACTGGGAGAGTAAATCTCGTCCCCATAATATAGTAGGCAGAGGAAGGATAAAGGGACAGATAGAAGCAGGCTGTCCATCAGGGCTGTAGCAAACAATGGGAACTGTACTTTGGAAAGGACACTGTGCTCCTCCGACTCCTGTGGGGGCCTCGGCAGTCTGTCTCTTGGGCCAAGAAGAGGGCCAGGAGTCTGAGGAGAATATGGTTACATCTGCTCCAGAGTCTACCAGCTCTTTAAACATGCGGTCATTGACTTGAACAGTAAGATATGGTTGGGAAGATTGTAACTTAGTAACCCAAAAAGCGTCAGTACTGCCGAAACCCCCAGCCCATCTTGGGGTAGTGCGAGCCGAGGGGACTACAAAGGGAAGTAAAATTAACTGTGCTATCTTATCAGAGGGAGTAATGTTCCGATAAGAGAGACTGGAAACCATAATTTTAATTTGACCTTCCTAATCAGAGTCTATTACACTAGGATGAACAGTCAGACCTTGAGATATAATACTAGAGCCACCCATTAGGAGTCCTAAATATCCTCGAGGCAGGGGTCCCCAAACCTGTGTTGGTATAAGAAAAACCTTTCCTGCCTCATCTATTATAGCCCCTTCTGCTAAGGGTAAATCTAGACCTGCACTCCCTTCCATGGCTGTCTTTAAATCATTGACTCGCAAACGTTGCTGTTTGGAGTCTATTCTGTGGTCTCTACACTCCACACCCGGGGCTCTCTGGATTTTTCGGGGCGCGAGAGCTCTTGCCCCTCCTCCCGTTTCCCGACTTAAAGTTATTCTGATTGTTGTTAGGTTGGTTTTTGGGCTGGTTAGCCCAGTGAAAGCCTTTGCCACAGAGGGGACACTTTCAGTTTGGGAATTTAGCATGACTATTTTTACGCTTAGAACTGTGGCAGTTTTTTAAGAAATGTCCTGGTTTGCCACATCCGTAGCAGGTGACAGTGGCAGTGGATGGATGGAGAGCTGCTGCTAGTATCTGTGCCTTATGAGTTTCTATGCCAACATTTTGATGTGGCTTAATCATATCAGCTAGAGTGGGATTTTGTCCCCTTAGAGGAGCTATAAAACAGCCCGACAGTCAGCATTAGTATTTTCATAGGCAAGTTGGAGACAGAATTTCAGCTGCTTGTTGATTATCTACTTGTCGAGAAATGGCCATTTGGAGGCGGTTGATAAAACCAATGTAAGGCTCATTCGCCACTTGATGAATAGTGGCAGATGAGCCGGTGGGCGTCTTGGAATCAGGGATTTTACTCCAGGCTTTGGTGGCAGCATCAGAGGCTTGAGTGAATGCTCGTCTGTCTGTCTGGGCTTGGGCCTGAGGAGAGGAATAGGGCCCACTACCTATTAGCATGTCAACACCGATAGGAATGTTATGGTTTAGATTATCCATCGCACAAAGGTGACAATGTTCTTGATACTCTTGGCTCCATACACTAAACCGAGCAGGGTTTAAAATTGTTCGCATCAAAACATTCCAGTCCCAGGGGGTCATTTCTATAGTCTGTCCCAAGGCCTCTACTGTTCCCCTTGTAAAGCAGCTTTGTAAACCGTTCTCTACCATGCTTTTACAGAGCTCCTTTAGAACGTGAAAGGGAAGGCCATCATGACGAGGTGGCCCAGCTCCCCGGATGATAGGAAAAGCAGAAAGCCCTTCCTTCTCACAGCCCTCTCGCAAGCACCTCTCTATAACAGACTCATGTTGTGAGGAAGCAGTCTCAGGAGGTGCAGAGGGAGGAGGAGGCGGACCAGAGTCAGTTTCTTTATTAGAGGAGGGAGCTGAGGGAGCTGCTTTTAGGGGTTGCAGGGCAAGGCATCAGTGATGCCACGCTATAAGAACTGAAGCAGGGATGTTCATGTCAAGAATGATGTTACCGATACATTCCCAAGCTTCTACATCAAGGTTTCCCCGCAAAGGATACCAAGGACAGGCAGACTCAATTAAAAGAAGAAGTTGGGTAAGAGCTTCTTCTGACACTTTAAGCTTAGAGGCCTTTAACAACCCTAACAGCTGGGTTTTGTGTTGATGCTGTTCAGGAGAAAGAGAATTCCCCATGGTGAAAATGGAAACAGAAACGAAAGGGAAAGAAAAGTTCAAAGAGGAAAACAAAAGCTCCTGACCTGAAGCAATCACTCAGGAGCGGTTGGGAAAGCCCCGCTGCTCTGGGGCTAAAGCAGCCCGGGGAGATTCCGCCTGCGGAAAGACCCCAGTGCCCTCGGCTGTGAAGGCAGCCTGAAACGGACAAGTCCTATACACACCACCTGAAGGGATTGAGTGCGAGGGTATCTACAGCTCTCCCCTCACACGGGGCACCATCTGTCGCAGCGGTGCGGCCATCTTTGTTAACTGATAAAAAGTTAAAAATAAAGAGAGGTTTGGCAAGTCTTTCATTTTGGTCACATACTCTAGACCCGTCACTCTAGGTGAAAGTTTACAGAGCAAATTAGTTTCATTAAACAATACACAAATTGTTTTGTAACTTTGGTTGCCAATCCTGCGATGTGTCAACACTCTCCCCTTCTTGACGTTGGGTTCCCCATTTCCATTTGTCCAGTTGTCCCGTCCTTTCCTGCCTTCTCGTCTTTACTTTTGGGCTGGTGTACCCATTTAGTCTCGTATACATGGTTGAATTACATGTGTTTAATTGTTTGTTTCATAGGCCTGAGTCTTTGGCTGAAGGGTGAACTTCAGGAGTGACTTCAGTACTGAGTTTAAAAGGGTGTCTGGGGGCTTTTTTTTTTTTTTTCTTTTGAATTTCCTGTTTATGTCTAAAAGGTCAGCTTGGTTTAATTTTTTAAACTGTTCTGCCCAGATGGGGAGTGGGACATGAGGACCTGGCAGAAGCACAGACAGTGTTGGTTGTTGAGGAGTTTGCCAGTGTTGCCCTGCTCCTTGCAGAGTAAGGAAAAGCAGGAGGCCAGTGGGTTTGGCTTAACAAGCTATTACTGTGTCCTGGGAGAAGGTATCTGGTTTCTGCTATGGCTTGGATTGTTGGAGTCTTGCTTTAAAAGCGTGAGTGTGTATGTGTTGTGTGGGAGGATTCTATTTACCTGCTTGCTTTTTCATTTTCTTTGTCAAGATTCTTTGGAGGAGACCCTTCCAGCTTCTCAGAACTTCATCATTCCAAAAAAGGAGATTCATACAGTTCCAGACATGGGCAAATGGAAGCGTTCTCAGGTACAGTGGTGTCTGCATTGTAGGGTCAGAACTGGGGTAAGGCTACAATTCTCCTCTGAGAAACTTGGGTTTTTTCAGAGACAGTGGTTTTCTAAGCATGACGGGGGCCCTGAGCTCCTGGCCCTTCTTGCTGTCAGAGCCTGAGCTGTTGTAAGCTAGGGAATGAGGTGACAGAGGAGCTGGCTGCTCCTCCTCCTCAGGGGCAGCACTCAGAGATGCTTCTGCCCAAAGGTCTCTGGGGGCTGAGGCCAGAGTAACTCTGGAGAGCTCAGCTTGTGGTTCCCATAAACTGTTGACCATTGAGTGTTGTGTTGGCTGAACATGAATGTTCTGAATGATGGAGTGGGCCACTTTGATTCTTGGTTGTAAGTAATAGCAAGTCTGAGAGTCAGCATATCAAAAGGAGAGGAGGTTATCTCATGGAAATTTAGGCCGGGGATGTGGCTGTGTCTCAAAAACACCAGGAACCAGGGCCTAGAAGACTGAGTGGGGAAAGGCAGGAAGTCCCCTTCTCTGCAGACCAGCTTTCTCTGCTACACAGTTCAAATGGAGGGCAGAAAATAGTTTGCACCTCCTAAGCATATGGTGCAGGTGTGTGAAAGACTGGGATGGAGAAAAAGAAAGCCAATTTCAAATTCTCAGCTATTGAAATAATGGGGCGGATCATTCTTTGTGGTGAGAGGCTGTCCTGTGCATTATAGGATGTTTAGCAGCATCTCTGGCCTCTACCCACTAGATGCATGTAGCAACCGCCTTCTCCAGTTGTGACAACCAAAAAAGGCTCCAGATACTGCCAAGCATTCCCTAGGGACTGAATTGCCCGCGGTGACAACTACTGCTCTGCCCTGAACTTGTGTGTGTTTGTCTGTATCCATACGTGGCTTTAGTTTCTTGCTTTCCCCTCTGGGTATTTTCCAAGGACTAGGTGCTTATGATGTGAGATCAGTTCTGTGGATTGTCCTTTTTTAGGTGACAAAACTGAGGCTGAGAGGTAAAGAAACTTAGCAAGCTAGCACGGTTAGTAAGTGGTTGAGGTGAGATTCAAAAGAGTCATGCTTTAAAGTCCCAGGTGCTGACCCACTATGTTCTACTCCAGGAGTCAGCAATTATTGCCTGCCAACCTAATCTGGCCTGCTCTCTGCTTTTGTAAGTAAAGTTTTACTGGAAAGCAGCCATACTCATTTGTTTACATTTTGTTTATGGCTGCTTTTGTGCTACCATGGTAGAGTTGGGCAGAATTGAGAAGTTGAGGCTCAGACTGGGCCACACAGCCCAAAGTATTTACTGTCTGGCCCTTTGCAGGAAAAGTTTGCTGACCCTGCTATAAGCACCAACACTTTTTTGGAAGTGTTGGCTACTTTTTCTTCTGGAGTGTATGTTCACCTGATAGAAGCCTTTTACTCGCTGTAAAGCTCATCAGTCAAGTGTGTGGACCTGTCGTGGCTGGACCAAGTGACTCTGTTGGAGTTGTGCTGTGGCCCACAGGGTTTAGTAGGCAGCAGAGTGCAGTGGCCAAGAACATGGGCTTTGGAGTCAGAGAGGTCTGGGCTTGAAACCCTGGGCTGCCGTTTTCTCTTCCTGTGACTTAGGCAAGGTACCTCACCTGGTTGAGCTCAGTTTCCTCTACTGTAAAATGGGTTGTTTGGAGGCCAGGATGACTTAAAGCCCAAAAAGCAGTTGGCCTAGTGCTAGGCATACAGTATAGGCTTTATTGAGCAGTAGGCATCAATTCTTATTGATGTTGTTATTATTATCATTATGTTGGCAGAGACTTTGCACACAGTCATGTTTGTAAGAATGCCCTGAGTTCTAGTCACCAGAGACCTGGACCTATGTGGGAGCAGGGCCATGTGGAGGGTGAAGCTGTCCGTTGCTGCTTTGTATCCCTGCATTCCAGCATGCTTTGCTGATTGGAGTGATTGTGAACATTGGCTATCATAAATCAGTCAGGACTGTGTGCCCTGGGTAGGGAGAGTTGCTGTTGGTAATCTACCTGACGAGTTGTGTGACCCCTTATTTCTACCTGGGCCCATTCCACAGGCTGGCAGGAGGATCTTGGCATAGGAATGCTCCCTTCTAGATATTAAGTCATTGGGCATAGTTGTCTCAGGACTTGCTGTGGGTACCGCTGGCATCTTTAAGCTTGGATAAGGAAGGAAGAAAGTAAGAGAGAAAAGGAATGGGGAAGAAACAAGACCAAACAGGAGTTACTTGCTCCCAGGAACTGCCTCACCAGGGGCCTCTGTGCTTTCTTATTCCTCTGCTGGGTGTAACCCTCAACCCTGTAGGGAAGAGAGTGCCCACTTGGAAGCTGAGGATGGGTGTGCTGGGAGACGCTCCCACAGGATGCCTGTGTGCAGAAAATAGCACCTCCTGAGAACAGGGCATCTGCACAGTCTAGCTTGTGGTGGGGGAAACACGCAGAAGATTACTGGAGGAGGGACTGTGGGCTGAAATAAAGGGGCAAGGGACCCTCAGTGGTATTTCTTAAACTCCTGGCGGTGTAGTATAATGGTCAAGCTCTTAGCCACTCAGCTTTGTAGTTAGGCTGGCTGAGTCTTAGCTCCACATCTGATGAGATCTTGGTCTCAGGAGTCCTTGGGTAAGTCACTTCTCCTGAAGCCTTGTTTTTTCATCTGTAAAAGGAGTATATCAATAGCATCTACCTCATGGTACTGTTGTATAAAGAAGCTGCTGGCAGCAATAGTGAGCACTCAGTATATGCTGGCTGGCAGTCCAGGGGTTATTGTTGTGGTTGACTTGCTGACTTTTTTGGAGGTGGGGCATTTGGTGTTATCTTTCTACTTCTGCTACCAGTTTGGGAGTCAGGGGTAGCTTGGTACTCTTTGGTAACTATGTGGAGCTGGAGGGCTGGCCAGGGTGTACAGGGTGGTGGACCTGACACCCCTCTCCACGTCCCCACTCTGTTTGGTAGGCATATGCAGACTACATCGGATTCATCCTCACCCTCAACGAAGGCGTGAAGGGGAAGAAGCTGACCTTCGAATACAAAGTCTCTGAGGTAGGTACAGGCAGGTATGCTGCTTCAACTGCCTTTCCAAAAATAGCTCAAGAAAGTCACATGTGCTCATTGCCCACAACTAGGACAGTGCAGAAAATATGGTCACCCAAACACAAGTGCAGTCAACATTTGGTGTCTACGTTTCTAATCTTTTTTTAATCTGTAAATAGATGTATATTTATAAAAATAGGATCAAAGTAAATATGCTATTTCAGTTTTGTTTGCTGGGGTTTTTACATAACTGTTTAAATTAGAAAAGATTACAAACAAGTAAATGTGCTTGTTCAGTGAAGAGATCGCTAACAGAAGCATGGATAACATTAACAAAAAAGCTGACCTCTCCCTATTCTTGTCCCTCATATCCGCTGCACAGGGGCAGCCCCTGTTAACAGTTGGGGAGTACTGCTAAGACCTTCGCCTGCTCACATTCCAGGACATTGTGAGGTGTTCCGTTCCTACAGTGTAAACAGCTGCGCCACTGAGTTGTGCTCTTATTCATTTCAACAACCCCCGAATTTTAGATTTTTAGGTTGTATTCCCTAAGCGTTGCTGTCCTGGGGGCATTGTTTCCTAAGGATTCACTCCTTGAAGTGGAATTGCTGGATTGAAGGACACATTTTTTAGACTTTGGGTTCACACTGCCAGGTGGGTGCTTTTTGATGCTGCCTCAGAGCCAGACTTGTTTGTGCAGGGACGGCAAGAGCTGTGTGCAGGCAGATACCCATTGGAAGGCGTGGTCCTGCAGGTTGCTTGCTGTTGCTGGGTGCTGTCTCTCAGGGCTGGGTCCCAGGTCGCTGATAGCCTCTTGGGTTGCTGTACCAGTTGGCCTGGAGCCACTGTGACCTGTTTGTGTCAGACACAAGGTCCTGTGCTACTCTGTCTCTGGGCTTTGTCTCACCCAGCTCTCCAGCCACAGCCTTGGGCCATGTTGGGTAAGTGGTAAGTTTCTCCACCTGTCCTAAAGCTAACACTGCCCCCTTAGCCTTCATACCCTGCTCTGGTGCAGCCACCTCTTCCTGGGCCCTAACTGGCTGCTGGGTAGTGTAGGTCCTTGCCCTGTTCACTTGAGGGGAGCCAGGCCTGTGCCCCAGGATAGTTTGCTTTCCTTTGGGAGCTGGCACACCAGTGGCTTCTTGGGTTCCTCTTGGGTCTGCTCAGCACCCTGGCAGTGGTTGTGGGTGCAGGATGGCTGGGGAGAGAGAGGGCCCCTCTTTGAGGGATGCTCAGCTGTGCTCAGCCAGGGAGTGTGGTGGAGGAAGGGCTAACTAAAGGAGAATGTTGTAATTACTCCAGCAAATCCTTAGCTACCTAATCCCTTTCAGGCTCCTTAATTGCCCCGGAGGCTTTTATGTCAGGTACCTACACCAGCCAGGTGTTGTCTTAGCTGAAGAGCTGTTCTTCTGGCAGAATGCAGCATGGGTAAGAGTTTGGGTTCTGGAATCAGGCTGACTGGGTTTTGATACCCTGTCACTTCTGAGCTGAGTGACCTTGTTCCCTCTGACCCTCTATTTCCTCTTCTGTGAAGTGGTAAGAGTAATCAGACTCCTACGTGGGTCCCATCATATTCACTGAGATCTCGCATGTGGGGTTTTAGCACAGTGCCTGGCACATACTAAGTGCCATTATTATTATTAACTATTGTCATAATTAGCTTTATTCAGTTCTGGCTTTCAGTAGCATCGTGGTTACTTTAGTTTAAGTTCTTCCTCGGCTGGGAATCATTGCATGGCTGGTGGGCTGTTTCTCACAGAACAGCAGAGATGACTAGTTTGGTCTCTAGAGGTCTCTGAGCTTCTGCCCACAGCCGGCAGGGATAGCAGAAGGCACGGATCACAGCACGTGGCTGCAGGCCACAGATGGGGCCTCTCTTCTGCCTGGCACAACTGCTAAGGTCTCTGGCTTCCTCTTGCTTCTGCCTCCTACTGCAGAGATGGCAGCTGCGGCTTGGGAGAGGGCAGGGTGGTCTAGGGTGGCGGCTTCCAATACCACCCACAGCAGAGAGAACAAGCAGGGGCAGTGGCGTGCGTTTGTCATAGACTCATAGGCAATTAAGAGGGCTGTCCCTCATTTGAGATTATGTCCATCCTACTCTTTGGGTGATTGTAGATAGGAGGTTTATTTTTAGAGTTGTTCTGGGTTTTTTTTTTTTTTTTGTATTAAAGAGTCAAAATAGTTGGCAAGTAAAATTTTGGGGGAAAATTTTACCTGTCCAGGAGATCCAAAAGAGAAGCACTGATTCAGGAAGATGGAAGGTAGCTCAGACTATTCTTTGACCCTCAAGGGGATCCCAGCCCACAGTTCCCTCCCCTCCAGCAAGCCCCAAACAATAGCGGCAGCCCCTTGCATTCAAAAAGCCCTCTCCAGAAGGGGGAACTGGGGGCCTTTTAATTATTCATTGGTCCAGCTGACCTAGCAGCTGGGGCCTGGCTCCTGTTGGCCTCTGGAGCCACCTTCTTTATCCCCTTCAGTGCCTTGCCAAAGACCTGAGATCTCCAGGGAATTCAGGGCTTGCTGGTGCTTGCTGGGGCCAAGATTGCTGCACGATCCATTGTAAGACAGAGTTGCTACATGGCATCAGGTTTGGTCTGTCCTCATTAGCCATTCCTGCTTACCTGGTTCTTCACAAAGCTAGGCCCTGGCAGCACTTTTTTCACATCTCAGCAAGGCAGCTCTGTGTCACCCTGGCCCTCTGCCTCCACCAGGCGTAAAGAAGTTACCCTTCTACAGGTAACTTTTACTCTCGCACTCCCCAAGCTCAGGCAGAGATGAAAGAGAACACCTTTCTGGGCCATTGTTGTGTCACACAATGCCAGAGGGCCATTATTTACATAGACTGCAATGTGATTTATTCCTTCTGAAGCGAGGCAGCCTGGGGCACTGGCTGACATGTGTTCTGTTAGCCTCTCCTCTCCCTTCCCCAGTACACAGCTCTCAGGGCCCTTTGCTCCTCTGCAGAGTCTCAGCAATAGTACACCTGACTGTGCCTTGCTCTCCTCGCAGTCACAGCTTCTCATGCGGGCATCCACCCTGCTAGTTCCCCCCAGTGCCAGATTTCCTGAGGTTTCTCTTTATCTCGATTGTATCCACTAAACACTGGCAGGATCTGGATCTGCTTCCTGGCAGGGACCCTCTTCCCAAGGTTACCTGGCTCCGAATATCTTCTGCATCTTGTGTTCCAGAGCCAGAGCTGTTCTGGCCCACTTCTGCAAGCCATACCCCAAAGGAGTACCTTCTAGCCACCCTCAAGGACCTTTGGTTTGGATAGACAGCCCTACCTGATGTCCTCAGGGAGTGACAGGTCCTTTGTGTGCTAATGCTATTTGTAAAGGCTGGACTTTGTTCCGCGCTGTGACACCGTTCCTTCCTCAGTTCCTCTGTTGGGAAGGTGAGAGAGATGGGCTCTCAGACTCAGCTGGCTGCATAAATCATTGCATGCAGTCACACCTTTGACCCAGCAGTTCCACAAAGAGTCACTAGTAAGCTTGTTTATCAGTGTTTGTAGTTGTGAACTGTTGGAAGTAACCCAAATACTTAACAGTGAGAGATTTGCTAAATAAATTATGGTACATTGGTACAGTGAAATATCAGTCACTTATTAAAGGATATCGTAAAGTTTTGTTTCATGTTGATGTGGGACGAGGTTCATGATAGACTGAGGAAAATGAGCAGGCTACAAGGCCCTATGATCCATTGTTTTTTAAAATTATAATTTATTTTATTTTATTTTTTAATTGTACTTCAGGTGAAGGCTTACAGAACAAATAGTTTCTCATGAAACAGTAGTACACATGTTGTTTTATGACATTGGTTAACAACCCCACAACATAGCAACCCTCTAACTTCTCAACCTTTTTTTTTTTTTTTTGGTGAAAATACACATAGCCAAAGATA
This sequence comes from Dugong dugon, assembly GCA_030035585.1. Lineage (NCBI taxonomy): Eukaryota > Metazoa > Chordata > Mammalia > Sirenia > Dugongidae > Dugong > Dugong dugon. The sequence continues at coordinate 73,836,180 of CM057471.1, forward strand.
CACCATTTCAAAAATTTCTACATGCACAGTTCAGTGACATTGACTACGCTCTTCCAATTGTGCTGTTATTCTCACTTAAGATGAAGGCTTACAGAACAAAATAGTTTCTTATTTAACAGTTACTACAAATGTTGCCCTCTGACAATGGTTAACAATCTCACAACACATCAACAATACCTTTACTCAACCTTGGGTTCCCTATCACCAGCTTCCTTGTCCCCTTCTGCCTTCTGGCCCTTGTCCCTGGACTCCTGTACCTCGTTAGTCTCATTTGGCTTTACGGGGCTGTCCACTCCCAGGCTGAACAGTGAACCTCGGAGGTAACTTCACCACTGAGCTAAAAGGGTGTCTGGGGGCCATAGTCTTGAGGTTTCTCTAGTCTCCTTTAGGCCAGTAAATCTGATCCTTTTTTTGTGAGTTAGAATTATGCTCTACATCCTTCTCCAGCTCTGTCCAGAACCCTCTGTTGTGCCTGTGATCCATTTTTTAAGGAGATGTGTGTGTTTAAATATTACCATTATCCTGTGCCATGCATTTTTCATGGATTGTTATTTAGTCCTCATCACAACCTTGTGAGGCAGGGATTATTATCTCCATTTTTGAGATGAAAAAACTGAGGCTCAGAGAGTTAAAGTTACTTGCTCAAAGTCTCACAGCAACTAATGGTGTTTTAACTGAGATTTGAATCCAGGTCCACCTGACTTTAAAATTCTTACCATGATAAACAATAGAAAACACTGTACAAAAAACAAAACAGAAAAGGATGTTAAAATGTTAATAATGTTTATGTCTGGACAGCAGGATTACTGGTCATTTTAGTTTTCTGCTTTTTACATTTCTACTTTCTGTGATGAATAGGTATTAACTGTGTACTTTAAAACTTACTAAAAAAAAATGAGGCCTGGAGTTTGAGCTTGTCCAGTGACTCCTCCTTGGTAGACTAACTGTACAGACCTGTTGCTGAAGCCACAGCTGTTCCTTGAGTCCAGCGATGCTCCCTCTTTTTAAATCTCACCGTGCTCTCCTGGCCCCTCCTTCATATTCAGGATGTTTGAGAAGAAAGGTGGACAGCAAGGAGAACAGCCAATTAGTGCCATGCTCAAGGGTCATAGTCCTGCAGCAATTGGGACTTCCCTTTGTGGCTGTAGCTTAGAGCCACTAGTCACTGTGGCTTGGCTCCATCTCTTTTGCTCCCACAGGCCGTTGAGAAACTGGTCGCTCTTCTCAACACACTGGACAGGTGGATTGATGAGACCCCTCCGGTGGACCAGCCCTCTCGATTTGGAAACAAGGCCTACAGGACCTGGTATGCCAAACTTGACGAGGTGAGGCTGCCACAGGATAGACATGGGGGCTGGGCTGGGAGGATGGTGACTCTGACACTGATGAAGACCTGTGGGCCTGTGCTAGTAGTAGGATAGGGAAGAGCTGCGTTGTTTAAAGCAGGGCTTCAAGCTTTCAGGCATAGCAGAATCACTGGGGAGTGTGTGAAAATGGCAGTTCCATTCACCAAGATTACAAATGCATTTATGCTTTGCCCCAGTCATCTTTTAGGAATTGTTGCTATAGATACTTCTGTGAATATATGCACTGCTGTCTGCACAAGGCTATTTATTAAGGCAATGGAAAGATTGGAAACATCCCAAGTGTCCATCAGTAAGTGACTAGTGAAATAAATTCTAGTATATTCATACCACAGACTACTATGCAGCTATAAAAAGGAATAAGGAGGCTGTCCAGGGAACTCAGTGGAAAGGGCTCCAGAATTTATTGTTAGGTTAAAAAAAGAGCCAGGTGTAACGATGTACACGGTAAACTACCTTTTTAAGAAAGAGAGAAAAATAAAAATATATGTTTATATTGTTCATGTTTGCATAAAGAAATATCCCTGGAAGGATACACAGGAGGCTAATAAAACTGGGTTCTTTTTGAGGAAAGGGGACAATGGGGTGGATGGGGATAGGGGTAGGAGTGAGACTTTTTAATGCATACTTTTTATAATGTTTTTAGTTTTGAACCTATGAAGGTGTTACCTGTTCAAAACAAACAAAAAATAAAATGCAGAATCTCAGGCCCCCTGTAAAGAGCAGAGCCTGTAGCTTTGCGGAGGGCCTATAGTCCAGGTTATAACCAGGTCTCCAGAGATTCTGATGCCAGGTGTCCACGGATTGAACTTAGAGAAATTCACTTCCTAATTTCTCTGGTACAGTGTTTCACATGGAGCATAGGGGAGTACCCAGGACCCAGCATAGGTCTGTCCCTGGTGAAGAGCTGCCTAGGGTTGCTACTGTACTCAACGATGGCACACATTTCTTTTTTTAAAAAGGTTTTTATCGAGTTACAACTTACATACAAGAAAGTTGGCAAATCATAGCTGTACAGCTAGATGAGTTTTTGCATATGTTTTTACCCATGCACCCACAACCCATATTAAACTATAGAACATTCCAGCATTCCAGCAAGGCTATTCATGCCCCCTCTCAGTTGATATCCCCAAACTCTTCTGACTTTTATCAATAGATTGATTTTTCTTGTTTTTGAACTTCATATAAATGCCTGACTTCTTTTTGTAACATTATGTCTGAGATTTGTTCATGTTGTGTGTAGCGGTAGATCTTTTTCACTGCTGCCTAGTATTCCATGTATGAGTATACCACAGTTTAGTTATCCCTTCTACTCTTGATGGACATTTTTGGTTGTGGGTTGTTCACAGTTTTTGGCTACTGTGAATAATTCTACTGTGAACATTCTTGTGTATGTCTTTTGGTGGACTTAAGTTGTAAACTCTTGCCACCCTGGGATTGTGGTGAAGAGAGATGGCCATCTATGGGGATAATAGTACTGACCTCCCAGAGTCTTCATGGGGCTCCAGTGAGTTACCAGATGAAAGACTTCTTTTCAGATTCTTCCTGTCTTGCTACTAGGAGGAAGGGGCAGCAGATGAGAAGCCACCCCAGGGTAGCCTCTCTGTTGTATAAGAATAAATGCTCTCCCTCTTCTGCCCAGGAGACCCTGCCTTTTCCTTCCTGTCAGAGCAGGGAGCCAGGCCAGCCTGGTGTGCAGCCTGGGCTCCCAGCCAGATGCTGCCTCTGGGTGCCTGCCCACTGGGATGCTGCCTAATCTGCTACCATCACTTTGTGTCTCTTGTGTTATCAGGAGGCAGAAAACTTGGTGGCCATGGTTGTCCCCACACATCTGGCAGCTGCGGTGCCTGAGGTGGCCGTTTACCTAAAGGAATCTGTGGGGAACTCCACGCGCATTGACTATGGCACAGGTATCTGCCCACTCCCTGGCTCAGTGCGGACCTTGCAGCTATTTGGCTTCACTGCTTTCTTTTCTTGGGCTGCTTCCTCTTTGCTCCGGATTGTCTTGGGCCTCTCTGAGCAAGCAAGAGTTTCCAAGCTCTTGCAACCTGTGGGGGCCAACTGGGGGTGGCAGCCAGTGTCTGATGCTGCTCCTGTGGCTCTAGCCTGGTCCACCAGGGGGTGCTGCTGCCACGTGCACGTAGCTTGTATGCACAGTATTGATTTATCTGTTCTTCATAAAGATGGCCTCTGTGAGCATATCATAACCATCACCAAAATAATAATTTATTGAGCACTTACTGTATCGCAAGGCAGTCACTTAGAGAAGCCACTGGCAGCATTGTGACACACTCTCTCCAAGGCCCCTTGTCTCTTGGCCAGATTCTCTATACTGTTAAACTCTTTGGATCGATCCAAACTGACCTGGACTTTGAGGAGGAGTATGTGGGCACCTTAAAAGGGAAGTGTTCTGGAGCTCAGGGGGTGGCCTGTGTAGCCCAGGAGGCTTTGGCCAAGGAGGGTCCCTGCTTTTGTAAGGGCCTGCCTTACCTTTCCACCCTGAAGTGGGCAAATACAAGAGCTCCTGCTTTCTCAGGGCCATCAAGAGGGAGCCCAGGCCACAGAGGCAGGCACTGGGGAAGGACTGCTTGGACCTGGATTCTGGATAAGTTTTATCCTCTGCTTCCCCTGCTGCTGGGGAAGAGGTTTAGCAAATGTTTTCAGACCTTCAGGGATTGTGTTTTTTGACTAAGACCAACAGGGAAAGATCCCAGGGGGAAGACAAGCCAGGTCAACAGGTTGTGGGTTTTCTTAAACACGTTCTCAGGTACGTAAGAGTATCTGAGTGACGGTTGCTTGGACCCTGACTGGTCATAACCAAACCTGCTGCAGGTGAAAGTAACTGAGGTTACAGCTTTCCAGGCCTTGGAGGGGACTTCATTCTGCAGAACAGGATGGGAAGTCACTGAAATAGTCTCTGCTCACCTCCCTCCAAATATGTTTTTTAGATACTATGAACCATGGAGTTCAGTCCAAAGTTTCTTTAGGGCTGATTGTTCCTATTGGATATAACTGGGATAGGAAATGAGAGTGCCTTCTGACCCTGTAATCTGAGTACACATTCCCTGCTTTTCCTTCAGAACTAGAATCATAGTAGTATTGTATATTTAATAGTCTATTGTCTCTGATAAATCGTAAACTTTCTGAGGGCAGAGACTTGTTTGCCACTGTCTCCCCAGTGCCTGGCATGGACAGTGACTGCCCACATAGTAGGTGCTTAATAAATAGGGTGGAATGGACGAGTAAGTTAAATCTGCAAAATAATATGTAAATGCCTGTTTACAAAGTCAAGAGTCTAGGCCTTTTAGGAGTAGAATTATAGTACTATTAGTTCCTGAAGGGGCCTAGGTCTTTCTGGATGGGGAAGAGGGCCCGTTATCTCCATGTTGACCTCCCTCCTCAGAGTGGGGGAGTTAAATCAGTGATTTGGACTCTGGTGAGACCAAGAAGCAGTCCCACTCCATCTTCTGGAAGACTGTCAACCTCAGCTGTTTTTTTTCCCTCAGGGCACGAAGCAGCCTTTGCTGCTTTCCTCTGCTGTCTCTGCAAGATTGGGGTGCTCCGGGTGGATGACCAAATAGCTATTGTCTTCAAGGTGTTCAATCGGTGAGGGAGAGGAGGGCAGGAGGGGTGGCTTCTGGGGTAGGGGATTGAGTGGGGTCTCTTTCCTCCTTGTTACCGTGAGACCAGGGACCGGGTGCTTGAGAGTTCTCCTGAGTGGCTGACGGTCTTCTCATCCCTGTGCTCATCAAACTCTGGCTTGTGGGTGGGGTTCTCAGACTCCTTCCAACAGGTTAAAATTCACGTCCAAGTAAAAACAAATGAAGCAAATGTCAAATACTGACTGCTGATGCTTATGTGGTGTTTACCATGTGCAGGCACCATTCTAAGCATTTTACTTATTAACTCATTTCATCCTTACAACTGCCCTATGAAGTAGCAACTGTTATTTCCATTTTACAAGATGGAAAAACTGAGGTCACATAGCTAGCTGAGCCCGGCAGTCAGGCATTCACCTGCTGCCCCATATCACCCAGATTGCCTGCCAGGCAGCACAGGTGTGTGTCAGTCACCTGGAGAGCTCTTCAAATACTGATTCCCAGCCCCCCTCTGGCAATGATGGTCAGTAGGCCTGTGGTGGAGCCCAGGGACCGGTGTGTTTACGAGCTCCACAGGTGACTGATGATGCCCAGCGTCTGATGAAAACTGAAGTTTGGAACTGAAAGAACCTAGGAGATAATCTAATTTAACTCCCATCAACTTTCAGATGGATAAACAGATGTTAGAGAAGTTGAGGGTCCTGCCCAGGGTTTTTCAGGTTGTCGGGAGGGAGTTGATGGCACTAAAAGCCAGTCTCCCAGTTGGTGTTTTGTCCCTTTTCTAGGCCAAAAGAAGGTTTAGTGTATAAGAAAAAAAATAAAGCTACATTATTTTGAGAATACCAGCTGCTGTGTAACTTATACACATAGGTTTTAATTGAGATAGAGACCAGCTACACTTTTAAGCAGTTATTTCTGGCCTCCTTGTACTCCCAATGGCAGAAGGGTTGAGACTGTCTTTTTACTTTTTGCTTCCTTCCCTCTCTTCCCCCATCATCCTGTACAGGTACCTTGAGGTTATGCGGAAGCTCCAGAAGACATACAGGATGGAGCCAGCCGGCAGCCAGGGAGTGTGGGGCCTGGATGATTTCCAGTTTCTGCCCTTCATCTGGGGTAGTTCGCAGCTGATAGGTACTGAAGAGCCGCCTACCCCTCCTGTTCCCCCTAGCCACCACCCCATGGTGCATTCTGTGTCCCTCCTCCCCTCCCTCCTTCCCTCTCTTCCTGCCCAGGGCAGACAGTGACAGCTTGTAAAGCAGGGCATTAGACTGGCTATTGACAGAGGCTGTTTGCTGTCGACCTTCTGCTGCTAGCCAGCGTTGCAGGCTGCGGGAGACGGAGGCAGAGCGCCATAGAGATAATGGAAAGTGACATGGGCTGGAGCAAGGACGCTCACCTGGTGCATAATGGACTGCTGTAAAATGCGCCCCAGCTTCTGGCAGCAGCTGCGGGGTTTTATGTTGAAAATGAGGGGCTTTTTTGACTTGGTGACTAACGCCATCTGCTGTTATTATTGAGCTATGCACAAGGGGGCCCATCAGGGAGCTGCTGCCAAGTGTTGGGTGGTGGGCCCGCTTCCTGTGGGTCTGAGTTGGACCTGCTCTGGTGATTCCTCCCCACTTCAAAATATTTTTTCAGGCTTGGTCAGCTCATCCGGATCTACTGGTGGGTAGGGGTGGAGAGAGAATGTCTATTTGACATAGAGTTAATTGCCTACAAAATAATTAATAAACGACCATTTGTTGAGTACGTGCTCCGTACCAGGCACTGTTAAGTGCTTCAGGTAGATTATCTCCCCTAATCTTCTCAGTGTGAAGAAAGGTCTTTGCCAGCATAAGACAAGCTACCATTGAGTAACACTTACCTGTGCCAGGCACCATGCTAAGTGCTTTGCACATGCTAATTATTTTCAGGTAGTACTCAGCCACCCTGTGAGGGAGGGGCTGTCCTTATCCCCACTTCACAGATGAGGACACTCAGCCTCGAAGAGCTGAAGTCACACAACTAGTTAGAGGTAGAGCAGAGTTTATTATATTAGAATGCACACGAACAAGGCCATTTCTTGCTCCCATGAGGGGTTCGGTGTTGAGAGCATCAGGGTAGGGCTGCAGCCCTGGGGTGGGTGTTGACCATGGCTGGGCCGAGGGGCCCAGAAGATACCAGTGCCAGGTCCTTAACCCCAGGGCGCTTTGCTCTTCCCAGATCACCCGTATCTGGAACCCAGGCACTTTGTAGATGAGAAGGCCGTGAATGAGAACCACAAGGACTACATGTTCCTGGAGTGTATCCTGTTTATTACTGAGGTGAGGGGGAGGGGCCGAGGGAAGGCTCACAGCAGTCCCCGGGCTTAGATGATGTGAGGCTGGTGACACTGGAGTGGGACAGAGGAGCCAGAGCTGCTGCCCAAAGATGACAGGGCTGGCACTAGAAGGCGGGTTATTGAAAAGGATGCCTTGCTAGGCCTCTCCTGAAAGGTTTAGGCAGCTTCTCACCTTCCACAATCTCCTCCCCAAATTAGCGGTCTGGGGTTAACTGAATCCCACAGGACTCTTGAGCTGAGAGTCACAAGTCTGAGGAGGCTGAGTGGGTATTGTTGAGGGGGGCGTGGTCGGCATCTTTCCTGGGGCCCACAAGGTCTGTAGAGCTGAGTGCATGTGAATGTGTAGGATGAAACACTCAGAGGTGTTGAAGAGGCCTTCTGGAGTGGACCGCAGGACAGTTTTCTGCTGAAGGAACACACCAGGGGAGAAGCCTCGTTAAGCAGTTGTAGCTCCAAAGCTCTTCATGGTCAGCATTTGGCTCAGGCCTCTGCCAAAAACTTCAGAGGCCAGAGGGAAATGACACGTTTTTCCAAGTTAGCAAATGGAGCCGGGACTGATGGCTGGGCAGCCACCGCTTCATTCTCAGAGATCTGCTGCTTTCAGCAGTGTGGCAAGCCCGAGGTCCGAAGGACTCGGGGGCAGCCTGGCTCACTGCCTTGAGAGCCTGTCATGTGCTGCTTGCCTCTGGAGTGGAGGGGTCTGTGAGGGTCTGCGGAGCCCTGGGAAATCCCAGGACGAACTGGAGGAGCAGGGTGGAAGAAGGGGTGCAGATTCTACGCTGGAGCTTGTGGGCATGTTAGGTAGGCGTGGGACGCGACACTGCTTTTGCGCCCCCTGGTGGCTGGCCTAGCCCCTTGGTCCCTGGTAATAACACTAACAAGGAGGCAGCCCAGGCTGGGTCTTAGGGAATATGGCAGTTGATTTCAGGTTAAAATTTTTTGTTTTGTTTGGTTGGTTATGCTAGTAAAAAGAACACACGCACGCGCGCACGCACACACTCACACACACACACGCGCACACACGCACGCACGCGCGCACACACACACACACACACACACACACACAAACACTTTCCCAAAGTGTGGGCAGTTCTCTGCTAGAGGAAATCCTAAAGTGGCCACTAGGTGGCGTGAAAGGCACATTGAACTTTTAGTAATGTTTAATGGGGGAGAAGTATGAATAGGGAGGTGGGAGCAGGACTTAGAAGAGTTTTTAGCTGTTCCAAATTCCCTCTGCAAGGCCAGATTTTCACTTTGGCTCTAGGGCATAGTGTTAAACACTGGATGTTAGGAGGGGGCGTGTCCCATGAGCTGAAGTGACTAGCAAAAACCCTCTTTTGCCCCACTAGACAGCCTAGTGCCAGTTTGGCGTGGTTACTGGTTGCAGCACTCTGTGTGTTAGTTCTGCAGAGCTTGTGTCTGGTCTGCTCTCGTCCCCCAGCCCCTTCCACTGCGTTTTGCAGCCCTTGTGGGTGTGAGCTGGCCTGGCTCACCCTTTGGGTCGAAGGCTTGACACTGGCAGAGCACCTGGCGGCCTGCATGGAGTTCGTGTGCTTTGCTCAGGAAGAAGGCAGTGTTCCTCTGGAGACCTGGGAATCACTATGGGCTGGTGCAGCTAGGAGATTAAACAAAACCATCAAAAGTTGGAAATGGTACCCAACTTCCCCTCCCGGGTCTTACATGGGGACCTGCCCTGGTAGCCCTGGGCATCCTGGATGAGGGACCCCACCTTGTGGGGGCTTCTGCTGTCTCAGGAAATGCAGCCCTGGCGCCTTTAAGAGCCCAGGGCCGGCAGGAAAAGAATTTCAGTTTCAATCTGGCTTCTAAATTTGGAGTTTTGGGAAGGGAGGGATCAGATTTCAGCTGGAAGGGAAGGAGCTGACAGGAAGGCGCTGTGCAGAGCCTCCCCCATCCCCCGCCCCATCCCCCCTCAGTTACTGACAGAGGAACCATTTACAAAAGGCCGATTCTCTTGGGAGTGGAGAGGCAGGAACGCAGCGTCTGTGAGTAATTTCCTGCTCAATATGGCTGCTCTGACTCACACGAATCCCCTGGGGTCACTGCGGGACTGCAGCTTGCTTGCTCGTTCTCGTTCTTTCTCTTCTCCCTTAGTGGCTAGAATGAGCTAATTTTTTTTGTCTTCTTGCCCCTGATTCCTTTTTTCTCCACGTCTGTTTTTCTTTCCCAGAGTTACACAGTCTCCTTCTGAAGGACTTAGGGAGATCTTGAGACACTGAAGGCCTCAGGGTACAGCCCCACTAGAGAACCAGCACCTCTGGCCCTTCCACTGGTGGGGTCCTAAGGTCACTGGGGCTCCGGAGCACGGGCCTCACCCTGGCTCTTGCAGCAGGCCAGAGGCCTTTTGGGGACCCTTTCCTGTGCCCCTAGTTAGCAAGGCAAGCCCAAGAACTGTCGCCTCTGGTTGCCTCTGCTCTGCTTGCTTGCCTGCCTCTGCTCTGAGCCCTTGCCGAGCAGACCCCTAGAGCTGCTGCAGTTGGGCAAAGCAGCAGGGGTGCCTCCCAGGTGGTTTGCCCACTGGGCCTTGTCCAGAGAGTGAAGCTGGTGACACAGTTCCAATGATCCCTAAGCTTCTAGGGGGGGTGGGCTGTAGCCTGGTCCTTTCCCTGGGAGCAGAGAGCTGGGGGAGGGGCAAGGCAAGGGGAAGGGTAGTGAGGGAGGGGCTGGGGAGTTTGGGGGTGGAGCCTGATTGAGTAGAACAAAGCTTGGTGAAGGCCAAGACTTGTAGGCTCTGTGTGCCAGTTAGCCATCCTGGAGGAAGGAACCTTGGCTAGAGATGAGGGAAAAGCATTCTGGTGAAAGGGAATGACCCCAGAAAAACCCTGCTGAGAGCGGGGTGCTTTTTTCTCTGGTGCTGTGGACTGGGCTGTCTTCACTGCTGGAAAGCCTGGAAGAAGACCTTGCTATAGAACCCAGAGACAGGCTTCTTGGGAACTTGGGGCGGGGGGAAGGGGCAAAATGGTGGCTTTTTTAGACTTAAACCTGAAAGTTTCTTAAGAGTTGCCCTGACTGGAGAAGATGAGAGCCCTGTAGGTATAGGTCATCCAGGCAGTGGGCCATAGCTGAAGGATAGGGGTTATGTGCCACTGAGGGACCCTTATAATTATGATTTCCCAACATGGGAGAGAGCTTGGCTTATCCTTCTTCTTCAGAACCGCTCTTCCTCAGCTCCTCCCATCTCCACATAGCCTCTTCTGGAACTTTCTACCCATGCAGGGTCCAAGTTACTACTTCCTTGCCAGATTCAACCCCTTTGCTTTTCAAAGTCTTTCTTCCAAGGCTTGGGGCTCAGGGTGCTGAACTCTGTTCCCCCAGCGTAAATGCTGCCCACAACGGGAGTGTGTTGAGGGGATTAGGATCTGTTTGGTCAATAAATACACATGTCTGGCTTGGTGGTGTCTGAGAGATACACTCAGGCACATGAGCCTCCCTGTCTCAGTGCTGTGGTTTCTGATGTCATGGGACCTTTGCTGGGCTTGCTGCAGAAGTTTTCTTTCCTTTCCCGGAGGGTCAGACTCTTTCAGCAAGAGGAGGGACTAGGAATGGAGCTGTCCTTGCCCCTGCCCGCTGTTTGCTGCTGTGGTTGCCATCCTGTCCCCACCTCCTGGCTGGGCCAGGCTGATTTTCTGAACAGAGCTTCCTCCCCAGTCTGCTGTGGGTGCCCCCTACCACGCAGCTGGCCCCTCCTTGTTTCCCTCCCTCCCTCTGCCTGCCATGCAGAGAGCATTCAGATGCCTGGGTTTGAGTCTTACCCACCTTGACTGTCCCCCACACCGGCCCCTCCTGCTGCTCTTCCAGCTCTCCCATGGCAGGTGCAGACCCAGTGCCTGTGGCTGAGCCTACCCTTGGGCAGGTGGGGAGGGGTGGCCAGGCAGGCTCGGGGCCATGCTGCTATGCTGTTTGTCTGAATGGGGGTGAGTCACAGTGCTGGAGAGGCATGCTGTGGCTCCAGGGGAGTTGGTGGGACCTGTACCAGGAGCTCAAATGGAAATTTTATTACCCTGTGGCTGCTGGATTTGGTGGGAGGTGGGAATTGGTCCCCTTTTTCTGCCTGTGGGAGAAAGAGGGGTGACTAAGGGGATGGGCAAGGGAGGTTATGTTTTCCCAGTGGGCCTTGCAGGCACCGGTGTGTGTCTGTGTGCGTGCACACAGGCAGGTGCTGTGGCCTGGTCGGTCCCTAAGCTCATGTGTGACCATGCTTCAGGGGAGCCAGGGACACGTTTCCAGGCTGCTCCCCTCCAGCTTGTGGGCTTTTTTTTCCAGATGAAGACGGGCCCCTTTGCAGAGCACTCCAACCAGCTGTGGAACATCAGTGCTGTCCCCTCCTGGTCCAAAGTGAACCAGGGTCTCATCCGCATGTATAAGGCTGAGGTGAGTGGGGGCTGGCCGGACCTTCAGCTGCCTATTGGCTGGCACGCCTGCCCCTGCCACCACACCAGGAACTGGGGCTGGAAACAAAGCAGAAGGTGTGGCTCTTGGGGCCCTATTCCCCTGCTCCCAGTGTTTTGCTCTGAATCTTAGGCCAGCCCCTCTGATGCTTGGGACCACAGAATCTCCCCTCTGTGGAATGGGCTGTTGAAAAAGCTGTGAATTGAAGTCCAGCCCTGCTCAGTGACCTGGGGCAAGTCCCTGCTGCTTGGGGGGGCCACCGTTCCCACCTGTCAAATGACTACAGGCCCTGCGCTCAGGCCGCCTCTGAGCCTGTCTCTCCCGTGGGGGCACAAAACAAAGGTGTTGCTTGACAGAGTGTTTTATCCTTTGGAGACATCAGCCAAAGTGCTGCTTCTCAGTCCTTAGGCGGGCAATCCTTAGGCGGGCAGGCAGGAGGTTTGGCCTGGAGGCCCAAGTGGCATTTTTAGTGAGCTTTTCAGGTGATTTTGATGCAGGTGGTCCTCCCTGCTCTGAAATCTAAAGAGGCAGAGAGGGCAGGGAGAGGTTGTGGTTTCTTGAAGCGCCCCCTGCTGGGAGGTGACTGCCCTTGGGCTCCTGAGGCTCTTCTCACCTTCTCCTTTCTCCCAGCGAGGAGGGGCTTTTTCTCTTGTGAGTGGGGAGGAGACATTTTCTTTTCACCCTTTCCCTTCCACTAGCTCTTCCTTTATCTTGGGCAGACCAGTCCTGGGGCTGCTTGACTCTTGGCTGGCGAAAAGCTTGGGTGTGAAGTCCCCTGCCTAGAACAGGGTAGACAGACCCCCAAAGTCCTCTCCCCTCAGGCTAGCCCTGGCAGCTAGCTCATGGTATCGGGTACTGTCCCTTAGATGCCCTGGCTCGACCCTTGACCATCCACTGTCTTCTGGGAGGGAGGTGCCCCTGTCTGCTCTGCTAGACCTCGGATCTCATCTACGGAGGCAGTGGAGCCGGGAGAAAAGGGTGTTAGAGGGGGCGCCCAAGGTTTGGTAGCACAAATACTTTCAGTTGAGCCAGTGCCCTCTGCATGGCCCTGAAGGGGTTAACAGCTGTGCTGGAACTGACCAGGTCTGGCCCTCTCTCTCCCTTCCGCTCTCCCTCCCCCCAGTCCCCTTCCTCTGGACTTCACATCCTGTGTTTAGGTTCCAACCCACATACCTCTCTAATCTGAGAGGCGTCGCTTGCTGGGGCTATGCAGGCTCCTTCCGGCTGCAGCCTGTCCGGTGCTCCACTCTGGCTCTGCCTGGCTGGACAGCACTGGGTCACTGCCCTCTGGGTGTCCTGTTCCTGACACCCCCACCTTGCCCTGTCCCACAGTGGGTGCGAGGGTGAATTCTGTCACCCTGCTTAGCTCTCCCCACTGCTGGGATAGTCTGCAACACTTGAGAGGTGCATGGCTCCCCTCCAGCCTGCTACTCCCACCCCCTGGTATATCCAGGGCCCACCTCAGCAGTTGTTTTTCCCTGCCTGGGATCTTAAATGCTATCCTTTCTGCAGGTCTCTTAGTTGAGTGACTAAAGTTATCTTGATGTAGGCCCTCTGTGGGCAGGACAAGAGATCCTGCCCCTCTTCCCCTACTTCCCCACACTTTCCAGAGGCAGAAGAGCTCCAGGCTGACAGAGGGTAGGGGAGGAGCAAATTAAATTAGAAATGGTGATGGTGCAGCAAGAACACAAGAACAGAGCTGTCTGCCATGTAACAGTCAGTTACAATTGGAGAGAGGGTGAAAACATCTGTGGGTGTTGACCATAAGGAGGACAGCTATCAAAAACTACCGCCAACTCTGGACAAGATGGGGTGCACTGGTGGATGGATAACACAGCAACCATCCTGAAATCAGGAACCAGCTCTGGGGGCGTTCTGCCTGTGCACATGGGTAGGGGGCCTTCAGCCTCCCCGAGCCTATGTGCAGCCAGACTTTGTTGTAGGATGGCGCTGTGACTCACTGAGCTTTTGTAATGGTCAGTGCTCATTCATGAGTTACTAGCAAGTAGCCCTGAGTCTGGTCTGTGGTGGTTCGTGGAATTGTATGTTCCTTCACCAGAAGTATCAAGCGGAGGACTTGCTTTTTCAGACCAGTTCTCAGTCCATGGGGAGGACCATAGAGGCCCATCAGTCTTGAAGTCTACAAGGGGGTTAGCAAGGCCAGGGCCCACCAGCCAGTTGGCCTCCCTGAGTTGGCACAGAGGCCTGGCCAGGCCCTGGCATTAGGTGCCCTTCCTCAGGTGGCCCAATGGTTTGGGACTGTCTGTACCTCCAAGGTACCTGTCCAGGCCTTTTTGAACTAAAGCACCAAATGCGTTCAGGGGGCCTTGTGTGGCGGCAGTGCTGTCTTCCCTGAGGGCTGTCACTGCTGGCGCTACCTTCAGAAGGGCCTTGTCAGGACCCGGAGAGCCCCTTCTCCACCTTGAGTCATTGAGACATCAAAGAGCCTCTGGTCGTAGCCTCCTGGCCTGGGCCTCCAGCTGAAGGCCTATAAGAGGTCAAGCTGAAGCTGTTGCTCTGCCCAGGCGTGCAGGGTGGGACCTCCAGGGCCCAGTTGCCTGGTCTGGACCTTACTGGGATAGAGCCCTGACCAGAGAGGCACCTGTCTGCTCTTGCCCTGGAGCCATAGACTTCTTTGCTCCAAGAAATCTCACCCAGCTCCTTGCCTCTCCTGTGGCCCTGGGGAGGCCTTTTGGAGGGCTCCTTGGCATCATCCCAGAAGAGAGGCCCTGTGGGTGTAGTGGAGTGATCATCTGCCTCTGCCCCCTCCCCGCAAGCTTCTTGCCTTTGCAGATTCTCTTGAATGAGAGCAAGAAGCAGGCTGACCTTTGACCCTTGCTGGAATTCCAGGGCCCTGGGGGGCCCCCTTTTACAAACTCCCACCACTTCCGTGATGACATAAGCACAATGGCAGCTGACTTTGCCTCTGGCCCAGCTCTGCTGCTGCTCCTCCCCTCAGGGACCACCCTGGCTGCCTGCTCCCCACTTTTCTCTGGCCCAAGACCTGGAGCCTGGCTGTGGCCCTGCTTCCACACTGCAACTTAGACTCCTGCTCTTCTGCTGCACAAAAAGGATTTCCTTTTTCCCTACTCTCCTCTTGGTCCACTTTTGGGCCTTGTGAACCACCCCTTCCCCTGACTCACAAAGCTGGCCAAGACCTCCTCGCTCTGTGTGCCTCTCTCTTCTTGTTTCTGCAGCTAGTTGTTGAGGTGAAGGAACCTGGGCTCAGTCATGGCACCCCTTGGCCCTTCTAAGTTAATTAGAGGTTGAGACCCCAGCCACACAAAGAGGCCTTTCTCTCGTCTGGAGGCCAGCAGTCTTGTTCCACCCCAGCCATGAGGTGCTCAGCATATTCTAATTGCTTCTGTGGCCAGAGGTGTGGGAGGAGGCCCTGGGCCAGCCTGGCAGATCCCCACATGCCCGGTGCTGCTGTGTGTTGAGATGTAGCCAGTGACCAGAGCCTACAGTAGGCACAGCTGGGCAGGGCACAGGCAGGCTGGGGCCTGGAGCCCGACTCTTCCCTGCACTGTGCAGTGCTGAAGCAGTGCTCAGGCTGGAGGGGCGCTTGCCTGAACTTTGTGATGGCTGTGGACCAGGCCAGCTTCTGGGTAGACCCTCCTGATTTCTTCTTCTCCCCTCCTCTGTCAGACTCTGGGGCCGAGGCCTAGCTGGGCTGGGGTCGGGGAGTATGGCCAGGCCCCTGCTCAGCCAGGTCCCTGCTCAGTGCTCTTTTCTCCTGCCCCAAGCACAAGGCTGCTGGGAATTGCCCAGGGGGTGAGGGGACCTCAGCTGGTTGTTATTGTCTCACTCTGAGGTGCCAAGATGCCTTTTTTTCAGTTCAGAGAACTGAAAATCTGAGAAAACGGGCCTTGGCCCCTTCTCAGACTTATGTGCAAATGTCCCCAAGTGTTGTCTCCAGGGGCTGGGGCCTTGGCTAGGGTGTTCCCATATGATTTGGGAGGGTTCTTCCTTTTTCTAAATTTTATTTATTTTGTTGTTGAGAATATAAACAGCAAAACATACACCAATATAACAGTGTCTACATGTACAATTTAGGAACATTGATTGCATTCTTTGAGTTATGCAACCATTCTCACCCTCCTTTTCTGAGTTGTTCCTCCCTCATCAACATAAACTCATTGCCCCCTAAGATTCCTATCTAATCTTTCAAGAGTTTCTGTTGTCGTGTAGATAATTCTTTAAAAAGCATAATGCTCTTTTTTTTTTTTTTAAGTAGTTAAGCTAAACTACTGTTTGGTTTTAAGAAGACTCCAGGGGATATTTTTGTTTTAAGGTTTAAAGATTATTTCAGGGCAAAAGTTTCAGGGGTTCATCTACCCTCCATGGCTCCAGGAAGTCTGGAGTCCATGAGAATTCAAAATTCTGTTCTACATTTTCCCCCTTTTGATCAGGATTCTTCTATGGAGTCTTTGATCAAGATGTTTGGTAATGGTAGCTGGGCACCATCCAGTTCTTTTGGTCTCATGGCAAAGGAGTCTGCTGTTCATGGAGGCAATTAGCTACACATTCTATTCCCTCCTTCTATTCCTGACTCTCCTTAGTCCTCTGTTGCTCCAGGTAAATAGAGACTAATTGTTATGCCTTGGATGTCAGCTTGCAAGCTTTTAAGACCCCAGGCGCTATGCAACAAACTAGGAGACAGAACAGAAGCACTAAACACTGTATTAGGGCAATTAACTGGGATGTCCCATGAAACCATGACCCTAAACCTTCAAGCTAAGGAACCAAATCCCATGCGGTGTTTGGTTGTACTTAAGCAGCTTCAGTAGCTACTCTTTTGTTGCTGTAAATATATCTATCACACAACTTTTGCAGATTTACCTTTTATAAATATGTAACTTACTAACGACAATGAAAAAAATAATCGGCTGTGGAATCTTACCCTTAATCAGTGTAATTTTTCCATCACCGTTAACCTCCCTTTTCTCCCTTCCCTCCCCTGGTAGCCACTAATAAACTTTGGTCCCTATACTTTTGCCTTTTCTTGCCTTTTTATGTAAGTGAGGTCATACAATATTTGTACTTTTGTGATTGGCTTATTTCACAAGGCATAATGTCTTCAAGCTGCATCCATAGTGTAGCATATATCAATATTTCATTTCTCCTGCTGGCTGAGTGGTATTCCGTTGTATGTGTGTATCACATTTTGTTTATCTATTCATCTGTTGATAGGCATTTAGTTTGTTTCCACTTTTTGACTATTGTGAATAGTGCTACAGTGAACATTGGTGTACAAGTTGAGTCTCTGCTTTCAAGTCTTTTGAGTATATACCTAGGAGTGGAATTGCTGGGTCATATGGTAGTTCTATTTTTAGTTTTTTGAGGAACTGGCACACTGTTTTCCACAATGGCTGTACCATTTTACATTCCTACCAGCAATGGATAAGGGTTCCAATTTTCCCACATCCTCGCCAATATTTGTTATTTTCTGTTTTTTTTTTTTTTTTTTTAAATCTTGGCCATCCTAGTGGGAGTGAAATGGTATCTCATTGTAGTTTTGATTTGCATCTCTCTGATGGCTAATGAGGAAACCCTGGTGGTGTAGTGGTTAAGAGCTACAGCTGCTAACCAGATGGTTGGTGGTTCAAATCTACCAGGCGCTGCTTGAAAACTGTGGGACAGTTCTACTCTGTCCTATAGGGCCGCTATGAGTCAGAATCGACGCAATGGCAGCGGGTTTGGATAGCTAATGAACATCTTTTCATGTGTTTAGTGGCCATTTAAATGTCCTCTTTGGTGAAATGTCTATTCAAGTCCTTTGCCCATTTTATGATTGGGTTATTTGTCTTTTGTCAAGTTGTCGAAGTTTTATATTTATATTGGTTATTAGATTCTTATCAGATAGATGGTTTTCAGAGATATTAGATATTTTTCCAGTCAGTAGCTTATCTTTTCACTTTTGTGGTAAAGTCTTTTGATGAACAGAAGTTCTTAATTTTTATGAGGTCTCATTTATTTATATTGTCTTTTGCTGTTTGTGCTTTTGTTATTATACTAGATAATCCATTATTAAAAGTTAGGCCTGACAGCATCACCTGTGCATTTTCTTCTAAGAATTTTATGGTTTTAGTTTGCATATTTAGGTCCTTAATCCATTTTTAGTTTGTTTCTGTAGATGGTGTGAGGCATGAGTCCTGTTTCATTTTTCTGCATGTGGAAATCCAGTTTTCCCAGCATCATTTATTGAAGAGACTTTTCTTTCCCCATTGAATGGATTTAGCACCCTTGTCAAAAATCAGTTGACCATAGATATATGGGTTTATTTATGAACTCTCAATTCTATTCCATTGGTGGGAGGGTTCTTTTTGCTTTTGGTCCCCAACTTCTCCCCTTGGACCATTCTTCCCCTGGGCCAAGTGACATCACTTGACTGCCTCTCTTCTTGGCTTTTGCTTGTGGGGTTGGGTTGCCTTTCTCCTTCTCTCTCTCTCTCACAGTACTTGATTGGTCTGGTTGTGGTAGAGTCAGGGTTTTTGGGTGGGAACAGTGACCAGGGACTGGAGGAGCCCTGTGTCAAATAGGGAGCCTTGCCTTTCCCTGAAGGCCTGGAGGCCGCTCCTGGTCCCTGGATGGACCCCTCCTGGGAATGACTCTACCTCACTAGTTTGAGCCTTCAGAGTTGCCCAGGGGTCACCTTGAGGCACAAGAGGCTGCTGTGGGGCCGACTTGCTGCGCAGCCCTCACTTCCGCTCTTCCTCTTCCTGCAGTGTCTGGAGAAGTTTCCCGTGATCCAGCACTTCAAGTTCGGGAGCCTGCTGCCCATCCAGCCAGTCACATCGTGCTAGGAGGCCCTGAGCCACCCAGGCTGCCCTCCCTACCCAGCTGCGGCCCCCTCCCCACTCCTCCCCTTTGTTCTTTCTGTTTGACTGTTTACTGGGGTGGGCTGGTAAGCGTGGGGTAGAGGGAGAGCATAAGGCTGAAGGACCCAAGTTAGGAGAAGTGACCAAAGTGTGGCCAGTTTCCTGCCACCCCCTGCCCCATGGCAGAGGGGCAGGAGGAGACGGGCTGGGCCTCCCCCTCCTGTGTCTGTCCCTCTTTTCCTCCCTTCTCTCCTGTCCAGCCCCATTTCGAGACCTGGGGCTGTCCTGTGCCACTGTGGGGGAGGTACTATTTTGCCATTTCCATTGCTTTCCCTCCCCATCTCCTGTTGCCTTTCTGAGGGTTGGAGCAGTTGCTCTCCACAGGGTGGGTCAATCTCTTGAGCCCCTGGTCTCCCATGTTCAGGTGGGTGCCTGGGTGCTCTGAGGGCTGGAGGCTGGGGCCAGTGGCCAGCCAGTTCAGGGTAGGGTTGGGGAGGGAGGAAGGGAGAAGCCTGGGCTGTTCTGGCTAGTGACCCCCTAGCTCCTCCCTTCCCGGCTCCCCCTGGGCCCCAGGAGATGTGTCCAGAGCCTCATCCTGGCTCCGCTGTTCTTTGGCCCTTGACTTCATAGTCACACCTGTCCCCCTCCCGAAGGGGTAGCCTAGCTATGGGACTGCCCTTTGGGGGCACTGGGCTCCTGGGAGGGCTCAGGCAGTTTGTCCCCCTCCCTCACAAGTTTTCCATGCCTGGAAGGGGGTGGCAGAGACTCTGGGAGGGGCTTGGGGGCCAGTTGTCTGTGTGGAGAACCTGGATTCCTTGTGGCTGCTATACTTTCGGACGCTTCTGCTGCCTCCTCACTGCTTCTTGCTTTTCCTCCTGAGGCCCCTTGGCCCTGCTTCTCTCCTCCCCTGGGTGGTGAGTGGGCTGCAGCAGGAAGGGCTTAGAAAGCAGCAGCTCCACTCCATGTTCTCCCAACTGCTTGAGATTCGCCGTAGGCTTTGTGGGATGAGGTAAGCAATGGCTCCCCAGCCTGGGCATTGGCTGTGAGGATGGGCAGGGGCTGGGCTGGCTGGGCCTACCGCTAGGGGTGTGGGATGATACAGCAGCCTGCCAGTTCCAGAGTTTTCTTCTAGGGCTGTTCTGTGCCTGGCTCTTGAAGACTCTTATTTGCCCAAGCCCAGGCCTGCCTCTTTCCACTACCCTCTGACCATATCTGGGTCCCACATACCCTTTGGGGAGAGGGAGCACCTGAGAAGCACAATACAGTGCTTGATCCTCAGGTCTAGGCAGACGATCTGGGCCGAGGCTGAGGCAGGAGCCGCAGAGTCACAGAAATAAAAGTTTTCCCAGGAGACGCCCAGCGCCTGCCTCCCTCCCATGGTCCAGACCACCACCCTCCCGGCACCTCCCTGCCCTGTGCCAGTGCCCCCTACCCCCCAGCCCCTTGCGCCTTCATTGCTGTTGGGATTAAAGCCTCTGTTTTGCACCTGTCGCCTGTGTGAGGTCTGTCTTTTCATGCCACGTACTTATTCCATCTCCAGACTATTTGTCCCCCATCAGATCCCCTTCCCTTGGGACATGGTGTCTGGGGCTTGAGCTGTTTCAGTTAGGGGCTGGATTGAGCCTTCCCTGGGCAGTGGGAAGACATCTGACTGAATGTGTAACAGTTGTCCAGGCAGAGACCTAGGCTCAGATCCTGCCTCCCCCAAGCCCATACCCCATCTGCAAGGTCTTGCGTGAGTTAACTGAATCTCTGAGCCTCAGCTTCCTCATCTGTAAAATGGGGCCAATCACAGGGTCGTTGCCAGGAGTGGGTGAAGGATGTGACGTCCTCAGCCCAGGGCCTGGTGCAGAGCAAATGCCCCCATGGTTGCTGTGGCTGTTCTTTGTGAGGGCAGCTCCTCTGGACTCCTTGGATCTGTCCCAAGGGAGCCTTGAGTAGAGACACTGGGGGAGCCTTTGAACTGAACCTGGCGGTGAGATGTGTACCTGTGGTTTTTACGGAGTGGCCCTCCAATCTCCTGCTCCCCCACCCCTTCTGTCCTTGTCATGCTGGAGTTGGGAGTCTCTGGGGCTGCGGTGTCCCAAGACTTCCTTAGGCTCCCCTCTTCCCTGTCTTCAGGACGAGTCTCCTCCCCAGAGAACAAGAACCCTACGCCTATCTCCTGGCCTCAGTCCCAGATCGGCTGCACCTTTTCCGGGGGAGCCTGGTGGCTGAGAGCTTTGCCTCTGGCGTCAGGCTGAGCTGGGTTCAAACACAAGACCTGCCACTTAATAACTAGGAGACCCTGATAGTTGACTTTGTCTCTCCGAGCTTCAGCTTCGTGATCTAGAAAATGGGTATAATAATGCTTACATCATGAATCATGAGGATTCATTCATTCCACAAACACTAGGTGCATATTCTCCATTCTAGTGTGGATGACAGGAGTAAACCCATAAGTGAGGTGAGGTGTAGTATGAAGAAGAAAACAGCAATTAAGTAGAGAAGGCTGGAGTGCGGTGGGGTGTTAACTTGAACTACAGTGGTCAGGAAAGATACCTTGGAGGAGGGACATGTTAGGTGAGACCCAAACGAGGAGGAGGAGCCTCCAGTAGAACTGCAGGCAGAGGGAGCAGGGTGGGTGTGGGCTCAGTACAGGTCCAGCTAGGAGCGGCTGTCTGGAGCCACAGTGCGATAGGAGGTGAGGTCAAAGAGGCTAGGCTCCAAGGTGGTGGGGCGTTATGGGCCCTGTTGAGGAGATTGGAGTTTAGAGTACTGGTAGTCCCAACTTATGACGAGGTTCCGTTCTGACAACTCCGTTGTAAGTAGATTCTGATGTAACTTGAGTACCTCATTTTTTTGTTTTTAGTTTTCATTATTATTGCCTTTTATTATCAGTATCTTTATAAATCATAACACTGAACATCTGCAAATGAACATCTTAGAATGCTAACATCAGCAAATTACACGCTGCAGCATTATGTGTAGTACATACTACAATAACATGTACAAAACCTCTCAAAAAAACAGGGTAAGTGCGGTTTGCGGTAACTTGAATACATCGTAAGTCGACTACCTGTATTTCATGGGAGGCTACTGGAGGGTTCTCACCAGACCAAAGTGCCTGCATCACTCTGGCTGCTGTGTGAGAAGGGCCAGGGCTGGGTGGGGCAAGAGCTTGGGCGGTTACATTTGGGAGGCTGTTGCTGTGGTTGGGTGAGAGGTTGGTGGCTCAGCTTAGGGTCCAGCGTGGAGGTGGTGAGAAGTGGTCAGATTTTGGCTGTATTTGGGGGTATCGCTGACAGGAAGGGAAGTGTGAGAGTGAAAAGCAGCCAAGAACAGCCCCTGATTCTTAGCTTGTGCTTCTTGAAGCCATTTACTGAGGAAAGGGGCAGGCTGAGGCACTGTGAATTTGCTGTTGGTTGAGGGATGCCTGTTACCCTTTAAGAGGAGATGTGGCAGAAGCAGTTGGATATGCTAATCTAGAGCCAGGAAGGGAGTGATCAGCATAATGACTGGGTGTAGAGCCACCAAGGAGCCCTGGTGGTTCAGTGGCTCAGCACTCGGCTGCTAATTGAATGGTTGGCGGTTCGAACCCACCAGCTGCTCCATGGGAAAAAGATGCGGCAGTCTGTTTTCATAAAGATCTATAGCCTTGGAAACCGTATGGTGCACTTCTGTTCTGTCCTGTAGGATCACTATGAGTTGGAATCTACTCGATGACAGTGGGTTTGGTCTTTGGTAAATCCACCAGACCAAGAGACCTCTAAGGGAGCGAGTTTGGGTGCAGGAGGGTCAGGCTGAGTTCCAGGGCAAAGGAGGAGGACAGACCTGCAGGGGAGCCTATGGGGCAGCGGCCGGTGAGGTGGAGCCCGGGGAGACGCAAGGTCAGAGTCCTGGAAGCAGTGGTGACCTGCTGGGCATATGACTAACAGGATAGAGAGTTGGCCCTGGGTCTCTGTGTGCTTGCTCAGGGCCACCTCAGTGGAGTGATGGAATGGGGTGGGGAGCATGAGAAAGGTTCTGTGGAGGAGGTGGCATTTGGATAACGGGTGCAGATGAGGGACACTCCGGGTGGGGGCCAATTGCAAAGCTAGAGACGCAAGTCGCAGCTGGCCTACGGTGGGCTTTGAGCACCACACTCTGGAGGAGTTTGAAACCTTGTAACAGACTCCCCTAGCGCTTTCCCATCTCCTTCACACTTGACACAACCACATTTGATCATTTGCAAAATTATGTCCTGCTAGGACAGGGACTAGTTGTCTTGCTCACTGTGTCTTCCTGGGGTCCAGCAGAGACTGGCACACAGAAGGCACCCAGTAAATGTTGAATCACTGAGTCCATAGGGCATCCATGGGGGAGCTGTGGAAGACCAGGGAAGATGCTTAACTGGCACCTCTGTGTGTGTGAGAGGATGGGACAGAGCCAGACTGGGATCAAGGAACCTCATGGGCTGCTGTCTGGTGTGATGCTGGGAGCTGGGTCGCCACCCAGGTAAGAGGTATCGAAGGCCCTCTGCAGGGCAGAGAGAGGCCCTGGCCTGGGAAGGGGAAGATGGAGATAGAATTTGGTGTTGAGGAATAGGGATGAGTTCTGACCCTGGGGCAGATTCTAGCATGGCCTATCCTGATGAAATGCTGGAGTACTTCAAACATAAACATCCAACAGTTGGGGAATGTTGGAGGATGGATGGAGCAGCTGTACAATTGGCTATCCTTGCATCCATTAACACAGTGTTTGTCTGTTTATTCTTATGGAGAGACGCTTATGGCATGTTGTTAAGTGGGGAAGTGCAACCACTTTTTGTCAAAAAGCAAAAATCTACATCATTGACCTATCTGTCTCTCTACATAGAAAAGGGCTGGAAGGCTGTATATCCAGGTATTAAAGTGCTTATCTTGGGGTAGAGGGGATGTGAGGGTTTTTGGAAAACGCTTATTGCTTTTTCTGCTTGCAAATGATAACATGATAGTTATGTGAATGTAAGTGTTACTTAACGACGAAAGAAAGAGAAAGTGATTATGGGTAAATATTAACTTTGTTTTTCTTTTTTTGTATTTGATTTTTAAATCTTTCTACAATTTCTACACGTTAGTTTTGTAACAAGGAGGAAAAAAAAAAAAAAGGAAATGAATTAAAATTGTTTTCCCCAAAGGGCGCTGGAAGAGAAGGCTTGTCCCTCCAGGCAGGAGGAAGGGCAGAGATGGGGAGTTGATCAAGATGTCAAGGTAAAGGGTGGGGAGTTGAGTTCTGCGCAAACGGTTTGGCCCAGAGCCTGCCTGGGAGTGATGCCTCCACAGAGGAGGCGGCTGGTGGGGCTGGGGCTTTGGAGTGGAGAGCAGCTGTTGAGAGGAGAGTGATGAGGAGTCTGGCAAGGGCCAGGCTTAACCCAGCAAGGGGAGGCAGCTGGGATTCCTCACGGAGCCTTTGGACTAGGGTGAGCCAGCGTCCCCCCAGTTGGGCAACTATGGCCTCCCTGGCCTGGCAGTGACCTCTGGGACCTCGCCCTACTCCTGGCACCCTGGCAGACATGCATTGGATCCGGAATTCAAGCCTAGAGTTGAGGCACACTTTCTTCTGACTGTGGCCTGGACTGGGGAGTGATGATTATAAACCAAGGAACAAATGGTTCCATTTTTTCTCCCAATGCTTTGGATGCTGCTGGAGGCATTTTCCTGAGTCCCAGCAAAGGACAGAGTCCCTGGTGGGTCCAACTTCATCCACCATCCTTCCCTGAGCAGGTGGCATTGAGGGCACTATGCCCAGTGCCAGGGACACCCAGAACATCACAAGATCTCTGGGGAACATGATAGAGGAAAGGGTGTGGACTCAGAAATCCAGCAGACCTGTGTGGTCTTCTGCTTCCCCTCTCTGAGCCTCAGCTCACTTATTTTACCTGTGGATGGAAATGCAGGCCTGCGATGATGAGGTAGCATCCTTGGTGCCTGGCCCGAGGTTGGAGCCCTACCAGCAAGAAGAAGCAAGAGGTGGCATCCCTTCCCACAGGGCAGCAGGCCAGTGGTCCCTGGTGTCAATGCTCTCCCGTCTGTCTGTGGCCACTGTTTTGGGACTCTTAGGACACTCTCTAGCTGGACCTTTGCTGACCTCTAACTCAGTCTCTTGTTCTGTGTGGGGACAAACTCCTTTTCCCTCCTTATTTGCTTGAGACTAGGTTGGGGCTTTTCAAAAGGGACCCTGCAAAGTCACACAAAGCACAGATGCCTTAGATAACTGGACTCCAGCCACAGATAGGATTGGCAGGTTGGACGGCCACAGGCCAGACCAGACTACTCAGACTTTGGCTTGAGGAGAATTCTGCTGCCTGGGTTTATGGGCTCCACAGACCCTTCCAGAGATGGCTCCCTAATATCTGCAAGGGGTGGAGAGTGTAGTAGTCAAGGTGTGTGTGGCCTCTGGAGGCAGCTCTTAGATGCTTCCTGCTGTGTGACCTTCAGCTAATTAACCTCTGTGATCTTCAGTTTCCTCATGTATAAATTGGGGATACATAAACGCATCCTTACAGGCATTGTTGTACTATTCATTAAATGGGAAGCGCAAGGCGCAGAGCTTTGCCTGCACTATCTTATTCAGTCTTCACAAGCTGCCCTCTGAGGTGGGCATGCAGTGTCTGAAGCCCAGAGGGTGTAATAGCTTCTTAGAGCTGCTGTAACAAATCACCACAGCTGGGTGGCTTAAAACAACCGACACTTATTCTCTTCACAGTCTGGAGGCTGGAAGTCTGAAATCAAGGGGTCAGCAGGGCTGTGCTCCCTCTGAAGGCTCCAGGGTGTGGAATCTACCTTGCCTCTTCTAAATTCTGGTGGTTGCTGGCAATCCTTGGTGTTCCTTGGCTTGCATCCCTTCAATCTCTGTCTCTGTATTCACATGGCCTTCTTCCCTGTGTCTGTCTGTGTGTCCAAATTTCTTTCTTGTAAGGATACCAGTCATTGGCTTAAGGCCCACCCTAATCCAGTATGGAGTCCCTGGGTGGCACAAACGGTTAAGCGCTTGACTAATAACGAAAAGGTTGGTGGTTTGAACCTACCCAGAGGTGCCTCAGAAGAATGGCCTGGTAATCTGCTTCCAAAAGGTCACAGCCTTGAAAACCCTATGAAGTGCAGTTCTACTCTGCAACACATGGGATTGCCATGAATTGGAACTGATTCGACAGCAACTGGTTTGGTTTTTCTACTCCAATATGACCTTATTTTAACTTGGTTACGTCTGCAAAGACAATATTTCCAAACAAGGTCACATTCACAGGTAGTGGAGGTTAGGACTTTAATATATCTTTTTGAGGGACACAGTTCAACTCACAACAGAGGGGTAAGGACTTCCTTGGTAAGTCGTACTCACACCTGGCTGTTGATCTCCAAAGTGGGCATTCTAACCACTAGCGTCTGCTGCCTCTGGCATAGGAAGAACTCAGTAATGGTCATTAATTCCTCCAGTGGATATTTCTTGAGCACCTACTCTGTGCCAGGCTCTGTGCTAAGCTCTGAGGAGATGCTGAGTACAGCAGAGACAGAAGCAGATGCAGTTTTTTCCCTCATGGAGGTCTCAGGAGGACACGTGGCAGACCTGTCAGAGTTGGGTCATCAAGGGGGTGGGTGTGCAAGGCCATGGGCATATAGGTTTCCCTGTGGGCAGGGCGAGGGCCCCCAACAGCAGGGATCCTTTGGGAAGGCTCTGAGGTGTAGAGAGGCATCTGGAGCTGCTGGTGGTGGTAGGGTCGTCCCCATTGCTGGCTGCTGACCTCAGGCCTGGCTTCCAGTCTGGACCATTCTGGCCTGGGGGTCCTCCAGGCCCATCAAGCCCCTCTGGAGCTGCTCCTGCCCACACTCCATTCAAACTCCTGGCCCCAGGTGCTCACTTACTTCTCTGCAGTGTAGTAAACTGATTATGGTCAACGGGCTCCTAGTTCTTCCCAGGCTGGGGCTGTCCATCTCAGTGAACAGCAGCTGTTAGCTGCTCAGGTGATCATGCCCCAAGTCTGGACATCATCCTTAATTCCTCCCTTTCCTCCACCCTCAAAATCCAATCCGCCAGTGGCTCCCATGGGCCCTCGTCCAAATTGTAACCCAAATCTGTCTACTTCTCTCTACCTGCCCTGTGGCCACCTTAGCCCCAGCCGCTGTCAGCTCTCAACTGGGTCACTGCGGTACCACCTCCTCCCCTCTGCCCTAAGTAACCTGGGCTCCACCTGAGTGGCTCCAAGATGAATCCACTTATATCCCTTAAGGGGCTTCTCGCTGGGAACTGAAGAAACCCACTGTGAGATCTGGCCCCTCTGATGCTCCTGCTCTCCCTCACTCGCTACGTTTCTGAACAGATAATAACAAGGACACTCGTGACTCCTTCCTCTAGACCCCTGACCTTCTGCTGTCCACCCTGCTTTGAGTAACCTACAGGGACCACGTGGCACAGCAGGATAAAGCCCAGGTGCTCATTCTGGCAATCAAGCCTTCTGGAAACAGTCCAGCTCACCTTGCTGGCCTCCTCTCCACACCTCATGAAGGCTCCTTTGGAGTCTCTTTCTGTTTCCCCCTAACCACCAAAAACTCCTGCTCATCCACCAAGGCCTGGCCTAATGCCCACCTCCTCTAAGAAGACTTCCCTACTCCCTGTCCTCTCAGAAGCACTTCTCACGTTGGAGTCCAGCCCTCTGCACCCCCTTCCCCCATCTCTGTCTCCACTGTAACATTGATGGGGGCTTGGGCTCCCTTACTGTCATATTCGCACTGCCTGCTTCACCTACAGGAAGCATGCTCATTCAGTCAAAGTTTACTGAGCACCTACTATGTGCCTAGACTAAGACAGATGAGGGAGAAAGCCCTGGTGATCTACTTCCAAAAATTAACCAATGAAAATCTTATGAACAACAACCTAATATTGCCTAACATAGTACTGAAAGATGAGTCCCCTACATTAGAAGGCACTACACAACAGCTGCAACAATGGACTCAAATACACCAATGATCACGAGGATGGTGCGGGACTAGGCAACTTTTTGTTCTGTTATACATATGGTTACCATGATTTGGAGCCAACTCAGTGGCAACTAACAACAACTATGTGCCAAGCCCTGTTCTCTTCAAGTGCTGGGGACAGAGTGCTGAAGTAAAAAATTTCCTGCCCTTGTGGGGTCCACATTCTAGTGAGGAAGACAGACAAATGAACAAATAAATAAAAACACCAGGCAGCAATAAAGGCTGTGACAAAAAAGAAAGCTGAGTGTGATGGAGGGGTACTATTCCAGAGGGGTAGTCAGGGTAACATCTGAGCAGAGACCTGAGTGAAGTGAGAGAGTTAGCTTTGAAAGATCTGGGAGAAGAGCGTTTCTGGCAGAGGGAACAGCATGTGCTAAGGCCCTGAGGTGAGTACAGATATGACACGTTGAGAAGCGACAAGGAGGTTGGATTGAGTGATGGGGAGAGATGTAGGTATGAGTGGAGAGGTAGCCAGGCTAGATCATGTAGGGCCTGTAGACCAGAGTAAGGACTTTGTATTTTGTCCCAAAAGGGATGGGAACAGTGATGTGTTGGAATCACTCAGGCTGGCTTGCAAGAGCCGATCGTGCGAATCTCTTTCCCGCTCTGTGTTCAGTGATGTCACATTGATAGCTTGAAAGTGGTCAAGGTGGGAGTATTTACACCATAGAAAGTGGCAAAAGCTACAAATTAGCCACTCCCCAGCCCCAACCAGTTTTAAGCAGTTACACTACTGGGAAGTTTTGAGTTGGGCAGTGCCATGATTTGACATAAACATTTTGAAATATAAGAGAATGGAGAGGAGGAGAATGGATAGTAGGAGGGCAGGATAGTTGGGAGGTTAGTGCAGTAATCCAGGTGAGAGCAAAGGCAATGATGGTGAGAAGAGGGTATGTTTTGAATCCAGTCTGAAGGGAGAGCTGACAGTTTGTTGATGAACTGGATTTGAGTTTGTGAGAAAAGGAGTTAGGATGGTTCTGAAGTTTTTGACCTGAGCAATTTGCTAGATGGTGGTTTTGGCCTGAGCAACTTGCTGGATGGAAAAGACTGGGGGAGAAGCAGGCGTTGGGGTGGCACTCAGGGGTTTGGTTCCAGACAGGTGGGCTCTAAATGCCCAATACCTGAAAGGGGATTTCAGACAGGCACAGCGGTGGGACTCCTGAGCTGCATTCGGGTAGAGGTTCTGGCTGGAGACATAGAGTTAGAAGTTGTCAGCGTGTTGATGGGACTGCATGAGCTTGTCTAGGAGAAGGTGGCAGGAAGGGAGGCTCCTCAGCTGTTATGGATTTAACTGTGTCCCCAAAAATAAGTGTTGTAAATCCTAACCTCTATGCCTATGGTTACAATCCCGTTTTGGAATGGGTTGTCTTTGTTATGTTAATGAGACAAGATTCGTGTAGGTACTTTTTTTGTTGTTGTTGTTGTACTTTAGGTGAAGGTTTACAGAACAAATAGTTGCTCATTAAACAGTCAATACACATATTGTTTTGTGACATTGGTTAACAACCCCACGACATGTCAACACTCTCCCTTCTCGAACTTGGAGGACCTTTAATTTTTTTTGGTGAAAATATGCATAGCCAAAGATACACCATTTCAAAAATTTCTACATGTATAATTCAGTGACATTGATTATGTTCTTCCAGTTGTGCTGCTATTCTCACTTTAGATGAAGGTTTATAGAACAAAATAGTTTCTCATTAAACAATACACTTATTGCCCTATGACAATGGTTAACAACCCCACTACATGTCAACACTGTCCTTACTCAACCTTGGGTTCCCTATCACTGGCTTTCCTGTCCCCTTCTGCCTTCCAGTCCTTGTCCCTGGACTGCTGTGCCTCATTAGTCCCGTTTTGTTTTATGAGGCTGTCCAATCCCCGGCTGAATGGTGAACCTCGGGAGTGACTACACCACTGAGCTAAAAGGGTGTCCGGGGGGCCATACTTTCAGGGTTTCTTCAGTCTCTGTCAGGCCAGTGAATCTGGTCTGTTTTTGTGTGTTAGAATTTTGTTCTACATCCTTCTGCAGCTCTGTCCAGAACCCTCTGTTGTGATCCTGGTTAGAGCAGTCAGTGGTGGTAGCCGGGCACCATCCAGCTATACTAGACTCAGTCTGGTGGAGGTCTTGGTAGCAGTGATCTGTTAGTCCTTTGGACTAATCTTTTCCTTGTATCCTGTGCTCTTCATTCTCCCTTGCTCCCAAAGGGGTGAGACCAGTGGAGTATCTTAGATGGCTGCTCACAGGCTTTTAAGACCCCAGATGTAGTGTAGGTGTATCTTGAGTCAATCTCTTTTGAGATATAAAAGAGATTAAATGCAAGCTGGCAAGCAGAGAGGGGGGGAAGAGAGATGCCAAGCCATATGAAGATTGCCCAGGAGCAGAAGCTCAGAAGGGACAAAGACCTTCCTCCAAAGCCAACAGAGAAAGAAAGCCTTCCCTTAGAGCCGGCACCCTGAATTTGGACTTCTAGCCTCCTGGTTTAAAATCAGAAGAGGTGTGCGTCAGGGTTGTATCTTCTCATCATACTTATTCAGTCTGTATACTGAGCAAATAATCCAAGAAGCTGGACTATATAAAGAAGAATGTGGCATCAGGATTGGAGGAACACTCATTAACAACCTGCAATACACAGATGACACAACCTTGCTTGCTGAAAGCTAAAAGGCGTTGAAGCACTTACTGATGAAGATCAAAGACTACAGTACAGCTTTCAGTGTGGATTACACCTCAAAATAAAGAAAACAAAAATCCTTACAACTGGACCGATAAGCAACATCATGTATGATAAACGAAGAAAATACTGAAGTTGTCAAGGATTTCATTTTACTTGGATCTATAGTCAATGCCCATGGAAGCAGCAGTCAAGAAATCAAACAGTGTATTGCATTGGGCAAATCTGCTGCAAAAGATCTGTTTAAAGTGTTAAAAAGCAAAGATGTCACTTTGAGGACTAAGGTGTGCCTGACGCAAGCCATGCTATTTTTTATCACCTCATATGCATGCAAAAGCTGTACAGTGAGTAAGGAAGACCAAAGAAGAATTGATGCCTTTAAATTATGGTGCTGGCAAAGAATACTGAATATACCACGGACTGCCAGAAGAATGAAGAAATCCGTCTTGGCAGAAATACAGCCAGAATGCTTCTTAGAAGCGAGGATGGCGAGACTTTGTCTCACATACTTCGGACATGTTATCAGGAGGGACCAGTCCCTGGAAAAGGACATCATGTTTGGTAAAGTAGAGGGTAAGCGAAAATGAGGAAGACCCTTAACAAGATGGATGGATGCAGTGGCTGCAACAGTGGGTTCAAACATAGCAACGATTGTAAGGATGGTGCAGGACCAGGCAGTGTTTAGTTCTGTTGTACATAGCAATGAGTCAGAACCGACTTGACAGTACCTAAGAGCAACAACAACAATAGCCTCCTAAACTGTGAGAAAATAAATTTCTGTTTGTTAAAGCCATCTACTTGTGGAATTTATGGTATAGCAGCACTAGATAACTAAGACACCAGCATTTAGAGGAAGAACCCAACAAAAGAGTCTGATGAGGTGTGAACCAGAAGACTGGAATTAAGTTGCCCTGTCCTGCCTAGCTGGTATTGTCTTTGTTTTTCAAACTAAGTGTGAGGGGGATGTGTAGAGGAAGGACAGCAGCCCCCTTTCATCTGGCAGTAGAATCCGTCTGTCTTCCCTATGGGGAACCCATTAGAAGGGATTGAGTTGGGGCTGACCATGCCCCCTAATCTTATGGGTGGACACATGCCCCAGGCCTGGACAATCAGAGGATTCCTGCCTCCTCCTCCATTGTGATTGATTCAGGGATAAGCATGTGACCCAGGCTGTGCCAATGACAGTCATCCTTGGTATCTTCTGTTGAAGCTCTTGGGAAGACTGCTCCTTCTGCTAGAGTTGCTCAGCTCAGATGTTATGCTGGGCTGCCATGTCAAGATTGGCTTCATAATTTGCGAGGCCAGTGCAGAGTGAAAATGTTGGGTCCCTTGTTCAAAAAGCAGGAAAAAGTGCCATTGAAGGTACATAAAATACTTTTTCTTCTTTTTGCGGTTTCTCTCACAACTTGTTATTGTGGTTTTTGTCTTGTTTTGTTTTTTTCATGGATGCTTTTTTACAGCAGTTTTAGGTTTACAGGAAAATTGTGCAGAAAATACAGAGTTCTCTTATACCTCCTCCCCATCACATTATTTCTCTTAACATCTGGCATTCCTGTGATACAATTGTTATAACTGATGAGCCAATATTGATTGATACATTATTATTAACTAAAGTCCATAGTTGACATTAGGGTTGACTCTTTCTGTTGTATAGTCTCAAGCGTTGTGACAAATGCATAATGTCATGTGTCCACCATCATAGTGTTTTTTATTTGCTATTTAATGTCATTCTAAGTAAAGAAAAATTAAAACATTACATGATTAGCATGAAGTTTACCATTCACCTCTATCATTGTATAATATTTTAAATGCAAGTATCAGAGCATTTAATTCACATGAAGAATCACAGAATCACAACTTGTATTTTGTGACTTATCCCAGAGAGTGCCTCCAGCTGGCCAGAAAAGACAGACACAAGCCACACTCAGAAGATTAGAAGGAGGAAGGGAGGCTCCTGGCAGGTGCGGAGCCATGCAGGCCACCCACCCCAGCCCTGCTGGCGCACTCGCTCCTATCTGACAGCTGCTGGATTCTTTCTCCTGCCAGCCACTAGAATGATGTGCCAAGCCCTGGCCAGGGTTGGGGTCTGAGGAAGTTAAGCCAGGTGCCCCCACTTCCCACAGACCTGCTGCCCCAACCTATGGCAGAGGGGGTACATGGATTGGGGGTAGAAGAGAGGTTCTCCCTGCCTAGCCATAGCCTCTCAGTCACCAGATACGCTGTAATCCTGCCAGCTCATGGCAGTGATGACCACCACCGTGTCCTGAGGTGCTGGGCACGTGCATCTGACTCCAACCTTCCCTGTGTCTGTGCCCAGGCCCCTTGCTAGGACAGAGGGTGACAATGGTCGTCATGTGGGGGTGGGGAAGGGGTGCCAGGAGGCAGATAACCTGTCCCAGGGAGGCAGGTTGGTGGTGGAAGGCAGGTCCGCATGTGAGTCGAAGCTCCAAGCTCCTGGAACATGCTTATTGTCCCATAGGACTTCACTTACAAAACACAAATTCTAAGATAAAATTATTAAGAATTTCAAGATGGCAAATGCAGAGCATTAAATCCGTGCACGGGGTTGTTCTCAGCGTGGAGCTGTGTGTGACTGCTCTGGTGCACAGCCATAAAGCTAGTCCTGGCCAAGAGGCCAAGGAGTGACAGAAGGCCAAGGGATGAGTAAGTAAGCCCTGACTATATCACATG
Source organism: Dugong dugon (assembly GCA_030035585.1). Lineage (NCBI taxonomy): Eukaryota > Metazoa > Chordata > Mammalia > Sirenia > Dugongidae > Dugong > Dugong dugon. Next base: position 73,869,029 of record CM057471.1, read on the forward strand.
AGCCTCTTAGTCCAGCTGTGCCTGAAGCACGAACACCCATGGACTTCTTAGTTTCTGAGCCAATACATCCCCTCTTTGCTAAAGCCAGCTTTTATTGAGTTTCCGAGGCCTGCACGGTATGGGCCCCACAGAGGAGAGGATCCAGGTCTGGGAATTTGGACACCTGGATGCCTTTCTTGATTTAAAGAATCTTGAAATTGTCCACCCATGTCGAACACCTCCAGGTCACTTAGAGGTCTCATTGGCCCCCTCCCCACATGGATCCTTTATGTTCCCCTACCATGTTCTTTACCTGTTTCAGGCATCAATTTCTCCCTCTGAACAAAGGGAAGCATTATTCTCCAGCCTTCCCAGGTCTTCCCTGGCTAATCTCTGCGGGTGCCAAAGGAGACCCATGGGTTCCACATGAGGGTGGGGGGTGGGTGGCCTGCAAGGCTCTGGGAGTTGGGGAGCAGGAGTGGGAAGGGTGCAAGAAGCATCAAGAAATGACTGTGTTTGGGCGGCAGTAGGGTAAGAGTTAGAGACTCAGGGGCATGGGTGTAGGGAAGGGCCTGATGGGGGAAGGACAAGCTAGAGCAATTTCTCACCAAATGTTTTCTCTTTAAGTCACTCCCTGGAATAGATGCAGTCATTTATTCATTCACCCACCCATTCATTTATTCATCCACCCATTTATTCACTCATCCACTGTGTGTACATGTCTATCTGCATTGCATGTGCAGACAGGCTGTGCCTCAAACTTCCAGGCAGCCATAAGACTTCTAGGAAGGAGACACATACCCACTGGCATCAACCATTCTATGGGTGCTACATTCATCTATGATCAAGCCAGACATACGAGACACTTACACAGTGGTGGCAAAGTGAAAGGCATTACTGTTATTTATAGAAAGCAAACAGTAAACAATAGCAACAGATTCTCAAAAGGAGAAATACCCTTTCCCTAATTACCCATGTCCATTCTTATGTCGCTGGGCAGGCACACCCTGGTTAGATACTGTGTTCATGTCATCTCTGCCTTCGGCTACCACCACGCTGCCTGAGGCTTCTGCTCTGCTGCTGGGCCTTGCTTTGCTGGCAGGAGGACCCCTACACAGGATCTCCTGAGCCTCTGCTGCTGGACCCTTCTAAGCCTCTACCTCCGGCTCCCGCCAAGCGACCCAGGCCTGCAGGGCTCTCTTGCTGCCTAGTGGGGGATGCATGCAGCCCCTGCCTAAGGCACACTCAGTCCTCTGCCCTGCATGGGCAAGCGTTACAGTTCTTTTAGCTTCCCTGGCAAGCCTCCTGCCCGAAGGTGCTCAGCTCTTGATCCATGGGCCAGCAAGCCCACCGCCACTGTCTCTCGCCATCTTGAGCCATCTTCAGTGTTCACTCCTTCTTTTGAGTCTAGGAGGTTCTCAGCACAGGGACCCCAGGTCCTTGGTCCAAAGGACATGCTCTGTTCCAGACTCTAGTTGATGGTAGTGAGGTTCCCCTCAAACTCTGTGGGATTGGCCCTAATGTAAGCCTACTTGTTAATTTCAAATCATGGCCCTCCTACCAGGACCATGAACTGACCAATCCCCTTGGTAGACTATAAGTCGCTCAATTTGAATAGTCCCAGCCAATCATTTTGTGGGAGTTATGAGACCATGGCTAGAAAGGCCATATAAAAGCATTCACTGCACCACATCCACCCATTCATTCATTTACCCAACCACCAAGCATTTATTACTCTCTGAATGAAATGGTTAAACATGAAGTGAGTCAGTGTTGATTTTCCCTGTGTCTGTCAGGCACAGTTGATCCCTGCAGATACCCAGACACCTTCCTGAGGATTAACCTTTTTTTAAATCTGAGTACCAATTTATGGAAAGACACAAAAACCCAACGAAGTATATAGGATACTTCCTCCCTTCTCCTCCCCTCCCCAGAGTAAAAAGATCTTGACTAGTTCTTCTGGGAAAAGGGACTCTTCCTAGGTCATCAATATTGTCCAACAGGAGAGGGTCAGTGGGGAGCATCCAGTGTTTTGCTGGTGAAAAGTTAATATCTGGGCAGAGCTGATCGACAATGGCAGCTCTCATTTACTGGTTGCTTACTGTATGCCAGGCAGAGTGCTGGGGAACCCCTTCTGCATAGGTGGGTACTCTCACATGTATCCTCATTTTGCAGATGCGGAAACTGAGGGTTAGCGAGGTGAAGTAAAGAGCCAATTGTCACCTAGAAAGCAGTGGAGAGCCTGGCTTTGGACAGGTACCAGGTGGGGGTAGCTCCAGGAAGCCCTCTTGTGCTTGGCCTTCTGCCTGATATTCCATGTTCACTCATCCGATATTCATCGACTTTGAGGAGTTTTGCACAAGGAACCCTCACCCAGCCCCAGGACCTCACTCCCAGCCTCCTTCTTTGCTGAGGGCCCCTGGGCTGGGTGTGTCTATGGGCTCAGCTCACCAGGAAGAGGGACAGACCTTGGATTGGCCTGGGCTGCAGCCTGGCCAGGAGCACAACCAGGGAAACTGGTTGGGGCAGCTGACCCAGACTGTGTTTATGCTGGTCCCCACAACCTGCAGGCACCCTCCCCTCCACTGACCTGGGGAAAGGAAGGAAATGAGTTTCTATAACACTAATAATTGCTACTGTTTCTTGAGTGCTTGCTGTGTGTTTACCGGCAGTCCTGGCATAGATGTAACTGAATCCCCTCGACCACCTCAGAGGAGACAGTCTTGGAAAGATCAGGGTGTTCGTTCATGTTCTACATTGGCAAAGCTGGGGTGTGAACCTAGGGGTGAATTAACCAGTAAGCACAGTACGCTCTGGCTTGCATTGAGCAAGGTATGCACGTGGTTAGTTATATTTACTTGTTAATCTGTGGTGACCAATTTCACATGGATTTCACCACATCTTTAATGTGGAGGGGGACAGGTGAAATTGTGCGCTGCAGATTGGTGGGAAGGCACAACTGAGCCCATGTGTACCTTGCTTATTGGGTTATCAGGCCCTGTGTGAACCCAGGTCTCTCTGATGCCAGATATTGAACTCTAATCCACTTCACTTAGAGTACAATTTAAACATCTTACCACGATCACCAAGGGCCAAGGTGAACTTGTTCCTGCCTCCCGTTCTGGCCCTACCTCCTGCCATCTCCCCCTTGCCTGCTGCCTCCGCTGTGCAGGCCTTTCTTCTGTTCCTTGAACATGCTGGATTAGTTCCTGTGTTTAGTCTTTGCACTGCTGTTCCTCTTGCCTGGAACATATTTCCACCATCATTCCGTCCAGCTGCTGTGGTGGGGATTTCTAGTGGGTCACCTCTCCTTCCTAGACCCTTCCAGATAGGCAGGGTCACGGCACCGGTTCTGGCCGATGGGCTGTGAGTGTAAATGAGAAGACTCACTTCCTTGCGGAACTCCTAGCTCTCTTCATTGGCTGAGGTGAGTCTGGAAGTCTTGTGTTGACATAGAAGCAGCCTGAATCTCTGAGTCACTGCATGGAGCACAGCTGCCTGCAAAAGTTGTGTGACTTAACTGGACTTTTTATGGTCAAGAAATAAATCTCTGTTGTGTTAAGTCTGAGATTTGGGGCTTACTTTGTTACTGCAACATAGCCATTCCTCTACTGACTAATATAGCTGGCTCTTTCGGGTCTTGGCTCAAATGTCACCTCAAGGAGGCCTTCTCTGATCACCAAATCTAAAATGGTGCTGCCCCTCCACACCAGTCCTCTCTAGCCCATTTCCCTGTTTTTATTTTCCCATAGCACATATTTAATTATTTATTGGTTTACTTGTTTATTGTCTGTCTCCCCACTAGAACGTAAGCACCACAAGGACAGGGCCCTGTCTTACTCATAGCTGCATCCTTAATGCCTGGCGTATACAGATACTAAAAAATATTTGAATGAATGAATGAATTTATTGAATGAGCAAGTGAAATAGGTAGATGACCATGCTCAGAGGTACACGTGGACTCTGATATTGATGCCTGCATTCTTCTTACTCTGATTGGACACAAAGCCTCAAATCAACAGAAAGCTGGAAGCAATGCTTGCTTTTTCAACTTGTAGAGCATCAAAGCTGGTTTAGGACCTTACTTCTTTCTCTGACTTTAGATGTGGGCATGTGGGCCTGAAAAGGTAGTGACTCATCCCAGGTCCCAAGGTCAGACCGTGGCCGAGCCAGAACCAGCCCCTGGGACTCGCAACTCCTGGTTCAGTGCTCTTTCTACTGAGCTTTGCTGCTTCATTTTTAGTTTCAGCCCAAGTTGCTGAAAATATTTCCCAAGCTTATTTGCCTCTTACCACCCACATGCCCCATAATCAGCAGCTCTGAACAAATCATTCTCTGATGATTAATGGGTAGGACTGGGCAGAACTGGGGCAGGGGTCAGAGATGAGAATGAACAAGTCTCCCTCCAGAACACCCCCTCAACAACATCCTCGAGAGGAGCCTTCATTTTGTCTCCCTCTTTTAACAAAAAGAGTGCAGGAAGGTGAATTCTGGTTAACCCAGGCATTTCGATGAGAAGTCTGTTTCTCTGGGATTTTACCTGAGCCTGCCCCAGACAGGCTGAACATAGCTGTTCCTTCCTCTCTGCTCCATAGCATGCTGTGTATCAACTATAGCACCTGTCATGTTGCATTTTTCTCTGAAAAGTGTAGTGTTATTTTTTTCTTCTAAATATAAAAGTGATACATGCTCATTGTAGAAAATTTGGAAAACGTGGAAGTGGATGAACAATACAATAAAGGTCATCTGTAACCCCTCCATCTGGTAACAGCCATTTCACCATTTTTGACCTTCTGTTCAGCCTTTTATATCTACACATGGGTATAGATAATAATACCTGTACCCTAGGTGCCCCCAGGCCCCACCAGTTGGAGGTATCAAAGTGGCCATGTTAACCTTAGCATGGCCCCTCTCGCCCTTCATCTGGCTGGTAGGGATCTCAGCCTCCCTTCAAAGCCTTTTCACTTATACCTGGGAGTCCCTGGAGAAGCCACATGTGCTCCCAGCCATGTTATCCCACTTTGGCCTCCTTGTGAATGTCCACTGTCCTAAGTCCCCTGAGGGTGGCTCCTGCCACTGTCCCTGCCGTGGAGCCTTCTGGGAGAACCTGGCCCCTTTCCCTGGTGAGTCCTCAGTGGTAAACACGGGAGATACCAGATGGCCCTGGAGTCCCGCTATCCTGGCCAGGAGCAGGGAGAGTGCTCCTCCCCAGAGCTGTGTTGGCTGCAATCAATCACCCAGGACCCAAAGCAGCCCTGCCTGTACCCTGGATCTCCCCAAGACGCACATGAAAATGCCACCTTTAGCTTGCAGCCCCGTTCTCTGGAGGACATCCTTGGTTTGTCTACCCAGTATCCCCTTCTCTAAGAAGACCACCTCCTTTTCTGCCCACATTCAACATGAGCTTCCAGTGTGGGCTGCCAACTACCCTTCAACTCTGGCCATGAGCTTTGGGACAGGATCAGATTTAGGAAATGATAGAATCTTTGCTGGGATGTTCTGAGTCAAAAATAAGGGAAGAGGACACCTCTGGGTGGGGAGGCTGTGAGGTGGGAATCCAGGAACTGCCTTCTGCTGCTGTAGTGAGAAGAGGGTCTGCAGTAGGAGAAGCTTAAGTGCAGAAAGGGCTACAGGAGACAGAGAGCACATCCTGGAGAAGATTTGATCCTGGATCCAGTTGTGCCTGAGGCCAGCTGCACCCCTGCCCACCACAGTTTAGTGCCGTGAGCTACTAAATCCCACTTTTGCCCCAGCTGGTTCCCATTGGGTTGCTGTCCCCTGCCACCACCCAAGAGTCCTTACTAATACCAGGAATATCGGTCAGTCTTTGCCTTGGGTGGGGTGGGACACAGACACCAGTGTCATTTGCGTCTCCCCATCCCTCGTCCCTGGGACCAGGAACATGAAGTATCAGGGAGGGTGTTCCCAACCCACTAGTTCACGGCCGATCAGACCCCAGACCCAGTTTAGGTTCAGTCTGAATTAATCCATATTATTATGTAAACAACATCAGGCTCAAATGCCAACTTGCATTGTAATGTGTTAAAATTCTTCCCCACTGGACTGTGAGCTTCAGCAGGTAGAGACTGGCCACTTCTTAGTTGTCTGACCTTGGGCAAGTTTTCTCGTTTCTAAAACTAGGATGCTAACAGAATCTACCTCAGAAGGCAGCTGGGAACATGAAATAAGCTAATCCATATAAAGGGATTTGCTGTTAGTGTTTGTGTTGGTGAGTTCAGTCAAGGCTTTGCACAGGCTGGACGCCAAGTGGGCTCTCTGTAAATGTGTGTTGGGTGAATGGTGACGCAGAAAGACCCAGCCCCTGGTGTGCGTGCCTTGCGCATGAGGGACACACACGGGCACATATTCTCTTTCAATCTCCCTCTCTCTCTCTCTCTGTCTCTGTCTCTCTCTCTTGCTCTGACACACAAACACACACACACACACACACACACACACGCACACATGCATAGAAACACCCAGATCTTAGTGCCCTGCCCAATGGTCCTCCTGGGAGCCCTGGGCATCCCCAGCCCCTGGCTTCTCTGGAGGGCAGCCTGTAGCTCTCAGAGGCTCTGGGCGGTCATCCCAGTAGCTCCACGCTGCTGGGAGCGCAGCTTGGAGCCTGGCTCAGCCTACACCACGTATCAAGGGCAGCAGGACCTGCGCTGTCCTAGGAGCTAGGGGAAGTGTGTGTGTCTGTGTGTGTCTGTGTGTGTGTGTGTGTGTGTGGTGGAGGTGCTGGGGAGTGCTGGTTAACCTGTGGGTGCCAGGGGCTCGCCAGGAGCTACTGGAGCTGCTGTTCTCAGGACGCTTCCCCTCTTTGCTGCTCTTTGGGGTCCCCAGTCTTTTCCAGTCCCCCCACTTCCCCAAGCAGCAGCCCCAGTCCTGCCTGGGGGCTCTTGTGGGCTCTGGCTCAGCCTTTTCACAGGAAGGACAGGCGCTTGTCTGTGGATCTGGGTCGGACTCCTGGTTTTCCTGCCTGCCTGCCCCTTATCGCTTTCCTATGACCCCCAGAGTCAGGCATCCCACCTTTCAAGGACCCAACCTTTCTTTCTGTTGTGCTACGCACGGGAGTATTAGTCTCTTTGCGTGTTCTTGGCCGGCGTGTTGTATGCTGTGCCAATGCCCCGGGGGCTGTGAGTGGAGTGAGGATGCTGCTTGGAGCTCATATGTTGGGGACAGTGTTTTTTGCTGGGTGTGGCGCACAGGGTAGTGTCAGGGCTGTGGCGTGTGTTACTGTTTTGTGTGGAATGTCTCCGTGGGGGATATAGAGTGCCACTGGGTTTTGTTTTGGGTCACCGCGTATTATGGTCACCGCATTAACCCTTTGTGTACCTGACCAAGGTCCCTGAGCCCTGAAAAGATAAGGTGTTGGTTGAGGGGGTGGGGTGACGGGGTGGGGGGCGGGGAGAGTACTTCTCTCCCGCGTGCTCCCCGGATCTTCCATTCGGTTTCGCTCGATCCTGATCTCGATCTCGATCTCGATGTGCCTGAGCCTGTTGGCGCAGCTTAAGCTCTGAAAACCTGGCGGAGGGGAGGAGAACCCTGGTTCCGGGTCCAGCTGCGTTCAGAGCAGCCCACGACCTATACTCCTTTGGCGTGGGGATCCCGGGGACATGTAGGGGACCTCCTAATCCCGTTGGTCGGTCCCTTCCCGTGCCCAGCTCCGCGTTTCCAACAAAGGCGGCCGACCACATGCCCCCTCCTCGACGCCGGCCAAGAGTGAGGACGCACGCCGTTATCGGGTTCCGTCCCCGCCAGGGCTGGGTTCCAACGCGGCTCTGCGCCCCAGGTGGGCGCGGAGCAGCCCCCAGCAGCCCTGCAGCCCCGGGTTATGCCTCGTCCACTCCCAGCTGCAACCACTGCAGCGCCCTCGAAGTGACGCTAGGGGGAGCTCTGGCAACTGGCTTGGTGGATTGAATCAAAACCTTGCATCAAACAGCTATTTCCTTGGACGTGCAGGGGAAAAATGGGGAGGGGGGAGACGCACTGTTACCCCTCCCCAGCAGCTCCAGACTCTTCCCGTGGGAGGCCGAGAAAGCAGCCCTGAGGGGGTGAAGATGCCTTTCTTCTCCGTAACTCACGCCTCCAGAGCCTCTCTCTTCCCCAGCCCCCATCACGGACCTTCGCAGCCCCCCGTGCTCTTGAGTGTCCCCGAGAACTTCGGCTCGCACGACACCGGGCCCCAGGAGCCGCGCTGGCTCCTGAGACTGGATTGCTTCCGCCTCTGGGAGTCTAGTGTGGGAGCCTCTTGGCCGCAGTCCTCCTCTCGCTGCAGGAGGCGGGAAGGCTGGGTTTGGGGGAGTGAGCGGTCTTTCGGGGTAGACAGAAGGCTCTCACAAGAATGGGGAGCGCCGGGGTGAGAGCGAACGAGTCTCGGGGAGACAGCCAGAGATAGAGGAACACCAACCGAGACACTATCAAACAGAGCAAGATGCTGCTTTGCTTTTTTTTGGAGGGGGGTGTCTTTTTTTCCTATCCCCTTTGCAGAGCTGGAACCACCCTGCGCGCCCCCGGGCCCGAGCCGCGGCTCCAGATGTGAGTTTAGTTCCAGTGGGGAGAACGCGAGCTTCCTCGGGGCCTTGGCACATTCTCCCACTCTGAGGTCATTCAGTAGGTGGTCACAGCGGAGAGCGTGCATGAAGCCTTCCTGCCTCCATCCACTGGGGAGGAAAGAGAGGCGGGAGGGAAGGAGAGGAGAGGGAGAGGGGAGGGGCGCGAGGAGGGAGGGAGACGCCGCCAGCACACCACCAAGTGGCACCGAGCAGTGATAACAAACTCAACTTAAAAAAAAGGAAAAGGAAAAACTTCCCCAAGTTGCAGCTCGAGACGTGCGGACGTGCGGGCGGAGGCGCTGGGTGGGGAGTGTGGGTGGCCTAGGAGCCCCCCGGCCTTCTCCCGCTGTTCTCCCCGGTCGCAGAGAGCTCAGATTCGAGGCCGACCAGGCCCTGCGCCTTGGCTGGGCAGGAAATCTGCTGGAGGCTGGCTCGGCTTCCTGCTGCAGACCCCGGAGGCGGCCCTTTCCAGTGGGGGGCAGGTCACGCAGAGGAGAGGGAGCTTGGGATGCGCGCGGCACCGGATTCAGCATTTCCCACCCCTGGCTCCCCTCCCCGGCCCTGCGGATGTAGGCAGATCCCACCAGCCCAAGCCCAGAAGAGCTGGGGTTTGCATGGGGGTGTTTATGTCTCTTCCCACACTGTCCTCCTCACACCCCCAGGCCACTCTGAAAACAAGGCACCACCATCCTCTATAATTGACTTTTTATTAAGATTATAAATTTAAACAATCTGAACAGTTTTATCCGGTGATATACAATTCAGTATGCACAAAAATACATGGGAATGAAGAAGGGCCGAGAAAGAATGGGTTGGTAACTTGTTTTGGAGTCCACATGGTGCTGATGGCAGAAGGCCAAAGGGGCTGTAGGCGAACCCCACCTTTTAACAACAAAAAGGCTTTTAAATTAAACAAAATCTGTCGAGCTGAAGACACAGGACAGGTTTCTCACAGGCTCGAACAATGCTGGTTTCATGAAATGCAACCGAAGGCTGAACCAGGACAGTGCAACTTAGAAGCACACACACAACCACCACATCTGACCAGGAACTTAGTGAAAAGTCTCCAACACAGTCGGCGGTCCGGGCCCCTCCCTCCCTCGGGGCCGATGGGATCCAGGTGAAGGAATCGACTTCCTTTTTTGTTTAGTGAGGACCGCAGTGCTGGGCATGATGGGAAATGTAGTCCGACGTGCCCGCCCCCAACCCCTTCCCCAGTGTCCGTGAGTGTCGGGGTGTCGGACTCCACCCCCGAGTCCGGGAGACCGGTAGGGGAGGGAAAGAACGGAGCCAGAGGGGCGGAGAGAGGAGGGATTCAAGACACCCGCCCCGGGAAGAAAAGAAAAAAAAGTTGAAGTGTTTTCATTTCTGCCTTCTCATTTTGAGAACTTTGGAGGCCGCCTCCAGAGAGGAAATGTGACCCAAACGTCCCTTTCGGAGATAGGGTTTGCCTTTGTTTTTACTCAGGATTTCACAAGACTCATCTCTCACCCCACGGAGGGACTCGGGAGAACGGAGCGCCCGGCTTCCTGGGTCTGACAACTGATTAGAATCGGCGTTCCGGGCCCCGCGCCCTCCTGCGCTGCGCCCCCGCGGCGCCCCGGTGTCCTGGGCGTCCTGCCTCGCCCCCGGTTGCCCGGCACCTCCTCTGGGCAGCAGCCCTCCCTCACGTGGCTGGCTCCTCGCTAAACCCCACTGCAATCACTACAATAAAAAGAAAAAAAGAGTAGGGGAAACACAAAGCATACTTAAATAGGCGCTTTTTCTCTCTGCAAAAATAAAGTCTAAGATCTTAGATTTCTTTTTGTTTTTATTTTACAATTTATAAAACATCAGCCGCCACCCACTGCTCGCCCCCAGGTCAGCCCCGAGTGGCCGGGCGCCCGCTCACTCCCGTCTCTCGTCCCTAGCCCAAGTCTTTGTTTGGCCCCAGCCCCGCGGGGACCCGGGGACCCGCGCCTTCGGGGGTCCCTAGAAGGCGACAATGGCTCGAGTCCAGGCGCCGAGGCTGGCGAGCGCCTGCTTGGCGCACAGCTGCCCGTTGAGCGGCGGCGGCTGCTCCGAGGAGTCCGGCTGTCGGCTCACCAGCCCCGAGAAGCCCGAGCCAAAGATGGAGATCAAGTTTGAGATGTTGGACGCGTCCGGGGACGCGTCCGGGCAGAAGTCCTCGAAGCGGGCGCGCTTGCAGGGGGCGAACGGGGCGCCCCCGGGGGGCTCGGCCCCCAGCTCGCCCGCGTCCTCCTCCTCGTCGTCGTCCTCCTCCTGGCCCGGGTAATACTTGCGCTTGCAGCCGGCGGCGGGCGCCAGGCCCGGTCCCGGGGCGCCCTGGCCACAGCAGGGGCAGTGGGCGGAGGCGCAGCAGTCTTGGTGCAAGTAGCCGTTCTCCACCGTGGTCACCACGTGAGTGTCCAGGTCTAGCACGGTGGTCTGGCTGCTGCAGTGCACGCCGAAGTCCGAGGGGGCCGGGTACGCGCCCCGGTAGAAGCCGGGGGAGGAGGAAGGGGTCGGGGAGGAAGACGGGGAAGCGGCGGCCGGAGGGGCCGCCCCTGGGGGCGCGGAGGGCGAGGAGCAGGCGGCCGAGGCGCGAGGGTCCCGCGGGCAGAGCGCGGCGGGCGCAGGCGGCGGCAGCGGCACAGGACCCGGCTGCAGCGGCTCCAAGGGCGGCCCGCGGTGGGGCGCGCCGTGCGGCGGCTGGAGCGCAGCGCACCCGGGCAGCTCCGAGAGCGCCCCCGCGCCGCCCGCGGGCGCCCCGGCCGCCGCCGCCGCACAGCCCCTAGGGGCCGGGTGCTGGTGTTGGTGCAGCTGCTGCTGGAGGTGCAGCTGGTGAAGCTGGTGGAGCTGGTGCAGCTGGTGCCGGGCGGGAGGCTCGCGCGCCTCCGCGTCCCCGCCGCCGCCAAGTTGGAGCGGGCCGAAGTCGGCCGCGCTGGCTGGCATGCCCGGCGCCGCGTACGCGAGATGCTGGTGCTGGTGGTGGGGCGGCTGCTGCTGTTGCTGCTGCTGCTGCTGGCGCCGGTAGAGCTCCGCGTAGCGCTCGCTCAGGTAGAGCTGGCGCGCGTTGCGAAGCACGTAGGACACCAGGAGGTTCTTGTGCAGCTTGATGCCGCCGCGCTGGGTCCGGGAGCTGTGGATCTTGCGCAGGGAGATGCTGATCAGGCTCTGGGCGTCCAGGGCGCACTCCATGCTCCCGCGGAGACGGCGGCGGCAAAGCAGCCGCCGCCGCTGCTTAAGCTAATGCTGCTGCTGTTTCTGCTTCCAGCCGGCCTCTGGGGCGCGCTGGGCAAGGGGAACGGCGCCCGGGTCAGCGGGTCGGCTGCGCTCCCAGAGGCGCCGCCACCAAGCGCTGCGCACCACCCGCGGGTTTCTACTCCCCAGACGGCGCCAAAGCAATGAGCCTAGGCCGGCCCCGGCCCCAGCTATTTAGCCGGGTGCGCGGACCCCGCCCCACACCTGATGAGCCAATAGGAGTGCCAAGAGCCTCCCGAGTGACAGGCGCTGCCCGCCCCAGGGCCACCTGGCTGGCCAATCAGAACAAGGCGGTTCCTTTGTGCTATTCAAATACAGAACGGACCCCGGGCAGCCAACGCCGCAGCTGCCTCGAATGTTCTCCTAGGGCCGCGGCGCCGCGCGGGACTCAGAGCCGCCGGTGCTGCCGCCTGCAACAAGGGTCGCCTCGCAGCAGCCACTTTGGAGCCCGCAGCCGCCCCAGGCCTGGCTCCTGGGAGCCAGGGGTCCGCTCACCTGTTTACCGCCGAGACTGGCTCCTCCCCCTTCCGCGCGACTGGGCCTCACCTGTCGCAGGTGCGCGCGGCTCCCTACTCCCGGCCTTAGGGCGCCTCCTCTTTCTCACCTGCAGCCCCTCGGATGACCCGCGGGACCCAAGACCTTTGCAGGAGGCTGGTGGGCCCGCCAGCTTGACGCTGGAGGCTCCTCGAGGGAGACAGGTTTGGGAGTGCCCTCGGCATCGGAGAATGTTGGATTTGACTCCCTAAGTTTTCGACTGAGGGGCCTCAGAGAATTCTCGAGAAGAGCTGTGTTCCCATTTGTCCTACGGGAAAAGTCAAAACATCATGAATGTTGGCCTCCTTTGGTGGGAAGGCTCTGAGGCGTGCCTCAGGGAGTCTATGGGCTCTGCAGACAACTGAGGCCTAAAGGCGTTTTGAAAGTTGAACACTGAGTTTCCTAATCACCAGTTCTGTAACCTTTCCTTTCCAGCCTAACTAATAATAAAGACAATAGGTACTATTATGTGCCTCGTATGGGGCAGGCTCCTGCCTCAAATACCTTGAATTCCTCACAAAAACCGTTTTGCAGAAGAGGAACCTGAGGCTCGGAGAAGCTGGTGACCCTTAGAGTCACACAGCTCCTAGTGGCAGAGCTAGCTTTGCACCAGGTCTGTGAGCTCCAGAGGGGATGTGAATACCAAGGGCAGAGGAACTCACCCATTTAACTTCTGTTGACACTGTTTGAATGGTTCCTTATCCTGAACCATTCTTGGGCCACCTCCTTCCAGCTGGGGACTGAGACCATAGGAACAGAGCGGGACAAGGTTGCTGATGCCCGGGACTCTATCTGGAGTGGGAGGCCCGAAGGGGGTGAGTGCTGCTCTGGGAGGGGGGTGTCCAGGGCACCCAGGGTGGGGGCTGCACAGGCAGCTCCAGAGGCTCCTCTGGTGATCAGCAGGTTTACCTGGAAAGGCAGTTCTTGAGTTGTTCCTCGAGGGACACACAGACTTCACAGGGACTATGAGAGATCAGCCAGGGAGCCTTGTATGGGATGAGGCAGGGGGAGGCATGAGAGCAGACTTCCTACTATTTCATCCCCTGCTCAGGGTTTCCTCTGAGCCTCACTCCATTCCTCTGGCTGTTCTCCTCAGCTCCTGATTTGTCCCTTAGCGGGACTGGGTCTCCCTCTAGCCTCAAGAATTCTCAAGATTTGTTTCCTCAAACAATTCTTTCAGCATCTACTCAGTGCCAGGCATTGTTAGGGGACAGTCACCCCATTTTTCAGACAAGGAAACTTGGATGCTCACAAGTTAAATGATTTTTCCAAGGTCACAGAACTCCATGTCCATGTCCAGTACTCTGTCCTTCCCTAAGAAGAATCTCAAACTGGTTCGAGCCCCAGTGAACAATAGCATTTCTCCCTGCCCCCACCCAGAGAAGCCAGGTGGAATTCAGAAAAGAGCATCTCACTTTGATTCTATTGGTGATGTTGTGATGTTGTTGTTGGGTGCCATCCAGTCAATTCTGATCCCTAGCGACCTCATGTGATAGGGATACACAAACCAAAACCAAATCCTTTGCCATCAAGTTGATTCTGACTCATAGCAACACCAAGTATTAACAGCGTAGAACTGCTCCATAGGGTTTTCTTGGCTGTAATCATTATAGAAGCAGATCCCCAGGGCTTTCTTCCAAGGTGCTGCCATGTGGGTTGGAACCACCAAACTTTTGGTTAATAAAACCAAACCAAACCCATTGCCATCGAGTCAATTCTGACTCATAGCGACCCTACAGGATCGATTAGAACTGCCTGATAGGGTTTCCAAGGAGTGGCTGGTGGATCTGAACTGCTGACCTTTTGGTTAGCAGCTGTAGCTCTTAACCACTGCTCCACAGTCATGTGCAAACCATTTGCGCCACTCAGGGACACACAGGGCTGTGGAATTTGCTCATGTAATAACACCTGTATGAATAAAAATATACTGCCCCTTACTTCTCCTTAGGATCTGTCTTAAGACACATGGAGGTTTCATTTACTTATTTCTGAAGTTCACCTTGAAGATATCACTGGCATGTGCAGGGAAGTGGGAGGTCTTTCCAGCTGTGAGGACTCAGTTGCAACAGTCCAGCCCGGGAGTCACAGTGTCCGGCACATTGCAAGCACCCAAGGATGTATTATTAATGCTTATTTCAGGCCTTCCTCCTGTCCTTGCCCAGTATTTACTACTCAGAGAGTTTTTGTGTCTTTCTTAAGGTCTCACAGCCAGGAAAGAGTGGAGTCAGGATTTGAACTCAGATCTGTCTGTTTCTAGGTTCTTTGAAATCAACCACTTGTTTCCCCAGTTGGTGGTGCTGAGTCCAGTTCTCAGGGCCCAGCTTACGGTGAACGTGACCCTAATTTGATTAACACCCATCACTTTCCTGCTAACTGCTCTGAGGCCAGGGCCTGCAGGAGTCCGTAAAGAGGCAAATATCAGACCCAATCTCAGCTTAGTTACAGAGCTGTCGATAGCCCTTCTCGGAGCTGTGCTCCATAATACGATTCTGGGGGTCCAGATGGGGATCAGGGTGGGATGGAAGTGGATTCTGAGACACAGGCTTGTGGGCAGGGGAGCTAGGCCCCTCCCCTGGCCGTTCCTCATGGCACCTCCCAGCCCCCCACTCAGCCTCTGCCACAAGGTAAGTTTTGAGCTCTGCTAAGGCCTCTTCCTCCAGGGGTGGTGCCAATGGTTAATGTGCTTGGATGCTAACCATTTGAAGATTGAGGGCTTGAGTCTACCCAGAAATACCTCAGAAAAAAGGCCTGGTGATCTACTTCTGAAAAATCAGCCATTGAAAACCCTATGGAGTGCAGTCAAACTCTGACACACATGAGGTCGCCATGAGTCAGAGTTGACTCGATGGCAATCGGTTTTTAAGGCCCCTTCATGCCCTGGGGCCAGCCAAGAAGTGATCAGTCCCATCCATGTGGCCCCCTTGTCCGGTCTTCTTTTCTCAGGCCCCACTCTCTTGGCCTTCCCTCCTTCCCAAGAATCGAGGGGTGGGCTAGTGCAGAGGCCTAAGCAGTTGTCTAGCTTAATAAAAACCCTTGATCTTTTTTGGGGTGGCCTGGGAGGGTGACAGCTGTTGTAAGAAAACACTTGCTGAAGGAGGCAAAGAAACAGCTGAGCTACGTGGTGCCCCAGGGAGCAGTGTGGCTTATGGGGCACGTAGTAGGAATTCACAAGTGTTTCTGGAATGGGTGAGTGGCACACAAGGCTTCTGTTAGAATGTACAAAGACTTAGGTAGACTGTCCAGGGAGGTGAGTATGATCTTGTGTGTGAGTATCTGCACGCACATGTTGGGGGAGGCGGAGCGGAGGGGGACAGGTCTGAGTGAGACAAGGCTTCTTGGGATGAAAGCCTAGCCTTATTTGTCTGGACACCTGAGAAAGATTAGAGCCCTTACCTTCCTCCCTCTGGGGAGATTACATTGGGCACTGAGTCACTGCTCCCTGGGGGAAGTTAATTAATGCCTAAATATTTATCTAGTGTTTGCTCAGGCAGCACAGAGCATGACTGGAGTCGCTTGGGACTGGGCTCCCGTCAAACCCAGGTGGTGTCAGGTCCATACCAGAACAGTTACCATCTTGCTGTTTGGGACAGTGCCACACACATCTCACGGACACCGGTCACTCCAGTTCGGAGGAAGGCTCCACGGCTCAGAAAGATTTCTGGACAACACTAGGTTTTCCCCGGTGGTCCTCTAGGATTCTGGTTTGGGGAAGAGGGTGCAGAAGTAAAAGGCTCAACTGGGACCTTGTATTGGGGGTGAGGGGATTAGGTGGGAGAGATTTGGAATTCACCCATTCATTCATTTGTTCATTTGCCTAAGAGATATTTCCAGAACCCTACGCAAGAGTCCCTGAGTGTATTTAGGGAACAGGATGTGATCCTGCCTTCAGGAGGCCTCAACTCAGAAGGAACCAGACAGGATAAATAGACCAGACAGTAAAGGGTGATAAGTCTGTGATAGGAAGAAGAACAGGGCTGGGGTAAGACAGAGGAGGGGCCCCAAAGCTGGTCTGGGAAGGCTTCTTGTGACTAAGCTGAGGTTAGGTCTGAAGGCTCAGCACAGAGCCTGGCACACAGTAGGTGCACAGTAAGTGCTTCTGGAATAAGTAGATAAGTATGTAGAAGGCAGAGGTGCCATCACTGTTAGAGTTGGAAGGGACCTAGAGACCAGGCTACCCCCACCCACCATTTCCAGATTGGTAAACAGGTGGTGCAAACGGTTAAGTGCTCGACTACTAGCCAAAATGTTGATGGTTCAAATGCCTTGGAAAACAGGTCTGGCGATCTGCTTCCGAAAAGTCACCTCCTTGAAAACCCTATTGAGCAGTTCTACTTTGCACACGTGGGGTTGCCATGACTTGGAATCCACTTGATGGCAACTAACATTAACAAACTGAGGTCCAGCGAGGATAAGGGGTTTGCTCAGGGAGCTGGCTCCAAGCTGGGGCCAGAACCCAGGTGACCCGCCTCCCAGTCCAGCCTCTAGCTGCCCCAGTGCACTGTCCTTGTGGCTTAGAGCACAGACCACTCTGTGGGGACTGAGACTGGGGACTGCAGGGAGGTGGCAGGGATGGTGGTGGGGTACGACTGACCACAGGGGTCACTGTTGAGTGCTCTAGCTTACAGAGCCTGTACTGCACCACAAGAAAGCTGTTCTATGATTAGTGGGCATCATGTGAATGTGGCGGGTGTCCTGGAGCTGAGCCATTTTCACCTTCTCCCGTGTAGAACCTGTCACCAGTCTGGCGGAGGTTAATGACCCACAAATGTCTGTGTTTGCCCAGCGCCGTCCTGGGCAACATCCTGGGTGCCCAGAAAGACATTGTGGCCCCTGACTTCAAGAACTTTACATGTAATGAGAAAGATTAACAGCAGCTTGACTTTTGGAGCTCTTGCCCTGTGCTGGGCACTGGGACAAGTGCTTCCCATAGTGGGCTCCCTGAATCCCCATGACAACCTCTGAGGCAGGTTCATTTATAATTCCCATTTTATGGATGAAGCAACCGAGGCATAGAGCAAGGAAGAAGAACTGAGGTTCCAGTCCCAGGCCTCTAGGGAGGAGGGTCTTCTCCCAGAAACACTCTGAGCAGCAGAAAAGGAATGGAGACCCTGTATTGCTCACATCCATTGGCCTTTTGGATGAGTTTTGTATTTGTTGATGGAATGTGCAGGAGGGCAGACATGATCTCTCAACTGAGTTTCTGCCTGAGTGCCTGGCACAGTCTGGGTGTCCATTTATCCATCCATCCATCCATCCATCCATTCATTCATTCAATAACCACAGATAACCACTGAATGTTGGCCAATGTGCAGGGGGCCCTGCTAAGCCCTGGGGAGAACACCAGACACATCTCACAGCCCCATAGTAGGGTTGAAGGATGCTTTTAATTTCTGGGGTCAACTCTGACTGATTGACAGTGTCTACCTGGAGCCCTGGGTTGGACCAGATTTGGCATGTGCCCCAATTGATTAGTGATGTCTGCCAAGGGCTCAGCCAGGAGCCTTTGTGGTAAGTCTGCTGTGCAGCTACTCCTGGAGTGAGGATGGAGTGTCTGTCCAGTGCTTTGGACATTTGATGTGGTTTAGCAGACGAAGTGGGGACCAGAGGTCAGAAGAAAAGAGTCCTAGTCTCAGATTGGCCTTGTTATCCCTAGGTAACATGTATTACCTCTCTTAGGCCTCAGTTTCCTCATTTGTCACCTTCTTCCAGGAGGTACTACGAGCCATCAGATGACTTGAAAGTGCTTTGAAAAGTTGTAGGGACAATGGAACTGTGAAGGGGTTAGTAATTTAAATGAAACAGGAAAGTCTCCCCTGCCCCCTTTCTCAAAATCCTGCCAGAAGCCACCGGATTTGTCTTTGGTCTCACTTTGTGGGGAAAGCAGCCCTTTCTAGAGATGCTGGGCAGGCCAGAGTTAATCTCAGGACCAGCCCTGGGTAGGTGTGTGGGGTAGGTGGGAGGTGGCCTGGTGGTTCCTGGCTAGAAGCTGTTTTTATAACTCACTTAGTACAGACCTTTGTCCCCTCACAGGGCTCAGCTGGGAGTTTCCAAGGAGCGGGAAGTCCTTGGATCTTAGGAACTGAATCTGAGAATTTTTGTTCTTTTCATTTTAGTGGTGGGAGATGGTGTACTTTCTGCCTGCCTCCCCAGCCTCCCTACCCTGTGAATAATAACCATAGACACCATGTGCCAGACAAGGGACTATGTTTAACATAGATTTTTTTCATTAATCCTCAGAACAATCCAACAAGGTGGGTAACATTAAAATCTCCATTTTACAACTGAGGAGACTGAAGCCTGAGATGTGAAATTCCGTACCCGGGGCCACACCTGGCAGCTACGTGGGGAATGACCTCTGGTCTGTGCTAGGGAAAGACCATCTTCATCCAGCATTGGCCACCTAGGCCTCACCCTACCTCTTTTGTTCATTCATTCCCATTTGCTCATTCATTTACTCACCCTTTTATTCTTTTGCAAGTATTTATTAAGTACCTACTGTATTAGGTCTAGGGGTTCCTGGGTAGTGCAAATGGTTTGCACTTGACTACTAATCTAAAGGTTGATGGTTTGAACCCACCCAACCAGCCAGTGACCCTGTGAAAGAAAGGCCTGGTGATCTGTTTTGGTAAAGATTACAGCCAAGAATACCCTATGGAGCAGTTCTACTCTGTAACACATGGGGTCGCCATGAGTCGGAATTGACTCAACAACATTGGGTTTGGTTTTTGTATTAGGCCTTAGAATGACTCAGTCCCTTACATTCCAGGCTGGAAATAAAAAATAAATAAGATTTCCATGAGGGCAATAAAGGAAATAAATAGGGTTTCATGGTGAGGACTAGTGGGAGGGGAGAAGGTCTAGCCTCCCGGGCTCCTGGGCAGAGGGTCCCAAGCCCCCAGTCCTCCTCTGGGTGCCTCTCCTCCTTGAGTTTCCCCACTGCCAAGCCCCTGCTTTGCTTGGCCCAAACTCTACCACAATCTGTTCTGAAGCGCAGTCTGCTCTCACGTCCCTCTCGATCCCCACAACTGGTGAATTTTTAATGCTGCTGATGTGGAACAAAGCAGAGATTTGTTTTTGTTTTGAGAGCATTTTCAAAAAAATCACTTTGTGTGTGTGTGTGTGTGTGTGTGTGTGTGTGCTTGAGTGTGTGTGTGAAGAGAGAGAGAGACAGCCCAGTGAGTTCCATACAGCTGTCCTCAATTCATCTCCTGAACTCCGTTTTCTTTTTGTTTAATTTTTTAAAACAGGGGGCCAAATAGGATTTCTGTCGCAGACCTTGTGTTGGTGAAAGGGCACAAGGCAGGACCCTTGACATCCATGTCCTCTGTGAACCCACTCAGGCCCTTGGGATTCAGGCACTATCATCACCCTGGTCATACCTGAGGAGACAGGAAGAAGCTTTGGTTCAGGGTCGTCCTACTAATGAGGGGTGGTATGGGGAACAGGATTCACACCTGGGCCTCCGTTGCCAAGCTCTTTCCACCAATCCACACTGCCCGTCCCATGTCACACCTGAGCTCAGGGCTAAGTGAGTGGCCTCATGAGGGGTGGAAATGAGGGAAGGAGCCCAGCCTGTGACCTCAAAAAGGCTGGTATTAATCTAACTGAAAGGGAGAGGAAAGGGGAGAGAGGCTTAAAGGAAGGAGAGTGGAGCCTAGTGGTTTGTGCTGGTGGAGGGGGCAGGTCTTTTCCCAGAACTGACCCCAGGATGTAGCAAAGTGGGCCTCTGCCTTATGTCCTGCACGATGGCGCCCAATGCCCTCTTCTTAGCCTATTATTGAGCTGCTAACCAAAATGTCCAACTCATAGCAACCCTACAGGACGGAGTAGAACTGCCCCATAGGGTTTCCAAGGAGTGGCTGGTGGATTTGAACTGCCAACCTTTTTGGTTAGCGCCGTAGCTCGCCATAGCTGTTAACCATTGTGCCACCAGGGCTGTGGAGTTGCTATGAGTCAGAATTGACTCATTGGCAACAAGTTTGGTTTTTGGTAACCAAAAGGTTGGCAGTTCGAATCCACCAGCCGCTCCTGGGAAACCCTATGGGGCAGTTCTACTCCGTCCTGTAAGGTTGCTATGAGTCAGAATCGACTTGATGGCAACGGGACTGTGTACAAGCTGCTGAGTTCTTTACATAAATCATCGATATAACTGAAGTACTTTTATCATCGTGTCCATTTTACAGACAAGGAGGCTGAGGCTCAGAGAGGTTAAGTAACTGGAATCTAGTCTGGTCTGCCTCTAATACTGGCTCTTTTAACCTGAGGAAGAGCCTGGGGAGGCAGCTGCCAGGATGAGGAAGGTGTCATCTGGGACTCTCAGAACTGTGACTCATGTATGTCTATGAACCTTCGAGGCTGCTCTGGCACATCTTTTTAGCCTGATTTCACTGGTTTCTAGAACTCAGGGTTGGGAGGGTGCTTTGCCCCATTGCTGTTCCTTTAGGAAGAGCTGTACTGCCCCAGCCTGGAGTCTCACCTTTCCTTTGTGCTGCCTTTAGCCCTCCTTGCCCCAAGGCAAGGTTTCTCCTCAGTTCCTTGGTTTCCCTGCTTGGCAACGTGGACATCTTTAGTCTCACTATCTCATTCACAGGAAAATAGAGTGATTTTTATCAAGGGCTGGGTGAGTTGGGTTATGCTCTGCGCTGCTGCAGTAAAAAAGAATGCCTGAAATCTTAGAAGTTTGACCCAATAAAAGTTTCTTTCTTTCTCACACCACAGCCCAATATGGATCAGATGGCTTTCCTCTCAGATCCAGGCCCCTCCCATCATGCAGTTCTGTCATCTCAGAATCTTTTGTTTCCAGCTGTGCAGATGTGGGGACAGGAGAGAGTGTGTAGGTGATTGTTCAGGATGCTGCAAGGAAAAGCCAGAATTAGTGTTCCTCCTCCTATTGGCCAGAACTGGGTCATGTGGTACCACATAGCTGCAAGGAGTGCTGGGAAATGTAGTCCTCAGGTGTGCTCAGGAGACAAATGAGTGGGCTCAGTAAACACACAACTTTGTCATTGACACAAGGCGATGAAGAATGCAAAAGAGAGGCGTTGACTGTTCAGTGGGCCACAAAAATAAACTGGCTTACCCTTAGCTCGTGGGGAAGGAGCTTCTGATTGCATGGCTACCA
The DNA here is from genome assembly GCA_030035585.1 of Dugong dugon. Taxonomy (NCBI): domain Eukaryota; kingdom Metazoa; phylum Chordata; class Mammalia; order Sirenia; family Dugongidae; genus Dugong; species Dugong dugon. The sequence continues at coordinate 73,890,464 of CM057471.1, forward strand.
AGAAAATTTTTCTTTAAATGTCTGTCTCCCCTACTAGACTGTAAGCTCTCCGAGGGCAGGGCATATGTCTCTGTGCTTGGCAGCTTACTTAGTCCCTGGCAGATAATAGATGCCCGATTAATGTTGGTTATAGGAACAAAAGGGAACCCTGGTTGTGCAGTGCTTCAGCGCTTGGCTGCTAACCGACAGGACCTTGGTTCGAATCCACCAGCGGCTGTGCAGGAGAGAAGAACTGGTGATCGGCTCCCATAAAGATTTCAGCCCAGGGTGCCCTATGGGGCAGTTCTGCTCTGTCCTATAGGGTTGCTCTGAGTTGGAATCAACTTTAGGGCATACCACCACCACCACAACAGGTGAACAAATATTGTCTGTGTGAAAGGATCTTGATGAGCAACTGTTTTACCTCTGCATGTGTCAGATATGTACAAAATATATTTTAACATCAGTCTAGCATGAAAGTCCCTCTTGAAAAAAAATGTTTTAGACCAGTCTTCTCCTTCCCCTAGTGGTAAACACAGTCCTTTAATCAGCAAGCATCATTCATTGTTGACTCATTGATTCTTTGAAGAATGGAGGGATGGATTGATTCACTCTTTAACAGATATTTGATGAGGAGCTACTACGTGATACAAAAGAAAGGGACACAAGAGAAGGGAAGAACAATGCTGCCCTCCCAGGGCCTGCAGTCTACTCAGGGAGACAAAGCTATTCCAAGGTAATTAAATTAACCAATGTTTAATTCTGTGAGACCACAGCTCGATTTCTCACCTGTAATATCATACACTGCATTTAATCTATTCTAAGGCACCCACTTTCTCTCCATAGCTAACAACTCTGAATTGGGATACGTTTTATAGTTGATAACATCTTAGATTTGATGAAATCTGGATATTTCACTCACTGGACTAGTTAACATTTATAACGTACATCATACAACATATCCATCATCTTACATTTAGTAACTAGTTCTGGCTCCATGTTGGTTAAGGCAGACCATTTGGTATTTTTGTCCCTGGGTGGTGCAAACGGTTAACACACTCAGCTGCTAGCCAAAAGGTTGGAGGTTTGGGTCTACCCAGAAGTGCCTCAGAAGAAAGACCTGGTGGTCTACTTATAAAAAATCAGCCATTGAAAACCTTATGGATTAAAAAATGGGCAAAGGAAATGAACAGACACTTCACCAGAGAAGACATTCAAATGGATAACAGATACATGAGGAAATGCTCGGATCACCAGCCATTAGAGAAATGCAAATTAAAGCCACAATGAGATACCATCTCACCTTGGCATTACTGGCACGAATCAAAAACACTGGAAATAACAAATGCTGGAGGGGCTGCGGGGAGATCGGAACTCTTATGCACTGCTGGTGGGAATGCAAAATGATACAACCATTTTGGAAAATGATATGGTGTTTCCTCAGAAAGCTAGAAATAGTCATACCATTTGATCCAGCAATCCCACTCCTAGGAATATATCCTAGAGAAATAAGAGCTGTCACTCGAATAGACATATGCACACCCATGTTCATGGCAGCATTGTTCACAATAGCTAAACAATGGAAACAACCTAGATGCCCATCAACAGATGAATGGATAAACAAACTATGGTACATACACACAATGGAGTACTATGCAACGAGAAAGAACAATGATGAATCTGCGAAGCATCTCATAACATGGATGAAACTGGAGGACATTATGCTGAGTGAAATAAGTCAATCACAAAAGGACAAATATTGTATGAGACCTCTATCGTAAAAACCCATGAAAAAGTTCACACACAAAATGTAACAATCTTTGTTGGTTACCAGGGATGGGAGGGCTGGAGGGGAGATACTAAATAGGTAATAGATAAGTGGTATCTTGGGTGAAGGGTGAGACAGTACACAATACAGGGGAAATCAGCACAACTGGTACAAGGAGAGGTCATGGAAGCTCCATAGACACATCCAAACTCCCTGAGGGACTGAATTGCTGAGTGGAGGGCTGTGGGGACCATGGTCTCGGGGAACATCTAGCTCAATTGGCATAACACAGTTTATAAAGACAATGTTCTACATTCTACCTTGGTGAGTAGCGTCTGGGGCCTTAGGAGCCTGTGAGAAGCCATCTAAGATACTCCACAGGTCTCATCCCTTTGGGAGCAAGGGAGCATGAAGAGAACAGGATACAAAGAAAAGATTAGTCCGAAGGACTAATGGACCACAGCTACCAAGGCCTCCAGCATACTGAGTCCAGTACAGCTAGATGGTGCCCAGCTACCACCTCTGACTGCTCTGACCCGGATCACAACAGAGGGTTCTGGACAGAGCTGGAGAAGGATGTAGAACAAAATTCTAACTCACAAAAAAAAAGACCAGATTTACTGGCCTAAAGGAGACTGGAGAAACCCCGAGAGTATGGCCCCCAGACACCCTTTTAGCTCAGTGGTAAAGTCATTTCCGAGGTTCACCATTCAGCCGGGGAGTGGACAGCCCCATAAAACCAAACAGGACTAATGAGGCACAGCAGTCCAGGGAGAAGGGCCAGAAGGTAGAAGGGGACAGGAAAGCTGGTGTTAGGGAACCCAAGGTTGAGTAAGGATAGTGTTGATGTGTTGTGAGGTTGTTAACCATTGTCATAGGGCAACATGTATACTAACTGTTAAATGAGAAACTATTTTGTTCTGTAAGCCTTCATCTAAAGTGAGAATAGCAGCACAATTGGAAGAGCATAGTCGATGTTGCTGAGCTGTGCATGTAGAAATTTTTGGAATGGTATGTCTTTGGATATGTATATTTTCACCAAAAAAAAAAAAAGGTCAAGAAGGGAGAGGGTTGACATGTTGTGGGGTTGTTAACCAATGTCATAAAACAATATGTGTACTACCGTACTACTGTTTCATGAGAAACTATTTGTTCTGTAAGCCTTCACCTGAAGTACAATTAAAAAGAAAAAGAAAAAAAGGAGGAAAAAAAAAAAAACTTTATGGAGCACCGTTCTATTCTGACACACATGGGGTTGCCATGAGTCAAAATTGACTCAACGGCAACTTTTTATTTTTTTATTTATTTTTTAATTTGGTATTTTTAAGGTCATGGAGAAGGGAAGGGGACCATTATTTGTTGAGAACTGACTATATATGGGATGCTGTGCTCGGTGGTTTACAACATGTGATTTTAAAACACCCTATCGGGTAGATTATTGTAACTTCCCATTTTTACTGATAAAGAGACCAAAGCTTTTCTAGAATCCCTCAGTGGAATAACTGGGATTCTAGCCCATGTCTTATTCCAGAGCCCATGTTCTAGCTCATCCTTCCACCAATCCGTGTAGACACCCGCCCTGTGATGTATGTCATCTGTTCTCTTTTCCAGATGAGGAAACTGAAGTGCATGGAACTTACATGCTTTGCTTAGATTCACAAAGTCAGAAAATGGCAGAGCTGGGATTTCAACCTGCATCTTTTCTCCCCCAGAACCCAAATGCTTAATGACTGTACTCTCCTGTCTCTGGCTTCTTCAAGGCCTTGAAAATGAGGCTGCAACAACAGGGGAACAGTCTTGAGAACCACTCTCCAAAGCAAGTCTGTTTGAGCCCCTCTGTCTCTAGGGATCCTGGATGTGAATGCCCAGAGGGAATCAGATACTGATGAAGCATAAAAGACAACTGGTAAAATTAGTGATGCCAACTTCCTCACAAGGCCAGAGGGGCCTGGGTAACAGAGAGGTGATCCCTATAGTGAACATTTTAGTGGAGTTTAAGCAATTTTGGAAAGTTATTAACTAAGTTTGATTGTTAATGAGAATGTGTATAACGCTGGCAACGGGCTTTGCAGTGAACTTCCCAACGCAGGTCCCAACCCTCCTCCATTAAGGAGCAGCCCTGTGGTTTGGATGGCATTGGCTCTGGATAATCCCTACCAGGCGGGTGTGGGTCATAACCCAGGCCTAAAGCCAATCGGTACAGGGTTCAGAGACAGTTGGGTTAGAGCAAAGCTCCAGACTTTTGTTCCTATGAGGTAGGAATTTTCATCAACTCCATTTTACAGACAAGAAAACTGAGGCTTAGAAAGTGGGATAGATCGGACTATTGTTCAGCAATTATTCACTCTCCTTCTCCCTGAGGCAGAATAGATATTCCTGCTCCATTGACTTTGGCCTTGGCCATATGACTTGCTTTGGCCAAGGGACTGTGGGTGGAAGAGACAGCATGTCTCCTAAGAGGAGGCCTTAGAAGATACTGAATGTTTCTGCTCTTCCTCTTATGTATCTGTGACCTGTCATGACAAAATACATCCCATTTAGTGTCTGGCCCATTTAGTGTAAGGAGCCCTGGTGGAGCAGTTGTTAAGTGCTAGGCTGCTAACCGAAAGGTCAGCAGTTCAAACTCATCAGTTGCTCTGCGGGAGAAAGATGTGGCAGTCTGCTTCCATAAAGGTTACAGCTTTGAAAACCCTATGGGGCAGTTCTACTCTGTCCTATACGGTCAGTATGAGTTGGCATTGACTCAGTGGCAAGCGGTTTGGTTTTTTGGTTTAGTGTCTGGCCCAAGAAGAATGTGGAGACATATGGAACAGACTCAGGGGTGGATTATCCAATAAGCAGGGTAAGCATGGTGTGCATGGTGCTTTCCTTGCTTACCAGATCATCTGTAGTGAACAATTTCACATCAAAGATATGAGGAAACTCTTGTGAAATTATTCACTACAGTTTAGTAAGTAAGCAGAAGTAAGCCCATACTTACTTTGTTTACTGGTTAGGGATTGTAAATTTGAAAGGAGGCTTTGCTTCTGTAGGAAGGATTGGTAGAGAGACAGATGCCAGCCATACATAGAAGCAGAGTCTTTGATGTGGTGAAAAAATGTGAAATTGTTGTTCACTACAGATGATCTGGTAAGCAAGGTAAGCACCATGCTTACGTTGCCTATTGGATAATTTGCCCTTGAGCAGACTTGAACCCAACCCACAGCCTGGAGCCTAGTTCAGGTGACCCACAGCCTAAAACACAACTACCTAGTTGAGCTCAGCCTACATCAGCCAAATTGCAGTCAACCTACAGACCAATGAGAGTCAGAATAAATGTCTGTGTAGGAAGTCTCTGAGATTTTGAGGTTTGTTATTATTATGCATTATTATGGCAAAAGCTGACCAATATATAAATATCAAGTGACTTGATTGAGATCACACAGCTAGTGACTGGTGATCTGCGGTCTAGAATTTTGGCCTCCTAATACTCCTCAGGAAACCCTGGTGGTGTAGTGGTTAAGAGCCATGGCTGCTAACCAAAAGGTTGGCAGGTCAAATCCACCATGTGCTCCTTGGAAACCCTATGGGGCAGTTCTACTCTGTCCTATAGGGTCACTATGAGTTGGAATCGACAGCAAACAGGTAATACTCCTCATCTGGCCATAGAGTCCAGTCCTGGTGGCACAGTGGTTAAAAGCTCAGCTCCTAACCAAAAGCTTGGCAGTTTGAATCTACCAGATGCTCCTTGGAAACCCTATGGGGCAGTTCTACTTGGAATTGACTCGAGGCAATTTTTTTTTTTTTTAATACTCCTCATCCCATGCTCATCTGGAGGTTTCAGGTAAAGGGAGCCAGTAATGAGAACAGAACTGGGAGTGAGGGTTCTATGTAGGTATCATAGACTTTCTTTAGCTTGCTTTCTTGATCTTGAATGGAGACAGTAAGCCTAGTGGGTATCCTGGAATTTCATCATAATACTCAACTTGGAAAAGGAAAGTTTTTGGAGGGAAACCATGTATCAGCAATTTTTCTGTTGTGTGAGCTTTAAGGAAACTTGGCAAGAAAACTAGGGATTCTCAGAAGTTTTATACCAAGGGCTGTTTGATGAGTAAGTTAACTTTCTTTTAGAAGAATCTCTTTCTTAAGGCCATAATACCTTTTAGGTGTATTTATGGCTATGAATTTTCCTTTGAGTATTGTTTGGCAGCATCCTATAGGTTTTGGTATGCGATGTTGTCATTCTATGTCCAAATAGTATGATACTTCTAAATAGTATGCAATTGCCTTTTGAATTCCCTCTTTATCTCAAGAATTATTTGTAAGAGTTTTCAAATTTTCATTAAGTTAGATTTAAAAACATTATTTATTAACTAAAAGATTTTGTTTCACTGTGTTGAGAATGTGATCTGTATGAGTTCTACGTTGGAACGTATTGACATTTTCTTTGGGTCCTAATACCATGATCATTATTTACATGCTCTGTGGAGTTGTTATTCTAAGAGTGCAAGATTTTGACAGCTGCAAATACCTGCAAATACTTACAATCCAGGTAAATGTAATCATTCCCCATTCTCCTTGGCATCATGTACAAACAATTGAAAATTAAGGTGCATTTGTCTTAAGAGAAAATTCACCAAGGTCCAGCCCAGTCAGGTGTCTGTTTCCATTGGTAACTTTGGGCTCTTCTGAAGTGACGGGTTTTGTTGGTTGACTCCTGCAGGGTTTGTTATAACAAACATGAATGAATCCCGCAAATAGGAGGTCCAAGTGGAAGAAGCAGTTAATTAATATTTGACTCCTGCTGGGTATGTTTGGGAGTGGGTGGAGGAGGTTGATTTTTGGTTTTCTGGCTTACTCACTTTTCTGCTCTCCCCTCTGCTAATTACTGCATTAGGCGCTCTTCTTTGTTTGTAAAATTTGCATTTTAAAAATGATCTGGGAGATACGGAATGGCTATTTGGTGAGGATAAACTTTCCACAAATAAAAGTAGATGTTGGGGCCATTGCCTCATTGCTGTGGCAGAATAAGTTTGGGAGTCAGCAGACCTGGGTTGAGATCTGAACTCTGCCAGTTACCAGTGAGTTTCTGGAATTAAACAGTCACTACCATTTGAAGGGCTCTTACTCCATGCTGAGCATTGCCATGTACCATATCACCATCTTCACAGTTTTGCTGTAGGAGCGGAGTTTATACTACCACCATTTTCCAGTTAAAGAAACTGAGACCTGCACTGGCTAAGTCAATGCTTCTCAAGCCTGGATGCACCTCAGCATGGACTGGAGGCTCGTTAATTATGCAGAGTCTTGGGAAGGTGGCAAGGTTACATTGACCCTAACTGGAGTCTCCTCTTGCCTCCCCTGCCAGCCAGCATCTCCTGCCTCCCAGGGACAGCTGGGGATTCCCTGGGCTCCAGAGGAAGGGAGTGGCAGAAACAAGTGAGAGTCCAGTAGACAGGAGCAGCCATGCTAGACCTTGCAAAAGTTCCCTGCTGGAATAGAGGTGTCATGGGACATGGGCTGAGTCTGATCCAGGCTCCTGGCCTCCCACCTCCTCCCTTATTCAGGTGGCAGGACTCCAGCCTCCCTCCATCCCTGAGCCTGGGGCCCCGGACAGTTCTGCCTGGTCCCTGGGTTTACTCTCGCAGGGCTTCTCCTTTACCTTCCATTTTGCAAACATCCCCTAATCCCCGGCCTGTGCCAATCCTAGAGGAAGACTTTGGAGGAGGCATGGTCTGATGGAGGAGACAGTGTCATGGGTGAATGGCCCATCCCTTCAAAATGCCTCCTTCCTATGCTGCTTCCTCCAGGAAGCCTGTTTTGATGTCGCCATCAGACTACCTATTACTCTTTGTCCCCACGGCAAACATTTCGTGGGTCCAGGTTCATATTTGTTTCTGTCTATCCTTCTCACCCCTACTGTCTGTCCTTCTCACGCTTATGGTGGCCAGCTCCTCCTGGGAGGGGGATGCGATGGTCAGGGGCACTGACTTTTGAGGCAGAAAGACCTAGGTCCGGCCCTGGGACTGCCTCTCACATTTTTCCGGGGACCTTGGGAAAAACGACTTCACCCATTGAAAAATGACTCCCACCACCCCACCCCTGCAAACTGGGGTAACAGTTAGGTCTGGCCTAATGCCTCTAGCTCTTTAGTCCTGGCTCTGCCACATACTCACCCTGTAAATGAGGCCAAGTTATTTAACCTCTCAGCCTTGGTTTCCTCATTTGCTAAACAGGGACAATAAGAGCACTCAGCTTGCAGGGTAGTGTGAAGATTCAGGGAGATGAAGACTCAGTGCCTGGCACAGGGGACGAGCTCAATCAATGCCAGCCCGTCCCAGATAATAACCAACCCAGCAACCTCTCCCTTTATCGTTACCTCTGTGGAATTTGGGTTTGAAAGTGGAAGAAGCCCTCCCCTCTCCAACTAGAAAGAAAAGGAGGAAGAGTCATGGAGGTTCACTGCCCCCACAAATCTGGCAATCCACCTTGCAGACTCCCTCTGAGACCACCAAGTCCCACACGCTAATTTTGTAGATAGGAAAACTGAGGCCCAGAGACGGAAGGAACTTGTTCAGGGTCACACAGCATGGACCTGGGATGGCTGGGCTCGGAATCCAGGTTTCCTAACTCTGCAGCCACTCATCGCTTGAAGGTCAGGTCCTGGAGTCAAAGGGCTGCAAGGAACCTCAGAGGTCTGGTCTGCCTCTTCTGCCCATTCACTCCTTTGTTCAGTCATGTTTATGAAGCAGCTGCTCTGTGCTGGCCCCTCTGTGGCACGGTGAGGGTCTCAGAGGTGACGGGGTGAAGAATTAGGATTTGCATTTAGCTGCAAGTAACAGAAACTTGGCTACAGTGGCTTCAACAGAGACCAGAGACAGTCCCGCGGGAGGCAGTCAGGCTAGGGCAGCCTCTTGAGAAGTCCTTCTGCCTTCCTGCTCTGCCATCCCTAGCATGTGGCTTTCATCCTTATGGCACAAGATGGCTGCTTCACCTCCGCGTATCATGTCAGTATTCCAGGCAGGAAAATGGGGGTAGGGATGGAGTGATGCAAGGTGAAGAGCAGAGGGCAAAACGTCTCTGCCAGGTGAGTACCTTTTAATCAGAAAAACAGATGATTTCCTGGATGCTCCTGGCAGAAGGCTGACTTCTTGTATCTCACTGGGCAGAACTGGCAGGCCACCTACCTAGCTGCAAAGGAGTCTGGGGAGATAAATATTTTTATCCAGGCATATTTACCCATTTGAGCAAAAGAAGTGTTCTGTTAGGAGGAAGATGGGGAGTGTGTGTGTGTGAGTGTGTGTGTGTGTGTGTGTGTCTGTGTGTGTGTGTGTGTGTGTATGTAACAGACACTTGTTTGGCCTGCAGTGTCCTTACCTGTTGTGATGGTTAATTTTACATGTCAGCTTGACTAGGCTATGATTCTCAGTGGTTTGGCAGACACTAGACTGGTTGCTGTTCTGTTCTGTAATGTAATATAATATAATGTAATGTAATGTAATCACTTTCCATGCTGCGATCTGAAGTGAAAGGGGAATCAGTTGAAAGGGAAGTTTCAACAGAGAGAGGAAGGAACTCGCTCAGGGTCACACAGCATGGACCTGGGATGGCTGGGCCTGGAATCCAGGTTTCCTAACTCTGCTATAATTGTCCACCACTCTTCCCTTGCATCTCAGGTCCTGGAGTCAAAGGGCTGCAAGGAACCTCAGAGGTCTGGTCAGCCAGTCAGTTGAAAGAGGAGTTTCCTTGGTGGTGTGGTCTGTCTTCAGAATATAAATGGCTGTTCTGGCAGAGCTCTCTCTCTCTTTCTCTTCCCCTCTCTCTCTTTCTCCACCCTTCACCCTGAACTCTTCTCATTACCTGACCTCTGGATCTTGGAATGTAAGCCAGCAAAGATCTCCAGTCTGCCACCTGACCTACAGATTTGGGACTTGCCAGGCCCCACAATTATGTGAGCCATTTCTTTGAAGTAAATCTCTCTATATTTACATACACAGGTCTCACTGGTTTTGCTCCTCTAGAGAACCCAACTAAGACACCCATTGAATGGAGTCTCTGCCTTCAAGGAGCCCACCATGGGGGGTCACACTCACTTGGACTTTTTCACTGCAATACAAAGTAGAATGTCGCTGGTATGTACCCTAGAGAGACCCCACCTCTCTTTTGTCATCTTCAGAGAGAGTCTTCTGTGGCCAGCGTGTTGCCTGGTGCACGTTGTTGTTAAGTGCCGTTGAGTCAATTCTGACTAATGGTGACCCCATGTATTTCAGAGTAGAACTACTCCATAGGGTTTTCTTGGCTGTAATCTTTATGGAAGCAGATCTCCAGGCCTTTCTTCCATGGTGCTGCTGGGTGGGCTTGAAGTGCCAACCTTTTGTTTAGTAGTCAAGTGCAAACCATTTGCTCCACTCATGGACCCCTATTGGGACTCAAGGAAGGAGTTTTTAGGTAGTAGTAGTCCCAGTGTATGTACCATGATCCAGTTTAGCTTTTGCAGTGGGATACTTGGTATTCTCTGGGCTTGCTTTTAGTCTGAGTCTTCATTAAATGCCTCCTCTGTGGATGAGATGGTGTGGGGTGAGGAATGGGAAGGGGGGGTGACTAAGCCAGGCTCTCCCTCAAAGGAGAAGGCTACAACCCCCCTTTCTGTGTGTGGCTTCAATACTGCAGGGAACTTAGTCCCCCATGGGGAGACCTGTGCCCTGCCTCTGAGGTGAAAGCCAGTCGGTGACTCCTGGAGCCAGAGAAGCTGGTGAGAAAAACGCTGACCCCCAGGTAGTACCAGGAACTTTTCACGTGTCATCTCAGACTGCTCACAACAGCCTCAGGACAGGAGGTGTCAATGTTGCCCCATTCTACAGATGAGGAAACAAAGTCTCAGTCACTGCCCAAGATCCCAAAGCTCGTAAGTGGTAGACCCCAAAGTAATCACCCCTCTGTGCAGGATGGCCAGCACCATCTCTCCTTTGCAGTTGTTGGGTGCCATTGAGTAGATTCTGACTCATAGTGACCCTATATGACAGAGTAGAACTGCCCCATAGGGTTTTCTAGGCTGTAATCTTCACGGGAGCAGATCTCCGGGTCTTTCTCTCATGGAGCAGCTGGATGAATTTGAACTGCCAACCTTTCAATCAGCAGCTGAACACTTAACCGTTGTTCCATCAGGGCTCCTATCTCTTCTTTCTAGAAGGCAAATGGTTATACTGGGCTTATGGTTGTGTCTATGGGGTGGAGACAGGGTGGGAGGTGGGGAAGATTCCTGGTGGTGGAAAAGCAGAGGTTGGTCAGGAGAGACATGCAGAAATCAGTGCCAGGGAGTAGGGGCGGGGGAGGGGGAAGATGGTTCCAGCAACCACTCCCTCGCTGAGGGCTCAGGCCCAGGGCAGGGGACAGGTGCTTCTGGTGGCCCCACTGTGAGCCTAGCGTCCCTCGCTCTCCTGGTCCCTGGAGCTGACATGGAGCTCAGTGTTTGGCTGGTGCTCGCCAGAGGCAGTGTCTCTCTCCTTCCTTCTTCCTTTTTTCTGAGACACAGTGATCTTGGCTGTGGCTCCGCATTCGCTCTATGGGAAAAACTTGTTTTTGTCGGTAAACTCTGGTGCTATGACTCAGAAGACACCCAGGGAGCAGCCTCCTGGTGTCAAGGGGCTGCCCTGCTAATGAGCTGATGTTTATAAAGTGCTTTGATGACGAAAAATTCCATGCAAGGGCTGGGGGTTTTCACTGTTATTTGAGAGGGAGGGTGGGTAAGGAGGATAGAGGAGGGAGGGGGCCAAAGCTGGCTGAGAAACAGCCCCTGAGACCCCTGGGCTGTGCAGCGAGGCTGGTTTTGCCCAGCGTTGCTGATTCAGGCGCCTGTCTGGGCAGAAGCACCAGCTGCCCCTTTGTTCAGAGCAGGGCTGATCTGAACTGGGGTGGGACACGCTGCTTTCTTTTCTCTCCAGTGGGGAATGGGGGGGTGGGACTTGGGTGGTCCCTGTTCTCCAGACTGAGAGTCTTCCAGGCTGAACCGGTAAACCAAATCATTGACGTTGCCCCTGCCCCCCAGTGCTTGGCACACGGCCAGCAGGCAGTAGAGGTGTGGGGGGTGAATCTATCATTCATTCATTCAACAAACACATCTACCCTATGCCAGGCACTGGCCATGGAGTAGGGAACAAAGAATGGCCTAAAGAGGGAGATGACATCGAGCAGATAAAGATGTCAACAACTCTGCAATTGTAAGTGTGAAAGGGTGGAGGAGGAGAGGTACAATAAACCGTGGGTGAGGAACTGAACCTGACCCAGTCCAGGCTGGGAGTGCCAGGGAAGCTTTCCTAGGCACAGCGTTCAAGGGTAGCTGGAAAAAAGAGTGGGACTTCAGAGAGAGTAGCACTAATTAATACACTAATTAATTAATCCAACAAACGTTTATTGAGTGCGCACTATGTGCCATGCGTGGGGGATACAGTGTCGTGTAATACAGGCAAAAATTCCGACCTCCATGAAGCTCACTTCTGTGCAATAAGCAAATGAAGAAATAAGTAAACCAGAAAGTGTCAGATAGCAATAAGGGGTGGTGGTGAAAATAAACAGGCTCAAAGGGCAGGGGTGCCCGGAGAAGCTCCCTCACATTGTGTGGCAGACTGGGGGCCTTTCTGAGAAGGTAGCATTTAAGCCAAGACCTGAATGATGAGAAGGAGCCAGCTATGAGTACATGTGGGTAAGACACATTCCAGTGCAAAGGCCCTGAGGCAGGAATGAGCTCTGTGTGGGCAAGGCCAGTGTGGCTGCTGGAACACAGCCCTAAGGAGAATGATAGAATGGGCCACTCATGAATCCTAATGTATCATTTGGATTGTGTTCAGTTGCATATAAAGAAACTCTACTACAGTGGCTTCAACAGATAAGGGATTTTTGCTTAGGCATCAATAAGCCTGGGGTGGGCAGCCAGGAGCTGGTGTAGTGGCTCATAGATACCACTAGGGATCCCAGCTCTTTTTATCTTCCTCTTCTTCATCCCCGGAGTGGCAGTCTTGTCACATTTGCTACCTCATGGCCACAACATAGCTGCGGCATCTCCAGGCCTCATATCTGTATTCCAGGCAGGTGGAGGGGGAAGGAGCAAAAGGCAAAGGGGGAAGGGTCTTTCTTTGCTAGACCCATCTCTTTATTCAGAAAGATTCTGCAGGGAACTCTATCTCATTGGCCAGAAGTAGGTCACATGGCCACGGTGTGCTGCAAAAGTGCCTGGAAAATTAAGTTTAAAAAACTTTGCTAGTCTCTATAGTACAGGAAGAAAAGAGAGAAGGGGTTGGAATGCCTTTTGGGTTTCCAACCCATAGCTTGGCCAGAGTCCTGTGAAACCCCCTAGGAAGGAAGGACTTGGAGACTTCTGTGGGCCAGGCTAAGGAGTGTGGAATTCATCTGGAGGGCCATGGGGAGCCACGGACGACTTTACGTGGTCAGTTTGCACTAAAGCTTTGCTATTTAAACTGAGCACCTGCGACGATGTGTTGCCCCAGGGAGACACATTCCATGCTCGCTTCTGCCTCGGAGACTTGGTTGGGGAGTCCTCAGGGCACAGATTAAGTCCTAACTCCTTGGGGAAGAACTGCCAACCCCCAGGGCCACTCTTCTTTGAGAAGCTCCAGTCCTGGCAGCCTGTCCCCAGGCTGGCACCTAGCATCGGTCCACCGATGGCTCCTGGCTGTCCTATGGCATTACATTGGGGCACAGAATGGAAAGTGACTCACACGAGATCCGCTCCTGTTTGTAAAATGCCCCTTTCATATCCATCACCTTTGGTTTTTCTGCTGGAATTACCCCATGAGGTAGGTGTGCTGTGTCTTCCTTTCACTGATGGGAAACAGACTCAGGGAGGTGAAGACCTTTGCCAGAGCAAGGGTTAGGCTCACCCAGGGGGTCTGATGCCACCCCCCACCATTGTCCTTGGAAAAAGGGCTCCCACGCTGGCGCAGGCAACTCTGCCTGCCTGCTCAGGGTGGAGGGCCATTCTCTTAAGGGTAATCTCGGGTCTTGGAGGCCCTCTGTAACGAATCCTGTTTTTTGGAGACAAGTAACAGCCTCATTGGGGAAATGTTTGTGATTTTCTAGGCCCTGAGCCTCGTGTTTTCATTGGGGGAGGATGCTGGGCATTCGATGTCTTTGCTCCTAGAACTCTTCCTTACACCCACCATATGCAAGGCTGGGTGGGAGGCATCGGGGGGGTGGTGGTGGTGACTAGAAGAACCTAAGACCCAGGCCCTGTCCTTGGAAAGGCCTGCCTCCTTGGAACAAGGACCTCTGACTTGCTGTGTGACTTCAGTCAAATCCCTTCTTCTCTGTGAGCCAGTTTCTCCATTGGGATAATGAAGGGGTTGGCAGGGATGGTTCTGGATTTTCCCACCCCACCCACCAAATTCACTCTTCGAATTTCAAAGATTCCAGTCCACTGTCTAACTCTGTGTCTGTCTTTGGCTAAGAAAATATCAAAACTCAAACCCATTGTCATGAGTCAATTCCGACTCATGACAGAGTAGAACTGCCCCATAGGGTTTCCAAGGAGCGGCTGGTAGATTCAAACTGCTGATGTTTTGGTTAACAGCCAAGCTCTTATTAACCACTCCGCCACCAGAGCTCCACCGGCTAAGAAAATAGTAACCATTACTTCCCCGTGGCCCCGTTATTACAGCCTCATGCTGTATTTTGGATTCACCACAAATCATTAAGTATTTAAATGTCCCATGTCTGTTTCCCTGCCTCCCCTGTGTGCCTAGCAAAGATGGGGACCATGTCTGTCTTTATCTCTGTCTTCCAAGATATTAGCACAGGGCCTGGCACTTAGTAGGTGCGCACTAAATATAGTAGCTGTTGTTATTATTATTATTGGGAAACAACGCTGGGAAAGGCGGTTTCTAGACTGGAAGCAGCCCCATTCTGGCCCCTCCTCCCTTGACGGCTGCGGAAGCTCTCCCTTCCTGGAGAACGCCCAGATGCCCAATCCCCAGCCGCGCCCCTCGGAGGAGAACTACAATCCCCAATAGGCCTCGAGGGACGGGGCCGCGCGCTCTCGCTCCCCACCAACCCCGAACCAGTTGCGGAGCGTGGCATCATGGGAGTTATAGTCCAGCCTCGCGGTCCCCAGCGCCGTAGCTGGAGCGGACGTGTGCGGAACAGCCGGTTGCCCCGGGGGACTCTCGTGGGGCGCAGGGCCCCACCTCCTCGGCAGGGCCCCCACTCACGACAGGTCCTTTGCATTAACTCTCACGACGCCGGGGTGTCCCGGAGGGTTCTATCGCGTTCTCCGGGGTCCCTTTAAGGGGCGGGACCAGGGGGCCTGCCCCACCCTTGACTCAGTCATCCTCCTCTCACAAAACATCACCCCGGGGAGGTGTCCGACCGGGCGCGTTAAAACCCGTGTTCTCATTGAAATCTTTACAGTCTTTACTGGGCAAGCACTGATTGTCAGCTGTATGCCTGGTCCTTTATGGTACAGCGCTTACGGTCGGGGCGGGGGAGCACAGACTTTCAGCCATCATTAGAAACACATCAAATGACCCCACCAGAGCCGTGAGGAGGGTGGGTCAGGGGCCCGAAGGAGGCTCGGGGGTATGGGCAAGGCTTCCAGAGGACGGTGACATTCAGACTGGGCCGGAGTTGGCCAGGTCAGGAGCAGGGGAAGGGTGTTCTCAGGCAGAGGGAACAGCATGTGGGAGGGCTCTGGGGCTAGTGGGCGCAAAAGAAGGTATGGGGGCTGGAGGGCAGAGAGCAATGGGGGAGGGGCCAGTGTGAGAGGAGGTGAGGCGTACAGGGGCCAAAAATGACCTAGGAGTCACGGTGAGGAGCATCAGTTTGATCCCAAATGAATGTGTGACGATTCTCAGGCAGGGTGACCTGTCGAAGCTCAACCAGGGGTCAGTGGCAGAGCCTAGACCCAGCCCAGGGGCCCTGCCCCCAGGTTTTGGCTTGTCCTTTTGTAGGGGGAGAGGGAGGGAGGAGGAAGGGCTTTCCACCGTGAGAGCTGGCCCCGTGCTGTCGCTGGGGCTGTCCCAGAAGCCAGGTACAGAGTAGGGCTTGAGGGGCCCCCATTGCTTCAAAGAGAAACTGAGACTCTTGGTAAATTTCTGCTGAATGAGCCTCTATGTGAGATCCAAGAAAAGACTTTTCCTCCCGAGATCCTTCAGCTGGCAGGAATTGGCCCTGGGAGACAGGGGAGGGTCATTTCCCCCCTCCCAAACGTAGCAGAAGCAGGAAGGATTCAGGCGAGATGTTGGGGGGTCTGCAGGCCCAGGAGTTGCCTGAGGGTGGGGGCTGCCATGTTTGGAGCTTTGCTGCCGCAGAAGGAGCCCTCACTGGGTCAGCTGCCTTGTTTTTCCTTTGCTCTGACACTGATGGCCAGGAGACTCTGGGGAACAAGCTCTCTGGCTCTGGTCAGTCTAAAGAGAGAGGCACGAAGCCCAGGCCTCGATGCTGACAGACTTGGGCTTTCTCTTCCACAGTAACCTTGGCAGATTGTTCTCACCTACTTGTCCATGGCATTACTGCCACCCTCCCTTCCCAGAATCCAGCTTCCTTACCTGGTACCTCTGGGCACTGGGCTTCTCCAGAGTGTTGTGAACTCTTGAGAAAGTCCAGCAGACACGCAACAGCCTGACTCCACTGAAAACATCAGGGTTCTGTGCTTTGGGTGAGGATGGCATGATCTCAGTGTGGCTGTATCCCCCAGATCAGAGGCCTGGCTTGGCTGTGGTTTGTCTTTAATTAGTAAAAAATGGGGAAGCAAATCAATTACCCCTTAACAAATGCAATTCAGACAGTAGGAAAAAAATACCTTTTGAGGCTTGGGGGGACCTCTTTTTCATGAAAAGATTGGAACATACAGAAAGTGTTCACCCGACCCTCTCCCCTTTAATCTTGGTGGGAATGGCACACTTGTGCTTGCACGGGAAAGAGGCACTCTGAAGATTCACAAGTTAAGAACTTAGGATGTGTGGGGCCGTGAAGAGGGTGGGGAAGGATGAGAGTGGCATTTGTCCCTGAGAAGTCCCTTTCCCAGTGGGAGCCTCAAGTTTCTGCAGAATGGGGAGTTGTCTCCACCTGGCTCCCCACCACTTTGCTTGGATTTCTAGGTTGATATTCTGGAAACCAAGTAGTTCCCCCAGATGCCTGCTTGTCTGGCTGTATCGGAATCTCCTTGAAGACTGGTTAAATGCAGATTCCTGGGACCCTACCATCCTGAGATCCTGATACAAAGGTCCAAAGATGGGCCCAGGAATATGCACTTTTAGGCAGCTCCTGAGGCAGTGGTGATGGGCATCTGGGCATGGGGACTACAAGAAAGGAAGCAGTGAAGCATCGAGGATGCAGCTCTGGGGTCAGCTGGACCTTGGCTCCAGCCCCTGCTCCACTCTTACTGTATGACATTGGGCAGGTGATGTCCCTTCTTTGGTCCTCAGTAATAATCCTTGATCACCTCCCAGGGTTGCAGAGTGTTTTGTAATGATAGCTATTATTATTGTTGTTGTTGTTGGGAGGAAAGGAAGAAGAGGTGACTGCTTTTGAATTTTTTATTGTTGTCTAAATGACTCCAGTGATTGTTGCTTCTAGTGCACACGATGGTGTGCAGTGCCCTTCTATCACGTACTAAGGGAAACCATCCTCTGAATCAGGGACCAGTCGGAGCTAAAGACTCACAACGGGTGTCATTACAGCTGGGACCTGGGGTGTTGCTTGGAGCATCAGCACAATGGGGGCGGGCTGGGAACTTTATCCCTGTGGCAGGAGGGTCAGGGATGGAGGGCCAGGATGGGTACCGCCTTCCCTCCAAACCCTGCTTGGCATCTCCTCCTCTGGAAAGTCCTCCATGACCACCCCAGGTGGAGGGCATGACTTCCTCCACAGATGCCTTCTGTAAGCCATCTCTTTGCCTCTGACTGTGGCTACTCGTGATGTGTTTATACATCTGTTTCCTCTTTGGGGCCGAGTTCTCTGAGGAGGACCCTCTTTGTCTACTCTTTAGCCTCTGGCCAAAGCAGTGTGTTGCTCTCCTCCAGACGTTACCTGCAGAGCCCACCACCCGGGGTGATACTGGGGATGTGGGTGCAGCTGTTCTTTGTGTCTGCCCAACACCCATCTCTCACCCTCAGTTTTGTGGTCCAAGTGGTTCCTAGTCCTCCTTAGGGATGAACATACCTGGCCAATCAGACCATTCTACCTACTAGCCAGAAGGCTTGGTGAGGGTGCAGTCATGTGACCCATGCCAGGCCAATGAGATGCAACCTGGAAGCTTATGCTCAAATAACAAGGAGAATGAAGCTCTTTTTCTGCTGGGATGTCTAGGCTGGTGGGCTCTAAGGCCAGAGTTGCCGGGGTCAGCCATGTAGACAGTATGTGTGAAGATGAAGCCAACACAGTAGAGAGCAGAGCTGAGAGATGGCGAGAGAGAGAGAGGTGACAATGTTTGAATACCTGAATCCAGTCTGGCCTGAGACAGCCTATCCCTTTTAGCTTAGGACAGCTTGAGTTGAGTTTCTGTACTTGCACCCAGTTCTGACTAATGCAGAAGGCTTGTTTCATTCATTGGTCTGTCCATCTGTCCTGCCATCCACGCCACATTTACTGAGCACCTGCGCTGTTCCAGCCCCTATGCTGGGACCTGGCCCCCTCCCTATGATCTCCTAGCCTGAAGGGGGAGGCGACAAGGTGACCCATGCTTTTTAGAGCATGGGATGCTAGGAGCTGCCACCAAGGTGAGCCCTGGGTGCTGTGGATGTGACAGACTCTGTAGGACAGGGCGGGGTGGGGGAATCCGGGAAGGTTTTTTGGGCTAGTGACCTTTGGGCTGGGCTTTGCGGCACAGGCAGGATTTCACTGGCTTGAGAAGCAGAGAGGGGACCTTACAGGGCAGAAAGAATCAGAAAAAGACAGAAAAGACAAGGAACAGTTGAACCCTGCTGCCTTGAGTGGAGGGGTTAAGATTTTATGGACTGTTTGGACATATGATAATAAAGAACCAACATTTGTTGAACAAGCTCTGTGCTATGTGCTTGATGTTCATTTTCTCATTAATTCTCTCCATCTCCCTGCAGGGGAGGCACGTGTGTTATCTCTGTTTGACAGGTGAGGAAACTGAGGCCCAGAGCGGTGAATGACCTTCTTTACAATCATTGACTGGCCGAGTCAGGTCTCTCTGGCTTCAATGCTGAGTTCTTAACCACTCAAGTCCACATCTGTTCCTTTGCACTTCTGAGTCTTTAGCCACTTCTCAGTGAATGCCTTGGGAGAAGGTTGAGAGTGGAGGCCAAAGAAGTAGCCCTAGGGATTTGGGGGGAGGGGTGAGCTGAAATAGGTGGGAGAGGGCTTGCCCTGTAGGTGGGTTCCCAAGATGATGATGGGAGACTCGCTGTGATTGCTGCAGGACCCTCCGACCCCTCTCCCTTCCTCCAGCCTGTCCCCTTCCCACTTCCCATTATCCTCACAGCAGCTAGAGTGATAGAACTTGCTAGAGCATTGAATAGTCTTCGATGGCTCCCTATTGCCCTTGGGTAAAGTCCAGACTCCTCCCCTTTGCCCACAAGGGTCTTCACTATCAGGCCCTGCCTACTTCTCAGCCTCTTCCCTGGAGCCCACTCTAACACTGAGCCATGGCCACTCACCCTTCTGTGTCTCTGGAGGCACCCTACCCTTCTTGTTCCTTCTCATCCTCCAGGGGTCAGCCCAGGTATGGCTTTTCCAGGAAGTGGGGCTTGGGGCCGTTTCTGTGCCTGCACTTCCCCATCATGGCACTTTCCTTGCTGCACTGTCAGTGGGTGTGCTTCTGGCTCTCCAACTAGACTGAATTCCTTGAGAGCAGGAATCAGGACTTGGCCATCTCCGTCTCCCCAACATCTGGTTCAGGCCTTGCCACATGAGGGTTCTCAGTGAATGGATGGAATTTACTGCACCAGTGTCCTCGGGTTCTGAAAAGAACCACCCTCATTTCCAGGGCACTGAATGGAACAATAGAAAGAGACACCCAGCTCACCCCAAAAGTTTACCTGCAGGTTAATACCTTGTCAAAGCAGAGGTAACCCCCTGAGTCCTGCAGGCTCTCTGGGGCTGACAGCCAAGACTGCCTTGATTCCAGTTCTAGAGGAGGAAGGGATGGAGGGGATGAGAGGGTCACTCCCTGGATGGGTGCAAGACACTGACGTTTGATGGGGATTCTCGGAACAGCTCTGCTTCTGCCTTTGCTTGGCTAGTGAACTTGTTACATTCAGCAAGTCCAGGGCACTTCCAGCCTGCCACCCTGCCAGAGCTCCAAAAGGCACAGGCCTGACCCCAAACGCTGTGTCTGCCTGCCCTGAAGGCCCCATGACCTGTCAGACCCCATGGGGTGGGAGACTCCATGAGGGCGGGGATGTGTCTGTCCTGCTCACTTTGGGATTCACAGGATCTAACACAGTACTAGATATACTTTGGACAAATCATCAGGAAAGACCAATCGCTTGAAAAGGACACGATAGATGGTAGAGGGTCCGCAAAAATGAGGGAAACCCTCAGTGAAATGGATTGACACAATAGCTGCAACGATGGACTCAGACATACTAACCATCATGAAGGTGGTGTGGGACTGGGTAACGTTTCGTTCCGTTATACATAAGGTCACCATGAGTTGGAGCTTACTTGAAGACAACTAACAAGAACATATATGTATACACACATACATATATACATATCATACACACAGATATACATATCTAGATACGAGTACGTAGTAGATGCTCTATATGTCTTACTTTGAATGTTGCATGAGTGGACAAATGCAGGAATGGCAGGCCATGGTCCCAATCTCTGATTTGGAAAGGATGGCCACCATAATGAGTTTCTCAGAGAAACTTTAAAAAACACTTCTAAACTTTTCATTATGGGAGCCATTTAGCTTTAACTTCTCATTATGGAAAATGTCAAGCATTTACCAAAAATGGAATCTGTACGCTTATCACCGACTGCACCAGTGGTCACTTGTGGTCAGTTTCATTTCATATTTGTTCCCATTGTCTTCCCTCTGCCTGTTTAGTTTGAAGCAAATCCCAGACTTCATATTTTTTCATCAGGAAATACTTCAGTATGCTGCTCTAAAAAATAAGAACTTTTTTTTTAAACTTAACACATCGCTACAATACCTATAAACCCCAAACCAGTATAATCGAATTTCTCATACATGTAAATATATTTTATATATAATTATATATATGTAAAACACTATATAATATCATCAAATTTCCAATGGTCTGAATTTACATTAAATATATAAACACATACTGTTTATATATATTTAATATATTTTATATAATATATACTTACTATGGAATTATATTTATATATTTAATACATAGTTATATATTATATAAAATATATAAAACACACGCTCATATATAATTATTTTCATATAAATTAGGATCTGAAAAAGGTCCTTCTCACATTAAAATTGATTGATAAGTCTTTTAAATCTCTTTTTAAATAGCTCTAGCAGCCTCTGTTTTTCTTCCTTGCAATTTATTTGTTGAAGATATCTGTTTGCCCTGTAGAGTTCCTCACAGTCTGGATTTTGCTGACTGCTTCCCTGTGGTGGTGCTTAACATGTTTCTCTGTTCCCTGTATTTCCTGTAAATTGGCATTTGGGTCTAGAGGCTTGATCAGATTTAGGTTTTGTTTTTTTGGTAAGACAGCTTCACAGGTGGTGGCATGTTTTCCCACCAAGACATGCATGTGTCTAGTTTTCTCCTTTTGTGAGGTCAATAGCTTTTGCTCACCATCACCTGGACCCATTAATTCATGAGGGATTGCAAAGTGGAGATAATCCAATGCTATCATTCCTTCTTCATCTATCAGTGGAACATTCTGAAACTCCCTCTCCTCTGTTATTTTGCACCCAGGGGTACAGCCTGTCTGGGACAGACAGGGCAAATGCTTGATCCTCTCCCTTTGTATACCACCTTCCCCTCTTTTGTGGAGGAGGAAGTTGAGGCTCTGACACAATGTGTGACTCAAATTATGTGTCACAAAGGAAATAGTGGGAAGAACCCTTCTGGGCAAGGGCTAGAGCCTCCCTGTTTCCACCAGTGGTCACTTCTGTAACCAAGAGATGAAAGGGTGGATGGAAGTCATGTCCAAACTAACCTTGGGCAGCAGCCTTGCATCCCACAGACCGCCCTGTGCTCTTGGCTGGGTCCTGTGCATCACCTTCTTTGCCTCAGTGTGAGGCATGTTTGGGGCAGGCCCCAGGGAGCAGTGGATCCCAGTCCCTGCCTAGTGCCAGTTCCCATGGATGCCTGGCTTCTCTCCTCAACTCCAGCTGCTCCATCTCCAGGCCAACCACATTTGCTCTCTTTCAGCATTTGGTTCTAGAGAAAAACAAGGCCTCCCTTTGGCCTATTCTCCAGGGGCAATCTCCCTATGCAGACTTGATTTCCATGCTTCATAGCCCAGCCTCTTATGGAGGTCACTCAGTCCTCCCTGGTTCTCACTTGTAGATGCTGAGCTCCAATTCTCTGTTGATGTTCTTTAAAGTCAGGTACTCACAGTTCATTCACGGAACTGATCTTTTTTTTTTCTTTAAAGTTCTTTGTTTCATAAAAAATAAAAAAATTAACAGCTTCTTGTATAATTGACATGTAGTAAACTGTACCTATTTTCGGTGTGGGAGTCCCTGGACAGTGCAAATAGTTAACATGCTGGAACTGAAAGGTTGGAGGTTTGAGTCTATCCAGAGGCACCCTGAGAGAAAGGCCTGGATCAGCCATTGAAAACCCTGTGGGGCATAGTTCTACTCTGATACACATGGGATTGCCATGGGTTGGAATTGGCTTGACAGCAACTTTTGTTTTTTTTTTTTCTTTTTTGGTATGTCAAGTTGAAACCCACTAAATGTCTCTGTGACCTTGGGTCATTTGTTTCCCTGTGTGAGGCACGGGGTTCTCATCTGTGAAATCTGTTAGAGTGGATATTACTCCTTCCTGTAATAGAATTATATACCCATGCCCTTTGCCATATGACTGGAGTGGGCGGAGTATATTTCCCCACCCCACTGAATTGTAGGCTTTGACATGTGACTTGCTTTGGCCAATAAGATATCAGTGGATGTAACAAAAGCATAGGCTTGAGATATCTATGAGTTTTGGGTTTAGCTGCTTCAGCTTCTGCCACATGCTACAAAGCAAATGTGCCCTGGATTGCTGATGGTTCCAGAAAGAAAGATTTGTGGAGCTGACTTGAATTTTGACCTGTGACCTGGAGCTAAGCTGAGCCAACCCATAGACTGAAGCAGAGTCACCTCAGTCATCCTGCAGACCTATAAGAGAGGAAGATAAATATGGCAAGCTACTGGATTGGTGATGTTGTTTGTTACACAGAATTATTGCAGCAGAAACCTGACTAATATACATGTATAGTAATAGTACTTACTACACAGGATCATTGTGAGGATTAAATGAGAAAATACATTGTAAAATATATATTTAATATATTAAAATATGTTGGCATATGCCATACTGTCTTAGGCTGAGTTCTCTAGAGAAGAAAAACCAGTGAAGCATATAAACATATATATAGAGAGATTATGTCAAGTAAATGGCTCACATTGTTGTAGAGGCTGGAAGTCCCAAGTCTGTGGGTCAGGCTGGAGGCTTCTTCTGAGTCACGTAGCTGCAGGGACTGGTGAACCCAAGATTGGCAGGTCAGACAGAAGGTCTCTGGCTCACAGGCTGCAGAGGCCAATGAATCCCAAGAACAACAGGTAAGATGGAAGGCCACTGGCTCACAGACTGTGGAGGCTGACAAATTCCAAGACTGGCAGGTAAGCTGCTAGCTCAAGCCTCGAGAACCAGAGGTCAGATAAACAGGAGCCAGCTTCAGGATCCAGAGTGAGCAAAAGCCAGCGAGCTTTGCCAGAAATTCCACCTATACTGGATGCAGGCTACACCCCCATGGAAACTCCCTTTCAACTGATTAGCTACTCATAACAGAGCTCATGATGGAAGTGATTACATTATATCAGATCTCATTATGGAGATGATTACTTCATTACATAGCTGCCAAACTACGTCCTAACTGCCAAACCACTGAGAATCATGGCCCAGCCACGTTGACATACAACGTTAACATTACAGTCCACCCCTTGTCAACTTTACACCCCTAACCAAAAAAACAAAAACAAACAAATCCGCTGCCATCGAGTTGATTCAGACTCATAGCGACCCTATAGAACAGAGTAGAACTGCCTCATAGGGTTTCCAAGGAGTGGCTGGTGGATTCAAACTGCCGACCTTTTGGTTAGCATTGAGCTTTTAACCACTGCACCACCAGGGCTCCTGACACCCCTACACATCTCTAAATGAAGACAATTATAAAGTCATACTTGTGCCTAACATGATACAGCTAACATGTGTACAACTGAAAATGCACTAGCCATGTTTACATCTTATACTTTATAAGTGAAGAAAAGAAAAATATTTGATGCACACATACAAGGAAAAAATACTCATAACAATTACAGTCCTAGTTTCTGCAACTGGTCATGTGGCTGTAGCTGGTATATAGAACTACCTGCTTCCACCACCCATTACATATTCACTTTATCCTCAGCAAGCACCTCAGCTGGTCGTGGTTCTTTGCCTGGTGGAGTGACTCAAACTTTCATTCCTGAATGGTCTGGGCCGTTAGTAGTCATGTCAGAATTAGGTTGCTGAAGTTTTCCAACGACTTTAGCAACAAAGCATGGTAGTACTAAGTGATGTTCTAAGGGATCTACTGTATTCCAAACATACTCTTTTTTACTGTCATTATGTAATATCAGTCCTATTTCCTCTTGGTAATCAGATCAATCACATCAGCCAGTACAGTAATTCCCTTCTTTGCCTATTGATCCAGAGGCATGAGGAGCCCAAAGTGACCATTCTTAACTTCCAGTTCAATGGAATCAGTGTTGTGTACCCTAGTGGGAGCATTCCTCCTTTTGGAACTAAGACCTCTAGACCGGAAGAGCATAGGGTTGTAGGGACAGGAAGCAAAATTTTTGCAAGTGGGTCACTAGGGGTAATATTGAGTGGTTCCACTCCCATTTTCACCCCTTGATTCCTGGACCCATGAATCCTGGCTTTGGGAGAAAAAGCACTGTATACTGGATGCTTGTTTAGAGCTTGTACAGCCTCCTGGAGAACATTTCCTCATTGCTGCAAGGTATTGCCACCTAGCTGGCACCATAATTGTGTCTTTAGAAGGCCATTTCATTGTTCTATCAAGCAGCTGCTTCAGGATAATGGAGAACATGGTTAGACCAATGAATTCCGTGAGCATGGGCCGATTGCTGCACTTCATTTGCTGTAAAGTGAGTCCCTTGTTTCGAGGCAACGCTGTGTAGGATACCATGATGATGGATAAGACATTCTGTAAGTCCCTGAATGGCAGTTTTGGCAGAAGCATTACGTGTAGGGAAGGAAAATCTGTATCCAGAGTAAGCATTCCAGTATGAACAAAAAGCTGTTCTTTCCATGACTGAAACAGTCCAATGTGATCAATCTGCCACCAGGTTGCTGGGTGATCACCTCAAGGAAAGGTGCCATATCGGGGACTCGGTGTTGGTCTCTGCTGCTGGCAGATTGGGCACTCAGCCGTGGCTGTAGCCAAGTCGGTCTTGGTGAGTGGAAGTCCATGTTGCTGAGCTCATGTATAACCTCCATCCCTGCCACCATGGCCACTTTGTTCATGAGCCCACTGGGCAATGACAGGGGAAAGAGGATGAGTGGTTTCCACAGAACACATCATCTTATCCACTTGATCGTTAAAATCTTCCTATGCGGAGGTCACCCTTTGGTGAGTATTCACATTAGACACAAATATCTTCACTTTTTTAGCCTGTTCGAAGAGGTCTATCCACATACCTCTTCCCCATACCTCCTTGCCACCAATTTTCTAGTCATGTTCCTTATAAGTCACTGACCATCCAGACAAACCATTGGCCACAGCCCATGAATCAGTATACAGTTGCACATCTGGCAATTTCTCCTTTCAAGTAAAGTGAACAACTGGGTGCACTGCTCTAAGTTCTGCCCATTGGGAGGATTTCCCCTCACCACTGTCCTTCAGGGAGGACAGCTCAGGCCACATGGTGACTTGGTGGCTCATGGTTAAGTGTTCAGTCTCTATTAAGGCTCAGTAACAAGCCAAAGGCTGTTTCTCAAAAGGAGAGTAGTTAACTGCAGAGAAGTTCAGGGATTTGCTTCAAAATCCTAAGGGTCTGCTCTGTGATTCACCAGTAGGGGCCTGTCAAAGGCTCTAAACAGCATCTCTATCTTCCACTGACACTTCAAGCTCCATTGGATCAGCTGGATCATATGGCCCAAGTGGCAGAGTGGCTTTCATGGCAGCCTGAACCTGTTGCAGAGCTTTCTCTTGGTCTAGGCCCCACTCAAAACTAGCAGCTTTTTGAGTCATTTGATAAATAGGTCAGAGCAGCACACTCAAGTGAGTGATATGTTGTCTCCAAAATCCAAAGAGGTCCACCAGGAGTTGTGTCTCCTTTTTAGTTGTGGGAGGGGCCTGATGCTATAACTTATCCTTCACTTTAGAAGGAATATCTTGACATGCCCCATACCACTGGACCCCTAGAAATTTCACTGAGGTGGAAGGAGGCTAAATTTTTGTTGGATTAATTTCCCACCTTCTAGCACACACCGTTTTACCAATAAGTCCAAGGTCATTGACACTTGTTCCTTATTAGGTCCAATCTGCATAATGTCATCAACATAATGGACGAGTGTGTCTTCTTGTGGTAGGGAAAGGTGTTCAAGTTCCCTGTGGACTAAATTATGATATAGGGCTGGACAGTTGATATACCACTGAGGTAGAACAGTGAAGGTGTATTGCTGGCCTTGCCAACTGAAGGCAAACTGCTCTGGTGGTCCTTCGAAACAGGTGTGGAAAGAAAGGCATTAGCCATATTAATAGCTGCATACCTGGTACCAGGAGATGTATTAATTTGCTCAAGCAATGAAACTACATCTGGAACAGCAGCTGCATTTGGAGTCACCACCTTGTTAAATTTTCAATAATCTCCTGTCATTCTCCAAGATCAATCTATTTTTTTTGCACAGGTCAAATGGGTGAGTGGAATGGAGATGTGGTGGGAATCACCACCCCTGCATTCTTCAAGCCCTTGATGGTGGCAGTAATCTCTGCAATCCTTCCAGGAATGCAGTATTGCTTTTGGTTTACTATTTTCCTAGGTAGAGGCAGCTCTAATGGCTTCCACTTGGCTTTTCCTACCATAATAGCCCTTACTCCACTTGTCAGGGATCCAATGTGGAGATTCTGCCAGTTGCTGAGCATATCTATTCCAATATGCATTCTGGAACTGGGGAAATCACTACAGGATGAGTTTGCAGACTCATTGTGAGCTAAACCTGAGTGAAGACTCCATTAATAACCTGGCCTTCATACACCCCCACTCTCACTGGTGGGCCACAGTGATGTTTTGGGTCTCCTAGAATTAGTGTCAGTTCAGAGCCAGTATCCAGTAATCCCCAGAAAGTCTGATTATTTCCTTTCCCCCAGTGAACAGTCACTCTTGAAAAGGCCATAGATCCCTTTGGGAAAGGCCAGGAGAAAGATTAACAGTATAAATTTTTGGCAGTGTAGTGGAGTCCTTCCTCAAGGGGACCCAGTCTCTCCTTCATTCAAGGGGTTGTGGGTCTGTATACTGGCTCAAGTCTGGGATTTGATTGAGAGGCCATTACTCTCTATTCTGGTGATTTGACTTAGACTGTTCACATGACCTAGAATTCTTCTGCTTGTACAGACCAAACAAATATTTAGTAGATTTTTTTTTTATCATTTTCACTCCTAGGGACACCATGACTAAGTAGCCAATGTCATAAGTCCATATGAGTCAGACTGTTCTGATTACTGCTTTGACTCCACTTTCCATTATGGTAACTATGTCCACTTTGTCAATTGAATGTCGCCACTTGGCCCCTACCACCATGGAATCCAATCAGCCCCATTGCAGTTAGGTGTCTTAATTCAGGTAGGGCAGGTCCCATTGTCAAATCTGACTTACATAAGTCAGCAATCACAGCAGTCTTCGAGGATGCTAGGGCTCCCTTCTCAAATTTGTTCCTCACTGTCTTAGTCATCTAGTGCTGCTACAACAGAAATACCACAAGTGGATGGTTTTAATAAACAGAAGTTTGTTTCCTCACAGTCAAAGTAGGCTAAAAGCCCAAATTCAGGGCGTCAGCTCCAGGGGAAGGCTTTTTCTCTCTGTCGACTTCTTCTCTTCAGTGTTCCCCTGGACTAGGAGCTTCTCGGCACAGGGAACCCGGTCCAAAGGATGCGCTCTGCTCCCGGCACTGCTTTCTTGATCGTATGAGGTCCCCCTGTCTCACTGCTCACTTCTGTCTTTTATATCTTAAGAGATTGCCTCAGGACACAATCCAGTCTTGTAGATCAGGTCCTGCCTTACTAACACAACTGCCACCCATCTTCCCTCATTAACATCATAGAGGCAGGATTTACAACACATAGAGAAATCACACAATACCAGGAATCATGGCCCAGCCAAACTGATATACACATTTTTTGGGGGACATGATTCAAACCATGACCCTCACCATAGTGGTAAAAGATGTGTCCTCTGGGCACTCCATGTGTGGGTCTGTGGGTCTAACCTGATAAATCCACTCTAAATAAAAAAACTCATTGCCACTGAGGCTATTCTGACTCCTAGCAATCCTATAGGACAGAATAGAACAGCTCCATAAGGTTTCCAACGAGCAACTGGTGGATTCAAACTGCTGACTTTTGGTTAGCAGCCAATCTCTCAACTGCTGCACCACAAGGGCTCCAAATCAACTCTAACATGCCAATTTCCCTAAGCCTTTGGATTCCTTCTTCTACAGTATACCAAGGCAGGTCTGGCACGTAAACTTGATTTAGTGTGGGCCACTGTGTAATCCATACTTCAGCACACCAACCAAATAAACTATTAGATCCTTTCCTAACTTCTCAAGCTGAAATATTGAATGAAGGATCTGTGTTTAGTGGGCCCATATCAATAAAGGCAGACTGATCCAACTTCATGATCCCTGAACCATTATCCCACACCCTTAATAGCCATTCCCACACCTATTCCCCAGGTTTCTGTTTGTACGTATTAGAAAACTCAAGCAGTTCTTTTGAAATGTAGTATATTGCTTCCTGGGTCATGATTTGTACTTCAGCTTTTGGGGCTCCCTGGGACATAAGTCTAGTTATAGGTCTAGAAGCAAAAATGGGTGGTGGGGATGTGCTCTGAGAGCATTCAGTAATGTCTTGCAAGGCATCTGCCTCAGGCCATGCCCCAGGCAATGACTCAAATGCTCTTCAGTCACAACTGGGTTAATCTCATCAGATGGGGGTGGTGGGGCTAATGGTTTTACTGGGGAGGGTGGTTTAGCAGACAAAGATGGCGTAATCTCTTCAGATGGGAGTGAGAGGGCTGGTTCTGTTGGCTGGAGTGATTCAGTGGAATTTATGGGCTCAGTGTCCCCAGCTTCTTGATTATCTGCCCATAAGTCCCCATCCCTAGTTTCAGATCCCATTTCTTCCCAATCAACTCCCTCACTTTAATTTCAGACACCATTCGAGGCTGGGAATTCAATTGGTGTTGTAATTCAGCCACTCTTACAATCAGACTCTGGGTTTGGTTTTCAACAATATCAACTCTGTTACTACAAGAAATAATGCTTTCTTTCAAGGCACAAGTGAAAAACTTTAAAGTCGTTTATACAGCTCTTGAGCTGTGACTCTGAAGCCCTGAACTTATTTCTTTCTTTCACCACTTTGTCTAGTGAAAGTAGAGCCAACTAACCAGCCTCCTCATACTTCTCATTCTGACAGAACTGTAGAAAAGTATCAAATATGCAATCACCCAGATCCTCACCTCTCACAAATACCTATCTATTGGTGGTGATATTTTGCATAATTCTATTGTCACCTCACACCATGGAGTAGCAGTGTCCTCTTTACTATTGGAAGCAGAGTCATCAACATCTTTAAGACTAACCAGACTTGAGAACAAATTTAGAAAACTCATACTTACAATTTTGTTTCTCTAAAACCACTTTTGGTACCAAATGTCTTAGGCTGGTATCTCTAGAGAAACAAACCAGTAAAGTGTGTATATATATATATGTATACATATATATATGTATGTATGTATATACGTATTTATGGCAATGAAATGGCTCACACAGTTGCAGAGGCTGGGAAGTCCCAAGTCCATGGGTCAGGCTGGAGGCTTCTCCTGACTCATGTAGCTGCATGGGCTGGTGAGCCCAACATATGCAGGTCAGACAACAGGTCTCTGGATCACAGGATGTGGAGGCTAATGAATCCTAAGATCAGCAGGTGAGATGGCTGGCTGCTGGCTCACAGGCTGTGGAGGCTAACAAATCCCAAGATCAGCAGGTATTAACTCTATAAAATATTAGCTATTACTTTTAACCAAAGCTTTTCCCTTATTAAAATAAATGTAAATATTTCTCAGTGTATAGTGTGACATTCTGATATATTTATTTAACGCATCAGGGTTATTTATTCTTTTCCAAGCCTTGAAACTCACCATGCATCTGTCAGTTTGTTGTACTGTGGTGGCTTGCGTGTTGCTGTGATACCGGAAGCTTTGCCACCAGTATAACAAAAACCATCAGGGTCGCCCTTGACAGGTTTCTGAGGAGCTTCCAGACTAAGACAGACTAGGGAAAAGAACATGGGAGTCTACTTCTGAAAAAACTGGCCAGTGAAAACCTTACGTATAGCAGTGGAACATTGTCAGATATAATGCTGTAAGATGAGCCTCTCAGATCAGAAGGCAATTAAAATATGACTGAGGAAGAGCTGTCTCCTCAAAGTGGAGTTGACTTTAAAGACATGGATAGAGTCAAGCTTTCAAGACCTTTATTTGCTGATGTGGCATGACTGAAAATGAGAAGAAACAGCCACAAACATCTATTAATAATCAGAACGTGGAATGTAGGAAATATAAATCTAGGAAAATTGGAAGTCGTCAAAAATGAAATGGAACTCATAAAGATCGACATCCCAGGCATTAGTGAGCTGAAATGGACTGGTACTGGCCATTTTTAATCAGATAATGATATGGTCTACTATGCCGGGAAAGACAAATTGAAGAGGAATGAAGTCATGTTTATCATCAAAAACAACATTTCAAGATCTATCCTGAAGTACAATGCTGCCAGTGATACGCTAAGACCCATATGCCAACAAGGAAGACCAGTTAATGCAACAATTATTCAAATTTATGTACCAACCACCAAGGCCAAAGATGAAGAAATTGAAGATTTTTACCAACTTCTGCGGTCTGAAATTGATAAAACATGCAATCAAGGTACATTGATAATTACTGGTGATTGGAATGCGAAAGTTGGAAACAAAGAAGGACTGGTAGTTGAAAAATATGGCTTTAGTGATAGAAATGATGCCAGAGATCTCAAGATAGAATTTTGCAAGACCAATGACTTCTTCACTGCAAATACCTTTTTTCAACAACATCAACAGTGACTATACATGTGGACCTCACCAGATGGAATACACACGAATCAAATCGACTACATCTGTGGAAAGAGATAACGGGAAAGCTCAATATCATCAGTCAGGACAAGACCAGGGGCCAACCTCGGAACAGACCATCAATTGCTCATATGCAAGTTCAAGTTGAAGCTGAAGAAAATTAGAACAAGTCCACAAGAGCCAAAGTATGACCTTGAGTATATCCCACCTGAATTTAGAGACCATCTCAAGAACAGATTTGATGCATTGAACACTAATGACCGAAGACCAGAAGAGTTGTGGCATGACATCAAGGACATCATATGTGAAGAAAGCAAGAGGTCATTAAAAAGACAGGAAAGAAAGAAAAGACCAAAATGGATGGCAGAAGAGACTCTGAAACTTACTCTTGAATGTAGAGTAGCTAAAGCTAAAGGAAGAAATGATGAAGTAAAAGAGTTGAACAGAAGATTTCAAAGGGCAGCTTGAAAAGATAAAGTAACGTATTATAATGAAATGTACAAAGACCTGGAGATAGGAAACCAAAAGGAAAGAACATGCTCAGCATTTCTCAAGTTGAAAGGACTGAAGAAAAAAACTCAAGCCCTGAGTTGCAATATTGAAGGATTCTATGGGCAAAATATTGAACAACCCAGGAAGCACCAAAAGAAGATGGAAAGAATACACAGAGTCACTGTACCAAAAAGAATTGGTGAATGTTCAACCATTTCAGGAGATAGCATATGATCAAGAACCAGTGGTGCTAAAGGAAGAAGTTCAAGCTGCACTGAAGGCGTTGGTGGAAAACAAGGGTCTAGGAATTGACGGAATACCAACTGAGGTGTTTTCAGCAAATGGATACAGTGCTGGAGGTGCTCACTCATCTATGACAAGAAATTTGGAAGACAGCTACCTGGCCAACTGACTGGAAGAGATCCATGTTTGTACCTATTCCAAAGAAAGGTGATTCAACAGAATGCAGAAATTATTGAACAATATCATTAATATCACACACAAGTAAAATTTTGCTGAAGATCATTCAAAAATGGTTGTAGCAGTACATTGACAGGGAATGGCCAGAAATTCAAGCCTGACTAAGAACAGGATGTGGAAGGAGGGATATCATTGCTGATGTCAGATGGATCATGGCTGAAAGCAGAGAATATCAGAAAGACGTTTACTTGTGTTTTATTGACTATGCAAAGGCTTTCGACTGTGTGGATTGTAACAAATTGTGGATAACATTGAGAAGAATGGGAATTCTACAACACTTAATTGCACTCAAGTGGAACTTGTATATAGACCAAGAGGCAGTCGTTTGAACAGAACAAGGGAATACTGCGTGGTTTACTGCCAAGAAAGGTATGTGTTAGGGTTGTATCATTTCACCATAATTATTCAGTCTGTACGCTAAACAAATAATCTGAGAAGCTGCACGTTTGAAAAAGATTATGGCATCAAGATTGGAAGAAGACTTATTAACAACCTGCAATATGCAGATGATACAAGCTTCCTTGCTGAAAGTGAAGAGAACTTGACACACTTACTGATGAAGATCAAAGACTACAACCTTCAGTGTGGATTACACTTGAACATAAGGAAAACAAAAATTCTCACAACTGGACCAATAAGCAACATCATGATGAACAGAGAAAATATTGAAGTTGTAAAGTATTTCATTTTACTTGGATCCACAGTCAATGCCCATGGAAGCAGCAGTCAAGAAATCAAATGACGTATTGCATTGGGCAAATCTGCTGCAAAAGATCTCTTTAAAGTGTTAAAAAGCAGAGATGTCACTTTATGGACTAAGTTGCACCTGGCCCAAGCCAGGGTGTTTTCAATTGCCTCATATGCATGTGAAAGCTAGACAATGAATAAGGAAGACCAAAGAAGAATTGATGCCTTTGAATTGTGGTGTTGGTGAAGAATATTGAATATTCCATGGAGCTAGAAGAATGAACAAATCTGTCTTAAAAGTACAGCCAGAATGCTCACTAGAGGCAAGGTTGGTGAGACTTCATTTCACATGCTTGGACATGTTATCAGGAGGGAGACGTCCCTGGAGAAGGACATCATGATTGGTAAAGTAGAGGGTCAGAGAAAAAGAGGAATACCGTCAATGAGGTGGATTGACACAGTGGCTACAACAATGGGCTCAAGCATAACAACAATTGTGAGGACGGCACAGGACTGGGCAGTGCTTCCTTCTGTTGCACACAGGGTCACCGTGAATCAGAATCAACTCGTTGGCACCTAACAACAAAGCCTTGAAACCAGTGTGGTTCGGTGGTAGAATTGTTGCCTTCCATGCAGGAGACACAGGTTTGATTCCCAGCCAATACTCCTCAAGCACAGCCACCACCCATCTGTCAGTGGAGTCTTGCGTGTTGCTGTAACAGCAGAGCTTCCAGACTAAGATGGACTAGGAAGAAAGGCTTGGCAGTCTACTTCTGAAAATCAGCCAGTGAAAACCCTGTCGATCACAACGATCCAATTCGTAACCAGTGGTGATACAGAACTGGGCAGTGTTTCATTCCATTGTGCATGGAGTTTCCATGAGTTGGGGGCCAACTCTATGGCAGCTAACAACAACAAGCCTTGAAATACAGCCCAACTGTGTCACTCAGTGTTGCACTGAGCCAAATCTCAGCCTGAAGACAGTAGATCCTGGAATTGAAACCTCTCAGCGGTGAGAAACTAATGCATCTAGTTTACTCCCATCCCAACCCAGTGCAGGAATCCTGCCATCCTGTCTCTGGTGTTGCTCAGCTTCTGTTTGAACCCTGCTAGTGATGAGGAGCTCCATGTTTCATGTTCCAGCCCGTTTAATTTCTAAGTCTCCCTCATGGTGAAGAAGGTTCTCTTTCTTTGGCCTGATACCGGATGACTCTCTTGGGCAGGGCTGGAGATTATGAATAGCAAAAGATAGGCTGCGAAGTCAGAGCCGAGTTAGGATTCTTGCTCTCGCGTTTCCTGCTGCGTGACCTTGGGCAAGTGGCTTCACTTCTCTGAGCCACATAGTCATTATCTGTAAAGTGTATGTGTATGTGTGTGTGAGATAATAATAAAATCCACCTTCTAGGGTGTCATCTTAGTCATCTAGTGCTGCTATAACAGAAATAACATAAGTGGATGACTTTAACAAAGAGAAATTTATTCTCTCACAATCTAATAGGCTACAAATCCAAATTCAGGGCGTCAGCTCCAGGGGAAGATTTTCTGTCTCTGTCAGCTCTGAAGGAAGATCCTTGTCATCAATCTTCCCCTGGTCAAGAAGCTTCTCAGTGAAGGGATCCGTGTCCAAAGGATGTGCTCTGCTCCCGGTGCTGTTTTCTTGATGGTAAGAGGTCCCCAACTCTCTGCTCACTTCCCTTTCCTTTTATCTCTTGTAAGATAAACGGTGGTACAGGCCACACTCCAGGGAAACTCCCTTTACATTGAATCAGGGATGTGACCTGAGCAAAGGTGTTACATCCCACGCTGACATAATCCAATCTTGCCTCATTAACCACAGGCAGAGATTAGGATTTACAACATATAGGAAAATTATATCAATCCCAAAATGGAGGACAACCACACAGTACTGGGAATCATGGCCTAACCAAGTTGACACGTATTTTTTGGGGACACAATTCAATCCATGACAGGTGTTGTGAAAGAAAAGACCAAAATAGATGTCAGAAGAGACTCTGAAACTTGCTCTTTCTTGAACATGCAGTAGCTGAAGGGAATGGAAGAAATGATGAATGATGAGCTAAACAGAAGATTTCAAAGGGTGGTTCGAGAAGAAAAAGTCAAGTATTATAATGAAACGTGTGAATACTTGGAGTTAGAAAACCAAAAGGAAAGAACACACTCGGCTTTTCTCAAGCTGAAGGAACTGAAGAAAAAACTCAAGACTTGAGCTGCAATTTTGAAGGATTCTGTGGGCAAAATATCGAACAATGCAAGAAGCATCAAAAGAAGATTGGTACAGAGTCACTGTACCCAAAAGAACTGGTCAATGTTCAACCTTTTCAGGAGGTAGCATATGATCAAGAACTGATGGCACTGAAGGAAGAAGTCCAAGCTACACAAAGGCATTGCCGAAAAAATAAGTCTCCATAAATTGACAGAATACCAAGTGAGATGTTTCAACAAACGGATGCAGTGCTGAAGGTGCTCACTCATCTATAACAAGAAATTTGGAAGACAGCTACCTGACCAACCTACTGTAAGAGATCCATATATGTGACCATTCCAAACAAAGGTGATCCAACAGAATGCAGAAATTATTGAACAATATCATTAATATCACACACAAGTAAAATTTTGCTGAAGATCGTTCAAAAGCAGTTGTAGCAATACATCAACAGGGAACGGCCAGAAATTCAAGCTGGATTCAGAAGAGGGCGTGGAACAAGGGATATCATTGCTGATGTCAGATGGATCTTGGCTGAAAGCAGAGAATACCAGAAAGATGTTTACATGTGTTTTATTGACTGTGCAGAGGTATTTGACTGTGTGGATCATAACAAATTATGGATAACATTTTGAAGAATGGGAATCCCAGAACACTTAATTGTGCTCATGTGGAACCTGTATATAGACCAAGAGGCAGTCGTTTGAACAGAACAAGGAGATACTTCATGGTTTAAGATGAGGAGAGGTGTGCGTCAAGGTTGTATCCTTTCAGCATACTTATTCAATCTGTATGCTGAGCAAATAATCTGAGAAGCTGGACTATATGAAAGAGAACTTGGCTTCAGGACTGGTGGAAGACCGATTAACAATTGTGATGTGCAGATGACACAATCTTACTTTCTAAAAGTGAAGAGGACTTGAAGAATTTACTGATGAAGATCAAAGGCCACACCCTTCAGTATGGATTACATCTCAGCATAAAGAAAACAAAAATCCTCACAACTGGACCAATAGGCAACATTACGATAAATGAAGAAAGATTGAAGTTGTCAAGTTTTTCATTTTACTTGGATCCACAATCAACGCCCGTGGAAGCAGCAGTCAAGAAATCAAACGATGTACTGCTTTTGGCAAATATGCTGCAAAAGACCTGTTTAAAGTGTTAAAAAGCAAAGATGTCACTTTGAGGACTAAGGTGCACCTGACCTTAGCCATGACGTTTTCAATTGTCTCATATGCATGTGAAAACTGGACAATGAATAAGAAAGACTGAAGAAGAACTGATGCCTTTGAATTGTGATGTTGGCAAAGAATGTTGAATATACTATGGACTGCCAGGAGAATGAACAAATCTGTCTTGGAGGAAGTACAGCCAGAGTGCTCCTTGTAAGCAAGAATGGCAAGACTTCATCTCACTTACTTTGGGCATGTTATCAGGAGGGACCAATCTCTGGAGAAGGACATCATGCTTGGAAAAGTACAGGGTCAGCGAAAAAGAAAAATACCCTCAGCTAGATGGATTGACACACTGCCTATAACAATGGATTCAAACATAGCAAGATTAGGAAGATGGCACAGGACTGGGCAGTGATTTATCCTGTTGTATATAGGGTCACTATGAGTCGGAACTGATGCAATGGCACGTAACAACAACAACATGGTGTTGTGAGCACAGGCTCTGGAGCCAGACGTGGGTTGGAATTCTTGGTCTTGCATTTCCTGCTCTGTGAACTTGGGCAAGTGGCTTCACCTCTCTGAGCCTCAGTGTTACTATCTGTAAAATGTGTGTGTGTGTGTGTGTCTGTGTAAGATAATAATAAAATCTACCTTCTAGGGCGTTGTGAGAGACACATACTGTTTCTCAGCAGAGGAGAACATGTGAAGTCATGTGTTTATGTAAACTCAGATTCCTAGATACAAAAATTCCCTCTTGCTATGCCAGAGCTGTTCTCACACCCTCCTCTTCTGCTTCATGGGTTCCTTCTCTGATTGTTAACATCATCCACGATTTCCAGGTGCTTGGGAATGTGGTAGGTAGAAGCTGGCTGAGGTGGCCCCCCCAGGCACAGTAATCCGGCAGCAGGTGTCAATCAAGCACTCGCTGTGAGCCAGGCCCCCACCTGGACCCCATGAATGCTGCAGTGAGCAAAACAGACAAGACTTTGCCCTCATGGAGCCCACACTCTGGGGGCAGGGGAGGAGATGGCCATTAAACAAACAAATGCAGCATTGAAGTTAAGTGTCATGGAAAAACTAAAACAAGAAAGGGCATAGGGAACAGGGTGATGCGGGCAGCCTGAGGGAACTTGTTCTTAGGTTACACTTGGAGAGGAACAAGGAAGGGGGCGTCCTCTTCTGTTCTCCCTGCTCAGGCCAAACTGGCAGGTGGTGGTCTATTCTGAGCATCAGTTGTTGGGTGCCGTTGAGTTGATTCTGACTCACAGCGACCCCATGTGACAGAGTAGAATTGCTCCAAAGGGTTTTCTTGGCTATTCTCTTTATGACGGGGGGGAAAAAGCCTGATTTGCAGCATGCACTGATTTCTATGGTGTAAATGCTCCCACCGAGGTAGATTTCAAGTTACCAAAGGGAATACTGTGAGACTGGAAGTGAGGGCACCTCGTGTTTAACTGGAGGGAGGGGAGTCAGACAGGCTACAGATGTGCGGTCTCTGTCTTCATGGTGCCCCCATCTGGGAGTGCTGGTCTCCGAAGCGGTCACCAGTCTCACCCATTGCTCTGGGCTCTGGGACAGCCTCTGTTCTCCAAGGTCAGGGAAGGGCAGGTGGCACGGGGATGCCTGGCCCCATCACAGTGAAGAGCCTGACGCTGGCCCCACACACATCTGGGTTTGGGTCCCAGCTCTGCCACTCACTCTGGTCTTGTGAGTGACATCTGCCCTCCCAGGGCCTCAGTTTCTCCCTCAGTTCACATGCAGAGGTGGGACTGGGTAAGCTCTGAGGTCCTCGTGGCGTGGACCTTCCTCCATCAACGCGGAGCACGTGGAAGCCGTCGGCTGGGAGCTCCTGCCTGCACACGCATCCCTGCTTCTCCTCCCTGCTGCATTGCTATTTAAAGTGACGGTGGTTTGGCTCGCTCTTTTTTTAAAAATCATTCCCGTACTCGAGCTGAGTTCCACAAGGCCAGCTGTCACCACTAAAAATGTCTGTCGTGTGACAGCCACCAGTGAGGAAGTGGGAGGAGGCAGGAGGCCCGGATGGGCCCCCAGAGTGGCTGGATTGAAAAAAGACGACACCCGCTGCAAGGAAGAAACAAAAGATGGGGGCGGGTTTGCGTTTTCCTCTTCCTCCACCTGCCCCTGCAGGCTCCTCAGTGGCCCTGTGGAGGGCTGCTGTGGTGGCGGGGAGGTGGGTCCGGGTGGGCGGGCCAGGCTCTGCTGCCTGGTGCTCGGCTTGAGGAGCACCCACGCTGCAGGTCCTTCCATACCCCGCTCCCCTCCCCTCCGTGCTTCTTGCCTTCACCATCCTCATCCCACTGAGCCTATGGAAACCAAGGAAGTGATCCACCCTGGCTCTCAGACCCAGGCTGCCGTCACAGTGACCAGCTGACACAGGGCTTCCCCCAGAAGGGAAGGAAACTGACATTTGCTGAACCCCTCTTGGGGTCAAGCCCTTCAGTGAGTCACTTTTCTGGCGATGAAATGTTCACAATAAACTTAAGAAGGAAACTCCGTTCCCCTCATTTTGCAGATAGGGAAACTGAGGCTCGGGGGGGGTTGAGTAGCTGGCCTAAAGCAGTACAGTGGTGGGGATAGGGACAAAGACAGGCTGGGTGTGACTCCCGGCTTTGGACACACTGCTGAGTCTTGAGCAAGTGATTCTCTGGCCTCAGCCTCTTCGGCCATGAAATGGGGTAATAACATAGCTGCTTCCCAAAGACGTGAGGATGAAATAAGACCAGGCATATAAAGTAGCAGGTAAGGAGACTGGGCATAGGATGTGCTGGACGACTGGAGCTGGGATAGGACCCAGGGCTGTAGATTCCAGAGACCAAGTTCTTTCCACCGAACGTTTGGGACCTCTCAGGTCTGCTGGGAGCAGGGCCTAGACGAGCCTGGGGGTAGGGTGAGGGGTGAGAGGCTACTTTCCCCTCCCTCCCAGATGTGGTAACGTTGGACCCCTGGGAGTCTGTGGGCTTCCTGACTGCTGGTCTGGACATGCAGTTTCTCTGATGGGGGCTCTAGGCCCCCCAGCTATCCGGGTCCTGGAACCTGTTACAGCAGGGAAGGGGGATAAGCAGATACTCCTATACACAGGAAATCTCCAAAGAAGAATTTTGTCTCTGGAATAATTTCCTTTCTCTCTTCTCAGAGCTCTCCTGGCTTTGCTTCCTCTTCCTACTTGTGGAAAGAGGCCCAGGTAAAAGTCATTTACACCCTAGTAATGATTAGACTAGCTCTTACGTATTGAACATCTACTCTATGCTAGCATCTCCTCTTAAAAAGCTTTGCTTCTCCCTCTGGAAGAACTGTATCCATCTGTTAAAAGGTCCATTCATTCCTTTACTGTATCTTTATGCAAATAATGCATGTCTTCTGCGTTTGTTTGCCAGCCACCCCTCCAGAGGCACCCTACAAGCTCCGCCTTGCCAATCCTCTTCCACAAGTTGCTGTAAAAAAAAAATAGCATAGTATGCTTTTGAAAATACCACAGGGGGGCTGGCAAACAAACGTAGAAGGGATGCGTTATTTGCGTAAAAATACAGTATTAATACAACAAACATTTATCGAGCACCTATGGTGTGCCAGGCTCAACTTCCGGTGTCAAGTCAAATAAGCCCTGGCCGGTGCCTAGAGGTGTGCACAGTCGGGCAGGTGGGAGTAGCTCTGTGCCTATTTTCATCTTCCCACAGGTATCTATTAAGCACCTTTGACACAGGCTCCCTGGCCCTGTACCTACCAGGGTGATATTCTAATGGGAGGAACTCATAATACTCAAATAACCAAGTACACACTTAAAATGATGGCAGTCAGTTAGTGACAGGATTATGAGTTAAAAAAAACGGTAAGGGGACCAAGAGTGGTGGAAAGGGGGTGATTTTAGTAAGGGTGGCCAGGGCCTTTCCAAGGAGGTGACTTTAAAAAAATGCATCCGTTCATTTATTTATACATTTTTTGAATATGTAGTGCATTCACATAGTTCGAAACTCAAAAAAGATTAAAAAAAAAATCAAAACAAAAACAGTATAAAGGAAAGACCCTCTCTCACTTGTCTGTCCCTCGTCCACCTGGTTCACCATCCCAATAAACACTGTTATTAGTTTTTAAAGAATCTCTCAGAGTCTTTAATGCAGATAGAAGCAAATATGAATATTCTATTATTAAAAAGCCAGCGCATGATAGGTAGCAAAATTTGGACTGAGCCCTGAATGATGAGAAGGGGCCAAACAAAGACATGTGAGGTGTGAGTTCCTGGCAGAGGGAAGGACAGGTGAGGGGGCGAGCAGAAGGGATGAGGAGGCGGCAGGGGCACAAGCCCCTGGGGCCTGTGGGCCTTGGTGAGAGAGAAGACTACTGGCCCGGAGGCCACTGGGGATTGTCAGTAGGAGCATGACCTGATGGGACACAGGTTTTTTTAAATTTTTATTGTACTTCAGGTGAAGGCTTACAGAACAAATAGTTTCTCATGAGACAGTAGTACACATATTGTTTTATGACATTGGTTAACAACCCCACAACATGTCAACCCTCTCCCTTCTCGATCTTTTTTTTTTGTGTGTGAAAATATACATAGCCAAAGATACACCATTTCAAAAATTTCTAAATGCACAGTTCAGGGACATCGACTATGCTCTTCCAATTGTGCTGCTATTCTCACTTTAGATGAAGGTTTACAGAACAAAATATTTTCTCATTTAACAGTTAGTACACATGTTGCCCTATGACAATGGTTAACAACCTCACAACACCTCAACACCATCCTTACTCATCCTTGGGTTCCTTGTCACCAGCTTTCCTGTCCCCTTCTACCTTCTGGCCCTTGTCTCTGGACTGCTGTGCCTCATTAGTCCTGTTTGGTTTTATGCGGCTGTCCACTCCCCGGCTGAATGGTGAACCTCGGAAATGACTTTACCACTGAGCTGAAAGGGTGTCTGGGGGCCATACTCTCGGGGTTTCTCCAGTTTCCTTTAGGCCAGTAAATCTGGCCTTTTTTGTGTGTGTTAGAATTTTGTTCTGCATCCTTCTCCAGCTCTGTCCAGAACCCTCTGTTGTGATCCTGGTCAGAGCAGTCAGAGGTGGTAGCCAGGCACCATCTAGCTGTACTGGACTCAGTCTGGTGGAGGCCTTGGTAGCTGTGGTCCATTAGTCCTTCGGACTAATCTTTTCCTTGTGTCCTGTTCTCTTCATTCTCCCTTGCTCTAGAAGGGATGAGACCAGTGGAGTATCTTAGATGGCTACTCACGGCTTTTAAGACCCCAGACGCTACTCACCAAGGTAGAATGTAGAACATTGTCTTTATAAACTGTGTTATGCCAATTGAGCTTGATGTTCCCCGAGACCATGGTGGGACATAGGTTTGAACGGGAACACTTTGGTGGCTGTGGAGGAGGGCAGGAGCAGGGAGACCCTTTGGAAGTCAAGGCAAGGAGAAAAGGAGATGGAGAGGAGTGGATGGACCAGAGCTACCA
This sequence comes from Dugong dugon, assembly GCA_030035585.1. Lineage (NCBI taxonomy): Eukaryota > Metazoa > Chordata > Mammalia > Sirenia > Dugongidae > Dugong > Dugong dugon. The sequence goes on from CM057471.1 coordinate 73,932,308, forward strand.
CCCACTGAGTGTTTAGTGGGTGCCGGCACGCATGCCTTTCCCACAACACCCCTGGGAGGTAGGTGGATTATTACTTCCACTGTGCAGATGAGGAAACTGCTGCACAGAGAGGTGGAGTAACCTGCTGAAGTTCACACAGGTAGTAAGTAGCAGAGGTGGCACAGAAGCTCGGGCAGTCTGACTTGGGAGCCTGTATTTTAATCCCTGCACTCACCTGTCCCTCCTACAGAGACGCACACCGCAAATGACTACATATGGCCTCAGTGGAAAGATGACCTGTTCAAGGCATGGTTAATGATCATGTGCAGGACCTCCTGGACCAGAGTCACCTGGGCTGCTATTCAAATGCAGAGTCCTGGGCCTGGGTCCAGGACTACAGAATCAGAGCCTCTGAGGGTAGGACCTGGGAACCTGCATTTTAAAACAGGAATTACCCCCCCATCCCCTTAGATGCATCTTGAAATTTGAGACCCTGAGATGGGTGGAGATGGGAACCCACCCACTCACCCAGCTCATACCTTTGCCACTCTCTGGGCCTAAGCCCTGCTCAGCCCTTACTGGGTAGATGGGTGGCCACCTCAGGCTGGGTCTCTGTAGGCCAGGGCAAAGTTCTGGGCCTGGCATTGCCCTCCACCTAGAAGCTGATCGCTGGCCAGCCCCATCAGCCTTTGAGCACAGCCCCTGCACCACCTTAAATGACAGCTTTTGGTCTTCTTGCCTCACTGTAAATCCTCAAAGGCAAGGACTTGCCCCTCCTCACTCAACTCTGCACCCCAGCCCCAGCTCAGGGCCTAGGACACAGAAGGGCTGGGTCGGTGTCCTCTGAGATGAACCCAAACCTCAGAGGCCTGGAGGCCCAGGAGGAGGTTGTAGTGGCCAGGAGCTAAAGCAAGCCTGGGACCACCTGGCTTCGATTCTGTTCCCCAGTGGGGGCCCCTCCGCTCCAGCCCTGTCTTCTTCTTGGGCTGAGAGGTTTACTCATGGTCCTGGCAGGAGCATCACCTGGCCTGGGTGCACCAGCCAATCGCCCTTTCCCTAGAATGAAAACTTTGGAGCAGGGTGGGTAGGAGCCAGGAGCAGCAAGGGAGAGAGGCCAGGAGCTGCTTGACGATGACGACTCACCCCTCTCTCTCTGGGTGCTCCCCTAAATCTCAAAATAAATTAGACAGAATCAAAATCAGACTCTCTTCATCAGGAGAAATTACTCATTTCAAATATTTGCAGGCGCTTGAACTGAAATTTAGCGAGATGAGGACTTAGATGAATAATCTGGGGCCTTTTGAAAGGCAGTTTTTACTCAGCACTTTTCCTGATTCCCAGCCACCTCCCCCTACCCAGGCCCTCTCCCCACCAGGAGCTGCTTGGGCCTTGGTTGTTTCTCCTTCTGACAGTTCCCTTCTCCTTTATTTCACTCATTAAACCTGCAAATATTTGCTGAGGGCTCCTCTTGCCTGGCACTGTGCTTGGCAGGGGACATAGCGGTGACAAGATGCTGCAGCCCCTGCCTAGGGCAGCGGCTGGGGCTCCTTGGCCCTGGGACTTGACCTATCCAGAGGCTAGGTTCTCACCCTGTTATTTTCCCTCTGTGGCACTTCTTAATACTTGCAAAAATTTCCTTTCCACACTTTTTCAAAGACACCTTACATAACCACCTCTCCGGAGGCCTTTTGGAGGCCGGGAGAAAATCTGGAGAATTCCATCCCCTCCCCTAGCCCTCTCCTTTCCCCGCATGGCTAGTGAGCTTTGGGCTGGGGCTAGGCGGTGTTTGAAGAGAGCCAGCTGTGCCCACCATCTGCAGACGCCCACCATCCACCGACCACTGCAGGAAACAGGCCTGGCTGTGCTTGCTGGGATGAGAGGGGAGGAGGGTGCTGATGAGAAATCGGGAACCAGAGCAAGGCCTCCACTCCTGGGCATTCTTTGAAAGCTTTCCTGGCTAAATGTGGAGGCCACCGCACCGCCCAGAGGCTCTGTGTGTCCTGCCTGGGTTGTCATGTTCACGTCTGCTTGGCCAGCAGTGTGGAGTGGAAAGGGGGTGTGCTGGTCCTTTCTTCCTTACTGGGATGGGGGGATTGGGGCATATGTGTGACAGAGGAGGGAAGAAGGAGAAGGAAGAGGAGGGAGAGAGAGAGGTAAGGTTGAAGATAAAAAAAGGGAGAAGGGGGAGGGGAGTCCTGCCAAGACAGAGATCAAGGTGGGGTCAGGGGGATAAGCTGCACTTGGGAGAAGCACAAGGCCTTCACGGGTTAAGTGCCTTAGGGAGAGCTGCGGGGCTTAGGATCTGACGTCCCTGGTGGTGTAACCGTTTAAGCATTCTACTACTAACCGAAAGGTTAGGGGCTCAAGCCCACCCAGAGGCACCTTGGAAGGAAGGCCTAGTGATCTGCTTCTGAAAGATTACAGCTTTGAAAACCCTATGGAGTACACTTCTACTCTGCATACGTGGGGCTGCCATGAGTCAGAATCAACTCAATGGCAACTGAGTTTTTTCCCCCATTAAGCAGTCACAGGTGTTTGTGCCCCCGTGGCTCTACAGATCCTACCTCTGCCTAATCGCCCCCGCCTTAGGTTCCCCCTCTCTTCTTCTCTGTGCCATGGGGAGCTACTTTCAGTTCCTGGAACGGGTCAAGCTTGTGGCTACCAAAGGGCCCTTGCATGGGTGGTTTTTTTTCCCAGAATAGCTCGACCTGGTCAGCTGACTGGTTTGGGGTCTTCAGGTCTCAGCTTGGCTGTCATGGTGGCCCCAAAGAGCTTGTGTTGTCTAACAGGCAGCTAGACAAGCTGGAGGTTGGGGACAGCAGCTGGGAGTGTTCAGTGTGTGGAGGAGCTTAAAGCCAGGCACGGAGGGGACTCCCGGGGAGGGTGAGGAGGAGCCAGGAGAGCACCCAGACCACAGCCCTGAGGAGCAGAGATTTAGAGGACCTTGGAGGAAGAGCAGGTTGTGAAGCAGTAGACAGGCAGGCAGGAAAGCAAAACTTTTATGTTGCTGTTAGGTGCCGTTGAGTCGGTTCCAACTCATAGCAATCCTGTGTACAACAGAACGAAACACTGCCCGGTCCTGTGCCATTCTCACAGTTGTTGCTATGCTTGAGCCCATTGTTGCAGCCACCGTGTCAATCCATCTCGTCGAGGGTCTTCCTCTTTTTCGCTGGCCCTCTACTTTACCAATCATGACGTCCTTCTCCAGGGACTGGTCCCTACTAATAACATGTCCAAAGTGCTTGAGAGGAAGTCTCGCCATCCTCGTGTCTAAGGAGCATTCTGGCTGTACTTCTTCCAAGACAGATTTGTTCGTTCTTCAGGCAGTCCATGGTATATTCAACATTCTTTGCCAACACCATAATTCAAAGGCATCAATTCTTCTTCAGTCTTCTTTATTCATTGTCCAGCTTTTGCATGCATATGAGGCAATTGAAAATATCATGGCTTGGGTCAGACACACCTCAGTCCTCAGAGTGACTTTTTTGCTTTTTAATACTTTAAAGATGTCTTTTGCAGCAAGTTTGCCCAAAGTCATGTTTGATTTCTTGACTGCTGCTTCCATGGGCGTTGATTGTGGATCCAAGTAAAATGACTTCCACTGCTATCCATAAGGTTTTTACTTGCTAATTTTTTTCTGAAGTAGATCACTGGGTCCTTCTTCTTAGTCTGTTTTAGTCCGGAAGCTCTGCTGAAACCTGTCCACTGTGGGTGACCCTGCTGATATTTGAAACACCAGTGGCATAGCTTCCAGCATCATAGCAACATGCAAGCCACTGCAGTATGACAAACTGACAGACAAGTAGTGGAAAGCTTTTATAGGTCATGAAATATCACACACACACGCACACACACACACGTGTGCGCGTGTGCACGAGGCAACGTGAATACAGTCAGGCCATAGAGTGTTGCCAGCACCTAGAAGTCCTCTGTGCATCCCTTACTGTTCACAACCCCCTTGCTCCCTGCAAAGGTTACCCCAATCCTGACTTGGGAAGAAATCACTTAGTTTGACGTATCTCTAAACACCCCAGGTTTAGGTTTGCGTGTTTGTGACCTTGATATCCATGCATTCTTTTGAGCCTGGCTTCTTTCTTACAATATTATGTCTGAGAGATTCGGCCACATTGTTGCCTGTAGCAGAAGTTTATTCTTTTTCACTGCTGTGTAGTATTCCAGTGTGTGACTAACTCACAGTCTATCCCCTTAGGCTCCTGTTGATGGGCATCTGGGTTGTTTCCAGGTTTTATTATCAATAAGGCTTCAAGAAACATTACCGTTCATGTCTCCTGGGCACAAGCTTAGGCTGGGAGTGGAGTTTCTGGCCCACAGGGTTGCATGTCTTCTGCTTTATAGATATGTTTTCTGAAAGACAGTCTATATTAGTTTCCCAGGGATGCTATAACAAAATGCTACAAACCGGGTGGCTTATTAGAACAGAAGTGTATTGTCTCACAGTTCTGAAGGCTGAGAGTGAGATCAGGCCATCAGCCATGCTGATGTCTGCTGAGGCTTTGAGGGAGAATCTGTCCCACACCTCTCTCCTGGCTTTTGGTGGCTCCAGGCATTGCTTGGCTTGCGGCTGGAGCAGCACATGGTGTCCTTCCTCTGTCTCTCTGTCACTGTGTCCCTTCTCCTCTTTTATCGGACACCACTATGATTGGATTAGGATCCTCCCTACTCCAATATGACCTTGTGTTAACTGATAACGTTTCAAGACCCTATTTCCAAACAAACTCACATTTACAGATACAAGGGTTAGGACCTCAAAATAGATTTTGGGGGAACACAATTCAATCTATATCACAGTCCTTACTTGAAGTCTTTGACCAGACAAGCTGAAGGACCAGACTGGGGCCAGGAGCTGGAACATTATTTGTTCACTTACATTAACAAATATGATAGAAGACCATTTCCTCAGCACTGGGGATAAAGCTGTGCACATGACAAACTCACCCCCTGCCCTGTTGGAGTTCATGTTCTACCGGGGTGAGTGGGTACATACATGGAAAAGAACATGAATGAAAGCATTGCAGATGATGAAACAAGCAGGTGCAGTAATGGAGAATAACGAACTGACTTTAGACGGGGAGATCAAGGAGGGCTTCTCTGAGGAGGTGACATTTGAACTGAAGTTGAACAAACAGAGAGAATAATATGTGCAAAGTCCCAGAGCTTGGCTGGTTTGAGAAACTGAAGGGAAGCCTATGTGGCTTGTCCATGGTGAAGGAGGGGAGACCAAGGAGCGACAGGGCTGGGTAGGTGGGTAGGTGGCTCTGGGCAGAGCCTAGTGGGGTGAAGCTCAGAGTCTAGGTCTGGTTTTGAAGTGCAGAGGGAAGACATTAGAGGCTCTGCACAGGGGAGTGACATAATCCAACTTAAGATGCTGTCTACTTGCTCATCTGTACACTGGGCTCAGCAAGTGCCACCATCTGGAGGAGTGACTTGGCCCCTTGCTGCTCGACACCCCAGTAGCCTGGGTTTTTGGCCAGAAAGGGTACTGGTGGTGGGAGTAGCCCAGTCAGGGAGGGGTAGTCTGCACGTGCAGATGGCACTGGGGCTGGTGTGTAATACCCACAATGCCTCTGTCCAATTCTGAGCCTGCTGAGCAGCCGTGGGTCCGCGAGGCCACACAGCTCTGGCCTGTCAGACCTTCACTGTCGGGTTGTAACTGGGGCTAGGCTCTGAAATCCACCTTGACCTTACTCTAATCATTTTCACCAGCTCAGAGCTGCTGAAATGTTGATGAAATGCCATCTGGTGTATGTGTGCTGAAGGCAGGGACAGCCATTCAGAGCTGAGCACGTTCTGGAAACGAATCCGTCAGTGGCTTGGACTCCAGTGTGGGGGAATCAGGATGGTCCTGTGGGGAAAGGGGTGGCCTTGAGTTCAGCCCCACTGTGGGATCCGTCCTGGGGGGGCCCTGGAGGGAAGCCCAGCCTGTCAGTCTCACTGCAGGGCTCTTCTGGGACCTCAGAAGACCACTGGGATATAACCACTCCCCTGCCCCCACCAGGGCTGCTGGGATCCCTGCCCTTTGCGGGTGCAGCCAGAGGCCTCACTCTGAGTACAGGGCCCTGGGATCTGGGAGCAGAGCTGTAGATGAGGAGGGAGAAGCCGGCTTGGGCAGGTGGGGAGGGAGAAGCTGGGAGAAGGCCAGGGACACCTGAGAGGGAACAGTTATACATGTGGGGCTACCATGTGGTGGTGGTAGGCCGTTGAAGGGACAGGCACTCAGCCAGGCACCTTGCATGTAGTGATGCTCATCAGCCTCCCAGAAACCCTGGTGGAGGGTATGGTTATCCCCATCTGTCAGATAAGGAAACTGAGGCTCAGAGAGCTTGTGGCTTGTCCATGACCGCATGGTTATTGATGGCAGAGCTGGGAGTAGACGCGAAAGCCTCTTGGTTTAATTACAGTCCTCTCTGGCCTCTCAGAGGCCTTATGATTACAGTTGACACCTATGTAGTAGCTAGCATGTGCCAGGCATTGACTAATTCACACAGATCTCACAACTATCCCTAATACTCTCATTGTACAGATGGGAAAAATGAGGCACGGAGAGGTTAACTAACTTGCCCAAGTAGCTAGGATTTGAACCCAGGAGATCTAGCTAAACAGTCTATGCTGATAACCACATGATCAACTGCCTGTTGAAGGTAGCCTCTCTTCCTTGCTTTCTTTCCATCCTTATGTGAAGAGTTGTCATGGATTGAATTGTGTCCCCCAAAATACGTGTCAACTTGGCTAGGCCGTGATTCCCAGTATTGTGTGATTGTCCACCATTTTGTCATCTGATGTGATTTCCTATGTGTTGTAAATCCTACCTCTATGATATTAGCAAGACAGGCTTAGTGGCAGTTATGTTAATGAGGAAGGACCCAATCTACAATATTAGATTGTGTCTTCAGCCAATCTCTTTTGAGATATAAAACAGAGACGTGAACAGAGAGACACGGGGACCTCATACCACCAAGAAATAAGAGCCAGGAGAACTAAGGCATCCTTTGGACCCAGGGTCCCTGTGCTGAGAAGCTCCTTGGCTGGGAAGATTGATGACAAGGGCCTTCCCCCAGAGACGACAGAGAGAGAAAACCTTCCCCTGGAGCTGCCACCTTGAATTCCAACTTCTAGCTTCCTAAACTGTGAGAGAAAAAATTTCTCTTTGTTAAAGTCATCCACTTGTGGTATTTCTGTTATAGCAACACTAGTTAACTAAGGCAAGGGTGTTCGGGGCTGCTAACTTTCCTGGTCTTTTTTAGAGATGGTTTGATGCAGCGAAGTGTTATCTGTCTTACTGAGCATTGCCTTCCTCATCCATAAAATGGAAATGAGTCTAATCTCAATCCCTCACCCATTTTAAAAGGAAAAACACTTGTACTAAGACAACTTAGTAAAATGCAGATACCATGAGCCATCTCCTCCCTTAGCCCTGGGTCAGCAGAAGAAAGAGAAACAGTAAATGAACAAGACTTTGCATTTCCTGACAGGGTTGGTTGGTTAAATTCTAGAAAACAATTTTATGGTCCTGATGGAGTGGCTCCTTGTTCCTTTGACAGACCTTCCTTGAGCATCCATCATAGGCCTGGATTTGCATGGAGCTCACGGGATAGAGCCAGACAGGCAAGGCACTGGCTCTCCTGAAGCTCATGGCCTTCCTTCTCCTCCTCTTCCTCCACTCTGTGCCAGAGTGCTGGGAGATGGCAGTGAACTTCACAGACACAGTCATTCCCCCAACACTAGCTCACAGTCCAGTGGGGGAGACAGTTTTTGAATATATCATTCCAGAAATAAGTAAATGAAATTGTGATTCTCCTAGGATACAAAGTACAGGGCACCCAGGGTGCATGTCATTCGGGGGCCTGGCCTTTTCTGGGGCGATGGTGAGGGAAGGTCTACTTGGAGCAAGTCTTAAACGATTAGCTGCGAGCACTAAGCACATGGCACTCATACAGGCTGCTGCTGTTGCCTTAGTCTCTTCTCTTGGGGTTTCATCCCTGCAGCACCCTGAGTCACCACCAAATTGGTTTACTGCTCAGCCTGAAGGCAGAGATGCCTTTGAGCCTTTGTTGATGGTCCAGGATTCTGGAAAGCGGTTGTTTCTCTTGTCCCCTTCCTCTGCTGCAAGGGTGAAGGCTGGGGCAGCTGTGCCCAGCAATGCCCTTGAGAACGCTCTGAAGTCAATGGTTCAGCTGTGGATTCAACTTGAAATGCCATGTGAATTTTTGGGTCCTTTAGATCTGAAACCAGGGGTTTTTTCCAACCACGAAGAAGAGGAAGTGCGGAGGAGGCAGGGGCTTAAAACAAAAAAGAAACTCCTTTCAGGCCAAAGCCTCTGATGGGTGTGAGGTTAGACAAGCCAGAGGCTCATGGACAACAAGGGCTCCCCACAGTGAGATGCTCCCCAGCCCCCAGCATGGGTCCTGGCACAGAGTTGGACTCGGTTACTGCTTATGAAATGAATGGAGGGACCAGTCCGTGACCTGCACGTCAGGGGGCAGCCCTAACATAAAAGGAGTTTTCCTGACCCTCTTTAGTCTCAGTGTGGCCAGGGTGCTAGGATGAGGGTGGATGGTAGGGAATTTTCTTTCTATGCCTCACTATTACCTTCAGAAAACAGTGTAACTCCGTGGCATGGTCTTTGAGGCCGTTCCTGAACTGGGCTCCACTGCCTTCTCCTGCTGAGCCTGGAATAGAGGTGGGAGCCACACCCCCAATGTCCCTGTTATACCATATTCAGGAGGCTGGACTTTGGCCTAGGGCACTGGGAAGCCATGGATGAGTTTTAAACGAGGGCATGACATAAGGAATCTCTTGACTTGTAACAGGACTAGGGTTGCCAGATAAAATACAGGACATCCAGTTAAATTTAAACTTCAGATAAAGAACAAATAATTTTTTAGTATAAGGATGTCCCATATAAGGAGCCCTGGTGGTGCAACAGTTAAGCGCTTGGCTGCTAATCGAAAGGTTGGCGGTTTGAACCCACCCAGCGGCTCCACTGGAGAAAGAACTGACAATCTGCTTCTGGAAAGATTACAGTCCAGAAAACCCTATGGGGGAGTTCTACTCTGTCAAATGGGGTCACTAGAAGTTGAAAATTGACTTGACGGCACCTAACAATAACAACATGTTCTAAATATTGCGTGGGACATACTTGCACATTAAAAAAATTATTTGTTGTTTGTCTAAAATTCAAATTTAACTGGATGTCCTATGTTTTTATTTGCTAAGTCTGGTAACTCTAAATGGAGGGCCATTTTACAAGTCTTCCCTTGGCCTCTAGTAGCCCAGGGTGTGAACTGCAGACAGTGAAGAAGCGACGGAGACTATAAGCTGGCCATGGGTTCCAGAATTTCCTGGGGGTTGCCTCACCTCTATCCTTAGCATCAGGACTTTTTCCAGAAACTGAGAGAGAGACTGGAAGGGCCACGAAGGTATGGGGGTCGCTGAGTGAGTGGCGAGGGGTCCAGGGTAGATGGATAAGGGAGATTTTCACAGCTCGTTAAAGCATGCGGCTTGTCCTGAGATGTCTGTGCCGTTCTGTTCCTTAACAGTGGTCCCGAGAGTGAACATGGCATGAGGAGGCCTGCCCACGTGACCTCACTGAGTCCTCACGGAGCCCCATGAGGTGGCACCTTGGTCAACGCATGCTTCAGTCGAGGCTGCTGGCTTCAGGTCTGAGTGGCCGAGTGGAAGCCAGAGCCCACCCACGGCTGTATGACTCCCAAGGCCTGGGCTGTCAGTCACCGGGCCCTCTGCCGCCACCCCCAGCCTTGGGGTCCCCTCCCTGATCCCTGACCCCTTGTTGGCCTGGCCTTGGCCTCTGTGTTGGTTCTCACAGCCTGCACTGCCTGGGCCTGGGGGCTCTGTTTCCCCGTATTCTGTTCTCCAATTTGAGCTCTCAGTGACAGCAGTGCCAAAGGCGTACCTTTCGTTTCCCAAGCGTCAAACATGAGGGCTGGACTAGGTGTTCTCAAGGGCTTCACACCTGCTCTCTCCACAGTCCTCTGAGCCTGAAGTCTCACTGGCAAAGGCTGTTCCTCCAATTAGACTGTCACAAGGGACAAACAAACTCCTCTGCTCTCCTTGAAGAATTATGCTCACAGCTCATCTGTTGAGCACTTAGCATGAGTCAGGCCTGGACTTCACCATACTGAAGCCCCACATTGACCCTGTGAGGTAGGTCCCACCAGAAAACTCATTTTACAGTTGTGGAAAGTAAAGCAATGATTGGCAGAAGGCAGGGTTTCTGACTGCAGACACTGCCCTCCTGTTGCTGTTACTTCTGAAGACATGTCTGCTCTGGCTAAGGCAGACCCAGGTAGTGGGAGGAGCATGGGGCCCACATGCCAAACTCTGGTTCGGGTTCTTAAAGCCAGTCACGTGTTGCCTTCTCTAGGTTGAGAAATAGGGATGATAATGCCTTACAGCAGGAGTTCCCAAGGCTGGCTTTTCATTAGAATCACTGGAGCGCTTTAAAAATGACTGACACCTGGGTTCCACCCCTAGAAATTCAGATTTAATTGTTCTGGGGTGAAGATCCAGGTATCATAGTTCTTAAAGCTTCCGGGTGATTCAAACAGGCAGCTGGGGCTAAGAACCATGGCCTTAGAGGGGAGTGTGGAGAGATTAAGATAAATGGGGCCAGAGCTGAGTAAGACAGGTGCAAATAGAAGGCACAGAGAATTTATTCTCACGGTCTTTCCTTATCTTAACTGCAAAACTTAAGGTGCCATCTTTTAATGGAGAACTCTATTAAATTACTATCTATGGAAGGAGAAGGATCCCTCCTTCCTGAGTTAATCCCTGGTTGCATCTCAGCCAAGACTCAGTGAGTGACACCTTCCATTCCCCCATCCGTATATCCCTCTATCCATCCACTCACCATCCATCCACCCATCCACCCATCCACCCATCCATCCAACCATCCATCATCCATCCACCCATCCACCCATCCACCCACCCACCCGCCCATTCACCCATCCGCCCATCCACCTATCCATCCATCCATCCATCATCCATCCATCCTTCTTCAACAAAGATTTGCTGAGCCTCGTCCTGTGCTGGGCCCTGGAGTGGAAGCTGAGTGTAAAATGATGAGCCAAACCTGGTCCTTGCCCTTAGGAGCTTGATCTGGTGAGGAAGACAGACATGTTAAAAACACTTCTAACAGAAGTTTTTCTAACAGAGTTTTAGGAGCTGTAATAGAGATCTAAGGAGCCCATCAGCCATTCTGTAGGAGAAAGATGTGTCAGTTGCTTCTGTAAAGATTTACAGCCTAGGAAACCCTATGGGGCAGTTCTACTCTGTCCTATAGTCGCTATGAGTTGGAATCAACTGGATGGCAAGGAGTAATAGAGATCTGGATTGGGCAGGTTTAGGAGGGAGGGGCCCTTTTTTTCTGGAGCAGAAGTGTAGGGTGGAGAAAAGGTTGACAAACAGTGACTGCCCATTACTCTTGGGAGAAAGCCCAGACTTCTGCCTGATCAGCCTCCCATTTGTTCTTTGGGTCTCAGCTTAAATGTCACCTCCTTGGGGAAGCCCTCTCTGACCCTCAGGCCAGGTCTCCTGTTACATGCTTTCTTGGCATCCTGCGTTTCTTCATGGTATTTGTCACAATTGTAATTAAATAGTTAGTTGTATGTGCTGAGCTTATGTCTGCCTCCCTGCTAGCTGTGATCTCTGTGTCTTGTTCACAGTTTTAATACCAACACCAGGAACAGTACCAGACGTGTGGCAGGAACTCTCCAAGGGCTTATTGAGAGTTTGAGGGAGGCTTCAGGAAGGATGTGCCATTTGAATGCATCCTAGATGATGAGAAGTTGGTGCCCAGGAAGACTACATTTCAGGTGGGGAGGGCAGTGGTCAGACACACCAGGCAGGGCTACCAGTATGAGCAAAGACTTGGAAGTGGGACACAGCTGAGTATGTATGTTTAAGGAACCACATGTCATTCAGTGAGCTGAAGTACTATAGGGGTGGTGGAGTGAGTGCAGGAGAGTGAGGATTGTGAGGGCCTTCTAAAGTGGCCATGGGCATTGGGATGCATTTGGACTTGGTGCTATTTAGGAACACTCTTAGTTCTGATTTTAGATGATAGGATGCAAACATTCTTTGCCAAAATGGGAATTTACTCACTTTCCTGAGCTGGTTTGTAGAGGCAAAGTCTGCTGGGGGTTCATTTTTGGAAGTTTCTTGTTGGGCAGGACCTTGTATCCCTTGGAAATGCTTTTATTTAGCTGCAGGTATCAGAAAACCTGACTCCCAGTGACTTAAACCATATAGCCATTTAAGGTTTACCTAAAAAGAAGATCAGAGGTGATATTTAAGGGGTTGTTTCAGCCACAGGGTCAGGGCGCTGGGTTAGCATCTCTGTGACTCTCTTTCCATCCTTTATGTCACAAGGTGGCCACTCAGCTCCAGGCAAGATGGCTGCCGCAGCTCCAGCTCCAGGTCTAGCTCCATCTCCAGTTGGGAGTCTGGGCCTCTTCAGCCTCATCCTTGTCCATTCCCCTCCAGGGTCCTTTCCAGGTCCAGTGAAGGTGGTCTTTACTGGACCACATTCACAAATGGGAAGTATGAAGGTCTGTGTGTGTGTGTGCACTCACCTGCACAGGGAGGCACAGTGAGGGTCTCCAGAGAGAAATATCCTCCTGGGTAGTTTTATCAGGAAGAAAAATATCTTTACCTGAAGCCCCCAGCTGACCTCCGCTTATGTCCATTGGCTAGAACAGGATCACATGGCCTCTTTTAGCTGCAAGGGAGGCTGGGAAAGTAAGCATATGGCTTTTTTAACCTCTGTGATGGGAAGTAAGCAAGGGAGAAAGGGCTTGAGGATGATTGGGGGGGTGGTGAGCTGAACTTCCATATCTGTTATTACCCTTTTTCTTTGAAATGTGAGCCTGCTCACCCTTTTAGATGAACCCCAAATATCACCTCCTCTGCGAAGCCAACTTCCTCTGGCAGCTGGTCACCCCAGAGCACCAGGGCTTGGCATCCTGTGACAGGAAACCCCTCCTTTTGACATATTATGTTCCTGAAGAAAATGCTTGGGAGGTGAATATGTGCATATCTTACAGATGCAAATGTTATAACAGGGCTTCTATTCCTCCAAGGGGTCCTGGTGTCACACTGGTTAAGAGCTCAGCTGCTAACCAAAAGGTAGGCAGCTTGAATCCACTAGCCACTCCTTGGAAACCCTCTGGGGTAGTTCTACTCTATCCTATAGGGTTGCTATGAGTCAGAATCGACTCAATGGCAGCAGGTTTGGTTTGGTTGGTTTATTCCCCCAAAGTGAGAGAACACAAAATCCCACAATCACTAATGTGCCAAACCTAGTATTTTGTTCTTTGATTTTGTCATTTCACTTCCATTTCCCAGTTGTCCAGATGACATTCAGGGCATGTCCAAAGGAGGGTCAAGATATATGACTTCGGGTATCTCATGATCCCTTGGCCATGTTACACCATTTTTGATGAGACCCACTCTGTTTGCTCTTGGTTCTGTCTTTCATTTTTATAAAACAAGAGACAATGCAATAAAATATTCGGATAGTTTCCACAAAAAAAGAAACAAAAAAAACATTGCACTCAAAGATGGTGATGAAGAACCACAAATACAGAGGACTTCTTTTTGTGTGCCTGGTGAGTTGGGAAGCACTTTACTTGATTACCCCTTAAACCTTCACTTCAACCCCATGAAGTAGAGACTGTCTTTAGCCCTATTTTACAGGTGAAGAGATTGGAACTCCAAAAGATTAAGTCGCATGCCTGAGGCCATGCAGATTTGGGACTCCCACCCAAACAATTTACACCACTGCTTGTGGCAGCAATGGTTATGCTCACCAAATGTCCCATCTGTGCCCTCACACTTCCCAGGCCCTTTATGTCTCTGGTCTATGCGCCAGGAGATAAAGTTACATTGTCTGTTCTAGGGTGAAATACAGAAAAGCCAGTGCTGACTTCCCTGTTGTCTCTTTCCCTATTATGGTGACTGAGAAGGCTACTTGTTCCAGCTGGAGAGCACTAGATGGTGAAGCCTCTCCTGGCCTGGGTCCCTGAGTGATTCATGGAGCATAGCAGTGGACATGTAGCGTTAGTGAGAGATGAACTTCTGTTGTGCTGTTGTTGTTGTTAGGTGCTGTTGAGTTGTTTCTGACTCATAGTGATCTTATGTATAACAGAACAAAAAATGTTGCCTGGTTCTGCTCCATCCTCGTAGTTATTGCTATGTTTGAGCCCATTGTTGCAGCCACTGTGTCAATCCACCTCACTGAGGGTTTTTCTCTTTTTTGCTGACCCTCTCCTTTACCAAACATGAAGTCCTTCTCTAGAGATTGGTCCTCCTGATAACATGTCCAAAGTAAGTGAGATGAAATCTTGTCATCCTCCCTTCTGGTTGTACTTCTTTCAAGATAGATTTGTTCATTCTTCTGGCAATCCATGTTATATTCAACATTCTTTGCCAACACCATAATTCAAATGCATCAATTCTTCTTTGGTCTTCCTTATTCATTGTCCAGCTTTCACATGCATATGAGGCGATTGAAAGTATCATGGCTTGGAGCAGGTGCACCTTAGTCCTCAAGGTGACATCTTTGCTTTTCAACACTTTAAAGAGGTCTTTTGCAGCAGATTTGCCCAAAGCAATACACCGTTTGATTTCTTGACTGCTGCTTCCATGGGCGTTCATTGTGAATTCAAGTAAAATTAAAACCTTGACAACTTTAATATTTTCTCCTTTTATCATGATGTTGCTTATTGGTCCAGTTGTGAGAATTTTTGTTTTCTTTATGTTGAGGTGCTGGTTGTGCTGAGCCACTGAGATCTTGGGATTGTTTGTTCTTGCAGCAGAGTCTAGCCTAGCCTGACTAACACAATGTTCTCCCACCTCCCAGGCACCCACCCACTGTGTGTGCAGGATGGGTGAACGCTTCCCACATCCCCCACCCTATGGATGCACCTGGGAGGTGCTCAATCCCTGCTTCCTGAAATGGTCTCAGTAAGGCTGAGCTACACAGCTACACAGGATATTCTGGCCTTTGCTAACGTGGCCCCTTGTCACACCAGGCCCTTGACAGGGCCCTGCACTTTGGGTTGGCATGAGGGAGCCTCTCCTCTCAGTCTGGCCTTTCTGAACCTGGAAGAGTCACACAGAACCTGGGCACAGCTGGGGTTCCTCCTGTGGGTACCTCTTTGGAGCCAGGCACTTCCATAAAAGCCCAGCTGCTACTGGCACGGTGAAGGGACATCTGTGCCACGCTAGCCCAGGTGCTTCTGCCAGTGCCAGAAGCCAGGCAACACCCCTAGGCCAGGGAAAGCCTGCTTGGCAGGGACACAGTTGGCTGGGAGCTGTGGCTCTGGGCCTCCTCAGCCTCATCCCTGCCCATTCCCCTCCACCTCCTCCCACCACCTGATGCCATCTTCTGCCTCTGGACCCCTCCTCATGCTGTTCCCTCTGCCTGGAATACTTTTCCTGCCATCTCTTCCTGGTATACATTCATGCATCCTTCCCCACATCCAGATGTCTTCTCCTGCCCCTCATGCTAGTGGCACATGGAGCGCTTTCCTTTCTTCTCATACCTGTGCCGTGACCTCTGCCACTTTGCCTTGCACCCCTTGGTTGACTGATCTGTTTGCCTTCCAAGAATGTGACCCTTAAAACCAGGGACTGTGCCTTTCCAGGGACCTGAGCATGGAGCAAAGGACCTACCCTGCCCTGGAGATACAGCAACTGCTTATTGAGCACCTGCCATGTGCTGGGCAGGTCACGGCCATGCCATGCTCACACTCCACCTGGGCAGTCCAGGATCTAATGTCACCATCACATACGCTTAGAAGGTCGAATTTATTTTTTGTTCCTGTCTTAGCCCAAGTTGCCCTGAAAGCAGAGCCTGAGACAAAGACTTGGGTGCAGTTAGTTTATTGGGACAGACTCTGAGGAAGCTGCGTGAGGGAGCCCGAGAGTGAGATAGGAGGAGAAGCCCACACAAGGTCATGTCATGGGGCTGGTCACCACTGCAGCACCTGGAGCTCCTTACCTGTTGGGACCCTCCAAAGGGCAAGTGGAAAACCACCTTACCCTGCCCACTGGAGGATCCTGACCCCCAGTGATGGAGGGTTGCCCCTGGGGCTGTGAGGTCCTCCTCCCCTACCTCTGAGCAAGCCTGTGGGGTGGAATCTCAATGGCTTCCCAGTGCTGTGTTGGAGGAGGGGAGTGGGGGTACAAGAAGTGAACTGAAGGATGTGTAGGGGTGCAGGGGTTCATGTGCTGACTTAAAGCCTGCCTGGAACCATCTCCTGGAGCTGCCCTGGAGGCGAAGATGAGGCCAAGGGATGTGAAGCAGGCACAAAGGCACCTGATTCAGTTCCCACTTTATAGACAAGCAAACTGAGGCCCAGAAAGGTGAAGTCATTTGCCCAAATTCCTACTGTCACTTAATGGGTGTGTAAGAACTTTAAAGATTGTAAAATTCATTCTTTATGCGGTGCGATGGATCACTTTTGTGTTGCCTTTTTCGCCATAGCCTTATAACTTCCACCCAAGTGATTGGGTGGAACTCTAATGAAGGGCGTAGTCAAGTTTTCCATCCCACTAGGCTTAAAATGAGCCATCCCAGAGGCAGGAAGGAGAGGATCCCACTATCACCAAGAAGAAAATTCAACAGTGGAGCGTGTCCTTTGGACCCGGGATCCCTGTGCTGAGACAGTCCTGGAACCAGGAGACAGAGAGAGAGAGAGAGAGCTGTAACACTGAAAATGGCGAGAAGCAGTGGCAGGAGAGACTGGCTGTGGAGACCAGCAAGAGATGGCACGGTGGACTTCCTGGCCCATGGAGCTAGAAAGCTGAGAGCCTTTGGACCTAGGCTTACTGCTGCAGTAGACTGCCTCTGGGCACTTAAAGGCAGAGCTAGAAGAGCTTTGTAACACTTGCCCGAGCAGGGCAGAGGCTGAGGGGCTGCAGAGAGGCGTGCCTATGGGCACAGCTGAAAAGAAGCTGTCCTGATGGAAGAACTGTATCCTGAGCATTCCTGAACCTGAGCTATAACCTGTTAGTTCCCTGTTAAACCCCATAATTGTTACTATGGTCTGTGAGTTCTGTGTGGCCATTGCAATGAATTATCAAGCCCAACAGGTAAGTAGAGAGAGCCATGGGAGGGACAGATGGTGTCAGGATTGGTAAAGATGGTGGACAGAGGAGTCATGTCTGCCTCTGCCTGATAGGAATCAGCCTTGGGCTGTTGATCTTGACTTTCCTTCCTCCTTGTGCTGTTAGAGGAGGTCAGACTCTGCCGTCATGCCATTCTTACATTTCAAAACAAAACAACAAAAACTCTGGGTCATCCCCTGTTAAGGGTTGAATTGTGTCACCCAAAAAGATACGGTCAAGTTCTAACCTCTGGTACCTGTGAACATGACCTCGTTTGGCACAGGGTCATTGAAGATGTTAGCAGTTAGGTTAACATAAAGGCATACTGGAGTAGGATGAGTTCTTATCCTATATGACTGGTGTCCTTATAAAAGAGACACAGAGAGACAGAGGAAGGACTCCAGGTGAGGCTGCAGGTGCAAGCCAAGGAACGTCTGGAGCCACCAGGAGCCAGCACAGAAGCATGGAACAGTTTCATTCTCGGGGCGCTAAAAGGAATCAACACGGCTGATACCCTTATCTTGTATTCTCAGCCTCCAGAACTGCAAGACACTAAATCTCTGTTCTAATAAGTCACCCAGTTTGTACTATTTTGTTATGGCAGCCCTGGGACACTAATACAGGCCCTTCGTGCATGCAGGACATGAAAGGATGAAGGAGAAGCACTTTTCCCTGCCACAGGGCCTTAGGGTCTTGTGGGTGGATGGTTGGGTGTCATGATTCTCACCAGGCTGCAGTTTTGAGAGCAGGGCCTGAGAGCGGGACTGCTCGGGAGTCAAGCAGATGTGTAGGCTCCAGGCTTGGCCTGTCCTGGCTGTAAGAGGCAGGTCTAGCATCTTGGCCTTTCTGACTCCCAGTGTCTGTCTTCACCTCACAGGACTGTTTGGGGGAGGGTTCCGTAAGCCAGGTCACCATCAGCCCAAGCTCAACTGAGGGAAACTCCCAAGTACTTGCAGGTCTTTTCTGAGAGATACGTGTACAGTCCAGTGAGCACAGCCTGGAAGCTAAGGACTCTTGGGTTTGGGAAAGGTGGGCTCTGGAAAGGGGGTAGGGGATGCTATGGGGTGGGTAGGCAGGCTGGGGTAGGGGCAATCCCTATTCCAAGGGCTTTACATTCTCTCATTTCATCTTCCCAATTGTCTTATGCAGTGTGTACATTATTCTCCCATTTTACAGATGAAGAGCATTAAAGCTCAGAAGGGTCAGCCCCTTGACCAGGGTCAATTCGCTCAACCGTGGCCAAACTAAAGTTAGAGCCAGGTCTGTCTTCCCTGTCTCTGTGTCTCTTTTATATGGACATCAGTCATATACGATATGGACCCACCCCACTCTAGTATGACTTTATGTTAACCTAACTGACAACATATTCAATGACCCTGTTTCCAAACAAGGTCATGTTCACAGGTACCAGAGGTTAGAACTTCAACATATCTTTTGGGGTGACACAGTTCAGGGACCTTGTTGGCCTTGCCCTGCCTGGAGGCCCCAGTGCCCAGCACGGATCCCCGTACACATTGAATTAAAGAATAAAATGGTACCTCCTTTGGAGTTAACTGCCTTCTCCTGCCCATAAGAATCCTCTACACGAGTGAGGGTCTTGGTGGCAAGGTGAAGCTCAGGGCCTCACCGCAGGCCAGGCCTATGTATGAGCTGCTTAAACAGCTGCTGGGCCCCAAGTCTCCCCAGTAGTGTTCAGTCTGCCAATCTGGCTCCCACCTAACCTGACATCTCCCCATCTACCCCCATTCCTTCATTATTTCTCTGCTCACCCTCCAAGCAACCAGCAAAGAGGCTGGTTCTAGCTCAATCCCACAAAGACAGTGTCTGACCAGGAGCCACTTTGGGGGCACCCTCCTAGCTCTCTCCCTCTCAGTAATTGGTGTCTGTCTTTCGAATGCTAGAGGGGTCCTGGTGCTTGACAGCAGTGAGCTCCAGGCCTGTTTCTCGCCCACATGGGGGCATCTCCAGGCCTTCTCCTGCCCAGGTAGTAAAATTTTAAACAAGCTCATTCGTGCTGCCCAATTCTCATTAATTGGATCTAAAAGGGTTTTTATTTTCTCCCTGAACGCTGATTGATCCAGCTGAGGTAAACAGCACCGCCAAAAATGGGGGGGGGGTGCTGCTGAGGGAGATGGGATAACTAATGTTACTTGACATTTACTCAGAGAGAGGAAGGGAGGGAGGGAGGTGAGTCACACGCCGGAGCCGCAGCCCACAGATTCTGCAGAAATGAACAGCCGCAAGGAGGGAGCAGGAGGGCTCTGAGAAGCTTCACTTCCCCAATTTCACAGGCTTCAGGGACCCCTGGGGGTTCTCTGATCCCTGGAGGAGAGGGTCTCTGTGTCCTTAAAAGGCTGTGCATTTAACTCTGGAGGTGGGACCCCTGAGAATGCCAGCAAGGCTATGCTGATGGCTTTTCTGGTTTGTGTGATAGGGAGCGATGTGAATGTAGGCATTTCTCTCCTCTTTGGGGGCCCTTTGTGGGGAGTGGGGTGGGAGTAGGGGTTGTAGGGGTAGCAAAATGATAGGCAGGAGGGCTGGATGCTAGGTTTCTCCCCCTGCCAAAAAAAAAAAAAAAAAAAACTCTGCCAAGCAATCTTTTCCCCTGGTGCCTCAGTTTCCCAACTTGGTGCTGCACCACTGGCGTTTGTAGGAGGCATAGTTTTGGTTTGGGAGTTGCAGATCAAAGTGAAGATGATAGGCAAGCAGGCCTTGCTTTCTGCACCTGGGTGGAAAAAGGGAAACCAGGGGAAGCTCTGGTCTCCCCATCACCACCAGCCATAATCACCTATGATGGCAAGGTGCTCATCTATTTGTTCAACAAGTGTTTCCTGAGCATCTACCTGAGCCAAACACTTTGCTGGTTGCTGAGGTTCTGGAAGGGAGTAGCCCAACCTCCTTTGCCTAGCCTGTCTTCACCCTCTCTGCTCTCTGGAGCTGCGTGTGCTGGGCTCTGAGGGCCTGCCAACTTGTACATCTTTCCCCTCTTGGCACCTGTTCAGGCTCTGGTGTACTCCTTTCTCTTTGGGGACCCTTCCTGGATCCCCCTGCCCAGGAGATTCTCCCTTCCTCTGGGCACCCAATAGTCTTGATTTTCTAGGACCACCACATCCAACATTAAGGTCACTCCCCCAAAACCTGCTCTTCTTGGGTCTCATCTCAGTGGGGGTTCCTCCATCTGTGCAGTTGACTGAGCCAGAATCTGGCCTTTGCCCTTGCCTCCTCCCTCACCTCATCACACGTGAACAGTCAAACACCAAATCCCCCTGATTCTACCTCCTCAGGATCTCTCAGATCTCTCCACTTCTCTCCTTCCCCACTGCTGCTGACCTGATCCAGGCCACCATCATCTCAGCTTCTGGCTGTTTTCTTAGCCTTTGGTCTGGCTCTTTCCACGCCTTTTTGTAGTCAGCAGCTGGAGTGAGATTTCTTGGTGTATAACATTCTAGGTGGGCCGTATCTTCCATGGTTCCTGGCTTCCATTGTTCCAATTCCTCAGGAGGGCTAGTTCCTGCAGACAAGTCAGCTGTCAGTCTAACTGGGGTTCCCTTGAAAGTGATTTTTTTTTCGTGTGACTGCTTTTAGATATTTTCACTTCTTGCCTTTGGTTTTCAGAAGTTTCACTATGATGAGTTGAGATTAGTTGTGGATTCTTTTATTTATCTTTCTTGGGACTTGTAGGGTGTCTTGAATCTATGGTTTGGTGTCTAATCAGTTCTGGAAAATTATTAGCCATTATTTCTTAAAAATTGCCTCTGTTTCATTTTCTCTCTTTATTTAAGACTCCAATTAAACTCTGTCTTTTATATTCTCTCTGTGTCTTACCCTCTTTTTTCCATCTTTGTGTCACTGCACAATGCATTCTGGATACTTTCTTTTGCCCTATCTTCGTTTGACCTAATTCTTTCTTTGGTTTCATTTAATCTGTTATTAAAGAAATCCATTGATATCCTTTATTATTTTGAGATAGATTTTGAAATATATTTCAAATATAATGCACATAAATAAAATACTTAAAGTATCAACATACAGCTTTGTATAAAAAATAAACGTGTAGTTTAAAGAATAATTATAAACCAAACATCTACTGGACCATCACCAGCACAGCACTAAATAAAATCTTTGAGTTTTAAATTTCAGTTATTGTAATGTTCTTTTCTAGAGTTTCTATTTGGTTCTTTTATGGATTTGCTATGTCACTATTTATAGTTTTATGTTCAGTGGTGGTATTTCAAGTTTGTCTTCTTATTTTTTAAGATGTAGTAAGCATAGTTTGTTTTATAGTCTATGTTGACTAATTTCAATACCGGAAAACTTTACAGGAATG
This sequence comes from Dugong dugon, assembly GCA_030035585.1. NCBI lineage: Eukaryota > Metazoa > Chordata > Mammalia > Sirenia > Dugongidae > Dugong > Dugong dugon. The sequence goes on from CM057471.1 coordinate 73,953,765, forward strand.
TTTCTATTGTTTTTGGTTGGTTTTGCTCATGGTGTCTTATTTCCTAGTGTAACCATTTTGTATGTGTGTGTGGATATTGGTCATAGTATTTGAAAAGCTAAATGCAGGAATAATTTGAGGCATAGGATGAAGTTACCTTCCACCAGAGAGAATTTTTGTTTGCTTCTATGAGGTTCCCTAGAAGATCCAAGTGATTCAAACTCAGGTTGTAATTCCTCACGAGGGCTAGTCCTCTCTAGTTCACTATTTTCTAACAATGTTTAGCTCTTGGGGGTCTCAGCTAACTGTGAGGAGGATCTCTTGTTACACTTTCCAAATTCTCTGGGCACTTGGCTTTTGTTTCTGTCTCCTTTGTTTTTCATAGCTGGCAAAGGGAAAGTTCCTCTGGTCTTAGAAAATGCTCTTTAGTGGAAGAGGAAATCACCAAATCAATACCATTTACAATAGCCCCCAAGAAGATAAAATATTTAGGAATAAATCTGACCAGAGACGTAAAAGACCTATACAAAGAAAACTACAAGACGCTACTGCAAGAAACCAAAAGAGACCTGCATAAGTGGAAAAACATATCTTGCTCATGGATAGGAAGACTCAAATTGTGAAAATGTCAATTCTACCCAAAGCGATCTACAGATACAGTGCAATCTCAATCCAAATTCCAATGGCATTTTTTAATGAGATGGAGAAACAAATCATTAACTTCACATGGAAAAGGAAGAGGCCCTGGATAAATAAAGCATTACTCAAGAAGAACAAAGTGGGAGGCCACATACTACCTGATTTTAGAAACTATTATACCACCATGTTAGTCAAAACAGGCCGGTACTGGTACAACAACAGCTACATAGACCAATAGAACAGAATTGAGAATGCAGATGTAAATTCATCCACCTATGAGCAGCTGATATTTAACAAAGGCCCAAAGTCTGTTAACTGGGGAAAAGACAGTCTCTTTAACAAATGGTGCTGGCGTAACTGGATATCCATCTGCAAACAACTGAAGCAAGACCCACACCTCACACCATGCACAAAAACTTACTCAAAATGGATCAAAGACCTAAACATAGAATCGAAAACAATAAAGATCATGGAAGAAAAAATAGGGACAACGCTAGGAGCCCTAATACACGGCATAAACAGAATACAAACCATAAGTAACGATGAACAAACACCAAAAGAGAAACTAGAAAACCTAGAGCTCCTAAAAATTAAACACTTATGCTCATCAAAAAACTTCACCAAAAGAATCAAAAGACAACCTACAGACTGGAAAAAATTTTTTGGCTATGACAAATCCAATCAATGCCTAATCTCTAAAATCTACAAGATATCGCAAAACCTCAACAACAAAAAGACAAATAACCCAATTAAAAAATGGGAAAAGGATATGAATAGGCACTTCACCAGAGAAGTCATTCAGGCTGCTAACAGATACACGAAGAAATGCTCACTATCATTAGCCATTACAGAAATGCAAATCAAAACTACAATGAGATACCATCTCACCCCAACAAGGGGAGCATTAATCCAAAAAACACCAAATAATAAATGTTGGAGAGGTTGTGGAGAGACTGGAACACTTATACACTGTGAAGGGAATGTAAAATGGTACAACCACTTTGGAAATCGATTTGGCGCTTCCTCAAAAAGCTAAAAATAGAAGTACCATATGATCCAGCAATCTCATTCCTTGAAATATATCCTAGAGAAATAAGAGCCATCACACAAATAGATACATGCACAGCCATGTTCATTGCAGCACTGTTCACGATAGCAAAAGATGGAAACAACCTAGGTGCCTATCAACGGACGAATGGATAAAGAAATTATGGTATATTCACACAATGAAATACTACACAATGATAAAGAACAACTATGAATCTGTGAAACATAACATGGAGGAATCTGGAAGGCATTATTCTGAGTGAATTTAGTCAGTTGCGAAAGGACAAATATTGTATCAGACCACTATTATAAGAACTCAAGAAAAGGTTTAAACACAGAAGAAAACATTCTTTGATGGTTACGAGGGTGGGGAGGGAAAGGGGGGTATTCACTAGCTAGCTAGTAGACAAGAATTATCTTAGGTGAAGAGAAGGACAACACACACTACAGGGGAGGTCAGCACAACTGGACTAAACCAAAGCTAAGAAGTTTCCTGAATACAACCAAACACTTCGAGGGACAGAGTAGCAGGGGTGGGGGTCTGGGGACCATAGTTTCAGGGGACATTTAGGTCTATTGGCATAACAAAGCTTATTGAGAAAATGTTCTGCATCCCACTTTGGTGAGTGGCGTCTGGGGTCTTAAAAGCTGGTGAGTGGCCATCTAAGATGCGTCAATTGGTCCCAACCCACCTGGAGCAAAGGACAATGACACAAGGAAACTATTAGCCCAAGAGACAGAAATGGACACATAAACCAGAGACTTCATCAGTCTGAGACCAGAAGAACTAGATGGTGCCCGGCTACCACCGATGACCACCCTGACAGGGAACACAACAGAGAGTCTCTGACGGAGCAGAAGAAAAGTGAAGTGCAGAACTCAAATTCTAGTAAAAAGACCAGACTTAATGGTCTGACTGAGACTGGAGGGACCTCAGAAGACATGGTCCTGGGACTTTCTGTTAACCCAAAACTAACACCATTCCCGAAGCCAACTCTTCAAAGATTAGACTGGACGATGGGGCATAAAATGATACTCACGAAGAGTGTGCTTCTTAGCTCAAGTAGATACATGAGACTAAATGGGCAGCTTCTGTCCGGAGGAGAGATGAGAAGGCAGAGAGGGTTAGGAGCAGGTTGAATGGACATGGGAAATCAGGGGTGGAAAGGAGGAGTGTGCTGTCACAGTATAGGGAGAGCAACTAGGGTCACATAACAATGTATGTATAGATTTTTGTACAAGAGAATAACTTGAATTGTAAACTTTCACTTAAAGCACAACAATAAAAAAAAAGAAAATGCTCTTTAGGCAAAAGTGGCTTCCATATGCAATCCCTTCTCCAAATTCCTGTTTTCTCTTCAGATGTGGTTTGGAAATTTCTTACTCTCTTGTAAGCTTTTAGTGCTTTTGCAAATATATCTCTACTTTATCTTTATATTAGATATAGATATTTCAACTTTTTAAATCATCTTTAGCTAGAAGGCTGGTCCGTATAACCCAGCCCACCATTACTGGAAGCCTGAGTTGTCTTTCTAAACAGAAAACCTGACCACATCTCCACTTAGAAGTCCTGACAGACCTACATTTTCCCACCTTGAAATCATGTCCGCTGAGGTTGCAGAGTAGTGGCGGTGTTCCTGAGGGCCAGAGGTAGCCTGGTCTGTCCCCTTTGGCTCCCTAGTGCCCAACTGGGGACATGAACGTTGGGTGGGAGGGGGATCTGAAGGAGAGTGTTCTTCATTCCAAGGGCAGTGGAAGTCCCAGAAGAATCTTCAGCCAGGAAGTTACAGGGTCTGCTTTGCCTTTTAGACAGGTATCTCAGGCTAATGTGAGGAGAAGGGGTGGGAGGCAGGTAAGAGTGGAGGCAGAGATGTCTGTGATAAGGCTGGGATTAAGAAGGTGGCTGTAGAAATGGAGACAAGGTGATATATCTGAGAGATGTCTAGGGTAGATGACCTGGAGCTCTGGTGGCGTAGTGGTTAAGAGCTCGACTGCTAACCAAAAGGTCGGCAGTTTGAATCCACCAGCTGCTCCTTGGTAACCCTACAGGGCAGTTCTACTCTGTCCTATAGGATCACTATGAGTCAGAATCAACTCGATGGCAATGGGTTTTTCTAGGGTAGATGAAATCTGGCAACAGATAATGATGAAAACGGTAGTAACTAGCATTTATAGAGTACCAAGAATGTACTTTATGCTGTGTTGAACACCTTACAAGGATAATGCCATGTCACCCTCACAGTGGCCCTGGGAGGTGAGTTTTATCACTATCCCCATTTTACAGAGAGGGAAATTCACCCGCAGAGAGTTGAAGTGACTTGCCCAAGGGCACCCAATTGGTACACCGTGAGCTGGGGCAGGCTCGAACCCAGCAGTCTGGCTCCTGTGTCCTCGCTCTCCACCTCCCCACCCAGCTGAGAAGGTCTTCTTCCTACCTATGCTGATGTCAACTGTTCCCACTTTCTTTTTCCATGGGGCTTTCTGTCTTAGAGTGGCATGGGAGATGAGAGGGGTGTGGTAGGATTGCAGGGTACTGAGAATTGATGGGAGCCTCAGAGGGCATGACAGTGGGCTCCTCACATTCATTCTGCCTGACCTATGGCTCTCTAAGGCTGCAGAGGTGATGGGGATGGGGCCTCCCAGCAGTCGGGCTTGGTGTTCGATGCTGGGACCAACCCATACCCCAGCCTAAATCGCCCAGACCCTCCAAGCCCACCTTGAGTTCTGACACCTCTTTGGACCTCATTCCTAAGGTTCTCTCTGACCAGGCCACTCCTCTTATCTCTTAGGGCTAGGAGAACAATAGGGGTTTGGAGTCCCTCAGGTCTGGGATTAATATTTTGCCTGTGTGCATCTAGGAAAAGCTCACTGCTAACATACTTAATGGCAAAAGACTTCTATTCAATATTGTGCTGGACGTTCTAGCCAGGGCAATTAGGCAGGTAAAAGAAATAAAAGTCATCCAAATTAGAAAGGAAAAAGTAAAACTATATTCACAGATGACATGATCTTGTACGTAGAAAATTGTAAGGAATATAGTAAAAAATATTAGAACTAAAAAAAAAATTCAGCGAAGTTGCAGGATATAAGATCAATATAAAAGAAACAAACAATTTTGTTTCTATATACTAGCAATGAACACTCAGAAAATGAAATTAAGAAAAAATTACATTTACAATAGCATCAAAAAGAGTAAAATACTTAGGGATAAATTTAAGAAGTAGAAGATTTGTACATTGAAAACTACAAAATATTGTTGAAAGAAATTGAAGGCCTAAATAAATGGAAAGATATCCATGTTCATGGATTTGCAAAACTTAGTATTGTTAAGATGGCAATACCAACCAAACTGATCTGCAGATTCAATACATCTCTATCAAAATCCCAGTTGACTTTTTTGCAGAAGTTGACAAGACGATCCTAAAATTCATATGGGTATGCAAGGGACCCAGAATAACCAAACGACCTTGAAGAGGAACAAAATTGGAGGACTCACAAGTTCTGATTTAAAAAATTGCTACACAGTTATAGTAAGCAAGACTGTGTGGTACTGGCATAAGCACAGACATATCAATCAATGGAATAAAATTGAGAGTCCAGAAACAAACTCATATATCTCTGATCAATGGACTTTCAACAAGGACACCAATACCAATCAGAGGAGAAAGAATAGTCTTTTCAACAAATGGTATGGACAACTGGATATCTACATTGAAAAAGAATGAAGGTGGACTTCTACCTCACACCATATACAAAAATTAACTCAAAATGGATGATAGATTTAAAAGTAAGAGCTAAAATTACAAAACTCTTAGAAGAAAACATAGGAGTAAATTCTTCATGACCTTGGGTAAGGCAATGGTTTCTTAGCTATGACAACAAAAGCAATGGACAAAAGAAAAAATAGGTCAGTGGAACTTCATCAAAATAAAAAATTTTTCTGCTTCAAAGCATACCAAGAAAGTGATAAAAGCCAATCTACAGAATGGGAGATAATTTTTACAAATCATATATCATATAAGAGACTTATATACAGAATATATAAATAACTTATAACCCAATAATAAAAAGACAAATAACCCAACTTTAAAATGGGCAAAGGATTTGAACAGATATTTCTCCAAAGAAGACATACAAATAGCAATAAGCTAATGAAAAATGCTCAACATTATTAGCCATCAGGGAAATGTCAATCAAAACCACACTGAGACACCACCTTTCATCTACTAGGATGGCTATAATAAAAAGACAGATAATAACAAGTGTTGATGAGAATGTGGGGAAATTGGAACCCTCATACATCATTGGTGGGAATGCAAAATGGTGTAACTACTTTGGAAAACAGTCTGGAAGTGCCACGGAATGTTAAACATAGGGTAACAATATGACCTAGCAATTCCACTTCTAGGTACCTACCAAAGAGAAACAAAAACATGCATCTACATAAACACTGGTACACGGATGTTCATAGCAGTATTATTCATAATAACCAAAAAGTGCAAACAACCCAAATTTCCATCAGTGAATGAATGGATAAACAAAATGTGGTATATCCATACAATGTAATATTATTCACCTATGAGGAAGGCGCAGGACCAGGCAGTGCTTTGTTCTGTTGTACACAGGGGAGTAGCTATGAATCGGAACCGACTCAATGGCACCTAACAACAGCAACATGCAAAAGCATAAAGTTCCGATACATGCCACAACATGAACGAACCTTGAAAACATTGTGCTAAGTGATAGAAGCCAGTCGCAAAGGGTTACATATTGTATGATTCTATTTATATGAAATGTCCAGAATAGGCAAATCAAAAGAGACAGAAAGTAATTCCAGGTTGCCAGGGTCTAGGGGGAAGAGGAATGAGGAGTGACTGATAATGGGTATGGGGTTTCTTTGTAGGATGATGAAAATGTTCTGAAATTACATAGTGATGATGGCTGGACAATGCTATGAACATACTAAAAACCACTGAGTTGTGAAAGGGTGAATTTTATGGTATGTGAATTATATTTCAATAAAATTGTTATTAAAAAATGTGGACCTCAACTTTCAGTTTATAGAAAATGTCGAGATAGAGAAACAAGTTAAATGACACCAAGAAGAAGCGAATAGACAAAGCCAGGATGTCAGATATTCTACAGAACTGACCCGGTTTCTTCAACAAGTCAGGGGCATGAAGACAAAAGGGTAGCTGGCTGTAACAACCAAATGCAACGTGTGGACCTTGCTTGGATCCTAACTCAAACAAATCAACTGGAAAATAACATTTTTTGAGAATATCAGAGAAATTAGATTATGGACAGGGTATTAAATGATACCATGGAATTATTGTTAGTTTTTAGGTGTGAAAATGGCATTATGATAATGTAAGAACGTGTGCATGTGTTTAGAGGAATATTGATGTATGTAGGGATGAAATGACATGATGTACGGGATTTACTTTAAATTTGCTCCAATGACAGTAACAACAAAATAAACAAAGGGATAGATGAAGTAGGTAGAACAAAATCTTGATGATTATTGAATCTAAGTGATGGATATATGGGGATTTATTATACTCTTCTCTTTACTTCTATGTTTGAAAATGTTCATAATAAAAACTTATTTAATGTAAAAAAAAAAAATTCTGCCTGTGTGACTTCTGAAGTCACCTCTGAATCTAGGTTTGCACATCTATAAAATGGGGGTGGTATCTGTCCCACTGAGGAGCCTGGTGGTGCAGTGGTTAAGCACTCGTCTGCTAAGCGAAAGGTGGGCCGTTTGAACCAACCACCTGCTTCACGGGAGAAAGATGTGGCAGTCTGCTTCTATAAAGATTACAGCCTTGGAAACCCTATGGGGCAGTTCTACTCTGTCCTATAGGGTCTCTATGAACCAGAATCAACTCAGTGTTCACAGGTTTAACAGGACCAGTTGGTGAGCTTGTAGTACTGTGGTGGCTTGCATATTGCTATGATTCTGCATGCTGTGCCACCGGTATTTCAAATACCAGCAGGGTCACCTATGGTGGATAGGTTTCAGCAGAGCTTTCTGACTAAGACACACTAGGAAGAAAAGCCTGGCAATCTACTTCTGAAAATTAGCCAGGGAAAACCCTATGGATCACAACAGAGTATTATTCAGTATAGTGCTGGAAGATGAGCCCCCTAGGTCGGAAGTCACTCCAGTTACACAGTGGCTGCAACAATGGACTTGAGCATACCAATAACTGTGAAGATAGAGCAGGACTGGGCAACATTTTGTTCTGTTGTACATGGATTTGCCATGAGTTGGAGCCAACTCTATGACAACTAATAACAGCAACAATCTGTCCCATTTTACAGATGAGGAAACTGAGGCTCAGAGAGATGAAGTGACCTGCCCATGTCTTAAGGCCAGCATTGAAAGAGTCAATATTAGAATTCCAGCCTGCCCAACTCCAAGCCCTACCTCTTACTTCCATGCTTCCCTGTGACAGGGCGGCTGCTCCCAGCAGTTGCCACTTCTGGTGGGGGAGGGCGAGTGTGTGTCAGCTGGGGCTAATCAGTCTCTCTGAGGCTTGTCCCAAGGCCTGTTCCGAGGTGGAGTCTGTTTTCTGGCCCACAAGGGCACAGTGGACACTGGTTGACTGCAGCTCTTACACAGGCCTCTTAGTCCACCCTGAAGCCCTCTGCCTCTGCCCCAGGTCACCCTCTGCCCCCCACTCCGGATGTCCAGGAGCCAGCTTGGCGGCCAAGGCAGCCAGACAATGGGCCCTTTGGAGGCCAGGCCAGGGCCTGGGCCTCGGCTGTGGGCTGTGGCAGAGGCCGCCACAGAAGGCCGCTTGTGGCTGGGCCCAGGCTGCAGCCAGAAATAGGTACTGCCTGGGCTCAAGCTCCTGAGGGCCCGCCCTGGGTCTGGCCTGGGAACGTGGGTATTTGTGGAGCTGAGGGGAGATCTTCGTCAGGAAAGCGGGTCTATCTAGGGGCCTTTGGGAGGCAGGGAAGAAAATGGATCCCAGCTCTTAGCTCTCACCCTTAGCCCATCCTGTTAGCAAACAGACCGCCAAGTGAGTTCCCTGGGTTCAAATCCTGGCTCTGCCCTGGCTAGCTGTGTGCCCTGTAGTTGGTCAGTTCACTCTTGGAGCATCACTTTGCTCATCTGTATGATGGGGATAAATCACAGTAACTCCTTCGTGGGGCTGTGAGGCAACCAGGAGGTGCCCAGCGTCTGGCGCAAGTCAGCACTCATGAAGTACTATTATTATTGTACTCCACATGCCCCCCCTGGCTGGGGCTGTTCCTGCTGCTGGGGCCTTGCGTGGCCCCAGGGTGGGCTCTGCAGGCCCTGGAAGGTGGTTTGGGGCACACATTAGCATCACCATTGTTTGGAGAATAAAAGCACAGGAAACTTGGCAGGGCCTGAGCAGCCCCCTGTGGCTGGGCAGCCCTCTCCCCTCCCCAGCCCCGCTCCTTGGTTATTCTGCAGGCTCCCCAGGCTGGGCTCTGGACTGCAGCCCCTCTGTCCTCCCGTCATGCCCTGGGGCCCTGCAGGAGTCGTGCTCAGAGCCGGCAGTGGGAGGAATTTCAGATGCTTTTCCCCCACAGCTTCTACATCTGCCTTTCTTTGCCATGAAGTGGGGTAACGGGTGCTGCTGGCTGACAAGCTCTGTGACTTTGGGCCTGTAGTCTGTGGAGAGATATAGACCCAGGTTCAAATCCTGAGTCACACGGACAGCAGGGGAACCCTTGGAAGGGAGGCATGAGAGTCTTGCGTTTTTAGTTCTCCTGGAAGCCGGGGGACCAGATCTCCCCCTCTCCCGCCCCCTGTATGTCCTTGAAGCTATTTTTATGTGTTGCTGGAAACGAGAATTACAGTCAGAGCCAAAAGCACTGGGAGGTTTCCCGTGTGCTGTGGGTCTTGCCCAGGGGAACATGGGCCATTCCCAGAAGACTAGTGGAACCAGTGCAGATGCTCCAGGAGTGGGTGGGGGAACATGGGCACACCCCCTGCCCCTGTCAGCCTGGAGGTCGTTGTTGGCAGGCCTCTGGCTGGTTGGCACAAAGGTGAGGAACAAGGACTTAGAAAGGTTATGAGAAGGATGCAATTGTTGTGGGGTCCTTGAGCCCTGCATGAAAATCCAGAATGCTCATGATGCTCATTCATTCATTCACCACTGACTTCTTCACTTATCGCATATTTAATCAGGATCTTCTGGTGCTGAAAGAGGATCACCCACAAAACACACAGAGCCCTGCTCTCAAGGAGCTCACAAATCTGACAGCTTCACTCACCAGCTCAAAGCTCTCCCATGGTTCCCCACTTGCCCACTGGAGACAGAGCAATCCTTTTCTGTAAAAGAGTCATGATGTGGGAATGTTCTCCACTCTCCTAGACCTCACCAAAGAGAATCTTGACCTTGTCTGCTCAGTTCTTCCCTCTACCCTGCCCTCTGTGGAGAGCTTTATCTTACCAAGCCTGGTTCCAGGACTTTTCATGAGGCGGCCGAGAGGCTGGTGGGGAAAGGCAGGAATGCAGAGCAGGGATGGAGGGGCTGGGATTTACACTTGCTGGGTCAATTCTGGGCTGCTCTTTGTTGTGGGGGCTCTGCCAAATTAGGAAAACTTAAAGGAAGCAAAATCTGGAGTCATCATGGTTGAGTTGAGTTGTATAATAAAAAACTGAGTGGGTGGAGAGAGGGCAGGAAAGCCATGTGTAGGGGATCTGCAACGGAGAGGTTCTGGAGGATCAATTTGTACAAGAGCCTTGCAGGGAGAGGTCAGGGGACTGAGAAGTATTGCTGAAGAGTGCAAACTGGACCCTCCTTAATATTCTTTGCAAGATACAAAAATATTGGAAATCCCCATAAATAATGTTGCCCTGTGCTTCTTTTAATAACACTCTGCGGAGATGGGGCCACATGGGCCCCGGGAGTTACTCAGGTTGCATTTACATGGCTTACAAGACTTTCCATGATCTGTTCTCTGCCCAGCTCTTGCTTTATTACTCACCTCTTTCCCTTTTCCCTCCTCTAACTCATCTAAACTCCACCTTCCAGCCTGATCTAGTTCCTTCGACTTCCAGGAAAGGGCCTTGTTCCCACTTCCCCTGCTCTCTGCACTTGCTGTGACCACTGTCTGGAACCCACCTCCACCCCCACACCTTGGCCATTCAGAGGTATTTTCTGTCTTGGGCTCCCCGCTCTCCTTTCTTGGTTACGCATTGGACATGCACAGACTATTTCTCCTTTGTTTCCTACTTTGGCGTAAATTTTAGTTCAGTCTTAGAAGAATATAAATAATCAGTGCACTGGAGAGTTTTACTAGTCTATTCGTACTTAGGATCATACACAGATAAATAACCAGAATATGCAGGGAAATTAGGTTACTTGGTCACTTTGTTTTTCTGGTTAACAATGAACCACAGTTTTTCGTTCATTAAAAAAAATCCATTGGGCACGTACTATGTGCAGATAATTTGTCGAGTGCTAGTGATATAAGCATACTCATGGAGTTCACAGTTCCCTACCACAACCCTAACCCCAACACGAACCCCTAACCCAGCCCTAACCCCAGCACCAAACCTAATCCTAACGCCAACCGTAACCCCAACACTAACCCTGATCCTAACCTCAAACTTAACCTTAATACCAAACCTAACTCTAACTCCAACACTAACTCAATCCCAACTCTAACCCTAACCTCAACCCCAAGTCCAACCTCAATCCAAATGTCAACCCTAACCCAGAACCCAGCCCTAACCTCAAACCCAGCTGTAACCCAGAACCCAACTGTAGCCCTAATTCTAACCTTTGTGTTAAAAATCTTTCCATAAATGTGTTTCCTTTTCTGTCTTAGTCAATGGAACATGCTAAGTAATACTCATTTCTGATTCTGGATCATCCAGGGCCTTTTGAATGGAAGAGGCAGGAGATGTGTGACAGCAGATTGAATATGAACCAAATTCAGGGGATAACCTTGAAGAACAAGGGTGTGTGTTTTAATCCAGATCCCTGCGAGCCCATATTGTGGCCCTTTCCTTAGTATGATCCTACTTGACAGCCCCTGTTGACTTCCCCTCACTTGGCCTCTGAGCCATGCAGACTGTCTCCTTTCTTTAAGTGCCTCAAGGCACTCATGTGCTGACCCCTCTGCCTGCCGTACTTTTCCTCCACTCCTTGCCAGGCTGACTTCAGCTCAATCCTCAGGCCCCTCTTAAATGTCATTTCCTCCAGGAGGCATGCCCTACCTGCCCCTCCCCTAGTCTCATGTTTTCTTCCTTCTTGCTCTTGGTTCCCTGTGCTTTCCTTTCAGAGCATTTATGAATATTTGTGGCCAAGTGCTTGTTTGCCTGTTTATTTTTTAATGTCTGTCTCCCCTGCCAGACGGTGACCTCTTTCAGGGCAGGGACTGTGTTTTGTTCACGGCTGCAGCCCCGGCACCGAGCACAGCACCTGGCACACAACAGGCCCTCAGAAAACTTAGTTGAATGAATGAATGAATGAATTTTCAACTTCTTCGTAAAAGTGAAAGAAAGATGGCAACTAATTAAAGCTCCTGGTGAGGGGGCATTTGTCCCAGACCCTATGCTATGCCCTGGGGAAGCCAGGCAAGAGTGGGCCTGGTCCGGGCCACCAGGAATCTCCCAGCGTAGCTTGTCATCCATTTCTGCTGTCCATTGAACTGTTCCAGGCTCACTTGGAAACAAAGAGAAGTTTTTGAGAATCCTTTTCCACATTTTGGATTCACCATGTTGAGTGGGAGGCTGGCCGGTATTGTCCTCACTGTTTTACGAGATGATTTTGCCCAGAAAGATAAAAATGCTTGTGTGGGTCACTCAGCTGGTTGGCGGCCTTGCCAGAACTTCCTCTTTTTCTGCCCCTGGATGCTGGTCCTCAGTTTCACGTCCACCTCCAGGATTCTGGCCATGGGGATCCTGACAGACCCCAGTGCCATCTTCCCATTTTGTTGACAGGCACACTGAGGCTGAGCTGGAACCAGCTTTGGGCAATGAGTCAGAGATCAACATCCTGGGAACCCCCAGCTGAGAGGGTGGATTCTTCACACCCACATGGGATCCTTCTGTCTGGAGGGGCAGGGCAATGACCTCAGCCATAAGTGTCACTGCTATTTCTTTCATTCTTTTTTTTTTTTTTTTTACAGTTTTTTACTCTTACAGATAAAGTTTCTATGAACATGTACACAAGTCTTTGTGTTGAAGTATTTCATTCCCTTTGGTAAATAGCTAAGAGTGGAATAGCTAGGTCATATGAAATGTGAATATCTAAATTTTTAAGAAACCATAAAACTTTCTTCCAAAGTGATGGTATTATTTTTCATTACCACCAACAGCGTATGAGTTTCAATTGGTCCACATCCTTGGCCACACTTTATATAATCAGTCCTTTAAATTTTAGCCATTTTAGTGGTTGTGTAATGGTGTCTTATTGTCATTAATTTACCTTCCTTAATAACGAAATATATTGAGTATCTTTTCATGTCTTACTTGACATCCGTTTATCTCCTTTGTAAAGTTATCTTCAATCTTCTCACTTTTTATTGTGTTTTGTGTTCTTATCACATAATATTGATACAAATATTTTGTCTAATATATTTTTCAAATATTTTCTAACAGTCCTTGGAATGCATTTTTCTTTTCTTTCTTTTTTTTTTTTAATTTTTTTTGTTGTTACTTTAGGTGAAGGTTTACCAAACTAATAGTTTCTCATTACACAGTCAGCACACATACTGTTTTATGACGTTGGTTAACAACCCCACACGTCAACAGTCTCCCTTCTCGACCTTGGAGGACCTTTTTTCTTTTTTGGTGAAAATATACACATCACTGCTATTTCTTGCATACCTACTGGTGTCAGGCCTGGGTTAATTGCTTGTTATCTCTTTTGAGCCTCACAACTATCCCAGTTGCCAGATGAAGACACTGAGGCATGGAAAGGTTCAGTCACTTGCACAAGGCACACAGCCAGTGATTGGTACTGCTGGGATCTGAACCCAGGTCTGCTTGACTCCAGAATCTTCGCTCTTAACCTTATACTTTATTGGCAAAAAAAAATCTCAGGAGTGCCAGGGAAACGCTGTCAAAGTGTTAACAAAAATACTTCGTTCACATAACGGCCCAGTGGGCATTTTGGGCACTCAGTGCTGTCGGTCCGGGGCGCGAGCTACCCGGGGTCGCGCCGCTTGGCTGGGACCCGGTGAGCCAGTTTTCTAACTTCTCGGCCCCGCCCCGGGCCTCGCCCCACTCCTCCCCGGCCCCGCCCCCTCCGGGGCGCGCTCAGCCCCGCCCCCCGCGGGCAGCGCGGGCCTCCGATTGGCCGCTGTTTCCATGGTTACGCGGGGTCGGCGCTGCGCTGGCTTCCCGACAGGCGTCCTCCGGTGCCGCTCGGAATTTGACAGGCGACCATGTGCGCAACAGCGCGGGAGCGGAGACAAAGGGCCGGGGGAGGCAGGGAACGAAGCCAGGTGGAGGGGCCTGCGCGGCCGGGTCAGAGATGAGCCCCGCCCTGCTCCAGCAGCAGGGAGTCCCTCGCACACCCCCGCGCGCTGTTTTTATTTTGAAAGAAAGAATGAAAGGAATTGCCGCGGAAAGCGATGTGGGAAACGATTCCAGCCAGTCTCCCTGCTTTCTTTCCTCCAGGAAAACCTGGTACCCGGACATCTTTTACGCTCTGAGAGCCAGTGTCCCTGCTTATGCCACCTGGCCCTGGGCTTCTAACCACACTTTGACCTTAGTCCTTGAGGTTTAAATTCTGTTTCTCTGGCTTGTTTTGGGAGCGAAAGCTTAACAAGTGTGGTTATTTTGATACTTGAAAAATGAGACCTAACTGTGGCGGATCTTGCTGTTCATTCTACAACAGCTACTGCACCCCTAATTGTGATGACGTAACACTCCCCTTCTTAGCTAGGATCACTGGAATCTGTGCCCAGCGCTGGGCTGGGCTGCTCAGTGGGGTGCGGAAGACAAGGAAGAGTGAATTCCTCCTGTCCTACGTCTTTGTCCTTCTGTAGCCTCTCGTGGTTGGTGTCATTGCCAGCCTTCAGTTACCAAGCCATACGCCCTGATGCCCTTTTCCCCAGCCCCACCAGCATCACCGGTTGTATCAGGTTCCTTTTGCTGTAACAAATTACCACAACTTAGTGACTTAAAGCAACAAAAAATTATTATCTTTCAGTTCTGGAGGTCAGAAGTCCTGCGCTAAAGTCAAGGTGTGGGCAGGACTGCATTCCTTTCTGGAGGCTCTGGGGGAGACTGTTTTCTTGCCTTTTCCAGCTTCTAGAGGCTGCCACATTCCTTGGCTCAGGGCCCCTTTCCATCTTCAAAGCTAGCGATAGCTGGTTGAGTCTTTCTCACATTGCATCACTCTGACGCTGACCCTTCTGCTTCCCTCTTCCACATTTACGGACGCTTACGATCACAGGAGTTCTGGTGGTGCAGTGGTTAAGTGCTTGGCTGCTAATGAGAAGGTAGGTGGTTGGAACCCACCAGCCACTCCACTCTGCAGGAGAAAAGACCTGGCGATCTGCTCCTGTAAAAGATTACAGCCTAGGAAACCCTATGGGACAGTGCTATGCTGTCATATAGGGTCGCTACACCACATGACAACATGATTACATTGGGCCCGTCTAGATAATCTAATATAATCTCCCCCATTCCAAGGTCAGCTGATTAGCAATTTAAATTCTATCTGCCACCTTAATTCCCTCTTGCCATGTAAATAACATTCACATGTTCTGGGGATTAGGACGTGGACATCTTTGGGGGGGCATCATGCCACCAACCACACCATTCCTAACAATTTTACCTGCTGAATCTGTCTGCAGTCCACTTCCTCCTCTCCATTCCTCCTGACACTCACTTTCTGATTGCTCGCAACTCTGTCAATATCGATGCCCACAGTAGCCCCTTGTCCACCGTCCTCCGCTCTCTTGCCCCCCTCCTGTCCACAGTCCCCAGGGTGAGTGTTCTAAAATACAGATGCTGCCACTTCCATGGCCCTGGTCACATGCAGGGAAGAGTTCTGACTCTGCTTGGGCACAGAGGCCCCTGATCTGCCCCTCCCTCTGCACCCCGACCAGTCTCGTTCAGTTGGGCTCCTACAGGCCCATCTCCACCCCCTCCCTGCATCACACTTTCCATCAAAAAGCTCAATTGCTCTGGTTCTCTTTATACCCCATGACATTCGACACGTTTGCTTGTGTGGTTCCTGCTCTCTGGAATGTCCTTTCTACCTTTTTTCATCTCCCCCAGGAAGCCTTCCCTGAACTCTAGGTTGAGTTATCCTTCTCTAGAACCAAAATGTGCTTATCACTGACCACGTTGGCTCAAAGAGATCCGAACTCAGATCTGCCTTCTCACCCCCTCCTGAGCCCTCCAGGGTGGGCACTGCATCTCTCCCATCTCATAGAATGAGCTCAGTGGACGCGACTGAGTTAAACTCGAAGTCTTGGTCTGGGGAGTGGTGAGGAAACCACCTGGTCTGCTTGGAGAAGAAAAGGATACAGTTGGAGGGAAAACCCCTTTCCCTCATGGAGCATAAAGACCTTTGCTGCCCTTCTGGCTGTTGGAGTAGAATAACAACAGCAACAACAATGTCAGGCACTTGCTAAGTGCTGTGTCTACTATCAATCATTCTCACACAGCCTTAGCAGATACGAACTGTTATCTGCAACCCCATTTTATAGATGAGGACCCTGAGGCTTGAGAGGTTAACTACAGGGTGGTTTTTGAAGAGATCTGGGGCAGGAAAGTGGTTCGGCCTTTGGTGGTGGTGGCTGATGGAAAGCATAGGACATTCTGTCCATCAGGAGGGGCCCCTCCTTGGGCAGGGAGCTTGGTGGCTGGCCTGGAAACAGTGGGGTTGGCCTGGCCCCACAGAAGCTGACTTTCTGGAGGCACACCGCCTGTGCCTCTTCTTTCCTCTCAGTTCCTATTTCCTTTTCCTCACTGTTCTGCCAGCCTATTGTCATCTTCTCCCCTTCCTGCAGCCCTCCATCCAGGACACATGGACAGAAAGTTCATGTTTGAAAAGTAGAGGAAAAGTGTTTTATGTCTGCTGAACTTTTGAGGAATCAGCCACCCATTGTACATTCACCATTTCCCGAGTGCCTTCTATGGGCCAGGCTGCATGCATCCTCATTTTATTCTGCGAACTACCTCCGGGACGGAGGTGGCCTCTGCTTTTTGCAGACGAAGACACTTATGCTCAGAGACAGGAAATGGCTGATTGGATTCCAGTACTAAGGTGCAGTGTAGGGAAGTGTTAGGAGTTTGGGCACCAAATGGGCTCTGCTCCTTACTGCTGTGCCACCTTGGGCAAATCGCTTCCCGTCACCAACCTTCCTCTTCTGACATCCGTCCTTGGTGCGGTGAGAAGACTCAATGAGATGACGTTGGAAAGTCTTCAACACAGTGCCTTGTTGTTGCTGGGTGTCATTGAGTCGATATCAGCTCACAGCTACCCCACATGACAGAGAAAACTGCCCTATAGAGTTTTCTAGGCTGTAATCTTTACACGAGCAGATTATTAGGTCTTTCTCCTTCGGAGCTGCTGAGTGGATTTGAACTGCCGGCCTTTTAATTAGGAGTCAAGTGCTTAACCATTCAGCTACCAGGGCTCCTTACAGTGCCTTGGCCACCATCAAAAATAGCGTCCCCTCAAGAGTCCTGCTCTTTGCTCTACTTGGTGTCTCTCTTGATGCTACAGGGGACAGAGGGCTGAGCAGGAGACCACGTCAGGGCCTCGGCCCTGCCACTGATGTTCTCTGTGACCTTGGGGACGTCCCCTCCCCTCCCTGGCCCTCAGGTTTCCTTCTGTGAAGTTAGGAGGTAGATAAGACCTGCAGTTCTCTTTCCAGTTCTGGTTTGCTGGATGTCTTCAGAATCAGTGCCCTCTGTCGGTCTACCCTCTGGCAAAGGTGTCTGGGCCAGGTCTTCACTCCTACCTTTGTCCTCTGATCTTCTCAGGAGCATTTAACCCCCAAGAAAGAGGAGGAAGAAGAGGAAGGCAACAGAGTTTCCAGACCCCCGACTCATGGCAACCCCATGCACAACTGAACCAAAGGCTGCCTGGTCCTGCACTATCCCCCATGATCAGTTTCAGATCAGACTACTGTGATCCACAGGGTTTTTGTTAGCTGATTTTTGGAAGTAGATTGCCAGGCCTTTCTTCCTAGTCAGTCTTACTCTGGAACCTCAGCTGAAACCTGTTCAGCATCATGGTAACACACAGGCCTCCACTAACAGGTGATGGTTGTGTGTGAGGTACATTGGTTGGGAATCCAACCCAAGTCTCCCATATGGAAGGTAAGAATTCTACCACTGAACCTCACTACTCCCACATTGCTTGGTAGTATTGGTACAAACCTTCTCCCTACAACTACATGTAAATTTCAAGGTCTCAGAGACTGGCTTCATTTCTCCTGTATCTCCTGCCCTCTCTGCAGTGCTGGGCCCAGAGTATGCTCTTCAGAAATCCTAGAGTTGTAAGGGGTGGCTTAGTCGGCATTCCGGACATTGGGAGCAAGAAAAAAAGAAGGATGGTGATTCCAAGTTAGAGGCTCCTAGAGGAAGAACAGGCACGGGTGAAGGCAGCTCGGCTGGAGCACTCTGGGGGTTGGGAGATGCTGAGGTGGTGCAGGCAGAGAGCTCAGCACACAGTGAGTGCTTAGTGAACAGGAACAGGGTAGTTGTGGTCATCATTATTACTATAAATCATCATATTAAAACACCTTAATGGGACATGGACGTAGAAAGGAAACCATTTGGAGAGACTCATCCATGATAATAATAATAACTTAAAAAAGTAGGCAATGCTTACTGAGTGATGACTAAATTCAAGGCACTCCACTCAGCATGGACAGTTAAGTCTCATTCACATCTTAGATTAAGCTTAGGAGGTAGGGACTGTTGGTTCCCCATTTTGCAGATGAAGATGCTGAGGCTTGGGGACATTGTGCTCAAGGCCACATGGCTCATAAGTGGTGGTGCTGGGCTGACTGGAGAAAGGCGTGTGGGGTTGAGGAAGGGCGAGAAGCAGGCCAGGAAGTAACCATAGGCACCCAAGTTTAGACTGGGCGGGTGCTGTGTGCAGCCCAGCAGGTGAGGGCATCCAGGGTAGGAAGAAGGATCGTGGGCCAGAGCAGGTAGCTTCAGAAATCTCATGGAAGAGAAGCAACACTGAACCGACTTCCCTCCGGCCTTGATCAGAAGCCAACTCAGTGGGCTCTGAAATAGTCCTAAATCCTATGGGGGGTGGGTAGGATCTAAATTCAATTTTTAAGCAAAAAAGGGAGTCTCCTGCTCCCTTCCCATTTCATCTATCCCCAGGTGAAACTGAGAATGAAAAACTATGAGGCATTTATCAGAAAATCCATTCATTCATACACTCGTTCATTCATTTATTCATTGAAAAAATATCAACTAAGCATACACTCTGTGCCAGGCACTGTTCTAGGCACTGGGATACAACAGGGAAAAAAGAGACAAAATCCCTGCCATTGTGAGGCTTACATTCTAGTGGAGGGGATGGACAGTAAGCAAAAAATGAGTACATTACGCACTTGATTAGAGGTGATAGATGCCATGCAGAAAAATAAAGTGGGGGAGGGGCAGAGGGAGTGCTAGGAAGGTGGTTTCTGAGGTTAAATAAGAGGGTCCAGGAGACCCTATGGAAGAGATGACATTCAAGCAAAGACTTTAGGGGGTGTTATGGACTGAACTGTGTACCCCAAAAATATGTGTTGCAAATCCTAACCTCTATGCTTGTGGTTATAATCCTGTTTGGGAATGAGTTGTCTTTGTTATGCTAATGATTCGTGTTGGGTGCGTCTTGGGTCAATCTCTTACAAAACATAAAAGGAGCAGATTAAGGAAGCAGAGATGGGGGAAGAGAGATGCCAAGCCACATGAAAATCGCCCAAGAGCAGAAGCTCAAAGAGACAAGGACCTTCCTCTAGAGTCAACAGAGAAAACCTTCCGCTAGAGCTGGCACCCTGAATTCGGTTTTCTAGCTTCCTAAACTATGAGAAAATACACTTCTGTTTGTTAAAGCCATCCACTTGTGGTAGCACTAGATAACTTAGCTGGGGTGGGTGGGGTGGGGGCAGGGAGAAGGGCGAATTGTGCAGAGATATCTGGGGGAAGAGGGTTCCCGGCAGAGGGAACAGTATTTGCAAAGGCTCTGAGGTAAGACTTGAGGGATACCGAGGCAGCCAGCGTGGCTGCAGTGGCGAGAGCGATGGGCAGAGTAGTGGGTGATGCGCTGAGGAGTTGAGGGAGGAGGAGACTATTTGCGGCCTTCTCAGCCATTCGGGGACGTAGGCTTTTACCAGGAGAGAGATGAGAAGCCACCGGGGGATTGTGAGCACAGCATAATCTGACCTACATTTTAAAAAGATCCCTCTGGCTGCCGTGCTGTGAATATTATAGACTCTGGGGGTAAGGGGGCTTAGTGACGGCAGAAGCAGGGAGACCGGCTAGTGCAAGAATCCAGGCTGTGGGGAAAGCAGCAGATGAGAGGGAATTGGGTTTGGGATCTGTTTTAAAGGTTGAGCTGCCAGGATGAGCTGATGTTTTGGATGGGGTTTTATGAGGAAAAAAGTGGAGTCAAGGATGATTCCAGAGCTTCTGGCCCAAGCCACTTGCTAGACGAAGAACCAGTTACTGAAGTGAGAAAGCATTTTTTTTGGCGGGGGAAAGAAAGCATGTTTGGAGGGCCGTTCTGCTTTAGGCAGGTTACGTTTGAGATGCCTGTTAGACAACCAGGTAGGCAATTGGCAAGATGAGTCTGGAGTTCAGCAGGGAGGGCTGGGTACAGATGTGAATGTGGGTTCCTTATTCTATAGGTGATATTGAAAGCTATGAGACCAGGTGAGGTCACCTAGGAAGTAAGGGAGAAGATAAGGAGCCCACGGGTTGAGTCTTGGTTATTCCAACATGAAGAGGTCATAGACATGAGGAGAAACCAGCAGAGAAGGTTGAAGAGTGGCCGTGAGGTAGGAGAGAAATCAGGAGAATGTGTGGTCGGTATCTGGAAGAAGGAGTGATGGCAAACGCCAAGGGCTGCTGTGGGTCAAGTAAGGGGAGGACTGGAGACTGACCATTGGGTTAGCAACAGGGAGTCACTGGTGACCTTGACAAGAGCAATGCCCATGGATGGAGGGGATGAAGCCTGTTTGGAGTGGGTCCTGGGAGAATGTTATGAGAGAAGTGGATGCAGCAGGTAGCTAACCCTTTCGAGAAATTTTATAATAAAGGAGAGCAGAAAAATGGGGCAGTAGCCAGAGAAAGAGAGACTGCTGTCAGGAGGTTCTGTAAAGTTGGGAGTAATTACAGAACATCTGTATGCCCATGAAAATTATCCAGCAGGCGGAGGAAATCTGCTGAGGTAGGACAGGGAGGGGAGGGTGGCTGGAGCCTGTCCAGGGCAGGAGATAGGATCTGGTGCCCAAGGGGATGGCTGGCTTGGGAGCTTGCAAGTCCATCTCTAGAGGCAGGAATGGTGAGTGAGCCCAGGTGCTGGAGGGGTAGGTGTGGTGGTGGCAGCTCCTGGATATTCTCCTTATGGTTTGTTTCTCTGAAATAGGAAGCAAGATCATCAGCTGGGAGAGAGTGGAGGAGACGGTGTTAATTGTCTGGGGATTGAGGAGAAGGCCAGAGTGGTAACCTAGGAAAGGGGCGAGTGAACAGACTAGGGAAAGGAAGTTTGATTGCCAGAAATAACAGCGACTGCCATTGGCTGTGGGCTTACTCTGCGCCAGGCACCATACTAAGGGCACTTCACACGTTTCTTCATTTATTCTTCCAACAGCTTTATGCGGCATATATTTTTATTTTACATTTTACAGATGTTGAGACTTTGAGACTTAGGTGGGTGACACAGCTTTCCTTAGATCATATAAAGGGTAAGTCTAACCCCACAGTCTGACCACTAACCAAGCCTGTCCAAATCCCAAAGGAAGACTGGAGACTATTTTATAACATATTAAATAACATTTTTCTCCCTATAAAAGTACTAAAAGTTTATTTGGGGAAATTTGGAAGATTCAAAGTACCATATTAAATTCTTATGATTTCACCACCCAGAAATGATTCCTGTTAAGATGTGATTTCTTTGCTGTATTTTTCCTAACTGTGGCAGATACAATGCTGTGTGTTCAGCAAATCCTGTTTCCGTTCTCCTCCTGGTACACAGCTAGACTACATTTCCCAGCCTTTCGTGGAGGTAGTGAAGGGGAGGGACATAATACTGAGCTCTGGCCAATAGAGTGTGGGAGGAAGTGATGTCGTTGACTTCTGGACCTGGCCCATAAAATCTTCTACTCAGGCGCCATGCTCTCTTTTCCCTTACCTCTTTTCTGTACGGGAAGGATCCATTCACTGGAAGACTCCAATGCCCTAAGGGGCAGCCAAGACCCTAGTTGGAAGGAGCCTGAGGTTTTGAATGAGCCGGTGGAGTAGAGACCTCTCCAACCCACCCCCTGCTGCTCCACATTTGATAGTATCTTGAGGGTGAAATAAACCTTTTGTTTTGTTAAGCCATTGAACTCTGGGAGTTGTTTGTTAAAACAGCCTGATACAGTAACATTACATACATATTGAAGTCACATTGTAGGTACTGTTTTTAGGCTTATTTATCATTACCATTATTTTTGCTTAGCATTTCATCACAAGAAGCCATGGTGGTGCAAAGTTTAAACCAATAGGCTGCTAATGGAAAGGCTGGCGGTTCAAACCCACCCAGCTACTCTGAGGAGAAAGACCTGACCCATCTGCCGCCATAAAGATTACAGCCAAGAAAATCCTGTAGGAGCAGTTCTACTCTGTCACGTGGGATCATTATGAGTTGAAATCAACTCAAAGGCATTCAACAATAACAACATTTTATCACAACCTTCCCCTCATATCACGGAACAATCTTTGACAGCATGATTTTAGTGGTTGCATAGTATTCTAACATAATTATTTATTTGCCCAATCTCGTATGGTTGGATATTTAGGTTGCTTCCAACATTTAGCTTTTATAAGTTATGCTCCAGTGAACATCTCACGATAAATCAGATCACCCCATGTGGAGACGCACCATTCACTCCACCTCGGTTTCTTGCCTCTGAACCTCTCCTCTGTCTGTGCTTAAAGAGGTGTCCCAATTCCACGGAGACCAATTGTAATAACTAGTGCAATGGGGTGAGATGTACATTCTTATACTAACGTGCAAAAACTTGATTTTCTATAACTAATCTTATTTTGCCCTTGAACCCTCTTTCCTGCTGATATCTTGGCAACAGAGGAAAGAAGGGTGGTAAAACTGAAGACAAGTCTTTAACTTTGTAAAACAGTTTCTTTCAGGCAAATATTTAGTTAATTCAAAGACCTAACATCTCCTAAAGGCAGCTTCTCTTCATTCAAGGGATGTCTCACTTTCCCTTTCCTTTCCTAGATGGCACCTGGGTGCATGGAGAATCTTACGTGGCCTAAAAGGGTTGGAGAAGGTGTTTCTTGTCCTACTTGCTCTGATTGTACCTGCTCAGGTGTGGCTGGTTTCTGAACATCATACTAGCATTCAAGGATGCCGACTATGGACCCTGCTTTGCCCCCTCCTCTGTGACCTCATCTCAAAGTCAAGCCTCTTCCCATCCCTGTGTCCTCTCAGCTCCTAGGCTTCCTCCACTCATGTTGCAGTGAGGGTCTCTGTGACACTGTCGTCAGTCATACCCACCTGGGGACCTAAACATTTCCACCCCGCAGCAGCCTTGCCTCCTCAGGATACACCCTGGGGCACAGGGCACAGGCATCAGATTGGATATCCTTGGATCTTCCCTAAACTATGTAGATGTTTCTAGCGCCCCTAGGACTCTCAAGTCTCACCTTCAGCTTCCCTCCCAGCCTTAGTCACCTAGTGCTGCTGTAACACAGATACCACAAGTGGGTGGCTTTAAAGAACAGAAATTTATTTTCTCACAGTTCTGGAGGCTAAAAGTCCAAATCAGAGTTTCAGCCATGTCTAGCCCTTCTGTAAGCCTCTCAGTTTCTGATTTTTGCAAGTGATCCTTGACAGTACTTGGTGTTCCTTGGTGTCTGTCTCCCCCCTGTCTTTTCTGGTCTTTCTACAACTCAGAATTGATTAGGTTTAGGGTTTACACCAGTATGACCTCATTAACATACCAAAGGAAAACCTCTATTTCCAAAAAAGATATCATCCATAGGTATAAGGGCTTGTCTTCTGGGGAGGGCAGGCTGAGGGTCTGTAATCTCCTGGGACTCCCCTCTCCCCTTGTGCATTTGCAATCCACATGTTTGCAATTTGTCTTAGGACTTGCTTAGAGGTTGACCACTCTTTGAGCCAGTACAGAGTAGCTGTTAAGAGCAATGTATTTGGTGTCAAACAGCTCCCAGTGTGGGGTTTGGCATACAGTAGGTGCTCAATAAATGCCCATGGCATTATGAAAAACAGATTGAGGGGTTGATTCACAACTCTGCTACTTATTGGCTTTGAGATCTTGGGCAAGTTACTTATGCTCTCTTAGCCTCAGTTTCCTCATTTATAAAATGGGGTAACCGTGTACCCATCTGACAAGACCACTGTGAGGATGCACACAGGTAAAGCACTTGCTTGGCCTGGCACTGGGCTTCATAGCAGCCACAGGCACTGGTGGTGGGAGCCTCTCCACCGTGTCCTCTCTTCTTTCTTGGACTGTTTGCCAGCAGCCACATCTCTTATCTGGTTTTCCAACCTCCTATCTCTTCTCTTCCAGCCACCCTCACCCCAGAATCAATCAGTGCTCTTGTCTGCAGTTCTACTATTTTGCTACTCAAAGCCCTGCAGTTGCTCCCCATTGCCTCTCGCATTACATCGGGCTCCTCCCAGGGCCTCCGAGAAGCTCCACGCTCAGCCTCATCCAGTCATGTTTCCAGCCTAATTTCTGATTACAGTCCTGCCCTTCAGTCAAATCTGTCACTTGCTGTTTCTACCACCAATCTCACCCAGTTTCCAGCCTCCCTGGTCCTCTCAAGTTGTCTCTTCCACTTGGGATGCCCTTGCTTCACCAAATGAGACAATGTTTTCAAAGAACTTTGAGGACTGCCTTTGCCAGAAACCACCATCAAGAGATGCCCTTGCTAGGGAGCTACAGTGAAATGGGTTTCTCTTATATACGGCCTTTCCGGCCTTGGGTCTATAATTATGACAAAAATAATTGGTTGGGCTGCAGTCTGACCTGCGATTGGTCTATTTCACACACCTTACAGGAATTGGTCTGTCTACTAGGCAAATAGGGTGTGTAAAACCACCCAATAGGATTAAGTGACCTTGTGAGAATTGGTTGATTACTATGCAAATTAAGTGACTGTGGCTTACCAAGGGGATTGGTCAGTTAGTCGTGCCGGTGGGAGGATCATGCTTTGAAATTGACAAGGGGTTTCCTTACATAAGAGTCAATCACACAGAGGTTGAAGGGGACCTCACTACCATCAAGAAGAGCCTGGAGCAGAGTATGTCCTTTGGGGGTCCCGGTGCTGAGAACCTCCTAGACCCAGGAAAGAGAGAGAACTGTAACACTGAAGACAGCTTGAGACGATGAGAAATGGTGGCAACCACAGCAGAGTCCAGTGGCAGAGAAACCGCGGCAGCAGTGTGAGCCATGAGAACCACAGGACTGGCATAAGGTGGCTACAGTGGGCTGCAGTTCATGGAGTGAGAGAGAGTTGAGTGCCTTTGAGCAGTAGGCTTGCTGACAGAGCAGGCTGTCTCCAGGCACTTTTCAGTGGAGCCACTGTAACACTTACCCGAGCAGGGCAGAGGTCAGCCTCAGTGAGGCCCAGCAGCAGAAGCCCAAGTGCAGCTATGTGGGAAAGGCCTGAGCAGGGTCTGGCTTGTGGGTACGGCCGCCAGAAGGGCTGTAGGCTAGCAGGGCCAAGAAGGAGCTGAGAGCTGTCCTGGTTGGAAGCTGTTCTAATTGATGAAGTTGATCCTGTCTCCCGAGTTGTATCCAGTTATTTCCAAGTTGATTCTGACCCTGAGTTGTATCTTGTTACTTCTAAGTTGATCCTGATCCTGAGTTGTAACCTGTTACTTCCCTAATAAATCACATAATCATGAGAAAGCTCTGTGAGTTCTGAGCAGCTATTGCAACAAATCATCAAACCCAGCAGAGAAGTAAAGAGTGCCATGGGGAGGACAGCTCGTGTCAGCCAAGTTGGAGAGTGGAGGTATGTGTGACTTCCTCATGGGGATCAGCTTTGTGCTGATCTTGATTCTCATCCCTCCTCATGTATGTAGATGAGGTCTGATGCTGTAAGATTACAGGAGCAGAGGATGGTTCAAGCCAGGTCCCAGGAACATCCTTCCACTCAGCACAGAGAAGGCAGAGATCCCTGTGAGGAGAAGAGCCGGGCTGCTCCAGGCTCTCTTGTCCTTGAACTTCCCTTACCCCAGCCTCACCTCTCAGTTCCCTGAAATCCTCTCCTCTGAAGATTATGTCTGCCCCTTGCCTCACCTGCCACTTCCATGCCCACAGCCTAGACCTTGCCTTTGGCAGTGACTGTCCTCTCCCTTATCCATAACTCCCTTTCAAGAATGCCATTCTAGAACCCCCACCTCCTCTCTTTCCACAAACTCCCTCTGCGGCCTTGACTCCAATAACTCCCTACTCCCTGTGATCTTTGACCCCACATTTTCTTGTTCTTCCCTCTGCCACCTCACTTCTCTCCTTACTTGGGTTATAGTCAAAGATCCAGCTATAATCACTCTGTTGCATACATCCTCTACCACCCCGTCCACTCCCTTCTATTTACTGACAAAACCCTGGCCCTGGTGAGCCCACTGTGCTGCCTATTGTGCGCTGGCATCCAAGCCTCAGAACCTGGCTAGACAAAGCCACCCAACAACACGACTGGTTTCACCTCATGACCTTGACCTCAGGTGCACCTTTTGTGCTGTACATCCCCTGGTCAGCTTGCTGCCCCTCCGGAGCTCCTAGTCAACAACCCTATTCTTTTTCTTCTCCTCAGAACTCCAACACCACCCTCATTCTCAGATGATGAGTTGGTTGCCTCTTATGTCACTGAAACACAGAAGCCATCAGAGGACTTGCACGTCTCCGAGCCTCCCGCTGTGCCCCAACTTGGCTCTCCCTCCCCTCACTGCGGATTAGCTGCCCAAGGCCCTTTGTGTGCTATTGCAGCTTTCTCACCTTCCAAGGCTACACCCAGCTTTGCCCTGTCTCTCCTGCATCTTCAGCTGCCCTCCCTATCATTCCCATCAGCGTGCAACAGACATGATATAATGCCACCCATATTTAAAAAACGCCCCCCTTTGACCTCAAAACCCCTGGAGCTTTTGCCCATTTCTCTGACCCATTCCAGCACATTTCCTTGCAAGGGTTACCTACATGCTCTCTCTCTGCTTCCCTCCTCCCCAGCCTCCTGAACCCCCTACAGCCAGACTCTCATCCCAGCTACTCCACCGAAATGGCTCTTGCCAAGGTCAGCCATGACCACCATGTTGCTAATCCCAAAGGCTAACCTCCGTCCTCATGTTACTCCACTTGCCAGCAGCATTGGACACAGCCAATCACTCCCCCTATGTCTCTTCACTTCTCTTGGCCTCCAGAACACCAGGTTCTGGATTTCTCTCCGACCTCCCTTTCCAGTGCGCTTTGCCACGTGCCTCTGCTCTCCCTGTTACCCTGGGCCTGTCCCCTCTTCTCCTCCTGTCGGCCTCCTCCCTGGGTATTCTATTCTGTGTTGTGGGATTGAGTACCAGCTCTGCAGTAACACCTCCCTGACTCTGGCCAGCAGCCCAGCTCCCTCCCCTGACCTCCAGACTCACAGATCCAAGGGCCTCAACACCTCCAGAGGGGTGGTTATGGCTTCTCAAACTTAACCTCTTCCCAAACCAAATCCTGCGCCTCCCTCACTCCCTGATCCCTAAACCTGCTCCTCCCACAGTAAATGGAATCTCCCTTCTTTCTTTTCCTCAGGTCAGAACTCTTGGGGTAGTCCTTGACTGCTGTCTTTTTCTCACACACCAACAAATCTTGTCAGTTTTACCTTCAAAAAACCCCCAGAACCTCCGGTGACCCCAGGACCAGCCGCTCTCCTTGCCCCTTTGTTTTATCACAGCACTTTCCTGCCTGTCTCCCGGCTTCACCCTCGTTCCCCTTCAGTCTACTCTCAAGCGGAAAGGAGCCTTTTAAAATGCAAGTCAAATCATGTCTCTCCAGCTCAGAATCCTCCTGTGGCTTCTCATCGTGCACAGAGGAAAATCCACAGCCCTCGCTGCAGCCTGCCAGGCCCCATCAATCCCGCCTCCCATTACCTCTCTGACCTCGCAGGGAGCCCCATGTGGGCAGGGTGGTGTTTGTTTGGTCATGGCTGTTCCCCCAGCACAGTGACTGGCACGGAGGCCACGCATTGGCGCATACTTGATGAGTGAACAAGTGGATGGATGGGCGGCCACGCCCGCCTTCCAGTGGTGGCTAAGCCCAGCGCTCGGGAGCAAAGACCAATTGCTGTGTGTCAGCACCCGCCCTGGGCCTGCACTGGCCACTGCCTCCCTCCCCTCACTGTCTGGGCCTCCCACCCCTGTGTGCAGCCTCAAGAGCTGATTCTTCTGGTGGCCAACTCTCCTCAGCACAAGGGGCTGTTCCTGGGGACCAGGTTTCTGTGGTGCCCATAGATCCTGTGAATGTGTGAGAATCTCTTCATGCCCGCTGCCTGGTCACCCCCTGGGGGCCGGCCCACTGGTGGGGACTCACCCCACCTACTGAGGAGTGGCTGTGCCCAGGCCACCCCTTCACCATTCCCTGCAGGTGGGCGTGTGACTGAGGGAGCGGGAGCTGAGCCTGCTCTGGCCGTACCTCTCTTCTAGCCAACCAAGTGCTGGAATTCCTAAATTTTCACAAAGAGTCGGCAGCCTGGAGCAGGCCCCTCAGGCCCCTCATCTCTGCTCTGAGGACAGGGAGGCCATTTATCCAAGCTTGAGAGAAATGGTGGTACCGGAATTTGAACTCACAGCCTGTGCTAGGCCTCAAGCACTGATTCAGCATGTGCTTCCCTCCCCCATCCCCAATGGCCCTAGTCTTGCCTCTCACCCTGACAGCTTAATTGCACCGTTCAAAGTCCATCACAGCCTCAAAGCTCACTGCATGGGGGCAGGGCTGGGCCTAGAACCTGAACTCCTTGGTTCCTTCTCAGGCAGGATTCACACAATAATTACTGTTCCAGAGGATGCTCCCAATCCCAGAAGAATTCCCTTTTGCTTTACACTCACCCCTTCAAATCAGCCCCCTGCAGTCCCTTCCAGCAGAGCCAAACAGCTTTGTATCAGCCAGCCAGGAGCACCACAGATGTTGAGTGCTTCTACCACGGGGTTCTCTCCAGAGCTTGTGGTACGAGCTATCATGTGAACCTCCTGCTCCTCAAGGACTAGCCTGGACTGCTGGGAGCCGAGGGGTCAGCACTACACAGGCTGGGCTTGTAGACTGGGCCTGGGGGTGGGGGTGGGTCCCTCAGTGAGAATTTACTATGTGCCAGGCATACCATCTCCATTAACCCTCACAATAGCCCTGGGGGACGATGCTTTTATCAGCCTCTTTTACAAATGAGAAAACCCTGAGGGCTGGGGACCATAATCTTGGAGGACATCTAGCTCAACTGGCATAACACAGTTTATAAAGAAAATGTTGTACATCTGACTGTGGTAAGTAGTGACTAGGGTCTTAAAAACCTGTGAAGGGCCGTCTAAGATACATCTACTGGTCCCATCCTGGCTGGAGCAAAGGAGAATGAAGGAGACCAAAGACTTGAGGGAAAGATTCGTCCAAAGGACTGATGGACCACAACTACCACAACCTCCACCAGACTGAGCCCAGAACAACTAGATGGTGCCCGGTTACCACAACCGACTGCTCTGGGAGGGATCACAGTAGAGGGTCCTGGACACAGCAGGGGAAGGATGTAGAACAGAATTCAAATTCACAAAAAAAAAAAAAAAAAACACGAAAAAGAAAAAAGACCAGGCTTGCTGGTGTTACAGAGACTGGAGAAATCCTGAGCACCCTTCAGCCAAAGATTAGACAGGTCTGTAGGGCCAACAATGATGCACATGAGGGACGTGTTCACAGTTCCATCATGTATATGAGTCTGTTGCGCACACCAGCCCAAAAGCAAAGACAAGAAGGCAGGAAGGGACAGGAAAACTGTATGAATGGAAACAGGGAATCTGAGGTGGGGAGGGGAAGAGGACTGACACATTGAGAGGCTGGCAACCAATGTCACGAAACAGTTTGTGTATTAACTGTTTAATGAGAAATTAATTTGCTATGTAAACTTTCACCTAAATCACAATAAAAAAATTAATGAAACTATTACATATCTAAAGAAAGAGAGAGAGAAAAAACAGAGGCCTAGAGAGGTGGAGCCCCCTACCCAAGGCCACACAGCCCTGGTGGTGCAATGGTTAAGCACTCAGCTGCTAACTGAAAGATTGGCAGTTTAAACCCACCCAGTGGCTCTGCCAGAGAAAGACCTGGCGATCTGCTCCTGAAAAGACTACAGCCAAGAAAATCCTATGGGGCAGTTCTACTCCATCACATAGGTTTGTTATAAGTTGGAATTGACTCAATGGCACCCAGCAACAACTGAGTTCTTTTTGGGTTCAGACCCAGCAGTAATCCTGCTTCTGATCAGGGAGAAAGACAATGAAACAGGTAATTAAGACACAGCAGAATACCTCTTTTCTTGGGGAAAATGCTGGGAAGGAGGAGCCCAGCAGGCTGGGTAGGGCCTGGGGAGTTTCTCAGGGAGGGCATTAATGTGAAAGATGGGGAGCGGTGGTGAAAGGGGAGTAGTTCCAGGCAAAGGGAACAGCATATGCAAAAGAAAGTTGGCCAGGAAGAGCATGGAGCTCCTGAGAATCTGCTAGAAATCTAGAAGGTACAGCAAGAGGTAGGGCTAGAGAGAGGAAAGGTTCCCCGCAGGGGAGGTACGTTTTGGCTCATGTATTTTTTTTTTCTCTCTCTCTTTTTTCTTTTATAACACTTTATTGTGCTTTAGGTGCTAGTTTACAGAACAAATTAGTTTCCCATTCAACAATTCAACACAGCTTGTTTTGTGACATTGATTGCAATTCCCTCAAAGTGCCAGCACTCTCTCCCCTTCCTCCCTGAGTTCCTTGTTTCCATTCACCCATCTTTCCTGCCCCTACCTGCCTTCTTAACCTTGCTTTTGGACAAATGGTGCTCTTTTGATCTCATACAGTTGGTTGTTCTGAGGTGCACATTCCTCTCGCGTGTTATTGTTCTCTTTATAGGCACGTCTAGTGTTTGGCTATAAATGTGATTTCCAGGAGGGGTTCAGTTTCAAGTCTGAAGGGTGCCTAATGGCCATAGTCCTGAGGGTTCCACCAGGCTCTACCAGACCAGTAAGTTAGGTCTTATTTATGAATTTGAATTTTGTTCTGCATTTTTCTGCCACTCTGTCCAGGATCTACTACTGTGATACCAGTCAGAGCGGTCGGTAGTGGTAGCTGTTCACTGTCTAGTTCTTTTGGTCTCAGGCTAGTGGAGGCTGTGATTCATGTCGTCTATTAGTCTTTGGACTAATTGTTTTCTTGAGTCTTTGGTTTTCTTCACTCTTATTTGCTCCAGACGGGAAGAGACCAATTGTATCTTAGATGGCTGATCACAAGCTTTTAAGACCGTAGTGACTACTCACCAAGATAGGATGTAGAACATCGTCTTTATGGACTATGTTATGTCAATTGTCCTGGATGACCCCCGAGGCTATGGTCCTAAATCCTGAAGTCTAGTGATTCAATCCCGTGAGGTGTTTGGTTATAGCTAAGAAGTTTTCTTGACTGTGCCCCCTGTGTGCTCTGTTGTATACTTGAATATGTTTGCAGTACATGTAGGTATGTATGTAGAAACTTCTACTGCCAAACTTATCTATGTTCGTGGATGTACTCCCTTATGCCATCCCACACCTATTTAGCTTACATATCTACCTATGGATCCACTCATAGATTATGATTTGTTATTTCTGTTGTTGCAGGATTGTATATGTAATAGCATTTACCAATGTTGCCTATTACTCTTGCGTACTTCTCAGTGTCTTCCTTTGCCTTGGTCATTTTGTGCTGACGTCCCCCATTTGTGTATTGTCTTTTCCTTCACCAAAGTTAATATGTATTTACTATTTAGTTAGTGATTTCCCCTCCCTCCCCCTCCCATCCCTGGTAACCATCAAAGAATGTTTCTGTTGGTGTGTAAACCTTTTCTTGACTTTTTATAATAGTGGCCTCATACGCTATTTGCCCTTTTGTGACTGACTCATTTCACTCAGCGGTGCCCTGGTGGCACAGTGGTTAAGAGCTCGGCTGCTAATCAAAAGTTTGGTAGTTTGAACCCACCAGCCACTCCTTGGAAACCCTATGGAGTAGTTCTACTGTCTTCTATAGACTCCAAAGCAATGGGTACGGATTTTATTTCACTCAGCACGGTGCCCTCCAGGTTCATCCATGTCATGAGATGTTTTGCAGATTCATTGTTATTCTTTAATGTTGAGTAGTATTCCATTGTATGTATGTACTACCGTTTATTTATCCATTCATCCATTAATGGGTACTTAGGTTGTTTCCATCTTTTTTCTATTGTGAATAATGCTTCAGTGAACACGGGTGTGCATATGTCTATTCCCATCACGGCCCCTATTTCTCTAGGGTACATACCTAGGAGTGGGATTGCTGGATCATATGGTATTTCTATTTCTAGCTTTTTAAGGAAGTGCCATATGTTTTCTACAGTGGTTGTACCAGTTTACATTCCTGCCAGCAGTATATGAGAGTTCCAATCTCCCTACAACCTCGCCAGCATTTGTTGTTTTCTGTTTGTTTATCTGTTTGATCAGTGCCATTATTGTCGGGGTAAGATGATATCTCATTGTAGTTTTGACTTGCGTCTCTCTAATGGCCAATGATAGTGAACATTTCTTCAAGAATTTTTGGCCATCTGAATGTCTTTTTTGGTGAAGTGTCGGTTCCTGTCTTCTGCCCATTTTTTAATTGGATTATTTGTCTTTTTGTTGTTGAAGTTTTCTATAAATTTTACAGATTAGTCCCTTGGCAGATATGTCATTGCCAAAAATTTTTTCCCTAGTCTGTAGGTTTTCTTTTGACTCTTTTGGAGAAGTCTTTTGATGCACATAAGTATTTAATTTTAGGAGCTCCCAGTTGTCTAGTTTATCTTCTGTTTGTGCATTTTTTTTAATTAAAAAATTTTTTTATTGTACTTTAGATGAAGGTTTACAGAGCAAATTATTTTCTCATTAAACAAATAATACACATACTGTCTTGTGACATTGGTTGCCAACCTATGACACGTCAACAGTCTTCCCTTCTTGACCTTGGTTTCCCCATTACCACCTTTCCAGTTCCCTCCTGCCTTCTTGTCCTTGTCCCTGGGCTGGTGTGCCCATTTAGTCTCATTTTGTTTTATGGGGCTGTCTAATCTTTGGCTGAAGGGTGAACCTCAGGAGTGACTTCATTACTGAGCTATAAGGGTGCCCAGGTGCCATACTCTCAGGGTTTCTCCAGTCTCTGTCAGACCAGTAAGTCTGATCTTTTTTTTGTGAGTTAGAATTTTGTTCTACATTTTTCTCCAGCTCTATCCAGGACCCTCTATTGTGATCCCTGTCAGAGCAGTCAGTGGTGGTAGCTGGGCACCATTTAGTTGTGCTGAACTGAGTCTAGTGGAGGCTGCAGTAGTTGTGGTCCGTTAGGTCTTTGGACTAATCTTTCCCATGTGTGTTTGTTTTTCTTCATTCTCCCTTGCTCCAGACTGGGTGACACCAGTGGAGAATCTAGACTGTCTGTGCATTTTTAGTTATGTTTGATAGTCTATTTATGCCATAAATCAGGGCCTTTAGTTTGTTCCTACTTTTTCTTCCATGACCTTTATAGTTTTGGGTTTTACATTTAGGTCTTTGATCCATCTTGAGTTAGTTTTTGTGTATGGTGTGAGGAATGGATCATGTTTCATTTTTCTGCAAATGAATATCCAGTTTTGCCAGCACCATTTGTTAAAGAGATTATCTCTTCCCAGTTTAATGGATTTTGATCCTTTGTCAAAAATCAACTGTCCATAAGTGGATGGCTTTACTTCTGAATTCTCAATTCTGTTCCATTGGTCTATGTGTCTGTCGTTGTACCTGTACCAGGCTTTTTTGATTACAGTTGCTGTATAGTAGGTTCTGAGATCGAGAACTGTGAGGCCTCTTATTACGCTGTTCTTCTTCAGTAATACTTTGCTTATTTGGGGCCACCTTCCTTTCAGTATAAAGTTGGTGATTAGCTTTTTCAACTTGTTAAAGAATGTTGGCGGAGTTTGGATCAGGATTGCATGATATCTATAGATCTCTTTGGGTAGTGCCATAGATTGAATTGTGTCCCCCCAAAAATGTATGTATCAGTTTGGCTGGGCCCTGATTCCCAGTGTTGTGTGGTTGTCCTCCATTTTGTGATTGTAATGTCACATCCCTGATCCACTGTAAAGGGAGTTTCCCTGGGGGTGTGGCCTTCACCACCTTTTATCTCTTAAGAGATAAAAAAGAAAGGGAAGCAACAGAGAGTCGGGGACCTCATACCACCAAGAAAGTAGTGCTGGGCGCAGAGCGTGTTCTTTGGACCTGAGGTTCCTGTGCTGAGATGCTCCCAGACCAAGGGAAGACTGATGACAAGGACCTTCTTCCATAGCCGACAGAGAAAGACTTCCCCTGGAGCCGACGCCCTGAATTTGGACTTGTAACCTACTAGACTGTGAGAGAATAAATTTCTCTTTGTTGAAGCTATCCACTTATGGTATTTCTGTTATAGCAGCACTAGATGACTAAGACAGGCAGTATTGACATTTTTACAATGTTAAGTCTTCCTATGCATGAGGATGGTACATTTTTCCATTTATGTAGGTCTCTTTTGGTTTCTTGCAGTAGCATTTTGTAGTTTTCTTTGTATAAGTCTTTTACGTCCCTGGTTAGATTTATTCCTAAGTATTTTATCTTTTGGGGGCTATTGTGAACGGTATTATTGTCCTGATTTCTTTTTCAGTGTTCTCTTTGTTAGTGTAGAGAAATCCAACTGAATTTTATATGTTGCTCTTGTACCCTGCCACTCTGCTGACTCTTTCTATTAGTTCCAGTAGCTTTCTTATAGAATCTCTGGGATTTTCTACGTGTAGGATCATATCTGCAAACAGGGATAGCTTTACTTCTACTTTACCTATTTGGATGCCTTTTGTTTCCCTTTCTTGCCTTATTACTCTAGCTAGATCTTCCAGAACAATATTGACTAAGAGTGGTGACAAAGGGCATCCTTGTCTGGTTCCCATTCTCAAGGGGAGTGCTTTCAGTCTTTCTCCATTGAGAATAATGTTGACTGTTGGCTTTGCATATATACCCTTAATTATATCGAGGAGTTTCCCCTATATTCTTATTTTTCTGGGAGTTTTTATCAGGGATGGGTGTTGTATTTTATCAAATGCCTTTTCTGCATTGATTATATGATTATGTGTTCCTTTTCTTTTGTTTTATTTGTGTGGTGGATTACGCTGATTGATTTTTTTAATGTTGAACCATCCTTGCATACCTGGTATGAATCCCTCTTGGTCGTGATGTATTATTTTTTTGATATGCTGTTGGATTCTATTGGGTAGTATTTTGTTGAGAATTTATGTGTCTGTATTCATGAGGGATATTGGTCTATAATTTTCTTTTTTAGTGATGTCTTTGCCTGGCTTTATGTATTTAATTAATTTTTAACGCACTTTATTTTTTCTAGAGCAGTTTTAGATTTATGGAAAAATTGTGCAGGAAGTACAGGGGGTTTCCATATCTCCCCACTCTCCCCTGCACACAATTTTCCCTGTGGTACATATAGTGCAATTGATGAACCAACATTGATGCATTATTAGTAACTAAATTCCATAGTCTACATTAAGGTTCTCTCTTGGTGAGGTACAGTCCTACGGGTTTTGACAAACATTTTGACTTTTACCGAAGCTTTCCCCCAGACATCCCACCTCCCATCAGGAAGAATGCTTGTACAACCACATTCATTATTCTAGACCTTTATCTTGGCAGGCTTCCTTTTCCAGGGTGTTTGGCCTCCTGCAGTGCACATTCCACTTGTCCTCTGAGCTCTCCAGCCCGGGTTCTGTTTGTGTGCCTTGGGCAACCTCCCCCGTCCATCTCCAGAGGATGGCCTCCTCTGCAGGACAGCTTCTCTTGGCTGCCTCTCCCACTTGCTAGTCCCATCCTGGGAGGGCCTAAGTGCAGGGCGTGGTGGGGTGGGGTGGGGATGCTGTTGGGGCTCCCTGATCAGTACTTCCCAACAGGACTTCAGTGGTGCATGGGAAAGCTGAGTCCCCTTCCTCTTGCCGCTGGCCGGGGCTCTGACTGGCCTTTCATCTCTCTGCCTGCTAGACCACAGGCAGATAGAAGCTGGGTCCACCCCTACCCTCCATCCAAAGGGGCTGTGGGAGCCACTACGCAGCCCCGCTGCCTTGAGGACTTGCCACAGACAGAAGGAAAGATATTTGGAATTAAATGAGGAGTGGGAGGGAGGGGCAGGCTGGAGCGTGGGGTCAGATAGCTTCAGGCACCTTTACTGTAACCGTAATTGGCTCCGGTCCCTTATTTTCTAGGTTTCCACTGTGGGCAAGTGCAAGGAGCATTATTTTTTCAGAAGAGTTCATCCTTGCCTTATCTTTAGCCCCTCCAATGGCGCCCACCCACAGGTGAATTGCCAAGGGTTCTAGGACTGACCCCCCCTGCCTGGGAGCCCCTCACTGGAGTTGAGTCTGGGGAGGCGGCATCAGGTGCTATGGAAGATCTTTTCTGATTTCCCTTCCCCTCCTCCCTCTCTCCCAGGCCTGGCTTTCTTTGTGCCCCCTCATCTTCCTTCTACACTGTTCTGGAACTTCTGGGCTCTTAGAATCAAGCAGGGAGTAAGTCCAATACAAATTCCTGAGCCCACCTTGGAGATCTGCACTCACTAGGTCTGGGGTGGGACCCATAGACCTTGCATTTTGTTAAGCTCCCTGGCGGTTTTGGTGCAAGCCACACTTTGAGGACCTTGGTCCACCATCCCAGGGGACGGTAGGGGCGGGGGCACTTGCACATGAGGGCTATGTTTAGGGGTTACTGTCAAAAGTTTTGGAATCCCTGGGTGGTACAAATGGTTATCATGCTCTACTGCTAACTGAAAGTTTGGCAGTTCGAAAGGACCCAGAGGTGACTCGGAAGAAAGGCCTGGCAATCTACTTATGAAAAATCAGCCATGAAAATGCCTGTGGAGCACCGTTCTACTCTGACACATATGGGGTTGCCATGAGTTGGAGTGGATTCAATGGCAACTGTTTTTTCATTGGTCAAGTGTTTAGCCCAGAGCTGGGTGAGGAGCCAGACACTGTGGTAGGAGTGGTGTGTGGTGGTGGAGTAAGAAGGGCCGCCTGCCCTCCAGCATCTCATGGTCCACCCCAGTGGTTCTCAGACTGAAGCGAGCATCAGAATCACCTGGAGGCTTATTAGAACACAGATTACTCGCCACACCCCCAGTTTCTGATTTGATAGGTCTGGGTGAAGAGTGAGAATTCTCATTTCTAACAAGTTCCCAGTGAGGCTACTGCTGCCCTGGGACTATGCTTTGAGAACTGCTGGTGTGCACAGCTGGGCACACAGATGGCTGCAGTGCCCCCGGCTAGGACTGGGGTGGAGACTGCGCCCTCCATCTTCAGAGCTGCCTCAGCACTTGGAGGAATGAGGCAGGACATAAACAAACTGGCCCACATGAAACTGTCGATCTAGTACCCCAGTGCCTGGCACAGGGTCGGTGGCCAGTAAGCATAGGAACTTGGTGCTGGGAGCTGACCCTGCCCAGTCTGTGCTGTGCGCCTCCCAAGCACCATCTTCCAGAACCCTCCCCAGTCCTGCAAGGTGGGGGCTAATATTACCTCCATTTTATAGGCAAAGAAGCTGAGGCTCAGAAAGGGCAAGTGACTTGCCCAAGGTCACACAGCCAGTGGGTCAGGGAATGGGCATCCAGACCCAGATCTGCTTAACTTCACATCAAGCCATGAGGGATCTAGTGGTTTTGGTGTCACTTCCGATTACCTAGTCCTGGTCATTTAGAAGTGGAAGAATGTGGAGAAATAGGAGTGTGATGGTGGTGGGGACTAGGGGATTCTGGTAGTGGGGTACGGGCATTGGAATGAAGAGCTGCCCAAGGTTGCTGGTGAGCCTGGAACCCAGGAACTCTGCCATCACTGGCTCCAATGCTGCCCACCCCCTTGAAGGTCTGTAGGAGTCCTCTTTGACCAGGTGGCCCCCTCCCCCTTGCTGCCCCTTGGCTGTCACCCCCAGAGGCCTGGGAGTTATAAATAATGCTGCCTGCACAATGACACATTGCGTTACTCCGCCAGATTGGACACTGTACAGGTGGGGAGATGGAGGAAGAGGCCCCTGTGGCTCAGTGTTGGAGCCCCCGGGCCCAGGATACCTGGGCAGGTCTAGTGGGGCTTTGAGCCCCTGGGCCCTGGTTCTGGCCTCAGAGCAGAGCTGTGAGCACCTTCCCCCAACACGTACTGCATGCTTCACCCTCCTAGTTCCTTTCTGTCTGGGCCGGGCAGTGCCTTGGGTCTGACCATGCAGGGGCTTTGCTAGGCTCGGCAGGTTGTGTAACTGCAGAAAAGAGAGCAGCGGTGGTCTGAGGACTGGCAGGGGTGTGGAAAGAGCACTGGAGAAGGAGTCGAGAGGCCAGAGCCCATCACTGAGTTTCCTTTAAGGCTCAGCTGCTCCTTTTGTCAATGGAAGGGGTGGGGCCAGGTGTCCAGAGGGGCCTTACTGGTCTGATGGGGCTGGGGGTGGTGGGAAGCATGGGAGGGGACCCTGCCTGCCCTAGTCTCCAGCCTGTGCCACCCTTCCCCCTTAGGAGAAGTCCCAGGAGGAGCCAACATCCAAGCCCCAGCCTGGGCCAGCGCACACTGGGTGTGCTTGCTGCACGCGGAGGTTGCACGGGTCTCTCGGAGCCTCAGTTTTCTTACTACAGAGGCTGGCACGTGGGAAGTGCTTAATAAACATTTTCTGTGTGTTATTACTACTAATACAAGGCTTAAGAAGCTGGAGGGATGGATGGGGACTTTTTAGCACCATATTTTGCAGTCTGGGTTTGGGGTCCATTTACGAAGCGGGAGCTGGGTGCCAGAAACCTTTCTCACAGTGGCCTGTAGGGGAGGGATCTTGTCTTTTCTCTTACTTCCCAGGTTTTGGTCTGAGCTCAAAGGTCATCTTGTCTGAGGAGCCTCCCCAGACCACCCTATGTGGTTATCGTGTTTATTGTTTGGGGCCTCTGTGAAAATAAGCCAAAAGGCCCAGGACCTTCTCTGTGTAGCCTCATGCCCCTGGCCAGGCACCTGGCATGGAACAGGTTCTTGTCAAATGAATGACGGTCAGCATTATTATAATCCATCCATCCTCCTTTTACAGATGAGGTTACCCAGGCTCAAAGAGGTGAAGCCATTTGCCCAAGGACACAGAGGGAGAGTGTGGTGAAGCAAGGCCACCAGTCTGTCTGGGGAGCCCACCCCACGCCTCCCGGAGTTTCCTGCTCCAGTCCTCTCCCCCTACCCCCTGCCCCTGGAGAGCCAGGGTTTTACATCCCCTGTGGGCCCAGTGGGCTGAGAATGTGGGGCTGTGGTGTTGGAAGCTGAGAAGCCACATCTCTCCTGCTGTGCTTGGCAGGGAGCTTTGCAGACCCAGCAGGCTCAGGAGGGAGCAGGCAACTCGCAAACACACTAATTATCTTGAGTTCAAGAATGATGGCGCCTGTCAGGGACCAGGAGGCAGGTTTTGTCTTTTCTTATTTTATTACTTTCTAGGTCTGGTGGCACAGTGGCAAGTGCTCAGCTGCAGTTTGAATCCACCAGACACTCCGTGGGAGAAAGACATGGCAGTCTGCTTCCTAAAGATTTCAGCCTTGGAAAGCCTATGGGGCAATTCTAGTCTGTCCTATAGGGGTACTCTGAGTTGGAATCAATCAGACAGCAATGGGTTTTTATGGGTTAGGTTTGGGACCAGTGGTTGCTGGAGGAAGTCATAGTAACCTCACATGTGTTTGTTGGTTCATTCATTCATTTAGTCAATATAAGACGTAGTCTCAAAACTGAAGGATGAACACCTTGGAGATACCTTTACTTCCTTTGAGTTTGTCTGCAAATTGGAAAATCATGATTCATTCATGATCAGGTGGTCTCAGTCAACTCCTACAGCACCATGGGTTGCTGTCTGTTTTGTATCTTATATTTTCCACTTGTCATTTTATTGTGTATGCTTCCCCATGCACCAAAGGTTCTTATAAGAGATAGTGTTTGGAGTACGACACAATACATCAGGCGGCTACTGCCTAGGTTACCGGGGAGGTGAGATCACCCTCTTCCCATAGCGGAATCCCCATATCTCACACCATACACAAAAACAAACTCAAAATGGATCAAGGACCTACCTGATAAAGCTAAAACTATAAAATTCTTGGAAGGAAACCTACGGCAAAACTATAGGACCTAATTTTTTTCTAATGATATATTATCAAACACAACTACAAATGCATGAGCTGCAGAAGACAAATTAGATAACTAGGACCTCATAAAAATTAAATACTTAAGCTCATCGAAAGACTGTCATAGAGTAAAAAGACAACCTACAGATTGAGAAAAAATCTTTAGGAATGATATACCCAAAAAGGGTATAATATCCAAAATATATATAAAACTTCTACAACTTAACAATATAAAGACAAATAACCCAATCAAAAATGGGCAAAGGACATGAACAGACACTTTACCAAATGGGGTATTCGAGCAGCCAAAAACCACACGAAAAGATGCTCATTGTCAGTAGCCATTAAAAGAGAAAAAAAAGTTGCCATCAAGCCTATTCTGACTCATAGCGCCCCTAGGACAGAGAAGAACTGCCCCATAGAGGAGTGCCTGGTGGATTCAAACTGCCAACTTTTTGGTTAGCAGCTGTAGCTCTTAACCTCTACACCCCCAGGGTTTCCCATTAGCCATTAGAGAGATGCACATAGACAGTACAAAGAGATACCACCTCATCCCTGCTAAAATGGCATTCATCAACAAAACAGAAAACAACAAACGTTGATGAGGATGTGGGGAGATTGGAGCTCTTAATCACTGCTGGTGGGAATGTAAAATGGTACAACCATTGTGGAAAACAGTATGGCAAGTCCTCAAAAAATCAAAAACAGAATTAGCATATGACCCAGCAGTTCCACTCCCAGGTATATACTCTAGAGACCTAAGAAACAAACTGGGGTCCCTCAGCATCACCTCCTCTCTGTCCGGCCAAATTGTGCTTGTACAACAAGGCTTGGCTCAATACTACCTCCTTCATGAAGCCCTCCCTTCCTTCCCCTACTGACTGTTGCTCTCTCCTCTAAAGCCAGTGGCTCTGTGCCGCACCTCACCGGGTCTCCTACCCCTCTCCACCTCTCTCTTGGAGTATAACAGCTTTTCTCTTCCTATTCAAGCTTCAGGTGTTTACTCAGCAGTCACCTTGTCAGAGGGGTCTCCCAGGACCACCCCATGTGATTATCTTGTGGGCTTGTCCCCCTGTTTATCTTTGAGTTCACAGGGTTCTGATTGCTCAGGGAGGGACTTATATAGAAGGTGCTGAGTAACTGTGCTAAATGCTGAAAGACTTGCTTTATAGGGTTGCCAGATTTAGTAGATAAAAATATAGCTCACTCAGTTACGTTAGAATTTCAGATAAAGAACAAATCACTTTTTAATATGAGTATATCCCGAATATTGAATGGGACATACTTATACTAAAAAAATAAATGTTGTTTAATCTAACATCTCCCCATCTGCCTGTCAGTTTGTCGTACTGTGGTGGCTTCCATGTTGCTGCGATGCTGGAAGCTATGCCACTGGTATTTCAAATACCAGCAGGGTCAGCCGTGGTGGACAGGTTTGAGCTGAGCTTCTAGATTAAGACAGACTAGGAAGAAGGACATGGCAATCTACTTCTGAAAAAATTAGCCAGTGAAAACGTTATGAATAGCAGCAGAACACTGTCTGATACTGTGCCAGAAGACAAGCCCCTCAGGTTGGAGGACACTCAAAATACGACTAGGGATGAGCTGCCTCCTCAAGTACGGCTGACCTTAATGATGTGGTTGGAGTCAAGCTTTCAGGACCTTCATTTGCTGATGTGGCATGACTCAAAATGAGAAGAAACAGCTGCAAACATCCATTAATAATCGGAATGTGGAATGTATGAAATATGAATCCAAGAAAGTGGGAAGACATCAAAAATGAAATGGAATGCATAAAGATTGATATCCTAGGCATTAGTGAGCTGAGATGGACTGGTATTGGCCATTCTCAATTGGACAATCATATGGACCACTATGCCAGCAATAATAAATTGAAGAAGAATGGTGTCACATCATTATCAGAAAGAACATTTCAAGATCTATCCTGCTGTTCAGCGCTGTCAGTGATAGGATAATATCCATACGCCTACTAGGAAGACCTGTTAATACAACTATTATTCAAATTTACGCACCAACCACTAAGGCCAAAAATGAAAAAATTGAAGATTTTTATGAACTTCTGCAGTCTGAAATTGATTAAACAAGCAATCAAATGCATTGATAATTACTGGTGATTGGAATGCAAAAATTGGAAACAAAGAAGGATCGATAGTTGGAAAGTATGACCTTGATGATAGAAACGATGTCGGAGATGGCGTGATAGAATTTTGCAAGAGAGATGACTTCTTCATTGCAAATACCGTTTTTCAACAACATAAATGGCGACTATACAAGTGGACCTCGCCAGATGGAAAACACAGGAATCAAATCGACTACATCTATGGAAAGAGACAATGGAAAAGCTCAACATCATCAGTCAGAACAAGGCCAGGGGCCAACTGCAGAACAGACCATCAATTGCTCATATGCAAGTTCAAGTTGAAACTGAAGGAAATCAGAACAAGTCCACGAGAGCCAAAGTATGACCTTAAGTATATCTCACCTGAATTTAGAGACCATCTCAAGAATAGGTTTGACGCATTGAACACTAATGACATATACTAGATGAGTTGTGGAATGTCATCAAGGACGTCATACATGCAGAAAGCAAGAGGTCACTAAAAAGACAAGAATGAAAGAAAAGATCAAAGTGGATATCAGAAGAGACTGTGAAAGTTGCTCTTGAACATAGAGTAGCTAAAGCGAAAGGAAGAAATGAAATAAAAGAGCTGAACAGAAGATTTCAAAGGGTGGCTCCAGAAGACAAAGTAAAGTATTATAATGACATATGCAAAGACCTGGAGATAGAAAACCAAAAGGGAAGAACATGCTAGGCATTTCTCAAGCTGAAAGAAGTGAAGAAAAAATTCAAGCCTTGAGTTGCAATATTGAAGGATTCTACAGGGAAAATGTTGAACTACGCAGGAAGCATCAAAAGAAGACGGAAGGACTGTACAGAGTCACCGTACCAAAAACAATTGGTCAACATTCAGCCATTTCAGGAAGTAACATATGATCAAGAACCAATGGTACCGAAGGAAGAAGTCCAAGCTGCCCTGAAGGCATTGGCAAAAGCAAGGCTCCAGGAATTGATGAAATACCAATTGAGATGTTTCAACAAATGGATGAAGTGCTGGAAGTGCCCATTGTCTATGCCAAGAAATTTTGAAGACAGCTACCTGGCCAGCCAAGTGGAAAAAACCCATATTTACATCCATTCCAAAGAAAGCTGATTCAACAGAATGCAGAAATTATTGAACAATATTATTAATATCATACACAAGTAAAATTTTCCCGCAGATCATTCAAAAGTGGTTGCAACAGTACATCGACAGAGAGCTGACAGAAATTCAAGCCGGATTCAGGAGAGGATTTGGAATGAGGGATGTCAATGCCAATGTCAGATGGATTTTAGCTGAAAGCAAAGAATACCAGAAAGATGTTTACCTGTGTTTTATTGACCATGCAAAGGCATTCGATTGTGTGGATCATAACAAATTATGGATAACGTTTTGAAGAATGACAATTCCAGAACACTTAATTGTGCTCATGAAGAAATTGTACATGGACCAAGAGGCAGTCATTCGAACAGAACAAGGGGATAACTCCATGGTTTAAAGTCAGGAAAGGTGTGTGTCAGGGTTGTATGCTTTCACCATACCTATTCAATGTGTATGTTGAGCAAATAATCCGAGAAGCTGGACTGTGTGAAGAACGGGATATCAAGATCGGAGGAAGACTCATTAATAACCTGTGATATGCAGATG
Organism: Dugong dugon; assembly: GCA_030035585.1. Lineage (NCBI taxonomy): Eukaryota > Metazoa > Chordata > Mammalia > Sirenia > Dugongidae > Dugong > Dugong dugon. The sequence goes on from CM057471.1 coordinate 73,997,779, forward strand.
ACACAATTTAGCTTGCTGAAAGTGAAGAGAACTTGAAGCACTTACTGATGAAGGTCAAAACTACAGCGTTTGGTATGGATTACACCTCAACATAAAGAAAACAAAAATCCTCCCAACTGGACCAATAAGCAACATGATAAACAGAGAAAAGATTGAAGCTGTGAAGTATTTCATTTTACTTGGATCTACAATCAACACGCATGGAAGTAGCAGTCAAGAAATCAAAAGACACATTGCATTGGGCAAATCTGCTGCAAAAGAACTCATTGAAGTGTTGAGGAGCAAAGATGTCACTTTAAGGACTAGGTGTGCCTGACCCAAGCCTTGGTGTTTTCAATTGCCTCATATGCGTATGAAAGCCCAAATAACAAACAATCCGTCTTGGAAGAAGTATAGCCAGAATGTTCCTTAGAAGCAAACATGGCAAGAAAGACTTCATTTGATGTACTTTGGACATGTTGTCAGGAGGCACCAGTCCCTGGAGAAGGACATCATGCTTGGTAAAGTAGAGGGTCAGCAAAAAAGAGGAAGACCCTCAACGAGATGGATTGACACAGTGGCTGCAACAGTGGGCTCAAGCATAACAAGGATTGTGGGGATGGTGCAGGACTGGGCAGTGTTCGTTCTGTTGTACATGGAGTTGATACGAGTTGGAACCGACTTGAGGGCACCTAGAAACAACAACAATCTGACATTCAAAGGTAACTGGGCATCCTATATTTAATCTGGCAACCTTACCACCCCCTACCCTTCTTTGCCCCGTTGCCAGGCAAGCTCAATAATTAGACTGTGAGCCCCTGAGGGCAGGGAACTTGTCTGTCTAGGTCACTGCTGTATGCCCAGCCTTCAGCAGAAAACCTGGCATAAGGCAGGTGCTGCATAAATACCTGTTGATGAAACAGGTAGGGGGTGGACCTGCCTCTAGCCGGATGGAGTAACTCTGTACATGTAACTCTTGTCAATTTCTGCAAAGACCCATGTGAATCAGTGAATAGATTGAGATACAAGCTGATTCAAGAGATACTTTTTAATTACTGTAAAACAGCTGTGTCTTACTGAGCACCTACTGTGCACCAAGCCTCACACTAAGTTTATATACACACCACCTCTCACAATAGCTCTGCAGGGAAGGCATCATTATCTATCCTTTCAGTGGAAAACTGAGGTTCAGAGAGGGGGCATAGCTGGCCCCAGGTCACCCAGCCTGGCACTGAACGCAGGCCTTTCTCCAGCAGGCTCAGGTGCTGCCTTGCCCCAGCACCTCCCCCATGATGTGAATTGGGGGTCACTGCTGAGCCTTGGGCTGCTTTAATGAAGATCCTTTATGACAGGTGCACTTCTAGTGTGGATGCTTATGCCCGCGCCTAAGTTTTCAAACAGCCTGCTCTTCGGAGTTAACTATTTCCCTATCAATCTTGCTTATGTAGTTCATTTATTCAGTAAACCCTACTTCCTTCCACATTTGGTGCAAAGGAGACTTATGCCTCCTCAGGAGCTCTGAATTAAAGAGGCTTTGAGTGAATGAGATTCTGCTGAACTTGAATTCCGAACGGGGCAGGGAGGTGGCCAGTAATTGGTGAAGAGGCACGGGCTGAGCAGTCAGATGGGAGACAGGGGCTAGAATGTAGCCTCCACCTTTCATTGGCTCTGTGGCTTCGAGGAAATCACTTTCTGTCTCCCATCCTCAGTTTCTCAATCCCTAAAGAGGGAGGAAGAAGAGCAGCATGTCCACCAAGGGGATTAAATAAACTCGGACAGTCCAAGGCCCCCAAGAAGTCCCAGCTGCTGTTATGCTGATGATAATAAAGGTGACTAAGGACAAAGCATGGCCACCTTTTCCCCTGGGGGACCCGCTGAAGTGGAGGCTGGGAGCCCTCTGCCGGGAGGGGAGTCCGTGGGCATCTTCGCAGGCAGCACCTGGTCTCCCACACTCAAGCCAGCAGCCAGTGGAGCTGCTGAGGAGGGGAAACCTTGTCTCTGGCCCAGGGCGTCTTGATCAAGGTCAGCCAAAGGCAGTCTGCCTTCCTGCTGAGGCTTGAGGCTCCTTCCTGCCTCCCTGGCTGCTGAGCCTGCTGTGGACGCTGCTGGTGTGTGTGTGTGTGCGAACATATGCACGTGTGTGACAGGAAGTGTGGGCTGCAGTCTGAGGGCCTCACATGTTTTATGTTCATCACTTGGCTGGGTGAAGAGTAGCTGTCCTTGCTCCAGAAAGGTGGCTCTATTTCCCCAGATTGTCTTCACTTTCCCCTGAATGTGCTTAGAATAAAATTCAAACTCCCCCCACTGCTCCTGAGGGCCTGCCCTCCTGCCCATGGCGCTCACCTCTCCCTTTACCCAGTCCTGTGGGCACCCATCACTTCCTCAAACACCCAAGCTCTTCCCCTCCAACTGAACTCCCCACCTCCAGGCTGCTCCCTTCTCTTGCTTTTAGGGCTCCTCAGAGGAGTTTCCCTGACCGCCCTTAACACTAGGTCTCCGCCCCTGTCCCCCACCCCGACATGGTTCTCTCAGCCCCTGTTTGTTTCTCCCCAACTAGAATAGAACCCCTCAAGGCCAGGTCCTGATCTCTTGTCCTACTGTGTCCCCAGTGCTGGGGACAGTGGTCCGCAGTATCTGCTGAAAGAATGAATAAGTGGTTTGCGTCATGAAACCCATATTTTTGCTTACAACATCATTCTTACTGTGTACACATTCATTCATTCATTCGTTCATTGGTTTGTTTATTTGTTTGTTCACTGAACGAAAAGCACTGGGAAATCTAGTACTGAATGAGACACAGGGCCCTTTCTTTGTGAGTCTGTTTCCGGCCAGGTGTGTGGGTGGGGGGCAGTGAGCCCAGCACTGAGCAGGTGAGGACAGAAAGCAAACACCACCTGGGGATTTCTTTGAGATCCTCCAATTCCAGGCAGCTCTGCTTTCTCCCTCACATTCCTACTTTTGGATGTTAAGAGATTAATATATGCAAATACCCTTTTCCTATGGTGGTTTTAGCCTTGAACTCTGTGGATTAAGTTACTTGATTTAAATACATATTTGGGCATGCCCCCTCCCCACACATATACATGTATAAATCCTAAACACTAAATAAAATCCCCTCATTTCACATGTGCTGTGGAGCTTCTAATCCCAAGTCCTGTGGGCATTTTGGCAGTTAAGACGGTTCACGGGGGCTGCTGAGATTTTATTCAGAATATCAAATACTTGTATAATATGGAATGCTTCTTAATGGGGCTTGCTAATACCAGTCAAAGGGGGCAATGGGATAAGGCTGGCACTGGGGATGTGGTGGAGGGGGCCTCTGGAGGGAGAAGGGAGATGAAGTTAATGAGGGCTGTCAACTAGCCAGGCTGGGCACTGCTGGGAGGAGGGAGTGACAAGCATGAGACTCCTGGATTGGATGTGGGTTCCTTAGCGCCTGGCGAAAGAATGTTCAGGAACAAACATGTTCACAGATGAGACGTGGAGAGACTTTTTCCAAAACCACTGGGGGGACACTTCAGGGTGTGTTCCAGAGGGTGGGCAAGGCCAAGGAGTCCTGGTTTTCTGGGGAAGGTAGGGGCTGGGCTCTGACAGCAAGGGTAGAGGGCAGCCTAGACTGGTTTGGCCACGGATAATAAGGAGGCCCTTTCCAAGGAATCCTGCTCAACTCTGGCCCACCAGCCATCCCTCTCTCCCAGCCTCCCTGCAAATCAAGAACCTGTGGGTCACGTGCACTTCGGAAAGTCGAGGAACAGAGCCTGGGCTTGGTCTTTGGGTGCCTGAGAAGCAGGTAAATTGAAGCGGCCTGCCTGCCTCCCCTGAGACCGGATGGACTGGAGACAGCCCCCATACTGCTCCTCCAGCCCTCGAGGCCTTTGCTCCCTCTTCCTGGAGTGCTTCTCCCAGGTATCAGGGTGGCTCACCCCCTCCCCTCCTTCAAGTCTTGGCTCAAGCCCCTCACCTGCACTGCCCATCCCTTACCCTGCTCCATATGGTTTTTCTAAAGCACTAGTCTCCTCTAGGAGCCCCTAACTGGTGCAAACGATTCACACACTAGACAGCTAACCAAAAAGTTGGAGATTCGCCTTCACCCAGGCACCTTGCAAGAAAGACCTGGTGATCTACTTCTGAAAAATCAGCCAGTGAAAACCCGATGGACCATAGTTCTACTCTGACACACATGAGGTCCCTATGAGTCAGTTTACTGGCAGCAACGGGTTAGTCTCTTCTAGCAAACTTTATAAATTACTTTTTATGATGGTTCTTGGTTGCTATCTGCCCCAACCCCTACCAGCAAATCATTACCAGAATGTAAACTCCTGGAGACGGGGACTTGGTTTTGTTTTGTTCACTGACGTACCTCAGGGTCTGGCACGGAGAGGGGACATGCAGTAGGGGCTGAGAAAATATTTTGTTGAATGACTGAGCTGGACAATGACTGAATCCTTCCCCCACCCCCCTTGCCAGGCTCAGGCCAGGAGCCAGCATACAAAGGTAATTACAATCCTCGGAGAGGTCACACAAGAACCAATACAATCTGGCAAATCCTTACCCAGCGCCTCCTGCATACTTGTCAAGCTGAGTCTTGGCTTCTGTGGCAGACGGAAAGACGTGTGGGGAAGACCCAGCCTGGTCTTGTAGTCAGACAGCCACTTCTGGGTTTGCGCAGAGCCAATCTCCTCCGTTATGGATTGAATTGTGCCCCCAGAATAGATACGTTGAAATCCTAACACCTGGTACCTGTGAACAGACCTTGTTTGGAAATCGGGTCTTTGAATCTGTTATCAGTTAACATGAGGTCATACCACCATAGAATGTGTCCTTATCCAATTATAGTAAACCCAAACCAAACCCATTGCCACTGAGTCGATTCCGAGTCATAGTGACCCTGTAAGGACAGAATATAACTGCCCCATAGGGTTTCCAAGGCTGTAAATCCTTATGGAAGCAGACTGCCACATGTTTTTCCCTCCCAACATCTGATGGGTTTGAACCACCAACCTTTCTGTTAGCAGCCGAGCACTTAAATCACTGTGCCACCATGGCTCCTTTCCAATTATAGTGGTGTCCTATGAGAGAGAAGAGGCACAGAGTAATAGACAGAGGAAGGATTGCCATGTGGTGCTGCAGCTACAAGTCAAGGAATGCCTGGAGCTACCCGAAGCTAGGAGAGAGGCATGGAACAGATTGTCCCTCAAAGCCTCAGAAAGAATCACCATAGCCTACACCTTGGTCTTGAACTCCCAGTCTCCAGAGCTGTGTGACTGTGAATTCCTGTTCTCATAAGCCTTTTATGGCATAGTGGTTAAGTGCTACGGCTGCTAGCCAAAAGGTCAGCAGTTCCAATCCACCAGCTGCTCCTTGGAAATCCTATGGGGCGGTTCTACTCTGTCCTATAGGGTTCCTATGAGTCAGAATTGACTTGATGGCAACAGGTTTGGTTTTTGGTTTTTATAAGCCACTTACTTTGTGGTACTTTGTAATGGCAGCCCTAGGACACTAGTACATTCTCTGACCTCCACAACCAGTCTGGGGTAGAAAGAGGAAGCCACTTGCTCACGGTGCTCAGCGTCCAGGCAGAGCTGGGGTTCACACACAGTTCCTTCTTCCCACCTCACTGTGGGTAGTCATGGAAGACTTCCCTGGGGAGGCAACACTGGAGCAGAGATGGGAGTGAAGTTAGAGGATTGGTCTGGACAATATCTGGGGCAGAGCTTTCTGTCTGACATTCATATAACCCTCCAGACTTCTTAGGTTTGGTGTTTTCATGTATACCTTTTTTCATCCACTTACTTTCAACCTGTGTCTTTATGTATAAAATGCAACTCTGTTTTTTGTCCCTTTGTACTTCCTCTCCTATCTTCTATGTATCATCATTGTTATTACTTTAGTGGTTGCTTAGGGATTAAAATTTGCATCCCTAACTTTTCACAGTGAATTTGCAGTTAATATGGAACCACTTCACATAAAGTGTAGAATCTTTGCAACTGCATAGGTCCATTTGCTCCCATTCCCTTTACACTATAGTTATCATATGTCTTATATCTACGTGCATTATAAACCTCACAAGACAACGTTATCATTTTTGCTTTAGGATGGGCCTATATATTTTACAGAAATTAAGTAAAAGAGCTGAACAGAAGATTTCAAAGGGTGGCTTGAGAAGGCAAAGTATTATAATGACATGTGCAAAGACCTGGAGATAGAAAACCAAAAGGGGAGAACACGCTTGGCGTTTCTCAAGCTGAAAGAACTGAAGAAAAAATTCAAGCCTTGAGTTGCAATAGTGAAGGATTCTACAGGGAAAATATCAAACTACCCAAGAGGCATCAAAAGAAGATGGAAGGAATACACAGAGTCACTGTACCAAAAAGAATTGGTGGACCTTCAACCAGTTCAGGAGGTAGCATATGATCTAGAACCAAGAGTAATGAAGGAAGAGGTCCAAGCTGCACTGAAGGCATTGGTGAAAAACAAGGCTCCGGGAATTGATGGAATACCAGTTGAGATGTTTCAACAAACAGACGCAGTGCTGGAGGTGCTCACTTGTCTATGCCAAGAAATTTAGAAGACACCTACTTGGCCAACCAACTGGAAGAGACCCATATTTGTACCCATTCGTAAGAAAGGTGATCCAACAGAATGTGGAAATTATCAAACAGTATCATTAATATCATGCACAAGTAAAATTTTGCTGAGGATCATACAAAAGTGATTGCAGCAGGACATTGACAGGGAACTGCCAGAAATTCAATCAGGATTCAGAAGAGGACGTCGAACCGGGAATATCATTGCTGGTGTCAAATGGATCTTAGCTGAAAGCAGATAATATCAGAAAGATGTTTACCTGCGTTTTATTGACTATGCAAAGGCATTCAACTGTGTGGATTATAATGAATTATGGATAACATTTCGAAGAATGGGAATTCCAGGACCCTTAATTGTGCTCATGAGGAACCTGTACATAGACCAAGAGGCAGTTGTTCGAGCAGAACAAGGGGATACTGAGTGGTTTAAAGTCAAGAAAAGTGTGCATTAGGGTTGTATCCTTTCACCATACCTATTCAATCTGTACGCTGAGCAAATAATCAGAGAATCTGGACTATATGAAGAAGAACGGGGCATCAGGATTGGAAGAAGAGTCATTAACAACTTGCGATATGCAGATGACACAATCTTTCTTGCTGAAAGTGAAGAGGACTTGAAGCACTTACTGATGAAGATCAAAGACCACAGCCTTCAGTATGGATTACACCTCAACATAAAGAAAACAAAAATCTTCACAACTGGACCGATAAGCAACATCATGATAAAAGGAGAAAATACTGAAGTTGTCAAGGATTTCATTTTACTTGGATCCACAATCAACACCCATGGAAGCAGCAGTCAAGATATCAAAAGTCGCATTGCATTGGGCAAATCTGCTGCAAACAACGTCTTTAAAGTGTTAAAAAGTAAAGATGTCACTTTAAGGACTCAGGTGCGCCTGACCCAAGCCAGGGTGTTTTCAATTGCCTCATATGCATGTGTGAAAGCTGGACAATGAATAAGGAAGGCTGAAGAATCGATGCCTTTGAATTATGGTGTTGGCAGAGAATATTGAATATACCATGGACTGCCAGAAGGACGAACAAGTCTGTCTTGGAAGAAGTACAGCCAAGGTGCTCATTAGAAGCAAGAGTGACAAGACTTCTTCTCATGTGCTTTGAACATGTTATCAGGAGGGACCAATTCCTGGAGAAGGACATCATGCTTGGTAAATTAGAAGGTAACTGAAAAAGAGGAAGACTCTTAACGAGATGGATTGACACAGTGGCTGCAATGATGAGCTTAAGCATAGTGACAATTGTGGGGATGGCACAGAACCAAACAGGCAGTGTTTCGTTCTGTTGTACATGGGGTTGCTATGAGTCGGAACCTATTCAATGGCATCTGACAACAACAAAAACAACAGTCATCATCAGCGTATCCTCTTTGGTGAACTGTTTCTTCAAATCTTTTGCCCATTGTCTAATTGGATTGTATATTTTTTACTGTTCATTTTTGGAAGTCCTTTATATATTTAGATCAAGTTCTTTTTTAGATAGGTAATTTGCAAATGTTTTGTCTAGTCTTTAGCTTGTCTTTTCATTCTCTTAACAGAGTCTTTGGAAGAACGAAAGTTTTAAGTTTTGATGAAGTTCAATTTATCTATTTTTTTCTATTATGAATTATGCTTTCAGTGTTAAGTCTAAGAACTCTTTGCCTAGCCCTAGATATAGAAGATATCCCCCTATGTTTTTTTGAAAGTTTTATAATTTTATATTTTACATTTAAGTCCGTGATCCATTTTGAGTTAATTTTTATATAAAGTGTGAGGTTTAGTTTGAGACTTAAAAATACTTTTTTGCCTATAAATGTTCAATTGCTCCAGCACCATTTACTGAAAAGGCTATCCTTCCTCTATTGAATTAATTACTTTTACACGTTTGTTAAAAAAAAAAAAAAATCAGTTGGATGTATTTCTGTGGGTCTCTTCTGCGTTCCCTTCTGGGATCCTTTCTGGGTACTCTATTCTGTTCCATTGATCTATGTGTCTATACTTCTGCCAATGTCACAGTCTTTATTACTTTAGTGATATAATAAATTTTAAAATTGAGTAAATTGATTCCTCCCACTTTATGATTCTTTTGCAAAATTATTTTAGATATTCTAATTCCTTTACCTTTCCATATAAATTTTAGAATAATCTTGTCTATATCTGTAAAATTTGTTGCTAAAACTTTGATAGGAATTGCATTAGACCTACATATCAATTAGGAGAGAAATGACATCGCCACTGTGTTGATTCTTCCAGTCCATGAACATTGTCTCCATTTATTTAGCTCTTTGTTAATTTCTTTCATCCATGTTTTGTAGTTTTCAACGTACAAGTTCTGTACATGTTTTGTTAGATTTATAACTATTTCATTTTTGTAAGCAATTGTAAATAGAATTAAATTTTAAATTTCAGTTTCCATATGTTCATCACTAGTATATAGATATATGATTGAGTTTTGTATGTTGATCTTGTATCGTGTGACCTTGCTGAATTCACTTATCGGTTCTGGGAGGGTTTTGTTTTTTTTTTGTATATTCCTTGAGATTTTCTATGTAGACAATTAGGTTATCTGCAAAGAGAGACAGTTTTGTCTTTTCCTTTCTGTTAGGTATGCCTTTTCTTTGCTTGCCTTATTGCCCTGGTTGATGCTTCTAGCACTATGTTAGATATGAGTGGTAAGAGCAGACATCCTTGTTCTGTTTCCAGTCTTAGGGGTAAAGCATTCAGTCTCTCACAATTAAGTATAAAGCTGGCTGTAGTTTTTTTCGTAGATGTTCTTTATCAAGTTTAGAAGTTCTCATCTATTCCTAGTTTTATTTTTTTATGAATGGGTGTTGAATTTTGTCAATTTTTTTTCTGCATTCATTGATATAATCATTTTATTTTCCCTCTTTAGTCTGTTAATATGGTGGATTTCATTGATTGATTTTCAAATACTGAGCTAGTCTTGCAACCCTGGAATGTGCCACACTTGATTATGATGTATAATTCTTTTTATATATTGCTAAATTCTATTTGCTAATATTCTGTTAAAGAATTTTATATCTACGTTCATTAGGGATATTGGTCTGTATATTTCTTTTCTTTTTTTTTGTTTGTACTGTTATTGCTTTTGGTATCAGGGTAATACTGCCTTCATAAAATGAGTTGGGAAATGTTTCTTTCTCTTCTTCTGGATATATCTTTTTCAGGAGGTACTTAATTATGAATTCAATTTCTTTAATACTTATTAAAAACCAAACCCATTGCCGCTGAGTCAATTCCTACTCATAGCAACACTATAGAACAGAGTAGAACTGCCCCATAGGGTTTCCGAGGAGCATCTGGTGTATTCAAACTGCCAACCTTTTGGTTAGCAGCCATAACTCTTAACCACTGCACCACCAGGGCTCCTTAATAGTTACAGGATTATTCAAATAACATATTTCTTATTGGGTGACTTAGAATAGTGTGTGCTTTCCAAGGAATTAGTTCATTTCATCTAAGTTGTCAAGTTAATGTCTGTAGAGATGTTTGTAGTATTCTCTTATTACCGTTTTGATATCTGCAGGATCTGTAGAGATATTCCTGGTAATTTGTGTCATATATTTTTTTCTGTGTCAGTATTGCTAGAGGTTTCTCAACTGTACTGATCTTTCCAAAGAACCAGTTTTTATTTCATTGATTTTCTCTATTGTTTTTTTAATTTCAATTTTATTGATTTTTGCTTTTATATTTACTATTTCCCTCCTTCTGTTTGCTTTGAATCTATTTTGTTCTTTTTTTCCCCTAGTATCTTAAGGTAGGAGAATAGATTAATGATTTGAGAACTTTCTCTTTCTAATGTAATCATTTAGTGCTATAAATATCCCTCTCAGTGCTGCTTTAGCTACATCTCACAAATTTTTATATGTTGAATTTTTGTTTCCATTCAGTTTTATGTATTTTTCAATTTCCTTTAAGACTTCCTTTTTGACCTATGGACTATTTAGAAGTGTAATGTTTAGTTTCCAAGTGTCTGGAGTTTTTTGTTAACTTTGTGTTATTGATACTTAGTTTGATTCTTTTTTGGTCAGAGAGCACACTCTATTTGGTTTCAATTCTTTTAAATTTGTTAAGATCTGTTTTATAGACCAGGATATGTCCTGTCTTAGTAAATGTTCTGTGAGCACTTGTGAAGAGTATATATTCTGTTGTTGGGTGAAATTTTCTATAAATATTGATTAGACTGTTGGTTAATGGTGTTGTTAAGTTAGTCTGTATGCTTATTGATTTTATGTCAAGTTGTTCTATGAGTTGTTAAGAGAGGGATGTTGAAGTATCCAACCATACTTGTAGTTTTGCCTGTTTCTCCACTCAGTTATATCAGTTTTGTTTTTGCTTTTTAAATTTATTGTTGTAAAATACATATATGAAAAACTTGCCATTTTAACCAGTTTAAAGTGTACAATTCAGTGAGATTAATTACATTTACCATGTTGTGTGATCATCACCATTATCTGTTTCCAAAAGTTTTTCATCACTCCAAACAGAACTTTAGTGCCTCTTAAGCAATAACTCCCCATTTTCTCCTCTCTCCAGCCCCTGGGAACCATTAATAATCTCTATGCATTGCCTATTTTAGACATTTATTGTAAGTGGGACCATACAATATTTGTCCTTTTTGTCTGATGTTTCACTCAACATAATGTTTTCAAGGTCCATCCATGTCTCAGAACTTCATTTCTATTTTTGGCTGAATAATATTCCATTCATTGTGTGTGTGTGTGTGTTTATACATTTATCTGTTAACAGACACTTGGGTTGTTGACTTTTTGGCTATTGTGAATAATGCTGCAATGAGCACTGGTGTATAAGTATCTGTTCGAGTTCCTGCTTTCAATTATTTTGAAAATGGAATTTTCTTTTGGAATTCTAGGGGTGGAATTACTGGATCATATGGTAATTCTATGTAACTTTTTAAGGAACCACCAAACTGTTTTCCACAGTGGCTGCACCATTTTACATTCCCACTAGCAGTGGGTGAAGGTTCCAATTTTCCCAAATCCTCCCCAACACTTGTTATTTTCTGTTTTTCTGATGGGTGTGAAGTGATTTCTCATTGTGGTTTTGATTTGCATTTCCCAAATGAGTAAGTATATTGAGTCTCTTTTAAGGTACTTGTTGACCATTTGTATATCTTCTTTGGCAAAATATCTGTTCAACTCCATTGCCTGTTTTTAAATTGGGTTGTTCGTCTTTTTTTTGTATTTGAGTTGTAGGAGTTCTTTATATATTCTGGATATTAAACCCTTATCAGATACATGGTTCCTGAATATTTTCTCTCATTCTTAGATTGTCATTTCACCTTCTTGGTAATGCTCTTCGATAACACAAAAGTTTTTAATTTTGATCAAGTTCAGTTCATCTGTTTTTTCTTTTATTGTTCATGCTTTTGGTGTCACATCCAAGAATCCATTGTCAAAAATTAGGTCTTAAAGCTTTACCCCTATGTTTCCTTCTAAGACTTTTATGGTTTTAGTTCTTATATTTAGGTCATTGATCCATTCTGAGTTAATTTTCATATATTGTGTGAAGTGGTTCTATCAGTTTTTGCTTCATGCATTTTGTAGCTCTGTTGTTCGATGATATGCATTTAGAATTGTTATGTTTTCTTGGTGTTTTGACCCTTTTATCATTATGTAATGCTCCTCTTTGTCTTTAGTAATTTTCTTTGCTCTGAAATGTACTTTATCTAACATATAGTCACTCCTGCTTTCTTTTATGAAAGTCCTGGTGGAGGAGGAAGAAGGGGCTCTTTCTATAGCCTCAGGTAGGTGGGAATCTAGGTTTCCACTATGCCTTTGTTGACAAGGGTTGAAGTGAGACTAAAGTTTTTCCCATAATATTTGGCTGGAATAGGGTGGCTATTGTCTAAAAGTTCTGTCTTGCTAGGCTACCCCTTTCCTGTTACTTTGGCTAGAGAGATTTTCTTGGGGATTTTTTATTTTTTTATTTTTTTATTTTTTTTGGTCTGTGCCTGTTGATTTTCTGGGTTGCAGTCTCTCTAGCCTCTATATCCAGGGATATACGAGGCAAAAAGAAAACCAGTTATGTCATGGGGTGGTGGTGGGGGGGGATGCCTAGCTGATTAGCCTTCTTTTCTGTACCTTTCAGTGTTCTTATGGGTGTTTTATATACAATATCCAGGGTTTTAAATTGTATTTAACAAGAGGAATAGGGAGAAGTGTATCTACTTCGTCTTGTCTGAAGCTAGAAGTCTGAAGCACTTTTTTTTCCCTTTCAGCACTTTGATGTTCCACTTTCTTCTCACTTCCATAGTTTCTGATGAGAAGTCAGTAATAGTGTTTCAAATTATTGTTCCAGTGTATGCAATGTGTCACTTTTCTCTGCCTGCTTTCAAAATTTTCAGTTTATCTTTGGTTTTCAGTAATTTTACTATGATGCACCTAGCTGTGGTTATCTTTGTATTTATTCTACTTAGCATTAGCTGAACTTCTTTACTTCACTTTTATGTCTATAATCAAACTTGGGAAGATTTTAGCCATTACTTTCTGAAATATTTTTTCCTGATCTATTTTCTATATTCATTAAATAAGTTGAATTTGCAGTTAAAACCCATGAAAAATTAGAAAACTCTACACCCAAATGGTTTTACTGGTGGCTATTATCAAACATTTAAGGGGAAGTAATACATAAACTCTTTCAGAAAATAGAGAAAGAGGAAATACTACCCAACTTGTTTCATGGGACCAGCATAACCCTGATGCCAAAACCTGACAGACATAACAAGGAAAAAAAATTACAGACCAAAATCCCTCATGAACATAGATGCAAATATTTCCAAAAAAAAAATTTGCAATTCTAATCCAGCAGTATGTAACAAGGATAATACATTAAGACCAAGTGAGTTTTATTCCAGGGATGTAATATTTGTTTAACATTTAAAAATTAATGTAAAACGCCATATTCACAAAATAAAGAACACCCATATGATCTTCCCAAAAGATTAAAAGAAAAGGTTCTTACAAAATTTAATGCCCATTATTGTTTTAAAAGCCTCTTATCAACTAGAGGAGCCCTGGTAGCACAGTGGTTTAAGTGCTCGGCTGCTAAGCGAAAGCTTGGCAGTTCAAACTCACCAGCTTCTCTGCAGGGGAAAGATGTGGCAGTCTGCCTCCATAAAGATTACAGCCTTGGAAACTCTATGGTCTCTTATGATCTCACAACTTCTATTCATTATTGTACTGAAAGCCCCAGCAAGTGCAATCAGGCAAGAAAAAGAAATAAAAGACCATAAAGAAATAAGGACCATAAAAAAAGTAAAACTGTCTCTATCCATAGAGAACATCATTGTCTTTGTAGAAAATCCTAAGGAATCTACAAAGTAACTGCAAGAATTAATAAGTGAATTTTGCAAGATGTTAAGGTGCAAGATCAATATAGAAAAACCAGTTGTATTTCTATAAGCTAGCAGCAAACAACGGGAAAATGAGATTTAAAAATTCACTTATGTATTAAAAGCATAAAATACAATAATAAATTTAACAAGAGAAAGAAATAAGTCCTAAATAAACTGGGAGAAATAACATGTTTATAGATTGAAAGACACAATGTTGCTAAGAGGTCAGTTTTCCCACGATTGATCTACAGACACAGCACAATCCCAGTCGTAGTCCCAGAAGTCTTTTAAAAATGAATAAATTGACAACTTGACTCTAATATTTATATGTAAATGCAAAGGACCTTTGGTAGCCAAAACAATCTTGAAAAAGAACAAAGTTGGAGAACTTAACACTATTTGACTTCAGAACTAAGGAATCTAGTCAATCTGGCCTTGGTATAATAGACAAATAGATTAATGTAACTGACTCCAGTTAATGTAACAAGAGTTCCAAAGTAGACCCACAATTGTATGGCATATTGATTTCTTTTATAAAGGTGCCTAAGCATTTCAAAAGGAAATCCTAGTGGCGTAGTGATTAAGAGCTACTGCTGCTAACCAAAAGGTTGGCAGTTTGAATCTACCAGGAACTCCCTGGAAACTCTGTGGGGCAGTTCTACTCTGTCCTACAGGGTCACTATGAGTCGGAATCAGCTTGACAGCAACGTTTTTTTTTTTAAGCATTTCAATAGGGAAAAGAAGTTTTTTGAACAAATGATGCTGGAACTATTGGATGTCTGCATTTAAAACAAACAAACAAACAAACAAACCTGACTCTTACTTCACATTGTACACAAAAATTAATTCAACATAGATCACAGACCTAATATAAAAGCAAAAACTGTAAAGCTTCTAGAAGAAAACATGTTGTTATTAGGTGCCGTCAAATCAGTTCCGACTCATAGTGACCCTACATACTACATAACAAAACACTGCCTGGTCCTGTGCCATGCTCACAATCATTGTTATACTTGAGCCCATTGTTGCAGCCACTGTGTCAATCCTTCTCCTGGAGCGTCTTCCTCTTTTTTGCTGACCCTGTACTTTACCAACCATGATGTCCTTGTCCAGGGACCGATCCCTCCTGACAACACGTCCAAAGTATGTAAGACGTCTGAAAATACCATGGCTTGGTTTAGGCGCACCTTAGTCTTCAAGATGACATCTTTGCTTTTCAACGCTTAAAGAGGTCTTTTGCAGCAGATTTGTCCAATGCAAAGTGTCTTTTGATTTCTTGACTGCTGCTTCCATGGGTGTTGATCGTGGATCCAAGTAAAATGACATCCTTGACAACTTCAATATTTTCTCTGTTTATCATGATGCTGCTTATTGGTCCAGTTGTGAGGATTTTTGTTTTCTTTACGTTGAGGTGTAATCCATAGTGAAGGCTGTGGTCTTTGATCTTTATCAGTTAAGTGCTTCAAGTCCTTTCCACTTTCAGCGAGCAAGGTTGTGTCATCTGCATATCACAGGATATTAATGGGTCTTCTTCCAATCCTGATGCCTTGTTCTTCTTCATATAGTCCAGCTTCTCGGATTATTTGCTCAACATACAGATTGAATAGGTATGGTGAAAGGATACAACCCTGATGCACACCGTTCCTAACTTTAAAGCACGCAGAGAATACCAGAAAGATGTTTACCTGTGTTTTATTGACTATGCAAAGGCATTCAACTGTGCCACCAGGGCTCCTTGAAACACACTTTAAACCAAAACTAACAAACAAGCCTGTTGCCCTCAAGTTGACTCATAGTGACCCTGTAGGACAGAGTAGAATTGCCCCTATAGGGCTTCCAAGACTGTAATCTTTACAGAAGCAGACTGCCACATCTTTCTCCCATGGGTTTGAACTGCCACCCTTTTGGGTGGCAGCCAAGCGCTTTAACCACTACGCCGCCAGGGCTCCTTGGAACATACCCTACTACCCAATAGTTCTAGGTATTTTCACAGAACAAATAAATGCATATGTCCACAAAATGAAGATCTTTTAGTGAATGTTTATAGCAGCTTTATTTATATCCCCCAACTGGAAACAGCCCAAGCGTTCACCAATGGGAGAATGAATAAACAGACTGTGATACATCCATACTATGGGTTACTACTCAGAAGTAAAATGGAATGAACTATCAATATGCACAACACAGACGAATTTCACAGACATTATGCTGAATTAAAAAAAAGACCAGACACAAAAAAGCACTATATTGATTCCATTTATGAGAAGCTTCAGAACAGGCAAAACTAATCGAGGGTGAAAAAAAAATCAGAAAAATGGTTGCCTCCTGGGGGTGTGGAATTGACTGGGAAGGGACACAGGGAATTTTCTGGGATGATGGAACAGTATTGATAGGAGTGTGGGTTACATAGGTGTATGCATTTGTCAAAACTCATAAAATTTTACATGTAAGATTTGTGCATTTCACTATATGTAAATTTTATCTAAAAAAAAAAAACCCAACATCCTAAACTGTAAATAACAACAACAAAACAAACAAGGACTCAGAACAACAGTGAGCAGGTCAATAGGCATTAAAACAGAACCACAGCCACTGTTGGCACGGTTCCCAGGTCTACGAAGCATCCACTGTTATCTCCCTCTTCTCTTGGCCCCCCTTAAGCATGGTTTGCTGCTCTGACTGTATAAGGCTGCGTTGTCCCACATTTTGGAGACAGGAGGCTTTCCTCGGCACTGCCACGGCATTGTTTTACCTCTCACCTGTCTGGGGCAGTAGCTCACACCAGCTCTTTGTCACAGGCACAACCTGCTCAATTCATGTCTTGTCTGACACATCCTTTCTTCACAGGACCATCCTCTGCTATACCAAAGATAAAGGTTATGCCTCAATCCTCCACTCCCTGGAGACTTTCAGGTTCCAGCAGGTGAGAAGCCTCTGGTCTGCTCCCCTTAGTCAGAACCTACCTGGAAACCTGGGCTGCTTGGTTCTAGGCACAGTCTGTAAACATTTCCTGGGAACTTTGGGGCAAGCCACTTTCATTCATGAGTCCGTAACTCACCAAATATTCAAGGGGCCCCTGCTATGTGCCAGACCCTATTCTAGGTTCTTGGGACACACCAGTGAGCAAAACAGCTAGAGACAAACCTCTGTCCTCGGGGGTTTCCATTCTAGCAGAAGGACACTGATTGTGGTTGGCACAATAACAGACCATGTTCTAATCCCTGGAATTTGTGAATATGTTACCTTATGTGGCAAAAGGAACTTTGCAGATATGATTAAGTTAAGAATCTTGAGATGGGGAGATTATGCTGAATTATCCAGACAGCCCAATGTAATCACAAGCGTCCTTATAAGAGGGAGGTGGGAGGATCAGAGTCAGAGAAGATGTAACCACGGAAGCAGAGGTCAGAGTGATGCATTTTCTGGAAGGGAGCCACAAACAAAAGAATGCAGGTGGCCTCTGGAAGCTGTAAAAGGCAAAGAAATGGATTCTCCCCTAAATCCTCCAGAAGGAATGCAACTCTACCGACACCTTGATTATAGCCTAGTGAGACTCACTTTGAATTTCTGACCCCTAGAACAATAAGATAATAAATCTGTGTTGTTTTTCGCCACCAGGCTTGTGGTAGTTTGTTACAACAGCAATAGGAAACTAATACACTGACCTAAACTGTAAACCTAATATATAAGCATATTATCTATGATGTGTTCAACCCTTCTTTGCTTTTGAGGAGGCCGTTCTTGGACTCAATGTCTATTTGCCAATGTAGCAATTGCGCAACCGATGTATGACAGTTCTTTGATCTCCTCTCTAAAGGAAAAGCCCTTTGCTTATCGACAGGAGAGAGCCTAACCACAGTAATAAAATCCTGTTGCACATTTCTGTAAAAATAAAGCCAGGTGGCAACAGTGTAATTCCTGGTGGACTGCTTTGTACTTAAGTAGAGTGTTTTGTTGTATTAAAATGTACAAATTATCAGCTGTGTAAAACTCCTGTTTACTAAATGGAGAGAGTGAGACATGATAGGTAGGGAACAACAATCCCACCCAGGGCTACTTGGCCAGATGATGGTATCTCGCCACCATCTGGCTGGGAGTTTGGGCCTAGGCTTCCTCCCCATGTGAAAACCAGAGTTTCTGTATTGCACACCAAAGCAAGGCTTGGTGCTCGCTCCACTTCTGCCCAAGCCAGAGTACGCTGCTCAGGGTTGGAGGCTGTCCAAGCTGGAAGGGAGGGGTAAGCCAACCGAGTCCTAGCCCTGCTGCCTCCATGGCTCATGATACATCTCAGCCTTCTGGCTGTTTCCCCTCCCAAGAATGTCCTTTCCTTATTTAGCTAACCCATCTCTCTTTTCAGGAAGCATGCCCGCCCACAGCTCTCTTCCTTTCCTTGGAACACCCATAGCTCTCAATGTCCCTGGGGAAACATCACAGACTCCTTCGAGTTGCTGCACACCTATTTTACCTCCTCATCTACATTGTGCACTCTCCGAAAGGAGCAATGTTGCCTGTCACTCTCCGAGTAGCCAAGTTGGGGGGTGAACATGTGGATGACACTAGCATTTGTCACTTGAAGGCAAAACTGGAAGTAAGTCTGTCACATTATGATGACTGTATGATATGATATAGGTTCAGCTGCTATAACAAAATTCTAAACAAGATAACGAGTCCCAACACACACAGCCCAGGGTTCATAAGGTGGCTGCACTGTGTCAGGGAGCTAGGTTCATGCTAATTTGCTGCTCTGCTGTCCTCAACACCCAGCTTCCACCTGGTGACTTGAGTTGGCTGCTCTGGTTCCTGCCACTGCATCTGCATTCCAGCCAGTAGGAAGAGGAGGTGAGAAAGAGGACCACTCTTTCTTTTAAGGGTACAACCGGATGTTGCATACATCACTTCTGCTCACATCGATCGATCAGAACCTCGTCACGCGGGCACCCTTAGTTGCAAGGGAGCCTGGGAAGTGCAGTCTTTTGTTTGGTGTCCAAGGGCCCAACAACAGTTTTTATTATTATCTGGGACAAGGTACTGTCTCTGCTGTAATGATTTCCCCAGGCTACAAGCAGAAGCTTCCAAGGATGTATCAGCAAGAAGCTGGAGCCAATGTTTGGAGAAGCCAGTTGGGTGATGGAGGGTCTGAATCCTCCCAGGAGCAGCTGCTCGGATGGGACACAGGTTTCAGGAATCATTCGTTCCCGTAGGCTGATTACAACCTCTAATTCTGGCACACTGAAGGCAGACTCATTCTGCTTCATGTTGCTTTCCCCCAGCACTCGACAAATACGTGCAGAATTTAGGAAGAGATCAGTGCTCTTTCAAAGCACTCATCACAATTACATAATCATGTCAGTTTTCCTTGCTCCACAGAATTCTATGTTGTTTGGGCAACACTGAAGCCAGCCTCCAGGGGTCAATCAGGATCTGTCCAAGCTATTTATGGCAATCCTGTTTCCCTTCACTAGTAATTGGGACAAGGGTGAGCCTGTAACCCAGTTCTGATCAATGAGATAGAAAGAAAAGACTGCTGGGAGCTTCTGGGAAGACTACCTTCCGTAACAGAGAGAGAGCTGCTCTGATGCTGATGTGTGAGGATGTGATGCCTGGAGCTGTGGCAGCCATCTTGTGACAATAAGGTAACAAATAATTTGAGGTCAAAAACTCAAGGATGGCCAAGTTGAAAGGGTGGAAAGCACCTGGGTATTTGACTGTTGAGCATCTGAACTGACCTCAGGACTTCTTATTCAGTTATTCTTTTTGAGTAAACTTTATGGTGCAAGCCACTCGAGTCGGGTGTTATGTTACTGGTGGCAGTGAAAGCACTCAAACACACATCCATTCTTCGGCTAGAACCTTCAGCAGTTCTCCATTCTGGTTAGCGTAAGAACTGAAAGCCTTAGCCTGTCTCACAAAGCCTGTGCCCACCTTTCCAACTGTACCTCATATCACTCTTCCCTTTGCTCACTCTGTTTCCTCAACACTCACCTTAAGTTTTTTCTCCCAACTCACCAGGTTTCTCACCACCTCAGGGCCTTTGCACATTCTGTGCCCGCTGCCTGTAATGCTGTCTTCCTGTACCTCCCAGCATCGTCTGGCCAACTTCTGCTTTTTTCAACTTTTGGCCTACAGTAAGGCCTCCTCCGTGTTTTCTTCGATGGCTCTCATCTCATCTTCAATTCTATGTTTGTTTGTGACTTTATTTAGTATCTGTCTCCCCAACTAGAATTAAAACTTCATCAGAGCCAGCCCTGGATCTCCTTTCTTCATGTTGTAGCCCCCATACCTAGTACAGTCTTAAGCCCACAGGAAGTGCACAGCTGTGTTTCCTGAATGAATGAAAGAATTTGTGAATCATTATTTCACAGTCTGTCTCCCCTGCTGGACTATAAGCTCCATGAAGGCAGGGACTGTGCCCACCTTGGTACCATTTTAACCTCAGGGCCTAACTAGTACCTAGCACATAGAGTGCTATCAACTGACACAAATAAAATGAAAGAAAAAATTTGGCACCTCCTTAAAATGTTAAACATGGAATTACCAAAAACCAAAAAAAAAAAACAAAGAACAAACCCATTGCCATTGAGTTGATTCCAACTCACAGTGACCCTACAGGATAGAGTAGAACTGCCCCATAGGGTTTCCAAGGCTGTAAATCTTTATGGAAGCGCAGTGCCAGATCTTTTCTTCTGTGCAGCCCTGGTGGGTTCAAATTGCTGACCTTTCGGTTAGCAGCCAAGTGCTTAACCACTGCACCACCAGGGCTCCATTCTGCTCCTAGGATATATACTCAAGAGAATTGAAAACATGATCTTCACACAAAAACTTGTTCAAGTATGTTTATAGCACCATTTTTCATAATAGGCAAAATGTGGAAACAGCCCAAATGTCCATCAACAGATGAATAGATAAACAAATTGTGGTATATAGACACAATGGAATATTATCTGGCAATAAAAAAGAATGAAGTACTGATACATGCTGTGACATAGATGAACCTTGAAAACATTAATGAAAGAATTCAGTCACAAAAGGCCACATGATTCCATTTACATGAAATGCCCAGAATAGGCAAATCCATAGAGACAGAAAGTAGATTAGTGGTTGCTAGGGGCTGGGAGGAGAGAGAAATAAGGAGTGACCGCTAATGGGTACAGGGTTTCTTTTTGGAGTGACAAAAATTTTCTGGAATTAGATAGAGGTGATGGTTGTACAACTTTGTGAATTTACTAAAAAACACTGAATTATATACTTTAAAATGGGAAATTTTATGGTACATGAATTATAACTCAGTTAAAAAAAGAAAAAAAAGGTTGCTTCAGTCACTCAGCTGCAGGTCAGACCTGGTGCAAAAGTAGGTGGAGAGTGACTAGTAAGCCTGGTGAACTATGAGTCAAAACTTCCCCTGTCAGGCAATGAAGCCCTTGAGGGAGCAGGCCTTAAACCCTGTCATATGGAATCATACAATATGGGGTCCTTTGTAATTGGCTTCTTTCACTGTTTTCAAGATTCATCCATGTTGTAGAAGGTATCCGTATAGTTTATTCCTTTTTATGGCTGAATAGACCCCCTCAATGAGATGGATTGACACAGTGGCTGCAACAGTAGGCTCAAGCATAACAATGATTGTGAGCATGGCGCAGGATCGGGCAGTGTTTCGTTCTGTGGTGCATAGGGTTGCTATGAGTCAGAACCGACTTGACGGCACCTAACAGCAACAACAACGTTCCATTGTCTGCATATAGTACATTTTGTTTATCCATCCATCTGCTAATGGACATTTGAGTCCTTGAGTAAAGACTTACTGATGGGATCACCAATGCCCTCTCTTTGCCTCTTTCTCCCTGTCCCCCTTCCTTCCTGGCTACCTACTCATGCCTTTGATGATATTCATTGAGCATGTACACTGGGTCAGACACGGAGCTCCTCTAAGTGCCCCTCCCCCCAGTCCCAACTTATCTGCCAAGTCTGCTATGTCACCTGCAGTACCCAAGCCCCTACCCCTCCACAGGAATCTTCTGGTTGACTGTCTGTAGGCTCTAAGGACACCACTGCCAGGAAGACCCCTTCTTCCTGCTTCAGCTCCCAAGGACTCTTCCCTAAGCAGTCCCCTACATACTGTTAGCATTTGATTCATTTGTTTACAAGTCTGACACGTACATATAAATACCACTGCATTAGCTATCTATTGCTGTGTAACAAGTAACCCTAAAACATCGTGGTCTGTAACAACAATAAACATTTATCTCACCAATTCTGTGAGTTGGGAATTTGGAAGAAGCTTAGCTAGGTGATTCTGGTTCAGAGTCTCTTATGAGGTTGTAGTTGGATGTCAGCAGGGACTACAGTCAGCTGAAGGCTTGCTGAGGCTGGAGGATCTATAGCCAACGTGGCTCGCTCACAGTCTGGTAAGCTGCTGACAGGAGGCCACAGTTCCTCTCCATGTGGGCCCCTCCACTTGAGCATCCTCACAGCTTGGTGGTTGGTTTCCTTCAGAGTGAGCAGTTCAAGGGAGCAAGGCAGAAGCCACAATGTTCCCTATGACCTAACCTTGGATGTCGTATGCTGTTATTGCCACTGTGCTTTATTTGTCACAAGAGCAGCCCCGATTCACTGTGGGAGGAGACTACACAAGGGCATGAATACTGGGGGGCGGGGGGGAGCCATTTTGGGAGCTGGCTACCACACCCTTCAACTCCTGGACAGCAAGCCATTGCCTCATGCACCTTTAGGTTTCCCCAGGCCTCTGTTCAGGCCTGGGGTGAGGGATGGAATCCACGCTCGATAAGAATTTGTTGAAAGAACGAGTGAATGAATGAACGAAATGTCTTATAATAATGAATATGGTGTCTTATAATAATAGCATCTACCTCTTAAGGCTGTTGTAAATGGGTTGATTATGATATACTAAGCACATGGTTAGGAGCCCTGGTGGCACAGTGGTTAAAAGGCTTGGCTGCGAACGGAAAGGTGGGTGGTTCAAACCCACCAGATGCTCTGAGGGAGAAAGATGTGGCAGTCTGCTTCCATAAATATCTACAGCCTTGGAAACCCGATGGGGTAATTCTACTCTGTCCTATAGGGTCACTATGAATCGGAATTGACTCAACGGCAACAGGTTTAATAACGGGTGAAAGCACGTGGTAAGAGCTCTGTGTCAGATCTTATTATTATAACTGAAGATATTGTCTAATTGAATTTGATGCCCAGAGAATCTGTTGTGTGGCATGTAATTCATCTCATCCCATCAGCCAGCCCCAGTGCATTCTGGAGAGGTAGGGGTTCGGTGATAGCCTTGGGGGTCTGGGGAGGGGGGATAGCTGCCCCCTACTCTTTAGACACTGGTAAGAAATAATCTAATAATTAAAGACATTGTGGGACATGCATGAAATGAATGAATGAATTAATGAACTGGAGACTTTGAGGCATTCCTTGCTTTACAGCAAAATTCCATCTCCTTGGTGTCTCCTGCCTAGACATGTCTTGGTGAACAGAGCACAGGGCAGAGCTGCTGCTCTCAAGCCTGGGGAGGGCAGGGGCGGTGTGACGATGAAAGGCGTCGTCTCCTGGCCAGCGAAAGTTCTCGGAAAGGGGGATTTTCCGTGGACACAGGTGTCTACTTGTTGATGCTGCTGGTGGTGGTGAGGTGGTCTCTGCTTCACATGGGATCCTCTGGGGGCTGGGGAGGCTCCTTCCCCGCAGCTGTGGTCCCATCACCTCCAGGAGAGTCTAAATGCCATTTTGCACAAGCCGAGCTCCATGGAAACTGCCCAGCCTTGGTTAATCTCCGCTTCCCTTGCTTTAAGCAAACCCGGTGTATGGAAATCTCTGGGATCAGAGTTAAGGTAAAAATACTATTTAGCCTCAGGGTCTGCCCCACGCTTTAACTTAGTGGTGACATTCCCCGCTGTGTTATGTAGTGAATTAACGTGGCTCAGTGGAGCCTCTTGTTTTCCTCTTAGCATTGTAAGGTCTTGAGCAGAGCCTGGCTGCCATATCCACAACGGAAGGTAACTAACGAGGCCCCTGGAAATAAATATCTCTCTATAGGGAGGTGCAGGAGCCCCAGCGGCGCAGTGGTTAAGAGCTCGGCTGCTAACCAAAAGATCAGTAGTTTGAATCCACCAGCCACTCCTTGGAAACCCTATAGGGCAGTTCTACTGTGTCCTATAGGGTCACTATGAGTCGGAATCAACTCAATGGCAACAGGTAGGGAGGTGGAGGCCGCCTAAAAGCACCAGTGCAGAGGCCAAACAAACATAAGACCTTTGACAAATCGCCCCACATCCCTGTGCCTCCGTTTCCTCATCTGAGAAGTGGGGGTGGTGGCGACAGCACATCTCAGAGAGCTGGGAGGATGAAGGGCTACAGGTGGTCAGCCTGACACCCATGCACAGCAGATGCACCCAAATGCCAGTAACGGTGGCTAGTGACTGGGAGGCTGAGTTAAAAAACAAACCCGAGATTTGCAAAGCCGTGGTTGGGGGCAGAGTTGTCCCTGCCTCTGCTCTGATGTGAGCCTTGCAGGCCTGGAGGGGACCAGTGGGTGTGGAGACAGATCAACTGTACCACAGTGTGAGGTTTCTGTGCTTTCCAAACTTTTCATCAGGAGCGCTTATTGCTCTGATAATGGAGGGTGGGAGCCCAAAAGCCCAAACAAAATGTGATAGAGAGAGAGAGAGAAAGGCTGGTCAGGGCGGCAAGCACTGTGATGAAAGGAAGAGAGAATGTTCTAGAATGTTTTCACAAGAGGCCTAAGAGGGAGGCATGTGGGGAAGAGGCTTCTTGGGGGAGGTACAGTTTATTCCAAGGTCTGAAGAAGGAGAGATTTGTTGGGGTCTTGGAATCAGTCAAGAGTGGCCAGAGGACCCCAAGAATATGGTCCCCGGACACCCTTTTAGCTCAGTAATGAAGTCACTCCTGAAGTTCACCCTTCATCCAAAGATTAGACAGGCCCATAAAACAAAAGGAGACTAATGGGGCACACCAGCCCAGGGGCAAGGACTAGAAGGCAGGAGGGGACAGGAAAGCTGGTAATAGGGAACCCAAGGTCGAGAAGAGAGAGTGTTGACATGTCATGGGCTTGTTAACCAATGTCATAAAACAGTATGTGTACTAACTGTTTAATGAGAAGTTAGTTTGTTCTATAAACCTTCATCTGAAGTACAACTAAAAAAAAAAAAAAAAAAAGAGTGGCCAGAAGGCTATATAATCTGACCTACCACTTGCTGACTGCGGGCCTATGGGCAGTAAGTTACCTCTCTGTGCCTCAGTCTCCTCCTCTGTAAAATGGAGATGATAGAATTCATGGAAATAACAGGAGTTCCCTCCTCGTGTAGGGTGGTCTCGAAGATTAGGGTGGTAAATAACCCCCTGAGCTTGAAGCAGAGCCTGGCACACAATCGGTTCTACATTCATGTTTGATCAATCAGTAATAATAGTCAATGTCTGGCCCGCCCACAGGCATCCCACCCCAGTTCTTGCAGGCCCAGCTGCTTGTTGGAGCTGGCCTGTGGCTCCAGTCAGGGAAGTCTTCCCTGTCTTTATGATTTTCTTCTCCCCTCCCTGTGCCCCCAGGAGCTCCTGGTTGCCCCTCCCCTGATCCCAGGTGGAAGGAACTGCAGAGCTGAACACACTCACTGCCAGCGGCAGCCTGTTAGCACAGCCTCTGCCTGTGATCTCCTACTAACAGGTTGGGTGATAGGACCAACAGGTTGGGGAGAGATTTTAGGGGGTGTGAAGGCTCCGGAAACCCCCTGGCATGAGGGAGAGAGGCTGACAGTAACGGCGCCTCTTCCCCATTAGGCCCCTGCCTTCCCCTGAGGATGATCAGCTGGACTCAGCCCCTTGGTGGCCATCCTTCCACCAGGTTAGCTAAGCGACTAGCTCAGACCCAGTGAGGGGTCTGAAGGTCACATGGGCACTTTAGCTTCTGCCCACACTCATGGCACAGACTGGATGGACTGGGAGGAGTCCCTATGGAGAGAGGTGGGGGTGGAAAGAGCTCAGGGACCATCTCTTGTGGTTCTGAAGGTTCAGAGAAATAATGTGGGTAAATCCCTGAAGCCAGAGCTCAGTGGATATGTCTGCTACACGGGGTGACTTGTGGGGGCACTAAGGACAGTTGGACCAACCTGTCCTCTCCAGCTGTGCTTAGTCCTCCATCACCCCTGGAGCTCCAAGCCAGCTTTCTGAACCCATGAGCTACAAGTGGTATCCCTTGTTCCTCAGCTGTGTTAAGGGCTGTGACCTGGTTAGTGCTTGTTTGTAAAGGTATGCTCCCCTACTCAGAAAGAGGCCTCAGAACCTCATGAACCACCCCAGGCCCTTCCGTGTGCCCAGCCCCCTCCCTTCCCCATCTGTGTCAGTCAGGGTTCAACCAGTGGAAAGGAACCAGTGGGTGATACATATTAATAGATTTATTGCAAGGAATTGGCATATGCAGTTGTGGAGGCTGGCTGGGCAAGACTGAAATCCCTAGGACAGGTCTGCAGGAAGGGCAGGCGGGAAGTCTCAGGCACAGCTGAAAATTCTTCTTCCTTAGGACAGCCTCAGCTCTGCTTTTAAAGCCTTTCAACTGATTGAATCAGGCCCACCCAGATGATCTAGGATAATCTCCTTTACTTAAAGCCAGCTGATTATGGATTTTAATCACTTCTACAAAATATCTTCACAGCAACACTGAGATTGGTGTTGGGTTGAATAACTGGGGACTGTAGCCTAGTCAAGCTGACACATAAAGCTGATGGTCTCACCGTCCCTCCTCTGCTCTGTGGTTTCTGCCCCTTCCGGCTTGAACACCAGCAGTGGGGTGAGGTCAGCAGCCCTCCCTGGCTCCCAACCCAGGCTGTGTTCCTAGGTTCTGCTGGGCCTTTTCAGCTTTCTCCCCACTCTTGGCTCCAAGCCCTACCATGACGAATTCCCTCCTGGACCCTCAGCCTTCAGTCCCAGCTCCTCCTCCAGCCTTAGCCCTGTGTGATCCCAACTTGGTTTGGGGGGGCCAGCCTGCCTCAGTGCCCTCAGAGAGCTGCCAGTCTCCTGGGCAGGCTGGCAGACCCTAGAACCCGGGTTCCAGGGCAGCAGAGTGGGTTTGCAGAGGGGATCTGTTTTCCTGGAGTCCAGATTCCTGGTGGAGTCGCAGCTTTAGGCTGCAGGAAACAAGTCCCACAATTGTTTTGTTTCGATTGCACAACTCTGGAGCAAGAGGCCAGAGTGGACATCTGCTGTTTTGGCCCGCCCAGTACCCAAGCTCCCCCCTCTTCTGGCAAGAGCCTGCTAATTGCCTCATGGAGAACCCCCCCCACCCACCCACACTGTGTGCAGCCCCAGGGGTGGGCTGTCAGTCCAGTCGCCTCTGTCCTTTCTTCCCAAGGATGGGCCTGCAGCTCCACCTTGATCTCCAGCCTTCCTTCCCTGAGGACGGGAGCTCATTCCTCATCCTGATGGCCAGTCCCCGAGGGTGGTCACTGAGTCCTCCCCTGCTCTCAAAGATGCCCTGATTGAAT
The DNA here is from genome assembly GCA_030035585.1 of Dugong dugon. Lineage (NCBI taxonomy): Eukaryota > Metazoa > Chordata > Mammalia > Sirenia > Dugongidae > Dugong > Dugong dugon. The sequence goes on from CM057471.1 coordinate 74,025,218, forward strand.
CCTCTCTGGGGCCTGTCTGGTTCTCCTGCATTTTCTTCCATTCTCTGACGCCCCCACAGTCTGGCTAGGAATTCCTTTTCTACTCAAGGCAAACAGAACCAGTTTCTGTTGCTTACAACCCCAGAAACCTGACTGATTAAATATTGGATCTCAGTCCTGGCTCTGCCCTGACCCTGGGTGAGGTGAGCCTCTCTCTGGACCTCAGTTGCCTCACCTACGCATCTGAGCTTGCCTCCTACGCTGACACCCCATGACCCTATGGCTAGTCTGGTTATCACGGCAGACTTGAACTGGTGAGTTCACCATTGTGATCAGCTGGAGCCTTCTCTGTCCTGACACCAGAGGTGTGTGTGGCACAGTTGGTGAGGGAGAAGAGAGAGTGGTTAGGGAGTCTTTAGTTCTACTCCTTGCCATGTGTGGTAGGGTCATAAGGACCAACGAACTTGGTGCCAAGACTTTCCTAAGTTCCAAACGTTGTCAACTTTGCACAGCTGAGTTCTTGCTTTAATAGGACAGTGATCTGCCAATCTTTAAGCCATTGTGCCTCAAATTTTTGAGACTCTCTTGAAAACCTTGGACCCTTTCCCTAGAAGAAAACATCTATCCATCTATGTCTGTGTGCTCTCTCTCAGTCTCTTTCTGTCTTTCTCTGCCTCTTTGCCCCCGCCCCCCACCACACACACACTTTACTGTAGTATCAGAAGGGGGTTAGAAGCAGCCTTAAGATGCCCATCATGACCCTCAGGTGAGCGCCCTCTGGGTTTATAGAACAGATAACAAGCATCAGCAAACAAGTTCAGTGGCCAGACACTGAACCTGGTGCTTCACAAGTATCAGCACATGTCAGCTCATCCACCTAAAGAGGATGACATCTGTGGTGCGTTTTCCTCTTGGGCACTCAGACTACATTTCCCAACCTCCCCTGTAAGTGGATGTGGTCATGTGACTGCATTCTGGCCAATGAGATGTGAACTGAAGACCCCACTTTTAAAAGACCTCCCATGCCATCCTTCACACTCTTTTTCCCCTTTCGCCAGATTATTCCAGAGACGGAGAAGTTCCCAAAGACGGCAGAGCCACAGAAGAAAGAGCCTGGGCCCCTGAGTGACTGCATGGAACAGGACCCTTGTCCCTCTCCTCCATCAACTGGAATGTGAACAAGACATAAACTTTTATTGGGGAAGCTGTTTGTTACATCAGTTAGCCCATCCTGACTAATACAACCTTTTTCTTATCCTCAGCTAGGGGAGGTTCTTTTCTTTTTGAAAGGAATTCATCTTAGGTTTTCTTTAAAAGAGAAAGTTCCTCCTCTGCCTTAGGCCTGGGACCCCTGAAGCTGGAGAGTGTTCACTCCTGGCCCTATGCCTGTGCCTACTTGACCTTCAAGGCGTCTCTCCAGGACCCTTGGTTTGTGATGAAGCTGGGCATCACCCTTTGCCCTCGGGCTCCTCTGCCCTTCCCCGTACTCTCCCTTTTCTTCATTTCATCATATCTGTAGTCTGTGGCTTTCTCACGCCATCCCCGTGGCCTCCCATTTACTTTGGCCATTGCCTGAGGTCCAAAGATCTGGATTCAGAGGCAGCTGTATCTCCTTTTTTTTTTTTTTTTTTAAATGTGAGCTCCTTGAGGGCAGTGCTGTGTCTGATTCACTGCTGAAATGTTCTCATACCCAGCAGAAGGTGAGCATAAGGGGTGCTTGTGAAATGCTGTGGTCTTTGCAATTCCACAGTGTGGAAGTCCCTGAGAGGGTTGTTCCCAGAATCCCATTTTCCTGGGGGTGCCTGGATTCCTGAGGGATAAACTGGCCTCTGCCTGTAGCTCATTACCTAGGCGAGCTCCAGGAAGGCGGAGGTCAGGAGTCTGATCTGGGCTGGCTAGCTCTGGCCCTGTTTCCAACCACAGGGTGCACCCCAGACCATCCCCCACCTCTCCACTGCTGGAGGACTGAGAGACAGGCCGATGCTCCTTTTGCCTCCATTGTGGGAAGTTCTCTCCTTTACTGCTCCTCAGAGAACTGCCTCCATCTTTTTTTTTCTTTTTTAAATAATTAAATCAGTCTCCAAAATACCAGCTGCCAAATTCTTTGTGGTGTTGTTGTTGTGTGCCATCAAGCTGATTCTGACTCACAGTGACCCTATAGGACAGAGTAGAACTGCCCCATAGGGTTTCCTAGGCTGTATTCTTTATGGGAGCAGATCACCAGGTCTTTTCTTCCACAGAGTGGCTGGTGGGTTCGAACTTCCGACCTTTCGGTTTGCAGTTGAGCATTTAACCACCAGGGCTCCTTGCCAAACCCTTTAGCCCTTTATTATTATAGTGGGTGGAATAGTGCCCCCTAAAATTCATGTCTACCTGGAACTTCAGAATGTGACCTCACTGGGAAAGAGTCTTTGCAGATGTAATTAGTTAAGGATCTCAAGATGAGATCATCTTGGATTAGGGTGGGCCCTAAATCCCATGACTGGTGTCCTTATAAGAAGAGGAGAGAACAGAGCCACATGGCCTAGAAGAAGGCCATGTGAAGACAGAAGCAGAGACTGGAGTGATAGGTTTATAAGCCAAGGAACACCAAGGATGGTTGGCAACTACCAGAGCTAGGAGAGAGGCATTGGATGGTTTCCCCCTCAGCTCTTCCAAAAGGTACCAACCCTGCTGACTCCTTGATTTTGGACCTCTGGCCTCCTGAACTGTGACAGTTGTTTTAAGCCACCCAGTTTGTGGTACTTCGTTATGGCAGCCCTAGGGACGAATATAGTTATCTTCCAAATCAGAGTTAATAATACTATTAGCTCTTCTTGCTGTGTGCCAGGCCCCATGCTACGCCATTTATGCCCTAGATCTTACCAACTCCTCACATCAGCCCTTGGGGATGGATGCCATCATTATCCCATTTTACAGACAAGGACGTTGAGGTTTACAGAGCCTCCTGCCACCAGACCCCAGGACCAGCTGTGAAGACAGTGGGCAGGGGTCCCGCTATCTCTTGGTACACTGGGCTCCTGCTACTCTAGACTGGTGTTCCCACTTGCCAGCAGGCTGCTAGAAGCTGAGGAGGGGGCTGCTGGGAAGGGGAGAGGAAGGTGTGCTCTCTCCCAAGGGGGCTTCAGACTGTTCCCAAGCTCAGTCATCTGTTGTCCTCCTTCTCCTCTGCCCCTTTCCATGGATCCTTGTCCTCTACCAGCCTGTCTGATCCCATCCTTGAGCCCCCTCACCCCCGGGCTCCCACCATCTAAAGCATCTGCCTGGCTCTCCTCAGTTCTCCTGAGCATACCCAGCGAGCTCTGCTTTTCCGAGGTTGTGTGCTCACTTTGCAAAACAGCAGAAATTTATAGCCCAAGTAATTGATCACGGTGCTGCTGCCTCCCTCCATCTCTTTCCGTCTCCTGATTCCCTTCTCCTCGCTCTCCTTTCTCTTTTTTCTCAGCGCCATCTGTGGTGTCAGAGAGAAGGAAGCCAAAAGGGGTGGCGGGGGAGCTCTAGTCCCAGCTCTGCCAATTGCGAATCACATGAACCTCAGTTTCCCCATTCGCAAAACAGAAACGCTAATAATACCGCCTCACAAGTGTGCTGGTGGTGCAATGGTTAAGTGCTCTGCTGCTAACTGAAAGGTCAGCAGTTCAAACCCACCAACATAAAGATTACAGCCTGGGGAAATCCTATGGGGCAGTTCAACCCTGTCATATAGGGTCGCTGAGTCAGAATCGACTCAATGGCACACAACAACACAAGTGTGCTGGGCCCGGTGAATGCTGGGGTCCTGATGAGAACCTGTACACGTGACTTCACCCCTCAGAACAGCCCTGCAATCTGGGGGCTGGGATGGGGACCCACCTCACAGATGGGGAGATTGGGGCCCAGAGAGCTTCAGCCATTGCTCAAGGTCACAGAGCTAGTAAACAGCAATGCTGGGGCTTGAACCAGGTGGCTCATACCTCAGAGCCCAAACCATTAGGTAATATTGCTCCCCCAATAAGAGAGGTGATCCTAGCCAGGACCCCCCCCCCCAACCCTTATTTCACTTCATCCTGGGGCTAACCATAAGAAGGAGGATTCAGAAGAGCACTTCACGGGCCCCACGGGCCAGCTGAAGCACGGAGGTGTGCGCGGGGCAGGCCCAGGTTCCCGCCTGACCCACGCAGGCCTGGGCTGGAAATCCCCTCCAGTGCTCCGGTCAGGAAGCCTTCTTGCCCCATCTGCTCGGTCCTGAGAGGGAAAAAGAATATTTTCAGGGGGCAACTAGCTTATCTTTTCCCCCTCCACTCCTCTTTTCTTTCTTTTTCTCAGTCTATCTTTGTCTCTGCCTCTGTATGTCAGTTTCTCTCGGTCTCCATCTCTCCTCCTCTCCAGCCCGCAGGCACAGACTTGCTTCCCTCCCGCGTGGCCCCCAAAGCCAAGTACAGCTCCTCGGCCGCTCCCCTTGCACTCTCTGGCTCTTCTGTCCGCAGCGCCCAGCCTCCTCCCTTCCTCATCGCTGCACCGGGCAGGCCATCGGCAGCTCGTGGGCAGCGGGCACGGTTTGTTCCCCGCTCTCAGGCAGGCACCGAGGCCCCTGCCCCTCCAGCTTCCTGCTCCCGCCTGGCTCGCGGAGATGAGAGCCGGCTGCAGGTCTGGGAGCGAGGCAGCAGCACACAGAACAAACAGAATTTTTTTTTGCAACTAGAGGGGGAAGCACAGAGCTAAAAATAAAACGAAAAGATCAGTATCTGTCAGTCTGACAGCTGATTGGCTGCTTGGAGATGCATATAATTACCAGCAACTGGCGCTGGGTAGGCCAAGCCGGGAGAAACTGCCGAGACGAGGTTAGGATTTAACCTTTCAATTCTGGAGCCACCGGAAACCCGAGGGGAGGACGACGGGCGTCGGTGCTAATGAGGCTGGGGGTGGGCGGTGGGCGGTGGGCCGCCGAGTCCCGGGTCAGGTCCCGGAGGTGCTCCTCCGGGAAGGCCCTGGCTGCCTCCCCCGTCAGGCTGGTAGTGAGTCTGATTGGGTAGCCAGGAGGCGGTGGTCCTTCTCCACGCCCAGCTGAGGGGTGGTGTCTTCCGGCTGTTAGGGTCTCACCTGCGGTTGGTGGGGGGCCGCCTGGGGCCCTGGGCACCTTCCGGACTGGCCCACCCCTAACCCCACCCACATTCCTCTGCCTTTCCTCACCCACATTCCTCCACCTCTCCCCACCTGGTGTCGGGTTTCTGCAGCCCATTTGGGTGCCCCTCCTCCTTCACCCCGAGTCATCCCATTCCTAGCTCTGTTTCCCACCCCACACGGGGAAGGCGTCTCAGCCCCTCAGGCTTGTCCTAGACCGCCAGAGAGAGACACAAAAACAGGACTGGATGGGTAGGGTGGCCTCTCTAAGCCTCAGTTTCTTCACATGTAAAATGGAAATGATGATAATAGGATGGGCCTCCTAGGTTGTTGGAGTTTTTAGGGGCTACGGTGTGCAGCGTGCTTGGCACCGGGTATGGTGGCCTGCAGTGACCGATCAGTAGATGCCAGGGGTGCTTTGCGTCCAAGCTTTCATCTTGCTTCTCCCACCGGAGCTAGGAGTCAGGAGATGGGGCTCTGGCCTGAGGATGGATATGGCACAGTCCCCATCTGTGAACTGGGAGAGAGTTCCTGCCCTCTGACCCATGGTTTCCATGGTGGCCAGGTGTAATGGTGTATGGCACAGTGCTCAGTATACTGCCCCTATGGGGGTTAGGGGAGAGCTTCTTTTAGCTCCTTGAACCCCCCACTTCCTCTCTTCCAGGCCTTTGTCCAAGCTGTGTCCTCCGCCTGGAACTCCTTTCCTCCCCTTTTTCTCCAACCCTTCCCTTCAGTGCTTCTTCCTCTGGGAAGCCCACCCTGACACCAGAGCCACTCCTCTCCTGCCACCCTAGGTTTATCACCCTGCATTCAGGCCCTGGTTGTCTGCCTCCCACATGGAACTGTGGGCCCCACAGGGGCAGGGACCACCCAACCTGTTCACAGCTGTGTTGCCAGCACCTGGCAAAGGCCTGGCCAGAGCCCCTCAGGAAGAGGAACACCCAGATCCCTGATGGGGGCCTGTTCTGTGGCCAGGGAGCTGCGTGGAGGCAGGAACCACCTCAGGCCACACTGCCGAGGCTTGGGGCAAGCAACACAGCCTCAGAGGGTGGGGAGACAAGTCTCTCCAGCACATCTGCAGCCCCAGGGGCCTGCTAGACACGTGGCCCTGCCCTCTGAGCATGAGATTTTGAGGCAATGCCCAGGGCAAGCCACCCCTGGACCTCTCCTGTGGGGGAGAAGCTCTACCTTGGAGGGAGAAGCATGGTCCCAGCCTGTGCTGTCCCTCCTAAGGAGGTTTCAGGGTTTGCCTGCTGCCCTGGCCTTTTCCTGTGCTGTGTGGGGACAGTGGGTGGAGCTGCTGCTGAGTGTTGGAACCTAGAAAGTTCAGACTGGGCAGGAGATGCTGCCCAGAGCTAACTGGGATGAGACGTAAAGTTAGGGGGGAGGTGAGGGAGGTAGAAGGAAATAATAGTTCACACTTAGATAGTCTAACTGTGTGGGTCTGCCCTTTCTGGTGGCACAAAGGTTAAGCACTTGGCTGCAAATGGAAAGGTTGGCGGTTCAAACCCTCACAGCTGCTCGGCAGGAGAAAGACCTGGCAGTCTGTTTCCATAAAGATTACAGCCTAGGAAACCCTATGGGGCAGTTCTGTCTGTCACATGGGGTTGCCATGAGTCAGAATCAACTTGATGGCACCCAGACAACAACAACGACATCTCGTTGATAAGGAGTCCCTGGGTGGTGCAAATGGTTAATCGCTCTACTACTAGCTGACAGATTGGCAGCTTGAACCCACCCAAAGGTGCCTCGGAAAACAGGCCTATTGATCTGCTTCTGAAAGGCCACAGCCTTGAAAACCCTATGGAGCAGTTCTACTCTGCACACATGGAGTTGCCATTGGTTGGAGTCAACCTGAAGATGAGTAACAACAATATCTCACTGGTGGTCACTGTGCTCCACAGGTGGTGTCATCTGCATTTTGCAGATGGGGAGACTGAGGCATAAGCACAGCGAAGGAGGGCAAAGCCTGGATCCAACCCAAGCCTCTATCTCATAAGGCTGGGCCCAGCAGTTCCTGCCCCTCTGAGAAGGATAAAAGGGGGTGGAGGGAAGGGAGATGATTCTGGAACAACTGCCGTGAGACCCTCCAGGCACATAAGTTGATGCAGAGGCTTGAGGGTGTTTCTGTGTGTGCTTCACAAAGGAATTCTCCTTTGGTGTCTCTTTGAGAGATTTCAGGAAGATTTACGCTGCTTTTCAATGATTTTTGGATGTCAGACTGGTGTTTCTTTTGAAAGTGGCTGTGACGAGACTGGCCCCCAAGGCAGCCTAGTTTTATTCAGGTTATAATCACAATAATAGCAGCAGCAGCAAGGAAAGTAGCTTCCACTGGCTGAGCTCTCACTGTGTGCTCAGTGCTGGGCTCAGCCTATACTTGAATGTCACTCAGCCCTCAGCACCAGCCTGAGGTAGAGATTATTCTCGTCTCCATTATTTCCTTATAGCTGATGTTCGAATCTGTGTGTTCCCCTGTTAGGTGGTGAGCTTGGTGAGGGCCCCAATCTGGTCCTTCCCATTCACTGCTAAGTTCACTAGCTCCATATGGAGAGTGACAGGTTTATAAACCAAGGAACACCAAGGATGACTGGCAATCTTTGATGGACACATTTCAGAGACAAAGGGTCAGAGAGGCTGCATGGCTTGCCTGGATGGAATTCCAGGTATGTCTGGCTCAATATCCCTGATTCTAACCGCTACTCCACACTGCTGCTTGGGAGATCTTCTCTGAAACCCCCACTTAAGAAAGTCACAGAGCCTGAGTGTTCTTGCTTTCCCTTGCTTACCTGGGAATCAGGAAGAAAATTAGTCAAGAGTTAGCTCATCTTGGAGAAGTTGCATTCTTCTGGAGTTGCCCAGTTTTGCCTTTTTTGCATGACCTGATTCAATTTTTCCATCCTTGTCACGTTGGTTTCCACTCAGAGAAATCTTTGCAGTGAATATGATCTTACTATATGACTACTGAAGTCCCTGAGCGGTGCAAACAGTTAATGTGCTCGCTGCTAACTGAAGGGTTGGCGGTTCAAGTCCACCCAGAGGCACCTCAGAAGAACCAAACCAAAAAAACCCCATTGCTGTTGAACCGATTCCAGAGTAGAACTGCCCCCATAGGGTTTCCAAGGAGCAGCTGGTGGATTCAAACTGCTGACTTTTTGGTTAGCAGCCAATCTCTTAACTGCTGTGCCACCAGGGCCTCCACCTCAGAAGAAAGGGCTGGCAAACTACTTCAAAAACCAGTCATTGAAAACCCTATGGAGCACAGTTCTACTATGACACACGTAGGATTGCCATGAGTCAAGTCTATTCAACAGCAACTGGGATGTGATTACTAACTACCCAGTCCCCACCCCTGGTAATTCACATATGCAGTTGATCACTGTTGCTTATCTCTATAGTGGGGCTCCTGGTTCTGGTGGGGTTTAAAGAAGCATCTCAGTGAAGCCAGGGCTTACAAATCAGTGACCACTTAACAGTTAAGACCTTGGTTCCACTGAGTGACCTTGGGAACCTCATTTGGCCTCTCTGAGCCTTGCTTTCCTCGTTTGCCAAATGGGGCTAGATTGCTGAGAGTTCATTTGAGTTCACGCATGGGAAGCGTCTAGCTTGATGCCTGGCCATGGGAAGGGCTCCAAAGACCCCCGACCACCATTGCCCTGGGCTGCTGTGTGAATTTTAGAGTTTGCAGGGTGCCTCCAGATTTTTGTTTGCCCTAAGCAAATGTCTGACCAGTGACGTCACTAGTGAGGGGTCACACTGGTGTCAGAGGGGGTGACACTGAAATGACCTCAGGGGCGGCCGTGGCAGCGGTGGCTGCAGCAGTGGCAGGTAAGCCGGTGGTGCCAGGGGAAGGACCACCAAGGCAGTGGCGTCCCTAGGGTTGGTGTCACCCATCACCCAGTAGAGTAAATCATCTCCCCCCATCACCCGCCAGTCATTAGGATTGATGTCACCCAGTGCAGTAACTCGTCACCACCCCCCCGGTCACCTGCCAGTCTCTAGGGTTGGTGTCACCCAGTGTGGTAACTTTTTACCACCCCCTCATCCCCCCACCCCCCACGCCTCCCATTCCCACACCCCATCAAACTCCCGGTCACCTGCCAGTCACGGTGCGGGTGATCGGGCTTTGGCGTCCGTCAGTGGGTGGAGAGGAGGGTCTCCACCTTGGTCAGTGAGAGAGGGGAGATGTGGGGAGCTGTGGTGGGCAGGACCAGGAGGAGGGTGGGTGACACCAACCCTAGTGACACCACTGGGTCTGACCATGTTTGAGCCAAGGAATTCTGTAGATGAGATGACCCAATACAATCTCCCTTCAAAATACCACATACCTGTCTGGGTGGAGTTGGAGACCATTCCTGCACGTGGGGCCAATGTGGAAACGTCTCTAGGGGCTGGATCTGGCTTCCAGCGTTCTTGGAGGTCCCAGAAAGTCATTTTCCTCTCCTTATCCTACACTCCCTTGGAAGCTGGTTTCTGCCCCCAAATGTCTTGAATTCCTATTCCTTTATATATGGCTCAGTGTGGCATTGGGCACATTGTAAGGAGCTTGGAGTTGCCATGAGTCAGAGTCCACTCAATGGCAACTGGTTTGGTGTTTTTAAGGAGTTTGGGCAGTGCTAGCCCTGACTGGGTGAGGGGGTGGGGTGTGGTGGTGTCAAGCTTTCTCTTTTAAAAAAATCACATTTTCTACCATTGATATACCATTTTTATCTCTATACTGTAAGAAATATTGATGAAAAAAAAAAAGCTTAACACCAAACAGTGCCTGAGCGCCTGTGGCGAGCCCAGCATTGCACTCGGCCCTTGGAACACCAGGAAGTGATTCCTTCACTGTGAGGGTGTCCTGGGCATGAGATGTGATCTAAAATGATTCACGTGCCCGGGCCATCGTAGCAGCCCCATGAGGGGCAAGTGACTGGGATCCTCATTCCCAGACAAGGAAACGAGGTACAGAGCAGTGAAATGACTTAAGCGTCCACGATTAGAAATTGATGGAGCCTGGTTGAACCTGGTCTCTCTGTCCTCCTGGTGGACCGAATGGAGTCCTTTCCCCAGCAGGGGCTCCACTTGGTGGGGAGACACACCATCGAGTCTGAGTTCTGAGTTCTGACTGCGGGCGCCTGGTGAGCTCTCAGGGCACAGAGAGGACCCAGATGTGGTCTCTGCCCTGGTGGTGGGGCTCATGTCTCCTAGGAGAGGGGGGACACATCAGTAGGCCAGTAAAAACATGTGGGCATAATGAGGAGCACCTAGGGCTGGATCGATCCCATAAATAATCACTGAAAAGATCCTTACTGGTTGGCCCTTGCTTTAAAAAAGCCTCCTGGTTGGTGTGTCAGCATCAGAGATCTATGCTGTCCACTGTGGCTGATGAGGGTCCATCTTTTATAGTTCAAAATGGACTCCTTTTGAAGCTGTATTTGAAACCCAGTTGACCTGTTCTTTGCTGAGGTGTTGCAGCCCGTGGTTGTGGGAGTTTCTGCACTGGGGTCTCCAGCTCCTGCTACTCAGACACGTGAGGAGAGTTTTAAGAAGCCACTGTACACCCCTACCACTATCATGTGCCCCAAGGTGACTTCAAATTTGGGATGGAGAAGACACCGCCTGGCCCTTATGGGCTCAGACAGGCAGCCTGTGGGGGAGAGAAGCTGCAAGTTGAAGTTGTCAGCTGATTGCAGAGCCCCTGAATCCATGGGACTTCAGAGCCCTCCCTTCAATCTCTGCACTCTCCTGGCCAGTGTCTCCAAGGCCTCTAACCTCCTGTGGCCATGGGGCAGAGGAGGGGAGGCGTGGAGGAAGGAAGGAACTTCATTCAAGGAGAAAGACAAGTATCAGCCCAGCCCCGCATGCGTGCACACACTGGGCCACATCTGTGACAGGAACACTCCCCCCCATACGCACACCTCACCCCAGCTAAGCCAGAATTGGAAGGAAGGTGCAGAGCAGAGTGGAAGCCCCCACGGAAAGACCCGGCTGGGTGCTCACTGACTCCGCTTCCATACTGTCAGGCTGCTGTCCTCCTGGTCTTGCAGATTTTTACAAGAAATTCAAGTCTGTCTGTGACTGGTTTCCATCAGGCTTCCCTTTAATCCTGCAAAACACGAGTCCACACATCCTCAAGGGCAGCTTTTTTTTTTTTTTTTTAACTGTGCTTTAAGTGAAAGTTTATAGTTCAAGTTAGTTTCTCATACAAAAATTTATGCATACATTGTTATGTCACCCTAGCTGATCTCCCTGTACTGTGACAGCACACTCTTCCCCTCCACCCCGGATTTCCTGTGTCCATTCTATCAGCTCCTGACCCTCTCTGCCTTCTCATCTCACCTCTAGACAGTAGCTGCCCACTTAGTCTCATGTATCTACTTGAGCTAAGAAGCACTCTCTTCACGAGTATCATTTTAAGTCCCACAGTCCAGTCTAATCTCTGTCTGAAGAGTTGGCTTCGGGAATGGTTTCAGTTCTGTTGACAGAGTCCAGGGGCCATGTCTTCCGGGGTCCCTCCAGTCTCAGTCAGACCATTAAGTCTGGGGTCTTTACTAGAATTTGAGTTCTTAAGGGCAGCTTTTGTATGGATATGGGTTGGAGAAGCAGGTATTAAATGCCTGGGATGTTGGATTTAGGCCCTTCCCACCAAGTGCCTCCCAGGGCAGCCTGGGGTGGCTCAGTCCTGCTCATTGTGCTGCCTTGGGTCACCCCCATCACCAAAGAGGCTGGAGAGGAGGGAACTCACTTCATTTTAAAGAAAGCATAAAACAGGTGCTACGGCTGAAAAATAATTGAGATAAATGACCCCCCCCCCCCCCAGGTAACTCCAATTTCTAAACTAATTTCTCTCTACTCTGCTACCTGAAAAGTCCCTCCTGCTGTTATTTGCTCCAAGGACTATGTTTGTCCAATAAGCAAACTTCATTTGTTCAATAATACAAGCTTGCTCGTTTTGGGTGAATCAAGGGCAATGATGATGCTTTTTTCAACACCCATGAGCTCTAGAGACCCAAAACAGGCACAATGGGTTGATACAATCCCATCAGAAAAAAAAGGAGCATGATGTTGTGTGAAGCCCCTGGCCCTCAGTGAAGGTACAGTGACCAGCAGGGATTTCCAGAGGCTGTGATAGCATGGAGCCCCCCAGAGATCCCTGAGCATCCCCAGGGAACCCAAGATTGGGAACCAGTGGGCTAAGCCAGTTGAGACAAGGGAGCAACTCTTTGATAATCACTGTGGCCATCCCATTTCTCCTTCAAGGAAGTCCTCATGTTGCAGGGTGTCCAGGGAGAGCTCACTGGCTGTGGGGTTCCCTGGCTTTGCCACTTACTGGCTATGTGACCCTAGGCAGATGGATTCTTCTCTCTGCACTTCTGTGTTACATTGTCTCCCTCCTGGGCTGTGAGTGTCCCGCAATGGGGAGGGTGTCTATCGGTGCCATTACCTCCTATTCAGGTCTTCTGACTTCCCACCCCATCATGCCATGATTATCTCACTGAATTTCTGTGATAAGAGAGTTACAGACGTATAGAATGAACACAGAAATGGGTCTCAGGAACCCAAGTGTGCTCTTGGAACCTCTGAGAAGCTATCTGTGATGGGACAGAAAGTCTGTGAGGGGAGCAAGAAGGGAAGGCATTGTAGCCCGTTAGTGGACTGAGTGCACCCTGAGACAGCAGCTCTAGGGTGCATGCCAGCACTCCCCAACTGTAATGTGCTGTGAATCTCCTGGGAATCGAGTTCAAATGCAGATTTTGATTCAGGACACAGGGGAGGGGCTCCCAGGGGAGGCAGACACTGGGCCAGCTGGGACCACACTGAGTAGCCACAGTGTAATGAGCTCTCTGCTACCCCCAGTGCCCATACCTGGGCCTCTGGGCCTAAGGGATGAGGGCCAGTCACTTCGTGTCTGGAATTGATGCTTCCAGAAAGGCCCTGAGAGCCCCAGTATGCCCATGCCTGGAAAGATGAAACAACATGAGGGTAAAATTGTGTTTTTAACCAAAGAAAGATCTCTGCCTTCTAGTGTATAGAAAGATCTCTGCTCCCACCCCCACAGAGCCCCAGGGGCCCAAAAGAATGTGGTTTTCTGAGCACAGCCTTCCCTTGCTGAAGGGGGCGGATTTGCTCTTAAAAAGTTGCCTGTAAAATGAATTTTTCTATATCAAATACTGTTTTTTCCAGTGGCATGCATTTTAAGACCACAGTGCATTCCCAATGAGAAATAGTCAACTCAAAGGCATGGGCATAGCAAACACAAGGTGTATGGATAGTTCAAGGATGCAGCATGGCCCCACCCGTCACCAGGCTACTGAGCTGATAAGAAGCTGGTGCTACAGAGTTTGGGATTCAAAATCTGAATCTCAAATGGGATCAGGTCCTGGTCAAAAATGGCCCAGAGCCCTGACCAACACTACTGATTGTAAGACTTGTGGGGCCCACAGGCAAACCAGTGCCACTACTGGAAAAGCAGTCCAGAGAGATTGTCCCATAATGGTAAGCCGGCCACCTGGTCTTTGTATACTGAGCACCATAGGTCACACTCTGAACATTAGGCTGTGAGTATTTTTGTTTTTATATTGGTCATAATCACTTAGAACATTCCAGGGGTCTGCCGCCGTGACAGTTTAGCTGTATTTCCCAAAGAGCACTAGGAGGCTAGGACGTCAGCGTTCCACATGCAAAGACTCCTGAGAACTGTGGATTAAAAGAACTTGAACAGCTTCCTTCCCCAGAGGGACCTACTCTAATATGCCAAGGAGCACTGAAATCTTGAACAGCGTCCTAGAGTCCATGGTGCTGCCCACACTCGATTGCCCATGGTTTTTCCAGAGCATAAGCCTGGGATTAGTATTCTAAGGAACACACTTTGGGAACCCTATCAATGAAAGGCCCTCATAACTAAAAGGTCTCTCTGTTTCTGTATTAGTTACTTACTATTGTATAACAAATTACCCCAAACTTAGTGGCTTAACACAGTAAACATCTGTTAGCTCACAGTTTCTGTGGGTTAGGAATTCAGAAGCAATTAGTTGGATGGTTCCCGCTTGTGGTCTCTCTTCAGTCAAGATGTCAACTGAGACTGCAGTCATCTGACGGCTTGACTGAGGCTGGAGGATCTGCTTCCAAGATGGCTTACCCACATGGCTGGCAAGGCAGTGGTGGCTGTTGGTAGGTGGCCTCAGCTCTTTGTCACATGGACCCCTCCACAGGCTGCTTGAGTGTCTTCACAACATGGTGGCTGGCTTTCCCCAGAGTCAGTGATCCAAGAGAGCAAGACTGAAGCTGCAATGCCTTTTATGACCTAGCCTCGGACTTTACACACAGTCATTTCCTGAGTATTCTATTGGTTCCATAGATCATCCCTATTCATCATAGGAGGAGGCTATACAGGGTGTGAATATCAGGAGATGAGGATTGTTTGGGGGCCATCCTAGATAGAGGCTGACACCACAGTAACCATCACTTTAGTACAAGAAGAACAGATAACTTGCCTCATTCACATGGTTGGTTTCTATCTGATATATTGAAAGTGATATATCAAAGTAAAGCTGCTAACCTGGAATGTGAAGGAAGGAGGAAGAGACCAGGAGTTTATCACCTGCACTAAGCCCTGGTGAACAACAGCAGAAATAATAATATCGCCACATTCGCTGAGTGCTCACCTGTGCCAGGTGCCTCACTGGCAACACGTTGTTGTTGTTATTAGATACCATTGAGTTGATTTCGACTCATAGTGACCCCATGCGACAGAGTAGAACTGCCCCATGGGGTAGTCTTTACAGGAGCAGATTGCCAGGTCTTTCTCTGGTAGAGCTGCTGGTTGGGTTTGAACTGCCAACCTTTCGGTTCGCAGCTGAGCGCTTAACCATTGTGCCACCAGGGCTCCTTCACAGGCATCATAGAGCTGTGCCATCCTTGTTCCCAAGCAGTATGTTCTACCAGTATTTCCGTTTTAGGTCACTCATTTCTATGAAATATATAAAATGAGATTGTGAGGATGGCTGGCTATGGCAACATAAACAGCTCTGCCTTCTGGAAGTTCAGAGATAAAATCTGTGACCTGGGTGAACCCATGCGGAGAAGATTTGAGCAGGGAGTAAGCTTCAGATGGATAAATGCTGATGATAAACAAATAATAAATAGACGATATAAAATATTTATTTCATGTACAGGATGAGGTTTAAGTACATTAACAAGACAAGGAGTCAGGGTGAGCCAGGGGAGTCTTTGGTTTAGATGGGGCCTTGTTGCTGTGAGAAGTGGTCATGTCTCCAGGCTGGGCATGGGAGCTGGGCTCCCTGGCTGGGAGGCAGTGAGGCCTAGTGGTGAGGCACATGAGCTAGATACCAGAGACAAAAGCATCCAAGTCCTGCCCATGTTGGTTATTAGTAGTGTGACCCCGGCAAATGACTTCCTGGTCCTCAGTTTCCCATCTGTAAAATGGGATGATAATGGCAAACATATCCAGTTGTGTTGAGGATTCAGGGAGATAATGCCTGGCCAGTATAACAGCTATAGAACCCTTCACCATGGCAACACTGATGGTGGGTTACCGAGGTGGTGGCACCCTAGGCTGAAGGGACTGTTATAAAAGTGTCATTGCCGAGAGCAAACCCTGAACATGAAACACCTTGGCTACAGTTCAGGCCTCCTGCAGGCATGATCTCAAGGGGGCTGCAAGGTACTCTGCTCCTCCCCGCTCCAGGTTAATCACTGGGGTTGTGTACAGGCAGGGAGCTGGCCCCAGGCCCTTTCTGTCCTGTCTGGGCACGATTTTCAACAGAGGGAGCATCTCCGGGCATGTTTTCCTCTTGGAAGTCTCAACATGCTCATCAGGACTTAGGGGAACTCTGGCTAAATTTGCTTCCCTAACAAACAGACCAGGCATGGAGACAACACTCAGAAGCAGAATGCAGGTCATGCTCCTGCCACCTGGGTCCGGGCTGATGGAGGATGTTTGATTGGCAAGGTCAGGGAAAGGAGGAAAGGGGCTAAAGACATGAGCTTTAGTGTCACGCTGGCTGGGGCCCCTCCAGCTCCATCCTCAGTGCAACTCTGGGCAAGTTCTTCAACGTCTCTGAGCCTCAGTCTATTCTGAGGAGCCTGGGGCTGGCTGAGAGGACACAGGGCCCATGTGGGAGCACACAGGGCGGGGCCCAAGACCACTCCCTTCCTGTCTTACCAGGACAGCGCCTTTTCATTTGTTTGGTATGTTGGTGTTCTGAGTAATACTTCACTAAGAAGGAAAAGGAGGAGAAAGAAAGGAAGAGAAAGGGAAAGAGGGAGAGGAAGACTTCCAAAGGGAGGGAGAGAGAGAGGAAAGAAGGAAAGAAAGAAAAATCTCTCCACAGCTAAAACAATATAGTCTAGAAGTTTCCCACCCACTTTCTCATTCCTTAAAGCTTTAAGGGAGCAAAGAAGTCAACTCCCTCCAGTAAGCCGGGTTTAGTGACTGCGCATTTCCAAATGGTTCTTGGTTTTCTGGACTGGAATCTCGGTTCCTTTTGGCCTCTGCCTCCTGAAGAGACCTGAGACCCCATGAGAGGCAGGGAAAGGAAGGGGCTTTGGTCAGGGGCTCTTCAAGGATTTCTGGGTCTCCTTTGTGAGTATCCAAGGTTGTGGGCAAGCTGGGAGTGCTGGGCTTCTCTCTGGTGCAGGCATCTCGGTGTAGGCGTCTCAGGTGCCTGCTCCGTGGCCCCCTTGTGCTTTCACAGTGGGAACTAGGTGAGTCACTGCTGTCTCTGGGCCTCAGTTTCCTCATCTGCAAGTCGAGGAGGGTGTGGTCCTGGTTGATCTCTTACTCCCTCCCAGTTTCAACACAGATTAATCTGCATTTATTGTTCTCTAGCTGTGTGCGGAGTCCCACCCAAGTTACAGCCTGGTAGGGGGAGGTCAAGCCAACACGCCCCTACTGCCTCAAACTGGCCCAGGGATGGCAGGGCCCAGAGTGGCCGTCCAGGCCCCAGGGGAACCCAGTGCCAGGCCCAGCGGCCCAGGCTGCCATTTGAAACGTCTCCTGTTGGTGGCACTTTAGCATGGTTCGGGTGTTTTGGTCTTAGAGTTTATTTGGTTTGTACATGAAACATGCTATTCCCTTTCTCCATTAAGGTTTTGTTTTCACTCTACAAATTCTTAGTACCTAGAGCTGGACTTTACCATGTCATTCCCCTTGTAAAACCCTCCCACAACTCCTCGCTGTCCTCAGAAGACAGTCTAAGTCCTGAGAGTGGCCCTTGAGGCCTTCTGGGCCTAGCACAGGCTGAGCTCTCCTACCTCAGCGCTTTCTACTCCTCACTCTGTCTTCTAGACACACAGACTGGAACGTGCCACCCTTCATTTCTTTAGAACCTCATGCTTGTAGCTTCCTCTGCCTAGACAAAATAAAAAACTCATGCTGTCAAGTTGATTCTGACTCTTAGTGACCCTATAGGACAGAGCAGAACTGCCCAGTAGGGTTTCCAAGGCTGTAATCTTTACAGAAGCAGACTGCCCCATCTTTCTCCTGTGGAGCTCCTGGTGGGTTGGAACTATCAACCTTTTGGTTAGCAGCCGAGCGCTTTAACCACTGTATCACCAGGGCTCCTCTGCCTAGAACACTCCCTAAATGTCACTTCCACCAGGAAGCCTTCCCAGCTTAGTTCAACCACTTTAGTATAGGCTCATTATCATTCTGTATTCATCACAATTGTAATGACCTAAAAAAAAACCCTGCACGCCTGATCCCCACCAGTGGGGGTGACCCCACTGGAACGCGGGTCCCATGAAAGCCAGCCCTGTTGGATTGACATTGCTGGAGCCTAGCGCAGCACCCGGGACACACGGACACACGGGCTGCTCTGGAAACGTCTGCTGAGTGAGTGAGTCTATGACTGGAGACTACTTGAGCCCGACACACAACCTGTTGATCCAGATTGGTAACCTGGGCCCGGGGCTGCTAGAGATTCATCTGACCCTGTCAGCGAGAGCCTGGGAAGGACCTTGGCAGCTCTGCGCAGCCCATCCTCATTCCCAGAGGCTCTGCCTGGAAGGAGCGAAGGGGTTAAGTGTTTCTGGCGGCCTCGTGCTGTGTCTGCGGCAGTTCCCCCTTCCGGGGCTTCTGCAACCCGAGGTTGGCGTGGAATGTTTGCAATTCGGAGCTAGCAAGGAGGGAGGGCTGCGGGTTGAGGCGGGGGGCCGGTGCTGGCTGGCCAGACAGGCTCCCCAGTTGAGCAATCACCCAGCCGGTTCCTGTAACTGCTGCCCCTCCTGCTTCTTCCACCCTGCCGCCTACTGGGCAGCAGCAGTGGGGGTGAGCGGGCGGCCTGCACTCTGGGGCCTGCAGAGGGAGGCCCAGGGCACCTGAAGACCCGGGGTGCACAGGAGGGGCTCTGAAGGAGACACAGAAAAGGGGTGCAGCCAGCTCATCCACTCTGACCCAGAGAGGGCAAGATCTTGCCCAAGGCCACACAGCGAGGTACCACCAAACTGGCTCGCAGCCTGGGCTCAGCCTTTTTTGTTCCCATGGTACCAGGCTGCAGCTTGACACAGCAAGGAGGCCACACTGCCATTTAGCTGGGAAGCTCTGAGCTACAGGGGACCCTGGAAACTGGAGGCAAAGACCTGTGCGGCCCTGGCCTGGCTTTTTTACCCAAGCCCCAGGGTCTTGAAGAGGAAGGCACTTCACCCACCCCGCCCCCATCCCCTGCCCAGTCCCACTGCCCAGCCTAGTCCTGGGGGCAATAGTTATCCCTGCTTCTCAGGTCCAGGAGCACGGAATGAGTGAAAGGAGATCAAACCTGAGCTGGTTCCCAAAAGCCCCCTCTCCTCAAGGATGGCCCAGTATGGGTACTGAATTCGGTTAAGCCCAGGCACAAAAGTCGTCTTCTATGAGGAGAAGCAGCGTTCCCTGGCACTGTGGGATGAGTTCCGTCTGCCCACAGCATTTATGAGTGACCCCTGGGGAGCCGGCCTCTGCAGTCACACAGACTGGGTTCAAATCCTGGCTCTGCCATTGCAGCTGAGCCACAGTTTCCTCATCTGTGAAGTGGAATTCAGGGAGAGGGTGATGTACTGGGCTCAGCGCTGGTCTGGCTCTGCCTATGCCTGGGCCAGTTGTGTACTTGCCTTTTCCTGGCCCCACAGATGTCTGGTTAGTTTGGGGCTTGCTCAGGGTGTCCCCCACAACCCTGGCCCTGGCTTCAGCAGCCAGGGGACGATGGGCTGTCGGCAGCCCTCAGAGGTGCCACTTTGGCCATATCTGGCTGGAACCTGCAGGAAAGCTCTTGGGACCCCACAGCTCTGGAGGGCTGGGTAGGTGATCTCATCTGTCTTTGGAATCACATCCCCTCTAGGACAGAGCTAGAAGGTCCCCTGAGAATCCTTTTACAGGTAAGGAGGCTCAGGCGGAGGAGTAGTTTGCCAAGCCATGCAGATCTAGGGAGGGATTTTAATCTAGAAAACCATAACAATAACACCAAGGTCCCTTTTATGCTTTGTTGTTGTTCGGTGCAGTGGAGTGGGTTCTGACTCATAGTGACCCCATGTAACACAGTAGAACTGACCCATACGGTTTTCAAGGCTATAATCTGTACAGGAGTAGATCACCAGGTCTTTCTCCAGTGGAGCTGCTGGGTGGGTTGGAACCACCAACTTTTTGGTTAACAGCCGAGCGCTTAACCTTTGCACCACCACAGCTCCTTTCCTGTGCTCTACCACTGCTTACTGAGCGCTTACTGCATGCCATAGCATGAGCCAAGCACTTTGCAGGGCCGATCTACTTTAATTCAACAATGTGCCTAAGGGGGAAGTATGTTGATCCCCATTTTCCAGGAAACTGAGGCTCAGAGAGGTTGATGGACTTGGCCAAGATCACACAGCTTGTAAAAAGTAGAGTTTGACTTTGAACCTAGGCTGCCAGCCTCCAGAGCCTATGCTCTTGGCCAGTCTACTTGGCACCTGGCTTGGGATCCAGGCTCTACACAGTAGGGACTGGTGGCCTTGGGTTAGTCTCTTAAGCCGCTGAACCTCATCAGTTTCATCAGCCACAAAGTGGGGGAAATAACTCCAGCACCCACTGTGCTCCAGGCTTGGTGAGCCACAACCCCTTGAGGTCTGTTATTATTATCCCCATTTTCCAGACAGAACTCAGAGGAATGAAGTCTCTTACCCAAGTGCACACAGCAGGTCCAGCCAGGACCCACGCCCAGGGCGGTGCTCGCAGTCCCGCCCATGGCCCTCTGTCCAGTGCTCCTCGGCCCTGGGAAGGACACCCCTACCCGCCTCCGGTGGACAGATGGACAGATAATGGCTGCCCCCACCCCCGCCCACCCGGGAGCCTGGGGGCTGTGTGGCTTCGCCACCTCCTCCAGAGCAGGTTTCCTTTAAGAAACCAGAAGATTGATTTCCTGGCAGGCTCTGCGCCGAGAAGCCCGTCCAAATGGTTTGCATGTCTGCATTTTTTACTGCTCCGTTTAATATGTATGCAAATGCCGGCAAGCTGCGCCCGCCGCGCCGCTCGCATAGTCACACGCGGCGCCCCATTAAAACGGCCGTCCTGGGCGCACGCCTCATTCGAGGCGACGGGCTCGGCGGCCCTGATAGATGGGGGTGCGGGGACGGAGACAAATGACGGGCTTTTGTAATTTCTTTCTCTCTTTTTCTGGGGGGAGAAGGGGGGCTTAAGGCTGAAAATCAGCGGAGATTTAAATATACGCAAAATTGTTTGTGGGTTGCGAGGAGTGTAGAAACCTAAACCGGGAGGAGAGAGGAGAGAATTCCAGTGTTTTCCTCCTTAGGAGTCGGACTGGAGCCTAGAGGGGGGAGCCAGAGCCCCACAGTCACCTTCTGGCGTTGAGAACCGAGAGAGCAGTTCTGCGCCTGATAAGCAGGCGCGGGTCCTGTGGGAAGCGTGAGCTTCAGCCGCAGAGAAAAGGGAAAAGCTGGTTATTTTCTGCCCAGTTACACTGGGAGGCCACTGAGGGCGGGCTTTTCCCATCCCACCTCCAGCTTTTTGTTCCTGGGCTTCTCGGGCTCATAAGTTTATAGGTATGGTGGCAGTGAACCCTCACACTAGCCCTATGAGGTGGGTACCAGGATAACGTCCGTTGTACAGATTGGGAAACAAAGTCTTGGAGGGAAATCCCTTAGGCAGGGTCATATAGAGTAGGTGGAGAGCTGGGATTCTCCCTAGCCAGTAGCCTTGACCCCCTTGGCACTTCACCTCTGGAGACATCACATGGTTGCTCTGGCTCTGTGGCCTGATGGGGGTGGGGATGGGGGCTAAATCTACTCAAACCCTGAACCACAACTCACACCCCCCTCTTCTCTCCACTGCACCCCACACACCAGACTGAGTCAGAGTGCTGAGTCCCAATTTTTTAGTTCTCTAAGAGTCTTTTTTTTTTTTTTTCCAAATTAAAAAAAATATTGTTTAAAGCCTAAAATTTAAAGTGCGGATTTTAAATGACTCTTTCCTAATTTCTCAGAATTTGGGGCATGGGAGCTAGGGAACAGCCCTGGAAGGTAGTCTGAAGGGCAGAAATATTTCAGAGAGAGACTTCACTAAGACCAGCTGGAGACCAAGTTCTACATTTGTGTGTGTGTGTGTGTGTCAGTGTGTGTATCTGCATTTATGTGTCAAGAGTGGGGTTGTGTGTATGTTTGCCAGTGTGTGCTTGCGTGTATCTGTCAGTGTGAGTATGGGATTGTTAGTGTGTGCCTGCATGTCAGTATGCATTGTGTCTATGTGTGTTAGTGTCGTCACATGTGTGTGTCAGTGTGTATGTCAGTGTGTGCATATGTGGCACTGTAAGCAGATCAGTGTGTGTGTGTGTGTGTCAGTATGAGCGTGGAACCGTGTTAGTGTGTTCGTGTGTGTCATTGTGTGTCAGTACATGCATCTGTGTGTCTGTGTCATTATGAGTGCGCATTATGACGTGTTTCTGCATGCACACATGTGTCAGTGTTGTGTGTGCATGTGTGTGATGTGACTGTAGCTGAAAACGCTTGTCTTAGGGTAGGGGAGGCAGGTAGAGTGTGGCTTTCACTTTCGAGGAGGGTTTCCAGCCTCCCCCATGGTTTAGACTCAGGCCTCCTTTTCTCAGGGGTGGCCTCCCCTCCAGGCTTCACCCCCTTGCAGCAAAAGCCTCAGTTCTTTCAGCTGCAGAATGGGGGGTGAAACAACACCTTGCTGAGAATCCAAAAAAGGCTGAGGCAGTCCTAAAGCTTTGTGTAGCTGAGGAGGATTTTGGTTCCTAGGGCTGCGGGTGGTGGGGAGGTGGGGGCAGTAATAGCTGAATGGCCGTCAGTAGCCACAACAATGGACTCAAACATAGCAGCGATCATGAAGACACACAGGACCCAGCAACATTTAGTTCTGTTACACACAAGGTCGCCATGAATTGGAGCCGACTGGACAGCAACTAACAACAATGTAGCTCCTCTGAAGAGCAGAACCTGGGCTTTGGGGGCTGCTGTTTCAGAAATGGCCTCTTGCCGACCCCCAGAGGCCTGTGGGGACTTCTGAGCACATTCATCAGCCACACAAAGGCCAACGTTGTCCGCAGGCCCTGGGGAGACGCCTGAGGGGTTCCTGAGCCTTGGTGGGGGATATAGGGTGTGTGCACGGGTATGAGTGAATATACACCCATGTGAGTGAGGGTATGCGCGTGTGTGCGAGTGAGTGAGGGTGTTTGTGTGCATATGTGTGCCAGGCTGGTTGGGGGAGGACATGAAGAGTTACAGACTCTGTGACAGACATTTCTGAATTACAGTTACCAAGAATTAGACTCACAAGGAACTTTGGGGTCCTAGGTTCACCCCCTCTCTGCTTGGGTCTGTAGTGGTGAGTGGGGCCCTTCTGACAGCTAAGGCCAAAAGTCTGGGCGGCGTCCTTGACTTTTCTCTTTTTTTTCATCTCTCTGCAAATTCAGTTGGCTCTACCTTGGAAACCTGGCCCATCTGTCACCTCCCGCCAGAGCCCCCTCACCTCTCACCTGTTTTAGTGCGAGGGTCTCTGTCTGGTCTCTGCCTCCATCCCCAGCCCCCAGCCCCTGCACTCTATTCTTGGCACAACAGCCTGAGTCGCCCTTGCAGTTGACTTCTTTAGAATCCAAGCCCCCACCAGTGGGCCTGTAAGGCCCCACAAGATCAGCCCTTATGTACCCTCTGACCTCACCCCAACCCCTCCTCTCCCCTCCACTCCCCACCCCTCCACCCTCTCTCACTCCTCTCCCATTTCCATCCCTCCTCCCTTCTCTCACTTCCCTCCCATCCCACCCCTTCTTTCTCACCCCCTTCCACTCCCACCCCTCCTTGCCCTCTCTAAACCTAGCCCTCTTCCATCTCTCACTCCCACCTCCGCCCTCTCTACCCACTACTCCTTCTCTCTTCTCTCCACTCCCACCCTGCCCCTCCTCCCTTCTCTTACCACCTCTCCAGCCTCCACCCTTGTATTTACTCCCCTCTTCCTCTTCACTCTCCCACCTCTTTTCCACCCTCTCTCTAGATGCTCCCACCCTTCCCCCAGATACCCTCGGGGCTCACTCCCTCACCTTCAGAGCCCACCCTGTCCACCCACCTTCCCATCCCTTTCCTGATTCCGTTTCTCTGCCTCCCCCCATCAACCTCTCATTTCCCATCTAACTGGAGTCTTCTATTCATTTCGTCTCCCCTAAAGGAATGAGAACCCCAGGAGATCATACTCTCCTCTCCCACCTCTTGCATCTAGAACAGTGGGGGTGCTCAGTGAATTTCTGATGTCAGATGAACATCTCTGGAGCACTCCCCCAGGCCAGGTCCTTCTCCCAGGCTCAGGTGACAACAACTGGCCCTTGCTGTGGCTTCAGGCTCATTCTCTCCAGGGCTCACACTCAGTGTCCCTGCAGTCCAGCCAAATAGTGATCTCAAAGTCCTCCCTGCCTCCCTGATATCTTGCCATCGTCCTCCCTTCTTCCAGGCTTGGTCTTGGTGTTACCATCTCTGAGCTGGCCCCAACCATGAACCATGAAAAACAGTACTAATGAGTAATTGTTACCTGTCGCCTAATTGCATTGCCAGGTCAAGAAAGTTCTTTCAGGAGAGAACCATCTTGAATGGACATAAACACTTGTAAAAATGGCCGGGGGCGGGAGGGCGGGGAGGAGGAGTATCTGACCTCCTCTAACTTCACAAGGGGGATGGAGAATCAAGATCAACAGCCCAAGGCTGATTCCTAGGAGGCAGAGGTTGGACATGCCTCCTCTGTCTGCCGTTTTTACCAATTCTGACACCAACGGGCCCTCTTACCACACTCTACTCTCTATTGGGTTCGATAGTTCATTGCAGTGGCCACACAGAATGCACAGACAATACTCGTGATTATGGGGTTTATTAGGCAAGTAAGAGGTTACAGTTGAGGTTCAAGAACACTCAGGATACAGTTATTCCCTCAGGACAGCCTCTTTTCAGCTGTGCTCGAGGGCACACCTTTCTCTGGTCCTAGGCCTCTGCCCTGCTCAGGCAAGTGTTACAAAGCTCTTTTAGCCCCTGCCAATAAGTCCCCAGAGGCACCCCAGGCACTCAGCTTTCTTGTTTTGTGGGCCAGGAAGCCCACTGTGCGGTCTCCTGCTGGTCTCACCTGCCAGTCTCTCCTGCCACTGCTTCTCACTGTCTTTGGGGTTCCAGTTCAGTCTTCTGGTTCCAGGAGCTTCTCAGAGCAGGGATCCCCGGTCCAAGGACATGCTCTCTGCTCCTGACTGTTCTTCCTTGGTGGTGGTGGGATCCTCCGCCTGCTCTGGAATTAGCTCTATTTTAAGGCAAAACTGACCAATCCCCTCAATCCCTAACTAACCCGTTGCCTTCTAGTTGATTCTGACTTATAGTGACCCCACAGGACAGAGTGGAACTGCCCCATAGGGTTTCCAAGGAGTGGCTGGTGGATTCGAACTGCCGACCTTTTGGTTAGCAGCCGAGCTCTTAACCACGTCGCCACCAGGACTCCACCAATCTCCTTGGTGGGCCACGATTACCCTATTCGCACGGTCCTGCCCAATCACCTGGGTGGGAGTTACAAGACCACGGCAAGAAAGGCCACACAAAATCGATTCATTACACTGCAACACTGCTCATCTCTTCATACCTACTCCCTACTCAGCCCTCTGAACCACCCCTATAAAGCTAGCCCCCACCCCCAGGCCCTAAGCCCAAAGGCCTGCCGGGTGGTAAGCCTCGGGATAGGAGTGGAACCGATGTCTTCCTCCCAGAAGCAGTTATTTGTGTACTGGCTACAGGAGGGCGGGACCATGTGGCCATCACTAGGGCTTCTCCAAAAGGGCCCAGCACATAGTAATTGCTCGATAAATATTTGTTGGATAGATAAGTGAGTTATTGTCGTTAGGTGTCATTTAGTTGATTTTTGACCCATAGTGACCCCATGTAACAGAGTAGAACTGCTCCACAGGGTTTTCTAGGCTGTCACTATGAGTTGGAATTGACTTGATGGCAACAGGTTTGGTTTTTTTGGTTTTAATCTTTACAGGAGCAGACTACCAGGTCTTTCTCTTGGGGAGCCACTGGGTAGATTTGAACCATCGAATTTTTGGTTAGCAACTGAGCATCTAATCTTTGCACCACCAGGGCTTCTAGATAAGTGAGTGGATGGAAGAATCTATGGGCTCTGGGCACATGGTCTCCCTGGGCTTCCTGCCCGATGGCCCCCTTGGGGTCTGCACCCTTCTTCCCCAGTTGGTTGAGGGCTAGGCTGCGGGGCAAGGGGCTACTGCAGCTCTTGTGTGTGGAGCTGATGGGTGCCTGCACCTCCCTTCTCAGGCTTCCCTTACCCACTGACTGCCCTTGATCCTGAAGCAAGGGGTGACCTGCAGCCTCCCATGGGTTCTGAGGAAGGGCCGGGAGGCTGGGCTGGGAGGAGGCATAGCAGGCACTGTCAGCAGCCGCTACAAGTGCAGTGACCATATTTTTCTGAGCTGAAAAATTAGGACACTGGATTTAGCGGAGGGTTTTCTCAGATTTGTTCATTTAATGAACGGAAGAATCTTATAAAAGTATGAAAGCTAAAGCTTATTTAGTTATGTGGGTAATGAATTGTCTTTGTTGGAAAGAATGTGAATTTTCAGAATCAGAGTTATTCTGGAAATGAATACTTCCATTTGACTCCTATTGTGGGGGCACTTGGGCCAAGCCAACCTTGTCCTTGGTGCTTGCACTATAGTGGGGCATGAGCCTGGCCTCACAGAGCTCATGTAGGGGTGCTGACATTATTAAAATAATTTTGCAGTTTGGTGCACTGTGAGAAGTGCTATGAGGCCTTTACAGGGCTGTGAGAACCAGAGGGCCCCCTCCTAATCGGGGGGCCGATGATGTCTGGGAAGACTTCCCTCTCTGAGGTAAGCACGAAGCTTTTTAGGGGCTAACTGATGAAGGGATGGGAGTGAAGTGGGATGAGGGTGGGAGGAGAAAGCACATTTCCGGCAAGGGAACAACATATGCAAAGAGCCTGCGGCAGAAGGGAGTGCTGGGTGTCTGAGGGACAGGGAGATAGCCATGGCTCAGTGACTGGAGTGTGGTGAGCAAGGGAAAGAAGAAGTTGGGACTGTTGGCAGGGTTCTACTCAGGCACTGTCCCGAAGCTCATGAGAGTATGGTGAACTTTCTCCTATGGGAAATGAGGAGCCATGATGGTTTCATGTAGGCATGTCCTGATCATACTGGTGGATGTTGATAATAA
Organism: Dugong dugon; assembly: GCA_030035585.1. NCBI lineage: Eukaryota > Metazoa > Chordata > Mammalia > Sirenia > Dugongidae > Dugong > Dugong dugon. Next base: position 74,051,981 of record CM057471.1, read on the forward strand.
TAAGGATGATGACAATGTTGATAACAATAGGACGCATTTGGCAAGTACTCACTATGTGCCAACCCCATTCCAGCCATTTTACAGAAAAGAAAAGTGAGAGCTGGGGAGGGGAAGTGATGTCTCCGGGCTCACACAGCTGGGGGTTAGCAGAGATGGGACTCAGGATGTGTCTGTCTTGCTCCAAAGTCTGTCTTCTCATCCCACACACAAAGCTACCCCTTGTCTGGATATGGAAGGCCAAGGGACACACAGATGACCCACCCTCACCACCTCTCTGTGTCGCTGCTGGCCCTCCATCTGTGTCCCCAAAGCTAGATGAGAACCCCAGGTCACAGGGCCAGGTCCAGGGCTGGGAAAGCCCAGATCACTTCCTGCTCAGGCCCAATGGGGGAAGTAGGGGTTGCAACATTGGAGGCTGAAGTTCCAGAGAAGTTGGGGCCCAGCCTGGGTGGTGCCTCTGCCCCCGTCTCATTCACTGGCCATAGGTCACGCCATAGCACCAGGGGCATTGCCCCCACTAGCCCTGTTTGGGAGTCGAGGACTTTGAGATTCTGCTACGGCCTCCTTAGGGAGCGGGGTGGCACCACCCTCCATGCTTGCTCTGGTGGAGGCAGGCCCAGGGTGATGACGCCTCTACAGACTCACCAGGGGGCATTTTAAAAAAAATCCTTCTTCCTAGTTCCCTCAAGTTGTTCACAGCGAGCTTTCTTTGAACTTACATTTATAAAAAATAAACCACCTGATGACAATCAGCATTACAGTAGTCAAGAATCTCAGATGCTGATGTTCCTGGGGGAGTGATCTCTCTGAGCCTCAGTTTCCTCACAGGAGAATGGGGATAAGGTGGCACTTCCCTCTGGGACCGCTGTGAGGATCCCTGGTGCCTCCAAGGTGTTCTGCCCAGCGCTGGTGTCCAGCAGCCCCGAGTACTGGCAGGCACTCTTTGTGCCTTCGGGGTTTGGGAACCTGAGCAGCAATGGCCCTAGTAAGAGGAGAAAAGATCACCTGCCCCCATACATGTGGGGCACCTGAGGCCTGAAGGAGTCAAGGGACTTGTCCAAGTTCTCTCAGCATCCCCTGAACTGGAATGGAGTTTTCCAAGAGTCTCCTCAGGAACTGGGCCAGGCCTAGCCTGTGCCTAGGAATGTTCGTTGTCAGTTAGCCAGGTGAGGTGGTACCAGAGTAACAAATGGCCCCCACATCTCAGTGTCTTTACATCACAAAAGTTGGTTTCACGCCCGGTATGGTCTGCTGTAAGTCCCGGTGATTTTCCAGGGTAATTGCCCTCCACGTGAAGGCTTAGTGGTCTAGGCTGCCTCCATCTGTGGCACCTCTACTTCTGGTCACTATGGCAGGAAAAAAGCACGGTGGGTCTTGCCCCAGCAATTAGATGCTTCAGCCTGGAAGGAACACACATCACTTCCTCCCACAACCCACTGACCAGTCCTGATGACATGGCTTCACCCAGCCACAAAGGTGGCAGGTCCTGGGAAGGAGAGGAGAACTGGCTATGAGTGGGTACCAGAAGTTTCTACTACCTGTCTTAGTGGGATGAAGGCCAGTGCTTGGCTGTGTCCAGGGAGTACATGCTCACAGTAAACAGACTCAAAGAAAACAAAAAGGTTTAAAGCTAGAACTACTCCCTCCCAAGAGAAGGAGCCCTGGCGGCACAATGGTTAAGTGCTCAGCTGGCTAACCGAAAGATTGGCAGTGATTCAAACCCATCCAGCAGCTCTGCAGGAAAAAGACCTGGAGATATGCTCCGGTAAAGATTACAGCCTAGAAAACCCTATGGGGCAGTTCTGCTCAGTCACATGGGGTTGCAATGAGCTGAAAATTGACTCGACGGCACCTATCAACACCATTCCGTCTCATACTCAAGCCCCCAGCCCGCTTCCACCAAGGTAACCACTGTTACTAGGGCTAGTCTGGGTGTTTATAAGCAGGTTGTTGTCTCTGTGTCCTAGGGCTGCCATAACACAATACCGCAAAGTGGGTGGCTTTAAAGAACAGAAATTTATTGTCTTACAGTTCTGGAGGCTGGGAGTCCAAATTAGAGTATCAGCTGTGTCAATTCCTTCTGAGGGCCCTGAGAGAGGAAGCTGTTCCATGCCTCTCTCCTCACTTCTAGTGGCTGCCAACAATCCTTGACATTCCTTTGCTGCTCATAGATGTATCTTCATATGGTGCCTTCGTCCTGTGTGTATGACCCTGCTTCCATGTCTGTTCTCCCCGTTTTATAAGGCACCACGCAGAAGGGATTAGGATTAGGACCCACCCTACTCCAGTATGACTTAACTGATAATATCTTCAAGGGAAGACCCCATTTTCCCCCAAACAAGGTACATTCGCAGGTACAGGGGTTAGGACTTCCAATATATCTTTTTGGGGACACAATTCAATCCCTAACCCTATGTAACTATGGTGCCCCTTTTGAAATACAAATGGAGGCTTACTGTTCTTACTTTTTCACTTCATGATGAATCCTGGTGATCAGTCCCTACTAGGCATGTAGGGCCACCAGACTATTTTTAACAGCCACATACTATTTCATTGTACACCACCTTAACATTCATATAATCAGCCCCCTCTTGATGGGTGCTTACGCCGTCTCCAACTTTCTGCCATTAAAAACAGTGATGCAATGAATATCCCTGTGCACACTTCTTCGCCACACCTGTGAGCGTTTCTGTGGTACAAATTTCTAAAACTGGAATTGCTTGGTCAAAGGTTAAGTGCGTTTAACAATCTGACAGCTCTCTGGGAGCCAGGTGCTGCCTCCAGAGTCAGGAGGAGCTTTTGAGAATAGTAGCTGAAGGACCCGAAGTGAGTTCCTGGGGTCCGGGTGAGTTCTCCGTCCCAGAGGGGTTTCAGATGGGATGCTGGGGAGGAGAAGCAAGGAGAGGGGCTGCCCTTCCCATCTCTACCCTATGATTACAGTAGATACTGGAATCTACTAGATTCTAGTAATACTGGTAGACTGTCATCCTCATTTTACAGATAGCAAAAACTGAGTTCCAGAAAGGTTGAGTCACTTGCCCACAGCTACCCAGCAAGTGCCATTTCAGCCACTGTCCCCAGCCAGAACTGAGTCCTCTTAGGTTCCAAGATTCCTGCTCCCTTCTGAAAACCTCCAAGACCCTCTTTCCTGGTGCCCTCTCAAATGCACCCATCTTTCTCCAAGACCTTTCGGCAAGTTTCTGAAACTCATCCTCACTTCTTCGGAGACTCAGTGACATCCAGTTCTTTGGCTCCTCTAATTCCATGTCAATTGCCTGTTACTTTCTTCCTTTGTTACGTTCATATCTGTTTCATCTCTTTGCAGGAGTAAAGTTTTGTCTCATTGATTTTAAAAATGTCTTTCTTTTTTGGATAAAGTCATTGTTTCTGAAAAAACACACATCCTTATTTTATATATAAATGTATTAAACAACATAAAATATATAATTTATAAATAAGGATGTGTGTTTTTTCAGAAACAATATATAATATATATAGAATCAGATAACAATATATTGTTTTTTCAATATATAATATATATAACCACACAACAATATATTGTTTTTTATCTACAAAAAACCCGTTGCCATCAAGTTGATTCCAACTCATAGCGACCCTATAGGACACCGTAGAACTGCCCCATAGCATTTCCAAGGAGCACCTGGTGGATTTGAACTGCCAACCTTTTGGTTAAGCCTCATATTGGCTGTGTGACCTTGAGCTAATTACTTAAGATCTCTGAGTCCCAGCTTTCTCATCTACACTGTAGATATAACAGTACCTGCTTGACAGGCTTGTTTTAAGGATGAAAATGAGATGACCTTATAAAGCCTCTGGACCCAGCGAACCTTGGGCAAGTCCTCCTTGCGTTGTAACTCTATTTTGTTTTTGTCTGCTCACTCTTGGGGTGGAGGCCTGGGGGGAGCTGAGTTACATAAATGGGGGGTTTCAGGAAGCCACAATTCTTTGTCCAAACCGCTCCTAATTATTTACAACAGTGGTTTTCAAACTGTTTTCTTCAGACCTACCTTCCCGATCACTCAGTTGTTTTGTTTTCCTTCTCAAAAGAAATCTTACCCTGAAGTGATCAATATTGAACAAAGTACAGGTAGAGGCTGAGAGCCCACCCACCTGGCCCCTCTTTAGGCCCCCTCATGCCCCCCCACTTCAAGGGCCCTGCTGTTGTTGTCAGCTCTCTTGAGCTGGCCCCAGCTCATGGCAACTGCAAGACGGAAGGAAATGCTGCCTGGTCCTGCGCCATGCCAAGATTGGTTGTAGATTGGACTATTGTGATTCATTGGGTTTTTTTTTTTTTTTTTTTTGATTCTTGGAAGTAGATCTCCAGGCCTTTCCTCCTACTCTGTCTTAGTCTAGAAGCTCTGCTGAAACTTGTCCAATGTCATAGCAGCATACAAGCCTCCACTGACAGTCAGGTGGTGGCTGGACATGAGGTGCATTGGCTGGGAATCAAATCTAGGTCTCCTGCATGGAAGGTGAGAACTCTACCACTGAATTACCAATGCCCGCATTTCAAGGACCATGGGGTCTATGAAATAGGACTTGAAAACTGCTGGTTCAGGCCAGCAAGGGTGTCACTATCTGTAGGAAGCAGAGGTGGTCAAAAGTGTCCAAAGGAGGGAAGTCATTTGCCCAACACAGTTCTCATTGTGTATACCTAAAAAAGGGTAGACGCTAAAAAGAGAGATCTTTAGATTAGAAACAAGAGCTGCTGAAGGTCCTGTAGGGCCTGAGGTTGCTAAGCTAGGGGCAGGCTGGGCAGCCTAGAGCCCAAGGGCCCACCTTCCCCCCGGCAGCACGGAGATCACCTTGGATGTTTCCCTAGGAAGGAAGCATGGGAACTGGGTTATAACGGCCCTTCACGTCAGGTGATGGTTAATTTTATGTATCAACTTGGCCAGGCTATGGTTCCCAGTTGTCTGACCAAATACTAGTCTAGTTGCTGTCATGTGATTGGATCAGTTGGCCTTGAGTAGAGCAGATTACCTTCTATAACGTAATTTAATGTAATGTAATCAGTCAATCAGTTGAGGTCATCAGTAGGGTGAATCCTAAACATAATCACTTCCAGGTTATTAAAAACACCAGAATAGACACAGACACACACACACACACACACACACACACACACACACAGTGGCATACAGACTACATGTGAAGATTGTCTACCAGGAAGGGAACACCAAGGAATCAAGGAAGACCCGGGGCCACCGACAAGGAGGGAATTGACACGACTGAGACCCTAATTTGGACTTTCAGGCCCTAGAACTGTGAGAAAATAAATGTTTGTTCCTTAAAGCTACCCACTTGTGGTATTTGTGTTACGGCGGCACTAGGTAAGTAAGACAACGTCACACAGAACTGGCTGGAACTGACGCCTGGCTCCTGCTCAGCCACCTGGCCCGGGGCAAGTCCCCACTCTGAGCCTCAGCTTCCTCATCTGTAAAATGGGGCGGTGGCCAGGCCCTAAATCACAGAGGTGTGGTAAGGATGAAATGAGCTGTAAGGCTCTGACACCTACTAAGAAACAGTTCAATAGGACTTACTGTTGTCATTAGTAAGAATAAGGATCCTAAGAAGGTAAGGGCTGAAAAGAGCCTTTGGGATACCAGTAAATGCTCCTACTTTCCTTCTCTGGAGGTGGAAGGGCGGTAACCAAAGTCAAATGGTAGGGTTAGGACCTGAACCCAGGACCTGGTGCTCAGGCCTCCTCACCCAGAAAGACAAGCCCCTGAGGAGGGTGGAGGACACTCTCCACCTGTAGAGTTGGGAGAGAGGATGTAGGTCCCTGAAGAAGCCAAGGTCAGCTCAAGACTTCTAGGTGGACCTCAGCAACAGGGGGTCCTCTCTGCTTCAGCCTGCCTGCCTCATACATTCTTCCCAGTAGCTTCTCTAGTGCTGAGCACCCACTGCTGGGAGAGAAGGGGTTCCTGCCTGTTCAGTGGGACCCCAGACAACTCTGTCACTGCAGTGTAGTCTGGCATCCTGGAGGCTGCACGGGTGGTGTGGAGCGGGGAACAAGTACAGTTACAGAGCAGAGGACCCCATCAGTCAAGGGGAGAGAGGTATCATCAGGCCCAGTTTGTAGATGAGGAAACGGAGGCTCAGAAGCCAGGTGCTCTGCTCAAGGCCACAGACTGATGGTATGACCTCTTGACCTCACACCTATGTCTAGGGGCTGGGTGTGCATCCTCCCACTCCTTGCTCTGATTTTAGGAAGTCACATCATATCTTTAACCCTCCCTTGCCTCAGTTGCTCCTTTGTGCGTGATAAACTGTGGGGATGGCTCACAAGGGACCTGAAACCTCCCAGACTCCTACACAGACTTGGGAGTGCGTTTGACCCTAGAGAGCAGGGAACGAGTCCCTGGCCCCATGCCACAGAGGGGGAAACTGAGGATCAGCAAGCTAAGGGGCTTTCCCAGGCTCCAGGGAAGCAGGTGTGGCCTAGACTCCAGTTCAGGCCCTCCTGGGGCTGCAGCTCCTTCCTTGCCCAGCCCCCACGTTCTCCCCAACCCAGTGTCCCCAGCCCTCTCTAGGAAGATTTCATTGGTCCCGGCTGGGGGTGCCAGACTGCCGGCGACGACAGCAGTGTTTTTTAAATCATAGCCTCACTGATTTATATAATTGTTCTTCTTTAAACCAGAGGAGAAACCTGCGAACATGACAGTTGGTCACCTGGGGCTGGGGGCAGCTCCTCCTAGCCTGCCTCCCGGTGCCCAGCTCCAGCCGAAGGAGGAGAGGGAAGGGGGAGGAGGAAGGCGGGAGGAAAGGGAAAGGGAGAAGAGAAGGATGGACGGGGAAAGAAGAGGAGAGGGAGGAGGAGGAGCAGGGGGAGATGGGGAGAGGGGTAGGTGGGGATAGAAGAGGGAGCGGGGAGACGAGGGAGTAGGACGGAGGACGGGTACTAGAAGCAGAGGATTAGGGAAAGGAGAAGAAAAGAGGGAAGGGAGGAGGGTGGGGAGCATAGAAAGCAGGAACACCTTCCTCGGCAGCTCCCTAAGCAGATAGGAGGAGAGAGGGAGATATACAGATGAATAATTTACTACGGAAATGCAAAAAGAATTTAGAAACTCTCAATTTATAAATATTTATTTTCACAAGTTCGCCGCCTCCTTGCTCTCCTCCCCTTTTTGCTGGTTCTTGTTTTTTTCTCTTTTCGGGGCCTCTTCACGTGGCAGCTGCCTCTGTGATTCTGTCTCCCCTCTGCCCTGGCCTTCCCCACCTCTCACCTGCCTTCCTTCCTTCTCTCCCTCTTCCTGCTCTCCTTCCAGCTCAGAACTCCTTCCCGCTCACCTCTTCCCTCTTTTCTCACTTGTTTCTCGGTCCTGCTCTGGTCTGGCTCCCTCTCTTCCTCCCCTTCCCTTCTCCCTCCGGCCTGATCTCTCGCCTGTCTCTGTCTCTCCCATGTTTTCTCCTCCCTTCTCTGTCCCTGTCTCTGTATGTGTGACTCTGCGAGTGCCTCTCTCTCCTTCAGCCTCGCCTTCTCTCTGTTTCTGTCTCCACCTCTCTGCCTGTTGCTGTGGTGGTGGGTATTTTTAAGTCTCTGCGTCTCTCCTCTCCTCTCTCTGCTTTCTCCCCGCGTGCCTGAGTCTCTCCCTGCATGTGCGTGTCTCTCCCTCAGGCTCTGCCTGTGTGTGTGCACGTCCCTGTCTCTGTCTGTCTCTAGCTCTGCCTCTTTCTGGTAGTGGTACTGGGAGACTGGGAGCTATTTTTGTGGGTCTGTCTCCCTCTGTGTCTCTCCCTCTCGCTCGCTCTCTTTCTCTGGGTGTCTATGCCTCTGCGCTCCATTCCCATCCCAGTCTCTCCGATCCGAGGACCCGAGCTCCTTGCCAGCGGGTCCTGGGGCAGGAGAACGCGGGGCTGGGGTGCAACCCACGCGGGGAAAAGCCCTTTGAAGGCTCCCGAGGGGGAGAGGTCGTTTCCCTGGCAACGAGTTGGCGATTGGCTGAGCCGCGGGAGCTACGGATTAATGAGCCGACACCGGCGGGAGGGGCGATAATGGCGGCAGCCCCGCCCCGCCCCGCCCGCGGCCCCGCCCCATCTTCTCGCGGCTGCAGGTTGAGGGACCCTTGGGATGAGATTTTGGAGGCGCGGGGCAGGGATAGGGGGACAGGAGCGGGCTCCCTGGGAGGCCGGGCCGGGAGGGAGCAGTGGCAGGTAAATTAGCCAATCAATCAATCAGTGAATCAATCAGTCAGCCAATCAGCTGCAGGTTCACAGAGCAGAAGCCAAGAGTTCAGGGTTCGGAATGAAACAGAGCTGGGTTCTAATCCCACCTGGACCTCATCCTGGCTGTGTGACCCTGAGCAAATCAGTGCCTGTACTCTGTGGAGCGTCAGGTCTCCCATCTGTGCAACGGGGCTATCGCAGCACCTGCTGCAGGGCTGACACTCCATCGTGTCACTTGCCCCTATCCATTCCTTTCACTTCACAGATAGAAACAGGGAGGCACTGAGAGGAAAAGTGACTGTTGGGCACATAAGGGACCTGGGTGGGGGGCTCACCAGCCACTTAACCAGCAAATTTCACTTCCTCAAGCATGCCTCTCCTGAGCTGGGACCCAGGACACAGAGGGGACCCCTGCCCCTTGACAGCACCTGGCACTGTGCCTGACCCAGAAAGATTCTGGGCTCCGGTGGGAGGACAGGGCTCCGGTGGTATTTCCTGCTCCCTTTAGCTCTCCTCTTGCCCTTCCCCTCTCTGCCAGGTGTGGGGAAACCGAGTCCCAGAGATGGCAGATAGACAGCACAGTAGCCTAGTCCAATGCCTGTGCTCCTTCTCTTGCCAGCCCCTCCCCTTCAGCCATTCTGAGCCTGACACATGAACTCAAGAGAGCTGGGGGGTGGGAGGAAAGAATTTGTTAATAGTGGAGGGATCCTCAGGCAGTGTCCTCAGGATTACCAGCTGGAAGGGTCTCTTGGCATACATTCCCTACAATTTAAAAACAAGTGATTCATTTAATATGCAAAATCTCATTTGTTTATTTGAGCACAACCCTTCTGACAACACCAGCTCCTCCTTGTCCGACCCCTCTGTGCACCTGGCTGGTGGCTAGAGTCAAAGATGGGGAAGGGGACAACAGAGTGTCCCTCCCCAGGAAAGACTGGGGAGACACCAGGATGGTGGCTATTTATACTGCCAGCGGCCCCTTTAAGCCTGGGCTCCAGGCCGGCTGCCAGTCCAGCTCTGTTTGAAGCTCCCAGCTCTAATCCTGCTGTGAGCAGTCCTCCCAAATTGGGGTCCTGGGATTGCCTCCAGGGGACAAGCCTGCCTGGCCAGTGGAGCTCTCCCAGGGATGGGACAGCTGCAGGGCTGCCTCCTCCTGCCCCCAGACCCTCACCCCAGGCAAGCACACACCACACTCACTCACTCTCTCACACACACACACACACACACCTCTGTGCAACAAACACACAAACTCATGCATGAACAGGAGCCACATGCCACCCAAACAGCCACCCACACTGCCCAACACTCTCCCACATGGGCTGGCAATGCGTGTCTGAGGCCTGCAGGCCCCTAGCCAGCCAGCAGCCTGGCCTGCCCATGCCAGCCACTCCCTGTCTTCGGGAAGGATTTCTCCAGAACCCTTCAGCTCTCCCTAAACGTTCTAGACTCTATGCCCCACCCCCTCAGAGCCCCAGGGCCCCCCGGGTGTGTTTGGAACCCAGAGCAGACTAGGAACTGACAGGAAGTAAAGGGAGAAATTGTACACAGGGAGGGGCTCTCAAGCTTGAAGGAGGTGAGTTGGTGCAGATGCTCAGTGCGGCAGTGTCTCTTAGAACCCCGGCCAGAGGGCTTCTTTGACCTCTTGCCCCTGCCCCACGCCCATTCCTACTGCCCAGCTCTGTGTCCAGGGCTCTCCATGCTTGAGATCATGGAGTCCTCACAGCTATCCCTGGTGGAGGTATTGTTGCTCCCATTTTATAGATGAGGAAGGTACAGCCTGGAGAGTTTAGGTAACATGTCCCCCAGCTAGTCAGAGGAGGGACTGGGATTTGAGCCAAGGTCTCTGGGGCTCTATAGCCAACATTCTGCAATGCTTTATACACTTGCAGGCTGGGATATTTGATGACCTCCCACCGTCTTTCCTCTACTGCTGATTTGGGGTTGCCTCATGGCCTTCTGTGGTTAAAAGGATGGCCTGCATCTCTGCCTTGCATGCTGCGGTGTCCAGTCTATGTTCCCCGGCTGACCGTGTCTATGGGAAAGAAAAGAGAGAGGGGAGAGGCAGGGGAGGACCCTCAATCCAGTGAGCGGGTCTCAGAGCAGAATCAGAGATCAGGCTAGAGAATAACTTCCATCTGAGGCAGCCTTGGGAAGTGGGCAGGGAGGGCTTGAGAGAGATTTGAGAAGTGAGAGAAGATGAATTGTTGAGATTTGGGACCCCATGTCAGGCAAAGCACCAAATGGGGAGCTGAGGCCTGGCTCCGGTCACACAGCTCCAGCTGTGTGACCTTGAGCAAGGCCCTCCACCACTCAGGGCCTCTGTACAAATAAGAGGTTGTTCCCTAATACCCAAGGACGTATTACCTAAACTCCACAAGGGCAGTGCTTGGGTGTGGCAGTTGATGAATGGCAGGAGAACCACACTCCAGGGAGTGGGTGGCTGGTCTTGGGGGAGCTGGGTGTACAAGTGTTAGTCCATATGCTAACAGAGGTACTGAGCAGCTAATGGCCACCATCTATTCAGTGCCTACTGTTTGCTTTACTCCTATTATTCTGTTTAATCCTCACACCAACCTCGTGTAGTAGGTATCGTTATTATTCCCATTTTACAGATGAGGAAACTGAGGCCCAAAGAATGAAGTACCCGTCTGAGTTCGTACAGTTGATAAATGTGAATTCAGGCAACTCCCATCCTGGCAATACTGCAGTTGCCTTGAAGCTTGTTAGAAAAGTCTTCAAAGAGGAGGATCGAGCTGTGTTCCCAAAAAATATAGTTGCAAATCCTGAACTTTGTACTTGTGGATATAATCCCATTTGGGAATAGGGCTTTCTATGTTATGTTAATGAGGCCATTATCAGTGTAGGGTGTGTCTTAAGCCAATCACTTTTGAGATATAAGAAGAGCAGATTAGGCACAGAGACGGGCAAGCACAAATAGGGGAAGCTAGATGCCATACCAAGAGGAACAGAAGCTGAAAAGAGACAAGCACCTTCCCCAAGGGCAGACAGAGAAAGTCTTCCCCTAGAGCCAGTGCCCTGAATTTGGACTTCATGAGTTGGAATTGACTCAACGGCAACAAGTTTGGTTTCTTTTTGGTGGTTTAGCCTCCTAAATTGTGAGAAAATAAATTTCTGTTTCTTAAAGCCACCTACTTGTGGGTTTTCTGTTATAGCAGCACTAGCAACCTAAGACACCTCCTATGAGCTGAATCTAGAAGGATCTTCCCAAGTGGAAAAGGAAGCAGAAGGGCACTCCAGGCAGAGGGCACACCTTGAACAAAGGCATGATGAGGAGTGAGAGCGCCTGAGTGTGATAAGGACTGTGAAGAGTCTGGTGTGGCATGGGAGGTTATGGGAATGGGGTGCAGGCCTCCCATCAGCACCCAAAAAAGTTTCTCCAGGACACATTATTCCAGTTATCTACTGCTGTGTGATAAACCACCCCAAAATGCTATGGCTTAAAACAATAGCTTATAGTCTCTTCCATGATTCTAGGGTTGACTGGGCTCAGCTGGGTGGTTCTTGCTTGAGGTCTTTCAGGCAGCTACAGTCAGCTGTCAGCTGGGGCTGGAGTCATCTGAAGGCTCCACTGGGCTCAATGTTGAAGATGGCTTCTTTGTTCACAAGGCTGGTGTCTCAGACACCCTTTCCAGCAGAGTAGCCAGGATTTCTTATATAGTGGCTTGGGACTCTGAGAGGTAGGAGGCAAAGCTGCTAGGCCAGTTAAGGGCTATACCTGGAACTGTCCCAGTGTCACTTCCACCATACTTCGTTGGTCAAAGCAGTCACATCATCCACCCAAACTGAAGCGGGGGTTGGGCATAGACCCACCTCACAATGATAGGGGTGTCAAAGAAGTTGTGGCCATGTTTAATCCACTACAGATGCTAATACATATTTCATGGAAAAGTAAACTAGTTCATGGTTAAATAAATTATGGGAAAGGCTAGATTAAGCAAAATCAAGTAGAGTTCTTTCCTGTGGGTCTTCTCAGAGCCTTTACATGCTGATGTAGACAGTCTCCAACAGAGGGGAGGAGCAGAATTTCCCAAACTGATTTTGGGAACTGATTTTGTTCACTTGCCAAAGAGGTCCTATTTCTGGGGTTGGAGGGTGGGATTCTCGGGCCTGGGAGGCTGTGGGACTGAGGCTCCTTCTGCACATCCCACTTTGGATGAATTGCTCCAGGACCTCCAGATCCAGCTTCCAGAGCACCATGTGTGGATATGTTGAGATGAAGCTGGGTCCATCTCCAGCTGTTCCCACCTTCTTGGAGCACCTGGGTGTGTGGGGAGCTGCCAGGGTCTGCTGGCCAGGGCCACCTACCCTGAGCAGACTGGGCCAGTCACACCATCTCTGGTGGCCAGACCCCTGGACCACCCATACTTCCCTCTTCTCCTCCTCCTAGTCCTGAGAAAAGGACTTCCTTCCTGGTGCCTCCTGGCTCTCCCCTCTGTGGAGGAGTGGGAGGCTGTTAGGGGCATGGGGCATGGGAAGAGCTTGAGATTTCACTTCCTGACTGTGTGACCACACCCCAGAGTTTCCAGCTTGCTCAGGTCGGGGTATCTCTCAGCAGTAGTATGTGAGGACAGCACTCAAGAAAGGAACCGGTGGTGAGTAGCGTCTGAGGTCTTAAAAGCTTGTGAGCAGCCATCTAAGATACAAATATTGGTCTCTTTCCACCTGGAATAAAAGAGAGTGAAGGAAACCAAAGACTCAAGGAAGAAAATTAGTCCACAGGACTAACAGCCCACACAAACCACAGACTCTTCTTGCCTGAGACTAAAAGAACTAGATGGTGCCTGTCCACCACTACCGACCATTCTGACCAGAGATACAATAGAAGGTCCCAGTTAGAATGGGATGAAAATGTAGAACAAAACCCAAATTCATAAAAAAGACCAGACTTACTGGACTGATAGAGACTAGAGGAGTCCCTGAGACTATCACCCTAAGATACCCCTTTAACCTGGAAATGAAGCCACTCCCGGAGACCACCTTTCAGCCATATAATAGACTGGCCTATAAAATAAACAATAACACCCGTAAGGAATGTGCTCCTTTAAACAATCAACTATAAGCGACCAAATGGTCAACATTTACACAAGAGCAAAGATGAGACTTCAAGGAGGGGCAGGGGAACTGGATGGATGGAAACAGGGCAGGCAGGGTGGAAATGGTGGGAGTGCTGACACATTACGGGGATTGTAACCTATGTCACAGAACAATCTGTGTATGAATTGTTGAATGGGAATCTAATGTGCTGTGTAAACTTTCACCTAAAACACAAGAAAACATTCCAAAATAAATAAAAGAAAGGAGCTGGTCTTTACTGGACATCTACCGGGTAGGCAGGCCAGCAAGGTCTAGGCACCAGCTCATGTCATCCTCTCTGGGCCTCAGTTTCCTCATCTGTAAAATAAGGATGGTAACAATACTGTCTGTATAAGGTTGTTGTGAGGATTAACTAGGGTAAAACCAAAAAACCAAACCAGTTGCTGTCAAGCAGATTACAACTCACAGCAAGCCCATGTGCGTCAGAGTAGAGCTCCATTAGCATTTTCAAAAGCTGATGGTTTGGAAGTAGATCACCAGCTCTTTCTTCCTAGGCACTTCTAGGTGGACTCAAACTTTCAACCTTTTAGCTGGCAGCCAAGTGCATTAACTATTTGCACAACTCAGGGACTCTAACTTGGGTAATAGGAGTGAAATTAGAGATGGATACTCAAACCCACCGAGCTCAAAGTTCTCAACCTCAAAGGCCTGTGCACATCCTGGACTGGCTGCAGGCCCGGTATGGGCCAGTGGGTAGTGCTGTGGTCGTTGGCTGTGTCTGCTAAGTGCAGAGTCCTTGTGCAGGGTGTGTATGTGTGTGTTCACATGTGCATGCGTGCGTGCGTGCGTGCATGTGTATGCGTGCATGTGCGTGTGTGTGTGCGACTGTGCAGGCTTGGGCTTACCCCACCCAAACGCTGGGGAAGCGCTGCCGATGAAGGCTGCAGTTTTGTTTGTTGTCCCATGCACAGCTTCCTCCTCCCACCTAAGCATTCAAGGGAAGCCACGCCCCACTGCTTGAGGTTCCTGGGGCAAGGCCGGTGAGGGAGGACCAGCTCCCAGGGAACAGTCAGAAAACACCCTCTCCCTCACCATCTTCCCCTTCCACGCCCACCTGGGCCAGCAGGCATGACCTTGGGATAGTCCCTCAGCTTCTCAGTTGGGTCTCCTCCAGCTGTATGGCCTCAGGCACGTGACTCCAGGCCTCAGTTTCCCCCTGTGATGTACCTAAGCCTCATAGACTGGAAGGAGGATTCAATGAGATGCCTCTGCCCAAGGGCCTCAGGGTAAACAACACTGGCCCTATTGTGCCTGTGCAAGGCAGCTCCAGCAGCATCTGTTTGGGGCCAGAGTCCCACCGTAGGTCATGGGATAGGGGATTGGAGCTACAAGAGCAGGACCCAGGTTTTCGGGCAGCCATGTCAGAGGACCAAGGCGAGGATGTGGGATATCAGGGCACCCCAGAGAGTGGGAGTCCCCTGGGCTGGTCCTCTAAACTGGCTCCTCATGCTGAAACCTCCTCACAGAGCCACTGAGTTCTCACACTCCACCTTCCCATCCTCAGAACATGATACCTCATGTGCACAGCCATCCTGCTTCCTCTCAGCCCCTCACCTCCCACAGCCCCAGCAACTCTCCCTCCTCCCCTTCCTTGGCCCCTGGCCTCCTCAGTAACCACTAACATCTCCCTGCTGCGCTCATGGAGTCAGCTCCTTCCCTTGATTTTGGAGGCTCCAGGGACCTGGCTCCTGCTCACCCTGCAACCTCCACCCTCTCCACAGCCCCAACTTCTGTTCCAGCCCAATGGAGCAACTTTCCATGCCTCTGTGGCCTGGCACATGCTGTTCTGTGGCCTGGAATGCTCTCCCTTGTCATCAGATCAGCTGCTCTTTCTTTCGGACTCAGTCTGGGCCAGCACTCCTCCAGGGAACTGCCCCAAGGCGACTCTTCATCCCAAGTGTTATCCACTGAATTGTGCCCTCCAGAGAAAAATATGTTCAAGTCTTAACCCCGGGCACCTGCACATGTGACCTTATTTGGAAATAGGGTCTTTGCAGATGTAATTAGTTAACATGAGATCATACTGGAGTAGGGTGGGTCCTAATCCAATATGACTGGTGTGCTTATAAAAAGAGACAGGTACAGAGGGAAGACAGCCATGTGAAGACAAAGGCAGAGATCAGAGTGAGGTATATAGAAGCCAAGGAACACCAAGGACTGCCAGGAAGCACCAGAAGCTAGGAAGAGGCAAAGAAGGATCCTCCCCTAGAGCTTCAGAGACAGCCTGGCCCTGGAAACACTTTGATTTTGGACTCCTAGCCTCCAGACCTGTGAAAGAATAAACTGCTGTTGTTCTAAGCCACCCAATTTGTGGTATCTTGTTATGGCAACCCTAGGACACTAATACACCAAAGCTCTGTCACCATGTCTGTTTACTTGTCTGTCACCCCCACTAGACTGTTGGTAGGGGTTGTCACTAACCCTTGAGCTTGGCCCAAGGCCTGGCCTGGAGGTGGGGCTGCCAGTGTTTGAAAGATTCCTCAGGGATGTTTCTGTGCCAGCCTTTTGTCCTGGCCTTTGCAAACACCCCTCTGTGCCCCACTCCTTCCCTAGGACTTATTCACCTTTCCCTACCTCATTTCTCTCTGCAGTGCAACATTGTGCTAAGGGCATCCACTCTGAAGTCACACAGACCTGGTTTCACAGCCTGCTCAGCTATTTCCCAGCTATGTTGCCTCACGGTGCTGAGCCTCAGTTCTCACATCTGCAAAATGGACAGAACAATAGCTTGGATGTCCTAAGGCTATTGTAAGTATTAAGAGTATTCGCCAAGTCCATAGACATCATGAACCAAAACCAAACCAGTTGCCCTCAAGTTGATTCCAATCATAGGCGTTCAATAAACTTTCACTATCACTGGAACACTTGAAGATCAATATCCTAGGCATTCGTGAGCCGCAACGGACTGGTATTGGCCATTTGAATCGGACAGTCATACAGTCTACTATGTCAGGAGTGACAAAATGAAGAGGAATGGCATTGCATTCATCATCAAAAAGAACAGTTCAAGATCTATCCTGAAATACAGCACTGTCAGTGATAGGATGATATCCACGTGCCTACAAGGAAGATCAGTGTGATGGTTAACGTTGTGTGTCAACTTGGCTGGGCCATGATTCTCAGTATTTTGGTAGTCATATAGTGTTGTGATCACTTCCCTGTTGAGATTTGATATGTGATCACCCCGAAGATGGGATCTGCTGTGAGGAGCCAATCAGTTGAAAGAGAGTTTCCTTGGGCGTGTAGCCTGCATTGAATATAAGCAAACATTCTGGCAAGGCTTGGGGGCTTTTTGCTCATGCTGGATCCTAGAGCTGGCTCCTGTTCATCTGACCTCTGGTTCTTGGGACTTGAAGTAGCAGCTTACCTGGGATCTTGGCTGCCAATCTTGGGATTCATTGATCTTCACAGCCTGTGAGCAAGAGCCCTGCTCTCTCACCTGCCGATCTTGGGTTCCCCAATCCCTGTGGCTACGTGAATCAGGAGAAGCTTCATCCTGACCCACGAGCTTGGGACGTTCCAAGTTCTGCAATTGTGTGAGCCACTTCCTTGATATAAATCTCAATATATATGTATATTTATATGCTTTACTGGTTTTGCTTTTCTAGAGAACCCAGCCTATGACAATCAGTTAATAATGACTATTATTCAAATTTATGCACCAACCACTAATGCCAAAGATGAAGAAATTGAAGATTTTCACCAACCTCTGCAGTCTGAAATTGATCAAACATGCAGTCAAGATGCGTTAATAATTACTGGTGATGGGAATGTAAAAGTTGGAAACAAAGAAGAAGGATTAGTAGTTGGAAAATATGGCCTTGGTGATAGAAACTATGCCAGAGATTGCATCATAGAATTTTGGAAGACTAGTGACTTCTTCACTGGAAATACCTTTTTTCAACAATATCAGTGGTAACTATACACATGAGCCTCACCAGATAGAATACACAGGAATCAAATCGACTGCATCTGTGGAAAGAGACAATGAATAAGCTAGGGGCTGACTGCGGAACAGACCATCAATTGCTCATATGCAAGTTCAAGTT
Source organism: Dugong dugon (assembly GCA_030035585.1). Taxonomy (NCBI): domain Eukaryota; kingdom Metazoa; phylum Chordata; class Mammalia; order Sirenia; family Dugongidae; genus Dugong; species Dugong dugon. The sequence goes on from CM057471.1 coordinate 74,069,335, forward strand.
AAAGCTGAAGAAAATTAAAACAAGTCCACAACAGCCAAAATACGACCTTGTGTATATCCCATATGAGTTTAGAGACCATCTCAAGAATAGATTTGATGCATTGAACACTAATGACTGAAGACCAGATGAATTTGGGAAGACATCAAGGACATCATACATGAAGAAAGCAAAAGGTCATTAAAAAGACAGAAAAAAGGAAAAAGAGACCAAAATAGATGTCAGAAGAGACTCTGAAACTTGCTCTTGAACATGGAATAGCTAAAGTGGATGGAAGAAATGATGAAGTAAGAGAGCTGAACAGAAGATTCAAAGGGCATCTCGTTAAGACAAAGTAAAGTATTACAATGAAATGTGCAAAGACTTGGTATTAGAGAACCAAAGGACCTGGACAGAGTGAGAGAAAAATGTAGAACAAAATTCAACTTCACCAAAAAAAGACCAGACTTACTGGCCTGACAGAGACCGGAGGAACCCCCAAGACTATGGCCCCTGGACACCCTGATAACTCTGAATTGAAGACACTCCCAAAGCCCACTTTTCAGACAAAGATTAGACAGGCCTATAAATCAAACAAGTACACACGTGTGGAACGTGTTTTTAGTTCAATCAAATATATGAGACCACGGCTATCACCACCGACTGCTCTGACCCGGATCGCGACAGAGGGTTCTAGACAGAGCTGGAGAAGGATGTAGAAAAAAATTCTAACACACACAAAAAAAGACCAGATTTACTGACCTGAAAGAGACTGGAGAAACCCCGAGAGTATGGCCCCCAGACACCCTTTTAGCTCAGTGGTGAAGTCACTTCCAAGGTTCACCGTTCAGCCGGGGATTGGACAGCCCCATAAAACAAAACGGGACTAATGAGGCACAGCAGTCCGGGGACAAGGACTAGAAGGCAGAAGGGGACAGGAAAGCTGGTGATAGGGAACCCAAGGTTGAGTAAGGACAGTGTTGACATGTACTGGGGTTGTTAACCATTGTCACAGGGTAACGTGTACTAACTGTTTAATGAGAAACTATTTTGTTCTGTAAACATTCATCTAAAGTGAGAATAGCAGTACAACTGGGAGAACGTAGTCGATGTCACTGAACCGTGCATGTAGAAATTTTTGAAATGGTGTATCTTTGGCTATGTATATTTTCACCAAAAAAAAAAAAAGGTCAAGAAGGGAGAGGGTTGACATGTCGTGGGGTTGTTAACCAATGTCATAAAACAATATGTGTACTACTGTTTAATGAGAAACTATTTGTTCTGTAAACCTTCACCTGAAGTACAATTAAAAAAATTTAAAAAAACATACAAGACCAAATGGGCAACTCTTGCCCCAAAACAAGACGAGAAGGCAGGAAGAGACAATAAAACTGGATGAATGGATATGGGGAACCCAGAGTGGAAACGGAGGGGGTGCTGTCACATTGCAGGGATTGCAACCAATGTCACAAAACAATCTGTGTATAAATTTTTGAATGAGAAACTAGCTTGTGCTGTAAACTTTCACCTAAAGCACAAGAATTATAAAAAGAAAAAAACTGAAAGGGAAGAACATGCTTGGCATTTTTCAAGCTGAAAGAACTGAAGAAAAAATTCAAGCCTTGAGATGCAATTTGAAACAATCTATGGGCAAAAAATTGAACGATGCAGAAAGCATCAAAAGAAGATGGAAAGAATACACAGAGTAATTTTACCACGAAGAATTGGTTGACCTTCAACTATTTCAGGAGGTAACATATGATCAAGAACCAATGGTTCTGAAGGAAGAGGTCCAAGCTGCACTGAAGGCACTGGTAAAAAACAAGGCTATAGGAATTGATGGAACACCAATTGAGATGTTTCAACAAACATATGCAACGCTGGAAGTGCTCACTCATCTATGCCAAGAAATTTGGAAGACAGCAACCTGGCCAACTGCCTGGGAGAGATCCATATACATGCCTATTCCAAAGAAACGGGATCCAACGATGTGGAAATTATCAAACAATATCATTAATATCACATGCAAGTAAAATTTTGCTGAAGATCATTCAAAAGCGGTTGCAGCAGTACATCCACAGGGAACTGCCAGAAATTCAAGGTGGATTCAGAAGAGGGCATGGAATGAGGGATATCACTGCTGATGTCAGATGGATCTTGGCTGAAAGCAGAGAATACCAGAAAGATGTTTACCTGTGTTTTATTGACTGTGCAAGAGCATTAGACTGTGTGGATCATAACAAATTATGGATAACATTTCAAAGAATGGGAATTCCAAAACACTTAACTGTGCTCATGAGGAACCTGTACATAGAACAAGAGGCAGTCATTTGAACAGACCAAGGGGATACTGCATGGTTTAAAGTCAGGAAAGGTGCACATCAGGGTTGTATCCTTTCACCATACTTATTCAATCTGTACGCTGAGCAAATAATCCGAGAAGCTGGACTATATGAAGAAGAACAGGGCATCGGGATTGGAAGACTACTCATTAACAACCTGCATTATGCAGACGATACAATTTTGCTTGCTGAAAGTGAAGAGGACTTGAAGCACTTACTGGTGAAGATCAAAGACTACAGCCTTCAGTATGGATTACACCTCAACATAAAGAAAACAAACATCCTCACAACTGGACCAATAAACAACATCATGATAAATGGAGAAAACATTGAAGTTGTCAAGTATTTCATTTTACTTGGATCCACAATCAACATGCATGTAAGCAGCAGTCAAGGAATCAACGTATGCATTGCACTGGGCAAATCTGCTGCAAAAGACCTCTTTAAAGTGTTAAAAAGCAGAGATGTCATTTTGAGGACTAAGGTGTGCCTGACCCAAGCCAGGGTATTTTCAGTCGCCCCACATGCATGTGAAAGCTGGACAATGAATAAGGAAGACTGAAGAAGAAATGATGCCTTTGAATTATGATGTTGGTGAATAATACTAAATATACCATGAACTGCCAGAAGAAAAAAGTCTGGCTTGGAAGAAGTACAGCCAGAATGCTCCTTAGAAGCGAGGATGGCGACTTCGTCTCATGTACTTTGGACATGTTATCAGGAGGGACCAGTCCCTGGAGAAGGACATTATGCTTGGTAAAGTAGAATGTCATCAACAGAGACGAAGACCTTCAATGAGATGAACTGACATAGTGGTCGCAACAGTGGGCTCAAAACATAGCAACGACTGTGAGGATGGCACAGCACTGGGCAGTGTTTTCCTCTGTTGTACACGGGGTTGCTTTGAGTCAGAACCTACTCAACGACACCTAATGACAACAACAACATCATTGTGTTGCTCTTATTATTATGTATCATCTGGCCTGGCTTGTTTCGATCACCTCCTACCATGTGTCTGTGTCTCCTGTCACTGTAGCTCTCTGCTCCAAGCTGACCACAACTTGGATCATTTCTTCTGCACTCAGAACACTTCATGGCTCCCCATTGCTTCCCTTAGGATGTGAAAACTCCGGCTAATTTTCAAAGCTCTTCATTAAGGGATCATGGTTCTGGATTTTCTCATGAGGCCACCTCGACTAGTGACAAAAGTCCTTCAAGTGATAGAGACTAGAGGAACTCCTGAGACTCTCATCCTAAAATAGCCTTTGACCTTGGAACTGAAGCCACTCCCGTTGGTCACCTTTCATCCAAATAATAGACTGGCTTATAAAATAATCAGAATCTCCGTGAATACTGTGCTCCCTTAAATAATCAATGCTATAACACCAAATGGTCAACATGTATCCTAAAACAAAGATGAGAAGCTAAGGAGGGGCAGGGAAACTAGATTAATGGAAACAGAACAAAAGGAATGGAAATAATGAGAACATTGACACACTGTGAAAAATGTGACCATGTCATGGAACAAGTTGTATAAAAATTGCTACGTGGGTACCTAATTTGCTATGTAAACTTTAACCTAAAACACAATAAAATTTTTTTCTTTAAAATCCTTCAAGGAGGAAGGGGCTTCCTTGCAGCTGGTACAGATGGTCCCCTCAACACACACCCTCCTGCCACCCACATCTCCGCCAGAGGGAACTAAGTGACCCTAGGCAGGTCACTCACCTCATAGAACTTCTAGTTCCCTCTGCTGCAAAGTGGCACTAGTACCAGTCCCTGTGGTGACGGCCCCCTCTCAGGGAGTTGTAGGATACAGGGGGATAATGGGTGCAGAGAGCTTAGCCCGGTGTCAGGCACGGGGCGAGGGCTCAAGGAAGGCCACCCAAGCCTCATGGCCCACAGCCCTCCACAAAAGCTTTGGAGTGAGGCCAGAATCCACACGAAGCCTCGCCCTCTCAGAATTCCCCTGCCTTTCCAAACTGAATATTACCCTGATTGTGTTGTAGGGAACAGAAGGGAACATTTGTTCTTTAAAAAAAAAAAAAAAAAATCTCTATTTACAAAAGTAGTACATGTTAATTGTGGACAATTTTGAAATTAAGATAAACCAAAGAGAAAATTTTAAATGCTCTATAATTCATCACCCATCTACAACCACTTGCAGCACTGGAGCTTCTAGTCTCCAGACTTTCTAATGAATGTGTAGCGAGAGCTGCTCTTTGAGCACCGGAAGGGGATCATAGAACACTCTGTTGAGTAATTGGATTCTTCAGTTCTCCCGTGGAACTGAACTTCATCTATACCAGAGTACTGAGAGAGCTCTCCCCGCCCAGCAGCTGATCAGAAGTGCAGAGTCTCAGCCCTGCCCCCGCCATGGAACTGCTGAATCAGAATCTGCATTTTCCCAGGATCCCCAGGGGTTCCTCAGCACAGGACGGTTTGGGAAGCAGATCTATACCCTCCTTTCCAATGGAGGCCAAGGGTCCACTGTGTAGATGCATTCACACTAATTTCACCCAATCTGCTACTGTTGAACATGGAGGTGGTTTCCAAGTTTTGATATTATAAATGACGCCACCATGAATAGCATCGCTCTAGCTAAAACCCTGGGTGGCACAAATGGTTAATGCTCTGCTCTACTAACCAAAAGGTTGGCGGTTCAAGGCCACCCAGAGGTGCTTCAGAATACAGCCCAGGCAATCTACTTCTGAAAAATCAGCCATTGAAAATCCTATGGAGAACAGTTCTACTCTGACACACATGAGGTTGCCATGAGTCGGAGTTGACAGCAACTGGTTCTGGCTAAAACCCCGGGCACACTGTGGGTATTTTCCTGGAGTGAATATTATGGAGGCCGAGGGGTGTGTGTGTGTGTGTGACAGCACTCTTCCAAAGTCCCACAAATGCTGGCCCAACCAGGACTCGACCCTCAGGCCGACCAGGCCCTTCCCACTACACCTGCTCTGCTGGCCTTTGCTTTGCGTGAGTTTTCCATTCAGAAGGGCAGCCCCTGGGTGGAGATGTGGGTCCCGAGCCCGCCCTAGGGCTGGGCTCACATCAGCTCCTGTCTGCCCTGTCCCAGGCAAGCAGGACCACTGTGTCCTAGTGATAGATGAGGTGTGACAGGGCCACGCTTGGCTGGGCCAGATGGGGGCCTCACTCTACGGTGGGAACCTCGAGGGGACTGCAGGCGGGGCTTCAGGGAGGGGAGTAGGAAACATAGAGGAACAAGAAGGGTTTCCAGGTCAGGGAGGAGTGGGGCTCAGGCTCGAGAGAGAAGAGGGGGCCGTGAAGGACATCAACAGGGAATCCTCCGGCTTCCTGGTGCCTGTGATAGGAGACACAGCCGTGTGAGCATGAATCCTTTTGGGGGAAAACCTTGGCGGGGAACAGAATGCAGTGATGGCAGCAGATTCTATTAAAAGCAATTCTCATTACTGTACCGTTAATTATTAATAGGATTGGGCAAATAAAGGATGGAAAACCCAGCTGGGCCTGACTCAAACCTTACCTCTGAAGCAAATGGCTTTTGGTTCACATCCAGGAGACCCAGCCATGAACATGCCTATTGGAAAAGCAATGACAGCCTGGAGGCTGGCACAGTGGGAGGGGCACCACTTACGTCTGCTTAAAAAAGATAAAGACAAAGAAGCAAGCTGAAGAGGGTACTCATGGGAGGTGAACGCAGAGAACCTGTCCATTCTCCAGGGCTTAACTTTTTGACCTAGGTGACCTGGTTGTCCTTTCCTTTAGGACACATCCATCCACTGGGACAGGCACTGCAGGCCTCATCCTTCTCTGAGTACCACCCCAGCCCTTGGGGCTAGTAAGCCCCTGAAGAGGTCTAGAGAGGAATTTTCTCCACATAGTAGCGATAGAAACCACAGTGCCAGGTTTGAGAAGACCCTGAGGAGAGAAAAACCATCCCACTTTTCTGCCCCCACTCTTGCCCTATCCACCAAACGTCTAAACATTCTTCAGAGCCCAGCTCAGATGGCCTCTCCTCCAGGCAACCCCGCCTGGTCCCAGCTGTGCTAGCACCAAGGATATAGACACTTTCCTGCCCTCGTGGAGCCATCAGCCTCGCAGGAGTTCAGCGGTTTTATTAGCCAAATAACCATCCCAAACTATGATGACAACCTGGAATCATGCTCTAAATCAGGAAGGTGGTAACCATGCTTCATGAGAGCAGGAATCCTGATGCATCTGTCACTGTCTCTCCTCCAGAGCCACCTGAAGCAAAGTAGGTGCTCACAGATTGGTGATTTGGGGGCACGAGAATGAGGTCTTCTAGATGGAGACACCCCTCGGGAGCCTTAGAGAGGAGAGGGACCAGGGTGCCTACCTTCCAAGTCTCCCCAGAAGCTGGAACCCGGGCCTGTACCTCATTCCTCTATCCTTGCAAAACCCTCCTGGATTATTAGCTGATTTATCTTGACCTCCTCTATGATGCCAAGCAGTAAAGGCACTACAGTTTTGGAATAAATGAATGCATGAATGAATAAGTCTGGGTTAAAAAAAAAAAAAAAAAAAGCCTGTGAACTTCAGTGTAAAATGGCATCTGGTTAGAAACACCCTGATGCAGCTGTTCTTATTTTTCCACTAAATACCCATGAAGGCAGAAAGATGAAACCTCACTCAGTGTTGGAAAGTGGGAGGAACCACTGCTAATGATACCAGTGGGGGAGTGTGGGAGAGGAACCTGTGACACAGAGACGAGGGCACAAAGGTGGGAAGCCGTCTGAACCTTCTCCATTTGCTCCCACTCAGAGACCTGGGAGGCATTGTTGGTTCAGTGGTAGAACTCCCGCTTTCCATGCGGGAGACCTGGGTTCAATTCCCAGCCAATGCACCTCATGCACAGCCACCACCTATATGTCAGTGGACGTTTGTGTCTTGCCATGACACATACTGAACAGGTTTCAGCACAGCTTGCAGACTAAGATGGACAAGAAAGAAAGGTCTGGCAATCTACTTCTGAAAATCAGCCAGTGAAAACCCTATGGATCATAATGGCCCATTTCACGACCAATCATGGGGATGGTGCAGGACTGGGCAGCATTTTGTTCCATTGTGCATGGGGTCACCATAAATTGGGAGCTGACTCAATGGCAGCTAACAGCAACAACAACAGAGACTAGGAATCCGTGCCAGTTGTCTTCTCCCATAGCTGCTAATCTGTGAGGCCATTCAGAGAAAGTGGGCAGGGAAGGGGGCTTTCATGGTGCATGGTATTCTGGGAAGCAAGTATGAGTATGATGAATGTAGCAGTGGATTGGAGGAGAGCGGTAGCAAATGCTCCAGGAGCAGTGTACGCTGAGACTTTTGCTTATTCATGTGTTCCATCAGTTTAGAATATCTGAGAACGAGATAGTGGAGCAGGAGCAGACACTGTCTTCACTCAGCAGTGCTGCAATTGGCAGAAACCTGCAAATGGATCGAGCAAAGCCCACTTCATTCTGTTGCCCAGGCCAAAAACTGAGACGGGGATTTAGCCACCAAACAAGTGGTAGGGGAATAGGATCAAAAGCAATCTATACACCTCATCTATTTATAAACTTGGAGTCTGGATGGATGTTTCTGTGTTTGAGGGAAAATACAGAGGGAAAAACAACAACAAAGGGTTGTGGGGTGGAAAAAATGCAGAACAAGGAAAAGGAATTAGCATTCTGAAGCACTGAAGAAGAGTGTGCTGTTGACAGTGATTTCCTAAAGGGATCAGAAAAAAATGTCAAGAAACTGTGTGGTAACTTTAATAGAAAGACATGGTCTCAGCAAAACAAGAGCGGAAAACCATAAGGGCAGCCCAGACAGACATGAAAAGGCAGCATAAGGATACGAAAAGGGAAGAGGATGGCGTAGTGGATTCATTCGTGGCTCCCAAAAACATATTCCCAAGTCCTAACCCCAGTACCTGTGAGTGTGACCTTATTTGGAGAAAGGGTCTTTGCAGATGTAATTAAGTTAAGGATCTTGAGATGAGGTCATCCTGGATTACCCAGCTGGGTCCTACCTCCAATGACAAATATGCTTATAAAAAGACACAGAAGAGGACAAAACCCAGAGGAGAAGGCCACATGAAGATAGAGGCAGAGAGAAGAGTTAGGCACCTACAAGCCAAGGAATGCCAAGGATTACTGGCAGCCACCAGAAACTAGCATAGGGGCATGGAATGGACTCGCCCTCAGAACCTCCAGAAGGAACCAACCCTGCCAACACCTTGATTTAAGACTTCTGGCCTCCAGAACTGTGAGAGAATAAATTTCTGTTGTTTTAAGCCATTCGGTTGTGGTAGTTTCTTAAGGCAGTCCTAAAAAATGAATAGGTGTGACGTTGGTTTTGGTTTTTGGTTTAGGAAACCTTAATACAGATGGGCTTAGGAAGCATTGCAAGGAAAGAAAAAAACATAATATCAGAATCCACACTGGAGGCAGTAAAGAGCAGAAACTGTAATGCAGAAAATAAAATCAGTGATGGGGTGGCCAACCTTAGGACGCTTTCTAAAAAGTGTGGCAGACATCAAGAGATGAAAATGAAGCAAGAGAAGCTGGTAAGGATAAAGGGTAGAGAATGAAGAGGCAGCAAACACGTAACTGGGGTTCTTGAAGAAAAGGCCAGAATAAGAGATAATTTAGAACATAATGAATGAAAACTCATCTGTGCTTTAAAAAGAAATGAGAAGATCTGAATATGAAGATTAGAAAAGTTAACTGAATTCTGGGCAAAATAAATAGAGACTTCTACCTAGACATGTCCTCTAAAACAATGTGAATTACACAATAATGAAAAGATTGTATATGCCTCCAGGAAGGAAAATGAGCTACTTACAAAGGAACAAAAACCAGGCTGGTTTCAGATTGTGCAATACTAGATGCTAAAAGATAAGGGAGTCATTTTTTTATGTGGTTTTGTGGAAAATACTGAGGCTTTTATTACTCAGAAATGTGCTCCCATCAGCTGGAGTGTGTGTGACAATATTAGAGTTCAAGACTGATAACCCTGTGGCTCAAAAAGCCTAGGTACAGTACTAAAACCAGTTAAGAAGAAGCAAGTCTAAAAAGTGATTGCAAATACTGTGTTTAGACTGAATACAAACGTCAAAAATTATTCCTGAAAGAGAAATCTTATAATAGAAAAACTAAGAGTAAAATTATAAACCAGATATCTACTAACCAAAGTTTAGGGAAGACGAAAGCAAAAAATCAGAGTCCATAAAACAAAATGCAGGAAACGAAAGGAAGCAGCCAGAAGGATAAAAAGAAAAAGCTGAAATTAGCTTTCTCATGGAAATGAGATCCAATGTTAATAATGAATGTAAATGCACTACATTTTCCTAGCAAAATATCAAAGATTCTCAGATTGGATAAAACAAAAACTAAAAAATCCAACTATATTTTGCTTATAAGAAATAAATTTTTTTATAAAAGGTCCTCCAACATTGAGAAGGGAGAGTGTTGACATGTCGTGGGGTTGTTAACCAATGTCATAAAACAATATGAGTACTGACTGTTTAATGAGAAACTATTTGTTCTGTAAACCTTCATCTAAAGTACAATTTTAAAAAAACTAAAAAAAAAGAAATTTAAAACTAAAGGGCATGAAAAGGTTAAGATTAAAAGATTGGGCAAAGTAATATGAGGCAAATCCAAGTCAAATGAAAGCAGAGATAATAACATCTTCACAGACAAAAATTATGAGATGAGACAGAAGGTCATGGTCATTTGTATTGTTAAAGGGTACAATTCACAATAAAGATCTGATCACCACGATTCTTTATATCCTACACTACACTGGATCCAACTAGGGGAAGCAATAACTTAGACATGCATATGAGGACAAATGGACAAAATGCAGTAGTTGGAGAGACTTTAACACACTTCTGTTTTTGGCAGATTTAAATAGTGCCCTTCCCACATACATAGTTTGTGAAGGATCAGAATAATATAATTAATAAGGTTGATTTAGTCATTGAACTTAGTACCCTACAAATAAAAGATACTCAATTCTTTGCCAGAGCCCATCAAACATTTATGGAAATTGATCATATATTAGGCCATAAAGAAAAATTCAATATAATCCCCAAACCAGATACAGTGAAAGCCTCATCTTTGACCACAGTGCAATTAAGCTAGAAATTATTAACAAAAGTTTAAATTCAAAAGCCAGCCATTTGAAAATTAAAAACCACTTTTGTAAATAACTCTAAATAAAACTTACCATGACAAACTATTTTTAAAAAAAAAATCACACTGCGAGTGCCATATATGTAAACATATGGGAAAGTGGTTAGAATGTTACCAGGTGGAAAATTCATAGCTCTATGTTACCAGTTTCTTAAATGAGAAAGGATGAGAGTCAATACATTAAGAACTCAAGAAATGAGAAAAAAGAACAACAAAATAAAGCTGAGGAAAAGAGAAAGAAAGAATCAATAAAGATAAAAAGCAGTATTTAATAAACTAGAAAAGACAAAAACAGTAGCACTAAAGAATAAATCTACAACCTGTTTCTTTGAAAGTATACTAAATGAGGTAAACTTCTAGCAGATCCAAATAAGCAGAGAGAAGTGAATGCACAACAGGCATGAAGACCGGAAATTTATAAAATTAAGATATACGAGTAAAACTTTGTGTTAGTAAATTTGAAAATATGACTAAACAGACATTCTGTAAAAAGACATAAATAACCAAAACTGATTTAACAAGTAGAAGAAAATCTAAAAGACTTATTATCACAGAATAAATTGAAAAGGTAGGGAAAGAGCTACTTCCTAGAGAAGTGTTGGGCCCAGCTACTTTTGTTGGCAAGTTTTTTCAAATATTCTGTTTCAGAACAAAGGAAAGATGGAAAGCAACCCCAGTCATCTTAAAAATGTGGCATAACCCTAAAATGAAGAGCTGGCAGAGAGCACAAATCTACAGACCAGTCTTTTTTGCGAAGATGATAAACCAGCAAACCAGTTGCCGTCAAGTTGATTCTCACTCATTGCAACCCTATGCGTGTCAGGGTAGGACTATGCTCCGTAGGATTTTCAATGGCTGCTTTTTCAGAAATAGATTGCCAGGCTTTTCTTCTGAGGCACCTCTGGGTGGACCTGAACCACCAACTTTTGGTTAGCAGCTGAGCACATTAACTGTTTGCCCCATGCAGGGACTCCAAGAATATGATAAATATCCAAATAAAACACTAACAAGTTATCCTGACTGAGACTTTTTAAGACACAAGAAACAGAAATCCACTCAAATGAGCTCAAGGAAGGGTGAGTTTAGTTATAAGGATTCAGAGATGTCACCAAATTAAAGAGCATAAGAAACCACAGCCAGGCTCCAATGGAACCCAGGCGTCCAGGCCTAGGCCCTTATCTGCAGACTTGGCTCGTCTGCTCCTTGCCAGACTGCCAAAGGTCAGTGATTTTTCAACAGTTGACTTTTAGGGTCTTTCAGGCTCCCAATTCTAAAATTAGTAATGAAAGGGTGCTTCCTTAAGATGACTGTGATAACATCGGTGATGTTCACCAACGGGATTGAGCTTTCCACTGGGGTCAGGCAAGCCATGTGACGTGCTTTAGCCAATGAAAATATGAGTACAATTAACGTGTGCCACTTCTAGGTAAAAAGCTTGTTGCGGTCAAGTCAATTCCAACTCATAGCCACTCTATAGGACAGAGTGGAACTGCCCCCAAAGGGTTTCCAAGGAGCAGTTGGTGGATTCGAGCTGCTGACCTTTTGGTTAGCAGCTGAACTCTTAACCACTGCGCCACCAGAGCTCTGTGCCACTTCTAGGTAGTAGCTTTCATTACTGGTTTAAGACTCTCCAACTCTACTTCCCCCATGGAAGCATTTGTTAGTGTAGTGGTGCAATGATGAGCCAATCACAGCTGTGCTAGAGAATTGCCTGGACCCACAGCAGGCTTAGTATGAGCAAGAAATAAACCTTTCTCAAGTCATGAGATTTGGGGGAGTTATTTTTTACTGCAACATAATCTAGTTTATCCTGATTGATTTGATGACAAAGAATATCTATCTGTAGTCAAGCACCAATATCATATTTAACAATGGAATACTGCAGGTATTCTTAGCCATGCCAGAAATAAGGCAAGGATGCTTAATAAAGCCTCTATAATTTTACTTTGCTCTGAAAGTTCTAGACAATGTAGTAAGACAAGAAACAGAAATTAAAGTACAGTCACTAAAAAGAGGGAGGCAAAATTATCTTTATTTGTGGACAATATAATTGTCTACTTGAAAACCCAAGGGAACCAAATGAAAAACTATCAAGTAATAGGAGAGTTCTATAAAAGTTGTTAGTTATCACATAAACATACAAAAATCTATAGCTTTCCTCCCTCCTTCCTCATTTGGGCTTTCTATTGAACTGATGGTTTTCTTTATTCCTTCCTTTTATAGCTACTGGTTTGAAAGTTATACATTCTATTTTTGCCTTTTAGAGGTTATTTTTTAACTTTTAACATGCATAATTGACTCGACACAATCTAAATCAATATTTTTCACCCTCCTCTTAGACAGTACAAGGATTTGAAGTGATTTAACTACAATCTTACTTTCCAGTTTCCATGTTATTATTGTCTAGTATTTTAGTTCACCTGGTTTAAATTCTACGTTTGTCATTATTATTGTCAATCTCTACAGCTAACACTCATTTGGATTTTATCCATGTTTTGATACCTTTGCTCATCATTGTTTCTTTCATCACATACTTGATACAGAACTTGGTTTCCTTTTTCTTTAGGTAATCCTTTATCAGTTCTTACAGCAAACCTCTCTGAGTGGTAGAATCCCTTAGTCTCTGTCTGAAATGTCTTTGTTTTGCCCTCAATTTTGAAAGACAGTTTAGCTGAAAGATCGTTTATGTTGACAATATTTTCCTTTATTATTTTGGAGATATTATTATTACATTGTCTTCTGGCCTTTGTTGTTGCTGGTGGATTTTGTTGTTTCTTTGTAGGCTGTGTGGTGTCGTGGTTAAAGTACGTGTCTTAGAGTTGGGCTGCCTGGGTCAAGTCCTAGCCCTGCCATTAATCATTGTGTAATTTTATGTCCAGTTAGCCACTGGTCATAATTCTCCCATTTGGGCAGGGCTCAGCTAGCCAGTACTTCTGTTGGTCTTGTCTAGGGTTGCTTGTGCGGCTGGCCTCATCTGGGGCTTGACTGGGGTGGAGGATTCAAGACAGTTCCACTCACACGTCTGACAACTGGTGCTGGACATCTTGGTTTTTGTCCACCAGAAGACTACACAGGGCTTCTTAACATGGTGGTGGAAGTATTCTAAGAGCAAAAAGAGAAGCTGCAAAGCCTCTTAAGGCCTGGCTTTGGAAGTTGCACAACATCAACTCTGCCGCTTTCTATTGGTTAAAGCAAGTCTCAAGGCCAATCCAAATTCAGGGCGTGGGAAATCAACTCTACTTCTTGTAGGGAGGAGCAGTAAAGTCACATTGCCAAAGGATGTGGTCATGAGGAAGTACGGTTTATTGGGGGCCACTACTGTAACAAAAGATTACTTAAATCACATTGTTGTTAGGTGCCATTGAGTTATTTCCAACTGATAGTGACCCTATGCACAACAGAACGAAATACTGCCAGGTCCTGCACCATCCTCATAATCCTTGTTATGTATGAGCCCATTGTTACAGCCACTGTGTCAATCCATCTCATTGAGGGTCTTCCTCTTCTTCACTGACCCTCTACTTTACCAAACATGGTGTCCTTCTCCAGGGACTGGTCCCTTCTGATAACATGTCCAAAGTAAGTGAGATGACTGTACTTCTTCTAAGACGGATTTGTTCATTTTTCTGGCAATCCATTGTATATTCAGTATTCTTCACCAACACCATGATTCAAAGGCATCAGTTCTTCTTAGGTCTTCCTTATTCATTGTCCAGCTTTTGCAAGCATATGAGATGACTGAAAATACCATGGCTTGGGTCAGGCGCACCTTAGTCTTCAAAGTGACAGCTTTGCTTTTTAACAATTTAAAGATGTCTTTTGCAGATTTGCCCAATGCAATACATCATTTGATTTCTTGACTGCGGCTTCCATGGGAGTTGATTGTGGATCCAAGTAAAAGGAAATCCTTGACAATTTTAGTATTTTCTCTGTTTATCATGATATTGCTTATTGGTCCATTTGGGAGGATTTTTGTTTTCTTTATGCTGAGGTGTAATCCATACTGAAGGCTGTAGTCTTTGCTCTTCACCAGTAAGTGCTTCAAGTCCTCACTTTCAGCAAGCAAGGTGGTGTCATCTGCGTATCGAAGGTTGTTAATGAGTCTTCTTTCGTTCCTGATGCTGCATTCTTCTTCATATAGTACAACTTCTTGAATTATTTGCTTAGCATACAGATGGAATAAGTATGGTGAAAGGATACAACCCTGATGCACATTTTTCCCGATTTTAAACCACACAGTATGCCCTTGTTCTGTTCGAATGACTGTCTCTTGGTCTGTATACAGGTTCCCTATAAGCACAATTAAGTGTTCTGGAATTCTGGTTCTTTGCAATGTTATCCATAATTTGTTACGATCCATCCAGTTGAATTCCTTTGCACAGTCAGTAAAACACAGGTAAACTTCTGGTATTCTCTGCTTTCAGCCAAGATCCATCTGATATCAGCAATGATATCCCTCATTCCACGCCCTCTTCTGAGTCCAGCTTGAATTTCTGGCAGTTCCCTGTCGATGTACTGCTGCAATGGCTTTTGAATGATTTTCAGAAAAATTTTACTTGTGTATGGTGTAAATGATATTGTTTGATAATTTCCACATTCTGTTGGATCACGTTTCTTTGAAATGGGCACAAATATGGATCTCTCCCACGCAGTTGGCCAGGTAGTTGTCTTCCAAATTTCTTGGCATAGATGAACGAGCACTTCCAGCATTGCATCCATTTATTGAAACATCTCAATTGGTATTCCGTCAATTCCTGGAGCCTTGTTTTTTGCCAATACCTTCAGTGCAGCTTGGACTTCTTCTTGCAGTACCATTGGTTCTTGATCATACGCTACTTCCTGAAATGGTTGAATGTTGACCAATTCTTTTTGGTACAGTGACTCTATATTCCTTCCATCTTCTTTTCACGCTTCCTGCATTGTTCAATATTTTTCCTGCCAAATCCTTCAAAATTGCAACTTGAAGCTTGAATTTTTTCTTCAGTTCTTTCAGCTTGAGAAATGCCAAGCTTGTTCTTCCCTTTTGGTTTTCTATCTCCAGGTCTCTGTACATTTTATTACAATACTTTGTCTTCTCAAGCCGCCCTTTGAAATCTTTTGTTCAGCTCTTTTACATGACCATTTCTTCAGCTCGCTTTAGCTATTCTATGTTCAAAGGCAAGTTTCAGAGTCTCTTCTGACATCCATTGTGGTCTTTTCTTTCCTATCTTTCTAATGACCTCTTGTTTTCTTCACATATGATGTCCCTGATATCATTCCACAACTTGTCTGGTCTTTGGTCATTAGTGTTCAGTGTGTCAAATCTATTCTTCAGATGGTCTCTAAATTCAGGTGGAATACACTCAAGGTTGTATTTTGGCTCTCGTGGACTTGCTCTAATTTTCTTCAGCCTCAACTTGAACTTGCATATGAACAATTGATGGTCTGTTCTGAAGTTGGCCCCTGGCCTTGTTCTGACTGATGATATTGAGTTTTTCCATCATGTCTCTGCACAGATGTATTTGATTTAATTCCTGTGTATTCCATCTGGCAAGGTCCACATGTATAGTCACCATTTATGTTGTTGAAAAAGATATTCACAATAAAGAAGTCGCTGGTCTTGCAAAATTCTGTCATACAATCACTAGCGTCGTTTCTATCACCAAGGCCATGTTTTCCAACTACTGATTCTTCTTTGTTTCCAACTTCAGCATTCCAATCACCAGTAATTATCAGTGCATCTCGATTGCATGTTTGATCAATTTCAGACTGAGAAGTTGATAAAAATCTTCAATTTTTCTTAATCTTTATCCTTCGTGGTTGGTGTATAAATTTGAATAACAGTGGTTTTAACTGGTCTCCCTTGTAAGCTTATGGATATTATTCCATCACTGAAGCATTGTACTTCAGGATAGACTTTGAAATTTTCTTTTTGACGATGAATGCGACACCATTCCTCTTCAATTTGTCATTCTCGGCATAGCAGAATATATGATTGTCCAATTCAAAATGGCCAATACCAGTCCATTTCAGCTCACTAAGATATTGATCTTTATGCTTTCCTTTTCATTTTTTATGTCCTCCAATTTTCCTAGATTCATACTTCTTACATTCCATGTTCTGATCATTAACGAATATTTGCAGCTGTTTCTTTTCATTTTAAATTGTGCCACATAAGCAGATGAAGATTCCAAAAGCTTGATTCCATCCATGTCATTAAGGTCGACTCTACTTTGAGGAGGCAGCTCTTCCCCAGTCATATTTTGAATGTCTTCCAACCTGAGGGGCTCATTTTCTGGCACTATATCAGACAATGTTCCACTGCTATTCATAAGGTTTTCACTGGCCTATTTTTTCAGAAGTAGATTGCCAGGTCCTTTTTCATATTCTTAGTCCGGAAGCTCTGCTGAAACCTGTCCACCATGGGTGATCCTGCTGGTATCTGAAACAGCCGTGGCATAACTTCCAGCATCACAGCAACATGCAAACCACCACAGTATGACAAACTGACAGACGAGTAGTGGTAAATAACGTTAAGTGATAAAAATTACTTAAACTTTCTGAGTGCCTCATTTTCTTCATCTTTAAAATGTGGATGATAATAATAATCCTAAGAGTGTTGCTTTGAGGACTTAAAGAGCTAGTGTGTAAAGTTCTAAGAAGAGTGTGCTTTTATTATTGGTATTTTTTGGTAATTTTGTACCTTCCTTTTGGTTGCTTTTAAGTTGGGTTTTTTGGGTTTGTTTTTTGTTTGTTTTTGTCTTTAGCATATGCTGTTTCACTGTATATATCCAAGTGTAGATTTGCTTTTATTTATCCTTCTTAGGGTAATTCTTAAATCTGAGAATTTGTGTCTTTGACCAATTTTGGAATATTCTCAGACATTATCATGTTGAAGATTATCTCTCCTCCATTTTCTTCATAATTTATCTTCTTCCAGGTCTTCTTTAAGCCATATGTTGGACTTTCTAATTCTATCTTATGTGTCTCTTTTTTCATTCTATCTCTTTATCTCTTAAAACTGCATTCTGAGTAATTTTCTCAGATCTGACTTTCATTTCAAGAATATTTCTTCAGCTGTGTCTAATCTGCTATTTAACTTACCCACTGAAATTGTAATTTCAATGACTACACTTTTCACTTTTAGAAGGTCTGTTTTTCTTTCAAATTTGTCTCTTATTTCATAGTATCTTTTTATTTTCTTTTTCTTCTTTTAATAATTTAAAACACACTTGTTTTATAGTCTCTTTTGGATTGTGCTATTTTCTCAATTTCTTGGTGGTCTAATCCTCCTCTTGCTTTGTTCTTGTGGTAGATCATTTCATCCTGTGGTTTGTTATTTAGCTGTAGCTCTTCACTGGGGGCTTTGCCTTTTCGTTGAGTCTTCATTATGAAATAGCATCTTTTTTTATTACAGAAATTATTTTATTTTATTTTTATTATGCTTTAGATGAAGGGAGCCCTGGTGGCCCTGTGATTAAGAGCTCAGCTGCTAACCAAAAGGTTGGCAGTTTGAATCCACTAGCTGCTCCTTGGAAACCCTATGGGGCAGTTCTACTTGATGGCAATGGGTTTGGTTTTTTTGGTTTTAGATGAAGGTTTACAGAGCAAGTTAGTTTCTCATTAAACAATTAATACACATATTGTTTTGTGATGAAATAGCTTCTTGCTCTGGTTTTCTCTTCCCAACCTCCAGCACCTGCGGGTTTCCCATTCTTTCTTTCAAGATCAGTTGTGTTGTTGTTGCTGTTGCTGTTCAATTTCATCTACATTCCTCAGCAGGAGAAGTGTCAACATTAGTCTGCTAGGTTACTGGAAACAGAAGTTGAATTAAGTATATTATAAAGATGTCATTTAAAATCAGTAGGGAATAGATGGATTATTTATTAAATGGTAGTAAGACAACTGTTCGATAATGAGGGTGGTGTTTATAGCCTTAATATACACTATACCTAAAATAAACTGCAGACAGAACAAAGACTTAAATGTAAAAATAAAACTATAAAAGTACTACATAAAATAATGGAGGTGGGAAAATCTAATTATTTAACTAATGGTTAAAAAGAAAAACCTCTTGAATTTTTAACTACAGAAAAGCTTAAAAGCTATGTCCATGGTAGAACTAGGGAAAAAAAAAACTTAAAAGGCAACTGAGCAGTTAGAAAGATATTTGCAAGATATGATAAAGGTTCAATATCCTTAATCTACAAAGAGTTCTTGAATATCCATAAGAAAATGATTAATACCTGTTAGGAAAATGGCCATAGGACATCAAGCTTGTAATTCACAAAATAAGAAATACAAATGGTCACAAGCATATGAAAATAGGTTCTACCTCACTAATATTGAAAGAAATGCATATTAAAACAAGATATTCTTTTTAAGCTATTGAATCAGCCAAACTTTTCAAAAAGATTCAAATATCTTGTGTGGTGATGGGAAAAGGAATTCAACATGGTCATCTTCCTCTGGTAGGAGTATGTGGTGGGTTGAGTGGTTGTCCCTAAAAAGATATGTTCACATCCAAATTCCCAGAACCTGTGAATGTTACCTCATTTGGAGAAAGGGTCTTTGCAGATGGAATTAAGTTAAGATTTTCAGATGAAGAGATCATCCTGGGAGTAGAATTGCCCCATAGGTTTTCCAAGGAGTGACTAGTGGATTCGAGCTGCTGACCTTTTGGTTAGCAGCTGTAGCTCTTAACCACTGCACCACCAGGGCTCTGGGTTATAGAGGTGGGCCTTAAATCCGATGACAAGTGTCCTTATAAGAGACACTCAGAGGAGAAGACAGACACACAGAAAAAGAGGCAATGTGACCACGGAGGCAGAGATCGGAGTGATGCAGCCACAAGTCAAGGAACGCCGGCAGCCACCAGAAGCTATAAGAAGCAAGAAACAGATCCTATCCTAGGGCCTCAGAGGGAACACGGCCCTGCTGACACCTTGATTTTGGACTTCTGCCTGCAGAACTATGAGAGAATAAATTTCTGCTGCGTTATACCACCAAGTTGGTGGTAATTCATTTCTGGCAGCCCTAGGACACTAGTACAGGGGGTCATCAGAAAACATTTCTGGTGGGTGATTTGGACCTTTCGTCTTAGAAATTACCCCAAATTAATAACTGAGGCTTTATCAAAGACTTCTTGGGAAAGATATTCATTGCAGTCTTCTTCTTAAGGGAAATTGAATAAACAACCGGAATGTTCAATAATAGAGAACTAGTTAAGTAAATGATGCTTTAGCTGTATAATGATAAAGGTAAAAAATATTAATAGCTACAGTTGAGATCTTTTGATTTATTCTGCACAGGATGAGTGCTTTCTCGCCCTGGTCACATGGCCAAGGAGCCTCTGCTGTGCCTCCACCATCCAACAAGACGACTCATGGTGAAGCCATCAGAGACAATGGTACTGACGACAGGACGGATATTGGTGGCATAGTGTTGGGTTGAAAAAGTCAGTTAAGCACATCCCATTTTTGCAAAACTAAAAAGTACATTGGATGTGCAGAGAAAAAAGGCTGGAAGGCTTTACCATGCACGCTAACGGGAAGGTTACCTCCGGGGACCGAGTCATGATTTTTATTTTCTACAATCAACATGTATAGCTTTTGTCATCAGAACAAAATATTAAAAAACAAAACAACATCCTCCACACCTCAACAGACCAGGCCTGCTTCTGCCTTCGCTGTGGGAGGGGGAAGGGACAGCAGGAACCCCTGGCGTCTTCCTCCCCCGTCTGCCCTTGCTGACCATCTTCTCCCCAGCCCTGCCCCTACCTTCCCTGCACCTGCTCTTCTGTGGGCATCGATTTTTCCATCCTTCAGAGAAGCGCCTGAGGAAAAGGAAAGAGCATCTTCGGATCAATGAGCAGAGCCCTGCAGCCCCGGTGAGGGAGGGGGTGTCCATGGGGCCGCACCTGCTTGTCACTGCTCAGCCCAGAACTTGAGAAGGAGGGCATGCGACTGCGGGGGGTAGAGAAGGCTGCTCAAGGTGGAGGGGTGTGGGAGGGGAGTGCATGGGGTATGTGGTGTGGTGGTGTGTCCATGTGTGGGTGGTAGGGCTGGGTGAGTGTCTGTGAGGTTTGGGGTATGTGGGATGTATGGGGCTTCTGGGGTGTATGGGGTATGGAATGTGTTTGGAGGTTTTGTGTGTGAGAGAAATGTGGGGAGTGGTGTAGGGTAGGTGTGGTGTGGGGGTGTATATATGGGAGGTGTGTGGAGTGTGTGAGTGTGGGCAAGTGTGGGGTGATGGGAGGGTGTATACGGGGTGTGCATGTGGGGGGTGGGTTGCAGGGCAGTGTTGTGTGGATGTGAGTGTTATACTTGGTGTGGGGGGTGGGGTAGGGGTGCGGTGCGAAGGTGCGTACACGGGGGGTTGTGTGGGGGGTGGGAGGTGCGTGTTGGAGGGTGTAGGGTATGTGTGGGGTATGTGGCTGTGTGTGATGTATATGTGGTGGAGTGTGTACATGTGGATGTGGTGTGGGGTAGGAGAGCAGGGTAGGGTTGGAGGGAGGATCTGTGTGGGGCGTGGTCCCCTGCACAGGCTGTTCTATGCCTAGAGGAACAGTGCGTGATCCAAAGCCAGTCTGTGAAGCACATTCTCCCATAAACCCAGCCCACAGCTCTGTGAGGGAGGTGCTGGTTCCCGCCGACTGCCCATTTGGGGAAACCGAGGGCTGTGTGTATTTGTCTGTGAGAGAGCAGTGAGCACTGTTCTTGGTCACTCCCAGCCCGGCCCCTAGTTTCAGCTGCAAACTAGGATCCTGTATTTAGGGATGTTTCTAGGAATTCACCTGTGCTGGGGGCTGGGGGCTGGAGGGTGGGGGGGACAACACAGAGAGGAGACAGGTGCAGCCCCAGCCTCAGGAGCTCACAGTGGGGTGGGGGGATAGGTATGTGGGTGCCTCCAAGTCTGACTGGCCTCTCTGGTTCATTGGACACCCCACCCCACCCTCTCCATCACACTGTGCTTTTCTTCCTTTGTGGCCAAACCAGCTGTAGCTATTCATATTTTTTATAGCTACTAATATTTTTTATCTTTATCATTATACAGCTAAACCATCATTTACTTGACCAGTGCCCTTCCTGACTCACCCTTTGACCAAACCTTGGTCTCTTCTTTCATGAAAACGCGCCTCCTCTGGGCAGCCCCCACAGACCTGCTCTCAGACCCCTCAGACTCCCCGTGTGTCTCCTCCTGGGCACTGATCACAATGTCCTTAAAGCTTCCAGTTCACTGTTTACTGTCTATCTTTCCCCCAGCTAGACTGGGAGCTCCAGGGAAGTGGGCCTGGGACTGTGGGGTCCTCCTGCCTGGGTCTGCAGTGCCCACCCCCTGGCCTGGCACTGAGAATGGCTCAACGTGTTTGTTCCATGAATGAATGTACCATGATAATCTCTATGGAGAGGAATGTGCTGGTGGTCTGTTCCGAGGTTCTGTGTGCATGTATGCACACGTGCATCGATGTGTGTACGCGTGCGTGTGTGTATGTACACATGTGCAGATGCAGGTGTGCACGTGTTTGTGCGCATGTGTGCTTGCAGGTGTGCACACATGCATGTATGTGTGTGTATTTGAGTGTTTGTATGTATGCATGTTTGTGTGCCAGTGTGTGCATGTGTATGTGAGTGTGTGTGCACCCATGCCATGAACTCTGCTTCTTGCTCTAAGTTGGAAGAGTTGACACATCTTTCCCTCAAGTTTGCTCTCTCTCTCCTTGACCCACAGCCTACCTTTCTGCTGTCTGGCATCCTCCAATCCCAGCCCCCAACAACAACCACCACAGAAGTCTCCACTGGGCTTCAAGCCTGATGTTCAAGCCAGCTGCACTCAGGGGCTGAACATCTTGAAGGGCTTGAATCTGCCTCAAGGACACAAGTGTGCAGCATTGGCTGTATGCCTGTGCCTCTGTCAGTCTTCTCATCTGTAAGATGGGGATGATAAGTGCATCGAGCTCCCAGGGCTCCTATGACAAAGGGTTGTGCATAAAAGGCTTGGCCCCGCACCTGGCACGTAGCGAGTGCTCAGCAAATGTTACCCACCACAATGCCTCGGACAGTGACAATGGTGAGTAAGTTCCTTGGGTGGCAGCAAACCAGGCTTGGCCTTCACCATCAGAAGACTCGGGATTGAGTTACTGGGAAGGCAAGTCAAATCAGAGTTAGGGGCATGGGAAAAAATAAGAAGAAACCCTCCTTCTTGGCCGTGAGGTTCCCAGAAAATGCTGCTGGCAAGGGGTGAGGGTGGGAAATGGGAAGGATTCTGGGGAATGAAGAGCAGATGTTCCATTCAAGTGTTCTTCCTGGAGCTGCTTCTCTGGCCTGCTGTGGTCAGGGTGTGGGCTCTCCCTACAGCAGCTGTTCCTGCCCTTTCCACACCAATCCTGTGTGAGGCATGCACTGGAAATAAAACCCACACTCCTCACAGCCCCTTCCCTCCCTCTGCTCCAGCCACACCAGCCTCCTTTCTGTTCCTCCTGCACTCCAGGTGTATTCCAGCCTCAGGGCCTTTGCATCTGCCAGTACCTCTGCCTGGTATCCCCTGGCTGACTAGGTTCTCTCAAGTACCCCTGGTTACTCGCTATCACTTATCAACATCAAAAATTATCTTGTTAACATAGTTGTTTACAGGGCTTTTGTCTGGGTGTTAATCATCAGAGTAGACAAATCCCCAGCACAGTAGGGGGGCACCTGGAAGGTACTTAATAAATATCTGTAGGAAGGAAGGGAAGCCCTGGTGGCTCAGCGGTTAAGAGCTACATCTGCTAACCAAAAGGCTGGCAGGTCAAATCCACCAGCCACTCCTTGGAAACACTATGGAGCAGTTCTACTCTGTCCTGTAGAGTCGGAACCAACTCGATGACACCTAACAACAACAGGAAGGGAGGGAAGGAGGGGCAGTGGACTTCAATCTGGCACCCTCTATTCTAATCTTCAAAGTGCCAATTATTTCGTGCTTACCATGTGCCAGGGCCTAGCCCAAACTTTAGCCATCTGGGTGGCCTTGGGCAGGGTACTCCACCTCTTGGACCCCCACCATCTCCATCTTTAGGGTAAAAGGAAGCCCCAAGTCTCTGAGGGCTCCCCCAATTTGATTTTGGTGGTGACTCAGGCTTTCTGCCTCTTTGCAGTCTGCAGAGCCTGGATATGTGGGCTCTCGGGTCTGCAGCTTCCTGAGCTCACCTTGCTTGCCCACATCCCTGCCTTTGCCAATGCTCTTCCCTCTGCCAGGAGCACCTTCCCTGCTGCTGCCCAGGATTCAGTTCCAGTGTCACCTCCTCTGGGATACCTCCCTTGCCTCTGCCTCTTTAAGAACTCTCATCACCCCACATTCTGACAGTTTATTTCTCTGTCTCCCATTAGCCTATGAGCTGTGAGAGGTCTACGAAAAGGTGTTCTCTTTCTGCATCCTAGCTTAGTGGGTGATACCCTGCAGGTCAGAGTCCAGAACCTCACTTAGCTGAGATGAGGTCTGGGATGAGTCCTCCAACTCTCTCACCAATTTGCTGCTACTGGGAAGGGGAAGCACACCCTGCTCTTTCCCAGTGAAGATCTTTGATGCAGGTTGCCGTCCAAACTTTGTGTGCCAAACTTTGGCAATTCTTGCAATCCAGACCCGAGGTGAACCTCACGATTATTCACAGTTGCTACCTGCTATTTGTCCAAAAGGCCTGATTTGGTGAGCGTCCCAGACATCCATGCCTTTTTTGTTAAGACGGGGCCTGGTTTCTGTGTTTATTCCAGCTGCAAGGGTCCCTGGGGTGCCTCCAGAGGATGGGGGTGTGGGAACAGCCAGGAATGGCGGAACATTATGCAGGCAATGAGCTTCTCTGTCTTTTTTCACTCTTTTCCCACCCAAGCCCTTGGGGTAGCAAACAATCCACGTAGGCCAGAAACCTGAATCTTTGTCGAGCTGGAAAAGCTGGTTCTGTGAAGGGAAACAGGTGGGGGCGGGGCGGGCAGGGGCTGGGTGCCTCTGAGGCCTCTGGGCCGCTGCCAGGGAGCTGTTCTTACGGGCCAAGTGGCCCTTGGCCCCCCCAGGGCGGTCACCTGGAGGTTTTTTCTCTGGGAGAGGGGCTCTTGCCAAGGTCACCCGGGCTATGACCACTGCAGGGACTTGGTGCTTCCGGGAACCGCCCCAAAGGGAGGCTCATGCAGACGGGAGGGGCGGGGGGGGGGGCAACAAAGCCTCCACTCCGCATGTCATATCGCCAGGGTCCGGTGAGCAAAGGGACTCAAATGTAAAAGGGCCTCTGGCCTCTGACGGGGTGGGCTAGTGGGCGAGACGGTTAACTTCTAGGCCTAGCCTCGTGACTTCTCTAGGGGTCAGGGGTCAGGGGCTGAGGGATTCTGGTGCTCGTGCACGTCCAGAGCGCCCACTGGGTGCCTGGCACTGTGCCGCTGGACTGCTTGAAAAGGCAGAGGCGGCAAAAACCAGGAGAATGGGGAAGGGGGATGTTGTCACAGGGCCTCGGGCGCACAAGCGAGTCAAGTGAAGGCTGAGGGTGGCCTATCCTCCGCAGGGGCCGCAAGCACGCGCCCAGCTGTCGAGAACGCGCCGCGCGTGCGCAGGGAAGCGGGCAGGCGCGGCCGGACGCGCCCGGAAGTGCCCGGCTCGCCTCCAACGGCATAAATTTCTGAGCTGTCTGTGCTTGTCTTTTTCTTTCACTAGAGGTTGCTCACTTTCACTTCTTGGTTCCTTTCAGCTCCTCTGACAACTCCTTGAGAGTGTGTATATATGTGACTGCGTGTGCGTGTGTGTGCGCGCGGGCGCCGCAAGCGGCGCAGCCCTTGCGCGCCCCGCTGCCTTTGCGCGTCCCGGGCGGGGAGGGCGTGCCGGGCTTGTCTGGCCTCCGGCAGCTTGGCGTCAGGCACAAGGTGGCCTATTCGCTACGCGCTCCAACTGAGCGCTCTAAGGGAGCCGGAGAACCCTCTCTTGGAAAGGCCCACCCAGCCCCGCCGGCTGCTTTTGCCCGAATTACACCCCGGCCCGCTGCTGGGGTTGCTATGGCAGATTCGGATCCCAGATGGAACAGACAGAAGAAAGGCCCGTTCTCATCCCTGAGTCCACGAACAGTAGTCCTCCTTATGCTCCTCCTGTCCCCCTCCCCTTCACCCTCTCACTTTCTGGGTCTTTAAAAAAATAAAGCAACCAACCACCCATCCTTGAAGCTCTGGCTACTCCAAAAACTCCAGAGTCTCTCTATGCACACCCTTCTCCCCAAACAGGAAGCTGAGGCCTGGAGGATGGAGTCTTGCTCCGCTGAGCAGGAAGCCACATCCTGTGGAGGCCGGAACATTTTGCCTGAGAGAGTAAGATCTGGATGGGGCTAAGAAGGGCCTCTTCCACTTCCTCTCTGGCCCCAGTCTGCTGGCCTCTTTATAGTTATTTTAGGGTACCCTGTTCCTGGGTTCCACCTCAGGGCCTTTGCACAGGTTCTGGGCTCCAACAGGGCAGAGGCCTGTATTCCTCATTGGCTGTGTGACCTCTGGTGAAATACCTAACTCGCTGAGCCTCCACTTCCTTGGCTGTAAAATGGGCTAATAGAATGTGGCTCAAAGGACTATTTGAGCGCTCAAGGTGATGATCAATGTAATGTATGGGGCTGGGGTACTTGGGGCAGAGGGAAGGACATGGGGTGGACCCAGGGCAGATGTGGGGATTGGGCAGAAGCTGCTTTTGCCTGGGGTCCCTCGCCTTAGTCCTCTAGGGGACCTCTTCACCTCTGCCTCCCAGTCCCTGCTGAGGTTTCCTCAAGACCTCCTCAAGGCCACTTAACCTTCACCCAGAACAGTTCCTTGCCCCAAACCCCACTATGAGGACCAGCAGGCAGCAGGAGGTAATGGAAAGAGGACCAGGTCTGGAGCTGGAAGAACTGGGTTCATATTCTGGCAAATTCTGCCTCACTGTGTGACTGTGAGCATGGTGCTTGGCCTCTCTGTTACTTCTTTCTCTGTAAAATCAAGGCAGATGGCTGCCTGGCCCGCATCTCAGGGCCCTTGGAGGACGGAACAGGTCATGTGTGGGCGGATGTACCTCTGGGCAGATGAAAGCATGTTGCTGCTGTTATTTACACCTATCCTTGGACCGTTTCCTCAGGCTTGAGGAATCAACTTGTCAACTGGATCTGAGGGGCCCCTGCCACCTGTACTAATGGGAAGTGGCTGGAAGGCCACCTTCAAGAAATGTATGGCTTGAGGGGTTCTGCCGCTCACATGTAGCCATAGTCATCAGTTCCATCAATGGAGGACTTGAGGCACTATGATGGCTCCAAAAAGACCTTCCTCAACCATGCCACCTGGTCGCCACCTTGACTGTCCCTCGCCCTGGTTCTCCCAGGCCTCTTCCCTTCCTGGGTGATTTAATTCACTCCTTAGGCTTCCACTCTTGTCTTTCTTGCTCAAAGCTCCCTCCTGAGCACCAACCCCTGAAAGTCTCTGCATAGGGGGCCAACAGAGGTTTCCCATGCCTCACATCAGAACCGCTATCTTTCTCCCAAACCCACTTCTCCTCTGTTACTGACGCTGCCACCCACCCAATTCTTCAAGCCACAAGCTCATGGCCAACTTGTTTGCTCAAGATAGAAACACTAACATTGATTTTGCTGCATGCTTGTTGTAAAAATGCAAATAATATAAACTGTGTACATTAGAGAATGAAAGCCCCCTCATTATTTGCCCCCTTGCCACTAGCCACTACCCACAGTTTGATGAATTCCTGTAGCTGTTTGAACTCTTTCAGTTAACAATAGACAGAAAATCTCATCAAAATAGGAATTATGGGCTCATGTAATGGAACAATTGTAGAGATGGTTGTGAGTTTCAGGCATAGTTTGATGGAGATGTTTGTGATGCTGGGGCTCTGGCTTGGTTTCTCTGTTGTTCTTTCCCCCTCTACCCTCCTCAGGGTGTCACCTGTGCCCATTCAGGGTAGGAGCAATGGCTGCTGGGCTTCCAGCTCTCATATCCTGACATTGTACTGTCAGGCTCCTGAGGAAGAGTGAGGAAGACTGTTTCCCAGAGGTCTCCTGACCCAGTCCTGGAGGATGGGGGGCCTGAACCAAGTCTTAAAGGATAGCCTGTAGGAAAGGTCTGGGCCTCTTTTACACAGAAGAAAACAAAGTGCCCTTTTACCTCTATGAAACTTGAGGCTCGGAAAAGTTAAGTCATGGACTGAAGAATCTGAAGCAGTCCACAGGGGTCTCAGGCACAATGGCTCAACCCGTCAAGCCCTGGCTTTGCAGACAGGGCTGGGCCAGAGCCCCAGGCTGTGTGGTCTCGGGCAAGGGCAATCCAGCCTCACCTCCCTGAGCCTCAGCTCAATGACTGTCAAATGAAGGCAGCAACAGACCCATCTCCGGGGTTATTAGGAGGGTAAGCCCCAGCCCTAATATACGCTCAGTAAATATAGCTTGTTATTACTATTATCAAGGAGTCCTGGTGGTGCAGTGGTTAAGCATTCCACTGCTAACAGGTTGATGGTTCGAACCCACCAGCCACTCCTTGGGAGAAAAATGTGTCAGCCTGCTTCTGTAATGATTACAGCCTTGGAAACCCTATGGGACAGTTCTACTCTGGTAGGTTCTTAGGAAATAATAGCTGGGACCTTGATCATCATCATCCCCAGCTCCCGGGGAGCCATGGCTGGGTCCACCTGAAGCCCCCTCCCCGGAGGAGTGAGACCCCCACTGTCAATGAGCAAACAAGGCGTGCTGTGGGACAGGCCCAGCCCAAGACCAAGACCAGGCCGTCAGTCTCCCCAGCAAGGCCCCTCCTCACACCTCCACCCTGCACATCTGAGGGAGATGGGTTTCCAGGCTGGGGTGAGTCCCCGCCACCCCCTCCATTCGTCTGGCCCCGGCCGCATCTGTGTGTCTGGCTGACTGGCCATCCTTCTTCCTCCCTGGCAGGCGAGCCATTAAGTACCAGTCCCGAAAGCACGGGCCCTGCAGCCTCAGCACTAAGTGCACGGGCAGTCATTAGCCAGAGGCCCCGGCCTGATGATTCGGGGCTAATGCACAGCCCACTCCTCGCCCCTCCTCCCTGAGGACTGCTTGTCAAAGCTTCAAGCTTGAAGGGAGAACAGACGCTGAGAAGGAAACATGACGGGGGAGAGGGTTGCGCCCCAGGGACCACATGGACAGTCATGTAGGTTGTTCACTGCACAAAGATGCAGCCAGCCCTCCAGTCACGAGGCTAAGGGCCCTGGCACAGGCTGCCTTCCACGCAGGAAGTGGGGTACTTTTCTAATCTGTTAAAAGGCACCGTAGGGAGTGGTGTGGCCTGCGTGGGTTGCCTGAAGAAACTATCTGAGAATTTGAGGCCCTACATGATTTTTTTTTAATTGCATTTTTACTGACTTCTTTTTGGTGTGCAGTTCTATGAATTTTAACACACGTATAAATTTGTGTAACCACCAGCACAATGAGCATACAGAGCAGTTCCATCACCCCTTTGTAGCCACACCCTCTCCTCCTTCCTATCCCCTGGCAACCACTGATCTGTTCTCCATCACTAGTTTTGTCTTTTAGAGAATGTCACATAAACGGAATTGTGCAGTATGTAATCTGTTGAGATTGGCTTTGTCTGCTCAGCATAATGGCCTTGAGATCCATCCAAACTGTTGCATGTGTCAATAGTTGGCTCCTTTTTATTGCTGAGTAATATTCTGTGGTGTAGATGGATCACTGTTTGTTTTTCCATTGACCCACTGAAGGACGTTTGGGTTATTTACAGTTTGGGGCTGTCACAAATAAAGCTGCTATGAACATTCATGGACCCATCTTTGTATGGACATAACTTTTTATTTCTCTGGGATAAATGCCCAGGAGTTGAATGGCTGCATCATATCGTAAGAGTAGGATTACTTTTTTAAGCATCTGCCAAACTGTTTTCCAGAGTGGCTTTACCATTTTGCATTCTTACCAGCCGTGTATGGGAGTTCCAAGTGCTCTGCATACTTGTCAGCACTTGGTATTGTCAGGATTTTTTATATTTCAGCCATCCTAGTGGGTATGGCATATTATCTCATTGTGGTTTTGATTTGAATTTCCCTGGTGGCTAATGATGTTTACATCTTTTCATGTGCTTATTTGTCATTCACATATGTTCTTTGGTGAAGTGTCTGTACAAGTCTTTTGCCCATTTTTAGTTGAGTTGTTTGTCTTTTTTAATGTTGAGTTTTGATAGTTCTTTATATATTCTGGACACAAGTCCTTTGTCATATATGTGATTTGCAAACATTTTTCCTCCCAGTCTATGGCTTATCTTTTCATTCTCTTTACAGTATCTTTTGCAAAGCAAGAGTTTTTAATTTTGAAGAAGTGCATTTTATCAATTTTTTCTTTTATGAATCAAGTTTATTGTTATGTCTAAGGACTCTTTGCCTAGCCCCAAGTTCCAAAGATTTTCTTCTAAAAGTTTTATAGTTATAAGTCTTATGCTTGGGTCTATGATCCATTGAGAGTTGATTTTTTAATATCATATATGTGGTGTGAGGTAAGGGTCAAGATTCTTTTTTTGGCATATGGATATCTAATTGTCCCTAAATGTTTATTAAATGAATGAATGAAAGGCACAGAGAATCAAGTAGTAAGACTGGCAAGGTGGGAAAGGTCAAGATTGTTTACCGTTCAACAGAGAGATGATAGTCTTTTCCACAAACGAGGGAAACTTGGACATGCATTCACAAAAAAAAAACGGACCAGAACCTTAACCTCACACTTTATAAAAATAAAAATAAAAAAAAATTAACTCACAGTGAATCACAGATTTATATGTAAAATATAAAACTTTTAGAAGAAAATTTTTGTGACTTAAAGTTTGGAAAGAGTTCTTAGACATGACACCAAAAGCGCTATCCATAGAAGAAAAAATTGATAAACTGCACTTCATCAAAATTAAAAACTCTTGCTTTGCAAAAGATACTATTCAGAGAATGAAAAGACAAGCCACAGACTGGGAGAAAATATTTGCAAATCACATATCCGACAAAGGACTTGTATCCAGAATGTATAAAGCACTTTCAGAAGTGAAGGTAAATAGCAATCACATCTTTATTATCTGAAATCCTCAGCCCAGCTCCATAAAGGCAGTGAGAGTTGTTATTATGTAAGCAAAAGTCAAGAGAGAACCTTCTACGGCCACATCTGATCTGTCCCAGAGTTTGAGGATGGGAGTGGGGGGACCAATATTTATCAGACATGAACCAGGTACTCCACTAAATTCTTTTCTTGCATCATCTCATTTAATCCTAAAACAATTCAATAAACTTTTGGAGGTTGATGTTTTTATTCCCACACTATGAGTAGGGAAATTGAGTTCAGAGAGGGTAAGACATTTGCCTAGAGTCACACAGTAAGTGGGGAGCAGGGTTTGAACTCAGGTTATCCACCTCTGCTAAAAGCAGGCAGCAGTCAGACCAAGCCGATGGCTAGATCTGTGTTGTAGCCCACCTGGTTATGGGCCTTTGATCAGGGGTGGGGTGGGGCATGGGGAGCTCTTCTCCCAGGATTCTAGGGTGATCGGAGAACTTCATTCTCCCAAGAGCCTCAGCTCAGTCACCTTTGTGATGATACCTCCTCCTAGGGGCTCCTGTTCTCTGGAACTCGCCAAATAACCCAAACCCATCCCCAAGAGTGGGGGATGCCTTGATGTCTGGTATTACACCCTCCTGTAGGAGGGTGTAATACCAGATCATATCCTGGTAGTATATAAATATGAGGGCACGTGCCAGACCTGGGCTGATACATGTCCATCCTTGGCCTGGCACTCAGAGTCCTGACACCCGTGGCTCTTTTCTCCAGCCCACTGGCACTCTCTTTGTTCCTAGTGCATGCCCACCCCAATACCTTTGCCCAGGCTGTAACCCCCTACCTAGGATGCCCTCTCCACTTCTTGCCACTTGTTCAAATATGACTCCTGTTTGAGCATTCTGCTCAAGTCGTGCCTTCCCCACAGCTTCTACCAGCTCTCCCTCTTCTAAGCTCCTGCTGCTGATAAATACAGGCTAGTCCCATATGGTCTGAAAAGGTGGCATTTGCAATATAGCTGTTTAGAGATGTGTGGATCTTCTAGAGCCTTCTAGACATTCTCATCTGCAAATAGATTGAGAGCATTCTGAGGACAGGAGCAGAGTCTTAACCTCATCTCTGCCTGACACAGAGAAGTCTGGCTTCCAGCCCATGGTCTGGTGTGTACTTGTAAGACCCAGTGTCAGCATGTAATAAATGTTCAGTCAGCAGTAATAGATGCTACTGTTGTTTCTGTGGCTATTATTATTATCAAGATGCTTATGGACCGGTGCAACCAGGCATGAAGGTGAGAAGGCCCACTGCTCTGGGGACAACAGGAAGCCTCTCCTCCCTTCGCCCCACCCCCTCACTTTTCCCTGTAATGTCCCTCTGGAGCAGCTCACTCTTGCATCTGCACCAGGGCTAGAGGCTCTGTGGGAGGCAGAGACCAGCTTCTAATTCTTTTTCTTGCCCTCATGGCCTTGAGTTGACCCTCTATGTGACATGGAAGAGGCTCCAGGGACACCGGGGTCAGGCAGAAGGGAGTGGGCTCTTGCCTAATAGAGCCTGCCCAGAGCCCAGACCTTCTGCAGCCTGATTAGATTTTATGATCCCAAAGGAGCCACCCTGGATCCTCGCCCGCTCCCAGACCTCGCCAGCTCCAAGCCCTGACCATTCTAGCCCCTGAATCTCATATACAGCCTCTGCTGGCTCCCCATCACTGTCACAACCTGGCCCTGGCCACTGACATTTCCCCACTGGGTGCTGCACCTGCCAGGCCTCCCTGTTCCTACTCACCCTCTCCCCTGTCCACCCTTGCCCAGTGGCTGGGGATATCATTCCTAAACACAAATCTGATCATGCCACCACCTTCAGTGGGAACTTCTCCAGCTTTAAATGCACAATTACCACTCAGGGAACTGTTAAAAAAAATAGTCATATTGAGACCCACTCCCCAACAGTATGATTTCCAGGTCTGGAGTGGGGCCCAGGAATCTGCATCTTGCAAGTCCTCCTGCAGGGCTGGGACTGGGGCTCAGGGCCCGCTCTCCCCACGCTCTCGTGTTCTGGCGCAAAACTCTAAGACAGGAATGTAAATGTGAGCCTGGCCTTTCAGAGCACGTTGGAGGTGTGCTTGTCAAGGAAGGAGGACAGAACAGGTTCTTATTCAGCAGCTGACTAAGCTGGATTTCCAGCTTGTAAATATCTAGACATTTGATACATGGTTCTTCATTTGTACTCTCGCCCCTGCTCCCACAAATACCAGAGGTGGGCCTGCTTGGACCTCCATTCCATAAACCCTGACCTGTAGGATGAGATCCAAGGTGCTTAGCTTGGTGAGCAAAGCCCCTCCGGGCCCGTCCTCAGCTCCTTCTTCAGTCCCTGCTGACACTCTCCCTTTTTTATGTTACTTTCCAGCATCCAGCTTAAGATCTTTGAATGCACGAGGCAGATTTTCACCTCTGTGTATTTGTACATGCACCCTGTGCCTGGAATGTTCTTTTTCCCCTTGTTCCATTGGGAACTCCTATCCATCCTTCAGAACCCAACTTCGATGTGTTAGATTCCATGATTCCAGAGGTCCCCTCACTCCCTTCTCTGGTTGCATATATCTTGCTTTGTTGTACTTATTTTGTCTGGCTGCCTCCTTGGAGTCAGCTTATCATCTTTACCGTGATGATTTTAGAAGCAGGAGACCTGTCTTTGCCTCCTGCCCCTATGCTTACCAGGGGCCTGAACTTGGGCTTTCTTCACCCACCTTCCTGAGACCGTTTCATTATTGATAAAATGGGGGTTTAACTATTACCCTCTGCATTGGGTTGCCTTGAGTAGAAATGAGGTCACACCTGTGAGGGGCTTAGCACAATGCAGGGCAGAAGTACTGCTTGATTATCTCAATGTCTCTCATGCTTGTGGGCCAGCTCCTCAAGGCCAGGGAGTTTGTCTCCTTAGGGAGGTCCCAAAAGGACAGGTTTGTGGTAGCTTAGGGCTTCACTGCTCTGCCCCGTCTCTGGAAACTGCTCCCACCAACTGTTGTTGGTTGTACTGTCAGGAAGGACTGCGTGTCCATCTGGAGTGAGAAAGCCAGCAGGGCCCACAGGGTGAGGGAAGCAGGGTGGGGCAGACACTCAGTCCAGAGAGAGGGACTGAGGCCCCCAGAGCTCTGGCAAGCACACCCTGGGGCCTGTTGGAGGACGAGGACGTCTGCCTCCTGTCCCCAGGGGCCGCCCAGTGTAGGGGGAGGAGGGCAGGGTGCCTGGGAGGCATGAGGACTGGCCCCAGCTGCAGAGCTGGAGCGAGAATCTCTTGATCTCTGACTGCACCAAGAGGCGGAGGCAGCCAGGGCCCTGGAGATGGTCTCCATGACAACCGCTGCCACTCACTCCCCATCTTGGATGTAAATTAGTTACAATTGTATTAGTGTGCAGAATTTCAAGAGGCTGAAGCCTGGTTTTGGAGGGAAGGGGATGGTGGAGAGGACAGAGGAGAGTTTCCAAGCACCTCATACCCCTCCCCCAGGAACCCCAAACTCCAAGGTGGGTCCATGGAGAGTGAATTGGGCAATAATCCTCACCTGTCTGTCCCCAGTCAGTCAGTCAGTCAGTCCAGGCAGGGGAGTCCAGGGCTTCTCTGGGGAGGAGCCCCAGGGCACCAACAGTGCTGGGCACTTTCCCCTCTGGTCTTACTTCTTCCTTATAGCAGCCCGAGAGAGGATCTCCTTTGTCCTCCTCCTCATTTGACAAGAAAGGCAGCTGAGGGACACAGGGGTCACTGGCTGGCCCAAGGGCACCCAGCTTGCCAGCAGCCCTGCTCTTGCTGTCTTCTCCCTGCTCAGTAGCCTCCCACTGCTGAGTGCTGGGACAGGCAGGAGAGGGAGTCACAAGGCGTTTGAGTGTTCAGTCAGACGGGGTCATGGGTGCCAAGAATCAGCATGTAGGGGCTACTACCCTATGGCCACAGGTTCCCCTCTGTCCCCCACTAGCAGTGGATAAATGTGGCTGGGTGTTGCCTGAGTCGCAGCTTTCTGGTGTTTGATGCTCTCAATCATGTGCGTGTATAGGTGCGCACACACACATTTCTCTCCCAAGGAGGGAAAAAAGGAACGGATTTGTCTTTTTCCCAGAGGCTGTTGTTAAAATTAGTTGGCTCCCCCAAGGCATATCCCAGTTCATACCCCTGAGATGGCACCACTCCCTCAACTACAGAGAATGAGTTCTGTGAGGACAGGGCCCACTGATGTCCCAGACCAGCCACACCGCCTAATTTCCTGACCTGGACCAGGCACCATGGTGGACACTGTGGGAGCAGGCTAGGTGCGGTGGGAGAGGGGATGGGGAAAACGGATTAGGGGAAGCTTCACACAAGGGAGAAGGAGTCCCCAGGCTGCCAAAAAGGAGAAAGGGCTTTCCTGGCTGAGGGAACAACCAGAATGAAGGCCTGAGTGAAAACAAAGCCTGAGTAAAGGCTTAAGGCATGGGAGGCTGGGAGCATGGACAGGGGAATGGGTGGGAGGTTGGATGGGAGGGTGGACTGGAGGATGAGTGCAAAGACGGATGTGAGATTGGATGAGAGGCTGGATGGGAGGATAGATGGAAGGGTGGATGGGAGGATGGATAGAAAGATGAATGTGAGATTGGATGAGAGGCTGGATGGGAGGATAGATGGGAAAATAGATGGGAGGTTGGGCAAGAGAATGAATGGGAGGGTGGAAGGATGGATGGGAGGATGGGTGGGAGGGAAGGTGTATTAAATAGTGGTTAGGCCTGCATATGATGGAGACAGACCACCAGGGCTCAGATACCAGCTGTTCCATTTAATAGTTGTGTCACTTTGGACAAATTTCTTAACCTCTCTGAGCCTCATTTTTCTTACCAGTAAACTGAGGATTCTAATACAGGTAAAGCACTTACAACAGGGCCTGACACACAGTAATTACTCAGTAAATATTCGCTCGTGTTCCCTAACTCAGCCTTGGAGACATGGTGGTGAATGAAGCAGATAATGGGGTTGCCTTCAGGGGTTCAGAGCCCACTGGGAAAGAGGATTGATCACTGATTCAGGGCCCAGCAGATGGACAGGGAAGGGGCCCCATGGGTGGCCTGACTGGACAGGGTGAGAAAAGAGGAATGTGGGGAAGGACAATGAGTCCAGGTGGGGCCTGGGATCTGCATTGCTGGGAGCTCCGGACAGAGTCAGGGAGTTCTCAGCCACGGAATGCTCAGCAAGTGGGTGGGAAGAGGGCCTGGCCAACCCTGGGGGTCACCCATGCTGGAAGGAGAAGGAAAATCCTGAGAGAGTGGAGTTAGCAAAGCCAGGAGCAGGGATAAATGTTGCAGGGGCTCAAGGGAGACAGGATGAAATGGGTCATTTGGATTTGGCCAACAAGATGCCATTGCTGACCTCCACAAGCACAGTATCAAATTGTTGTTGTTAGTCACAGTCGAGTCAGCTCTGACTCATGGTGACCCCCACGTACAACAGTACCAAACATTGCCCAGTCCCGCACCATCTCCGTGACTGTTGGTATGCTTGAGTCCATTGTTGCGGCCACTGTGTGTTTTGAGTAACTTCCAATCTAGGCGGCTCATCTTCCAGCATTATATTGGATAATATTACCTTGTGATGCATAGGGTTTTCATTTGGAAGTAGATCACCAGGCCTTTCTTCCTAGTCTGTCTTAGTCTGGAAGCTCTGATGAATCCTGCCCACCATGGGTGACCCTGCTGGTATTTGAAATACTCGTGGCATAGCTTTCATCGGTATAGCAACATGCAGGCCATCACAGCATGACAAACTAACAGGTAGCGGATGAATTGAATTGTGTCCCCTGAAAAGATATGTTGAAGTCCTAATCCCTGGTACCTGTGAACATGAGCTTGTTTTGGTCTTTGAAGGTGGTCTCAATTAAATTAACATGAGGTCAGACTGGAGTACGGTAGGTCCTAATCCAATCTGAGTGGTGTCCTTATAAAAAAGGAGAAGAGACAGACAAACAGACAAAGAAAGGACATCATGTGAAGATCAACACGCCAAGGAATGCCTGGGGCTACCAGAAGCTGGGAGAAACAAGAAAGCACCCTTCCGCTAGAGACGTCACAGGGAGCACGGCCCAGCCAACGCGTTGATTTGAACTCCCAGCCTCCAGAGCTGCCAGACAATAAATTTCTGCTCTTGGAAGTTGCCCAGTTTGTGGTATTTTGTTACAGCAGCCCTAGGAAACTTGGGCAAGCAGTTTTGGAGGGCGAGTCGAGGTGGAAGGCCGTCAGCAGAGGGTGTGCTCTGGGGCTGGGTGAGTGTGAATGGCTGTCCAAGCAGGCAAGTTAGGCAGCAGGACAAGGTGGGGTCCTGGGAGGTACTTTTACACCGGAAGATACTCTCCCTTGCTCAGCCAGGAACCTGAGCTTGGCCGCATCCCATCTCTGGACCTCAGTTTCCCCAGGTGTACCATGGAGGGCTGGGCCGGAAGATTCCTAAATCTGGGATCTTGGTTTGATTCCCACAGTCTGGTGTGTGTGTATATGTGTGTTCTGGCTGGACAGGAGCCTCAGAGAGGGAGACATTCCCGACAAGGGTGGAGAAGCCACTGCCAGCCAGACAACAGGCCTCTCCTCACAGGTGTGAGCCCGTGTGGGGGACAGAAATGAAAATATTAGGGGTATAAAGGAGGAGAGTGGTCCTGCAGCCTTCAGCAGAGCTCCGTGTCTGTGTAATTGCCAGTCTGTAATTTGATTCTGGCCAACAGGCAATCCTGTCCCGGAATTACGCACTTACAGATAAATCACTAATTCTACAGCCAGAGCAAGATCCAACCTAACTCTGTACTGCCTGATTCCAAGGCCCGAGTTAGAGCGTGACAGGCTCCCTGGGTCTCAGCTCAGCCCCAATTTCTGGCACCAGGTATGCGGTAGGTTACCTCTTAGGCAAGGCCTCCTGCCCATCTCCCCATGGAGACAGAAGCCTGAGTAATGAAGTGGCAGCCTTGGCCCTGTCTCCTCCATCCCCCATATTACAACTTGCCATATTTCGTGGCCCAAGGGCTGAGAATTCTAACAGGCAAGAGCAGTGATGGGACCGCCCACCCTGTTCCAGTCGTGTGGGTTACTAATTATGCCACATACCGGAAAACTTAATTAAATTGATGCTTGGTGTGTAATTTCAACCAGTTTGGAAGTAGGGGGAATCATTAAACAAACAGGCCCACGGCCCTGCCAGCCCACAGTATCTTGGCAAAATCCAGCTACAGCCTGGGTGCTGGGAACTCGGTGAGCTTGTCCTGCCCCGTTGGGCTATGGTGAAAACACCTTCTTCCCCGAGTCCTCAGGGGAAACCCCTTCTCCTCTCTGCTCCCCAGGCCAAGTTCACACACACACACATGAACACACAAACACACCCACAGACATGCACACATACATACACACAGACACGCAGACACACACATACACAGACACGCAGACACACACATACACTGATATACACATATACACACAGACATACATATACACACAGACACGTATACACACAGACACATACACACAGATACAGGTACACACATAGAGACACACAGACATACACAAACACACAGTCACACCCAGACACAAACACAAAGACACAGATACACACACAGACACAGACACACACAGTGGGAGCCGCAGGAGGGAGCCAGGTAGCCAGCGGAATGAGGAAGGTGGCAAAGCCCCAAGAACCAGGGGCTGGTTTCGTTTGATTGTATTAAATAGTTAGAGAGACGATAGAATAAAAATATAAAGAAAGTTCAGAAGGCCTGAAATTTAGTCCAGCTTCCAACTTTCCTGATTTTCATTTCCCTGAGTCTCTCTCGGACCCTCCTCCTCTTTCTTCTTCTTTCTTTTCCTCTTTGGGTCACCCCAGCTATTGGGTTTTGGGTGCAAGGCAGCATGGAGGAGTGATGTGGAAGGTACAGAGGTGGGACGGGGCAGGAAGAGCCGAGGTGACGGTGCTGCAATGCAGGAGTGGGTGGAAGGAGCCGGACATGGGGTTTAGGACTGTGTACTCTGTCAGAAAAACAAGAAAAAATTCTAAGGTAGTGGGGGAAGCTCTCAAGTCCACATTTACTCAGCAACCACCCCCACCCCCCGCCGCAAAATATTTATTAGATGCTGATGATGGGCCAGGGCACTGAGGCTACAGTGGTGCGAGGACAGCCTAGGCCCTGCTCCAGGGGGCTCACAGTCAGGTGGGGGAGCGAGGATGCTGTAGCCAGTGCTGATCAGCACTGCCCTTGCCAAAGGTTGTCAGTGTTACCTCCTTACAATAGCCCAATGAGGCAGGTAACTTCACCTCAATCTCCACTCATGAATGGGGAAACAGAGGCCCAAACAGTTAAGTCACCGCCCAAGGTCCCCCAATTGGTAAACGTGGCAGCTGGATCTGAACTGAGACTCAGCCGCTCAGGGTCACTACCTCTCACTTAATTATAACTGCTATGGAGAAAGTAAAACAAGGCAGAGAGGGACAGGGACAGGTAGGGCAGGCAAGGCTACAGACTGTTCCTGGCACATAGGAAGAGCTCAGGATGAAAAAGATGGGCAAATGAATGCAAGGAGGCCCTGCCTCACAGAGAGCCCAGGTGGTTTTCTCAGTGTTGTCCGGCTCTGTGAGCCTGGGCCCCGCTGGGCCTCCCTGACTGGACTCCTTGTGAAGGTGCCCAGTGGGCCCTGGCTGTGTCTGCCCCAGGCGCTGGCCTTGTCTGCCCACTGCCACAGGGATGGCCCTGCAGGACACAGTGTTCACGGACGATGCTGGCTGCTTCTTGAAGAGAGGTGAGGACTCCTGGCTTTTCGAGCCCAAGATGCTAAGGAGCCAAGGAGAGGTAGCTCTCTTTTTCCACATTTCCTGGTCTGCTGGGTCCCTGGGCCTCCCCGCCTCTCCCTGTCCACCCAGACCTTGCCAACACCTGCTCAGGAGCAGGCAAGAGAACCACTACATTACCTGCCAGGCTGGGGGTCCACTGGGCCTGGATTCAAATCCTGCTCTGCTGCTTACCACGTTTGGATGCACGACTTCGCTGTGTCTCTGCCTCGGTTTCCCTCTTGAGGACCACACTTCCCGATCTTTGCAAGACTGGATCCTCCTCAACAGTCAGGTTTTAGGTTCAATGTCATCTCCTCAGAGAGGCCTCCCTGACCTCACTCCCCTTACCCTGCTGAAGTTCTCTCTCTTCCTTGCAAGTTTATGGGTTTATGGACATCTCCACCCACATGAGGCTGGCACCTGCTGTCTCGTTCTTCCCTGTACCCTCAGGGCCCTGTACAGGCCGGCCCGGAGAAGGTGCTCAAGAAAACTTGTCAAATGAATGAACACATCTGTCCAACAGGACAAAACAGGTCCCTCCATCACCAGGATGCTCTGAGTATGAAACTGACTATGAGTGTCAAGGTTTAGCCTGGCCCAGCTGGAAGCCCTTGTTACATCACGAGCAGGTATTCTCCAAGGCGCTGGATCCCAGCACAGGTTCATCCTTTCAACTGCCTGACCGAAGGTGGAAGTGGGAGCCATCTGGAGCAGGTCTGGCAGGGGAGCCCAACTGCCCAACCCTGACACCCCCAGCCAAACTCCCAATAACCAGGACAGGAGATCTGGCTCAGGTGTTTTACTGTTTCCTCGGGAGTCTTTGGCTCAGGCCCCTAGAAACATCTCTCTAATCCCTTCTCCCTTTTTCCTCCCCCCACCCCCATTTCCTCCTCTCCCTGGTCCTCCCACTTCCCTTCCCCTATTCTCTCCTCCTTCTCTCCCTCTCTTCATCCCCATCCCTGTCCTTCGGAGCACTGCTCTCTTAGATAGACTTCTCCCTTTCGCAGGCTTTCCCTCAGTCCCTGCCTCTCTCCTTTTCTCTCTTCAGTTCTTTCCTCCCCACCCCACCCTGTCCAGGAGAGGGGCTGCCAGGGGCTGGTGATTTGCAGTTTCCAAAGCAGCCATCTCTCTGTCTCTCCACGGCTGCACATCTGGATCATTAGGACAGTCAGGAAAACTGAGTCAGCCTGAGCCCGGACTTGCAGCCCTGCTCTCCACCCTCCTCCCTACCCTCCTCCCCCCACTTCTCCCCATCATCATCCTCCCTCCTCCTCCCTCTTCCTTCTCCTCCTCTCCCTCCTCCTCCTCTCTCCCTTCTCCTGCCCCCTCCTCCTTCCTCCTCCCTTCACACACCAGTATTTTTAGCTTGCTGCTGCACATTAGTGTGCAGGGCGCTCCCAGTGAAGCCTGGATGAGGTTTTATCTGTTGTGACAGCCCCAAGGGCAGCTGGGAGATGTTTTTCCCTCTTAAGTTCCGAGCACACGCTCCCCTCTCTCGAGGGTCAGAGCCCAGCTGGATAGGGAGTAGGTCGTGGCCGGGTTTGGGGCCCAGAGCTGCGTCCTGGCCCTGGCCGAGCTTTCCTCCCCCCACCCCCGCCTCCGCCTCCGCCTCCCTCTCCCTCTCCAGCTTTCCCTCCTCTCCCGCCTCCTCCGGCCGCCACGGCCTTGGGCCTTTGTCTCTGGAAGACACGGCCACGGAGCTCGCTGCACTCCGGGCTCCCCGCAGCCTCGTGCAGCTCTCACTCCCTTCTCTTCTCGTTTAGTGCTTTCCCTGGGCTACTTTGCTCAAGGTTTCAACCCTCTCGGCTAGCTTCCTCTCATTCCCTGCCGCCCTCTCCAGATCTCCCTCCCTCCTCCCTCTTTCCTTCCTGCCTCCCTTCCTCCTTTTCCTCCCTCTCACACTACTCTTCCTTGCGTTTAGGGAAAGGAAAACAATCCCCACAGTTATAACACTGGGACCCCCCCCCCAGCCTCCCTCCAGGAGGGGCCCCCTTGGCAGCCTCTGTGTGGCCTCATCCTGGAAAATGGATTGGGTGCTGGGAATAAGGTGGTGGACTATGAAGAGGTACTGGGGCTTTAGGGGGTCTTGGAGCTGGTGTCTCCAGGGTCACCCTTCAGCGGGGCTGCCTGGGATGCCCCAGTGGGACCCCATGCTTCCCAGGCAGGATCCTCAGGACATCCCTGCTCCCCTCCCCCGGCTGCCCCAGGGGGTCATGGCTCCCAAATCCTTCCACCCCAGAATAGTCTGTGTTCCTCAGGGGTTTCTTCTCAATGCAACCACCTACCCCTTCCCCAATTTGACACAAACCTGAACCTAGCTTTGTGAACAATAATTTAAAATAAGCAACCCATTGACCTCTGCACTTCACACATTTATACATCTCACTTTCTGTTCATTGTCACAGTAACTATGCACTTCACACCCTATTTCATCCCTCAGGATAGAGAAAGCATGCGGGCTCAGAGAGGTCAAGCACCTCAGGCGCTGTCACACAGCCAGCCTAGACCAGTACCCAGGCTTGTGGATCTGACCCTCTTCCACCCAGGCCTCGTGTCTTCTCAGCAATTACTCCCT
The DNA here is from genome assembly GCA_030035585.1 of Dugong dugon. Classification (NCBI taxonomy): domain Eukaryota; kingdom Metazoa; phylum Chordata; class Mammalia; order Sirenia; family Dugongidae; genus Dugong; species Dugong dugon. The sequence goes on from CM057471.1 coordinate 74,111,236, forward strand.
GTCCACAGCACCAGGCTCTGCACATTCCAGAAGGGGCTCAGAGGCCCAGAGAAGCCAAGTCCCCTGCCCAAGCTCACACTGCCCGGGGTTCAGAGAAAATGGGTTTGGGGGTGTAAGTGTAGGGAGCTTGAGGCTCTGAGGGGTTTCTACCAGGACCTTACACATTCCTTTGCTAGTTTGGTCTCCCATTCGGGCCCTCTCTCCAGGTCATTGGGGTGGGGGTGGGTGGTGGGGACAGAGGCAACTGACCTTCGTCTCCCTGCTTCACCCCCCCAACCCTAGGGCTTTTCTGTGGGGCTGACTTGGGAGGTTAGTGGAGAATACCCAACCTGTACCATGCTGGGTTTATCCTCCTGATCCATCAGAGATCCCTCATCCTCACCCTCTAACACCGCTGCACCCCACCCTTGGCTCCCCTACCCGCTCCCACCCCCTTCCTCTCCCCTGACCCTGCTCTCCACTCCTTTCTCCTTTGCCCTTTTCTCTCCCCATTTAGCCCTTCTGGTCTCTGCTATCACAATTCTCACTGCCTGGGCTGGCCTCTCCCTGGTGCTGGTCCGTCCCTCTCTTCTCTCTGAGGTCCTCTCTCCCTAGCTCTATTTCTCACTTTCTCCTTCTCTCTGTGTATTTCTGTTGTTCTCTGTCTCCCCAGCCCCCTGCTCTCTCACTTTCTCTGTAATCTCTCTCTCTCTTCTGTTTCTGCTCACCCCAACACACGCACAATCACACACACACACATATAGAGACAGACACAGACACAGAGAGACAGATACATACAAAGACACACACAGAGACAGAGATGTAAACACACAGAGAGACCCCTGTGCATTGTCACTTCAGCAGTGAAGGGGGTGAGGGCTGCTTCCACGAAAAGGCAGTGGGCAGGCAACCCCATGTCCCTACACCCAAAGGCACCCCCTGGCTCAGCCTAAGCTAAGGGTGGGGTGGGGTGAGCTCCTGAATTGGGCTGATCAGGAAGTTTGGTAGCTCCGTTTTCTGAAGCTCTGGGACAAGGGACACATCTAACCAGGACAACAGCTTCTAGAAGGCCAGGATCCCCAGAGTGCCCTGCCAATGGCTGCCACATTGCAGGGGTCCAACAGCCAAGGGCGGCCCTGAGGACAAAGGGGTTTGGCCCAGGCTGTGGCAGCAGAGATGCCAAGTCAGAGAAGCGATCTGTGGTGGGAGCGGTGGGCTGATCATCAGCACCCACTGAGGTGGGGCAGGAGAAGTGGCAGACTAGCACAGTGGACACAGGGCAGCATGATGCTGCCAGGCTGCCTTGCCAGAGTTCTCGGGATCCCTACTTCCCTCCCCTTCTCTCCTATTCTCTTAGGTACCAATTGGGGCCTGGGCCCTGGAGTTTGACAGTCCTTGGTTTGAATTTCACTCCCTTTTCACAAGCTGTTCAAATTTTAGGGGGGTGTGACCCCTGGGCCTTGGTTTTTTTAATCTGTAACTTGGGGATAATACAGCTACCCGCCCTCAGCACTACTGGAAGGACCCAGTGGGGCCCTCCATATGAGATGTTGGACCACCTCGGGGGGGCCTGAGGGGGCAGGAGTTGCTGGTATCACAGCCATTGGCCTGATGTCTCTGGGTCTCTCACTGGTCAGCCAGTGTGAACTGAGTGTCATGTGGCCCTCAGTTGAGTCCTGCTCTACTGCTGGGCAAGTCATTGGACCCTGGTGAGCCTCTGTTTCCTCTTCCATAAAATGGGGGTAATAGTAGCATACCCTCACCCGACCTGAGGCTGCACCAGAGAATCCAGGGAACTCTCAGTCTGCGCTGGCAAGTGTCCAGGGCTTTTAATCAATGGGAGTGATGTTGTCAGCTGTTTCATTGTATCTGATGGGCATGTTCTCAGGTGTCACCGCTTCCCTTGCCCCCCTCCAGTAAGTGTTCTGTCTTCTTGTCCAAATTCTAACCCATTTGTTCTCTGGTCTGACCCCTCACTCAGCTTTAGTTTCCTTCAGAGCTTGTGTCCTTTAAAGCCTGCATCCCTGTATTGTGGTATCTGTTGGCTTATTTGTTCTGTCTCCCTTTTCCCTAGAATGTGAGCTTCACGAATGCTGGGACTTTGTTTTGCTGTCCACTGTCTCCTGGTCCACAGGAGTTTTCTTGGCAAGAGCAAGTACTCATGTGGATTCATTGAATGAATGAGTGAATGAATGCCAACTATTTTATTAGCATTATTGCTCTACGAAAGCTGGAGAAAGAGGGGTTGAGGAGGGAGTTAATGTAAGTGTCTAATAAGAAAGAAAAAACAAACAAACAAAAAAACCCCATGGCCTGACCCTGCCTGTCTTCCGCCAAAGACCAGTGAGCTTTTCTGTTGTCAGGCTCCGGTGTCCTGCTGCCATGGTTACTGGGTGCCACGGGCTCTAGGAGAAAGGCGAGGCCAGGCTGGCAAGGCCCTTCTATCCAGCTTCACCTCCACATCTTCCCTGGGTAGCCCAGGATCTGGCGGAGAAAGCTCACATTCAAAAGCAAGTGGCCACCCCCATCTCGTCTCACCTCCGCGTTGTGTCCAGATGGAAAGAGGAGAGAGGCACAGGCCCTTCTTTAAAACAGTCCATACTCAGGCCACACTTGTTGAGGACTGGGCCAGACTCTAGAAAACTCAAAAAGAAGAAAATCATGGTCCTTACCCTCAGGGAGGTTTCTGGCAGCTGGGAGGAGCCATGAGACATGTATAGACTTAGCTGTGTATAAAAATAGCAAGTGCTTGATGGTGAGAGAGGGAAAGGCAGGCGCAGAGGGAGCGAGCGGGAGTGCTCACTGTCACGCTCATACCTGTCCCCCCTTCCTCCCTGCCCACTCACCCTGGCACACTCTGGCCTGTGGGGTCCTACTTCAGCAGCAGGTGGAATCCCAGACTCTCAGCACCCTGGAGCTCAGAATGGCCTTTCACAGCACTGGATGCTAAGAAGTTCAAGGGCTTGCTTTAGTCCTCACAGCAAGTAAATGGCAGAGCTGAGAGAAAGGTGTCTGGCACCTGACTTCAAGTCCAGGCTCCTTCTATGCCACTAACTTGGTGATGATGTCCTGGGATCATCTTTCTTATTTCTCTGCTCCTTCAGCTGGATATGCCAACCCTACACTACAGAGAACAGATTCCCGACCTCCAGAAAGTCTTGTGAATTGATCACTGCTACCTCCCCCCTAAGTAAGCTCTGCAGAGTTTGAGGGTCCAGGGCTCATGTCTACTTCTACCACCATGACTCTCATCTCCATGACTATAATCATCACCCTCATCATCCCCATCATCATCATCTCCATCATCACCACCACCATTACCACCATCACTACCAGCACCACCATTATTGCCAACATCACCACCATCACCCACATCATTACCATCACACCATCGACAGCATCACCACCACCACCATCAACAGCATCACCGCTATCACCGCCACCACCATCATCACTCTCATCTCAATGACCACAAGCATCACCATCACCACCACCACTACCATCATCACCATCACTACCATCATCACCACCACCACTATCACCATTACCACCAGCATCACCATCACTACCATCACCACCACCACCATCGGTTAAGTACTAGTATGTACCAGGCATTAGTACGGATGCATTACCTGCATCATCTCCCTTATTCCTTAAGATAACTTTAGGGAAGCTACCATTATTAACCCCATTTAGCACATAAGGAAATCAAGCCTCAGAGAGAAGAGTTCGTTTGTTCAAGGTCCCATCTAGAAGGAAAGATTTGAACCCAGGCAGTTTTGCCTGGGTTATCCTCCCCCCTCAACCTCTGAACTTCTGATCATATAGGTAATTCCAAAGCAGAAACAGAGTGGGGGAATAAGCACCAGAATAGGCGGCAGGGTGCCTGGGTCCTTGTCTAGGTTCTGCCATTAAGGAATGGCACCTCTCAGGCAGGTTTCTTCACTTCTCTGGGCCTCAGTTTGTTCATCTGTAAAACAGGAAGGTGGGAGGTGATTGGTCTGGATAATCTCCAAGGTCTCCATTCTTGAGTTCTATGTCATCTCTAGACATATTCAAACTCTGCCTAGGGGTACAGTTCCCACATCAGCTAAAACCTCTAAACCTGCTACCTGCTGCCAGAAACGACTTTTGCTTGGAAAGTCAACCCCTATAGGTGAGTGCTGGTGACGGAGGAGTAGAGGGAAGTGCCAGCTTCCCCGCCTTTCTCTCTGCCTGCCATATTATGGGGGTGGCAGCAAAGGACTAGGGAGCTCTTTGTCTTACACACCACGAAGAGCTGTGTGGGTGGACGGGGCTCTCTCTTTTTTTGGAGTCCAAGACTGACTGTTGGCCAGTTTGCGGCATTAAGGAAGGGCTCTGCAGCTGAAAGCGGCTCAGCGCTGGGAATAAGCTGAAGATAACTTTATCTTGCTCCATTCCCCAGACTCAGAGGCCTTAGCCAGGAACTGGCCTGGCATGTTAACTCCAGAATGTCTAGAGTGGAGATCCTGGGGCTGGAAAAAGACCTTGATTATCTAAGAGATTTAGTGGGGGGGGGGGGGGGGGAATCATCTAGGGCCAAGAGATGGGGAGAAGTCCGGTGATCAAATCTCAAGCTTCCTACCCTTGGGAAGGGAAAAAAATATAAAATAGGCTGAGGGGTCCCTGAAAGTTCAATTTCCAAAACCTGGATTGTTCATTAGTTGTTTGTCTACAAGTGTAAACAAATTTTTAAAATCCTGTTTACAATGTGAAGTCGAGAGGTCTTTCTCCTCCGCTTCTCAGTCCCAAGCAGCAACTGTTTGCATTTGAGCTAATACTGTTCAAAAGCCAGGAGTTAAGTTAGGGACGGAATTGCAAACTTTAATTAGCAGGATGAGATTAATATCCCAGCAGGGGCTTGGGGGTGGGGGCATCCTTCAGGTCCATCTGATCCCACTGGACACCCCCCACCCCACCCCGTTTGCAGTTGAGGGCTCTGGTGGGGTGAGCAGGAGTCTGGCCAGCCAGGCTCAGCCCTGCCGAGTTAATCTCTCCCTTGCCTGGGCCTCCAGCTGAGCCTCATCCTGCTTCCAAGGCCCCTAGTTCAGCCTCATGGCCCTCGCTCACCAGTCACCGCAGGTTTTGTCCCTGAAGGCGTTTTAGCAAAACAAAAACAGGCTGTGTGACCTTGGGCCAGTTGCTTACCCTCTCTGGGTACTGAAGTCCCGGCCCTATGAGCTAAACCAAGCCGGGACCGGGCAGAGGAATTCGACCCGCCTCCCTGCATACCCAGCGGTCACACGTCTCCAGCCTGCCCTTGCTTCGTTCAAGCAGCGCGGAGAATTTTCTCGTCTTTATCTGGTTTAGTTTTAAATGCTTCCCACGGCAGCGGGGCTGTTCCACCAGTCCCCAGGAAATGGGTCCACGTAGCACGGAGCCTTCCCAAGAATGAAGTCATCTGTTCCTTTTTTATTTTTTTTGTTGCCTTTCTCCTTCAACAAGACCCACCGGCTTCTGCACTCCCTCCCCGCCAAACAAGCCCAGCTGAGGGGGCCCAGCCGGTCAGGCTGCAGGGACGGCGCGAGAGCAGGACCCTTGTGTTCAGGTCTGCCCGGAGCGCCCTTTCCCCGTGCCCAGGCCGCCCGGCCTGTAGCCGTCCCCGCCCTACCCGAGCCCCCGCCTCCCGAGCTCACCCCGAGACTTCTTCCCTGGCACAACCCGAAAGGTGAGCTCCCAGGAGGCCGTCAGCGCTCCGGCGGCGCCCCGCTCGGCAAACAATAACAGTAAATAACGCTCCCTTGTCCACGTAATAAAAACGGAAACGGTTACAAGGTTTTTTAATAAGCGTCCCCCATCAATCTCCCTCCCTACTGGGCTGTGCTAACCGGGAGAGAGGGGCGAGAAGGAGAGGGAAAGGATGGGGGCAACGGGGCACGCTGGTGGTGGGCCTGGGATGCTGGAGGAAGACGGCGAGGAGAAGAGGGGAAAACACAGCAAGCGAGAGACGAGGGGGAGCGAGCGGCCGGGGTCACGCGCGCCAGCCGAGCCGGGAACCGGCAGCGGTGAGTAACGCCGTTGCCATGGCGACGTGGCCGCAAGGAACAGGAAGCGGCAGAAATAGCAGCCTCCGCAGCCCAAGCCGCCCGGCCCCTCCCCCCGCGAGCCCGTTGCCATGGAGACCGGGCCCGAGCGAGGCTGCGCGGGCAGCCCCGGCTTCCTTCGCCCCAGCCTGCGCATGCTCACTGGGGCCTGCTTCTCGTGGGCGTCGTGGGGGCACACTGCAGCAACCCCGAAGCTGTCCAGGTTCCCAAACTTGCCTTGCCGCCCGGTTGGGTGGGGAAAAAAAAAAAAAAAAGCAGAACTGTTCATTGTTGCCTTTGGAAAGCAGCTCCGCCTTTGTTTGTGGTGGATTCGTTAGTTTCCTAGAGCTGAAGGCGGGGAGAAGAGGGGGCAGGGACACATCAGCCCCGAGACCTCGAGCGTTTTCTGAGCTCCAGGTCTTTGGCCGAGCCGGGGGACGCCTAGGGCGTAAGCAGCCCTACTCTCTGGGATTTCCCGGCCTGGGGCTGCCTTTGCAGGCCCTACGGCTGACCATGTGTGACCTTGACCTCACGAAGCCCTCTGAGCCTTACCTCCCCATGGCGGGAGGGGGGTGGGGAGGAGGGTTCTCAGGTGATGCCAGGGTCCCCCTCCTGTGTTTCCACCAGATTTGAATTAGGAGAGAGCACAGAGGGAGAAATGAAATCCTGTCAAACCGTTAGGCTCCCTCTCCCATCCCCTGCTCGCCAGAAAACTAAAACACCCTCCCCCCAGCAAAAAAAAATTGAGGGAAACCTAAATGTTTCATAAACAAAATCCACCTTCAACAACTTGTTTATGTGGAAACCTGGCAGCAGGCTTGCTTGTCTGAAACTGGAGTGTGTGTGTGTGTGTGTGTGTGTGTGTGTGTGTGTGTGTGAGTGAATGGTGTGGGGGGAGGATGTTGATCATCTCAGAGGCTATTTGTGGAGAATTTTTTTTTCTCCAGATTTTGTTTGGTTTTTTAATAAGGGTCAGAGGTCTGGACTTCTGTGGGGGAGGGGGACGGGTCACCTTGGAGCCAACAGGCCAGGAGGTCCCAGGAGGACAGGTCACGGGGCCTGAATTTCTGGGGCTGAGGCCATGAGCCAGAGCCTCCCCATCTGGTGCTGCTCCCCACAGGCAGGTGGGAGTCAGTGGGCGGCAGGTCCAGCCTGGGGGCTCCCCAGGGTATGGCCCCAGAGAACACCGGGGCAAAGGACTTGAGGACCCCTCTCCCTTCGGCAGGACAGCTGCCATTTCCCCTGTCTCTGCCCTGGCCACACTGGCCAAGAGGGAAGGCAGGCAGAGCAGACCAGGTCTCTGGGGCTTTCTACAATGGAAAGGAGATGTTTTGTTTTTCTGTACCAGGGCAGACTTAGACTTTCAATATCCAGGCTGACCAGATGGGAGTGTAGGGAGGGTGCGCGAGGAAGGGGAACAGGCTACTTTAATCCCCACCACCACCACCACCACCAGCCTCCACTATGGCCTTGTGCAGGCTAAAGGGCTTTGGGGCCTCAAAGCATCCACAGAGCTAAGGAGAGAGGGAGGGGCTTTGGGTGATGTTTCTTCTTCCCTCCTTCCTCCTCCTCTCTAGATTTGGGTGAGGTGCCCCAGCGCTGAAGGGGAAGCGTGTCTGGTGCCCAAGAGACTTGGGGTCCACCATGGCCTTGGCATTATATTTATCCCTCTCCCCCGGTGGCATAGTGGTTAAGAGCTACTGCTGCTAACCAAGAGGTCGGCAGTTTGAATCCACCAGGCACTCCTTGGAAACTCTATGGGGCAGTTCTACTCTGTCCAATAGGGTTGCTGTGAGTCAGAATCGACTTAGAGGAGGAAATGAAGACATGGGAAGAAGGGAGTTGAGAGCAGTTGTTACAATAAAGAAATGTCCCCATCTTCATCCAGAAGGCAGTAGTGTGTGCTGAGAACCAGGGCTTTGGAACTCAACAGTCCTGGTTGTGAATCCTGGCTCTGACTTTGCTGAAGCTTGGAACAACGCAATGCCCACTTTACCAGTTGTATGGTTCCATGAGGTAATGCATAAAAGATCTTAGCACCTGACACATACATAGTAGGTGTTCAGAACATGGCAGCTACATAGGAGCTGGAAAGGGTTTAAGGCTCTCCCTAGTGTGACCTGGGGTTGCCACCTCGGGGTCCTGAGACTCTGGGCTTGGCTGTATCCTAAGTCAGGTCCATCTTTGGCACAGGGTGGAGGAAAGAGCACTGGACTGGGATCAGTACAAAGGAATTTGGTCATAGGCTCCGCCACCAACCGTGTAACCCAAAGCAAGTCTTCACGTCTGGCAAATGAGGATAATGATCACAACAACCTCTAATTGTAAACTTTCTCCGTGCTAGACACTACCCCGGGATCTATACGTTCCTTATCTAATTTAACCCTCGAAACAACCCTGAGGGGTAGACACCACAATGATCCCAGTTTCACAGAGGCTCAGAGAGGTGAAGTCACTTGCTGGAGGTCACACAGTTAGAAGGTTGTATGAACTTCAAAGGCATCAGATGCTGGATCGTCACGCACCACAGAGAGCAAGCATCACGTTGTTGTTGTTTGTGTTACTGTCATTCCCATCACCCTTCCTGGATGTGTGCCCTGCATTTTCAGTGGCCCAGACCACTGCCCTCCCTTTGAGTTCACACCTGTCCCAGATTCTTCTGAGACTGATGAGGGAATTAGCTAAGTAGGAGACACCCTCAGGGGTGCATCATGGGCTTGAGGAGGACCAGGTGGGCCCTACATAGTCCCTGTAATCAACCCAGCAGCTCAGGACAGTTCTGCGACCCCCCTCATCCCTCCCTGCCATTTACACGGAAGGGTGGGGGTCCCTAATACACCCAGGCGGACGCGTGGCATCCAGATGGTGCAGTTAATCGAGCTGGAAGCCGTAAATCTCTGTTATTGTCCCAGCTCCCCCTCCCCTCCCCTGTGCTGTCACCTCGGAGGAGCTGGTAGGAGAGGTATCCCTCTGGCCCCGCCTGCCCCAGGCTTTGTTCCCTTGTAGGAGCTGGCCAGGAAATGGCCCAGTTGTGGCGTCCACTGCCTGCATTTGAATCCTGGCCTTGCCACCTCCAGGCTGTATGGCTTTGGCTAAACACTTAATCTCCTTGTTATCCTTATCCATAAAATAGGGATGGTCACAGCACCTGCCCCTCAACTTTCCACAAAGATCAGGTGAGGGATGAGTGTGAGTGCTGCACCCTGTGCCTGGCTCACCGGGTGTCCTCAGGGTATGTTACTGATTACAGGATTGCTGTGGGTCAGAATCAACTCTGACAGCAATGGGTTTGGTTTTTTTAAAAATAGATATATATCAAATGTTTACCCCATGCTAGATGATATACATATGTTGGCTCAGTGAATCCTGAAACAAGCACATTCTTACCTCCCCCCTCCCCCAATTTACAGGTGAGGACACCGTGGATCAGAGAAGGGGAAAGTGACTAGCCTAAGGCCGCAAAGCTGATTAGCAGAGGAACTGGGATTAACCCAGGCAGGCTCATGTGGCTCTAAAGACCTCGCTCCTAATGCCGAGTTCCTGCCCCTCCCCGCCAGAGCCCCTTTGAGACTCTCTACCAACGTCTGTCTGCAGTAACAGCATCATTAGCCCTGCCTGGAGCCGCTTCTGTAACCGAGGTCTGAAAGACACTCGGTTAATAGGTCCTTAATAAAGCCGGTGGAGGCATCCACAGCTTCCCAGGGCAGGGGCCAAGGGTCCAGGTGCAGCAGTACATCCTAATGAAAATGCAGGGGCAGGGAGGGGAAGGGGCCCATGAGGTGAGCCACCTGCTCACGCCTCAGAGTCCATCCTCCTGCTGCTCTCAGTGGCTGAGTCACTGGACACCTCGGGTGCAGAGGACAGTCACCCATCTCTCACTCCATCCACTCTTCCTTCCTTCCTCCCTTCCATCCATCCTTCCATCCATCATCCGTCTGGTGTTTACTGAGCACCCATCTTGAGTTTGGTGCCAGGAGTCCTTGCCTCCAAGTGCTCACATTCTAAAAAGACATTAAATAACCAACTGATTATGCACACGCATGGTGTCAGGAGAGAGGGCGTCTTCGGGACTCACAGACAGCTCTGCAGACCTGCCTCAGCCAAGCTCACTGACTAACCTTGGGTGGGCGCTTCCCTTCTGGGCTGCTCTCTTCTGACCTATACAAAGAAGAGGTTGCACTGTGGTGTCTCCTATTCCATCATTCTTGAAGTCCTAGCAGGGTAAGGAAGCTCCCCCAATTAACTGCTCTCCCAAGAACCTGTCCCCACCCTAGTCTCTAGGATCTGTCCTCAACACCCTCAAAGTCCACAGACTGAGGCCCAAGTGCACTCTAACTGTCCCGGATGTGAACCAACAAGCTGAGGTAGGGCCTGCGAAGGCAGGGATAGGGGCAGAGCACTGGACTCAGAGGCAGGAGACCAGAGTCAGATCCTGGCTCTGTCACATGATATGTGACCCTGGAGAGATGGCCTCCAAGAGTGGTCCATCAACTTGGACAAGATGCCTTAGAGGACTTGGGAAACAGCTGTTAGTGGCATTGTCATTAATGTTATTGTTGTTGTTACTACAAAGGGAGCTGATCTGGAGCAACTGGATTTGGGAGACTTCACTCATTCAACGGTCACAATTTGTTCACTTGCTAATTTAACAAAACTTTATTACTATGATCTGCACCACATTCCAGTCCCTGGAGCTGATCCTACAGTCTAGAAAGGGTGGTGAACAGATGTCACTTCAGTTGTCAACTCCACAGTTTGTAGAGACTGTATTGAGAAGCCTGTGTTGGGAAGGATTCTGAGGCTGCATCTGGGCTTGGAGGGAAAGAGTGCTGTGATCATTTAAAAATGTCTGCCATGAGCATGGGAAGCAGAGCATAATAAGCCCTTGCACAGTGCATTTGCTGGCCCTAACACTGAAGCACAGGAAAGGACCCCAGATGGGAGACCCATGTGACTGAGGCTGGCCTGCTACATGACCCTGGGCAAGTTATTGATCTTCCATCTGCCTCATTTTACCCATTTGTGAGGCAGAGATGCTGACATGGGACTGGATTTTTAGAGGTCTCCTCTGGGCTAAAGTGAGAATCAAATGTGGGAAACCCGTTTGTAAAAACCTTTCAGCAAATACATGGTGGAGTGGAAAACCAGGAGCTGGAACTGTGGCAGGAGCACTGTGGTGAGAGCACAGGAGAGCTGGGACCCCAGCTGCACCACTGGCTCACTGTCCCTATCCGGCCCTCAGCTTCTCCACAAGAACAGTGGGGTGGTTAGATAAGGAGATGCTGCAAGGCCTCCAAAATCCACTATCTGTGACACCTGTAATGCTGAGGCCCCATGGGGCAGAATGGAAGAGGATAGAAAGGAACTCTCTCCTGGGGCAAAGTACTGCGGGTCTGCCCTTCAGTGGGCAGTGGGGGCTGGAAGGCTGGACACGGCGGAGGGAGTGGGGAGGAAGTGGGGAGGTGGGGCAGAGGCTGCTACAGCACCTGGGGGAAGCCGCCCTCCCCAGGTGCATACCCAGGAAGCTCTCCCAAAGCAAGAAAAGACAGAGGAAAGGGAGTGGTTGAAGGGGCTGAGACACCTGGCAGGTGGGGGTCTGGGCTCTGCAGTGGCCCCTGGCAGTGATGGCTCCCAGCCCCAAGGGCTGGAACCTGGGAACAGTGTTCAGCAAAGAGCAGAAAGAAGACAATGACAGCTTCCTGGGAGATCTGGGGTGACCCATGGACCCTGAAATGGACCTACCAAGTCTCTCAGGCAGACACAGAGAGCCCACCATGAGCCTGACTTGCTATCTGCACCCCAGCTGTGTGACCACCAGCAACTTGCCTGACCTCGCTGGGCCTCCCATTTCCTCATCTGTCAACAGGGATGATAATAGTGCCTACCTCATGGAATTGTTGGAAGATTTGGTGAGCTAATGCCTGCCATGGGCTTAGCACAGGGCTGAGCACATTGTAACTGTTCGATAACAAGGTGGTTATTGTTATTATTACTATTATTTATTCTATGACTTAACAGAACATGGAGCCCTGGTGGTGCAGTGGTTAAGAGCTCAACTGCTAGCAAAAAGGTCAGCAGTTCTAATTCACCAGCCATTCCTTGGAAACCCTGTGGGGCAGTTCTTCTCTGTCCTGTAGGCTGCTATGTGTTGGAATCGACAGCAGTAGGTCTGGTGTTCTGGTTTAGCACACCACGATGCAAAAGGCCCTGACCAACTAAACCCCAATCTGCCTCTCTTGTCTCAGCAGCTCCACCCATTTTACTCTAGTTCAGCTAACCAAGCTGTTCTCCGGTCCCCAAATACACCATGTTCTTTTATGCACCTGGGCCTTTGCTCATGCTGTGCCCTCTGCCAGGAACACCCTGCCCCCTCCATGCTGCTTTAAGACCCCAGTCAGTTGTCATCTGCTCTGGGACCAGCCTCCTGGCCATTTCGTTGGCATCCTCTTTGCTTCCAGATTTCTGTGCACACACTGCTTGAGTGACAATAGTCAGATTGTGGTGCCCCTATTTGTTTCTGTCTGATTCTCAGACTTCACTAGGGTGCCTCAGGCATGAGTGTGGTGGCTTATTCCTGTTCTTGTCCTCAGTGTACAGCACCATGAGAGTGGGTTGAATGATTGGTGTAATCGATCCCCAAAACTGAGTGTGTGCAAGACAAGGACGGCAGATTCGCTCTCCCTGCTTCTGCACCTTGTCGTCCTTCCTTTTCCTCAAGGAGAAACAGGACGCCTCAGCACTTCTCTGATGATTCCAAAGGGAGAAGCTTCTATGAATTGCTGGAGCTTCTGAGTTAGAGCTCAGAAGGAGGCAGAGGTTGGAGGGGCTCCCCAGTCTAATCCCCCTTCTAGCCCCTCTCCTACATACCTGCACCCCTCCTGGCCTAGGCAGAGCAGTCTGTCTCCTGGGAATGGGTGAGGGTGCGGAGCAAGGAGCAGCGGTACGTAGGCAATGGGCTGCTGGGGTCAGAGAGGACACCCTTCTTGCTGCCCTGAGAGGCCCCTGCAGTGAGGGGGGCTCTGCAACCAGCCCTGGCTGGGCCCCTGCCCTCCTCCCCACTGTCCTGAAACTGCTCTGTCTGGCCGCTGGACCTCTTCCTGCCACCTGCTGTGGGGCAGCCAGGTCTCCTTGCCCTGGCAAAGGGAAGGCTATTGTGACTGGCTGGCTGGATGCTCTGCTCCCAGCCACCTGCCCTCTGACCCACCTGGCTCAGGCCGAGGGCACCATAGGATGCCCAAGTTGAACAAAGCTCAGGGAAGTATTGAGTCCTACCCCTACCCATTTAGCAGGTGAGAAAACTGAGGCCCAAGGAGGGAAAAGGGCTTGTCTGAGATCACACAATAAACCTAGAGTTTTTTCTGTGGCTTGCTGCCCTGCCAGGAGAGAAGAAGACCCACAGACCCTGGCTTTGACCTTGAGGAAATGGAAAAACTTGGATCTTGGAGGCAGGAGAAATGCCATGGCTAAGACGTGGGGCAGGCTGTGAGACCTTGGGCATGTTACCTAACCCCTCTGAGCCTCGTGGTGCCAGTGAAGACTGTACAGGGCTGGCAGGCTGCCTGGCACATACCGAACACTCAGCAAATGGGAGTTCTTGGTACAATTAGGGGACAGGTGAGCCTCACCTTGAGCAAATCCAGTTGATTAAATTTGTTTTACGTAGACATGGCAATTCCTCTCCCCTTTATTTATGTTACAGAAAGATCCTCAGTGTTGTGAAAGGAGTCAGGCAGGTTTCTTTGGGTACAGTCAGGCAGGACCAGGTTCACATCCCACTCTGTCCTAGAGGCTGTGACCTTGGGCGAGGGACTTAGTGGCTCTGGATCTCAGCTTGCTCATCTGTAAAATGGGGACAATGGCACCTCTCCCCAAGGGCTGCTGCGGTGTTCAGTAAGATAACTGAAGGGTGCAGGGCCTGGTTATCACAAATCTTTCAGAATCCCATCATTTTCACAAGCTAAGGATGCTCATATGGAGAAAGTGCTTGCCTTCAGTTGTGGGGTTGGGCCGAGAGACCTGGGCTCCGTGCCTGTTTCCTGGCGGGGGAAGGGATCATGGAGCTCCGGGGCTGTGTGGCCCCAAGCCGCTCCAGAAACAGGAAGCCCTGCCCTCAGCCCTGTCCACAGCTGGCTGTCCCTCCCCGCTGCTTCCACGGGAAGCACGTGATCTACCCCCAGCTCCTCCCGACCCATTGCTGGTTGGCTGCCCTTTTCCGAAGAGTGGGGGGGCCGCATTTTCCAGGCGATGTTTCCCTGACAGTTCTGAAAATTAATTGGCCTTTAATGTGCATAGTATTTATTTCAATTAGCAGGAAATTGACCAATTTCTTAATAAGGCGCTTTGTGGAGGCTCTGTATTGGGGGTTGGCGGCGAGGAGCGTGTGGGGGTGTAAGCAAGCAAGAATGACATGCACGATCCAAGAGGGGATTTTCAGGCACCCCAGAGCTCTGGCCTTCCTGGTTTCGATTTATCTCTTCAGGGAGAAAGAGGGACAGAAGTAAGGGAGAGCGAGGTGAGGGGGCAGGCAGAGGTGAGTGGACTGCCCGCCTGTGAGCAAAGTCAGGAGGCAGCAGGAGGAGAGAGCTCTGGGCCAGGGGACCCACAGAGGGCCAGGTGGCTCAGCCACAGTCCTCTCTGGGGTCCAACAGCCCCAGATTCTGCCTTTGACCTTGGCCTGTTGGGGTCATGGGTATAGACCACTGATCTAGAGGTTATGACTGTCCCTCCTGGCCTCAGCAAGGCTCCTCTATCCCCCCAACTTGAGAAATTAACATAATAAATCAGTACCTTTGCACTGATTTCTTAAATGATCGAGTTCCTTTTCTTTGCTCTGATAGAATCACCAAGAATCCTTAGTTCTCCTAATGTAGCTGGTGCACCAGCTGTGATAAGTTACCTCGTTTTACAAATGTGGAAACTTAGGCTCAGAGAGGTATAGTGTTTTGCTTAAGCCTCACAGCTAACCCCTACTCCTCCTTTAGGGTTGGCTTAAACAAAGTCGCTTCAGGGGAGGCTGTCCTGGCCTTGTGGTCTAGCTTAGGGCCCCATTCCACTCTCGTGAAGCATTGTGCTTCTTCAATGTCTGCATGACAACTGTAATGAACTAATTCAGTGTGTCTCTCTCTTCACTGTCTGCCTTCCTCCTTGGATTATAAGTCGCCTATGGGCGGGCACTGTGTCTGTGTGCTTGCCATTCTATCCCAGAACCCAGGACAAGCCTGGCTCATGGTTGGTGCCCATCGTGTTTGTTGAATAAATGAGTGAATGAATAAATGAGTGAGTGAGACAATGAATGATGGAGTGAGAACTGAAAAACAGCCAGCCTTGTGGCACGTAGTCTAGAGCTCTCACCAGTCCTCTACCTCAGGGCTGTTGTCTTCATTATTATATAGACTATGATCATGGTCGATCTGATGGGGATGCACCCCCTCACCCTGATGTTGACATTCATCCTCAGGGGACCTCCTGACATCTTCTCATTTCCTTGCGGTCTGACCAGGAGCCTTTGGCCTGTTTAGGGGGAAGGTGGCTGAGGCCGGGGGGCCTTTTTGCAGTTCCAGCTTCCAGTAACCAGGGGGAGATCAGGGTGCCCACTCAGGTGTGGGTGGCCTCACTGCCCCCCACCCCCAGGGCCTCTTAAGGATCTA
The DNA here is from genome assembly GCA_030035585.1 of Dugong dugon. Classification (NCBI taxonomy): domain Eukaryota; kingdom Metazoa; phylum Chordata; class Mammalia; order Sirenia; family Dugongidae; genus Dugong; species Dugong dugon. The sequence goes on from CM057471.1 coordinate 74,126,906, forward strand.
GCTCAGCTGACAGCTGGGGAAGTGAAGCCATCCCCGTGCCTGCCACTGGGCAAGGGCCTACCAAGTTTCCCAGCCCAGAGACAGAGCTCCTCGGCCCCTCCACCTGTACCGAGACCCACTACGTCCCACACTTACTTATTTAAAACACACTTACACAATACCTCCTTTGTGCCAGGCACTGTTCTCAGCACTTTAAAGATACTTATCCTCATTATGAAGTAGGTATCATTATTATCCCCCATTTAACAGTTGAAAAACCTGAGGCACAGGAAGGACAAGTGACTGGCCCACTGCAGCTCAAGCTTTCACTGCTGACCTTTGGGGTGGAGGAGTCCAACCTCCATGCTTTTGCTCACATGGGTTCCCTCTGCCCAGGTGCTAGCTTGGGAGATGGTGGCAAAGACACGGCCCCTGGAGCCAGCCACACCTGGGTTTGAATCTTAGATCTGCCATGTGTAGCTGTGTCATCCTGGGCAAGTGGTTTCCCATCTTTTTGACCACCCTTCATCTGTAAAATGGGGGTGGGGGTAAAACTTTATTTGAAAGGATTTAATGAAGATTAAACAGGGCAGCTGTATACAGCACACAGCATGGTGTCCAACATGCAGTTTTTCATCAGTAAACATAATTTTCTCTGCTTTTTTTCCCCCAACTTTTATCCCACTCATCACAGCCCCACTTATCCCAGAAGCCTTTGCCTCCTCTCCAGTGCAAAACAAAAAAAACCAAACCTGTTGCCATCAAGTCAACTCCGACTCATGGCAACCCCATATGTTACAAAGTAGAACTGCCCCCATAGAGTTTTCTTGGCTGTAATCTTTACAGAAATAGATCACCAGGCCTTTGTTCCACAGTGCCATTGGGTGGGTTAAAGCCACCAACATTTAGGTTAGCAGTGCAGTGCAAACTCGGGGATCTTCCCTTTTCAGTGCAGAATCCCCAATTTCAGGCATCCCCAGAGCACTTTCTGGTCCCTGGTCATGGCCACTCTGGTCTGACTGCTGCCCTATGTATCCCATAGTCAGAGCCCTGGGTGGAGGGGAGACCAGGCCAAGGGAAGCCAGGGACTCTGCCGGGGATAGAGCCAGTGTTCTAGGCACTGTGAAAATGGCGTGGTGGAGGCATCTGTTTTCCTCTGACTTCACGAGGGAGAGAGAGAAACACCATCAGCATCAACCCAAGGCTGATTCTTATGAAGTGGAGGGCAGACATACCTCCTCTCTCCAACCTTTTTATCAATTCTGATGCCAGCCGTCCTTCCCACGGCACTCTCTACTTATCTACTGGTTTTAATGATTCATTGCAATGGCCACACAGAACTCACTAACCATACTTAACAATTATGGGGTTTATTAGGAAGTAACAGTTACAATTCAGGATACAGTTCTTCAATCAGGATGGCCTCTTTAAAGTAGTGCCTGCAGGCAGGCCTCTCTGACCCCCTGCCCCTCAGCCTCGCCTCTGCCCTGCTCAGGCAAGCGTTACAAAGTTCTTTAGCTCCACCAATAAGTGCCCGGAGGCACCCTACTCTGCCGGTAGGCTCTTAGCTCTCTTGCTCTATGGGTTGACATACTCACTGTAACCGCCTTGCTCCATGGTCCAGGAAGTCCATCTCGCTGTCTCCTACCAGTCTCCTGGTTCTGCTGCTTTTGCTGCCACCATTTCCCTGCTGCTACTTCTTGCCGTCTCTCGATGTCTCCAGGGTTACAGCTGTCTCTCTGTCTCCTGGGCCTAGGAAATAGTGCAGGACTCCCAAAGGACACACTCCACGCCTAGCTCTGCTTTTTCAGTGGTAGTGAGGTCCCCTTTCTGCCTCTGGGATAGCTCATTTTAAGCCTAACAGGATGGCAAAACTTGTTAGGGCTCCATACACCTTATTTGCATGGTCCCACCCCCACAAGGGTGCCATGCACCTTGTTTGCATAATTAGCAAGCTGTTCAACCCCCTTGGTGGGCCAAAACCACCTCATTTGCATAGTCTCACCTACTCATTTGGTGGGAGTTACAAGACCATGGTGAGAAAGGCCATATAAAAGTGATCCTGGTCACTTTGTAGGACCCATTCATTTGTTAAACAAATATTTATTGAACACCTACTGTGTGGCAGGCACTGTGAAGGAGACAGCCCCAGGAAACCACAGTGAGGTGGAAGAGGCAGACAGGTAAGCAGGCCACCTTGAGTTGGTGGTTGTCTGGGCTGTGATGGAGTCAGCACGGGCCCAGAGGAGGGCACTGATCAAGAAGTGCCGTCCAAGCTGAGGCTAGAGCAAGAGTAGGAGCTGGTGGCTGAAGGGAGGTGCAGTAAACCAGGGGGAGTTCCAGGCAGAGAGACGGACAGAGGCAGTCTTCAGGAAGCAGCCAGTCATTGGGTGTGGTCCACATGGGAACTTGAGAGAGCAGCACCTAGAGGTGAGAGGAGACATGGGGAGAGGCCTCATGTCCTCACTTATTCCACAAGTGTCTAGCGTCTCTGCTGTGTGCAAGATGCTGTCAAGGGTAAACAAAAGAGGTATAGTCCTTGCCCTCCCGAATTACAGAGAGAGGTGGAGGGGAGCAAATATCAACCAAGTAACCAAATAAAAAGCAAGATCAAGGGACCTCATACCATCAAGAAAGCAGTGCCAGGAGCAGAGTGTGTCCTTTGGACTGAGGTCCCTGCACAGAGAAGCTCCTCGTCTGGGGGAACACTGATGAGAAGGCCAAGACAGAGAGAAAGCCTTCCCCTGGAGCTGACACCGTGAATTTGGACTTTTAGCCTACTTTAACTGTGAGGAAATAAACTTCTCTTCATTAAAACAAAAAAAAACAAAAAGCAAGATCATTGCGGAGTGTGAATGTGAAGAGTATGTGAAACAAGCCAGGAAGTGTGGGGGACTAGGCTGAAAGCTGCGGCCAAGGGTTTGGACTTTCTCCTGAGGGTGGTGGGGAGTCACAAAGGGCTTTGAGGCAGGGGCTTGGTGTGGCTGGAGGCCCCTCTGCTGGTGGGTGGAGAATGGAGAAGGAGGAAAGACCACATGTAGGGACAGGGGGAGCATTCAGGCAAGGGGTGATGGTGGCTTGGGTTAGGGTGATGACCATGGGGATGAAGAGAAAAGTGTACATTTGAAAGCTCTTTAGGACATAAAAGTAACAAGATTTGATGATTAAGGCTGTGGAGTGTGAAGAAGGTAGAGAGATGTGGCCAAAACCCAAATTTCTGGACTGGGCCTTAGGGTGACAACGGTGTCATCTGCAGGCATGGAGAGCCCGAGAGAAGTTGATAAGCTGAGCTCTGAGTCTGTTGAGTGTTGTGTGCCCGAGACAATCTTTGCAGAGAGGTCCTGCCACCAGTGGCCGCAGAAGTCCCAAGACTCGGGAGAGATTGGGAACACTTTGAGGACAGGTCAGAGACATGGGCCTTCAGTCGTGGGTGATAGTTCCCGGAGATTCCTACCTGATTCTGCCTTTCCCAAAGAAAAGCTCAGGTCATTCTTTCTTTTCAGCATTTCTGACTCATCCTAGAGCTTCTGCAGCGCAGAACATTCTAGAATCTTGAAGACTTTCCCTTCAGGTTTGAGAAGTCCTTCAAAGTCCCTGTCCTTGCCTCACATATTTCTTCCACTGGATCAAAGGCTCCAATTAGTGAGGGGGAAAGGCTATTTCTCAGGAAGCATGGGGTCTCTGGGCAGCTCAGGTCTGCCTTCATCCCGTTTCAGCTTTAAAAGTCACCATCTTTGTCATCGCTTACATTTTGGTTTCTCTAGAACTCCTCCACTCCTGATCCAGTTGGAAGTGATGTTTGGGGTAGGGACTGAAGTCTTGAGCTGTGATCTTTGTAGGTGTAGAGTTGAGGTGGGGGGAATCTCTTTGAGGGGTATCCTGCCCCCACTACTGGGGGCTGGGCAGGGACCCAGCTGGGATCTGTCGCTGGGTCTTGTAGCCTGATAGAGAAAGGGATGTGTGTGTGTGTGTGTGTGTGTGTGTGTGTGTGTGTGTGTGTGTGTGTGTGTGTGTGTGTGTGAGTGAGAGAGCCCGCCGATCTGAAACCTAATTGTCCACTGTCTAATCTGTCAGCCAGAGGACAGCTTGCAGAGCCCCTCCCCTGCGGACTGATAAATGCCGCCCTCGAGGCCCCCCGTGCACCAGAGCTGCCTTAATTGGTATCAGGACGTGCCTGGACTCCATCCGCCAGGCCCCTGCCTTATTCCCCTCCTGCCGCCTCCTCCTCCGCCCCACTGGCCTCCAGCCCTGGCAGGGCTCACCTGCTGCCCACCCCTGGGGAGGGGCCTGCTGAAGGCCCCGAGCTCAGAGTCCACCCCCAGGGGCCCGGGGACGGTGCAGCAGCTGTGGCAACAGCTCCAGGAGGATGGTGCAATGGGTAAGAGCAATAACGATGGCTGCATTTATGTGGCACCTACTATGTTCCTGTCTGCCCTCATTCATCCTCAAACACCATGAAGTGGGGGAATCGCCCTCCTTTCCCATCTGCAGGCACAGGAGTTAGTTCCTGAGCCCTCTATGTGCGCACGCCATGCAGGGGATGCACAGGGAACAAGGCAGACTGGGGGTGGGGAGCAGGGATCTACCTACGACTGGCAGGAAGGGGCCTCACTCCCAGACCATCCCAGTTTTGCTGGAAGCCAGACAATTGGCCTGGTAGGGCTGAAGGACAGGAGTTGACCTCTTGCCCATTTTGGGAAGTTCAGAGAAGTTTGGCAACCTGCCTAAGATGGCCCAGCTAGAAAAGGAGGCAGAGAGAGCGAGGCTGCTCTCAAAACCACCGCATGGTTCATTCTCAATGTCATGTCTGTCTGAACGCGTGGGGTGCAAGTTATAAATTCAAATCCCCACTCCCATCCCAAGACTAAGTCTGGGCCCGGGTGCCCCAGGAATCAGCATGGACATCAAGCTCCCCGGGCGAATGGGTGACAGAAACCCTACCAGCCTGACCCAGGCCACTCAGGACCCTGGCGAGGGCTGGTACTGCATTCCCTATGCAGTTGGACAGTCAGGGAGGGACAAAGCTGGGCTGGGCAGGGATGACATTTCATTCACTCATACATGCCCTCATTCAATTAGCACTTGCGGCAACTGCCTTGTGCCAGGCCCTGTCTGGCCGCTGGCAGGCCCAGCTACATGATTTGCAGGATCCCGTGCAAAAGCAAAAAGCGAGCCCCTCATTCAAAAATTATTAAGAATTTCAAGTTGTCAAACAACAGAGCATTAAACCAAGCGCAGGGCCCTTTTATGTGAGGTCCCATGCCCATGAAGCCGGTTTTGATGCTGGGGTACCTTGCAGGAAGACAGCCAAACAAACTCGATGATCCCTTAACTGGAATTCTGAAATTAATAAAACGTCTGAAAACCCAAAGTTCTTTCCTAAGATTGTGGCAAATTCATCTGAAGGCAAAACCAGACCTCAGCTGACGTGAGGCTGTTTAAAGTTATACTATCCCCCCTTGATGTGAACATTTGCACATTTCACTGCAGAGATACTAGGGTGTTTGATTATGGGGGGCTGCCCAGCCCCTGCTGGCGGGCTACCTAGTATATACTATATGCACCACATTTCTTTCCTTGAAATGAACAAATCTGAGTTTGCAGAATACCTCTGGCCCTAGGGTTTGAGAGAGGAAATTTGGGCGTGTACGCACTGCCAGGGAGGATCGCTGTGCATCCCAGCCTCTCTGGTGTTTTCCTGTCTTACTCAAAGAAGCTTGGGGCAGTTCCAGGGTCTGATAGTAGCCCTAGTCCCTGGCCTGCCTGCTCCTTGGATGGTTGATGGCTGCTCCGTGCTAGAAAGGGGGCTCGCTGACCCCAGCCCGGAAAACAGGGGGCTGGGTGGGTGTCGTCCTCACGGTTCACTGGGATATTTTATTTCATATTAAAGGGGCTGGGAGGAGGCGTGAGGTCAACTAACAAAGCAGTTTTCTTGAAAAGAGAAGAGAAAATAGCTTTATTGATTATAAATGTAACATTGCAAAAAAAAAGTAATGCAAAAGAGGAAAGTTAACAATGATCTAAAATCTACCCCCCTCCGTAGTAATCACAGTTATCATTTCTGTTACCACCCTTCCAGAATTTTCTAGGCATATCATTTTTTGTTGTTCTTGTTTTCCAGAAATGGCCTTACACTACCCACAATATTTGAAACCTGCTTTTCTTCCCCCTTCCCTGAACAATATGTTGTGGCCGTCTTTGCACATTTAAGTCATCATTTTTCAGGGGGCACGGTAGTCCACTCACCGTAAACCAGCTCACACAACCCCCGGCTGTTGAACACGATTCCAGTTTTTTTCCCCAAGGTGGCATTCTTGCACACACACTGGCTTATTTCCTTAAGTCAGCCTGTAGATGTGGAATTGCTGGGCCCCACATGGGGTGGGCACATCTATCTCGTTGTAGACGCTGCCAGGTTGCCGCCACCACATTTCCTCTGAGCAGTGCCCAGTGGACCATCTCTCCCACAGAGCCCTTCTGTCATCAGGAAGGGGGCAGGTACCAGCCAGGCAGGTGGTCCTGCCACAGCAGCCTCTCCAAGCTCTGCAGCTGTGGGGGAGGAGGGGAGGCCGGCCAGGGTACCATGTCTGCAGCGCTGCCACTGGGGCAGGTCAGCCACCCTCATGTGGCTGTTTCTCCTGTGCCCCCATCCCGCCTCCTTCCCCTCGTCTCCCTTGATCCCTGATCCACTGTCCCCAGCCGCCAGCTGGGCCTGAGTAACCGCGACCAGCTCTCTGATTCTGTCTTCTCAGGCCAGGTATAGAGGCTGGACTCCAGGCCCCATCATGCCCTAATCACTTGAGCTTTCTCCTGATTTGCATATCCTTAAGAAGCCTTGATTAATCCTCCTTCTGACAAGTGTCTCCCCGCTCCAGCCACGAGGGCTCTGATTGCCAAGTGGCCTCAACTTATTTAAAAATAAAATAAATCCTCCCTAATACAAGTGGAGCCCATACTTCCCTGAATGTTAAGGGATCCGGAGGCGTCTCCCAGGAGCCTGCTCAGAACGGTAATGTTGGAAACTTCTGGAAGGAGTCAGGCTATTTCTCTAAGAGCCAGAGCCTCTTCTGGCATTGGATGTTCATTAACAAGGTGGCTGTGACATCGAGCCCTGGACGTCTTTGTAGTCGATGAAGCTAGGGTGTCACCCCTAAGCACAGGACCAAGGTACCCCTCTGCTGTTCCCCAGCTGTATGATTTTACTCTCTGGGGATTGGGGCAGGGTATGCTAGGTCTTGCTTAACAGCCACAGGGCCCTTTTGGCATGATACCTGGTACTGCAGGCACAACCCATAGTGCCACCCGTTTATTTCCTGAGCCTGAGTCTTACCCTCACGTGTCTTCCGGTATGCGCCGTTCAAGTTAGCTCAAAATGCAGACCAGGAATTCTGGCTGCCTCCCCTGCTTGGAAAGCCCCCCAACCCAGCGGGTCTGTATGGGGCACGGTGGCAGGGCATGGTGACCTGGCTAAGCTCTCTGCCTCTCCATCCTCTCTGCCTCCCAGCAACAACCTTCTCTGCCTGCCGCGGTTCTTCCTGCTTCTCATTAGGGCCGAGTTGCTGGGAGCTGCAAGGTTTAAAATGCTGTGAGTGTAGCACAGTGTACGTCTTTTATCTCCCTGGTTGAGCAGCTTCCCAGCATGCTGTTTCTGCTGTTGGTAGCTCTCTCCAGGCTCCTCTCTCTTCCTATTGGTGGGTCAGTAGGGTCATCAGGGTCTCCTGAGACTTTTACAGGACCCCAGGCGGAAGGTGGGGAGGTTGGACTTTCCCATGGGTTCCTACTACCCCTGGCCGTCTCAGGGTTCGCTGGGCTGAACGTCCAGCTGCTCTGTGTGGCTGTCCTGGCAGTGACCTGCCAAGCCTCAGGGCTTTGGAGCAGGTGTCCACACACGGTCCACTGGCCAGAGCCCGGAACACACCCTTGTTGGCCTCCAAAACACAGTGCGCTCAGGAGCTGCACCTTCCTGGAAGCTGTAACAGGCTGTTCCCACTCCTCTGGTGATACCTGGGTGGAGCAGGGTGGAGGCATCGGGAGGCACAGAGCAGACTGATCTCCTAGTGCCAGGTCCTGGGGGTCCAAAGCGTAGGGACTGGAACAGCGCTCCTGCTCACCTGCCCTGGGCCTTCTGCCCCCTGCTGCCTGCTCCTAGCAGGGGGCTTCCTCTCCTCTCTGCCATCTCTCTTCCCAGCTGGGCCCTGGTGGTATATGAGTGAGCTGACAGATTCTTAGACACAAACCCAAAGCCTTTGGGTTTCAGAGACCAATACCATTCCTAAAGAAAATTTGGAAACTGATGTGGGATGTCAATTTTTTCTTTCGCTAGGGAAGGATGTTAATGAAAACAAACCAAAAACATTAAAAATTCCACTATCCACTCTTACTTCATTTCATGAAATAAATTACCATTTAACACCAAAGAAGCAGGCAGAACATAATCTCAGAATAAAAGAAAGTCCTTCCCCAAAAAGACCAGTTGGTGCCTCACACTGTCGTTTATGCTGTAGACCTGAGAAGAGTTTGCCACAGCCTGGCACCAGGCCCTGGTCCAAAATGGGCACTTGGGAACATCAGCCCCGGATCCACTGTACCAGGCAGTGCTTGGGAAATAGTTCATACAAACCAGTGAATTTTCACCCGTGTTCAAATCCATGTCCATACAGTCCAGGATCCTGTCTCAGACCCCAAGGGTGGTGACTCCGTTAGGAATGCACTGGGTTGCAAACAACAGAAAACACCAAGTGTGGTTTAAGCATAAAAAGTTTCTTTTTCTTATGTGTATAATGTTAAGAGATAGAGGTGTTTTAAACTGTAGCAGTCACACAAGGAAGTTACCAGGGACCCAGGCACCTCTGGCTTCCTACTCCGCCAGCCTTGTTGTCTGGCTTTGGACTTCATGGTCATAAGATGGCTGCTCTACCTCTGGACATCACGTCCACATTCCAGGCAGGAAGAAGGAGGGCAGGGCAGATTTCCATGAAATCTTTGCCTTTTAATTCAGGAAGAGAAGACTTCCCCAGGATCTTCTGCCTTCATCTCATTAGACAGAAGTGGGTCACATGCCCACTTCTGCAAGGGAAGCTGGGAAAATGAGTATTTAAATTTTCTGACTCTATAATGGAAAAAGACCACAGAGAAGGGGGTTGGAATGAATGCTGGGGAGACCGCACAGATGGTTTTCTGGAACATCTCAGCCATGTTCTAATGGCAGCAACCTTTACAGTAAGTGTCATCTTCTGTCCACCCCAGCATCTCCCAGCTATTCATCCCGAGTGAAGTCATTTCATCTTACCCTCAAATCGGTGCCTCAAGTCCTGGGCTCTCATGATTGACTATGCGCTCTGGTACTCAGTTCCTCAAGTGGGAGTCAAGACAGCCCTGTTCAGCCTGCAACTCCAGACTTTATTTCAGGGATACCAGTGCTGTTCCCACCTGTGGTTGGGTTTCTGGATGGAAGAGCCCCATTTTGAAGCCTGTCTTCAAAGAAAGACCCCAAATACTATTGCCAGATAAAATGCAGGATGCCCAGATAAATTTGAATTTCAGATAAGCTTTGAATAAATTTTTAGTGTAAGTATATGCATGGGACATACTTACACTAAAAAGTTACTGGTTAATTTGAAATACAAGTTTAACTGGTGTCCTATATTTTTATTTGTTAAATCTGGAAACCCTCCCCCCAGAGTCTCAGCGTCTGCAGCTAGGAGGTGTGAGAGAGAGACCCCAGGACAGGAGCAGATACAGAGTTGGAATCAGCCTGCTCTGTGGCTTTGGGAACGTTGCTCCACTGTCCCCATCTCTGGACAGAGGGGTTAGATGAGGCCACCCACCCAAGAGAGCCTGTGGAGCTTCTAATGGTGAAGGAGGGACAGTACTTTGTACTTGGTGGTGCTTTGCTTTGAAGCCTTATTGACCAGGACCTGAACTGATGTACAATGAGTGCTGCTCTCAGGTTGAGCTGCACGGAATTGTACATCAAATGGTTGATTATTGACAATCTCACAGTTTGGCCTAATAACTCAGCACAGAAAGAACAAATGAGGTTTCTGCTCCAGCTTGGGGTAAATCTTGACTCAGTCGTTTTCCCGCTGAAGGATCTTGGGCAAGTCACTTTGCCTTTCTTTCTTTCATTTTAAATAATATTTTATTATGTTTTTCGGTGAAGGTTTACACAGCAGTTTAGGTTCCCATTTGTCTTAGTCATCTAGTGCTGCTATAACAGAAATACCACACGTGGATGGTTTTAACGAAGAGAAGCTTATTTACTCACAGTCAAAGGAGGCTAAAAGTCCAAATTCCGGGTGTCAGCTCCACGGGAAGTCTTTTTCTCTCTGTCGGCCTTCTCATCAGTGTTCCCCCGGACTAGGAGCTTCTCTGCACAGGGACCCCGGTCCAAAGGACGCGCTCTGCTCCCGGCACTGCTTTCTTGATGGTGTGAGGTCCCCATCTCACTGCTCACTTCTGTCTTTTATATCTCAAGAGATTGCCTCAGGACACAGTCCAGTCTTGTAGATCAGGTCCTGCCTTACTAACACAACTGCCACCCGTCCTCCCTCCTTAACATCCTAGCGGCAGGTTTACAACATACAGGAAAATTACACAGTACCAGGAATCATGGCCTTGCCAAACTGATACACACATGTCTGGGGGGGACCTAATTCAAACCATGACACCATTCAACAATTTCTACACTAATTGTTCAGCGACATTGTTTACATTCTTAACAATGCGTGAACACTCTCATTGTTTCCATTCTGGTTGTTCCCGTTTCCATTCGTTTCCCTGCCCCCTTATATTCTCATCTTTGTTTTAAAGTAATTGTTGGCTGTTTGGTCTCATATGGGTGATTTTTTTTTCCATCATTTTTCTCTCTTTCTTTCTTTTTTTTTTTTTTTTTAATTTTATTTTGCCTTAGGTGAAAGTCTACAGCACAAATTAGTTTCTCATTCAAAAATGTATACACACATTGTTTTGTGACATTGGTTGCAATCCCCACATTGTGTCAGCACTTTTCCCCTTCCCACCTTGGGTTCCCTGTGTCTATTCGTCCAGGTTTCCCGTCCCTTTCTGCCTTCTTGTCTTTGCTTTTGGGCAGGTGTTGCCCATTTGGTCCTGTATATTTGATTGAACTAAGAAGCACGTTCCTCACGTGTTACTGTTTTATAGTCCTGTCTAATCTTTGGCTGAAAGGTAAACTTCGGGAATAGCTTCAGTTCTGAGTTAGAAGGATATCTGGGGGCCATAGCCTCGGGGGTTCCTCCAGTCTCTGTCAGACCAGTAAGTCTCGTCTTTTCTGTGTGAATTTGAATCTTGTTCTACATTACCCTCTATTGTGACTCCTGTCAGAGCAGTAGGTGGTGTTAGCTGGGCACCATCTAGTTCTTCTGGGCGCAGGCTGGTGGAGGCTGTGGTTCATGTGGTCCATTAGTCCTTTGGACTAATATTTTCCTTGTGTCTTTGGTTTTTTTCATTCTCCCTTGCTCCGGACAGGATGGGACCAATAGATGTATCTTAGATGGCTGCTCACAAGCTTTTAAGACCCCAGATACTACTCACCAAAGCAGGATGTAGAACATTTTCTTTATAAACTATGTTATGCCAATTGACCTAGATGTCCCCAAGACCATGGTCCCCAGCCCTCAGCCCTAGTAACTTGGTCCCTCAAGGTGTTTGGATGTTTCTAGGAAGCTTCTATGACTTTGCCTTGGTCAAGTTGTGCTGACTTCCCCTATATTGTGTGTTGTCTTTCCCTTCACCAAAGTTAACACTTGTCTGCTATCCAGTTAGTGATTTGTCCTCCCTCATAACCATCAAAGATCGGTTTTTTCTGTGTGCAAACCTTTTCTTGGGTTTTTATAATAGTGGTCTCATACAGTATTTGTCCTTTTGTGATTGACTTATTTCACTCACCATAATGCCCTATAGATTTATCCATGTTGTGAGATGTTTCACAGATTCATCCTTGTTCTTTATCGTTGCATAGTATTCCATTGTGTGTATGTACCATTATTTGGTTATCCATTCATCTGTTGATGGGCACTTAGGTTGTTTCCATCTTTTTGCTATTGTGAATAATGCTGCAATGAACATGGGTGTGCATATGTCTATTTGTGTGATGGCTCTTATATCTCTAGGATATATTTCCTAGTAGTGGGATTGCTGAATAGTATAGTATTTCTATTTCTAGCTTTTTAGGGAGGCACCATATTATTTTCCATAGTGGTTGTACCATTTTACATTTCCGCTAGCAGTGCATAAGAGTTCCAATCTCCCTGCAACCTCTCCAACATTTGTGATTTTCTATCTTTTTGATTAGTGCCAGTGCTGTTGGTGTGAGATGGTATCTCACTGTAGTTTTGACTTGCATTTCTCTAATGGCGAACGATCACGAGCATTGCCTCAGATGTATGTTAGCTGCCCGAATGTCTTCTTTGAAGAAGTGTCTGTTCCTTCACTTTGCCCGTCTGAGCCTTTTTCCTGAACTCTAAAATGCGTGTGTTCACAATGAGGATTCCACGAAGTGTATATATGCTGGGTACAGAATTAGCCCAGGAGGAATAGCTGGGAAATGCTGGGGTAGATGGGAGATGCCACTGACCCCGAAAGTTGCCACCATTAGAACACAGCTGAGACTTTCCAGGAAACCATCTGTTCAGTTTCCCCAACACCCATTCCAACCCCCTTCCCTCTGGCCTTCCTCTATTATAAACCAAAAAACCAAGCCTGTTGCTGTCGCGAGTCAATTCCAACACATAGCAACCCTATAGAACAGAATAGAACTGCCCCATAGAGTTTCCAAGGCTGTAAATCTTTGCAGAAGCAGACTGCCACATCTTTCTCCCATGGAGCAGCTTGTTGGTTTGAACTGCTGACCTTTCGGTTAGCATCGAGCACTTAACCACTGTGCCACAGGGCTCCTTCCTCTATTACAGAGTCCAGAAAATTTAGTAAGCAGGAGCACTGTCATTACCGTCCCTGCTACTCTACGAACCCTCATCTGCCCTGGTGTGGGCTTTGCTGGAGAGGCATAACTGTCAGTGTGTGTGTGTGGAGGGGATGTGTAGGTTGGGAGTCACTTAGGCTCTGCAGAGCTGGCCTGGAGACCTCATACTCTGTGGCTCTCCCTCCCCCAGCGGCCCCAGAACCCTGCATTGCCAGTCTCGGGGAAACACTGCCCCCTGTGTGGGGATGGTAGGTCCTGACAGGTGCCCCCTCCAAGGGAGGCCAGAGACCTGTGCCCACTCTCCTCTTTGCTGGGCAGCTGGGCTAACTGCTGCCAGAGAGCATCTCGAAGCCCTGCACCTGCACCTTCTCCCAGCTGTCAGTGCCCCACCAGCCAGGTATGACTGGCTGGCAGTGGGGCAACCTCTAGCTGGCACCTTGGCGCGCCTGTTATCGCCAATCCATCAGCAGTGTCTAGACAGCGGAGTGAGCCCAGCAGCCACAGCGGGGAGGGGGGTCTCTCAGCAGAGGTGGCCCTTGCAGAATCAGGGCATCTGAGAGGGTTCTCTGTCCTACCCCGCCTCCCAGACCCACCAGAGCCTGAATTTTGACTGCCTATAAAAGGGGAGGGGAGAGTGGCCCTGCACAGGTGAGGTCCACAGAGTTGGAGGGCTGCTCTGCTTGGCGCCTCATGGGTGCACAGAACTGGTGGCCACCATGAGGCCTGCCTTGTACAAGCCCCTGGTTTTCCATATACGGAATCCAGCCCCCCAGAACAGCAACCCAGAGCTGGCCTGGCCCCTCAGCAGCCAGGACTTCTCCACTTCTAGAGCAGGCAGCAGGGCTGGCAGGAAGAGAGGAGACTGAGGTAGCTCAGAGCTGCTGGGGCGGGGTAGGGGGACAGTTAGCAGTTGAGAGGAGGGGAGGGCACACACACACACACACACTAAGCCGCCTGAAGCCAGACCATGCACACTATCTACCGAAAGGAAGCCTCTCTCCTCCTGACTCCCCCCAACCCCCGCCTCCTCTTCTCTCTTCATTTCCTCCTTCTTTCCCCTTTTCCTCTCCTCTCCCCAATTCTGCAGCCTTCCTCTGCTCCCTCCCCCTAGAGAATAGGCAGAGAGACCCACTCGAGCTAGGGGTGTGTGCACACGCGTGCATATGTGCATATTATTGTGTGCGTGCATGTGCGGGCACTGTGCATGTTGTGTATGTGTGAATGTGTGCCTTGCATGTGTGTACCCGTGTGTGCACATGTTGAGTGTGTGTGCGTGTTTGTGCTGTGTGTCGTGTGCAGGTGGGAGGAGGGGGCCCCAAGGCTCAGGGAGGGGATTTAAAGCCGCTTTTGCGGCTGCCTGCTGGCGCGAGCACTCCTGATAAACAGCCCGCGAGCCGGAGCCGAAGCTGCTGGCTGAGGCGGGAGGCGCGTGTACCGAGCTCCTGGCAGGCTCCCACAAAGCTGTCCTCGGCCCGCGCCGCTCTATCAGCCCACGGAGGGAGGGCGGGGGGCCGAGGGAGGAAGGCAGGCAGGCAAAGAGGGAGGGAAAAAGTATTTGCTTCAGCCCTTAATCACGGAATTTGAAATCCCAGCGAGTCGGTGCCATTTATTTTCAGAGGCTGTCAAGGCTGGTTTCAGCATTTAAAAGAAAGGAGGATAAAAAACATTTGCACTTCTCTCCCTCTCTCGCCTGCTGGCTCACTCGCTCGCCTTCTCTCTCCCCCTCGCTCTCTTGCTCAGCTCACGGCAGAGTCGGTGTGTGTGTTGAGGGAAGGAAAGCCAGAGAGAAAAATTTAAAGGCTCTCGGGGTACTGGCAGGGGTAGGAGGGCTGCCCTAGCCAGAAGCAAGGATGTCAGCGTGATTCTCTTGCGATAGCGGGTGGTGGCCCAGGTCTGCTCCAACAGGGCTAACTCGCAGAGGGAGGCGGCGGGAGCCAGGCTCAGCTAGGCTGCTGGGGTTAAGGGGTGCTGGGGGCCGTCAGCGGGGCTCTCCTCCAGCTCCAGGCTCACAGAGGGACCCAGGTGTCAACTGCCAGAAAGCAGCCCTGGTCCCCAAATCCACCCCAGCTCTCGGGGCCCTCCTCCTGACTTCCCCAGGGGGCGACCCCCTCCCTTGCAAATGGGGAAACTGAGGCCTGAAAGCCAAGAAGGATGTGGCCAAGGTCACACAATGCAGAAACAGGGTAAGGAGGGAGGCTACCACGTGTGGAGCTCGAGGCCAAGCGTTGTGCAGGCACCAAGGACACAGAGCGGCAGACGCTGTCAGACGCTCAGCCCAGTGCGACCAGGCCTTTGCAATCAGATAGACCCGGGGCCCTGCTGCTTTCCAGCCCTGTGGTCTTGGCTACTGAGCCCTCTCTGACCTCCATTTCGCTTATTCATCAGATGAAGCTAATGGCATCCTGAGGGGGCGGGTGCTGCGGGCACGAAATAAAGGGGTGCACCGCAGTCAGCACACAGGAGGAGGCACGTCCGCTTTGCTGCACATCACTTTTCTCACCTGGTGTCTCTGTTGCTTCTCAGAGATGATTCGGGTTCAGTGGCTGGAGGATTCCGTCCTCAGAAGAGGTTCTGTGCCTGAGGCACTAACCCCTGGGGCGAAGCTGGGTCTGCTCCCCGGGTCTCCTCTCGAAGGTTCAGTTCTTCATCTGTAAAATGAGAAAACTCATAGAACTATTGTTGGAGTCAATGAGTTAATGCATGTGAAACCCTGGAGGTGTCCCCCCACACCCAAATTATGATGATTATTTTTATCCCTATGGTCACCCACCTGTCTCCCTCCACGGATTCCAGGCTTCTCAAGGACAGGACGGTGCACGAGTTGTCTCAAATGCCTCTTGGTCCCAAATCAAGATAGTGCAAGTGCCGGGGAAAACAGAAAGAAGGACATCAAGACAGGGGCAAAGGGACCCTGCCCAAGTCAAGGAAGCCTCCAACTTTTGCCTGAAGGGAGGTGTGGGAAGTTACGTTCTTGTAGCTTTTACAGAGACTACTCACCACCATTTGCTTGTTTTTATTTTTTTAATCACAGAAGAGTTACATGGGCATTGTAAAAACATTTTAAAAATCGTCTCAGAAGGTATAAAGAAAATAGTGAAATTATCTCCCTTCCTCGACACCCCCCAATTCTACTTCCCACATAATCAATGTCAGGAGTTTAGTAGGAAGTCTTCTGGGGTTTTTCTGTCAATGCAAACACGTACAAATACTTCTTTTAGAAAAACTGGGCGATACTATGTATCCTGTTCGGCACCTGTGTTCTTTTGCACATAATGATCTCCTTCCCAAGTCTGTATGAATAACTCCACTTGCTTCTTTTTTGTGGCTTCCTAGTATTCCATCGTACATATGTGCCTGCATGGGTTATCCAGCGCCCAAAGGGTGGGCACAGAAGTTGTGTCCAGCTTTGCAATATACCTCAGGGTTGCAGAGAACAGAGGCTGGCCTTACAGCAGGCAGCGTTGGCATCCGAGTGACCCTGCACTGTGAGTGCACAGGGAAGGGCAGAAGCTGTGGGAGGGCCCATGACCGTCCATGGGGAAAGACTGGTTAGGGCCCTGTTTGTTGTACTGTGGTAGCCTGTGTGTTGTGGTGATGCTGGAAGCCATAAACCGGTATTTCAAATACCAGCAGGGTCACCCATGGCAGATGGGTTTCAGCAAAGCTTCCAGACTAAGACGGACTAGGAAGAAAGGCCTGGCAATCTACTCAAAAATTAGACAAGGAAAACCCTGGGGATCACAACAGAACATTGTCCAGCTTGCTTGCTTTGCACACGTCATCAGGAGGGATCCATTGCTGGAAGACAACATCATGTTTGGTGAAATAGAGGGCCAGCAAGGGTGAGGGAGACCTCGGTGAGATGGATTGGCACAATAGCCACAACAATGGGCTCTAAATATGCCAGCAATAGTGAGGATGACATAGGACTGGGCAATGTTTTGTTCTGTTGTACATAAGGTCGCTATGAGTTGGAGTTGACAGACAGCAGCTCTGTATCTCTATCTAGGGCTGGGCTGGGTGGCCTCAGGGAAACCAGAGTCCCAGGAATCTAGCTCTCATCCCCACAGAGGAAGGGAGCCCCTCACCCACTATAAGTCAGAGCTGACTCCATAGCAACAGGTTTACGAAGGTTATACCTCCTGCCCCGTGGTCAGTGACTCACAGCGGATGGGACCATATATCACCCCACCATGGGAGGAGCAGAGTTCCTTGTCCACTGATATTGGGCTTGGTCATGTGACTTGCTTTGATGAATGAAATGTGAGTGAAAGTGACCATATGCCAGTGCTGAGCAAAACCAAAAAAAAAACGAAAAACAAGCTCACCGCCATGGAGTTGATTCCAATTCATAGCGACCCTACAGGACAGAACAGAACTGCTATAAATCTTTACGGAAGCAGACTGTCACATCTTTCTCCTGCGGATCAACTGGTGGGTTCGAACTGCCTGCCGATCTTCCAGTTAGCAGCTGAGCACTTTAACCTCTGTGCCACCAGGGCTCTGAGCAGAAGCTTTAAAGGCTATCCTGTGGCTTCTCCAGCCCTCTGGCCTTTTTTCTCTGAATGACATGCTCCAGATAGGGTCGTGCCTTCAGCCTGGATCCCAGAATGAAAATGGTTTGTAAAGCAGAGTGGTAGGGCAGATGGGCAGTCACCCTGCAGCCAGTGTTAAACCTGAATGAAAACAAATCTTGGCTATGGTAATCTACTGATATTTAGGGGATGCTTGTTAGTGCAGCAAAACCTAGCAAAATCTAACCAATACAGAATTTGCTAGCTGGAAGTAGGGTGCTCTAATAACAACAGCAAATATGTACCATTGGCTCTGGGGCCAGGCAGAGGGTGACAGGGAAAATGGTGATGAGGAAACAGTTATTAAAGGTAGGAAAGATGGTGACCCATATTACACAGTGGGAAACATTTGGTAAATCTGTTTCCTGCAATAGCTTGCAAAACTGATACTGTACTGCAGTTTGGGCTAAAGAGCTTGGGAATCAGACAATGGCTATCATGACTTGGTTGCTATTGGTCACATTTCACAGGACACTACAGGAAAGATGCTCTTCAACAGGAATTAGCTTGTTTGTAAGTAGGGATGAAAGGGAAAAGAGAAAATTCAGAAATTCTGGATTTGCAGGGTTGAAAAATGCAACTATTTCCCATCTCTGTCAGTGAAAAAAAAAACTAGGTGGGAATTCCAGGCACTCAGTACCTGAAGTCCCATCAGGAGAAAGAAGCCACCTGTCCTGAGGGAAGCTGAGCTCAGGTGCAGTGCCTCCAGCTGGGAGAAGGGTTGGGGTGCACTTGGGGGAAGCTGAGCTTGGGCACAAACACCTTTCCCTGGAGTTGGAAGAAGATGTGATCCCCAACCCTGATCTCAACTCTTCATCATCCAAACAACCTAGAGTTAGAATCCAAGGCCATTTTTGGAAAATCCTGCTCTTTGCGTAAAAAGTGGGCAAAACACACACAGTTGCTGCCCCTCTGGCAGTTAGTTGATTCTGCAAAATTCAAGTTACAAATGACATTTTAGTAACACTTCTGACATACTTATGTTTAGAATACATGATATGATCTTAGCAGAGATATGAGGTTTAAATTTAACTTTGTCTATGTCCCCAGAAGCGTACTGTTTGAGAAGCCTAATTGTAAATTTTAAACTTTCTGTACAGATTCTTCCAAATGGATAATCCACAAATAGTCAATAAAGAATTTTCTAGACTTGGGAGAAAAGAATAAAACGAAGAAATGCTCTGTGATAGATAAAGTCCAATTAAGATTCAGTCTCGAGTAAAGATCCCATCAGGGGTATGGCCATCACACTCTTTGTTAAAACCTCTGAATGGGCTAAGGTGACAAGGAAATCCTCTTGGTCAGATAAAATGGCTCTGGGGAAAAAGAATAAAGACAGTATCTTTCAGGGAGGTCCACAAGCTGAAGGTATCTGCAGTTAAGTCTAGACAAAAGTTGGGTGTGTCTTTTGGTGCAAGAAGCTAAGAGGAAACAGATAAAAAGTTACATTCTGAAAAATGGGGTGCAGAACTCAAATTCTAGTAAAAAGGCCAAACTTAATGGTCTGAGACTGGAGGAACCCCAAAAGACATGACTCTCGGACTCTCTGTCAACCCAGAACTAAAACCATTCCTGAGGCCAACTCTTCAGACAAGGATTAGACTGGACTATGGGACATAAAATGATACTCGTGAAGAGTGTGCTTCTTAGCTCAAGTAAATACATGAGACTAAATGGGCAGCTCCTGTCCTAGGTGAGATGAGAAGGCAGAGAGGGTCAGGAGCTGGTTGAATGGACACGGCAAACCAGGGGTGGAAAGGAGGAGTGTGCTGTCACAGTATAGGGAGAGCAACTAGGGTCACATAACAATGTATGTATAAATTTTTGTATGAGAGACTAACTTGAATTGTTTCACTTAAAGTACAACAATAATAAAAAAAAAAAGTTCCCTACATTCTGAAGAAGATGGCACTCTCAAAAGAGGTGCCAGCCTAGACTAAAAGGGATGGTGACTGTTTAAGACATTGGAACCAGCTCTGGGCTCCAACGGGCAGAAAACAAACAGAAAGCTGCGCAGCCCCTAAGGAGGGCTCTCCTCCAGTGTCCTTATTAGATGTAGCCAAGGAGGTGATGGAAAAGGGAGATCTCCCAGAGGATAGCCCAAAGGCCATAAAGAACAGTGGCTTAGGGAGCAATTCCATGGGAGCAGAATGGGGCATAATCAAGGAACATTCCATTTGTTCAGAATAGGTGGTCCTCACAGAATCCATCCAGCAGGATTCAGAATTGCTGTGGACCAGTAACTGCTACTTAACTTCCATTTTAACACTTCCTGAATAGAGTGTTTATTGGGTATCCTGTTTCTGTTCCACCACTGTACATTGAGCATGTGGGCTGAAAGTCCAAGAAGGCTTCCTTCATATGTCTAGCACCTTGGTGCTCCTCCACATGGAGCTCCTTTCTCTTTCCACATGGATATCTTGGGCTTCCTCACAGCATGGTGGTTTTTCACATGATGCCTGGCTTCCAAGAGGGAGTACTTCAAGAAGGGTGAATGCAGATGCCTCCCATCTCTTAAAGCCCAGCCTCAGAAGTTGCACAGCATCACTTCTAGTATCGTCTACTGCTCAAAGCCAGTCATGGGGCCAGCCTAGATTCAAAGGGAAGGGGAAAAACCCATCTTTTGATGAGACAGATGATAAAGAATTTGCACCCATCATTAATCCACCAGAGCCCTGGTGGCGCGGTGGTTAAGAGCTCGGCTGCTAACCAAAACGTTGGCAGTTTGAATCCACCAGCTGTTCCTTGGAAACTCTAAGGGGCAGTTCCGTCCTATAGGGTTATGATTCGATGACAACGGGTTTGGGTTTTTTTTCTTTTGGTTTTAATCCACCACACCTGCATAAGAGAGAGGAATGAATATTAGTGACCAACATGGTAGACAGTAGTAGATTTGTCATTGTACCCAATTATTCACTGTCCTCCCTGTGAGAGGATTACCGGTGCCTGCCCCATTGCCAGGTGCCCCCCATTGCCCTGGGGGAGGAGTGCACTTCTCCACTCCCCAGCATCAGGCTTGGCCACGTGATGTGTTTTAGGCAATGAATCAGGAACAGAAGTGAGAGCAAGCCAGTTCCCAGGAGAAGATTTCAGAGCCATCACATGGTTTTGCCAGTGTGCTTGCGCTTTTCCCTCTGAAAAGAACAGCATGTTCTAGAGAGGGTCAGTGGACAAGCTTCCCTGTTCTGTACAATACAAATCCAATTGATAAGACTTGTACTCCTTTTCAGATACCTTTATATTTTTACAACATTCTCTCCATTCTCAAATAATCAACTTGAAAATTCTGGATACAGTTACAGAGATGCTCCTAACTTCAAGGATTGACTATAAGTCATAGAAACTGGGGAGTAGGGTACGATGCACTGACCAGGGTCCCCTTCCCTCCTCCACTGTCCCTCCTCTGGTTTTTGTAATGCTAAATCTGGAGAATGTGTAAAAATAATAATGACAATGATATATCTTGAGAGATTTCAATGTCCCAGCTACTATTCTAAGAGCCTCTCATAAATTAACTCATTTAATCCAGGAAGCTGATGAGGCAGGGGCATCAATATTCCCATTTTACTGATAAGGAAACTGAGGCACAGAGTAGGTTAAGTCCAGGCTTCTCAAACAATCTTTGGTGAAGGAGCTTAAAAAAAAAATCTAATTGGTCAGAAAGTGTACTTTTATAATATATACAATCACAATTGGATGCAGGTAATGTCAAATTGCTATGAAAGCATCTAAATGCCTATCCTCAGTTTCTACACTTATTATGTCAACAGTGTGCAGAACAGTACCAGCCCATGGACCACGCTTTGAGTCCAGTGGTTTCCCAAAGGCCACATAACTGCTGAGTGGTGAGGCCAGGATTTGGACCTAGACAAGTCAAGCTCCAGAGCCTGGATCTTAACCACTAGGTGTACCTGGGGAAGGGCAGGGAAGGATTTGGCCGTTGAGTATATTACATAAGAAAACTCTGAGGAAGAAAGGAGAGAGCAGAGAGTGACAGAAAAGCACTATAGGCTGGTGTCAGGACTGTGCAGGAGACCTGGGCATGTGCAAAGACCCAAAGCTACTATTGAGAGAACCCCGGGATAAGAGAAAAGGGGTTGATGAGAGCTCTTGCTGTGGGTTGTAAATTAAACCCCTTTGAAGTTCTTTGGGCTTGTTTATTTCCTCCAAAATAACCTTATTCCTATTACAAAACAAGGAAATCCAGAAAATTCACTTAAATTACTTTTCACTGATAGACTGTGCTTTGTTGTAAGTCGCTTGGTGCAGAGGCTGAGTTACATGGAACTCTGGCTTTTTGGTGGCACAGTGGTTAAGCGTTTGGCGGCTAACCAAAAGGTCAGGAGTTCAAATTCACCAGCTGCTCCTTGGAAACCCTATGGGGTTGTTCTACTCTGTCCCATAGGGTTGCTATGAGTCAGAATCGACTAGATGGCAACGAGTTTGGTTTTTTGGTTTTGGACACTGGCATTAGCTTAGGTTTCTGTACATCTCTTTCTACCCTCAAAAAATTTAAAACACCACTAAATTGTTACATACTGAGGGTTCATGCATGCTTTTGGAATTAATGGCAATGAATAAACAGATAAGTGATCAGACATAAAGTCATTCTTATGTGTCCATTGTGTGCAAGGCTCTAAACTAAAATGTTAGATATGGATGACCAGAAGAGGAATCAACCCCTCACAATGTCAAAAGTGGCCATCTTTGGAAGATGGTTTTATTTTCTTCATTGAGCTTATCTATACTTTTTATAATACCTGCAATAAGCACATGTTATTTTGTAATAGGAATAAAGTTATTTTGGAGGAAATAAACAGGCCCTACTCTAAGTTTGCCTCCAGTTCAGTTGGAGAAAAGATGGTTGGCTCATTGAGATTAGAGATGCTGGCAAATAGAAGGTGCTCAATAAATGTTTGGGTTAAATTTTAGTCATGCACAGGAGGAGGAAGAAGGACCTTTGTAATAAAGGCCCTTTCCTTTATCTAGGAGTCCCTGGGTGGGGCAAATGGTTAAACACTCAGCTACTAACCAAAAGGTTGGCAGTTCAAAACCACTCAGAGGTGCCTTGGAAGAAAGGCCTGGCGATCTACCTCCAAAAGGTCACAGCCGTTGAAAACCCTATGCAGTGCAGTTCTACTCTGAAACACATGGAGTAGCTATGAGTCTGAACTGACTCAACAGCAACTGGTGGCGGTGGTTCCTTTATCTATTTCATTATCTGTTTCCATTGTAGATGCTACTTTCCTTAGTCTGCAAGCTCTCTGTGGGCAAGGACAGGCTGCTGAGACTGACTGAGTCCCTCCATCTCGTGGGGGATCTGTGACAGCCACAGTTGACCCCCATGTGGATGGCAAAGTCAGTTTCTGCCTAGATGATTTAAGTCTCCTTCCAGCTCTCTGAATACCTAATCTGTTCAGCTTCCAGGGGGGCCAGAGGTGGGGAGAAGCAGACAGCAAGGTCTAGGGAGCCATGGAGGAAGAAGCACAGGAGATGCTCCTTGGCCTGCCTCCTCCCTCTTATCCTGTTTCCCATCACCTGGCTGGTTCCTCGAGGCGGAGTGCAGGATCCCAGGGCCACAGCTCCAGCTTGACTCCCCATTCCCTCCTGCCTCTTGTCTTTCTGGCTGCCTCAGCTCCCACTCAAGGTCAAGGAAAAAAACAGATAAACCCTTTCCCTGGAGCCAGCCGCAGAGAGGACGACTCCAGCTAGAATCCAATTCTGAGTCAGGGCCAGGGCACTCTCTTTCCCATGAATGTGAAGATAGGAAGGAAATTTTTGCCACCATAAAATCAGCAAAAATGTTTTATAGGCAAAGAAGGGGCCAAGCAGTTGGCTTTGGTTTAAGGCACAAACACTAAATGACAATGGTCAGACCTAGGGAGAGAGGATCTGGGACTTGCTCCCTGGTTCACTGGGACAGAACATAGGGTCTAAGTGAATTAAGTGTAGGGATGAGCAGGGAAGTTAAAGATTCGGGACTTTACCTAGCCAATGACAAAGACAGTCCAGGGACTGGAGCCAGGACTATGGCTTTGGAGACCCACTTAGACAGCAATGAACTGGATGGATTGCACATCTTAGAAAGATGGATCTGGAGCCCGGAGAAGCCAACATTAGTCAGCTTGGGAAGGGTCAGATAGGCAACCACGGCGACTTAGGACTTTATCCAGAGGACAATAGGGAGCCATGAAAGGTCAAGCTGATATTTTAGGAAGATCTGTTTGACCGCCCTGTGTATGTGGCCTGGATAGAGACCAAGCCTGGAGACAGAGAGATCAATGAAGGGGCTGCAGCACTGACCCAGGCTGGTGACCAAGCAGGTGGAGAGAAGTGGACAAATTCAAGATATGTCGGGGGTGGAATCCAGAGGTGTGGGTGATGGCCTTGACATGGTGGGGACATTGAGGAAAGAGGAGGAGGAGGATGAACACCAAGTTTTCAGAGCAGGGTGATTGACAGGAAGAGGGGAAGGAGAAAGCTTTAGGGACAGGATAGATATTTCTTACCTATCGAATATTTTTTGAGCTTTGGCCAAGTACCATGGGGCAGGACACCAAGAAGTGTACGGTATAACCCTGAGCCCAAAGAGCTAGGATTCACAAACCTCAAGAAAAAGCCTGTCAGGGTGGAACTGTAGGGCTCCAACTGTGAGCACTCTGGAAATTCAGAGGGGGCACTGCAGGAACTGGGTGGGGCCTATTTGGAGGGGTCAGTGGTAAACAGCAGGAGGACCAGAACTTCTTCTTCCATGTTCTTCACTTCCCCTGCCATGGTCCCCAGGTGCCTGGTTCTGTGCCAGCATGGTTGTCCAGGCTTCACGACCTGGCCCTGCTGCCCACATCAGCCTCAGAGTTAGCCTCTCCCTGACTCTCTGGTAAGCTACTCTGTCTTAAGCTACTACCAGAATGTGGCTTGATGTTCTCCTAAGAAGCTTTTGTCTCTTGCCTCCCATCCTCTTTGGGAACATCTTCCTTTCCATATTTTTCCTGGATGGCTCCCACCCATTTTTCATATCTCAGCTTAGATGTTCTTCCTCTTAGAAGCCTTTCCTGACTAAAACTGGGTTATGTGCCTCTCCTGTGCTGAAGAAGTGTTCTTTGAAAGGATGCGTGGGGAGTGGGTAGAGATATGGATGAGTGGCTGGATGGATGGGTGATGGGTAAATGGATGAGGGGATGGATTGGATAACTAGATGTATGGATAGATAGAAGATAGATGGATTAATTGGTTAGATAGAAGGGTAGAGAAGTGGGTAGATTGCATAGCTGGATGGGTAGGTAGGTGAGTGGGTAAAGGCAGATAGATGGTGGAAAGAATACTGGATATAAAGGGAAAGGAGATAAGGTTGGCTCAAGCATGATGAAGTTTGTGGAAGGCCAATCAGTGCCCAAGGCTGAGGTGGGGTGAGGATCTTTCTCTCCTCACTCCTGTCTCTGACCCATCAGTTTCTTCTCAGAGCACTCTCCTCCCTACGTTGGGTGGACTCCAGCTCTGGGCACTGCAGCAAGAGATGTAATTGGCATGAGGAACCTTCCTCCATCTTACCCCTCTTCCATAGGTCTTTACCTCTGTAATTGTTTTTTTACAAATTGGTCTGATTTCTGGTAATGACCTAGTACTAAGGGATGAATTAAGGGGCTGAAGTCT
Source organism: Dugong dugon (assembly GCA_030035585.1). Taxonomy (NCBI): domain Eukaryota; kingdom Metazoa; phylum Chordata; class Mammalia; order Sirenia; family Dugongidae; genus Dugong; species Dugong dugon. The sequence goes on from CM057471.1 coordinate 74,152,049, forward strand.
CCTCTCCAGATCCATTCTCCTCCCATTCCTTCCTTGCCCTCCTCCTCTTCCCCTGTGTCCTTCCAGAGGATTCCTGGGCCAGCTGGGCTGGGCTGGACATACAGCCTTGGCCATCACAGACTGCCTGAGCCCTGCCACCCTCGACCACAGCCACCCGGGTTCCTGCTGCCTGGTGGTCAACCCCACCAGGCAGCTCTGATTTCCAGCTCAGGTTTGATCCGCTGCCAGGATCTCCCAAATGTCAGCTGCAACGTTAGCATCTTTAAGAGAGCGCCAGAGGCAATCTTTAAGCAGGAAGGCTGGGACCCCATGCTGATAAGAGGAGCCTGTGCTGAGCTGACAGCTCTACCTCCTACCTCCCCAGCCACAGCTCTGGGAGCCTGTGGCCCCCACTCTCTGGGCCTGGACAGCACCAGATGTGTTTTTAAGGCTGGATCAGGCAGGGCTTTGCCAGGAGACAAGGCCAGTCCCCACATTATCCCCTGGCTGAGGGAGCTCCAAGAGGGCAAGAAGGGACCTGTTTTGTCACTGCTATATCCCCAGGTCCAGCGTAGGACCTGGTCCAGAGAAGGAGTCAATAAATATTTGTTACTCAAATGAATGCATGAGCCTCCAGTGCTGCCTGAAAGAGGTGAATACTGACAGGGCGCTTCCTCCCCTTGAGGTGGATGGATGCTCACAGTAAGGGGAGATGGACAAAGGCTCCAGACATTGCAGTCAGACTGACAATCCTGGCTGCTGTCCCAGACCTAGCATAGGGGAGCTGTGTGACCTTGGTCCTCTCTGAGCCTCAGCTTTCTCATCAGTGAAATGTGCTCAGGGGCAAGAACGCTAGTTCTAAGAGTTGTTTGGGGGAACCAGTGAGATAACGAGATGGTAACACCTGGTACCAGGCCTGACACATAATAGGTACTCAAGGAAGTCAGACCCCTTTGTATTCTCTGTCTCCATCCCCTCGCCTTCCTCTATTGCTCGGCATGTTCTATACCTGCCGCCTCAACTGCTCTTCCCCACATCGTCCTCCTTCTCCTGTGCTCCTCCTCCAGGATCCCTTGGCATCTGCCCAGCCCAGGCACAGCTGACAGTCCTTCTCAGATGTCTGGGGACTGGGTTCTCACTTGAGCCAACACTAATACCTTGTGACTGTGATTTCTGTTATATGCCAAGACCCAGCAAGTTCCTTGAGGGAAGGTATCACTTTTATTGATTTCTACATCCCTGGAATCTTTTACAGGCCCTAGTACACAGTTGGTACAGAATCGATCAATCAATCAATTGCTGGTGTGAGCAGAATCAAGGGGATTTTCTGGGGAGTTTTAGTCATAAGAAAACGCACGCCTTAAAGGATGAGCTCCAGAAAACTCCCCACCATGTTGACAAGGTCACCTTTACTGAAGTCTTCATGTCCCCCTGCCAGCCCTCAGGACAGGTATGATTATTTTCATTTCTCAGTTGTCCAGTGTCACACAGAAGGGTGGATGTAGGAGCAAAGGCCACTCAGTTCCCTGTGCAGTGCTGGCCTTGCTGTCACTTGGTCCTTGGACTTGTGGGTCTTGGCCCACATCCTGGCAGCTTCTGGTGCCTTTGCAGGGTGCTGAGGCTCCTGGAGTCAGCTGGTGGTTTGCAGCTGGTGGTTTGGTCTGTTTCCACGTTTTTGAGGCCTCTCTCGGGACTGAAATACCCAGGTGAGGAGGTGAAGTGACTCAGAAAAAGAAAGGCGAAGAAGCAGGCAAGTGGGCAAGCAGGGAAGAAGTAGCCTGAACTTCTTCCCCTGGAGGTGCAGCCTTGATGGGGGCCAGTTAGAACCAGTCTGCTGAACTGCGGGTGAGAGGGCACTTCCACAGAGAAGACAGGATCAGCACCCAGCTAATATGGGCATATGTTTCTGAACCAGAAGGTATAGGAACAAGGCTCAGAATGGTTGTGGAACAAAAATAAAATGAATGGATGGTGAGTGGGTAGTGGTCGGATAGATGGAAAAGTAGATGAGTGGATGGATGGATGGATGGTTGAATAGATGGGTGGTAGTGGATGAATGAATGGACGGACAAGTAGATGGGAAGACGGAGGGGTAAATGGGTACATGGATAAGTGGGTTGGTGAATGGATGGATGGATGGTTAGATGTGTAGATGGGTGGATGGGTGGGTGGGTGGTGGATGGATGGGTAGGTGGAGGAGGAAATGGGTTCATGGATAAGTGGGTGGGTGAATAAATGGATGGGTGGATGGGTGAGTGAATGGGTGGCGGGCAGGTTGATGGGTGGATAGATGGTGGGTGGGTGTATGGATCAGTGGATGGACCAATGAATGAGTGGATGGGTGGATGGATGGATGAATGAGTGGGTGGGTGGAGGTATCATTGCACATCGGTGAAAGCACATCGGTAAAAGTTCAGAAAAATCCTGCTTTTGTCCTGATTCTGCTGGTAATATTCTATGGAACTTGAGCCGTCTTGGGCCTCAGCTTCTTTATCTGTCTAAACGGCAATAGTCCCTGCCCGCCACTATACAGGGGTCTCTGTAAAGATCCCTGGACTGTGAATGTCCTCCTGGCACCATGACCTCCCCAACTGTACTGACCAAGCCCTCCCGGCACACATACTTGTCCCTGTGATGAGCTCCCTCTTTCCTGTACCCACGGGGACCTTTTGTGCAGTTTCTGCAAACTTCTTCTGTTCACAGCAAAGTCCAACATGGGAAACGTCCATGCCTCTAATTCTGGTCACACCCAGCTGGTGATACTGGTTGGGTTAAGAGGGTCATCTCTGAGGTCAAGGAGAAGAGGATTCTGATCCTAGCTCCGACACTTTGTGCTGCGGGACCTGAGACAAGTCACCACACACTCTGAATCTCACTTCACCCATCTGAAAACAAGGATGACAGCAGCACCCATCTCCCAGGGTGGCTAGGAGGCCCCATGACAAAACGCATGCGGCGTGCTCAGCCCAGGTGAGGTCCCAGCCTAGGCTCATGGAGGCATATCTGCTCTTGCCAAGAGTCATCTGAACAAAATGACCACCCACCTGAGGCACATAGAATGAGTGTCCCTTGTGTTATGAAGGCCTGGTTGCACACAGGTTTCTGGAATGGGGAAGGTTCCAGGGAGTCAAGAATCTCAGGCAACCAGCATGCCCACAACTACAGCAGCCACGCTCTACCGCCAACTCTGTCTGGTCGCTCTCCTACCCAAGGGCTTCACACGTGTAGTGTTCTGGACAACTCAGGTGCCAGTGCCTCCCGCTACCAGCCAGGCAAGCGACATCATCTCTCTGAATCTTGGTTTCCTCACCTGTAAAAAATGGGCCTCAGAGTTACCTGTATGCTTTGCAGTGCACTTCTACCACCATCTGGTTTGCCTCTCTGAGAGGTGGGTGGGGTCAGCACCCTTCACAATAGATGGTAATATAGAGGTGTAGAGAGGTTCTGGGGTTGATTTCCATGCTGAGCTAGGATAAAAATGCAAAACGCCTCAGCTAGTCCTTCTTCATTCCCTAAGCTTTGCTCCCAACCTGTGCTAAGTGCCTAGGCTGAAGCTTGAGTCCTGAGGGCCCCAGTCTGCCCACAGTCCCTCTTGCTGCGGCTCTCTGACAACGTCTGGCATTTCCCACTCACCAGGAGACACTGCTGCTCACTGAGAGGACTTCGATCTCTTCTTCCAAGTGGAGGCTGAGGAGACTGCCCCCACCATCCCTGTCCCCCAGAGGACCTCCCCAATGCCTAGAAACCAAGGGACACCCACAGAGACCATGAGGGGTTGGGCAGCCCAAGTGACAGGGTTGAGAGGTCAGGTGCCCCCACAGACTGGGGCTCAGGGGAGACGCCTCATGTGGAGAGGGGTGAGGATCAAGGGATCGGGGCACAACAATGCAAGGGTCCAGCCCCTCGGTCTGGTCCTCTTTCCCTCCTCCCTTCCTCCAGCCGCTGCAGACTGACTCCGGGTTAAACAGCACCTCTGCCATCTGTTGTCCCTCCCCCACCCCACAGGTGGCTGTGACTTGGGGTTGGGGGAGAGGTTGGCTTGCCTCATAAACAGGCAACTGGCGGGGTCCCCAGGGCCAGACGACTGATGGGCCTGACGCTGGCACCTAGGCCCGGCCAAGGGCAGGGGCTGAAGGGGACCCAAGATGGCTGTGCTGGAGAGGAGCCCCTGGGTGGATAGCCAGGACCCCAAGCATCAAGAGGGTTTCCGTGCCTACAAGAGCTGTGGGAGGTGTCCCTACTTCCTGGGCGGCCCCAGGCCCGCTGTGGCCCCTTCTCCCATCTGCCTGCCTCCCACCTTTCCAGGTCTCCTTCATTTCCCCAGCTCCCTGGTTCTCTCACCTCCTCCCAGCCTTGCTTCTGCTGTATTTAGAGAATTTCAAATCAATACCTTGCTGGGGGCGGGAGGGGGGCGCTCAACTGACTCTCCCGGACTCCACCAAGCCCACCTCCCTGGGCAGTGCAGCCCCTTTGCTTTACAACCAGAGAAACTGAGGCCAGAGAGCACAAAGCAGTGAGGGAGCTAGGAGTGGGGACTTGGCCCACCCTGGCTTGGGCTTTGCTTCCCAGTCAAAAGCTGTTTGGGGGGGGACATGGGAGGGGCAGGCACCTGAGCTTTGAAACTGTAAACAAGCTTCCCTGCCTCAGTTTTCCCATCTGGGGAATGGGGGAGTCAAACCTGTGAGGGGAGAGTCATTCTCTCAGAATCCCCTCACCTGGCCACACTCAAGGACTTAGGAGGGGCAGCACTGGAGGCATAATGGGGTCGGCGGGGGGGGGGATGTCTAGGCAGGAATCTGTCCAGGTCAGTACCCTCTGCTTTCCTTCCCTTCCGTTTCTCAGCTTCTCCCTCCTCTCCCGCAGAGCGCTGCCAGCTCCGTGCTCCTGTCTGCTGCCTCAGACTGCCAGCTCCTTCCCGCAAAGCCCCCAGACCCCAGCTGCAGTGTTTTCACCAGCTCTGACCAACAACCGCCCTCCTACCCCTCCACTCCTCCTCCTCCGCCACCTCCCTCCATCTCCATCCTCTCCTCTCCCTCCATCTTTTCCCCTCCATCGTCCCCTCCCTCTCCCTCTGCCTCCCTCCTCCATCCTCCCTCCCTCCATCCCCTCTCCTTCTCCTCCCTTCCTCCCTCCGCCCTCTCTCCCGAGCTCTCCCTCCCTCCGTCTTTCCGGGGGAAGAAAGGTCACCGTGCAGCTGATTACTCAGAGCTCAGTTGCTGTAGCAACCGGCGGGGGAAGTGGGACAGGCTGGCTTTGAGGACGCGCGAGGTCGGCCGCGGGCGGCTGGAGCCGGCGCGGGCCTGTGTGCTCCTGTGAGAGGGAGGCTGCCTGCAGCCCAGCTCCTCGGCCGCCATGGGCCCGGCTCCGGGGTTTTATTTTTAATGAAAAATTCCTGCTCCCGTTTCGCACCCGTCCCTGCCTCCTTCTCGCCTCCCTGGGGTCTGGGAGGGGGGCTTCGCTCCTCCCCAGTTTGGCTGCTTCTCTCTCTGGTTCTCTCTGTCTCTCAGTCTCTGTCTCTCTCTATCCCCTCTGCCTGGGTTCTCATGGATCCCTTCTTTCTCAGAGCTGGAAGGCACTCGCCCTTTCCCCAGGATGCACACACACACAGGCACACACTCCCACACACTCACACAGACTCAGGCACACATACACATTCATACACAGACTGAGGCACACACACATTCACACACACACTCTGGCACACATACACATTTATACACAGACTCAGGCACACACAGACTCAGGCACACACACTCACATTCACACAAGACTCAGGCACACACACACACTCACAGATACACATACACAGACAGGCATGCACACACAGGCACACATTCACCTCTCTCACCGATCTGAGTAAGGAGCCCAATTAAACGCTTGGCACCCACTCCCCACTTCCAGAAGCCTTTGTCATTGGGAGATCCCAGCCAGCCTTCCTCAGCACAGCCTGAGAAAAGTGTGTACAGCCTGAGGAGGAAGAAGGATCCTAGGAGGCGAGGCACCTGGCCAGGCACAGCACCAAGTGCCCTGCTCTGCATGGGGCATTCCGGTCCCTGCAGTCAGCTGGCTCCTTCTGCCAGCAGGCCCAGGAAGCAAGGCCAGTGGTGAGAGCGGGTCCAGGAAGCCATGGGGCTTGGAGGTGAGGGACACAGGCCTTGGTTCAACTCTCTACCCTCCCATGGAACCCTCATCCACTGCTGGAAAGAACGTAAAGCACTTCAGCCACTTTGGAAAACATTTGGCAGCTTTTCAAAAAGTTAAACATACACCTACCAGATGACCCAACCATTCCACTCCTAGGTATTTATCCCAGAGAAATGAAAATGTATGTCTGCATTTAGAGCAAAGACTTAAGCACAAATGTTTATAGCAGTGTTATCTGTAATAGCCAAAAACTGGAAACAACCTAAATGTCCATTGACAGGTGAGTGGATCAACCAACTGTGGTACATCCGTACAATGGAATACTACTCAGCAGTAAAAAGAATGAACTATTGATACATGCAACAATACGGATAAATCTCAAAATAAAGATGCTGAGTGACAGCAGGCAGACAACAAAGAGTACATACAGCATGATTCCATTGATAAACAAATCCACAATATGCGAACTGATCTATGGTGTCAGCAAGCAGCTCAGTAGTTGCCTGGGGATGCTGGAGGCCAGGAAGGACGCCAAATGGGCACAAAGATACTTTTGGGGATGCTGGATGTGTTCTTTGTTTTGATGGTAGTGATGGTTTTATTGGTGTACGGATATGCCAAAACCCATCAAATTGTGCACTTTAAATATGTGCAGTTTACTGTATGTCACTTAAACCTCAATGAATACAAAAAGTTGAAAAATCAAATTCCTGTTCTGCCATTCACTGGACGAATGACCTTGAGTGGGTCACCTCACTTCTCCAAGCCTCATTTATAAAAATGGGATAATAACGGCAGCAACCTTGTGGGGGTGGTTATGAGGATTCAGTGATATAATGTTAGTGGAGCATTCAGCTCCATCCCAGGCAAACCATGGGCACCCTACCCAGGGCAGGAAACAATGGGACTGTGAGACCCACTCACCCCTCACTGGGCTACAAAATGTAACCTGATTTAGATCATCCCCTACTCATTCATGCCGTTGCTAACCTCAAGAGAAAGCCTGTTCCACTCCAAGCCTGGGCAAACAAGGGACAAACAAACAAGCCCTAACTCTGTCCTCACAGGTAGACACTCTGGCTACAGTGATAGACACATATACTGACAATTACAACCCAAGGAAGAGAGTTCCAAGCATGTGCAAATGATCCGTGGCTGGCAGGAATGCAGTACATCCCAGAAACACAGGAAAGATCTTTGTGGCTGAAAAGGAGGCTGTGAGGTGGGTACAGACAGGCCCTGGTCATACAACATCTCTCAGACCCTGCTAAAGAGTTAAGGCCCATAGCCATTGCCGCCGAGTCAATTCCGACCCATAGCAACCCTATGGGACAGAGTAGAACTGCCCTATAGGTTTCCAAGGCTGAAAGCCTGACTGGAGCAGACTGCCACATCTTTCTCCCTTGGAGCAGCTGGTGGGTTTGAACTGCCAACCTTTCTGTAAGCAGGCAAGTGCTTAACCACTGTGCCACCAGGGCTCCTAAGAGTCAAGAAGTCAGTGTTAGTGGTTAGTCAATTTGAGCCTCCTGGAAAGTCTAGATGAAGTGCCCAAAGCCAGCCAGGTAGTGACCAATGACATGTGCAGCCAGAACCTGGACCAGTACCTGGGTTGCCATCCCAGCTTCACTGTGACTGCATGACCTCAGTGAAGCCACCCCACCTGCAGAGCCTCAGTGTCCTCCTCTGTAAACTGGGAATGATAAGGGTACAGAATGGGCTCGAGCAAATGCAGCGGTCAGCACAGAGCACAGGGCTGATCAGTGGGAGCAGTCCTTATGATCAATGATCGCTGTTGGTCACCATTATTATTACTATCCATGAGCAGTGCTCTCTTGGTGACCTGCAACTGCCAACTCCTTCTGTGGCAACAGATCAAGACGGCTCTGAGCTGTGCTGGAGGCCAGGTAGATGAGGGGTTACTCTTGCTGTGACAATCAATCCTCATCACCCAATGACTCCCTGAATCCCAGGAATACAGGCCCAGCCTATGCAGGAGCTGAGTCTCCCCCGTGAACTCCAGAAGCCCCTCTGATGTGTGACTGGCCCACCTTCTCTTCCCTCCACACATAGCAAGGAGACCTGAGCATGGCCTGTTTCCACCCCATTATCCAGCAATCTTCCCACCCCTCCCTCGAGTCTTCACCCAGATATTAGATCCTGAGCACCTACTGGGTGCTGGCCACTGCACTGGGCATGGAGAGATGCTGGCGGTAAGGACCAGTGAGGCCAGAGATGTGATGGGGGAAACCCAGGAGGAAGCCAGGAGGAAGCCCTACCCAGCTGGTTTGTTGTTGGAGGGAGGAGGCAGAAAAGGCTTCTAGGAGAGGGTGTCTAACCTGAGATTCAAAGCTTGAGTAAGAGTCAGCCAAGAGAGGAGGTGGGGATGCTCCTAGAAGAGGGCACATAGCATGTACAAAGGCTCCTGGGACAGGGTAGGGGAACAAAACAAAGCAAACTAGAACAACTGAAAAGGGTTCAGTATCAGGAGCAGAGAGGGACAGGAAGTAGCAGTGAGGGATGGGGGTAGAGAGGTTGGTGTGGATCATGCCATTCCAGGCTTGTAAGCATGTTAGTTTCAATGTCCCACTGAGGGTAATGGGGAGCCATGGAAGGTTTTAGGCAGGGAGTGACATGTTCAGTAGCAAGTTCCAGAGAACAGGGAGGCAAGCCAGATGGTTGCTGCAGATGTCCAGGTAAGAAATAATGGGGGGTGGGGGGTTGGACTAGGGTGGTGGAGGGCAGTAGAGAGGGAGTGGACTGATTGAAAAGTCTTAGAAGGTAGAATTGACTGGACAAGGAAGTGGGAGAGGAGAAGGAAAGAGGCTGATAAACAGGGTGTATGGTGGGGCCATTGCTGAGATGGGCCACAGAATGTCTTCACAGCCCTGAGTGCCCACAGCTCTCCAGTTGGCCTCATGGTGAAGTCCTGCTAAAACTGCCCTCCTCAGGCCCCAAGTGGGGGCTATGTTGGATGGAAACCTAGGGGTATCTGGCAGGCAGAAGGCCTTGTGGGTAAACAGCTGGCAGTCCTAGGGGCCGAGTCCAAGGGTGCGGGCGTCTGGGGGGCACAGCCTGCAGCGAACAGCGAACCAAAGATCAAAGCTTCAGCCTGGACTTCTCACTCCCAGGATGCCTCATCCTGAGCAAAGCAGAGTGGGGAGGGTCTGGTTCCAAACCTTGGTGGATTTTTACTGTCTACCTCAGGGCCCCCCATTCTCACTCCTTAGATTCCCTCCTGTCTGAGATAGACAGATGCAGAAGGACAGACCCCCACCACCAGCCCCAGAGGGCCAGACAGCTGAGCAAACACCACATAGGGCCTTCATCCATCACAGGAGAAAGAGGATGTGGGCAGGGATGGGGGAGGAGAGAGGCTATGGAGTCCTGCAGGTCCCAGGGGAGTCTGTAGGCACTGAGCAGAGCAGCAGCTGGCCAGGGCGAGGGGGGGGTGGGTGGGTGGGTGGGGATGGTAGGGGGTGTTAACCTGTGGCTGGTTTCTCGCCCCAACCCCAGGTCCTCATCTGCCTCCACCCCTTGGCTCCAAGTACTGAAAAGTGAAGCTCCCTAAACTTGCGGTCCTCCCTGATCCCCTGACCCCCACACCCAGTCATAAGCAAGTACTGTTAGCTCTGTCCCCAAATCTTTTCCCTCTCCCTCCCCACAGCCACCCTTCAAGTACAGCCTCACCATCTCTCCCCCTTCCTCTCCCTGACACCAGCCTCCTCAGGGCCTCCTGGGCTCCCCCTCCCCCCTCCCTGCCCCTCCTCTTCAGTGCAGCCCCAGGGAAGCTCACCGGGGGTCTTTAAGGAAATTTCAGTCCCTCACCCCCCATGGTTTCCCATTCCACTCAGAACAGCATCTGGACTCCTGACTGCCCACAGTACTGGACCCACCACGACATCCACAGTTAACCCCATCACTCTCCCCCTCACCCCCAGAACCTCTATTTCTCAGCAGGTTAGCCTCCTCCCCTCTCCAGGCACTTGCTGTTCCTGCCACTTGGGACTCCCTTTCCCAGGTCTTCCTGTGGCTGCACCTACTGACCCTTAAGTCCTCAGCTTAGATGTCCCCTCCTCAGGGAGGTGACTCCACCATGTTCTCTCCTCTGCTTTCTTCCCCATCATCATAGTCTTCATAAACCTATTGCTGACGAGTCAATTTTTGACTCATAGTGACCCTATTGAACAGAGCAGATCTACCCCACAGGGTTACTAAGGCTGTAATCCTTACCGAAGCAGACTGTCACATCTTCCTCCAGCGGAGCGGCTGGTGGGTTCGAACTAATGACCTTTCGGTTAGCAGCCAGGTGCTTAACCAGCGCGCCACTCCTTCCTAGCCTTCACAGCGCTTGTTAAACGTGAACTGCCTGTTCATGTGTTCACAGAGTGATGTGGGCTCCTATTCGGGAAGCTCCTTGAGGGCAGGGACTGGGTTTCTCTTGTTCACCTGTGTGTCCAGTTGCCTGAGCAATGTTGGGCACAAGGCAGGCACTCCATACAAATCTGCCAGTTGAGTGAGGGAATGAATAAATTATCTGCTTCTCTGTTTGGGGTGGAAAGGGTCCTGAGCCTGTTGCAAGAGGGTGGTCCCAGAATGAAGTGCCAGTTGTGGCCCCTCTGTAGGCACTTGTGTAGGTGGGGGTAGGTGTACCTGTGTGCATGTGTGCAGTGTGTATGTGTGTCCATGTTCAGGCTCAGGGTCCTGATGCCTGAAGGCCCTCCATTCATTTAACAAGGGGACAGATCAGTGTAGGGACTGAAGTCAGGCAAACCAGGGTTCAAATCCCAGTTTAGTTATCTACAAGCTACAGGATCCTGGGCCAACTTCCTCACTTCTCTGTGCCTCCATTTTCTCATCTGTGAAATGGAAAGAATACTGTTACACACCTCATAGGGCCAGAGTGAGGATTCAGCAGATTCCTGCCTGATGTAAAGAGCTCAGCCAGGCACACCCAGCACATAGAAGGTGCTCAATAAACAGTAGCCCCTCAACAGCATCAACTGAGCTCCTGCCCTGAGCAGGGTGTGGAGGCTCTGAAGGAAAGGGAAGGCCAAGATCCTATTGACTTTCTGACCAACGATGCATATGTCATCTCCCTTCAAAACCCACCTCCCTCTACCTCTGGCGTCTGCCCCACCTGCCTCCACCTGGCTCTGGAGGCACACACACACAATGCCCCAGCCACCTACTGGGCCTCTCATAGGAACTTAGAGAGTTCAGAGTCCAGCCCCTCTATCTAATCACCCCATGGACGATGCAGCAGCTGAGGCTCAGAAGTAAAGGAGCTCACCAAGGCCTGGACTCCTAGTCCAGTGCTTTTTGCTTGGGTCCTCAGATCATTCCTGATTTGGGAGTACTGGGGAGAATCCTCTTGGTGTGAGATGGGCTGTTGCCTCTTGTACTGGGAGCTCCATCTTGTTCACTTTGTGGCTCTGGAGCCTACCACTGGGCCTGGAACCTGTGAGTGAATGAATGAACGAATAAATAGGGCCAGAATCTGTCTGCCCCCAGAATCCATCCGTACCAAGCAAAGCCCGCTTTGGCCCCAGACCCTATGGGATCACTAGGCCAGACCCCGGCAGAGTAGAGGGGCTTTCAAGAGTCTCTTGACAAAAGGATCAAGGGAAGCAGGTAACAGAAGGGCAGGAAATGGCTGCAGGGTGGGGTGGAGGGTGCAGAGCCCCCCACCCCCCGCCCCAGGCTGGGATGAAAGAGGCACAGGAAAAGGACACAGATGGATGGCTATGGGGGGTTGAGAGGGAGTGGCAGGATGCGGGCAGAGAGTTTCAGCGTTTCCCTTTGCACAGAGGATGGACTTGACGGTTTCCGCCTCCGTTGCCCCCAACCACCAGCACCCAACCCTGGGCCTGGCACACAGAGGGCACCCAGAAATATTTGTTGATTCACTGTGGGCATGCATGCATGCATGAATAATGAATGAATTAAAGCTTTAATCAGCCATTCTTGAGCTTCCCATGAGTCAGGCAGAATCTCAGTCCAGAGATTTTGGCCTAAAAATGTACAGCAACACCCCTCCCCTTGTTGTTTCAAGGAGAATATTAAAAATAACCATGATTATCATTATTGCTAGCATTTACTGAGTAATTACTATGTGCTAGGTGCTCAATATCACTGCATTATCTCCACATTATCTCAATGACTCCTCGCCACACTCTATAAGCATGTTGTTAACCCCATTTTACAGATGAGGAAATGGAGGCTCAAGGAAAAGAAGGGTCTCACTCAAGTCACCCAGCTAATAAATGACAGAGTTGAGATTCACATCAGAGTCTTTCTGAGTCTATACACTCTGTTCTTAAATACACATTCCCAGGCTGATGGCAAAATGCTCCCTCTGTTCATTCATCTATCCACCTAGCCACTCATTCATTCATTCTGAATACATTTATTAAGAATCCTCCCTCCGACACGCCCTGCACTGGACACTAGAGCTACCTCAATGAACAAAATAATCACAGTCCCTGCTGCCACGGACTTACTGTCTAGAGGGCAACTCACCCCCAAATCATTAATTCATCATGATTTTGGAAAGTGTCATAGAGGAGAAAGCTGGTGTGCCAAGGTAGTGTCTACGGGGGACCTGCGCAGATACAGGATGGGGCAGAGAGGTGTGGGCATATGGCTGAGCAGTCAAGGACTGTGGAACGGATGAGAGAAAATAATAGTCATAATCCTGATCCTAGCAGGCGCTGCTCATCGAACCCTTTCTCTCCACAAGCATCTTGCATGGATTATTTTATAAATCTTTACAACGAGATGGAGACAAGGATGCCCTTCTCATCCCCACTCTAAATGGAGAGACCAAGGTTCACACAACTGCTAAGAGGCAGAGCCAGGGTCTGTTTGATCGGGGGCAAGGGTGTCTCAGTTCCTGACCTTGAACCCAGTACCTACAGGAGGAGACCCTCCGGTCAGTGGCTGGGGGTGAACTGCACCCACTGGGACATGGTGCCCACGGGAGGTCTCATTCCTCCTTCCTGTTTCACCCACCAGTTCTCTACTCCTTTAGAGCAAGGCCCACAAAGCAGCTGGAGCAGTCCCCCTGGGTGCCAGGCTTGGGTCACAGCAGGCCCCTCCATTCCCTGGGGAAGTGTAAAGGATTCACTTATAATAGCAATAATAACAGCTCATATTTCCTGAGCACTGGTCATGTACCTGGCTCTCTGCTTAAAGCTTCCTCCAAAGTATCTCTGAATCCTATGTGGCAGACGCTGCTGGCTATTACCTAGTATCCATTCTGTCATCTCCCTTTACTAAAGAAAAAAAAACCAAACCCATTGCAGTTGAGTCAATTCCGACTCAAAGTGACCATATAGGACAGAGTTGAACTGCCTAGTGGGATCAGACTGCTGACTTTTTGGTTAGCAGCCACAGCTCTTAACTACTACGCCACCATCTCCCTGCAGCAACAGAACATCCCCTCCCGGGGTTTTGAGGCACGTGGCTGTCTGGCTAAAATACTACATTTCCCAGCCTCCCTTGCAGCTAAGTGTGGTCATGTGATCACTTCTGCCTAATGGAGGTGTTCTACTCACCTTCCCTCTTGCTCTTAAAAGAAAGGAGTGGCCTCCACATTTCCCATCACCCCAACACACACAGGTGGGAATGGAGAGAGGAAAGTGATCACCATCTTCAACCCTGTGGATGGAGGCAATTCCCTAGGGGATGGCAGAGCAACAAGATAGGAGTCTGAGCCTTGGACCAGCTCGAGGAACAGAACTACCCTAAATGGAAACATGAGAGAAATGATCTCCTTGCTCCTTCAGCCACTGTTATTCAGGTTCTGCTAGAGCAGCTGGGCCAGCTCTCTAACCCAAACACAGAAGCTCTGAGAGGTCCACGGTTAGTTAGCTGGGAAGTGGTGCAGCCAAGACTTGAACCCAGATCCAGGAGGGGTGATCCAGAGCCTGTGTCAAAGCCACTAGGCTGAACTCCTTGTGTTGCACACAGCTGGTGCTTCAAACATGACTTTTGGGTAGATGGAAGAGTAAATGAACGGATGGCCTGGGTGCTCTCCTAGGGAGGGTCTCAGCCCTGAAGGACTGATTGTTTCTCAGCCCTAAATGCCACTGGGTTTCCCTGGCAGGAGCCACAACTCTTCTAATGTCTATGGCCAACATTCAAAGATAATGATGGTGATAATGTCTTCCATGAGCTCAGCACTTCACAGTTTATAAAATGCCCGTGCATATCTGCTGTCACCTTGGACTTTGACCCCTCTCTGTGAGGTCAGCAGGGAAGCATCATTATTATCCCTGCTGTATAGGTGAGAAACCAAGCATTGGGCACATTATCTGGCACACAGTTAACACTTGACACATGGCAAGTCCTCTCGTTCCTTTTAATAAAGTTTTCTTAGTATTATGCTACTGCTAACGTAATAAAAAATTCAGAGGAGTGGGATATGTGAGCGTGGTAGGAGGAGCCCATATGGAAGACTCAGGAGACCCAGGAAGCAGTTGAGCTTGCTGACAACATTGAAAAGTCCCTTCTCCCTGAAACTCAGTTCCCTGGTATAAAACAAGGAAGTTGGACAAGCTGATCCCCTTCTCTGTGTCCTGGTTCTGGGTTCTGCAGCTCTGTAGCCTTGGTGATGGGAGTGGCCAACTCTCCCCGCCTCCCCCACCCCACCTCCCGCTGTTGAGGACAGAAGCAACCCCTGCAGATGAAGGGGGAGAATGGTGTCAAAGGCCAAAAGATGAGCTACAGAGGCAGGAGAAGAGAGACAACAGGCCCTCTGCCAGCTGCACCCCAGGGACTGTGGGGGGACTCCCCGCCTCACTTCTTGGAGGTCTTGGCCCCCTAGGCTTTGGGGGCTATGAGATGGAGGCAGAGGCCTACCGCTTCGTAACCTGGGGATTGGCATGTCAGCTCTCTGGGCCTCAGTGTCTTCATCTGTAAAATGGAAATGATAGTAAAAGTAAGGACCTCCCTCATAGGGCTGTTGCGCTGATCATGTACATTTATACATGAGTGCTTAGAATAGACGCTGTCTTACAGTAAGTGCTCAGTTAATGTCATGGGTATTATAGTTATTGTCAGTTATTAGTAATATTATTATTTATAATGAAGGATTAATAAAAACCAAATCAAACCTCCTGCTGTTGAGTTGATTCCAACTCATAGCAACCCCACATGTTATAGAGCAGAACTGAGCTCCACAGGGTTTTCTTAGATACAATCTTCACGGAAGCAGATTGTGAGGCCTTTCTTCCATGGCACCACTGGGTGCATATGAACTGCCAACCTTTTTGTTAGTAGCCAACTGCAACTGTTTCTACCACCCAGGGACCTTGTAGGGCTAAGATGCATTTACAAATGACTACAAGAGAAAGGAAACCCTGGTGATATAGTGGTTAAGTGCTACGCTGCTAACCAAAAGTTCAGCATTTGAATCCACCAGGCTCTCCTTGGAAACTCTATGGGGCAGTTCTACTCTGTCCTATAGGGTTGCTACAAGTCAGAACTGACTTGGTTTTTTGGTAGAAGAGAAAAGGATGTATTTGAATGTCAAGAAATGGTAGTTTTGTTGGAAGGGCTTGATGTGGCCCCCCTGGGTGCCTCTCTAGGGTCTGTGGGTTCCCAGTCTGGGCATCAAAACCTGCCACTTTTCCTCTCTGTTAATTTTTTCCATCAGCTCCACTTGGGCTGGTCAGTTGTGTTAGGTATGGAAATTCCCAGTGTCTCAACATTGAAAAAGACCTCAAACTTGCCTCACCAATTCATTTCCTGAGGCATGGAAACCTTCATGTGTTCTTGAACACCTCCCCAAATGGGGCACTCACTACCTACAAGGCTGTCCTGACTACTCAACAGCTCATCTTGTAAGGCAAAACTCACCTCTCTGGGTAGTCTCCCTTGTCCTGCCTTCTAGGTGCCCCAAGAACAAGTCCATTCCCTCTTTCCCTGTAGCCCCTAAGGGATCAGGAGCTGTGGCCACTAACTCAGCTTGTTCCCCACCTGAAACCTCCCTGGTGCCTTGATGCTCCTCCTGGGGCAGGAAAGAATTTGCCTGGTTTGTGCAGAGGACTTCCTCAGGGCACCGTGGTGACAGCCCTTCTGATGAGCCTGGAGAGCCTCACTGGCGACAGCTCCCACCACCAGCCCTGGTGCGCTCCTGTCGCTGGGCCCTGCCCCTTCCTTCTGCACCAGAACTGCAGCCGGAGAAAAGGCAAAGATTTGCCTGAAGCAAATACATGAAATCCTTCCAGAAACACATATTCCCCTGAACCTGACTCCAAAGATACAGGGGAGAAGAGACCTACTTGCTTAGATTCCTTTTGGGCCTGTTGCCTGATTTTGTGGCACATCTTGGCTTGAGATCCCTGTAGTGACTCTGTAGTGTATTTGATTTCTGGAAGCCTTCATAGGCTGGTGTGTAAATTCTCACCTCTGGATATTCACGCAGGTCTCCTGCAAGTTATACTCTTTGGGTCAGGTGGCCTTCTGCCTGTCATGAGCAGTGGAGCGGAGGGGTTAAGAGTGTGAGCTCCGTGATTCCTATCCCAGCCTCCTCATTCCCCAGTGCTGGGATCCCTGGGCAAGTCACTGCCGCCCCAGACCTCGGTTTCCTCATCTGTAAAATGGGGGCAACAATTGTCCCTACCTCTCAGGGTTCTTGTGAGTATCCAAGAGATCAGCCATCTGAAGTCTCTGGCCCAGTCTCAGGCACACAGTAGGTCTTCAGTAAGGATTACTAATTATTGGCTATCTGCTGGAAGATGAGTTGGTGGGCTGGTAAAATCAGGCTGACGATTTAGAGGGGATGAGCCCCCTTTGTGAGAGGGCTTTGGTCTAGACACCACGCACATTTGGCCCTTTCTGATCCCTGGGTCAGTGGGTCTCAAACTTCACTGTGTTTAAGACACACACAAAGGAGTTGTTTAAAAACACAGAGTCCCAAGCGCTAAACTCAGAAAGCCTGACTCGCTGTGTCTGGGGAGGTCCAGGAATCTGCAGTTTAATCCCTGCCCCCAGTCTGGGAATAGATATTACCTGCTGAAAGCATATTGACTCTCTACTCTGTGCTGGGGGCCATAATGAGAAAACCGATGCTGATCTGAATATGACAGACCAGCCCTTGCCCTCAGCAATGTTCTGTCTGAGTCCGCAGAGGAGTTCTGGGATGAGACGCCCCAGGCTTACCGTTGCATGCATCACACCTGGGGGCTGAGCCTGGTCTGGAGGAGAAGAGACCTTAGAGGAAGGCCTGGGGTGGTCCCCTCTGCCCCCATGCAATGTTTCCCAGGAGCTGGCTGAATCCTCAGCTACCCCAGAAGGTAGGAATTCTTATGCCCATTTAGCTGATGGGAGACCTGAGGCCTAGTGAGGATTATCACTGCTGCGGGAAATAAATGGTTAGAAGAGATCTACCTCCTGGTACAGTGTGGTTGTTGTCACAAGTCAGAAAGCCTCTAGGTTTGAGCCTTGGGCCATAAAAAACTTGGGAGGGAGGGGCACAGGCTGATTTATAGGCAAAGGCCTGGCCTGGGCTGGATGCTTGCTAGGGGCGGGTGAGACAAGGCGTGGGGTTGTTGTGTGCCTTTGAGTTCATTCCAACTCATAGCAACCTTATAGGACAGAGTAGAACTACCCCATAGGGTTTCCAAGGCTGTAATCTTTATGGGAGCAGACTGCCAGGTCTTTTCTCCCGCAGAGAAAAGAACCACCGACCTTTTGGTTGGCAGCAAAGCGATTAAGCATTGCACTACCAGGGATCCTTTGGCATGGGGTGAAAAAACCAAACCAAACCCCTGCTACCATCGAGTCAATCCTGACTCATTGCGACCCTATAGGACAGAGTAGAATTGCCCCATAGGGTTTCCAAGGAGTGGCTGGTAAATTCGAACTGCCAACCTTTTGGTTAGCAGCCAAACGTTTAACTAGTGCGCCACAGGGCCCCCCTTGGCATGGGGTAAATGAGGCATATAAGGTGGTATGTGCAAGTGTAACAGTTCAGGGCACAGTCTGTGGAGTCCGATCTAGGTTTGAATCCAGCTTCATCCTTTCTAGCTGTGCAACCCTGGGCCAGTGACCTCCCTTTTCTGTATCTGTTTTTACCTCTGCAGAGGGGTGACAACTGTGTTACCCACCTGCAGAAGCTAATGAAGTATTAGCTCCAGAAGTCCTTCTCCACACAAGCCCTACCAAGGCCCTAGGTTAAACTGTATATTCATAAACTTTGTATTATTTTTCTTAAAGTGGGTCCCCAAGATCATAAAAGCTTCAGACCCCACAAAACCTGGATCTGCCCTATGCACCTCAGAGCTGTGGCAAGATTTGGTGAGAGAAGAAGGCGGACATCCTCGGCAACCCTGTGTCTGCCAAATGGGAGTCTCATTAGCTTCTGAGCCTTAGTATCAGAGAACATACTGGTACCCAGGGCAGGGGCGAGGTCTGCCCAGGGAGGGCCAAGACCTCCTGAGAGCTGAGCCCTCCACCTCTGTTCTGGCAGCTCCTTACTCCATGACCTGAGGACTCCAAACCTCTCTAGGTGAAACTGGAAACAGAGAGCAGGGGGGTGGAAGGAGAAAGGAAGAGATAGCAATAGGGATGGAAGGAGAGTGGGGGAAGAGAAGTTGGAGATAGGGAGCAAGAGGATAGGACTGAGCCTCAGGCACACCCCTCTGACTGCTCTATCCAGGTGCCCTGGAAGGGCCAGGCTGGTAGGGAACCAGCCAGAGGTGAGGGGCCTGGGCAGTAGCCTAAGGATTGACTTGGGTTTGGTAACAACCTTCAAATGTCTTAGCGCAGGGAAAGACGCAGGTTATCCAGGGCCCAGAGCTGGGAGTCGGGGGTGTCTGAAGTGGAGGGGAAAAGATACTGGGGGTCTGGGCATTTCTGCCCTCGATGTAAAAAATCTGCCAACAAGGAGCCCCACCCCCCTCCGGCCCCTACACACACCTCTTTAACCCATGGCCAGGTCTTGCCTCACTGAATCCTCACACCCATCTCCTGAAGTCCTTACTCTGATTATCTCCATCCTCCAGATGAGGGACTGGAGGCTGAGAGAGGTGAAGTGACTTGCTTAAGGCCACAGGGGGGTAGGAGGTGGGGAATACAAACCAGGATTTAGATCCAGCTCTAACTCCAAATTCCTGCTTTTAACCACCACCACCCCAATACTGCCCTCTGCTGTGGGCACAGTTGCACATAGTGGGCTAGCAATAAAATGTAAGTGAATAAAGGAAGGAATCTATATGCCAGAAACATTCAACCCAGGCTCTTTCCACCTACCACCCCCTCAGCCAGCGCTTCCCGTCCCCTGCCGCCCTCACCCCACCTCCCTCCGTCTAATTTGGAGGTTTCTGAGCCTGGCTCTCCCGCTTGCGCAGATTCCCCTGCGCTCCTTCCGGAGCTCACCCCTAGGCAGCTTTCTCCCAACAGAACCCCCGGCGTAGGGACGCCTCCAGACCTCGAGGTCCAGCGGGAGGGCCGTGACCGCGGGCGGGGTGGTTTCCGCAGCCGCGTTTCACCTTCTTAGCCTCGCCGCCCCCTCCCTCTCCTGAAGCAGCTAAATAATTGATTCGACCATAAATAATTGATACTGAAGTGCGGGCACGCGCTCTCTACCCCCTAGGGTGCGAGGGGGTTCCCTATTAGGGTTAGGGGTAGCTGGGGCGGGGGCCAATGTGATGTGCGCGCATGTGGCTCAGTGCTTCGCTCCGCGGGCCTTTCTCTCAGCCTCTCGCTCCCTCGCGCCGGCGTTTTCCCTTTTTCCTTTTCCTTTTTTTCTTTCCTGGAGCGGAGCCCGGCGCCAGGAGTCTGGAACCAGCTTGACAAGCTTTTGAGTTATGGAGGGGGAGGGGCGGGAGCGGGCGGGCTGGGAGCTGGGAGGGGGTCGCGGCGGCGTGGGGGCGGGGCGGTGAGCTCGCCAGCTGGGGCGCGTGCACCCTGGTTTGGAGACTCCCCGCAACTTTGGGCGAAGGTTGGAAGAGGGTCTGCTGCTGGCGGCGTTGCAGGGGTGGAGGGAGAGGCGGCGGCGGCGGGGGGCGGGGTGAGTCATTCCGCCTAGCTGGGCGAGCAGCCCTGCTGGCGGAACGAGCCCGGCTTTAGATCCGCAATAAAGGAGGCCCGGGGAGGGCGGTGGGGTTTACACGGCCTCGGGGCCGCGGCCTCCCCCGCCGAGCAAGACATTCCTTTCCGCTGAACTGGGCGCCTGGGCCCGCGCCGTCGCCTCGCCCTGCACGCATCGCCCTTAGGCTGCCGGGCCTGGGCGGGACGAGGGGAGGGAGCCTTAGAGGAAGGCCTCGGGTGGTCTCCTTTACCCACATGCGCTGTTTCCCAGGAGCGCACTAAATCCTCAGCTACCCCAGAGTAGGAATTGTTAGGCCCATTTAGCTGATGGGAAACCTGAGGCCCAGTGAGGGTCGTCGCTGATGCTTCGGGTCACTCAGCTGGCCAGGGCCTCAGCTGTCTGCCTGGGGCCGTGTCTAATTCTCCCTCCACTCGTTTGGATCTGGTGATAACCCTGGGGGTGCAGGGCCAGGCACACAGTAGGGCACCTTAACCACTGGCTGAATTTGACGAGGACGTTTTGCCGGAGCCCCATGAAGGCAGTGAGTATGCTTGCCCATCTGGCAGCACAGTGCCAGCTGCCCCCAGCCCCAGGGTCTGGTGAGGGGTGTATGGAATTACTGCTTTACCAGAGATGGGCACATCAATAGACCGGTAGTAGAGAGAAGTTTCCAGACCCCTTGGGGTCTCCAGTGGGACTCCTCAGAGTGTCCCAGGAGAAGACTTTTGGATGCCAACAGAGACTCCAGTTCTAGGCATGCTGTCCCCTGGACTGCAGAGTTTCTGATCAAGCCACCAGTTGATTTCCATCTGCAGAGGTCCTCAGCGTTTCCCCCAGCCTGGGCACCACCTGGCTCCCTTCTAGCCTTGCCTACTCCAGGACAGTTAGTGAACTGGATCCACCTGGTTCTGGAGTATAACCAGCCTCAGAGCCGCTACAGCTCTGAGCCCCTGTGGGTCATCTGTGAGATGGGGGAGTAACAGGGCCAGCCTCCCATGGGCGCCAAAAAGGTTTCATGAAGCAGTGCAAGTCAGGACTTAGCTCAAAGCCTGGCATGCAGTAAGCATTGAGCACATGGTCACAGTTGTTGGGGTTGGTTGTTTTTTATTATTATTATTTCTGAAGGGCTTGAAGGCCTAGCAAAGCGACCCTCCCCTAGTCCCACAGTGGAGCCTACAGAATGCTGAGCCTGTTGAACAGCCTGGCTCCTCCTCCCCGTCCCCCACTGAGCCTGAGTGTCGAAATCATCCTAGACAAAGCTGCTGAGCAGAAATTTCCAGTCTCCTTGGCAAAGACAGGAAGAGTTTGGGTGCGGCTTAGAGACACAGCTGGACAGGCTCTGTGGGGCTGGGGCTGGGGAGGGACCCCCAGTTGTTCCACAGGACCCGAGAAGCAGACCCGACCCTGGGGGTCGACTGGTCTCCGGCTCCAGCCCCAGACCCGTAACAACACTGGCAAACACCCTTTATTCTCCGTGGTCAGTGGTGGACTTAGCTGGGGAGCCAGATCAGGATTGAGTCCTGGCTCTTACCCCTCCTTTAGCACACCCCTTCACCTTTGGAGCCCAGGTAGAGACCCCTGGAAGATAGAACAACAGGGTCCCTGTGAGGATTGAAGGAGACTGTGCCCATGAGTGCTTAGCAGCGCTCCTGGCCCATAAATGGGGACTGTGCTTTAGTGCCTGTCTCACTTAACGCGACTTGTGGGGACCACCCAGCTTTTGGGGTGCCCACCATGATATCTCCCTGGCCACCAAGAGCAGCAGGGGCTCCTGGTCAGGATGATGGATCTCACTGGGGCCATGGGGTCCCTGTCCTAAGCAACTTAGCCCACTGGGGACTCGGCAGACAGGCCCACCCTTGCTTGGCTCTGGGAGCTGTAAGAACCAGGTAAGGCAACTTGGCCTCTGCACCTTTTATCCCAGTCCAAAAAACAAAAACAGAGACCTTGACCTGTGACCCTCGCTCACCGGAGGGAAGGAAGGAGCATTGGAGTGGAGAAGAGGAGGCTCAAGTACCAGCACTGCTCCAAACTGGACATGTGACCTTGGACAAATCTAAATAAGACTGAATAACATGAATGAGTAAAACAAGCTGGCTACTCCCTGCTTTGGGCCCCATGCTGAGTGTTTTAACTACACTGTTTTCTAACTACTCTTGGAGGGGGGTTTTATTATTAACTTTTATTTTCCAGATAAGATATCTGAAGATCAGAGAGGTTGATTCATTTTCTCAAGGACACACAGCTAGGAAACAGTTGGGTCGGGATTTGAACCTAGAATCTGCTGGTTTAGAGCCTGAACCCCTAAAGAAAAGACAGTTTGAAAGTTGAAAAAAATAAGTTTTCAAGCACTTACACTGAGGCAGACATCGATAAAAATAAGGATGCCATGACTCCTGTTTTCGAGATGCTCACAGCTGAGTGGGGATGTAAGACTTTGAAGAAACTCTTGTGAAAAGTAACACCTTACAGGTCTTCAGCATGTTGTGGGAGCACCAGGAGAGAGAGGTGACTTTTAGTGTGAGGGGCAGGGAGGGAGGGGAGCTGGGAAGGAGGCACAGAGGCCAGGGAGCAGGGAAGGCTGGTCTTGAGCAATGAGAGGAATTTTATTGGGGGGCCAGGACCATTCCTGACCTGAAGGCACAACAAGGGCAAAGGCAGAGCAGCGCTGGAGGATAAGGCCCTTTTAGGGAAGGGCAAACAGTACAGGATCAGTGGCAATAAGGGAGAGGGGGGAGTGGTGGAGCTGAGGCTGGGGCCAGGCTGCCACGGCATTAGAAATCTACCTATGCTTTATAAAAATGGAGAGCCATCGAAAGTCTTTGAGCAGAGGTGGACATCACCCAATGGAATTTTAGAAAGTCTATAGGCAGTTCTTATATTTCTATAGGAAATATACACAAAAAAACTAGGAGGACAGGGTCAGGACGCATTGTGTGAACTTTCACAGTGCTTCCTTTAAAAAAATTTTTTTTTTTTTGCCATGTGCAGGTATTACTATTTCCAGAGAAAAAGGCTGTCGGGGAGGCCGCGAGATGGTCGGAGGCTGTAGCAGGGTGAGCCAGGTGGGCCCAGGCTGCTTCTCTGGCCACAGGCTCTCTGGCTATCTGAGTGACGGGCGGTCTGGCCAAAACATCTCAGAGGTCCACACAGAGCTGAGCCAGCAGGCCAGGGCCTTTGAGACCCTCCTCAGGGCTCCTAGATTCTTACCTAGAGGCTGAGCCTTCTCTGACCCAGGGCTTTAGCCTGTCCCCATTCCTCCCAGCAGCTGTCCCTGCCCAAACTCCTCCCCACTGGTTGGGCTGTGGGACCAGGGCTGCTCCTTAAATTCCCCTCTGGGCTAAATGGCGACAGCTATTCCAGAGGCTCTTCAGGAGAAAACTCTTCCCTTTAGTCCCCCCAAATCTCATACCTTTGGCCTACTCTGGTTCCTGGAATGGAGGCTGCAGTCACCCCTCAGAGCCTTTGCCCAAGCCATTCCCTCTGCCTGGGATGCCTCTCCTCCCTGCTCCCCCATCATCCGCAGGGCAAACTCCTCCTTGCCCCCTGAAGCCCAGTTAAACTGTCACTTCCTTTCCAGAGAGTCCTCTGACTGCAGCCCCTGTCCCTTTATCTGTGTTCCAGTGGAGCTCCCTCCAGGAGGGAAGAAAAAGCTTAGAGGACATGGCCTTCGTGGTGGCCCAGCTCAGCCCCAGCGTAGGCTGAGAGGAGGGAACAGTCAGCTTGTTCTGGGTGCTCAGAAGGGCAGGACTGGAGTAGGGTGGATGGGAGAGGAAGGATGGCCTCGACTCAACCCAGGGAAAGACAGATCAACCAGTCCTTGGGATTATTGGTTTGGAGGCCAGAGGAGGACAAGTTACAGAAGGAGAGAAGTAAGCAAGGAGCAAGGCCTCTGAGCATGGCCCCCTCTCCAACAGCCCAAAGATGGTACAGCCCCTCTCTGCATGCTCTCCACCTCCAACAGTGTGTGCACACCCAGGACCACCATCGCTGGGCTGGGGATGGGAAGCTGTCTTTTGTGCACAGGTATCTCTAGACCCCCACCCCTAATGAGCATGTGTACACAGAGATGAAAAGCTCCCTCCTGGAGCCTGGAGGCTTTCACCCAGGGTGGAGGTGGAGGTGACCAGAGTTGGGGGCAGTGCAGCATGGGCTCCTCTGAGAATCCACAGCATCTGACACATAGTAGCCACTTAAGCATTTGTTGGATGAACTAACTGATGAATGAATGAATGAATGAGTGAGTGATTGCCTGACCCCAGGCTGAGGGAGGAGGACCAGCAGCCTGGAGGCCTGTGTGCCTGCTTCCCTGCATGGGTCTGTGCGTGAAACAAGGCCTCTTCACATTCTGTCGAGCCCTTGGTGTGCAGGGTGGCTCTGGACAGGCTTTGCGGGTGGGAAGAGGCAGGCTGGAGGAGACTGGGAGAACCACAGCAAACTAGCCCACTTAATCACTTGGGAGGGAAACAGATGGTGAGCTGCCTTTGCTGAACACCCCCTATGATGCTGAGGAGCCCGCAGTGCTTGGCCCCTGAGGAATCTCCAGGTCACTCCAGTGAGGTCCCCCCCCCACTGGGTGTGGTGTGGCCATTAAAGCCAGGGACTCTGGACTCAGACATTTCTGGACTCTAGCCCCACCCCTCACTAGTGGGGCCAATTGACTCAGTTTCCCCACCTGTAAAGAGGGCCGAGAGCACCACCTGCCACACAGGTTTGCTGGGCAGTTCAAGTGAGAGGTGCCAGCTCAGCACATTCTGTCTGCATTGCTATAAACAATGGCACAGGAGGGCAGGAGCTGAGACCGTCCTGAGCTCAGTTCCCACTGTGCCACTGACTTGCAAGGGGGTGACTTTGGACAAGTCCCAGCCTCTCTCCAGGCCTTAGTTTACCTCTTTGTACAAGTCAGGTCCTTCTAACACCAACAGCTTTGGCCCTTCCCCAAGCCCAGTAGAGACATGTGCACACACCCCCGCCTCCCCTAAACCTGTACACAGCTCCTGCGGTTGCCCACAGACACACGTGTGTACACACACAGGTGCACATTAGTGCACAAAGACACACTCATACACATTCACACACAGATCACAGACACATCATACACTCACGCTCAGCCCCCACCCTGGACCCTATTACACCCTGTCCCCCCACTTGCCCTCACTCTTCCCCACGGCACCTACACCCACTCACACACTCATGCGCACACTCGCACAGACCCCAAACCTGCTGCGCACCAACTGTTGGCGCGGGCGGGGGTGGGAGCGAGAGGAAAAAGCCCACGACTCAGGGAAGAGGGGTGCGGGGGTGGGGGCTGTGCGGGCGAGGGAAATGACAGCCCGCGGTCCCCCTCGAGTCCCGGCTCATGAATATTAATGAAGCGGTAATTAAAATGCAGGGACGCAGCAGGATGGATGCGGCTGCCTCCAGAACGCTGGGGAGCGCGTCGTTTTAGCAGGCGGGTGGAGCCCGCTCCTCGCTGGTAAGAAGTAGGATCCGGCTCCAGGGCCTGGGTTCCGGGCGGAGGGAGTTATTTTCCGGCCCCGCCGAGCGCTCTCTCCCGGCGCTCCCGCCCCCGCCCTGCGTAGGCCGCCTCTCTGCGGCCTACCCTGGGCGGGGCCGCACGCCAGGCCGCCGTTTCCCGGAGCCGACCCCCTCCCGCCTCGCGGCCCGATGATGTCATCGGCACAAAACTTTCCGCTCCTCGGCCCGTCTCGGGGCCCTGAGTCATCGCCGCCCCCGGCCTCGGCCCAGCCCTCGGCGTCTGTTTGTGCAGAGCGAAGCCCCGCCGGCTGGGGCTTGACGTCAGACTGGCAGAGCCTGGAACCGCGTGGGGAATGTCAGCCCAGTGCTGCGAGCGCCGGGGGTAGGGAGGTGACGCCTAGGGTCGTGGTGTAGGCCGGTAGCGCAGGCACACGTTCAGGTCCCGGGTTCAGTTTCAGGGCCTTATGCTGGTTGGAGCCCTGGTGGCGCAGTGGTTAAGAGCTTTGCTGCTAACCAAAATGTCAGCAGTCCCAATCCACCAGCTAGCTGCTCCTTGGAAACCTTATGGGGCAGTTCTACTCTGTCCTATAGGGTTGCTATGAGTCGGAATTGACTGGACGGCAACGGGTTATGCTGGTTGCCTGACCTTGGGCAAGTCTTTTAAGCTCTCCCAACTTGAGTTTTCTCATCTGCCACTTAGCAGATGCTCAGCAAATCTTTATAGACTCAGTGAGTGAATTGTACGTCCAGTAATCCCAGGCCCAGGGGTGGGAAGGGACAGGTCCAAGGTCTGACAGCAGTCAACCTGGGTTTTATGGACTCTCAGTTCCAAGCTCTTTCTGCTTTGCTACATGTTGTATCATGTGTGGAGATCCACACTCATTTATAAAGACTTTCATACATGGACCCATTTGCATGACCCAGGGTTTCTTGCAGAACTTTTCTGATCAGGTTGCTCACCTGGTCTATAAATACATTTTGAACACCTTTTCCTGGGACAGGGGAGCAGAGTGGTTAAGAGTAAAATCCGGACTCCTCCTCCTTGCTGTGTGACTCCGTGCAAGTCACTGTCCCTCTCTCAGCCTCAGTGTTCTTTTCTATAAAATGGGTACATATGTCACAGGGCTGTGGTGAAAAGTTCCTGAGAAGATGTGTGTAAAGCTCTTAGCATGGGGCCTGGCACACAACAGGCTTGGAGACCCAAGCTTGACCATGTCCCAAGTGCTGACCCCCAAGCCCCTGATTGCGATACTAAGGCCCCCTAGACCGTCAGCCTCCGGGTTCTGCCGGAACCCCAGCACCTGGCAGCTAAGCCACATTTGCACAGTCCAGCCTGAGTTCCCGGGAGGTAATGAGCACAGTCCTTATGAGATGGCTGGCATGATAACAAGACTTCCAGGGATGATTTGGTTACCTGGCCAGGTACTCAGGTTCCAGCCTCTCTGAGGTGGAGACGAGTTCTATAACCATATGGTTAACTTGGTCAGTGGGATCATGGGTTCCCTACCACCTGCCAGCTGGGTAAAAAAAGGAAAATTGACCACAGCTTCTAAGTACTGACACCCTCTGCCCCACGTGAGCCAGGCACTGTGAGATGCTCTTAACAGTCCTACGAGGCACATACAACTCAAATGAGACACAACAGGTGAGGAAACCGAGGCTGCAAGGAGGGAAGTCCCATGCCCCAGGCCATGCAGCTGTTCTGTGGAGGAGCCAGAATTTATACTTCTTCTCACTTCAGAGCTTGAGCTCGTATTCACCAGGTTACCCTGCCTTTGTCCTGTCTGCAAAGAAACAGATGTGTTTAGCACTGGCTAACTTGTACCAGACTTTTCTTCATCTGCCAATTCCTGGGGCATCACCCACAAAGAGTCCTGGCCTGAGAGCTGAGGAAAGAGGGCTGAGAGCAGGTGCTCTTCAGAGGGCAGATCATCAGGGGGACGTCCCAGGCAGGTCAGGAGTCCCCAGGATGTCAAAGCTGGAAAGGACCTCGGGAATCGCTGCTCTGATTAACCCCACGTTGCACACACAGAAAAGCTTCAGCTCAGAGAGGTAGAGACACTGGCCCAGAGACCCAGAGCAAG
Organism: Dugong dugon; assembly: GCA_030035585.1. Taxonomy (NCBI): domain Eukaryota; kingdom Metazoa; phylum Chordata; class Mammalia; order Sirenia; family Dugongidae; genus Dugong; species Dugong dugon. The sequence goes on from CM057471.1 coordinate 74,179,772, forward strand.
ATATTGGCCCACCTGAGACTAGACAGGAGAGGAAGGTCCAGCTTGAAGATTGAAAGTACAGGCTTTGGAACTCAACTGCCCGGGTTCACATCTGGCTTCTGTTGCTTGCCAGCTGTGAACCAGAGTCTCTAAGCCTCTCTGTGCCTCAGTGTCCTTTCTCAGTACTTCGAAGGGTTGTTGTGAGAAATAAGTGAATTAAGATGCTTAAAGATAGGATCTGGTCCACAGATCAGGCTCTCTGCTGACCTGAAGATGGAGCAGGGAACAAGACTGGCCAAGCCTGACCTACTGACTCTCACAGTCCAGGGTAGGAAACCAGAAACAGGTAGCTTCAGAGATAATCAGCACTTGTGGTGCCTTCTAGTCCAGGGAGTCAGGGAGGATCCCTGAGGATGGGATGTTTCAACCGAGGATGGCAAGATGAAGAGCAGAAAACACAGGTCTACGCAGAGCGAACAGCATGTATGAAGACCCGCGAGAAGGTCCGAATGGCTGGAGCTCAGAACAAAAGACGATGAGAAGGGAGCCTAGGGAAGGAGGAGGTCAGGCTTGCATTTTAGAAAGCTGTCTGGCTAATATGGGAGGGAAGGTGGGCAGAGTGGAAGCTGGGAGCCCCAGGAGGGGGCAGAGATGGAGGCAGCCTGGATAAGGGCAAGGGAAGTGGGCATAGGTGGGAGAGAGCTGACTTATTTAGGTAGGCAATTCCTTGGACCTTGATATATGGCTGGGAGGAGAGAGCGGAGGAGGAGTCAGGGATGACACCCTGGGATCTGGCCATTGTGGGGGTGGATGGCTGGATGTGACTATCAGGAGTAAGTTTAAAGAGGAACTTGCTCAGGCCACCCCAGCTCCAGCAGTGACCTGGGGATCATAGCAGAACTGCCCTTGGACCCATGCCACTGACTTTACATAGCTGTTCTTTGGTCCTTCAGTCCCTGCACCCTTCCTTATGGGATGAAGAATCCTTGGGAGCAAGAGGACATGCCCACCTGGAGCCCTGGGCCCCTTGAGCATGATCTGGGTGCCTGGAAACCTGGAATTCCCTCCTCCAATGGCCCCCAGATTGCTTCGTAAGTCCCTCCTGCTGAGGGTGGTCTGAGCTGCCAGTTTGGGCACCCCAAAAAGGTGGTCGCTTGCAGGGGGTGCTGGCAGAGTTTGGACATGGAGGGTGGATTGTCCACACCTGAGCATGCAAAGCCACTCACAAAAAGGGATGGAACCTGGAATGGAAAGAAAAGAGGGTCTGAGGGGGAAGTCCTAGGCCAGGGGCTGGCTCTCTCCATGCCACAGCCCTTTCTTGTTCGGACTCTGAGGAGTCTGAGAATTCTAAACACAAACCCAGCCTTCCAGGTGTACTTGTCCTTTATGAAGGTGTATTTGTCAAGGAAGGAGGACAGAACATATTTTATTTAGCAGTTTGTTAAATTGATTTATAACTTGTAAATACTTAGTCTTAAGGTATATGGGCCTCTGCTTTGACTCTGGCCCCTGGCTGACCCCCAGTGCTACCCAGAGAGGAGCAGGCTCCCTGGGCCGTGGGCGACCTGGTGACCTTGGCCAGCAGGCTGACCCCCAGGGGAGCCTCAAGCTTCTAGCAGCCACAGCTGGCCTTCCTTCAGAGCTTCCCGACCCCAGCCTCGCCCCACAGTGCTCGGTCCAGTCTCCTCTCCCTGCCTTTGTCTAAGGACCCTCCTGCCTTCCCTTTGTCCAGGCAGCCTCCTTCCTTTCTCCTTTCCCGGGCGCCCTTGGCTCTCCAGCCTGTCACTGGTTTTACTTCATGACAGCTGTCCTGTGTTGTGATCTGACCCACTGGGGATTCGAGTCCTGTCCCTCTTCCTTGAAGCAGCAACTCCCAGTGCTGGGAGTGGGGTCCGGGCTCTGAACCCTGATAGACTTGGGATCAAATCCTAACTCTGTCACTTTCTCGTTGTGTGACCTTGGGAGGTACATTCACTGCTCTGAGCCTGTTTGTGTTTCTAATAACCATACCTCTTGCAGTGAGGAGGTAGTGTGGAACCGGGAGGCCACGTGTGCCCAGCACTTGTCAAGTATTCGGCAAAGGAATTAGGAAGGGCAGGAGTTACATCATTCACTTCATTTTACAGCAAAACAACAAGCGGAGGCTCAGCGAGGTGAAGCCTGTTGTCCAAGGTCACACGGCCTGTAGTAGGGGAAGACGCCAAGCCAGGGCCGACCCGTGCTCTAACCACTGTGATTTCCCGCCTCGGCCCTGCCGCGGACCTTCTCCCAGTCCTCGTGGCCCCTTGAGAGCCTGAAGGCCGCGTGGGGACCGTTGACTCAAGTGGCATCGCTGGGGTAGAGCCCGCGGTGCGGAAAGGGTTAATAGGCTCCGCTGCATTGGGCCGGCCTCCAGGGAAACCAGCCAATGGGCGCGCGCTGCGATGAGGTAATGCCAGGACCGTACGGAGTGGGCGGGGCCTGGGACTTCGCCCTGCTCCGGGTTCCTTCTTTCCCTACCTGCCCCTCACCTTTGGCCTTGGTCCCCCACCCCTTCCCTCGGTCGTACACCTCCGGAAACCGTCCCCCCCTAGCTGCCGGTCTCCGGCGGCCCAGGTTCCAGGGCCGCAGGCCTCCCTTAACTACTGCAGGAGGAACCCACGTCCACCCCTCTGGTCCAATGGGTCACATCCCTCTGGGCCTCAGTTTCTCCTTCTGCAAAATAAGGAATAGATGATTGCTAAAGGACCTACCAGGGTGGACGTTCTTAGACACCAGGACGACTTTCTGCCTCTCCTGGCCCTTGAGCCCACTCTTTAGTAGGCTCGGCCCTGACCCTTTTCAAGCAGTGCCCGGCGCCAGGCGCAAGGAATCCTCCGGTCGACCTCCCTGGCCTAGTAGCACACTCCACTTGGCCCGACCCATCAGCCCCACCCTCAAACCAAAAAACCAAACCCATTGCCATCGAGTCGAATTCCGACTTTTAGCAACCTTTTCCCCTGGGTATTCGCACCTGACACGCCCCCAGGAGCCTAGTTAATAGCACAGGTTGGTGGTCAGAGGTCAACCACCAATATTAATTGAGCCCTACTATGTGCAGCTCTGAGCACTGGGCTTGGATGTCGCCTGGCTGGATTCCAGGGCCGCCTGTGACCCGCCACCCCCTTCCAGCCTGGCCTGCAGGGGGCTGCGCGCTTTCCTCCCCGGTCCAGGCACGAAGCGGTTAATGCCTTTCCAGCCGAGCTGGCACTGCTGCTGCTGCCCGGGCTTATTAGTCAGCTCGCAGAGAGGGGGGCGGGGGAGGGGGAGAGGAGGGGCTCGAGTTGAGAACCGCAGAAATCTATTCTCAGGGGCTCCCAAGTGTGGGGAGGGCGGCTCAGCAGGAGCTGCTGCTTCCCAGAAAGTTGATTATTTTTAACCCAGGAAGAAGAAAGGAAGGAGGCGAGGGAGAAGGACTCAGAAGAGAACAGAGGAGAGGAGAGGAGAGAAGACAGCAGAGGGGAGGGGAGGAGAGTGGAGGGAAGGAGGAGAAAGAGTGGAGGATTGGGGAGCAGAGAGGGAAGAGGAGGAGAGGGGCAGGCAGAAGGGTGATGGAGGGAGAGGCAGTGCCCAATGGCGGGGGGAGCCCTTGTCAGGAGTCTAGGGGTGGGGCTGATGGACTTCGGCTGGTGGTCTGCCATCCTCCCCTCCCATCCCTCCCTGTACCCCTCCAGCTCCTTGCCCAGGCTCCATGGGGCTCTCCTACAGGACCCAGCATCAGGCTGTCCATCCTGGCCTCCCCATGCCCCAGCTGGGAGCCAGGCCCATGCAGGGCACTGGGGCTTAGAAGAGGGGAGGGTGCAGGGTTCCTGCCCTCAGGGTACTCTCTAGCCAATGGGCAGCACACCAACATGTCCCCACCCTTGTGGTGACCACTGTGACACAAGGGCTTGGGACCACTGGGGTGGGCAGGGGTAGGCTACCCTGAAAACCACAATGGCCTCTGCAGGGAGGGGCTGCTGAAAAGCAATCCCAGAGAGGGAGCCTAAGGAGAGGGTGCTGGAGACACAGTGACCAACAAGACAGCTACAGCCAGGCCCACATGGGGCTCACAGTCCTATAGGGAGGCAGAGGCCGCACAGATCCTCATGAATAATGCATTAAATAATGACAGCGGGTGGTGGGCAGGAGGCTGGGAGGGCTGGTCCTGGGAGCCTGACCTCCACAGAGGTCATAGGAGGTCTCCTTTCCGAGGGGTGCCTGAGGGTGAGGAGAGACTAGGTGAAGAATGACTGGTGGAGGGGCAGGGATGGCGGATGAGGGTCCTGAAGGCACAGACCATAGAGGATGGGGAGACTGTGGCTGTTGTCCTGAGGGTGGCCGGAAGCTTTGGAAGGGTTTTATAGAGAAGAGCAAGGAAACTAGGTCTGCAAAGCTCACTCAGGATTGTAGCAGACAAGAGTGAACACAGGGAGCTGGTTGGGAGTATGTGTCAAGGTCCAGGGGAGAGTGGCCTGGCCCAGGGAGGTGGCCTCTGAGACAGAGAGGAAGCTGGCTTTGGACACTATTTAGGAGGTACAGGGGACAAAACTTGGTGAGTATAGGGTTGAAGGAGGCTGAGGGTGTGTTAAGAAGGTACCCCAGGCTCTGGCTTGATCAATGGATGGAGGCTAATGCTGTCTCCTGCGGCAGAGGACAGCTGAGGGGAGCAGGTTCAAGGGAAAATGGGTGTTTGTTTTGGGACATGGTGGGACCACCGGGAAGGGGGGAGGGAATGGCTTGAGCAAAGGTACAGAGGAGAAGGGCAAAACGGAACTGCATGTGGTATGGTGGGATGTACTGGAAGATGAGGCCAGAAGGAGGACCTGGGCTTGATCATGGCAGACCTTGTAGGAATGGAAAGCTACAGAGTCAGGAGCAGAAGAAGGGAACGGTCCAGCACTGGACACGGGGCCCAGCTGAGTACAGTGAGGGTGCTCAGCAAATGGAATGACTAGGGCCAGCTGTGGCTAGACTTGTCATTGGCAGCTGGTGCCTATGGGGAGGTGATGAGGGCATGTATCAGGGGCCTGGCTCTGGGGCAGCCTGTGGGTATAAGTGTGTAAGAATGAGTGTGTGTGTGAGTGGATTTGTGAGTATGTCCCTCACACCAGTGTCCTGCCCTCCCCACTCTGAGCACAGCCCCGGGGGCACCCCCAGCCCCTCTGGGACCAGGGAATGGCCAGGCCAAGGGATGATGGATGGGAGGAGGACCAGGGCTGTTGCTCTGGAAATCCACCCACCACCCCCCCGATGAGTTTAGGATCCAGGACCAGCAGCTGACCCCTTCCCCCAAGGAGCTGGGGGAGAGCAGTGTTGGCTGAAGGGTAGCATCTCTATACTAAAATGCCCAGATCCTGCCTTCAGGCTCCACCTGCCAGCCCTGGCCCTGGGTGGAGAAGCCTGGCCCAGTGTCAGGATCCTACATGGAGTTCCATGGGGTGGCCACAGGGTGCTGAGGAGGGCTTGTTGCAGCATCCCGAGGTCATCCACCACCCACTTCCCACTCAGGGCACCAGTCTGTGCTCTCCCAGGATGGAAAGCACGCCTGCCCAGCCGGAGCTGCCCTGAATACCAGAGCCAAGTGACTCAGCCTAGGCCACATTCCAGATAGCATCAGGGGGGCAGTGGCCTGGCCTCAACCAACACTCAGGGCTATGGGAGGAGGAGGAGGGTCACTGAAGGGTGAGACAGTCACAAAGACCCTGGGAGGCCATCAGGGAAAGCAGGAGGCAGAGAGGAATGGAGAGAAACCCAGAGCCCCAGAGACTGTGAGAAATGGCAGACAGAAGGAGAGGGAGAAGGGCCAGCACACCAGGCTGGAGAGCCCTGGGAGTCTATGCCTCAGTTTCTCCACCTGTGGGTAAGCTGAGGTACATTTGCAGCCACAAGAACACAGGGGCGTGAGGGCCCTATGCCCTGCACAAGGGCTCTGCCCTGGGCTGGAGCCAGAGAGGAAAGGAGAGGGCAGTGGTCCACACGTGGGGAACAGGGGTGTTCTGTGCCCCTGCAGTCTGTTCCCACGGGTAGACTCTGTCCAGCACTCATGGCTCAGACCACGTGGGCAATGGCTTTCCCACCTACCATTTAGTTCTTCTCCCCCAGAAGGTGGGAGGGGAGAGGATGCAGCAGAATTGCAATTAAGATTAAGGAACAAGCCTGAATCCAAACCGGTCCGTTGACTGGCTATGAGCTCCAGGAAGTGGCTCTGGCCTCATCTGTAATACCTGGCACTTCCCTCCTGGGGAGGGGGTGGGCAGAGAAACAACAGCAGTAAAGCCCTTAGCAAGGGAAGTAACCTGCCCTGGGTCCCTTGGGGCCGGGAAATTTCCCTATCAGTATGATGACGGGCCTGGCCTACAGCCCTCTAATGTGGAAGAAAGCTAAGACTTTTCAGGCTCCCAGCTCCTAAGGTGGGCCAGCACGGCATTGTTATTCCTATTTGACAGATGAGAAAACAGAGGCTCAGGGAAAGGCATAATGGACAGGACAGTGGGGAGCTGGAGTTCAAACTCTCAGGCCTGCTCTCTTTCCCCCACCCCCACCCCCGCATTTAGTTTCCAAATAAAGAAATGTGTGTGCAAAATTCTTCTCTCTCTCGGACACCCTCTTCTCCCTCATGAAGCCTCATACAGTGACCATGGACTGGCCTGGGGCTAGGAGCCGCGTCCCCACCAAGCGTCTTGGAGAGGCTCTTTCCTGTCGGTTTTCCCCGCAGACCGGCAGCGCACAAAGAGGGGTAGCCGGCAAAGAGAAAAACCCGACAGGCGAGGAGCCGGCTCCGCGGGCGCTTTTCTCGCGGCTTTTTTCCTCTTTCGGCTCTTTGTTAAGCTCCCTTTCAGCTGAACCGGCAGAGCCTGGGTGTTCCGAGTTGACAATAATTGCTGCGTCTAGACAGTGTCTGGTATGAGGCCTCCCTCTCCCGGGTCTCCCTGGCCTCCTTAGACTCCGTTCCCAGTCCTGCCGGCCCCTGCTCCGTGCCCTCCGTTTTCCACACGGCTTCCCCTCTTGGGCTGCCCAGGTTCCCCTCCTGCTCTCAGCCTCCGCAGCCTCGCCATCTCTCACCGTCGCCTCATTCCGTCCAGGAGCCTGAAATCCAGGAACAAAGGCAATCTTCCCTGGCGCTAAGTGGGAGACCTTCAAAGGAGGCTGACCCCAACAATCCCTCCTGGGACCCCTAGGAGATAAAAGGGACTCGCCTTGCTGGATTCTGGGCTTAGCTGGGAAACTCTGAGATTCATCCCCTAAACAATCCTCTGGCTCCTTCCCTCATCCTCCCATCTGGCCCAGACCACTCAGCGTAGGAAAGATTTGGGATAGATACAAGGAAGAACCTCCCGGTGACTCTATCATGCATCCAACATGGATGAGGTGGTTTCAGGAGATGCAAGGATAGGAGGTTGACCCTCACAAGTTCTAAGACCCATTGCTGCCCCAACTCAGGCCAGCAACTCTGGAAGATTCTCCAGACGCTGGAGTCTTCTCACTGGAGTCAGAACCGAGGTGCTCAGGTGATCCTGAGGTAGTAATAATAACAGCCAGCATTTGTTCAGCCCTTCCTGTGCACCAGGCACTAGGCAAGCTCTGTATGCATTTTATTTACTCCTCCCAACAGCCCTATGAGAGAGAGTGTACACACCTGTCATTAGTCCCATTTTAAAGATGATGAAACTGAGGCTCAGAAAGGTTAAGTAACTGACTGTAAGGCAGGTGGGGGCAGGTACTAGAAGACCTTCAGAAGCAGGTAAAGGGAAAGCAAAGTTTTGTCGGCTCAGGTAGGAGGATTAATTGGGAGAATCTGGAACCTTTGCAAACCTGGAGGCAGCAGGCTGGGAGGAGGCCTCTGCTGAGTGGTTGTTCCTTCCCAGCAGATTTCCAGCACCTCGTCCATCCATCCATCTGTGGTGGTCACTCTTCTCTTTTGTGGAGTCATTTTGATTCTGTACCAACTCCCTCCCCATAGGCTGCCTCACACCCTCCACCCACAGCTGGTGATGGAATTAAGGTGATCGCCATTCATTCCTCATCTAGGCCATTGATGGAAATGTCAGACAGAGCATGTGCTCACCTGAACACCTCTTGTGGCCTCTCTGGGGCTGACACAGGCAGATCCATCCATGAGCCCCTCGCCTGCCACCCCTGGACCTTGCCATGAGCCTGAGTTGTGCCTTCTCCTGACTTAATGAATGCACAGCATGGGCTGAATCAGGTGGATTTGAACTGCCGACCTTTTGGTTAGCAGCCTAGCTCTTTAACCACTACGCCACCAGGGTTCCATGCTCCTGATAGTGAACCTGATGTTTGGAGTTTACAGCTTGGTAAAGAAGGACAACAAGTATAGGCATGTGATGTAAGGCAGGTGGGACAATAGCATTACTGGTGATGACCAGGAGCATACAAGCCCACCATCCCTTACCCAAACTCCCTGGGACAGATGATTTCAGAAGTTAGAATTTTTCCAGTTTTAGAAAAATAATATGGTACATGTACCACATATTTCCTAACACCCCAAATGAAATATGGGGTAGTCCCCGTATCAAACACATTAATACTTCTACAGCAAAGCATATGAACATTCACATTAAGCAGAATAAAAGTTGTACTCTCTGAATCTCAATTTTAGTGATAGTGCATACCTCACAGGGTTGCACTGAGAATTCAGTGCCTCCCCCCACATTGGCCTGCCCCAGGCCCTTTGCACTTGCTGCTTCTTTGTCCTGGAATATTCCTCCTCAGATATGCCCAGCCTCACTTTCTCACTTCCTTCAGGGCTCTGTTCAAATGCCACCTCCTCAGAGGCTTTCCCTGGCCATCCCCGTCTTGTCCCATCTCTGTTCTCCTTTCCTTCATATCACGTATCACCTCGTGTGTTATTTAATCAACTAATCATGTATTAATTGCTTGTTCTTCCACAGTAGAATCCTAAGTCCATGAGGGCACGACTTTGTTCTGTTCTGTGCTATGCCCCCAGCACCCACAACAGGGCAGTCACTCCAGTATTTGTTGAACAGATGACTCTGTTAAACGTGCCCGGCACACAAAGAAAGTCCAGCTGGTACCATCATCATCATTACTGTCGTTGATAGTGTTATTATTATATTTGAGACTCTGAGCTGATCCCAGATCTTGGTTCTGCAGCCTCTGAAATGGGAACCCTGGGGACCCAGGTGCCAGCCACCTGAAGTCAGTTGTGGTCCCTGCAGGAGAGACAAAGAACGCTGCCCGCCCCCCTGGGGAAGCCTGTGCCCCTCAGTGAAGACAGACACAGGAGGAGCGAGAACACACAGCCCCAGTGAGCAGGGCTGCCAGAAGGCCATACATAATTCATTGCCAAATGGGGCCGCGGGCAGCTCTCCCCAGCGTGCACTGGGGGCTCACTCTGCGCTTGGCACTTTGCTGACTGCTCCTCGCACACAGCCTCCTTGCATCCTCCTGGGTTTAGGGTGTGATATTTTCCCCTGTTTTACCCTGGGGGGGGGGGCACCTGAGGCTCAGAGGGTGGGGTCACCGAGCAAGTCCCACAGCTTCTCCCCCAGCAGGGGTTTGGGTCTGCAGATTCGGACCAGCGGCCCCCAGTCACCTTCTCTCTGTTGAGGGAGAAGACGGGCCTGAGAGAGGGTGGGAGGTGGTAGGAGACCCCGAGACAGGTTGCAATGGGGTGAGGGCAGGCAGAGGGTGGGCTGGGACTCATTAAGGCTGAGGCAGGCTTAGGGGACCCATGGCATCTCAGCCCCCAGCCCACTTCCCCACACTGTGCACTCCTCTCCTTGAGTAAATTCTCTCCACTGTGGCCACCAGAGTGCTGGCTCTGGCGTTTCTGCAGGCTCAGTTTGCTCAGCTGTAAAATGGGAATCACAGAACTCTCCTGCTGGGACAATGAGATCATGCAGACGTGATGCTCGCCCAAAGAGCAGTGTCTGTTGAGCAGGAAAACCAGTCTCAAAAAGGTTACATACTGTATGATTCCTTTTATATAACATTTTTGAAGTGACAAATTTTTACAAATGGAGGACAGATTAGTGGTTGCCAGGGGTTGTTGAGGTAGGGAGGAGGAGTTGGTGTGGCTATAAAACGACAACGCTAGGATTCCCTGTGGTGATGGAAATGCTCAGTATCTTGATTGTGACAGTGGAAACACGAACCTGTGATAAAATTGTGTAGAACTTAATACACACATAAGTACAAGTAAAACTGGGGACATCTCAATAAGATCGGTGGATCGTACCAATGTCCATATCCTGAGTGTGATATCGTACTACATAGTTCTGCAAGATGTTACTGTTGCAGGGGAACAGGGTAAAGGGGGTACAAGATCTCTATGCTATTTCTTACAGCTGCATGTGAATTGACAATTATCTCAATAAAAATTTTGATTTAAAAAAATGTGTCATCTGCCTCTGCCTGCAAAGGGTCGAATCACTGCAGTTAGTGCCCACCCCCATTTCCCCCCACCCCTCCCCCAGGGAGAACCATTCATTCAGACCAGGCCAGGGACCAGGGACATTTGCCCAGAAGTTAGAGTTTTCCTCAGCTGTGGATTCTCCTTCCTGCCTCACTCTGAGCTTCACCAGCCAGTCTTTATTCCAGAATGTTCCATCCTCTCTCACTTTCACATAGACAGGGATTCAATACCGCCCCCATGGGACTCTAGAGGAGACTCTGGAGGAGACAAGGAAGGCTTTTGTTATTAGTCTCCTGTCTGCCTTGGACTAGGAAATCTCATCGCCCTCAGAGGCTTTCAGCTGGAACTGTAAGAGCCTTGACCCCCACCCCACTCCATCTCCTGCCTCCACCAACGTTAGGGGCAGTGGAAAAAATGTTGGCTGTCAGACAAACCAGGTCCTATGCTTTTGCCTTGCAGCAGGACCTGAGAAAACCCTGCCCCTCTCTAGTTCTTAGGCCCATCACTTGAAGCACAAGCGAAATGGGCTAAATGATCTTTAAGGGTCTTCTGGGCCCATGAAGCGGTGGACCTGGCCTCTGTGCTCCTGTCCAAAAAGAACTTGACTTTGCATTCTGTGTGGTTGAGCAAGAAAAGCTGGGTTTCAGGCCTGCCTCTGGCCCTTCCCTGTGTGTGACCTTGGACCCTCTCTGCCCCCGATTCAGTCTTCCATCAATACATTGACGGGGTTACACAAGCTCGGGTCATTAAGTCACTCATCAAACATTTATTGAGCACCCACTGAATGACACACTTTGAAACAGACACTGGAGGAAAAAGGTGAGGGGAAAAAAAAAACCCAACAACCACATACCGTCCCTACATGAACTTCGTGGAACTTGCTGTCTGGGAAGGAGGAAGCACACAAATAAATTAAAAACTGAAGCTGAGATCAGGCAAAGGAGAGTGCTTTGTTGGGATGGTGTGTAATAAGGCCATGAGGAGGGCTTTCCTGAGGAGTGACCATTGAGCTGAGGTCTGCATAATGGGTAGCTGTTAACCTTAAACAAAGGGGTGGCCATGGGTATAGACTGCTCCAAGCAAAGGAACAACAATGGCTGGGTGCTTATCAGAGAGAGGGCTTGACGTGAGGGTTCATGGTCCAGAAAGAGGCAGCAGCTGTGATGAGCTCAAGGGAGCAGGTGAGAGGTGAACCTGAGAGGCTCTGTGCCAGGTTAAGGAATCTTGTCTCCATCCCAGACAAAAGGGATCCTCTGAGGTGCTTTAAGTAGAGGAGTTAACAGACTGGATTTGCATTTCAAAAATCTTTCTCTATTTACCAAGAGGAAAAGAGGATCTCGTGGGCCCTCACTGTTGCCTTAAATGTGTTTGTTTGTTGGTTTTTTATCATGGTGTAACTTAAATATGTACAAACATAAAAGGAGGCATAAACTCCTTGTAGCTTTTATACAACCATAAAACCAAGACAAATTGACCAATCAAATACAAAATCAATTCAAATCACATTAGCTTTATGCGACATACAGTGTCTTTTGATTGAAACCCTGTTACCACCCACAGTGCAAATATAGCCCTGACTACCATGTTTTTGAGTTTGTGGAGCAGAGTCAATTGTCCTGTTAAATAAGCACACACACCCATACATATGACAAACGATTTTTTTCCATAATATGTAAAGAACTCTTATAAGCCAATAAGAAAAAGGCGGACAAATCTAAAGAAAAATGGGAGGGGGGCTTTAATTAAAATACTTAACAAGAAAATATCCAAATGGTCAACAAGTATATGAAAAAGTGCTTATTTTCATAACTCATCAGGGGAAAACACAAATTTAGATCACAATGAACTACCACTTCAGACACAAGAATAAAGTGAAAAGACTGACAATACTAAGTGTTGGTGAGGACATGGAGCAACTGGAACTCTTAGACACTGCTACTGGGAGTGTAAATTGGTACAACCACTATAGAAAGCTTATGCCAGAGTCTGCTCAAATTGAACACACCCTACACTGTGACCCAGAAGTTTCACTCTTAGAAATATACACATCCATACATCCAAGTGTTCACTAAAAGACATAACCTGGAATATTCACAACACTATTCATAATAGTCCTGAACAGGAAAGAATACAAATGTCTTTTAGCTATAATTGTAAAATAGTCATACAGTGGATGATTAATCAGCTTTAAGAATGCACAATCTATAATTATACACAAAAATATGGATGAATCTCACAAAACATAATATGCAAAAGATTTTATTTATATAAAGGCAAAGAAGGCAAAAGAAATCTATGGCATTAGAAGCTGGAGTAGAGATTACCCTTGTGTGGGATGAGGATTAGTGACTGGGGATTTGGACAAGGGAAGCCCAATGGACTAAACAGTTGGGAAGAATTGTTGAAAATAGTACTTTGAACCCAACTGCTGACAGGCATGGATTCTGTCCTGAGGAGGCCAGATGTAAGGTAAGGAGGATGAGTAACTAATGTGCAGCTCAGGACTTCACATTTCCCCTTTCCCTGTCCACACAGACCACTTGCTGGCAAGCAGTCTCCTACAACCTGTAGTTCACACTGGGCTTACCTGTAGCCTAATGCAAGTTTTCCCTGCCCTAGCCCCAGGACATCACTTTGTCATCCTGCACCCACAACCTGCTGACCAGGCGATGGGTACTCTGGCTTGACCAGAGGGAGTTTGACTCCAAGGCGGAAAAAGAGGCTGGCTTTCCAAATTAAAAAGACCTGGGGAGCTGGGAGACTGGTGGGAAGACCCCTGGCATCTGCTTCCAGGGAGGAGGAGGGCTCTGGATGACATGAGGCAGCTGCATAAGCCATAAGCCACTGACCCCAGCCAGCATCAGGAAATCTCAGCTCTAGTCCTACTTGGAGAATCCGTTTGTTGGTGCCTTAACTCCCCCTCTCCCCCACACCCCGCCTGCTTTAGAACATGTAAAGGAGGAAGGGTCATTCCCTGCTCCCAAGAAGTGGAAAAATAATTCATATGCAGCTGCCAGTGAGAAGGGACCTTTCTATCTGGCATGAAGTTGGTATTCAACACTAACTGGAAAAGCACCCACTGTGGGTCAGACTGTGTTCAGTTCTTTGCTGCACAACTACCTTTGATTCCCCCCATTTACAGTCCAAGAACTCAGAAAGATAACGTGCTTTGCTCAAGGTCACATACTTAGTAAGCTTCAGAGTCCTGACCTGAAGGCAAGTTTACTGACTACAAAGTTGGTGCTTTCTGGGGCCAGCAGATAGTCTGTGTTAGTGAACAGTCCCTGTTCACTGGGAAGTGCACACTCCTCAGTTGTTGGGTAGCGTATTATATAAATGTCAATCAGGTCAAGGTGACTGATAATGTCATTCACGTCTCTCATAGCCTTACTGATGTCTGTTTGCTTGTTCTATCAGTTGATGAGAGCAGGCTGCTATAATCTCACACTATGTACATTTTTGTCTATGTCTCCTTTTCATTTTTTTAGTTTATTTTTGCTTTGTGTATTTTAAGGCTGTTTTCAGGTGATTACACATGTAACATTATCAAGTCTTTTGGATTTATTGACCCTTTCATAATTATGATATGACTCTTTTTATCCCTGGTAATAATCATTTTCTTGAAGTCTACTTTGTTTGATAAGCCACCCTAGCTTTCTTGTATTTCCTTTTTTCATGGTATGTCTTTTTCCATCCTTTTGCTTTTCACCTGTGTCTTTATATTTAAAGTCCATCTTCCATAGAAGAATATAGTTGGGTCTTGCTTTGTTTTTACATCGAGTCTGACAATCTTTGCCTTTCAGTTGGAGGGTCTAGTCCATTTAATGTACATATTGTTATGGCTGGGTTTAAGTCTACCGTCTTGCTGTTTGTTTTCTATTTGGCCCCTCTCTTTTCTGTTTCTTTGGTTTTCCTTTACCACCTTCTTTTGGGTTAATTAAATGTATATAAACATTCCATTACATCTCCTTTATTGGCTTTTTAGCTATACCACTTTATATTTTTGGTTGCTCTAGTAGGGGTTACAATATGCATTCTTAAATTATCACAGTCTACCTTTTAATAATAATATACCATTTCACATATAATGTAAAAACCTTACAAAAATTATAAATCTCAACATGTGTTGTTATTTTGTTTTAAAGAGTCAACTAAATTTTAAATAATTTAAAGAAAAGAAAATAGTGTTTTATATTTGCCATTGCTCTTTATTTTTTCTTGTAAATCAGGTTTTCTGTCTGGTTCCATTTTCCTTCAGCTTTCTCTAGCATTTCTTATAATGCAAGTCTGCTGGCAACGAATTCTCTGTTTTTACTTATCCAAACATGTCTTCATTTTTCCATTTTGAAAGATATTTTTGCTGTATAGCATTTGAAGTTGTAGGTTTTTTGGTTTGTTTTTTCTTTCATCCCTTTAAAGACATTGTTCCATTGTCTTCTGATTTGAATTGTTTTTATGAGAAGTCTGCTGTCATTTGCCTCATTGCTTTCCTATACATAATCGTCTATTTTTCCCAGCTGCTTTCAAGATTTTCTCTTTCTCTTTTATTTTCAAACATCTGACCATGATGTATCTACATATGGCTTTCATTGTATTTATCTTATTTGGGGTTTACTGAACTTCCTGGATCTCTAAGTTTATTTTGCTGTTTTTCAAAATCAAATTTGGAACATTCTCAGCCAGTATTTTCTTCCCATTCTCCCTCTCCCCTCCTATGGTACTCCAATTACATGACTGCTTAATCTTGCCCCACAGGTCATTGAGGCGCCTTTCATTTTTTTTCAATAATTTTTCTCTTTGTGCTTCAGTATGGATAATTTCTATTGACTTGTCTTTAAATTCACTGGTCCTTTTTTTTTTAGTTTGGTCTAATAGACTGAGTGCCATCCAATGAATGTTTTGTTCAGATACTGTATTTTACAATTCTGGGATTTGATCTAATTCTTAAAAAAAAAAAAAAAAAGACTTTCCATATCTCCCCTGAAAATCCCCGTTTTTCTGTAGATTTTTAAAACACATTTATCATAAACATTTAAAAGTCTGCCTACTAATTCCAACATCTGGGTTGTTTGTGAGTCTGTTATTATTAACTATTTGTTTATTTTCACTACGAGTAACATTTTCCTGTTTCTTCACATATCTGGTAATTTTTAAATTTTATACTGGACATTGTGGATGTACGGTACACCTAAAACCAACCAAACGCACTGTTGTCCAGTTGTTTCCAACTCATAGCGACCTTATAGAACAGAGTAGAACTGCCCCATAGGGCCTCCAAGGCTGTAATCTCTATCGAAGCAGACTGCCACATCTTCCTTCTGCAGACTGGCTGGTGGTTTTGAGCTGCTGACCTTTCAGTTAGCAGCCTAGTGCTTTAACCACTATGCCATGAAGGCTCCTACAGTGCACTTACTCCTCACTTATTGACTGTCTCATTATCTGACTTTTGCATTTATGACAATAGTAAAAAATCTACTGTCCAACTATTTTGTGCTTTAACGAAGTGGCATGGCAGCAATGGCTGTAGACCATCTCTTCCCTTAAGGAGGGTCTCCAGGGAAGCCTCTGGAAAGCTGGGCTGCACTGCCCCGAGCCCTCCACTCCCTCTTGCCGGTGGAGGCACCACATCCAGCTGCTGTGCGGGGCCAACCTTCTCCATGGCCATGGCCTCTGGGCAGACTCACAGGCAGCATCAAGCCAGTGGGTGCTTGTTCTGGGTTCCCAGCTCCTGTGTGGTCTGAGGTCCTGCAGCTCAAAATTGCTGTCGGGGGTGGGAAGGGAGGAAAGAAAGAGGCATCAGAGATGGTGTCTGGAAGAAATGCCTGCAAGTTCAATGACATCCTAAAGTGACCTGAACTGATCCTGAAGCTTCCACTTCAGTGGAACCAGGTGCGCAGCCAGGCTCCCAGCACCCTCACAGGAAGCCCTGAGCCTCGGTGACCTGCCAGACCCAGAGGGCAGAGTAGCCTCAGGGATCATGAACGCAGGGCTTGCAGGGGTGGGAGTGGAGCCCTATAGGAAGCTCTGAGAGGGAAGCACAAGAGGAAGGTGAAATGGTTAAGCTGTAGGCCCTCCAGTCACACAGCCTACCTTTATCCAGCTTTTCTCCTCCAAGGCTCCTTTGCTGCAGAGGAATAATCCATATTACTCCTGGATTCATCATGGTGATGAGCACAGTAAATCTTAGGTGTTATTATTTCTATGATCATATTTTCTAAATTAAAAAAATCAGACAAAAGGATGATCTGAAAAGAGAAAAAAATCCTCTATTTTCGCAAAATGACTTGGTCTTTGGAACTTAACCATGTTGGTAAGTGAGGAGTGGGTATATAGAGATTCTGGATTGTGTTATCTTTCTCTGAAGGATGATGTGTATTGTCCTTTTTAATTGCTGATGATTCATCTTGATCCTGTGGAGGCTTGGCTTTAGACTTTGTTGTTGCTGTTTGCCATTGAATTGATCCTGACTCATAGTGATCCTATAGACTTTGTTAGGGCAGGTTTATTTTGGTCCTTACTCCTAAGTCAGTTTTTCAGGATTTCAATGAAAAACCTGGTGTGTTTACATAAAGCCCTTGTAACTTGGTGATATTTGAACTAGAAAATCTGTCTCCCCAGTGCCAAGTAGCTGCTGAAATCTCTGCTCAGCTCTTTCAGCCTTCCAGCTGTGTTTTCCTCTGCACTCCTTGGAGTCATATCCTACGCCAGAGTCTGCCAAGGATTTCAGGAAAGTCATCTTCCTCTGTGGCTCTCTCCTTTCTGGGATTTTTCTTTCTCAATTTCCAGCTGCTCCAGAGGCCCTAAACTCCAACTTCTTACTCCTCAGCCCAATAAGGCTTCTGCTTTCTGCTTGAGTTCTATCCCCCATGCACCACATAAACTAGGGGATTGGCCCTCAAGGGAAAAGCCAGATACATGCGTCTCTCACTGCGCGGTTCCCTTCTTTCAAGGGTCATGTCCGCTCCAGTTTTTGCCTGCTTTTGGTCACTCTCCAATGCTTTCAAACAGCTGCTTTACGTATTTTCTCCAGATTTTATAATTGCTATCGGCAGAAAGTTAATCTGTTATAAACTACTCCTACATTATCAGCAAGTTTTTGCTTTGTAAATCACTACATTATATTGCCTACGACTTATAATTTAGTGTTCATGTTAGGTCTAGTTTTAGACTTGACATTAGAAGTGATATAGTTTAGTGGAAAGCACAAGGAACTTTTGTTGGGGTCTGGAGTCAGCCAACCCTGATTCTGAGCCTTAACCCTGACACTTCACTGTGTGACCTTGAGGAAAGCCCTTCACGTCACAGAACCTCAGTGACCACATCTGTAGAGCAGAAATAATAATCCCTATTTGTAGTGTGAGGAATGGAAGTAACCTGAGTAAATACCCAGCACCATGCCTGCACACAGTAAATAAAGTACTCAATAAATAGTAACTATTATTATTAGTGAATTATATGATTCTCTTCTTATAAGTATAGTCCCCATGGCTGTCAGCTAAACCCACTGTTGGCTTTGAGTAAGTCCCCACCCCTACTCTGGTGACACATTTTAAAATACAAGTTGATGTCCACAAGTTTGATGTTCACAGTTGTGTCAGGAATACATCTGCTGAGTGCAGCGAGAGACTTGCACCCTCTCGGATGCCCACGCAGTGCTTCCTGGGTAGCAGAAATCACCAGTTAGAGGGCCAAGGAGGGCCCCTGCCCAGTCTGGGCTAAATCAAGCCCTGACTCAATGGGATAGGTTGGGATGGGCGATACTCACTAACAGGCTTTCAACCCAAATAGAGAGAGATCCAAACACTTGATATTTATGAAGCCTATGCTGCTGCTCTAGACTGACACTGCTTCAGGCCACTAATGCAGCAGCCGAAACAAGCATCTTGGTCCACTGTCTTCAGCCAGGAGATGGGGAGCAAATGCTGCATTCCTGACTAGCTGTGTGCCCTCGGGCAAGTCCCTGCCCCTCTCTGTGCCTCCTTCCACCATGTGCACAGCAAGATGCCCTCTAAGAGCCCTCCCAACTCTGGATCAGAAATCAGAAGCCCTGACCCCTGGCCGTGGTCCTGTCTCCAGCATGGTAAGTAAGGTTAGGCACCTCACTTAATTGCTCTCTGCCTCCGTTTCCCCATCCGTAACACAGGCATACATGCCCAACACTCCCTTCTGTACCAGGCTGTCATGGGTCCCTTAAAAATAGCAAGGTGTTCTCAAAATGATTTGCATCCCCTGCACTGTGCTAGGCAAACTCAGCAGAGTCTTACACTATAAGGGCAACTAGGGGAAATGAAGCCAGCTCCCCTTGGGGAAAAAAAAATGAGGGCTTTCAAAGAGAGACAAATAACTTGCAATTTAAATGCATAAGAGACCAGGCTGTGTCACCCTGTATGCAGATAGATGCAAATGATATGCAAATGACCCACAGTAAGCTTGGGTTTGCCAAAATCCTTTGCCAAGCAGCCTGTTATGGGGTTTAGCCAGGTCTGAGCTGTGCCAGAAGCTCACATCTGGGGTCCAGAGGCCTTGGGGTGAATGTTCAGTTGCACCTCCTCCAGGAGGCTTTCCAAGACGCAGCAGGCCACAGACCCCTGCACTTGTCTCCCAGGGCTTGGAGCTGGCCTTGGATTATCCGCAAGGGTGGTACCTTTTCTCCCTCCAGACTAGGAGCTTCTAAGGGCCACGGCTCCATCTTGTTCACCAGCACATCCCCAGGCCTGGCACAGAGCCTGGCACCGAGCAGGCGCTTGGGAACTGCAGGCTGAGAGGATGCACACAGGCAGGATGGGCATGAGTTGATTCCTGAGTCCTCTCTTCAGTCCAGGGCAGAGACTGAACCCTCTTCGGGGGCTTTCGGTTGTGCTGTCCCCCAACACCGAGTGTCCAGCCCCAAAGCGAGGTCCAGCATCAGCACCTCGTCACCAATGAAGATTGAACGACTGAAGTCTGCAAGTGACTTACCTGATTTATGAATTAAGAAAAGTTCCACTTGGTTGATGTAAAGACATCCTTCCCCTCTCTTTGATTCTGCTGGCCTTTCTGGAGAGAGCCAGGGCCTGGTACAGAGGAGGGACACAACAAATGAATGAATGAATGAATGAGGTTCCAGCTAGTTTTCCAGAAATTGCCCATAAACCCATAGCCCATTCTATCTATGCCACTGATCTTTGTCTATGAATTCTTTTTGGTGTCTATAAACTTTAGGGACTGTAACAGACACTTTTGGTGCCACGTCCCATCCCCTCGGAGCACCTTTGATTTCAGCTGCAGTGGGGTGGACGGTTCAGACTCAGGCAGACAAGAGTGCCCCTCAAGCAGGCACTTTTCTGCCTCGGGGCTTTCCCCAAGGCTTCCTAAAGCCACCAGCACAGCCCAGAAGTATGGGGAAACTGAGGCCCCAGGAGCAACCTTCTACAATGGAGGACAGAAGCCAGGGCATAGATACTCTCGCCTCCCTTCCTACAGAAGACAATTCTGGGTGGGATTCCCTACACTTCCAGAGCTCCTGGCAGAATCGAGCCTTCCGTCTCCCACAGCAACAACCTCAGTGAATACACCTCCATAGCTCCTTCTCCCCGCTAGCCTCAGTCTCCTACCTCCTGGGGTCACCGCTACATAAACCACCTGCCCCCGAGTCCTTAACACAGGTTCTGCTTTCAAGGGAACCCAAATTAGGACAGGACCAGCTCTCAGAACCCATCTCAAGAATATGATTGTACCTGCCATGTATGCCGTGGTGGAAAAAAGATTGAGAATGGTTCGTCTTCACAGACAAAGTGAAATATTTCATTTATATTGTGTTAAGTGACGCTGAACAAGCGCTCATCCACCCAACACAGAGTTCTTAGCTTCCTTCTGTGCCTGGCATTGGGGATGCAGCAGACAAGAACCTGTCCTCGTGGTACCCAGAGCCTAGAATCGGAGACAACCAACCAACCAGTTACCATCAAGTTGATTCTGACTTATAGTGACCCCGTGTGTTGCAGAGAAGAACTGTGCTCCATAGGGTTTTCAATGGCTGTGCTCTCTCGGAAGCAGATTGCCAGGCTTTCTTCTGAGGTACCACTGAATGGGTTTGAATAGCTAACCTTCTGGTTAGTAGTCAAGCGCTTAATGATTAGTGCCACCCAAGGGCAGAAGCAGAGACAGAGACTAGTTAAATAGTCACTCAGGTAATAGTTTAGTTATGGTGTGACAAGGATACAGATGGGTGTCTGGGATGGGCTTGGCTAAGCACCTTCATGTTCATTATCTCACAGAATCCTCAAAATGACCCCGTGGCCCTGTGGACAGGACTGTGCCCATTTACAGTCGAGGAAAATGGGGCTCAGAGTGCAGGGACTTGTTTAAGGGAAGCTCAGACAGCTTATGAGTGCTGGAGCTGAGATGTGAACCCAAGGTGTCTAACCAGCCCGCAGAGGTGCATGTCAGCATTATCTGGGGCAAGCAGACTGTGAAGAAGCAGCTGTCAGCTATAAATGGAGAGAGGTCTGCTTAGGCAGTCACGGCCCACACTGTAGACCAGCACTGCCCACCGGCAATAGAAAGTGAGCCACACATGGAAGCCACATATGTAATTGTAAATTTTCTAGTGGCCATATTAAAACAGTGAAAAAAAGAAACCAGTGGAATTCATTTTAGTAATATTTTTAATTTAACCCAATATATCCAAAATATTATCATCTCGACATGTAACTACTATTAAAAATTATTAATGAGATCTATTACATTCTCTTGCCATAATAAGTCTTCGAAATCCGGCATGTACTCTGGCACATCTCAATTCAGACTAGCCACATTTCAAGTGCTCAGGAGTGACACATGGCCAGTGGCTGCTCTGTTGGTCAGGGCAGCCCTAGCCCCAGCTGGGTCACCACTAGCCATCTGACCTTGTGCCAAGCCCTTCCCATCTCCAAGCCTCCGTGTGCTCCCCTGGAAGGTGAGGATAATGATTCCCAATTCTCTTTCTGTAGGTTTCACCAGGAGACCACAGAGGAAAAGTGCTTTGTAAACTCACTGTGAACATCACACTGATCTTGGACCTGGCAGTCAAGGGACTCACAAAGTCGGTGAAAATTTACCTTGGGGGCCATAAGTTTGGGAAGACAAATATGCACTTCCTTTTGTGGAAACTGATCTCTCTTCTTAAATTTGGGCCCTAGAACCTGCTACTACACGGAGAGGGGGAGGGTGTAGGCTAGGGGGGAGCCAGTGACCAAGTCTCCCTTTCCCTTTTTTAGCATTGTCAATGCAGGTAAGTTTCTCTCCCCTTGTCCAAGCCTGCTCCCTTTTCCCCCTCCCCTAGGCAACACCAGTGCTGCTCTTGGCAGGGATAATTAGAGTCCATTTCAACCCAAAATGGCCTACCACCTCCCTATTAAGATGCAAGAGGATCGTTTTGCTCTTACAGTTCAGCACACGTATCTGGGATGGTGAGGAAAGTTAAGGACAGGGCTGTAACAGCTGCTTTAATTTTGTACAATCCAAATAAAGTAGGTGTATAGGGTTGGTTTTGTGGGAATGTTGGCTTGCTTGTTTATGCATTAGACACACAGTGATTGAGCACCGCAGATATTTACACCCCTTATCGCAAGGATACCGGAGATACAGAGAGGAAAGCAACTCAGCTTTGCTGCCCACCCCCCCCCCCCACCCGGGGAGTACAAGTACAATGGAGGAGACACAACAGCAAGCCAGCAGCTCCCCCAGTGCCAGTGCCACAGGGGATGTCTGTGCAAAGTGCTGGGGCAGATGTTAAGCCCGAGCAAGGGGTCGCCAGGCAGTGGAACAGCAAGTACAAGGAAAGGTGTGATGTAGCCTGTTGTCAAGTGTATGGTTGGAGAGCAGGATGCCTAGGGGAACTGGCTGGACATGAAACTGGTACCCAAAGTCCAGGATGACTGGACACCGCCAGGTTCAAGAGTGTGAACAAGGTTCTCTGCTCTCTGAGACTCCCGCTCCAAACAGCAGGCCTGCCAGAGGAACCCTGCCTCGGAGGCTAGCTGTGGTATTTGGCAAAATAGCCAGATAGGTGGAAACATGACAATTCACTTCCATTCACCCAATACACACAAGATCTCAATGCTCTGCTTTGGAGACTATAGAGATGCAGAAAACACTTTAAAAAAAAAAAAACAGGACTTCCATTTCCAGCAGTATCGTGGATTAGACAGTGGAAAACCTTCCTGCTACAAACAGTACTTGGACGTGGTGGCTAAAATATAACAAACATCCTTTTAAATGCATGACTGAGCTTGCAAGAAAGGAAGGAACTCCCTAGGGACAAAAACAAAGAAGAAGCTGAAAACCAGAGCAGGAATCAGAAGGGCTGGTGCTGGGCTGGGCAGCTTGGGCAGGGGGGTGGTTGTTGGCTTCAGCAGCCTGGGGATTGGATTTTACAGCCCCTACAGGGACAAGAAATGAGGCTTTGGGCTCCACAAAGCAGAAAGTTGTAAATGAGACCCACCCCCATACCAGAATGTTTGTAGTTATATTCTCACTGAAAAGGTAAACTAGGATAAAAACTACTCTTTGCCCAGGCAGATCCCCAAGAAGTTTACCTTCTACAGCCTTGGCTTAAGGTAGGGAAAGCAAGGCTTCTCTGAGAATTTGTAACCGTAGACTTATCCTCAAGGGATTTGGGATTTAAATTTACACGACCCTACTACCCATGTGGTCTGAGGATTCCCAAAGCAAGAATAACACTGAAATGGGGTCCCTGGCTGGATATACCCCTGGGCACTAGGCAGAAATAAATGCAGACACTCATTGAAGGGTCATGACCTCAACCCAGGCTGCCCAGGATTCCTACAGACAAAGCCCCTACATATGAGCTTTCACACACACAAATAAAACAAAAGCAACTATAAGTGAGAGCCAATGACAAAATAAACAGTAGGATTGAACCCCTCAAGAATTAAGATGATAGAATCAGGAGATAGAGACCATAAAATGGCTCTGTTTAAAATGACTAAGGACAAAGAAACTAGAGAGAAGATGCAAATAACTAAAATCAGAAATGAAAATGGAGACATTACAACTGACCCTACAGAAATAAAAAGGTCATAAGAGAATACCATGAACAATTATATGCCAACAAATTAGATAATTTAGATGGGATGGACAAGTTCCTAGAAACATGTAAACTACTTAAACTGACTCAAGAAGAAATAGAAAATCTCAACAGACCCATACCAAGTGAAGAGATTGAATCAGTAATCAAAAACTTTCCAACAACAACAAAAATGTCCTAGATCATATGACTTCACTGAGGAATTCTATCAAATATTTAAAGAATTGACATCAACCCTTCTTAAACTCTTCAAAAAATAAGAGAGGAAGGAAAACTTCCTAACTCATTCAATGAGACCAGCATTGCCCTGATACCAAAGGCAGATAAAGACACCACAAGAAAAGAAAACTACAGACCATTATCTCTTGTGAATATATATGCAAAAATCCTCAACAAAAAATTATAGCAAATCAAACCCAACATCATATTAAAAGGATTATACACCGTGACCAAGGAGGATTTATTAAAGGAATGCAATGGAGGTTCAACATTAGAAAATCAATCGATGTAACAGACCACATTAGTAGAACAAAGGAAAAGAACTACATGATAACTTTAATGGATGCAGAAAAGGCATTTGACAAAATCCAACACCCTTTCGTGATAAAAACACGCAACAAACTAGGATTAAAGAGGAAATTCCTCAATATGATAAATGGCATTTATGAAACATCCATGGCTAACATCATACACAATGGAGAAAGACTGAGCACTTTCCCCTGAAGATCAGGGACAAGCCAAAGATACCAGCACACCTTACACAAAAATTAACTTGAAATGGATCCTAGACTTACACGTAAAAGGTAAAACAATAAAACTGTTAGAAGAAAATACAACAGAAAATCTTCTCAACCTTGGAGTAGATAAAGATTTCGTAAACACACCAAAACACAAACTGTACGAGAAAAAATTGATAAATTTCATCTTATCAGTATTAAAAACCTTCTGCTCTTCAAAAGTCACTACAGAAAAAAGGAAGAGATGAGCCACGGATAGGGAAAAAATATTCACAACATCTATATTTGACAAACGACTGGTATACAAAATATTTAAAGAACTGCTGTAACTCAATAAGGAGTCCCTGGGTGGCACAAACAGTTAAGCATTCGACTACAACTACTATTCGAGAGGTTGGCAGTTCGAACCCACCAAGAGGCACCTCAGACGGCACGGCTGGTGATCTGCTTCTGAAAGGTCACAACCTTGAAAACCCTATGGAGCAGTTCTACTCTGCACACATGGGGTCACCATGAATCGAAATGCACTCAATCGCAACTAACAACAACAACTCAGTAAGAAAAGATAAATAAGCCAAGTAAAAATGAGCAAAAGATTTCAAAAGTTTTATCACCAAAGAAAAAAAGATATACAAATGGCCAATGAGCACATGAAAAAGTGTTCAACATCATTAGTCATCAGATAAAAGTAAATTAAAAACCGCAATGACATAGCACTACACACCCACTAGAATTCCTAAAATTAAAAAGATTGACCATACCAAATGTTAAAGACGATGTTGAGCAACCGGAACTCACACACTGCTGATGGGAATGTAAAGTGGTGCAACAATTGTAAAACTGTTTAGCAGTTTCTTACAAAGTTAAACACACGCCTACTATATGACCCAGCTACTTCGCTCTCAGGCTTATTTCCCCAAGAGAAATGAAAACATATTCATATAAAGGCTTGTACACAAATGTTCACAGCAGCCATATTAACGATAGCCCGAAAGTGGAAAAATCCAAGTGTTTATCAACAGATGAATGGCTAAACAAATCGTGGAATATCCATCAAATGTAATATTACTCAGCAACAAAGAGCAACAAATTTACTGATACGTGCAACAACATGGATGAATCTCAAAAACATTATGTGGAGTGAAAGAAGCCAAATACAAGAAGTATATACTGTATAAGTCCATTTATACGAAGTCTGAGAAAAGGTAAAACTAATCTAGAATAAAAGAAGGCAAAAATCAGTGGTTTCCTATCTTCATAGAGGTGCTATGTTCATTTGTCAAAACTCATCAAACTGAACATTTAAAATGGGTACATTTTATTGTATATAAATTATATTCAATAAAACATGTAAAAAAAAGAACACGTTAACAAGGAAAAGGGGAGGAGGAATTCAGTGGATACTAAAAGAATGCTCAAGTGCTTGTCTTATCCTGGGGGAGTACAGAGTTACCAGTTGCCTTAGAGTCGACTCTGACTCATGGCGACTCCATGCATGTCAGAGTACAACTGCACTCCATAGAGTCTTCAATGGCTGTGATCTTTTGGAAGTAGATCACCAGGCCTTTCTTCTGAGGCATCTCTGGGTGGACCTGAACCGTCAACCTTTTGGTTAGTAGCTGAGCGCCTAACCTTTTGTGTCATCTAGGGTTTCCAAAGGAAACCCTGTTGTTGTGTGCCATTGAGTGGATTCTTACTCATAGTGACCCTATATGACAGGGTAGAACTGCCCTCAAAGGGTTTCCTAGCCCTGGGAGAAAAACCCTGGCAATCTGCTCCCATAAAGATTACAACCTGGCAAACTTTGTGGGGCAGTTCTCCTCTGTCATATAGTGTCTCTATGAGTCGGAATTGGCTCAATGGTACACGACAGCTATCTTTACAGGAGTAGATGCCCAGGTCTTTTCTCCCTTGAAGCAGTTGGTGGGTTCCAACTGCCAGCCTTTTGGTTAGCAGCCAAGCGTTTAACCGTTGATTCACCAGGGCTCCTTCCAGAGGAGTATAGAGGTACCGAATAACTTTAGACCTGTGCAGTCCAATAGAGTAGCCACGAGCCACATGTGGCTACTGAGCACTTGAGATGCAACTGGTACGGATTGAGACATGCTATAAGTTCAAATACACACCAGATTTCAAAGATTCAGCATGAAAAAAATATATAAAATATTTCATTAATAGTTTTATATTGATTACATTTTGAAATAATATTTTGTTTTATTGTGTTAAACAAAATATATCAAAATTAATTTCACCTGTGTCTTTTTAGTTTTTAATGTGACTAATAGAAAATTAAAAATGCTACATGTGATTCATGTTATATTTCTATCTGTCAGGCCTGCTTTAGGCTTTATTAAGTGTCAATGTTAAAAATTTAAGAGCAACTAGTAAAGCGTTAAAAAGCAAAGAGATCACTTTGAGGACTAAAGTTTGCCTGACCCAAGCCACGGTATTTTTTTTTCTTTTGGAAGCTCTGGAATTTCCTGTATTTCCTTTATTTTTCTGTGTGTGTGTGTGTGTGTGTGTGTGTTTATTGTTGTACTTTAAGCAAAAGTTTACAATTCACGTTAGTCTCTCATACAAAAATTTATACATACATTGTTATGTGACCCCAATTGCTCTCCCTATACTGTGACAGCACACTCCTCCTTTCCACTTCAATTTCCATGTCCATTCAACAAGCTCCTGACCCTCTCTGCCTTCTCATCTCTGGACATGAGCTGCCATTTAGTCTCATGTATCTACTTGAGCTAAGAAGCACACTCTTCACGAGTATCATTTTATGTCCCATAGTCCAGTCTAATCTTTGTCTGAAGAGTTGGCCTTGGGAATGGTTTTAGTTCTGGGTTGACAGAGAGTCCGGGGGCCAAGCTTTCTGGGGATCCTCCGGTCTCAGTCAGACCATTAAGTCTGGTCTTCTTTGAATTTGAGTTCTGCACCTCACTTTTCTCATAGTCCATCAGGGACTCTGTGTTGTGTTCCCTGTTAGGGCGGTCATTGGTGGTAGCCGGGCACCAACTAGTTCTTCTGGTCTCAGGCTGATGAAGTCTCTGGTTTATGTGGCCCTTTCTGTCTCTTGGGCTAATACTTTCCTTGTGACTTTGGTGTTCTTCATTCTCCTTTACTCCAGGTGAGCTGGGACCAGTTGATGCATCATAGATGGCTTCTAGCTAGCTTTTAAGACCCCAGATGCCACTCACCAAAGTAGGATGTAGAACATTTTCTTAATAAACTTTGTTATGTCAATTGACCTAGATGTCCCCTGAAAGCATGGTCCCCAGACCCCCGCCCCTCAAGCCATGGTATTTTCAATCGCCTCATATGCATGTGAAAGCTGGACAATGAAAAAGTATCTTAGTCATCTACTGCTGCTATAACAAAAATACCACAAGTGGATGGCTTTAACAAGGAGAAATTTATCTTCTCACAATCTGGTAGGCTAGAAGTCCAAATTCAGTGCATCACCTCCAGGGTAAGGCTTTCTCTGTTGGCTCTGGAGGAAGGTCTTTCTCATCAATCTTTCCCTGGACTAGGAGCTTCTCTGTGCAGCAACCCTGGGTCCAAAGGACACGCTCTGCTCCCAGCACTGCTTTCTTGGTGGTATGAGGTCCCCAACTCTCTGCTTGATTCCCTCTCTTTTTATCTCTTGTAAGATAAAAGGTGGTGCAGGCCACACCACAGGGAAATTGCCTTTATATTGGATCAGGGATGTGACCTTAGTAAGGTGTTACAATCCCACCCTAATCCTCTTTAATGTAAAATTACAATCACAAAATGGAGGACGATCACACAATCCTGGGAATCATGGCCCAGCCAAATTGATACACACATTTCTGGAGGACATAATTCACTCTATGACAATAAGGAAGACCGAAGAAGAATTGGCAACTCTGAATTATGGTGTTAGTGAAGAATGTTGAATATACCATGGACTGCCAGAAGAACGAACAAATCTGTCTTGGAAGAAGTACAGCCAGACTGCTTCTTAAAAGCAAGGATGGCGAGACTTGGTCTCACGTACTTTGGACTTGTTACCAAGAGGGACTAGTCCCTAGAGGAGGACATCGTGCTTGCTAAAGTAGAGGGCCAGCAAAAAGAGGAAGACCCACAGTGAGATGGATTGACACAGTGGCTGCAACAATGGGCTCAAGCATAACAACGATTGTGAGGATGGTACAAGACCGGGCAGTGTTTCCTTCTGTTATACATGGGGTCACTATGAGTCGGAACCAACTCGATGGCACCTAACAACAAGAAGAAGTAAAACCACAGAAATACATCTATAATTTCCCAAACCATTAGAGACAAAGGGAATAGAGGAAACCGTATAAATTTAACAGATGGCAGGATGTGAGAAATAATAAGTTTTAAAGGCAGGATAAAGAGAAAATCAAAATAAAATGCTATAAATAAGTCTATATCAAGAATCTTAATAAATGTAAATTGATTCCATTAATCTCTTAGAAGACAGAGGCTGTCATGTTGGATCAAAACAAAACAAAATATAATACCATGCTGGTTAGGAGAGACATTCTAAAGCAAGAGAAAAAGTAGAGGCTGAAAAATAAAAGAATGGAAAAAGATATACCAGGCAAACACTAACCAAAAGAAAGCAAGTATAGTAATATCAATTATCAGACAAAATAGACCTAAGGCCAAAAAAGCAGGAATAGAGATAAAGAAGGACACTATAAGATGATAAAAGGAACAATCCACCAAAAAGATTCAACAAGTAAGCTTCCTACATCTAACAACATAGCTCTGAAATAAGTAAAGCAAAAACTGGCAGAAATACTTGGAAAAACTGAGAAATTCACATAGTAGAGGATTTTAATACTCCTCAAAAACCAATAGATCAAGCAGAGAAGATTTAAACAGGATATGGAAGATCTGAACAACACGTTACAAGTCTGAACTGGTGAGGACATACAGAACCCTGTACCGACATATGCACCCTGAACTAACAGAGAACACACAGGATTTTCAAGCACGTGCGGAACATTTGTAAAAATTGACCTTGTGTTGGGTCAAAAACGAAAACCTAAACAAATTTCAGAGTGGATATAAAGCAGACCACATTCTCTACCTGCAGTGCAACAAAAATAGAAGTCAACAATAACAGAAAAATGCATACTTTTAAAATAAAAGCAAAACAACCTATATCTTTGAAAACTAAAAAGCACGCTCCTCATAGGTTCAAGAGGAAATTGTGGAGGAACATTTCTTTTCTACTCCTGATGTTTCCTTCCATGTGGAGGGTGCTGAATTAGTGTAACACTCCTAACCTCTCTTTTGCCCTTTACACGTACCAGGAAGGTAGAATGACTTACCTGATTGGTCAGTGTGGGAAAAATAAAATGAACCCACTTGACCCACCAACTCCCTTTCTCTTCTTGAGAGTGAGTTGCCCACAAGAAGTGGTCATTCTCTGCTCTCCCACTCACCACCTCCAGCATCACGGTGACTAGGGATTAAGTCTGTTGAATCCCTGTTTTCAGTATTAAAAAGCCTATTTGGCTGTCATGCCTGCCCTCATCCTCCAACCATATCTTTAATAGTTAAAAAAATATGTTGATGATTTTTTTTTTTTTTTTGGCGCCGTCTTAGTCATCTGGTGCTGCTCTAACAGGAATACCACAAGTGGATGGCTTTAACAAAGAGAAGTTTATTCTCTCATAGCTCAGTAGGCTACAAGTCCAAATTCAGGGTGTCAGCTCCAGGGAAGGCTTTCTCTGTCGACTCTGGAGGAAGGTCCGTGTCATCGATTTTCCCTTGGTCTGGGAGCTTCTCTGCGCAGGAACCTCAGGTCCAAAGGACACGCTCTGCTCCCGGCACTGCTTTCTTAGTGGTATGAGGTTCCCATGTGTCTCTGCTCGCTTCTCTCTTTTATATCTCAAAAGAGATTGGCTTAAGACAGTATCCGATCTTGTAGACGTCATCAGTATAACCTCATCATAGTGATAGAGTTTACAACATAAGGAAATCGCATCAGATTACACAGTCATACAATATTGGGAATCATGACCTAGCCAAGTAGACAGATATTTTTGGGGGACACAGTTCAATCCATGACAGGTCCCTTTGCCTCTTTATCTTGTCTCTCAGTTCAGAACCCAGGAGAGGAAAGGGGAATTATTTACTGAGCCTCCTCAAAGATATCAACAGAAATCACAATTATGAATTATTTGGTACTGAGGATAAAGTAAGAGATACAACATCTGTAGAATGCTACTAAAATGACACTTGTAGAGAAATATATAGCCTTAAGTGCATTTACTCCAAAACTAAAATAACTTAAACATACATAAGTAAAACAAAAACAGTGGAAGTAAACAATAAAGATAAGAGCATAAATGAAAGAGAAAACAATTACAAAAATTATCATCAAAGCCAAAAAGCTGATCATTTGAAAAAAACAAAATAGACAAATATCTAGCAAGATTAATCAAGGAAAAAAAGAATAAAGGAACAAATATATAATATTAAGAATAAAAGGAGAATGAAAGTAGACATACAGTAAAATTTTTAGAATTATCACAGAATACTATGAACACCTTTATGCTACTACATATGAAAACATATGTGAAATAGAGAATTTCAAGAAAAAACATAAATGATCCAAGATGGCTCAAGAAGAAGAGAAGAGCTAAATAAATCATTAAAGAAAATAAATCAGCGTTTTAAAAATCATCCCTCTTTACTCTCCATCTCCCAAAGAAACCCCATATGTAGTGGAAGAAAATGAGATTGACATATTCCTCAGAGGCAGAAAGAAACAGCCAGGAACAGCTAGAGATCTGGAAGCATTTGAGTCTCGTGTCCAATCCTCACTGAGGTCTGTTCCATTCCTGTTCTTGTCACTGTTTGGTTTCACATGTGAGCTGCTAAACTTCCCCTTTTCCTTAAGCAAATTTAGTTAGGTTTCTGTTATTTGCGTAACCCAAATAGAAGCAAGGGTTCCACGTGTCCCAGTCATTTTCAAGAAACCAAAGCCTCAAGGAATAATGTAGCTCTTTAAATTTTTTTTTTTTTACAAGAAACTTTACATATACGCACTTTCTAAAATCCCACATTTGTAGCCACTGCTAAAAACAAACTTCCCCCTTCTCTCTCTGCTTCTCAGATACCTCCATAGGGTCCCTCACTACTAGCTCATTCCATTTACTTCTTCCTTTCTTTGTACTACATCACCCCAACTCCTGGGACAGGGGCTTCTGCTCCTGCTGCTGTTCTGCTCTAGCATGGCCAGAGGATCTTGGACCTCCAAACCAGTCACACAACCCCCATCCTCCCAGTCCTCTGGGGAGCTGCTGAGGCAGGTGACTACTGTTTGCCACTCCACTGTAGTGGAACCTAAGACCCTTGATTATTTCGCTACCTCATAGCGCTCTTGGGAGGATTCAATGCAAAGTACTCAGCCCCACTTGACACATAGCAGATTCTTCCTCAGTATATGGTAGCTGTAAGTGTTAAGTCAAAATCCCTTGTACGTCTCCTTCCTGCCAGATCCCAATGCCAATACAGAACTTGTCTAAGCAGCACTCCCTCTAGGCAGAAAATCCCTCTAGTGGAAGGCAGAGAAGAGAAGGAGGCCTTACTCACGCAAGTTACAAGAGAAGAGATTCCAGAGGGCTACTGAATATCATAATCTAAAGGAACCTCAGAGACATGCTCACTTTTAAATGAGAAATAGAAAGGGAAGGATTTACACTGTGGGAGTGAGTAACCAGGGTACTGTTAGACCTAGCACTTCTCTTCTGGAAGGATCTGGCATACATGATTCATCTTAGTAAACTCCCAGCATGGAAGGAAGCAACGGGACAGAAAATGGAAATGATCTGAGGGTCCGTTCAGAGACCTTAGACTCAATGTCCTTAAGCAGGCAGACTCCCCAGCAGCTCTGTGTGCATCACCAGAGAACAAGTTGATTTTCTAAGCTCTCATGTCATATATTTCAAGTGCGATGACAACAGGTGTTAAACCACAATCGGTAAACCAGTAGCCAGTTGAATGAGCTGCAGTAAATATATTTTCAGTCAATGGTAGCTGTTTAATTGGAACTTAATTAATTAATCTTCACAGAGCATTTGAAATGCTTGGGTAAATGGCCTGCTGAAAGAGACAAGTGCTATTATTCGATTAGCAGTAGCATTTCAAGGTATTCATAATCATAGGCGTGATAGAGCCAAGTGAACATTAAAATTAGTGCCCTTGTGTGATCCTGCCTCTGTCCACACTCCTTCTTTGTGTCTTCCTCCTTCCTGAAACTTCTTGGGTCTGACAGAGCCACTGTTCTGTGACTAAGGCTCTCATAGACTCCTGAGAAGCGTGGGTAGTAAGAGGTCAACTCATTTACTTTGGACACATCATCAGGAAAGCCCAATCACTAGGAAAAGAAACCCCCAATGAGATGGATTAACACAGTAGCCGCAACAATGGACTTAAACATAGCAACGATCATGAAGATGGCGCAGGACCGAGGAACTTAAAGGTCGCTCTGACTTAGAGCAGACTCCATGGCAGCTAACAACAATGACTCATAATATTTGACTCTCAAACTGTGAACTAGACCCATAGCTCCTTTACGACAGGCGTCTGTCTCTCTTATTCACAGCTGAGCCCCAGTCCCTAGTGTAGGACTGCCTGGCACTGACTGAAAACCAGTTAGTTATCGTCTACTTGATTCCCACTCATGGCGACCCCACGTGTGACAGAGTAGAACTGTGCTCCATAGGGCTTGCAGTGGCTAGTTTTTCTCTGAAATAGAACATCAGGTCTTTCTTCCGAGGTGCCTCTGGGTGGACTTGAACCTCTCATGTAACCTTTTGTATCATCCAGCAACGTCAACACCAACTAGAGGTGGAACAAATCTTGGTAGAATGAATCACTTAATAGAATGTTACGATCCCAGTCACTCAGTATTAGGTTCACAGACTGCTGGACTCCCAGCAGATTGGACTGAAGGATCTGGAGAGCTGTTCCCACATTTTTCAGATGCAAAACTGAGAAGCGGTGGCTTCCGGAGCCTCTATTGTATGCCTTTCTTGGTTGTTAGAGGGAATGGAGGAGAGTACAGAGAAGGGGAGAGAGGAGCGCAGGGAGTTTCTTCTCTCCTGGTTATCAAGGGTACCCAATGCACTGAGACAGCAGAGGAAGCCCCCTAACCTCCAAGAATCCCAGGACTCCAGCTGCCCCCACCCCTGCTCTGCCCCCATCATCCATTCCATAAGGCCAGGGAGGGCAGGTCAGCTGTGGAACTTGAGAGTCCCCAGAAGAAGTGGGAGCTTCTGGAAGACTGTGACTTTGGCTAGCTTAGACTACCTTCTCCCCCAGGGGCCTCTAGAGAATTCCAACAGGAAATGTCTTGGTAGGGTCAGGGGAGCTCTCTCAGCAGGGTCTGATTGAGAACTTGGACCCTTTTCTTTATTTGTTCTCCCTAATCTCACCTTCACTGGTTAGTGGGGAGGAGCGTGTGGTCCAAGATAATGAAGAAAGTGCTTCAGTAGATGTGAAGGAGGCCTGAGTGTAGCCATCCCTCCCAAAGGGAGCTTGGGCAGGCCCCTAACCTTCTCTGGGTCATAGTATCTCTGCCTGGGAAATTGGTTTGGATTAGAAGAATTCTGAGACTCCCAGGTCTGATCTGCTAAGATTTTCTTTATGTACTCCACTCCTTAGCAGCAATGGGGACTTGGGCAAGTCACCAAAGCAAAGCCCCTGCTAGCTCATCTATAAAATGGGTACATTGCCAGAGAAGTCCTGGCAGCTGGAGTGGACTTCTTGCCCCAAGACACCCGTGTCACCCCAACACTCCCCTTGCTGCATGTTTCTCGAGTCCTCCATGGAGATGGCTCACAGCACTCTGTTAAGAGTTCAGACCTTGGTGTCTGACAAGCTGGCTTTTGAAGCCAGCTTTACCAATGACTCACTGGTGACAAGCAGCTCTCTGACTCTCAGTCTCCTAATCTGTAAAAACAAGTGTAATGGGTGCCTATTTCCTAAGGTTGCTGGGAGAGGATACCTGCCAGCTCACGGCACATGGTAAGTGTTCAGTCAAGGCCAGCTGTCACTTTTTTGCGGGCTGAGGGCTCCAGGGGTCAGGGCGACCATGGCTAGCCTGGAGGGAGTTGCCTGTTCAGAGGCAGAGCTGGAACCCCTCTAATTCCAGAGCTAGATCTGGAGGCCTCTGGGAGTGAGGCAAAGACAGCAGTGAGCACAGGCTGTTCCTAGCCACCTTTCATGCTCCCCACTTGCATGTGGCCCTTTCTCAGAGAACCCCAGGACCCAACAGGGTCCTGTGTGGCAGGCTTCCCTGTCTCCCTGATCTGCTCCTCCACCAGGCTGGGTTCTGCAAGGCTGGTTCTGCAGGGGAGGCGGCTGCATGTCCTGTCTGCTCTGTGGGTTCAGACAAAACCCTGTAACAGCCAGATGGAGGGCAGTGCCCTCCAGGATTACAGCCTCTTGAGCCAAGGGGCCAGGTTTTCCCAGGCCTAGTTAAAGAAGAACTGCAGCCTTGACCTTGGTTGGTTCAGCCTGGACCTTTAGATATGTTTGCACCTGGAGTACCATGATACACCCATCAGCTGCACCCCAAGTCATCTTGCCTTCTGAGCCCTTGGTCATGCTTCTTCAGTTGAGACTCTCTTGCCATGCCCTAGGTTCCAGTTATTTGTAGACTTATAACCCTAACAGTAATTACATTTCCCATTTAGTGCATACCACTGTGCTCTGTGCCAAGAGCTACTGGTGTTCTCTCCTTAAACCCTCCCAGCCAAATCCCATGAGGTGGCTGTTACTTATCCCCATTTGACAGATGGATAAACTGAGATTCAAAGAGTGACTTGCCCAAGGACACACGCAGAGACAGGAAGTGAAGAACAGAAATTAAACCCAAATCTATTGGACTCCAGGGTTCGGCTCTTAACCTTCTCCTTGGGCAGGCCATGGCCTGAGTTCCTGAGGACAGGGGCTGTTTCTGGTTCAGCCCAGGCTGCCTCTAGAGCCTAGTGCAGGGCCCAAAACCTGGTAGATATCTAGCTGACATCAAATGAATGAACACCAACAGAGCCAGTTCAATGAGAGAAAGACTCACAAGGTAGACAAAAGCATCCTTCAACATCCAGCCTCAGCCAGAGTGGGGGAACCCTGGGTGCTGGAGAGCTTGATATCCCCCCTTTCCCCAAGGGTGGAAGGGACTCAAAGGTGTAAGCTAGAACGCACAGGCTGTAATACGGAGTTGCAGAAGGTCTGGGCGAGCAGGGGAGTGACGCAATGAGGTAGGGGCGGGAGGGACACTGTTTACACCATGTAATTGGGTGCCAGAGGCACCAGCCCAATCCCTGGAGAGCTGGGTAGACCCAGTGAGCCAGGAGGGAAGGAGGGAGCAGATACAAGTGGCAGCCCCCATTCCCAAGTCAGAGCTAACGCGACCATCTCTGCACGGCCTGGATCTGGCCACACACCGGCCTTCTTGGAAGAGAGGGGCGGCCAGTGCGGAGGGCCAGACACTAGGACTTGGGAAAGCCAGGCCCTTGCACCTGCCTCTAGGGCAGGGAAGAGGAGCTGTGAAGGCGAGGCGACGCCCCAGAGATCACAGGCTGGGGCGCGCGGAACAAGGACGTTCGGGCTGGGGAGCACAGGCTGGGTCGCACGTTTGGGCGCTCGGGGTGAAGTGCACAGCCTGGGGCGCACGGTCTAGGGCACAGCGGCTGAGGCGCGCTGGGGAGCCCTGCCCCCGCTCTCCCTCGGCCCAGCTGCCCCGCGGCGGGCGGCGGCGGAGACACCCCTCGGAGAAGCTGTGTGTGCTGCTTGCGTGTAACCTGATATTTTTCTGCGCAGCCCCCAGAGGAATTTTTCCATTACCCAGGCAGCGCCGATCGCAGCAGCCTTTTCTCGCTCCTGCCTGGTTCGCCAGCCGCCCCACGCCGTCCACCCAGCCCCCTTCCCGCTCCCCTCCCCGCAGCCCCTCCGGGTCGGCTGCGCAGAGGCACTTTGTGCAAATGTAACCTTTCAGCAGGCCCCGCCTCCGCCAGGAAGCTGCGCTGCCGGGTTGCCAGGAACGCCGCGCGGAGCTCGGAGCTGGAAGGAGGCCCGTTAATCAGCGGCGGCTGACAGAAAATCAGACAGCCCAGGCGGCCGGCCGGCCTCGGCCCCGCTCCCTCCCGGCGCCTCTGCGCCTCGCTCGCTGCGAGCTCGCTCTTTGTTCCCCCCGGCTCGCCCCGCTCTTCCCTCCAAGGGGCTGAGCCTCTCCATCACGCCCCTTCTCCTCTCCGATTCTCCCGTCTTCTCCTTTCTCTGACTCTGCCCCTCTTTTCCCTCTCTTGCAGGCTCTGTGTTTCCCACTCTCCCCCCTCCTGCCATATCGCCTCATACTCGCTTCCCTTCCTTCTCCTGGAAAGCAGCAAGTAAAAGAAAAGGGGGTTCATTGGCCACATCTTCGCCGGCCTGTTGGAGAAGGTTGAGCTCCCCCATGGCCCGCTTGGCAGCATTTTCCCACCATCTCCTGGGATCTCAGGGACCCTCCCCTCAGACAGAGAGATCTTAAGCTGGGCTTTATGGATAACCTTCGGGTGGGCGTGGGGGTCCATGAAACCCTGAAATTATGCGGCATATTCTGGGTCCATTTGTCTGGGGGGGGGGGGAATCCAAAGGTTTCATTGGTTTTTCCAAGAGGTTAGTGATTCAGAGAGTTTAAAAATCACAGCCCTAGAAACGCCTCCCATGCGTCTTATTAATGAATCTATTCAACAAATCTTTTTCTCTAAATTTTATTTATTTTGTTGTTGTTGTGGAGAATATACACAGGAGAACACACACCAACAGTTTCTGCAAGTACAATTCAGTGACATTGATTACATTCTTTGAGTTGTGCAACCGTTCTCACCCTCCTTTTCTGAGTTCTTCCTCCCTCATTAACATAAATTCACTGTCCCCTAAGATTCCTGTCTAATCTTTCCAGTGCTGTTGTCAATTTGATCCCATATAGATAGTTCTCAAAAGAGCATAATGCTCAAGGCAGACCTTTTTTTACCAGTTAAGCTAAACAGTTGTTCAGTTTTAAAATCAACAAATATGTATTGAGGTCGACTATTACTTTGTACTGGAGAGCCTCCTATCCCCCGTCTCCCTGATGTGCCAGGTACGTGCTAAGCCCTAGGCTTGCAGCCATGAGCACTAGACAAGGACTGTCACATAGACAAGCAAGTAACCGGTCATTACAGGCTCTCTGTGCTGGGAAGCAGAGGTATGAGAGGGAATGACAGGTGGACCCCACCTGGGCCTGGGTGAGGGACGTCTCAGAGAACTTCACAGTTGTTCTGGCCTCTCCTGGGCCTACACCCCAGCCTCCCTATGCCCAGCACATACCACATACCAGCAAGGCCAACAACACTCAAAACATGCTTGCACATTGAAATGTACATGTAGAAATTGATGAAATAGAGTATGTTTTAATTGTTTTGTAGCAAGAACAATAGCTAACATTTATTGAGTGTCTACTATGTGCTGGGCACTGTGTTAAGCATTTTACATGCATTATCTTTTATTTATTTATTCACCACTTCAACAAGGTTTCTAGAGCTCCTCCTCTTGCCAGACACTCTGCCAGGCGATGGAGATATACCACCGAGGGAGGCAGACATGGCCTTCACCCTCCTGGAACTCACAGTCTGGTGGAGAAGAAAAATAAAGACACACAAATGAATTAATGAACTAATTACATAGCCTGTAAAAAGGGCTGGGTATGAAAGAAGGGAGGTAATAATAGATAATTACTATTGGCCAGGTGGGGATGAGGGGAGGGGAGGACTGCTTTGGATAGGAGAGGTCAAGGGGAACATCTCTGAGCAGGTGGCACTCAAGGTGAGGCCTAAAGGGTGAGAAGGCATTGGCCCCTTGAAGACCCAGGGAAGAACTTCCCAGGCACAAGGAACAGCCTATGAAAGGTTCTGCTATTCTCACAACAACCTTGTGAGGTAGACACCAATACTGTGCCCATTTTACAGATTAGGACACTGAGGCTCAGAAAAGTGGGATTCCTTGCCTGGGATAGGATCACCTGGCTAGGACTGGGCAGAGCCAGGTCTGCACCCTCCACCCCCCCATCCTCTCTCCTCCTCACTCCCTACCCCAACCCCATTCTGAGGATAGCAGGTCCTTTGTGGGAGCAGCAGTATGTGGCAGTTTCGAATGTGCTCTGGTAGGGACCAGGAGACCTGAGTTCTGATTCTGTGCCTGCCTCTCCAAGCTGTGTGACCTTGGACAAGTCCCTTCCCTCTCTGGACCTCAGTTTCCAACCTCTGTATAGTGAAGATAAGAAACAGTGTGCCTCTCAAAGGTTGTAATCCAGTGAGGTCAAACACACAGAGTGTTTAGCGGAGGGCTTTGCGCATAGAAAGCGCTCAGTGATGGTAGCTGTCACCAGATTAAATAAAATGGTGCTCTAGAAGTGGTTTTTAACCTGGCAAAAATTAGACAGATTTTTTTTTTTCCCCTTCAGCATGTAAGCAGGAATGGTGTTGAGGGGCTGCCTCAACTTTTTGCTAAAGGGTCTGTCGCCGACATTGCCCAATGCCCCATTCTTGCTCACCTCCCCAAGTCACTGGCATTTGTACTAGATGCAGCTCTAGTTGATGCTGTTTGCTCATTTGCCCATCAAGATGCAGCAAGGAGGAGATTCTGCTCATCTGGCCTCTTTCCGATGCAAGAATTTATTCAGCCCCTGCAGAGCTCCTGGCTTGGGGTGCGGGAGAGATGAAGGGCAAGGCTGAGAAATTTCCGAGCGTGGAGCAACCTAATGCTGAAGCTGGGAAAAACAGGAATCTCACAGTTGGTGGCTGGACTGTGTCGTGGTTAATTACCAGCATGGCTTTGGAGTCAGGCAGACCTTGAGTTTGATGTCTGGACCCTCATTGGCTGACTTCTAGCTTCTCGTTTGTAAAATGGGCCTGAAAATAACAGCATTTTCTACATAGCTGATCATGTCATAAAGCCCTTAGCCAATTCCTGGCACTGTCTCCATCAGAGAGCCTTTACTGCTGTGATTTTCTGCCCTAGGAGGTTGGAAAGATGTACTAGAGAAGGTGACATTTGGGCTGACCCTAGAAGGACAGACAAAGAACTGAAGGACTCATAGAGTGGCAGCTAGAAGGTTTGTTTGAGGAATGACAAATAGGCAAGTGGGAAATGAACAGAGGGAGGGACTGGGATCTGTGTGGCCTTCTGGGCCACAAAGGAGAGTCTGGTTGGACTTGGCTGCACATTGTATCAGTGAGGATGTGTTTGGCTGCAAGTAACAGGAAATCTGACTCAGGCTGGCTTATGCAATAGGGAAAATACTGGTTCACATAACAGGAAGCACAGAGCTGGGATGGGCCTTGGGGTTGGTGCTTTCCCTGTTTCTGGAAGAGCCTAATCCTTAGGAAACAGTGGAGGTCACCTGCTTTCTTAAGTCCAGTAGAAGGGAGAGAGGACCTCCTCGATAGCCATAGGTCAAAAGTCCTTCCCTTCTGACTAGGCTAACCTAGGTCATCAAGGGATGGCATGCACTGATTGGCTTAGAAAGGGGTTCCTGAACCAACAACTGGCAAAAGATTGGCTCAGATAAAACAAGGCCCTCCCCTAGAACTGGGGTATACCCCAAACCACTGCCTGCTACACAGTGAGGGAAATTTGATATGAATGTTGGGGAGGTGCCACACACATCAAAAAGGAGGGTGTTTTTTTCCTGTTTTACGAAGACCATAAGCTTTAGAGCCAATAGGAGGACAGGGACCCAACATCTCTACTGGGCTCAGAGTAGGGAGTATCCTCATCTCGGTGTCCACAGCATCCAGTACAGGGCCTAGTGTGAAGCGGGTGCTCCATGAAGGTTCGTTAAATGAATAAATGAAGGAAGGAATGCCCCATTTCCCTAAACTCAGACAATCTGGGAGAGCAGCCATCAGTTAAATAAACACATTTTCAGACTAGGGTTCTTAGGATGGGGTATTTGGACCTTATACATTACAATCACTTGCGGATGTGTGATAGGCTGAATAACAGCCCCCAAAGTTTTCCAGGTCATAATCTCTGAACCCGTGAAGTTACCTTATGGCAAAAGGGACTTTGCCAATGTGATTAAGTTAAAAATCTTGAGATGGGGATATTATCCTAGATTATTTGGGTAGCACCTAAATGTAATCACAAGTGTCCTTGTAAGAAGGAGGCAGAGGGACATTTGATAGAGAAGAGGAAAAGGCAATGTGACGATTGAAGCAAGGATTGGAGTGATGTGGCCACAAGCCAAGGGATGCCGCCGGCAACCAAGAAGCTGAAAGAGGCAAGGAATGGATTCTCGAGACCCTGGAGTTTCTAGAAGGAATCAGCCCTGTTGATACCTTGATTTTAGCCCCGTAAGATTTAGTTTGGACTTCTGGCCTCTAGAACTGTGAGAGAATAATTTCTGTTATTTTGAGTCACCAAGTTTGTGGTCATTTGTCACAGCAGCCCTAGAAAACTAATATAGGTGGTTGTTAAAAAGGCAGATTACTGGGTTCCACCCACAAACTGTCTGAACTATAACCACTGAGTTGCAGGACCAGAAACTCTGCATTTTGAAGAAGCTCTTCCCTCCCACTCCCCAGCCTGCCAGCCCCCCTCCTCTGCCCTCCTCACCCCTGTGATTCTGTTATGAGTATGGACCTGAGAAGCTCTACATTGGAAAAGAAAGGTTACCAGGGCTTACATCACACACATACACAATCTACACAGGAGAATATTGGTGAGGATTGGACAGTTGGTCCACTCTGCCTTATTGCAGAGGACCCAGCCCTGTGCAACTCACTGGTTCTCCATGTAGGCTGACCTGTAGCTCTGCCGGGAGCCCTGCTCTCACCTGCCTCCAGGGCTTGGCACATGCTGATCCCTGGTCTGGAAAACCTGTGTCCCCTCCCCTCCTTCTCTCATCTCCTGTTCCCCTCCCCAGGTTGTCTTCAGTGTTGCCACATGCCCAGTGTCCCCCATAACAGCACTGGACCAGAGTTTATATGTTTCCTTCCCCCAAGGCTTGGAGCCGCATGAGGGTAGGCCTGGGCTTAGCTTGACCCCAAGGTATCCCCAGCTGACCGTGCTACCCCTGGCACATACTAGGGGTGCAGTGAACACTTGAATATGCAAACAATGTCACCGACCCATCGCTTCTACACCAGTAGTGGGGCAAGGGCTGAGCAAGTGATGGCTGTCCAGGTCCCTCGTCTTGCCCCCTCCTGCAGAAGTGCCCCACAGGAAGACAGCAGAACCTTTCCACACCCTCTGCCTCTGCCCTGGCACCCCTGGCCACGCAGCAGGCCAGGAGGTGAACAGAGGAGAAGCCGGCTGAGAGGGAGCCCACACCAGCCTGGCTCCTCAGAGCAGAGGGGAATAGTGTTTGGGGAGGGGCGGTGTGAGGGGAGCAAGCTCTACCTTGGACTCAGGACATCTGCTTCTCAGCTTGTCTCTGCCCTGATCAGTCCTTTTCCCTCTCTGGCCCTCTGTCCATGAGCTGATGGTGCTCACCTCCAGCGGCCCCGCAGAGCTTGAGAGCAGGGTCTCCTGATCCTGTGGGTGCGCTTGTTGGAAAGCATAATGTTTGCTTTCAACACGAATGCCTGTTGTCAGTGTGTGTACTCCCCAATTTAAAGCAGGGCCCATGCTCCCTGCTGTCTCACCCCAAGGCCCTACTCCTCTCACTCACTTAACTTGCCCAGTCCCATGGACTTGTGGGTCTTTCCCTACTCTGCTCCCAAGCATAAAACAACCTTGCAAATAAGTGCTGCAGCTGCTCAGCCTATGGAAGACAGATGGCAAAATGATCAAGTAAGCCCATCTTTCTACCAGTCCAGGCTAGATTGCCACTGCTGGTTACCTCCTTGTCACTCCCCTCCTTCAACCCTCATTGGCTCCCATAGCCTATAGCAGTGGTTTCCAAACCTCCCTTTTTAGCAGAGACTCTTCTTCCACACTCGCATTTATAAAACAGACCAATGCTGAGCAGCTCAGGCTAAGGCAGGAAAGGAGAGGAGATGGTAAGTCTGGACCCTACCCCTGCCCTCCCCTTACCCTTGAAGAGGGACAGATTTCTCAGTAAGCAAGGTAAGCACGTGCTTGGGGCATCAACAAAACAGGGGCACCAGTTGTGCAAAGCAAAGACCCAATGATGCCAAGTAGACAGGACACAAGGAAAAGCCAGCACACAACAATGATTCAAGAAAGACTCGATTCATTATCCTTATTATGTATGGAAGTAGATATGGTTTGGCAGCTTAATTGTGATGAAATCGTTGAAGAATCTACAAGAGGAAAGAATAGAAAGAAAAGTTTTTAATTATAACATGTTAGAGATGAAAGATCTATCTAAAAATAAAATATAGTAATTTTTTGTAATATTTGTTTTCTGATCATTAAATTTTCTTTTATGACATCTTTTCATTTGTACGTTTATAATTATAGCATTATTACAAAACAAGCATCAAAACTGAAATATGAGCCTTTTAAAGCAAAATTAGTGATAAGTCAATTTTTTGTTGTGGGAGATCAACAGAATTTTACATTGATTGTTGAAACAATTAAGTTTATTGACTCATTTTCTTTATTGTAGAATATGTGGAATATTCTTTTGTAGAAAATGTGGTATATAGGAAAAATCATAGAAACCCACATCCACTAAAAATTTCATAATCCGGTTCATCTCATTCTCTTAAAATGGTGTTCAATCGCTAACATTATAGTCTAATTTAAAAAGAAAGTACATGACAGATAGCTAAGACACACACACGTATGCATACATGTATATATCTAACTCACATATCCGGTTCAAATGCTTGAGTAAGCAGAAGAGGGGGCACCACCGATTATCAGTGTTTAGTGCCCTCACA
The DNA here is from genome assembly GCA_030035585.1 of Dugong dugon. Classification (NCBI taxonomy): domain Eukaryota; kingdom Metazoa; phylum Chordata; class Mammalia; order Sirenia; family Dugongidae; genus Dugong; species Dugong dugon. The sequence continues at coordinate 74,222,840 of CM057471.1, forward strand.
TGCTTTCACCTAGCCCTGCCCTTGAAGCACAATACCAATAAGGTAAGAAAGGTTCTGAGCCTGGCCCACACATCTCCCATCCCTCCTTGACCCTCTTGGGCCAAGGGTCACCAGAAGCTTCCCCAGACTCCCTGGGGAGAATTGATGGGGGAGGTCACACTTCTGAACCCAGCAGGGTCCCCACCAACAAACGCCTATAGATAGGAATCTACAAATGTTTGATTGATCACTACCCCATGCCAGGCCCTGTGCTGGGCACTGGGATACACGAGGCAGAAATGGCTGCCTTAAGAGAGCAGGAAGCTTCTGGTGGAGGCCTCAGAGAGGAAACATGTACAGGGATAAGATGGCTGCAAGTTGGCAATAAGTGCCACAAAGATAACAAAGCAGAGGAACAAAATCAGGCATGAAGGGGTGGTGGACATTGTTAGACTGCATGGTCAGAGAGGGCCTCTCTGGGAAGGCGACATTTAAGTTGAAATCTGAATGATGAGAAGGGGCCAGCCATCCAAGGATCACGGAGCAAAGCATCTGGGCAGAGGGAACAGCACATGCAAAGGCCCTGTGTCCCTCTATGCTCCTAGTAGAGAATGGGGAAATGAACAAAAAAATCATATTAAGTCTTTCCCTCATCACAAAAAGACAGGTATACTGATGGTCATAGCAGTTTCATCCATCATAGCCCAAGACCAGAAACAATCCAAATGGCCATTGACAAGAGAACGGATAAGCAAACAAAAAGACAAACTACCAACACTCCCAAGGACATGGATAAATCCCAAAAATATTATGCTGAGCGAAGGAAGCCAGACACAAAAGAGTACGTGCTGTATGATTCCATCTGCCTGAAAAAGGCAAAACTAATCTATACTGATAGAGATCAGACTAGTGGTTATGTATGGGGCATAAGGGAACTTTCTAGGGTATTGGGCATGTTCTGTATCTTGCTCAGGGTGGTAGTCCCTACCAACATAAGACAGTCCCCAGGCTGTGGAAAATTCCACTGCCTCACGCAGCTTGCTTGGCACACCCCATAGCATTACATTAAAATTCTGGTTCCCCTCTCCTTAACCACTGCCCAAAACTAGAGGAAATTAGCAAAAACTGGTTTAGGCGCCATGTTGACATTCAGGATAACTTTTTGCTCATTAAGTACATCATACATAGTAACTTCCCCACCTCTAGATGGAGTTTAACCACCATTTTCTTTTCTTTTCTTTTTTTTCTTTTTTTATTTTTTCCCATACAAAAATTTATACATACATGTGACCCCAATTGCTCTCCCCATACTGTGACAGCACATTCCTCCTTTCCACCCCTGATTACCCATGTCCATTCAACCAACTCCTAACCCTCTCTGCCTTCCCATCTCACCTCCGGACAGAAGCTACAAGTTTAGTCTCTTGTATCTACTTGAACTAAGAGGCACACGCCTCACGAGTATCACTTTATGTCCCACAGTCCAGTCCAAACCCTGTCTGAAGAGTTCGCCTCTGAAATTGTTTTAGTTCTGGGTTGACAGAATCCAGGGGCCATGCTTTCTGGGGATCCTCCAGTCTCAGTCAGACCCTTAAGTCTGGTCTTCTTACTAGAATTTGAGTTCTACGCCTCACTTTTCTCATGCTCCATCAGGGACTCTGTTGTGTTCCCTGTCAGGGCGGTCATTGGTGGTAGCCGGGCACCATCTAGTTCTTCTGGTCTCAGGCTGATGAAGTCTCTGGTTTATGTGGCCCTTTCTGTCTCTTGGGCTAATACTTTCCTTGTGTCTTTGCTCTTCTTCATTCTCCTTTACTCCAGGTAGTTGGGAACAACTGATGCATCTTAGATGGCCACTTGATAGCTTTTAAGACCCCAGATGCCACTCACCAAAGTAGGATGCAGAACATTTTCTTAATAAGCTTTGTTATGCCAACTGATCCCCTGAAAGCATGGTCCCCAGACCCCTCCCCCTGCTACTCTGTCTCTCAAAAGTGTTTGATCATATTCAGGAAACTTCTTAGCTTTGGTTTAGTCCAATTGTGCTGACCTCCCCGTAGTGTGTGCTGTCCTTCTCTTCACCTAAGATAATTCTTATCTACTATCTAGTTAGTGAATAACCCTCACCCTCCCTCCCCACCCTCGTAACCATCAAAGAATGTTTTCTTCTGTGTTTAAACCTTTCCTTGAGTTCTTACAATAGTGGTCTCATACAATCTTTGTCCTTCTGTGACTGACTAAATTCACTCAGCATAATGCCCTCCAGCTTCCTCCACATTATGTTTCATGGTTTCATCGTTGTTCTTTATCATTGCATAGTATTCCACTGTGTGGATATACCATAATTTGTTTATCCATTTTTCCAGTGATGGGCACGTAGGTTGTTTCCATCTTTTTGCTATTGTGAACAGTGCTGCAGTGAACAAGGGTGTGCATATATCTATTTGTGTAATGGCTCTTATTTCTCTAGGATATATTCCAAGGAGCAGGATAGCTGGATCATTTGGTACTTCTATTTCTAGCTTTTTAAGGAAGCACCAAATCGATTTCCAAAGTGGTTGTACCATTTTACATTCCCACCAACAGTGTATAAGTGTTCCAGTCTCTCCACAACCTCTCCAGCATTTGTGTGTTTTGGATTAATGCTAGCCTTGTTGGGGTGAGATGATATCTCATTGTAGTTTTGATCTGCATTTCTCTAATGGCTAATGATCGTGAGCATTTCTTCATGTGTCTATTGGCTGCCTGAACGTCCTCTTTGGCAAAGTGCCTGTTCATATCCTTTACCCATTTTTTAATTGGGTTATTTGCCTTTTTGTTGTTGAGGTTTTGCAGTACCTTGTAGATTTTGAGATTAGATGCTGATCGGATTTGTCGTAGCCAAAAATTTTTTTCCAGTATGTAGGTTGTCTTTTTATTCTTTGGGTGAAGTCTTTTGATGAGCGTAAGTGTTTGATTTTTAGGAGCTCCCAGTTATCTAGTCTCTCTTCTTGTGCTTGTGTATTGTTACTTATGGTTCGTATTGTGTTTATGCCATGTATCAGGGCTCCTAGTGTTGTCCCTATTTTTCCTTCCATGATCTTTATCGTTTTCGATTTTATATCTTAGTCTTTGATCCATTTTGAGTTAGTTTTTGTGCATGGTGTGAGGTATGGGTCTCATTTCAGTTTTTTACAGATGGATATCCAGTTATGCCAGCACCATTTGTTAAAGAGACTGTCTTTTCCCCAATTAATGGACTTTGGGCCTTTGTCAAATATCAGCCGCTCATAGGAACCACCATTTTCTGAACATGCGATGCATGAAGTTCTATGTAAACCCCATTGTGCCTGCGTAGTATGATTAAGAATGTTGCTGATGTAACTTGTATGAACTTCCTACTTGTAAACCCCTTAAAAGTAACCTGCCTCCTTGCCCACTGAGCAGTCTTGGTGGCAGCAGCCCCAACTGTTCCTTTCCTTGCTCAAGGAAATAAAGGTGCCTTCATATTCTTCCACTTCAGTCTCTTGTTTATTGGCTAAGACGAATCATGGCGAGCAGAACCTGGGGTTTCCAGCCAGAAACAAATACAAGCATGTAAGAAGTCATGGAGCTGTCCACTTAAGATGGTGTGTTTACCATATGTAAATTGTACTTCAGTAAAGTACTGAAAATAAGAGAAAATACAGTTTGACCAAGAATGTTGTTGGTGGGTACCATGGAGTCAATTGCCATGCATAACAATCCTATGTGACAGAGAAGAACTGCCCCGTGGGGTTTTCTTGGCTGTAATCTTTACAGACGGAGCCCTGATGCTGCAAAGGTTAAGCACTTACTTGGATGCTAAAGGAAAGGTTCGCTGTTAGAACCTACCCAGAAGCTCTTTGGGAAAAAAGACCTGGCGATCTGTATCCTTAAAGATTACAGCCTAGGAAACCCTACGGGGCAGTTCTACTCCGTCACATGGGTTGCCATGAGTCGAAAATCAAGTCAAAGGCACCGAACAACAACAAATAACAATCTTTACAGAAACAGATGGCCAGGTCTTTCTCCCTTGGAGCCTCTAGATGGGTTCGAACCTCCAAGAATACCCAGGAAGAAAAAATCCCGCCACACTTTAAACCACCTCATCCAAACCAGGAATCTCCCTGCACGCTGAGGTCTGAGATCTGACCCCTCGAGACGCAGACCAGAAAACCACAGTCCCGGCTCCCGTCCTTAAAAAACAACCCAGACCTCGTCTCCCCCAACGTCTGCAGAGGATGCTGGCGGCGGAGTCTTTCCCCTTTTCTCCCCTCCCTCTCCTTCCCGGTGGGGGATCAGGGTGGCTCAGGGAAGGGGCTGGCGGCCCCGAATGTTTGAGCTAGCCCCCCAAGTCTGGCGAGGCAAGGCCCGGCTCTATCCGCGAGCCGCTCGGCTGTAACTTGAGCTGCCGGTTAAGCGGATTTCTCCCGGGGAAGGACCCCCTCTGTTTCTGGAATGCAGCCTAGGGCGTGGGGGTGGGGCTGGAAAGGGGTAACAAAGGGTGAAACCGCTTTGAAATTCGGCTTCCTGCCCCCACCCCGAGAGCTGAACAAACACACCCTCTCCGCCCGTCCGGGCCTTTGTTGGGAGTGGAGAGAGGACGGCCCGAGGCTGCTATTGAATACGCTTCCGCCGCCGCTGCCGCGACAGCCGCGGCCGGTGTGGGGAATGCGGCCTCCACCCTGACTCCCCACCCCCATCCAGCTCCTGGCCCAGCTGCCGAGGGCGCCGACCCCACCTCGGGCTCCAGAGAGGCCAGAGCAACAGGGGACGCGCGTCCCCTCCCCTCTCCTTCTCCTGGAGTTCTGACCCGCGTGGGGGGGTTCCCGGTGTTGGTCCCACCCAGTCAGAATCCAGATTCGGCCACACGGATTGGGGGGCCAACCACGAGGAGGCGTCAGAGACCATGGGGGTGCCAGGGCCAACTGGGAAACCTGCCACCTGCTTGCTTCTCTCCTTGCCCACCTACCCCTAGGCCTGCTTGCATCCGTCCAGCGGTAATTCTGGTGACCCCTCTCAAAATCGGAGAAGCTGAGATAAGGCGCCGTCAACTGTCCGCCCACTGGTTTCTGTTTGGATCCAATAATAACAAGAGCCACCTTTACCCAGCGCCTTCCAACAGCTCTCTGAAGTGGGGTGAGGTTGAGGGAACAGAGACTGCCAAGGGCCCAGCTCTGCCCCAGGGCCCTCAATCTCACCAAGAAAAATGAGGGAGGGTGGGATGAGTCATATTCCAGCCCCACTTCTGCCTTCAGACTTCTGAGGGTGATGGGAGAGAGGAGGCAAGGATCCTTTTACAGAGACCTGGAAGGGGTGTGTGTGTGGATTTTCAGGAGGGTGCAGACCACCCAGTAGGCCTGGGAGTGGGGAACCAGTTTCCTCCTTCTTATTAGCACTTATGTGCACACCATGGCACAGGCACACAGTGACACACAGTGACACACAGTGACACACACTCAGCAACACACGGAGACACACAGTGATGCATGTGCATTGACACACAGAGTGACACATGGCAATACTCACATACATGATATGCAGTGACACACACATGCAGTGACATGCTTGACAACACACACATCAGTGACACACAGTGACTTGCTTATTAGGACACACACAGTGACACTCAAAGTGACATGCACACGTGGATACACACACCTCCCCCACAGAGAGCTCCCAGGCCTGTCCCAACAATTGAACTCCCTTTAGTGTCCTCAGAAATGCCGCAGCCCAAAAGCAACCTTCTTCCACCACTTTCCCAGGAGACACCCTGCCCCCCTCCCCACTGGGGAAGTTCCTAGCTTGTTCTCCCTAAGTCTCCCCTGCCCAGTCTTTCCCCCTTTCATTCTGTCTATCCTCCCTGTCTTCTCTAGCTCACTCCTGAGAACCTATCTCCTTCCAACACCTTTCTTGCCTTCCCACAGCCCTTCCTGTCCTTCAGAGGCTAAACCCCCACCCCCAGTTTCCAACCGCAGCCAGGCCCTAGCACACAAGACCCCCTCCCCTTAATCCCAGGCTATCCTCTCCTGGAGCCTCCTCACTCCCGGCTCACCTGCCCAAAGGGAGTGCCAGTGCCTCCCTTCAAAAAGGCCACCTCAGCTGCTCACAGCTGCTGGGCCCCATCCTGTCTCCCACCCTCTCTGCACCTCAGGTCTCCCCTAGCCCCTTCATTGTACATTCCACAAATATTACCTGAGGACCAGGCACTACTCATAGGGGTGGCAGGGTGGCCACAGAACAAAATCCCCTAACTTAGTCTCTTTTTGAAAGGAAAGCAAGGGTGGAAGTTTAGTTGGGGGGGTCTTAAGGGAGCAGCTGAAAGACTGACCATGCTCCCCACACCGCACCAGACCAGTGGGATGTGGTCTAGCCACATGATCGATCTCCTGTGGGTCTCTTCTGGGACCTCACCCTCTTCAGACAGATCCTCTGACTTCACCCATGCTGGCCCAGGGGCTGCTCTGGGCTTCCTGAGCCCCCCTGTGCTGCCCCTGCCACAGCACTGACCTCTCTGGACTGTCCTTGTCTCCATTGCTCTGTCCCCTCACCAGCTGGGTATAGGGCCCTGCTCATTGACAGACACAGAGCAAGAAATGAATGAAGAACTTTTCCACCAACTGCTCATTTATAGGCTTCCCTGTCCTGCAGGTCATCCCCACACTCCAGAAGGAATTTGCCCACCTCAGCCCTCCCCAGCTATGTGCTGGTCATTCACTCAACGCCTGGACTAGCTTTCTTGGTTAACAGATAATTAAGCAGGACAGGGTCTGACCTCAGGCTGACCTTGAGACTCCCACAACCCAACATACAAAGTCCTTTCTCAGTTGGATGTGTGACTGCTTTGGAGTGACCCTTCTCCTCCTCTTCCCCATCGAATCCTGTGAAGTGCCAGAAACAGAAATCTTGGCCCCAATCCTATAGTGCCCCTACCCTGGACTTCTCCCACCCTAGAGTGCCCCAGCTTCCCTACAGTCACCTCCTCCAGGTCACTCCCCTGGGGAGTGTTATTGTTATTGTGTACCTTCTAGTCGATTGGATTCTGCCTCATAGCAACCCTATAGGGGCTCCTTTTTCTCCACACTCCTTGCCAAAGTTCAGAAGAGCAGAACTGAGAGCCTCCAGCTGGGCTGTGCCACTAACATGCTAAGCAACCCCAGGCAAGTCTTCTCCTCCCCCAGCCCCCACCGCTGGGTCTCAGTTTCCCCATTCAAACAAGGAGGATGGGTTCAGCCTGACTGAGTTCCTTCAAACTCACATCCCCTATGATGCTCTGGAAAAGAGTGTCATGAAGGTAGGAGCCAAGTGAGCCCTCTGAGGCCACAAACAATGTTATGTGGGAAAGAAGGCCTCAAAGCAGAGCCATGATGGGCCAGAAATCACACAGCAGTCTCAACCAGGGATGAGAGGAGAACCCAGGTGTCCTGAGCCATAGTCCTAGTCTCCCTCCCTTTTGTGTCAGCCCTACTTGTAGGGCCTTGTCCATTATATGTTCATTCATTTATTAAATCATTCAGAGGATAAGTTAGGCAGGGTTTAGCATGAGGGTCCAGGATGAACAAAGCGTAGTCCACGCACTCAGGGAGGCTCAGCCTAGGTGAGACTGGCCATTACCAGATGGCTACAATTCAGTGCATTTTGTGCTAAGAGGTAGGTTTGCATAGGGGAGGGACACCTTCTCCTACCTGAAAGGTGAGAGGGTACCTGGAGCAGTCATCACCTGTGTTGAGGCTTAAACCAAAAATCTAGTTGCTGTGGAGTCGATTCTGACAGATAGCAACCCTACAGGACAGAGTAGAACTACCTCATTGGGTTTCCAAGGCTGTAGATCTTTATGAAAGCAGACTGCCACATCTTTCTCCCACAGAGCACTTAACCACTGTGCCACCAGGACTTCAATTTATTGAGGCCTAGAGGAGGAGTAATTGTTTATCCAGACAACAGGGAAGGCAGGAGCTACTAGCAGGAGTAATAGCATGAACAAATTTCTGGCAGAGAGAGAAAAACACACTGGGAAAATTACAAGTAGTTCAGTTTCCTTGGCTGTATCAAGACCTGAGGCGCCATGGTTAGGAGTTTGAAATTCAACCCAAAGACAATGGGGAACGAAAGGTTTTAAACTGAGGAGGAACACAGTCAGATCTGCACCTTGGAAAGATCACTCTGGCTGCTAATACATGGAAAATTATTTGAATGGAGCAGAGACATAGCCCTGGGAGGCTATGGATGTCACCTAGGCAGGAGGTAATTGGATCTGGATCACTGGCAAAGGGTGGGAGAGAAGTTGATAGATTCAAAAGTTATTGAGGAAGTAGAATCATCAAAACCTTTCTGGCCAAGATGGAGTAACAGAAACTGGATTTTCTATCCTACCTGGAAAAAAAAAAATTTTTTTTTTCAGAAAAAAATGTATGAAACAATGGTTTTCAAGAGATTGAGGAAAGAACCATCTGAAATGAATAGAGTGAACTGTGTCTGGTACTCACACAGGGTTGGGAATAGTACTTGTCTTCAACAACCAGACTGGAAAATTTATAATTCACTGGGCATTAGGTAGAGTACTCAGGAAGGTCTTGCTCAGAGGTGGGGAATACTTAGCCCTTGAATAAGCACTGCTCTAGACCCATCTAATCAATCCTAAAAAGAAGCCCTAAAAATATCAGTTTCCAAGTAATTTAACTGCTTCCCAGAATAAAGCTCAAGAGGCTCTATAAGAATACAAAACTATCCAACACCCAAAATTCACAATGTCTAGTATCCAACAAAAAATTACCAGGCATGTAAAGAAGCAGAAAAATATGGACCCATAAAGAAGGGAATAATCAATCGATTGAAAGTGATTCAGATGTTAGAATTAGCAGAGAAAGACACTAAAACAGTTATTATAACTGTATTCCATATGTTCAAAAAGTTAAGTAGAGACATGGAAGATTAAAAAAAAAGAACCAACTTGAATTTCTAGAAGTAAAAGCCATAATGTCTGAGATTAAAAATACACTCAGTGGATTAATGGCAGACTAGGCAAGGCAGAAAAAAAGGTTAGTGAACTTGAAGGCATAGCAATAAGAACTATCCAAAATGAAACACAGGGAGAAAAAAATAATAAAAAAGAAAACAAAAGAGCACTAGTGAGTTGAGGAACAACTCCAAGCTGTTGAAGTCCCAGGTAACTGGAGTCCCTGAAGGAGAGGAGGAGGAGGAACAGAAAAAATATTGGAAGAAAAGACTGAAAACTTTCCAAACTTAATGAAATCTATACCCAAGAAGCCCAGTGAATCCCAAGCACAAAAACTTAGTGACTGATTGGATATACAGGGTGAGGAAGAAGGAGGAAACAGAGGTGATGTCTGGCTTCTGGTCTGGGAGACCGGGGGGCTGAAGGTACATTCCCTAAGAGAGAAGTCTGGAGAAGGGGCAAGTTGGGTAGGATCAGGGTAAAGAGAATCTGCTGAGCATGTGAGCTGCAGGACTTCCAGGTGGACGTGTCCAAGGGCAGCTAATGAGATGGGTCTGGTGTTCAGAAGGCAATGGACTAGAGGTAGAAGTCTAGGAGGCCAGGGATGTGGTGGGCACTAACAGGGAGAGATGTGGACAGTGGCAGACCCCAGGATACACCATCAGTTAATCAAGAAGCAGAGCAAGAAGAGCTACCTGGGGAGTCTAAGAAAGGGCATGAAGAGAGGGAAGAGGAAAACTGGAGGAGTGGAGTGTCCAGGCAGAGTGACCGTGAAGGAGAGACTGTTCTAACGTGACAATGCCACTTCTTGAGGTCAAGTCTAGTGAGGCTGGTTTGGGTCCTTCCCAGGGCTGGAGCTTGCCCTAGGGTGGGATTGTCACAGGATATTGTACAGAAAGTGGTAGACATGAAGAGTCCTGGGGTGGAGTGGACCTACAGGGACAGAGGGGTCTGGAAGAGGGTAGTGAGCTTAATGTACTTCTCAGCAGAGTGACGGCTAGTTGGGCGGGAGTGCAGTGGAGGCAGGGATGTCTGAATTTCAGACCTCAGTGATGGGACTGTCCAAGCACTGGTGAGTCAGTGTGGGCCATGGTGCAGGGGGCAAGGAGAGGTCCCTGGGGATGATGAGATGAAGGAAGAGGGAGGCCAGTATATTGGCCAGGTGGATGCAGAGGTGCCCAGGATGGGGGCACTCTGGCAGGAGAGAGGAGGACTCTGGATGGCCCCAAAGTCTTCAGAGGATGAGGAATTGGGCCAGGAGGTGAGCAGGTAACCCCAGGGACAGGGATGGCAGAAATCACAAAGGGGTGAAGGAGTTTGAGGGGACAAATGGTGGTGGATGGGAGGGAATCATAGACTTATGTTAGGAATTATCATGAGAGAGAGAGATTGAGAGTTGGTTGTCTGCATACTGGGCTCCATCACCATCACCCAGATGGGCAGCTTGAGGAAGAATGAACTTGTGCATTTGCCTTCTCAGGCAGCTCTGGCTGCCTAAGCCTAGAACACAGGCCCAGTCCTAGCCTTGGCCTTGAAGGCTGGGAGGCCAAGGGTGTTGGTCCTGAGAACATCGCAAGAAGCCTGCCCCATAGCCTGGCCATGGGAGCTCCAGGCTCAGAGTGGAGAGGCCCCAGGGCGCAGGTGTGAGAGGCACAGGCAGTCAACTGGCTGCCTGTATGGAGTCCCTAAGCTCAAAGGCAAGGGGCCCCGGGGGAGGGAGGGGAGGATTCAGCCTGCTCTTCAGGGCCACCTGCTGTCTCCTGCCTCTGCCAGCCCTGGAGGCCTGGGGGGAGTGGGGAACAGGCCATTTCCCTGAAGCCCAGCTGGGTGCAGGGAAGGCAGGGGTGAGGGGGCAGCTGGGCGTTGCTGGCTGGTTTCTGCCTCCCTCTTCAGCATCCTCTACCAAGCAGCCAGCAGCCAAGCCCCACCCCATTTCTCTATCCTTTAGCGCTAGGCTGATCCATAGGAAAACAGCCTCCTCCCCCAGGGCAGTGTGCTATGCTCCCCCATGAGCGTGGGATGACGCACACCCAGGGCACTCACAAGTGTACTCAGAATGTGCATGGAGGCAAACATAGTCACAGGCACAAACACCGAAGCCACAGAAATGGGCTTGCACATGAGAGCAGCCACACATGGATGTGCATGTGTGCAGAGGAATTACACATGCACCTATGCAAATACACAGAGGGGAGAAAACCACAAAGGTGGGGTGTATGCCACATTTGCGCTTGCATACATGTGTGTCAGTGTGCACGGAGATTATGCTGCTGTAAATACAAATACAGATCAGATGTACAGGCACACATGGCTATTTCATACCTATTCATGCAACTACATGCAACCGCAGAGATGCCCACTCCAAGCGCTTATAAACATTCACAGAGATGTTCACCCACACACAAATAGGCACTAAAGAGCTTGTACAAACACAAATACACACAGGCACATACAAGATGCACATACAAACATGCACAAAGGACAAAGATGCACTATATGTAAACACACATGTGCTCATGAACATGTCCATGTTATTCATGCATATATGAGATACTCATACATATGTATGTGGAGACAGCAATACATGTACAGATGTAGTAGTGTCCAAATACACAATGCACATGTCCTTATATACGTACAAAGAGGGACATGCAAGTATGCATGTGTCCTCACATATGCCTGCATATGTCAAGCCTAACTAAGGGCACACGCACACATTCCTGCAATACACACCCAGATACACATTTGCACGCTATACTGAAAGCTCACTGAGGGCAGGGACCATGGCTTCCCTTGGTTCACAACTGCATCCCTAATTCTCAGCACAGGGGCTGGGGCACTGGAGTTCAGGGTTTGCTAGACTGAACACCAGGCAACAGCCTGGACAAAGACTCAGAGGCAGGAGGATGACAGATGAATCTGGAGAGCGGCCAGGAGTCCATATGGCCAGAGATCAGGGCACAAGAGAAGGAGGAATAGAGAAACAAGACTGGGGATGGAATGGCATGGTTGGCCAAGTCCTTGAGAGTCGTGCTGCAGGGGGGTCATCCAGGCCTGGGTGACTCCTTGAAGTTCATCTTCCTCCATCCTCTTCTCATCCTGTCCCTTCCCACTTATGCTCCTCTGCCCACCCTGGTATGCAATGTCAGACATTGACAGAGGGACAAAACATGGGGCAGGAGGGAGAGGGGAGGAGTGTTCCAGAAAACACATGGTCTCATAGCCCAGCAGGTCTTGTTTCAAATCTTGGCTCTATCTTAGCACTGGGAAGGGAACCTGGCCAAGTCACTAATTTTCTCCGAGCCTGTTTTCTTACTTGACCAGCGGGGAGCCCAGGCTCGGCCTAACCAGACAGTTGTGATGCTTAAGTGAGATAGTCTTGTCCTCTGGCTGTGGCCCCAGGAATCCCAGGAAGGGGCAAGGCGGCTCTCTGGACCCACCAGCAGGCCATGTGATGAAGACTCCTGGGGCCTCAGTCTTATCTTCTATCAAATGGGGATGATGGCTCCTACCTCACAGGCTGTTGTCTGTGAGCACTAGAGGCTCAGAGAAAAGCGCCAGTGTAACTTTTAGTTGAAGGGTAACACATGTTATGTGTTCAGTTGTATGAATTTTTACACACAGAACCAACTGGTATAACCAGCATCTAAATAAAGAAACAGAACATAACCTGCTCCACAGATGCTGGATGAGGGGGAGCTTTTCCAGAAGATAAGGCAACCCCAGTCCCCACAGGCCAGCCTGTCCCTCTGTAGCTTTCTGTTTTCCCTTGCAGCCAGCAAGGAGACACTTAGTCTCATCAGCTCAGGTCCCCTTCACCCCATGCCACCATACCGTCATCTTCCCACCTCAGCCAAGGTCCCTGATCCCAGAGGGGGATGAAGCAGGGCAGCGAGAGTCCCAGCTTCAGCCTCTGGCCCTCCCACCTGCCTCTCCTCAGCTCCAGGCCAGGATTCCTATGGCTGGCTGTGTGGCCACCACCCCATCCCTCACCTGCCAGGGAGGAGACCTTAGTCTGGGTCTTGAGGACCGCCTCTGAAGCCCCAGTTGAGACGTCAGGAAAGCCAGGTCGGGGAGCACAGGGACCTCAGTTTCTGTGCTGGCCTGCCCCCTGATCAAGCCATTTGTTGAACATTCCCAAGGTCCCACAGCTTATAAAGGAAGACTTCAACCCAGGGCTGTCCCACTCCAAAGCCCACACTGCTATAGTAGTGGAGATCATTGTCTCCATCTTACAAACCAAGACCCAAACAGGCCAAGAACAGAGCCAGGAATCCAGCCCAGGATTTCTTTTACACCAAGCCCTCAGGCACTGGCATCATGGGGCTGCGGGGTGGGGAGGGTATTGTGCACCACACTGAATGACACCACCTCTGGAGGGTGACACCAAAAAGGCTGTCTATAAAAATATCCCTGTAGTTAGTTATAACAACAAAAACATTTCTCATAAGCCCAGCTTACACATATCAATATACCTGCAAGGCTAAAACTCCATGCTAATTTACTTTTTGAAACTTCTAATTTGCTCTGGTCAGAGCTGCCATTCTTACCCAATTACAATGACCTTTTGAATCACGTGGTTTCCTCTGCACATGCTACAAGCACTCGCTGTTGTTTTTGTTGCTGCTGGTGTTTTTAGTCATTGATTTTGTCAAATTCTCTGGTGTTTTAGCTATAATATTGTGGTAATTAGTATTTGTGAACCTGTATCAATAACTTTTTAAGAATGAAGTAGTAACTAAAGGAAAAGAAAGAGTGGTATATGGGAATTACAATTTATGAGTAACCTTAGTACAAAAAACATGACTAAGGATTCTGTATGGTCTGGTATGGGAGGAGGTCAGTGGGGGTGGGGAGCGACACCATGAGTTACTGCACTGGGTGACAGCAACCCTAGTGATGAATGGTGAATGGTAGGTGAACGGTGAATGGTAGGACACTGGCTTCCAGCAGCAGGGCTGAACTTGACCCCTTCCCTACTCCCCCTGCCGGGCTCAAACGCCTTCCCTGTTTCCCCTGCCCTCGGACAGAGTCCAGCCTCCTTCACAACCCCCAAAGCCACCATGGCCTAGCCCTGCCTACCTGGCCTTCATTCTCTGCCCACAGGTCTTTTTCAGTTTCTCTAACATTCCAAGCTCCTTTTGGACTCCAGCCTTGGTTCATGGTGTTCCCTTGCTTGTGCTGATCTTTTTCCGTGCCTTTGCCATCTCCTACTCTACCTTCAAGGAGCCCTGATGGCACAGTAGTTAAGCATTTGGTGCTAACCAAAAGGTCTGTGGTTTGAATCCACCAGCCACTCTGCGGAAGAAAGATGTGGCAGTCTGCTTCCATAAAGATTACAACCTTGAAAACCCTATGGGGCAATTCTACTCTGTCCTATACGGTTGCTATGAGTCAGAATAGACTCAACGGCAATGGGTAATGGGTTTGTTCTAACTTCAGTCTCAGCTCAAATGTCACCTGTTCAGGGAGGCCTTCCCTCCACAGTGGCTGACAATCCACCCCTTTCATACCCATTCACAGTACCCTGACTCATCAGAGGTATAGGTACGCGGCTGTGTGATGATTTGCTTAAAATCCATCTTGCCCCAAGAGAGCAGGGACAGGGGCTGGCCATCTTGTCCTCAGCTGCATCCCCTGTGCCGAGCAAAGTTCCTGGCACATAGTAAGTACTCAATGAACAGGCACTGGGGAGACTAATGAGGCCATGGCTGGCAGCTGGGAAGGGAAGGGGGCAGCAGAGAGCAGGTGGGTGAGCTGGAAGTGGTCTTGGGGGACATTAGATCAGACTCACTCTTGGTAGAAGATCTGGGGAGGAACAGAGACTTGCCCAGGGTCACACACTGGTGTGTGACTGGAGGATCCTGATTAGAATGAGGATCCCCTGACCTCCAGCCTGCAGCCCCCCCCCACCTCCTACTGGGAAGGGAGGGGGTGGCAGGCTGCCCCTGAGCAAAGCCCCTCTGGACCCCCTCTTTCCTTCCCTTCTCTTTCACTCCCTTCCCTATCCCTCCTCCCCTCCTTCTCCTCCCTCCCCTACCTCAGCCTCCCAGGAGGCTGCCAAGCAGCACTGCCCTGAGCCCACTCCGTGATTATAGGGGGAAATCACAGCCCAGCTTCACAGGGGTGGTCTGGGGGAGTCTGACCTGACCTCCTTCCCCACCCCCTAGCCTGGGTTCTGCCCTATGTCAGCACCACTCCGCTGAGGGGCCACGGCAGCCCCTAGAGCCCCCTCCTGCCCCTACCCTGTCCCAGCCGGCTAGGAGCTGTAGGTGCTGGGGATTCCTCTCTTGCTGTTTCTGCCCCTGCCTCTCTGCAGCCCGCACTGGAGCAGTCAAGAGCCAGGTTCTGGAGTAGGGGCCACTCGGCCACTGTGTGGCCACAGACAAGTCATCTGGCCTCTATGAGCTCAGTTTCCTCATCTGTAAAATGGAGATGAAATGACACATTTCTTAGAGTCGCTGGGAAGGATCAGTGATATAAACACAATATATAAGCCCCCAACACGCTTCTGGGGCGCGCTACCTGCAACGACAAATGCAGGCACTTACGAATGCTCCCATTATATTATCCTCTCAAAAAGCAAGACGTAGGAGCAAACACTAGCCTAGTTTACAGATTAGAAAACTGAGGCTCGGAGAGGTCACGAAACTTTCCCGGAGCGCTGGACTCCAAACTCGGGTCTACTGGAGGCAAACAAAGCTGCCCTTTCTCCGTGGGAGGCACCCCTGCCCTCGCCCTGGCTACAGAGCGTTTGCCCTTCCTCCCCCGGTCAGCTCGCGGGCTCCCCCGGGGCAGGGCCCGCACGAGGCCAGAAGCTCGGTGCGAGGCCCGCGGGGCGGCCACGCAGGGGGAGTGGGAGGGGGCGCCTTTCCGCGCCGGGGTGGGCGGTGGGTCGATACCGCGGCGGGATGAATGGGAAGGTAGAGAGCAGAGCGGCAGAGGGAGGAGCGGAGAGGAGCCGGCCGCGGAGGGGGGAGAGCAGGGGAGGAGGCCCGCTCCGTCGCTCTCCCCTCCCCTCCCCACCCCCGCCCAGCGGGGCCCGGCCCGGGTCTGCAGCCGTCAGCGCCGAGTGCGGCCTCGCGGCCCCGCCGAGGGATCGATAACTAATTTCACCGCAGCAGCCGCCCCAGTTTTTTCCCGATAATTGTGCGCCGGCAGCTGTGAGCGAGGCCCCCAGCCCGGTGCGCAGCCCCCGCCCGCGCCCGATCAATTGGCACAGCCACCGGGCGGCAGGAAAACTCATTTTTCTCTCTCCCTCCCTGGCTCCCGTTACGCGCGGGCAAAACTCTGCCTCGGGCCGGACTGGAGGAAGAGGGTCTGGGGAGGAGGGGAGAAGGGCAGGGCCCGGGGAGGGGGCGCGGGCCCCTGCCAGTTCCAGGACTGGTTCGGATTTGGGAAGGAGGCTTCCAGGGAATCCGAGGAAGCTGGGTGCCTCGGTTTCTCCATCCCACACGTGGGGGCGTGGCCGAAGGACTTGGGGACTTGAGGCGGGGGCTGGATTGGTCCCGACCCGACTGGCTTTTCCGGACTTGGCGAGCGGTGCGCGCGGCCACCTCTGGGTGGTGGGAACAAGGTCTAAGGGGGCAGGCACCACGGCCTGAACACGTGGGTTCGAATCCAGACTCCGCTATCCACTGTGTGACCTTGCGGTCGTTCTTTCGCTTGGGTTCTTCCTCTCTGAGCCTCAGTTTCCCCATCTTCCCAAATAAGACTGACATAGTCCTGGGCACAGTAAATGCTCAATAAAAGACCGCTGTCGTTACAGAGCGTGGAGGAAATGCGCTCATTCACTGGCTGTGTGGCAGGCACTCTTCCGGGCGTCAGGGACAGAGCAGGGATCACAGCAGACAAAAATCCCTGCCCTCATAGATCTGGCATTCTAATAGGGGAATGCACAATAAATATAGTACATTAAGTAAATAGTAAGTTAGAAGATCACAAGTGCCACGGAAAAAAAAAGTAAAACAGGGCAAATGGGATAGGGTATGAGGAGAGAGGGGGTTCAAAGACAGCCAGCCTCCCAGGACCAAAGGGGCATGACTCTACCTGGAGAGGCCCTTCCAAGGCCTTCCTTGCAAAGCTGTGAGCTCCCCGCTCCCAACCTGCGGCTGCTCAAGGTCACTGGAGACCTGCAGACTTGGCATTCTGTGAGGAGGGTGGGCAAGAGGAGGGAGAAGGCGACACCATAGGAGAGTCTCCTATAGGGGAGAGGAGAGTCCATGGGAGGGCCAGAGAGAGTGATGGCGGGGGCTGGAGGAGGTCCAGAGAGAAAGGGGGTGCACGCAGAGAGAGGGAGAAGGGTGGAGGACAGCTAGAATGGCCCAGATGTCCTGGAGGTCAGAGTGAGAAGGGATTCAGGTTGCCAATTTGCCCCAGCTGAGGCCACTGAGGCTCAGAGAGGGGCAGGGGCCTGCTGGAGGCCACAGTACATGTAGGGGACAGAGTTGGGCTCCTGGATCCTACCACCAGGCGCTAGAGGAGGGTGAGAGAGGTTGAAGAGGAGAGAAGAGAGGGGAGGGGTGGGGTGCACAGCCCATAGGCTGGGTCAGAGGGGCTGGGACGCTCTGATGGGCCTCTCAGAGGGTGGCCGGAGCTTTCTGGGAGCCACAACAACACCAGTTTCGCACAGACATCTGCAGGAGAACTTGGCTTGATTGGGGGAGGGAGCCTAGAGGGGCCCAACCTGTTGACCAGCTCTCCCCCCACCCCCTGCCCCTTACCAAAAACCTAACAGAGGCGTCCTAAGGTTCCCCCCATGATGTTGAATGAACCAGGGCAGGGGTAGGGGCCCAAGGTTGCTAGGGAGGTGGGACATGCCAGGGCTGAGCAAACCTCAGGACTCTCCCCGGCCTCAGTGCCCTCACCTTGAAAATGGAGCTGACGGTGAGGTTCTATGGTCCTGTCAATTTCTCTTCTGTCCAAACTCCAGGGACACCCATGGCTAGGATGAGAGCAGTGACTCAGCAGAAAATGAGAAAAAGACTGTTAGCAACCAAACCAGGTTAGCAGAAGAGCAGGAGGAAGGACTGGATGGGGTGGGCTGGATTTGAAACAATACGGATGGAGCTAGGCCTCACCCACCTGTTTGTCCGTCTGTCCATCCACCTACCCACCAAGACAGTCATTCGGTCATTCAGCAAGTATTTAGTAGGCACCTACTATGTGTGAGGCACTGTGAAGTGGAGAGGGTTTAAGACAACCCCCTTCATCCTGTCTCCCATGAGCCCCCATCTCTGCCTCCATTTTCTCTTGGGGTATGGTAGGAGGAACACTGGATTGGGAGTCAGAAGATTGGACTCAGACCCAGCTGGAGACTTAGGCAGGTCTTTCCCCTCTTCGCTCAAGGACCCTTAGTGTAATCAGTATCCTGCCTGGGAGAGGACGGCCCTGGATCAGCCACTCTGCTGAGGGTCCTGCACCAGGATCTCATTCAGTCCCTCAGTCCTCCTACAAAGTGAGGTGAAGAAATGGAGCCCACAGCCAGGAGGTGGGAAGCTGGGGGAGCTCAGGTCTGTCTGACTCCAGAGCCATGCCCACCCCCACCCCACCCCCCCCCCACCCCCGTCAGGAAGGATGTTAGGATCCTGTGGGGTGGGGGCTGGGCGAGGGCTCATAGTCCCCTTGTTCTGGTCCTCAGGTAGCAGCTTTGGCTGCCAGCATCTCAGGAAAGCCCTTGTGGGTCAGACTGGCAGCCGCCCCTTTGCTGACATCCAAGGGTGACTGATACCGCTGGAAGGATGTCTGGGGTGACTTAGACATCCACATGTCATTCCCTGGACCAGTCCAGGCAGAGAACAAGCCTCCCTTTCTTAAAGAGACGTGTACTCAGTCTTCAGCTGTGAGAGGCAGGTAGGACAGCTTCATGGTTAAGAGCACAGGTATTGTAAGGCCTAGGTCACAATCCCAGTTATTACCCTAGTGCTGTACCCTTGAATAAGCTGCTTCCCTTCCCTGAGTCTCAGGCTCCTCATCTGTAAAATGGGCATAATCACAATTCAGTAGGAGCACTCCTGCTTCACTAGTCTGCTAGATGAACCCGGAGGCACTTCCTTTCCAGGGGATGCCCAGGGCCATGCCCAAGATGCTCTAGGCCCCTCCACTCCTACCGCAGACCTTCACTTAGCTACAGTTCCCAGTCTTATTGGACAAGAGATGGCAGTTACTCACTGAGAAAATGAAAAGGAGAGCCCTTAGGACAATGCCAGGCATCAGTCAGCATCCACTGAGTCCCCACTTGTTGGCTGGGGTCCTGACTCCCAGGAGAGTCAGGGGCTCCCTGAGGACAGGGTGGGCCCCAAGAGCTTCCTGGAGGAGGGGCCCAGAGACAGAGCCGCCAAGGTAGGGGAGTACTTGGCTGGGTCAAGGGGGAGGAGTGGCAGGGCTTTCTGAGGGTGGAGAGATGGGAGTCGACACAATGCAACTCAGGGAATGCCTGTTGCATGCTGGACACTGTGCGGAGCCCTCTTTGTATTCGCCCACTGAGCCCTGAGAGGAGGCAGAGTGATCCCTTTTACATAGTCCTCAGTCTTCTAGCCCCTGCCTTGTATTCCAACAGGCTTGACCAACATCATGTAGGTGCAGCCTGAAAGAATTCCATGGCACCACTTCCAAGGGCATGCAGAATGCATGATCTGGGAACACAGGACCTGCTGGCTGGGCCATGGGCACATCACATAGCAAGGGAGGAGCGCAGTGGGTTCATCACCAGGGTATCCACTGGTCTTACTCTGGAGCAATAAGCCTAATAGAACATTGGAGAGGCCAGCTCAGTGTAATAGCTGTGAGATTGAGGCACTATTCTATGCAAGGAACAAATAGCCAGTCAATGGTGCTATGGCCCCAGTAGCTGGAACACATGGTCCAGGAACAAGGAGTGGAAATGGATTATAGAACTTGTGCTTCTCATTACTGCAAACTTAGGTTCTACCAGATTCAAGGCCCTGGTAACCTGGGATAAGGTGTAGGGAGGAAGAAAGAGGAGGTGTGGGAGGGCTCCACCAGGCACAGTACAGGTCCCACTGAATCAAAGCCATGACCACCATCTGGCCCTTTTGGGGTCCCTGTGCCAGTGGACCAGCAGGCAAAGAAAGGAGTTGCTATTCGGGTGCAAGTAACCAAGCCTGATCACCATGAGCAGCCAGGGGGGCAGGGCGGAGTGTGTCTGGAACAGGGCCATCCCTGGGGCATCTCCTGGTACTTCTGTGTCCACTGATAACGGTGAGCAGGTAGATGCAGCAACCACAGCCTGACAAGGGCAAAACAGATAAAAGACTTGGATTTCTCAAGAATGAAAGTCCGGTCACCCACCTGGCAGGCAACTCCCAGACCAACCCAAATGCTAGACCAGGGTGAGGGAATCTAGAATGGGTGTTGGAGGAGGGAGATGAAGAATATAAAGTACAACCTTGAGACTGGCTGCCCTACAGGGGCTATGTCTTGTCTCAGTAACTCTCTGGCGTAAAGTCTTTGCAGGGATTGCAGATGGCTAGCACCTTGAAGGGACTGTAATGGATTGGACTCAATATAGGGCAGGGGCAGAGCTGAGTGCTGCAAGGGGTAGACTGTACTGAACATCTCTTATGCACTATTGCAAACCTCTTTGCTTTGCCTTCTAATCCAGGTCCAGCTGCAGCAAACAGCCCTTGCAGCCCTTGACCAGCTGCATGTAGGTACAGCCTGACAATGCCTCCCCGGGCCTGTGAGTGTGAATCTCACTTCCCGTCCTGGGGCTTTGCTACCACCACAGCAAGGGAGGCCTGCGGGAACCATGTGCATGCTCAACTGCAAACGCACCCTATAGACCAACTCTGATGCAAGGAAGTTGGAACCACAGGATAAGTGCTTCCCCCTCTCTTCACCTGGGAGAGAGAGCCCTGAGATGCTTTCATAAGGCATCTCAGACAGTCCAGTGGGGCTGGGCACCCAGACTTCCACATGGTGAACTCAAAAATGCATACTTCTGTTGGTTCTCTGCTCTCCCGTTTTGCTGCCCCCATCCTTCCCCTCCCTCACTGTTGTCCTTGTGAATGCATTCCCAAACAAACTGCGCATACATCAGCCTCTATTTCAAGCCTGCTTTCAAGGGAACCCCGACTAAAACAGGTATGTTCTCTCATCATCTCCATTTTACAACCCAAGAACCTCAGGCTTAAAGAGGCAAAAGATTCACCCCAGAGCTCAGATTCAAACCTGAGCCTTTGGATGTCAGAGCCCGAGCTCTTGACATTAGCTGTGCGAGGGAGCCAAGCATGCCCTCAGACCCTCCGGTCTGAATTCTCCAACAGTCTCCTCTCCCAGGTTTTGGAAGCCATTCCTCCTTCACTTGCTGGGATTGCTTTCAGCCTGGTTGGGGGCTCCCTCCAGTTCCCCGTCTGTGCCTCTGGCTTCACCACTGCTGCAATGCTGAGCCTTTCCAGCTCATTCCCGCCCTCCCCTCCTCTGATGGCTCTTTTGCCAGCTACACAGACACACACACACACACACACACACACACACACACACACACACACATTTATCCGCTCACCCCTTCTCCACAGCCACTTGAGGCTCTCTCTACTGCCTTCCTTAATGCCTGCTACAACCCAGCTGCAGGGTGGCTTTGGAGGCTCCCCCAAAGACCCCTCCCCAATTCTTCCATCTAACCCCGACATCAAGGTGAGCTCTCTTGCCTGCGCAGTGTCTGCACTGAGCACCTTGCTAGGAGGTGTGCTCGGATTGTCTCCCTGACTCCCATCCCATGCAGTGGGGACTAGGATTGTCCTCATTTTATACTGAGAAGCTGAGGCCCAGAGACGGGCAGCACTCTGCCTAAGGAGGCACAGCAAGAGAGTGGTAGGGTTGAGATTAAACCAAATTCTCTTTTGTGCCAGGGCCAGGCTTTTTCCACAATTGTGGCCTCCGCGACACATTCTCAGGAGGGGCCAAACTCCAAAATGTCATGGCTAACACAGGCTCTTCCCTGAGTGCAGGCTGTGATGCAGGTGGAGGGAGGTGACTGAGCATGTACAACCAGGAGCCACCCCCCACACACACACAACATCCCACTGCCCTAATCCTCGCCGTGTATGTGCTCCATTCCTGTGGAACAGGCAGGAATCTTCAACCACCCCACACCCATTCCTGTCCACACGCCTGACTCCCTGGGCATCAGGGCAACCTGCAGAGACCCCTCAAAGACTCCCACTCCCTGGTGAGGAGATGCTGGCAATAGCTCACCTTTACTGAGCTCCTACTCCATGCCAGGCTCCTTGCTGCATAGTAGCAACGGTACTAGGAGCCAAACCAGGCCGGCTCAGACCTCAAGAGCTCACAGTCTGGTGGAGGAAACATATCAATATATTCCACAAGCAAATGTCAATTTCTGACCGTGGCAGACACTGAGAGGGAGAGACACAGGGCTCAGGCAGTCAATAATGGGGTAATTTGACCCAGTCTGGGGTCAGGTAGGAAAGGTTTTCTAGAAGGAGTGACCCAGTGATGATATAGGGAACAGCATTGCAGGTTGAGGGAACAGCATGTGCAAAGGGTCTGTACAGGAAGGGAATGGGGAGTACAAGGGACAGAGAGGCCTGTGGGTAGAGCCTAATGATCTGCAGGGTGATGAGGCTTTAAGACTGAAAAGACTCTCAAGGGCTGGGCCATGAAGGGCCCTGGGAGTCAGGGAGTCACATTAAAGACAGATTTGTGTTTTAATGATACCTGCTCCAGCTGCTGTGTAGATAATGGACAGTAGGAGGTCAAAGCTGGGAAGCAGATAGAAAAATGAAGGGGTGGTACGGTGTCCAGGCAAGAGGTCTTGGGGATGTATTAGTTGGCATAAATATTAAAAAAAAAAAAAAAAAAAAAGTAGGCCCAAGACTGGAGCCTGGCAGCAATGATCACATCCAGTCCTTATTTCAGAGCTGGAGGAGACCTCGGGAATTCCTAGTTTGCAGACTCATTTTACAGATGAGGAAACGGAGGCCCAGGGAGAGGAAGTGTTTTTCCCAAAACTGCTGGTTCATTCATTCGACAAGCATCTATTGAGCACCTACTAGGAGCTAGGCATTGAGTAGGGGCTGTGTGTACAGAGATGAACAAGACAGACTGGTTTCTCCCTAACAGGGGTGGCCTGGGGCTAAACCTGCATGGCCCAGAATGCAGGAAGGAAGGAAGAAAAGAGGGAGGGAAGGAGGAAGGAAATGATGATGATGATGATAAAAATATACTTACGGAGCACTTTCCACTGCCGGACATTGTGCCAAGCCCTCTGTAAACATTATCTCATTAATTCCTACAGCCTGCAAGGAAGTTCTGTTGTTCCATTTTACAGATAGCAGGACCAAGGGTCAGAGAGATAGAATGGCCTGCTCAAGGCTACTCAGCCAGTGGCTGCTTCACCCCAGGCATGAATGAGTGAAGGGCAGGGCAGGCTATGTGGACTCTGGGGCCAGGTCCCCCATCTACCCCAGAGCCTGAGCTCTGACCACCTCCTGCCCAGACCAAGTCCTCCCCAGGGCCCAGGCAGGAGCTTGGGGGATGGTGCAGGGAAGGACAGGGCTGGGCGTCCCCTGGTGACACTGGAAGATCTCTGCCCCTCTCCCCATTCAATGGATGGGCCCATGTGGGCCATGGAGGTCAAAGAGCGGTCTGGGAGGAAGGAAGAAAGGAGCAGAGTGTGTCACACTGGATGTCTGGTGGGCTCCAGATAGCTGTCTTTCCTCTGACAGCCCCCATCCCACCTCATTCCCCACCCCCTGCCTCCTACAACAAAGCAGCCTCAATAAGTTCACAATCTGCCCAGGAGAAGAGAGGGCTGGGGTGGGGAGTGGGGCACTCTATCCAACCCCCTGTCTCCAGCCCCCCTCCAAGGCACAGACTTGACCAGATCACTTGTGTCCGCCTTTACTAAATGCAAGAATACACCCTTGCACACATGTGCTCATATCCATCATGCATTGAACAAGCATACATGTGCACACACGTGATTGTTGCTTCCTTGTTCATGTATCCAGACATGTGCATGCATGCATGCATGTATTCATTCATTCATTCAGTAAAGGTATTCTGAGCACCCACTCTGGGACAGGGCCTGTGCTGGGTGTTGGGGACAGCAGAGAGTGAGGCATTTTGGGTTCCTGCCCTCAGGGGGTACACTGTCTCAGAGGAAAGGGGATGTTTCATGAGTGATTATTATATGATGTGGCTAGTGCTGAGACAGGGGAGCACATGGGGGTGGGTACAATGGGAAAAAAGTGGAGGGGTCATAACCCCAATGAGGGTGGCAGTCAGGGAAGGCTACTTGGAGGAGGTGATAGCTTTCTAGAACCCAAAGAATGTGTAGGAGCTAGGCAGTGAAGAGGAGAGGGGAAAAGTGTTCCAGACAGAGGGAATAGCATGGCAAAGGCCTGGATTCCAGAGACAACCAGGGCCACTTAAGGACTGGAAAGGAAGCCAGCAGGCTGGATCACAGGTGCAAGCTGGAGGGTTGGGGGAGATGCTGCAGAGAGGCCATAGGTGCTAGACTAGACATGTTCTTGTAGGCCATAGTGAAGATTTGAACTTCTCCCCGAAGCCATAGGGAGGCTGTGAGCAGGGGAGTGACAGGCCAAATGTGAACTTACAGAATACTCATTCAGGCTGCTATACACCTGTGCTCACATATATCTGCACAGATGTACCTGCACACATATACTTGCACATGCATATCAGCACAGTTGTACTAGTACCTGCATACCTGCACATGTGTACCTGCACAGATATACCCGCACAGTCCTGCCTGCACACCAGACACACACAGGGCATATCTGTGTGCCCAGCCTTGTGCTGAGCTCTTCATAAACATAGCAGCCAATCTAGCCCTACGAAAGGTAAGTTCTAGCTATGCTCCGCATTTTGTGGGAGAGGAAACTGAGGCTCAGAGAGGTGGAGGGACTGGCCCAAAGACCACAGTGGCAGACCCAACCAGATTTGCTGTTGGGTAGAGGGTGAAGGTAGAAAGAAGTCAAAGATGATGCCTAGGTTGGGGCCTGAGTTATAGGTGATGCCCTTTACTGAAATGGGGGGGACCCGGGAAGGAACTGGCAGGGGAGGACCTTAAGAGTTCCAAGATCACGAGACCCAAGCACAGGAATCGCTGAACATGGGCAAGCTGTCATCTTCATCTTTATCATCGTCTTCATCATCCATCTCATCATCCTCTTCATCATATTGATCATGACTGCCATCATAGTCTTCATCATGACTGCCATCATAGTCTTCATCATAACTGCCATCATAGTCTTCATCATGACTGCCATCATAGTCTTCATCATAACTGCCATCATAGTCTTCATCATGACTGCCATCATAGTCTTCATCATGACTGCCATCATCCTCATTATTGTCCTATTCTTCATCCTCACAATCAGCATCTTCATTGTCTTCATCATCTTCATTGCAATGTTTATCTCCTTCATCATCATCAGTCATACTGAGCACGGTGAGTCTAGATGTGACACAGAAGACCTGGGTCCTTGTTCCAACCTGCTGCTAGTTGGCTAGGTGGCTGTGGGTGGACCTCCACCCATCTCTGAATTTCCAAACCCTGATATGTACATTAAGAAGGTGGATTAAGAGTTCCTTGAGGGCCCCCGAGCCCCTCAGTTCCAGGACTGGGTGCCTCATATGACACATTATCACTGGTCACCCATGCTGGCTCACAACTCTCTTTACCAGTCCCCCAGAACCCCAGCTGCAGTGACTGTCCCTCCTCAGGGCCCTGCACTCTGCTGGCCTGTGAGCTCCAGGAGGTCTAGGTCAGCATCCCCTGACCCCAGGACAGGATGTTACCCATGGCAGGGGTCACTGAGGAGAAGGAAGACTGCTCCTGGTGCCTTCTGTCTCTGTCTCTTTGTGCCCCCCTCCCTACAGCCTGCAGACAAGACTGGAAAAGCTCCCCCGTCCACCTGCTGCCCCAGCAGCTGTGCACCCTGCTGTCCTTCCTGTAACCCAGCAGCAGTGCCGCCTTCCTCTTCTGTCACTCAGCCTCCCAGGCCCTTGGGCTCATCTTGCCAGAGCTACCAGTCTCTTCATCCTGCCTCCAGCAGCTAGCACCACCAGCTGCCCCAACAGGGTGCTCCTTCCTTCTTGGGGTCTTCAGTGCTGCTCTTGGGGAAGCACCTCCCTCCTCTGATGGAGCCTTCTCCAGCTCTTCTGCCTCCTGAATGCTGACGCTCCCCAGGTTCTGTTGTGTGCAGCATCTGTGGGGATATTGGACCCGGCTCCAGCCCCAGTTCTGCCATGTCCTGGACAAATGACTGTGCCTTGCTCTCTGAGCTTGTTTCTCAGCTTTAAAGGGGGAAAAGAATAAATTCTTTCTCCTTATGAAGATTCTTGGATTAATTGTGTGAGTAAGGGACTGACCCAGGATGGAGGCCGGCAAATACTACGACCCTCCCTTCCCTCTCAAACTCTCTCTTGGGCAACTCTCGCTGTGTGAAACAACTCCCAAATCAAGGCAATTCATGCTAAAACTGCCCTGGTTTTCCAGAACTAATGTCCAACTGCCTGCTGAATATCTCCACTTCACTTGAACTCACCATGGCAGAGATCTCTAACTGTTTCCCAAGTATCTCTACCCATTCTTCTTTAGAAGAAAACCAGAACAAACCAAATCTATTGGCTGTAAATTTTTACGTACACAGACTGCCACATCTTTCTCCTGCAGAGCAACTGATGGGTTCAAACCACCAACCTTCCAGCTAGAAGCCTAGCGTTTTAACCACTGTGCCACCAGAGCCCCTTTCTTTAGAAAGAGACCCTTTGATATTATCTGAGCACATGGTCTCCCCGAATAGGAATTACATTTCCCAACCATCCTTGGAGCTAGATATGGCCATGTGACTAAGTTCTGGCCAATGGGATATAAGCAAAAAATGGTGTGTTCTGAGAAGAGCAGTATAAATGTGGGGTGGGGGGGGTGGTCTGCACCTTTTTATCCTGGCTGGAATGCAGATACAATGGCAGGAGCAGGAGCAGACATCTTGGACCCTAAGGTGGAAGCCACATGCTGAGGCTGGCAGAGCAAAGAGATGGAGGGAAGTAAACTTCTATTTTGTGCAGCCCTGTTATATGGGGTTTCTCTGTGGGAGATCTTCCGAGTGTTTGCTGCTCCTCCATGCTAGGCCCACGACTGCTGGAGGATTCTACTTCCTGCCCCATTGTCAACAGTTGACCTGCTTTGGCCAATGAAACCTGAGTGGAAGTAACTCTTGCCTTTTCCTAGTGGAGGACTTAAGAGCCCACTGTTTTTTGTTCCCTCCCACAAGAGGCCCTGGGGGCTCAGTGGTTAAAGTGTTCAGCACCAAAAGCTCAGCGGTTCGAACCCACCAGCTGCTCCACGGGAGAAAGATGTGGCAGTCTGCTTCCATAAGGATTTACAGCCTTAGGAAGCATATGGGGCAGTTCTACTCTGTCCTATAGGGTTGCTATGACAGAGTCAACTCGGTGGCAGTGGGTTTGGTTTTGGTTCTTTATGTTCTACCACGAACACAACAATGTCCCTGACGGGGGCTGCTCCCATAGCCCGGATCCGGGAGGGAAGGTGAAACAAAGAAGAGCTGCTGCCTGCCTGAAAGTTTAGCTGGCTTCTAACAGGAGCAAGACATGGATCTTTGTGGTTATAAGACATGAGCTACGGAGGTTATTTGTT
Source organism: Dugong dugon (assembly GCA_030035585.1). NCBI lineage: Eukaryota > Metazoa > Chordata > Mammalia > Sirenia > Dugongidae > Dugong > Dugong dugon. The sequence continues at coordinate 74,250,445 of CM057471.1, forward strand.
ACCACAGCATAACTGAGCAAGAGCTAATACGCTCGCTCTCCCAGTTGGATCCAATTCTAGCGAATATACTTACTGTCTACCCTCTTTCTGACCTCCTACTTCTGTCAGGGACCCTACTGCCCAGTGGCCCAGGCTGGAAACATCAGCAAGCTCCCTGGTGTCTCCCTCTCCCTCAAATTCCAGGTGCCGTTGGTCACTGAGACCTGGTGACTTGCCTGTCCAGGGCTCCTCCCCCTCAGCTCCCGGTCCCTCCCCCAGTTCCATTGCCAATCTCCTTTTCCTGCCCTTCCAGACCTCCCTGCCTGTGGGTGTAATGTCTGTACCCCAATTGTTGGAATAGAATAGAAGTCCTTAACCTGGGGTCCATGGATAGAATTCAGGGTGTTCGTGAGCTTGGATGGGAAAAAAAAGTAACACCTCCAGTTTCACTAACCTCTAAATACAATTTAGCATTTCTTTCAGTTATGAACATACCCAACAAATCCAATAGTCAGCAGTACCTGCGACTTTGCTCCCAAAAGAAATCACAGATACCTTCAGATCACATCAAAGTTGATGGGGATTTCTCAAAATACTGTTTTTTATTCATCTCTAAAACGCTAAATGCTTTATTAATGCTTAAGGAACACATTTATTATTATATCACAAATGTGGGTTTTAAAAAAATCTTGATAACTGTATTTCAAATTAATTGGTGTCCTGTGTAATTTTCTGTATTTGTTATGCATTTACAAACAAGACAGGGTGTGAAGGTTTCACCAGATGTCACAGCAGTCCAGTCTGTGGCACGGAAAAGGTCACAGCTGCAGAGAAAGACACTGGGACCTAGGGTACTTGGGCAAGAAGCAGAGCCCAGCATGAAACTGGGAAACCTTGGGGGATGGGGATTGGGCAGGGGGCCCATCGGTGAACAAGAGGCAGTCCTTGCCCTCTGGGAACTTCAGTCTAGTTGGGGAGGGAGAGAATAACCCTGTTAACAAACAAGGAAACAATGGCAGTTGTAAAAAGGGCTATGAAGGAAATGAAAGGACGTGATGGAGAACATGATGGGGAGTGGGGGAGGCCCTGATGACTTGGGGAGGATGGTCCATCGGGAAGCCCTCTCTTAGAAGGGGTCAACTGAGCTGACATCTGACAGAGGGGAGAAGCAAGGGATGAGCATCCCTGCAAAGGGAACAAAGAAGGACCCCAGTGTGTCAGGAGCACAGAAGGAGGCGGCCCAGGGTCTGCAACTGGCATAAATCTGGTTGTAGTCTGGCTGTCCATAGCCTAGCTGGGCCTCTTTTCAGCCGTGTGACCTGGGCAAGCTTCTCTCCTCACTAAGCTACGGGTTTTCTGTGCCTGTCCTTGCTCACAGGGTTGTTCAGTGAGGCAAAGTGTTCAGCAAGTGCCTGCCACATAGTAAGTGTTCAGCAGAAGATTGCCATTTTAGAAGACATAGGTGAAATGTTCATGAAATCATACATGGGGCAGAGCCTGGGAGAGTCTGGAAAGTCTTCACATGGAGGGAACATTTAGGTTGGATCCTGAGGGAAGTGCAGGAGTTTGACCAAGGTAGTGGGAGGAAAGGGTATTCCAGGAGTAGGCCACACATCCTCTCAACTCTCCATCTATCTTCTGTGCCAGCCCCACCCATTGCACCTCCTCAGAGCTTGAATTCATATTCCTCCACTTCTGGTCTCTGGCCAGTCCATTCCAGACAGGGTATGAAATCTGGGCTAGAATTTTCTTCTAATCCAACTCAAGCCATCCCTCTTCTTTGAGTCTCACCCACTGAGTAGGGCGTAGGGACACTCCCCTGCTAGGAACACTTCAGTGGCTCCCCGTGGCCCTGAGGGAAAGGCCTGCACCCTCCCACATCCTGCAAGGGCCTTCTCAACCAGGGCCCTGTCCAGACCCTTTGCTGCCCCCTCACCTCAGCCACACCAATCTGTTCTTTCCTCCTCCAGTAAGTCCTTCTCTCTCTCTCTGTCTCTCTCTCTTTAACTCACACAATTTAGCCCACCCACAGTTCCCTCTGCCCTGCACACTTCCCCTCCCACCACTCACTCTTCCCAGGCCCAAGCCTTGGCTTCAGCTCATCAGTGTCACTTCCTCCAGGAAGCCTTCCCTGATGTCTCTGACTGGGTTAGAGCCTTTTCTCTGAGCTGCCTGTAGGTCTTCCATCATAGCACATAGCACATAGCACATTGATTCAAGTCTGCTTCCTTCACTAAACATGAGGGCCCCCAGATGCTGCCTCCGCACTTGGGCTCAACCTTTGGCAACTCCCAGAAAGCCCCAGCCTCTCGAATCTCTCCACCCCAGACCCATGATCAGCAGCTGCCTCCTTGAGTCTAACCTGTTCACAGAGGTAGCCACAGCACTTAGCACAAGTCCAGCACATAGTAGGTGCTCAACAAACATTTGTGAAAGGAAGGAAGGAGAGTTAGTCCAGCCTTCCAGGACAGATGAGAAAACTGAGGCTGCGGGGGTTGGGGGGGGGGGTGGGAAGCTGAGTTTCCAGGTCTCCAGAAAAGCCAGAGCTGGCCGGGAGGGGACGCTGAAGCTCACATCTGGTTTTGCCCATCCAGGCATCAGCTCCTTCAGGGCAGCCTGTCCATCCCAGAACCACTACCACCACCCCATCCCACCTGCCCCTCTTCCTCCCCTTCTGGGGAGGCAAAAGAGGACCTCTTTCAAGGCTGTAGATGTAGCCCTTGGATGTGTGCCTGTGCCGCCCAGTTACATGGTGCTTTGTGTGTGCATTAAAAAAAACACCAATTACTGAGATGGAACACTGAAACCAACCTTGAGTCTTGTGGTCATGTTTTTTGGCATTGCTTCTCTGCTTAATATACTGAAGCCCCCAAATGGGCGGTGCCTGGGTCCGCTCACCGTCGTAGGAGGCCCTAGTTGAATAGAGTCCTAGGTTTGAATCTATCCTGGGGGTGTGGGTGGGCTCTGTCTTGTCTCCCCTGAGACCTAGCACGGCCACCTCCAACCAACTCTGGGACCTACGCCCCTCCGTGGGCCTCAGTGTCCTCATCTACAACTCAGGACTAAAAACCTGCCCCTAGTTTGCCATTCCAGGGCTGCTGGTAGAGGCCCATGAAATCAGCTGACCGCAGACGGGAAAAGTTCAAGAAGGCAGCTGCAAAGGATGATGGGTCTGGGGGCGGAGAGATTCCGGAGGCTGGGGCTTTCTGGGGGTTGCCAATGGTTGAGCCCAAGTGCTGAGGCAGCAGCTGGGGACCCTCAGCAGTGGGGGCAAGGCTCCGGGCTGGGAGTGAGAAGGGCTGCTCGGCGGCTTTCTAATCCGAGGGCCCGCTGGCTCAATGCGCTCTGGGATCCTGAAATTCTCAGACTGGCCTGTCCCAAAGGCTTATTATTACTGTGACTGCTATTGCTGAAAGAATCCTTTTCTGTTTCCCGAGCACTCAGGGGCCGGGCGGGTAATGCACCGAGGGGTTAGACTCATGCCCCGCCTCCCCAGCGCACAGCTGGAGACCTAGGGAAAGGGAATTAGTTAATGGAGCCTTTGCTTTGATGGGGGTCGCTGAGGCAAGGGGCCAGGAAAGAGGCCACCTAACCCCTTGGGAAGGGACTGGAGGAGGGTTTTAACGGAAGGCCCACAAGAAGAGTAGACGCCCCCAGTAGAAGAGCTGAGGCTGACGACCAGGAGGAAAGGTGGGAAAGGCCTTTCTAGCAGAAGGAACAGCGCGTGCTAGGGCTCGAGATGGGGCAGTATCTGGGAACCGCAAGAATTCCGTCTGGCCGGAAAGCAGAGGGGCCAGGTAGTGGAGACAGGACACCGATGGGCAGGGCCTTGAATAGCGGGTAACTCGGCTTCTTCGCTTCGCGCAGGGTTTGGCCGCCCTTGGGACCCTGGAGAGGGAGCCCCGCGTAAATGCCCCCTCTCCCCGCCCTACGCCGGGTCCCAGGAAGGCTGGACCGACCGCGCGGCTCGCCCTTTCAAGTAGGCCTCCAGGAGTCCCCCAGCAGGTCTGAGGGCGGGGGCGGCTGCGCCGACATCAAAGCCCGCCGCCCCCAGCCAGCTTCGGTTTCGGAAGGGGCGGGCGAGCGGGGGAGGGAGACAGGTTTTGGCGAATTCCCCTTTCATCCCGCGGCTGCGGCCCGGGGAACAGACCTCCGGGAGGTCCTGCACGTCCCTGCTGGGCAAGTCTCTGCAGGGCCAGGAGGCCCGGGAAGGGCTGGTCGGGGGCCACGAGGCGGCAGCCGCTGGGACTCGGCAGCAAAGAGCCCCAGCTTGGGAATTGGGTGACCCGCGTTCCGGACCGGCTGGGCTGTGTGACCTCAGGCCAGCCCCTGCCGATCTCTGAGTCTCGACTTCCCCAGCTGCTCTCCTTCCTGCCCAGGAAGCCCTGGCTCGGGGGGCTTTCTTGGGGGAGGGGCATCCGGGCAGATCTGGCGGGATATGGACCGCTGCTGCGGAGCCCCGGCTCTTCTTATCTTCTCTTTACTCTCCATCATTCCATAGGATGATCCTCCCAAAGAGGAAGCGCTTCCTACATCATCAAACGAGTCCCTGTCCCGCTGTGTGACCCTTTGTCCCGGCCTTCCCCGTCTGGGTCTGGGCTTCCCCGAATGTTCCTGGGGGCGAGTGGACATTGATTGCTATTCTCCCTTTTGAGACTGATCACATCCTTCTTGCAGGCCTGTGTCCTCATTGGTGAAAGAGGGGTGGAGGGAAATGGTTCTGCCTTTCTGATGGAACAACAGTGAACATAGTGATAATGACTGCATCCTGTAAACAGCCACACACTCTCCTCCCCTCTCCCTACACGTCTTCCCACAGAAGATTCTCAGCACCCTATGCGGTAGATTAAGGGCATCCCCCTTGTCCAGGTGAAGCACCTGAGGCTCAGAGAGGGGATGTGACTTGCTTTAGGTCACACAGCCGGTAAAGGGAGACCTGACCCATATGCTTGGAGAGAATGCACTTGGTTCCGGCAAATTCTTTCCTCAGCTGTTCATGCCTGCGGCTTTCATTGATCTTAAAATGGCCACAAAGCACTCAGTGCTGGGAGTTGATTTGTGCCCCTAAAAAGATATGTTCAAGACTTGACCCCCAGTACCTGTCCATGTAACCTTGTTTGGAAATAAGAGTCTTTGCAGATGTTATCAAGTTAAGATCAAATCACACTGGAATAGGAAAAGCTCTAAAGCCAATAACTGGTATCTTTCTAAGAAGAGATTTGGAGACACAGACAGGGGAGAAAGCCATGTGACGACAGGGGCAGAGACTGGAGTTGTGCCGCTACAAGCTGAAGAACGCCACGTATTGCCGGCAACCACCAGAAGCCAGGGAGAGGCAAGGAGGATCCTTCTCTAGAGCCCTAGGAAGGAACACAGCCCTGCTGACAAGTTGATTTGGGATTTCTATCCTCTAGAAGTATGAGAATAAATTTCTTTTGTTTTAAGCCACCTAGTTTGTGGCTCCAGGACTTGATGGATTACCAATTGAGATGTTTCAACAAACAGGTGCATCTGGAGGTGCTCACTCATCTATGCCAAGAAATTTGGAAGACAGCTACCTGGCCAGCTGACTGGAAGAGATCCATATTTGTGTCCATTCCAAAGAAAGGTGATCCAACAGTATTTGGAAATCATCGAATAACATCATTAATATCACATGCAAGTAAAATTTTGCTGAAGATCATTCAAAAGTGGTTGCAGCAGTCCATCAGCAGGGAACTGCCAGAAATTCAAGAAGGATTCAGAAGAGGGCATGGAATGAGGGATATCACTGCTGATGTCAGAGGATCCTGGCTGAAAACAGAGAGTGTTTTCCTATGTTTTATTGACTATGCAAAGGCATTCGACTGTGTGGATCATAACAAATTATGGATAGTATTGTGAAGAATGGGAATCCCAGAACACATAATTGTGCCTGTGAGGAACCCGTACATAGACCAAGAGGTAGTCGTTTGAACAGAACAAGGGGATACGGCGTGGTTTAAAGTCAGGAAAGGTGTGCATCAGGGTTGTATCCTTTCACCATACTTATTCAATCTGTAAACTGAGCAAATAATCTGAGAAGCTGGACTATATGAAGAAGAATGAGGCATCAGGATTGGAGAAAGACTCCTTAACAACCTGTGATGAGCAGATGACACAACCCTGGTTGCTGAAAGTGAAGAGAACTTGAAGCCCTTACTGATGAAGATCAAAGACCACAGCCTTCAGTATGGGTTACACCTCAGCATAAAGAAAACAAAAATCCTCACAACTGGACCACTAAGCAACATCTTGATAAACGGAGAAAAGATTGAAGTTGTCAAGGATTTCATTTTACTTGGATCCACAATCAACGCTCATGGAAGCAGCAGTCAAGAAATCAAAGGATGTATTGCATTGGGCAAATGTGCTGCAAAAGACCTCTTTCAAATGTTAAAAAGCAAAGATGTCACTTTGAGGACCAAGGTGAGCCTGACCCCAGCCATGGTATTTTCAGTCGTTTCGTATGTTTGTGAAAGCTGGACAGTGAATAAGGAAGACCTAAGAAGAACTGATGCCTCTGAATTGTGGTGTTGACGAAGAATATTGACTATACCACGGACTGCCAGAAGAACGAACAAATCTGTCTTGGTAGAAGTACAGAGAGAATGCTCCTTGGAAGCGAGGATGATGAGACTCGGTCTCACGTACTTTGGACATGTGAGACCAGTCCCTGGAGAAGGACAGCATGCTTGGTAAAGTAGAGGGTCAGTGAAAGAGGAAGACCCTCAACGAGATGGATTAACACAGTGGCTGCAACAATAGGATCAAGCATAACAAGGATCGTGAAGATGGCACAGGACCAGGCAGTGTTTCATTACGTTGTACATAGGGTCGCTATGAGTCGGAACCGACTAACAAGTTTGTGGTAATTTGTTACAGCAGCACTAGGAAACTAATACATACCCTAAGAGGCAAGTGTACAAAACACCCTCATTTTACAGGTGGGGAAACTGAGGCACTAGGACATCACACAGCCAGATAAGTAGTGGAGCTGGGTACTGGCCCCAGGTTTTTTGGTCACAGAGTCTTGGGGTTTAGCCACTACCTCTGAGGGGGTGGGGTGGTACTCCTTAGTATGTGTCAGGCTCAGGCAGGGACCATATCATCCAACATAAGAACCCCATTAAGAGGCACTGTTAGGCCCATTATACTGCCCAGGGGCTGAGGCGCAGAGAAGTGAATGGCGGATCCCAGTCTCACAGAAAGTAGCCAAGTCAGAATTTGAACCCGGCCTGTCTGGTTCCTGAGCCCCAGCTCCAGACTTCCTAGCTTGGGTAACAGAAAGCAGAAACCACTCCCTCCCAGGCTGCTTGCCCTGCCCCCCACAAGATGGGCCAAACAACACACAATTTGCAGAGCCCTGGAAGGGTCTCTTTGTGCAGTTGCTTATCTGCCAATCTGCCAAGCGGGGACAGTATTAATGAACCTCCCACAAGACCACAGGCACACCCAGGCTGGAGGGACAGGATGGGTAGCGGATATCCAGCAGATGCCACCCTAGCCCAGCAATTTAAAATTCCTCCCCGGCAAATCAGATAATCAAAGAAGTCAAATCCCGTGAAATGAGTGTGAACCTTGCCAAATCCAGAGGGAGCGTTGGAGAATCATCATACGGCAAGTGCGAGCAGGATTCAGAGTATGTGGCCCATCTCCTCATCTTACGGGCAGGGAAACTGAGGCAGAGTGGAGTGGTGGGGAGAATCCCTCAGACAGGGTCCTCTTCCTTGGCCCACATTTATGAAGGGTCTCCTATGTGGCCCTCCCATGTGGCAGTAGGCACCTGGGCTGGCTGTAAACCTCTGCCCTGGTGGAGCTCAGGGTCTGCTAAGAGAAGCATCGTTTGCCAGTCACGCTGCCATTATTTAATTCCGGTTGTGGCAAGTGCTTCATGGGGGTGGATTGCCCTAAGGAACAGCACATGAAAGGGCCCTGGGTCGTAGAGGAATTTGGTTCAAAAGAGGGAAGGAGAAGCCAGAGGTTGGGCTGCAGGGAGTGAGGGGGCTTGGAGGGAGAAGAAGCCAGAGAGGAGGGGGTAGGTAGAAGGAGCAGAACCTTGGGGCTTGGAGCGGGCAGCCAAGGCCAGGGGTCAGTGCTGAGTTATACCCTGCAGGAGTATAAGCAGCCCTTCAGGGGCACCCCAGGACTTGAAGCCCCGGGCCAGAGGGGGCACCTGGGTGGTGGGAGCCCGGGCTTAGAGCAGGAGACTGGAGCAAGTCCCAAACCCTGTTCTGCTGAACTACTAAAAGAAAAAGGAGGAAGATCAAAAGAGAAAATTTGCAAGTTAGATTTACCCTGAGTTCTATTGAACCACCAAAAGCTATTGGAAATAGTATTAGGGTCCTAACTCCACACACGCTGGAAATTCCAGTCTTGAAGGCCTGTGGAGGCCCTGCCCTGGCCTCCCAGTATAGGGGGTGGGGGGAGGGGTGGCCCCTCCCCGCCCTTCTGTGCGCAAACAGCGGCTCCCCAAACCTGGTTTGGCACTTCTCAGAAGTGTGCTGGTTCCACCATAGGATGGGGAGCAGCTTGAGGAGGTGAGCAAGTCTAATCTTTGTCTGTGGCTGGGGCGGGGGGTGCGGAAGGAGGGTGAGGGAAAGAGTGGGAGGGAGGAAAGGAGGAGGAGAAGAGAGGGAGAAAAAAGGGGGAGAGGAGGGGAGGAGGAAGGCAGAAGGGAAGGGGATGGAGAAGGGGGGGAGGAGGGATATGGGAAGGAGTTAAAGGGTTGAAGGGAGTAGGAGAAGGAGGGGGAAAGAAGGAAGGGAAGATGGAGGGGGTAAGAAGGAAGGAGAACAAAATTAGGAGGGAAAAGGAAGAGGGAAGGGGGGAAGGTAGAAAAGGAGGGGGAAAAGGAAGCAGAGAAAGGAAGAAGGAAGGGGGAGGAGGCTGTCTCCTGGATGGCAGTGGCTGGTGAGGCTTTTCTCTGCACTGTGGAACCCCCTGGTCTGTTACTCCGTCTTATAATAATATCCATTCCGGCGACGGTATAGACTTGTCCTGTGCCAGGGGCACTCCAGTTGGGTTTCACCTGATCCTCAGAAAGGACTGGACCTCAGTTACCAGCTCAGCCAAACCCCAACCCTGGGCACTTAACTCCAGGGCTTTCCCTGGACCTAAAGGGCAGGTTTACTTAGAGGCCCTAGCAGCTTGTGTGCATGCTTGCGTGGTTAGGGGTGCAGACCCTAGTCAGACTGGCTGGGCTTCGATTCCTGCTTATCCACGTACCAGCTGTGTTACCTTGGGCAAGTGACTCAACCTCTCTGTGACTCAGCTGTGAGGAGTAAGGAATTAACCCATGAAATCCCGCTGCACAGCTCCTGACACAGAGTAAGTGCTCAATCAATTTTATCTGCTATGATTACTATTCCAAAAGGCTGGCTGTGGGATTCCTTTAGGAGCAGGGAGGGGTTCCAAGGACCGGCCTCAGAAGGTCCTAGAAGCTCCTGGAATTGATTGCAAAGCATTGTGTAGGTACATTTTTTCTGGACGGAGAAGCCTTCCTGCACCAGGGTTGCCGGTGTCCCCAGTCCTTTGGAGGTGCCATCTTCACACAGCTTTTGAGGGGCTGGCTGTTACTGCCCCAGGTTGGCCAGGGCAGGTGGGTGCCCACACGTGGAGGGGGAGGGCGTATATGCGCAGGGAAAAATTATTTTTAAGGCTGAGACAACACTGCGTATCCAAACCAGCTCCCTTTCCTGGGATGGGGAGGCACGAAAACATTTCAAAGGCATGCATTGACTAAACAAAACACAATAAAAATAACATTTGGAACCCAAATGCTGAATCGCACCCCCAGGCACTTTTAACCAGCTGATGCCAGCCCTCTCTGGCGACCAGGCACAGGCCATAGGAGCCTCAGAGCAACTGGGACCTAGGGGGACAGGTACCCACACCTGCCTCCCCACCCCAAGCAGGCCACGTGGCGTAGCCCCGCCTTCCAGACCTAGCTGGGATTCCCACCAATTCCATCCTGGTGGCTCTTTCAGGCCTTGGCAGAGTCCTTTGCCTAATTCTCACCCTCTGGAGTTGGGGGCTTCCCCATCTGCCATCAGGGAGCTTTTGAGTATGTGTGGAGCGCCCCTGGGAATGTGAGCCTGCACCTGGGAGGCAGTATGACTTCATGGGTTCCAATCCTGATTCCTCTGTGTGACCCTAGGACAGTGGCTGCTCCTCTCTGAGCTTCATGTGGAAATGGGGATCGTTACAGTACCCCCTTCACGGGGCAGAGCTTTGACTGTGATTACGACAGGAGAGAGGCCATGGGGGTCTTGGGGAGCACACACTTGCTGGGTGACAGCCTGGGCTGCAGTGTCTCCATCTGTACACTTAAATGACCTTGAAAGAACTTTTCATGAGCTCCATGTTTGACTGCAAAATGAGAACATTAGGTGCAGAAGGATGTGCATACTACAGAGTTTATGTAAAATATATGTTAAAATATAGAAATACTTTCGTGTGCAGTACTTGCTTGTATGTGCACAGAATAGCTCTGGAAGGTGTAAGGGAAACTAGGTGACCTGGTGGAAGGGACTAGGGCTGGAGGGGGCTGGAGGGGGCTTCCTTCTCCCTGATTTCTCATTTCGGCTTCTGGATGCTGTGCTGCATGCCTACACTACCTCGTCAATAAATAGATTTAGAGATATTTTTAAAGTTCTTTCTGAGCTTTGCTGTTCTGGACCTCCTGTCTGCTGCTGGCCCAGCTCCCAGAGAGCTGCCCTAAGGGACCCTGGGGACCCAGGACAGAGGTTCAGGGTTAGGACAAAGCCCACTGCTTGCTGATGCCCACAGGGCTGTCACCTCCTGGGATCTGCTCATCTGACAGCCTCACCCCTGCCTCCCAGCCCCTCTGCCCTGGCCCTTTGGGATTCCCCCTAATCGCCCCCGCCCCCACCATCAGCCAGACTTGGTCCAGCCTTCAGGCCAGTGAACTGGCAGTTCGCTCTGCCGAAGCACTCTTCCCCCTGCCCCTGCCCCCAGGACAGTCTATGTCCAGGACCACTTCACAATTTGCAGGGCCTAGTGCAAAATGAAAATGCGGGACTCCCTGCTCAAAAATTATTAAGAATTTCAGGTCGGTGACAGCAGAGCACTGAACCAAGTGTGGGACCCGGCTGAGCGTGGGACCCTGTGTGACTGCACGGACCCAATGGCCACAAAACTGACCCCGTCTGTATCTCCTCCAAAGAAAACGTGGGCTTTCTGAGGCAGGAACCATGTCTGTCTTGTTCATAGGGCCCAAATACAGAGCCCAGTACACAGGAGACGCTCAGTAAATACGTGTTCCAGGAACGAATGAAGAAATGGAACTGAGAAAGGAACATAATTTGCTAGTAAAGCCAGCCTGCACATTCTGCCCTCCAGGAACTTGCCCTCTGGCCCTGTAGGAGTCCTTGGGCTGCAAGAAACTGGATGGCCTTCCTGGAGGAGGCAACCTCACCCCCAGAGGAGGCAGTTGCTCTGTGCTCCCCCATCACAGCACTTCTCACCCTTTCTAACCTGGAGCCTAGCTGTGTTAAGTAATGGACAAGTCCTACTTGACCACTCTATGCCCAGCTTCCTCATCTGTAATATGGGACTAGAGGTAGTGCCATCTTCACAGAGTCGTGCCCTCTTTCATGGACAAGCAAACTCTGAGCATGAGAGTATCCAGACCAGTGTCTGCACATAGTAGTTGCTCAACAGCGTTTAGTCATTATGCCTCTGATTTCCTGCTGGAGCCAGAGCTCCGAGAAGGCAGGGCCCAGGTCTGTCTGCTCACACGGATTCCTGGTCGCTCTAGCATACATTATGGGAATGCCTGTGCTAGAAGTTGCTCATGAGCTGGCCTGACAGGAGTCATCCTCCGGAGAACACACTCTGGGTCCTTGGAAGCCTGGACAGTGTCTGGCCCAGCAGGTCCCCGTAGGAAGATCCTTCTGGGCTTTGCAGGATTCTGCAGCCACAACAGCTGGAAGTCTGCTGAGAGCCAAGAAGGGGGTTCCCTGGGAGACCTGGGTGCTTGGGGGCATCACCACAGCCACCAGGGCTGCCAGGTGCAGACAATAAACTGGGGAAACCCTGGAGAGCAAATCATTAAGGGTCCCTGAGGCTCCATGATGTGTGGAGGGCAGAGGGCACTGCTGCTGGCTGCTGCTCTTGAGGTGCTAGTCCCATCATTCAGGAGGGTTCCAGAGCCCTGAGATACCCGGCCCAGCCAAAGCTGGCTCCCCTGGGCCCAGATGGTACAGTGAGCATCACCTGTGTCTCCCGTTTTCCTGGAGCTTATTCCAGAGAAGTGTTGAGGCTTGTGGGGCTTCCTGGAGGTGGCAGCATGCATATCTCCATGGAGAGCTTCGACAGCCTCCAACAGGAGCCCCGGGAAGGTGCAGGCCATCAGTCACTTAGAAGTGGGAAGGAATGACAGAAGGACCTAGAGAGGCAGAAACAAAGGGGATAGGGAGGTTATTTGGGGATGGGGGTGTCGGATAAACAGCATGACAAAGGCAGAGCACTGGAATGGGCAGTGAACAGTCCCATGTGGCTGGGACACAGGGCATGTGTCTGTGTCTTGGTCAGGGGAGCACTGGCCTTTCCCCCTGCCTTGTCAACAGCCCTCCTGTGTCCCTCGCCTCCCCCTGGTCCAGGCTTAGAACTGCTAGAGCTGAGACAGTGGCCTTGCTGCAGGGACTGAAGCAGCCACCTCCCTTCCTGCACTTCCCCTCCTCTGTGCAGCCCTACCACACCTCCACTTCACTGCTGTCAGATGGGCCAGGTGTCCACCCCACACCCCTGCAGAGTTGGCTGGGTGCCTCCTCTGTGCTCCTAAAGTCCTGGACCTCCCATCAGCACCTGCTACCCTGTTGTGCAATTGCCCATTTCAGTCCATGCCCCACACGGGACTATACGCTCCTGAGGGCAGGGCTGGTCATTCTAGTGCCCGTTGTGTGCCCAGGGCCGGGCGTGTTCTCAGTGAATGGCCTGCAGGAGGAAAGTGAACGCACTCATGGGGGCAGCTCACGTCCCTGAAGCCCCACTCAGGCTGGCTTCACTTGGGCTCCACATCCCTCAGTGACTCCCCATCACGGTCTGGTGTCAGCACTGCCTTTACCACTCCCTGTGGATGGATCCAGCATTCCCCGCCCCTTCCAGGAAATCCCGAGGCTTCCTGCCCACCAGACCCTCGGCTTCTGCTGTCCCACTTGCCCCCCGACAAAATCCCCCTTCTCCAAATAAATTCTTTCTGACCTTGCCCTGATCCTCCCTGCCTCTGAGGTGCTGTGTGGAAAGATGGACCCCTTAGAGCAGGAAGGGTCCTCCAGACCACCCAACTCACCCTGGGGACAGGGAGCCTCCCCCAGCACTGCTTTCCTGGAGATGGGGCTCCTCCTGCTCAAAGGCATGGTTGTCCCTTGGTGTCTCACTTCAATGAGTTTGAATCCTGGATCCACCACTTAATAACTGTGTGACCTTGAGAAAGAGTTTAACATCTCTGGGCCTCAACTTTCCCAGTGGTTGTTCTAAGAGTGGCTGATGAGAGAAGGCCTGTGTGCACAGCTGGGGGCTGGGGGCTGGGTGCTGGCGTAGTCCCAGCTCCATCTTTCTGTGGCTAACATGGCCTGGGCAAGACCCCCAACCTCTTTGGGCCTCCGTGTGTTTATCTGTAAATGGGTGGAGAAGCCCCGGTGAAGTGGGGAACGCTCAGGAAAAAGGACCAATGATTCTCCTGCCTCTCCCAACTCAGCCTTCTGCCCTGGGTCAGGGTTCACTCCTCCCTCTCTGCCACCCCGCAACCCAGCTCCCACTGCCCCTTGCCCTGGCTTGGCACACGGTCTGGCCATGGCCAAGGGTGGGGTGGGGTTGGAATGGGGTGGGCAGTGAGCGCCCAGGGCACACTCCCTGGGGGGGGGGGGCAGGAGAAGGGCAAACTACACCCGCCTTGTCCCCTCCAGCGGCTCTGGGAGGTCTGGGATTGAGGGGAGCAGGAACCAGGGTGTGGGCCCCCAGCTGCAGCCACCTTCCCAGCCTTCCAGCCACGCTGCTCCCTGGAGCTCAGAGAAGTCTGGCTGCCTGCCAGTCCCAGTGGAAATGTACCAGCAAAAAGGGCCCTTTTTGAAACCCTTGTGGGAGACCTGGGGTCCCAGCCAGGGAGGGGTGAGATTAAGCTGACCCAGGAACAGCTGGAAAGGCCTCCACCCTCTCACTGCAGCACATCCTTCTGCGTCTGGCCTCTTCTTGGTCACCCCAAGTTCAGGCTCTGTCCACAGGAGGGGGCTCATGTTGGACTAATGGTGGACAAACAGGCTGGGGGCTTCTGTGTCCTCCAGGTCAGAAGGATCCCAGAATGTGGGGGCTGGAGACCCTAACTGTGGGTGGGTATGTGCGTGGTGTCTGTGAGTGTGTGGTGTTTGTGTGTGTGTGTGCTGAAGGGGGGTGTCTGTGTGGTGTGTGTGTATCCAAGTGCTCTGTGTATCTGTCCGTGTGGTATGTTTCTCTGGAGTCTCTGTGCCTTGGTCTTTGAAATGTGTGGCGTCTCGAGGGGTATCTGTGGTGTGTGTTCATGTGGTACGTGTGTGTCCATGTGTGGTGTTTATCTGTGAGGTGTGTTTCTATGGGTTCTGTTTGTGTCTGTCTGAAGTGTGTCTGTGTGTCTGTGTGGTGTGTGTGTGGCGCATGTCTGTGAGGTGTGTGTTTCTCTGGTATCCCTGTGTGCGTGCCTGCTGTATGTGGCTGTGGGTGTGTCTGTGTTGAGTGTGTGTGTTTGTGCTGTGAGCCAGTGGCACGATCCGAGGATCTGAGCTGACTCTCAAGGTCCTCACGACACAGAATCCATGTTTGTCGAGGAGGGAAAGAGAAAGAAAAGAGGGAAGAATAACTGGGAAGGGAAAAGAACAGACGAAGGAATAAATAAGGGAAGGGGGCGAGGAGGAGCCAGGGAGCAGGGACGGTGGGCGCAGGGGGTAAGAGGGCAGGAGACAGGAGAAGACGGAGAGACGCCGAGAGGAAGGCGGCGGCTCCGCACGCCCCGCGGGCTCAGGCCGCACTCTCGGCCGCTGGGGCGCAGGCGCCCCGCCAGAGTCTCCGCCGGAGGGGCTGGGGTGGACATTCCTGCCCCTCCCCTCCCGCAGGTCCCGGCTGCGACCCCCGCCCCCGCCGAGGCCGCCCCGCTGAGAAAGCGCTAAGAGATCGTGGGAGGCCGCCCCCGCCCGGCCTGGCTGGGGGGGGGGGGCCTCGAAACGCAGCCAAGGATTTTTCCAGACGTCTCCCCGTTCCACCCTCCCCACCCCCCTTGCTCCACGCGGGACTCAATTTCCAGTGCTCGTTGCTGACACCGCTGTCGCAAGCTTAGCAGTTTTTGGTTTAACAGCAAAAAAGAAAGCAACAGAAGTTGGGGGGCTGGGGGCGGGGCGTCCCCTCTCCTTCAGCTCCGACCGCGAACTCCGGGCAGGTGGAAAGAAGGCGGCACTGCAGGAGTGGGGCTGGCCTCGCGGCCCGCAGCGCGGACGGGGCGGGGCGGGAAGGCAGGCGGCGGCGGGAGCAGGGGGTCGGTGGCGGGAAGACGCGAGCTGCGCACGAGGGGGAAAAGTTTCCGACCCTCAGCAAAAGGCTGAGAAGTTTCGGTCGCATCAGGCGGTGCCAAAGCCAGGCCAACACTGCCCCCGCGTGGAAGCGGCGCGGCGTTGCAGCTGCCTGCTGTACGCGGCCCCGCAGTGGCCGATCAGGGGAAACTGAGGCTCAAAGAGGGCGGGGCGGGCTGTGCAAGTCACGGGAAGAAGGTGTGGTAGAATCAGTCCTTCTCAGAGACCCGCAGGCTCGCCAGAAAGTAGAAATAATGGGTTGAGGGGCGGGGACGTGAGAGTCCAGAAGGGGAGGGGGTGGTCATCCCGGGGATTGAAATCTCGCTCCAGCCCCTACTGAAGGGGGCTTGTAGCACTGCCTCCCGCCCCGTTTTATCTCCCAACAGGGTTTGTCCATACTGTACCTAAATCTGTCGTCTTTCTTCTGGAGCCAGGGCACCCCTTTAAAAAAGGGCTCCCAGCATCCACTAACAGTGGGGTCCCAAGAGCACCCACCACCATCCAGGGCAAACCCCACCGTTAGCAACCCCTTCCTTTCTTGTTAATGCTGTGCCTTGGTGTGGGCTCCGTGGCTGTTTCCTCACTGGCCAGAAGGTGGCGATAAAGACCTGGATTCTGGCTATGGGTGGGGGCGGCGGGGGCGTGTTGGGTCAAACAGCTGCTCGGAGGTGAGAGGGGGCGGGGGCTCAAGCTATGTTCAAAACCAAACCCAAACCCGTTGCCTTCGAGTGGATTCCGATTCATAGTGACCCTATAGGACAGCAGACCTTCCCCCATAGTGTTTCCAAGGCTGTATAATCTTTATGGACGCAAACTGCCACATCTTTCTCCGGAGAGGCTGATGGATTGGAATCGCCGACCTATCGGTTAGCAGACTAACAATCATGTCGCACCAGGACTCCTTCAAACTATGTCCAGGGGGTTAGAACTCAGGTACGGCAGGGCCAAACCTGACAGAAGGTTATGGGGGTGGCACTGGGGATACTGGGTGAGCGCAGTGCTCAGGTGAAATCCCAGCAGTGCCTGCCACCTGGTCTTCTGCCACCTCTTGATGCTGCTTTGAACGCTGCTCCTCCCCCCTCCCCCCCAACACACACACACAACAAGGAGAGAAACATCTGGCCTGGCCCACCCAGATGCTTGCCCTCTGGGAACCAGATGGTGTGAACCCAGTTGGGGGACACAGAAGACAAACATTAATCCACACCCAGGCCTCTTTGCCCTTATCTGGAGTCTGGGCACCCTTACCCCACAGGGGTCAACGATGGAGGCTGGGGTCTCCATGCCCAGGCTCCAGGTCATGACTGGTGCCTGCCGTACATGCAGACAGATCTAGGTCAACAGAGGTTTGGCTAAGGTACAAGGTACATGGCAGGGTCTCTCACTTTCCAGAAGAGGGGCTCACTTAGATCAAGCCCTGGACCCTGAGTGGTGCCTTGTCCCCACCTCTCAGCCTTGTCCCAGCTGTGAGCCCTCCTGGCCCAGGAACCCCGGAGTCCAGCAATCAGGCACTGGGAGAGGCTTGTACCGTGATACCTGGCAGCAGGTCCCAGCCACCTAGGATGTGCGTTTATTTGAGAGGCAAGGGAGGCCTCTCCTCATCCTCTGACCTGAGTCCACCTGTGGGCGTGGGTTTGGGCTCCAGAGGGCATTCACCTCTGAGCCTGAGGCGGTGTTTTCGAGGGCAGGAGCTGATAACCCTTAGGGCGGCCTCTCTTCAGGACTGACTGCAGCCCCAAGTTGGGCAGGAAGGATTCCTAGAGGGAGGAGAGGAACAGCTGGGCACCGCGGGGGCTTTAGGGCAGGAGACGGGGCTCTCCGGGTTCAGGGGGATTTTATGCCACAGCCCCATGGGCAGGCACTGTCGTCATCCCCATTTCATAGATGAGGACCCGGGATACAGAAAGGGGAAGCCACTTACTCCAGGCCTCCCAGCCTACAAGAGGTGGGATCTGAACCCAGACAGCTGAGCTCCAGAGCCCACTCTCTTGACCACTGAGCTTTGACCGGGAAGTAGGGACTCGGGGCTGGGCCATTACAAGTGCTCACGGTACCTGAGAGCCCAGGAAGGCTTGACCCCACACCCGAGGCACCCGGCCCAGTCAGGGGGCTCTGGGTGGTGGGCCACCAGCAGGTGCTCACCAACTTCTGACTCCAGGAGCAGGGCAGTTTGCCCACTTGCTCCAGGATGTTGTGAGCATCCAGGTGGGTTTTGAGGTGCCCCCACTGGCTCTGAGTGGATGCCCTGTGGATGCAGGGCAGGCCGCTGCTCATGGAGGTGTTCTCAAAGAGATGGCCCAGCGGCTCTTGGGTGGGCCTGAGGGAGACAGGAGGCCGTGAGCTTGTGGACCCCGAGTCCCAGGCCCACCCATGGCTGGCAGGGCCCCGCCTGGAGGTCTGCAAGGTGATGAGGGAGCCTCACAGGCCAGGGCAGTCCCAGCTCCACGAGGAGCTGGCTGTGGCCTTCTCCTGCCTGGCCCCAGGGCACAGGGTTCTGGGCAAACTCTCCAGCCATCTTGAGACACTCCTGAACACCTGCTCTGACACAAAGGGCTGAGAGGCTGTCTCGCTCTCCAGGAGGCTCTGCCGGACTGTGGGAGAGAGGGCACAGGTCAGACCCTAACTGGGCAAGCGGTGCCCCCGCCCTCCCCTTCCTCCTCTGGCACGCAAGGCCAGGCAGAGCCCCGTCTCCATGGCAACCCAAGGCTCCCCAGCCCCTTCTGGCTGCCTCCAGAACAGACTTGGGTTTTAAAACTATCTTAACATGACTGTTTCTGCCATTATTACCTAGGCTGTGCCCCCCAACAACAATCCTGTTCAGGCTCAAAATGGGTCCCCTTTCCCACAGTGGGAGGGTCCATCACCCCACCATGGAACTCTAAGAGACAATGGATGGCTGGAGGGCGTGTCTCAGGGTGGAGAGCCTTTTGTGCCCAGCATCTGGCCTTCTGGCTGGTCAAGGACCCTGAATTGCCCAAGGGCTGCCTTAGGATGGAAATGACTGGGCAGCAGCAGGCCACGCCCCCCTCTTCTCCTGTGCACCCTGGTGCCCTGGGGTGGTGACCACAGCTCCTTCTGGCCAGGGGCTGGCAAGGAAGTGTCTCTCATGTCAGCCACTGCCATTGGCAACAGATCGTGTCTCCTGGGCTTCCTTGTCCTTTCCTTGGATTCCCAAGAGTGGCCCTGGGGCACTCTGGCTTCTATTCCTTGCTGCCCTGTGACCTTCACAAGCCCCTTGTGCTCTAGGGGCCTCAGTTCCCCATCTAACAACCAGAGGCTGGGCAAGCCGTAGCTCCCATCTCCAACTTCCTGTGACCCTAAAGAGGCTGGGTGGGGTTCCTCCTGAATCCAAGAAGGTTCTGGATTTATAGAGCTGAACCCACAGCTAGGCTTTGGGGCTGCTGTTTCCTCAAACTGCACATAGTAGGTGCTCAATGAACAGATGCAGGATGTTGGCTGCTGGAGGCCCTGAGGGCTGCTGGTCCTGCCACACTGGGCTGAGAAGAGAAGAGGTGGGCAGATGGAGAAAAGTTTGTAAAGGTCATGGCAGTCCAAGGACATCACTTCTTCACACCAGCCTCTTGCCACCCATTCAAAACACTCACTGTAAACTGTGCCATAGACACTATGACACCCATTCCCAGGGAGCAGAGAGCAAACTTTTGCTGGGAACCTGGACTGGGCAGCTCCAGCTTGGAGCTGGTGGAGTTTAACTTCTTTGCCCAGCCAGTGGTGCCACCTCCCTGGGAGAGGTAAGAGGTCTGTTTTTGTGGAGATGGGAAGTGATGCTTTGGGTGGCATCTGGACCTTCTCCAGCCCCTGTAGGCTGCAGGGTCGGGAGGCTGTGGGTGCTGGCTCCAAAACAGATCCCTTGGCAGTGAAAAGTCCTGCTGTGGTGGCCAGGCCTGGGTGGCCATTGTCTCCTGAGCCACCACTGTGGCTACTCCCTGGTAGTACTCTGCTGGACCGAGGACCTCAATGAAGGTCACTCTGACATCTTCCAAACAGGCCAGTTCAGGTGCCAATGAAGGGTCAGTGGCCTTTGACCCTGGCAGACAGCCCTTCACTCCAGGGTCCAGCGCCACAGCCTCTGTACTCCTGTTCCAAGCTGGAGCTCTCCTAAAGTACCGCCCCTCCCCCATCTTCTCTGCTTACTCGCACAACTGCGCTCCCAGTAGCGGAGTGCTGTGTCCCGTAGGGTCTCGTCAGCGAATCGCACTCGGAAAGGGCAACACCGCTTTCGAGGCCTCGGTCCTTCCCTGGAGGAACT
Organism: Dugong dugon; assembly: GCA_030035585.1. Classification (NCBI taxonomy): domain Eukaryota; kingdom Metazoa; phylum Chordata; class Mammalia; order Sirenia; family Dugongidae; genus Dugong; species Dugong dugon. The sequence continues at coordinate 74,270,269 of CM057471.1, forward strand.
GTGAGTGAGCACGGCTTTGAGCTTGGAGGACTGTGCACTGTGGAGCCTGCTGAGAGAGGCTGGTGATGCCAGCAGCTGAGCCCACAGCCCCCACCTCACCCTACCCCAGGCAACACACATCCACCACCATGGGACTCTCCTCAATGCATCTGTAAAATGAAGCCATTTTACAATCACAATCAGAGCACATCCTACCTGCCAGGCTCAGGATGGAACATGCCTCATCCTACCAAGCCCGGACAATCCTGTGAAACACGATCATCATTCCCATTTTACAGATGAGGAAACTGAGACACAGATTTTTTTTTTAATTTGCCCAAGGTCACATAGCTGCTAAGGGGTGAAGTCAAGATCTGAACCCTGGTTTCAGAGATGGCACTCTTATATAGCAAGCATTTTAGCAAAGGGAATAAGAACATGAACTCAGGAGTCAGGCAGCACTGAGTTTCCATCCTGACTCTTTTGAGCCTCAGTTGCCTTATCTGTAAAATGGAGATCATTAGGTGTCCGCTGTACAGAGCTATGAAGAGATGAAATGGGTTAATGTCTGCAAAGGGCCCAGCCCAGGGTCTGCAGGGCTCAGAGTGAACATCTCTAACTGGGAGCAGTTCTTATTACTATAATAATTATGTTAATTGTTTGCATTTCCTAATTATTATCATCGACGGTCTCAATTATGCCACTTCTTAGCCATGGGACCTAGGTCAGGGGACTCAACCTCCCTCGAGTCTCCCGTTTGCACTTTTCTCCTTTAAATTACATACCTTATACCAAAAACCAAAACCTGTTGCCATTGAGTCGATTCCCACCCAGCACAATCATATCAGTCTCGTAAGAGTTTGGTGAATATCAAATAACTTATGTGATGCATCTAGTACAGGGCCTGGCTCAGGGCTTGTGCTCAACAAAGAGTACCTGTTATTGTTACATTTTTTGTTATTAATTTTGGCCTAAAGGACAAAGCTACAGAAAGGCCTGCTTGATCCACATGTGGCTCTGTATTCAGAAATGCTATGTTTGACCTTAAATGTGTGTATATTTATATGTCTGCATCCATTTAACTGACCACATCTGTATGTCTGCATGGCTCTGGAGGGGCTGATTTCCATCAGTCTACTCAAGAGCTAATCAGCCCAGAGGTGTCTAGGACAGTGCCTGGGACCTAGTTATCCAGCTGTTGTCTGCTTATGAGCACCTATTCTGGGCTTGCCTCAGTGCCAGGCAAAGGTGTGAGAGGCACCCCAGGTCTACCAGCAAGTCCAAAGTCTCTGCTTCTCCACGCAAGGGCTACTGGGGCCTATTCTAATGCACTTCATTGTGACCTTTTGGGCCTACCAGGGAATTTCACACATGGCAAGGAGTTCAAATACTGTCTTTTGACTATGAAAATCTATGAACATGTTAGCCCCCACTTTTACATGCATGAGATAATAAGTTCCATGTTTTTCATTTATTATATCTTGTGAGATGTAGTGTGTTTATTTGGCTTGATTGGTTTAAAGTTCCTAGGTTGGCAAATACGTTTCATTTCTTGTGACTACTCTGATCCATCAGTAGTGTCTGCCTGGAGCACCGTGCCAGGAAGGATTCTGAGACTCAGTGGGGAAATGTGCTGTGATCAGTTAGTACTGTCTGCCATAGGTACAGGATGAGGAAGAGTGGTATGGGTGCTAGGTACTTGCCCTCCCTGATCTTTAAATTTGTGAGCAGTCTCTTCACCCTTCACCCTGTGAAGCTTGTTTAAGTTGGAGAAATTTTTTCTACTTTCTTTTCCACCTCCACTAGGGCTATGACATGTAGGTTCAAGTGAGCTGTTCTCTTCTCCTACCTCCATCCCTGACTTCATTTCCCCTCATATTTGACATATAGTAAATACCTAATAAAAGTTAGAGGAAGAAATGGATGAATGAATGGTGGGATGGGTAAAAGAATGGAAGATTGGGTGGGTGGGTTATGGATGGATGGATGGACTGATGAATGAATTAATGAAATGATCAGAATAGAAGTACTGAATCATGGTGAATAAGTGGATGGATGATTATGTAAATGAGTATGGATTTATGGATAGCTTCATGACTAGATTAGGGATGGATAGTGTCCTGGATTTACAAGTGGATGGAAGGATTTGCAGATGGTTGGATTCATGGATGGCTATATAGAATCATGAGATTTTGTGGATGGGTGGATGGATGGATGAATGGATGGATGGATGGATGGATGGATGGATCAATGGAGTCATAGGTTCAAGAGTAGATAGGTGGCTGCATGGATGGATGGAGAAGTTCATGAATAGATTGGTAAAAGACCTGGTTCTTGGATAAGATGTATGCAAGGGTGGATGGGCAAATGGGAGAATGAATACATGAACAAGTTCATGAATGCACTATAAATGTGTTGGCAGAAGACCTGATTAATAAATGGATGGATGGATAATTCAAGCAGAAGACATTATTCATGGATAGATCTATGTAACGACAGATGAGTGGATGGATGGCTGGATTCATGGATGGATTATGAATGCTTTGGAAGAAGACCTGGTTCATGAATGGACAGATGAATGGATGAATAGGTAGTAGAAAGACAGATTCATGGATGGATGGGTAAAAGAGGAAAGAACAGAAGGAAAGAAATATCCTTTCTTCCCACTCCCCTACTCCCATCCCTCCTATAACTCACCGGTTGGTCTTCCTGACCGTGGTGACTTGTGAGCAGTCACTCTTCAGGGACCCCAGGTCAGGTGTCTGATGGAGCAAAATCTTAAGACTCTGTGTGGATAAAGGCGGCTCCCGAAAGAACGATGGTTGGCCCCTTGAAGACAAATAGTCCACAACTGTCATGAGTAGTCAGGGTTCCATACCCCTAGAGCAACTGTTGCAACCCTCTCCCTACCAAAGAGGTGGCTGACACTTACCGCAGGTCTGGGAGGAATGAGAAGTTGGGACACTGAGGAGAATCTCGGCAGTGCTTTGACACACGCACTTGATGTTGCGATGCTGAGGATGCTGGGAGCCAGGAGGAGGCGGAAATAGTTATGATCCGTCCAGCTGTAGGACAGCCCTTACTAGGCTCTTCCTAGTTATACAGCGTTGGGCCTCAGTTTCCTCATCTGTAAAATGGGGGCAATAGTAGCCCTGCCCTCAAGGGGTAGTTGTGAGGACTCCCTGAGGTTATCAAATAACATTAGCATCATTCTCAGCCTGGGGTGGGACAAGGGAGGGACCGTGGGACCAACCCCCACCGGAAATGATTCAGCCCCGCCCTTACCCGCATCCCCGCCCTGCCCCACCCGGTAGTCCCCAGGCCAGGCCTCACTCTGTTGTTTCGGTGGCTGCTCGTCACTCTTCGAGCAGAGATGGCACAGGAACTCACGGAACCTGTTAGGGAGGAACTCTCGTAGCAGGGCCCCGAAAGCCCTCGGGGCCTCCCTGGCCAAGCCCCTCCGGTGGTCCTCCTTCTTTCTAGGCGTTGGACGCCGGGACGCCGATGGCCCCCGGGGCGCGCCGGCCGAGAGCACGGGCGGCAGCAGCAGGGAGCTCAGCACTGCCGGGTTCTGCGCCACCCGCTGGACCACCGTGGGCAGGGCGGGCAGGCGCAGCGCGGGGCTCCCGACGTCCACCCCAGGATCTGTGGCCTGGTGCACCAGTATGTCCGGGAGCCCGTGCCTAGGGGCCGGCCACCACGGGGCCTCGACTCCGGGGCCTCTTGAGCCCCTTGAGCCGCCTGCGCCATCCTGCGGAGAGACCGCTCGGAGCTCGGGCAGGGTCAGCCAGGGCAGCAGCGGGTCTTTCCTCATTCGGAGATCTCCATCACCGGGAAACCCCTTGGGCGCCACCTCCTGGGCCCCCGGCTTGAGGTGACACTGGAGCATGTCTGGCCCTGCGCTCAGCTCAGGGCATCCTCACGCCGGCTAGCGGTGGGGAAGTGCCGTGTGAGGTGGGGGGAAGGGCAGAGATAGAGCAGCCCCCAGACCATAGTGCCTAGAGTGGGGCAGTGCGGTTTGGAGGTTAACATCACGAGTTCTGCAGACAGTGGCCTCAGGATAGAGCTCCCGAGCTTCTGTTTCCTCATTTGAGAAGTGATGACGGTAGACCTTTGGGCTGCTGTGACGTTTACATGAGCAAGTACATGGAAATCGCTTAGAACGGTACTAGGCACATTGTAAGTGCTCAATAAAAACTAGCTGCTATTCTTAATATTTTAAAATTATTATTATTTAGGATTTAGTCTCAACTTCACTTTTAGCTGTGTCACCTTGGGCAAGCCAGTTAATTGACTTCTCTCAGCCTCTTCATCTGTAGAATGGGGACAACGGGAGTACCTGCCTCTTTGTGAGAGTGAAATGGCATCACGCCAGTGGAAAATACTCAGCACATGGTGTGTTCAAATTGTGGAGGCTAGTACTGTTAATTAGCACTCCACTGGGAGTTAGGAAGCCTGGGACCAGCAGTTCACCAATCCTGGTGGTGCCTCAGAGGCCCTAGGAGGGGAGATTGTTGAAAATACAGATGGCTGTCCCCACCTCCCACCCCAGATTTTGATTCAGTAGATCTGGGGTGGGGCCAAGACACATTGTTAACAAACTGCCTCCTTTGGGAGCCAGGGCCTCAACCCCGCTCCCAGCTCTGACACTGGGGATCTCCAAGCCTGCTTCCTCCCCACCACACCCCATCCCAAGATTGTTTCAGCTTGGAGCTGGCTCCCGGTGTCACACTCACCCTGGTGGGACTTCTGGGTGGGGCCTGAGAAGGTCCCAAGAGCTTAGAGCCCCCTAACAGGTGGGCCGGTCCCTGAGCGAGCCCATCTTCCTGGCCCTGGTCCCACGGTGGGCGCTTCCCTGCTGCCTCCAGGACCTCTTCGGGGTCATTGTGATCCGCTCCTCACCCACAGCCACCTGAAGAGCAGAGGGCACTGAGGCTTGGGGGGAGAGGGTGGGGCTGCTGAGTCCAGGGGACTGAAGGGGCAAGGAGCAAGTGGGACTCCTGACCAGGGAGGGAGGCAGGAGGCCCAGGTGGGTCATATTTGGTCAGGAGACTGGCTAGGTGGCTCTTGAAGCAGAACTTCTGCTGCAAGGCTGGTCAGTGAGGAATGCAGTGGCCTGGAAACTACGAAATCCAATTTCAAGTGCATGTTCTGCTGCTGTTTTTTGCATGACGCGACAAGTCCCTCTGTTCTCCGAGCTCCATTGTAAAATAGACTGATGGACTCTCAGCTGAGAGGGGGCAGGGAAGAGGCACATATTGTGAAACTTGGATGAGAGTCAAGGGTAGTCTGAACTAGTAGTTTCATTGTCATGGTAGTTTTACAGTCTGGAAATGAAAATATGCTTTGTAATTCAAATTACAGGGCATCTGCCTGGAGAAGGCATCACAAAAGATGTTTGCCATTTTCTGCAAATGCTCCTTAACTAGGGATGTAGGGGCATACCTCCTTGGGGAGTTAGAATATTGAGTGGGGAGGTGAGAAATCTTTATATTTATCCAAAGGGTGTGTGAATTTTTAAAAATTAGGTGAGGAACACCAGACTAATTAGACAATGTCTAAAAAGCCCTCCAGCCCTTGAATTCTGCCAACATTTACTGAGTAGCTACTATGTGCTAGGCTTGGGAATTCAAAAAGGTTTTGAGGTCAGGGGACTGGGCAGACCTGGAAGGGCCTTGGAGGTCTGGGTGTGGGGACGGGGCTTTCTTTTTCGTTGGCAGAAAATAAAAGTGGGGGTAGATTTTTATGAAGGAGCCCTAGTGGCAAAAATGGTTAAGCAATCAGCTGCTACCTGAACCCACCTAGCTGCTCTGCAGGAGAAAGAATTGGTGATCTGCTTCCATAAAGATTATAGCCAAGAAAACCCCATGGGGCAGTTCTACTCTGTCACATAGGGTCGCTATTAGTTGAAATTGGCTCCATGGCACCTAACAACAGATTTTTAGGCATGTGAAGAGCTGCCATCAGAGCCCTCCCACAAAAGAGAATTCTAGACACTCCCAGCAGTAGAAATTGCCCAGGATCTATCTTCTTCCCTGTACCAAGACCAAATCCACTGCTGTTGAGTCTGACTCATAGTGACCCCAAAGGGTTTCCAAGGCTGTAAACATTTACAGAAGCCGCAGAGCAGCTGGTGGGTTTGAACCACTGACCTTCCAGTTAGCAGCTGAGTGCTTTAATCACTGCACTACCAGGGCTTCCTCTTCTCTTAGAGACATGGGAAATAAAGCTTGGAAGAGGGGTCCACGTCAGGGCAACCAAGTCTGACCTGAAGTAGGCTGGAGAAGATGCCAAATAATTTGTACATAAACAGATATAGGGGGCTGAACTGCAGCCGGGACTTTTCAGTGCTCCCACCCCCCATAGCTTTCACTTCGTTAGAGCAAACACACGTTGATCACCTCCTCTGTGCAACACCCAGATGAAGGCACTGTAAATTTAAGGCCAGGATGTCAGCTTAGGAAACATGAACTTACTAATGATGACTATGGAGCCCTGATGGCACAGTGGTTAAATGCTGGGCTGCTAACCAAAAGTTCAGCGAGTTGAAATCGCCAGCCGCTCCACGGGAGAAAGATGTGGCAATCTGCTTTCTCTTCTTTGATTCCGACTCGTAACGACCCTACAGGACAGAGTGAAACCGCCCCACATGGTTTCCAAGGCGTGGCTGGTGGATTTGAACTGCCGACATTTTGGTTAGCAGCTGAACGCTTAACCCCATCAGGACTCCCGGTAAAGATTACAGGCTTGGAAATCCTATGGGGCAGTTCTACTCTGTCCTATAGGGTTGCTTCTGTGTTGGAATCAACTCGACGGCAGTGGCTTGTATTGTTCTTTGTAATGATGATGAATATTGTAATAACAGCTTCCATTTCCTGAGAACCCACAGAGCAAGTGTGGTGCTGAATGCTTGACGTGCAATATCTCACTAATGCAACCCTCAGAGCATCGGAAAGTGAGCAATCACCTCTGTGTGGCAGTAGAAGTGACTAAAGCTTGGAGAGCTTAACAGAGCCTACCTACCTGCAAGCTCACATTCCCATCACGGCTGCTTCAGGGGTCCACTCCAGAATTTCTATGCTGTATAGAAATGGCCTAGGGTAGGGCAACCTGTTTGGACTGCAAACTTCATAGACTTGTTCTGCTTACTTGGAGTGGTAATCCCTTAGCCTTGCCGAGATTATTTCTTTTTCTTTTCTTTATTTTATAGGCAGTATATTAATCTAAGATGCTTATGGGAAAGGGTGTGATGCGAGGAGTAAACGCTTTTTCACCCAGTGGAAAACCCACAGAACACTAGTTTTTAAAAGCCCAGCCTCGCAGCCTCCAAATGAACTCGTGCACGTGCTAGAGACCGGGTGATGGTCTGGTGCTGCGGCTCTTTTAAGTTGGGGAGGTCCTTCTGTACAAGGAAAACTCAAGCCAGGGTCGGGAACCCGCGGGACTAGGAGAGCCGATCCCAGGGCGGAGCCAGTCCTGGCTCCGCCCTCCGGGCGCCCGGAAGTGACGTGATGTGAGCGGACAAAGGTATCGCCTGCTGGCTGGGTGCTGCGGTCGCGTTTGGTCGTGGTTTTGTGGAGCAGGCTGTAGACCTGTGGGGTCTCTGCTACTCTCCTTTCCTCTCCGTCCTCTTCTCCCGGGTTCCGGGAGTCCTTGCCCGGGGTGAGTACCACGAAGCTGTGCGGAAGGCAACGGCCTCTGGGAGAGGGGAGGCCTCGACCCCCAACTGCCTCGGCACCGTGAAGATCCGGCTGGCCACGTGACCCGGGCGCGCTGCGTTCGTGCCAGCCTCGGCCCCTCGTGCGTGCCCCGGAGGTCCGCGGGCTGGACCTGGGTAGGAACTCCCGGAGGCTGCAAGGCGTGGGGTGCAGGAGGAAAGCCGAGGCACCCCAAGCCTGGGCCGGGTACTCCCGTATACCGGCCCTCAGACCACAGCAGGTCTCTTTCACTCTGCCTTAGTCTTCCCGACGAGAAACGAAGATAAGGATTGCAGTCACCTCGGAGAGCGGGTGTGAGGATTTATTAAAATATTCAGTTCAAAGCCAGGCACAATTAAGTTCGCGTTGAGTAGGAGCTGCTATCACATTTAACCTTGCGCTCAGCCCCAGCTCTGGCCGGACACAGGTGCAGCTCATAAGACAGCTCGCTGCCAAGAGGCCTTGGAGCCAAGGTCAGCCAGTTTGTAGGGAGGCTGCCGTGTTGCAAAGACCAGGCTTTGCTGCCTACGAACTGTGTGACCTTTTTCCTCTCTGGACCTTGGTTTCTCTGTTTGAAACAGCTGGTGTCAGAGGCTCTGAAGGTGGGGTGGGGCAGTGTAGCAGATGGTTGTGATGTATAGAATAATTGTGTAGTGAGATGGGATGGGTTCCTGGGAGGGACCAGGGCTTTGACTGGGCTAAGAAGCCTGGATTGCCTCCTTAATTCTGTTTCAGGTTTCCTCCATTTTAAGGCATATCACTTTCCTTTAGTGTATTGTTTTTTCTGTCGGTAGACTGGGGACTGCAGGAGAGTTGGAGGTACATGTGGAATGCTTTCATGGAGGTCAGAAGCCATGGAGTCACAAGGGTAGTGTCAGAAAAATCTCGGCAGTGGTTCTGTGCTTATGCTGGAGGGAAGCACACTCCCTCCCTTGTAGATTTGCAGAGTTGCAGGGTCTACTGGAGTGACTGCCCGGCATAACAGTAGTGATTCCTTAGGTGTGTCTAATACTCTATAGGCTGTACCGCATTTCAACCCATTTTTCTCATTTCATCATCACGATCGGCAGAGTTGATGAGAATCTAATTTGACAGAGATTACTAAGCTCAGGAGATAATATGTGCCAGGCACTGTGTGGAGCAGTTTATGCTTTTCATATGCACACGTAACCTTCACAGGCTTCTGTAAAGTCAGTATTGCTGTTCTCATTTTGTAGAGAAAGTAACTTAGGATCAGTGAGGTTAAGTAAGTGTCTTATCTGAGCTTACACTGCCATAAAAGCAGAGCCAAGATTCAGACCTGGTTTATCTGACTCCCCCGGAACCTTTTTTTTTTTTTTTTAATCTTTTTCTTTTTCTTGTCTTTTTTATTGAGCAGCTTGTCATTCTTATATGTTGAACTGCTATCCACAGAAATCCTGGGCGAACAGGCCCTGTCCACAAGGAGGGAGGAGGTAACTTCAGACAGGCTTTTGCTTCCTGTTGCCTTCAGGAGTTTTCTTGGAGACAGTTAAATGAAGAGGTTGATTATGCAAAGGACTGATGGTGACAGCTCAAGCACCATCTTCCATGGGTGCTGGGAAAAGAAGTAGATGTTAGGGTGGCTGCCCACGTGTCTCCTTAAGCACCTTAGAGGAGGAGGAGGAGGGGAAGGCCAGATGACACTCTGCCTGTTGAGGAGCAGAAGTTAATGATGAGCAAAGGGCTTCTGTTCACCTCCAAGCTAACCTAGAGTGCACACAAAGCCGGTTTGTGCTGTGGCCCGCCTTCCCGGGGGAGCAGAGTATAGAGGACGTCCTGTGGTTTCACTGCCCGACCCTGTGGTCCCAGCCGACTCCTGGAGACTGCCTACGCTGCTCAAATCTGGACACTGGTGCTTAAGTGCAGACAGGGCCCCAGGAATCACGTTAACTAGTGAATCAGCTGTTAGAGCAAATGGCAAAGCTATACTTGCCATTTCCCAGCCTAGATGTGCCTCCCCTGGCTTGTTGCTAGAATCTGTAAGTGGAATTCTTGTAAATTAGTTATTCAGGGGACCTTGGCATTTAAAAGAATCATGTAAAGCATAAAATTATATTGTCAGTAATGGCTCTCAGTGTTACCAGTTTTGAACGGTTAGATTTTTGTCTGTAGGATTTTCTTAAAAGTGGAAAATGGCTGTAGCCGCAAAAACTCATTCTTTCATTCATTCAACAACTTTAGTAAACACCAGCCCTGTATTAGGTGCCGTGCTAATGGTATACAAGATAATGTCCTTGCTCCCAAAGGAGCTTTCAGTCTGGTGGGGGAGGCCAACAAATTGGCAGTATGGAAGCTTTTGGCCCCAAATGGATTCTGTTCATTTGATCAGAAGTGACCTTTTTGTTGAGTGCCTTTGTGCTATATGGGATGCACAAGGAATAGAGTGATAAACTTCAGGATGTTGACTGCTCTCTAAGGAGCTCCCCATCCAGCGAGGAAGATAGATTTGAATACAAAGCCAGAAGTTTGCCAAGACAGTGGGTGGTGAGAGGGGGAAAGGGCTGATCTCTGAGCTCTGGTCTGAATTGGAGCACTGCTGGTGTGAAGGGTTGTTTTGAATGCTGTCCTCGCTGGGTGATTGAGGCTCTGGAAGGACTGTGATGATTGCTGTGGTACCTGTTGGCAGGTGGTGGACAGCCCACTTGGCCTGGTCCTTACCCCCTTCAGACTCCATGCAAGTAGCCCCCACACCCGGCTACGTGGTGTCGCTCAGGTTGGTGGCCCCTTTTCCTGTCAGCTCTCAGGGAGCCACAGTGATGTCCATGCTGCCATGGCCAGCATTCGTGTGTGTTGGCAGGTCTCTACATTGTTTTGCTTGCTGTGTACCTCATTCATCTGAGTAGTGGGCCACTTTTTCTTTCTGGGAGGTATGGCTTCAAGTGCTGGGACACTGGTGGGGGAGCACTGCAGTGAGCCAAGGAGGGTGCAGTATTTAGAACCAAGGCCCCCCTTAGCCTGTTAGCCCAGAGGCTACATGATTGGTGCAGTGACTGTCGCTTGTTGTCATCATGGCCCTAAAACCTGAACAGTGAAGTCAGGGTATCAGTCTGAATAGATTCAGGAATCTGAAGAGGTATTTGAGCTGAATTCTCTGGGCACAGCTAAAGGGTGCCATTATGGGTGGAAACAGTGCCCAAGTCACAGATCTAAGGAGGACTGGACCTTGGTGGAGCACATGGATGTTACCAGCTCTCGTCTGATCCCTGAGAGCCCAGCGTGTGACTGTGTTGATGAAGAGGACCCAAATCTGCTGAAGAAGCCAGGTCCAGCGATGGAGAGCAGGCCCTTTCCCATTTGCTCTCAGTAGCTGTGGTGGGCCCTTCCCTGCTGCCCCCACTGACTGGCTGAGTCCTCTAGAAAGGGCTGACTGACTAGTGACAGAAGCAGAATTGCGTCCCACTTCGGCTTGGTGCGGTCAAGAGCATTTTGAGCTGTTCGGCCGAGTGTGCCTGCTGCTTCTGGAGGGCACCTTCTGTTTCAGGACAAGCTCAGTCAGGCTGTGCAATGGGTGCTACTAACAGATATGACCAATGAAGATTCTTTAGCTTTTCTTGTGTTTTGTTCCCCTTCCTCTTTTTATAGTCTCTAAATTATGTGTCTTGACGGCCTTGTGTATGTCCTCAGGCTACTTTTTATCTGATCATGTCTCTTGAAGCATTCCTTGATTTTATATTTTTTTCCTTGAGGATTATATTTGGGTTCTACATGTTGACGACTCCTGCGTTGACCCTATAATTCCAGGGGTCAGTGATGTCCTTCTGGGCTTATTACAACCAAAGGAGTAGTGTAAAGGTGGGCGGGGGAACAAAAGCCGGGAGCACAGGAGCTTTCCTGAAGGAGTAGAGAGATTTCCTCCCTGTCCCCACGGCTCCTCCCCACTGTGCCTACACACAGTCCCTCCCTGTGGGAGCTTACAGGCCAGTGTTGGGGCAGATCATTCTTCTGTCACCTATTGCACTGAGGGACGCCTGGGGGTTCAGTGCTGGGATGCAGTGATGAACAGGCAAGGGCCTGCCCTCTGGAGCTTACATTCTAGTGGGGGCTGAAAGATAGTAAGTAGTGTTATTTCTGATAGAAATACAGAAGTGAAGGCAGCAAAGCATAGTGATTGGCTAAGGAGGTTGGAGGAAGCCAGTTAGATAGGCTGGTCAGGGAGGGCCTCTTTGAGGAGGCAACACCTAAGCTGAGACCCAGATGACGAGAATGAACTGACCACATGGGAGGAGCAGTCAAGGCCTAGGGCTTGTGCGCAGACCTCTTGACCCTTGGTAGTTTACCTCACTTCCATCTGTATCAGATCCTTTATCTGTAAAATGGGGATGATTGTAGTACCTGACTCACGAGGTGATTTGTGGGAAAGGTTGAGTGGTACATGAAAAGTGCTTAGTATATGTCCAGCAACATGCACGCTGCCGCTGCTGCGATTGTCAGCACTGATGCTGCTTGTTTACTTCTCGGCCTCAGATGGGGTCACAGCGTACCCCCTCACCCTTCAGAAACTCTCAGTTGATTGGCTACTACTGACAGACTAGACCGGCAGCCCCTAGCATGTACTCAGGGCGCCCCCACAAGCCAGGCCTGGTCTGCTTTTCCAGGCTCTTCTCCCACATTATTCTCTCTCCACATGTCAGCTGGCCGAGCCCATCACCATTCCTCACGCACTGTCATGCTGTGCTGCCTCTGCCTGTGACCCCCAGATCCTCTGCCTTATCCAGAGCACTCCTTGTCCTTCAAGGCCCAGCTTAGGAGTTGTCTTCCCTGGGCTGCTGCCCCTACCTGCCATTCAGAAGGGATTCCTCCATTCTTTGCACTCTGACAGCACTGTATGGCTCAGAGGCCTCAGTTTTTCTGCCTTGTATTTAGTTGGTTCCATATTTTTCAGGTCTCCTACTGTAAGCTCTCTGAGAGTTGGTATTTTATCTTGGTAAGCCTTGTAGCAAGGAGCTCTAGTGGTGCAGTGATTAAGAGCCCAGCTGCTAACCAAAAGGTCATCGGTTCGAACCCACTAGCTGCTCCATGGGAGAAATGTGGCAGTCTGCTTCTGTAAAGATTACAGCCTTGGAAACCCTATGGGGTAGTGTCTTAGGCTGGGTTCTCTAGAGAAGCCAAACTAATAAAGCATATATATACAGAGAGAGAGAGAAATTTATCTCAGGGAAATGGCTCATGTGGTTGTAGAGGCTGGCAAGTCCCAAGTCCGTGGGTGAGGCATCAGACTGGAGGCTTCTCCTGACACATGTAGCTGCAGAGGGTAACCCAAGACCCCACAGGTCAGACGGCAGGCTACTGGCCCAAGTCTCAAGAACTGGAGGTCAGATGCTGATGAGCTGAATGTAGGATCCAGAGCAGAGCAAGAACCAGGGAGCTTTGCCACAGAGTCCACATATATTGCATGCAGACCACACCCCCGAGGAAACTCCCTTTCAGCTGATTGGCTACTCACAACAGATCCCATCATGGAGATGATTACATCATTATACAACTGCCAAACTGCCTCATAACTGCCATAACGCTGAGGATCATGTCCCAGCCAAGTTGATACACAACCTTAACGATTATAGGCAGTTCTACTCTGTCCTGTAGGGTCGTTATGAGTCGGAATTGACTCAAAGGCAGTGGGTTTTGTTTTTTGTTTTTTTAAGCCTCTTAGCAACCAGAACAGTCCCTTACGTGTGGTGAATGTTAGTTGACTATATAGCCAGTGCCTCAGGTAGAGATGTGATCTGTCCACCCCTCCCTGGCACAGTGTGGCCCGGCTGGCTGAGTGCACAGCTGCCAAGTCGCCTCACTCTCCTGCTGCTTGTGGTGGCCCTTTGCTTTGCTGCCAGGGCATTGTCTGCTGTTCTGTAATTCCCTCCCCCCCGCCATGGTAATAGTCTTCTAATTGGTGTCTGCATGCACTCTTGCCCCCTACAGTCCATGTAGCTGTCAACACAGTCTTCCAGAAACAGATATTTTCATGCCTGATTAACCTTAGAGTGGTCAGGTGCATACTCTTTAGGGTAAAGCCCAAACTACTAAATGTGACCCATAGACTTGAGTTTCCAGTTGCAAAGGCTCTTTGCATGCTCCTTGCTTCCTGGAGCAATATTCTTGCCTTCTGTTTGTTTGGCTAACTCTACCTCATTCTTTAGTCTCAGTTTCTATGTCCCTTCCTCGAGGATGCCTTCCCGGATCTCCCCCAACGGAGTTAGGTTCCTGTGGTGTATGCTCTTAAGTTTCTCCTTCGCAGCCCTCACCACCCTTGTAATTATTTGTATCTACATGTAATTTTTATTGTCTGGCTGTATCATTGTTACAGCACACTACCTGGCACAGAGTCCCCGCTCATTGTTAGTAAAAGAATGGACCCCACGCGTGAGCTTGTTTCTCTGTTTATGAGTGAGAGGGGAAAAGGGGGCATGGGGACACCTCAGGCCCTTCTCAGGATCAGCTAGAATGAGTTCCTTGCTTTGCTGTCCTTTCTTCTAAATGCAGATTGGGATTATATATCCTTTGGCTTCAGAAGCCACTGAGTCAGGTGTGGCTGAAGAAGTAGAAGCCAGGACTTCTGGTCTCTTGCTTTGCTATGAAGACAGCTTTGCAGAATCACTTGAATGCAAGAGACTGAAGGTACTATCATCCAAGGGGCAGGAGCAGATTTGAGATCGTGAACATTCTTCTACATCAGGCAAGATCGTGTGACGCAAAGCCTGGGGTGAGACTGGCCCTCTACCTGAGGGAGCCTTTCCACTGGGTACCTGGACTGGGCTGATTTTCTCCTCTTTTTCTTGCACAGGAGAGGCACTGTTGCTGAGCACTTGAGCAGAGACGTGGTTGGTAACAATATGACAAGCGAGGTGATAGAAGACGAGAAGCAATTCTACTCAAAGGCCAAGACATACTGGAAAGAAGTCCCACCCACAGTGGACGGCATGCTCGGGGGGTATGGCCACATCTCCAGCATCGACATCAACAGCTCCCGGAAGTTCCTGCAGAGGTTTTTGAGGGTAGGCAGGTCTGGTGTGCTCTCCAGGAGGAGAGGCTGTGGCTCTGGTGGCACCACCTGGTCTGCATGGGGTGCCACCTTTCACGTGTAGCACCACAGGGTCTTCGGTTGACTGTATTGAACAGCAAGGCCTCTGTGTAGGGGCGAGACTTCTGGGTGGTGGACTTTGCTTTAAGGTCACCAGACAGAAGCTGGCTGTTGTGCTGGGGAACCCGGGTGCTGGAATATAGAAGTCTGTTCAGTTTTGCCGGGGATGAGATTTTTACTCTCCTGCCATGTTTGTGGGCATTTGGCTATTCTGCTGTAGGAAGACTCCTAGTTCCTCACTGTGGTTTTAGCCCAATGCCTTTCACCCCCACCCTCCTCTCTACAGGCTGGGATCTCTGTGGTGGAGCCTCCCCTGGGCCCTTCTTTCTGGTTTCTTCCCCGTGGCAAGCCCTGGAGGCTGCTGCTTGCTCCCCTGCTTTGTCCAGTGTCTCCTCCTCCACCCACGTTCCATCTTCCCGAGTTTGTTGAACTCCCTTGTTCACCGATTGTCCCTTTTCCATTCTTTTCACTGTGCTGTCATTTTAATGGGGTCTCAGGATGGATAGGAAATCAATGCACACACTCAGGCTGTCACCTCTAAGTGGAAGTCAGCTTTTCGTTTTAGAAACATGGGGCCCAGATAAAGGAGAATATCCTGCGCGTACATCCATTGACAGTCCCCATCAGCGGGTTGGTAGCTTGTACTGAGTCCTGATTTGAGTCTTTCCTGGGGCTAATAGGGACCTGCCCCTTTGCAGTGACAAGGTCTCTGGGTTTCCCACCCTTCCCTATAGATTATACCTTTCTCTGCTTTTCAGGAAGGCCCAAACAAGACAGGAACTTCCTATGCCCTGGACTGTGGAGCTGGCATTGGAAGGATCACCAAGCGGCTGCTCTTGCCATTGTTCAAAGTGGTGGATATGGTTGATCTGACCGAGGACTTTCTGGTTAAAGCTAAGACCTACCTGGGTGAGGAGGGCAAGAGAGTGAGGAACTACTTCTGTTGTGGTCTCCAGGACTTCAGCCCAGAGCCTAGCTCTTATGACGTTATCTGGATCCAGTGGGTGATAGGTGAGGATTCTGCTTCCCTTCTACACCTTCCTGAACGTGTCCTGCCACTGAGGTTCCCCACAAGGCCCTGAGGGCTCTGCCCCCGTGCTCCCACAGCAAGCAGGCTGACGAGGAGTCCTTGTGTCCTCTGTGTGTCTCAGGACCATCCTAGAGACTTAACCTAAAAGGGGGTCTCCTCAGGATCTCCCTTCAGTGTTTCATTGGAACTTAGTACCTGCTGCAGTCCATTTGGGGGCAGTTTTTGTTGAAAAGTTAAATGGCCAATTACTGCATTCAAAAAAAGTGAAAATGAGTTTTTAATAACAACATGAAAAGCTTAAGCGTTGGCTGTTCCTGCTGTTCCCAGTGAGCAGGCCCTGCTACGGTAACTGTCTTGCACCTGCTTATCTTAGCCATACACTCAGGGCTGACCCAGGGTGCTCCTTCTGCCGCTGCTGATTTGGCAGCAGGCCAGCATGCTGGCAGCCAGCCACCGCCTCCAGGGCTGGCAACACCGCCCTGGTTTGAACGCTCTGGGCTTGTATCTTGTGGTCCCAAGAAGCCTTTGGCTGGAACTTGAATGTAGGGAAGGGAATCTGTTTGGGAACCCCTACAACGCTGAAACCTGAGAACCCGGTATACTCAGGTGGGTGACATGGTATGTGGATTAAGGGCAGCACATGGAAGTCACACAATCAGGGTTCAATCCCAACCTCACACCCACTGGATTTTGCCCTTTGGTAGGTGACTTCTGAGCCAGTTTCCTTATATAAAATGGAATTTAGCAGAACCTCTCGGGACTGCTCTGAGAGTCATCGAGGTGCCGTGTGTGTTAAGCACCTGACAAAATGCTGGATACAAACCTGGAAGGCACCCAGTGGCGTGTACACACTTGCACTGCCCTCCTAGTAACCAGGGCCTCTACCTCCCCCAGGCCACCTGACTGACCAGCACCTGGCTGAGTTCCTGCGGCGCTGCAAGCGGGGCCTGCGCCCCAATGGCATCATCGTCATCAAAGACAACATGGCCCAGGAGGGCGTGATCCTGGATGATGTGGACAGCAGCGTGTGCCGGGACCTCGAGGTGGTCCGCAGGATCATCCGCAGTGCGGGCCTCAGCCTCCTAGCCGAGGAGAGGCAGGAGAACCTTCCTGACGAGATTTACCACGTCTACAGCTTTGCCCTCAGATGAGCTTTGGCTGGTTGGCAGAGAAACCGAGGGATCAGTGTAGGGGTGGGAAGGGAGCTGGCAGCTGTGAGAGAACCAGAGGCTCATGTTGATGGTTCAGGGGTGTTGAGAGGCCACTAAATATACCTGTTTGTTATCCACTCACTATACAGACTCTTTTTACAAAGGCAAAAGGGGACCCAGTGGGGGCAAACAAGGAGCCTGGCTCTGCCCACCTTGAAAGGCAGGGAGTGGAGCCTGTGTGGCTCCGGGTGCTCCCTACGTGGGAAGATGGTGATCACATCAGACGCTGAAGTCCTCTAGGTCCTGCTAATACCACCTGGCCTTTCAATCATAGGTCTTGCTGCCTTAAGAGGAAGAGACTAACCCTATTGTTGTAGACTTGAAGAACTGTGGTCTTTACCTAGTGGGGGCCAGAGGGGGAGGGGGAGGTGTGGCCTCCTGGAGAGAAATAAGCCAGGCAGTGGAGCCTGCGAGTCTGCACGCTCCTGGCTGGGAGAACCACCCTGGAGTCAGCCATGTTATGCAGCTTGTGGGAATGTTCATGGTTCCAAGTCCTATTTGGTGAGGGGGCCATGGTGTCTGTAATGATTGTGACAGTCACAGCATCCTGCAGCAAGGGGAGATGCCTGTGGCTCCTCCTTGGCAGGCATTTTCAGTCAAAAATAAAAGGGGTGAATCCCTGGACTTTGAAGGCCCTGGCCAGGCTGGAGTGGTGCTTTCTGTACTTGGACAACATTGCTCTACTTGGGAGCTCTCCCCAAGTGCTTATCTCCTCATGCCCACCACCTCTTCTTATTAGCTCCATGGGATCCTTTATCCTGAATCGGGACGGGAGGGCACAGGCGAGAATGTTATACAAATAACTTTAAGGCCAAGAGAAATCAGTTTCTAAATCAGTTTATAAATATATAGTCACCTTAGCTTATACTCCAAGGCATGTAGTTCTGCACAATTCATAATGACCAATGTGACTTTGGAATGACTTTGCAGAGGGTTCAGCTTTCAGTCTTGGTGGCTTTCTCCATCACATGAGCCCCTCACAGTACGAGACATTTGGGGAAGGGCTGTCCCTGGTCATACACATGTGATTACTTTTAAGCAGAAGGCACGTCCCCCACCCCTGGGTTTGGCACAAGCAGAGCTGCCATCAGAGCACAGCCTTGGTGCTTTGGTGGGCAAGGCTGCAGGTGACCGGGTCCCAGACCTGCAGAAGCTGGCAGGGGTCAGCTCAGCTTATGACACCTGGAAGAAGAGCCTCTGGTGGTCTTTACATGCCTTCCCCAGCTCACCAAGAGCATTTGTATGTGTGGCAGAATCTGGAATGATAAGGCTTTCCCCGGCTTCCTTCCAGCTTCAGCTGTGTCTGTCTTGCAGCTCTCCGGAGTGCCTAGGCTTAGTGCGTCCCTGCTTCTCTAAATGCCCTGGGTTCCCCTCTAAGTAAGAGGGAGTAAGCTTTTCCCAAACCTAAACCCTGCTCCCTTTTTCCAGTGTGGGTTGAAACTTGGGGGTGCTGCTGGAAGAGAGGCAGTCTCCCTGGAATGACCACAGATGCTGGGCTCTACCTGGCTTTGTACTGATTACAGACCAGGTCTCATCTCCAACCTGCACCACTTGATAGATGGGACCAAAGATTCCCAGGATCAAAGACCACTTAGGTTGTCATAAACCCACTGTCGTCAAGTGGATTCCAACCCGTAGTGACTCTATAGACAGACAGAGTAGAACTGCCCCATAGGGTTTCCAAGGCTGTGATCTTTACAAGGGCTGTAATCTTTATGGGAGCAGACTGCCCCATCTTTCTCCTGTGGAGTGGCTGGTGAGTTCAAACCACAGACTCTTCAGTTAGCAGCTGAGTGCTTTAACCATGCCACCAGGGCTCCTTAAGGTTGTCATAGATACTTAAATCCATCAACAGGCTGACTTCAGCTACCTAGACCACTGTTCCCTTTAGTCTGGGGGCTGGAAAGCTAGAGGGTTGCTGGGACCTGTCAGATGTCATCTTGAAGAGTGCCACTGTGCTCGCTGAGGAGGTACCACTTGAGCCTGTCTGGCAGAGGTAGGGCCTTGACCTTTACATCCACAGGCCATGGCTGAAGGTAGAGTCGGATGTAAACGCGACAGAGGTGCTTGAGGGGTGGGGGGTAGCTCTCCAGCTGCCTCAAGGAGAAGTGCAGGGCCTGGATCTTTCCTGCCAGGCTGCCCACAGGGTGGATGTCAAAGTTTTCAGGCAGCTGGAGCTTCTGGGAGTTAGTCACCATGAGATCCAGGACTGTCTCAGCTTTGCGCAGAAGGTCCACGTGGCTGTCATCTTCAGCGCAGCCTGGGTGGGAACAGAGCCTCTCAAAGATGATGTGAAAGCCAGACCAGCAGGACGCCCCGTGGAGGGAGCAGTTGTAGGCAGCTCCAGACTCCAGCAGGAAGCGCAGGAGAGGGAAATGGAGTTTAAAGCTCTTGAGGCAGATATGGGTGAGAGATTCGTGGGCTGGGCACTCACTGGGGTCTGCCCCGTGAGCCAGGAGCAGCTGGGTTACTTGGAAGCAGAAACGGTTGATCAGCTGGGCCTCCTCTTTGTCCCCTCCCACTGTTTCACCGAGCAGAAAAATGATGTAGGTGAACACAGTGTCCCCATCTTTGGTGGTAGCCTTGACGTCTGCCCCTAGAAGAGCCATGAGGAGACCAGAAGGTGGGAGGCGGCCTTAAACCCTTGCAGATTAACGCTTTACATTTAAAGGGGGTGAGGGAGCCTATAGAAACTGGACAAGTGCTGTGTGAAAGGGCAAGCCTCACCTCCTTCCAGCAAGAGTCGGATGTTCTCAGTATTGTGGATCTGCACCCCGTCACTGCTGGCCAAAGCATGGAGCAGAGCGGTCTTTCCTGGCGAGGAAGGGAGAGAATAAGGTGAGTGGGAAGCCAGGAAGCTGGGATCAGGGCAACCCCAAAGGTGGAGGTGGAAACAGACAACTAGAGGACCAAAAAAATGAAAAAGGACTGGCCATTCTCTTCCCACCTGCACAAAATGGGAGCAGAAAGGCCAGGAGATGTAGGATTTTTCTGGACACTGAGAGGCTAAGCTGAGACCTGGGCTGGGTGTCTCCCAACAGGAAGCCTTCACTCTCTCAGAAGCTGAGTGCACACACACCACATTTCCACCTACTAAGACAGCCCTGGGGGGCCTGTGTGGGAACAATGAAGGCACTGCCTCTCTCAAGCTTCCGAACTCTGGAACTCAGGGTAAGTCGCCAAAATCCACCCGTGTGCCCAGCAGCACTGTGCAGTTCGATGGGGCCGGCATCCAGCCTGCCCACGTAACTGTCAGACCCTGGGCTATCCTGGGCTTTCTTCCTCACGAGGTGCTGAGGCGCAGGGCTGTTCTACTTCTCTGCAGGAGAACCCACCATGCTTGTCAGCTGCGTTGACATCTGCTCCAAGGTCCAGGAGGCGCTGCAGGCAGGGCAGGCGCTCTGGCTCCTCGCTGGCCAGGTCCAAGGGGCTGCTCTCATGAATCTGAGCCAAGAGAGCACAAGCCAGGTTGGCCTGGGGGCCTGTAACACTACTCGGGCTCCCACCACAGGTGCCCCAACAGGGTCGGGTGGACCTGGCTGCTTACCCGGTCCCTCCGATTAATGTCGGCCCCGTGGCGTACCAGCAGCTCCACCATGTTGGGCTGGTTTCGCAGGACGGCGATGTGCAGGGCGGTGTAGTAGGTGACAGGGTCTGAGGGCACAGACGCAGCTCATGGATGGTCTTGCCTACTGGCATATCTTCACAGAGTTCTAGGATCTGACCTCGGAGCCCAGCCCCAGCACTCCTACCTCAAACCCCCGGAAGCCCCAGGCCCAGACTCCTATCACCAGGAGAGGTCAGGACAGAGCTGTCCTCACCAGACACTAGAGTCACTTCAGGTCCTGGGACATTCTAGTGGGCATATTACTTAACCTGTTTGGGCTTTAGCTTCCTTGTCTGTAAAATGGGGCCATAACATGGGGCATCTCTTCACAGGGCATTGGGAGGAATGTGGAATGGCAGCTCTCTGGCTGCTTTGTTCCTTGAGCTGGTAATAATAGCTAAATTATCAAAGGTCTGATTTTGAATGGGCCCTCCTTCCTCAGCTCCTTGACCCTCCAGGAGCCCAGCAGCCTCTGAGCCTCTCCTCAAATGGGGAGGGAAAGCATGCTTGGGTACATCCTGTATCAGCACAGAGACCCCCCCATCTCTGCGCCAGCCCTGCCCTCCTGGGTGAAAGGCAGAGAGGAAAGGAGAGAGGCTCTGTCACCACTCCTGCACTTAGAAGCCAGAGACCAACATGGGCCCGTCAGGATCTATGCCCAGTGTGGCTTATCTGTTTTTTCCTCTCCTTGTAGCAGGAACAAAAACACAAGATGGCTCAAAAAGTGGCAGAAAATTACCTTTCCTTAGTTCGGGCACAGCGCCAACAGCCACATTTTCACAACATTAATGGAAGCAGGGATCTATCTGGGAGCTGGGGAAGGTTTGCTAAATCAAATCACACGGTAGGAGCAACAAACTTGCTCCCGGAACAGAGGTGGCAAGAGCCATTTGAAAGCTGGGAGGGGGTGGGAGGCCACCCAACGTGTGCCGCCTCAGTCGTCACACACTTTAAAAAATGACAGGTAGCTCCTAGAAGAACAGTAAGTGCAGGGCCCTAAGGCCTGGCTGCTCACCCAGGGCAGGGCCAAAAACTTAAGTCAACTGCCCACCCCAGCCCCTCTAGGTGCCAGCTGACCTTCAAAGTTGAGGTTGGCCCCGTTCTGTAGGAGAACATCCGCTGCCCGCGTCAGCCCCAGCTCAGCCATCTTCAGCAGGGCGTTGCTCACGCCTTCCTGATAAAACGGGGAGTGGGCCTTCCTCTCCAGCAGCTCAGTGAGAACAAGGATTCGGCTGTCTTCGCTGGCAACATAACTGGGCCTGGGGGAGGAGAGGGAGACCAGTTGCGGGTGGGAACAGCCATGGAACCAGCCGGCAGGCCACCCTGCGGCAAAGAGCCCTACCGCCCAGCTGGTGGCCATTACACTCACGCTGTCATCACTCACAGAGGGCAGGGGCAGGCTCCGTGGGGCAGAAAGCCTCTCTCCGGAAGTTGATGGTTGAGAGAGGGCCAAGCTAGGTATTTAAATTGGAGCCGAGTCCTGGGATTTGTTGACAAAGGACTGGGTCTGTTTCCAGTTTCCTCCCAACCTGGTCCCCCGCTTGGGTACAAATGTTTACGTGCTTGGACTGTTAAGACCGAAGGGAATCCTCAAGGCCAGAAGCCAGAACCAGACCCTGATGTTCCTTCCTGAAAAAGCCCTTCACACTCAAAGACACTGACTGTCCCTGAGCTGCAGAGGACATCAGACCAGCCAGGGCAGCAGCAGCCCTCCTGCCTTCCCCTCTTATAGAAAGATACTTAGCCTTCCAGTCTTCCGACGGTTATGTGTACAGAAGGTCCTCCACACCCCAGCCCCTACCCACCTACCTCCCAGTCTCACATCCCCCAAGCCCTCTTCTCCCCTTCCTGGCCAGCACGAACTACCAAGAACTGCCTGGGCTTTCCCCAAAAGCTCAGGCCCGTGGACAGCTCTGTGCCTTTGTAGCAGAGCTTCCAACCAGTTGCATTTCTAACAAGTTCCCAGGCAATGCTAATGATGCTGGTTAGGGACCAATTTTGAGAACCATTAGTAGAGCAGTGGTTCTCAAAATTTATTATACATAAGAATCATCTGGGATCTTATTAAAATGTAGATACTGATTCAGTATATCTGGGGGTGGAAATGCATATTCTCAGCAGGGGTTCAAACCAGAACAAACTGGTTGAAAGTCCTGGTTTGCCCGCAGCTCTCAAAGCATCGCAGGCTCCTTCACAGACTGCCAGCTCCTCTTCTTGGTGAGGCTTTCCTTCCTCACTGGTGCTCCCTTTGCCCCCTCTCAGCCTCACCCATCTGTGTCCTTTCAATTGGCTGGTTCAAGGTTGGATCATTACTGCCTGGACAGGATTCCATCTCATCCCTCTGCACCCACCCCAACCCTGGAGAGTGCCCACAACACCATGGATGCAGAGCGAACATTCTGGAACACAGTTCCTGCACGGGGCTACTGGAAAGTCCATGCAGCCCCCTTTGCTGCCCTACGCCACCCAGAATGACCGCTGAGTCAAGGAAACATCTCGCACTGCATTTTCACAGCAAGCCTCAACATGAACAGTGCAGATGCAGTAATGAAGAAAGACTACGTTTCCACCAAAGCCCCTAGAGACTCATCATAACCACTGTGGTTGAAATTACAAGTGATCCCCCCAACACACACACCTGATCCCCCTTTCCTCTGCTCTCGTGTCTCCACTACACCTAACACACTGTACAGTTTACTTAGGATTGTTGTCAGTCTCTCTCCTCTGGAACTTAAGCACCATAAAGGTTGCAGTTTTTGTTTAGTTCATTGATGTACCCCAACTGCACAGTATAGTGGGCAGTGAATATTGACTGACGGAAAGGTTCACTTTATAACGCTTTTCCCATAAGTTCATGCACAGACCTGCTCTTGGGTACATAAAATGCGAAGTCAGCTACAAAAATTTCATCGTCACATTGCTCTTGGGTAACACTGAGGCCCTCTCGGATTCCTGGTCTTCTACAACTCCAGGTGGAGGGCACAGGGCAGGGAGTGCACGGGGTGGGGCCCTGAGGTGGAGGCCCTGCTGACACCTCCACCCTCCTTCATTCACCAGTGCTGGCCGGGAGCACCCACCACCCTTAAGAGGCAGGATATGGGTAAGCGCGGAGGCGCTCCCGCCGGAAGCCTCGCAATTCCGGCCTCCCGGCTCCACCAAGCTTGCAGTGACAATTAAAGACGAAAGCAGCGCTGGATCAGAGCGGCCAAGGCCCGCCTGGAGGAAGGAAGCACGTTACCCGTCCAGGGCCTCCTGCCGCTCGGGATCTTGGATACCCAGGGAGCCCAGAATCGCGTCCACCAGCGGCTGGTACTCGAAGATGATCCTTCGGAAGCCGTGCAGGAATGGCATCGCGGCGGCCCCCGGGCACTACAAGAGCCGATCTTGCCGCTGAGGCCGAGACGCCGACTGAGCGTGTTCCGGTGGGTCTAGCCTGGCTTCTGTTGGGCCGGTCTCTGTTGGTCCAGCCCCCGAAATCTGCGCCGGGTCTGATCCACCTCCCAATCCGCTACTCCGAGCCGGAACTGAACTTTGCACTTCCGGCCCGCGCAGGCCCAGGAAAGAGAGTTGAGCGCCGACGGCGCCCCTTGTGGACTCGGAGGACGGCTGCGCGTCCTGGAGCGCAAACTCCGGGCAGGCCGGGGAGACCGCCCCGGTGAAGGAGACGGAGAGGTCTCGCAAGCCAATTTCGAACCCGAGGGAGGCCCGCCTCTTCCAGCCCCGGACCAGCCCTGCGATCCTGCCCGCGGCCGCTGGGCGCAGTCCGAACTCCGCCCACTGCGCGCTCAGGCCTGGGCACTCCCCAGCTCTCCGGAGGCTGGGGTGGTGACTCGAGCCCCGGACGCCCCCGAGCCCAGCGCGGCTCGGATCAGACCACGGCTACTTTCGGCTTGGCCTGGCTCTCTGCTCCCACCGACCCCCAAGAGGTGCTACGGCCACACTTCTTTCCTCGTGGGCACTGTGACTGTGGAATGATGAAGATCACCCTCTCCACACTCCCAACCACCCCACGGGCAGTGGGGACAATTCCTTGTTCACTATCCCCGGGAGTACCTGGCCCAGGCTGGCTGCCAGCTCCTGCCATTTTCTGCCTTGAACTTTCATTTTCTCATCTGTAAAATGGGAATAATTACACCCACTTAAGATCCTGGATCAAAGCTCTGTCAATGCAGGTTGAAGTCGAGTCTGGCAGGAAGCAGCGAAAGCCAGGAACCACTGTTGTGGAGTCTTGGTATCCTATTAGAGCCATTACATTCTCGGTCCTACGGCCGAGCCCTGATGCCTTATAATTCTGGGAAGTTGGTTATGAAGAGGTGTTTCGGTCCCAGCAGTTCACATCACAGCCTTGGGCACTTGCCATGGGGTGGGGGTGGGGGGGGGGGGTCTCTCTCGTACTTGCACCTGCCAGACGGCAGGAGTTGTTGAGCCCAGGAAAAAAACGTTAACAGGTACATTTAAAGGCAACCTGATGTATCTTATGATTAGACACTTAGAAATGGGCAGAATAAGGCCTCTGCCATGAGCAAAACAGACTTTACAAGAAAAACCAATCCAAAGCACACCCGAATCCAGCTATGGGGACCCACAGGGTCAAGTAAGCAGTAGGGGCTGAATAATTGCTGGCCATTATTACTAAGTTTCCAAGGTTGTTATGCAGATAAAAAACCATCAAAACTCCCATCAGGCCCTCAAAACGCCATGGTTTGCCCTTCCCTCGGTTAAGTAAAGGAGCAGTGATGGGAGGTGGGGAGCAGGCAACTGGATTTAAGCCCGTTTAGGCTTGGGCTTCCCAGAAGGAACACTGAACTGCACGGTCCACAACTCCCAGCACACTTCTGCCTTGGCTTTTGCCCCAGCAAAGAAGTGTCTTCTTGAGTGAAATAGGGAAATTTTGCTCACATAGAAATGGGGATTTCCAGCTTGCCTTGTAAAGTCAGATTGGTCATCTGGGTCTGAATTCCCACCTGGCAACAATGAGACACCTGTTCCCTTGTGCCTCAGTCTCCCTAGGCATTACCCTGGAGGGGGCCAGAAATGTCTGCCCATGCTTTAAGGGTTCATTCTCACCCCCTGAAAACTCTTTCCCCCCACAAATTGATCCCAAGGCCCTGAATAGGAAGTGCCCCACTGCCAACCCAGGGACTTCACAGCTCTTCCTTCATTTGATCTAGAGATGCTTGCTCCATCGAACAGGCAAGGAGACCAAGGCTCCCAGAGGGGCAGACCACCCAAGGGCACACAGTGAGTGACCAGAGGAGACTTGTCTAGAATGGAGTCCAGATCAGAACAGCATCCTAGGCAGAGCTGGGTGGGACGACTTGGGTCTGAGGCCAGCTTCTGCCCTGCCTCCATGGATGGCCCCGAGCATGGTCCTTTCCATATCTGGGCCTCAGCCTCCTCACCTGTACCCTGAACTCCCTTCCAGCTCTGACAGTCATGGATCCAATGGAGAGCTCCTTGATGTCGCTGATGGGCTCTGCTATTGGGGGCGGGGGGCTCGGCAATTACGATAACAGTAAGAGTAAGCTTTTATTTACCGAGCCCTTTCTATGCGTTGGTGCCTGAATGACTCAAGTGGTTCTTGATCAGCTGCTGATCTAAAGGTTGGTGGTTTGAGCCCACCCAGTGGCTCCGCAGAAGGCCTGGCAATTTGCTTCCTTAAAGATTATAGCCAAGAAAACTATGGAGCAGCTGTACTCTGTAACACATGGGGTCACCATAAGTCAGAATCAACTTGATGGCAATAGGTTTGGTTTGGTTTTGGTTTTCCATGTGCTAGTTGCTTGACATGGTGACCTCATTAAATCCTATTACATAGGTGATATAGTACAGGTAGTCCCTGACTCTTGATGTATTCAAATTACAACGACCGCACTTATGACCGTCCTTTTTTTTTTTGGTA
Source organism: Dugong dugon (assembly GCA_030035585.1). Taxonomy (NCBI): domain Eukaryota; kingdom Metazoa; phylum Chordata; class Mammalia; order Sirenia; family Dugongidae; genus Dugong; species Dugong dugon. Next base: position 74,296,791 of record CM057471.1, read on the forward strand.
CATTTTATCATTAGTAATATGTACTACATACAGTGTTGTAGCACGTAATTTGCTGATGTTATTCTCATGCCAATTCCCAAAGACAAAGATCAGATTTATAAAGATACTGATGATAAAAGGCAATAATAATGAAAACTAAAAAAAAAAAGAGGCATTCAACTTATGTCAGAACCAACTTATGACAGAGTCGTAAGAACAAAACCCCTTTGTAAGTCAGGGACTATCTGTACACCAAGGAGCCCTGGTGGCACAAACGATTAAGCTGCTAACTGAAAGGTTGGTGGGTCGACCCCATCCAGCAGCTCTGTGGGAAAAAGACCTAGAGATCTGCTTCCATAAAGATTACAGCCAAGAAAATCCTATAGGGCAGTTCTACTCTGTCACATGGGGTCACTAGGAGTTGGGAGTCGGAATCAACTCAGCAGCACCCAACAACAACAACATTAGTATTCCATTTTAAAAAACAAGGAAACTGAGGCTCAGAGAGATTTGAGGGCTTATCCAAGGATGCACAGCTAGGTTGAGACTCCAGCCCAGGTCTGTGGGACTCTTCCATGCTTCTAGCCTCTGGGGGGTTGAGTGTCCTTGCAGCTCCTCCAGCTCTGAGCCTGAGAGGGTCTGGGCAGGCAGGAGGGAAGAGCTGACCCCTGCCCTCTCATAGCCCTTGGGCACCACACTATGAAGCCGACTGCCTGTCACCTAGGCTCCTATCTTTAGAAAGCTCAGTGCCCCCTGACCTCCCTCCTGTCAGCAAGGGCAACCTTGTTTCCTCCATCTGCCTCCCATTAAGGCTCTGCCACTCATAGCCTTTGATTTCAGTTCTGAACCTTCTCTCTTCTTTCCTTGCCACTGTCCGCCATTGCCCAGCCTGCCTAGCCCCTTCCTGCTGCCCAACACCAGGGATCCTGTACAGAATAGGGGCTCTGGGGCCAAGCACCCAGTGCCCAGTGAGTCCCTGGCAGAATCTGTTTCTGCTTCTTACTCTACAGAAAGTTTGGGAGTTGCTCTGACTATCCAGTGTGCAGAGGGGAATAACCTTAATATGTAAAAAACTATTTAAAATCAACAAGAAGAAGACAAAAACACTATTAGAAAAGTAGGCAAAGTCAAGTCACAAAAAAAAAAAGAAAAACCATCAACAAACATAAGGAGAGATGTTCAGCTTCTCTAGCTTTCCAATAAATGCAAAATTAAAACACCATGAAATATTAATTTCTCCCTCTCTAAATGATAAAAATTAAAAAAGAATAATGGGACTCAGTGTAGGTGAAGGGACACTGTACATACCTGGGGGCAGGGTGCTATAAGAACTGGTTAAACCTTTCTGGAGAGCAATTTGGCAATATGTACCAAAAGCCTCAAAAAATCACTTTGACCTAACAATTTACCTTTAAGGAACTTATCCAAAGCAATAATAATGGACATTTATAATGGCAAAAAAGGTGGAAATACCCCCAAATGTCCATCACAAGGGAGGTATAAATTAACTGGGAGACATCCATACAGGGGAATACAGCCCAACAGTATGAGTTTTCTACTGCTGCCGTAACAAAATACCAAAAATTGAGCAGCTTAAAACAACGCACATTTATTCTTTCATAGTTCTGTAGGTCAGAAGTCTGGGTGGGCTCAACTAGTTTCTCTGCTCCGGGCTTCACAAGGCTGAAATCAAGGTGTTGGCCCACTGGGCTCTGATCAGGAGGCGCTGGGAACACTCCACTTCCAAGCTCATTCATGTTGTTGGCAGAATCCAGTTCCTTGTGGTTGCAGGGCTGTGGTCCCTGTTTCTTGCTGGCTCTCAGCTAGAGGCCTGTCTCAGCTTTTGGAGGCCTCTCTCTTGACCTTCATGTGAACCCCTGCATCTCTGTTATGGATTGAATTCTGTCCCCCAAAGATATGTGTTGAATTCCTGGCCCTTGTCTCAGTAGGTGTGATCCTGTTCCAGAAAGGGTTTTTCTTTTGTTGTGTTAAGGAGGTTGTCAAGGATTGAATTGTGTCCCCCAAAAATATCTGTCAACATGGCTAGGCCATGATTCCCAGTATTGTGTGATTATCCACCATTTTGTCATCTGATCCGATTTTCCTATGTGTTGTAAATCCTATCTTTATGATATTAATGAGATGGGATTACTGGCAGTTATGTAGACTCAATCTTCAAGATTAATCTCCAGTTTAAGTCAATTTGAGATACAAAAAGAGAGAAGTGATCAGAGAGAGGGGGACCTTATACCACCAAGAAACAAGAGCCAGGAGAATAGCTCGTCCTTTGGACCTGGGATCCCTGCACTGAAAAACTTCTCAACCAGGGGAGGATTGATTACAAGGACCTTCCTCCAGAGCCAACAGAGAGAGAAAGACTTTCCCTGGAGCTGATGCCCTGAATTTGGACTCATAGCTTAACTAGAGTGTGAGAAAATAAATTTCTCTTTGTTAAAGCCATCCACTTGTGGTATTTCTGTTATAGCAGCACTAGATGATTACGACAGAGGTCATACTAGTTTAGGGTGAATCCTAAACCTAATTATTTCTGAGTTATGGAAATACCAGACTAGACACAGAGACACATACAGGGGAAGATAGATGTTAAGAAAATCAAGAACCACTGGTGGACACCAGAAACTGAGAGGCTCCGTCTTAGGCTGGGTTCTCTAGAGAAGCAAAACCAGTAAAGCATATAAATATATCTATAGACAGATTTATATCAAGGAAATGGCTCATGTGGTTGTAGAGGCTGGAATGTGGGTCAGGCTGGAGGCTTCTCCTTATTCACATAGTTGCAGGGGCTGGCAAACTCAAGATCAGTACATCAGACAGCAGGACTCTTGCTCACAGGCTGCAAAGACCGACGAATCCCAAGATCAGCAGGCAAGACAGTATGTAAGCTGCTAGCTCAAGTCCCAAGAACTGGAGGTCAGACAAACAGGAGCCAGCTGCAGGATCAGCTGCAGGATCCAGAGTGGTGAGCCTTGCCAGAAAGTCCACTTATATTTGATGCAGGCCACACCCCCAAGGAAACTCCCTTTCAACTGATTGGCTACTCACAGCAGATCCTATCATGGAGGTGATCACATTATGTCAAATCTCATCATGGAAGTGATCACATCATCATACAACCGCCAGACTGCATCATAACTGCCAAACCACTGAGAATCATAGCCCAGCCAAGTTGACACCCAACCTTAACAATCACAAGCTCACAGAAGGAATTGACACAGTTGAGACCCTGATTCAGACTTTTAGCCTCCAGAACTGTGAGAAAATAAATTTATATTCTTTAAAGCCACTTGCTTGCGATATTTCTGTTACAGCAGTTCTGGGAAACTAAGGCAATCTCAGAGCCAGCAGGAGCATGTCAAGTCCTCCTCATGCTTGGAACCCCTCTGACTTCTTCTGCCGCATCTCTCCTACTTCCAGCCAGAGAAAGTTCTCTACTTTTAAGGGCTCATGTGATTAGATGTGACCCTCCAGAATCATCTCCCTGTCTTAGGGTCTGTAGCCCCAATTCCATCTGCAAAGTCCCATTTGCCATGTAACATAACATTCACAGGTTCCAGGGATTACAGTGTGGACATCTCTGGGGGCCATTATAGACATAAGTAGGTAATGATATGGATCCATATCTAGGGTGGCCAACTGTTCTGATTTTACCACTAAAAGTCCTGTGTCCCAGGAAACCCCTCAGTCTCTGACAAACCAGGATGGTTGGTCACCCTAATATTTACTGATACGGAAAGTTGTACTTAACAATAACAACAGTAACAGCTAACACACAGGGCTTACTGCATGCTGAGATCTGTTCTATAGCAATTCAAAAAACACAAACTATAGACCAGTAGGTACCATATGATCCCGTTTTAGTAAAATATGTGTGTGTGTACTTGTGTATGCACAGGAAAGATTCTGGAATGCCCCATGCTGACCCTAGGGCAGGGCCCAGGTCTGTCCACAAGGTCTTTTCTCTCTCTCCCAACCCCTTCTAGTGACATCCTTCCTAGCACACAGGTCACCACCACCCTGCCCGCCACTGAGGCCATCCCAAACCCCCCTCCCTGGGCCCTCACAGCCCAGGTTGGTGCACTGCTTACCTCCCTCCCCAGCAGCAGTGAGTCCTCCTGGGTACCACAGGGCCAGCCTCAATGATGAAATTGATCATAACAGAGGCCATTTGTTGAGTGCGTCCTGTGTCCTGTGAGCTAGGTTAGAAGCTCAACACACATCATCTCATTGACTCGTCATAACACCCAACCAAAAAAAACCAAACCTGTTGCCACTGAGTCAATTCCAACTCATAGCAACCCTATAGGACAGAGCAGAACCACCCCATAGGGTTTCCAAGGAACACCTGGTGGATTCAAACCGCTGACCTTTAGGTTAGCAGCTATAGCTCTCAACCACTATGCCACTAGGGTTTCTCACATAACACTCAGGAAGTAAGTAATATCAGGACTCCCATGTTACAGCTGGGGAGACTGGATCTCAGAGAGGTAACTGACCAACTTAAGGGGATGAGCTGGGATTCAAACCCAGTCTGGCTTTTAATCTCTTCTTGTAGCTCCATCCCAGGAGACGCACCACTTCCCCAGGCACCGCCCTCTAACCCTCTTTCTCTCACACTCACACATCCATAAACGCTCACACACACACACAGACTCTCACATACACTCTCACACACTCTCGCTCACACACATTTTCTCTCACATTCTCCCTCTCACACACATACACATATTCTCACACTTATACCCTCTGACATACACGCTCTCTCACACATGCTGTCAAACACACTCTTCCGCGTGCGCTCTCACACACTCACATACACTCTTTTTCTGTCTCATACACACATTCTCTCCAACACATTCTCTCACACGCTCCCTCACTCACACACACTGTCCCTCACACATTGTCTCCTACACACTCTCACACACTCTCTTCCTCACATATACTCTCTCACACATGCTGTCTGTCTCACATTCTCACACACACACTCTCTCTCTGACACACACACACTCACACACACATGCCCAGGGTGGGCGGCTCCAGGAGGGGCAGTGTCCCTGGCCCAGTCCCAGCACCTTCATCCTCCCCGTGCCCACGATCCCCAGGACGGGCCGTCAGTAGCCAGGTCTGCCTCTTATAAGGCCCTTGAGGGGGAGAATGGGGAAGAAGGCCCCTCTTTCTTTTTTTTTTTATTTGGCGGAGTTTCCATAAAGTAAGATATTTGGAAAATTTAGCAATCCACCAAGAGGAATATTGCTTTCTCTTCTTCATGGAGAACTTCCAGCTTCAGCCCATGGGCAGGTCCCAGGGGCACCGAGGCGCAGAGACAGAGGGGCAGGCATATTTCTGAAGTGTGGTCATGGAACCGCCGCCCTCCAGCTTCCCTCCTGTCTGGCCCCAGCTCCTCCTTTCTTTCCTTTCCTCCTCCCCAACCCATGCCCTGCCCCCACCCTGACCCCAACTCTTGTGACCTGAGAGTGCCATTGACCAGAATGCCCAGTCTGCTTGGTCCTGACAGGGCCTCAGTTTTCAGGCTCTTAGAGGCCCAGCCCCTGGGGGCAACGAAGGTACTAGGGGGCCAGGAGCAGGAGCCGGGAGGCAGGACATTGGCTGGGCTAGGGGAGGACTTTCCTGCCCACTCTGTTCTTCTGTTTGCTCTCCTGAGAAGCACAAGGACCCCTCAACGCTGAGGGAAGACATCCCTCATGGGCCTCTGTACTCCTAGAGGCCTGCCCCCTTTAGGAAATCTGCTCCTGCGGACCAGAGCCTCCCCGACTCCCCTCCAAGGGGAGCCTCGGGATGCCAGGTCTCCTCCCTGATCCGGCTGCATCCCCCTACTCCTCACCCAGCCACTGCAAGGTGGTACAGGCACTCGGTCAGGGTCTGGGGGCTGTGAAAGCCAGTTATGGGCTGGGCCAGCCCCTGGTGAAGCCCCTGCAGGTGGGGCAGCCCAGAGCCTCAGAGGGGACGCTGAGGGCCCTTTTTCTGCCACCCCCATGTGCCCACATCAGAGGTCCCAGGTGCCCCCCAGCCTTTCCTGGGTGAGGTGAGGCCTCTGGACCCCCAGAAGCCCAGGAGAACAGGTAAGAAGGTGCTTGGAGCTCCTCAGACCCCTTACCCAAAAACAGAGGGAGTCTGGGCCCCAGGCTCTGGCCTGGCCCTCTCTGAGCCTCACTGCCTCAGCTGCTCAAGAAGGGGCTGACCTCGGGGCTCCTTCCTGCTCCAGAAGTCAGGGGTCCCACCGAGAGTCTAACAGGCAAGGATTCTGCCTGTGACCTTGGCCTCCCCTGTGACCTTTGGCCTCACTCAGGGAAAAGGTCCTGAGAAATATCACCCCTGCCTCTACCTGGCAGATCCTCGCCTTCTAAATGCTGGTCATCCTGCCTCTACCGCTCCGTATCCTGTCAGAACAGAGCTGTGTGATCTTGGCCCTGGCCTTGTCCTCTCTGAGCCTCAGTCTTTCTGGCTACCAAACTGGAGGGGGTGCCCAGGAGATCTGAGCCTACCCTGTCTCCGGCTGGTCTGTGAACTTGGGGTCCTGACCCCAGAGATTCCCCTCTGCAGCCCCCACTGACACTCATTTGGCACCAGTTCCTGGCAAGTCAACCCCAGTGACAGAGCTCAGGGGAGGGGATGGCTGAGCCCCCTCCAGCTGCCATGGCTAGGCCCAGCCAGGCTCTGCCAAGGAAGGGCTCTGGAGGACCGGGATGTCTGGGGGAAGGAGGGACACAGAGGTGGGGGAGGGCAAGGTCCTTTGTCTTCCCGAAAAGCCCCCGCGCCACCCCCACTGGACCTGCTTGGTGAAGCTGACAGCAGGAAGAATCCCATAGGCCATCAGTCAGGGAGACAGAGTGGGCCCGAAGGAGGGCCATTCGAGGAGGGAGCCGGGAAATTTGATCATTAAGAAACCCTCCTGGCTGTCTGGGGGAATTTAATTAAATTGCTGGAGAGGGCTGTGAGAGAGGGCCACATCTGGAACCAATATGTGGCCTTTGATTTTTTTTTTTTTCCCTCCTCTCTCTCTCTTCCCATCTCACTGCTGTAAAAGGGAATCTAGTGGAGCCTTGGAGAATTGGTTCCTCTGGGACAGAATTCCTGGTGGATAGACGGGGAGAGAGACCAGAAAGACAGAGACAGAGGAAACCAGAGCAGAGTGAAACCATGAAGGAGACACAGTCAGAGACAGGAGAACAGAGATAGAGGCTGAAGAAGGCAGAGACATCCAGAGAGAAAGAGACGAGGGGCGAAGGGAGAGATAGGACAGAGCAAGAAGAGAGGAGGGTATGGCCAGGCTGGGCATTGGGACTTGGTCGTGGAGGCATCAGCAATGATCAGAGTTAAAGGTCCCAGCCGTTTTATAGATGGCAAGAGAAAGTTCCAGAAGATTCCAGAAATCAACATGCCTGGCCTAGAGGTCCTTTGGGTAGCCAGCATTTATCAAACCCCTGCCCTGCTTGATACACACATTGTGGGGGGTGAATCCCCCCAATACCATATGGTACAGGTACAGTTATCATCCTCGATTACAAACAAGAGGTGAAGGCGCCTGCCCAAGATCACAGGGCTAATGAGTGGCAGTGCGGGGATTTGACCCCAGACCTGTCTGACCACCATCTAGACATACTGCCTAGGTCACATTGATTGTAATTATTTCATTCACTGGCAACTCTTTGTTTCGTGCTTGCTGGAAGCCAGGTCCTGGGCTGGCACTAGGGAGGCTGCAGTGTGGAAGGCAGGCAGGCAGCTCCCAGCAGGTCAAGGTGTGCCGAGTGCTGGCAGGAGCCGGGACTGCCTCCTCAGGCAGTGGTGGTTGAACCCAGTCCTAAGCCTGGGCAGGAACTTACCAAGAGACATGGTGGAGACAGAGTCCCTGCCACTGTGGAGAAGGGACCCTCCAGGCCCCAGTCCCTAGGCCTGGGCTGGGCCAGAGTGGGTGCTTATGGGCATGGGGATGGATAGATAGTTCCCCAGCCTTGAGCCCCACGGCTAAGTGATCCAACACCAGCCTGGTCCTTTCTTTCAGTTTCCTATACATTAACGACCTTGCCTCTAGTCTCCAAGCTTACCACCACCACTACCCTCAAGGCCCAGAGATCCCAAGCCCAAACAAGCCTTCCATGCTCCCACCGGCCAGGGCTGCAGCAGAACTTGGTTTCTGCCCTGGGCTGGAGCTTCTTGGTAATATCCTTCCTCACCCTGAAAACAATGCCTGCGCTCCTCAGCTGCTCCCTGTCTTGGAGCTGGCAGAGCTAGTCTCTGCCACCTGCAGGGACCTCACTCAGGAGGGTCCTCATTACTCCCCCCACCCTGTGAGCAGCCTGGATGCCCTTGCCTGACCCCCACCCTTCCTAGGATGGTCAAAGTCCAGCCCTGCATCAACCTCAGCACTTGCATTCTCTTTTCCTGCCCGAATACGATATCCACTCCACTCCTCCTCTCCAGGCTGTGACCCTGAGGGCAGGGGCAGTCTGGTCCCCATTGCAGTCCAGGCCCAGCCCGGGGGCCAACACAGGTAGGAACTCCCACTTGCTTGTTCAATGGATGTCACATGACCTTGGTGTATTTAAAAAAAAAAAAAAGTTGCTGTCTAGTGGATCCCAACTCATGGCAACCCCATGTGTATGGAGTAGAACTGCTCCATAGGGTTTTCAAGGCTGTGACCCTCAGAAGCCAATCACCAGGCCTTTCTTCCAAGGCACCTCTGGGTGGGTCTGAATTGCTAGCTTCGCATACAGAGCAGTTTAAAAATGTAGTTCAAGCTCTCTGGTGTGGAGGGGAAAGTGAGGCACAGTGGGACCTAAAATGATGATGCTGAGACCCCGCCCCCCCCAAGCCCTGGGAACGGATAAGGCTGTGTGCTCTACGGATCCTTTGCACATGCTGGGCCTTCTGTCTGGACTCCCCCCTCCAGACCCTGTCCACTTTTACCTACTAAATCCTGCTGGACTTAATGCCCCTTCTTCAGTGAAGCCCTCCCGGATGCCTCCCCACTCCCCCACGGCCCCTGCTCTTGTTCTAGCACTTTGCTTCACTATTTAATTATTTATCAGTAATGGTGGTTTATTGACTTCTCTGCAGGACTGGGCTGCCTGGGTCACTGCTCTACTCCCAGTGTCCCAGCCCCGCCTGGCTCTGTGAAGGTCAGACTAACCACTGGACTTAGGGCTGGGGGAAGAAGAAGGAGGAACAGGCAGGATCTGCCCTCAGGCTGCTCAAGGTCTAGCAGAAGCAATCACAGCGGTGATGGTGATGGTGGGCAGGGACCACCAGAGCGCTAGGAACACGCAGCCTTGTCACAGCCTTACGGTAAACCCAGGAGGGGTACTCTTCTTATCCCCATTTGGCAGAGGAAGAAATGAAGATTTGGGGAAGCTGGGTGGCTGGCTCACGGTCACGGGGCTAGTGAGTGGCTGAGCTGGGATTTGAACTCAGATCTCTCTGGGGCAGATCCCATGGGCATAACCACTGAGCCATATTTCTTCCTGGGGAAGGGAAGGAATCCTCTAGGAATCTGAGAAGCCAGGGCTGAAAGCCCAGAGGCAGGAGGGAGGGTGGAGGCCTGGAGGCCAGAGGAGCTGCACTGACATACAGGGCAACCAGATGGGGGGGGGGGCGGGGGTAGCAGGGGCACAAAATGCAATCACCAAAGCCTGCACTAAGGTCATAGGGAGGGAGAGGGTAAAGCAGTGGCAGGGAGAGCCAGCCAGACGGCAGGCAGGGCCATCCGCACATCCCCCTAATCTGAAACAAATGAAGAGGGAGACTAGGGGTCTGCATGGAGGCCCTGACAGGGCGATGATATACAGATTTTTAAATAAATGTATCTCATTAGAGACACGTTGTCTGGTGGGAGAAAAACGATGCCCTTCCCCACCGTGCCTCCCGTTTCCAAAGAAAAAAAAAAGGAAGGAAAAAAAAAAAAAAGTCCAATGCTACAGCTAAAAAGGAAATTGCATTAATACAGATTGTTTTATTTAAAAAACCTTGACCTCGACTTCAAAAAAAGTCATTAGACATTCTCCTTCTCAAAGGCCGCCGGAGCGATTACGGAGAGGCCTGTTCATTTCTCAATGACTTACTGTTCCTGCGCTGCTTGGGGAAATGTGTGAGAAATCGAGTAATTTAAGGCTCCCTGCAGAAAGGTGTGTAAATCTTTGCATGTCTAAAGAAACTTTACCAGACCACTAAGTCAGAGGAAAAGAAAACTGGAAGAGCCCGCCACCGCCCTCCCCTTTTTTCAGTTTCTTTCCTTTGGAACTCTGATCTCTTTGATCGTAAAAATGGTCATATTTCACCCCCAAAATATCAGCAATCAGCGAACTAAGGAAGTGGAAGCCCAGGGGGAGTTTCGCCACCGATTAGGTCCTTGGTTTAATTATTTAACGCCTGCCTGGATGGTGCAGGCTGTGAACACACCCTCCTGGCGAGGGTTCAAGAGTAAGTTATAAATAATAATAACGATTATATCCCCAATTAAGTCTGTGAGCTGAGAGCCTGGTCCCAGGCCTTCGGCCCCGCCCCAGCCTCTGCCACTGCGTCCCGCCATCATTGCACATGAAACCCTCCACCCCATGCTGTGTGCAATGAAGAGCCTGGCATAGCTCCACCTCACCACAGGGTAATCACAGCAAGATGTTGCAGGGCCCAAGGAGTGAGCAAGGGCAGGGCGCGAGGGCTCTGGAAGCCTTTGTGAAGGCTTTGGGCTCCCTTAGGCCTTGGCCTGTGGCCCTTGCCTAGGGCCATCCTTCCCCCAACTCCTGGGGAAGGAAAGGCAGGAGGGGGTAAGAGGTACTTAGCCAGGAGAGCTGTAGCGTAGGGCGGACCCAGGTTTTATGCAGCTGTGTGTCCTTAAGCCAGTCCTTTCCCCTCTGAGCCTCTGCTTCTCCACCTGCAGGAGGAGGTTCTCCAATAAGAGTCGTCCTGGGAGTCCTGTCTGTTCCAGGAACCCAAACCGCAGCTTGGAAGACATCTTTGTTTTAACAGGGTGGCCCAGCCCCATCCGTGTCCCGACGATGGTGCTTAGCCTGCCCCAGCTGGACTACAGCCTCTCTGCTGAGTCCTGCCAGTGTTTACAGCCTTGTGCTCACCCGGGATGCCACAGTATACAGTAAGTGCCCAATAAATCCCTGTGGCATGAAATCGTCAGGACCATTTCCCACTGGTCTGTCTCCCCATGAAGTCTTCAGGCCCTCAAGGGTCTAGAATGCAGGGTGGACACCAGTCTCTGCCATCCAGAGCCCTGCACACAGTGGGTATTCAACTCATTACCCCAGACCCAGACCCAGGCCTGTCCCGGCTCTGGCTAGCTCAGGACCCCAGGCCTGCCATAACGCAGGCCCAGTGCCCAGGCACGGTCCCCACAGTGACCAGGCATTTCCTGCCAGTTGGACAGTAGGGATTCGGATCATCAGTCATTCACTCTAGGAATAACCATGTATGGAGCCCTACTATGTGCCAGTGTCAGAGGCCTATATTGACTTCTCCTGTCTTTTCCTGTGCAAGGCTCTGGGGACGCAAAGGTGAAAAGGACAAAGTCCCTGGCAATGACAGGGTTGAGAAGGCACAGCAGGCAGTTGACAGATGGGATGCTGAGGCTTAGAGAGGGAAGTGCGTGGCCCAAAGGCACACAGCAAGTCCACAGCAAAGCTGGTCTCAAACCCAGCCAGGTCTTCTGACTTAAGACTGGGGTTCTCTCTGCCAGTCTAGGCTGTAGCTAAGCCTTTTTACACATCCAAAGGTGATATTTACTGACTTTTTTCCACACACCAGGCTTGTGCTAGGCTTTTTACATGGATCACTGCATTTGATTCTTGCAACAACCCTGTGCAGTTATTACCTCTAATTTACAGATGAAGAAACTGGAACTTAGAGAGGTTAAGTGATTCAATCAATGTCACAAAGCTGGAAAGTGTGGAACTGGGGGTTCAAGGCCAGTGCAAAAAATTTGAAACAGAAACAGGAAAACAAAAAAGCCATGTGGAAGGAGAAGGGAAGCTAATACACTGATCTACTACCTGGCCCAACACAGTTACTGTGATTACGTCTTGTCTTAGTAAGCTAGTGCTGCTATAACAGAAATACCACAAATGGATGGCTTTAACAAACAGAAATTTATTCTCCCACAGTTTAGGAGGCCAGAAGTCCGAATTCAGGGCGCCAGCTCCAGGAGAAGGCTTTCTCTCTCTGTTGGCCCTGGGGGAATGTTCTTGTCATCAATCTTCCCCCGGTCTAGCTGCTTCTCAGTGCAGGGACCCCAAGTCCAGAGGATGCGCTCTACTCCTGGCTCTTCATTCTTGGTGGTAATGAGGTCCCTCTTCTCTCTTTTATATCTCAAAAGAGATTGATTCAAGATACAACCTAATCCTGTAGGTTGAGTCCTGCCTCATTAACATTACTGCCTCTAATCCTGCCTCATTAATATCATAGATGTTAGGATTTATAACACATAGGTAATTACATCAGGTTGCAAAATGGTGGACAGCCACACAATACTGGGAATCATGGCCTAGCCAAGTTGACATACATTTTCGGGGGACACAATTCAATCCATAACATGTGTTAACATTAGCTCTGGGGTTCCTGGTAGCCAAGGCAAAAAGGTAAACACAATAGGCTGTCCAAGTCTCATTGTTTAGTTCTGTCTTTAAAAGGAGAGGTCATAAATCTTCAAAAGAAACATAACTTCCTAGCCCTAAATCCTATGGAACAACTTGGCATGTGTTTAGGAGGTGGGGCTTGGGGGTCCAACACAGAGCCTAAGCTCTCCAAGCCTCAGCTGTCCCTCATTGCATGACAGTTGTGAGGATACCTAGAGACAATTCGGGTCAGTAATTGTCTGGCTTACAGTAAGACTCATTCAATCTGATCCCCTGCTATTATGGAGCAAGTCTTTGGATTTGTAGATGGATCAGAAACATTTTTCAAAGGGGTATAATATTTCAACCCTTGCTGAGCTGAGAGCCAGTCACTTCAGCGGGGTGCATTGGCCCGGAGAGCCTCAGGAAGGAAACTGAGGCTTGGAAAAGTCTGGGCAGCCAGCTGGGGGAGAGAACAGATGTCCTATCCCTTTGGGCTCAGCTCCACTTCCCACAGGGCAGACCAGGGTCTGGGATGAGCAGGGAGCCCTGCTGTGATTGCAGCCTGACACAATATTTACAGAACCCTGTGATCTCTCATGGTCACGCCTGGTCACGTTTGAGTCACATTGGTCTGCAGTGTTTACGATTCCCCTGATGTGCAGCACTGAACACAGATTTAACCTGTGTGCCTCTGTGTGCTGTGCCTGCTAAACCATCTTCTTCAGAACAGGTTCTTGGGTATGTGGCCACAGGGGCTGATCAGGTGAATCAGAAGAGTCACAGAATACCATCTCATCCTGGTCTTTGTTTTCCTGTTCGTGAAACGGGCCTGGTCCTTGAGTGATTGACCATCAAGTGTCTCGCACAGGTTATGATGGTTAAAGAACAATGCTGATGTAACTCCATAAGAGAGAAAAATGGGTAGTAAATGTGAATAGACATTTTACAAATAAGAAATGCAAGTGGCCATTCAATAACAAAAATATTTGCCTTCACCAATAATTCAAGATATGCAGATTAAAACAATGAAATACCTTTTGAAATTTAAAATAAATTATTTATAATACCCCATGCTAGCAAGGATACAGAGAAATTGCCAGGAGTATACATTGATACAAGCTTTCTGAGGGCAATTTTGCAATCTTTTCAAAAGTTTACATTTTTGGAGAATCTTTGACCCCTTTCATCTTCAAAGCTTGTAATGACCAGTTGAGTCTTTCTCACATCACATCACTCTGACACTGACTCTTCTGCCTCCTGTTTCCACATTTAAGGACCCTGCAATTACATTAAAAAAAAAAATCAGTTGCCATCAAGTTGATTCCAACTCATGGTGTCCCCATGTGTGTCAGAGTAGAACTGTGCTCCATAGGATTTTTCAGTGGCTTATTTTTTTTGTGTGTGTGTGTGTGGGGGTAGATTGCCAGGCCTTTCTTCTGAGGCACCTCTGGGTGGGCTTGAACATCTAACTTTTCAGTTAGCAGCTGAGCACATTAACTTTTTGCATCACTCTGGGACTCTGTGAATACATGAGGCTCGCTCAAATAATCCAGGATAATTTCCCTTTTTAAGGATAGTTGATTAATAGCCTTAATTCCATTTGCAACCTTAATTCCCCTTTGCCACGTAACATAACATATTCACAGGCTCCATGGGTTATGATGTGGATATCTTTGGGAGGCCATTATTCTGCCTATCATACATAGATATTCTATTTCTAGGTAGTCATTCTTAAGAAAATAATTATGGAAGTAGAGCAATAGGTAATAATGTATTGTAAGCTTTCATTAAAATAATGATGGGCAAGACTATTTAATGACATGGAAAGCAGGTTATATAATAGTTGGTACAATATAGCTCCACTTTAAAAATCTGTATGAGTATCTCTTCCCATCTATGTAGATATATAGATATAAACTAGAAAGATACACTCTAAAATTATTTTTAGCTCAATTCTTTTTCTTGTCTTACTACTTTTTCTAGGTCTTCAATTAAAAAGTGACTAAACAGAACGATTCTCTTCAATCCTTTTTATTAAACCGACTTTTTTTTTAATGTATTAAATGCCTACTGCATGTCAGGGATCCCTGGGAGTGTGATTTAGGTGATTTTCATTTTCTTAATTTTACTTATGTTTTCTAAGATCTCAACCATACACATATTATTTCTGTAATAAGAAAAGTAAACATTTTTAAATATGTGAGCTTTTTGTGTCTAGGGCAAATATTCATTCTCACTCAAGGTCAGACCCAAGACCCAGCCTCTGGAGCCTTCAATTAATGATCAGCTCCTTCTCCACAGAATCTTCCTTTGGAGAGTAGGAACCCTCTCTGCTTTCCTTTTGTTCCTCCCCACCCCTGCTGCCTAGAGCAGTTAACTGTCTAAATAACCATTTGTTGAACTGAGAGTTTCCAAATGGCAATCCTATTTTCCCTTAATCTCCCAGTCTGGGTTACCAGCACAGATTTATCTAAACCACCACGGAAGTAATTTATTTTTCAGCCATGTCCCTTTGGGGTAACAAGTCCCTGAATCCTGTTCCCTTCTTCCTGGACTAACTGGAGTTTCCAGGTGATTCAGCCTGGAGCTCTTACCCAAGGGCTGGGCTTTCGTATAGCAGCCCGTGCCACTTGTCTCTACTCTGCCATCCCCGTACCACCCTAGCCCCCTTCCCTAGGACTGACAAAGATAGTAACAACTCAATAACAACAACAAGAAGAAGAATGCCATTTTCACAAGAACCCTTTTGGATTGATCCCTTTATTATCCCTAGTTTACAGACAATGGGACAGACTCAGAGAGGAAAAGTGGCTTATCCAAGCCCACACAGCTAATAAATGGCAGTGAACAGATTCAAATCTACCTTCTTCCAGCTCTAGACTCCAAGTCTGCCACCACTGTGCTGCACTGCTTCTCAGAAGAGATGATGAAAAAAAATAATAGTTAACATTTATTGAGCGCTTGCAAGGAGCCACGTGTCCCACATATATCAATTTATTTAATCACTAGAACAACCCATTTTACAGACAAGGCAACCGAAAGAGGCTAAGTAGTTGCTTACGGTTCACAGTTAGGAAGTTCGAGGACAGAGATTTGAATCTAGCAGGCTGGTGCCAGAGCCCAGGCACCTAATCACTGTAGAGTGTCATTTCTCAATGTGCGTAGGATGAATGAATGTGTGAGTGGATGAAGGAGGCCACTGTGACCACCAGCCCCACTGAGAAACTTTGACATGGCATTTCTTGGCTCTGGGCCTCACTTTGCCCATCTGACCAAACAATCTCAGTGGTTCTCCTAGTTCAAGAAGGAGCCTCTGCCTTTGCTGCCTCATTTTCCTCATCTGTCATCCAAAGGGATGGGACCTGGATAATGGCTCAGCCCTTTCTAGCCTGTAGGCCTATGTTGACAGAACCTTCCGTGTGCTCTAGGCCACAGGCCCAGGATTTCACCGGCAACAGAATCCCCACAGTGCCCAAGGGATGGGTACTTGATTAGGCCCATTTTATAGGTGAGGAACTGGGGCTCAGAGAGGGGAGGGGACATGTTTGAGGTCACGAAACAGTACATGGCACAGCCAGACCAGGAACCTAGTCTCTGATAACAAAGCCACTCTGAACACTAGTCAATGTTCTTTCTAGGAGCAAGACATCCACTCTGTGGGCTTGTTGGGTGCTCTGGCAGGGGCAAGACCCCCAAACAGCATCCAGAGTTGAGTAGCAGCCCTGTCCTGCTCAGTCCTTCAGAAAGTTGTTCTGTAATACACAATACCAGTAGCGCCAGGGATCCATGGTGCCCAGGCTGGGTTCCTGCCTGTGGTGCTCTCTGGCTCCCCTGGGAGAAGAAAGGCTGCTGCCTCCTTTGCCAACA
The DNA here is from genome assembly GCA_030035585.1 of Dugong dugon. Taxonomy (NCBI): domain Eukaryota; kingdom Metazoa; phylum Chordata; class Mammalia; order Sirenia; family Dugongidae; genus Dugong; species Dugong dugon. The sequence goes on from CM057471.1 coordinate 74,313,230, forward strand.
CTTTCTCCCTGGACACTCCTTGGGGCAGATTTCCAAGGAAGAAATAACTTCATTGTTTCCAAAACTTCAGCCTAACCACGGATGTGCTCTGATGAGCCACTGTGGTTAATGCCCCTTTTGGGGGACACTCAGCCTCATTTGGGGGTGATTTTTTTCTACAAGGGAGAAAATGACTTGAGGGCTCTGCAGGTATTTGGAGGAGTGAGCAGGGCTGCTTTTCTGTGTGGGAGCCCAGAGAGAACATTCTGAAGGCCTTCTCCTGGTAATGTTGTTTTTCCTGATATGATGTTGTGCCCTGTGCTGATGACAGGGAGGACAGAGGGAAAGCCAGCAAGCAGCCCTCCTGGGGAAAGACCGTTGGCATCTGGAGGGTTTAGAGTCTCATCCAGACTCACTGTTCAAAGGGTGCATCTTTTCTGTGCTTTCCTTGAAAAACAAAAACAAGAGCGGAGACATGAGCCTGCTTCTCCTGTTCCCTGTCACCCATCTGTCAGTCTGGCTGTCGTCTGGCTGTCTATCCTCTGTGTGTATACTAGGCATTCTGGAAGGAAAATTCTTTCCTCCCAGGCTGGTTTTCCTTGGGGAGGGCCTGTAGCCTCCTCAGGGTGGGCAGGGGGGTGTTGGGCCCCAGGACAGGGGATGCACATGTACATCCCGGAAGCCTGAGAGTTCAGAAGACAGAATCTTGGGGCCAGGTGGACTGGGCAAGGGGGCTTAAAGACTCTGAGTTCTTCACTGGGGCAGGGGGCAGCTTTGGGGTGTATGGGGGGGGGGTAGGGAGGGTGGAACTGGAAGTTTGGTGACCTTCCCTGTCAATTGGCTCAGAGCCCTCCCCCACCTGCAGAGGAATTTGTAAATGGGAAGGGGGCTGCCCATCCTTCCTCCATCACCTTCCTAGACACTTGTTGGGGAATTAAAAAAAAAACGCTGAACTTTTTCACTTCTTAAAATGTGGATGGGTAGGGTAAAGGGAGGACACCCTTTCTTCTTACCCTCTCCCCGCCCCCAGCCTCCAGCCAGACAGGGCAACGGACCTCTTTTCGGAGGGCGCCCTCCGGGAGCCAGAGCCGAAGCCGGAGCGGTGGGGGCAGGCGAGGCGAAGGCAAGGAGGAGGGGGAGGAGAGAAAGGGGGGCGAGGTTTGCTTCTAGAAGGGGCGTGTGGCCAGAGGAGCTTGTGTTTTAGCAACTTCAGAGAGAGCGAAGGAGGCTGAGAAGGGGAGGGAAGAAAGTTTGTTTCCCCCCGACGTCAGCGCCGGGCGGGCCGCGGCGGCCGCGGAGCCAGGAGGCGGCGGCTAGCGGGGCAGAGCGTGGGGCGGCCGGGGCGCGCTCGCTCCGACCCGCGCCGGCGACCCCCGCCTCGGACCGCGCCGGCGACCCGCGCCTACCACCCGGGCCGCTCGCGGGCATGGACAGCGCGGCCGCCGCCGCCTTCGCCCTGGATAAGCCAGCGCTGGGCCCGGGGCCGCCGCCGCCGCCGCCTGCTCTGGGGCCCGGCGACTGCGCCCAGGCGCGCAAGAACTTCACGGTGAGCCACCTCCTGGACCTGGAGGAGGTGGCGGCGGCCGGGCGGCTCGCGGCGCGTCCCGCGGCCAGGGCCGAGGCGCGGGAGGGCGCGGCGCGGGAGCCGTCCGGGGGCAGCAGCGGCAGCGAGGCGGCGCCGCAGGACGGTAAGTGCGCGCGGGCGCGAGGCTGCCAGGACCGCGACGTGGGACCAGAGAGAGAGGTCGTGAGAACGGAAATGCGGGGCCAAAGGTGTGCGGGCGCCGGAGTGGGCAGAGGAGGCACGGGCCGGCAGGGCCACAGAGGCCCGAGGCCCGAGGGGCGTCAGTAGGGCAGGCAGGAGACGCCGGCGCTCAGTCTGCGGGACCCCAGGGTAGGGGTGGAGTGGGCGGCGGGGAGGCCGCCCAGTCAAGGGGGCGTCGGAGGAGACGTAGCGGCAGGACCTCCCCGGGGCACCGCCCGGCCATAGAAGGGCACTGGGCGCTGCCGCTGGCGTGAGTGGCTGCTCCACGGCCACAGAATGGCTGCCAGTGACGGCGTAGGTTGCGGTCGACTAGGGCTATTTACTGGGCGAGGGGACCTTCTTTTGGCCAGAGTCCTCGGACGTGTAACTGGCTACCCCTGAGGGCGTGGGCCGCCTGTGTGCCCAGCCCTCACTTAACTCCCAAACAGCCTGGCCAGTGGGTGTGATTATTGACATGTTACAGATGGGGACACTGAGGCTTCAGAGTGACAAAGCAACTTGACACGCGTCAGACTGCTGGCGTTCAAAGTCTGTGCTCCCCCCAGCTCCTACTAGGTCTTCTTTAGATGCATTCTTTGGCTAAGTGGGGACGCCTGCCCCCATCCCCCAAGCTTGCCCCCACAGAGCAGCTTCCTAAGCTGGGTGGCCCAGCCCTGAAGGCTCTGGCCTGAGCCAACCAGGCCTCTCCTCACCCTCCGAGGTTAAAGGTCATTAGGAAGGGGCTTTGAAAACAAACAACCCACCCAAGTGGCTTTTTTAAAAAGTCACACAGAATCCTGAGCTCTTGGTAAGAAGGGGGCGGGGGGGGGGGGGCGGGTGGAGAGAGGAGAGGCAGGAGAAGATGGAGATAAATCGAAGGTCCCAGCCAGCCCTGGACAATTGTGTGTGAGCTGGTGGGTGAGGGGAGGGGCATACAGAGTCTCTGAATGGGGTGACACCTCATCCCAGCCAAAGAATCCATCTGAAGAGACTACTGCCCCTGTTCCCTCGCTCTGGGGAGCAGGCTTGTCTGCTGGAGGCTCTGGGACCTTCAAGACTCCAGCAGCCTTCCCACTGCCTCTAGGTGCCCCCACCCCCTCACCAGCCTCCAGGGCTCAGGGGTGCCCAGCTAGCTGTGTGCTCTGGTTTCTCAGATGAGAGAATGTGCAAGGAAAGCTGGGGTGACTGCAGCTAGCCTTGTCTGAAACCTTGTCTGGGGGCGTGTGACTTTGCGGGGGCGGGGGGCAGGGGCAAGGCTGATGCATACCTGCATTTCACTGTGTGCCTTCAGGAGCGCCTCCAGCCTGCGGTGTGTTTGCAGGGCTGTGCGGGGCTGCCCATGTGCCTGAGGCAAAGGCCCTGGCTCCCTCATAGGGAGCCACTGGGGCCAGCTAAGTGGTGTTCACTGCCTGCCAGCCCTGTGGACTGCCAACTCTCTTTACCCTCTGGAGTGAGCAGGAAGTGGGCAGATCTTCCTCTGGGAGTTGGGGTTTAGATCTCTGATAGGAAGGTGAAGGGTGTGACCAGGGATTAAAAACTAGCCACAGGCCAGTTGAGGAGTTTAGGTCTCTTGGGAGGAGCAGCTCTGAGTCAGCCTCTCCCCTGCCTGGGGCATAGACAGAGGTCTCTTATGTTACCTGGGTACATGGAGACCCTCTAGGGGCAGGGAGAGAAGGAGGGACAATTGAGGGTGAAGGGAAAGAAGGAAGGGAGACAAAAAAGAGAAGAGGGAGCGAGGGTGGGGTGGAGGAAAAGGAAGGAGAGGAAAGAAGAGCACCCAGAAGTGATGGGGAGAAAGGAAGGAGACCAAGACTTTGTGTAGCCGTGTCCTGGCCAGGGAGTGGGATGCCCGTTTCTGCCCTGGCCTCCAGCTGGGGAACCAGACAGGGGAAGGCCTTGCTTCTCCCCAACACAGTGCAGAATGGAAGATTTCTCCTGGAATCCCAGGACAGCTAGTATGAGCTGGGATGTGAGCGCCTGGGCTGTGCCACCCTCCATGAGAGCCTGTGAGGCCCACAGGCTTTTTCCTGAGGGGGGTCTTCAGCGCACTGGCAATAGCCAAGTATAGGTGCGTTTGGGGGCAAGGGACATGTCGTGTGTGGGGTCAGGTGGGACAGGACCCGAGGGCAGCAGTCAGTCAGTGTGCACCCAGGGCAGGCCATCTCCCCCACCACCCCGGCATCTGTGAGGGACATGGGGCTGGGGTCACTGAGACACTCATAGGCTGGCTCCCACCTTGGAAACCCTGCGCAGACCTCAGCTCTGAGGAGGTCCGAGCGGCCACAGGTCCAGCTCAGTGCTCTTGGCCCCCAGAGAGATTTTCTCCAGGCCTCAGTAAATGAGAAAAATGTGGATAATTTGGAGACTTCATCATGAAGCTAAAAAGTCCAGTTTAAAGGATTCTCCTGTATTTGACAGTATATCTTTCCTACTTTTTAAAATGTTAAACCCCCTTTCTTTTATAAAATAACAGTGATACTCACTGGATACCGTCTTATTTTAATGTCCTTACTTGGCAAAATTAAAAGGTGGTAATCCTATGCCCATTCCTCAAAGTAACAAAAAAAAAAAAAAAAAAAATCACTAGCCCATGAAATCCAAAAACTATATGTAGAATCAAGCATCCCCCTAAAGCCAAATGGGAGTCTGCTGCCAAGCAGTGTTTCCTGGAGAGGGAGCTGGATACTGTGTGGCTGCCCACCCCCCACCCCTGCCCTGTGAGAATCTCTCTCTCTGGGTCTGGCCTGAAAGGCAGGGGTGGAGGGAGGAGGATGCAGGGCAGACATCCCATCCCTTTGCCACTAACTGTGTATCCCCAAGTCTGGACGTCAGAGGAGAGTGATCCCACAGCCCATATCACCTTTCCAAAGCGGACAAACCAATCTCAGGGTTCAGGACTCCAGGCCAGCAGCATGGGCCTCAGGCTGGCAGTTCTGGAGTCCTGGACCTGCAGGAGCCCTGGCTCCTTGCAAGGATTCAGGCATGCTTGGAAGTGGGTCATCCTGTGGCTTCTGGGGCTGTTTTCTGAATCCAAAGAAAGAGACAGACACCAAAGAGAGATGGAGTGTACCCTATTAGAGCTATAAGGATTCATGGGGAAATGAATGTGTTAGAAAATTGATGTGTTTTCAACCTGCAAGGATAGCAGGCTCAAAATTTAAGAAAACAAAAATGTTTTTTTTAAATCTTTTGTTTTCACAAAGCCACCTGGTAGACATGGCCTATTCCTGCCAATGACTTTCCCAGACCAGGCTCCCCCCGGAACTGGCCGGGAAGGCTGTGGCTTCATCGGTGACTCAGAACAAACCGGGGTCTCGGGTTCCTCCCAAATCAAACGCTGAGGTCTGATCTGGGGCACTGAGCTATGCCAAGCACATTAGGAAAATAAACCCTCGTTTGCTGCCTTTGCGATGACTTACAATAAAAGAAACCACATTAATAACTGAGATTTTCTTTAAAGCATTCCCTCCTGTGGGCAGGGTAGAAACAGGGACCGTGGACACACTGTGAAAATAAACAAAGCTCTCCGGAACCAGGCAGGGTGACACCCCCTGGCCATTGTTCAGGGCTGGTACCTGTTTCGGAAAACATTAGGATGTGCGGCAGGCAGGATGGAGTGGATCTACTTTCCAGAGATTTGGGACAGTGGGTCTTTGGAGTCTAAGGCAAGGCTGAGTTGGGGGCAGCTGCAGCCCCGGGACTGGGAGCTTGGACTCTGGCCTTCACGGCAGCTGCTCTGTAAATGGGAGTGAGGGGAAGGGAAGAGTGAGTTTGGCTTGGGGGGTGGGACCTGCCCCTGCCCCCAGCTAGTGATGGGCGCACAGGGCCAGAGGGTCTAGAGTGGAGGGCCTAAGGGACTGTTGATTTTGAGAAACAGTCAGACCTGCCTTCAGTTTTTAACCCGCCTCCACTGTACTGATTCTGAAAGGGGGCAGCAGCAACCTCTGAGGATGTCGAGGATGGAGGAAGCTAACAGTAGCAGGGCTGGTGGGGAAAGAGACAAAATGATTTCTTCAGACCCAGGCCTTTTAAAGAGGGGCTTGTTTTCCCTCCTTCCCTTCCTCTCTTCTTTCCCGTTTATCTGTTTCCTGGTGGGGACAGAGTCGTCTGCAGTGAAGAAGCACTGGACTGGGAGTCAAGACACCCAGGTTCGGATCCTGGCTTTTGCTGCTGTCTCCATGTGTGATCCTGGACATGTCACGTCCCTCTCAAGGTCACATAGTTCCCCACCTGCACAATCGGAGACAGTACACAACAGTTTGTGAGGCCCCTCCTGATTCTGCTTTATGATTTGACCCAGGCTTAGAAAACGCCCATGGTGGGCCCTGTCTCCCAGGGAAGTGGAGTGACTAAGGCCAGGGTCTTGGCTGCCTGGACCCTCTGATAGGTGAGGGTGATTTTCGGCAGATGCCAGGGGCAGGGAGAACCAAGGGGCGAGGGCGAGTGAGAGGCTGAGGAACCAGCCAGGAGGTGGGAGGCTTCAGTTTGAGAACTGCTGGGTCTCCTAGGGTGGGAGCTGGGGTGATGGTCTCCATCTCTGGCTTTTTGTCAACAGGGAGGGCACTTGCTATGTAGCTTTTTGTTCATGGCTCTATGGTGGCTTTGCTTCTGTATCTGATGGAATATCTGGGTAGAGCTTGGAGGCCTGGCACAGGGGCCTCAGACTGGCCAGAGCCCCACAAGGGCCCTTTCCTGTGGGCAGAAGCTCAACAGGGCCGGAGCTGTCACTGTCCCTTCCCAGAAGACCCTGGAAAAGTCACTTTGGAGCAGTAGTGATGGTGTCTGCACACACACTGCCCTTGAGACTAGAAAATGCCCTGAGGCTCAGTGTTGCCATCTGTGAAATGGGAGTGAGGGATAGTGGTGCCCCCACAGAGACGTGGTGAGTCCTGAGTGGATGTGAGGTGCCAGGCACTGTGCCTGGCACATAGTACATGCTCAACAAAGAGTCTCCATTATAGCTCACTGTGACGCTCACAGCAGCCCTGTGAATCAGGCAGAGCCAGTGGTTATCCACAGAGGGAAAGCGACTTGCCAGGGTCTCACCGCTAGGGATGCAGGGGTGGGGTTTGTTTCCGGATCCCAAGTCCAGGCCTCTCTCCTGAACAGCTCAGTGTGTGTGTTTGGGCTGGAGGAATGAGGCAGGGGAAGCCCTGCCTGGTTGTTGGGGAGACTCAGGCCGAAGTTTGTTCGAGTGACTGAGAGGGGCAGCGGGGAGATGGGCCTTGAGGTCTGGCACACTGTAGGGCTGTTGGGATGAACACTGTGTGCATGTTAGGATTTCTAAATGGGTAGAGACAGGAAGGAAGGGTTTTTCATGGCTTGTGCCTGGCAGGGGCGTGAAGTCAGACTGGACAAGGCAGAACTTGGGACACTTCTGCGGTGTCACAGACCAGAAGGGACAGCAGCCGACCCAGGGCAGAAGTGGTTCCCTTGAACACACTCTACAAAAGGGGCACTGGTGTTAGAACCTGGCCAGGGTGCTGCCCTGGGGTAGGAGGCAGTAGGAGCAGAGTAGAAGGGACATGGGATGTGGCAAGAATGACCAGTAACACTTGCAGGGATGTTAACTGAGTTCTTACTATGTGTCTGGCTGGGGCTTCACATGCGTCATCCTTGGTAATCTTCCCACCAGCTGTGTGAAGTGGGTCCTTTTATTATCCCCATTTTATGGAAAGAGAAACTGAGGCTTAGAGAAGTTCCCATAGGAGCCAGTATTGCAGCCCAGGCCTATCCTGTTCTAAAGCCTCTGCCCTTAACCATTGTCCGAAGCCAGCCCTGAAGCCTGGGTAAGCTGGGCACTGTCTGACCAGGGATGCCCACCCCCAAGCAGGTTTGGGCTGCATTCAGGAGACTATGGGGCAGCCAGGAGAGGGGTGTCCTCAGCAGCCTAGCCTGGGTCACAGGTCAGGCCTGGCAGGCTTGGAACTGACCAGCTCTGGGGGTAGGGTGGGGGGTGGACATTGAAGCTGTGCGAGGGAGTGGTGGGTCCCATACCTGCTTCCCAGAAACAACCAGAATGGCCTCACTCACTCTCCACAGGACTATCTCCAGCTGCCCGGGACACGGGGGAGCTGCTGAGGGTCTCTGCGGAACAGTGGTGGACAGCCCTCTTCCCCACTCTACCTTCACCTCCTGTAGTCACTCATTCAGTCATTCCACAATCATTTTCTGAGCACCAACAGTGTGTCAGGTCAGGAGCTCCCACTGCCTGCCCTGAAGGCTTAGCATCTAGCTTTGGGGTTTCCAGACTTTCAGATTTCAAGCCACAGTGACTTAGAGGAACTAGCATAGAGTAGCCAGTTGTAAAATTTTGCCAAGAAAAACCATTACTTACAACAACTTTCATCTCTGTTGCCCCCATCCTTACATTCAAGAAAGAGTCTTTTATCGTTCTAGTCTCAGAGTAAAGATAGCCCTCGAAACTGACTCAAATCAGCTTGACAAAAAACTCGCTAATTACCCGTTTTTCTCATTCACAGTAGGTCATTAAAAACTTGGTTGTGGGCTGGCATTTGGGGACCACACGGTGGTCTGGACTTCCCAGTCTCACAGACCACAGACATACGCATACCCATGTCACACCCGCATGCCCTGTTGAAAACATGGCCCAGCCCAAATTTCCAAGCTTAGGCTCCCGGTGGGCAGGTGGCTGCAGGCAACCTGTGAATAGACATATATATGTATGGGTGTGGGCCAAGGGTTAAGTGCCTTCTGTGAGGTGGTGAGTAGGAGAGCACCGTGGGAGCTTCCTGTTCAGACAGACGGAGACTGGAGGAAGTTATCTCGTCTGGCTCCCATGAAGACTGGGCAGAGGAAGGGATGCCGTGGTGGGATTTGGGGCCCTGAGAGGAGGAAGAGAGAGAGGGTGCCCCTTCAGCTAGCAGGTCGGGGGTGTTGTGGCATGTTCCCCAGCACGGGGTGGGGGGCGGGCTGAGCCAGCCACAGCTGCCCAGGAAGAGGCCGTGGCCTCCATGGACGCGTGGGTTTGCAGAGCGCAGCAGAGGCAGGGCCGGCCCTGGCCAGAACCCAGGAGCCACAAACTTTCAAGATGTCCTGGGAAAAAAAGGTTGTTAAAAGACGGAAAAAGCATTGATTCCCCAGTGACTCTCACTGCCCTGTGCCCAGTCCGCTGCCCTGCTTGGTGGCCTTTCCACATCTGGGAAGCCTGGCTCTGAGGTCCTCTGGGATGACAGGACATGGACCACATAGAGCCCTTGACGGGTGGGTAATGGCATCTTTTATTGTGTCCTAAAAATGGAGCAGGCTCTGGAAGTTATTATTTTTGGTCCCTCTTTGTGATTGATTTTTTTTTCTGTGCGTGGGATGGGCAGCTGGGACCTTCCGGTTTTGGGGGGCAGTGGGAGGGATTAAAAAGGAGTTGGGGGGGTGATGTGATGGAAATGCCAAGAAACTGGGACCTAGGGACCCAAGGGGCTGGGCAGTGGGCAGAGGGCTGCTGTGGAGATTGCAGGCTTTGGAGAAGGTTCTGGACCTGGGACAGTGAAAGGGTAGGAGGAGGCACAGAGGTTTCGAGATGTGGAAACTTCCACAGAGGGACCCTCCACCCTAGAGTCGAGCGAGTGCCTCAGTTGCTTGAGGTTCCGCATCTGAGGGCATGTCACCTCCACTGGCATTGCTGCCTGCAAGGCCCTAGACCGGGAGTCAGGAAACTGGGGTTCCCACCTTGCCTTACTCAACCCTACAATTCAGGACACACCCTGTCTGAGCCTGGTCTGAGCCTCAGTATCCCCATTTACAAAACAAGGGGCTTGGACCGTCTGTGTTGTCAAAGTGTAGTCCCATGAATCACTGCGTTAGAGGTACCCGAGGAGCTGGTTAAAATGCATGTTCTTAGGTTCTACCCCAAACTATGGAATCAGGCTCTCTAGGATCTGGGCCTGAGCATCTGCATTTAACAGGGTTCACCCAGTGATTTTTTTGTGCATTAAAGGGTGAGTGCCACCGGAGTACCTGCCGTCACAGGCTCCTTCCAGAGCAGACTCTGTACCCTATCACCCCCTCAGTCTGTCCTCTTTAAATGGTCCTCTTTGGGGGATAGAGAGGTGAGGGCCATTGTACAGGAAGGAGAAGGAGCTGCTCCGAGCCCCAGTGTCTCCAGAGACCTGACTGTGTGCAGGAGCCCTCTCAACCTCACTGCCGGGTCTAGGAAAGAATTACTGTCGACCATCTGGCAGCATTCATTGAGTACCTACTGTGTACTGCCCCAAGGCAGCCCAGGGGTTGGAATGAAGAGGGCACTGCTGTAGGGGAAGATTTCTGTCTCTCACCTCTTCTGCATCCCCTCTCCCTTGAGCTGGGGCTTGGCAGGGGCCAGAGGGGAGGGGCAGAAGCCTCACTGCTGAGCCAGGGGTCTCTCTGTCACTCTTGAAACTGGAAAAGCCCCTTCCCAGCATCCTGCCAGCCCACTCCTTTCTGCTACCCCTCTGTTTGTCCAGGTATGGTCCCAGAGCTCCCTGCATTAGAGTCACCTGGGGAGCTGGCTAAATGCATGTTCCTAGGCCCCACCCCAACCCACTCACCCCTCAGCACCCAGCAGACTCGCCCCAGGGGCCCCCTTCGCAACCTTGGCTGGAGTTGGGGATTCACTGCCTCTGGGGGGCGGCCTCCTTGCCCCAAGTTTTGGCCACCCACTCCCGCCCAGCCTCCCTTCCTTTCCTCCCTGACCCACCAACTTCCCCCTTCTGGCCTCTCCCCTTACCGTGGGTGCAGACAGTTACACACCAGAGACGGTGTTATTAAAAATGACATTTAACCAGAGCTGGAATTACCATGCGGATGGCTGCAACTTCAGAATCAAAGCGGGAGCCGCCAGGCGCGCCTGGCAGGGGCCTCGCGGCCTCCTCCTCTCTGTGCCAGAGCTCCACGCTGGCCTCCCATATAAAACCCCTGCGGAACACTGAGGTCTTGAAAGCGAGGCAAGTGCACCTCCTTTCATTAGACTAACAAATAACACATAACAGAAAACATCTGTTAACAACAGCCCCTAATGCTCTCAAGATGGTGCCGCGGGCGGCCAGTCCAGCCAGCAGGCGGCTGGACTGAGGTGGGCTCAGGTTTTGGCTGCCCCCACCCTGGGGGTGGTGGCGCAGGGCTCTTTGGAGTGGCTGGCACCCCACCTCTGCACTCCCGGGCCCCTTCCTGCACCCTGTGGGACCTGGAAGCCTCTTTCCCTGCCTCTCCTCCAACTCAGCTGTTCACTCCTTTCTTCTTGCTGGTGATAAATATGAGGGTCTGTTTGCAAGAGAACAGTGCCTTGGGCATAGAGCATCACAGTCCTTCACTTTAGGGCAGTATGGTCAAGAGTGCGGGAAACCAGAGGCTGGGATTTGAGCCCTGGCCAAGCCCCTGACCAGCTGTGTGACCTTGGCAAGTTTCTGCTTCTCTCTGAGCTCCTCGTGTGTCATATAAAGGTAAGGATCATACCTACCATGCAGGGTGGTTTTAAAGATTTGGTGAGATGATGGAAGTAGAGTGCTCAGTGTGAGCACATGATAAGTGCTCAGAAAGGACATTTACTGTTATGATTATAGCTGAGGAAACCGAGGCCCAGAGAGGTTAAGTAACTTGCCCAAGGTCACACAGCAGGAGGAGAAGTGCGATTTGGAGCCTCAGAGCTGATACCCTTTTCACGACGCTGTGAAGCACAGAGGCGCAAATGCTGTGCTAAGGGTGGTAGGCTTTCAGAAGTGGATCTGACACAGCCTGTGCCCTCAGAGGGCTTCCAGCCTACAGCTGATGGCAGGATGGAATGGGTTCAACTCTGAGAGACAGAAGGTTCACCCTACCTCATTGAGGCCAGATGGCCCCTCAAAGTCCCCGCTGCTAACCCTGTGGGTGTGGAAGCCAGAGGGGCCTTTGAATGCAGATGTCTTCCAGGGTTGGGGGTTGGGAGCTCTAAGTCTTTTTCAAGACCTAAAGCATGATCCCCAAAGCTCAGAGGGGAAAGGGCATCCGTTCAAGTATTATGATCTGGCCTCAAACCTGAAGAAGGAAGGGCTGTATCCCAGACTAGGGAGTAAAGTCCAGAAAAAAATCCCAAGTTGGAAGGGAAGATAGACTGGCACTTTGTTTCCTGTTTCCCCTCATGATGAAGCCGCAGAAAAGAGACCCTCCTGCCTTCCCCTAAGAGACTGGATGTTAAACTCCATGCACTCCACCCCCAAGATCTGCCCTGCTCTATCATTCCGAGAAAACTGGGTGGAATTCATTCATTCATTCATTGGCTCATTCATTGAATGCACATCTGTGTTGTCTTGAGGCATCCTGCTGGGAGAACACCAGCCTAGACCTGGTTTCCAACCGCATGGAGCTGAACGCAAAGGCAAGTAGCTCGCTGTTATCCAGCCCTTACCATCAACCTTATGAGGGAAGTTAAGCATTATCCCCATTGTACAGATGAGAAAACTGAGGCTCAGGAAGGCAAAGTGACTTGCCCAAGGTTACCCAGGAAATATGCAGTGATCCCCAGACCCCAAGTACAGTACCCCATACTGGGTCTCCAGATGGCCATGGAGCTTCAGTGTCTTGATAAAGGCCCAGGTCCTGCCAGGGATGAACTGCCCCTCCCCATCTCTCTGGTTCTTGTCCTGAACTGTCTGCAGTGCCCTGAGGAAGGCCCTCTCTCTTGCCCTGCTTTCCCAGGACACACCTATGCAGATCCTAGCTCATGTCTCAGCCAGGCAGGGGGGCTCTAGACTGAGCTGTGATGGAAGGGCCTGGGTGGGGGTGTGAGCCGGGGAGGGGCCCCCGCCTTCGGGCATCTCGTGTTTCTGAGAGACATCATGTTTTAATTGAAAAGCCAGCCGCCCTGCCACCACATCCTCCCAACGAGGAGAGTGTCAGGGCTCCAAGAGGGAAATTGCTGGAGACAAGAAGTAAAAACGGACTACTCTGGTTTCACGGGGAAGGAAAAAAAAGGGCAAAGATCTAATGCTGGCTGAAAGCGGGGCCGTTGTTTAAAGAAAACTGTGGCTGTTATAGGGAATTCAAGGCTGGGCAGAGCCGCACTCAAAGGGGGGCTGCTTTTTTAAGGGGCTGGCTTCTCTCTCTAGGGAGGAGAAGTTGGGGAGGCATCCTGTGACTCCTTCCTCCTTCCCTTCCTACCACAAACATTTGTTGAGCACCTAGTTAGTGCCAGGCCCTCTGCAGGTGTGGGTCCTGCTACAAAGGAGACATCTGGGCTGCTATGACAACAGATCATGGAGCCTCACCTGGTCTGGGTTCAGGGAGGGCTTCTGGAGGGGGAACCCTGAGGATGAGCTGGAGTCAGCCAGAAGAAAATGTAGAGGAGGGGGCTCAGAGGAAGGGAACAGCATGTGCAATGGCTCAGAGGTGGGAAAGAGCTTGGCTTGTTCCAGGAGCAGAGGGGTAGGAAGGAGCAAAGCCTTGTTCCAGATTTGTGCTTTTTGCATTAAGAGGGTGGGAATGCTTTCTGCAGGTCTTGGGGATTGTAGAGGATCGGAGAGCACCCAGGCCTTCCCCAGTGGCTCTCTCGGTGAGCAACGTGTTCCCCAACAGCCGGGGAAGTGAGTGGCTGAATCAGGGCAGCACTTGTGTCCCGGTTGTCGCGAGCCCACTGGGCTGCTCTGCTCTGACTGCCACAGCCCCTGAATGGTTGCCCCACCCCATCTGACCCTGGCCCAGCAGCTCTGAGAGCTGGATCATCTCAGAGACCCAGGGCCTGAATCCGGGAGGGGATGGTCTAGGAGCTTTTCTCCGGAGCCAGCCCGGGCTCATCAACTCACCATCTGTGGGAATGCTGCTGAGCAGGGGGACGGGGAGGTGCAGGAAGAGAGGCGACTGAGTAGCCATCGAAGGTGGTGACTTCACAGTGTCAAGTAGCCAATACCAGGCCTATGTGCCACAGGTCCACGAAGACCCTGAGATGGAAGTTTCATTAACAGACCCATTAACAAGATGAGGAAGGCTGTCCCGGATTGTCAGGCTACAAATCCTGCATCCTGTGAGGAATAGAGGGAGTTTGGAGTGCTGTGGGAGAGTTGGGACAGTTTAGCTGCATGACTGGGGTGTGGGCAGCTATGAGTGTGCACGTCTTCATCATCATCATCATCATCATCACTGTGATCCTGACAGTCAGGACCACGTATTGTGCACCTACTGTGTGTTACGCCCTCTGCACGGATCATCTCATTACACCTTCCCAGATAACCTAAGAGGTGGGCAACCTTATCGCCCCATTTCCCACATGAGGAAGCTGAGGCCCAGAAAGGTGGGTTACACAGTAAGGACATGGTGGTGCCAGGCCTGTGTCCCCTGCCCGTCTTGTCTCTGAGCACCCAGAGTGGGCTCACCCTGACCTCACCCAGCCTGTCCAGGCTCATTCAGGAAGGGAAGACCCAACACCCCGTGCGCAGGAGTTGGTGAACAGAAACCCAAGCGGCTCCCCGACCCACGCAGGCAGGGGGGTGCCTTAGGGCAAGGACAGCCCCCATTTTCCCGAGCATAGCACACTGGTGATGCAGGCTCACTGCCTTTTCAGAGGCAGGGTATGCTGCTGTCAGGATTCCTGCTCTGGGCTACCCCCTCTCCCACTTCCTGGGTGATTTTGGGGAAATGCCTTCATCTCTCTGAGCCTCAAAACCCTCACCTGCAAAATGGGCATCATAATAGTACCTGGGGCTTGGGGTTGTTCAGAGGAGGTGATGAGATCAAGTGGGGGGCCCCCAGTAGGTGCTCAATAAACACCAAATCATTTTCTCTGTCACTCTTACTGACATTTGGGAGGAGGGCAAATGCGTGGCTCAGGACTGTCAAGCCCCTTTCACAGATGGAAAAACCAAGGGAGGTGTTTCCTAAGGCCCCACAGGAAGAGGAGCTGAGATTAGGAACAGAGCTTCAGGTCCCTGGAGTTTGCCCCAGTGGCCTTTACTGGTACACCACTATGCTGTCCAAAATTGAGACCGGCTGTCCATTTCCTGGGCCCCCTGACAGGTCCCAAACCCCTCTGCCCTGACCCCACAGTGTCCTAGGGTCTCCCCCATGGATGAGCAGCGTTGGTTTGCTGCAGCCTTGTCTGCTTGCCGGCTGGGCCTGACCGCTGCTCCCGTGCAGAATGCAGCATCTTGCTTTATTTTACATGGCACAAATTGCAACCATATATAATCTCTTGACAAATACCATCTATAAAACACAACACAACTATTTTTATAATGTGGTGTTTGAGGTTAAGAAATTCAAATTAGAGGTTAATTGCAACTTCTAGTATGTCTGTAGATAAAATGGCTTGGGGAGGAAGACTGAGAGCTTCAGATATGCTTCCACAGAGATTACAGACGGGTTTTTACTGCAGGTCTAGGGCGCGCACGCACACGCGCGCACACACGCACGTGCACAAGCACATATGCACACACAACTAGTAGTCCCTGGACTCTGGCAAAGCTGGTTTAGACATGGTGTTTGCACTTGTGGGAATGCTGATCTTGATGCTGGCTTCCTTCTCTGCCTAGGACGCTGATGTCCAAGCAGCTATCAGAGGCAAGTTCTGCAATGATAAAGTAGCCCTGGGATTTGTGGAGGCAGATGGCAGAAGGGAATGCATGGAGCTAGGGGCTTCAGGAAAAGAAGTGAACCTATCAGGTTTACCTCCATCGAGTGCCAGCTCCTGAGGCTTCACCCTAAACCCTCCCCTCCTTCCACCCCCCAAAACCAGAACCAGATGGAAGTCTAAGTGAATAATGGGTCTGAGGACAGAGCAGGCAGCACGTGGCAGGAGCCCCAGTCAGGGAGGAAGGGAGGAAGGAAAGCCAGGTAAGCCCCATCCAGAGAGGCCAAAGGTGAAATGTGTTCCCTCTGGCCCCCAGGGGCCAGCTCAGAGCCACTGCAGAGGAACCTCAGGGCTCTGTAGGGCCTGCTGGCCGCTTCCTGGGCTTTCTGGGGATTGTGGGCAAATGTTTGCTGCTTGCTTCAAAATCGGGAACAGTAGCAGTGATTGGGAGAGTGGGCCTGTCCTCAGTGCCACAAATTTTCCTCTCTCCGCCTTACCATGGGTACAGGCAGGTCCCTGAGGAGGAGGCAAGGGTCCTGGTCAGGAGGGTGGCAGCTCCAGGGAGTTGTTAGCCAAGAAGGACAGGTGCCAGTGATCTGCTGGTGTGCCCGAGGAGTCCTGGGAGAGGAGCTCCAGGGCAGGGCCAAGAAGTCAGACTGATGGTGTCAGGTCAGCACAGGCAAAGGGCCTTCCCCTCTTTGAACCTGACCCCGGTGATGCAGTGGTAAAGAACTACGGCTGCTAACCGTAGAAGAGGTTGGGCTTAGTGAAGAAGTAGGAAAAGTCTTCCAGCTAGAGGGAACAGCATATGCAAAGACAGGTGCTCCTTGGAAACCCTGTGGGGCAGTTCTACTCTGTCCTATAGGGTCGCTATGAGTCAGAATTGACTGGATGGCAACTGGGTTTTTTAAAAAATGTTTTAATTCATCTGTGAAATGGGGATAATGACAACACCTACTTCACAGGTGTGAGCTGTGAGGATGCAATGGGAAAGGAAGCACTTCACATAGGACCAGCACATTGAACCAGCTGGTGCTGGGATAATTATTGCTATTATTACTATCATTGCTATTATTAGCAATTCATGTATGGGTCCCAGAGAGAGGCAGAGCTACTGGTCCCCAGGGACCCTTTTATCCTCAGAATGGCAATGGGGAACTGTCACAACCCAAACTAGCTCCATATTAAGGCAAAAACTTGGTCCCTCCACCCACAGCTCTACCCTGGGGTGGGGCAGTGCAAGTAGGGGTGTGTTCTCCCCGTCCCCCCCCAGGGGTGGGGCTGCATGCCGTATCTCCACCCCTCTCTCAGCAGTGGCTGTGTCCCACCCTGGCGGGCTGCTCGAGTATCTTCAGCCCCTCCCATCTTTTGGCTCAGCAGACAAAAGCCTGGGCCACCAGAGCAGGGCCAGGAATAGCCCCAAGGGAGGGGCTCTGAATTCACAGCTTCCGGCTCTGCCAAGGAGACCTCAGATTATTACCCCCATCTCTCTCTCCTTCACTGGCTGTGCCTGTGCCTGCCCTCCCTCCATTAATATGACTTCTTTGGGTGGAGTCACTGTCCACAGGGACTCCCTTCATAACAATAAAAAATCGTCCCCAACTTAGGAGGCCCTTACTGTAGACTAAGCCTGTGATACATGCGGTCTTCTCCCAATTTTACAGAAAGGTATTGGAATTTTCATTTTACACATGAGAAACCGAGGCTCCTTCATTCATTCAACATACATTCCTTAAACTCCTACTCTGTGCTGGCACTGGGCAGACATTCACCCCCTCAGCCCTTAGGGAGCTTGCAGGTAACAGGGGAGACGGTCAATTAACCGATAATGACACAGACAAGTAGTTAATTACAGTGCTGGTAAGTGCCACCAAGGAGAGGCCCGGGGGCCTCTAGGGCTGGGAGGAAGGAGTCACCAGCCCAAGGCTGCACAGCCAGCACCTGATGGAGGTGGGATTCAAACCTAGGTTGAGCTCCACAGGGTTACTATCCCTGCTCTCCCTACTGTGCAAGGCTGTGGTTAACAAGATCCCACATTATTTGGGAGAGGGACCCATGACCAACCCATGTGGTGGGGGTGTGGCTGGGAGCAGAGGAGGGAGGAGGGAGCAGAGGAGGGAGGATTCCAAACGTGGGTCCATAAGTCTGTGTAGCACTGTGCTCATGACAGACTGGGGTGAGATGGGGAGTCCAGGGTAGGGGGACACACTACTCTAGTTCTGCTAGGGCAAGGACAAGGGTCCAGGTATAGCTGGGGCTGGGTGTTGTGCCAGTCAGGACTGTCACCTGCAAGGGATAGAAAAGTGGCCCCAATGAACTTAAGCAAAACCAAAATATACTGATGCATAACTGAAACATCCAGAGGGGGACTTCAGGCACCACTTGGTCCAGAGCTTAAAACAATGGCACCTGGGTTCTCTCTCTGTCTCCTTGTCTCTCTAACTTTTGTCTGTTGGCTCCACCCTCCTTCTCCTAGGCTCTTTCTCCAAAAGGCTCACCCCTAGCACTCCTGTACAGCCCTCAGTGGCCCAGACCTTTGCATCCCCCGCTCCCCCCACCCCCCACAACACACACACTGTGCAGAAAAGCCAGAATCTCTTTCACAGAAGTCCCAGCAAAAGTCTCACTGTGCCGCGTTTGGGCCCTGTCCACCAATCACAGTAGCCGAAGGGAAGGTGAGTGCTGATTGCCTGAGGGCCATGGCATGTGGGGCTTCATCCAAAGCCCTTGGACCAGCTATGGAGGGAGCTGTTCTCCAAAGGGCTGCTCCATGACATAACAGAGCTCAGAGTTATAAAGAGTTCCTTAAACAACCTGGGACCTGCTTCAAGCACCTCACATGTATTATCTCACCTGATCATCAATGGAGGACCGTTCTAGATGAGGTAACCAAGGCTTAGAGAGGTCAAGTGACTTTCCCAAGGTTACCCGGCTAGTGGGTGGAGGAGCCGGGACTCACTCCAGGGCCTTCTGTCTCAATCATGACCCTCAAAGCAACCATCGTCTGCACAGGAGTCCTGGGCATTTGGGCCTGAGAACACCCTTCTACCATCTTGGCCCTTGTCCACCAGGTAGCAGCTGAGTCACTGAGGCCCCCTCCTCCTTCCTGAGTTGGGGACTCCCATTAGCCCAGTTATGGGCCCTGTGGGTCTGTCCAGCTCCCCCAGAATCTGAGTAGTCCCTGCCCTAGGCTGAGGGGTGCCCAGAGGGGTGGCCACCAGAAGCTGTGAAGGTAGCTTTAGAAAGGGGCCATCACCACCCTGCCTGATTTTGAACACAGGCCCAGGAGAGGCTGCCCAGGCTGGGGGAGATTAGCCAGTGGGGGCTTTACTGAGTCCAGGCCCCCTTCCAGTGGTAGCGTCCTTGTCACGTTACATCAAACACTCGGTGGCAAATATACTTTACCTATAGTCAAGAACGGTCTGTGGTTGTCCACTTGACATGCCATCACTTGTGGTCAATAATTCATTAACAGTTTATTAATTTTACCCTTCTGCAGCCTTTGCGTTTTGGAACCAATAAAAAAACTGTTTCAGGTCTTCCAGGACTCTTTGAAAAGCTCCCAGGCCTTAGGCATTGCGTGCCTAAAGGCTAACTGGCCCTTGGCTGTGAGTCATCCATCCATCCATCCATCCATCCAGTGTTTACTGAGCACCTACCGTGTGCCAGGCACCACTACGAAGGCATGCATGCTCTGAAGAGGGACAGAGGGAAATAGATGATACAGTACAATCAAGTTCATTCAGTGATAGTGAAGTGACCAAAGGAGATGGACAGTCCCCAATCCTTTCTGGGACATTGAGGAGAGAGTTCCTACAGGAAGTGGTGTCTAAGGTGAGAGGTGAAGACTTAATGAAGAGGTTGGGCTTAGTGAAGAAGTAGCAAAAGTGTTCCAGCTGGAGGGATCGGCATATGCAAAGACAGGAAGTGACAGAGAGTGTGTAGTATCCAAGGAGCAAAAGGAAGGCCACTGTGGCTGGTGGGAGCCTTGTGGGGTACAGGGGGCACAAGATGAGGCTGGAGGGGAGTAGGTCCTGATGCTGGGAACTGGACTCTGGTCTGGTGTGTTGGGCTTTTCTCTGGGTTTTACTCAGAACCAGGGTCTGGACTAGGGTGAGGCGCGTGAGGCGCTAGATTTTCCTAGGATGCCAAACTTAAGGAGGCAGATACTGTCCTGGTCAGTGCTTGAGTTGAGTGCCTCCTTAACTCTGCAGCCTAGGCACCTCATTCACCTCACCCTAGGTCAGGGCCTGCTCAGCACTGATGTCCTTGCTCCTTAGGAGCCTCAGAATATACCCTCACAGTCGACTGCCCCTCCTCCCAGTGCCCCCTCCCCTCCTCTCTGGAAAAACGCCAATGTCCTGATTTTTGAGTGAGGGACCTTGGTAGGTCCAGTAGGTGGGGGCAGCTTGGCAGAATGCTAATGAAATCAGAGGCGCCCAGGTTGGTGCCAGGCCTGGGTTAGGGGTGATTGAAGCAAATGGGCCCCACCTGTTGCAGGCTCTTTTCCATCCCTGACTGGCACTTGCTGAAGGGTGGCCACGCACGGCAAAGCCCCCTGCAGAGGGGCATGGGGAAGGTACCATGGGGGTGGGCGGGGCTGCTTCTTCAGCTGACCTCTTCGGAGCCTGTGTGGTGGTGTGGCTGCCTTTGGCATTCAGGGGTCTGGCATGGAAGGAAAGGGGCAAAAGTGGGCCCCAGGCCTGGCAGGGAGGTTGGCTTGTATAGCCCACTCCTTCTGGGCAGGTGAGGTGTGTGGATGGCACGCTTGTCAGCCACAGTGATGTCGTGTCTCTTGATCACCTTTCTGGCATCATTTCACAGAATCCTCATAGCAATTGGCTGAGGGACTTCCTATCCAGATGAGGAAACTGAGGCACAGAGGGATGAAGCAACTTGCCCAAGGTCACAGAGCCAGCAAGAGGCAGAGCCAGCAGCCTGCCTTGGGGAGCCCCGGTGGGTCACTGTATTTGACCCATTATAACAACGTGGTGAGGATGGGGTGTTATAGCCACCTAAGGTTTGGGGAGCAGGGAGGTAGCATGGCCCAGGGGATAAAGGCAGATAGTTTCTGGTTCAAATCCCAGCTGGGTGACCTTGGGCAGTCCACATCAACTCTCTGAGCCTCAGTTTCTCCATTTGTAAAGCCAGTTAATGTCAAGACCTACCTTGCACATTTACTAAGGGTGAATGGGAAAGGGGTTTGAGGACTGGGAAGAGCCCCATGGTGCGAAGGGGGTTGTTTGAAGAGCCACTCTGAGCCATGGCTGCACGTGTGGACATTGACCATGAGCTGCCCCCTCAGTCCCCGTGCACCGTCAGCCACCCTCCCTCCCCACCAACACACACCATAGCATGCCAATCTCATGTTTTTCCCAGGAAGCACCATCAACATCAAGACAAGGTCTGTTTGACCCTGAAGGAGAAAGGCCAACAAGGCTTACTGAGTCTGTATTTCCTGCTGCTCTCTCAAGATACTGGGCCTAAAGAGGCACCTGAAACCTGGGAACTCACAGCCTAGTGAGTCCTGAGCAGGGAACTAAGCCTAGGAGCCAGTGTGAGGAGGCTGGAGCAGTTAGGAATCCTAGATGCCAGGGGAGGTCTTTCTGAGTGGGGTTTTGTAGGATGAGTAGGAGCCGGTTGTTTGCCCTCTTCACCAGTTCATGTCTTGTCATCCTCTAGCTGTGTGGCTTTGTGCCTGGCATCCCCTCCCTATGGCTGTAAATTTCTTCGTTGTAAATAGAATGGAATGGAAAGTGCCTGCTTTGCTGGGAGAGTCTTTGAAAGTTACGGGTGTGAGGGTCTCATGGGAAGGAGACAAAGTGTGTGTGAGGCAGGGAACTTTCCACATTGCTGCTTTCAGACAGACCCGTGGCTTAGCGGTGCCAGTCCCATGGCACAGGAAGATACTCCTGTGCCTCTTAATGGGCACCAGTGCCCTCTCCAAATTTTTCCTCTTTCAAATTTTGCTGCCTCCTTTACCACTATCTCTTCTCTGAGCTCCCAAAGCTCTTTGTCTTCAGTAATAAGCCAGTCTGCTTGGGTTTGAATCCTGACCCTGACACTGGCTAGCTGGATGGATGACCTTGGGCAAGTCCCTCATCCTTTCTGAGCCTTGGTTTCCTCATTTGTAAAAGGGGAATAAATGATAGTGTGTATCTCCCAAGGTGGTGAGAGACTTCAGAGATGATGGGTTTAGCAGGGCACCTGAACACAGGAATTACTTCACATGTATTGGTGGAACTCGGCATCATTTCCCGTTCTCCCACCTTGTACTGCATTGTGTCTAGTTATCTGAGTTACCACCTATAACAATCCTGTAGTAGGTTTCCAATTTGTAAATGAAGAAACTGAGGCTCATTTTGGATAAATGGCCTGTGACCAGAGAGCTGGGACTTGACCATAGAGATCGGTCTGATGCCCAAAGATCATATACTTGGCATTGTTGGTGAGTGGTCCTCAACCCTGTCTGCATATTAGCATTACATGGAGGGCTTTTACCCCAACCTGTAAAATAGACTCTCTGGGGAGGGGGGCTGGGCATCTTGATTTTAAAAGCTTCACCCCTACACCCACGTCAGCGATTGCACTGTGTAGCCAGGGCTGAGGACCCCCGTCTGCTCTGCTGCCGGCATCCCTCCCACCTCACTTAGCCCATCCTCTCACCCGGGCCTCTGTTTTGGGGGTGCATCACTCTTCCCTGACAGTTGACATAAAAGCTGCAGATATTGCGCTTTCTCTGGCAGGACTTCAAAAGAGTCCTGGTAGTATAACGTTTAAGCTCTCATCTGTTAACCAAAAGGTTGGCGGTTCAAACCCATCCAGCAGTTCTGCGGGATAAAGACCTGGTGATCTGCTCTTGTAAAGATTACAGCCTAGGAGACCGTATGGGGCCGTTCTACTCTGTCACATGGGATTGCTATGAGGCGCAAATCGACTCGACGGCACACAACAACTACAACGGACAGAGTTTTGAGGGGGACAACTCCCTTTAAAAAGGCTCTAGGTGCCCAGAGCAGGTGATGTATTTAGACCCATACGTGGCATCAGGATGCAAACCCTGTTCAAGGTCAACAGCATCTGGGGGTTCGACAGGCCTCCTGAGGGCAGCAGTTCAGGAGCGGGGTGGGGGGCGCTGTTAGTCCCCCGGCAGACATGACAATCACCATGGCTATAGCACCCGGCTCTCAAATCCAAAATGGGTTCATGATGCCAGCTCCAACAAAATACATACGCCTGCACGTGAATGAGGATGGGTGGAAAGAGACAAAAATAAGACTCCTTCCTTTAGATGGGCTGTAAATTGTAATGACATGGAACCAGCCCATACCAGTTCATGAGAGCTGATTGTTAAAATTTTCAGAAATTTTGGAAGCTGGTTGTCAAACACAGATGCTATTAAAAATTATATATACTTACAATTAGATTATATTTAAATAAAGGCAATATATACTCAAAACTCATCTTTCCCTAATGATTTTTTACCATTATTAGTAAAAATTTTTACTAATTATCTATTCTCTTAGATCATTCTCTGACTGTTATCGATGCTCTTGAGGTTACTTTGTCCATTGTATCTGGATGGTGGAAATATTATGGACCAGTGTGCTATTGCACATCTCTTCCCAACTCCACCTTCACTGACATCACGTTTTAGCTTAGAATTGACCATGGTGGAAATATTTACATGTCCAGAAATTGGCAAATGCTATAAATTAGGGCTCCCTCCCACCCTCCCCCAACAAACCCCAAGAACTGGTTGTTAACATTTACCAGCATGCCACTGGCTATAGTTTTTTAATGTTGTAAAAAAAAAAAATTCTCATGGTAGAGAGTTTTCTTGAAAAATAAGTAAATTGTTCTCTTAGGGCAAAATTTGCCTCGCCAGCGTTACCTAGCAATATGTACAGTTAAGCCTCATTAAAGGAGCCCTGGCGGTGCAGTGGTTAAGTGCTGCTAACGAAAAGGATGGCAGTTGGAACCCACCAGCCCTCTGTGGGAGAAAGATGTAGTAGTCGGCTTTCCTAAAGATTACAGCCTTGGAAACCCTATAGGGCGGTTCTACTCTGATTTATAGGGTCGCTATGAGTCAGCCTTGATGGCAGTGGGTTTTTAATCCTCATTATTTGGGGATTCCATGTGCAAATTCACCTACTCATTAAGATGTATTTGTTAATCCCAAAATCAATACTAGCCACGTTTTCACAGTCATGCGCAGAGCAGCAAAAAAAATTTGAGTCTCCCAATGCGCGTGTTCCCACCTGAGGTCGAGCAAGGCAAAGCTTTACCTTCTTTTTTCAGTTCTCATATTGTAAACAAGTGGCTTTCTCTTGGTCTGTTTAGTGCCAGTTTTTTTTGTATTTTTGTAATTTCACTATTTAAGATGGCCCAAGCATAGTGCTAGAGCGCTGCCTCGTGTTCCTGTGTGCATGAAGGCTGTGATGTGCCTTATGAAGAAAACACGTGTTAGATAAGCTTCATTCAGGCATAAGTTATAGTGCTGTTGGCCATGAGTTCAATGTTAATGAATCAACTATGTATATTAAATAAAATGCCTTTCAACAGAAACATACATTAGACAAAGTTGTGTGTTGGTAGGTTGACGAATGTATTGTAACCAGAGGGTTGCAGGACCCTAACCCTGTATTTCCCCTAGGAACAATGATTCCATATCCGCTGATTCAGTGTTGGTGGTGACTTTATAGAGCATAACTACTGCTCCCTTTAATCACAAGAGTCAACTGTTTGTATGCATAGGAGGTAGATATTGTCCCTATTTTGAATACGTCAAAGGAGGTTGGATAATTTTTCCGCCACCACTTAGGCCTCAGACAAGGATTTGCCTCCTGGCAACGCTAGATTCCTATTCATGTATTTTCTTTAAGAGGCGGAACTGAACATAATTCTCATCAGATATACTTCTGTCACCTACGTGGAACTTCCCAAAATGAATGTGTCGGGGGATGAGGGGCATATGCAACGTTATTTGCTGTGTCCCTTGAGGTAGAAAGAGCCCTGAGTAGGGAGTGGATGCCGTGTTCCCACTCCGGCTCTGTCTTGAATTCTCCCTGTGCCTTTGGACGAGTCACACCCTTCTCTGGACTCCATTTTCCTCATCTTTAAAATAAGAACACTGGGACCAGGTTCAGCATTGGTACATATCTGCCCCTGTTGTCAGAACCCAATCCTGATCCCATGAAGGACAAAACTAATTAACCAGGGATCCTCAGAATCCTCCTTAACACAGTGTTCTAAGCAGCCACTACCAGGCGATCAGAAGTGGCAGGGGTATGACACTGTGAGCCAGCCCTGGTTTGAGTGCTCACTAAACCACTTCTGACTCTCTCTGTGAAGGCTGCTCCCTGGGAATGAGGTGAGCGCAGAATCACCCATGCTTAGCAGAAACATTCACCCCAGCACACTGGGAGGCAGTATGGTTCAGTGGTTAGGAGCTTGGGTGCTGGAGTCAGGTGCACTAACTAGTATGGGTGAGTCTGAGTTCTTCCACTAACTGGCTATGTGACCTTAGAGAAATTACTTGACCTCTCAGATCCTGCTTCTTCATCCACATGTTGGGGTTCATGATGGTACCTGCTTTCAGGGGTTACAGGTATGAGGATTCTGGGAAGTCATATGATTGTAGTGCATCTGAAACATAGAGGGGCTTTGTGGAGGGCAGCTCGGGAGCCCCTTTCAGAATCATAGTAACCACTGTGGTATCTGCACATGGCCCAGATGGTCAAGCAAAGTCTTCATGGCTGGGTAGGCCTTCCCCTCACCAGCCCACCTTCTGCCCGCCTGAAGCTTCCAGATGAAAGAGACTCACCATAGAGGAGGAATGGTTGTGCTACAGGCCAGCTGAGGGAGGTCTAGGGGTCATAGGCAGGGCATGGCACCCACAGGTTAATCTTTTGGGGTCACTCAGCAGTCCAGGGAAAAACTCAATACCCCGCAGACAGGCGACGGCCTAGCTGAAGCCAAGGCTTCATGATGATCCAGGGCAATGCTGGAAGTGCCCCTGACCCCGACCCCAAGCCCTCCAGTGTTGACAGGGTACTTGGAGTCAGCAACCCCTCCAGAGGTTTCTGGCTAAGTGGGGAAGTAAGAGGAGGCCACGGGGTGGAAGGAAAGGCATGCGGACAGAGTTCTGTGACTGGAAATCACCACCAGCTCTCTCCAGTACCGAAGAAATTGCCTTTGGGAGGAGGCCAGATACAGAGGAGGCAGATGCTGTCCAGTGGCTTCCCTCCAAATTCCCTGTCACTTGCTCCAAGCTCCACTTGACCAGGCAGGTCATGGGGACAGGCGACAGTTCTTTCCATTTGCTTGTTTGGTTTGGTTTTTATACACTCCAGAGCCTCAGTTTTTTTCAGTCGTGGCTGGTGACCTGGCCTTTGCCCCTTCCCAGGCCTGCTGGAGAAGGGGCTGAGTCTTGTGATGATGCAGGGTTGAGAGCTGGATCGAGAGCCCCCAGTTTGCTTGAGAACCCCCTTCTTGCACCACGCTGTCCCAGACCCCCGCACCTTTGGGGAGGGAGCAGGGGCCCCACCAGCCTGGAACCTTTAATGTGGGACTTGGCTGGAAGGTAAAAATGACTCTTTCCCCACCGGTTTCGGAATGCTTGGGCATGCTCACCACGGTCATTACCGAGCTTATTACCTTCAGGTTGGGGATTTTTTTTTGAAGTGTGGTTTTGTTCTAAAATCCAGAATTTCTGACAGCCAGAGTTAACAAGCCCCCCAAGTGAATTCAGAGGGTATTAATGGGAAAGTTCTAAACAGAACTCCAGCTCTGCTGCCGTGTAAGCAGCTCAGAAAAAATTATCTTCTCCCAACTTAAGGGCGAGTGTAGCACTTTGATGTGAGCCTCAGAGTGCCCCACTGCCTTATAAAGTCTCCTCTAAGGAGGGGAAAGCTAAAATTTAACCTGGGGCCTCCAAATTACTTGCAATTTGCAAGCACACATGCTTAGCCCATAGGGGCTAAAGACCACAGTAAAGAGAGAGAAAGAGGGAGAGAGAGAGAGGACATGTGCTAAAAAAAAAATACACAAAAAATTAAACAGATAAACTGGCATAGTGGGATTGAGGGGTGACTTTTCTCATTTCAAGTGTCCTTCAATGCTGGTCTTTCTCGTTGTTGTCCCCACTCCTTAAAAGACGAGAATGGGAAGGAAAAGAAGAAGAAAATTTGGTACTATCTAGAGCAGTTCTGTCCAACAGAACATTCTACAATGATGGACGTGTTCCATATATGCACCATCCAGTATGGCAGCCACTAGTCACATGTGATGATTGAGCCCTTGAAATGTGGCTGTTACTGAGAAACTGAGTTTGTATTTTTAATTCATTTTAATGAATTTAAATTTAGAGAGAGAACCCATCCCCACTCACCAGCCCAGTCTAGCATTGTCCTGGTCTCTTTAGCAGACTAAGAGTTATTATCATTTAATCTGGTGAGGCGGTTGTTCCTAAAGATCATAGCCCCTTTTCAAAACAAAACAAGCCATACACCCTTGAATAATAAAAATGAGCTTCTAAAGAAGTGTATTTCTTTCAGGAACAGGAGCAGACATGGAGGGTAACCTCTTGGTTCCAAGGTTTGATATGGGGTAGAATTCCTAATAAACAGCCACCTTGGAACCTTTCCAAGGGAAACGAGTCACCCAAATTCCAGGAGAGTCAGAATGAACTCTAACTTCCCCCAGGTGCTTGGACCAGAAGGATGTCCGGAGGACCTCAGCCCAGGGGTCTGGGCTGCAGCTGAGGGGAGGGGTGGCAAGGCAGCGAGGTGAGAGGAGGGGTTCCCCAAGCCTGGACGCAGGTGAAGGCGTGCATTGCTGCCAACCCTGGATATCCTTGGGTTCCAGGTGTGTACGCTTAGGAGTTGAGGAGGGGGCACAGCCGTTCAAGGATCTGCCTGAGAGCTGCAGTCCAGTAGCACAGTCAAATCCTAGCTCTTGAGCAAGTGACGTCCCTCCCCAGCCTCAGTTTACCCAAATGTAGAATGGGGATGATAGCGGTGGTAAGAGTACCTGCCTCATAGAGTTATTGTGTGTTGAGGCCCGCCTGGGCAGCGCCCAGTCCAGTCTGTGGCACGCGCTAAGCGCTGGGCATGTGGACACGGCCCCTGTTACTAATTGGGGGTTGGACCTGCACCGGGGTTGGCAACCCTGGCTCTACCGAAACGAGGACTGGGGGTGTCTAAGCTGAAAGGAAGACCATGCGAGAGAGAGCGCCCTGGCGGGTGGGCGCTGCGCTCCCCCACCCTTCCCCGCGCCCACCCTCCCGCCCAGGCGGCCGCCTCGCAGTCACAATGAGCGGCTTGGCGGCGGCGGGCGCGGGCCGCGCGGGGCTGGGCGCGCCGATCTATTAACGTCTGTGTGTCTGGGCCGCGGGTCTGCGGCGAGGCAGGCGCCAGGGGCTCGCCTGGAACCAGATGTGCCGCGGCGCCGCTCTGGCCGCCACCGGCGCGGCGCGCTCGCACGCACGGACTGGCGCGCATATGGCCGGGCGGGGCTGGGCGGCGGCGGGCGCGCCTGGGCCGGGCACCCCCTGGACTTCGTGTTGGACCCCAGACGGGCGTGTGCGTAAAAGAGACACCGCCCCCACTCCGGCCAGCCGGGTGCCAACAGCGCCCCGCCCAGATGACAAAGCAATCCCCATCCCACACCCGGGACGCTGATCTCCCTTTTCCCACCCCCACCCCCCAACCCCGTGCCGGTCAGGAAGCCCAGACCCCCTGCCGTCGCCTCCACATCCCCAAAGAGCTAGGGACTCTTCCCCACCACCCTGAGTTTGTTTTCTTAAGTTTGTGTGTGAGATTTTTTAAAAGTCTGAGTCAGAGCTTCCCCGAAGATGAGGAGTTTGGGCTATACTGAGACATACCAAAATGGGAGGAGGGGGAGCGGGAAATGTGGGGGCTGGCAGTTTTTGAACTCATGGATTGGGGAGGGGGCTTTTCACCCGCGGGGGGACGTACAAGGGTTTCATTGAGGCCCGTCCCTGCTTCACACAGATCTGTGCCGCCCAGAGGACCAGCCCCCTGCTCTGGCCCCTGGTCAGCACCTTGGCCTCACTGTCCTCCACCGACCCCTCTCCCTCAGGTCCGATGCAGCCTCCAGGCGCTTTGTGCTTCAGGACAAGCCACTTCCCTCCCTGGGCCGCCTCTCTGGGTCTGTAAAGTGAGCGGGGGAGTTCCGGCACTCCCAGGCCTGACCACGTTGGCTTTCATGTCCTGGCAGCAACTTCCCCCAGCAGAGGGGAGATTAGGAAGATGGCTTGGGCCCCTGGGGTTGGATGGGGAGGGGACACCTTGGCCCAATCCCGATTGAGGCAGCATTGAGAGCAGAGAGGAGGTGGACAGCAGGATGGTGCTGTCAGACCAGGCCAACCCAGTCTGGCTGCAGGGGAGATGGCCCCACCCAGGTCTGGGCTTTTGGGCTTAGGGAGGACCCCTTGGTTCGCAGCCCTTTCTGGTATTTGAGAGAAGAGTGTTTCATGGAAAACAGACATGGAAAGAACAGGTCCTGTGGGCCTGCCAGCGTTCCCTGTTCTGGATGTGCATTTGGGAAGCTGGATGCTGGGTTGGGAGGAGGGGTGTCAACCTCATAAACACCAACATAGAAAGACTAATCCTCGCTTAGGTCAGTGCGGAGTGGGGAAGACTGAACCCCTCTCCAGGGGCTCAAAGCGGAGGTGGAGAGGACAGAGGCCTGGGCAGCTAACACTCTGGCCATTCCTCAGTGCTGTGGTGACACTCCCTCTCACGTCGCTGCCATCCTGTCAGAACCTTCCTATCTCACTTCACAAGGAAACCTAGGCCCAGAGAGGAGAAGTCATGTGTTCAAGGTCACAGAGCCGGCAAACGGCTGAGGTGGGATTCTAACCAGGCTGTCGAACTCCAGAGATCAAATTTTGGGCTTGGGATCAGATCCCCTTGGGGTTTGCAGTCTCAAGGAACAAGATGATTTGCTCCTAAATTTTAAGTGGAGGGAGGATGCTGGCTCAAGTTGTGGAAGGATTAGGCTGGCCAGCTGCCTACCCCTCTATTCCAGTCCACTGTCCCTTCCCTTCCTGGGCAGGCTGAGCACACCCCCCAGCCCCAGGACAGCTGATGTTCCCATGTCTGGAGTACCAACAAAACCAGGCTGGAAACCTTTTCCTTTGGGAGAGGTTTCTCTGGCTCATGCTCTGGCCTCCAAAAAAAAAAAAAAAAAATCTAGTTAAGGAGGGTCAGGAAAATGGGAAAGCCTGTAACACTTACCCCAATCTATAGTGCAGAAAGTCCTACCATGCTTGGGAGGGCAGACAATTGGGATTACTCCCCATCAGGACCCAAATTTCATTCATTCATTCAGTATTTACTGAGCACCCACTTACTACGTGCCAGGCACTGTGCCAAGTGCTGAGAATACAGAGGCAGGGACAGTCTATGGCTGTGGCATGGCTTCCTGCCTGGTCCAGCCCAGCTTCTCAGAAGCTTCTCAGGGCAGCCTCTGCTGTGTGTGTGTCAGTACCATCTCTGGGGAGGAGGCCTACTGAGGAGCAGAGAACTTGGCCTTCACTTCTGAAGCACTAACAACTGTTGTTTACCAGTGAAATTTCAGTGTTCCAGGTGCATGGTTGCCCTTTATCCTTTCAACAGCCAAAGTCTCCACTCAACAGATAGAAACTCTAAGGTCTAGAGAGGTTAAGTAAGCTGCCAAAAGGTTACGTAGCCAACATACGGCAAGTCTGGGGTTTGAACGCAGACCCATCTGACTCCAAATATATATTCTTATGGCTAGCGTGACTTAGAGCTTACAATGTCCCAGGAGCCATTCTAAGTGCTTCACATATATTAACTCATGTAATCCTCCCAACCACCGCATGAGAGAAGTACTGTTATTTCCAGACAGGAAAACTGAGACACAGAGAGATTGTGACTTACCCAGGGTCACACAGGTCATAAGCATTGAAGCTGGGATTTGAACCCAGGCACGCTAATTCA
The DNA here is from genome assembly GCA_030035585.1 of Dugong dugon. Classification (NCBI taxonomy): domain Eukaryota; kingdom Metazoa; phylum Chordata; class Mammalia; order Sirenia; family Dugongidae; genus Dugong; species Dugong dugon. The sequence continues at coordinate 74,343,471 of CM057471.1, forward strand.
GAGTCCAGCTCTTTACCATTTTGATGAATGAATCACCTCTTATGCTTTTGTGGGGGAGCCTGTCCTGACTGACTTGGTGGCAAGAAAGAACCAGAAGGTCCTGGCACCCAGGAGGATGCTGTTGTAAGATCTCCTGCTGAAGCAGGTGGGGTTTTGAAATCCCGCTGGAGGACAAAGAAGTGAGACATTTTTCATAGTGTTTACAATCCAGAAAACTTGGAACGAACCTAAAAGTCCAACAGGAGGGAAATGACTGATTGAGCAATTTTGGCATCCCCACTAGGCAAAATGATGCAGCCACTTATAATGATCATGACGAAGAAGATGGGAAACATGGAGAAGGGGTTAGGCTAGAAATTAGGTAAATACTAGCCACTGTGTGGTCAGCCTCGCCCTGTGTCACTAGCAGTGAGAAGCACTTCACCTCCATTGTCACATTGAATTAGCTCCATAAAATGATGAAGTAATAACAAACATCACCAACATAATAGCTAATGTTACTTGAGTGCTTACTGGGTGCCAGGTGTTGTCAAAGCACTTTAGCTCTGCCATCCCCACTTACAACGCAGAGCCCAAGGCTCGGAGAGGTGAAGCTGCTTGTCCACAAAAGCTTACGTAGTTGGTACATGGTGGAAGCCAGGACTTGAATGCAGCTGTTTCCAGCACAGCTGGTATGGTTGGGCAAGTTGTCCACTGCATAACCACTGGAGGTACCAGTCAGCTGTAGCTTATGGGAGTGACACCCTGGAGTTGTACAGTGCATAACCTGTGCAGTCTTACATGGTGTCCCTGGGTATATCTGATCTTAATCATTGGACTCTTCATCAGTGCCCCTTCCAAAAAAAAAAAAAAAAAATTAAACTCATGCACAGCACAAGTGGACACATGCGAGAGCTAGATACATGTGGACGTGGGTCCAAAGAGTACCCTTAAAATTAAGCAAATGAGCTGGAGTGATGGAATTTAGGGGTGATTTTTCTCATTTCAAATGTCCTTCAGTGCTGGTCTTTGTTGTTTTTTCTCCCTCCTTAAAAAAGAAGAAGGAAGGGGAAGAAGAAAAATTGGGATTATCTAGAGCAGCTCTGTCCAATAGAACATTCTGCAATGATGGACATGTTCCATAGCTGCACTGTCCAATGTGGCAGCCACTAGCCTCATGTGACTGTTGAATCCTTGAAATGTGGCTAGTGTGACTGAGAAACTGAATTTGTATTTTTACTTCATTTTAATTAAATGTAAATTTAAATTTAGATAGTTGCATGTAGCTAGTGACTACTGTATTGGACAGCTCAGATCTAGAGACTGATTTGGTTTCTTTCATTTTGAAGCATCTCAGTCCCAGTTTGCTGCACTGAAGCCAGTGGCTCCCAAACTTATGGGTGAGGGAGACTCTCCTGCAGTTTCTCAGGTGGTCCCGGGCCACTGGATCAGATTCCCTGGGACCAGATGGAAATATCCCTTTTTAACAAGCTGTCCAGGAAGTTCTGAAGCAAATTATTAGTGGACGCCCCTTTGAGAAATCCAGAAGATCTGATACCATCCCCTCTGCTGGGGTAGCAAGAGAGGCAGCTGAAGGCATGAGAGAAGCTGCGTTCAAATGTTAGCAAGATGAGCCTATGGAACAGAGTCCCCATGGGCTGCCCCTCAAAGCACAAACTCAGGACCACTGGGTGGGGGGGCACAAGGAGTAGATTCTGGCTCACTCTTATAGAATGTTCTAGAGTCAGGGTTAGCTGTCATGTGAGGATGTGACTTGAGAACATGCCAGAGATGCTGTAGGGGGCTCATTGCCCAGGCTCTGAGCCTGCAATCCAGGCTTGGTGAAGCTGCCCTGGGCAAACAGCAGCAGCTGGCTGGGTACCCCTTGGAGGCAGGGACACAGAGCAGGTGCCCACCCACTGACACATAGCAGAGGATCAATCATTAGCTTTAAGGGCGCCAGGATTCATGAGACAGGTGGGTGAGTGTGGGCAGTGTTCAGATTTGTTCAGGTAGAGTGGGGTGGCTAACTAAGCTACAGCAATTGGGATGGTGGTCTCTATACCTGGCCACCAACAGGTGCTGATTGCAGAGCTCAGGAAGCCCAAGAGGTCTTAGATGGGAGAGAAAAAAACCACAGTGGGCCTTCGCAACAAACTTCACCCTGGTCTGGAAATGGTTAACGAGGACAGCTATCCTCCAGATACCAGCCCCTTTGAGGACAGACAGAATGGACTTAGGTTCCCGCTTGATCTATGTCTGGCTGTGTGACCTGGGTCAGTTACTTTACCTCTGAACTTCACTGTCCCCTACTGTGGACAAACCTTAATAACAGTGCCTTCCGCATTTTAGCAGGCAGAGCCTTTCAACCCGGTGCTAGGGACATAATAAAAGTTTAGTAAGTGAGAGCCAAAAAAAAGAAAAGAAAAGGGTGGGGAGAAGTCGTCCTTCTCTCCTCACCACAGGCCCGAGCTGTGGTAAGAAGAGCGGCAGAAACACTCAAGGCAGCTCTTGGAGTTTCTCCGAGTCCGGCCTCAAACTCACATTTTCCAGTGTGCCCAGAACTCACAAATGGGTCATAAAAACCTCCAGCGCTGCTCTAAAGGTCAGCCTCTCTGAGAGAGCAGCATTGCCCCATAGCCGGGGTCGTGGGAGGTCCTGCCAGCCATGGAAGAGGGGCCACGGGCACTGCCTTTATCTGGGCTGCTGTCCATGGAGGGCTGGCCAGGGGATCCAGGTGGCACAGGGGTGGGGTGGGCAGCTTCTTCTGAGGCAAAAACAAACAAACAAACAAAAAACCCTGACTTTCCACTGAGCTGATTCTTCAGCGTGGAATTCAGAGAGCCTGTGACCCACACCCCTTCCAAAGTTATATGCAGACCTTTGTGTGCACCAGTGTTTTTCTGGGTTAGGGTCCATAGCATTCTTCAGATTCCTCAAGAGATGCATGATCGAAATAGGGGGAGAACCAATGAGTGAGGGCCTGTGTCTTATTCCCGGAAAATAATAGTGGGAAGACTGATCACCTCTTCAGCTCCACTGTCTTTAGCACATCTTAGGAAAGCATCTTCTGAGCCATCCTGTGCAGGGGTAAGATACTGACTCGTCCTCAGTCTGCAGACAGTGAAACTGAGGCCCCAGGAGGTGAAATCTCTTGACTAAGGACACACAGGGGAGGTTTTTCTCATCCTCAGATGCCCATGAGAGGCAGCGATTACTCTCTGGGTGCCCCTGTGCCCGACTGCTGGGCCAGGCATATGCTCCTGTATCCTCCCAGGGAGCTCAGAAACAGAGATGGGAGCAGGAAGGAGGAAAATGCGTGTCCTCAGGCACCAGACCTCAGTCCAACTTGGGGTCCTGCTGCCTCGCTGGAGCATTTAGGCAAGTCACTGCCCCTCTCCAAGCCTCAGTTTCCCCATTTACAAAGTGAGGGGCTTTGACAAACCTCTCTCAGGTCTATTCTCGAGAGTCCTGGAGCAGACAGGAATAACAGGCTTGAGACCCCAGAGCTTTTTGCAGGTTTATTCCAAAACCAAGCTGCACGACTTGGAAAATTCCTAAAAACTGAACCATGGACTCTCTCGAGCTGGTATGAAATGTCTCCAACACACCACTGGGTGCATTCTTTTCTTTTTTTCTGGCATTCCAAATATTTTTTATTTTCTATGTTTACTTTCACGTAGACGTACATTTGGCACTTTACTGTATATAAGTTTTATCTCAATTAAAAATAAAACAAAAATGGGAGAAAAAAAGTCATAAAATCAAAACTATATCTCTGCCGACCACCAGCACTCACCCTGACTTCTTAGCAGGTGCTGGCTGCAGGGTCTGAGAGGCCCAGAAGCTCTTAAACGGGAGAGAAAAAAAACACACTGGGTCCTTTGTAGCCAACTTCTCCCTGGTCTGGAAATGGTTAACGAGGACAGCTTTCTTCCAGAGACCAGCCCCTTATTAAAATGTAGGTTTTATAATAAATTTGGCATGTGGCCATCAACCCTAGATTAAAACCAGACAGGACAGATGCCAGTCCTCTTCTTAGACCAAATTTTGAGCAGAGGGCTACCCCTTTCTTCCTCCTGGATGACTCCCCCACCTCCCGCCTGCTCCTGTGTCCCGACTCCTGCCAAGTGCCCCCACTCTCTAGAGCTTAGTTTTGGGGTCTCAGGAGCCAAAGGGACTGGGCTGACCACAACCATGACCAAAGCAGGCCGAAACTTTGAAGCCCTGGCTCCCAGAGGCCCCAGCCCTGGGATGGTCAGGCCCTGGAACCCAGAGGGCTGGGGGCAAGAGGGAGGGTCCCACTAGTTCCATCTAAGGAGCCCAGAACCTTTGAGGCAGTCATCTGCATCTGGCCTTTGACCTCCTGGCCCTTTTTGTGCTTGAGAATAGGACACAGATGTTCTCTACCTAGTAGCTACGTCTGTGTTCTTTTTTGGGTGTGCTGACGCCATTTGTCGAGGCGCTTCATCTGGGCCTCAGATGGAGTTTTGGCCACACCTGCCTTTCCCCTTGGATGGCACAAAGAGTTAAGCACCGGGCTACTAAGCAAAAATTTGGCAGTTCAGACTTACCCAGGGGTGCCTCAGAAGAATGGCCTGGTGATCTGCTTCTGAAAGGTCACAGCCTTGAAAACCCTATGGAGCACAATTCTACTCTGACACATGTGGGGTCACCATGAGTCGTAATCACGTCAACGGCAACTAGTTTGGGTCTGTTCTGGTATCCTTCCCCCCTGGCTTCACCGAGTGAGTCCCTTGAGACAGCACGTGGAGACGCTTGTCCTGAGAACCACACCTTGGTGCTGCTCTGTTACTGAGGGTTTCCTCAAAGACCCCAGCCCAGAGTGGGGCACTAGAGCCTTAGTGCTCCCTGTCACTCCCTTCCCTGTGCCACCTCAAGCACTGGTGGTTCAGGGGGGGTCTCCTTTGATTGCCATTCTCTGCTAATCCCATTGTTTCTCTCTGCCCCCACTTTTTTTCTGTGTTCTTTTTTATAACAGCTTTATTAAGATATAATTCACATACCGTACAGTTCAGCCATTTAAAATGTACAGTTTGGTGGGTTTTAGTATACTCCGATCTGTGCAGACCATCACCACAATCCATCTGAGAACCTTTCATCACCCCAGAAACAAACACTGCACCCCTCCAATATGCCTGAACCCCTTACCCCCAGTCCTAGACTAATCTACTTTCTGTCTCTGTGGATTTGTATATTCTGGACATTTCACAGAAATGGAATCATCCAATATGTGACCTTTTGTGACTGGTTTCTTTTACTGCGCATTATGTTTTCATGGGTCATCTATGTTGTAGCATGTATCAGCACTTCATTCCTTTTTAGGGCCCAATAGTATTCCCTTATATGGATATGAATCAACTCGACAGCAGTGGGTTTGGTTTTTGGTTTTTATATGGCTATACCACATTTTGCTTATCCATTCACCAGTTGATGGACATTTGGGTTGTTTCCACCTTTTGGTTATTGTGAATAATGTTGCTGTGAACATTCATGTACAAGTTTCTGTGTGGATGTATGTTTTCATTTTTCTGGGGTACATACCTAGAAGTGGAATTGCTGGATCATATGATAACTCTAAGGTGCCCTGGTGAGATGACGGTTAAACACTTGGCTGCCAGCCAAAAGGTTGGTGGTTTGAACCCACCCAGTGGCTCCATGGGAGAAAGATCTGGCAATCTGCTTCTGTAAAGATTACAGTTCTACTTTGTCACTTGGGGTTGCTATGAGTTGAAAATTGACTTGAGGGTATGCAACAACAACATGATAATTTTATATTTGACATTTTGAGGAACTTCTGTACTATTTTTCAAAGCAGCTGCACCATTTTGCATTCACACCAGCAATGTACAAGGGTTCCAATTTCACCACATCCTCACCAACAGAAAACAAGTGTAAAAACAATGCCCGTCATTTTGATAATAACCATCCTAGTGGGTGAGAAACGGTATCTCACTGTGGTTTTGATTTGCATTTCCCTGGTGGCTAATGTTATTGATCATCTGTTCATGTGCTTGTTGGTCATTTGAATAATTTTTTTGGAAAAATGTCTATTCCGACCAATTGTAAGAGTTCTTTATATATTCTGGATACAAGCCCCTGATCAGATGTATGCTTTATAAATGTTTTCTTCCATCCTGTGGGTTGTCTTTTCACTTTCTTGGTGGTGTTCACAGAAGTTTTCAATTTTGATGAAGTCCGATTTTTCTTTTTGTGTGAGGTGCTTGCGCTTTGCGTGTCACGTCTAAGAAGCCATTGCCTGGCCATTTGAGGGTAGAAATCCAAATAAAGGGTCCTGGCTTTAGAAGTTCTGTGCCCTACTTCCCATCCTTTTCTGGAATGAGGCATTCCTTCATGTATACAATACTCATTCATAAATATTTTTGAAATCAAACTTTTTGCCCCTGCCCTTCCGGAGCATAGAGTCTAATGGGAGAGACAGGCATGAAGCAGATAACCAAAACAGAAAAATGACTTCGTTATAAGTGTGCAAGAGAGGGTCTAGGAGTTTATAACAGGGAGACCTGTGCTAGTCTGGGAGCTGGGAAGGCTTCTTTGGAGCTGAGACTGAAGGCCAGGTAAGCACTGGCCAGGCAAAAGGGATGCAGTGGAGTAGGGGAAGAGTGTTCCAAGCAGAGGGAGCAGCATGTGCAAAGGCCCTGAGGTGGGAAGAAGCTTGTGCTCCCTAATAAGGGCAGCACCTCTTGGAGTCCTGGCCCCTCCACTGAGTTATCTTAGGGATCCGGTGGCTCCAGGGAAGTGTGTGCAGCACTTCACGCTCTCTGTGCATTTTAGGGGAGAGTTCCAGATCCCAGAGAGAACCCAGATACATTACAGCTGCTTCCCAGACTCTGCCGAGATTTCTGGAGATTGTGGAGGGGCCTCCCCAGCCTCCTTCAGACTCCAGGCAGCCCAAGTCTGCTGAGGCCTCCTCATAGCACAGTGCTCAGTGGCTGGCGCTGGGAGGGGTGGAGGCAAGGCAGGCCCAGGCTGGGGTGGGCCATGCCCCCAGGTTCTTACATGCTATGCTGAGGCCTATAAGACCTCCAAGGCATGGATAGAGGCCCTGGGAGAACTCTCCAACTCCTCGGCTCCACTGTGTCTCCTTTTCTTGCCTTCCTTCCTGAGATGTTTTCTCCTTCTCCAGACTGGTAGCTATAAAAATGTGTCAGCATCTTAGGTTTTTGTTCAAAATTAATAAGGTGAACCATCCTTGGAAGGTGATGGGACAGTGGCTAGTGGTAGCTGGGCCCTGTCCCCCCTACACCTCCTTCCACTTCCTCTCGCCTGACTCAGCAGTAGTCGAGGCCTCTGTGGCTCCATAAGGAGACATCCAGACCTCTCAGCCCTGGAGACAGCCCAGGATAGTGTGGGCAGGCTCTGAAGTCTTCCTAGGCCCTTTCAACACCTTCTTGTCCATTTGTTCAATCATTCATTCATTCAGTATTCAAAAAGTATTTATGGAGGGTTGACTTGGTGCCAGACCCTGTGATGGGTCCCTCACAAAAATCAGTTACTGTCAAGTTGATTCTGACTCATGGTGACCTCACATGTGTCGGACTAGAACTGTGCTCCACATGTCCCAGGGAGTCAGAAAACAGTAGGTTCTAGTCTCTGCCCTCCAGAACCTCATGTCCAGTGTGACAGCTGGGCAAATGACCCCACACTTAGCCTACTGTGTGACAGGACTACAATGGGGAAGCACACAGAGTTCTGTGGGATCTTAAACTGGGAACCCGGGATGGCTTCCTGGAAGAGGTGGCATTTCTGCTGAGACCTGAAGATGAATCAAGGAGGGAGAGAGAAGAGGTTGTAAACCCAGGAACGGCATGGGCAGGGTACACAAGTGAGAGGGTGTGGCATGTCCGGATATGAGCTCTGACCCTAGGGAGGTCAGGACCTGTGAAGCAACTGAGCAGCCCCAAGACCACCCAAGATCACCAGCCTTGGCTCCACTGGCTGGGGCAGCCTGAGTGGTCCCATCCCACAGACAGAGCCTGAATGGTCTTCAGGAGAAAGGCCCATCCTTCCCTCGTCCCTCCAGCATCCCCAGCAAGAGGCCACCATGGGTATGGCGGTAAAAGAATGGGCTCCGGAGCCTGCAGGACCTGGGAGGAGGAGGGGGTTCTCACTAGCTGTGTGACCTTGGGAAGGTCTTATTCCCTCTCTGGGCTTCCTCTTTCTGCTCTGTAAGGTAGAGCTGCCCCCACCCTCTCCCTCTTGAGGTTGTTGAGGGGCTCCGGGGAGGTGATGCTGGGAAGTCTGTCTGTATAAATCTCACTAGAGGAACCAAGACCCTCCCATGCCTTGCCCCTGGTCCTCAAATGTCTGAGGCTGAGGCTGGCTTGGCCTGAGATGGAAACCAGCTCTTGGCCTCTTGCTTGGGATGCTGGCTGAGGTGGAGCAGGCTTCTGGGGAAGCCCTGTGTCTTAGTTATCTAGTGCTGCTATAACAGAAGCACCACAAGTGGATGGTTTTAACAAACAGAAATATATTTTCTCACAGTTCAGGAGGCCAGAAGTACAAATTCAGGGTGCCGGCTCTAGGAGAAGCCTTTCTTTCTCTGTCGGCTCTGGGGGAAGGTCCTTATTACTTGGCTCTTTGGTGATCTTCATGTGGCTTGGCATGTGTCTTCCCCATCTCTCCTCTGCTCGCTTGTTTAATCTTTCTTATATTTCAAAAGGGAAACCCTGGTGGCGTAGTGGTTAAGAGCTATGGCTGCTAATCAAGAGGTCAGCAGTTCAAATCCAGCAGGCCCTTCCTGAAAACTATATGGGCAGGTCTACTCTGTGCTATAGTGTCACTATAAGTCAGAATCGACTTGATGATAACAGGTTTGGTTTTTTTTTTTTTGGCTATCTCAAAAGAGATTGACTCGAGATAAACCCTACCCTAATCCTGCCTCATTAACATAGCAAAGACACCCCATTCCCAGATGGGATTATAATCACAGGCATAGAGGTTAGAATTTACAACACATATTTTGGGAGACACAGTTCAATTCATAACACTCTGGAAATCAATTTTTTTCTTCTCCTCCCTCCTCCCTTCTTTCTTTCCTTCCTTTCTTTTTCCTGATGTTATTGATCCAACACTGTGCCAGGCCTGACCTACCCAAACCCTGGCCCTGCTACTCACAGCTTCCCCCACTGGGCTCCCACCCTCCGTGGCCATCATGGCCGTGAACTCCATCACATGTCCCAGCTCCAAAATGCTTCTCTTATCTTCAGCGTCCCTTCTTGGCTATTCCATACACCCTTAAATCCTTGGATAGACTCAGAATCCCCCCCCCAACCCCCTCCACACACAAGGACCTAGAGGGCTACTCTTGGGGCCAGTCCCCCATGTCAATGTGGATTCGTGTCACGTCATGGGGAGGTGGTCAAGAATCTGGACTCTGATGCTAAACTGCAGGTTCAAGTCCCAGCTCCAGCCTTTACTAGCCATGTGGCTTTGGGTATGTTGTTTAACCCTCTGCACCTCAGTTCCCTCATCTGTAAAATTAGGCTAAGAGCCACCCATGTCAGGTTGTTACGATGGTTAACTGAGGTAGCTTCTGTTACTCCCACTTCTCACGTGAGATTCCTGAGGCTGAGAGCCAAAAGGGTTTGCCCTCAGCCACCCTGCTGATGAGCCCAGCCCACCTGAAATCTAACCCGGGTCCTTCCATCTCTGTAACCAGGAGGCTGTACCACCTCTTACCTCTTCTGCCTTTTTTTTTTGGTGGTAAAATATACATAACATAAAATTTACCATTTTAAACATTTTTAAGAGTACAATTCAGTGGTGTTAATTACATTCACAATATTGTGCACCTGTCACCACTATTTCCAGAACTTTTTCATCACCCCAAACAGAAACTCTGCATCCATTCATTACAGAGTAACTCCTCATTCTTCCCTCCCCCAGCCCTAGAGACCTCGAATCTCCTTTCTGTCTCTATAAATTTACCTGTTCTAGATACTTCATAGAAGAAGATCATATAATATTTGTCCTTCTGTGTGTGGCATACTTCACTCAGCATAGTGTTTTCAGGGTCCATCCGTGTCATAACATGTATCTGTCGATGGATACTTGGGTTGTTCCCACCTCTTGGCTATTCTGAATAACACTGCTGTCACCTCTTGTTATCTGAGGAGGTAAGAAATTCTCTCTCAAGTATCCCCTGGATGCTTCAGTCTTCGCTCAGCTACCAACTGAAAGGTTGATGATTTGAACCCACCCAGCAACACTGTTGAAGAAAGGCCTGGTGATCTGCTTTCATAAGATTACAGCCAAGAAAACCCTGTGGAGTTCAGTTCTACTCTGTAACACATAGGCTCACCATGAGTCAGAATCCACTCAATGGGAACGGGTTTGGTTTTGTTTTTAGTGGCATCAGGGAGAGAAATATCATGTGCCATAGATGCTGCCCAGGCTAAAGATTCTGTTTCCAGAATTCCCGTCTGAGCCCTTCTCCCAGGGGTCCTTCAAAGGAATCCAAATCTCTACCAAGAAACTTTTGGGGGAAGCAGAAACCTTTCCCGGCCTCCCCACCCCAACCCCACCTCCACTTCCTTCCTAAGATTTTCCTGGCTGTAAATATTTCTGCAGCTTCGAGGCTTCTCTGATGAGGGCCCAGTGTTAATTTGTTAAATCCACATCAAGGGCCGGGGGACCTATTGTTTATTTTTGTGAACGTGTTGGCAGAGATCGCATTGGACAGGAAGACCTGCTTATTTGGTTAGAATAAATGCTAATTAATAAAAGTTATTTATTTGAGTTGGACTCCCCGCAGCCCCTGGGGTCAGGCACAAACTGACTATTTCAAGCAAAAACAAACAGAGAGCGTCTCTCAACAGCTTGAGAAAGGCAGAAACGAAGAGGCTGGGTTTATTTGTCTTAGGAAGAATTTGCAGTTAATTCCCTCCAGACTGTTTAGACCCTTAAATTACATGGAATAAGAAAAACCTTGGGCGCAGGGAGGGGAGCTGGGAACACTTGATCACTTGGCTGAGAGCGGAGTTTTAAAATGTCTTTGGCCCGCAGTCAGGCAAATCGATGGTACGTGTGAAATAATTTAATGGCAGAAAACTGTGCGCTAGTCATTTTTTCATTGTCATGTAATCGAGGGCGATGTAATTTTGGTTTTGAGAGAGAGAAAGCGAGATAGATGCACGGGCAGGCCTCCCCCATCTGAATATGTTTATCTCTTGCCTGATCGGCCCTTCACAATAGCCAGTTCAAATGGAGGCAATGTAATGCTTTGTTTTTAATCTCAGAAGAAAGCAGAATGTTTTTGTTGTGTGTGTGGTTCTTTTTTTAACTGTGGTGAAAATATCCACAACAAATACACACCGATTCAACAATTTCTACGTGTATAATTCAGTGACACTGATTACATTGTTCAAGTTGTACAGCCTTTCTCACTATCCTTTCCCAAATTATTCCACCCCCGTTAACATAAACTCACTGCCCTCTAAGCAAAAACTGCCCCTTTCCCCCTCCGTCCAACCCTGGTACGCACTAATAAGCTTTGTTTTCTATGTATTGGCTTATTTCACGTAAGTGAGATAGTACAGTATTTGCCCTTTTGCAGCTAACTGATTTCACTCGGCATGATGTTTTCAAGGCTTATCCATGTGGTGGCGTGCATCAGGACTTCGTTTCTCTTTATGGCTGAGTAGTATTCCATTGTGTGTATACACCGTATTGTGTTGCTCCATTCTTCTGTTGATGGGCATTTCAGTTGTTCCCACCTTTTGGCTATTGTAAAAAGTGCTGCAGTGAACATTGGTGTACCTGCGTCTATTCAGGTCGCTGCTTTCAAGGGAAGCAGAACTTTTATTGAACACAAGGAAAACTTTGGACATAGCCTTTCTTGGCCAGAGCAAGGCCCAGCGCTCCCTGGGCTGATCAAAAAGGTGCCGAGAAAAGGGAGACAGTGAAGACCATGGGCCTGGAGCTTAGAGAGTGTTTATTTATTTTCTAAATGCTTTAAGCCCAAACGTGGAGGAATCCACATGTCTACCACAATCCATTTCTCAGGAGGTGATTTGGCAACTTTGGTTAATAAATATTCTGCAAATCTGCTCTGAAGCAGGGACCAGTGCAAGGGTCCCATCTGAGTCCAAAGCTGTGGGTTCAAGCCCTGGGGCAGCTTGAAGACACTGCCTGAATCCTCCTTACCTTCCGCTGGGACTGCTGACCCATCTCTCCACTGTCAGCTGCAGGGAGGGGACCAAAGGTCTGGGGAAAAGATGCTTGTGTTCAGGCTCGAGGCTGGTTGCAAAAATGCAGTAATGCTAAGGAGTTGTTGTTAGTTGCCGTTGAACCAATTATGAGTACAGTGAACATTTATTGAGCAATGACTGCGTTTGGCACTGAGCTAAACCCATCTCCACACAACAGTCTGATGTGGTGGGCATCGTCGTTAACTTCACTTACAGATGAGGAAGCTGATGCTCAGGGTGGTTAAGGTCCTCGTTACGGCTACACAGGCAGCAAATGGCCAAACCAGTGTGGACCCAGGTCGGAAAGACTCCAAATCTCATGGTCAGTATACGGCTTTAATCTACAATGGAAGTCAGTTGCGGGGAGAGGAGGAGAAAGAAGAGGAGGAAGATGCTCGCAGAGGGTGGGAAACGTGGCAGGGGGACTGAAGATTGGGTGGCCTGGTGTGGAAGGGCCTGTTTGTAAAGATTGTAAACCCCATCCAGGAGCTATAGTGTGGGCAGATGCTCTGTCCTCACCATGGCAGCAGCGAAACTGGGCCAGCCAAATCCAAGAATGAGGCGGAAGCATCAACCAAGACCAGCTACACTGCCACCTCGTGCCGTGCTGGCCTGGGAGTCAGGAGACAGGGGCTTCTCTCAGCTCTTTCCTTAACTGACCAGCTGTGGCCTGGGGTAAGCCAGTGTCACTCACAGCTTCTAGTGGTGAGGTCTCCTTTAGAACAAAGAGGTGCCAGGGGTGCACTTCCAACACGCTGGCATGAAGACTTAGTGGCATTTCTGCATAGGTGAAATGACTTCAGGCTGGAGACCCCTCCCCATAGAGTCTCAGAACTGGCACTGAGAGTCTGGCTGACTCCCCATATCACTGTTCCTAGGAACAAGGTGGCTGACTGAGCCTTCTGGCCCACATGGATTCAAATTCCCACTGCATGACTGCTAACCAAAAGGTCAGCAGTTCGAATCCACCAGCCGCTCCTGGAAACTCTATGGGGCAGTTCTACTGTGTCTTATAGGATTGCTATGAGTCAGAATCAACTCGATGGCAACTGGTTTGGTTTTGGCTTGGATTCTTAGCGCATCGGTTTCCCTGTGTGTAAAATGGGGTGACACCTTATAGAGTGGGCACAGGAATTCAGTGGGCAGGAGTGTGTGAAGCACTGGGCACCGTGCCTGGCACAAACCAACATTTGTGGAGCACTTCCCATCCTAGCTGTCTTCATGGTTATCCCAGGAGAGGGCTGACTCAAGACCCGCTGTGGAGACTGTCTGGTGTCAGTTGGTGGGGGGGCCTGGGCTGATTGGGTGGGGTGGTAAATGCCCTTTCGTGAGGATTTCAGCACTCAGTCACCACGCAGCTTAACTGGTGCAAGAGCGGAATTGTTCCTTCCGGTGCCCGCTTGCTAGCACGCAGGCTTCAAACTGGTTTTCATTTAGACACCCCTAGTTTCAAATTGCTCGGAAAATTCCCGAAAAATTGTCCTTTTTTGGCTGAAATGCCTCCTGCCTTGGGTGTGTGCCCAAGCAGCGTCGCCTGCAGAGGAGAGATTGGCTTTGCGATGGCTGGCCTTCCAGGGGCCTCTGTCCCCGCTTTCCGGGATATTGATCACTACTCGGCTTTCAGCACGCAGGCCCTTGTTGTTTCGGTTTAAAGTTTCTTCTCCCTCATGGGGTGCGGGGGTGGGCGGAGAGACATTCCTAGGCACCAGAGACGTTCTCATCCACCTTCGCCTTTTCTTGGAGGAAAAGCGTGAGGAGTGAAGAGTGAAGCCGGTCCAGGCAACAAGACCACCTCGCGTGGAGCCACACCATGTCCCCTCCCCACTGCCCTCCCTTCCCTGGCATTTGTTTCAAGTGTTTGCAAGTATTTCCCAAAAGGGAAAAATACTGAGCATAAACTCCTAGTCATCCCTTTGAACTAGGGTTTCTCAACCTCGGCTCTATTAACATTTTGAACCTGATAATTCATAGATGTAGGAGGGCTGTCCTGTGCATTGTAGGATGTTTAGCAGCATCCCTGGCCTCTACGCTCTAGATGCCAGTAGTACCGCCACCAGGCCAGGTAATAACAATCAAAAATGTCTCCAGACATGGCCAAATGTCCCCTAGGGGCAAAACTGCCCTTCATTGAGAAACACGGGTCTAATCCCAGCTTCGAGGTCATCTTTTCCAGGGAACCTTCCTGATTCCTGCCTGACCCCCTCCCCCTCAACACACACGCAATCATTTTCAGTCTCATGGAACAATGTAGCCTTAAAGCAAACCAGTTGGTTGCTCAAGGATCAGTAAACACAACTAACCTGGGAGATGCTTAAAAGCAGGGTTTGAGTGTTACCTATCGCTGGGCCTGGAATGTTCTAGATGCTCAGTAATAGCTGAACCAATGCCCAGCACTGTGTGAAGAATATATGGGGTGTATACAGGGAACGTGTAAGTGGGGAAATAAAAATACATGGAATGGACAAAAGTTTGACAATATGCTCAGTATGCCCTGTTGGCCAAACTGTGGGCAAAACAGGCCTTCCCATCCACTGCTGGTGAGGATGCAGCATGGGACGAGCCCATGGGGGAATTTGGCCACTCATTTCTCGGAATCTGTCCCAAAGATGCAATGGCGAAAATAGAAAATCATGTCCCTGCACGAGGTCATTCACTGTGGCATTCTTTTAATTTCAAAAGATTGGAAAAGTGCCAAATGCCCATCAATAGGGCTCTGGATGAATAAACCATGGGGCAATCACACAGCAGAGTACTACGCAGCTGTGAAAAGGAATGTGAATGATTTCTATGCACTATTATGGAGGGATTCCTGGGATATATTGTTAAATGGGGAAAAATGAGGTGCAGAATACTTTTGACAACACTTTTTGATGGAGGTAGGGGAGAAAGTATTATACATATTTCATTATATTTGCAAAAAGAAATACTGGAAGGATAAAGCAAAAATTGATTTTAAAAATGGGGTCCTACAGGTGGAGGGAGGGGACAAGGGGAAAGTATATTATGGGAAAACAATCCAAATATCTATCAGTTGGATAGACTGAATTTTTTTTTAATTTGTCCATCTAGACAGCCAATAAAAAGGGTTAAGTTTCTCTGTACTGACATAGAAAGGTGTCCAGAATATTATTAAATAAAAATCGGCAGGTTGAAGCACCGGTGTGTATAGCATACTTCTAAGTTTTAAATGTATGTTTGTAATCTTGTAAAGGGTGTAGAGGGTCATACCAAAAGCAATGAACAATCTGTCCCCTCTGGGACTAGGGGTGGGAGGCACTTTGCTTACACTCTTCTGTGTTGTTTGAATCTGTTAGTGTGATAAGCAGCGATACTACTTTGTTATTCTTTAAAGAAAAAAATCAGAGACACAAGGAAGTACTGAATTGGAGGGTGTTGGTTCTAAGTGCCTCAGAGAGAAGGGAGTTCCATGTGGACTCAGGTAGTCAGGTAGGGCTCCCTGGAGGAGTGGGCAATGAACTGGGCCCCGGGGGATGAAGGGTTAGTGGTTCTGCATGAGATTTAAATGTGAGAAACAGCAGCTGAGCACCCCTTACCTGGATCCCTGAGGGACAGGACAGGGCATGGAAGGTAACAGTTTCCAACAAGTCACCGACTCCCATGCTTTCTCCAGCATCACACTGGGTCACTGTTACCCGAACTGCCAAATCTGCACCACGGGCGGCACGGACCCTTGATAAGCTCCAGTGGTTCACCCCCTGATAGTTCCCACCTCACCCTCTTGGGCTTTACTTACACCCTTCCCCCTACCTGGATGCCTTCCCTCCCTCCCTCTGGACTGATTGGAAAACTCTTGTACATCCTTCAAAACCCAGCTCAAGCTCTACCTCTCCTGAGGAGCCTCCTCTGACCATTTCTCCGTTGCTCACAAGAGCTGAGCCCGTTATGCATTCTGGCCCATGCCCTGACATAGCCCTTACATCATGGCACTGTGATGTCTTATTCTGGGGCCAGCTATACCTGCTAGGTGAGAACGCCATCTGATCATCCTTCCCCAGCACACGGCACAGCCCTCGCATGTAGTAGGTGTTCAGGATGCTGAAAGAAGCCCTTTTGCAGGGTTAGGGCCCTCTGGAAGGCTGCTCTCAGTTTGGTTTGGTGAATAGAATCAGGACTCTGATGCCAGGCTGGTGGGTTCAAATCCCACCTCCACCAGTTGCATACTAGGTGCTTGAGCTTGGACCAGAGACCTTGGCCTCTCTCAGCCCACCTGTGTCCCCTGTAAATTGGGAGTGGTGAGGATAACAGCACCCGTCTTCAGGGTTCCTGTGAGCATCCAATGGTCTGTGGACGTTAAGGAGCCTGTGCACAGTGGGCCCCCTCAGAACCGTGGTTCTTACTGCTCTTAATTATATATTATTATAATTCAACAACATTGCCCTGGGCCAGGTGCTGGGGACACTCAGGTGTCTACTAGGCCCTCCCTGGGCACTTGTCCCTCATGGCAGCAGATGTCTGTCCCCTGGGCTCTTGCCTGGACACTGTCTTACTTTGGTCAGACTGCGGGCTCCCTGGAGCAGAGGTCTGACTGCTTTGGTTCACCGTTGTATCCCCGAAGGAGCCCTGCTGGCGCAATGGTTAAAGCACACAGCTCCTAACCAAAAAGTTGGCAGTTCGAATTCACCAGCCGCTCAGTGTGAGAAAGATGTGGCTATCTGCTTCCGTAAAGACTTACAGCCTTGAAACTCTGTGAGGCCGTTCTACTCTGTCCTATACAGTTGCTGCAAGTCGGAATAGATTCAATGGCAGTGGGTGGGTGTATCCCCCCGGCCTAGCATTGTGCCTACCACATAGTAGGTGCTCAGTAAATATGTGTTGAAGAATGAGTGAGTGAATGAATGAATGAACGAAGGAATGAATGAGGGAGTGAATTAAAGGCACATGATCCTGCCCTTGGGCCTGGACCATCTTCAGAGGGAGATAGATACAGGTAAATTGCTGAGCTGGTGGCCAAATCTTGACCGCGTCGTCAATTCAGGACGCACGGGCGGCCTGGCCGCTGGGGGCGCTGCAGGCACTAAGTCCTGCCTACCGCCCGGCTAACCTTCCCCGCCCCTCCGCAGGTGAGTGCCCCAGCCCGGGGCGCGGCGGCGCCGCCAAGCGGAAGAAGAAGCAGCGGCGAAATCGCACCACGTTCAACAGCAGCCAGCTACAGGCGCTGGAGCGCGTGTTCGAGCGCACGCACTACCCCGACGCCTTCGTGCGCGAGGAGCTTGCCCGGCGAGTCAACCTCAGTGAGGCGCGCGTCCAGGTGAGCGCGGCCTGGGCGCCGCACAGTGGGCGCTGCCTATCCGTGGGCCACCCGAGGTTGTTATGGAGTTGCTGTGATGGAGTGTTTAAGAGCTCCTGAGGCCAGGACGGCCTGAGTTCAATTCCTGGCCCTGCCGCTGACGGTGTGATCTTGAGCAAGTTACTTAACCTCTCTGTGCTTTAGCCCGCCCTACCCCGTAAATTAAGGATCATGTGGGTCTATTTATAGGGCTTTTATGAGAATTAAAGGAGTTAATATTTTTGTGAAGTGCTTAGAACAATGTCTGGCACAAAGACTTATGATAAAGATTGTTTTAAAGTTTTGAGTGCTTACTCTGTGCCAGCCCTAAGCAAGTACTCAGCACCCAGACTCTCCGTACAGCCTCATAAGGGCAGAGTGTTCATTCATTCATTCATTCATTTGTTCATTCTTCAGCCCATGTTTACCCAGCAGCCAGTCCCACGTACCATCTCCATTTTACAGATGAGGAAACTGAGGTTCAGAGACCCAGAGATGGTGGCAGAGCAGGCACACACCAAGGTCCAAAAGGACTCTAGAGCCCTGAGACCCCTGGGTGGGGTGGTCCTCTCCTCAGCCCACTTTGTCCTGCTCACCACATACTCCTGTCCCAGGTCTGGTTCCAGAACCGTCGTGCCAAATTCCGCCGGAACGAGCGAGCCATGCTGGCCAACCGCTCTGCCTCGCTCCTCAAGTCCTACAGCCAGGAGGCTGCCATTGAACAGCCTGTGGCTCCCCGGCCCACTGCCCTGAGTCCAGATTATCTCTCCTGGACAGCCTCGTCTCCCTATAGGTGAGAGCAGGAACCCCGTCAGGTTGGGAGGGGGCAGCCAGGGAACCCCAATGGGGCATTTGGGGTCCAGATCCCTTTAAGGATCTAAGAGCTGTGTCCAGGTGCCCCTTGGACCTGGGGTCCACTGGGTGGTGTGCGTGCAAGTGCGTAAGCATGTGCCTGTGAGTGTGTGTTTTGTGTGAGTGTGTGTTTTGTGTGGGTGTGTGTTCTGTATGTGTGTTTTTTTGTGTGTGTTTTTTTTGTGTGTGTGTTGTATGTGTGTTTTGTGTGTGTGAGTGTGTGTGTTTTGTGTGTGTATGTTGTGTGTTGTGTGTGTGTTTTGTATGTGTGAGTGTGTGTTGTATGTGTGTGGTTTGTGTGTGCGTGTGTGTGTTGTATGTGTGAGTGTGTTTTGTGTGTGTGTTTTGTGTGTGTGAGTGTGTTTTGTATGTGTGTGTTTTATGTGAGTGTGTGTGTTTTGTGTGTGTGTTGTGTGTGTGTGTGTTTTGTAGGTGTGTGTGTTTTGTGTGAGTGTGTGTTTTGTGTGAGTGTGTGTGTTGTGTGTGTGAGCGTGTGTTTTTTGTGTGTGTGTGTGTTGTGTGTGTGTGTACACAAGAGTGTGTGCATGCTCCTGCAAGTGTGCATGTGAGTGTTGGGAGAGTGTGAATGTGTTTACAGGAGCAGATTATCCAATAAGCAAGGTAAGCATGGACTTTTTCACATTGTTTCACCACATCAAAGATTGTGCTTCTAGGTGTGGCTAGTGTCTGTCTCTCTCCCAACCCCTACAGCAGCAAAGCCTATGTTCAAATTTGCAATCCCTGACAGGGGCTATAGGGTCTCTATGAGTCGGAATCGACTTGATGGCAGTGGGTTTTGGACAGGGGCGGATGGCTCAGTAAGCCAGGTAAGCACGGGCTTACTTATGCTTACTTACTAATCTGTAGTGAACAGTTTCAGAAACCCATGTGCAACTGTTCACTACAGATTAGCAAGTAAGCATAAGTAAGCCCGTGCTTACCTGGCTTATTGGATAACCCGCCCCTGCGTGTGCACGTAAGTGTGCATGTGAGTGTGCGTGCATGTGTGAGCATGTGCAAAAATGTGTGGAGGGGAGAGAAGACGAGACCTGTCCTCTCCTGTGGAGGGGAAGTGAAGCGCCGGTGTCACCCTGGGGAAGTTGAAAACCTTCAGGAAGATTTCTAGGCTGGCCCAGGAGCCCTAGCAACCTGTGTAGGCCTTCCAGGTGAGAAACTGTGACTGGAAAGTCTGAGGGAATAGCCTCTCCTGCCTGTCAGCCTGGCTAGGGTGTGGCAGGGCAGGAAGGAAGAGGGAGAATGTACTCAGGGAGTCAGGTCACCACCACCATACCCCACAATTCCAGGGGGCGCCACTCACCGTTAGTCTTTGTGAATGGCACCGCTGGAGCTGTGGTCTTGTGGGAGGTGGGGAACCACTGGGCCATCTCATGGATTCTGAGCCCTAGGCGATGCCCGCATTAGCCTCACAGCTAATGGGGGTGGAAGAACGACCAAGAGACATCATGAAATGCAGGTGTGTGTTCAGGCCACACCATCCCACCGTGTGCCAGGCCCAGTGCAGGTGCAGGGTGAGCAGGGCCCAGTCCCCTCTCTCTGGAAGCTCATGGTCCAGTGAGGAGTGACACCAAATAAACAGAGGAGGCTTTGTTGTCCCAGCACCTACCCTGGGTACTTCTGACTCCTGCCCAAACCCTGCAGCCCCAGCCCCTCACTCCACCAGGTAAAGGCTTCCCAGGAGAGCAAACTGAGGAGGGAAGGCAGGAGGACCAGAGGCTAGGGTCAGCTCTGGGCAGCATGTCAACCACAGCAACGTATCTTTGTGTCCCCTGTCACCCTCAGCACAGTGCCACCCTATAGCCCTGGAGGCTCCGGCCCCACGACCCCAGGGGTCAACATGGCCAACAGCATCGCCAGCCTCCGTCTCAAGGCCAAGGAGTTCAGCCTGCACCACAGCCAGGTGCCCACGGTGAACTGACGTCCTGCCCGCCGGGACCCAGCCACCTCTTTTGCCCAACAAAAGAGAGGGCAGACACACAGGAACGTGACCTTCTCCTGTCCCCTGTCCCCGGGACAGGCTGGTTGGGCTGTCCCGGCCCCTCTCTCCAGCCTGGACTCCTGACCCCGAGAGGCTGCTGAGGCGCCTGGAGCCCGGCTCAGCTCCTTCATCCACGACCACCTGCCACTTCGGCCCATGACCATTGGAGGGGTTGGGCCGCAAGGCAGAGCAGGAGCTTGCCAAGGACCTCATTTACTTTGTGTATTAAAACCAAAAAGCTTTTGTCTTTAAGAAATAAAACGATTTTTTAAATTCTAAAAGGTTTTGGTAGGGCAGGTAAGAGCCACGAGGGGACAGGTTTGCACACCAGACCACCGCTGAGATGGAGCCTGGGGGCTGAGGTGGGGGAGAGGGGGCTGGATGGTCTTCTCTGGCCCACAGTGGGGCTGCGCTGGGCCTGGCTCAGACCTCCACCTGCCATTCTTCTGAATGAGAACTCTGTAGAGCCCCAGGCTCAGGGGAATCAGGTAGGAGGAGAGCGACCTGCCTTGGTCCCCAGAGGACTCTGGCCCTGCCCTGCTTCTGCCTTGCTGGATGTCTTGGGAAAGGATCCCTCCTCTCTCTGGGCAGGGGGTGTCATCTCTGCCCCATGAGGAGGCAGGATTGGTGGCCAGGGATTCCCAAATTGTGTGTGGGGCAGATGCAGAATGAAATTCCTTCCTTCTGGGCACACAGAAGGTGTGGGACCCCTCTGAGCATTTGACCATGGAGGGGCCTGGGCAAATGGCCCAGAAAATGGAGGTATGGAGTGGAGGGCCCAGCTGGGCTCACAGGAAAGAGGAGTGATCCCTGATAGCTGAGGCCTCCAAGAAGGCATTCTCCCAAGTCCCCCAACCCACCCATTTGTACCCAGTCACTGAGAGTGACAGAGGACATATGGGCTGCAAGAGGGTGGTGCCACCAGCCAATGACACCAATGATATCACCACATGTGGTCTGCGGAAAGCTGGGTGGGGCGAGACAGAGCGTGGTCTGAAGCTACCCCCTCCACCCGACCCCATGCCACCACTTCTGATGGGCACACCCACCAGGAAAGTTAGCAGCAATCCCCCAACCCAGAGGTCACAAAGATAATCAGCCCCCTCAGAGTGGCAGTTTAAACCTGGGCCCTGGCAGTGAGGGGAAGTGGGCAGGTGGCATAACAGTCATACCTCGATGGAGTCGATGAGATGGGCCCATTTTCCCATATTCTGCCCTGCCCATAGCGCCTCAAAAACCCCAGAAATGCCAGGGTTTCCATCCACAGCTTCTAGGTGGCCTCAAACAGGTCAGAACCACATGAGAATTCTTTCATGAGAGTCCCAGTTTTTGTTTTAGAAGCTGTATTAGTTTCCTATGGCTACCATAACAAAACACACAAACTGGGTGCCTTAAAACAACAGAAATTTACTGTCACAGTTCTGGAGCTAGCGGTCTGAATGAAGGGTGTCAGCAGAGCCATGGCCTCTCCAAGGCTCTAGGGGAAGGTCCTTTCTTGTCTCTCCCAGCTTCTGGTAGCTCCAGGTATTCCTTGGTTTGTGGCATCACAACTCCAATTTCTGCCTCCATCTTCACATGGCTGTCTTCCCTGTGTGTCTCTGTTTATCCTTTCCTCTTTTTATAAGGACACTGGTTATATTGGATTAGGGCCCACTCTACTCCAGTGTGACCCTATGTTACCTAATAACATCTTTAAGGACCGTATTTCCGAACAAGGTCATGTTCACAAGTACCGAGGGTTAGGACTTCAGCATATCTTTTGGGGGACACAGTTCAATCCATAACAGAAGGATGGTAACAATACCTGTGCATGAAGGGAGCATCTCTCTCCATTCCCCCAGTATATCCCGAAATATTCTTCCAGGGTACTCCACCTAAAATCCCACCATTAAAGCAACTTTCTTGTGGGCTGAGCGTTGCCCTCTTCAGAAGTATACACATGCCCGGGAAAGGGTGACCAATGAGTTGCATGTGACTTCCTGAGGTGCCTGGAGCCTCGGGGTTCCTCCTGGCATCAGGGACTCTGGTCAGCAGGGCAGCACGGAGCACCGATGGTAGGACGAGAAGGCACAGACTCAGACTGCAGGCGGGAAGGAAGGAAAGTCTGCTGCTGTCTTGAGCTCCCTCAGGCCGACCTGACAATGAGAACCAGGCCAGAGCAAGGCAGAGCCCTTCGGTCTGAACTGGGTGGGCAGCCAGAGTTGTTTGGCCTCTGCCTTGGGTAAGTGCTTCTGGGCCTCCGTTTGCCACTCATTCATTGAACAAAAATTACGAAACACTTGCCATGGGCCTGGGCCCTTGGGGAGAGAGCAGAGAACAGACACAGGGTCCCTGGTGACCATCTTACAGGTAAGCAAAACACTAAATGAGTGATTATGATACCACATGACTGAGGCCACAGGGGGTAGTATAGGGGCTAGAGGAGTATGTTGAGGGGTCTCAAATCTAGTCTACGGCATCTGGGTGGGCTTCCTGGAGGAGGTATCCCTCAAAAAATGGTGAGTTAGCCAGACAAGGGGCAGGGGAGGAAGAACAGTGTTTCCAGCTAAGGGAATAGCATATGTGAAGGCCCTGGGGCAAGACAGAAACTGTCTTTGGGGCAGCGGGAGCAGCTCCCGGGCTGGATCTCCTGGTGTAGGACGAAGGTGGAGAGAAGCAGGGCCTGGCTCAAGCAGGGCTGGTTGGCCAGGTCTAGAAGTTTGGACATCATCCCGAGGGCTGTGGGGATTCACATGCTTGGTGGAGCCACATGACTCCCGGCCCCTGTGTGCAGGAGGGACCGTGGGGCTAAGAGAGGAAGCAGAGAGACACATATGGAGGCCAAGCCAGGACAGATGGCCAGGTGGGAGGGGGCAACACCTCGACCAGATGGGACAGAAGTGAGTGGACCTGAGGGATGTTCGGGAGGCATTACGATTTGGTGACTGACTAGATGATGGGCTGGGGGAAAATGGGGAGAGGACGCAGGGCCAGGTTTTGGTTTAGGCATGAAGGTGTGCCCAGGAGAAAGAGCCTCCTGGATGCAGGATCTGCCCAGTGGGAGTCTCTGGAAGATGGTGGCCTGTCCCTCTACCAGGCAAGCACTGGGGCCTTCTTGGCTTAAGTAGCGTCCTCCCTGGCATGGAGCTTGCCCCCTCCACCCCCAGGGGATTTGCACCAGCAAAGGACCAGCCCATGGGGGCCCAGAACAGTGTCCACATGGGCGGCTGAGAAGGTCGATATCCTTCCTCTCCAGAAGCGCTGAACTTGGAGCGAGCGAGTATACCAGGCCTGCCTGGGTGCCCGCCAGCCCTCCAGAGCTCGGGTGAAGGTACAGGCCACACACTTTTTACTTTTCAATTCAAAGGGAGAATGCATGAAGAATTGCCCGTTTGGGGCTGCCTGCCGTGGAGTTGGGGTCACACTGGGGAGGGGCCTGGAAAGTGGTTCCTCAGAATGCCAGGCTCAGAAAAAGCCGGGGTTGCATTCCTATGGAGGCGCCGGCCCTGCCATCGGACCACAAGGATGTCAATGTCACGTCCTCTGAGCACTCTAGAGAAAACAAGCTGGCTTAATGGTTTACACATGCTGCTCCGGGAAGCTGAAAGGGAGGGGGCAGGCTGGCCCTCCCCGTAAAAGAAAAAATAATCCAAACGCTGCCATCGCGATTGTAGCACTAATTGCAGGGCTGTGTGGGCAGCTTACTGGGCAGCCATCCCAGAATATAACTTTTCCACAGGACAAGGTACCCCAGGTTCCGACTCAGCCTTGCGGCGGGAGGCTTGGAATCTTCCTCTCTGCCTCCCTTTGCCCATTTGGCCAGTTGGGCTTGGGAAAGAGTATTGCATGTGTCTGCTTTTATTTGAAATGAAGAAATTTGAGCTGAGAGAGAAAGAAAGAGAAAGGTAGATTGGCTCTTGCAAAAATAAAAAAAAAACTGAGAAGTTCAGAGTTCCTGGCTCTGTGGCCTTGGGCAAGGCAGTTCTCTGGGCTCCAGTCTCCTCCTCTGTAAAATGGAGGGTAATAATAGAGCCCACCTCACAGGGTTGGTGGCACAGAGTAAACCCTCCATAAATAGAAGCTTTAGTGTTTATTGTGGAGGAATACAGAGTGAGAGGTAGAGTTTGAGGAAACCAAAATACTCTCCGTCTTGGGACGTCCCTGGGTGGTGCAAATGGTTAACGTGCTCGGCTGCCAACAACGGTCAGAGGTTTGGGTCCACCCAGAAGCCCCTCGGGAAGAAAGGCCTGGCGATGGACTTGATGGCAACCGTTTTTTGTTTTGTTTTTGGTGGGGGTGAAATGACATTTTCCCTGCCCAGGAGAACCTGGCACTGGTGGTTCAGGTACTCTTCCCCCCACGCACCCCTCAAGTGCCTAACTCCGTGGGAAGGCCAATTGGGGCCAAACTCAAAATGGTGACCCTGGCTCCCACACTGCTGCTGCTTGCCCCTGGAGGGCGCTGTGGAGTCGGTTTCAGGTACAGGACTGGATTCGCAGAACCACCAACCAGCTCATCACCAGGGCTGGCAATGGGCTCCCAATAGTCTCCTCTTAAAAATGAAGAAACAAGCAAACCGCAAACCACCAGCAGGGGTCACAGCCTAAAAATCAGCACAAGTGTTCCAGAAAGTAATTCTGACAAAATGTACCAAGAGCCATGAAAATGTTTGCGTGCTTTTCCTACTTTGAAAAATAATCCAAAATGGAGAGAAAAGCAATGTGCACAAAGATGTTTAGCACATATTTTATACATGCAATGTAAAAAACCTGGGAAGGCACACACCAAAGTGTAAATAACTTACATTTTATGGTGGCTCACAACCCACTAGTTTCTATGTTTTTTGTAATGTGGCTAATAACTATAGAAAAACAAAACAATATTTTAAAAATCCAAGCAGGACAAGGTGATAGTCTTAAATACATAAGGAGCTCTTTGAAGGCAAAAAGTACACTTTCTTCCCTGTCTTTTATGTCCCTTTTGGAAACTCTGGTGGCACAGTGGTTAAGAGCTTGGCTGCTAACCAGAAGGTCAGCAGTTCAAATGTCCCATCCACTCCTTGGAAACCCTATGGGGCAGTTCTACTCTGTCCTATAGGGTCGCTATAAGTAAGAATTGACGGCAACAGGTTTTTGGTGCCTAGGACAGAACTAGACATGTACTTCTGATGCCTATTGGTCAGTGGCCTACCTCCGTATGCCTGCCAAGCCCTTATCCAAAGCTCTCTACCCTGCTACCTATTATTCCACCATTAGCTTTTCAGGTCTTGAAGCTTTGTGGTCATTAATAGTTACCTTTTATAGTAAATTGTAAATGCTGGGAAGAGTTTGTTGGAGAACTTCACACCTTAGGAGAAATGGGACATGGATTGAGCTTGGGATATGAGGGGGTTAAGAGTAGGCACCTTGAAATCAAAAGAAGAACTCAACAGAGCACTGATATGGTAGGTAGAATTCTAAGACCAGTCCTGTGACTTCTGTCCCTGGTACTCACACCTTTGTGTAATCCCCTCTCCTTGAGTGCAAGCAGAACCTGTGACTTGCTTCTAACCAACAGAATATGGCAAAGATGAAGGAATTCTGCAGATGTAATTAAGGTCCCTAATCAGTTGACTTTGACTTAATCAAAAGGGAGATTTTTTTTTTTAGGTGGCCTCATGTAATCAGTTGATTCCTTTAAAAGAGAGTCCAGGTCTTCCCTGAAAGAAGTGATTCAAAGCAGGAGACATGATCTCCTGCTGGCCTGGAAGAAGCAGATAGCCATTTTGGGAAGTGCTTATGGAGAGGAGCTTAGGGCCTCAGTCTTACAACCACAAGGAGCAGAATTCTGTCAATAATCTGAATGAGCTCAGAAGAGAACACTGAGCCCCAGATGAGAATACAGCCTCAACACCCTGACTGCAGCCTTGTGAGACTTAGCAGAGGACCGTGCTTGGATTCCTGACTCATGGAAAGTGTGATGTGATAAATGGGTGTTGTTTTAAGCCATTAACTTTGTGGCAACTTGTTACACAGCAATAGAAAACTAATACAGGCAGGGCTAGAGGTTGGAAGTTCACCCTGAGCTTGGCCTCCTTCTCTGTCCATGGCACACTCAAGGAGCCCCTATGCCCACCATAGAGCACAAATGAGGCCCCTGCTCAAATTTTCTGCTAGGCCACAATCATAGCCTCCTGTCTTAGCTCCTTCGGCTATTCTGCACAAGCCAACATGTTTATTGTCCTAAAACACAGCCTCAATCCTGTTCTTCTCCTGCTTAAAGCTTCCTATGGCTCCCCAGGGCCCTCCCAATCTCCCAGGCCTGGATTTTGAGGCTCCACCATCTAGCTCTGATCTCCCTACCCAACCTTAACTCTCCCTTGTCTCCTGCCCCAAATTCTCCAGCCAATCCCAACAACTCACGCCTTTCTCCCCATGGCACTCCCTCCTCCTGCTGGCTGTTCTCCTGCAGCAACATCTTTCCATGAAACCCCTCTCTGCCAGTTAAAATCTGTTCCAATGAGGGTCAAAATATAGTGCCAACTTCTTAAAAACTTAAGTTAAATTCAAATCAGTCAGCAGGTATGTCAGCATCTCCAGGGAGATGTATGTAGTTAGAAAAAGAATAATTCAATCTTAATGAGTTTATACTTGGAAAATGGAAAAAAGCTATGATTTTCATAATTCAAATTTTAAGAAGTGAAGCTAATCAAAGTCTTCTTGGCTAGCACAGTTACTGAGAGGAGAACGGTCATTACATGGGCAGCCATACAGCAGAATCTCGGGGGAGTATCAAAAGGGAGCATGGCTAAGAGGTCCAGAAACACTGCCTACCTCTCAGTCTCTCTTTTGTGTGTGTGTGTGTGTGTGTGTGTGTGTGTGTGTGTGTGTGTGTGTATAGGTAGATAAGATAGCTGCCCTTGAGTCCACTCCAATTCGTGGTGACCTTGTGTATAAAGAACAAAATGTTGCCCAGTCCTGTGCCATTCTCACAATCATCGGTCCATTGTTGCAATCACTGTGCCAATTCATCTCACTGAGGGTCTCCCTCGCTGGCCCTCTACTTCACCAAACATGATGTCGCCCTCCAGTGATTGCTCTCCTGATGACGTGTCCAAAGCAAGTGAGTTGGACAGTGTTCTGTTGTGATTCATAAGGTTTTCATTGGCTAATTTTCAGAAGTAGCTCACCAGAGTTTTCTTCCTAGACTGTTTTAGTCTGGAAACTCTGCTGAAACCTATTCACCGTGGGTGACCCTGCTGGTATTTGAAATACCATTGACATAGCTTCCAACATCACGGCAACATGCAAGCCACCACAGTATGATAAACTGACAGACGGGTGGTGGAGACATATATATATGTGTGTGTATATATATATATATTTTTTAATATGCATGGTAAAAATATCTGGAAAGTCACAAACCAAAATGTTAACAGTCATTTTCTCAGGGAGGTAGGATTGTGGGTGGTCTCTATTCTTTAAATACACACTTGTAAATTCCTCTTCTTGAATACTAAAAAACTGACAAAACTCTTTTTAAAATCCTACTCAAATTGGAACCATCTTTTTGGAAGACAATTGGGCAATATATACCGCCAGCCTGAAAAAAAAGACCTGCCTTTTGATCCAACAACTTTACTTCTAGAAATGTACCTTAAAGAAATGGATGTGCACAAGGGATTTATGTACAAAGATACCAATGAAAGCATTGCTTATGTAACTGTGACTTGGCAAATTAATTACCCAACAATAAGGGCTGATTAAATAAATGATAAGGGTATTCAATATGACGGAATGCCAGGGAGCTGTTAAAATTCATGGTATTGACCATCAAAAGCCCTGGGAGAAAGCGCAGCTACGTTATTCACTACAGGAAAGGCTCAAGTGATGACAAACAGGCAAGGCCAAGGTATTGCTGCAAGACGTGAGCCCTTGAGCGCAGATGACACACTGATGTCTCCTGGTGCTAAACCAGAGCCTGGAGCTGAGAGGTCCTCAAGAAATCCGTTTTGTTGTGGAACTCTGTCCTGGATAAAAACAACTCGGAATCTCTCTCTCTTTGCTGTCTGTATGCATACACACACTTGATACAGCCATTCATTCATTAACTTAACAGGTGTGCCCCTAGGAGGCAGGCAGTCTTCCAGGGCCTAGGGACACAGGCATGGCAGGAACAAAACGGATCCATATCCCTGCCCTCCCAGAGTGAACATTCTAGAAGGGGAGACTGAAGATAAAGATCAAATTCAGCACACAGAAGGTTTTGAAGGACACCTCCCTACCCCCAGAGGGAGGGAAACTGCCAGAGGGCTTTGCACACAGGAGTGACAGGAGCCCCTGGCTCTTGGGTGGGGAAGAGACTCTGGGAGACAAGGGTGAACTTGGAGATCCACCTGGGAACCGACTGCAGTGACCTAGGCCCTCAGGGCAACTTGCACGAACTCCCGAACCCATTGAGCCTGACTCAATGGCCTCTGTGTGGTAAGGCACAAGGGAGGAGGAGGAGGTTTTTATTTCCTTCTTTGAGCTTCTCTGTAGTTTCTAAGACTTTGAGATTGACCATTACTTGTGAGTATGTATAATTAACAATTTTTTAAAATCCCATCTACCTTTCAGGTTTGAATTCAAATGATGCTTCTCTCAGGAAGTCCTCCTGGATTCCTACAAACCCCAACTTGAAATTAGGTGGGATCAGGTCTTTCTGCCCCGGCCAGCCTGGAAGTCTATCCCTGAGGGCAGCAGCCTCCTGGGGACACATACACAGAGGCCCAAGGAGCTCCTCTTTTCTATGGGATTTGACCTCTGCCTCCCCAGGGGTCCCCAGGCTCTGCCCCTGCCTCACCACTAGCATCCAGGACTGTGAAAACCAGACCCCACTGTCCACTCTCACCCTTGCTGTTCCCCCAAGTCCCTCATACACTGAGAAAACCCTCAGAAGTCTTGAGCCAAGAAATCCATTAGACTAGGGAGTCTCAGGGGTTCCTCAGAGGAGCCACCATGGGAGACTGGTTGCCCAAGTGGCATATCAGCCATCACCTGTCTTGGGCTTTATCCTAAGAAGGCATGTGAATTGGGGTGGGGATGAAGGGCTCTGGAGCATTAGACCAAATCAGCAACATTTTGAAAAGGCCCCCCAAATTCTAGCCCAGTTCCCTGACCCTTGGTTCTCCATGACCTAGCTTGACTCTGGCCACCCCTGCTCACTCAGAGCTCAGGAGAAAATACCCCAGACACAAGCCCCAACCAAGGGCAGCTCTGGCTTCCCAGGCCTGGGCCTTAGTCCCATTTGCTGTGCCCAAGAAGTCAGTCCTTGCCTGCCTCCCTGGGCTGTGGCTTTGGGTCCCCCAGGTGCCACTCAGTCCCCCCACTCCTAGACTGCAGGCAGCCAAGACCTGCACTTCCCACCACCTCCAGTCCCAAGGTCAGCCACTCTGTGGTGCCGGGAGGAGGCAGCCCTGGAGGGGTGGCCCAAACTGGGAGGTGTTTGGGGGTAATGTGTGCTGCAAATGAAGCGATGAGGCAGGAAGAAGAACCTCACTGGTGCCCGGAAGGTCAACGTCCACTGGTGTCCAAGTGGCTCTGCGGATGGTGGAGTCCGTCTCTCCTGCAGACTCCGGCCAGGTCAGTGGATGGGATAGATCACCTGGTCCCCTATCTGTGGGATCTGGCCTGCTGTGCTCACTCTGCTGCTGGTTCCAGGTCTGCAGGGTCGCCATGGGCGTCGGATGCTCCTTCTCAAGCCGGTCTGGCATGTTCCAGAGCAGCGCACTCTGCCCTCATAGCCTTTCCCCAGGAGGGGAAATATAAAAACAGAAAATTCTTTTCACCCCATGTACCCTAATAACCAGGACAGTCCCTGCTCTGGGGACTTTTCCTCTTTCTGGCTCGACCACATTCCAGCTCAAGGAGTTCACCTCTCCTACCTGAGCCCTACTCTCATTGAAAAAGTGGAAGTTCCTCCCTCCTAAGATTGTTTTAAGGATTAAGTGAAAAAAGAAAAAAATGTATGCACCACACCGAGCCCAATGCTTAGCAAACAAACCAAACCCGTTGCTGTCAAGTGGATTCTGGATTCTGACTCATAGTGACCCTATAGGACAGAGTACAACTGCCCCATAGGATTTCCAAGGAGCAGCTGGTGGATTCGAACTGCTGACCTTTTGGTTAGCAGCCGAATGCTTAATCGCTGTGCCACCAGAGCTTCACTTAGCAAACAGTAGGTGCTAATATGTGATGATACTCTTCCCATTTCTCTCCAAATGGGCAGCTTTGGTCCGGCCCAAGAACCAAGATTTCATCTCACCACAAGGGGGCAGTGTTACCCAGGCCCAGTGCTGAGGACATGGAGAGCTGGGACTAATTCGGATTTCTAGGGAGGGTGGGGATAGCTCCTAGGGAGGCCCCACCCTGCAGGTCCCATCAGTCAGAGGGGGCAGAAGTCCCAGGGCTTCAGGGAAGAGAGAGGGGGACATGCCCAGGTGCTAGGGGAGGCTTTCCTCATCCTGGAGGAATGGGGAAATGCTGGGAAGTGTCATGGAGGGAACCTGAGGCGGTACAGTCTAGTGTTTAAGAACAGGTCAAAAGCTGACCTTCATGGCGTTCACCTCTTGGAGCCTCAGTGTCCTTGTCTATAAAAATGGAGCTGGTAAAAGCCCCCTGAGGTGGGGGAATCACAGGGAGTGCTGACTGGCCGGGGTAGGATTTGGGCATTACTGGCTCCCCTAGCCAAATACTATCTTACTCCATCCTAGCAGGAGAAAGAAGGGCATCTTGGAACAGCCTGTTTGTTGTGTGACTAAATGCCCCAGTCAGGGTGTGTTTGTGTGTTTGCCAGAGACCATAGCCTGCCAATTTGGCCCCAGACATGTACCAGCAGAAACGTCCCGCATAGTGAGGTATAGCCCAACTTGGGCTGGTGGACAAGAGGAACAGTAGTCAGAGGCTACAAGACGGTGGCTGAGCTGGCCAGACACTTCCATTTAATGATTAAAACCACACCTGTCTTAGAACGAGTCTAGGAGAAACACACACATAAGTTCCCCAAAGAGGTGGACATTTGCAGTTTCAAACCTTGCAGATACTGAAGAAGCCAGAAAGTTCCTTACAGTGGTTGGTCATTCAAAGCCCATTGATCTCAACTGACAGCCTGTAGGAGCAACTAAAGCCTCCAGAAGAAGAAGCTGACCCTACTTGAATCCTCCCATCCACTCTTGACTGTGGACCGTTCCATTCACACCTGAGCCAGAGAGAGAAAGATCTAGCAAAGGAACTCAGAGCAGTGGGCAAGGGCAGTGTCAAAAGGGAACAAAGGTATACAATCCCACCTGCTGTCTCACTAAACTCCCCTCATAAAAGAAATCACAAAATAACATCCTCACCATTCCTGGGCCTCCATCTAGACAGGATGGTGCCAGTGGCTCCCAGGCCTGGCCATCACTGGGGGTTCATGTGGGGAGCCTTTTGAGTATACAGATGCCCAGTCCCTCCCTCCCCCTTCCCCCACGACAGTCTGAGCCAAAATCTCAGGGGTCTGAGACGTCTCCATTTTTAGCCCTGGATGCTGATGATGATTAGGTTTAGGAATCTTGAACCTGAGTCTCCCCTCACTCTTCTATTCCTCAGGGAGGGAGAGGGAGTGATGTTTTTAATAGTCTATTATCTGAGTTGAAGGATTTTCTATTAATCTTGATAAACCCTCCCTAAATGGTTCCAATTGGCCGCTTTATCCAGGAATTCGAGGAGCTAAGAAACACACCCACATGCATATGTATGCACACGTGCACAGACTCACATGCACACATGCAGGCCTGCTGAGCCGAGGGGTCCATGCACTCAGCAGGTTGCCAGGAAACCACAGCCTTGAAGGGATGCCAAGTCCCCCAGGTTCAGCCATGGTACAGCTCTTGACCCGAGGTCTAGGGGCCGAAGAGGTGTGTGCTGTTGGTCACAGGTGACGGGCTGCTTCCCAGAGGATCTGCAGGGCCATGGAGGCGCAGGGGAGCTGGGCCAGGGTGTAGGCCAAGGAGCGTGTGGGTGCCCGCAGCTTCCCCAGGTAGGCCACAGTGTGCACCATGCGGCCCACAAAGACCAGGAGGAAGTGCATCTGGGCAATGAAGGGGTTGGGCCCCAGGAAGGAGTAGATGAAGCCCAGGAACAGGAAGGGGTAGATGGTCTCCATGTCATTCCGGTGGGCCCTGGGAAGGGAAGGGGGTGTGGTCAGCCAGGTGTTAACTTTGGGGCCACGAGCCCTTTTGAGACTGTCACAAGAGCTGGGGCCTCTCCCTTGAGAGGGGCCCACACCACTGGAGATCATTTTAGGGGCACCAGACCCTCAAGTCCACACGTGGCCAGGACAAGGAGATCCCTGAGAGGCAGGAGGGGCAGCAGCTCCAAGCTTTATGCCTGCGAGCAGCTGAGAACACAAAGTCCCCATTTAAGGGGCTAGGAATCAAGACAGTTGCTGTTTTAGGGTTTTCTTACCACAGCCTAGGATTCCCTGGACCCCAGGCCCTGCTACACTGTCCCGCATCTTACCCTCTGGCCTTTGGATACCAGGCATGAAAAGCGAGGCTCAGAAGGGTCAAACACCTTGTGGAGCTGGTGAGTGGTAGAGCTGGGATTCGAACCCAGGTCTGACTGAAGGGTCTGCTCCTCACCACCAGGGCAGGGCATCTCTGAGTCAGGACTGAGGTCGCCCTTCTTCCAAATGCAGTTCCCTGGGCCCTTCCCTGGAGCCCTTGGGTAGCCTAGATGGCTAAGTGCTCAACTACTAACTGAAAGGTTGGTGGTTCAAACCCATTCAGAGGTGCCTCAGAAGAAAGGCCTGCTGTCTGCTTCCAAAAGGTCACAGCCTTGAAAACCCTGTGGAGCACAGCTCTACTCTGTAATACATGGGGTCACTATGAGCCAGAATGGACTTGACAGCAACTGCTTTTTTTGGGGGGTGGGGGGAGGGTCCTTTCCCGGGTGGAATGGGCTGGAACCTAAGAGCATCCATTTGAAATGAATGCCCCACTTTGTCTTGTTCTACCCCTAAACATCAGCCCCCATTCCTAGCCTTGCTTCAGAGATTAAAAAAACAAGAACAGCTTCCACTTACTGGAGCTGACCAATTACCAGGCCCTGGCGAGACTCTTCATTTCATTCATGCTATCCTGCTTCTTTTCTTGTTTAAAAT
The DNA here is from genome assembly GCA_030035585.1 of Dugong dugon. NCBI lineage: Eukaryota > Metazoa > Chordata > Mammalia > Sirenia > Dugongidae > Dugong > Dugong dugon. The sequence continues at coordinate 74,376,955 of CM057471.1, forward strand.
AATTGAGTGTGTGAGTGTGTGTGGTGGGGGGCGGGGGCCTGTGTATAACCCCTCTGTAAATAAATGACCAAGAAAGAAAACGCACCCGCTTCTACTCAGAGTTGGCTCACATTTTCCATGACCCCTATTAATGCTCAGCTTCCTTTTTGGAGGGTGGGGAGGTTGAGTCCCATAAATTAGAGACTGAGCAAGTGACTGAAGCCATGTATGGCCATGTTGGAAGCTCAAATAAACAGGAACCCAGTGCCCGGGCTATGACCTCCCTCAAGGACAGGCCACATGTGTAAGGCGCGAGGACTCTGCTGGGCACAAAAGCCCCTTCTCCAGGCCTTCTAGCTGGAGTGCGTTTTGTCAACGCTGAGTCAACTGGCCAGGCCCAGTCTAGCAACCCCTGTGTAGTGACCTGCTGTAGTCTCCCTCTTTCTTCCCATTCGCAAGTCTTAGCCAAGGGCTGTGGTGTTCCAGCCTTACTGAAAGATAAGGGTAGGAGAAGGGCCTTGTAAAACAGGATAAGGAGTCCAGAAGTCAATCTGCATGGACAAAAGCCCCTGTAAATCCAGCAGGGCCTGGGTCTTTCTCAAGTCAGACTTAGAAAAGGCAGCAGGTGCTTTTATCTCCACATCCTGAGGCCAACATGAGCCTTCCTTCTCCTTTCCCCCTAAATCTAGATCTTGGACCCAGCCATGGGGTAAGCAAGTATGCAGTGGAGTGGAGCCCACCCTGCTGTGGGGAAAAGTGTTGCCTGCCCATGCCAGAAAAAGGCAGCCCTGGCCAGACTCAGGGAAGGTGACAACAGGAAGAAGGAGATAGGGAAACTGATTACCAGGGCCGCTCCAGTTCCCCAATCAAGTAAATCCCTCGCCTTCCTGTGTGGAAGACAGCATGGGAGGTAGGAAGGGAGAAACGAAAAGCATTTCCCCCAAATCACCGTGTTCTGTGGAAATGGAGCTGTGGATATATTCTCCCAGCACTGATTGGAGGGACTTTCTCAGAAAAACTATTTCATATTAGGTCAGTGTGTCCCAAATGTGGTCAGCCTACCACAGGAGATGCACAGGATGGTTTTAGGTGTTACCTGAATGAGTCTTTTTAGAAATACTTATATATTTATTTAAAGTTTCTGAAAAAGCATCACTACTGTATGAAACTCATTCATTCAGATATTTTTTCTTAAAGTATGTATGTTCTCAGGGTCAGTCCATTTTTTTAAAAACTCTAAGAGAATCATAACACAGGTAGAGCACAAACATGGCCACACCCCAGAAGTTGGGGAAACACGGGATGGAGAGGAGGGATAAGGATGAGAGAGGCTCATGGCAGACGTGCAGGGCAGAACCTTGAGCTGGGGACAGCCTGCCCTTCCAGAAAACCATGACACAGGTACTGAGCCCTGCCCCCTAATCCAGCAGCCAGCAGTGACTCAGAGGTCACCAGTGCTGCAGGAGAGGTGGCTGAGAACCGGGACTGAGAAACATCCAAGGCTCTGACCTTCAGTCCCCGGGGCTGGCTCGGCCTTCCCTGCCCCCTCCCCGGTCTGTCCCAAACCACGTGGGGCCCCCATGAAGCCACAAGTGTGCCAGGGACAGGGAGGAATGGGGAAACCAGGGATGATGAAAGAAAACTAATCTCTCCCTCCCCGCCAGGACCTGAAGTGAGCCACAGGGAGACAGTCACGTACCAGGAAGGCATTTGGGTGAAACATGTCATTCCAATAACAACCACTTTTTTAAAAGGAAAAGTTACCCAAAGCAAATTCCCACTTGACTGGACTTGTACGGCCTCCTACAACATCAGACCTGTCACTCATCTACAACAGACATTGCAACACCGGCTGCATTTTACTGCATCTGGTGACAGCAGTAGAGAGAGGGAGAGCTCGGGGTATTCCCAGGCATTCTGATCCAGACAGGCCAGCAGTGATCCCTCCCCAGGCCTCCCCACCTCGAAGCTCAGGAGTGTTTGCTTGGCCCTGCACACTATCCGCGTTGGTGATTTTCTCGAATTCAGGTTTTATACAACATAATGACTGCTTAGTTTTAAAGACAGGTATAAAATATAGTAAAATCCCATTCGTGCAGAGGGAGAGTGGTTAGGACCTAGTCGGAGTCTCAGATCGTCTGGGTTTAATTACAGCTTAATGGTGATCAGCTGTGTGGCCTTGGCAAACCTGCTTCTTCATTAGAGATGTGCTCCTCAAACGGTGGTTGCTGTGTACTAATCCACTCGGTGGCCTCGGGCAAGTTTCTCTCCCTCTCTGGGCCTTGTTCATCATCAACAAAACAAACATGCTGGGTGATGTCCAAGGGACTTCTAGTGCTGGTTGGTATCTTGGAACCCAATCTCCTAGCAAACCAGTTCACTCAGATTAAGTCTACTCTGCTAGGGTCAGGGTGTTTGCCGCCTCACCGTGGTTCATACTCACGACCTCAGAATTTGGCCAGAACACATATTGCCAGCAGATGTGACCAGGTGTCATGAAAGGGGGGCGGCTGGGTTTCATCATTCTCCTTTAGACCTGGTGCCTAGTTTCTCCCAAATCTGGGCTCATGTTTGGGGCTCAGCCTGCGCTAATCTGCAAGGCAGACTTATGGCTCCAGGAGGCAGACTTAAGTGTTTTCCTATTTAGACAGAGAAGTGGCTCTGTGACTGGACTATAAATGCTGGTCTAATATTTAACTAACTTCTGCTTCCAAGAATCTCCCTCTCAGGTTCCAGCTAGTTCTCCGGTAGTGGATGGCAGGATGTGTGATTCTCTGAGTTCAGCCCCCCAAATTTCCATGAGGTTCTATGAAGCCAGGTGGCGGAGGAGCCCCCAGGAGCCCAGGGACCCCCAGGTCTGGGAAGGCCCATACACAGCAGGTCTCTAATAAATACTCGTCAAATGGATATGAAGCATTAGTAGGTAAGAGGTGCTCAGAAAGTGATGAATTGAATCTCCACAATTTAAGCATTAGTACTAGGAAGAAGAGGTCCCTGGATGGTGCAAATGGTTTGCACTCAATTACTGACCTGAAGGTTGGAGGTTTGAACTAACCCAGCGGCACACAGAAAAAAGGCCTGGCGATCTGCTTCTGTAAACATTACAGCCAAGAAAACTCTATGAACAGTTCTACTCTGTAACACATGGGGTTGCCATGAGTTGGAATCAACTGGACGGCAATGGGTTTGTTTTTTTGTTTTTGTTTTTACTTAGGAAGAAAGGCCTGGCAAACTACTTACGAAAATCAGCCAACAAAAATGCACAATAGCTCGATCTCGTTGTGTATGAGGTCTCCATGAGTCGGGGGCTGACTCGACAACAGCTAATAACAACTTCTGTAGATGACTGGTCATTTTGTTCAGAAGAAAAGATTGTACTGGGTGCGTGGACACATCTCAGCACCACCCCAGTCTGTTGTCTCTCACAGGCATGGTTACAGCCAGTAAACCAAGTATTTGTAAGCCCATGTGGCCTCTTCTGTCACAAGCAAGCACGGCTACATAGAACCCCCGCAGCCTGGGAGAAGGCAAAACATATCCTCCTGGTGGCTGGTGTGAGCTGCCTTGGGCTAGCCGCAGCCAAGCAACACTGCTCATCATGTCCTTATCTGCTGCCAAGGACAGTCAGGCGGGCCAGGATGAGGGGTGGGATAAGGGGTCACCAATAGGGGTTACAGTATGGAAAAGACTTTTTCTGCTTTGGTCACTAATGTACAGCTAGTGCTTAGTACAGTGCCTTGCACATAGTAGGTGCTCAGGAATGAATAATGAATGAATGAACGAATGAACATCATATGAAGGACTACACACTATACTAACAGTGGTCCCATTAGAAGGGTGGCATAGCAAGGAATTTCACTCCCTACATTACAGAGTTCTATAATTTTTTTAAACCCCAAGTATGTATATTATTTTCAACGGCCAAGAAAACCATTAGTAAAAAGAAACAGAGACTTTCTTTTCAGAAAAGGATTTCTATTATTTAAATGACGGTGTCCCACCCATTCCTGCCTGTGATGGATGCATGGAAATGTGTTGAGAACTACATGAGGGTTTGTCCCCTGTCCCACCCCTACCCAGCTACCCTGTTTAGCCTCTGATGGAATTTCACACAGCCACTTTTTAAGAATCATTTTTGAGTAATATTTACTGACATGGAAAGTGTGCATGAAATAATGTTAACTGAAAAATATCAGAACTCCTAATTGGGTATACGATGTCCACCTAATTTTATGAAAAATATTCAGACACAGAAGGAAAAAAAGGAGATAGATCAAAATGTTAATAGTTATCAGGATTGTGACTCCTTCTCCTCTGTTTCCTCTATGTTAGTTTCAACGTTATCCACATTGTCTGCAATGAGTATTTCTGATTTTTACAATAAGAAAAATTGTTTCTCATTGACTGAAGGATGTTACGTATATGAAAAGATGTTCAACCTCTCCTGGAATAAAAGAACTGCAAAGTAAAGCTAAAACGTAACATAAATTTTCACCTATCACATTAGCAGGGATGCATCCAAAAGTGTGACGATACACTGAGTTAGCAGGGACGTGGGAAGCAGATCTCACACATCAGTTGGGAGAATGTAGATCTGTACACCATCTGGTAATATTTCATACCATTTGATCACAGCCTGCAGCTTTGCTCACACAAACACACAAAGGCAAATGTGAGGTTTGGATGCAGCACTGCTCATAACTGAGAAAGACTAACCAGTTGCCGTAGAGTTGATTATGACTCATAGCGACCCCATGTTTTTCACAGTAGAACTGTGCTCCATCGGATTTTCAGGGGCTGATTTTTCAGACGTAGGTTGCCAGACCTTTCTTCTGAGGCACCCCTGGGTAGACTCAAACATACAACCTTTCAGTTAGCAGCCGAGCGTTTAACCGTTTGCTCCACTCAGAGACTCCAGAGGAAGACCAGACAGACCTTAAATGCCTTCAAAGGGGAATAGGTCAGCTAAATTATGATTCAACCATTCAATGGAGTAATTCATAAATATTACAACCAAAAACCAAACCCGTTGTTGTTGAGTCGATTCTGACTCGTAGTGACCCTATAGGACAGAGTAGAACTGCCCCATAGGGTTTCCAAGGAGTGGCTGGTGGATTCAAACTGCTGACCTTGTAGTTAGCAGCTAAGCTGTTAACCACTGTGCCACCGGGGCTCCATAAATACTATAGCACTGATAAAATAAATGAGGCCCCTCTGTGAGCCTCATTATGATGTGGAAAAAGCACAGTACAAGGTGATGATTTGGGAGTAGAAAGGAAAAAGGGTAGCACACGTGTCTGTAAATGCAGAAAGTCTCTCTGAGAAGATGTACAAGCCTCTGGTAGCAGTGTCTGCCCCAGAAGAGTAGAACTGAGTAGTAGCTGGAGGTTGGGGTGGGAGGGAGGCAGACTTATGATGGATATGCTTTCCCAACTTTGTCATTCTATCCATGAGTACGTATTACTTTTTCACAATTAATTAGAAATTAAATCAATTAATCCATTAACATAGTCTGAGGGGATCAGGAACACAGAAAACCTCAGCCCCCTGGGTATCCACACTAGGGTCTAAAAGGACAGGCAGTGGCCAAGCCCATGGCCCAGTGGTACTTGCCTGAGGCAGCGCTCCACGTCTGGGTCGCTCCGGCAATACTGAAGGCCTCCGTGTCTCAGGGCATCCTCAGGGTTAGCAAAAGCCTGCAATACATCAGCTGAAAGTTACTGTTCACAAGATGGCCAGCCTGGTCCCCTGGGTCACTGTTTTTTCTGTGGACAGCATTTACAATGGCAAGGCAGTTGGTGAGTCACACACACATCCATTCAACCAGTATTCACAAGCTCTTACTACTTGCCAAGTGCTGGGGGCTCTCCATGAGCAAGACCCTCCCGTCCCTGCTCTTGTGAAGCTCCTAGCCTAATGGGGAATCACCCATTGACTAGGGAAGTCTGCAGGTAGTGAGTATTATGAAGGAGAAGACAGGGTTGGCCTTGAAAATATTCATAAGGAACCTGATTGAGTCTGGGGGTCAGAGAAGGCTTTTCTGAGGCAGTGACATTTAAGCTGAGGCTTGAAGGATGTGTTGACATTAATCAGACAAAAGAAAGGCTGGAGCAACAGAATTCTAGGCAGAAGGAATAGCACATGCAAAGGCCCTGGGGTCAGAAGCAGCTGGACATGTTTGAAGACTGGAAAAACCAGTGTGGCTGGAGCGTAGATAGTCAGCAAGGACACAGGCCCAAGCCGAAGTTGCAGAAGTCAACAGGGATCTTGGAAGCACTTTTTAAGAATTCGGACTTTGCCCTAAGAACACTGAGAAGGCCTTCACAGACCCAGGCTTGAACCTCGGCTCTGTGCTGACTAACTGCAAGTTTCTGAACTTAAACTTAGGATAAAATGAAGCTCTTCTACCATGTGAAGAATGGAGGAGGGAACTGGAGAAGCCCCTCACACAATGCCTGGTACAAGGCAGGCCTTCAATGGATTGTCAGTTTCTCCCACTGGAAACCAGTGAATAACGTCACACTCAGGTCATCAAAAGCCCACACCCACCTCTCATGCTCCACCATACCCTGCTGGCATCTGGGCAAAGTCAACCCTCCCCTCCCCACCGCAGAACCTGAATCTCAGCAACAGGTTTTTCCTTTAAATTATTCATCGAATGGCCAAACTCTGCTGCTTCTGACCGTGAGTGTGTGTGTCATCTCTCCCTCAAGCACTGGTTTATCCTGCCTGGTGGCCCAGAACCCTGCCCTGCCCCAGAGGTGATCGCAGCCTAGGGCTGTCTGTTGTGCACAGTCATGATCAAAACCCACACCCAAAACCCCTCTGCTGGCCCTTGACTTGGCGAAGCACCAGCTCTGATGGCCCTGCACACTCTTCAAAGGGCCTCAGCATTCGGGGGCACCTGCCTTTGGAGTCCACCGTTCAGCAGAGTTGCTCACCTCTGCAGATGGAACGCAAACACTACTCAGCCCGGCCAGGAGCCAGCCACAGTGCTGTCTGAAGAGCCCTGGCAACCTCTGGTTGGGGCAAGGGATGCACTCCCAAGAAGGGATCTGTGGCTGCTGTGGGTTTTTTAAAATTATTAATAAGTAGTAAGGACGATAGAGCCCTGCTGGTACAGTGGTTAAGAGCTCAGGCTGCTAACCAAAAGGTCCACAGTTCGAAGCCACCAGCCAATCCTTGGAAACCATATGGGGCAGTTCTACTTTGTTCTAGAAGGTCGTTATGAGTCGGAATCAACATGATGGCAACGGGTTTGGTTTGTTTTTTTTTAGTGAGGACTAACAGAAGGAGTCCTGGTGGTGCAACAGTTAAGCCCTCAGCTGCTAACTGAAAGGTTGGCCGTTCAAACCCACGAACAGCTCTGAGGGAAAAAGACCTGGGGATATGCTTCCGTAAAGACTACAGCCAAGAAAACCCTATGAGGCAGTTCTACTCTGTCACACGGAGTTGCTCTGAGTCGGAATCAACTTGATGGCACACAGCAATAACAAAGACTAACGCTTGCTATGTGCCAGGCATTGAATTCTCCCAGCAGTCCAGCAAGGAAGGTAGTGTCATCCCCATTTTACGATGAGGAAACTAGATTTGTCCAAGGTCACAGGGTGGTAGGTGGAGGAGCCAGAGCCCATATCTGTCATCTCCCATTGTATTGCTTGCCCAGGTCCTTCCTGGTTGCCTCTGAACACCAAGAGCAGAACAAGAAGGAGCCACACCAAGGGTAAGGTGCTCCCAACGGGAGGTTTCCTCCTGCCACTTCCCCACGGACTGGGCAGAAGGGCACTCCAAGCAGGTTCACCTCCTCCCTTCCTTGAATTCACTTTAAAAGGAAAGCTGTTGGCCCTTGCTCAGAACCCCATCCCCCCACAGCAGGAAGTGAACTCTGGAGCCTAGACACTTGGGTTCAAGTCCAGCCAAGTGATGGTTCCTCTCTGAGCCCAGGTTCCTCACCTGGAAAACGAGGTGCCTATGCCTCCTGAGGGCCTGTGGAGATTAAATGCTCAACTCTGTGGCCAACACACGGGACGACTCAATGAATGAATGTAGCAGTCCCTGCTGGATGCCTGGATGCAGGTCTGGGATGGGCCAAGGCAGGGAGAAGTCAGAAGCAATCAATGAGCCACGACCACTGGGTGGGCATCGTTTCACACGGGAAGCCTTTAATCCTGCTGGGACCTGAGCCAGGGACGAGTCCAAGATGCCCACTCCCCCAATTTCCACCCCACATGAGGTGGCAGAGCCAGCCTCTCCCTGCTTTTGAAATGGACAAAGAGGGAGAAAGGGGCACAGTCTGCGGAAATGATTCCTCTATTAAAATACCAGGGAAGATAATTAACGCGCAGAGTGAGAACGAAGTAATTACCCCAGGCACCCGCGGGGGTCTCTCAGCATTCTAACAGGACCGGCCGGTCGTTTGCCTGCAACCAGATTGACGTGACTTCAGTAGCCCATCCGCCGGCTGCCCCCAGTCTATCGCTGTCCAGTCCCACCAGCGTCTCATCGGCACAGAGCATCCCACTCTCTCGCCCTGCCTCTGCTCTCCGCCTCTTTATTGTTGTTGTTGTTCAGGGATTGGGATTGGTGCGAAAATTCCTCCCCGAAAACTCCGATGGAGTCTGGCTGCGACCTGGACGCTGGAGGCTGCGGTGGGTTTGTTAAAAAGCATTCACCGGGGAGTTGGGAATTTCCACTTAAAGGTTTCTCAGGCTCTTGTTCCACCAGTCGCCACTCCACCCAAATATCGAGGCTCTATGCTGTCACGCTCCCCGCGCTCCACCCTCCCGGACCTGCTTTGCCCTGGGACAGCAGGCAGCGCTCCGCGCCGAACCCGCTGAGTCTCGTGCCAAGAGCTCACCTGGAGGTTCAGCAACTGAGTAAAATGCTCTTAAACCAGAAATGATAAAAAAGGAGTGGGCTGGGCAGAAACCGAGGACCAGAAGGCAACGACCCAGGAGGAACTGGGAGCGGCGTCCAGCTCACCCTCCGACCCTGAAAAAGTCTTGGCCAAGTTTCCCCTGCCTGGTCCCGAGCGCGTCCCGTACCTTCTTCCGCAGCCTCACTTGGCCGGTGATGACGGCGATCACGTACATCTTGATGATCAGCAGCGTGCTGCAGAGCAGGAAGGCCGGGAGCGCCTGGCCGCTCACCATCTCGAGGCCGGAGGGAGGCATCTCGGGTGGGCCGGGAGATCCGGGGAGCGGGCGTGCAGCTGTGGGTCTGAGTGTCTCGGAGCACGCCTGCCTCCAGGAGAGCAAAGAGGAGCCGGGGAAAGCAGCTAAAGAAAGCCTCTCGGTGATCAGCACCGCCCACTCCCAGAGGAAGGGCGGGCCCCGCCTGCCAGCCCGCTCCTCCGGTTCAGACGCCCTCCCCTCTCTTTGCGAATGATGAATAACTTCTGCCCTCAGATGCTGGGAGAAACATAGGACTTGGATGTGTCCCGGACACAACCCCTGGCTCTGGACCATCCCTCCCTGGCAAATCCTTAATCTGTTTCAAATTGTTTCTTCATCTGTAAAATGGAGATAAAGGCAGTGTTCGCCTTCTTGGGGTGCAATAAGGCCAGACACCCGATAGGACCTTCCCACGTGGCAGACGCTGTTGTGCCCACCTTCCCAGGGCAGGTGGTGGACATGAAAGGCGAACCTCCTGCCCCTACACTCAGCCTGGACACCTGAACCACAATCATACCTACATGATTTTGACTTTTGAGATCTGTGGTTAGCTGAGTAATGCCCACAACCCCCACAAGAGGTCCACGTCCTAATCTCCAAAAAAAGGGTTTTGCATATGGGTTTAAGTTAGGATCTTGAGATGGGGAGATTAGCTCTGTGGGCCCAAGGTAATCACGAGGATCCTTATGAGAAGGAGATAGTAGAGGCAGACAGAGAAAAGATGTAAGGTGGAAGCAGAAGTCAAAGAGAGAGAAGATGCTACAATTGTTGGCTTTGAAGATGGAAGAAGGAGCCACAAGCCAAAGAATGTAGACTGCCTCTAGGAGCTGGAAAAGTCAAGGAAGCAGATTCTCCCCGCTGAGCCCCTAGAAGGAACTAGCTCTGCTGACCCCTTGACTTTAGCCCAGGGAAACTGCTTCTGGACTCCTGACTTGCAGAATTGTAAGAGAATAAATGTGTGTTGTTTTAAGTCACTACACTTGTGGTGATTTGTTACAGTAGCCATAGAAATCTTATACACAATTCCATTGTCTTCTTCAACATCACTTTACTTTTCTGGGAGACTCTTGCCCAGACAAGTTGTTTGATTGTTCATTATAAGATCTTCTCAAAAGAATCACTGATTTTTCAACGGAAAGCGTCAACAAAGATTTTATGCTCTAAGATTCTTTGAATCTCTCACCTCAAAACCTTCCCCTTGCTGTTCCCTCTCCTGGCTCCAGGCTGGAGGAAAACAGGGATCTTGACAAAGGCAGGGATCTTGTGTCTCAAAGCAGCAGAGACCAAGGGGAGAACTGGCCAGAAGGCAGACATGGGTGGTGTGGTCTGTAGCCAGACTCAGCTGGCCTTGAGTCCCAGAACCACCCCTCAGCAGCTGTGTGGCCTTGGGCAACCCATTTCCCTTTCTGAACCTGTTTCTTGGCTGTGAAACGCAGGTGACCATCAGTTATTCCCCACAGCAGTTGGGAGAACTAAAAAGAGTCATGTCTATGAGTCATAATGATAAAGCCCTGGTACGCAGTAGGCCCACCATTAGTATGAGCCTCTGAGCCTCAGTTTCCTTCTCCTCAGAATGGGGATAATAGCCCCTGCATGACACAGAAAGTCTTGGAAAATCCTGCCTGTGCTGCTGGGGGCAAGGCAGTGGGCAGTGGGGGGAGGGGGATGCTTCTTGTCCATTTGCCATGTGCCAAGCCTCCTATATTTGGACAAAATATGTGCTTGATAAACCAACACCCATATCCCTGGAGCACAGGAGCTGCCAGGCCAGGCTGTCCCAGCCCTAAAAGATAAATGAGAGATCACGATAAGGGATGGGAGATACAAAGAATGAGATGCCCTGAAGCATATTTCAGCTGGTCTGTCTGTCAGGAAGAACTGTGCAAACTTGCTCCTTGTTGATACTTGTATCTGAGAATGGAGGACGTCTGCCCCTCTGTGCCCCCAGTACAGGGGAACCACGGGACACGGCTGTCTTCCTTGTCAGAAAACTCACTTGTGGGGTTGGGGTCTGCTGGCCACACCACTTCCGGTCATGGACCAGACACAGCTGGGAGGAGACTGTATACGTGTGTGTGTGAGTGTGTATATGTGTGTATGTGTGTCAGTGTGGGGATGAGTATGTGTGAGAAAGAGAGCGTGTATGTATGAGAGAGTCCTTGGACTGGGTGAGTGCTGGGCCCTGCTTGGCCTTCTGGAACAACAAGATAGAAACCTTATCAGCAGAGGCTGGGAAACAAGCATAAGCAAAGAGCTGGTGATACCTACTGTTACCTTGAGCTGTAAATAAGAAGGAGTTTGTAGGGAAACCCTTCTGGCTGATACCTGTACTCCAGGTGAGGAATCTTTTCCTCATCGCCTGCTAGAAAGAACCAGTTAAGTCAGCATCTGGCAAGGATAAGGAAACCTGTGATCTTTGGCCAAAATTCCTCTAAAACTGCTCTCAATCCATGATGGCTGCTGTTGTTGTTTTTGGCGGTGGTGGTAATAGTGGTGGTACTTCTCTCGGAGCTTCAGTTTCTTCACCTGTAAAATGGAACTAGTGACCCCTGCTTTGCAAGGGGGATAGGGACCTGGAGAAGGTAATACAGAGAAGTTGTGTGCAAAGCACTGGGAGGGGGCTGTTCACCATGGGCCCAGTACTGAGGCCCGTGGGAAATACAGCAGTCATGCACAAAACTGAGGGCAAGAGAAGCCTCCAGCTGCACCCCACAAGGAAGCCTTCTGGGTCTTGGAAAAGTTTTATATCTTGACCTGGGTGGTGGTTACTGATATGTAACTTTAAAATATGTTACTTTACTGTATTAAGCACGCACACACACACACACACACACACACACACATACACACACACACACACACACAAGTTCTCCCCATCACAGTTTTACTACCCTGAGCCAAGGGCAGCTGCTGTGTGTAAAGTCTCAGTGTAGCTTATCCCAGCTCACCCTTCTTGGCATTTCCTGAGGATCAGAAACTCCAGCTCTTCACGTTGTTTAATTGTCTGTGACATCAGAGGAGGCTCAGAGGGAGGAAGAAGCGGCCCCACCTCGGCCACTGGATCCTGACCTCTGTGAGTACTGCTGGGATTTCTGTATCCAGTGATGAGGAAAATGGGGAATGATAAAAAGAAAATGACTGTCTATATTTTCACTCAAAAAAAATGACTGTAGCCGGTGACCTTTTCAGTTGAGTTTGCATTTTAGTCATCATGATGGCGTCGGTCCCCATTTAAGAAACAGTTCTTGCTTGTGAAATATGGTATGCGGTCTAAAGACACAGCACAGTGCAAATGTAGGCTAGTGAGCGCTTTCTAATAGATCTGTAGACCCTCCTGAGCTCCCTTCATGAAGAGCGATTCAGTGAGACTTGTTTTTACCTGCCCTGCTTACCTCTCCCTTCTACTTTCTTCTGAGAAATCGCACCTTTCCTTTCAGGAACCGTACCCCCGTTGCTGGTAATTCTGATAGGGCTGCCAGTCGTAGTGCCCTATCCTCGTGGTATGGGGCAGTATAAAAAAAATGGCGCAGTGGTGGCATCAGATCTCCTCGTCTAATTTCACAAGGGGGAGGCAAGAGAATCAACGTCAGCCCAAGGCTGATCCCCATATGGTGGAAGTCAAACATACCTCTGCCCTCCAACCTTTTCACCAATTTTGACACCAGCTGTCCCTCCCACGGCACTCTCTACTTCTCTGCTGGGCTCAACAAATTGTTGCAATGGCCACACAGAAATCAGACAATGCTCATGATTATGGGTTTATTAGGGAAGTAAGAGGTTACAATCCAGGATCAGGATCAACAGGCTACAACTCGGGATCAGGATCAGGAAGCATGTAGGCAAAGTCTCCCTTCTTCAGCTTCTCTAGGCCGTGCAGGGCTCCTCCTCAGCCCCTCTCGGCCCCCTGAAGATAGGCTTCTCTCAGCCCCCTCAGGACAGGCTTCCTCTCTTGGCCCTTGGCCCCGCTCAGGCCTGGCCTCTGCCTTGCTTGGGAAAGTGTTACAAAGCTCTTTTAATTCTACCACTAAGTGCCCAGAGATGCCCCACTCTACCAGTAAGCCTCCTGCCCAAAGTCACGAAGCTCTCTCACTCTGTGGGTCAGCAAGCCCACAGCAGCCGCCTTGCTCCGTGGGCCAGGAAGCCCACTGCACTATCTCGTGCTGGTCTCCTGGTTCTGCTGCCACCATTTTTCTGCCATTGCTTCTTACCATCTTACACCGTCTCTGGTGTTGTAGCTCTCTGTCTCCTGGGTCTAGGAGGTTATCAGCACAGGGGCCCTGGGTCCAAAGGATGCACTCCACTCCCAGCTCTTCTTTCCTGATAGTAGTGAAGTCCCCATTTTAAGCCTAGCAGGATTGCAAAACTTGTCGAGCCCTTCGTTAGGGTTCCATACACCTTATTTGCATGGTCCCATCCTAACAAGGATGTCATGCACCTTATTTGCATTATTAGCAAGCTGTCCAATCCCCTCAGTGGGCCACAAGCTCCTTATTTGCATGGTCCCACTCAACCATTTTGTGGGAGTTATAAGACCACGCGCGGCTAAAATAGCCATATTAAGTAATTGGCAGCACCACAAGTGCCACATGGCCCAGACTGACCAAGCACAGTTTTCCATGTGTCAGCCATGGTACTTGGTCCAAGGAGTGGGCCTGTAATCCAAGCAGGGACAATCAGAGACCTTCCCTGGGAGTTTATATTCTGACACTGGTAGGCAGACCACTCTTGGCTATAGGATTGGGCCCTGGGGTGGCGTTGGCCTGAAGCTGCGTGCAGCCATGTCCCTTCCTAATGCGGAGGGAGTCTGTATTCAAGAGAAGAGAATGAGGTCTCCACCTCTGACTCACCCGGTCTGGGAGCCTAAACATCTCTGTTTCAGCAAGACCCTCCTCTGCTCCAAACCCTGCAGTGGCTCCCATCTCCCTCAGGACAATGGCCCACAGGTCTTCCCCCATCTGGTCCCCATTTTCTCTCTGACCTCCTCTTTTACTTCCCCACCTCTTGCTCACTCAGCCCCAGCCACACTGGCCTCTTTGCTGGTCTTCAGTCTTGCCAGGCACAGTCCAGCCTGTGGACCTTTGCTCAGGCTGTGGGGTTGGGGGTTCATGCCCATAGGGCCTGCCACTTGTTAAACACTCAAAAGATAAAAGCCTTTAATATGCAGTTTAAGGTCCCTTCCACCCTCTAACTTCATGATTCCTCAAGTCAAGAAACCCCAAGTAAGCTCTTTCCCTCTTGGGAGTGAGGAAAAGCAGGGCTGATCAGCTATAAAGTCCAGTGATAAGACCAGATATCCATACAATGGAATACTACCCAGTTGCCACTGAGCTGATTTCAACTCATGGAGACACCATGTGTATCAGAGTAGAACTTTGCTCCATAGACTTTTCGATAGTTGATTTTTTGGAATTAGACCACTGGGCCTTTCTTCCAAGGCCTCTGGGTGGACTTGAACTTTCAACCTCTTGGTTAGCAGCCGTGGGCATTAACAGTTTGCACCACCCAGGGACTCCAGTGGAATATTAGTCAGCCATCAAAAGGAGCAAAGTGCTGATACATGCTACAATGTGGATGAACCTCCATAACATGATGCTAAGTGAAAGAAGCCAGTCACGAAAGGACAAATACTGTATGATTCTGTTTATATGAAATGTCCAGAATTGGTAAATCCATAGAGTCAGAGATCAGAACAGTGGTTGCCAGGGACTGGGGGGAGAGAGAAATGGGGAGTGACTAATAACAGGCATAGGGTTTCTGTTTGTGGTGACGAAGAAGTTCTGGAACTAGGTAGTGGTGATGGTTGCACAATACTGTGAATGTAATTATTGCCACCGAATTATGCCTTTAAAATGATTAATTTTATCTTAAAAAAAGAAAAGAAAAAATGAGACCTCTGTCTTGTTCATGACTGTATCCACAGCACCTAGCATGGTGCCCGCTCAGAACAGCACTTAGTAAATATTCCTTGAAAGACTGACTGCCCAACTACGGGGATGAAATACTGGCTGATCCTTGTGGCCAGCTGCGGTACCATCCTCCTGTCCAAGGGGATAGAAACACATTGTGGCTCCCCTGCGCCTCCAACTGCAGTGCAGCCACTGATAGACCCCATCTGCTGCTCTGGAATCTGGGGCCCCAGATCCTATTACTGATGCCCAGAGCTGCGGTCAGGCAGGGAGCAGTTTCAGGATGCAACTCAGAGACAGGACACAGTTGACACAAGAGGCAGATGGGGAGGAGGGAGCGGAGAAATTGTTTTTCTCAGCATAAACCTCTGCCAAGACGTTTCCAGGGAAGCCGCTGTCATTCTGAGTATTGGCTCTGGACAGAAGGTCCTGGAGACGGGGAGAGGCAAGACCCCCCCCCCATCCCCAGGCTGCCCACGCATCCAGCCGGGCACATGCAGTCTCCCGTTCACATGCACACCTCCCATGGGCACTGTTTTCATGGGGCTGCCGTGCAAATGGACAACTCTGATGTTCAGCTTTTGGCCACATCAGGAAGCCATTTCCTAGGAGGCCCTGGTGAGGAGCTTTGCATTCCTGGAATGGTGTTCAGCCAGCAATGGCTCCCAGGACAGCTGGCCAGGGTTTTCAAACACAGGGAGGATGGGAACCACTCCCACTTCTTCTGCAGCCTCCAGGACCCACCCCCCTTCCCTCGGGGACTGTGTTACAGAGACAGTATTTTATGACTGTGTTTTTCACTAAACATCCAAATATGCAGATTCCAAAATCATCCAGGGGGTGAAGTATATGCTTTCTCTTTCACTTCTGATGCAAAGGTTTTCTCTGCAACTTCCTGGTGGTCCATCTCAGCTTCAACTCTACAGATCATGGGGAACTCACTACTTTACAACAGCAACAACAGTGGTTTATTAGGTACCTCCTATAGGTCAGGCATCATTTAGATGCTTTATGTGTAGACTGAGCTTGTTTTATCTTCAGCAAAGTGGCCCTGCTGTATAATTAGAACATTATCAGGCCCATTTTACTGATAGACAAATAGGCTCAGGGATGTGAAAGACCTTATCCAAAGTCATAGATCTGGACAGAGGTGGAGTGTGCAAAGCTAGAGCCCCTGCTCTTAACCTCAGGCAGAGCTGAGGTTGGAATTCAAACAAGCCCCTTCTCTTTTTGAACAGCTCTTGGTCAAAATTCCTTCCTTATGCTGAGCTGAATCTGCCATTTGGGCCACACAGGATACTCATGCTCTTTTCTCTTCCAAATTGCCCTTCGGAAACGGGAGGATGCCAAGGTCCACCCTAAGTCTCCTCTCCCAAGCATAACAGCTGCCGCCCCATCAGCTCTTCCTTGGATCCCATGTTTTCCAGCCCCTGGATCCACCGGAAAAAGTTTATGAAGTCCCACTTTGAGGAGCTATAACCCCATGTGCCACTGACGCAGCTCAGACCAGAGGGGAACCACCACTCCCTTGCTGGGGACCCCTCATTGCTGTGGGAAGATTTGTGACTCCAAGCAGGCATGGCTGTATATAATTTGCAGTGCCCAGTGCAAAATAAAATGATTAAGAATTTCAAGACAGAGACAACAGAGCATTAAACTAAGCGTGGGTCCTGCTGAGTGGGGGCCCTGTGCAAATACACCGGTCATACCCACATGAAGCTGGTCCTGACTCCAAGCTCAGGGTCACTCAACCTAAGTGAGTAAGGAAAGCACGTCCTAATCAAAGCCAGAGAAAGGATAGTATCAGAGACTGAGAAAGACACAATCAGAGCTGTTTAGTCTAACGGATGCCAACATTTTATTATAAATAGTCATGTGAACAATAGTAGAAGCTATGCAATATGTTTTTTAAACAACAACTATAAAATGCTCACCGTGTGGCCAGCAAATACTAACTCCTTTAATTCTTCCTAACAACCAGATGAGGTAGATACTATTATTATTATCACTTTAAAGATGAGACCACTGAAGTCATTGTAAGAGAAAGGAGAGGGAGATTTGAGACACAGACACAGGAAAAGACCATTTGAGATGGAGACGGAGACTGGAAGGCAGCCACAAGCCAAGGAATGCCAAGGATTGCCAGCAGCCACCAGAAGCTAGGAGAGGGGCAGGGAAACAATTCTCCCTCAGACTTCCAGAAGGAACCAACGCTGCCAATACCTTGATATTGGACTTCTGGTCTCCAGAACTGTGAGAGAATAAATCTCCAGGCTTTGAAGCCATGCAGTTTGTGGTCATTTGTTAAGGCAGCCATGGGAAACTAGTCCAATGCCTTCTTGTGTTTTTGGAAGTATGTGTCCACATGGATAACTGCTGGTTGGCTCTCCAGAGAGGTCTCTGTTCATATAATTCAACAAAAGATTAATGAGATATTTTCAAGTTAACTGCTAGCTTGAAAATTAATCTGCAGACCCCCTCCTGGACTCCGCAGACCCAAGGAAGTCCTGGTTTGGGAAATGCTGTCCTGGTTCAACATCTTGTTTACAAACAAGGAGCCAGGGACCCAGTGAGGGGTGGTGGCTTCCCAGGGACCAGACATGGTTAGAGAAGAGCCGCAAAGGTCCCAGGCTCACCTGGTCTCTTATTTCTCTACAGCAGCACGGTTCAGTAGAAACATAATGCAAGCTGCAAATGCAAGCCTCATACGCTGCTTTAAATTTGCTAGTAGTCACTTTAAAAAAAAAAAGAAAGAAACAGGTGAAATTCATTTTAATAATTGTATTCACTTCCTGTGGCTGCTGTTAACAAATTACCAGAAACTTGGTGACTTAAAACGGCAGAAATTGATTCTCTCACTGCTGTAGAGGCCAGATGTCCAAAATCACTACCACTGGGCCACAGTCAAGGTCTCAGCAGGCAGCGGTGTCACTAGGGCTGGTGTCACCCAGTGCAGTAAGTCATGGTGTCATGCCCTCCCCATGGTCCTCCCCCCATGCCAGACCATATAGAATCCTTAGGAATGTTTTTGTACTGACTTTACTCATAAATTGTAGTTCCCATGTATCACTCCTTCTTTTCCTTTAATACTACTTAATTCTCCAAAAAGTTATTGATATAGATTCATGAATACTAATTATCACAATATTGCAGCGAAAACACCAGAAAATATGACAAAATCAGTGACTGTAAAAACCGGCAGCAACAAAAACAACAGCACGTGCTTGCAGCACATGCAGAGGAAACCACGTGATTCGAAGCACCATTGTAATTGGGCAATAATGACAGTTCTGAATGGAACACATTAGGAGTTTCAAAAAGGAAATTAGCATAGAGTTTTAGCCCTGTAGGTATATTGATACATGTAAGCTGGGCTCATGAAAAATGTTTTTGTTCTAACTAATTTCAGGGATATTTTTATTAAAAAATAATAAATCTCTGTTGAAACACTTCACAGAAATTTTATACACAGTCATTTTGGTGTCACGCCTTCTGACAGCGTCACCCGGTGCAGTCCGCACCCCTTGCACCCCCCTAGTGACACCACAAGGTCGGCCACCTACTCTTCTCCACTGGACACTCTGGTCAATCAGGAGCAAAGCCCCTCCCCCTCCCCAATACCACCACCAAAGGCCATTTCCAGTCCTGCTTGTTCTCTGGGTAGCATAGGATCAAAGGACAGTTTCTGTGTGAGCCCCTCACTGCTTCCCTCTACCACCATGAATGCTTCCTTGCTCTCTCCCTGGCTCCAAGAAATCAGGCTCTCCTGCAGCACAAATGAGCACAGTATTGAGCCTAGGCGAGTCCCTTGTGGCCAGTAACCCCTTCCTTACTGAAAGTTTCCTGCCAGTCCATTCTCTGGCATGATGCTGGGCATTCTGCCAACTGCTGCTGGGGCCATGGATGTCTCCTGTGGAACATGTGGGGGGGGGGCAGCAGCAAAGAGAAGAGACTGTCAGGCACTCTGTGGAGCAGGGCCAGGCCCCAGGGGGTGAGCAGACCCAGTCTGGCTTCAAACCAAGGGTAAAACCTGTCAAAACATAACAGGCTCTTTCCTCTGGGTTGGGGAAGCTGAGAGACAAGAGCTGGAACACAAGCTGAGCAACAAAAATAATCATAATTATTATTATGACATAGCAATATTAATGATAATAATAACTATCTTTACCTGCCAAACACTCTGCCAAGTGTTTTATGTGTATTAGCTCATTGTCTCCTTGTAACATCCTAGGAGGCGAGCCTATTATTATCCCTATCTTAGAGGTGAGAAAATTGAGGTGCAGAGAAGTGAAGTGACTCAACCAATTTCTGTGCTAAACCACAGTGTCATGTACAAACATATACTAAGTCCTTGGTGGCACAAACAGTTAAGCTCTCGACCACTCACTGGAAGGTTGGAGCTTTGAACCCACACAGAAATGCTTTGGAAGAAAGGCCTGGAGATCTGCTTCCAAAACATCACAGCCTGAAAACTCTATGGAGTGCAGTTCTACTCTGACACACATGGGGTCACCATGAGTTGGAATTGACTCAATGGCAACAGGTTTATTTTTGCTGGTATATGTGAAAAATGGTTCTTCACAGAGTCCAGCAGAGGAGAACATGGCTGAGAATGGGCACGTGCCCAGAGCAGGATGTAGGAGACCCATCAGGCTGATCTCCCACCCTGGGTGCAGCTGGATATTCTGGTATCACCCAGGATCTCCAGTTTCCAATCTAGGCTGTCTGTCTTAGGACTTCAGTAAAGTAGTGCATAAGCACTTTAATTGACTGCTCAGCACAGGATGGTGTCCTGGAAGGGTCATGAGGTTGGAACCCGGAAAGGACTAGGTACGTCCCCTGACACCGCCCTCTCCCCTCCCAGGCACAAGCCTACTCCAGAGGCCCAGGCAGTCCAGCTCTAACAGCCCCAGGAGGCCTCACCCTCCTGTCTCATCGTCAGCAACACCCCCTAGCTCCCAGGGACAGCACAGTTTTTGACCTCTGAATTGCAAGACATTATCCTAGAGGAATAAATGCTTCTTCCTCCTGGCTGAAGACCAGTTTGCACCCAGTCAGTCCGCAGCTCTGTGCAGATTCAGCCACACACCTTGAGCAGGTGAAATGTCAGGTGTGTGTCCAGAAAGTCCTCATGAGAATGTGGGAAGTCATGAGGCCCAAGAAGAATCGTCATTTCTGAAGGTCACAGAATTAAAGTGGGAGGTCAGAGGGCCTAGCAGAAGGTGTCTGACTCATTTATTCATTCATCGCCTGAATCCTGAGCCCTTGGAGTGTTCCAGACCAGGGACACCTGGGTCAACAAGTCAGAGGTGCCCTGGCATTGAGGGTGGCCTAGAGCTCCGTCTACAGCAGAGCCAACACCCTGTGACCTCTCTCCAACCCGGACCTAGAGTTCCTGTGAGCCAACCTCTGCCCTCCCAGCTCTTACCCGGTCACCAGGCCCTTTCCAATGCCACTGTCTGACCTCATGGTCAAGCAATGACTTCAGCAACATCACGCTGGAGGCCTTGCTGACTTAAAATCAGGGGCTTTGGGGGTTTTTCCTTTTTCTTCCCTCTCTCTCCAGCATGACTCAGAGAGGGACAGGACCTGGGCTGTATGAGGCCCTCCATTTTTATGCAATCACTTTCCACACTCAAACCACAAGTCAGCCCTGTGGGGAGGCCCCTCCCCTGTCTCTCAACCTTGTAATGGTCAGGGTTCAGACGCAGACCAGAGAAAAGACCCTTGGAAAATTGCCACAACAGGAAAAGCTTCTTCCAGAGACCACTCTCTGCCCTGCATTGTTTGAGTCCTTTAGGGCTTCCCTCCCTCCTCTTCCCTCCTCCTGCCCCCTGTTTCTCTCTTCTCTTCCTCCTTCCTCCCTCCCCCTTCCCTCCACAGAAAGCTTCCTGCTCTTCACTCACTCAGGAAGAGAGTGACCTCACAACTGTATTCAGTCGGTTAACGTGATTTTTTCCAAAGAGTAGCTGTATTTTTGGAAAGAAAAAAAAAAAAACCTGTTAATAGATCGTTCATTTATTCGTGGAGAGGCAATAGAACAGTTAAAAGCAAGGGTTCAGGAGTCAGCTAACCAGCGGGTGTGTCCCAGCTCCCCCATTTGCTACCTTTGCAATGTGGACAGGGAACTTACCCATGGCGCCTCCGTTTCCTCATCTGGGCTGTGGTGAGGGTGCAGTGAGAGATACACAGAGTGCTCAGCACAGTTAGGACCCAGCCCACAGCAAGGTGGTGGTTAGCCGCGGGGTAACTCACTTAGGAACTGGCGTGTGGTCCTGAGGCAGTAGGGGATTCTCAGGCCAAGCAGTGACATGATCAGCTCTCTGGCTGCTCCGGAGAAGGCAGGGTAACCAAGGAAGGAAAGAGGATGAGTGAGGGTACTGTTGCTGTCTCGCAGATGAGAGACTGGTTACTGGGGGTGAGAAAATAGCATGCCAATAGAAGTCAGAATAATGCTATCTCTAGGGTGGGGTAGTGACAGGGCAGAACACAAGCAATGTCCTAGTGCTGAAAAGTTTTGTGTCTCTGTCTGGGTGGTGGCTACAGGGATAGCTACATAGGTAAAAATTCACCAAGCTGTTTGCTTGAGATCTGTGCATTTCTACTGCAGGTAAATTGTACCTAAATAATAAAATAAAATAAAATCCTAATGTCAAGTCTCTGACTTGAACAGCTGAGTAGATAGGGGTGACACTTACTACAGGGGGAAGCCTTGAAGAAATGCTGACTTGGGAGAAAATATCAAAAATTACATTTTGTGCTTAACCAGCGCTCATTTGCTAGACATTTAAGCTGTTCCCAGTGTATTCTCAGTTGTAAACAATGCTGTGATTAACGTCTTTGTGCATTTAGATATAATTCCTAGGAGTGGAATTTCTGGATCAAAGTAATAAGCATGTTGTGATAGTTAAGGTTATGTGTCAACTTTGTGTATAATGTAATCATCCTCCATTTTGTGATGTGATGTGAGAAGCCAATCAGTTGAAAGGGGAGTTTCCTTGGGGGTGTGGCCTGCATCCAATATGTATGGATGTTCTGGCAAAGCTTGCTCTCTCTCAGTCCTGCACCTAACTCATCATCCTCTGACCTCCAGGTCTTGGGACATGAGCCAGCAGCCTTCTGCCTGACCTGCCAATTTTGAGTTCGTCAGCTCCTGCAACCACGTGAGTTAGGAGTAGCTTCCAGCCCGATGCCTGACTCATGGATTTGGGACTTGCCAGCCTCCACAACTGCGTGAGCCATTTCCTTGAAATAAATCTCTTTATATATATTTATGGAGCCCTTGTGGCGCGGTGGTTAAGAGCTCAGCTGCTAACCAAAAGGTTGGCAGTTCGAATCCACCAGCTGATCCTTGGAAACCCTATGGGGCAGTTCTACTCTGTCCTATAGGGTTGCTATGAGTCAGAGTCGACTCAATGGTAACAGGTTTGTTTGTTTTGGTATCTTTATTTATTTATATGCTTCACTGGTTTTGCTCCTCTACAGAACCCAGCCTAAGATATTTGGTACTAAGAGTGGTCCTAGAGGAATAAAATCATAAGGAAGAGTTTTCGAATTGTTTCTCAAATTTGACTTGTTTTAAAGTCACTGATGGCTCCGCCTCTAGTAGTAAAGAGGACATTGCTAATCAATGGCATGAGGTGGCAATAAAAATACCCAAAATACCACCACCAATGGATCAAATATTTGTGAGAGACAAGGCTCTGGGTGACTGCATATTGGATACTTTTCTACAGTTTTGTCAGAATGAGAAGTATAAGGAAGCTGGTTGGTTGGTCCTACTTTCACTAGACAAAGTGGTAAAAGAAAGGAATGAGCTCAAAGCTTCAGAGTCACATCTCAAGTGCTGCATACAAGACCTGAAATTTACCACTTGTGCCCTGAAAGAAAGCCTTATTTCTTATAGTAATATAGCTAATATTGCTGAAAACCAAACCCAGAATCTTACTGTAAGAGTGGCTGAATTACAATACCAATTGAATTCCCAGCCTCAAATGGTGTCTGAAGTTAAAGTGAGGGCATTGATTGGGAAGAAATAGGATCCTGAAACTTGGGATGGGGATATATGGGAAGATAATCAGGAAGCTGTGGACAGTGAGCCCCTAAATTCCGTTGAATCACTCCTGGCAAAAGAACCAACCCTCTTACTCCTATCTGAAGAGATTAATCCATCTTTGTCTGCTAAGCCACCCTGCACAGTAAAACCATTATCCCTTCTACCCCCATCTCATGGGATTAACTCAGTGCCCGGGTCATTGCCTGGGGCATCACCTGAGGTGGATGCCTTACAAGATGTTACTGAATGTCCCCAGGGCCCATCCCCACCACACATTTTTGCTTCTAAACCTGTAACTAGACTTAAGTCCCAGGGAGTCCCAGGAGGTGAAGTACAAAGTGTGACCCATGAAGAGGTATGCTGCACTCTAAAAGAACTGCTTGTTTTGTCTAATATATACAAACAGAAACCTGGGGAATATGTGTGGGAATAGCTATTAAGGGTGTGGGATAATGGTGCAAGGAACATAAAGTTGGATCAGTCTAGTTTATGATATGGGCCAGCTAACTACAGATTTTTCATTCAATGTTTCAGCTTAAGAGATTAGAAGAGGATCTAATAGTTTATTTGGTTGGTTCACTGAAGCATGGATTAAGCAGTGGCCTACACTAAATCAAACTGAAGTACCAGACCTGCCTTGGTATACTGCAGGAGAAGGTATCCAAAGGCTTAGGGAAATTGGTATGTTAGAGTGAATTTACCAGATTGAACCCATATACCCACACATGGAGTGCCTAGTGGACATACTTTTCACCACAACAGTGAGGAACAAATTTGTGAAGGGAGCCCCAGCATCCTTGAAGACTGCTGTGATTTCTATTTTATGTAAGTCGTATTTGACAATGGGAACTGTGCTAACTGAATTAAGACACCTAACTGCAATTGGGCTGATTGTACCCTGTGGTGGTAGGGGCCAAATGGTGACACTTGATTGACAAAGACAAGGTGGGTGTGGTTACTGTAATGGAAAGCAGAGTCAAAGCAGTAATCAGAATTGCCTGACTTGTATGGACTTAAGGCACTGGCTACTTAGTCTTAGTCATGGTGTCCCTAGGAGTGAAACAGATGGGAAATCTACTAAACATTTACTTGATCTGTACGAGTGGAAGAATTCTAGGTCAAGTAAACAGTAGTCTAACTTGAATTGCCAGAATAGGGAATCACGCTTCCCTAAATCAATTCCCAGACTTGAGTCAGTTTACAGACCAGAAACCCTTGAATGAAGAGAGGCTGGATCCCCTTGAGGAAGGACCCTACTGAACTGTCAAAAATTTATACTGTTAACCTTCCTCCTAGCCTTCCCCAAAGGGATCTATAGTCTTTTATGAGAGTGACTGTTCATCGGGGAAAAATAATCAGACCTTTTGGGGATTCCTGGACACTGGCTCTGAACTGACACTAATTCCAGGAGACAGAAAACATCACTGTGGCCCACAAGTCAAAGTAGGGGCATATGGATGTCAGGTTATTAATGGAGTCTTAGCTCAAGTCCATCTCACCATAGGTCCAGCAGGTCCCTGAACCCATTCTGTAGTGATTTCCCCAGTTCCAGAATGCATAATTTGAATAGACATACTCAGCAACTGGCAGAACCCCCACATTGGATCCCTGACATGTGGAGTAAGGACAATTATGGTAGGAAAAGCCAAGTGGAAACCATTAGAACTTCCCCTACCTAGGAAAATAGTAAACCAAAAGCAATACCACATTCCTGGAGGGATTGCAGAGATTAGTGTCACCATCAAGGACTTGAAGAATGCAGGAGTGGTGATTCTCACCACATCCCCATTCAACTCACCTATTTAGCCTGTGCAAAAAACAGATGGATCTTGGAGAATGGCAGTGGATTATCATAAACTTAACCAGCTTGTAACTCCAATTGCAACTGCTGTTCCAGATGTGATTTCATTGCTTGAGCAAATTAATACGTCTCCCAGTACCTGGTATGTAGCTATTGATCTAGCCAATGCCTTTTTCTTGATTCCGGTTTCAGAGGATCACCAGAAGCAGTTTGCCTTCAGCTGGCAAGGCAGCAATACACTTTCACTGTCCTACCTCAGAAATATATCAATCCTTCAGCCCTATAATTTAGTCTGCAGGGAACTTGATTGTCTTGCCCTTCCACAAGATGTCACACTGGTCCATTACATTGATGACATTATGCTTATTGAACCTAGTAAGGAAGAAGTATCAATGACTCTAGACTTATTGGTAAAACATTAGCATGCTAGAGGGTGGAAAATTAATCTGACCAAAATTCAGACACCTTCCATCTCAGTGAAATTTCTAGGGGTTCAGTGGTGTGGGGCATGCCAAGATATTCCTTTAAAGTGAAGAATAAATTGTTATATCTCACCCCTCCTACAACTAAAAAGGAAGCACAATGCCTGGTGGGTCTCTGGATTTTGGAGGCAACATATCCTTCATTTCGGTGTGCTACTCTGGCCTGTTCATCAAGTGACTAAAAAAGCTGCTAGTTTTGAGTGGGTCCCAGAACAAGAGAAGGCTCTGCAACAGGTTCAGGCTGCTGTGCAAGCCATCCGCCACTTGGGCCGTATGATCCAGCTGATCCAATGGTTCTTGAGGCATCAGTGGCAGATAGAGATGTTGTTTGGAGTTTTTGGCAGGTCCCTATTGGTGAATCACAGAGCAGACCCTTGGGATTTTGGAGCAAAGCTCTGCCATCCTCTGCAAATAACTACTCTTCTTTTGAGAAACAGCTTTTAGCTTGTTACTGGGTCTTAGTAGAGACTTAGCGCTTAACCACGGGCCACCAAATCACCATGCCATCTGATCTGTCCATCATGAACTGAGTGCTGTCTGACCCACAGAATCATAAAGTTGGAGGTGCACAGCAGCACTCTATTATTAAATGTAAGTGGTATATATGAGATTAGCCTCAGGTAGTACTTAAATGCACAAGTAAGTTACATGAGGAAGTGGCTCAGATGCCCATGGTCCCCACTCCTGTCACATTACCTTCCTTCTCCTAGTCGGCACCTACAGCATCATACAGAATTCCTTACGATCAGTTGACTGAGGAAGAGAAAACTCATGCCTGGTTTACAGATGGTTCTGCGTAATATGCAGGCATCGTTTGGAAGTGGACAGTGGTAGCACAGCAGCCCCTTTCAGGGACCTCCTGAAGGACAGTGGTGAAGGGAAATCCCCTCAATGGAGAGAACTTTGAGCAATGCACCTGGTTGTTCATTTTGCTTCAAAGGAGAAATGGCCAGATGTGCGATTATATACTGATTCATGGGCTATGGCCAATGGTTTGGCTGGATGGTCAGGGACTTGGAAGGAACATGATTGGAAAATTGGAGACAAGGATTTATGAGGAAGCGGTATGTGGATAGACCTCTCTGAATGGGCCAAAGAAGTGAAGATATTTGTGTATCATGTGAATGATCTCTAAGGGGTGACCTCAGCAGAGGAGGATTTAACAATCAAGTGGATAGGATGACATGTTCTATGGATACCAGTCAGCCTCTTTCCCCAGTCACTCCTGTTATTACCCAATGGGCTCATGAACAAAGTGGCCATGGTGGCAGGGATGGAGGTTATGTATGGGCTCATCAACACGGACTTCCACTCACCAAGGCCAGCTTGGCTACAGCCACTACTGAGTGCCCAATCTGCCAGCAGCAAAGACAACACTGAGTCCTTAATATGGCACCATTCTAGGGCAATCAGCCAGCAACCTGGTGGCAGGTTGTCTTAGTTTTCTTTGCTGCTATAACAGAAGTACCACAAGTAGATGGCTTTAACAAGCAGTCTAGTAGGCTAGAAGTCCGAATTCAGGGCGCCAGCTGCAGGGGAAGGCTTTCTCTCTGTCAGCTCTAGAGAAAGGTCCTTGTCATCAATCTTCCCCTGGTCTGGGAACTTCTCAATGCAGGAACCCCAGGTCCAAATGACACCCTCTACTCCCAGCGCTGCTTTCTTGGTAGGATGAAATCCCCATGTCTCTCTGCTCACTTCTGTCTTTTATATCTCAAAAGAGATTGACTTAAGACACAACCTAATCTTGTAGATTGAGTCCTGCCTCATTAACATAACTGCCGCTAATCCCAGCTTATTAATATCATAGAGGTAGGATTTACAACACATAGGAAAATCACATTAGATGACAAAATGGTGGACAGTCACACAATACTGGGAATCATGGACTAGTCAAATTGACACACATTTTAGGGGGACACAATTCAATCCATAACACAAGGTGATTACATTGGACGCCTTCCATCATGGAAAGGACAGCATTTTGTTCTTACTGGGATAGACACTTATTCTGGATATGGATTCGCCTTCCCTGCATGCAATGCTTCTTCCAAAAATTCCATCCATGGACTTACTGCCTGTAATATGGTGTTTGTACAAGGTCCAAATCACACAATGTCCTATTTCACAGAACATATCGTGGATATTAAGGGACACATAACTGTAAATATATATATATAGTCTTAGTCATCTAGTGTTGCTACAACAAATACCACAAGTGGATGGCTTTAACAAAGAGCAATTAATTTCCTCACAGTAAAGTAGGCTAAAAGTCCAAATTCAGGGCATCAGCTCCAGGGGAAGACTTTCTCTCTCTGTCGGCCTTCTCATCAATGTTCCCCTAGACTAGGAGCTTCTCCGTGCCGGGACCCTGGGTCCAAAGGACGCGCTTTGCTCCTGGCGCTGCTTTCTTGTTGGTATGTGGTCCCTCCTCGCCCCACCCACCCCCCATCTCTGCTCACTTCTCTCTTTTATATCTCAAGAGATTGCCTCAGGACACAATCCAATCTTGTAGATTGAGTCTTGCCTTACTAACACAACTGCCACCCATCTTCCCTCATTAACTTCATAGAGGTAGGATTTACAATACCTAGGAAAATCACACAATACCAGGAATCATGACCCAGCCAAATTGATATACACATTTTTGGGGGGACATAATTCAATCCACGACATTCCATCCTTTGGCCCCCCAAAAATCACATCCTTACAACATGGAAAGCATATTCACCCCATCACATCATAACAAAAGTCCAAAATCCAAAAATTGTTCTTCATCTGTGAAATCTAGAATACAAATTATCTGCTTCCAAAGGTACAACGGCAGAAGAGGCACAAGCTAGACATTTCCATTACAAATGGGAGAAACTGGAGGGAAAGAAGGGATAACAGGTATCAAGCAAGTCAGCAGAACACATTACATTAGCCCTCAAGGCTTTGAAAATAATCTTCTGTCCTCTGATACAATTTACACAATGGCTTTGCCCTCCAGACTGTCGGTATTGGCCACACTTTCCAGATTCTGAGTGGAGGCCCCTTGGCCTGGGCTTCAGCTCTGCCTTCCAGGCCCACTGGGACAGCAACTCTGCTCCCTTGGCTTTAGGCGCACCTTTCTCCCAGTCTGAGTGGTGACTCCACCCTTAGAAGCACCAGAGGCCATGGCTCCACCTTTTGAAACCCCTGAGGCCACAGCCATACCTTCTGAGACTGAGGCAGCTTGGCTTCTTGTGTTCCTTGTCTCTTCAGCTTGTTCCCTGGTTTCTTAGCCTCTCAGCTCCTTGGGCCTCATGCACGCATCTGCCCTGCTGGGGCAAGTGTTTCAAAGCTCTGTAGCTCCACCAATAACTGTCTGGAGGCACCCCATTCCGCCAGGAAGCCTCCTGTGCACAGGCACTCAGCTCTCTCGGTCTGTGGGTCGGCTCCAGCGCCATCTGGCACCAGTCTCCTAGTTCTGCTGCTGCCGGTTCTCTGCTGTTGCCACTTCTCTACCGATGCAGGTTTCTGCTGCTGCTGGTCCTCTGCTGCTGCTGCTCCTCTATCCATTCACTGTTTCAAAGCCAATTCCACATTTCAGATATCTGTTAGAGCAGCACCCCACTCTCTCGGTACCAAATTCTGTCTTAGTCATCTAGTGCTGCTATAACAGAAATACCACAGGTGGATGGCTTTAACAAAGAGAAATTTATTTCTTCACAGTAAAGTAGGCTAGAAGTCCAAATTCAGGGCGTCAGCTCCAGGGGAAGGCTTTATCTCTCTGTTGGCCTTCTCATCGATGTTCCCCCAGACTAGGAGCTTCTCCGCACAGGGACCCTGGGTCCAAAGGACACGCTGTGCTCCTGGCACTGTTTCTTGGTGGTATGTGGCCCCTCATCTCTCTGCTCACTTCTCTCTTTTATATCTCAAGAGAGTGCCTCAGGACACAATCCAATCTTGTAGACTGAATCCTGCCTTAGTAACCCAACTGCCACCCATCCTTCCTCATTAACATCATAGAGGCAGGATTTACAACATATAAGAAAAATCACACAATACCAGGAATCATGGCCCAGCCACACTGATACACACATTTTGGGGGGGACATAATTAATCCACAACATATATATATATATATATATATATATATATATATATATATATATATATATATATATATATATATATATGTATGTATATGTATATATATATATATATATATGTATATGTATATATATATATATATATATATATATATAGAGAGAGAGAGAGAGAGAGAGAGAGAGAGAGAGAGAGCCTTGCTGGCACAGTGGTTAAGAGCTCAGCTGCTAACCAGAAGTTCTGCAGTTCAAATCCACCAGCTGCTCCTCAGAAACCCTATGGGGCAGTTCTACTCTGTCCTGTAGGGTCACTATGAATAGGAATCGACTCAACAGCAACAGGTTTGGGTATATATATATATGTGTGTGTATATATATACTTATATATATAATCTATATGTGTATATATACACACATACATAACCTATATAGTATATATATACATATATAATATATGTGTATGTACATATATACACATATATATGTGTATATACACATACATTAATATATGTATATACATATAGACACACATATATGTATATATACACACGTAATATATATATGTATACACTTATATAATATATACATATATACATATATTATATATGTATATATATACACACACGCATATATATACACATCTATATAGCAAACATCTTTGTTTTCTTCCCTCCCTTATTCCGTTACTTATTATAAAATATAAGATGTAAACTGGGCTAGTGTGTTTTCAGTTGTTCACATGTAAGTTGTATCATGTTAGGCACAAATATGACTTTATAATTATCTTTATTTAAAGATATATATGATTTAAGGGATGTGTACAGCCACCAAGCTGACAAAGGGCGGACTGTGATGGTTAATGTTATGTGTCAACTTGGCTAGGCCATGATTCTCAGTGGTTTGACAGATATTATGTAATCATCCTCCATTTTGTAATCTGAGGTGAGCAGCCAATCAGTTGAAAGGAGAGTTTCCTTGGGGGTGTGGCCTGCATCCAATATATATGGACATTCTGGCAATGCTTGCTCTCTCCTGATCATGCATCCGACTCATCATCCTCTGACATATGGGTCTTGGGACGTGAGCCAGCAGCCTACCACTTCACCTGCAGATTTTGGGTTTGTCAGCCCCTGCAACCACATGAGTTAGAAGAAGCCTCCAGCCTAACGCCTGACCCATGGATTTGGGACATGCCAGCCTCCGCAACTTTGTGAATCATTTCCTTGAAATAAATCTCTCTATATATATTTATATATGCACTTCACTGGTGTTGCTCCTCTACAGAACCCAGCCTAAGACACATCTGACTTTTGATTCATATTGCCAAGGTTTTATCAATTTACATTCCTACCAGCATTCATTCATTTGTTCATTCATTCATTCATTCACTAAGTGCTGACTCTATGCTGGGTACTAGGGACATAGAAGCAAACGAGTTAGGGAGGTTGCCGCACCCTGGGGAGGCAGTGTAGGAAGAGGGGGCCTTCCTGTTCAGAGGATCTTTCCACCCCTGAAGAGATATACAGACTGAAAATGCTTGCCCACAACCTTGGCCTGAAACCAGTGACAGCTGTTTTTAGTGACTTTTCTTATACAGTCAGAAAAAATATGTATTAGAGAGCCAAAGCAGCTCTGCAGGAAAAGGACTCCAGGGAAGAGTGGAGCATTCCAGAAAAAGAAACAGAATGTGCAAAGGTCCTGCTTAAGGAGTGAAGGGCAGGTAAAGAGGAGACCAAGATTAGCCAGGTGAGTAGGGTCAGGCAAGAGGTTTGAGCTTCATCCCAGCAGCAATGGGAGCCACTGGATGATTTTAAACAGTTGAGTGATTTTGGTTTTTAAAAAATTGTTCTGACTGTGGTAGAAGCAAGTTGTGGGAGCAAGAGTTAGAGGGTGGGGGTGGGGGGAATTGAAAGTCCATTGAATAAGTTAGATGTTATCCTTGCATTTAAGAGTCCACAGTTATCCACACATGGTTTAACAGCCGCTTATGCACCCAAAAAGTATGATTTTTAGTCAGCAAAAGCTAATCTGACCTTAGGTTACGTTACCAGAGGTTCAGTATCAGGAACAAGCAGGGGGATGAACTACCTACCTCAGCTGGTCAGACCTCTCTCAGAGAGGTAGCCCACTCCTGAGGAGGGTGTCCAGGGAAGGGGCATGTGGTAGGAAACCCAACCCTGCCTTGCAAGAAACATCTGAAGGATGCCAGTGCATTCCCCTGTATAAACAATGGTGAGATGAAAATCTTTGTGCATTCAGATGAAATCAAATATATTCCTAGAAGAATGAGGACATCTTCAAAGGAAATTGGATGGTTCTACAAGCTCAGAGGGTGGAGCCAGGCCCAGGGGTGGGGAGGTTCAAAGAAAAACAAAAAAAACCCAAACCTGTTGCTGTCGAGTCAATTCCGATTCATAGCAACCATCTAGGACAGAGCAGAACTGCCCCCACAGAGTTTCCAAGGAGCGGCTGGTGGATTCGAACTGCCGACCTTTGGTTAGCAGCCGAACTCTTAACCACCGTGCCACTTATCACAGGAAAGAATGTTTTCCAGCAACATGGAGGCTCCAGGACACAGGAGGCCTGGTCTCAGAACCAGAGTGGCCCCATCACTGAATGCACCGTCAGGGTGTTGGGGGAAGACACACAAGGAGGTTCAGGCATCCCAAAGAGGAATGGATAGAAGCTGCTTCTCCTGGTCCTGTTCCCCTCCTCCCTCAGAACCATGCCCCACACCAGCAAGAGGGGTCCAAGTTCCATGTTTGTTTCCAAGTGTTATTCAACAGACATTTAATGAGACCTACTATGTACTAGGAGCCCTGGTGGCACCGTGGTTAAGCATGCCCGGCTGCTAGCCAAAAGGTTGGGAGTTTGAACCCACTAGCCACTCTGTGCGAGAAAGATGTGACAATCTGCTTCCATAAAGACTACAGCCTTCGAAACCCTATGGGACAGTTATACTCTGTCATATAGAGTCACTGTGAGTTGGAGTCAACTCAACAACTATGGGTTTGGTTTTTGGTTTTTTGGACTATGTGTTAGGCATTGGGTGTGGAGGTGCAGCAGCAAATAAGGCAGCTGAGGCACTAAAAATCAAACCAAGCCAAACCTGTTGCCAAGCTGGAAGCCAGTTCATTCTGTCAGTAACTGTCCTAGAATGCCCTGCGAACCCTCCTTTCCTGTCATAGAGATCATATGAACAGTGAATACATCATTTAAAGTTATCACAGCTAAATTCCATAAACTTGCATTCACTTTTGTTGTTAAAACACTTCTTAAGACTGAGTCTTGATTGTTTAAAATTTTTTGTATTATATCCAGTTCACAACTTCTACCCCTCACCCATGCCCACAGCCTTAGTGTTGGGCTGAAGGCTGGGTATCCCCTTCTGTGATCATCTGGAGTGTGTCTGTCATCACACTTGGGCTGTGGTTGAGAGACTCATTAGTATCTAGTGACAGAGAGAAATGGCCAAAATACATTGATAACATTTTTTTAAACGGCAGAACAACAGCTATTTGTGTCAATTCCTTTTTTTGTAAAAACCAAAGCAAGCATCCACACACAGGGTCAATTGTAACTTTGTATAAGCAGAGAAAAAGATCTGGAGGAATGAACACCCAACCAACTCCAGGGAGAAGGGGGTGGGAAAGGTGGAGTGAAAACCTTCTTATTTACACAGTTCTATATTGTTGGAAATTTTCCTCACAGACTCACACTTCAAGCCTTTCTCTAATTTCCAACTTACAGAAAATACAGAGGATACGGGAATAAGTTGAATGACACCAGGTGGGAGCAAGATACAAATCCAGAGGGTGGGACTTTTTGTAAGATATCTGATCCCAAGTCTTTATCAGGTCACAGTCACAAAAAAGGTACATGCTAGATCATGTAGTTAAGAACTCGGCTGCTAACTGAAAGGTCGGCTGTTTTGAATCCATCAACCTTTCCTTGGAAACCCTATGGGGCAGTTCTACTCTGTCCTATAGGTGTCACTGTAAGTGGGAACGGATTTGGGTTTTGTTGTTTAGATCAAAAAAGATTCAAGGACGTAACAATCAGCTGTGATGCATGCCCTTGGACTGAACACTGGTTCCACAAACCAGCTGTAAAGGACAATTTTGGGTTGACTGGAAAAGTCTTATTAAAGCTTTGTTTTAGATAAGATGAAAATTTACCAGAACAGGAAGATGAAATCACTGGCTGATTAAAACAAGTTATGAAACAATGTGCTTCTGTTTTATTACTAAAATGAAATCACATCAAGATCATTTTATCAGAATTTCCCAAGAACAATGACATTCTCCTAAAAATCACACATATCCAGTGATACGGTCATATGATATCTCAATTTGGAAAACCAAAACCAAACTCTAACATGTGCGTGTGTGTGCACTAAGAATTGAACAGCAATGATGTCTGGGGCTGGGAATGTGATGTTTTAATTTGTTTTTGTCTATATTTTCTAATTCTCTTCAGACACATGTACTGTTTCTGTACATATATATATATATATATATATATATATATATATATATATACTTAAAAACATGCACACCCACTGTGGCTGGTTTTTTTTTTTTTTTTTAACTCTCAAGTCAGAACAAGTAATTGGTGGCAGACCCAGTCTCCCCACTCCCTTCTATAAGACCCTTCACCTGGTAGAGGAGGAGAGATGCGGACTGGGAAAATTAGAAATCATGCAGGCCTTCCCAAGCGAAGAGATGTGCCCTCTGGCTGTGCGCCCTGCTTTCACCCCCGCGGAGCCATTGGGCAAATTGTGCACGCTCTTTGTGCTTACTTAGCTCTCGCATCTCACTTGCGTTTCCCCGTGATCTTCCCAACCTGGAAGTCCTGTTGCTGCTTGAGAGTTCACACATTGCAGAGAGGTTGGTATTAACGAATTCCCGGACGTCCAGGTGCTAGAGTTGTGTTCCTGACCCCGGAGTGCTTCACGCTGCAGCGGAGCCAGTTTGGCAGGAAGGGATGTTGAACTCAGCGGCGCTATTTGGAGCCCGCTGGTCAACAGGACAGGGCACTAAGATTGTGTTAATGGTGGAATAATTTAGAAACGTATAACGGTGATTAAGTTCCAGCATGATGAACATAATCAATGTCACTGAATTGTACATGTAAAAAATGTTGAAATGGCAAATGTTTTGTTATATATATTTTTATCACAGTAAAACAATGTTAAAAGACAGAGAGAGAGAGAACTAATGTGTGAAAGTATTACATTTGGTAAATCTCAAAACCCATTGGCATTGAGTTGATTCCAACTCATAGCCACCATATATGACAGAGTAGAACTGTCCCATAGAGCGTCCAAGGAGAGGCTGGCAGATTTGAACTGCTGAACTTTTGGTTAGAAGCTAAGCTCTTAACCACTGTACCACCGGGGTTCCTTGATGAATCCTGGTGAAGAATATGTGAATGTTCACCGTACTGTTCTTTCTAATTTTCTGTAGGTTCAAAAAAATTTTCAAAATAAAACGCTAGAGTTCCGGTGAAATGGTGCTCTAGACAGAAGCACCACGCCACCCCTCCACAGCAAAGATCTGAAAAACTGATCTGAAAAACTAAGCCGAACAGAAAAAACAACAATCCTGAAACCCTAAAACATCAAATGAAGAGACAAAGAACTCAGTCAAGCACCAAATGGAGTGAGAAAACTGACAGAGAATGGAGAGCGAGGAGAGATTCATGCAGAGGTCCCCTACCAGCTAACGCAGAGCAAATCCGCCATCTTGGACTCCTATAGGAGACCAGCAAATGGGGTACGAGAAAGCAGCTTCACGGAACTTCCAGCGGGAGACAAAACAACTGGTAATTTGCAATATACGCTTTTCCACCCCCCAACCTTCTTCACTCCCACTCGGCTTCCTCTGCTTCCCGCAGCCACAATCTCTTGTCCAGGAAATACCGGCTGCTTGGATTCCACACACCTGAACAGGCCGGCTCTCTGAGTGCCATTTGTTGGCTGCTGGTGTTGCTTTTTTCTGCTTCTTTTGATTTCTTCCTTACCTCTCACCACCTCCCCGTCCTTTTGCTCGAATACCTGGCTCTGTGTGCCATCTTTGCTTCTTCTTGAGGGGCTGCAGAACTCTGGTAATTTGTGATATATGCTTTTCCACTCCCTACAATTCTTCACCCACACTCAGCCCCCTCTGCTTCCCATGGACACAGTCTCTTGTCTGAGAAACACCAGCTGTTTGGATTCCACTAGCCCGCACTAGCTGGCTCTCTGAGTGCCATTTGTTGGCTGCTGGTCTTGCTTTTTTTTCTGCTTCTTTTGATTTCTTCCTTACCTCTCACCACCTCCCCCTCCTTTCACTCAAATGCCTGGCTCCAAGCGTCATCTTTGCTTCTTTCTGAGGGGCTGTGGAGCTCCTTTCGAGTGTGGAGCTGCTTCCCGGTCTGGGCTTTGGCACTGGTGGGATCCCGGGGCTTTTGCTCGTTTGTTTGTTTTGAATTGTTTGTTTGTTTTCTTGAGTTGGGAGCCCTTTCTGGCCAGGTGGTCTGGCGTGACAAGGAGACTACCCCCTCAGCTTGCACAGGCGTGCAGAGGGATCCCTGAGAGCATTTCTTTCTTCGTTGGGTTTCTTTTTTTTCCTGTTTTTTGGGGGGCTTTTCTTGTTATTTTTTTTTAATTTGTTTTCTTTTCTTTTCCCTCTTTTTCCCTTTTTGTCTTTCTTCATTACTCAGTTTCTCATCTCTCTATATCTTCCTTCTCTTCCTGTTCCCTGAATACCTGGCATTGTATACCTCTATGCCTTCTAGCCAGGCTGTACTGAAACACCTGAAAGTGACTTCCCCAGACCTCATAGCTGCACTGGTGGGATCCCTGGGAACTTTGTGGTTCTTTAACCTTTCCAATTTTTATTTATTCATTCTTTTCTTCCTCTTCCCCTTTCTGTTTTTCTCCATTTCATAGTCTCTCATCTCTCCACTCCAACAGCAAGCTCCCCTAGCATTCTTTTTTGTTTGTTTGTATGTTTTTGGCTCCTGTTCCTCTCTCCTCTCTCCCATATCCATCTTAGCTCCACACATAACAATCTCCCCGCTACATCCTGCCTACCTGCACCGTGCGCTTAACAGCACACAACCAAGCAGTACAGGCACAGCCTACTGGAACCTGCCCTGCACTGATTACCAACCCACCCTGGTGGCTGTAGTAAGTGCCACAATCAACCCATCCCAGTAACTCCTCTTCAGTTAGACCTGCCCTGCTGTACCATATCTGAGTGACTGACCCTGCCAATTGGAGAAGGAGGCGAAAAGTATTGTGCCCACAGATGAGCAAACAACAAAGAACACACAGTCCGCCTACTCAGACACAGTCAATTTTTTTATAAAAAGGAATGAAACAAACAAATCTACAATCAGTAAATGAGAAAAACAACTAGTGAATGCCCCAAAGACAGCAGACAATATCAAAACATTTAAAAAACAGGACAGGATGGTTCCAGTAAACGTCCAAAATAAAACACCAGATGACTTTCCAGTGGAAGAAAATACACTAGAACCACCTGATAGGGAATTCAAATCTCTAATGCTCAGAATTCTCCAAGAGCTGAGGCAAAAAGCTGACAAACATGAGGAAAAAATAGACAAATTCATGGAAAATACAGACAAAAAATTGGAAGATTTCAGGAAAATAATGCAGGAACAAAATGCCGAAATAAATTCACAACTAGAAATTATACAAAGACAACAATTAGAAATCCAAAAGATAAACAAGATTTCAGAAATGGACGGTATCATAGAAGGGCTGAGAAGCAGATCTGAAATGGTGGAAGACAGGATCAGTGGAATTGAAGACAAACACTTGGATACAACTCTGTCTAAGGAAAACTCAGAAAAAAGAACAAAGAAAAATGAAGAGACCCTGAGAGTTATGTGGGATACAATCAAAAGCAAAAATTTTCGAGTGATTGGAATTCCAGAACAGGGGGAGAAAACACAGAGAGGATCATTGAAGAACTGCCGACAGAAAACTTCCCAATATCATGAAAGATGAAAAGCTGGCCACCGAAGAAGCTCAACGAACCCCATATAGGAGAGACCCCAAAAGAAAATCACCAAGGCATGTCATAATCACACTCTCTAAAACCAAAGACAAACAGAATCCTGAGAGCAGCTCGTGAAAAACAAGAAGTCACATACAGAGGAGAAACAATAAGACTAAGCTCAGATTATTCAGCAGAAACCATGCAGGCAAGAAGGCAATGGGATGACGTATATAAAATCTTGAAAGAAAAAAATTGCCAGCCAAGAATAATATATCCTGCAAAACTCTCGTTCAGATTTGATGGTGAAATTAGATCATTTCCAGATAAACAGAAATTAAGGGAATATGTAAAAGTCAAATGAAACTTACAAGAATTATTAAAGGAAGTTCTTCGATCGGAGGACAAACAACTTCAACTCACAGGCAGAATCTAGGATGCAGGATTGTACAAGCCAGATAACAATCTAGGAAATGACCTCTTGACGACTATCCAAAACCAAAAGAAATACAACAGGGAATCAGAGCAGTTAATCAATAAAAGACAACAACATCAAAACAATAAAAGAGGGAATAAATGGCATAGGTATAGAACCTTCTAATGGAGAGGAAGGCAAGGCGATACCAAGTAAGGGTAGACTGCTTCAAACTTAGAAAGATAAGGGTAAAATTCATGGTAACCACAAAGATAGTTAACAAACATACTCATTAAAAAAAAAAAGAGGAAAAACATAAAGTCTCAGCAAAAACAAAAGAAATGAAAAAAAAATCCACCAACAAAAGTAACTCAGCACAGAGAGTAAGAAGAACAAAGAAAACTTCAGCACCACAAAAAAAAGCACTACAAAATGACAGCAACAAACTTCCATCTATCAATAATTACACTGAATGTAAACGGACTCAATGCACCCATAAAGAGACGGAGAGTGACAGAATGGATAAGAAATCAGGATCCATCAATATGCTGTCTACAAGAGACACACCTTAGAAACAAAGATGTGAATTTCTTAAAAGTCAAAGGTTGGAAAAAAATATATCAAGCTAACAACTACCAAAAAAGAGCAGGAGTGGCAATTCTAATCTCAGATAAAACAGACTTTAAAACAAAATCTACCATAAAAGACAAAGAAGGACACTATATAATGATTAAGGGGATGATCCATCATGAAGACATAACCATAATAAACATCTACGCACCCAACGACAGGGCTCCAAAATACACAAAACAAACTCTAACAACACTGAAAAGAGAAACTGACACTTCCACAATAATAGTAGGAGACTTCAATGCACCACTCTCAGTAAAGGACAGAACAACTAAGAAGAAACTCAGCAAAGATACAGAAGACCTAAAGGGCACAATCAGCCAACTTGACCTCATAAACATATATAGAACACTCCATCCAACTGCTGCAAAGTACACATTCTTTTCCAATGCACATGGAACGTTCTCCAGAATAGACCACATCTTAGGCCACAAGATCCAAAACGATGAGATAATTCAAAGTATCTTCTCTGACCACAATGCCATCAAGCTAGAAATTAACAATAGAAAGAGCAAGGAAAAAAAAAAACTACATGGAAACTGAATACTACCCTGCTTACACATCACTGGGTAATAGAAGAAATCAGAGATGGAATCAAAAAATTCCTAGAATCAAATGAAAATGAAAACACATCATACGAAAACCTTTGGGACACAGCAAAGGCAGTCCTCAGAGGACAATTTATAGCAATAGATGCACATATCAAAAAAGAAGAAAGGGACAAAATCAAAACATTAACTACAGAACTCAAACAAATAGAAAGAGAACAGCAAAAAAAGCCCACAACCACTGGAAGAAAGGAAATAGTAAAGATCAGAGCAGAAATAAATGAAATAGAGAACAGAAAAACAATAGAAAGAATCAACAAAACCAAAAGTTGGTTCTTTGAAAGAATCAACAAAATCGACAAACCACTGGCCAGACTGACAAAAGAAAAACAGGAGAGGACACAAATAACCCAAATGAGAAATGAAATGGGGGACATTACAACAGACCCAACTGAAATAAAAAGGATTATAACAGAATATTATGAAAAACTATACTCCAACAAATTTGAAAACCTAGAGGAAATGGATAAATTTCTAGAATCACATGGCCTACCCAAACTACAACAAAGTGATGTTGAAAATCTGAACAGACCCATAACAAGAGAAGAGACTGAAAAGGTAATAAAAAAAACTCCCAACCAAAAAAAACCCCTGGCCCAGACGGCTTCACTGGAGAATTCTACAAAACATTTACAGAAGAGCTTGTTCCAGTACTACTCAAGCTATTTCAGAGCATAGAAGAGGAAGCAACACTTCCAAATTCATTCTATGAAGCCAGCATAATGCTGATACCAAAACCAGGCAAAGACATCACAAAAAAAGAAAATTACAAACCAATATCTCTCATGAATATAAATGCAAAAATTCTTAACAAAATTCTAGCCAATAGAATTAAACATCATATCAAAAAAATAATACACCATGACCAAGTAGGATTCATACCAAGTATACAAGGATGGTTCAACATTAGACAATCAATCAACGTAATCCACCACATAAATAAAAGGAAAGAAAAGAATCACATAATCATCTCAATTGATGCACAAAAGGCATTTGACAAAGTCCAACACCCATTCCTGATAAAAAACTCTCAATCAAATAGGTATAGAAGGGAAATTTCTCAACATAATAAAGGGCATCTATGCAAAACCAATGGCCAACATCATTCTTAATGGAGAGAGGCTGAAAACATTCCCCTTGAAAACAGGAACAAGACAAGGATGCCCTTTATCACCACTCCTATTTAACATTGTGCTGGAAGTTCTAGCTAGAGCAATAAGGCAAGAAAAAGAAATAAAGGGCATCCAAATTGGTAATGAAGAAGTTGAACTGTCCCTGTTTGCAGATGATATGATACTATACATAGAAGACCCTAAAGACTCCATGAGAAATCTACTGGAACTAATAGAAAGATTCAGCAGAGTAGCAGGATACAAGATAAACACTCAAAAATCAGTTGGATTCCTATACACCAATAAGGAGAATGATGAAAAGGAAATCAGGAAAACAACACCATTTTCAATAGCCCCTAAAAAGATAAAATACTTAGGAATAAATCTGACCAGGGATGTAAAAGACCTATACAAAGAAAACTACAAAACACTACTGCATGAAACCCAAAGGGATCTACATAAATGGAAAAACATACCATGCTCATGGATAGGCAGACTCAACATTGTGAAAATGACAATTCTACCCAAAACAATTTACAAATACAATGCAATCCCAATCCAAATACCAACAACATTCTTTAAAGAGATGGAAAAACTAATCATTAACTTTATATGGAAAGGGAAGAAGCCCTGAATAAGTAAAGCACTACTGAAGAAGAAGAGGACTCACACTACCTGACTTCAGAACCTACTATACAGCTACAGTAGTCAAAACAGCCTGGTACTGATACAACAACAGATACCTTGACCAATGGAACAGAATTGAGAACCCAGATGCAAATCCATCCACCTATGGTCACCTGATCTTCGACAAGGGCCCAAAGTCCATCAAATGGGGAAAAGACAGTCTTTTTAACAAATGGTCCTGGCAAAACTGGATATCCATCTGCAAAAAAATGAAACAGGACCTCACGCCGTATACAAAAACTACTTTGAAATGGATCAAAGACCTGAATATAAAGCCTAAAACTATAAAGTTCATAGAAGAAAAAATAGGACCAACACTACAGGCCTTAACACCCGGCAGTAGCAGGATACAAACCATAACCATCAATGCACAAACCCCAATAGACAAGCTAGATAACTGGGATCCTCTAAAAATCAAACACCTATGCTCTTCAAAAGACTTCACCAAAAGAGTGAAAAAAGAACCTATGGACTGGGAAAAAATTTTTGGACAGTACAAGTCAGACAAAGGTCTAATCTCCATAATCTACAAGCAAATCCAACACCTCTACAACAAAAAGACAAATAATCCTATTAAAAAATGGGCAAAGGAAATGAACAGACACTTCACCAAAGAAGACATTCAAATGGCCAACAGACACATGAGGAAATGCTCGCGATCAGTAGCCATTAGAGAAATGCAAATTAAAACCACAATGAGATACCATCTCATCCCAGCATTACTGGCCGAATCAAAAACACTGGAAATAA
Organism: Dugong dugon; assembly: GCA_030035585.1. Classification (NCBI taxonomy): domain Eukaryota; kingdom Metazoa; phylum Chordata; class Mammalia; order Sirenia; family Dugongidae; genus Dugong; species Dugong dugon. The sequence goes on from CM057471.1 coordinate 74,418,633, forward strand.
CAAATGTTGGAGGGGCTGCGGGGAGATCGGAACTCTTATGCACTGCTGGTGGGAATGCAAAATAATACAACCATTTTGGAAAATGATATGGCGCTTCCTCAGAAAGCTAGAAATAGATATACCATTTGAACAAGCAATCCCACTCCTAGGAATATATCCTAGAGAAATAAGAGTCATCACTCGAATAGACATATGCACACCTATGTTCATGGCAGCATTGTTCACAATAGAAAAACGATAGAAACAACCTAGATGTCCATCAACAGATGAATGGATAAACAAACTATGGTACCTACACACAATGTAGTACTATGCAACTGGAAAGAACAACAATGAATCTGTGAACCATCTCATAACATGGATGAAACTGGAGGACATTATGCTGAGTGAAATAAGTCAGTCACAAAAGGGCAAATATTGTATGAGACCTCTATTGTAAAAACCCATGAAAAAGTTCACACACAAAATGTAACAATCTTTGTTGGTTACCAAGGATGGGAGGGGTGGGGGGGAACTACTAAAAAGGCAATAGATAAGTAGTATCTTGGGTGAAGGGTGAGACAGTGCACAGTACAAGGGAAACTAGCACAACTTGTACAAGGAAAGGTCATGGAAGCCCCATAGACACATCCAAACTCCCTGAGGGACTGAATTGCTGGGCGGAGGGCTGTGGGGACCATGGTTTCAGGGAACATCTAGCTCAATTGGCATAACACCGTTTATGAAGACAATGTTCTACATTCTACCTTGGTTAGTAGTGTCTGGGGTCTTAAAAGCCTGTGAACGGCCATCTAAGATACTCCACTGGTCTCAATCCCTTTGGGAGCAAGGGAGAATGAAGAGAACAGGATACAAGGAAAAGATTAGTCGAAAGGACTAATGGGCCACAGCTACCAAGGCCTCCACCGGACTGAGTCCAGTACAGCTAGATGGTGCCCGGCTACCACCACTGACTGCTCTGACCAGGATCACAACAAAGCGTTCTGGACAGAGCTGGAGAAAGATGTAGAACATAATTCTAACTCACAAAAAAAAAAAGACCAGATTTACTGGCCTAAAGGAGACTTGAGAAACCCCGAGAGTATGGCCCTCAGACACCCTTTTAGCTCAGTAGTGAAGTTATCTCCGAGGTTCACGGTTCAGCCTGGGAGTGGCCAGCCCCGTAAAACCAAATGGGACTAATGAGGTACAGTAGTCCAGTGACAAGGGCCAGAAGGCAGAAGGCGACAAGGAAGCTGGTGATAGGGAACCCAAGATTTAGTAATGATATTGTTGATGTGTTGTGAGATTGTTAACCATCGTCATAGGGCAACGTGTGTACTAACTGTTAATAAGAAACTATTTTGTTCTGTAAGCCTTCATCTAAAGTGAGAACAGCAGCACAATTGCAAGAGCGTAGTCGACGTCACTGAACTGTGCATGTAGAAATTTTTGAAATGGTGTATCTTTGGCTATGTATATTTTCACCAAAAAAAAAAAAAAGGTTGAGAAGGGAGAGGGTTGACATGTTGTGGGGTTGTTAACCAATGTCATAAAACAACATGTGTACTACTGTTTCATGAGAAACTATTTGTTCTGTAAGCCTTCACCTGAAGTACAATAAAAAAAAATAATAATAATAATAAATAAAACGCTCTTGGTTCTCTAAAAAGGAGGGGTCTTGCTTCCTTGTAGCATTAGGAAAGGGAGTAGGAACTTTCCCTGTCTTCTTTCTCTTCCCCATACATCACTCTCAGAATCCTCAAATTGCTGCTGTGTGTTACACGATGTAGTGGGCCAGCCTGGGAACCTCATCACTCTTCATAACGCTGTTCCTCCACAGAACTGCTACAAGAAAAATCCTTCATCCCCACCTTCAATGGCCGGGCCAGCATGGATGTTGGTTCAGGAGCACAAGCGTTTGACTGTTACTGGCCACTGCCCTCCAGCCCTCAACCAGGAGACCCTCTGAGCAATGTCACCAAGCAAAGGCCCAAGCTCTTTGATTGGAACAATAAACAACTCCACCTTATTTGGACTGGCTTCACCGAACCAACTGGGTTTAGTCTAGAGTCGTGCTTCCCAGCATTTTGAGGAATGGCCACAGTACCCTTTGAGACTCTGTTAAAACTATAGAACTTCTCCCATAAAAAGACACACATACATTTTACATGTCAGGTTAAGTGGCTGGCAGAAGTTAGGGAGTCTAGTCAGTGACTCCAGGTAGAAATTTGCTGGGCTAGACAAAATAGGAAATGACCTAAATTCCCATCAACTGGTAAATGAATAGACAACATGCAGTACATACTCACAATGGAATAGTATTCAGCACTAAAAAGGAACAGACTATGGTGATAAAGGCTGCAACAAAGATATGCTCAGTAAAAGTAGCCAGACACAAGAGACCACATACTGTGTGATCTATGTGTATGTACAGGCGTACCTTGTTTTATTGTGCTTTGCTTTATGGGGCTTCACATATATTGCGTTTTTACAAATTGAAGGTTTGTGGCAACCCTGTGTCAAGCAAGCCTATTGACACCATTTTTCTAACAACATGTGTTCACCTCATGTCTCTGTGTCACATTTTGGTAATTCCAGTAATATTTCAAACTTTTTCATTATTATTGTATCTGTTATGGTGATGTGTGATCAATGATCTTTGATGTTACTATTATAGTTGTTTTGGGATGCCACAAATCGCACCCATATAAGACAGTGAACTTAATCAATAAATGTTGTGTGTGTTCTGACTGCTCCACCGACTGGCCATTCCCCCATCTCTCTCCCTCTCTTCCGGCCTCCCTATTCCCCAAGACACGACAATATCAAAATCAGGCCAATTAATAACCCTACAATGGCCTCTAAGTGTTCAAGTGAAAGGAAGAGTCACAGGTCTCATACTTTAAATCAAAAGCGAGAAATGATTAAGCTTAGTGAGGAAGGCATGTCAAAAGTGGAGATAGGCTGAAAGCTAGGCCTCTTGTGCTAACAGTTATCCAAGTTGTGAATGCAAAGGAAAAGTTGTTGAAGGAAATCAGAAGTGCTGCTCCAGTGAACATATAAATGACCAGAAAGCAAAACAGCCTTATTGCTGATATGGAGAAAGTTTTAGTGGTCTGGATAGAAGATCAAACCAGCCACAACATTCTCTTAAGCCAAAGCCTAATCCAGAGCAAATCCCTAACTCCCTTCAATTCTGTGAAGGCTGAGAGAGGTGAGGAAGCTGCAGAAGAAAAGTTTGAAGCTAGCAGAGGTTGGTTCATGAGGTTTAAGGAAAGAAGCCGTCTCCGAAACATAAAGGTATAAGGTGAAGCAGCAAGTGCTGGTGTAGAAGCTGCAGCAAGTTATCCAGAAGATCTAGCTAAGATAAATGACGAAGGCGGCTACACTAAACAACAGATTTTCAATGTAGACGAAACAGCCTTATATTGGAAGAAGATGCCATCTAGGACTTCCACAGCTAGAGTGGAAAAGTCAGTCCCTGGCTCCGAAGCTTCAAAGGACAGGATAACTCTCTTGTTAGGGGCAAATGCAGCTGGTGACTTTAAGTTAAAGTCAAAGCTCATTTACCATTCCAAAAATCCTAGGGCCCTTAAGAATTATGCTAAATCTACTCTGCCTGTGCTCTATAAATGGAACAACAAAGCCTGAATGACAGCATGTCTGTTTACAACATGGTTTACTGAATATTTTAAACCCACTGTTGAAATCTATTGCTGAGGAAAAAAAGATTCCTTTCAATATATTACTGCTCATTGACAATGCACCTGGTCACCCAAGAGCTCTGATAGAGATATACAAGGAGTTTAATGTTGTTTTCATGCCTGCTAACACAACATCCATTCTGCAGTCCATGGATCAAGGAGTAATTTTGACTTTCAAGTCTTATTACTTAAGAAATACATTTTATAAGTTTATAGCTGCCATAGTGATTCCTCTGATGGATCTGGGTAAAGTAAATCGAAAACCTTCTGGAAAGGATTCACCATTCTAGATGCCATAAAGAAAATTCGTGATTCATGGAAGGAGATCAAAATATCAGCATTAACAGGAGTTTGGAAGAAGTTGATTCCAACCTTCATGGACGACTTTGAAGGGTTCAAGACTTCAGGGGAGGAAGTAACTGCAGATGTGGTAGAAACAGCAAGAGAACTAGAATTAGCAGTGGAGCCTGAAGATGTGACCGAATTGCTGCAATGTCATGATAAAACTTTAACAGACGGGGAGTTGCTTCTTGTGGATGAGCAAAGAAAGTGGTTTCTTGAGATGGAATCTACTCCTGGTGAAGATGCTGTGAACATTGTTGAAATGACAACAAAGGATTTAGAAAATTACATAAACTTAGTTGATAAAGCAGCAGCAGAGTTTGAGAGGATTGACTCCAATTTTGAAAGAAGTTCTACTGTGGGTAAAATGCTATCAAACAGCATCGCATGCTACAGAGAAATCTTTCATGAAAGGAAGAGTCAATCGATGCAGCAAACATCATTGTTGTCTTATTTAAAACAATTGCCACAGCCCCCCCAAGCTCCAGCAACCACCACCCTAACCAGTCAGCAGCCATCAACATGGAGGCAAGACCCTCCACCAGCAAAAAGGTTACAACTCACCGAAGGCTCAGATGATGGTTAGAATTTTTTAGCAATAAAGTATTTTTAAACTAAGGTATGTACATTGTTTTTTTCAGACATAATGCTACCACACACTTAACAGACTATGGTATAGTGTAAACATAACTTTTATATACACTGGGAAATAAAAAAAATTCGTGTGACTTACTTTATTGCAATATTCACTTTATTGCAGCGGTCTGGAACTAAACCCACAATATACCACAAAGTAAAAAAAAAAAAAAAACATTGCTTTTGAGTCAATTCTGACTCATAGTGACCCTATGGGACAGGGTAAAACTGCCCCATAGGGATTCCAAGGCTGTAATCTTTACGGAAGCAGACTGCCACCACTCTTTCCTGTGGAGAGGACGGTGGTTTGAACCACTGACCTTTCAGTTAACAGGTGAACACTTAACCAGTGTGCCACCAGGGCTCGTTGCCTCAGAGTAGCTGATCTCTAAATACTTGTCTAATGAGTAACTCTTTCATGACCATTGGGATACATGGTTGCCCACCCACTTTTTCCACCTCTCAGGTTCATTGGGAAACTGCTTTCCCACTGACTGTGCATGCTGTCACAAGGCATGGACTTTATGACTGTATGAAATGAAAAAATAGGTGTGTGCCACAAATTACTGTTTTTACAAGGTGTTGTATGTGATGTGTGCATTTTTGGTAGGAAAAATAGAAATTTTGAAAATTTTGGGGGGACACATGTCCCAGTTGACTTGTGGGGGGACTCTAGGGATAGAATTAGTGAGACAAGGTATGTCCCTCTGGACTCTAAGGATAGGCTTGTTGGGGTGGGGGTGGGGGGCAAGAAAAAAAATCCATACTACCTACCAAAAATTCAACAGCACTCAATGATTCAGCATGCTTCCATTAATGAAAACACATGGTATCAACAAAAAATTCAAAGCAGAAAATAATTGGGTCTTGAAAGGGGTAAGAGAATGAATCAATAGGTATTATGATTATTATTCCCAGTTTTCTGATGTTGTAGGGTAAAAAACATCACAAAGTTTAGTAAAGCACTAAGAAAGTTTTATTTGACACATATTCAAAACCCAAAGTGGGAAATCGGACAAGCATGCTGCCAGAGGTAATGTCTTCCTGAATCCAAGGAATATTACAGAACAGACAAAAGTGGGAAAACGGAAAAGTATGCTTCCACAGCCATGTTTGCCTGAGTCCAAGGAAATATTACAGAATAGGTAAGAAGGGGAAAACAGACAAGCATTCTGCTATAGCCGTGTCTGCCCGAGTCCGGAGAATATTACCGGGTAAGCAAAAATGGGAAAACGGACAAGCATGTTGCCACAGCCATCTCTGCCTGAGTCCAAGGAGCATTACAGAATCATCAGTACATATTAACGTTACAAATGGGCAAAACCTTCGAGAGCTTCACCTTTTCACAGATTGGTCAGAAACTGTGATCCTACATTTTGGATTGTCTTTCTTGACAATTATTGGTACAGTTTTCAGTAAGGACAGTCAGGAGGGTCTTCAATGGTCCAATAAATTTTCTATTCACTAAATGTCTTTTGTGTTCTGTTTGATTGGCTTATGTGAAAAGTTCCTTAAAAGATATTTTCCAAGATTATCCTAGTGTTGTAGGGCAAAAACATCATAAAGTTTAGTAAAGCAAAAGAATGTTTTATTTGGCATATATTCAAAAGGGTAGAAGTGGGAAATGGACAGCCAGCCATGCTGCCAGAGTCATGTCTGCTCGAGTCCAAAGAATATTATAGAGTAGGCAATAATGGAAAAGTGGACAAGCATGCTGTCACAGCCATGTCTGCCCGAGTCCAAAGAATATTACAGAGTAGGCAAGAATGGGAAAGTGGACAAGCATGGTCCAAAGACCATTACAGAATCATCAGTATATATTAACATTACAAAGGGGCAAAACCATCGAAAGCTTAGCCTTTTCGGATTGGCTACGAACTGTGATCCTACATTTTGAATTGTCTTTCTTAACAATCATTGGTACAGGTTTTCAGTAAGGAGAGTCAGGAGAGTCTTCACTGGTCCAACAAATTTCTATTCACTAAATGCTAATAGAAAAAGATAAGAGTGGAAAGTCTTTTGTGGTCTGTTTGATTGGCTTTATGCGAAAGTTTCCCTAAAAGATATTTTCCAAGATTATTTTAGCTGTTGTCTTTATACCTCAGGGCCCAGTTGATGTGTCCTTGTGAGTCCTTGTGAGCCCAGCTCCAACTGGGTCACATTCTCTATGCTCAAGGACAGGGAATAATGATTCCAATATTATTTCCTAAATCACAGATCAGAAAACTGAGGCTCAGAGAGGGTAAGACAGTCATCCAAGGTCACACAGCTGATCAGGAACAGAGACAGGACGTGAACTTAGAGCCTTTATACCAGAGCCCACACACTTCAGACTAAGCAGAAATTATTCCACCTTCCAGAGGGTACACACACTTCTGGGTCCTTCAATGGACAGTTTTATGGATTGAATTGTGTTCCCCAAAAATATGTGTTGTAAATCTTAATGTCTATATCTGTGGTTATAATCCCATTTGGGAATGCATTTTCTTTGTTATGTTAATGAGACAGTATTAGTACTGAGATACAAAAGAGATTAAACAAGCAAGTGAGCAAGCAGAGATGGAGGAAGAGAGATGCCAAGCTACCTGAAGGTCGCCCAGGAACAGAAGCTCTAAAGAGACAAAGACTTTCTCCAGAGCTGACAGAGACAGAAAGCCTTCCCCTAGAGCCAGTGCCTTGAATTCGGACTTCTAGCCTCCTAAACTGTAAGAAAATAAATTTCTGTTTGTTAAAGCCACCAACTTGTGGTATTTCTGTTATAGCAACACTAGATAACTAAGACAGGCAGGAATGGAATGATACCAATCAGACGTTCGGTTGGGACCTGGAATTTCCCTGAACCCCTTGTTGGTATCCGTTTTAACACCTAACAACTGTATCTTGGGTAATTTTAAGGACCGGAAGATAGGTACCTTAGTAACACCTGAGAACAGTAGTTCTACTTCAACTGTTGTTGTTAGTTGCCGTCAAGTCAATTCCAACTCATGGCGACCCGCTATGTGTAGAGTAGAACTGCTGCATAGGGTTTTCAAGGCTGTGACCTTTCAAAAGCAGATCGCCAGGCCTTTCTTCTGAGGCCCCTCTGGGTGAGTTCAAACCGCCAATCTTCTGGCTAGTCGTCGAGCACTTAACCGTTTGCTCCACCCAGGGGCTCCTGGCTAATTCATCGAGGGGTCCTTTTGTTACCTGGTCTACGAGAAGTTCTCCTACTTCTACATGCCTGTCATGCTCTCAGAGAAATTCTCTGCCTCTGCTTCTCTACTGCAAAAATTGTTTCTTCCTTCTTTCAAGTTGCTACCCGATCCCGCTTCCCTCCTTAGGGCTCCCTATTTGTAACCCTGAGCGCTGGCCCCATCTAGTGGTTATGCTCGGGAAGTACACCAGCCTCCCTCTGACATGTCGCGGGGTGAGGCAGGACTTGGAGAAATCGATGCCCTCTGGCCCCTTCCTCGTGGAAGAAACATCAACACTCTTCAGGTCACCAGAGGCCAAGTGCTCCGGACAAGCTGCCCCTATGGAGGCTGCCTTAACTCTTCTGTTTTAAATTACAATATATTTCAAAGATAGAGGAAATAATAAATACACATGTACCCTCCACCCAGATTTAACAATAATGTTCACATTGTATTATATTTGCTTCAGTTCTGTTCTCAATAAAATAAAATTAAAGCTCCAGGCCCCATCCTTTTTGTCTTCCTCTCCAAAAGTCATCTCCATTATGAAGTTGGAGTGTATCAGTTCTGTCTCATGTTTTATTTTTATTTTAAACACATATGTGTGTGTTCACAAGCAGTATGTAGAATGCTGTGAGTTTTTAACATGTAAATAAATAAATGGTTCACTGTGTGTATCCTTTTGCTACTTTTTATTTTTCACTCAGGTCTGGTTCCTGAAATCCATCCACGTTGGTGTGCAGAGTTCAGGCGCATCCCTTTTAAACAGCTATGTAACGTTCCATGACATGACTAAACTCTTCCCCTAAACCAAAAAACTAAAACCAAACCTGTTGCCATCAGTCAATTCTGACTCATAGTGACCCTACAGGGCACAGCAGGCTTGCCCCATAGGGGTTTGAAGGCTGTAATCTTTATGGAGGCAGATTGCTGGCTGGTGGGTTTGAACTGCCAACCTTTCGGCTAGAAGCCAAGTGCTTAACCACTGTACCACCGGGGCTCCTTACTGTTCCCTAAGTGATGGAAAATTAGATTTGATTCGAATTTTTTATATTATAAATACTGCTGCAGTGAATCTCCTTGAATGTGTCTCCTTGTACACATGTGTGTTCCTCTAGGGCAGGGCTTTGCACCCTCCTTGCCGTGAATGGCTTACACATAGGCAGTGAGGAAGGGCTTGGGTCCAGTCACCTCCACTAACTCCAGTGGGCTGTACCAATATTTTCATTTTCTGTGTGTGCCGTAATGTGATAAAGGCTTTAAGAGTGGAATGTCCAGGCTGCAGAGCGCACATCTTCATCTTCACCAGATATTATCAAACTGGTCTTCTACCTTAACTCTTGACCTGACTTCAGGGGCTCTTGTTCCTTGAGAGATCTGAATGATTGTCATTTCCTGAAGCCCCTGGGTAGTGCAAATGATTAAACATTCAACTACTAACCTAAAGGTTGGAGGTTTGAACACACTCTGAGGCACCTCGGAAGAAAGTCCTGGCAATCTGCTTCCAAAAGGTCACATCTTTGAAAACCCTATGGAACAGTTGTACTCTGTCACACATGTGGTTGCCAAGAGTTGGCATTGACTCGATGGCAACTGGTTTGGTTTGGATTTGTTAGCTTAGGACTGGAGAGCATCCAACCATCTATAAGTGTAACAAATATTTATTGACACCTGCTCTGCTGGGAGTGGAGATCTTGGGTGGTGCAAATGGTTAATGTACTTGGCTGCTAACCAAAATGTTGGAGGTTCGAGTCTACCCAGAGGCACCTTGGAAGAAAGGACTGGCTATCTCCTTCTGAAAAATCAGCCACTGACAACACTATGGAGCACAGCTCTACTCTGACACACATGGGGTCGCCATAAGTTGGAGCTGACTAGACGGCAACTAGTTTTAGTAAGTTCCCTGGACACATTATTTAACCTCTCTGGATCTCAACTTCTTCACCTGTAAAATGGGGCTTTCCACTGCTACCTCACACGGTTTCTTTAAAATTAAATGAGATGATGACTGTAATGCACTAATCCCAGAACCGGGCACTTAGTAAGCACTTAATAAATAAAATAATATGTAATGATATTATTTTTAAAATATGTAATATTCTGTAAAAAGCATACTTATCTATAGTGAAAGAAAGCAGATCAGTGGTTGCCAGGGGAAGAGAGGATGAGGGGAGGGATGGGAGGAAGGGTTACAAGGTGGCATGAGGAAACTTTTGGGGGTGATGATATGTTCACTATCTTGATTATAGTGATGGTTTTACAGGTGTATACATATGTCAAAACTTATCAAACTGTACAATTTAAAAATGTGCATTTTATTGTAAGTCAAGTATATCTCAATAAAGCGGTTTGAAAATATATGTAATATTCTATACCATTGAGATTTCATAGAAATAAACTGCATTGTTGTACACAAAATAGCAAACAATAAAAAGAGAATGCCAAATACTATGTACCCTAAATGAACCTTCCAAGGCATCCCTGGGTAGATTCAAACAGCAGATCTTTACGGTTACTAGTCGAGCGCTTAACTGTTTGTGCCAACCAGGGACTCCCTGTATAATACAGACACTGATAGGTTTTGGATAAATGAGCCCTTGTGGCGCAACCGTTAAGAGCTCGACTGCTAACGGTTAGTTCGAACCCACCCAGCAGCTCCATGGGAGAAAGACCTAGCGATCTGCTTCTGTAAAGATTACAGCCCAGAAGACCTTATGGGGCATTCTACTCTGTTACGTGTGGTCACTATGAGCGGAAAACGGACTCCGCGGCACTCGACAACAATAAGATTTGGCTGAGAACAGGGCTTAATGTAAACGGTGTTTTAAATAAGCTAGGCTTTTGAACTTTTTCTATGAAGTCATTTTTGTGACTTTCCCAAGGCCACAGAGGTAGTAAGTGGCTGAGTTGGGATTTGAGCACACGTCTCAGTAAGTCTGCAGCCCAGCAGCTCACCAGCGCCGCCTGTACTTCCCTGGGCGTGAGCACATTAAGTCTCCCCAGCTGCAGGAAGTTTCCCAGTCTTTCAGCACAGCGACACCTCCCCTCAACGTCATCAAGTTCACAGCTCCACCGGAAACAGGTGCCGAGGAGGGGTCGCTGTCTCTGGTCCTGAAAACCTCCGCCGGGCACGAAATCCGTGCGCAGAGCCCGATTATCAACAGAATCATCCTTCAAGCCCTTCCTGGTTGCTTTCAATTTATGGCAGCCTTGAGGAGTCAAGCTGGAGGTTTTGAGTGTTTTTAATGAACAATTTAACCATTGTAAGCAATGCTCCTGTCGAGCCATAATAGCGAAAAGGGCCCTGGGGCACAAAGCACTGTCAGAATCCTTAAGTAGTTGGTGGAAACCACTGCCATCGAGTCGATTCTGACTTATGGTGATCCTATAGGACAAAGAAGAACTGCCCCGTAGAGTATCCAAGGCTGTAAATCTTTACAGAAGCAGACTGCCACACCTTTCTCTCACAGAGCGGCTGGTGGGTTCGAACCGCTGACCTTTGGGTTGGCAGCCGAGTGCTTTGACCACTGCACCACCAGGTAGAGAGAGAATTACTGGGTCTCAGTTGTGCCCACTGCTGGGGTTCAGATGTGTCTGGGTCGCCCAGAGAGCTCTTTGTGAGGGCTTGTGAGGTCTTTTACCCTGTTGCCATCTACCTTCCGTGGATTCCAGTGGCAAATGTAGATAAATGAATCAAATGACAAATCAAATGACAACTCACAATTTTAATGGAACAAAATGTCATATAAGTATGTACAGTAACACAAACTGAAGGTCTACCCAGCTCACAACAATCCCTCTACCCCTGGCTAGTCTATCCAAGGTCAGTATACTTGACCCAGGTTGGGCCAGTAAGATTCTCTCTGCCACGAATTTGAAAACTGGAGCTGAACACACAGGTAGGGGAAGTCACCAAATCTGATCCACCTGAGTACAGTGCCTGGGCAACAAGGCCCCAGAGCTCCTGCCATGGAGTCCTACACACCTCCCCACAGGATCCTGCCCCTTTCGAGACTTGGTCATTCAACAATTTTTACACTTCCATGAGCCACCCTTGTATTCGTCTAATAAGCTTTTATAGCCCAAATCAGTCACTGTCAGTTTCTGTTGCTTGTAAGCAAAGAACCTCAAATGATAGAGCAATTAGTAATTGAGAGAGTGGGAGACAGGCAACATATGCTTATGGAAATATAGGGATTTAGCAACTGATTACCAAATCCATGCAGAGAAAAGTGCAGGTAGACACTCTCCACCGCCCAACTTCCAGGAAAGGAAAATAGCAGAGCTCATGGTGACAAAACAGCTAAACCTGGACCCCCGTCAGAACAATGAGCCCATTGAGAGGTGGGTTCCAGGGGCTTGGGGAGCTGCTGCCTCAGGCCATTGTAATGGGTGAGAAAGGCCAAGACCCCCCTCCTCCGCCATCACCAGGTTAGGACTGTGGTTCCTAAAGAAACTGGAAAGTTGACAGTGATTGAAAGTTACATGCAAATCTCAACATCTCTCCTCATAGACTCCCAGGCGTTTCTGTGAGGAATTGTCCAGAAAAATCTCCCACTGCATCCAAAGGACCAAGGACTCTGGAAAACAAGTTCTGAGATTGATTCTATAGATGTGAATTACATTATGGTTTAATTTCATCTCTCCAGGTCTCTGATGTAAAATGCAAGGTCCGTGATAGAGAAAAAGTGGGATATGGAGAATAGGAAGGAGGATATAAGGGAGAGCTGGAGAACATATCACATTCGAACTCCAGACCCTCAGAAATGCACCCTCCTCAGCTGTACTTTCCCACAGAGTAAAGTTCACGCCTCCTCTAGCCCATGGCTCATCTGTAGCTCAGATTCAGACTCAGCAGGGCCCTGGTGGAGGGTGCAATATAGGATCTGTGTAAGAAAGAGGAGTTACCTCCAGAGGGAAGTGCAAGAATCCACTGTTTTACATAATTAGGCTGGGGGTGGGGGTCTGTAGATTTTGAAAGACCAAGGAGGGCAGGCCAAATTGAGGGCTTTGGGGGGGCACACACAGGGGACTCTGCAGGGATCAGGGAGGGGGTGAAGGTGCCTGGGGTGTGTAGTTTTCATTGTTGATTAATGCAAACCTGGACCAAAGGCAGATACTGTCATGTGACATCAAAGGGCTCCTGGCATAACAAAAAGCAGGATCCTCACACTGCAAGAAGCATACCCCTGGGGTGTGAGCAGACTTTCCAAAGGAGTACGTGGTACGAATAATTTAAAGAGAATCAATTTCTAGATCCTCATCTTCCTCTGTTCTTTTTTCAAAAATTGATCTTCCTCCCCTTTCACAACCTACTCATCCCTCACTCGACAGAAGAAAGGCCGTGCTCTCAGACACCCCACCTCTGACACCAGAGGGGAAATAGGAGCGAAGGATTTAGGTGAAGCCTCCTTCAACCAAGACCCCCTACTCACCCTCCAGCCATCTCACTGAGAGATGTATTATGCACCAACATTAAATATATATATATATGCTATTTTGACAAATTGTGGACTAATAATAATTGTCGTGATGACTCAATCCAGAAGACATTTTTTTTAAACATTCACAGGTTCAAGGTCGTAGAAATTTTTTATATACTTTTAATTTTATAATATATTTCTACTTCTGTTGAAGAAACATATGATAGGGTGATCAGGAAAAGATTGTTTTATTGCCTCAAAGATTTATTTTCATGGATGTATAATGGATAATATATCCATTTCACCTACAGTGCATCCAGTCATTTGAGCATTTCTGCCCATCAAGTGTGATTTATACACTTTTACAAACCAATCTCAGTTTAGAAGAAATAAAGCTGCGAGATTATTTATTTTTATGACATCATTGATGGTCAAACAGTAACATACAAAACTGCTTTTTTGAAAAATACAATAAATCTTTAATTTTAGAATAGTTTAGATTTACAGGAGAATTGCAAAGATGGTAGAGAGTTCCCATATATCCCACACCCAGTTTCCCCTGCTATTAATAACTTACATCAGTATGGTACATTTTTCACAGTTCATGAGCCAAGAAAACTCACTGCCGTGGAGTTCATTCCGGCTCAGCCACCCTGTAGGACAGAGTGGAACTGCTCCGTAGGGTTTCCAAGGCTGTAAATCTTCATGGGAGCAGACTGCCACATTTTTCTCCCGAGGAGCAGTTGATAAGTTCATACTGCTGGCCTTTCGGTTAGCAGCTGAGCGCTTTAACCACTGTACCACCAGGGCACCTTATTATTCCATTAAGGGTTGTAAAATGGTAATTTTCTAATTCTACCATTCCTCTTGTGTTTATTACCTATGACTCTTCTTTAAAGAAAACCTTTTCCTCATCATCTATTTGATGACCCTGAAATACAGTCTGTACAGGGAAAGTAGAGGAAATGCTTGATTCTTTCCCTTTGTTTTTAAATCAGCTTTTAGAATAATAAGCTAGGGTTCTAACATACATCCTCCAAACTGAATAATGAGGATTTTTTTTTCCTTTGTGAGTGAGGAGTTACAGTGAACTAACTGTTGTTGTTAGGTGCCATTGAGTCGATTCCAACTCATAGCAACCCTGTGTACAACAGAATGAAACACTACCTGGTCCTACGCCACTCTCACAATCGTTGCTATGTTTGAGTCCATCGTTGCAGTCACTGTGTCAATCCATCTCGTTGAGGGTCTCCTCTTTTTTGCTGATCCTCTACGTTACCAAGCATGATGAAATAACCAACTAACTAACTATATATATACATATGTATATACAGATAATGATGAGCCAGATGCAGGATCTGACCTCCAATTCTTGAGACTTGAGCCAGCAGCCTGCTTTTTTGCCTGCTGATCTTGGATTTGTCAGTCTCTGCAGCCTGTGAGCCAGCAGCCTGTCATCTGACTTGCCAGTCTTGAGTTCGTCAGCCCCTGTAGCTATGTGAGTCAGGAGAATCCTCTAGCCTGACGCCTGACCCATGGACTTGGGACTTGCCAGCCTCTACAATCGTGTGAGCCATTTCCTTGAGATAAATCTCTCTCTCTCTATATATATATATATATATACATATATATATGAAAATACATACATATGTCTAAAAAAAACCCCAAACCCATTGCCGTCAAGTTGATTCTGACTCATAGCAACTTCATAGGACAGAGTAGAACTTTCCCATAGGGTTTCCAAGGAGCAGCTGGTGGATTCAGACTGCTGACCTTTTGGTTAGCAGCCAAGCTCTTAACCACTACACCATCAGGGCTCCCTATATCTCAGTCGGTAAAGCATGAGACTCTTAATCTCAGGGTTGTGGGTTCGAATCCCATGTTGGGTGTGAGACTTTGGAGCCCTGGTGGTGCAGTAGTTAAACGTTTGGCTGCTAACCAAAAGGTCGGCAGTTTGAATCCACCAGCTGTTCCTTGGAAACCTTATAGGGCAGTTCTACTCTGTCCTATAGGGTCACTATGAGTTTTGGAATTAACTCGATGGTAACAGGTATATATATACACACTTTACTGGTTTTGCTTCTCTAGAGAACCCAGCCTAAGACAATCTCTTTAACAAATGGAAATTTATATGCTCACAGTTTAGGAGGCTAGAAGTTCGAATTCAGGGCACCTGCTCTAGGGGAAGGCTTTCTCTCCGTCGTCTCTGGAGGAAGGTCCTTGTCTCTTTTGAGCTTCTGTTCCTGGGTGATCTTCACGTGGCTTGGCACCTCTCTTCCCTCAACTCTGCTTGCTCACTTGCCTGGAGGAAGGTTCTTATTCCTTGGCTCTTGGAGATCTTCATGTAGCTTGGCATCTCTCTTCCTCCATCTCTGCCTTACTTGTTTGTTTAATCTCTTTTATATCTCAAAAGAGATTGACTCAAGACACACCCTACACTAATCCTGTCTAATTAACATAACAAAGACAACCCATTCCCAAATGGGATTATAACCACAGGCATACAGGTTAGAATTTAAAACACATATTTTGGGGGAACACAATTCAACCCATAACAGGAAACAAAAAAAAAAGTTTGGAAGATCATTGACTTAGAGGAAAGTTTGCAAACACTTGAGAAGTGGGGCAGTGGCTGGATTTATCAGGTACATCCATCCCACTCACCTCTTACTATGTGACCCTCCTCCAGGGCCCCCAAGACCCTCTCTTCCTCACCATGATCTAGACTTTGGCAAGAGACGTGCTAATCTTTCTTAAATGCCTTCCTGACTGCATACTGTGGGCTTGGCACGGTGGGTAGGAGCTACAGTCAAAACAAAAACAAGCTCTTGGATCTCAGGGGGAGCCAAGGTGGGGGCAAGAATGATTAGAAAGTGGGTGGGTGTGGCCTCTGCAATAGGCCAGGGCTTCCCAGTATCCCTGCATATAACATTCATCTGAGGGTTCTTGTTAAAATCTCAAATTCCCAGCCCAGCCCTGACCCCTGAATCAATCTCCTGGGAGAAGCTGGACACAAGATGCTGTGCATTCTGCAAGTGCCCAGGTGATGCCCAGCATCAGGTGAGCCTGAGAAAGCCTGCTCAGTGGAGCCCACCACATGGCAGAGGTTCCTCGAGTTTGAGTACCGGTAGTCTAACAGCCTCTGGCTAAGAGTGCGTGGGACCCCACCTCACCAGCCGGAAGGGGCAGCCCAGAAGGCTGAGAGCTCTAAGCTGTAACACTGAGGCTCCCTCAGGCTTCCAGTTAGGGAGGGGCTTCATGGCTCTCCTCATCCTGGGCCTCTGTGGCTGACCAGCAGTAGTGATAGTAAGACTAATAATAATAATAATAATAAAACAATAAGAGCTAACATTAAGTGAGCCAAACCCTTTCCCTGCATGATCTCACAGAATTCTCATAATCACCTGGTGCCTTAAGTACTATTTACATCCCATTTTACAGAAGAGAAAACTGAGGTTACTAAAGTATTTCTCGAATCATTCCACTGCAACCACCCTGATCCAAGCCATGTCATCTCCTGCCTGGACCACCTTGCCTGCCTCCTCACTGGTCTCCTTCAGTCACCCCCACCCCCAACCGTTTACACACTAACTCCAGTGCATAGCTTTCCAAATGAAATAGGGTTTTGTCACTCCCCTGCTTCAAGGCTTCCTGCAGCTTCCCATTGCTCTTAAGGATAACTAAGAAAATTCCTAAAATGACCTGCAGGCTCTACCCAAGCTGGTGCAGCTTGTCAGTTGCAACCCAATTGCTCTACCCTTTCCTGCCCCCCACGTGGGAGGAAGTCCTCACTCCTCACCTGCTCATGCCTACTCCTTTGGTGTCAGCTAAAATGTCACATCCTCCAGGAACCCTCTGTGGCCTCCCAGACCGGGTCAGCACTCCCACATACATCTTCCCAGCTCTCTGCAGCTCTCCTTCAACAGCCACCACGATTGGGATCAATCTGTTCTATGCATCTTCCCATGGATCCTCCCAGCAATCCTAGAGACAGACATTCCTATCTCCTACACTTTGCAGTTGAAGAAACTGAGGCTCAGAGAGGTGGTGTCACTTGTCTAAGGTCACACAACCAGGCAGCGACAAAGCTGGTGCTCAAACTGGGTTCTGTCTGGCTCCCAAGGTCACGCCTTCTCCATCAGGGGAACCTGCTTCAAATCAGTGACACCGACCAGTGCCACAGCAAACCCTTTTGAGCATCTTCTCGGTCAAGGGTTGCCAACTTTTTCTGTACCGGGACAGATAGTAACTATGTTAGTCTTTGCAAACCATTGAGACTCTATCCCACCTATGCAACTCGGCCAAGTAGCCATAAACAATGTGTAAATAAATGAGCATAGTTGTGTTCCAATACAACTTCATTTACGAACACAAATTTTATATAATTTGCATATGTCACAAAGCATTAGTCTTATTTTGATTTTTTTTCCAACCATTAAAAAATGTAAAAACCATTCTTAACTCATGGGCCGCATCAAAACAGGGGGAAGGCCAGGGTTTGGTTGGGGCGGGGGGGATGGTGAGTGTAAAAACAGCGTGGGAGCAGTGTCTGACCTCCTCTAACTTTATAAGGGGAAAAGGAAATCAAGATCAACAGCCCAAAGCCGATTCCTACGAGGCGGGGGTCAGACAAGCATCCTATCTCCGCCATCTTTATCAATTCTGACACCAACTGTCCCTCCCATAGCACCCTCTACTTCTCTGCTGGGTTCGATAATTCATTGCAATGGCCACACAGAACTCACAGACAATCATCATGATTATAGGGTTTTTAGGGAAGTGTTGTTGTTAGGTGCCGTCGAGTTGGTTCTGACTCATAGCGACCCTATAGGACAGGGTAGAACTACCCCACAGGGTTTCCAAGGAGCAGCTGGTGGATTTGAACTGCCAGCCTTTAGGTTAGCAGCAGAGCTCTTAACCACTACGCTACCAGGGCTCTGGTTAGGGAAGTGACAGGTTACAATTCAGGCTCAGGAACACTCAAGGATATAGTTCTTCTATCAGGACAGCCTCTTCCCAGCTGTGCTGGCAGGCATGCCTCTTCCAGGCCCTAGAGCTCTGCCCAAAAGCACTCAGCTTCCTCTCTCTGTGGGCCACGAAGCCCACCACACTGACTCCTGCTGCCAGGTCTCTGCTGCCACTTCAAGGTTACAGCTTGCTTTCTGTCTCCTGGTTCCAGAAACTTCTAAGTGCAGAGACTCTGGGTCCAAAGGACGTGCTGGCTCTTGGCTGTTCTTCCTTGGTGGTGGTGGTATCTTCTCTTCACTGCCTCAGGGGTGGCTCATTTCAAACCCAGTGGGATGGCAAAACTGACTCTTACGGTTTGAATTATGTCCCCCAAAATATGTGTGCATAAATTTGGCTGGGCCATGCTTCCCAGAATTTTGTAGTTGGCCTCCACTTTGTGATTGTAATTTTATGTTAAAGAGGATTAGGGTGGGATTGTAACACCACCCTTACCCAGGTCACATCCCTGATCCAATGTAAAGGGAGTTTCCCTGGGGTGTGACCTGTACCACCTTTTACCTTACAAGAGGTAAAAGGAAAGGGAAGTAAGCAGAGAATTGGGGACTTCATAGTACCAAGAAAGAAGCACCAGAAGCAGAGCATGTACTTTGGACCCAAGGTTCCTGCGCAGAGAAGCTCCTAGTCTAGGGGAAGACTGATGATGACAAGGACCTTCCTCCAGAGCCAACAGAGAAAGCCTCTCCCTGGAGCTGACGCCCTGAATTTGGACTTCTGGCCTACTAGACTGTGAGAGAATAAATTTCTCTTTGTTAAAGCCATCCACTTGTGGTATTTCTGTTAGAGCAGCAGTAGATGACTAAGACACTGACCAATCCCCTTGGTGGGCCACTATTACCCCATCACACAGTCTCACCCAATCATCTGGGTGGGTGTCACAAGACTATGGAGAGAAAGGCCACACAGAAGTGATCCATCACACTGCAGTGAGCAACTGCTTAATTGATACAGAGTTTTCTTTTGGGGTGATGAAATGTTTTGGAACTAGATAGGGGAGAGACAGACAATTTAAAAAAAAGGACACAGATGGGGTGATAGGAGAGTAAGTGACTAGAGAGGGGTGGGAAGAGAGGTGTAGGCTTGGAGCTGAGCCTGAAAGCTCTTAGCCAGGTGGGACTCTGAAGCAAGAGTCCAGGCAGAGAGAAGGGTATGTGGGACAAGGAAAAGGTCTGAGAAGGAGAGAGGTATGGCTTTGAGCTCAGAGTAAGAAGGATGGATTTTTTTCCTAAGGGCTACTGGAAGCCAGTGACAGGTTCAAAGCAGAGAGTGACATGATCCAGTTTGTTGTGAAAAGACCATCTGTCTCTGCTGTGAGAGAATGGATTAGAGAGGACGAGCACGGATGTAAGTGACCACCTAGGAGGCTGCCGTGGTTGTCCAATGGAAGGATGATGGTGGCTTGGATTGGGGAGTGGCTGAAGGGATAGAGACGACTGAATAGTTTTGAAATATGTACTACAGATGGGGCCGACTACCTGCTGATAGATTAGAGGTAGGGGGTGAAGTTAAGAAAATAAGAATCCAGAGTGACCCTCCTAGGTTTGGGGCTAAGCAACTGGGTGGAAGATGGTTCCACTTACTGAGATGGGGACCCCTGGCGGAGGGACATGTTTTGATAGAACAATCAACACCTCCGTTTTGACCATGCGGATGCTGAGATGTCGGGTGCACAGCCAGGTGAGAAGCTGAGTGTGCAGCCAGATACAGGAGTCTGGAGTGCAGAGAAGAGATCGGGGCTGGAAAGAAGGAGTTGGGTGCTTCGTAGCTCTTCATCACAGAGAGGTTCGAGAGAGAAGATGTCGAGCACTGAGCTCAGGGGCGGTTCAACATCGTGGGGCAGGGAATTAGCAGCAGATGACCAAGCTCCAGGTCACCACGGAAGTCCTTCCCTAGCAGCTGGTAATTCAGAAGGGAGTTTTCTGTGTTGTGGGCACCTCTCCTCTCAACCAATTATAGTAAATAGCATAGAGCTAACAGGAAGGATGGAGTTAGTTAAATGTCTATTAGTCTGGGTATGATTTTGGGCAGGGGTCTTTGCTCACACATCCCCTTCAAACATTTTTAGATTGGCATTTAAAATTTTCACCATAAGTTTAAATGGTTGCAAAGGATGTAATTTCCTGTCTATTGCAGATATTGACATTTTCAGATAACATTGTTATATTGCCTTCTAGGTGTACTCCATGGTATCTAAACACCACAGCAATTTTACCTGCCATCATCCATTTTTAAAATACACAAACAAGTCAGATATCTATTATCATTTTTGTATTTGAACTCATATTTCTGTTTCACTCCCCCATCAAAACTCATCCTAATGAAATATATTTTATGCCTAAAAGTCTTTTATTAATCATCTAATCTTATATCTCTGCAACAAAAATATGCATATACTATAAATTGAAATTTGATATAAAACTTTTCCTGGTGACCATAAGGTTCTAAGTATTAAAATATTTCTTTCGGATTATTGTTAGTACACAATAATCTTTTGGATTATTGTTATGTTGCTCAAAGCAACATAAATGTGCTACAAATTTTTATGAATAATTATTAAACAAAAAAACTAAAACTTTATGGTAAATGTGTCTCTTAATGAGATGGATGGGTTGTCTCTCTTTTTCCTTTCCATTGAGTTAAGGTATCCACAAGTAAACATTACTGAGTGCTAGAAAGAAGCAAGGTTCAGCATAATCCCATGTTTTTATTTTGCATATAAGTGCATAAGTAAGTAGATGAAGTGGAAAGGTGCGGCAGGCAACCTCCAAGGTGTCCCCCAGTGATCCTTACCCTCCTGGTATTCAGCCTGTTTTGTCCCCTCTCACAATGAACAGGGCTGACCTGTGTAACCAGTAGGATACTGTGGAAATAACAGAGTATGTCTTCCAATGCTAGGTCATAAGAGACATTGTAGCTCCTGTCTTGCTCTTTTGGACCACTCACACTGGGGGAAACCAGCCACCATGTTGTGAGGACACTCAGTGAGGCCTCCTGACCATAGCAATGTGAGTGAGGAATCCCAGAAGTGGAGGCTTCAGCCCCAGTCAAACCTTCAGGTAACTGCAGCCACAGCCAACTTTTTTTAATTGTGGTAAATATATAGGTAACAAAACATTTGCCATTTCAACAAGTCCCAGCCAATTTTTTATTGCGACCCTGAGCCAGAGTCATTCAGCTAAGCCATTCTGGAATTCCTGACCTACAGAAACTGTATGGGATAAAAAATGTTTATCATTGTTTAAGCTACTAAATTTTGGGGTACTTGCAGCAATAGATAACTAATACAAAGGGTTTTGTCATAACAATATCACTCAATTCTTTGAATTCCTTTGAATTATAGGCTTAAACACAAGCACACACATTCACACATAGTGATCTACCATCATAAATTATTGTTAATGATCTACCAGTGGATAATGCATTCAATTTTGTTGAAAACAACAGCAAAAAAATAGACATACTAATTGCTGTTTGAACTTGCAAAGGAATTTTATTGCCCAATTTTCAGAGTCTTACATTTTTCCAACACTATGCCAGTCTAGAGTCATCCCTTAGTTGGCTTGCCTGGGACGTCAGTTTTTATGCCCCAGGGGAGTGTTCCTTGGTAAGATCCAGACTTTGGATGACTTTCTTCTCTCCAGGGGGCCAAAGGCCACTGGGAAAGGGGAGGTGAAAAAGGAGTGCTGGGAAGAGGCTAGGGCTCCTAGCACCCTGCTCAGGGAGGAAGGGAGAGAGGTTGTTTCTGGGATCAGTTTCCTCAGTTTTCATATACCTCCAGGGTTCAAATACCCCAAGCTGAGGATAACTGGCCTATAGAACAGAAAGGCCCACCACAAGGGCTGCCCGCCAACCAGGAGCACCTCTCCCAGGACCATCTGACAAACTCTATACACCAGGGGTGGTGTGAGTAGGAGGGCTGTCTGCCTGGTCCTCATTATCTGTCTAATCTAATCAGTTCTGGCTCTGAGGACAGAAAGGCTACCTCAGGCATGCAGTTGGCCAAGTCCATCGTGTTCCTTGGGGTGCAGCCATGAGAGAGGAGGTGGAACTCTGCAGCCTCCAGGGGCTTTGACCTGTCTGGGGTGGGGGCAGTTAAGAACAGGAGGCCAAGATCATACAATCCACAGAACTCAGTTCCCCTTCTTTCTAGTGAGTGGATCTGGATGTGTGACTTTACCTCTCTGGGCCTCACTTTCTCCATCTTTACAATAGGGATTATGACAGTCCCTTCCTCTTCGGATTGTGTAAGGAAATTAAAAAAAAAAAAAAAAAAAAAACTGAGGTAACTGATAAGATCTGAAATGGCCAGTTTGAGGTCTGGGTGCGATTCCTTGTTTGCTAGTTCCAATTTCACCTTAATGGAACCATCTGCCATGACCGTTTCTAAGAGAAGAATGTCCAGTAATGATGATGTAAATACATTGTGACCCCTCCCCTTGTCACATACCCTTGTAATTACCACACTGTAACCAATCTAAGAAACATACTGTATAGCCTTTTAAGCCAATCACCTTATGAGCTTGCAGTATAGGAAGTCCTGCCTTATAAGTTCCTGCCACAGGAAGACCCGCCTTAAAATGATCAACTACCAATCAAGTAATGTCTTTCAATGATCTAAGTTTATAAATACCAGTCAAATAATGTGTTTTATATCCTTAGTTTCCCTCTTATAAAACATCACTGCTGAGTTGCCATTTTGGATTACTGAATTCCACCAGTAATGTATTTCAGTCTATCCCCTGCTCAAGCTGATACTGTTTTTTTTCAATAAATCTCTCAATTTTATGTTAATCAGAGTAAAGATGGCTACTCTATGACAGGATTGTTGAGGGGACCAATGAGCTGATGTGTGCACACATACAATAAGAGTTCAATAAGAGCCAACAGCTTAATTATCAACCTCTTTTGACCCTCTCAACAATCCTGTGGAGTTTGCAAGTCAGGAGAGAATGTTTACCCACTCATGTTTCAAAGGAAATATTTGTTCTCTAAGCATCATATAAGGAACTGCAAAAATTCAGTGGTGCTTAGATTCAGAATTACAAAAGCTCAATAACTGATATTTATGACTAATGATAACACAAAGTATACACAGTGTCCTGCAGTAGTAAGTGGATTGGCATTTGAGCAACAGAAAAGAATTGGAGTCCTAATCATCCCCTTGCCCTCCACCTGCTCTTTCCCAACTATAGCCAGCCCTGGTCCACTTCCAGAATAACTCTCAATTTCCCTTCCCTCCCTCCTGCTGCCTCTGCCCCCGTTCAGGCCATGATTTTCTCTCTCCAAAAGCACTGCTCCACTCTTGAGACCAGTCTTCCTGCCATATTCTTGGCTCCTCCAACTCCAACATACAGCCAAGGTGCTCTAACTAATTCTGCAGAAAGTCCTCTTGTGTGTGGTAAAATGGGTTCCTCTATGTGGCCTTTTGCCTTGGTTCTTTGGAAAAACAGCTTGAGAAATTTTTCCCCTAAGCCCTGAGGAGTTAGATTTGCCCTAGTTTTCTCCCCTAGAGGGTTTATTACTTTTGTCCAGGTTGATCAATTTTTCTTGGGTTTCATACTTTTTGTCTGGACTTGGGCTACAGCCTGCCCAGTGATTGGTATGCACCTTGCAGGGATTGGTTAATAGACTATGCAAATGAAGTGACTATAGCCTACTATGCAAATGAAGTTTTGGTGGCCTACCGAGAGGGGATTGGTTAGTTTGTAGCCTCGCTGTAAGGGCCATGCCTTGAAATTGACAAGGAATTGTGTTTATATGCAGCTAACCCCACAGAGGTTTTTTTTTTTTTTTTTTTTTAGAGATATAGATATATTTTCTTTTTTTTTATTGTACTTCAGGTGAATGCTTACAGAACAAATAGTTTCTCATGAAACAGCAGTACACATATTGTTTTATGACATTGGTTAACAACCCCACAACATGTCAACCCTCTCCCTTCTCGATCTTTTTTTTTTGTGTGTGAAAATATACATAGCCAAAGATACACCATTTCAAAAATTTCTAAATGCACAGTTCAGTGACATCAGCTATGCTCTTCCAATTGTGCTGCTATTCTCACTTTAGATGAAGGTTTACAGAACAAAATATTTTCTCATTTAACAGTTAGTACACATGTTGCCCTATGACAATGGTTAACAACCTCACAACACATCAACACTATCCTTACTCAACCTTGGGTTGCCTATCACCAGCTTTCCTGTCCCCTTCTGCCTTCTGGCCCTTGTCCCTAGACTCCTTGCCTCATTAGTCCCATTTGGTTTTATGGGGCTGTCCACTCTCCGGCTGAACAGTGAACCTCAGAAGTGACTTCACCACTGAGTTAAAAGGGTGTCTGGGGGCCATACTGTCAGGGTTTCTCCAGTCTCCTTTAGGCCAGTAAATCTGGCCTGTTTTTTGTGAGTTAGAATTTTGTTCTACATCCTTCTCCAGCTCTGTCCAGAGCCCTCCCCACAGAGGTTTTTCATGTAGAAAGAAGCAGGAAGAGAAGCACCAGGAAGAAGCAGAAGAAAGACAAAAATAGCAGACAGAGTGGAGGCAAGGAACCTCCTAAAAGAGCTGTAACATGGGTTAAGGGCTGTAACACAGAAGATAGCAACAGGCCCAGAAGGAGCCTTGCAGCAGAGTCTGCGATGACAGGCAGCAGGGCCAAGAGGAGCTTGTCCTCAGGGGGGAAAGAGGAGGCTTGAATGGCTACGAGGAGCTGAGAGAGCTGTGCTGCACTGAAGAAGGGAGACTTTGCCTACATGCTTCCTGATCCTGATCCCAAGTTTTACCCTGTTCCATAAAAAACACTTAACTGTAAGTATAGTCTATGAGTTCTGTGTGGCCATTTGCAATGGATGATTAAACCCAGAAGAGAAATAGAGTGGGCCGTGGGAAGGACAGCTGGTGTCAGAACTGGTAAAAAGTTAGAGAATGGAGGTATGTCTGACCTCCACATCATGGGAATCAGCTTTGGGCTGATCCTGGTCATTATTCCACCTGAAGTTAAATAGGTTCTGATGCTACCACTACCACCATCATTTTACACCATGGCTCCTATGTGGTCTCAGGATAAAGCCTTCTCTCTAGCATGGCTCACAAGACTCTCTGCATGGTCTGGCCCCTGCCCACTGCTCCAATCTCCCCTCCTCCCACTCTACCTCACACTTAGCTGACTGAGCCAGGTGGGGCTCCCTATGGACCGGACTTCCACTCACAGCCAATCCATTGCACATGCTACCTGTGTCTGGAGCATTTAAGCTGACTGTAGTCACTCCTCTCTCTCTCCACTTGCTCCAATCCTTTTGGGTAATTTTTACTCATTCTTCAGGTTCCGGCTGAGACGTGGAAGAGCCTTTCCTGATCCCTAAGCCAGGTGAGGTGCCTCCTCTTGCATCCTGCATCATAGCACCACTAATCACACTTGCCCTTCTGTCTCCCCCATTAGACTGAGAGCTCAGTAAGGGCAGCGACTACGTTTTCCTATTCTCTATTGTATCCCCAGCATTGAGTCTGGCACAGAGTCATTGCCCATTAAATATTTGTTGATGAATTGGCTGATGGATAAACTCAACCAATTTCAGCAAAGCCTGGGGCAAGGTTACCTGGAAGACCACAACTTCCTCACTGCTCCCTGCTGTCTGTTCCCTGTGAATCCAGCAGCCAGAGTGATCTTTGATCTGACCACGTCATTCTCTGCTTAAAACCCTTTTATGGCTCCCTATTACCCCTCAAAAGAGGCCAAACTCCTAACAGCACTTGTTAGGCCTTCACCTTCCAGTCTCTGCCTAGCACTTAATCCTCATCTCTCCACACCCTCCATCTTATGAAATAGTTCCAGTTCCCCAAACTGGACCTCCGC
This sequence comes from Dugong dugon, assembly GCA_030035585.1. Classification (NCBI taxonomy): domain Eukaryota; kingdom Metazoa; phylum Chordata; class Mammalia; order Sirenia; family Dugongidae; genus Dugong; species Dugong dugon. Next base: position 74,444,764 of record CM057471.1, read on the forward strand.
ACATTCTGTTGTCTGGGTAGAACACTTTAGTCCTCACCTTTGGCTTGGCGAACTTCTTTAGTTCCCAGTTTAGACACGTCTTTCCTGTTCCATGGCCCCTGTGCTTCTCCCACCCTTCAATACTGGTCCTTGGCCCTGTGTTCCCCCTCAACCAGTCTAGGGAGCCAAGTTTGTCTCCTTCACTGCTGTCTTCCCCGCACCAAACAAGGGGCCTGACATGTAGCATGCTGAATTAAAGAATGAACTCTGGTTCATTTGCCGGGGCAAATCTGTCTGGGTGCCGCTGTATCCCCAGTGCTCAGCCGAGCGCCCCACACCCAGAGTGCTCAGTAACTTATCAGGAAGAAGGTGGGCATACATCCTCACCATCTCTCTGGACTGAAAGGAGAAACGCTCATTGTAGCTCCAGGGGATGTGGGTAGGGGATGACAAAACAAAGACGCTCTTAAGAAAACAAAACCGTAAACGACAGAGTGGGGTTCAGGAGAACCCAAAAGTTACAATACGCCTATAATACCACCCACAATGATGGTGGCGCAGAGGCACTCCTCTCTGCCTGTCTACCACGTGGCGGCTCTAGTGGGCAGGACTGCGGGGCGGAAATTACGCCAGCCGGCGGGAAGTGCAGCCTGCCGCTCGGCCACTTGGGCGCCAGTACCGCGGCGGCGGGCGGGTTGCCGGGCAGGAGGATGCAGCTGGCAGGGCGGCTTGGGGGCGCTGTGGCGCTGCGGCTGCTGCTGGCTGTCCAGGTGGTCTCGGCGTTCGAGCCCATTAGCATAGGCATCGCCGTCGGGGCCGCGTCGGCGCTCACCGGCTACCTGTCCTACACGGGCTTCTACTGCCGCTTCGCGGAGTGCTGTCGCCCGGAGCAGCCGCTCAACGCCTCGGGTACGGCGGGAAGGCGCGCGGGGTTGAGTCCCCACCCCAGGGTGCGAAGGGCTATGCCACCCTGGGCCGGGAGCGAGAGGCGCGGAGGGGCAGGCCCCCGCGGGCATGTCAGGCGCCAAGCACCGAACGGGGTTCATCCCGATTTGGGGTAGGAGGGAGGACAGGTGGGCAACCTAGGAATCGTTCCCAGGGGCAAGCCGGAAGGGCGGGAACTCGATCCAGACCTCCAACGCGCAGTGCAGGGAGAAGGGAAGGAGGAAAACGTTGACAGGGCCTTGACTCCAGCCCTGAAAGCGGTGCTTCCCGAACAGTTTCTCCAGATTGTGGGGGCTCTGCCCAAGTGCCTTCCTGAATTTCCAGATTCTTTGGGATTACAGTAAGAAGTAACCGAAAGTAGCGTGGCCAGCCCTTCTGCGCCAAGACAACCATACTTTTTGTAGTTTTCACATGAGCAGCATCTGCCAGAAAGCCCACATTTGGCAGCAGGGGTGGCTAGGGGAAAAACCAGGCAGCTCAGTCAAGAGATAATTAATCCTTGAATGAATAAATACATTTAGCTTCCTTATTAGAATACTTATTAAGCGTTAAGGAGAACATCCACATAATGTGTTTCCACAGAAGTGGCATCATTTGACTCTGCAATCCAGTGTTCGCCCTGGGGTTTAGTGGAAACCCTGTTCGATTGCTCACTACTCTGCCTCTGACTTTTGCCAGCTGGGGAAAGTGCAGCTTTTCTGGTGCATTTTAACGTGTATTTTTCTCTGTTCTGGGGCTGGCTTCTGCAGCCCTCAAGCTGGACTTGAAGGAGAAGCTGTTTGGGCAGCATCTGGCCGCAGAGGTGATTGTCAAGGCACTGACTGGCTTCAGGAACAACAAAAATCCGAAGAAGGCACTGACCCTTTCTTTACATGGCTGGGCTGGCACAGGCAAGAACTTTGTAAGCCAAATTGTGGCTGAAAATCTTCACTCAAAAGGCCTGAAGAGTAACTTTGTACACCTGTTTGTATCGACCCTACACTTCCCTCATGAACAGAAGATAAAACTGTACCAGGCAAGAGAATCTACTATTATCTTGTGCACAAGCCACTCAGAGTGGCTGGCTACCTGCTTACTAACTCAGGCCTCTGCTTTTCCTTTGCACTGCAGTATCCCCAGGTTCCACTAGGTTAAGACACACTTATCTCCAGGTAACCCTTTGCTATTTACAAAGCTCGCCTACAGCTTTTTTTCTCACTTGATCCAAAATAATACAGTAGGGTGGGTGATGTTATTTCCATTAAACGATGGAGCCAAGAAAGGCGAGGTGACTTGCTCCTTACAATCCTTGGGAGCTTGTGGCAGAGCAGAAACTTGAACCTAAATCTCCCAACTCCCAATTCACACTGTAGCCACATTCTGCAGTGAATAAGCACAAGCAACATTCACATCAGAGCACTTGGTGTTAAGTGGGGCAGTCGTAAACAAGTTGCTTGAACATGGCTTCATTTAACGTTCTGCACCTAGGGTGCAGGCTCAGCTTTGCCTCTGCATTTAGCAACGTAGATAAGCCAACGCAAGTGGTTTGGTTGGCAGCTAATGTAAAGGTTGGTGGTTCAAACTCACCCGGCAGCTCCTTAGAAGAAAGGCCTGGTAAGCTGCTTCAGTAAAGATTACAGCCAAGAAAACCCTACGGAGCGGTTCTGCTCTGTAACACATAGGGTTGCCATAGCTTGGGATTGACTTCATGGCAGTGGGTTTAGTTTGGTTTTTTAAATAGCTTTTATTCCCTTTGTTTCTCCCATCTTTCAATTCTTTGGCATTGTTTTCTTTATTCAAAAGAAAGCCTCCAAGAACTGAACCTTGAGACCTTTTCCCTTTTTTAACTATTTTCTCACTTATTCATACCAAGTTTTCTGGTAGGGTTAATTTCGTTTAAATGAGTGTTGTCCTTGTAAAGGTTAATACTTCTACTGTTATGTGGAGACTGAACTAAGAAACAGAAACTTAACTGAATAAGGAAGTAAAAGTGGGTGCTTGCTGTGCACACTGTTAAGACAGGGAAGGTTGCTGAAAAGAATGAGTAATTTTGTTTTCCAAATTCTTTCCTAGATCTCTAGAAATAGAGTAAGAATTATAGTAAGGTGACGGTGCCTCCGGAGGGGTTTCGTGGTCACTGCCTTTCACATTTTGGGGTGGAGGGCTTGGTGCTCGGGTGTCTTTATTTCAAGGAGGCACAGAACAAGTGCTTTTCGTGAAATGTCATCTGGGCCAGCTCCTTTGTTCAGGGCACCAGGAAAGTCAGTGGTCTCGGGCACTGTGCCAGCCTTAATCTAGTTGATTATTCCTCCGTAGGTTGTAAAATTAACTCGAGATTTCACTCCATAGTGAGATGAATGTTATGGATTGGTTAACGGTAAACGGTAAATATTCATTTATCCTATACCTCTCATACCTTTGAAGAGCCACACATAGCATGTCATTTGATTTCGGAAAAAACTTCCTTGCATTTTCGCACATATCTGTCTGCCAATTTCCACTTTTTATAGACAGGGTTTTTGGAAAAGCTGTTCTCTGTGAATGGAGGTTAGGGTGCCGTTTCTCAGAGTTCTTTTTTAACCCCAGAGAGCTCTGATTTTTCATCTTGCAGAGCGTGAGGAGCAGGGTAGCACCTCTGCTTCCCTGGTACTTCCTTTGAGCTTTGCTTCCATGTCTTCTTTCACGGTTGGTCTAGGACCAGTTGCAGAATTGGATTCGGGGTAACGTGAGTACATGTGCAAGTTCTGTTTTCATATTTGATGAGATGGATAAATTGCACCCTGGGCTCATCGATGCAATCAAGCCATTTCTCGACTACTACGAGCAGGTTGACGGGGTGTCTTACCGGAAGGCCATCTTCATCTTTCTCAGGTCAGCAGGAGGTGGTTTCTTGGGCTGAGAAGGGAGGCTGGCACATAAGCCTTTCATTCTCCCAGCGCTAGGAAGACGTCCTGGCAACTGTTAGCATTCTGTTACCAGGGACAAAAATGACAGTCTGGCAAAAATGACTTGCTCACTTCTTTTACTGTTGGACTGCTAGTATCTGCATGGCAGTGTGGGTAGGAGAAAATAAAGAAATAATCGCTGATAACAAGCAATGTCAGTAACTGCACTTAAAATCCTTATTGGTATTTCTGAGGGTTATAAAAAGCCGTATCTGGAAAATTCTGAAGAAAACAGCTTTTAAACTCCTTGAGAGAAAGCACAATTTTTATTGCATTTAGTAGCACTTAGCAAGTATTCTTTGATTAAGAATAGGGCAGGTACATTTCCTTTCTAATTAGATATAGAAGTCTGAATAAAAATATGATTTTAATCTGTTTCTTCGTCAAACTCAGCAATGCAGGTGGGGACCTCATAACTAAGATGGCTCTTGACTTTTGGAGGGCAGGGAAGAAGAGGGAAGACATTCAGCTGAAAGACCTGGAACCTGTGCTATCTGTTGGAGTCTTCAATAACAAGCACAGTAAGTGTACACAGGATGAGAAACCCCTTAACTCTGCCAACAGTCTTCTCTTTGAGTATTTCACAAAGCCACATAATCCTGCTTGCTTCTGTGACTTTGCTAAAGTAGCGACTTTTTCTTATTCTATTATAGAAGCCCTTTAAAAGGGTGTCCAGCTGATTCTTACATCAGGCTATATCACATTTGACAAAAAGAATCTCTCTGGAGGGGTAAAGACTTGAGAAATGTCCTGTGGGCTGTGATTACAGTGGCCTCTGCAAGAGCAGTGAGCTTGGCCAGGTGATGGGCAAGAAACCCAGCTGTATTTCATTTTGCAGGTGGCCTGTGGCACAGTGGACTGATAGACAGAAACCTCATCGACTACTTTATCCCCTTCCTACCCCTAGAGTACAGGCATGTGAAAATGTGTGTGAGGGCAGAAATGGAGGCCCGTGGTTCTCCCATCAATGAAGACATTGTCACAAGAGTGGCAGAGGAAATGACATTTTTCCCAAAAGATGAGAAGATCTACTCAGACAAGGGCTGCAAGACTGTGCAGTCACGACTAGATTTTCACTGAGCTTTTATCCAAATGGGGTAAGAGGCAATTGGGAGACTCAGCAAACCAGGGGCCTTGCCTTTCGGAAGCACTGTTGAGTACCTCTTCAGGGGTTTGCACATTTGCACCTGTGGACTTTCAGGATCTGGAAGTATCTAAGAGCTGATTTTAAAGAGACACTGATCTGTGGAGTGCACTTGTCATTTTGCAACATGGCAGAAATCCAACTGTTGATTGCAGTTGAACTTTTAACATCCCCTCCAAACTTACTGTTCCAGCCTTGACAGAAGTACCTTGGAAAGAGCTGTTACAATTTATACATGGGTCAGTCTCACTTCACTCCATGCAACAGTTTGAAATCCAGGGGACATGCTCGTTTTTTACAGTGATGTGCCCAGACTGAGCATTCAGCTTCAGCTTGCAGATTCTGCATTGCCAAAGAAGTGGGAGTATTGTACGTTAGAAATGACAGGAGTTTTCAAGGATGTGTTTTTTAACCTGAGTCTTATATAATGAGAGTATAGGATGTTGCTTATTTTAAAATATGGGAAGGATATAATAGGGAATAATTGTTTATTCCTTTCTCAGATACTCTTAAATGGTATGAATCTTTATTGTTAAATGTGTGGTAATATATGGAATCTTGTAGATCAAATTGGGTCCTTGTGGAGCTGTGGCTGGTCCTGGGTGTCATCTGATACGGACACCCTCTATGGCAGCACCCTCTATGGCTGGGCTGCTCTGATCATTGGGAAATAAGACCTAGTTTGCAGCCAGCGTGAGTTCTGTGTCTGTCCTGTAGTTGCAGTGTGACTGCAGACGGTATTCAGAACAGTGTGCAGCCTTTCTCATATATAAGATGTAGTAGAATGGATATTTTTACAGCATGGAAATGCCTTACATGGTATCAGAATTTTTAGTCTTAAAAAAATTCTAAGGTGAGACTTAAAAGATCTTTTGGTTCATATTCTCAAACTGGAGTTACGTTTCTTTTATAACCGTCTGGGTGTCTGATCAGGAGACAAGGTTTTCTGTTTACAATGATGCAATAAACTCAACATGTTGGCCACCTTTGGACTGTTGTTAGTGATTTGTAACTTGAAAAGGCCCAGTTGATCCTGGCCCAGCACCCTCACCCCACATAAGGTATAGACAAGAGCTTGAATTGACCTCTTGAATATGAAGTAATAACACCTAAATTATATTATGTGAGATGTAACTTGCTAACTTCTTCTCCCCTAGTTTATTTGATAGCACTGTTGAGCTTGAATAAAGGCTGTTTAACAGCTCAGGTGTCATCAGGCTTACCATAACCTTGGACATGTCAGTTGGCAGTCTCTGCATCACGCAGAATCAATATTTACCTTAAAGGCTGTTATCCCCAAACAAATATGAAATTGAAATAGAATTAAATGATGGATGTTTTCGTCAGAAACAGACAGACTTCTTTATAACAAATATATTCTCCTAGAGTTAATGTTGGAAGGAAATTGAGGCACTGGGAAAACATGACTCTGTTCACATTCTGAACCCAAGCAAGGGCCCACCTCAGAACCAGGAAATCTAACTGCTGGGTCTTTCTGCCTAGAAGTGGTAAATAACATGAAATCCTAGTTACACTCATCAGATCTCAGCTTAATCACACTTAACCTGGCATCTTATCTCTGTTAGTAAATGTAAAATACTGACTCTCCTCACAGGACTGAGGATTAGCTGATTTTCTAGAAAGTTTAATCCCTTTTTTGCCATCACCCTGCCCAGTTGACTCATTTCTTAAAACGAAAGTGCTCAAGTCCCATAAGACTTTTTAGGGCTATTTCCCAGCCTGATGCAGTCTCTACTCCATACAGCCTCATCTACAAAAATGGAACTTTCAAAAAATAAGGGGACCACTGTGCTCACTACTAGGAACTCCCAGGTGCCAGAATTGTTACCTTCAAATGAAAGGATCAAACCTAATCTGTGACTCCTGCGAACAGGATCAGGCCTGGTGACTGACTTCAAGCCAACAGGCCAGCTTTGGCTCCCAAGAGTTTAAGGCACCAGGAACTTTCTAGCACTTAGAGCCGTCCTTAGGAGGCCTGGGCAGCCCTAAAGAGAAGCCCTTGTACAGGCTGGGTAGCTGCAAGGCAGAGGGATCCTGTTAACCCAGAAGCCAACTAAGAGCCCTGCCAACCCATCTTCTGCCTGCTAAAAAGCATCCCCACGAGCACTCTAAACAGACTCATACTCCATAGGAGCCCTGCCTATTTGTAGGTACATATGCATGTTGCATAAAACAAGGTGTCTGGTCTCCTACAGGAGCTCCTGGGTGGCGCAAATAGTTAAGTGCTCAACTACTAACCCAAACCCAAAACCCGTTGCCGCCAAGTCAATTTCAACTCATAGCGAACCTAACCAAAAGGGTGATTCAAACCCACCCAGAGGTGCCTCGGAAGAAGGGCCTGGTAATCTCCTTCCAAAAGTCACAGCCATGAAAACCCCATGGAGCTCAGTTCTACTCTGTACACATGGGGTAGCCATGAGTCAGAACTGACTAGACAGCAACTGGTACTGGTTTAGGCTCCTGTAGTGCTCAGCATTCCTGCCTTGCATCTCAGCTGGGGTTATCTCTAGACTTGGATTCCATGGCCCTTGCAACTGAGTGCAGTACCCCGGGCAGCTAAGCAAGGGACCAGAGGTGTCCTAGGCTCCTCAAAGGGCCCTGGCATCAACTTCCTATCTCATTCCCACGTGGACTTGCATCTGTTGTCTTAATTCATAGCTTAAGCACACAAGGCTAACAGTGGACGGCTTTATTATTTTCCCTTAAAAATGTATTCACAAATTACAAAATACAATTTTATTGTAAAGTGGTTAGCTATTTGCATTTATAAATAAAAACACTTCTCAGCAGGCTCAGGAGGGGCAGCTAAGCTTTCCCAGGAGTTTCTGATTTAACATAACAAAAACCAGTGATAAAAGAGGAAGATTTTTTAAAAATACAGCAAAACTCGCCAGACAATTTAGAACCCAGTAGAGAGACAGCACATGGTTCACTCAGGAATGGAAAGTAGAGAAGGGCCGTCCTTTGAGAAGCTGAATGACTGGCAAGTGACAAGCTGAAAAAATACTTTTCTTTCAAGGAGACTCTGGTTCTTACAACTTTCAGTCAACCTGTTCACAATGTTACTAGGATCATTCCTGCTACTAAGATTAAAACCCTTGAAAAGTACATTTAAGACCTAATCTGTGATGGCACACTCTAGGCACATTTGGGCAGTTTATTTTCAAAAGGACTAAGTACAGAGCAGGGTGTAGGGGAATCATAAGAGGGAGCACAGGGGTTCAGGGCCTGCAGCAGAGCTTGCACCCGCCCTGGCCTGCAGGGACCAGGAGGGAGAGGTTACCCAAACTCTCAGGACAGACTCAGGTAGAGTAGAGGTGGCTTGACAGTGAGCGAGCTGAGGAATAAACACCTCGACTTCTCTCTTCTCTCTCCTCCCTCCTGCTCAGCTCCTACTGGGCTCCCCGTTTACCAAATCCCTCAAAAAGCTAGAGGTCAGGGAACTGTGACTGTGGACTTTTACATAAGCAATAAATAAACTTCTATCTTATTTAAAAAAAAAATAAAGACCTAATCTGTGATAAGACTGCACACCCTGGGAAGTTCTGATCTCCCCGCTGACATACTTGTCCTTTTATCTAAACACTGTGTTGCCCCTTACAGTGCTGTCCGTGGTCATCCTATGACAGATGTGGTCACTGCTCCAGCCTCTGTCCCCAGCAATGCCGTCCTACAGAACAAATGCCAAGGACTTGGGCTTTTTTGCAATAAAGACACTTCACGTTATATGTTATAATGATAGGAACTTAAAAAAACAACACAAAGCAAAAAACTTAAGAGTCTGAAAAGTTTCTCATAATGTTAAAAACCATTTTAAATAGTTATCGCATTTTCAGTAAAACTTACTTGTCCTTCCTTGAAACAGAAACAACTAATTAAAACATGATTTTTAAAAAATCATAAGCACTGGTACGAGGTGGCTGGGGGCTGGCTACTTCCTCCTCTGAAGGTTCTGGAGGCGGCTCCTATGTCAATGGCTGTAAGGTTGTGATGGCCTGCACTCGGCTGAGTGAAAACAGTGCCCAGAAGAATTCCTGTCGTGTCAAACAGGAAACATGCATTTTACTCTTCTTCCAGGGAGAAGAGTGGGGAAGGGGGTGAGTTTTGAGTTCATTCTTCTCCAATGCGATGCAGACTCCTGTGGGCTCAGTCATCGTAGTAGTAATCTAACTTGGTGAACACAGTTTTGCAGCCTTTATCAGAGAAAACTCTCTCCTCTTTGGGGAAAAATGTCATCTCCTCAGCCACTCTGGTCACAATGTCCTCGTCAATTTCGTAGCCTCGGGATTGCATTTCAACTCGGATGCACATTTTCAGATGTTTGTATTCCAGGGGGAGGAAGGGAACAAAATAATCAATGAGATTTCGGTCAATTAAGCTGCTGTGCCAGAAGCCACCTGGGAAAAAGAAAAAGATGCTGTTCTTCCATCCGTCCATCCATCCACCTACCTACCCACCCATCCAACACATACCTACTGAGCGTCGACCAGGTGCCAGGCTCTGGGTCAGGCCCTGGAGCTTGTGAGCAGTGAGGATGATGGATTATAGCTATTCAACAGTGAGCTCACTAATAAGCAATGATAAGCTGTGATAGGTCTATGAAGGCAAAGGGCAGTGACCTGCCAGAATGGAACAGGGACACCTCACCTACACTGCAACTCCAGGAAGGCATCTCAAGATGTAAAAATTTGAGGCGGAAAGAGGTTTACAACCTCAGTGTGCCTGGGGCCAGGAACAAGCAGAAAGGCAGAGTGGGAAAAGACCCAGGTGGATAGCTTCAAAGAAAGCAAATGGTGAGAACAGTTTCCAGTGAAGGACTCCATCAGTCACTGGCCTTTACTGTGAGAAGATAAACTTGCAACTCTCACTGGAGTTTCAGCAGCTGGGCAGAAAACCACTGCCATTGCCAGTGCATCCAAACTGTACAGAGCAGGAGGCGGGGCCAAGACGGCAGAGTAGTCAGATGCTTCCGGTAGTCCCTCTTACAACAAAGACCCGAAAAAACATGTGAATCAATTATATATGACAGTCTAGGAGCCCTGAACATCAAAGGCAAAGTTGAGGAATCAGACTGAGTGGCGGAGAGGGAGAAGACAGTTCAGAAGCAGCAAGGAGTTGCCAGACCTGACCCGGCGGGAACCAGCACCCTGCAGGCTGGATAGGCTGGCATGCAAGGTGAGGCAAGCAGTGACATTCAGAATGCATTTTCCACATCGGGACAGACCAAACAGTGCAGAGTCTACTCAAGCCTCCAGAACCAGCAAAAAGCAGTGCTCAATCGGCAAATCATAAGTACATGTGTCTAACCTACCATGCAGATCAAAAAACACCCCGTTTGGGAAGAACCTCTCTCCCATTTACCTGCTCCCTCCCCACTCTGCAGCAGGTCCCAGTTTTCTGAAGCCAATTACCACCGAAAGCAGGACCTGTTGCACCCTGAGCCATTCTCCTGGCCTTGGAGAGGGAAAAAATTAACAAACAGGAAAAAATAATCTGCCAGCTCCCCTAAACCAGGAACTCAGAGCAGGCACAGCTCCCTAGGCACAGGCATAAGGGGTCCATGGACTTTGAGTGCCTTTCACCCCTGCACAGACCCATGTGGGCCCATTTCAACAGCGCAGGCCCTCATTAGCACAGTACAACACGGTATATACCTGAAGTCTAACTTCAACTATTTCAGCTGTGAAGTGGCAGGTTTGTGACATCTGACATCCCTCTGCCCATTAAGCAGGGTCCTCGCCTACCCACATCAGGCGCCTGAGGACTGGGGGCTCCACTCACACCACCTAGCCACCTGCAACAGGCGTCCAAGAATAAGTGGTGCCTCCCAGTCCTGACAGCCAACAGCACTGGCTGCCCACAGTCCAGCTGCAAAACCCACCCACCTACGCACTCTAGGGAACAAGGACACGCTTTCCTCCCAGACACTCAGGGGCCACTGTCAGCCCCCTGCCTTGCTCACTGCATGACCTCCTACTGCAGCCAGATACCTGCCTACTCCAATCACCCCTGCCCATCTAGGACTATAGGTGAGAGACTGCACCACACTGGGTGACTGACTACCTGGACACCTGAGTTGAATCCATACAAGAAAAGTAAATGGACTCCTGGGCTCACATACCTAGTAAGAAATCTAACCACCTGGTGACAGGACATGAGAGCTTCAAAGGCACCAATAATCAAACATGAGCAGCCTATTTGGGCATATCAAAACAAAACAAGAAGCTAGGACACAGTAAGCCAACATAAAATAAAAAAATATAATAACTTATTGATGGCTCGGAGACAAGAGTCAATATCAAATCACATAAAGAGGCAGACCATGATGGCTTCAGCAAGCTCCCAAAACAAAAAAATCAAGAAATCTTCCAGAGGAAGAGAATCTCTTGGAATTTCCGGAGATAGAATACAAAAGATTAATATACAGAACTCTTCAAAAGATCAGGAAGGAGATCAGGCAAAACACAGAACAAGCCAACAAACACAAAGACAAAACAACAGAAGAACTTAAGATTATAGAGGAGCACAATGACAAATTTAACAGGCTACAAGAATCCAGAGAGAGACAGCAAACTATACAGAGCATTTTGGGGAACAAAAACTAGAATCTTCAGTAAAAATGTGTGAAGGCAACGCTCTTTTACTACCATAAGGGCATGGCCTTTGCCATGTCTTTCCCCTTGGAGGAGGACCAGCACTGCACCTACCCTGTCACATCTCCTCACCTAGTTCCTGGGCTTCTTGACCCAGAGCACCTCTCCTCCTCCTCTGAAACTGCACAGCACCCACTGGACACCCACCAGCCCATGGCATTTCTTCATGTGAACCGTTTCCTTCCACTTTGCTGTTTAATTCTGACTCAGCTCCCTAACATAAGCTCCTCAAAGACTGGGGTTTATGTCTTTCCCAACAGTGCTTTGCACATAGTTGGTCCTCAATAAATATCTAGGGGTGGAGTCTGTGGCATGGAAAAGAATGAAACTAACCAATGAACAGTAGTGACAAGTGAGGTAGCTCTCACTTCTTATGGGCTCACTCAGATATCTCACTTCCTGAAGCCTACTGTGCCAGGCATGCCTAGGCCCTGGGACTAGAGCAGATAGACATCATGATGTATTTCCCCTCCCAGGGCTCAGGCTCAAGGGTGTGTGTGGTGGTCACTGGAGAGGCAGTTAAAAGCTCAGGCTCTGGAATCAGAGACAGCTAACAGGCAGTGTGGCTGCTACATCTCTCTGAGCCTCAGTTTCCTCATCGGTAAAATGGGGTTGATAAGAGTTTCTACCTCAGGAGGTTATTGTGAGGATTAAATGAAACATGCAGGTAAAGGGTTTCACACAGTGCCTGGGACAGAATCAGGACCAGTTACTGTTTGGCTGTTATTCTAGGGCCCAGAATCTCAAAGTTCTAGGGCAACGCAAACAAAGGAAGGGACCTAACAGGTTATCTCCTCCCCTAGAGGCACCCACAGCAGTCTTCCTTACTCAGTCACCTTTTCTTCTACCAAAAAAAAAAAAAAAAACTGATTTAGCTGAAGAAAATGGGGGCACTAATCTTCAAGCTCTCAATGATCAAAAATTTCCCTTAAAATAGTGCGTCTAAACGTTCGTGTGTATAAAAGTCAGCTGGAGTTTGTTAACATAAATTCCTCAGAAATTTGGAGTCAGCAGGTGAGAAGAGACTGACAATTTGCATTCTAACTAGCTCCCAGGTGATGGTGTTGCTGATGCTTTAAGACTTAGAGGCATGGGATTATGAACAAGATGGGATGATTAACTGATGGTCCTACTTACTATTCTTGTTATTGAAGACTGACACAGACAAGGCATGCTCCATGTCTTTGAGCTTGATTTCTTCCCTCTGCTTTCCACTTCTCCAGAAATCTAAAGCCACGTCTGTGATTCTCTCTGCTCCGGCATTGCTGCAAAATTAAGTTCAGGTTTTCTCCTGAAACTCACAGGCTCAGGCTCCCAGCTCTCCAATCACGTCCCAGGCCTGACCTTACCTGAGAAATATGAAGATGGCTTTCTGATAAGAGACCCCATCCACCAGGTCATAATAGTCTAGGAAAGGTTTGATGGCATCTATGAGGCCAGCGTGCATTTTATCCATTTCATCAAATATGAAGATGGAGCGTGCACAGGCAGTCACATTGCCTCGAATCCACAGCTGTAACTGATCCTGAATTACAAGGGGAAAAGGCAATACAAAGTTTTTATCAAGTGGAATCAAACAATAAGCATGAGCACTGTTGACTACAACTCCTTTTTACCACTAAGAACAATGGCTACGTTTATGGAGTGCTTCCTGTGTGCTCAGCACTGCATTGAGAACTTTACAAGCATGAGTTCTCTTGTTCCTCACAATTGTCCCATGTGGTGGACAATGTCATACCCATTTTACAGATGAGAAAACTGAGGCAGAGAGCTTAATCAACTTGCCCAAGATCACAAAATTAGTATGCGGCAGAGCTGGGATCCGAACTCAGCTCTGCCTGATTCCAAAGCCCCACACTTTGATTATAATTCCTATGCTGTGATATGTCACACTGATGCTCTGTGAGTTGCTGGTCCTTGTCATCAAAACGGCGACATTAATACATATTCCATGTACACCAGCCTTCTTGGAAGAAAGCAGAGACCAAGTGACCTACCTCTCATTCAATCCTAAGAACAGCCTGGAGAAGGTGCTCTTTCAGATGGGGAAAGTTAAGGGACGCAGACTCACTTCAGTGAGGTAACTACAGAGCACACATGCTCAGGGCTAAGTTTGGTAAGGCAGCACTCGAGTGTCTGAAATACATCTGCCTAAACAGAAACGTGTTTAGGTAGTTCTTACAGTACTAAGCAATCAAGGTTAAGAGGGCTTTTAAGCCATTTAACCAGAAAGTTGAGCTGTTGTTCTGTATAATCCTTACCTAGGTTTTTTTTCTCTTACTGGTGAGGTGGGAAAATTAGCTATTTGTTTTCTGAGGAAAACTCTGGAAGTTACTTTGTAGGTCTTATTATTACTTTGGTTTTTAGTTGGCTACTATGATCATGGTTACAATGTTCCATGTGTGTATCTAATCTAGGCAGTTAAGTCTACCCGGCTGGGTATGGGCTAGCCTGTTCACAGAAACTTAGGAGAGCTGAAGTGGCTTGCCTGAGTTCACAAAACAAGTTAACTATTTAAACTAGAATTCACTCCAGATATGTTAGGTTTCAACAGCCAAGGTTTTCCCACTCTGCTACCTAGACTTACAAACAATAAAAGAGAACCTATATTAAGCACTCTGGGGTAGACACTGTCAAAGCACTGTTCACATGTTTTACTGTGGCCTCCCAAAACCCACCAAGGTAATTACTATTATATTCTCTATTTTGTTGTTCTTAGCTGCAGTCAAGTTGAGGTGATCCCGTGTGTGCAGGGTAGAACTGCTCTATAGGGTTTTCAAGGCTGTTACCTCTCGAAAGCAGAGCACAGGATTGTCTTCCAAGGTGCTACTGGGTGGGTTTGAACTGCCAGACTTTAGGCTGGTAGTTGAGCACTTAATGTTCACTTGTACCACCCAAGGAATCCTTCCCTATTCTATAGATGAGGAAATTGAGGCAGAAAGGTTAAGTAACTTGCCCAAAGTCACACAGCTATTTAGTGGAGCCTGAATGCTAACTAGGGTGACCAACTCATCCCAATTTGCCTGGTACTTAACCCAGTTTTAGCACTGAAAGTCTGGCATCCTGGGAATCCTGGTTGATTAGCGACCCTAATGCTAACCTAGGCAGAATGGAAAAATGTGTTCCAATAGGTCAGGGCTAAATACTGGCTCTCCCAGTTTGTTACATGGATTAAAAAAGGCAATGCTGTTAGGTGCCATCCAGTCAATTCCAATTCATTATGACACCATGTGACAGCAGAACTGCCCCATAGGGTTTTCTTGGCTGTAGTCTTTATGGAAGCAGATCGCCAGGTCTTTCTCCTGCAGATCCACTGGATGGGTACCAACTACTGGCAGCCGAGCACCTGTTTGCTTAACCATTTTTGCCACCAAACAAACAAACCTACCCTGTTGCCGTTGAGTCGATTCCAACTCATAGCGATCCTACAGGACAGAGTAGAACTGCCCGACTGGGTTTCCAAGAAGCGGCTGGTAGATTTGAACTGCCAACTTTTTTGGTTAGCAGCGAGTGCCACCATGGCCTCTTAAAAAGGCAATAGTTAACATTTATTGGAATGCTAATGTGCCAGGCACCATGTTAAGTACTTTACATACAGAACTAAATTCACACAGCCACCATTTTACAGATGAGCCTGAGAGGTGAGGCGACTTTCCCAAGATTACACAGCTGGTGGCATGGAGAGCTAGGACTCAAATCCAGGTGTGTCTGCTGCCAAAGACCAGGCTGTTAATAAGTGAGTTAAACTGTAAAACCGCTTTGCAACAGTAAGTTAAAACATACGGAGGTCTCTCTAGAAACATTTCATTTATAAAATGAGTTAGGTGTGATCATCTTTAAGTTGGATCTGATTATGTCCATCTCTAAAATTCTATGATCCCACTTACTAAACTGGGTATCACTGGACCTGTTTTCAGAAACCACCACAAAGGTATGATGGTATAATTGTGCCAAGCATCTCAAATACTCTGTAACTTCCAGATCTTTCCAACAGGAACTGACACATTTAGCCATTTTCAGTGTTCACTACTTTCAACATGGAATTCCCAAATCCCATTCCACAACAAAGAAATCCCAAACCCAGCATCATCCAGGAAGGATTCCAAAATTCTGCCCTTGCCTTATACAGGGTAATGTTCGAGGCGTGTGGAAAGTGCAGTGTGGCCACAAACAGGTGGACATAGTCACTGTTCAGACCACCCTCATAAATATTCTCTGCGATGATTTTGCTGACAAAATTTTTGCCGGTGCCAGTCCATCCATGTAGAGAGAGGGTGAGAGGTTTCTTGGGTTTTGGGTTGCTTATGAAGCCAAACACGGCATTTACGATGACTTTCTTCACAAGATGTTGTCCAAAGAGCTTGTTGTCCAGATCCTTCTGTAGCGCTGGGAAAAACAAAGCCAGTAAGGAGTACGGGAAGAAACAGCTGGTAAAATTTAGCAAAGTTTAACAGGCCCATGTGAAAGCCAGCAAGGCCAGCTAAGTTCTTCGAGCATCTTGTGAAATGCTGAAGTAATGTGAACTGTAGGTCCAGGAAGCTCTTCCTTTACTAATCTTGCTTATTCTAACGCCCTGGCCGTGAACCAGGCGGCTTTCTATTGGGAGGCTGAAAGGGTCCTTGGCTTTACTGCCTTTGCCACCTGTTTGCACCCCAAACCCCTGCTCTGCTCCTCCCACCCCAAGGCAGGTCAAGAAAAGGGCTGCAGTTTAGCCACCACTGGTCTGCTGCGGAAGAGTCCCCACCATCCTTCCTGTCCCCAGCCATGATGGAGGCAAAACTCTCACTAGAGAAATCTGAAACACGGTCCATACCCCCAGTTTCTGCGTGAAGCAGCTCAAGCTGCGGCTCCAGTATCAGAGGCGAAGGTCCAGTCTGTCGTCGTGGTCAAGGAACCAGGCCCCAAGCTACACTCGGGCCACTCGGATTCCTGCGTCCGGGCCCCAGCCAGCCTCTGGCCCCTGCCCAGGCCCACCCCAGTTCTGCGCAGCCTTCTAACCCACCTGCAGCACCGACCCACACCTCTGACATCCCAGCCCGAGGGCCAGCTCCCAGCATCTGCCTCAGCCCTACCTTCCCGGCTGAGGCTTCGCTTCTGGCCGCAGCACTCTGCAAAGAGGCAGTAGAGGCGCGGGTAGGAGATGTAGCCGGTGAGGACGCTGGCCAGGGCCAGCCCCAGGCTGATGGGCTCCACCGCCCGCACCACCAACGGCGCCAGGAGGAGCAGGCCCAGCGCGGCCCGCTCCAGCTTCATGCCCGGACCCACCCAACCCTGCCAAATCTTTGGTTTACCGCCGTAAAGCGCTACTGCGCGACTAGCGCTTCCGGTTCCTCCCCGCCCCAGCCTACGGCTCTGAGCGTGGCGAGTCTCCACGCTATATTTGTGGCCGCCATCTTTCTGAGGGGCAGAGCCGTTTCCTGCTTCCGGAAGGTCTGGGGCGGTAAGCAGCTGACGGCAATTTTTTTTGTTTTTTAGATACTGCACTTTATTTTTTAGAACAGTTTTAGATTTACAGAAAAATTGAGAAGATAGTACAGAGTTCCCACACATCTTCCCCTATTAACATCTTACATTAGTATGCTACATTTCCAATTAATGAACCAATATTAATACATCAGTAGCAACTAAAGTCCATACTTGATACAGATTTCCTTGGTTTTTACCTAATGACCTTTTTATTTTCCAGGATCCCATGCACATTTAGTTATTATGTCCCTTTAGGCTCTTTTTGGTTGTGACAGTTCCTCAGACTTTTTTTTAAATTGTGCTTTAGATTTTTTACAGAGTAAATTCGTTTCTCATTAAACAATTAATACACATATTGTTTTGTGACATTGGTTGCCAGCCCTGTGATGTGCCAACACTCTCCTCTTCTTGACCTGGGGCTCTCCATTTCCATTCGTCCAGCTTTCGTGTCCCCTCCTGCCCTCTTTTCCTTGCCACTAGGCTGGTGTGTCCGTTTAGTCTCATCATATACATGGTTAAGCTACGTATATTATTAATCTTTGGCTGAAGGGTAAGTCTCAGGGATGACTTCAGTATTGAGTTAAAAGGGTATCTGGGGGCCATATGCTCGAGATTTCTCCAGTCTGTGTCAGACCAGTAAGTCTGGTCTTTTTTTGTGAGTTAGAATTTTGTTCTACATTTTTCTCCAGCTCTGACTGGAACCCTCTATCGAGATCCCTGTCAGAGCAGTCGGTGGTGGTAGCCAGGCACCATTTAATTGTGCTGGACTCAGTCTGGTGGAGGCTATGGTAGCTGTGGCCCATTATTCCTTTGGACTAATCTTTCCCTTGTGTCTTTGGTTTTCTTCATTCTCCTTTGCGCTAGACAGGGTGGGACCAGTGGAGTATCTTAAATGGCTGCTCACAAGCTTTTAAGACGCCAGACACTACTCACCAAAGTAGGATGTAGAACATTTTCTTTATAAATTAAACTATGTTATGCCACTTGAGCTAGATGTCCCCTGAGACCATGGTCCTCAGCCCTCAGGGTCTCAGACTTTTCTTGTTTTTGATGACCTTAACAGTTTTGAGGAGTACTGGTCAGGTATTTGTAGAATGTCCCTCAATTAGGATTTCTCTGATGTTTTTCTCATTAGGCAGGGATTACGGGTTTTGTGAAGATCACAGAGGTAAAGTGTCATATCAAGGGTACATACTCTCAACATGATTTATGAACTGTTGTGTTGATTTTCATCACCTGGCTAAGATAGTGTTTGTCAGATTTCTCTACTGTAAAGTTAGCACCCCACCCCCCCTTTCATACTGTCCTCTTTGGAAGAAACTCACTATGTTTAGCCCAAACTTAACGAGTGGGGAGTTACGCTTCTCCTCCTTGTGGGTGGAAAATCTACATAAATTATTTGGAATTCTTCTACATGGGAGATTTGTCTAATTTCCCCCATTTATTTATTTGTTCAATCATTTATATAAGTATGGACTCACGAATATTTATTCTGTACTTTGGATTATAATCCGATACTTCTTTATTTCTTGCTCAAATTGTTCCAGCTTTGGCCATTGGCAGTTGTTTTAGTTGACTCTTGTGTCCCTTTTACATACCCCTGTCAATTTGGTAGTGATTGTTTTTTTGGTTTGTTTTGTTTTTAGCACTTCTTTTACTTTCTAGCACTACATGATGCCCTGGGCTCTTCTTGTATATTTCCTACCCCAGTCCTAGAATCAGCCATTTCTTCAAGGAACTCTGGTTCCATTTATTGGAGAATGGTGTTAGAAACCAAAATCTGGGTGCTTGGTGTGCTAGTTGCTACAGAGTTATCATTTATTTTAGGCCCTCTCAGCTGACAGAGCAAAGAAATATATGTGTGTATACTAACCCATGTACATACGCATATCTATAAATACTTCTATATGTAACTACCTGTATCTATATTAGACTGAACATGAGTTTGTACTAATGTTTCCAACTCTAATCCATCACCATATGGATCATAGGAGCCTCCTCCCTTTGTTTATCTGTAAATTCCCATTTCAACAGTGAGAAACCTGGCTCCCACCATCTGGTGACCACTTTTAAAACAGGCAAAAGGCTACACTTTCTCCAGCAAAGGAAACTCTGGCAAGAAGGGTGTCATTCACTTACTCACCCATCCATTCCATTCCATAAATACTTGACTGCCAGGGAATATGGTAGGCCCTCAGTATTCAACTTGGTTACCCCTGCACATCATAGGGACCTGACAAATGTTTGCTGAAATATTTAAAAAAAATTTTTTTTATTGTACTTTAGATGAAGGTTTACAGAACAGATAGTTTCTCATTAAACAGTCAGTACACATATTGTTTTATGACATTGGTTAACAACCCCACAACATCAACACTCTCCCTTTTTGATCTTGGAGGACCTTTTTTTTGGTGAAAATTTACATAGCCAAAGTTACACCATTTCAAAAGTTTCTACATGTACAATTCAGTGACATCGATTACATTCTTCCAGTTGTGCTGATATTCTATCCTTTTCCAAATTATTTCATCACCATTATCTTCAACTCACTGCCCCCTAGGCTTCCCATCAAACCCTTTCAGTTGCTGTTGTTAATTTGATCTCACATAGATAATTCTTCTTTTTTTTGTACCTTAGATGAAGGTTTGCAGAACGAATAGTTTCTCATTAAACAGTTAGTACACATATTGCCCTATGACAATGGTTAACAACCCCACGACATGTCAACACTGTCCCTTCTCAAGGATTCCCTATCACCAGCTTTCCTGTCCCCTCCTGCCTTCCAGTCCTTGTCCCTGGACTGCTGTGTCTCATTAGTCCAGTTTTGTTTTATGAAGCTGTCCAATCCCTGGCTGAACGGTGAACTTCGGGAGTGACTTCACCACTGAGCTAAAAGGGTGTCCGGGGACCATACTCTCGGGGTTTCTCCAGTCTGTCAGGCCAGTAAATCTGGCCTTTTTTTCGTGAGTTAGAACTTTGTTCTACATCCTTTTCCAGCTCTGTCCAGGACCCTGTATTGTGATCCTGGTCAGAGCAGTCAGTGGTGGTAGCCGGGCACCATCTAGCTGTATTGGACTCCAGGTTGTTTATATCTTTTTGCTATTGTGAACAGTGCTGCAGTGAATATGGGTGTGCATATGTCTATTTGTGTAACAGCTCCTATTTCTCTAGGATATATTCCTAGGAGTGGGATTGCATTTTGTAGTGCTCTTTTTTGTGGTGCTGACATTTTCTTTGTTCCTCTTACTCTCCTGTGCTGAGTTCCTTTTGTTTGTGGATTTTTTTTCATTTCTTTTGTTTTTGTAGGTTTTGTTTTTACTGAGACTTTATGTTTTTTTCTTCTTTATTTTGATGAATAGGTTTATTAACTTCCTTTGTGGTTACCTTGAAATTTATCCTTATCTTCCTAGATTTCAACCAGTCCATTATTACTTGGTATTGCCTTGCCTTCTTCTCAGTTAGCAGGTTCTATACCTACACTGTTTATTCCCTCTTTTATTGTTCTGATGCTGTTGCCATTTACAGATTAACCTCTCTGGTTCTCTGTTGTAATTCTTTTGGTTTTGCATAGTCCTTAAGAGTTCACTTCCTAGGTTGGTATCTGGCTAGTACAATCCTGTGTCCTATATTCAGCCAGTGGTCTGATGTTGTTTGTTCTCAGATCAGAGGACTCCCTTTAGTAAGTCTTGTAAGTTTGGTTTGGTTTTTACATAGTCCCTTAATTTCTGTTTATCCGGAAATGACTTAATTTCACCATCATATGTGAACAAGAGTTTTGCAGGATATATTATTCTAGGCTGGCAATTTTTTCTTTCAGGGTTTTATATATGTCATACCATTGCCGCCTTGTCTGCATGGTTTCTGCTGAATAATCCAAGCTTAGCCTTATTGTTTCTCCTCTGTATGTGACTTTTTGTTTTTCTCAAGCTGCTCCCAGGATTCTTTGTCTTTGGTTTTAGCGAGTGTGATTATGATATGCCTTGGTGATTTTCTTTTGGGGTCTATCCTATATGGGGCTCATTGAGCTTCTTGGATGGTCAGTTTTCATCTTTCATGATATTGGGGAAGTTTTCTGTTAGCAATTCTTCAGTGATCCTCTCTGTGTTTTCTGTTTTCTCTCCCTGTTCTGGAACTCCGATCACTCAGATTTTTGCTTTTGATTGTATCCCACATAATTCTCAGGGTTTCTTCATTTTTCTTCGTTCCTTTTTCTGATTTTTCCTCAAACAGAGTTATATCCAAGTGTTTGTCTTCAGTTTCACTGATCCTGTCTTCCATCGTTTCAAACCTGCTTCTCAGCCCTTCTATGACTGTCCATTTCTGAAAACTTGTTGTTTATCTTTTGGATTTCTAGTTGTGAATTTATTTTAGTATTTTGTTCCTGTATTATTTTCTTGAATTCTTCCATTTTTTTGCCTGTATTTTCCATGAAATTTATCTGCCTTTTCCATGCATTTGTCTATTTTTTCCTCATTTTTTGTCTGCTTTTTACTTCAACTCTTGGATAATTCTGAATATTAGACATTTGAATTCCCTATGTTAGGTCTAGTGCCTTTTCTTCTACTGGAAGGTCATCTGGTGTTTTATTTTGGACGTCTACTGGAACCATCCTGTCCTGTTTTTGTAGATGTTTTGATATTGTCTGCTGTCTTTGGGGCATTTAGTGGTTATTTTCCTTGTTTATTGATTGTAGATTTGTTTTGTCCTGTTTTTTTGTTTTATTTGGTTATGTTTGAGCAGGCGGGCTGTACGTTCTTTGTTGTTTGCTCGTCTGTGGGCACAATACTTTTCACCTCCTTCTCCAATGGGCAGGGTCAGTCACTCAGGTATGGTACAGCGGGGCAGGTCCAGCTGAAGGGGAGTTGCTGGGGTGGGTTGTTTGTGGCACATACCAGGGGTGAGAGTGCGGACTGGGAATCAGTGCAGGGTAGGTTCCAGTAGGCCGTGCCTGTGCTATCTGGGAGTGTGATGTTCAGCGCATGGTGCAGATAGGCAGGAAGGAGGGGGTAGATTGTGATGTGTGGAGCTAAGATCGGTATGGGAAAGAAGAGAGAGAGGAGAGAGGAACAGGAGCCAAAAACATACACACAAACAAAAAAGAGTGCTAAGGGAGCTTGCTAGTGGAGTGGAAAGATAAGTGACTGAGAAATGGGGAAAAACAAAAATGAAAAAAAAAAAAGCATAAAAGAAAAAAATGAATAAATCGAGAAACTGGAAATGAAGAAAGACAAAAAGTGAATAAGAGAGAGAAGAAAACAAAGCAAAAAAAAAAAAAACCCAAAACCAACAACAAAAAAAAACAAAAACAAAAAAGACAAGAAAAAAGAAATGCCCCCAGGGATATCCCTGTGCATCTGTGCAGAGTAAGGGACTAGCCTCCAAGCTACGTGGTGCTGCCTGGCTAGAAGGGGCTCCCAAGCCGAGAAAAGAAAAAAACCAACAAATCAAAACAGAACAAATCAGAGCAAACAAACAAAAAAGCCCTGGGGGTCCCACCAGTGTGGCGGCATGAGCTGGGAAGCAGTTTCACAGTTGAGCAGTGTTTTGCAGCCTTTCAGAAAGAAGCAAAGATGGCACACGGAGCCAGATATTTGAGAGAAAGGAGGGGGAGGTGGTGAGAGGTAAGGAAGAAATCTAAAGAAGCAGAGAAAAGCAATACCAGCAGCCAACAAAAGGCACTCAGGGCACCGGCCAGTGCAGACGGGTGGAATCCAAGCGACACCGGGGTGAAGCTAGTGCTTCCCAGCCAAGCGGCTGTGGTTGCAGGAAGCAGAGGAGGCTAAGTGGGGGGTGGGAAAGCCTATACTGCTGGTTACCAGTTGTTAATGTCTTCTGCTGGAAGCTCCGTGAAGCTGCCTTCTTGTACCGCCTGTTCACTGATCTCCAATAGGAGTCCAAGATGGCGGATCCGTGCTGCGGTAGCTGATAGGGGACCTCTGCATGCATCTCTCCTCGCTCACTGTTCTTGGTCAGTTTCTTATTCCATTCGGTGCTTGGCTGAGTTCTTTATCTCTTCATTTGATGCTTAAGGGTTTCAGAATTGGCATATGACTCTGTTTGACTTAGTTTTTCTGATCTTTGCTGTGGAGGGACAGCATGGTGCTTTTGACTATAGTGCCATGTTGCCTGGTCTGTGTTGAAATATTTTTAAGGTTCAACTTTTTGACATTGTGAATGAATAGCTTCTTTTATAAGGATCAGCACAAAGTTAGTTCCTTGAGGTAGAGGTTAAAGATGTCCCAAATGTCCAACTTTTCTAAACTGCTGTATCACTCCATCATCTCTAACATCAACTATCCTCCTCCTCCCCTCAGCGTTCTCCCTCCCATCTTTGGGTTCCATAATTTGCTGCAATATCTCACAGAACTCACAGACCATCAAGGAAATGGCTCACGTGGTTGTGGAGGCTGGCAGGTCCCAAATTTGTGCTTCAGGCATCAGGCTGAAGGCTTCTCCTGACTCTGTTTGCAGGGGCTGACAAACCCAAATTGGCAGGTCAGTGACAGGCTGCTAGCTCACAAGGCTGCAGAAGCTGGGGAATCAAGTCAGACAATAGGCTGCTGGTTCAAGTTCCAAGAACGGGAGGTCAGATGATGAGCCAGATGCAGGATCCAGAGCAAGAGAAAGAGCTTTGCCAGAGCATACGTATATTGGATAGAGACCATACCCTCAAGGAAACTCCACTTACTTGTGACTAGAATAAGGGTAGTAAGGGTAGTGACTTGAGTCACACCCTCTAGTAAGGCGGTGACTCAAGATACATCTCACCCTAATCCTTCCTCATTAACATAACAGACAGTTCACTCCCAAATGGGACCATAACCATAGGCACAGAAGCTAGGATGACATGTCACAACATGGAGGACAACTGCATCAGACCACAAAATTGAGGATGGCTACATCATTACATGACTGCCAAATTACATCATTACATAACCACTGAAAATCATGGCTCAGGCAAGTTGATACATTACCTTAACCGTCACAGATTCCATACACCTTATTTGCATTAGCAGCAAGCTATCTGATCCCCTTGGAGGACCATAAGCACCTTATCTGCATAGTCCCACCCAATCATTGTGTGGGAATCACAAAGATATGGCTAGAAGGGCCAAATTAAGTAATTCATTGCACCACACATTATATTAAAAATAACATGGTATTGAGCACCTATTATAAACCAAACAGTTTGCATATCATCTCTCATCCTCACCATGCTGGAGGTAAGGATTATTCACTCATACATTCCCTCATGTTTTTGAGGACCACCTACATATCAGGCAATGGGCTAGGTCCTGAGGATTCAAAGAAAAAATAAGGGATACATACTTTCTGCCTTCATTGACCTTGCATTCTAGTGGAGAAAACAAAACTATTTTCATTTTACAGATGACAAAACTGAGGCTCAGAGGGAAAGGTATTTGTCCAAGGGCACAATTAGTAAGCTGTGAGCAGGGCTCAGACCTGACTGACACCAGAGCCAAATCTCTTTAAAGGCAACACCCACTCTAAATCAGCCCAGAAGTTAATTGAACTGTTCCTTCCTCATCCTGACGTGTTACTGCTCAGGAAAAATGACAGCACAAGTAGCCATGTACTTGTGACAGTCACTGGACACTGGATTGGTGGGAGCATGTCTGTGTCTTTTGAACTAAATGAGAAAGTCTATCTCAGTAATTCAGTTTTGCATTTGAGCTGTCCAACCCCTGGACTCTGAAAAATTACCTAATGTTGGTTAAAGAAACACATTACAAGCAACAAAGCTGGATTCATTTCGTATTTAATAATTATGTGCTAAAAGTGATAGAATTTTTTTTTTTTTTAATGAAAAGAAACAGGTAACTTTGTAAAAGCCAGAAAATATGAATGTCCCTTTGGTCCCATCCTACATATTTCTGCTGCCAGATGGATCCACTCTAGACAGGCTGCAATGAAGTATGTAGTTTTGAACCCCATTCCAGATATTTGGAAGAAGACATGATTGCATATATAATAATAAAAGCACAATCTAAAGGGTATTATCTCACCCTGAACACATAGCTGTTTCCTCCTGATCCAGAACAAACAGAAAGTCAACATATTTACAGATAAGATTTAATAATGCTCACAAGAATAGAGTTTGTCCCCAAATAGGAAAACTGTATATTTTGTTTCAAAAGGTTATAAATTCATTGCTTGAAAAATCCAGCAGGTAGGCAGCAGCACCGAGAGTCTGTTTTTGGAACTGTCCACTAATAAATCATCAGATCTTGTCCATGAAACCTGTTTCCGTGGGAGGAGGAGGTGCTATTTACATCCCATCCTGCATTTCTCCCCTTCAGCCACCCTCAGTACCGCCTGTTCATCTTCTTGAACTTCTCATAGTGATAGTCATCAGTGGCCTTCTCATTAGAGGGACGCTTGCGGTTAGGAGGAGACCCTGAGAGGAAAAGAATGGGAAAGGCTGTTTGCCATGCTAGAACCCACTTGCCAGATTTTTTAAGTCCACACAGGCAACGATCATGCCTGCTGCATTCCCCAGAGGAGCCCCAGGGTCTAACCCAGTGAACAGGAACACAGTAGGGCCAGTAAATACCTGTTATTGAATAAATGAAAATAATAAGCATACACTAAAGTCAAGTGCCAGCCGAAATATGCTGACATCAGCACTAAATAGGTGACCAATAACTAACCCGCTGCCATCAGGTCGATTCCGACTCACAGCGACCCTATAGGGCAGAGTAGAACTGCCCTGCAGGATTTCCAAGGTTGTAAATCTTTATGGAAGCAGACTGCCACATCTTTCTCCTGTAGAGTGGTTGGTGGGTTCCAACCACTGACATTTTGGTTGACAGCCAAGCACTTATCCACTGTGCCACCGGGGCCCCTAGCTGAACAATAGTAGGCATTATTTCCTTTAATCCTCACAACTACCCTAGACAGGGGCATATCACCATCCCTGCTCAGAGAGGTTAGGTGACTTGCTTAAGGTCACTTAGAAAGTGAAGGCAGGCTGAGGTCTGAACCCACATCTGGAGACTCCACTACATGTTAATAACATGAAACTATTCTGGGATCAAGGACATACAACTAAAATATTACAAAAAATAATTTCCCAGGTAGGAAGTAAGAAAACACATCAACAGGGTGAATTTTTGTAAACTTCAACAAATTTAGCATTTCTTCAGAATTACACCATTGTTGACAGAAAAGATGACACCACCTGGTGCTGGTGAACATGTGGGGAAAGGGCACTGTTAGATGCTGGCAATGGGAGAACAAGTTAGCATCACATTTCTGGAGGATAAATCGGCAAAATCTCAGAATGTGGCCTAAGGACATGATATATTTAAGAATGATCAGGAAAGCATTGTTTGAAATAGGGAAAAACTGGAAAAAATCTAAGAGTCCAACAAGAAGGGCATGGTTAGACTACAGTACATCTATCTACACAATGGAACATGATACTGCCAATAAAAATGAAAACACTGAATTGTACATGTAGAAATTGTTGAACTGGTGCGTGTTTTGCTGTGTATATTTTCACCAAGAAAAAACAAAAACATCATTTACTGTCATGGAGAGACATGCAAGGTGTATTACTGAAAGATTATACACAAAAATGTTAATAGTGGTTGTCTTTGGGTAGTGACATTACGAATAATTTTTTTTTTTTTGGAGGAGTGGGTATGATTTTTTAAAAATTTTATATAGAACATAAAATTTGCCATTTTAACCATTTTGAACTATACAATTCAATGGCATTAATTATAATTTACAATGTTGTGCAACCACCACCATTATCTATTTCCAGAACTTTTTCATCATCCCAAACAGAAACTCTGTACCCGTTAAGCAATAACTCCCCATCAGCATGTTTTCAAGGTTCATCCATGTTGTAGCATGTATCAGAACTTCATTACTTTTTATGGTTGAATAATATTCTACTGTATGTATGTACATTTTGCTTACCCATTCATCTGCTGACTTTAATTCATTTTTGCAATTATTGAAATTTTCTAATTTTTGGGATCTGTACTATATCAATAGCCTACTAAATCCTTGAGACAGCTCAAGAGGTTCTGCTACTATTCCCATTTTATAGATGAGGAATATGAGGCTTGGAGAGGTGAAGGCATGTGGTTGTGGTTCAGAGCATGGACTGGAACCCAGATGCCCCTGCCCAGCCCACTCTGCCTCTGTGAGCCCTCGAGCGCTCACCCCAGAGCACTGACGGCTGCAGGCAGCCCTGCTGTACTCACGCTCAGGCTCTGGCTTCTCCGTGTCGCCCACTCTCAAGGGCCGGGCTTTGGGTTCTTCTTTGTTTCTCCGTATGGGGGCGTTGAGCTCCTCATGATAAACTGGACCAAAAGAGATCAGGGGACATGTCAGACTGTATGTGGGGTTCCCAATGGGTGGGGGCAGGGGTGGGCTGCTTTCCCAGAGATGCTTACATCGGTTGTGCTGCACATAATTCACAGCCATGTTGGTGGGCACGAAGGATGTCTCACTGTCTTTCTTCTTATTCTGCTGCTCTGCCAGCAGTCGGGCCTTGGCATCCTCCGTGGAAATAATATTTTTTATTTTGGCACTACAGGGAGAAAGGAGCCAGACCATGGATTAGATTCATAGCATGTTTGGCACTCAGACGGAAATGGCTAGTAAGGCTGGCAACCCACCACTGCACAAGGAAATCATCTTTCTTAGGGCACAGTTCTCTCCAGCTTCTGGTTAAGAGGATATCAAGTCTAAGAGGAGTTAAGTGAACTGTCTAAGGCTCAGAGCTAGTAAGGCTAGAAAAGATTTGAGAACTCAGGCATCTCCCAACTTTCTATTACACCCAAAGATGATTCTGACCATTGTATTTCTTCCATGGCAATCCCCTTTCAAAGCAGATATTTTGTAGTTAAAATGAAAGGAGGATCGCAGAGTGAGGGGTTGGTTGAACCTTTAACATTGCTTCCGCTAGAATAAAACAGAAGAATAAAAGGTCCTGATTAGAACAGTTGAAGAGCTGTGACAAAGGTTAAAAACTTTTGCTTTTAGCGGTCAGGGTCCCTTAAGCCTCTTCAGCTACGCTGACTAAGCCTTGCAACCCTGAAACTCCTGGCAACAACCATCTCATGCCTGCCACAAAGAATGATAATAGTTTATATTTGTAAGTTTCCAAGGAGACAGGTAAGAAATAGTCCCCTTAAATTTTAACTGGGAAGCAGAGAGCTCTTCCTTTTGCCTAGGGCCAGAGGGAGGCGAAACAACGGGCCTGAAACGCACTCAATGCCGAGGTCCACCTCAGGGATGCCGCTCAGCATCTGGTTGGAAAGCATCTCCTCAGTTTTCTTTGCTGAGGAAACACGGATGTTTTCTGGAAGTTCATAAAGACAGTCCTCTGCATTCTTTGGCTTTACTTTCTGTTCCTCATGTTCCACAATCCCCTTCCTCTTCTTCAGCTCTGTCTCAATATATTTCATCCTAAAATGAGAAACACACAGGCCTCAGGGAGGAAACAGGAGCTCAGAACAGGTGTTTTCTAAATTAATGGTCCCTAACACTAACAAAAAGGAGCCCTGGTGGTGCAATGGTGAAGCACTTGGCTGGTAACTAAAACGTTGGCTGTTAGAACCCACCAGTGGCTCCCTGGAGAAAAGACCTGGTGTGGTGATCTGCTCCTGTGAAGACTACAGCCTAGAAAACCCTATGGGGCAGTTCTACTCTGTCTTATAGAATTGCTATGAGTCAGAATTTATTCAATGGCATACACCACCACCACTAACAAACAGACCAGCATCAGTCCATGATAAAGCTTTCATCATTCCATGGCGAAATGAGAAAAATAACTTGAGTTTTTTCATCAAGCTAAATTATTTCAATTTAAAGCAATGGCCTATATTGTAAGATTATACTCTATCGTGTTACAATATGTAAGATTCTTTGAAGATAGAAAGATGGTAGATGGTAGCTATTTGCTTAACAGCCTTGTTGGGAAAATAAAAAGTGGGCAAGTCCATATTTATCCCTAAAATCTAAATCCTAAGATACACCCTTTTAAAGAATTTTCAGGAAGTTTTCAAAGTTCTCAAGCGTGGGAGGTGAGGCGAAGGAGGCCAACTCTGACATCTTTGGAAAATCAAAAATGTCATCATTGATGAAATATCTTAGACTCTATCTGGCTGGAGCCCACCCCCAGTTGTTCATAGCCGTAGACCTACATGTCTGCATCCTCATCCCTTCGGTTGGTTTCTGCGGAAAATGATGTCCCCAGGTGGAGGTCTTCTTCTTCACTAATCCTATAGGGAAAGAACAGTGAGGGCAATCTTTAAAGTTACAACTCAATGAAACAGGCACACAACAAAATAAAGGATAGTATGATGCTGTTTATGTTTGGGGAAAAATGAAATATACATGGCATGTAAATAGAAGAAACTCTAGAAATATATGCAAGCAAACTGCTGACCTCTAGGAAATGAGAGGATCCTTTTATTTTTTAAACTTTTGTACTGATTGAGTGTAATTGTGTTTTTTGTTCTTAAAAAAGAAAGTAATAATAATAACCTTTATCTTTTGTAAAAAAAAAAAAAAAAAAAAAATCTTTTAGCAAAGGAGTCTACCAACCTCACTCTAAGGCTCTCTGAGAGCAAAAGGGCCCAGACACATGCTAAAGGTGGGTTTACACCCTAGCACGTCCTGTACTTACTTATCTTTGCCCCTCTCCTTCAGTTTCTTCATGTCCACCATACCACCTGTCTTCATCTGAAAGGGATCATCCTATAGAAAGAAAATGCAGTTTAGAAGGAGCATCTATATAACTGGCAGTAGAATCTCCTTAAAGAAAAAGAAAAACAAACAAAACAACCACCCACCTAAGAAAGGGCAGCCACATCTCCCCACAGCCCAGGGAGGGCCCCACAACTTACCACTAGAGTGGTCTCTTCCTGTACTTTCTCCCCCACCAGCAGGGCCACAGCACTGAGAAAAACCAAAAAGTAAGAGAGAGAGAGAGAGAATATTTCAGATATCAGGAGGAATACTCTGGAGGTCTGTAAGTTACATTAGTGCAAAGCCGCCTGGAATAAGCCCACAAGAATAAAACAGCTCAATAAACACTCTAGTTTCTAGAGGATGCAGGGGGTGGCAGTGAAGTGGTACACCTTCCCATAAAGCCATTTGGTATCCCCTTAGCCTGGTAATCTCTTTTCTAAGATTTTGCCTTCAGGGAAAATGCAGCGAAAGACAAACGGAAGAGATTATCTATTGCAGCCTTAGTTGATGGTGAAAATTTACAAAATTACCTACATGTCCCAAAATAGGGGATTAGTTAATAAATTATGGTACATACATCTTGTGGGATATTACGTAGCCATTAAAAAGTTTATGAAAGGAGGCTGGGCCAAGATGGCAGAGTAGTCAGATGCTTCCGGTGGTCCCTCCTATTACAAAACCCGAAAAAACAAGTGAATCGAATATATATGACAATCTAGGATCCCTGAACATCAAAGGCAAAGTTGAGGAATCAGACTCAGTAGCAGAGGGAGAGAGGGTTCAGAAGCAGCAAGGAGTTGCTAGACCTGACCTGGCAGGAGCTGGAGCCCTTCAGGCTGGATCAGCTTGTGTGCATGGTGAGGCAAACAGTAGCGTTCGGGGGAGTGCGTTTTCCACATTAGGTGAGACGCAGCGGCAGAGAGTTCTACTCAGGCATCCAGCACCAGTGAGAAGCAGCGCTCGATCGGCGAAAGATAGGTACTTGCATCTGGCCTACCGTGGGGATCAAAAACACCCCCCTTTGGGAAAAACCTCTCTCCCGTTTACCTCCCTGCTCCCTACTCTGCACTGGGTCTGGGAAGGCTTCACCAACTGCCGAGTCACCTGGGGCAGAAGTAGGACCCGTCACGCGCCCTGAGCCATTCTCGCGGCTTTGGAGAGGGAACAAATTAACAAATGGGAAAAAATAATCTGCTGGCTCCCCTAAGCCAGGAACTCAGAGTAGGCACAACTCCTTGCCTAGGCACAGGCATAAGGGGTCCATGGACTCTGACTGCCTTTCACCCCTGCATAGACCTGTGGGGGCTCATTTCAACAGTGTAGGCCTTCATTAGCACAGTACAACAGGGTATATACCTAAAGCCTATTTTCATCTGTATCAGCTATAAGGGAGAGTGGCAGATTTGTGACATTTGACACTACTCTGCCCATAAAGCAGTGTCCTCACCTACCCACATCAGGGGCCTGAGGGCTGGTGGCTCCACCCACACCACCAAGCCACGCGAGACGGGTCCAAGAATAAGTGCTGCCTTCCAGTCCTTACAACCAACAGCAATGGGTGCCCACAGTCTGGCTGCAAAACCCACCTATTTATGTGCTCTAGGGAACAGGGACGTGCCTTCCACCCACACACTAAGGGGCAGCTGTCAGCCCCCTGCCTTGATTAGCACGTGCCCCCCTACTGCAGCCAGATACCTGTGCCTACTCCAATCACTATGCCCATCTAGGACAGTAGGTGAGAGACTGCACCACACAATCAGTGACCAACGACCTGGACACCTGAGCTGAATCCACACAAGGAAAGTAAATGGACTCCTGGGCTCACATACCTAGTAACAGCTCTAGCCACATGGAGACAGGACATGAGAGCTTCAAAGACACTAATAATCAAACTAGCTCACACGAGCAGCCTATTTGGGCATATCAAAACAAAACAAGAAGCTAGGACACAGTAAGCAAACGTAAAATAATAACTTATTGATGGCTCAGAGACAACAGTTAACATCAAATCACTTAAAGAGGCAGGCCATGATGGATTCAGCAAGCTCCCAAAACAAAGAACCAAGAAATCTTCGGGAGGAAGAGAACGTCTTGGCATTACCGGAGGTAGAATTCAAAAGATTAATATACAGAACTCTTCAAGAGATCAGGAAAGAGATCATCAAAACGAAGACCAAGCAAAAGAACACACAGGCAAAGCAACACAGGAACTTAAGAAGGTTATAAAAGAGCATAATGACAAATTTAACATGCTGCAAGAATCCACAGA
Source organism: Dugong dugon (assembly GCA_030035585.1). Taxonomy (NCBI): domain Eukaryota; kingdom Metazoa; phylum Chordata; class Mammalia; order Sirenia; family Dugongidae; genus Dugong; species Dugong dugon. The sequence goes on from CM057471.1 coordinate 74,476,903, forward strand.
GAGACAGCAAACAGAAATCCAAAAGATTAACAATAAAATTTCAGAATTAGACAACTCAATAGAAAGTCATAGGAGCAGAATTGAGGCAATGGAAATCAGAATTAGTGAGACTGAAGATAAAGCACTTGATGCCAACTGATTTGAGGAAAAATCAGATAAAAGAATTTTAAAAAATGAAAAGACCGTAAGAATTATGGGGGACTCTATCAAGAGGAATAACCTATGAGTGACGGGAGTACCAGAACGGGGGGTATAACAGAAAAGACAGAATTGTTGAAGATTTGTTGGCAGAAAACTTCCCTGATATCATGAAAGATGAGAAGATATTTATCCAAGAAGCTCATCGAACCCCACACAAGGTAGATCCCAAAAGAAAGTCACCAAGACATACTACAATCAAACTTACCAAAACCAAACATAAAAAGAGAATTTTAAGAGTGGCTAGGGATAAACGAAAAGGAGAGTCAATAAGAATGAGCTCTGACTACTCAGCAGAAACCATGCAGGCAAGAAGGTAACGGGATCACATATATAAAGCCTTGAAGGAAAAAAACTTGTCAGCCAAGAATTATATATCCAGCAAAACTATCTCACAAATATGATGGCAAAATAAGGATGTTTCCAGATAAACAGAAGTTTAGGGAATTTGCAAAAACCAAACTAAAATTACAAGAAATACTAAAGGAAGTATCAGATAACAACCCAAGACTAAACCAAAGGACAGAGCAACCAGATATCAACCCAGAAAAGGAAGTCAGAAAAATAAATCAAAGCTGAAAGACTGAAAATAGGGAAACAGAGGCATCAATATGTAAAAGATGACAACATTCAAAACAAAAAAGAGGGACTAAACAATGTAGTCATAGATCTTTCATATGGAGAGGAAGTCAAGGCAATATAAAGAAATAAAAGATTGGATTAAACTTAGAAAGACAGGGGTAAATATTAAGGTAGCCACAAGGGAAACTAACAATCCTACACATCAAAATAAAAAACAAGAAAAACATAAAGACTCAGCAAATACAAAATCAACAACAATGAAAAATATGAAAATACATAAAGAAAAACTACTCAGTGCAGAAAATTAAGTGGAACAAAGAAACTGTCAACAACACACAAAAAAAAGACATCAAAATATGACAGCACTAAACTCATACCTATCAATAATCATGGTGAATGAAAATGGACTAAATGAACCAATAAAGAGACAGAGAGTGGCAGAATGGATTAAAAAACACAATCTGTCTATATGCTGCCTCCAAGAGACACACCTTAAAGACACAAACAAACTAAAACTCAAAGGATGGAAAAAAAACATATCAAGCAAACAACACTCAAAAAAGAGCAGGAGGGGCAATATTAATCTCTGACAAAATAGACTTTAAAGCAAAAGCTACCACAAAGGATAAGGAAGGACACAACATAATGATTAAAGGGTCAATACACCAGAAGGACATAACTATACCGAATATTTTTGCACCCAACAACAGGGTTCCACAATACATAAAACAAACTCTAACAGCATTGCAAAGAGAAATAGACAGCTCCACAGTAATAGTAGGAGACTTCAACACACCACTTTTGGTAAAGGATAGAACATCCAGAAAGAAGCTCAATAAAGACACGGAAGATCAAAATGCCACAATCAACCAACTTGATCTCATAGACAAATACAGAACACTCCACCTAACAGCAGCCAAGTATACTTTCTTTTCCAGTGCACATGGAACATTCTCCAGAATAGACCACATATTAGGCCATAAAGCAAGCCTCAACAGAATCCAAAGCATCGAAATATTACAAAGCATCTATTCTGACCATAAAGCCATAAAAGTAGAAATTAATAGCAGAAAAAACACGGAAAAAAAATCAAACACATAGAAACTGAACAACACCTTGATCAAAAACTACTGGGTTACAGGAGAAATTAAGCACAGAATAAAGAAGTTCACAGAATCAAATGAGAATGAAAACATATACTACCAGAACCTTTGGGACACAGCAAAAGCAGTACTCAGAGATCAATTTATAGCAATAAATGCACACATCCAAAAAGAGGAAAGGGCCAAAATCAAAACATTAACCCTACAACTCGAACAAGTAGAAATAGAGCAGCAAAGGAAGCCCCTGTACCAGAAGAAAGCAAATAATAAAAATCAGAGCAGAATTAAATGAAATAGATACTAGAAAAACAATTGAAAGAGTTAACAAGACCAAAAGCCGGTTCTCTGAAAAGGTCAACAAAATCGATAAACCATTGGCCAAACTGACAAAAGAAAAACACCAGAGGAAGCAAGTAACCCAAACAAGAAATAAGACTGGCGATATCACAACAGACCCAACTGAAAAGAGTCATAAGAGAATACTAAGAAAAACAGTACTCTAATAAATTTGAAAACCTAGAGGAAATGGACAAATTTCTAGAAACTCACTACCTACCTAAACTAATGCAGAGGTACAGCAACTAAACAAACCTATAACAAAAGAAGGCATTGAAAAGGTAATGAAAAAACTCCCAACAAAAAAAAAGCCCTGGCCCTGACAACTTCACTGGAGAATTCTACCAAATTTTCAGAGAAAAGTTGACACCACTACTACTAAACGTATTTCAGAGCATAGGAAAGGATGGGATACTCCCAAACTCATTCTATGAAGCCAGCATAACCGTGATACCAAAACCAGGTAACGACACCACAAAAAAAGAAAATTACAGACCAGTATCCCTCATGAACATAGATGCAAAAATCCTCAACAAAATTCTAGCCAATAGAATTCAAAAACATATCAAAAAAATAATTCACCATATTTTTCTATTCCGTATTTCATTTAATTTTGCTCAAGTGGAATTCATACCAGTATGCAGGGATGAACGTTAGAAAAACAATCAATGTAATCCATCACATAAATAAAACAAAAGATAAGAACCACGTTATCGTATCAATCAATGCAGAAAAGGCATTTGACAAAGTCCAACATGGATTCACTATAAAAACCCTCAGCAAGATAGGAATAGGAGGGAAATTCCTCAACATAATAAAGGGCATTTATACAAAACCAACAGCCAACATCATCCTAAATGGAGAGACTCTGAAAGCATTCCCCTTAAGAACGGAAACCAGACAAAGACGCCCTTTATCACCACTCTTACTCAACATTGTACTGGAGGTCCTAGCCAGAGCACTCAGGCTAGAAAAAGAAATAAAGGGCATCCACATGGGTAAAGAAGAAGTAAAAAATATCCTTATTTGCAGATGATATGATCTTATACACAGAAAACTCCAAAGAATCCACAAGAAAACTACTGGAACTAATAGATTTCAGCAAAGTATCATGATATAAGATAAACATACAAAAATCAGTTGGATTCCTCTACACCAACAAAGAGAACTTCGAAGAGGAAATCACCAAATCAATACCATTTACAATAGCCCCCGAGAAGATAAAATACTTAGGAATAAATCTAACCAGAGACGTAAATGACCTGTACAGAGAAAACTTCAAGACACTACTGCAGGAAACCAAAAGAGACCTACATAAATGGAAAAATACACCTTGCTCATAGACAGGAAGACTCAACATTGTGAAAATGTCAATTCTACCCAAAGCGATCTACAGATACAATGCAATCCCGATCCAAAATGCAATCCCGATCCAAATTCCAATGGCATTTTTTAATGAGATGGAGAAAAAAATGACCAACTTCATATGGAAAGGGAAGAGGCCCCAAATAAGTAAAGCATTACTCAAGAAGAAGAACAAAGTGGGAGGTCTGACATTACCTGACTTTAGAACCTATTATACCACCATGGTAGTCAAAACAGCCTGTTACTGGTACAACAACAGACACACAGACCAATGGAACCGAATTGAGAATCCAGATGTAAATTCATCCACCTATGAGCAGCTGATATTTGACAAAGGCCCAAAGTCAGTTAATTGGGGAAAAGACAGTCTCTTTAAAAAATGGTGCTGGCATAACTGGATATCCACCTGCAAAAAACTGAAACAAGACCCATATCTCACACCATGCACAAAAACTAATTCAAAATGGATCAAAGACCTACATATAAAACCTAAAATGGTAAGTATAATGGAAGAAAAAATAAGAGACAATGCTAGCAGCCCTAATACATGGCATAAACAGAATACAAAACGAGACTAACAATACACAAATACCAGAAGTGAAACTACATAACTGGGAGCTCCTAAAAATCAAACACTTATGCTCATCAAAAGACTTCACCAAAAGAGTAAAAAGACAACCTACGGACTGGGAAAAAATTTCTGGCTATGACAGATCCAGTAAGGGTCTTATCTCTAAAATCTACAAGATACTGCAAAACTTCAACCACAAAAAGACAAATAACCCAATTAAAAAATGGGCAAAGGATCTGAACAGGTACTTCACCAAAGAAGGTATTCAGGTGGCTAACAGATACATGAGGAAATGCTCAGGACCATTAGCCATTAGAGAAATGCAAATCAAAACTACAATGAGATACCATCTCACCCCAACAAGGCTAGCATTAATCTAAAAAACACAAAATAATAAATGTTGGAGAGGTTGTGGAGAGACTGGAACACTTATACACTGCTAGTGGGAATGTAAAATGGAAATCGATTTGGCGCTTCCTTAAAAAGCTAGAAATAGAAGTACCATAGGAACAAGCAATCGTACTCCTTGGAATGTATCCTAGAGAAATAAGAGCTGTCACATGAATAGATACATGCACAACCATGTTCACTGCAGCACTGTTCATGATAGCAAAAAGATGGAAGCAACCTAGGTACCCATCAACGGACGAACAGATAAACAAATTATGGTATAGTCACACAATGGAATACTATGCAATGATGAAGAACAACGATGAATCCGTGAAACATAACATGGAAGAATCTGGAAGGCATTATGCTGAGTGAATTTAGTCAGTTACAGAAGGACAAATATTGTATAAGACCACTATTATAAGAACTCAAGAAAAGGTTTAAACACAGAAGAAAACATTCTTTGATGGTTATGAGGGTGGGGAGGGAGGGAACGGGGTGTTCACTAGCTAGATAGTAGACAAGAATTATCTTAGGTGAAGGGAAGGACAGTACACACTATAGGGGAAGTCAGCACAACTGGACTAAACCAAAGCTAAGAGATTTCTTGAATACAACCAAACACTTCAAGGGACAGAGTAGCAAGGGTGAGAGTCTGGGGACCATGCTTTCAGGGGACATCTAGGTCAACTGGCATAACAAAGTTTATTAAGAAAATGTTCTGCACCCTACTTTGGTGAGTCACGTCTGGGGTATTAAAAGCTGGTGAGCAGCCATCTAAGATGCATCAATTGGTCCCAACCCACATGGAGTAAAGGACAATGAAGAACACCAAAGACACAAGGAAACTATTAGCCCAAAAGACAGAAAGGGCCACGTAAACCAGAAACTGCATAAGCCCAAGACCAGAAGAACTAGATGGTGCCTGGCAACCACCACCAACCACCCTGACAGGGAACACAACAGAGTCCCTGATGGAGCAGGAGAAAAGTGGCGTGCAGAACTCAAATTCTAGTAAAAAGACCAGACTTAATGGTCTGAGACTGGAGGAACCCCAGAAAGCACGGCCCCTGGACTCTCTGTCAAAGCAGAACTAAACTTCCGAGGCCAACTCTTCAAACAGGGATTGGACTGGACAGTGGGACATAAAGTGATGCTTGTGAGGAGTGTGCTTCTTAGCTCAGGTAGATACATGAAACTAAATGGGCAGCTCCTGTCCTGAGGTGAGATGAGAAGGCGGAGAGGGTCAGGACCAGGTTGAATGGACACGGGAAATCGGGTGAAAGAAGAAGTGTGCTGTCACAGTATAGGGATAGCAAGTAGGGTCACATAACAATGTACGTATAAATTTTTACATGAGACTAACTTGAATTGTAAACTTTCACTTAAAGTACAATTAAAAAAAAGTTTATGAAAAATATTTTACAATGTGGGTGAAAGCCCACAGTGTCACGTTAAGTTGAAAATATCAGAGAATAAAAGTGTCTATAATGTTGATCAAAATCTTTTAAAAAAATAAGACAGAACAGAAATTGAAAAGAACATTAAAATGTTAACACTGGTTTCCTCATTTGGTAGAATTATTGCTGCTGTTTATTGTCTTAATTATACTTTTCTAAATCTTCTTAACTCTTAACAATCAGTGGGCATTTCACAATTAACCGGATGTAACAAAAAAATTAATGACCTGTACTGTGCCTCTGGAGTAAATCTCAAGACTACAACGCCCGGGGTACGTCCTGGTTAAACGTTTTCAGAGAACACCGGTCCCCTCTGGTCAAGAGAAGACGATATTTTTATAACAACAACCGGGGTGGGGGCGTGTCTTTGTCATCCCCGCCTCCTCCTCGGCGTCCCCTCCCGGTACTCACCTCACCCCGTTGGGCCTCTTCCTCAAGTTCTGCACCTCTCGGGTTTCTTCCAGTTTTAATCTGAAGAAGGGCAATGCATGAGCTAGGAGATCCTCCCTGGAACCCGGAGCCAACAGGCAGTTCCGACAAACACCCCTGCTGAGCTGGTGAGCCGCCCTCACAGTGGTACAGAGATCGACTCTGTGCCTAGACCTACTGGGAGTCAGACCCACAGCGCATCCCGGAAACACCTCTCCCAAACTATGCGGCCTTGGGCAGACGGCCTCACTCCTCCGAGGCTCCAATTCGTCCGCAGAAGTGGACAACAATCTCACCTCAGTTAGCGACGATACCAGCGAAGCGCCTGGCCAGTGGCAAGTGCCCCAAGCCGGCCTCCCTCTTTCTGCCCCGGGGAAGCCCCGTCCCACACGCACCGAACCTCCTCTGAGTCCTGTTCATCTTCTTCTGACTCCGAGTCGGCCCGGCGCCGGCGGAAGGCCTTCCCGGTGGCCGGCATGGTTTCAACGTCCCCAGGCTCCCACCGCCGCTTCGCGGCGCTAAAGCCCAGGCTGCTTCCGGCGCGCTGTAGTGCGGTCAGAGCGTTGGCCGCGCCTGGCCCCGCCCAGCCCCGCCCCCAGCCCGCACTGCTCGCCTAGCCTCGCCCGCGCCGTTTGCGTCCGCCTCTCCTGAATGGATTGCTGTGGGTGAGGAGGCGGGGCGCGGCCGACTGGGCCCCCAAGACCTGGCTCTGCTTCGCCGAGGGTGCGCTTGACTGACAGGCGGCGGCGGCGCGATTACGACGGCAGGTGAGTTCCGGGCCGCCGCTAGCTGTTTCAGGGGGCCGGGCCTCGGAGAAGGGGCGACTCCAGCCCGGCTCTGGACCGGCGGGGCCTTGGCCCTGCCAGGTGCGCCAGACGCCGCGGCCAGGTGAGCGGAGCCCGGGATTCCCCGGCCGCCACTGCCGTCGCCCCCTCCCCTTTTCCGGCCGGCGCCCAGCGCGTTCTCTGGGGCCCCGACGCCCTATTTCGTAACCCCCCTCTCCGAGGACTCGTTGCTTCTCTGGAACAGGGGTCGCCTATCTCTTTGATTTCTGTCCGGGGCCTGACCCAGCGTTGAAAGCATACGTGTGGCGTCTTGGGGCGCTGACTTTTCTTTCCCCGGGGTTTTGGGCCCTGACATGCGGTTTTTCCTTAGGGACAAAAGATGATCACCTCTCCTTAACTGTGGTGAACTAGAATCCCAGCGCGGACTAGCCCCGCTAATAGTGGCCTCCGACCACTCCTCCTAGGGGAGAGGAGCGTCTGATGTTTTGAACCCTCTGGGAGGGTTTGAGGCCAGAGGGCTCCTCGCTGCGTCGAGCGTTTGTCTGATGCCTCCCTGGACCTTCGGGGGTCTTGTTTTCCTCCTTTGTCAGGAGGACAGTCACTGTGTCCTCTGCTCCTCGCGCCTAGAAGATGTTGCGAAGATTAAGTTTATCTGAAAAACAGGCATCAAACGCTTAGAAAATAACTAAATGCATAAATGATGGCTTATCATGGGACTTTAAGGAACCACCTTAAGTAATAGTTTTGCTTTTATCAGTATAGGCCGGTCCTTTCCTTGGAAACAGCTACTAATTAAGCACTTACTATGTGGCAGGCTATGAGTCGGAATCGACTCGAAGGCAACGGGTTTGGGTTTTTTTTGGTTTTATGTGGCAGGCAAATATTATTGAATTCTTCCAACAATCTTGTGAAGTAGACTCTGTTATTATTTTACATCTTAAAAATGATGATACTGAGTCTCAGAGAGGCACTATGTACCTAAAGTTAAACAACTAGAAGGTGGAGCGAGGATAAGTGGCACGTTTTGCAGTAAGAGTTCAGTTAATGTTTGCTGCAGCTGCTGTTATTATGGGAGAGGGGCTGGTGGAGACTCTTTCGGGTTCCCTGTTCTGGAACACCATTCTGAAGCAGGGCAGCATTCTGGAATGTCTTACTTTTCTCTGGAACAGTCTCCTCTGAGATTGTTATTCTTTTTCTTGGATTGGGACAAAGAGTAGACTCGAGTTCTTGGAACAGCCTTTTGGATTGATCAAAAGCCATATATTAAAAGTCCAAAAGTCTTGCCCTGTGCAGTCTGCTTCAGCCAAACCCAGATGCCCATGAGAATCACTGGACACTGTGTCCCTGTCAGCTGAAGGAAAGTCTCCGTGGCCATTCCTGCAAGAACCTAGGGAGTTTACCTTTAGGGATCTGCTGACCTGGCTTCTGCAGCTCTCGCCCTCTCAGAGGTGGCTCTGAATTTGCCCACCTGGTAGACCAATCACCATACAACACTAGCTTCCAGGGGGCACTGGACACTACTCAGGCAGTTGCTGGAAGGCCAGAAGACCAGGGACATTTCTAGATCCTCCTTCTCCTTATCTGAAGTCCCTGGGAGGAACATGTGATCCAGTTTAGCTGCACCCCTGGGTGGGGCAGGAGTGCCCAGTGATACCACCTGGGCTGTGACACATCTAACTGGGGCGTGTGTAGCACAGTGCCTGCACATCGGTAATGTTACGAAAGTGGTAGCTGTGAATCTGGCGATGGCTGGGCTGAGAGATACAGACCCTCCAAGTCTGCTGAACCTTTTTGGGGAGTGAGTTGGGATTGCTCCACAGAGGGAGCCTCCAGGAAATTTGGGTCCTCTTCAATTCAGAGCTGAGTCTTAAGTTTTAGTCTTATTTGGGAGTTTGGTTGTTTAAGAAAATGTACAGGTTTGGCTTAGGTTTGGATTGGTTTGCTATTATCTCCTTTCTGGAGCTAGATGTAATGGCTCATTTCAGGATTCAGGGAGCGTTAAGTCCAGGTGGGTTTGGGATCCGGCAAAGTGATACAGTTCAGAGCCTGGCGTATTTGTTGTTGTTAGGTGCCGTCGAGTCCGTTCCGCTCATAGTGACCCTATAAACAACAGAATGAAAGATTGCCCAGTCCTGCGCCATCCTCACAATCATTGTTATGCTTGAGCCTATTGTTGCAGCCACTGTGTCAGTCCATCTCGTTGAGGGTCTTCCTCTTTTTAGCTGACCCTGTCCTTTACGAAGCATGATGTCCTTCTCCAGGGACTGATCTCTCCTGACAACATGTCCAAAGCATGTAAGATGTAGTCTCACCATCCTTGCTTCTAAGGAGCGTCTGGTTGTACTTCCAAGACAGACCTGTTCGTTCTTTTGGCAGTCCATGGTATATTCAATATTCTTCACCAACACCACAATTCAAAGGCATCAGTTCTTCTTTGGTCTTCCTTATTCATTGTCCAGCTTTTGCATACGTATGAGGCGATTGAAAACACCCTGGCTCGGGTCAGGTGCACCTTAGTCCTCAAGGTGACATCTTTGCTTTTCAAAACTTTAAAGAGGTCTGTTGCAGCAGATTTGCCCAGTGCAGTGCATCTTTTGATTTCTTGACTGCTGCATCCATCCATGGGTGTTGATTGTGGAGCCAAGTAAAATGAAATCCTTGACAACTTCAATATTTTCTCCATTCATCATGATGTTGCTTATTGGACCAGTTGTGAAGATTTGTGTTTTCTTTATGTTGAGGTGTAATCCATACCGAAGGCTATGGTCTTTGATCTTCATCAGTAAGTGCTTCAAGTCCTCTTCACTTTCAGCAAGCAAGGTTGTGTCATCTGTATATCACAGGTTGTTAATGAGTCTTCCTCCAATCCTGATGCCCTCTTCTTCTTCATATAGTCCAGCTTCTTGGATTATTTGCTCAGCATACAGATTGAATAGGTATGGAGAAATGATACAACCCTTATGCACACCTTTCCTGACTTTAAATCACGAAGTATCCCCTTGTTCTGTCCGAACAACTGCCTCTTGATCTATGTACAGATTCCTCATGAGTACAATTAAGAATACTGGCACATAGTAGGTGGTATTCAATAAAGGTTTGTTGGACTAAGTCATTTATGTGACAGATATTTACTGAGCACTCACTGTATGGAGGAGGCACTGTTCTAGGTGCTTGAAATATTATCAGCGAGCAAAAGAGACAAAAGATCCCTGACTTAGTGGAGTTACTGTCTAATAACATGGTAAATAAAGTATGAAGTACAGTAGAAGATGATGAGTGCAGTGGAAAAGAGAAAAAAATAAGCAAGGCAAGAGAAGTCAGGAGTGAGAGGGACGGTTGAGTTGCAGATTTAAATGAGTGGGTTCTGGTTTGTAATTTAGTTGGTAATGTGACAGAAGAAACACTGGACTGAGTTACAGGTCCTGAGTTCAAGTCCAGGTTCTAGCAGCTTACTGTGTGACTTTGGCTAAGAGCCTTCCCTTCTCTGAACTTCTCTTTTCCCTGCCAGAGTCCCTGCTCTGCCGTTTACTGGTTGTGTGACCTTCAGCGTGACTGCTGCTTTGTGGTTTTAGGTGTCTTCCTTCAGCCCTGAAATTCTGAGTCTGAGTTTCAACTTATACTTACTCTAGGGTCTGGGGCTTCTCAGTGACCAGGGCCGGTCACCACCTCCAGCCTGCTAACCCCCAGGAACTGCCAGCCTGAGGTAGCCTCAAACCTATGCCCTGTCCAATGAACTGACTGTCCTGGAGCCCAGAGCAAAGGGCAGTACCAGGATTTGGGCTGTGCAGAGAAATTATCCTAGACTTTAAGGAATTAAAACTGAGCAGAACTATACTCTGTGAAGAATGACTCTGAAGAGGCTCTTGCCACTGTCCTTGTGATGCCAGGGGAGGCTTCCCTTGGAATCTAGGTGTTTGGATTGGGAGAGGTCAAGATCCTCCCAAGGGCAGACTGGCCAGGTCTGTTTGGGAGGCTGTGTAGCAGACAGTTCAGAGCACTGGCTCCCAGGCAGGCAGTCCTGGGTTTGAGTCCTGGCTCAACCAGTCAGTAGCTGTGTGACCTCTAGCCAGTTATCCCAGTTCTCTAAGCCTTAGTTTCTCCACCTTTAACTGGAGCTAGTGATGGTGTCTACCTCCCAGAGGACTGTGAGGATTAAGTGAGACCCCATATGTAAGAGTTCAAGACATGGAGCTGCAGGTGCTAGGGGGAGAGAGGGAGGGTGGCTAAGGCTGAGGGGCACATGAGGAGGCCTGGAGGTAGGTAGGAAACAGGACTTGTTAGGGCAGGGGTGGGGGACTGGGAGTTCTGCTTCAAAAGTTGTAAGGGATGGTAGGCTTTTAGGGAATTAAGACTGGGCTAAGGGGTAGAGTGTGTTTGGGATGTCAGGAAAATGGAGTTGTTTGATGGTATAATGGAGAGAAGAGAGCAGGAGGAAGGGAAATGGTACATGTGCGGGAGGGGCAGAGGGCACATGAAGGGGTGTGGGCACACACGTGCATACAGGGATGGGCGTATGGGGGTGGGGATGGCTAATGTGATGAGGATCCATGGGGACAGGGCTGGGGGGGCTCCCCTGCATGGGTAGGAGACTCAGCAGCAGCACCATTCCAGTCCTGAGGGACTGGGCTACTTGCTGGGAAGAGGAGATGTAACCAGAACCTGGGTGAAAATGATGAGTAACAGGCACCCGAGGCCTAGTACCAGGCCGGGATGTGCTGACTGACACTGCCCATAAGCTGGGCGGGCCTTGCCCCATCATCTTTGCCTCTGTGGGTGGGAGCAGGCCCAGAAGAAGAGTGCCTGCCCTTATTCATGATTAAGGCAGCCGGACCCTGGGCCTGGAATGGGTGGGCTCTTAGCCAGAAATACAAGCCCTGACTTCTTTTCTCTTCTTTCTCATCCCCAAAGAGAGGAGGGAATTCTGGTGGATCAGGAGGGAGAGGCAATCTAGTCGTGATAGAGGCACAGCCCTGCTGCCAGGGTAAAAGAATAATTTCTCTTATAAGGGTCAGCACAAAGCTGGTTCCTGTGAGACAGAGATTAAAGATGTCCCAAATGTCCAATTTTTCCAAACTGCTGTACTACTCCATCATCTCTAACATCAACTACTGCCCCTCCCCACAATACTCTCCCTTCCATCATTGGGTTCCTGCAACGTCTCACAGAACTCTTGAACTGTACAGTTCAGTGGTTTATTAGGGAAATAACGGTACAACTCAGGATCAGGAACGACTCAGAAGTAACAGGAACAACTCAGGATACAGTTCTTAATCAGGACAGCTTCTTCTCCTCCTCTTCTGCTGGGCCCTGTTGGGGGCTTTGTTGGGCGAGTGTTATATATATAACTCTTGGCTCCGTGGCTCAGCAAGCCCCACTGCAGCTGTCTCGCGCCAGTCTCCTGGTTCCTGCCATCTCACTGCCATCGCTCTTGCTACTGCTGTGCCACCCGTCTCTCACTGTCTTCCATGTTACAGCTCTTCCCTCTTTCTCTCCATGTCTCCCTTTAAGCTTAGCAGGATGGCAAAACTGACCAGTCCCCTCGTTAGGGTTCCATATTCCTTTTTTGCATGGTCCCACCCCCACAAGAGTGCCATGTGCCTTATTTGCATTAATGAGCAAGTCATCCAGTCCCTTGATGGGCCACAAGCACTTTATTTGCATAGTCCCACGCAGTCATTTGGTGATACATACAAGACCATGGCGAGAAAGGCCATATAAAAGGGATCCATCGCACCACATTTACTGAAGCAGATAGCCAGGTCTTTCTCCTGTAGAGCTGCCAGGTGAGTTTGAACCTCCAACCTTTTGGTTAGCAGCTGAGCTCTTAACTGTTGCGCCACCAGAGCTCTTTAGGTATATACAGATATATACACAGACATATATATTTGCATATATATGCATGTATGTGAATATATACGCATATGTGTGTGTGTATATATATATATATATGTATATGTGTATACCAAAAACCAGTTGCTGTGGAATCGACTCCAACTCATGGCAACCTCATGTATCAGGGTAGAACTGAGCATCAGAGGGTTTTCAATGGCTTGTTTTTCAGAAGTAGATCACCAAACCTTTCTTCCAAGATGCGTCTGGGTGAACCTCCAACCTTTCAGTTAGCAGCTGAGTGCATAAACCATTTTCACCACCGAGGGACTCCACATATATATGTATATACATATATTTATTTATCATCATTGTTACTGCTGATCCATTTGAGAGTAAATTGTGGACATCATGACTCTCTACCCCTAAATATTTCAGGGGGTATATTCTAAGAACAAGGACATTATCATATATATTCAGAGAATGATTTTCACCTTTAGAAACTTTAACACTGATAATCGTACTATTATCTGTATGCAGCCTATATTCAAATTTCCCAGTTGTTCCAACGATGCCCTTTATGACAATCCACCCCCCCATCCATGATCTAATTTTGTCATGTCTCTTTAGCGTCTTGTCTAGAACTGTTTCTCAGCCTTTCTTTGTTGAGAAAGGGAATCTTCAGGTTGCAGGGAAGAAGCAGAGGCACTTAGCAGAAATTAGGGCTAAGAGGTGCCAGCTGCCTCAGGACGATGGGAAAGCTGTTTGAGGATTTGCTCCAGTCCGTGGGGGTCACCTTTCCTGGCTTTTTAATGTCAAAACTCCAGGAAAGCTTGGATCTTAAAATGCAGCACTGCTGTGGGCCCGACTTGATCGATGTTGCTGCATTTGCTTGCTAGACTGATGCTCCGGTGCTGTCCTGGGCAGGGAAACCCTGAGTGAAGACTCTGATGGAGTGTGTTTGAATTCTGACTCCTGTACACCCTTCCGTGTGACCATGGCATGTGATTTATATTCCTACAAATCTCAGTTTCCTAATCTATAAAACATGGCCAGTAACACAAATTATAGTACTAAGAATTTTTTGAGCATTCTTGCTGTGCAGATGAGTACAGAATTTGAGCCATCCTGAAAGTCCATGTGATCATAAGTCATTATGCCAAATGCTTACTATGCATTGTTTCACTTTCATCCTCACAGTAACCCTAGTTGCTGCAATGTCTCCATTTTATGGATGGGGGAAAACTGAGGATTGAGTAATTAGTTTACCTAAGGTCACACAGCTTGCAAGTGACGGAACAAGGAGCTGAACACAGGGCCAGCTGAACACACTGCCCTTTGTAATTACAATCGCCTCCCAAGGTAACATATGTGAGGCAGCTGACGTGTAGTAAGAGCCCAATAAAAAGTGGCTGTGATTAGTAATTATAACATCTCCAGTGGCTGCATGGAGGTACCCTTGTGTTGAAACGTGGACTCTGTGCCCCACGCAGGCAAGGGCCTATGCTTTGCTTGCTTTCTGGGGCCCCAGATCAGCACCTGGCACTGACAGCAGTTAGTGTTGGTTGGGTACCAAGCTAAAGCAGCTTTCAGACAGCTGAGACTGTACAACACTTCCAAACCTATCCAATTCAGATCTTTCAGGTACTGCAAGTGGAACACTAAGCACCCAAATTTTTCGGTACTACCATTCAACTTTTGCCTTCATATAACTGATTTTTAAACATTTAATTTTTAAAAATGTTGTAAGATCTTAAGCTTCCCCTGTTGGTACACTCATACCACTGGTGGGTAGGTAAACTTATTTTGTCAGTGTATATCTAGATCCATTAAAGCATACTTACATGGTACATGGTACTTTTTCGTTTTGTCAAACAGGTAGTCAAAGATTTATATTACAAATTGTTTCTTATTTATAATTGCAAACTACACACATACTCACAAAAAAAAAAAAACAAACAAATGTCCAGCAGTAGGAAAGTGATTGAGTTATCGTATAGCTGTGTAATAAAATACTATTTACCCCTTAAAAATGAAGTTTGTGTTGAGAGTCCCCAAGACTACCCTCAAGTTTGATGATTTGCTAGAAGGACTCACAGAACTCAGAAAAGCTGTTAAGCTTTTTGTTACAGTTTATTACAGTGAAAGGATACAGATTAAAATCAGCAAAGGAAAAAGGTACATAGGATGGAGTCCAAGAGAAACCAGATGCAGTCTCCCAGTTGTCTTCTTCAAGGGGAGTCTCACAAACAGCACTTAATTCTCCTGGCAAGAATGAAGTACTGCCAACCAGGGAAGCCCTCCTGATCTTTAGTCTCGAGGGTTTTTGTTTGTTGTCAGTCCTGTAGGCGTGGAGCACCTAACTGACTGACCTTAGCTGCTCAGTCTCCATTGATCTCCAGAAGTCAGATGTATCTAGCATGGCCCAGGGCCCTAGGAAGCAAAAACAGGTGTTCACCATAAATCACTTTGTTAGCATAAACTGTTAGGCATGGCCCAAGGCCCCAGGTATACAAAGACACTATCACCAAGGGCACAGAGGTTGTCTCCCAGGAGCCGGTCAAGGACCAGTTCTGAAGACCTTTAGAATGTGCAGGGTTTGAACAGCCCAGGCTCGCTGAGTTAACCTTTTATTGCACAAAATTGTTGAAATGAAATTTAGGGACATGGAAAATGTATATGATATAAACAGCAACCCGTATAGAAGTTGTATCTGTTATATTCCAGTTTAGTTTTAAAAATTATATATTCATGCATATAAATAAGAAAATAAAATGGCAACCATATTTTTTCTGTATAGTAGGATTATAAGTGATTTTTTTAATCTGTTTTATACTTAGTTATGTTTTCTAGCTCCTGCAAAGATATATATTAATTTTACTAAAACAAAACCAAAATGACTTTTTTTTATTTTCAGGGTAAATAGGAGAAGATGAAAAATTTTCATCTGACATAAACGTAAATGAGGCAAAAACACAGTTGTTAAGAACGAATCTTTGACTGGAAGAGTCATGTGGAAAGTTTACTACTTGAGCCATCTAGGTAGCATCTTAGAAGCTCTCTGTTGGGGCCTCTGGCACCGCTCATGCTGCTGCCCTCCCTTCTCTGAAAGTACATTCCACCAGGGAATGGGCCTTGAGCATTTTGCTCACTCTCTGTGGACCTGCGACAGTGTCTGGCACAGAATGACTGGGCAACTGAAGGAATAGCGGTTGCTTGGTGCTGTTAGATGGGGGGACAGGCCTGTGTGATGAGAGCCTCCAAGGGATTGAGGTTCTGATACCCAGAGTACTCTTGGGAGTCTAGGGGAAAAAAGCAAGCACAGTTCCAGAGAGGGAAACCTTACATACTAAGGAAGCTAGACACATGTTCTTCTGATTTTCTAATTTTGAACACTTTAAAAATAGTTAAAAGTAACCTACTAGGTTATTTATTACAAAAGCAATAAAATTTATTGTAGGAAATGCAGACAAGCAAAAAGGAGGAAATAAAAACCACTTGATTCCATCCTCCCAGAGATGATAGCATCCTTTCTCTAGGCACGAAACAAAATTTTTTTACAAAAATGGAATTTTGCTGTAATAGTGTTTTATAACTTTTTCCAATTTCAATCCATTCAACAAAGATTTAAGACTCCAGATGCTACTCAACAAAGTACGATGCCGAACATTGTCATTACGAACTGTGTGTCAATTGACGTAGATGTCCCCAGAGTCTATAATCCTTTCCCTTTGAGCCTAGTATTCCCACAAGATGTTTGGTTATGTCTAAGAAGTTTCCCTGACTGTGCCCCTTGTGTGCTCTATTGCCTGTATTAAAATATGAGGAGCAACTATAGTCATGTATGTCAAAATATCTACCGCCAAGCCTGTATCTGTTGGTGGGTGTGCTCCCTTAGACCCTCCCACTCCTCTTGGCATATCTATCTACCTATGTATCCATTTGTAAATTATCGTTTGTTAAGACTGTCAGTTTTTTATATGATGTCATATTACATGTATCACGTATCCTTCTGCCACTTTCATTTTTCTGCTTCTTGTTTTTATTGTTCAATATTGTTCTGAGATTTATCTGTGTTGGTAAAATAGGTCTCAGTCATTTATTTAAAGTATGATCCCCCCAAGGTTTTAAATCAGTTTTACTGAGGTATAATTTATATCCAATAAAATTTACCCCTTTCAAGCATATAGTTCAGTAAGTTTTGTCAAATGGTGCCTCTTTGCAGTCAATCTCCTCCTCCACCCTGGCCCCAGGTAACCTTTGAGTTGCTTTCTGTCACTATAGATTTGTTTGCATTTTCTAAAACGTCATATAAATGGAGTCATATATTATATATTCTTTTATTTATTTTTTGCCCCACTTCTTTCACTCAACATGATTATTTTGAGATTCATCCATGTTGCTGGTATCAGTAGTTTATTCCTTTTGATTGCTGAGTAATTTTCCATAGTATGGCTATACCACAATTTGTTTATCCATTCACCAGTTGAGGACATTTGGGTAGTTTTCAGTTTTTATGTATAATGATTTAAAATGCTTTTAATCAAGTTTATTGAGGTATAATTTACACTTAATAAATGCATACTTTAAAGATATAGTTCATGAGATGTGGCAGATAAATACACCTGGTTAAACCCACCCCAATCAAGATCTAGAACATTCCAGAATCACAAAGTTCCCTCATGCCTCTTTGTTGTATAGCTCCACCCTCTGCCTTAGCCAACCAGTGGTCCCATTTCCATCATCATAGATTAGTTTTGCCTGTTTTGAAATTTCACATAAATAGGATCATATAGTATGTATTCTTTTGTGTCCGACTTCTTTTGCTCAGTTTAATTTTTCTGGAATTTATCCATGTTGTGCGCATCAATAGTTCTTTATTCTTGGCATTAAAAAAAAAAAGCCAAGTAGTATTCCATTATATGAATATATAGCAGTTTGCCTATTCAGTCTCCTGTTGATGGATGTTTGGCTTGTTTCCAGTTTCTGGCTATTACGTATAATGCTTGTGCTATGAATGCTTGTGTACAAGCCTTTGTGTGGACACAGGTTTTCATTTCTTTTGGGCAAATACCTAGGACTGGAATTGCTGGGTCATATAATAAGTGTATGTTTGTAGGAAACTGTCAAGCTGTTTTCTAAAGCATTTTATACCTGTTTACACTCTCATCAGTAATGTATGAGAATTCCTTCACATCTTGACATCTTCAGCAACAGTTGATATTGTTGATCTTTTTAATTTTAGATATTCTAAGAGGTGTGAGATGTTATCTCATGGTTTTAATTTGCATTTCTCTGATGACTAATGTTGTTGAGCGTGTTTTCATGTGCTTTTTCTTATTTGGTGAAATATCTGTTCCTCAAGCCTTTTGCTCACTTTAAAAAATTGTGTTGCTTATCATTTTTTGAGTTATAAGTGTTCTTTAGATATTTTGGATATAAGTCAGACATATGTATTATGAATATTTTCACCCAGTTTGTGGCTTGCCTTTTCATTTTCTAAACAGTGACTTTTGAAAAGAAAAAAGTTTTAATTTTGATAAAGTTCAATTTATCAATATTTCCTTTTATAATTAATGCCTTTTGTGTCCTAAGGCCTTTACTTAGTCTAAAGGTGCAAAGATATTCTCCTATGTTTTCCTTGAGAAGTTATAGAGTTTTATTTTTTTTGTTTGTTTAAATCTGTGATCTATTTCTAATTAATTTTTGTGTATGATACAAGATAGGGGTTAAAGTTTGTTTTTCCCCTCATATAGATATCGTTGTTCCAGTACTATTTGTTGAAAAGACCATCCTTTGCCCATTGGATTACATCAGTGCCTTTGTTTAAAATCAATTGACCATATATGTGTGGGTTTGGAAACCCTGGTGGCGTAGTGGCTGCTAACCAAAAGGTTGGCAGTTCAAATCCACCAGGTGCTCTTTGGAAACTCTGTGGGGCAGTTGTACTCTGTCCTATAGGGTCGCTATGAGTCAGAATCGACTTGACAGCAATGGGTGTGGTGTTTTTTTTTTGTTTTTGGTTTAATTCTAGACTTTCTATTCTGTTCCATTGAGCTGTATATGGTTGTTAGGTGCCATCAAGTCAGTTCAGACTTGTGTACAACAGAACAAAACACTGCCTGGTCCTGCGTCATCCTCACAATTGTTGTTATGCTTGAGCTCATTTTGCAGCCACTGTGCCAATCCAGCTCATTGAGGGTCCTCCTCTTTTCTGCTGGCTGTCTACCAACCGTAATGCCCTTTTCCAGGGACTTATCCCTCCTGATAACATGTCCAAAGTATGTGAGATGAAGTCTTGCCATCCTTGCTTCTAAGGAGCATTTTGGCTGTACTTCTTCCAAGACAGATTGATTTATTTGTTCTTCTGGCAGTCCATGGTGTATTCAAGATTCTTTCCAAACACCATAATTCAAAGGCATCAATTCTTCTTCAGTCATCCTTATTCATTGTTCGGCTTTCACATGCATATGAGGTGATTGAAAATACTTGAGTAAGGCGCACCTTAGTCCTCAAAGTGACATCTTTGTTTTTTAACACTTTAAAGAGGTCTTTTGCAGCATATTTATCCAATGCAATGCTTTGTTTGATTTCTTGACTGCTGCCTCCATGGGCGTTGATTGTGGACCCAAGTAAAAATGAAATCCTTGACAACTTCTATCTTTTCTCTGTTTATCGTGATGTTGCTTATTGGTTGAGTTGTGAGGATTTTTGTTTTCTTTATGTGGAAGTGTAATCCACACTGAAGGCCGTAGTCTTTGATCTTCATCAGTAAATGCTTCAAGTCCTCTTCCCTTTCAGCAAGCAAGGTTGTGTCATCTGCATATCGCAGGTTGTTAATGAGCCTTGCTCCAATCCTGATGCCATGTTTTTCTTCATGTAGTTCGGCATATTTACTTAGCATACAGATTGAAGAAGTTATGGTGAAAGGATACAACCCTGACACACGCCTTTCTTGACTTTAAACCACGCGGTATCCCCTTGTTTTGTTCGAGTGACTGCCTCTTGTACAGGTTCCTCATAAGCACAATTAAGTGTTCTGGAATTCCCATTCTGTTGAGCTGTACATCTATTTTTAAGTCAATACCACACTGTCTTGATTATTATAGTTTTATAGAAAGCCTTGGAAGTCAGGTGGAGTAAGTCTTCCAACTTTGTTCTTTTTCAAAATTGTTTTGGCTGTTCGAGTTGTTTTGCATTTCTATATACATTTTAGAATCAGCTCGACAATTTCTATTTAAAAACCTGCTGGGATTTTGATTGAGACTGCATTGAATCTGTAGATCAAGTTGTGAAGAATGGACATCTTAACAATATTGAGTTGTCTAATCTATGAACTTGGTGTATTTCTCCCTTTATTTAGATCTAATTTATTTTAATGGATTGGAAGATTCAATATTTATCATCACTTTTAATGACTACATAGTACTGCAGTATGTGATTGTGCCGTTGTTTACTTAGCCAGTTGCCTGTTATTGTTTAGATTACATCCAGTCCCCTCTCCCTTATAAACAGTGCTGCAGTGGACATCTTTGTATTTGCACACATCCTAGATCATTAGAATAAATCTGGAGCTAAGTTAACTGTCCCTTGCTATTTTTAGACCACTGATGGTTTGAGTGTAATGGGATGTGGAGTACGTGTGATTCTAACTTGCTTTTGTAAATCCCAATGGCATTGTGATTTAGAACAAAGGTCAGCAAACTATGGGCTATATTAGTTTCCTAGAGCTGTCATAACAAAGTACCACAAATTGGGTGGCTTATAACAACAGAAATTTATTGTCTCACAGTTTTGAAGGCTAGAAGTCCTAATTCAGGGTGTCAGCAGGGTCATTTCCAGAGGCTCTAGGAAAAGATCCTGTCTTGTCTGTCTCAGCTTGTGATAGCAGCAGGCAATCCTTGGCTTACAGCTACAGCAAACTCTGCCTCTCTGGTTACCTGGCATTCTTTCCTCTGTATGTCTGTCTTCCTACCCTACTCTAATATGATCTCCTGATAGCTGATAACATCTTCAAAGACCCTATTTCCAAACAAGGTCACATTTACAGGTACCAAGGGTTAGGACATCAGCATATCTTTTGGGGGAACACAATTCAGTTCATAACAGACCCTTGAGCTAAGAATATTTTTTTAAAATATTTTTGTTGTTGTCGTTGTTAGGTGACGTCAGGTCTTTTCCATCTCAAAGCAACTTTGTCTACAGCAGAATGAAAAATTGCCGGTCCAGGACCATCCTCACAATCGTTGCTATATTTGAGCCCTTTGTGGCAGCCACTGTGTCAACCCGTCTCTTTGAGGGTCTTCCTCTTTTTCGATGACACTCTGCTTTACCAAGCATGATGTCCTTCTCCAGGGACTGGTCCCTCCTGATAACATATCCAAAGTACGTGAAACAAAGTCTCAGCCATCCTTGCTCCTGAGGAGCATTCTGGCAGTTTGCTTTTTTTTTTTTTTAAAATAGAAAGTTTTTTTTATTGTGTCTGAATTAAAGGTGATTTTTTTCTTTTTACTTTCTTGTGCTTTACAAATTTTCCACACCATATATATATATACTTTTGTAATCAGAAAAGCAACAAATGTAATTTTTAGAATGCTTTCTACAAATGTTTAGTAGGTAAGTTATAAACATTCAAATGGTCAGAAATAAACAATAAATTTACATTCATTTATTTTAGCTTAATACTTCAAAGATAACTTTTCAATCGTGTGCCTATTGGTTAGTGACAGTCATTTACTCCTATCCAAAGTCCATGCTCTTACTCACCACAATATATACAGCAATCTCTTCTCTCTAATCTAATGGAAACCTCAGCCTTCAGCACCATACACATTTAAGCTTTAGGCATAATGTCACTTTAACAAAATACAATGATCACAAATTGTATTGTTTTAGAGACGAACATTTCCTTCCCTCATATGAGGAGGCTGGTGGTGCAGTGATTAAAGCACTCAGCGGCTAACCGAAAGGTCGTCGGTTCAAACCCACAGCCACTCCACAGGAGAAAGATGTGGCAGTCTGCTTCTGTAAAGATTTACCTTGGAAACCCTATGTGGCAGTTCTACTCTGTCCTATAGGGTCGCTGTAAGTCGAAATCAACTTGATGGCAATGGATTTCGTTTTTTGTTTTGGTTTTCCCTCATATATACCAGAGAAACTACAAATCAATCACGTATTCACACTCCTATCCCCTCTCTTTCTATTTTACTGGAGAAGACACATAGTAAACTTAGAGTCAAATTTACAACAGAGAATATCAGATATGTTATTTTCTACAACTTGCCAGTTCTTTAAGTGGCAAGCATGAGTTCTTAACTGGAGTTCTCAATAATGGGCTTCAGGGCCCTCCAGTCTCCTGAATTGGTGTACAAAGACGGATGTATATGTTCAAAGGTATATGTACACGTGCATGCATGTTTTTTGTTTTTTTTTTTCTGGGAAAAGCATTTACAGCCTTAATCAGCTTTTCAAAAGGTTTGGTGACCTTAAGTTTAAGTACCTGTCACAACAGATTTAACTGTTTTCACTACATTCATCTTTCACAGGTAGAAATTAAAAACAAAACAAAAAAAAAACTTCTGCTATTATTGTATTTTGGTAAGAGTAACTTTTTTCATTTTAAAAATAAAAAGGTTGCCCATAACATGCATGACTAGGTGGTACTGAGATTTCTCTGGAGGTGTTCTATTTGTATTAGGCTCTTTAAAAAAAAAAAAAAAAAAAAAAGATTTGACAAATATGGTTTACAACATCTTAATCTATAATTAAAATAGTCTGTAGCATAGTCCATATGAGAGCATTTTAATACCTGTAGGCAGCTAGGTACATGGTTCTACAAACCCTTAAAACTAAAACCATATATCAGGCTTTTGCTGTCATTTTTTAAATTTGTTTATTTTTAAATAATTATAGATTCATGGAAAGTTGCAAAAAATAAACAGAAGTCCTGTATACCCTTCACCCAGTTTCCATTGGTAACATCTTGCACAGGACAATATCAAAACCAGGAAATTGAAACCACAGAGCTTATTCAGATTTCACCAGTTTTACATATACTCATTTATCAGTGTGTGTCTCTGTAGTTCTGTGTAATTTTATCACATGTATAGATTCCTGTAACTACCACTACAATCAACATACAGAACTGTCCCATCACTACAAGGCTCTCTCTTATTATCCCTTTTTAGTCACAACCACCATATTTTAGGCTTTATAGGCCATACAGTCTGCTGCAACCACTCAAGTCTACAGCTGTAGCCTGAAAGCAGCCACAGTCAGTATGTAAATGAAGGGGCATGTATGTGTTCCAATGAAATTTTATTTACAAAAACAAGAAGTGAGCTGGATTTTGCCCATGGGTCATAACATGTCTGCTCCTGAGCTACCTTATAAAAATCATAAAACTTTTAGATCATATAGTTTAACATTTTCATTGGACAAATGAGGAAACCACAGTTCCAAAAGATTAAATACTTTAACTGTTTAACCTGGTTAGTGAATGGCAGCATCAAAACTCAGACTTTTAGGTAGTCTTCTTATGCCAGCCCGGTATTCTGATGCATGGATGTATGATGCTACCATGTAATTACGGATTCCTGGAGCACGGTGGAGCATACAACTCAATCAGATTTTACTGACTGAAAAAGATTTTCAGAAAAAGTTGTAAATAATGCTAAAATATCTCAAAACAACTGTGTGAGTTTTTAAAATGAATTTTACAAGAAGTGATTATCAATGACGCAGAGAAAAAACAGAATGCAGATACACTCAGAGAATGATGTTCACACAGCTAGGAAAAGCGGACTTACTAGTAACAATGCATTCCTCTGCTTCTTGTGAACTTATAGTAGACACAACAGAAAGCAATTCTTTCTTACCCTGAACATACAGTTTTAACATTTATTATCCTAGGTTCACCAAACTTCTCTTTTTAGCCCAAGACTAAATACCTGCTGTTGGTAGGCAAGGTCATGTGTCTCTGCGTGGGAACATTTTTGAATACTTCACTTCCAAGAGTTGTGTGTATTGTGTAAGGTAGCATTTCAGCACCAGACTTAACTCCAAGAGAGTTGCCTTTATCTCGTAACAGTGCTGGAGGAGGCTTCTTGATAGAAAAATCTGAAGAAAATCCTGGTTGTCTGAGGGTTGCTTTTGGTTTTCCTTCTAGAAAAAATGGCATGGTTTTTTTCACTCTCATTTGGCAATTAACCTGCCGCCCCTCTTTCCTTTTAGAACTCCTTTGGCGAGCCACAGGTTGGGCAATTCTTGCAGTTTCTGTGCATGCCACAGCATAGCAGATTATCTCGCCAGATCTACTAGTCTCTATCCTGACGACTGCTGGCACTCTTCTCAGATAGGCTTCTAGTGTAGGGTAACCTAGCTGCTTGAATGGGATCCAGTCTCCAGTCAAGGATCTGTACTCTCCTTGGAGCCAGGGTAGTGCTATTCCATTCTTATGAGACTGCAGAACAGCCCGCAGCATCTTTGAAACCAGATCTGCTTCCAGCATCTTCACCTAGTTCCCGGGGCCGACAGCCCGTCCGCATTCTGGCAGTTTTTGCTTTTCCTCAGTAAGTGCTTTAAGTCCTCTTCACTTTCAGCAAGCAAGGTTGTGTCATCTGCATATCACAGATTGTTAATGAGTCTTCCTCCAGTCTTAGTGCCGCATTCTTCTTCATATAATCCATCTTCTTGGATTATTTGCTCAGCATACAGAATGAATAAGTGTGATGAAACGATACAACCCTGGCACACACCTTTGCTCATTTTAAACCATGCAGTATCCCCTTGTTCTGTTCAAAAGACTGCCTCTTGGTCTGTGTACAAGTTCATGAGCACAGTTAAGTGTTCTGGAATTCCTGTTCTTCGAATTGTTATCCATAATTTGTTATGATCCACATGGTCAAATGCCTTTGCATAGTCAATAAAACACAGGTAAACATCTTTCTGGTATTCTCTGCTTTCAGCCAAGATCCACCTGACATCAGTAATAATATCCCTCGTTCCATGTCCTCTTCTGAATCTGGCTTGAATTTCTGGCAGTTCCCTGTTCATGTACTGCTGTAACTGCTTTTGAATTCAGCAGATTTTACTTGCATGTAGTA
The DNA here is from genome assembly GCA_030035585.1 of Dugong dugon. Taxonomy (NCBI): domain Eukaryota; kingdom Metazoa; phylum Chordata; class Mammalia; order Sirenia; family Dugongidae; genus Dugong; species Dugong dugon. The sequence goes on from CM057471.1 coordinate 74,502,055, forward strand.
ATTAATGATATTGTTTGATAATTTCCTCATTCTGTTGGATCACCTTGCTTTGGAATGAGCACAAATGTGGATCTCTTACAGTTAGTTGGCCAGGTAACCGTCTTCCAAATTTCTTGGCATAGACAAGTGAGCACCTCCAGTTGTGCATCTGTTTGTTGAAACATCTCAGTTGGTATTCCATCAGTTCCTGGAGCCTTGTTTTTCACCAATGCCTTTAGTGCCACTTCAACTTCTTCCTTCAGTACTTTCGGTTCTTGATCATATGCTACTTCCTGAAATGATTGAACATCAACCAATTCTTTTTGGTACAGTGTCTATTCCTTCCATCTTCTTTTTATGCTTCCTGTATCATTCAATATTTTACCACAGAATCTTTCAGTATTGCAAAGAGGCTTGAATTTTTTCTTCAGTTCTTTCAGCTTGAGAAATGCTGAGCATTTTCTTCCCTTTCGGTTTTCTAACTCTAGGTCTCTGTGCATTTCGTTATAATACTTTACTTTGTCTTCTTAAGCCTCCCTTTGAAATTATTCATTTCTTCCATTTGGTTTGGCTACTCTGCATTCAAGAGCAAGTTTCAGAGTCTCTTCTGGCATCCATTTAAGTCTTCTCTTTCTTTCCTGTCTTTTTAATGACCTTTTGTTTCCCTCATGTATAATGTCCTTGATGTCATCCCACGGTTCATCTGGTCTTTGGCATTAGTGTTTAATGAGTCAAATCTATTGCTGAGATGTCATCACTGGTCTGTCAGTTTGTTGTACTGTGGTGGCTTGCGTGTTGCTGTGATGCCGGAAGGTATGCCACCAGTATTTCAAATACCAGCAGGGTCACTCATGTGGACAGGCTTCAGCGGAGGTTCCAGACTAAAACAGAATCGGAAGAATGACCTGGCAGTTTACTTCTGAAAAAATTGGCCAGTGAAAACCTTATGAATAGTAGCAGAATATTGACTGGTATAGTGCTGGAAGACGAGTCCCTCAGGTTGGAAGACACTCAAGATACAACTGAGGAAGAGCTGCCTCCTCAAAGTAGAGTCAGCCTTAATGACATGGAAGGAGTCAAGCTTTTGGGATCTTCATTTGCTGATGTGACATGACTCAAAATGAGAATTAACAGCTGCAAACATCCATTAATAGTTGGACCATGGAATGTACAAAGTATGAATCTAGGAAAATTGGAAGTCCTCAAAAATGAATGCATAAAGATGGATATCCTAGGCATTAGTGAGCTGAAATGGACTGGTATTGACCATTTTGAATTTGACGACGATATGGTCTTCTATGCCTGAAATGACAAATTGAAGAGGAATGGCGTTGCGTTGTCAAAAAGAACATCTCAAGATCTATCCTGAAGTACAACGCTGTCAATGATAGGATAATGTCCATACGCCTGCAAGAAAGACCAGTTAATACTACTATTATTCAAATTTAGGCACCAACCACTAACGTCAAAGATGAAGAAACTGAAGATTTTTCCCAACTTCTGTGGCCTGAAATGGATCAAACATGCAATCAAGATGAATTGATAATTACTGGTGATTGGAATACGAATGTTGGCAGCAAAGAAGGAGGATCAGTTGTTGAAGATCATTAGTTGGAAAATATGGGCTTGGTGATGGAAATGACACCAGAGAGTGCATGATAGAATTTTGCAAGACCGACAGCTTCTTCATTGCAAATACTTTTTTCCAACAACAGAAACAGCAACTATACACGTGAACGTCGCCGGGTGGAATACACAGGAATCAAATGGACTACATCTGTGGAAAGAGATGACAGAGAAGCTTAATATCATCAGTCAGAACAAGGCCAGGGGCCAACTGCAGAACAGACCATCAATTGCTCATATGCAGGTTCAAGCTGAAGCTGAGGAAAACTGAAACAAGTCCACAAGGGCCAAAGTATGATCTTGAGTACATCCCACCTGAATTTAGAGTCCATCTCAATAATAGATTTGACTCCTTGATTTACCTTCTTAAAGGGTTGTAAAGAACAAAAACACAAAGAAGAATATGTGACGAAGACCAGATCTGGCCTATGAAGCCTAAATTATTATCTGGCCTTTTACAGAAGAATTTGACCACCCCTGATTTACAATGTGGCTCTGCACCAGCCAGGTCTGATCAGGTCTTCCTCCCTCCACCCCAACTTACTAACTGGTGATTGACCTTGGCCAAGTTTCTTAATTACTTAAGTTCTAATTCTGTTTCTTCATCTATAAAATGGGGCTAGTTGAGGGTACATACAGGATTATTAGCCACAGTGCTTGTTTCTTTTATCTAATGTTGCTGGAATTTAAGAAGTCTACTTGCACATGTGAAGCAAGGGTGGATTTAACTACCACCATCATCCCTTGTCTGACTGAGCATCATTCTTGACAGTAGGGCAGCAAGGTCATAACCTGGCTCCCGCTTTCCTGAGCCATCTAGCTGGAGAGATGGGGCACATACCAAAGAAGTGAGAAACAAACCACGTACCACAGCTTAAAATAGTATAAGATTAACGCCAAACCAGTGCACTTGCTCTTAGTGGAAATAAACAAACAGAAAAAACACAAACAAAACCTGGCTCCAAGTGAGGAGGTTTGGAATGTAGAACCTTGAACCCTGTCGTTGTCATGTGACCATTTTAAATGTTAGCTTCTAACCGTCCCTCCCTCTTTGAACTGCCCACATCTGGGAGATTGTGGCCCACCAAGGAATGGGGGGGGGGGGGCAGTGGTGACATGTGAATGAATGCTGTTGTGCCTGTAGCTTAGGGTTGCTGAAGACTTGGAGGCTGAGGGTTCTGAGCAGGAAAGGGTCTTTGGGAGGTTCAAAGAATGACCTTTTAGGCCTAGCCATAATCAAGGAGGGGCCAGTGATGTGTAAAGGGCCAGGCCTTCCACTCCAGAGCAGTGAGAGGCTGTGGGAGGCAGAAGGAGCAATAGGAAGGAGAGGCCCCACGGCCCCTTCCTGCAGACTGTTAAAGGTCTTCTTCCTGGGGGATCATGAAGGTAATGCCCCAGCACTGACTAGTGAAGGCTCCACTGCCCTGTTTGCCAGCCCTGCCCACACGTTCTTTAGCTGTCTTGGGAGTTGTGTGTTTTTATTGTCACTGTGGATGGTCTAAGGAGTGTGTCCAGCCTGTGGGTGTCCCAAATATCCAGGAACTCACTTGTTCTTCCTAGGAGGAATTCTGGGCTATTTTTGGTCTCTAGTTGGTACTAAGAGTGGTTTTTAAAATAATGAAGTGTGCTGGTTTGCCCCCTCCCCCACCAGGTTCCTTGCCAGAGGCCTCCGTTTAACTCCAGATCAATGCCATCAACTGTCAGCTAAGAATGTGAATGTGGGCTGCTTCCTGGGGGAGTCACTTTATCCAGAGGTAGGCCCACAGCCTCCTCCCCTCAGGTATGGACTGGGAAGGAAGTATGGATTTTTCTTTTGAGGTGAAATAATGTAATTGTGGTTATGCTTTGTTTTTTTAAGGTCATTTATCTTTTAGAAACACATACTGAAATACAAATGAAAAGATGTGATGTCTGGGACTTATTTCAAAATTATTTGGGGAGGAAGTAGAAAATTAAGATGAGGCAAAATTGGCCATTAGTTGTTAATTGTTGAGCTGGGTGACAGGGCCATGGAAGTTTATTACGTAATTCTGTCTACTTTTGTTTATGTTTAGCAATTTCCATAAGTTAAAAAGAAAGCAGGAGCATGTGCACAGGCAAACAGGGAGCCTTTGGAGTCTAACCAAATTAGGTTTCAGTTTTAGCTCTACCACTCTTATCCCACACCTTAGACAAGGAGCCTCGTTTCCTCATCTGTAAAATGGGGCTAATCACATCTTCTGCAAAGGTTGCTAGGGGAGTTTTTAAGGAAATAATGCATGTGAAGTGCTTAGCCTGATACTTGGCAGCTAATCCCCAATAACTCATCTTCCAGCTGAGAGTCTGCACTAGGCAACCCCTGGCTGACCGCTCTCTCTGCTGAGGAGGAACTGACTTGCGGTGGGGAGGGGGCCACCAGGAGGTACCTGGGGGTCCACTTCCCGGATTTGGTGGACACACAGCCTCTGCCTTTGATCTAACCCCTCATGGCTCCGCTTACAGTTTTGGTTGATCTGGATCTTCCTTGGCAGCAGTTTGGAGTCTAATCAGCAGTCAGATTCCTGGCTGGGATTTCTGCTGAAATATCAGGGAGCCAAAGCATTGATTTACTTATTTATTTTTTAACTTTTTGATAAGGAGCCCTGGTGGCACAAAGGTTAAATGCTCTGCTGCTAACCAAAAGATTGGTGGTTTGAGCCTAGCCAGTGGCTGTGCAGGAGGAAGACCTGGAGATTTGCTTCTGTAAAGATTACAGCCTAGAAAACCCTATGGGGCAGTTCTGCTCTGTCACTTGGGGTTGCTATGATTTGAAATCGACTCGGCAGCACCTACCAACATCAATAACAACTTTTTGGAATAATTATAGATTCGTAGGAAGTTGCAAAAAATGTACCAGGGGCCCCATGTACCCTTCACCCTGTTTCTCCCAATGGTCTTCGATATAACTACAGTACAGTATCACAACCAGTAAAATGACATTGGTACAATCACGGAGCTTATTCAGATTTCACCAGTTTTACATGCACTTATTTGTGTGTGTTTAATCCTGTGCAGTTTTATCCCGTGTATAAATCCACATAACCACCACCACCACGATTAAGATCCAGAACTGTTCCATCACCACCAAGGAGTTCCTTCATGGAAAGCATTTATTTTTCAAAACAAATAGCTTTTTTTTTATGATTTAAAAAATAAATAAATTGTACACAGAAGAATAACAGGAAGCATGTGTCAGCAGTGATTGATTTTACTTTATGCTTTGCACTTTTTCATATTAGCTGATTTTTGTTTTTATAATGAACATATACCATTTAGACAAAAGCAATAAAGCTCTTAATTTTTTTTTAATCACTTGAAATCTACCACCCAGATACACCACTGTTGATGTTTTGGCAGAACATTTTTCCAGACTTTTTTGTAGATTTGTTCGCCTGCCCTTCCCTCCGACTTTCTCCTTGTTCTCAGAAGACATTTTCTGGAGGGAATACTGCTTTGACTGCCTCCCTAGGTGTTTTGTGGTATGAAAGTGTTCCGGAGGTGAGGTTCTCACAGGACGGGATAAGTGGCCTTTTGGGCACTTGGCCTCTCAGAGGCTTTTGAGAAGAGGGTCTTGCTTATTCAGAGAAGATCTGGGTTAATATCTGTTTCTTTCCTTTCCACTGGGTTTTGAAACCATGCCTCTCCCTGCTGCTACCCCTCTGCTTCCCCTTCAGTGTGGAGTGGTCTCCAGGTCGTGGATTTGGCTCCTCCTGAAAAAGCATTCACGGTTTGGATTTTCTGGCCTGCAACTCTCTGAATGTAGGCAGGACTCGATGTCTTTCTTGCCAGTAATTCTAGTAATCACACCTAATGTTTATCACATGCTCTCCCGGTGCCAGGCCCTCCGTCAGACATTTTACTGTGAATTATTTCTGTGAATCCTTGGAGCGACCCATTGTGGTAGGTGTTATCATCATCCCCATTTCTCAAACAAGGAGAATGAGGCTCAGAGAGGCTAAGTATCTTCCTTGGGTCACCGGCTGGTATGTGGCAGAACTGGAACTCGAGACCAAAGCCATGCATCTAACCACTAGCCTATCCTGCCTCCCACCAGCAGCAGCTGCCATTAACCCAGGATATCTTGTGTCTTCTCACAGGTGAGCCCAGGCCAGAATGGGGGACTCTAGGGACCTGTGCCCTCACCTTGACTCAATAGGGGAGGTGACCAAAGAGGATTTGCTGCTCAAATCTAAGGTAAAGGGGTCAAGGCACACACCAGGGCCGTGTTCCTGGGGTACAGTGTTTCTAAGTAGTGGAAGAACTGGCTCCCCAACAGTCTCAGCTCAGCCTTTTGTATAAATGAAAAAGCTGGCATCTGTTTGGGAGGCATCTTCCTGGGGCTGTGTCCTAATAGCCGTTAATTATCATTTAGACCAGTCCATTTGGGAGGCACTAATGCTCTCTGTCCATTAGCTGTTGGAGCAGGTGCACAGAGCCTTTCTGAGGAAGCGAATGAATCATGCTTTCAGAGTCCACGGACATTTACAGTGTGACCTGAGGAGGGCTCAGGGCCATCTGAGATGAGAAGGTGGACCTCATCTGGGCTAGGGAGGCTTTTTTGTTAAATTAAATTTTTTTTAATCATTTAAAAATGAACAGTGTAAGAAGATAAATGGCAAGAAGTCCCACCCCCACTCCTGTGCCCACCCTCCCCACCCCACCCTCAGGTAGCCACTTCCATTGGCTTTTTTGTATCTCTTCAGAGTTTCCTTATGCACATATAAGCAAATTAAGCAAATATACTTAGTTTTTAGTTTTCATCTTTCTTACATAAAAGGTAGCATACTATGGACACTGCTCTATAATTTGCTTTATTCATGTAACAATATATGTTGGGGCTCTTTTAATGTAAGTATATAGAGACAGTGTTCTCATTCTTTTCTTTGTCTTTAAGTTGCATTGTATTTCATTGTATGGACATGGTTACTAACCCTCTATGGATGAACACTTGGGCTGTTTGCAGTTTCTTGCCAGTATAAATGATGCTGCAGTGCACAGCCTTGTAGAAACGCCGTTTTATATGTGTGTAGTTACGTGTGGGCCAGAAATGAGGTAATTGGGTCAAATTCCTAGAGATACCACCTGGTGTTCTTTCCGGGCACCCTACTGCTGGCCATTTAGCCTCACTGTACCAGCAGATTTCCAGTGGCCCCTTGGCCTGAGCTGGTTTAGCTGTGGGCTTGGGTGAGGGATCTAGTTCTTCTAAGTACCTATAGCTCTTCTGAGGCAGTTTCAACTTCTTGTGTGGCCTCAGGGAGGGGGACAGTGAGGCTCTGGTGCATTTGCACTGCCTGATGCTGAGTTTCTTTCTAAGTCTACCCAAAGGAAGAAGTGAGGCACACTGAGAGGATTTTCCCTACAAAGGAGGCAGGAAGTAGCGGCATCTGAGAGCAGGAAGGAGATGAACAAGGTGGAGGATGGAGGCAGCACACAGGAAGATTAGGGCAGAACAGGCAGCCTTCTGGAAGTTTGTGGGTGCCTCTGGAGCAGAAAGATCAAGAACAATTGGAGGTGTCTCAGGGCCAGCATTTCAGAGACCGTGTCTTGAACACCTCAAAAATACAAAATTTACAAAATAAAATCAACATTGTTTTAAAACGCCGAGAAGGGACAAGGATATGAACAGGTAGTTCACAATAGAGGAAATGCAAATGACCAAAAAGCTTTTGAAAAAAGATGCATACACTGCATGGACAAAACAAACCACCCCTCTCTCATGGAGCCCATAGTCTAGATAGGAGGAAAGACTTAGTAGGCAGGAAGAGTAGATGGTGTGATGAGAGACTATTTTAAGGGGTCTGTTTAAGTTTTAAATAATTGGAAAATGTTTTCACAGATAACATGGTAAAAAAAAATTCAATCAAGTGTAAAGTCTCACTCCTACTCCTGCCCCATAGGGAAGCTAATTTAGGTTGGTAGGATGGTGAAGGCCTTTCTGAGGCACCTGTAGGGTGTTAAGCATTGGCCAGGTGGAGCAGGTGTGTGGCGCCCTCCCTGCAGGAGCAGCACCTGTGCTTAGTGAGAAAGCCTCCTGGTCAGCTCCCACATTTGCTGTTTCTCTCTCATCTTCACCCATGCAGGGAACCTGTCAGTCCTGTGGTGTTGCTGGACCGAACCTGTGGGCCTGTCTCCAGGTAAAGTATCCTTGCAGCTATTGGGATACTCTGTGACTCTGGGCTGGCAACATTTGCCCCTGGTCGCCCCTGATGGAAATGTTGGGCAGGGGCGGGCACTGGACATTGCAGGTGCAGTTCCCAAGTCCAAGCCAAGAGGGCGCCAGAGTCAACAAGTCCCTGGGCTGGCCTCCCTAGCAGCCATTATAAATAACAAGAAAATAAAGCCGGTTAGAGAATATGGACTGAATGGTCCCGTCTTTGTAAAAAGTCAAAACGAAATCCTATACTCACATTTGTATGTGAGATACAAGACGTCTTGGGTTTGAACCCCGGCACTCCCTCCTACTAGTTATCTGTCCTCTCTCTTTTGGGCTTCATTTCCTTGTCTATAAAATAGGGCCGTAACACTGAGGATGGTCCTTGCCTCATGGGATTAGGGTAGAGTTTGACAAAATGATGCCTGTGAACTGCTTGGCATGGTTGTGCACGGCTCATAGAAGGTATCCAGTAAAATCTGGTCATGTTTTTGATAATTGCTTATTGAAAAGAGTAAAAGTAGGTATGGTGATGTTCTTTGGACATGAAATTACAGGTAATTGTCTTTTTTCCTCTGTGACTTTGTGATATTTTCTACAGTTTCTACAAGTATATATTACATTTTATAGGCATAGTAAAAATGATTGTTACTTAAAATAAAATTTCTTAAAAAGAAAAAAGAAAAGAAAAACCCAAGTAGAAAAGAAAAAAGACAAGACAGCACTGGGGGTGAAGACATCACAGTCCAAGTCAGTCTTTGCAGAAGACACAGGGGCCCCTAGTGGAATTCTGGCCTCTTCTGTCTGGGCAATAGTAGAATGTTTACTGTATGCAAGACACTGTTCTGGGCACCGAGGGGACAAGAAGTGTGAGATGTGGCTCTACTTCCTCAGAGCCTCTGGTCCCCCGGAGAGACAGATAGGAGACTCAGGCAGGAAATAACACATCCTTTACGAGGCCCTCACCAACCTGGGCAGTGCCCATCACAGTGGAAATGACAGCATATGTTCCTGTGGAGAAGCAGGCAGAGTCATCATTGGCTGCTGGCTGGAGTGGATGCCCACAGTGAGGAGGCGCTTAAACTGGGCTTTGGAGGAAGGGTAGATTTGGGATTGGAGAGTGCAAGGCTAAAGTCAGGGGGATATGTGGGCCCCACTGTGGGACATTGCGTCAGTATTGGGCCCCAGCCTCTTCTACACTTTGTTTTGAATACCTGGTCCCCCATTATAAAATGCCTGTGAGGCCTGGGATCCCCCACCAAAAGTGTGGGCCCCAGTAACTGGCCCATCAGAAAGTGAGGGAGAGTCTGGGAGATAGTTTGGTGTAAAAGGGCAGCGTAGAAGGGGAGAGGGCTGCAAGCAGTCTGGCCTTAGCTTTGCCCAGGTCCCAGCTGTGACCTCTGCTTGGCCTTCTCACAGGGCAGCAGCAGCCCAGGGCAAACTGCCTGTGTAACTCAGAGGGCAGGGGCACGTAGGATGGTGGCCATCCCTGCCCAGTGAGAACTTCAGGGTGGCAGAGCCTCAATCCCTTGTGGGTCCTGTAGGGTAGAGATAGGGAATGTAGTCAGAAGCTCACTGTTCTGACACCATCCTCTTGGCCACCCCGGCCCACTCTCCTTCCTTCTCCCCAGGTTGCCTGCCCCTATGTTGGCTGCGGAGAATCCTTCGATGACCACAGCACCATCCATGCACAGGTGAGTATGGTAGCTGAGAGCACGGGTTCTGCCATCAGACAGCCCTGAGCTTAAACCCCAGATCCAGCCACCTGCTAGCTCCATATACCTGCTCTGGGCCTCAGTGGCCATGTCTGTAAAATGGGGGATAATCATGGCAGGGTTGCTCTAAAGAAACAAGAGATAATTTGGGTAAAAGCACTTACCACATTGTACATGACCAATAAATGACAGCCATTGGTCTTCCTGATGGGAAGGTGAGCAAAGATGGAGCTTCCAGACCTCCATCCTGACAGGACCTCTTCATGAGGCCCAGAGAGTCCCGTGTGGGCTCAAGGCTCTTGTTAGTCCTGTGTATCCTTGAGCTTATTTTGGATGTTGTTGTTGTTAGTTGACATCAAGTCAATTCCAACTTATGCCGACTCCATGTGTGCAGAGTAGAACAGCTCCATAGGGTTTTCAAGGCTGTGACCTTTCAAAAGCAGATCGCCAGGCCTGTCTTCCAAGGTGCCTCTCGGTGAATTTTACCTTTAGGTAAAAAAGCACAACCTGACAGTGAATCTGACCACGTTCCGGGTATGGTGTTATGCCTGTGAGAAGGAGGTGTTCCTGGAGCAGCGGCTGGCGGCCCCCCCACCAGGCCCGTCACCTAAGTTCTCAGAGCAGGTAAGGAGGGTGCACTGGGGTCAATAGGTTGTGAGACTGCATCAAGAACTGTTGGTATGCTCTTCTTGGAGTGGCCAGGGGTCAACGTGACTCATGCATTGGTGGAGTACAAGCCATAGTCTGTTCCTGGGTCATCAGCATCCTTAGGTTACTTTGAGGCGCTCACATCACCAAATGGTTGCTGAGCCCCAACTACGTGCCAAGGCTTGTGTGAGGTGATAAGGGTGAAAAATGACTAAGGGTAGGACCTCCCTTAAAGAGCTCAAGGCCAGGGTAGGCAGACCTGAAACATGTGTTATGAGTCAGTGTGGTGAGCGCAGTTGGTGGGGTGAGCCTGGGAGCTGTGGAGTGGTATTTTCTGGAGGCTTCGATGAGAATGCAGATGCCTACCAAGCTTATGGAGTGGGGCTTTGTGAGGTCACAGATGGCAATCGGCAATCCCAAATCTCAAAATATATCCTGAGGGAATAACAAGCCAACCGGTAGTCACTGCAACCTGCTTCTCCAGGGGGGACACCTGGAAATGACCTGGGTGTTACATCACCTCAGAGCAATAGAATGGGTGCAGCCATCAAAGTTGGAGGGCTTAGTGAGCTCACACATCTGAGGGCCTCAGCCCAGTGTCTGCTCTTGGGGAATGGTCATTAGGCCGTAGCTGTTAGAACTTCCTACCAGAAGTTCCCTAGAAGCTCCAAGGAGACCAGGACTTTGCTCACTGTGGTTTCTCCTCAATGCTTAGAACAGTGGCTGTCACATAAGTAGGTGTTAAATAAAATGTTTATTGAATACACTTGCGAACATGGTAGATGTTTATGACTTTATTAAAAAGGCTATAAAACAATACACACCTACACCTCACTTATCGACTGTCTCATTATCTGACATTTTGCATGTATGACAAGAGTAAAAATTCTACTGTCCAACTATTTTGCACATTAATGACATACGTCTGGCACTAATGAATGCCAAGGTGCAAGGTGAGAATAATGCTGCCTGTGATGGTTAAGATAATATGCCAACTTGCCTGGGCCGTGATTCTCAGTGGTTTGGCAGTTATGTAATGATGTAGTCATCCTCCATTTTGTGGTCTTATGTGGTCATCCTCAATTTTCACATAACACCAATTTTCACATAACGACCTGGTCTTTGCAACCTAACATGTCGATAAGTGAGGAGTGGGTGTATACAATATCCCATTTTTGTTATATGTATGTAAAAATATGCATATTTAATATATATTTACAGCAACATACGTGTATGTATAAACTGTTTATTGTTAATGTGGTTATTTTTGTGTTTTCTTTATGTTTCTGTTTTTTTTTCTAAATTTATTATAAATAAAATACATTATTATTGTCCATTGTTGTAAATGAAATACAAGTGAGGGAGTTCCCAAGGTGAAGCCACCAGCTAATGTCAGGGCAGGGCTGTGGGATTGTGGGTCTGGGCTTTCTTCTTCTGGGAGGTACGTGGGCCTCTGACCCCAATCCCTCTCCCTCCCACCCTGTTATTTTTCCTCACTCTGGGTCTTTAACACAGGACTCTTCATCACCCTCTCACCCACTGAAAGCTGTCCCTATCGCTGTGGCTGATGAAGGAGAGTCTGAGTCAGAGGACGATGACCTGAAACCTCGAGGTAATAGCCCCCAGGATGGTGGAAGCTGTTTGGGTCTCGGCTGGGGGTGGAAAGCACTGAGGTATTTTTCTCCACACGTACTGTGCCACCATGGACAGGAAAGGACAGGATGACAACATGTATGGGCATGGTGGCTCCCTCTTGAGTGCCACAAGGACTAGTCTACATCCAAGCTGAGGCCACCCAGCTCAGTCCTGGAGGCCTGGCAGTCCTAGTCCCCACTTCCAGCCATGTGCCCCTGGGCCAGCCATCCCCCTGCACCTTGGCCTCCTCGTCTGTACAGTGCAGACAGCGGGCCAGGCTGGGTCGAGGGGTGAAGAGTTCGTATATTTAATACACTCAGTTAACCACAGGTTTTGTGGACAAGAACATTAACTTACTGGAAAGATTTTTGGAGTGAAACACCAGCCACCCATGTCCTGCTCTGGCTGGGTCCTGGGGGTTGCGAGCCACAGCCCCTGTCTGAGTGTGAATTTGGAGGTTTCCTTGCCAGGAGAGTACCCTCACACCCCCCACCCCCCGGTATGTTGTTTCCTAGGTCTCACAGGCATGAAGAACCTCGGAAATTCCTGCTACATGAATGCTGCCCTGCAGGCCCTATCCAACTGGTAGGTTGTTACCTCGTGGGGAAAGGGCAGGGCTGGGAGCTGTCCCTGGCCAAGCTCTGGAAATAGCAGCAGCAGCCCCGGGTTGTGTTGCTCTTATTGCCTGTGTGTAGTTGTATACAGTTCAGAATCCCTAAAATGTGCATGCCCTTTGACCCAGCAGTCCCTCCTACTGTAATTTATCCTAAGAAGATAATCAGAGATGTTAAGAAAGTTGTATGTACAAGGATGCTTACCATTCTGTTGTTTATTGGAAACAAAACAAAAAAACCAAACCCACTGCCAGGATTCTGACTCATAGTGGCCCTGTAGGACAGAGTAGAACTGCCCTATAGGGTTTCCAAGGCTGTCAATCTTTACGGAAGCAGACTGCTACCTCTTTCTCCTGGGAGTGGCTGAGAGGTTCAAACTGTCCACTTTTCGGTTAGCAGTCGATTGCTTTAACCACTATACAGCCAGGGCTCCTTATTGGAAACAAGGGATTGGTAAAGTCACTGTAGCCCAGCCTTACAGTGAAACAGAAATGTAAGTAACTAAAAATGATGTGTAAAAAAAATAATTCAGGGAAATATTTATTGAAGTGGAAAGGGGTTCACGATATGGTAAGTGGATAAAATAAGAGGTTATAAAGTTTTGTATGATGCAATTCCATTTTTTGGATAAAATACTAATTTCCATCTAGAATAGGCTGTCAATTCCAGGAGGTCAGGACATCTGCTGTGGCTGGCACAGGGCCTTCCACCTAGTGGGGATTCAGTATATGTGTGAAGGAAGGAAGGACTTGATACATATGCACAGGAAAGTCTGGAAGGATATGCCCCAAAATGTTCAGAGTGGCTCTCCTTGGGTGGTTGGATTATGGTCAGTTATTATTCTTTGCTTACCTATATTTTCTAATTTTTCTATATTAAATGTACATCTCTTATGTAATAAGATAATTTTTAAAAACAGAAGGAGGTGAGAAGCAAGGGGGACTCCTTCAGGTCCAGGAAGGGTTTCCAAGGAATGGGCTCATGGGAAGAGCAGGACCTGCTTCCTCCCTCATTGGTACAGCAGCAGCCTCCTGGCCTCTCGAGCCCTCCCCTTTCAGGGAGCTCACATCTGACTCTACAGAGGAGAGGATGGAGTCCTTTTAGCTATCCATCGGCATTCCTGGGTCTGGGGGCCACTGCATGTCCACATGTGAGCACTCAGGGCTTTTGCTTCTCTGCCTAGCTCTTTCTTAAATGACACCATCTTCCTCTTCTTTTCTGACCTTGTCCGCTTCTCTGGCCCCTAGCCCTCCGCTGACCCAGTTCTTCTTGGAGTGTGGAGGCCTAGTGCGCACAGACAAGAAGCCAGCCCTGTGCAAAAGTTACCAGAAGCTGGTCTCTGAGGTCTGGCACAAGAAACGGTGAGTGAGTCCCTGATCTCGGGCAGAGGTGTGCGGGTGGGGAGTTTTATCAGTGCCCCCACCCCCGCCACTTACCAAGCCCTTCCTGTAGACTTGGTCCCAAGTCAAGCATTTGACATACTTTACCCTGTGTAACACTTAGAGCACCCCTGTGAGGTGTAGGTTGTATCCAGCCTACACAAATGGGAAACTGAGGTTCAGAGAGATTTAAACATCTTGCTCATGGTCACACAGATCGTGAAAAGTGGAGCTAGAATTTGAACCCGGTGTTGATACTGCCCCAGAGACATGTCATAACCAGTCCAGCTCTTGGCTGTCACTGTGACCGTGAAAGATATGCAGAAGTCAGGGGTAGTGCTGACTGGGCATGGCCTTCTAGTTCAGTGTGAAATGAATGTAAAGACCAGGAGCTTGGATTACATCTGTTCCTCTGGGAAAATTCAAATTTGGGAGTAATTTACAGTGAGTACTTAGAAATATATTAAATATAAAAACAGATTGGAAAACAGTACGATGCAGTATAATTCCAGTTTTGTAAGAAACAAAGTTTATTTAAGCATACACTGGCATGTGCTTTTGTATATATGTCTGAATTTTTCACAGAAAAATTCGGAAATCTTTTTTTTTTTTAATTTTATTGTTGTACTGTAAGTGCAAGTTTACAATTCAAGTTAGTCTCTCATACAAAAATGTATACATACATTGTTATGTGACCCTAGTTGCTCTCCCTATACTGTGACAGCACACTCCTCCTTTCCACCCGATTTCCCGTGTCCATTCAACCAGCTCCTGACCCTCTCTGCCTTCTCATCTCACCTCAGAACAGGAGCTGCCCATTTAGTCTCATGTATCTACTTGAGCTAAGAAGCACACTCTTCACAAGTATCATTTTATGTCCCATAGTAAATCTGGAAATCTTAATGGTAGTTATCTATGGGTGGTGGGATTAGTGGTGATTTTAAATTTTTCAGTAGTGAAAATATATTTCTTTTGAGTTTAGAAAAATCTCTGTAGATACCCTTTTTAAATGAAAACAAATAAGTTTTAAAGTGGGTTTGTTGTGGACTAGCTAGAAATTATCTCATCACAGTCAAGAGCTCTGTCTGGTTGAGGCAGCCATGACTTGGCATTTTCCTTCTTGAGTGTAGAGATGTGTGAGCCTGCTGGGGCTCCTGACAGGGTAGACACTTCCCAATTTCAGTTAAACTCCACTGAGTCCGATCCAGCCTTACTAGCTACCTGTCTGCCTGTCTGCCTGACTCTCATGGGATTGAGTAGCTTAGTGCAGGCCACGTGGACTAATGGGTTTGGTCTTCCAACAGCCCAAGCTACGTGGTTCCCACCAGCCTGTCTCACGGGATCAAGTTGGTCAACCCAATGTTCCGAGGTTATGCCCAGCAGGTAGGCCATCTGAGTGAGCTGCCCAGGGGATACCAAGGGCCATAACCTACCAGGCCTGGCTTTGAAGCCAAAACCAGAATGGAAAATAGCAACAACGCTAACCTTTGCTAGGTGTATCTTAAATACCAGGCCCTCACTGCCTGGGTTCTTTATGTGTTTGAGGACATTGGAGCCCCCCAACAACCTGCTGAGGTAGGTACTCCTGGTATTTACAGATGGGGGAAACTGAGGTTCAGGGGGCAAGTCACTTGACTGGGTCACATAGCTGATAAATGGCAGAGGGGAAATTTGAACTCAGGCCTCAGCAGTGCACTTAAAATGGCACACAGCTTTCTTGTTCCTCAAACCACAAGCAGAATTTATTTTACTTTTATTAAATTTTTTAATCTAGAGAACCTCTTTGAAACCAGCCATATGCTTCTATTTTATAAAATCATGGAACCAAGATGAAGCAGAATGCATCCAGGTCTATACCTTAGTCGCGAGCTGAGCTGATAGTTCAAGTGGTCTAGGTCCCTGCCCCAGACTGTACATGGCCTAGGTTTCACTGCTGGGGTGTGGGGTGGGGCTGGGCCTGCCTGGTTGTCTTTCCTGCTGATTGAATGTGGGACCAGAGGTAGAGCAGTGGTTATTTGAGGGATGCTGTGGCTCTCTCCATCTGCCCCCCTCCCCTGCCTCCCATCCCTTCTGGGTATTTCTCCACCCACCCCTTAGTTGGGCCTGTCAAGCCTGAACACGAGGTTCCTGCCTGAAAAGCCCAACACTGCCTGAACACCACCCTTTTTGGGAATTGATAACATCCAGGATGATTGAGAGTATAGCACCTGCCATTTATTAAGCAGTCACTGTGTATGTGCTACATAATAAGTACGGTCCTATTTAGTCCTCCCCAAGCTCTCATGAAGCAGGCATGGTCATCACCACAGGCTATAGTAAGGAGTGAGGCTCAGAGAGGTTCTGCTGCTTTCCCAGGTCACATAGCACATAGTGGCAGGGATAGGACTTAAACCTCGCTGAGCTCTGCTCTCCCCATAGTACCACCCTCACTCTGTGTACGATGTCTCCTGGTCTGTTGGTGAGGACACTGAGTGGGGACGCTTGGCTGCTATGTGGCATCCCTCTCTCCTGGTTCTCAGACAAAATGCAGGGAGCATGTCTGAATCTGAAATGTAGACCCAGTTGTGGGCCACTCTTAGTGGCCAGATGATGCTGTCATGCTTCTGCATGGATTGAGATTTTGGCAATGGACACATAGTACTTTTTTTTTTTTAATTTTTATTTTTTATCGTTGTAGTTTAAATGAAGTTTACATTTCAAGTTAGTCTCCCATACAAAAGTTTATACATACATTGTTGTGTGACCCTAATTGATCTCCCCATACTGTGACAGCACGCTCCTCCTTTCCACCCCTGATTCCCCATGTCCATTCAGCCAGCTCCTAACCCTCTCTGCCTTCCCATCTCACCTCCGGACAGAAGCTGCCCGTTTAGTCTCTTGTATCTACTAGAGCCAAGAGGCACACTCCTCACGAGTATCACTTTATGTTCCGCAGTCCAGTCCAATCCCTGTCTGAAGAGTTGGCCTCGGAAATTGTTTTAGTTCTGGGCTGATAGAGAATCCAGGGGCCATGCTTTCCGGGGTTCCTCCAGTCTCAGTCAGACCATTAAGTCTGGTCTTCTTACTAGAATTTAGTTCTGCACCCCACCTTTCTCCTGCTCCATCTGGGACTCTCTGCTGTGTTCCCTGTCAGGGCGGTCATTGGTGATAGCCGGGTACCATCTAGTTCTTCTGGTCTCAGGCTGATGAAGTCTCTGGTTTATGTGGCCCTTTCTGTCTCTTGGTCTAATACTTCCCTCGTTGCACACATAGTACTTTTGTTAAAAGGAAGAACCAGCAAGAGAACTAGGTGGTGTACCGAAGACCTCTTAAAAGAACCTTTCAGTGCACTGGACACAGGACTCTCTTCTCCTCCCTCATCTCCCTAATTCAGGATGAGCATGTGGTTAATTGCTCTTGGTGTCTGACATTTTGCCTAAGGAAATCCATCCAGAGTGTTCCCTTCTCTCTGCTACAGCTAAGAGAACAAGGCCTCTCCAGATGTGTGGGTGCTTGGCTGGGTCTGGCCACTGCAGAACCTTGACCTCATGTGAGTCAGGAGTTGGGCTTGGGGGCTGCTTCTGACATGAGGGTCAGAGAGTGTGAGAGTAAGAGCAGGGCTTTGAACCCAGGTCCTCCTCCAGGGGCCCAGACACTACCACTAAATGTCACTAGCTGCCAGTGGGTGGCTGCAGTCATCACTCTGTAACCTTTCAAAGCACTTCCTTTGTTGTGTGCACTGGGCTGGGCTCAGTGGGTAGGCTATCTAGAGGCCTGGCTGGGTTGGGGACGTGGTCATAGAGGAGTCAGAATAAAGTCAACAAGGTTGTGACTTGAGCACCCAGCCAGCCTGTAGGTTGCAGTATGGCCAGCCTTGCACAGGTGTGCAGAAAGCTGGTGTTCTGTCTTCACCCCAGCCTGTGTGCCCTTCAGTGTCGCGATGGCAAGGGAAGGCGTGGGCACACACAGGCTACAGACAAGCAAGGGGCTTGGGTGCTGGCAGAGCAGAGAGAGCCAGAGAAAGGGCTGATGATGTGGGTGGCCTGGCCCTGCTGGTAGGGCACTCAGCTGTGCCCTACCTGTGCACGGCCCCTCAGTGTCACTCCCTCGCCCTCCAGGGCGCTTCCTGCTCACCCCCACTGGCCTGGCCTGTCGGGAGCAAGGGCACTTTAGTGGCTGAATGTTGTTCATCCTCTCTGGCCTTCCACACTGAATTTGAAGCAGAGTTACAGGTGGTTAAGAGCATGAGCTGTGGAGTCAGATGGATCTCTGTTCAGATCTTGGCTCTCCCAGCTATAGCTGGGCGACCTGGGAAAGTCCCTTAACCTCTCTGAGCCTCAGTCTCCTCCTAAGTAAGATGGGGGTTAGGACAGGACTGCCTAGAGAGTCTGCTGTGAGGAGTTGATTAGATCATCTGCACAGGGCACCCACGAGGCAGTCGCTAGACAGAAGTGGCTGGTGTCCTCATCAGCGGAAGCAGTAGGGTACTTGTGGCCAGTGCCTCCTGTTGACACAGCCCCTGGTTCCAGGACACCCAGGAGTTCCTGCGGTGCCTGATGGACCAGCTGCATGAGGAGCTCAAGGAACCAGAGGTGGCAGTGGCGACGGCGGCAGCAGTGACAGAGGCTCGGGACTCCGACTCAAGTGACACAGATGAGAAGCGGGAGGGCGACCGGAGCCCATCAGAGGATGAGTTCCTGTCCTGTGACTCAAGCAGTGACCGGGGTGAGGGTGACGGGCAGGGTCGTGGCGGGGGCAGCTCTCAGGCTGAGACAGAGCTGCTGATCCCGGACGAGGCGGGCCGCGCCATATCCGAGAAGGAGCGGATGAAGGACCGCAAGTTCTCCTGGGGCCAGCAGCGCACAAACTCTGAGCAAGTGGACGAGGACGCCGATGTGGACACTGCTGTGGCCGCGCTTGACGACCAGCACGTGGAGACTCTGCCACCATCGCCATGTTCTGCCAGTCCCTGCCGGACGCCAGGTATCAGACAGCCAAGGGCTGCTCAGGGCTGCTGGGAGAAAGCACAGCAATTGGACCAGCAGCCCCATTTGTTTGGCACCTACTGTGTGCCAGGCACCACCATGAAGTAGCCCACTCAGTCTTCCCAACCACCCTGGGAGGTGGAGCCTACCACTAGCCCCAGCTTACAGGTGAGAAATCAGCCTCAGAGATTTCACTTAGCTATAAAGCTGGAGCCAAACTCAGAGCCCTGCCTGCAGCCCTGAGCCCTCAGTTGGGAAAGTGAAGTGTGTGGACAACTCCATTCCGACATGTTTGGGGCTAGCGCTGGGCACAGGATGCAGGAGACATGTGGGTTCAGGCCTTAGTCCCGTTAAAAGCTGCTGGCAGGTCCTCTTCCTGATCAGGCCCTGGAGCTGACGTGGGGACCCTGGCCTGGCTGGCTTGGCTGCCCTGGTCTCAGCACAGTCCCCTTTCTGTCCTCAGAGCCGGACAATGATGCCCACATGCGCAGCTCCTCTCGCCCCTGCAGCCCCATCCACAAGCTGTCCAGCACCCCTCCTCGTGCAAGTCCTGTGAGAATGGGGCCATCATACGTGCTCAAGAAAGGTTTGGAGGAGTGGGGCGGAGGGGTCCAGCACTCTCTCTGCATGTGAGCTCTGGACTAGGAGTGGAAACAGTGCCTATGGCTGCCATTTTCAACCGCTGGTTGCCAGGGACTGGGCTGCGTACTTCTCTCTTTGAATGCTCTTACCACCACAAGGACCAGTGTGGGGGACCCCCATTTTACAGATGATAACACTGAGGCACGAGAGGTGAATTGCAGCCCCAGTCACGTGACTCTTAAAGATTTGACCCTGTGTCCTGGCAGAGGAAGCCCCAGTGCCCGTCCCTTGCCCCAGACAGACAGGTGGAGATTGGGCCTAGTCCCATGCTGTGCCCCCAGCCCAGGTCCTGACCACTGGCAGCCGAAGGCGAAAGGAGCAGCGCTACCGCAGTGTCATCTCTGACATCTTCGACGGCTCCATCCTCAGCCTCGTGCAGTGTCTCACCTGTGACCGGGTGAGTGTTTCTGGGATGAGGAAGGACTGCCTGCAGACTCAGTGGTACTCACTCCGGTTGAGGGTGGTGGAAGAGAATCTGCACCTGACGCTACCTTTCTACTGGGGGAGGAGCTGGTTGCTGGGATCCCAGGGCTTGGAGAGCGTGCTCTCTCCCCTCCAGTGCCATCTGGTGGCTGGAATTTGTGGTGCAGACACTGTTCAGTCAGAGCAGGGCAGGACTCTGGAAGATGGAGACCCAGGCTGACCTTCTACCCCATAGGTGTCCACCACGGTGGAGACATTCCAGGACCTTTCACTGCCCATTCCTGGCAAGGAGGACCTGGCCAAGCTCCACTCGGCCATCTACCAGAATGTGCCGGCCAAGCCAGGCACCTGTGGGGATAGCTACGCCTCCCAGGGTTGGCTTGCCTTCATCATGGAATATATCCGACGGTATATCCACCTTCTTCCCCACTGGGAAAACAGGATGGGTCCTGGCCTGGCCTTCCTGGCACTCACAGTCTGGGCAGGAAATAGACCTTCAGCAAAGTACAAGCATTTGCAGAGACCGGGGAGATTCTGGAAGGGAACTCGAGGCTGAAGGATGCATTGAGTTAGCTGGGTCAGGGTGGATTTGTTCCTTGGCCACATTGGGACTGCATGGATGGTCCCGATTTGGAACCAAACGATGGGCCCGTGGCGTTGGAGGACAGGAACGGGAAGAGTGAATGAGAGGCAGCTAGAAGGGCAGCAGCTAGAGTATGCAGGCAGCTCTGCTGAGCCCTCACTGCATGCCGTGATGGGAACTTTACCTGCATGACATCAGGGGCCCATACAGCTGCCCAGGGGAGCGGGTGCCGTGATCATCGGCCCTCACAGATTAGGACAGTGAGAGCGGGGACAGGTGAAGCCACTTGTGTAAGGATGTGTAGCTGGTGGCACCAGGGTTTGAACTCAGGTGTCTGGCTCCACACCTGTGCCCCTTCCACTCACTATGCCATACTGCCTCCCTGGCTCATCAGGGTCCTTCTGGGGCTCAGGCCTGGAGCAAACCCAAGTCCCCCCAGTCTTCTTCTTGCCTGGGACCTGGCAACACCCCTGCCACCCCCTTTCTGTCTCCATAGGTTCGTGGTATCCTGTACCCCCAGCTGGTTTTGGGGGCCTGTTGTCACCCTAGAGGACTGCCTTGCTGCCTTTTTTGCTGCCGATGAGCTGAAGGGTGAGTGAACTGGGTAGGCTGGGGTGGGGTTGCTGGGAACTCCACATGGTTTTCAGAGGCTTTGTCTGGATCCTCATGCAAACACACACAGTCCACTGCTCAGGGAAATGTACAGCGTAAGGTTTGGAGTACTACACTGCCAGGTTTTGCTTCAAAAGTGGACACGTTATTGTCCCACACTGCCGCCTGCATGTGGGCCTGAGGCTGCATGTTCTCTTGCACCTCTCGCTGCCTTGCAACTCTAGGGTGGTAACCAGGTTTTAAGTTTTGCCAATTTGATGGGCAAAATTATATCTTGCCTTTCCTTAATTTTGCGTTTTCTTGATTATGGGTGAGGTTGAACATTTTTTTTCATAAGTGTACTGGCTGTTTGTATTATTTTGATATTTCCTGTTTCTATTCTTTTCGTATTTTTCTTTTGAGTGTTTGGTGTCTTGTTAACCTTTGGGAAAACTCTTTATATGTTAAAGATTTTAGTACACAGTCTGTCTTTAATGTTGCATTTCCTACCTATTTTGGCTTTTAATTTTATTGATGGTGATGTTCATACATGAGTTTAAGTGTTTCCAGGGTCAAATATGTCCATTTTTTCCTGGTTGTGGATTCTGCCTTTGACGTGTAGCCAGGATCTTCCCTTCCTTTGGTTCCTTTCTGGTTTTATTTCTTAGGCATGTTCACATCTTCTGATCTCAGCCCTGTGCCCTGTTTCCCACCCTTGCTAACCCCAGTCCCTTTATTTTACTGTCCCAGGTGACAACATGTACAGCTGTGAGCGATGTAAGAAGTGAGTAACTGCTCTCCCATTCCCCACCTCTGTGGTCTGTCTGCGCTCCACAGAACCCCCCACCCTGGGATCCCCCAGTGTCTCTCTTTAGAGAGCTCAATCCTATCCTCACAAAAGTGACCAGGTTGGGGGAGGGGGGCTCACCTGGTTCCCCTGCTCCCCCGACACCGAGGCCAGTGGCTCACCCAGCCTCTCTCCTTGCCCTCTCCTCCCCAGGTTGCGGAATGGAGTGAAGTACTGTAAAGTGCTCCGGCTGCCCGAGGTGAGTGGGCAGCCCTCCCCTGCCTCTTTAGCCTTCTTCTCCAGACTCACATCCTGCAGTGCAGCAAGCTAGTGGGACTGTGTGGAGGTTGATCGCCCATCCCCACTCAGATACAGCCAGTTTCTGAGTCAAAGAGGGTCCATGGAGATTCTATAGTTTTGGCCAGGAGTCGTCATGGGAAGGAGAGGGCACGTTTTTCCCTTGGTAACTTAGGGTCCTCTCTCTTTGTGGCCTCAGCTCAGTTGTCGTTCAGCATGTTTGTGAGGCAGGCATGGGGATGCTGAGGGTACCACAGCCAGTAAGACAGACGTGGCCCCGTCAGTAGCAGAGTGGGGAAATAGTGGCAGTCCTGGCCCAGTCAGGGCTCCCAGGGAAGGCCTGCCTGAGGGAGTGACTTGTGAGACCTGAAGGTGGTGTTGGCCTTGTGGAGGGAGAGTGGAACAAGCAGGAACGAGCTTGCTGGAACCTGTTAAGGCCACTGTGGGTGAGCAAAGCAGAGTGGCCCAAGATGGAGGTTCAGTGCTCATGATGATGCTGAGCAGGTTTGGACAACCTTTGTGAAGAAGGATTCTAAGAAGAGGCACCAACAAAACTGGTTGTCAGAGTTCTTTTGATGGCCACTGACAGAGGAGGGGCCAGTGTCCTGTGGCCAGTAGGCCAGCCCTTCTTAGGAATGGCCCATCTCGGCAGCAGATGCTGCGTGAGTGTTGCTCAGCCCCAGCATCAGGCCTGGACACCTGCTGCTGGCCATGTGACTAAAGTGAGCCTGGGTCAGCTTGCCTGTGGAGAGTGTTCTGTTCAGGTGGAGCAAGTGAGCGCCACCCCATCAGGTAGCCTGTGCACCTGTGGAAGGCTTTAGCTGCAAAGTTTCTTGTCATTTTCTGTGTTGATGACAAGGCCCTGAGTGGTTTAGGGCATGGGTCAACAGTGGCCTGGTGGGTCACTGAGAGCTGCAGGTCTCAGAGCTGTCCTGTGGGGCCAGCTAGGGTGCTGAAGTCCCAGGGCCCTAGCCAGCTCTGGGATGACCAGCACCCTCCCCTGCCCCCTCAGATCCTGTGCATTCACCTGAAGCGCTTTCGGCATGAGGTGATGTACTCGTTCAAAATCAACAGCCACGTCTCCTTCCCCCTGGAGGGCCTCGACCTGCGCCCCTTCCTTGCCAAGGAGTGCATGTCCCAGATCACCACCTACGACCTCCTGTCAGTCATCTGCCACCACGGCACAGCAGGCAGTAAGTCTGGCTGCCACCTGCTCCCAGCAGCCCTGCCCCAGTCTCCTAGGGTCCCTGTAACCCGCCTTCCTCTCCCACTGCAGGTGGGCACTACATCGCCTACTGTCAAAACGTCATCAATGGGCAGTGGTATGAGTTTGATGACCAGTATGTCACCGAGGTCCATGAGACAGTGGTGCAGAACGCCGAGGCCTATGTCCTCTTCTACAGGTGTGAGGTGCTGGATACAGGTAGCTCTGGTGGGGCCAGGCCAGCTGAAGAACAGTGACTGGGCCCCACACCTGCAACCTATGGGCTCTGGGTGTCCTGCTGCAGCTGCTCAGGGCTTTACTCTGGGGATATGGCTGAGGGGAGCCTGGGAGGGGTTTAAGCTGGGGGAAGCAAGGATTGGAGTTTTTAAGAGAGAGCCCTCTGGCTGCTTTGGGGAAAGTGGAAAAGCCCAGTGGCAAGGAGCCAAGTTGGGGGCCTCTACAGTGGTCCCGGGGAGATGCCGGTGGCCGGAACGAGGGCCTGGGCAGCGGGGCTGTTGAGATGTGGACAGACCACAGAGGGGCTCAGGAGGTGGACCAGGCAGGGCATGGCTATGTCCCCACTGTGGCAGCAGACCAGCCTGGCTGCTGCACCCCATCCACCCCTCTCCCACCCCTGCTCTAGGAAGAGCAGTGAGGAGGCTGTGAGGGAGCGACAGCAGGTGGTGTCACTGGCTGCCATGCGGGAACCCAGCCTGCTGCGGTTCTACGTGTCCCGAGAATGGCTCAACAAGTTCAACACCTTCGCTGAGCCGGGGCCCATCACCAACCATACCTTCCTCTGCTCCCATGGAGGTGAGGGTGCCTGGCCAGCTGGCCCTGCTGGGGTGGGCGGGCTGAGGGGCTGCCTCAGCACCCAGCTCTCCTCCCTCTGTCTTCTCCACAGGCATCCCACCCAATAAATACCACTATATTGATGACCTGGTGGTGATCCTGCCCCAGAACGTCTGGGAGCACCTCTACAACAGGTAAGGAGCCCTTGCCAGCCTCTTCTGGAGAGATTGGCCTGCCTCTGCACTGGTCAGGGACTCAGCTGGGCAGGAAAGGAGACCAGGCAAGGACTGACACCCATGAACCTCTAAGCTGTCCTCACTCAGGCAGCAGAACAAGGTGGAAGCCAGCCCTGCCCTGAGGGCACTTCCCTCTGGTAGCTTTCCAGAAACACGCATAGTTGTGCCTGCAGTGAAAAAGACACATGTCATCTGTGTGAATCCATTTGGGCACTTTCAGTCACACGGGACAAGAAACTGGCTTAGGCAGAAGCGAGCGTATTGACTTGTCTCACTGAAAGTCCTCAGGGTGGGGCTGCAGGGCAGGGCACTGGGGCCTCCGGCCCAGCCCTTTCCTTCCTCACTGGACCTGCTTGTGTGGGCCGGGGCTCGGGCCAGTCTGGCCTGTGAACTTCCAGGTTCAGATCCAGCAAGGCCAAGAGCGCGTGACTCTCCTGCTGCAGACCAGCCAGGCCTGCCTCTCAGCAGCCCAAACTGGTCATGTGCCCATTCCCAACCCCGTCATTCTTTAGCCCGACGGGTGGGATCTGCCATAGCTGAGGGATGGTCATACAAGTTGGGAAAAAGGCCAAGAAGTTCTGGTTACACCTGTGTCTCTTACTGTATTAGACTTACTACATTTAGTTGCAGGTTAGGAGCAGACTTTCTCCTTGCCCTGTTGCCAGTGGGCAGGTCAGGACCTCACAGGGAGATGCATCATCACATCCTGTGGGGATCTCCTCAGGCCTGGGCCACATACTCTCTAGCCCTGCAGCCTCCCTTTGACATTGTCCTCAGGGTCTGGCCAGTGAGCTCTCAGCCACCAAAGCTCCTGCCCACTTCCCTGCCTAGTAGCCAGGAGAGGATGCAAGAGTGCTACTCCTGGCCTTTGTCCATGAAGCAGGCATTTGTGACGCACCTGCTCTGTGGCAGGCGCTCTTCTGGGTTCTGTGGACATGCTGGTGAGCAGGTGCCCATGCCGGCTCCTGTGGCTCAGTCTAGTGAGGAAGACATGACAGGGCACCGAGAGGGAGCTGAAGGAAAAGGCGGTGTCAGGGAAAGCCTCCTGGGGTCCCTTACCTCCTCTGAGACCTTGAGGGGGATCCAGAGTAACCGGCCCCATGGAAGGCGGGAATTGCTCACTGGCAAGGGCCTGCCCCTCAGGTCTTGTGTTTCTCTCCCTCCCACTGGGTGTAGGTTTGGGGGTGGCCCCACCGTGAACCATCTGTACGTGTGCTCCATCTGCCAGGTGGAGATTGAGGCTCTGGCCAAGCGCAGGAGGATTGAGATCGACACTTTCATCAAGGTGCTTGCAGGTTGGGGTGGCATGGGGGACCGGCTCCTCCAGCCTGTGCTTGGGGCATGGTGGACCTCAGGGGCAAAGCAGCTCTGTGCAATCAGCCATTTGTTTGGAAGAAGTGTTCTGTGGGAGACCAGAGTGACTGGAGGCCTGGCCAGACATTTGAGAGAATTTTTACTGATAGAAGGTGCTGGCTGAGTTGAGTAAATTAAGGTCCGTCTACATGGTGGGCTGTGAAGCAGTGGTAAAAAGAATAAGGTAGGAATATACCAGGGCTTTTTGACCTTGGCTTTGTTGACACCTTGGGCTGGATAATTCTTTGTTGTGGGGGATTGTCCTGTGTGTTGTAGGATGCCCAGCAGCATCCCTGGCATCTCCCCACTAGGTGCAAGTTACAACCCGAATTATCTCCAGGCATTGCCAGATGTCTCACGGGGGGCAGACTCACTCTTGGTTGAGAACTACTCGGTTATACAAACTGAGGTGGGGAGGTGCCTGAAAAAGATCAGTAATGAGAAAAGCAAGTCGCAGAAAGGCCTCCCAATGTGATCCCACTTAGAAAGGGCGCCTCTGTGCGTCGCCGAGGCTCCGAGCACGCCCCCTCCCTGCAGTGCTGCTGTGATGGGACTCGGGACATCCGGCCTTCAGCAGTGGAGAGGGCGGCTACAGATGTTGTAGGACACCCATGCTTCATGATCATTAAAGAATGACTGTCAGAAGAGTAGTTAAAGATGTGAGCAGATAGATGTATTCTATGAAGTGAGAGAAAAAGCGTGCACCATGTGATCCGAGTTGGGTTGAAAAAAGTTACTGAAAAGAGATTTACCAAAATGTGACAAATGTGACGATAGTGATGACCAGCTGTCGCCTCTGAGTGGTGGCATTGAGGGAGGTGTTTATTTTCTTTGAGCTTGCCTGGGAGTTTACCTTGAGTATCTAGTATTTTTGTAAAAGTCAGGGTGAGGATGTAAAGAAAACGCTGGGACGTTTGGAAACTGACCCTCCCCTCTGGTCCCTTTCTCCCCGCCATCCCCAGCTGAACAAGGCCTTCCAGGCAGAGGAGTCACCCAGTGTCATCTACTGCATCAGCATGCAGTGGTTCCGTGAGTGGGAGGCCTTTGTCAAGGGGAAGGACAATGGTGAGTAGAGCAGGGGCTCTGGCTCTGTGCCTGGCACTCGGCCTTCTGTCCTGGCCTCAGGAGGGACTCTGGGCTGCCATCCTCAGCAAGTGGAGTGGCTTCTGGGAGGAGGACTGTGGGGAGGATGCTGCCAGTAGATGCTGGGAGACGAGGGGCTGTGGAGCCGTCTGTGCCTCCCTTGCAGGTCTCTGGTGTTACCTACCAGGTGAGCACCTTCCCTGGGCATGAGCTGAGGACACAGCTGCTTTCCAGGCCCCAGAGCTGGGACCACTGTTCCCAGCCCAGCCATAGCCTTCCTGGGAGTGCCTGCCCCAGGACAGGAGGCCATTCTCGCTCTGCCCTCCCCTGCTCTCCACGCCTTGCTGAGGCTGGGGAAGCCCCCAAGAGGCTGCTGTTCCTCACCTGCCAGGCCCTTCCCTTTGAGAAGTTTGTTGCCCTCAATAATAAATTATCATTGCTAGAAGGTTTCAGACTCTCAGGAAGGACCTTGGGCACTGTTTCCTCTGGCCCCTTTGATTGGCAGCAGAGGAGACAGGCTCCATCACAAGGGAGGTTCTCAGGTCCCCTGCAGTCTCAGGGTCAGCAGAGCTGCTGGTTTTGTGCCACAGACGTTTGTCTGTCACTTGCCATGTAAGCACCAGCCAGCACTAGGGAAAGAGGAGTGCTCACTGCCATCTAGCCCCCTGGTCCTTGGTGCTGGGCAGCCAGCGGCCCCTGGTAGGGGTCCAGACCGTAGGACGTGCTATGGTTAAGGATGTGATCCAGGAGTTGCAGCCCTCACTTAGTCCTGGTTTTGCCTGCTGTCAGCTCTGACCTGGGCAGGTTACCTCATCTGTCTCAGCCTCAGTGTGTGCCTCTGTGGACAGTTCTCATCCCATGCGGCTGTTGAGGAGGAAATGAGATGATGTGTGCACACTGCTAAGCACAGTGCCAGGCACACAGCAGGGCAGTAAGTCCAGCGAGGGTAGCCACCGTCAGGGGTTAGGGCATTGTCCACCAGGCAGCAGCTCCTGCTGACAGTAGCTAGAGTCTGAAATTAGCACGAGAGTTCTAGAAATTCCCTCTGGTGGGTAGCAGGATGCCGTGAGTTCCTCCTGGCTCTCAGACTTCTGGTAGATGAGGATTTAGTGCCCCAGACACCTCACTGTGTTAAAGACTTCACACTGATTCCCTGGCTTGGGCTCCGTGGGCCCAGGACAGCCTTTTTGGGAATTGGAGTCACCCTCTGAGAATGGCTCTGTTACCTGTGGAGGGGTGGAGGGCCCTGGCAGAGGCTGGGACAGGGGTGTCTTCCCACTGCTGGAGGGGCCCAGTGGCGCTAAGCCTGAGCCCTGTCTGTTCCAGAGCCCCCTGGGCCCATTGACAATAGCAGGATCGCGCAGATCAAAGGAAGTGGCCACATCCAGCTGAAGCAGGGTGAGTCTTGCCTGGCTGGAGCCCTGGCCTCCCAGGCTGAGCCAGCTGCCTCTCTGCATTCCCTGGTTGTTGGGTTGCTACCCAGTCACTATCCTCCCAGGAGCCCCTGCAGCCTGTCTTAAAGTTGGGTTGAGAAGTCCCATCCAGGCCCAGGGTGGTGGGCAGATAGTCTGAGGCGCTTGGGCTCTGCGTGGGTCCTCAGCCCCTACCGTACACCCCCACCCATCTCTGTCACCTTCCGATGGCCTGCCCTGCCCTTTATGTTAACCCCACCTCCTGGGAAATGGGATGGCAGCCAGAGATATCCTCTGGGGTCCTTAGCAGAGTGGACGTGACTCTGGAAAATCCTGAGATTTATGTTTGACAGCATTGCATGAGAAGCCCATAGTTGTCCTGCCTGCCCTCTGGGGCCTGGCCCTCCTGGAGCCCCCACTGGGCGTGTCTCCTGTGCACTGTAGGAGCTGACTATGGGCAGATTTCTGAGGAGACCTGGAGCTACCTGAACACCTTGTATGGAGGTGGCCCTGAGATTGCCATCCGGCAGAGTGTGGCCCAGCTTCCAGACACCGAGAGCTTACATGGGGAGCAAAAGATCGAAGCTGAGACCCGGGCCGTGTGACTTGGTGGGCCAGTCTTTGAGTCTTCCTGGCTGGGTCCCTCCAGGGGACTCTCGGGTCCCCTCATCCCTCTCCAGAGACCCTCTTGTGTCCCTATGAGTGTCAAAAGAACACGTCCTTGAACATACCTCCCAGGAGGCCGCTCCAAAGAGCCCTGTGTGGGCTCTGACTCTGCTGAGCAAACTGAGTGTTCCCATAGGCCCCTGCGTTTGCCCCCCTCCCTGCGGGGGTGGGGCTGTTGATGCCCCAGAAGAGAGGCTGCTGCTTTGGAAGAGGCAGAAAGGTGGTTTTGGTTCACAGTGAGTAATGCTGTAACTAGGAAATATATTAACTTCAGGCTTGTATATGACCAAGACTCTGTGACATTATTTTGGGTCTTTGTCCTGGCTGTGAACAGGTGAGTTACTCTTATCATTGTGTCCCCCAGACCTGCCCTCTCGCTTTCTTGGGCTGGACTTTTGTCCCTGGAGCCCTGGGCCCATGGTCACCTGGGCTTGGGGCCTGATGCTGCCCCATGTCAGTCAGAGGCTGCTTCCCGGGGATTTTCCTCTGTGCACCGTGTAAGCCACCCGAACGGCTCGCAAGGTAGAGGTGGAAGTGGATGAGCGGAGTGGGGACCTCACCGCGAGGGTGCTCACGCTTGTCACCAGAGCTCGCTCTAACCTGGCAGTCCCACTTCACCCTCCCCCACCCCATCTCTCGGGTGTAACCAGAAAGGCTCCTGAAGCCCTGGGCTTCTCTCAGACTCTGGACTCATGACTGGGACACGAGGAAAGGGTTGGATTTCTGACAATAGGTGACATTTCTGGAGGCAGCTGGTCCCCTTCACCTGCCCTGCTGAGTGTGTCCTGGGGACTGGCTGTGATTCGCCTCACAGCTCAGCGGTTCATCATTACGGGACATTTGCTGCACCGCCACCAGGGAGCAGGATGAAGAAACAGAAATACCTCACGTTGCTGTCATTTGCTGGTAGTGCAGCTTCCCTGGGGGCTGACACTAGAGAAAACACTTTCCCCTTCGCCCCTACACTGCTGCCCTGTACAGACCTCACCCCGGGGGGGTGTGGCGCCAGGGGTAGCTCTCAATGTAGGTCTCTAGAAGTGTCTCTTCTGGATGCTGAGCAAGGCCACAGCTGGGTGCTGGGACCAGCCGAGCACACCGAGAACTCAGAGTCTTGTTTCTGGCGGCACTAAAGTTTTCGGATGAAACAGCTGGGGGAGGTGCTCACCTCGTAAGGGTCAGAGGAAACGGGGGATGGGGAAGGGGTTGTGGGACCAAACCCCCAAACTATTGTGGCCTTCAGTCTCCGCAGAAGCAGATGTCAGTGGAAATTCAAGCAGGCACTTCTAGCCAGGGCCCCTGCCGCCTTTTGCAACATGTCAGCTGCTCGCTTCTGTTACATCGTTTTACCTGGAGCCTGTTCCTTCCCCGCTGAGGCAGCACGCAGATCAGAGAACACACTGCTGGAATTTCTTGATGTTTGCTGCAGTCTTGTGAAAGCTGCTGCTGCAGCAAGGGGCAAGCCTCCTGCAGAGCCTCTGCGGCTGCATGCTGTACTGTCTGTGATATAGCCATCCCACCGTACAGATTGTAATCTGCCCCACGTCGGAGTGGTCTGGTTTATGTTCAGAATGTCATAATAAATACATATGCATTCCCCACACCCCCACTGTTGCCTTTGCCTTCATTGCCGTTAACTCTATTACTGGAGGGAAAATTGAAGCTTGTTGCCCGGAGGAGGGGCCACGTTCCACCCTTATAGGCTGCATGGAGCCACGGCAATTAACATTACAAATGACCATCCCCAGAAGGAGGCTTTACACAGGGCTTTCTGAAACCGGAGACCATCTGGATGCTGACCGAGAGTGAGGGGAAGAGGAGGCTGGAGTCACTCTAAACACCCATCAGTGCGTTTCTTTCCTTTCCTGGAACCAGCCCCAGCCCCAGAGAAGTGGGGCCAGATGTGGTCAGTGGTTGAGGCCAGTACATCCCCCAGGCTGGTTGCCCACACTGGTGCCTGCAGGCCCCAGCCAGTCACCGGTAGGCTCAGGGTGCTCCAGGGACCACTCAGAGTAGCTGCCAAGCAGGATGCTATCTTCCCCGAGGCCCGGTCAAGGGCGGGAGCTGCTGATCCCTGAGATCCAGTGAGACCCATGCCCTGCTAACGAACACGCTTGCCTGTGCTGAGGCGAGGGTCTCTCTCTTTCACGGCATCTTAATTCTGGGGTTCAGCACTGGGAACTTCCTGCCATTTAGTGATGTTAGTGTTTTATAGTCACAGCAGTGGACTCAAACATACCAATGAGCATGAAGGTGGCACAGGGCCGGGCAACGTTTCCTTCTGTTGTGCACAAGGCCACCACGAGTCAGAGCCGACTCGACGGCAGCTGACAACAGTCGTGAACAGTAATGGTCCCTGGTGTTTTTTGTTTGTTTTGTGTTTACATTTTGGGTATTTTGGGGAGTGAGAAGAGCTTGAGAATTTTATGTATGACTTTTTAAAAAAATTGACTTGTGAAATACATCATATGTGAGTGTCCAGAAACATGTTAAACATAAAGAATGATAAATGGTGACAGTGTCCCCGCTGCCCGGTATGTAACATTTCCAGGCCCTTAGAAACACCCTTTGGGCTCCCCAGTGCCCTCTGCCACCTTACCCCACCCCAGGGGGAGCTCCTCGCCTGCATCCCCTTCACCCCTCACTTTCCTTTATAGTTTTACCACGTAAGTATGTCTCTCTAAGCAATATTTTCAGTTTTGCTCACATTTGAATGTTATATACATGGAATTACATGATATTGATTTTGTGATTTGCTCTTGTTTAACACAGAAGGTGAGAATAAAAAAGTTTTGAGGGTTTATTTATTTTGGAGTTTGGAGATAGATGTTCATCTACTGTGCTGAAGGAAGGTGAGATAGAAATGGGTACTGATTTACCTTTAGTACCTTAAAATGTTTCCTTTATGTTTTTCTCTTGAACTATCAGGCTTTTAAGGGGCTTGTTCACACTTAGATGCTGTAATCTGAAGACGAAACACGAGGCTGTGGCTGTTTACCTCACAAACTGAGCCGCAGACAGGAAATGCTCAGTGGCAGGCGGAGGCTGGGGTCTTTCTCCGACGCTGTCCCCACGTCAGACTCTCCTCTAGGTTGGGTGTGGGAATCGCTCCAGCGACACCCTTCTTTAGCAGACCCAAAAGCCACCCCCGGCTGACTGGAGCTGTTTGTGGGCCCAACTGCTGCCTGTGTCTGAAGGCCTTTGTGCCTGCTTGTGGTTTTGCTCACAAACCTGTATCAGAAAACACAGTTGCATGATGCAGCTATCCAGTATGTTTAGTTTCCTACTTTTGTTGTATTTTAAATTCAGGGCAAACATAAATTATATTGAGAGTCTTACACTACCTAGTTTTGCTCCCTGGAGAGCCTTTGGGAAGTATGGGGTGTTTTGGAATCTTACCTCCCTCTAGCTCTTTTCCCTACTCCAGCTTTTCCTATAGCAGAGAGAGAATGTTCGTTAAAGCAAAGTGAGCTGTTGCTCAGGAGAAATTAATGCCTTTGGGAAAAGCTATGAAAGAGAGTTACAAACATTTTGGACAAATTATGTTCTGGAAAGCTGTCCCAGACATGTAGTCTTATCCTCCTATTTGACATCAACGACCAGCCCAGATGAGTGGGCATCGGGAGGGCTGGAACTGGGGGCAGGGTAGTTAAAGGACTTGGGTGGGGCTCCCCGTAGTTCCACCGGGGATGTGCACACTGTATGGACTCACAGGCGCAGCAACCTGACCTGGCTAGAATGCTGGGAGCACCGAGAGGATTCTTCCCCACCCCACAGCGGATTCCGGGGCCCAGCCGAAGGAGAATTAATCCCTGTGTTTCTGCCTGCAGCTTCTGGCCCCTTGGCTCTGAGGACAAAGGCACATGAAGGCCTTTCTCAGCTTCTGCTGTACCTTTTGTGGCCCAGAGATGTCCCAGCTGATTGGAGGTAATTTAACTAAATGTCACTCACCATACCATCCGGACAGAGACAGAAGTATTTAAATCAGGCCCTAATGGGCTCTCCATGCACCTCTGGAGAAATAGCTGCTGATACACATAAAGCCGCTACTTAGTACCAGTTTGCAGCCTTCTATATTTCAGAGGGGGCTGGCAACCCTGATTATGGCCACCCCTTCTCGGGGAGGGTCAGCAGAGGCCAGGAGGAGAAGGGAGGAGGCTCATCTCTCATCTAGATGGCTGATCAGAGTCAGGGCACCAGATTTCTCACTGCTCAGGACACCGCCCTGGGGTATCACCAGAGCTGGGTCTGCGGTTTTTCAATCTGCCCCCGCCTGTTCCCCTCCTCACTGGAGACCGGCAGCATTCATCCTTTGCAGCAGCAATTCCCATGGATTTTGCAATTTGAGAGAGCACTTTTCCTTTAACAAAGGGGGAGGGGCAAACCTGAATACCACCCCCATCCCTGTCCCTGCCTGACAGCCCTGTCCACTTCTGCTTCATTCCTAGTCACCCTCTAAGTTAGGGACTGGGTTGTTCCATCCTTGCCCACGCTCTGACTTTGGCTTCCAACTTTGGCTTCCTCTAGGGGCCCCACCATCACTGTGCAGATGAGCTGCCGCAGGTCTGGGCACGGCCCTCGGGGGCGTGGGCGGGGAGGGGAGGGCGGAGGTGGGGCACCACAGAGCCTTGGTTGGCAGGGACAGGCTTGGTGATGATGGCCAGGGCAGGCAGTATTTCCAGACAGACCTGAGGAGCCTGACCTACCGGTCAGTGATGTGTTTGCTGACAGGGCTGCTGCCTCACCAGTGCCTTCTGACTCAGGAGTTCCTACTGAAGGGAAAAGCTTCCCGAGTGCACCTGAAAACCGAATTGTGCGGTAGCACGGCTCCTAGTTACCAACTCCACTGTTTCCAACCCTGCACGGTGGAAGTGGGATGACTGGAAGCTGAAGGTTCATGCCTGGATGGACAGGTTGAGAAGCCAGCTCCCCCAAACACTTCTGCTGAGTAGGTAGATGAAGATGTGACAAACTGGGCAACATTTTCATGTTTCAAACCCCAGTGAGCTCAGAGCTTGGAGTTGCAATTTATGTCCTGTGTCAGAATAAAACAATCTGACAAGAATTTTGAAATAAGCTCTGAATCATAGCTAACATTTGTGAATGGCTGCAGTTTATCACCAAGTGCTTTCCCAACATTCACCTGTTATCACAGCAGCTTCCAGAGGGTGATGATATCCTCACCCTACAACTGAGGAAACTGAGGTGGAGCCCAAGCCCCACGTCAGCTATCAGTCCAGCCTCCTCAACATCCGCAAGGTTCTTCAGGGCAGGAGGGCCCGTAAGGGAGACAGGTGGAAACGTCCATCTCCCACACATAGATAGAGCCTATTCCCAGAGTAAGACAAAGCCTAGAAAGAACATGCTGTTAATATTCTTCCTAAATTAAGCTTTTGCTGGCAACCTAGACAAGGGGTGGGGGGGGCTTCAGTCAAGACAATAATAGATTCACCTTGTTCCTTTGTAGCACAGTTTCATACTGAAAACAAAACAAAAAACCCAAACCAGTCGCCCTCAAGTCAACTCCAACTCATGGCGACCCCAGGTGTTGCAGAGTAGAACTGCACTCCACAGGGTTTTCAAGGCTGGTCGCTAGACCTTTCTTCCAAGGCATCTCTGGGTGGGTTCCAACCGCCAACCTTTTGGTTCGTGGTCGAGTGTTTAACCATTTGCACCACCAAGTCTTGATTATTTAGAAGCTTTGGCTCACTAATACCTTTATCGACCGTCCTTCCCAGGCACTAATGACAACAGAAGGAGCTCGCAAAGATCTGGCTTTAAAAGCCGACTCCATCAATTTGTGGGAAGAAGCTAAGGCTACAGTGAATTGTGGCCATTATTTGGCATTTTCTCTTATTGATGACCTCACCTCCCACTCAGCAAGTTAACTGACAATTGGCATTAGGGGCTACCCTGTCCATACTTGGTGTAGCTGGTAATATTCCATTCCCTGAACAACTGTTTTCCTGCAACAGCTCTAAAGAACCTTAGAAAACAGATATGGGCACAAACCAATCATATCTTCCCCTAAAGGGCTGGGTGATGTTTTCAAAGCAGGATATGGAAAAAGCCCCCCCCCACACACATCCCATAGTGCCAGGTGCAAACCCTCCCCCCTGCCCCCGGTAAATCGTCCAGAAACAACTCAGAGCTTCATGCAAAATTATTGAGTCCAGTCAAGCTACCAAGAGTACAGGTTTGAGCACTTGTGACACCGGAACACCAATGAAACACAAACGTGCTCGAATTTCACTTCTCCCACAGGGTCCCTGAAAAGCTAGATTAGCTGCCTGCTGAAAAATTCTAATGATAACGACCCTCCCCAACTCTCTAGACTGCATCCGTCTGAATCTCACATCAACAAGGTCTCTAACAGCTTCCCCCTCTAGGGGGTGGGGGAGGTACTTAAAAAACAAAAACAAAAACCAAACCCGCTGCCATCGAGTCAATTCTGACTCATAGAGACCTTTTAGGACAGAGCAAACCCACCCAACTGGG
Organism: Dugong dugon; assembly: GCA_030035585.1. Classification (NCBI taxonomy): domain Eukaryota; kingdom Metazoa; phylum Chordata; class Mammalia; order Sirenia; family Dugongidae; genus Dugong; species Dugong dugon. The sequence continues at coordinate 74,537,348 of CM057471.1, forward strand.
TTTCCAAGGCTGTAATCTTTATGGAAGCAGACTGCCGCATGGAGTGGCTGGTGGGTTTGAACCGCTGACCTTTTGGTTAGCAGGCAAGCACTTAACCACTGCACCACCAGGGCTCCTTAGTAGGGGAGGGGGAGTATTTAGAGCTTTCTAAGTCCCAAGCCCCTCCCTGAGCCAGTGGAGATGTGACTTGTCCTGAGTTTACACAGTAAGTTAGTACCAGTGCAGACCAGAGCCTAGCGCTGGCCCTCTCAGCCCACTGGACTTTTAACACCACTAGGATGCATCTGTGACTAGGGTCACCTTTTCGTGGAACAAAACAATCCCATGATATTGTGCCAGAAGTTATACTTTTATTTAACATTTAGAGGATTAACATATAGTTACAAGGTCGATATAAGCCTTCCAGTGGAAGCACTTTATTTGGTTTAATTCCACCTTCAGAGACAAAGGGGCAATTCCAGGACCTTCACAATGGCAATGGGCCTTTACAACACTGAAATGCCTCCGAAGTTTAGAATTAGTGCAACACACACAAATAAACAACAACAAAAAATTCAAAGATGCGTCATGTTAAAATAGATCATTTTCTAAAAAAGTTTTTGATGACATAAGCACAGGAGGCAGAGCCAATAAGAAGCATGAAACCAAAAGTTCTGGAAAAATACTTAGCATTACCAACGTTTTCATGTTCAGTAAACTTCTGTAGTTACAAATGTTACCAAAAGGCGCTGGAGGCCTTTGTGCTACTGCTGGTGGGGCAGGCTACAGGTTTATCTCGGCTGCGGGTGACAACCTAAACGCTTCAAGATGACAGTGATAACAACTCAAACGAAAATCCCACCACAGCTTTCCGTGCCTTTTTATTTTTTCCTATCCTAAAAAGGAAAGACGGGGTCAATGACGAGTTCCTCTCTTTCATTTTGTTTTTAAGTCACTTTCAGGGCAGGGTCTTTAAAAATCAGTCATTCTTACAACACAACAATATTCTAGCACTGGTGGAGACAGTGGATAGACAGGCAGTGGATAGGGGTAGGAATGAGAAGCAATTTCTACTATATGTGAAGTGCTCCATAATAATATATAGATGGTTTCACAGTAGGATTCCCAGAGTAAATGATATATCTCAACTATCATCTATTAACTTATTTCCTTTAATAAGCCCAGCTGGTACAGCATTGCTCTTTCCACATAGCCACACAAACAGGCAAAAAAGCAAACACCAAGGTTAAACATTTAAAAGCACTCATTTTGCATTCTTTTTTTGACCCAGGTGGTACAGAAGGAAAAAAAGAAAAAAAAGTCACAGGGAATACAAGGGGAGTAACAAGCATATACTGGGTTTGCCAGACATTAAAAGAACAAATTACAGCAGCTTATACTTTTTTCCCTACGTTGCAAGAAATTAATCTATCCTGACCCAGAATATGAAAGATGCAATGCACATGCATTACCGAGGCTGTAAAAACAAACAAACAAAAAAACCCATTCAGCATCCTTACAGAGTAGAGAGTGGTCAGCTTAACTTGGTGATGTTCGGAAGTTGCTGGAGATACCTGGCCGTCTGGCTGACAAAGAGCCCTGCCTGTAGCTGCTGGGACCTTGTTAACCATGCATTTGCTGGTATGCAGAGCCAGAGGGGAGTTCCTGACCCTCCTCACCCTTTAGCATCCTGGCTTCGATTTCGTCTGCCAAACCAGTCCTACTGTTTGACTGATGAGTACGCTACAGTAGGGTTGCCCACTGTAGTGAATGGAAGCCCGTTGCTACTGCAGCAGCCCAGGGGCTTCCACAACTCTCCAGCAGGTACAGTTCTCAGTGCCCGTTCTGCCTTCCCAGCCTGCATTCTGGGGAAGAAAGAGTGAGAGAAGGCTCATGCTCGCTCTCTTTTTAAATCTGAAGCCATTTCCTCTTCAACTGCCTACCCTTGGCATTTCCTCGCGTGTGGTTTCTAGTCACTGAAGGTTGACTGAGCTGCTCCTGAAGTGTGGTGTGTGGTCAACCCTAGTTTGGTGAGAGGAGTTATTTTCCTCATTTCCACACATGCAACGAACCACTGAACAGAGCTGGGCCAACCCTCAGGATCTGTACTTGCAGTCCCTGCCCCTTCGGCTCCTGTGAGAGTTCCTCGTCTTAGTTTCATGAAAATGGAGAAGATTTGAAAATGCTCGAGGTGACCCACCTGGTTACCAAAAGCCAAACAAAAGGATAAACTGATTTCATCCTTAGGCTTCAGATGGCGTTCTTGTTCACAGAAGCTCACAGCCAATTTCTCTCGACTTTTCCGCACCAAATGAGAAGAGAAGCTACGCTGCTCTAAGGCGTGAGTGGCCACAAGTTACATAACCCAGTTTTTCCTCAAAGATCCATAAGGGGAAGGAAACTAAGCTCAAAAAGCAAAGTCAGTTAACTCAGGGCGGCCTAGGGAACACGTGATAAAATACTGAAGCTGTAGCCACAGGACCACTTGAAGGACCACAAGAGGCACCGGGTCTTTGGTGGTGCGGTGGTGGAAGCGCTACAATCCTAAGATGCAAATCTTGGAATTCACAGAAAGAAGAGGAACGCCAGCTTTGCGATGAGCTAGTGCAGAGGTGAGATGCTCATTCACAAAGTGCCCCCATCTGCAGTTCTCATTAATGGGGAGACAACAGGAAAAAGATGGGCTGGGCCAGTCCCTGACCTTATGGAAGGTGGACACAGGCAAGCCGCAGGGATAGGACTCACGCTGGAATTGGACTTCCAGTTTAGACTCTCCCGGCCACTGAGGGCAGGGTTCCAAACAAAAAAGTACGTGTGCACGCCTATCCTGGCATCCACCACAAAAGCTGTGGGGCTAAGAAAATGTTGAAAGAGCCAAGATTCAGTATGAGCAGAGCTCAAAATTAGAAAAGGACCACTGAATAGTTAATGGACTTTGGAAAGATGGTGCAGTTTCTAACGTAAATGATACGGGAATACGAACACGACATAAGGGTGCTCAGTCCACCTGGGAAGTCTGACCCTCCTTATCCAGATTCTGTTAGTCTCCTCATGGACTAGTGGCAAAGTCTTCACAAAAGGCACGGTGTGAAATGAGGATTGGTTAGGACCAACACCAGGTGGACTGAGGGCTAAGGAGCCAGTGAAAGAGAGGGAGCTTGTCGGGCGGTCTTCCCCTGCCTGTGCAGAGCCGGAAGAGCACAATCCCAGAAAGGCGGCCAGACTGGGCCATGGGAATCGCTGAGCCACAAGAAGCATGCTGTAGAAAGAAAAGAAAGAAAAAGGCAAGCAGCTCAGCAGCGTGGGGATGTCATTTCAGGTTGAGATTTCAAGTGCTACACTCCAGAGCAGACCAGAGTCTGTTCGCACGGGTGCTTTCGAGGCCTGTGGAGACAAGCAGACCGAGTGGTTTCTCCTGGGAAGGCTCACCCCGAGGCTCTGGCTCCTGTACACCACCTTTAGGAATCTACAACACAAAAAGAAAGAGAAAGAAAAACTTTCTGTTAGAGAGGAAGGCAGCAAGTTAGAGGCGGGCATTTTGCACTTTCAATGCAAATGGTCCCGCCCAGGTGGAGGGGGGAGGGGAAGAGGAAAAGGGAGAGGGGAGAAGAAGGGAGGAGGGGAGGGGTATTTTTAGAGCAATTGGTTACCACAGGCTCATTCTGAGACAAGGAACTTTCACGGTTTCATCTCCAGTCATTAGCTGGTCTATATACTTCAGGGTTAGGAGAACCACCCTGACTCATCTTTTTAATAAATGTAGTTTTGAAAGAAAGAATGAGATGTGATCAGCTTCCCAGTACAATGCAAGGAAAATAAAGGCCCGAGTTCTCTCTGTCGGAAACTCCTGGTTCTCTAGCAGTCAAGTATAAAATCTCTGGTGAAAAGGAAAACTTATCACTCAATGTTCCCTCAGCAATAAACAGTGAAAGTTCTTCAGCTTGAGGAGGTAGAAAAGAAACAGGAGAAACAGACTTTTTAAGCCCTTCAGTACATACAGGGTAAGAAACAAGGAAGTTGATATCATTTAAAAGAAAAAAAAGTAGAATTTTAGAAAAGCATTTGGCTAGGAAATTCCCCAGTATTAAAGATGAAAGAGTTAAATACTCATATTACACAGAATACTTTTCTTGGAAAGGTTTAAAATCATTTAAAATACACAACACCGAGAAAAATAAAACGTTTATTAGAGAGGCAGATGTGAGGGTACAACTAAAAGATGCCAGAAGATTCTTTTCTTGTAGAATAAGAACAGAAAGAAACAGTCACGTTGGCTGTATTCAAACGAAACTTACTCAGAACCCGAGTGTCTAATAAAGGCAAGTGTGGAGCAGGCAGCAGGGAACCTAGCTACCAATGTAATAGTCCTTGCAGCCTCTCCAGCCGTTATAAAAACAAAAAGGTCATCAGGCAGCAGCATAACCAATAAAACAAACATAAAAGAGTATAACGTTAAAACAACTAAATCAAGTAATCCTTTTAGTTTTTAATTTGCAGTATATACAAATATACTCTGGGGGGGAATTATGGATATATTGAACAGAGAACAATTGAAAACACAAAAACAAAGCCACAAAGAAGTCACAATCCAGTTGACCGATTGAAAAGTACTCTAGTCTAAATATTTTGGCAATTGTTAAATAACCACAACTTAAGACACCACACCAAAAAAGTGCACTGGCATTATTTAAAATAAAACAACTGCTTTGAGTTATGGACACAGAAAGCAAGCAGCCTCACCCACAACAGGGAGTTGCTTGCGGTGAGGCCTGACAGATTGATAAACAAGTTGGGGAGGAAGGGCTTCTACACACACACATTATCAACCAGTCAGTATATCTCTAAATGAAAGGAAGGAAACTTAATAAACCACCTGAGATTTTGCTTCTTTTATTTTTGCAGACAACTGTTGGAAGAAAACAAACTGCTTTGGGTGGAAATATAAATTCCTGACGGTTTGGAAATTGTTTCAATACTTTTTCTAATACTTTACACATTGACTACAGGAACTGAAACTACAAAATATCTTTAACTGTTTAGTCAATATTACGTATATTCATCTGTTACAGGTGCTGAGGTACATCATTTAAAGTAAAATAATGATCATAAATTTATGCACACAAACTGCTCCCCCTGCCCCACCCCATGCAAACCAATGGAGCTATTTTCTGAATCAGATTTGCGCAACTCCAAAGAAACAAAAAAAATCACCTTCACAGAATGCCATACTTTTCAAGGCAGGCTTTTAAAGGCTATGTTGTCTTGCTCCGTTTTAGGCTTTTTTAGTATTTAGCTTGCTTTCTCCAGTAGTTAACAGTCTGGACATTAGTTTATCATCGGATAGATTTTAACATCTTAGATCTCCCATTCAGTTGGTTACATGCCGAAAGCTGTTAAACTCATAAAAAACCAAAAACCAAACCAACTGCCACGGAGTCCATTCCAACTCATAGTGACCTTACAGGACAGAGTAAAACTGCCCCACAGGGTTTACAAGGCTGTAAATCTTTTACAGATGCAGACTGCCGTATCTTTCTCCTGTGGAATGACTGGTGGGTGCGAACTGCAGACCTTGCGGTTAGCAGCCGAATGCTTTAACCACTGTGCCACCAGGGCTCCTTGGTAACCTCTTACATTGTTCATCAAAACAAATTTCTGTGGTCAGCTGGTTGTCTTGCTTCAGTACTTAAAAAGGAGAACTGAAACAACTGCCCTGAGAAGGTCTGTGGTCAGGATGAGTACTTTTATCATGTTAGCAGAGACATAATAATTCCAAGTAAGATAAAATTTTTACATTTTAATGATTTATTTAGATAGACAGGTAGATAGATTTAAAATTAAAAAAAAAAAAAAAAAAAAAAAAACCAGGCTGACCAGTGTCCATTTCCTGGTTGCCACAGTGTACTGTAACTGTGAAAGATGTAGCCCTTCATCGTTGGGAGAAGCTAGGTGAAGGGTTTGTGGGATCTCTCTGTTTATCTCTGCAATGGAGAACCCATAATTATTTCAAAATTAAAAGGCTTTTTGTTTGTTTGTTTTCAGTCAGGCTGTTGTTAAGTAAAGGTTACTAAATTCCATTCTGGTGGCCCTTGTGAAATTTGAGGTAACTCGCTGCTACTCTTGAAACAGAGGCCATCCAGAGCAACATGCACCCATAACTCCTGCCAGGTTCCATTCCTTGATGTGATGCTGTAGCTTTTTAAAATCAGCTTTTAATTGACTTGTGCTTATAAAATGACCCAATAATGTAAAGGCAAGAAGGTAATTTTCCTATTCAAAAGTAGAAAGGACATGAATAGATAATTTTCAAAGTCAAGTAAAGAGAAAGTCTAGCCCAACGCCTTCGTTTTGATCCATTTTTTCCAGTTGTCTGTGATTTCGGTGTAGAGTCTCATTATTGGGCCATTTTAACACTAGGCTGGGTAACTGTCTATGCATGCGACCAATTTCACTATCTATTCTTCTGCTTCAGTGCCAATTTAAGAATGCAAATTCCCATGTGGCCCAGATTTCTTTAAAGAGGATGAGACATTTTATTTTATTCTGGCTAAAGTTAATCACGTAAATTTACAAAATGAGCCATTATGTTTGCTGCTTAAAACAATTTCCAGTAAATTCAAAATCAGAGTCTTAAAGATGCCAATTATTAAACCCCCTCCCAGCTTTGAAAAGTGATATGCTGAGACCAGTGTCTGTGTGTGGAAACAGCTGCTCCCCAACTTGGTTCTCTTTGTAGACCACCTGGGGAAGTGTGAGCTGAACACAGCCCCACTCACCACAAACCGCCAATAGAAACAACTAAGTGTGAGAAAATTAATGAAGAAAGGGAACTGAGGTGTGGACATGCACTGCTTTTACGTAAGCTGATCTAAATGGCATTGACATATCTGATCAACTGGGTCAATCTGGTGGAGGGAAGATGAGTAGCGTCATCTGGAAAAATGAACTGGTTAATTCACCATACTTTTCCAGATTTCAGTTGGTTGTTTAGAATCATATGGGCAGAATAGGATAACCTGAACTAACAATGATTTTAACCATGTTTAAGTAAAACATTTTTAGTGCCACTATAAGAATTTTCTTCTTTACTGAGGAATACCTGGGCGGTGCAAATGGTTAATGTGCTTAGTTGCTAACATAAAGGTTGGAGGTTTGAGTCCACCCAGAGGGTCTCAGAAGAAAATGTCTGGCGAACTACTTCTGAAAAACCAGCCTTTGAAAACCCTACGGAGCAGTTTCACTCTGACACACATGGGGTTGCCATGAGGTGGAGTCAACTCCATGGCAACAAGTTTAGTCTTTACTCAAGAGGGGGAGATTTTATTTTACTTACAACTTCCTCTAAAGTGAATGGAAAATTTAACAAACTAGCATAGTTCAGTTTATTGAGTTACAAATTGTAACATTCTAATGTAGTTTCATTTATGGTGGATGATAGATATAAATAAGAGAGCTGAAGTCTTCTCCTGCACCCCTGTGATGTGTGTGGACTCTTAAACTCAGAAAATCGATTAGAAGCTAAAATACAGCTTTTCTCTTTTTTTTAATCTACAGACACTGCCAAAAGAAGAAACGTTTATCATATTTCAAGTGACACAGTTGTAAATTGGCAACTGGCAGCTTTCCACATAAAACTTCATCTTAGCAAGTGAAATTTGATTATAGTCAAAATTAGCCAAGGAAATTCAGGTGTGCAATTCCTAAACATCCAATGTGTGGTTATATGGAAACACGGACTGTGATGCGCTCCATCCAGTCTTTTGAAGAACTGCCTGCAACAGTCATAGTTGTGGGGAGAAACAACTCCAATTTTTTTTAAAAAAGTTTTTTTTAAGTGGTATTAAATATAAGTCTTAGCACCTTTGGCATTTTTGTCCAAATAGACTTCGACATATGAAGTGGGAACATAACCCTCTTCATCTTCATTTCTCCGAATGCGGGTCCACCCATCACCTTTGTCTTCCTCTATAACATACAATGTTTCGCCTTCAACTACTGAAATGGTTCCTTCATTCTGACCTGAAAAGACAATTATCAGAGTATTTTAGGTTTCCTGTTAAATTCAGGTAGAGAGCAAACAGGGACCTATGTGATGCAATGGGTGTGATAAAAGTTGAGGTCCGGACAAAATTCACCCCCATCTGACTTCTCGCACACAGTTACTACCGATCCCACTGCACCAGATTTTCTCCTCCTACTTAGATACTTCTGAGTTCTTCTTACCTTCTGTCTCTCTAAGGCTCTTTCTCTAATTCCTCCAATGAGCCCTCTTCCTCCCCCTTTCCCAAAACAAAGGGTTAAGTCTTTGGTCCTCTTCTGTAGTCTTACTCTATCCTTGGATTTCTCTCTTGGGGTGAAAGCACTCCCATGCCTTCAATTACATCTTTTAAAACAATAACCCTATATCTCTTTCTCATAATTCTGGTCCTCTTCCTACTGCCTGCAGCACATTTCCACCTAGATGTTGCCCCAGCCCCTGAAACTCAATTCATTGTTTTTCTTCCAAACCAGAGCCCCCTTCGTATTTCCTGTTTGAGTGGACAGCTCCATTCTTTCAGGAATGCAACTTTGGTAATCATCTTTGATCGACTCCCCTCTTTGTTCCTGACTTCCAATCAGCTGTGAGCATGACCAGTTTGTCACCTGCAGCCTCTCTTGTGTCTATTTCTTAATCAAGACCTCCAAGGCCGTTGGCTAAGATAATTTCAAATAACTAGCCACCACTCCCCAAACTAGTATTCTGAAAGACAAATTGTTTAGGGAGCTGTTAATAGGGGTGTTGTGGAGAGGGAGGGAGGTTTGGATGTGGAGTAAAACTAGGAACATTTAAACTGGTATTTCTCTTTCTGGTTTTGTCACAAAGAACACTGAGTCTATTTAAGGCTCTGAAGGGTCCTATAGTAAAGAAATCTATAAAAGGCATTTATCTCAGGGCTTCCCAAACTTATCTGAGTTCTGAATGCTTTTTTTTTAAACAGCATCCTTATTAACATTCTGCAGGACATTGTTTCAAAGGTTATCAGTTTGGGAAATGCTAGCCTAGTCTCTCTAAACACTATCACTGTTTTCTAATCCACCCTACATATATCACACATAAATCTCCTAAGGTACAGCTCTGATTATGTCAACACCCTCCTTTCCTCACTGTTTGCCAAATAAAATAAAAATGTTTCTCTTACCCAGCCCCCCAACTGACACCTCCCACTTTCTAGTCTTGTATTCCACTATTACCACCTAACACATCTAAGCTGTACGAACAACCCCATGCTTTCCTCATTTCCATGTTTTGGAAATGCCCATCCCACTGATACACTGCAACACCAAGTGTTCTATAAACCTCTTTAAAGAGCTCTTCTGTAAACTGCCCCCTCACTCTGTACCTTTTTTGGTAAACACTGCAGGCTGCCCTCTCCTATATGTGTATCTGCTTTATTTCTGTAAGAGTGGGTGCCACCCCATACCACCTGTGGCCCTTCTCTTCAGGGGTCTTTATAAGACAGAGCTCTATAAATACTGAACAAATGGATAAAATAATCATCATTCCAGTTAAGCTCATGGATAGTTGTTAAATTTTATGGACCGTAAGTCAAAATATATAGTCATCCAGCAAATAACAACAATACCAGGAGTAGAACGAAAGAATACCAGAAAAAGATTTGGAAAACTTCAAAAGAAAGTTCAGATCACAGAAACAGAAGAGTGACTCAGATACAGTTTATAAAAAAAAAAAAAAAAGGAAATTAGGCTGACGTAAAGAGTCACCTTCAAACATGTAGAGAGCTTTACAAGTCCCTATGGCTGGAAGGGGCTCCTCGTCATCAAATTCGTCATCGAAATCTGTGGCCAGCACCTTCACCTCACTCTCCTGACTTTGCTCCTCTGTGTAACTGCCATCTGGGCTGCTCAAGAAAGAAAAACACACAGCAACTATAGCAACTGACTTCAGTAAGGACTCAAATTCAGTCCATCTTAAATCGTTCTGTATGCTTAGATCACCATTCTACGCTGAATTGTAGATTTGCACCATGGGAAAAATCAGAAGTCAACTGTAACAGGCACTTTGGTATTGAACAAGTGCTTATGCTCATTTCCAGATTCCAAAATTTAGGAATAAATACAAAGCAAAACCACTCCTTTGCAGAAGGCAGGCTAACAAAACAAGCAGTGCCATACAGATACTGTACCTCTCCCGGTCTTGAGCACAGTTATTGACTGACGGTGGGTTTTGGGCATCATACATTCCACTCTGTCGGCGGGCCTGTTCACTTCGTGCTGGAAGCCTGCCTTCAACCTCAGCCAGCCAGGCCTGAAAACAAAAACAATGCAAGACTCTGGCCTGAACTCAACTGAGGACAAGACTACAGAGTCTAAAGCACCAAACTCAAGGGTATTTAAGCCAGCATGAAAACACTGTATGGGGCCAGAGTCTCCAGTTTATCTGCGTTTGACTTTATAAATGTACTCAAAGGCAACTACTTAAATTTATCCAAAGTTGGAGAAGTAGAAGTAAATTCACATTTATGCAATTTTTTGCAATGTGGCAGAAAACACTGGCCTCTATTACATTCTTGGGCTTTCAAGCAGCTATGTGACCTTGAACGAGTCACTTTTAATTCTTTCTGGTTCCAAAAATTCTGTGACCATGAGGTCAAACTGGCAGTTTGCACTCAATTTGGATAAAATTGTCTTCAGCAACATTTGAAATAATGAAAAGTAGATGTTATGGGTTGACTTGTGTCCTCCAAAAAGATACGGTGAATTACTAATGCCCATATCTATAAATGTGACCTTGTTTGGAAAGAGGGTCTTTGCAGATGTAATTGGTTAACATGAGGTCATACTGGAGCAGAGTGGGCCCTGATCCTCTGTAACTGTTGCCCTGATAAGAAGAGGGGAAGAGACACAGAGACAAAGAGACAGAAGCAGAGGGAAAATGGCCAGGTGAAGACAGAGGCAGAGACTGGAGTGCTGCTGCCACACGCCAGAGAACAGCAGGAGTGAGAGGAGCCAAGGAAGGGTTCCTCCCCGAGAGCCTGCGGAGAGAGCATGGCCCTGCCAACACCTTGATGTTGGACTTCTAGCCTTCAGAATTTTGAGAGAATAAATTTCTGTTGTTAGCCACAAAGTCTGTGGCACTTTGTTACTGCAGCCCAAGGAAACTAATACAGGAGGCAAAGGAATAAAAATAATCAGAAAAAGACATTTCTAGCTTCTACCAGATCAGTTGAACCATAGTAACTTATTGATGGATTTTAAAAAGAATGAAAAAAGCCGTGTTTGACTCTTCATTGCTAGAAATAATCAATTCTGATTAAAATTAGTTGCTGGTTTATTTTTCCACGCGCTGCGTCTTTAAGTTTAAGGCAGAAAAAGAAGAGGCTTTTTGTCCACAGCTTCGGAGTGCTCTCTCTCACATACATAACCTTTTTGATTATGGGTGTTCTGAAAGGACAGTAACATACTACAAATAATTTTTTAAAACTCCCTTTTTGATTCACTGAGATGACAAAGGATGGTATGCTTCTGATTATATTTATTATTAACATGAAATGAAGCAGAGCAAACTAAAGTGAAGTGCTTAAATTAAAAAAAAAAAACCGTATACACAAATACAGCTTTCAACAGTGTCAGTTTTAAGGGGCACAATTAAGATGGGATATGCTGTGAAGCTGAACATTCAGTGGATGACAGTATTTTTCCTTTTATCATAACTCATGAAACAATCTGACATTCCAAACTGTCTCCCCCCCAGTGAAAGAAATGGTGGTGATATTCTAAACCAACATACACTTAATGGCACCTATTTCTTTTTCTTTTTTCCCCAACGAGAACTTTTCAAGAACAGCTTCTTCATACCTCAAATTTCTGGACCTCTAGTCGCAGTTTTTCTATATTTTGGCCAACTTCTGTTAATTTGTGATCCAGACTGGCTGGGTCTCCCATCTGTGGATTCTTTAGGTAGACATCTTTCATTTTTGTTATGGCATCTCTGAAAATAAGAATGAGCAGGACATGGTAAAAATTAGTGTTTCAGTCAATTATATTCTCCCACTACTTTGAAACCATGTGAATGGAGTGTGGGAAGATTATGTGAGTGTAGATTTGAAGCCAGCTTTCATTCTAAACATTCTCTATAAGAATTCTGCTACTAAGATCTGTATAACCCAGAGATTGATTTTTAAATTTCTGTCCCTTTTCTGGGTAGTATCGCCTATTGTCTCCAGCAAGTGATAAACAAATTGATCCCGCCTTTCCCTACGCTCAAAACAATAAAACCCAAATATTTCCATGTGCACGTTCTTCATACAAACCAAAGCTACAAAGCTACAACTGGCATCTTAGTTCTCGTGGGTGGGAATATGTTTACCTCATGAAGAAGCACACAGTTAATTGCTTTGGAAATTTCATTACATACCATTTCAACTATTAAGAATGAAACCAAATCCACAGCTGGTATTCATCACAGGCGGGCAATAGAGCCTTAAAGCTACATCTTGCAAGATTACATGCCCTTCCTGAAATCATGTTTTGTAAGCTAGCCCACAGTAGCCAGAGGGAGGAGTGCCTAGAAAAGCACTGCAGGCATGTTTGGGGGCTATCTCTAGGAGTTAATTTTAACCCCTGCTTAAAGATACTTACGACAGGGTTAGAATTGTTCCAGGGTTAGAGCAAACAACTCTTTGTCAGGTTAAAGAGCCAACTTTAATGAGCTTCAGCAAAAGAAAATCCAAACCAATCATACAACACAAGGTCAACAAACCAAAAAACATATTCTGAGTCATTTTAAACTGAGTTTAACTGAAAATACGGAAATAACAAGAAGAGAATTTCCACAAATCCTCACCACCCCTCTACCCCATGACTAGCATTTGACTCTATATATGCTGTCTCCCCTCCTTAACACGGATGAGCTGTTAGCTCCTCCCTGAGGCCAACCTCCATTTGAACCCTAGCTCCACCTGGACTGCCGGCCCCTTATCTTGCTGTTTTCTTTTTTCCCTATAGTATGTATCACTTTCCAACATTATATGATTTATTTATTTATTGTTTATTGCCTGTCTCCCTCTACTAGAGCAAACGTTCTAGGAGGGCAGGGATCTTTATTTTGTTAACAATGTATCCCAACTGTCAGGATGCTCGATAAATATTCATTAAGTGAATAAACGTTCCTACAACAAACAAACTGTAATGTTGTCCGTCTTTACAAAAACCCTCTCTTGACTCCAAGGCCTTCACCTCCATGCACTACCCTATTTTTCAGTGAAACTCATTATCTTCAATTCCTCTCTTCCCTGTCTCTCTTGATTAACCTCTCCAGAAGTTTATCAATTTTATTAGTCTTTCAAAGAACCAACTTCTGGATCTGTCAATCCTCTCTGTTGTATGTATATTCTTTAATTAATTAATTTATGCTTTTCCTTTATTATTTTCTTTAGATTTAATTTGCTTTCTTTTTGTAACTACTTGAGATGGATACTTTGCTTACTGAATTTTAGCTTTATTTCTAATATGTACGAAAGCTATATTTCCTTTTATAAGCATGGCTTTAATGACAGTTCAGAAATTTGGTATGTAGAAAATTCATTAAGCTTCTTTTGTTCCATAGGTTTTCTAATTTCTATATGATTTTTTCTTTAGCCCATGAGTTATTTAGAACATTTCTTAACTTCTAAATTCTGGTTATTGGTATCCAGCTTAGTTGCAAGGTTCAGGTAACATACTCTTAGTGATATCTACCCTTTGATGCTTGTGGAGACTTGCTTTATGAAACCAGCATATGGTCAATTTTGGGAAATGTTCTATGTATGCTTGAAAAAAATGTGTATTCTGCTGTTGTTGGCTATGTGTGTATTATGTGAATTTTATTAACTGTGTTTTTCAAATCTTCTATATTCTTTTTATTGTGCTTTAGGTGAAAGTTTACAGCTGAAGTTAATTTCTCACACAAAAATTTATACACATATTGTTATGTGACATTAGTTGGAATCCCTAAAATGTGACAGCATACTCCCCCTTTCCACCCCGGGTTTCTTGTGTCCGTTCAACCAGTTCCTGTCCCTTCCTGCCTTCTCATCCTGCCTCCAGACAGGAGCCGCCCATTTGGTCTCGTATATCTGGTTGAACTAAGAAGCACACTCTTCACGAGTATTATTTTATGTTTTATAGTCCAGTTTAATCCTTGTCTGAAGAGTGGACTTCCGGAATGGTTTTTGTTCTGGGTTAACAGAGTGTCTGGAGGCCATAGTTTCAGGGGTAAATCTTCTGTATTCTTAGATGAATAGAAAGTCACTATTTTATCAATTGCTGAGAGAAGTGCAGGAGAAATTCCCCACTACAGGGGCCATGGTCTCGGGAACATCTAGCTCAATTTGCATAACATAGTTTATAAAGAAGATGTTCTACATTCTACTTTGGAGAGTAGTGTCTGGGGTCTTAAAAGCCTGTGAGCGGTCATCTAAGATACTCCACAGGTCTCACCTCTTCGGGAGCAAGGGAGAATGAAGAAAACTAAAGACACAAGGGAAAGATTAGTCCAAAGGACTAATGGACCACAACTACCATGGCCTCCAACAGACCGAGTCCAGTACAACTAGATGGTGCCGAGCTACCACCGCAGACTGCTCTGACAAGGATCACAATAGAGGGTCCTGGACAGAGCTGGAGAAAAATGTAGAAAAAATTCAAACTCATGAAAAAAAAAAAAAAAAAAAAAGACCGGACTTACTTGTCTGGCAGAGACTGGAGAAAGAGTATGGCCCCCAGACACCCTTTTAGCTCAGTAATGAAGTCACCCCCGAGGTTCACCCTTTAGCCAAAGACTAGACAGGCCCGTAAAACAAAACGAGACTAAAGGTGCACACCAGCCTGGAGGCAAGGACTAGAAGGCAAGAGGGGACAGAAAAGCTGGTAACAGGGAACCCAAGGTTGAGAAGAGAGAGTTGACATGTCATGGCGTTGTTAACCAATGTCATAAAACAGTATGTGTACTGTTTAATGAGAAGCTAGTTTGTTCTGTAAACCTTCATCTAAAGTACAAACAAAAAAAAAAAAAATCCCCCACTACAATGACGTATTTGTACTTCTTATATGTCTATCAATTTCTACTTTTCTATATTTTGAATGTATGCTATCGTGGATGTAGAGATTCAAAATGTATGAAGTTGATCCTTTTCATCTGAGTAGGTTTTTTTTTTGGGTCTGGAAGTCAGTCTTGTCTGGTATGAACACAACCACTCCAGTTTTCTTTTGGTCACCATTTGCACAGTCTATTTTCTTCATTCTTTTACTTTCGACTTTTCTGTACCTTATGAGTCACATGTATTTCTCGGAGATCGCATATTGGCGGATTTTCTATTTGTATCCAGTCTGAGAATTTTTATTTTTTAATTGGAACATGTAGTCAGTTTACCTTTAACATACTGATTTATAAACACTCATGTGCCAGGCACTGTTCTAAGCGCTTTACTTATATAACATCGACTCATTTAATCCTCACACAAACAGGACATAATAGCCCCTTTTAAAGATGAGGAAACTGAGGTACCAAGAGGTTAAGGAACTTTTACAAAATCCCCAATAGTAAGTTAAAAAGCTAGATTTGAACCCAGGCTGTCAGGAGCACTGGGGGCTTTTAAACCTACCTTCCTACTTTTTGCTTTTGATTTGTCCTGCCTATTCTATATATTTTTCTTTTCTCTTCTTTCTTGCCTTTTTGGATGGGTTATTTTAAAAATCTTTCGTGAGTGTGTCACTTCTCTGCTCAAAACCTTTTTATTTATTTTCTGTTTCCCCTGCACAAAAATGTAAACTTCATGTAAGCAGGGGTTTTTGTATGCTTTGTTCATTGCTTTGCCCTTAGTGCCTAGAATATTTCCTTGCACGTTGTATAATGCTTGATAAATGGTTGTTGAGTGAATGGTTGGCCATGATTTGCTTTGAGATTTGAACTTAAATGATAATTTGATATATACTGTCTCCCCTCTGTTAACTCTGATGAGCTGTCAGCTACCCTCTGAGGCCAACCCTCCACTTGAGCCCTAGCTCCACCTGGACTGCCAACCCCCTAATCTTGCTCTACAAGAGGTTGCCACAGAGGTTAACAGGTTAACCAGGTTCCATGGTGATGACCCAAGTGGCAGAGAAAACTTTCTACATGGTATTGGACAATTAGAGAGAAAGAGTAGATGTTTTAAGTCTGTCAACAACCTATAAGATATCATTTCAGATACTTGAGTCATAACATTGTACGCTTGTAGGAAATCACCTGCTATCTTATTAAACAACATGAGGTTTATAATATATTAACCCTCTTTATATTTGGTCACCCATGGAATGAAAAGTACAAAGATAAAATTTTCACTTTATGAAGTATATTTCTAATGCAAAATGAGGACAAAGCTAAATATAGTGTTATTGGTTTTTTTAAAACTGTAACTATGTCATACAATGACCTGTTAGTAATTGCTCTACCAGGCATAAAGAATAAAACATACCTTTTCTTTGTACTTAAACCAAACTGCATAACCAAATTTTAACCCCAGCATCAATGTAACTAAACTGTATAGACGATCATCATTTAGCCTATTTATAGATCATAAAACCTCAAGTTATCATTTAAGTTCAAATCTCAAATAAATGAATGATTCACCAATTTTACTCAGTGAGAACATATAAGGTGGGAAGCAATTAATATCCCCTAAATGATGTGAGGAGCCCTAGTGGTGTAGTGGTTAAGAGCTCAGGCTGCTAACCAAAGGCTGGCAGTTCGAATCCACCAGCTGCTCCTTGGAAACCCTATGGGGGCAGTTCTACTCTGTTCTACAAGGTCCCTATGAGTCAGAATCGACTCGATGGCAAAGGGTTAAATGATGTGAAAGTATTACAGGGTGTAAATGTGGGGAGGAAAGCCCAAAAGAGAAGAGATATTGAATCATGTTTTACTTTTATTTTTGCAATGTGCACCAACCTACCATCCCAAAGGTCAAACTTACAAAACAGCTCAGAAAACTGGGAACCCTTGAGGTGGGAGCCTAGCACAGACTCTTCTTGAGAGCAAGTAAACATTTACACCTCTAATGGCTGGTGTTGTGTACATGAAGACATGTTGTGATTTGTTTTCTAGACACCATCATACACTGCATAAAAAGAAAGGAAGACTTAAAAACCTATATGAAGGCTGATTTTTACTTATATTCAAATAGAAAGACAAACAAATTTTTAACCCAAAGCTGGGATATGGGGCAAGGGAGAGGGTGAGAGTCATGCCACTTCTCTTTTCCTCTTTTGTACAAAAACACTCACCTATACACTCGTGATAGAAGAGATAACTACATGTATTTTGCTCTCAAAACTCAGAATAAAATCTATTTGTAAAAGGGAATCTCCCAATCTATAATAAAGCAATCCAGTAGAATATCTGTGACAAAACACACTGCTCAAATAATTACTTTTAAATCTACTTTAGGATTTATGATTTACCGTATTTCCAAATTGAAATGAATTTCTTAATAAGGCATATTGATCCACTCTACCTTTGATCCATCTCCTTTTGGATTTCTTTACTTAATTCATCGACTTTCTGCTGTAGCTTTTTCCTTCTCTGCTCAGGTGGCAGGTTGCTGAAATCCTCTGGTGTTGCACCCTGCAGATGCAAATATAAATGAGAAGCTAGAAAGCCCTAAAATACTCCTTCAAAAAAAAAAAAAGAAAAAATACTGAGTAAAGCCTGCAGGAAAGACACCCCTGACATCAGGTGGTTGCAGAAGTCTGCACAGGTTTTCATGAAATAAATTAAGCTCTTTCCCACCATACCCAGGTGAAATGCAAAACCAATGCATGCAAACTGCAAAAATCCCACAAACCATTTCGTATTCCATTGATGCTAGCCCAAAATGCCTCTGAAAAGGCCAGGAGCAATGCTACAGGAAGGAGAGGGAGGAAGAAATACTTCTGACTCCAGTGACAATCAACTAAAAACATTTTGAGACAGAGTCTTCATTTTATTACCAAGTGTTACCATTAGTGTCTGTGGTAAACACTAAAGTTTTTGCCTCCTTAATATAAGGAAGTTTACGTTTCCTTAATATAAACCAGTGATAAGTCCCCCATCAACTGTTTCACGTCTCAGGCATTGCTTTTTTCCCTGGTCTGAGTATTCCTTCCCATCTCTTCACACAAGGCTGAGGCCAAAATTTCCACACCCGCGAACTGACATATGGGACATCACATTCCACAGACAGTGTGGGTGAAAAGGGTATTTAAAAAATGTATCCTCCTCCCCCATGCACTCTTCCCTGTAAGAGTCTGACCACTTCTTTTTGACACTTGGCTAGCTCATTAGCTTTAGGGTAGCCTTAAAGAATTCATATAGAATGCTCTCCCTGCCCTCAAAAATCAGTTTCCCCCAGTGTATGAAATCAATTTCAGCTGTTTGTAATCTCTCTGTAGATGTATGTTGGTATCTTGATTCCCTTTAAAAAACAATTGTTATCTTTCCTTTGTGCATGTGATTTAAGTAGAAAAGATCAACAGTTTCCAGACTTACATATATGTGCTTACTTGTTAGAAAGCTGTGGCTAAGTTGTGGCCAAGTGCTTTTACTTAAAGGGGACTATTTTCATAAAGAAAGATAAATTTATTCAATAACCAGGGATAAGCCAGGAAATTTACAAAAGAGATTTTATTTTAAAACCTCAATTCTTTTAAAACAAGGGCAAGACTGGCTTGGAGTGGGTGGAAAGGAAGGGGCTGGGATAATGTAATTCCCAAATCAAGTTGAGTTTGCCAAGTAGCTCACACGAAGGCTTGTGACTGAAGTTCCTAGGCTGATTATGTTAAAATGCCAGGCTGCTGTGCTGGGAAGTGTGTGATTCAGCAAATAGTTTACCACAAAGGCCACACAAAGACCTTTCCATCAATGTTCTCAAAGACTCTTCCATCAGATGCACTAACTGAGCGGCTTTGACTCTCTGGTTGTGTGTGTGTGTTGAGTGGGAAGAGATAAGATTTGGGTGAACCAGAATGGAAGTGACTTTTCCCTAATGCTAAACCAAGGAAATTTAATTAGACTCTGAAAGTAAGATGAAGCAAAACTAATCATCAGTATAAAAATAAATACGACTTTTTTTCTTATCCATATACTAGAGTGTTAAAATATTTGAAAGCTTAATTATTTGCTTTTCCTCAATTCAATCATTGAGCTTGGAAAAAAAAATTTGTTCTCATGCTGAATTTACTTATAGCAGCAGACCAGCATGTTTTCTAGAACTGAGTTGTTTTTTTTTTTAAGCAGGAATACAACAAAACAGTGTGAGAAACACTGCTTCAGAAGTCAGGAAACCTAGTAAGTGGTCAATAAGCTTACTATGTGTAGGGCCCTGAGTGAGGCTGTGGAGCTCTGATACTAAGTAGCTGGCAACTTCCCCTTCTTATGCTTCTGTCCTGATGGGTGGGGTTGGATTAGAAGCTTTCTCAGGCTTCATCTAAGTCTAATTGGCTGTGAGTCCAATAGAACTTTCTGCAATGATGGAAATGTTCTATATCTGCAGTGTCCAATACAGTAGCCATTAGCCACAGATGGCCATTGAGTACTTAAAATGTGGCTAGTCCAACTGTGGGACTGAATTTTAAAATTTATTTAATTAAAATTTAAGTAGCCACATGTAGCTAGTGGCTACCATATTGGACAGGGCAGGTCTAGACTATGAACAGGTGAAAGATGTACATTGGTATGTAAACGCTGCAAAGAAATCTGTAAGTAAAACACACTGTACTTATGACTTATAAATAGATACCCTAAACAACAACAAAAATACAACAACTAAAACAATTAGGTCTCTTTTAATAGATGCTTCTGTGTTGTTATTTAAAAACTAATCTCAGTAATTGCCTCATACAAAATTTCACGTCCCCTTTGGAGATTCAGGTCAACAGCTTCTTTTCAAGCCAAAGAAACTTAATGTTTCCAGAGGGACCTTAAAAGTTCATTTCATCCATTTAGCCTTTTGAAGCTTGAATGCTTTTAAACAATACTCTGACCTATGAAGGAATTTTTATTTCTAGCTTTGAGTCAAAATATATTTTCTGAAATCTTTGGAGCTGCCTAGTTTACAAAGAGACCAGCCATATCAGGTGGCACTGCTATTGAAAGACGGCATCACACACACATATTTTACGTGACTTTGCTATGTAAGAGGATCTTATTTTACATGCTAACGGAGCCAAACCCTTGTTCCTGGCCAACTCTAACCAAATAGCACAAATGTCTCTTGTGATTTTATCATTTTTACACCCAAGCCATTTTTTGTGCAACACTGCACATCTTTATTTGCTTCAAAGTAATGGTACAAAACAACAATTCAATACAAGCTGGTAAAATGTATTTCAAACAGAAAGACTGTCTAATAATATCACTTCTTGCTGCTAGCACCCCAGCAAAAGAACAAAGGGTAATTAAGAAACCCTGGCATCTGAGAAAAACTCCAAGTTAACTGAGCCAATTTCTCCCAAATTAATACTGCTGATGAACTAAATTCATTTAAGTGTCTAGATCTCTTTCCTTCTTATAAAGACTTTAATCAAGGACACTTCTCAGGATTTTATTTAGTCTAAGAAATGTTTAATAAAATATCCTTTTGTTTAGGGTTGAGCCAGTTGCCAAACACTGAATCAGGTTGAAAAAGTATTATATACATGCCCATGTATGTGTATATATGTATATGTACACGTACATACATATAAATGTATATATAAGGATAACCATAAAATACTATCCTAAGTTATCAACAGCAGTGCATAAAGTGCTGATCTTATTCCTGGTTAAATTGTCACAGATTACCATTGTCCATTATTTTAGGATATCAGCTGTGGAATTTAAAAATATTATGTAACTTATACATATCTGAAGTATTGTTATGGGTTATGTTGGTTAAGAGTTTCTTTTAATAAATGTAATTATTAGTTTGAATGTTCACTAGGGCAATAAAGTTAAATAAAACAACACAGGTCACTAAGTAAATAATTCTGAAAGGCTTAGGAGGCTCTTTTCACTGCCCACAAAATCATCTTGTGGCTTCTTAAATTAACCATTCACAAGGCACAAACATATTTATTAACTAGCTGTTAATTTTTCAGTTCTCAAAGGCTGCCTTAAGTCTGAGGAGCCACCACAGGCTGGCATCATCCCTGCGTGTCTCCCTCAGGGTCCCAGCTTTTTCCATCTACTCTTGTGGCTCTCAGGGAGGAGCAGCTTTCAATGATTAAATTTATTTTTATACAAAATGATCCAATAAATAAACTCTACAACATTTAATACTTATGTTTACATTTATATAAACAGTTTATCAACTTTTGCCATCCTCTTAAAGCCCCAATAATAAAGAAAACCAAAATTACGCGTTAAGTGTTAATTTTCTTAGCAACTTTAAAAGATTATGATCACCTCTATTAGAATCCAAACCTTTGTATTCAGAAGGTTTAATAAAGAAATGCCAATAAAAGCACACACAAGAGAAGCACAAAGCAACAGTTAATTTTGAAGATAGGTTCACTGGCACAGCACCCACAAAACACATACAGAAAAACCTGATTAGACTCAGGACATGCATGGAATAATTGTGCTTACCAGCTTGAGAGAAAGCTTCACGTAAAAATTGAAGGGGTAACAGGAAAAAAAAAAAAAAAAAAAAGAGGAGAGAGAAAACAACAGCACATCAGAAGAAAAGGAACTTCATCAGTTCCACTGTATTAACATAACACAAGTTCACCTGTTGATTCGTGAAAATGGCTTGTAGCGAATCTGTGCAAAAGTTCACAGAGAGGCTGATCCCTACCAAAACCTTTCTTTAGCTGTCACATTGCCAGAGCAAAGATAAAGATAGAAAAGGAGAGTTTTTGTTTACAATTTTGTCTTTGGTCATGTCAGCCTGGGTGTAAACTAAAGTTAAGTTTGCAGTCAGTGGCATAAAATGAGTATAAATGACAAAAATAATCATATAGCTTTTTTTATTCACCAAATTTCCCAAGGAAAGTTTTACAGAGACTAAAAAAGTCTGAACACCAATTTCTTCCACAACATATATGTAATATTTTTATCATAAAGAAATTTGATAAATATGAACATTGCATTTCTTAAAGGTATTAAGGCAAAACTCTCAGACTGAAGGGGTAACCAAGGATCACAAGCTGCTCTAAGAAATGTCTCAGCTCAGAAAGTCTCTCAGCGTCAGGCTAGAGGCAGAAAGACCATGCTCTGTCCCACTGGTGGGCTCACAGCACCACGAACCACATCCTACCTGCTCTGTGGGGGTCTTCAGAGGTTTTCTATTTAACACTGAGCCATATCCACAGGGATTACAGATCTTTTGGGGGAATTGGCAGGAGTTGCTGCTCTTGAAAGTTACCTTTAGGAAACTGGTAGCCAACTCTTTCAACTACAAGGGATGCTCCTGACTACAGAATTCCTGATAATTATCACGCCTCAGCAAGCTGCAATCCTGCTGGGCCTGGAGATTTACAGAGAGGTACAGTGATTACTGGCCCCAAAACAGAGCTTACAGGACATCTCAAAATTGGGAAAAGAAATATTCAATTCTTCATTAACAAGAGAATCCTGTTCTATGCCTATAATGCAGTATTTTAAGAGCTCAGTGCATGACACTTACTTAGCTGTTGTTATCAAGCCTAGAAAGTTAAGGCAACTGCTGGTAGGATCCATTCAAAAGGTATTTTTGAGACAAAGTACCAGAGAAAGTACTCACTGCTTTAAATTGAGGGGGTGGGGAGGGTTAAAACGCCTTAAAAACAAACAAACAAAAAAACTCAAACCCACAGCATAGAGTCAATTCTGACTCACAGCCATCCATCCTACAGGACAGAGTAGAACTGCCCCATAGGGTCTCCAAGGCTGTAAATCTTCAGGCAAGTGGATTACCACATCTTTCTCCGGAGGAGCAGCTGGTGGCTTTGAACCAAAGACCTTTTGATTAGCAGACGAGCACTTTAACCACTGTGCCACTAAGGTGCCTTAAAATTCCTTAACTAGGCTTAAAAAATCAAACTCTTAAGATTAAATCAAAGTCAGCACTTCTTTGTAAACAGGCATTCAATTTTAAAAGAAATTGTCCTTGTGTGGAAAGAAGAGACTTTCAAGGAAAGAAATAGCAAGATAAAACTTTTGAAAGAAAGGCACATACAGTCACGCCCATGACTCTTCAGATGTAGGCAATCTGCATTAACGACTGGAGCCTTCCTGTGAACTTTAGCATAGATCTGTTCATCACAATTTGAATTCTTTGTACGTACAGACAACACTTATGGTGCACAGCAGAAAACCTTCCAAATGTCTTCCTACCAAGCACACTACCTATACAAATGTTTTCTCCCACACTATTGTCTAAACATGGCTAATCTGAAGAATCAACATCTGAACTAGATAACACTGTTTGCTCTCTATTCAGCTTCTTCAGTTACCTGAGGTCATACACTCTTCCGTGAATACTCCAGACCCAGAATTCTAACATCGAACTATAGCTTAGGAATATTACCACTTCATAGTCATTAGGATTGAAAGAAAGATTTCAATAGAAATGGGAAGTTCTGAATTCTAAGACGAATTCAGTTTTTTGAAGTGGGCAGTGGCTGATCATCAACAGGAAGCACCATCACGGTATACAGTACTCTGCTTAATCATTATAAATTGGTTTTCAGTTTTAAGCTGTAAGCCAGCCAATTAGATGGTTTAAAATTAGAAACCTAATCATGTGCTAAAAGAATAATTTTAATGGCTTCATTAAGCGCATTGCTAGACACCTGAAGAACTAAAAAGCTGTCAGTTTCAGGCGACAATTAAAGAGCCTTGGGAGCCACAAGCGTCAATAACACATGAGGGAACACAGAGCCAGCAAGTCCATGTGTTATTGGACAGTCACAGGCACTAACCTCAAATACAAAGAAAGGGGACAATAAGAATATATAAGCATATATATTTAAGGCCTATGGAAAATCATTTGTATGAAATTGCTCATGCTTCGTTGGTTTTTTTGTTCTCCAAGCTTTATGCACATAAATCCTTTATGGATCCATTTGTTCCAAACACGGATTGTGCTATACAACTGCAGTTTGTAAGAGTGTCATTCTCCCGTGACCACACTCTGCAGCTGTGTCTTATGGGTGAAATTCTGCCATAAAATCATACACAGACCCAGTGACATCTTCTCAGACAGCAGTCACAATCCCTTTAAAGATTTTACCAGAACTAGAATGAAAAGGGAAAAAAAACCCAAGCTTAGTTCACTGACGTTATTCAGAAGTTTGGTTTCCTTTTTCATGCAAGTTTTTCAGAGGAAGTAACCTAGGGTTGAATATATACATCAGACTTTTTCCTGTATACAGTCCTTTCAATTAAGAATTTCATTTCTTGTGTAGAAGCACAGCAGGGTGCATTTGGGTCCCCAGTCTTGGTGGTCAATGGGGTTAGTGGCTGTGCCGTGACTGTATGACCTGGCCATCACAGGTAAACTTACAACATAGTCCCTAGCCTCAAAGGCATACGTGGGTTTCCCTATTGTCCTCTTCATGAGTTCTTTGTGAAAACAGAAAGACTGAGTCTGCCAATAATCAGCAAGAAAACAAGATAAAATAAATAATATTAAATTAACCATAAGATTGTAACATTTGACAAACAATTGGTAAGAATTTTCAAGATCTCTTGATCAATCTTTTTGGTACTTTTCCATATAATTAACTCTAAAATATGGAAAAAAATATGATGATATTTTAGATTTAGAAGCCCCTTGCTCAGACCAGAAAAAGAAACCTTAATTTAAGGCAATAAAATTACAACTTGCAGATTGCAAATTAAGAACATACAGTCTAGTTTCATTTTTCTTTGATTTACATAAAGGTGAAATAATTACTAATGCTCATGTAGCATACAGATCATTAAAGATGTTTGACGAAATAAAATTGTTACAAGTATCCATGGCTTCCAATGAAAACACACTTATCCTGTTTAAGCATTTAGAAACAAAATCAGTTATGCTAAGAGATATTGGTACAGGATTTATATATTCTGATGACAGAAACAAATTATTGAAATCTGGATTGGAAAGCTGCAAAACATGATAAATTAAAAGGCATATTAAAATAATAGAGCTGTTATTCTCCTAGGATGATTTTCCTAACTAAATTACCTTTGGCACAATAGTCTTAAGTCTAAAAGCGGAACTAACCAAATGGTAGCAATGACTGTATCATTTTAGTCATGGATCCTAAAAACCACATACCTCTCACGTTGAGATTGTTTTAAAATCAAATTTATTTCCCCAAACTTTAGATTCGTTTTTTGAACTTCCTAATTTTACTTCTATGATGTATTTCCCCTTTCTTTTTTCTTTTCTCTATTTTTTAAACTGCTATTTCCTGAAGAGAGGAACATTAAATTTTACCCTAAATAAGACCAGATTGACCAAAAACGATGGAAGCAAACCATCTTTCTATTTACTGATGCTTCTAGTATGTTTGTGTTTGTTTGTGTGTGTTTACCCTCAGCAAAACACACTCACCATTTAGGAAATCTTTTAAACAGAGGTTTGCTAAACATGGATGTGAGGACTAAGAAATGAAATTCATTTTGCTAATTATGGTAAAAAAGAGTTTTCATTTAAATCATCAAAATAAGCAGCTTTCCATTTCACTGGTTTTTGTTCTTCAGTATTATATTTTCTTCTAGTCATCTTTTTCTTACACTTATCAATACTGACATTCTTCGGTCTTAAATATTTAGAGAACACCATGAAACACAGATTCAGAAACCATTTGCAACCAACAGACTTTGCAATGTTGACAGGAAGAATGGAATAAATACATAAACAAATGGTAAACAATCATAAATATTCAATACACTTTGAGATGAGATTCCAAAGGACAGATACAGAGATATATTCATTACAGAAATAATAAATGAATGCTTGGTAAAAGTTTCAGAAATGGCAGAGATGGGTTAACTGATTTATAGTTAATAGGAAACTTTATAGTCTAGCAAAAACACCCTAGTCTTATGTTAGAAATTCTTTGATGAACAACTGGAGTGGAGATGGATGGAGAGTTATAAAACCCAGCATCACTGAGCCAGGAAGCTGCAGTTTCCTCAGCAAGGCCTAATAACAGAGCTCAGTGCAATCCATCACTCACGTTTGAAGTCATACTCTGACTTCTAACAATGGTTCTCTTAAAATATTTAGAAAATTA
This sequence comes from Dugong dugon, assembly GCA_030035585.1. Classification (NCBI taxonomy): domain Eukaryota; kingdom Metazoa; phylum Chordata; class Mammalia; order Sirenia; family Dugongidae; genus Dugong; species Dugong dugon. The sequence continues at coordinate 74,563,574 of CM057471.1, forward strand.
AAATTCTAATTCTTATCCTGAAATGCTGGGTAACCTAAAATAAGATAATTCCATCCATCAATGCCCACCAACTGTATTCTTTGCATACAACTTTGAGATTTTCTTATTCAAGGAATGCTGCATGTAAAGAAGTGTTTGCATCCTTTATTTAAAAAGATAATTATATCAGTTATATATTTACTTTTTTTTTACACAGAGCACTTCTTTGTAGGCTTGAAAAAATATCATCGTCATCTCAACAGTGACAACTGCTAGTCATTTCCTCATGACCAGTTGCTGATGTCAAATCTGAGGGCACTTCTCATGTAGCTAATGAGTTATGGCTTGAGATCTCGTCCTATAACAATGTGTTAGCTGATGCTTGAGAAAACAAAACTTAGAAATTTTTAGTTTAGGACTAATACTGCACTTGACTTTACCTGCTTATGCTGCTTTGTAATCTAAAGGCTGACATCTAGCTCTGAATTTAGTGATAACTATCGGGCACTATATGGAAAGAAGTAACCCAACTGTGAGTTGACTGGAGATCAAGGAGAAAAGTAAAAACTGTGTTTGTACAAGAAAGCATCTCATTACAACTGTTTTGTGACTCCCACGGGAAAAGATGAGAAACCTTACTAGATGTGTTATGCATTAAATATTTGTTCACTCTGAATGGCCACATTCATTATTCATTGTAAAAAAAAGTATTTTGGGAAGACTTAGACTAGACTGACCATTTCGATTTATTTAGGAGGCTATAGATTATTTTATTTCAATTTTTTTTCTGTAAACTGAAATGGCATCTACACTGGGTTGCTGGATCAATTCCATCAAACCCTGTGACTTAAACGCATCCAATCTTAATTAGAATGGCAAACTTGAGTCTTAAGAACATCTATTTATGGGTCAACCATGTTATAACAGACTTTCCCTGTGGGTGTCACAGAATCTCAGACTCTGTAAGCAGACTCCCTGGATTTAAATCCTGGCTCTACATCTTCTTAGCTGGATCTTAGGCACATCCTTAACATTTCTATGCCTCAATTTCCTTATTAGTAAAATAAGGAACTATTAGTACCTAGGCTTCATAGGGTGGTAGAATAAAAGTACATGAGCATGTAGAACAGAGTCAGGCACATAATAAGCACTCAATAAATGTCAGCTGCTATTATTATTTCACTCTTTAAAAATAAATACTGCTTTAGGCCTTTTCCAGTCACCAGATATTTTATTAACATCTTACAATTTCACCAAAATAGCCAGTGAAACCACTGTGACTTATGACATTTCCCCTTACAGCCCTGAGGCATAGCTCAAAAAGAAGTATCTTTATTACACTCACAATGTTTTAGTAATTATTAAGCAAATACTTATACAGTGGCTTCCAATTCTTCATATGTTACTAGTTTTAGAAACTGAATCTTAGTTTCTTTTATTGGTAAAATCAAAGTAAATATTAATGACTTAGATGTTATAAAGGGGAAGTGGGAAAAAGTCTTTCCAAAAATGTACTAGAGACAAAAAGAACTCTGGGCTAGCTTGCTTTCTCTCTTTTTCCTTCCATCCATCCTCCTTGCTTCTTTCTTTCCTCCTCATTCTTTCTTTTTAGCTATAATGAATCATAGGTTCTTTTTTTTTATGTTATGGGAAAACACAATGGATTCATTCACAAACAAAATAAGTTATGCAGAACAAAACATGCAACAAAAGCACGCGAGAGACAGGATTCCAGAGCAGAACTTACCCCACGCTTTAGGCTCCTGAAGCAGTGGATTTTGGGTTTGGAGGTCATGAACTCGTTGAAGCGATGGGAGAGGGGTTCCTTTTGCTGCTTGGGAGACTGGGGGCCGTTGGGAACAGCAGAGGGTGAGGCAGAGGCAGGGGGAGGAGGGGGAGGCTGATGGGGGGATGTTAAAAGGGACATAAGCTACATGTGAGAGATGGAGCAGTGATAGAGTAAAAATCAGAAACAAGAAGACACAAAACAAAAATAAGCATCAAACAATATTTGAAATTCAAAGCAAATAAAACACAATCAAATATTTAGACCATGGTCCAAAAGAAAACATGTAGGATATGTTAAATGAAGAGTAGGATGAAAGTGGGAATTTTAGTAAGTAACGCAACAGAAGAATAGCAAGAAATATTTGACAAGAAGCTCATGCAGACTTTCACATGCCAACTACAGTTCTAGTTAGTTATTCCAAATCAGTTTGAACCAGAAGGGTAAATAAATATTTCTAAACTACCTAAACTAACATAGCTTGATGGGAGGAAATGAAAGACCTTAAATGCTAAGGTGAAAACAGCAAGACAGTCTTTTCAAATTAAGTATTAATATATTCTAAGGTTAACGCTGTAGTGTTGTCTTGATCCTATTTTATGTCCCCAGGTTAATGCTGTCATGCACCTATGTATCACACTATAAAAAGAAAACGAAAATGTTGATGGATACACATGTTAATATGAATTCAAAACCAAATTATTAATCCATGGTAGCAACTCAATTAGACGTGCTGATAAACTGTTATTAAAATTCTGTGCAATGTTCCCTTTCCCAGCCGAGGTAACCAGCAGTCTAGGAGACTTAGGAGTGTAAGGAGGGATGAGAAACAGCTGAAAGTTAGTTAGTGCGCATGTTAGTGCGCATGACACAGTACAAGTGAGAATGCATTGGAAATAAAACAAATGGCCATCGCAAGGATACCACCACCAAAGAGAAATATTGTTTTAAAATAAAATAGTACACTAGCTTTTTGCATTCTGGAACTGAAGCTTTAAAATCTTACTTTTTTAAGACTAAAAAAGCAAAAATTTCCACACTTTACATAAAACTCATTTTACACTGGGTCCACCATCAAGTACCTTATTTTTTTTGATGAATGGCCATAACTTTCCTTTGGATTTGCCACCAGGTTTGTGCTCTTGTTTGCTTTCTCCTCTGGAATTGGAAAGGCTGTTATCTGACACAGTGCGCTTCATTGGCTGAGTGTAATCCTCAAATTCAATGTCTCCGGGAGGCTCAAACCCTGATTTATAAGCTTCTATCACCAGCTGTGAGTCCTGAAATCACACCCCCCCAACAAACAAATACATTCAAATAGGTACTTTTCATGTAATGAATTATGATATGAGCTTATTCATGTGATATTTGAAGAAAGCTTTGTTGATTGACAATAGATTTTTCCTAGTAATATTTTTATCATTAGAAATAATTTAAGTAAAATTTGTAAAACTACATATCTAGTTGAGATTTGAAGATACTTTTGATAACCACTTTTCTACATTTGGAGAAAAAAATACTAATTAAAAGCTACTTTGTTAAAAGTAGAAAAATCAGTGGACTACTATTACATAATTCCCTTGAAAAACACAGTAATGCCAAAGATTAAACAGGCCTATAAAACAAAAAATAATACACATGAGGAACGTGCTTCTTAGCTGACTCAAATATACGAGACCAAATGGGCAGCTACTGTCTAAAAGCAGGAGGAGAAGGCAGGAAGGGACAAGAACTCGTCGAATGGACACAGGGAGACCAGGGTTAAAAGGGGGAGTGTGCTGTCACATTGTGGGGACTGAAACCAATGCCACAAAACAATATGTGTATAAATTTTTGAATAAGAAATTAACTTGAGCTGTAAACTTTCACCTAAAGCACAAGCAAAAGAAAGAAAGAAAGAAAAATACTGTAATACAAAAACCTGGTTACACTTCATGCAATTTAGTGTATGCAAAGTCAAAGCAAAGAGTAATCTCTAATTTCCTGGATCATTGCAGTTCAGGGTTATTAATTTTATTGCTTAATTTTTCTTTCTATATTTGTCCATAGTTTATCTCCCCCACTAGAATATGAGCTTTCTCTGTCTTTACTGTATCCCTAGCACCTAGATGATGTCAGGTGATCATGGTGTCCAATAAATGTTAGCTGAATAAATTAATGAAATGAATGGTGTGCACTCTGCTAGGTCAACAGCATCTCAGGGAGCTCAGAGTCAGGTGGTGGAGACAAATGACATAAGAAAGCTGTAACTACAAGTGTAATAGACAGAGAGATGGAGAGATGGAGGGATAGATGTATAGATGGCGTGTTACAAAAACACACGACTGGAATAGCAATCTAACTCAACAATCATTTAATTAAAAAAAATTGCTGAGGATAGCAATTCGGAAGGATTTAAGGTTCTTAACATGAGCCAACATGTTAATTGTTGTTAGCTGCCATCAAGTTGGCCTTCGACTCATGGTAACTCCAAGCAGAAAGGGATGAGATGCTGCCTGGTCCTGTGTCATCCCCATGATCAGTTGTGAACTGAACCACTGTGATACACAGTTTTCATTGGCTGATTTTCAGAAGTGGATTGCCAGGCCTCTTGTCCTAGTCCATCTTAGTCTGGAAGCTCCGCTGAAACCTGTTCAGTCTCACAGCAACACACAAGCCTCCACTGACAGATGGCTGGTGGATGCACATCAGATGCGCTGGATGAGAATCACACCTGAGTCTCCTGCGTGGAAGGTCAGAATTCTACCACGGTACCTCCGCAGTTTAATTAGTTGTAGCCCTTTCAGCTAGTATTTAACTTGTAGCTGTGCCAGACACTGCCAACTGTCTTCTAATAGCCAATTACCCTTCCTTCTTAGTAATAAGAACCCTGATTTTAAGTTGGGCACACTGCCGCCCAGCTAAAAGGTTTTTCACCCTAGACTTCTGTACAGCAAGATGTGGTGACATGACTAAGTTTTGACCTCTAAGATGCAGGCAGAAGTACAGTGTGCAATTTTAGGAAGTCTCTTCAAAGGGATGGCACGGGTCCTTCTCCATAATCTGCTTTCTGCAATTTGGATGGGATGGTTGGAGCTCCAGGAGCCAGATCACAAGTCTGAAGGTCATACTATCAAAAGCTGTGAATTGGAAGGAGCCTGGGTTCATGAGGATTTTATGGACCATCCATCCATGCCAGTGCTGGACCCTCTACCTCAAAACAACTTTTACATGAGAGAAAAAGTAAACCATCTTGTTTAAAACACTACTGTTCCTGTTATATGAAGCTAAACCTATACCAGCAGATTCAGCTCCGCAGTCATGACATGTATTCAAGCAACTACACTGATCTATTATAGTAAAAACATGATCACTTGATATAAATGGAAATTGTTGTTGTTGTTAGGTGCCATCAAGTCGATTTCAATTCATATCGACCCCATGTGACAGAGCAGAATTGCCCCATAGGGTTTTCTAGGCTGTAATCTTTACAAGAGCAGATTGCCACAACTTTCCCCTGTAGAGCTGCTGGGTAATTTCGAGCCACCAACCCGTCAGTAGATTTGAAGCGCCAACCTTAAGCAGCTGAGCACTTAACCGTTGCATTGCCAGGGCTCCTTAAATGAAAACTAACCTTACAGAAATAAGCCAGTTTTAGGTAATCATGTTTTTTAAAACCGTCCTAAGGGAGGGAGAGGGCACTCAGTTTGTTGGTGGGTAGCAGGGCTAGAAGTGGTATATTCTTCTACCCCATTTAAATACTTATTAAATCACCTCCTCCAAGTCTTCATTGAAATGTACCTTCTCAGTATAATATCATCCCCCAGGCATTTCCTATCACCCTTTCCTACTCTATTTTTTCCAAATACTAAACATGTTTGAATACTCTAAATAATGTTCTCTTTTATTTTCTTTATTGTCTATCCTCCTTCAGAACAGCGCCTGGCGCTTTTGAATGAGTGGGCAGATTCAAACATGTGCCAGACACTGCACTTGTTTTAAAAGTAAAAAGAAGGTGGTAGGGCTTAGAAGAAAGAACACAGGCTTCAGAGCCAGACAGACAAATTTACAGTGTGACCCAAAGCAAGACTGTAACCTCTCTGAGTTCCGTGTTCTCCTCAGTGAGGACCACAGGCCTGGAAAGAAGTAGGTGTTCAGTGAAGAATTTTATAAAGTACCAGCAATTTTTCTCAAGATAAGGTTTAAAAAAAGGATATATCAATTATACATGAACAGGCAGAGATAAAGAGGGTACGAGGAAATGGAAACTTACATGAAAATACCTAAGGTCAAAGCAGTAAGACCATAATTAACTTTTCCAAAAACTAAATCTGCAAATGAAGATAAACCTGGAAAACTTATCTAAAACATAGAAGGAATGTTTGGAAAGATAAGGTGCAAGGTCAGAGGACTTGCACTGATAAAGGAAGACCCGACTTTTGAATTCTCAAAGAAGACAGAGCAAAGTGAAACATTCATTCATTTAAGTAAAGACCCAAAGGAGGCACGGGAGTGAACCCTGCAGACACCTGGGGAAGAACATTCCAGGCAGAGAGAACCACTTGGGGTTTTCAAGGAATACCCAAGAGACACTGTGGCTACAGCATTGGGGAGAAGACAATAGATGACATCAGAAAGATAAACGGAAAAGGAGGTGCTCCAGATAGTTTAGGGCTTTGCAGCCCTGGATGACTTTGGCTTTTCCTCTTAGTGAGACAGAAGTCCCTGGAGGGTTCTGAGCAAACGATGAACATGACCTAACTTATTTTAAAAGGATCTCTCTGCCTCTCTGGCCTCTGTGTTAAGAACGGATTGTCGGGGACAAGGGCAGAAGTAGGGAGACTAGTCAGATGACTCCTGCAGTAATCCAGACAAAAGACTATGGAGCCTTGGATCAGGAGAGTAACAGTGGAAGTGATGAGAGCTGGTTGGGATCTGAATATATTTTTAAGGTAGAGTCAACAGAACTGGCTGATAAATTGATACAGGTTCGAGAAAAGGAACGTATCAAGGATGATTCCAAGATCCAAGCAACTGGAAGGACGGACTCACCATTAACCAAGATGGTGAAGACTATGAGAAGAGCAAGTTTGGCAAGGAAGGTCAAGGGCTCCATTTTGAATATGTTAAGTATCTATTAGACATCTGTGGGGTATATGATGAACTCTACCCAAAGATTTTGGTCTTTGTCCCTGGTTCCTTGGAGGTAATCTCTAAACCCTTGGAATCTCCCCAGTGACTGGAGTCTTTATTATTCATAGAGGGGCTCCAGATCACAACTGAGAGTTTATGCTAATGAGGTGACACACGTTGGACGAGCCAGAAAAACCCATCACCAGATATCAACCCAACCTTTGGGAAGGGGAGGGTAGCTATAGATTGAGTTCAAAGACATGGGCAGTGATTGAATCAGTCAGGCCTATTTAATGAAACTCCGTTAAAAACTCTGGACACCGAAGCTCAGGTGATCTTCCCAGCTGGTGATAGACATCAATGCATAGGAGGGTGACAAGCCCTTTGGGACATGGAAGCTCCATGCTGGGGATCTTCCTAGACCTCATTCTATGTCTCTTCATTTGTATCCTTTTTGCTATAATAAAACTCTAATTTTAAGTATAGCACTTTATTGAGTTCTGTGAATCATTCTAGCAAATTATCAAACATGAGGGGAGTAGAGGGGATCCCCAAACTTGTATCCAGCAAGTCAGAAGTAAAGGAGTCCTTGAGGCCCCTGAGCTTGCAGCTGGTATCTCAAGGGAGTAGTGGGCACACCCAAATTTGTAGCCAGAAGGTCAAAAGTGAGGGTGCTGTTGGGATCCCCCAACATGTAGCTGATGTCTGAAGTCTTGGGCAGACTTGGCAGTCCGGAGGACTGTGCCCTTTATAACTGGAGACATGACTTAGCTCCAGGTGGCTAGGGTCAGAAAAAGAACTGCATTTGCAGTTGGTGTCAGAGAATACATTTAGAGTTGGTGTCAGAAGGCAGTCAGAGAAACCTTAACATGCAAGTGGAAAGCCTGTAGTTTGTGGGAGAGGTCCAGGCTGGAAATACAAAATTTGTAAGTCAGTATTGAGATGAGACATAATGTTCTGAGAGTCCGTAGATCATTTAAGGAGTGAATGTGGATAGTAAAGAGGTCTAAGTACTAAGCTGCAGAGCACCTGAAAGTTAAATGGTTAGAAGAAGAACAAGCAGAGGAGACAGACACCAGTGAGGAGGATAAAAGCCATTACAGTGATTTTCTGGGAGCCAAGTGAAGGAGGAGAAGGTCAGAGGGTGGTTAAGTGAGAGCCAATGCTGCTAAGAGTTTAAGTAAGAGGAAGACTTACAAGTGACCCTTAGATTCAGCAACATAGAGGTCACTGGTGAAACAGAATTATAAGTGATATAATGGAAAACCAGGCTCCTGTAATGGGGAAAAAAATTCTGTAAACGTAGGGGTTTACAACTTCCTAGATAAAACTGACAGAGAGAAACCACCATTCAGATATAGTCTTAATGAAATTGAGAAAGTTCAAGGAAAAAGACATTTCCAAGCTTCTAATATAAGAAATTAAAATCAGGCTAGTTTCAGATTTTTGTCAATGCCAGAAATCAATGAAGCTAAAACTCAAAATTCACATATAGGTGACCTGACTTTTGAAGGCTTAACTTATAAACCCCACTATCACTACATCTCTTTAAAAGATCTCCATATTTAATTTATTTGTGTCGGTAGGGTGATCAAGGAAAGCCTCATTACTTCTTGATTTCCAACTAAGACCAAGGCATTTACAACTATCAAAAGACTTCTACCAAAGCCAAAGATGCAAAGACACACAGCAATGACTAACAGTGATAAGAAAATGGAATGGGAAGATTCGTAACATGGAAAAATTTGACTTAATGAGTGCATAACCAATGACAAAGAACTCATATATCTCTAAAACTCACTGCCATCAAGTCGATTTCAATTCATAGCAACCCTACAGGACAGAGTAGAACTGCTTCATAGGGTTTCCAAGGCTATAAATCTTTATAGAAGCAGACTGATAGATCTTTACCCCATGCCAGGCATGGATTACCCAATAAGCAAGGTACACACAGGCTGGCTTACTTGTGCTTACTTACTAATTTGTAGTGCATAATTTCATCTGGTTTTTTTTACCACATCAAAGATGTAGTGAAACCCATGTGAAATTGTGCACACTACAGGTTAGTAAGTAAACACAAGCAAGCTTGTGCATACCTTGTTTACTGTAAGGCTGTGCATACCTTGTTTACTGGTTAATACACCCCTGTGAGGGGCAGCTGGCGGGTTCAAACTGCTGACCTTTTGGAATCTGTCTGCTAATAGGTGATCTATTCACAAGGAAAAGACTGCTTCAATCCCTGGACTCAACATTTTAAGAAGCCCTGATGACATCAAATATTTACAGCACATATGTTCAATATTTGGTTTCTTAAATGAATAAATGTTTGTAAAAGTCAAGGTTGGTGTTCTAGTCAATGTTTTTGTTGAGGGAAATAGGTTTCTAGGAAAGGAATACAAATTGATACCATTGGCCCTACAGCAGTGGTTTTCAATCAAGGATCATTTTGCTTCCCAGGGGACATTTGCCAACATCTGGAGACACTTTTTGTACTTTTTGGATTAATGCTAGCCTTGTTGGGGTGAGAATGGTATCTCATTGTAGTTTTGATTTGCATTTCTCTAATGGCTAATGATCGTGAGCATTTCCTCATGTATCTGGTAGCTGCCTAAATGTCTTCTTTGGTGAAGTGCCTGTTCATATCCTTTGCCCATTTTTTAATTCGGTTTTTTGTTGTTGTTGAGATTTTGCAGTACCTTGTACATTTTAGAGATTAGATGCTGATTGGATTTGTCATAGCCAAAATTTTTTTCTCAGTCTGTAGGTTGTCTTTTGACTCTTTTGGTGAAGTCTTTTGATGAGCATAAGTGTTTGATTTTTAGGAGCTCCTAGTTATCTAGTTTCTCTTCTGGTGTTTGTGGATTGTTAGTAATGCTTTGTATTCTGGTTATGCCATGTATTAGGGCTCTTAGCATTGTCCCTATTTTTTCTTCCATGATCTTTATCGTTTTAGATTTTCTATTTAGGTCTTTGATCCATTTTGAGTTAGTTTTTATACATAGTGTGAGTTATGGGTATTGTTTCATTTTTTTGCAGATGGATATCCAGTTATGCCAGCACCATTTGTTAGAGAGATTGTCTTCTCCCCAGTTAACAGACTTTGGGTCTTTGTCAAATACCAGCTGCTCACAGGTGGATGAATTTACGTCTGGATTCTCAATTCTGTTCCACTGGTCTATCTATCTGTTGTTTGGAGACACTTTTTATTGTCACAACTTGAGAGTTTGAGAGCACTACTGGCATCTAGTGTGTAGAGGCCAGGGATATTGCTAACATCCTACAGTGCACAGGACAGCATGCCCCCCAAACAAATGATTATCTGACCCAAAATGTCAACAGTGCCCCAAAGAAACCTTACCCTAAAGGAAAAAAGGCTTGCCTTTTTTCAGAAATCAATCAGACCTCAAGTTGGGGGGTTACTCAGCCAATTGACAAAAAGAAAACACTTGAATTTAAATCTGTAATGTCTCAAAATTTTACCACTAAAATGTGTTTTCAGAAAGGAAATTAGAATGAGTTCATCTAAAACACAGAGGACTGAATAAAAGAACTCTCAAGTGGTGTTGCTACTGTTGAAAAGTACTTGTGGTGACCACCAAAAGCAGGTACCTACCATGAGATGATTAAATGAGGACACTGGAACGGGGGGGAGGGAGAAGACCTTGCCAAGTTTAAATAACTTCTGGATCTGTTAGAAATTTACCTACTCATTTGAAACAATGAGAATACAAACACTTAGTTATAAATTAAGCCCAAAATACAATACTTACACTCTTCTGATCAATTGATTCAGCTGCCTTTACTATTCCATCCAAACACTTGCCAATAATTGGTATCACCTGCCGATCAACCTCTGCGTATGTCTTCATTGATTCTCCAATTCTAACTATCCTCCTTTCCTCCATCTCTTGTATTTTCTGCAACATTAGATTTTGTACAGAATTTAGTTTAGTCCACTATTATTTAAAGAAGTTGTTTTTTTGACAGTACTGTTTAAGTCTAACAAGTTCTCTAGGAGGGACATGAGCCAATACAAAGGGGTTAAAGTTAGGGCAACAGTAAATTTATTGTGCCTCCATATTACCCAGTTGTAGACATACTTTATGAATTGTTAGGCTGCTCAAAATGTATACTTTACACACTTCTATTCCAATGTCAGTAAAACCCCCAAACTCAACTAGCTTTATACTAACACCATTTGACAATACATTTCAAATATTTTCTCCATCTTTGATCTACTACTTTATCCTTTACCAAAAGCACAGTATTTGGTTAACTGTCTCAACCCAGCACTGGCTTGGTTGCTGAGATACAGTCAATGTAGCTTCCTTCTACAATTTGGAAGTTCTTATTTACAGTGTGCATAGACATCAAGAAGAAAATATTATTTTTGCTTAGCTGCACTCTAAGTTTAAAAGATTCCCAAGTGGGAGAATATTTATATATCTTTTCTCATACATTTCTGACAACCTAAAGTACCTAAAAGAAAAACAATCAAAAGGATGGAACTGTCTGACAGTTGTTCAAATCCTACAACTTTATGAATACTGCTTTAACTCAAGTTAAGTTGGCATTTTTGTAATGAGAATGTTCCTTTTAGGAATCCAAAAACCCAAACCCACTGCCGTTGAATCAATTCCCACTCACAGCAACCCTATAAGACAAAGTAGAACTACCCGACAGGGTTTCCAAGGCTATAATCTTTACGGAAGCAGACTGTCACATCTTTCTCCCGTGGAGCGGCTGGTGGTTCGAACCGCCAACCTTTCAGTTAGCAGCTGAGTGTTTAACCACTCTGCCACCAGGACTCCTTCCTATTAGGAAAGAGTGTTAATCTAAGAACCAGTTCTAAAACTGGCAAAGAATGGTTCCAGGTGCAAACCAAAGGATTTATCTTCACAGAATTTGAAATTTGCAAGGCTATTGATTAATTGTGAGATTAATATTATATTTAACTCCTTTAGCAAGTCAACGTTTGATCTCTTTGGTTTACAAAATGATTTCAGTTGGTGAAAATTTAAAATTATATAAACACTTAGAATACAAACCTAGCAATCATGGTTCAGAAGCAACCTGTGTCTAAGCAATTCAAAACATGAAATCTGAGAGATTTGTATCACTTACCTGAAAGATGTTGGGTATATGCGTATGGTAATATTCATGCTGCTCATGGTTGAATTTCTGGAGAATTGATGAATAATCTGCTTTGCTGTCTTCTGCCATTTGGTGACGTATTTGAGCTTGTTGTCGTGCCTTAGGGAAAAAACAAAAATACTCCCATGTTTACACATAATAAATAAAGGCTTGGGCAGAGGAACTGCAAACTCAAGGAGGAGGAAGCTAGGAACCAAATTTACTGGCAATTGTTTGGATTTAGCATACACTATTTTAAAAAAAAAATTTGATTTGAATTTACTTTAGGTAAGGAATGTGTACTCTAGTTTGTCACAAACCCCACCACCTTCTATCATCTTAACTTGGCATGCACTTTGTAGTTTGACGCAAGGGTCACCATTATCTATTGTACATCATTTGGCCCAATTTACATATTTGTGTTACCTGGATGGCCCTTCTGGGAAATTCTGCTTGTACCTATATATATACACATATATTTAGGGGGGGTACCCATCAATTTTTTATGCAATTCTCAGCAGGGTTCATGAACTAAAAAGCCACGAAACAAAACCCGTTGCTGTCGAGTCAATTCCAACTCATAGCGTTGGAATTGTCCTAAAGGGCAGAGTAGAAATGCTCCATAGGGTTTCCAAGGAGCACCTGGTGGATTTGAACTGCTGACCTTTTGATCAGCAGCTGAGCTCTTAACCACTGTGCCATCAGGGCTCCAAAAAGCCATATGGGCCACTAATCAAAATGGAACTTTCTAAAACTCTAAATACATTTATTTTTAGTATATACTTCAAAGAAGCAGTAATTATGGAGCTCTCTCCATGCTTTCTATAATTCTATTTTGTTTTATTGCATTGTTCTCTTCTTAAATAATTAATAATAATTCATAATTTGTTTCTCTCTTCTAATTTTGATTAATCACATATCTAAAAGAAAGAGACCATGTTGATAAGTTGCAGAATCAATTTTAAAGCTCAAACAAGAATGTATGTGAACTCTAAAGTCACCCACAAATACAAGGGATTATTATACTGGTAATACTACCTTGGATTCATCTAGCACATTGCTAGCACATTGGAGGTGCCTTGATGAATATCATCTCATAAATCTCTAACACAATCTGAGGTCCACACAGCCCCTGCCAGATGAAAACATGGATTGGCCCTTCGGTGACTTGGCAAACTTACTACATTGAGCCAAAAGCACAACAGGAAAAGGGCCTTGTTCCAACATAACCAAGCCAACTTTTTGTTTGTCTGCTTGATTTGAGGGCCTTTTTACTAAACAAATGCTATTGAAAATTAAGACCTAATAAATTTTTAAAAAAGAAAAGAAAGCAAGTACATTGAAATGTTCGAATGTAAAAACAAGGAAGAAATGTGGAGTAGTCTGTCCCACTTTCTGTCTGATGATTGGTAACATTTAATATCTAGCATCTCAACATTCTTTGTTGGTTTCCTGCCTATGTGACTTGAGGGCTTAAACTGGTTCTCACTTCCTTGCCACATTTTACTCACATGCATGCTTGTGAAAGCACAAGGTGGTAATTCATAGCTGCTTCCTTCATTTTCTTCCCTGTTCATACAAAGACACTTCACAAATGAAGGTAACAATATTAGTATTTCCAAGGTAATTTCTTTATTATTTGAAGTTTTTTAGTTTCTTAAGGTCCTTTGGGTATCTCGATACCACGGGATCCACTTCTCATCTACCCTCAGTTTATTTTAGCTACTGCATTCTTCCTCTTTGTTAGTGGCCTGTTTACTCCCTTCCTGACCATACGCTTTGGCTTCCTCTTCTTACTGTGTCCACTAGTAAATACATTAATTTAGTGTCCAAAACGTTAAGCCTCAAACCCCTGCTACTATAAAAAATTTATCCCTTTCCAATATACAGCAGCCCTTTTCTGTTTCAATAATAGCTTTCCCACCTACATGCATTCCATCTGTTACCCTAATTCGTCCAACACAGAAATCCTTTTAACTCTTTCAATCACCTACAGTTTCATCATTTATCACTTTGTTATGAGTATGAAAAACAAAACAAAATAAAATAAGGAAATTCCTGTGACTGTAGATCTCAAATTTCTAGAACATTCTGTTTTACTCATGAACCTTCCTTAGAAAAAGTCTCACTCAAAATCCTAAGGAGTTTCTTCGTCTCCTTTGTAAAGAACAGTAACAAGTAATAAGATAAAGAAATTCCCTTATTTATTTTGGAAAAATGATTTTATCGTAATGAATTTTTTAAAGAGCTTAAGTTCTGAAATAGATTAGAATGTCATCATTATGTGAGTGTGGCACATGAGCAGATACAAGCTTCCTGACAATAAACCCACGCATACCAACCAACTGTGGAATTGTTACTAATGAGAGCGGGAGGGAGCACCGCCTGGAGGTGCCCCAGCACCATTTGGATGGAAGCGGCTATGATTCTCTTCCTCCCAGTTCCCCAGGACATCTAATCATTTTTGAGCTTTGGCTCCATAATTGCTTTTGTAAGGTATTAACTCATAGTAGTTCCATGATACAGTAATCTAGAAACATAACTAGGGACCAGTAGATGTAAACTGCGGAAGAAGGTGAAATAAGGAGTAATATGTAAAAAATCCAGCCAGGAAAGTCAGCTGAGTTGAAGAAAATAACCCAGACAAACATAGCTTAGAGTCTACCTTTTATATTAAAGAAGCATTGCCTCTCTGGGAGTTTTTCTTAAATACTAAAGCTTGGACATAAGATTACAAACACCTATCTATTTCTACAGCTGTCAGTCTCTGTCTCACTTACTCAGTAAAAGGAATACAGAAACATTGAAAAGCAGCAAAATATTGTCATTCATTAGATCCTGCAAGGCCACAGCAGGAAGACAGGACTGTATCCTCTTGAAGTCCCAACATCCAGCTCCTTTGAATTAATATTCACTTTTGAATGCCAGACCTAGGAACGTGCCTTTCTTCTAGCCAAGTTTTACTATGGAAAATCTATTTTTGTTTAGTAAATTGTTATGTTTATTTTATAATGAAGCACAAAAGTCTTTAAAAACTAGTGTTGAGTCAGTTACTCGTTATTACAAACATATACTTTAAAATATTTTCAAAAGTATTTTCAAAAACTTACCTGTAACCAGTAACTAGCTAGAGATTTAAGAGCACGTACCTCCTAATGTAGATTAGAAGCATCACTATTTCTCATCTCTTTTTAAGTATATCTAAAAATAGCAACTATTATCTCAAAGAGGTACAGCATTTCTACTCTAAACCAAATCCTAAGCTATTTCTTCTCATTAAATTTGCCATTCTAAGTTTAAAAAACTCTGTATCTTAACAGCAGCATTTCTGTAGGGCAGAAAGATGTTCAGAGGACTTTTTTTTTTTTAACTGTGCTTTAGATGAAGGTTTACAGAGCAAATTAGTCTCTCATTAAACAATATACATATTGTTTTGTGACACTGGTTGCCAATCCCACGATATGCAAACACTCTCTCCTTCTCGACTGTGGGTTCCCCATTACCAGCTTTCCTGTCCCCTCCTGCCTTCTTGTCCTTGCCCCTGGGTTGGTGTGCCCCTTTAGTCTCATTTTGTTTTATGGGCCTGTCTAATCTTTGGCTGAAGGGTGAACCTCAGGAGTGACTTCAGTACTGAATTAAAAGGGTGTCTGGGGGCCATACTCTTGGGGTTTCTCCAGTCTCTGTCAGAGCCTGGTCTTTTTTTGTAAGTCAGAATTTTGTTCTACATTTTTTCTCTAGCTCTGTCCAGGACCCTCTATTGTGATCAGAGAAGTAGGTGGTGGTAGCCAGGCCCCATCTAGTTGTGCTGGACTCAGTCTGGTAGAGGCTGTGGTAGCTGTGATCAGAGGATTTTTTTAATGAGTCACAGAATTTAAATATTCCAAAAGTCCAAAATGACCACAGTCACCTGAAGCTGTAAGCCACAGACATCTCTCCGTAAGACCTAGACTACTTTCATTGTCAATCAGAAAGACTGAATTTAAATTTTAGAATTTCCTTGATAAACATTTGGGACTCTCCCCAAATAAATTCAAATAGGCCTAAGTATGTACTGTTTAAGCATGACTTCACTGCTTGGTATTTCTTAACACAGTTCATCCCAACATCCTTGTGGAAGGAAAAGCTGCAGGGCCTAAAAGTTCAGAGTTACCATTTCTAAAGAAAGAAAACAGTATTTTAGAAACTGAAGGGCAGCCCAACACTTCTAAATCTTAATGGGTTTAAAGACAAAAATACTGTAATCCATTTAGTTAGCTAAATTTAGATTATTAGCAGGGTCAGAATGTGCAGCTATTTCCAATTTAATTCAGTATTACTTTTTCCTTAGTATTTCAAAACATTAAGGAGAACATAACACTGCTGGCTGAATCTCCACTGTCCTAAGCAGAGAATACAGGGTATACTGAGAAACCTGTTCACTTTTACGTGGAGAACATGGTAGGTTTGGTTACCAACATACCTTCCCATCTCTTTTCAAGGCTACTTATGGCTTTTAACAAAATGAACAATTATGGATGATTCCACTTACATATTTACTGAATAAATAGTGAGGTTTATTAATTTTTTTAACATGACCTAAGACCTCTCAGCATTTTATCCACTGCCGTTCCTGAAATGATAAACTATTTATTACAGCAGCTTTCAGAGTTTTCTGAAAAGGCACTTTTATCCTTTGTTAATAGGATATAACAAATTATAAAGCCTCCTCCTTTATGACCAAAAGTTTGGGGAGTACAATGAGGGAAATTTTACAGCTACGACTGTAGCCCAAACAATAGTACATGTTCTTTGGAGAAGCTGTACTTTCAATATTTTATTTCATCATTATCATAAGAAAGCATTATCATAAGAAGAAACTAATTGTATTTTAGGATGGAGGGAACAGGGGGCTAAATCTAGATTTATTCCTTTTTCTCCAAGAATCTGCTATCTTGCACCAGAGAGAGGATGCCCGTAATCACTATGCAATTACTGACAACCTGTGGCAGCTCCATTCAGCTGGCAGAGGGCCTGACAGCCATGGTGGGACTCCAGTCAGGAGAAGCGTGGGGACAGGGCTGGAGGCGCAACAAGAACCAAGCAGTGCACCAGACTCTTGATTCACCCCTCTTCAAACTACCTGAGCTGCTGACTTAATATTGTGGATAAAGTTAAACTAATTTAACAATCTAGGTTATCTGGCCACCTCTCTCCATCTTTAGTCCCCTGCCCCCCACCATTACCAAAATCTGTTTGTTGTAAATAATTCAAACTTACAGAAATGTATGGTTTAGAAAGTAAAACCAAATCAAGACCAAACCAGTAGCCGTCAATTCCAACTCATGGTGACCCCGTGTGTTGCAGAGTAGAGCTGCCCTTTAAGGTTTTCATGGCTGTGATCTTTTAGAAGCAGACGTTCAGGCCTTTCTTCTGAGGCCTCTGGGTGGTTTCCAACCACCAACCTTTAACTAGTTGCACCGCCCGGGATTCCTGAGAAAGTAAAAGCCCCTGCAAATTCCACTCCCTGATAATCACTGTTAACAGCGACAACCTTGAGTTCTTAATCTGTAAGGTGGAAGATGAGAAAACACTGATGGAAGGCACAGCAGCCTGGGACAATTCACTGGAAAGACAAACAGGTGCCTCAGGGGTTCCTGAAGCACAGCTGCATCGCATCACAATATTACAGTCATCTCCAGTCAACCACTGGCAAACTTGGTGAGAGAGAGAGAGAGTGAGAGAGACGGTGAGAAGCGGTGGCAGGGGAGACCCAGCAGCAGAGACCCAGCAGCAGAGACCCAGCAGCAGGAGATGGTGCTGCGCTTTCCTGGCCCACGGAGAGAGAAAGCTGAGTGCCTCTGGGGAGAGGCCTAGGGCCGGGGAGGCTGTCCTGATGGAAGAACTGTATCTTGAGTGTTCCTGAGCCTGAATTGTAACCTGTTACTTCCCTAATAAACCCCATAATTGCAAGTATGGTCTGTGAGCTCTGTGTGGCCATTGCAATGAATTATCGAACCCAGCAGAGAAGTAGATAGTGCTGTGCGAGGGACGGTTGGTGTCAGAATTAGTAAAGACGGAAGAAAGAGGAGGCATGTCTGACCTCCACCTCATAGGAATCAGTCTTGGGTTGTTGATCTTGGTTCTCCTTCCCCCTGGTGAAAATAGAAGAGGTCAGATACCGCCCTCATGCCATTTTTACAATCCTAAAGGAATAATTTTAAATATTCACAAAAGATATCATCATAGTATTGTTTATAACAGCTAATAACTTGAAACAAATTAAATGCCAAGTAGTGTGATTGGTTAAATATTATGTCATATCCTTGATGGACCAATGGGCAGCCTGTGAAAAAAAATAATGTAAGACTATTTAGTGACATGGGAAACTAGTTACCAAAACCAGTTGCCATCAAGTCTACTCCGACTCATGTCAGGATAGAACTGTGTTCCATAGGGTTTTCAGTGGCTCATTTTTGGGGAAGTAGATTGCCAGGCCTTTCTTCCAAGGTGCCTCTGGGACTTGAACCATCAACCTTTTGGTTAGCAGCTGGGTGCATTAACCGTTTGCACAACCCAAGGACTGACATAGGAAAGTGGGAACTACATATAATTTTAAAAAATTTAAAGAGGTATGACTCACATTTGAGGCCAGGGGTGGGGGTGAGGGGTGAAGGGTGGGGCAGGGAAGCCCTAAAAAATTAATGCAGTAGGAGGGATATTAACAAAAGAAAGAGATGAAAAAACTCTTTGTCTGGAGCAATGTTATTATATGATAAATGGTATTGTTTAAATTTCACAGCAAACTTACATCTAGAATACATTTTCAAGTTCAGGACTAAGAACGCATTAAAAAATTCCTATTCAGAGTGCTGTAAGTTTTTGTTGGAGACTTCCAGTCCAGGGGCTTGCCAAAACAATGAGTCTGTCTTTGATAAATTATAAGGGCAGACTAAAACACAAAACAGAGAAAAATTTCAAAATAAGTTAACCAAAGAAATATGCTTGAAATATTCCAGCAATTTCCTGATTTTTTTTTTTTTTTTCTTTTAAACACTCTTACAACTTTCTAGCTCCATCTTATTAGGTTAATTTGGTGCACAGTCACTGAAATAGAAGGTGAGAATGCAGAAAGACAGCATATGAGACCAGCATCCCAATCCCACATGGGCCATTCACTTGCTAAACAGTTTTAAGAAAAGGCCTTCTGTTTCCTTGTACCCTGGTTTCCTTATTTGAAAAGCAGAATTTGAAATATCTGTTTACTCAAGGTGAGTGACAATTTCTGCTAAAAGAGAAGAAGCCAAAGCTGATATCCTTCATCCTAATGCTGACATACCTCTAAGGAAGACTGGTGAAAACAAATTAGGTATGCACTCAGATTATCTTGGTAAGGTACAAATCCTGGACTCTTGGCCCTGTCCTCCCTGGGTTCTAATGCATGGTTATTGGCAAGAGAATTTTCAGTTACAGTAGGTTTAAAATTTTTCTCTCTCCCTTTAACAAATAACCTCATCCCAGAATGTTAACACTCGTGGGGGTTTATATATGTGGGGATGAAGGTAACAGCCTGTATTCTGACTAGAAGTTAATGCCCATATGATCACCATTTTTACTGCTATGTACAGAAGATTTAAAGCACTTTGTAAATGCAGTTCTAAAAAAGATACATTCCTTAGTAAAGTAAAATATTCCAGGAAAAGAACTAAAAAGCTATACGTCCATTTTTGAAGAAATCTGGGGTGTTTGGTGGTATCCAAGTCACCCATAGATGTTTAATCAGGAATGTTTAATACTAAAAATCCTGCATATGTTATTCAACAATTAATATAGTACTAACGAGGTCAAGGTATAAGATTACAGGCTCTTCTTCCACTTCAACCTCAGTGTTAGTTTCCTCTGCTTTCTTTAAGCTGGGCAATGCCTAGCAAAACTTCTCCTAGTGACCTGAGAAGATGACAAGGAAGCTTGTTTAGGTTTCAGGCTATGGGATGGAGTGGCTGAAGAGTCTCCTTTGGGAAACAAAACTGTAAGCTAGTGTCATACTATACAGATGGTACAGGAATCCCCAAGCTAAGAAATTAACAACAACAAAAAAATTGGTCCCAGGCTATCTGGCAGAAACATATAAAATACCTTGCTGGGAAACATTTCCAAAAGCCTGCTTATATGGGATTCCTAGAGAAAAAACAATCCTTGTTTAAGATGAACTCACAAAAAATGATAACGATAATCATAAAATGCACAAGGTAATAAACCACCATGAGACACAACAGAAAGAGACACAATAAGGGAATTATCACAAGAACTTGAGCTAAAGAACAATTTGACAGAAAACATAAGACAAAAGCACTTAAAATTATTCAAGAGATAAAAGAAGCAATAGGAATCACAAGATAATAATAAGACATTATAAATAAAGATTAGGCAGGTCTGATAAAGAACCAAACAAAACTTCCACAAATAAAAAACACAGTCACTGAAATTTAAAAACTCAATAACCAAAACCGGTTGCTGTTAAGTCAATTCCAACTCATAGTGACACTACAGGACAGAGCAGAACTGCACCATAGGGTTTCCAAGGAACAGCTGGTGGATTCAGACTGTGGATCTTTTGGTTACTAGCTGAGCTCTTAACCACTGAGCTAGCAGGGCTCCAAACACTCAGTAGATAAGTTAAATAACAAATTAGAATAACTGAAGAGAATTCATGAAGTAGCTGAGAAAGTTACTTAAAATGAAATGTATGGAGATAAAGAAATGGAATGTATAAAAAAAGAAGTTAAGAAGTATGAGAAATAGAATGAGAAGTTCTATTATAGGACTGAAATATGAGTCCCAGAGCTGACAGTTTGAGAGAATGAAAGAAAAGCTGTATTTGAAGAGTTAATGCTAAGAATTTTCCTACATTTATGAAAGATATAAATCCTCAGATTTAAGAATCACAAGGAACATCAAAAACAAAGTAAATTAAAAATAAAAAGTTTGTACTTTGAAACATCAAAGTGATGTCATAGAACAACAAAGTCAAGATGAGATCTTAACTGGGGAGGAAAATCAAATACCTACAAAGAAATGCAATTAAATATACAGTCAACTTTCCAAGAGAACTGACAATGGAAGACAATGAAATGGTATTTTTGAAAATGTTTAGAGAAAACTGTCAGCCTAGAATTCTATACCTGACTAGACTATTACATTAGAGTGAGGACAAAATTTCAGACAAATACAGAAAATTTACTACTAATAGATCCTCATGGGAGAAAAACAACCTATCAGGCAGGAAGAAGAAAATTTAACCCAGAAAGGAGTGATAGGCAACAAGTAATGACATTACTTTACTTCTAGCCTGCATTATCACAAGACAATAGCTATGTTGGATCGATGGTGAATAATGGCTGCCCCCTTCAGACTGGGCCTGTGCTCCCTAGTCCAGTACAGTTCCCACCCTTCCTTATTGGGTCCCTGACGCTGCGGCCTCATGCCAGTTGCTATTTGTCATCTTATCTCAATCCACCAGTTTCACTAATGTCTATTTTCTACCTAGATCAATAGGCAAGATCAGTGGCTAACAACGATTATTTAATACAATGCAGTAGTAAAGCCATACAGTACACCGGCAAGAACACTGAACTTGAAGCCTAGAAAGGTGCTCTAGTCTTAGATGTACCATATCCAGTAGGGCCGCTTTAGGCTAATGGTTACAGTAATAGTAATTTTACAGCTTCACCTTTTTTATCTATAAAGGGATTAAAGAGTTATGGGGAAGATTAAAAACCCTTTGGAAAATATAAAACACTTCTGCAGTGTAAGTTTTTTTGAGAAGTAGGTAAGTTTTTTGAGTAGTGGGCACAATGGTTAAGTGCTTGGCTACTAACCGAAAGGTTGGCAGTTCAAACCCACCAGCAGCTCCGTGGGAGAAAAGACCTGGTGATCTGCTTCCATAAAGATTACAGCCTAAGAAACCCTATGGGACAGTTCTACACAGGTCCTATGGGTTTGCTGTGAGTGGGAATGGACTCTACGGCACACAACAACAAAAGCACTTCATGAGCGTCACATTCATTTCGACATTTGGCATTTAATATCCTTCATAATCTGTTCCCATCTCACCTCTCCAGCTAGATCCTATCCTATCAGTCCCCTGTCCTGTCAGGCTGGTCAACATCATCAACGTGTTTCCCTCAGGGCCCTGGATGAAGTTCTTCCCACTTTGGTTGCTCTCTCCCTCTGCTCCATCTTTTTAATTTCTACCAATCCTTCAGAGCAAAGTCCCAATTTCTCTTTGAGGCCTTTCCCAACAACTTTTAATCCACACGAACCTTTTCGAGATGCAGAGTTCATGAATTTCTAGTATTTGCTGATCATAGAACCAGGTGATAGCATATATAACATACCTAATTAATCACTTTAAAACTGCTACTGCTCTGATTATCTTCACACAATTTGGCAGGCTGCATATAATACTCTACCTTATTCTCCAATTGATGCAGGCTTTCCCTGTCACTCAGTCTCATCATTTGCTAACAGGGGCCCTCAAGAAAGGTGTCTTTTATAAGTCTATTGGTGCTATGCATGAATTTTGTTCAATAGATTATTTTATTGTATTGTGCTTTAGGTGAAAGTTTACAGCTCAAGTTAGTTTCTCATTCAAAAATTTACACACATATTGTTTTGTGACATTGACTGCAAGCCCCACAATGTGACAGTACTCTCCTCCTTTCTACCCCAAGTTCCTCAAATCCATTTGTCCAGTTTTCCTGTCTTCTCATCTTGCTATTGGGCAGGAGTTGCCCATTTGGTCTCATATATTTGACTGAACTAAGAAGCATGTTCCTCAAGTGTGTTATTATTTGTTTCGTAGCCCTGTCTAATATTGTCTGAAAAGTGGGCTTTGGGAATGGCTTCAGTTCTGAGTTTGCAGAGTGCCTGGGGGCCATAGTCTCACGGGTTCCTCTAGTCTCTGTCAAACCAGTTTAAGTTTGGTCTTTTTTGTGTGTGAATATTTTTTTTGGAGGTGAATTTGAATTTTGTTCTACATTTTTCTCCCACTCTGTCCAGGACTCTCTATAGAGATCCCTGTCAGAGTGGTCGGTGGTGGTAACCAGGCACCATCTAATTCTTCCAGGCTCAGGCTGGTGGAGACTGTGGTTTATGTGGTCCTTTGGGCTAATATTTTCCTTGTGTCTTTGGTTTTCTTCATTCTCCTTTGCTCCAGATGGGATGGGATCAATAGATGTATTTTCCATGGCTGCTCACAAGCTTTTAAGACCCCAGATACTACTCACCAAAGCAGGAAATTTTCTTTATGAACTGTGTTACGCCAATTGACCTAGATGTCCCCTGAGACTATGGTCACCAGACCTCAGCCCCAGCAATTCAGTCCCTCAAGGTGTTTGGATGTGTCTAGGAAACTTCTATGACTTTGCCTTGGTCAAGGTGTGTTGATTTGCCCTATATTATGTGTGGTCTTTCCCTTCATCAAAGTTGACACTTGTCTACTATCTAGTTAGTGATTTTTCCTCCCCATCCTCGTAACCATCAAATAATTTTTTTTTTCTGTGTGTAAACCTTTTCTTGAGTTTCTATAATAGTGGTCTCATACAATATTTGTCCTTTTGTGATTGACTTATTTCATTCAGCATAATGCTCTCCAGATTCATCCATGTTGTGAGATGTTTTGAGGACTCATCATTGTTCTTCATTGTTGCGTAGTATTCCATTGTGTGTATGTACCATAATTTGTTTATCCATTCATCTGTTGATGGGCACTTAGATTGTTTCCATCTTTTTGCTATTGTAAATAGTGCTGCAATGCACATGGGTATGCATATGTCTATTCATCTGACAGCTCTTATTTCTCTGGGATGTATTCCTAGAAGTGGGATTGCTGGATCATATGGTATTTCTATTTCTAGCTTTTTATCAATAAATACTCTTGATGAACAGGACTAGATGCATAGAGTGCCTAGAATGTTCAAAGAATACTGGATTGATTAAAGTAAGTTAGATGGGGAGAACTGAGAGGAAGGAGCCAGAAATAATACAAGGAGATGACACAAACAGGCAAAATATAGATGGCAATAATAACAGTGTCAACTAATTAACTGCAATCCAAAAATAGGCCAATATTTTATATACAACATGTACCACTGAATCTTCACAACTACTCCCTGAGCTATGTGGTATTATCCATATTTTATAGATTAGTAAGTAGGCTCAGAGATGAAATAAATTGCCTCATGTCATACCATAAGTAAGTGGCAGAAATAAGATTTGAATGCATTTCTATCAGATATCAAGATAAAGAAAAAGTTCTTAGCCAAGCTAGACCATTTACTATGAGTGAAAATTAAAAATATTTATTAAGCGAGTTACCATATGAGAGCCCTTAAAACAGTGCAGGGCATACAGTAAGTGCTAAGTGTTTGAGGCTACACACAAATAAATAAATAAAGTATGATATGTCTAAGAAATTCATTTTTATCTTCAGATCTAGGATGAGGATGATCTGTCATTCTACTCTGCTCTATTGCTATTCTGTAGATTAACTTACAGGTTTGTTAATGATTATGCTACTAGGGGTACTAAAGCAAAGCAAAGAAAATATTCTCATGACAACACAATGCAAATAAAGCAATACATACTAGAAATATTTCACTGAAAAGACTTTTAAAAAGTATTTGGCCTTTATATTAATTTACTTTTGTTAGCACTCCCAACATTTCTAACACTAAGTATTATTGAGAGTTTGACATCTTGCCTTTCCTACTTCTTTTTAGATGTTTATTAAACCACTCTATTTTTAGTATAAAAATTATTTACTTCAAAAACAAATTGGTAAAAATTAAGGGGTAACAATATAGAGACAGCAGCAACTGCTAGCAAATGAGCTAAAACTTGAAGTTGAATACAAATTCAAGAGTATTTTTATGTGAAAAATTTAACCATAATAAATAATTTTATGTTTCAACATTCCTATCACAAATTTATTTTTAATGGTACAACTAAAACTAGGTGTCAAGCCTTCTCTTCTCACCCCATCTTGTCCTAGTAATACTCATTTATAACACAGATCAACGTTAAGTTCTGTATCCAAATATAAATACATTTACTACACATCTAATAACTGGAGAAAATTTCCATTAAATTTAATTTCCCACGTGAAGGATTAAGGAAGAAAACATCCATTATCGCTCAGGACAAACATTAAAAACTGAAACCATCTACATACAGGATATTCATTTAATGTAGTCACACTGAGAGGTTAAGTAAACACGATGCAAACCCCACAGATATGACTGCTTACAGACAGATACAAACAATAACGTAAGTGTCTTTTCTAGAGTCTTTGATTTGAACATTGATCCACTCAAAAAAAAAAGTTATAACAACAATATCCATTTTTTGTATTCACTATTTCATTCTACATATTTTCCTTTTGTTTTAAATGAAAAGAATTTTAAACTGAAAAATCAAGCTGAAGTTGAAAATTTTATTTCCTGCATTCAAACTAACCACTTCCTCTTTTTAAAAAAAATTGTTTTCTAAATTGTTACAGTGAACAATTCCTTCAGATAACTAGTCAGACATTTTATATGAAACAGAAATTTGGAGGAAGCACTAAAGATATTAACATGTTCAATAAAGATGTCAGCCTGGTAGTTACAACAATGGCAAACAAAAAATTTAATAGTCCAATTCCTTATATATACAGTTATGAAAGTAGTCATCTTGCTAGAGACTGTTTCCCCAAATGGTAAAAAAATTTAACACTCTGCTACTTAGCTGGCTTGAGTCAGAAAAGAACCAATCCTCCCTGCGCTTTACGGAGCCAGCAACACTGATTCCAAATGAATAAAACTTCCTAAACTACTAAATTTCATTTGTTTTCCTGATGTAATTATCAAACTGATAATTATTTAAATTAAATTCCTTCGTTCTTGCTTAAAATTGGCATGGATTCCTTACTATAATTTTATTTTCTCTTTAAAATATTCAATTATGTAATAATGTAATATACAATACATATAAAGGAGTACATGACAATTTACTCAGTTATAAAACACGACATTGCACCTTTTATCACACACTTCTTAGAATTCAACCTTACTTCAGAAATGACTCAAGGTTTCCTATTCTATTTTACACCAAGAACATCTGTGTACAATTAAAAGCTAAGAATGTTCAAAGCCAAATACTTTTAGAAGTCATAATTTCACACAAAAATGGTATGCAAACTCCCTTAGAAAGTGATACAGTGTTCTAAGTGCTCATGGTCAGAATTTTAAATTAACTTTTTAAACATTCCCTCAAATCGGGTTATATAATAAAACTCATGATTAAGCCAGAAACAAGGAAATTTATCATATTACATGGAGAACTCAACACTGACTGGCTAGCCACCACTCAGAATTGCAATGAATTTGAATGAAAAAGCCAATTTAACTGTGTTCTGGCAAACAACTGCCCATAAAATTGAGTCTCTAGCAGTAAAAGAATCAAATAAGTAAAATGAAACTAGGCCTGTGAGAAATGGAAGAAATTGATACTGGAGTTTATAAAGCTAACTTGAACTTACTCAAAATTTCTGCAGCTATTTGTAACCCCTAACTGCAGTTTCTGTTAAACAATATCCTATTTTGCATTTAGAAATTATGTAAGAGCCAGCAGTCACAAGGCAAGGGTGAATTAGAGAAAGGGAATTATTCATTGCCTGACATGGATGAACTGAGTTTAATGCATGCATTTAGAAAACACTGCTCTCTCTGTTCAGAAATATTAGTTCACATTCCATTCATTTTGATAACCTTTTCTTTTTTCATCCCAACACCAGGCTAACCAACAGCAGCACTATCAGAACACAAAGATTAGGTACTGCCTTTCATCCGAGTTTGTCTAGTATGTTGTTATTCCAAAACAGAGTGACAGATAAACTGTGCTTTTGAAGTCTTTGTCATCAAAATGCCATTTAAGAGTTGTCTAGGGAACAAATGGGAAAATTCATAGTACTTTAAACCATGTACTATGAAGAAAACAAAAGGCAAGTTCCTTAAAGTCAAGGACTGCATTATTATATTTTGGTATCTGTACTACCCACACACCCTGCCAGTAGATGCTCAACGAATAGTGAGTAAGGGAATGAATGAATGAACGCAAACACCTCACAACTTAGGAATTCTGTCAATAAGTTCAAAAATTTTTTAAAATAGCAATAAAACTATGAGGTCATGCTCTCATTAGAATTCACTTAATTAAAAAAAAATTGGAGGTAACTAATTTTAGGGATCATGTGAAAATAGAAATAGACAAATTCAGAATTTAATTGACTATAAAGCTGTATCAAGCTTTACAACTGCAAACAAGTTAAAGTGCTAGAAGCATTCTTATAAAATAAATTAATAGTTACTTAGAATTCTGATTCTTCAGAAACGATTTCCAAACTAGATAAAGCTTGAAATGTTGAATCTACTAAAAATACAGCCTCCTGTCCACTTCTCCAGTAAATACACATTATACTTCAAACTTACAAAGAAAAAAATAGTTTAGTTGCTCAAGGTGACAATGGTTCTTTGGCACCATGTCAACTCTGATGGTGCTAGGCTTCTGCGAGAGACAGCGGCAGAGAGGCCTGGTTCTCTGTACTCCCAAGTGTGATCCTTAAAAACATGTAACCTAGAAACTCTCATATTCTGGCAGTCTAGACCTTTTTCAATTGCACACCAATATTTTAATAGCAACAATGGAAATTTTAAAATAAAAGATTACTCAGATATCAATTAAAGTCATACCAAAAGGGTTTATTGGGTAGGTAAAGATTTTCTGTGAGGTACTGGTGGTTCAGTGGTAGAATTCTCACCTTCCACACGGGAGACCTGGGTTTGAGTCCCTGCCAATACACTTTGTGTACAGCCACCACCCATCTGTCAGTGGAGGCTTGTGGGCTGCTATTATGCTGAACAGGCTTTAGTAGAGCTTCCAAACTAAGACACACTAGGAGGAAAAGCCTGGAGATCTACTTCCAAAACTGAGCCAATGAAAACCTCATGGATCACAATGGTCCGATCTGCAACTGACCATGGGGATGGTGCATGACCAGGCAGCAATTCATTCCACTGTGCACTGGATTGCCACAAGTTGGGGGCTGATTCAACCATAGCTAACAACAAGAAGAAGGATAATACATACCCTCCTATAAGTGAATTGTAGCCCTGGTGGTGCAGTGTTTAGAGCTTGTCTGCCAGTCATAAGGTCGGCAGTTCAAATCTACCAGCCGCTCCTTGGAAACCCTATGGGGCAGTTCTACTCTGTCCTACAGGATCACTATGAGTTGGAATTGACTTGAGGGCAACGGTTTTGTAAGTGAATTACTAAACATTTGGCCACACCCTGGCAGCTAACACAAAGCAAAAGTCTACTGATGTCCTATAGTAGACTTGGACAGATTTGGGTGATTTGAACACAGTGCTTATGAAGAGTGTTTCAGTCCATATGTAGGACATTTAACTTTTCAAAAAGAAAAGAAAAATCAGGTTCATACCTAGATCTTAGTTTAGACAATGAATGCATGTTTATAGTTCAAATCAATTGTATCATCGAGCACAAAAAGGAATTTAGAAAGTCCATGCTACTTATAGTGGGGGCAGTTATAACATCTTTGTAACTGCAAATCATAATACTGGGATCATTCCAAGTATTGTGTGGCTGATGGCTAGAAAAAGGAAGATGAGTTATTTCAAATACAAGCAGATAATTTAATCATTTTTAGAAACTGGGGAAAGGGCATTTATATTAGATTCAAAAAATCCGTTGCCATCAAGTCCATTCCAACGCATAACGACCCTATAGGACAGAGTAGAACTGCACCGTAGGGTTTCCAAGGAGGAGTGGCTGGCGGATTTAACTGCCGACCTTTTGGTTAGTAGCTGAGCTCTTAACCATTACAAATATTCAATAGCATCTTTCTAGTTTGACATAAATAAGGCTTCACAGGCAATAAAGTGAAAAACTAATATAACAGTCAAACTACTGTTTGTTTTGGGAAATTATAGTGTTTCCAAGTCACACTCAAAAGCAAAATAACTTAAGAATTTCAGTGTTTAGACACTGCTCTGTCACCTTCAGTGTTTATGATGCCAAAATTGGGTAATTTATCATAGCTTTCAGGAAGAGGTAAGTAGTACTTTCATAAAGATAATAAAATGGTGCTCTCAGCATAAGAAAAAACACTACATCTTTTAGAACTATTCAAATAGTTCAGGATAGCAATTCAATTTGGCAGCACATATCAAAAGTCCTAGATCCAGCAATTGCCCTTCTGACAACTATCTACCTTGAATCTGACCTGAGGGAGGAAAACAAAGAAAAAAGTCAAAAAAACAAAGAAAAAATGTTAAGCCACAAATTTACCCTCAAGCATGCTTCAGGTGAGAACTCATACATGTAGGTGTGGCCTACAAATTTAGATTGATGCAGTCCTAGCTTTGTAGTGCCCTAGGTAATGCCTGCTTCCTAGACAGCCCACTTTAAACCTAGGCCTCAAAGAATCACCACAGATAAAATTCCAATCATTCATAATCATATACAGTCCGCTCTATATTTCAACATGTTTTTTTGCTGTGATTTACGCATTCTCATGTGACTGAAAAATAGGGGAATAACGTTCATAGAACATAGAAGTCTTGCTGGTCTATATACAAGCTTTCACAGCATGTTAATGTTTGGAAGCAATCCAGGGTAATCTTTCTCACAATTAAAAGCAAACCTTAGCAATTTCGTGAAGATCTAAAGAAAAAAGCCAAAATCCTAGAGAAATGGAAGTAGTGGCTTGTTTAGTGGCTTCAAGAACTGCTACAGCCTCTATTATGTTGGGTTATCTGGTGAAGCTGGGACTACAAATGCAAAAACTGGGAAGGTATTTCCTCCTGTGTTTAAAACAAAAGCTACACCCTGGATTAGATTTTTAGTTTTGATGAAAGCAGTCTCTGTTAGAAGTGAATACTCTCAAAGACCTAAATACCTAAGGAGGAATGACAAGGATTGACGGTGATGCTCAGTACATATGCTAGTGGAGGTTTAACTGTGCTAGCAGTTTTACTAAGATTGTTGTTCTTTTGTTGGTGCTCTGTTTACAAAGTTCTATAGGTTTTCAGTGATCTGTTCCTAAGTCTGCCTTTCCCAAAAGCCCTGCTTGTCATTTTTAGTAGCATTTTTGCAGAACATAACATTTTCTTAGTAATGCACTTAATGCCACTATAGCAGAAATGTTTGTATCACAAAAATACACAAGGTAACAAGTCACCATGAATAAATAAGTCAGCAGAAACAACAAACTGAGAAATCAGTCCCACAAAGATTGCAGATACTTGGCAGGGATCACAGTAGAGGGTCCCGGACAGAGGTGGAGAAAAATGTAGAACAAAACTCTAACTCACAACAAAAGACTAGACCTACTAGTCTGACAGAGACTAAAGAAATCCTCAGAGTATGGTCCCTGGATACCTTTTTAACTCAGTACTGAAGTCGCTCCTGAGAGTCACCCTTCAGCCAAAGATTAGACAGGCCCATAAAATAAAACAAGACCAAATGGGCACACCAGCCCATGGGCAAGGATGAGAAGGTAGGAGGGGACAGGAAAGCAGGTAATGGGGAACCCACAGTTGAGCAGGGGAGAGTGTTGACATGTTATAGGGCTGGAAACTAACGTCACAAAACAATATGTGTATTAATTGTTTAATGAGAAACTAATTTGCTCTGTAAACATTCATCTAAAGTATAAAAAAAAAGATTAATTTCATAGTTGAAATTAATCAAATAGAATAAGAATCAGTATTTTTAATATGTTTAAAAATATGGCACAAAAGTGTGATAAGGAACAAGAAAATAACAAAATGACCACACAGAGTTGAAAAAGAACAAAAGTGAACTTCTAGAAATGAAAATGTAACAATGGAAATTAAAAATTTAGTGGATAGGTTAAAGCACAGATTAGACATAGCTCAAGAGAGAATTAGTGAGATAGAAGTAAGATCTGAAACAACTACAAAGAACATAGCAGAAAAAGGGAAGGAGATGGGAAATAAAGATTAAAGGGCATGAAACATAAAGAATAAGAAATTCTAACATGTCTTATAAACTGAGTTCCAGGAGGAAATAATGGAGAGGATAGGGGATAGCTAAGAGGTAGAAAACACCAAATTTTGATTCAACAAGTCCCATGAATCAAAAGGGAGATAAAAGAGAAATTCACCCCTAAAAACCAAAAAACCAAACCCACTGCCATCAAGTCACTGAGTGACATTATAATATGAAACTCTACAGAAAATCCCAAATAGAAATAAAAATAGAGTTTAGCAAGGTACCTGACTGTATCAATATATTAAAAATCCATTGCCATCAAGTCGATTCCAACTCATAGCAACCCTATAGGAAGAGGAGAACTGCCCCATAGGGTTTCCAAGCAGCAACTGATGGATTTGAACTGCCAGCCTTTTGGTTAGTAGCTAAATGCTTATCCACTGTGCCACCAGGGCTCCATTAATATATCAGATTATGTTAATTATTATATTAATATATAAAGGTAAAAAAGCTCTCTGCTCTGAAACATAATCTTAAATAAAGAAATAAAAAAATCAAGTCACAAAAGTGTAAAGTATTTATATAAAGGTGATAAAGAGGCAAAGTTATAAAATACACTCTTTGGCGATACATATGTGGAAAAATTATAAAGAACACAAAGGAGATTAACTAACTCCATTGCCATCAAATTGATTCTGACACCAAATTCAGGATAAAGGTTACCTCTGAGATGGGGATAAGGAGAGAGACTTCAAAGGCACCATTAAGATTCTATTTCTTCAGATAGGGTGTGGATAAGCAGGTGTTTCTTTTGTTATGATTCTTTACACCATACATATATGGTATATGTACTCTTTTTTTTTTTTTTTAAAGAAAAGGTTCTGAAAGTTAAAATACTAAGGCATTAAATAGTTGGATGACTTTTGTGGGATTTTTTGGGGGAAGAGAGATTATTTGTATTTTCAGATATTTCTACAATGAGCTTTTAAAATAGAAAGGTCATAAAAGTAACTTATTTTTTAAAATCTTTAAATGAATAAAAAACACTTCAGTTCTACATTGGAGCCCTGACGGCCCAGTGATTAAGAGCCTGGCTGCTAAAAAGGTCAGCAGTTCAAATCTATCAGCCTCTCGTTGGAAACCATGAGGCAGATTTACTTTGTCCTATAGCGTCACTATGAGTCAGACTCGACTTGACAGCAAGGAGTTCAGTTTGGTTTTTGGTAATTCTACATTGAGAATCATCAAATATTTGCTAAAGAATGCATACATTTGTGCTAGGTATATCTCTGGGGCACATATATTGATTGTTTTTTGAAAAACTTCATGCCAGTATAATTTATTTTAATTAAATAACATTTTAACTATATTGGGGGTTGGTTATTTAATGGGAGCTTGTGATGAATTTATGGTAATTTATGGTAACTTTATCAGAAAATTAATATATCTTTTTATAAATAGCCCTACTCAAAATCAAATTTAATATTGAGAATATACATTTTAATATATCAGATAATTTTAGGGGAAGGCATACTAGTATATATCTAGTCTTAAGGCAAGGAATTTGGCAAGACGGGGCAAATAACTAATTCACACTATTTCCCAACTGAACTCATCTCCAACAAATCTGGCAAAAGTGAAAGAAATCTGTGAAAACACAGGGCTTTCCCCATGTAAAGCAGGAGGCTAAGAAGGCCAAAATAGCCCTAAGCAGTGACGAATGAATACTGTTACTTAATGGCTTAATTTTATTTACACCGTATTGATGACTTTTATAAAAAGAAAATTCAGCTTCTAGGGAAAAAAACATGTATTTAACCACAAGAAGATACAGTACAAGCTTTATAATATTCCTAATTGGCAATACAAGTCCATTTAGAGGAAAGCTTTTGAGAGGACTTAAAAATGCAAGCCTTCAACTACAGCCTGGCTGTTATCAACCTGAATGAATCCATTAGAAGTCAGGCAAGCAGTGTGAGACTCTGTCTTTTTAAGGACAGCATTATAAGCAGCGAAGCTCTTCCAGACGGCGAGGAACAGTTGCTCCAGCTTTCAAGACCTGGACTTTCTCTTTGAAAAGCCATTAGAAACAGCCACAACCTCCGGACACTACTCTCCTTGGAGGCTAGGATATGGTCGTGGTCTAATCTCCATGTCATCACCCTGATGACTAAACAAATAAACTTCTCAAACGGGTAACACTGGAGATTCCCCATGAATCGCTCTCCCCTAGAAGACTGAAGCTTCTGGCCTTCATGACTGTTGACACAAAATGAAAACGATCACAAATTGACTGCCCTTTTTATGCGGCTACATCAGAAAGGAGAACTTGGGGACCGGCGGCCTGGAGGGATCTGTGACGAACATTGAGGGAAATACAGAAAGCCTCTCACTCTCACCTTACCTTTTCAACATCTGCTTTTGTGACATTTATGTCAGCATCCATTTTCTCAAAATACTGCTGTGCTCGGTCAGCCTCTTTGCAATCCCGCTCAAATCGTCTTTTACTCTAAAAGCCAGGGAAAATGGTGGTAAGGAAAGTAATTAGTTATAAAACTATGAGATTCATATGAGAAGATATAATTTTATTTAAATTAAAAAAATAAGCATTCTTCTCTGAACTGATTTGCTATATGTCATAATTTCAGGCAGTTATTTAAAATTCTGCATTTAGTTTCATCTGAACAGTCTAAACCTTTGTTCTTTCCGTATGACTTTTATAAAAATACTCTACTTGAGCTCTTTTGGCTTGTAAAACATTTTACTTTAGATAATGGCTTTTGAAACAAAATTAAATAAATTGAAATCGAAACAAAATCTATAAAGACGTTTATTTCTTCAGTTTTTACTTTGTTTTGTTTTTTATTCACTGATTGATTCAAGCTTGAGTTAAATTCAAGTTAGAAAGTTCTATAAAGACATTTCTGAAACTGTTTGCTTTTCACTTACTGATTCAAGTTGCTTCCAGCAAGTCTCTATGTGCTGCTGTGCCTTACGTCCATCATGAAAATGCTGGAAGAGAGAAAATATACCCGTGATTTAAGTACTCCCTCTTTTTCATATTAATGCATGAGAAAAAAATTTTCACTCACTTAAACGCTTAAGTATTGAACATCTACTACGTGCACTCCAAATAAATGTAAGAGTTAAAAGATAAATTAAAATGGATATGAAAACAATTGTCACAAAGTTCCCTTTAAAATTTGATATAATAATATTGAATGCTATATACACCAACATGTAAAATCTACAGGAATGCTTTATTAAGACAGCAATCCGTTGGTTCTTTTCTTAAACAGCTTTACTCAGATATAATTCATATATCATACAATTCACCCAAGTAAAGTATGCAATTCAATGGTTTTTAGTATAGTCACAGCCACACAACCAGCACCACAATTTTAGAACATCTTAATCACTCCAAAAAGCTTTAGCCTTCATCCTCCAGCCCCCACCCATCTTCCTACTAACCTATTTTCTGTCTCTGTAGATTTGCCTATTCGGGACATTTGATATAAATAGGATCACACAACGTGTGGCCTTTTGTGGCTGGCTTCTTTTCACTAAACATGTTTCAAGGTTCATCCATTATAGCATGTATCAATACTTCATCCCTTTTATTGCCAAATACTCCATTGTATAGCTATACCACATTTTAGTTTATCCATTCATTAGCTGATGGACATTTAAGATGTGGAATTTCCAGTTTTTTACTATAAACATTTATATAAAAGTTTTGTGTGTATGGATGTTTTCATTATTTAGATATTTTTTAACTTAAAGACAAATTCACCTCCCTGCTATCTGCAAAGGCCCTAAGGCAGGCAGGAGCAAGTGTCAAACAGCAAACACACCAGTGGGGCTGGAAAGGTGAGCATCAAGGAGAATACTAGGAAATGAGGTGAGAGAAGAAAGGGGGCAATTGTGTAGGACCATGTATAGGCTTTTTGTCTAAATGAACTGGGGACTTCGAGTAAAGTACCATGTGGTGGAAGGAGGATTCCAGGCGGGAGGCTGTTCTAACAACTTTGCAGATGACACTGACTTGGGCCAGGCAGTGAGAAGAGGTCAGATTCTGGATGTATTCTGATCAGTAAAACCACCAGGGATCAAAACCACCAGGGACCTGCAGGGATCAAAAGGATGGGCCCCAACAATGGGCCCCCTTGCCCTCTGGTTCTGATCAGAGTCGCCATGGAGAGGCTCCAGCATATCAGAGGGTGGGAATTTATACCTGTGGCATCCCCTGGCTAAGATGCCATGATTGACTCTCGACCAAAGGCCACAGCTCTGGTCAGGCAACCCTCTCCATACAACTAATCATGAAGTCCCTATAATGCCCCCTGCCCTGCCCTTTGAGTCTTACCAGCCCTGCGGCACTGCATCATCCCTTACTGCTTTCCCTGAACTCTATCCACAACATTGTAAATGCTCCTTTAAATAAAGGACCTTCCTCCAGTTACTCAGTTTGAATGTGTTGTGGGATTTCTGCCTAACAAGGCAAGCATTGGTGGTGGAGTGTGCTCTGGGGAAGGGGAAGTAAAAGAATGACTGAGATGAAGAGGTCCCTTAAGTGCAATCTCAGAGCTTTTATTTTACCTCGCCAGGACCGACGGTTAGCTAAGTCACCAACTATAACTGACTACTGAGCTTGGGGGTGGGAGAAAGGCGGACGGGGGGAGACAAACTCAGATTTTTTTTTTTTAAAGAACAGTATTCCTTTATAAGGGAATGTTTTCTTGCCTCTTCTTTGAGGTCACACTTCACTCTGTTTTAAACATCTCTTTGCAGCAAGTTTTATCCACTTGACAATTTTTTTTTGACATCTACGAACCCAAGACAGGCTGCTTGGGGCTTCGTTTTTCAACTTTCATAATACACACAGGGATAAAACAGAAAAGAGACAGAGTCTATGCCTAAGAATAAAAAGCAAGAAAGGATCAAGGCTACAGAAGTCAGAAGTAGAGCTCAGGGCAGGGTTAGAAAAACACTCTGAATCTTGAAAGAAATACAAAATGCAAACAGGTTTACTAAAAGTTGTAAATACAGTTTTAAAAAAGATGAAAGGGAAGGCGTGAGGGAGGTTCTCAGGGAAAAGAGAGGCAGAACACAAGGAGGCAGAAGACCAGGTTAGGGAGAATCCCAGAGGAATGCTAACCTGCACCCTTTCAGTGAGGTATCCATAACCCATTGCTGTTGAGTCGACTCCAGCTCATAGCAACCCTATAGGACAGAGGAGAACTGCCCTATAGGGTTTTCAAGGCTGTAATCTTCACGGGAGCAGACTGCTGCATCTTTCTCCTGTGAAGCAGCGGGTAGGTTCAAACCGCTGAACTTTGGTTAGCAGCCAAGTCCTTTAACCACTGCACCACCAGGGCTCCTTTAGTGAGGCACAATGGGTCCTAAATATCCTTTGTGCTGTTCAGAAATGTAACTTTCCCTAACTGTCAAGAGAACTATCTCCATTTCCCTAACAGGACCACAGAGCTCTGTCCTGTGTTGCTGAAAAGATACCACCAGTCCCCAAAGTTTTACTTTGAGATTCGAAGACAGACACAAAAAGAAATAAAATGCCAGCACCAAAATCAGAGAGCTGTGCTCTAAGTTTACACTCTGTCTCTACGGCAACTCATAAATTAATGTTTTAACAAAAGGAAAACTCTCTTACAGCCTGCTGCAGTACTGGGTGGAGAACGGAAATGCACACAGAAGTACATGCAGAATGTGATAGTCACAGGGCAGGTTGACAAGGCCTTACTATAAAAGGAGTCTGAAAACAACAGACATTCAAAGGCAAATTTTGAAAGTCCTAGGGATGAATGATTTAAGGAGCCCTGGTGGTGCAGTAGTTAAAGCACTCAGCTGCTAACTGAAAGTTGTGTGGTTTGTACCCACCAGCTGCTCTGCAGGAGAAAGATGTGGCAGTTTTCCAGTAAAGATTTACAGCCTTGGAAACCCTATGGGCAGTTCTACTCTACCCTCCAGGATCACTATGAGTCAGAATCAACTCTATGGCAGTGGGTTTTAAGGATGATTTTGATTGAAAACTCATGCAGCCAAGTCTCTTGCCACCCCTTAATTTAAATGTTTAATAAATATGAATTTATTTTTAAAGCATGTTGTGTACCTTGACTTTAATGGTGAACTTTTTCCCCAGGAAGGACTCCTCAGTCACACATTTCCCCATTATGCCACGGATCTTGTCAGATTAAAACAGTTACCTGAAAATCACACTTATAATAGTAACATTTCATGTGACTTCAGAAAAAAGTCTAGGTAATGGTGATTTTCCTTCTAGTCTTTCATGGTATGTGTTCCTCCAAAATGGATTAGGCTACAATACACACAAAAACAAACCAAAAAAACTTTCTGTGCTGCATGAGCCCTTAGGAAATTAGTAAATGGAACAAAAGGCCTCCTAAATGGTTTGTGTACTTTAGGACCTGAATAGCAGCGGTCACGTTCAACCAGTTCTATCCCTCTCTTTTAACAGGAAAAGCTATTTTTAAAACAAATTTTACTATGCTTTAGATGAAAGTCTACAGTGCAAACTAGTTTCTCATTAACAAATTCATACACAAATTGTTTTGTGACATTGCTTGCAAATCCCCACAATGTGTCAACACTCCTCCCCTTTCCCTTTCCCTTTCCACTCTGGGTTCCTTGTATCCGTTCGTCTAGTTTTCCTGTCCCTTCCTGCCTTCTCGTCTTTGCTTTTGGGCAGGTGTTGCCTATTTGGTCTCATGTACTTGATTGAACTAAGAAATGCATTCCTTGCATGTATTATTATTTGCTTTATAGGCCTGTATAATCTTTGGCTGAAAGGCGGACTTCGGGAGTGGCTTCAGTTCTGAGTTAGCAGGGTGTCCCGGGGGGCCATAGGGAAAAGAGATTTTAACAGTTACAAAGTTAAATAAAGGGCTTGCCAGATGTATTTGTTGTTTATTAACAAACAGTGGCAAAACATTTCTCTGTACAGTGAGTAAGTGTGTATCTAAAAAGTGAGCCTCCAAGTTTTAAATAAAGAGGGATTGTTCTCTGGAAAAAGATAATAAGCACTTCTTTTGGAGCCACAGCGTGAAGTCATCACGTCGCTTTTCTCCTGTCTCCTGTCGGAGAAGAGACAGGAAACGCCATCTCTAGAGACACAGAGAATGTGCCTTACTTTCTCCTGTAATAAGATGCTTTTAGTTCCTTTTAACACATAATAATAGACTCAAAAATGCCTGATGGTATCTGGGGGTGATGGCTAAACTTCTTTTCATTTCAACTTTTAGTTGAGCCTTAGTCTGTACAAATGAAAGCATCTTTCCGAAAAAAATTTTTTCTTTTGAGATTTCCCAGTGATCAGGGGTAGTTAAGATAAAAATCACGGAAAACCTAAAACAAGCAAGCATTAACTTAAAGATTTTCCTGCACTGTTAGAAACTGTACTTAGGCTAAATAGACAAACTGTGAGACTGTTTATTATTCACAGTCTACAATTTGGTACAACAGCTGCTCATTTTTATTATGCATATATATATTTAAACTATTAATGGTCAAAACTACTAATAAAGCAAAATATGGCAATAATGTGAGAACGGTCGCTTAAAAAAAAAGGCAGCAGAAAATACATGAATAAATACTCAACTGAGACCAGTCTATGATCTGGAATTTTAAATAAACTTAGATTCCACAGTTGAAAACAAAGAAACACGAGGACTTGTAAAGGGCAAAGAAAAAAAGAGAGCTTCCAGAAAACATGTTCTGACACCAATGTTATAATTACTTCAAAATCAAGTATAAACAGTGTAGTCAGTTTGAACACCATCAGCTTCTAAGCCTTACTCTGAATTCCCAGATTTAAATTTAACTATAAATCTATATGGTATACATATTTACATGGACCATGTGGGAAAGTTCTGAGTCACCGTCAATCTTGTTCAGGTGAGCATTTCTCATCCTTTCTTTTTTTTTTTTTTTTTTTTTTAAATATTTATTTTATTTTTGGTGAAAATATACAGAGCAAGACATGCACCCATTCAACAATTTTTTTTTTATATATATTTTATTGTACTTCAGGTGAAAGCTTACAGAGCAAATAGTTTCTCATGAAATAGTAGTACACATGTTGTTTTTTTTGACATTGGTTAACAACCCCACAACGTATTAAGCCTCTAAATTCTCAACCTTTTTTTTTGATGAAAATTACAGATGGCCAAAGATACACCGTTTCAAAATTTTCTACATTCACAGTTCAGTGACATTGACTACACTCTTCCAACTGTGCTGTTATTCTCACTTAAGATGAAGGCTTACAGAACAAAATAGTTTTTCATTTAAAAGTTACTACACATGTTGCCCTATGACAATGGTTAACAATCTCACAGCACATCAAGAATATCCTTACTCCACCTTGTGTTCCCTATCACCAGGGGGCTTCCTTGTCCCCTTCTGTCTTCTGGACCTTGTCAGTGGACTATTGTACCTCTTTAGTCTCATTTGTTTATTTATTTATTTATTTATTTTTATTTTATTTAAACACCATTTCAAAACTTTTTACTTACACATTTAAGTGATATTGACTATGCTCTTCCAATTGTGCTGCCATTCTCGCCCAAGATGAAGGCTTACAGGACAAAACAGCCTCCCATTTAATAGTTACTACAAATGTTGCCCTATAGCAGTGGTCAACAATCTCACAATACATCGACAGTGTCCTTATTCAATTTGTGTTCCTTATCATCAGTTTCCTACTCTCCCTCTGCCTTCTGGCCCTTGTCACCGGACTCCTGTACATCGTTAGTCCCATTTAGTTTTACTGGGGTGTCCATTCCCAGGCTTAACATCGAACCTTGAAGGTAACTTCCCCTCTGAGCTGAAAGGGTGTCAGGGGGCCACACTCTCGAGGTTTCTCTAGTATTCTTTAGGCCAGTATATCTGGTCTTCTTTTTTTGTTTTTTTTTTTTGGGAGTTAAAATTATACTCTACATCCTACTCCAGCTCTGCCCAGAACCCTCTGTTGTGATCCTGGTCAGAGGAGTCATTGGTGGTAGCCGGGCACCATCCAGCTGTACTGGGCTCAGTCCCGTGGAGGCCTTGGTAGCTGTGGACCATTAGTCCTTCGGACTAATCTTTTCCTTGTATCCTGTTCTCTTCATTCTCCCTTGTTCCCGAAGGGATGAGATCAGTGGAGTATCTTAGATGGCCGCTCATAGGCTTTTAAGACCCCAGACACTACTCACCAAGGTAG
Source organism: Dugong dugon (assembly GCA_030035585.1). Lineage (NCBI taxonomy): Eukaryota > Metazoa > Chordata > Mammalia > Sirenia > Dugongidae > Dugong > Dugong dugon. The sequence continues at coordinate 74,603,872 of CM057471.1, forward strand.
AATGTAGAGCATTATCTTTATAAGTAGTGTCATGCCAATTGAGCTAGATGTTCCCCGAGATCATCTCATCCTTTCTTAAATCCCAAATCATAAACACAGAAACATTAGTGATGTGAGTTGCATTCTGCTTTTATTCAGTAAGGCGTATTTTCTCAAAGTTACTTACAATAAAAATTCCTCTTCAATGAACTTGTTTAACATTTCCTAAGATGCCTATCTCCTAGTATCATGCTCAGCTGCTTAACTTCACCCCACACTGGCCCATCTGGGCACTGGGCAGGAGACCCTTACACATGGGCCAGGGTCAGGGCTAAGTGTCCTTCACTCTCATTCCAGCTGCCTCTTTTCCCCACTGTTCCGCTGTTACTCTCATGCTGATTTCGCTACTCAGAACTCTCCGCATCCAGCAATTTACCTAGACTTTAGTAGTGTGTTTCTGTTCTTCAAAATAATCCCTCCCTTAACATTCCTTAAAATTCTAATTCCTCTGAGGAATTTGGATTAACTGTTAGGATGAAAGGATCAATTAAAAATGATCAATATGAAGGCGCAAATGACTGCAGTCCCTAACTTGATCCTCTCCAAGGGTAGAAAGCTATTACTTTCAAACCCAAATAAGGAGTTTCAGGTAGAGTGCCAGGTTGAGGTGTGAAACACTTTTGGGGCAGTAATCTTCTCTGGGTTGAAAGGTCTTAAAGTCTAATTCAATCATTTACTCAACAAATGTTAACCGCATGCCCACCATGTGCATGGTGCTGCTCTAGGTACAAGGACAACAGCATGAATAAAACAAAGTCCCTGTCCTCATGAAACTCAAGTTGATGCAGTAGTAAGAGAAAGAGGTAAGAGACTAGAGAGGGATGCGGGGAGTGAAGGGTGATTATATTAATGTTCAAGGAACAGCAAGATGCCAGTGCAGTTAGAATGACCTGAAGGGAGAGTTAGTGGAACGCGGGAAGGCCAGAGAAGTAGGCAGGGCTAGACACAGCCTCCCAAGTCCTAGTGAACATGACAGGAAGCTACTAGTCTGATTTGAGCTGGCTGCTGAAGGGAGAGTGTACTGAAAGGGGTAGGGTAGAATAGGAGGGAAACCAAGACGTAGGCTGTTGCACTCGTCTAAGGGAAAGCTGGTGGCAGCTCAGAGATGCAGACGGGCAAGCATGGACGCAGGGAGACAAGCAATTCTCACACTTCTTAGGAGAAAAAGGAGGTATCATTCCAGCTTACAAGGGAGAAACACAAAACCTAAGGTCACGTTTCAAACCCAGAATTTAAGTGTCCTGATAACCAAATATGTTATCCCATGAATGACGAAATAAAATTTCTTTGGTTCACCAGACCAATGGCTTTGTAGGTGATAAAACCACAGTGGCAGCAGGGCCCCTGCTTAATTAACAGAATGACATTATCATATGTTCATTTAATACAAAGAAGACATAACAAAACAAAATACACCATCTAGATACATGTTAAATCAGGGGATATCTGTATGTGTTGGGGAGGGGAATTCTGAACCCATACCATAAATAAAAATTTTAAAATAACTAACAGCAGCACAATTAAGACAATTCCTAATTCTTTGGACTGGCCACTGTATAAGCATGACCCAAGCAAAAGAGCTACTGAAAGGTAGAAGGGCGTCTTGCTTTTTGATTTATGTAAACAAAGCCAATGACACCAGAACAGAACCACTGCTATGGAAACTCACTGCTCCTTTTCCAGATTATGAAATTTAGAGTCAGTCTTGGTTTTATATGTTTTCTTTCTACAGGTACTGGCTTTATTACTGAGTTATCCACAGCTAAATCTCATGAGGACTGAATAGCTGAGAAACGGATTTTTAATGAACTTGATCATGTATATAAACTCCTTTTAGTTTTTACTTTTCTTCATGCTAAGTATTATCTATTTGCTATAATCTCTTATAAAAACACTTTCTAAACATACTGGAGACAGTCCATGCCACAGAATTGCCTTACAGGAATTAATCCCTTCATAAAGTCCATAAATAGGACCTATCCAATACTTAAATTTAAAAAGAATATTATAGCTTTTGGCACAGTATCAATTCTCAATATTTTGGAAACCTTGGGGGAAAAAATTGAAATGGTCAATTCTAAGAAATGTGGGGTCTGTAGGCATACTCTGAGGTTTATAAAAATTTTAGTGAGTCACTGAGGGTATTGTATAATTGTTTCCTCTAGAACGCTTCAGATAAATATTGCCAAGAAGTAAGTCTGCTTTGGGCCAAGATTTTGTGAGTAATGAACCATGTTTTCCACCTGTGGGGAGAAGTTTTCTTGGAGGTTCCAGCAAATGTTGACCTGAACCTCTTGGTTCCCATTCTGGAGCTGAAAATCACCATAAATTTCCTATGTGTGGTTAGTGGTGATCATTCTGGATAACCCTAAACAGACCCAAAGGTTGGAGCGGAACCAAACAATCTCTCTAAAATTGTTTAATAACTTGATTTAACCTGCATAGCTAATAAGTGTGTACTTTCAGTAGTTACTATGGAGAAGTATCAACTTTGAATTACCCACATCACAGACTGGCCAATTCATATCCAAGCTGATAATTTTAGTGACATTTGGGAGTCTCATCTATAATTCTGTTAAAGGCCACCAATTTTCAAATGATCAGAGCTTAATCAAGAACCATAAATCATATATGCTTAATCATGTATGCTTTGGCCTCATATTATTCTTACTTCTGGGAATTAAACTTGGGGAAATAATTCCCCCACAAAGGAAATACCTATGAAGAGTTCACTGTGGTATTATTTATATACATAAATAAGTAAATAAAATGAAACACTGGAAACAACCTATAGATCAAATAATAAAGAATTAGTTAAGTGAATTACAATAGTGTTAGAATAATATACAGCCACTATAAATTCTAATTATTACAACTATACATTTTCATGTAGAGACACAGAAAATGCTTACGGTATTAAATGGGGAATAAACAAGAGTGCAAAATTATACAAACAACAGGACTTATATGCTTAAATATTTTACACGCACACACACACAAATGACATCCAAAAGGAAAGTTGGAAAAATGGAGACTTTGATTTATAAGGGGTTGTGAGTTTTTATTCTTTAACTCAGAGTTTCAACAATATTCTTTTAAAGTTTTGGTAATTTATAGAAATAATGGCACTGCCCCCCAAAAAAGGGGGAAAATTAAATAAAATAAATAGAAGTTCTTTTTGTATGTGGTCAGCTTTAGGAGATGATGAATACAGTATTCACTGTAAATTTGTAAAAATCTAGAAAATTCAAGCAAGTATAAAATTTCCAGATTTTACATTAAAAGCAACTATGTTACCTTATAAGGAACTCTTGATTTCTCAGTTATGTCTACTCATTATTATTACACCCCAATAAATCCTAGCCATTGTCCTAAAGCTCAGATTTGATGACAATTTATGTTTTTGAATAAGAGGCAGAAGACAAAGTAAAGGAACTGTCATTGTATACTTTGATTTGTATTCCCCCTCCCAAAGACTGGCCACTGATTCCATTATATCTAAAGAGAAGCTGAACATCTCACCAAAAATACAGTTGCCTTAAGTGGAGCCCATTATGTGAAGAAATTAAGCTCTTCTCATCTTGGGCTTCTAGGAGTGATCATGTTTCCTAAGGAAAACCAGTGCTGGCTCAGAATCAGCAGGGAAGACTACACTGCTATGCTCTTGTAGATGACAAGTCAAGGTTCTCTTTTTAAAGAATTTGCTTTTAAAATTTCAACATATTTTTTCAAAATAATCCTATAGTTGTATGTGTCAGTACAAATACTGGTTATTCATAAGATTATGTGACTGAACTGTACTGTGACATGAAAATACAGTATATGTGGAAATTATTGCACAAAAATGATCTTTTCTTCTAAAAACGTAAACAGTAAGTACTATACTGTTCTACAATTGGAGATTTGAAGACGTAAAGATCAAACAGTGGGCTCACTATCATGATATGGCCCCAAAGTCAATAAAACTATCAATCACTCCCTCTGCCTTGCTTTCTTCTACTTCCTTTCAAATCCATACAAAAATGGAAGGAAACAGTGGGCTATTTTTCACTATGCAAATACTTCTTAGAAATTCATCTATTTAAGCATATCAATAACTAAATGAAAACTAATTTTCTACCAGATTCTCAACTGAGCTTAGGAATATTTTCTATATGCAGTAATGAGATCCAGCAGTAATCCTGTGAGTTCTAAATAGTACATTTGGGCAGAAAGGATTCTGCCACAGTATCAAATGGCCCAACATGTATTATACCAATAGTTGAGAATGGTACTTAAGCAAGACATTATTTCTATTCAACAAAGAGAAATAGTAGGTAGGTCTACACTTTAAAAGGCAGCTTATTTTCAATACCATCTACAAATGCAACAATTTTAGAAAGGTCGTTTTAAATTCACTGGACAACTGCTGTTATGACATATGGTCACAAGGAAGCCTGCACACACTCCTGTTTTCTGTAATAAACCCTGATCAAGAAGCTCTGGGGTAGAATGGAGATTTGTATTGAGAAATGGAATGACCACAATAAGGAGCTTCTAGATGTTCAGTGCGTGTATCAAAATACCTGAGCGCTGTGCTAGGTGGTTTGTACTTGTATTCTTGCGACCCTCTGTAAGGTAGTTATGGTCAGCCCTCAGTTTATAGATTCAGAACTAGGAGCTCAGAGAGGTTATATAACTTGCCTAAGGTCACACAGCTGATAGGGGTGCTGCAGTTCTGAGCCAGTTTTGTTTACTGGAAGGCCTGTGTCCTTTCCTCTCCTCGCCTCACAACCTAGCAGGAAGTTACAGCTCCGTGGTCACAGTACTGATTTTGGTTCTCCTTCTCTTCCAAGAAAGATCTGAAGCACACTGTCAGCCTTTCATTGTAGCACAGCAAAAAGGCAACTGAATTTGGTATCAGAAGACCTAGATTTGAGTTTTAGTTTTACTGTGCCACTTCTGCCAATAATAAACTTCACCAGAAAAGGGAAATGATAACATTCTCCAGTTGTTTTGAGTCATCCTTAAGAAAATTAGAGTGTTTGTTAAGAAAAGTCAGAGTAGTCAAAAGTAAAAGCTCTGAAGGAGAAGTGTTGGTTAGTATGAGAAGATTTCAGGTACCTTCTTTTCTAAAGCTAACTGCGGATGAAGATATTTATAGTATTTATTAAACAGAAACATACATGCAAACATGCTCTGTCCTGAGAGGCAGGATGCCTGGGTTTGAATCCCCATTCCACCAGAGGTATAGTCAACTCACTCCACATCCCTGTGCTCCGGGCTCCTTATCTTGTGTAAAATATTGGCCCCCATCCCAAAGGGACATTGTTAGGATTGACTGTAAAGTGTAACAGATCTTAGCTATTAAATCTATAAAAACAAACACTTGAGAGTAAAATATCCAATATTTTCAGAATAATTTAAAATATTCTCATGTGTAAATATACAACAGAATGCCACATTATGTAGTCATTCAAGATAATGATAAAATGTTATTTATCATATATTATTTATATATTAACATATTAATACATATTATTTATCATTTATCATATTAGTGTCCACAGTTGTCACACATACACATTTGTCTACTGATATTCTTTCTAGAATTTCCAGAGGTTTCACATTTTTCTATTGTTTCATTTTAACATAATTGCAAAATGCATCAAGAGAACATGGTGTTTGCGGCTCCTCCCAAGAGAACAGTTGACTCAGAGCTGTAAACTTGTAATTTTCCTTAAAATAAAAGGAATGCTATGCATTGCAAGATATTACCTAATGTATACATGTGCCACCTATAATTTACTCCATAAATTACTATCATTTCTGATAAAAAAGGAACAGAATTCAAAATGAAGATATGACTGACTGTTAAAGACATGTACTTAGCTTAACTAATAAAAATGTCTGCCTTAAGCATTATGCTCTTTTAAGAACTATCTATATAGGCTCAAAGTGACAAGAGCAACTTGCAAGATTAAATAGGAACCTTAGGGGGCAGTGAATTTACTTTAATGCGGGAGAAACAACTCAGAAAAGGAGGGTGAGAACAGTTGCCCAACTCAAAAAATGTAATCAATGTCACTGAATTGTACATGTAGACATGGTTGAATTGGTGTATGTTTTGCTGTACATACTCTCAACAACAACATGTGATTAACAGTGAGTAAATAAAATAAAGGACCCAATCATAACACCGCAAAGAAATACAAGGCTCCTCAACTAGTAAGACCAAGTCTAACCAAGCTGAGTCTAAGACTGCTTCTTCTGCTTCTCAATTACTTCTTTCACTCCATGAGTATTTATTGAGAGCCTGCTTTGTGCCATACCAGACACTGTTTCAGGGGCTTGGGATATAATAGTGGACAAGTAGAATTCCTGCCCTCATGAAACCTACATTCTAGTGTGGATAAAAGGCAAATGAACAAGACATAAAATGTTGGATGCTGATAAATACTATGGAAAATAAGAAAAGCAGGGAAGGGGTCAAGAATGGAGTAGGGGACATGGGGAAGGACTTGCAATTTTAAATAAGTGGACAGGAAAGACCTCAATGAGAAGGTAAGATTCTTGAGAAAGAAGGCAGGGAAAGAGTTCTGCAGATATCTGGGGAAAAGCTTTCCAAGAACAGAAAAGACAGTGCAAAGGCCCTGAGGCAGAAGTACACCAGACATGGCTGAGAAGCACCAAGGAGGCCATGTGGTTGGAGAAGATAAATTCAGACAGGTAGCAAAAAGCCAAGTTATGTGAGCTTCGCATCTCATGACTCATTCGAGAAACAGAATTTACATTTTATACTAAGGTAAACGTACAGACCTTTTGTTTAGGGAGTTGGCTGAAATGCTAAACTATATGGGTAGAGGAAGGCACTCAAGAGACACAAATCACTGACCAAAGTAACAAACAGGAAGAAGGTATAAATCTTTGCAAGGCCGAGGGAAGTTCAGGAACCAGGGAAGCAGTCCAACACAATGTTCAGATTTATTTTACTTACTCTATGATGCTGTTAGGTATTTGTGCTTTATTCTGAATCTTCCTGCTTCCTTTCCACCATATAAAATAAAAAAATTTTTAGTGAATGGTCTAGCAGGGGATGTCATCTAATTTGGGGCTCCAGTGTAGGGTTTCTGAATGGGCCAAGTAATTCATTGATGTGGGGGATGTTCTATGCATTGTAGGATGTTTAGCAGCCATCTCTGGCCTCTACCTACTAGATGTCAGTAGCACTCTCTCCCCCTGATTTGTGACAACCCAAAATGTCTCCAAACATTGCCAAATGTTGCAGCACGAGTGAGTAGGGTAAACAAAATTGCCCCCAGTTGAGAACTACTGTTCTGATGTGAAAAGATAAAAATTCTTTTCCTCAGTTTAACACATGAGTTTTTTTGTTTGCATGTTTGTTTGTTTAACCAATGGGTTAATCTTAAAGCACGTACCTCTTCCTACATTCTAAATATACTCAAAGCCAAGTGCCACATACTTATACTTTAGAAAGAACGAAACTGCAGGAGGAATGGGGAAAGGTGAGCCGTGTGAAGCATGTGCACTAATTTAGTCCATTGTCTTTACATCATTCACAAACATTTACAAATGATCTCTACTTTGGGGCTAAATATTTGTTCATTCATTCTTTCATTAATTCACCCAACCAAACATGTACACATTTATCCACCTGAAAGAAATTTTTATCTGGGCAAGCCCTGTGACTGCTTTGGCTAATAGAATACAGCAGAAGTAAGTGATGCTTGGCCAGTTCCAGGGATAGCCCTTAAGTGGCCTGGCAGCTTCATCTCCTGCTTATCAGAGTCCTGTGCTGCCATGTAACAAGTCAGGGCTACTTTGCTGAAAAGGGTATCTGAAGCATGAAAACCCATTGCTGTCAAGTCAGTTCTGATTATAGTGATCCTACAGGACAGAGTAGAACTGCCCCATAGTGTTTCCAGGGAGAGGCTGGTGGATTCAAACTGCTAACCTTTGGTTAGCAGCCATAGATTTTAACCCACTGTGCCACCAGGGCTCCATCTGAGGCACCAGTTATGTGAATATGTACATATTATGTCTAATTCCTCAAATGTATTTAAATTCCTCAAAGTGATTCATATTCTGGAGTCCACAGATGAGTATAAGTGTCTGAAATTAAAAACCAAACCTGTTGCCATTGAGACAATTCTGACTCATGGAGAACCCATGAGCATCAAGTAAGACAAGGTTTTTTGGCTGATTTTTTGGAAGTAGATCATCAGGTCTTTTTTCCTTGGTGCCACTGGGTGGATTTGAACCACCAACCTTTAGGTTAGTAGTCAAGCACAAACTATTTGTGCCGCCTGTCTGAGGGACCCTTGAAATTGTATGTAAAGGTCTAGGAACACTCCAGGAACAGGGTCCAGAGTTTTTATATAATTCTCAAAGCCATCAGTTTAAGACCTATCAATCTTTAATTTTATCCCTTCTAGGGATAGTCCTGGAGTCCTAGTGGCACAGTAGTTAAAAGCTCAGCTGCTAACCAAAAGGTCATCAGTTCAAATCCACCAGCTGTTTCTTAGAAACCCTATGGGGCAGTTCTACTCTGTCCTATAAGGTCACTATGAGTCAGAATCATCTCAAAGGCAACAGGTTTGGTTTGGTTTTAGGGACAGTCCCATTGTCTTTGGTCCATCTCTTAGGAAGAAAAAAATAAATGTTTATTACCGATTTCCTCTCCTGCTTCAGTTCTTGGACATAGCGTGCTAACTCCACCATGATCTGTGAGGTCATGTTCTCGGAGATAACTTCATGCTGCCCAGCATAGTCGTTCATTTCATTCAGGGTGGAAAGGAAAGCTTTACATGATGTATACCTATGACACGGAATACACATCACTTGTTTTCAAACAAGGCCACACCCATTCTAATACTGCTTTTCTCTGATGATACATTAATTAAAATCAAGTTAATCTGCCTTGACCTCCCATAGGATCATGAGAATTTATTACACATATAGTGTTCTCACCAAAACGGTTCAGAGTTAATTACAACTGAAATACTTTTCATTTTGTAAAACTGATTTGTTCTATGTAATGCAAGTATTTGGCTTTGTTATACTTAGTCTAAGTACAATCCAAAATACATACATACACTATTTGTACTAATGTACTGAATATTTAGATCTACTTTATACACATAATTCTTTTGGGCTGTCCATGTTAAGATGCCTTAATTGCTGGCTGAAATTGACATATTTCTGGGATAAATGGTAGTATGATAGGTTTTGACATAACAGAATCAAATCAAGTCTCTAGAATACAGAATCCACACTTTCTGTATTTGTTCAGATTATATTTTAAACTTTTCCTAATTACTTTAATTGAAACCATCTGGAGTAGATCTAATGGTTCTGTATAAGAAAAGTTAATTAAGTATGCTTTTATTGTTCTCTCCCCCAACTCAAAAGCTGACACAAATATGAATAGTAAGTGCAACTTAATAGATAGATATTTCTCCTTCTCCTTCATAATCATCACCAGTGGCATGTAGATATTACCCAATAATTATCAATGATAAACATACTTGTATTCTTCTTCCTCCTTTGAGTTCTTTTTAGGTTGGTATTTCTTTGAAAGATTCCTAAAATAAAAATGCAGACATGTCACTTTATACAGGAAGATAACTGAGATATCAGGAATAAAAGATGAAGTTACTACTTTTGTTTACAAGTTTTAGTCACAAAATGTCCACATCTGAAATCCGTTTATTTCCTACCATCTCTCAACATGTGTGGTGCAGCTCCTGTTATTAAGGACTCACACAGCTTTTAATTTCTCACCTCAAAGGTAGAGAAAAATAAGAATAGAAAAGGTTGCTAGCTCATCACCTAACTGGATGTTAAGACCTCACTTTACTTGACTGGAGAGTACAGACCATGTGTAAATAAGCAATGGTTCTCAACAGTAGCATTGAGCTTAGGGCAGCATTTCTTACTAAGCCACCACACCCTCATGGTCATCCCCAGTCTGGCATTACTGACCCAAATCCAAGGAAAACATGGACTGTTATCCAAATGTTTAAATTAAAAAATCAAAGTGCTAGGGCATGTTTTCAAGGCGGTGTGGCTGCACCCTCAAAGAGCTAATGAAAACCACCTATGAATAAGTCTTCTCAAAAGAAATTGAGACAATATTTTGTGCTAAGACACTTTAACTAGGAAAACTGGTAACCTGCCTAGCAGGTTTGCACAGAATGCTCTCAGATTAACCAAAGTCACCCTATTCTTCCTAATCGTATCTCTAGGTCAGTAATATAAATACTGCATTTAGCATGCTTAAATTTACACAAAAACTAAGAGGTAATTATGAAAAAAGAAAGCTCACTAACATTGGTTCTTCTAGCTGATTTTTTATGGATCCTGACTTTAAGCCACCTGTAGTTAGAGAGGAAATCCTGGTGGCATAGTGGTTAAGAGCTACAGCTGCTAACCAAAATGTCGGCAGTTCGAATACACCAGGCGCTCCTTGGAAACTCACTGGGGCAGTTCTACTCTGTCCTATAGGGTCACTATGAGTCGGAACTGACTCAATGGCAACAGGTGTGATAGACAGTTAGAGAGATGGCCTTAGGATGGTGACTAATGTTCCACAATGGGCTTCTCATCTGTCAACACCTTAGCATTCACTTCCTTGTTTATTCCATGTTGCTATTTCCTCTTTTATAATAGCTATCCTTACTATTTCACATTTTACTTTTATTTCTTCCATTATCTCCAAACCTACAGATTTGCCTAGAAAAATATGCAAAAATAAGTTTATGATTTTGGCCATAGTACATTTTACAAAGAGGCGAAATTCATCCCTAACAATCTTTACTAGATGACATGAGAAACAGAGTTTAGCAAAAAGGACATTGCTATGGTAATCAAGAGACCCTATGCATGGATGGCATAACCTCAGACAAATCAGTGAACATGAGTGTGCTTCCATTTCCTCATCTGTATGTTGGAGGCGGTTGGACAAAATGACCTCTATTTTCTCTTCCAGTTTTAAAATTCTGAAGGAATATATGACATCCTATAGAACATCAATTGTTGTGATTATTCGTAAAATGAAGGCATGACAAATGAATGTATAAACAATTGAAGTGGTATTATAATTAGACCAATTGATGAAAGAATGTATTTACTTGAAAGTTGCTATCACGTGAGCATACATTCAACAAATACATAAACTACAGCATGTTTTCTCTACTGATACTGTGGACACATAGAAAAGTTTATCCAGTAAGTCCAGATCCAAAAGGATGGGAAGAAGGAATATTTCCTTAAAGGATGTGCCTTATATAAAAAATAATTCAAAAAAGAAATATTCCATGTTGAAAGCACAGCACAGTCCTTTAAGTTGGTTTATCACAACCATTCCTTTAAAGGTAGATTGAGTAAAATCACCACAAGTATCAAGAATGAAAAGAAGCAGATGACTATATAATCAATATTCTTTTCCAAATATGTTTAGATTAGCATATACAGGGGACTGGAGTATTGGAAAAGACTAGTGGCTGCATGTGAGGTATTTTTAGCACATAGTTTTAAATATTAACCATATCTTCTATTAACTATAACTTATAAATTAAAAATACCACTTCTAAATTCACATCTTACATAAAGTCTTTAAAAACTGTTATTTTAAAATACCATTTAAATTCACTTTTTTTTAAGCTTCCAGTTCTTATCAGCCGTAAAAGTAATTTAAATGTCACAACTAGTTTAAAGAAACAGCTTGAATTAATCCAGGTAAAACCAACACTCTTGACAGTCCCTTTTTATCGGTCAAATCCTAAACGGGGGTAAAGACCTGTTGTGGGTAATACTGTGTTAAGACCTTCAAGTTCTGATGAATGAGTATCACTTTGACAACGTTAGCACATATAGCATTGAAAATGTTCCTTTAAAAGCACTAATGAATAATTCACTCTATAATAAACACCAGCCAAAAACTAAAAGCCTAAGGGGTCTAGAAGTGAATTTCAGGTCTCAGATCAACTTTCTACTTCCATTCTCTGGAGACAGGCTTTCTTGCCTTTATTTGTATTAGGTTATTAAAAGACAAGCAAGCAAATCAGCCACACACACAAAAAAAATCTTCAAATTTATGGGATCTTTGAGAAATTATAAGTGTTTTACATGCTTAACTTGCTCTTCAGATAGACTAATTAAAAAGGTAAGAGAAAAAGATACATCCTTTAATAAGGATGCTGGGTTAAGATCTGGTTGATCAGTAAGAACCACAGGGGCACTTTTGAAAATGAGATACTTGGGCCTCATCCCAGACCCTCTGGAAATAGAAAGTTCAGGGTTGGGCCCAGGAATCTTTTGCTTTATCTTTTTTTCTTTTGTTTTTCCAAAGCTCACTGCAGGATTTCCAGATACACGTGGCAGAATAAAATTGCATCAGAGAGTTGTGCTTTCCCAGTAACTAAAGGTGAAAAACAAAAGCCAGGAAATGTTTCAATTGCAGAAGATAAACAAACAAAGAAAGGCACATAACCTCAGGCCACAAACTTTGAAAGTGGTGCTGAGGTGAGGGACAGAAAGAAGATTCAGGGACAGCTTAGAAAGATGCTAACCCCACCCTCACCACCAAAGGAGGGAAATAAATCCACAACACCATGAAAATCAATTTAGACAGAAGTAAGTGGAGAGGCAAGTAAACACTCATGGAATAGTGACCGAAAAACTTTGAGAGGAAACGCCCGTCCTGACCAGATTCCCAGGACTTGGAACGGAGCAGGGGCTGCCTCCCACCCCCAATTCTCCTCTTTCCAGGGCTCCAAGCTGAGTACATGGGAGGAATCGCCCCAAACCTAGGGATCCCACAGGTACAGGATACACCTTTGACCCACTGGAGAATGGCTAACAAAGTTTCAGAAGAGAGAACAGCTTAGGGTCTCAAACAAAGACAACATGCACAGAACAAGGCCTTTTCCCACCCCCACCCCATACCATCTGTCCTCAGGTTTCAGCAAACTGGGCGGAAACATACAATACTCCAGGCTCAGATGGAGCTCAGAGGGAAAGACCAACAAATACTAGAAAAGAAAAGAAGCATGGGAGGGAACCATCACCAACAGGCTATCAGAGCAAATAGGAGCACTTGTGTTTCTTACATTACTAAGAAAAACATGCTAGGCATCAGCCTCAGAACTTTTCATGTTTTATCCAGGGCTTTGAACCGGTTCATTCCCGTTTCTACCCCTACTGAGAATCTGCAGTTCTACCCCAGATATACCGAATCAGAATTTACATTTTAACAAGATCTCCAGGTAATTCTTAAAATGAAAAATCAAACCAGTTGCTGTGGTGTCAATTCAGACTCACAGTGACTCTACAGAACAGAGTAGAACTGCCCCATAGGGTTCCCAAGGGGATTCGAACTGTCGACCTTTTGGTTAACAGCAGAGCTCTTAACCACTGTGCCACTAGGGCTCCTAAGTGATTTCTTATGTATAATAAGTTTTGAGAACCACTGCTCTACTAGTGGTTCTCAGAACTGATCCCTAACCAGCAGCATTAGCATTGCTTGGGAACTTGTTAGAAATGCAAATTCTCAGCAGGGGTACAAACCTGAAGACCCCAGTTCAAAGTCCTGGTTTTATCTCTCAACAACACTGTGAGGTAGGAATTACTACTATTATTCACACTTTACAGATTGAAAAAAAAAATGAAGCACAGAGAGTAATTTGCACAAAATTACATTGTTAACAAATGGTAGAATCAGGATTTCATCCCAGGCATCTGGAGTTTTGTCTGAACTCTTAACCACTTCACTGAAACAGAAAAACAAACCCATGACCATCGAGTCAATTCCAACTCATTGTGACCCCATGTGTGCAGAGTAAAACTGCTCCATAGGATTTTCTTGGCTGTAATCTTTACGGAAGCACATCACCAGGCCTTTATTCCACAGCACCACTGGGCGGGTCCAAACCACCAACCTTTCAGTTAGTAGCTAAGTGCACACTGCACCACTCAGGGTTCTCTATTCCTTCACTAAACTGCCCTTATTAAACATAAGCAAGGTGAAATGACATGCAGATACTGAAAAGAAGAAAGAAAACAACAAAGAAAAACCCAATCTGGAAGAAAACATACGAGTAAAAGAAGCTGCATGATAGACATAAAGTAATTTGGATTTTGTTCCTGGTTCATGAGAGATAATCTCTAAAAAGCAACAACAATAACAAAAACCTTGGAATTTAAATGTCTTCAGTAAGGACTTCAGACCACACCTAACCAATAGGTTAGGTGAGGTGATGAGGTAACTCTAGGGTGAGGGCTGGTCAGGCCAGAAAGACCACCTTGTGATATCAGCTGATCTCAAGGGAGAGGACCTGGAGTTTGTGTTCCATAATGAGACCCCCGATAAAAGCTCTGAACGCAAAAGTTCCATGGGCTTCCAGGTTGATGAAAGATACCCAGTCACATGAGAGGGTAGTGTGTCCCTTTTTGGGACATGGAAGTTCTGCACTGTGAACCCTCTGAGACTTGCGTTATGTGTCTCTTCCTTTGTATCCTTTTTTCCCTACAACACAATTGTGATCGTAAGTATAGCACTTTTCGTGAGTTCTTTGAGTTGTTTCAGTGAAGTTATCAAATCCAAAGGAGTAGTGGAGGCTTGGGGCTGGAGTCTACCTATTTGGCGGTCTGAAGGACAATGTCCTTTTAACTTGTGAGATCTGACCTAGCTCCAGGTGGGTACAGGTCAGAGAAAGAAGTGCCACGTGAGTGGCTGGTGTCAGAACTCAACAGAGAAGTAAAAAGTGGGGATTTGGATTTATGCTGATTATTATCCTATAGAAGCAAAATCCTTAGAGTATTTTACACTATAGGAAAACTCAATAAAACTTAAAAAAACACAAAGCCAATAAAGTGAGAATCCTAAGACTACAGGATAAAATAGAATGAGATGAAAAGGCAGATCGCAAAGCTAGGGAAATGAACTAAGGACTAAACAATAAAAACACATCATTACAGAACTAATAAATGAATTATGCTGAATGTACAATTAATAACAGAAAAAAGGTTTGATAATCACAGTATACGCAAAGCAACTAAAATAATCAGTAAAAAGATAATATAAAGAACAAGATGATGTAACGTAAGGATTAACTGGTATCTCTGAAGTACATAACCCAATAAGCAGAATAGAAAGAAAGATTCAGATATAATTGAATAGAGTCTTTAGGATATAAATGAAGGATTGAATCTGCATATGAAAGGGAAGGTCATGTTCTAAGAAAAACTGGTAAAGAATGATCAACATCAAGGCATAGCTTGGTTGGTATTATACTGATAAGCTGAACAAAAAATTCTTCACATATTTAGTCAGAAAAAGCAAACTACCTACAAAGAAAACAAAATCTGCTGGCCTCATACTTCCCCACAGCAACAGTCCATGTCAAAACAATGCAGTAAATGTTGACATGGCAAATGTTTTATATATGTGTGTATATATACATATACGTATTTACCACAATTAAAAACAAACAAACCCTAGAGCTGATGCCCTGAATTCAGACTTTGACTCCAGCACTGTGAGAAAATAAATTTCTGATCTTTAAAGCCAAAGTAAAAAAAGAAAAAACAAAACAATGCAGCAACACCTACAAAGTTTGGAGACAGAAAAACAGACCAGAGAACAACCAAGCCAAGATGTTGTTCAAGAATAATGGCATTATTAAACGAGAAAGAATACAAGGAATATACCTCGAGCTCTTATTACCTATTCTTGATGCCAAGAAACAAGTGGAGAGGCTGCAATAGAAGTAATGGTATTGAGCATAAATCTACATTTAAATATAGAATTAAAACCAATTAACCATGGGGCTCATGTTACAGAACCAAACAATATAACTCAATTAGAAGAAGCAGAACATGCAAATATTATTTTCCTTCTTTTACAGTAGTGAGTCACTTGATTCTGTTTAAAACTGCAACATGGATTTTTTAAAAAATGGTATCGATATCACAGTTTCTCATAATCATTTTGCTAAATCTTACAGGAATTTTTAGAAAATAATACCTTACGATAAAAAAAATTTAGGTCAACAAATTCTTCAGTTTTGCTTTAATGTCTTTCTTTTTACTGTGATAGTCAAGTGAATTTAAATCAAATACTTTTTAATAAAAACAATGTTGTTGTTGTTAGGTGCCGTCGAATCAGTTCCTACTCATAGTGACCCTATGTACAACAGAACGAAACATTGCCCAGTCCTGTGCCATCCTCACAATCATTGTCATGCTTGAGACCATTGTTGCAGCCACTGTGTCAATCCATCTCCTGAAAGGTCTTCCTCTTTTTCTCTGACCCTCTGCTTTACCAAGCATGATGTCCTTCTTCTCCAGGGACTGGTGCCTCCTGATAACATGGCCAAAATACATGAGACAATGTCTCGCAATCCTCGCTTCTAAGGAATATTCTGGCTGTACTTCTTCCGAGACAGACTTGTTCGTTGTTCTGGCAGTCCATGGTATATTCAATATTCTTCGCCAATGCCATAATTCAAATGCATCAATTCTTCTTAATGAAAAGAAAAAAAGAATATATAAAAGATAACTAGGCAGAAATCATTTTAACAAATATATTGTACATGCCATTTTTAAATAAAAATTTTATTTTTTAATTTTACTTATTTTAATAAAAACAGCATGTACAATATATTTGGTAAAATGATTTCTTTCTAGTTATCTTTTATATACAATGAACTCCAATGGAAAAATAGACTTGTACATAAATGGTTCATAAAAAAAGAAAGTACAAATGCTCAAATGTATGAAAAGATGCTCAACCTCATTCATACTATGAGAAATGCAAATAAACACTCACAGACTTAACAATTTTAACTTGTCAAACTGGCAAAGATCAAGAAGTTTGACCACAAGTAGGACTAGTGAGGGAATGGGTGACAAGCCCTGCCATGCACTGCTGGTGGGGGTATCAATTAGCACAGCCTCCATCAAGGGCAACTTGGCAGTATCCATCAGAACTAGAAGTGCTCCTTTTAGGAACTTATTCTCCAGATACGCTTGCCCATGTGTATTATTCAAGGTTATTCATTGTAACTTTGTTCATAGTTACAAACAATTATAAAAACAATCAAAATGTCTATCAATCCAATGCAATACTGTAAAACTGAAAAACTAAAAATGAACAATTGGAACAATCTCCAGGATGCAGAAAAGCAAGGCAAATACTTTACTGCTTGAGAGGTGAGGAAGAAAACATACACTTCTTTGCCTGTATATGCACAAAATCTCTCTGAAAGGATACATAAGAAACTGATACCACTGGTTGTCCCTGATGAGAGAAACAAGTGGGACAGGGGTTGGAGTAAGAAGACTTTTCACTGTTATACCATTTCGTACCTTTGGAATTTTGAATCATGAACTCATTATCCATTCAAAATGAACATATATTTTTAAAAATACAGTTGCTAAGGGCAATAGATAATGGATTCTCCTACATAGGTCACAGAAGATATTTTAAAATTATATTAGGAATTTGAACCTACACTGCCTCAAACAGATAGTTACCTACAGCAGGGGTCAGCAAACTTTTTGTAAAGGGTCAGATAGTAAATATTTCGAACATGCATGTTACATGGTTTCTGTTGCAACTGCTCAACTCTGCCATTGCAGTCAGACATAATATGTAAATGAATGGGTGGGACTGCATACCAATAAAATTTTATTTACAAAACCATGCAGTGGGTGGATTTGGCCTCTGGGCCATAGTTTGCCAAGCCCTGACCTACAGAAACTAAAACCCTATTTTTCCTCTTTTATATTTAAAATAGGATTCCCTGGGTGGCACAAACAACTAAGCACTCAACTACTAGACAAAAGGTTGGCAGTTTGAATCAACCCAGAGGCCCCTTGGAAGACAGGCCTGGTGATCTGCTTCTGAAAGGTCACAGCCTCGAAAACGCTATCGAACAGTTTTACTCTGCACACATGAGGTCGTCATGAGTCAGAATCGACTCGATGGCAACTAACAACAACAGCACGTCTAAAATAAGTTAGCATTTCCCCTTCAATATAGAAAAAAATGAAAATTACTTAATGATAGAAGTCTCTTCCATTAGGTCTTGTTGATTTTTCAACATCATACTGATATTTCAAGCAAGTACTTGTGAATATACTCCAGCCATATTGATCTTTCCATTCCTTGAACATGCTCCCACTTCGGGATCTTTGCACTTGCTGGAAGAGTGCCCCCCAGATCTTTGCATTCCCAGTTTCTTCTTGTCCTTCAGTACTTAAGGAAGGGGTTTTCCCTGACCAGCCTAGCTAAGTAACCCCCTCTCCCAATCACTCTCAATTCTATCACTGGTTTTATTTATTCAGGGTAATAAGTGCTATCTTGAAATGATCTAATTATTTGTTTATTTTACTCCACTTGTTTTCCAGTGAGAAGGTGAACTCCCCAGGCTTGGGCACTTCCTGTGTCTCCTTCATTAGAGCGTCCCCAGTGACTGGAACTCTGCTGGCACACTGTTCTACTGTTTGTTGTTAAAGCCTCGTAAGCTCTCACAGGCTCCTGCACACAAGTAATTCCCCTTGAAGCAATGCCAACCAAATAGATTACACCTGTACCATTTACAGTCCTTCTTTCTACAAATATTCATGGATCACTGTTCAATGCTATTAGGATACATTAGTGAACAAAATACAAAGAACCCTGCTCTTCAGGGGGTTACATTCTAGCAGGGACAAAGTGGGAGGCAATGAACAATAAATACAATATATAAGAAAAGTATATAGAATGTTAGAAAGTTGTAAGTGCTACCGAAAAACTGAAACTGAAAACTATACAGCAGGGTAAGGGGGTGGGGTCAAGGTAGGCCTCGTTGAGCAGGTGACCTTTAAGCAAAGACATAGAGGGGAGGGAGTTAGCCACTTGGAAGAGCATATAGGTGATAAATAGATATGGAAGGGCCAGTGCAAAGGCCCTGTGTGGAAATGTACCTATTACATATAGGAAATAGAGTAGGACTGTATTACTGGAACAGAGAGGTGAGAGGAAGATGAAAGAGATGTCAGAGAAGTAATGGGGGCCAGATAGGGTAGGGCTCTGTAGGACATTCATTGTAAGGATTTTGGCTTTTATTCTGAGTGAGATAGGGAGTTTTGAACAGACAAGTACTGCGATATGGTTGCTTTGTGGAAAACCGACAGTAGAGGAGAGGGTAGAATAAGGGAAACAAATTAGAAGACTCTTTAAATGATCTGAGGAGCCCTAGTGGCACAGTGGTTAAGCACTTGGCTGCTAACCAAAAGGTCGGCACTTTGAGCCCACCAGCCGCTTCATGGGAGAAAGATGTGGCAGTCTGCTCCCGTAAAGATGACAGCCTTGGAAACCCCGCGGAGCAGTTTTACTCTGTCCTACAGGGTTGCTGTGAGTTGGAATCGACTCGACAACAATGGGTTTGGGATGGGGCTAAATGATTCAGGCAAGGGATGATGGTTACTTGGACCACAGTGATAATAGTGGAGGTGATAAGAAGTGGTCAGATGCTGGATTCTCTTGAAGGTAGAGCTGCCAGGATTTCCTGATGACTTGCGGGTGGAAAAGTATGAGAAAGAGGCTAGCCAAAGGTGACTCCAGGGCTTGGCCTAAGCAAGGAAGGATGTAACTGCCATCAAGTGATGGAGGAAGGCAGGACTGTGGTGATGTAGATTTTGAGTAGGGGGATCAATTCAGTTTCTAACATGTTAGTTACATTTCAGATGTTTTTTTAGACATCCCTGTGGAGATATTGAGCAATCTGTTTCTGGAATTCAGGACAGAAGTCTGACTTGGAGATACATATCTGTGAGTTGCTGCCATACAGATCATACTTAAAGTCATGAGACAGACAAGATTATAAACAATGTAGGTTTGGAAGGGAAAATGACCAAGAACAGAGAGCTGGGACAAATCAATGTTAAGAGGCCAGGGAAGAGGAGGAACCAGTAAAGGAGGCTGAGAAGGAGCTGCCAACAAGGTAGAAAGAAAACCAGGAGACGACAGGATTTCAGAAGCCAAGTAAAGAAAGGAGGGAGCTACTGATGGGTCAAGTACAGTGAGGACTGAGGACAGGTGGTTGGGTTGAACAACGTGGAGGTCACTGGTGATGTTGACAAGAGCAGTTTTGGGGAGTGGTGCAGGTGAGCAAGGTGAGCTTAAGACAATGAGAGAAGAGGAACTGGAAACAGCAAGTAAGGACACTTTTGAAAAGCTTTGCTGCAGAAGAGAGCAAAGAAATGGTGGTAGCTCTTGGGAAAAGTGAGCTCAAGAGAAGTTTCGGTTTGTGTGTGCAGAGATGATGAAGAACTGATGACACAGGAGAGAAAGGAGAACTTCTGGTGCAGAATTCTGGATTAGGTGAAAGGGGGTGAGGTCTAATGCACAAGAGGAAGGCCTGGATTTAAACAGAAGCATCTTTGTGGGGGTGAGGGTGTGGGTGAGATACTGGCAGATGGGTAGAGTGGTCTGGGAGTCTGAGGACGTTTTCTTCTGACTGCTTCAATTTTGTCAGTGAAGTAGGAAGCAAGGTCTTCAGCCAAGGGTAAGGACAGGAAAGGAGGTGTTGGGGGTTTGAAAGAGGAGAAGCAATGAAATAATCATTGAGGAGAGTGGAAAAGTAAATCAACAAAGGATATATAGTATGATTAAGGGCCCAGCTGAGATGTATAAAAGATTAGTAGACTAGTACACAGGATTAGTAATTGTCTTGAAGGCATTTGTTCAATACCTCGTAACCTTTTTAATCAACCTTTCCCAATAAATACAAGTTTAGATTTCTCAGAGATTTAACGAAATAAATGTTACTATTTAAATCTCAGGATAAGTAGTTTCCAAGAGATTATTATCATATCAGTAACCTATACTGCAAGTTGTGAAACACGATTTACAATAAGGTATGTTTTAGTCATCTAGTGCTGCTATAACAGAAATACCACAAGTGGATGGCTTTAACAAAGAGAAATTTACTTCTTCACAGTAAAGTAGGCTAAAAGTCCAAATTCAGGGCGTCACCTCCAGGGGAAGTCTTTCTCTCTCTGTTAGCCTTCTCGTCAATGTTCCCCGGATTAGGAGCTTCTCCACACAGGGACCCCAGGTCCAAAGGATGCGCTCTACTCCCAGCACTGCTTTCTCGGTGGTATGAGGTCCCCGTCTCTCTGCTTACTTCTCTCTTTTATATTTCAAGAGACTGCCTCAGGACACAATCCAGTCTTGTATATCAGGTCCTGCCTTACTAACACAACTGCCACCCATCCTCCCTCATTAACATTATAGAGGCAGGATTTACAACATACGGGAAAATCACACAATACCAGGAATCATGGCCCAGCCAAATTGATACATACATTTTCTGGGGGACATAATTTCAATCCATGATGGTGTAAAATAGTCAAAGGAGCCCTGGTGGTGCAATGGTTAACAGCTCGGCTGGTAACCAGAAGGTCAGCAGTTCGAACCCACCCAGCAGCTCCACAGGAGCAAAGACCTGGCAATCTGCTCCCATAAAGATTACAGCCTAGGAAACCCTACAGCAGTTCTACTCTGTCCTGTAGGGTCACTGTGAATCAGAATCAACTCGACGGCTCACAACAACAAAAATGGTCAATGGAGAGCTATTAACTTTTATCCTAAACCTATATTGGAAGTTGGAGTCTTTTCTAATAACCTCTCATTTTGTTACCTAAATCTTCAGTTCCCTCAACTAGGGGGAGAAGAAAGGACAAGGAGCAGGTGTATTCCAGATGGGGAGCTAAGAAAGCATTTTCCCCTCATAACACAGAACTAATGCAGAAACTTGTTAAGAACTGATTTAATAAGATCTAATAAAAAACCTCTCCACCACCTCTCTCTCTGTTGTACTGTGAGGGCTTGCATGTTGCTGTGATACTGGAAGCTATGCCACTGGTATTGCAAATACCACCACGGTCACCCATGGTAGACTGGTTTCAGTGGAGCTTCCAGACTAAGACATACTGGGAAGAAGGACCTGGTGACCTACTTCTGAAAAAACTGGCTAGTGAAAACTTTATGGAGAGTAGCAGAGCATTGTCTGATATAGTGCCGGAAGATGAGCCACTCAGGCTGGAAGGCACTCAAATTACAACTGGGGAAGAGACGCCTCCTCAAAGTAGAGACAACTTTAATGATACGGATGGATAAAGCTTTCGGGGCCTTCACAGCTACCTGGCCAACCAACTGGAAGAGATTCATATTTGTGCCCATTCCAAAGAAAGGTGATCCAATGAAATGTGGAAATTATCAAACAGTATCATTAATATCACATGCCAGTAAAATTATGCTTAAGATAATTCAAACACAGTTGCACTCAGGGGGCATCTAAGTCAATTGGCATACCATAGTTCATAAACAAAACGTTCTACATCCTACTTTGGTGAGTAGCATCTGGGGTCTTGAAAGCTTGTGAGTGGCCATCTAAGATACATCTATTGGCCCCATCATGTTCAGGGCAAAGAAGAATGAAGAAAACCAAAGAAACAAGGAAAACATTATTCCAAAGGACCAATGGACCACAAGAACCACAGCCTCCACCAGCCTGAGCCCAGAAGAACTAGATGGTGCCTAGCTACCACCACCAACTACTCTGACATGGATTACAATAGAGGGTTCCAGACAGAGTGGGAGAAAAATGTAGAACAAAATTCAAACTCACAAAAAAGACCAGACTTACTGATCTGACTGAGACTAGAGGAAACCCTGAGACTATGGCCCCCGGACAACTTGCTAACTCAGAACTGAAGCCACTTCTTAAGTCCACCTTTCAGCCAAAGATTAAACAGGCCTATAAAATAAACAATAACACAACATGAGGAAGGTGCTTCTTAGTTTAATCAAGTGTATGAGACCAAATGGGCAACATCTGCCCAAAAGCAAAGATGAGGAGGCAAGAAGAGACAGGAAAACCGGAACAATGCCAGAAATTCAAGCCAGGTTCAGAAGAGGACATGGAACAAGGGATATCATTGTTGATGTCAGATGGATGTTGGCTGAAAGCAGAGAATACCAGAAAGATGTTTCTGTGTTTTATTTACTATGCAAAGGCATTCAACTGTGTGGATCATAACAAATTATGGATAACATTGTGAAGAATGAGAATTCCAGAACACTTCACTGCACTCATGAGAAACATGTACGTAGACCAAGAGGTAACTGTTCAAACAGAACGAGGGGCTACTGCATGGTTTAAAATCAGTAAAAGTGTGTGTCAGGGTTGTATCCTTTCACCATACTTATTCAATCTGTATGCCGAGCAAATAATCCAAGAAGATGGACTATCTGAAGAAGAAGGCAGCATCAGGATTGGAAGAAGACTCATTAACAACCTGTGATAAGCAGATGACACAACCTTGTTTGCTGAAAGTGAAGAGGACTTGAAGCCCTTACTGATAAAGATGAAAGACTACAGCCTTCAGTATAGATTATACCTTAACATAAAGAAAACAAAAATCCTAACAACTGGACCAACAAGCAACATCATGATAAGTGGAGAAAATAATGAAACTGTCAAGGATTTCATTTCACTTGGATCCACGATCAATACCCATAGAAGCAGTCAAGAAATCAAATGATGTACTGCATTGGGCAAATCTGCCACAAAAGACTTCTTTAAAGTTTTAAAAAGCAAAGATGTCACCTTGAAGACTAAGGTGCACCTGACGCAAGCCGTGGTATTTTCAATAGCCTCATATGCATGCAAAAGCTGGACAATGACTAAGCAAGACCAAAGAAAAATTGATGTATTTGAATTATGGTACTGCAGTGCAATAAACTGCTTAATATGACCCTTCTAGCTATAGTCTTTTAACTCCCACCAAATGATTGGATGGGATCATGCTAATAGGTATACGGAACCCTAACGAGGAGATTGGTCACTTTTGCCATCCAGGTAGGCTTAAAATGAGCCATCCCAGCAGGGAAAGGAGGATCTCAATACCACCAAGAAAGAAGAACTGGGAGTGGAGCACGTCTTTTGGAACTGGGATCCCTGCGCTGAGGAGTTCCTGGAGCCAGGAGACCGAGAGAGAGTGCTGAACACCAAAGATGGGGAGAAGCGGCAGCAGAGAAACAGCAGCAGCAGTGGCACAAGAAAGCTGAGTGCCTTCGGGCAGGAGGCTTGCTGGCTGAGAAAGTGTCTCTGGGCTGGGTGGAGCTGGGTTTGCTGACCCACAGAGCTATATAGCTGAGTGCCTTTGGGCTTACTGGCAGAGTGGGATGCCTCAGGGCACTTATCTGCAGAGCTAAAAGAGCTTTGTAATACCTGCTTGAGCAGGGCGGAGGCCAAGGGGCCAGAGAGAGGCGTGCCTGCAGGCATGGCTGAGAAGAGGCTGTCCTGATGGGAGAACTGTATCCTGACTGTTCCTGAACCTGAATCATAACCTGTTAATTCTCTAATAAACCCCAAAATTGTGTGTATCATCTCTGAATTCTGCGTGGCCACTGCAGTGAATTACTGAACTCAGCAGAGAAGTAGAGAGTGCCATGGGAGGGACAGTTGGTGTCAGAATTGGTAAAAATGGTGGAAAGAGGAGGTATGTCTGACCTCAACCTCAAAGAAATCAGCCCTAGGTTGTTGATCTTGATTCTCCTTCCCCCTAGTGAAGTTAAAGGAAGTCAGATGCCTCCCCCATGCCATTTTTACAGGTGTTGGTGAAGAATGTTGAATACACCATGGGCTGCCAGAAGAATGAACAAGTCTGTCTTGCAAGAATTACAGCCAGAATTTTCCTTAGAAGCGAGGATGGCAAGACTTCATCTCACAAACTTCGGACATGTTAGCAGGAGGGACTAGTCCCTGGAGGGGGACATCATGCCTGGTAAAGTAGAGGGTCAGTGAAAAAGAGGAAGACCCTCAACAAAATGGATTGACACAGTGGCTACAATAACAGGTTCAAACACAGTGACAATTGTGAGGATGGCGCAGGACGGGGAAGTATTTCGTTCTGTTGTATGGAGAGTCATTATGAGTTGGAACCAACTAACAACACCTAACAACAACAACAGTAACAAACCTCTAGGCACAAAACAAGATAATGGACTAATGCACCAGGAAAGAGGAGTTTATGCTAATAGACAAGGAAGAGAACAAAAATAAACAAATCCATAATGTAGGACCAATGCAAATATTTCATGTCGTTTTGACTAAAGCTGTTATGCAACCTGTTTCCACGTGAAAGACAACATTTTGACTACCACTGCAATACTTAATAACCAATGCAAAGCAGCCCATCCTCTCTATTCCTTGTTTCAGTTCTAAAAGCTTTGAAGTATGAATGAGGATGACATACACCCAGGGCATTAGAAATTGATATTGATTCAGAGTTACTTTTTTTTTTTCATCAAGCAATATTTTTCACATTTTATTCACTCAATGGAAAGAAAACTTGTCATTCATAAAATTATTCCATATGCACCATTTAGATATTTATTTTAAAAATTGAAACAAAACGCAACAAGAATCTACATTCTTTCAATGACACACTATATATCTCTAAAGCCAGGTGTTCGTTGGATTAAAACAAAATGTTTCTAAACCAAACACCTCTAGATTTTTAGCAAGTCTTGAAACAATACGCACAAACCAATTCAAGTATACAACAAGAAATAAAGATTTTGCCTGTCACTTCAAACTCAAGCTTAGTTTCACTAAAACTTTTAAACATTTATCTAAAAACACAAATTTCTTGAATGAAAGTCACCATTAAAGATTTAAGAAGTCCAAAATACATTTAAAATGCTGCTCCACAGCAATTCTCACACACTGTTGGCGGGAATACTACACTTTGGAAAACTGACTCTATCCACTAAAGCTAAACTGACCCTATCTACTGAAGTAGGCTTATGGTCACATAGCCTATGACTCAGCAATTCCACTCTAGGTATACATTTAGAAATGTATACAGATATGAACCAAAAGCCTTGTATAAAAATGCTTGCAGGAGCACTATTCATTATATCTCCAAACTGGAAACAACCAATTGCCCAGTGACAGCAGAATGGATAACCTGTGGCATATTCGGACATTAAAATACTAAACAGCAATGAAAATAAACACACTACTACCACATGCAACAACACAGATGAATCTTACAAACATAACATAGAACAAAAGAAGCCAGACATATCCAAGGCACAACAATTGGTCTCTATTCACCTGAAGCAACAGAGAAAGAAGAGTCAGGAATAGGAGGAGGAAATGGAATGTGTGGCTAATTGCTTCCATGAACAACTGTCTCCTTTTCCATGAGATCAGAATTAGATGGTGCCTGACTACTATTACTGAACATTTTGATCAAAGATTCCATAGAAGAATCCTGATAAAAAGTGGAAAAATGCAGAATAGAATTTCAAATTCTCATGGACTCCAGAGTTTCTGGAGCCATGGAGGCTGGATGAACCCCTGAAACTATTGCCCTGAGGTAATCTTTAAACCTTAAACCAAAAATATTCCCTGAAGTCTTCTTAAAACCAAACAACAGCTTAGCTTAACGAGTAAGAAATGTTCTGCCTTGAGCATTATGCTCTTTTAAGAACTATCTATATGGGATCAAAGTGACAACAGCACTCAAAAGAGTAGATAGGAATATTTAGGGGGCAGTTAGTTTATGTTAGTGGGGGAGGAACTCAGAAAAGGAGGGTAAGAATGGTTGCACAACCCGAAGAAGGTAATGAACGTCATTGGAATCGTACAGGTAGAAACGGTTGGATTGGTGTATGTTTTGCTATGTATATTCTCAAAAACAATACAGAATAAATAAAATTTTAAAAAAAAAGGGAGCCAGACACAAAAGAATGCATACTACATAATTATGTCCACATAAAGTTCAAAAACAGGCAAGACTAACCTATGCTGTTAGAAGTCAGTAGAGGAGGAAGGAGGGCAGTGAACTGGAAGGGTCAAGGAGGCCAGCTAGGCTGGTAATTCTTTGTTTCTTGACCTGGTATAACATAACATTGGTATGTTCACTGTAAAATTTGATGGAGCTGTACACTTGTGATTTGTGCACTTCTCTGTATATATTTTAATAACAGGTTTACTGAAACAAAAAGCAGGCTGTTCTAAAATTCAGCAAATAATTTATTTTTACTGTTCTATGAAAATGAATTTTCCATATCAAAAACAGTTATTTTTATTGAAATAGCATTATTCTACATAAAAGGGAAAAGAAAGATGTAAAGGAGCATACATTCATACTATAAAATAAGAATATAAGTTATCCTTACATCCATATTGCAGTTAACAGACAAATAATCTTTTTCAACATATCAACTTACCTGAGTTGCTTTGCATAGCTGAGTTCAATCTCTGTCCTTTCCTTTACAAATTTGATGTATTTCTCAAGAATATCAATTCCCCACTGTGTGTGTTTTTCTAAGTTGTCAAACTGATCCTGTTAAAAAGATCAAGAGAGAGTTTATAGTCTTTCTCTATGACTAAAGTGATTTCAATTAACAATTCTCTCAACAACATATTTATACACAGAAAGTAGTACTAATATTTTCCATGATTGTTACTTGGGTGCTTTTTTGTTGAGCAGTTTTAAATCAACATTACCAAATTTGGTTTGAAAACTGCCTGTAGTACTGAACTCTGACCCATTAGTTCATGTTCCGTATTCTTACTAGGAATATGGTTTTTGGATACAATTAATGTCCTAGTGCAAAAGAAAATGTCTTTCCCAGATACCAACAACTGACAAATGAAACACAACAGGTGAAACAAACTCACACTATTAGCACCTTAACTGTTCCTGCCGGGAAATCCTTCAAAACAGCTGACTGAAACCAAGGGCAAGGAAGTAGGAGGGGGAAGAGTTAAATGCTGCTTTCTTCAAACAAGTGAGTGAAATAACTTACACGGACTTTATTCACTCAAACTAATTGAACCTAAACTATGTGCCAGGAATGGTGCTTGGAAATGGGGAACCAAAACGAACAGAAACCTGCAGCGTGCCTTGAGCTTCCTTGTCCGGAAGAATGAGAGGCAAGTATTCCAGCAACAGGGAATGCAAAGACATGGAGATGTCCAGGAATCAGGGGGATTTGTCCTGCTGGAGCACAAGGTGGTAGTGAGGGCAAGATGCAACGGGAGGGATGGTGGTGAGTGATAAGAGTAAGAGACAGTCAAGAGCTAGATCACCCAAGGCCTCAAATGCCAACCCAAGGAGATTAGACTCTCTGGTAGGCGTGTGTGAGCCACTGAAGGATTTATAAGAAGAGCTTCAAACCGGTTCTTCCCAGTTTAGTCATGGCTGAAGAAGCAAAACCAGAACAGACCCAATTTTTTAAAATTTGGGTGAACCAGAACAGGAAAAATTATGAGTGGCAGCCCTGCTAGAAACCTAATCTCCTTCTTAGAAAACAAGGGTGGTGTATGCGTTGCATGGCAACCAAATCTCTTGCCCTCAGATTTTGAACAGAGTCAAAAACAGAGGTACCCAGCTCAAAGATGGCGGCCGACATTGCCTCTTTGAATGTGTGTCGCTCTCCACAGTCCTGCCAATAATCCAATCTCATTCTCAGTCTCCTGAAAGGGCTCACTATGCCTCTTCCGAGTCTCCCATTCCGGGGCTTCCACCCATAATTTTTTCCATTCCGGTGATCGTTCTGGATCACCCAAATTCTAAAAATTTGGGTCTGTTCCAGTTTTACTTCATCAGCCATGACTGAACTGGGAAGAACCAGTTCGAAGCACTGTTTATAAGGGGAGGGGTATGACCATAGATATGTTTAGAATCACCAGGAGATGGAAATCAGGAGATTGTTCCAATAATCCAGATGAGAGAAAATGGAGGGCACAAGTGAAGGACTTTATAAACACTTAACAGAGAGAACTAGTTGTTCTTGACGACTGACTAGATATGGGGTAGGGAAGTGCTGGGGAATGTGAGGGAAAGGGAGGATTCTAGGATTGTCCCAGGTTCTGCCTTCTGTGACTAGATGGATGGTCCAGATAGGGAGGAGCAGCAGTTCAGGGGGAAAATTAAATGTAGTTTTGACATGTTGAACAAGCGGCTGACATGTCCACAAGTGAGTTGGGAACAAAGGTCTATTTAGAGCTCAAAGAGGTAGGCCTAGATCCAGAGGGCAGTGAGTTGGTGGAACTGAAGCTATCAACAAGGATGAGAATGCCAAAGACTACTGCAGCTCTGCACAGAATTAGTAAAGAGGGCCTGACTCAGGAAGGAGAGGATGACAAGATGGAGAAAATGAGCCGGGGAGAGCTTTAACACAACACTGCAGGGAAAAGAATTTCAAGTGAGGCAAGGGTGGAACATCTGTCGCATTTTGAGAAGTAACAGTAATACAGGATGAGTCGAAAGATCAGGCAAGATTCAACCCCCAACTCTGGCATTATATGGAGATAGGCCACCGAACATCTCGAAGTTTTAGCCATTTGCCTATAAAATGCAGATATAATCTCTACCCAGAGGATCATGTAAAACGAGGAAGTGCCAAATTAAATATAAAAATACAAAATTACCACTTAATCTTATCACATGCTTGTGCAGTCAAACAGTACACATTCAAGGTCATCCTCCAGCTTGTTTTTTAAATCCAGCATCCTCAGTTTTGAGTCTGCCATTGTGCTTTGATTCTATTTTCCATTCAAAGCAGTGCAAACAGTAAAAGGAAAAGATTTTCCATATAAACCAAACCTGAGTGGGGTTAGGCAGGTGGTAGAGTCAAAAACACTGTTTCTTAAACTTAAGAAGTCCTCTTCTGAAGAAAAATAATTTTCTCAACCCCTCCCCCTCAGGTCCACAGAAAACAATTTGAGAAACATTCAGCCTAAGAAATTAAGGTCTTATTTTACTAGAATGTTTTTTGAATAGAAAATAATTATTGTAGAATCTTTGCCTTTATAACAATTTTAAGTATTATGAAAATAAAGGACAAAAATTTTAAGTTCTCTCTGATTCTTGGTCCATCAGATCACATATTCTACAAACCCCTTGATTCCATTTCAAGAAATACTGGCCAGGAAGGCTATTTATGCTATCTATAAAGAAAAGAGTTGT
Source organism: Dugong dugon (assembly GCA_030035585.1). Lineage (NCBI taxonomy): Eukaryota > Metazoa > Chordata > Mammalia > Sirenia > Dugongidae > Dugong > Dugong dugon. Next base: position 74,633,959 of record CM057471.1, read on the forward strand.
CAAGCAAACTAATAGTGTAAATAAGACTGTTGTTGTTGTTAGCTGCTGTGGAGTTGGCCCCTGACTCATGGTGACCCCATGTACAACAGAACGAAATGCTACCCAGTCCTACACCACTTCCATGATTGGCTGGCTGTGATCCATAGGTTTTCATTTGCTGATTTTCAGAAGCAGATCACCAGGCCTTTCTTCCTAGTCCATCTTAGTGTAGAAACTCCATTTAAACCTGTTCAGCATCACAGCAACACAAAGCCTCCGCTGATAGATGGGTGGTAACTGCGCATGAGGTACATTGACTGAACCACTAATGACCTCTTAACAAGATTGTACATCTCTTTAAACTATTTGAGAAAAAAATATACAAACAATTCATGAAATGATTACAAATTATTCTTACCTATTTAGAGCAAGGCTTCTCTAAAGCCTTCTGCTAACTGGTAACCCTTTGTTGATCGGTTTCATAGCAATCGTATTTATTTAAAAACTCCTTTACACAACCCTCCTTCCATTTGGGAACCCTCTCTCTGTATAAATTGCCATCATTTCCAAATGAACAAGTAACTTCCATTTCCAGGTAAAGTCAGACACTGACGAAAACTTGCTAAGAGCATACATATGCTCTAAAGATTTCAATCTTGTCCTACATATTTTTCTCTAACATATTTGTTTGCCATTCTTTTTAGTCCTGATGTATGCGATGTAAGAGGGCAGTGGTGGTTCAGTGGTAGGATTCTCATCTTCCATGTGGGAGACCTGGGTTCAAGTCCCAGTCAATGCACCTCATGCACAGTCACCACCTATACATTAGTGGAGGCTTGCATGTTGCTGTGATTCTGAACTGGTTTCAGTGAAGCTTCCAGATTCAGGTGGACTAGGAAGAAAGGCCTGGCAATCTACCTCTGAAAATCAGCCAATGAAAACCCTACGGATCACAACAGTCCGATCCCATTGTGCATGGAGTCGCCATGAGTAGGGAGCCAACTCGACGGCAGCTAACAACAACATACACTATAAAGCAACAGCTTTTGATACCAAAACTCTTTCTAAAAATCTGCATTTTGAATTGAATCCACCTTAAAAATTACTGGCTTCAAACCAACAATATGTTTTCAATAAAGTTCTCTGTAGTGAAGAACATTCTGCAAGCTGTAATAAAGTACTTAAACAACAAGGTCTAAATAAGACAGAAGATCTTAACAATAAAACTCTTCTTCAGTAACAAATTAGTACTTAGTCATATGTTTGTGAATATAGCATAATTCTTTTTATGTAATATTAAAACATCTCTGATGATGCCACACTCTACTGCTGCTATCACATGAATCACTTTAGCAGGGACTTTTCTGACAGTGGGGAAAAGAAAATCTAAAACAGATGAAAAACTAATCAACCTAGTTACATTCTTGGGTAAAATATGGAAAGCTTAATGGAAAAAAACTCCTAATCTTAAAAAGACTCCTTTGTGAGCAAACATTACAAATGGTCCTTTAAAAAAAACAGTCTCTGCTACTTTGGGGATGATGCCGTTACAAAAAAATGCATTCCATCCTGTTTGATGCCACATGACAGCAGTTCTCAAGACCCTTTTGCCCTCTTCAAAATTACTGAAGACCCTCAAAGAGCTGTTTAGGTTATATCTATCAATATTCACTCTCTCAGAAATTAAAACCGAGAAATTTTAAAAATATTTATTCATTAATTTAAAAAGACAATGACAAATCCTTTACATGTTAACGTATACCACATTTTTTTATTTTAAAAAAAATAGTGAGAAGAGTGGCACTGTTTTACACTTTTTGCAAATTCCTTTAATGTCTGGCTTATCAAAAGACAGCTGAATTCTCATAGATGAAAAAAATAAGACTTCACACAGACATGTAGTTAGAAAAGGGAGGAGTATTTCAATAGTCTTTTCAGTTAATTGTGGATATTCTTCTTTGATACCACACTAAAACTAGTCAAATAGTTTCTTAAAGGTTAGTTGCACTGTGAAATCTGAAACCATAGCAATGAACTTTTTAGACTCGGTTACATTAAAATTCACTGGTCCATCTTGCACTTTCAATGGGTCTTTTACTTGTGCATAATTGTGTAACATCATGCATTGCTCACTTAGAAAATATTATTTCACTGATTTATGCACATCTTCCAAATGCTGACACATTCATTATAAAATATCAAAAATCACAGTTGTTTATATTATTAGCTATCTCATGAGAAAAGTCTTTAAATACTTGGAAATTGTCACCTTCACAGTGGTGACCTCTTTTCAAAATTCTAATTTTCACTTAAAACCTAGAATTGTATCATTGGTAACAAACAGTCAGTTCTTTCCTTTAAGTGACAGGCTCACTTCATTTATTTCAAGAAAATATCTGCCAAATAGCCAAGAGTTGGTATGTCAGTCATTCCGCAAAGGAAATTGGTAGCCCATGAAAAAGCACCTTGTTCTGTTCACAACTCAATCGCACAAGTGTTTTGGCATTTATTAAAGTGTTTTATGCATATCTCCTATTTTATCACACATATGATTAGAATACATATTCAAGGGTCAAGATTTAATAATATTAATGATCTTTACTGTTTCATCCAGGACATTTTTAAATAAAACTGAGTTTTTTGTTTTTTGGTTTTTTTGACAGCTAGCAAGTGGTGGTGAAGAATACAGTAACTACTAGTATAGTTTGGAGCCACTGCCTTGATTTGAGCTAAGGTACCAGCAGTTTTACTCACCATTGCTTTTGCACCATCAGTGCAAATATCAACCCAGTGAAAAAGACAATGTCCTAGTATCATTACAAAAATAATTTTGACTTTACAGACCCCCTGAAAGGGTTTCAGGAACCTCCAAAGGTCTGGGGACCACAGGTTGAGAACCACTACCATATGACAGATACTCTAAAATTTCTATTTGAAAACTACTTATTTCCAAAGATTAAAGAAGTTAGGTAATACATGACCTAATGGAAAATAACATTTAATTTATAAGTGCATACTATATATATTCAACTATTAACTCCAAAATTGCCCAGAGGACTACAAACGTATATTTACAAGTTACTGGTTACAACCTGATGGGTCCCTTTAGACAACTTCCCTAAAGCCCTCTCTTGACCTCACACAGTTCCTTGAATTCAAACCAACCAAAGGTTTGTGCCAGGAGCTTTCAGCTATGAGAGGCTGAGCAGACTGAAAAGACAAATGAGGAAGGTGCATTTGAATTAATGTACCATTGCTGTATTTTACAGTTATTTCCAGGTTTGGTGTTATGTACTATACTGTGATTAAATTAAGCATCTTTATACTTTGGAGATTAAACCAGAATAAGTATAAACTATGACACTGGTTTAGGCCATTATATCTTCAGATTTCCTATAGAATCATGTTCAATAAAAACAAATTTTGCCTTCATATGCCTATAATATAAACCTGTCAGTCAGTTAAGAATGGCCTCTCTAGGTCAGTATATAATGATAAATCTTGGTTATTCAGGAAGTTTTTCTGAAATCTAATTTTTTTTTCAAATTATGCAAATTCTTCACACAGGAACTACATTCAGAAAGGCATTTCCTTTCAGGATGAGTAGAACCCAAGTCAAGGAGCCCCGGTGGTGCAGTGTTTAAGTGCTCAGCTGCTAACCAAAAGGTTGGCAGTTCGAACCCACCAGCTGCTCTGTGAGAGAAAGATGTGCCAGTCTGCTTCAGTAAAGATTTCAACTTTGGAAGCCCTATAGGGCAGTTCTATTATGAGTAAAACTATGAACTGGAATCAACTCAATGGCAACAGGTTGGTTTTGGGTTAGAACACACATCATCCACGAGGAAGTTTATCTCCAAAGTAGACACCTTCATCTTTTAATATTACGGTTCTTGTAATTGAAAAGTGTACAAAAACAACATTATTCAAAATCCCTGGAATAAGTCAATCTAGCAAGAAACGAAATTGCTTAAGTTATCTGCATGTAAATGCCTCAGACTCAAGGAAAGAGGATTCTGAGGCCAGTCCTCTCCATGAATAAATCCCTCTCAACACAGCAAGGTTTTCTCTCACTGAAGGGAAGTATCCTTTCCATATTACCATATCCGCTTCCTTCTGCACTATCTAGACTGTTATTTTAGGATATTCTAAGCTTTGATAAATGCACTTTCCTCAAGACTTGAGCACTTTGAGAAACAGACATTAAATGCCTCTATTTAAACAGAATCCCCTGGGATGATACTACTGGTATTAGCTTCCTCTTACCTTTGGGAGACAAGTATCAAAAGGTACAGTTTACCCAAAATATAACTGCAACAAAGCCTCCATTTTCAATGTTTTAAAAAAATCAATTTGATTCTGAATATTAAAGTAGCTGTATATACAGAAACAAAAAAAGTTTTATAAAACTTCATGGATAAAAATGTATCATCACAAATACCACCTGAAACTGTATTTCTCAAGCTTTTAAGGAAGACTTCAATTAACTTCCATGGACAAATTAAGATTTATTTTATATATTAATAGCAGAAATACCCAAATATAATTTTTCAACATGAAAGGTTCAGACCTCGAGGTAATGAAAAAAGCATTACCCAAAGTGACACCACTGACAGAAGAGAAAATACATTTGTTTACCACATAAAGAATAGATAAAATGTAAAAGGCAGAATTACAGGATTTATTGCAAGGAGTACAAATAAATACTTTGTATTCTAACATTACAAGTAGCTACAAATTTCATCAAATCACATATTTATCTGCTGTCTCTGGAAATCGAGAGTCTTTGAATGAGAGTGGTATGCTCCCTAGGTTGAAAATACCTGCTAAAGTAGGAACCTGTGATGTAATTGACAAAATAGGAGATACAACATCACAGTTCTATGGCTGGACAGTGAGGTTAATACAACAGATTTTCATTAGAAAGAGAAGGCACACAAATGAAAAGAATTCAGAATTTCTACAGCTTGCCATAAAGCAGGTACAAACTTAAGCTTATTTGCTGTGACTAGCCCCAAGTCTGTTACTATTCTGAAAATGAAAGTACAAAGGAATTATTTTACATTCATGGTTCTTCCTAGCAAATGCTTTCTAAACACAAGAGGTTTAAGAACGTAAATGAATACAAGATAAAAATACACCTATGGGTTAAAAAAACAAAAAAACATCTTTAGCTGAAGTTTAAGGGGCATATAGGTAAAGTTAATGATAAAAAGAATGTGGAAAGTCACACAGAATATGAAAAGCTATACTTGGTATCCTTTTATAACAATAATTATATTGTGTAAAAGGGCAGTAAGGAGGCTGGTGTTGGATGTACAACAAACTGGAAGGCACAGAAAGAAAACTCAGGGCTAATGAATGCAACAATGCCTAAACTAAATGCAATGTAATCTTACATTGCATCCTGAAATGAAAAGAAAGGGGAAAAAATATCACGTGTAGAAAAAGCACCAGAATTTTGACTATGCTGGAGTTTGAGCGGGTAAGATTTGGAGGGGAAATTGCTATGGAATTTGCTCCTTGAAGAGGTGCAATAAACTTCTTGCCTATTTCAATGTTCTTAGAACACCTTAGTCATTTCCAGTTGTCCTCTGTTCCTTTGGATACAGTAAAAGCAACAAACAAATAAAAACAAACATCTGTAACTGCCCCAAATAAGCTGAGTGAAACATTGTAAAGAATAAGGTTTTCAAGAAAGAAAACATTTTTAAAAGTGCTTACTTTTTAAAGTATTTTTTTTAAAGCTAGTTAATTAAAAAAAATTATATGTAAAAAAATACTCCAGATGAGCAAGTAAACAGAAGAAAAGTATGAAGGATGATGAAGCTATAAAAGTAGGCTTAGAAAGACATATCTAACTTGTAACTGTGGTGGGCTGGGTTAGTTCCAATGAAAGACAGAAACTCGTCACAGAAAGCAAAATCTTGCTCTTTATAATAAAAAATGCTCTGTGTCTCTTTGTGACAGAACTCAAGGAAGGCTTAGTCAAACCGTCATTATAAGACGCATGTCTGTAAAACAAACGTTCAGTATCATCAGTGATTGACTTCACCTGGAAATGGAAATTACTTGTTCATTTCCTGGCTTCTGTGCATCAACTTGGACAATGAAGGCTGTCTAAATATAAATTGGTCTCTTTCCTGAGCCTGTTCAATCAGCAGATGCAAAGATTCAGGCTCCTTCCCCTCCTCCAGCTGTCCTGCATTTCTTTAAGCCCTGGAAAATTGTGCCTCTCAAACATCCCATACCATTCTCCACAGGTGACTTCTCTCACCAAGACACAAGTTCAAGACTAACCCAAGGGCAGAAGAAAAGAGGGAAATAGAGAAAAGGAGAAACCACACTCTACATACCAGAAGAACTATGAAGACAATCCAAAGACTAAAGCAGAGCAAAGTAAAGTCCTGACTTATTTCTAAATATTTACATGGAAGACACTACAAAATATTACAAAATATCAAAGAAAATATTTCTAAAGGCTCTGGCACCTGAAACTCAGTGAATACCAACAAAAAAGATTTCCCATCAAAAATCTTATCAATTAACTTATTTCCAATTTTAGGTAAAGAAGATTAAGTATACACATGTATGGCATCCCTTTCTAAGAGAAGGGATCCTAACTCACAGCTCGGCTGTCACAGTTGAGCATCTGACCCAAAGGACCAAACAACAGGCTAGACTAGACCAATCAAAAACTCTCTGGGAATGAGTGCTGGAGCTAAAAGGTGAAAATTCCTGGGAAGTAATTTTTGTCTACGTGCATGCCAAATTAGGAAAAATACTAGTCTGCACAGATGAAGAATAAAGCAGAGATGCAAGACAACACTACACTTAGTATTCAAAATGGGAGTAGATGCGAGTTTTCCACTAGTTGATTAAAGTCCTTTGTAATACTGGCTTGTTCTTCTAGCCCCTGGTTCTGTAAGATATCTCTTGGAACACACCCTCCGGGCTGCCAATCCAGCAGCTATCCACTGTCCCAACTCTTCTTTCTTTTGGCAGAGCACCTCTCCTATTATGAGATCACTTTCCCGGTCTCCCTTGCAGCTAGGACATGGGACATGTGACATCACTATGGCTAACCAGATGTAAGTTAAAAACAGATGAGATGTAGCGAATGTCTACTAGGTGGCTACCAAGAAAGGTTTTCTTTCCTAATAAACTCCTCCCTTTCTTTACCTGATATGGTCATAGCTGCCTGTGATGCTTGGCACTGCTGCAACAATCTCATAACCACCTTGCGACCACGAGGAGGAAACATCACCGATAAGCTGGGAACGGTTGAGCCAAAAGATGCAACACACTTGGCTCTTTGACGATGCTATCACTTAACTGTGACACCACCCCTGGAATCTCCCCAGGGCTTCTAACTGGTTTATTGTAGTTCAAACCACCACTGGTTTGAAATGCACTGAGAATGTGCATTTCTAGCAGGTTCCCAGGTGATGCTAATACTGCTGGTAAGGGACCAATTCTAAGAACCAGTAGTAGCACAGTGGTTCTAAAAAAAAAATGTATTATACATAAGAATCACCTGGGGATCTTGTTAAAATGTTGATTCTGATTCAATATATCTGGGGTGGAAATGCAAATTATCAGCATGGGTTCAAACCAGAATGAACAGGTTTGAAGCCCTGAACCTCCCTTCCTCAGAACACCCTGTAATGTGAGATAATAAAATAAGCATCCCTATTGCCTTATGGGGCCCTGGTGGCGCAGTGGTTAAGCATGTGGCTGCTAATCAACAGGCTGGCAGTTCAAATCCACCAGCCACTCCTTGGAAACCCTATAAGGCAGTTCTACCCTGTCCTATAAGTTTGCTATGAGTCAGAATTGACTTGATGGCAATGGGTTTTTGGTTTTATTGCCCTTATGGTCTAAGTCACTTTTCTTTGGGTCTTCCATTACTTGCAGCCTAAAATATCCTAACCCCTATGCCTGTCTCTCCAATAAATTGCAATAATTCAACCACTTTTTTAGGGGCCCACCTACGAAAAATAGAGCCTATGGAAATTAGTTTTAAACTGCCGAATGATCTCTCATAGCTGGCAATGGAAACCTTGATAGCCAATAGAAACTGCTCATTAGCGCCCCTCCTCAAGTGGTGCCTAGGGCACACACCCTACCTGCCACACAACAGTTATGCCTCTGCACTTCTTACTGAGAGCTGTACAATGGTGGCAGCAGTAATAGTAGTAGTACCATCAGAACCTGTCTAACTTCAGGGGGAATAATGACCAGATTAGCCCAAAGCTGATTCCCATGAGGTAGAGGTCAGATGTACTTTCACCATCCAACCTTTTTAACAATTCTGACACCAGGTGTCTCTTCCATGGCACTCTCTATTTCCTTTCTGGGTTTGATGATCTGTTGCGATGGCCACACAGAACTCACAGACCATACTTACAGTTAAGTGGTTTATTAAGGAAGTAACAGGGTACAACTCGGGATCAGGATCAGTAGGCTACAACTCAGGATTAGTAAGCATGTAGGCAAAGTCTCCCTTCTTCAGTGCAGGGCAGCTCTCTCAGCTCCTCTTGGCTACTACACAGGCTTCTTTTTGGCCCTGAGGACAGGTTCCTCTGGGCCCCCTGAGGACAGGCTCCTGTTGGCCCTGCTGTCTGTCATCACCAACTCTGTCACAGGGCCCCTTCTGGGCCTATTGCCACCAGCTCTGCTGCTGGGCCCTTCTGGGCCTTCACTGTCTTCAGTATTACAGGCCTTGACCTGTGTTATGGCTCTTTTATGAGGTTCCTTGCCTCCTTTCTCTCTCTGCTTCTTTTCTCTTCTTCCTTCTTCTTCCTGTTGCTTCTCTTCCTGCTTCTTTCTGTCTCTAAAAACTTCTGTGAGGATGGCTGCTTATATACACAACTCCTTATCAATTTCAAGGAATGGCCCCTACCAGCAGGAGGCCACAAACTGATCAATCCCTCTAAGTAGGGCACAGATACTTCATTTATACAGTAGGCTATAATCACCTTATTTGCACAGTCTATTGACCCTGCAAGGTACATACTGATTCCCAGTATTATGTGGTTGTCTACCATTTTGTGATCTGATATGATTATCCTATATGTTGTAAATTCTAACCTCTATGATGTTAATGATGCAGGACTCAATCCACAGGATTAGATTGTATCTTCAGTCAATCTCTTTTGAGATATAAAAGAGAGAATCAAGCTGAGAGGATAGTGACCTCATGCTACCAAGAATGAAGAACCAGGAGTGAAGCGTGTCCTTTGGACCTGAGGTCCCTGTGGTAAGAAGCTCCTAGACCAGAGGAAGACTGATGACAAGGACCTTCCCCCAGAGCTGACAGAGACAGAAAGTCTTTTCCTGGAGCTGGCACCCTAAAGTTGGACTTCTAGCCTCCTAAACTGTGAGAGAATAAATTTCTCTTTGTTAAAGCCATCCACTCATGGTATTTCTGTTATAGCAGCACTAGTTAACTAAGATAAGCTGATAATATTGTGAACTATAATTTATTTTAGTTTTGCATTCTAAAAATAGTTGCTGTCTTGGCACTGACACTTTCAGAAGTGGAATTAAAATGAGCGAATAGGCTTAACAGGAAGGACACTCAGCTATAAACGCTGGATTTTAAAATAATTTATTGAGCTAAATATTAGGAGAAGAACCATTACACACTATTAGTGCAGGCCCACGGTCCCTTACTTCCAAATCCAAAATCTAAAAAGTTCTAAAAACTCAAAGCTTTTTCTTAATTCATCTGCTGATAAACCTCCCCTGACACTATTTATAGTCTACATTTATCTCATTTAGTATAATTATTTATACCTTTCATGACAGAAATATTAATGTTATGTAGTATATCAAATATATCAAATATTTTAGCTATATCAAATATATAAAATATTTTAGAGTTTAGAAAGGAACTATAATAAATATATTGTATTTATTAGGAATATTATTATATTTCTAATAATATAAAGGAACTATATTTATTGTAGTTCCTTTCTAAACTCTAAAATAGTTTTAATTCCAAAACATATTTTGCCCCCAAAGTTTTAGATAATGGATAGTAGAACTAATTTTGGGAAACAAGTTACTCCATAAAGCAAGATAGAGGACTAAAAGGTAAAAGGACTGGAAAGGAAGAAATAACTGTCATTATTCACAGATATAATTAACTATGTGGAAAATCCAAAAGAATCTACTGATAAATTATTAAAGAGTTTAACAAGATTGCTGGATATAAATACATAAAACTCAATTGTTTTCTGCACACCAGCAACAAACAGATTGTGAAAGTTTTAAAACTAAGCATTTATAATAGCATAAAAAATAACAACTAGAAACAAACTTAATAAAAGATGTGCAATCTTCATGGAGAAAATTACAAAACTTTGTTAAGGACACCAAAAAAAACTAGGATAAATGGAGAAATAGACCATGTTCATGAATTAAAAGGCTATATATTATAAATATGTCAGTTCTCCCCCAAACTACCTATAGATTCGATAAAGTTCCAATTAAAATCCTGAGAAGTTTTTCAGAGAACATAATTCTAAAATTTAAATGGGCTTGCAAAGGTCAATTAATAGATAAAACACTCTTAGAGAAGAACAAGCTGAGTGTATTCACCATATCAGATACCAAGTTATTATAAAGTTAATTAAGAGGTGATGAACCAGGGACAGAAAAATAAATAAATGCAACAGAACAAAAAGGCCAGGAACATGCTCGTGCATAAAAAGATCCTTGATACAGAATAGAGGTGATCATGCAGAAAAAACAAGAGTCTAATAACTAAGGGCTTGGGTTCTAGAGCCAGAATGAACTGGATTAATTCCCACTCTTCGGTGTACCAGCTATGTCACATGGAGCAAATTACTTAACCTCTCTATGTCTCTCATTTCTTAATCTAAAAAGCGAGTGTAAAGCAGGATCTATTTGTAGGGTTATTATAAGGATTAATTAAGTTATCTCAGTAAGTGTTAACGCTATCATCATTATCATATACCAAGCGGGGAAAAATAGACTATTCAATTAAAGATGCTGGAATAACTTCATATATATTGGAAGAAATTAAATCATATCTCTACTTTTTAAAACCAAAAACCAAACTCGTAGAGTCGATTCTGATGAATGGCAACCTTGTAGGAGAGAGTAGAGCTGTGCCATACGGTTTCTAAGGCTGTAATCTTTACAGAAGCAGATTGCCAAATCTTCCTCCCACTGAGTGGCTGGTGGGTTTGAAGCGCCGACCTTTTGGTTAGTAACAGAGCAGTTAACCACCGCACCACCAGGGCTCTCTTCTCTACTTCTTACAGTATATAAAACCCAATTCCAGGTAGAGGAAGGATCTAAACATAAAAGGCAAGACTTTAAGACAGATATAGATATAAATGTCTCTCTGATCTTGAGGTAGGGGCAGATTCTGAAACAAGACACAAAAAAGCATGCATCGTAAGGAAAAAAATTATAAACTTGACTATATAAAAACTAAAAACTTCAGTTCATGAATGGTTATCATAAGATTCCTGAAACTATTGCCCTAAGATAATCTTTAAACCTTAAACCAAAAATATCCCCTAAAGTCTTCTTAAAACCAAAAGTAGTTTAGATTAACTAGTAAAGAATGTCTGCCTTGAGCATTGTGTTCTTTTAAGACATATCCACACGAGATCAAACTGACAACAGCAACTTGAAAGGTTAGACAAGAACCTTAGGGGGCAGTGAGTTTATGTTAATAGGGAGGGACAAATCAGAAAAGGAGAGTGAAAATGGTTGTACAACTTGAAGAATGTAATCAATGTCACTGAATTGTACATGTAGAAACTGTTGAATTGGTGTATGTTTCTGCTGTGTATATTTTCAACAAGAAAAAAAAAGCTATTTTAAAAAAATCATAAGCATAGTATAAAGACAAAGCATAAACTAGAGAAGATATTTATAACACATATAATTAACAGGGATTAATATCTAGAATATAGAGAGAACTTCTTCAAATCAATTTTTTTAAAAAATAAAATAATGCAAAAGGAAAGGGGCAAAAAATAATGAATAAAAATTTTAAGGATGAAATGGTACTAAGCCTTCTTAGTCATCAGGGTAATGCATATTGTAACCGCAATGAGATACCATTTCACGCTCACCAGCTTGGCAAAAATTTACGTCAGAAAACACAAAACGTTAACAAGGATGTGGTGCAGCAGGAACACTCATAAACTTCTAGGGGACCTTGGAAAATATTGGTTTCATCTAGTAAAGCTGAAAATGTGCTTCGCCTACAACAATTCCTCTACTGGGTATATAATCTCAGAGTCTAGAACCAAGACAATTAACTCTTGCTCATGTGTACCAAGAGACATGCATACAAATGTTTAGAGCAACCTAATTCATAATAACAAAATACTGGACACAACCCAACTACCCATCAAATGATTCCATTTATATGGAGTCCCAAAACAGGCAAAATTAAACAATGTATATTATTTAGAGATGAGATACATTCATAAGTGATTTTAAAAAACTATAAAGAAAAGCAAGGGAATGATTTCTAATATAAAATTCTGATAATACTCACTTAGGGTGGGGAAGGGGGGATGTATTTAGAGATGGGCCATAGCAACCTTCTAGGGTAGAGTATATTCTATTTCTTTGTCTGGGTGACATGCACATAGATGTTTATTTTACTGCTATTTGTGTGCATATCATTCATTTCATAATTAGTATTTAATTAGTTAGTTTACAATTGAGTTCATGGGAAAATCTTTAGTACAAGAGAAACTTAAGATCACTTGAGCCTCTGCCAACTAGAGATCAAAAATGAAAATAAAACATTTATGAAATAAAATTTAAGTCAATAGAAGGAATCTATTACATAAAGTATTGAACTATTACTTTTTCCTTGATTGATGCACTTCCTATTTTGTTCCTATAAAAAGCATAAAAATTTCTTCAGAAAATGGGCATCATTTAATACCCAAGTATCAATTGATTATTGATCGCAAAAAAGACTTCACACTTGGGTGACAAATTTTTTTATATCCAGGATTATTACTGTCAAGAAGCCAAAAATATTTTCCACATACCACCACAGGAATATAATAGGTAATTTCCCTCAAATAAAACATACATGAAGGTTAAGAAAACAAAATATTATACTAAGCAACATTTGCTGTCTCTATTCTATGTAAAAAACACATTCATCTAGTCATTCATGCAACAAGCATTTATCGAGCACCTATTATTATGTGCCAAATACTATTCTAGGAATTGAGGACATAGTAGTGAACAGAAAACACAAATTCTCTATCCTCACGGAGCTGACATACTAATAGATCTTTACTTGTACAGGTTAAAAAGAAATCTCAGAAAGATTAGTTCAATATTAGTTTAGATTCCCATGAGGACAATTACTGGGCCTTCGGATATGAACATTTTAAAGCCCCCTGATACCTATTAGCAGGGATGACAGTCAAAATACTTAATAGCCAGACTCCCTGACCAATCAGAACAGAGACCAGCTGTGCTGAGAATCTCAGCTGTAAACCAACCTTGCCTATTGCCCAAGTCTTTTCCAGAAACTAAGAACACGCATTGCCATTGAATTGATTCCGACTCATAGTGACCCTATAGGACATTGTAGAACTGTCCCATAGGGTTTCCAAGGCTGTAACCTTTACAGAAGCAGACTGCCATGTCTTTCTCCCACAGAGCACCTCGTGGGTTTGAACATCCAAAGTTTCAGCCAAGCGCTTTAACCACTGTGTCACCATGGCTCCTTTTTCCAGAAAAGGTAAACCAATTGTACACCCACTAACAGTGTATAAAGGTCCCTATCTTGCTGAACCCTGACTAGAACTGAATATTACTATTTGTTTAAAAAAAAAAAAAAAACCGTTGCTTCTTTGCTAAGCAAACTGCTTTATGATGCATTTCTCTGATTATTTGTGAAGTTAAACCTTTTAGATATGTTCATTATTAGCCTCTGGAATTATCTCTTGTAATTTCTCTCTTCTGAATCTTTGTTCATTTATCTATTTAAAACTTTGTACTTACCTCATTAATTTGCATAAGCTCTTCATATATTAAGGTTAACTGTTACTTTAGAATAAATGTTTTTCCTAGTTTGATTTTAAAATTTTTACAATTTTTGACACACATACATATAAATATATAATCAGTCATGGTTACCTCAGGGAGTTAGAATTACAAGGGTCCTCCCAACCCCCATTTTACATTTCCCTGTGTGTTCCAAATTTTCTTCAATTAGCATTTTTTTCTGATTATCAATTTAGAACAATACTAATTTAATTCATAAAATTATTTTTAAAGACATCTAAGGAAATAATGAGCCGGAATTGACTCAATGGCAACGGCTTTTAAGGAAATAACACAAGGACATGTATCTTATCAAAATACCTTCTACCTTCACTTTACTGTATCATTATTTCTTTCTAGGCAATAATTCATAATGATGAAATAGCATAAATATTGCCATTTTACTACATTTGATGTTTTTACTAATAGGAAACATGCCTCTACTTACAGGTCATTTAACATGAACTAAAAACCTATGATTCACTTTTAACTGTCTTTCCCTCTAAATTTCCAAATCTGCTGCCAAATGCTGCCATCTTCATAATATCCTCAGCCTGACCATATACCACAAAGCACACTCAGCACTGTCTGTCACAGGTAAATCTAAGATTAGTTACCTCTTTCCATCAGCACGACCTCACTGGCGCCTGACTCATCACTTCCCACACCATCCTTCAAGACTAACACTGTACACATCACCCACTGTGCACCCTTCAATAAATAGTTGCTGAATGAATGAATGATTCAATGGAAACTTCTTCAACCATCACCATCTAATACCTTTTGTCCCTAGGTGGTGCAAATGGTTAATGTGCTCAGCTGCTAACCGAAAGGTTGGTGGTTTGCGTCCACCCAGAGGCACCTGGGAAGAAAGACCTGGCAACCTACTTCCAAAAAATCAGCTATTGAAAACTCCATAGAGCACAGCTCTATTCTGACATGCACAGGGTTGTCATGAGTTGGAATCAACTCGACAGCCACTGGTTTTAATTCCTTCTAGCCCAGAGATGGTCAGAGTCAGTTTTGTTCACGTACATACCTAATTATCCTGGATTTCAGGATGATATATGCCAGTCACTGCACAAGGCACTGGGGATGCAACCGAAATTAACAACAGCAGAGTACTGTACTGTTATGAACTGAATTGTGTCCCTCACCCAAAAGATATGTTGAAGTCCTAACCCCTTGTACCTGTGAATGTGACTTTGTTTGGAAATTGGGTCTTTGAGATATTACCAGTTAACACGAGGTCATATCAAGGTAGGTTGGGTCTGAATCCCATCTGAACATCATCCTTATAAAAGAGAACAGACGCAGAGAGAGGAAGGAAGGACATGTGAAGATGCATCTACAAGCCAAGGACCACCAAGAAATTCTTGGGGCTACCAGAAGCTGGTAGTGACAGACTCAGCAGAAAGAGGACATGGTCTGGCCAACACATTGATTTGGATTCTAGTCTCCAGAATTGTGAGACAACAAATCTGTTCTTTAAGCTACCTACTTTGTGGTACTTTGTCACAGCAGCCCCAGGAAACTAAGAGGATGGCTCATAGAGCTATTTAAAATATTATTTATGAAGAGAATGCAATAACATGAGAAATCTGCACATACCAGATTTATATATATATATATATATATATATATATTTTAAATTTCAAGCATGCCATCAGAAGCTCTCCAAGTCCCTGGAATCAGGTACAAAAAAAGTAAAAAAACAAAAACCTCTAGCACATGGCTGCCTTCTGTAGGCTGTTGCCACAAGAATGTGAGATATCTCAATGTTTATATACCTATAATCCTAGGACAAGTGTTTTCTTTTCATTAATTATACACGGGTAGTTAGTTCTACTTAATAACTGAAAACTATTCAAGTTTTAAAAATAAACACTGACAGATATTTCAAAGAAACCCATCATAATTTGGCTCTGTTTTTGAGTGGTTGTAAATTATTTTTAGCTTCATCTTATTTTAATGTTTTGAACTCCTATTTTGTATTACAAATTTCTTTTGGATAAATGCTAACACACTAATATAATATTATACTTTAAAAACAAGCCAAGAGTGCTGACATGTTGTGGGGATTGTAACCAATGTAGCAGAAAAATTTGTGTATGAATTGTTGAATAGGAATCTAATTTGCTGTGTAAACTTTCACCTCCTCTTAGTTATCTAGTGCTGCTGTAACAGAAATACCACAAGCAGACAGTTTTAACAAACAGAAATTTATTTTTTCACAGATTAGGAGGCTAGAAGTCCAAATTTAAGGTGTCAGCTTTAGCGGAAGGCTTTCTCTGTCTCCGAGCTAGGAAGGTCCTTGTCTCTTCTGAGCTTCTGCTCCTGGGCAATCTTCATGTGGCTTGGCATCTCTCTTCCCCCATATCTGCTCTGCTCCCTCTTCCTCAAAAGAGATTGATTCAAGACACACCCTACATTAATCCTGTCTCATTAACATAACAAAGACAACCCATACCCAAATGGGATTATAACCATGGTCAGAGAAGTTAGGATTTACAACATATATTTTTTTGGAGGACATAATTCAATCCGCAACACATCTAAAACACAATAAAATATTTTTAAAAAAGAGCAAGCTGGTCATACTAAGTATTTTATTGCAGGATGGAGGGATGTTTATAGGTCCTGCAGCATGAGGCACCCAACGCCAAGATTAAGTGCAGGGGCACTACCTACACTCCAATCTCAGTGCTCCCACCTAACTAGCTGTGTGAAGTTGCTTAACTTCTCTGTGTTACAGTTTCCTCATCTGTAAAGTGAAAATAATAGTTTTACCAACCTGATAAGGGTTGTCAAGACAGAAAATGAGTTAATATACATAAAGGGCTTAAAATTGGTACCAAGTAAGTAAGTAGCTATTATTACTGACAAATTAAACATAATAGCAGTATCATAACACAGGTCAATTGAGTAAGTAAAAGTGTCTTTAAAGCTAGATTCCATTCCCACTTTCTGCACATCAATTAGTCATGGCATAACCAGAAGGAATCCCAGTGTTGATGGTTACAGCCACAGCCCTGATTCTAAGAGCAGAATTCCCTGTGCTCCAGGATTGTTGGCAGGACCATCGGAAACCCCTAGTTGAGAGGGAAGTGCCCATATGTCAGGAATTCTTCGAAGCATTATGCAAATACAAGGAATTTTATTAGTCTGGAAAGGAGCTAGCAATTCAAAATAATCTATGTGGTCAATGTAACTGCCTAAAGCTTTTGGCAGGGGCATTAATTCCAATGTATCTTATTTTGTAACCAATATCAATCAAGTTAGTTTTTTTTTTCTTTTTTTCTTTTTGCAAATACCAGTAAAGATTTGGTAAGATTCATTTGAAACAAATGCCATCTATCCTGAACTCTCAGTCTCTTGAGTGCATTTTCGAGATGGGGAAATGAGGCACCGAAAGGTTAAAAGACTTATCCAAGGTCATGCAGCTAATACCTGAAAGAGATAAGAATTGAACCCGAAGCTCCAGAGTTTGTGCACTTAACCACTACCCTAGACAGTTTGCTTAGGATGATCCTTGCTTTTGGTTTCTTCTACTCTTTGTTGCCTACATACACTGTGCCAGGTCCTTTACGAATATTACATCTTTTTATGCCCACAACAACCCCGTAGACAGTATTGTGTCCTATTTTTTGACATAAGGTCATAAAGCAAAGTGTAAGTGGCAGAATCAGAATTTGAACCCAAGTATTATTCCATCCATGAATGAAAAAAAAGTGGAAAAACATTCATAAAGAAAGTTGAGGGTTAGAGGATACTTTGGGGTAGTCACTTGGGTTAAAAATCTATTAAACATTATGACTTGAGTGGGTGTTTTTGAAATTTTTAAATGGAGAGCAAGGAACTAGGTCTCCTGCCCAATCATAAGGATGGTAGTAATATTCCCAAATATTCAATTGTAAAGTTTAACGCAAAATGTAAAATTTTAAAAATCTACAGTAGTTGTTATCTTATAAAATATGGAAACAAGAGTATATATTTTCATGTCCTTCAGGTAGTACAATGCAAATTTCCATATCATTTTTAAACCCAAGTTTATTCTCGGTAAAGGAAATAAATTCCAACAACACAACCAGAAGAGGTTACCTTATAATCATAATAATAAATGTTATTATTAACAGCTATTAAAACAGTAAGTTTTGCCTCAAGAAAGGTTTAAACAGCCTTATTGTTCTCATCCAGTTCTCCAAAGCACCTCCAACATAGTATTTTGCTCCCAACTTTTATTTACTTAATAAATGAATGAATTTTCTAAAAATAAATGTGACTAGAGACCAATCAAGTGAGCTGATCATAACCTCATTATTGCAATATAACGCATTATGAATTCAACTTTTTTAATATTCCTGAAAATATGACCTTATTTTCTCTCGTCTAAAAACAGAAAACATTTAGCTCATAGACAGTATCTTCAGAAAGAGGCTATTTTATTAAATCATCTTACTTTGATAAAACATTACCCTCTGGGAAAAACTGTATTTTTTAAATAGTAGGAAAAGAAACCAATACAAATTCTTTTAAGTGGAAAACTAAAATCTGTAAACAATTATTTTTTCCTTTATAATAGCTCCACAGGATAAATTACCTGGTGATCTGCTCCAGTGAAGATTACAGCCTAGAAAACCCTGTGGAGCAGTTCTACTCTGTCCTAAAGGGTTGCTATGAGTCAGAATCGACTCCAGCGCACACAACAATAGCTAACTGCGCTAACAACATACCCAAGGATATAATGTTACTTTAAAATCTTAGTTTACTGCATTTATATTTTAATAACAATAAAAAAATACAGTAAATCCTTCTTTATTCCTGAGGTCATTCTCTTTGTTTCTTTATTTAAAAATAAATACTAATAACATAATTATGGTAGTATTTTAAAAGTACACTGACCCCACAGAAAAGTCAGGATTTCTTTAAATTAAGGAAACTTTCTCTTGGATGGTTCTATCAACACTATCAAGCATTTATAAGAAATGCTAATGAACAAAAAGGACATGGCACCTTTGTTTAACAATTATCAATAATCTACCATGTGGTAAGTTATAGGCATACAGTGTAATTTTTCTTAAGCAGTATAATAAACGTAGCATAAACTAGCAATAAATGTTTACTTCTTCAGGGAAGCTTTTAGGAATTCCTTGGATTAAGTTAGTTCTCCCATCTATGATCTTACAATATAACTTCCTTTTGTGGCATTGGTAAGAGTATAAACCTGCATTTGTCTGTGTAATTATTTGGCTAATGTCTGTCTTCACCACCAGACCGTAAGCCTTATGAGGGTAGACAACATGTCTGTGCTCTCCACTGTATTTCCCCAATACAGAAGAGAAAGAATGACTATTTTAGCAAAATACTAATTTAATAATATCTAAAGAGCCAATGTTAGTGAGAAATTTCTTAACATTATAAATATATTTATAGTTTTTAGAAGACTCAAATGACATTTTATACATGGCTAATTAAAAATTATTATAGAAAGAAGAGAAAAAAGAATTACTAGGGCTTGCTGTATTTCACTATCTCAAAACTTTATTTTTAGACTTGACATAGCATATAAAGAATATCTGGATCATTTTAAAGACAGTCAAAATAGTTCACTTTTACATATACAGTTACTTACCACTTACTAAAAATAAGACTGGAGCCCTGGTGGCACAATGGTTAAGAACTATGGCTGCTAACTAAAAGATCAGCAGTTGGAATCCACCAGCCACTCCTTGGAAACTCCACGGGGCAATGCAGCTAAACTGTGCTAGGAGAATTTCTACAAACTGAAAATCCTGTCCCCTGAAAACCTGAAGTAGGGGTCTTCATTTCAAAGAAGCAAGAATCATCTTTTGCTAGCTGGAAACAGTATAATAATACATCAAAAAAGATTATCAAATCATTATATTTTTCCTCAGACAAAAGCCAACATAAACCAGCCAAGCTGATTTTTTTTTTTTAAATTAAACTGACAATCAGATGCATTGGTTTCATAAAAACATTCTGTATGGGTTTAATAGTGGTTTCAGATAAAAGATACATCCATAAAATGTCTTAAGAAAATATTTTGCAATATCAATTTTGTAATTTGCTCTGATGTTTACAAAAATCAATGAGTAAAGTTGTAAAACAGATCATGACGACTGTTCCATCTGGAACCAAAATCTGCCACATAAATTCAAATTTGGCAATAATTAACTGGAAAGAAAGACACAATACCACCCCTGCTTATCTCGTTGTTTGTTTTAGTCTTTGGAATGGCCAGAGGGAAACCTCCAGTTTTTCTAATGGTCAAATGTACAATTGCTGATTTTATCTATAGACACTGGACTATTTTCACAGGGCCCCAGTAGATTAAAAACAAAACAAAAAAGGCTACAGAATTTGAGAGTAACTGCTACAGTTCCCTTTAAAGCTGTTTTTGTGATGTGCCTTTTAGGCAACAGACTATGTTTTAATCACATTTCTCAGTGTGAATACTAAGTGGGAAATTCCCATTGGCTGTCAAAACCCTAGAATGATACAAATGGCATCAACAGTGGTGTCTACCTAGGAAACAAAGCATAGATGTTCACATTCGTACTTACAATATAACTGTACTTTCTCGTTTCATCAGGGTATTCTATAATTGCCCTTTAACTTTTCTTGTGTTAGGCATTTTTCCCCCTTTTTGGTTTACTAAGTGCAATCTGAGAACAGTAATATAATAACTTTAAAGCTGTTTCTGTAACACTTAAACTACCTCACATCGACATTAAACCAAAGGTACTAAGAATTTAGTAATAACATCAAAGGTTACCAATAGGAATGGAGAATTAATATGCTAAGCCAATTTAGCAGAGATACAGTCTAATTCAAATCTTAAGCTTCTTGTACTCTGCTCTGAATGCCTTAACAGATAAAAGGAGGTTAACACTCAAGAACTTTGAAAGGCTGCCATTTTTTCAAGTGGCTGGCAGCTTTCAGCCCCTCATTCCCCAATACAGGAACAAGAGAGAGCATAAAGTGTGATTGGTCTGTGTGGATTGCGGGTGTAAGCACATGGTCAGATTTAGTAATAACTTCCCCTAACTAAAATCACTATTAAACAGATACACATGCATTTCCACAGCTGTTAAAAAAACAAAAACAAAAAAACTTCTCCAAAACAATGCCAAATTGCTAGTTATTTTTTCAAAGTGCTTCTGATACAAGATAACATAAAACTAGTAATTCAGAACAGATCCGTTTTAGGTAATCAAAATTATTATAGCAATTCCTAGAAACCTTGCTGTTGTTAGGTGCTGTTGAGTCACTTCTGACTCATAGAGACCCTGTGTACAACAGAACAAAACACTGCCTGATCCTGTGCCATCCTCACAATTGTTGCCATGTTTGAGCCCACTGTTGCAGCCATTATGTCAATCCATCTCGTTGAGGGTTATGATGGTTAAGATTGTGTGTCAGCTTGGCTGGGCCATGATTCTCTGTGTTTTAATGTAATCACTCCCATGATTGAATATACTGTGAGTAGCCAATCAGATGAAAGGGAGTCTCCTTGGGGGTGTGGCCCGCATCTGTATAAAAGCAGACGTTCTGGCTTTTTGCTCTTTCTGGATCCTGTGGCTGCTTCCTGTCGTCTCATCTCCCGTTCTTGGGACTTGAGCTGTCAGCTTATGTGCTGAACCTGGGATTCATCGATCTGCACAGCCTATGAGTGGGAGCCCTACTCTCCGACCTTCCGATCTTGGGCTTCCCAGCTTCTGCAGCTGTATGACTTGGGAGAGGCCTCTACCCTAATCCATGGACTTGGGACGTTCCAGCCTCTATAATCGCGTAAGCTGTTTCCTTGATATAATCTCTCTCTATATATATATTTATACACTTTACTGGTTTTGCTTCTCTAGAGAACCCAGCCTAAGACAAGGGTCTTCCTCTTTTTCACTGACCCTCTACCAAACATGATGTCCTTCTCCAGGGACTGGTCCCTCCTGACAACATGTCCAAAGTGAGACGAAGTCTTACCATCCTCACTTCTAATGAGCACTCTGACTGTACTTCTTATAAGACAGACTTGTTTGTTCTTCTGGCAGTCCATGGTATATTCAATATTCTTTGCCAATCTTACCCCTATTAAACTTAAGAATTATCATTCAATGTTTTCATATCTACCCCTACAGCACAATGCCTGGCACAGTACATGTTTGTGGAAGTGAATTACAACACAGGTAAATTTAAAAAATGTTTATAGTCAATCTAACTATAGTGGTTTAAAAAAAGAACGAAATAGTTATTTTCGGTCACAGACTATAATTACAGTAAGGTGTAAAAATGTCAAAGCTACTTGTATGCTCTCCGTGGAAACCATTTTCTTCTACTTCAGCTCATGTCTCTCATACACTCTGAGAAGACAACGATTAGCCAACTTGACTGAAAGCCTCTAAATACTGGTTTTAGTATATAGCTTGACAACTCATTTGATAGAAAATTAATTTGCAGAGTGAATAATTCCCAATTGATTTTTTGAGTTTGGTTTAATGTTGTGGGTATATTTTAAAATAGCACCTAACATACAACGATAACCTGTTTTGCAACAAGTGTACTTAGACAACCATTAAGGAGACTTCAAGCAGAACACAGTAATCCTTTAATTACTTGGGATAAAATTTATAGAACATTTCTGAAGATTTAAAGATCGACTGTTTTATATAGCATTTACCCTGGCTTTTAAATTTCCAAAGACCAGAAAGCTTTGCAAATTACCTCTTTGCCATCCTAGAGATAACTAAGATGCCTAGTACCAATCTGGTCCCCACTTCTGTGGCAGTAAATAAAAATAATCTTACTCTTTATCATCACTTTCTTTAAAACTGACCTCTCCACACACCCCCACACGCGCTTTTTAAATCAGTGTTTGAAAATCATGTGGATTAGCCAAGAGCCTGACCTGGTGTGTTGCCAAAGAACAAAATCCAACTGTTTCTAGGTGGGCAACTGTCTTATTTACTGAGCATCTACTATGTGCCAGGCACTATTCTAGGTGCTAGGGATACAGCAGTGAACAAATAAAAATCCTTGCCCTCATGGAGCTTAGCTTCCAAAGAAAGTTAGACAAATGCTAAATCTATTAACCTAGAAAATGGACATAGTAAAAATGGCTAACTTGATGTTTTCATAGAAATATTTTAAAATACAGATGATTTAAAACTGGATGATAAGGGCTCTTCTGTTCAGAGACTAAATAACAATGAAGGAATATATTACTTCTACTATTAACAGTACTGCTTGGTATACTAATTAGGAATATTTTACATAATTACAACTAGAAAATTCACAGTTTTTAATATGAGTTTACAAAGTCTTGGGTCCAAATGTACAGGGCTTACTTTGCTTTAGTGTCCTCAAGAATAAAAGTACCAGACAAATAGCATCACTCTCCTTTTCATACAAAGAATAAACACAATTTTTAAGAAAAATGTTATAAGAGTTATATGGTTATAAACTACTTTTTAGAGGCACTTTTTCAGTAAGGGTATGGCAAAATGGACACACAGCAATCAACCTAATTTAGAATGGTATTCTGCTAAAAGAGACACTTTATCTAAATCTAATTATTTTCTAATAAAACATTTCTGGAGATTAAATTTGTAAAAAATGGCAGGTGGCAACAGCGGCCAAGTATACTTTCTTTTCCAACTCACATGGAACATTCTCCAGGACAGACCACATATTAGGCCATAAAGCAAGCGTTAACAGAACCAAAGCATCAAAATATTACAAAGCATGTCTTCTGGTCATAAAGCCATAAAAGTAAAAATCAATAGCAGAAAAAGCTCAGAAAAAAAATCAAACACGTGGAAACTGAACAACACCTTGCTCAAAAACTACTGGGTTATAGAAGAAATTAAGGACAGAATAAAGAAATTCACAAAATCAAATGAGAATGAAAACATATACTACCAGAACCTTTGGGACACAGCAAAAGCAGTACTCAGAGGTCAATTTATAGCAATAAATGCATACATCCAAAAAGAAGAAAGGGCCAAAATCAAAACATTAACCCTACAACTTGAACAAGTAGAAAGAGAGCAGCAAAAGAAGCCCTCAGGCACCAGAAGAAAGGAAATAATAAGAATTAGAGCAGAATTAAATGAAATCGAGAATAGAAAAACAATTGAAAGAGTTAACAAGACCAAAAGCTGGTTCTTTGAAAAGAGCAACAAAATTGACAAACCACTGGCCAAACTGACAAAAGAAAAACATGAGAGGAAGCGAATAACCTGTATAAGAAATGAGATGGGTGATATCACAACAGACCCAACTGAAATTAAAGGAATCATAACAGAATACTATGAAAAATTGTACTCTAACAAATCTGAAAACCTAGAGGAAATAGACAAATTTCTAGAAACACACTACCTACCTAAACTAACACAAACAGAGGTAGAACAACTAAATAAACCCAAAACAAAAGAAGAGATTGAAAAGGTGATTTAAAAACTCCCAACAAAAAAAAGCCCTGGCACAGATGGTTTCGCTGGAGAATTCTACCAAACTTTCAAAGAAGAGTTAACACCACTACCACTAAAGGTATTTCAGAGCACAGAAAATGATGGAATACTTCTAAACTCACTCTATGAAGCCAGCATAACCCTGATACCGAAACCACATAAAGACGCCACAAAAACAGAAAATTCCAGACCAATATCCCTCATGAACATAGACGCAAAAATCCTCAACAAAATTCTAGCCAACAGAATTCAACAACATATCAAAAAAATAATTCACCCTGACCAAGTGGAATTCATACCAGGTATGCAGGGATGGTTCAACATTAGAAAAACAATCAATGTAATTCATCACATTAATAAAACAAAAGACAAGAACCACATGATCTTATCAATTGATGCAGAAAAGGCATTTGACAAAGTCCAACACCCATTCATGATAAAAACTCTCAGCAAAACAGGAATAGAAGGGAAACTCCTCAACATAATTAAGGGCATTTATACAAAGCCAACAGCCAATATCATCCTAAATGGAGAGCGTCTGAAAGCATTCCCCTTGAGAACAAGAACCAGACAAGGATGCCCTTTATCACCTCTGTTATTGAACATTGTGCTGACGGTCCTAGCCATAGCAATTAGGCTATAAAAAGAAATAAAGGGCATCCAAATTGGTGAGGAAGAAGTAAAAGTATCCCTATTTGCAGATGATATGATCTTATACACAGAAAACCCCCAAGAATCCACAAGAAAACTACTGGAACTAATAGATTTCAGCAAACTATCAGGATACAAGATAAACATACAAAAATCAGTTGGATTCCTCTATACGAACAAACAGAACTTCCAAGAGGAAATCACCAAATCAATACCATTTACAACAGCCCCCAAGAAGATAAAATACTTAGGAATAAATCTAACCAGAGACGTAAAAGATCTATACAATGAAAACTACAAGACATTACTGCAGGAAAGAGACCTGCCTAAGTGGAAAACATACCTTGCTCATGGATAGGAAAACTCACCATTGTGAAAATGTCAATTCTACTCAAAGCAATCTACAGATACAATGCAATCCTGATCCAAATTCCACCGGCATTTTTTAATGAGACAGAGAAACAAATCACCAACTTCATATGGAAAGGGAAGAGGTCCTGGATAAGCATTACTGAAGAAGAACAAAGTGGGAAGCCTCACACTACCTGATTTTAGAACCTATTATACTGCCACGGTAGTCAAAACAGCCTGGTACTGATACAACAGATACATAGACTAATGGAACAGAATTGAGAATCTGGACATAAATTCATCCACTTATGAGCAGCTGATCTTTAACAAAGGTCCAAAGTCCATTAATTGGGGAAAAGACAGTCTCTTTAACAAATGGTGCTGGCATAACTGGATATCCGTCTGCAAAAAAATGAAACAAGACCCATACCTCACACCATGCACAAAAACTAACTCAAAATGGATCAAAGACCTAAATAGGAAATCTAACGCAATAAAGATCATGGAAGAAAAAATAGGGACAACGCTAGGAGCCCTAATACATGGCATAAACAGAATACAAAACATTACTAACAATGCACAAACACCAGAACAGAAACTAGATAACTGGGAGCTCCTAAAAATCAACCCTTAAAACGCTCATCAAAAGACTTCACCAAAAGAGTAAAAAGACAAATTTTTTGGCTATGACAAATCCAATCAGCGTCTAATCTCTACAACCTACAAGATACTGCAAAACCTCAACAACAAAAACACAAATAACCCAATTGAAAAATGGGCAAAGGATATGAACAGGCACTTTGCCAAAGAAGACATTCAGGTGACTAAGACACATGAGGAAATGCTCATGATCATTAGCCATTAGAGAAATGCAAATCAAAACTACAATGAGATACCATCTCAGCCTAACAAGGCTAGCATTAATCCAAAAAATATAAAATAATAAATGTTGGAGATGAGAAGGCAAAAAGGGACAGGAGCTGACTGAACGGACACAGGAAATCTGGGGTGGAAAGGAGGGGGTGTGCTGTCACATTATAGGGAGAGCAGCTAGGGTCACATAGCAATGTGTCTATAAATTTTTGTATGAGAAACTGACTTGAACTGTAAACTTTCACTTAAAGCACAATAAAAAACAAACAAACAAAAAGGTGGGTGCAAGTATCTGACTTCCTCTAAGGGAGAAGAGAATCACCATCAACATCAGTTCAAGGCTGCTTCCTATGAGGCGGAGGTCAGACATGCCTCCACCCTCCAAACTTTTTACCAACCCTGACACGAGCCACCCCCACCCCGGTCACTCTCTACTTCTCCGCTGGGTTTGATAATTTACTGTAATGGCCACACACAACTCACAGACCATACTCACAGTTAAGGGGTTTATTACAGAAGTAGTGGTTAAGAGCTTGGCTGCTAACCAAAAAGTCAGCAGTTTGAATCCACCTTGGAAACCCTATGGAGCAATTCTACTCTGTCATCTAGGTCACTATGAGTCAGAATCGACTCAATGGCAACGAGTGGGTTTTAACAGGTTACAATTCAGGATCAGAAATGACTCATGATACAGTTCTTTGATCAGGACAGCCTCTTCTCAGCTGTGCCTAAAAGCAGGCCTCTCTCTGGTGCTTGACCCCTCGGCCCAGCTTCTGCCCTGCTGGAGCAAGTGATACAAAGCTCTTTAGCTACGCCAATAAGTGCCCGGGGGTATCCCACCCCACCAGTAAGCCTTGGTCCAAGCCTAGCTCCCCCAACAAGCACCCAGAGGCACCACTACCCTGCCAGGAAGCCTCCTGCTTAATGGCGCTCAGCTCTCTTGCTCTGTGGGTTGACTCACCCACTGTACCTGCCTTGCTCTGTGAAACAGGAAGCCCACTGTGCTGTTTTTCCAGATTCTCCTGGTTCTGCTGCCCCTATTTCTCTGCCACTGCTTCTTGACGTCTTGTGCCATCTCCGGTGTTACAGCTCTCTCTCTGTCTCCTGGGCCTAGGAGGTTCTCAGTGCAGAGACACCAGGTCCAAAGGACATACTCTGCTCCCATCTCTTCTTCTTGGTGGTAATGAGGTCCACCCTTTCCACCTCTGGAATTGTTCATTTTAAGTCTAGCAGAATGGCAAAACTGACCAATCCCCTCGTTAGGATTCTATACATCTTATTTGCATGGTCCCACTCCCTCAAGGGTGCCATCCATTAATACCAAGCTGTCCAATCCCCTTGGTGGGCCACTGCACCTTGTTTGCATCATCCAACCCAATCATTTGATGGGAGTTACGAGGCCACACTTAGAAAGACCATATAAAAGCAATCCATTGCATCACAAAATTTTATCTAACCGATCTTTTCTAAATTATTACCTTGCCAATACCTAAAATAAAGTCATTTTGCATTAGATATTTGGAGTACTTATTTCTTAAACCACATTCATATCCTAAATTACTACCCAATAAAAAATGAACAGAGGACACAAACAGTTAAAAGAAAAAGAAAATGGCTTTTAAACTTTGAAAAGTTACATGAAAATTAAAACTACACCGAAATACTTTTCACCTGATTGACTAGTAGACATCAAAAAGTTTGATTACACACTGTACTGGGGAGAATGTGACTAGAGAGAGCACGAACTGTTAGAACCTCTTTGGAGGATGATTGGGCACTAAGTTCTCAATATTTACCCTCCAAATATACTTACAGGTGTGCAAAATAACACACATAAGACTATTAACCTGTATTACATTTAATGGCAAAATATATTGAAAATCTAAATGACCATCAATAAATTACAATATATCCAGGCAAAAGAATTTTATGTAACCACTACCATGTGGTCATGTAGTCGTGTACCATAATTAAGAATTAATGGTTACATTCAGGACAATGAAGTGCCTAAGGTAGTGGTTAAGGGCTCGGTTGCTAATCAAAAGGTCAGCGGTTCAAATCCACCAGCTGCTCCTTGGAAACCCTGTGGGGCAGCTCTACTCTGTCCTATAGTGTTGGTACAAGTCAGAATCAGCTCGATGGCACCTAACAACAAGAACAAAGAAAAATAAACACCAAGATAGTGTAAATGGTAAAAGTAAGAAAGTACCAAAAGGTATGGAGTACACTAACATTTGTATGGAGAAAGGGCATTTATTTATAAATGCTTGATAGATCCCTAAGGAGCCCTGGTAGTGCAGTGGTTAAGTGCTTGGCTGCTGGATTTGAACCCACCAGTGGCTCCATGGGAGAAAGATGTGGCAGTCTGCTTCCGTAAAGATTTACAGCCTTGGAAACCCTATGGGGCAGTTCTACTCTGTCCTATGGGGTCACTATGAGTCGAAATCATTGACGGCAATGGGTTTGGTTTTTGGGGGATTGCTAGATCCCTGGAAGAATTCACAATAAACTAGGAACTGTGGTCATCTCCAAGGAGGAAAATTGGGTGACTGGGGAAATATGAATCAGGAGCATGTGCTGCCTATTAAAAAATACATAAACATATAAGTAATACATTATGATTTTGAAATCATGACATTTCCCCAATTTTGCATCTTTAACAGTCTTCTTCTATCATGGCTGAATTATCAGAGTTCATCCAAGTGTATAACTACAATAACGGGAAAGCGAGAGGATGAAAACTACATTCAAGTAGGGCTAGCTGAAGGAGGTAAAGGACCATGAAGCATTCCTGGTGAAGGGCAAGGCAGAGGGCAAAGCTACTACAACGGAATACAAAACCCTGAGATGGAAGCAGACTGATGTGTATGAAGAATGAGAAGACATATGTGGCACAGGGGTGAAAGAGACCAGTAAGGTAAATTGTCTAAATTAGTTTTTACTCTGAGATAGGAAGTCTAGAAGCTCTGCTGAGACCTGTTCAGCATCATAACAACATGTAATCCCCCACTGACAGCCGGGTGGTGGCTATGCATGAAGTGCCAATGGTTCAAATCAACCCCAGGTCTTCTCCATGGAAGGTGAGAGCTTTACCACTGAACCACCAATGCCTCTAGCATATCCTACATTCCCTCTATGCCCTTTCTTTTTTCCTTTCCTTTCTTGATTTTTTAATGATTTCCTAGAAGGCTGATCACTCCTGCCCCTCCATACTTATGAGTCTAGAGTCTCTTTCCTCTTTGAAAGTAGTTTCTCTACTGATTTTTTCACTCTCCACAACCCCACCTAGAGGTGTCTGCACCCTATTTTACCCCACACAATAGCTTCCAGCACCAACCTAAGCCTCAGATGAGACCGCCTCATCCCTAGGACTGGCTCACAATCAAACACTACCAAGTGCATAGTACATAAGATGTTGTTGGTAGCAGCTGTTGAGGTGGCCCTTGATTCATAGTTGCCGCTGACTCATGGCAACCCCATGTACAATGGGATTTGACCATTGTAATAAGAGGATTTTCACTGGGTGATTTTCCAAGCAGATCACCAGAACTTTCTTCCTAGTCTGTCTTAAGTCTAGAAGCTCCACTGAAACCTGTTTAGCATCACAGCAACACACAAGCCTCCACTGACAGACAGGTGGTACACTTGGAGTGCCAAGAATTGAACCTGGGTCTCCCACATGAAAGGCAGGAATTCTACCACTGAACCACCACTGCCCTCAGAATATAAGACAGTCTCCCTTTAAGCTCCCTTCAGACTACCCCGGTTTCTGCCACACTGAAGAATCAAGGTAAGTATAATCTTTAGTTTGGCCTACATTTGTAATCACTTAACAGTCCCCTCGCTTCAAGCATGGGGTCCATACCTCGAATAAATATTACCTATTTTTAAATGAACAGATCTGTTTACAGACTACCACCCATTGGTGACACTTAACTGAACACTGTTGGTGGAGACTTTATTTTTTGCCCACTTGTGCAATTAATTCTTAAAATGTTCAGTCTTTTCTTTAATAATCAAATCACAATTTATACATCCGCTTGAAGTTATCAGGAATATTCTTTATTCCACCCAACTGTTTCCAACTTCCCTCTAGGTTTTCTTCTTCATCTTATTGACTGTTTATCCTGTTTTCTCAGACAAGTCCTGCAAATTCATCATCCAAGAAAAGCCAGAAAGTAAAGACGAGAAGCCCTTACCCTGTTTTTCATTTCCATTAAGTTTATGTAGAATATTTCCATCTAGAAATAAGGTACCTGACTGCCAAAAATTGTTCTGGAATGATATAATTTACCTACCTTATTTACTTGCTGATCTACCAAAGAGACAAAAACACATTGAACAATAAGCCTTTCAGGTTTCTCAGTCAAAAAATTTTTGTTCAAATGAGACTAAAGAGGTACAATAGTCCACTGACAAGGTCCAGAAGACAGAAGGGGACAAGGAAGCCCCCTGGTGATAGGGAACACAAGGTGGAGTAAGGATATTCTTGATGTGCTGTGAGATTGTTAACCATTGTCATAGGGCAACATGTGTAGTAACTGTTAAATGAAAAACTATTTTGTTCTGTAAGCCTTCATCTTAAGTGAGAATAACAGCACAGTTGGAAGAGCGTAGTCAATGTCACTGAACTGTGAATGTAGAAATTCTTGAAACGGTGTATCTTTGGCCATCTGTAATTTTCATCAAAAAAAAAAGGTTGAGAATTTAGAGGCTTAATACGTTGTGGGGTTGTTAACCAATATCATAGAAGAACATGTGTACTACTATTTCATGAGAAACTATTTGCTCTGTAAGCTTTCACCTGAAGTACAATAAAATATAAAAAAAAAAAAAAAAAAAATTTTTGTTCAGCAAAAGAATCCCTGATATTTCTGCCTATGGAGTCACACTCAAGACATTCAATCTATGTACAGAATGCCTAACTACTTAAGAAATGTGTCTAATGATTCTATTTGTGTGTCACTTTTTGGACTGTTGAACCCTTTACTACTCTCCTAATTAACATTATTAGCATTTCTTTGAGCTCCAGTGTAGGAACTAAACATAAAAGTTCTAAATAGAGTTTGTAGTCTTAGAAGTAGTTACTCTACTGTAATTGATATTTGACATGGTCTCTGTTTATTATGAATCAGTACTCCTAAGACAACTATTTCAGTGTCAGTTGATCCTGGAACACAGATTACCTTGGAACACTTGAATTGAAGAGACTCGAGGTCACACAGTCTTGTTTACACCCAATTCACTGATCACCTTTATAATATCTCCAACAAGGAAGTTTTCATTCAGTTTCTCCTTAACATGGAATTTAAGACATGAACAAAAAACTATTACAACCAGCAATATGTAAAAGAGGCTCTGTTTTCAGAGGCAAATAATGATAGCCAACACTAATATAGCTTATTGTGTCAGACATTCACTGCTCTAAGTACTCATTAACTCACTTAATATTCACAATAATCCTATAAAGAAGGCACTATTATCATTCCCATTTTACAGGTGAAGGAACTGATGTTAAATGACTTGCCCAAAATTACTCATCTAGTTAGTATCAGGATATGAATCAAGCAGTCTGGTTGCAGACTCACGCTCTTGAACAATATGACATACTGCCTAGCTTGTAGAAATCTTATATAATGAGAATAAAATAAAATAACTTTTAAATAAATAGCTCTTGGTCTTCAGTTAGTGAGTGAAAACACGAAGTGAAATGAGTAGAAGAGAAATAGATCCATATGCCAAACTATAGCGCAGCAGATTCATGGCCAAAAGAACGATGACTCTATTTCACAACTAAAGCTATAGAGAATTTTGCATTTTATAAGATATTCCTCAAAACAATACTTTTGAAGTAGATACGTAGGCTTACATTTCAAAGAAGAGGAGATGAAACTTAGGGGAAAAACTGGCAAGACCTCTTAGAAAAGGGAATTGCAATGAAATGTCCTCTTCTGTAAGTTGATGGTTATGGCAGTAACACAAAAATCCTGAGATTTTACGAAGAACAATGCAGAATCACCATATTCATAGGGTACAATCTTGTGACAAGAACCTAGAACAAACTTAGTTTAAGGAGTTCTGTTTCTTCTGTAATAAGCCTCAATGTCTTCCTGCCAGAGCTTCTCAGTTTCCTATTCCGTCATCTTCAGAGGAAATAAGTAAAAAACTTCTTGGATGTTCCTCAGATCTTCAATTTCATATCCTAAGGGATTTTTTCAAAAAGAACGTGATCTTATTTTATTTTTAGACTGGGGGGAAGAAAAGGACTCATGGTAGCCCTGTCCTTTAATAAATGAAGGAGTAGTGTTATTACAATCTACTACCACATTCAAGGACATTGTTCTAGTTACTATTGCTGTGTAATAAATCACCCCCAAAACCAAAATGGCAAAGAATTATTTTATTATGGGTCAGAAATTTAGACAGTCTACAACAAGGATGGCTTATATCTGTCTCTACTCCATCATGCCTGGGGCCTTAGCTGGGACAACTTTAAGTCTGGAATGACTCAACTGCTGGGAGATAGAATCATCTGGAGGCACCTTCATTCATATGTCTGGCCGCTGATTATGACTGTTGGCTGCAACCTCAACTGGGCTGTCAGTTGGAACCTCTATAGTTGCCTTCTCCATATTGTCTCTTCCTGTGGGCTGTTTGGGCTTCTTCACAATATAGTGGCTGAATTCTTAAAGTGATCATCCAAAAGAGGAAAGCAGAAGTGCATGGCATATTTATGATCCTACCTCAGGAATCATATGGTGTCACATTCACCATATTCTACTGGTCAAGGCGGTCACAAAAGTCTGCCTAGGTTCAAAGGGAAGGGACATAAACCCCACCACTCAATGGGAGGAGTTTCAAGGTAAGAAGAGCATGCAATATGTGAGATATTGTTGTGGCCATCTTTGCAGAATAGAAGCTGTCACACATATGAAGTAGAATTCCCCAAAATCTGATTTGTTTGATGAACTAATATTACTAATTTTAAATTATCTCTGAGAAACATAAAAAAGGAAGAATTAAGCAAAATCAGATACAACAGTGATCTCAAGTCGTCAATAAGATTATGGACTGAATAATTTTAAACATTCTCTATTCATCTTTAAATGTCAGAATAAGCACACAGCTTTCAAAGACAGGGAGTCTGTACAATTAGGCTGTCTGCAAAAACCTATTAAATGATGCATGTGTGACATTAATTTCTGATTACTACCAAAGAGTGAATGTCCATCAATGGTCATTTATTTTTATTTTTTCCATTTATGTAATGGTACATTAGTTTTATTTCTAAGCATATCAAAGTTTCAAGATCCATTTATTATGCACTTACAACAATTTACAAAATCAATCAACTTTCAACAGTCTACACCCCTCCCAATCTAAAACAAATTTCACATAATGATTCTCAGAAAGGTAAACATTTCAGCAAACAGAGAGTGTAGCTACTGTCCAAAAGGTCAACATATTATGACAGTTTTACTAAGTAACAGAGTTCTAAAGTTAAATAATAGTACCTTGGAAGAGTAAAATATATAACTATCGTTACATATACCTATGCCAAGAGCTTAGAATTTTACCATTTAAATTCTAGCTTATCTGATTACCCAAATTTATATCTCCAGCCTGGACTTCTCCTCTGAATCCCAGATATACATATTTAACTATCTATTAACTTTTCACTTAGATATCCACTAGGCATCCAGTAAAATGTCCAGCACTAAACTTCTATTCTTCTCCTCCCAACCCTATCCTACTTTTCTAAGTTTCTCACTCCCTTATTTTATCTGATACACTGTATATAGAGATCACACGTAAGGGCAAATTTTTTTTACTGTTTTGGTTCACTGCCATTTTCTCTTAGCTTACAACAATACCTGGCACGTAGTAGGTGGTTGTCATGGATTGAACTGTGTCCCCAAAAAATATCTGTCAACTTGGCTAGGTCATGACTCCCAGTATTGTATGATTGTATAATCTGATGTGAATTCCTTATGTGTTGTAAACTCTATCACTATGATGAGGTTATATGTGATCTCCTTATGTGTCGTAAACTCTATCACTATGATGAGGTTATACTGATGAGGTACACAAGATTGGATTGTGTCTTAATCCAATTTCGTTTGAGATATAAAAGAGAGAAGCGAGCAGAAACACATGGGAACCTCATACCACCAAGAAAGCAGTGCCAGGAGCAGAGAGCGTCGTTTGGACCTGAGGTTCCTGCGATGAGATGTCCCAGACCAAGGGAAGACTGATGCCTCAAAAGGACCTTTCTCCAGAGCCGACAGAGACAGAAAGCCTTCTCCTGGAACTGATGCCCTGAATTTGGACTTGTAGCCTACTGGACTGTGAGAGAATAAACTTCTCTTTGTTAAAGCCATCCACCTGTGGTATTTCTGTTGGAGCAGCACAAGATGACCAAGACAGTGGTCAATAGTATTTGTCAAATGAATTAATGAATGATGATTTACCTGGGCACATGAGTAAATCACAACTAGGAACCAAAAGGAACAAAGAACACCTTAAAACGGTTTCGATGTTTATAAATGGCTGGCAGGGTAAAGAAGTAGCTCTAAAATATTACTAGATTTTAAATTTGTTATAAACAATAAGAAAAATTAGCAAAAGCTGAGAATGCATGAGAAGGAAAGTGTTAAATACCGCTACCTAAGCCACATTAGAATTCCCCAGGAGAGATTTTAACATTACAGATTCTCAGACTTAACTACCATTTTGGGAAATGCTGGTAAGTGATGAGATGATGAACACCCAACATCCAATCTTGGTACCTAGATGTAATCTCAGAGATTCAAGATTAGATACAGATTAGAATTAAGAAGGTTTAAACAACTAATCATCCTATAGTCTGTCTAAAGAAAGAATGGGTTAACAGAAAAGGAATCATCTACATAACATCTATAAAATAGGTTCTATTGCACCCTAAAGCACATCTGTCCATCTAGAGGAGATAGTTGCCTTTGGCTTCTATCACCAGCCATTAAAATCATCTAGTTCTATTTTGATTTTATGCTTTCCAGGAAGCTTTCTATAGAATTCAGCTTTCCACACAGATTAGCCTACAGGGATAGAATGTACAGATCAGCAAATGTCCAGTCTCCTTAAGTATATACTTCTCACTATAAATCTAAAATTTGCATTCTGGTTTATTCAAGAGTCTTGGGAATTTGGTTAGCATGAGTGACCTTTAGGCACACTGAAAATACCAAATGTCTTAGCTTAAAAGAGTTGAAGGGTAGACCCTGACAACACTATCAAAGTTTTGCCACCTGATCATAAACAGACAGGGCAAAAAAGAAGTGATTTAGTTTTTGTTTTGTGTCTAGCCGGTAAAAAAAAAAAAAAAAAAGACATGAGGCTAATATACTACTTAACTCATAGGCCAAAGCAATGGAGCTGCCTCACCTTCCCCACCCTTTACTCACCTCTCAAGGTGTGCACTGTTAGGTCTTCTTTAGCCATTCAAGGCTATTTTAACCTAACTTCATTTTAACCTAATTCAACCCATATAAAAATGTTGGGGAAGTGCAATACACCATGGGAAGGTTCTCTACTCAAGCCCCACTATTAATCTAGGCAGCCAAGTAGCCCATCCCAACCTCCATCTATTTAGCTCCTTTCCAACACTGCCATAAGAGACTGACAATCTGGCCCTGAGGTTCCTACTTTCAGCAGTTCAAGGGCATCTCACTTGCCCTCAAGGTAAAATCATAATTCTCACATGGTTTTCAGCCAGATTCTACCTTT
Organism: Dugong dugon; assembly: GCA_030035585.1. Taxonomy (NCBI): domain Eukaryota; kingdom Metazoa; phylum Chordata; class Mammalia; order Sirenia; family Dugongidae; genus Dugong; species Dugong dugon. The sequence continues at coordinate 74,670,135 of CM057471.1, forward strand.
TCAGGCTCCTCTTATAACTCCATCATAGACTCTGCTCAGTCTGGAAATCCATGTACTCCTACACTTCTGGGCCTTTGGACATGCCATTTACTCCCTGTTCCTGGAAGGCTCTGTCTAGATCAGTTCCTAATCTGCTTATCCTCTAACTTCACAAAGGGGAGCAAAGATAATCAAGATCAATATCAGGCCAAGGCTGATTCCTAGCAGGTGGAGGTCAAACATACCTCCACCCTCAAACTTTTTTACCAATTCTGACACCAGCCACTCCCCCCATGGCACTTTCTACTTCTCCGCTGGGTTTGTTAATTTGTTTCCGTGGCCACACAGAACTCACAGACAATACCCATGATTATGAGGTTTATTAGGTGTTAACAGGTTACAAAGTAGCCTTGGTGGCACAGTGGTTAAGTGCTTGGCTGCTAACCGAAAGTTCAGTGGTTCAAACCCACCAGACGCTCCACAGGAGAAAGATATGGCAGTCTGCTTCCATAAAGATTACAGCCTAGGAAATCCTATGGGGCAGTTTCACTCTGTCCTATAGAATCACTATGAGTTGGAATTCAACTGGACAGCAATGGGTTTGGTTGTTGTTGTGTTTTGTTTTGTTTTTCCAGGGGGTGGGATTATAGGTTACAGGAGCCCTGGTGGCACAGTGGTTAAGAGCTCAGCTGTTAAACAAAAGGTCAGCAGTTCAAATCACCAGCTGCTCCTTTGGAAACCCTCTGGGGCAGTCCTACTCTGTCCTATAGGGTCACTATGAGTCAGAATTGACTCGATGGCAAGAAGTTTTTTTTTTTTTTTTTTTTAATACGTTACAACTCGGGATCAAGATCAGGAAGCATGTAAGCAAAAAATCTCCCTTCTTCAGTGCAGGACAGCTGTCTCAGCTCCTCTCGGCCCCCTCAGCACAGGCCTCCCCTCTAAGCCCTCAGGTGTTGGCCCTGCTCAGGCCTGGCCTCTGCCCTTCTCAGACAAATGTTACAAAGCTCTTCAGCTCCGTTGATAAGTGCCCAGAGGCACCCCACTCCACTAGGAAGCCATCTGCCTGAAGGTGCTCAGCTCTCTTGCTCCGTGGGTCGGCACACCCACTGTAGTTGCTTTGCTCTGTGGATGAGGAAGTCCACCGAGCCATCTTGCGCCAGTCTCCTGGTTCTGCTGCCACCTCTTCTCACCATCTCACACCAGTGTTACAGCTCTCTCCCTCTGTTTCTTGGGTCTAGGAGGTTCCAAAGGACGCACTCCACTCTCAGCTCTTCCTTCTAGATGGTAGTAAGCCCCCCACCACCACCACCTCTGGGATGAGCTCATTTTAAGCCTAGCAAGACAACAAAACTGACCAATCCCTTTGTCAGGGTTCCATATACCTTATTTGCATGGTCCCACCCCCAGAAGGGCTCCATGCACCTTATTTGAATTATTCACAGGCTTCCAATCCCCTGGATGTGCCACAGGCACCTTATTTGCATAGTCCCAAAATCATTTTGTGGGAGTTACAAGGACTGTGGCTAGACGGGCCATATTAAGTTATTCACTGCACCACACTTGCCCACCCCCTTCACCTATATAACTTATTTGTCCTTCAGGATGTCCTTCACGGCTGCCACTTCTCTGACTGGGTTGTACTCTTGTCTACATACTTCTGTGTATTTACCCCACCTTAGTTCTTATTACACCGTACTGTGATTCCTTGCTTACATTTCTGCAGCCCTACTAGACTGTAAGCTACTTGAGGGCAAGAAACAAGTCTTGGCACTTAGTAGGTACTCAATCAGCATATACCATGGAGAAAATACGTAAGTGCCAAACATACTCATCATGTCTGTATCTCTTATCTGTATACGTAACTTTTGTAATTTTATTTGGTTTCTTCTTTTATATACTAAAGTCATAATTATTTACCACCAACACCACTACTCCTCTTGCCAAAAATAGTAATGACACTTAGGAATTAAATCTGTCATAGGATGACAGGGAGAGTTTTTTACGCGTACCTTACTACCTTTTGAATTTGAACCACAAAAACAGATAACCTACTTTTAAAGATAAGTAAATTTGAATTTAAAAAATTTCAGAGAAATAGTGAGAAGTATATTTTAAATGTTCATGCATATACATTCCTGAAATCCATTTCCCAAACAAACAGTTCCAGGCATTTCCACATATAGCTGTCCTAATGTGAATATTTTTAAACCTCTTGGTTGTCTTTGCTAAGAAGAAATCAATTGCAAACTAAGCCATTATGTAGAATAATGTATTAGATGTCTCAAGTGGGAAATATTTAGCTCTTTTGGGGGGAAATAATGTGACTTTAGTAGAACTTTTTTAAAATGTGGTTTTCATAGCCAAGGAGGAGTTAGAGAGAACTATTTCCACCCTAAAGAGGTAATATTAAAATTATGTCTTAAGTGTAACCAAATATGTTACTAAAAATTAGTATGGTTAGTGCTTCAGAGTTATTTTATAGAAAAAAAAAAGAAGATAAACATGCATTTGATATGGCCATCTGAAATCTAGTTTTCCTTTTCCAAAGCAAAGATTTCCAGGCATTTTCCTAATATTTGGTTATTTTATTGTTAACATGTAAACAGAATTTTAAATCAAAGGACAAAGACTTCACTGTGAACACTGAAGGGTTCGGACAGTGAATTGTTCATTTTTCATGAGTCTCGCTTGCATCAGGACAGTTCTACAATTTGTTCCCAAAGAACAGGGTTTTTTTTTTGCTTTTTCCTTAACCTTCCCCATTATTATAATAATTTATATTTACTAGTCAGCCTCTCGTCCATCATCCTCAAAGCACTTTATAAACACTTGTTCTTATGCCTTCTTGTGAAGAGGAAAGCAAGCATCATCACACCACACTTTATCGATCAGGAAAATGAAGAACAGAAATGCAAAGGCTTGCCCAACACTAATAAATGTTAGATTAGGCAAGCAATACAACCAGGCTGAGCCATCAGTGCTGTCTCACTCAACTGGGAACACCCACACCATTTTCCCAAGAGCCTGCCTGTATTATCACACATTTTAGGAACCTACCCTCAGTTTTGGCTGTGCAAATACAAGAGGAATAGCTTCCTTTAAAAGTACCAAGTTTTCTTTCGCCATAAATGTGAGAAAAAGTGCTCGGTTTCTTGTTCTTTGAGACTAGAAACTTCAAAAGCCCTGCCAATGACATCCAGAGCACCCCAAAGTGATCAATATCTATTCCCTCCTTGCTCTTTCTCAATTTAATTAAAAAATATTATTCACCAAGACATAGTTTTGTTGGGACAAATCAGGAACTTAATACTACCCTTACTAATTAGTAAATACACTTATAAAAAGAGTTCTTATAAATTTAAAAAGAAAACAAGTTAGATTTGGAAGAATGAGGGATCACTAAATGCATATGAAACACCTGCTAGAATATAAGCTTCGTTCATGACTGTCTTGTCATGAATGAAGCTGGGTCTGTAGCACTTAGCACTGTGCATCATTGATTCTCAATATGAGTAACACAAAATGATTTGAAAAGCAAAAACCTACATCAGTGACAGGGGAAATACCAGTGATGGCAATAAAGAGGATTGTGAGCTACTAATACAGAAGATGCAGTTTTTTAACTACAATGGGCTTTGGTGTCAGGGGGAAAAAAACCTACATTTAAATCCTAACACTTGCCCTCACTCGTTGGGTGAGCTTGTAAGTAACTTCACCTCTCTGAGACTCATTTTTAAAAAGGAGATGACTGTTAAATTCACAGAGTCCTTGTTATATTATGAAAGGATATATTTAAATCCCCTAAAAAAGGTGCATTAGGCACTTAACAAATGTTGGCTCTTTTCTATTTTCATACTTTAAAAGATGGGGGGAGAATCTTCGTTCTATGCATGACTTTTTCATGAAAAGAAGGCAGTGGAGTAGCATTATAATGTGTGGTGGTGAACAATGAAGGCCCTAAAAAAGTATGTGGGTGCAAATAGATGAAACAAGAATGGCAAAATATGGATAACTCAAAGCTGTGTGATGAGTACCCAGGGGGTCATGACATTATTTTCTCTACTTTAAGTATGTTTGAAAATTTCTATAGTAAAAAGTTCAAACAATAATAATTTAAAAAGGTAACCGATCTTAAAAAAAAAAAAAAAAAAAAAAAAAAAGGAGAAGGGCTCTGGAGTCCCAAAGACCTGGGATTGAATCCCTGCTTTCTACTCTGAACTTGAGTTGGGGGCAAGTTATTTTACCTTGCTTTGATTTCTTCTTTTATAAAAAAGGATAATAAGTTTTGACTGACCCAGAGGTCTCCCTCCAAGAAAGGACTCAGTGCCCAGCTGTAAGAAGTATGGTTAGTAGGCAGCCTTCTTCAGGGTCTGCCTCATCTTTTAAGCCCAGGTCATGTTTTTGCCATAGCAGCCCCTAGTCAATGACTGACCAAGATGGTAGCCAAGATCACAGTCTTCTTGGGGATACCTAGCCAATGAATGGACAAGACAGAAGAAGTACAAGGACCTAGCCATTTCTGCCCAGCATGAGACTCCTTAAGTGGGTGATATTTGCTCTGGAGCCCCTCACTGGGTTGGCAGAGGCTTTCTCAGATCTGCATCAGAGTCAGATGGCTCCCCCTGCCCAATGCTAATCCCTCCCATTTCCTTTCACAAGTGATACTCCCTGATGAATCTTTTGCACCTCTAACTCTATTCTTCCCGAATGCTGGTACCAATGGTATTTACCTCACTGGATGCTTGTGAAGAATGAGTGAGATGATGGATGTAAAATACTTTGTGCAGCCCCTGGGACATGGTAAGTAACCAGTAACTGGTAATAATTCAACAGTGTTTAAGGCAATAGGGCCTGGTGCATGCGAAAATATTACAAGAATTATACAGCTTGTGTACTTACGAGCTATTTCTATTTTTAGAACCTATGCAGAGTATAGAGAAGTACAAATGGAAACTGTTGCTGCTAAACTGTATACACTGAAACCATAGATGTTATTTTAAGACCTAATTCTTATTAAAAACTTAATTCCAATTACTATAATGGTATGTTCTAAATAAACAGTTCTACCATATAGCATAGATGATATTACAGTTTAAATGTGAACAGTTATTATAACTTTTGCAACAATGAAAGTTTCATATATACATATATATTGCTGGTGTGATTCTATTTCTATTATTAGACAACTGAGATTGTTAAGCTTTATGTAAATTTAACACAGAATTTTACACATAGAATGAGATTTACAAGTTATATTGGTCCCAATTAGAAGATGATGATCAATAAATATTAAACACTTGTTTAAAGTTAACACCCAAATATAATATATATATTTGGCCCTTTGTGATTTTTATTTTTTTTTAACTACTAAAATCACTAAAGAGCCTGGTGACGCAGTGGTTAAAGCACTTGGCTGCTACCCAAAAGGCCAGCAGTTCGAACCCACCAGCCACTCCATGGGAGAAAGATGAGGCAGTTTGCTTCTGTAAATATTTACAGTCTTGAAACCCTATGGGGCAATTCTACTCTGTCCTAGAAGGTCACTATGAGTCTAAATCAACTCAATGGCAATGGGTTTGGGTTTTTTAGTTTTAGACAAATCACTAGGCTCAAACTAGTATGACTGTACATTACCAAAACAGGAAACAAATATTCATTATAAATACTAATTCCAGAAGACTTCACACCCACATTCTAAAATCTAATTAGATTAATTTCCCAGGGCATGCATGTATTCTTGGTAGCTTGCAATTTTTAAGTGTCAAAATAAAGCCTTATTTTTAAATGTGGGTGGTGGTGATGAAACAAGTATGAGTAATACTTGCAGGAAACACTATTAGCTTTAGCTAGGAACGGGTGACACTTGAACAGTTCTTCAAAGAAGCACTTTCCATGTTGTACCAATGTAAAGCACCAGCTGTAATGTGGTTACACTGCAAGCATGGGCACTTAACAAAACTCTCCTATCATGCTTGAAATATAGTTCCACTTACCAAAAATGCAATTTATACATATTTTCAGGTACATGTTTAATGTGTAAAGTGAAGGCAAAAAGCTGACATGTAAATATCAACTACAAAATTGCCAGACCTCCCATGTTATATTTTGTTTTATCCAATATACAGTAACCAAAAAAGATTGTGTGCAAAGTCTGTTCTCATGGAAAGGCAGGGATAACGGAATTAAACTCGATTTAGTCTATCTTCTGAGGTAATTCTATTCTACTCTCCATAGTTTGAGGAGTAGTGTCAGCCCCGATGGGCTTGCTATGCTTATCCCAAACAGAAACCTCTGAAGGGTTAAGAACAGCAGTAAAAGAGCTATGAACTCTTATTAATATTGTATTCAATTTAGTATTCAAAGGTCAATAAGAGGTGGGACCATTAATAGTCAAGATTAAAATAAAAATCAGTATTGCATAGTTTAAAATTTTAACACACTACAAGGTGTTCTTATATGACTACACATATCATACCAGGTATATGTAGCATGAACAATAGAAAAGAAATAAATCTCTGGGTGGCGCAAACACTTAGGTGCTCAACTACTAGCCAAAAGATTGGTGGTTCAAACCCACCCAGAGGCACCTTGGAAGATAGGTCTGGCGATCTGCTTCCAAAAGGTCACAGTCTTGAAAACCCTATGGAGCAGTGCTACTTTGCACATACAAGGTTGCTATGAGTCGCAACTAACAACAATAATACTTCAAAGGTAAAAAAGGTGCTTAAGATTATAAAAAATTTTCACAACTGCTGAAGTGTAAAAAGGCAATGTTATTACCTGTCCATACCTTTTATAAAGTAAATTTAAAATAAAACGAAAAAATGGGTTCATTCATTCATTCATTCAATAAATATTTATTGAACTCCTACTATGAACCCAGCATTGTATCTGGTAAAGTTGGTAAATAACTTACACTGCTGCTTCTTAAAAAAGTACACACCACAATCAACGTCAACATATTCAACATATTGCTGAATGTACATTATATGCCTATAATTGTCCTAAAAACACTGGTTAAAAAAAAAAAAAGACATACTGTCAACACAGGTAGCATCATGGATTGAATTGTGTCCCCCCCAAAATATGTGTCAATTTGGTTAGGCTATGATTCCCACTATTGTGCAGTTGTCATCCATTTTGTGATTGATGTAATTTTCCTATGTGTTGTAAATTCTAATCTCTGCCTGTGGTTAATGAGGCCAGATTGGGTTATGTTGAAGAGGATTGGGGTGGGATGAAAAACCCTTTCTTGGATCATATCCCTGATTCAGTACAAAGGGAGTTTCCCTGGGGTGTGGCTTCTACCACCTTTTGTCTTAAAAGAGATAAAAGAAAAGGGAAGTTAGCAGAGTTGGGGATCCCATACCACCAAGAAAGCAGTGCCAGGAGCAGAGTGTGTCCTTTGGACTCGGGGTTCCTGGGTGGACAACCTCCTAGACAAGGGGAAGATTGATGACAAGGACCTTCCCCCAGAGCCAACAGAGAGAGAAAGCCTTTCCCTGGAGCTGACACCTTGAATTTGGACTTGTAGCCTACAAGACTGTGAGAGAATAAATTTCTCTTTGTTAAAGACATCTGCTTCTGGTATTTCTGTTACAGCAGCACTAGATAACTAAAACAGGTAGCTACTTACTATGTTAGTTATTCACATCTCTCTGCTTTTTCTTTTTGTATTTTGGGCTACTTCATTTCTCATTAGCATCAGAGCAAAGAAATAAAGATGGCAGAGTTGATACTAGGAGACAACAAAACTAGGCTCTGTCACTGAGTAATCTGTTAGCTGCAAAGAGTAGAATAATTATGAAAAAAGCTATATTTCCAATGGATTTATTCATAATCCACACTCTATGAGCAAGCTAATAAGAAGTTAAGCTGATACTTTGATAATTTGTCACTTCCTATCAATAAGTACGTAAGAAAAAGCACTCAAATGTAGCAAACTCTTGCTTCCTGATTTCTCTGATGACCAGTCACAATTTCAACAAGTCAGTGCAGTATATTTACTATATAAACATTATCTTTTTAACAAAGCTTGAGAAAATAACATTTTTGCTACTTTTACAAAGAAACATAAATCTCTTATGTTGCAGACCTTCTTTATATGTTTTCACTGAAATCAGTAGATAGATTTTGTTGTATATGTGACTTGCAACAGACCCAGATCCATGTCTTGCACACAGTAGTTGTTCAATAAAAGCTTTAAAATTTGATTAAAAGGCAGTGTTATGAAGAGTTGTACAGAAATTATTTTAATCACAATCTAATCACTTTAAAACAGCCATTTATACTTTGTTATGACCTCCTCATACAAAAACAGAAAGCCCCAATTTAAATGTAAACTAATCTAATAGTTATGAAAAACATAACTAGCAGTCAATTTTAAATTGTTAGTTCATTTTTATAGTTAAATGATAACTTCCTGACACTTCATGATTTCTCAAAAAAATTTAGAGTATGCAAGTTTACTCCCATGAAGGTGTTTAAAAGAAGAAGAAGAAGGGGGAAGAGTAAGTTTAATTTCCTCTACAAGGCAGGATGTGGCTTAAGAGTAGGCCTTAATGTAAAGTGCATGTTAGAAACCATAGTTTTTTTAGAAAACCTATATGGACTATCACTAAAGTTTCAAAATGTGTGTAAAACCTGATAGTATTCGTGAAGGTATATGAAAAGCTGCAACCACCTGTTACAAACAACTCATAGCCACCCAAACCACGGGTCTGTCTCTGTCCATCTAGAAGTACAATTCTGCCAAGTTAGCCCTGTCATTATCTCATTACACATGTGCATGATCCCAAAGCCACCATTCAAGGAAAACCCTCAATCACTGCCCTCCACTGGACTGCTATGCACAGCACATCATGGAGTCTCTGATCACCAGTGAACTAGGGGTTTATTTTTCAGAATCCTTCATTATGCTAGGTTTTTCTTAAAACCTCAAATACCACAAATAAACTAAGGCAATTGAAAATAGACATTTCGCTGCCCTTATACTTCTTTGCATTCCACTTTAATAATCAGATTTGGCACTTGGTTTACTATTGCAAATAATGTGTTCATTCCTTTCCCTCTATTAAACTATAAGCTACTCAAGGGCAAACACTGATACTCGATAGGAATGTGTTTCTTTCATTCATTCTTTCTTTCTTTCTTTCACTTGTCATTGTCATATACTTGCATATATTTAACTGTTAACTGACTCATTTTTCCTCATAAACTTACCAAAAAATTTTTTCGAATAGTTCACACACTTTCTTCCTTACAAAATACTTTCCAGTTAGTTTGTTACAGAAAATGTCAAACATATAACAGAAATAGTATTATGAACGCTCCTGCACCTATCATCTAAGTTCAACAATTACCAACTCATGAACAACTTTGTTTGATCCCTATCCCCATCCACTACCACCTCCAAATTGTTGTGAAACAAATCCAAGACTTTGTATCAATTCACCTGTAAATATTCCAGTTCCCATTTATTTTCAACAACTCCATGTCCTTGCCTTCCTTCCCACTCCCCACCCCCAAAAAGAAGTGCACAGAACAATGCAGGGGATTGGAACTGTTAAATCAGTTCCCTTCTGTAGCTGCCTCCTCTCTGTTGTGTCACCTTCTATAACATTCACCAGCATCACTGTGAAATGTCTACCATTGTGTTCAGTCCCTTCAACTACATCTATTTCACTCAGAAATGTATTGTATTTTTCTCCACAATCCCATTCTCAAACACGTGAAAAAAATCATGCCAAAATTCTAGTCTCTTGATAAAGATTACTCCTGATTTGTTCCCCCACTCCAGATAAGCTAAAAAGAGCCAAAAGGAATGGAGGAGGAACAGAAAAAGAAAGAAACACAACAGTTAAAATGGTAGATTTTGACTAATTAGGCGTGTGCAAATATTTTAAATCGGTTATTTTATTTTAAAAATGTATATTTGTTAACATCAGCCACCATTTTGTCATGAATCCTTTATACAGAGGCTGTTTATAAAATGAATTCTCTTAGTTTAAGGGAGCCTTCAGGATTTTGGTGTACAGTAGCTGCTTCTGGGCCTAAGAAATGGTTATGTAAAAACAGTTAAAGCCAAAAAAAAAAAAAAAATTAAGGGAGGATGCTCTGTTTTTATAACTACTCTAACCTTGTTTTATTTTGACATGAGATTTCTTGACCTCATCTCAGATACTAACCACCACCCCACACTTTCTCCTCCACACCCTTTACATGTTGAATTCCAAAAGGTAGTAAGGGAGGCCCTTGTAGACTTCATCATGGGAAAGGGCTCATCTTGAGTGTTTCAGTGCAATAATTGAGATTTCCTTCATTCCTTCCACCGGACACTGCACTGCCCATTCCTTGCCCAGTGATTTCCCCAGGAATCCAGAGGAAGGCAGGGAAATAAACTCCATTCCACAGCCAACGGCTTCTCCTTCCCTGGGATGGCCTGAGATCTGCCTTAGCATCCCCTGTTCGCACTTGACCCTGGGGAGAAGGAACTTCTAAACACAAAGCTACTTGTTTACCCACCCACACACCCCCAAGATAAGGACAGCCCGACCCAAAGGAGGCAGGCGAGTGCCCCTCACCGCCAATCTTCCATTTCAAACTGTTTTCTCTGTGCGGTTAAAGCATTATGTACCCGTCGAATGCCTCTTCCTGAAATTGATAACACAACGCCTCCCCCTAACCCCTACTACTTTGCTCCTCTGGGCCAAACACCACAGCCCCCACAACAAATTCAGAATCTGAGCTGCCCCTCAAAAACTACAAGTACTCCCCAAACCACCACAGGTCAAAAGTCCTCACCTCCAGAGGGAAGACACCACTTCTCGCCCCGGCACCCCAAAATCGAAGACCCAGTGCCTGGCGCCCGCCGAGGCCGCCCCGGCGCCCGGAGGAGCGCCCAGTCCGCAGGCACCTCCACTGAGAGAACGCAGCTCTAGAAACTCGCAGCTGGGGCGCTCGAATAACACAGACCCCCCCAATCCAAGGGCCACCACGCCACCATCGTAGCCCCTCACCGACACAAAGGGGCATCCATTCGGTTACTCGTTTCGAAGGATTAAGTCTCTTCCCAACACACACACACACAGCTGGCCTCGGGGCGCCGGGAAGAGGGAGGCCAGCCCGCGCCCCCTCTTCAGGCCGCGAGGATACCCAGACCCCGCGCCTTCTTCTCAGACTGGCGGGGAAACTCAGACCCATGCCCATTCCTCAGGCCGCCCGGGACCCAGACGGGAGCCTTCTTCTCAGAGCCGCGGCGAGACTCAGACCTGCGCCCACTCCTCAGGCCGTGGGGGGACCTAGACTCGCGCTTTCTTCTCAGACCGGCGGGGAGTCTCAGACCCGAAGCCCCTCTTCAGGCCAGCGGAGGGACCCAGACCTGCGCCCACTCCTCAGGCCGCAGGGGAACCTAGACCCGAACCTTCTTCACAGACCAGCGCGGGGGCTCAGAACCGCACCCCCTTCTCTGGTCGGCGAGGCGATCCAGACCTGAGGCTGCAACCCCTCCTCAGGCCGTTGGCGGGACCCACACCAGCTCTCCCTCGCCTCCGAAGGGCGAGTCTGGCCCACGTCTCCTGCTCAGGCCAAGGCCGACAAGGGGAACCGGACCTGCACCCCCTCCCCAGGCCAGAGAACTGGACCCGCGCGCCATCGTCTCCACCAGGCAGCCTGGCCCAGTCCGCGCGCCCTGAACCTTCCCTGGCAGCCCGGCGGGCCCAGCCCCTCACTCACCCAAAGCTCGGTGCCCCAGCTCATGGTGCAGGGGGCGGGAAGGGGCGCTCCGCGCGGCGGGCGCGGCTCCTTCGGTCCCCTCCCCGATGATCCCTTCGTCTCCCGAGATCCTCGCGGCCGAGGAAAGCTCGGTGCCTGCGCGGTCGCCGCCTCCTCCGGCTCGCAGCTTCTCTCCTAGAGTCTCCGCGGCTGCTCCTCCTCCCCGTCGCTCCTCCGCAAAATGGCCCGAGGAAGCAGCAGTCGCCGCCGCAGCCGCCGCAGCGCCCGCCAGCCCCACACTCAGGGAGGCAGGAGAGGGGCAGGGGGAGGGGAAAAAAGGGCGGGGATGGCCGGCGGAGGGGCGGGGAGGGCAGGGCGTTGCTCCGGGGGCGAGGCCGGCCTGACAGCTCGCGCACGCGCGCACGCCCCGCCCCCGCCCCCGCCCCCGGCCCCTGGCCCCGCCCCGCTCAGCCTTCCCTTCTGCGACCACCTGCAGGTTCACATCCCCTGGAGGTCTGGAAGGACGCGGGCGTAGGTAGAGGCAGGGACCTGCGGATCGGGACTAGTCCCTTCGCCAGTTTTTAAATGAAAATGAAATTACTTATTAGCAACCACGGTCTTTGCTCTTAGGACAATCGCTCGTCTTTGAACCTAGCCGGCCCCTGTTATTACCAGCGCTCTGCAGAGGCCTGAGATTGTTCCACTGCACCGAGCGCCGCTTTGGCTTTAAGGACAATACTTTTCCCTGACAAGCCATTCACGCTTACCAGTGTGCTCGGGATCGCCTTTTCCCCCTGCACAGCGACCCGGCAGGTCCGAGGAGCCCTGCCGCCTTACGCGATGAGAGTGGGGCCTGATGGTGTCTGCGTGCTGTGCAGATAGGGACGTACAAGCAAAGACTAACCGAACAGCTCCGAGTGGCTAGGGAAGGCATCCAGGGGCGTATAACCAGTAATTTGTAATCTCTGAAAGCAGTGATTACCAACTTCTTCGGTCAAGAAACTCTCAGGCATAAAATCACATTTAAGCTTAGTGGGTAAAAGCCAAGGCGCTGGGTCCACAGATAACTTTTGTTCAAATCCAGCCTCCAGCATGTACTAGCTGAGTAGCCTTGGGCAATGAGCCCCCATCTACCAAGTGTGCGTAATAACGTACCCATCTCACTCACTGAGTGGTAGTGAGGATCAAGGAACTGAGCACCTGTTTCCTGGCCTATGGTTGGTTAACTGAGAACTAATTTTATCGGTAGATACTCCCTTTCTCTATATTCCAAAGGTGTACACAAATAGCATTGCCGGCAAGCTATGAAGAATTTTTGGAGTTCCAACTCCTTCCTTTGAATCACTCACTAATCCTCCCCTCCCCCCATTCTTCTTTTCTTTTCTGAGTAACTGTGGACTCTTAAACTTGGCCCCATTTTTAAATATTTCACAATGATGCGTTTCTCCAACCCACCCCCAATCAGCTTATTCTCCATGAAAGGGTGGAGCTGAAAAAACTCTTACAGATAAACCTCCATGTCTACTTCCTTTGCGGGACAGAGCTACAATAAATCTAAACTGTCAAAACTGTTTCATCTTTCTTCAGTTACAAGTCTCCCCTTCCCCCTGCCATTTGTGTGTGTGTGTGTGTGTGTGTGTGTGTGTGTGAATGCTTTTTTAATATTTCACTCTCACAATTACCAGATCAGGGTACTCGTCACTCCAGAGACTGTTAGATATATAACAATCAGAACAGCTAGCCACTTACTTCCCTGAACAGATGAATAATCACAGTGAGTTAAGAGGGTTTGGAATTTCAAACAACACGGAACAATTTAATCTGCTAAAAATTGGAAATGTTAAGTGAAATGCAGGTTATCTAATAAAACGTTGCCTCGGTAATCACCTCAATTTACCTTCCTGCCAAGTCTTGAATATTTTTTTCCATCAAATCAATGATCTAATCTTCACTGTGTTCTTGGAGACTGTCTTCTTAAAAACAGAGTGGCTCATTGTGAAAATATGCTAATCAGGAAGAAAAACAACCTACTGTTTTAAAGAAGCGGAAGAAGAAGAGGAAGGGACACCAGAAGAAAAAGAGAGACCACATGAAGATGAAATCTTAAGATGAGTAAGCAGGAAATTGTTAGTTACAGGAACCAATTAAAGCCCACCAAAGAGCTATATGGAACTGGTACTATGCCACACTGCCAGTATCTTTGAACTCTTCTGTTCAGCTCTTTTACTTCATTTCTTCCTTTCACTTTCACTACTCAATGTTCAAAAGCAAGTTTCAGAGTCTCTTCTGACACCCATTTTGGTCTTCTTTCCTGTCTTTTTAATGACCTCTTGCTTTCTTCATGTATGATGTCCTTGATGTCATTCCACAACTCTTCTGGTCTTTGGTCATTAGTGTGCAACGTGTCAAATCTATTTTTGAAATGGTCTCTAAATTCAGGTAGGATATACTCAAGGTCATACTTTGGTTCTTGTGGACTTGTTCTAATTTTCTTCAGTTTCAACTTGAGCTTGCATATGTGCAATTAATTGATAGTCTGTTCAACAGTCAGACCCTGGCCTTGTTCTGACGATATTGAGCTTTTCCATCACGTCTTTCCACAGATGTAGTTGATTTGATTCCTATGTATTCCATCTGGTGAGGTCGTGTATAGGCATCATTTATGTTGTTGAAAAAAGGCATTTGCAATAAAGAAGTCATTGGTCTTGCAAAATTCTATCACGCCATCTCTGGCATCGCTTCGATCACCAACGCCATGTTTTCCAACTACCAATCCTTCTTTGTTTCCAATTTTTACATTCCAATCACCAGTAATTATCAATGCATCCTGATTGCATGTTTGATCAATTTCAGACTGCATAAGTTAGTAAAAATCTTCAATTTCTTCATCTTTGGCCTTAGTGGTTAGTGCGTGAATTTGAATAACAGTTACATTAACTGCTCTTCCTTGTAGGTGTATGCAGATTATCCTATCACTGACAGTGTTGTACTTCAGGATAGATCTTGAAATGTTCTTTTTGATGATGAATGCAATGCCATTCCTCTTCAAGTTATCATTCCCGGCATAGTAAACCATATGATTGTCTGATTCAAAAGGGCCAATACCAGTCCATTTCAGCTCGCTCTTGCCTAGGATGTTGATGTTTATGTGTTCCGTTTCATTTTTGACAATTTCCAATTTTCCTTGATTCATACTTCATACACTCCACATCCCAATTATAAGAGATTTTAAAGGAGGTAGGGTTTTTGTTTTTTTAAATTGTCTCCATTTTACAAATAGGAAACTAAGGCTGAGAGAGGTTAGGTCTCTTAGGACTCACAGCCAGTGAACAGTAGCATCAGGATTCCAACCCCCGCTGTTTGATGCTGTCATCTCACTTGTTTTTGTTTTTTTATTGTGCTTTGGGTGAAAGTTTACAGCTCAAGTTAATTTCTCATACAAAAACTTATACACATACTGTTATGGGACCCCAGTTGCAATCCCTATAATGTGACAGCACACTCCCCCTTTCCATGCCATTCAACCAGCTCCTATCCTTTTCTACCTTCTCATCCCACCTCCAGACAGGAGCTGACCATTTAGTCTTGTGTATCTACTTGAACTAGGAAGCACACTCTTCACAAGTATTATTTTCTGTTTTACAGTTCAGTCTAATCTTTGTTTGAAGAGTTGGCTTCGGGAATGGTTCTAGTTCTGGGTTAAAAGAGAGTCCAGGGGCCATGTCTTCTGCGGTTCCTCTAGTCCCAGTCAGACAACTAAGTCTGGTCTTTTTATGTGAAATTGAGTTCTGCACCACACTTTTCTCCTGCTCTGCCAAGGACTCTCTGTTGTGTTCCCTGTCAGGGCAGTCACTGATGGTAGCTGGGCACCATCTAGTTCTTCTGGTCTCAGGCTGATGGAGTCTCTTAGGCTAATATTTTCCTTGTGTCTTTGGTGTTCTTAATTCTAAAGGAGGTAGGATTTTACAGTAGTTACATTGTGATCCCAGCTCTCCACCACTTATTAGTTGTGCGACCTTACGCAAGTTACTTAATCTCTTTGAGCTTCAGCTTCCTTGTTCATAAAACAGGGACCTCATATGTTAATGCTAACCTCATAGGTTGTTATGAGGCTGAAACAAGGGAGCTAGGGGTGAGCATGGGTTTTGGAGTTAGCCAGATTAAGACAGCTCTGCACAGACAGCTAGAGAGCTTTGGCTGAATTACTTTCCATCTCTAAGCCTGTTTCCTCTATAAAATGAAAATAATACTTACTTCAAAGGATATAGTAAGCTCAAAAGTTAAGAATACATGTAAAATGCTCAGCACACAATAAGGGTAAAAGTTTTGGTTCCCTTCCTTTCCTCCTTTGTTCCAGAGGATTTTTACTTGTTGTATCAAGGAAAGCAATCCTTGAAGCACTGTCTGATGCAGGAAGATAGCTTGCCTGAACTACAGTTGATTGGTTGTCTATTGGTGAAGTACTACTCATAATGAAATTCTTCAAATTTTTTTCTTTAAAATAGCTTCCATTGGTTTTTAGCTTAAAATTTACCATTTGTTTAGCATTCAAAATATTTACTAAGAACCTGAGGAAGCAATCAAGTGGAAGAACTTGGAGTGGGATAAAACTAGGAATTCTATGGTGAGTAGAATCTTAAAACTGCAACCAATTTTTGCACCTGACAGTCTGGTGATATTGTAGATTGAATTCCCCTGAAGCTCTATAAAAATGTGCATAAAAACAAGAAAAATCACTGTCCTGTGGATTAGCAAGTTATATACTGTGCCACCACATTGAGAAGTGAATTTGAAGTTCATCTCCAACTCACAAAATTCAAGGTATGTCAGGGTCATCATACTGACATTTGTCAAGACCAGGCTTTTCCATGAAGATCGCTCTCTTTAAGAAGATATCCCCTGTGGTGCAGTGAATTACTTAATATGGCCCTTCTAGCCATAGTCTTTGTAACTCCCAGCAAATGACTGGGTGAGACTACGCAGACGAGGTGTCTGTGGCCCACCAAGGGGATTGAATAGCTTGCTAATAATGTAAATAAGGTACATGGCACCAAATAAGGTGTAAGAATGGCATGGTGGCAGCATCGGACATCCTCTAACTTCACTAGGGGGAAGGAGAATCAAGATCAACAGCCCAAGGCTGATTCCTATGAGGCAGATGTCAGACATGCCTCCTTTTTCTTCCATTTTTACCAATTCTGACACCAACCATCCCTCCCATGGCACTCTCTACTTCTCTGCTGAGTTTGATAATTCATTGCAGTGGCCACATAGAACTCACAGACAATACTCACAATTATGGGGTTTATTAGGGAAGTAACAGGTTACAATTCAGGTTCAGGAATGCTTAGGACACCGGTCTTCCATCAGGACAGCCTCTTCTCAGCCTCGCCTGCAGGAATACCTCTCTCTGGCCCCTCAGCCTCTGCCCTGCTCAGGCACGTGTAACAAAGCTCTTTTAGCTCTCCCAGTAAGTGCCCCAAGGCACACCACTCTGCCAGAAAGCTTCAGCCCAAACGCACTCAGCTCTAGCTCCAGGTCAGCAAACCTACCTCCATCAAGTGCCTAGGGGCACCCTACTTGTCCAGCAAGCCTCCTGCCCAGTGGTGTTCAGCTTTCTAGCTCTGTGCGTTGGGAAGCCCACCATGCTGTCTCCTGCTGGTCTTTCCTGCTGCCATTTCTCTGCCACTG
Source organism: Dugong dugon (assembly GCA_030035585.1). Classification (NCBI taxonomy): domain Eukaryota; kingdom Metazoa; phylum Chordata; class Mammalia; order Sirenia; family Dugongidae; genus Dugong; species Dugong dugon. The sequence continues at coordinate 74,687,520 of CM057471.1, forward strand.
CTTCTCGCCACCTTCACTGTTACAACTCTCTGTCTCCTGGTTCCAGAAGCTTCTCAGTGCAGGGATCCCGGGTCCAACGGACATGCTCCGCTGTTAGTTTTTCTTCCTTGGTGGTGGTAAGAGCCTCTCTTCCCACCACTGGGTTGGCAAAACTGACCAATCCCCTTGTTAGGTTTCCATATACCTTATTAGCAAGGTCCCACCCAAGTGAGTTACAAGACCATGGTGAGAAAGACCACACAAAAGTGATCCATTGCACCGCAAGGGGATTGGTCAGTTTTGCCATCCCCTCTAGGCTTAAAGGGAGACACAGAAAGCGAGTGAGAGTGAGAGAGAGAGAGAGCAATAGAGAGTGAGAGTGACAGCGAGCCAGAGCGAGAGAAGCTGTAACACAGAAGACAGAGAGAGGTAGCAGAACCAAGACAGAGAGGGAGAGCTGTAACACTGGAGATGGTAAGAAGTAGCAACAGAGAAAGCAGAACCAGGAGACCAGCAAATCAGCAGGAGATGGCACAGTGGGCTTCCTGGCCTACAGAGTGAGAGAACTGACTGCCTTCGGGCCAAGGATTACCAGCAGAGTGGGTGCCTCTGAGCGCTTAGTGGCAGAGCTAAAAGAGCTTTGTAACAATTGCCCAAGCCAGGCTGAGGGGCCTAAGGCCAGAGATAGGCCTGTCTGCGGGCATGGCTCAGAAATGGCTGTTCTCATCTAACAGCTGTATCCTGAATTGTTTCTGATCCTGAATTGTAACCTGCTACTTCCCTAATGAACCCCATAATTGTGAGTATTATCTGTAAGTTCTGTGTGGCTATTGTAACAAATTATCAAACCCAGCATAGAAGTAGAGAGTGCTGTGGGAGGGATGGTTGTTGTCAGAATTGGTAAAAAGGTTAGAGGATGGAGGTATGCCTGACCTCTGCCTTATAGGAATCAGCCTTGGGCTGTTGATCTTGATTCTCCTTCCCCCTTGTAAAGTTAGAAGTCAGATGCTTCCCCCCATGCCATTTTTACATCCCCTGTGGGCTCTCCCCATGCCCTAAGAAATGCCTCACAACCTTAGCCGCAATCCTTGAAAAAAATAGTGTTTGAAGTCAAAGAATGAAATTGACATTTGATTTCTGAGTATATTGCCAGGCCCCAATTTGACCTCCAGACCTGCACTGTATTTATTTAGGTTTTTTGGTCTGAAATACCAATTCTTTTGATAAGAAAAACATATGACAATTACACCTTATTAAACTGAAGAATATAAACTCATTAATTACTTCAAAGATTTTTGGAAATTTCTAACCTGATGCCAATTATTAGTAATAGCACCAGGTTCTAAACTACAAATTCTGCTACTAGTGGTAATCTTTACTTGATCCTGCAAAGTTAGAGGGAATAGTAAAATATAATTCGGTTGGCTAAGAGAGTAAGGCTAAAAGCTACGTTTAGAAGATCAGTCTTTCCACCCCTTCCAGGCTTTTTCAGTCAATACCTTAAAGTTCAATGTCCCTTTGAAATATTGCCAGGGAGAAGCAGGCATAACTTGTTGTTACCCAACATGGCTGTTCCCAGTTACAGTATCATGATTATGCAAACACTATTTTCTTGAAACTCTGGAATCATTTGCCTAAATATGATTGCCAAGATAGCAGTTTTCACAGAATTTGAAAAGTTAACTGTTTAAAAAATACACATAAAGTTTCTGTAACTAGTTTTCCCTCTTTCTTATTCCTCTCAATTCCAAAATAACAATTGGCACAATATAGCTCTCAAATACCCGAGGGAAGGTATTCCTCACACACCCCTGGAGAGATACCATTGACGCGACCCTGTGAAGGTTACATAATTCCCAGGTAGAAAGAAGCAAGGAGTCATAAGAACCCAACATTAAGCGCACTATAAAACTGTTTTCTGCAAACTAGAGGACAAAAGTCTTCTATTTTGGAAACTCTTTTAATGTTTTATCACTATTATATTATTAAATGAAATTAAGAATCTTCCTGCTTACTTCCTGTTTTTAGAAGCCTACTTTAAAACCAGCAATTCTCAAAACTGGCATCTAGCTTAAGTAAGAAGAAAGTGAAAATACTCCAAAGCATTGCAAACTGCCTTTAAAAATCACCCTTCCCTTTAATTACTAGTTTCATACTGAAGTGAGAAATCAGTGAACTCACTGTCTTTGGTATTTCCTCTTGATACCTAAAAGAAAATACCTTTTACATTCCTACTAGGTTATTTCATATTGTTAATTTTTTAAATGCTTTGTGAAAATTTTCTCTAGCATTTCATTTGATAACATATTGGTTACTCAGACTCTGGGCTTCACATTAAAAAAAAAATTATGAGCATTAGAAAGTCATATGGTATAGTGCCAGAAGCACAGATCCAATTCTGACGCAGCTGTTTCCAGTTCTGGTTCTAAAGGTGCTTGCTGAAAATCAACCAACTATTTGTGTGATCAGAGCCCTTGTGGTGCAGTGGTTAAGAGCTTGGCTGCTAACAAAAAAGTCAGCAGTTCGAATCCACCAGCTACTCCTTGGAAACCGTATCCGGCAGTTCTACCCTGTCCTATAGGGTTACTATGCGTCAGAATCGAGTCGATGGCAATAGGTTTGGGTTTTTTTTGGTTTATTTGTGTGATCTCAAGCAAGTCATTTAATTTCCCTGAATTTGTTTTCATATCTGTTAAGCAGATGGGCAAGCAGACTATCTAAGGACCCTGTTGCTTTTATTTTACAACAATGCAGGACAGAGATTAAGTGCTGGCTTTGAGAGTTCCAGCTGGGTCATTTATAAGTGAGCAGAGCACCCCTGAATAAATTAATCACTCCAAGACTTAGTCAACTCGTTTAAGAAGAGTGAACACAAATATATACCTTAATGTTTTACACATGTATGTGTATATATACATGTACATATATATACATATGTGTATATATATATCTTAGCAGAATACCCACCAAACTTTAATTGCTCAGTAAATAAAATTATTATCTCCTTGTGTAGATTCAACAAAATAACTATAAAATTTCTCCTTGTCAGTTTCTTTAACTGTAAAATGGGGTAGTAGGATCAGATAAAAATTCTGCTCAAATATGTAAGATTAAATATTCACAATAGGTGGCCAAAGATCAGAGGCTGGGGAAGAAAGCTGATAATCTCCACCAACTTTGCCTTTTTCTTGAGTGATCACCACAGGCATTTTAAGATAAACTACCATCTTCCTAGCTTCAACTTAGTTCCCTACTTTTGTCCTTGCAGAGCATGTGACAGAACTTGTATTGGTTTTTAAGTTAAAGGAAGAATTCATAGATTTCATGGCTTTTACTAAGAGTGCACACAACCAAAAGATCTAGGATTTCCCTTTGCTCCCCAACACCCAAGGTGTCTCCTATTCTGGACTTTCCCAACTGGTTTTTCTTAAACCTGAGTGCAGCATTTTAGTGCTACATATGTCACATTAATTTCAGTACCTAGTTACAGTAAAGAAAAAAAAAACTTAAGAATGTGAATCTGTCATAAAACACGTTAGTAAACCTATAGTCACTCAGTACTGGGATTCTTGGTGGTTTTTATTTTCTCCTTTTTCGCTTATCTATTTCACACAAAGAGCATGCATTACTTGTGTGGCAAGCTAAAAAAATAACCTAAAAAATAAATAAACCTGGTTAGTGTAACTGCAATTTTAATAAGCATGTTCTTCTATTAACTCCTTAACTAAAAAATGGTGACAAGGGGACCGACTACTGAATCCTTCCATTAACGATCTCCCTGTATGTTCCAAAGATTAGAACCAAACCAAGCTTCCACACAGAATGAAGAGAAAAACGTTAAGACTCAGACTACTCCTAACTCCAGTGATCGGGTGAAGTAGCATGAGGCAATATAGCATAGTAATTAAGAGTTTCCATGTGATTCCCGGCTCAACCTGCAACAAATGACCTAATTTCTCTGAGCCTCAGTTTCCTTACCTGTAAAGTGGGGGATAATGATTAATACCTCCTATCTCATCAGGTTGTTTCAAGGATAAAATACAAAAATGCATATAAAAGGCCTAGCGAAGTGTCCAATAAGGGCTCAATAAACAGTATTACTGCAATCGCTTCGCCTGAAACTTTAGTGTGGACTGCCTGGAGAAAAACAAGGGACCTGTGACAAGCCGGGAACTTTAACGTATTTTCCACCGAGTCAGGGTTGCTCGTGAAATCAGTCCAATCAACCGCAAGGCACCGTGCTGCAGCCACACTGTAAAACACTCCACCCTCGGAGAGTCGGAGAGTTTGGGGTCCCTCCAGCCCAAGGCTGCTTTAAAAGCTCCGCGACGGAGAGGTGAGGCCCGTGCTGGTCCTGTCAAGCCAGCGTTGCCACTGCAACCACTACAGGTTCCTCACACTGGGTGCCACCTCTTCTGGCTAACCCGGAAGTCCACATAGGGGAGGCCAACTGACCGTCCCTGAGGTGTCCAGCTTCTACCTCTCGGCGACTCCCCCCAAGGGCAAGCTTCAGAAAAAGGGTTACAGTCTCGACCACGCCAGCCACCCCGCCCCCTCCCCAGGTCCTTCCGGTGTCCGTCGCCCTTTAACACCGGAAGTGGGCGGGAGAGGAAGGGGCTGGTGATGCTGGAACAAACATGGCTGCCTCGGTGCTCTTCTGTCCCTCGGGCTTTCGCTGTTCTCCGATAGCCGCGAGCCTCCGGCTGCTCCGGCTGTTGGGTCTACTGCAGCTGCTGGCCGAGCCTGGCCTGGGCCGCGTTCACCACTTGGCGCTTAAGGTAAGGCCGGGCCAGGGGCCACAGGCCGAGGCCGCTTCCCTGGGCTGGGGGCAACTTTGGCTCATCTGGGGCCTCCGGGCAATTAGACTACCCCCTTGCCTTTGACCCTCTGCGATGGCGGGGACTAGACGGCTGTGGGCAGTACAGGTATCATAAAGCAGTCTGGAGAGGGCAGACAGATTCGAGCTGAAGGAGGGGGAGTGGGCTGAACTGCGGCGTAACCCCGAAGGACTCCAGAGGCCGCGCTTTCCTAGTTCCTCGCTGACAGTAACCTGCTCCTTCTCCCGTCTGTCTTCCAGTTTTTATCTCTGACTTCCCTTGTCCGTGTTCTTCGCTCTTCTGTTTCCTTGTGCCTGTCGGTTTGAAGGTACTCGGAACCTTGGCCTCAGTTTCCTCGCTCGACTTAGAACGTTCTCCAGACTGAACAAAGCGGGAATCTCCACAATGAAATTCAAATCTCGCTTAAAACACATGACCGAATTTAAAACCAGCATTAAAAATATGTTTCTGGTTAGGGGGCTGCCTTTTTCTTCCTCGCTCCCGTCATTTTCTGTCTAGAGAAGAGATAGATACTAGATCTAGATAAACGATAGACCTAGAATGATCCCCTGGGTCTAATTCGCAGCTAAAAGTCCTGTAAGGCTAAAACGTGCCTCCAGGCGGTTCAGGAGGTTAATATGTCTGGGTAATAAAAAAATCGTTATGACTCAAAGGTTTGTACATTTTTTCATAATATACGATTTTTTAATACATTATGAGCTTTTAGAAAGTTTGTGTGGTAAAACACATTGCTTTCATAAACCATGAGGCATAGGTATTTTGTGACCGTAGGGTTTAAGGAATACGGGATCTGAATTAAAAGCCCTGGCCAGAAAACATCATACTTATGGGTATCAGCTTTTGTTGTTTGTAAATAAAAATTATACTGGTTAACACTGACTGCTCTGACAAGGATCACAACAGAGGGTCCTGGACAGAGCTGGAGAAAAATGTGGAACAAAATTCTAACTCACAAAAAAAGACCAGACTTACTGGCCTGACAGAGACTGGTGAAACCCTGAGAGCATGGCCCCCGGACACTCTTTTAGCTCAGTACTGAAGTCACTCCCGAGGTTCACTCTTCAGCCAAAGATTAGACAGCCCTATAAAACAAAACGAGACTAATGGGGCACAGCAGCCCAGGGACAAGGAATAGAAGGCAGGAGGGGACAGGAAAGCTGGTAATAGGGAATCCACGGTTTAGAAGGGGGAGTATTGACATGTTGTGGGGTTGTTAATCAATGTCATTAAACAATATGTGTACTAACTGTTTAATGAGAAACTGTTCTGTAAACTTTCACCTAAAGTACAATTAAAAAAAAAATTATCCTGGTTAAAATGGTTCTTAACTCTCAGAGGATAGGTGAGTCCTGGATCTTTTTGGTGATCTGGAAACTGTAGAACCTCACCCCAGAGAAGTGCATGTAGAAATGCAGGAAAAACTTTGTTGGACTTTCTGGGCCCCCAGGTTTATGACCTCAGGTTAAGAATTCCTGGTCTTTAAAACTTTTTCATTTTATAGTTTAGGATTCTGAATCTTAGATTATGGGCTGAGTTCATACAGCTTATAAATTAGTGACAAAGCTAGTAGTAGGACACACTAGGGCCATGTCTCCTGGCTCCCAGTTGGGGCTCTTCGTATATTTCTAGAATTAAAATGCCAGATGGCCAACATCATTAGGTTAATGCTGGCAGTATTGGCGTCTGTGGGAAAGTATACTAACTTTAGTGGAGCAAACTGGAATTGCTGTAATTCTGGTGAATGATTTTTCCCTGTTGTGCTAAATTACTTACTATTTTTCTTCTTTGCCATATGTTTTATAAATTCTGTGATGCTTTTTCCGTAATCAGGATTGTAATTGTTTCTTTTCTCTCAAAATAAACATTCTAACTTCTTGCCCAAGGAAATGGAAATCATGTGAAGAGAGCCTGTCATAGCAGCAACATTAGATTGTCTTGTTTGTCTTGAGACTAAGAAATACAGGAGACTTGATCAGGTTATAAACCCAGACTGGCAAGAATAACATGAAGAGATCACTGGGAACCAGAAATATGCATTGATCTTTTTATCATGGAGTATTTTGGACACAAAAGTAGACAGAATAGTGTAACAAGTCTCCTCTCCCGCCGACTTGTTACCCAGCTCCAACAACCATCAGCCAGTGGCTAATTCTGTCTCATTTTCATCCATGTCACTTCCCTCTTACCATTATTTTTTATTAACTTTTAAACTTAGAAATGAGTCCTTTCATTTTTTAAATTCACTTTTCTTATCCCGTGCTACATTTTAAATTATTCTTCTGGTTTTCCCAGTCTCCTCATATCCCTTCTTTTAGGACCTTTTTCTAGATTTCTTAACTTTTAAAAAGTGCTTTATAGAGCTGTAATTTACATACCATAAAATTCACCCATTTTAAGTGTATAACTCGATAATTGTTAGTAAATTTAATGAGTTATGCAACTATCACCACAATCCAGTAATAGAATATTTCCATTACCCCAGTAAGGTCTCTTGTGCTGGTTTAGTTAATACCCATTTTTTTCTCCCAGCACCAAACCAGAAACCAAACTCATTGCTGTCAAGTTGATTCCAACTCATAGCGACCCCATAGGACAGAATAGAAATGCCTCTTAGGGTTTCCAAGGTTGTAATCTTTACGGAAGCAGACTGTCACATCTTTCTCCTGCAGAACGGCTGGTGGATTTGAACTGCCAACCTTTTGGTTAACAACCAAGCACTTAACCACTGTGCCACCAGGGTTCCTTCCATAAAGATTACAGCCTTGGAAACCCTACAGGGCACTTCTGCTCTGTCCTGTAGGATTGCTATGAATCTGAATCAACTTGATGGCAATGGGTTTGATTCTGGGTTACTCTTTATGGAAGCTGACTGCTGCATCCTTCTCCCTTGAAGCGACTGGTGGGTTTGAACCACCCACCTTTCGGTTAGCAGCCAAGTGCGCCACCAGGGCATCTTCTCTCCCAGCACCAGGCAACCACTAATCTATGTTCTGTCTCTATAGATTTGCTCTTTCTGGACAAGGGTCTTTTGTGTCTGACTTTTTCCACTTACGTTTTTGAGGTTCATTCATGTTGTAGCATGTATCAGTATTTCATTCCTTTTTATTAACGAATAGTATTCCATTGTGTGGATATACCATAGTTTGTTTAGCCATTCACCAGCTGATGGCTGTTTGGGTTGTTTCCGCTTTTTGGCTATTACAAATAATGCTGCTGTGAACATTAACGTGCAGATCACTGTGTGGAAATATTTTTCATTTCTCTTGGCTAGATCCCTAGGAGTGGAGTGGAAAAGTGGCTAGATTTTGCTAGATTTTCCTTGTGGTGTAGTTAAACGTATTCATCTATCCTTTGTATTTTCTTTAAGCTGGTAATTGGATCTAGAGGCTTGATCGTGTTTAGGTTTGATTATTCAAAAACCAGAAGCAAGATGGCTTCACAGTTCTGGGTTCTTTCATTAGGAAGCACACAGCATCTGGTTGTCTCTCTTTGTGATGTTGGCAGCAGTTGATGCTCAGTGCTTACATTCCTGTGTTCATTAGGTATAAAAAACCAAACCCATTGCTGTCAAGTGAATTCCATGTCATAGCGACCCTATAGGACAGAGTAGAACTGCATAGAGTTTCCAAGGAGCAACTTGGTGGATTCAAACGGCCAACCTTTTGGTTAGCAGCCAAGCTCTTAACCACTGAGCCACCAGGGCTCCTTATTAGATATTTTGACAACAACAACAACAACAACAACAAAAAAAAAACAAATCCATTGCCATCAAGTCTATTCTGACTCATAGCGACCTTGTAGGTCAGAGTAAAGCTCCTCCGTAGGGTTTCCAAGGAGCAGATGGTAGATTCGAACTGCCAACCTTTTGGTTAGCAGCCACAGCTCTTAAGCACTGTGCTACCAGGGCTCTTTATTAGGTATTAAAAAACAAAAACAAAACCCGTTGCTGTCGAGTTGATTCCGACTCATAGCAACCCTATAGGACAGAGTAGAGCTGCCCCATAGGGTTTCCAAGGAGCAGCTGGTAGATTCAGACTGTAGCTCTTAACCACTATGCCAACAGAGTTTCATTATTAGGTATGTTGACCTTTAATTATGCTGTTTGGTGTCAAAATATAAGATTGTCTTGAGTAAGCTATGTATTTTACTGTGTAGTAGATCTTGTTACATTTCTCAAATATGGTGTATTAAGACAAATGTAAATCGTGTAAAGTGTAAGCAAGTATCACATACTCAAGAAACATTTATAGATCCATGTACATTAGGAAGGACTCTACCCTCATGGAGCTTTCAGGCCAGCAAAGAAAACACATAGTCCCCCATATTCTGAGTACTATGAATTCCCAACCCTCATGGAGTTTTCAGGCCAGCAAAGAAAACACATAGTCCCCCATATTCTGAGTCCTATGAATTCCCACTGTTGGGAAATTTGAGTATTTTAATAGTTATTGACTTCTTAGACTAAAGATATGGAACATAATTTAGCCTTTTCTGGATGGTAGGTGATTTTCATTCATTTATTCAGTAAATATTTATTTTCTTAAACTCATAGCTTTTAACAAATGGTAATATTTGAATAACCATTGATGTTATTTAATAATCATTTTATAAGTCTTATCAATGAAATAAAAAGGATAAGCTGAGTTTTATTGTCTGACAAAGATTGTCTGAATATAGTTTTTACATTATGGACCTTTGTGTTAAAAATACAAAATTTTTTATGACTAATTCTAGCTTTTAGGAAGTAGCTGCATATGAGGCAGTAGCCAGGAAGTGTCCTGCTACAGCTTTGGCTCTTTGATTTAATTTGGACATTTCTTAAGTTAGATACTTATTTTCATGATAATTATCCACACATTATAACTCAGATAATCAGAACTTCATACCAGCAGCGTAACAAGCAATACAGATCTTCCAGTTGGAAGTTGGAATCCTGACTGCAGTTAAGTGCTGTATAACTTTTGGGCTAGTCTAATCTCTTCACTGTTAGGATCTAGAGCAGTTAAGTGAAAAGGTGGGCTACAGCAGAAAATCACAAAAAAAGATATGTACCAGAAACATTTATTTTTACTTAAAACCTACCAATACATATTTCTTAGCTAAAGTGAATGATTTTAAGCTTACTAGATGACATGGCAACACATGCCCTTTTCTCTCTTAGTTTCAACAAATACTCATTAACTAAAACACCAAACCCGTTGCTATCAAGTCGATTTTGACTCATAAAGTGACCTTATAAGACAGAGAACTGCCCCATAGGGCTTCTAAGGAGCAGCTGCTAGATTTGAACTGCTGAACTTTTGGTTAGCAGCTGTAGCGCTTTTTTTTTTTCTTCTTCTTTTTTTAAATTGTACTTTTACGTGAAGGTTTACAAAGCAAACTAGTTTCTCATTAAGCAATTAATACACATACTGTTTTGTGACATTGGTTACCAACCCCTCGACATGTCAGCACTTTCCCCCTCTTGACCTTGGGTTCCCCATTACCAGCTTTCCTGTCCCATTCTGCCTTCTCATCCTTGTCCCTGGGTTGGTGTGCCCATTTAGTCTTGTTTTGTTTTATGAGCCTGTCTAATCTTTGGCTGAAGGGTGAACTTCAGGAGTGACTTCATTACAGAGCTGAAAGGGTGTCCGGGGGCCATACTCTCAGGGTTTCTCCAGTCTCTGTCAGACCAGTAAGTCTGGTCTTTTTTTATGAGTTAGAATTTTGTTCTACATTTTTCTCCAGTTCTGTCCAGGACCCTCTATTGTGATCCCTGTCAGAACAGTTGGTAGTGGTAGCTGGACACCACCTAGTTGTGCTGGACTCAGTCTGGCAGAGATTGTTATAGTCGTGCTCCATTAGTCCTTTGGCTAATTTTTCCCTTGTGTCTTTGGTTTTCTTCATTCTCCCTTACTCCACGCAGAGTGACACCAGTGGAGCATCTTAGATGGCCCCTCACAAGCTTTTAAGACTCCAGGTGCTACTGACCAAAGTAGAATGTAGTACATTTTCTTTATAAGCTATGTTATGCCATTGAGCTAGGTGTTCCATGAGACCATGGTCCCCACAGCCCTCAGCCCTCAGCCCAGTAAGTTGGTCCCTCAGGGAGTTTGGATGTGTCTGTGGAGCTTCCATGGCCTTGCCTTGGACAAGTTGTGCTGGCTTCACCAGTATTGTGTACTGTCTTACCCTTCACCAGATTTACCACTTATCTATTGTCTATTTAGTGTTTTTCAATCCCCACCCCTCCCCTCCCTTGTAAACATCAAAGATTGTTTCTTTTTGTGTGTAAACCTGTTCATTAGTTTTTATGGTAGTGGTTTCATACATTTGTCCTTTTGTGATTGACTTATTTCACTCAGCATAATACCCTCCAGATTCATTCATGTTGTGAGATGCTTCACATATTCGTCATTGTTCTTTATCATTGTGTAGTATTCCATTGCATATATGTACCATAGTTGCTTATCTGTTCATCTGTTGTTGGGCATCTAGGTTGTTTCCATCCTTTTGCTATTGTGAATAATGCTGCAGTGAACATGAGTGTGCGTATGTCTATTTGTGTGACGGCTCTTATTTCTCTAGGATATATTCCAAAGAGTGGGATTGCTGGATCATACAGTATTTCTATTTCTAGCTTTTTAAGGAAGCACCGTATCGTTTTCCAAAATGGTTGTACCATTTTGCATTCCCACCAGCAGTGCATAAGAGTTCCAGTTTTCCCGCAGCCTCTCCAGCATTTGTTATTTTCATTCATGACAGTAATGTCAGGGTGAGATGGTATCTCATCATGTTTGATTTGCATTTCTCTAATGCCTAGTGATCACGAGCATGTCCTCATGTATCTGTTAGCCACTTGAATGTCTTCTTTGGTGAAGTGTCTCTTCATATCCTTTGCCCAATTTTTAAATGGATTGTTTGTCTTTTTGTTGTAGAGGTGTTGTATTTTCCTGTAGACTTTAGAGATTAGACCGTTGTCAGATTTGCCGGGTTTTTTTTCCCAGTCTGTAGATTTTCTTTTTACTCTTTTGGTGAAGTCTTTTGATGAGCATAAGTGTTTAATTTTTAGAAGATCCCAGTTATCTAGTTTATCTTTTGGTGTTTGTGTATAGTTAGTTACGGTTTGTATCCTGTTAATGCCAGATATTAGAGCCTCTAACGTTGACCCTGGTTTTCCTTCTATGATCTTTATAGTTTTTGGTTTTATAGTTAGGTCTTTGATCCATTTTGAATTAATTTTTGTGTATGGTATGAGGTATCGGTCCTGTTTGATTTTTTTGCAGATGGATGTCCGGTTTTGCCAGCACCATTTGTTAAAAAGACTTCTTTTCCCCATTTGATGGACTTTGGGCCTTCGTCAAAGACCAGGTGACTGTAGGTGGATGGATTTACATCTGGGCTCTAAATTCTGTTCCATTGGTCAATGTGTCTGTCATTGTACCAGTACCTGGCTGTCTTGACTACCGTAACTCTATAGTAGGTTCTGAGGTCAAGTAGTATGAGTCCTTCTACTTTATTCTTCTTCTTCAACAGCGCTTTACTTATCTTGGGCCTGTTCCCTTTCCATTTAAGTTGTTGATTAGTTTTTCCATCTCTTTAAAGAATGCTGTTGGTATTTGGATTGGGATTGCATTTTATTTATAGACTGTTTTGGGTAGAATTGACATTTTCACATTCCATGAGCATGGTATGGTATGTTTTTCCATTTATGTAGGTCCCTTTTGGTTTCTTGCAGTAGTGTTTTGTAGTTTTCTTTGTATAGGTCTTTTACATCCCTGGTTAGATTTGTTCCTAAGTATTTTGTTTTTTAGGGACTATTATAAATGGTATTATTTTCCTGATTTCCTTTTAGTAGTTCTCTTTATTGGTGTATAGGATTTTTGCATGTTTATCGTATATCCTGCTACTCTGCTGAATCTGTTAGTTCCAATAGTTTTCTTGTGGAGTCTTTTGGGTTCTCTATGTATAGTATCATATCATCCACAGTTGTACAGTTGTACTTTTTCCTTACCAATTTGGGTACCCTTTATTTCTTTTTCTTACCTTATTGCTCTAGCTAGGACTTTCAGCACAATGTTAAATAGAAGTGGGGATAAAGGGCATCCTTGTTGTGTTCCTGTTCTCAAGGGGAATGTTATCAGCGTCTTTCTATTAAGAATGATGTTGGCTGTTGGTTTTGTATAGATGCTCTTTATTATGTTGAGGACTTTCCCTCTGTACCTATTTTACTGAGAGTTTTTATCATGAATGAGTGTTGGACTTTGTCAAATGCCTTTTCTGCATCAATTGAGATGATCATGTGATTCTTTTATTTATACGGTGGATTATGTTGATTGGTTTTCTAACGTTGAACCATCCTTTCATACCTGGTATGAATCCCACTTGGTCGTGGTATATTATTTTTTTGATATGATGCTGAATTCTCTTGGCTGGAATTCTGTTGAGAATTACATCTATATTCATGAGAGATATTGGTGTGTAATTTTCTTTTTTTGTGATGTCTTTGCTTGGTTTTGATATCAGGGTTATGCTGGCTTCATAGAATGAATTTGGAAGCATCCCTTCCTTTTCTGTGTTCTGCAGCAGTTTGAGTAGTACTGATGTAAGCTCTTCTCTGAATGTTTGGTAGAATTCTCCAGTGAAGCCATCTGGGCCAGGGTTTCTTTGGTTGGGAGTTTTTTTTTTTCTTTTTTTTTAATTACCTTTTCAGTTTGTTTTCTTGTTATGGGTCTGTTCAGATTTTCAACTTAAGTTTATGTTAGTTTGGGTAGATAGTGTGTTTCTAGAAATTTGTACATTTCCTCTAGGTTTTCAAATTTGTTGGAGTATAGTTTTTCATAGTACTCTGTTATGAGGTATGTTATTTCAGTTGGGTCTGTTGTAATGCTGCCCTCAACCCCCCAATTTCACTTTTTACTTGGGTTGTTTGCATCTCTCGTCTATTTGTCAATTTTGTTGATCCTTTCAGAGAACTTTTGGTTTTGTTGATTCTTTCTATTGTTTTTCTGTTCTCTATTTCATTTGCTTCTGATCTGATCTTTATTATTTCCTTTCTTCTGGTGACTGTGGGCTTCTTTTGCTGTTCTCTTTCTATTTGTTTGAGTTGTGTAGCTAATGTTTTGATTTTATCCCTTTCTTCTTGCTATAAATTGACCTCTGAGCACTTCCTTTGCTGTGTCCCAGAGGTTTTGGTATGGTATGTTTTCATTTTCATTTGACTCTAGGAATTTTTGATTCCATCTTTGATTTCTTCTATTACCCAGTGGTAGTTAAGCAGGGTATTATTCAGTTTCCATGTATTTTATTTTTTTCCTTACTCTTCCTGTTACTAATTTCTACTTTGATGGCATTGTGATCAGAGAAGATCCTTTGTATTATCTCAATGTTTTGGATTTTGTTGAGGGTTGCTTTGTGGCCTAAGATGTGGTCTATTCTGGAGAATGTTCCATGTATGTTGGAAAAGAATGCGTACTTTGCTTCTATTGGGTGGAGTGTTCTATATATGTCTGTGAGGTCAAGTTGGTTGATTGTGGCCTTTAGATCTTCTGTATGCAGCTGTAACTCTTAACCACTGTGCCACCAAGGCTGCTAAGGAGCCCTGGAGAGCGGTGGTTAAGTGCTCGGCTACTAACCAGAAGGTTGGTGGTTGTAACCGACCATCCACTCTGCAGGAGAAACATGTGGCAGTCTGCTTCTGTAAAGATTTACAGCCTTGGAAACCCTGTGGGAGCAGTTCTACTCTGTCCTATGGGGTTGCTATGAGTTGGAATTGGCTCTACGGACATTGGGTTTTAAATACTCAATAGGTATCCATTATATGCTAGGTAGGCAGTATTCTAGACATGGGCTGTGGCAGCAAACAGGACCAAGCACTAACTTACATGGAGCTTTCATTCTAGTGATAATGAACAACAAACTATTAAACACATGAAAGTACAAAATTATTTAAGATTGATATCAGTCAATAAGAAGAAAATAAAACAGTATTGAGATAAAGGGTAATGGAGTTGGAGGCTGTGGGATAAAGAATTTAACTTTACCCAAAGAATTTAGTCTTTGTCCTTGGTTCCAGAGACATCTCTAAAACCTTAGTATTTTCCCATTGATTGAACTGTCTTTGATGAGGCCTCCAGTCTATAACTGAAGATTTATGCTAATGAGGTACCTCTTGGGTAGGGGCTGACCAGGTCAGAAAGACCCACCTCTTGATATCAGCTGACCTCAGAGGAGAGAGGCATGATTCTATCAGTCATGACTATATAATGAGGTCCCAGTAAAGGCTCTGGACACGGAAGCTCCATGGACTTCCTGGTTGGTGATGGACATTAAAGCACATGGGAGTGTAGTGCATCCCTTTTTGGGATATAGAAACTCTGGGTTGGGAACCTTCCCAGACCTATCTCTATTCAGCTTATTTGTATCCTTTTTGCTATAATAAAACTGTGATCATAATTATAGGGCTTTTCTGAGTTCTGTGAGTTTTTCTAGTGAATTATTGAACTCAAGGGAGTAGTGGGAGCCAGCAGGTCAGAAGTGAGGGGACCCATGAGCTTATGGCTGGTATCCTGAGTGGGGTAACCCCTGAATTTGTAGCCAGCAGGTCAGAAGTGAGGGCAGCCTGTGGACCCCCAAGCTTGCAGCTGGCGTCTGAAGTCTTGGATAGACTTGTCAGTCTAGAGGAATATGCCCTTTAACTTGTGAGAGCAGACCTAGCTCTGGGTGGTTAGGATCAGAGGAAGAAGTGCTGCATGGGCAATTGAACTGGAACTGAATCGAATAGATTTGGAATTGAATTCCTTCAATCTAGTTGGTTTCAAAGAGATGGAATAGATTGGAATTGATTTCCCTTATAGAGGCTACTCTAGATGAGTTGTCTGGGGAAAGCCTCTCTGAAAGGAAGACATTTGAGCAGAGACTTAAAGAACAAGCCAAGCATTTAAAGATCTAGGGAAGAGTGTTATAGGCAGAGAAAACAGGAGGTACAAAGGCCCTGAGCGGAACAGTCTTCATTTTCATTTGCTTATGGAACGAAAAGGAGGCCAGTATGGCTAGAGCAGTGTTCTGGGGGAGTGTTAGGTAGGAGCTGATGGGTTGATTTTATTTTGATGAGAAACTTGCCCTGGTCTTAGGGTTAATGGAACAGTTCCCTGAAGAAGTGACATTAAAGCTGAGATGTGAAGAATGAATAATAAACCAGCGTAAGCTGAGGTTAGAGTGTATGAGAAAAAGCACAATTGTGTGTGCTACTCTGATCCTCAGCTCCTTTACCTGTAAAACAGGGATAATAGTAGCTTTCTCACAGGGTTATTTTGAGGATTAGTTACAATTTATGTAACACAGTAGCACTGAGCAGTAGGATGAACTAAGTAGTAGTTCATGAATTCATTATTTACTGAATGCCTACCATGCACCAGGCACTGGAGATATAAATATGAAAAAGACCCATAAACGAGTATGGTGGCTGTGATAATAGTCATTCCTAGGGACTGTGTGGTAGCACAGGGAAAGAGTTCCAGACTCCGTAGAGGGTTAAGTAAGGGAAGATTTCCTATAGGAGGTAACATCTGAGCTAAGCTTTAAGAAAGTCTACATGTTAGGAAAAGGAATTAGCCAAAAGAAGCATATGGAAAGGGTAGCATTCCAGTCAGAGGGTGCAGCCTTATGAGCACAGTGGCAAGAAATGGTTCATCGTTCGTGGTGTTGGTGTATTAAGAGTGAAGCACAGAGCAGAGAAAATGTTTTAGAGGTAGGTCTTGATAACGTGTGGAGGCATTTGTATCCCTGTCATCCTCATTAGGGAGCCACTGAAGTGGTTTTAGACTGGGGGTAATAGAATAAGATTTCTATTTTAGGTGGATGGATTTCTCGGGAGCTGGATTGGAGGGGAATGATAAAACTGGAAGCAAAGGACCAGCCAGATTATAGGCATAATCTAGGTAATCTAGGTACAGGGTTTGGGCCTAAAGTAGGGCGGTGGTGGGAGGGAGGGAGAGAAGAGAGGACAAATCCACCAGCTATTTAGAAGGTTAATGATTGGCAGACGTGGGGGTTGAGTGAGGAAGTGACATCTAGGTTGCTGGCAGAGGTTATGGTGGTAGATGTTGTGCCACCACCTCACAAAGATATTCGAGGAGGACAGGAATAGGAGGAAGACAAAATATTACTGTTAATGTGATTTAATAGTTGGGAAGAGAACAACAGCAAGATGCATATTTATTCTCAGATTGTAAACATATGTTCCCACCCTCCCACTCACATTCCTCGTAGAAGGATTAAGTTGGGGGATATGATTATCTAACTGGCATACTTTGCAGGATGTGAAAGGCAGTTCCTCTGTAATCACCCATTAGCATAGCTGAATTATTCCTTTTCCTCATGTTAAACAAGTAGTGTGAGGCATTGTAGTTGGGTTTGTATAAGACATTATTTAAAGTGTATACAGGTCAGGAGTCTTTCTAGTTTTTGCATACAAAAATTGATATATACATTGTTATGTGACCCTAGTTGCTCTCCCTATACTGTGACAGCACACTCCTCCTTTCTACCTTGGATTTCCCGTGTCCATTCAATCAGCTCCTGACCCTCTCTGCCTTCTCATCTCACCTCTGGACAGGAGCTGCCCATTTAGTCTCATGTATCTACTTGAGCTAAGAAGCACACTCTTCACAAGTATCATTTTATGTCTTATAGTCTAGGCCCAAATCAATTTCCAAAGTGGTTGTACCATTTTACATTCCCACCAACAGTGTATAAGTGTTCCAGTCTCTCCACAACCTCTCCAACATTTATTATTTTGTGTTTTTTAGATTAATGCTAGCCTTGTTGGGCTGAGATGGTAGCTCATTGTGGTTTTGATTTGCATTTCTCTAATGGCTAATGATCATGAGCATTTCCTCATGTGCCTGTTAGCCACCTGAATGTCTTCTTTGTCAAAGTGCCTGTTCATATCCTTTATCGATTTTTTAATTGGGTTATTTGTCTTTTTGTTGTTGAGGTTTTGCAGTATCTCGTAGGTTGTAGAGATTAGACACTGATTGGATTTGTCATAGCCAAAATTTTTTTCCCAGTCTGTAAGGTTGTCTTTTTACTCTTTTGGTGAAGTTTTTTGATGAGCATAAGTGTTTGATTTTTAGGAGCTCCCAGTTATCTGGTTTCTGTGCATTGTTAGTAATGTTTTATATTCTGTTTATGCCATATATCAGGGCTCCTAGCATTGTCCCTGTTTTTTCTTCCATTATCTTTATCATTTTGGATTTTCTGTTTAGGTCTTTGATCCATTTTGAGTTAGTTTTTGTGCATGGTGTGAGGTATGGATCTTCTTTCATTTTTTTGCAAATGGATATCCAGTTATGCCAGCACCATTTGTTAAAGAGACTGTCTTCTCCCCAATTAATGGACTTTGGGCCTTTGTCAAATACCAGCTGCTCATAGGTGGATGAATTTATGTCTGGATTCTCAATTCTGTTCCATTGGTCTATGTATCTGTTGTTGTATCAGTACCAGGCTGTTTTGACTACCGTGGCGGTATAATAGGTTCTAAAATCAGGTAGTGTGAGGCCTCCCACTTTACTTCTTGAGTAATGCTTTACTTATTCGAGGCCTCTTCCCTTTCCATATGAAGTTGGTGATTTGTTTCTCCATCTCGTTAAAAAATGCCGTTGGAATTTGGATCAGGATTGCATTGTATCTGTAGATCGCTTTGGGCAGAATTGACATTTTCACAATGTTGAGTCTTCCTATCTATGGGCAAGATATGTTTTCCACTTATGTAGGTCTCTTTTGGTTTCTTGCAGTAGTGTCTGATAGTTTTCATTGTATAGGTCTTTGATGTCTCTGGTAGATTTATCCCTAAGTATTTTATCTTCTTGGGGGCTATTGTAAGTGGTATTGATTTGATGATTTCCTCTTTGATGTTCTTTGTTGGTGTAGAGGAATCCAACTGATTTTTGTATGTTTATCTTGTATCCTGATAGTTTGCTGAAATCTTCTTTTAGTTCCAGTAGTTTTCTTGTGGATTCTTTGGGGTTTTCTGTGTATAAGATCATATCATCTGCAAATAGGGATACTTTTACTTCTTCCTTACCAATTTGGATGCCGTTTATTTCTTTTTCTAGCCTAATTGCTCTGACTAGGATCTCCAGCACAATGTTGAGTAAGAGTGAAGATAAAGGACACCCTTGTCTGGTTTCCGTTCTCGAGGGGAATGCTTTCAAACTCTCTTCATTTAAGATGATGTTGACTGTTGGCTTTGTATAAATGCCCTAATTATGTTGAGGAATTTCCCTTCTATTCCTGTTTTGCTGAGAGTTTTTTTTAATGAATGGGTGTTGAACTTTGTCAAATGCCTTTTCTGCATCAGTTGGTAAGATCATGTGGTTCTTTTGTTTTATTTACTTAATGGTGTACATTGATGATTTTTCTAATGTTGAACCATCCCTGCATACCTGGTATAAATCCTACTTGATCATGGTGAATTTTTTTTTTTTTTTGAGGTGTTAAATTCTATTGGCTAGAATTTTACTGAGGATTTTTGCATCAGTGTTCAAGAGGGATATTGATCTGTAATTTTTCTTTTTTTGTGGTGTCTTTACCTGGTTTTGGTATCAGGGTTATGCTGGCTTCATGGAATGTGTTTGGGAGTATTCCATCATTTTCTATGCTCTGAAATACCTTTAGTAGTTGTAGTGTTAACTCTTCTCTGAAAGTTTGATAGAATTCTCCAGTGAAACCATCAGGGCAGGGGCTTTTTTTTGTTGGGAGTTTTTAAATTACCTTTTCAATCTCTTCTTTTGTTATGGGTTTATTTAGTTGTTCTGTTTGTGTTAGCTTAGTGGGTGGGTAGTTTCTAGAAATTTGTCCATTTCCCCTAGGTTTTCAAGTTTGTTAGAGTACAATTTTTCATAGTATTCTGTTATGAGTCTTTCATTTTGGTTGAGTCTGTTGTGATATCACCCATCTCATTTCTTATTTGGGTTATTTGCTTCCTCTCCTGTTTTTCTTTTGTCAGTTTGGCCGGTGGTTTATCAATTTTGTTGATCTTTTCAAAGAACCAGCTTTTGGTCTTGTTAACTCTTTCAGTTGTTTTTCTGTGCTCTGTTTCATTTAATTCTGCTCTAATTCTTATTATTTCCTTTATTCTGGTACCTGAGGGCTTCTTTTGCTGCTGTCTTTCTACTTGTTCTAGTTGTAGGGTTAATGTTTTGATTTTGGCCCTTTCTTCTTTTTGGATGTATGCATTTATTGCTATAAATTGACCTCTGAGTACTGCTTTTGCTGTGGTAGGATGTGTTTTGATTCTTGTTTGATTGCATGAATTTCTTTATTCCATCATTAATTTCTTGTATAACCCAGTTGATTTTGTGCAAGGTATATTCAGTTTCCATGTGTTTGATTTTTTTTTTCCCTTGCTTTTTCTGCTGTTGATTTCTACTTTTATGGTTTTATGGTCCGAAAAGATGCTTTGTAATATTTTGATGATTTGGATTCTGTTAAGGCTCGCTTTATGGCTTAATATGTAGTCTGTTCTGGAGAATGTTCCATGTGCATTGGAAAAGAAAGTATACTTGGCTGCTGTTAGGTGGAATGTTCAAGTTTATGTCCATGAGATTGAGTTGGTTGATTGTGGCATCTAGATCTTCTTTGTCTTTATTGAGCTTCTTTCTGGATGTTACGTCCTTCACCGAAAGTGGTGTGTTGAAGTCTCCTGCTATTATTGTGGAGCTGTCTATCTCTCTTTTCATTGCTGTTAGAGTTTGTTTTATGTGTTCTGGAGCCCTGTCATTGGGTGCTTAAATATTTATTATATCCTCCTGGTGTATTGACCCTTCAATCATTATATACTGTCCTTCCTTATCCTTTGTGGTGGATTTTACTTTAAAGTCTATTTTTTTTCAGAGATTAATATTGCCACTTCTGTTCTTTTTTGAGTGTTGTTTACTTGATATACTTTCTTCCATCCTTTGAGTTTTAGTTTGCTTGTGTCTTTAAGTTGAAGATGTGTCTCTTGTAGGCAGCGTATAGACAGATAGTGTTTTTTAATCTGTTCTGCCACTCTCTGTCTCTTTATTTGTGTATTTAGTCTATTTACATTCAGCCTGATTATTGGTAGGTATGAGTTTGGTCCTGTCATTTTGATGTATTTGTGTGTGTGTGTGTGTGTTTATTGTTATAATTAAATGCAGTTTACATTTCAAGTTAGCCTCCCATACAGTTTTTTTTTTTTTTTAACATACATTGTTATGAGACTGCAACCGCTCACCCCATTCTGTGACAGCACACTCCTCCCCTCTGTCCCTGATTCCCCATGAACATTCAACCAGCTCCTAACTCTCTCTGCCTTCCCATCTCACCTCTGGACAGAAGCCACCCTTTGGTCTCTTGTATCTACTTGTCTAAGAGGCACATTCTTCACAAGTATCACTTTATGTCCCACAGTCCAGTCCAATCCCTGTCTGAAGAGTTGGCTGCGGAAATTGTTTTAGTTCTGGGGTGACGGAGAGACCAGGGGCCATGCTTTCTGGGGTCCCTCCAGTCTTAGTTAGACCAGTAAGTCTGGTCTTCTTACTAGAATTTGAGTTCTGCATCCCATTGTTCTACTGCTCCATCAGGGACCCTCTGTTGTATTCCCTGTCAGGATGTTCATTGGTGGTAGCTGGGCACCATCAAGTTCTTCTGGTCTCAGGCTGTTGAAGTCTCTGGTTTATGTGGCCCATTCTGTCTCTTGGGCCAATACTTTCCTTGTGTCTTCGGTGTTTAGTGGTTGGGACCAATAGATGTATCTTAGATGGCTGCTTGCAAGCTTTTAAGACCCCAGACGCCACTCACCAAAGTCGGATGCAGAACATTTTCTTAATATGGTTTGTTATGCCAGTTGACATAGATGTCCCCTGAAAGCATGGTCCCCAGACCCCGCATACCTGCTACTCTGTCTCTCAAAGTATTTGATTGTATTGAGGAAACTTCTTAGCTTGGTTTAGTCCAGTTGTGCTGGCTTCCTCTATGGTGTGTGTTGTCCTTCCTTTCACCTAAGATGATTCTTATCTACTATCTAGTTAGCGAATAACTCTCACCCTTCCTCCCCATCCCCGTAACCATCAAAGAATGTTTTCTTTTGTGTTTAAACCTTTTCTTGAGTTCTTATAATAGTGGTCTTATACAGTATTTGTCCTTCTGTGCCTGACTAAATTCACTCAGCATAATAAGTTCCAGCTTCCACCAAGTTATATGACATTTCACAGCTTCATTGTTGTTTATTGTTGTTGATAGTTTCTTTGTTCCACTTAATTTTTTGTGTTGAGTCATTTTTATTTTTGTATTTTCTTTTCGTCTTTTTCGTTGTTGTTGATTGTGTATTTGTTGACTCTGTACATTTTTCTTGTTTTTTATTTTGATATGTAGGATTGTTGGTTTCCTTTGTGGTTACCTTAATACTTAACTCTATTTTTCTAAGTTTAAACAAGTGTTTTATTTCTTTATATTGCTTTGGCTTCCTCTCCGTATGAAAAATCTATGGCTACATTTTTTAGTCCTTTTTTTTTTTCTTTCAGTGTCATCTTTTACATATTGACATCTCTGTTTCCCTATTTTCAGTGTTTTAGCTTTGATTTATTTTTGTGACTTCCCTATCTGGGTTGATGTCTGGTTGCTCTGTCTTGTGTTCTAGTCTTGGGTTGTTAGCTGATATTATTGATTTTCTAACCAGAGGACTCCCTTTAGTATTTCTTGTAATTTTAGTTTGGTTTTTACAAATTCCCAAAATTTCTGTTTAACTGGAAATGCCCTCATATTTGAGAGACAGTTTTGCTGGATGTATAATTCTTGGCTGGCAGTTGTTTTCCTTCAAGGCTATGTATATGTCATCCCATTGCCTTCTTGCCTGCATGGTTTCTGCTGAGTAGTCCAAGCTTAGTCTTATCGATTCTCCTTTGTAGATGACTTTTTGTTTATCCCTAGCTGCTCTTAAAATTTTCTCTGTATGTTTGGTTTTGGCAAGTTTGTTTTTAATATGTCTTAGTGACTTTCTTTTGGGATCTACTTTACGTGGGGTTCAATGAGCATCTTGGATAGATATCTTCTCATCTTTCATGATGTCAGGGAAGTTTTCTGCCAACAAATCTTCAATAGTTCTCTCTTACTTTCTGTTATCCGCCATGTTCTGGTACTCCACTCACTCATAGGTTATTCCTCTTGATAGAGTTCCACATAATTCTTAGGGTTTTTTCCCATTTTTTAAAATTCTTTTATTTGATTTTTCCTCAAATAAGTTGGTGTCCAGTATCTTCAGTCTCCCTAATTCTGACTTCTGTTGCCTCAGTTCTGCTCCTATGACTTTCTGTTGAGTCATCTAATCCTGAAATTTTGTTGTTATTCTTCTGGATTTCTGATTGCTGTCTCTCTGTGGGTTCTTACAGCCTATTAAATTTGTCATTATGCTCTTGAATAACCTCCTTAAGATCCTCCGTTGCTTTGTGTGTTCCTTGGCTTGTTCCACTTTTTGCCTGATCTCCTTCCTGATCTGTTGAAGAGTTCGGTGTATTAATCTTTTGTATTTTACCTCTGATAATTCCAAGAAATTCTCTTCCTCTGGAAAATTTCTTTGTTCTTTATTTTGGGAGCTTGCTGAAGCCATCATGGTCTGCCTCTTTATGTGATTTGATATCGATTGTTTTCTCCAAGCCATCAATAAGTTATTATATTTATTAATTTTATGTTTGCTTACTCTGTCCTAGCTTTTTGTTTTATTTTGTTCTGATATGCCCGGATAGGCTGCTCATGTGAGCTAGTTTGATTATTCATGCCTTCGAAGCTCTGACGTCCTGTCACCAGGTAGTTACATCTGTTACTAGGTATGTGAGCCCAGGAGTCTGTTTACTTTTCTTGCATGAATTCAGCTCAGGTATGCAGGTTGTCGGTCACCTAGTGTGTAGTGCAGGCTTTCACCTATAGTCCTAGACAAACATAGGTGATGGGTGTATGCTTAGGTATCTGGTTGCAGTAAGGAGTCACATGCTGAGCAAGGCAGGGGACTGATGGCTGCCTCTGAGTGTCTGGGAGGAAAGTGTGTCCCTGTTCCCTAGAGCACATAGGTGGGTGGGTTTTGCAGGCGGACTGTGAGCACCCAGTGCTGTTGGATGTAAGGACTGGGAGGCATCACTTATTCTTGGACCTCTGTTGCCGGTGGCTAGGTGGCATGGGTGGAACCACCAGTCCTTGGGTCTCTCATGTGGGTAGGTGAGGAACCTGTTTAATGAGCAGAGCAGTGTCAAATGTCACGAACCTGCCACTTCATCATATAGCTGAAACAGTTGAAGTTAGACTTCAGATATATACCCTGTTGAACTGTGGTAATGAGGGCCTACGCTGTTGAAATGGGCCCACACAGGTCTGTGGTGGGGTAGAAGGCATTCAGAGTCCATGGACCCCTTATGCCTGTGCCTACCCTGAGTTCCTGGCTTAGGGGAGCCAGCAGGTTAATTTTCCCTGTTTGTTCATTTTTTCTCTCTCCAAGGCTGGGAGAATGGCTCAGGGCTCACGATGGGTCCTGTTTCCGACTTTGGGGACTTGGCAATCACTGAAGCCTGCCTGGGACCTGGTGCAGAGCGGGGAGCAGGCAGGTAAATGGGAGAGAGGTTTTTCCCATTGGGAGTGTTTTTTAATCTGTGCAGTAGGTCAGACGCAAGTATTTATCTTTTTCCAGTTGAGCACTGATTTTCACTGGTTCTGGATGCCTGAGTAGACTCTCTGCCGCTGGGTCTCTCCCGATGCAGAAAACACCTCCCGAGCACCACTGGCTACCTCACCGTGCACACAAGCCGATCCAGCCTGAAGGGCGCCGGCTCCTGCCAGGTCAGGTCTGGAAGCTCCTCCCTGCTTCTAAACCGTCTCTCCCTCCCCCTGCCACACAGTTTGATTCCTCAACTTTGCCTTTGATGTTCAGGGCTCCTAGATTGTCATATATAATCAATTCACTTATTTTTTCGGGTCTTTGTTGTAAGAGGGAGCACAGGAAGCGTCTGACTGCTCCACCATCTTGGCCTCACGTCTTTCTTTTTAAGTGTTAGAAAAAGTTGGAATCAAGAAATATTGTCTTTTCCTTCATCTTTTCAATTGCAGAATGTTAAGATAAATATGGGATGTGGGCCAGGTACTTAAGCACAAGAACACTTCAGTGCAGATGTTTAAGCGGGTGAATATATAACAATCTCATTTCAAAGCTCTACCTTCATAACAACATGTTACTACTTTGTTTTTGTGATAACTTTTAGAGAACATCTTTAGCAATTTAGTGGTGTTCATAAGTAAATAAACCCAAACCTGTTTTGTATAGATAGTCTAGAGTCACTGCCAGTAGCTCAGTATCTGTGAGATCACACAAACCTTAAGTGGTGGACACTCCTTAAACCAGTGGCTGCAGCCCTGCATTCACAGACTGCTTTGTGGATTCCCAGAAGGTAGAGAGACATCTGTCCACTCTCTCAAAAGAAGATGATTTTCCTCACCCCTGCTTTGCCCCATCTCAGGCCCATTGGTTCTCAGCTCGTCCATCCTGGTAAAACTCAAGCCCTTCCTAGGCATGTCTCCAAAACTGTGATCCTTATGTGAAATTAATATTTGCTACACTTGCGTATACTTCTAAGTTAGCCTTGTCTGTCCAGAATATTGAGTTGACCATCTTGATGAGGGTGGTGTAGAAAAAATACAGTTTGCTGTTGCAGTAGTCTGAGGTCAAGCCAGACTTTGCCTTGCGAACATGAAAAGGAGTTCAATCAAGACAGCCAACAGTTAACCCAAGGCAACTCAGAACTGAAGGGTAATGACAGGAAGATAACTAGGGGGATGAGGGGCAGGTGGTGTTGAGGTACATACTGTTGACACATTTATTGTTGTTTTGAATCTTTCAATCCTATTAAGTATGCTGCCATAATTTTTATTATTTGAGACTGTGCTGTCTGTACAAAAAAGGTTGAGGCCGCTGGTCTAGTGACAATTGTTCTGGGCTTATTTGGAAAAAATTAGGTGTCCTCTAGTATCCACATTTTAAGCAGTAGCAAGAGCTTTTTTAAGTTGTTCGCTCTCCTCATTTGCTTAGTTGTTGGATTTTTCATGTGTGAATTTGACCCCATTCTTTTTGCTAATTGCTATCTATATACAATGAGCCAAGAATTTGAATATTAAGAGTTAGGCAGTTGGTAAATGGTAGGTTATTTTTCTCTATTTGTAGAGAAACTGAATGTGGCTGCCTAAAGGTACTTTTTTGCTTATTTTCCAAATCTAATATTTGTCTTCATCAGAGGTCATATAGGTACTGTTAAGTGAGCTGGCTCAGTGAGGCAGCAGGTAGAGTGGCCAGCTGGAGAGCACATGTTCCTCATGCAGGCGGCCACGGCTCCCCGCTCCTGTGAAATATTGCTGTGTATTGGGATGTGGCCTAGCTGTGCTGGATCTTGTGGTTCTTTTTTTTTTTTTTTAAAAGAGAGTCTGGAAATTAGATTTTTATGTGAAATTAGCTGGCAACTAATTTAAATTAAAACAAAACACTACGTTGGCCAAATATAATACATTTATGGGCCAATACAGCCTGTGTAATTGTATTTATTTTCTAAAGTTCAGTTTATTTAAAAAAAAAAAATTGAAGTATCATCACTCTCCTGCCTTTATACTTGACAGCAATTTAATATGGAAATTGTTGGGAAGTTAAAGCAGAAACATTTCTTATGTTCTGATATTTAGTTTAAAAAGCACATACCAGAATTATCAGTACAAAACAGCTGTTTTTAAAGTGAGGGAAAAAAGAAAATGTACTGAAGTGTGAATAGTCGTTGTCTTTAAGTGGTGGGTTTGTAGGCAAGTTTTTCTTACACATTTTTATCTCCAGATCACACCTTCCTTCTGAGCTGTAGACAAGTGACTCTAACTGCCTATATCTCATTTCCATTTACTAGATATCTCATAAGCACCTCTATATATTAGAAACCAACTTGTCCTTCCATTCTCTCTACCCCTAGCCTATTTACTCTTCCTCCAGACCACCAGCTGCTCATTTTCTCAAGCCAGAAATCTGATAATTATTCTTAATTTCTCATCACCAAGGTCCATAGATTCTGTGTTCTAAGTAGATGTCCAATCCATTTGTTGCTGTCTCTCACCACTGTTACTCTTTGGTCCAGGCCATGCTTATATCTTCTGTACTAGTGTAGTCTCCTCAGAACTAGAATCTTAGCAGTACTCTAGTTCCTATTTTGTTTGTAGTTGGAGTGATTTTTCCTAAAAGCCAGACCCAATTATGTCACCCTGCTTTTAAAATCATCAATGGTTCCTTCTTCCCCTTAGGAAAGAGCTCAAAATCCTTAATGAGGCCACCAATCTTTATGTGTCAGCCTCCTGTCTAGCGTCATTGCCTTTCCTTTCTTTAGTTTCATAGTTTATAAATGTGCAGCTTGATGAGTTTTTTTTGTTTGCTTTTTGCAACTGAACACACTCATGTAACCAACACCCAGGTCAAAAAAGTAAGACATTACTAGCACTCCAGAAGCCCCCTGGTTTTCACTTCCAGTGACCAAAAGTCCTGAAATAGCCAGCACAAATCTAAACGAGGAGGAGAAGAGAGATCTTGCCTACTTGAATATCATATTATAAAGTCGTATGGTACTAGAGTGGGAATTGACAAGATCAATGGGACTGAATAGAAAGCCCAAATAGAGACTTGTGTCTTAGTGAAAACTTGTTATGCAATAGAGGTGGCATCATAGAGCAGTGGCATTAGGACAGATTGCTCTGAAGTATCCCTTGGACAACTGGCTTTTCATTTGAGGGGGAAAAATGAAATAGATGCCTATCTCACCCTATACACAAAAATATATTCCAGGTACATTGTTGTTGTTAGGTGCCGTCGAGTCAGTTCCGATTCACAGTAACCCTGTGTGGAAGAGAACGAAACACTGCCCGGTCCTCCGCAGTTTCACAAACGTTACTGTGTTTGAGCCCATTGTTGCAGCCACTGTGTCAATCTGTCTTGTTGAGGGTCTTCCTTTTTTTCATGACCCTCTACTTTTCCAAGCTTGATGTCCTTCTCCAGGTACTGGTCCCTCCTGATAACATGTCCAAAGTATGTGAGACTAAGTCTTGCCGGCCTCACTTCTAAGGAGCATTCTGGCTGTACTTCTTCCAAGACACATCTGTTCATTCTTCTGGCAGTCCATGGTATATTAAGTATTCTTCACCAACACCGTAATTCAAAGGCATCAATTCTTCTTCGGTCTTCCTTACTCATTGTCCAGTTTTTGCATGCATATGAGGTGATTGAAAATACCATGGCTTGGGTCAGGTGCCCCTTGGTCCTCAAAGTGACATTTTTTCTTTTTAACACTTTAAAGAGGTCTTTTGCAGTAGATTTGCCCAGTGCAGTACATCGTTTGATTTCTTAACTGCTGCTTCCATGGGCATTGATTATGGCTCTAGTAAAATGAAACCCTTGACAACTTCAGTATTTTCTCCATTTATCATGATGTTGCTTATATATTGGTCCAGTTGTGAGGATTTTTGTTTTCTTATGTTGAGGTGTGGAGCCCTTATGTTGAGGTTAAGGCCTTGGGTGCTAACCAAAAGGTTGACAGTTCAAATCCACCTGCCGC
This sequence comes from Dugong dugon, assembly GCA_030035585.1. NCBI lineage: Eukaryota > Metazoa > Chordata > Mammalia > Sirenia > Dugongidae > Dugong > Dugong dugon. Next base: position 74,715,949 of record CM057471.1, read on the forward strand.
TCCTTGGAAACCCTATGGGGCAGTTCTACTCTATCCCGTAGGGTCACTGTGAGTCGGAATCGACTCGACGGCAACGGGTTTGTTTTGTTTTATGTTGAAGTATAATCCATACCAAAGGCTGTGGTCTTTGTTTGTCACTAAGTGCTTCAAGACCTCTTTACTTCAGCAAGCAAGGTTGTGTCATCTGCATATTGCAAGTTGTTAATAAGTCTTCCTCCAGTTCTGGTGCCGTATTCTTCATATAGTCCAGCTTCTTGGATTATTTGCTCAGCATACAGATTGAATAAGTATGATGAAAGGATACAACCCTGAGGCACTCTTTTCCTAATTGTAAACCATGCAGTATCCCCTTGTTCTGTTCTAACAACTGCCTCTTGGTCTGTGTACAGGTTCTACATGAGTACAATGAAGTGTTCTGGAATTCCCATTCTTCACAATGTTATCCATAATTTGTTATGATCCACATAGTTGAATGCCTTTGCATAGTCAATAAAACACAGGTAAACATCTTTCTGGTATTCTCTGCTTTCAGCCAGCATCCATTTGACATCAACAGTGATATCCCTTGTTCTGCATCCTCTTCTGAATCTGGCCTGAATCTCTGGCAGTTTCCTGTTGATGTAATGCTGCAACCACTTGTGAATTTTGTAAAAACGGCATAGGGCGGTGTCTAACCTCCTCCAACCCCACAAGGAGGGAAGGAGAACCAAGATTAACAGCCCAAGGCTGATTCGTGTAAGGTGGAGGAGGTCAGACATGCCTCCTCTGTCCTCCGTCTTTACCAACTCTGACACCAACTATCCCTCTCACAGCACCGTCTACTGGGTTCGATAATTCATTGCAATGGCCACACAGAACTCAAAGACCATACTCACGGTTATGGGGTTTCTTAGGGAAGTAACAGTTACAGTTCAGGCTCAGGAATACTCAGGATACAGTTCTTCCATCGGGATAGCTTCTTCCTAGCCGTGCTCGCAGGCATGCCTCTCCCTAGCCCTCATTAGTCTCTGCCCCAAGGCACTTAGCTTTCTCTCTCCATGGGCCAGGAAGCCCACCACGCCATCTCCTGCTTCTGGGTCTCTGCTTCTGGGTCTTTCCTGCTGGTCTCTCCTTCCTTGGTGGTGGTGGGCTCCTCCTCTCTGCTCTGGAATTATCTCTCTTTCAAGGCAAAACTGAGCAGTCCCCTTGGATTACCCTATCACACAGTCCTGCCCAATCACATGGGTGGGAGTTACAAGACCATGGCTAGAAAGGCCACACGAAAGTAATCCATCAGTAATCAGTCGCACCACAACTATCTTCAGCAAAATTTTAGTTGCGTGTGATATATATTAGTGATATTGTTTGATAATTTCCGCATTCTGTTGGATCACCTGTCTTTGGAATGGTCACATATATGGATCTCTTCCAGTCGGTTGGCCAGGTAGCTGTCTTCCAAATTTCTTGGCATAGACAAGTGAGCGCCTCCAGTGCTGCATCTGTTTGTTGAAACATCTCAAATGATAACTCCGTCAATTCCTGGAGACTTATTTTTCGCCAGTGCCTTCAGTGCATCTTGAACTTCTTTCTTTAGTACCATCAGCTCTTGATCATATGCTGTTTCCTGAAATGGTTGAACATCAACCAATTCTTTTTGGTATAGTGACTCTGTATTCCTTGCATCTTCTTTTGATGCTCCCTGCATTGTTCAATATTTTCCCCATAGCAACTCAAGGCTTAAATTTTCTCTTCATTTCTTTCAGCTTGAGAAATGCTGAACATGTTCTTCCCTTTTGGTTTTCTGACTCTAGGTCTTTGTGCATTTCATTATAATGCTTTACTTTGTCTTCTCAAGCTGCCCTTTGAAATCTTCTGTTCAACTCTTTTACATGATCATTTCCTCTGTTCGCTTTAGCTAGTCTATGTTCAAGAGCAAGTTTCAGAGTTTCTTCTGAAATCTGTTTTGGTATTTTCTTTCCTTCCTGTCTTTTTAATGACCTTTTTTTTTTTTAATCTTCATGTATGTCTTTGATGTCATCCCACAACTCTTTTGGTCTTTGGTCATTAATGTTCAGTGTGTCAAATCTGTTTTGAGATGGTCTTTAAATTCAGGTAGGATATGCTCAAGGTCGTGCTTTGGCTGTCTTGGACTTGTTTTAATTTTCCTCAGCTTCAACTTGAACTTACATATGAGTAACTGATGGTCTGTTCCACACTTGTTCCCTGGCCTTGTTCTGACTGATGATATTGAGCTTCTCCATCGTCTCTTTCCACAGGTGTAGTCAATTTGATTCCTGTGTATTCCATCTGGGGAGGTCCACATGTATTAAAAAAAAACAAAAAACCCTTTGCTGTTGAGTCGATTCCAACTCATAGAAACCCTATAGGACAGAGTAGAACTGCCCCATAGGGTTTCTAAGGCTGTAAATTTTTACAGAAGTGGACTGCCACATCTTTCTACTGTGGAGAGGCTGGTTGGTTCAAACTGCCAACCTTTTTGGTTAGCAGCTGAGTACTTAACCACTATGGCACCAGGGCTCCATCTCCATGTGTATAGTCACTGTTTGTGTTGTTGAAAAAAGGTATTTCCAATGAATAGCTCTTTGGTCTTGCAAAATTATGTCATGTAATCTCTGACATCGTTTCTATTGACAACGCCATATTTTCCAGCTACCGATTCTTCGTTTCCAACCTTTCCTTTTTCTTTCCCCCTTCTTTGTTTCTAGGTACAGTAAAGACCCAAATATGAAAACAGAACTCTAAGACTTTTAGAATAAAATACCAGTGAATATTTTAATCATTTTGGGATAGAGAAAGATAACTTTTTAGAAAAAAATTATTTGGTAAAATACTATTTTAGGCTAGGTCCTCTAAAGAAACAAAACATATGTATATATAGAGAAAAAGAGAAAGAAAGAGACAGATTTATCCCAAGAAAATGGCTCATGCAGTTGTAGAGGCTGTCAAGTCTCAAAGTCCCAAGTGTGTAGGTCAAGAGGACCTGGAGGCTCCTCCTGACTCATGTAGCTGCAGGACTGATGAACCTCAGATCGGCAGGTTGGGCAGCAGGCCACTGGCTCAAGTCCTAAGAACCAGAGGTTGTATGATGACAAGCCAGATGCAGGATCAAGAGGAAGCAAGTGAGCTTTGCCAAAATGTCCATATATATATTTGATGCAGGCCACACCCCCAAGGAAACTCCTTTTACAACTGACAGGCAGATCATATCAGATCACATCATGGAGGATGACTACATCATTACATAACTACCAAACCACTGAAAATCACAGCCCAGCCAATTTAACATTTAACCACAACCATCACAAATGTATATAACATAAAATTTACCATTCTAATCATTTTTAAATGTACAATTCAGTGACAGTTAACATTCATAATTTGTGTAATCATCACCACTAGAGAAGAATATCTTTAAAAAGATGTTTAAAAACCCCATGCTATCGGAAATAATGATTGATAGAATTTTTCTCCTTCAAAATTTATAAAGACGTACGCGACAAAAGATACCATAGAGTAAAAGAAAAAGCAAAAAACTATAGACTTTGAGAAGATATATGAACAGAAAAAATCAAAGATCCATAGCCAGGGTATATAAAGAACTTTTACAAATAATAAAAATCCAATGGAAAAATGGGCATGGGATATAAAAGAGACATTTCACAGAATTGAAACTCAAATGGCTAATAAATCATAGGTAAGATACTCAACCTTACAAAGTATCCAAAACCAAAACCCATTGCCCTTGAGTCAATTCCGACTCCTAGCAACCCTATGGAACAGAGTAGAACTGCCCCATAGGGTTTCCAAGGAGCAGCTGGTGGATTCGAACTGCCAACCTTTTTGGTTAGCAGCAAAGCTCTTAAACCACTGTGCCACCAGGGCTCCTACGTCGAGTCGTTGTCAGCATTGATATACCTTGAGATTTGGAAAAATGAAAAGCCTGACAATATCATAGTTGGGTGAGGAGGTGAAGAATGGGAACTCTTAGGTACTTTGGAGATTAATTTGGCAATTTATAGTAAAATTGAAAATGTGCAGTCTGTATGACCCAGGATTTTCACAGCTAGTTATATACCCTAGAAATCCAATACATATGTAAGATGTGTACAAGAATGATCATAGCAGCATTGTTATAGCAAAAAATTTGGAAATAACTTTAATGCACACGGATGGGGAAATGGGTAAATTGTGATGTACATGTAACAGTGCAAGTACATAAAATGACAGACCTAGATCATTATTTAATGTATCAACATTGAGTCCTCAAAAGAATACAATGTGGACTGAAAATATAAGTTCCAGAAATATAAATACATTATGAGACACTTTATCTAAATTTTAAAATCCAAGAATGATACTGTATAATGCTTATGGATATGCCCTGGTGGCACAGTGGTTAAAGCACTCGACTGCCAACCAAAAGGTCTGCAGTTTGAACCCACCAGCCACTCCATGGGAGAAAGAGGTGGCAGTCTGCTCCCATACAAGATTTATAGCTTTGGAAACCCTATGAGGGCAGTTCTGTTCTGTCCTATAGAGTCGCTATGAGTCGGAATCAAGTCAACAGCAGTGGGTTTTTTGGTTTATATGTAGTAAAAAAATTTTTTTTTAAAAAAAGGACAAACCAATTCATGAGAGTGGGGAGGGTTGGTGGAGGGAGATAGGATTCGGCAGGAATACAAAGGCACTTAATGTTGATGATGTTTCTCCCCCCTCCTTTCCTTCCTATGGATCTGAAGCAAATAATAAATATGGACATTGGATAACTCTGGATCGTGGTTAAGTGAATATATGTTCTTATCCCTTTTACTTTCTACAGTTTAAAATTTTTTTTTAAATATCAGACACTGTTTTTCTCCTAGATTGTAAGCCTCTTGAGAGCAGTGGTCACGCTTATCTTGCTGACCATTGATTATACAGTGCCTGACACACAGTGGGAGTTCAATAATTGTATATTGAATGAGGGAATGAATGCATTTCTGTTTTCTAGTTTTCCTAAAGTGAACACTTATTACTGGAAAAACTATTGTTGTTATATTTATAAAAATAGAAATTCTCTGCACCTAGGTCGTGGGTTTGGTATAGCTTCTGGTACACCGTGACTGCTCATTACATAGCTGATGTTGCTGCTGAGATCACCAAAAAGCAAAATCATAAATTATAGTTCTATTTTTACTTTACTAGCTGATAAAGTAGTTTATTTACTTAGAACCACGTAAGAACTGTGATGACTAAAAAAATAAATGTGTGTTAAATGTCTTAGAAATGAAAGGAAAACATCACACTTTTTACTAGATAACTTTTACTACTATCTATCTCCAGATGATAAGGTTCCAGCTACTTTATGTATTTTTTAAATGGTTTTCCCAGTGAGCATGTATAAGTTCTATAATTCAAAACAAATGATATAAATAAAACATAGGCGATTAGAGGAAAATTTCAAAATTCCAAATGGTTTTTGCAAAGTGATGAAGTAAGGGATGATTTTTTCTTTGTTTTGATTCTGTTTTCTCTAATACGGTTGTCATTTCTAATTAAAAAAAATTAAATCCAATTTTAAAAACTGCCCTACATTTTACTCAGCAGTTAAATGAAAATATTTTTTATACAGTGCTTCTTTCAGAGCCATAGTTTATAGGAACAAATTTTTGTTTGGGTAAAGTACAAATAGACCAACACAAGTTATAATTATTTATTTTTCCCATACAAAAATTTATACATACATTATTATGTGACTCTAATTGCTCTCCCTATACTGTGACAGCATGCTCCTCCTTTCCTACCCTGATTCCTTATGTCCATTCAACCAGCTCCTAACCCTCTCTGCCTTCCCATCTCACCTCTAGACAGAACCTGCCCGTTTAGTCTCTTGTATCTACTTGAGCTAAGAGGCACACTCCTCATGAGTATCACTTTATGTCCCACAGTCCAGTCCAATCCCTGCCTGAAGAGTTGACCTCGGACATGGTTTTAGTTCTGGGCCGATAGAGAATCCAGGGGCCATGCTTTCCAGGGTTCCTCCAGTCTCAGTCAGACCATTAAGTCTGGTCTTCTTACAAGAATTTGAGTTCTGCACCCCACCTTTCTCCTCATCCATCAGGGACTTTCTTTTTTTTTTTTTTTTTTTTTTTTTAGTTACCTTAATTTATTTATTTATTTATTTTTTAATATATATTTTATTGTACTTCAGGTGAAAGCTTACAGAGCAAATAGTTTCTCACGAAATAGTAGTACACATGTTGTTTTTTGACATTGGTTAACAACCCCACAACGTATTAAGCCTCTAAATTCTCAACCTTTTTTTTTGATGAAAATTACAGATGGCCAAAGATACACCGTTTCAAAAATTTCTACATTCACAGTTCAGTGACATTGACTACGCTCTTCCAACTGTGCTGTTATTCTCACTTAAGATGAAGGCTTACAGAAAAAATAGTTATTCATTTAACAGTTACTACACATGTTGCCCTATGACAATGGTTAACAATCTCACAGCACATCAAGAATATCCTTACTCCACCTTGTGTTCCCTATCACCAGGGGGCTTCCTTGTCCCCTTCTGTCTTCTGGACCTTGTCAGTGGACTATTGTACCTCTTTAGTCTCATTTGTTTATTTATTTATTTATTTATTTATTTATTCTTATTTTATTTAAACACCATTTCAAAACTTTTTACTTACACATTTAAGTGATATTGACTATGCTCTTCCAATTGTGCTGCCATTCTCGCCCAAGATGAAGGCTTACAGGACAAAACAGCCTCCCATTTAATAGTTACTACAAATGTTGCCCTATAGCAGTGGTCAACAATCTCACAATACATCGACAGTGTCCTTATTCAATTTGTGTTCCTTATCATCAGTTTCCTACTCTCCCTCTGCCTTCTGGCCCTTGTCACCGGACTCCTGTACATCGTTAGTCCCATTTAGTTTTACTGGGGTGTCCATTCCCAGGCTTAACATCGAACCTTGAAGGTAACTTCCCCTCTGAGCTGAAAGGGTGTCTGGGGGCCACACTCTCGAGGTTTCTCTAGTATTCTTTAGGCCAGTATATCTGGTCTTCTGTTTTTTTTTTTTTTTTTGGGAGTTAAAATTATACTCTACATCCTACTCCAGCTCTGCCCAGAACCCTCTGTTGTGATCCTGGTCAGAGGAGTCATTGGTGGTAGCCGGGCACCATCCAGCTGTACTGGGCTCAGTCCCGTGGAGGCCTTGGTAGCTGTGGACCATTAGTCCTTCGGACTAATCTTTTCCTTGTATCCTGTTCTCTTCGTTCTCCCTTGTTCCCGAAGGGATGAGATCAGTGGAGTATCTTAGATGGCCGCTCATAGGCTTTTAAGACCCCAGACACTACTCACCAAGGTAGAATGTAGAGCATTATCTTTATAAGTAGTGTCATGCCAATTGAGCTAGATGTTCCCCGAGATCATGGTCCCCAGAGCCCTCCGTCCAACAACTCAGTCCCTCGGGGGGTTTGGATGTGTCTATAGGGCCTCCATGACCTTTCCTTGTGCAGGTTGTGTTAGTTTCCCCTGTACTATGTACTATCTCATCTCTCACCCAAGTTACCACTTACCTATTACCTATTTAGTATTCCCCCCCCCCCCCCATCCCTGGTAACCAACAAGGATTGTTACATTTTGCATGTGAATTTTTTCATGGGTTTTTACAATAGAGGTCTCATACAATATTTGTCCTTTTGTGATTGACTTATTTCACTCAGCATGATGTCCTCCAGTTTCATCCATGTTATGAGATGGTTCACCGATTCATTGTTCTTTCTCGTTGCATAGTACTCCATTGTGTGTATGTACCATAGTTTGTGTATCCATTCGTCTGTTGATGGACATCGAGGTTGTTTCCATCGTTTTGCTATTGTGAATAATGCTGCCATGAACATAGGTGTGCATATGTCTATTCGAGTGATGACTCTTATTTCTCTAGGATATATTCCTAGGAGTGGGATTGCTGGATCGAATGGTACGTCTATTTCTAGCTTTCTGAGGAAACGCCATATCATTTTCCAAAATGGCTGTATCATTTTGCATTCCCACCAGCAGTGTATAAGAGTTCCCGTCTCCCCGCAGCCCCTCCAACATTTGTTATTTCCAGTGTTTTTGATTCGTGCCAGTAATGCCGGGGTGAGATGGTATCTCATTGTGGTTTTAATTTGCATTTCTCTAATGGCTAGTGATCGTGAGCATTTCCTCATGTGTCTGTTGGCCATTTGAATGTCTTCCTTGGTGAAGTGTCTGTTCATTTCCTTTGCCCATTTTTTGATAGGATTGGTTGTCTTTTTGTTGTAGAGGTGTTGGATTTTCTTGTAGATTATGGAGATTAGACCTTTGTCTGACTTGTACTGTCCAAAAATTTTTTCCCAGTCTGTAGGTTCTCTTTTAACTCTTTTGGTGAAATCTTTTGAAGAGCATAGATGTTTGATTTTTAGAAGATCCCAATTATCTAGTTTATCTGTTGGGTTTTTTGTGTTGATGTTTATGGTTTGTATCCTGTTAATGCCATGTATTAAGGTCTGAAGTGTTGGTCCTATTTTTTCTTCTATGAATTTTATAGTTTGAGGCTTTATATTCAGGTCTTTGATCCATTTTGAAGTAGTTTTTGTATATGGTGTGAGGTATGGGTCCTGTTTCATTTTTCTACAAATGGATATCCAGTTTTGCCAGCACCATTTGTTAAAAAGACTGTCTTTTCCCCATTTGATGTATTTTGGGCCCTTGTCAAAAATCAGGTGACCATAGGTGGATGGATTTACATCTGAGTTCTCAATTCTGTTCCATTGGTCAATGTCTCTGTTGTTGTACCAGTACCAGGCTGTTTTGAGTACTGTAGCTGTATAGTAGGTTCTCAAGTCAGGTAGTGTGAGTCCTCCAACTTTATTCTTCTTCTTCAGTAGTGCTTTACTTATTCGGGGTTTCTTCCCTTTCCATATAAAGTTAATAATTAGTTTTTCCATCTCTTTGAAGAATGTTGTTGGTATTTGTATCGGAATTGCATTGTATTTGTAAATTGCTTTAGGTAGAATTGCCATTTTCACAATGTTGAGTCTGCCTATCCATGAGCATGGTATGTTTTTCCATTTATGTAGATCCCTTTGGGTTTCATGCAGCAGTGTTTTGTAGTTTTCTTTGTATAGGTCTTTTATATTCCTGGTCAGATTTATTCCCAAGTATTTTATCTTTTTAGGGGCTATTGAAAATGGTATTGATTTCCTGATCTCCTTTTCATCGTTCTCTTTACTGGTGTATAGGAATCCAACTGATTTTTGAATGTTTATCTTGTATCCTGCTACTCTGCTGAATCTTTCTATTAGTTCCAGTAAATTTCTCGTGGAGTCTTTAGGGTTTTCTATGTATAGTATCATATCATCTGCAAACAGGGAGAGTTTAACTTCTTCATTACCAATTTGGATGCCCTTTATTTCTTTCTCTTGCCTTACTGCTCTAGCGAGAACTTCCAGCACAATGTTAAATAGGAGTGGTGATAAAGGGCATCCTTGTCTTGTTCCTGTTTTCAGGGGGAATGTTTTCAGCCTTTCTCCATTAAGAATGATGTTGGTTGTTGGTTTTGCATAGATGCCCTTTATGATGTTGAGAAATTTCCCTTCTATACCTATTTTATTGAGAGCTTTTATCAGGAATGGGTGTTGGACTTTGTCAAATGCCTTTTCTGCATCAATTGAGATAATCATGTGATTTTTTTCTTTCCTTTTATTTATGTGGTGGATTACGTTGATGGATTTTCTAATGTTAAACCATCCTTGCATACCTGGTATGAATCCTACTTGGTCGTGGTGTATTATTTTTTTGATATGATACTGAATTCTATTGGCTAAAATTTTGTTCAGAATTTTTGCATCTATATTCATGAGAGATATTGGTCTGTAATTTTCTTTTTTTGTGATGTCTTTGCCTGGTTTTGGTATCAGCGTTATAATGGCTTCATAGAATGAATTTGGAAGTGTTGCTTCCTCTTCTATGCTCTGAAATAACTTGAGTAGAACTGGTACGAGCTCTTCTGTAAATGTTTTGTAGAATTCTCCAGTGAAGCCATCTGGGCCAGGGCTTTTTTTGGTTGGGAGTTTTTTTATTACCTTTTCAATCTCTTCTCTTGTTATGGGTCTGTTCAGATTTTCAATATCACTTTGTTGTAGTTTGGGTAGGCCGTATGTTTCTAGAAATTTATCCATTTCCTCTAGGTTTTCAAATTTGTTGGAATATAGTTTTTCATAATATTCTGTTATAATCCTTTTTATTTCAGTTGGGTCTGTTGTAATGTCCCCCATTTCATTTCTTATTTGGGTTATTTGTGCCCTCTGCTGTTTTTCTTTTGTCAGTCTGGCCAGTGGTTTGTCGATTTTGTTGATTCTTTCAAAGAACCAACTTTTGGTTTTGTTGATTCTTTCTATTGTTTTTCTGTTCTCTATTTCATTGATTTCTGCTCTGATCTTTACTATTTCCTTTCTTCCGGTGGTTGTAGGCTTGTTTTGTTGTTCTCTTTCTATTTGTTTGAGTTCTGTAGTTAATGTTTTGATTTTGTCCCTTTCTTCTTTTTTGATATGTGCATCTATTGCTATAAATTGTCCTCTGAGGACTGCCTTTGCTGTGTCCCAAAGGTTTTGGTATGATGTGTTTTCATTTTCATTTGATTCTAGGAATTTTTTAGTTCCATCTCTGATTTCTTCTATTACCCATTGATGTGTAAGCAGATTATTATTCAGTTTCCATGTGTTTGATTTTTTTTCCTTGCTCTTTCTAGTGTTAATTTCTACCTTGATGGCATTGTGGTCAGAGAAGATACTGTGAATTATCTCAGCATTTTGGATCTTGTTGAGGATTGCTCTGTGGCCTAAGATGTGGTCTATTCTGGAGAACGTTCCATGTGCATTGGAAAAGAATGTGTACTTTGCAGCGGTTGGATGGAGTGTTCTATATATGTCTATGAGGTCCAGTTGGCTGATTGTGTCCTTTAGGTCTTCTGTATCTTTGCTAAGTTTCTTTTTAGTTGTTCTGTCCTTTACTGAGAGTGGTGTGTTGAAGTCTCCTACTATTATTGTGGAACTGTCAATTTCTCTTTTCAGTGCTGTTAGAGTTTTTTTTATGTATTTTGGAGCCCTGTCATTGGGTGCATAGATATTTATTATGGTTATGTCTTCATGATGGATCATCCCCTTAATCATTATATAGTGTCCTTCTTTGTCTTTTATGGTAGATTTTGTTTTAAAGTCTATTTTATCTGAGATTAGAATTGCCACTCCTGCTCTTTTTTGATAGTTGTTAGCTTGATATATTTTTTTCCAACCTTTGATTTTTAATAAATTCACATCTTTGTTTCTAAGATGTGTCTCTTGTAGACAGCAAATAGATGGATCCTGTTTTCTTATCCATTCTGCCACTCTCCGTCGCTTTATGGGTGCATTGAGTCCATTTACGTTCAGTGTAATTATTGATAGATGTGAGTTTGTTGCTGTCATTTTGTAGTGCTTTTTTTTGTGATGCTGAAGTTTTCTTTGTTCTTCTTACTCTCTTGTGCTGAGTTCCTTTTGTTTGTGGATTTTGTGTTCATTTCTTTTGTTTTTGTAGGTTTTGTTTTTGTTGAGACTTTATGTTTTTCGTCTTTATTTTTATGAGTTGGTTTGTTAACTTTTTTTGTGGTTACCATGAATTTTACCCTTATCTTTATAATTTTGAAGCAGTCTACCGTTACTTGGTATCGCCTTGCCTTCTTCTCCTTTAGAAGGTTCTATACCTATGCCGTTTGTTCCCTCTTTCATTGTTTTGATGTTGTTGTCATCCTTTGATTGATTTCTCTGATTCCCTGTTGTATATCTTTTGTTTTTGGAAAGTCGTCTGTAGTTCAGTTCCTAGAATGGTATCTGGTTCATGTTAACCTGCATCCTAGGTCCTAGGTCCTGCCTGAGGGCTTAAGCTGTTTGTCCTCAGATCGAAGAACTCCCTTTAATAATTCTTGTAAGTTTGGTTTGACTTTTGCATATTCCTTTAGTTTCTGTTTATCTGGAAATGACCTAATTTCACCATCAAATCTGAATGAGAGTTTTGCAGGATATATTATTCTTGGCTGACAATTTTTTTCTTTCAAGATTTTATATATGTCATCCCATTGCCTTCTTGCCTGCATGGTTTCTGCTGAATAATCTGAGCTTAGTCTTATTGTTTCTCCTCTGTATGTGACTTCTTGTTTTTCCCGAGCTGCTCTCAGGATTCTTTGTTTGTCTTTAGTTTTAGCGAGTGTGAATATGATATGTCTTGGTGATTTTCTTTTGGGGTCTATTCTATATGGGGTTCGTTGAGCTTCTTGGATGACCAGCTTTTCATCTTTCATGATATTGGGAAAGTTTTCTGTCAGCAGTTCCTCAATGATCCTCTCTGTGTTTTCTGTTTTCTTCCCCTGTTCTGGTATGCCAATCACTCGTAAGTTTTTGCTTTTAATTGTGTCCCACATAACTCTCAGGGTCTCTTCATTTTTCTTTGTTCTTTTTTCTGAGTTTTCCTGAAACAGAGTTGTATCCAAGTGTTTGTCTTCAGTTCCACTGATCCTGTCTTCCATGGTTTCAAATCTACTTCTCAGCCCTTCTATGACACCGTCCATTTCTGAAATCTTGTTGTTTATCTTTTGGATTTCTAATTGTTGTTTTTGTATAATTTCGAGTTGTGAATTTATTTTGGCATTTTGTTCTTGCATCATCTTCCTGAATTCTTCCAATTTTTTGTCTGTATTTTCCATAAATTTGTCTATTTTTTCCTCATGTTTGTCAGCTTTTTGCCTCAGTTCTTGGAAAATTCCGAGTATTAGTGATTTGAGTTCCGTATCAGGTACTTCTAGTGCATTTTCTTCCACAGGAGAGTTATCTGGTGTTTTAATTTGGACGCCTATTGGAGCCATCTTGTCTTGTTTTTGTAAATGTTTTGATATTGTTTGCTGTTTTCGGGGCATTCAGTAAATATTTCTCTCGTTTATTGATTGTAGATTTTTTTTTTTTTTTTTTTCGTTCTTGTGGTACAGCTGGGCAGATCTAGTTGAGGAGGAGCCACTGGGATGGGTTGCTTGTGGCACTCACCGCAGCCACCAGGACGGTCGGTAGTCAGTGCTGGGCAGGTTCCAATAGGGCGTGCCTGCACCGCTTGGTGATGTGATGTCTAGTGCACGGTGCAGGTAGGTAGGGTGCAGCGGGAAGATGGTTATGTGTGAAGCTAAGCTGGATATGGGAGAGAGGAGAGAGGAGGAGGAGCAAAAAGCGTACAAACATAAAAGAATGCTAGAGGAGTTTGTCGTTGGAATGTACAGATGAGAGACTATGGGATGGAGGAAACCAGAAGGGGGAAGAGAAAGAAAAGGAAAGAATGACCAAATGAAAATCAGAAAAGTTAAAAAACTGCAAAGTTCCCAGGGATCGCACCGATGCAGCTATGAGGTCTGGGGGAGTCGGTCTCAATTTTCACAGCTCAGCCTGGCCAGAAGGTACAGAGGCATACATCGCCTGGTATTCAGGGATCAGAAAGAGAAGGAAGAGATAGAGGGACAAGAAATTAAGCAATGAAGAAAGACAAAAGAGAAAAAGAGGTAAAATATGACAAAACTAATCAAAAAAGGAAGAAAAATAAAATTGAGGGAAAAAAAAAAAAAAAAAGGGCAACACCAGCAGTCAGTGCCTACAAATGGGACCCAGAGAGCCCCCACTCAGGGGCGCTAATTCCAAGAAGCCGATAGTCTCGGGGTTAAGTGACCGTGGCCACAGGAAGCAGAGGGGCCAACGAACAAAGGCCCCAGGATCCCACCCGCGCGGGAGCCCAGACCTGGAAACAGCCACACGCCCGAACGCAGCCCTACAGCCCCGCAGGAGAGAGCAGAGACGGCCCTCGGAACCAGGCACCCAGGCAAAAGGAGGGGGAGGCGGCAGGAAAAGTTCCGCTAGGTGCCAGCAAACGGCTCCCAGAAAGCCCCCAGCCCGGGCGCGCGGAACCCAAGCACCGGCGCCCCCCCGCCCAGGGACCCCGGCCACGGAAAGCAGAGGGGTGAACGAACAAAGGCCCCGGGATCCCACCCACGCGGGAGCCCAGACCCAGAAACAGCCACACGCCCGCACGCAGCTCCACAGCCCCGCAGGAGAGAGCAGAGACAGCACCCGGACCCAGGCACCCAGGCAAAAGGAGGGGGAGGCGGCAGAAAAAGGTCCGCTAGGTGCCAGCAAACGGCTCCCAGAAAGCCCCCAGCCCGGGCGCGCGGACCCCAAGCACCGGCGCCCCCCCGCCCAGGGACCCCGGCCACGGAAAGCAGAGGGGCGAACGAACAAAGGCCCCGGGATCCCACCCACGCGGGAGCCCAGACCCAGAAACAGCCACACGCCCGCACGCAGCCCTACAGCCCCGCAGGAGAGAGCAGAGACGGCACTCGGAACCAGGCACCCAGGCAAAAGGAGGGGGAGGCGGCAGAGAAAGGTTCGCTAGCTGCCAGCAAATGGCTCCCAGAAAGCCGCCAGCCCAGGCGCGCGGAATCCAAGCACCAGCACCCCCCAGCCCAGAGACCCTGGCCACGGAAAGCAGGGGATCCCCAGCTGAGGCGGAGAGGGGTGGGTGGTGGGAGAGCGCGCACCGCAGTTTACCGGTCGTTCTGTCTCCGACCAGATGCTCTGCAAGGCTGTTCTCCCGTTTGCTGGTCTCTGATAGGAATCCAAGATGGTGGATCCGCGCTGCGTTAGCTGGTAAGGAATCTCTGCCTGAGTCTCTCCTCGCTCTCCGTTCTCTTTTAGTATTCTCACTCCGTTTGGTGTTTGGCTGAGTTCTTTATCTCTTCATTTGGTGTTCTAGGGTTTCAGGATTGTTGATTCTCTGTTAGGCTTAGTTTTTCGGATCTTTGCTGTGGAGGGACGGCGTGGTGTTTCTGCCTAGAGCGCCATCTTGCCCCTCTGTTTTTCATCAGGGACTTTCTGTTGTGTTCCCAGTCAGGGCGGTCATTGGTGGTAGCAGGGCATCATCTAGTTCTTCTGGTCTCAGGCTAATGAAGTCTCTGGTTTAACCAATGTGGCCTTTTCTGTCTCTTGGGCTACTAGTTTCCTTGTGTCTTTGGTGTTCTTCATTCTCCTTTACTCCAGGTGGTTGGGACCAATTGATGCATCTGAGATGGCCGCTTGCAAGCTTTTAAGACCCCAGACGCCACTCACCAAAGTAGGATGCAGAACATTTTCTTAATAAACTTTGTTATGCCAGTTGACCTAGATGTCCCCTGAAACCATGGTCCCCAGGTCCCCTACCCCTGCTACTCTGTCCGTCAAAGTGTTTGATTGTATTCAGGAAACTTCTGAGCTTTGGTTTAGTCCAGTTGTGCTGGCTTCCCTGTAGTGTGTGCTGTCCTTCCCTTCACCTGAGATAATTCTTATCTACTATGTAGTTAGTAAATAACCCTCACCCTTCCTCCCCACCCTCGTAACCATCAAAGAATGTTTTCTTCTGTGTTTAAACGTTTTCTTGAATTCTTATAATGGTGGTCTTATACAATATTTGTTCTTCTGTGACTGACTAAATTCACTCAGCATAATGACCTGCAGCTTCCTCCATGTTATAAGATGTTTCACGGCTTCATTGTTGTTCTTCATTCTTGTGTAGTATTCCATTGTGTGGATATACCATAATTTGTTTATCCATTTGTCCTTTGATGGGCCCCTATGTTGTTTCCATCTTTTTGCTATCGTGAACAGTGCTGCAGTGAACATGGGTGTGCATGTATCTGTTCGTGTGACAACTCTTATTTCTCTAGGATATATTCCAAGGAGCGGGCGAGCTGGATCTTATGGTACTTCTGTTTCTAGCTTTTTGAGGAAGTGCCAAATCGATTTCCAAAGTGGTTGTGCCATTTTACATTCCCACCAACAGTGTATAAGTGTTCCAGTCTCTCTACAACCTCTCCAACATTTATTATTTTGTGTGTTTTGGATTAATGCTAGCCTTGTTGGGGTGAGATGATATTTCACTGTAGTTTTGATTTGCATTTCTCTACTGGCTAATGATCGTGAGCATTTCCTCATGTGTCTGTTAGCTGCCTGAATGTCTTCTTTGGCAAAGTGCCTGTTCATATCCTTTGCCCATTTTTTAATTGGGTTATTTGTCTTTTTGTTGTTGAGGTTTTGCAGTATCCTGTAGGTTGTGGAGATTAGACACTGATTGGATTTGCCATAGCAAAAAAATTTTTCCCAGTCTGTAGGTTGTCTTTTTACTCTTTTGGTGAAGTCTTTTGATGAGCATAAGTGTTTGATTTTTAGGAGCTCCCAGTTATCTGGTTTCTGTGCATTGTTAGTAATGTTTTATATTCTGTTTATGCCATATATTAGGGCTCCTAGCGTTGTCCCTGTTTTTTCTTCCATTATCTTTATCATTTTGGATTTTCTGTTTAGGTCTTTGATCTATTTTGAGTTAGTTTTTGTGCATTGTGCAAGGTATGGATCTTGTTTCATTTTTTTGCAGATGGATATCCAGTTATGCCAACACTATTTGTTAAAGAGACTGTCTTCTCCCCAATTAACGGACTTTGGGCCTTTGTCAAATACCAGCTGCTCATAGGTGGATGAATTTATGTCTGGATTCTCAATTCTGTTCCATTAGTCTATGTGTCTGTTGTTGTACCAGTACCAGGCTGTTTTGACTACCGTGGCAGTATAATAGGTTCTAAAATCAGGTAGTGTGAGGCCTCCCACTTTGTTGTTCTTCTTGAGTAATGCTTTACTTATTCGAGGCCTCTTCCCTTTCCATATGAAGTTGGTGATTTGTTTCTCCATCTCATTAAAAAATGCCATTGGAATTTGGATTGGGATTGCATTGTATCTGTAGATGGCTTTGGGTAGAATTGACATTTTCACAGTGTTGATACAGTTAACTTTTCATAAAGCGTTTGAAGAAGTAAAATAGAGTTTAGTATGTGACAAGTAACTTTTTGGTTTTTGGTAACCTAAAAACTTTTATATTACAAGAATAATCAAAACTTCTTCAAAAGTTCATCAGCAATTGGAATCCTCAAAGTTAACCATTATTAACATTTGGTGTTAATGTCCAGGATTTTCTGCATAGCTTTTATTATTGTTATCGTTATTTTGTTATTGTGTGCTGTAGAGTCAGTCCTAACTCACAGAGATCCTATATGACGGGATAGAGTTGTCCCATAGGGTTTTCTAGGCAGTAATCTTTATAGGAGCAGATTCCTAGGACTTTTCTCCTGTGGAGTGCTGGATTTGAACGGCCAATCTTTCTGTTAGCAGCTGAGCACTTAACTATTGTGCCAAGAATGCTCGTTAGTAATCATCGTATACACATTCCCCATATAGGTTCTTTTGTTCTTCCCTCCCTCTGTAGCTCCCTCCCTCCCTTTTCTTTCTTTTTTGGTGCAATCACACTTCATCAGATCTAACTTAGATCAGGTTATGCTCAAGCACTTCAGTGACTTGTAAGCCAAAATCTAGCCATACTGGCTTCTTGTAGTTTTCAAGCCGCAGAACATACCATGCCACTGCCCCAAGGGCCCTTTCTCCTGACATCTGCAATGCAGACGCAGCACTCGTCTCAGTCTCTGCTCAAACCACCTCTCAGCAAAGCCTTCCCTGACCAGTTTAAGTGGCAGCGCTGCACCCTTACATCTCTTTCGTTGCTTTATTTCTCTGTAGCACTCATCACTGTCTAATATACCAAGTCTATTTTGCTTGTTATGTGTCTCCTTCCATGAAAATACAAGCTCAATGATCCAGGAATTTTTTTTTTATTGTACTTTAGATGAAGGTTTACAGAACAAATGTTTCTCATTAAACAGTTAATAAACATTGTTTTATGACATTGGTTAACAACCCTGCGACATGTCAACACTCTCCCTTCTCGACCTTGGGTTCCCTATTACCAGCTTTCCTGTCCCCTCCTGCCTTCTAGTCCTTGTCCCTGGGCTGTTGTGCCCAATTAGTCTCATTTTGTTTTATGGGGCTGTCTAATCTTCGGCTGAAGGGTGAACCTCAGGAGTGACTTCATTACTGAGCTAAAAGGGTGTCGGGGGGCCATACTCCCGGGGTTTTTCCAGTCTCTGTCAGGCCAGTAAGTCTGGTCTTCTTCTTTTTTTTTTTTTAATTGAACTTTATTTATTTATTTATTTTTTATTGTACTTCAGGTGAAGGCTTACAGAACAAATAGTTTCTCATGAAACAGTAGTACACATATTGTTTTATGACATTGGTTAACAACCCCACAACATGTCAACCCTCTCCCTTCTCGACGTTTTTTTTTTTTGGTGAAAATATACATAGCCAAAGATACACCATTTCAAAAATTTCTACATGCACAGTTCAGTGACATCGACTATGCTTTTCAATTGTGCTGCTATTCTCATTTAAGATGAAGGCTTACAGAACAAAATAGTTTCTCATTTAACAGTTAGTACACGTGTTGCCCTATGACAATGGTTAACAGCCTCACAACACATCAACACTATCCTTACTCAATCTTGGGTTCCCTATCACCACCTTCCTTGTCCCCTTCTGCCTTCTGGCCCTTGTCCCTGGACTGCTGTACCTCATTAGTCCCATTTGGTTTTATGGAGCTGTCCACTCCCAGGCTGAACGGTGAACCTCGGAAGTGACTTCACCACTGAGCTAAAAGGGTATCTGGGGGCCATAGTCTGGTCTTTTTTTGTGAGTTAGAATTTTGTTCTGCATTTTTCTCCAGCTCTACCTGGGACCCTCTGTTGTGATCCCTGTCAGAGCAGTCAGTGGTGGTATCCGGGCACCATCTAGTTGTACTGGACTCAGTCTGGTGGAGGCCTGGTATCTGTGGTCCATTAGTACTTTGGACTAATCTTTCCCTCATATCTTGTTTTCTTCATTCTCCCATGCTTCCGAAGGGGTGAGACCAGTGGAGTATCTTAGATGGCTGCTCACAGGTTTTTAAGACCCCAGACACTACTCACCAAGGTAGAATGTAGAACATTATAAACTGTGTTATGCCAGTTGAGCTGATGTTCCCCGAGAACATTGAACCAGGAATTTTTGTTCATATTATTCACTGCTCCATTCTCAAAAACCTAGAGCAGCGCTCAAGAAGTACTTGTTGAGTAAATGAACTTGTCTTTTTTCACTTATTATCTTACGGACATTTAAAAAATGTAAGTATATAAGGTCCCGCTTCATCCTTTGTAGCCCCTACAATAACACTCCGTTTTAGGGCAGATACAGAACTTATAAAAATTCTTTTGTTGAGGGATATTTATATTGCACTTACATTGTTTGATTGTTAGCGATTATAAACAAGGCTGCTGTGGGTATCCTTGTATATGTATCTTCGTGCACCACTTCTGATATTTCTGTGGGGTACATTCCTAGACAGGGGATTACTTTAAATGGAAGGTACCAAATAGCCCTCTGTAAAGGTTTTATCAGTTTACACTCTCACCAGTCGTGTAGGAGAATGTTCAGAGTGTTCATTTATTTACTCACATACTTCGTAACACAGCACATTATAAGTCTTAACATCTGTCAACCTGATAGGAGAAAAAGTGGTATCTCATTTTAAGTTGATTATTGGTGATATTCAGGATCTCAGTCTGTTTATTAGTCTTCTGCTTGTCTTTTAATTTTAGGTTTTCCCTATAAACCAGAAATCTTAGGGATACTTACTTCAGTAAGAATTTACTTCTCAGTGTGTATATATTCTAAAATTGCTGATAAGGTATTTGGTTACATTTTTTACAACCTGTCATTATTCTCATTCATTCTGTTCTGGTTGTACCAATTCCAGTACTCTAGCTTCCCTGCCCTCTTTTCTTCTCATTTTTGCTTTAGAGTAATTTTTGACCATTTGGTCTCTTACAGTGATTTTTCTTAAAGAAGCTTATTACTCAGGGGTGTTACTCTATTTTATGAGCCAGTCTGTTACTTAGCTAAAAGGTGACCTCAAGGGATAGTTTCAGTTTAAGATTTAAAGCATATCTCAGGGTGATAGTCTTGGGGAGTCCTCTAGTCTCAACCAGTCCAGTAAGTCTGGACATTTTAAGAAATTGAATTCTGTTCCACATTTCTTTCCCATTCTTTAAGGATCCACCTATTGTGGCCGTGGTCAGAACAGTCGGTAGTAGTAACAAGGTACCATCTAGTTCTTCTGGTCTCAGAGTAGATGAGGCCACGATTCCTGTCAGCTGTTAGTCCTGTAGACTACTTTCTTTTTTGAATCTTGAGTCTCCTTCTTTTTCTTTTGCTGCACACGAGTAGAGACCAGTAGTTGTATCTTAGATGGTCACTCGGAAGCTTTTAATACCCCAGACACTGTACCACATTGGGATGTAGAACCTACAATTTATGAACTATATTATGTTAATTTCCTGTGTTGCCCCATGAGAGTATGGTCCTAAGTTTTCAAACCCAGAAAATTAATCTTGTGAGGTGTTTGGTTATGTCTGAGAAGTATCCATACCTATGTCCCCTATGTGGTTTATTGTATATATGGATATGCATGCATGCACACACATACCTGCATGTATATATGCCTGAAGATACTTCTATCTGTGCACACACATATGTACCAGCATATTCATACTTATATGCTTACATGCCTGTATACATGTTTGTATAACCACACACATTTTTTTGGTTGTTGTTGGTGTTATTGCAAAATTTTATTTGTCATATTCTTTACCAAAGACCTCCTTTTCTCTTGTGCACTTCTTAGTGATGTCGTCTACGTTGGTCAAGCTATGCGCACTTCATTTGATGCTACCTTTCCCATCACCAAAAATAACAAGTGTCTACTATCTTGGGAGCTTCCCCCTCCCCATCCCTGGTAACCACCAGTGAGCATTGGTGTCTATATACAGGCAGTCCCTGGGTTACAAACGAGATCTGTTTCTAAGTCTGTCTTTAAGTTGAATTTGTGTGTAAGTCAGAACAGGTACGTGAGGTTCTTATTTACTGTCAGTTAGTCAAATGTTTGTATTAGTATATGTATTTTTTACCTTTCTATGCATATAAAACGCTTAAGAACACCTCCAGACTGCACAATGTTTTCATGAATGTCACAAAGTAGTGCGTGCGTTTGTTATTACGAACCATTGTATTTAACTTAAATTTTTAATATAATAAGCTTTATGGCAGTCCGTTCTTAAGTACGAGTTGTCTGTAAGTCAGATGTTCATAACCTGGGGATTGCCTGTTATATATGTATTGTTGTCGTCTTATAAAAATGTGATACAATATTTGTTCTTTGGTGATTGACTTATTTCCTCAGCGTAATGTCCTTCAGATGCATCCACGTTATATTTCGAGGACTCATCATTATTCTTTATGGTTGCGTAGTATTCCATTGTGTGTATTTAGCACATTTTATTTATCCATTCATCCACTGATGAACGCTTAGATTGTTTCCATCTTTTTGCTGTTGTGAAGAATGCTGCAGTGAACATACGTATGCATGTGTCTATTCGTGTCATTGCTATTCAATGGCGAGGGAATTTACCTGAGAGTGAGATTGCTGGATTGCAAGGTACTTCTCTTTCTCCGTTTTTGAGGATGCACCATACCATTTTCTATTGTGGATGTACCATTTTACCATCCCACCAGCAGTGAATGAGGGTTGTTTGGTTAAGAATTTTGATGGTCTTAAAGTGATGTTTTAGTTTCACGAAACAGTTTATTGAAAATAACAGCAAACCTTTTAGAATAATTGTTTACTCTCCTGTAAGTCTAGTTACTGCTGTTGCTCCATTTTTTCTAATGAGATCCTCCAGGATAAATTAAGTATACATTAATTTAGACTGTTTTGTCATCATCAAACTAATGCTTCTTTCCTTGTTTGGATTAGTACTTGTTAGTTTGTAATTGTGTTAAAAGTCAATTGTATTTCCATTGGTTTCAAATAATATAAGTCTGCTAAGAAAGCCAGGAAAAATGACATACATGTTTTTAGACCCAACCTTATAAATGCATGTCTGGGAACAGTACTGCATTTTGTTTATGTTCCTGTAACCTTAATTTCTCATGGATGGACAATCTTGTTTAAGTAATTTGACCAGCAGCTTACTATAATTAAGAATATACTATGTTATTGTGATTATGTTTTTAAAAAAGAGCTTTTATCAGAGATCAAACACTAAATTGATAGGATGTCTGGGATTTGCTTCTAAACAATTAAGAGTGAGGGTGGGTGGAGTATAGAAGGACAAAATTAACCATAAGTTGATGGTTTGAAATTTTCTATAATCAAGTTTTAAAAAATAGTTATATATTTATTTGTTTGTAAAAGGTATGAGGTAGTTAAAAGCATAGGTTTGGAGTTTAAACAGACTTGAGTTTGAATACTGGCTCTGCCACCTACCAGCTTTAATAGTGTCAAATAAGTTTTACCACCCCGAGTCTCAGTTTCCTCATCTGTGAAATGGACATAGTAACACCTGGCTTGTAGGGTTATAATGAGAATGAATGATGATATATAAAGCTCTTACACACTACTGGATATAAGGTTAAGTGCTTGCAGTCTCTGAAATTCTTGGGGGAAATAGACAAACACAATTGCTGTGTTGGTGCTAATGGAAATGATAGGGTGGTTGTTGAAAATGTAATTAAAGCTTCATTGCTTGTGTCTGGTATTGTCATACTTACCCTACTTGGCAGCTCCTTGCCTCTGCATCATTTTTCTGTCACGTTGTATCAGGAGAATGAAGTAGGGCTGTGCCTGATACCACTACCCCTTCGAGGAGAGTATCTGGAGGCAGTGTTGTGAGTGCTGAGGTTTCTGTCCCCCTCCCCAGATGCTGTCTGAAGCATCCAGTGCAGGCCTTGCAGAGTGAACCTGGCTTAGACTACCCAGATCGCTGGCTTCCTCATGGTGAAAGGAAAGGTTTCTTTGTTCCAGGACAGTCAGGGCTGGCTATTGGAGTTTTTCAGACTCATTATGTCTGGGAGTGAATATTTTTCACTTCTTGGACCTCAGCCCTTAATGGTGTTCTGTGAATATTGGTTTATTTGCATTAAGTTGAATAAAATAAAGTTGAATGAGTGATTAAAACGTATAATCTTTCTAGTCTTTTCTAGCCTTGAGATTTCTGTATCTCTGTGGTTTATATAGCGAGGTATCGTTTATGAAGTCATTTCCATACATTAATCTTATTTGATGTGTTGACATGATAGCTTAAAATGGAGGTGGGTTAGGTAAGGTTTCCTGCAGATAATACAGACAAATGGTAATACTTTCTTGGAGCCCTGGTGGTGCAGTAGTTAAGAGCTATAGCGAGCTACAGCTGCTAGGCAAAAATGTCAGCAATTCGAATCCACCAGCTGCTTCTTGGAAACCCTCTTGGGGCAGTTCTGCTCTGTCGTATAGGGTTGTTGTGAGTCAGAATCAACTCGACGGCACTGGGTTTTGTTGTTGTTTTCTTTTCTTTTTAAATAACATTTGATTTTTTCTAATTATGTGTTAATACATGACCATTGTTAGAAATTTAGAAAATACAGAAAAATATACAGAAAAAAATGTCACCCAGAATTTTAATATTTTGGTGAATTTCTTTCAAGTCTTTTATAAATAAATAAACATATGTATGTATGCACGCATGCAAATATATACCTTTTAATTATTTTTTACAAACATGAATCTTACTGTATAAAGTTTGAATTCTACTCTTTGCATTTAATATTACATCATGATTACTTTCCCATACTAGAGATAATTGTGTAAAAATGGCTTTCAAATCAGATCTTTGCTCAAATCCTAGCTTTATCACTTATATTGCATGGCCTTGGGTATTCATTTCCTTACCATGAGGATACACTACTGTTAACCACAATGGGCTGAGTGAAGATTAGAGATCATAAGCAAAGCGCTTGGCACATAACCTGGTTCTTAGTAAGCACTGAAAACTGGGTGTTGTTATTCTTGTTAAATATAGTCTTCAAAAACATGTTTTTAATGGCATTGTAAGAAAGGCCTGGTGATCTACTTCCGAAACATTAGCTATAGAAAGCCCTATGGAACACGGTTCTACTCTGACACACACATGGGGTTGCCATGAGTCAAAATCAAATCAATGTAACTGATTTGGTTTTTTAATTATCAAATGAAATTATGATGAAAAGGTGAGAAAACAGTAAAGGAATGTACTGCTTATGTGAAAAAAACTACGTTAAGGTATAATTTAAACATTGTCCAAAAGAAAAACAACCTAGAAAACATACATTGTGGTGGACTAAATGAGTATAAAAAGTATTTAGCTGACTTCCATTCTGCTACAGAACATCTAAATGCTGAATGAATAGAGAGCAAGCATACTTTCAAAATTTAAATTTTATTGAAGTATATGTATACCAAAAATTACTCATTATATCCCACCCCATCTGGAGCAAAGGAGAATGAAGAAAACCAAAGACACAAGGGAAAGATTAGCCAAAGGACTAATGGACCAAAACTACCACAGCCTCCACCAGACTGAGTCCAGCACAGCTAGGTGGTGCCCGGCTACCACCACCAACTGCTCTGACAGGGATTACAATAGAGGGTCCCGGACAGAGCTGGAGAAAAATATAGAACAAAATTCAAACCCACAAAAAAAAAGACCAGACTTACTGGTCTGACTGAGACTGGAGAAACCCTGAGAGTATGGCCCCTGGACACCCATTTAACTCAGTACTGAAGTCATTCCTGAGGTTCACCCTTGAGCCAAAGATTAGACAGGCCAATAAAACAAGCTATAATACACATAGCTCAACTACATATACGAGACTAAATGGGCACACCAGCCTAGGGGCAAGGACGAGAAGTCAGGAGAGGACAGGAAAGCTGGACCAATGGAAATGGGGAACCCAAGATCGAAAAGAGGAAGAGTGTTGACACGTTACAGGGTTGGCAGCCAGTGTCACAAAACAGTGTATTGTTTAATGAGAAACTGATTTGCTCTGTAAACCTTCATCTAAAGCACGTACACAAAAATCTTATTATAAGAGTACAACTCAATGAATTTCCTCATTATAAACAAACTTGTGCAACCAGCGATAAATAATGTTACCTACACCTTAAGACTACTTAAGGCTTTCCACCCCCCCCCCCCCCCCCCGCCAAGTGACTGGAAAGTCCCTCTCTCCCTCCCAAGAGTAATCACCATCCTAACTTCTGTCACCATAGATTGTTTTCCCCTGCATTTTAATTTGATATACTTACGGTGAATATGGAGTACCTGGGTGGTGCAAACTGTTGACATGCTCAACTGCTAACCGAAAGGTTAGAGGTTCGAGTCTACTTAGAGGTACCTGGGAAGAAAGATCTGGCAGTTTACTTCCCAAAAAGCAGCTGTTGAAAACCCTAGAGAGCACAGCACAGTCCTGCTCTGACACATATGAGGTCACCATGAGTAATTGACAGCAACTGGTTTGGTTTTATTATGATTATGGCTTGTTTCACTCAGCATTTGTCTGTGAGACTCATGCATGTTGTTTTATGTTATGAGAGTTTGCTCATTCTTTTGCTCTTTCTCTGCAGCCCTTCTCAGCTGGGGGTTCTGCCAGAGAGTTAAGTTCTGATGTCCTAAGGTATCCATTGTATGTAGCTGAATTAAGTTCTCTTGTATGCATCTAAGATGTAGTAGTTATGTACCATCCTTGGAAAACTGAAAAAATAGTCATTCAGATAATTTCTGTAGGGTTGACTCTCACAGAATCCTGAGAAAGGCTGTAAGCCTTAACCTTTCTGGTTTTTACCATCTAGCAGCTCTTCAATGCCTTCCAGTGGAGGAATTCTGTTACCTGATTTTTCTGGTTCTCTGTGGGAATGCTGGTTTGCTGCAAGCTACTCCATCCTACTGGGGAGTGGAATTCTATCACACATGCTTAAATGCATAGCTGAGCATCTAAGAAAATAAGGGAAACACCCAAGAGCCAAAAAAAAGGGAAGAAGGAACTGAAACCCCAGTGGTAAAAGAACTAGGGAGTCAGGGCTGCTTGGAGGCTTTGCAGAAAGCAGTATCCTAGAGCCTTGAATTTTTAACAGCTGCTGCGGGGGAACAGGAATCAAAACCTTAGACCCAAGCAGGAAGCGGAGTTGGAATTGAGTCCCCATTTTCTTCAGCAACTCTAGGACTCTCAAAGAGCTGTATTCCTTGAATCAAAGAGTAGGCTAGGAAATAAACTCTCCTAATGGCAATAAAACATGTGTTTTAGCTTTATGTGTTGTATATTTGTGAGTGGGGTACCATTTATGATGTTTATGCTGAAGATCTAATCTACAGGCCTTTCTTTTCACAAGCCTTTGGTGTTTGCATTTAGATTACCTTTGATGTCCAGGAGATCCCAAATTTAGAAATAAAAAATTACCACACGCACAAAGAAAGATGCTATTGTGAAAGTCAGCAGAAACAATGAAGAACAGTATTAGACCCCCAGAGCATCTCAATATATTGTAAAAAGCTATATTTAAAATGAAAAGAAAGAATAGAATTAAGAAATAACGAGCAATATGAATATAGATGCAAAAATCCTCAATGAAGTACTAGCAAACTGAATCCAAAAGCATATTAAAAAGATTATATACCATGATCAAGTGGGGTTTATCCCAGGAATGCAAGGGTGGTTCAACAATAGAAAATCAATCAGTGTAATACAACACATTAATGGAACTAAAGAAAAGAACCACATTATCATCTCAGTCGAGGCAGAAAAGGCATTTGACAAAATCTAACACCCTTTCATGATTAAAGCACTGAACAAGCTAGGAATAAAAGGGAAATTCCTCGATATGATAAGGGGCATTTATGAAAAACCTGCAGGTAACACCATACTCAACGAAGAAAGGCTTGAGAGCTTTCCCCTTAAAATTAGGAACAAGACAAGGATGCTCACTCTCACCACTGCTGTTCAGTATTGTCCTGAAGTCCTAGCCAGAGCAATTAGGCAAGAAAAAGCGGGGGGGAAAAAAGTATCTAAATTGGGAAGGAAGAAGTAAAACTGTCTTTTTTCTCAGTGGCATAATCCTATGTATAGAAAACCTCAAAGAATCCACAAGAAAGCTAATAGAGCTTATAAATGAATTCAGTGGAGTGACAGGATCCAGGGTCATACACAAAAATCATTTGGGCTTCTATTCATCAGCATTGAGCATTCTGAGAAGGAAATTAAGGAAATAATTCCATTTTCACTAACATCTAAAACAATAAAATGCTTAAGAATAAATTTAACCAGAAAAGTGAAAGGCTTGTACTCTGAAAACTATAAAACATTGCTGAAAGAAATTAAAGAAGACCTAAATAAATGGCAGGATATTCCATGTTCATAAATGGGAAGACTTAATGTTGTTAAGATGTTGACACTAACCCAAAGCAATTTATGGATTCAACACAGTCCCCACCAAAATTTCCACAGTCACCTTTTGCAGAAATGGAAAAGCCAATCCTCAAATTTATATGGACTGCAAAAGACCCTGAATAGCAAAAGCAATCCTGAGAAAGCAGAACAAAGTAGGAGAATTTTTACACTTCTCGATTTCAAACCATACTATAAAGCTACAGTAATCAAAACAGTGTGGAACTGGTATGAGGATAGCCATATAGACCAATGGAATAGAACTGAGGGTCAAGAAATTAACCCATACATTATGGTCAGTTTATTTTCCACATGCAGAAAAATGAAGCTAGGCACATACCTCACACCATATATGAAAATTAACTCAAATTGGATCAGTGACATAAATTTAAAAATTAAAACCATAAAACTCTTAGAAGAAAACATAGGATAATGCTTCATGGTCTAGTTTTTGAGAATGGATCCTTAGATATGACACCAAAAGCATAAGCAACAAAAGACAATAAATGGGACCTCATAAAAATTAAAAATTTTTGCACATCAAGGGGCTTTATCAACAAAGTGATGAGGCATCCTGCAGATTGGGAGAAAATTTTTGGGAAGAATACTGGATAAAGGTTTAATATCCAGAATATATAAAGAACTCCTACAAATTAAGAACAGACAGACAACCCAATCAAAAAAATTGGCAAAGGACTTGAATAGGCATTTCACCAAAGAAGATGTACAAGTGACTGACAAGCAGAGAGATGCTCAGTATCATTACTTATTAGGGAAATGCAAATCAAAACCACAGTGAGATACCACTTCACCCCTACTAGGATGGCTGTGATTTTAACAAAAGAAAACAGGTGTTGGCAAGGATATGAAGAAATTTGATCCCTTATCCATTGTTGGTGGGATTGTAAAATGGTGCAATCTGCTGTGGAAAACAGTTTGGCTGTTCCTCAAAAAATTAAACACAGAATTACCATGTTGTTGTTGTTAGTTGCCGCTGAGTTGATTTCAACTCACGGTGACCCCATGTGTGCAGAGTAGAACTGCTCCATCCCATGTGACCCAGCAATTCCATTCCTAGGTATATACCCAAAAGAATTTGGAAGCAGGAACACAGTTGCTTGTGCACCAATGTTCTTTGCAGCACTGCTGACAGTAGTCAAAAGGTAGAAACAACCTGTGTCCACTAAAGTGTTGAAATGGCATATATTTTGTTATATATACTTTTTATCACAAAACACACACACATATACAAAAATAATGAGCAAGAAACAAACAGTAGCAAAAATGCCTGTAGATTTGAGGAAAAACCAAATGCAAGTTTTAGAAAAGTATTTAGCATAGTGCTTCACAGTTGTTAGCTGCTGCCTATTTAATAACTGTTAGCTTATTGCAAACTTAATGAAATACTCTAATTAGGCAAATCTCAACATAAAACAGTGATTTTACATAATATAAAATGTCTTTGTAGAATTCCAGTTTTAGAAGTATTTGCTAATATTACTGTTCCATTGGCCTTGAAATTTATTGACCTTAGTTGAGATTGGAATTACAATTTTGAAATTTTAGGCAGGTGGAATGGGTGTTGGCCTGTGTGATACAGTTTCAGCAATCCTCAGAATTGTCCTACTTCCAAAAGATCTTGTCTCTACTTGACTAGTTCCTGGGATTCGTTCTGTATAAAGCTTTGTTCCCTGAAAATCCATCATATATTACATCATTTTTAGGTATAAATGAACCTTTTTAAAATTTTTTTTTAAATTTGTTGTTGTTGAGACTATACACAGCAAAACACACCAATTGATCCGTTTCTACATGTACAATTCAGCGACATTGATTACATTCTTTGAGTTGTGTGACCATTCTTAGTCTCCTTTTCTGAGTTGTTCCTCCCCTATTAACATAAACTCACTGCCCCCTAAAGTTCCTAAATAAACCTTTTTTAAAAAAATTGATTTATAGATTAGAAAATCAGTGTACAGGTATTGCTCTTCGTCCTCAAATAGGAGGAGCCAGGTTCACAAAAACTGATAAGAAAGTTTATAGAAATGAGTGTATTCTTGGAGTAGCTTTGGCCACTCCTCTCTCCCTTCCCAGACATGTTTTGAGTGCTTACTGGATGCCAGGTGTTGTAATGAGCAAGAAGGATGCGAGGATGACTAAAATATGGTTCTTTCTTCCCTGGAACTCACATTCACATTGCCTTCAGGACGTGTACAAATGCATTGGAATGGATTGAATCCATTGTGTCCTAGCTTTTACAAAGCTGTTAATATCTTATGGATTTTATTTTAGTCTTTTTCAGCTTTTGGAGAAAGATAAGGTACCACAGATATGTATATTATTTAGTGTATGAAAACATTGACTGGCTAGTGGGAAACTAGATACCGTAGTTTTTCAAGCAAATGAATACATTAATCAAAAGTTAGCTTCTGCATATTACTAATTCCACCACTGCAAATCTTTTTAGGATGATGTGCGGCATAAGGTTCATCTGAACACCTTTGGATTCTTCAAGGATGGGTACATGGTGGTTAATGTCACTAGCCTCTCAGTAAATAAGCCTGAAGGAGCCACAGACAAGGATCCAACTGTAAGTATCTTTTAATGAGACTGAGGGGGTTTCCCTTTTCTGTTGATTGAATGAAAGCTTTACTCCCTATACTTTAAAGTATCAGAATATGGAGAAAATTAAACTTGTGAGTACCAAATTATATATCAGGCATCAAATAGTTTTATTTTAACACTGAAGTTGTAATTGTTGACTAATTCCAGTAATTTGTGATTTTACTTGAGCAGGAATCACCTTCTTAACAAAATGAATGCTAAGAAAACTGAGAGAAAGCCAGGCCAAAAAAATCACCTTTTCTGCTCTTTGAGCAAGAAAAGTATGAACACCAGGGCATTGTCTGACTACTTACTCTACTCTTCTTACACTCTCTTAGATTGGATTCAGCCTAGACCGTACAAAGAATGATGGATTTTCTTCTTATTTGGTAAGTATTAAGTGCCTCACCTGATCACTCTTCAGTTTCGCCCAAGAGACTGAGTGGGAACAACTTGCTTCTTTCAGTGCCATTTTCTTGAGGTGGTGACTGCTTTGGCTATCAAGCATTTCTAAGCACCCACAGTTTTGTTTATTGTTTGGAATGGAGATTGCACTGCTTACTTGCCTTGTTATTGAAAACTTTTTCTTCTTGTTCTAATGTTAATGAATAAGATGTTGTACAATTGGTTCTTCCCTTCTCAGGATGAAGATGTCAATTACTGTATTTTAAGGAAACAATCTGTTTCTGTCACTCTTCTAATCTTAAATATCTCCAGAAGAGAGTAAGTAATTCTAACATTCTTTCATTTCAATTCTAAAGTTAGGGGGAATTTAGTAGTTAAGCTAGCATTTATTGTCTGCCGTGTGCCATGCACTGGGCTCGGTGCTAGAGATTAAAAACAAGATGAGGAAGACAGAGGTTATAAATTAACCTTGAGGAGCCTATAAATTGTCAGGGGAGACAGAATACCAATACAAATGATCATGGCAAAGTAGAGAAGTAGTAGGGAAGAAGCACCAATTAACTGTGGAAGGGAAGGCTTCAGATAAGTGTTATCCTAAGCAGCCTTCTAATGAACAGGCATTGTCAAATGAATAAGAAAGGGAGCGGATTTCAGTAACAGGGAACAGTATATACAAAGGTAGAGTGGCATGAAATAGCATAGTGTGTTTAATAAACTGAGTTAATTATTGATAGAATAAAGTTGAAAGGAATCATGGTAAGAAACAAGACTGGGTCCAAATAATGGGACAGTCTTATACTGGTGTAAGGACCATGGGCTTTTTTGGTAGTTTGGGAACTTGATGGCCTTGGCCTGAGTCTGGCCCTCAGTTCTAGCATGGTGATTAAGAGTGTAGACTTAGGCTGCAGGCCAAGTTTGAAGATTGCCTCTGCCACTCCCCAGCTGTATGACTGGGCCTCAAGGTCCTTACCTTCATAATAATAATACTTGCCTCATAAGATTGTTGGAGGATTTCTGACAATTCAGTCTTTTTAAAACATTTGAACTTCAATGAGTGATAATAGAGTTTTGTGTTTTCAAGTTCAGCACATTTCCATGTGGTCACTTCACGGGTCCACCGGCTGTGTTTTTTTTACGGGGAGTTTTCGAAGGATCAATCTAAAGCTAGGGATGGCATGCTCAGACTTGTTCTTAAGATAGACCACTGTCAGCCTAGGTGGGACAGGACGGATTTCAGATGAATAGGATTGGAGGTGGAAAGACTAATTAGGAAGCTTCTAAATATTTTAAAAAAAAAACAAAAAACTTGCCACAAAACCTCTGTAGGCGCTAACTCTATAAATATTCTTCATGATAACCTGTGTTTACATTCAAGAAAATTACTCTGCAGGTCTTTTGTGTCAGTTAGGATGCTTTTGACAGCAAGTAACAGAAGACTGAGACTGGTTTAAATAGTGAAAACATTGATTGTCTTACCTACTGAAAGTCTAGAGTTGGGGCTGATGGGCTTCAGGTGAGAGACAGATGAGCAGCAGTTTGATGATATTAGGGACTCAGGTGCTTTTCATTTCTCTGCTCTGCCATCCTCAGGCTGGTTTCCCTAGCCATCACTGGATGGCTTTACTTCATTGTTAACGTGCAACCAACCGAGGGAGAGGAGAGCCTCTCCCCTAGCCCCAGTCAGGGTCTAGAAGTGCATCCCTTCAACTTGAATGTGCCAGCTTATGTCATGTGTCCACTCAGGGATTGAAACTGTCACCAGCCTAGATACATATATAAGCAAAATTGAAGTCTGTTAAGAAAGGGGATATTAGGCAGGGAACTAATAGTGCCCTCTGCCCCTCTCATGCTCCCACAGACTTCACTTCAACATCTTATTGGGTTTTTTACCTTTTGTTCTTTTTCCCTTGTGTAATAATTTGTTGACTATATTAAGTATATGTAGGGGAGAAATACGTACATCAGAATAGTGTGGTTGTCAAGAGCTTCAGTGTTAAAGGGTGAGACTCCCTGGGTTCTAGCCCTGCTACTTCCTAGCTTAGTGCCCTTAGGCAAGTCATTTAACCCTTCTGAGCTTCAGTTGCATTATCTATAAAATATAGGTAATAGAATCTATGTTGTAATATTGTAAGGGCTACATGAAATGATGTATTTAGAGCTTGACACAATGCCTAGCACACATCACTTAATAAATGATCATAAGCACTGCTCTAAAGTTTTTTTCTTTTCTTTTATTTCATTGTAGAGTAAGAGTAAAGTCTCCACCAGAAGCTGGTACCCAGTTACCAAAGATCGTCTTCAGCAAGGATGAGAAAGTCCTTGATCAGAGCCAGGAGCCTAGTGGTAACCCTGTTTCAGCAGGCAACCAGACTCAGAAAAATGAAGGTAAACTGTAAGGTTGAAACTAACGTTTTTTCACTTCCCTGCTTTGTAGATCCTTTTTTGTTACTAAATAAAAACATACTTAATCCACTGTGGTCTTAGCATTACTTTATTTTGGAGGTTATACAAAAAAATATATTACCACTGTTATGGATTGTATTGTGTCCCCCAAAATATGTGTCTACTTGGCTAGGTCATGGTTCCCAGTGTTGTGTGGTTGTCCTCCATTTTGTGATCTGATATAATTTTCCTATGTGATATAAATCCTAATTTCTGCCTGTGGTTAATGAGGCAAGATTAGGTTATATTAAAGAGGATTAGGGTGGGAATCAACAACCTTACTCAGGTAACATTCCTGATACATGTAAAGGGAATTTCCCTGGGGTGTGGCCTGCATCACCTTTTATCTTACAAGAGATAAAAGGAGAGAGAAGCAAGCAGAAAGGTAGGGACCTCATGCCACCAAGAATGAAGAACCAGAAGGGGAGCGTGTCCTTTGGACTCAGGGTCCCTGCACTGAGAAGCTCCTAGATAATTGATGACAAGGACCTTCCTCCAGAGCTGACAGAGAAAGCCATCACTACGAGCTGGCACCCTGAATTTGGACTTCTAGCTTCCTAGACTATGGGGGAATAAATTTCTCTTTGTTAAAGCCATCGACTTATGGTATTTCAGTTTCTAGCAGCACTAGATAACTAAAACAATCACTGAAAAAGAATGTGGAAAATATAGAAAAAAGAACAGTCAGTTCTCTTCACTCACAGTGTTAGAATTTTGGTAATTTGTTTCCTTCCAGTCTTGTTTCTGAAGTCTAGAGCATTTGCTTTTTAAAATTCATAGTCATGTTTATAATTTTATATGCATCCCTGTTCACTTAACTGTAAACGTGTTTCATACTTATACAATATCCTATTAAATGGATACCATCCTTAAGGAGATACATTTCATTTTTATTCTATTACAAATATTGTGGCATTGGACTTGTTTATTCGTAGACTTTTTTTGTATATATAACTCTCTTTAGAGTGGATTCCCAGAATTGTAATTCCTGTTTCAAAGGCTATAAATACTTTTGAGAATCTTGGTACATATTTTCAAATTCTTTTCCAAATGATTTGTGTTAATTTAGACTTCTATCAGAGATATATAGGAGTGGTGCCCACATCACCATGTCCTATCCAATATTGGGTATTTTCTTTTTAAAGAAATACTAAATTGAAATGCAAAAAAGGTATTAATTGTTTTTGGTTCTGTTATTATTTTCTCTTTTCTTATTACTGAGGCTGTACTTTTTTTCCATATGTTGATCAACCAGTTTATATATATTTCCTCTTTTATTAACTGTTAGGTTCTTCTAATGATTTATATGAGCTCTTTAGATAGTTTACTTTTTATTGTATTGCTTATACATTTTCTTCTCAGTTTGTCAAAACTTAGTCCAAATTAGAAGACATACAGAAATAATAAATTTGTTTGATGGTGTAATCTTAATGTTGGTGCACCATCTCCTTCTTGTCCAGTTCCTCATGCTCACATAACCATTCCCTGGGCAAAAAATGTTCTTTTTTTCTTTTTTATTCTGAAACTCTCTCCCTTCCTGCAGGGAGCTTGAAATCCTGTCTTCCCCATGAAGAGTATCTTAAGTAAAAATAAGGCACAGATGGCCTGTCTGTTCCATGAAGAAAGCCATTAGCAATCTTAACACACCTTGCTGTGGAAAAAAAAAGTATGCATTTTGCTAATATTGTTTGCTACTAATTTTTCCATGTGTGTAAATAAATCTCATATATTCTACTTTTTTAAAACAATTATTTTTTTCAAACATAGTTTTTTAGAAAATAAGGAAAGTCACTCCATGTGGCATCTCCGGCAAGAACATACACTAGAGTGTTCAGAGATGAGTTCCCCTATTAGTACTTCCCCTATTAGTATTAGTACTGCTCATTTATTAGATAGTATTTATCATGTACCAGCTCCTGATTTGGCGCTGCTGTGGCTCACGAATTCTATTTTGGGACCTGAGGAGATGTCAGTTCACAAGATAGCTTATAGCTGCACCTTTTGTTTTTCATTTGTTTTAATTATTTGATATTAAGCTGGAGGCTCGTAAAATGATACTGTAATATGCATGTAAACTGAATCAGGCAGTAATACCTTTTACACGTTTCTGTTTCTAGACAGTGGAAAGCCTAAAAGAAGTACAGTGAATTCAAAGGTAAGAATTAACTACCCACTTGTGCCTAGCTTTTCTGAGTATGTGTGTGTGTGTGTTGTACGTGTGTGTTTACGTATTAAAGTGTGTGTGTGAGTGCACGTGCACGTACATACACATACATGCCTAGTCTACAGGGGGTTGCCTTCTACTTGGAAAGATAAGTAAGGTTGACAACATTGGAACAATTTCAGAGTAAAATTGAGTGCTAAGTTGTGCAGCACTTATGTGGTAGACGGTCAGATAGTGAGGGGAGAGAGAAGCTGAGCCTTCTCAAGAGCCCTCTGGAAGGAGGTGTCACCAAGGGTGAGCTTGGAGTTTGGTGGATTTGTTTGTGGAAGAGGAAAAGAAGAAAGGGGATGAAGAATGTCACAGGCAAAGACCAGACGATGGGAATGAGCATAACAAGTGCTGGGCACTGGCCTATTTGAAGTAAAAGGTACATATTTGGAAGCAGAGAGAGAGAGAAATGTTAGATAATGTAGAGCCAGATGAGTGTCTCAACAACAACAATAGTGTAGGCAATAGGAAGTTACTGTGAATTCTTGACCAGGAAAGAATGTGATGCAAATGGTGTTTAGTGAAGATCATCATTCTGAAAGTAATATTCAGGGTAGCCTTGGAGAGGGAGAGAGTGAAATTAGAGAGACCAGTAAGGACACTGTTGTGATAATACAGGTTTAGGTGACGAGGATCTAGATTAGAGTATATAAAATAAGGAATCAGCCTGGCAGACCAGTTATGGGGGTGGAGGAGTTAGAGAAGAGGTAGAGTGTTTTTGCAAAGGGGCAGGTGATAGAAATACCACAAGAGGAATATTTGGGAAGGTTTTGGTTTGGGATATTTTAGATTTTCCAGTGAGGGGGCACCCAGATAGCAATGTTTGTTTTGTTTTGTTTTTTAAACCACTATTGAGGTATAATTGACATATAATAAACTGCATATATTTAAAGTATACAATTTGATAAGTTTTGACATATGTAAAATAGCCCCCAACTTACAACTGGGTTCCATTCCGATGACTCCATCATAAATTGGTTCTGTCACAAGTCGAATACCTCATTTTTTTAAAGTTTTCATTGTTGTTGCCTTTTATTATCAGTATCTTTATAAATGCAATCTTTATTTGTCTTTGGGGGTTGGAAACATTACAGATAAACTTACAGATATGATGACATCAGCAAATTACATGCTGCAACATTGTATGTAGTACATATTACTAGCGATAAGATGTATCCAAAAAAACTCAAAAACTGGATGGTTGTAAGTGCAGTTTGTCATGGCTTGAATATGTCATAAGTCAGTGGACTACCTGTATCAGTTTGTCATAACTTGAATATGTCACAAGTTGGTGGGCTACCTGTATATATAGACACCTATGAAACCATCACTACAATCAAGATAGTGAACATATCCATCACCCCTAAAAATTTCTCCTGCCCGTTTGTGGTCCCCGTCCCCAAAGAACCACTGATCTGTCACTATAGATTAGTTTGCATTTTATAAAATTTTATATGAATGAGTTACATATGTACTCTTGTCTTGTTTCACTCAGCATAATTCTGAGTTTTGTACATATTGTTGCATGTTTCAATAGTTCATTCCTTTTTGTTGCTTAGTATTATTTTGTTGTATAAATGGTAGTGTTTTGATCATTTGCAAATTAAGAATGGAGTTAATGTGATGCATCAGAGTGTGATCAGGGTCAGCATCCTTAGTTTATAAGTACTAGCTGAAGCTTTTAGTGTAGATCAGCACTCTGGCAAGAAGATTGGGTGAGAAAGCGGAGCAGAGAGGCAGAGTGACTGCTTAGAAAACGAAATAGGTGGAAGAAGAATTACCTTTCTGTGTGAAAAGTGATTTCAAACACCTTGGCAAGGATGGTAAATTTTATTTTCAGAGTTTTGAAGTCAGGAAATTCAGGGTACAGTAAGAAGCTGGGTTTTTAAATTTTATTTTGATTTTAATTAGCATACTTTATCTGCCAGTATCACCCTAAAACAGGTTGTTATGTCTTTTTAGCCAATGGGAGAGAAATCCTTTTCTGTTCACAGTAATGATGGGGCAGTTTCATTTCAGGTATGTATTGTCTTATTAATGCTTCATCGAGTTTACCTCTACCATGGAAAAGAGCAAATTTTGTAATGAATTTTGAATTTAGGAATAATAATTTAGGCATGCTATTTGGCAAGTCATTTGACACACAGAGCTCTCTAACAAACCTACAAGGTGGATATTATTACCCCCAGTATCAAATCATAAGTCCCTGAGAGTGAATAACTTCATGACTGTCCAATGTAAGTGACAAGGCCCAGATTCCAACCCATTTTTGCCTGGCTGTTTCTGCAAATCCTCTGCCTCTCTAACAGCATGCTGCAGCAACTCAGAGTGCACCACTACAGGTAGAAGCATGGAATTCTATAAAGGACCATTGATGGTCATTTAAGGTGAAGTCATAATTCTAGAGATAAGTTAACTGAGACTCAGACCTTTAGTGACCTGCCCAGCCTTCCCAGTTACCAATTGCATGGTGAGTGTTTTATGTTGGTGTCCCAGCATATGTGGGGGAATTGGATGTTGGACTGGGTCTCAGAACCCACTTACTAGCTAGGTGGCCTTGGACAACTCACTTAACTTTTGAATCTCACTGTTTAATCATCTAAAATTGAAAAATGATGACATATATCTCATAGGATTATCATGAGTTTTATTTTCATGTGTGTGAAAGTGCTGTGTAAAGCATTGTACAAATGTTTTACTATTAATTTGTAAGAATTGCTGCCTCTTTTCTAATCAGTTTTCATTAACTAAAGTATAATTTGCTTATGTTGAAACACACTAATCTTAAGTGTACAGTTCAATCAGTTTTGACAAATGCCTGCACCCATGTAAACCACTCTGTCAAGAAAGAATATTTTTATCACCTCAGAAAGACCCCTTCTCTGCAACCATGGTTCTGATTTTTTCACCGTAGATTGTTTTGCATGTCTGACAGTTTTGATATGTTCATTAAGTTTAGTAACCATCATTTTCATCACCATCAGTAATTAATAGCTAACATTTATTGAGTGCTTGCAGGGTGCTGATCTGCTCAAAATCCCATCAACAGCTTCCCATTTGTCTCAGAGTAAAAGCTAAAGTCCTTCCAGTGGTCTGCAAGGCCTCATGTCATCTGGCTCCTGTTACCTGTCTGACCTCATCTCCTATTATTCTGCTCCTTGCTCCCCCCCACCCCACTCTAGCCACACAGGCAGCCTTGCTGTTCCTCGATAAGATCAGCTCTACTCTAGCCATACCCTCTGGCAAGAGTGTTCTAAGCTCAGAATCTACAAGAGTAATTTCTTACCTCCTTCAAGTCTTTGTCACCTTCCTAGTGAAGCTTCCCCAATGCCCCTATTTTAAACGCAGCCTGTCACATACCCCCTTACCCCACTGTTTTTATCCTATCCCTAGAAGTACCCATCCCTTCTAATGTGCTGTATAATGAACTTCTTATTATGTTTATCATCTGTCTCCCACCTAAAAGGTAACATAAGGGCAGGAATTTTTATCTGTTTTATTACTGATGTATATGAACTAACCTCCTAAACTTGGGTCCAGCCGATAATAGTCCCTCAATCAATAATTATGGCGATGGATGAATACATGCCAGGCATTGCATTAAGTACTTATATATGCATTAGATCAGTTCATCCTGCCAGCAACTCTATGAAGTAGGCACTGTTATTATTCCCCTTTTACAGATAAGGAAATTGAGGCTCAGAGAGGTTAAGTAACTTGCATAAGGGGAGGATTCAAACCCAGGTTTGTCTGACTCGAAGGCCGATGTGTTTAACCAGTTTGCTTTACTACCTCCTTGAAAAAATACAAAAGGTACTCTTCTCTTCCTTCCCTTACTTTAAAATGCTTGTTAATGAAGTATGTTTTTTTGAGTGATTTTTAGCCTTTTTTTTTTAAATCACAAGAGGAAAGGCTATAAATATTTGGCATTTACTAATGCTTTGTATTAGGGTGAGTGTTGAAGAGCATAGTTGATGATTAAGATCATTGGCTGAAATAACAAGTTCATAGAGTTCTTGTGATGCATAATGTAGGCAGTGGGTGGGCAGTTTGCTTTTTCTCTGGCTTTGCTCTGTCCTTGTAAGGAAGTCAGTAGATGACTCCTTGTTCTCCCAGTTTTGGATAGTGCGCTCAGTCTGTGCTTCACTGCTTCATCCAGGGAATAGGGATGATAGTTTATCTGCCAAAGTGCAGGCAGGGCATTGTGAGGCCTTATTCCAATTCTAAAATTTACACTTTTGTTTTTTGTTTTTTTCTTTAAGGGTCAGGTGCCTACTCTAATCAACCATGGTGATTCTATTGATTTTTTAATCTTTCTTAGAAACATCATATGAGTCTTGCTTTTGAAAATAAAATTATCAGTATGTTTAGAAAAGTTTTCTTTTCCTCTACCCTGAGTAGGCTAAAATACATAGTCTGTTTAGTGTGTATTTAGAATGATGAGTTTGAGACATGGTTTAACAAATAATTTGAGCTTTATTGTTCTTGGTCTTTTATTTCTTTCTTGTGAGATGACTCTTCTTTCCCATTTTTTAAAAAATTGTGAGGTATAGTATACAGAGAAGTGTGTAATATTTATGTTGAGCTCTTTAAATAACTATAAATAATCACCTGTGTAGCCATCACCTGGAACAAGAAATAGAATAGTGCTAGCACCCCAGAAGCCCCATGTGTCCCC
This sequence comes from Dugong dugon, assembly GCA_030035585.1. Taxonomy (NCBI): domain Eukaryota; kingdom Metazoa; phylum Chordata; class Mammalia; order Sirenia; family Dugongidae; genus Dugong; species Dugong dugon. Next base: position 74,755,614 of record CM057471.1, read on the forward strand.
CACGTCCTTTCCCAGCACTAGAGGTAACTCCTACATGAAAATTTTGTAATAATTTCTTCTCTTTATAATTTTGCCATCTACTTATACAGTCCTAAACAAGATATTTTAGGCAGATTTCTTTTTATTGCTAGGACTTTTCTAGGCTTTCACTGCTTATAGTAAAATGTTGATAAAATTGACCTAGGAGTCACGTTCTGTGAGTGTGTGTGAGAGAGACTGTGTGTGGTTGAGTTATATTAAACTTTATTTGAAACACATGAAATATATTAAAACTAGAAAAATATCTAAATGTAGAAAATGTAGCCTCTGTTTTTATTGTCTAAAATCATAGGTGGAAATTTTAATTAGGGAGTATTGGTCCTTTACCTATTCACATTATTGGTGATCCTTCTTTTTTTTAAAAAACTTAAAGGGCAAAATAATATGTTGGATTGAAAACTAGATAACTGTATCATAGATTATCTCTGCAGACTTAAAAACCATCATAGATGGACAGATATATGACAAAGCAAGTATAGTAAACTTGTAGACTCTAGGTAGTGAGTGTACAGGTGTTCACTGTATAGTTCTTTCAGCTTTTCTGAATGCTTGAAAATTGTCATAACAGAATGTTGAGGGGAATCATAGAATAAAAAAACATCTGTTTAAACTCTCTGGAAGGATTTGATTAATTCAAGTAGTCTGTCTTCTTCTGTCCATAATAGTCATGATTTATTTCTAAGATTTAAAAATCTAGGTAAAGATTTGGGTACCTTTAAATTTTTTTCTTTGTCACTTTCAGTTTTTCTTTAACATCAGCACCGATGACCAAGAAGGCCTCTACAGTCTTTACTTTCATAAATGCCGTGGAAATGAAACTCAGTCTAGTGACAAGGTTTCATTCAGCCTTGATGTGAGTACCATATGGAGATTGTTCATGTAGGGTGGTCTAAGGATTTGTCAGCAGTGTGATATGCAAGACGTTTATTTCTATGTAAGCATAGATTTTAAGAACACTTAAGGAGAGTAAGAGAAAAAATGTGGCCACGCCAAAATCCCTGCCAGTAGGGTATTTAGCAGAGGATTCATAAATAAGAAAATATAAAGCAATTTAGAATATATTTGCACTTTAACCTAGGCATTAAAATGTGGTTGTGATAATGCTGGTAGCCACTTAAGTGTAAGTAAAACAGCTGAGATTCCAGATTGCTGAATAAGGGGATGATCCACTCCTTAAAAGTAAAAGTTAATTCCATGTTGATTTCAGATTGAGATTACAGAGAAGAATCCTGACAGTTACCTCTCAGCAGGAGAAATTCCTCTCCCCAAATTATACATTTCGATGGCCTTTTTCTTCTTCCTTTCTGGGACCATCTGGATTCACATCCTTCGGAAACGACGGTAAATTATTACTTCCTTGAGACCTTCAAATCAAAGTGTCTTGAGATTTGTATATTTTCACCTTTTGCTGGCTTCTGAACTTTGCATAAATTGGCACCAGTAGTCTTGTTCTCTTCAAAGGGCATCTTCCTGAAACACTAGAGGGACTGTACAGGAGTCTTGCAGTGTGGGAGGCCTTTGCATTCCTTGGTGTTTGTTCACTTGCCATTGCTCTGTTTAAAAAGTAAACCTAAATATTTCAGTAATATACAAGCAAAATAAAATGTATAAGCAAAATGTTTCTGTAGCAGAGAGACCACAGTCCAAGACTCAGAGTGAGAATGTTGGTCCCATTCAGTGACTGTTTATTCTGAAGAGATAAATGAAGACGACCCACTGCCTGGATAAGAGGATAGAGATATTGTTTAGTGACTGAAGGCATCAGCTCAAAGCTGGCTGGGAGAGTCTCTTTATTGACCTCCAGATGCTTGCTGCTGGAGGAAACTTCTTCAAAGCCCATCTGCCTGGCTTTTGGCCTTCCTTCTGAAACCCCTGAGGCTTTAACTTCCTCTACGTGGTTCTTGCCGGGAGCAGCTGCATGCACATGGAACTAGTGTTTAATTCTCTGTCTGCCTCCCAAGAAAACTGAGAAGAAAATATTAGTTTTCAGTTAGAGAATGGTATAAAATATGTATTATATTGTAAGGCTGTAAGCTGGGTAGGTGATGGTATATGAATATGGTTTTATAATATGGATTAATAAAATAATTTTGTACCCCCAAACACCAAATACCTCTGTCTCTGAAACATTAGGGCAGAAATTGAGACTTCTTTAATCCCTAGTGGCCTGATCATCTTCTGTTAGAAATGCTCAGAGCCCAGAGCATCTGGTTGGATGCAGTTGCTGATTCTTATTTGATGTAATATCCTTTATACCTACCAGATGTACAAAGGGCTTCCTATTTACTTGTGAAGGACCTACGTAATCATGTTTTGGACTAGATTATTAGGCAGCCATTACTAAGAGAAAAAGAATCCTACAAATTCAGACTGTAAAAGATTTTTTTTTTTCTTTTTAAGAAAGTTTGCTTTTGCCATTATTAGAGGAGTAGGAACTAGGAGGCAGAAGACCTGATTTCAAGTGTGAACTTTGACTCTAGTACCTGTGTACTTTCTTCACTCTAAGCCTCTTTTTTCTTGGCTACCAAACTGGGACAGTAATAATGGCTCTGCCTTCCTCTTAGAGGAAGTCAAGATCCTTAGACTTGTTATGTAATCCCCAAAAGATAATGTATATGAGGGTGCTTTGAAAATTAGGGTGCTATGTAAATATGAGATACGTATAAAATATTTTGTTTACTAGGTGTTTAAATTCCCTTTTATTTAGTGACCTAATAATCATTGCCATTGGTTCATTTACAGTAAAATTGTGATGACACTTTTAAAGCTGTGGCTGAATGAGACTGGCCTATTTTGTACAAGCTATGGTTTTAACTTTCTGTTGAAGAATAGTATATATACAGAAATACTAAATATTTTTAAGCCCTCTGCCCTATCCCCATGTTTTCCCAGGAGTCTTATAGCTAGTTCCATTAGTTAGAGATTTGAATAATGTAAGGGTGTATGACTCCAACTTGGATAGGTTCATTTGATGCTCACAGCCCCTTAGAGCCAAAAGGAGCTGAGAGATCTTCTCAGTCACTACATTTTACAGGTGATTATATTGAGGCCCAGAGAGGGGAAGTGAGAGACATGAGAGAGCTGGGCCTGGAACCCAGATATGCTTTTTGTGCATGTCTGGCTCATCTCAATTCTCTGAGCTGTGTGTTGGGCCCAGAGTTTAGAGAGGGAAGTGGTAAGGGAAAACTGGCAACTCATATTTTTTGAGTACCTGCTTTGTGCCCTGTTAGGCACTTGATGTTGGTTAGTTCAGTTAATTTTCCATCAGCTTTTGAGTTAATCTTCTAGCAACTCCATTCTCAGGAGAGGTTACTGAGGCTTAGAGAGATTAAGTTTGTAAGAGTAGGACCAGTGTTTGAGCCAGATAGGTCTGGCTGTGACCCTTTATTTTTTTAGTCACATCACAGCCCTAGCTGTCAGTGTTTTAACTTTGGACTGCAAGGCATGGTTGCCAGCGGTGAGTGAACACAGCTTTTTACACTGGTCAGTTTTACACTATGGGTGATTCTCATTGCCATTTAGTAGTGATAGACTACTCTGGGTTTGTTTCTTTTTGACCTTGGAATAGGTGTGCACTGGAATGGGAAAGTACCAGGGAAGAAAATCAGCCCAGTTGTGCTTGAACCTCCAATATGTCCGTACACGTACACTCTCAGCATCATTCTGTGCGAGGCGTAACTCCTTTTTTTTAAAATTAGTATACTTTATTTTTTTTGGAGCAGTTTTGGGTTTACAAACAGCAGAAAGTTCAGAGAGTTTCCAAATACCTGCTGTATTTATGTCTGGGTAGTGTTAGCCCTCCACTTATTAAGTATTGCATTGGCTATCTGAGTCTTTTGTCTTTCCTTATAAACTTTAGAAGCAGTTTGTCAATAACCACAAAGTAACCAGCTGGGATTTTGATTGGGATTGCATTGACTCTGTAGATCAAGTTCAGAAGAACTGACATCTTAACAATATTGAGTCTTCTTGTCCGTGAACATGGAATATCTCTCCATTTATTTAGATCTTCTTTGAGTTCTTTCTTCAAAGTTTTGTAGTTTTCCTTATATAGATTTTGTATATATTTTGTTAACTTTATACTTAAGTATTTAAATTTTCTGGTGATAATGTAAATGGTGTTGTGTTTTTCATTTCAAATTCCAGTTGTCCATTGTTGAGTTTATATAGGAAGGCAATCGACTTTTGTATATTAACCTTATTTCCTGCAACCTTACTGTAATCACTTATTAGTTCCAGGAATTATTTTGTCAGTTCTTTGGGATTTTCTATATAGACAACCATGTCATCTGTGAATAGTTTTATTTCTTCCTTCCCAGTCTATACTTTTAATTTCCTTTTCTTGCCTTATCGTATTAGATGGGACTTCCAGTACAATGTCAAATAGGAGTTATGAGAGGGGCCATCCTTGCCTCGTTCCCAATCTTAGGGAGAAAGCATCTAGTTTCTTACCATTAAGTATGATATTAGCTGTAGGTTTTTTGTAGATTTTTTTGTCAAGTTGAGGAAGTTCCCCTCTGTTTCTATTTTGCTGGGTTTTGTCATGAAAGATGTTGGATTTTATCAAATACATTTCCTGCATCTATTGATATGATTATTTGATTTTTTTTTCAGCTTGTTAATGGGTTTCTCCTCTTAGGACTGCCTATTCATATTCTTTGCATATTTTTCTGTTGGTTTTTTTGTCTTTTTCTTGTTGCTTTGCATGGTTTCTTGTTCTGGATATCAACCCCTTGTCTGTTTTAGACATTGCAGATTTGTTCTCCTAATCTGTTAAATTTGTCTGTGGTGTTCATTATTGAATGACAGTTTTTAATGGAGTCAGATCTGCCTAATTTTAGTCTTTTGAATAATTAGTACCTTTTGGATCTTAAGCCCTTTTCCTACTCCAAAATCAGAAACGTTTATTTTACGTTTAGATCTTGAATCCATCTGGAGTTCTCCTTTACGTACGTGCGAGTAGAGATCCACCTTATTTACTTATTTGTTTTTATATATAGGTTTGAGCTAGTTTTTCCCAGTGCTGACTATTAAACAATCGATGACCCAGTGGATGGTGTCACTTTTATCATATATCAAGCTTCTAGATAAGTATGAATCTATTCCTGAACTCTCTCGTCTATTCCATTTGTCTTTTGTCTGATGCTGCCCCTGTTCCACATTTTTTACTCCTGTTTCTTTGCAGAATGCCTTAGTATCTGAGAGTGAGAGTTCCTTTGTGGTTTTAAGTGTTCATTTATGTGCTTTAATAGAGTTTAAAAGTTTTCTCTGTAATGGTCCTATATGTCTTCTATTAGATTATTCCTAGAAGGAGGTGAGAGAGAACAAAGGAATTTGATGCCTGAAAGCCCAAAAGGTAGATTAGTACCTGTGTTATACCTCCCTGTTGAGGTGTGGAGGTGGGAAAGGGTACTCTACCCTACTGGCCTGGTATGTTTTACAGGTACCCGTCATAAGGAGGGGAGAAGGAGGCACAATCTCATTACTTTTCCCCAGCCCATCCCTGATGCCTGGGTTCCAGCCTTGTGCTCTGGGCTGCAGATTTCCCCCTGTAGCTGTACTAATTGCCTTTGCTTTCCTAGGGATTTCATGCCATTTTCTCACATCCATTCACCTCATTTTTGCCTCTGTGGCCTGTCCAGGATGATTTCTGGGGAAGAAGCCAGCAGCCTGTGTTAGATTTCCATCTTGTCAGGACTTGGAACCCATAACGTCTAGCATGCATAACTCGGTTTCATTCACAACAGTGAATTATATATTAGAGATAACTTTAGGACACTAGTTCTGCCTACAGAAACTCCTTTTTTTTTTTTTTTTAATTTTTTCCTATACAAAACTTTATACATACATTGTTATGTGACCCTAATTGCTGTCCCCATACTGTGACAGCACATTCCTCCTTTCTGCCCCTGATTCCCCATGTCCATTCAACCAGCTCCTCACACTCTGTTCCTTCCCATCTCACCTCTAGACAGAAGCTGCCTGTTTAGTCTCTTCTATCTACTCGAGCTAAGAGGCACACTCCTCATGAGTATATCACTTTATGTCCCACAGTCCAGTCCAATCCCTGTCTGAAGAGTTGGCCTCGGAAATTGTTTTAGTTCTGGGCCGATAGAGAATCCAGGGGCCGTGCTTTCTGGGGTTCCTCCAGTCTCAGTCAGACCATTAAGTCTGGTCTTCTTACAGGAATTTGAGTTCTGCACCCCACCTTTCTCCTGCTCCATCAGGGACTCTCTGTTGTGTACCCAGTCAGGGCAGTCATTGGTGGTAGCCATGCACAGTCTAGTTCTTCTGGTCTCAGGCTGATGAAGTCTCTGGTTTATGTGGCCGTTTCTGTCTCTTGGGCTACTACTTTCCTTGTGACTTAGGTGTTCTTCATTCTCCTTTACTCCAGGTGGTTGGGACCAATTGATGCATCTTAGATGGCCACTTGCAAACTTTTAAGACCCCCAGATGTCACTCACCAAAGTAGGATGCAGAACATTTTCTTAATAAACTTTGTTATGCCAGTTGACCTAGATGTCCCCTGAAAGCATGGTCCCCAGGCCCCTACCCCTGCTACTCTGTCCGTCAAAGTGTTTGATTGTATTCAGGAAACTTCTGAGCTTTGGTTTAGTCCAGTTGTGCTAACCTCCCCTGTAGTGTGTGCTGTCCTTCCCTTCACCTAAGATAATTCTTATCTACTATGTAGTTAGTAAATAACCCTCACCCTCCCTCCCCACCCTCATAACCATCAAAGAATGTTTTCTTTTGTGTTTAAAACTTTTCTTGAGTTCTTATAATAGTGGTCTTATGCAATATTTGCACTTCCGTGATTGACTAAATTCACTCAGCATCATGCCCTGTAGCTTCCTCCATGTTATAAGATGTTTCACAGCGTTGTTGTTGTTCTTTATTGTTGTGTAGTATTCCGTTGTGTGAATATACCGTCATTTGTTTATCCATTCGTCCTTTGATGGGTACCTCGGCTGGGTACCTCGGCTGATTCCATCGTTTTGCTATTGTGAACAGTGCTGCAATGAACATGGGTGTGCAAATATCTATTCGTGTGATGGCTTTTATTTCTCTAGGATATATTCCAAGGAGCGGGCGAGCTGGATCGTGTGGTACTTCTGTTTCTAGCTTTTTAAGGAAGTGCCAAATCGATTTCCAAAGTGGTTGTACCGTTTTACATTCCCACCAACAGTATATAAGTATTCCAGTCTCTCTACAACCTCTCCAGCATTTATTATTTTGTGTTTTTTGGATTAATGCTAGCCTTGTTGGGGTGAGATGATATCTCATGGTAGTTTTGATCTGCATTTCTCTAATGGCTAAGGATCGTGAGCATTTCTTTATGTGTCTCGTTGGCCACCTGAATGTCTTCTTTGGCAAAGTGCATGTTCATATCCTTAGAAACTAGTTTTTAAAAAAACTTCCTGTTTGTGGTTTGCTTACATTTTGTTTACTGCCTCTTTTTAAATAGATCCACTACATGAAGCTTCTGCTGTCCTTTGAGACATGGAATATTCCTTTAAATCTTTTCTCTCTGTTTTTATAGGAATGATGTATTTAAAATTCACTGGTTGATGGCGGCCCTTCCTTTCACCAAGTCTCTTTCTTTGGTATTCCATGCAGTATGTATCAGCATTTTTTGAGGGGTTCGTTTATGAAATGGTGTATAATGCCCATGTGAGCAGGAAGAGTAGATTAGGGAAAGCAGATAGCTTGGTGGGAAACAAAAGATAAAAGAATATTCATGAAGCCTTCTTTTGTCTGGAAGAGGGGAACTGCTCGTAGGGGGCAAGTGATCCTGACATCCGTCAGCGCTAGATGTAAGACATCTTTTGATATTACCTTAGAAATGCAGAATTTTCCTAGGTCACGTGTTTTGAGATTAGAGTGCCACCTGCTGAATTGTTTCCGCTACTTTTATTTTTTCAAATATTCCCTCACATTCCCATTTAATTTGAAGTTCAATGTTATCATACTTATTTGAGAGCAAACCGATGCTTTAGAGATGGAGGCATAAGAATTGAGCTTAAGTTTTGAATGTATAGAACTGATACAAATTGAAATGAACTTGCTTATGGGGGTAAGATCACAGCTTCCCAAATTTGTGGGCCTACCTGGTCCTCATGGTCCACACTTGCGAGGGTGGCAATCTCTGGACATGCATTCTCTTACCTGCACTTAAAAGTGCTGTCATAGGAAAAAGCAGTAATATATCCAGTTACAATTTCAAGAAATGGAAGTTTTTTGGATAATTTCCCATTTGGATCCAAGTTAAAAGATTTCTTTCTGGAACCATATAGCTAATGAATGAACGGGTCTTTGACTCACTTTTAATATCTAGATAGTCATTTGTGATAGAATGAAAGATATGTAAAGAAATTGATGTCACAATTTTGAGTTCTGCCAGGAAACATTTTGGCATAGCACTGAAACTTGCCACTTTAGTTAAAATGCTTTGGTGGCCTCAAATAGCTCTAAATTTACAGATATTTTTTTTTTTTAGTGGAAAAAAAAAGTTGAAGCTGATGATCCACATAGACTTTTTACTTACTGACTGACTGACTTATTTACTTAAGTAAGCAGAAATGGTTGGATGATAAAGTTCTTGACTGGGATACTGAAAAGATTTGTGATTTGGGCCTTGGAGATTTTTAAGAAAAGAATAGGCAGCGATTTGTCAGAGTGAATTACTTGCCTCAAGTGAGGGACGTGGGCTGGGTGTTAGTGACATTAAACCTTTTGTCAAGTCTGTCAAGCTACCTGATATTTTGTTAGTGTACTCACATATATACTTCTTTGTGAATGGACATATGAGGTATTAGGGAGTGGGGCAGAGGGTGGACATCCTTTGTCATAGGATCCTCTGGTATGATTTACTGTTTCACTGTGTGCTAACCCATGTGGTAGACTGATCTTTCTGAAATGCAGTTGTTTGATTTCAGATCGACTATCACTACATCTCCTCCCAGGGCTTTCCGATTGAAGGTTGGGCTGTTGTGTACTATATCACTCACCTGTAAGTATACAAGATGACATGTGAAATATTCATGCCATGAAATGACATATGGGAAAAGGTGGAAAAACTACAATAAGGAAAGACAAAGTTGACTGGCTCCACCCTCTTGTGGTAGCCCATCTGGGTCCCTGTGATGCCCAACGTGTATGACATACAGATAGCTGTCCAGACTTGAGATCTTGGGATTGCTGGCATGCTCCTGGAAGTGGCTGCCTACCTGCCTGCCTGCCTGAAGTGGTTGGCTGCTCAGGTAGTGGGTTGCATAGCTAACTATTTGTGTGGCAGGAAAGAGTGTGTTGCTCACTTAAGATGAATTTCCTGAATTTGGCTGCTTGTCTTTTGCAAGAAGCATGTGAAGTCCTAGAATAAGCTCTTATAATCTAACTTGAGTGAGAGCCTGAAGAGACCGGTTGTTATCTGTTAATTTTTTCTTTTCCAGTTTGAAGGGGGCACTTCTCTTCATCACCATTGCACTCATTGGCACTGGCTGGGCTTTCATTAAGCACATTCTTTCCGATAAAGACAAAAAGATCTTCATGATTGTCATCCCACTCCAGGTAAAGGAGCTCTAATCCTGCTTGTCCTAGTTCTCTCTCTCTCTCTCTCTCTCTCTCTCTCTCTCTCTCTCTCTCTCTCTCTCTCTCTCTCTCTCTCTCTCTCTCTCTCTCTCTCTCTCTCTCTCTCTCTCTCTCTCTCTCTCTCTCTCTCTCTCTCTCTCTCTCTCTTTTTTCAATTGTGCTTTAAGTGAAAGTTTACAGTAAAGTCAGTTTCTCATACAAAAATTTATACACACATTATGTGATCATAGTTGCTCTCCCCACAATGTGACAGCACACTCTTCCTTTCCATGTCAGATTTCCTGTGTCCATTCAACCAGCTCCTGTCCCTTTCTGGCTTCTCATCTCACCTCTGGACAGGAGCTGCTCATTTAGTCTCATCTATCTACTTGATCTAAGAAGCACACTCCTCATGAGTATCATTTTATGTCTTACAGTCCAGTCTAATCTTTGTCTGAAGAGTTGGCTTCAGGAATGGTTTTAGTTCTGGGATAACACAGAGTCTGGGCGCCATGTCTTCTGAGGCCCCTCCAGTCTCATTCAGACCATTAAGTCTGATCTTTTTACTAGAATTTGGGTTCTGCACCCTACTTTTCTCCTGCTCCGTCAGGGACTCTCTGTTGTGTTCCCTGTCAGGGCAGTCATTGATGGTAGCCGGGCACCATGTAGTTCTTCTGGTCTCTGGGTGATGGAGTCTCTAGTTTATGTGACTCTAGTTCCTCTCTAGACACTCAAAGGGCTCAACTCCAGGCCTCTGGGAAGAGGGAGTCAGTTTACTAACTCCAGAAACCTAGCTTCTGCCATTTGGGATTGAGGACTCTAGAATTCTATGTGGATAAAAATCAAATCCACGTTTACCACTTCTTTTCTGACCTCAGCTGCACATGCAGCAATTCTTCCTCTGATCCCAGCTACCCAGAGCTAGGTCAGATCTCACAAGTTAAAGGACACAGTCCTCCAGACTGACACATAGACCGAAAACTTCAAACACCAGTCGCAAGGTTAAGAGGCCCCACAATACCCACACTTTTGACCTGTTGGCTACAAATTTAGGGTCTTCCCACTGCCCTTTCAGGATGCCAGCCTCAAGCTTGGAGGCCCTCTCACTTCTGACCTGCTGGTTACAAATTTGGAGGTTCCCTCTACACCCTCTGAATACCAGCAGTAAGCTCAGGGGTTCTCAGCCCCCCTCACTCTGACCTGCTGGCTCTCACTACTCACTTGGGCTCAGTAATTTGCTAGAATGACTCACAGAACTCATGAAAAATGCCATACTTACAATTATATTTTTATTATAGGAAAAAGGGGTACAAATAAAGAGACACATAGGATAGGGCAAGGTCTAGGAAGATTCCCAACATGAAGCTTCTTTGTCCCCAAGAGAGTGTGTCACCATCCCAAGAGCAGGTGTCTTTTGCCTCCCAGGAAGCTCATAAAGATTCAGTGTCCAGAGCTTTTATTGGGGTCTCATTAGTAATACAGACTCCAGCCCCTCTCCTCTGAGGTTGGTTGGTATCACGAGGTGACACAGTAGATCCTTCTCACCTGGCCAGCCCCTACCCCAGAGTCACCTCATCACTCATTGGCATTACCTGTTAGTTAGGTGTGGTCTGGAGATCTTACCGAAAACACTTAAATTCCAAGGTTTTTTTTTTTTAAAAAGAGGTTACGTCTCAGGAACTGAGGACAAAGACCAAATTCTGTGGATAAAGTTAATATAAACCCCACACTAACAATACCTAGACTTTAGTCATTGCACTGGGCAATGCTTGACCCTCAGTCTTCTTTAAACCAGCATGTGGAAGCCTCGACTTTGAATAGAGTCCTACTGAAAACTTAGGGAAAGATTTCACCTTCTCTTCTGTGTCAGTTTTCCCTATAACAAAATGACACTCTGAGTGAAGCAACTTAGGTACATAGTGATTTTAATAACAAATTAGTTTAAAACTGCGAATGACACCAGTGAGTTTTCACTAGGTACAATGTTGCAGTAGACATCGGGGCCAAACATTTACTAAACTCTTCTTGGGCTTGGGGCCCTGGGCTGAGGCTAGCTTTCAAGGCTGTAAGCCCTCTGGGAGATAAATCTTGTTTTGTCTTATTTTAATAGTCTTATTGGAGGCAGAACCTGAGCATTAAAAAATAAAACCAAAAAACGACTTGTAATAAACAGAGCGGTTCTAGTAGGGATACACAGCTACTCGCCTTTGCTGGACCAACCAATATCTGTTTGATAAAGTTGCTCTCATTAACTGATCTCACATTTTGGAACACAATGTAACTGGGCAAGTAGGAGAGGAAGGGGACAACTCCCGAGGCACCCAGATCAGTGCTAGTACTTGCTGGCAACATTAGCAGCAAAGCCACCCTCACATTCAGTAACAAGAACATGTATTAGTGCCAAAAGTATGGTACAGGCCAGTTGCTATAGGTTTTCAAGGAGATAGTAATCACCCCAAGGTAGAATGATCTGGAAGGACTTTATGGCTGAGATGGGCCTTTACTGGGTATTTGAGGAAAGGAGTATGTCAGAGGCAAAGGATTCCCAGCAGAAACATGTAATGTGATACTACTGTCTTTTGTATAAAAGATGCTGAGGAACTGTACAGTTCCTTCAGCCTGTCAGGGTCTCAGAGTTTATAAGTGATGAGACCTGGGTACTCTTCCCACTTTGCCATACTCCCTGCTTGTTTTCCTTTCCCTTTAGTAGGTGCTACCATCCAGTCTGTTTTGAATCTTTTTCCCTTTGGCATGAACCCTGGTGTAATGGACAGTCTTCCTAGCTTACCCCTTTTTTGCTGCCTCAAAAGATGAACACACAAGCTTATATAGTAGATCACTTTGAGGAAACAAGGACATTAAAAAAAATTCAATATAAGGAAGTTAGGAGTACAGGCAGTCCCTGGGTTATGAACGTCTGACTTACTTACAACCCGTAGTTATGAACCAACCCCTGTAAAGCCTATTACATTAAAAATTCAAGGTATGTAAAATGGTTCATAATAACAAATGGGCACTACACTACTTTGTGACACAATCAAAACATTATTATTACTGTATTATTATGTTAAAGATGTTTTAGTGTATCTGGAAGTGTTTCTTCAATGTTTTTTATGCCTAGAAAGGTACACTGTATACTAAGACAAACATTTGTAACTGAAGTTAGATAGGAACCATACCTAACAGTTCTGACTTATGTACAAATTCAATTAAAAACACTTAGGAATGGAACTTATTCATAATCTGGGGACTGCCTGTATTTAAATATAGAGACTAGTCTGGGAATACATTGAATGTCAGCCTTAAAAATTAAGACTGCTTCCTTTTGACCATGGGGAACTGCTGAAAGTTTGAATAAGGAGTCAGTGATATACAAAATGTTGTTTCAAGAACACTATAAGCACGTCATTCAATACCAACACCTCTAGGAACATTTTGTCTCTCATGCAGAGTGTGAATTAAGGAGAGAATGGAATTAAGATGAGAATTAAGAGAATTACGAATTTAAGATGTAAAAGCCTTTGTTTTCCACGTTGTCTTTATATATAGAACCACAGATGCAGATGTTTAGGATAGACTAGGCTTCAGGAGGAACTTGGGGCAGGGGAGAACCCGGAAGCCAAGTGTCAGTGAAGAGACTTAGATTTCAAAATAATTTTTGCATCTTTATTAAGAGAAGTAATGGTTTCTGTGATAACTTACAAGTCCTGTATCGAAAGAGAAACCACACTTAGAGACTACCCAAATGATAGCACAGTAGATTTGCCATTCTTTGCATAAGTGTGAGGAATTACCTTTATAAGTCAAGCAGAGTATTGGGACAGTGGACTTCTTATGGGTTATACGTGTGGAATTAAAACCTCTGTGTCCATGCCTAATGGAAATCTTTGAAAGAATGTCATGAATTGCAGATTTTCCTAATGCTCTAGTAGCATTGCAGTTTTTTATTATTGTCAGCACAAAGACTACATAACATGCTAAACACACAAGGCAAAACCTTCAGTTGGAAACAGAAGCGGTATGTAGACACAGATGAGCTTTAGGGGGAGCTAAGCCATGTCCAGTGTAGGGAAGACTGGACTTGAGTTATTCCTGTAGGAGCAATGTGACTACTCAATCTCTGTGGTGTCATCTGCCGTTGTTGCTGCTCTGTTCTCTGATACCACAGTCCCATTATTTGGAACTTAGAAGAATTATTTTCACTGAAAACCAGAGGTACCTACAAAGGGATAATGGTCTTGAGGAGTATCGGCATCGTGGCTAAATAGGGAATGTAGTACTGCCTGCTTAGCACCTGAGTGACATCACTGAGGCCTGGGGTGCCTAAAAAGCAAACTACAGTGTTCCAGTTATCTATTGCTGTATAACAGATCACTCCAAAACTTAGTGGCTTAAAACAGCAATAACCATTTATTCTCTCTCACAGTGTCTATGAGTCAAGAATATCCGGGAGTGGCTTTACTATGTAGATCTGGCTTGGGATCTCATTAGGTTATAGTCAGACAATAGCTGGGGTCATCTTGAAGGCGTCTTCATTTGCATCTGTCTCCTGCCTTGGGAAGACTTGACTTGATCAGATGGGAGGTGATTTCTCAGACTTCTCTCTGTATCTCTACTGGTCTCCAGTGTGGCGGCTTCAGGGTGGCCAGACTTCATATAAGAAGAAGCCACAGGGCTCTAAAGGTGTGTGTCCAAGAGAGAGCCAGGCAGAAGCTGTATCCTTTTTATGACCTAGCTTTGGAAATTACATGGCATCACTTCCACCATATTCTTTTGGTCAGAGCAATCACAGACCTGCCCATGTTCAAGGGGAAGGCACAGAGAGACACTGTTTCTTGATAGGAGAGTAGCAACGTTCTGGAAGAATAAGTAGGGCCAGAAATAATGGTAGGCCCAGGTGTCCATACCCTGTTGGGGCTGCTGTTCCTGTTAATCCATCCATGCTTTCGAGCCTCAGTGACTTCTTGTGTCCTACAGGTCCTGGCAAACGTGGCCTATATCATCATAGAGTCCACTGAGGAGGGGACAACTGAGTATGGCTTGTGGAAGGATTCTCTGTTCTTGGTTGACCTGCTGTGCTGTGGAGCCATCCTCTTCCCAGTGGTGTGGTGAGTAAACCACATGGAGAGAGGTCATGTGCACTTGCCTGTCAAACCTGGCAGCTGAACTAGCCATTGCCAAATTGGTCCAAATCACCCAGGGCATCTGTGTCTTTATCAATCTGCACTTGATTCTTCTTTTTTTTTTTTTTTGTACTTCAGGTGAAAGTTTACAGAGCAAATTAGTGTCTCATTAAACAATTAATACACAAATTGTTTTGTGGCTTTGGTTGCTAACCCTATGATGTACCAACACTCTCCCCTTCTCCACCACAGTTTCCCCATTTCCATTCATCCAGTTTTCCTGTCCCTTCCTGCCTTCTCGTGTTTGCTTTGTGCTGGTGTGCCCATTCAGTCTCATTTACATGATTGAACTACAAAAGCATGTTCCTCATGTGTGTTATCATTTGCCCTATAAACCTGTATAATCTGGCTGAAGCATGAACCTCGAGAGCAACTTCAGTACTGAATTAAAAGGGTGTCTGAGGACCATACTCTTCGGGTTTCTGCAGTCTCTGTCAGATCAGCAAGTCTAGTCTTTTATTTTCGAATTTGAATTTTGTTCTACATTTTTCTCCTGCTCTGTCTAGGACCCTCTATTGTGACCCCTGTCAGAGCAGTTGGTAGTGGTAGCTGGATGCCATCTAGTTGTTCTGGGCTCAGTCCGGTGAAGGCTGTGGTAGCTGTGGTTCGTTAGTCCTTTGGACTAATATTTCCCTTGTGTCTTCGGTTTTCTTCATTCTCCTTTGTTTCAGCTGGGATGGGACCAGTAGATGTATCTTACATGGCCGCTTACAGGCTTTTAAGACCTCAGACACTAATCACTACAGTTGGATGTGGGACTTTTTTTTATAAACTATGTTATGCCAGTTGAGGTAGATGTCCCCCAAGACCATGGTCCTCAGCTCTCAACCCAGTAATTTGGTACCTTACGGAGTTTGGATGTGTCTGTGAAGCTTCTATGACTTTGCCTTGGTCAAGTTGTGCTGACTTCCCCAGTATTGTGTACTGTCTTACCCTTCACCAAAGTTACCACTTACCTACTATCTAATTAGTGTTTTTCCCTCCCCACCCCTCCCCTCCCTTGTAACCATCAAAGATTATTTCTTTCTGTATGTAAACCTGGCCAACCTGGCACCATGGACTGGCGTTTAGCACAGTTCTAGACAGTAGAGAAGAGTCTGGGAATGAGAATTCAGTGACAACATAAAATAACAGCATGGATTTTAGAGGTGGGGTGGGAGGGAGAAGCTTGAAGAAATCCCATAAATAGCCTTTTCTTGCCAAGTTAGATGGAAAATAAAGAAGAATGTTAATGTAAAACTAGTGATAGTTCATAGCACATAAACATTTCCGATATCTTCATAATAGTTTGCTCCATTCCTGGAAATGACAGCCTTTAGATGTATATACTGTACTTTGATTTGTGTAAAGAGATGTTAATGCCAGGTCAGTGATGGATGAAAAAGAATATCCTCATTAAATCACATGCAAAAGGATGGAAATTATGATTCAGTATACTGGAGGAAAGAAGGATAGCAAACATAAAATACTTCATCCTTAATGATCCAGTTCCATGGCTGTTGTAAGCAGTTAGTTATTTTGGAATGACGTTTAAAAAAATAGATTGGCTGTATTTTTACGCAAGTAACACACGCCTTCTATGTGTGCTAATCTCGTCCTCCCCCTCCCCCCCCCCGAAGGTATTTTTATAAGCGCCACTATGCCAATTTTTTTTACACGTTGCTATAAAAAAATTAGCATAGCACACTTACAGAAATACCACCGGGAGGGAGAGGAGGGTGTGGTTGGCAAACATTGAAGATATGTATTATTTGCATAAAAAATACAGTTCCTGCCTTCTATTAGAAATGAGATTTTCCTTACCGCAATGCCCCATGCAATAAATTAATGTTTTTTAGGAATCGGGGATTTATCCGGTCGTTTAATTACTTTGATTATTTAGAACATGGTACCAGTGGAGCATAATCCAATTCCAGCCCATTAGATTTGCTCTTAACCCTAACTCCATCACATACCACACAAGTACATGTATCAGTTCAGCAGGCAGCTTCCAGCATACAGGAGTACAGCTGAGTTTTTTAATCACCACCGCCTCCCCCGACCCCACCCAGGAATAAGTAATTCAGGCATCCGTAACATAGGATGACCAGTGTTGCTTCAGATAAAAAGGCATCTTATTATTAAGGAACAGAGCTTAGTACCCTACTGTCGTATCTGCTACTATCAGAACAATAAAATGTAAGGAATATGGGGTATTGATAAGACCCAGAAGAGCTATAGAGCTACAGGTGGCAATTTCTTGCCACTTACTAATTATAACACTAATTTGCAAAGGTCAAATGGCAAGATTCTTTACAATAAATATCCTGAATATTGATGTCAAATGGAAAAAATCATCGTAAGTACTTGTCTTAGTCATCTAGTGCTGCTATAACAGAAACACCACAAGTGGATGGTTTTAATAAAGAGAAGTGTATTTCCTCAATCAAAGTAGGCTAAAAGTCCAAATTCAAGGTGTCAGCTCCAGGGGAAGGCTTTCTCTCTCTCGGCCTTCTCATCAGTGTTCCCCCAGACTAGGAGCTTCTCGGTGCAGGGACCCTGGTCCAAAGGACGCGCTCTGTTCCTGGCATGGTATGAGGTCTCCCTGTCTCACTGGTCACTTCTGTCTTTTATATCTCAAGAGATTGCCTCAGGACACAATCCAGTCTTGTAGATCAGGTCCTGCCTCACTAACACAACTGCCACCCGTCCTCCCTCATTAACATCATAGAGGCAGGTTTACAACATACAGGAAAATCACACAGTACCAGGAATCATGGCCTAGCCAAATTGATATACACATTTTTGGGAGGACATAGTTCAAACCATGACAGTACTAGAGGAGGGGTAATATCAGAAGTAGTTACTCTAGGAGCCCTGGTGGCACAGTGGTTAAGAGCTTGGCTGCTAACCAAAAGGTTGGCAGTTTGAATCCACCAGCCGCTCCCTTGGAAACCCTACGGGGCAGTTCTACTGTGTCCTGTAGGTTCGCTATGAGTCAGAATCGACTCGACAGTAATGGGTTTAGTAAGTCTATGCTTTCATTATTGATATTTTTTATTTAATTTTTTTTTTTAATGAAAATATACACTTCAAAACATGCTCTCATTTAACAATTTCTACACATATCGTTCAGTGACATTGGTTATATTGTTCACATTGTGTCAACATTCTCATTATTTCTGCTCTGATGGTTTCACCTCCCCCCCATTAATTTAGACTTACTACCCCCTAAACTTCTCATCTGTGCTTTAGGATTACTGTTGTCCCTTTGATCTCATAAAGATAATTAAAAAAATACACACACACAATACTTAAGGATGACATTCTTTACTTTTTGAGCTAGAATGTTTTTTTTGTTGTTTAAAGATGATTTCAGGTGGTAGTTCATTTCAGGGTTTGAAGAGTATTCCAGGGCAATAGTCTTGAGGGTTTCTGCAGCCTCAGTGGGTCCAGTAAGTCTGGATTCTTTCAGAATTTAAAGTTCTTTTTCACATTTTTTCCCTTTGTATCAGAGTCTATCTTCTGTACCCCTGATTGAAACGTTCGGTAATGGTGGCTGAGCACTGTCCAGTTCTGGTCTCATGTTAGAGGAAGCAGTGGTTAATGGAAGCTATTGACTTATTTTTACGCAAATGTTTGTTTGCCAGCCATGCCCTCCCGCTGCAAGGTATTTTTATAAGCACTGCTATGCCTATTTTTTTTTTTAACATGTTGCTGTAAAAATAAATTGACATAGTGTGCTTACGAAAATACCTTGCAGGGGGAGGGCATGGTTGGCAAACAAACATAGAAGGCATGCATTATTTGCGTAAAGTGTAGTAGTCCTTAGTCCAGTTGTTTCCCTGATTCTTGGGTTTCCTTCTTCCTCTGTTGCTCCAGGCAAATAGAGACCAGTTGTTGCATCTTGAATGGCCCCTTGTAAGCTTTTAAGACCCTAGACATACTCACCAAACTGGGAGGTAGAACAGAACTTTTAAAAACAGTATTATAACAATTGACTGGATTGTCCCTCAAGACCATGACTCTAATCCATCAAACCAAGAAAACTAGTTCCATGGGGGATTTGGTTTTATCTAAGTAGCATCAGCAGCTGTAGCCCCTTTTTTGGGGGGAGAGGGATTGTTGTTCCACAATTATGTATAACACAACTGCCAATTCGTCCTTTTTCTTATATACAGCTCAGTAATGTCACTCACATTAGTCAAGTTGTGCAGTTTTCGTCCACATTTGGTGTCACCTTTCCCATCATCATAAACAAAAATTCACTATTACCTTTATCAAAAGAGTAAAAAGACAACTTACAGACTGGGAAAAATAATCTTTGGGAACCATGTATCTGATAAGGATCTGAAATCTAGAATACATATAAAACTTTTACATCTTAACAACAAAAACCAAATAACCCAATCAAAAAATGGGCAAAAGACATGAACAAATACTTCACCAAAGAGGATATCCAAGTGGCCAATAAATACATGAAAAGATGGTCATCATTACTAACCATTAAAAAAAGCAAACCCATTGCTGTTGGGTTGATTCTGACTCATAGCGACCCTATAAAACAGTGTTGAACTGCCCCATCAGGTTATCAAGGAGTGACTGGTGGATTCAAACTGCCACACTTTTGGTTGGTAGCCAAGCTCTTAACCACTGTGTCACCAGGGCTCCTATTAGCCATTAGAGAGATGAAAATCAAAACTACACTGAGATATTTCCTCACTCCTACTAGAATGGTAGTGATTTAAAAAACAAAAACAAAATAGCAAATACTGACAAGGATGTGGGGAGATCAGCTGTCTTATCCATTGCTGGTGGGACTGTAAAAGGGTACTATCATTGTGGAAAACAGAATGGCGATTCCTCAGAAGATTAAAAGTAGGACTACCATATGACCCAGAATTCCACTCCTAGGTACATACCCTAGCGATTTAAAAGTAGCAACATGAACAGACATATGCACACCTATGTTCATTGCGGTCCTATTCACAATAGCAAAAAGATGGAAACAACTAAGTGCCCACCAGCAGATGAATGGATAAACAAAATATGGTATTGTAAAAACGGCATGGGGGTGGTGTCTGACCTCCTCCAACCCCACAAGGAGGAAGGAGAACCAAGATCAGCAGTGAAAGGCTGACTCCCATGAGGCGGAGGCCCAACAAACCTCCCCTCTTTGCCATCTTTACCAATTCTGACATCAACCATCCCTCCCACAGCACTCTCTACTGGGTTCAATAATTCATTGGCAATGGCCACACAGAACTCGCAGACCATACTCAAAATTACGGGGTTTATTAGGGAAGTAACAGTTAGAATTCAGGCTCAGGAACACTCAGGATACAGTTCTTCTATCTGGACAGCCTCTCCCCCGCTGTGCTCGCAGGCACGCCTCTCCCTGGCCCTCGGCCTCTGCCCAAAGGCACTCAGCTTTCTCTTTCCATGGGCCAGGAAGTCCACCACGCCATCTCCTGCTGTTGGGTCTCTGCTGTCAGGTCTCTCCTGCCACTGCTTCTCACCGTCTTCAAGGTTACGGCTCTCTTTATCTCTCTCTCTCCGTCTCCTGCTTCCAGGAGCTTCTCAGTGCAGGATCCTGGGTCCAAAGGATGCGCTCTCCGCTCCTGGCTGTTCTTCCTTGGTGGTGGTAGGATCTTCTTCTCTGCTCTGGAATTGGCTGTCTTTTAAGGCAATACTGACCAGTCCCCTTTGTCAGGTGCCGTTGAGGCAGCTCCTGTGTACATCAGAATGAAACATCTCCCGGTTCTGTGCCATTCTCAAAATCGTTGCTATGCTTGAGCCCATTCTTGCGGCCACTGTGTCAGTCCATCTCTTTGAGTGTCTTCCTCTTTTTCGCTGGCCCTCTACTTTACCAAGCATGATGTCCTTCTCTACCAATCCCCTTGGTGGGCCACAATTACCCTATCACACAGTCCCGCCCGGTCACCTGGGTGGGAGTTACAAGACCATGGCTAGAAAGCCCACACAAAAGTAATCAGTCACACTGAATGTACATGCATGCAATGGAATACTACTCAGCCAAAGAAAAATGAGGTCCTGACACAGGCTTGCAACATGGACGAACCTTGATGACAGTATGCTGATTGAAATAAGTCAATCACAAAAAAGACAAATAATGTGGGATCTCACTTTTATGGAATGACAAGAGTAGGTAAAGATGTAGAGACCAATGATTATTAATGGTTATGGTGGGGGGTGAGGGGGAGTGAGAATCATTCTCTAGGTAATTTTTAAAAATATTCAGATTCAGCTAGCATTGGTTTGATGCCAACTTTGTGCTAATTAACTTTCACATGCTGCTCCATTCAGTTCTTATAACAAACAGCCCCATCTTACAGATGGGCAAACAACTGAGATTTTAGAAGAGTAGTTTTTTCATGGTCAAGTAAAGAGTGAGTGGCAGTTGTCAGTCCTTAAACCTGGGTCTCTCAGACCCTGCCCTCTCCCCACTCCACCATATCTGCTTGTGCTGTGCTCTCCCTTTAAAGCAGTCTTTCCCTTGGTGGCTTTGAGCTATACCTAGAACTCCAGTCTAGGGCTTCATTAATAATATTAATGTTCCCTGCCTGAACTGTAAGATGGTAATTAGTTACCGGTCGCAGCCAAATAGAAGACTCCCTGGAGGCTGGCGTTTTTCAGCAGTTTTAAATCTCCAGCCAGTGAAATACCAAATTTGTGAGAAGCCATATGCTCACAGTACCAAGACCTAGACTTTAGAAATCGGTAGTCAGTCTGGTGACCTTCTTAGAGGGGTGCTTCTTCCCAGAGAGCAGGTGAGCTCAAAGATGCCCCGTTGTCTTAGCAGTGTGTGTGTGGTGGGGATAGTCGTGGGAATGAGAGATTAGGTGGAGATCACAGGTGTTAATTGGCTGAGTTTTGCTTTGTTTTCTCACACCCTAGCTCCTGCCAGACTTAGCCACAGATTTAGCCAACAGAAGGCATCTTTAACTCTCAGACTTGAGTGCCATACATGGCCCAGTTAATATCAAAGATCTTGCTCTTTTTTTTTTTTTTAAGTTAGGGAGTGTGGACTAAAATCTAGTCCAACCCTTTCAGTTTATAATTGAGGAATTCAAGGCCCCAAAATATATGTGACTTTGCGAGGATCATACTTAGTTATTAGAACTAGAAATAAGCAGGAATGCAGATTTGCTGCTAACCTTTTGTTTTCCTAATATCTTTTTAGGTCAATCAGACATTTACAAGAAGCATCAGCAACAGATGGAAAAGGCAAGTTCCTTTGTGCTCTTTTTGTGCTGCTCACCTTTCCCTGAACCCATGTGCTTGGGTGCTGCTAAGAGGTAGAGGGAGAAGGACTATGGTCTTAGGGTACTGTCTTCCTGGGAGGCAGGCCAGAGGAGTCCTGGGGGCTTAACTTTGCAAGAGCATTTGGGGGTTGTTTGGTAGAGAAGCAGGTGTTGAACATTATAGAGACCAGTTGTACGAGAAGGCTTGGGGGTGATCGCTGCTTATTTAGATGATTTCATTTCATTTCCACTCATGAGTGTGATTTTCACCTTCTCAAAACTGAGTCAGGAAGAAAAAATCTTATCTTGGAAGGACCAGGGAAAGATAACACTTCATTGTGAGAACAGGAGGTATTATGGGTTGGAGATGGATATGTGTAAAGCATTCCTTCCTGCTGATTTAACACGCTTTCAAAATAGATGTGTTGGTATTAATTTAAAATGAGGCTATGATGCCAGAAAGAACTTCTAAAACTCTGATTTTTTAATGATTGTGCTATTATAACCGTTTTGCATCTCCTTGAAATCAACTATGTCTTCTAAGTCAAAAAAGAAGCCACAAAGAAAAGGTTTTGTGTGCTTCTGTGTTCCTGGGGTTATTTGAATTATGTCCCCTACCAGAGGCTGCTGTGGCATAAATGGAAATTTCAAACCACAAGGGTCCAAGGAGCAGTGCTCTTTCAAATGTTGAAGCTGCCTCTGGATCCACGATATCATATACCCAGTGCTGATATTACTGTTCTTTTCTTTAAGGCAGATCATTCATTACCAATAATAAAAAGAAACAGGGTTTTTTGTTATTTTTAATGAAGTTTTATTACTGACCTTGTTTCTGACTGTAAAAGTAATGTGCATTCATTTTAGAAATGTTGGAAAACATGCAGTGATTACAAATCTTATTTCACAAATTTGGTGTGTAATTAATGTCACATTGTTATTTTTTTAAATATCAGTTTTTTTAAATTGTGCTTTAGGTGAAAGTCTACAGAGTAAATTAGTTTCTTTATTAAACAATACACAAATTGTTTTGAGATATTGGTTCCCAGCTTCTCAATGTGTCAACACTCTTCCCATTTCCATTCGTACAGTTTTCCTGTTCCTTCTTGTCTTCTTGTCTTTGCTTTTGGGCTGGTGTGCCCATTTAACCTCATATACATGGTTGAACTATGTGTGTTATTGTTTATTGTATATGCCTGTCTAATTTGTGGCTGAAGGGTGAACTTCAGGAGTGACTTCAGTACTAAGTAAAAGGGTGTCCAGGGGCCACACTCTCAGGGTTTCTCCAGTCTCTGTCAGACTAGTAAATCTGGTCTTTTTGTGTGTGTTTGAATTTTATTCTGTATTTTCTCCCGCTCTGTCCAGGACCCTCTGTTGTGATCCCTGTCAGAGCAGTCGATTGTGGTAGCTAGTGGTAGCCCAGAGCTAGTTGCTCTGGGCTCAGTCTGGTGGAGGCCGTGGTAGTTGTGGTCCATTAGTCCTTTGGACTTACCTTTCCCTTGTGTCTGGTTTTCTTCATTCTTCTTTGGTCCAGACAGAGTGGGACCAGTAGATTCACATTATTTCTTTAAATTAAATTAAACCTGGCTTTGAGCCTTTGTGCTAGGGTCTGACAGGGTCCCAGGATTCTTATTTAGAGCACAGTATTTTGGGGGCTATCTGTAGCTGGCCACAATAGTTACTGCCAAGATTCCTGTTGTCCTGACACATGTGGTCTGTTGAGGTCCAGTAACTCTTCCTTGTGGGCAGTGTTGAGTGTGAGGGTCTTACCTAGGCTGGGAGCCCTGGTCAGTGTTCAGAATTCAGCCTCTCAAAGCCCGCAGGCTTCTGGAGTGCTCAAAAGTTAACTTTTGTTTTTTTTTTCTAGTCCTAGGAAATTACTCTCATTTTCTCCTCTTTTCCTTCAAAGGCACTGGATTCCCTTCTTCCTCTAGAGTACCCTCTGAGATAAATTCTTTTCAGTGAGTTTACGCTTTAAACACTTGTCCTCAGAAAGCTTTTACTTTTAGCCTGGCTATGCAGCTGCCCTGAGCCAGGGGGCACAGAGGACCCTCCTGCTTTCTTAGAATGGGGTAAAGGAAAATTACCCTAAATAAATAAACAAAACAAATTAGCATTTAATAAAGCATCCTGCCACAAACAGAAAAACCAAAATTAGAAAATAAAAGCCCGCCATCTGGGAATAACTGTTGTTTGGGGATATTCTTGGGTTTGGTTTTTTTTCTTCCCCCCATATATGTTATATATAAAAGTGGGTTTATTATTTTTGTAACTTAATGAATAGGTCTTTTTCTCATTTTAATATATTGAGATGAGACATTTTCATACCTTATCTTTAGACACTTCAGTATTTCTGAATTAATTTTTCTGACCATTTGGCCAAAAATATTTAAAAATCCCTAGGGGCAGTGTTTTCAGTTGATAAGTTTTATTTGTACATTTTTTCTTGGCTATATCCTTCCCCCTTTGTGGATTCTTCAGATCCTTATCCCCACTCACTTCTGTATCCCCTTCTTTATCATTCTGAAGGAGCCCTGGTGACACGGTGGTTAAGTGTACCCAGCTGCTAACCAAAAGGTCAGGGGTTCAAACCCACCAGCTGCTCTGTGGGAGAAAGATGTGGCAGTCTGCTTCTGTAAAGATTTACAGCCTTGGAAACCCTGTGGGGCAGGTCTCCTCTGCCCTAAAGAGTTGCTATGAGTCTGAATCAACTTGATGACAGTGGGTTTGTTTGTTTTTGGTTATCGCTCTAATTGCTCTGGCTACCTCTAACCCCTCTCCACCTTGTATTTAGAGAGTTTGAGATTAACTGTGGTAATTGTTAACTGTCTCTGACCATTGTCTCCACCAGACCTTGGTAGTTAGCTGAGGATCTTAGTAAAGGACTTTGCCTGGGGCAGATAGCACAGCAGATGAAGCCAGAGATGGGGTCAAAATTGTCCACCAGCCTCTGTAGTAAAGAGAAACTGTGGAGCAGGAATGCTTTTGTTGAGGCTGGGCACACAAGGCAGTTGCTCATTTTTTCCACCAGATGACAGCATGGCGCATATTCAGCAGAGAGCAAATACATGAAAGCAGGAACACACCAGGACTCACATTCACCCTCCTCTGGATGACACACTGTGAAGAAAGCCCCCATTGCTCACCGGTGAATATTGCAAACCCTTTGAAAGGAGGACAGAGAAGATTATAGAGTGGGTGTGTCTTCCTGATTAGTGTTCTTAACTTTCACTGAATTGAATTTAGGCTGCAGGATGCTTTTGGGCTAATCTGCAAATACACATTTCACTCCATACTTTGAAAACTATGCATGTGACACTTCCAGAGTCAGGACAGCCATGTTGTCCACAGTTGAAGTCTCCTTTGCAGAGAGCTCTCAGAAACCACCAGGTATGGTTTCTGGCAAGCTGACCACAGGTGTGGCTGCAGTGTGGATGTGCACTGCTCGTCAACTTCAGGACAGATGCGAGGCAGTGCAGGAAAGCTGCAGTGAGCACACAATGACCACTGGTTCCTGAATCATGCGGCTGACCACCTGTGCCCCTCAGCTCACCCCGCCTGAGATCTAGCCTACCCTAGAGGCGACTGGAAAGCAAAGGCCATGGACAATAATGTCTGCTGGGTTTGGAAGCATTTTGCCGGATGTAGGATGACATTTTGGCTCCTGTTCTTAGGCTCATTATTCCACTGACCCATTGCATGACCTTGGACGGTGACTCGGGTTTAAGAATCTCATTTTTAGTTTAGGTCCAGTCCAGGCTGACTAATTGAGGACAACTGCTGTTCGCACTTGCTCTTCTTGCATTTGGAGTTGAGTATAGCTTTCAGAAGGTGCCGTGGTGGTTCAGTGATTAAAGCTCTTGACTGCTAACCAAAAGGTTGGCGGTTCGAAAACACCAGCCCCAGGAGAAAGATGTAGCAGTCTGCTCCTGTAAAGATTACAGCCCTGGAAACCCTATGAGGCAGTCCTACTCTGTCCTGTAGGTTTGCTGTGAGTTGGGAGTTTGACCCAACTGCAGTGGTTTGGTTTTTTGGTATAGCTTTCAGAGGGTGTTTGGATTTTGTTTACATATTTGTCTCTGGATTCCTGTTGACTGAACTCGAGGGAAGTATAAAGGAAAGCATTAAGGAGGAAGCTGCCCACTATCCTTAAGCTGTGTCTCTGTTTCTCCTGTCACACAATGTGGCTTCTCTTATGTCCTCTGTCATTTAGATTCACTGCTGCACTGCATCTTTTGAGAGGGAGCTTAATTGAGTCTTGCACAGACACATCTAGCTCTGGTTCCACTGTGTTTGGTCTGCCAAGATTTACTGGCTATTACTGTCCTTGAACGTACATCCTCCATTACCTCTATTACGTTCTCTTTCTCACATGTAGGACTTATAGGACTGGCTTAGGATTATACACCATAAATTTAATTAACAGTCTCTGCTTCTGATCATCCTTTTTTTCCCCCTTGTGTTTCTGAGGAAAATTCAAAGGAAGTACTTTGAGGAATCTTAGGTTTTATTGTGAGCTTCAAAATCATATAAACAAATGGTAAGTGGCTAATTGTAGGCATTATGGAGTAGTAGCTTCATTCTGAGCTGTTGCCATGTTCTAGAAGTAGCTGTGACCAGTCATGAGGTATTTGTTAGGGCAGCAGTCCTGGAGAGGGTTTTTAGAGTCAAAATTGTTTTCATAATAATACATTATTGGCCCTTTTCACTGTTGACATTGGCACTAATGGTGCAAAAGCAATGGTGGATAAAATGGCTGGCGTCTAAGCATAAATCAAGGTATTGGCTCCAAACTGCACTGTAGCCTTTGCATACTTGTGGTGGGGGGGCTCATTTTACTTAAGAATGGCCTTGATGAAGTAGTAAAAACTATTATTTTTATTAAATCTCAACCCTTGAGCACGCATCTTTTAATATTCTACATGGTGAAATGGGAAATATGCATAGATCTTAAAGGACAATGGTTGTCTTGAGGAAAAGCACATGTGCAATTGAGTTGCAAGCTGAACTAGCCACTTTTTTTTAGAACACCATTTTTACTTGAAAGAGTGACTGACAGACAAACTATGGTTACTCAGACTTGGGATTTGTCAGACATTGTCTTGAAAGTGAAGAAAGTGAGCCTGTCACTTCAAAAACAACAACTGACAGTATTTGTTGCCAGTGATAAAATCTGAGCTTTCAAATGAAAATTAGAATTTAGGAAAGTTTGTATTCACCACTGTAAGCTCAACAATTTCCCAGTCCTTAAAAGACTTCTGATGTGAGCAAGGGTAATATCAAAGAATGTGATTTTTAAAATATTCTGTAATAAAATGTTTCAGTGTTTGGAAAGTCTGCATAACTCAGCAAAACAGTATTTTCCAAATGATGAATGCATGATGCTATACAGTCACGCATGGGTAACAGGTGCATTCAGAGTGCAGGATAGACAAGTAGATTTTAATGTAACAGAGTATGAAATATTCATTGATACAGTTTCACATTCCCCACCACACTCATCTGTAAGAAACTATCACTTGTCAAGTTTTAGCATAGAATCAAATCATCTACCATTATCTGAAAAGTCCTGTATCTGTGTAAGGCTGTATTTTTTTCATATTCTTCACCCAAAACAACCTTTCACAACAGGTTGAATGAAGAAGCAGATATGAAACTCTAGCTTATGTTAACATGCAGTGGATTTATTATTTTTAAATGAATTTATATTTGAAATTTCTCAGTTTTAATTTCTAATGTGGTAGTTTAAAAAAAAAAAAAAAAACTGTTGCCATCTAGTTGATTCTGACTCATAGCGACCCTATAGTTCTACAGAGTCGAACTGCTCTGTAGGATTTCCAGGGAGCAGCTGGTGGATTCAAACTGCCAGCCTTTTGATTAGCAGCCAAGCTCTTAATGATTGCACTACCAGGGCTCCATGGTAAAAAAAAAAAAAGTGTGTGTGTGTGTGTGTGTGTACGTATATATATAGTGTTTTTGGTGAACATTTACACAATAAATTAGGTTCCCATTTGACAATTTTTATACAAATCATTCAGTGACGTTAGTTACATTTTTCATAATGTGTCAACATTCTCTTTAATTGCGTTCTGGTTGCTCTGTTTCCAGTACTCTAGTTCCCCTGCCCCCTTATCTTCTCTGCTTTGGAGTAAATGTTGACCTTTTGCTCTCATATGGATGGTTTTCTGGTAGAGCATTGTACCTACAGGTGATATCCTTTACTTTGTGGGCCACTGTTAACTTCTCTAAAAGGTGATCTTGGGATAGTTTCAGTTCAGGATTTAAAGAGTATCTCAGGGCAGTAGTCTCAGGGAGTCCTCTGGTCTCAAATGGTCCAGTAAGTCTGGACTTTGTTTTTTGTTTTTTTTAGGAGGCAACCCAATTTTTCTTTTATTCAGAGACATTGTAGGTGTAATATTTCTATTTCTAAGTAGACTTAACATTGATCTTTAAAACGAATAACCAACATTATGTTGTCTAGTACAGCACTCAAACCTGTACCTCCCCCTTCCTTCAGTCCTGTTGCCATCTTGTCAATTCCAACTCATAGTGACCCTATAGGACAGAGTAGAACAGCCCTTTAGGGTTTCCAAGACTGTAAATCTTTATGGAAGCAGACTGCCACATCTTTCTCCTGTGGAGCAGCTGGTAGGTTCAAACCACTGACCTTTAGATTAGGGCTTATCCACTGTACCACCAGGGTTCCTTTCTTCCTGCAAAAGACAGTGGGGGATAAACCAAAACCCAAACCCATTGCTGTCAAGTCAATTCTGACTCCTGGCTACCCTATAGGACAGAGTAGAACTGCCCCATAGGGCTTCCAAGGAGGCTAGTGGATTTGAACTGCTGACATTTTGGTTAGCAGCCCAGCTCTTAACCACTGAGCCACCAGGGGGAGGGGGATAACTGTCCCTTAACCAGGTAATTGCTCAGAAATATTCTTCACCTATATTCCTTCCTGGCATTCCAATTCATGAAGCATCCATCCCCAAGATTTGTAGTGGAATTTGACCCTAGTCTGTCAATTCTGACAATCTTTGACAGCCTTGACAGCCCTGACAACTGTCGGGTGCTCCCCTCTGGCCCACTCAGCTCAGCGTCTGCACATAGAATGCTGCAGACTGCCAGGCTGCTGGAATATCACACACTGTAAGTGAGAAAACTACCTTCATGAGACCCACCCGATGTGCTAACGCTGCTCCCTTTAAGTCTGGACTTTTTAAGAATTTGAGTTCTGTTCTGAGTTTTTCGCCTTTTCTGTCAGGGTCCGTCTATTGTGGCCCTGATCAGAACAGCTGGCAGTGGTTGCTGGGCACCATCTAGTAGTTCTTCTAGTCTCAGGATAGACGAGGCTGTGGCTCATGTATGCTGTTAGCCCTGTAGACTAGTTTCTTCTCTGAGACTTTGGTTTCCCTCTTACTCTTTTGCTCCTGATGAGTAGAGACCAATAGTTGTATCTTAGATGGCTGCTCACAAGCTTTTAAGACCCCAGATGCTGCTCACTTCACTAGGATACTGAAAGTGAACTATTTTATGCCAGTTGACTGAGTTGTCCCATGGGAGTAAGGTCCTAAGCCTTCAAACCTAGAAAACCAATCTCACAAGGTGTTTGGTTATGTCTTAGAAGTATCTTTAACTGTGTCTTCTATGAATGTACTTGCCTGCACACACGTATCCGTACTCACACTTACATAAAGATACTTCTGTCTGTGTACACACACACATATATATATACACACCTGTACCTGGTATGGTAAGTATTAATAGATATAACCCACATAAACAAAAGTTTTTTTGGGGTCTTCAATAATTTATAAAAGTATAAAATAGTCCTAAGACCAGAAGTTTGAGAACCATTCTGTTAGAGGCTTCTTGAGTCTCTTGTAGTCATGATGACTGTACAAGATAATTTGGCTGCCTCATTCTTCTTTCCTTTGCCTGTTGAGCTCATTTCAGACTTACTTTGCTCAGGTTCTTGGGGCTATTTAAGATGTCCATTAGTTCTGGGCAGCTTATGCCAAAGAACTGTGTTTTATTTGGGTGTGTTCTCATAAACAGACCCAGTGAAAAATCTGCTGTTGATAAAGGAAGAGAAATAATTATTGTGTGCATCATGGCTACAACTTGCGTTTATGTATTTAATTTTTTCCATTCTTGGTTCCCTTAGACTGGTGGTTCTTAACTTTCGTATTAGTTTCTTAAAACAAAACAAAACAAAAAAACCAAACCCGTTGCTGTCGAGTCAATTCCGACTCATAGCGAGCCTATAGGACAGAGTAGAACTGCCCCCGTGGGGTTTCTGAGGAGCTGCTGGTGGATTCGAACTGCCAATCTTTTGGTTTGCAGCCGAGCTCTTAACCACTACGCCACCAGGGCTCCACTAGTTTCTTAGGGCTGCCATAATAAAGTACCACAAATTGGCTTATCAGAACAGAAATCTGTTATCTCATAGTTCTGGAGGCTGGAAGTCCAAATTCAGGGAGTGGACAAGCCCATGTTCTCTAAAGGCTCTAGAGGAAGATCCTTTCTTGTCTCTTCTGGCTTCTGGTAGCCCCAGGCATTCCTTGGGTTGCAGCTACAGCACATGGCCATTTCCCCTCAGTCTTTTCTCTCTGTGTCTCTTCTCTTTTTTTATAGGATACCTCTCAGATTGGATTAGGATCCGTCTACTCCGATGTAAACACTCGTTAAGTTAACTGATAACATCTCCAAAGATCCTATTTCCAAACAAGGTCTCATTCACAGGTACACCAGGGGTTAGGACTTCATAAATTTTGGGGGAACAATTCAATCCATAACCTTTTTGGGGGAGTCATAGATCTAATTGAGAATTTAATAAAAGTTATAGCATTCCCTATATCTGCATAATGTTTTGCATGCAATTTGATGAGATTCATGGGCCTCAGATTTAATAGCCCCTTCTTTAGATTAATTTAAAACATCTTATTACACTTATACAATGATTTGGATAGAAAAGTGCTGTGTATCGTGATGTGAAACTCCCTTAGGAGGACTGGTTCTCTGAGGGGCCAGAGCTGATGCACTATTAGACCCTTGTAGAACTCTTCTGCCTTGTTTCCTCTCACTTTTTTTTTCTTGCGTTTGCTTTTGTCTACCACTTCACTGAAATACACCTTGGAGAGCATCTCCGCTCTGATATTTTACCTAACCTATTGGCACAGTAGTTGAAGAGCTTGGCTGCTAACCTAAAGGTTGGCAGTTTGATTCCACCAGCTGCTCCTTGGAAACCCTATGGGGCAGTTCTACTCTCATCTTTTGCATTTCTGTTTGCTGTCTCTCTATGGATTCTTGCAGCCTGTTAAATTTGCCATTATGCTCTTGTATAACCTTCTTAAGTTCCTCTCTTGCTTTGTCTGTGTGTTCCTTGGCTTGTTCTGCATTTTGCCTGATCTCTTAAAGAGCTCTGTATATTAATCTTTTGAATTCTACCTCCGGTAATTCCAAGAAGTTCTCTTCCTCTGGAAGATCTCTTGATTCTATATTTCGGGCACTTGCTGAAGCCATCATGGTCTGCCTCTTTTTGATTTGATATTGACTGTTGTCTTTGAGCCATCAATAAGTTATTATATTTATTTATTTTATGTTTACTTACTGTGTTCTAGCTTCTTGTTTTGTTTGGTTTTCATATGCCCAAATAGGTTGCTTGCGTGAGCTAGTTTGATTATTGGCACCTTTAAAGCTCTCGTGTCCTGTCACCAGGTGGTTAGGTATGTGAGCCCAGGAATCTGTTTACTTTTCTTATATGGATTCAGCTCAGGTGTCTAGATCATCAAGTGTGTGGTGCAGGGTCTCACCAACAGTCCTAGATGGGCAGGGACGATTGGAATAGGTCCAGGTATCTGGCTGCAGTAGGGAGTCACGTGCTAATCAAGGCAGGGGGCTGACAGCTGCCCCTGAGTGTCTGGGAACAAAGCATGACCCTGTTCCCTAGAGTGCATAGGTGGGTGGGTTTTGCAGCCGGAATATGGGCACCCAGTGCTGTTGGCTGTAAGGACTGGGAGTCACCGCTTATTCTTGGACCCCTGTCACAGGTGGCTAGGTGGTGTGGGTGGAGCCACCAGTCCTCGGGCCCCTGATGTGGGTAGGTGAGGACCCTGCTTAATGGGCGGAATGGTGTCAAATGTCACAAACTGCCCCTCCACCCTATAGCTGATACAGTTGAAATTAGGCTTCAGGTATATATACTGTTACACTTTGCTAGTGAGGGCCTATGCTACTGAAATGGGCCCACACAGGTCTGTGCAGGGGTGAAAGGCATTCAAAGTCTGTGGACCCCTTATGGCTATGCCTTGGCAAAGGAGCTGTGACTGCCATGAGTTCCCAGCTTAGGGGACCTGGCAGATTATTTTTTCCTGTTTGTTAATTTGTTCCCTCTCTGAAGCCAGGAGAATGGCTCAGGGTGCGGGACGGGTCCTACTTCTGGCCCAGGGGACGCAGCAGTCACTGAAGCTGGCCCGGACCTGGTGCAGAGCGGGGAGGGGACAGGTAAATGGGAGAGAGGTTCTTCTTAAACCGTTTGTTTTTTGATCAGTGCAGTAGGTTAGACGCGTGTACTTATCTTTTGCTGAAGTGCCTCTTCTCACTGGTTCTGGAGGGTTGAGCAGACTCTTCGCTGCTCGGTCTCTCCCATTGTGGAAAACACGTCCCAAGTGCCACTGCTTGCCTCACTGCGCATGCCAGCCGTTCCAGCCTACAGGGTGCCAGTTCCCACCAGGTCAGGTCTGGCAACTCTTCACTGCTTCTGCCCTGTCTCTCCCTCCCCTTGCCGCTCAGTCCAATTCCTCAACTTTGCCTTTGATATTCAAGGCTCCTAGATTGTCATATATAATTGATTCACTTGTTTTTTCGGGTCTTTGTTGTAAGAGGAACCACAGGAAGCATCTGACTACTCTGCCATCTTGGCCCTGCCTCTCGGGAATCTGCGTTTTTTACTAACAAGATGGCTTTTAAAGTGAATTGCCCTCAGCCAATTATCAGCAGAGCTTTTCCACCTGGGCTGATTTATATACGCTCTTCTTCCCTGACTCCTTTGACTGAGTCCCTGCTTGCGACTATAGGTTTGTTTAACCTTTATTTTTCACTTTCCAAGTAGAAACTAAGCTAGCCAGAGATGCTGTAGGCATTGAGGATTATTATAAGGTTAAATCTGGAGACTCAGGTCATAAGCATTAGGGGAGAAAAGGGAGCAGGAGAAAGAAGAGGAACCCCCTTGCTGTACATTTTGCTTTGATTTCACCTCCCCAGTGTGTGGGGATGACTCTAGAACTGGGTGTAATCTGGTCATGAATGATTAATTGGTTTCCTCTTCCAGTGCAGCAGTATACCATTGCCTGCGCTGCTATTGAGCACAGCCTGTTGGGATCCCACCCTCTGGAGCACTGTTTTGTGGTGGAGAGAAGAGATGAGACTCCCTTCACTTAGAAATGTTTATCTCTCCTTTTGTTTCTGTGTAACTAGAGCATACCGTTGAAAATCCACACCTGTCCCAGTAGTCTAAAGTCGTACCTGCTACCGAAAGGTGGAGTATTAGCGGGCAAAGAACAGGGCAATGTGATGGAAGTAATTATAAAGCTCCTTGGTCTCTTCATGTGAGGCTGGCCCTCTAATGCAAATGTTCTTAGCATGCCATGTGTGAATGCGTTACACAAAGGGGCCTATGGGCCCCAGGAACTATAGGTGAGATTTTGTACATGCATTTTATCTGGGAAAAGATTTGGTGCCTTCCAGCAAATTCTCAAAGGGGTCTGTGACCCTAAAAGATTAAAAAAAACACTGCTACAGGGATTCTTGAAGAGAGAATGAGAGAGACTTGAGTGTATTTTATTAGGCTGGCTTAAATATAGTGATTTTTAATTTATTTTACTCAACCAAAACCCCCTTTCATTGCTTTTCTTCAGCAGATCATCCAAAATTCCTGTAATGTTGTCAACCTAATCATAGCTTCTGATCAATATTTTGAAATAACTGCTTAGCCAGTGATACCACCCTGAGTTAATATAATCTACAACCAAAAACAAGGAGACCTCCCATATCACCAGACTGAAAAGCAGCCTTGTGCTGGACACATTGCCAGTTTTTTTTCGGCCTTTTAAAATACTGGAAAGAAACCTAACTACCTTGAGGACTCAGCCATCTAGCAGGCCTGGTGACCGATCCCTGGTGTCATCGTCCCCTCACCCCCCACCCCCGGCCTGCCTGGGCTTGGTTCTCTTGCCTGGTGGCATTAGTATACATTTGATTTCCTTGTGTTTCGAGCTGCTTTTGAAACCAGCTCTTCTCATTTGATTGCAGCAGTATTCAGGGAGGTTTTATCTGCTATTGGCCAGCGTGTGTCATCGAGCAGTGGGGAGTCTGACCTTCCTCATCTAGCTCATTGCTGACTGAGAAGTGTGCAGTGGACAACCAGCGGGAGCAGTGTGCACCTCAGCTCAGCTTGCAGCCTCAGATGTGACGTCTGACTGACGCAGCTCACAGCATTGCAGCTACATGCTGCAGGCTGACAAAGAGACAGGGACCTATAGGAGCAGAGTCTGAGATCTTTGTGGACACTGAGGACAACCGATGCCTTTGGTGTGTTTCTAGAGTAGAGTAGAATTGACAGCAGAAGTCTTTTATAGTTATTTATTCTTTCCTAGTGGTGTTTGCTGTGTTCTTCAGCCACTCTTTTGGGCCATTTTTGTTTGTTTCTTTTTATTTATTATTGAAGGTATAGTTTGCTGACCATAAGATGGACAGCTCCTTAATTGTTCAGTTCAATGACTTTTGACCATTCTTGGATCATTTTTTTTAAGATGTTGTAAAAACGGCATGAGGGTGGTATCTGACCTCCTCTAACTTCACTGGGGGAAGGAGAACGAAGAACAATAGTGCAAGGCTGATTTCTATGAAGCAGAGGTCAGACAAGCCTCCTTTCTCTGCCATCTTTACTAATTTTGACACCAACCATCCGTCACACAGCGCTCTCTGTTTCTCCGCTGGGTTCGATAATTCATTGCAGTGGCCACACAGAACTTATAGACCACACTCAAGATTATGGGGTTTATTAGGGAAGTAACAGGTTACAGTTCAGGCTCAGGAACACTCAGGATACAGTTCTTCCTAAAGGACAGGCTCTCCCCAGCTGTGCTTGCAGACACACCTCTCCCTGGCCCTCGGCCTTTGTCCAAAGGTACTCAGCTTTCTCTCTTTCTGGGCCCAGCAGCCTACCATGCCGTCTCTTGCTTCTGGGTTTCTCCTGCCACTGCTTGTCAGCATCTTCAGGGTTACAGCTGGTTCTCTCTATCTCGGTCTCCTGCTTCCAGGAGCTTCTCAGCGCAGGGATCCCGGGTCCAAAGGATGCACCACCTCCTGGCTGTTCTTCCTTGGTGGTGGTAGGATCCTCCTCTCTGCTCTGGAATTGGCTGTCTTTTAAGGCAAAACTGACCAATCCCCTTGGTGAACCACAATTACCCTATCACACAGTCCTGGTCAGTCACCTGAGTGGGAATTACAGGACCATGGCTAGAGAGGTTACACAAAAGTAGTCAATTGTACCGCAGATTTGTATTGAAAAATGTATTTTGGATCTTTTTCCACATAGTCCTCAACAGTTTGAGGATCAAAGAATTTCATTCCCTATATAGCCTTTCCCCATATGTGATCTGATACTGTCTTTGTGAGATGGATTTAGTGGGATTTCCTCTGGTGTGGCCAGAGGGTGCCTCGTGAGCTAAGCCTCCTCAGAGTGGATGCTTTCAGGGCTGTGTGGCCTTCATCCTGTGGTGACTTTTTCTGGTTACTAAGAGAGGCGGTGCAGCCTGGCTTTCAGGCTTGTGCTTGACCATGAATGAGGGAAGTTCCCCTCCTGCTCCTCCCCACGCAGAGTGAGCTTGAGCAGATTGTGGAAATGCTAAAATTCAGAGTGAGTCAGAGTGACTCTAATGCCAACCAGGCTTTGTCATCATCCTTATTTCTTTGATTTTTGTGTTTGAATCAAAATTCCATCTGAAGCACAGCTGGGAGGAAGCAGGTGAAAAGGATGATGGGTAGGTGGAGATGTTTTCAAGCTGGAGGCTTTCCTTACACCCAGAGAAGGAGTGTTTTAGACATTTTTCACCCTTTAAGTGGTTGTCACGGGCCTTTGCTTATGTGTGTCACATAAATCATACAGTATTAACTCCTTAGAATGAATTGCTGGCAGCTCCTGGGTAGTGCCTGGCGTTTTAAACCATGATTGCATTTCCTGAACTGCCAGTGGATTTTAAAGCTATGAATTGCCTTTCTCTTACAGCGAAGTGTAGGCATTAAGAGCTTGGTCCTTGGAGGGAGTCCGACTGGGTTCAAGTACTGGCTTCTCCATTTACAAGCCATGTGACTTTGTTTTTTAACTTCTCTCCAGAACTTAGTTCTTCATCTGTGTGGTAGTGGCAACAATACCCCTTTCCTTATAGAGGTTATTGTGAGGATTACAGGAGATAAAGGACAAGAAGTGCCTGCCCTGGTGCCTGGCACATGATAATCGCTCAGTAAATGGAGCTACCAGTGCTAGTGTTTGTATCGTTGTCATGGTTACAAGAACATCCAGGGACATTAGCTGGGAAAGAAGAGGACAGTCTGTCTTCTTGTCGGCCTGCTTTGTGACTCCTTTGACTTTAAGAGCAAAGGTAAAAAATCTAGAGAAGGGACAACACCCCTTCTAAGTGGTATGTGCTTACTATTTTGATGTTGGTTCAGACAGAGTATTGACTTTAAACATTTTTAAACATTCAAAAAGGCTGTGGTGCTTCTTGCCTTAGTGGGCACTTGTTCCATTTTTGTCAGTAAGAAGTACTTGCCAAAATCAAGAGATGGTTGTTTTCTTGAAAATGAGTGGGAAAAAGAAGAATCCCACAACAGAAGAGGTCAGTCTCATAGGAGATCCTAAAACAGCTGTACGTGATATCCCTGCCCCCTGCCCCATCCCCATCCCCATCCCCATGTCTCACCTTCCCAACTCCCTGGAAGGTTTTTCACAGTCCTTATACCCAGACTTGATTGCATAAGTCTTGGGGGCAGCTTGGACATCTATACTTAAATAAAACTGTCCGGGTAATTCTGGTGCTTACCCTGGTTAAGAACCATTGCTATAAAGAAATTCTAATCCACTACTCACCACCACCACCACCACCACCACCACCACCCCCCGTACAGAGTTATTCTCCATATGAGGAGACAGATGCCTGGGGAGGGAAGTGGCAGGCCAGGGCCAGGCACACTGAGTTATGATAGTGCATGAACGAAAATTCAGGTCTCCTGGCTCTTGTCCAGTGCATTCAGTGCATTTTTCCCTCACCATGTTCATTCTTTTACCATATTTGCTGTTCCTTGTGGCAGGGTCAAAGAACAGCCAGCCCAGACTTGGTGAACCTTCATTTCCCTGGGAGCCCTGCTCCCCATTGTCCAGTGAGCAGCGAGCTGCCAACATTCTTAACTCCAGGGAGATCTTTTTTGGAAGAAAAGCAAAGGGAAGCTTGGGATTCCAGGGTTCAACCCGCTGTGTCACTGATCATTACATAATGCTGGTGAAGTTTCTCACTCCCCAGAGCTGGTTCACCTCCTGCTCAGCATCCTGACTCATCATATGCATATGGCAGCACTGCTTCCAGGAGAGCCCAGGGCTCTATGGCAGTCCCCAGGCCACCATTTGTTCCAGTTTTACTTACTAGAGTCTGGATTCCTGCCAGTTGTGACAGCCACTGTGACATGGTACATGCCACATTTGGTATTAGGGTATTTATTCATTACTAATGCTATAATATCAAACATTCATGAAATGCTTCCTGTGTGCTTTCCATGTACTATCTCCTTAATTCCCCCCGACAACCCTAAAGGTAAGTATTGTTATTCCTATCTTACAGCTGAGGAAACTGAGGCTCAGAGAGGTTAGGTGGCTTATCTGAGATCACACAGCTGGTAAGCAGCAGAGTTAGAATTTGAACCTGAGATGTTCAAATGTGCAGGACCTGCACTCTTAACCATTCTGCTGTCCTTTTCTTACTGCAATAAGTAAACCAGCTCCCTGTCTTCACTGCCTCAGCTGTGACTAGAACACCAGTGTAGGACTCTGGAGCCTGATCCCTGCAAGCATAAGTCCTGTAAACAAATGACTTACATGTGTCTGGAAATGATGTCTGTCATGATTGGTATGTTTTGGAAAACAACTTAAGCTCCGCTTGATTGTGGCTGCATTTCTTAGCAAGCAGCAAAACTGCTGGTCCACAAGGTCATAACACATGCCCTGGCCTGATGTCTCTGTGTCTGCAGTGGTCTTTCTTTATTAATGCTTGGATGTGGAGTGGACAGGCTTTTATAGAGCAGTTCACAGCCTGCCTTACTTCAGAGAGTGTCTTAGAAGTCAGCCTGGGAGATTATGACATAGTGGTGTGTGATACTGAGGTGATGCCACACATAGCTCCTCCCGCTCCCTTGCTCACACTCTTTCCACGTATTCTGTTACTCCATTAGGACCTGCATTGCCTTAACCCTTCTACTTCCTCTAAGTTAACTCTTCCCATTTCTGTTATCCTTCACCTTAAGAATTCTTTTTGTTTTCCTCAACTTTATTACCTTGTCCTTCCATCTCATCCAGCGAAACACCCAAGTGGGAACAATCTATTTGTTCACTGTCCTTCGTCCACCCTTTGATTGCTCTACACTGATAAAGAAAAATCTTACCACCTTTTAGAGGGGCTGTGTTCATTTCCTAGGGCTGCCATAACAAACTGCCACAAACTGAGTGGCTCAACACAACAGAAATTTATCCTCTCACAATTCTGGTGGCTAGAAGCCCGAAATCAGCAGAGCAGTGCACCTTCTGAAGGCCCTGAGGGAGAATCCTTCCTTGCCTCTTCCAGCTTCTGGTGGTTGCTGGCAATCCATAGCATTCCTTGTATTGTAGCTGCATCACTCCAATGTCCCCCTCCATCGTCACATGGTGGTCTTCCTTCTGTGTGTGTCTGTGTGTTTCTAGATCTTAATCTCCTTATAAGGATACAGGTCACTGAATTTAGGGCCCAGCCTAATCTAGTATACCTCATTTTAACTTGATTACATCTGTGTCTTAGTTATCTAGTGCTGCTATAGCAGAATACCACAAATGGATTGCTTTAACAAACAGATTTGTTTTCTCACAGTTCAGGAGGCTAAATGTCTGAATTCAGGGTGCCACCTCTAGGGGAAGGCTTTCTCTCTCTCTCAGCTCTGGGGGCACTGACTCTCTGGGCAGGGAGTGGGGGGTGGGGAGTTCTGATGTATAGTGTTTGAGGATTACTGTGATTTTCCTATGTGTTGTAAATCCTGTGTCTATGATGTTGATGAGGTGGGATTAGAGACACTTACATTAATGAGTCAGGACTCAATCTACAAGATTAGGTTTTTGAGATATAAAAGAGAAAAGCAAACAGAAAGATGGGAGTGCCAGGAGGGCCTTATACACCAAGAAACAAGAGCCAGGAGAATAGCGTATCCTTTGGACCCGTGGTCCCTGCACTGAGAAGCTCTTGGACCAGGGAAGATTGAAGACAAGGACCTTCCCTCAGAGCCAACAGAGAGAGAAAGCCTTCCCCTGGAGCTGGCACTCTGAATTCGGACTTCTAGCCTCCTAACCTGTGAGAGAATAAATTTCTCTTTGTTAAAGCCATCCACTTGTGGTATTATTGTTATAACAGCACTAGATAACTAAGACATCCCCCCATAGCTGATTTCAGGCTGCTGAACCGGAGTTGGTAGATGTGCCGATTTGCCAGTGCGAGCTGGCTTCAGCACACCATTAGAGCTGAAACCTCAGCCTGCTGCTCAAGAACTCTCTTACTTCCTGGTGACTGGGGGAGATCCTGCCAAGTGATTGCATTTCCAGAAATAGAGACATGCCCCTGGCTGGTAGCCAGTGTTTATCTGCGTTAGACTTGGCCTCTTGACCGGGAGGGTGCCTGAATGTGATTTGCTTTTAAAAATAAGAAAAGAAACTAATGAGCCTTTCATTTTGTTTCTTCTCCCTAGCTGCTATTAATTTAGCAAAGCTGAAACTTTTCAGACATTATTACGTCTTGGTGAGTAAGAAATCCTAAATGTGTACATAAGATCAATTCAAGAAATAGAAGCAAAAGAACTTCTGAAGAATTAGTAAAAGCATAAGGTGTTGTACAACCTGGAGATGTGTGGATTTAATTTTATAAAACCTAATTGGCTCTTTTAAGATGAGAAATTAAATTAATGAAATATAAATAAAAATTAACTATAACTTCTTGTTATAATTTAGTTTTAAATATTTAGAAAAGTAATACATGCTTAATGTAAAAAAAAAAAAAAATCACTGATTTTAGAAATGCAGCAAAAGCCCTTTATTATCCTGATCTTCTGCCCTATCCCCTTCTTATCCTCTCCCAGGGTAATTACTATCAACAGTTTAGTAGTTATTCCTGTAGTTTTTTTCCTAGGCATATGCTATACTAACATTTGCTATTTTTATTCATTTACAAAAACAGGATCATACCACAATGATGCTCTCTGCAGCTTTGTTTTTTCCATTTAAAATTATTAGAGTGTAACATATACCTCTCTTTTCAAATTTCCTTCCAAAAAACCAGGTTCACGTTATGGACAAAATAATATTTCCCTTAAGAACAGAAAAATCATGGCAGTTTTTATAAAACCTAAAAACTTTGGTGGGCATGAGAAGTCCTAGAAGAATAGCACAAAAGACAGGACTTGCTATAGTTTATTAGGATCATGATTTCTTAGAATATATAAAGTAGGAGTCTTCTAGATGATACAGTTGAGTTTAATTTTTTGCTGTGGGTTTGTATTATGTACCAGAACAGTTACAGGGGTCGCCACAGAGCCTCTCTTGATAAGTGCAGTGTCTGACGAGTGGTCCTCCGTGGCCAAGGGCACTGAAACTCTAGCATGCCTGACCTGGCCTGTGAGCCTGGACATCCTCGGTTTGGTCCCAGTGGCCAGAGCATACTTGTGTGTTTGGCATGTTGAATCCCTGTCACATGAGGAGAAATGAAGGCATCCTCCCTTGCTAGACCACTTAGTATTATTTCTACTTCCTCTGAGTGTGTATCTTGAACATTTACAGGATCTGCTGGTGAAGTGACTAAAAGTTAGTATTTTCCCTGTGTAGCTGTATTTTGCTATTATTATTGGAAAATATTCCTCAAAGCCTGGGAATAAAAAATATTACCCTTTGGGATTGAAATTAATGAGTTTTGTATGTGGAGAGGGTAAGGAACGATCATTTCATATGCCCTCTCCCTGGGTGTCGCTATTATCAACATCCTGGTCACCTAGAGATGGAGTATCCCTTCAAGTGTAACCAGTAGAGTAGCCATCTCTCTCTGCCACATTTATTAATTAGCACTATCAGTGTC
This sequence comes from Dugong dugon, assembly GCA_030035585.1. Taxonomy (NCBI): domain Eukaryota; kingdom Metazoa; phylum Chordata; class Mammalia; order Sirenia; family Dugongidae; genus Dugong; species Dugong dugon. Next base: position 74,797,056 of record CM057471.1, read on the forward strand.
AAATGATTTCCTTTAGGTAATTCTGTTTTCTCTTTTATAGTTAATTTGTGAAAGCAAATTCTTGGAAGAAATTGGTGCCATAATTTCTGTGTTGGTTTTATTTCTTGTTTCTTTCATCTTCATCTAGATTGTATGTTACATATACTTCACAAGGATCATTGCATTTCTCCTCAAACTTGCTGTTCCATTCCAGTGGAAGTGGCTCTACCAGGTATGCTGCATGCGGGGGATAGCGGCAGAGAATTTAGTCTGAAGGTAGAGTCTTGGAATGGAGGAGTAGTCACAGGTGTAACTCAAGGTTGTTATTAATTTATCTGCGAGTGACCACTAAGAACTTCAGTCTCATCTGGTCTACAGTTTAGATAATCTGTTTGTCCAGGAAAGCTGCTGGATTACATGAGAAATCTGGAAGTATTGTGTTATTGATTTTAGTTTTCAATTTTAAAAGTCTTTGAGGAGAAAAGTCTCAGGCAGAGAGAGCAAGATTTGCCCTGTATAATTAAAACCTAGATGAGATGTGGTCTTTTCTTTCAGCTATGGGGCTCAGAATAGCTTAGAATCCAGACCTCCCTTCTTGGCTCATTATTATTATTTCAATAATAAAGTACCTTTGCAATATACTAGAACTAGTTTAACTACTAGAGTAATCCTCCAAATGAAGAAGACTTATTTTTTCTTGGAGAACTCACTTTGTTCTTTAGGCTCTGTAGGAATGTATGGGATATAATGAGCTCTTAAAAAATACCAGTGAAGATTAATTAGAGCTAGGCCTCTTTCTTAAATGGTATCTCTGGGCAAAATGCTACTAGCTGAGGCTTCAGAAAATCTTCTAAGGAAAATGCTTTCTGTCAGTAAACTCTGGCATTTGGGTAAATCAGCCAGTGGTGGATTGGAGAGAAGATATGTCAGTTTGTTTAGTTTCACTGCTATCTGAAGAATAGTGTTACTAATCTCTTTATTTTGGGGTGGTTTTTAAATTTACAGCTCCTGGATGAAATGGCCACGCTGGTATTCTTTGTTTTAACTGGGTATAAATTCCGTCCAGCTTCAGATAATCCCTACCTACAACTTTCTCAGGAAGAAGACGATTTGGAAATGGAATCTGTGTAAGAAGTCTCCCCTTTCTCCCCCCTCTTCTTTACCCTGACCCTTTTACCTAACTAACAGCACAGTGTGAATTGGACCAGCTGCTCTCAGCATTTTGTTGCTCCAGAGGTGGCTCCTCTATTTTTAGCAGAAGGAAATGGACACTCAGGCCCCAGGCTCTCTTATTTAGTTTGAAGTACAGCATCTGTCAAGCATTGTTCAGTCTTTTCAGGGAAAATAGAATTTGCCATCCTATTAAGCATTGTTGGAGCCTGCTTCCAATAACTCAGTGGTAAGAACTTGGGAATACACTTGACCTATTCAAAACTACCGAGAATAGGCAACCCTACTTCCTGTTGGGCCCCTGCCATTGGGAGCTTATGTCTGAAAATGGAATCATCCCAGTCATCTGTAAGTGCTAATTATCCTCAAATGTCATTATTGTAGAATAACTAAGTGGATCTTCATAGGTGGCACATTGACTTTGACCTGTATCTGAACATTAACTTGGGCTTTTCTGATTCACAAAGTAAGTGACTCTAGAGTTCTGTTTTCTGAGAGAGGGCAGTCATTTCCTAGGAAAGTGCATAGTGAATAAGTGTATTTGCTTGTTAACTCATGAAATATGATCAGCAGGATTAATTGTTGGGTTTGATGATTAGCCTGAGACTGAGTTTTTCCTTTCTTGTTTTCACTTGGTATCAAGTGTACTGCCTTCATTTCACCAAAGAAGACATTCAGGTGGGTAACAGATACATGTGGAAATGCTCACGATCAATAGCCATTAGAGAAATGCAAATCAGAACTACAGTGAGATACCATTTCACCTCAACAATGCTAGCATTAATCCAAAAAACACAAAATAAATGTTGGAGAGGTTGTGGAGAGACTGGAACACTTACACACTGCTGGTAGGGATGTAAAATGGTACAGCCATTTTGTAAGTCAATTTGGCACTTCCTTAAAAAACTAGAAATAGACGTACCATATAATCCAGTAGTCCCACTCCTTGGAATATATCCTAGAGAACTAAGAGCTGTCACACGAATAGATATATGCAAACCTGTGTTCACTGCAGCACTGTTCACGATAACAAGATGGAAACAACCTAGGTGCCCATCAACAGATGAATGGATAAACAAGTTATGGTATATCCACACAATGGAATACTGTGCAACGATAAAGAACAGCAGTGAATCTGCAAAACATCTCATAACATGGATGAATCTGGAAGGCATTATGCTGAGTGAAATTAGTTGCAAAAGGACAAATATTTTATGAGACCACTGTTAAAAGAATTCAAGAAAAGGTTTAAATACAGAAGAAGACATTCTTTGATAGTTAGGAGGGTAGGGAGGGAGGGAGAGGGAAATTCACTAACTAGATATTAGCCAAGAATTATCTTAGTTGAAGGGAAGGACAATACGCAATACAGGGGAAGTCAGTACAACTGGACTAAACCAAAAGCTAAGAAGTTTCCTGAACACAGCCAAACACTTCAAGGTACAGAATAGCAGGTGCGGGGGTCTGGGAACCATGGTTTCAGGGGACATCTAGGTCAGTTGGCATAATAAAGTTCATTAATAAAATGTTCTACAGCCCACTTTGGTGAGTAACATCTGGAGTCTTAAAAGCTAGCAAGTGGCCATCTAAAATGCATCATTTGGTCCCAACCCACCTGGAGCAAAGGAGCATGAAGAACACCAAAGACACAGGGAAAATATTAGCCCAAGAGACAAAAAGGGCCACATAAAGCAGAGACTCCATCAGCCTGAGACCAGAAGAGCTAGATGGTGCCCAGCTATCACCAGTGACCGCCCTGACAGGGAACACAACAGAGATTCCTTGACAGCAGGAGAAAAGTGGGGTGCAGAGCTCAAATTCTAATAAAAAGACCAGACTTCATGGTCTAAGACTGGAGGAACCCCAGAAGAAACGGCCCCCAGACTCTCTGTTAACCCAGAACTAAAACCATTTTCGAAGCCAACTCCTCAAACAAGAAGTAGACTGGACTATAAGACATAAAATGATACTTGTGAAGAGTGTGCTTCTTAGTTCAAGTAGATAGACGAGACTAAATGGGCAACTCCTGTCCGGAGGTGGGATGAGAAGGTAGAAAGGGAGAGGAGCTGGTTGAATGGACATGGGAAATCCGAGATGGAAAGGAGAAGTGTGCTGTCACATTATAAGGATAGCAGCTAGGGTCACATAACTAACGTGTGTATAAATTTTTATATGAGAAACTTAGTTGAGCTGTAAACTTTCACTTAAAGCACAATTTAAAAAAAAAAAAGAAGTATGCTGTCTTCAGCACAGGCAGCCTTTTGACTTCCGGTAGTTCAGAGGCTGACTCAGCCCATGCTGGGCTCCACTTAGCTGTTAGACCGGGCAGGTGGCATGGGACAGCTCTTTATGCTCAGCTCCACTACTGGGACAGTAGACGCAAGGCAGGTGCTACTGATGGGCCCAAAACAGCAACTCCTTGTGCAAAGGAAGAAATACCTTTTTTTAGATAGTGGAGGTGAAGGCAGGAGAACCCTCAGATGTGCCTTACCTAGAATTAGCAGAGTCTGAGCAAGTGACTATTGGATAAAGAGACACGAGTGAGAGTCGATCTAATAAGCAGCAGCATCTCCAAATGGGGCAATTGGAGACTAATAGAATACACTAAAATATAATGTATTTAGCCATCCCCTACTGAGGACCTTTAGCTTGTTGTATAAACGTTTATTGCAAAGTGTCTCTGGGGTCGGCAGCTAGACACAGAATGACTGGGTTATAGTTCGGGAGCATCTTCCACTTTACTGAATTGAACTCTGAAATGGCTGGATCAGGTGACGTTCCTGCCAGCAGTGTGGGAGTTCCTGTTTCACCACATCCTTTCCATCTGCTGTTCTATCTTGAAACATGGATACATAGTGGAGGTGTTTCTGTGTCATGTTTTGTTTTCTGTGTTTGTTTTGTTGTTGTTTCTCTCGGACAATATTTGATGATAGTGGTAACCATTTTAGCAAGAGGTTCTTTGTGTTAAAATCAGGAAATGAAGGATTCAGGGAGTAGACGAGAACAGACTGCCAGACTAGTAGGGCCTGGAGGGGAGTGTGTTCTTTATTCTGGTAAGATGTGGGAAAGGTTGGTTAAGTGAGGAATTTTGGAATGTTGGATCAAGGATTATCTTTTGGTTGCCTCATTTTACACACCTGTTACAAGGGTAGAGTACTCTGATTATGCTAGGTATTTGTCAGTAGCTCAGTGAACTGAGCTTCTCTTCAGTGGCAGAAAGGCTGCATGGGTGACAGCTACTGAGAGAGGGTCTAATATTTTAGCTCTCAACCAAATGAGAGTTCTACTTAGGGGATTGGTTTTTTTTTTTTTTTTTTTTAATTTTGTTGATCTTTTCAAAGAACCATCTTTTGGTCTTGTTAACTCTTTCAATTGTTTTTCTATTCTCTATTTCATTTAATTCTGCTCTAATTCTTACTATTTCCTTTCTTCTGGTGCCTGAGGGCTTCTTTTGCTGCTGTCTTTCTGCTTGTTCCAGTTGTAAGGCTAAATGTTTTGATTATGACCCTTTCTTCTTTTTGGATATGTGCATTTACTGCTATAAATTGACCTCTGAGCACTACTTTTGCTGTGTCCCAAAGGTTCTGGTAGGATGTGTTTTCATTCTCGTTTGATTTGATGAATTTCTTTATTCCATCCTTAATTTCTTTTATAACCCGGTAGTTTTTGAGCAAGGTGTTGTTCAGTTTCCATGTGTTTGATTTTTTTTCCCTTCTTTTTCTGTTGTTGATTTCTACTTTAATGGCTTTTTGGTCAGAAAAGATGCTTTGTAGTATTTTGATGCTTTGGATTTTGTTAAGGCTTGCTTTATGGCTAATATATGGTCTGTTCTGGAGAATGTTCCATGTGCATTGGAAAAGAAAGTATACTTGGCTGCTGTTGGGTAGAGGGTTCAGTATATGTCTATGAGATCAAGTTGGTTGATGGTAGCATTTAGCTCTTCCGTGTCTTTGTTGAGCTTCTTTCTGGAGGGGATTGGTTTTTCTATGAGCATTAGACCAGTTTTAACCTGTGAAAAAGAACTTTGTGAAATAGGCTAGTTGCACAGAGGAACAAATGAAGTTTAGGAGCCATCTGAGGTAAAGTACCTTTAAATCAGCAAGGAAATTATTCTGGGGATGTTCTTCTGGGGTTTCTCTTTGGCTGAGAACTCTACTGTTGAGAGTTCTGTGAATTTATAAGATGTGACATAGGAGAACAGGTCTGCGATAGAGGCTCTGGCCGTCAGCCTGCCATCCGTGCTCATCTGCAGGTGAGTGGAAGGGCTAATTGCAGCTTCTTGGTGACAGTGCAGTCATCCAGGGCTGTCATCTCCTTCTTCCACTTGGGGAAGTGCTGTTCCTGCATGGCATCTCTTAAATCCTCCAGAAATAACCCAAGCCAGAGGCAAGCAGAGCCCTCACCTCTGTTTTCTGGAAGGTCATTAGCTCTCTGTAAAGTGTCATGCACATTGATAGGTGTTTCCTGAAGGAGGGAGCTAGGTCTGAGCCCTGTCACAGAAAAGAACAACCTTTATGGGGAGTAATATTCCTTATGCCTTCCAGCACCCCCTCCACATACACATACATATCCCAAAACAAATCTACACTGGTTTCTTGCTAATAAGTCTTATCACTAAGGTCCAGCATTGGGGGCACGTGAACTCCATTCTGGGCCACTCACTGACTTTATAGACTGAGATATTGGATAATTTGTTTTTTACCTGTTCTCACCTCCTTTATCTGAAGCTAAGTTGTAGGAGTGCAGTGCATTTGGGAGAGTGAGTCTTGCCAGTTAATCCTAGGTGCAAGCTGTGCTCTCTTTGGGGATAGAGTGCCTTTCAGGAGCCCTGCTTCCACCCTTCCTCTGGCCTAGGCCTCTACGCAGTCCCCAGCAGGCCTAACACAGCTTTTCCCTCTGAGCCTGTGGAATGAAGATACAATTAGAAGTAACAGCAACTTTCTTTTTTTTCCCCTTCTATTTCTTTCAACATCTTTCTTTGGACTAAAGCTCAAAAAGGCTTACACATTTGGTAACATAATTTATTACAGAAAATTCAGCAAGTTAAAGAATTGGATGTAATTTTATTTATCAGACTTGATAGCCTCCCTATATGGCATGCCCATCCTCAATGATCTGAATTATTTCTGTCATCTTGAGAAGAAGTAGTGGGAGAGAAACATTTAGTGTGGGTTCCAGGGCTGGGAAGTTGTCTCCCTGGGGTTCCCCTTCCAGGAGGCTGTCCTCAAGGTTCTATTAACCTTTTACTACTTCCTGCATTCATTCAGGTGGGTGGAGAAGAAAAATGGAAACAGGCAATTGGAGACTAATAGAATTGTCTCTTTACTAGATCTTACTACATTTCAAGTCCAGAAAACATTTTTTAGTTTGTTATAGAAACAGATGTGTCTGTGGGCCACTTAGGCCCAAGTCTCCTTTGACTGGTGTGGCAGAAGGAGCACTGGGTGCCTGAGGCCCCTTTCTCCTCTTGCCTGGGTTTATTAGGCCCTTTTGGTTGCAATTACAGACACTTAGGCCACTGCAAGGAAAAGAGAGTTCACCATTTAGATGTAGAAGGAAAGCAGGAGGTGTGGCCCTGGAGCCAGCTGCTCTTTCCATCTCTGTCTGAGCCTCTGATCCTTCTCCAGGCCACCTCTCTTCTCTCGGGTATCCACTGCTCCTTTCTCCTCTCTGCCCTACACAGACTCTCCTATGCAGATCACACAGGCAGCACCTCTGCTTGGCTTAGCAGTGTTGCCTCCTTGCCTCACATCGGCTCAGGAACTCTACTAGCCAGCCTTCAGGTGAAGTCTGGAGTGCAACCCTAGCTCAAAGAACTGCTTCCCCAAGCAGGCACTGGAGGCGGAGAGGAATGGGCATCAGCCTTGGCAGGCAGAGGCCCGCCTGCCCTGTGCACTGAGTCTGCTTGTGCCTGTCTGTCAACGGCTCCATCATTCCTACAGGCAGTTGTGGAGCACCAGTTGTGCAGAAGTCCTGCCCTCAGGGAGCTCATGGTCTGACAGGTATAATAGAATATAGACAGGGCTGTAGTAGAGGTGTGTGCCTGGAGCCGAGTGGGCAGACATCTTGCCACCTTGGAGTGGCCGGGGCAGGCTTCTTGAAGGGTGAGAAAGCACCAGTCGGTCAAAGGAGGAATGAGCAGAGGCAAGAAGGGTAGGTTTCGCACCTGTCCAGACCTCACTTTCCCCATATGTGAAGTGAGTGATGGTGGTTGTGATCTGTGCAGCTCCAGGAGGCTCTGACTGGACCTCCAGAGTTACAATTTAGACTGAAAATCACCACTTCTCATGGCTTAACTTAAGCTTTGTAGAGTATCTGTCCATGCTGTGTCTAGGGCATTGGAGAATGGCTGTCTTTGGTACAGACTGCTGTTCTGATACTGGCTCTTCAGCTGTTTGGCACCCTTCACTGTTTGCACCAAAACTAGGACACCCAGGGAGGTGATTGGGAAGCTGCGAAGTTGCTGAAGCACCACCTCCTTGTGTCCCTGCTGGGGAGGCTCCAGAGTGTTAATCTAACCTAAGCTTGTTCTTTCTCACTGTTGCATTGTCTGAAACTTCAGCCTTAAGAGGAATCACTAGTGCAAGACTGCAGGGGTCTAGCAGGCTTACCTGCAACACTCTGGCCCACAGCCTTCCACACCCTGCCTGAGCCCACCCTTGACTCTTCCTGCCACATTCCCTCGTGGATCGGCCATACTGAGCCACTTAGCATTCCCAGCTGCTCCACGGAACTTTCTTTTTGTTTCCCCCATGCTTTTGCATGTTTACTTCTTTTCGGAAATTCCCCTGCCCTCGTCTCACCCCTCCATCTTGCTGATCAGCCCCTCCACATCATTCATTACATGCCTCAAAGCTTCCCCTGATTTCTTGAGCAGAGGTGATTTTTCTCACCCAAGCCATTATCAAACCTGTTTCCTTCTGCTACAGTCTATGTTTTAAGTGGCTTTGCATTGTTGGTCTATGAGACCACCTCTCTGCCAGGCTGGGGGCTCCATGAGCAGCAGTTCCTCTTCTCCCTTCTCTGTCTCTAGCACAGAGGCTGTCATGAAAGAGTAAAGTTGTTTTCTCAATTGGTTCACTACCTGGAAAGGAATGTTTTCTTAGGGAAGGAAAGGTAGAAAATGTTTTTCCCAAACCTACCTTCAAAACCACATCTGTGTTACAGTGAGTGTCCTTTGCCTCTCGGTGTCAACATATGTTGAACTCCTTGTCCTTTACTAGTCTTCTACTTTTTTGACAAGGTGCTAGAATCACAGAACTGTTCCATTATTACAGGGAGTGCTTCTGTAAGACTTTAGGTTACCTTTCTTTTCTGACCTAAGCAGATACGGAGAAGCGTAGGGGTTGCCTATGCTGGAGTTGGAAAGGCTGTGGTTCTTTTAGGCATACAGATGTACCACCTCCCTCTCTCCCAGTCTGGACAAGGTCACTGTAGAGCCAACTCTGTGTGTATCCCATTCCTCCTGGGAAAAAGTGTGATCTCTTCTTAATGAGGTCAGTCCTGAGATGTGAACCAGCCGACAGGAAGTGATACTGTGTTACGCCTATTGAGGCATTTTCTTTTGTTTGAGGGATGCTTTTACAGTCCCTGTGACAGCATCCGCAGGAATCCCTCGATTCACGTAAGAATCATGTTCTGGCAAAGAAAACCTCATTCTAATTTTGTCAGAGGTACAAATAACTTATGAATCTGAAGGAGTCTTATTTGAGACAAGTTCAGACTTGGGGGGAAGACTGGATGGCTTTGAGGGTTGAATATAGCAGCAACATGGTGGCAGAAAAAAGTGGAGAGGAGGGATTTTTCTTTCCCTACCCTGTGAAAATGTTTATTTACCATTAAGCCCAGATGGACAAACTCTAGATGTGTCACATGTAGGGCCACTATGTTACCATTTTTAGGTGACAAAAATTTTATTTTTTTGATTTGCATTTTTTTTTTTAATTGTACTTCAGGTGAAGGCTTACAGAACAAATAGTTTCTCATGAAACAGTAATACACATATTGTTTTATGACATTGGTTAACAACCCCACAACATGTCAACCCTCTCCCTTTTCGACCTTATTTTTTTTTTGGTGAAAATATACATAGCCAAATATACACCATTTCAAAAATTTCTACATGCACAGTTCATTGACATCGACTATGCTCTTCCAATTGTGCTGCTATTCTCACTTTAGATGAAGGCTTATAGAACAAAATAGTTTCTCATTTAACAGTACACATGTTGCCCTATGACAATGGTTAACCTCACAACACATCAACACTATCCTTACTCAACCTTGGGTTCCCTATCACCAGCTTTGCTGTCCCCTTCTGCCTTCTGGCCCTTGTCCCTGGACTGCTGTACCTCATTAGTCCCATTTGGTTTTATGGGGCTGTCCACTCCCCGGCTGAACGGTGAACCTTGGAAGTGACTTCACCACTGAGCTAAAAGGGTGTCTGGGGGCCATACTCTCGGGGTTTCTCCAGTCTCCTTTAGGCCAGTAAATCTGACCTCTTTTTTGTGAGTTAGACTTTTGTTCTACATCCTTCTCCCGCTCTGTCCAGAACCCTCTGTTGTGATCCTGGTCAGAGCAGTCAGTGGTGGTAGCCGGGCACCGTCTAGCTGTACTGGACTCAGTCCGGTGGAGGCCTTGGTAACTGTGGTCAATTAGTCCTTTGGACTAATCTTTTCCTTGTATCCTGTTCTTTTCAATCTCCCTTGCTCCCGAAGGGATGAGACCAGTGGAGTATCTTAGATGGCTGCTCACAGGCTTTTAAGACCCCAGACACTACTCACCAAGGTAGAATGTAGAACATTGTCTTTATAAACTGTGTTATGCCAGTTGAGCTAGATGTTCCCTGAGACCATGGTCCCAACAGCCCTCCTAGGTGAAAAAATTTTGTAGTTGGGAGAAGGATAGGTAGGGTCCTTGAAGAGAATGTATTGAATTGATTGAGTTTATTATATGAATTAGGAAATTCGTGTTGGTCTATGATGGGGCATAATTGCCTCATTATTTCCTCCTGTACTTAAGGGAGATGCTGGGCCTGGTAGTTTTTGACACTAGTTAATATCTCTTCTTGGTTTCTCCTGCTAGAGTCGCCCAGTTCCATCATTGATTCAGTGATCTTTACAGTTTGTCCAGCTCACATGTTGTTAGGCAAGAATTTATCTCCCCATAGACCCCTTCCTTCTCAAAGGATGTTTTGATTCACTCTTATGGAAGGGGCTGCCTTGCTTAGCTCCTCATTCTGTCTGAGGCCAGGGTTCTCCCATTTTTAGTTTGCACATTCAGTGAACATTTCTGTGGCACCTGCTCAGTGTCGGACACCAGGAGACAGTAAGGTCCCTGTCCAGAGGAGCACACAGAGTGGAGGCAGAGCTCACATGCTGACTGACAGGTGTTCAGCCTACCCACAGCCTGCAGAAACCAGGGCTTGGATTTGCAGAAAGCAGCCAGTTCTTTGTCTGTAGTGGTCAAACAATCTTTGATCCAGAAGCTTCCTGTAAAGCATGTGGTTCTGTCCCATGACTCTGAAATGATCCATGGTGGCTGGTTGTTGTAAATGTCTGGACAGCTGATTAACTTTGTTTTTGAATGCTAGTTATGATACAGATCTTGATCTCAAAATTGTAACTGTTGTATATATGTGCACCATAAAAATTCTGGAGGCAATGACAGAGAGAGATTAATGATGATTGTAATAGTCATAGCTGATACTGATTGATTTGGGTACATTGGAGAAACTCATTTTCCCCTAATGACAGTTCTGGGAAACATATTATTTATCATACACGTGCACATTTATCATGCACAGAGAGGTCAAGTGATTTGGCCAAGGTTACCTAGCTAGCAAAGTTTCCTGGGTGATATAAATGGTTAAGTGCTAGACTATTATTAGCTGAAAGGTTGACAGTTCAAACACATCCAGAGGCACTTCAGAAGACAGGCCTGGTGATGTGCTTCTGAAAGTTCACAGCCTTAGAAGCCCTATGGGGCAGTTCTGCTGTGCACACATGGGGTTGCCATGAGTCAGAATTGATTTGACATTGACTTGACGCCAACTAACAACAGCACAACAGCTAGCAAGAAGGAAGTCATGACTTGAACCCATATCTGTCTGATGCCAAAGCCATCACCCTTACCCGATGTCTTAATTATCTAGTGCTGCTATAACAGAAATACCACAAGTGGATGGCTTTAACAAAGAGAAATTTAATCTCTCACAGTCTAGGAGGCTAGAAGTCCAAATTTAGGGTGCCAGCTCCAGGAGAGAGCTTTCTCTCTCTTTCAGCTCTGGGGGAAGGTCCTTGTCATCAATCTTACCCTGTCTCGGAGGTTCTCAGTGCAGGGGCCCCGGGTCCAAAGGACACCCTATTCTCCTGGCTTTTGTTTCTTGGTGGTATGAGGTCCCCTTGTGTCTCTGCTCACTTCTCTCTTTTATATCTCAAAAGAGATTGACTCAAGACACAACTTAACCTTGTAGGTTGAGTCCTGCTTCATTAACATAACTACCTCTAATCCAGGGCTCCATTAACATCACAGAGATAGGATTTACAACACATACGAAACTCACATCAGATCACAAAATGTAGACAATCACACAATACTGGGAACCATGGCCTAGCCAAGTTGACACACGTTTTGCGAGGGACACAATTATCCATAACACCCACTCTACTTCCAGTCACTGTGCTTCATTGAAGATGGCCTTTTACTATAAGACTCAGATTTTCCTGATTTTTTTTTCCCCCTTATTTAGAGTGACGACATCAGGGGTGATGGAGAACATGAAGAAAGTCAAGAAGGTGATCAATGGCTCCATAGAGCCTCAGGGCGATTGGGAAGGCACCGCGTGAGGAGCCAGCTTTGAGAATGGCACTGTCAAAGAAAACTTTTAATTTATTAATAGTCCTATTGGTGAGCAAGAGCAGTTGGCATCTCCCAGAGCGCGTGACTGGGAGCAAAGTGCCATGGAAACCAAATTTTTTCCTCTCTTTTATGGAAACTGGATCTGTGGCTGGTTTACAGGCAGCTAGATTCTTCAGATGGGCATGATGGTGAAGGGAATGTAGAAAGGAAGAGGAGGATAAAAGGAAGAACCTGTTTTTAATTTTTATCTTTTTTTTTTAGTTGGGAGGTCTTAAGGTATATGCACTTGTGACCCTGAGTGTGTTGCAGGAATGTTGGTGATCGCAGGGGTTGCGGGAAGGGAGGGCATGAGGGGTGTGTGTGATGCCAGTCATGGATAGGGCAGGGCTTTAGAAGTGAGCAGATGTCAAGCAAAGGACACAGGGACTTAGAAAGAGGGGACAAAAATGAATGAAATTAGATTATTTTAGATAGCAGAGTTAGGAATTACCTTGGTCAAAATCCAATTTAGTATATAGAACTTGTCCCCAGGATCCTGGTCCTGGATGTTGCCCCAGACTTTTATCGCAGATTCTGAAAGTGACCAGGAACCAACAGCTTTAGAGGCCCAGTGGTCATCTTTCCAGGAAGGGCTCTGTCATCTTCAGGCAGTAATGTCACTGTTAGGGCTACAGGTCTGGGACACAGCCCAGTTGGTGGGAATTTGTTTTCTTGATTGAGATGTATTCTGTGTTGCCTGATGGATGGAAAGAAGTGTACTTTTAAGCTCAAAAAGCACTCTCCTGTAAGATTTCTCCAAACACCTGGTTTTCCTGACTGTACAGGGCAGCACTGTCTCTTGTTTCCCTCTCCTCTTGCGGCTTATGTGTCTTGTGTGATCAGAGTATGGAAAAAAATGGGAAGGAATTTTGCCTAACGAGCAGCTGGGAGCAGAAAGGGTGTTTAAGCAGATTCTTAAATGCAAGCAAGTCATCATCATTAAAAAGCTTTTCCTATAAGCTAAATAGGATTTCTAAATAGAGGAATTAAACAGACATGGTTTCTATATTACAGAATTATGTATGTGAAGACAATGAGTGCGATTAAACAGAGATTTACTCTCAGGGATTTTTAGGTTCCCTTCCAAACTTTCAGAGCATGGGGATGAATGTGGATAGTCGTCTAAAGTGAACAGTATTACAACCCCTAGATAGTTATTTGAATAATGGGGCAAGCTCAGAGGGTCTGTTGACACAGAAGGCTCACCAGTGCTTGGTGATAGGAGACCAAAATGTGGCCCTGTCAGGAACGCTTAATGCTTGGGGTGTCAGCTCAGCGGGGTTACTTCAAGTGCCTGGGTGTGTCAGAAGCTAGAACTCACCCTTGCCTGGGATTGTCAGTGAGCCACACTTGTAGGGGACAGGAGCCACCTGGGGAGTGGACAGTGACAGTCTCTGGGACTGACTTTTCTTACCTCTAGGTTAGAAGGGTTAGTCATAAACAACAGGGTTTAGGGACGGCAATCACTCTCCTAGATTTGGGAACCTGAAAAGTCTGCTCCAAAAACAGGTGTTTTGCTTCTCCTGTGCCATTTTCATTTCCTAAGTGACCGATGAGGAAGCAAGTATTCTCTTCCTGCACTTTTATTAGCCGTCTGTGCTCTGTCCAGCCCAACCTTCAGTCTCAGTTTGACTAAGCACAGATAAGCACCTTCCAAAGCCATGTTGGTCGCCACTCCGCAGGTATTTCAGAAAAGGTTCATCTATTTTTTTTCATCTTCAGGAGAAGGGTAAATGGTAATTTACCCCAAGTATTAATTTAAATGGTCTTTCTTTTCTTTTTTTCTTTTAAATTAACTTGGAGAGCTTTGTCACTTCAGAAATGTGTCTCATGCTGTGGCCACCAAAACCCTCTTTGGTACTTCCTTCAGAGGGACTCATGTACTGTTTCTCCTGCAAGTAGATACTGTTGACTAAGCAGTAGACTTCCTGGAAGGAACAAAAGGTGTGATGAAACCTCCCTACTAGGAGGGGTCTCCATGGAGGTGTCCTCATTTTACATGTTTGATTTTTAAAGCAAAGAAGCTAGTGAGTGAATGAGAGAGCAAGAATGTGAATGTGTGTATGGACAAGCGCTGTTTTTCCGATTGGACAGCTCCATCACGGGAGCCTGGCTGCTGCTGTTCCTGTCCCATCCCCTGCCTCCTCACGGACGGATATGAGCCTCAGCAGTCTTACTAGCATGTAGTATTGGGCTTCTCTGTGGGACAGGGCATTTAAATCCCATGTATACCTCTAGGCTCATTCACAGAATTACTGAGTTGCTGCATTTTTATAGCCCTGTCTCTTCTGGAGCAGGAATATACAATTGAGATACGGTAGTGTTTTAGAAATAAAGGCTGACCACAGTCTTCCTAACAAGAGGTTGTTCATCTGTGTCCTGTATTGTAACTGGTAGAAGGTTTGAAGTTAGGCTGATGATTAAGAAGAAAATCAAAAACCGAGTCCAAGATTGGAAAAACAGGTGGTGGTTCAAGTTTTTAAAAAATTATTTAAGCTTTCGGTTCTGCTCAGTAAATTGTTCTTCTCTTTCTCCATCGCTTAATAGCTGTGACCCACGACTCACCTCTGTTCTTGAGTAAAGATGACTGATTGGGGCCCAAAGCCAAGTAGTTTCATCAGCTAACCAGCCCCTCCTGCAGCCGTATTGTAGCAGTCCATTTGGATTCATTGTAATACAGTGTTTGAATGGTTAAGCCCTTCAGTATTTCAGGGGTTGGGTGCATACCACAGAGAGATTGGTGGTATTTATAGCTCTGCTTTGTACTCCTCCCTGTTTCTGCCTACACAAAATACCCATGTTTTCTTTGAGAAATCTGTCCTGGAGAGGACGTACTGCTGGCTCTGAAATTTGAGGAAGTAAGGGGTCTTGTTTTCCTTTAATAAAGTGTTTGTATTTTGCCAGAAAATTATTTCTTGGACAACAAGAAAAATAAATGATCTCTTAATCCTGGCTCTTAACAGTGGTCAAGGACTCCGTCTGCCTTGTTTTTGGTCCCTCAGTGCTTTAAAATTTTAGAAACAATGCATTTTATAGTGCTAAATATGACTGTGTGAGTTGGCAGTTTCCTGTAAGGAGAAGCTTAGTCCAGTGTAAAAGGTGGTTTCTCAGACCATGGCCTGAGTCAGTTCAGTTTTCTTTCAAAACACCGCTTTAGAATAAAACTTCCAGGTTCCTCCCCCGCCCACCCCGGACATGTCCAGCCTAATCACAGGCTACTTCATGTGACTGTTAGGGTAAGATTTCTGTTCCCATATTATGATGTCATCAGGATCTCTGCTCTCTCTTGTTCCACAGCCTGCCCTCCCTCCTTCCTCCCACCCCTTGTGCATCCCTCCTCCATGCCTCCTTCTCCCCCTCTGCCCGTGCATATTGATTGAGAGCCCCACGTAGGTTGGGTCTGGGAATGCGGGCTAAAGGCTTTGGTGCATTGCAGCGTTTTCTCCCAGCAGCTATGTGAAGGATGTATTTTCTGAGCTAAGGAGAATTTTATCAAGAGTGAGTGCATACTAATGCTGTATGTTATTACTTTGGATTATGTATGATGTTCTTCCTCAACACTAAAATGTATGTCTTGTTCTGTATGTAAAAGTGTCTACTACAAGGAACCAGTCCTTATGGACCAACGAAGAACATAAAAGATGTCTGTTTTAATTGTGGATGGTGTTCTGGCCATCTCCTCCATCCTAAAGCATTTTCTTCGAGGAAGGCTCTTAGAACATTAAACAGTCTGATGAGATGTGGCCCTGCTCTATACACCCAGTAAACTGGCAGAACCGTTCATGCTTCTCACTGCTAGGCTATTGAATTTCAAAGGAAACAGATCCTGCCCAATTCCTCCATCCCTTTTTCCATACTCCATACCTCACTCCTCTGCTTTTCTCTGCCCTACACCTGGCCTTTTAGTGAACTCAGAATGCGCTAATCCCAGGATGCTGCTTTTTTTTTTTTCCTTTAGGACTCAGTAAGTTAATTGCTTCCCCACTAAAGAAGTTAGACTTTGACTCAGTACCTCTTGGTATATCAAAAAGTTATTCACCTGGAACATACCAAATGCTCTAAAAGATCTGCTCTTTACTCTGATTTTCCCTGGGCTGTCTTTGGCAGGGAGTCTTTAAAAGACATCCACCTGAGTTGATGCTAGTGTTTGTCACTACCTGGAAGGTAGTTATTGATCAGCAAGCTGAACATTCTCCATATTCCCTAGGGGCCTCTTTTGTAGCCCAGCAATGCATCTGTGCCCTGTGTGCATGGTTTATCCTTGAAAAATAGATAATGTTTTTGGATGGCTCTCTGCTGGGGCATGGGACCTGTGTGCCTCCTGAGAGGCAGAAGAAAGCACACTTAGGGAGGGGCCAAGGATGCAGGGAGCAAGGATTTGTGATGAACCAGGGACCTGTTGGAATTCTGATGGTGAGAAGTCTGCAGACATACTGTTTGGGAAGGAGGATTTCTGGATGAAGTCAGTAAAGGTGAAAGGGAAACAGGAAAGCTAACTCACCTGCAGGACAATGAGTTTATTTTCATGTAAGGTTTGAGATTTTGTAATGGGCAGCCAGATCAGATGTGGAGGGGGTGGCAGGAACAGTGGGGTCAGCCTTCTTAGCATTTAAGGTACTGTTACAGAAGGATTTAAAAATCCATCCACACACGGGAGTTTTCAGACTCTGTAAGCAGCTTTTGCAGATGGTAAATTGGATTTGCCTACTCATGTGACCTCAAAAGAAGTCAGATATACTCAATCCAGAAATAAGTTTCATTTGGGGGAGGGCTTGCAAGTATGTAAATATCATTTTGTTTTCCAGATTAGATTAGGATACAGAAGGAGTTTTCAGTATTTTTTTAACAGTAATTATCATTGAAGAGTATTTTTGTAAACCTACCGAGTTGGGGTTCAGATCAAGATGGTATGTGGGACAGATTCTCTTGCTGTGGTGCAAATGTGTAAAATAAAGATTCAGTGACAGAAATATATGTTTGTAATCCTAGGGACTCCCTGACTGCTTGGTGCCCTCACTCTTCTACCCCCTCTCATAATTTTTTTCTTTGTAATGTTTGTTCATTAAATTAGTTAACTGCCTCCCGCCTGCTCCCCCTGACAATAGTGACACCTACTAGAGAAGTTCCAGGTATCTTAGCAGGTCTGTGGCAGCCGCTATTGAAACTCAAAGTTGACTTCAACTCCAGAGGCTACTCTTGGTAACAGACTAAAAATAAATTGTAGTTTATCAATGTCCTGCCAGCATTTGAGTGGGGTAGGGTGGGAGGAGGCTGCCTTTTGAATCAGGACCTGGGTGCTGCTGCCATATGAGGGGAGTTAGACAGAGGAGACTAGGGGCAAAGCCCCAGACTGACAAGCTTACCTGTACCTTCTCTTGCCATCAGTTATGAAAGTATTTGAGCCTCTGTGGTACAAATTATCCCACATGGGCATCATAGAAATCCAAGATTTTAGATTCAAAGCACTTTTAGAAGTCATCCAATCCCAAACCCCCCCCTTTTTTGACTAAGAATGTTTTAAATTCATATGTAGTTTATATACAGTAAAGCTCACTCTTTTTAAATGTACCATTCAATGAGTTTTGACAAATGTGTATACAGTTCTGTAGCCACTGCCACAATCAAGACAGAACTTTCCCACCATCCCGTGAAGTTCCCTTGTGCCCTTTCCCAGTCACAACTGCCTCCTTTCCAAAACTGCCACAACCACTGATCTCATTTCTCCACCGTAGGTTAGTTTGCCTATTCTAGAACTTCATACTAATGGAATCATACAGTATGAACCCTTTTTGTACCTGGCTTCTTTGGTGCAGCATAATAGTTTTGTGATTCATCCATCTCAATGCCCTAAATTTAAAGCTACAAAAATTGAGGCCTTGAGAGGGTTGTGGACCCCCCCGCCCCAGGTCACCCAGCTAATAAGTGTCAGGGCTGAGACAGGAACCCAGGTCTCCTGACTCCGACTTTGTTGGGTGTAGTGATTAAGCTGAGGGCTTGACCTAGTGCCTGCACAGTAAGGGTTCAGAAAGTGGCTCTATTAGTTGCTGCTATTATGTTTATAATAATGTTAAAATGATCCTCAGTTTAGCACATCACAGAAGTTCAGAATGAAAAGGGCCCTTAGAATCCACATCACTTGGCCAAGGTTTTCCACCTACTGACGATGCCACTCCCACAGCTCTTGTCCCCTGACTCCAGAGGCCTTGGATCACCAAGGGTGTCTATGAAACCAAGTGAGGAGCAGGGCTGGGGCCTTCTGAGGGGAGGAGCCCAGGAATCAACAAGACTCAAGGATGAAAGAAGCTGAGAGGCAGCTAGGGAAGAGAGCAGCTGAGAAAAGACTTGCAAGGGACCTTGGGGATCATCTAATCCAGTGGTTCTCAAGTGTTAGTGGGCATCAGAATCCCAGGGAGGATGCAGAGTCAGTGGGGCTCGTGTGGGACCTGAGAATTTGCATTGCTAATGCATCTCTACTTTTGAGAACCACTGATCTAACCCAGCTCCGCCTTTCTCAGCATATGTGAGTGCCCATCTTTCACGGAGCTCCTGCTGCTCAGCTCCATCCCTGCCTGGTGGGGTTACAGTGGTTATCTGGTGAGGGAATGCAAGCAGGGGCCAGGCTGAATGGCTGCTCTCCTTGACCCTCTTGTTAATGGGGCCCCTTGCTGTTTCCAGGTCTCCTTGGCAGCTCCTTCCTCCCCCACAGCCAGTCTAGAGTTTTCTCGGTTAGAAACACAGTTGTCCAAGCTTTAAAGGCAGTGGAGCCTGACACTTCAGGACATGGGTTTTGAGTTAAAAGACCCTGCATGAGCAGCCATATAAGATACAACTGTTGGTCTCTTCCCTTCTGGAGCAAAAGAGTATGAAGGAAACCAAAGACTCAAAGTAGAAACTAGTCCACAGGACTAATAGCCCTCATGAACCACAACCTCTTCTAGCCTGAGCTGCCTGAGACCAGAAGTAGATGGTGCCCAGCTACCACTACCAACTGCCCTAACCAGAGACGCAGTAGATGGTCCCGGACAGAATGGGAGAAAAATGTGGAACAAAATGTTAATTCCTAAAAAAGACCAGATTTGACTGATAGAGACTAGAGGAACCCCTAAGATAACCCTTTTAACTTGGAAGTGAAGCCATACCCGGAGGTCACCTTTCAGCCAAATAATAAATTGGCTTATAAAATAAAGTGTCACCCCTGAGTAATGTGCTGTCTTAATCAAATATATGTGACCAAATGGTCAACATTTACCCAAAAGCAAAGATGAGAAGGCAAGGAAGCTAGTCACATGGAGACAGAACAAAGAGAATGGAAACAATGAGAATGCTGACACATTTCAAAAGTTGTAACCAATGTCATGAAACAATTTGTATAGAAATTTTGTTAAATGGGAACTGAATTTACTGTGTAAACTTTCACCCAAAACACAATAAAATAGTAAAAAAATAAGAGTGTGACGACGTCTTCAGTTGCTGAACCTCGTTCAGTGGGGTCATATGAAGAATGGCCCGGCACCCAGCATGTGCTCAGCAGATGAGAGCCCTGAGGTGTGTGCTGCCCTGCCCCATCGGGCTGAGCTTCACTCAGCAGAACCTCCTCTGAGGTGGATAGGTAGTTTCAGAATATGCCCTGCCTTCTCTTTTCGAGCTTTCCATCACAAAGGTATTGATTGCACAGACACAATCCAGCCAATAACTCCAAAGTGAGCTGAGGAGATAGACTTGACCTGCTGGCCCCACAGATGGGGTCATATCTTGAGTTTACGGAATGCTTACTCTGTGCCAGCATGGACAAGGCTGGCATGGTGAGTACTCTTTAAATATTGACTGGGTGCCTTAATCTCCACAAGAGTGTCGTGAGGCTGTTACACATGAGGAACTGGGGCTCAGAACAGTTCGGTAACAGGCTGTAAAAGCCAGGGCCATGATTGACAGATTCCAAAGGGACAGAGCTACTGGTCAGCTACAGCATCTGATTTCTTCACATTTTACAGGAATCCCATCATCTCGGGCTGGTCTCACATATTAACAGTTGTCATTGGTGGAAAAATGGAGATACATAATTGTCAACAGATAACAGTCCAGTAGGAAAATCTTCTTAAGTCTGGGAGCTATGGGGAGAATTAACGGGGTCCTGAGTAATGAGATGCTGCAGGCCTTCTGGTTTCTCTGTTCTAGTAAAACGGACAGTGAACGTCTGTCTGACCCAAATATGCCTTGCTGCTTGCTGGGGAGGGAACAGCTGACCACCTCTTAGGACCCTCAGTAAGCCCCCTCAGTGCCTACTGTGGGCTACTTAATTGCAGCTGCCTTTGGGTGTCCTGCCCTTCAACCAGGAACCTGACAGATCTGCAGATTGATAGCTGTGCAGTCCCTCAGGCTGTTACGATTTAGGCTGGGTAAATGGGGTGAGAAAAAAAGTGCTGATTTCCTCCTTCCCACAGTGGCTATCAGGGCTATCTGGGCTCCAGCTGCGGCAGGAGGACTGGCTGGTCAATTCCTGGTTCTTACTGTAAGGCCACACGCACAGTGGAGCGTTTCTGAGAATTGGACCCCAAGGCACTGGCCCTTCCAGCCCCCATGAAGAGAAACTTGCTTAGCAGAGCTGGCTGTTAAGGGGTCTGTTTGACCTGCTTAAAACCAAAAAAACCAAACCTGTTGTTGTCCAGTTGATTCTGACTCACAGCATAGTGACTCTAGGACAGAGTAGAACTGCCCCACAGGGTTTCCAAGGAGCAGCTGTTGGACTCTGCCAGCCTTTTGGTTAGCAGCCAAGCTCTTAACCACTGTCACCAGGGCCCCTTGATGTGCTTAAGGCTGTGCTTTATATCACCTCTTCCTGAACATTTTGCAAGGCAATGCTGGCCTTCCTAAAATTAAAACATCTGGGGAACTAAGGTTGGGGCCCCTCATCAGCCATTCTGGTTATGCACTTAGAAATAACGACATCTCTCTCATTCAGAGCTATGGCTCAGTCAGTGCACATTGCTGACAATGAAAGTACTTGTCCACACACTAGTATTTTCAGGACCACAATATAAAATTAATTAGTAGTAAGTCTGGTATAAGACATGCTGGGGAGTAGGATTTGGGACTCTGGGGGGAGAAGAAAAAGCCATGGGAACAGGGAACATTTGTATGTGCATTTCCTCAACTTCCCCCACATAGCACCTGGTTTCCTCCCCTTCTTCCCATTCCATCTTTTCAGAGACTTTGCTATCACTCAGTCCCCCTACCCTGCCCCATCCCTGAGCATCTACACCTTTTCCATTTCAACTGATTCATTCCTATCAACTTCTACGCTTGTTCAAGTTTTCCCCCAATCCACCCCTACACCCGCTTTCAGGCCAAACTTCTCTCAGGTCTACTTTACCTTCCAGCTACCCCAACTCGGCTGCAGTCTGGTTTACACCGTGCCAGGTTCTGGCCAGAGTCACCTGCAACCCTTTAGCAGTTGCCATCAAGTTGACTCCAACTCATGGCAACCCCATATGGAAAACCTGCTCCATAAAGTTTTCAACAGTTGATTTTTCAGAAGTAGAGCACCAGACCTTTCTTCTGAGGCACCTCTGGGTGGACTCAAACCTCTACCCTTTCAGTTAGCTGAGCACGTTAACCATTTACATCACCCAGGGACTCCCCTAAAGCCTTATCCCCCCAAAAAACCCATTACCATTGAGGTGATTCCGACTCATAGTGACCCTATAGGACAGAGTAAAACTGCCCCATAGGGTTTCCAAGGAGCAACTGCTGGATTTGAACTGCTGATCTTTTGGTTAGCAGCCAAATGCTTAACAACTGTGCCACCAGGGCTCACTAAAACCTTCAGGGCTTGGTTATTCTTTGATTGCAGCAGCTTGTGACACATGGGCCATTTCTTCCCCTCTTGAGGCACTCACCCTTGGCTCCCATGACATTACACTCCCCACCACCCACCTAGCACTCTACACACCTATCAAATTAGACTTCCTGTGGTTTTCCTTCTCTCTCTGGCTGCTTGGCTATAGTCGGCTACCCTCGTCCATCCTTTCATTGTGGGTGCTTTGGGGCTCTGTCCCAGCCCTTGCCCTCGCCAGTGGCACATCAAAACCATGCTTCTGCAGTTGAATTACCACACTCCCTCTGCAGTCCTGGTAAATGTGGTCCAGGCCAAAAACCTGGGACTTGGCCTCGCTGTCTTCCTTTCCCCCATTTCCACCCGAGTCCTGTTGTTCAGATCTATCCACTTCTCTCTCTCCACTACCCAGGTCAGCCACTTTAAACCCTCACCTGTATTACTGCCTCAGCCACCTTCCAACTTGTGGCCTGATCTCTAGTCTTGACCTGTTTCCAGGCTAGTTGCCACACTTCAGCCAGAGTGACCTTTGAAAAGTGCCTGCCCACTGTGTTAAACATAGAGATATACAACAGTGAACAAGGAGGATACAAAATCAATACACAAAAATCAATTGTAAAACGAATATACCAAAAGGAAAAAACAAAAAATCAATTGTGTTTCTATACGCTTGCAATGAACAATCCAAAAATGAAACTCAAGAAAACAATTTAAAATAGCATCAAAAAGAATAAAATATTTAGGAATAAATGTAACAGAAGTGCAAAAATTATGTTCTGAAAAATATAAAACATTGTTGAAATAAAGAAGACCTTAAATAAATGGAAAACCCAATTGCTGTCAAGTCACTTTGGCTCATGGCAACCCAATGTATGTCAGAGTAGAACTGTGCTCTATAGGGTTTTCAATGGCTGATTTTTTTGGAAGTAGATCGCCAAGCCATTATTCCAAGGAGCCTCTGGGTGAACTTGAACCTCCAACCTTTTGGTTAGCAGCCGATTACATTAACCATTTGTACCACCCAGGGACTCCTCACACCCACTGGGATGGCTATAATAAGATAGTAACAGTTGTTGGTGAGGATGTGGGGAAATTGGAACTCTTGTACACTGCTGATGAGAATGTAAAATGGTGAGCCACATTGGAAAACAGTTTCACTGTTTTGCAAAAGATTAAACAGAGTTACCATATGACCCAACAATTCTACTCCTAGAGAGTTATGACCCAGCGATTCTACTCCTAGGTATATACCAAGAGAAATGAAACACATCTACACAAAAACCTGTACACAAATGTTCATAGCAGCATTAATCATCATAGCCAACAAGTGGAAACTACATAAATGTCTATCAACAAATGAATGGATGAATAAATGTGCTATATCCAATAAAATGGAATGTTATTTGGCAATAAAAAGGAATGAAATTCTGATACCTGCTACAACATGATGAACCTTGAAAACATTATGCTAAGTAAAAGAAGCCAGGCACAAAAGGCCACATATTCAATGATTCCATTTATATGATATGTCCAGATTAGGCAAATCTATAGAGATAGAAAGTAGATTAGTGGCTGCTTAGGGCTGGGAAGTATTGGGAGATAATGCGGGGTGAGTGCTAATGGGAACAGGTTTCTTTTTGTGGTGATGGTTGCACAACTATGAATATATTAAAAACCATTGAAATGTACCCATTAAATGGGAGAATTGTATGGTATGTGAATTATATCTCAAAAAACCTGTTACCAAAAAAAAAAAAAAATTTAGCAAGGAGTTTATATTGTAGGCCTAACTCCGCCTGTACATTGCCAATTACCCATCCCCAACCAATTAAGTCATATTTTGGGGGGGTAGGGCATGGGCATCTGTAATTATCTTTAAAGCTCCCCAGATGATTCTAATGTCTACAAAAGTTTACAAAACTCTAATCGAATGGGTTCCCATTGCTGTCAAGTCGATTCCAACTCATAGCAACACTATAGGACAGAGTAGAATTGCCCCGCAGGGCTCCCGAGGCTGTAATCTTTACGGAAGCAAACTGCCACATCTTTCTCCTATGGAGGGGCTGAGGGGTTCAAACCTCCGACCGCCCAGTTGGCAGGTGAGTGCTTAACTGTTGACCACGAGGGCTTCTTGGTTTAATGGGAATAGACTAGTAAATAGACAAGGTGCGCTGTGATCAGAGCTGAGAGGAGTATGTGGGAGCACAGAGCTGGTGCACCCAGCCCAGTCTAGAGAGTGGTCAGGGAGGACTTCATGGAAGAAATACCACTCAAACTAACCTGTGTAGGATGAGTTAGTTAGTGAAGGGGTTGTTGGTGGGAAGGTATTCTGCTGAAGGGGAACAGCATGTACTAAGGCCAGTGGTGAGAGCCTGGCACATTTGGACAACCCAGAAGAGCTGGAATCATGAAAGGAGGCATGGGCCAGGTCAGGAGGCACTGTGCTAAGGCAGAGAGCTACTGGCAGGGTTTAACAGGGAGTAATATGGTCTGACTGCACCCTGATCCACACACCAGTAATTACAGCACAATGGAGTGATGTAGGAGACATCTTTTGGCTGCCTTTTTGGCCTTCATTCCCCTCTTCCCTTTTCCAGGCAGGACCTCGTTTTCCTAGATTGGTGGGACTGACCCCACCTCTAGCTCTAGACTTGATTGGTTTAAACTGGTCAGCATAAACCCCACACCCCAGCAACTGGTTCAAGAATAAGCACATGGGAGGCAGGGCCAAGATGGTGGAGTAAGTCATACGCTTCCTGTGATCCCTCTGACAACAAAGACCCCAAAAAACAAGTGAATCAATTATATATGACAACCTAGGAGCCTGAACATCAAAGACAACATTGAGTAGTTAGACTGAGTGGCAGGGGGAGGGAGAGATGGTTCAAGCAGTCAGGAGTTGCTGGACCTGACCTGGCCAGCACAAGCACCCTGCACGTTGGATCGGCTAGTGCACGAGGGGTGAGGAAAGCAGTGGCACTCAGGACCCGTCTTCCACATTGGGAGAGACCGAGCGGCAGAGTCTGCTCAAGCCTCCAGAACCAGCGAGAAACAGCAGGAAACAGCACTCAGTTGGCAAAAGATAAGTAGAAGTGTCTAACCTACCATGCAGATAAAAAAAAAAACCTTTTGAGAAGTACCTCTCTCCCATTAACCTGTCCCCTCCCTGCTCTGCTCCTGGTCTCTGTCTAGCTTCAGTGATTGCTGCTCTCCCTGGGCTGGAAGTAGGACCCATCGTGCACCCTGAGCCATTCTCCTGGCTTTGGAGAGGCAACAAATTAACAAACAGGAAAAAATAATCTGCCAGCTCCCCTAAGTTGAGAATTCAGGGCAGGCACAGCTTCTTTGCCTAGGCACAGGAGTAATGGGTCCACAGACTTTGAATGCCTTTCACCCCTGCATAGACCTGTGTGGGCCCTCATTAGCACAGTACAACAGGGTATATACCTGAAGCCTGTCTTCATCTGTATCAGCTATAAGGGGGAGTGGCAGATTCATGACATTTGACACCGCCCTGCCCATAAAGCAGGGTCCTCACCTATGCACATCAGGGGCCTGAGGACTGGTGGTTCCACCCAAGCCACCAAGCCACCCGAGATAGGGGTCCAACAATAAGTGGTGCCTTCCAGTCCTTACAGCCAACAGCATTGGGTGCCCATAGTCCAGCTGCAAAACCCACCTACCTATGCACTCTAGGGGCCAGGGACAAGCCTTCTACCCGGACACTCAGGGACAGCAGTCAGCCCCCTGCATTGATCAATGCATGACCTCCTACTGCAGCCAGATACCTGTGCCTACTCCAATCACCCCTGCCCGTCTAGGACTGTAGGTGAGAGCATGAACCACACACTCACTGACCAATGACCTGGACACCGAAACTGAATCCACAGAAGAAAAGTAAACGGACTCCTGGGCTCACAAACCTAGTAACACCTCTAGCCACATGGAGACAGGACATGAGAGCTTCAAAGACGCCCATAATCAAACTAGCTCACACGAGCAGCCTATTTGGGCATATCAAAACAAAACAAAACAAAACAAGAAGCTAGAACACAGTAAGCAAACGTAAATATAGTAACATTGATGGCTCAGAGAGAACAGTCAATATCAAATCACTTAAAGAGGCAGACCATGATGGCTTCAGCAAGCTCCCAAAACAAAGAAGGAATTTTCTGGAGGAAGAGAACTTCTTAGAATTACCAGAGATAGAATACAAAAGATTAATATACAGAACTCTTCAAGAGATCAGGAAGGAGATCATGCAAAATGCAGAACAACCCAAAGAACATACACACAAAGCAATAGCGAAACTTAAAAAGGTTATACAAGAGCATAATGACAAATTTAACAGGCTGCAAGAATCCATAGAGAGACAGCAAACAGAAATCCAAAAGATTAACAATAAAATTTCAGAATTAGACAACTCAATAGAAAGTCATAGGAGCAGAATTGAGGCAATGGAATTCAGAATTAGTGAGACTGAAGATAAAGCACTTGACACCAACTTATTTGAGGAAAAATCAGATAAAAGAATTTTAAAAAATGAAGAGACCCTAAGAATTATGTGGGACTCTATCAAGAGGAATAACCTATGAGTGATTTAAGTACCAGAACGGGGGGAGGGGGGACAACAGAAAATACAGAGAATTGTTGAAGATTTGTTGGCAGAAAACTTCCCTGATACCATAAAAGATGAGAAGATATCTATCCAAGAAACTCATTGAACGCCACACAAGGTAGATCCCAAAAGAAAGTCACCAAGATATGCTATAGTCAAATTTGTCAAAACCAAAGATAAAGAGAGAATTTTAAGAGTGGCTAGGGATAAACAAAAAGTCATCTACAAAGAAGAGTCAATAAGACTAAGCTAGGACTACTCAGCAGAAACCATGCAGGCAAGAAGGCAATGGGATGACATATATAAAGCCTTGAAGGAAAACAATTGCCAGCCAAGAATTACATATCCAGATAAACAGAAGTTTAGGGAATTTGTAAAAACCAAACTAAAATTACAAGCAATACTGAAGGGAGTCTTCCGGTTAGAAAATCAGTAACATAGATAACAACCCAAGACTAGAATTACAGGACAGAGCAGCCAGATATCAACCCAGAAAGGGAAGTCCCAAAAATAAATTAAAGCTAAAACACAAAATAGGGAAACAGAGGCATCAATATGTAAAAGATGACAACATTAAAACAAAAAAGACTAAATAATATAGTCATAGATCTTTCATATGGAGAGGAAGTCAAGGGAATATAAAGAAATAAAAGATTGGTTTAGACTTAGAAAAATAGGAATAAATATTAAGGTAGCCACAAGGGAAACTAACAATCCTGCACATCAAAATAAAAAACAAGAAAAACACAAGGGCTCAGCAAATACAAAATTAACAATGAAAAAGATGAAAAGAAAATATGTAAAGAAAAACTGCAGAAAATTAAGTGGAACAAAGAAACTGTCAACAACACACAAAAAAAGACATCAAAATAATGACAGCACTAAACTCATACCTATCAATGGTTATGCTGAATGTAAATGGACTAAATGCACCAATAAAAGACAGAGAGTAGCAGAATGGGTTAAAAAAAACACGATCAGTCTATATGCTGCCTACAAGAGACACATCTTAGACTTAAAGACACGAACTAAAACTCAAAGGATGGGAAAAAAATATATCAAGCAAACAACAATCAAAAAAGAGGAGGAGTGGCAATATTAATCTCTGACAAAATAGACTTTAAAGCAAAAGCTGCCACAAAGGATAAGGAAGGAAACTATATAACGATTAAAGGGTCAGTATACCAGGAGGACATAGCTGTTAATAAATATTTTCACACCCAACAACAGGGCTCCACAATACATAAAACAAACTCTAACAGCATTGAAAAGAGAAATAGCTCCACAATAATAGTAGGAGACTTCAACATACCATTTTCGGTGAAGGACAGAACATCCAGAAAGAGGCTCCACAAAGACACGGAAGATCTAAATGCTGCAATCGACCAACTTGATCTCATAGATATATACTGAACACTCCACCCAACAGCAGCCAAGTACACTTTCTTTTCTGATGCACGTGGAACATTCTCCAGAATAGACTACATATTAGGCCATAAAGCAAAAGCCTTAACAGAATCCCAAGTATTGAAATATTACAAAGCATCTTTTCTGACCATAAAGCCATAAAAGTAAAAATCAATAACAGAAAAAGCAAGGAAAAAAAAATCAAATACTTGGAAACTGAACACACCTTGCTCAAAAACTACTGGGTTATAAAAGAAATTAAGGACAGACTAAAATTCACAATCAAATGACAATGAAAACACATCCTACCAGAACCTTTGGGACACAGCAAAAGCAGTGCTCAGAGGTCAACTTATAGCAATAAATGCACACATCCAAAAAGAAGAAAGGGCCAAAATCAAAACAT
Organism: Dugong dugon; assembly: GCA_030035585.1. Taxonomy (NCBI): domain Eukaryota; kingdom Metazoa; phylum Chordata; class Mammalia; order Sirenia; family Dugongidae; genus Dugong; species Dugong dugon. The sequence goes on from CM057471.1 coordinate 74,825,367, forward strand.
TAACCCTACAACTCGAACAAGTAGAAAGAGAGCAGCAAAAGAAGCCCTCGGATACCAGAAGAAAGCAAATAATAAAAATTAGAGCAGAATTAAATGAAATAGAGAATAGAAAAACAATTGAAAGAGTTAACAAGACCAAAAGCTGATTCTTTGAAAAGATCAACAAAATTGATAAACCATTGATTGGCCAGACTGACAGAAGAAAAACATGAGAGGAAGCAAATAACCCAAATAAGAAATAAGATGGGCAGTATCACAACAGACACAACTGAAATGAAAAGTCATAACAGAATACTATGAAAAATTGTACTCTAACAAATTTGAAAACCTGGAGGAAATGGACAAATTTCTATAAACACACTACCTACCTAAACTAATGCAAACAGAGGTAGAGCAACTAAGTAACCCTATAACAAAAGAAGAGATTGAAAAGATATTTAAAACTCCCAACAAAAAGAAAGCCCTGGCCCTGATGGCTTCACTGGAGAATTCTACCAAACTTTCAGAGAAGAGTTGACGCTGCTACTATAAAGGTATTTCAGAGCATAGAAAAGGATGGAGTACTCCCAAACTCATTCTATGAAGCCAGCATAACCCTGATACCAAAACCAGGTAAAGACACCACAAAAAAAAGAAAATTCCAGACCAATATCCCTCATAAACATAGACACAAAAATCCTCAACAAAATTCTAGCCAATAAAATTCAACAACGTATCAAAAAAATAATTCACCCTGACCAAGTGGGATTCGTACCAGGTATGCAGGAATGGTTCAACATTGTGGAAAACAATGTAATCCATCACATAAATAAAAGATAAGAGCCACATGATCTTATCAATTGATGCAGAAAGGCATTTTACAAAGACCAACACCCATTCATGATAAAAACTCTCAGCAAAATAGGAATAGAAGGGAAATTCCTCAACATAATAAAGGGCATTTATACAAAACCAACAGCCAACATCATCCTAAATGGAATGAATCTGAAAGCATTCCCCTTGAGAACAGGAATAGACAGGGTGCCCTTTATCACCACTCTTATTCAACATTGTGCTAGAGGTCCTAGCCAGAGCAGTTAGGCTATAAAAAGAAAGAAGGGGCATCCAAATGGCTAAAGAAGAAATAAAAATATCCGTATTTGCAGATGATATGATCTTATACGCAGAAAACCAAAGAATCCACAAGAAAACTACTGGAACTAATAGAAGATTTCAGCAAAGTATCAGGATACAGGATAAACATACAAAAATCAGTTGGATTCCTGTATACCAACAAAGAGAACTTCAAAGAGGAAATCACCAAATCAATACCATTTACAATAGACCCCAAGAAGATAAAATACTTAGGAGTAAATCTAACCGGAGACATATACGACCTGTACAAAGAAAACTACAAGACACTACTGCAAGAAGCCAAAAGAGACCTACATAGATGGAAAAACATACCTTGCTCATGGGTAGGAAGACTCAACATTGTGAAAATGTCTATTCTACTCAAAGCGATCTACAGATAAAATGCAATCCTGATCCAAATTCCAGTGGCATTTTTAATGAGATGGAGAAACAAATCACTAACTTCATATGGAAAGGGAAGAGGCCCCAGATAAGTAAAGCATTACTGAAGAAGAAGAACAAAGTGGGAGGCCTCACACTACCTGATTTTAGAACCTATTATACCGCCACAGTAGTCAAAACAGCCTGGCAGTGGTGCAACAACAGATACATAGACCAATGGAACAGAACTGAGAATCCAGACATAAATTCACGTACCTATGAGCAGCTGATATTTAACAAATGCCCAAAGTTAGTTAATTGGGGAAAAGACGGTCTCTTTAACAAATTGTGCTGGCATAACTGGATATCCATCTGCAAAAAAAAAAAAAAAAGAAATAAGACCCATACCTCACACCATGCACAAAAACTAATTCAAAATGGATCAAAAACCTAAATATAAAATCTAAAATGATAAATATCATGGAAGAAAAAAAAGGACAATGCTAGGAGCCCTAATACATGTCACAAACAGGATACAAAACATGACTAACAATACTCAAGCACCAAAAGAGAAACTAGATAACTGGGAGCTCCTAAAAGTCAAACACTTACGCTCATCAAAAGACTTCACAAAAGAGTAAAAAGACAGCCTACGGACTGGGAAAAAAATTTTGGCTATGACATGTCTGATCAGGCTCTAATCTCTAAAATCTACAAGATACTGCAAAACTTCAACCACAAAAAGACAAGTAACCCAATTAAAAAATGGGGATCTGAACAGGCACTTCACCAAAGAAGACATTCATGTGGCTAACAGATAGATGAGGAAATGCTCACAATCATTAGCCATTAGAGAAATGCAAATCAAAACTACAATGAGGTACCATCTCACCCCAACAAGGCTAGCATTCATCAAAAAAAAAAACACAAAATAATAAACGTTGGAGAGATTGTGGAGAGACTGGAACACTTATACCCTGCTGGTGGGGATGTAAATTGGTACAGCCACTTTGGAAATCAATTTGGCACTTCTTAAAAAGCTAGAAATAGAAGTACCATATTATCCAGCAATCCCACTCGTTGGAATATATCCTAAAGAAATAAGAGCCATCACATGAATAGATATATGCACACACATGTTCATTGTAGCACTGTTCACAATAGCAAAAAGATGGAAGCAACCTAGGAGCCCATCAATGGACGAATGGATAAACAACTTATGGTATATTCACACAATGGAATACTACACAACAATAAAGAACAACTATGAATCTGTGAAACATCTTATAACATGAAGGAATTTCAAAGGCATTACACTGAGTGAATTTAGTCAGTTGCAAAAGGACAAATATTATATAAGACCACTATTGTAAGAACTCAAGAAAAGGTTTAAACACAGAAGAAAATATTCTTTGATGATTACGAGGGTGGAGAGGGTTATTCACTAACTAGATAGCAGACAAGAATTATCTTAGGTGAAGGAAAGGACAACACACAATACAGGGGAAGTCAGCACAACTGGACTAAACCAAAAGCTAAGAAGTTTCCTGAACACAACCAAACACTTCGAGGGACAGTGTAGCAGGGGCTGTGGTCTGGGACCATGGTTTCAGGGAACATCTAGGTCAATTGGCATAATAAAGTTTATTAAGAAAATATTCTGCATCCCACTTTGGTGAGTGGCGTCTGGGGTCTTAAAAGCTAGTGAGCGGCCGTCTAAGATGCATCATTTGTTCCCAACCCACCTGGAGCAAAGGAGAATGAAGAATACCAAAGACACAAGGAAAATATTAGCCCAAGAGACAAAAGGGGCCACATAATCCAGAGACTCTATCAGCCTGAGACCAGAAAAACTAAATGGTGCCTGTGTACCACCAATAACCACCCTGACAGGAAACACGACAGAGAGTCCCTGACGGAGTAGGAGAAAGGTAGGGTGCAGAACTCAAATTCTAGTAAAAAGACCAGACTTAACGGTCTGACTGAGACTGGAGGAACCCCGGACCAAATGGTCCCCAGACTCTCTGTTAACCCAGAACTAAATCCATTCCCAAAGCCAACTGTTTAGACAAAGATTAGACTGGACTATAAAACATAAAATGATACTCATGAAGAGTGTGCTTCTTAGTTCAAGCAGACACACGAAACTAAATGGGCAGCTGCTCTCCGGAAGCAAGATGAGAAGGCAGAAAGGGATAGGAGCTAGGGTCACATAATAATGTATGTATAAATTTTTGTATGAGAAACTAACTAGAGCTGTAAATTTTCACCTAAAGCACAATAAAAATTTTTCTTAAAAATGAATAAGTGCCCTGTAAAACCAAATGAGACGAACGAGGTACAGGAGTCCAGTGACGAGGGCCAGAAAGCAGAAGGGGACAAGGAAGCTGGTGATAGGGAACCCAAGGCTGAGTATGGATATTGTTGATGTGTTGTGAGATTGTTAACCATTGTCATTGGGCAACATGTGTAGTAACTGTTAAATGTGAAACTATTTTTTAAGACTTCATCTTAAGTGAGAATAACAGCACAATTCGAAGAGTGTAGTCAATGTCACTGAACCGTGCATGTAGAAATTTTTGAAATGGTGTATCTTTGGCTATGTGTATTTTCACCAAAAACAAAAAAGAGGTTGACAAGTTAGAGGGTTGTTATGTTGTGGGGTTGTTAACCAATGTCATAAAACAACATGTGTACTTCTGTTTCATGAGAAACTATTTGTTCTGTAAGCCTTCACCTGAAGTACAATAAAAAAAAGAAAGAATAAGTGCATGACCCCATTCAGGCCAATTAGGGCCAAAGAGAGGATATCCGATCCTGAAATGTTGGCTGGTGGGATGGGGAGTGGGGAGAAAGTAGCTCACTTTCAGCAATTTATATGAACACACAGTGGGAAGCCCTTGCTGCTGCCTGCAGCTGAGTTGGACAGTCTTCCTGAAAATGGACTCAACATGGAGGAAGGAGAGAGAAACAAAGAGAGGAAACCCAGATCCTGTCATAGCCTGTGAGCCCTGGATCAAGCCTTACCTGAAGGCAGATACTGTTGGACTCTTGAGTTATTTGAGTCAATAAAGTTCCCTTTTTGCTTTAGCCAGTTTGGGTTAGGTTTTCCGTTACTATAAAGTGCTTCAGCAGATAAACGCTTTGACAGAAGGAATGCACAAGGCTTCGGGGAGCCCTGCAGAGCCTTCACAGTCTCTCTAGAGGACCTGGGAAGGCTCCCTGGAAAATGCTGGAGCAGAATTCTGAAAGATGAGCATGGTTAGCATATGAGGGAAAAGGGCTGTCACAGGTAGGGGATGATTTATACAAAGTGTCCTTCCTAAGAACCACTAATAACATTCATTTATCATTAGTGGTCAAAGAATGTTGTGAAAGAGCCAGGTGCGACTTCAACAGCCAGTCCTAGAGGGGGTCTCGGAGCCCAGACCCAACACTGGGAGCAGGAGCGGGGGCTGAATTGGATTAGCTCTTCAGCTACCTTGTTCCACAGATGAGGCATCAGGAGTCTGTTCCAAACTGGGCTACTGACCTGCCCATGGCCACATAGCAAGTTTTGAGTGTGTTAACCACTTGCACCAGCAGCGACTCCAGTTGGTAACCACCAGATGGGCTGTCTCCTGTGCCAAGTCCTTTCTACTCACCACTCTGGAGTTTGACTGGAAGCAACGAACCTTCCAGGCTAAGCCTGGGATAAAGCTGATTTTGTCGTTTTTTAGAAAAAAGCTCATTTACTCCCTGTAGAATTCACATTCCGGCTCCTTTGCCCTTTCTGTTTTTCTGTGGGACCCCTGCCTTTTCGCTGTCCTTATAAAACCCATCAGTGGGTGGCCGCATTGATTTTTAATCATGTTTTACCTCCTTGTAATGAGTCTATCCGGACTCTTCTGAACCACTCAACACTGAAGATCCAGAGCCTGTGCGCTGGAGTTATTCAGACAGAATTATTAATAAGAGTGTATTTACTCCTCCACAGGGTCGTTCTGGGAGCTCTGTCCGTGCAGCCAAGTAGGGGAGAATCTAGGGCCTCCCCCACCGCACAGCCTGTGCTGGCTCCCACTGTTTCCAGGCTAAGGGCCATGCCTCGCCCTCCAGCCTGTAGACTGTCTGGGGCAAGTTGGTAACCATTGCTGCCAGTTGCCATCCAGTCCACTCCAACTCATGGCAACCCCATCTCATGGTGACCTCACCTCATGGTGACCCATATGTGTTAGAGTAGAATTGTGCTCCACTGAGTTTTCAGTGGCTGATCTTTCAGATGTAGAACCCCAGGCCTTTCTTCGTAGGTGCCTGGGTGGACTGGAGCCTCTAATCTTTCAGTTAGCAGCCACCCTCTGTTGTTATGCACTGACCAAGTTGTTATGAACACCCAAGCCACCAGCCCATTTAGAAGGAGCAAAAGCTACCCCTCCCCTTCCCTCTAATTTGTTAGTTTCCTTCTCTCCCCAGTCTCCCCTGCCCCTACCCCGGAGGGGCACCCAGTGCAGGCAGGGCAGGGGCTGAAATCAGCCTGGTGTTGGTCAGCTTCCTTCAGGTGGAGCTGGGTGGAGAACCCCACTGAGTGGAGCAGAGTGAGCAAGAGCCGCTGGGTGAGCAGGAGCTGGGAGAGAGGCCAATCTCCTTGGGGGCTGCTCCCCTCTCTGGCCCCTACTCCATATGTAACCTGGTGGAGGGCTGACCGCCAGCTCTGGATGCATTTAAGATGGATCACCATCTTTTAGGGGCCCTGGTGGTGCAGATCTTAAGTGCTCGGCTGCTAACCTAAAGTCAGTGGTTGGAACCTACCCAGTGGCTCCTTGGGAGGAAAGACTTGGTGATCTGCTACTGTAAAGATTGTTGTTGTTAGGTGCTGTCAAGTTGATTTCAACTCATAGCAACCCTGTGTTCAACAGAATGAAACACAGCCTGGTCCTTCACCATTCTCACAGTCGCTGCTATGTTTGAGCCCATTGGTGCAGCCACTGTGCCATTCCATCTTGTTGAGGATCTTCCTCTTTTTCAGTGACTCTCTACTTTACAAAGCATTATGTCCTTCTCTAGGGACTGGTCCCTTCCGATAACATAACTAGGAAGAAGGACCTGGCGACCTGCTTCTGAAGAAATTGACCAGTGAAAACCTCATGAATAGCAGCGGAACATTGTAAAGATTACAGCCTAGGAAACCTTATGAGGCAGTTCTACTCTGTCACATAGGATTGCTATGAGTCAGAATCCCCTCGATGGCACACAACAGCACCATCGTTTAAGAGGAGGCCCCAGGGAGATGGGGGCTGCCTCAGGCCCTGGCCGTGGAGTCTGTGAGAGGCACATCCAGAACTCAGCCTCCGATCTTTCAGCCCAGTGTCCCTGCCCCCACCTACCCGAGGAGTTTTTTACTAAGACTTCTTTTAAAACATTCTGCCTGTCCCTTCCCCAGAGTCCACATGAAGTCCGGTCTGAGCACCCACTCTGGGTTGTCTTTCAAAGGCCTGGTGGACTCAGTCCGCCAGCAGAGAGAAAACAGGGACACTCCTGAGCCAGGGCAGTGCGGCCTAGATTAACTCTCTGCCAGCGGCACATCTGCATTCTAATAATGCCCTGGAGGTGATTGAGGATGCGGTCTCTCAAAACCCGCTGCAATTGAAGACCCCAGGCAGGGGCTGGCCGGCTCCATCTGCTAAACTTCACAAACCCGGGAGGTCTCCTTGGCTGCCCAGAGGGCTGCTTGGAAGAAGAGGCTGTGGAGGCGGGATGAGGGGGAGGCTCACTTATCCAAACAGCCAGGGGTGTTTTGTAGTTGGAATCCTGTGGGCTCCTCTACCTTCTGCAGGTGACGGTGAGTCAGAAAATAGTAACATAAATCTCTCAGCAAGCACACATCTCTATGCGTCCAGATTTTGGAATGTTTTTGCACCTCATGCTGAGCCTAGCAAGAGGCCAAGAGCCCATAGGTCGGGGGCCTGGGAGTCAGACAAGCCTGACTTGAATCCGCCATGGGCCATTCAATAGCTGTGTGACCAGACTCAGCTCCTCAACCTCTCTGGTCCTCACTTCGTAATTCACAGGATCCTGCAAAGGCTTGGAGAGTTGATGTATGGGAAGCACTTAGCACCCTGCCTGCATACAGCAAGTGCACATAAGGGGTAGTGTCATTATCACCACTGGATGTAATTTTAAGAGGCTACCCCAAGTTCAAGTCTAAAGCCAAAGGACTCCAGAGAAGGTATGTTCTGCTTCCATCCTGGTCAGCTCTGATGTCTCAAGACTGGTCCCCAACTTAGAACTGTTACAGCACATAGTGTCCCTGCTGGAAGGAACATTGAACCCCCTCACTGTACAGACTGGGAAACAGGCCCAGAGAGTGAGGGCTATCGTTCAAGCCTACACAGGAAGTTAGTGGACCTGGAGCCCAGGACAGTGGTCTGAGCATTATTGGATTCAGTGTGTGGCTGACCTCAGTGAGATGGATGGACATAATGTCATGGCTAAAGAGGAGTTGAGGGGCTAAAGAGTTAACATCCACTTATTCAACAGTATTGTCCAAGCTTCGGCTTTAGGTTGGGCACTGGGCAAGCAGCATCTTCAAGGCACATGTAGCCCTACCCTCCAGGGGCCCCAGAGTTGGCTCAGAGAAAGCTAATGCCCGGGGGCTGGTCCTGAAAGAGTTGGCCCAGGCCCCCAGAGGCTATCTGGGGCTCTCCTTGGATCACCAAGGGGGAGTCCAGGCCCTAGCTCCTGGCTCCGGCTCTCTCTGAGGATGAGTAGGGGCTGAGCCTGGCTTGGGAAACCAGGAGGCATCACACTGACAAGCTGGGGGTAGGCCAGGTAGGTGGTGGTGAACTCCTTGGCATCCAGGGTGGCAGCAGCCAGAAGCTGTTCCTTCTCCCACTTCTGCTCTGGGTTTGTTCCGATGACTCTGTTGTAAGTCAGTTCTGACATAAGTCGAATATCCAATTTCTTTTTTTTCTTAGTTGTCATAATTATTGTCTTTTATTATTGGTATCTTTATAAATCCTATCTTTGTCTTGGGGATTGGAAACATTACATATAATCTTACAGATATATTTTAATACATACATATGTAAAAACATACGCAAATCATAAAATTTACTCTGACGATGAAGAAGAGTTGGACTTCATTGGCATTTTGTCAGTTGCGGTAGTAATTCCACTTGTGGAAGGTTCTGGATGATCTGGATTATCCCTGGGAATGGGGATGGTGTTTCTAGTTAGAAAATTAGTGAGAGTTGTCTGTAAGGTCCTTTTATTTTTTTCTTTATATATTTTGCAGTAACATCTCACTGCTTCCCAAATCTGCCTATCAGCTTTGGTAAAGCAATTAGTGTTTGGGTCCATGTTTAAGAGCCAATGAAGCCCCTGATTCAGTTTAGAAAAAACTTCAGCTAATTCTTTCACTGTAAAATTTTTTGACAACTGCTCTCCTTCCTCTTTATTATTTCCGTCTTCTTCAGTATTTCTTTTCTCTTCAAGATCCAGTAAGTCCTGATATGTCAATTCCACCTTCTTCATGATCTATGAGCTATTCCTCATCGGCGACATCAAACTCTAAATTCAGCGTCCTTGCCATATGGATGATTTTTCCACTCATCTATTCCAGCATGAGGAGCCCTGATGTGGAGGATTTTTCCACCGATCTCTTCCATCATGAGAAGCCCTGGTGGCACAGTGGTTAAGAGCTTGGCTACTAACCAAAAGCTTGGAAGTTCGAATCTACCAGCTGCTCCTTGGAAACCCTATGGGGCAATTATACTCTGTCCTATAGGGTCACTACGAGTCGGAATTGACTCAAGGGCAACGGATTTTTCTTCCATCATATTATCCTGATCAAATGCTTGGAGCATGTTCACATAACTCAGCAATGTTTTCCATTGTATGTAGTACATATTACTTATAATAAGATTTATAAAAAAACAAACAAACAAGACAGATGGTTGTAAGTACAGTTTGTTATAAGTTGGGGACTACCTGTATCACTGAGCTTGACCCTGGGAGAGCCCACTGAATCCTGGAGACTCAACTATAAACCTGGCAGAAGCCGCAGGTCATGGCATCGCCCCCCTGTAGGGAAAAACAAGTTTCAGTCCTCCTTTTTCCCATCTATATAATGAGTGCATTGGATCTAGTGATCTCCAAAGTAGTGGCTCCCAGCTTTGAGGATTCGTGAATTCTGTGATAGATGGTATATGGGGTGTCTGCCTAGCCCTTCTTCCCTGAGAATTGCTCTCCTGGGTGAAATTCTAAAGCCATAACTCTGTGTTCTCATACTCCTTGGCCACAGCCGATTGGACTGGTACAAACATCTGACTCCTAAGGGCCAATCAGATCCTTTCTCCCAGGACTGGGCTTTGTGACTCTGCCGTCAGTCATTGTGCAGATGACCTTGAGAGAATGTAAGGACTGGGCTGGGGCAGGAGGCACAGGGAAGCTGGTCTGTAGCTAGAGAGATAGAAACTGCACCAGGAGGTGGGTCCTGGGCCTTTGCTGCATTTTGTGTCCCCCCCACCCCCACCCCATTCATCTCCCCTTCTTCTGGAAAAGCACCCAATTTATGCTGGGAAAGACTTCCCGTCCTGTATTAGGAGCAGCCTTGCCCTGCAATCTCCTGTTCACTGTGGCCCTGTGACTCCAGTAAGGCCCATCAAACAGCCTCCTCCACGACTAAATTTTTAGCAAAGGGCTACAGAGAGGGAGAAAGAGGCCAGAACTTATTGATCTACCCCACACTGGCAGCCTGAAGACACTGTCCCCTTATTCCTGCCTTGTGGATCCTAGATCCTGGAGACTCCTGGATCCTGCCCCTCCTCGGCTGGTTTTCTAGCTGCTCCCCGAGCTTTTCCATACTTGCCAATCTGCTGCTGTTAGCCAGCTTTGGTCTCTGTTTTGGGCAAACTTGAAGCCCTGGTGGTTGATGAGAGGAGCCAGTTTCACCCAATGGCTGTTCTTGCCCTCAGGTTTGCCCTCCTGCCCTTCAAATAAATTCCCCTTTTTGCCTCAGCTGGTTCAGGAGGTGGGGGGAAGGATGGAGCTTACAGCCTTGCAGCCAAGGACTCCCTGCCCTCAGACACAAATAGTAGCAGAAACAACTGGCAAGCGCTAAGGAACACAGCCATGCTCACCTCTGCTTGGGGTTGGGGGGTTGGGGGGAGTTTAACTCAGCTCACCATTGCCTCCACACTGGGACACAAGGGGGCTTGGGACCCACTGCCCATTGAGAAGAAGAGCCTCCTTTGAGGCCCTTGATGCCTACTGGGGAAAGCAAAGTTCAGAGAGGGTCCGTGTTTTGCCCAAGCTCACCAGCAGTGAAAGACTTTGAGGAGCAGAACACTCCACCTGTTAATGCTCGTCCTGCAGCGTGATGGTCATGGATACCCGGGAAAGGGAGCCAAGAGATCCCTTCTCACTTCCAGGGCGATGAAGAGAGCTGAGGAGGGAGGCCTTTGTCCCCAGACCAGATGGGCCTTACATCTGTTTCTCAAACGAGCAGGCTTCGTGTTCATTCACAAATCCACTTGGCTTGCTGCTCTGTGAGAATGGTGCCGTCTGCGACAGGAGGAGCCCCAGTTTCCAGGCTCCAGAAAGTCCTGTGAGGCAGACGGGTGTCCTGGGCCCCTGATCCCAACTTACAAGGGAGGAAACTGACTCTCAGAGAGGCTACGAGCCTGACCCAAGGTCCTACAGCCAGGGCTAGTCTGCGGACTCCTGGCTTAGGGCCTTTTCCACAGAAACTTCGGTTATTTCTTTTTTTTCTTACTCCTGAGTTTGTCACTTATAATAATAATAGCCAACCTTTACTGAGTAGTACTCTCAAAAGACTTATCTTTACATACATCATCTCACTTAATTCTAATAACAGCTCCGTGAGGAGGTAGTATTTTTATTATCTCCACTTTGCAGATGAGAAAACTGAGGCTTAAGGAGTTCAAGCAACTTGCCCAAGGGCACACAAACGTGAAGTATGATCTGGCTCCGGAGCCTGTGTTAACCACTGTCCCACCCAGCTTCCCTTACAGGCAAGAAATGACTGGCCACTTCCACAGGCCTCTGACAAACAAGGACTTGCTAGAGGGCCCAGTGAGGAGGGTATGACTGTGGTGGACAGCTCTGACATGGAGGGATGGCCAGCTCTTGGTCCTCTCCTCACCCAGCCTTGCAAATTACCATTTGCTTTGAGTGGGTTTACTCCAGGTGAATGTGTGGCAGGCGAGAGAGGTGGTAAAGACCTGGAAATTCATGAGGGAACTCTGAGGTACAGGAGCCCAGGGTGACTCCTCCCTGGAGCCATGACAGACAGTGTAATGGTTCACGCCACTCTTTCTAGCCGCACCAGTGCTGGCCTCAGGATTCCTCCCGACATAGTGCTCCAGCAGCCCCAGCCTATAGACTAGAGCTGGCAGCCTGCTAGAGCACATTGTGGGGGGCAAGGAGAATCAACTATGCTGAACCAGTGCACAGTTATGAGTTCCTACTGTGTGCTGCACACCTGTAGGATGTCTGAGATGGCAGAGGAGCTGCTCACTGGGTGGACTTTCCAGCCTCGCCCACCTTGTGAATGTATATGCCTATGCAGCACCACCAAAGGCTGGCTGCTTCACCTCCATCCATTTAACCCTAACATCAGGCTTCAGCGTTCTCCCATTTTATTTGGAGGAAATGCTCTCTTCATTACTCCATGTGGTTTCTCCCAGAGGAGTCGGAAAACAATAGATTCCTTGTGATTATTTATTCCACAGAAAACTGATTCTTCAGAATGCTACCTGGGGTTACAAAAAATAAAGTTCCATGGCCAAATAAGTGTAGAAAATACTTAAATAAAACATTTCTCTCTGCAGGACTTCTCAGAGCCTTTAATATGCTAATGTGCACTGTGACTCTTTGAGAGGGTGGTTACAGTGTGCAATGTTCCCCAAAGGCATTTTACCAAGAAGTCTTTTCTTTCACAGGACACATATACGGCAGAGACTAGTTTTTATCCTCCTTCCCACCCCAGGAAATATTGGATTATATGGGGTCTTAGTCATCTAGTACTGCTCTAACAGAAATACCACAAGTGGATGGCTTTAACAAAGAGAAATCTATTCTCTCACAGTCCAGTAGACTACAAGCCCAAATTCAAGGTGTCAGCTCCAGGGGAAGACTTTCTCTCTCTGTCGGCTCTGGGGGAAGGTCCTTGTCTCATCAATCTTCCCCTGGACTAGGAGCTTCTCTGTGCAGGAACCTTGGGTCCAAAGGATGCGCTCCGCTCCCAGCACTGCTTTCTTGGTGGTATGAGGTCCCCACTCTCTGCTTGCTTCCCTTTCCTTTTATCTCTTGTAAGATAAAAGGTGGTGCAGGCCACACCCCAGGGAGACTCCCTTTACATTGGATCAGGGATGTGACCTGGGTAAGGGTGGTGTTACAGTCCCGCCCTAATTCTCTTTAACATAAAATTATAATCACAAAATGGAAGACAACCACACAATACTGGGAATCATGGCCCAGCCAAATTGATACACACATTTTTGGGGGCACATTCTTTAATCCATGACATATGGTTTTGACAATCTTTTTTTTTTTTTAATTTAGAGAAAAGAATATGTTTTAAAACACTTAATTAAAATACCCAATGATATGCAGAGATTTTTTTCACTTACAAAGTTGGGTTCGTCTTATGTGATGATCTTATATGTTTTAGAAACCTGCTTTTTCTTTCTCCCCGTTTAACAGGAACTGCCATCCACTGAAGAAAGCTACACTTTATTTAACTATTTTTACTGAAGCATGATACAGATTAAAAAGAGCACGTATCATATGTATATTAAAAAAAATAAGACCCATTGCTCTCAAGTTGATTCCAACTCATGGCGACCCCATGTATTACAGAGTAGAACTAAACTCCATAGCATTTTCTTGGCTGTAATCTTTATGGAAAGCAGATCACCAGGCCTTTCTTCCATACTGCTGGGTGGGTTTGAACTGCCAACCTTTTGGTTAGTAGCCATGTACAGTTCAGTGACATTAATTATGTTCATCATATTATTCAACCATCACCATTAACCTTTCCCAAATTTTTCCATCACCCTTAACAGAAACTCAGTGTCCTAGGGAGCTTTCATATGTTTATAGCTTGATGAATTTATACAAGCTGAACACACCTGTGTAACTAGCACCCTGATTTAAAAAAAAAAAAAATAGAACATGGCCAGCACCCCCTCCTGACTTCCTTCCCCAAGGATGACAACTATCCTAACTTCTAACAGCATAGCTTGGTTTCACCTGCTTTTGTCCTTAAATCAATGGAATCACACCATATGTACTATTTTGTGTCCATCTTCTTTTGTTTAACATTGTATTTGTGAGACTTATTTGTGTTGTGTTTAGCCGTAGATCTTTTATTCTCTTTGCAGTGTAGTGTTACATTATGTAAATATATCACAGTTTATTTATCCATTCTACTCTTGATGAGCATTTGGGTTGTTTCCAGTTTGGGGCTGTTATTTATGTAGCTGTTATGGAAGGTTTTGTATATGTCTTTTTGGTGACCACGTGCATGAGTTTCTATTAGTAGTAGAATAACTGGGTCATAGAGGATACATATATTTCCAAACAGTTTTCCCAAGTGGTTGCACCAATTTACACTCCTGCCATCAGTTTATGGCAGACTCCCACTTGCTCTTCACCCTTACTAATGTTTGATATTCACTGTCTATTTCATTTTAGCCTTTCTGTTCTTTCTGCTGGGTATAGCTGTGTTTTATTTTAAAAATAATTAATAGACTATTTCTTAGTACAGTTTTAGATTTACAGAATAATTGAGCAGATACTACATAGAGTTCCATATACCCACCTTACTCCCACCCTTCTGCACCATTTTCCCTGTTATTAACATCTTGTGTTACTGTTGTTATTAGGTACCATCAAGTTGGTTCCAACTCACAGTGACCCCATGTACAACAAAATGAAACACTGCCTGGTCCTGCTGCATCCTCACAGTTGTGGCTATGTTTGAGCCCACTGTTGTAACCCCTGTGTCAGTCCATCTTGCTGAAAGTCTTCCTCTTTTTCACTGACCCTCTACTTTACCAAGCATGATGTCCTTCTCCAGGGACTGGTCCCTCCTGATAACATGTCCAAAGTACATGAGATGAAGTCTCACCATCTTCACTTCTAAGGAGTATTCTGGCTGTACTTCTTCCAAGACAGATTTGTTCATTCTTCTGGCAGTCCATGATATGTTCAATATTCTTCACCAACACCATAATTCAAAGGCATCAATTCTTCTTCGGTCTTCCTTATTCACTGTCCATCTTTCACATGCATATGAGGTGATTAAAAATACCATGGCTTAGGTCAGGTGCACCATAGTCCTCAAAGTGACATCTTTGCTTTTTAACACTTTAAAGAGGTCTTTTGCAGCAGATTTGCCCAATGCACTATATCATTTGATTTCTTGACTGCTGCTTCCATGGGTGTTGATTGTGAATCCAGGTAAAATGAAATCCTTGACAACTTCAGTATTTTCTCCATTTATCATGCTGTTCCTTATTGGTCCAGTTGTGAGGATTTTTTCTTTTTTTTTCCTTATGCACCATTTAAAAATTTTTTTATTGTGCTTTAGGTGAACATTTACAGTGCAAATTAGTTTTTCATTAAAAAATTTATACACAAATTATTTTGTGACATTGGTTGCAATCCCCACAATGTGTCAGCACTCTTCCCGTTTCCACTCCAGTTTCCCAATGTCCATCCGTCCAGTTTTCCTGTCCCTTTCTGCCTTCTCATCTTTGCTTTTGGGCAGGTGTTGCCCATTTGGTCTCCTGTACTTGATTGAACTAAGAAGCACGTTCCTCATGTGTGTTACTGTTTGTTTTATAGACCTGTCTAATCTTTGGCCGAAAGGTGGACTTCAGAAATGTCTTCAGTTCTGAGTTAGCAGGGTGTCTGGGGGCCATAGTCTAGGGGATTCCTCCAGTCTCTGTCAGACCAGTAAGTCTGGTCTTTTTTTTGTGAATTTGAATTTTGTTATACATTTTTCTCCCACTCCGTCCAAGTCCCTCTACTGTGATCCCTGTCAGAGTGGTTGGTGGTGTTAGCCGGGCACCATCTAGTTCTTATGGGCTCAGGCTGGTGGAGGCTGTGGTTCATGTGGTCCATTAGTCTTTTGGACTAATATTTTCCTTGCGTCTTTGGTTTTCTTCATTCTTCTTTGCTCCAGATGGGACAGGACCAGTAGATGTACCTTAGGTGGCTGCTCACAGCTTTTTAAGACCCCAGATGATACTCACCAAAGTAGGATATAGAACATTTTCTTTATGAACTATGTGCCCTGGCACATGGGCAGCAGCCAAGAGATCCTCACAGGATCTGGATTTCTATTGCGCTTCAATTGCTACTGTTGTCACTGTTATTCCAGCAGACCCTGGCTCCCATCCTCCCAGGCAGCATGGTCAGGCTGGTCTGGCCAGCTCTGGGCCTCTCACTGTGAGTCCCTCATTGGTATCCATTCCAAGTCAGTCCTCATGAGTGGGACATCCTGCTCAGGAGTCTAAACTAGATTCCTTCAGCTATGGGCCCTCCCCCAGCCCTCCTCACTGCCTCTGCAGAATGAGCTCGCACAGGCCAAGGAAGCTGCCAGCAAGTACATCCCCAAAGGAAAGCTTTCTGGGATCTGGGGCTCAGGCCAGGCCTTCAGGGGAAAGCTGGAACCAAGCATGTTTGAAGGTAGGAGTGGGCATATGAGGTCAAAAAGCGCTCTGGGCCCTGGTCAGGTTTCCTCTATCTCCCCAGTTCTTCTGAGGTCTGAACATTGTGCCAAAGTGGGGGTGGGGGGTGGGGAGGGAGGTGGGAAGACCTCACCCATCACCTCACCCCCGGCTGGCCCAGAGACAGGGTGGCCTCATTCCCCCATGCCGTCTCTTCTCCTAGCATCCCCAGCATCCTTCCCCAGTCCTCATTCACAGAGGTTTGCTGACTGGCTCTGCAGTCAGGTGGCCTTCCAGCTGGAGGTACAGCTACAAATAAGACAAGAATCCCTCCCTCAGGGAGGCTACACTGTAGTGAAGGAGTCAGGCCCAAACACAGTAAATAAGTAAAACATACCTAAGTTTGTTTTAATTACTAAGAAGAAAATAAATGGAGAGAAGGGGGATGGAAAGGTCTCTACATGTTATTTTAGATGGGGTGGCCAGAGAGGGCATGCGGTACTCTCTCCCCCCAGTCCCATCCACTTGCTTTTGTCTATCCAGATGGAGTTATGGTCCCTCACCACCTTTGCCTGAACTCCTGCTCCTGAGGCCCCTACACGCAGAAGCCAGAGAACTTTCTAAGCACAGATCTGACCCTGTGTCCCCCTGCTTAAATCCCTTCATGGGCGCTGATGGACAGACGCCCAGTCCCGTGCGGAGAAGGGGGTTTACAGACCTGCCCCTGTTGGCCCTGGCCTCTCCCCCAGGCCTCAGATTATACCAGGCCCCTTCCCCCTGGAGCCCTGTCCAAGGAGATGCGCTCTCCCTCTGGCGTTCAGGCCTCGCTTCCCTCCTCCAGGTTTTCCGGGCCCGAACACATTCCCAGCCACCCTCCTTTCCTCCTGCCGGCTTGGAGGTCACCTTCTCCCAGGTGGCGGATAGATCCCCCCCACCACAACATGCGACATCCTGCACAGCAGTGCCCCGCCCCCGGCCCGTGAGGGCCTGTCCTGTTCCCCGCCCAACAAAAACGTGTCGAATGAATGAATTTCATCGGACAGGGACTTGGCCTCGTTCACGTTATATCTCCCTGGCCCAACCCCCTACCCCCGCTCCGCCGAGGAGGGCGCTGGAGCACCGGGGATCGGTTCCAGGACGGGGGTGAAGGTGTGACCCCCTCCCTCAGGGCGCAACGAGGAAAGGGAAAGTCTCTCTGCCAGCCCCAGCTCTATTCTCGCAGACGGCCCAGTCGGGCGGGTGCGGGGCGGGAGGAGGCGCCGGGCGCTGAGTGGCGGCTCCGGGTCCACCTCCTGGCGCGCCGGTGAGGGCGGAGGGCGGGGAGCGCAGGGGCGGCGGCGAGAGGGAGCGCAGCAACGAGCATGTGCCGCGGCGCCCAGTAACCAGGGACGACCGCGGCAACAGCGGCGTGGTAGGCGCCCAGCCCAGCGCAGCTCCGCGCCGCGGCGCCCGGAGAGGGCGGCGGCGGACGGCCCGGGCCTGCCGTGCTGCTGCCTCGCGCCCCGGCCCTTCGCCGCGCCCAGGGAGCCGGAGGAGCTGAGAGCAGCGTCGCGCCGCGCGGGCACGGCGCAGACAAAGGCGCGGCCCCGGCCCGGCCCAGCCCGGCCCGCCGGGCCCTCCGTCGCCCCGTCCGCGGCCGGACCCGGCCAGCGCCGGCCGAGCGGCTCCCGCTGGGCGCCCCGACGGGGTCCAGCCCGGGGGGCGGGGGCCGCGGCCGCTGAGGATGGGGAAATCCAACAGCAAGTTGAAGCCTGAAGTTGTGGAGGAGCTGACCAGGAAAACCTACTGTGAGTGCGTACGCGCCAGGGACCCCCGCCCAGCGTCTCCCCAACCTCGTACCTTCTCTTCTCACTCGCGCCCCTCCCCCATCTCACTGTCAACCCCAAACCCCTAAATCCTCCTTTGGTCCCCCTCTCCGCCCCCTTCAACGCCGCAACCTTCCCGCGTCATTCCCTCCCCTGCCTCCGACCCGGGCCGCTTGGAGTCTCCTGGCCGCACCCCCAGCCCCACACCTGGCCTTATTGTTCTAGTCCCCACCCCCCACCCCTTCAGCCGAGGACATGTGCTGACTGTCAGCATGCGCAAGGCCACCCCCAGGCCGGGTGGGAGAGCCTCAGCCCACCTGCAGCCCCCTCTCTGCAGAGCTGTCCAAAAAGGCAGGGCGCGTACACGGGCGGGGTGGGGTGGGGGGCAGAGGTTCGGGGAGGGGGTGTCTGGTTGCAGTGGCTCCTGCTGCGCGGAACCGGCTGGCACGAGCCTGGCTGGGTGGGTGATTCATGCATCATGATGCCGCTGCCGCTGCCGCTGCTGCTGCGAGCTTGGCCCGTCGCCTCCTCCGTGGCCCCAAATCGTGTGTGTGGGGGGTGGCAAGATTTGTCAGAGGTTGGGGCGGCGGCTGCCTGGGCGGGGAAGGGTCCTGTATGCCCAGTTGGCTGCAGGATTTACAGACTGAATTTTCCTCTGGCCCCCAGCTCACCTCCCTTTTTCTATCTCTGTCAAACCGCAAAATGGGTTTATACAGGGTGAGTGATCTGGTCGGTCTGAGCATTTAACCGTGGGTCACCGGAAGAAGAGGATCTGTCAGTTACTGACTTCTCTAGACAGGAACCAGTGTGCCTGTCTCCACAGCTTGCCCAGCTCCACAACTCTCCAGTCCCCCTGCAGCTCCAGTTTTTCCGTTGCAGGCTTTCCCCTTCCCTGCAGTCTCTCTGGAGATGCCCCAGCATGCCAGGGGTTAATGGCACTGGGTTCCAGCCACACTGTCTTTTTTGGGGGCTGGGACTTGGGAACAACTGTGGCGTCTTAGTCTAGAAGGGCTTCTGCCTGGGTGTTTGACTTGGGAGGGGGAAGTGCCCCTGGGCTTGAAATTCAGAACCTATACCTGGGTGGCTGTGTGGGCCCAGCCCCTCAGCATCCCCCCTTGAGGCAGCAGATTGACCGCCAACCCCATGCATTGATGGAGGCATGGGAGGCAGCTTCTAGTGGTACATTGCACAACCCCTGCTCACCCCTCTGCCCCCGCCCACCCCGCAACTCCATTGGTCTTCCAGGCACGTTTGCAGGTCTGTCCAAACCCATGCTTCATCTCCATGCCCCTCACCCCATGTGCTTGGAACAAAGGGGGCTTTTCTGAGTGGGCTTGTCTGCTATACTGGCCCTTCTCCAGTGGAATTCTGGAACAAGGAGCTCACATGGTAGTAGCTGCTTCGCGAAGGGGTGAAGCTTCGAGGACCAGGGACTCCATCCTTGGCTGCTCTCACCCTCTTTCGAAGGTGGGTGGTGGCCCTTTCTAGTCTGGCTGCTGTTTTGTGACATATGCTGGATCCACCTTTAGGCTCAGGCCAGACATGGCCCACAGCTGTCATCGGGCAGGCTGAAGGTGGGACTTCCTGGGCCCTAGGAGGCAGAGGGCACCGTGGGCTTTGCTAGGAGTGGTGGGGCATGGGCTGCACCAAGCATGTCCATTGTGATAAGGAGCAGGGGAGTGAAGCCAGCCTTCCTGCTTATTGAGCTCTGAGCTCTTCGCATGTGTTAGCACATCAAATCCTCACCACAGCGCTATGCATGGTAGATACTGTGACCATCCTCATTTACAGATGAGGAAACTAAGGCTCAGAGAGGCAAAGTGACATGCTCAATATCCCATGGCCAGTCACAAGGTGGCTGGCGTCAGGACTTGAACTCCAGCCTCTCTGGCTCCAAAGCTCCACCCGGAGCTCATGCTGAGAATCAGGAGGGGCTTTTCTTCTGCATGTCACTTTCTGATTTCTGCTGTAAGCCCACGATGGTGGATTCTGGATGGGAAGGGGCTTGAGGCGATCATTTTATCCATCCCTCTTTCCTGGGGCAGATCTGTTAACTTTGAGAGAAGTTGAGTCAACAAGGCTTTGTTAGGATCAGGCCATGTGGCGCTGTGCTGGGCTATTTTTAAAAGCCTTTGGAGACATGGAACAGTTTTGACTGGGGAGAGAGTTCATTTGGGTACTTTTCCTCTGTAGAAGCCCTTATTAGGGTTGGCCTGGTGGAGGTGGTGGGTTCATGTGCCTCCTGTCTGTATCCCTTGTTGATGTAGGATCCCTCAGAGCAGGGCCTTGTCTGTTTGCTTAACAGCTGTATTCGCCATGACCTAGCACTTAGTAGGTCCACAGATATTTGTTGAATGAAAAGATCTCCAAGAGGAAAAGGAGAGAAAGCCTCTAGCTTGATTCTAAGACCCCCAGATGGGCTTCCTTTTGGTGGAGTACAAAGTCATCTGCTCTTTGTTCTGGGGGATTCTGGGTACAGGGTTAAAAGAGGAGCCACTTAGGAAGGACTCTCAAATGGCAGAATCTCCTGGAAAACTTGTTGAATATGAAAATGCCTGAATCCTTCTCCCAGAGTTGAGATTCTTTAGGTCTGGGCTGGGGCCCAGGAATCTGCATCTTCGACAAGAGTTTGTTGTGCAGCTTATGGTTCTGGGAAGCCCAGGTGAAGAACCACAGTTGTTGGAGGGTCCTGGTGTAAGCATCCCCTGGTGTCCTAGACCTCTTTGCGTACAGCTGGCTACAACTCTGAGGGGGGCCCAGAGGGGAGCCCCAGATGCTCACACCTGAGTTGGCGCTGGGTACCATCCTTGGTGGTGATTCTCCTGCTCGATGGAAGAGACTGTACTGGTGGTCTATGCGTGTGTTAAGGAAGCAGGGGAAGGCCTAAAACTTGCAGCTGTGTGGCCCTTGCCAGATACAGCTGGATTCAGCCTGGATAAAACCCTCTATCTTTCAGGCTTAACACTGCAGAGTAGAATTTTTTCCTCCTCTGCAGATAAGATTTTTTTTAAATCATCAGTGTCCTGTATCCTGATCATCACCCTTCCCGACACAGTTCATGTCCAGGAGCAGCAGGAGGTCATTGAGGGGTGGAGGTGGCCCCGCTCAGCTGGAACTTACAGAGTCATAGTTGATGTTACCAGCAACTTGGTTTCGTTGATATCTGGCACATTTTCTTCCAGCTTGTTGTTGAGATTGGTGGTATCCCTGTGCCCAGGCTGTGGGGAGGCCATTTAATAGGCTGGTACCCTTATCTAACGAAGCCTCAGTTTCCTCATCTGCATAGTGGGTGTAATCATGGTACCTGAGTTCGAAGGGATATAAGGAGTCAACATAGTAATTTGCCTACAGCATTGAGCCTAGCATGTGGTAAGCGATCAGTAAATGTTAGTGATTGTCATTAATACGGTTGTTTTCACCACACAATTCAGCACCATCTTGAGTTGATCTTAAATATATCTTATGGACAAATTTCACCTCCTCACAGAGGAATCTTCCTACTGCCCTGATCTTTGTGCCAGGCACGCAGTAGGTATAGAAAGGTTGAATGTTGAATTGGTTTGATTGGTTCTTGTTTTTACTTGCAGCAGTCTCCCCTGACACCTGCTTGTTAATTTTTAGGCCTCCCTGACCTGCCATTTATTGAGCTCTCACTCTGTGCCAGGCACAGACGCAAAGCAGTGAATGAGAGAGACATACCTCCTGCCTTCAGGTGGAAACCAGCGAGGTTGTCCAAAATACCGAGCTTGTAGGGCTCAATCATTTGTGGTCTGAGCTGCATCCATTTAAAGGCTTCAGGGGACCATGCTCGGTCCAAGCCAGCCAGGCCTTCCCTCTCCTTATCCTCTCCCTATGATGCTTCGAGGTACTCCCCAGAGACCCTCTGTCCAGCACTCAGAAATGATCACCTCCTCCTTGTTGCTCTTGATCAGTCCAGGCTCTGCCTTGACCTTGCTTGCCAACCTTGAGTCTCTTCTGCTGTTTTTCCTGATGCCCAGAATGCTGCCCGAGATGCAGCAGGCTTGTGGAAGGAAGAAGCAGATGGGAGATCTGGGCAGTCGGCAGCTAATGCCTCTGTGACCTGGAGCAGAGAATGGGCCCCTGGCTTGGTGTCGGGGTCTGGGGTTCAGGGATACTGAGTGTTACCAGCTAGGTTTTTGGATCTCTCTGGCTTTGGCCTGGTCCTGGGACCCCTGGATGTCCCTTCCTGTATGATGAGGAATATTCTCTGACTGTCACTCCTCTCACCCAGCTCTGCTTGACCACGCAGGACAAGACATCACCTTACGGGGAGGCTGTATCTGCCATCCATCTTGGGACAAGGGTGGGAACCAGGGTGGCAGCTGTATGAGGGTGGGGCCCCCAGCTAGGCAAGGGATAAACCAACAAGGAGAGGGAAGGGTCAGAGGAATGGAGGTGGCTTCTATGGTCCCTGCGAATCCAGTGTGCATGGGGATAAGATCAAAGAGGCTCATTCCCTGTCTCTGCTGAAGCCCGAACAAAGCAGCAGAAGAGGAACTGCAGCTAGATTCAGCATCTGGGTGAGAAATGTCAATTCTGTTATTAGGAAGGAGCTCAGTGTCCTGAAAGAATGGGCTGGGTGCTCACTCAGGCTCTGTGACCTTGGGCAAACCATTTAACCTCTCTGAGCAACCTTCTCCAATGACTCCATGGATCAAATGGGAGAGTGCTTTGAGGTCCACAGAGCCGCCCGAAAGGGAATAGGGGTGTTTGGCAGCAGGGTCTTGGAGAGGGCAGTGAGGGTTGGGGACCAAGGTGTGGGGCAAGCATCCCAGCTCTTGGCCCTTTCCTTGGGCAAGCCCCTTCTTATGGAGCTTGACTTTGCTCACCCGGAAAATGGGCATCATAGGAGGGCCGACCTTGAAGAGCTGGGGAGGATTCAGGGCATGTGAAGAGTTTAGCATGGTGCCTGGTTCTGAGGGAACCCTTTAAATCTCTCGTGGCAGCAGCTGGTCCTAGGGATGCAAATCTTCCATCTTGTAGAGCAGGGTGGGCAGAGCTTCTGCGGCCTGACCCCTTGTGCAGATGGAGAAGTTGAGGAGGGAAAGGGCCAGGAACTTGCCCTGGTCACAGAGCCCAGGCCTCCTTTTCATGCACCAACTGAAACTCTTTCGGCCTCCTTGGGCTTAATGTTAAATGTGACCCGGCACCTCCTGTCCCACACCTCCACCCAGAGAATTCTTTCTTCTCAAATTCTTGCATCTCACGGTGTCAGGTAAAAGCCAGTTCTCCTGGCGGGGGCCTTGGGACTGGACTCAACTGCCTCTGCTCCCAAGGCTGGGTCTGAGCCCCTTTGGGGGAGGCTAGGGGCAGGGGGAGACACTGCTGGCCGGGTGGGCCAGACTCAGATATTCTCCTCACCAGGAGCCTTGAAGACCGTAGGAAGGAATTTGGACATTTTCCAAAATCAGTGGGGAACCATAGGAGGGGGGTGGCAGAGACAGATTTGGGTTTGGAAAGATAGTTCTTGGCTACAGTCCAAAGAATAGATTACAAGAGAGGGTTGGTAATCGAGGCCAGGAATGATCATGGTGATGAGCTGGTGGTAGGTAGTGCAAAGGACAGATTCCAGATATATTTAGGAGGGAGAATCAATACAGCTTGGTATGTGGGTATCATTACTTACAAATTTGGGATTATGTACTTTTTATTTTCTAACTTTCTTAAACCTAATAATTATGAACGTTTGCCCTACATTGTTAACTATTCTTCTATAACATGATTTTTTAATGGCTGCATCCTATGAATGCAATGTATTTTTATTTAATCCCCTGTCATTGGACAATTAGGCTGCTTTTTTTTTTTTTTTTGCCAGTATAAACAGTGCTGTGATGAATACCTTTGCAAGATCTTTGCACACATATCTCTTTTGAAAGACAGATTCCCCAAAATGGTATTACAGAGTTAAAGGCTGGAGATATTTTTTAAAGGCTTTTGATTAAAAATTGCTAAATTGCTCCCCAGAAAGTATATTCCAATTTACATTTTCAGTAAAAGTGGGTGAGAGAGTGCCCATTTCCCTGCATGCTTGCCAGCACTGGGTGTTATTGTTTTTCTTTTTTAATTGTTGTAATTAAATGAAGTTTACTTTTCAAGTTAGTCTCCCATACAAATTTTTTTTTTTACATACATTGTTATAAGACCCCAACCGCTCACCGCATTCTGTGACAGCACACTCCCCTCCGCCCCTGATTCCCCATGAACATTCAACGAGCTCCCAACTCTCTCTGCCTTCCCATCTCACCTCTGGACAGAAGCTGCCCCTCTGGTCTGTTATTGTTTTTCTTAATCATTGCCAAGTTTATGGAGAAGACAAAGGTAGCTAACTGTTTCAATGCTCATTTCTTTGATTACTATTAAATAGAATCCTAGAATTTTTGAGCTGGAGGAGACTTTGAGGTCATGTAGTTCAGTGCCTTCATTTTACAGATTGGCAAATCAAGTACTAGAGAGGTGAACTATTTCTCTTAAAGTCACACAGAAAATATGTGTCAGGGACCTAGGACAACTATTGTGCCATGGTGTGTTGGCACCATGGTGTGTTGGTGTGTTGGGGTGGAGGTGAGATTGTCTTGCTTTCTTCCTGAAGTACCCTGTGATAATGGTTCATCTTGTCCTAAATATCTCTAGCTCTCCAGTAAGGAAAAAATTAGTATATGTTAAAAAGAGCATCCTTGTTACTGTCATTACGAGATGAAATAAGTTGCACATCCTGTGGGTGGTCTGTTTACCAAGGCAGAGAACATCATAAATTAACATGAAAAGTTTCCGATTAACTTGACGTTGGAGTGATTTCTAGCTGAGGGCAGGACAGCAGAGTGCTGAGAGTGTAGAGTCCACCAGGCCTGGGGTCTGAGGCCAGCTCTGTTGTTTTCTGGTTGTGTGACCCTGACAAGTACCTTGCCTCTGTATCTCTGGGTGTCTCGAATGTGAGACGGAGGTGGACGGTATTGCCTTTCCTACAGGTAGGTGTTCAGGATACCTCCTGGCACAGGGACTGGCACATAGTAAGAGCTTAGTAAATGCTCTCCCAGGAAGGAGGCTGCTCCAACATTGTCAGGGGACAGTGGTTCATGTCTACTCCCCTGAGTGGTCACAGGGTGAGTGGTCACAGGCCCTCAGCTCCAATGGGAGTGGGATGGCAAGTGTGGATGGCCTCTGCATTTGGCCTGGTGGTTTGGTGACTGGATTGGGATCCTGACTCGCCAAGGTCGGGAGGGAGAGCTGGCTCTGGAATGCTGGGGTTTAGGATCCTGAGTGGACATAGGGTGGGAGGACTGGGGAGCAGGCTGCCTGGGCTTCAGTCCAAGATCCATTGCAGCTTGGACACTGGCTTTGGAATCACTAGTTCTTTCTGGGACTCAGTTTCCATCTCTGTCCAATGTATAGATTGCTCCATGGGGAGGTGCAACACGGAACACGAGGTCAAGGGACAGAGTGTGCTCGGGCTGTGCTGTCTGATGACCTGGTCTTGGCCTCAGGCATGACTCATAGCTTCCTGATGCCTCAGTTTCCTCCTCATCTAGCAATTGAGGATATAATGATCCTTCTACAACACCGGGTTGTTGTTGTCTTAGTTATGGTAGATGTTATAACAGAAATACCACAAGGGGGTGGCTTTCACAAACAGAAATTTATTTTCTCACAGTTTAGGAGGTTAGAAGTCCAAATTCTGGGTGCAGGCTCTAGGGGAAGGCTTTCTCTCTTTGTCAGCATTGGGGGAAGGTCCTTGTCTCTTCTCGGCTTCTGTTTCTCTGTTCCTTGGTAATCTTCCCGTAGCATGGCATCTATCTTCCCCCATCTCTGCTTGCTTCTCTGTGCCTAATCTGCTCATTTTATATCAAAATGTTGATTGGTTTAAGATACACCCAACACTGATATGGCCTCATTAACATACAAAGAAACCCCTGTTCCCAAATGAGATTACTTCCACAAGTGTACCTGTTGCCCTGGAGTTGATTCTGACTCATAGCGACCCTATATGACAGAGTAGAACTGCCCCATAGGGTTTCCAAGGAGCCGCTGGCGAATTTGAACTGCCATCCTTTTGGTTAGCAGCCAAGCTCTTAACCACTGCACCACCAGCGCACCATCCACAAGTAGAGGGGTTAGGATTTCTAACACATATTTTTGGGGGACACAACTTAATCCATAACAGTTGTATTTGAGATTAGAAATAATAGACACTGAAGTTGGTGGCTCGTTTTAGTGCTCCCCTTAGCTTACCAACGGTGATGGAGAATCTGTAAGCAATAGTGGGTCATGGTCACAGCTGTCACCACACCAGCACCTGGTATTAAGCCCTTCCCATGTGATCTAGGCCTGTGCTCAGTGTTCGCATGTTTCTGTCACCAACTCCTCCTGGGAGCCCTGTGCGATCCTGTTTTACAGATGAGAAAACTGAGGCTCAGAGGGGACTAGGGCTGGCTCAAGACCTCACAGGTGGCAGAGCTGTGGTTTGTCCCCTGCCCTGTGTGGCCCTGGAGCTCACACTCTTTTTTTTTTTTTTTTTTTTCCAATTCTCTCTCTCTTTTTTTTTTATTGTGGTAAAATATATGTAACATAAAACTTGCCACTTAAACCATTTTTTTGCGTACAATTCAGTAGCATTAATTACATTCAAATGTTGTGCAGACATCACCACTATTTCCAAAACTTTTTCATCACCCTTAACAAAAACTCTGTATCTATTAAGCAATAATTCCTCCTTTCTCCCTCTCCCCAGCCCTTAGTATGCATCAAAGTACTTTCTGTCTCTATGCATTTGCCTATTCTGGATGTTTCATATAAATAGAATCATACAATATTTGTCCTTTTGTGTCTGACTTCTTTCACTCAGCATAACGTTTTCAGGGTTCATCCATTTCATAGCATGTGTCAGAACTTCATTCCTCCTCATGGCTGAATATACTCCATTGTAGTATGTACCACGTTTTGATTTATCCATTTGTCTGTTGATGGACATTTGGGGAAGCCTGAACTCTTCGCTCCTGGGCCGTGGTAAGGGGCCTTGTGCATGTGGGAGGGCTCTGGGAAGCTGTGGAGGAGGTGTGCAGCTGAGTGTGAGCCAGAGTAGGTGCTTGGGTGGTGTGGGTGTGCGGGTGGGTGGGTGGTGCCGATCACATGTGCACACACTGATTCACATGTGCACGCTCCTGGTATGAGTGACAGGGTCGTGGTGTGTGTTAGGAGTGGGTGAGTGGGTGTGTGTGTGTGCGTGCACACGCACCTGTTGGTGTGTGTCAGGGCAGCTCTGTGGAGGCTGTGAGTGAATGTGCATGGGGGGCACCTGGGAGGAAGGCACTGGCAGGCCGGGAACCTGCATCAGAGGCTGGGAGCTCAGCTGCCAGCTCTGGAACCAGGTGGATTTGGGCTGACTCCCTGGCCCTGAGGATATGGCTGCCACTTTTCATCCCTTCTGCCCTGGCCATTGTGGTCCCTGGAGCTCAGCTGCCCTCGGATGGTGGCAAGGTAGGGGTGGTGTCATTGAAAGGAATAACAGTAATGACAACTCCCATTTACCTTTTTGCCAGGATAGGTGTTAGGCCCTCACAGTCTTGCCATAGCCCTGGGAGGTAGAGACTATTGTGCCCATTTTACAGATGAAGAAAAGGAGGCCCAGGGACATGCCAAGGCCTTGAAGCAGGTCAGCAGCAAACCTGGGTCTCAGGCTCAGATCTCTGCACTGCCAAAGCCATGCTCTGCCCCACCAAGGCGCCTCCACCCACGACCTGCATGAGCCTCGCAGCCCTTAGAGCTGCCTGTGGTGGGTAGTGAGCGCCCTGTCATTGGAGGAGTTTGAGCAGCTGCTGGAGCATCAGACGCTGGCCAGGGCTGGGTGTGAAGTCGGATTGTGGGTAGGATCCTTCCAACTGTAAATGCCTGGCCCTGCTGGTACCAGTTGTCCTCCCTCCTCTGGGGGATTTGGGATGGCCTTGGCTTCCACCTGGGAGGAGGCAGAGCTGAGGCCTTGCTGGAAGGCTGCAGAGGGAGACCATGTTTGGAGAAGTCAGGGGAGCACTGGTAGGATGTGCAGCAGGCAGTGCCCCCACCCCTAGCCTCCGAGGCTTTCTAGCCTCTGCCTCATGCCAGTGGAGAAGTGGCTGCTGCCCATGTGCCTGGCGCTGTGTTGGCGCCGATCCTGCTCTTAGGGAGCCTGCAGGCTGGGGCTGGGAATCAGGACACAGCAGGGTCTGTGGAAAGGCAGCTCAGCCCAAGAATGAGCAGCAGAGACTGGTCAGGGTGTCCCTGAGAACATGCCTCTGGCTGTCCTGCCCTCCCCAGTGGCTAAGATGGTGCAGGGGCCTCAGGAAGTATCTGTCGAATGATGGGTGCAGTGTAGGTCTCAGGGGCACAGTGATAGAGGGGCCATAGCAGCATCCTGGGTCCCCTCTGGGTCTGGCGGTTCCATAGCAGCACCCTGGGTCCCCTCTGGGTCTGGAGGTTCCATAGCAGCACCCCAGTTTCCCTCTGGGTCTGGAGATTCCATAGCAGCACCCTGGGTCCCCTCTGGGTCTGGGGGTCCCATGGCAGCACCTGGATCTCCTTTGTGCTGGGGGGTTCTGTAGCAGCACCCTGGGGCCCCTCTGCATCTGGAAATCCCATAGCAGCACCCTAGACGACCGTAAGCTCCTTGAGGACTCATCGTGTCTGGTAGTCTTTGGCCTCCTGTGCAGTGTCCAGCCCAGAGCCAGGCATGGAGCAGGCCCTGTGAATGCTGCTTCTGAGTAAAACTTTGAGCTTCCAAAGTGCTTCTCTATCTGTTGCTCTGGTTTGTCTCCTCCCATTGACCTGGAGTAGGACCTACCTGTGACCCTGACAGTATCCTGATGGAATGAAGATAGGGGGTGGGTGGGAAAGGTGGGTTAAGGAGGCAGGGGGAGACTGCCAGGGAGTTAGAGGAGTCTGGGGTCCTGGTTTCAGGCACAACTTGCTGTGGCCTTTGGCTGCCCTCTCTGGGTCTCCGTTTCCCATCTGTCTTGCTCTCTGTGAGATGGGATGTCGCCTTTTCTCAGCCCCAGGGTGTCCAGACAGTGCTGCCTAAGAGGAGGTGTTCCCTGCTAAGGGAGCCCAGGTTGGGGGGCGCTCAGGAAGGGCTGCTGCTGGCTTTGACTCTCCTGGTCTCGCCAGGGGCCCCCAGGCAGCTGGCAGGGCATCCAGGCCACCATGCTCAGGATTCCAGCCCTGGTGGGGAAGGAGGAGGGAGAGTGGAGGAATGCGGCTTTGGGGAATGTTTAACCCAAGGTAGAAATAGCACTGTGCTTTTTTATTTCAGGCTTGGATTTTCAGGAGGGAAGTGGACTCAGGGTGCCCCACTCTCCTTCCATCCAGCCTCAGGGCCACGGCCACCCTGGCTCCCTGCAGCTCTGGCCATTTGGAGCCAGAAAGTGGCCTTTTTATTTTAATTTTACCAGAATCTGCTGTGGGGAACAGAAAGGGCCCCAGATTTGGAGGCAGACAGAGCTGTGTTTAAATCCCTCGTTCTCTACTTCCCAGCCCTATGACAACTTCCTGCTCTGAGTAGCTGCTTTCTCTTGTATGGAATGTGGGGTGGGGGTGGGGACATTGAGCTGAGATGGCTCTGGGATAGTGTGGTGTCAGGGGCTCCTGCTCAGGGGCCAGCCAGGCCTGGGTTCAAATCCCGGCTCCTCTTACTGGGTCTGGGACCTCAGCCAAACCCTTTCCCATCGAGCCTCCTTATTTCATTTATAAAATGGACAGATGATGATAATCCTAACTCCCAGAACTGTGGACAGAATTAATGCGAAAATATTGGTGAAAGGGGCTGGGCATATCCCAGGTTTTTTTTTTTTTACTGTTGTAAAAATATAACACATTTGCCAGTTCAACATTTTTCAGGTGTACAATTTAGCGGTATCAATTACATTAATCATGTTGAGTAGCCATCACCCTGCCCCAGGCTCTTGAATCCCACCTTGGTGGGCTCACGTGTAACATGGGGAATCAGTGCCTTGTGCAGGTTTGGCAGGACATGAATGAATCATCTGTGCACCAGCCTTAGGAGCAGCTTTCCCTCTGACCCTTCAGTTTGCCTTCTCGCATGGACCCTGGTCAGGATTCATCCAGCCTCCGCTCAGTGTTCACCAAAGCCCAGTGGCCCCTTCCCAGGGAGGGTGGCGGTGTGTGTATATGTGGGCCCAGCGTTTAACTCTCCCTCTCCCTGTTTGGCTGTGAGCACCTTGAGAACTGGGACCATGTCTCCTCGAGGGGTTCACTGCCGTATCACTGGCTTCTAGAACAGAGCCTGGCACATAGTAGGGGCTGAGGAAATATTTGTTGGCATGAATGAAAAAGATAAAAAACAAAATGAATGAATAAATGAACAAACTAACAAATGAATGAAGTTTCTTCTCATCCATCTTGGGTGTCACTTTCTGTTTCTTCCTGGCCCCTCCTGCCTCCTGGGCTGGGCGATGGGGGATGGGTGGTCCCGTGTCTGAGGGTTCATCCTACAGAGGTCAAGGCTGGGAGGCTGGGCCTCAAAAGCCAGGTCCTTCTCACACTGCCTAGGCTGGGGCCGGGGCGACCAGGAGGGGTCCAAGCCACCTGCCAGCCAGCAAGGCCCCTCCTTTCAGGCCCCTCCTGTTCCTGCCTCTTTGGAGGAACCGAAAGATTCCTGTTCAAAGGCAAGAGACGGGGCTATTTTTGGCACTGTGAGGGGAAAAGTGAATGCTTTCCTTCTGTTCAAAAATATATGGGGTGTGTGCCGGGCAAGCACGGAGCTCAGCAGAACTCAAAGCGTGAGCCTGCTGGTCTCCTGCCCCTCAGTCCCCGTGGCCTGCCTCCCCCTCTGTGGCTCAGCAGCCCATGCTGCCATGCCAGGCGATTATTTCTCTGCCTGTTACGAGCGAGCAGAACATGATCTTAATTAAAACTAACGACTGCCGTCAAAATAAACGAGAGGAACTTGCTTAGCTACCCTTGCCTCCATTCTCATTGCCTCCACTCCAGCTCCATGGACCTGGGGGCGGCCATGTGAGTGTTCCTTGTGCACCCAGCCAGCTGTGGGAGAAGAGCCCGTGTGAGGCAAGTCTGGCCAAGGGGGGCCTCCAGGCCCTTACCACCCCTCACTCCCTCATTCAAAAAACCTTTATGGAACAGCTGCCTCATGCCAGGCCTTGTGGGCAGTGGGGGCACTGGGCAGGTGGGATGGATGGATTTCTGGCCCTCCTGGCATTCACGGTTTGGTGGAGGAAGCAGATGTCATACCAGAATCATCATCTAGATAGGGCATTGCAAGATGCTAGGGGAGTACACGGCAGGGACTGACTTGGTTTGGGGTTCGTCCAGGAGGGCTTTTTAGAGGAAGTGATATTTCAGTTGCAACCTGAGGGTAGGGTTGCCAGACATGCTTATGCTAAAAAATGATTGGTTGTCTCTCTGAAATTCAGATTCAGCCCTTTCTGAGGGAGGAGTAGGAATCTAGAAGGCACAAAGAAGCTTGTGGGGGCTTTGGGCAGGGGGGAGCGCTGAGAGTGTTCTAGGCAGAAGGAACAGCATGTTCCAGGACTAGAGCTTCAGAGTGTGGCAACTCTGAGGACCTGGAAAATGTGTGGTGGCCAGAGTGTAGAGGGGCCCATGGGACAGGAGGGGAGGCCAGACGGTGCTGCAAGAGTGAGGGGTATTAGGACATGGATGAGTACAGGAGACTGAGCGTCCAACTGGGCGGGCCTGGAGGTGAGCTTAGTGACCAGAAACACATCAGGTTCAAATCAGGTTCCCACATGGCCCTCTTTGCTGCTGAGCCTCAGTTTTCTCATTTTCAAAGTGCGTTGCTTTGCAGTCCCCTTCTTTAGGAGGTACGCAAAGTGGGTTAGCTTCTCAGAGTGGCAGGCAAACATGGCAGGGCAGGCCAGGGCTGGGAGCCCCACTTGTGGGGGGGCACTGCTGTGGGCTGGTCTTGGGAAATAGGTGAATGATGGGATGCACCACCATGGCAGATGGAGGCACCAGCAGGCATCGTGGTCAAGGTCAGGATTTGGCCTCTGGGGGTTCTAGCCAGGCTGATAGGTGTGCGACTGTGCCTCATCACACCCCATTACTGCTTGGAGTTCCTGGCAGCACCCCATCCTCCTGCTATGCCAGCATCCTCCTGTTTCCCAAGGATCTGAGGACTGTGACAAGGACCATGATGAGTCACTTCTGTGCCTCCTCAGTTGAGGGCAGGTCAGGGCCTGCACCTCTGCCCTCGGCTCTTAAAGGGCCAGAGCTGGGACTGCTGCCTGCTGCTGGACCGGGGGCCACCCTCTCTAGTCGCCACTCCACCTTCGCCTGGCCAGGAGCCCTGGAATTCAAGCTCTAGAATCCTCCTGGGCCTCTGCTGGATTCGTTCCACCCCCGTGCACTAAGGGACGGGAATCTCAGCTCAGCGTTCTGTGGCTGATTGGTCTCAGGAATGATCTGTGGAATCCTGAGTGGCAGGGAGGTGACATCATGACCACCGGGTCCCCACGCAGCCAGAGGCACAGGGGTTGGGGAAGTGGCGCCTGGCCCACCCCCAGGCACAGCTCTTCGCCTCTGTCCTCATCAGTGTCTTTCCTCCGTGTGCGGGTTTCTTTGTTCATCTCTCTGCTCTGCCTTGGGGGCTCCTCAGTGTCCCCACCCCTGCTCCTATTCTGAGGTTTCCTTGCTCTATTGGTTGTGACATTAGGGACTATGACTGATCTGGTTTCTGCCTGAGCTGTGATGGAAACCAGCCAGGCATCTCCTGTCCTCTCCTGGGCTGGGGCACAGAGCTGTGGAGGTTAGGGGCTGAGCAGGGGTGTGGGCGTAGGCAGAGGCAGATGTCACATGCTCCAGGATGAGTGGGCAGGAGGGAGGTGGCCTGCTGCCCATGGCTCCCTGGTGGACTCTGCAGCACCCTATCCTCCTTTGTGCCCACATCATTGGCACTGGCATCCTGCCTAGTCTTTGGGTGTACCTTTATTAACAACAGTAACAATTGTCAACATTTTTGGGCACTAGCTGTGCTTCTGCCTGGACTAGGATCCCTCTGGCTGATGCTTTGCATCAGTGAGATGTGGCCTTTGTGGTTCCTTGAACTTAGCATGCCCTGTAATGTTGCTGAGCTTTGGACACGTAGCTTCCTCCTCCTGGAAAATATTCTCCCTTCCCCTTTGCATGGCTAAGCCTGCTCATCCTTATATATCACCAGAAGTGCCCTTTCCCCTAGGAAGCACTTCCTCACCCCCTAGACTAGATTGGGTTCCTGCTTTATATTCTCATCACACCCTGACCTTTCCCTTCTTTGTCTTTGTTTTTTTTAACTTTCCTTTCTTATCACAACAGATAATTGGACGGTTGTTTGCTTAAGGTCCATTTCCCCTATTATATCAAGATGCCTGAGAGGACAAGGACTTGTGTCCAGGTCACTGCCATATTCCCAGAGCCCAGCGCAAGGTTTGACCCATTTGGAGTGCTCAGTAATTAACTGATGAATGACAGGGTGAAAAATCTCATTTGTTCCTTCTAACTACCCTTGTCACCACCTTCATCCCCATTTTACACATGAGGAAAGTGAGGCTTAGAGAGGTGAGTTCCATTGCCCAAGGTCACACAAGGGTAAAAGGATGACTCAATTCAGAAAAAAGACCCTTCATGTTGTTCAAGTTGCCTCAGTGCCTCCCACAGAACTTGGTAGGTACTTGGAAAATGCTCGAGAAGTCAAGCTGAACCTAGTCTCTAGGCACCTGTGTTGGTTCTGAAGCGTTTGAGAGGCCCTCCATCAGGAGTCCTGGAGAAAACCCTACACAGCAACCTTTCTCCCAAGGTCTTGAAGGAGGCAGAAAGTGTGGTCCTCCTCTGGACCCACTATCCTGAAAGATTGAAAGCCTGGTGGTAAAGATGGCTTGAACCGTGGGGGTGGTTCTTGAGTCCTTATCTTGTTCTCTGTGTGTGTGTGTGTGTGTGTAAGAGAGAGAGAGAAGTTGTTGGGGAAAAATCTGTTAGCCAGAAATAAGTTTGAGTTTTAGAAAATAGAAGTAGCTGTGTCTACCTTCTAAGCTACCCGCCTAAAACAAACGTAACACGTATATTTTACAAGAACAAAAACATACTGAGCACCTACTATGTGCCAGGTTCTGGGTAGCTGTGATTTTGGCAGACACAGATCCTGCCCCGTGGAGCTCACATACACTGGGGAAGGGCAAAATTTGGAAAATATAGGCAATCACTGAGAACAAAACAAAAAACTGCTGATAACATTGTGACCTAAGTTCTTTTCAGTCTTTTCTCTATGCATGTAGCTGTGGTAGGTTTTATCATCTTCAGTCTATGAGGAAGCTGAGATTCAGAGAGGTTAACTGACTTGTCCGATGTTACACAGCTGGACTGTGGTAGAGCTGGGGTTTAAGCCTGTATCAATGTGGTTTGGTCTGGGTCACTCAGTCAAGCAAGTCATTAGGAGACCAGCAGATATCAAGGACCTTTGCTCGCTACCACCAGCTGCACTTTGTTGGGGAGTCAGAGAAGCAGAAGATTTAGTACTTCTCTGAGAGGACTGAATGCTGCAGAATAGGAATCTGGCTGGGGTGTAAAGGCGCTCAACCCCCAGAATGCGTTTGTGTGATGTTTTAATCATTGCACTTTTCCAATAAGTTCTGGAGTTCCATAGACCCTAGTTCTGGTCCCAGATCCACTGCAGACTAGCTTTGTTCCTTGGGCAAGTGGCTTCTCCTCTGAGAGTCTCAGTTTCCTCATCTGCAGGATGGGGATAATTGAAGTCCTTGTCTCATAGCATCATTTGGGCATTAAAGTGCTTAGCCCAGGACCAGTGCACTATAAGTGCCTAATAAATGGCTGCTTTTTTTCTTACTATTATCATTCCTGGAAGCTACAAGACAAAGTACATCTTCCTGCAATTTTACTTGGAGATTTTTTGGAGAAAGTTATTTCATTTGTACAGAAGTTAAAATCAGTGTATTTTAAAACTGTATTTGTTTCCTGGGGCTGCTGTAACATTGTCTCACAGTTCTGGAGGCTAGGGCGTTGGCAGGGCCATGTTCTCTGTAAATGCTCCAGGGTTAAGATCCCAGCCTTTGGTAGCCCCAGGCATTGCTTGGCTTGCAGATGCAGCTTAACTCTGCATGGCTGTCCCCCCCGACCCCCATCTCTGCGTGTCTGTTTTCTTTTTTATTGTAAAAATATGTAAAACAACATTTGCCAAGTAAACATTTCTCAGGTATACAATATAGTGCTATCAATTACATTAATCATTATACAAATAACTTCAAATTTAAGAATCAGCACAAAGCCAATTCCTATGAGGCAGAGGTCAAATATATCCCAGATTTCTACATTCTCCAAGCTGCTGTACCACTCCATCTCTGACCCTGGCCACTCTGCTTTCCCTCAGCACTCTTCCCTCTCTGCATTTGGGTTTGACAATTAGCTGCACTGTCTCACAGAGCTCACAAACCATACTTACAGTTAAGTGGTTTATTAAGGAACAGGGTACAACTTGGGATCTGGATCAACAGACTGCAACTCAGGTTTCAGCATCAGGAAGCATGTAGGCAGTCTCCCTTCTTCAGTGCAGGACAGCTCTCTCAGCTCCTCTCGGCCTCCTGAGGACAGGCTCTGCTGCTGGGCCCTTCTGGGCCTGTCAGTGCTGACCCTGCCACTGGGCCCGTTCCAGGCCTCTTGCTGTCTTCAATGTTACAGCCTTTGACCAGCATTACAGCTCTTTTAGGAGATTCCTTGCCTCCTCTCTCTGTTTCTTTCTTCTTTCTGCCTCTTCTTGCTGCTTTTCTTCCTGCTTTTATCTGGCTTACCTTTGTGGGGTGGCTGTATACATACACAAACTCTTGGTAAATTTCAATGCATGGCCCTCCCACGAGCCACAAACTGACCAATCTAGTCTTGGTAGGCCACAGGCACTTCATTTGTATAGTAGGCTACACTCACCTCATTTGCATAGTCTATTGACCAATCCCTGCAAGGTGCATACCAATCACTGGGCAGGCTGCAGCCCAGGGCCAGACAAAGAAATATCAAAACCAAGCTGTTTACAACTTCACCCAGGAAATGTCAATCAACCTGGACAAAAGTAATAAACCCTCTGGGGTAAAAAAACTAGGGCAAAGGTAACTCCTCAGGGCTTAGGGGGAACATGTCTCAAACTGTTTTACCAAAGAACAAAGGCAAAAGGTCACATAAATAAACTCGTTTCACCACAGTCATGTTCTGTGTGTGTCTTTCTCTTTTATAACAGCACCACTCATATAGGATTAGGACCCATTCTATGCTGGTAGGAAACCCTTGTGGTGCAGTGGTTAAGAGCTACGTCTGTTAACCAAAAGGTCGGCAGTTTGAATCCACCAGGCGCTCCTTGGAAACTCTATGGGGCAGTTCTACTTTGTCCTATAGGGTCACTATGAGTCGGAATTGACTCGATGACAATGGGTTTGGTTTTTTTTTTCCTTCGCCGGTATGACCTCTTGTTAACTGATAACATCTTCAAAGACTCTATTTCCAAAAAGATCACATTCACAGGTACCAGGGCTTAGGACTTCAACATTGTCATTTTTGGGGGACACAATTCAATCTGTAGCAATAACTTTATTTTTAGAGTAAAATAAACACCAAGATACAATGGAGCAGTATTAATACAGGATCTGCAGACATATTAGGTAGGGCTAGAACACAAAGTTTGAACTAAGCCTTGCTTGTGGTGGCTGCCTGGGACTCTGCCCTGCGCCCCTCCCCACCCTCCCCCCAGTCCAGGGTGAGCACCAGGCCTTGCCCCTCAGGGCCTCTGTGGAGGGTGCCTTTGGGAAGACCTTAGACTTCCTCTACCCACATGGCCTCGCTCCAGGGATGAGGCACATTCCCCGACCTGTGAGCTAGTTAGAGTGAACATTCTTTCTCCATTTGTCAGATGAGGAAATTGAGGCTTGGATTGGGGAAATGAATCACAAAAATTCAAGCCTGATTTTGGTAAATCTAAAAGCGAGTGGGGCGCAGGGTGTCCAGGGTAAACATGGAGCCCAGGGACCTGACTCCAGGGAGGTACCTCGAAGGCGGGCTTTAATAGCAGCTACCTGGGCAGGGGCTTTGTGCCCTGAGGGCTGGGGTTCAAGTCTCATCTGCCCCAGGGCTTGGCACACAGCAGAAACTCAGCAAGTGCTTGCTGTGGTTTGGGGAGGTTTGGTGGACAACCCCTTCTTGGAGATGACCCTTTCAGGCTAAAGCCCTCTGGATCCTGTACTTAGGAGTTGGCAGATCTGGGTTCTGATCTCCACTCCTCCACACTGGCCATGTGACCTCGGATGAGTGCTTTCCTCTCATTATGAAGCCTCAGTTTCTTCATCAGTGAAATGGGCTGATGGTCCTAACCTCTCAGAACAGGGCCTGTAAATGGGGCTTAGGGAGGCTCCTTCAGGACCAGGTGGGAAACCAGGTGATCTGAGTGGCTGTGAGCAGCTCTCACACTTGTGCTCCTGTGAGGGGCCAGGCTCCTCTCCCTGACAGTGGCACTAAGTTTCCCATCTCAACATCCACCCTGCCAGCTGCCTCGGTTGCTGCCGCCCCTGAGAGCAATGAGACCCCTGGCATTTTATTATAAAACCACGATTCATCTTACTGATCACAACGGTATCATCTCCATGCTGAGTGCCCCACGTGCTGGCCTCAGTGCTCAGCTTGTGATCTGCATCATCTTGTTGACCAAGGGCAAGCGGCAACTGACTGGCAGGCACGAGGTGGGAGGGAGCCTGGCTGCTGGGGACCACAGGAAGGTCAGCCAGGGTGGCACTCAGGGTGACAGAGAACAGGTCCCTGGAGCCAGATGGCCCATTTTGCCCAGCTCTGACCTGAGTCTGCCCTTTGGGATCAGGGCCACCATCCACTGCCCATTCCTAAAGCCAGGTCTTACGGGTTTGAAGATCCCCCTACACCTTGACTACCTTTTCTGCAGATGAAATACCCCAGGATGGCCCCGTCATCCTCCTGCAGTCCCGCTGCCTCAGCCCCCTCTTATCAGCCAGCAAGGCCACTGTGAGGATGTGTAGGGAGAGGTGGGGGTGCCTGTGTCCATTGGGGGTCAGGAGCAGGGTTCAGGGGGTTCAGATCTGACATCAGAGCCTGGTTTAGCTGGATGACCTTGGACATACGGCACCCCCTCCTGTTGTGACATGGACACAGCAGTAGCCTGTGACCTCGTGAGCTTTGGAACCTCTAATGAAATTATGTGCTTAGTGCAGGGCAGGCATGGAGTCGGCATTCATTAACAACAGCAGCAGTAACAGTAGCTCATGGGTCTCATCACTTATCAGTCTGTGGGTGGCAGTTGCTGATGTCCTTGGGTTCTCAGCAGGGGAGTCTGCCCAGGAGGATGTTGTGGCAGAGCAAAGCAAGCAGGGCTGGGCCCATCTTTCCTGCTGATGGCTGTGTGCCCAAGCCTAGTGCAGAGCCAGCTTCAGCTGGCACTCAGTGAATGTGGGTAGAAATAGTGAACACCAAGGAGGCTGGGCTGCCTGCTACCCTGTGGTTGGAAGAGGGGGGCCTGAAGCAGGGACAGGAGGGCTAAAGAAGTGTGGGGGAGGGGGTGGTGGGAGCTGGGGCCCTGGGGAACCTGCTCCTTCTGGGTCAGGGCGAGGGGCTCCTGCAGCACCTCAGCTCAGCCAAGAGTGCCTGGGAATTCTGGGTGGAAGGCCAGGCTTGCTTTCTGATGGAACTCAGGCCTGGCATTGGGGCCCAGCTTCCTTCCAGCTGGGCATTTATGGAAAACAGGAATGGGGTGGTATGGCTGGGAGTGGGGAGGGAAAGGAGGGCTTTCTCTCTTCTCACCATAGCAGAGGCATTGAATAATAATCACAACAGCAGTGACAATAATACTAACCACCGTTTGTGAAGCACCTACTTTATGCCAGGCAGCTTCACTCTTACCACGTTGTCTCTAATCTTTGAGACAACCCTACTGAGTGCTCTGTTTTACAGGTGAGGTTCCAAGGTCACACAGCATGTTAGGGGATCCAGGTTGCCACCCAGGTTGTCTGGCCTAGAACCTTTCCCCTTCATCTCTTTCCACACTGCCCCTCATGTCCACAAGCTGCTACTTAGGCTGCCTTTCTGCGGGGAGTGCATCCTGTTGGGGTTCCATCCGTGGGAAATGCTTTGTTCTGGCCCCTCCTTTACTTACTGCTTGCAGGTCATTGTGTGGAGTGTTGGAGCTGGGGGGGACTTGGAAATCTGGGGGTCCTTCACTGGATGGGGAAGGGGTGTGTCCAAGGTCACGCATTGGGTCAAAAGCAAAGGGGGGCAGCCAGGAGTCCCCTGCCCCTCCCAGGAGGACCAGTGCACATCCATGGGACCTTCTGGAAACTGGTCTGACAGGTGCTGTCCGACCTCAAAGAGGGGTCATTGTGGGTCTCACTTCAGGTCAGCGCAGGGGAGTCTGTATTGCAGCACTGGCTGGTGGGTGGGGGGTAGTTTGGGGCCGGAAGGCTGTGGCACCTGGAAGATTATAGGGTACAAGTAGGTGGAAAACCCTCAAGGTGTTTAACTCTTTCTTGTTCTCGCCTACCTTCTATGTGCAGCACTTTACAGTTGGCACAGCTGTGAACAGGAGGAGCAGGAGCCATTTCTCCCTTTACAGACAGGGAAACTGAGGCCTAGAGAGGGAAAATGACAAGGTCACACAGCAAGGTAGCAGCTTGTTGTTGTTAGGTGCCTTTGAGTCGATTCTGACTCATAGCAAGCCCACCTGACAGCGTAGAACTGCCTCATAGGTTTTTCTAGGCTGTAATCTTTACAGAAGCAGATGACCAGGTCTTTCTCCCGCAGAGCTGCTGGGTGGGTTCCGACTGCCAGCCTTTCAGTTAGCAGCTGAGTGCTTAACCGTTTGTGCCACTGGGGCTCCTTAAGGTAGCAGCAGACCCCTGGAATCCAGGTCCCTACAGGGGAATTGCCCCCTCCTCAGGCGATAGGGTCAAGTGTCCCTAGGGTGGTGGGAGGGGCAGGCCAGGCTGTGGGGTGGGATATCCCCCCACCCTGCACAGCTTTGCTCAAAGAAGACAAAGAAGAGCGTTCCATTCTGAAGGAATAGCATGGAAAAAATCCCCTGAAGCAGCTACCGAATTTGGGGTTTTGCTTTTCAGGAAACTGAGCTTTGCTAAGGGGGCATTGGCGAGGAAGAGCAGGGTTGAGGTTGGAAAGGCTGGGCTTATGCTGACCTTTGGACTTTAACCTGAGAGACTTCAACAAGACCAAATTAGGATGTTTGACAGCTGCTGGGTGGGGAATAGATGAGATGGGGGAGGGGGCAGAGGATGCAGTGTGTGTGTGTGTGTGTGTGTGTGTGTGTGTGTGTGTGTGTGTGTGTGTGTGTGTGTGTGTGTGTGTGTGTGTGTGTGTGTGTGTGTGTGTGTGTGTGTGTGTGTGTGTGTGTGTGTGTGTGTGTGTGTGTGTGTGTGTGTGTGTGTGTGTGTGTGTGTTTTGGGGGGACTAGGGTGTACTCAAGGCAGCCAGCATGGATGGGGCTTGTTTACAGTTGGTATGGGGCTGCCTGGTAGGGCAGAAAGAGGGGCATTCATGGGATGGGGGTCTGGGAGGAGGAGGTCTGGTCTGAGGAGGGGGTCCCTTTGGGCCTTGTGGAGCATGAGAGGCCCCTGGCCTGTCTTAGAGGAGGGGCCCTGCTGGAGAGGATCCTGGGCATCAAGGGCGCAGAAGGCACGAAGAGGGTGTTGGGGAGGGAATCCGAGGAGCCTGCATTTGGAGGCAAAGAAGGAGAGGCCTGGAGACTGGTTGGAGCCAGTAAGGAGGGAGGAAACCAGGAGAGGGAGGCCCAGGCAAGCTACACTTCTGGAAGGAGGGACGGTCAAGCAGTTGGAGAAGTCAGGACTAAAGGGAGTGTCCCTTCAGTAATGAGAGGTCTCTGGTGGCTAGGCCTAAATTTCCCCAACATTCTCTTTTTGGGTTAATCAAGTCTGAGAGTCCCCCTTGCTGATGGGGGTGGGTCTGGGGGAGACACAGGAGCGGATGGCTGACAAGGCCAGTAATGGCTCTCAGTCTGCCCACCATCCCTCCTGCTGCAACCAGAGCCTCTGTGGGGGCCGCCAGCCCCTGCTTTCTGTTCCCACCGTGTTTGAGCTGAGCTTCAGTCAGAAGAGAGGTATTTTGCTTTAGGGAAATCAAAATCAGACTCAACATTTATCCTGGGCTCCTGGGACCGGCTCTCATGTTCCTTCCTGGCAGACAAGAGCTGTGTGGAGGGGAGGTGGGTGGGGAGCAGCCTGATAAGCAGGGAGGAGGCTGCAGGCTCTGCAGTGCCCCCACCGGGCCTTAGGGTTACGGGCCTGGTGTCAGTGGACCAGCTCGGGCCACCACCCCACTCAGACCCCAGCTGGTCCCCTCCTCCCTCTCTGTGCCCTCCTACCCCCCACCACTTCACGCAGAGATAAGTGGGGGAGGGGGAGGAGAGTGGACGC
This sequence comes from Dugong dugon, assembly GCA_030035585.1. Classification (NCBI taxonomy): domain Eukaryota; kingdom Metazoa; phylum Chordata; class Mammalia; order Sirenia; family Dugongidae; genus Dugong; species Dugong dugon. The sequence continues at coordinate 74,866,812 of CM057471.1, forward strand.
ACAGCCCTCCTCTCTCATGGCTCTACACCTGGCTGAAAGCTGGGGAATCTCGTATCCACTTCCCAAGAACTCCTCCCAATGGCTCAGCCTGGTAGGACTTTATACCCCGTTATGAACTGGAATTGACCCAGTGACCGTGGGTTGGGTTTGGTTTTCCTACAGATGAGGACTCTGAGGCTCAGAGAGGTTAAGTAGCTTATTTGGAGTAACCCAGCCTATAAGTTCAAGACAGAGTGAGGACTCAGAGCCTTCCACTGTTCGAGCCATGTGGAGAGTGTGGCTAGTTCACCTTGAGGATTGCCCAGAGTACGTTTTAAATCCTGGCTTCCTAATGAGTTTGGGCCTTTCTTGCCTGGAGGCAAGCGTGTGCTGGAGAAAGGCAGCTGATTTTAAAAATTGGCCAAAGTCAAGTGTAATTGTGAAGGTAAACATGTTGTGAGGAACAAAGTTTTAGGATGTGTTCCAAACCCAGCCAAGTGGCTTGGGGACAGTGGTGAAATCAACAAAGTTTATTCTCTGCCTCCTGTGTGCAGGACACTGGGCTGGGTTCCAAGGAAGATGCTAGGATGAGCGGGGGAAGTATGTTGTCCTCTGTTTAGCATCCAGCTGGAAAAGTGAGAAAAAAAGTGCTTCTACTGAGCACTTGAGCTCTGGTGGCACAGTAGTTGAGCGCTTGGCTGCTAACCAAAGGTCGGCAGTTCAAATCCACCAGCTGCTCCATAGGAGAAAGATGTAGCAGTCTGCTTTTGTAAAGATTTACAGCCTTGGAAACTCTATAGGGCAGCTCTACTCTGTCCTGCAAGGTTGCTATGAGTCAGAATCAAATTGGCTCGACAGCAGTGGGTTTACTTGGTTTGGATTGAGCACTTGCTGGGCACCAGACTTTGTGCCAAGCCCTTTAAGTGTATCCTCTCAGTGAAATCTCCCAACAATTCTGTGAGATAGAGCCTACTATTTGTCCCATTTTACAGATGAGCAAACCAAGGCTTAGAGATGTGGAGTCATTTTCCCAAGGCCACATAATCAGAAGGATCAGGGAACCTGGCCTGGAGTACTGGCCAGCTGACCCCAGAGCCCTTTCTGTGGACCACTATGCTTTGCCACTGCCCTCCCCTCTGCTCTGCACAGGTCAGGCAGGGCCCCCTTTGTTCTTCTGTCATGGATCCTATGGGAAGACAGACTACATGTAAAGCAGTGATTCCTGCATATGTGGAGGGCTTCCAAGGGGGACATGGCAGGGTCAGGAGGGTGTCCCAGAAAAGGGATATCTCAGCTGGGACTTGAGAGATGAATAGGGGATACCCGGGTGAAAGAGGCAGAAGGAAAAGCAGGTACAAAGGCCTGGGGGCAGAAATAGTCAGAAGAGATTGAAGGGATATGTATTCGTTTTCTGGGGCTGCTGTAACAAACTGCCACAAGCTGGGTGGCTGCAAACAACAGGAATGTGTTATCTCTCAGTTCTGGAGGCTAGAAGTCTGAAATGAAGGTGTCTGTGGGCTATGCTTTCTGAAGCTCTAGGGGAGGATCCTTTCTTGCCTCTTCTAGCTTCTGGTGGTTCCTTGCAGTCCTAGGCACTGTTTGGCTTGTAGAGGCACTTCTGTGAACAACTTCACACGGCTGTCTTCCTGTTGTGTCTGTCTCTGTGTCTCATCTCCTTTTTTAATAAGGGCACCAGACATATTGGATTAACCTAAAAAACAAAACAAAACAAAACAAAAAAACCACTGCTGTCGAGTCGATTCCAACTCATAGCGACCCATAAGATAGAGTAGAAGTGCCCCATAGGGTTTCCAAGGATGTAAATCTTTATGGAAGCAGATTGCCACATCTTTCTCCTGTGGAGCAGCTGGTGGGTTTGAACTGCTGACCTTTCAGTTAGCAGCCGAGTGCCTTAACCACTACACCACTAGGGCTCCATATTGGATTAACAAAACCTACCAAACCAAACCTGTTGCCCTCTAGTTGATTCCAACTCATAGCGACCCTATAGGACAGAGTAGAACTGCCCCATAGAGTTTCCAAGGAGTGCCTGGTGGATTTGAACTGCCAACCTTTTGGTTAGCAGCCATAGCACTTAACCACTACACCACCAGGGTTTCCATATTGGATCAGGACCTATCCTATTTCAGTATGACCCCAGGTTAACTAATAGCATCTTCAAAGATTCTATTTCCAAACAAGGTCACATGCACAGGTACCAGAGGTTAGGACTTCAACATATCTTTTTGGGAACACAATTCAACCTGTAAGAGGGGTTCACTAGGTTAGGGTGTGGACAGGGGCCCCAAGGGGGTGGTTGTACCACTGAGATTAGCCTTTATTCCTGCTGGGGCCCTGGGCTCTGGATCCTGAGCCCAGAAGCTCTGGGAGGAGGGGGGATGGGACACAGCTGGGGAGCCTGAGCCCAGGAATGTTGCTTTGGTATTTGGGCCAAGAGTACAGGCAGAGGGAAGCTGGACGCAGAAATTGTCCCCCAGCCCCTTACCCCCTCCTGGTGCTTGTGGTGGTTGGAGCTGCTGGGAGATGGTGCCTGGGCAGGACCCCCAGCCCTCATGAGAGGCCCAGTGTGGGATGGGGCAATAGGGGGCACACATAGGCATGTGTCCTGTTAGTGGAGTTTGAGATGGTTATGGGGTGACAAGGGCAATCGTTTCCCTCAGCTTTTTCTTTTGAAAAATCTAGAGAAACATTGAAATAATAGTGCAGTGAACACCTGGATACCCTTCGTCTAGATTCACCAGCTGTCAGCCTTTTTGCCACATTTGTGTCCTCTCTCTTAATAATATATATGTGAGTGTTTTTCTGAACTGTTTCACAAGAAACTGCAGACCTGACCCTTTACTCCTAAATACTTCAGTGCGCATCTCCAAAGAATAAGGACATTTTTCTATACAACCTCAGTGCTATTATTACCACTCCAAAGAAAATCAACAGTGATCCCACAACAGCATCTCATAGCCAGTCTGTCCATGATTTAGTTCCCTAGTTGTCCCAATAATATCCCTTACAGCTGTATCTTCCCTCCCAATCTAGGGTTTAATCCAGGATTGCACTTGCTGCCTTATCTTTCTCTGTCTTTTTTTTTTTTTTAAATTGTGGTAAGTATATATGATGGCAGCTGGGTGGCACAAATGGTTAAGCACTGGACTACAAGCCATAAGGTTGGTAGTTCGAACCTATCCAGAGGTGCCTCAGAAGGAAGGCCTGGCAACTGGCTTTTGAAAGGTTACAGCCTTGAAAACCCCACAGAGCAGTTTTTTTTTTAATTGAAAACATCCACATTAAAAAAAAAAAAAATATTGTACATTGGGTGAAAGTTTTCAGAGCAAGTTAGTTTCCCATTCGATAGTTTGTAAAGTGTTCCCTGACATTGGTTTCATTCCCCACAGTGTGCCAGCACTCTCCCCATTTCCATCCTGGATTCCCCGTTTCCTTTCATCCTTAATTGCTACCCCTTCCTGAGTTCTTACGTTTGCTTTTGAGCAAATGTTGCCCTTTTGATCTCGTATAATTGATTGTTCTAATTGTTCTAAGGAGTACGGTCCTCTCGGGTGGTGGTGTTTATTTTATGGGCCTGTCTCTGGTTTGGCTGAAGGGTGGTCTCTGGGAATGGCTTCAGTTCCAGTTCAGAAGGGTGTCTTAGGGCCACAGTCTTAGGGGTTCCTCCAGTCTCTGTCAGACCAGTAAGTCTGGTATTTTTTGTGAATTTGATTTTTTGTTCCGCAATTTTTCTCCTGCTCTGTCCAGGACCCTCTGTTGTGATCCCGGTCAGAGCGGTCGGTAGTAATAGCCGGGCACCATCTAGTTCTTCTGGTCTCAGGGTTGGGTAGGCTGTGGTTCATGTGGTCTGTTAGTCCTTTGGACAAATTGTTCCCTTGGGTCTTTGGTTTACTTAATTCTCCTTTGCTCCCGACGGTAAGAGATCAACAGTTGTATTTTAGATGGCTGCTCACAACCTTTTACAACCTCAGATGCTACTCACCAAAGTAGGATGCAGAAGTTTGTTTGTATGAACTATGTTGTGCCAGTTGATATAGATGTCCCCCAAGCCTGTGGTCCTTTGCGTTTGAGCCTAAGAACTTTGTCCCATAATGTGTTTGGTTATATCTAAGAAGTTGCCCTGACTGTGGCACTTGTATGCTCTACTGTCTATATTAATATATAAGCAGTACCTACAGTTATGTATGTAGAAATATCCACCACCAAACTTGTATCTGCAGGTGGATGTGTTCCCTTATACCCTCCCACACCTCTTGGCATATCTATCAACCTTTGTATTCATTCATAAATTAGCGCCTATGGAGCAGTTTTACTCTGCATACATGGGGTCGACTCAATGGCAACTAACAACAACAAATATATATTTAACAAAACGTTTAACATTGTAACATTCTTCACGTATACAGTTCAGTGACATTAATTTTGTTCATCATGTTGTTTTCCCATCAGTATCCCCTAAGCAAGGAATCCCCCTTTTCCTCTCCCTCCTGCCCACCCCTGGTACCCATAATAAACTTTGGTCTCCATGCACCTGCCTAATCTAGATACTTCATATAAGTGGGCTCATACAATATTTGTCCTTTTGAGTCTGACTTATTTCCATTTAGCATAATGTTTTCAAGGTTCATCCATGTTGTAACATGTGTCTGGACTTCATCTCTCCTTATGGCTGAGTAATACATACTCTGTTGTATGTATGTACCGCATTTTGCTTATTCATTCATCTGTTGATGGACATTTAGGCTGTTTTCACTTTTTGCCAATTGTGAATAGCGGTGCAGTGAACATAGGGATACATGGTTGCCTTGTCTCTTTGGTCCCTTCTTCTAGAACAGTCCCCTGGCTTGTTTTGTCTTTCATGGCACTGACTTTTTTTTTTTAATTGATGTAATTAAATGAAGTTTACATTTCAAGTTAGTCTCCCATACAGATTTTTTTTTTTTAACACACATTGTTATGAGACCCCAACTGCTCACCCCATTCTGCGACAGCACACTCCTCCCCTCCGCCCCTGGCTCCCCAGGAACATTCAACCAGCTCCTAACTCTCTCTGCCTTCCCCTGTAACCTCTGGACATAAGCCGCCCCTTTGGTCTCTTATATCTACTTGTCTAAGAGGCACATTCTTCACAAGTATCACTTTATGTCCCACAGTCCAGTCCAATCCCTGTATGAAGAGTTGGCCTTGGAAATTGTTTTAGTTCTGGGGCGATGGAGAGACCAGGGGCCATGCTTTCCGGGGTGCCTCCAGTCTTAGACCATTAAGTCTGGTCTTCTTACTTGTATTTGAGTTCTGCATCCCTTCGTTCTACTGCTGCATCAGGGACCCTCTTGTGTTCCCTGTCAGGACGTTCATTGGTGGTAGCCGGGCACCATCAAGTTCTTCTAGTCTCAGGCTGATGAAGTCTCTGGTTTATGTGACCCATTCTGTCTCTTGGGCCAATACTTTCCTTGTGTCTTCGGTGTTCTTCGTTCTCCGTTACTCCAAGTGGTTGGGACCAATAGATGCATCTTAGATGGCTGCTTGCAAGCTTTTAAGACCCCAGACGCCACTCACCAAAGTAGGATGCAGAACATTTTCTTAATAAGGTTTGTTATACCAGTTGACATAGATGTCCCCTGAAAGCATGGTCCCCAGACCCCACATCCCTGCTATTCTGTCTCTCAAAGTATTTGATTGTATTGAGGAAACTTCTTAGCTTTGGTTTAGTCCAGTTGTGCTGACTTCCCCTGTAGTGTGTGCTGTCCTTCCCTTCACCTAAGATCATTCTTATCTACTATCTAGTTAGTGAATAACACTCACCCTCCCTCCCCACCCCCATAACCATCAAAGAATGTTTTCTTCTGTGTTGAAACCTTTTCTTGAATTCTTATAATAGTGGTCTTATGCAGTATTTGTCCTTCTGTCCCTGACTAAATTCACTCAGCATAAGTTCTAACTTCCACCAAGTTATACGATGTTTCACAACTTCATCATTGTTCTTCATTGTTGTGTGGATATACCATAGTTTGTTTATCCATTCGTCCATTGATGGGCACTTAGGTAGCTTCCATCCTTTGGCTATTGTGAACAGTGCTGCGATGAACATGGGTGTGCATATATCTATTCGTGTGATGGCTCTTGTTTCTCTAGGGTATATTCCAAGGAACCGGATGGCTGGATCGTATGGTACTTCTATTTCTAGCTTTTTAAGGAAGCACCAAATCGATTTCCAAAGTGGTTGTACCACTTTACATTCCCACCAACAGTGTGTAAGTGTTCCAGTCTCTCCACAACCTCTCCAGCATTTGTTATTTTGTGTTTTCTGGATTAATGCTAGCCTTGTTGGGGGGCACTGACTTTTTGAAGTGTCTGGCCAACTGTCTTGTAGGATATCCTGCATTCTGAATTTGTCTGATTATGTCCTCATGATTCAGGTTAAGTATTTTTGGCAGGAGAACTCCATGGATAGTGTGTCCTTCCAACTGCATCCAGTTGGGGGCACATGATGGAGAGTTGATTTGTGACTGAGGTTGCCAGATTTGATCAAGGGCAATCATTTTTTATTTTAATAGTTATATTTTTGTTGTGTATTAAGGAAAATACAATGAGCGCATGTCACTGGTAATTTTGGGGATATTATTGCTTAGACAGAAGGTGGATGAGGCAAGTAAGTAAAAACAAAGATTTTTTAAAGAAAAATCCTGTGTGACTCATAGGTGATATGGGAATGGCTGGGCTTCTGGAAACCCAGACAGAATGTTAAGAACATAGACCTTGACATTGGGCAGAGCTGGGCTGAGGTCCTGCTATGCTTGTTTTTGGCTGTGACCTCTGGTACATCGCTTAGGTTGTCTCCCCAAGCCTCGGCTTCCTCACCTGTTACAGCGAGGCTCACAGGACTCACCTCAAGGTTGAGGTGGTAGCTGGTAAGTAGGGGGCTGCCTGACCCTGTCTGGAACTCCTGGCTGGTGGAGAGGCTGGGAGCAGGGGCCAGGCCCCCAGAGAGCTGCCCTCCAAGGCTCTCCGAGGCTCCAGGCTGTGAAGCAATTAAGAGCTGCCAGCCTTGGTGCAGTGCCAGGGGATACCTGAAGGCCTCAACTGTTTCCTGAAGGCCTCAACTGTTTCCTAAAGGTTAACTAGCTGCTTAAAGCAGCTGGTGGGCGGGGCTTGTCTCCTCTACCCCAGCTTTGCTCCTCTACCTCTGGGGCTTTGCTGCCTACAGATCACCCAGTCTTCTGTGTTGAGGACAGTTTTAAGGTGTGGGGTGGAAGGGCAGTCAACCGTGTGCCTGCCCTACTTCCCATGGCTGCTGCATTCTGGGGACTTGGCCTGGGGGACAGGGGAGGCTGGAGTCAGAGAGACTCCGGGGAAGGCTGCTTGGGGTCTACGAGGGAGGGTCTCAGGGAAAGCCTCTCTGGTCCTGTGAAGCCAAAGGCTGCCTAAGGCCAGCAGTGGACCTGCCACCCGAGCCCCTGCCACTCAGCTCCTGCTGTTTGTGTCACGTGATGCTGCCCCTTGCCAAGATCACACAAGGTCATATAGCCTCATTGGCAGTTTTGGGGTGGGTGGGGGTGGGGTGAGAGAGAGCGCTTAATTGGCATCTATCCTGGGCTCTAGAGGCACAGTCCCGACACTACACTTTTGTCTTGGTTATCTAGTGCTGCTCTAACAGAAATACAAGTGGATGGTTTTAACGAAGAGAAGTTTATTTCCTCACAGTCAAAGTAGGCTAAAAGTCCAAATTCAGGGCATCAGCTCCAGGGAAAGGCTTTTTCTCTCTGTCTGTCGGCCTTCCTCTCTTCGGTGTTTCCCCAGACTAGGAGCTTCTCTGCACAGGGACCCCGGGTCCAAAGGATGCGCTTTGCTCCCAGCATGGCTTTCTTGATGATATGAGGTCCCCAACTGTCTGCTTGATTCCCTTTCCTTTTATCTCTTGTAAGGTAAAAGGTGGTGCAGGCCACACCCTAGGGAAACTCCCTTGACATTGGATCAGAGATGTGACCTGGGTAAGGGTGGTGTTACAATCCCACCCTAATCCTCTTTAACATAAAATTACAATCACAAAATGGAGGCCAACCACACAATTCTGGGAATCATGGCCCAGACAAATTGATACATGCATTTTTGGGGGGACATAATTCAAACCATGACACCCTTCTGGCAGGGTGACCCTGGGCAAGTAAGCAGAACTATCTGAACCTCAGTCTCCTCATTGGGAGATCACGCTTACTTATGGAATTCTTGTGAAGATGAACAGCAGTGTCTTGGTCAGTGTCTTAGTCATCTCGTGCTGCTATAACAGAAATACCACAAGCGGGTGGTTTTAACAAAGAGAAGTTTATTTCCTCACAGTCAAAGGATGTCGGTGTCAGCTCCAGGGAAGGGCTTTTTCTCTCTCTGTCGGCCTTCTTCTCTTCGGTGTTTCCCCGGACTAGGAGCTTCTCTGCGCAGGGACCCCGGGTCCAAAGGATGCGCTCTGCTCCCAGCACGGCTTTCTTGGTGGTATAAGGTCCTCAACTCTCTGCTTGCTTCCCTTTCCTTTTATCTCTTGTAAGATAAAAGGTGGTACAGGCCACACCCCAGGGAGACTCCCTTGACATTGGATCAGGGATGTGACCTGGGTAAGGGTGGTGTTACAATCCCACCGTAAGCCTCTTTAACATAAAATTACAATCACAAAATGGAGGGCAAACACAATACTGGGAATCATGGCCTAGCCAAATTGATACATACATTTTTTGGGGGGACTTAATTCAATCCACGACAAGCAGCAAATGCTTGAATCATTAGAACAAGTCCATCTTACAGATGAAAAAACTGAGGCTCAGAGAGGGAAATAATTTGCCCAAGGACACATAGCTAGTAATCTGTGGAGCTGAATTTGAACCCAGGTAGTCTAGTCTGGCTCCAGGGTACATGCCCCCAAGTTTCCAGTGATGCTCTGAGGGGCCTCCTGCGTCTTCAGGTTCAGGCTTTCAGCATTGGCCCCTTGACCCTTGCTGTCCTTTACGGGGTGGGGAGGGGTGGGTTAGGCAGAGCCAGGTCAACCCAGCCTGGGTTAGACCAGGGACACCTTCCCTCTCCACCCCCATGTCTGTCCCTGTCCTACCCCATATCATTTGCCAAAACTTTCTCTTGGAAAATTGTATTCTCTTATACCAGGTCTGGCCATCCAGGTAACTGGCATCTCCGACCCTCGATTTTTATCAATGACCCGTTTGTGGAAGAGTCGTGTCCTCAGTCTCTGACTTGGGCTTGTGGGGAGGAGAGTGCTAATGCAGAGGGCCCCGGTGGAGGCTTCCAGGCTGTGGGATGGGGAGGCTGGAGCCACAGACCTGAGTTCAAAGACCCAATCCCCCACTTACTGGCTGCTCTGTGCCTCGGTTTCCCCATTTAGGGCAGAATAATGCTGTCTTCTATCAGCGCTGTCGTTTGGGTAGCCTAGCCAAAGCACAGAGGCCCGCCCTGGGCACAGATCTGGGCATGCAGCAGGCGCCTAGTATTTGGCAGTTGTTACAAGCTTGCTTTGAGCAGTTTTTGAAAAGCAGCCTCCCCAAGTCTGCTTAGGCACAAACAACTGAAGACACCCACTTGGGCCTCCCTTCCCACTTCCCTGGGAAGGTTTCCAGCTCCCATACTTGCCTGACCTCAACCCAGCACCCGCCTTGCTGTTTGTTCCTTCGTTTGCTTTTTTGTTTGTTCATTTGTTCGTTCGTTCATTTGTTCATTCATTCTACAGAGCTGTATAGAGCACATTCAAGTGCCAGGCCCCCAACAGCTTTCACACCTGCTATGACTGAATTCCCAGGACAGCTCTGGGTGGCAGGTGCTATTACTATTATCCTCACTTTGCAGATGAGGAAACTGAGGCACAGGGAGCTTGAGGAGCTCCACTGAGGCCCCATTCCCGAGGCAGGGTGTGAGTATGGCCTTGGAAGTGGTTTGTTGTTCTTGTTCAGTGATTTTAGAGAGGATTTTAGTTTGGTTCCAGCTTGAACCAATTCAGTACTTTTCAGAAAAAAACATTTTTTCTTTTTCGTTTGTCTCATGGTTCGGTAAAGAATGACTATTTGGGCTTGGCTCGAGGTTCAGCCACTTTATAGGGCTTATTCCAGCTTTTGGGTCATGGTTCAGTTCATGTCTTACTGGTGGAAGAACCCAGGACTGACCACTGAGAGGGGCTGCAGGGATGGCCAAGGAGGGGAGGATGCAGGGGTACTGTTGGGGCTTGCTGGGCCCCCCACATGCAGGGGGTGGGCAGCACCTTCTCTGACCATCTTGTCTCCTGGGATTGAGAGGAAAGAATATGTCTCAAATGTTGGCCTGGGAGTGACAACCCTGCCTTCCCAGCCCCAGGACCGCAGGGAGAAGGGACCCCTGAATGTGGGAGGGTGTTCTCGGCAGATGTGACGACAGCAGCAGCAGGCATGGGGAGGGATGGGGGTAGGCTTTGTCCCCTGCTGGGATAGCCAGACACAGAGCCCCTGACCAGCTCTGTCCACCAGGGGAGCATTTTCTTGTTCAGAGCTGGCCAGCACCCCCAACCTGGCAGGCAGGCCGTGGGGTGGGGAGGGCAGGGAGGGGGGCTCCCCAGTGAAGGTCTGCCTGTCCCCTGTGACACCTCCCTGAGCTAAAAGGCTATTTTTCTCTTTTCTCTTGCAGTTACCGAGAAGGAAGTCCAGCAGTGGTGAGTGGCTGCTTTTTTCCAAGCTGTCAGAGGCCTGGGAGTATGGCCTTTGTGCTGATGGGGACCACAGTCTGGCTGCCCAGCACAGGGGCACGTGGAGGGGCCCTTGAGAGTGGCTCATCCACAAAGCAGTTTAGGCAGCCCCCAGCTTCCTTTTTGTTCCCACAGGGCTGATATACAGTTTTAGTGGACTTGGGGTCAGGGGTGGTGTTGGGATATTGGTGATTTTTCACCTTGTATGGTATCTGTAATAACCACCAGTCCCTGAAGGGTTAATTCCAGGCCCCACTCACCAAAGGGAAGGATTCATGAGAAACAAGTCAAAAGACTGGGTTCTAGGCCTGGCTTTGTCACTAACTTACACTCTGGCCTTGAGAAGTCTCTTCCCCTCTCTGGGTCTCAGTCACCCTGCCTATAAAATGATTGATTAGACTGGATCAAGGATGGCAAATAGGTTTCCTCTTGGATGCCATCTCTAATTAATCCATAGTAACTGCCTGGCATGGTGTGTTAAGGATTCTGAGGCTGCATATCATGGAGCAAAGGAAAATATTGCAGTGTGTGATTAGCGAGGACTGTAATGGATTAGTGATGCCTGCCCTGGGTCTTGGGGAGGAGAGTGGCATATCGTGAGTCACTGTGGAATGCAGAGCACAGGGGAGGCTCACACTATAAGGTGAACTGAGTTGGGGGTAGGGGGAAGTTTGGGAGGCAAGGAGCACAGCTTGGAGAACTTCCATTAAAGCTCAGTGGTTTAGAAATAGACTTTGGAGTTCTGGCTTTGCCTGTTCCTATCTGAGTGACCTTATGCAAGTGACTTAACCCTTCTCAGCCTCAGTTTCCCCATGTGTACAACAGGAATGATGACATATCAGGACATCTCATGCAAAGGGCATAGCACAGTGCCCAGGAGATGGCAGTCATTGCTGCTGTTCTTCAGTCCAGTCTTTATTGGGGAACTGAGGCCCAGAGTGGGCCCTCCATCACACAGCCAGGCCATAGCAGGGCTATTGCCAGGACCCAAGCTATGAGACTCCTGGGTTAGTGCCTCTCTGCTGTGGGATGGGGCCTGGGCTCCCCATCCTGAGGTATACAAACCCTAGGGGCCACCCTTGCAGCTCCATGTCCTAGAGTCCAAGCTGCAGAGAGTGCAGAGCTGTGACTGCCTACCCAGCTCTGCTGACCTCTTGCTGGATACCCAGGCCAAGTGGGCAGAGCTTGGCTGGTGAGTGGCTGCATCCTGGCAAGGGGAGCAGAGTGTAGAGGGAGTAGCAGTCCATCTTTTGGCATCCTATGCCTGGCTGTGTGGCCCTGACCTGATGCCAACCTCATTTCCCACTTCTTCACTTTCCCTAGTGGGCATTCCAGAAATGTTCCTGCTTCTGGCCTTTGTCAATCAGCTCTCCCTTCCTGGAATGCCCCATCCTTCCTTCCTGGGGTGTTGTCCCACAGCTCTCCGTCACCCCTCCTTTTTGGGCCACCTGAGCCCTCTTCCACCCTATGGCACAGCCTAAATCGCCTTCTCGTGAAGCCTTCTGGATCCCCATCTGTGTGTGCTTTTCCTCCTTCCCACACGGCAGTCAGAGGGCACTTTTTCTTCGAATGAAAACATGAGAACCCTTGTCTACACTGTCATAGCAACGATTTCTTAATATTTCATTAGGAGTCCCTGGGTGGCGCCAACAGTTAAGCACGAAACTACTGGTTGAAAGGTGGTGGTTTGAACCCACCGAGACGTTCCTAGGAAGATGGTCCTGATGATCTGCTTCTTAAAGGTCACAGCCTTGAAAACCCTATGGGGCAGTTCTACTCTGCACACATGGGGTCACCATGAGTTGGAATCAACTCGATGGCAACTAATAACATCTCTATATTTATATCTATATAGACAGAGAAAGAGAGGTTGATTTGAAGGAACTGGCTTAGAATGCCAGGCTCAGCTTCCACCCTCCCTGGCCCTCGAGGTTCAGTCCGCATCCCTGGCATGGTTCCAAGGTCCAGCTCGGTCTGGCCCCTGCTGACTCCTCCTGCCTCATGGCTGTCTCTTGTGCCCTTTGCTGTTCACCTACAGCCAGCCTGAACAGCTGTCTGTTCCTTGAACTCATCTTACTCTGGGCTTCCTGATCTTTGCCCAGCCTGTTCCCTCTGCTTGGAATACTCTCCCTCCTCTTTGCCTGGCTAACACCTCACCCTTCAGGCCTCCCTCCCAGAAGCCTCCCCATGCCCCCGGGTTGTGTTAGGGGCCTCCTCTAACCTGCACAGACCAGCGCTTCTCCCATCACACCATGTGACACCTTGGGTTGCCGTTAAACATTTATGTCCCTCTCTGCCTCCTTGCTGTCCTTTATCTTGTTCATTACTATGTCCCCAGTGCCTGCCATAGTGGGTGCTCAGCATCCAACAGGCACCGTCTTAGGTGCTTCAAGTATGCACTGCCGTCGACTCCTGGGAGCTGCCCTGGAGGCCACCCTGGTTTATCATCCCCATGTGGAAGATGAGGAAACTGAGGCTCAGAAAAGTTTCCAGGTCTGTGGCTGGGAGGCAGCAGGGTTGGGGCTGAGAGACTCCAGAACCTAAGCTCTCGCTCTGGTGGGTGAATATTTGAACAAGGATTGAGTGAACATATAGCAAGGAAGGTTCTGGTACCACATGCAAGCCCAGCATCTCCTGAGGAGGGTCAGGGCAGGGGAGGTCAGTGGTTAGAGTTACTGAGTGGGAGTCAAGGGACAGATATGAAGCTGGTGTCCCCATCTCCTGGGCCTTGGCCACTGCTATGGTTGCTCTAGGGTGGCATCTCCCTCAGGGGACTCAGGACGGGGCCTGGGGATGGGGAGCCAGGAGCTGTGCCCGCCTGGACCCGATCTAGGCAGGGGAGGGTGAGGTTTGTCCTGGAGGGATGGCCCAGACATTTCCCAGACATGCCCGGTTTGTTTCATCCTCACAGTGAAGATCCTGTCACGCCCATTTCACAGTCAAGAACACTGAATCTCAGGGGATGAAGGACTTGCCCAAGCTCCCAGGGGGCCCAGTGGTAGGGGAGGTGGGCTTCAAGCCCCCGGCATTTAAGCTATGTCTAGCCCCCTTGACTGCTGCACCCCCTGGTCCTGCAGGCCCTCAGGGACATGTCCCTGCCCTAGTCCTAGAGAGGCTGGTGGTGAAGTGGTCCAGGTTGTCAGGAGCACAGTCCAGGTAACAGTGATGTGATGCTTGAGGCTCCCAGCTAGGCATCCCACGGCATCATCTGGACTCCTCCCGCTCTGGGCTGCTGGTGGAGTTGTCTGTATTTGACGCAGGAGGAAGCCAAGGCTCAGAGGGGTTGAGCCAGCGTCAGGATCTGTAGCCAGCCTGGGGCCCTTGCTGCCACCCCTGATCCCTTACGCTTGACCACCTTGGTCCCCACTCACTTTAGTGGAAAGTCAGGAAGGACAGTGGGGGCTGATTAAGAAACTGCAGCCATTTCTGGGCCTTTACAGGTGATATCTGTGAAAATCATAATCACGGAAAATGAAGCCAATGTAACCGCTGAGTGAAAACAGCAGGGCATAAATAGTATGTCCAAGATGATTGCATGATGGAAAAAGTGCAGAGGGAAAAACAAAGTTGGGAAGGAGACATGCCCCAGGCTGGTAGTGGGTGTGTTGGGGTGGGTGGGGGATCATGGATTACAACTCCTTTTTTTCTCTTATATTTTCTGTTTTCCAAATGTTCCGTAATGGTTGTATTACTTTTATAATAACCAATAACCCAGCAGTATTGTAACAAAAACAGTGGGTGGAAGCAGGAGGAATTTTGCAGCCGCCTCAACAGGGCCAGCTGTCAATGCTAGACCATCCTACGCAGACATGGGTAAGGAGGCAAGCCTCTTATTAATAACCTCATCCTAGCCACCATTGGGCATCTGTGGGCCAGGCACTGCACTAATACTTAGAACAGGGCCATGAGGTAAGTTTTAGAAGTAGCCTCATTTTACAGATGAAGAAACTAAGGCTCAGAGGGGTAGAGACACTTGCTCAGGTCACACAGCACTGTGTGTGTGTGGTCAGAGTCCAGCTCCCTCTGCCTCCCCAGGCTGTCGGGCCTCAGACTTGCTGGGTCTTATTCTGGGAAGCCCCACAGAATGGGAGGCAGTGATGGGGGCAGAGGAGAAGAGAAGGCATCCTCATCCGCGTGCTTGGGTCCCTCCTCCAGACTGTCTGAAGTCAGGTCTCCAGGGAGCTCTGGAAAGGGAATGCGATGAGAAGGGAGTTGTTTGAAAAGATAATGGGAGAACAATTTGCCAAGGCTGCTGCTGCACAGTCCCAGCTGCGTTTGGCTGATTTCAGCTTGGGTTATGCTTTGTTATCTATTTCCCACCTTTTGCACTGCAGAAAGCAGCCCACTGCAATATTTACCCATTGGCATGGAGGGACCTGGGGCTTTCCTTCAAGCAGGGTTCCAAAGAGTAAGGTTTCTGTGGGAACTGAGAGCCAGTGAGTTCCAGAAAGTTCTGGCAGCCTGGAACCTTTTGAAAACTGGGACCCTGATAGTGTTGCGGCTTGCTCAAGGCCTTCAGAGAATTAGAGTTGAAACTGGAATTGGACCCATGAGTCGTGGAGAGTGTTCATCCATCCATCCATCCATCCATCCATCCATCCATCCATCCTTCCATCCATTCAGCAAGTCTTTACTGCATACTTACAGTATGCTGGTCGCTGGGCACAGCAGGACTAGGGAAGACAAGGTGCTTGGAGTCTTCCAGTGACACAGGTGTTTGCCCAGATTGGCGCCGTTGGGGCGTGAGAGAAAGGGTGGGAGGCGTGGGGAGAGGAAGTGCTGCGTCAAGTTGGAGAGTGTTTTGCAAGCGGCACTCAGCCTTCCACATTTTTATGAAATGACAAATTCTTCTTTCCCTTCCTTTTTCAAGAAGTGTAAGAATGCAGTGTTGAATTCAGGTTTTTCTTTCCTTCTTTCCGCCCTGTTTTGAGGAGATGTTTTCCAAACGCAGTCCACCGTATCAAAACCTGCTGCTTCATCCACATGGCTGGAAATCCTGTGTGCAGTAGGCATGGGTATGCCTGTTTCTGAGATTGGTCCCATAGCTTGTTATCTGATCCTCAGAGGGGTCTCTGACACCCAGAGAGTTAAGAACCCTGTTCTCCATCAAGGATGTGTGATGTACAGCCTCTATATAAATACCTCAGGCTGAGTTAATGGGTGGGGAGTGGCATCAAGGAGGTCTTTGCACTTCTCTGAAAGGCCCTGCCCAGGTAAGAGGAGGTCAGCTATTAGCAAGGACTTCCTGGGGGCAGGGTTGCTGGGACCCCCTTCTTGGGAAAGCTGGCAGGATGGGGCAGCCCAGAGGGTGACTGGATATGGCGCCTCAGCTCTGGTATGTGGTGGTGGGGTCCTCAGTCTAGGGCTTCGCACATAGCAAGCGCTTAGCGCAGCCTTTTTGTTAACTTCCCAAGGTAAGTGCTATATTGGTTCCCACTTCACAGATGAGGGAACTCAGGCTCAGGAGGGGAAAGTCACCTGCCCAGGGTCCCACAGGTCAGCTGTGGAGCCAGGATCAAACCTGAGTCTGATTTGGAAGCCATCTTGTTTAGGTCTTTAAGCTTTTAACAAATTAAACTCTTTTTCATATTGCAAAATGTATGCATGTGTAATGCAACCAGTGAAACAATAAGCACAGAGATTAATCATAATAACAACACCCCCTCACTTGTCTCTACTGTACACTGGAAACACTTATCAGAAGTGGGTGCCCTCCTGGCTCAGGCAGCGCCCTGCACACCTGGGCAGCTGCTCACCATGGGACCTGCATGGTGGACTCAGAGGGGCATCTGTCCTCTGTGGTGTCTGAAACTTCTGGGGCTGGGCCTTAGGATCCCACCCTGAAATGCTGACTCTGCTAGTCACCCTGAGTTGCCAGTTTGCAGGGAGAATTGTGATACCAGCATGCTCCTTGCCGCTTTCCACTCTCTTCCCAGCCTGACCATGCTGGCAACTGTGCTGCCCATCCAAGACTATGGTCATTCCTACCCTGGGTCCAGAATCAAGCAGAAGATACCACTGAGGGCTTTGAGCCTCTGCCGAGACTCTGGGCTCCTGGGGAGATGGGCAAGACGTTGGTGACCCAGACCCTCTCTCTCCATCAGGCAGGGAGGTGGTGGCACGGTCCAGGCTCCAGTCCTAGCCACCTCATTTTCTCACTGTGTGACTCCATTCAACGCTTACTGGGCACCTTCTATGTGCCAGGCACAGTGGTGGGACCTGCAGGTTCTGGGGTAAACTAGATGATATGGCTCCTGCCTCTATGGACCATGCTGTGCACTGGGGAGAAGTTACCCAAGTCATTATAGAGGCCCAGTCTGGGGACTGGGGGCTTCAAGTCCATGTACCGGGGAGAGACCCAGTCTAGGGGCATCAGAAGCTGAGACCAGAAGGGTGAGCAGGAGTTAGCCATGTAAGGAAGAAGGGAAAGAGTGGGTTGAGCAGAAGAAAGTAGCCGTGAAGGCCCTGAGCCAGGAGGGGACTTAAATTTTCTAGGCCTCAGTTTCCCCATCTGTAAAGTAGACATAAGAGTACTTGCCTGCTGAGCTTGTTGAGATGATTTGGTGAAATCATGCCTGGAAAGTGTCCCACTCACAGTAGCTGCTCCCTAAATGGTAGCTGTAATTCAGCTGGCTTAGAATCACAGAGCATTGGAAGGTCAGTCAAAATCCTGAGCTCCCGGGGGTCCCCAGGGACCATTAGTCCAGTAGTTCTCTATCGGGGGCGATTTTGCTTCCAGGGGACATTGGGTGACATTTTTGGTTGTCACAATGGCAAGGGGCACTACTAGCATCTAAGAGGTAGAGGCCAGGGATGCTGCAAACATCTTATAGTGCATAGGACAATACCCCAATCAAAGACCTCAATGTCAATAGTGCCTGGGTGGAGAAATCCTGATCCAGTCTAAACCCCACGTTTTACCAGCAGGGAAACTGAACTGTGTTGCAGGGAAGGGCATCGTCCTGGGTCCCTCCTACTATGCGTCAGGACAGGGCCAGGCCTGGAACACGGCCGTGTCTCTGGGCCCACCGTGGGTGCACGGTTCCTTGGCGGCAGCATGTCTGCAGGAGAGAGGGTGGGGCTGGCGGGAGGAGAGGGAGGAGGCCGGGCCTGTTGGAACCTGAGCCCTGGGCTCCGGTGTTGGGGTTGGAGTCAGGTCTCCCAGTCATCCTGGGAATGGAATTCATGGGCGTGAAATTCACAGGGGGCAGCCGCCTACTGGGGTGCCTGTGGTGTGGGGGTGTGCGTGTGGATCCACACCGGGCGTGGGGGTGTGTGAGCAGGCCATGGTTGGGGTGTGCTGACTCAGCCAGCCAGTGAGGACGGGAGGATCGGACGCATCACAGAAAATCCTGGCCTCGGAGCTGCGATGATTTGTGAGGTGATTTGGGCATCTGGGGCGACTGGGTGCCCCCCTCCACCCTCTGATATTGAACAATGTGGTTACATAGTGTTTCGGTATCTAGCGTTTTACCCATGCACTTACACTGGGGCGGTGCAGCCTGGCACTTGGGAGGGGTGGTTGAGATGGGGAGCCTGGGAGGCAGGATCCTTGGGTCTGAGCCCTGTTTCTACTGACAACTTGCTGTGTGAGTTTGGGCCAGTCTCACCCCTCTCTGGGCCTTCAATTCCTCATCAATACACAGACGGGTAGGAGTAGATCTGTGGTTTTCTAATCATCTCCGTTGGAGCTCTTAAGTTCTGGCCAGGGTCTTTGGAGGCCCCACCCCCAACCCCATGACCTCTGGCCCAGAGGTCCTCGTTCATGGGGCTCTGGAGGAAGACACCTGTGAGCCAGACACCTGGGCTCTCTGCTCCTGCCTGGCAGTCTGTACATTCATTCATTCATTCATTTCACCTAACAAACATTGACCGAACCCCTGCTATGGGCCAGGCCCCGTGCTGGGCAGTGGGCGCAGTGGTTTCAGGGAGCTCAGTCGGTGGAGGATGGTCTTGAGCTTAGGCAAATATGATATAATGTGGTCCTTGCTGTGCTGGGGACGTACTTGGGGACAGGAGCAGAGGAAACCCTCAGCCTCAGACCTGGGGGGCTGGGGTGGCTTCCTGGAGGAGGTGATGTCTAAGCTGGGACTTGGTGGATGAGTGGATTAAGAGGAAGTGCTTTGCAGGCTGGGGATGGCATGGCAAGTTCTAGAAGGTGTGGCTGGGTATGGGATACAGGAGTGGGGTGTGGGGGTGGCAAGAGAAAGCTGGAGCCGCCACTGAGGCCAACCCTAATGGGCATTGCCTCACGGGCATGGGCTTCTTGGGGCTCCTGCTAATGGCACCTAAGGGGGTTGGGGCCCCTGCAGTGATGGTGACAGCCTCTGCAGGGGTAACCAGACAGTTCCCTCCCAAAGCTTCCCACTGAGGCTGGCCTTCCTCTACTACCCTCCGTTAAAGCTGCTAACAGTGCTGATGGCTCTCGAAGCTGCTGCCTGAGGGCACCGCCTTCCTTCCTCTGAGAGCTGGCGCTGTGAGCCACACGCAGGGCTGGAGCCGGGAGAGGCCTTTGGGTGCATTTTATCATTACAGTTTTTAATAACCTTTTAGAATCACTCAAGTAACACCAGTCTGTTGTAGACAACTTAGAAAGTATGCAGAAGCACATAGAGGAAATAATCTCCCACTGTCCCAGCATCCAGAGAGGTCTGGTAACAGTGGGGTGTGTCCTGGCACCAGGCATGTCTCTTCCCCCTGCATGGGACCCATCCTGGCTTGGGGGCTAGGGTCACGGACCAGCTCTTATCCCGGAAATGCTCCTTCTCCCTGTCTCTGAGTCCCACGCCCTGGTGGGAAGATTTGAGCCAGAAACTTTTTTGTTGTGCTTTAGGTGAAAGTTTACAGAGCAGATTAGTTTCTCATTCAAAAATTTATACACAAATGGTTTCATGACGTTGGTTGCAGTCTCCTCATTGTATCAGTAGTCTCCCTCTTTCCCTTTCCACCCCAGCTTCCCCCGTTCCATCAGTCCAGTTTTCCTGTCCCATCCTGCCTTCTTGTTGTTGTTTTTGGGCAGGTGTTGCCCATTTGATCTCATATACGTGACTGATCTAAGAAGCACGTACCTCACGTTTGTTATTGTTTGTCTTATAGGCCTGCCTAATCTTTGGCTGAAAGATGAACTTTGGGAGTGGCTTCAGTTCTGAGTTAGCAGGGTGTCCGGGGGCCATAGTCTCAGGGGTTCCTCCAGTCTCTGTCAGACCAGTAAGTCTGGTCTTTTTTGTGAATTTGATCTTTTGTTTTACATTTTTCTCCCACTCTGTCTGGGGCTGTCAGTTGTAATCCCAGTCAGAGCAGTTGGTAGTGGTAGTCGGGCACCATCTTAGTTCTTCTGGTCTCAGGGTCATGTAGGCTGTGGTTCATGTGGTCCATTAGTCCTTTGGACTAATTGCTCCCTTGAGTCTTCAGTTTTTGTTTTTGTTTTTGTTTTTTTCCTACATTAGCAACTTATTATTTATTTTTATTTTTTTTATTGTTGTGCTTTAAGTGAAAGTTTACAATTCAAGTTAGTCTCTCATACAAAGATTTATACATAGATTGTTTTGTGACCCTAGTTGCTCTCCCTATACTCTGACAGCACATTCTTCCTTTCCACCCTGAATTTCCTGTGTCCATACAACTAGCTCCTGACCCTCTCTGCCTTCTCATCTCACCTCCGGACAGGAGTTGCCCATTTAGCCTCATGTATCTACTTGAGCTAAGAAGCACACTCTTCACCAGTATCATTTTATGTCCCATAGTCCAGTCTAGTCTTTGTCTGAAGAGTTGGCCTCAGGAATGGTTTTAGTTTTGGGCTAATAGACAGTCTGGGGGCCATGTCTTCTGGGGTCCCTCCAGTCTTAAACCATTAAGTCTGGTCTTTTTACTAGAATTTGAGTTCTGCACCCCACCTTTCTCCTGCTCCATCAGGGACTCTCTGTTGTGTTCCCTGTCAGGGTGGTCATTGGTGGCAGCCAGGCACCACTTAGTTCTTCCGGTCTCAGGCTGATGAAGTCTCTGGTTTATATGGCCCTTTCTGTCTCTTGGGCTAGTACTTTCCTCGTGTCCATGGTGTTCTTCATTCTCCTTTACTCCAGGTAGGCTGGGACCAATTGATGCATCTTAGATGGCCACAGGTCTTCAGTTTTTTCACTCTCCTTTGCTCTGGATAGAAGAGACCAATAGTCGTATCTCAGGATGGACCCTCACAAGCTTTTAAGATCCCAGATGCTACTCACTAAAGAACATTGTCTTTAAGAACTGTGTTGTGCCAACTGACATAGATGTCCCCCAAGGCTATGGTACAGAAACGTTTTGAAACAGCCAGCTGCGAAGGAAGCAAGGAGCAGGCAGCTTTATGGGAAGGGAGTGGGAGAGCGCTGTGTCCCTTCTCTAGCTGGTACCTGCTGTGGTGTCAGTGTCCCTGACTCTCCTGACCTGCTTTGTTTCCTTCTGGCATGGCCAGTGCTAGCAGGGGCTGAGAGCAGACTGGGGGAATAAGCAGAGGACAGTAGATCATGAGGGTCCTGCCAGGACAGGGTGCAGGGATTCTGGTGGGCCAGGGTCATCACATGCTAAGGAAGGATTGATGCAGGCGTCACAGGCTGACTGGCAGGGATGAGAGCAGGGAAGACAGGGCAGGCTGATGGTTAGAGCACAGGCTTTGAGTCTCCCTTATTGCTGTGGGACCTTGGACAAATCACCTGACCTCTCTGTGCCCCAATGTCTTCATCTGTGAAATGGGGATAATTAAATCTACCACAAAGGGTTCATGTGGTGATTGAATGAGGTTATTGTTAGTTGCTGTTGAGTGGATTCTGACTCATGGCGACCCCATGTGTACAGAGTAGAACTGCTCCATACAGTTTTCAAGGCTATGACCTTTTGGAAGCAGATCACCAGTCCTGTCTTCTGAGGTGTCTCTGGGTGAGTTATAACTGCCGATCTTTCGGCTAGTAGTTTTGTGCTATGCGGGATTCCCTATTGAATGAGGAACTATATACAAAGGCTTAGTACAGTGCCTAGCATTGGGACGTGTTATCACGGGGCTGTTAAAAAGGTTCCATCTGATGGTGGGATCCCTGATGGCGCAGTGCTTAAAAGTTTGGCTGCTAACCAAAAGGTCAGCATTCAAATCCACCAGCCGCTCCTTGGAAACCGTATGGGGTAGTTTTGCTGTGTCCTATAGGGTCGCTATGAGTCAGCATCAACTCGATGGCAATGGTTAGGGGCAGGACATCAGTTGCTGAGCAGGACCCACCTGGGCCTCTTGCCCTTCAAGATGCCCTTATGGGGTGGGCAGGGAAGGGAGTGACCGGCCTGACCTTCAGAGGCTTAGCCTTTTTGACAACCTCACCTTGCTGTAGGCAGTGTTAGAATGGCCATGTCCCTGCTTCAGCCTAACTCAGAGGAGGAAACGTCCCACTCACATCATGCTCTTGTCTGATCTTGGCCCACCTTCCCCTCACCCTCCGGGTATCTCAGCAACCTCAGTCCATAAGGGAACAGCTGAAGTCATTAGCTGGAGTTGTGTCCTGTTTTCTTTTTGACACCTGACCCCATCATTTCAGCTGCGGAATTCCCAAGGCTCCCACCTTCGGGTGCCCTGCGTGTCCTGACAGGTCCTCGTGTGTCGGCCATTTGCCCCGCGTCCCTTAGATTGTCCTCTCTCGGGTAAGGGAACAGTGGTTTCTCCACATGTTCCCTCTCTCTAGACCCTAAGCATGGGGCCATAAGCAACTTTGAGCACGATACTCTCAGAACCCCCTCCTTCGATGTTTGACTGGGAGTGGCGTCTTCATGTGGACCCCAGTTAGGACAGAGAGCAGGTGTGGGCAGGTGTGAGTTCAGCAGACCGGTTTCTCTGAGCATGGAGGCCCAGGGCTGGCAAACAACTTTCCCTCACTGAAGTTCAGTTTCTTCATCTTTAAAATGGACATCACCTTGCTCAAAGGGCTGTTAGGGGTATTCAGGAATAAAGTTTGCAGAGTTCCCAGCAAGGTCTGGCTCAGTGAGGGTGATGGATTGTAGCTGATCCTCCACCCTCTAGCTTCCCTTTGTGCTAAGAATTGTCCTTCTAGGAGTGCCCTTCTCAGCTGCAGGAGCCAAGCTACCCTCGGGCCAATTCATGAACTAATTAAAAACAACACACATTTGAGTTTACTTTCTATATGCTAGTCCTGTGCCAAGTGTGATCTCACTCAATCCGTACAAGATGGTGTGACAACCGTCCCTTCTTTGTAGATGATGGAAATGAGGCTCAGAGAGATGAGGGCACTTGCCTGAGGTTGCACAGCTGGTGAAGGCAGATCCCGGAATTGGACTGCAAAACCACAGTCTGGGAGTTGGGCTGCCATCAGCTGACCGGGTATCTGGCAGGTCCTGTGCTCGGTCCGGGGTTACAGGGGTGATAAATCAAGTTGGAATAAACCAGAGTCCCCTCTGAGCTTGCTGCACTGCCCCAGTGCTGCTTTACTCATTTCCCTGGCAACAGAGGCTAGGGGGAGGGTGTGTGTGGTGGGGGGGAGGTGCAGGCATGTGGGGGGAGCCAGCTGCCAGCCCATATGCTCTACCCACCAGCACTGAGCTGTCTGTGGTGTTGAGAGGGGCTATGTGGAAAAGATGGGGAGACGGAGTGCCTTGTGCAATAGCGTGGCTTTGGAGAGGTTGTTCTCATGAGTCGTGCTTTACCCTTTTCCTCCCCTGTGCTGAGCATGGGGCTGAATAACCAAGTGCTTCGAGTACAGTTGTTGGTAGTTGGTGAGTTGGCCCTGACTCACAGCAACCCCTTGTAGAACAGAACGAAACGTTGTCCAGCCCTGTGTCATTTTCATGATTGTTGGTATGCTTGAGCCCACTGTTATGGCCACTGTGTATTTCGTCTTCCAGCACTGTGATCAGACAATATTCTTTGTGATCCATAGGGTTTTCATTGGCTAATTTTCAGAGGTAGATTGCCAGGCCTTTCTTCCTAGTCTCTTAGTCTGGAAGCTCCCCTGAAACCTGTCCACCATGAGTGACCCTGCTGGTGTTTGAAATACCAGTGGCATAGCTTCTAGCATTATAGCAATGTGCAAGGTGGCCAAGTGCAGTATCTGGGTTAATTCTCATGTTGACCTTCATCATCCTTATACAGATGAGGCTCAGAAAGGTAAAGTCACTTGTCAAAGGTCACACAGCTAACATGAGGCAAAGATGTGAGCCCTTGCCCATGACATCCAGGTATGTGCCTGGGACCTCCATGTGGCACTGTCTCTTTGAACAGGGATTCTCAGCTGTTTCGGGCCCTGGGCAGGAACGCCTGGTGGGTCGGTGATGTTGTGTCTCTTTTACCCTATTTTGCCTGGTCTGCTGCCTCCAGGTACAAAGGCTTCATCAAGGACTGCCCCAGTGGGCAGCTGGATGCAGCAGGCTTCCAGAAAATCTACAAGCAATTCTTCCCCTTTGGAGACCCCACCAAGTTCGCCACGTTTGTTTTCAATGTCTTTGACGAAAACAAGGTGAGCCAGGGATGGATGGGGCCTGTGCCAGTCCTGAGTCTCCTCCCTCTTGCAGCAGCCTGCTTAGCTCCCGCAGCATCTCCACACCCACTCTCTCCTGCCGATGTTCCCTTCTGGAGAAGGAACACACACATATGCACACACACACAGATGCACATAGAAGCATGCACATATACACACATGTACACTCACACAATGCACTCATGTGTGTGTGCACATGCACTACATATGCATACACACAGATGCATGCACACATATGCACACATATACTATGTGCACACATGCACCCATGGATACTTGTACACACACAAACGTATATTACACACATACTCACACATGCACACCCTGAACTTTCTCTTACAAGCATAAAATACAAATACTTCTAGGGATAGTAACAGGATTAGTAAACATCACCAACATTTACTGAACATTTATTGTATGCTAAGCCCTTTGTGTGGATTATTTTTATTGAGGTCTCACAAATACTCTCTGGAGTAGGTACTGTTTTTTTGTGTTTGTTTTTTAAATTTTATTTTGTGGGGTAGGTACTTTTAATACCCCCACTTTGCAGATGAGGAAACTGAGGCTCTGAGAATTGAAGGGACACACTCAATATCCAACAGGATCAGAAAATCCTTAAAGTAACTGTCTTAGGCTGGGTTCTCTAGAGAAGTAAACCAGTAAAGCATATAAATATATATATAGATTTATATTAAGGAAATGGCTCATGCAGTTGTAGAGGCTGGAATGTCTCAAGTCCATGGTTAGGATCGAGGCTTCTACTGATTCACATAGCCACAGGGGCTGGCAAACCCAAGATCGGCAGGTCAGACAGCCGGGCTCTTGCTTACAGGCTGAGAAAGATCTACGAATCCCAAGATCGGTGGGCAAGATCGCAGGTAAGCGTCTAGCTCAAGTCCCAAGACCCGGAGGTCGGACGAACAGGAGCCAGCTGCAGGATCTGGAGCAAGCAGAAGTCCACGAGCCTTGCCAGAATGTCCACTTATATTAAGTGTAGGCCACATGCCGAAGGAAACTCCCTTTCAACTGACTGGCTACTCATGGCACATCCCATCATGGAGGTGATCACATTATATCAAACCTCATCATGGAAGTGATCACAACATCATGCAACTGCCAAACCACTGAGAATCATGGCCCAGCCAAGTTGACACACAACCTTAACCATCATGGTAACCTTTTCCTCCTGGCTGTAATAGCAACACATACCTTGTCAGAAATTTGGAAAATTTGAGATAATAAAAATGACCCATAATCACATCTCCTAGAGACAATTACTAACATCTGAATGTGTATCCTTCCAGGTGTTTCTATTCCTAGTAACTGTTTTATAAAATCGCAATCATCTTATATTCACTATTTTTATAATCTGTTTTTTAATGTAGCAGTGTATCAGAACTAACGTCCTATGTTATTTGATAATCTTCTACAATGTTATTTTAAAATGTTTTCATTTGTTTTAATCTGATTACATACATCATACTCACCTGATATACCCTGGTGATGCAATGGTTAAGCGCTTGGCTACTAACCGAAAGTTTGCCAGTTCAAACCCACTACTGGCTCTGCAGGAGGAAAGATCTGGTGATCTGCTCCTGTCAAGATTACAGCATAGGAAACCCTATGGGGCAGTTCTATTCTGTCCTATAGGGTGATAGGGTCACTATGAGTCAGAGAACAACTCTCTCTCTCTCCCTCTCTCTCTCTCTGTATATATATACACACACACATATATATATATAGTGAGTGGCCCCCTAAGCCCTCACCGCTGCAGACAGTATATCTGCAGTTGGTGTCTCCATAGTTGGCATATCCACAAGCCTTCCAGATTATGTCCCACGATGGCATTTTTCATGGCTATGTAGTATTCATATGTGGATTTACTGTAGCTTGCTTCCGGGTTCCCCTGCTGCTGGGCACTCAGGTTGTTTCCATTCTGACAGGCACTGGCTTTCTCCCCAGCTGCCCCTGGGCTGGGAGTCACATGCCCTGGCCCTGCTCTGATGTGCTTCCCCTCTTTGGGCCTCAGCTTCCTTATCTGCAAAACTAATTGGTTGGATTGGACCATCTTTAGGGCCCTTCCCTCTTGAAAAACCTGTGGTTCTAGGCTGGGGGTGTTTCTGGGGTGGGTCTTGCCAGAAAAGGGTTGGTGTGTGTTGGTGGTACCCTCTGGTTCTTTCTTGCTTCAGAAGTTGGGTTGGGCTGTCCTTTAGCTTGGCCCCTATTTCCTGTCCTTGCTGTTCCCTTTCGAATATTTCCCCTTTCTCACTTGTTTCCCCTCAACCTCTGTCTCCCCTTTCCTCTCCTTCCACATACCCCTTCCTTCTTTTGTCCCCTTGTCCCTTTGCTCCTGCCCTCCCCATTTGGGTGTCCATCGGCCATGGCATCTGGTGTCTGCTACTGCCCATCACCACCCCGCCCCCGAGGTCCCGCCTGGCCCAACCAGGTGGCCCAGTGCTGAGTGAGGCCAACCCCTCTTGTTCTCTCTCTTGTCAGGATGGGCGCATTGAGTTCTCTGAGTTCATCCAGGCACTGTCGGTGACCTCAAGGGGAACCCTGGACGAGAAGCTGCGGTGTAAGTCCTACCTCCTTTGGGCATATCAGGCAGCAGCTGGGAGATCTTGGCCCTTGCCAGGAGAAGGCACCAGACACACATGGCAGCAACCACAGAAGGAGTCCCTGTTTAGAGGTCAGGACAGCGCACCCTGGCCTGGTGGCCTCTGCAGAGGGTCCAGGTCTGCGGAGATAGCCCAGCCTGGGGCCTCACATGATCAAATAACCAGGCCAGGCTGTCAGTCCATGGGTAAGAGGGTGGCCCAGACATTTTGCTCTTCCAGGTCAGAGGGTTTCATGTTGGAGGTGGTCATGATGGGGGTGAGGCTCAGGGGCATAGGGGAGGGCAAGTGGGGCACATGGCTGGCAGGAGCAAAGGTGAGATTCAGTAGGTGGAGACCCAATGCCGTGGGCAGTGCGGCGTGGAGTCAGAAGCCCCAGATATCAGGGCTGGACTCACCATTTAGGTGGCTGATATTATGATTACTGATTTCATTCATTCATTCATTTATTCCTCCCTTTACTCATTTATTCAACGAATATTGACTGAACACGGCCATGTGTCAGCTCTGGGCAGGAGGCTGGGAATAAGATGGACAGGTCCCTGCTCTCATGAGGCTCAGTCATTCTAGAAGGGAAACATTGTTCAAACAATCTCTTAAAACTGCAACCAAGGTAGGAGGAGGGAGACTGTGATAGAGGAACTGACCTTGTTACAACTCAGAAGGCTAAGAGTTGTGGGGAGGAAGGAGGGAAGAAGGTTCTAGGCAGGGAACAGCATGTATGAGGTCTGTGGAGGGAGGGATGAGAGAGAGCCACAGAGGTGAGAATGTGCAGGCACATGACGGCCCTTTGGCTGGGACACAGTGCAAGAAAGAGGATCTGAGGGAGAGAAGATGAAAACAGTTTGGGCCAGAGCTCACTGCTCACTAAGACATTTATACTTTATTTCACTGGCAATGAAAGAAACCCCCTGCAGCTTCTCTAGTTGAAATGGTATGTGTGTGTGTGTGCGTGTGATTCTGTGGCCATCCAGCCCTTTGCGTCCTGACGTAAATAGTCGTTGACTGAATGAGGAGCGGGGCTCTTAGTCCCTGGCTGCGTGCTGAGGTGCAGAGAGGAGAGGGGGTGCTGAAGCACCTCTCCCCCTGCCCCGGGCCAGGGATAGCTCAGCTGTGGCTGGTTGGTTGCAGGGGCCTTCAAGCTCTATGACCTGGATAACGACGGCTACATCACCCGGAACGAGATGCTGGATATCGTGGATGCCATCTACCAGATGGTGGTGAGAAGCCTGGGTCTTGCGGGGCAGGGAGTGGCAGGAGGGCGTCACATTTAGTGACTGGGCCTACCCAGAGGAACCTCCTCTGTGCATCTGCTCTCCTGCTTGGGGTCACTCTGTGCAGTTCCACTTTGGGAGGCAGGGGGAGGTGGGGACAGTAGTGGGGCTGGTGTGCATGGGATGATCCAGACCAGGATAGCAGAGACGGTGGGGCATTGTGGGCAGTGGCAGAGAGAGGTGATCCTCATTAGGAACCAGCTCAAGTCTGGGGCAAGTGTTTGACCAAGACCCCAAAGCCAAAGTGCCTTGTCTGTCCCTGGCAGGGGAACACTGTGGAGCTTCCTGAGGAGGAGAACACCCCTGAGAAGAGGGTGGACCGGATCTTTGCTATGATGGACAAGGTGAGGCTGGGTGGACCTGGTCCTTGACCAGGGAGGTAAGGTGTGAGAGGAAGGTCTGGGCCCCAGTGATCAACAAGTGAGACCCAGGGGCCTGAGCCTGGTTTTGCCTCACCACCCATGAGACTAACTCAAAGCAGGGGGCCCAGCCTGGTGTAATGTCTACCAGCTGGCAGCTGTCCCCATCACATTAAACATCTGCAGGTTTTAAGTACGTTTACCCAATGCTTTTTCTTTAATCAAGGATTGTTAGCCCCTCCCCTTATTTTTTGTTTTTTGGTCATGGACCAATTTGGCATTCTGGTGAAGCCTATAGGCTTCCCAGACTAATGTATTAAATGCATAAAATAAAATCCATAGAATCACAAAAGAAGCTAATTATTTTGGAATCCATTTATCAAAATGTTTAAAAAAAAAGAATTTGTGATACAGTATCATGTGGACTTTTTATTAACAAATTAAATAACAAGATTCAATGGTGGGTCTAATAACTTCTGTAATTTCGAAGTAGTGATAGATGTCCATGATACCTGCAGCAACTGTGGTTTGTTATGAAAATACCTGTGATACCCATTGTTGGCAAAGTCACAGGTACTGCTGGCTCCTTTGGGGATTGTCACTTGCATTTATCCTTAAAGGAAGAGGTAACATTTCAGCTAGAGGTTAGTGAAAAGAAAGACCTAATTTTTTTCCCATTCAGATTCACAGACCTGCTGAGTTCTAGCCACAGACCCCAGGTTAGGAAACCTTCTTTAAATCAAACTTGTTTTTCTAAACTGAAATAACTTTGTTTTAAATGGAAACTTAGTATCATGATAGTAAGGATACCCTATATTGCATGCTTAAAAAAAAAAAAAAAGAATATAAATAATTGCAGTGAAATGGGGCTTATAATTACATTTTGGATGGATACAGTTGCTTGCCCTGAAAGCTTTGAGCCTGAGGCCTGCACTTAGTTTGAAAAGGGAGATTAGCCTGTGTTAGAGCAGTATTAAAGATGTGCCAGCCTTAGACCAAGCCATTCTCTTTTTAATTATCAAAAGATTTATTGACACAGAGTGGAACAAGGAATAATAACTTTCTCAAAGTGTGATTCAATGTTATTTAATGCTAAGGTCATGCACCCCTTAATCCCCCCATCCACACCTCCCTTGTTTTGGGAGATGGTACAGATTCTGGAGCCAGACTCACAGAGGTGTAAATTCTGTCTTCCCCACTTACTGGCCATGTGACAGAGCCTCAGTTTCCTCATCAGTAAGTTGGGGATAAGAGCAATACCCTCTTCTTAGGGTGGCTGTGAGGATTCCGCGAGATCAACTATGTGTCGTGTTTGGCATGTACAGGGCACACAGCAGGTGGCTAGTGCAGGAGAGTAGCCCTGCTGTGCTTGTTAGAACCATCAGCATAGTTTTGCCTCTCTGGGCCTCAGGAGGTGGGCTGAGTGGTCTCCAAGGCCTTTTTCTTTCAGTCTTGCAGGTCTCCTTGAGAGATGCTCCAGGGGAAGGAATTCTGGCCCAAACCATCTCTCCCCCAGGCGACTCACCAAAGTCCCTCTGCGTCCTTGCATGAGCTTTGTCCATTTGTCTCCTTCCCAGGTCTCCCAGGGTCTAGGGTGGGCTGCTGCAGGAGCAGTTAAAATGCCTTCTAAGGGTGACATCAGAGAAATGTGTAGGCTCTTAGCCCTTTTGGTTTAATCACCATCCATGGGAATTAATAATAGTGATAACCATAACTATGGAGTCATGGGGTGCTTCCAGTTTGCCAGGCACTTTACAGCCTGAGCTCTGGAGCTCTCACTCCAGTGCTCTGAGGAAGCCATATGTCCCCAGATGAGGAAACAGACTCCCAGAGAGGTAGGTCATGTGCCTAAGGTCACCCAGCCAGTAAGCACCCAGGTCTGTCTGATGTCCAACTCGTCTTATCTAGTGAGCTGCACCATCACCCTCCTCACCTGATTTTGGAAGCTTTCTTGGGACCAGGCCTGGGTTGGGCTTAGGGAGGAGGCATTTGGGATCTAGGTTAGAGACCCCCGTCCTAGGAGGCTGCTTGTCTCTCCACCTTCAGCTGTTCCTCTCTGCTTACAGAATGCCGACGGGAAGCTGACGCTACAGGAGTTCCAGGAAGGGTCCAAGGCAGACCCATCCATCGTGCAGGCTCTGTCCCTCTATGACGGGCTGGTATAGTCCAGGGCCCGGAGCTGGGGTGAGTGCAGAGGACTCGAGGCCTGGGAGGTGGGAAGGTGAAAACCCAGCCACATGACACCCAGGGTTGCAGGCAAGTCCTTGGGTTTCCTGGGGGCACTTGGGGTCTTCCCAGTGGGGGTATAGCTGGCAGGGGGAGGCCTAGGAAGAGGGCATTCAAATCAGCCAGAGCCCCTCTGTTTTTATCATTTGTGTATACCCAGATTCATCCTGAGAGCTTGCTTGAATAGAAGTTTCCCTGGCTTGAAAACCACAGTTCTCAGCCAGGGGCAGAGATCTGGGAGAGCAGGGGTTTTCTCCTCCCTTCTCTGAGTGGCCGGAAGACTTAAGCTCCTGGCTGTCTTGCTGAATAGCTCAAATGTGGTTTATTTTATTATCCAGTTGGATATGATGTAAGTGCAGAGCCTCTGGTGCTACTAGAGAACTGTCTTCCTTTCTCTTCTTTCGTGCCTTCTTTTTTATGCGTCTTCTCTGTTATGTCCTTCACTTTGGCTGGGGGGAATGGAAGTGAATGCCCTCCAAGGTCTTGTCCAGCTATAAACATTCTTGTACATGTCCTTTGGTGAGCAGACATATGCATTCCGTTGGTATACCCCTAAGAGTTGAATTGCTGGGATATGTGTATATCCAGCTTCATAGATACTACCAAACAGTTTTCCAAGGTGGTTGTACCATTTTATATTCTCACTGGTAGTGTATGAGAGTTCCAGTTGTTCCATGACCTTGCCAACACTGGATGTTTTCTGTCTTTTTAATTTTAGCCATTTTGGTCGGTGTGTAGTGGTAGCTCATTATAATTTCAATTTGCATTTCTCTGATGAGCAGTGAAGTGCAGCACCTTGTCATATGTGTAATGTCCATTTTAATATCCTGTTTTGTGAAGTGTTGTATTATTAGTCATCTATTGCTGAGTAATACATTACCACAAAACAGCACCTTAAAAGAACAAACATCAGGAATTTGGGCACAGCTTGAATGGGCGCCTCTGGCTCAAGGTGCCTCATGAAGTTGCAGCCAAGCTGTTGGTAGGGTGACCAACCATTGCAGTTTGCCCAAGACTGTTCCAGATTTAGCATTGAAAGTCCCACATCCTGGGAAACCCCTCAGTCTCAGGCAAACTAGGACAGTTGGACAGGGCTGCAGTCTTATCTGAAGGGTTGGCTGAGGGGGGAATCCACTTTCAAGCTCATTCATGTAATTTGACAGGCCTGGATCCCTCGACATGTGGGCCGCTGCACAGGGCTACCTCACAATATGGCTGCTGCCTTCCCTCAGGGTGAGCAATCCAAGAGAGGGGGAGAGAGAGCCCAAGATGAAAGTCACAGTCTTTTTATAACCTAATGTTGGAAATGACATCTCATCACTTCTTTTCAACAATGCCTTGGCTATTTTTGGCTGTTTGCATTTCTGTGTAAATTTTAGAGTCATCTTGTAAATTTCTACACGCACACACATTGGGATTTTGATTGGGATGGAGTTGAATCTATAATTCAATTTGGGGACAATTGGCATAGTTTTAATTCCTAAGAGAGGAGCCTGACTGGCCCAAGTAACGTTTTCAAATCATCCCACACAAATCAGGAAAATAGCTTCCTTCATCAGAATGAACCCTTGAACAAAAACTTCATACTCAGTAACTAGGCCACATACATGTAATCAAACCAATTTGTAAGGGAAGCATCTGACAGATGCTCAGTATGCAGGCCTGGGTTCCTCGGTGTACATTGATCTATTGTCTGATTCTTCCCCGCCCCCTTTTGCGAATTGCCATCAGCGGTCTCACTGACAACCACCATGTAATCTTGTGTATTTCCTCAAGGCCATGGGAAAAAGGAATACAAACATGGGTTCTTGATGTATCCCCATGAGAAAAAGACACACAGTGTAATTAATTTTTTCAAAGTGTGCGATTATTTTTGAATCATCTTATTTTTTTCTCACAGTTTTCTGTGAGTATATGTATGTGTATACATTTCTTCAACAATGAGTTCATACCATATGTTGTAACTTGCTTTTTTATTTTTTAATGAACAACTCATAGAAAACATATTATTTTTTCTTTTGGAGACTCAACTCTAGGAAAATAGGTTGTAATGTGTTTTACCCTACTTGGCTTAAAATTCATATTCTGTTATGACCACACTGGATTTTCTTACCATGATTTGTGTGGACGTATACCTTAACCTCATCAGTGACAGGTTGGCCAAGAAGGTTTAATTTATTTTCGTGACAAACTTTTCAGAGTGGAATAAGGGCCCTCACGTGACATGATCCACCTTTCTATCGCTCTGCCTTAAAATTGCTCTCCTCATTCTCAAAAGCTTTTCCTAGAGCCTAAACCTGTAAAACCCATTGCTGTCAAGTAGATACTGACTCATAGCGACTCTATTGGACAGAGTAAAACTGCCTCATATGGTTTCTAAGGAGCGGCTGGTAGATTCGAACTGCCAACCTTTTGGCTAGCAGCCGAGCTCATAATCACTTCGCCACCAGGGCTCCTTCCTAGAGCCTACTTAATAGTAATTATATCTCATATGTGTTCCATCACTTTTGTGATTTATTTGCCTCCTCAGGTTCCTGATGTATCATAATTCTTAGATAAATTACTGTTATATAATTTGCTGAATTATTCAGGACCCAAGATCATGAATATTTTCTACATCATTAAATGTTGTTCGAGATCATTGGATATAAAAGTAATTGATGAGTTTTATGTTTATGGTTATTGCACATTTAGGTTGCCCCCATCTACCTTTTTGTACTATCATAGATGATACTGCAGTGAACGTCTTAATTCTTTCTCAAGGGTAAATAGTAAGAATCAAAGGGATAGTTCAAAGGCTTTGCGCATCTTTAAGACTTCTGACATATATGCCACCTTGCCTGCGACCCTCCTGTCAGCTCTGTGTGAGTGAACTCCTGGCCAAAAAAAACCAGTTGCTGTGGAGTTGACTCCGACTCATGGCAATCCCACGTGTGTCAGAGTAGAGCTGTGTTCCATAGGGTTTTCAATGGCTGATTTTTCAGACGTAGATCATCAGGCCTTTCTTCCGAGGTGCCTCTGGGTGGATTTGAACCTCCAACTTTTTAGTTAGCAGCCAAGCATGTTAACTGTTTGCACCACCCAGGGACTCCTGAGCCCCTGGCAGCCAGCTCTTAACCTACCTCACTTCCTTGTGTCTTCCAGATGCCTGGGAACCACTTGCCTCCTCTTGTGCCATGAGGCCACCTCAGCCCTGACCTCACCCTCATGTGTGTCCACTCCGCCTTTCTCCACATCCATACCCTGCAGGGCTGCACTTGAACCGTGAGGCCTCAGCTCTCCTTCTCCCTGCCCTGCACCCACCCGATGCCTGAAGCGACTGGCTCCACTTGCCAACAACCTCCGCTTGTCTGGGATGAAAACCATAAAACGAAACAGCCCTCTACAAAACTAAGGACTCAGCTGCCTCCCAGGTGGCCTATCTGTTCCTCCTGCTCTCTTGTGTGTGTGCTTTTGTTTATTTTTTTTTAATTTCAAACAGACATTTAACAAGAAAAATAAAACAACTACCTTCTGTCCTAGAAGATACGGACTGACAGATGGGGTGAAGGCTTTGGGGACCTCAGAGAACTCTGCCTCCTCCTGCCTCGTCCTCATGGAAGTCCTGGCCTCCACCTTAGGTGGGCTCAGGAGAGCTGGGGGGGCACCTGATTAACGTTATTTGTCGTCTCATCCTTTAGCAGCAAAACCATCTGCGTAGCTCGGATGATTAATTATTATGACTATTTTTTGTGATAACAGTATTGTGCTTTTTGTGGTAAAAGTGAAGGTTTTTTTTTTTTTTATACATATATAATTGATATCTTTTATTTATTGGTTAACTGTTGCTGCTGCCTCGTGTGTCCAAAGCTCCAAGGGATGCGGGGCCTACTGTTTACATGTGCACATCCCCACCCACCTGCCCACACTTGCTTGGGAGGATGGTGGCCTGCAGCAGCCAAGAAGCCAAAAAAAAGGTGTTTTTTTTTTCTTTTCAGATGCTGTGCTTGATGCTTTGATAGGGGAAAGGTGGTAATTCTTAAATGGCTAATGCACTGTTCCCTCCATCGCGAATGCCTCCTTCCTGAATCCCTTTTTTCTGCCTCCTTTCACACCCCTCTCCATCCTGTGCCCTCCTCTGGGCCCTTAACGTCCTTTCTGAGGATGATCAGGGCCATCTTTTGGTTTCTTAGCTCTTGCTTTCGTGTTTCCAGTAGCCTGGAAAAGGGGAGGCTCGTCCTAAGATTGGGAGCCAAGGAAGGGGGCAAGGGGCACACAGGCAAAAGCAGAGGATAAGGAGGGGAGGGCTTGGCAAGCAAGTGAGCAGAAGGGAGTAAGGGATGCCTCTGCCTCCTGGGGAGAGGCGTTGAAAATGGTTCATGAGCTCTCTCCCACTGTGATTTCCTACCCTCCTATCTGCTTTTTCCAGCGGACCACATGGCACTGTTCTTCCCTATCCCTTTCTAAGCTCCGGTAGGCAGCAAGGAGGGAGGGACTGCTGATAATCTCGTTCAGGTAGGCTTTGCTCCTTGGCATTATGGTCAAGACACATCCTTACAGGAGGTGTCTAGCTCTGCCTGCCACTGGAACGGGCAGCCCCAGAGCAGCCACCAGGAGTGGAGTGTCACATGCCCCTGGACGGCAGATCAGAAGGTCCAAGGTCTGGCCCCTTGCTCTGTCACTGTGAGCATTCCCTGCCCTCTCTGGGCCTCAGTTGTCCCATCTGTAGAACCAGGAGGCCTGGGCTGGTTTATCTTAAGGCCCCTTTCCATGTTGACATTGTATTCTAATTCTAAGAGCCTCGGATTTAGTTTCCTAAAGTTTGGGACTCTGTGGTCTGTGATTAAGTTTGCAAGGGCTTAGTAGACGTGGGAATGGTGTGATTCACAGCACAGCTCCTGTTTTTGCCTCTTGGCATAAGCCTTCAGAGAAACAGGAGTCACTTGTTGCTGGTGGGTGGGAGGTCTGTCCCAGTAACCAGAAAGTGTCAGATGGTGCGCTGTCCTTCTCTGCAGTGCTTCTTGGTCCCCCCTAGACTCTACTGGGGCCAACTCAGCTGTCTTCAGCCCAGAACTAGTCCTTGCCAAGGGAAGGTTTCTAGGGTGAGAAGCAACCTCCTAGACTGTTGAGGGCCAGGCCTGGGTCTAGAATTCTTGTTTCTTCTTTGCAAAGTCAGCGGCATGTCATCCCCTGCTTATTCCGTCACTGAGAGGGGAAAAGTTGGCACTCAGTTCCTGCTTTGGGTTCTTTGGTCTCCACTTTGCACTTTGCCAGGAGGCCAGGGCATCTCCTGTTAATTAACCCTCAGCAAACACATCTTCAACCAGAGAAAGCCCTCTGCTGAAGAGAGCAACATTAGCCACGTGGGGCTTGCATGTCCATTTCTGTGGGCTGAAAACTATCAGCCAACTCCAGATTTCTCCCCTGTTGCATTAGCAGGCCCTTTGGCTGCACCCTGGCCCCACCTGTAAGCCCCCAGACCCTTTAGGGACCGGGAGCTGTCGTTTCAGGTTGGATTCTTTGAAGCCCTCACTGGTCAGCTTCCTTGCCCTGACCACTGGTCCAGGAGACCTGGGACTTCCACCAGTTGCTGCTGTTTCTTGGCTTGGCTCTGACCTGAGACCGTAGCGCAGGGGATGGACTTGGTGATGTGGGATTGGAGGGGATGAGAGTGGGGCCTTTTCCCAGGCTAAATGACTTCTCTTTGGCCAGGATCTTGAT
The DNA here is from genome assembly GCA_030035585.1 of Dugong dugon. Taxonomy (NCBI): domain Eukaryota; kingdom Metazoa; phylum Chordata; class Mammalia; order Sirenia; family Dugongidae; genus Dugong; species Dugong dugon. Next base: position 74,903,190 of record CM057471.1, read on the forward strand.
TTGCTGATCTGGTCAAATGGGAGCGATGCTTTTGTTTGGTCATGACAGGGGGGCTTGCGGGTGAGAATTTTCCAGGGTGAAGGATGTGGATCCTTCCAGCTGAGGCATTCAGTTCCCAGCCATCCACTGAGCATCTCTGTATGAGGCCTTCCTCATCTTTCTTGCCCTTTGGCCTTTTAGTTTCAAAGGTATGGCTTTTCGCCTTCGAAGGCGGTATCCTTGGGGACCACAGACCAAGGTGCCAGTGGGTCCCATGCCTCAGGCACACCTTTGACTCATGCCCCAAGACAGCCCAGAGCTGTTGAAAGGGCCACCTTTTTTCCTGGTAGGGTGCTGGACACTAGTCATTTTGGCTCAAGGTTGCAGATAGGGACAGATTTCTGTCCCCTCCTTTCACCAGGCCTTGAGCTGGGGTACCCTCAGAATCCCACGCGAGGCCTCCTGAGCATCTGTGGGCCTCTCCCCAACGCTGTTTTCCACACGAGGCCCAGCCCCGTCAGATGCTGCTCTTTTGGGATTCCAGACCAGAAGCCGGGCTCTTATTTCCCCTGCTGATCTGCATCCCCAGGGGCCATCTCACGCCCCCAGGGCCGAGGCGTGGGGACCAGCCTCGGGCAGCTAGCCTGCGGCTGCGCTGGCCTTTTCCTTGCAGAGTCTGATCCCCACTTTGTGTTGATGGTGACTTAGAGGAGAATGTCATGATCTCCCAGTAATTAAATATTTAACCAGGCAACGTTTAAAATAACGTGAAGGCGAATGTATGTGTCATCCTTTGTACTGACATCTCTTCCTCTGAAATGCTTTTGACAGCCAACTTCCCCGACAGGTGCATCTGGGCTTTTGGGGACATTGTCTCTCCTGGGGGAGGGCTGGGGTGCCTGGTGGCCTTCGGGGAGAGGCAGCCTCTCTCTAGAGAAGGCCCCCATGCCGACCACGCAGAAAGCTACCAAGTTCCCAAGGGATCTAAGGAAATGTCGGAGCGCCCCCTGGTGGTTAAGAGCAGCAAAGGGATCTGGGAGCTCCAGCCATGCCAAGTTCACAAGGGAAGTGGGAGATGGGGAGGGGACTGTGATTTTACAAAGGTCCTGGGCTTCCAGTCCACTTTATTGGCAGTGTGTCTCCCAGACACCCCTCTTCTGGGTCTCCCCCAGGGATAGCAAGTTCATTAGTATAAGGGAATTGTGATGGGAAGCCTTGCCCCCTTCCTTTTTTTAAAAATATCTGCGGAATAAACCCAATGGTTGGTTTTTGAATGAATAAAAGGCTTTTGTTGAATAAACAGCTGGTCCCATCTTCTGTCTTGGCATCTTGGCATCTAGGCTCAGGCTCTGTCTACTCGTCAGGATTGAGATAAACGTAAAATTCCCCCTCCCCGGCCTGTGATGTCCCTGTCTTTGCAGTGACCCATGGCCCCAGGGAAGGCCGCTCCTGTCCTGGTCTGACTCAGTGGCCTGCTTTCTCTGGGACCTTGGGCAAGTCACTTTCACTCACTGAATCTCAGTTTCTCCATCCATCAGATGGGAGCAAGAGTCTCTGCCCCGCCCACCTCACAGGGGTGTTGTGAGGACCAAACCAAGCAGTGGTCTGAATGATGTGGTGCCCCACCCAAAGCCTGCAACTTTGAAAAGGAATTTGGGCAACTCTTGCTAAAATAAAAAAGAAAGAAAAAATAGACCAATGTTTCCTGCTGTGGTTGTTTGTTTTCTTTCCTGCCTGCCTTTCCAGCCCCCCTTAAGTCCCCTTTCGGGGTGTTGCCCTGTCTAAACCTGCTGGTATGTGTCTCTGGGGAAGGGGCAGGCCCTTGCCCTGGACAGGGGTGGGCAGGGGCCACGTGATATCCCCAGGTTCCCTCCTGTGCTCCTGTTGTATGTCATCCTTGTCACACCAATTAAACACGCTTCCTGGACTTGTCCTTGCCTCCCTTGTATGGACCTGTTGCTTTGTCTGTTTCTGTTCTTTATTGTTTCAATTTAGGCTTCTTCATCCTTCTGTGACACCCTATCTCTTGCTTTGGGTATTGTCTGCCCAGTTCCCCCAAGGGAAAGTATGTGCATAACGGGCATAATGATTAAGCCAGAAGATTTCAAACAGGGTTTCCCGGAGCCCAAGAATCAGCAGGGCCATGGGGTAGGGATCCCATGTACCAGCCACAGCATCTCCACTCCTTTTGTTTCATCTGTTGAGATCTCCATAAGATTGCCTTTTAAAAAGGGCTTCTGCTGCCTCAAAAATGTTTGAAAATAATTGGCCTAGACCGGTGCTTCTCAAAGGTGATTTAGTGTCATCAGAATCACCTGGAGGGCTTGTTAAAACCCAGATTGCTGGGCCCCACCCCCTGAAGTTTCCATTTCTAACAAGTTCCTAGGTGGTGCTGATATTGCTGGTCTGGGGGCCACACTTTGAGAACCCATGGTGAGATGTTTGCCTTGCAGGACAGCCGCAGTCCTGCCTCCATTTGCCCATCATTCATTCAACCCCCATGTGGCTTTTGCACCTGTGAAGTGCCAGGCACCAAGGACCCAGAAATTAGCTGCTCACCACATGGAGGGCTGTGTAGGGAGGTGGGTGGGGAGATGAGTAGCCCCTGTTGGCAGTTGGTGTGACTCATCATAGTTCCTCCTTGGCCTTATTTCTGGCTTTGGGGGAGCCTCAAGTGCTCCTTTCTGTCTCTCTTTGGCCTGGAAAGGCTGTCCTGGAACCTGGGATCTTGGAAGGGCCTTCTGTTCCCTTCTAGTCAAATAACCCAGTGTTTGATGAATATCCACTTACCCTGCCATCTGCCTGACATCTAGGGGGTGGAGGAATCAGAGAAGGTGATGGTCTTTGCTTTCAGGACCTTGTTAGGGAAACAGATTAATTTGGAGAATAATAAAAGGCAATATTGAGCCAAGAGCGTAAGTGAGAAATATATTGCTCTTGGCCGAAGGCTTTTTCTTGGAAGACACAGAAAGCAAGTAGACTGATAAGTTTAAACAGCCGACATTAGAATGAGCCACTGCCTGCAAAAACAAGTCGAATTTCAGAGTTGGTTTTGTGAAAAGAATCATCAGACCAACATCACCAGCGACATGAAGCTGGAGGGCCTAACATAACTTCCACTTTGGGGTTGAAGCAGCCACAGAAAAGGGTAATGCCAAATGTATTAGTCAGGGTTCTCCAGAGAAACAGAACCAACAGGAGATATATCTACATTATCTATATAGAGAGATTGATTTTAAGGAATTGGCTCATGAGATTGTGGGAACTGGCAAGTTCAAAATCTACAGGCTGCAGGCTGGAAAACTCCGTCAGGATATCTATGTTACGGTCTTGAGGCAGAATCCTTCTCCCTTTGGAAAATCTTAGTTTTGGCTCTTAAGGCCTTCAGCTGACTGGATGAGGCCCACCCACGCAATGGAGGGTAATCTGTTTTTGAAAGTCAACTGATTGTAAATGTTAACCACATGTAAATATTTCATAGCAACATCGAGTGTTTGACCCAGGGCTTTGAACTGGTTCATTCCGGTTCTAACCCCTGCTGAGAATTTGCATTTCCACTCCAGATATACTGAATCAGAATCTACAGTTCAACAAGATCTCCAGGTGATTCTTAATTACAATAAATTTTGGGTACCACTGCTCTGCTAGCAGAGCCTTGGTGGCACAGTGGTTAAGGCTTGGCTGCTAACCAAAAGGTTGGCAGTTTGCATCCACCAGTTGCTCACTGGAAACCCTGTTGGGCAGTTCTACTCTGTCCTGTAGGACGCTATGAGTCAGAATCCACTCAACAGCAACAGGTTTGGGGTTTTTTTTTGGCTCTACTAGGAGTTCTCAGAATTGATCCTTAACCAGCAGCATTGGCATCACCTGGGCACTTGTTAAAAGGAGCCCTGGTGGTGCAGTGGTTAACGTGCTCAGCTGCTAATCAGAAGGTCGGCGGTTTGAACCCACCAACTGTTCCATGGAAGAAAGATGTGGCAATCTGCTTCTGTAAAGATTTATAGCCTTGGAAACTCTGTGAGGTAGTTCTACTCTGTCCTATATAGGGTTGCTATGAGTCAGAATCAACTCGACGGCAGTGGGTTTTGGCTTGGGACTTTGTTAGAAATGCAAATTCTCAGCCGAGGTTCGAACCAGAATGAACCAGTTCGAAACCTTGGTTTGACCAAAAACTGGGCACCATAGCCTAGTCAAGTTGACACAAAATTAATCATCACACCAAAGATGATACCTCCATGGCCATGCTGGGCACCCAGCATCATGCATTGCTCTGGCAGGGTCTGGAGTGAAGACTCTGAAATTCCTCCCGACACACAGGAGGGAATTAAAAAAAAAAAAAATTGGAAGGGCAGTGTGTGACAGTGGTTAGAGACCTAGGTTCCAGAATCAGAGCTGGTTCCAAGCTAAGCTTCCCTGCTTGACATTGGGTGTGTGTTCTAACTGACAGGTTCCTCTGGTTAAAACGTGGACCCCCAGTTAGAGGCAGGTGATGCTACCAGGTGGAATGTTACAATGAAAGCAAGACTTAGATCAAATTCTGCCTGATGTCCAAAATAAATATAGACCTGTACATCTGTGGAGTGGATGCATCAACTCAACCCAACACTTGATGTTTTCTAAGTGATGTCTAGGCAGCAGCCTAAAGCTAACCAGAGTCCTTCACCAGCTTCCACAGGGACGACCGAGGGTCTGATATGTGTGTGTTGGGCGGTCACGATGCCGCACTGTGACCATAGCCTTTGAAGAACCTGCAGCCAATTTAAGAAGCTGGACACACACTTAGAAAGGTCAGGAACAGCTGTCACAGACGGGCAGTGCCAACTCAGTGATCCAATATGGGGTAGGGGATGAGCCGTCCTCCCCCCCGGGTCCTCACCAGGGTCCTCCTGGATGAGGAGAACCCCAAGCTGGCCTTAAAGGATGGCAGGATCTAGATGGGTGAAGAGCGGGAAGGGCATGGCAGGCAGGGAACAGCAGGAGCAAAGGCACAAAGGTAGGATTATAGGAAACAGACAGACTAGGGGAAGGGAGGAATGCAAATGGGGTTAATGGAAGGTGCCTGTATAACAATGAAACATCAGCTTTTTCTAGGGGATGAATCCATACAGAAAGAAGAGACATGAGGCCACCTTCCAGGAGTTGGCACCTGCATAGGCCTGGGCACTCTGAGTCTGTAGCCCTGAGGCCTGCCTTTCTGTGCTTCTTGGGAAGCCCGGCAGGATGACTCTCCCTGTAATTCTGTCCACTCAACTATTATCAATGTCAACATAATAATAGCAGTAACGAGCATGATAATAATGATAGATAACATCCAACACTTACCGCGTGCTAGGTTCACTTGCGTTTTCTCATTTACTCCTTACATCAGCGCCCCCTTGAGGTCAGTGCTAGTATTATTATCCTGCATTTTTACAGACCCAGGTACTGAGTGAGGCCCAAAGAAGGGACTTGTTCACTCTTACTGCTTGTATGTAAGGGGCTTTTCCAAGCTCGCGTCAAACTATCTTTGTCTAGGGGCAGGGGCCAGGGGAAGCAGCTTCTAAGGCCAGATCTGGGCAGCTGCCGGTCGTTCCTGGGCTCTCCCAGATGTAGGTGCATAGAGAGGTGAGGTCTGTGGGGGACCCATCAGTAGGGGTCCTGCGTCTGGAGGGAGAAGAAGCTCAGAGGCAGGTTGGGGGAGTTGGGTGGACTGGGGCATGGGCAGGGGCTGGGCCCAGGGATGGGGTTGCTGCTCACAACCTGCTGGGCTCTGGGGGCAATTGGACCTGGAGACAGTCCCAGCCCTAGAGTCCCATCTGGGCACAGACAGCCAATCAGGTATGACCTGGGGCTGGGGAGGAGCTGAGCTTTTGGGCTGGCAGTGGGGGGGGGGGGGGGGGTGCCTGAGAAAGGAGTGCTCAGGGCCTACAAATGGAGGCTGCATGCCTGGGCAGGGTCCCAGGGCCCCTAGGGGCACACCTGGAGCTGTAAAATGGTTGACCACAGGACACACCTTGCAGAGCTCTGTAGGCTTAGTGACGGAGAGAACACTGAGCACTTGACTCGCACCGGGCTCTCAGGAGGGGCGGCTGTGCAGCTACCCTCGCTGCTGTGATTATTACTTGTGCTCGTTATGGCTCTCTATCCCTCCTGGCTGTGACTCCACCACTGCACGTGTTTACTGTCCTCTTCTGCCCCAAATGTCATTATCCCCATTTTCAGATGAGGAAACTGAGTCCCAGAGAGGTTCAGCAACTTGCCTGGGGTCACACAGCTAATACATGGCAGAGTCAGGATTTGAGGACAGGCCTACTGGCAATAAGCCAAACCACTAACATGATCCATCATCTTTGGTTTGGTGTCCTCTCTCTCTGGTCACCTAGAACTGGCACATACCAGAGTCTGGAATTTTCCAACAGGCCACTGGGCTACGTCCTCCTGTGAGGAAATACCAACTTCTTGATACGAAGACAAAGGAGACTGAGTGGCACAAGCAGTTTGCGATCAGCTGCTAACCTAAAGGGTGGCAGTTTGAACCCACCCAGCAGCTCCATGGAAGAAAGACCTGGCAAACTGCTTACATAAAGATTACAGCCAAGAAAATCCTGTGGATCATTTCTACTCTATAACACCTGGTGTTGCCATGTATCAGAACTGACTTGACAGAAACGGGTTTGGGTTTTGGGTTTTGTATACAAAGACAAGCCAGACACTGGACTTCCTGGAACTGCTTGCCTCCAGTGGTAAACAGGACAGCTGGGTGTCCTTGGCTGGCTTCTGGCCTCTCCCTTCCCTGGACTCCCCAGGAGGCAAATGGAGGCAACAAGCCAGCAATTCCTGTGACCCATGATGGCTTGGCCCCCATCCTCACCCCCCTGGCCAGTTTTGGGTGTTGGGGGGAACAGAAGGGGTTTCTCCCACAAGGAGGGAATCCCAAAAATTGCCCTGTAGCTTGGGGAGGCGTGGATTCTAGGGGCAGGGTGGGGCCTGTGGAAAGCTGGCTCTCTTTGGCTTTCTTGGAGTATTTCAAGATTACACCATTTACTGTATCATCTGGCTGTAAATCAAACAACTGTAGAGTAAAAGATTTCTCTCTTCTCCCAAAGCTTCCCATCTTACCAGCATAACTGGTAGTTAAAGTCCTTTCCCTGGGTTCCACTCCTTGCTTCACCCCCTCCAGCTGTGGGATCTGGGGTAATGTTATTGTTGTTAGTTGCTGTTGAGTTGATTCTGACTCATTCTGACCCCATGTGTGCAGAGGAGAACTGCTCCATAGAGTTTTCAAAGCTGTGACCTTTCAGAAGCTGACCGCCAGGCATTACTTACGAGGCATCTCTGGGTGTGTTTGAACTGCCCACCTTTTGATTAGTAGCCCAGCGCTTAACCATTTGTGCCACCCAAGCTCCTTCTGGGATAATACTAGATATGAACTGAGCCTCACCTTCTCATTTGTAAAGTGGGAATAATAGAAGCACAGTTCTTGTGGAGTTGTTGGTAAGACTTAGAGAAATGATATGTTTGAAGACCTTTCATAAATGGAAAAAGTTAATATTATTGTTATTATCCAATTCTTATTACCCCAAAGATGCTGCCCTGCTCATGTGGTCCAACTTTGGACCCAGTGATACGGCTCTCAGCTTATATTTCTCGCCACTCCAGCCACTGGAGATACAGCACTCAGGACAGTAGTTCAAGACCAAATTCTGGAGAGGAAAATACCTGAATCATTAGAAGCCCATCCAGAGCCAGTTAATAACTGTGGGGGGGGGGGGGCTCCCTCAGTGCTAACATGGCTTCTGTCCTGCACCGGCCCAGGGAGCTGTCTCTGGGGCATCCCAAATCCCCCAAATCCTCCAGCTGCAAACTTTTTTGCAAACAACAGGGGGAAAGCTCAGATGTGATCCAGGGTGTTAGTGGTCTTTGCTTTCCCAGGCAAAGCAGCTAAGTGCGTCTAGGAAGGGCTTTGGAATTGCCCTTGCCCTTGCTGCTCCCCCTCCTTCTCTTCCATCGAGTCGGGAGGAGGACTCACGTAGCAGCGAAGCTGGACCCCTGTGGCCTGTGATGAGTTTGCATCAAAGACAGCTCTGTAGCTGATAGTCTCTGTTACTCCCGTCGATACTTGGAAACTCCCCAGATCAATACCCAGCACAAAATGGGCTGAGCTTTGCTCAGTACCAGAGGAAAACTGAGAGGTCAGACAGACACAGGGGGCCAAGAAGGACAATGAAACGATGCTTCCCATAAAGTGAAATGAAATGATTTGCAACGCATCTTTCTAGTTCCTTACAAGAGGGAGGCAGCTTCTCCAGGGAGCTCCAGCCTGGAGGACACCCAGCCACTCACTTTAAGAGTCCCTGTCCCTGCTGTCCACCACAGTCAGTACGTCACCATGACTACACTCTGGCCTCAGAGCCAAAAAGGCCAGGTTCAAATCCAGCTGAAGCTCCGGCGCTGGCTCCGGGAGCTTCTGATCCCTACTCTTTAAAATGGAACGACCAAGCCCGTATTAGGGAGTCCCTGGGTGGTGAAAGAGGAACACTTGTGCTGCAGTGGTTAAATGCTTGGCTGCTAACCGAAAGGTCAGTGGTTTGAATGCACCAGCCCCTCCATGGGAGAAAGATGTGGCAGTCTGCTCCAGTAAAGATTTACAGCCTTGGAAACCCTATGGGGCACCGCGACTCTGTCTATAGGGTTGCTATGAGCTGGAATTCGACTCAGCAGCAATGGGTTTGGTTTTGGAGTGGGTGGTGCAAAACCCACGAGTTGGAATTGACTTGATGGCAGCTAATAACAGCAAGCCCGTATTGATCCAGTGGGAAGGAAGGAAGCTCCTTTCCACAGTGGGTCTGACTAAGGACAGACCCTCCAAGTGACACCTGCCAGCATCCAGTGTGGCCAGGAGGGTACAGCCAAGAAGGAGGTTTACATCAGACTGCCAAGCTGTGTGTTCATAGTGGGGAATAAACGCACACAGGCACTATCCCCACACCAGCAGGGCTGGCACACTCTCCCGTTGCTCATCCGCAAAGTGGGGATCATAATAGGATCTGCCTCCTGGGACAGCGTGAGACTCACACAGCATGATACACGTGAAGTACCTCGCACATAGGAAGCACCCTACAGATGATACGATGATTGATGATCAATGATCAATGATTGGTGATCGATGATCTTGACTGCTATTCCTCCTTTTCTCCCCCAGGCCAACCTTCACTGGAAGCCCCACTGTAGCCAGAAGGATCCTTGACTTCAGAAACTCTAACGATGCAAGACTGAAGTCCAGTCCTAGGGACAGCCACCTGCAGGGTCCAGTAATATTCCAGGATTAAAGGCTGAAGGTTTGTCTCTCTGGACTGTGCTGGGTGGTCTTGGCCCAAGTTTGCTTCCTGTCCCTGACTTAATTTTAGCTTTTTCCAGAAGCAGGTTCTGAGTCAAGGATTCAAAGGCAAGTGTTTTTCTGGGAGGTGATCCCAGGAAGTGAGTGCCACAACCTAAAATCAGTTGTCATCAAGTTGACTCTGACTCATGGTGACCCCATGTGTGTCAGAGTAGAACTGGGCTCCATAGGGTTTTCAAAGTCCGATTTTTCAGAAGTAAGTAGGTTGCCAGGCCTTTCTTTCAAAGCACCTCTGCTTGGGCTCGAACCTCCAAACTTTCAGTTAGCAGCTGAGTGAGTTAAGTGTTTGCACCACCCAGGGAGTCTTAGTATTTTATACTAATCTTTTTAGGCCTCTGTATTTATTTTATTTCAGAATAAATATACATTAAAACTGACTTTTTTGGGGGGGTAAAGTATGATTTTTACCACATGCATAAATTTGTGTAGCCACAACCACAATCAGGATACAGAACAGTTTCATCACCCCAAGAACTCCCTTGGGCTGCCCCTTTGCAATCACATCCTCTCCTCGTTCCTATCCCCTGGCAACCAGGGTTCTGTTCTCTATCACTACAGTTTTGACATTTCTATAATGTCACATAAGTGGAAGCATACAGTATGTAATCTTTGGAGACTGGCTTCTTTCACTCAGCCGAATGCCCTTAAGATCCAACCAACTCGTTGCTCATATCACTAGCTGGTTCCTTTTTATCTCTGAGCGGAGTGGAAGTAACAGGGTTTATTTAGCCCTTCACCTGTTGGACATTTGGATTATTTCCAGTTTTTGATGATTGTGAATAGAGCTGCTGTAAGCATTCATGTATAGGTTTTCGTGTGAACATAAATGTCTGCTTCTCTAGGGTAAATGCCTAGGATTGGGATTGCTGGATCTTAGAGTAAGTGTGTGCTTAACTCTCTAAGAAATAGCCTAACTGCTGTCCAGAGTGGCTGTACCATCTGCATTTTTGCATTTCCACTTGCAGTGAATGAGAGTTCCAATTCCTTTGCTTCCTTGCCAGCACTTAGTATTATCAGTATTTTTTATCTTAGCCATTTTACTAGGTGTGTAGTGGTATCTATCATGGCTTTAATTTGCATTTCTCTCACGGCTGATATTGAACACATGCCTTCCATGTGTCATCTTTGGGTTATTTTTTTCTTACTGTTGAGTTTACAAGTCCTTTGTTGGATAAGTGATTTGCAAATGTTTTCTCCCAGTCTGTAGCTTGTCTTTTCATTCTCTTAAAGGTGTACTTCACAGAACAAACATTTTTAATGTTGATGAAGTTCAATTTATTTATTTTTTCTTTCAGTCATGCTTTTGATGTCATTCTTTGCCTGACCCCATGTCATGACTATTTTCTCCTAAAAGTTTTACATTTTATATTTTGGTCTATGATCTATTTTGATTTGATTTTGTATAAGGTGTGAGGTAGCCAAGTTTCATTTTTTATTGTTTTTTTTTTTTGCTTATGGGTATCTAATTTTCTAAGACCATTTGTTGAAAAGACTGTCCTTTCTCCATTGAACTGCCACTGCAGCTTTGTCAAAAATCAATTAGCTGTAACCATGTGGGTTTATTTCTGGACTGTCTATTTTGTTCCATTGATCTATATGTCTATCCCTTTGCCAGTGCCACACTGTCTTGATTGCTGTTGCTGTTTAGTAAGTCTTAAAATTGGATAATGTGATTCCTCTAACTTTATTCTTCTTTTTCAAAATTGTTTTGGCTATTCTAGTTCCTTTGCCTTTCAAGAATCAGAATCAGCTTGTCTATATCTTTGAAAAAATCCTGCTGGGATTTTTATTGGTATTATATCAAATCTACAGATCAGTCTGGGTAGAATTGACATCTTTACTACATTGAGCCTCCCAATCCACAAGTACAGTAAGTCTTTTCATTTCTTTAGGTCTTCTTTGATTTTTGTCATCAGCATTTTGTAGTTTTCAGCATTATGTATATGACTTGTTAGATTTATACCTGAGTATTTCACGTAGGAGCTATTGTAAATGGTATCGTTCAAAGAAAAAAATTGGGTTCCAATTGTTTATTACTAGTATATAGAAATAAGATTGATTTTTGTGTGTTGACCACAAATGTATACTGCCACCTAGCTAAACTCATTTATAAGTTCTAGGAGTTTTATTGTAGATTCATTGGATTTTTTATTTAGATAATCATGTCATCTGCAAGAAGGGACAGTTTTACTTCTTCCTTTCCAACCTGGATGCCTGTTCGGTTGTTTGTTTCTTACCTTACTGAGCTGACTGGGGCTTCCAGTATCATATTGAATAGGAGTGGTGAGAATGGACATCCTTGTCTTGTTCCTGATCTTAGTGGGAAAGAGTCTAGTCTCTCACCATTAAGTACAATGTTAGCTATAGTTGTTTTTTAGATGTCATTTATCAAGTTGAAGAAATTCCTTTCCATTCCTAGTTTACTCAGAGTTTTTCCACAAACAGATATTGAATTTTGTCAAATGTTTTTCTCCATAAGTTGAAATGATCATGTAGCTTTTCTTCTTTAGATTGTTCATACTGGTGATTATATTGGTTGTTTTTGAATATTCAACCAGTCTTGCATTCCCACGATAAATTCTACTTGTTCTTGGGGTATTATTCTTTTTAGGTATTTCTGGGTTTGATTTGCTAATACTTTGTTGAGGGTTTTCGTGTCTATGTTCACGAAAACTATTGGTCTGTAGTTTTCTTTTCTTGTATGTCTTCACCTGGTTTTGGTATCAGGGTAATAATGCAGGTCTCATAAAATGAGTTAGAAAGTGTTCCTTCTTTTACTTGGTATAGTTGGGGTTTGTTTTCTTTTCTTTTCTTTAAATATTGGTATAATCCACCAGTAAACTATCTGGGTATGAAATTTTCCTTTTTGTAAGGTTTCTTTTTTTTTTTTCTCTAATTACAAATTCAATTTCTTTAATAATTATAGAACTGATCAGATTATCTATTTTATTTTCTGTAAATTTTGGTAGTTTCTAGTTTTTGAGCAATTGGCCCATATAATCTAAATTGTCAAGTTTATGTACATAGAGTTGTTCAGACTATTCCTTTATTATCCTTCTAATATCTTCAGGGCCTATAGTGATATCCCGTCTTTCATTCCTGATATTGGTAATTTTTCTCTGTCAATTTTGCTAGAGGTTTATCGATTTTATTGATTTTTTCAAAGAACCAGCTTCAGCTTCACTAATTTTCACTATTATTTTTATGATTTCAATTCCATTGATTTCAACTCATCTTTATTATTTTCTTCCTTATTCTTTGGGTTTATTTTGTGCTTTCTTTTAGTTTCTTAAAAGTGGAATCCTAGATTATTGATTTGAGACCTTTATTCTTTTCTAATATGAGCAGATTATTAATGCCATACGCTTTCCCCTAAGCACTGCTTTAGCTGCATCCCAAATATTTTAGAACATTGTATTTTAATTTTCCTTACTGATTTCTAGTTTACTTCTGTTATGATCAGAGAACATACTTTGTATATTTTAGTTCTTTTACATTTGTCAAGGTTTGTTATGACCCAGGATATGATCTATCTTGGTGAATATTCCATTTGCACTTGAAAAAAAGGTGTCTTCTGATATTGTTGGGTAGAGTGTTCTATAAATGTCAATTAGATACAGATGGTGATGGTGTTGTTCAGTTATTCTGCATCCTTGCTAATTTTCTTTCTACTAGTCCTATCAACTACTGAGAGAAGCTGAGTTACCACATGCAGGAATTGCTCAAGTAAGGGGCAAGATGCCACTCAAGATGGCTTAGTTATCAGAGTGGCTGCAGGTCAGAGTACAGTGCTAGGACCTCTGTGGCAGCACTGGCGGTCATTAGCTGCACTGCCTTGGGAGGCAGACAGCCATGGGTTTGAATCTCACCAGTCCGCCTTCCCCCTCTTGGGGGAGTTAACAGCCAATGGTTGAGTTTCAGATATCACCTAGGTATATCCAAACATATGGCTGTGTAGAACTTATGTTTTTCATTATACTTTTCTTATGACATTTTTGAAGAAGGGAAGCTGATTGCAGTCTAGGTATCCACTGCCTTTCCCCCTCTGGGACTTCCTAACGAGCATTTCTTGTTTTCCCTGGATCTCTGTGGACTAATAAGGAGGAATGGGTGGAGAAGTTGGAACAAGTCTATAGGGACTAAATTAATTTGCATTTTAAAAAGAGCTTGTTGCTATTAGAAGGGAAAAAAAAAAGATTTGGAAGGGAGAGAAGGGCTGGAGTGAAGGGGGAGTGAGAAGAGACTGATTTAAAGGAGCAGCTGTGAGGGTGGGAAGCCTTCAGGGGAGAGGTGTTGAAAGCGGACTTTTGGGAAGCTGAGCGGGGTGTTGCGAGGTGTAATTCTTCCTTGGCCAATACTCCAAGAGTCTTCAGTAAAGACCACCTTTACTGTTTGATGCTTTTGATTGTGCTCGTGTTTCTTTTGGCTATGACCCTGCGAGGAGCTAGTCCTGAAGGTCAGACAGGGGCCAGCTGTTGTGTTCAGTGTATTCATTTGAGGTACACCCTACGGGAGCTTGGGGTGTAGGGTAAATTTTCTCTCATCCAGGCCTGGAAGGTGCAGAATTGTGCTCCTTACGCCCGAAGAGGAGACTTGGCAAGAATGTTACAAATCAGAATTCAGGGAACTCTAATTATTAAGGAATTGTATTTAAAATGGATCGTTTCCTCCAAGTACAAGTCATCTATTCCCTCAGTGAGCACAGTTTACTGGTTACATCTCAAATTATATTTTCCTCTTTTTCAAGTTCACAGAGTGAGGAGGAACCACTTAGGGTGGGGCCTTAATCAGAGATGTTTGGAAAGAACAGGGAAAATGCCTCTCCCAAATCCTCAATTCATCCCAGTCTGTCTCCTCCTTTTTCATTAGGACCAATGATACTACTAGCTTGCTCTACTCAGAAATTATTGAGTGCTTGCTGGATGCCAGAGTCTTTTCATAAAGTGGAAGTGCCTAGACCAGGAGCCGGCACAAAGAAGAAGCTCAAGAAACATTTGCTGACTGATATTGGCCTGTTCTGCAAATGGTGTTTCAGTGCTCCGGGATTTGGCACCTTTTAACCATAAGAAGGTTGCCATCTCATGAGAAAGACCAATCCATGAGGCAATCTCCTGAATAAAGGAACATTTCTCCACCTTTATTGTTAAGAAAGGGAGCCCTGGTGGAGCAGTGGTTAAGCACTCGGCTGCTAATGAAAGGTCAGAGGTTCAAACCTACCAGCCTCTCCATGGGAGAAAGATGTGGCCGTGTGCTCCTGTAAAGATTTACAGCCTTGGAAAGCCTATGAGGCAGTTCTACTCTTGTCCTATAGGGAGCTATGAGTCAGAATTGACTCGACGGCATTGGATTTGGTTTTTGGGTTTATTGTTAAGAATTTTTGTTATGAATAGCAGAAAGCCAACTCAAACCATCCTCAGCAAGAAAAGGGAACTTGTCAACTGACATAATCACACCACAGAAAGTATGATGGGAGCAGGGGCGGATTAACCAGTAAGCAAGGTATACAGCAAGCAAGGTACACATGGGCTTACTTGCACTTACTAATCTGTAGTGAACAATTTCACATGGGTTTCACCACATCTCTCGCTCTCTGCTGCTTTCATTCTCTCCTGTTGCAGATGATCTCCTCCCTAGGGTGAAGAAAACAGCTTCCGACATCCCCAGATTCAAAACTCTTGAGTACTATCACCCCAGAGGAACATCCCAGGGAAGGATGCTGATTGGCTGAGCTTGGGTCACATGCCATCCCTAGACCAATCACTATAGCTAGAGGGATGGGACAGTGATTGATTCAGCTTGGGTCACATGACCACTCCTTGGTGGGGGAGGTATTGGGATCATTATGAAAAGAATTGGAGCAGGGTTCTTTTTATTGGGGGTGGTGGTAAATATATATACTCGTTGTTGTTGAGTCAATTTTGACTCATAGTGACCCTATAGAGCAGAGTAGAACTGCCCCATAGGGTTTCCAAGGCTGTTATCTCTAGGGAAGCAGACTGTCACACAGTTGTCATTTCAACATTTTTTTAACATGTACAATTCAGTGACATTGATTATGTTCATCATGTTCTGCAACCATCACACAGTCTGTTTCCAAAGTTTTCCAACATTCTTAACAGATGCTCAGAGCTCCCTAAACAATGGCTCCCCCTTTCTCCCTCCCTTCTGCTCCTAGTGACCTCTTGGAGCAGTGTTCTTAATTTTAGGCAACAGAAAGAAATTTTTGTGGATTAAAGCAGTGCTTTTGGGGTGCTTAGTCTCTGAGCGGTGCAAATGGTTAAATGCTCGAATGCTAATTGAAAGGTTGGCAGTTTGGTGGTTCAAGTGCACCCAAAGGCACCTTGGAAGAAAGCCCTGGTGATCTACTTCCAAAAAGTCAGCCATTGAAAATCCTACGGAGTGCAGTGCTACACTGACATGCTGGGGTCACCGGGAGTCGGTATCGACTTGAAAGCAGCTGGTTTACTGGTTATCAGGGAGCTCATGTAAGAGCTAGAGAATCATGCCTGGTGCTACGCAGGCAGAAACAAGCCCCTAAAGCCATTGCAGCCCGAGTCTGATGACTGGGTGCTGTGGCTTGCACCACTGCTTCTGCCACACCAGGGACTTGATGTTGTTGCAACTGCCACCAAGCAGAATTTGCCACCGAGCCAGCTTCTTTGTGTCTCTGGCTCCGGATCCAAAGGTCAGCATGAGTGTATATGATGGGTGGAGTTGGTGACACACCCATGCAAGGGAGGATAGGAAAGTGAGCAATGAGGAGACAAACTCTGTTCTTTACTAAGCCTCATAGGGAAGGGAATTCCCAGACACAGTTTTTGGGTGGCCAAAACTCATGGCCAAGGATACTATAGTGCACATTTTATATGTTTGTGCGGTAGCCAGTAACTGCCTGATTCCTGAGGCTTTTGTTCCTGAGATGTTAGCCTGTTTCTACTAAATGTCAAACGAGGGATAATTAGATCTCCTTTTGTAATGGAGCCCACCCCATACATCTTGACATCTGGCAAGCAGCCCCTCCTTATGCTGAGAAGGTCATGGCTTGGTGTCTGGGCTGGGGAGCATCATTTCTCTACTTCAAATTTTCCAAATGGGTTTCTTGGGAAGCAGATCCAGGCACCATTAATTTAGATGTCTTTAATCTGATTCCTTTGGCAATTCTCTGCTTTAATCAAAGGTCAGCTGTCCTGACTCAATTGTTAGGATCGATCTGTTGCCTTGATTGGCATCATCTTGGTGACACTGTGGATCCTTGGGGAGAGATATTCTGAGGGTAAATTGAATTGGCAGGTAATTAAAGAAGACAAGGAAGGGGGACCTGGGGCAGTAGGAGAGGTCATGCCCTAGCCAAGAATCTATCCCCCCCACTGCAATGGCTGGGTTCAGCCTCACTTAGAGGCAGAGGGAGGCCCCAGCTGACCTGCCGAGGCCCTCTAGTTGGGGATGCCTCACTCTGGTTTTCTACCTACCCTTCCCAGGTAGCCGTGCCCTGCCCTTCTTGACCTGGCGTCTTCAAGTGCTTCGGAGTGATTTTTCTTGGCTGTCATGCTTCCTTTCCTTTCTTTTTTCTTTTTTTGGTTTTAATGAAGAGAAGTTTATTTCCTCACAGTAAAGTAGGCTAAAAGTCCAAATTCAGGGCGTTAGCTCCAGGGGAAGACTTTCTCTCTCTGTCGGCCTTCTCATCAGTGTTCCCCCGGACTAGGAGCTTCTCTGCACGGGGACCCCGGTCCAAAGGACGCGCTCTTCTCCCGGTACTGCTTTCTTGATGGTATGAGGTCCCCCTGTCTCACTGCTCACTTCTCTCTTTCATATTTCAAGAGACTGCCTCAGGACACAATCCAGTCTTGTAGATCAGGTCCTGCCTCACTAACACAACTGCCACCCATCCTCCCTCATTAACATCATAGAGGCAGGATTTACAACATATAGGAAAATCACACAGTACCAGGAATCATGGCCTAGCCAAACTGATATACACATTTTTGGGGGGACATAATCCAAACCATGACATTCCACCCTTTGGTCCCCAAAAAATCACATCCTTGCAACATGGAAAAAATTCACCCCATCATACCATAGCAAAAATCTTAACTCCAAGTCCAAAATCCAAAAATTCCTCTTCATCTGTGAAATCTAGAATACAGGTTATTTGCTTCCAAAGGTACAATGGCAGAACAGGCACAAGCTAGACATTTCCATTACAAATGGGAGAAACTGGAGGAAAAGAAGTGATAACAGGCACCAAGCAAGTCAGCAAAACACATTACATTAGCCCTCAAGGCTTTGAAAATAATCCTCTGTTCTCTGAGACAGTTTACACAATGGCCCTGCCCTCCAGACTCTAGGTATTGGCCACAGTCTCTGGATTCTGAGTCAAGGCCCCTCGGTCCTGGGCTTCAGCTCTGCCTTCCAGGCCCCCTGGGACAGCAACTCTGTTCCCTTGGCTTTAGGCACACCATTCCCCCAGTCCATCTGAGTGGCGACTCCACCCTTAGAAGCACCAGAGGCCATTGCTCCACCGTTTGAAACCCCTGAGGTCATGGCCATACCTTCTGAGACTCAGGCAGCTCAGCTTCTTGTGTTCCTTGTCTCTTCAGCTTCTGCTTCTGTTTCCTGTGGCCTCTTGGCCCTCGGGCCTCATGCCACCACCTGCCCTGCTGGGGCAAGTGTTCCAAAGCTCTGTAGCTCCACTATTAAGTGCCCGGAGGCACCCCACTCCTCCAGGAAGCCTCCCGCACACAGGCACTCAGCTCTCTCGCTCCGTGGGTCTCGCACTGGTCTCCTGGTTCTGCTGCTATTGGTTCTCTGCTGCTGCCGGTCCTCTGTCACTGCCGCATGTCTAACCATTCACAGTTATAAAACTGCTTGCACATTTTAGGTATCTTTTAGAGCAACACCCTGCTCTCTCCGTACCAAATTCTGTCTTAGTCATCTAGTGCTGCTCTAACAGAAATACCACAAGTGGATGGTTTTAATGAAGAGAAGTTTATTTCCTCACAGTTAAAGTAGGCTAAAAGTCCAAATTCAGGGCATCAGCTCCAGGGGGAGTTTTTCTCTCTCTGTCGGTCTTCTTCTCTTTGGTCTTCCCCCGGACTAGGAGTTTCTAGGTGCAGGGACCCTGGTCCAAAGGACGCGCGCTGCTCCCGGCACTGCTTTCTTGATGGTATGAAGTCCCCCCTTCCTTTTTTTTGAAGACAGGCTCTCAGAATCTTCTGGGTGGCAAGAGTCTGTCTGCTGATAGTCTGAGCTAATGAGCTGATAGGAAAGGGCTAGGGAAGTCTTGTATGAGCAAAGTGCAGTACCACAAGGGCTTCTAGGGCAAATCCCTCTGTCCTTGCTGTTGAATGCAGAAGAGGTAGTGCTAACAGTGATTTGGGGTCATGTGGGGCCTTGTGGAATTGCTTTAGTGACTAGGTGTCAAGGGACTGTCCAATTCTGATCACAGTCTTCAAACATCTGGGGGGATTATTCAAATAAATGGAGAGTATAAATTAAGGGGAATTATGAAAGGAACTAGGATACTGTTTATTGTATTTTAATTGTACTAATCAGGCTTGTGAGTTTATAAAGCAAGGAATGAAAGGGCTTGGAGTTTTCTTGTTCTAGCCATCCAGTCATACAACACTTATTTATTGAGCTCCTACTATATGCCAAAAAAAAAAAAAAAAAAAAATCAAGGACATCATACATGAAGAAAGCAAGAGGTCATTAAAAAGACAGGAAAGAAAGAAAAGACCAAAATGGATGTCAGAAGAGACTCTGAAACTTTCTCTAGAATGTCAAGTAGCTAAAGCAAAAGGAAGAAATGATGAAGGAAAAGAACTGAACATAAGATTTCAAAGGGTGGCTCGAGAAGACAAAGTAAAGTATTATAATGACATGTGCAAAGAGCTGGATAGAAAATCAAAGGGGAAAAACATGCTTGGCATTTCTCAAGCTGACAGAACTGAAGAAAAAATTCAGTCCTTGAGTTGCAATACTGAAGGAAGCATCAAAAGAAGATGGAAGGAATACACAGAGTCATTATACCAAAAAGAATTGGTCGACGTTCAACCATTTCAAGAGGTGGCATGTGATGAGGAACCGATGGTACGGAAGGAAGAAGTCCAAGCTGCACTGAGGGCATTGGCGAAAAACAAGGCTCCAGGAATGGAAGGAATATCAATTAAGATGTTTCAACAAACAAATGTAGCACTGGAAGTGCTTGCTCCTTTATGCCAAAAAATTTGGAAGACAGTTATCTGGTCAATTGACTGGAAGAGATCCATATTTATGCCTATTCCCAAGAAAGGTGATCCAACTGAATTCTGAGATTATCGAACGGTATCATTAATATCACATGCAAGTAAAATTTTGTTGAAGATCATTCACAACTGGCT
The DNA here is from genome assembly GCA_030035585.1 of Dugong dugon. Taxonomy (NCBI): domain Eukaryota; kingdom Metazoa; phylum Chordata; class Mammalia; order Sirenia; family Dugongidae; genus Dugong; species Dugong dugon. The sequence goes on from CM057471.1 coordinate 74,922,924, forward strand.
GCAGCAGTATATTGACGGGGATCTGCCAGAAATTCAGGCCCGATTCAGAAGAGGACGTGGAACCAGGGATATCATTGCTGATGTCAGATGGATCTCGGCTGAAAGCAGAGAATATCAGAAAGATGTTTACCTGTGTTTTATTGACTATGCAAAGGCATTCGACTGTGTGGATCATAATAAATTATGGATACCATTGCTAAGAATGGGAATTCCAGAACACTTAACTGTGTTCATGAGGAACCTGTGCATAGATCAAGAGGCAGTTGTTCGGACAGAACAAGGGGATACTTTGTGGTTTAAAGTTAGGAAAGGTGTGTGTCAGGGTTGTATCCTTTCGCTATACCTAGTCAATCTGTATGCTAAGCAAATAATCTGAGAAGCTGGACTATGTGAAGAAGAACGGGGCATCAGGATTCAGGGAGACTCATTAACAACCTGAGTTATGCAGATGACACAACCTTGCTAGCTGAAAGTGAAGAGGACTTGAAGCACTTACTGATGGAGAGCAAAGACTACAGCCTTCAGTATGGATTACTCCTCAACATAAAGAAAACAAAAATCCTCACAAATGGACCAATAAGAACATCACAATAAACAGCGAAAAGATTGAACTTCTCAAGAACTTCATTTTACTTGAATCCATAATCAACACCATGGAAGCAGCAGAGAAATCAAAAGACTCATTGCACTGGGCAAATCTGGTGCAAAAGACCTCTTTAAAGTGTTGAAAAGCAAAGATGTCACCTCGAGGACTATGGTGCACCTGACCCAAGCTATCATATTTTCAATCGCACCATATGCACGTGAAAGCTGGACAACGGTAAGGAAGACTGAAGAAGAATTGATGTCTTTGAATTGTCAATATTGACTATACCATGGACTGCTAAAAGAAAGAACAAATCTGTTTTGGAAGAAGTACAACCAGAATGCTCCTTAGGAGCAAGGATGGCGAGACTATATCTTAAATACTTTGGACATGTTATCAGGAGGGACCAGTCCCTGGAGAAGAACATCATGCTTGGTAAAGTACAGGGTCAGTGAAAAAGAGAAAGACCGTCAAGGAGATGGATTGACACAGTGGCTGCAACAACGGGCTCAAGCATAACAACGATTGTGGGCGTGGGCCAGGACTGGGCTGTGTTTCATTCTGTTGTGCATAGGTTCGCTATGAGTCGGAACTGACTCAATGGCACCTAACAACAACATCAAATATGTGCCAGGAGCCCTAGTGGCGCAGTGGTTAGGCACTTGGCTGCTACCTGAAAGGTCAGTGGTTCGAACCCACCAGCCGCTCCACGGGAAAAAGATGTGGAAGTCTGCTCCCATAAAGATTACAGCCTTAGAAACCCTTTGGGGCAATTCTTCTCTGTCCTATAGAGTCGCTATCAAAATTGACCTAAAGGCAATGGGTTTACTCTGTGCCGGCTATTGTGCTAGGGCTTTAGGATATAGCTGAGGATGAGTTAAACTTAGTCTCTGTCCTTTGGGGCTTTGTGCCTCATGGGTCACTTTCTGCTGTGGACAACCATAGCTTCTTCCTCCAGGTGCATATAGCACCTCAGAGAAGGTGCACCTTACCTGGGGATTTGGTTCCAAAGTGAATGCATAAGGAGAGATTTAGGTATAGAAAAAATTGGTTGACAATCCTTTAAACTGCACATGAAGGTCAGTGTACTTTGTTTTGTGTTTACAGCTCAAGCAGGAACATTTATGTAAAATTGTACACGATATACGGGAAACACAAAAGGACAGGCATGTCTCACTGGACTAAACCAAAGCTAAGAAATTCCTGAATACAATCAAACACTTCGAGGGACAGAGTAGCAGGGGTGGGGGTCTGTGGACCACGGTTTCAGGGGACATCTAGGTCAATTGGCATAACAAAGTTTTTAAAGAAAGTGTTCTGCATCCCACTTTGGTGAGTGGCATCTGGGGTCTTAAAAGCTAGTAAGCGACCATCTAAGATGCATCAATTGGTCCCAACCCACCCGGAGTAAAGGAGAATGAAGAATACCATGGACACAAGGAAAGTATTAGCCCAAGAGACAGAAAGGGCCACATAAACCAGAGACTTCATCAGCCTGAGACCAGAAGAACTAAATGGTGCCTGGCTACCATAATGACCACCCTGACAGGGAAAACAGCAGACAGTCCCCGACAGAGCAGGAGAAAAGTGGGGTGCAGAACTCAAAGTCTAGTAAAAAGACCAGAAGTAATGGTTTGATTAAGACTGGATGGACCACAGAAGACATAGCCCCCAGACTGTCTGTTAGCCCCAAACTGAAACCATTCCTGAGGCCAACTCTTCAGACAAAGATTAGACTGGACTATGGGATATAAAATGATACTTGTGAAGAGAGTGCTTCTTAGCTCAAGTAGATACATGAGACTAAATGGGCAGCTCCTGTCCAGAGGCGAAATGAGAAGGCAGAGAGGGTCAGGAGCTGGCTGTACACACACAGGAAATCAGAGGTGGAAAGGAAGAGTGTGCTGTCACAGCATAGGGAGAGCAACTAGGGTCACAAAACAATGTTTGTATAAATCTTTGTATGAGAGACTAACTTGAATTGTAAACTTTCACTTAAAGCACAACAATTAAAAAAAAAAAAAAGGACAGGCATGTCTCAATGAGAATGTTTTTGGCTGCAAGTAACAGAGAATGTAGCCCAATGTTTTAGCCTGGGTTCTCTAGAGAAACAAAACCAGTAAAGTGTGTAAATATATAGAGAGATTCATATCCAGGAAATGGCTCACGCCGCTGTAGGGGCTGGAATGTCTCAAGCCTGTGAGTCAGGATAAAGGCTTCTCCTGATTCATGTAGCCACAGGGGCTGGCAAACTCAAGATCGGCAGGTCAGAGAGCAGGGCTCTTGCTCACAGGCTGAGAAGATTGACAAATCCCAAGATTAGCAGGTAAGACTGCAGGGAAGCTGCTAGTTCAAGTCCCAAGTCAGACGAACAGGAGTCAGCTGCAGGATCCAGTGCCAGCAAAGCCCATGAGCTTTGCCAGAATGTCCACTTATATTTGATGCAGGCCACATGTCCAAGGAAACTCCCTTTCAACTGACTGGCTACTTACAGCAGATCCCATCAAGGAGGTGATCACAACATCATATGACTGCCAAACCACTGAGAATCATGGCCCAGCCAAGTTGACGCACAACCTTAACCATCACACCCAATTAGCTTAGCTACGGAGGAAAATGCATTATTGCACATAGCAAGAAAACCGTATGTACAACAGCTCCAAGGTTCTTTTCTCTTCACGCTCTGCCTGCAGGCTGGCTGTTCTCACGATTTCAAGATGCCTGCTCTAATTACAGGGATTTTATGCAGACAACATCATCGAGCAGAAAAAGAGGGTCTCTTTCCTCCTTGTGTCTCTTTTTCTAAGAAGCTTTATAGTTCAGCTTTTACACTTAGGTCTATGAATCATCTTGAATTAATTTTCATGTAGGATGTGAGGTAGGGATCAAGATTTGCTGTTTTTCCATTCCAACATCTTTAGTTAAACAAGACTTTCCTTTTCCCACTGAATTACTTTGCCACCTTGGTCAAAAATCAATTGACCGTATATGTCTGGGTCAATTTCTGGACTTTCTATTCTCTTCTATTGATCTATTTGTCCATCTTTTTGTCTTGATTACTGTTGCCTTAGAGGAGGACTTGAAATCGGCAGTATAAGTCCTCTGATTTTGTTCTTCTGTGTCTCTTTTGGAGTAAAGAAATCTTTCCCAGAGACCATTAATACATGTCCATTCATGTTCCATTGGCTGGACTGCATCAACTGCCCATTCCCAGCCCAGTCACGCAAGGGAAATGGGATCACAGGGGTGACCTAACTCAACAGGATTTCTGTTGGAGAAGGGAAGGAGTTACCCTTCCTTAAATCATGCAGAAGAGAAATAGACCCCTGAATCAGGAAGCCATGGGGGAAATCCAGTCTTTCCAGGAAGAAACAGAAAACGTTAAGATTGGGAGCTGTATTGGTTTCCTAGGGTTGCTGCAGCAAAATATCACCAACTGGGTGTCTTATAAGAACAGAAACTTATTGTCTCACAGTTCTGGAGGCTGGGAGTCTGAAATCAGGATGTTGGCCATGTTGGTTCCTTCTGAGGCTTTAGGGAATAATCTATTCCATGCCTCTTGCTTAGCTTCTGGTAGCTTCAGGCATTCCTTGGCTTGCAGCTGGAGCATCCTTCCTCTGTTTCTCTGTCTCTGTGTCTCCCCTCTTTTATAGACACCAGTCATATAGGATTAGGGCCCCCCTACTCCAGTATGACCTCAGGTTTTTTGTTTTTCATTAGCTACTGTCGAGTCAGCCTCAACTTATGGTGACCCCATGCACAAGGGAAGAAAATGCCACCCAGTCCTGCACCATCCCCATGATTGGTTTCGGATAGGACCCTTGTGATCCATAGGGTTTTCACTGACTGGTTTTCGGAAGTAGATTACCAGGCCTTTCTTCCTAGCCCATCTTAGTCTGGAAACTCCACTGATACCTCTTCAGTATCAACGTAATTCACATGCCTCCACTGACGATGGGCAGTGGCTGTGCGTGAGGAGCCTTGGCCAGGAATCAAACCCAGGTCTTCAGCATGGAAAGGGAGAATTCTACCACTGAACCACCAACGCCCCCATGACCCCAGCTTAACCTAAATGATAACATCTTCAAAGACTCTAGTTCCAAACAGGGTCCCATTCACAGGTACAGGGGTTAGGACTTGAACACATCTTTTTGGGTGACACAATTCAATCCGTAACAGAAACCAATGGTGTCTGCTAAAATATACAAAACAGTTATGCAGAATTTTTAATTATGAGACAGAGAGAAAGAGAACAAAAGAATAAAAGGGACAGACAGTAAAACCTCAACTCATTCTGGATATTCTCGCCACCCACCGATGACAATGATAAAGGTGACATGGTGGCTGTAAATGACAATATGGCTCAGTATACTGCCCGAACAGTAAGCAGTGACCCCCGCCAATGGGGCGTACTCCTTCTCCCCGGAGGACAGTGCCAGGAGCTCAGTGACACATGAGCTGCATCCAGGGGCCAATGGGCCAGGTCTAGGTGGTTGGGAGTGAGTCTTGGAGTAGTCGGCTCTTGTTTAGCTCATTTAATTGTTTGGTCTTGAAAACATGGGGATGGGCAATAATTCCTGTGTCTCTTGAGCTTCTCAGACATTTCTTGGGGTGGTCTCAAAGCAACCCTTATGGTACATGTGATTTGCAGGCCTGGTTCCATTTACTGCTTCAGCAGTAAATCACTTAAGTGTCTGGCAGCTTGGAACACTGGGCAAATTCACGCTGATTCAAACTTCCTGGCTCCTCCTGCCTGTCCTCAGTAGCTCCATCACCCTGAGTTGTTTGTCAGTTCTTCTGACTCTCTGTTAGTCCTGTTTGCCACTGCCTCCACTTAATTCTTTAATTCCTTCCTAGAGAATAGACATGAGTCTTTGAAACGGTTTTTACTTCTTGCTCAGGCCCTGCCTGTGTGTCCATAGAACTGTGGGCAGAATTGCCTGCTTTATTTACACAGTTATTGCTCTCTCTCCTCTCTTTTGTCCAGGCAGTTTGGTTAAATATGGGTAGGAACTGACATTATTGCATTTCAAAGGTGCTAACCGTCTCAAATGTGAGTCCTGCCCAAGGAGTTGCTAGAGAGGACTGTGCATGTCTAAGAATGGCACTGAGTCTGTGTTGGCTCTAGAAGCAGCTCTACTCTCGATTCCTGTACAAACATTCTTCCACATTTCAAAGGCAGCGTGGAGTGATGGCGTGAACCACACACTATGGAAGGGGCAGATGGGGATGCAAAGTCCAGCCTGAACACAGGACTTCACCTCTCTGAGCCTCAGGTTAATTTGTACAAGAGGAGTAAATATTGATGTTAGAGGTTGTTGTAAGGAATCTAATGAAGAGGTGTTTAGCGCAGTGTTTGACACTCGATAAGGGTTTGGCAAATGCTAGCCACCATTGATCCTGGGTAGTGTAAACGGTTAGCGCTTGACTACTAATTGTAAAGGTTAGCGATTCAAACCCACCCAGAGGTGCCTCAGAATAAAGGCCTGGAGATTTGCTTCTGAAAGATCACAGCCTTGAAAACCCTATGGAGTGCAGTTCTACTCTGCAACCCATAGGATCACCATGAGTCAGAACTGACTCAACTGCAACTGGTTTGGTTTGGTTGGTTTTATTCACCGTTAGTATTTTCACTCTTTCAGAAGAACAGATCTGAGTTCCTCAGGAAGAGGGTTGGAGTAGAACAGGATGAGTGGTGGATGTTACTATCACAGAAGATCGAATAGGGCCCAGACTAAGATGCATTTAGAGAGAGGAATATAGGGAAGCATAAGGAAGGACCAACGAGCCCTAGTGGTGCAACCACCAGGTTAAGTGCTCGGCTGCTAACCAAAGGGTTGGCAATTCAAACCTACCCAGTGGCTCCACAGGAGAAAGATCTGACAATCTGCTTACATAAAGATTATAGCCAAGAAAACCCTATGGGGCAGTGCTACTCTGTCACATGGGGTTGATATGAGTTGAAAATAGTCTCGACAGTACCTAACAGCAACAAGGAAGGAACACTGGTAGGGAGAGGCAGTTTTTCTTTGGGCAGCCGAGTGTCCAGAGCCTTGGGTCCTGACCCAGCCCCTCAGCTGGTCTTGGATCTCCAGTGAAGACACGGAGGACGGGCTGGAGCTCCGAGTCAGGCTGAGGATGGCAGGTTCTCCATAGCAAACGTGTGTGATGTTAGGCAACCAACAACTCCACAGAGACCACTCCTTTTGGAAACGGGGAAAATGTGGAATATCTTGAGTTCAAAAATGTGGGGCTCCAGGCAGCCTGAATAAGTGGAGGTGGTGAGATGGAAACTGATGGATGAGGCTCGGTTGTGCTTTCTCTCGGCTTTCTGTGCTCACGAGCAGCTCCTTGGGCTCACTCACTGAGCATGGCCATGGTCACCTTCTAGGGAAACCCCGAGCATCCAGAGAGACCCGTGCTCGGTGCAGCACCCTCGGCCACACTGGACGGGCAGTGGATCAGGGCCAGACATCACCTTTTGATGGAGCCGTATCATGTGCCCTTTCACAGTAACCTTGGGGTCTGCTTTGCCAAGATGAGCTCAGGGCCAGATGTTCTCTTGAATCCTTCCTGAGTCTCCAAGAGGCCCCTTGGCTGTGGTTCTGGACTGGTGGGGCTGGAAAAACATTGGAGGTCAACTTTTTATGTCCCCTCCCTCTCAAATCTTTTTACAAATGGGGAAACCGAGGCCCAGAGACGGGGAGAGCCCTGCTCAAGGTCACATGAGACTCCAAATCCATGGTCTCCTTTGCCCCTCATGAGCAACCTCAGGAGAAGGCCTCTTGCTTTCTTTAGGGCCAGCTCAGCTCTTACTTCCACAGGAAGTAGGTTTAGGGCTTCTTGATACCTACAAGATGTACTGTCTGAACTTCTACTGGGACCTGTCTGACATGCAAACTGGGTCAGGTCGCTTTCCTGCCTGACACTCTTCAATAGCTCCCCAGTGCTTTCGGGGAGGGGGGGACCCAAGCCTTTTACCAGCTAGTTAAGGTCATTCAGGATCCGGCCTTTGTCGTCTCCTCTGCCATCACCCCCCAGTTACTCTCGTGTCTCCCTGCCTTTGTGCATGCTGTTCCTGCTCCTCAAATGCTCTTCCCCTCTTGTTCTTTAAGCTGCTCAGCCTCGCTTGTGGCCTCCTCTGACCCCTTAGGCCCAGCCTCTCCTTCCTCTGAGCCCCCAGAGCTCTTGGTAATTCCTCCATTAGCACTTATCTCATTGACTTAGAATTACTTGTTTACACATCTCTTCTCCCCAGGGGAGGAAGCATGTCTTACTATCTTTACACCCCCTCCCCTAATAGTGCCTAGCAGAGTGCCTGACCCATAGCTTAGGCTCAGCAAAAGTCTGTGGAATGAAATCACCAAAGGACCTGTTTGTCCCCAGATGTCCCCTGCACTGTGCCTGAAATGTCACCCTTCGTGAGTCCTGCCTGGTTCCTGGCCACTGTTTGCCTTCACACAGCTGGAGCCTCTCTTCTTACTCCAACAGCTGGCCCAGCCCTGCCCAGACTCTGGGGCCAATGGAGGCCATAGCCCAAGGATATTTAAAGGGCCAGCATTCCGAGGTGCAGGTGACTCAATCTCCATGAGCTTGGCTGCACATTCCACACCTGCCCTGGGTCTGCGGACCTGGCTTTCACCATATCCTGTGAGACAGATTGCTCCTCGGGAGACAATTTCCCTGGGACCCCAGCCCTTCTCACACAAGGCACTTGCCATAGTCTAGAGTTGCTGTCACAGGGGAGAGGAGGGGGCAGACCCACAGAGAGTGATACTGACAACACAGTGTGGTCAATGCTGGGGCAGGGGTCTGATAAGGGGCTGTGAGGTTGCAGGGCAAGGGTGGTGAAATAGCCTCAGAGGTGGGATCTGAGCTGGGGTTGAAGGGGGAGGGAGGAGATGTGGAGTGGGGGCTTCCTTCTAGCTGAGGGCTGTGGAGGGGCTGGGGGTGTAGAAATCTTCCCCCACTCAGAGACCCAGTGCCCTCAGCCATGTCCATGGGCTGCCTGTCCCTGTCCTGGGAGCCTGGTCTTCTTGGAGGAGGGATTGGAGGGTGAGGGGAACAGAGCTGCCCTTTCTCACATAGCTCTCAAAACCAGGCATGCCCACCAAAGCTGTTTGTTTATTCACCCAACCACCATTTAGTGAGTCCTCACCATGTGCCAGGGACTGGGCTGGGAACTAGGAGCTGACATAATGGGGACTAAGACTCAGCCCTGCCCCCAAGGGGCACATAGTATCCTAGTGAGGTGGGGAGAGGCCACAGACATGAGACAGGAGAGCACAGCCTGAGGTGAGCGTTGGTGGGGTGCCTGAACAAGTCGAAGGGGCAGGAGGGAGGAGTGCCTGTGAGGGGATGACTAATAATACACACTAATAGTACACTTGTCCCAGAACCTTCACAACTTCCAAAGAGGACAGAAGGGTATCATCCAACCTCTGGATTCACCAGATGATCTGTGACAACATTTAGGGAGGCAGCAGAGACCAAGGGCTGTCTCCATCACTTGAGAACTGTGTGGCCTTGGCTAGTGACTCCACCTCAGAGAGCCTCAGTTTGCTCATCCATAAAATGGGTTTAATGTTAGCGTCTCCAAGGGTTGCAGTGAGAATGGAAGGAAATAATAACCATTGAAAACTCTTAGCACATGGTAAGGGATCAATTTATTGTGGTTGGTTGTAAATAATAGTAATAATTACAATAAATTTGGGAAGCAGAGAACCCTGCAGAAAGATGAGGCCTTGTATAGAGTTTGTGTGTGTGTGTCGGGGGAATCTCTTGGGGGGCTGGGTGCGAGATCCGCAAAAGCCAGGGCCCACTTTGGCTAACCTGGGGTGGGGGCGGAGAGAGGCGTCGCATCGCCCCCTCGCCCTCTGGCTCCTGCAGCAGATTGAGCCCGGGAGCGCGCCATTGGTGGGAGACGCAGGTGTTTGCTCGGTCCCGAACATCCTCATCCTTCGCCACCTTGGCCACAGACCCAGCTCCCTTCGGCTAGCCGCCCTGCGTCCTCCCCTAACCTCGGGTCTGGACGGGAGAGCAGCGAGGCCGGGAAAGTTTGAGTCACGGTGGGGGGAGGAGGGCAGGGGAGGAGGCGGGCCCGTGACCCTGAACGGGATGCGCTCTAGGACCCGCCTCAGGCTCCCAGTAGGGGGACCCCGCCGGGAGCCCCTGTCCCGCGCGCACCGGCCGTGGCCCAGCGGGAGCGCGGCGCAGCTCTGCAGTCGCGCGTCGGGCGGCCGCTGGTGCATTCGGGCGACGGCGACTTGGTCCAGGCGACCTGCGCGCCTCCACCCGCAGCAGTCGGCCGCGCTCAGCAGGATGCTTGCGGCGCCGCTCTTGTGGCTGCTGATGGCCGTCTCTGCGGCAGCGGCCGTGACTGACGCTCCCGAGATCCCGCTGACCCCTACCGCGGGGGGCGCCACCCTGGCCTTCGTCTTGGACGTCACCGGCTCCATGTGGGACGACTTGATGCAGGTGATAGACGGCGCCTCGCGCATTCTGGAGCGCAGTCTGAGCGGCCGCAGCAAGGCCATCACTAACTTCGCGCTGGTGCCCTTCCACGACCCAGGTAGCGTCCCCGTGGCCCCCGTCGGGCGCCCAGTCGCGGCGCGCTCACCCACCCGCCGGTGACTGCACCCCGGGGGTACCTGGACGCCCATGGACTGCGCGGCCGCCAGCGGGCACCTTCTAAGGCGCGTCCAGCCTGCCTGGACCCGGGGCCCTTGGGGCAGGCCTTGCAGCCGCCCCTTCTCTCCCCGGACGCCTGCTCACCCTCCTCTCCTGTGCCTCCTGGGTTCTTGCTGTCGGGCTCTTGGTGGAGAGTCGGGGTAGGGGGAGGAGAGGTGCCACTTCGTTCAAATCCCGTGAAGCCATTTCCTGGCTGTGGGACTTCAGCAAGGGACCTCGCCTTCCTGACCTTCACTCCCCTCATTTATGAAATGCGGCGAGAAGCGTCTGGAGCAGTTGAAAGGAGGTATTCGCGTCAAGGGCCTCGCATGGGATGAGCGTTTGCAGGATTCGCGTTCTCACTTTTGTTAATACTTAAAATTTGCTCTCAGCCTGGGCTTTGGAGACCAGAAAAGCCCAACGGCAGGACATGGGGTACACCGTCGAACGCACTGAGGGAGCAAACTCACCCCTGCCCTGTCTTGCCCCTCGCCTGTTCTCCCTGGGAAAACAGCAGCACCCCTTACTTAGGCAGGTGTACCCTCGCCTTTGCCTGCCCTGCTCTCATTGCCGTCCTGGCCCCCACATTGTCTACCCTGCAGGCATCACGTCCGCTTTCCCAGGATCCCCCTTCCTTCAGCACAGTGTTAGGGACCCACCCCTGAAAGGGGTCCCTGGGAGACGACACTGTGGGGAGTTTCAGGGAGAACACTGTAGGGTGTATCTGAGGCTCCTGATCTTGAGTAGAAGGACCGCTCCCCACCCTTACAGAAAAACTTACAGAAATTTTGAAAAAAAACATTGAACATCCGTATGCCCACCACCTAGATTCTACAATTAATATTTTGCTCTATTTGCTTTATCACGTATCTCTCCGTTTATCCACCCCTCCATCCAGGATAGCTTTATAAAGCCGTAGATACATACATAAGTACATTTCAAAGATCTCCTGCAAGTTTGTACTGCAGAGTGTTCTTCTGCTGAGAAGATACACAATGACCAAAGGCTATGGGAGTTAGTAAGCCCTTTTAGAAAAATTTGCATTTGTTAATCACGCCATCATTGTAGATATTTGAAAAATAAGCAACGATGGGCAAGGCATGATTCCATGCAGTCTTCAGGTCGCGTTTGTTGTCTAGGGGCTTCCAGGCCCCACTGCTTCCAGAAATTCTGGACTCCCCAGGGCTCTGCAGCCCGAAGCCCAGAAGCCAGGGATCTGGAAGAAGGTTTCTAGGAACATCTAAAGGACAGTCCTGACCTGGGGGTCAGGGGACAGCAAGGCTGAAGGAAGGTGGGGAAGATGTAGTGAGGAGGTGGAGTGTGTGGCATGTCCTAGGGCTTCAGTGAGGACGTGGATCACCCTCAATGCCCCTAACTCTCTCACCCCCTTTCTGGATTGCCCTTGGGCTTCCGAAGACGTTATTACTTTGAGGGAGTTAAGAGGTCCTATCTAGTTCACCCCTGTCTTACAGATGGGGAAAGCTGAGGCTCAGGACACTGATGGGACTTACCAAAGGCGACCTGCCAGGGTGACTTAATTTCTGATTCATAACCCTTATTTGTCTCTAAAATACTTGGCTTCAGTTGCAAGGCAGGATACCAGCCTTTCAGAGCCAGACATAGTGTCCTGAGGCGCAGACCAGTGCGCCCACCTCTGACCACCAGCTTCATGAAGCTCTCCTTCCATCTCCCAACCTTTACTTTCTCTCTGGGCCCTGAGCAGGTGTGCAACTCTCCAAGCTTCTCTGGGTTCATCCCATCATTCTATCCTCTAAGAAACAAAAGCCCAACCCCTTTCACCCCATTCCCCAAACCACCTCCCTCCAAACACCCAGGTCCAGATGTGGAAGGGGACTTCAGTGCTTATTGAGCACCTGTTGTGTGCAGAGCCCCGTGAGGCTTGCAGTGTTAACTGGGCAGGCTTTGTGCCAAGAAGCTGGCAGTGTGTTGGCGACAGGTCAGGAGGAAAGTAGAAAGTGTCATGTGCTATTTCAGGTACAGCTCCTGACCATCAGTCATTGAGGGAGGGGACTAAAAAAAGGCTATCTGAGCAAGAAGCATTGGAACAGGGTTTGAAGAACACGAATAAGTGTTTGTTGGGCTCTGACTATATGCTGGCTGATCCTAGGTGCTGGGGCTACAGCAAGGACTGAGGGTTCCCTAGGCCTGGCTTGCTGGGTAGTGGCTAAAGGATGGTCTGGTGGTTGACACTTAGGAACAGGTGTGTGGGGAAGACAGGGTGTAGGAAGAGTGAAATGGGAAACATGGGGAGGGGAGAGATGGGGTTGGGCTATGCCTGCCTGGCTGAGACTTAGCAGGATTGAGATTTCCTTCTAGGGGATGTGGAGCAGCCACTGAAGATTTTCTGAACAGCAGTTGGAGCTGTGGTTTAGGTTTAGCTAAGTCTTTTGAATCAGCAAATGGAATTCCCTTTGGTGGAAGAGGCCCTTGAGAAATAGAGGTTTTAGCCCACCGTTCAGGTTCCTAAGGCTACATACTGAGAGCTTTTTAAAAAGAAAGCCCTATCTTAAGCCCCAGGATGGCGGTTGGAACCAGCCTGGCTTGGGGTGTGCAAGGCGAATATAGTGGTTCTGGGCTACATACACCTGGAAATAAACCTTATGACGGGTGCTTTAGAAATGAAAAAAAAAATTTTTTTTCTAATGATAAAAATCATATGTTCCTAGAGTAGAAAAGTTATAATTTGGCTAACTATGTCATTTTGGAAGGGGCCCTAGTGGCACAATGATTAAGCACTCAGCTGCTAACTGAAAGGTCAGAGGTTGCAGCTCACCAGCTGTTCTTCCGGAGAAAAGACCTGGCGATCTGCTCCGGTAAGATTTCAGCCTAGAAAACCCTATAGGGCAGTTCTACTCTGTCCTTTATGGTCATTCTGAGATGGAATCCATTCAACAACATGTCATTTTGGCTGAAAATTTAAATTTTTTTCATTTTTCTCTATTACTGTTGCAAAAATACTGTTGTATGTAAATCTTTGTCTGCATCTTTGATTGGTTTTCCCCTTAGGATTAAGTTCCTCAAAGTGGAATACCTAGCCCATTTTTAAGGCAAGGAGTAGATTGTTTTCCAGAATGTTCTGCAAGTTTAAACTTCTTCCAGAAGCATTTGAGGGCCCATTTCAGTGCAGTCGCCCCCAACACTGTGAATCAGGAGCAAAACATATTTTTTTTCTAATTCGAAAAGTGGAAAATAACATCTCATTGCTTTGCTAGTGAGATCCAACACATTTTCAAATGTTCACGAGATTTTTTTTTGTGTAGATTTCTTCTTTTGTACATTGTCAGTTTCCTTGTTCACTTTTCCATTGGGGTTTTAGTGGTTTTCTTATCATTTGGCAGGAGTTCATACTGATGATATTCTGTTTTTTTGGTATATGGTTAGTATTTTTCCTGGTTGTTTGCCTGTTAGTATTGTTTGTCATTCTTGATGTTCTGAAGTTTTAAATGTTCAGGTAGAGAAATCTGTTGTTTTCCCCTTTCTGATTTCTTCCCTTGCATGCTTAGCAAGTTCGTAAAATCAATCTGACAGCTGTTCTAGGTTTTTGTTTTTAAATATTTTCTCTCTTAACATTTAATTCTTTAACCTGGAATTTACAAAAAAATTGGTGCCTGGTGTAAAAAAGAATCTAATCTAATTCCTCTAGAACGGGGTAATTAATTGTTCAGGTACATTTTATCAAATAGTCCTTTCCTTTTCATTCATTTGGATCCTGCCTGAGTCCCAAATTACTTCATCTGTTAGGAATTTATCTGGGCTTCCCATTCTGTCCCATTGTATGATATGACAATTCTTGTGCCGGGAACACACTATAATAATTATTTGACCTTATAATGTGTACTAATAGGGATAATTCTTCCTCACGTTATTTTTTTTTCAAATATTTTTGTTTAGTAAACTTTTAATTTTGGAACGGTTGATTTACAGAATTATTGCGAACGTAGTACAAAAAGTGCCCTTATAGCCTACACCCAGCTTTTCTCATTGTTAGCATCTTACATTATTAGTATGGTGCATTGTCACAATTAATATGATACATTACTGACTGAAGTCCCTACTTTATTTAGATTTCGTCAGTTTTTCTCTAATTCCTTTCTCTGTTCCAAGATGCCACTTAGAATACCACATTACATTGGGTTGTAATATCTCCTCAGACTCCTCTTGGCTGTGGCAATTTCAGACTTTGTTTTTGATGACCTTGACAGTTTTGAGGAGTACTGATCAGGTATTTTGTAGAATGTCCCTAGTTGGGATTTGTATGATGTTTTTCCAAAGGTTGAACGGGGGAAATTTGTCACTTCATATCAAGGGTACATATCGGTGTGACTTCTCACGGTTGGTGCTGGCCTTGATCACCTGGCTGAGGTAGTGTTTGTCAGGTTTCTCCACTGCACAATTTCTCTCTCTCTCTCTTTTCTTCCTCTTCCCTTTCCACACTGTACTGTTTGGGAGAAAGTCACTTTGTGGAGGGGTTTTTGCTTCACCTTCGGAGGATGGAATATCTCCATAAATTGTTGGTAATTCTTCTGCACGGGAGATTTGTCTATTCTCCCCCATTTGTTTGTTTAGTCTGTCATGTATTTATATCAGTGTGAACTCATGGATATTTATTTTATACTTTGGGTTATAATTTAGTACTACTTTATTTTCTTGCTCAAACTGTTTCAGCCTTGGTCATTGGGAGCTCTTTCAGTTGGCTCCTGTGTCCCTTTGACATACTCTCAAAATTGTGTGTGTATGTGTTTTCATACTTCCTTACTTTCTGGATCTGCAAGATGCTCCAGGCTCATCTTGTATATTTCCAGCCCCAGTTCTAGAATTAGTCATTTCTCCAAAGAGTCCTGGTTCCTTTTATCGGAAAATGGTATTAGAAACCAAAATTTGGGTGCTAAGTGTGCTTCTTGCTGCTGGAATGTCATTGCTTCTAGGCCCTCTCAGCTGACAGAGCAAGGAGATATATGTGTATATACTAACCTGCGTATATACCCAAAACCAAACCCATTGCTATCAAGTTGATTCTGACTCATAGCGACCCTATAGGACAGAGTAGAACTGCCCCATAGGGTTTCCGAGGCTGTAATCTTTTTTTTTTTTTTTTAATTGTACTTCAGGTGAAGGCTTACAGAACAAATAGTTTCTCATGAAACAGAAGTACACATGTTGTTTTATAACATTGGTTAACAACCCCACAACATATCAACCCTCTAACTTCTCAACCTCTTTTTTGTTTTTGGTGAAAATACACATAGCCAAAGATAGACCATTTCAAAAATTTCTACATGCACAGTTCAGTGACATTGACTACGCTCTTCGAATTGTGCTGTTATTCTCACTTAAGATGAAGGCTTACAGAACAAAATAGTTTCTCATTTAACAGTTAGTACACATGTTGCCCTATAACAATGGTTAACAATCTCACAACACATCAACAATATCCTTACTCAACCTTGGTTCCCTATCACCAGCTTCCTTGTCCCCTTCTGCTTTCTGGCCCTTGTCACTGGACTCCTGTACCTTGTTAGTCTCATTTGGTTTTACGGGGCTGTCCACTCCCAGGCTGAACAGTGAACCTCGGAGGTAACTTCACCACCGAGCTAAAAGGGTGTCTGGGAGCCATACTCTCAGGGTTTCTCCAGTCTCCTTTAGGCCAGTAAATCTGGTCTTTTTTTTTTTTTTTTGTGAGTTAGAATTATGCTCTACATCCTCCGAGGCTGTAATCTTTACAGAAGCAGACTGCCATACCTTTCTCCTGCAGAGGTGGCTGGTGGGTTTGAACCGATGACCTTTTCGTTAGCAGCTGAATGCTTTAACCACTGTGCCACCAAGGCTTCTCTGTGTATATGCACATATCTATAAATGCTTCTATATGCAACCATTGGTATCTATATTAAGCTAAGCATGAGTTCTTACAGATGTCTCAAACTCAAATCAGTTACCACATGGATCATTCTAACCTCCTCCCCTTGCTTATCTGTAACCTCCCACTCCCACAGTGACAAACCTGGCTCCGATCACCCTCCACTCACCATCCATTTACATAATTGTTCGATATCTCTATATATTTATAGGGGTTTCAGAGTTGTTAACCTGTACTCCCCATTCAACAACTTTATTAACTAGAGTACAGTTCTGTGCCTTAGTCTTACAGACTCTGCTCATTTCCAAAGTTACAGTATTTTTCACAAATAATGCACCTACACGTATAACCTGCAGAAATGATAAAATTAAGTTGGCATAAAAATGTATAGCGTGCAGGTTATTTTCGAGAAATACGATACTTTGGTCAGCACTTTATTCATATTCTTCCTTTTCAAAATATTATTGGATATTCTTGAGCATTTATTCTTTCAGCTGAAATATAGAAAAACTTAGTACAATTTCCAAAAGAAAAATTTCCTGCTGTGATTTTGCTTGGAATTGTGTTAAATCTTGATTTTGGGAAGAATTATCATTAAAAAAAAAAATTTGTTTCCGTCCAGGAGCGTGGCGTGGCTCCTTCTGTGTTCATGTGTTTGTTTCCTTTAGTAAATAGCTATGGTTTTATTTCTATAGTTTCCACCCATTTCTATTTGAGATCGTTTCTAAATATTTTGTTTTCTGTTTCTATTTTGACCAGGGTATTTTTTTCCATTACATTTTTTTGCAAGTGAGTATTGCTGGTGTGTTGGAAAGCAATTCATTTTCATGTATTTATTTTGTTTCCAACTTTCTTACTGAAATTTTTTTTAACTAGTTCTAATTTTTTGGTAGAGTCTTTTTGAGTTTTCTAGGTTGACAACACAGCCTCTCCAGATTTTAATATTGTCTCCTCTTTTCCAATCAATTATTTTGCTTATTTTAAATGTCGTGTATTATTTATCAGCTAAACTTTCAGAAGAACATTAAATAGTGGTGGCACCAATCATTCTTGTCTTGCTTTTGATTTTATACCATTGCATGACTTTGGCTTTTGGTTTGAGACTTTATTCTTCAGGTGAAGGATGAATAACTCTATTTATAAAGGGCCAAAAAAAAAAAAAAAAAAAAAGAGAAAAGAAAAAAGATAAAACCAGTATGGGTGCTGAATTTTAGCAAGTGACCTTTTGGCTTTTGCTGAGATGGTTTGCATAGTCCGTCCACTGTTGCCGTACTGATGTGATTTCTTAATTTTTAACTATCTCCACATTCCTTGCTTAAGCCCTGGTTGGTCATGGTGTATTATTCTTTTAATGTACAGCTGGATTCTGTTTGCCAGTATTTTGTTCAGGATTTTTGCGTATCACTTCAATAATTATCATCAGTAAGGGAAGTTCTTTCTTTGTGCTGTTTGTCAAGTTTTGACATCAACGCTTAGTTCTTTCAGTTAATAACCCTTTCCTTCAAAAATTGCAAAATTAATACATACTTGTAAAATATTCTAATAATACTACCCTCAAAGATACACTTTTAATAATGTGATGGCCTTCCAGACTTTGTGTGTGTGTGTGTGCACACATTCACTTGTATACATGTTGTTAGCTGCTCTTGAGTCAGCTCTGACTCATGGCAAACTCATACAACAGAACGAAGTGTTGCCCGGTTGTGTACAGTGCTCAGATTGTTAGTGTGTTTGAGCCCATTGTTGCAGCTGTTGTGTTAATCCATCTTATTGAGGGCTTCCCTTGTTTTCACTGGCCTTCTACGTTACCAAACATGATGACCTTTTCTAGCGCTTGGTCTTTCCTGATGATGTGTTCAAAGTAAGCAAGACCAAGTCTCGCCGTCCTCGCTTCTGAGGAGGATTCTGGCTGTACTTTCTCTAAAATTGATTTGTTCATTCAAATACACACCTTTATTTTTTTTTTTGATAGAAGCAATGGGATTATAGTACACATACTATTTTGCTTTTTTCCCCACATAATATATCATGGATATTTTTCTATGTCAGGAAATATACTAGATCTACCCCCATTGTTTTTAATGACTACAGAAGATGCTACAGGAGGAATTATCTTAATTTATCCAACCATCCTGCTATTGTGGAAAATAGGCGGCTTTCAATTTCTTTACAGTAAATGCACACACACATTTACAAATCTATCTGTAGGATAGATTCCCAGAAGTGGAATTGCTTTGTTAAAGAGTTTCAACTTTGATAGATCCCACCAAACTGCCCTCTAAAAATGCTGTACCATTTTGTCCTCCTACCAACAGAGTATGAGGCTGTGTTTTTCCCACGCCCTTGCCAGCATTGGGGACATGACTTTTTGTCAATTTCTGCTAATCTGATACGTGAGAAGTAGCACCCTATTTTAACTTGCATATGTTTGATTGTTGTTGAGTTTGAGCAGCTTCTAAGGTTTCAACTGCTGCAGCCTCTGGGTGGCCAGGTGCACTGTCAGCTTTCCTCAGGGAAGAGGTGGTTTCAGTTCCCTTGGGGATGAGGATGCAGGTAGGCGGAGCCAAAGTGTTACAGTCTGAAGATTTGTCCAGGGGCTGGGATGGCTTGGGCTCCAGCTGCATCCTCTGGTGTGTGTGTATGTATGTGTGTGCGTGTGTGTATGTGTAGTGTGTATATGTGTATATGTACATGTGTGCAAGTATGCGAATGTGTATGTGTTGTGTGTGTGTGTGTAGGGGTCTTTACTGTCAGGTCTGAGCGACATTACTGTTAGCCACCTTCTCGTCATGGAATAGAAACGATTAGTTGTTGCTGTGAGAAGAAAATCTACCACCTCAGCCTGGCCCTCGAGCTTCTCTGCTCAGAAGCTGGGTGTGAGCTGGATTAGGCATGCCACTGTCATTTTGAGGCCACTGGCCTGCGGGAGCTGCCTGGCTGGGCCAGATAATGCTTTGTCAAAGGGCAGAGCTCTGGCCTGGGCTTTCCAGGTGGCAATCTGTGCAGGGGAGCGTGAGGAGAGAGACAGGATGGGGCAACTTGGAAAGGAGGAGAAGCAAGATGAGGATGTAGGAAGGTCTGGGGTGGGCTGGGTGCATTAGGTCAACCTGGCCCCTGGGCTCCCCAATAGACCCATTATTCATTAATTCAATGGGCAATTCTTGAGGGCTTTCTGTAGGCCTGGCAGCGCACCAGGCCCTAGGGACCCGGTGAGCCAGCTTGCTGTAGCACCTTCAGTCCAGGCACACAGGCCCACAGTGAAAAGCCAGGTTCACAGCTATTTAATCACAGCTGTGGGTGGGGCAGGTGGGGGGTGGGTGGGGCGGTCACTGAAGGACTGAGAGGAGTGTACCAGGCAGAAGAAACAGCATCAGCAATGGCTCCAAGGCTGGAAGGAATGCCAGTATCTCCTTGAAGACAGAGGTGACAATGGGGGGATTGGGATGGGGGTAGGGAGGCGGCAGTAGGAGTGGTGGGCAGGATGGGGGTGGTGTAGGGTTGAGCTGATGAGGACACCCAGGACATGTCGGGTTCAGGATCCACAGGGTGTTCAGGGAAAGACCACTGGCTCTCCTGAGGAGGCCCAGAGCAGACTTGGGTTCTGGGGTCATTTTAGTTCCTTTGAGCAGGGCCACTTGCCCAATTGCTTCTTGTCCCACTACATCTGTCCTTTGGAGGTATCTTCAAGGGAATCGTATTTGCCTAGACTTGGGCTCAGGAACCACTGGCATTCTAGAAAGCCAGAGGTCATTTTCTCTAGCCCCTGCCTTTTTGAGATGGGAGAACTGGGTATCAGAGAAGGGAGGCAGTGTGACCATGATGGTGGCCGAGTGTGGACCAGAGACTCCCTGAGCTCCACACACCCTGCCTGGGTCCCTGTGCAGCTGGAGGAGGGGGTGTGGGCAACCAGGGTTGGCCTCAGGATTCAAGCCCTGCTTTCGGGCGGGGAGAAGGGGGTAAGGACAGGCCCCAAGAAGAGCTCTCAATGTACGGTCTCTCTGAGCACTAGACTCGGAGTGCCTGGCTGCAGCCTTGACTGTCTGCGCTGGAGGAGTGAATGCCTGCCTCCCCACTCTGGGGCCCACAAGCCTGGGCGAGGGTTGTCCAACAGCTGGAGCACCACCTCGGCTAGTAGCTGGGCCATCCACCCATGCGTGCTCCTCACATGTCTGAGGAGTCCTCTGGGTCAGCTCCACCCTCCTCTTGAGAAGTGGAAAAAACCTGCCTACGTGAGATGTTTTCAGGCCAGGCTTCTGGGGCTCGTATGCTTGAGGGTGGCTTGAGTGGAGCCAAGGTCATGGGTTTAATCACTCCCGAGGCCAGCAGTCCCTGCTTTGAGGGACTACACACCACAGGTGCTGAGCTGTTTGGAAAATACCCACCTCCAGTCATTAACCTCCCCCCTTCCCCCCCAGAGCAGGAATGAGGCACCGGAGAAGGAGTTCCGAGCATCTGCAGCTTCATAACTGGTTAAGAGTTTGGATCTGGGGTCAGATTGACCCGCATTTGAATCTCATCTCTGCTTATTCCTAGTTATGAGTCCTTGAATATGTCACTTTACACCCTTGGGCCTCGATTTTCTCATTTGTAAAATGGATATAATAAATAGTTGACTGCATAGATTGCTGGAAAATGTTTATGTGTGAATGTATGCCAAGTGGATAGAACAAAAGCTAGTGCTTAGTAAGTGGTAAAACAATGAGAGCTATCATCATCGTCATCATCATTGTCTTTGAAGGCAGTATAGCTAGTGATGAAGGGCATGGGCTTTGGAGCCAAACGGATGTGGGTTTGGGCATTAACTACCACTTGAGCTTCACCAGGGGGCTTAACTTCTCTAAGTCCTGGCATCCTCAATTGTACCAAGGAGACATTAATAGGATTGACTTCATGAGATGATGGAAGGATTTAGTGAGCCAAAGCCTGTAAAATAAGTGATCAATGCATAGAAGCTGTTGTTTTCCACCACGAGCATCCTCCTCCTCCTCCTCCTCCTCCTCCTCATCATCATCCCCTTCTCTTGGGAGGGGCAGCACGTTAAGATGTCAGGTTGTCAGAGCTTTTTATCCAGATCCAGCCCTGCCTGGACAAGGTGAAGGAGAGAGATGGTGAGGGACTTATGGGACAGAGAGATAGAGAGAGGAGGAAGAGAGGAGATGCTATGCTGCTGGCTTCGAAGATGGAGGAAGGGGCCATGAGCCGAGATATGCAGACAGCATCTAGAAGTTGGAAAAGACAAGGAAATGATTCTCCCCTAGAGGCTTTAGAAGGAACGCAGCCCTGCTGACCCTTTGATTTTAGGATTTGTGGCCTGCAGAAATAAACGTGTGTTGTTTTAAACCACTAAGTTTGTGGTAATTTGTTAGAGCAGCAATAGGAAATGAACAAAGGCCAACCTTAAAAATCCTTTCAAGGGCTCCCCAGCCTACGGGATCCCTCTTGGCTCCTGAAATTTCCCGGGCCTTGCTTTAGCCATGCAGGTTCCTGGCACTGGGATGTGTTGACTGAGGACTTGGGGCATGAGGAAGTCAGACGAGGAGGTCGCTGTCTGGGGAAGCCTGGGCCTTGTTGAGGATGTGGGGGAGTCAGAATTGGGTGGTTTCCTAGAAGAACATGCCTCTCTCCCAGGTTGTGGAATCATCCAGAATAACACTGGTGATGAGAAGCCAGACCTTAGACGGGGGGTTTTCCGACCTCCCCACCTCTCAGCCACAGGGCTGGCCACCCAGACTTTGGGTTTCTCAATCCAGTATAACTATTTAAAAAAACAAAAAAAAAATCAACAAACAAAAACTAAAACTAAAGGAAAAAAAAAAAAAAAACGGAAGGAACCGACATAGGTGGCCAACATTTTGTCTTGCCAAGTAGAGCCAGGAACAAAATCAACTCCTTCTGCTATTATTGTCCTCCCGCGAGAGAAAGAGCAATTTCCAACACCCTAAGTAGGAAGCTCACACACCATAGAATAAAGGGCGGTCCTCCCAATCAGAGAATATTTTATTTATGAAAACCTCACTTCACCCACTTCATTTTCTCCCGTGGCTGCAACTGGGGGAGAACGTGGTCAGCCTAGCTCCGGTCTAGCATTGGGAACCGCCAGGGTAGGTGGGCATCGCTGACAGATCATGACAGAGGAGACGGGGACGACGAGATTTCAGAATTAGAAACTGCAGAGGCTTCACTCAGTTTGCAGGCAGTGAACTGTCACGGTCGATCCTCGAGCTGGGCGGATGTGAGCAAAACTGTGATCAAGGTGCCTTCTCTGGCACTGGCAGGCAGGACAAATGGGAGGCAGGAGTGTCTGGGGATGAAAAGACAGCTATGAGATTACTGAATTTGCATCTTTATAAGTGCCCTTGACATTGATCTGGTCATTCTGCTTATGGGAAGTTATCCCCAAGAAACAACTGAACTTGTGCCTAAAAGCAACGGCTACAAAGATGTTTTTATTAACATGGTTTGTGATAATAAAAATTGGAAACCAAACAATATGGGATTGGGCAAGTCCATTGTTAGGCTTTTATACAAAAGAAATACTTTGTAGCCATTAAAAATGATGTCAAACTAAGTATTTAACCTTCTGGAAAGGTGTTCACAAATGTTGTTTAGTGAAAAAAAATCAGGTTAAAAATAGTATGTTATGTATGCTTTGGTAAAACTATTCTGCTTAAAATAGTATGCATTTATGTAAGATATATTTATATGTTTATAAATATGCATAAAAGTTTTGAAAGTTATATACAAAAATAAAAATGACTATCTCTGGTTGGCAGAATTACAGGTAATTCTACCCCCTGCCCCTCCTTTTTTTTCTGCTTGTCTAGAATGTCTATGTACATTTCTTGGGCATAGTAGTTAAGAGCTTGGGTTCTGGAGTTGTGCAGACCTGGGCTTATATCCCCAGCTCTGTCACTGACTGGCTGTGTGTCATCGGCAAGTTACTTAACCTCTGTGGGCCTCCATTTTCTCTTCTGTAAAATGTGCATAAGACTGGAACCTGCCAGGTACCTGGAAGGATTCAGTGAGCTAATACACGAGAAGCATCTTAGCATGTGACGTGGTGCCAAGTGCTTAATAAATGTCAGTATCATTAATGCAATATTAATTTTTCTAACAATGAATATATATTATTAGGAGTCCCTGGGTTGTGTAAGTGGTTAATGCACTGCTAACCAAAATGTTGGAGGTTCAAGTCCACCCAGAGGCACCTTAAAAAAATGGCCTGGTAATCTACTTCTCAAAAAATCAGCATTGCAAACCCCAGGGCTGGATTAAGGCATGTGTGGGCCCTAAACACTGATAATCTGTGGTGCCCACTCCTCTGCTTACTCATGAATTCGAATGGGATATGTGAGATATATATATGTATGTATAGGGAGTCCTGGTGGCACAGTGGTTAAGAGTTTGGCTACTAACCAAAAGACTGGCAGTTTGAATCCACCAGCCGCTCCTTAGAAACCCTGTGGGGCAGTTCTACTCTGTCCTATAGGGTTGCTATGAGTTGGAATCGATTTGACAACAATGGGTTTGGTTTGGTATGTATATTTATATATTGCTGGCCTTCCTGGCTGGAGTTGTTGGATCAGCAGAGGTAGATGTACAAGACACTTCCCTCAAAATAGATCAGAGGTCTGTTATCTATTAATATAGTCCATCCTTGCCCAGTAACTGCTCGTGTTAGATCAAGCTGCATATTGGGTGAATGCAGCAAGAATCAGACTTGACAGACTACCCCACTTCTTGTTTATTAGAAAGAAATAGGATACTCCCAAGAGACCCACTGAGACGAAGAGTTTCAGTTACACGGGAGGGGACTGTTGGAGACATAAGTAAATGAAGGTGTAGAAGTGGTGGGGCCCTCGTAGCTTAAACAACCTTGTGAGTGGGCGCCCTCGTGACCTTGCATGAACTTTATTTCCGGCCGGCACATTCTTATGCCCTGGAGCTGGTATCAGTTTCATCCAGTGCCCTGCCGATTCCCTTCCACTGTGGCGCTCGCTGTTTCTTGTGTCCTGTCTGCTTGGCATCTGTGGCTCTTTGCTTTGGACAGCTGGTGCCCCTATTTTGTTGATGCCCTAAATATGTGCTTACCTGGCTTATTGAGTAATCTGTCCCTGGAAAACCCTATGGAGTACAGTTCTACTCTGGCACACATGGAATCTCCATGAGTTGGAATGAACTTGATGGCAACTGTTTTTAAAAATGTATTATTATGTAATAAAGAAATAAGCAAAATTGAGTAAAATTATTGCTCTTCTCAGTCAGACTAGGATTTGAGGACCTCGTATTTAAGCAGGAAATCTTCTTTGAATATTTTCATAGTATAAGGCTGCCTGCTGGAGCACGGACAATCGATGCTGATATCCGCAGTGCCAGCTCTCATTTGTGGAGACTTTGCTGTGTGCCAATCTCCATGCAAAGTGCTTACCTACCTGGCTTCACTGAATTCTTGAAGTGATGATTCAGTATGAGGAGATGGTGTTGTTATTTGCCCCATTTTACAGATGAGGAAACTGGGGCTTGGGACAATGAAGTGAGCTCTGCAAGGCCCTGTAGCTGGTGAAGGATGGAGCCAGGTTGCCACTCATATCTGTCTGCAGTCAAAGACCAAGGGCTTAGTTGCTGTCCTTGGGCTGAATTAGTTGCTGTAGGGATCAGAGAAAAGGAGGCTGTGGGGAGGGCTTGGTAAAGGCCAGAGCAGATGAAGCAGGGGTGGAGGATGTGATGGATAATTACAGAGCAGAGGGGCAGCGGTTTCCAGGGCAGTGATTCATCCTCGATACAGGCATACCTCATTTTATTGCACTTCCCAGATACTGTGTTTTTTACAAGTGGAAGGTTTGTGGCAGTCCTGTGCCAGGCAAGCCTACCCATGCCATTTTTTCCAACAGCATGTGCTCATTTCATGTCTCTGTGTCACATTTTAGTAATTCTCAAAATATTTCAAACTTTGTCATTATTGTTATATTTGTTATGGTAATCTATGATCAGTGATCTTTGATGTTACTACTATAATTGTTTTGGGGCTGTCCTAGACTGGGTTCTCTAGAGAAGCAAAACCAGTAAAGAGTATACATATACATTTATATCAAGGAGATGGCTCATGCAGTTGTAGAGGCTGGAACGTCCCAAGTCCATGGGTAGGATAGAGCCTTCTCCTGATTCACATAGCCACAGGGGCTGGTGAACCCAAGATTGGCAGGTAAGAGAGCAGGGCTCTTACAGCCTGCAAAAACTGATGAATCCCAAGATCAGCAGACAAGACTGCAGGTAAGCTGCTAGCTCAAGTCCCGAGAATGGGAGGTCAGATGAACAGAAGCCAGCTGCAGGATCCAGCGTGAGTAAAAAGCCCCTGAGCTTTGCCAGAATGTCCAAGGCTTATGTTTGATGCAGGCCACACCCTCAAGGAAGCTCCCTTTCAACTGACTGGCTACTCACAGCAGATCCCATCGTGGGGGTGATCACATGTCAAATCTCAACAGGGAAGTGATCACAACATTATACAACTGCCAAACAATTGAGAATCATGGCCCAGCCAAGGTGACACACAATCTTAACCATCACAGGGGTGTCATGAACTGTGCCCATATAAGACAGTGAACTTAATCGATAAATGTTGTGTGTTTTCTGACTGCTTCACTGATCAGCCATTCCCCCGTCTCTCTCCCTCTCCCTCTCCTCAGGCCTCCCTATTTCCTGAGACAACAATATTGAAATTAGGCCAGTTGATAACCCTACAATGGCCTCTAAGTGTTCAAATGAAAGAAAGAGTCTCATGTCTCTCACTTTAAATCAAAAGCTAGAAAAGATTAAGCTTAGTGAGGAAGGCATGTTGAAAGTGGAGAAAGGCTGAAAGCTAGGCCTCTTGTGCCAAACAGTTAGCCAGGTTGTGAATGCAAAGGAAAAGTTCTTGGAGGAAGTTAAAAGTGCTGCTCCAGAGAACACAGAAATGATAAGAAAGAAAAACAGCCTTATTGCTGATATGGAGAAAGTTTTAGTGGTCTGCATAGAAGATCAAATCAGCCATAACATTCCCTTAAGCCAAAACTAATCCAGGGCAAGGCCCTAACTCTCTTCAATTCTGTGAAGGATGAGAGAGGTGAGGAAGCTGCAGGAGAAAAGCCTGAAGCTAGCAGAGGTTGGTTCATGAGGCTTAAGGGAAGAAGCCATCTCTGTAACGTATAAGTGCAAGGTGAAGCAGTAAGTGTTGATGTAGAAGCTGCAGCAAGTAATCCGGAACATCTACCTAAGATAATTGATGAAGGTGGCTATACTAAACAACAGATTTTCAATGTAGATGAAACAGCCTTATATTGGAAGAAGATGCTATCTAGGACTTTCATAGCTAGAGAAGAGAAGTCAATGCCTGGCTTCAGAGCTTCAAAATACACGCTGATTCTCTTGTTAGGAGCTAATGAAGGTGGTGACTTTAAGATGAAGCCATTCCGAAAATCCTAGGGCCCTTAAGAATTATGCTAAATCTACTCTGTCTGTGCTCTATAAATGGAACAACAAAGCCGGAATGACAGCGTGTCTGTTTACAACATGGTTTAGTGAATATTTTAAACCCACTGTTGAAATCTATTGCTGAGAAAAAAAGATTCCTTTCAATATATTACTGCTCATTGACAATGCACCTGGTCACCCAAGAACTCTGATGGAGATATATAAGGAGATTAATGTTGTTTTCATGCCTGCTGACACAACATCCATTCTGCAGCCCATGGATCAAGGAGTAATTTTGACTTTCAAGTCTTATTACTTAAGAAATACATTTTATAAGTTTATAGCTGCCATAGTGATTCCTCTGATGGATCTGGGTAAAGTAAATCGAAAACCTTCTGGAAAGGATTCACCATTCTAGATGCCATAAAGAACATTCATGATATATGGAAGGAGATCAAAATATCAACATTAACAGGAGTTTGGAAGAAGTTGATTCCAACCTTCATGGATGACTTTGAAGGGTTCAAGACTTCAGGGGAGGAAGTAACTGCAGATGTGGTGGAAACAGCAAGAGAACTAGAATTAGCAGTGGAGCCTGAAGATGTGACCAAATTGCTGCAATCTCATGATAAAACTTTAACAGACGAAGAGTTGCTTCTTGTGGTTGAGCAAAGAAAGTGGTTTCTTAAGATGGAATCTACTTCTGGTGAAGATGCTGTGAACATTGCTGAAATGACAACAGAGGATTTAGAAAATTACATAAACTTAGTTGATAAAGCAGCAGCAGAGTTTGAGAGGATTGACTCCAATTTTGAAAGAAGTTCTACTGTGGGTAAAATGCTATCAAATAGCATCGCATGTTACCGAGGAATCTTTCATGAAAGGAAGAGTCAATTGATGTGACAAACTTCATTGTTGTCTTATTTTAAGAAATTTCCACAGCCACTCCAGCTTTCAACAACCACCACCCTGATCAGTCAGCAGCCATCAACTTTGAGGCAAGACCCTCCACCAGCAAAAATATTATGACTCGCTGAAGGCTCAGATGATTATTAGCATTATTTAGCAATAAATATTTTAAAATTAAGATATGGACTTTTTTTGAGATATAATACTATTGCACGCTTAATAGACTACAGTATAGTGTAAACATAACTTTTATATGAACTGGGAAACCAAAACATTCATGTGATTCACTTTATTGTGGTGGTCTGGAACTGAACCCGCAGTATCTCCGAAGTATGCCCATAATTGTCAGTGAATTCTGAATAATCCCATGGGCTTCCCTTTCTAAGAAGGACTGGGGCCTGCTGAGTAATTACCGAGTATGGAGGTTTTCTTTTTAGGGTGACTGGAACTTAGAATTCACAAACTAAAAATAGGCCATTGCTAGCATTCCCTAAGATTTCAAATTAAATATTTGCCTAATAAATCTCATGTCCATGCAACCTTGCAAAATCCCCATTGTATACACATCCACAGGGCTAGTTGGAATTCTAGCTCTTTTCAGTACACTAACAATGTCTTGGGTTGGCTGTGGTCTTCAATTATTACTAAAACCCAAAAAACCCATTGCCATCAAGTCAATTTGGACTCATAGTGACCCTATAGAACAGAGTAGAACTACCCCATAGAGTTTCCAAGGTGCACCTGGTGGATTGGAACTGCTGATCTTTTGGTTAGCAGCCATAGCTCTTAACCACTATGCCACCAGGGTTTCCTCAATTACTACTAGTCTTTAAAAACTTTTTATAACATGAACTTTCAAATATGTACAAAGTAAGCAGAGTAGTATAATGAATCCCCATGTATCCATCACCCAACATAAAAATGAATTAAAAAAATCCTGCCATTCTTGTTTCATCTGTACCTCCACCCACTCCCCACCCCCTACTCAATTATCATTTTTTATAGTTCCTTTTTTATAAGACAAAATTTACACTCATTGAAATGCACAAATTTTATCTGTGTAATTTTGACAAATGGATACATCTGTGGAACCCACACCCCTATCATAATATAGAATATTTCTGTCTCCTGAGAAAGTTCCTTCGTATCTCTTCCAAGTCAATCTTCTCCAACCCCCAGGCAACCTCTGTTCTGATGTTTTTCACCTTACAATTTATTTTGACTGTTCCAGAACATCCTATAAATGGAACCCTATAGTGTGTACTCTTTGTGTCTGGCTCCTTTCGTGTAGCATTATGTCTGTGAGCTTCATGCATGTTGTTGACTGTGTCAGTATTTCGTTCTGGTTTATTGCTGAATAGTATTGGGTTATATGACTATACCACAGTTTGCTTATCCATCACCTGTTGATGGACATTTGGACTGTTTCAGTTTTTGGCTGTTAGAAATAAACCCTCTTGTGCAAGTCTTTGTGTGGACATATGCTTTCATGTCTCTTGGGTATGTACCTAGAAGTGGAACAGCTGGATCATATCACAGGTGTATGTTTAATTTTTAAAGAAACTTCCAACTGTCTTCCAAAGTGGTTTAACCATTTTTGCATTCCCATCAGCAGTGCGTAAAAGTTCCAGTTGCTTCACATCCTCGTCAACATTTGGTGCTGTCAATCTTTGTGATTTTAATTGCTCCTCTTTCAAAGTTAACTAATATATGCATTGAGTTTCCAGGAGGTTTTGCTCTTATTGACAGTCTGGTGTTGGGTAGTTGCTCTGTGATCCATTTTGATTATTTGTCTCTTTGTTTCTTTGTCTTCCTAGAATTCTTTTCCCACTGAGAGTAAAGGGTGAGTGAGATGGTAGAGGGGAGGCTGTAAGGGAGCCTGGTCTCAACAGGTTGGGAACTGCTGTTCTGAGAGAGGCACTGAAGGTTTACCCCTCTGGCCTCATCTCTGGACTCCCCTCAAACTTGAGGCCCTGGTTTGGAGCAGGACAGAGGACTGAGTGGTCTGCACTTCCTTTCCAGGCAAGGTCCTTGGAAGGGCAGCCCTGGAAGCTGCTCTCTTATCTCTTCTTTTGTGGGAGTTTCTGAGGCCCAGGCCTCAGCTCCTCTCTCCTCTGATCGCAAATAATGTAACTGCTGTCCTGGCCCACTGGGGCTCTGTATCTGGGCGTCCCAGCCCACCTGGCTTTGCCCTCTCTTCCCCACAGATATTGGCCCAGTGACCCTCACGGCGGATCCAGTGGTGTTTCAGAGGGAGCTGAGAGAACTCTACGTGCAGGTGGGCTAACCCCGCCCCTGACTGCTGGCTATGCCATTTTCCAAGGCCGCTTGTCTTCTGTGCTGTCCTTCCCAGCCCACACCAAAGACCAAGGTTTTTGCCCCTCCCGGAGGCCAAGATGGCGGCTTCCTCCACCTGTCATGACCTGCCTCCCAGCTCTGCCCAGCTTGGGAGTCTTGGTGATTCTGTACTTGTTGGAGTTCCTTCCTTCATTCAGTGAACCAAGCACCTACAGTAGCACCTGCGCCTAGCACATAGTAGGTGTTTTTTTATGTAGCGAATGAACGATGAAGGCGGAAGGGAGAGAGGCATTGATGCCCAGTTTAGAGTGTGTGTGGTGGCTGGGGGAGGATCTGAGATGGGTCAGTTCAGCCCCCACGACCAGACCCAAGACTGAGTCAGCTGCCCCGTGGCCACCTGTGCTGCTTTGCCACACTGAGTGCCCTGGTTCAGTGTTGGTGCCTCCCCCACCAGCTCCCACTGAGACCATGAGCTTCCTGGAGGCAGGGACAACACATATCAGTCTGGTTCACTATTGGATCCCCTAGGGCCTAGGACAGGGCTGGAAACTTGCAGGGGGCACCGTAAGTCATTGTGGGGTGAATGAGTGAACCAAGGAAAGAACGTTTGCTGAGAAATGGCTTTGTCAAATCCTGCTGCTGGGGATGCAACCCTGGGCAAGACGAAGAGGTGCTCCCTTCTCACAGAGAGCTCTCACCAGGTGGGCAGGGAAGGGAGAGTGTGTATTTATTTGGAATTAGTACCAGGGCAGGCTACAAGATTTGTGAAGGTGACTTTGAATGCTTTCGTCTCCCCCAGTGCCCACTTCGCCCCTCTCCTGGCTGACGCCTCCAATCTTTCAAGCCTTGGCTTACATATGGCTTCTTTGGGCCCTTTCTTCGATGTTCTCATGGCTCCCTATCCCCGCCCACCCCCTCCCCAACCGTAGCACTCATCACAATGGTAATTAAATAATCATGTGTGCTTAATTACTGATGTCATGTCTGCTGCCTGTACTAGATTCCAGGAGGTGGGGAGCATGTCACTCTTGTGTGGATAGATGGATGAATGATACTGCTTGTCCTAAGTCAAAGTTGGCTGGATGCTACATTGTGTTTCAGGGGATGGAGTGGCTGGGGCTGTGGCCTGGCCCCTGGCTGGGGCTCCCTAACTCCTGATGGCTTAGGAGGTCCCAAACTAGAGGAGGTGGGCAGCAGCTGCCAACGTTCTCCTGTCCTACAGGGAGGTGGTGACTGCCCAGAAATGAGCGTGGGGGCCATCAAAGCTGCTGTGGAGGTCGTCAACCTAGGCTCTTTCATCTATGTCTTCTCTGATGCCCGCGCCAAGGACTATCACAAGAAGGAAGAGGTGCTACGTCTCCTGCAGCTTAAACAATCGCAGGTGAGCCACCTGGTCTTGGAGGGCTGGCATTGGGGGCCCTCAAGAGGGTCTCAAGGAAGCAAGATCTCCCATTTGGGCAGCCCTGAGCCCTCACCTGGAGGCAGGGGGCTGGGTGCTTTTCTTCAACAACCACGGCCAGTGAGCCATGCGAATGAACCAAGCAGGTCTGGTGAATTCCAAGTGTGTTCTCATCCTCCGGGCCCTCTGCCCGGAAGCCAAGCTTACAGCCTCTCTGGCGAGGGATACTCTTGATAAAGACCACACCACCCTCCTCCTTTTACACCCTGTCAAAGTTAGCGCAATCCATTTTCCTCCTGGCGTGACCTCTGCTCGTTGTCTCTGCAGCTCATGTCACCTTGTTCCCGTGGTCTCAGGGTTTGGAAGATGTGTCAGGGTTTTCTGGTTTTTGCTTTCTGCTTTCCAGTGAGGGCTGGGGGAAGGGATGCCAGCGGGGAAAGGGAGAAGGACTGGCCCCTGTGACTTCCTAGGATGAAGACCTCGAGGGCTGGGGTAGCTTCTCTGCTCCTGCATCTACAGCAAACTGGAGTTCTCCGGGGTTCTTCTAACTCTGCAGCCTCTAGGGGCCACTCAGAGATGAACTGGTTTCTATTCTCTTCTTTGTCATAGATATAATAACAGCTCCCATTTATTGAGCACCTACTGTCATCCTGGATTTGTGCTGAGCACTTGACATGCATTAGCTCCTGATCCCCATGAGATGGGTACTATTAATATTTCCATTTTATAGTTGGGTCGCCTGAGCCCAGAGAGAGGAAATGGCTCTGCCAGGTCACTCCTCCCTGGCTCAGACCCTGCCACTGACACCAGAAATAGGTGGCTGGGGAAGCTGTGAGTCAGGTTGCATGTCTTTCTTCCAGGTGGTCTTTGTGCTGACGGGAGACTGTGGTGACCGTACTCATCCTGGCTACCTGGCCTTCGAGGAGATTGCTGCCGCCAGCTCTGGGCAGGTGTTCCACTTGGACAAGCAGCAAGTGACTGAGGTGAGCCAGGGAGGGAGCGTCTTCCCCTGACCTCCTGAGCCTGTTTCCTGGGGCTGGTGAGGACACTGAGCATCTTGCATCTCTGAGTGGCTTTGCTTGATGATTGAGGAGAAATCATAGCTGACAGTGCTTAGTTTTTACCTGGAGGCAGGAGCGGGGTGTGCTGTGCTCAGGGGCTTTACAGCATCCTCTCACCCAACCCTCCCACCTACCCAAGGCAGGTACTATGGGTTTTCCTATTTTGCAGATAAAGAGGCTGAGGGTCAAAGAAGCAACCTGGGTTTTGGCTTGGGTCCCACAGCTGATCCAGCCTGGTGGAAAGGAACTAGCAAAGTCTGGCAGAAGTATGGGTGTGGGGTTCCTTCTGAGCTGCCTCTAGAGTCAGGGAACTCAAGGGTGGGTGGAGGAGTGTTGCCAGAGGGGTGGGGAGGGGTCACTGGATTCTGGCTTTGTTGCTGGCACAGAAAATCCTGCTTGGGGGTTTGGTGGGTTGGAGCTGGCTCGGCTCTGTGGCCTGAGGTGCAGGGCTGCTGATGGTCTCGATTCACTCAGAGTCTGGTGCTAACCAGGTGTCTGCATTCTGGTCTTGCTCCTGGACCACATGCCTGCTCTTCCTCCCCTCCTGCTCCCTCTGCCTTCTCAGGGAACTCCCTGCATTCTCTTTCCCTCACACTTCCATTCCTTCCCAGAAGCCAGAGGAATTCTTCCAGTGACATATGGATAAATGTTTAACAGCTATCTTTCTGGAAAGAACAAAGATGCCCATTTCCATGGTGTAAATACTCCTGCCTTGGCCAATTGCAAGCTACCATCATGAAGTCACTGGATGAGGAGTTGGGAGGTGATGCTGACAAATGACTTCCATGAGCTGATGTGAGCTGGCTCCTGAATACCACTGGATACTTCTGAAGCAAATCCAACCAAATCCTTTCCTGTTGACCCCTGTAGAATGCCCAGGCCCTGATCTGGACCTTCCTCCTCTCTCATCTCCTGTGTTCTCCTCCCCATCCACTACTGGCCTCTTTGCTTTTTCTTCAATGTCTGTTACTCTTCCCCATCCCAGGACCTTTGTTTATGACTAGTGTTTTTTCCAATCCTCTTTTTCTGTCTCCTTCGCATCTTCCCAGTCTTAGCTGAAATGTCACCTCTTGGGGGAGACCTTCCTTGATTTCCTGTCAAGATTAAATCTCCTTTCATATCTTCTCCAGCTCTCCGTGCTGCTTTATATAATTTTACAATAATACAATTCTTCAATGTCACTAGGCTGTAGCTCCCCAAGGGCAGCAACATTGTGGGTCCTGCTGGCCACTGTGTCCCCAGCACCTAGCACAGCAACCAGTGTGTAGCAGGTGCTTGGTAAGTAGCTGGTGACTGGATGGACATGGGTCCCTCGAGCCTGGGGCCTAAAGAGGAAGGCGAGAAACAGTGGCTCTGAGGCAGCTCTGGCCTTGAGCCAGCCCTGCTGTCACCTCCAGGCCAGGATTTCATGTGTTTTATATTTATGAACTCTGAGAACGGTCTCCAGGGCTGTGTTTAGATTAGCATGTCTTAACTCCCTGTTTACAGATGGCGTTTATGGTTCTCTGCAGCACACTAGGCTTTATTTTTTGGCATGTCAGCCTACCCTGGCACTGAGCTGCCAAGTGAGGGTGGAAGCATTTTACAGCAAAGGGTCTACCTGGTTCTTGCTTTTGGGGAGACTGATCTGGACAATTTGCACGGAAACTCAGTTCCTGCCAGGGCTAATCAGACGGCGGGGCAGCCAGGCAGGTCGGTGGAGGAAAGCTTGCGGAGGTGTGGGGCCGGAGCTCCTGGTCTCTCCCTGGATACAGGGAACCTGGGCCAAATCCACTGGCTCGTGGCTCTGCTGCCTGACCTGCTCTGAGAACCTGGCGGGGCAGCCTGTGCCTGACTCAATAGGGCTGCCGGTGACCAGGATTGGCTCCTCCGAGTAGGCGCCTGGATACTTCTCCTTCCTGAACACGGAGCTCTGTCCTTCGTTAGCTTAACGCCTTGGACCTGGCTCCTTCCAGATGTTCTCAGACATCCGGCAAGCCTGGAGAAAGTGGCTGGAGCAGCCAGGGCTGTGGGCATCCCCCCCAGGAGAGGTGAATGGTGCTTTCACTAGAGCCAAGGGGACTCCAGCTGGGAGAAGGACTCTTCAGAAGTTGCACAAGTCCTCAAACTAGGCTTGTGCAGCTAGGCCTTTTACCTTTTCAAAATGTGTCCAGTGTGGTAGGAAGGAGTGGCATTAAAAAATATATATATATATAACAAAAGGTTTACTGTTTTAACCATTTTTAAGTACACAGTTCAGTGACATTAATTACGTTCACCATGTGTACCCATCACCACTACCTATTTTCAAAAATTTTACATCACTCCAAACAGAAACTCAGTATCCCTTCAGCAGTATCTCCCATCTCCTCCTTCCCCAAGCCCTTGGTAGCCACTAATAAGCATTGGCCTCTATGTATTTGCCTATTCAAGATATTTCACATAAGTGGGATCATACAGTATTTGTCCTTTTGTGGAGCTGCACATATTGCATTATCTGTTCTGCTCATTTATTGAGCACCTGCTGTGTGCCAGGTACAGCTAAAGGTGCTTAGCATGGAGGAGGTAATCGCTCAAGCTTAGTTCCCAATGATTTTGAGCATTTAGATTTTTCCGGTAGTGGAGTTGGCCTCACTAGTACCAGGATCCCCTTTTGGGGTTTCAGGGTAACTAAAAGAAGGTGAAGACCCCCTCCTTCCTGGAAGGAGGAATGTGGAGTTTTACCAACCTCAAACAGACGGAACCGTGGTGGAGGCGGGCAACGTGGCTCCTTGAGCCTGTCCCAAAGGCGTGCAGTTTTGATCAAGACTTAGATAGGTCCAGGAGCCCCCTTGTCCCTGTGTTGCATCCCGCAGGCTTCCCCCAGCTCACACCCAGCTAGCTGTGTGGTCAGAAGGGCTGGAAAAACCTGATCCTCCTGCAGCCTTCCCTGGGTCCCGAGGGGTCCTCTCTGTCTTCTTGTAAGGAGGGCTCTGGGCTTCTTGTTCTCCTCTGCATCCTCCTTCTTCCCCCCACCAACACACACACAGGCAAGGCCAGTTCTTGGGGCTTGGGGCCCTTCCCATGTCTAGCACCACCAGGTACAGATACTGCAGATTGCCCAGATGTTTCCTTTATCAACTGAGGGAAAGGTGAACACCTTCTAAGACAATAAGGGGGGCAGGGGAGCTTCTGACCAGGTGGTTCCAATTAACAGATAAGGAGGTGCAGGCCGGGGAGATGACTTCATTGTGGATCCCCCCGACCCACTCCAGAGGGAAGCTGTGCTGTGGAGTGATTAAGGCTTGGACTCCAGGGTAAGATGCCTGGCTTCAAACCCCAGCTCTGCCACCTGCCTGCTGCGTGACCTTGAGTACAGTACTTTACCTCTCTGGGCTCAGTTTCCTTGTGTGCAAAGTTGGGTTAACAAGAGCCCTTACCTCCTAAGATGGAGGTGAGGGATACTGAGGCATGGAGCTGGGCACCCAGGAAGCCTTTGGTGAGAGTGATTAATATTGCCATAATTCCAGCCCTTCACGCTGTACGCTATGTGGGGCCCAGAATATGCCCCCAGTTCCATGGATGCCCCTGAAGAGTAGGAGCTCTCTCTA
This sequence comes from Dugong dugon, assembly GCA_030035585.1. Classification (NCBI taxonomy): domain Eukaryota; kingdom Metazoa; phylum Chordata; class Mammalia; order Sirenia; family Dugongidae; genus Dugong; species Dugong dugon. The sequence goes on from CM057471.1 coordinate 74,958,736, forward strand.
GAGAAGATTCTCAGAAAGGTACAGCCTGGACGAGTGCCCAGGGGTTCGAGCTGGTGAAAGGCAGAGCCTCAGGCTGTGTTCTTTCTCTGACCCTCCACACTGATCTTCCTGACACAGGGCCCCCAAACCCCAACCCCTCAGTTTTATGATCTGTAGCCCTGTGGCCCATTTGGCCTCCTGACTCCCCCCTCTGCTTCTTCAGCAGCCCTGGCTGTCAAGTGTCCTAGGAGGAGCCATGGGATGATTTATCTACCGAGAATGGCAGAGTGGCAGCCATCTGGCCAGGGCAACAGTGCCAGATTCTTTTGTTCCTTCCCCATCAGAGACAGAGAGAAGAGCCTGAACGCATCGCTGATCCCAGATCCCCCTCACCCCGCTAACATCTGGAAGCCATTGCCTTCGGCAAATAAACATTGAACTTGCTTAACGAAGGCTTTCTGCTCAGAAAGCTCCCCAGATTCCTCTCTGGAGCCCCGGGGGCATCACAAGGTTCAGAAGGCCTTGCCCACAGGCCTGGGCCTACAGGGAGACTAGCTTTGCTGAGGACAAGAAGGTCAGCCCCCAACTCCCGAGTGGTGCTGTTCTTGCAGGGCAGGCCCACCTACTGGTCAGGTCACTGGCATTCTGTCTTGTGTCTCAGCCCTCTCCTTGGTTCAGTAGCCTGAACTCCTGGGCATCTTCCTTCCATCAGAACATCCTAGAACAAGCTTGTAGTGACAGTTGCAACACAGTAGTGGGTGTGACTTGTCTGGGTAATTGTTGACTGGTGCTGCCACCACCTTCTGTTAGCTTTGCTCAGTTACAATTTCCTTCTGGTCCCTGACAAACCCCAGCCCCAGGGGAAGAGGGCAGTGGTCATAGCTGCTTCTTTGCTGTCGGGGGAGTTGCCTCGCTTACTTGGCTAGCTTCTATCTGCCTCTCCAGCTGGGATTCCTTTGCTGCTGCTTCTACCAGCCCTCCCCCACATGGACAAAGTACCTTATCCCCATTCCTCAGCGAAGGCAGGTGGGACCTTTTCAGAAGAAACATTACTTAGAAAGCTAGGCAACACAAAAGAATGAAGTAGCTCCAAGTATAACAACAGATGACTTTTCAGAACACAGCATTCTTATCCTTTGATAGCTGAAGTCTAGCCACAAACTTCTAGATACATGTGTTCCAGTTCAGTCTGAATAAAAAATATACATTTTCTATATCTTGAGAAATTCTTCCAATTCCCTTCTTTTCCCCTTCTCTCCCATGGAAGATCACATGGTAGGCAGACCTGAAGGACTATGATTTAGAAGAATGGCAAATATGTAGCGTGTAAGACACCACTTTCTAATCCTACATCCATGGCAGACATTGCTAATCAATCACAAAACTTTTTCTGACTGAGGCTGAATGTGGCCTTGCATTTCTTCTAAAAACAGTACTCCAGGAAGCCATTCTCACTTGACTGGAGTTGACCAGCAACAGGAAACGGTGTGTTTGCCTAGGTGTATATTAAAATCATGACATACTTGTTCTTTTTAAATGGGCTTTACTTTAAAAAAAGTAGTATGAAAAATTTCAAAGATACAGAAAAGTAAAAAAGAATATACCTACTCACTAGAGTCAATGATTGTTAATATTTTTTCTCTACTTTCTTCATCTGTCTCTCTATCCTTTTTGCCGAATCATGACACCTGTCTTAGCTAGGCTGCTGTAACAAATACCACAAGTGGGTAGCTTTAAAGAACGGAAATTTACTTTTTCACAGTTTAGGAGGCTAGGAGTCCAAATTCAGTGTGTAGATCTAGAGGGAAGTCCTTCTTTGTTTATTTCAGCTTCTAGTAGCCCAAAATCCTTAGAGTTCCTGGACTTGTGGTATGTCTGTCTCCATTGACTGTCTTCCTTTTCCCCCGTGTGTGTCTCTGCATGTATTCTGTGCTTTTTATAATTCAGAAGTGATTATGTTTAAGACTGACTCTATTCTGGTATGACCTAATTAACATAAAAAAGAAACCCCTATTTCCAAACAGGGCCATATTTACAGATTCAGGGGTTAGGATTTCAACACATATGTTTTGGGGGCACAATTCAGTCCATAACAACATCTTATCCATAAACAATTCAGCATGGATCTTAAAAAAAAAAAAAAACTCCAATGCAACCACAATATCATCTAATAAAATTAATAATTATTTCCTAGTATCATCTAATACTCAGCCCATATTCAAATTCCCGACTTGTCCTCAAAATGTCTTTTATAACATTTTTTGCCAAATCAGGATTTAATCAAGAACCTTGCATTTCATTTGATTGTTATGTCTATAAAGTCCCTCAAAACTGTAGCTGTTCGTATATATATATATATATATATACACACATATATATATGTATATATATATGTATATATATATGTATATATATGTATATGTATATATATTTTTTTTTCCATGACATGAACTTGTTGAAGAATGATGATTTGTACAATGTCCTATATTCCGGATTCATCTGATTGTTTCCTTATGGTGTCATTAACTTGTTCCTTTGTCCTCTATGTCTCCCCTAAACTGGGAGTTACATCTAAAGGGCTGACTGGATGAGGCTAACATTTTTGACAGGAATATTTCATAGTTGGTGCTATGTGTACTTTCTATTGTCTGATTGTCCTACTATTCATGATGACAAGTTTCATTACTTAGGTTAAGGTGGTGACAGGCAGCCCTCTCCATTGTGAAGCCATGTTTTCCCCTTTATGACTCAAGTGGTCTATGGGGTAATTCTCTGGCTCCATGCGGACAGCCATCCCCCATCAGCCTTTCATCCAATGGTTTTAGCATCCACTGAGGATCCTTGCTTGAAACAACTATTTCATTAGGAACTACAAAATGATGATTTCCTAATCACATCATTCTTTCCATATTTATTAGCTGGCATTCTTCCATGTTGAAGAGCTTTGGCTCATCAAAAAGGATGATTTGGTTTCTCTGAAGGGCAATCCCAATTGAAAAGGCAGGAATCACACTTAGTTCTTTCTTTGTAACTAAGACGTCACCTCCAATGGTGGCAAAGGAGGTTTTCTTGTTATGATTTGTTTAGTATTTTGCTTTCCCTTTTTGAGTATCCGACTATCCTTATGGACACATGAGAGTGGAGCATTGAAGGGGTGGTGTCTGAGGACCACCAAAGCCCTGGTGGCTCAGTGGTTAAGAGCTTGGCTGCTAACCAAAAGGTCAGCAGTTCAAATCCACCAGCTGCTCCTTGGAAACCCTATGGGGCAGTTCTACTCTGTCCTATAGGGCTGTTAGGAGTCAGAATAGACTTGACGGGGACAGGTTATATACACATGGATTACATAATCCAATGTGTTTCAAAAATTGCAGTCATTATTCTTTTTTGGACTCAAGTTGCCCCAAATTTAGCCAATGGGAGCTCCTTCAAGCTAGTTCCTGTGTCCTTTTGACATGACCCCATTAGTCTTTGAGTACTTCCTTGCTTTATAGACTATCCAGTTATCCCAGGCTTACCTTGAAAATTCCCTGTCCCATACCTGGAATCAGCCATTTCTCCAAGGAACTTCAGTTACTTTTAGTGGGGAATGGTATTTAAAAACCAAAATGTGAATACTAGAAGTGGTCATTAATATTGGGATATTGGGGTGTCATTGCTTCTGGGTATGTATCTATATGTATGTTGAAGTCTGTGGTAAGGATTTGGAGAAACTAAATAATTTTGTGCTCAATGAGATACCATCTTAGACTAGTTCAAGGGTTGTTAACATGGGTTCATGGACTCACATGGTCTTGGACTCATGGGACATTTTTGAGGGAGTTGGAGAGCTCCCTAAAATCATACCTAAATGTGTGGTATGATATTCTAGGGAGAGGGCCCTTAGCTTTTATTTGATTCTCAAGGGGACCTGTCCAAAACATGTCAGATTTTAGACTGAATGAGTAATTATGGAAACCAAGGATTTAAGACTTCTCAACATTGCAAAAATCAGTCCATTAGTTTCTCATCTTTTGTGAATCAGGAAGAGATTCTGCATAACTTTGAAGCAGATCCTCACTGTTCTGCTTAGAGAACATGGTGCCCTTGGGGGGTGGGACGTATCTGAGACCCCTTGGAGGGTGAGCATGAACTACGGTCTGGGGAAGATTCCATATCTCCAGGGTCCATCCATGTCCAGAAGGTACCAAGAAGGCTTCTTGGAGGAAGTGATGGACATAGAAGTTGGCCAGGCAAAGAAGGTGGGAAGAGTCTTCCCAGCCCAGGGAACACCCTCTTGCTTCTTTCCTCCGAGCTGAGTCCTCTGGATGCCTCAATTCAAGTGTCACAACTTCAAGCCCTCAGAAGCCAGGAGGGTAACAATGTGTGAGTGGGGCCTGTTGTAGGCAATGGGGAGTGGTGTGGCCTTGGTTGACCTGGAAAGCCTGCGCACAGCAATCAAACTTATGGGAAACTGGATTCTGCCTGCGACTGGCAGCCAGTTAAGGACCCCATCTTGGATGGGCCAGACACAAGTAAGAGATTATGGGTACCTGCTAGCGTCAGCTTCTCTTACCTGTTTCCCCAGGTGCTGAAGTGGGTGGAGTCAGCTATCCAGGCCTCCAAGGTGCATCTGCTGTCCACAAACCATGAGGAGGAGGGCGAGCACACGTGGAGGATCCCCTTCGACCCCAGCCTGAAGGAGGTCACTATCTCCTTGAGCGGGCCGGGGCCAGAGATCGAAGTTCGCGATCCGCTGGGTACGTGTTGCCCTTGGGTGGGCCTCCTCTTTGACCCTCAGGCTGAGCTGGGAGCTCAAGGTAGAAGAAAGAAAGAGAACCAGGGTGGCAGGGGGTTTGGACACAAGCTTTGGTAACAAGGCAGCCAGGGGGGGACCCTAAGAGGAGGGTAAAGAGGGTACCCTTGATGGGTCAGGAGGCAGGTAGGCAAGGAGCAGTCAAGTAACCAGAACTGAAATAATGACAGTCCCTGGAGTTTGAGGCTCACTCCACATTTTCCACATGTTACCTTGTGAGCTGATCAGGGCAAGAACAAGTAGCACATTTTCACACGGGAAGCTGGGGCTCTGAGAGGGCAAGTGGCTTGTCAAGGCCAAACAGACTGGCGGGGTCAGTGTGATCTGGACCCAGTTACCTGAGCCCACAAAGCTCTGAGGATGCCAAGAATATCTAGGTCTAGAAGCCAGGTGTACAGCCAGCACCTGGGGAATGATGAGAGTGGAGCATTGAAGGGGGTGGAGTCTGAGGACCACCAAAGGCCAAAGGCCATCATGTCAGTTCCCCCAGGAAGCCTGAGGCTGTGTTTGATGGGCCATGGATACCTGGGGATAGGGTGGAGCCCCTATTACTCCTAGGAAAAGGTTGAGGACTGAGCAGTCTTTGGGGCATCCACAGGGAAGATCCTGCAGAAGGACGAGGGTCTCAACGTGCTCCTCAACATCCCTGACTCAGCCAAGGTGGTGACCTTTAAGCCTGAGCATCCTGGGCTGTGGTCCATCAAGGTAGGGGGCACTGAGTTGAGGGAGACATGCTTTACTGAGCTGGGGCACCATCTCCCTCCTTCCTGCTCTGGGCGGGTTGGGGCCCTGGGAAGCTGGGGCCTGGGGCCTGGGTGGGGATGTCTAGGGCATATCAATAGAAGTAAAAGGCCAAGAACAAAGGAGGAACATTCGGTTTTGCACCAGTGAGAAGAACTCGCATGCAGTGGTTTGGGGTTAATTTGGGAACACTTAAGGACTTGGAGAAACTGAAATGTCCAGAGGTGTGTGACCAAGCTGGCTTGTGACTCAAAACCATGTCCTGTAAAGAATGCACAAAAGAAGCAAGGGTGGCCTTGGAGGGATGACTCAGAGGGACAGCGCTGGCAAAGGGAGCAGGGTCTGATCTAATCTGCAAGGTACTGGAAGCCAGGCACCAGAGACAGGCTCAGCTTCGTGCGAGGAAGGCCTCTCTGGTTAAGCATCCTGGGATGGGGCAGGCGGCTGCCTTAGAAGGCAGTGAGCTCCTGTTGATTGGGAAAACATTTATTGAGCACCTCCTGGATGCCAGGTACCGTACGATGTGCTGCAGGTGAGGTGTCAGCATCAACAACCTGCCTTTCAAACCCTGAGCTTCTTTGAGCTAAGAGCTATAAATGCCGATCGGGAAGGCAAAGCAGGAGGTTAGACGCATAGGGGACAGACAGAGCCTGTAGGAACTGGGGGAGAACTGCGAAGGCAGAGCAGCTTCGGGAGTCCTGCTCAGGATAGGGTTGTAGGCTGGGCTTCTTCCACTTTATTTGGGGAGAGCCATGCTGGGCCCCTAGGGAGCAGGTAAGTTGCCCACTTCTCTGCAAAGGCTGCACCCTGGGCGTGGCAGCCTCTTCCAGCCCAGAGTTTGGTCAGGTTGGCCGCCTCCTCCTGTAGGGCTGGGGTGCTAGGGTTGGATGATCTGATGATGTGGGACCTGGGCCCGTGCTAGGTCTACAGCAGCGGCCGCCACTCTGTGAGGATCACGGGCATCAGCAGCATCGACTTCCGAGCCGGCTTCTCCACTCAACCCTCTCTGGACCTCAACCACACCATTGAGTGGCCCTTGCAAGGTACCGAGGTCCTGGCCCTCGAGGTGATGCTGAGTTGCCATCTGAAAAGAGATGGGACTTGGCTTTGGGAAGTGGTAGCAGTTCAGGGTTGGGCTTTGCTGTCTGTCTGTGTGTGACTACGGACACAGCAGAGGCTAAAGTTGGGTCATTTTCCCATATCATAGTCATATAAACTGAGTTCCAGGGCCAGCGTCATGCCTGTCAGCCCCAGTCCATGTCACACTGTCATAATTTATCCTTAGAACATCCTCTCTGCAACCAAAGGCCTCCAGGACCCCATGCTGTCCCCTGTCCCCCTTATTACTGAGTTCACACCTTACCCTTTCTTTTTCTTTTTAATTTCTTCCTTCTTTTTTTTTTTATTCTGGAAGTATATATATACACACACATGTATGTACGTATACATACATACATAGTATACATATATATGTAAACGTTCGCCATTTCAACCGTTTCTACACGTGTAATTCAGTGATGTTAATTATGTTCACCACGGTATGCAACCATCACTACTATCCACTTCCAAAATTTTTCATCACCCTTAACAGAAACTCAGTTTCCCTTGAGCCATAACTCCCCTCCCCCTCACCTGCCCCTGGTGACCACTAATGAACTTTGACCTGTACTTCCCCTTTCTTTTTGTCAGAACTTGTCTGTCCAAAGTCCCACATCGTCAGTTTTCCAGTAAATACCAGGTTAACCAAACCCAACCCATTGCTGTCGAGTTGATTCCGACTCACAGCGACCCTATAGGACAAAGTAGAACTGCCCCATAGGGTTTCTAAGGAGGGGCTGGTGAATTCAAACTGCTGACCCTTTGGTTAGCAGCCATAGCTCTTAACCACTAACGCCATCAGGGCTCCTCCGAAAATACCAGATTAGCTGAAAAAAATAATAGGTGCTAATGAATTGATAGCTTGCCCTCAAAGGAGAACAATGCCTTACTACAAAGGAATGAATTGCCTGGTGGACGTCTAGATGCCCCAGAGGCTGCTGGGGGTTGGGGTAGCCTGGGAGGATGTTGAAGTTGGAGGCACAGGGTCAGAGTTTCCTGGCTGAATCTGCCCACCTGGGTCTGAGGGCATCTGAGCACTCCGTTCCTGTTCCACCTGGAAAAGGCTGGGCCCCAGGGCAGGCAGGGGCTCTGACTCAGCCTGCACGACCTCCACACCGGAAAATAGCATCTGATGGACAGATCAGGGGTCCGAACTTGGGGTTTGGAAAATATGGTCCTTCACCAAGGGGCCACTCAGCGGAATTTGCTGGGACAGCTCAGAAGAGAGGCTGTGAGGGGCCAGAAAAAGGCCAGACTGATTCCGTGGACCACTAAATAGTGACAAGGGGCAATGCGTGCCAGACCCTTAGATCTTTCTTTCAAGTCTGTAATCTGTAATGTTTGTTGTTCTTGTTGGCCCTCATAAGTTTCCCTGCCAGGGCCAGCAGTGACGTCTTTAAAGTGAAAAGGGGGCTGCTGGCTCATTTTGTGTTTGTTTTGCCAATAGCAAGAAGGAGGAGAAACAGGGAAACTTAGGTCCTGCTCCAAAGCCAGTCTTGGAGAGAAAAGAAATTCTAAATGTAGCGCTAGAGTGGGGATAGAAAACTGAAATGTCCCCAGGGCCAGTCCCCAGTGGAAGTGGGTGCCGGGAGTCATGTGACCCTCTTTTGCATTTCTGCTTTTGATAGAGATGGTGGGTCGAAGACAGTTTTATAAGGAAAAGCAGCAGGGCCATTGCAATGATAAATAGTGATTGACACTTGACCTCTGTGTTGGAGGTATCAGGGAATAGAGGAGACTGTGGCTAATTGGACAGTGGACTCCCCGACCACAGGGAGCAGCCACCACACGCCAAGAGTGGATTGTGACCACGTGAGGATGGGGGCCCGAGATCGATGCATTTCATTTTTCAAAAGAATCTGGAAATCTAGATTTTCATGTGCACTTTCCAGATTGTTCAATATTTCTCCAAAAATTTTAAGACATTTCATGGACCAAACCAACCATATCCACAGGCCCCTGGTTTGTGATCTTTGTGAGAAAAAGAAATGAATAACTGTCTGAAAAGAGAAAGACCTGACCAAAGTTCCAAAATCAGTTAAGGAAATTATGACACTTGAGCCCAGTTCCATCTGCTCTGGGATAGTGTGAAAAGTATCACATTTACATCAGGATAGAAAGGAAAATCAAAGAGAAGCTGAGCCTGGGGAAAGATTGGGCAGGAGTCAGAGCCCCACTAACCGGGATGTGTACCTGATCGGAGGCCATTCCCAGAAGCCTGCCTGGTGATGGCCAACCCCAGAGCTAACGGGGGTGGCGGCGGAGAGAAATGCCCCTTCCCAGCTCTACCCCATGAGAGATGGAGTCTGCGGAGATGAGGGAGTGAGAGCAACCATTTGGGAAGCATGGCCTGGACAGTGGTGTTTCAGGACCATGGACAGCAACAAGGGCCCCTCTCTCCGTATCTTACCCCCAGCATTAGCTGGAACAAGGGTAGGTAGAGAAGGCAGGGGAGTGGGTGAAGTACGACCAAGAAGGTTGGGTCCCTCAAGTGTGGCCCTGAGGCCCTTGCTTGGGGAGGACCATGGAGCCCACTGCAGACGCCAGCACCTCTTTCCTCAACCTTTCGTCTGCAGGGGTGCCCATCTCCCTGGTGATCAACTCCACAGGCCTGCAGGCACCTGGCCGCCTGGACTCGGTGGAGCTCTCGCACAGCTCAGGACAGCCCCTCCTGACTTTGCGCACGCAGCCCCTTTCCAATGGATCCACCCATCAGCTGTGGGGTGGGCCACCCTTTCAAGCTCCCAAGGAACGCTTCTACCTCAAGGTGAAGGGCGAGGACCATGAGGGGAACCCCCTCCTTCGTGTCTCCGGAGTTGCCTACAGTGGGGTGGCCCCAGGTGAGTGGTTGGCTCACTTATCCTCTAGCTCAGCTGCCTCCCTTGAAGGCCCATCTCTTCCTGGAAGACTTCCCTGATTAGATCAGATCAGCAAATGTTTGTTCATTAAGCTTTTATGGGCAGCTATTCCTTGCAAAGCATTATGCTAAAATATTAGAGATGCTTCAGAAGTGGTTCTCAGTTCAGGGACTTAGTAGAGTCATCCATCCATCCATCTATGTATCCATTCACCAGTCCATCTAACATTCGTTTTGCGCATCTACTATGTATCAGTCATGGTGTTAGGCACTTGGAGACACAACTGTGGGCAGGGAAGACATGAGTGTTTGCTCTTCCATAATCACCACCATCATTATTCTCATTATCATGGTAATACTTATTCTAGCAACCATTGTTGAGCACGTCCTTGCCATGCACTAGCTTGTTGACTGCTTACAATAGTTCTGAGATGTGTACCCGTTTTATAGATCAGAAAACTGAAACCACCCCCACCTTGCATGGCTGCTCTGAGGGTTCCTTAAGCTAATGCACATAAAGAGACAGCACGCGGGTGCTCAGAGGCTGCACTCAGACTATGGGAGCTGTGGACCAGGGCCCTCCACATGTGGCAGCTGCCATGGCATTCTTCCTGCTCACTTCCCCTCTCCCTCTGGAAGTGGCCTGGGGAGGAGCTCACAGAAGTGGATGTTATTGACATTCTGGCATCTCTTTGCCAGGGATCTCCGTGAAGGGAGATCCTTCGTCCACTTCAAAAAGGGATAGAGGCAGGGAAGATGCCCCTCTTCTCCTGGGCAGCTCTGGAGGCTGGCCAGGGTGCCCATAGTGGGGCAGGGGGCTTTGAGGACCTGAGTAGAGCAGGGCAGGGCTGGGTGAGGGAGATGGGATCCCTTCTTCTCAGCCTCCTGGCCTCCAGCCCCCTGCTGAGGTTCCTCCCTTGGTCTTTACAGCTTTCAGAAGGGATTTTCAGGAAGGAATTTCAAACGGGGAATAACAGCCTCTGTTTTCTCTCCCCTGTTCTTTCAGACAGATCCAAGAGTTTGGAGCTCAGCTCTGGCTTTTTGGTCTCCATCTCAGCTCTAGATTAAAGCGGAGGGATGTGGTTTGGGCTTTTGCTCTCTCTCGGATCCTCCAGGTCTGGGAGGCTGGAAGCTTGGCTTAGAGCAGGAGGCTGTGAGTTTGGAGATATGGGGGCTGTGAGCTCTGGGCCTGGGGTAGGGATCCCTGAACACTTTTGGCTCATGGATGTGGGGAGCCAGTGCCAGCTGTGCTGAGGCTGCCAGTGTGTAGGGGTGAGTGGGGGCTGCTTTGCACACAGCTGAGGACGTGGCTGGATGGTTCGACACCCCTCTCCCCTGGGATGTGGCAGGGAGCCTATAGCATGATGTCACCGCCTCCCTCCTGGCCCCCAGCTCTGTGCTCTGAGGAGATCTAGTGCATTGTCTCACCCTTGGAGCATCTCTGCTGGGGAGAAGGGAGAGGACAACATAAGAGGTTGACTGCAGGCCCAGGGGGTCACCACCCAGTGAGACACTCTTGGGCTGCGGTTGACCCCATGGTGGAGTTTCTCAGACTTTTCCATTGAAGTAGTTCTAACAGCCAAGGAAAGGGAGTGTGTCATCCCAAGACCAAGGGTCAAGGAGGGGGGTAGTGGTGTCTGGTGGGGGCCCCAAGGGGCTGATTGTAACTGTGAGATTTCGCCGAAGTCTCATTTTATCTTAAAAATGCGTGTGAATTTTGCATTCACAGCCATATTTTGGCAATGGTTGTTTTTAAGTAAAAAGGCTACCCTCCAACATCTTTGGATGAAGTGGACCCTCGGCAGAGCAGTTGCACAACCCCACCCATGTCGCTTGGGAGCCTGATCCCAGCCTGCATAGCATTTCAGCAGCTTTCAGAATGGCTGCAAGTTCTCTGTCAAACACGATGGAGCAAATGGTGACCCACAGTCGGGAAGGGACTTGTCTAACCAGCCAGTCTCAAGTTAAATAGTCTCACAAACCAGAAAGTACCATTAGCTTCAATTGATAACACTTTTGATGCATCGTGCATTGTGTCAAGTCCTTTCATGCACCATTTTCCACCAACTCCCACAGCAACAGAACGAGGTCAGTACTGTGATTACTCCCATTTCACAGAGGTAGAAACTGAGGCTTAGTGAGGTGAAACAATCTGTTCACGGTGGCCACCAGATGGTGGAGCCAGGGCTTGAGTCTTGGCCTTCTGGCCCCTGGTTCCTCCCTAGGGGTCTCTATGTACCTGGGTGTGGGGAAGGCAGGCTGTGGGCAGGAGGGAGGAACCCTGAGTCCTGGTCCTTGCTTGCAGGCTCCCCACTGGTCAGCATGCCCCCCACGATCCACGGCTACCTGCAACAGCCCCTGCTGGTCTCCTGCTCTGTGCACAGCACCCTCCCCTTCAGGCTGCAGCTGTGGCGAGAGGGAACCAAGCTGGGCGAGGAGAGGCACTTCCGGTGAGTGGCCGGTGGCCAACACGGTGTCCCCACCACAAGGCTGCTGGGACCCTGGTGCCTTGGAGGGATCTGAGGGGAGTAGGTGACAGGAAAGGGACCTTAGTCTCAGTCATACTATCCTCTTGGGCAGGGAGGGAGAGTGGGCCCAAGACCCATTACCCCATGAAAGGGCCATGAGCCTTCCTCAGCCTCCTGAAAACGTAACCACACAGGGCCTGAGTGCTGTCAGGCTCTATGGGGGTCAGGGCAAGAAGGACCCTCCAAGACCTTCCCCTTTGAATGGAAGTCCACAGCTCAGATCGGGGACAGGACTTGCCCAGAGTCACACAGCAGATCACGGAATTTGCAAGGTCTTGGTTGCTGCCTCTGCTTATCAAACCTCACAGAGGATTTGGGGTCTCCCCTCTGGGCAGGATTCAAGGGACCAAGGCCCCTGAGGGGCACATGAGACTTGAGGGGGGGTCCTGACCGGCGTTAGTGTGATTGTGTGTCTCCTGCTGTTCTGTGTTCACAGGGAGTCAGGAAACAGCAGTTGGGAGATCCCACGGGCCTCCAAGGCCGAGGAGGGGACGTACGAGTGTACGGCGGTCAGCAGGGCTGGGACTGGACGAGCAAAGGCCCAGATTGTCGTCACAGGTCTGTCTTTTTGGGCCCCTCCAAGTCCTCCCCCCCACCCCGTGGCTAGATTCTTCCCTCTAGGATTTCCTCCTGGGATGTCCCCATCCATGCGGTAGCGTGCCAGTCAGCCAGCTGCTGGGGACTGTTCACCACCCAGTTTCTGGCTGCCTGTGCTGCCACCTGCCTGCAGGCCCCTTTTTGGGGTGTCTCCCCTGGGAATGGCCTGTGGGTCTCAGTTGGAGGAAGACTGAGAACCCTGGCTTGTGTCGTGCCTGCCCTGCCCAGCCTTAATCCCTTGACTTCTTAGTCTGGCCTTTGGAGCGTGGCTGATCCCAGGTACTTATAGGGATCTCGCTGTCTCACATCCCTTGTCCCTTGTCACCTCCAGTTCCCCACCCAGCATGGCAGTATGGAGTCAGAGAAGGCTGGAAATGCCACAGACCATCTCAAAATGAAATTGGTTTTATATTATGAACTTCAGCTGTCTTGAAAAGAAAAGGAACCTAACGAACATGGAAAGATTAGCCACTCCACATTCTTTAATCTTAAAAAAAAAAAAAAGGCACACGTTCCTTGTAGAAAAGTTGGAAAATATAAACAAGCAAAAAGAAGATCAAAATCACTTGTAACCCATCCACTCTAAAGAGAACCTTGAGGGCATTTCCACTTAGTTCCTTCCAGACCTTTTCCTGCGTGTGCATTTTAACAAACACAGGATAGTATTAGACTGACTTACAACCTGCTTTTTATCACCCAACAGTACAGCATGTCATCAAATTTACTTCGATGGCATGAATTAATAAAATTTTGCTTTTTATAAATTATGAGTACGGAGAAATAGAGAGAATAGCATAAAGGAATGTATATGCCTATGGCTTAGATTTAACAATTGTTAACATCTTGCCAGCGTCATTGTTGCTTCAGTGGTAGGATTCTCGACTTCCATGCGAGAGAGAGACCCGGGTTTGATTCCTGGCCAGCGCACCTCATGCTCAGCCAGCACCTACTCCTCAGGGCAAACCTGTGTGTTGTGATGCCAAACAGGTTTCAGCAGGGCTTCCAGAAGAAGACAGACTGGGAAGAAAGGCCTGGCAATTTACTTCTGAAAAGCTGTTTTGGTCCTGCTGGTTTTGAGGCCTATGTCCCTGTGTTGGCTAGTCTCTCTTATGGCTTTTTCCTATCAAGATAGCGGTTTGCTTAGCTCTCCCCTCATTTGGGGCAGTGATCGTATTTCTGAATTTTGGCTGTTATAAATAGCCCTGCTGTTTGCACAGAGACTAGCTTTGTACACAGTACGCTTCCACCCTTGCTGGTTATTTCCGAGGCTTTATTCCCCAGGGTGGAATTATCGGCTCAGGGGGTGTGAAGAGTGGTGGAGTGCTTGTTAAATATTGCTGCTGGCTTTAGTGTGGAAGGCATGCATATGCCATGCAGCCCTGGGGGGGTGTGGCAGCAGGGGTGGAAGGAGCCCTCCCTCGGGTGGCGCTGCTCCTGGGGATGGAGAGCTGATGCTGGCTAACCACGCCGCTGGCCGGTGTGTCCTCAGGGATTGTGGTGTATGGTGCAGGCTGACCAGAGCCTTGGGGTTGGGGCTGGAGCTGGGGCAGGGCCTGCAAGATGGCCATTCCCCTCTTGTCGGTGCCTCAGATACTCCTGTGCTCGTATCCCTGCAGATCCCCCACCGCAGCTGGTCCCTGACCCCAACGTGACCGTGTCCCCAGGGGAGAATGCCATCCTGTCCTGCCAGGTCCTGGGTGAGGCCCCCTACAACCTGACTTGGATTCGGGACTGGCGAGTCCTGCCAGCCTCCGTGGGCCGAGTCACTCAGCTGGCCAACCTGTCCCTGGAGGTCAGTGGCGTCATCCCTAGTGACGGCGGGCGGTACCAGTGTGTGGCCAGCAATGCCAATGGGGTCACAAGGGCATCCGTCTGGCTCCTGGTGCGAGGTGAGTCTCTTCTTGCCACTTCTGTCTCTACTATTCAATACACTACCTAGCATTTACCTCAGGAGGCATCAGTCTATCCCTCTGCCTCACACATCATCTCTGACAGGGAACGTCAGCCCTTCCTGTGTTTTCTGCATCTTTAGGGAAAGAGGATCCTGTAGCCTCCTGTGACTACCTGTGCCAAAGCCTAGTGGTGCTCACTGTTGGGAAGTTCATCCTAATATCTAACCTGAGTTTCTACTGCTATAGGCCAGACCAATTTCATCTTGTCCTGTCCTTTCCTCCTGCTATTGAGTACCTCTATTGTCGCTCCCCTCGTCCCTCTTCTCAAGGTGTAGGGCAGGTATCAGGATACTGGAAACTTGTGAAAGCCCAGAGGTCAGATGTGCTTGGCAGGGTTGGACAGCAGCAACCAGATGGGGGTGGAGGAGGCAGTGGAAAGAGCACTGGTCTGGGAGTTATGAGACTTAGGTTGTGGCTTCAGTTCTACCCAGGATTTAGGCAGATCCTCCATCTTAGGGCACTGTTTCCTCTAGTGTAAAAATAAGGGTGTTGGAGGTTGAGAATTTAAAGGCTTAATACGTTGTGGGGTTGTTAACCAATGTCAAAAAACAACATGTGTACTACTATTTCATGAGAAACTATTTGCTCTGTAAGCTTTCACCTGAAGTACAATAAAATATATATTAAAAAAATAAAAAAAATAAAAAAAAAAAAATAAGGGTGTTGGAACAAGCTTTCTCTCCCATGTAAGCTACTTTTGCTTGGCAGTGGCTGTCTTGGATGTGTTGAGAAGATTCTGAGGCCATAGCCAGGAAGGAGATCTATTAGCTGTGTGTGCCATGGGTGTGGGAGGGCTGTGCTTGCCATTTCTAGATGGGATGGCCAAGAAGTCTGCTGGAGCCTGACAAGTCTGTTGTACTGTGAGCTTCAGAGAGCCAGGATAGAGCATAAGTTTGGGGCCAATTCTGGGGCAGCCTTTGTGGTTCACCAGAAAGGTCCCTGGGGACCAGAGCCATCCCAGCCCTGGCAGCTGCCTGACATCTCCTTAAGTCTCTCCAAGCAGGACTTCAGGGAGCTTGTGGCTTCCAGACTGGGGGATGCTGGGAAATCCACTCTCCATGTGACTCAGGGGTTCCTCTGGGTGGCCGCCTGGTCCACCCACTCCCAGGGAAGCCACTCCCAGGGGTTGAGGCCCTTTGGGCCTTTGCTTCTTTTCTCTCACGCATCTATGACTACAGGGAACGGGGAGGGGGCTGAGCCCTGGTGACTGGGATGGCATGGCTGCTCTGACAGGCTCTTCCTTGCCTGCCCCCTCTTTGGGCTCCAGAGGTCCCGCAGGTCAGCATCCATACCAGGTCCCAGCACTTCTCCCAGGGTGCAGAGGTGAGGGTCAGCTGCTCAGCTTCTGGGTACCCTGCACCCCACATCTCCTGGAGTCGAGAAGGCCGCACCTTGCAACAGGACAGCAGGTGAGGGGCCCAGGATGCAGGGCTCCAGGACTGGGAGCAGGTGGATAAGGATCCCAGAGCACTTGTGCCGTGTGGCCTCTGTGGGCCTTGGTCTTCTTGCCCATACATGGAGGCGGGGAGTGGGGGTGGGGGGCGGGGGGGTTGCATTTGCCCTGCCTTCCCCCTGGGATCATTTGAGCCTCAGGAACATCAAGGGGCAGCAGTTTGGGCGCAGCGGTCAGGAGCACAGGCTCTGGAGTCTGACAGATGTGCATGGTTGACCATGCAAGCTGGTGACCTTGAGCAAGTCCTGTCGCCTCTCTGAGCCTCATGAATTAAATGAGACAATGCACGTAAAGTGCCCAGCACACAGCTCGGTACAGAGCAGACTGGCAGTCAGTGGAGAATGTGGTCGCTAAGGATGTTGTGAATTAATTTGTTGTTAATGGTGGCCATAGAGCAACCCCTTGACCTAACCAGCCCGCACTAACCAGCCCCTGCTATGGGACATGTTGTTTTTATGGCCTGACTCCAGAGTCCTTGTGGATGCCCAGGGAATGCTGATCATTCAGGGAGTAGCCCCAGAGGATGCTGGGAATTACAGCTGCCAGGCTGCTAATGAGGTTGGCACAGACAAGAAGACGGTCACTCTGTACTATACAGGTACTAGGACCATGAGCACAGCAGGAGAGGGCCCCTCCTCTTTCCCTCCCTCTGTCCCTCCTGCCCTCCTGCCCTCCCCCAAATCTTTATTGAGCATCTTCTCTGTGCCAGGCTCTGAGGTAGAGCAGTGAACACATGGCCTTTGTCCAGGTGGAGCTTATGTTTAACAGGGAGGCAGAAAACAAACATGCAAATAGATAACTCAGTCAGATACTTTCTGATGGTGAAGGTCCTTTGAAGAAAATAGAGTGGGGTGATGTACTGGAGTGATGGGAGGGTGAGGGTGAGAGGGAAGTGGCTCTGAGGAGGGGACCCTGGCCAGAGCTGTGGACAGGAACAGCATTCCAGGCAAAGGGACTGGCAGGGCACAGGTCCTGAGGTGGGCATGGACCTGGTGTTCTCAAGGGGCTTCAAGGATGCTGGGATGGAGTGAGTGGAGGTGGGGTGGGAGAGGAGGGGAGAGAGAGGGGGATGGAGTGGGACCTTATAGGATTTTGGCTTTTATTCCAGGTTAAATGAGGAGCAGTAGGGGGCTTTGGGAGGTTTTGGTCAAGAGAGTGATTGACTTTAATTTAAGGTCGAAGGTGGGTAGGAAGCTTCTAAAAAACTGGCTATAGCCAGATCTTTCTGGGGTGACTGTCCCTGATGGGTGGGGGTGGGGAAGAGGCAGGGCCCTGGAGCTCTGCCTCTGGCCCCTCAGGCCTGATTCCAAATTCACCATATCCCCTTCCCCCCACAGACCCACCTTCAATCTCTGCCGTCAATGCTGTGGTGCTTGCTGAGGTCGGGAAGGAGGCCGTGCTGGTGTGTAAGGCATCTGGGGTCCCTCCGCCACGGGTCATCTGGTATCGAGGTATGCTGGGTGGGGAGGTAGGCCTGAGGAATTATCCACTGGGGCTCTGGAAAATCAGCTTCTCAGAAAGGTCATTGGGGAGCAATGAGAATGGGGTGTCTGGAAGGGCTGGCGGGTTCCAGCAGCCCCCCACTCTCGCTGCCAGCCCAGTCTCAACACAGCTATACAGGGTCCTGTTCTCATGGAGTCATAGGAGCCCCCAGAGTCAGCAGGGCTTGAGCAGCCTAACACCTTGGCCTCCTGTGGTGCCCTCCCACTTGTCCCAATGCTTTCTTATCTTTGTTCCAGGAGGTCTTGAAATGATTCTGGTCCCGGAGGGCTTCAGCTCTGGGACCCTGCGAATCCCGGCAGCTCAGGAGAGGGATGCTGGCGTCTACACCTGTCGAGCAATCAATGAGCTGGGTGATGCCTCTGCGGAAATCCGGCTGGAGGTTGGACGTGAGTATATACCTTGCCCCTACCTTCTCCATTTTTGCACCCCCTCCAGCCCTGGGCCCAGCCTCTGAGAAGGAAAAAGAGAATTCCCCAGAGTAGACTGCCAACATGGAATTGCATCGTGTGAATCCAGAGCATGTGGGTACAAGGGATAATTAGAAAGGCAACAGTGTATGAGTTATCTCTTGCTGCGTAACAAATTGCCCCAAAACTCTGTGGCTTAAACAGCACATATTTATTATCTCACAGTTTCTGAGGGCTAGGAATCGGGGCATGGCTTCGCTGGATGGCTCCAGCTCAGGGTCTCTCACGAGATCGCCATCAATAGGTTGGTAGGGGCTGCAGTCATCTGAAGGCTTGACTTGGGCTGGAGGATCCACGCCAAGCTGACTCACATGGTTGTGGGCAGGACGCTTCAGTTCCTTGCCATGTGGGCCTCTCCATAAGGCTGCTCACAACATGGCTTCCCATAGAGCAAGCGAGGAGAGAGAAAGAGAGAGAACCCAAGATGGAAGCCACAGTCTTTTACAACCAGCAACAGTCTTGGAAGTGACATACCACCACTTTCACCTTATTCTATTGGTCACACAGACCAACCCTGATACAATGTGGGAGGGACTACTGAAGGGTGTGAATACCAGGAGGTGGGAATCTTTGGGTTCACCTTAGAAGCGGCCTACCACAGAGACAGTTTGGTTCAAGCTTGCGCATTGACCTCCTGAAACAAGAGTTCGAGTCTGGCTCCATCACTTACCATCTACCTGCTTTGGTCAAGTAATTGAACCTCAGTTTCCCCATCAGTAAAATGGGGCTGACCATATGCCCTCCCTCACTGGGTTGCTGTGAGGGTTAAATGAGCCGGGCATATAATGCTAAGCACAGGGTCTGGCCCATAGTAAGGACTTAATAAATGAAGGGATTATTGTCCCCTTTTTGCAGATGGGGAGCTTGGATTTTTCTATGGCCAGTACGTGGCCTTATCTGTGATTTCTGTGATGTCTAAGTGCCAGGCCTGGATTCCAGGCACTGGGGATTGCTCGGAAGCCGTGGGCACAGCTCCTTGGCATGCTGAGCTGGGGCGGATTGGGCTCTGAGGGTTTGCTGTAGCCACGGCAGAAGAGACAGGTGCTGGAAGTTGGGGAAGCACAGAGAATTGAGAATGTGCTCATCCGGGCCAGGTGGCCAGGTGGGGCCGGGGTTGGGGTGTGGTCAAAGGGCTCCCCAAGGAGAACAGGGCCCAGGCCTGTCTCCCAGGCACTTGGCTGGGGCTTCGAATCAGCCCAATTAGAAGGGTCTGGCTCCTGGCAGAAACAGTGCCATCTAAGGGTTGGGGTCCTCCCAGGCTTGGGGGTCCTTCGCCTTCATTCCTTCATCCATTCCATCACTTACTTCTCCAGTACGTGGCCACTAGGTGCCCGTGTGCCAGGCCCTGTATTGGGTGTAAACGACAGGCGAGTCACGCTTCTGCTTGCCTGTTGCTCATGGAGTTGAAGACAGAAGAGAAAACAGGCAACTAGAACCCAGTGTGCTGAGCGTGTGGAAGCGGTATTCTCAGGGGTCTGTGGGGACCCAGAGAAGGGGGCTAACCCCACAGCGGGGACTGGAAAGGCTTCTTGGAGGAGGTGATGTCTAAGCTGAGGCCAGAGGAATCAGCCAGGTGAAGAGCTGGGAAACAGTATTCCAGGCAAAGAGAACAACATGTGCAAATCTCCCAATGGCACAGGAAGTGAGGCAGGGAGTGAGATACAGAGGGGCGGAGGAGAGGTGAGGCCCTGGCTGCTATGGATCATTCTGGGCCTCAAGAACCGGGCGTAGGAGTTTGGGCTTTGTCCTTCGAATGGTGTTGGGAGGTTTTAAGGAGGGATGTGCTCAGACTTTCCCTATAGAGAACGGCTATGTGGCTGGACTCTTGGATGGGGCAGTCTGGATGTGGGAAGCTGTGAGCTTGGGAGCCTGATACTAACAATAATAAAAATATTAGCTATTTACCATGTTCCAGCTCTGAGAATGTTTCATGTACTAACTTATTTAATTCTCCCAAACAATGCTTTGAGATACATGCTATCATTTATCCTCTTAACAGATAGGGAAAATGAGGCACAGAGAGGTTCAGTGACTTGCCCAAAGTCACACAGCTGTCAAGTGGCAGAGCTGGAATCTGAACCCCAGAGTCTGTGCCATTAATCTCTGCACACTGTGGCTTCTAAGGATGGAGCTGGACTTGCTCCTGCTGCCCACCAGCTGGGTGAGCTTGAGAGGAGGTCACTTCCCCTCTCTGAGCCTCAGGCTCCTCATCTGTAAAATGGTCTTAGAGATGCTGTGTGAGTGAGAGATAAGAAATACCTGGGCCACAGTGGGCTCTGATAAATGCTGCTGTCGCTGTTATTAGCCAGCAGGTTCTGGATGAGCAGTGAGGTGAGGGTGCTCTGGGGGTGGTGGGGTCACACTTGACATCGCTATGAGCAGGCATCCCTTCTTGCTCCCCGTCTGACTTCTTCTCAGCAAATCTGGTGTCTTTGGGTCCCAGACTGACATGCCTGCCTGGTCCTGTTCTTTCCCCTCTGCCCTTGGCCTTGGGGTCATTTCCCCATGTCAGAGGAAGGAGGTGCCTGGCACCCCAAAGCAGAGCTTCTGGGCCACTGGGCCACTGGGCCACTGGCAGCCTCTGGCCTTAAGTCAGGGAAGGGCTGGAGAATGGCCCAGCACCTGTGGGGCTGGGGCAAGCCAGCCTGGCAATGGCGGTGGGAAATTGAATTTCCTGCCCATCTGGGTGGCAGCTGTGGTGCAGCCTTCCTGGCCAGGCTAGCAGAGCCTTCCGGGACAGGGAACGAGCGGGAGCTGTGCCTACTTTCGGCTGTTGAGCTGGAAACTGGCTTCCTGGAGGCATTTCGGGCCCAGGAAGGAGGGCAGCCTCCTCCTGCACCGACACTGAGTGGCTGTGTTTGTGGGCCAGCCTGCAGAGCACTTTTTAAATTTTTTTTATTGTTGTAGTTTAAAGAAGTTTACATTTCAACTTAGTCTCCCATACAAAAATTTATACATACATTGTTATGTGACTGTAATTGCTCTCCCCATACTGTGACAGCACACTATCTCCTCCTTTCCACCCCTGATTCCCTGTGTCCATTCAACCAGCTCCTAACCCTCTCTGCCTTCCCATCTCACCTCCGGACAGAAGCTGCCCATTTAGTCTCTTGTATCTCCTTGAGCTAAGAGGCACACTCCTCATGAGTATCACTTTGTGTCCCATAGTCCAGTCCAGTTCCTGTCGGAAGAGTTGGCCTCGGAAATTGTTTTAGTTCTGGGCTGATAGAGAATCCAGGGGCCATGCTTTCCGGGGTTCCTCCAGTCTCAGTCAGACCATTAAGTCTGGTCTTCTTACTAGAATTTGAGTTCTGCACCCTACCTTTCTCCTGCTCCATCCAGGACTCTCTGTTTTGTTCCCTGTCAGGGTGGTCATTGGTGGTAGCTGGACACCATCTAGTTCTTCTGATCTCAGGCTGATGAAGCCTCTGGTTTATGTGGCCTTTCTGTCTCTTGGGCTAATACTTTCCTTGTGTTTTTGGTGTTCTTCATTCTCCTTTACTCCAGGTGGTTGGGACCAATTGATGCATCTTAGATGGCCCCTTGCAAGCTTTTAAGATCCCAGACACCACTCACCAAAGTAGGATGCAGAACGTTTTCTTAATAAGCTTGCAAAGCTCTTTTGCAGCATCTTCTGGGCCTGGCTTTTGGCAATTAAGAGTCCTAGGTCAGTGTCTGGGTCCTGCTGCTAATTTGGCCAAGTTATTTACTTCTCTGAGCCTCACTTTTCCCTTCTGTGAAATGGGGATAATAATAGAGCCTTGCTCATAGGGTTCTTGAGAGATTTAATAAGATAATATGCTTAGCTCAGGGTTTGCATGGAATGAATAATCAATATACTTAAGCACACTTCCTACCTCCTGTGCTATGGCCTGGGCTGGGCTAACAGCGGTTTGGTGAGGGGGTAATTAGCCCATGGCTGGTGACCAGGGCTCTGCTCTGCCACAGGCACCTGCTCCCTGAGTTAGTGCTCTTTCGATTACTTAAAAAAACTGCCCTGAGCTAAGATGTCTGTGCTCTCTAAATGTTCACCCGTCTCTCTTTCTATCCTTTCATTTCAGTCCCTGCTTCTTATTCCCTTACTCCAGAGGACCCTATTTGCTGGGTGGATGAGCAGGGGAGCAGGGTGCATGCTTCTGAGTGTGCTAAGGACCCCCTGGCCAGCCTGGGGGAGCAGGCAAGAAGCAGGGCCAGGCTGTGAGAGGTGTGGCCAGCATTGGGGCCTCCTCCAGCAGATGCAGCAGGTGGCTGGGGGCCTGCGAGACCCTTTAGGGGCCCATGGAAATGTTCTAATTTTAACTTCTTTTTTTTTTTTTTTATTGTACTTCAGGTGAAGGCTTACAGAACAAATAGTTGCTCATGAAACAGTAGTACACATATTGTTTTATGACGTTGGTTAACAACCCCACAACATGTCAACCCTCTCCCTTCTCGACCTTTTTTTTTTTTGGTGAAAATATGCATAGCCAAAGATACACCATTTCAAAAATTTCTACATGCACAGTTCAGTGACATTGACTATGCTCTTCCAATTGTGCTGTTATTCTCACTTTAGATGAAGGCTTACAGAACAAAATAGTTTCTCATTTAACAGTTAGTACACATCTTGCCCTATGATGATGGTTAACAATCTCACAACACATCAACACTATGCTTACTCAACCTTGGGTTCCCTATCACCAGCTTCCTTGTCCCCTTCTGCCTTCTGGCCCTTGTCCCTGGACTACTGTACCTCATTAGTCCCATTTGGTTTTATGAGGCCGTCCACTCCCCAGCTGAACAGTGAAGCTCGGAAGTGACTTCACCACTGAACTAAAAGGGTGTCTGGGGGCCATACTCTTGGGGTTTCTCCAGTCTCCTTTAGGCCAGTAAATCTGGTCTTTTTCTTGTGAGTTAGAATTTGGTTCTACATCCTTCTCTCGCTCTGTCCAGAACTCTCTGTTGTGATCCTGGTCAGAGCAGTCAGTGGTGGTAGCCGGGCACCATTTAGCTGTACTGGACTCAGTCCGGTGGAGGCCTTGGTAACTGTGGTCCATTAGTCCTTTGGACTAATCTTTTCCTTGTATCCTGTTCTCTTCAATCTCCCTTGCTCCCGAAGGGATGAGACCAGTGGAGTATCTTAGATGGCTGCTTACGGGCTTTTAAGACCCCAGACGCTACTCACCAAGGTAGAATGTAGAACATTGTCTTTATAAACTGTGTTATGCCAATTAAGCTAGATGTTCCCCGAGACCATGGTCCCAACAGCCCTCCACCCAGCAATTCAGTCCCTCAGGGAGTTTGGATGTGTCTGTGGAGCTTTCATGACCTTTCCTTGTACAAGCTGTGCTGGTTTCCCTTGTATTGTGTACTGTCTCACCCTTCACCCAAGATACCACTTATCTATTGTCTATTTAGTATTTCCCCCCCACCCCTTCCAACCCTGGTAACCAACAAAGATTGTTACATTTTGTGTGCGAACTTTTTCATGGGTTTTTACAATAGAGGTCTCATACAATATTTGTCCTTTTGTGATTGACTTATTTCACTCAGCATAATGTCCTCCAGTTTCATCCAGGTTATGAGATGCTTCACAGATTCATTGTTGTTCATTCTCATTGCATAGTACTCCATCGTGTGTATGTACCATAGTTTGTTTATCCATTCATCTGTTGATGGGCACCTAGGTTGTTTCCATCTTTTTGCTATTGTGAACAGTGCTGCCATGAACATAGGTGTGCATATGTCTATTCGAGTGACGACTCTTATTTCTCTAGGATATATTCCTAGGAGTGGGATTGCTGGATCGAATGGTATGTTAATTTTAACTTCTTTTAAAATCAGAAGAAAAAAATGAATAGAACAATAATGAGCAGATAAAAATGAAGATGCCTGGGATGTAGTTGTCTTTATACCATTGCAGTTGTAAAATATCACTTTTATTATTTCGTTATGGAAGAAGGAGCCCTTGACAGTCGTCCTATGGCCCATGCCAGTGTGGCCGCAGCTCCAGGCCCAGTTGCAGGAACTTTAAATGGGGGAAGGATTCTTCAAGCCCTCAGGGGAGGGGCTGTGAAGGCCATCTCCCCCGACCCACTCCAAAGCTCTGCCCTGGCTCAGTCACAGACACATCAATGTCTCTGAAGGTGTCCCCTCAATGCAGGGCAGGCCTCTGCCCACCCTCTCTCCCAGCCCACCTTGTCTATGTGCGCACTCTTGGAGCTGCGGACTCCTGCTCCTCAGACTCCAGACAGCTCTCCCTCCCTCCTCTTGGCCTCCTGGGGAGCTGGCTCCACCACCAGCAGCCTTGCCTCTCAAGCTCTGAGCCAGGGAATGGGAGGATGGCAGAGGAGACGGGGGGCTGCAGGGCCTGTGGTCTCTGGGCAATGGTAAGGAAGGAGCCCTGAGATTTTAAGGTATTGGAAATGTAGGGTATTTTAGGGGTAAAAATCAAGTTACCTCTTTCCAGAGGGGGAAATTGAGGCCCAGAGTGGTAAAGGGATTCACCCCTGGGTGTCCTCTGGGATGGAGGCAGTGTAGGGGGCCTGCCCATGCCTCAGGCCTTCAGGCTGGTGCCCCAAGCTCTGAGGGTAAGGAAGGCATCACCTCTGTCATTGTCAATTTACCGTCGGTGTTAGAGTCCACAGGGGCATTTCCCCCTGGGAAATCCCTGGGAGGGGAGTGTGGCTGGCACCTGCTGGGTCCAGTTCCCGGCATCCTCAGCTCCTCTGAAGAGTGCTCCCTGCAATCAATCAGTAGCCTCACTGCAAGCAGGAGTTGTTTGCCTTTAAGCTGCCCCAGCCACCGCACTCCCCTGGGGGTGTGCGTCCTTCCCTCCTTCAGTTCTTCCTTCTTTATATATTTATGGAGCACCTGCTATGTGCTGGCTGCTGTGCTGGGCACTGGTGGGGGGACAGCCTTGGACAGGTGGGCAGTCCTGCCCTGTGAAGCTCCTGTCTTATTTACTTGATCTGGGTCTGTGAGCACCAGGAGGGCAGGACTGTGGCTGGCAGAATCCTCTTGTGTCCCCAGGGCTGGCTTGTAGTGGGGCTTTCAATAAATGTTCGCCAGTAAGTGAACCAGTAAATGGATGGAGGGCAGGGTGGGAGGTGAAGCTCGTGGCGCAGCTGGACTGCGGGGCACTGTGAGCCTTTCTAAGGTACCTGGACTTGGCCCTGAGCGTCCTTGGGAGCCAGGGGTGCATTGTCAGCAGGGGATCCAGAGTTGAACTGGCGCGCGGAAAGGTCACTCCTGCTCCCACAGTGAGTGTGGGTTGGTGTCGGTGTGGGAGGCTGGGAGGCCAGCCTGGAGATGCCATGATGGCTAGGCGGGTGCTGGGTGTCTGAACTCAATGGACAGTGACAGGATGAGGAAGAGGGAAGATGGTGGGAATGGTAAGAGGTAAGACCCTGCCCACCTGGGAGGTGATGGAGAGGGCAGTGCCAGGGGTCCAAGGGCTCAGCTTTGGATTTATTGTGAGTCAGGGGCCTGGGGGACACCCAGGGGGAGGCTGGACAGGGGGCAGCTGGACACAGGCTTTGGAACTCAGCACGAGGCCTGGGTTGGAGAAAGATTTGGGTGAGGGTGTCACCTTGGGCATGGCCAAGATTTGGTGTGTGTGGGCAGGGAAAGGGGAAGGGCAGAGGCAGCCCTGAGCTGCCCAGCAGGGGGACCAGGGCATCCCCTAAGGTGGCCAGACCCTCCTGTCCCGGCCTCCTCCCTCCCCCACCTGGTAGCTAGCATTCTTCAAGGGGTATCTCTTTCCTATTGGGTATTCCAGCTTCCCCACACAGAGCCCCTTCCCCACAAAGAGGCAGCCATGACCATCAGCTACACTCTACCTGGGCCTTGCTGGGGCACCATCCAGCTGTCTCTGGGCCAGGGCAGAAGGCTCATGCCTGGGGAAATGAGACGGTGGTGAGGACAGCTCGCCTGTCCCTCCCTGAGTTACTGTAGGGGGTTACCTGGGATCTATGTGAGGAGGGGGCTCAGAGCCTAAGAGGAGAGGTGGCTGAGTCTTGTGGATGAGGCCCCGGGAGGAGCACTGGACTGGGAGTCCACCTGTCCTAGTCCTACCCTGCTGATGTGCTGCAGGACTTGGGACCAGCTCTTCTCTCCTCTGGGCCTCAGTCTTTCATCTGTACAGTGAGAGGCCAGATGGACCAGAGGACCTTCTAGGCCTGGCATGCCAGGGTTCTGGGCACCACCTTGTTTGGGGGCTCCAGGAGAAGCAGGGCAGTGACTGCACAGAGAAGCCTAAGATGTGGTTTTCTGAATGTGTCAGCTGAGTCCAGGACTTGGGCTGCTTTGGGTTTCACCCAGGCAAGACAATGGAAGAGGTGGCTGTGGCTGTCACCCAGCACCTGGAGGAGGGAGGGCATGTCATGGTTGAGAGCCTGGACTTTAGCATCAGCCAGACCTGGGCTCTGATCCCAGCTCTACTGTTGACTTCAAGCTGTGACCTTGGGCAGATTCCTTAAACTCTCTGCTCCTCACTTTCCTCATCTGTGAAATGGGGATTGTGATATCTACCTTAGGAGTTTATTGAAACGGTGAATGAAACCATGTTTCTGAAAGGACTTGTCACAATGCCTGTCACTTAGTAGGCATTCCAAATGCTATTTGCTATGCCTGTCATTTGCTTCTTATTATAAGTGAGCTGTCCCTTCTTAGGTGGGAGGCTCAGGGCCAGGCACTAAGAGTGGGGTAGGAAAGAGAGTGGGTGTCAAAGGATCCTAGAGTCAGGAGACAAAGCTGAGCGGGAGGGGGGACAAGAAGCAGTCAGAGGGTAGTTAGAGGAGGAAGGAGCTCGGCGAAGCTGGGCAAGGCAGGCTGTCCTGGTACCTGGTCCTGGGGCTCAGCCTCAGCCCTGCCTAGGGTGGGGGAGGGGATGGCAAAGCCATATCTCCTGGGGCCACGGCTCAGCAGGACCAGTGACCTTGTCAGGACAAGCCTGGAGCTAATGATTTCTGGGATTCTGAGTCACAGGGGCTGCCAGACCCCATGAGAAGGGAAGAGGCGTGTGGGTGGTGTCTGAGGTGAGGTCCAAGACTGTCTTCCTCCTTGCAGTAATTTTCCAAGTTGTGTTTATACCGCCCTGGAACTTCCCTAATCCCTGAAGCCAGAGGGAATTTTGATGTCATGATTTGGATGGGCAAGGGAAGTTTCTGGAGAAGGATGGAAAGAACAAAGGGATGGAGGTTTTTCCATGTTGCTGGACTCAAAGTGCTAAATACAGGACGGGGACCTCCCTGGTGGGTGGGTCTGGGGAGAGCGACCTGTGGACAGTGCCAGGAGGTGGGGTCTGGGCCTGTCTGGAATTGGATCTACCTGTTCCTGCCTGATGACGGACAGAAAGGATCAGGAGTTTCTTCCTCCTTTCCCCTCCGGCCCCGCCCCGATTATAAAAGTAACACAACACTTAGAAAATAGGTTTGGAGGAAAACCACACATTGTTAACAGTGATTACTTTGGGGGTAGGGTATGAGATTTAGGGTGTGTGGGTCAAGAATTAGAGAAATTTCCACCCCTTTTGTATTGTTTGAATTTTTTATAACTCAGGTGACCAGGATGGTCCTTGTTTGGGGCTGTTGTTGTGGTGTAGTTATTAATATGCCCCTTTTTACTCTTGGGGAGTCCTTGGGTGGTGCAGACGGTTAAGACGCTTGGCTGCTAAACTGAAAGGTTGGAGGTTTGAGTCCACCCAGAGGTGCCTTGGAAGAAATGCCAGATCTACTTCTGAAAAATCATCTGTGGAAAACTGTATGGAGCACAGTTGTACTCTGACACACATGGGGTCACCATGCATTGGAGTCAACTTCAGGGCAACTGGTTTTGGTTTGATTTTTCACTCTTGAGCATCTGTTTGGACCCTAAGTTCTAAGATCACGTTGTTTATAATGAGCGCGTTTTAATTTTGTAATAGAGTTTTACATTCTCGTTACACAAAGTTCGGCACACACGGAAAGGTGTAGAGAAGAGTAGAGAGGACCTATAATTCCCCCATGAGGTTGGCCCTTTGCGGTGGCTCAAAGAGAAAGGACCGTGGAGGTTGTTGCCTGAGCCCAGCCAGCCCTTCCTGGCTTTGTTCTCCATTGGCAGAGGAAGCCCCCTATGGCCAGGGATGTGGAGGTAGTGGGGTGGGCAGGGGAGGAGAGTCTTAGAGGTGGTGGGGCTCCCCTTCAGCCCCCATGTGGGTCCCAGCCCAGCCAACAGTGATCAGAATCAAACTTGGCAACATGCACATCCTGTGCCTTTAGCGTGTCATACAGGCCCTCAGAGGTGGGCTTCTCAGGAAGCGTTGCAGGCAGGAGTGGGTGTGTTGTTCCCCTGCACAGTTAGGGCGAACGGAGCCCCTGCGACCCCACCCAGGGGTGCGCAGCCTGGTGGTGGCCACCATCCCGCCAAGGGCTGCTCCCCCGGCCCTCGTCCATGAGAGCACTCCAGCAGGTGGAGCCAGCCAAGCTGAGGTTGGACCTGGAGCCCTGGACAGGAGTCAGCTCCCCAGGCTCACAAGGGCGAGGGTGGAAGAGGGGAGCCTCCCAGTGATGCAAGGGGAGCAGAGGGGAGGCAGGTGTCTAGAACAGTCCCCCGGTGGCCGGGTGGGGACAGCCGCCAGAATGGCTGACCTGTCACTTCTCTGCAGATGCACCCCGGCTGATGGAGCCGCCCCGGGACGTCACTATGGAGCTGGGGAGAAGCGCCCTCCTGGTGTGCCGGGCCACAGGCCACCCGCCCCCAGCAATCACCTGGCGCCGCAGAGATGGCCAGCCGCTAGGGCGGAGCAGCAGGACAGGGCAGCGGGATCCAGGAGTGCTATTCTTTGGAAGTAAGAGACTGGGGTTGTGGACGGGGAGGTGCCACTGCTTCTGACGCCCTAAACCCCTAGGCCAGGCCAGGAGCAGGACTCTGACCTCCAGCACTGACCAGGATCAGGCTGACGGGTGATCACACATTGGCTGGGTAAGCCTGGCCAAGTTGTTCCTCCACTCTGAACCTAGTAATAATGGTGTTAATGACACTACCCCACGTGGGGTTAACACCAGTACCACCTTCTAGGGTTGTTGTGTGGGTTACTTGAGGTAATACACAGTAAGCACTTAGCGTGGTTCCTGATCCATAGTAAGCGCTGTGTAAGTGTTCGCCCTGACTTACCACTACCGCTGCCACTACGTCCACTACCACTAGTACTTCTATCACTACTGCCTGCTACTTCTGCTCTTTCTACTTCTACTGCTACTGTTTCTACTACACCACTGCATCCACGCTGAGAATCTACCATCGGTACCTCCACGGCTACTGCTTGTACTACCGTACGTCTACTTTCATGTTTCGCACTACTACAGGCCCGCTGCCGGGTGCTCTATTTGCATCATCGCATTGACCCCTCCTGATTATACTACAGGGTACGGGTAATTATCCCCATTCTACAGAGGAGCAAACTGAGTCCTTCTCATCCTTCCAAGGCCCAGTGGTGCCCCCCGATCCCTCTTCTCTCTGCCATCTCCACCCTCTCACCTGTACCTTGAAGGGCCAGGCTGTGTGGCCTGCCGGCCAACTTCAGGGGTGGCCTCTGCCCCAGGACACAGCCCCAAGGGGCTCCTGCAGGCCTCTGGGGGTGCGGAGGGCTTTCCCCGCAGCCTGGGGAGCTGGAGATTCGTGGGGGCTGGAGCCAGGGCATGCGCTGGTGGTCAGGTTTCCTCTTTCCTGTCTTTCAGGTGTGACTTCTGAAGACTGGGCTCCGTACGTCTGTGAAGCTCGCAATATCTTTGGGAAAGTGCAGGCAGAGGCCTGGCTCATTGTCACTGGACACGGTGCGCTGGTGGATTGGGAGAGGCTGGGAAGGCGGGGGAGATGGGGAGTGGGTCCTTCCTCGGGAGCAGCCAGGCCACGGGCACCCCCAGGGAGGCCTCGTATGACCACCCCCATCCTTTGGGACAGATGTGTCCATGCCAAGTTCTCCAAGAGGAACATCTGTATCCCCACTTCCTGGGCAGTGTCTGGGGGCCCTTCGACCCTTTAGGATCCCCAATCCTGATGTGCCCACTTGGGAAGGGGAGGGTGGGAAGCAGGGTCTCTATCCCCTGATGACACCACACCGGGAGTCCAGTGTGACTGACACCACCTCTTTCCCCACAGCTGCCCCACAGATCGCCAGTGGTGCCTCCTTGGTCCGGGTCCTGGAGGGGCAGCCCGTGTCCCTGCCCTGCATCATCCTGGCAGGGAGGCCCCTTCCGGAGAGGCGCTGGCTGAAGGCCGGCCGGCCTGTGAGTGCTAGGCCCCTGAGGGTGCGGTGGGCAATGCTCCTGAGGATGGAGAGGGGGCTGCTCACCTTCACACCTCAGCCTTTGCTTTGCTGGTCCTCCTTTTTGGAATGTCCTCTTCCTTCCTCTCTGTCTTTCCTGCCTCTTTCCAGAAGCTTCTCTGATAATGCACCAATAGCATCTGTCGCCCTCTAAAGCCCTGCTGATGGATGGATGGCGGCTGTGGCCGCCTTGGGGCTCAGTGGGAGAACGTTGGGCAATATCAGTGCAGACTGGGGAGCAGGGCAGTGGCAGGTTAGTTGTGGTGCGAACACAATGCATTCGTCACCCCTGTTCTGACTGTTCCAGTGCAGAGATGTGACGTTGGCTAGTTTAATATGTGCCCTGAATACCTAGCACATTGCCATGCTTGGGTATAGTTTGCCGACTGAATGAATAAATCAAATTCATTCATATAGATTTGATTTTCTTTTATTTCTGCTATCCTCTTCACTCTTTCTTTGCCTTTCCCTTTTCCTCAAATTTTCTGTCCTGTCCTCAGATATGCCAGGAGTCCCTGTACCCATGAGTCTATGAAGAGGTGCCCTCACCCCTGTTTTAACTTAAGGGGCCCCAGACAGGCAGAACATAGCCACCTAGGGAGGCTTAGACTGCTCAGCCATCCTTTCTGCTCCCTCTGCCCTGGTCCAGGCCTTATCATTCCCCACTCAGGCTAGTGCCACAGCTTCCTAACAGGGCTCTCAGCCAGGACCACCCGGTGCCTATCAAAGTCAGTACCAGCCCCTTAGCCTGTTTGCCCAGCCCCACCTCTTCCCATTTTAACTATTTCCCTACATCTGTCTCATGTTCCTACCAGGCCAGACAACTTACTGCCCCACAAATGAACCTTCTGCTTTCCCACAGCGGTGCTTTAGCACATGCTGTTCCTGCCACTAGGAACACCTTTCCTTGTCATTTCCACTTGTCTTTATCTTTCTCCTGTCCTTTAATAACAACACTGAGTACACAGAGGCCAGTGCCAGGCATGCGCCTGTGGGCGTTTTCTCTTTCAGTCCTCACACCTAACCTGGAAGGAGAAGGTCTATTGTTTCCCCCATTTTACAGATGGGGAAACTGAGGCTTAGTGAGGTTAAGTCACATGCTCAAGATCACATAGCTAGTCAGTGACCAAGCTAGGACAGGAACGCAAGTCTGTTGATTCCACAGCCCATGCTTTAAAACCCAAGCCAGGAGTCAGCAAACTACAGCCCAAGGGCCACGGCCTGCTTTAGTAATCCAAGTTTTACTGGAACCCAGCCACACCCACTTGCTTATGTTTCGTATATGGATGCTTTATGTTGCAACAACAGAGTTGAGTTGTTGTGACAGATCATAGGACCTAAAATAGTTATTCTTTTTGGCCTTTGCAGATTACATGCCACCCATCCATAAGGCCTTTGTTGGTTTCCCCAGCTGGAGGGGACTCTTTTTATCCATCCCTCGTGGTTTAAAATTACCTGTTTTTTTTTTTTTCTCTGAAAATTTTTTTTTTTAAATCGTGGCAGAAGATGCAGCCAGGGCTCACAGGACAGAGACCAGGGCTGCCAAGGGCTGGCTCAGCTCTGGTGGGGAAGGCTTTATGGGTTTCTCCCGAGAATGGACTTGCTGCAAAACCTTACAGGGTTTGTCCCAGGCCCTGTCTGGACCAGCGCTCCCCCACCTCACCCTGGTCCTGATGTGGACAGACTAGGGAGCCACAAGGAGCTGCTGTCTCTGGGATCATATCTCATGTGGTCCTGCCTTGCCCTGCTCTGCTCCCTTCTTCTCTGGCCACAGGCGGGTTGTCCTTCTTCTCTGTGGCCTAGGAGCCCTGGGCTCCAGCCCCCACTGAGTAAAGGCTCTGGTCTCAAGTCTACTTCCCAGGAGAGACTCTGGGTCAGGTATCCAGTCGACCCTGGTCCAGCCAGCCACAGGAAAGGTGGGGTCAGGGGTGTGCAGGGCCTAGGCCCATAGCCCTGCAGCGTCTGTGGAGGGTGGATGGGTCTCAGAGGAGGCATGAGGGCTGGGCAGTCATGACCCCACTAACATCACATCCCTCAGACCCTCAGTGCTGGCTTCTTGATCCCTCTTGCTCCCTGCTGGCCTGGTGGGCAGCATAGTTTCCTGAAAGTTCTCTCTTAGCTGGCTCTGAGGGGCCCGTGGTACAAGCCGTGCTTCCCCCACTCACCAGCTCCCACCTGGCAGCCGACATGCTGTCCGAGCAGACGGCAGCCTCCACCTTGACCGGGCACTGCAGGAGGACTCAGGGAGGTACTGCTGTGTGGTCACTAACACGGCCGGCTCTCAGCGGCGAGAAGTGGAGCTGGTGGTCCAGGGTGAGTCCCTGCCCCCGGGGAAGTGGGAACGGGGGGAGGGGAGTGGAATGGGGGTAGGAGAAGGTGTATGGGGGAACTTGGCCTTGAAAAACTTTATATAAAAAAATTAAACAAATAATACATAGTCACTATAGGAAAATTAGGGATTTGACAGGTAAAAAACCCAAAAACAAACCCAGAATACCACTAGCTAAGAATAACCAGATTTTACGTTTAATGTGTATCTTTTTATATTTTATGCATATGTGAGCACATACACATACTATATATAAATGCCATACTATATATACGTGTGTGTGTGTGTGTGTGTGTGTGTGTGTGTGTGTGTGTGTGTGTGTGTGTGAGTATGTTTAAAGGTCCCTGGGTGACACAAAGAGCTTGCAGTCAACTACTAACCTAAAAGGTTAGCAGTTTGAACCTGCCCAGTGGCATCATGGAAGAAAGGCCTGGCCATCTGCTTCCATAAAGATTACAGCCAAGAAAACCTTATGGAGCAGTTCTACACTGTAACACATGAGGTTGCCATGAGTCAGAATCAACTTGATGGCAATGGGTATATATACAGGTAGTCCCCGACTTATGATGTATTCATGTTACAATGAACAGCACTTATGACTGTCCCTTTTTCTTTTTTAGTACATCTTATAATTAGTAATATGTACTACATTGAATGTTGCAGGATGTAATTTGCTCATGTTATCATTCTCAGATACAGTGTTTCCAACTCCCAAAGACAAAGATTGGATTTATAAAGATACTGATAATAAAAGACGATAATAATGAAAAATGATTTTTAAAAATGAGATATTCGACTTACATCGGAACTGACTTACAATGGAGTTGTTGGAACAGAACCCCATCATAAATCAGGGACTACCTGTACTATGCAGTATGTGTGTGTATATTATAAATTTCTATACAGTTATACATACTAATTCTTTATATATATTCTTTATACATATATTCTTTGTATATATTCTTACTTATCTGTATTTGCATACTTTATCTATATATCTGTAACTTCTTTATATACCAAAAAATCAAACCCATTGCTGTTGAGTTGATTCCTACTCATAATACAAGTAAATGTTTTGAAACCAAACTGAGACACATTATATTATTGTCTTACAACCTGAGTTTTTTGGTTAACAATGTATCGTGACTGTTGTCTCTGTTAACAAGTATCAAAAGCACAGGTTTGACAGCTGCAGTGTTCCATTTGGATGTGCCATAATGCCCCCCTGCCCCCTGTCCAGTTTTTCGCTAATGAGGATGAACGTCCTTGTACCACAGCTTTGCCCACATGACCAGTTCTTTCCATAGGATCACTTAATTATTGTGGATTGATTTTTGAGTCATGGAGAATGCACTTTTTTAGGACTTTTAGTATATTTGCCCCAATTGTCCTCCCACCCACAGGGTCCCTGCTTTCCTGCCCTCACCCAACCTGGTATTACTGTTCTTTTTAATGTAAGATGAGAACTTTAAAACTAAGTTTGGTGATATTTTGTTATTTGCCAAGTATGTTAATATCTCCCCTCCCCCGCCACCCACCCCGCATTTGTTTGGTGAAACTCCCCAGGGGTGAGCAGGAAGAACACATCCTTCCTGGATTTATAGAGGAGGAACCAGAGTTCAGAGAGGGGCTGGGCCTG
Source organism: Dugong dugon (assembly GCA_030035585.1). NCBI lineage: Eukaryota > Metazoa > Chordata > Mammalia > Sirenia > Dugongidae > Dugong > Dugong dugon. The sequence goes on from CM057471.1 coordinate 74,992,954, forward strand.
GAACTGGGTGTCCTCTCTCCTCCTAGTCCCAATTAATAATCACAACAGAAGGCTGAGCACTTTCCATGTGCCAGCCCTCTGCTAGGTTCTGTATTTGTTTTCACTTAAAATTTTAAGTGATTTCAATAGACTTTCTTTTTTAGAGAAGTTTTAGGTTTACAGAAAGTGCAGAGAGTTCCCATATGCCCTCTCTCCCCCTGCATGCAATTGCTCCTCTTGTTAACATCTTGCCTCTGTGTGGTCCGTCATTTGTTATAAGTGATGAACTGAAGTCCACAGTTTACATTAGGATTCACTCTTTGTGTTGTACAATTTTATGAGTTTTGACAAATGCATGATGTCATGTATCCACCATTACAGTAGCATGCAGAATAGTTTCACTGCCCTAAACTGATTCCTTTTCATCACTGGATAATAAAACACCAATGAATGGTGTTTTCGCTTAATTTTCATAACTACTCTAAGAGGTCTGGAGCCCTGGTGGCTCTGTGGTTAAGAGCTCAGCTGCTAACCAAAAGGTTGGCAGTTCAAATCCACCAGCCACTCTTTGGAAACACTATGGGGCAATTCTACTCTGTCCTGTAGGGTCGCTATGAGTCAGAATTGACTCAACAGCAATGGTTTTTTTCCTGAGAGGTAGGCTTTTTAAAGACTCCACATTTTGAAGTTAAGGAAGCTGAGAGGTGAGGCAACTCACCAAGACCTCGCACCAGCAAACATCATGGCTAGGATAGACCTCGGCTGCCTCCTGCAGAATGCTGCACCCCTGACTTCCCACCCTGCACGGCATAGGCTGTCTTCAGGGCTGGCTTGAATCTGCATGGTCCCTCTTGATAGAATTCATTTCTATCCAACATATATTTATTGGCTTGTTGGCCAAGGTCGCTGGGTGGCACAAACAGTTTGCACTCAACTGCTAACCTAAAGGTTGGTGATTCGAATCTACCCAGCAGTACTGTGGAAGAAAGTCCTGGTGATCTGCTTCCATAAAAGATTACAGCCAAGAGAAACCCTATGCAGCAGTTCTACTCTGTAACGTATGGGGTCATCATGAATCAGAGATGACTTGATGGCAATGGGTTTGATTTTTCTTGGTTTTGGCTTTGGCCACCTGGGAGACTCCAGAAGGCATTTCTGTCCTGCCGGAGCTCCAAGTTGTACCACCAGAGCCTGTGGTTTTTGGCTCTCCTCCCAACTTTTCCATGCCCAATTTCCCCTTCCCTCACTTCTCTAGAGACCACCATTTTCATGCTTGCAAATCTGGATGGTGCCCAGCATGGATTTGACACCTTTTTTAAGTTCCCCATGTTCCGTGAACTCTATTTTCTCATCTGTCTGTCCCTGAGAGAGTGGACAGAGAACTGGAGTTAATTTCGCTTTTTTGCTGATCAGGAAATATGGGTACAAAAAGATTAAGTGGTTTATCCAAAGTCCCAGAGCAAAGAAACAGCCAAGCTGGTTCCTGACCACAGGCGGCCCTCCTGTTTAAGGCAATGAATTTAACCATGGTCAGGCACTGGTGGAGCTCTGGTGGCGCAGTAATTAAGAGCTCGGCTGCTAACCAAAAAAACACATTGCCAGTTCAAATCCACCAGGGGTTCCTTGGAAACCTCATGGGGCAGTTCTACTCTGCCCAGTAGGGTTACTATGAGTCGGAATCAACTCCACGGCAATGGGTTTGGTTTAGTTTAGACACTGGTAGCTGTAGATGTGATGCCATTTTTATTCTCCTGTTGAAACTGGTTTGTTTCTAAAAGTGGCACCTAGAATCCAGCCCACTGTCACCCACCACGTCACCAATGAAGGCATTCTAGCCTCTCTTCCCTGCGTGGCTTCAGGAGTTCCCACCCCATCCATTACCTGGACCAAGGTAAGTGGAGCCTGATACCAGATAGGTATGATAACCAGACAGTGGGCCCTATTGCATCATGGGAGGGGGAGTGATGAAAGTTGCTGGGGGTGTGGGTGCTCTGCTGATGTCACCTGTGGCTCTGCACTAGGAAACCAATGCCCTGACCTCCGGGAGTCTCCACTACAATGTGAGTAAGGATGGCACTCTGGTCATTGCCCGGCCGTCCACCCAGGATGCAGGGGCCTATGTGTGCACGGCCACCAACGCTGTGGGCTTCTCCAGCCAGGAGATTCGACTCTCCGTGAACAGTGAGTGATGGCGGCCCCAGTCCTGGGAGAGGCGCTCAGTGTGTGTGGAGTCAGGGGGATGGACAGCCTGACCTTACCTGAGTCTTTCTTTGCACCCTGAGGATTTATGACCCCTGGCCAATCCTGTCTCTAAATTCTTTTATTCTGAAAGCACACAGACCAAAGTTCTCCTCTCTTGGAGCACTGTCCCAAGTGGTGTGGGTGGACTTTGATAGCAGTTCTAACCAGCCCTTTGTAACAAGCCTTGGAAAGACTTCAACGCCCTGCACTAGACCGCACCAATATCCCCTCTCTCCCAGCAGCCCCCTCTCTAGCCTCTTTCCCCACTCTCTCTGCCCCAGACCCTCTGGCCTCCTTTCGTTTTCTTGAATGCTGCTTTCTGCCTTAGGGCCTTGGCACAGTCAGTTCCTTCTGTTTGGAATGCCTTTCCTCTGCCACTTGTCCAGCTGATTCCTCCATCCATCAGATCTTAGCTCTCCCCGATCTCTCCGCCTGGATCAAGTCATCTTGCTGTAAACAATCTGGAAGTTCCTCTTCATAGCACTCAACACAACTGTGATTAAGTAACTGTATATTGAGCTGACTGGTGCCAGTATTCCCCATGTATCATAAGATCCATGAGGATAGGGACTGTTTCCTTTGCTGCTGTGTCCCCAGCATCCAGCACAGGGCTGGGCACTCTGTAGCTATGTCAGTGATGAGTGAACAAATACACAAGCCAATCTTTTCCATCCTACTTTCTTGGAGCCCTGGTGGCACAGTGGTTAAGAGCTCAGCTGCTATCCAAAAGGTCAGCAGTTCAAATCCACCAGCAGCTCCTTGAAAACCCCATGGGGCAGTTCTACTCTGTCTTATAGGGTTGCTATGAGTCAGAATTGACTCAATGGCAACAGGTTTTTTTTTTTTAGCTCTTAGAGCCAATATTTCTATCTTGCAACTTTTTTTTCCCCTAAGGGAGAGATTTCCTCTCTGAATGAATGATTCATGGTATGATTGTGGGGGGGACGGGTGAGGGCTAGATGGGCTTGATGTCCCTACCTGGCTGGCTTGTTTAATGATCGTTGTCAGAGACGTATCTGGTGCCTTCAGTGTATGAGCACCAAGCTAGACATTGGAGGGGGCATAAGGAAGGAGGAGTACGATGTAACCTCTGCCATCAGTAGCAATTTTTGGCTTAATATGAGAGAGAGGTGACATGCACAGGTAATTATAAACCCCCAACTGGGATTTGAGAGAAACAGAGAGAGAGTTTGGTTGATGTCTTGGGAATAAATGAGATAATCAAGCAGGAGAAGGGGGAGAGGAGGATCGAATCTTCCAGAAAGTCCCTGGGGAAGGGACACGAGGATGAAGAGAAGCCAGAGGAGGTGTAGACATTGCAGCAGGAGAGACCATGTCAGGGTCATCAGAGAAAGACAAGTTTCTGAGGGAGAGTGGCTGGCGGGGAGGAGGAAGGGAGAAGATTGAGCGAGAACCATTGGATCTGAGTACTATGTGTCACCTGCACCCACCTTGTTATAACAGGGTCACCCCCGCCTTCTGGGCCTCCGAAGGGTCTTGGGGAGCTACTCCGGTCTCCTCCAGCCCCCCTACCCCATTCATTCCTGCACTGCTCACAACTCCTGCTTGCTTTCACCCACAGCCAAGCCCAGGATTCATGTGAATGGGTCACAGGATGCAGACAGGCCCCTGAGGGTCACGGTTAAGGCCAGTGAAGAAGTGACCCTGGACTGCGAGGCCCAGGGCTCCCCACCCCCACTGATCACCTGGATGAAGGACTCCTGCCCCATGCCACTTGTCCCGGACAGGTAACTAGTTGAGTGGCCTCGGGTCGAGGAAGGGGCGGAGCTTGGGGTTTGAGGGATAACTGGCCTCATGGCAACCAGTGACTAAGCAAGTGTGTTGTCGGAACCTGTGGACCTTCCTAGGGGTGCTCATTCGCTTCTGCACACAGGCTTTTTATGTTCTGCAGGGGGTCTATGGACCCCCTGAAGCTTCTCAGTGGACCTCTAAGGGTGCATGGAGGCCCAGGATGGGAGCCCCCTCTGAGCGCCTCCATGCACTGCTGCTGGGTCAGTTAATCCACTCAGCAGCCCCTGCGATCTGAACTGATCTGGAGAGATTGAGGCACAGAGGGATGGGGCAAGTGGCTCATGGTCCCGCAACTAGAGAAGAGAAAGCCAGGGTTGGGACGGCGTCCTGACTGTTACACAAGCTCCCTGCTCACCTAATGCCGCACACCCAGGTGTCTGATGGCAGGGCATTCTGACTTAGAGCTTCTCCCTTGCCCCTCCAGGCCTTTTGCAGGCCCCACCTTGGAATCCTGGGGGTGGGCGGTGAGCAAGGAGTCTGGCTTTGGGCCTTCTTCAAAGCCAAGCCTTACCCCCCAGGCAGGGGTGTGTGGGATGGTGGTTCTGGCCGACAGGAGGGGGACCTTGACCCTGAGAGGGGACTGCAGCTCTGGCCGGTGATATCAGCTCTGGCAAGTTCTCTGAGAATTTCCAGACCGAGCAGGTGTCCGAGCAGCCCTTTTTCCCCCGCCGACACCCACACATGTGTCTACATGTCTCAGAGTATCTGTTTGGTAAGCCCTTCCAAGCCGTGAGCCAATACCTGTGCACCCTTGAGTGTGGCCCGAGGGGCTCTGCCAGCTGAGGGAGAGAGAGCTGGGCTGGGTCAGCAGTGTCTCTCCACCCCCTGCCCCACTGGTGTCCATGAAGCCCCGTGTCATGGGGGAGATGTGTAGGGGAGTTTCCACTCTAAGCTGGGTCCAGAGGAGCCTGCATCTCTCCTCAGAAGGCCGGGTCTGGAGCGCCTGGGCCTGGCAGTGTGGGCTGTGTGCTTTTTTATTTATGGCTTATTACTGAAACGGGGAACCACATTCCTATTTATTCACCCCTCCTTGTTGTGATGCGTTAATAGATCAACCAGGAGCTATAAATTTGCAAGAAACGCTTTTGCAATCCTAGGATTTTGTTCTTTTCCTTCCCCTTTACCCTCTCAACTTCTCACTGGCTTGCATTTTTCTCTTGAGATTTATGAGATTCTGGGAGTTTATTTAAATGAGGAAGGAAAATATGCCTTGGGCAGTGGAGGAGAGGGCAGCGGGTTAAGAGCTCAGACCCTGGAATTCATCAGCGCCGACTGTGAATCCACACTGCTTCCTTACTGGTTTTGTGTGACCTCCAGGGGCTGCTAGTCCCCTGGGCCTGTTTCTCCGTCTGTACAGTGGACATGATTTAAATCTTGCTCTTGTGGTACATGGAGGTGAGCAATGTTGTTCACAGTCCACAGAAACAAAAGCACATGGTTGTGGGGGAACTGGGATATCTACCTTCTACCTCCCAGGCTTGGGCCTTAACATGCACACAGACCCAAGAACACACAGACACATACACACAGACACACACACGGACGCACATAGACACCCACACAGGCACGAACATATGAAGACATGCACAAGATGTGAACGTACACAGGCACAAGGACACCGGTAAGCACACAGACACAACACACATACATACATACATGCATGCAGACACAACTATCCGCAGATATGCATGAAGACGTGCACACAGACACACGTACAGACAAGATCACACACAGACACAAGCACACTGACATGTACATACACACACAGACATGCACACACAGGCTTTCGGGCCCAGGTCAGGCAGGCAACTGTTTTCTCGGGAGATTCTGGAGACTATTCTAAACTCTTAGGTATTCTAGACCCCCAGAGTCAGAAAATTCTATTCAAAGAAAACATACCAGGGGGCTCGAGCAGCCATTAAATTCTAAACCACCTACCTGTGTCCACAATCCCTTATAATTTGTTGATGTACCTGTAGCTGCTTTTTAGAACTTAACTTTGTGCACCTTCTATTCTGCTCTTATTATTGATTTTTCCCCCCTTTTATCCCTTTTCTTGATTCATCCTGGCCCAAGTCACTTGCTTTTTATTTTAAAGGGCAAAATAACGTTCCAGTGCGTTCAGCTCTCATCATTGCTAAGCTGTTCCTCTGTTTGGGGTATGCGATTAACTGCCAGTTTCAGACAGTACTAGATGGGGCTGCTGGAACATCTTTGCACAAATGCTCCTCTTTATCTCCGGGGTTGCTTCCTTGGGGTATAGTCCTGAAAGCTATGGCTAAGTCCAAGAGTGGGAATGATCTTTGGATGCTTATTTTCCTGAGGCGCTGTGGCTTTTGAAAACAGTGTTTGGGTTGTGTACTCAAAATTGAAGTCAACAGCATTTATTGAGCATTATCATGTGTCCAGGACTGTGCTGAAATCGCATCTGGGAGAGAACTCATTGGAACGTGAGTTAAGGTGGAAAGAGGCCTGGGGTCTGATCCCAGCTTTGCTCCAACTTACTATGTGAACTTGATCAAGACCTTCCCTGCTCTGGGCCTCAGTCTTCAAGTCTGAGAAATGAAAGGGCTGGACAGGCCATGGTCTAGCAGCTCTGGTCCCATGATTCAGCCTGGGGATGCTGGGCTGAGGCGGTGTTTCTAGGCAACAGTGTTTGTTTGGGATTCTGATGTGCGGCCGGGACAGCTGTGAGCACTCCTGGCTCCGGCTCTGGCTCCCGGGGGCAGCCGGCCAGGGTCCCACATGAGGCCAAGTTCAGCCGCATCTGGGGGAGGCAAGGGGGGCGGTGGCGGAGAGAAGGGGGCAGTGAGAGGATGGTGCTGCTTCTGTCTAGCAGCTCCTGGTTTTCTTATTTTTATCCTCCCACCACCCTTCTCCCCAGCACCACTCCAGAAGATGCTATAGGATAGTCAACCCACCCACCACCTCCCCTGCAAGAGGGCTATGGCCCCAGTTAACCCAGAGCCGAGAGGTGAGGGTGGCAACTGGGGTGCTCGTGACCCAGGGGAAAAGCTGCTCACTCCCTGTAAGCCGCTGGCATGGCCTGGACGGGCCGGAGCCCCTCGTGATGTCTTCATCTTAGTGAATTGTCACAGCTCCTGCTGGTTCCTGGCTTGGCAGCTCTGAAGCCGGGTCTTGTTAGTCTACAGCCTGTGGCTTTCTTTCCAGAGAACAGTCACATTAACTAAAACACAGAGTCAAACGTTTAGATCACCACAGCAATGAGGAGCGTGCCTGTAGTCCAGCGGTCAAGTCCCACTTCTGTCCTGAGTAGCTGCGTGGCCGTGGACAGCAGGACTTCATCTTCCTGAGTCTCAGTCTTATCTTCTGTAAAAGGGGTTGAAGATCATGGGATTTGCCTGATTTACAGGTGTGGCTGTTGCAAATTTCAAGTGAGAATGTGCATGGGAGGTGCTTAGCTGCATGGCGGCACACAGGAGGTGCTCAGTAGTTGACGGCTGCTGTTGGCATCTGCACCATTGCTGGAGGGTCTGCCTTATCTGGGCTTTTGAGGATGGCGTATTCTCTCTCTCATATTGTGCTTGGCTGTTAGGTTTCCAAGGGTCCATATCAAGCCCCTCTTCCTAAGTTTCTCCAGCTTAGCTTCTCCATTTGTGGCTCCTTATAAGGGTCGGTGAGGTGCGGCCACAGTATGGAGATGAGGGCCAGGACTGCCATTTGTGGCAAAGGGGGCCCTCCAGGCTGAAGGGTCCTGATGGGTGGGGCCCTTGCCTGGCCCCAGATCAGACCCTGCCAAGCCCCAGCAGACACAGGACCTGACATGAAGTTGGCGCACAATGGGCATCTGTTGAGTGTTGCCCGACTGCGTACCCTGTGGGTGAGGCTCAGCCCTCGATGGGGTGGGTAACTGTGGAGAGTGCTGTTCCTTGAATGGCCATTGATGGTACTCGTGAAAGTCTCTGCTCACACCATGAGGCTGGGACGCAGCAAGGTGAACATCATGAGAGATAGCAAGAGGGACTGGGGCAAAGATAAAGAACCCAAACTTTAAGCTCCCTGAGGACAGGGTCATTTCCTCAGCCTCAGCAGCACCTGGGCCACCTTGAACCCAATGGCTCTTTATTGAATGAATGAGCAAGCTATTGGCTGAACTGGGCTTGATGCAGCTCAGAGCAAGAAAGTTGAACTTGGCCTGGAGTCAACAGGGAAGGCTTCATGGAAGAGCTGAAGCCTGTGTGGTCTTGAAGGGGGTGCTGGAGGGCACAAGAGGCTTTGCAACAGGTGGAGGAACAGTGCGAGTGAAGGCGGAAAGGGAAGTGTGTGTAGCATGGACAGAGGACAGCTGGAATTTGCCATCAAATATTTACTGAGCACCTATTATGGGCCAGGGCCTGGGCTAAGAACTAGAGATATGCTGAGACCAGTGCAGACCTGGCTTCTCCTTGCGGACAGTGACAGGTAGTCACAGGTGTGAAGTCTTCAGGAGTATGTAACTGGAAGCCAGCCTCATCTTAGTCACAGACGGTAAGCAGGAGTTGGAGAGATGAGCCAGAGCTGGGCTGCCTTGGAGGTGTGGGTGGGGAATTAGGTAAACAGGTGTGCCTGGAGACTTGCATTATTCAAGTACTCTCTATCAGATGCCCTTTGGTCTTTCTGGAAGGTAGGTCCCTCACGGAGCTTGAGGGCAGTGCCCTGCGAGGTCCCCTTTTGGGCCCCACTTCTCCCATCTGAATGTGTGGGGCTGGCTGTGTGAGCTTCGCTGCCGATGAGGAAAGCTCAAGCCCGATGGATGTCATAAACAGGAAATTCCCCATGAACCTCTCTGTGTTCTCATCTGGGCGCTCCATGGAGCCATCTGGCTACACACGCCTCCTCGATGGGGTCTGCTCCTGGTAATTATGGGCGCACACTCCACAGCTGCATGTTCCTTGGAGACACTTGGTGTCTTCCCGTTTCTCCCACCTCTCTTCTTCCCTGATAGGCTGCAGCTCCCAACCTCCTGCTGAGCCTCAGGGAACAGGGAAGGAGAGCTGTGATGGGGCAGAGGGAGGTGGCAGTGGGCTGCCCTGGAAGCCCCCCAGGCCACCTCCTGTCCAGCCAGGCCCAGTTGCTCCTGCTTTACCCTTTGCCTAAGTCTCACTGGAGCTTGTGCAGGGGTCACAATAAAAGACATTGCCCTGGGCTACATCTGGGCAAGGTTCTGGAGATACAAAGCCCGATGGGTAGGTAACAGGCAGTCACAAGCCAGTGTGGTAAAGGCTGTGATGAGGGAGGTGCAGGCAGCTGTGGGAACCCATAGGAGGCACTTACTAGCCTGGCACATCAGGGCAGCCTTCCTGGAGGAGGTGATATCTAATTATTGAAGGATGAGCAGATGTTATCCAGGTGAGCAAGAGATGGAGGAGTGTCCCAGGGAGAGAGAACCGTGGTGTGTATGTGAAGGTGAGATGGACCTGCCCCTCTAAGGGAAAACAAGTGATCCATGGCCACCATGCAGGAGATGCCTGTGGTAAACTTGGGGGGGCAGATGGGGCTGGACCCTGCAGACCCCCACAGGCCATGCTACTGAGCTTGGACTTTGTCTGGGGAGCAGTGGGCAGCCATGGAGGGAGCAGGGCAGTGACAGGGCCAGATTAGAATTTAGTGCAGGCACAGACTCTTCAGGGCAGGCACTGGGTCCTTTGGCCTTTGGAGGCCTCAGCTTGTCCATCTGTAAAATGGATTCTCCCTTCTTCCATTTCTTCTTTGTGATATAGCACCCCCTTTCTGAGAAATGATCTGGGTGTGCTGGTTATAAGAAAGGCAACATGATGCCCACTGTTAGAATTGTTTCTACTTTTTGGAAGTTTTGGAAGTTTCTTGTATTTTTTTTTCCAGGGTGCTGCTGTAACTGAGTTCCCACCTCCTATCCTTTTAAGGGCTTGATGAGGGAGGGAGTGGGATGTTCTATGGTCCTTAAGGTTCTCAGAAGAACTGGAAGGCAACCTCTGAGATAACTGAGTCCAAAGCTGCCTTTTGAATATGAAGAAAGTGAGGATCAGAGATGTCAAGTGCCCTGCCCAAGGTTGCCCAGCATGTCTGTAGCAGAACTGGACCTTGGACCCAGAGCTCCAGATTCCTGGTCCAGACCTCTTTCCACTGACCCCCATTGTCCTCATTTCACCAGCTGAGGGGTTGCAGTAAGGTCTGGGGTGGGAACCGCGTCCCAGTCCTGAGCGTGATTGGGTGTATATGATTCAGCCTCAAACAAATTTGGCCCTTGCTTGGTAAAGGTTGACACATCAACATGATTTAACTTAAAAAACACGGGAGATGGGAAAATCCAGGCTGGGGAAGTGGAGTCATGCCAGGGAAATGTTTACCCATCCTGGAATAAATAAACATATGTGGTCTTTTTCCTCTACACTTTAAAGATGAACTGATGTGCTCAGGGTCGCCCAGCTGATTGGAGACTGGGAGGCTACAACCCAGACACTAGCAGGGGGTTCGCGTCATACTAGGACTGTCCACTGAGCACTTGCTATGTCCCAGACACTGTAGCTTTACAAGCATCATGTCATTTTCATACCACATCCATGAAATGGATATGCATATCATTCCCATTTTCCAGATAAGGAAACTGAGGCTCAGGGAGATGGAATCCTTGGCACAAGGTCAGCCTGTAAGTGGCAGGATGCTGGTTCACATGGGGGCCACTTGCTGTCAAAGCCCTGCTCCCATCTGCTGTGCTTCCCGGGGCAGAGGTACTTCTTCGTGTCTCTGGGCAGTGTCCCCAAGGGGGGGGGTCCCCCGACCACCTGTATTAGAGCCACCTAAGGCCTTGTTAAAACCCTAATTACCCCCCCCACACACACACACTGAGTCAGTCTCGGGGGGCCTGGTAACCTGCATGTTTCACACACCCCTGGGAAATTCGGATGAGGGTGAGTGCCCAGCAAAGAGTGAGCGCTGGACCCGCCTGACGGAGCTGACGGTGCCCGAGCCTGTGGTCTAGCAGTGCCACTCCTGTCTATGAGAGACTCGGATGACAGCATGCAGAGGGCCCTGTTGGTGAGCGGGGTGAGGAAAGAGACAGCAAGAGGGAAAGAGAGAGAAAGCAAGGGTAGAAGGGAAGGAGAAAGACAGAGAGCAAGCAAGAAAGAAAGAGAGAAAAGAAAGAAAGGCGAAAGGAAGAAAGGGAGGAAGGAAAAGAAGGAAAGAGAGACAAAGAACCTAAGTGCCTACATGTTCACCAAAAAGAGAATACGTTAATAAAACGTGGAACGGTCACACAAGGAATATCAAACAGCAGTGAGAACAAATGAACTAGCCCTACACACTTCCACACGACGCCATTTATGTCAATGTTTTAAAACACGCAAAGCAGCATTGTGTATCATGTGCGGATGGGCCACCATCACCATCATAACAGCTGGCCTTTGTTGAGGCGTCTCTGTCCCAGGCACTGCTCTGTGAATTGTCATCCAATCCTCTTGACAACCCTGTGAGGGATAAGTAGTATTATTGTCTCTATTTTCCAAAATGAGACAACCGAGGCACCAAAAGTGACTTGTCCAGCCTCATGCAGCAAGCATATGGCAGAGCAGGATGGGGACTCAGCTGGTCTGGCCCAGGATTGGGGACTAGAGACGGCTGCTCAGTTTATCATTCACAACAGTCCTCAGAGAATTTGTCCCATGTGCACGCTGGATGCTTGGGACAAACTGAGGAGGAGGGCTACTGGGCCGGGGGATTATTACCCCGTTTTCTAGGTAGAGAGACGGGCCCAGCAGGGCAAAATGAGTAGCTCGAGGTTGCACAGCGAGTGAATCCACCTATTTGATAACTGTGTCCCCTGAGCTTTGTTTACAGCATCTCATGTGATCCTTGCAGCTGCCTGGGAGGTGGGGGGCTGTGCTGATCCTATTTACAGAGGAGGATACTGAGGCTCAGCAGAAAGGGAGGTGGGAATCAGGACTGGAACCCAGGCCCGTCTGGCTTCAGCGCCCAGCTGGTAACCTCTGATGGATGAGGCTGGAGGACGACTTTGGGGTTCCCCATCACTGTGCTGGCTGCATGCTCTTGTGGCCAACCAGGGCCAGTGGCCACAGCTTCCCTCCCTGTTTTGTCGGAGCAAGGACTGCAGGGAGCTAGCACATATGGGCTGGTGATGTCATGTCTGCAGGGGCCCCTTGGGGTCTGGCCCAGCTGCAGGAGCCTGGCTGGGGATCCCAGATTACTGTGGGATGGGGGTCAGGTGACTTCAGCAAGGTGGGCTGAGTTGAGCGGGGTCGGGGGTGGGGGGTGGTGGTCAGTGGGATAGGGGCTCAGCAGCTTCCTCTTGGAGGGCCCTGAACACAGATCCAGGCAACAGAACAGCAAAAGGCACTGGTTTAGGAGTCAGGCCAGCCCCAGCACTTAGAGCAGAGGACCTCGGGGCTGGTGGCATCTTCTCGAAGCCATGGCGTCCTCCTCAATGAGGCTCATCCCCACCGTGCAGGGTGCTGCCGGCAGTCAGTAGGTATGGTACAGTCACCCAGGTGCCAGGCCTTGGCTGGGCCCACAGTGGATTGATTCTTCACCAGCCCCAGGGGCAGGCCCTTATCCTCATTCTGCAGATGAGGACGTGGAGGCTCCAAGAGGTAAAGCAACTTGCCCAAGGCCACACAGCTAGGAAGGGTTCAGAGTCTGGACTCAAACCCTAACAGGTGAACTTATCTAGTGCTCTTTACCTATTACACCAGTAGGGGTGGGATTTGGCCCGGCCTGGCAGCTCCCAAGCCTTGGCTCAGGGAAGTGAAGGTGGGTAGGGGCAGGAATGGAGGACATGCTGAGTTCTGAGGGCGGAGCCTGAAGGGGGCCCAGATGTCAGACTGACAAATACTGATTTAGTCTCGGAAGCCTTCTCGGGGGAGGCAGCTGGTTTGAGTTGGGTCTTGAGGCCTTTCCAGTGGAGCCGGGGTTGGTTAAGGCCTCACTAGTGTCCCTCTCCTTCTGTAGGCACAGCCTGCTCCCATCCGGCTCCCTACGTCTGACCCAGGTCCAGGTCAGTGACAGTGGCCGCTACCAGTGCAAAGCCAGTAACCCCGCAGGGTCTGCCTCCCGCCGCTACATTCTCGAGGTGCAAGGTAGGGCCTGGGTCTCTCTCCCTAAGACCCTGCTCCCCAGCACGCAGCTCCCTGCTCTTCCCTCTGTCTGTTTCTCAGGACTTCTCAGCTCCCCGCGCCCCCATCTCCCTCAACTCCACTTCCATGCCCAGCTCTGCCATTCCATCCACGGCACCCTCCAGCTCTTCCTGCCCTTCTCAAGTCCTGTCTCTCTTTCTTCTCCAGCCCCTTTCTCCACCTCTCCCACGCCCCTCAGTTGGGCCTGGGAGAGGCTATTCAGAAGCCCCCTGAGAATAGAGGGCAGGGCCCCGTAGGGGCCTAGGGTGGCAGGGGACTTGGGGTTTGGGAGAGGTCCTGTGAAGGGGGAGCAGTGGGAAGGTAGGGTCTGAGAGCAACTCTGGCTACAGGAGCCCAGAGTTTGGAAGTGTTAAGAGGCAGAGGCTCATGGGATGCCATTCTGAGCCCTCTCCTGCCTCTGCTGACCCCAAAAGAGGCCCTTTGCAATCTCCCACCTACGCCCAGTCACTAAGGCACTTGGAACAGTGCCAGGCTCCACGCTGTGCTCTCTATATGTATCACTTCCTCTTTTGGTTTATAAGGCCTGGGATCCCACAAGTGGGCATTCACCTGGGTGTCCAGGACCCACTCAAAGAAAGCCAATCAGTGTCAATTACCACATCAAAAAGGCAGAGACTTTTCATCTCAAAGAGCCCAAGGGGTCATCTAAGACAGGGGTCAGCTAACTACTATGTTCAAGCCAAATCTGGCCCACCACCTGCTTTTGTATGGCCCTCAAGCAGGGAATGGTTTTTTCATTTTTATATGATCATAAAGGAAAAAAATACGAATTATATGAAATTCACATTTCGGTGTCCATAAATAAAGTCCTATTAGAACGCAGCCATGCACATTTGCTTATGTATTGTCTACGGCTGCTTTCACGCTGCTGCATCTGCCGGTTAAGTAGTTGAAACAGAGACTGCCTTGCCCACAAAGCCTAAAATATTTACTGTCTGGTCCTTTACAGAAGTAGTTTTCCGACCCCCAATCTAAACTAACGGTCCATTTCACAGGTAGACAGACAGAGGCCCAGAGAGGGAGAAGCTCCAAGGTTTGCATGAGTATGTGAGTGAGACATGAAGAAGGGAGGCAGGATAACGAGGCAGAGCTGGGTTCAAATTCTGGCTCTGCCACTCACTGCTGTGTGACCTGAGGCCAGTTGCTTGGCTTCTCTGAGCCTCAGTTTCCCCCTTGTAAAGTGGAGAGCACAATAATGCCCATCTCATGGCCATAAGAAGGTGTTGGTGACATAAAGCACTCAGCAGAGTGGAAGCTGTTATTGTCTTTAGCAAGCGTGAGAGAGAGAGAGACAGGCAGACAGGGCACGTGCACTTTTGTGCTCCTGGGTAGGGAGCCCTCCCAGGCAGCGGGGTCCTGGGCCAAGGGGCGGTCTCTGCCCAGGGGCTAGGTTCCCACCTATGGTCCCGTCTCCAGGCTCCTTCTCAGAAGCTGAGAAAGGGGTGGGTGTTTCTCAGTGCCCCCTGAAGGTCCAGTACCACTTCTCTGGTCTGTCATGCAGCGCTCAAAGCCAGGTGGCCCTGGGCTCTAAGAATTCACCTAGGCCCATCAGGTCAGCCCCATGAGGGGCCCCCTGGGCTCCTGTCCACACAGACTCTGAATCAATGTCCACACTCCAGCTCCTACCAGCTGAGCGAGTGAGTAACTCTGGACAAGTCATATAACCTTTCTGAGCCTCAGGTTCCTCATCTGCAAAATGGGCCTGGCATCCCCCACCCTGTAAGAAACGCCAAGTGAGATGAAGGTTGAGAAAGTAACTTGAAAACATGAATCCAAAAGAAGCAAAAACCACTCCCTACCCCTCCACCAGCCGAAGGGAGGGAAGGAGCAAGGTGGGAATAATGAGAATAACCGTACCCCAATATGAGGCACCCACGGTGGGCCAGGCTCTGGGTTAATCACTTTAGTGCCACGTGAGTCTCATGTCATCCTCAGGGCAGCTTTGTCATGAGGGGGAAGCTGAGGCTCCGGCTGGTGTGGGTTCTTGTGCAGGGTCCCGTGGCCCGTGAGGGGCTGAGCCATCTCACCCAGTCATGGGCTTTGAGCTTCCTCTGTGTGTGCTCCCTCTCGACCTTGCTGTGTGACTTTGAGTCCGTCTCTCCCCAGTCTGGGCCGCAGTTTCCCCATGTGTGCACTGAGCTGGATGCTTCCAGGTGTTGGTCCTCAAGAGAGTCTGGTAAACAATTTAAGCCTCGATGAGCGAGTGATTCAGGAGAGTGTGTGTGGGTAAAAGGCCAGACACTACTCACTTTTGGGGGTCCAGAAATAGGGTGTCCTAATGTCTCTTCTTGACAAAGCAGAGAGTCGGCAGCCTTAGATTGCCCCCCACAGTGGTAATGTTGCTGGTCGGTGATGTGCAGGGGTGTGGGGGCCCCTGCTGCAGGCAATGCTGTCTCCATGGGCCAAGGGTCTGGGATCCCCTGCCTTGACCCCTCCCGTGGCCCTGTCAGTCCCCCCTCAGGTACAGCTGGGCCCACGTGTGCTGAAGGTGCTGGTGGGTGAAGCCTTTGATTTGAACTGCATGGCTGAGGGCAACCCGGAGCCCCAGCTGAGCTGGTCCAAGGACAGCGTGGCCCTGCAGGACCAGGTGCCCAAGGGCTCCATCCACTTTGCTGCCATCAAAGTCTCTGATGCTGGGATGTACCGCTGTGAGGCCTCCAGCAGCGCTGGGGTGGATGTGTGGGAGCTGGAGCTCAGAGTGCTGGGTGAGTCCCCCAGAACCCCAAAACTTGCCTCACCCCATCTCGCTCCAACCACAGCTTAGACTTATGAGATGCTTGTCTGCTGCTCCGGACTTGTCACCTTCCTTCCTGGGATCAGAGCCCTTGCCCTCTCTGGGACTTCCCTGGGCACAGAGCCCCCACGCCCTCTGAGTGCAGCTGTTAGGCAGGGCAGGTGTCTGAGAGCCTTGGTCAGCCCAGTGGGTACTAGGTAGGTCCTTCTAGCCACCACCAGGGGATTCCCTGTTCTCCTTCCCCACAGGCCTGTGATCTGTCAGGCTTCTGAGCTCAGGGGATGGTCAGAAGGCACTCGGGGCTAGTGAGCCCAAGTCCAGCCTCTTCTGCTTACTAGCTGGGCAGCCACAAGCCAGTCATTTACACTCTCTGACCTCAGTTTTCTCATCTGTAAAATGTGTCCAATAATATGTGAAGGTCAGCAAGAGAATGTGTGTGAAGCACCTGGAGCATAGGAAGTTCTGGATCAATGGTGCTAGCATTTTTCACTATTATAAATATAAATGTTTGTTAATTTAAAATGAAGTTGCAAAGCCACTGCTGGAAAGGAGCCCCTTGTGGTTGGGAACTCAACCAAGCTCAGCCTTCCGTCCTGTGGGGTTGTGGTCCTGGGGACTTGTGCTGCAGGAGGCAAGCCAGCTCCACTGGCCCTGTGGGCCAGACCATGCGGCTTGTGCCCCTCCTTATGTCCAACTGGGATTCTGGAGAGGAGATGCTCTCCCTGCTAGCCCGGGGTCCTTGGGGAGTGCCAACCCATGGGTCTTGGAGATTGAGCATGGTCATGTCACCTCCCACCAGAGCCACCGCACTGGGGGGCTGATGAGCCCAGCGGCCTGCTGGAGCGAGTGGCCGGAGAGAATGCCAGCCTGCCGTGCCCTGTCAGAGGTAAAATGGGCCGGGGTGAGCTGTGGAGGTGAGGGGTGGGCCGGGCTAGGGAGAAGTCCCCTCCTCCCCCCGCCAGTCCACATTCCAGTGCCCTGGATCACACACTATGGGTAGTACCCATGAATTATGGAGGCTTATGGGGTCCTTGCTGCTTGCCAGGGTGATCCCAGGTGTTGTATCCCATTGATCACCCTATAGGATGGGTATTAGATTAGCTCCCTTTTATTAGGGCAACCAGGCACAGAGGGGCTAAGTGACTTGCCTGAGGTCAAACAGCCAGGTGGTGATGACAGAGTGTGGTCTGGTTTGATCCCAGCCCTGCCTGTCCCTTTAGCCCTGTGCCCCTCCGTGTCTGCTGGGGGAGACCCAAGGCAGGGCATCTGGGGGATTGTGACAACCAAGGCTGAGGAAGGCCCAAGGGTCCTTGTGTTGGGGCTTGGTAGCACCTGCCTCTTCCCAAGCCCCAGACTTGCTCATGGAGGATGGGTTCACTCAGTCCTGGGTAAACCAGCCATTTGGGGCCCCCTTTGGGGTAGCAATGCAGCGTGGAGCCGAGATGGATACCTCTGCCATTAGCTGCTCAGCCTTGAACCCTGCTTCAACCCTTCCTGCCTGTGTAACTTGGGACAATTTGCATTACCTTTCTGAGCCTCAGTTTCCTCATCTGTATAGTGGGGTACTACCAGTGCTGGGACAAGTTGGTGGGAAAGCGTAAGTTTTCCAGGTCCCGGCACTGTGCCTGGTGTGCAGTGGGAACTCGGGGAAATGTGTGGAATGAATGACACCACTTTTCTGTAAAGCCTCCCTGCCCACCTAGCCGATCCCACTCCCTGACCGAATTGCTTCTTTTGGGTTTAGGCTCATATACGGGCATTTTCTGTTTCCCTAACTGACTTGTGAGCTTCTTGCCTCCTGAGGGCATAGTGTCTCCCTGTGATTGGGTGGCATCCCCTAGAAGGGTGGGTGAATGGGTAGCAAGCAGCAGGATAGGAAAAGCCCTGGTGGGAGCCAGGAAAGCTGGTTTTAGTCTCAGCTCTGCCTCTTCCTGCTTCAGGGCTCCCAGGGAGTCCCTGGGACAGGACAGAGGGGGAGGCAGGGAAGACAGGGGCCAGCTTTAGCTCAGGGATGGGTGGTGACCAGCTGCCCACCACATCCTGGGCAGGAGGCAGGCACCCCGGATGAAGCTCTGGAAATCTGCAGGTTCCCCTGACTACATACAGCTGCCCATGCTCGAGTGGCCCCAAGGTTCCAGGCCCTTGACCATGGCGCCACCTTGTGTCACTCTCTGATAATAGCAAGCAAACGTTCTACTCTGGGGAGGTGGGAGGTGGGAGCCACCAGCACAGGCCTCCTGCCGTCCTAGTACTCTCCCGCTGCCCACAGTCCCCACATTCAGCCCTGGCCAGTCAGGGGCCTGTCCAGCATTCAGCCTTGTCAGCATAACCCAAGCCCCCGCCAGATAAACACTCCCTCCCCCTGACCACGATGAGCCCTTGACCTTCCTTTTTAAGCAGGTGACTGCCCTTGTTGTTGACTTTGGACAAATCATTGCTCCTCGCTTGATCTGTGTAACATGGGGAGGGAGTAGTGAGCTGAGTGGTTTTCAGCTGCAGCTCTGTGGCTCCTGGAATCTTCCCTTCACAGTGCTTCAGGGAACTTCTGCAGTTAGAACTATTTTACAGGTTAGGGTTTTTGCATTTAAAAAGAAAAAAAAGTTCTAGCACTGAAAACCCAGAGCCCCCTCCAGGCCAGCAGCTGGTCCAGATGGACCCTTACAGCCCCAACAGCTCTGAAGCCCAAGTTCCCTGGGTGGTGGGAAGCATGAGGGTGGGATGAGATCTCAGGGAGAAGCTGAAGGAGCTGGGAGGGGTGTGTGTGTGCGTGCATGCACGTGTGTGTGTGTGTGTGTGTGCGCACATGTGTGTACATGAGCATGTGTGCACGTGTGTGTGTCTCAAGTGCTGAGAGCGGGGCCCTGGGAGTGAGGCTCTCCAGCCAGCATGCTGGGCAATACAAAGGAAAATGGCAGGGGATTCTATGAGAAAACAGGCACAGAGATTAAGTAACCGGCCCAAAGACACACAGAAAGTGAGTGGCCATGGATACAGGCCCCCAGGCCTTGAGCCCTTCCCCTCACACCAGAGGCAAGTACCAAACAGGAAAAGAGTTTCCAGCACTTTAAGGTGGGAGCTGTCCGTGTAGGGTGGAGTAAGGCAGGGGAACCTCCTGAAAGAGGTGATGCTTAGGATGCCTTCGGGTGCCACGTCTCGACTCCCTCCTCCAATGTCCACCTAAAGAGGCTGGCTCATGCCTACCTCCAAGAGCCCCTTCTTCCCTCCCAGCGGAGAGGATGAAAGAGAGAGAATTTGTCTTCAAAGGGTGCCCCACGCTGCCAGAGAGATGGCAGATAAAGTGAGGGGTGTTATTAGTGATAATTAGTATTAGCAATTATTGGGAGTCCTGATGACTGGTGATGGCAGAAACGATGGGTGCAGTGTGATGGAGGGGCAGAGGGTGCTGACCCGTGAGTTTGGGGGTGCAGCCCTGATGTCTGACAGACCCCTACCCAGAATTAGAGGAGATAAGAAGGCAGGGGAGGGCTGAGTGTGCAGAGTTCAAGTGTGGCTGCTGCCGTCCTGGCGGCTGGGCAGGTCGGGCGGAGCTGCAGCTCACAGAGGTCGTGTGCCCCAAACCCTGTTGTGACCACGAGGCAGCTCTGCCTCTCACCTGTGTGTGCTGCTTGGATGGCTGGACTATTCATTCAACACCGGTGTGAAGACCTAATGTGTGCCGGTCCCTACTCGAGGGGCTGGGGTTTCAGAGAGATGGCTGTACGCACAGCCAAGTGGGGTGACCACATGTTGCACACCCACTGTGCGCCAGGCCCTGTGGAGCTGACAGGCTGGGGGCAGAGACAGATAGACGGTGGGCAGTCCAGCATGAGGAGTGTCCCAGGAGGGAATCCATGGGAGTTGTGCCACTCACAGAGGTGCTGGGGGTGTGGCCATCAAAGTGACCACCACTGTGTGCTAAGTTCATCGGATTGCATAATGCACGGCACAGAGCACAGCAGGCTCCTTCATTTGTTCATTCAATTAGCAGAGGTTTCTGCACATCTGGAGTCCCTGGGTGGTGCAGATGGTTGATGCACTCAGCTGCTAACCAAAAGGTTGGAGTCTAAGCAGAGGCACCTTAGAAGAAAGGCCTGGCGATCTACTTCCAAAACATCAGCCGTTGAAAACCCTGTGGAGCACGACAATTGGTCCCTATTCCCCTGGAGTAACAGAGGAAGGAGAGTCAAGAGTGGAGGAAATGGAATATGTGGCTAATTGCCCCCATGAACAACTGCTTTCTTTGCTGTGACCGGAAGAACTGGATGGTGCCTGGCTATCATTACTGATCATTTCTATCAAAGATTCTACAGAAGAATCCTGATCAAAAGGGGGAAACTGCAGAAGAGAATTTTAAATTCTCATGGACTCCAGACTTTCTGGAGCCATGGAGGCTGAATGAACCCCTGAAACCTTGTCCTGAGATAATCTTTAAACAGTAAACTGAAAATACCACCTGAAGTTTTCTTAAAACCAGACAATAGTTCAGCTTAACTAGTAAAATAGTCTGCCTTGAGCATTATGCTCTTTTAAGAACAGTCTGTATGGGCTCAAAGTGACAACAGCAACTAGAAAGATTAGATAGGAACCTTAGGGGGCAGTGAGTCTATGTTAATGGGGGAGGAACAACTCAGAAAAAGAGGGTGAGAATCGCTGGGCAACTGAAAGAATGTAATCAGTGTTACTGAACTGTACATGCAGGAATTGTTGACTTGGTGTATGTTTTGCTATGTATATTCTCAATGACAACAACAGAAATAAAAGAACATTAAAAAAAGAAAAAGCATATGGGGTCACCATGAGTTAGAGTCAATGCGACGGCATCTGGTTTCAGCTGCACACCTACTACGTGCCAGGAACTGCCCTGGGGCTGGGGGTACAGCAGGTAAACAGGCAGGTTCTTGTGGAATCTCATGCAGGGAGAGAGACAACAAAAAATAAAGACCGAAGTGCATTCCTTGGCAGGTTAGAAAGTAGGAGGTGATGGGAAAATCACCCTCAAAACAAAAATTACAGGCTAGGAGTGCTAGGTGGGGGTACAGTTCTAAATGAGGTGGCCCGATGGGGTCTCACTGAGAAGGGAAATGGAGAATAGGCTTGCGGGCCCCTCAAGAGACGGGACCAGTGTGGACGTGCAGCATGAGGTGGGGAGGTGGTTCTCAGGGCAGCTGCTTCTCCCAGCCTGGAGGTGAGAGAGGCGCCTGGACCTGTGTACTGAAGGGTGGGTGACATTTGCAAAGGAGGAGACATGTGGGGGAACAGCGGGAACCAGGTGCAGAGCTGGGAAGGTATGTTTGGTGCTAATGACCCTGTGTGCCCTGCCAGGCACGCCTAAGCCACAGGTCACGTGGCAGAAGAGCCTGTCTGTGGAGCCCCTGCGTGGCCGGCCAGGCGTGGCAGTGCTGGATGAAGGGTCTCTGTTCCTGGCCTCAGTCTCGCCCACTGACAGCGGGGACTACGAGTGCCAGGCCACCAATGAGGCAGGCTCCACGTCCAGGAGGGCCAAGTTGGTGGTCTATGGTGAGCAGGGTCCCCAGAGCTGGGGGTCCAGGCAGTGGCAACAGTGGGATTGCTTGCACTCACCTCCTATGGCCCAGTCTGGCCAGAGGCCTCTAGGATGCCAGGGCCTGGGGACATGCTGGGGTACCCAGAGGTGGCAGTGCCAGCTTCCCAGGGCCCGAGAGCTCACTGCAGGGGAAGGCTGTGGGTCCCTGCTCCTGGGAACCTAGAGAGGGGAGCATTTGGGGATGTTGGGTGAGCAGCAGGTTGCACTGGGTGCACCCCCTTCCCCAGAGAGATCCCCAAGGAGACCGTGTATGGGGAACCACCTGGAACTCCATAAATGGATTTTAAAAGGGTCTAATAGGTGAATTGATTTTAAAACGAGCCCCATTTTAATGGAGAGCCTCAAAGCCCACCTCCAGGATGTATGGAGGGAGGGGAGCTCTGCCCCTTTACCTTCACACAGGCACAGTGAGTGGGGGCTGTCCTTGCCAATCGGCTGAATCTGAGCCTTGGTCAGTTTTACCGGCTCTTAATGGTCACCTTGTAGTTCCCATGACCGGCCACCCCAGTCACCATCTAATGAATTGCTCAGGCAGTTTGTTACAAAGACACACCCATGCTTTGAATTCTGACTCAGGAGACCGGGGGAGGGGGGGGCCTTCCTGGGGACTGTGACAACAGGCTGGGTGTGAGGACAGGGTGGAGCCAGGGGTCCCAGTACCTTGCAAAGCTGAATGTCAGAGAGGGCAGCACCAGTGGCTTGGTCAACCGAGGGTGTGCCCATCCCAGCAAGGCTGCCATGGCCTCCTGTTTGAATCTGGAGAGATGTAGCATCCCCAGGCTTGCAGGGCTCCCCGAGGCCACAGCCAGACCAGGAGCTGGGGTGATGGGCCCAGTGAATCTGGGGGCGGGGAGGGAGACAGGGCTTCCCGTCCAGGCCACAGAGAATGGCCCAGGCTAGGCCCAAGTGGATGTGGCTCTGCGGGGGGGTGGGGGGGCAAGGCGGGGGCAGCTCCTCTGCTTCTCCTTGCTCCCCAAGTGCCCCCCAGCATCCGGGAGGACGGACTCAAGACCAACGTGTCGGGCATGGCAGGGCAGTCCCTGACGCTGGAGTGTGATGCGAATGGCTTTCCTGCCCCCAAGATCAAGTGGCTCAAGGATGGGCAGCTGGTGGGTGACCCCCTGGGGCAGACAGCTGGGGGTGGGATCTGCATAGGGGCGGACCTTCTGGACAAGTGTTCTCCATACATTCCACGGTATGGTGGTGAGACTGTGACAGGTGTCTTTGGGGATGGCAGGGAAGTGCAATACGGGTTTGTGGGGACTGTAGTCTCATGGTGAAGTCTGGGGGACTGCATGGTGGAGAGGGTAGGGCACCTTATCACTAAAGTGGGTGGCTCACCAGCTCCCTCTGGCCTCATTCACCCAGATCCCTGATGCTGGCAGCCACCACCTCTTGGATGGGGCCCGGTCCCTCCACTTCCCCAGGGTCCAGGAGGGTGACTCTGGCTTCTACTCCTGCTGGGCCGAGAACCAGGCCGGGACGGCCAAGAGGGACTTCAAGCTCCTGGTGCTCAGTGAGTGAACCCCGTGGGCCAAAGGAAGAAGGCAGACTTTGCAGGGGTGGGGTGAGGTGACAGGATGGCTGGAAGCCCTGCACCCTTCCCTTGTGTGTTCAACTATTTGTATTGACCACCTACTGTGTGCCAGGCCCTGTGCTGAGAGCAGGGGCCAGGGAGACCTCACAGACCAGGTTCTGCCTCACAGAGCTAAGGGGTGGGGGAAGACATTAGACAATCATGCAATTAATCAAGTCATTACAGTTGTGTTAGAGCTACAAAAAGGTGTTCTATTCTACCAAGGAAGCACAGTGCCAGGGCCCAATCCAGCCCAGGGGTCTGGAAGAGCTCCTTAAAGAATGAGGCGATGGGAAGAATGTACCACGTAGGGAAGCCCCCCAACACATGCAAAGCATCTGCTGGAGGAGGGGCTTAGCGAGTTTGGGGAGTTTTCACACCTTATCCCTGTTGCTCCCAGCCCCGCCGTCTCTGCTCGGAGCCGGGGCTGCCCAGGAGGTGCTGGGCCTGGCAGGTGGAGAGGTGGAGCTGGAGTGCTGGACTTCTGGGGTCCCCACGCCCCAGGTGGAGTGGACCAAGGATGGGCAGTGAGTGGCCCCCTGGCGGGTGGCATGGAGGTCGTGCCCAGGCCTGGCGGGGTGCATGGGGGCCATTGGGAGGTTGGACTCTGGGGGGCAGAGGAAACGTGACGGGCACTGCACCCGCCTCACAGTGCGCAGCAGAGCCCTGGCGCCCAGTTACAGGACATCTCAAGCCCCTTCCGTCCCCAGCCCTGAGATCGCCCAGGCCAGCCCTCCGCTCTCATCTTAGGAGGCTTTTCATGTTGACAGCCCTTCACGCACCCTTCTTCCCCCTCCTTCTTCATCTTTATCTCTCTCTTCTTTTTTGTTGAGGCAAAATTCTGTCACAAAGTTAACCGTTTTCAAGTGTACAATTCAGTGGCCTTTAGTAAATTCTCTATGTTGGGCAACCATCACTTCTGTCTAGTTCCACAACTTTTCATCACCCCAAAAGGAAACCCCACACCCATCAGCAGTCACTCTCCACTTCCCCCACCCCCAGTCCCTGCCAACCACTAATCCATTTTCTGTCTCTATGGATTTACCTATTCTGGAAACATCATATGGATAGAATTAGACAATTCGTGGCCTTTTGTGTCTGACTTACCTCACGTAGCATCCTGTTTTCAATGCTCATCGCTGTAGCATGTATCAGTACCTCGCTCCTTTTTATGGCTCAGTAACACTCCATTTGGAGCCTGGTGGAGTAGTGGTTAAGAGCTTGGCTGCTAACCAGATCGGCAGTCCAAATCCACCAGCCGCTCCTTGGAAACCCTATAGGGCAGTTCTACCCTGTCCTGTAGGGTCGCTCTGAGTTGGACCCGACTTGACGACACCTAACAACAACAGCAGTACTTCACTGTGTGATTATACCACATTTGTTATCCATTCCCCAGTTGAAGGGCATTTGGGTAGTTTCCACTTTTTGGCTATTGTGAGTTGTTTTCGGACTTCCTTTTTATGAACATTTTCGTTATTATGAAAACAGCTGTGCCATAGTGTGAAAATGAAAGTCAACTTAATGCTGACGGAGTACTTCCTGTGTGCCACGCCCAGTGCTGGGCACAGGGGAGAGAGCCGTGAGCAAAGCTGCCCCCGTTCCTCCCTCGTGGGCTCTGGGACCATGGGGGAGACAAACCCAAGCAAGCGTTTTCAGTGCATACATCTATATCCTATCACAGGGACTGGGGTGGGGACTGTTGTTGTTGGGTGCCGTCGAGTCGATTCCGACTCATAGCAACCCCAAACGACAGAGTAAAATGCCCCCTAGGGTTTTCTTGCCTATAATCTTTATGGAAGCAGATTGCCAGGTCTTTTCTCCCTTGGAGCTGCTAGGTAGGTTTGAACTGGCAACCTTTCAGTTAACAGCTGAGGGCGTAACTGTTGTGCCACCAGGGCTCCGGGGGTAAGGACTAGCAGTGGGATATCCCGCTTATGCTGAGGCAGAAACCCAGGCACAAGGAGGTTAGGTAAGCTGCCTGCAGTCACCCAGGGTCAGCAGTAGAGGCAGGATTGGAGCCCTGTGTGTCTGGCTCCGTGGCCCATGCTTTGCACCCCATATACTGTTCTGAGAATCACTAGGATGAAGTATGCCTTGAACTAGACTTTAACAGCCAGGTAGGACTTGGAGAGGCTAAAGACAAGACAGGGCACTGTAGGTGGGGGGAACAGCATGGGCAAAGGTGTAGAGGTGTAAGTCCACAGGTCATGACTGGGGATAGAGTCCAGGCTGTGCCTGGAGCTGTAGGAGATAAGGTGGAAGGAACCCACATGAGCCCAATAGTACAGAGGCAGAGTCTTAACCTCTCTGTGACTCAGTGTTCTTATCTGTATAATGGGGCCAGGAGTCCCTGGGTGGTACAAATTGTTAATGCATTCAGCTGCTAACTGAAAAATTAGCCATTGAAAACTCTACAGAACACAGTTCTACCATGACACACATGGGTTACTATGAGTCAAAATCAACTTGATGAAAACTCTTTTTTTTTTTTTTTAAGTGGCACCATCCCCTGCTTGAATGCCAGGCTGAAGGGGTTTGGGCCTAGCCCCTGGGTGTGCTCACTCTCTAGGTGGATGGGAGGGAATGGAAGCCTTTTGACCAGGACTCACAGGCTGGAGGGGCCAGGTCAACCTTGGCCTGCAAACAGGTTTCACTTGGCAGGCAAGTTTTTAAATTTTGTTTTTTTAGTTTTAAAACTGTTCACTGGAGCATAACTTATGTACCATAAAACCCAACCATTGTAAATACCCAGTTTAATGGTTTTTAGTAAATCTGTGGAGTTGTGCAACCATCACCACAAATCAGTTTTATAACATTTCTATCACCCCCAAAAGTTCCCCTGTGCTTGTCTGTGGTCAATCCCTGGTTCCCCACTTAGCCCCAAGCAACCAGTGATCTGCTTTGACCCTGCAGGTTCAGCAGGAGTTTAAGAACCTATTAATTTGAGGCCCAGGCCTGGGAGAGGGGAGGCAAGGAGGCATTTGCATGATCCTAAGAGCAAGCACTTCCTTACTTGCTTTAGCCTATCAGTCCTGGCCCTGTTGAGGCCCACAGGTGGGTGCACTGCTTGTGTCCCCAGGGCCCACCTCCACCCCTTGTTGTTCCACTGCCCCTGCCTGGCCATGGAGGGCAGCAGAGTTTCTGGTCCCTGCCCAGGTTTGCTGAGGCTCCACTGAGCTCCCTTCTGGACAGCCTGCCCCTGCCGGGGCCTGGCCTCACTGATGGTTTTCCCTTGACCATCTCCCCAGACCCATCCTTCTGGAAGACCCTCATGTCCAGCTCCGGGAGGACGGCCAGGTTCTCAGGATCACCAGCAGTCACCTGGGGGACGAGGGGCAGTACCAGTGCGTGGCTTTCAGCCAAGCCGGCCAGCAGGCCAAGGACTTCCAGCTCAGAGTGCACAGTGAGCCCTGCCCCTCCGGGACCCTGCCCAGACCCTAGGCCCCCCTCAAATCCGTGCCATGGGTGACTCCCAAAGCTTCCTGTCTGGCTGCCTGCTTGGCTGCTGCTTCCTTGGAAGAAGGATAACGGCAGAAATGGGGGCCCTTGGGGGAGCCTCCCAGGCCAAGGAAGCTGGGGTGGGGAGCCCAGAGGGAACTCTAACCAATCCCAGTTTTTCCCATCCCTGCCGCACACGTTTTACTATCTGAAAGCGCTTGGTATGATTTTTTTTTTTTTAACTTTTTCTTTAAATCAAGTCACTTCTTTACACTGAAACACATTTATTTAAAAGGCTATCTCCTATTTCAACTATAAGTGGAAAACCAGGGCCACATGGCATTAATGGAAGGGAACTAAAAACAAATGCAGTGTGAGAGCAATGTGGTAAATTCCCGCTGTGTGAGCTGCCTGCAGAGGTCCATGCCTGTGCCCTCGGCTAAAGAGGGGAGAGTAGAAAGTGCTAGAAAATTTAAGGACATAGAATCAAACGGAGCCCTTCCCTTGTCATAATCACGATGGAAGGAGATTTGGAAAGGGCCTAGCTTTTTGCTTTTGAGACTCAGTGTTATTTCATGTCATGCCCACGTGCCACCTAAAATCATCTTGGGTGCCACCAGTGGTGTGTGACCTGCCCTGTGGGAAGCCCTGATGTAGCCCACCCCCTCACTTTACAGATGGGGAAACTGAGGCCCAGATTGGGGAAATGACCTACCCTGGGCTATACAGTGAGTTAGAGGCAGAGTGGGGTCCAGAGCTTGAACCTATGTCCCCTCTCCCCTCCTGTGATGACCGACCATGCTTCCCACATCAGCATGTCCTGAGATGGCCCTCTGTCTGGCCCCCAGGTCCTCACTCTCCCTGCCCCCCCATACCTTCCCATCCCTGTGGTAGAAGACTCGGGACGTGGGACTGTGCTTTTGGCCCACTGGCATGTGCCTGCCACTCTTGGGGAGGATGCCAGACACCTCTGGGAGCTCCCTGTGACTGCCTCGCCCCACCTTGTCCTCCTCAGCACCTCCCACCATCTGGGGCTCCAATGAGACCAATGAGGTGATTGTCATGGAGGGCCACCCAGTACGGTTCCTGTGTGAGGCCCGGGGAGCCCCCGTTCCCGACATCACCTGGTTCAAGGATGGGGTCCCACTCCCCATCAGCGTCAAGGCAGTCTACACCAGGGGTGGCCGGCAGCTGCAGCTGGGGAGGGCCCAGGGCTCAGATGCCGGCGTCTACACCTGCAAGGCCAGCAATGCTGTGGGGGCAGCCAAGAAGGCCACCAGGCTGGAGGTTTATGGTGAGTGGGCTGGGGTTGCAACTGTGGAGGGGATGTCTCAACAGGGGTTTTCAGCTAGTGGAGGTGAGAGAGGGAAGTATTTCACATGGGCTGGGGTCAACGAGGGGCTTACCTAGGCTCAGTGGGCTGGCTGGCTAGACATTGGCTCCTGGGCCAAGAGCAGGCTGGTATCGGGCTGTGGTCCCTGAGCAGCTCCCGTGCTTCTTCCCTAGTCCCACCCACCATCGAGGGTGCTGATGGAGGACCACGTGTGGTGAAGGCTGTGGCTGGGAGGCCCTTGGCGCTGGAATGTGTGGCCAGAGGTCACCCACATCCCACCGTCTCCTGGCACCACGAGGGGCTGCCTGTGGCAGAGAGCAATGCGACATGGCTGGAGGCGGGAGGCGCGCTGCGGCTGGAGAGCCTGGGGGAGGCATCCGGAGGCCTGTACAGCTGTGTGGCCGGCAGCCCTGCCGGGGAGGCTGTGCTGCAGTACTTGGTGGAGGTGCAGGGTGAGCCCCTCAGGCCTGGCCCACCCACAGCCATCTGGGCTTGTGGGCCCTTCTCCCAGCACTAATTGAACACCTACTGTGTGCTTGTTCCCTCGCAGCCTCCTGAGGGCATGGAGGGTGGAGGAGAAGAGCCAGTGTCCCCCATTGTGTGCAACAGACAGAGACACTGAGACGTGGGCTGGGGATCCCCAGGGCTAGGAGGGGGCAGGGTTGGCACAGAGTCCTGCATCAAGGGCCCTTGTCCAGGACTCTGTGCTGGGTCCACCAGGCAGGACGGAGGGCATCGTTTCTGCCTTTCAGGAGATGCCTGTGGAATGGCCGTTCATCAGGAACTACTGAGGCCCCAAGCTATTGGCCCCAGGGATGGGGTGCACGGGGCCTTTGCCTGCCTTTTCCTTCATTTGACAGGCATTTATCAAGCATCTGTCGTGAGCTGCCTGGTTTGGTGTTGGAGATAACGTGGGAACAAGGGCTATGGGACTCCTGCCCCTGGGGAACGCTTGGTCTGGTGGGGAGATGGGCATTAAATGAGCAGGCCCAAGCCAGTGGGGGAGTCAGAGGGGGTCTTCACCTGGTCTTGGGGTGGTCCTGGAAGGCCTCCTGGAGGAGGAGCACTTATGGGGAAACTTGAAGCATGAGGTGAGGGGCTTGGGCCTTCTTCCCCTGAGGGCAGTAGGGACTTGGGAGGGCTGTAGGCTAGGGTTTGCTCAGCTCTAAACACCCGGTGGTGGGTCCTGCCCACAGTGCCCCCGCAGATCCTAGTAGCTGAAGGCCTGGGCCAGGTGACCGCCATCGTGGGACAGCCCCTGGAACTGCCCTGCCAGGCCTCAGGCTCCCCGGTGCCCACTATCCAGTGAGTAAGGGGTGGTGAGGCCTGGGCTAGAGGTGGGGGGTAGAGTTGGGGGTGGATGGGGCAGGGAGAAGTACCCCTCTTCCCTGGAGTATGAAAAAGGTAGGTGGGGATACTGCGAAGCTGCCTGGATTGCCCTGCCCGGCCCTGCCCTCCCTCTCTCAGGCTGATCCCTCCTCCCCACCCACGTCAGGTGGCTGCAGAATGGCCACCCCACCGAGGAGCTGGCCGGGGTACAGGTATCCTCGCAGGGGGCAACACTGCACATCGACCACGTGGAGCAAGGCCACGCAGGCCTCTTTGCCTGCCAGGCCACCAACGAGGCAGGCATTGCTGGGGCAGAGGTGGAGGTGTCTGTGCACGGTGAGCAGGTGTCTGGGCTTCTGGGGCTGTGGGCTGGCTGAGATGCCAGGGCTATGGCCATCTGTGCCCTTGGCAGGCCTGGAAAGGGTATGAGGCCTGTCTTCTGTGGACAGTGTTTCGGGGCCGGACTTCCCAGTTCTCCAAAGAAAGGTAGGGTGTGAGTGACAGGCCTCAGTTAGTTACCACACTTGTCATCTGTCTTGTCCAGCCCATAGGCCCTTGCTCCCCTCTCCAGCCTCCTTCCTCACCACTTGCTCTCTTTGTGTTGACCATGCAGAACTTCTGTCACTTCCTTCAACATGTCAGCTCTCTCTCTCTTACCTCCGAGTCTTGTATATGCTGTTTCCTCTGCCTGGAACATTCTCCCTCCTTCTCTGCCTGCCTAACTCCTCCTTGTCTTTCAGGTCAGTGCTAAAGCTCCCCTTCCTCCAGGAAGCCTTCCTCGATTTCACCATGTTGACTCTGCCTACTCTGTCATGGCCACAGCCTGTCACCCACTGTAGTGGAATTGCTTAGTTGTCCATCTCGGCTGCCCAGCTCTGTGAGCTTTGAGAGGACAGTCCAGTAGCTGTCGTGCTCTGCTGTGTACCTGTGCCCAGTGCAGATATGGGTTCAGAACAGATGCTCTATGAACATAGGAATAAATGGATGGATTGGTTGGTTCAGAGAATGTCTAAAGTGCTGGCTCCCAGTCTGCAGCTCTTCCCCTAAGCTGGTGTCCGAGGGGCAGGGTTGGGAGGAGGCTAGAGGCCAGCCCTTGGCCAACCCTGAAATGCCAACTCCTTAGCTCCCTGGGCACTGAGGGGGTTCATAGGTGTCCACTGCACCCCTGCTGACCCTGACCTGGGACCTCCCTGCCTCTGCCCTGGCCAGAGCCCCCATCGGTTGACATCATCGGGGGTGAGAACATCACAGCCACTTTCCTGCAGCAAGTGACCCTCCAATGCATAGGGGCTGGGGTGCCTGCCCCAAGCCTCCGCTGGTGGAAGGATGGGGTGGCCCTGGCAGTCCTGGGGGGCAATCTGCAGGTATGTACAGGGGCCCTAGGGCTGGTGGGACAGCTGGGCACGGGTGGAGGGGCCACTTCTTGGGGACCCTGAGACTCTGAGGGGATCCCTGGAAGCCTGGGGGTAGGGTAGGCACAGTCCTTATTTACCTGAGAGATCAGTAGACCCTGGGTATGCTGGACCTGAAGAGGGGATGGGTCCATGGACTATTCCAGGTCCCAGGAGCTGCAGCTACAGAAGGGAGAAAATGGGGCGGGGGTGCATGCCCAGGGTCAGCAGAATCCTCTAGACTCCTGAGTGCTCGGCTCACAACTCTACCCCCAGAACTAAACTCGACCCCCTCCAGGCCACTTGCTATGTTCCGTTTAGTTCCTTGTACTCACATCCCCAAGGCGCACACTCTTTCCTTCCTCCTTCCCCTCCAGATTGAGAAAGCAGACCTGAGGGACGAAGGTGTCTACACTTGTGTCGCCACCAACCTGGCTGGGGAGAGCAAGAGGGACTTGACACTAAAGGTCTTGGGTGAGGACATGACCCAGGGCCCCAGATGATGGGTGATCCCTTGAGGGCCCTTGGGCTGGGGTGGGTTGTGTTGTTGTTGTTGTTGTTAGGTGCCAACAAGTGGGTTCTGATTCATAGCGACCCCATGTACAACAGAACAAAACACTGCCCAGTCCTGCACCATCCTTACGATTATTGTTATGCTTCAGCCCATTGTTGCAGCCACTGTGTCAATTGATCTCATTGAGGGTCTTCCTCTTTTTTTGCTGGATTGTGGGGAGGGGTTTAAATCATAGTCATGCACTTTAGAAGAAGTAGAAAGTCATAAAACTAAAGTGTGAGCTATTGCTCTGTGGCCCCTTCCGCTTGTTTTCTATGGGATCCCTTGTTGTAGTCCCTACCCATGTTTATATTTGCCTTGGCTCTTTTAGTGCATTTTTTGGTTCACTTGTGTCCTTGCCTATGTAGGTGAATCCTGCACTTCTCACTTCTCACAGCTGAGTAGGATCCTGTCCCTGCTGTGCACATTGGCTGTTCCTGGGGAGCTGGGCACTGGGACTGTTCTTGTCGTACCATTGTAACACAGATTGGGGCCAATTGCCCTTGGGCTTGGGTTCCAGGAGTGTACTGCCTCAGTCAGCGGACTGGAGCCAATTTAGAGCCCTTGCTGCCCAGGACTCTTTAGGAGGAAGGGGAAAGGCATCGGGAATGGCTGAGATTTGAGCTTCCCCCAGGGTCTCTCCTTATCTCCCCCTAGTGCCTCCCAACATTGAGCCAGGTCCAGTCAACAAGGCAGTGCTGGAGAATGCCTCGGTGGCCCTGGAGTGTCTGGCTTCAGGTGTGCCCCCTCCTGGTAAGACCCCTTCTTTTGGCTGAAAGCCTCCTCCAGCTAGCCCAATTCCCCATCTAATGAGACTGGAAGTTCTTCAGGCATCACTCTGCCTGGGGACATAACCAGGAGAGATCATCAGGCCCTTTCCACTATTTCTTCTATTTTCCCCTTCTCCTTCTCAGTAGCTGTATATCCAATGCCCAATATGTGCAGGTCACTGCTGGGGCCCAGAGCCTTTGCACTGGTGTCTGAAGCAAATCTGCGGCACTTCTACCCAGAGTTTGCAGCTTCACAGGGGCAGAGGCCCATGGCCTCCAAGTCACCATCTGGCTGGCCTCTTCTCTAAATCAGCAGTTTAGGGAGGGGGAGGAAGCATGGGGCTAGGCGCAGGTGCTCTTCGTACAGGACGGGGCTGGGCTTATCATGGGTCCAGAAGGAGGACCCATGTGCTGTGTCTCATCCGAACCAGGTCCACCCTGTTTTGCCTGGGGTAGGTGAACCCTGGGGGAGGGGTCTTTGCCCGTCCCAAGGGAGACACCTGTTGGGTTCTGGGATTGGCCCCTGGCAGAAGGTAAAGAAGCTGAAGATACAAAGGTCTTATTCTGATTTGTGAGGCTGCTATTTTGGAGTGGACCATGGTCTCCCCCAAAGCTCTCCCTGGTGAGATGATCTCCTGGCAAAGGGAAGAGATGAGGGGGGCCAGGCTGGGTTTGGCTCTCCCTCTTCCTGGTGTCCCACCCTCTATCCCATGGGGCTTTCTCTCTGCCCTTTGTCCTGTCTCAGGCAACACTGCTGTTCCACACCCTGCCCCCCTTCCTGGATAACTCTAGCTTTCTTAAGTGCCTGGAATAAAGGCAGACCATGGGCCACCTTGGAAGCCTCTCCTGAATGCCTGTAGCACTGGCAGAGTTTGAAAGGCTGGCAGGATCCCTGACATTTTTCTGTTTTTCTTCCCCAGATGTCTCCTGGTTCAAGGGCCACCAGCTTGTCTCTGCCAGGACAGGAGTGACAATATCAGCTGATGGGAGAGTTCTTCTCATTGAGCGAGCCCAGCTTTCTGATGCTGGGAGCTACCGCTGCGTGGCATCCAATGTGGCGGGCAGCACAGAGCTGCATTATGGTTTGCGGGTCAATGGTAAGCTGCCTTGGGACTGGAGGGATCCTTGTTCAGAAAGCTGTCTCTCCATCTATGTGTTGAACAATAGTCCATCCATCCATCCATCCATCCTTCCGTCCAGCCAGCCAGCCAGCCAGCCAGCCAGCCAGTCACCCAGCCAGCCAGCCAGCCAGCCAGTCACCCAGCCAGCCAGCCAGCCAGCCAGCCAGCCAGCCAGCCAGCCAGTCACCCAGCCAGCCAGCCAGCCAGCCAGCCAGCCAGCCAGTCACCCAGCTAGCCAGCCAGCCAGCCAGCCAGCCATCTATTCATCTTTGCAGACATCTAACAATCTATCCATTGATCCAACTCTCCATTCATCCATGCATCCAACCATCCATCCATTGATCCAACCATTCTTCCACCCAGCCCTCCAACCACCCATCTAACTGTTCATCTGTCCATTCACCCATCCCTCCACCCATTTGTTCATCTATCCATCTTCTATCCAACCACATTCATTGAGTACATGCTCTGGGTAAGACCCAAAGGCTGCAGCCCTGAGCAAGACAGACCCAGGATCTTTCAGTCTATTGGAGGATAAAATAATTAGATAATTCCCCAAATCATTGTTTCATGTCAGGTCTGATAAGAGCTAGACAGGTGAGGTGCAGGCTGCTCGGAGTGCCTGTAACCAGGGCAGACTGGCTTGGTAAGTCTGGGAGGCATCTTTGAGGCCAAGATGCTTAACCCGAGGTCTGAGGCTGGAGAAACCTGGGGAATTTGAGGAACAGAAAGGAGATTGGAGAAGCTGGAGCTTATAAAACAAAGAGAGGAGGGGGCAGGGCAGTGCTGCTGGCCAGATGAAGGCTGGACTTCAAGAGCCTCGTGGGCCATAGGGAGAGGTTGGGTCTTTATCCTAAGAGCAGTGGGTGACTGGGCAGGTGGCTAGGACCCTGGGCATCATGGCTTTTGCCTTCCGGATATGACTGAATCTTCTGACTGCTTCCTGCTGAAGAAGGGCTGACATCTCTGAGATGGGAAACAGAACCTCTCCAGGGATCCTCAGCTCCTTGTTACCTCACCACACCCCCACAGTAAATGACCTCATCCTAACCAAAAGGCCCAAGTTCAAGTGCCGATTCTGCCTTGGCCTAGCTGGTTGAGCTTGGGCAGGTGGTGGCCCCTCTGGAGCCTCAGTTTCCCTTCTGTAGAAGCCTCAAAGTATCATTGAGAACTATGGAGTGGCATGCCCGTCTCCCAAGCAGCTGTCCCTGTGCTTTTGTTGGTGCCACTACTCCTGCGGAGGTGCTTGGAGGGGGCAAGGCTGCTCCTTCAAAGGGAGCACATCTGGGGCCACCTGCTTCACCCCAGCTCAGCAGGCGGCTCTGTGTGGTCACCACCCTGCAGTGCCTCCGCACATCACTCTGCCACCCAGCTTGCTGGGCCCCGTGCTCCTCAACACCCCTGTTCGGCTGACCTGTAATG
Organism: Dugong dugon; assembly: GCA_030035585.1. Lineage (NCBI taxonomy): Eukaryota > Metazoa > Chordata > Mammalia > Sirenia > Dugongidae > Dugong > Dugong dugon. Next base: position 75,027,344 of record CM057471.1, read on the forward strand.
CTACTGGAGTCCCCAGCCCCACACTGATGTGGCTGAAGGATGGAAATCCCGTGTCTGCTGCAGGGACACCCGGCCTCCAGGTCAGTAGAGCTGGAGATCCTGGTTCACCTCCCTGGTGCCTCCCTCCATAGGAGCTTAGGGGTGAGGGACAGGCAGTGACAGCCCAGAGGCATTGGCTGGAGGGAGGAAGGAGGGGCTGCTTGTGAGGCACAGAGAGGTCCAGAGCTGCAGTGTTCAACAGAAACAATTCTCGCCACATGTGTAATTTAAAATCTTCTAATAGCTGCGGGAGAAAGATGTGGTGATCTGCTTCCGTAAAGACTACAGCCAAGAAAACCCTATGGGACAGTTCTCCTCTGATGCATGGGTCTCTTTGAGTCTGAATCAACTCAACGACACCCAGCAACAACAACAGTAGCCATAGTAAGGAGCCATGGTGCTGCAAACGGTTTAGCAGTTGACTGCTAACCGAAAGGTTAGCGGTTCAAACACACATAGCACTTCTGCATTTCTGTAAAGATTACAGCCAATAAAACCCTATGGGGTAGTTCTGCTCTGTCACATGGGATCTCTATGAGTTGGAATCGAATCCACAGCAACTAACAACAATCAGTTAAGAGAAACAGATGGAGCCAATTTTAATAATACATTTTATTTAATCCAATGTAGCCAAAATATGATCATTTCATCATGTGATCAATATGAAAAAGCATAAATGAGACATTTCACATTCTTCTTTTCATACTAACTCTGAAATTGCTTGTGTATTTTACACGTGTGGCTTATCTCAATTCGGACTAGCCATATCTCAAGGGTTCACTAGCCACATATGGTGGTGAGTGGCCACCATAGTGAACTCTTGAAGGCTGGTGTAAGTGGCCTGCCAGCTGGCAGAGGTTATACCTGAGGACTGGTGTAAGCTCACAGTTTTCTTGCATTCTGGGGGTCTCTGGAGGTCTTCAGTGGGATGCCCAGGCATGCCAGTCAGCAGGGCCTTCTTGTGAGTGTGTGGCTGCTGCCCCTTGACATGTGTGAGAGTGGACGTCCAGCCTAATGAGGGCTTTCTTCTGGGGGCACAGGTCTTCCCTGGCGGCCGGGTCCTCACCTTGGCCAGTGCCCAGGCCTCTGACTCTGGCAGCTACTCCTGTGTGGCTGTGAGTGCAGTGGGCGAGGACCGCCGGGATGTCGTCCTGCAAGTCCACAGTGAGTCTAAGGCCCGGGAGGCCTGCATGGTCTAGGCCGACAGCTCTGGGAAGGTGGGCTGGGGCATCCGTGGCTACATCCAAAGGAAGAGAGGGCAGCAGGCCACAAAGGGTTTCACTATTTGCAGTGGCCTGAGACTGTGGCTGCTTCATGTGGCAGAGACCTTCTCTCCCTGTGTGTGAGCACCCCCATGGTGAGCAGGCAGGCTCTGGGCAGCAGCCCTGCACAACCAGCAGCTCTGTGTTTGGGGGAAAGGTGGAAGGAGCATGAAGTAGCAGGAGGAGCTCCAGGCCAAGACCCAGGAGGCTCTGCATCCCCACTATTGTGGGTCCAGTGCAGAAAGTGCACTCTGGAAAGGCAATGTGGGGGTGATGGCTAGGAACAAACTCTTGAGTGTGGTGGACCTGGGGTTCCAACCCTGCTTTCTTTTTTTTTTTTCAAGTTTTTTTTTTTTTTTTGTATTATACTTTAGATGAAGGTTTACAGAACAAATAGTTTCTCACTGAACAGTACATACATTGTTTTATGACAATGGTTAACAACCTCACAACATGTCAACACTGTCCCTTCTCAACCTTGGGTTCCCTATTACCAGCTTTCCTGTCCCCGCCTCCCTTCTAGTCCTTGTCCCTGGGCTGTTGTGCCCCATTAGTCTCATTTTGTTTTATGTGGCTGTCTACTCTTTGGTTGGATGGTGAACCTCGGGAGTGACTTCATTACTGAGCTAAAAGTGTATCCGGGGACCATACTCTCAGGGTTTCTGCAGTCTGTCAGGCCAGTAAGTCTGGTCTCCTTTTGTGAATTAGAATTTTGTTCTGCATTTTTCTCCAGCTCTGTCCAGGACCCTCTGTTGTGATCCCTGTCAGAGCAGTCAGTGGTGGTAGCTGGGCACCATCTGGTTGTACTGGACTCAGTCTGGTAGAGGCCGTAATAGTTGTGGTCCATTAGTCCTTTGGACTAATCTTTCCCTTGTATCTTGTTTTCTTCCTTCTCCCTTGCTGCCGAAGGGATGAGACCAGTGGAGTATCTTAGATGGCCGCTCACAGGCTTTTAAGACCTCAGACACTACTCACCAAGGTAGAATGTAGAACATTTTCTTTATAAAGTATGTTATGCCAATTGAGCTAAATGTTCCCCAAGACCATGGTCCCCACAGCCCTCTGCCCAGCAATTCAGTCCCTCAGGGAGTTTGGATGTGTCTATGGAGCTTCCATGACCTTTCCTTGTACAAGCTGTGCTGGCTTCCCCGGTATTGTATACTGTCTTACCCTTCACCAAAATTACCACTTATCTATTTTCTATTTGGTATTTCCTCCCACCACCCCTCCCATCCCTCGTAACCAACAAAGATTGTTTCTCTGTGTGTTAACTTTTTCATGAGCTTTTACAGTAGAGGTCTCATACAAATATTTGTCCTTTTGTGATTGACTTTTGTGATCACTCAGCGTAATGTCCTCCAGTTTCATCCATGTTATGAGATGCTTCACAGATTCATCATTGTTCTTTATCGTTGCATAATACTCCATTGTGTGTAGGTGCCAGAGTTTGTTTATCCATTCATCTGCTGATGGGCATCTAGGTTGTTTCTATCTTTTTGCTATTGTGAACAGTGCTGCCGTGAACATGGGTGTGCATATGTCTGTTTGTGTGACGGCTCTTATTTCTCTGGGATATAGTCCTAGGAGTGGTATTGCTGGATCATATGGTATTTCTATTTCTAGCTTTCTAAGGAAGTGCCATATCATTTTCCAAAATGGTTGTATCATTTTGCATTCCCACCAGCAGTGCATAAGAGTTCTGGTCTCCCTGCAGCCTCTCCAACATTTGTTATTTCCAGTTTTTTTGATTTGTGCCAGTAATGCTGGGGTTAGATGGTGTCTCACTGTGGTTTTAATTTGCATTTCTCTGGTGGCTAGTAATCACAAGCATTTCCTCATGTGCCTGTTGGCCGCTTGAATGTCTTCTTTGGTGGAGTGTCTGTCATTTCCTTTGCCCAATTTTTAATTGGATTATTTGTCTTTTTTGATGTAGAGGTGTTGAATTTTCTTGTAGATTATAGAGATTAGACCTTTGTCTGACTTATAATGTCCAAAAATTTTCTCCCAGTCTGTAGGTTCTATTTTTACTCTTTTGGTGAAGTCTTTTGACGAGCATAAGTGTTTGATTTTTAGAAGATCCCAGTTATCTAGCTTATCCTCTGGAGTTTGTGTGTTGTTGGTTATGGTTTGTATCCTGTTAATGCCGTGTATTAGGGCCTCTAGCATTGATCCTATTTTTTTCTTCTATGAACTTTATAGTTTTTGCTTTATATTTAGGTCTTCGATCCATTTTGAATTAGTTTTTGTATATGGTGTGAGGTATGGGTCCTGTTTCATTTTTTTGCAGATGGACAACCAGTTTTGCCAGCACCATTTGTTAAAAAGACTGTCTTTTCCCCATTTGATGGACTTTGGGCCCTTGTCGAAGATCAGGTGACCATAGGTGGATGGATTTACATCTGGGTTCTCAATTCTGTTCTATTGGTCAAGGTATCTGTTGTTGTATCAGTACCAGGCTGTTTTGACTACTGTAGCTGTATAGTAGGTTCTGAAGTCAGGTAGTGTGAGTCCTCTTCTTCTTCAGTAGTGCTTTACTTATTCAGGGCTTCTTCCCTTTCCATATAAAGTTAATGATTAGTTTTTCCATCTCTTTAAAGAATGTTGTTGGTATTTGGATTGGGATTGCATTGTATTTGTAAATTGTTTTGGGTAGAATTGTCATTTTCACAATGTTGAGTCTGCCTATCCATGAGCATGGTATGTTTTTCCATTTATGTAGATCCCTTTGGGTTTCATGCAGTAGTGTTTTGTAGTTTTCTTTGTATAGGTCTTTTACATCCCTGGTCAGATTTATTCCTAAGTATTTTATCTTTTTAGGGGCTATTGAAAATGGTGTTGTTTTCCTAATTTCCTTTTCATCATTCTCCTTATTGGTGTATAGGAATCCAACTGATTTTTGAGTGTTTATCTTGTATCCTGCTACTCTGCTGAATCTTTCTATTAGTTCCAGTAGATTTCTCATGGAGTCTTTAGGGTCTTCTATGTATAGTATCATATCATCTGCAAACAGGGACAGTTCAACTTCTTCATTACCAATTTGGATGCCCTTTATTTCTTTTTCTTGCCTTATTGCTCTAGCTAGAACTTCCAGCACAATGTTAAATAGGAGTGGTGATAAAGGGCATCCTTGTCTTGTTCCTGTTTTCAAGGGGAATGTTTTCAGCCTCTCTCCATTAAGAATGATGTTGGCCATTGGTTTTGCATAGATGCCCTTTATTATGTTGAGAAATTTCCCTTCTATACCTATTTGATTGAGAGTTTTTATCAGGAATGGGTGTTGGACTTTGTCAAATGCCTTTTCTGTATCAATTGAGATGACCGTGTGATTCTTTTCTTTCCTTTTATTTATGTGGTGGATTACACTGATTGATTTTCTAATGTTGAACCATCCTTGCATAGCTGGTATGCATCCTACTTGGTCATGGTATATTATTTTCTTGATATGATGCTGAATTCTATTGGCTAGAATTTTGTTGAGAGTTTTTGCATCTATATTCATGACAGATATTGGTCTGTAATTTTCTTTTTTTGTGGCGTCTTTGCCTGGTTTTGGTATCAGGGTTATGCTGGCTTCATAGAATGAATTCAGAAGTTTTGCTTCCTTTTCTATGTTCTGAAATAGTTTGAGTAGTACTGGTATAAGCTCTTCTCTGAATGTTTGGTAGAATTTTCCAGTGAAGCCATCTGGGCCAGGGCTTTTTTTGTTGAGAGTTTTTTTTTTATTACCTTTTCAATCTCTTCTCTTATGGGTCTGTTCAGATGTTCAACAGCATTTTGTGATAGTTTGGGCAGGTAGTGTGTTTCTAGAAATTTATCCATTTCCTCTAGGTTTTCAAATTTGTTGGAGTACAGCTTTTCATAATACTCTGTTATGATGCTTTTTATTTCAGTTGGGTCTGTTGTAATGTCCCCCATTTCATTTCTTATTTGGGTTATTTGCCTCCTCTCCTGTTTTTCTTTTGTCTGTCTGGCCAGTGGTTTGTCAATTTTGTTGATCCTTTCAGAGAACCAACTTTTGGTTTTGTCGATTCTTTCTATTGTTTTTCTATTCTCTATTTCATTTATTTCTGCTCTGATCTTTATTACTTCCTTTCTTCTGGTGGCTGTGGGCTTTGTTTGCTGTTCTCTTTCTATTTGTTTGAGTTCTGTAGTTAATGTTTTGATTTTGTCCTTTTCTTCTTTTTTGATGTGTGCATCTATTGCTATAAATTGTCCTCTGAGGACTGCCTTTGCTGTGTCCCAAAGGTTTTGTTATGAAGTATTTTCACTCTCATTTGATTCTAAGAATTTTTTGAGTCCATCTCTGATTTCTTCTGTTACCCAGTGATGTGTAAGCAGCCAACCCTGCCTTCTTCACTTACTAGTTCTGTGACCCTGGGCTAGTCACGTTGCTTCTCTGGGCCTTGGTTTCCTCATCTATAAAATGGGGGAAGGAATAGCACGCACCTCACAGGTTGCCATGGGGATGCATTAAGCCTACTAAGGCACACAGTTATAGTTGCTATTTTTTCTTAATTCCCTCCCATGGGCTTTGGTGGAGATCTTTTGAGGTCCATGAAAGGTGTCTGGGAAATGCAGAGCCTTGGGAAGGCAGTGTGGGAAGTGTAGACTCGAGCTTTCTTCCTTGGCTGGAATGATGATAATGGTGACAAGTATTGTGTACACGTGGTCCACTGGTGTCTCTCTTAGTCCTTACAGTGACCCCGCAAGAGGAGTGCTTTCTTTATTCTCATTTTACAGATGAGGAAACCAGGGCTCTGAGAGGCCAAGGAACGTCTCCAGGGCTTTGCCCAGCGAGTGAGCTGTAGAATGCAGGAGTCCAACCCAAGAGTTCTGACTCCCGACCCTGCATTCTTAACCCCTAGGCTGCCGTGGTTATTCTGTTCTCAAAGGGAAAGGCAGCTCTGGGGCCTGCTTTTTGAGAAATTATTATTATTTTTTAAATTTTAGTTTTGAGATAATTGTAGATTCATATGCAATTATGATAAATAATTCAGAGTGATCCTCGGTACCTTTTGCCCAGTCTCCCCAATGGTGATATCTTGCAGAATTGTAATACAATATCATATCCAGCATATGGACATTATTGCAATCCACCCATTGCTTTCAGATTTGGGGACTTCCTTTTGAAGCAGGACTGTGAAGGGACTTGAGGGGTAGGGAAGGGAGGTTGGGTGACAAGAGGCTTACAGCTCCGGGGGCAGACCCCAGTCTTGAAAGTGACTCCCCCATCTCCTGGTATTTGTTCCTGGCTGCTGAAAGTAGCCTCAAAGAGGGCCAGGCCGGACCCTGGTTAGTGCCTCTGTCCTGCCCACACCACCACCTCATTCCTGAGTGAGCTCATTTCCTGCTCCCTCTCACCACCCTGCCCCCCACAGTGCCCCCTAGCATCCTGGGAGAAGAGCTGAATGTGTCGGTTGTGGCCAATCAGTCAGTGACCTTGGAGTGCCAGAGCCACGCCATGCCACCTCCTGTACTGAGCTGGTGGAAAGATGGGCGCCCCCTTGACCCTCGGCCTGGAGTTCGCCTCTCCACAGACAAGGCCCTGCTGGAGGTATGTGGCCTCTTCTGGATCTGACCCCTGAGTCAGGGTCCTTCCACCCTCACCCTTCCTCATTTCCCGCTTTTCCTTCTGGTCTGTTCTCCTGGACTTTCCAAAGAAGCTGATTAAGGGCAGGAGGGTGTCTGACCCAGCCAGGGGCATCTCTCCACCTCAGCAAGGCTGGGCTGCCCAGAGCAGTTGGTTAGTGCTGTGGATGTGAAATGGAATGAGGCCACAGGGCTGCCATCCACAGAGCCCATTCTGTGTGCCTGGCCCTTGTCAGGCCCGCCGCAGGCATTGCCTTCTGGAACCTCTTCTGTGCAGGAGGTGTGGGAGGTGTGATCACTACCCCATGTTCCAGCAAGGTACAGTGACAGGTCTCAGGTCATACAGTCTGTCCAAGGGGTGGCCCCATCTCTTTTTCCTCTTGGCCAGGTGGACCGAGTGGAGGTGTGGGATGCAGGCCACTACATCTGTGAGGCATTGAACCGGGCAGGCCGCTCGGAGAAACACTACAACCTGAACGTCTGGGGTGAGGGTCTCCCAGGCTGGGCTGGGGCGCCCTCTCCCCCACCTCAGGGCCCCCTCTACCCCTGCCATAGCTGGGTGTGCCTTGGCTGAACCCCTCCTCCCCCATCCTTTTCACATCCCAGCTTACCACCTCTCCTCTCTGATTCAGTCCCTCCAGTGTTCCCCTCAAGGGAGCCTCAAACCCTGACGGTGACTGAGGGGCACCCTGCCAGGCTGTCCTGCGAATGCCAGGGTGTCCCTTTCCCCAAGATCTCCTGGAGGAAAGACGGTAGGATCGTTGCTCTCACCCAGCCCCACCTCACTGCCCAGCACAAGGAAGCCACTCCCCACCTCCCACCCACCAGGCCTAGCTGAGATGGGTGGGCTTACTGACCTAAGGGATGGGGTAACAATTCTCTCAGCCTTTATTTGCTCTGACCCTGGGCCTGCAGTCCCCTCTTCCTTGTTCCTTCCTAGCCATTGAGAGCTGGATTGATCCTCAGGCCTCACTTCCAATGTCTCTTCTTCCAGGAAGCCCTCCCTGACCCCCACCCCCAGGCTGAGACAGGGCTTCGTTAAAGCAGCCCTGTTGTGCTAACTTGTCACGTCACCCACCTTAGTCCTTCCGTGTGCTCATAAGGCACTTGTCTTGGCCACCACTGAATTCCAAGTTCAATGCCTGGTACAAGATAAGTGCTCAATCAATATTTGGAATTCATTCATTTAGCCGGTATTTATTGAGAGCCTCTCTCTGCCGAGCCCTTTTGTAGGTCCAGGAATACAGCAGTGGACAAACACAGACGAATCCCCACCCTCAGAGTAGGGGAAGCCAGATAAGAAACAAAAAGTTGGTAAATGACTTGGCACCTTAGGTGATAAGTGCTCTGGAGAAAAATAAAGCCAGGAAGGGGGATATGTGCTGGGGGTAGGACTTTCAGTTTTAAGTAAGGTGGCCGGAAACATCTGACTGTGCAGACTTGAAGAAGGTGAGGGATGAGCATGAGAATTTCATGGGGAGAAAAGCATTTCAGGCAGCCGTAATAGCAGGTGCAAACGCCCTGGGGCAGGTGGAAGCCAAGAACGTCTGAGGGAACAGCAAAGAGGCCAGTGAGGCTGGAGCAGAGTCAGCAAGGGAGAGGGAAGCAGAAGGTGGTCACCAGAGCAAGGCCATTGTGGCTCTCAGGGACTCTGCAGGGCTCTGGACAGAGGAGGGACACAAGTCTGACTTACCTTCTAACAGGACCACCCTGCCACTGGGCTGAGACTAGACCGTTGGGAGCAAGGGTGGAAGTCTGGCGGCCAGTGAGGAGGCTGGTTTGGGGCTCCAGGCAAGAGATGCCACAGCCTGGACTAGGTGGTGGCCACGAGGTGGTGGGAGGGAGTCTGATGTGTTTCGAAAGTGGTGCTGCCAGGATTTCCAGCGGGGTTGGATGGGGAGTGAGAGGAAGGGAGGAGTTGGGGATGGCTCCCAGGTGTTTGGCCTGACAGCAGGGGAGGCTGCCAGAACAGTCTGGGTGAAAGGCGTGTTAATTTTGAGACGCCTGTTAGACACTTAGTGAGATGTCAAGTGGGCAGGCAGATGTAGGTGTCTGGAGCTCAGGGGAGAGGTCCGCACTTAGAATAAATCTGGGAGCAACGAGACAAGATGAGGTCCCCGGGGGGAGCATGGATCAGGAGGAGAATGAGCCTTGGGGCTGCTCCCAATGTTGGAGGAAGGAATCTTCACTTGACCACCAGGTCCCCTCCCACTGCTTGGGCGTGCATTGAATGACTGGAGCGTGGAGCATGGTCCTCTATACACAGGTGCAAGATGACAGCAATTAGTGTTTGATCCGGCGCTTCAAGGTTCACAAAGACCTTCTCCCATGTTGAGGTCTTCTTCCAGCCGTGGGTACTAGCCCCTTGGATGGGTCATTCATTCAGCAGCCTTCACTGAGCCCTGCTGGGTGTCAGGGCCTGGGAGGCTCTAAGGACACCAGGGGGAAAGTGAGGCAGGGTCTGCCTTCCTGGAGAGCCCGGGCCCCTGAGAATTCAGATGGGACACTTGCAGGTAGATCTGTGATGGGGAGCAGCTCGGGAGTTGTGCGGGCTCAGAGTGAGCTCAGGACCTGATTCGGCATTGAGGGGTTTCCTGGAGGAGGTGATATCTACGTGGACACCTGAAGGATGAGTAGCAGTTGGCAAATATGGGAGGCCAAGGGTTTCAGGTGGAACGACTGTGTGTCCCTACAAATGCCCTGAAGCAGGGGCTTCTTTCCCATTGCATCCAGGTCAGCCCCTGTCTGGGGAGGGGGCCGGCCTTGAGCAGGTGTCAGCTGTGGGGAGGCTGCTGTATCTGGGGCAGGCCCGGCCCAGCCAGGAGGGCATCTACACCTGTGAGTGCAGCAACGTGGCAGGGAACAACAGCCAGGCCCAGCAGCTGGAGGTGCACGGTGAGCCAGGCCAGGTGGTGGAGGGGCCAGAAAGGCAGAGAAGGGGCACACTGGCAGGGCAGACCACTTACCCACACCCAGATCCCTAGGAAAGATAGGAACAGCAAGGACAAGGATGCTTCCACGTTCTCTCTTAGATGATTGGCATCTGATGTACTGCCCTTCCCTGTCCATTTTGCTATAGCTCCTAACCTGAGCATGGAAACGTGAGCAACATGATCCCTAAATACCCGCTATGACCCACAACCTCTAAGTACCTCCCAGTGACCCAGAGAAAATAACACAGTTGGAAACAAGAAAACCGTCAAAATTATATGAAGCTCCCACACACATCGGAAACCCAAGTCTACTTCTATTTGTCCAGCAGGGACATAACTGAATATTGTAGCCTTGTAAAAATCCTGCTAGAAAACAAAACCAAGCAAAGCTCTGCTCAGCATCCTGTGGCGAAACCCCCCTGTGTGGAATTTTCCCTGTCCCCAACCTGCCCCCACCACTGTTTAAGCTCCAGGAAGCCTCTGGTTTCTGAGTTAGAAAAGCCCTCACAAAACCTAAAAGGGCAGTGGGGTGAGCTGTTCCCCAAACTGCAGGCCTATGGAGTGGGGTGCTGCTGAGGTTCTGTCTCCATTGGGCTGCAGATGGGGGTGGATGGGGGCAACTTGGGGAGGAGTGGGTGGTGACCATGACCCCCAGGATGTGGGAGAGGTGGCAGTGTGGCACTGTTCTGACCCATTATAGAGATGGAAAGTGGTGGCACAGAGGTGGGCCCATTGGCCAAGGTCACACGGCCAGTGAGTGACAGGGTGAGGGCATAGGCCTAAATGGGGGCATGTCCACCGAGTGGCCGGCCTGGAGCCACTTTCCCTGATGTGCCCTTTCCCAACCCCAGTTCCCCCTCAGATCACTGGCCCCTGGGAGCCACATACACAGATCTCTGTGGTCCAGGACAGGGAGACCACTCTGGAATGCAATGCCACAGGGAAACCCCCGCCAATGTTGACCTGGGAACGGGATGGCCAGCTGGTTGAGGACGAGCCTGGCCTGCAGCTGCAGAACCAGGGACGGAGCCTGCACGTGGTGCAGGCGCAGGCTGCCCTCGCCGGACGCTACAGCTGCGTGGCCAAGAACGTGGCTGGGAGGGCCGAGAGGAGGTTTGCGCTGTCCGTGCTGGGTGAGGACTGGCAGCCTTCCAGGAGGGCGGGAAGGGGCGAGGCTGGAGGGCAAGGCCAGGTCAACCTCCAGGCGCAGCCCTCGGCTCTGCTACTGGCCTCACCCCTTGTTCTTCTGGGCTCAGGTCTCTGATGAGGGCTGGTGCTGGGGGCAGCCATCAACACTGCTCTCAAAATCAGGGACTGGCCCCAAATAGCACCAATTTCCTCAATCCATCCTCCCTCCCTCCCTCCCACCCTTTCTCTCTCCCTTATTTACTCTTCCCCTACTCTGTTCCGGGGGCTGGGGAAATAAGCAATCTATCCTACTCGAGAGAGTCCCTGGGTGGTGCAAATGGAAACGCCAGACTACAAACTGAAAGGTTGGCAGTTCAAGGCCACCCAGTGGTGCTTTGAGAAAAACGCCTGGCGATCTGCTTCTGAAAAAAAAAAAAAAAAAAAAAAATCAGCCACTGGAAGCCCTGTGGAGCTCAGTTCTACTCTGACACACATGGGATCGCTATATGTCAGGTTTTTTGGGGGGTATATCCTGCATGACTGACACGTGATGGGGGGAGTTCAGGTGGCTGTGAGAGACCAGAAAGCCCCTGAATTGTCGTGGGAAGTCAGGGCAGCCTCTTGGAGCAGATGACCTTTAAGCTGAAACATGAAGGCTGAGTAGGATTTAACCGGGTGCAGGAGAGGGAAAGAGTGTACCGGGCAGAGGGAGCAGATTCTGCACAGGCCTGGAGGAGTGACACAGCTCATTCAGGGTAACAGAAACAGCTTCGTTCATTCCAGTGATGTTTGGAGCTCCTACCGTATTCCTGGAGTGTAGTTCAGGGTAGAGGCAGGGAGTGGTAAGAGGTAAGGTGGGAGAGGTGGACAGGGGTGGGTTTACAGAGGACCTCCTCTCATCGGGTCCCCAGCACGTGATGGCGAGCATCGCCCTGTTACCCTCGCTCTGTCGACTGTGGCTTCCTTTATGAATGAACGGGTCCTTTTAAACATGCAGAGCCACCTCTTAGGTCCGGTGTGTGGATTTAGGGAATTGCTCTAGGGCCAGTCTCACTTGCTCAGCACGTGCTCTGGGCCAGGTACTGTGCTAAGCGCTTTGCACGTGTTCTTGTTGAATTTCTCTCCACATCCCTCTGATGGGTTGGGTAAACTGAGGCCAAAGTGTTCATCTGACTCCATAGCTCCGCCTGTGCCCTTCTAGGTGTCACAGCTTCAGCGGGAGCAGCCCTGACCTTGTCCTTTCTGCTCCTCAGCCTCTCTTGACGTGGAAGGTGGGGGCTCTTTGGGAAGAGTGCCCAGTGCCTAGTATGCCTCCTGAACAAAGCCTCTTCTCTGTATCTAGTGCCCCCAGAGCTCATTGGCGATTCAGACCTGCTGACCAATGTCACCACTGCCTTGCACAGCCCCTTGATGCTGCTTTGTGAAGCCACAGGCATCCCATCACCAGAGATCCACTGGTTCCGAGGGGAGGAACCCATCAGCCCTGGGGAGGACACCTATCTCTTGGCAGGTAAGGTGACAGCCAAAGAAGATCTAGCCCTCTGCTTCTGCCTGTTACGTGTCCATGACTTTTGACCCTGAGCTGCCAGACCTGTTTGAGGTAACCATTTTAGCCACTGGTCCCTACATAGTGCACCTGAAAACAGATGAGGTGCTCCAAGAAAAAATAACTTCTGAATTTAAATAAGTTTGGAAAAGCCTTCCTACTGTACTCCTGTCCTGGAGATCCACACATTGCACATTTTCACAGTAAAGGTTCTGATAAGTCCTGCAGTAAAAAAATAAAAAAATCGAGTGGCACTTATAACATCTACAGAACAGTAACCAAGTTTTGGAAATGCTGGTCTTGGCACCTTCTCTGCTGAATATTTCATTCTCCTCACAAAGTTGGTTTTTTGATAGTTCTTCCTAGTATACAAATGGGGAAACTGAGGCCCCAGAAGCAGTGTCTCATTCAAATCTTGCAAAGACTTGGGCCAGGACCCCATAGTCCATTGCTGTCCTTTTAGTCCCAGCCAGTCCTCAGAGCCAGAAGTGGTCAGAGTGACAGACCCATCTTGCTAGAACAGGGTCCTCAAGTTTACCTTGGTGCAGGCCTAATGTCCAGGTGGGTCCATCTATCTGTTTAATCCTCCTTGGGCCTCAGTTTTCCCCATCTAAAGAATGGGACACTGAGGGTGACAGACATGTACACACCTAATTATAGTGCCTGGTACTCTCCCGTTCCTGGGCTAGGCTTGGGACAGAAGACCACTCACAGCCACGCTTGGATCCCACTCCCCTCCCTCCCCAGGTGGCTGGATGCTGAAGATGACTCAGGCGCAGGAGCAAGACAGAGGCCTCTACTCATGCTTGGCAAGCAACGCGGCTGGAGAGGTGCGGAGGAACTTCAGTGTGGAGGTCCTGGGTATGTCGCGGCCCCATTCTCGTGGGCACTCCATGAATCCTTCCCATCCAGCTTAAAAGCTTCTAGGGGCAGGACCCAGATCTAACAGCTCATGCTGTAGCAGGAGGCCCAGCACAAGGAAAGAGGGAAAGGCCGAGCCTTCTTTTCTTTGTCTCACCAGTAACCTCTGCTCTGAGGCTGCCATGGAACGTTCCAGAAAAGCTGGAACTAACCCATAGTAGAAGGGGCAAATATTTTCACCACCACCACAACTGCCTTCCTATAATCTGGGCCTTCCCCAGAGGCACTGGTTCTTTCCCTCAGCCAGCAACAAATGCTTATTAAACTCACTGCCTCGTGGAAGCAGGCGTGAGGGGATGGGGAAACTGAGGCATAGGAAACTGAAGAGAGGTGTTGTAGGTTCTTGGCTTCTTGCGCCACAGAGTTCAGCCTAAGTGACAACCCCAGTCAGTAAGTGTCTGTCTCCCTGCTTCTCCCAGTTCCTCCCAGTATCGAGAAGGAGGACCTGGAAGAGATGATCAAGGTCCCAGAGGGGCAGACCGCCCACCTGATGTGCAATGCCACAGGTAAGGGCCACACCCACATGAAAGGTTGGAAGAGGAGTGAGGAGGTAGCTTCAGAAAGGAGGAGGGCCCTGGGCTCTGGCCTATCTGCCCCCAGCCCCACCGTTCCCCACCAAGGTTCTCTCTACATTTTGGACTCAGCTCTGTGTCCCTGCTCATCTCTGCACTTGCTGTCCCCTCTAGCCCAAATGCTTCTCCCCACTCCTCACCTGCCTACAGATCTCAGCTTCCCAAACCTTCCCCCAGGAGGCCTTGGCTCCCATAGCCTTCAGTGCTTCTCTGTCCCAGCACTGACAACAATGGGCCATAGAGGTCTTGTGACATCTGTGTTCCCAAGCCAGGCTCTGAGCTTCTTGAGGACCAACGGACTACCTTGTCACCATGGTTTTCCTGGTGCCTAACATAGTTGTTGTTAGTTGCCATCAAGTCAATTCTGACTCATGGAGACCCCATGTGTACAGACTAGAACTGCTCCATAGGGTTTTCAAGACTGTGACCTTTTGGAAGCAGATCACAGGCTTGTCTCCTGAGTTGCCTCTGGGTGGGTTTGAACCATCAACCTTTTGGCTAGTAGTTGAGCTTTTAACCATTTTCACAACACAGGGGCTCCTCCTGGCAGAGTTGTTGCTGTTAGGTGCCATCGAGTCGGTTCTGACCATACGATCCTGTGTCCAACAGAACGAAACACCTCCTGGTCTGCGCTGTACTTACAATCGTTGTTATGCTTGAGCCCATTGTTGCAGCCACTGTGTCAGTCTATCTTGTTGAGGCTCTTCCTCTTTTTCATTGACCCTCTACTTTACCAAGCATGACGTCCTTCTCCAGGAAGGGGTCCCTTCTGAGGACATGTCCAAATAGAGATGAAGTCTCACCATCCTTGCTTCTAAGGAGTAGGCAGACTAGGCCTCCATTAATGCTTGTAGGCAGAAAGATGGATGGATGGATGGCCAGATGGATGAAAGGAAGGAAAGAATATCTTGCCTTTGTGTCTTTCCCATCTATATTGAGCCATCTCTACCCACTCCTCAGTGAGGAAAAGGCAACCAAAACACATAGGGAAGGGGCCCACACCAGGCCTGCTTCTGTGTCCTGCCCTGCTGCCCAGGCCTCTGGACCTGGAAGGAGAATTCACGTCCCCTGCCCCATTCCAGAGCAGCCTTCAACCCCTGGGCAAGCCTGATCAAGCCTGCTGAATTATTTCACCTGCTTCCTTTCCTATGTGGACAGGCCACCCACAGCCCAAGGTCACATGGTTCAAAGATGGTCGGCCCCTGCCTAGTGGAGACACCCATGACATCTCCTCAGATGGAGCCCTTCTGCAGCTCCTCCAGGCCAATCTGTCCGACGCTGGTCACTACTCCTGTATCGCAGCCAACACTGCAGGGGAGAGGACCAAGCACATCCAGCTCAGGGTCCTGGGTGAGTGTCGGGGTATCTCTTGGCTACCCTGGGCGCTGGCAGGAGGGAGAGCCACAAAGTTCTCTACTATCTTTCTTCTGTTTCTCCAAGTTCAACACAACAACAATAAGAGTAGCTATATTGATTGAACATTCGTTGGGCCAGGCATTTGGCCAGGCCTGGCTGGTTAATCCTCCCAAAAACCCTTGCAGGCAGGAGATATGCTTGTTCCCATGTCACCAATGAGGCTTCTGAGCCTTAGAGACAAGTGGCTCATGCCAGGCCCTGGGGTGGTGTATTCACACCCAGGAAGTCCATCTCCTGAGTGCATCACATACTGTCCTGTTAGGCTGGAGAAGAAGGGACTGTACAAAGATGAGGGGGACACAGACTGCTTCAGTAAAATTTGCTTCTGAAAATGCTAGTGGAGAAAGGAAGCATCCCCTACAGGGGCTGAAAGAGGACATTTTAGGGCCAGTGAAAGCAGAGGTACGCCACCCTGCAGGGAGCAGAACAGTGGCCCCTAGCCCAGGGGATCACATAGACTGGAAACATAAACAGAATTGAGAAGGTTCTGGTTACATTCATAAATAACCTAGATGTTGAGAGACTGGGAAACTGAGGATAACAAATTATCCAGCTTAGTGGTGAAGAACCTGGGCATTGGATCTGCCAGGCCTGAATTCAAGTGTGGCTGCACTGAGTATGGGCTCTCTGACAGCCAGTCTCCTTGTCTGTGTAATGCAGATAATGACAGCACCGAGGGTAGGTGCCAGGGTCTGAGACTTTCCTGGTTCCTTGAGGACCCTTAGGGTTGGGGATCCTTGTTCAAAAGCACCCTCCTCACCCCCCACCACAGTAGTTCCCACCATTCTGGGAGTGACCGAGGACAGTGCAGACGAGGAAGTGACTGTGACCGTCAACAACCCCATTTCTCTGATCTGTGAGACGCTGGCCTTCCCCTCTCCCACCATCACCTGGATGAAGGATGGGGCTCCGTTTGAGGTTTCCAAGAACATCCAACTGCTCCCAGGTGATGCCCTCAGAGAGAGGAGTGAGGGGACAGGTGACATGTCCTCAGACTGGGTCACAGGAAGGGGACTGGTGGGCCTGAGCCTCATGCCTAATGAGGCTGCAGCTGTATGGTGACCCTGGCTCCTGCCCCCCAAGCAGGTACCCATGGGCTGCAGATCCTGAATGCCCAGGAGGAAGATGCGGGCCAGTACACCTGCGTGGTCACGAACGAGCTTGGGGAGGCCATGAAGAACTACCACGTGGAAGTCCTCAGTGAGTCCAGCGCGTTCCAGAACACCAGCACCTGGGTCACACTGGACCCCCAGCGTGCCCAGTACTTGTCTCCTCTGAGGTTCACAAGGCATCTGCACCGGGCTTAGCCATTTCCCATTTGGAGCTGAGGACACTAAGAGCAAGGAACGGGAGAGCTAGAACTTGTTCCACATAGACTCCCACACCCACACTACTTCTGGCTTCATCTGCCACTCCAGTGTGGGGTGTGGCCAGAGGGTTCACAGCTTGAGACCTTAGGATCCCCAAGGTCGGCCCCTGGAATTCCCCGACTAGACCTGCCCTGTCTCATAGCCGTCACGGGCAAACGCTCTCTCCTAAGTGAAGGGCCTCCAGGTTCCTGTTCCTCCACCCTCCAGAGCCAGCCCCTCATTTCTAGGACTGTCTGAGGACTAGGGTGCACACGGTGTGTCAACACCCTGTCCCTCAGGCCTGATCCTCAGATCCCCTTGTGGTTTTCAGTACCTCCTTCCATCTCCAAAGATGACCCCTTGGGGGAGTTTGGCATGAAGGAAGTGAAGACCAAGGTCAATAGCACCTTGACCCTAGAGTGTGAGTGCCGGGCTGTGCCCCCACCCGCCATCAGCTGGTACAAGGATGGACAGGTGAGTGGGGACCCTCTGGACGGCCTCAGGCTCTGACCTCTAGATCCCCTTGGTTCTGCTTGGAATCTTCCAGAAAAGGCAGTCCTTAAAGCACCTGGCACTAAAACTAGCCTGGGCCCCTTGTCCACCCTTTATTTTTGTAATAAGAAATTCAACTAGGGAAAAGTCTCATAAACATTAAATTCTACTATAGTCACCCATTTAATTTTTCTTTTCAATTTTTAAGACATCTTGATTTGGTTTTACAAAGTTGTTATCAGAGTGTTCCCATTACTCTACGTTGCATTTAAAATTTTTTATTAAACTATAAATACAGTTGTCTAGGGGGCATTGGCGGTTCAGTGGTAGAATTCTCACCTTCCATGCGGGAAACCCAAGTTTTATTCCCAGCCAATGCACCTCATGGGCAGCCACCACTTGGCTGTCAGTGGTGACTTACGTGTTGCTATGATGCTGAACAGGTTTCAGCAGAGCTTCCAGAATAAGACAGACTAGGAAGAAAGACCTGATGATCTACTTCGGAAAATCAGCCAATACAAACCCTATGGATCACAACGGTCCAATTGATCCCTTTGTGCATGGGGCCGTCATGAATTGGGGGCCAACTCGACGGCAGTTAACAACAACAACGCTCATCTTGCTGCTTTTTGTCCCCTCCTCTCTGATCTCTGCGCCCCTGCGTCCTCTTTCCCTTGTTCCCCCCAGCCTGTGACCCTCCACGAGCGGCTGCACATCCTGGGCGAAGGGCGACTGCTCCAGATCCAGCCCACGCAGGTCTCCGATTCGGGGCGGTACCTGTGTGTGGCCACCAACGTGGCTGGCAAGGATGACCAGGACTTCAACGTGCTCATCCAGGGTGTGTGCTGGCCAGTAGGCCGGGGGCTGCAGCCAGGGGAGCAAGCGGGGGTCACTTGGTGGTCAGAGCCAACCCTGGCTCCTTTGGCTCTTGGTACCCTTCACCTGGCCAGCCCCATTGGGCAGCCTTGCCCAGCAGATCCTGCCCCGACTCCCGACATCTCTGCAATTTCACGTTGGAGCCATTCCCTTTGCTGAGGGCATTGCCCTCAATAAAATGTGAATGCATTTCAGGAGTGCCCTCAAGGGTGTCCTGACAGCACCCTTGCTTTACTGACAGAAACGGGAGTCTTTGCCCCTTAGTGCCTCTAGAGGAGAGCCTTCGTAGGAGTAAAGGCAGTGCTCACACAGCAAGTACTTGTGTGTCTGTGCTGTTCACACGCCTCCGACAAGTATTTCCCATGGAACCATCTCAACAACCTTCATCCCTTTATAGCTGAGGGAATGAGGCTCAAAGAGATGAGCTTACTTTCTCCCAGATCAGCTTTAAGTGGTGGAGCCTGGATTTGAAACAGGTCTGGTTGAGCCTAAACACTAGGCTCTTAACCCCTCTGCCAGGGGCCTCTTGCTTTGTTAGGAGACATGTGGCTTTGCTTCAGACTGACCCAGGTGAGTGCGAGATGAGTGGCTATGAACCAATAATTGTGGAAGCTGGTTGTGGGTAGCTGGGGGCTCACGATATTATCATCTCTGCTTTGGCATATGTTTGACATTTTCTTTAAAAAAAAAAAAAAGGTAAAGAAAGGAAAGGAAGTAAGAAAGGTCGAAATCAACTTGACAGCAAGGAGTTTGGTTTGGTAAGAAAGGAAAGAAGAGGTGACAGAGGGCAGAACTGGGGGAGGAAAGAAAGGACGGAAGAAAGGCAGGGAGGCAGGCAGCAGGCGGGCAGGCAGCTTCAGAGCCAAGTTTCGCTACATGATGCTTCTGGAGTGTTCTGGCCACTCAGACCCCTTCTCAGTGCTGCCTGGTGCATCCAGCCCTCAGCCCCCTTCTCCAGGAAAGGAAAGGGGAGACTTTGTGCTTTAGCTCCTGCTGTGTCATGAACTAGTTGTGTTACCTGGGGAAGTCACTGTTCCCTCTGGGCCTTTGTTCAGCCTTTTGTAAAATGTGGGCCATCAAATCAGGTGACCTGGAGGCCCCCTTCCAGTTCTTAAAGCTGATGATTTTGTGCCTCTAAGGTGCCCTGGTGGCGCAGTGGTTAAGCAGTTGGCTGCTAACCAAAAGGCTGGCAGTTCGAATACACCAGCCGCTCCTTGGAAACTCTGTGGGCAGTTCTACTCTGCCCTACGGTGTCGTTATGAGTCGGAATTGACTTGACGGAAATGGGTTTCACTTTTTTTTTTTTTTTTTTTAATGCTTCCATAAACAAACTCTGGCTACAGCTTAGTACCTGACTTCCTCCCCTGAGAAATACTTCCGCATTCCAAGGAGTCTTTCACAGTCCATTAGATACTTTGACCTAAAGAAATGGCTCAATAGTGGAATACCTGCACTTGGGATGGGATCCCTAATGCCTTTGTCTACCCACCCTGGCCCCCACCCAGTGCCCCCCATGTTCCAGAAGGTGGGCGATGCCAGTGAAGCCTTCGGGATCCTGTCCCAGGAGGAGGAGGTCCGGGGCGGGGTGACGGAGTACCGGGAGATTGTGGAGAACAACCCTGCCTACCTGTACTGTGACACCAATGCCATCCCTCCCCCGGAGCTCACCTGGTACAGGGAAGACCAGCCCCTCGCGGCCACAGATGGGGTGTCTGTGCTGCAAGGTACGTCAGGCCAGGCTCATACCCACATCAGAGCTGGTCCCCTAGGCCTCCTTTCCATCAGTCCTTTGAGTCCTTCTCCCATGCTCTACTTGCTGTGCAACCTCGGGCAGGGCCTGTGACCTCTCTGGACTTTACTTGTCCTTTGCAAACTGGGGCTAGAAGTCCTTTGCCTGTCTGAAGGCAAGAACTGGGCCCCCTTCGGTGTCTACATTTTACAACAAAGGTTCTCACTCTGGGCCATGAGGTTCTCACACCTCTGGGCTTTGAGATCTGTAACATCTTGAAATGATGGACAGAAGTTGGCACCTTCCTTTGGAGAGATGGTTGGTTCCTTTATTAAGCTCCTCAAGAAGGTTCATGGCCCAAAACACTGAAGAAGCTCCCAGTGGGCTTTTAGGACCACACTGTGGTTGAAGCACCTGGCTCCTGTGGCTTTTTCCTTTTAACCACTTTAAATATTTGTTTATTTAACGTTATTTAATTTTTAAACAAACCTTTTACTTTGGAATAGTGACTTGTCTGCCTTGAGCATTGTGCTCTTTTAAGAACAACATATATGGGATCAAAGTGACAATAGCAACTCAAAAGATTAGATAGGAACCTTAGGGGGCAGTGAGTTTATGTTAATGGAGGAGGAATAGCTCAGAAAAAGAGGGTCAGCATGGTTGCACAACCTGAGGAATGTAATCAATGTCACTGAATTGTACGTGTAGAAACAATTGAATTGGTGTATGTTTTGCTGTCTATATTCTCAACAACAACGACATTATGGGGAGTGGGGCTCAGAAGTGCCCAGCGTCCTGGACTGCTTGTCCCGCCTCCTTCAGGCCAACCAGCCACCACTGGGAGGGATTGGAGGCACAGATCCCTGCTGAGAGCCTCATGAGGGAAGACTGGATGGTCTCCCGTTAGGTTGCACTGTGTCCAGCTAGGTCTGAGCCAGTGGAGGGGTGGGTCAGGGGAGATAAGTTTGCACTGGCCTTCAGACAAGCAGGGCTATAACAGGGTTTGGACCTTGGCTGTTTCAAAAGACAGTGGCCCCTTGGAGGGAGGCAATACTTACTGCACCCTAATTGCTCCTATTGGAAACCCCTGGACTGATCCCTTATCCTGCCCACTAACCTCCAACCTGAATGCATACCCCAAATCCTGGGTACACAGTGAGCTCGGTGACATGCTGACCCCCTAACTCAGACCTTGACCATAGAATAATACCAACCATCAAGTGAGCCCTGACAATAGCCACTGACCCTCTAGCACTAGCCCGTGAGCTCCAGTCCCACCACTGACCCCTGACCCTGGCCACTGCCTCCTAATCCTGGGCATAGAGTGACCATGATCACACACTGATCCTAATTCTAAACCTAATCATAGATTAACCCCAACCATCAACTGACCCCTGCCCATGGCCACTGCCTCCCCATTCCTAGCCACTGTCCCCCGACTCTGCATGCAGTGAGCCCTGGTTCCAACCTTGGTCACAAGCCTACTGGTAATTTAGACCAGCGATTCCCCAACCCAGAATCCTGAGCACACAGGGATCCCTAACTTGGCCCCCACTACAGACCGACTCCAGCTCTTTGTAGATGCTTGGTCCTGGCCCTGGCTGGTCCCAGAGTTTCCTGGCCCTCATGTAAGCACTTGATCATAGAGGTCCCCAGGTGATGCCTCCCATCCCACTCCCAACCCCCCGAAACCAGGATGCTGCCTTCTTTGCCCCCTGAGAGCCTCTTGATACAGAATCTACCTGGACACTGGCCCAGTCCTCCTGGCCTCATCAAGGAGCTGGGCTCTGCATGGCAGCTCACCTGAACATGCTCTCCCGCCCTCTTGCTAGGCACTCTTGGGAAACCTCAGTTTTTCCATCTGTAAGATGGGAGTAATGACAACACGCACCCCACAGAGTCATCGTGAGATAAGGCCAGAAAATGCTCAGCCAGGGCCTGGCACACAGCAAAGCCATTATTGTGCTTTTATTTCATCCTCACCTTGAACCATGGCCTAGGCAGGGCAGGGATTTTTGTCTTCTTTTCACAGATGGGGCAGAGGGGACACAGTTACGTGTTCCAGGTCTCCTCCAGAAGAAAGAGTGGGTTTCCTTGCTGCTGGGGGAGCCTCTTGCCCCTGAACTCAGGCCTTTGTGTCCCTGCAGGGGGTCGAGTCCTACAGATCCCCCTGGTGCGCACGGAGGATGCCGGGAGGTATTCATGCAAGGCCTCCAATGAAGTGGGCGAGGACTGGCTGCACTACAAGCTGCTGGTGCTGAGTGAGTGCTGGGCCTGGGGTTGGGGCTGCTCAGAAGTCCCTGGGCAGGGGTGAGCTAGGCGGGGACTCCTGCCTGGAGGGAGGTCAAGGTAGAGTGCATTTTCAGTCTTGCTGGACTCAGAGGTTATCGCAAAGGTGATGAGCTTGAGCTCAAACCAGGTAGAACTTTGAGCTCTGAAACCAGGTAGAACAGGGTTCAAATTCCAAGTTAGCTGTTTCCTAGCTGTGTGACCTTGGGCGAATCACCAACCCTCTCTGTGCCTCGGATGCCTTAGCTGCATTAGAGGCTGGAGGGTTTGGTGAGCAAGGCACAAGGAGCCCCAACCAAAGCCTGGCACCAAGTGCAGCTGCTGCTCTTTCTTCTACATCATCTTTCCTCTGGGGCCTTCCCTCAGGGAGAGGGTCCTCAGGCCACTGGCCCACACCGTTCTCTCTCTGACCCCCAGCCCCACCTGTGATCCTGGGCGACACGGAGGAGCTGGTGGAGGAGGTGACTGTCAATGCCAGCAGCACCATCAGCCTACAGTGCCCAGCCCTGGGCAACCCCATGCCCACCATCTCGTGGCTCCAGAACGGGCTGCCTTTCTCCCCGAGCCTGAGGCTGCAGGTCCTGGAGGATGGGCAAGTCTTGAAGGTCAGGGCAGCCCTCTGGGTGGGCTCAAGAAGCAGTGGCTCTTTTGACCTCAGGGATCCTTGTCTGGGAGCCAAGGAGCTGCCATTTTCTGTGCCAGTTGAGGCTTTTTTCCTGAAATGTACCTGGGATTTAATTCAGCCCAACAAATCACATAACTATATATGAGGAACCTTGCTGGGCAAGACAGGCCTACGCACAGCACCTAGAAGTTCAGGCAACATCTGGCAAAGAACGCATGTGCATGTCACCCCTAGAGCCCAGCCAGCACAGAGCAGCCTTCTTCGGGAAGGCCATCTGACACTTGCAGGGCTGTGTTCAGCCTTGGGGACTCAGGCAGTAGCTGGCACCCTCAGCCACCCAGTATCCAGAACACAGAAATGCATAAGGTCCCTGGAGCCCAGCACAGCACAGAGCTGCCCTCTATGGGGTTGGGGGAGACTGTAGTCAACATCTAGTGTGCTAGAGAGATGCAACACGACCTTATCGTCCCCCCACACACCAAGTGCACGCAAAGTGCTAGATGGATTGGAGTCTGCCATGCCCATCAACAGGGCATCCTCAGTCCTGCTCCTGGTCTCCATAAGCTGCCTGCTGCCCCTTATGCCTGCTATGGGTGGGAGGGAGCCCTCACAGTCGTTCCTGGAGTGGCAGGTTTCAAGACCCCAGGAGGAGCCTCTGGCTCTGCCCAGGGCTATCTGGCCTGTGGCATCTCCCAGGCACCATCTCCCTGCACCCCACAGGTTTCCACTGCAGAGGTGGCTGACGCTGCCACCTACATGTGTGTGGCTGAGAACCAGGCGGGCTCTGCGGAGAAGCTCTTTACCCTCAGGGTCCAAGGTGAGGTGGGCTGAGCAGGCCCCAGCTGGGGTGGGGCTGGCATGCTGGGCCTGTGGTGCCCTGCTCTGGCTCTGTCACTGACCAGCACAGCGTGTCAGCCATGTCAGGCTAGGGCAGAGGGGTGCAGACATAGCATCTTGTTCTGGCTCCGGGGCACCTGAGTGCTTCTTATATCCTGGGCTTGGATCCTAGCCTGGCACCAGCCGCATCTTGGGACGGAGAGCGCTTAGGTGGCCTTGACCACTACTGGGGTAACCCCAGGTGATTTTAAGCACCCTTGGAAGCAGCTAGGCAACAGCTCTCCTGAGGTCTTACAGCACTTATTAAGCACTTGCTATGTACCTGGCATGGGGTTGGGCATGTTCCCTGTGCTGACTTCTTCCAGCAGAGCTATGAGGTTAGCCCAATTTTCCAGCTGTGGAAACAGACTCAGAGACGTCACACAGGTGGCGAGATCCACTGCCTCTGGACTCTGAGCCCCTGTACTCTCATGACACACACTGCACCTCAGTGGCCATGAGCTCTGCCTCCAGGTGTGGTGTCCACTGCAGCCTTGGGGAGAGAGGGTGACAGCATTGAGCACGCAAGGTCTTGGATTAAAAGTTCACTTTGTAGTTTGGCTCTGCCACTGACCAGCTGTGTAGCCTTGGGAAAATGACTCTCCTTCTCTGGTCTATAAGCCTGTTTTCTCATCTGTAAGACAGTTATGATATGTAGAGGCTTCTGCATAGGGTTGTTTGAAAATGTGCAGAGGGGATGGGCTCTCGGCCCTCCTACTGGTGTGCATTCTCACGTGGCTTTCTTTATCCTGATGGCCGTGGGGCTAGTCCCACCAAGAATCACAGGCCTGACCTCAGAAACGGTCACTGCCATCCTCAATAGCAGCGTCTCCCTCCCCTGTGATGTCCACGCTCATCCGAGCCCTGAGGTCACATGGTACAAGGACAGCAGGGCCCTCCCCCTGGGCGAAGAGTTCTTCCTCCTGCCTGGTGGGTAAACTGAGGCTTCAGCCCGGCCTGGAGGCTATGTGGGGGAGCCGGCATTGCTTTCCCAAACCTGGGGCCAGACTGTGAATCTGGGAGGGATTTAGGATTGGG
Organism: Dugong dugon; assembly: GCA_030035585.1. NCBI lineage: Eukaryota > Metazoa > Chordata > Mammalia > Sirenia > Dugongidae > Dugong > Dugong dugon. Next base: position 75,052,024 of record CM057471.1, read on the forward strand.
GGAGTGGGCCTGGGGGCTGGGGCCAGTTTGCTGGTGCCAGAGGCTGGGCTCGCCCTCTCAGGCACCCACACTCTGCACCTGGCACGAGCGCAGCCATCAGACTCCGGGATGTACATGTGTGAAGCCCTGAATGCCGCCGGCCAAGACCAGAAACTGGTGCAGCTCAGTGTGCTGGGTACGTTTCCTCTCTGTCCCCCTACCTGCACTCTCCCCCACTCGCTCAATCGACCCTCAGCCTGGGGCCCTCAACCACTTGGGTAGCACAACCAGGAGAGAGGCTGCCAGCATTGGGTGAGATTGAGACGCCCCATGGTTTCTCCCAGGGATGGTGTCCAGGTGGCACTGTCTTGCATGGTGGTTAAGATCACGGCTGTAGAGTTGGATGCACTTGGGTTTGGAATACAGCTGTGCATGCACTTGCTCTGTGACCTTGGGCAAGTTGATTTAGCCCAGCTAACTCTGTTCTACTAGTAGTGGCTGCCTGGGGTGCATGGCTACATCCTGGCTGAGCAGGAGAGAGTGCTGGGATTGATTAGTGATGTCTGCCTTGGCATAAGATAAGGGCCACTTTCCGAGCCTCAGATTTCTCACCTGTAAAAAGGTGGCGCCTAGTATAAGGATTCAGTGATGGTATGCACAGCGCTTAGTCCAGTGCCTGGTGTGCAGTAAGCTCTGATGATGGTGAAGTTGAGGAGGAGCAGAGTGACAAACCCCCAAGAGCTTGACCGAGAAAGTGGCCTTTCCGAAGCCTGTTTGGTCACCAGACTCTGGGCATGGAGCCTGTTGCAGGGCTAGTGGTCTTTGGAATCCTTTTGGGGAGAAGCTGGTCCAAGGTATCATGAGCCAGGACTTCCTGGAAAGTGCTTTATAGCTCTCCGGCTTGTTCATTTGTTTGGCATGTTCACCTACTATGCTCCAGGTCCCGTGCCAGGTCCTATGGGCTCACAGATGAGGGTGGGGCTTCAACATTGGTAATTACTGCACATGGGAAGAGTTGGTTTGCTGAAGGGACAGGGGACTTTGGAGCCCCTGTGGAGGTCTCTAATCCAGGTAGGGAAGAGCCCAGGAAAGCCATCAGAACATCTCACCCCACATAGGAGGCTGAGACCCAGGAGAGGGCAGGAGCCTTTCCCAGGTCACCCAGCATGTCTTTGTGTGACTGGCCTGGGTTCTCTTATTCCGAATTCCCTGTGTCTGTGCTAACCCCTGGGGGTCAGGTCCTCTGTCTGACCCTCGTAGGCCTCCGTAGACTGCTTTCCTGTGGCTGGGGCCAGGGAGGACTAGGAAGAGAACACAGCACCTTACTCTGCTCCATTTTCTGCCCTCAGTTCCCCCCACCTTTAGGCACGCTCCCAGTGGCCCCCAAGACACAGTTATGGTGCAGGTTGGGGACAAAGCCGTCCTGAACTGCGAGACAGACTCAGTCCCTGAGCCTACTGTGACCTGGTACAAAGATGGGCAGCCCCTGGTCCTGACACAGCGGACCCAGGCTCTGCTGGGTGGGCAGAAGCTGGAGATCCTGGATACCCAGGTGAGCAGCCGGGGAGGCATGGGTGGCTGTGGGTGGCCGTGGGAGTGTCGTTCCCCAGCTCTGGATGAGCCTGGAGGTGGGGGTGAGTGGGCAGGGTGTAGGGGCTGCTGCCTTCTCAGCCTGCAAGACCCCAAACTGAGGGGGAGATATGGGAAGAGCACAGGGCTCCACAGAAGCGGGTCCTAGACCTTGCTCTACACTGACCCACGGAGTGAACTTGTCGCTTCCACACTCCCTGCCTCAGTTTCCTCATCTGTCAACAAAAATATAGAATCTAGAAACTTTTTGCAGGCCCTTCTGGTTATGACAGTCTGTGACCCTCTGGGAATCTGTTCTCCTTCCCTGGTGTGGATTAGACACGCTGAAGTGTTTGTTGGATGAATATTTGTTGGCCTTCTGGAAATCCATTCTGGGCCCCTCCCTCCTGGCCTAGGTCCATCTCCACAGCAAGGGGGCTTGGCTGATGCACAGGCCCAGAGGAGGGCAGGAATCTGCAGTCTGTGTGCAGAGCTACCTGCCCACCTCCCACCTGTCCTCCTGTTCCTCAAGGCTCTTGGAAAAAGCCAGTAGGTCTCATCTCCCTTTGGCTTCCTAGGCAGGACCAGCCTATTTGGGGAGTTGCTACTCTTGAAGCTTCTGGGGCCTGGATGTTTTGGGGGAGTGCCCCCCTAGTTACCCCCATGCACATACTCACTGTGCACTCTCTCTGCCCCAGGTGTCAGATAAAGGTTTATACAGCTGTAAAGTAAGCAGTGCGGCTGGGGAGGCCATGAGGGCGTTCATCCTCACCATCCAGGGTAAGCTGGGCATTTAGCATGTGGGGCCAGCCTTGTAGCATTTCCATAGAACCCTGAGCATCACACAGGGCCTGCCAAGGATGGGAAGAGCAATACCTGGAAGGAGGGGTGCTGCCGAGTGGTTAAGGGCACGAGATCTAGAATTAAAAGGACTAGGATCCAAATACGGCTCTGCCACCAGTTTGCTTTGTGGGGCTTAGTGGAGTCATTTTGCCCCTCTGAGTCTCAGGTGTATCTTCCGTAAAGGGGAGCTAAAACAGTACTTGCCTGCTGGGTACATAGAAAGCACTTAATCTGATGAGACCGCCATGACTGTCTCTATAAAGTACTGGGCACAAGGCATGGCATGGCAACTAGGCACTGGGACAAAGGAGCCCTCAGAGAACAGACACTTGGGAAGCCTGGAGCCATGTCACCTCCACTCTTGAAGCTTAAGTGGACTGTCCCATCAGCCCAAGGGTAGAGCATGGATGGCATTTGATTGGATATGTGGCTTGAGCTATGGGGAGAGGGAGCCTGTTTGAGTTGTCTAGGGAAGCAAGGGATGGAGGCCTGGCTAGATTTTCTCGGGGTCAGATGTTGTCAGTTAGGGTATAGACTAAGCTGTGTAACAAAGAGTCCCCAAATTCAGTGAATTAAATGAGAGAGAAATTTACCTGTCTCATCTAAAAGCCCAGAGATACATGTCTAGGCTGGTGGGATAGCTCAGCTCCATGTAGTGATTCAGGGACCCAGGTTCCTTCCATCTTGTTGATCCTCCATCCTCTAGGGTGTTGCCCCTGTCCATGTGGCTGAAGCTGGGACATGTCACACCCTGTCCCAGCCTATAGGAAGCAGAAAAGAGCAGCAATGAAGAACAAACATTTTTACCTTAAACAAGTCATGCAGAAGTTATATTGTCCCTTCTGCTCACATTCCATTGGAGAGAGCCTCATCAGCTGGCCACAGCAGGCTGCAAAGGAGACTGGGAAATGTAGTATCTACTTGAGCAACCCTGTGCTCAGCTAAAACTCTGCTGGGGAAGATGGGAAGAACAAGTTGGGGGACACCAGCTGTCTGCCAGACATAGCAAAGCCAGTGGCCTCCCTACCAGATAAGCAGTGGATAAATCCAACCCTGAGCCAGATTAAATGAAATTGTTAGACATGACTGATACCAGGCTTACTGCTCAAAGGCCACAGCCCCTTTTCTTGATGGCTACTTTGAGGAATGGTTGGAAGTGGGGAGTATCTTGTCCCTAAGGGCAGAGACCTTTCATCTTGTGCCCAGCCAACTCTGTTCCACTGGTAATGGCTGCCTGGGGTGCATGGCTACAACCTGGCTGAGAAAGAGAGAGTGTTGGGATTGATTAGTGATGTCTGCCCTGGCATAGGATGAGGACTGCTAGTGCATTAGCCATGCATTGACTATCCCTGGTCTAAGTGGACTCTTCCTGGGCTCTGCTTTGTAACAGCCAGCTACTGGTCCTATTTACATTTGTGAATAAAACAATCCATGTCTCCCTCAACAGCAGAGCATAAAATGTTAACTTCTAAATATAGGAAAGGGCTCCTCAGGCAACCCTGATCTGCCTGAAAGGAAGGAAAATAGGGGAAGATTCTCAAGATTCTGGAATCTGGCTTCTTTTCCTGCAGTGCCCCCAACATTTGAGAACCCCAAGATGGAGACAGTGAGCCAGGTGGCTGGGAGCTCCCTGGTCCTGACCTGTGATGTGACTGGGGTCCCTGCACCCACTGTTACGTGGCTGAAGGACAGAATGCCTGTTGGTGAGTACGCCATGTCCTCTTTATCTTTTTAGTGTAAAGTAACTATTTAATGAAAGGACAATAAAAGCAGAAGAAAGTTGTTGGTTGTTAAATGTTCTTGGCAGAATAAAAGACTGGCAGCCCAGTGTGGGTTATACCCACCCCCTACTTTGTCTTTTAGTGTTATTAACCCTTGAAATCCAAATGTTCATCCAAAACTACTCCTGTGGGGTCCCCATGCCTTCAGTCAGCTCTCAGGAGGCACAAGATGTGGGCTCTACGTTGTGCAAGGGGTGTGCTGAGGGCCTGACACTGAGCTTGCCCCAGAAGCTGCTCCTCCTTTGGTAACTCGGCTCTGTCTGGGCCCCACTGTTGGTCACCAACCCCATCCAGAACCTTTGCCCTTGTCCCGCCCCTTCCTCTCTCCCCATCCACCCCATCAGTCAGTCAGTGAATCCCTTGCTCTGTCAGCCGGCAAACACCTCTGACACCAGCTCTCCACCCCACAACCTCCTCCTGTTCTGACTACCACCATCCTCCTCCTTCCCCACTAGTGAAGCCAGCAACCCCCTCCCCCTACGTTAGTCTACTGGGCCCACTCTTGTGCCCTCCAATCCAGGCACCACAAGGTGGCAAAGGAATCTGAAAGTGCAGCTTTGAGTGGGTTATTTGTCAGTTGACCATCCTTCACTGCTCTAGCTCTCAGAGCCATGGCCCAGGGAGCCCTGTGCGGCCAGCCCAGCCATGCTCCCTGATCTAGCCAGACTCCGCTGCTCCTGGCTCCTTGCACACACCCTGTGTTCTCTCTCTCTCTCTCTCTGTATTTTATATAACAGCTTTATTGAGATATAATTCACATATCATCCAATAACCCATTTAAAGTATACAATTCAATGGTTTTTAATATTTTCACAGAGTTAGGCAATCATTACTACAATTAATTTCAGAATAGTTCACCGCCCTAAAAAGAAACCTCATACCTGTTAGCAGCCACTTCCCATTTCCCCCAAACCTCCCAGCCCTGGGCAATCACCAGTCTACTTTCTGTCTCTGTGGATATTTACCTATTCTGGACAATCCGTATAAATGCAGCCATACAATATGTAACCTTTTGTGATTGACTGCTTTCACTCAGCATAATGTTTTCCAGGTCCATCCATGCTGTAGCATTTATCAGAACTTCATTCCTTTTATTGCTGAATACTATTCTGTTGTGTGGATATACCATATTTTATTAGTCAATTCATCAGTTCATGGGCATTTGGGTTTTCTTGACTGTTAGGAGTAATGCTGCTATAAACATGTATTTACAAGTTTCTGTGTGGACATATGTTTTCACTTCTCCTCAGTATATACCTAGGGGTGGTACTGCTGGGTGCCCTGTTTGCTGTTGCTTCTAGACCTTTGCACATGCTGTTCCCCTGGCTGGAATACCCACCCCGACCCTGATCACCTCCACTTTCACGGGCTAAGTCCTGTTCACTTTCAAGTCTCAACTGAGACTCACCTCCTCAGAAGCCCTCCCTGACCCGCCACCCCGCAACAAGGTTCCTGAGCTCCATTAGGCAATTCATAGGGCTTGTCCCAGTGGGTTGTGCTTGTTCACTGTCTGTGTCCTCTGATACACTGTGAACTCCTTGAGGACAGGGATGGTGTTTTATTCATCTTTGATTCCCAAGCTCAAGGCTGGGACATACAGTAGGTGCTCAATAAATCTTGTGCCGAAGGCTGGCTGGACAAATGAATATCTGGCGGAAGGTGGGTCAGCCTGGGTTGGTGCAGTTAGAGAAGGCCTCAGGCAGAGGTGGGGCTGGAGAGAATGAAAAGGGGTGCCTCCCAGGCTTTGGGGGGCAGCCTGAGCAGAGGCCCGGGGGATGCCTGAGTGTGACCTGAGTGGCTGGTCCACCTTAGTAGGTAAGAGGGAGGTATGGGGTGGAGCTGGAGGGAAGGTGGGAGTGCGGGGACTGGGCTTGAGAGTCAACAGAAAGAGGAGAAGTCTTTAGGTTCTCGGACACTAAAGCAAACTGGGTGCCTTGGGAAGGAGTGTCCTCAGTGGAAGGAAATACGGTGGGGTTTTAAGGAACAGCACAATCAAAGGGGCACAGGCTGCAGAAAGTTGTGAGGTATATGGGAAGGAAACTCTGCCCCACTCTGGGCCTCAGTTTCCCCATGAGCCCAAGAAGGGGTGGGCGATTTGAGGGTTCCCAGGGGTCTTTCTGGCTTTGTGAGTGTGGGGGATGCTGAGCCTCTCAGGGAGTCACGTGACTTCTGTGTCTGTGCCCGGTGGTGGCACACGAGGTGTTGGGCCCTGTGTGGGTGCAAGCCCGGCATGTCCTTCCTCCCACAGAGAGCAGCGTGGCCCAGGGCATAGTCTCCCGTGGGGGCCGCCTCCAGCTGAGTAGCCTGCAGCCAGCCCAGGGTGGCACCTACACGTGCGTGGCCAAGAACGCCGCGGCTGAGGCTCGCAAAGATTTCCTGGTGGCCGTGCTGGGTATGTCTTCATCCTGCAACCCCCTCCCAGACCCCTCCCCATGCCAGCCCCTACCGCTGTCCTGGCCTCACCCAAACCCCCTGCTGCAGTGGCCCCCTGGATCCGGAGTTCGGGCATCACTCAGGAGCACAGCATCTTAGAAGGTCAGGAGGTACGGCTGGACTGTGAGGCCGAGGGGCAGCCACCGCCAGACGTGGCCTGGCTGAAGGACGGTGGCCCGCTGGACCAGGCCGTGGGCGCCCACCTCCGGTAAGGCTAAGCTTGTGCCCTCCCCCAACAGGTGGCAGGGCCACCAGATCCTCACACACTAGCCCTCGGCTCTCCCTCCCTGTGACAGGTTCTACTTGGATGGCAGCTCCCTGCTGCTGAAGGGCCTGAGGGCCTCGGCCTCTGGCGCCTACACCTGCGTGGCCCAAAACCCCGCTGGGGAGGATGCCAGGCTGCACGCTGTGAACGTGCTGGGTGAGGAAACCCGGGGGCCAGGTGGGGAGGCCTGCCCCCACCACCCTGGCCTCAGCAGTCCGGCCAATGTGGGGGCCTACAGTGGGGACATCTGGGAAGATGAGAGAAGGGCTGGACTGTGAGAGACCTGGCTTCAAGGCCCAGCTCTGCTCGTACTGGGCAACCCAGGCCACTGATCAGAACTCTCTGGGCCTCTGTCCCTCTATCCCTTGTCCACAAACTAGAGATACAACCACTCCAGCAGGGGAAAGTTGGGGGATAAACAGAAATGAAAAGAGAGCCACAGAGTCAGGCTGCCCTGCCCTACAGTGGCCCTTATTCCGTACGTGGGGTGGATGTGACTCTAGGAATCCCTGGCCATGATGGTTGCTTGTAGTGGAATTCCAGGTATTGACACCCTCTCCTGGAACTTCCCTAGAGGAGGCTACCTGCCCCCCAGATCCCTCACTGTTTCTGTCTGTCCTCTTGGCCCATCCCAGTCCCTCCTACCATCAAGCAGGGAGCAGGCAGTACGGGGACCCTGGTGACCAGGCCTGGCGAGCTGGTGACCATGGTGTGCCCTGTCCGGGGCTCCCCACCCATCCATGTGAGCTGGCTCAAGGACGGCCTGCCCCTCCCGCTGTCCCAGCGCACACACGTCCATGGCTCTGGCCGCACCCTCAGGTAGGAGAGCGGCTCCCCATCCCGGATCGCAGGCTCCAGTAACACCCTTCAGGCAGCTCTGGTTTTACCCATGTTTCAGTGGTTTTGGAAATAAAAATAATACAGACAGATAGAAGCTTATGATGGGGCAAGTGAGAGGACCCCAGCCCCGAATGAAACTCCACTGGGGCTCAGAGATGAAGGGGCCTCCACCCTTGGGCACTCACACAGTCCAGTTGGGGAGACAGACACAGAATCTGATTGTGACACCTGGTGGCCCTCGACTCAGACTGGCCCTGGGGCAGAGGAAATCAGGGAAGGCTTCCTGGAAGAAGGTGCCCAAGGAAAGTTTATGCATTCAAGGACACTTACGGACTGTTTAGTGTTTCAGGCACAGGATGGAGCAGTGAGCAAGACAAAGTCCCTGCCCCTGCAAGTTGCAGGGGATAGGGGACAGGTGTGTGTGTGTGTGTGTGTGTGTGTAAAAACAGATGTAAGGAGGGATACATGCTCTGAAGAAGAATGAAGCAGGGTGAGGGAATGGAAGGTGGCAGTGGAGGGTGCTATTTTAGGGTGTTAGGGTGGCATCTGAGGTGAGACCTGGAGGTGAGAGAAGGGGGCAAGTGGATTTGGGGGAGAAGAGCATCCAGACGGAGCAAACAGCACATAGAGCTCCTGAGGTGGGAGTGTGCCTGGTGTGTTCAAGGAGCAGAGTGAGGCTGGAAGACAGTGTGGGGAGGCCAGGGGCTGTAGGACCTTCAAGCCCCTGGAAAGACTGGTGAGTTTTCCTCTGGAACGATGGAAAGCTGTGGGGGTTGCAACATAGGAACGCCATGATCTGACTCAGGTTCTTCAAGGACCCTTCTGGCTGCTGTGTGGACAACAGACTGGGAGGCGGGGACAGAAGCGGGGGGTGGGGCAGTGAGGGGCTGCTGCAACCATCCAGGTGAGGCAGGAAGTGGCCTGGGCCTGGGCAGGGATTTATGAAGAGCCGAGAGTGAGAGAAGATTCAAGGATGAGGCCAAGGTTTTTCTCCCGAGGAACTGGAAGGTTGGGGTTCCCGTTTTCTGAGATGGGACCACAGGGGAAGAGCAGACTGAGAGGGGACATCCTAGAGTTCAGTTTTGAAAATATGGGTTTGAGAGGCTCTTAGAAGGGCCTTCTGACCAGTAGTCTGAGAGGCTCTGAGACAGGAGGTGCAAAGCAGGCAGTTGGCTATTCCACTGCAGAGTTAGGGGAGATGGACATTTTGGGGTTTGTCAGCCAACAGGTGGTATTAGAAGCCGGGACAGGCTGTAACCCCCAGGGTGAGCGTGGACAGCAGCCCTGGCTGCCAGCTTAGGTCAAGTCTAAAGAGAGAAGGGCCAAGGAAGAAGGTGGAGCAGGAGCAACCGGGGAGCAGGAGGAGATGGAGGAGAGTGTACCCTATTGGGAGCAACATGGAGATAGTGATTCAGGGAGGGAGAGACCAAGGACCAAATGAGACAAGGCTTGAGAATTGACCATTGACGTTGGCAATGTACCAGTTAGTCGTGACCTTGACAAGAGAAGTTAGGAGGAGCAGTTCGGGCAAGAAGCTGATTGGAGTGGGTTCTCAAGAAAGTGGGAGGACAGAAAGTGGAGACAACTCTTGTAGAGTCCTGAAGACAAAGAGGGAGGCTGTCTGCACGGCAGGACCAGTGGAGGCCTAGAGACCAGAGAAGCCTGCAGAATTTGGGAAGCAGGAAGTCTGGCTGTGGAGCCAGATGAGGTCAAGATGGCAGCAGGGCCAGGCCCGGGGGGGAGAAGTTTGGGGCTTTACCGTGGGGGCACTGGGGAGCCAGTAAAGGGGTTTAAGCACAGTCTGAACTTATTCAGGCTCACGTGTTAAGGCATGTCCACTGAGCCTGCCTCTCTCTTGCTGCTCTTGCGTGTTCAGGATTTCCCAGGTGCAGTTGGCAGATTCGGGCATCTTCACCTGCGTGGCCGCAAGCCCAGCCGGCGTGGCCGACAGGAACTTCACCTTGCACGTGCACGGTATGGAGCAAGGGGTGGAGCACACAGGTCCTTTGGCCTTGACGGGTGAGAATCAAGACCCTTGTCCCCTCTCTGCTCGTCTGGGCGGAAGGAAGGGTTAGCCCTCATGGGTATGAAGGCGGGGCCAATACGGGGACCTGGTCTTTGATGGATTCGGTTATTCATTCACTCATCTCACAAGTAGTTGTTAGATGTTCTGGTAAGCCTGGGACTTGCCAGGCACCAGAACGCAGCTGCGAGCAGAGGTGGCCCCTGCCCACAGGAGGTCAGCGTGGGAAGCAGCTCTGTAAAGAGACAATTGCAATTCGGGGGGAAGTAGAAGATGCTGAGGAGTCCCTGGGTGGTGCAAATGGTTTATGTGCTCAGCTGCTAAATGAAAGGTTGGAGGTTCAACTCCACCCAGAGGTGCCTCTGAAGAAAGGCTTGGTGATCTACTTTCAAAAACTCAGCCATTGAAAACCCTGTGGATCACAGTTCTACTCTGGCACACATAAGGTTGCCATGAGTCGACTCCATGGCAACTGGTTACAGGATGCTGTGGGAGCATAGAGGAGGGAACTCATCTGGCCTTGGAGGTTCAGGGAAGGCTTCCTGGAGGAGGTGAGGTCTAAGCCCAGAATTGAAGATGAGAAGGAATTGTCCAGGAGAAGGGCCTTCTGGCCAATAGGAACAACCTGTGCAAGAGTCCAGAAGTGAGGGCCGCCTGGCATGGAATAAAATGACTCCTGCCGACCCCTTTGCCTCCACAGTGCCCCCTGTCCTGGAGCCAGTGGAGTTCCAGAAAGACGTGGCAGTGGTCCGTGGCTCCTCAGTGGTCCTCCCCTGCGAGGCCCGGGGCATACCCCCACCTCTTGTGTCATGGATGAAGGATGGGAAGCCCTTGTTTCCCCAGAGCCTTGAGCAGGGGCCTGGCCTGCAGCTGGAGACAGTAGGGGCTGGTGACTCAGGGACCTACTCCTGTGTGGCCACAAGCGAGGCAGGCGAAGCGAGGAGGCATTTCCAGCTGACAGTGATGGGTGGGTCATCTTCCCTGGCAGCGGGCATGATGGAAGGGATGTGGCGGGAGGCGAGACCCCAGAGGCTTGGGGATGCTGCCTGGAAGCAGGGCTTAGGAAACCAGCTGGGTCCATATAGGTCGCTGACCTTGAACGAAGGAGCGTGGGCTGCTGGGATGTTTTATTCTCTTGGGGCTGCCAGCCTCGGTCTTGTCCACCAAACCTTGATGGCATAAGCAAGAACAAGAACCACCAAAATCTGGGGACAGAGCCCTAAGTTTCAAGCAATAATTTTATGAGTATTGTGCTATGGTGGAAAAATTCGTGTGAGTTGTGCCTTCCCTCCACACTGCACCCTTGTTGGTTTTAGAGCACTGCTGATTGTTGCTCACCTTCGAGGGTCAGTACTGTTTCTGGAAGATGGTTTCAGATGTTTTCTGTACCCTCCAATAGACCCGTCACCTGCCTGTTGGTGGCCCTGTCTGCTGTCAGCTCCTGGTGGGTGGGGAGTAGTGGGGAGATGAGCCCCAGCTCCCAGCCCCCTGGTGTGAACCCAACTGCTGACTGGGTAGGGCGTGTTTCTTCCAGATCCCCCCCATATTGACGACTCAGGCCACACTGCAGAGCTGTTGCTGACTCCTGGCACCCCCTTGGAGCTCCTCTGTGATGCCCGGGGCAACCCCCAACCCAACATCACCTGGCATAAGGACGGACAGGCCCTGAGCAGGCCAGAGAACAGCAACAGAGCCCGGCGGGTGTTCCAGGTCGAGGGTGTACAGGTGCCTGCTGTGGGATGAGCCTGGGGGGAGGGGAAGAGGCCTCCTTTGTACCCAGCCCTGTGCAGGATATGAGGATATAGAGACAACCCACATAGGCCATGCCCTCGGGGACCTCCCAGCCAGGTCAGAGCCGAGGCTGATGCACAAACCAGATAACTCCCCATCCACGGAGTCCCGGGGCAGAGGAGGGTTGGCACAGTCAGGGAAGACTTTCTGGAAGAGGCAGACCTTGCTCTAGTCCCTGAAGCAAGGGTGAGATGGAGGTAGAGAAGGAACATTCCAGGCAGGGGGAGTGGGTTGGCTGGAATGGCAGTATAGGGGAGTGGGCAGCCATATGTAGGAAGGAAACCAGGTTGGGAGGTGAGCAGGCAGGGGCAGAGACAGGTGCTCACTCTACTCCGTCCCCAGGTGAGCGATGCTGGGCTGTACACTTGCCTGGCCAAGAACCCTGCTGGTGAAGTCGAGAAGAGCTTCCGGGTCAGAGTTCAAGGTAGGGGGTGCAGAGGCTGGGACAGAGTTGGGAGGTAAGACACAGCCCACCGGGGCGAGTCCATCTCTCCTGTCCTCTCTGCCCCTGCCCAGCCCCTCCAAGTGTTGTTGGACCTCAAGCTTCCCGCTATGTGGTTGGCCTGGCCCCAGGGCAGCTGGTCCTGGAGTGCTCAGTGGAGGCAGAGCCAGCGCCCGAGATCGAGTGGCACCGAGAGGGTATCCTGTTGCAGGTGGGTGCCAGTCTGGGGACCTGGGGACTCTGCCTTCTGTCCCTTTCAGGCCCTAGGCCCTGACCAGACCAGATCAAGGGTGCTGAGGGCACACTGCATATTGCTCTCCTACCTGTGCATTCTTCCGCCCCATTATTTCTGTCATACCCATTTCATGGATGGGAACACTGAGGCAAGACTGAGATTTGCACCAGGGCTTCTTCCCATTGCAGCTTCCAGCTGCACTTAGAGGCTGTGTGACTTGGGCCAGTTACTGAGTTTTTCGAGCTCCTCCCTCCAGTGGGGCCAGCTGGCTGCTGTGGACACAAGGACTGCAGGGCCTTGCAGCGGGAGCTCCAGCTCCTTATCTGCTCATCAGTCCCCTCTGCAATGCCCCGGACAGACAGAGCTCCAGGACAGGGTGCTTAGTCCCTGCCAGAGCAGCCCATTTCCCTAGAGGGTTTTCAGCTGGGCGTTGAGTCAGGGGCTGCAGGCCAGCTCAGAATGGGGCAAAGGCCACTGTTGGCCTCACTGTTTCCTCGGTCTTCTTCGCCTATTGTTGGCCGAAGAGCCTGGAGCCTGGCACAGAGCTGATGATGGTCTCTCTGCCCTGCGGGGCTCTGCAGGCAGATGCCCACACACAGTTTCTGGAGCGGGGCAGGTTCCTCCAGCTGCAGGCCCTGAGCATTGCTGACAGTGGTGACTACAGCTGTACAGCGCGCAATGCCGCGGGCAGCACTAGCGTGGCTTTCCACGTGGACATCCACAGTGAGTGCGCCCTGCCCCTGCCCCACCCACCCCACTCCCCCAGAACCCCCTCGGGCTCCCAGCACCTGCTTCGTCTGCTCCTCCTCCAGCAACACCCACCATCCGGCCGGGGCCACCCACAGTGAATGCCTCAGTGAACCACACAGCCCTGCTGGCCTGCCAGGTGGATGGAGTCCCCCAGCCCCTTGTGAGCTGGCGAAAGGATGGGGAACCCCTGGATCTTGGGAACCCAAGGTGGGAGCTGGAAGGGGGTGGGCACTGAGGAGTGTCTCAGTGCTGCTCTGTGGGGTGTAAACAAAAACCCACGCAGGCAGTTAGAGCAGGACATTGACTTTATCATCAGAACATAGGGTGTCATCAAAACATAGGGACAGACATGTCCACTCATTAAGGGTGTTGAGATGCTGTCTGCTTTGTCTGCTTCTGTGTGGGGGGTGCTTCATGCCTCTCTCCTCTCAGACCAGTTTCACACCTTCTTCCTCTGTGCACGTGGCAGAGATGTTCCCAAGTTTACGATTTCTCAGTTCCCCCAACCTGCAGAGCCTAGTGAGGTATTGTGAATCCAATTCCAAATTTCCAGGGCATAGAATTCCATTGGCCCAGCCTGAGTGACATGTCCATCCCCAATTCAATCAACTGTGGCCAGGGGCAGGATTACACAGTGCAGACCTGGCTGTGGGCCTGGTCTTTGGGAAGAGGTAGTTCTCAGATCTAGGGGTCGTTCTCAGAAAGAGTGGAGCTACCTCTCCCTGATGACTCTCTGGGAGAGGCTGGACCCAGGCGGGAACATGGGAGGCCCTAAGCAGCTCCTCTCTTGTCCTTTCTGACCCTGGGCTGGGTGTGGGGAGCTGTGACCCTCTGACCTTGGCCTCATGGACTCGGGACTCTGACTCCTGAGTTACACCCTCTTGCTGGGAAAGCTGGGGGTGAGGAGGAAGGTTTTCCTGGAGACACCACCAGGGGTCCAGCCCCTCACAGTGCCCAGCTCGGCCTGCTGGTCTCCATGGCGATCCCTCCCTCCTTTCCAGATTGGAGATTCTGCCCGAGGGTTCTCTGAGGATCCAGCCGGTCCTGGCCCAGGACACTGGCCACTACATCTGCCTGGCATCCAGCTCCGCTGGCTCTGATCGGCAAGGCCGCGACCTCCAGGTCTTTGGTAGGTGGATGAGGGAGGGTCTGTTCCCTGCCTTCAGCATCCAGCCCCCTGTCTGGACTGTGTCTTGCTTGGCTTCAGGGCCACCCTGGATGTCCAGAGCCAAGAGCAGTGCTTTCCAAATATTTTTGATCGTGAAGCCCATTAGTAAAAATTTTGAGCATGCACACTTGAAGTGTGCCTATTAATTTTCATGCATGTATTATATATACTTACCCCCGTACTATTACATTAAGTATGTGATAAGACATGGACAGAAAATAAAAATTGGAAAGGGTAAGACTAAACATCACTGTAATCCAATGCTCTAATCTCTTCCCACTCCAATGGACACTTTGGTTGAGGCCACTCTGGGGGCCCTGGCCTCGGGGGCTGATAGGGCCAGTGGAGCCCTGGAGGCCTTGTTCAAGGAGAGATGATTTGTGGGATGCCCCAGCTTTGAGAGCCTGTTGGAAGTTTTCCCTCTGGCCTACTATCCTCTTGCTTCCCTAGGGATGGGTTGAGGGTAGTAGCCAGTGCCCCGTGCCCCTGCCCCCAATCCTGTGCCCTGTTTCCTGATGACTTCTCTTTCCCCAGACCCTCCGGCCATCACCCCTGGCCCCTCCAACCTGACCTTGATCGCCCACACCCAGGCCTCACTGCCTTGTGAGGCCAGCGGCTCCCCCAAGCCCCTCGTGGTCTGGCGGAAGGACGGACAGAAGCTGGACTTCCGCCAGCAGCAGGACACCTACTGGTAACAAGCTGGTCCCTCCAGTAGTTCCCAGTGATGCACAGGTGGGGAAGGGTACATCCGTCTCACGGAGGAGGAACCTGGCCTGAAGTCAATGCAGGGACATGCTCGAGGTCTCACCAAAGCCAAACCAAAAACACCAAACCCGTTGCTGTCTAGTCAACTCTGTAGGACAGAGTAGAACTGCCCATAGGGTTTCGAAAGCTGTAAATCTTTACAGAAGCAGACTGCCACATCTTTCTCCAGTGGAGCAGCTGGTGGGTTTGAACCACTGACCTTCTGGTTAACAGCTGAGAGTTTAACCACTGCGCCAGCTGGGCTCCTTCACCAAAGCCCAGACCAGCACTTATGTTCCTGATCTTGGGGCCAGGAGGGTCTTTACATAGACAATTGGCAGTAGGTGGGAGCTATTTGGGACATACAGCCAAAGAGAAAAATGTGTGACCTTTAAAACACTGACAATCATTATCTGTTCAAAAAGGACTCGAGTTAGTGCTGGCTGATCCTGGACACATGCCTTCTACGGAACCTCAGTCTCCCCATTTTCTCAAGTGCAGTTGATCACTAAATATCGTTGAGAGCATTAAAGAAGCTGATTGATGAATGAATTCGGCAAATGTTTATTGTGTTAGTGCTAGGTCTAAAGCAGGTGCTCAACAAACAGGAGCTGCTGTAAATAGAGATTTGAATGTGGTTATTATTATATAAGTTATCATAGATGGTTACTGTAGAAAACGTGCAGGGTTAGAGAAAAACGCAGGGATGAGAACAAAAATCACCCACAATCCCAGAAGTTAGAGTTAACTCTGCTGATCTTTGGGGAGGGGGTAGAAACTTCTAGAAGAAACTTGTAGCGTAAGGGCCAGGGTCTAGGTGCAGGGAGGGGAAATGGCCATGTGACCCCCACATCCGACTGTCCTGGTAGGGAGGCCATAGTGGCTTGTATCAGATCGACCCGGTCATTCACTCGGCAGCCAACCCTCTGTCCGTCCTTCCGTCCCAGGCTCCTGCCCTCCAATGCCCTGCTCCTCGCAGCCCCCAGCCCCCAGGACTCAGGCCAGTTTGAGTGTGTGGTGAGCAATGAGTTGGGTGAGGCCCGCAGGATCTACCAGGTGACTATTCATGGTGAGTGGGAGGCGGGTGAGGAAACCTGTGGTGGGGTAGGCACTTTCTCTTTCTCGGGGGCTCTCTCTGCCTGGAGGGGCTTGCACTGGTTTCCTCTCGGCCTTCCTGCTTCACAGGCGACCTCCTCCAGGAAGCCCTCTCTGATCCATCTCACCCACACTGATGTAACCCTAACTCCAGCATAGTTCCTAGCTTGCAGGAGAGGCCTTTCCCCAATCTAGAACTTTCCAAGTCCAAATCTGACTTTGTCATCAACCAAGTCTAAATCCCTCCCTCCATGGCTTCCCACTGCCCTCAGGACTGAATCCAAAGTTTCACCACAGCCACAAGGTCCTTTATGGTCCGGCCCCACTGCCCCCTACCCCTCAGGTTCAGCTTGCACTGCAGCTGGCCTCACTCTGGGATCCAGTCATGCTGCTCAGCTTGTTGTTCCTGACCTGGAGCCTTCACACATGCTGTTCCCCCTGCCGGAACACTCTTCCCTTCACCCTTCACCTAGCCAACACCTGCTTGTCCTTCAGATCTCAGGTTAAGTTCCACTTCCCCCAGGAGACTTCTCTAGCTTCCCCCACTCCAAGCTGGATTGCTCCCACAAAGCCCCTTCTCTTGGGAAACCCTCTCTCCTCTGAAGTGACAGGGCCAGTACCTTTATAGAAAGCTCCCTGGGACGGTATCCCTGCCCCCAGCGAAAATAGTTGCTGAATGAGCGAACGTGACTTCCCCTCCGTTGCACATCCTTCCCTGGCCCTTGGTCACGGATGGTTCACTTTGTATCCGAGTCTCCATTCATAGTTATCACCCTCTGGTCCCCGTGGCTTGTGTCCCCCGCGGACCTCAGCAGGACCTCAAGCCTTATCTTGCATTTCAGTGCCTCCTACCATTGCCGATGACCAGACGGACTTCACCGTGACCAAGATGGCACCTGTGGTCCTCACGTGCCACAGCACGGGCATCCCAGCCCCAGTCGTGTCCTGGAGCAAGGCGGGCACCCAGCTGGGGATGCGGGGGAGTGGCTATCGTGTCTCACCTGAGGGTAAGTAAGGGTGAGCCACAGAGAGATGCTGCTAAGGGAGAGGAGGAGAACTGGGCAGAGAGGGTGAAAGGAGCCAATTGGGGCCACATGGTGGGGCAAGATGGAAAGTTCTGGCCTGCTTCTGCCATTCTCTCGCTGTGTTACCTGGGGGAACTCCCTTGCCCTCTCTGGGCTTCAGTATCTCCTCCATGTACCACTGCAGTTTTGAGATCCGTCAGTGGTTCCCTGATGGTAATTGGCCAATCAGAGCTGTTTCACAGCAAAATGAGAAAAATAATAACCACATAGAGCATTTTCATAAAGCTAGTCTTATCCAATTAGAAGTATTGTCCTTTATTCTGAAATGATGCTGTTCTTAATTTTTTTGAGTTTTAAGTTCTTTCGTTTTATGAAGCTAGGTAATAATGGATGGTGGGTTCCCCCCACCCCAACAAAGTCTTTCCTTGTCAAAATAAAAAGTTGGCAACTTTATGGGGATTCTCTAAATTAAGTTGATTTATTAGTTGGTTTGTGGAATCCTAACATCTGGGAACCAGTGGCTAGATCTATAGTTTTCAAACTCTTCTGAAGCTGTAGAGCCCTTCCTTCCAACAACTGGGCGGTTATGTGAGGGTGGTCCCAGTCCAGTGGGCCTCCCTCCCTCGCCCGCCCCAGCAGGCCCTCAGGGATCCATGGAGGGTGAGTTAGAAACCACTGGACTCCCAAGGTGTAGTCAGTAGTCCAGGAAGGTTAAGGTGGTGTTCGTTGAGTACCCAAAGTTAAGGGGAGGGCAAGAGGCGGCAGTAATCAGAGGAGGCTTCCTGGAGGAGGAGAGTTCTGAGCAGAGCATGATGAGGAAAACAGGGTGAGGGCTTGTGGAACTGTGGGTGGGCCAGGGCAGATCTTGACACATCACAATCAGAAGGATTTCAGAGGCCATCTTATCTGATTCCTCTTTGAACACACGAGGAAACTGGGGCCCACAGAGTGAAGGGGGCTTGTTCATGGTTATGCTCTAGGCAGGGAGAATGGCGGGCCTAGAACCCAGGTTCCCACTCTGTCTGATAACCAATGCTGTTTACACATGGACAGGGGAGGCAGGTTAATTGGCCTGGAGCAGACACCAGGGTGGGGTGGGTAACAAGCCGGCCCTCCATAAACAGAATACGAACCATAAGTAACAATGCACAAGCACCAGAAGAGAGACTAGATAACTGGGAGCTCCTAAAAATCAAACACTTATGCTCATCAAAAGACTTCACCAAAAGACTCCAAAGACAACCTATAGACTGGGAAAAACATTTTGGCTACAACAAATCTGATCAGCGTCTGACCTCTAAAATCTACAAGATACTGCAAAACCTCAACAACAAAAAGACAAAT
Source organism: Dugong dugon (assembly GCA_030035585.1). Taxonomy (NCBI): domain Eukaryota; kingdom Metazoa; phylum Chordata; class Mammalia; order Sirenia; family Dugongidae; genus Dugong; species Dugong dugon. The sequence continues at coordinate 75,070,351 of CM057471.1, forward strand.
AACCCAGTTGAAAAATAAGCAAAGGATGTGAACAGGCACTTTGCCAAAGAAGACATTTAGGTGGCTAACAGACACATGAAGAAATACTCATGATCATTAGCCATTTGAGAAATGCAAATCAAAACTACAATGAGATACCATCTTACCCCAACAAGGCTAGCATTAATCCAAAAAACACAAAATAATAAATGCTAGAGAGGTTGTGGAGAGACTGGAACACTTATACACTGTTGGTGGGAATGTGAAATGGTACAACCACTTTGGAAATCGATTTGGTGCTTCCTTAAAAAGCTAGAAATAGAAGAAGTACCATATGATCCGGCAATCCTGCTCCTTGCAGTATATCCTGGAGAAATAAGAGCCGTCACATGAATAGATATATGCACACCCATGTTCATTGCAGCACTGTTCACAATAGCAAAAAGATGGAAACAACCTAGGTGCCCATCAACAGATGAATGGATAAACAAATTATGGTATATTCACACAATGGAATACTACGCAATGATAAAAAAAACAACGATGAAGCTGTGAAACTTAACGTGGAGGAATCTGGAGGGCATTATGCTGAGTGTATTTAGTCAGTAGCAAAAGGACGAATATTGTATAAGACCACTATTATAAGAACTCAAGAAAAGGTTTAAATACAGAAGAAAACATTCTTTGATGGTTATGAGGGTGGGGAGGGAGGGTGAGGGTTATTCACCAACTAGATTGTAAACAAGAATTATCTTAGGTAACGGGAAGGATAACACACACTACAGGGGAAGTCAGCACAACTGGACTAAATCAAAGCTAAGAAGTTTCCTGAATACAGTTAAACACTCTGAGGGACAGAGTAGCAGGGGTAGGGGTCTGGGGACCATGCTTTCAGGGGACATCTAGGTCAATTGGCCTAACAAAGCTTATTAAGAAAATGTTCTGCATCCTCCTTTGGTGAGTGGCATCTGGGGTCTTAAGAGCCAGCAAGCTGCCATCTAAGATGCATCAATTGGTCCCAATCCACCTGGAGTAAAGGAGCATGAAGAACACCAAAGACACAAGGAAAGTATTAGCCCAAGAGACAGAAAGGGCCACATAAACCAGAGACTTCATCAGCCTGAGACCAGAAGAATTAGATGGTGCCCAGCTACCACCAATGACCGCCCTGACAGGAAACATGACAGAAAGTCCCTGCTGGAGCAGGAGAAAGGTGGGGTGCAGAACTCAAATTCTAGTAAAAAGACCAGACTTAATGGTCTGACTGAGACTGGAGGAACCCCAGAAAGCATGGCCCCCAGACTCTCTGTCAACCCAGAACTAAAACAATTCTTGAGGCCAACTGTTCAGACAAAGAGTGGTCTGGACTGTGGGACATAAAATGATACTGGTGAAGAGTGTGCTTCTTAGCTCAAGTAGATACATGAGACTAAATGGGCAGCTTCTGTCCGGAGGAGAGATGAGAAGGCAGAGAGGGTCAGAAGCTGGTTGAATAGACATGGGAAATCAGGGGTGGAAAGGGAGTGTGCTGTCACAGTATAGGGAGAGCAATTAGGGTCACATAACAATGTATGTATAAATTTTTGTATGAGAGACTAACTTGAATTGTAAACTTTCACTTAAACTACAACAATAAAAAAAAAAAAGAAGCCAGCCCACTCCCTTACTGGGCACATCTGCCCTGGTCTCCTCCATCCTCTCCACACCTGGTTCCCACCCACAGGTGCCCTGGAGATCAGACAGGCCCTCCCCATCCACGCTGGCCGCTACACCTGCACAGCCCGCAATTCCGCTGGTATGGCCCACAAGCACGTGTTTCTCACTGTGCAAGGTAAGGATCCCTGAGCAAGAGAGCCCTTGGGGCAGTTGAGCAGGTGAAAGGTAGAGGCAGGTGCAGCTGGGGGACTGGGGGTGGAGATGAGGGTCCTGGGGCCCCAGATGCCTGGACCTGCCTCTAATCTGACTCCCTGATGGGATTTCTTGGGAGATAAGAGTCTTTCCACTTGCCAGATCCTGCCACCTCCTTGGGGAGGTTTCCAGAACCCCCTGGTTCCTTTAGAGCCCTCTCTCTCCCCTGATCAGAGGCCACCTTGTTGGAGGTGCTAAAGGTGTCCCAGGGACTTCTGCCCCTAATCTTTTGCAGCCTCCCCCGTGGTGAAGCCACTGCCCAGCATAGTTCAGGTGGTAGAGGAGGAGGAGGTGGTACTGCCTTGTGAGGCCTTGGGCATCCCCCGGCCAAGCATCACCTGGCAGAAGGAGGGGCTCAGCATCCCCACAGGTGAGTCTCCAAGGCAGCCAGCGGGGGAAGGGGAGAGAATGGTGCAGGCCTGGGCATCCTCCCTCCTGCCCAGGACACTCTGCTGGCCTGCTGAGAGGCTTCCAGAAAGCCCTTGCCCTGGCACATGCACGCCTCCCCCCACCCCCCGCCCACTGTGGCCCCTGCCCTGGCTTTACCCCCATCTCTTTCCTTCTCCTTTTACCACCCCAGAGCCTGGATTCCATCTGAGCACTCGGAGGTCGAGTTGGGAGGTTGGGGAGAGGGGTGGCCCAGTGGGCTCTCAGCCAGGCTACCCCACTCACTCACCCTGTGACCACAGCAAGTCACCTCGGCTGCCTGATCAGACAGAATAATCCAAGCCATCCCTGCCCCTTGCCCCTGATTTTCTCCTACCACATCCAGGAACAAATAACCAGGTCCTCCCTAGTGGACAGCTACGGATTATCCATGCCAGCACAGAGGATGCCGGGAACTATTTCTGCATCGTCCAGAACAGTGCAGGCAGTGCCATGGGGAAAACTCGGCTGGTGGTGCAAGGTGGGCCCCAGGGAAGTGCCGAGGCAGCCCCCAGTGAGCGACACAGCTCCTGGGAGGTTTCTCCTCTGATGGAGAGGGGTTAGGGCTGACCAGATCAGGGCATGTCCCAGTGTCCTCCCAACCCAAGCACTACTTGTGGGTATACATAGAAGGAACTGAGGGAAAACATCCTCTCTTATCTGGCCCCCAGAGTCAGTCTTCTGACAATAAATTCTTGTCCCCACTGCCTTCTCTCTGGACCCTCTTGTGACATCCCTCATTAATTTTGACTTTCCAGTAACAATAGACATTTCTGTCCTTTTTCTTGCATACATACAAAATTAAATGTGCTGTTCCCTTAGTTTGAACAATCACCGTCTCTAAAGATAAAGGAGACATGATTGGCCAAAACTCTACAAAACGTCCTGGGAATGTTTGATACGGATCAATCCGTGCTTTGCTCCAAGTGGTCTTCTTCGGTGCCATGTTTCAGGCGGTTGTGCCTGTGGGCTGCTGTGTGTCACTGGGGTTGACTCTGCCTCCACCTTCTGACTTTGGCTGTGAACTCAGAGGGGCTCCTGGCTCCATGCCTGCTCCCCGAACCTCCTTGATCGTGTGTCCTATTCCCTGTGACTTGGAGCATAGCTGCTGGTCACCAGAGGACCCAGACCCCAGACTTGTCCAGCCAGCAGCCTTCACTCTGCCATGGCATCACTCCTCCCCAGAAGAGGAAGGCACACGGGCTTGGTGACAGCTGTCCCACTTTTGGCCCGGGGGGTTGCCTGACAGGAGGAGTCTGTGCCCAAATGGAACCTGATTAGAGAGGCCTCTCTGCTGAAGCTTTAAGTCAGCATGTGTGTGCGTGTGTGTGCACGTGTGTATGCCCTTGTGCCATGGGGTCACCCTGTCACAGTATCTTAGTTATCTAGTGTTGCCATAACAGGAATACCACACATGGTGGATTTAAAGAACCGTTCTCACAGTTCTGGAGGCTGCAAATCCAAATCAGGGTCTTGGACATGTCAGTTTCTTCCCTATGGATAGCCCTAGGCGTCCCTTGGCGATCCTCACTTGGCGTCTGTCTTCCCCTCTGTATGGGTCTCTGTATCTGTTCTGCTTTTTATCACTCAGAAGTGATTAGATTTAGAAAGCATCCTTCTCAGGTATGATCAAATTAACATAACATAACAAAGAAAACCCTGTTTCCAAACATGATCACATCCACAGGTATAGGGGTTAGGATTCCAAAACATATTTTGGGGGAACACAATCCAATCCATAACATACACCTTCACCAAACTCTAGAGAATCCTGAACTCATCCAGGCCACAGATAATGGCCTATGACCAGAGAGTTTGTAGGGACAACAAATGGGGGTGGAGGAAGGGGCTGAGGGATCGTGCCAAGTGCCACGGACCCTGGTGCAGGGGCAGCCCACCCCAGCCCAGCCAGAGTCCAGCCCCGAGTGGACCTTCCTCTTCCCCCCAGTCCCACCCATGATTGAGACTGGCCTCCCCGACCTGTCCACCACTGAAGGCTCCAATGCCCTCTTGCCCTGCACTGCCAGGGGCAGTCCCAAGCCCAGCATTACCTGGGAAAAAGATGGTCAGCCTGTGTCTGGAGCTGAGGGCAAGTTCACCATCCAGCCTTCTGGAGAGCTGCTGGTGAAGAACTCAGAGGTGAGTGCCCGGCCCGCGGAGTGCAGTGGGGAATAATTGTAGCAACGACAGGAGCAAACATTGGCTGAGCACCCACTCTTTCTCATGCTTGGCACTGAGCCTCATGCAGTCTTTTAATCCCAAGAACCTTCCCCACATACAGATAAGAAAACTAAGGTTCAGAGCGTATCTGGTTTTCTCAAGACACGTTGTTGCCCAGAGGCAGAACCAAGATTTGCACCTGGGCCTCCACAGCCAGCGGGGGGGAGGGAGCCTAGGCCTGGGAGTAGGTGAAGTCTTTGTGTCCCCAAACTACACATGTTTATTCTCAAACCACCCTGATGTTGGATGTCCTCCCCAGTCCCAGTCATGTTGGGGAGCTAGTCCTGAGGACATTCTGGCCCAGACCAGAGGCCCACTTCTCAGGCTGACCTCTCCCTCCGCACACAGAGCCAGGATGCTGGTACCTACACCTGCATGGCCCAGAATGCTGTGGGCCGCGCCCGCCGCCGCATGAACCTTACCATCCTGGCGCCGCCCATATTGACCACCCTGCCTGGAGACCGCAGCCTACGCCTGGGGGAGAGACTGTGGCTTCGGTGTGCGGCCCGGGGAAGTCCCACCCCCCGCATTGGCTGGACCATCAATGGCCGGCTGGTCACAGGTCTAGGCCTGCTAGGGGTGGGTGGGAGGGCTCCCAAGGCCCTGGGGCTCAAGGAGGTGCGGGCAGGTGGGCAGACCCTAGTTAGTGGAGGCGAAGAGGATGCTAGTTGGTCCTATGGCTTCTGGGTCTCCAGACTTGGCTCTGGGCAGGGGGTGGGTGTCAAGGCAAGCCCATGTGTGGCCACCCTGCCCCAGCCACACATCAGAGTGGGTAAGAAGCCACCTACGAAGAAGACTCACCTCGGAGACTTCTGGCCCAGTGGAGAGGTGTGCTCTTCAAACCTCTTTCCCTAGGGGGTGCTGTCTTCCCCTCTGGGACCTAGGAGATGTTCGGGAAGGCACAGAGCCCTCAGGGTTCATAGCAGGTGTTCAATAAGCATCTGCTGAATTGATGAATCCCTAAGGCCTCTCCACTGCAAAGTGACACTTTTCTACATTAGAACATGACATCAGGAGCTCAGCCCCTCGGTAAATGTCTGATCAGTGGTAGCACTTGTCCCTATTCCTGTGGTAAGGGCAATGTCTAATCCATGACAAAAACTGTTTTAAAGCCCATTGATAGATTCCATCTGCACATAAACCACAGCAATGTTTGGTATATGCCATATGTTAGTAGTTCCCCAAAGACCTGCCCTTGACTGCTCATCACAGTCACTGTGTGGACCTCAAAATGAGAAAAGGTAGTCCTTTCGTCACATCCTCAAATACGGCCTGTGCCTTCCGCAACCATGTCTGACCTGGTTAGGCTTCCACCTGGGAAGGAGGGAAGCTTGTTTTCCACACCTTTATTAAGTACCTGCTGGGTCCCCAGGCCTGACTTAAGTGTTCAGGGCAGGAGGTCCCTGTCACCCTGGGCTCAGAGTCCCCCTGGTGTGCCTCTTTTTCCACCACAGAGGGGGTATCAGAACAGGATGGGGGCAGCACGCTGCAGCGAGTGGCAGTCACCAGAGAGGACAGCGGGATCTACATCTGCTGGGCAGAGAACAGAGTGGGCCGTGTGCAGACGGTCAGCTTCATCCATGTGAAGGGTAGGGCGTGTCTGAGTGGCCTTTCTCTCTCAGTCCTTTTCAGAACCAACCCAAAGGACTGTTTTTCTGTTTTTTGTTTTTGGCACTGGCCCCCTGACCTGTTAATGAGTATCTCTTTACCCTGGCACATTAGAGCCCCCGCTAGGGAACTTCATAGAGTACCGAGGCCCAGGTTCCACCCCAGACTAAATCAGAACCTCTGGGGTGGGGCCCACACCTCAGTATTTTTTTGCTCCCCAGAAGACTCTAGGTACAGGTAGAATTGGGGATCTGACAGATTGGCCTGTAGCACTAACCCCAGCTGGGCGGTGTCAGTGTGGGAGGAAGGCATGGGGGCCAAGGTACCCTCGCAGAAAAATCCCTGCAGGTCATCCCCGATGGCCCTGCTCCTCCAGGAGCAGCACTGTAATCCTCAGTGACACCATGACTTAGTTTGCTCAACTTTAGAATGCGTGGGGAGGGATGGGGCTTGCTGGAGAGGAATGAGCAGCCCAGGACACCAGGACACAGTGGCAGCTTTTGGTAGATTCAACCTCAGGAAACCAGAAAGAATGGAAATTGCAAAGGGCATCCAAGAGTGTTAGAAATTCACATGAAGTGAAGATCAAAGAAACCTGTTGCTGTATACAACAGAGGTGTCTTAATGATCATATAGTTCTTGTTTTCCAAAGTACCTGGCAAGGAGCCGTGCAGCTGGGGTAATCCACCTATGAGAGAGAATATCTGATACACAGAACAATACGTTCCTGCCTGTGCCTGTCTCAGGCATCACTAATCAATCATAGCACTATTCCCACTCAGCGTCAAAATCCTTCTCAGCACAGTGCTCCTGGCATCCCCTACCAGTCTTTTTGATTTGGCCCATGACATGGAGTTGTTTGCCTTCCTTGATGTATTGACTCTACACAGCCATGCTGGGCTACTAGGAGACTCTGAAGGCCCCTGAAGGCAGAGGTTGGGCAAGACTGAGCCTGAAGGGAATCTCCTTCCTGACCCCTCGTCTGATGTCACTCTGTGCAGAGGCTCCTGTCCTTCAAGGGAAGGCCTTCTCCTACCTGGTGGAACCTGTGGGGAGCAGCATCCGGTTGGACTGTGTGGTCCATGGAGACCCGGTGCCCAGCATCCGCTGGATGAAGGATGGCCTTCCACTTCGGGGCAGCCGTCTCCAGCACCAGCTGCAGAACGGCTCACTGACCATCCGCAGGACTGAGGTAAAGAGGGGCCTGACGCTTGGAGGTGGGGCCACCAGGGACAACCCTAGGCTCTTTCTGATAGCTCAGGAGGGTTCTTCAGGTTGGCACCACACTCCCCAGTTTACAAAGCATTTTCCTGCCTGTTATCCAGAGATCCTCCCAGTGACTTAATTATTCTGTGCCTTAGTTACCCCACCCATTCACCAAACAAAAACCCACTGCTGTCGACTCACAGTGACCCTATAGGACAGAGCAGAACTGCACCATAGGGTTTCCAAGGCTGTAATCTTTACAGAGGCAGACTGCCACATCTTTCTCCTAAAGAGCAGCTGGTAGGTTTGAACCACCAACCTTTCAGTTAGCAGCCGAGAGCTTTAACCACTGCATCATCCAAAGGGGCCAATGTTGTTTCTACCTCATAGAATCAGTGAGATGAAACATCCCAGGTATTTAAGCATGTCTGGTCCATGAGTTGTGGCCAATAAATGTTATTATTTTTAATAACCTCATGGAGCAGGCTAGGCAGATAATAGTACCCGCATTTTACAGATGAAGATGCTGAAGTGCAGACAGGCAAAGGGACTTGCCCAGGACCCCACAACCAGAAAGTTACAGAGGCAGGACATATCACTATGTATTTTATTCTTTGTAATGCTGTTGTGAATGGAATTGTTTTCTTAGTTAGTTTATTATTATTATTATTATTGTTCATTGCTAATATGTAGAAATACAGTCAGGTCTCCTGATTCCTATGCCATGCTGTTTCCAAACCCTTGGGCACTGGGACTGTCCCTTCCCCCCTCCTTTTCTGTGTCCCAAGTCCAATGATCATGCAGAAACCCACAGTTCAGTCCTAACTCCAGCTCCTCTTAGGGGTCCTCGATCTCACCAGCCTGGGAGCGTGTCTCTGGGTAGGTAGTAATAATAGGACTAGTAATAATAGCAACACTAGTAGTAGCAGAAGCAATAATGACTACCATTACCTGAGTACTTACCATGGGCCAGGCACTGTGCATTGCACTTTGCAAACATCATTGTATTTTATAAACATTCTTTTTTTTTTCAATTGTTGTGCTATAAGTGAAAGTTTACAATTCGAGTTAGTCTCTAATACAAAAATTCATACATACATTGTTATGCGACCCTAATTGCTCTCCCTATACTGTGACAGCACACTCCCTTTCCACCCCTGATTTCCCATGTCTATTCAACCAGCTTCTGACCCTCTCTGCTTTCTCATCTTGCCTCTGGACAGGCGCTGCCCATTTGGTCTCATGTATCTACTTGAGCTTAGAAGCACACTCTTCACAAGTATCATTTTATGTCCCATAGTCCAGTCTAATCTTTGTCTGAAGAGTTGGCCTCAGGAATGGTTTTAGTTTTGGGCTAACAGAGTCCAGGGGCCATGTCTTCCAGGGTCCCTCCAGTCTCAATCAAACCATTAAGTCTGGTCTTTTTACTGGAATTTGAGTTCTGCCCCCCACCTTTCTCCTGCACCAGCAGGGACTCTCTGTTGTGTTCCTTGTCAGGGTGGTCATTGGTGGTAGCTGGGCACCATCTAGTTCTTCTGGTCTCAGGCTGATGATGTCTCTGGTTTATGTGGCCCTTTCTGTCTCTTGGGCTAATACTTTCCTTGTGTCTTTGGTGTTAGTCATTCTCCTTTGCTCCACTTGGTTTGGGACCAATTGATGCATCTTAGATGGCCGCTCACTAGCTTTTAAGACCCCAGACACCACTCACCAAAATGGGATGCGGAATATTTTCTTAAACTTTGTTATGCCAATTGACCTAGATGTCCCCTGAAACCATGGTCCCCAAGCCCCTGCCCCTGCTACTTTGTCCCTGGAAGTGTTTGGTTGTATTCAGGAAACTTCTTAGCTTTGGTTTAGTCCAGTTGTGCTGACTTCCCTGTAGCAAACGTCATTTTATTTAATGCTGACAACACTCCTAGCAATTATTTTCTCTGTTTTAAAGATGGGGACACTGAGGCTCCAGAGACATGGTAATGGACTTGGTATGATAAATGGTGAAGCTAGGATTTAGTCCCATATTAGTCTGACCCCCAAATCTACACTCTTCACTGTGCCATGTTGCTCCCTGATGGTCCCTTGGATGAAGCCTCCAGGATATCATCGTTTAGGTGTGAACAGTGGCCCCAAGCAACACCCCAGCTCCATCTCACGGCAGCGCTGCTACCCAGAAGTGAATCTGAACTAGTGTTTTTCCTGAGTTCCATAACATCCATGTTCATGGGTATCCTGTGAACAAAATTTCACAGGATGTAAACTTGTTTCTCTGACTCTCAATGTCATCACCTGTAAAATGGGGGGACTATGCAGCCCTGGTGGCACAGTAGTTAACAGCTTGGCTGCTAACCAAAAGGTCAGAAGTTCAAATCCACCAGCCGCCCCTTGGGAACCCTACAGAGCAGTTCTACTCTGTCCTATAGGGTTACTATGAGTTGGAATCAGCTCTACGGCAATGGGTTTTTTAAAGAGCTCTGGTGGTGCAGTGGTTAAAGCACTTGACTGCTAACCAAAAGGTTGATGGTTCAAACCCACCAGCCACTCTGTGGGAGAAAGATGTGGCAGTCTGCTTCCGTAAAGATTTCAGCCTTGGAAACCCTATCGGGCAGTTCTACTCTGTCCTTTAGGGTTGCTATAAGCCAGAATTAACTCCACTGCAATGAGTTTATCACCTAAGTTAGGGGAATGCTGCAAACCATCTCCCATTCTGGCAGACTCACTATGCCCACCGGTGCAATAAAAGCCCTGAGAAATACTACAGTTCAGAAACATTTTGTTATCTAAGTCAATTTTTCCCAAACTTATTTAACCACAGAAAGTGTTTTTCAAGGAAGCCCTAGTAACGTGTCATGGAACAATAGTATTTCAACATACACAGTTTGAGAGAGGTGGATCTAAACTGTGCTATTTCCAGCATGTGGTTCCACAGTGGGAACCGGGGCTGGATTCTCTTTGAATCCCTATTGACAAGTGGCCACAAAGAGCTTTGGTACTTTGTGGGGGAATCCATGGGCCCCTGGCTGATTTATGCTCTCAGCTCCTTCCCGATTAGTTGGGTCTTGGTCCAGTGCCCCTTTCCATGCCCAGCAGCCCTGAGCTGCTTCTCTCCTCCTCGCCCTCTTCTCCTGACACCTCGCTCCCCACTTCTGTGCCCATTTGCAGATGGACGACGCTGGACGGTACCAATGCCTGGGGGAGAACGAAATGGGTTCGGTGGAGAAAGTGGTGATTCTTGTACTTCAGAGTGAGTCTCAGCCTCCCCTTTTCCTGGCTTCAGTCTCTTCTCAGAAGGGCAGAGACGGGGATGGTATGAAGTAGGCACTCAGGGGAGAGCTGTGCTGCAGCTGTGACCGGTGGCCATGGCTGTCTGATAAGAACAGAGGAGAGAGAGGCAGGACCCCGGGACTTAGAAATCTGCTACAAGTTTATGCTGGTTTGCCAACCACTCCCTCACCCCAGGAGGTATTTTTGTAAACGTGCCTTGCTTCTTCTTCTTTCTTTCTTTTTTTTCCACAACAACAAGAAAAAAAAAGGTATAGTGGTGCTTTCAAAAATATCTCCCTGGGGTTGGGGAGGGAGCAGTTGGCAAACAAACGTAAAAGGTACGTGTTATTTGCGTAAAAATATGGTATTTATTCAGAACACACAATTCAAGTCTTATGAAATGCTTTTCAAAGTTGGGTGGTTACTCAGGGTCGGAGCTAATGAATACCCAGACCTGGAGGGAACTGGGCAGCAAAACTCAAAAATATCACCTGATCACAGCAACAGCCCTTGCAATTGCCAAGCAGCTTGTAGTTTACAAAGCACTATTTGTGCCCCAGAATAACCCTATGAACCAGTCCAGATAGGGACTTTTTAATAAAATTTTTAAAAAAACAAACTTTTTTATTGAAGATTAAAACACATACAGAGAAGTGTACATTAAGTATCAGTAAGTGTATGGCTCAGTGTATCTTCATAAAGTGAACCCACCCATCTAACCCGCATCCAGATCAGAAAATAGAATAGTTTTCACTCCCAGAATACTCACCTACAAGTCTTCGTGTGGACATATGTTCTCATTTCTCTTGGGTAGATATCTAGGAGTATAATTGTTGGATTGTATGGCAAGTGTATGTTTAACTTCTTAAGAACTGCCAAATTATTTTTGCAAAGTGGCTGAACTATTTTACTTTCCCATCAGCAGTGTATGAGGGTTTCGGTTTCTCCACGTATTCGCCAGCACTTGGTAATGTCGGTCTTTTATAGTAACCGTTCTAGTGGGTATGAAAGGAGGCTTGGTGACACAGTGGTTAAGCAATCAGCTGCTAACTGAAAGGTTCCTGGTTCGAACCCACCCAGCAGCTCCTTGGGAGAAAGACCTGGCCATCTGCTCCTATAAAGATCACAGCCTAAAAAACCCTGTGAGGCAGTTCTGCTCTGTCACATGGGGTCGCTATGAGTTGAAATTGACTCTATGACATCTAACAACAGTAGGTGTGAAGTGGTTTTAGTTTGCATTTCTGTAATGACTAATGAGCATCTTTTCAAGTCTTATTAGGCATTCATATACCTTTTTTTGGTCAAGTACCTATTCAAATCTTTTGCCTATTTTTTAATTGGATTGCTTGTGTTATTAATGAATTGTGACAGTTCTTTACATGTAATCAGGATACAAGTTCTTTATCAGATATATGATTTAAAAGCATTTTCAAATATTTTTGTCTTTATATTTTCTCAATGGTGCCTTGGAGAGCAAAAGTGTTAATATTTGATTAAATCCAAATTTATTAATTTTGTTTTTTATGGATCCTGTGTTTGGCATTATATTTTTAAAAATCTTTGGTTAACCTAAAGCCACATTTCCTTCTAGAAGTTTTACAGTTTTAGTTCTTACATTTAGATTTATGATCTGTTTTTTGAGTCAATTTTTGTGTAAGGTAAGGACCGAAATTCCTTTTTTTTGTGTATTGAAATCTAATTTTCCAGTAAAATTTATTTCAGTCTTCTTTAATTTCTTTCAGCAGTGTTTTGTAGTTTTCAGTGTATAGATCTTGTACTTCTTTTGTTAAATTTATTACTAAGTATTTTTTTTTTAATGCTTTGGAGAATGGAATTATTTTCTTGGTTAGATTTTTCTATTGTTCTTTGCTAATATATAGAGGTCCAATTGATTTTTATATCTGGATCTTGTACCCTACAACCTTGATAAATTAGTTTTCTAGTTCTAGGTTTTTTATTTTGTTTGTTTTTGTCAGATTCCTTAGGATTTTCTACATATAAGATCATGTTTATGATTAAAGACAATTTTACCTCTTCCTTTCCAATCTGTATACCTTTAATTTCTCTTTATTTCCATATTGCATTGGCTGGAACCTCCAGTGCAATGTTGGATAAAAGTGGCGAAAGCATACATCCTTGCCTTGTTTTCATTTTAGGGGGAAGAGCATCCAGTCTTTCGCCATTGAGTATGATCTTAGCTATAGTTTTTTTTTTTTCTAGGTGTCCTTTATAAGGTTGAGGAAATTTTATTTTATTGCTAGTTTGTTGAGAGTTTTTGTCATGGGTGGGGGTAGGTTTTTGGCTCCAGACAAGTCTGTCAATTCTACTTTTTGATTGAAGTGTTTAGCCCATTCATACTTAATGTAGTTATTTATATGGTTAGATTTATATCTACCATTTTGCTATTTGTTTTCTGTACGTCTTGTATCATTTTTGTTTCTCTCTTCCTCCTTTACTATCTTCTTTTCAAATATAAGCTACTGTGGAGTAAAATAAAAAGTGGGTATGTGCAATATGATCATATTTTCATGAGGAAAACAAAAACACAAGCAAATACAAAGTCTAGAAGGACATACTCAGGAATGTTGACCGGGTGTTAGGATCTTTCTGCCTCTTTGTATTTTCTAATCTGTCTGAATGTGTGTCTCGTAGACATACAAAAATGTTCCTAAAAAGCTGCCCTGGGCCCCCCACAGGTGCCCCAGTGCTCCAGGTGGAGCCCCAGGACACAACGGTGAGATCTGGGGAGGACGTGGTCCTTCGGTGCCAGGCTACTGGAGAGCCAATGCCCACGGTGGAGTGGCTGCGGGCAGGCCAGCCCTTGCTGACCAGCCAGAGGATCCGGACCCTGCCAGACGGGAGCCTGTGGTTGGAGCACGTGGAAGCCAGGGACGCGGGCGTGTATGAGTGCGTCGCTCAGAACCTTCTGGGGTCTGCCACAGCCCAGGCGTTCTTGGCTGTGAGAGGTATGGAGTGTCCCTGCCCAGAACCTTAATGGACAGAGGGAGCATCTTCTGCATGATGGGGATCTGTATGTTGCTTTTGGGGGAGCTGGCCTACTTCCCTACTAGTTCCCCAATTCTTCTCTTTGCTAAGAGCCACAAACTCAGAATGACTCAGCTGGGAGGGCCTTAGGGATCATCTTATCTACCCTGCTCACTTGAAGTTGGGGAAACTGAGTCTTGGGGATGCTAGGTGTTTGGCACTCATCTTCAGCAGGGAATCCTGGCTACTCCAGCTTAGTTGGCAAAAACACATATCCTCTCTTTAGCCACTCTATAGCCTGGGAAGTGGGCAGAGTAAAACAAGGGCATCCATGGTGCCCATCTCAGGGGTTGCTGTGAAAGTCTATGAATTAATGCTTGTCCTGAGCTTCACACACTGCCTGACCATGGTAGGTGGTCAATAAAAAATACTGCTTATGGTGTTACTAACCTCTACCATCTCAGGACTCCCTGCTCCCTTCGGTCAAACCAAACTTTAAAACTGAGAAAAGGACTATCCAGAGAAACCACTGTAAAATGACTCAGACTTGCATAAAGAAAATGCACAGAATATTACCTCTGAATGGTCTATGCCTTTTTAGTAAATACTTCATATCTGTTGCTTCACGTGTTTTCCTCTGTCCATGGCAGACATCACTAACCTATCTCCACACGCAGTGTCAGAATCCTTCTCCGTAGAGCCCTTCTCCAGGCAGTGCCTCTTGACTAATTGGAATTGGGACTGGAAGAGAAACCCACTTTATACTCTGTCACTTGAAACCCACTGTCAATCAACTATGGGACCCTTTCTGGCCCCTGATCTCCTCATCTCTTGCAGCCCACAAAAGCAGCTCTGAAAATGCAGTGGTTTAGAAAATTCAGTGCAAAATTCAGTGGCACGAGCCCCAGATGCCATATCAGACCTGAGAAGATCCTCCCTTTATTTCAGAATTTGGTCCCAGTTCTTACCCTCTCCTGTTGAAAAGCCCCCAACACAAACCACAGAGCTCTGCACGTAGTCCCTTTATTAACGGAAACATTTCCCCCGTCTTAGTTATCTAGTGCTGCTGTAACAGAAATATCACAAGCGGATGGCTTTAACAAACAAATTTATTCTCTCACAGTTTAAAAAAAAAAACCCATTGTCGTCAAGTCGATTCCAACTCATAGCAACCCTATGACACAGAGTAGAACTGCCCCCATAGGGTTTCCAAGGAAAGACTAGTGTATTCAAACTGCCAAACTTTTGGTTAGCAGCTGGGCTCTTAACCAGTTTGGGAGGCTAGAAGTCCGAATTCAGGGCACTAGCTCCCGAGGAAGAAGGCTTTCTCTCTCTGTCGCTCTGGGGGAAGGTCCTTGTCATCAATCTTCCCCTGGTCTAGGAGCTTCTTAGTGCAGAGACCCTAAGTCCGAAGGACACACTTCACTCCTGGCTCTTCTTGCTTGATGGTAATGAGGTCCTGCTCCTCTCTACTCACTTCTGTCTTTTATATCTCAAAAGAGATTGACTCAAGGTGCAACCTAATCCTGTAGATTGTGTCCTGCCTCATTAACATAACTTCCTCTAATTCTGCCTCATTAACATCATAGAGGTTAGGATTCATAACACATAGGTAATTACATCAGATCACAAAATGGAAGACAGCTACACAATACTGGGAATCATGGCCTAGCCAAGTTGACACACATTTTTAGGGGCCACAATTCAATCCATAACACCCTCATAGATACCAATTGTACACAAGTCAGATAATACAGAAATCTGTGAAGAAAAAAGTAGTTATCAGTTATCTCTTAATGTGATGACCAGAAATAGCTTGGACAATTATTTGAGCATATTCTTCCATACTTTTTTCTCTGAATGTAAAGAGTTATGCTTTTTTCTTCTTACAAACAGGGTCAAATTAACAGATTATCTTTATAACCTGCCATTTTTACTTACTCTATCATGGGCAACAATTTCATGGCAATAAACCTAGCTCCACATCTTCTTTAATGGCTTCATATCATTCCATTGTGTGAGAACATTTTTTTTAACTTAACTGCTGTTAACTGTGTTAAATTAGCAATATAGCTTATTCTTGCAGTTAAAAAAACCAACCCCATTGCCTTTGAGTTGATTCCGACTCATAAAGACCCTATAAGACCAAGTAGAACTGGTCCACAGGGTTTATAAGGAGCGGCTGGTGGGTTCAAACTGCTGACCTTTTGCTTAGCAGCCAAGCTCTTAACCACTGTGCCATCAGGGCTCCGTTCTTTCAGTTAACCCTCCACAAACCACAGTGTGGTGCTGTCTTTGTGTGCTGGTCTGTATTTCTACAGGATAAATTCCTTTAAGAGGCGTTGCTAGATAAAAAATATTCTAAGTTTTAGAAGCCCCTAACTATAAACTAAGGGAGGCTGCATGGCACAAGCCCTTTCAATCGGCTGCTAACCTAAAAGTTGGCAGTTCAAACCTACCCAGCAACTCTGCAGCAAAAAGTCCAGGTGAACTGTTCCCGTAAAGACTACAGCCAAGAAAGCCCTATGGAACAGTTCTGCTTGTGGGGTTACTGTGAGTTGGAATAGACTTGATGGCAACAGGTTTGGGTTTTTGTTTTTTGGTTAGCTATAAACTATATCCCTGGGTGGTGCAAACGGTTAACATGCTCAGCTGCTAACCGAAAGATTGGAGGGTTGAGTCTACCCAGAGGCACCTCGGAAGAAAGTCCTGGTGATCTACTTCCAAAAAATTAGCCATTGAAAACCCTGTGGAGCACAGTTCTACTCTGACACACATGGGGTCACCAAGAGTTGGAGTAGACTTTACGGCGACTGGTTTTTTTTATTAACTATAAACTTGACTTCCCTCCCCACCTGCTTCGTCCCTCCTTCCTGGTCAGCCTGAGGGGAAGGGCCTACCCCTGGCTGTGTGGGAGACAAGAGGCTGCTGAGTCACCCTTGTTTGAGAAACTTGACAGTGGTTTGCCTTTCCTGGGTTGCAATTTCCTGGCTCCTTGCAGTGTTGCCTGGGTCATGCTGCTGCCTTCTTACCCGCAGCTCCCCCACTTCCCTCCTCATCCCCTTAATAAAAGGCCAGGGGCAGATTACTGAACATTTGGATCAAAGATTCTATAGAAGAATCCTGATCATAAGGGAGAAAATGCAGAACAGAATTTTAACTTCTCATGGAATCCAGACCTTTTGGAGCCATAAGAGGCTGGATGAACACCTGAAACTATTGCCCTGAGATAATCTTGAAACCTTAAACCAAAAAAATTCCCGGAAGTCTTCTTAGAATCAAACAATAGTTTAGCTTAACTAGTAAAGAATGTCTGCCCTGAACATTATGCTCTTTTAAGAACTATCTATAGGGGATCAAAGTGACAACAGCAACTCGTAAGATTACATAGGAACTTTAGGGGTCTGTGAGTGTATGTTAATGGGGGAAGAATAAGTCAGAAAAGGAGGGTGAGAATGGTTGCACAACTCAAAGAATGTAATCAATGTCACTGAATTGTACGTATAGAAACTGTTGAATTGGTGTATTTTTTGCTGTGTATATTCTCAACAACAACAACAAAATAAATAAAGTTTTAAAAACCACACACACACACACAGAAAGTCCAGGAGTAGATTCGCAACCCTTCTCCTCCTGTCCGTTCCATAAACCCTGGAGACATGCCAGATGTGCATCAAATCTCATTAAACCCCATCTTCAGGCTGCAGGAAACACACTGCTTCCTGGAATTCAAAATTAACCAGCCCCTCAATTTACCCATTTGGGATCCTGGCAGTTGAATGTTTTATGTTTTTTCGACAGATCCTGGGCAATTTGTTGTTAATTTCCCCTGAGAGCTGGTGAGTGGAGAGGCAGGCTGACTTCTGTCTCTCGCCCCCTGGAATGCCATCTGCCCAAATGAGACAGCTGGTCCATTAGGCAAAGGAAGCACCCCCCGTGCGCCCCACCAACCATCTGATTAGTGTGGAAGAGTGTCTGCTTGCAAACTTCCTGGTGGGTACCACCCAGCCAGGCCGACTGCCAGGCACCTGGAGCCAGGGCCTCTGATGGAATGGAGGAAGGTCAGGCGGCAGCACTCAGTCCCTGGCCTAATGCCCTGCCTCCCACCCTTGGCTTCTCCAGCATGCCAGCTGCCGCTATCATGGGCTCCCGGCATTTTAGAACACAACAGGTCTTTGGCCTGCCTGTGGTCCCACCTTCTCATTTTATGAATAAGCAAACTCAGGTGTAGCTTGGGGGCCTGACGTGCCCAGGTTTCAAGGAAGGTGATGGCAAAGCCAGAATTAGAAGCTGGTGCCCCCACCTCCAGCACAGGGTTCCTTCCAACAGCCTCTCGTTTCTCTCAGAGCCAGGATCCCCTGGGCTTTGAGTTCATCGCCTCTTAGCCAAGTGCCCTTGGGCAAGTTACTTCATCTTGCAGAGCCTCAGTTTACTGCTTTGTGAAATGGGAATGATAACAGTACCTGCTTACACTGAGGGTCTGAGGTAGACAATAAGTGCTATTGTTACTCTCTTCCTTCATCACAGGGAAGCTCTGGGGGAGCCGGGGCAGCATGATTGGGGTGATCAATGGCCAGGAATTTGGCGAGGCCACTCTCAACACCAGAGTGCTACAGAAGGCACGTTCTGGGACCATCACCATCCGGAGCAACATCAGCCACATCCCTGCAAATGTGGGTAAGTGGAGGCTTGCATCTGGGCCCATTGTCCCAGCCCATGGGGACCCTCTGATACATGCTGGGCCCAGGAGGAGGCAGAGCCTATGCTCTGAGCTTGCTCAGGGCCTGTTTTCTGGAGGGAGGTCGACTGCCTGGCACTGCAGCCACT
Organism: Dugong dugon; assembly: GCA_030035585.1. NCBI lineage: Eukaryota > Metazoa > Chordata > Mammalia > Sirenia > Dugongidae > Dugong > Dugong dugon. The sequence continues at coordinate 75,088,768 of CM057471.1, forward strand.
ACTAGGAGCTGAATCCAAGCTGAGATGGACTCAGGTGCAGGCAGCTTCCTCCCGGCCCCGCCACCCCCTCAACAGAACAAAAGAACTAGATCTAAAATCAGACCGAGAGAGAGTGTAAACTAATAAGGGCTATGTGGATGCAGGAGGTCAGATGATGATTTTTGAAGCCACTGATTGCTGTGGAGTTTTTTTGCACTGTTAAAGGCAGGGGCTGATAGAAAAGCAAAGAGATCGCCAGCAATGATTAAGGGATTGTGAGCTGGAGGGGCCAGAAAAGGGTTGAAGTGTAGAGAATAAAATTAGCTAGAAGACCCAGAGAACCAAGAAACATCCACTTTCAAACAAATTCATAGAAGAATGTGTCGTAAACAAATGGAAGGTGCTGGAAAGATGTTCACCATCTCAGCATCTTCCTGGGGCATTACTGCAAACCCTGACTTAATGGACCTTGACGTCTCACCCTTCCTAGGGGATCCTGTGTCTTCTGGGTAGGGATCCAGAGCAGGGGAGGGAGTGTGCTGACAGGGTGTTTTCTAGAAGTAGCCCCTCTGAAGCTGCCCTTGACAACAGACCTGTGTGAGCGGTGTCGGGTCACAGACTTTGGCTGGGGAGTCACTCAGGTGGCTGTCAGCGGAGAGTGAATAAAGTAAGATGCTTCCCAGACGTGGCTGGCTAGTCCAGCAGAAGCCTTGGAGGAATCTCTGGCCCCAAGCCAGGTGGGCAAGGCTCTGTTTAGTGGAAAGGGAGGCACAGACAGGTTGAGAAGGTTCTGCTCCATAAGCATCCATCTCCTGGCACTTCTCTTGTGAGTTGACAGTTGCAGCAAAACAGAGAAGCTGGATTGACCCTAAGCCTGAGCCTAAGCAAGCAGGACCTTTCCCCTTCCCCAGTTCATGGGACAGCCCAGCCTTGAGAGCAGGAGCAGGCATCGCGTAAATGAATATCAGAGAAGCCATGTCCAGGGCAATTTTTCAACTCTTTTTCAAACTCAGTGGTTTGGAGTGATCCTTCCTCTGCTGGGCTCTTTCAGAAGGTGTCTACGACTTAGGGAACTTGGTTGGATTTCAGTTCAGTTCAGCAAATATGTATTGAGGGTCTGTGGAAGCCCAGGCTCTATGGTGACCCCATAGGCCACCAATCAATATTTGTTGAATTGAGTTGAATATCAACAATTTACTACATTTCTTTGTACAAATGTATTTTGTTAATCTTCACACCGATGCCATGAAGTACATAGATATTTGCCTTTGCCATTTTTCAGATTCCAGGTTAAATAACTGACCCAGGTAGTCATAGGGCTAAGTGTGAGCAGGGAGGGATGGGGTTGATGCTCTCCTGGGAATAGTAGGGAGTCACAGAGGATCCTTGAGCAGGAGAGTGACTGCCCGTAGGATCCAGCCCTAACCTGGCCTCCTGCCCTGCCTGTCCAGGGCCGCTGATGCGCATACTCATTGTCGCCATCACCCCCATCTACTGGACCCTGGCTGGAGAGAATGGGGAGGCCCTGAACGGCCACTCCCTGACAGGTGGCAGCTTCCAGCAGGAGTCGCAAGTGGAGTTTGCTACAGGTGAGCAGGGTCTGGGTGGGCTGGATGGGGCTGAGGCCCGAGCCCAGGGACTCTCCCCCATGGTGACTCTGGGCCGGGTGGGGTTTGCAGGGGAGCTGCTCACAATGACCCAGGTGGCTCGGGGTCTGGATCCTGATGGCCTGCTTCTCCTCGACATGATGGTCGATGGCGTCATCCCTGAGAGCCTGGCTGATGCAGACCTTCAAGTGCAGGTGGGGGTTGAGACTGTTTCATACCCCTCAGAGTACCAGCCCCAGGGGGTGTGCAGATGGGGTGGGTGAGAGAGGACTAGGTGCCCTGCCACAACCATCCCCCTAGCAGCTGGGACAACTTTCCTCCCTGACACCCTTGCAGGGTCTGGTCATGGCCTGGCCTCGGACTTGGGGAAGGACTAATAGCTTGGACTTGGAGTCTGGGGGAGGATGCTCTGAGCCTGAACACTTGGGGATGGAGTGTTCTCCCCATTCCATAAACAAGAACACTGAAGGGAAGTGACTTGCCCAAGGTCACCCAGCTGGTTGGAGGAAAAGCTGAGAGGCCTATCCAAGACACCTTGTCTAGCACCCCTCAGCCCCTTGAGTGGAGGCCAAGGGTCCCAGGCTTCTTGGGAGTTGACACCCCAGGCATTCACCCTCCCCTCCTCCTCATCTAGGACTTCCAGGAACGCTATGTGCAGACGGGGCCTGGCCAGCTATTCGTAGACTCCACACAGCGCTTCCTCCAGGGCGGTATCCCCACATTCCTGCACTGCAACCACAGCATTCAGTATGACGCTGCCTGGGGCCTCCAGCCCCAGCTAGTGCAGCACCTGCGGGCCTCAGCTGTGAGCACAGCCTTTGACCCCGAGGCCGAGGTCCTGCGCTTCCAGCTTACCACAGCACTGCAAACTGGTGAGGCCCCATCCTTTGTCTCTACCCCTCTTCTCCCAGTTAAAAGCCTGCCAAGAGCCCTGAGTACACCTGGCTGAAAGCCTGGGTGACACTCCCCCCCCACCATGCACACACACACACACACACATGCACGTACACACACACGCACACACAAACCCACACACACACACATGCGTGCGCACACACACACGCAAACACACACACGTACACACACGCACGCACACCTTGCATCTGCGGACCAGAGACCAGGTGTGCTCAGGAACTGAGACAGCTCACTGCCTGGCCTGCCCACCTCCAACATGTCCCTGTACCTCTCCATCTAGTCGTACCCCCAGTAGGGATAGCTTTTCATTCAGGCCACTCCTGTTCAAAATTATCGAGGGACTCTTCCCAGGCCTCAGGATATAGGTCCAAACACCCACTCCCACTCTACAACCCTCACCCCCTACCCCCTCTGATACTCAAGACTCAAGCCACTCCCCACCCTCTTCTACCAGGGGCCCCACCCAGGGGGCCAGGAACCACTGCTTAAACCCCTGAAAACCCATACGAACATGCCCTATTTTCTCAACCAATGGATGCTAAAGATACAAATGTTATCATATTTGAGGTCCCAAAATGTTTGTAACCTTGAACAAGGGTCAGTGGTAAGAACATAAGCTTTGAGACCAAACAGACGTTGGTTCAAATCTCAGCTGTACCACTTCCTGGCTGTGTGACCTCGGGGGCACCCTAGCCCTCTCTGAGTCTCAGTGTTCTCATCTGCACAATGGGTATGACATTGCCTGCCTTGCAGGGTGTAAGGAGTACAAGTTCTATCTCTACAACCCTAGTCTGGCACCGGTGGGTGCTGTCATTGCAGTTATTTAGGTAATCTGGTCTCCTTCCTGACTCCAGAACACATTTTTCCCTATCCACTGCCTTGTTCTTGCTATCCTCAGCAAATGTTATCATTCACCCATTCTTCAAGCCCTCACTGCCTAGCCAGCAGATTCAGGTCCTCTGAATTCTCACAAGCACAGTTTTTCACATGTGAACCTCCTGCTCTGTGGTTTAATGATTTCTCCTGTGTCTGCCTGACTCATTGCCCCAGCCCTACCATTAGCTTCTCAAGGGCACCTTGTCACGACTTGGCACATCGTTCAGCCAACCGCTCCAACAGGCCTGGGCTGGGAACTGGCTGTCTGCCTCGCTGAGCACCAGCCTGGCTCAGGACGGCACTGACCCATGCTCTTTGTACCTGGCTCAGGGGCACTGGCCTGACCAAGCAGGCAGGAGGGAGCCATGAGCCTGGGCACACAGGTGGCCTTGGGCGAGGGTGCCCTCTGTGGCCCTTAGGGCCTCCCTGCTTTGCCTTGCAGAGGAGAATGAAGCTGGCTGCCCAGAAGGCTTTGAGCTCGACCCCCAGGGAGCATTTTGTGTAGGTGAGCGCCCTTAACTCCCACCCTGGCAGAGATGTGTGAGGCCTCTCACCCCTAGCTGGACACTCTGCCTGGCCGGCTGCAGGGGCCTGTGAGCACAGACCACCAGACCTCTCCCCACCCAGACAGGGATGAGTGCTCAGATGGCCCCAGCCCCTGCTCCCACTCCTGCCACAACGCACCTGGCCGCTTCTCCTGCTCCTGCCCAGCTGGCTTCACCCTGGCCTGGGACAACAGGGACTGCAGAGGTGAATGGACCCTCAGGTGGAGAGGGTCTCCTCAACCTGGCTCAGCAAGGAGGTGTATGCATGGGGTCCCTGGAGCCAGGACCTTGGCCTGGGGCATATACCTCAGGGGATGGCCTGTTGCAGAGGGCATTGGATGCCAGCCTGCAATTTCCAATGCCCTGACCCCACTGGGACTCCTTCTCTGCTGTGAGGTTACTGATGAGAGGTGCAGACACTGGGGGTGTGATGGTGGGGGTTCCTTGAGCACATGCATGAGTTTACCACGTGCTCTTGGCGTCTATACCCGCTAAGCGTTGACACGGCCTTAGATGCTTTCTCAACACCCAGCAGTCATTTCCGATCGATCGGTGTTGGCAAGTGAGCTGACACCCATTTGCCCAGCTTGCTCTACTTGATCCCCTCAGCAAAGTTGCCAGACGGCAAATCTGATAGTGAGAGATCTGTCCCGATGTTTGACCTCCAATCTGTGTCTCACCACTTGCATCCGGAGGGCCTGGCGCTGCATTCCATAGCCAGGTCTCCGTGGGCTTCAAGCTGGGCACCCAGGAGATTGTCTGCCACCTCATCTCGGAAGCTTCAGGCCAAGGGCCTTGGATCCCTTGCCTGTTCTCTGTGTTTCAGAGAGGAGGGGAGGATGATGGAAAGAGCTTGCAGGTGGGGTGGGGACCACCCAGAGGCTTGTGGGCCCGGCGGATGAAACCTGTGTGTGTAAGCTGGGCCAGAGTGGGGGTAGCAAGGAGGGTCTGGGGAACACATGTTCATCTGCCATCTGCCCCTCCCTCACCCTCAGATGTGGATGAATGTGCATGGGATGCCCACCTCTGTCAGGAGGGGCAGCGCTGCGTGAACCTGCTCGGGTCCTACCACTGCCTTCCTTACTGCAGGCCTGGCTTCCGGGTGGCTGCTGACGGGGCTAGCTGTGAAGGTGATGGGGACAGCTTGGGGCCTGTCCGTTCTCCTGGGAACCCAGCAGTTGCCAGAGTTTAGCTGAAGGGGGGCTGTGTGTCACTAGGGGGCTGGACTTTCAAGGAGAGCTGAACCTCTCTTTGGCAGAAGGAGTCCAGTGAGGCCAGATAGAAAGAGCCTGAGCTGGGACTCAGGAGGTCTGGGCTGGTTCTAGCCCAGCTTGACTACTGGCAACTTGAGGACCCCTTCATGAGTGTATTTTACTTTCTGGACCCTAGAAAGTTTCTCATCTGTTCAGCGATGGGGAGACTGGGTCAAGGTTGGCAAACATGATACATCTGCTGCCACGTCCTCTATTTCCCCACATAGATCATGGCCCTTTTTCTGGCTAGGCCTAGACACCGGTTCTGAATCCTTCTCAACACAGCTTCCCCAGTAGCCACTACCAATCAATTGCAATTGGCATTTGAGACGAAACCTAGGTGCCACCCTTGGATGAACAATCTCTAGGGTCTTTTCTACCCTAGCATTCTTTGGTTTCATGATTCTGGGTTCCCCTGCCTCCTCCAAGAGAGACCATCCACTGGAAAGCATGGTGGGTGAACTTGAACACAGAGTGCATACTCATTCAACCTCAGTGGGCCTCAGGGTCCTTGGATTGCTTTGACTCTTTATAGGGCTCTTCTTCCTGTTGCCTGCTTGCCTTCCACCATCTTTCCCTCCCTTCCTTCTTTCTCGCCATTGTTTGAACAGTTCCCATGTACCAGGATCTTAAGCCCTTTAGTTGCACGATCCAATTCTTTTCTCACCAGAACCCCATGAAGTGGTCCCATCCTTATACTCTTTACATATGAGGAAACTAAGGTTCAGAGAGAAGTCACTTGCCCAAGGACTAGAAATGGCAGAGCTCAGTTCAGCTTGAACCTGGGACTCTCCACCTCCAAAGCCCACCTCTTAAGCCCCTTTCTTGCCTGCGTGCCCAGAGCCCACTTAACCTCCAAACCTGGTATAATTGGGAGGGTGGTTTCAAGTGTTGACTTCAGGGGATGAGGTCCAGATGGGAGGTGGGTGGTCCATCCCTTGGGGGAGGGAATCTGAGCTCAGATCTCACCCCTGACCCTACCCCTGCCTCCCCAGATGTGGATGAGTGTCTGGAGCAGTTGGACGAGTGTCACTACAACCAGATCTGTGAGAACACCCCAGGCGGGCACGGCTGCAGCTGCCCCAGGGGGTACCGGAGCCAGGGCCCACACCTGCCCTGCCTAGGTATGGGGACACCCAGCCCCTCGCTGGGGCCCTGGTCAGCACTGCTGGCTCACAGGCACTCGGTATTTATGACAACGTTGGTGTTGAGTCCTGCAAATGACTGAAACCACAGCCTGGAACCTAGCTCTCCCTGCTTTATCACACCCTCACCCCAGCCCTATGAGGCCACTGTCCCTGGGCGCCCAAGAGGAGCGGGAGGGTGGGAAGAAGTGGGTGGACCTCAGAGAGGGTTAGGAGGTAGAATCAACCTACCTAGGACACTGAAGCGATGTGGGGATGAGGGGACTTGGAGGCAGGATAATGCTCAGAACTGGGGGAGATTCGGGCCTCTGAACCATAGAGGCGGAGTTGGAGAAGAGGCTGGCGTGGTCTGGGAATGGAAGGCTTGGAGCAAGGCCTGGTGCCGCGTGTGAGGAGCTGGGTTCTGGGGAGGCATGAGCGAGAGAGTCAGCTAGAGCAGATCGTGTGATGAACCCTGACCCATCCTCAGCACCACTGCCTGGCCCCGGCCCCTTCCCAGATATCAACGAGTGTCTGCAGCTGCCCAAGGTCTGTGCCTTCCAGTGCCACAACCTCCAGGGCAGCTACCGCTGCCTGTGCCCGCCGGGCCAGACCCTGCTCCGCGATGACAAGACCTGCACTCCACTGGAGTGGAGTGGACAGAATGTGACCACTGTCAGCCACCGGGGCCCCTTTGCGCCCTGGCTGCGTCTCCGCGCCCCCATCCCAGGTGGCCCCTACTACACCTGGGTCTCCCTCCGGCCGGGTCCTGTATCTCTGAGCAGCATGGGCCGGGCCTGGTGCCCCCCTGGCTTCATCAGGCAGAATGGTGTCTGCACAGGTAAGGCCGGGCCGAACCATCTCCCTGGGGACACGCCTGCCATGTTATCTCAGGCTTCCAGACTGAGAGTTTGGGATCCGGTCACCATGTTCAGAAACCCAGTATTCACATGCGGGTTGGGCAGGTGGTGCAGGCAGACTGTTTGAATGGTGTTTCTCAAGACATACACTTGTTCCAGGGGGTGTCAGTAGTTGTCTGGTGAAAGGGGGGTTCCATGGCCAAGGAGTTTAGGAAACACAGGGCCAGGCAAAATTGAGGCTGCTCCTTTCTATAGGGCATCTCAGAGCCTTGGCTGTGCTAGTGGGCAAGTGGCCTCCAAGAGGGAGATGGGACATTTTCCAAACTATTTGACTTTGGACACTTTTCCCAGAGGGAGGGTCTCCTGGGCAATAGTTCCTAGGAACCCACTTTGAGAAACACTATTCTTGGTGCTCAGAGGTGAAGCATTCAGGGAGGGAGATTTTCAGGCATGAAAGAGAATGCTCCAGGTAGATATGAAAATGTGAACAAGGACTGGTGGATGCAGGGGGTCGGGGAGTGGGGAGGTGGTGGTCAGGGACAGGGCCCCTGGGCTTCAGAGAGGGGAGACAAGGCTGTAGCCTCCTGAGGGCTGACACACTCCAGCATTCCCTCCTGGACAGAGGAGTCTGCAGTGGGAGACACTGGTGCCTTGGTGAGCACGGGACTGGGAAGGGCAGGGCTCCTGACTCTTGCCAAGGCCAGGACTCCCTCAGTGTCCGAAGCCAGGATGGGCATTGAGTGGGGTAGGGTGGGGAGAACGTATGGGCCGCCCATGGAGGGGAATTTCCTTGGCCTGCCCCAGAATCTGGCAGGCAGGCGTATGTCCACGTGGGCATGTGTGACTCAGTGTGTCTCTGCCCCTGCCATCCCCCCTCCTCCCTGGCCATGCTCGGGCCAGACCTTGATGAGTGCCAGGCGAGGAACCTGTGCCAGCATGCCTGCCGGAACACTGAAGGCAGCTACCAGTGCCTTTGCCCTGCCGGCTACCGCCTCCTCCCCAGCGGAAAGAACTGCCAAGGTGAGTATGCCCATGGCAGGGCCATCATCCTAGACACTGGAGGGAACAGCGTCGGGCAACGTGGGAAGGGATGTGTTGGGATCTCACCCTCTCTGCTCTTCCAACCCTTTGTAGTTCTGCAGGTCACTTCATGACCATCCTTCTGTGAGATGGGGCAGGGAGATGAGCTCAGAGGGGTCAAGAGACCACCCCAAGCTCCCACAGCCATGTGAGGGCTAGGCTGGGCCCCACATTCGAAATAAGAACCTTAAGAGAATAAGCGGATAGGCTCTGTAACCCTGGGATTACATCCTAGCTCTGCTGTGTATCCTTCGGCAACTCAGTTCACCTCTCTGAGCCTCAGCCTCCTATGTGAAATGGGATAACACAGTTCCCCCACCCACTCCCAAAAGGCTGGGATAAGACATGTAGAGCCTGGGCACAGAGCAGCACAGAGCCAATGCTTGCCACAAGGCGGCTGCTTGGTGGTAGTCAGAATCGACTTGACTGCAATGGGTTTTTTTTTTTTTTTTTTTTTATTAACTGCCAAGTCGGGAACACTTTCCTCTGAGCCCAGCTCTGCCCATAATGTGCTCCAGGGCTGGGGCTAGTCACGCTGCTTTCCCGTCTGGAAAATGGGACTCCTGCCTGCCAGGCCTGTCTCCATCCCTTGTGTCTGTCATGGGGGTCAGTGAACTTTTCTCTCAGAAGGGTGAGGCTCCCATTGGGGCAGATGAGGATTGGGGGCCGCTCTGCCTGTGGGTAGTGGACCCTCTGGATAAAAAAGGACAAAATTGGCCCCCTAGGACAGCCCTCCACTCTCCTGGGCTCTCCACTCCAGCACTGGGCTTCGGGAGGGCCTCAGGGTGCCCACCTTGCTCCCAAGGAGATTTGGAAGTTCTAGAGGCCTCCGGGCTGGAATGTCACGGGTCAGGCTAGCTGGGGACAAGGGGAGCAGGGCCTCCCACCTTTGGGCCTCTGAAGGTATTTCTGTCCCACTTATCCCACCCTTTTTCTCTGGTTCTGCCTTCCACCCTTCTCCTTTGCTCCATCTTTCACTTCCCTCTTCCCTTGGCCAACCTCCCCCAACCCAGACATCAATGAGTGCGAGGAGGATGGCATCGAGTGTGAGCCCAGCCAGATGTGCTTCAACACCCGCGGCAGCTACCAGTGTGTGGACACACCATGTCCCACCACCTACCGGCAGGGCTCCAGCCCTGGGTAAGGACTGCATCAGCTAGGGAGGAGGAGGTGGAGAGAGGGGACCCAGCCCTTCCACTCTGGCTCCTGTGCAGCCAGACCCCACCTCCAGGAAGGCGGTCAGTCGCACTCGGCGGTATCTCAGCCCGAGGGTTGGGCAGCCCCATCAGGACCCTCTCTTTGTCAGAGCCTCTGTGCCCACAGGGCAAGGCAGGGTGCCTTCCTTCAACCACCCCGGGTGCCAGCTCCTCTTGATGAGTGCCGGGGGGGCCCGGAGAGGCTGGAATTGGGGGAGAATGTGGCTGCTGGAAGAAGAGTACACACAGAGACACACAGGGCATATAGCAACACACAAACACGCACACAGACACACACACAAAATGACCCCCGGGGCATGGGGGGAAAGGAGGCGAACCACCCCCACTGCCTAGCCCTGGCTCAGGCAGAGCAGGGGAGCCCTTGCCCACACCACCCTGCTGTGACAAGTGGAAATGTCATCTTCCCCTGCCCCCGTGCGTCAGCAAGACCACGCACCGTGGCTACAGACACTCATAAAGATGCATGGAGACTTGTGGACCTTGGTGGGCAGAGCCACAGTGGTTAGGGAAGGTGTACTGGGACGTGCTTGTCCTGGGCCTTACAATCAGAATCCCAGCAGGAGCTGGAGCCACGCGCTTGGCAAGGCCGAGCACGTGTCTTTGAGAACAGCCCTCCTCCCAGTCTGTCCAGAACCAGTGACTCGGCCCGCGGTGGACGCCGAGAGCTCTGTTTTATCCCTGCCATGTGCTAGCCGGGCTGCCCTGGGGCGTGGGCTGGAAAATCCTCTGGGGAGAACTGCTCTGACAGGAAAGGGCACGTCTCTGGCTTTTTTGGGACTCAGTTTGTTGGTCCCGGAAATGGGTTAACAGTGGTCCTTGTGAGTGCATTTTGGGGCGCAGGGGTACCGGGAGAGCACGGGGAGAGTTAAGGTAGGGGGAGCTCAGGTTTGAGGACCGATGTATGCGGCTGGGCCTCCTTCCGACGGCCTGTCTCTCCGGCCCCGCAGGACCTGCTTCCGGCGCTGCTCGCAGGACTGCAGCGAGGGCGGCCCCTCCATGCTGCAGTACAGATTGCTGCCGCTGCCCCTGGGCGTGCACGCCCACCGCGACGTGGCTCGCCTTGCCGCCTTCTCCGAGGCCGGCGTCCCAGCCAACCGCACCCAGCTCAGCGTGCTGAAGCCCGACCCGCGCAGCCCATTCGCTCTGCGCCCGCTGCGCGCTGGCTATGGTGCCGTGTACACCCGCCGCCCGCTCACTCGCGCCGGCCTCTACCGGCTCACAGTGCGTGCTGTGGCGCCACGCCACCAAAGCGTCTTCGTCCTGCTCATTGCTGTGTCACCTTACCCCTACTGAGAGAGAAAGGGTCATTGGCAGCAGCTCCTGGGCCAGCGACCCCCAGGGGGAAAGAAGCCAGCCCACCCCCACCACCTAGACCTGGCTCAGGCGGCGCAGGGTGGCCCTTGCCCACACCACCCTGCTGTGGCAAGCGGAAATGTCATCTTCCCCCACCCCTGTGCGTCAGCAAGACCTTCAGCAAACATCAGCCTGTGCTCAGCCTTGACCCCAGGACCTAAGGACCTGAGCCCTCCACCCCGTGGCTAACCCCAGTGTCAGGCCAGGCACGTGTCAAAAGCTGCCCTTCTGGTGGCAGGGCCTGCCAGCAGGGCTGAGAAGTAAAGCCTGTAAGTCTAGCCGCCCCTCTGGGTCTGCCCCAAGCACCAGGGGGAGCTCAACTGGGACACAGTGCACCTGGGGCACAGATTCAATGTACCAAGACATCTGAGGGGTGGGGTAGATCCTGTGAGGGGTGGCAGCACCTGTCACCCACCCCACCTGGCACTGTTATCCCAAACCGGGAATGTGTGTATAGTATAAAAACAATTGTTCTTACCCAGCTTGATTTTTTTGTCCAATTATTTGCTTTGGTGATGGGGGGCTTTGGCTGGGAGGGAGACCACCACCCATCTGTTTTGGACCAAGAGCGCTGGAGTAGGAGTCCAGCAGCCCCAGGCCCCTTATGAGTAGGGTGGCCTCAGGCAAGTCACTCATCCTGTCTGGGTTCAGTTTCCTCATCCATAAAATATGATTATAAGAGGTTTCCCCCAACCCCCACACTCACGTAGGGCTGTGAGGAGAATTAAATGAGCACAGATAGCAATACACAGTAGCAAAAAAAAAAAAAAAAAAATCATAATGATTTTTGAATGAATGAATTAAATTCACTCATTCATTCACTCACCAAAGAGTCACTGAGTCCTACTTATGTGCCAGGCAGTGAGCATAAAACCATTGTGCTAGGGAGAAAAGCGAAGTTGGAAAGGTTGGGGTATAGTTTTTACTCACTTGGTCAGGATAGGCCTCACTGAGGGGACATTTGAGCAGAGACCTGAAGAAGGTGAGGTCGAAAGCCATGCGGACATCTCAGGGAAGGGTGTTCCTGGCAGAGGGGAACAGCAATATCAGGGCCTTCAGTCAGGAGCGCACTTGGGTGGTACAGGTCAGGCAAGAGGGCCAGGGTGGCTGGAGCTGAGTAAGGGGGGGGAGGGTAAGGAAGTGGGAGATTACTGTCAGAAAGGTAAAGTGAAGAGATGGTGGGGGTCTTCCGGCCACAGGAGAAACTTTGGCTTAGACTGAGCAAGCTGGGGGGAGACAAGATTCAAAATGTCCATGTTGGTATGTGTCCAGTACACTGGGCCTGCGTCTGAGACTCTGGGGGAGAGCAGGTGCATGGAGTTAGCAGAAGCCCAGTGCTACTTCTCCTCCCCGTTCCTCCGTTCCTCCGTCCCTGCCCTCCTGGGCTGGCTGCAGTCCCCACCTCCCGCGGCCTCCCTGTTGCCAACTGTCTGCAGATAACAGCCTCTGGGAGAAAAAGGCTGTCTCTTTATGCACTGTGTTTTGGAGAAAAAGGCTCCTTTCCCCTCGCTTCCCTTGTTCACAGTGACCATGGTCATCTCCCCCTTAGCATCCAATTCTGTCATCTGGGTGATGAGGAAAGCAGTCTGGGTGAGCTATTTCCCATTAAGGGTTGAGTGACAATCAGACTGTCTAAATGATACCTTCCAGCAATGCTGGGGGTAAACAGGAAAGAAATCACTGGGTCCATTTTACAGATGGAGATAGGGAGAATTAGGGAGGGGGCATGAGTTGACTGACAGGTGCCTGGTTAATGGCTGGAGCTGGGACTCTTGACTAAGCTCTTGACTTAATCAGCCCAACTTAACCTTCCCCAGGGGTACTTCTTTCAAAATTGGTTGGTTTCCTCTAAACAAGGAGTCTGCAAACTTTCTTCATAAATAGCCAGATAGTAAATAGTCTTGGCTTTGCAGGACATACAGTCTCTGTCACAACTACTCACCTTTGCTATTGCAGTGCAAAAGCAGTCACAGGAAACCTGTAAACAAATAGGAGTAAATGTATTCCAATAAAACTTTATGGACACTTAAATTTGGATGTCACGTAATTCGCACATGTCATGAATTCTTTTGATTTTTTTCAACCATTTGCAAACGTGAAAACCATTCTTAGCTTGCAGGCTGCATAACAGATGCTGAGCCCTGCTTTAAGCCAAAGAAGTCACTAAAAGTGGAGTTTCCTGCTGGAGGGAGGAGAGATTTTTGGGGAGGGGTGCAGAAACGGGGGGCCTCCCAGGCCCTCCTACCCCCTATTCGTCTAGGGCCCTCTATGGGTGCCTTTCTTGGGTTGAATGCCCCTCTTTGTGCAACACTGGGGCCCATGGGTCAGAGTGAAAGCCCTGCCCTTTGCTGAGCTGTTAAGTTTTTATGGAGCCAGGGAGTTTGCAGCCCAGGAGGAGAGACAGGTCAGCCCAGGGGCAAGACATTGCAGAGGCTGAGGCCTGCAGAGGGGCAGTGCTGACTCCCCTCTCACCCCCGAGCTCACCTGCTTGCCCCTCCCCAGTCCCACCCAGGCCCTTCACATTTGCTGAGCTACCATTTGAGTCCCTATCCAGTGCCTTATGGACCCAGGTTTATTTAATTCTCCCAGGAACTCCGGAGGCAGGAAATAGTATCCCCATTTCACAGATGGGGACTCAAAGATGAGTCACTTGCCCAAGGTAAAAGAGCTTAGATGTGAAGAGAAGGACTTAATCCAGGCCCATCTGACTGCAGAGCCCAGGGCTCTACCCATTAGGCTCCCCTTCCTCCACTGTCCGCCAAGGAAGAAGGATGAGGGAAGAGAAAAAGGGCCAGGAGCAGGACAAAGAGCAATTTAAGATCTGACAAGCTGCAAAGGGAGAGTCCATTCACTCTGGCTCACTTCCTCTCCTACCTTCTCCTCCTTTTCCCACTTGAGGTGACAAAATGGAGGCCTAGAGAAGAATGACTTGCTGGAGGTCTTGCAGCAAGCCTTGAACCCAGGCCCTGGCTCCCAGTTCCAGGCTCACCCCCCTCCTCCCTGCCCACACCTACAGGGATGGTCACTGAGTAGAGGAGGCACCTCTCAAGGGAGCTGCAGCTGGAGCCAGCTCTGAGACGGCTGTTCCCACTTCTGCTTTTCCAGCTGCCTGCTGTCATTGGCCGGGGCCCCGTCCAGCTTCCCAGCCCTCTAGCACAGCCTGACCTCGGAGGCTGTGGTGCACCATCAGGGATGGAAAACAGCCCCGCAGGTCACTCATTAAACCCTCTGATGCAGCTTTTCCAAGAACCCAACAACTGGACTCTGTGTTCCTGTGGGTGGGGACCGGCAAACTGAGGTCCAGTCTGCAGGACACTCTCTGTTGCTGGGGCCAGTGTCCAGGCCTGGCCACCAGCAAGGTGGCTTCTGGTAGCAACCATGAGAAGGCTACAGGGTGAAGTCCTTGCAGTCTGTACACATCCAAGCGCCTCCACGACCAGCAGACAGAGTCCTTGGGGCAGAGGAGAGACGGAGGACAGGATCTCTACCTGTGTCAGTACGTTGCTTGGGGAATTTAAGAGATTACATCTATTGAGCTTGTCCTTCAGCAAGTCAGACAAATGGCCACAAACGTCAGAACTGATTGTCATGAGATCAGAACCGGATGGTGCCCGGCTACCATTACAGAACATTGTGATCAAAGATTCTGTAGAAGAATCCTGATCAAAAGGGAGAAAATGCAGAACAGAATTTCACATTCTCATGGGATCCAGATTTTCTGGAGCCATAGAGGCTGATGAACCTCTGAAACTATTGCCCTGAAATAATCCTTAAATCTTAAACCAAAAATATCCCCTGAATTATTCTTAAAACCAAACAGTAGTTTAGCTTAACTAGTAAAGAATATCGACCTTAAGCGTCAGTAGCATCCCTAGGGTTGGTGTCACCCAGTGCAATAACTCATGGCGTCACCCTCCCCATGGATATACATGTAAGTTTATTATCAATTTTAATCATAGAATGATATGTGATAAATATAGTTGTAAATTGCTTGTATGTATTATTTCTTGGATGATGTGAGTACTAACGAGACTGTAGAATCTTTCTCCGTTGAATTACAACATTATTAGTGACAACGTTGTTAGTGACTGAGCAGAAGGCATTTTTAATTTTTCGCCTTCTTTTCCTTTATTTACGACCTTATTCTAAAAATAAAGAAATAGATAACACCAGAAAATGTGACAAATCAGCAACTATAAGAACACCAGCAGCAACAAAAACAACAGCACACGCCTGTAGCTCATGCAGATGAAACTGCGTGATTCGAAGCATTGTAATTGGGTAATAATGACAGCTCTGACCAGGGTGCGTTAGAAAGTTCAAAAAGTAAATTAGTACAGAGTTTTAACCTTGTAGGTATATAGCTACATGTACACTGGGTTTACGCAAAAAAAAAAAAAAAAAATTTGTTGTTGTAACTAACTACAAGGATATTTTTATTAAAAAATAATAAATTTATGCCACAACACTGCACAAAACCTTTGCAGAAAGTCATTTTGGTGTTCCCGCACTCTGACAGCGTCACCCAGCGCAGTCGGCACCCCCTGTATCTTCCTAGTGGTGCCACTGTTGAGCATTGTGCTCTTTCAAGATCTATCTATAGGGGATCAAATTGACAACAACAATTTGAAAGATGAGATAGGATCCTTAGAAGGCAGTGAGTTTATGTTAATGGGGGAGGAATAACTCAGAAAAGGAGGATGAGCATGGTTGCACAAATCAAAGAATGTAATCCATGTCACTGAATTGTACATGTAGAAATTGTTGAATTGGTGTTATGTTCTGCTGTGTATATTCTCAACAACAACAAAAATAAAATAAATTATATATTTTTTTAAAAAATTCAGAACTGACCCTTAGAAAGATCCCCCTGACTGCAGTGTGGAGTGGGGACTAGAGGGGGTGGGTGAGAGCAGGCAGGAAGACAGGTGAGGTGTCTCCTGCAGAGGTACAGGTGACAGGTGATGGTGGTCTAGGCTAAGACAACAGCAGTGGGGAGAGGAAGAGGGAACAGAGCCCTCATGTTTCCCCATTTTGTTGCTGGAGACTTTAACCATCTACACTGTGCCAGCATGAGAGCATGTAACAAGGACCTGATCGGGTAGGGGGAGAGGGAGGGGTCAGAGAGATGTCCCCAAGGAACAGACTGTTAAGCCAAGACCTAGGAATTAACTAAGGAAAGACTGGGGAGGTAGGGAGCATCCCAGCTGAGGGGACAGTATGTGCAAAGACCACAAGGCAAGAAAGAGCTTGACACATTGGAGAAGCCATAAGCAGGCAGCATGGCTGGAGGGTGGTGGGTGACGGCAGAGGAGCAAGAAGTGTACGGCTTTAGATTTGAGCCTAAGAGTGACGGGGGATCATCGAAGTCCTTTTTAAAAATCATTTCATTCATTAATGTTTCAGTATCTATCTCTAAACACAAAAAAATCTGTTTTAAATACACAACTACAAAGTCATTATCACACCTAAAGAAATCAACAGTGATTTCTTACTGTCATCAAATACCCTGTCAGCATTCAAATTTCTAATTGCTTATAAAGATGGAATTTCTTTTACATTAAAACAAAAAATCAGGATGTAAATCAGGTCTATGTATGGTGATCAGTTATATCTTTTCAATCTCTCTTAAGCTTCCATCTCTTTTTTTCCCCTAAAAAAATTGTAATAAACTTTACTGAGAAATAATTATTTCATGAATGCAAGGTTGGTTAAATACTTGAAAAATCAATCAACATGCATTCATTTTCACCACATTAATCACACAATCATCTCAATAGATGTAGAAAAGGCATTGACAAAATCCAGCATATACTCATAATAAAAACTTTTATTAAAGAAAATTTCCTCAATCTGATAGAGTATCTATGGAAAACCTACAGCTAATACTAATAGTAAAAGATTGAATGAATGCTTTTCCCTAAGATCAGGAATAGGGCAAGGATATCCACTCTCACCACCAATTCTACTCAACATGGTACTAGAGGTCCTTGTTGTTGGTTGCTATCGAGAGTCAATTCTGACTCATGGCAAACTGTGTGCAGAGTGAAACCACTCCATAGAGTTTTCAAGGCTGTGATCTTTCAGAAGGAGATTGCCAGGCCCCTCTTCTGAGGCACCTCTGGGTAGGTTTAAAGTGCCAACCTTGCCGCTAGTAGACTAGCACTTAACTGTTTGTGACACCCAGGGACCCCAACCCATTTAAATAAGGCAAGGAAAAAAAAAAAGCAAAAAGATGACAAAGGGAGAAACGAAATTGTCTCTTTCCACAGATGTTATTGCTTACATAGAAAATCCTAAGGTATTTTTTAAAATCTGTTAAAATTAATGAGTGAGTTTAGCAAGGTTGTAGAATACAAGACCAATCCAATTGTATTTCTATAAATTAGCGACAAGCAATTGGAAAGTGAAATTAAAAATCCCATTTGTGATACTATCCCCAGAAGCTTAAAGTACTTAGAAATAAACTTAATGAAAACTAGGTAGGACTTATACACTAAAAATTACAAAACATGGCTTAGACATCTGAGCTAAGTAGGCTTTTTTGGCACTCCCATTGAAACCGAGGACTTTTATATCATCCATCAGAGATGTCCCAACCTGCAAGGTCTTCCTCTTCTCTGAGTAGAAGATTTGGGCCTTTGCCTGGGAAGAGGCTTCCTCCTGGTCCTGGCAAGTCACCCAATGTGTCCAATAAAACATTCACTTCAGAGCTGGGTCCTGGAACAGCCATACCTGTGACCCTATCTCTTCTAGCATGAGAGGTGACCTTGTCACACTGATGCCACAGACACCAGACCATTCCCACAATGATTACATATTCTCTCCCAACTGGAGAATGTCCACCCCCAGCAGGTTCATTTGAAACACCTCATCATCTTCAGGGACCTTATGAGCCTCCAGTTCTTCTAGCTATGCATCCTGCTAGTCTATATCCTTAAAAAAAAAAAAAAAAAACTTGCCTGGGATTTTACACCAAATAAAGCAGCAGTTTTCTGACACTAAGGTGCATATACTTCAACACCATCTTAGAGATGCACCTTTGGTTTAAAACACTGAATTTATCACAAATAAAGATCATCTCAAAATGTAGCCTCTACAGATTGACCTGACTGCTTTAGTTTTTTTCTCATTCCTCGCATAAATAGCAATTAATACTTTTGAGTAAATGGTTTACATTTTTTATTAAATGTTGGGACAATTAAAGAAGATACAAATAAATGGAGAGTTATACCATGTTCATGGATTGAACACCTCAATATTGTTAAAATGTCCATTCTACCCAAGCTGACATATAGATTCAATACAATACCCAATCGAAATTTCAGCAGATTTTTATATAAATTGACAATCTATATGGAAATGCAAATGCCATAGAATAGCCAAAACAGTTTTGAAAAAGAAAAAAGTAGGGTGATAGACACTACCTGACTTCAAGACTTACTATAAAGCTGCAATAATCAAGATGGTGTGATATTGGCATAAGGACAGATAAATAGATCAATGGGACAGAATAAGGAGTCCAGAAATAGGCCCACGCTTAAAAGGTGAATTAATTTTCAACAAAGACGCCAATGAAAGGGAAATCAACCGATGTTGCTAGAACAACTGGTATCAATATTAGGGGCAAAAAAGAACCACCAAAGGGTTTTAAGAAGGGACTGACCTATTCTGACTGGTGTTTTTAAGAACTCTCTGGTGGAGAAATGATTGGAGGGGGAGCTAGGGGGAAGAAGGGAGATCATCAAAGTGGCTATTACAGTGATCTGAGTAAGCAAAGAGTAGACCAGTGCGGTTGAGGTGGAGAACTCTGGATATATTTAGAAAATATAGATGTCTTGAATCCAGTGCCTCAGATTCTCCACTTGGTCAGGCCTAAGCGCTGCTGTGCTTTTAGGGACACCATCCAAAGCCACTTAACCAGGAGGTGTGCAGGCTCCTTGAGGATCCCTGACCTAGAGGTAGGCAGGGCGGGTGGAGGGCACAGAGTGAAAGGCGGAGGATTCCCTGGGGCCATGCCCCAGTTCAGACCCCTGGACCTGCTCTGCAGGATGAGGAATGGGGTAGGTTCAGATGCTCACCTGGCAGATGAAGAGGGTGCAGGTGCAAAGTGGCTCACTTGGGAGCCAGCCAGTCCACCTCCTCCTTGATCTCTGCCACTGGGCAACAATCCACCCTGGTGCTTAGTGAGCAGCTGGCAGCTTGGACTTCTCTTTTACTCTCAGGAGAGTTGTGACCTCACTGCCTCTCATGTCACCAATGCCTGTGCATCAGGAATGGACAGTCCCCTGGTCTGCTACAAGGAGTAGAAGTCCCCATATCCTGTGACCCTGGGAATCTCAGCTATTCCACCAATTCAAGTCAAGCCTGAGGTAGAGTAGAGGGTTTGGACCTGGGCTTACAGAGACTGGGGTTCCAGTCCTGCTCTGCCACTTACATGCCGTGTGGCCTTTGGAAAGATACACTCCCTCTCTGTGCTGCAGTTTTCTATCTATAATAATAATGTTTTGTTGTGTGCCATCAAGTCAATTCCAACTCATAGCAATCCTATAGGACAGAGTAGAATTGCCCAATAGGATTTCCTAGGCTGTAATCTTTAGGGTATCTACGATGGTGTTGAAGGAAGAAGTCCAAGCTGCACTGAAGGCATTAGTGAAAAACAAGGCTCCAGGAATTGACGGAATACAAACTGAGATGTTTCAATAAATGGATGCAGCACTGGAGGTGCTCACTCGTCTTTGCCAAGAAGGCAGCTACTTGGCCAACTGGCTGGAAAAGATCCATACTTATATTCATTCCAAAGAAAGGTCATCTAACAGAGTGCAGAAATTATTGAACAATATCATTTAATATTGCACACAAGTAAAACTTTGCTGAAGATAATACAAAAATGGTTGCAGCAGTACATCAGCAGGGAACTGCCAGAAATTCAAGCCCGATTCAGAAGAGGACATGGAATGAAGGATATCATTGCTGATGTCAGACGGATCTTGGCTGAAAGCAGAGAATACCAAAAAGGTGTTTACCTGTGTTTTATTGACTATACAAAGGCATTCAACTATGTGGATCATAAGAAATCATGGATAATATTGCAAAGAATGGGAATTCCAGAATACTTAATTGTGCTCATGAGGTACCTGTAAACAGATGAAGAGGCAGTCATTCGAACACAACAATGGGATACCACATGGTTTAAATCAAGAAAGGTGTGTGTCAGGGTCATATCCTTTCACCATACTTATTCAATCTGTATGATGAACAAATAATCCGAGAAGCTGGACTGTATGAAGAAGAATGTGGCATCAGGATTGGTGGAAGACTCATTAATAACCTGTGATATGCAGATGACACAACCTTTCTTGCTGAAAGCAAAGAGGACTGAAGCGCTTATTGATGAAGATCAAAGACTACAGCCTTCAGTATGGATCACACCTCAACATAAACAAAACAAAAATCCTCACAACTGGACCAATAAACAACATCACAATAAATTGAGAAAAGATTGACTCTGTCAAGGATTTTGTTTTACTTGTATCCACAATCAACGCCCATGGAAGCAGCAGTCAGGAAATCAAACGACTTATTGCATTGGGCAAATCTGCTGCAAAAGACATCTTTAAAGTGTTAAAAAAAAAAAAAAAAAAAAAAAAGCAAACATGTCACTTTGAGGACTAAGGTGTGCCCAAACCAAGCCGTGGTATTTTCAGTTGTCTCATATGCACGCAAAAGCTGGACAATGAATAAGGAAGAATGAAAAAGAATTGATGCCTTTGAATTATGGTGTTGGCAAAGAATACTGAATATGCTATGGACTGCCAGAAGAACAAACAAATTTGTCTTGGAAGAAGAAGTACAGCTAGAATGCTCTTTAGAAGCAAGGATGATGAGACTTCATCTTACATACTTTAGACATGTTATCAGGAGGACAAGTCCCTGGGGAAGGACATCATGCTTGGTGAAGTAGAGGGTCAGCAGAAAAGAGGAAGACCCTCAACGAGATGGACTGACACAGTAGCTGCAATGATGGGCTCAAGCATAGCAAAATTGTGAGGATGACACAGGACCAGGCAGTGTTTCATTCTGTTATACGTAGGGTCTCTGAGTTGGAACCTACTTGACAGCACCTAACAACAACAGCAGTCTTTATGGGAGCAAATTGCCATGTGTTTTCTCCTGCAGAGTGACTGGTAGGTTCAAACCAGCAGCCTTGCAGTTAGCAGGTGAGTGCTTAACCATTGCACCACCAGGGCTCCCTAATAATAATAATAGCTATTTCATATAGGGTAGTCATGAAGATTAAATGAATGTTAGGAGCATAAAAAGCACCTGGTGACAACCACGAGTGTTGGGGTTATGGCCAAAATCCACCCAGATAACCTCCCTTTTCACCCACACTCCCAGCCGACCTATCCAGACAGGCAGAGCTCATCCCTCCCTCTGCCCCCTTTCTGAGGTCCAGGTCATGTGGCTTCTCCCTGGGGCCACCACTGACTTTGGGGAGCTTGAGGGAACACCAGACCTCACTGCCTCAGTTTCCCTTTCCATTCTTGTCTTATTTATCAAACCATGACACTTCACCATTTGTCCCCCCAAAATTAATGTCCTTGTCACATATAAAGTTCTTTTACCCCATCATATTATCCCAAAAGTCTTAAATCAACTCTAAGTCCAAATTCCATCCTGGGGCAAAATTTCTCTTTATTTGTGAACCCGTGAAATCTAGAATACAAGTTATCTTCTTCTAAAGTACAATAGTGGAATAGGCACAAAAAGTAGACATTTCCATAACAAATAGGAGAACCTGGAGGGAAAGAAGGAATAACAGGCACCAAGCAAGTCAAAAACCCAGCAACATTAGTTCTCAAGGCTTGAAAATAATCCTCTGTTCTCTGAGACCATCTAGGCATGACCCTGCCCTCCAGACTCTGGCTGTTGGCCATGCTCTCTGGATTCTGGGTGGAGGCCCCTCAGCCTTGGGCTTCAGCTCTGCCTTCCAGGCCCACTGGGACGGCAACACTGCCTCCTCAGCTTTGGGCTGCTTCATTCATCTGCCCCTTGGGCATTGCAGTTCCACCGTCTCAGCTTTGGGTTGGGGCCCCAACCCCTGGCACACCTTAATGGCAGCCCCACTCTCCGGAACCAAGCTGGTGAAGATCCAACTCCTTGAAACCTAGAAGGCTATGACCCTGCTCTTAGAGATCCAGGAGACTGTGCCCCACCCTTTGAAACCAAGAAGGCCCTGCTTCCCATGATTCTTCCAACAGTTCTGCTGATCTCCAAGCTGCTCCAGGGATGGTCCTTTTCTTTTCTTGGAGGATAACAGATGTAGCTCCTTTGGCCTGTTTCTTCCTTGTAGAGTTCCAGGATGCAGACAGCATTTTTCCTCTCATTCTTTCTCTGTCCCCTTCAGTCTAAGCTAATGGGTTTTCTGCTGTGATAGTTTGTTAGATCCATCAGTCACAGGCTTAATCTCTTTAACAAAAGATTATGTAGCTACTTCCTTGGTGAAAATTCTAGAACATATGTTCTTAGTTTGTACAACAGAATTTTTCAAATCTTTCAGTTCTGTTTTCATTTTGCACAGTTCATTTTTAAGACCATCTCTTTTCTCTCAGCATTTTACTACAAGCGGTGAGGAAAACAATGCAGCCCCTTTAAGATCTTGCTTAGAAATCTCATTAGCCAGATATCCAAGTTTATCACTTACAAGTTCTACCTTACACCAAACATTTGAATATAATTCAGACAAGTTCTTTGCCACTGCATAAAAAGCATTACCCTTCCTCCATTGTCCAATCACATGTTCGTTGTTTTCGTTGTGCACATTTAATGTACACATTTCTAGCGGCACTCTGTTGTTGGTGCCATATGTATTCTCTAAAACAATAGAGACTTTCTCTATAGCTCTCCTTACTTCTTTCCGACCTCTCACCAGAATTGCCTTTGATGTCCATAACTCTACCAATAGTCTCTTCAAAACAATCCAGGCTTTACTATTAGGCACCTTGAAACTCTTTCAGCCTCTATCCATTATCCAATTCCAAAACCACTTCCACATTTTAGGTATCTGTTAGAGCAGCACCCCAGTCTTCTGGTACCAAATTCTGTCTTGGTTACCTAGTGCTGCTATAACAGAAATGCCACAAGTGGATGGCTTTAACAAACAAATTTATTCTCTCATGGTTTAGGAGGCTACAAGTCCAAATTCAGGGCTCCAGCTCTAGGGGAAGGCTTTCTTTCTCTGTTGGCTCTGGGAGAAGGTCCTAGTCTTCTTTCAACGTCTATGGGCCCGGCTTTCCTTGGAAATCTCCAGTGTCTTGGCATCAATCTTCCCGTGCATCTAGGAGGTTCTCAGTACAGGGACTCTGGGTCCAAAGGCTGCCTTTGTTCTGCTCCCGGTTCTTCTTTCTTTGTAGTAGTGTGTCCCTCCCTTTTTGCTCACAACCCTCTGGTTTTCTCTCTTGTAAGATAAAAGGTGATGCGGGCCACACCATAAGGAAACTCCCCTTATAACGGGTCAGGGCTGTGACCTGAGTAAGGGTGTTACTTCCCACCCTAATCCTCATTAGCATGGCCTAATCCTGCCTCATTAACATAACAGATAGCTCACTCTCAAATGAGACTATAACCACAGGCATAGAGGCTAAGATTTACAACGCATCACAAAACGGAAGATTATCAGATTGCAAAATGGAGGACAACCACACAATACTAGGAATCGTGGCCTAGCCAAGTTGACACGTATTTTAGGGGGACACAAGTCAGTCCATGAAAACTCCTTCTGTAATAACACCAAGGAGATGGTCCCTATCCACCCATCCCTCCCCAACTTTCTCAAAGGGCAACGACATCTTAAAGGAAGAAATGAGGATCAAATGAGGAGAGAGTACAAAGTCATAGGCTGTGATGGAGACTCAGAGAAGACTTAAGACAAACTGCCACCCCACCCACCCATCCCTGCCCAGGGTGGCTCTGCAGATGAGGAACTGAGCCTGGAGTGGGAAGTGATCTTCCTAAGGTCACACAGCTGCTTCCGGTGTTGTTTGGTGGCTATTTCTGACTTGCTTCCTGCTAGTGTGGACGGCCCAGGGGATCCAGGCCTGACATTTGCCTAGTGAGTGGGCTAAGGGGCTGCTGTCACACTGCCTCCCAGCAGGAAGGTGCCTCAAGTCACCCACAGTCACTGGGGCCTGTGTGAGGGGTTGCACCAAGCCTACATAACTCACCTGGGACCGTCGCCATTACAGGCCAAGGACATGGGTGTGGGTGCTAGAGGATAAGAAGCTCACAATGGGGGTGGGGGTCTGGGGACCATGCTTTCAGGGGACATCTAGGTCAATTGGCATAACCAAGTTTATTAAGAAAATGTTCTGCATCCTACTTCGGTGAGTGGCATCTGGGGTCTTAAAAGCTAGTGAGTGGCCATCTAAGATGCATCAGTTGGTCCCAACTCACCTGGAATAAAGGAGAATGAAGAATACCAAAGTCACAAGGAAAGTGTTAGCCCAAGAGACAGAAAGGGCCACATAAACCAGAGACTTCATCAGCCTGAGAACAGAAGAACTAGATGGTGCCCGGCTACCACCAATGACCACCCTAACAGGGAACACAACAGAAAGTCCCTGATGGAGCATGAGAAAAGTGGAGTACAGAACTCAAATTATAGTAAAAAGACCAGACTTAATGGTCTAAGACTGGAGGATCCCCAGAAAGCATGGTCCCTGGACTCTCTGTCAACTCAGAACTGAAACCATTCCCAAGGCCAACTCTTCAGACAAAGATTAGACTGGACTATGGGACATAAAATGATACTGGTGAAGAGTGTGCTTCTTAGCTCAAGTAGATACATGAGACTAAATGGGCAGCTCCTGTCCAGAGGTGAGATGAGAAGGCAGAGAGGGTCAGGAGCTGGTTGAATGGACATGGGAAGTCAGAGGTGGAAAGGAGGAGTGTGCTGTCACAGAATAGGGAGAGCAATTAGGGTCATATAACAACGTATGCATAAATTTTTGTATGAGAGACTAACTTGAATTGTAAACTTTCACTTAAAGTACAACAATAAAATTTAAAAAAAAAAAAAAAAAAGAAGCAGCAGCTCACAAGGGACTTGAAGCTATGGTTTTGTAAACTGATTTGATGCCTTTCCCTCCTGGAAGGACCTCCAGCTACTGAGGGAACTAGCTGGTGTGTGTCAGTGACTAGACTGCCATTGTGATGGGGTGGGATGGGCTGGCAGAGTCAGATGGTGAAATAAGAGAGTGCTGGTGTCAGGGTGGCAGCTGGACCAAGAGGCCCGGTGACTAGCAGGCTTCACCTATCTGTTGGAGGTCCCTTTCTCTGGCTGCTTCCTGACTGCAGGAAGGGGCCAGGTCGGTGCCACATCCTTAACATCACCTATCACCCTTCTCCCCATTTTCCAAGATGGCTGAATGACAAATCCAGCAGTGCAGGCTTGGGTCTGCTGCCCTGCGTCCCTCGTGTTCAGGAAGCTGTCCTCCCTGGGTCAGTCCCAACTGTGGGGCGGTGGCCTTGGATGGAGTCCCAGGACATGAGGTTTTATTGGGCTTGTGGTTGCAGTGATTGGTGCTTTGGGGCTTATAAACCAGGTTGGGAAACTTCTGATGCAGAGACTCTTCTGAAGGCCAGATTAGGTTCACAATTCCTGGTTTCTTTTTGCGAACAAGAGGCTTCACCTTTGTGAACCTCGGCCTTCCCTGCTGTCCAATGGGTTAGTGGCCGGCCAATCATTTATTTATCATTTACTGGGTGCCCTTGCAAGACAGCCAGGAATAAGCCCTGGACTGAGGATGGAACCTTGGAGTTCTAGTGCCAGCAAAGTCTTGGTCTTCTCCTTTGCACAATGGGCACCGGTTCACAGGGGCTAATGTGGGTGAAAGGAGGGGCTTTGAGGTCTGCAGAAAGGTCCAGGATGCTGGGTGCAGGATAAGAGTGGGTACCAAGTTCGCAGGAGCCCTGGTTGTGCAACGGTTAAGCGCTTGGCTGCTAACCAAAAGATTGGCGGTTAGAATCCACCCAGAGGCTAGAAGGAAGAAAGACCTGGTGATCTGCTCCTGGAAAGATTACAGCCTAGAAAACCCCATGGGGCAGTTTTACTTTGTCACATGGGTTCGCTATGAATCTAAAATCGATTCAACGGCACCTAACAACAATAACACGATCCTGCCCCTCCGCCCCCCCGCCACACACACACATACACACAGCGCCCAGTGAACTTATAACCCCACTTCCACCTCGAAGCGTTTTGAAAGCTCCCAAGGGCCAGGCAGGAGGTCAGGCTGCTGCGGTCACCCTGCCAGCGGCGCGGGTTCCTGCCCCAGCCGCCTTCTGAGGCGCCGCCTGCCATCGGACCAGGGCAGTGAGACCCGCACCGCGTCACCCCCGCCCGTGCGCCCTCAGGAGGCTGTGCTGGCGCCCGCCCCTGCAAGAACCGCCAGGGACCGGATGTGGGGGCTGGAGGGTTTGAGGAGGGTGGTGGAGAGAAAGCCGAGAGGGAAGGTGTGACAAGGGAGGGAGAGTGGGGCCCCGCCCACTCGCCGGTGGCTGCGAGCGCTGAGAGGCTCCGGGAGGGGGCCAGGCCCGGGGGCGGGGCCTGCGGCGCGTGTGCTCCAACATGTCCCCCTTCCCCGGTCCTGCCCCCGACCCTGTGCTTATAAACCGGGATGCGCGTCGCTGCCGGCCCCGCTCCGCCACCTGCCACCAACGCCTGGGCACCGGTAAGGAGCCTTGGGCCTAGAGGGGTCATGGGTCCCTTTCCCACTCCCTTGGCTATGGTCACCTTCCCCCGAAGCTCCCTCCCCCGCGCCGTCCGAGGGCGAGCCGAGGACAGAGGGCGGACTTTCTAGTCGCTGCGCGCCTTCCGCTGCGACTAGGGCTGGAGGGAAAGAGACAGACGCCAGGGATTCTGTTGCTTAAACGCCTGGGGCTGGATTCCTCAGCTTCTCCGGTGGCGGGGATGGGGTGGGGCACGAGTCTGGGGTCTGAGGAGTAAGTTAGGCTATCTCTTCGTTCTTTCTGCATTTTTCTTCCCGGTTCCAGGCTCCTCTATGCCGTGAACCTCCAAAATGGAGACTTTGGAAAGTCTAGAGAGGGTGGGGGCTGCCGACCCTCTCGGCCCCTCTCTGATCCTCTGTCTCTGACTCTGCCTTTTTCTTTTTTTTCCTCTGCGTGAAACCAGAGTTCCAGCCCCACCTCAGCCCCTCAGCCCCAGGGCTTGGGCGTATGGCTTTTCCTGAGCCTCAGTTTACCCTGGGCAGACGGGCACCGTGACCCTCGCTGAAAGCCCCATTGCCTTGGGTGTGACAGGGGGCGGCAGACACAAGGTTTAGCCTCCTGAAAGGGATTTGCGCGGGGCGCAGGTGGGGCTGGTGGCCTCGCTTTGGGCAGCGGTGCCTGGTTTCCGCCTGGCTTTCGCACCGGGCGGGAGGGGCAGGTTCGCAGGAAATAGCCACCGTCTGGATTGCTGTTGCCTTTGGCCCCTGTGGGCGGCAGCGCCCTCCAGGAAGAAATGGAGGAAATTCCTCTCTCATCCTGCCAGAGTTCTTCCTGACTCGGAGGCCCAGTGACCCCGCCACCTCAGTATTCCTCTCTGTGGAGTGGGGGCGTCTCCTTGGGAGCAGCGCTGTCTGGCCGCCGGTCTCCGGGCAGGAACAGACCTGTCCTTTCCCCAGGGGTAGATCGGGAGGGCCCTGGGCTTTAATCCCTCCTCTCCCAGTCCACAGCCCAGTGACAGGAGGAGCAGGTTTTGGAGTCCGGCAGACCCAAGCCCCAAAGGCAGGTGCAAATACACGAGACCTTGGGCAAGCCCCTCAGCTTCCCAAGCCTCAGTTTCTCCATCTGTCTGAGTTCGCACAGGCTCAGGGTTCAGGAGACTTTTGCAGACGTTAAGATGCCGTCGAAGAGCTCTGTAAACTGGCCCATTTAATCCTTTGGTAACTCAGTTATTTCCTGCTTTGAATTTTTTGTTGATACCATGTGTTTTTACTAACGGAAGCATGCTGAATCACTGACTGTGTCTGAATTTTTGGTAGGTAGTAAGGATTTTTTTTTTCTTGCCCCCTCGCACAAGCCTACCCTAAGTGTTTAGACGTACATATGACTCATTGTTGTAGAGTCGATTCTGACTCATAGCAACCCTACAGGACAGGGTAGAACTGCCCCACAGGGTTTCCAAGGAACGGCTGGTGGATTCAAACTGCTGACCTTTGGTTAGTAGCCGTAGCTCTTAACCACTGCACCACCAGGGCCCTGGTACAT
The DNA here is from genome assembly GCA_030035585.1 of Dugong dugon. Lineage (NCBI taxonomy): Eukaryota > Metazoa > Chordata > Mammalia > Sirenia > Dugongidae > Dugong > Dugong dugon. The sequence goes on from CM057471.1 coordinate 75,116,851, forward strand.
ATAAAGTGCCAGTAATTATACTCTAGAGTACCCACCGGGGCCTATTGGTACATATGCATAACAAATAAAAATTTTCAGAATTTCTATTTTCTTACCAAAAATTCAGACACCTCATGCAGTACCCTATAAAAACAGTATTTTGCAGCACATGCCCATTTCTTGGATTTCAAACAGTCATAAAGGCCCCTGCCTTGAGGCAGCACACAGTGTCAGTGGGACACCAGCTTCCCAGTAAACCTCAGAGGCTGAAAAAGTTCATGGTCGCTATATGTACTGCAGGGCACAAAAAGGTTAACTCATTAATAAATGTCTGGGGTGTGGCACGCTGGGTACGTGGCAGAGAAGGAAGCAGGGTCCCTGATCTCATGAGTTAGGTTCTGATGAGGGGAGACAGTAGAGGCAAAAACAGTCACACAGGGGGTGGGAACTCTGGTGATGGATGAGAACTGTAGGAGTCCCCATTCCAAACTAACTCTCACCTCTCACTCCCTTTCCCTAGCATCCCTTTCCCCCAGCATAGCCAGGGCAGGGAGCCTGGAGGTGGGAGTCTGCCCCACAGCCAACTGTGCGTGATGCGGAGAAGTGATTCCAGCTCTGCTGAGAAGTGGACAGAGTGGATGAGTGGATGAATCTTGCCAGCTGAGCGCCTAGAATGAGGGCCAGGCAGGTGGTGGTATGGAGGGGGTAGGCTCCTGTTCTCAGCATAGTCCAAGCACCCCCAAGCAGTCATATTTGCCCCTATCGACTATCTGCCTACTCTGGCAAGAACGCTTATGCACCAGGCTTGTGAGGTCAGCTGGCTCTGATAGTAGCCGTTTCACCCTGGCCCATGGCCCCAGGGGTCTTGGGGGTGGAGCTAGCATTTGTGCCCAACTTGTGGGGGCTAAGGGTGGCCAGGCCCAGACACACCTGCTGTGCAAGTACTTTCTAATGCTTCATGGGTTCTGAGAGGCAAGCCAGGACAGCCGGATGTCTTCATCTGAGCACGGAGCATGCAGCTTCTGAAGTGAGTGGCTTGCCTATGGGCACTTATGTGGACAGAGGTAACCTCACTGGAAATGAGGGTCCAAGGCTCTGGTTTCTGCTGCAACACTTTGGCTTTGGACAAAGTTGATCTTCAGGCCCTGGCTCCCTCCCTCCTGTGAGGGAGCCTCCCTCGCCAGACTTAGGGCGGGCCAGGCACCCACAGGCACTTACTTCAGCATTATTAGTAGAATAAATAAACGAATGAGTGTACTCTTTCCAACATAACCAAATGCTCTTAAGAGAAGATTTGTATATCTCTCGCCAGGGTCTGGGAAGGCTTACTTAGTATTTCTACCCCCTTCCTCAGAGCATTTTCATTAATACTGGAGACTAAATCTTCCTAAGCCAAAGCAGACTCCCAAATGACTCCCAACCCTGAGTGGAGGAAAGTGGCTGGAGGGTTGGGTCCCTGAGAGAGTTTGGTGTTCCTGATTTGATTCTCAGGCCTCAGGAATCCTGCAGCTGAGATTCACCCAGCTCAGTGTGTGGCTCCCTTGGGCAAGCCTCTTGACCTCAGCTTCTTCACCTGTCTGTCTCTCACCAAGGCTGTGGTGATAGAAATGAGCTGAGACTTGTTAGTGAATGGGAAGGCTGAATCCGGTAGAAGGAGGACAGTGGCACCTTCAGGTCAAAGTACAGAATTGCAGCCTAGCTCTATCAGACACAAATTAGGATGGCCAAGTGATGAGAGATGAAATCCTAGATTGAGGAGACCCTAAGTAGGAGAGAATTCTTATGGCCTAGGTGGAGCGAAGGTTTTTTAAAAAAAATTATAATGAACCCAGCTCAGTTGAGTTCGAATGTTAGGGAGAGGTTCTATAGGAACATTCCATAAGGCTGTAGTCCTAAACTACATTATGCAGGACATTAAGAGAAAGAAAAGATCAGTGATGAGTCATTGGAAATTTTATTCTCTAGAAGATGTATAAAGCGAAGGGGAGACTATCTGGGGTCTGTTAGAGGCCAGAGAGGATAGTGAATAGTGTAGTAAAGAGCACGGAGTCTGTTGTCAGCCTGGATTTGAATCCCAGCACTGCCATTCACTAGCTTTGTAACCTAGGGCAAGTTGCTTAACCCTTCTGAGCATCAGGTTCCTCATATGTAAATAGGAAGTAATAGTAGCCTCTATCTTGAAATGATATGTGTAGGGGAACTGAACCCAGTGTTTGCTCTTGTAACCATTCCAGCTCTGAAGCGTTTAGATTTGCACAATTTTCCTTAGTGTTGAGTGAGTACCCGGGCTGGCCCAGCATGTTCACTGGAAGCTGGTTGTGTGGCTCTAGCTGAGGCCATGGAGAACGTCCCCTGCCTTGCCAACTAAGGCCCAGCTGGCAGGCGTCTGGGCATGAGACCACCTTCCTCCCTTCTTCCAGGTGTTTCTGTCCTAGTAAGGGGTGTCTGGGCTGGCACTGGGAGCTGGGAGGCACAAATGTTCTTGGCCTAGAGGAAGGCAGGCTGAGTTCAACCAGGATGGGCCAGGCGCCTCCCCCAGGAAGGAAGCTCAGTATCCTAGGACGTCAGAGCTAGAAGGGCTTTTGGATCCGAATGCAAATGATGAAACTGCGGCCTATAGAGCAAGGGACTGGCTCAAGGTCAGCCTGTGGCAGTGTTAAGGAGAGTTTAGTGGGCACATGCTTGATGCCGAGCTTTGGGCTCCCCTCCTCCACCCAACTCCATAGCATCTCATTGAATCCTCACCATTGCCTTATGGGGGAATGGAGGATGGGCTGTTCTCACCCCCATTTTGCAGATGAGCAGCCAGGTTTAGAGCTTAAGCAACTTGCACCCAGGTCTGGCTGACTCACCCACAGTGAATACTCACTCGTGGACTGTAGCTGTGGTTTCTTCTTCTTCCCCATCTCTCCCTCCCCAGGTCAAAGCCTCAGCTTCATCATGCAGCCCAGCGATTGCTCTGGCAGAGGGAAGAGGGAACTTCGCCAGTTGCTGGGAGGGGAGGAGCTGACGCAAATGTCAGATTACATCATTTTCCCTGCCCACCTGCCCAGCTAATCTCTGTGCATTCACACGCAGACCCAAATACACCACACATGCACAGATACACACACACACTGAGGCTCCTGGGCCTCCCTGCTCAATGAGGCTGCTCAAAATGAGTTCGGGTGGCTGGGGAGGCCGGATTCAGGGCCCCTGGCATCACCCAGCAGTCATGCCAGGCAGCTGAGCAGCTTCTGCCTTTGCAGAGTGGTTTGCTGAGCTGCGAAGAGAGATTCCAGAAGCAGAGAACTCACGCTACCAATTCCACATACTTACTACCCTGAGTCCTTCCTGCCTCCCTCTCCTCTTCCTTCCCTCCATTCTTGATGCACCAGTTGCCTGGCTGCAGTTACCATGGGTACCATCTCCTGGCTCCAGGGTCTAGGTCTGCTGAGTCACCAGCAGCCCAGGTCCTGGGCCATCCAGCCCAGCCAGCCAGGACAGGGCCTGGCAGGCAGCTGAATACCCATTGGAGGAGAGAGTTGTGGGCATTGATCAGAATTCCCCTGCTCCTGGCCTCACTGTTCTAGAAGCTGTTTTCCCCTCCCAGTCGAAAGGACAGCAAGAGCTTGTGAGAGGGGGGCAGGCCAGTGAGCAGGCTTGTGAGATGTGTTAGGGACTGCTTGGTTCTGTCCATGTGGCCAGGCTCTAGGTCATACATGGCTGGATGACCCAGGACAGCCACTTCACCTCTTCAAACCTCCAGGCATGTAGGAAGTGCTCAGGACACAGGAATCTGCATCACCACGGTGGCAGTGGTAGGTGACTCTTCTGGCCTCCCATGTATCTGTGGAGGGATGGCCACAGCCTTTCCCACTGGTGTCTAATAAGGAGCCCCAGTTGACTCCAACTTGGTCAGATTACAGTGGAAACGCTCCCACCCAGACACAAAACTGGCTCCTCTGAATGTGAGACAGTGGGCCAAGTGTCCACGGAGCCTGGAACCAGATGGCCTGGGTTCAAATGTGGCCCTCCCACCTGCTGACCATATGACCTTGGGCAGATGACCTTGCCTTTCTGACCCTTAGTTTCCTCTTCAGCAAAGTGGGCACAGTAGCAGCACCTATTCTCAGGACCCCATGGACGTGCTGGGGGAGGCAAGAAAAGCATTATTTCAGCCCAAAGGGTCAGGGAGAGCCTGCTGGACAGAAGGAAGAGCGACTGCAAGGGCATGGAGACAGGAGGCTGTGGAGATGCAGGAAGCTTGAGTGTAGCTGAGGAGTAGGAGCAGGTGGGAAACGGGCATCTGTGCCTGCTGCAGAGCTCATCCAGGTCTCCAGGGAAAGATCCCTGGATTAGAGAGAGGCGTTATGCCTCTGTCTGTCTCCAGCCCTCTCTGGGACTCAGTTTCTCCGCCTGCACATTGGGGGAGCAGGTCTCTGAGCCCCTCCCCACTGAGCATTTTTATTCACTGAGGTCCACAATGGACCCTGAGCACCTCAGTGAATAAAAATTTGAAAGAGCCCCAATGCCTAAAATCCCAATGAGTGAAGGTTAAATAGGGCACCAGGTGGGAAAGGTTCAAGTGGGAGGCAGCACTGCATGTTGGGTAAGAGCCCAGGTTCTGGAGCCAGACGCAGACATGCACTTTAACCTTGAACCCCAGTGTCTGCCTCTGCAATGGAAATGACAGCACCTACTCCATGGGGTCATAATGAGCTTCAGGGCCTGGCACTGTCTGCTTCTCAAGTAGCGGTTGTGAGTGGGGACATGTCTGCTGCCAGAGGCTTGGGGCCACGGCCCTTCCAAGCTTCCTAACTGCTGTGCATCCTTTCCTCCTCCTGGCCCTGGCCCAACAGCTCAGCTCAGATGTCATCTCTCACTGGTAGAGGATTGACTCAGAGATGTACCTCCCCCCTGCCAGCCCCAAGTTTTGCTCTCAGCATTCCGGGTCCCAGCATGGGATGGGGTGTGTGTGTGCAGGGTCAGGGTCTCCAGGGTGGAGGGGGTGTGGCTGGAGGAAGGACAGCTCTTCAGCTGTCCCTGATTATGGGTAAACATCCTGTTCCCAACCCACCAGTGACAGGTTGTCCAGGGGATAAGGCCACTGAAGGTAGAGGTGGGGGCTAGGGGTGGGGCTGGGGGACCGGCGGCAGGTAGCTGAGCTGGGCAGGCGAGGACCTTCCAGCTCCTGGTCACTCACAGTCTTCCTTAGCTCCCTCCAGACAAGATGTCCAGCAAAGCCTCCGTGGTTCTGGCCTACAGTGGTGGCCTGGACACCTCCTGCATCCTCGTGTGGCTGAAGGAACAAGGCTACGATGTCATTGCCTACTTGGTGAGGAGGTGCCCTGTGTGTCTGTCTTTCCACCTGTTTGTCCTGCTGCTCAGCCAGCCAGCCCTTGGCCAGTCCCTGGTTTGTGCCCTTTCTCCTTACTGTGACCTCAGGCCTGTCAAATGGAAACCACGTCCATTTGAGGGCTGTTGGGAGTGGATCTTGCTTGCCCAGGACTCACCGCAGGGGGCTGATGCTGTTCTCGTGCTCTCCTTTCTGCCCTCCCCAGGCTGATTGGGCCTCTCTGTTTCTGCTCCCCAGGCTAACATTGGCCAGAAGGAAGACTTTGAGGAAGCCAGGAAGAAGGCGCTGAAGCTTGGAGCCAAAAAGGTACCAAGTGGGATGCAGGATGTGGGGTTGGAAGTGGGGTTGTGACACGGTGGAGGCAGCAGTGCACCACTGACCCAGAGCTCCTTGCCCCTGCATTCCGTCTGATTTGTCCTCTTGCTTCCAAGAGTCTGAGATTGCTTCCTTCTGCTCTCAGATGCATGAAGATCATCTTCCTGCCTCCCTCAAGCACCCAGCCACCTACATATCCCAACTCTCCATCCAGCCATCTACCTGCCCATCTCCCTTTTATCTCTCTGTCCACACATCCATTCCTCCTTCCATCCACCCATCCATCTATCCATCCACTTGTCCATCCTTCTTTTATTTTTATCTTGAAATAATTATAGACTCACAGGAATTTGCAAAATTATTACTACGATGGGGAAAGGGGGGAATGGGGTACAACTCTTTAACAGCTATGAGCTTTCCTTCTGGAGTGATGAAACATTTTGGAACCAGACAGAGGTGATGATTACACAACATGGTGAACGTACAAAATGCAGCGGTGTTGTTCGCTTTAAAATGGTTAATTTTATGTTATGTGAATTTCACCTCAATAAGAAAAAAGATATAGAGTTCCATGATCCCTTTGTTGTTAGGTGCTGTCAAGTCGATTTGGACTCATAGTGACCCCATGTGACGGAGTAGAACTGCCCCATAAGTTTTCTAGGCCGTAATCTTTATGAGAGCAGATCACCACTGGGTGCGTTTGAACTGCCAACCTTTCAGTTCATAGCTGAGCGCTTAACCATTGTACCACCAGGACTCCTGTGACCCCCCCCATTAGACTCTTATATTGAGAGCCCCCAGAGCTTTTGTGGATTACGTCTATTGATATTTATCACATTATAGATAAAAGCTGACATTAAAAAAAAACTACTTCATTTAAAAAAGAATAGTAACAACATTACGTGTTAACATAAGTTGTGTATTTACTTATTAAAAATAATATTTTCCCAAACAAACAAAAAATTTTAGTAAGAATGTCGCTGGTTTCCATTTTTGCAAATCTCTTTTAATGACTGGCTTTAACAGAAGGTAACTGGATTCTTGTAGCCATTTCAGCACTCAACCTAACATGCATTGTTTTGGTTGAAGTTTATGAAGAAAATCTGGCCTCACAGATGGAAAAGAGAGAAGGATTTTAATAGCCTTTTTCAGAGAATTAGGGACATTCTTTGATATGGCACCAAAATTCAACAAGTGGTAGTTTCTTAAAGATTAGTGTAACCTGGAATCCGAAACTGTGTCAGTCTACTTTTTGTACCCTGTTGCATTAAAATCTACTGGTCCATCTTGCACTTTGAACGGATCTTTTACTAGTGCCTAATTGTGTCACATTATGCATTGGTCATTTGGAAAACATTGTTTAACTGAGTTAAGCAGATCTTCCAAGTGTTGACACATTTCATTATACAAAATTAAAATATCACATTTGTTAACATCACCACTACCCGTATCAGAGGTATCAGGAAGCTGTCAAATTCACTGGGGTGGATAAGAGCTTTCTAATCTAATTTTTGCTTGAAAGCTTGAGTTTTATCATTAGCAACAAACACTCTCAGTTTTCCTTGAGGTGACAGGCCCACTTCATTAATTTTTGTGAAAATGTCTACCAAAAACCCAAGTCTGAACGACCATATTTTGTCTGTTAGTTGTTCTTTCAAGTTGTTCTTTCAGTGTTCTATGAAAAAAGTGGCTAGTTCAGCTTGCAACTCAAACATGGCACACTGCTTTCCTTTGTTGCTTTGGTATGAGCAAAAGTGCTTTGTATGTACTTCACATTTTGTCCTCAAGGGCTGAGATTTAGTAAAAGTAATTGTTTTTATTGCTTCATCAAGGCCACTCATAAGTGAAATCGGCACTGTGAGATCGCGGCATGAGGAATGCAATGGTTATGAGCACTGTTTGGTGCCTCTGCCTCCGTTCGTGCTGAGCCAGGCGTTTTACCCATCATTGCTTTTTCAACATCAGTGCAAATGTCAACATAGTGAAAAGGCAAATAACATATTAGTATCATTATAAAAACTTTTTGACTCAGAGTCTTCCTGAAAGGATCTTGGGTACTCCTGGGGGGTCTACAGACCACATTTTGAGAACTGCTCCTCTAAATCAGGGTTTCTCAACTTTGGTACTGTTGACAAGTGGCCAGCTGTCCTGTGCATTGCAGGCTGTTTAGCTGCATCCTGTCCTTTACACACCAAATGCCAGAACATCCCCCAACCCTGCTAGCTGTGACAGCCAAAAATATCTCAGACATTGCCAAATGCCCCCTGGGTGACAGAATCTCCCCTGGTTGAGAACCACTGCTTAGATCGCAACTAAGTTTCATCTCGTGTCCAGAATCCTGTGTTGGGAGGGATTTAGGAACCACAATCAGTTTCAGCTGGATGGTGCATCAAGATTGATTAGCAATGCCTGCCATGATTGCAGGAGGGAAAGTATCAGTACGGTATGCTGGGATTAATTAGTGATATCTACTGCAGATGTGGAAGGAGAACAGTCTGCCATGATCAACTAGCAGATTAGTTACGTCTGCCATAGATGCAGGCCATTTGAGACCCTGGGGCTCTGTATTCTGATTGGGTCCCCAGTCCTTGCCGAGGCTCCCTCTCATGGGCTCCTCTCCCCATAGGTGTACATTGAGGATGTCAGCAAAGAGTTTGTGGAGGAATTCATCTGGCCTGCTATCCAGTCTGGTGCGCTGTATGAGGACCGCTACCTCCTGGGCACCTCTCTTGCTAGGCCCTGCATTGCCCGCAAACAAGTGGAAATTGCCCAGCGGGAGGGAGCCAAGTATGTGTCTCATGGTGCCACAGGAAAGGTAAGGCAAAAGATCTATGGCGCTGGGGAGAGGTGGGCAGAGGGAGAAGAAGCAGCTTTGCCCACAGCAGAGGGGCCCACAAAGGACACAATGAAAACGATGAGTAATCTTCGAGCAGTTTCAGGCTTTGCGTCCAGAATAGAGTCAGATGCTCAGACTGGCCATTGTTAAAATCCAAGTAAGAGTAATAGTCACAGCTGATTACTGAGCAGTGGCTGTGGGAGAAGCAGCAGGGGTCAAGACTGAGTCATGAGGTTTGACCTCATCCTGGGAGCAATTGACTAGGATCAAGTGAGGGTTTCAGGCCAGAAGGGGGTGGCCAGGGACTCCCCCAGCAGGATGCTCAGGAATTGTTCTGAACTGCAGTTGGCTTCTGTGGAAGAAGGAACTAGTAAGCTTTTCTCACAGACTGTGGCCCTATTTTTCATTAACACACCAGTAGTGAGCATATTTTGAGCAGGATAATAGAAAACCAGACAAGGAGAGGTTGACAGATCGGGCTGGTCAGGGCATGTGAGTGCTGCCTCTCACTTCAGGGTGTCGGTAGAAGTGCAGGAGAGCCCCGAGGTTGAGGAGCTGGAGCCCGGTGGCTCTCAGAGCCGGGTTCAAATTCTGCCTCCACCACTTTTATGCTGCCTGACTTTGGGCAAGTGACTTCACCTTCATGAGTCTCTATTTTCTTGTCTGTAAAATGGGGATGAAATAGAACCTCATTCATTGGTCATTAGAGCAATGGGTAGGATAATTCCAATAAAATGCTCAGCAGAGGCCTGGCACATAGTGAATGCTCCATGGAAGGGAACTGCCTTCATCATATGACAGTCACTTGTTCTGGGAGCTCCAGCAGGCAGAGGAAGGTCAATGGGAGGCAAATGTCAGAGCAGAACGAAGAAGCTCCCAAGCCATCTCATCTGCCTATGATGGAATGAATGGGGCAGTGAGCTCCGCATTCCAGGAGGCATTCAAGCTGAGGCCAGGGGATCCATTCGGGAAGGGCTTCCTGCCTGCAGAAAGTTGCTCTTTATTGTACCATCAGAGCTGAGGATGGGTGGCATTCAGGGCCGATGGAACGAGTGTATGGGTGTATGGGTGGGTCTGGCCCTGGCTTGGGTAGCTCCTGGGCTACCTCCATCCATGTGCAGCTGGGAGTGGCCATCAACAGTTGTGTGTGCTATTCCTCCAAGTGGCCACCAGAGGGTACCAGAGGCTCAGATTTGAGGCCAGCCAGGCTGCCGCCCCCAGAGGAAGCGGCTGGAGGAGGAGGAGGCTGCAGTGGTGGCCAGGGTCCTCTCTTCCACATTCTGGCCCTGCAGATCTTTGGTTCTGAGAGGAACACCCTTTGCGAGGCATTCTGTGGCTGCTTGGGGCTTGGGGCATCCCTGCAGTTCACACTCAGAGGCCACAAGAGGGACCGTTAGGCTTGGAAACATCAGCTTGGGGGCCTCCAAGACCAGTGGTGGGAAGGTCACAGGGGATGGGGAGCTGAGTTCTACCCTGGTTCTGCTGTCTGTTTCCTCTGCAAGGCGTATTCCAGTGCCTCAGTTTTCCCTTCTTTACCGTCCTTAGGGAAGCCCCCAGCAGACCCTGCAGAACTTTCTGCAAGGGGGTCACAGTGGTGGTGAGAATGCTCCCCATTGCCGGGGGGAAGCAGGTGGGTGACTCCCCTACATGCGCAGAGGAGACTCATCGTGGCCTTTGGGAGGGTGCCAGCCTTCAGATTCTGGCCCCTGAGCCAGGTGGTGGAGGGAACCAGGGCCCAAGGGTCCCTGTGCCAGGCCAACAGACATTGCCCTCATTCATCTATTCATTGATGGGGCACAGGCTCTCCTCCAGGCACTGGCCCTTATAGGACAGGCTTGGTGGAGGACCTTGGAGACTGCGGGGTTGGGGGGCTCTCCCAGCAGGGGGTCATGGAGTGGGGGGATGCTGAAACAGTCAGGAAGAGCAAGAGTTTGCTAGTGAAGCCAAGTCCAGAAATGGTATTCCTGAAGGCAACAGGCACCTCCCTCCGAGGCACCCCCCAGTCCAGGCAGCACTTGGAGCAGAGAGCACCGCTCACCGCACTGTGACCCTGAAACCTCCCCACACAGAAAGATGCACAGAAACTGGGGGGGCTCTTCCAGGGCCTCTGCTCTCCTCCCAGATTTGGAAGAAGGACCTAGAAATTTGAGCCTGAGGCTTTGGCGGGGTGTGGGGTAGCAGGAGTTTTGTAAATGGCACCATCTGTATGGCTATCCCAGGAGCAGATGGGAGACCCCCCTCCCACCCCTCCAATCCCAGTGGGTGCTGCACCACACTTACACACGTCTGTATCGGTGTCAACATGTGGACACATGTGTGAGACACTGCATCACCCCTCCCCACCCAAGTTTCCAGAGGGGCTTCCCCTGGTGCTGGGCATGCTGGGGCTGGGGAGAGGAAGGACTAGATAGGGCCCTTGACTCCCGTCTGGGGCAGAGTTTGAACCAAAGAGGGCTGTTTGCTTGGCTTCTTCGAGGGTCTCTGAATCCCGAACAGATGGGTGTCCCCATGGCAGGGCTTGAGGAGGCACAAGGGGCTTTTGTGTTGGGGAAACGTGAAGCCGTAGGGGGAGGGGGTAGGAAGGGAGACTTCAGGGGAAAAAATAGCCAGGATATGCAACATCTGACTATGAGCTTTACAAATCTAAAATGAGGCTGCTGTTTATTATAGCAGCTATTGAAGCAGGAACTACCCCTGAGTCATTGCTTCCTGCCTCAGTTTCCCCATCGCTAAAATGGGGATGATAATAGAACAAGCCTCATGAAGCTGCTGTAAGGATTCAATGAGTTGGTTATGTACAGAGCTCAGACCACTTACATGAGTGTGGGCTCTTGGGTCCTGTTGTCTGATGGCTATGTGACCCTGAGCGAGTGACTTCACCTCTTTGAGCTTCACTTTCCTCATCTGTAAAACAGGGTTAAAAATCCTCCTGGCCCCAGGTAACTCTCCCATGTGACAGTGCATAGTAGGTGCTAACTGAAAGGACTGGATGGGGGTGAGTGGGGATGGCTGGTCTTGAACAGCTCGTGGCCCCAGAGCTGCCGGAGGAGCAGCCCAACCCCACAGCTCCTGGCTCCGCAGAGAGGGCTTGAGACCTGTATTTCTGCATTGCCTGACAAGATTCTGGAAAATAACATGTTATTCCTGCCGCTGCCTCACTGTGCCCGCACAGTTTTCACAGTAGGGAAAAGGTCCCTCTGTTATTTCTGCAGTGCTTAAGTCTCCCTCCAGGCGCCAAGTGGATGGGGAGCAGGCAGGACACTGGCCGCCATTTGCACTCCAGGGACTGAGCGGGGCTGGCTGGAGCTGGTGCTGCTGGCGCTTCCTGGCCCTCCTCCTCCTCCTCTTCCTCCTCCTCTTCCTCCTCCTCTTCCTCCTCCTCTTCCTCCTCCTCTTCCTCCTCCTCTTCCTCCTCTTCAGTGTGGCCAGTGTGTTATAAGCTATGTCTTAGACAATGCTCACATCTCAGTGGGGTGTAGAGATTAGTCTTCATTTTACAGCCAAGAACACATGCAAAAAGGCAGGGCAGCTTGCGTGGGAACAGAGGGGGCTGGGACACGCGGGCTCAGGTCCTGGCTCTGCCTGGCAGTGTGCGCTTGGACCAGTCCTTTTCCCTCTCTGGACCTCAGTTTCCCTGTCTGTGAAGAGGGGGGGTGAGAAGTAAAGGGCCTCAGTGATCACCTGGTTTCACCAACACCCCCCAACCAGCCATTGCATACGTGTGGAAACAGGCTCAGAGAAGCAACAGGAATCCCAGTTTTATAGGTGTGGTGGTGGTGTTGGGGGTGGTTTCAGCATCAAGGGGCTCATGCCCTGAAGTGAGCTTGTCCTCTAGGCTGGAGTGGGGTGTGGCCAGTCCTAGCAGGTGGGTGCTGAGGGCTGTGGGCTGCCTGGAGAAGGGGCAGAGCTGGGCCCCTTCTTACACTTGGAGTCTCGGAGATGCCCAGACATTCAGCCCCTGGGAAAAATGGGTGTGTGTGTGTGTCCCCTGCACACTCTCACATCACACCTACATACTTTCTGAACTTGTGCACATACATGAAAGCACATGCATACCTTATATCCCAACATGTTCCCAGACATGCACACCCCTACAAGTGCACACGCTACACTCTGCCATGTGTTTACACACGTACCCTCCTCTACCCCAACATGTTCCCAGACACGCACACCTCTACAACCCCCTATATGTCCACACAAGCCCACCTATACACCTTGCCACAGGTCCACACATGCACGCTCGCACACAACATTCACCACCAAGATATACACAGCTTGGCACACATGCTGGGCATGTAGGCATGCAGTCCTGCACACATGGCTTGGCTCTATACACAGAAAGTCCTGGGTTCAAGTCATTCAAGTCCTGACTGCACCTGTGGGATAGGACCTGGTTACTCAGCCTCTCCAACAAAGCCCTGCTGCCTCATCTGTATAACAGGCTAATAATAGAACCTGCCTCAGAAGGTTGTGAAGTTGAATGAGAGACACATGTGAAGTATCTAGGGGCCTACCTTGAGCAGCCCTCAATATGCTGTTTGTGGTCACCTGTGTGCACACCCCTCACCCCCAGCTCCCTCCCGTTCTGTGGCTCCTGACAGTCCTCTGTTCTGTGTTTCAGGGGAATGATCAGGTCCGGTTTGAACTCACTTGCTACTCACTGGCCCCCCAGATTAAGGTAAGATGTTGCTCTTCCCCTTACGGGGTGGGTGCTGGGGGCTGAGACCTTGGGGTTGGGGGCATAAGGCTCTAGGAGGTTCCACAAGACAGGGACAGTGTGCACCTGAATCTTCTCCCATGGTAGGCAATACCCATCAGACTAGATTCGAGAACACCTGGGAGGATCTTTTCTAGGGAGGCTACCTTGACTCACCCCGGCCTCAAGAAGCAGTGTCTTCTCCCTGGCCCTTCGTTTTTCCCAGAGGTGGCTGTCCAGGTGTCTGTGTAGCCCTGAGCACTGAACAGTAGGAGGCTATTGCTGCCCTTCAACAGTGTCCTTGACTTCCCCAGATCCGGCCAGCTGGGTGCAGGCCAGAAAAGTTCCTGGACATGGTCAGGCTGATTTCTGGGCTGCTCATACCCTTTCCACCCCCTCTGTGGGCCGCTAATGCCCTGGTTCCTCCCTGGCTGCCTGTGCCCTTACCCCTGGCATCCCTGACCCTTTCCTGAGATTGGAATAACCAGGATCTCAGGGAATCAACTGCCCTTGCCCATAGCATGCCCTCCAGGAGTGAGAGTCCATGTCTAGACTGTCCAGCTGGCAACTATTCCCCTCTGCCCCTACAGGCTGGGGTCTGGGTCCATCCAGCCAGCCATACATACATTCATCTATCCATCTACCCGTCCATCTGTCTATCCACCCATTCATCCATCCACCCACCGAACAGCCCATCCATCCACCCTCCCACCTACCTATCCATTCCCCCACCACCCATTCATCCACAACCCACCCACCCATTCATCCATCCACCCACCCAACTACCCATCCATCTGTCCATCCATCCACCCACCCACCCACCGATTCATTCACCCCCCCACCAATTCATCCCCCACCCACCCACCCACCTACACATCCATCCACCCACCTACCCATCCATCCATCCATCCATCCATCCATCCATCCATTATTCACTGGGTGCCTAGTGCCAGGCTGTAGGGGTACAGCCAACAAGGCTGGGGCTCCTGGTCCAGAGCAGCACTGAGCAACAGAAACAGAGCACATGCCACAAATGTAAACCCCATGTATAATTTAACATTTTCTGCTAGCTACATTAAAAAATGTATATATAAAAAAGAAACAGGCAACATTAATTTTAATAATATATTTCATTTAACCCAATATATCCAAAATATCATTCCACATGTAATCAATGTAAAACAATTATTGATGAAATGTTTTACATTCTTGTTTTCGCACTAAGTCTTGGGAATCCGGTGTGGGTTTGACACTTGCAGCACATCCCAGTCAGGACTCACTGCATTTCACGGACTCAGTGGGCACACTGGCTCACGGTCGCCATGTTGGACACGTAGGCCTGGAGCATGAGCTCCTCTGAGGCACAGCAGGCCACTTTGGGAGAAAGCTAAGGAAGATTTGCCCCCTCCCAAGCACCCCAAGGGGCTCTAAGGAGTTTAATTTTTTTCTTTTAAATGAACCGTCTTTCTCTGCTCCTTTAACCAGCCAGCAGCTGTTGGGGGAGGGGAGTGGCCTGGAGGTGAGCAGTAATGAGCTCTAATGAGCTATTTTGACCCCAAACGCCAGGCTGCTAAGAAGCCCTGGACAGTAGCTGCTTGTTGACTTGCTGCAGGCGGGCATCAAGGGCCCTTCCCCCCAGTTCCCACAGCAGCTTGGGGGGCCAGAGTGTCCAATTTCTGGGCCTTTGTCTGAGGAGGCCAAGCTCAGGGGCTGGGATGGGGCTGGTGCCGGTTCCCAGTGTGTGGAGCCTGGTCCAGGGGCTGCCCATTCTCGGGCTAGGGAGGGCAGAGGATAGTAACAGGCCCTTCTACTGTAACACCCTAGCCACTGCCCTGGTCAGCTCCACAGCCCAGAAATCAAACCAGCTTCTCCATTTAGATGGCACCCCCTCCCCATCTGAAGTTGTTGCTGGCAGAGGAAGGGGCTTGGTGAGCCCGCTGAGAAGGAAGGGACTGTCCTTCTCATGGACCTGTCCCTGACCCTCTCAGGCCAGTGAGGCCCACATGGAATGAGGCTGGTCTCCCTCAGGGCTTGGACTCCCCCTACCCCACCTCCCTTCCCTCCACTACTCAGAGCAGTGTGGGGTACAAGAAAGAAGGGAGCAAGAAGAGAAGTGAGGGGGGCATATGTGGTCTCTGGGCTCCACCGTCCAGGAGCAGGGCCAGGCTGGGAGACAGCAGCTCCCTGGACCCTTTCTTGAGTCCCAGCAGTGGAGGAGTCTTGGCCCTTTGGCAGAGGGCGCTGGGAAGGACCTTGAGGCCTATCGAGTTCAAACCCTCACATCCCAGTTGGGGAGACTGAGGTGCAGAGGGCAGAGACCCACTTGAGGACACCAACTGCCATTCTGCCATGAAGCTGGAGGATGACCTCTCTACAGCCATCCCCCAGCTGTTCCCCTCCCCTGTCTAATGCCCCACCCCAAGGGCTGTATCATCTCTGAGGACACAGCAGGAGACCCCCAGTGACTACCGGAGGTTTGGGCCCCTTCCCAGAGGCCAGCTCTGCAGCCAAAGGCCCAGAGAAGCCAGCAGCTGGGCCTCCCAGTCCTGACTTCTTGCCCTGTGCCCAGGTTATTGCCCCCTGGAGGATGCCGGCGTTCTACAACCGGTTCAAGGGCCGCAATGATCTGATGGAGTATGCAAAGGTATGGCTGAGTCTACACCATTGCCCCGCCCTGGCCTACTGCCCTCTCTGCTCTCCTCTCTGCTCAGGGGCTGTCTGGCCACAGCACGAGGCCCAGGATGGATCCCCATGTGATGGCAGATTGAACCTCTGTCCCGACCACCCCTATGGTACCTGTTGTCCCCTGGGCAAGTCCCCTAGAGGTGTGGTCATCTGCCTGGTCCTTTACCTGGGCTGGGCATCTGCAAGGGAAGTCCCCAGCCTATTGAGCCAGAGGGTGCTGGGCTCACCCTCCCTCCAGTTCCCGAGGAAACGGAGGCTGGAGCCCTGCTCCCCACCTCTACAGTGTGTGTCACTGGGAGGACGGCTGGCAGGTGTGAGTGAGAGGCCGTTCTCTGCACAGGACCTCAATTACCTGGCAGCGAGTTGTCCCCAGCACTCTCCCAGGAACAGGTAGGCACTCTGAGGGGCAGTGGAAGACAAGGGCTTTTGTCACAGCAGCCTTTTGAAGTACAAGTTGCAATAAAACATATTGGAAGTTTTGCATCAAGATCCTTAGCCGCTCTCCAGGGTACCTTTCTTTTTAGCGACTCGATGGCAGCTCTTGACAAACAGCCTCAATCAATCAGACGGGGAAAAAGCAACTCGGTGCACACACCAGAAAATTGCTCAGGTTTTTAAATAGCAGTTACCAGGGCTGGCTGTGAGCTCTCACCACAGCCAAGGTGCCGCGTCGTAGGGGACGCAGCAGGAATGCTGCGGGGACGCAGCCCTGCCTCCGCTGCCAGCATCCCATTAAGATCTGGAAAGCCGGGAGGAAAGATCTTCTCTACCATCTGTTGTTTTATTATTAAGAGGGGAGTTTACAAGAGCAAGCCCATATGTTGCCAAACAAATTGTCAAATAGCAGCGCTATTAAGAGAGCTGAGGTTGGCGAGGGGTTTTTTTTTTGTCCCCCTCGTCTCCTTGATGATACAGAATATGAAGCATGTTTCATCTTTAAGAATAGAGTTGAAACCCCTGCCCCGCCTACACGCTCATGCCCTGAGTCATGGTTAAAGAGAGGGACTCAAAAAACCAAAAAAACCAAACGCACTGCTGAACCGCCAGCCTTTTGGTTAGCAGTCGATCGCGTTAACCACTGTGCCACCAGGGGACAGGGTTGACTAACATGTTGCTCTTCATCACTGTTAAGTTCCCCCCACCAGAAAAAGAAAAAAAAAAAAAGCGGTTCCTGATCTTTCCTGCACGGATGAATTTCGGGAATGTTGTCTCCATCCATCCCAGGTTTGGAGAAAGGCACTTAGCTCAGCTTCTATCCCAAATAACCTTTTGCACAGGAAAGTTTGACAGGGAGTCTCGTTCTCTCAGCCTCTCTCTCTCTCTCTCTGAGCTCTGGGGAATGTGAGTACATTCTAGAAAGGAGGCTGTGTTTCTGCACCCAGGAAATGACCGGCATAACTGAGCAGAGGTGAGGCTTTGTCCAAATTCAGAGCCAGCTAGGTCTGAGCCAGTTGAGATAAACATCAATGGGGCTTTAAAAATCTCTGCTTTCACAACCTGTAAGTAACCCAGACCAAGAAGTACTGCATTAAACTCGTAAAAAACATACATTTGCTTTACTTTCCATCTCCCCCCAAACCCATTATACAAGGAAAAATACTCAGAAGCAGCCCATCGTTATCACTGTCATCACGGTCAATTTAAAAACAAAAACAACAGTACAAAGTGGGAACTGACAAGCAGGTGGGGTCTTGTGTTTACATACCAAAGATGGTTTTATTTGCCATCCTCAATTACAATGAGAGTTTGCAGGGAGGAGCTCAGGGCCGAGAGGGGTTGGGAAACAAAAATCTCTTTGGTCTGGGGATTGTTGCTATTATTGGCATTTGCGTGTTGCCCTGCTGAGGAGGGGCTGCCTGTCCTGTTCTCTGCTTCTTTCCTTCCCTCCCTTTCTCCTTGTCTTGCTCCTTGGTGGATGCCCTTTGGAAGAGACAGGGCGAGGGTGTTTTCACACACACACACACACACACACACACAAAAGCCCCAGGGAACCCTGGCGACTGTTGTTCTCAGCCCCCCAGCTGCTGAGCGAGCTGGGAGGACAGAAGGTTCTGCAGGTGACATTGGCCCCACCTTGCACAGCGCCCTCTTTCACACCCCTAGCAAACTGCCCAGAGACAGCAGGAGGCAAGGGTGTGGGCTTTACTCTGGGCAATTTCTTGTCCCCACAAGGGCCCCCAACATGGGGCAGCCTCTGAGTGTGGTGTTGTTGTTTGCCTGTGTGGTTCACATTAAGAGTATGCACATTCTGGATAATTCTGGATAATTGTCGGCTGTTTTTGTTTGTTTTTTAAGTGAGTCTCCTGCTAAAGCTTAAAAAAAAGAACACTTCAAGAGTTTTAGCATAATTTATTTTGAAACTCTAAAGTGGCGATGAAGGGAACACAGCAACTCCTGAAGGAAGCCTCTAGAATCTGAGAGTGGAGGCAAATGAGAGCCTCATCAGGAGAGGAGTAGCTGGGCTGAGGCCAGTGGAGGCTGCTGGGGTTGGGGGCTGGTGTGGTCGTGGGTCCAATGGGGCTGAAAGGGGACTTGGTTTAAAGGTCCCCAGCTGGGCCAATTCACTACTTGTTGTCCCATTAAGGAGTCCCTGGGTGGTGTAAACGGTTAAGCACCCCGCTACTAACCAAAAGGTTGGCAGTTCAAATACACTCAGAGGTACCTCAGAAGAAAGGCCTGGAGATCTGCTTCTGAAAGGTCACAGCCATGAAACCCCTGTGGAGAGCAGCTCTACTCTACTTACATGAGCTTGCTATGAACTGGAATCAACTCAGCAGGAACTGGTTTTTGTCCTGTTGAACACAGGGAGGAGAGAGCTCAGTGAGTTTTGTAAGGGGACTCCAGTCCCGGTGGAAACAGTCACGCGTGAGCTTGATTTCCATCAGGTGTTGATGAGGGTGGCAACCACCCTCATCTTTCCCCCAAAAGCTGAGTACGATGAGTCTTCAGAGTGATTTCCAACAGGCTTTGGAGCCCAGGGGCCTTTAACAGTGGTTTGGATCATCTGGGAGGCAAAACAATCAGAACCAAGTATGACGAAGATGTGGGGGATCCTTCTGGGCTGTTTCCTTTGTAGGGTCTGAAGAGTGGTGTGTGTGGCTATTGTGCTAGGCCAGGAAGTGCCTGGCTGCAGACAGTAAGCAAGTGCTGTGAGCTAGATGCTCTCACGGGCATTCATTCTTTCACTGGGGAAACCTTAAGCACCCCTGTGGGTTCTGGTGGCAGGTGCTTTGGTTCCCATCCTGGCTCCACTGGTGGGAGTTTGGTTCATTCCAGCCCCTGTTCACAGGGTTGTGGTAAGGATCACTGAGCTGGAGCTGGGAAGTGTAGACTCATAGATTCTTCTGGAGGAAACTTTGAGGTCAGCCATCCACCCCACAACATCTCAGACAAATGGTCTTGCAGTTTCTGTGTGACTACATTCAGGGATGAGGCCCTTACTCCCTCACCATGCAGCCAAGTGGGAGGGGGAGGAGCCCAGGAGGTGGTCCAGGGTCTTGCCTGAATGGGACCAGAGTTTGGGGCTGTCTTCAGCCTTGAGTGGGGGGTGGGGGAAAGCAGCTGGGCCTGACCCTCATGTCTACTTCAAGCTGCCTCAGGCCTGCCTTCTGTTGACTCTTGCCTGCAGCAACACGGAATCCCCATCCCGGTCACCCCCAAGAACCCGTGGAGCATGGATGAGAACCTTATGCACATCAGGTGAGATGCTTCACCCACCCGTGCATCCTCTGCTTGCTCAGCAGAGCCAACTTTGGTGAGCACCTGCCTGAATGCTGTGCTGGCACCAGGATGTGACTGTGACCCCGACACACTGGTCCCTGCCCTTGTGGAATCTTGAAGAAGACAGACATGGGACCACCACTCACCCAATTCAGTCACTGCTGTCATTGCAGTTCCCCTGAGTGCCGTGGGGGGTGATGCTGTGTGCTAGGAGGAAGACAATGGAGACCTGGCCTCGTGGCGGGGCTGTTTCAGGGAGGACTTCTCTGAGGAAGTAGCGTTTGAGCTAAAACCTCAAGGATGCAGAGAGACCAGCCAGGTTGCAGGGAAGAGCCTTCAAGGCAAAAGGAACAGCATGTGTGAAGGTCTCACAGCCTTATGGGTACCTGAGAGCAGAGCCCCCGCCCCCCGGCCCCAGGGTTGGAGCCCTTGCACTATGCCCCAGAAGACTGAGGGAAATGCCTTGACCTCTTACTTGCAACCCACAACTTCCATGGCCAGCTAGGGTGGGCCCAGAATGTTCTAAGCAGGGTTGGTAGTGGTCTCTTTGGCAGAGAGAAAAGGGCAGCACAATTAGGGGTGTAGGGGGCACAGTTACGTCCCTCCCCTATTGACTCCCTGTTTTTCTTGTCCCTCTACCCCCCGCAGCTATGAGGCTGGAATCCTGGAGAACCCCAAGGTAATCCCCCGCCCTCCGCGCTGGCAGTCTGTGGTGGTAGCCCTGCTGCCGATGCTGACTGATGCATTTGTAGCCAGATTTGAAACTTCACGGGGGAGGGGGAGCATGGGGCTGGGGCCAAGCCCTGCCTGTGTTCCCCATCCCTCCCCACCCGGCCCCCCTTTGCCTGCCCTCTCAACACTGTGTTTTAAGACCCCCTCCCTCCTGTTCTTTTTCTAATTGCCGTTGGGATGAATAGGGAAGGAAATATTTCAGGGCAGCATAGAGGGAGAGAGTGTCATTGTCAGACAATAAAGAAGCAATTAGGCAGATGAGACACTTGTGGGAGGTTCCCAGCCTGTGCCCACCAGCTCTCAGCCCGCTGCCGCGATTCTAATGGGGGGGTGGCACAGATGAGAGCCTCAGGACCCATTTGTCTGGGTCCCTGCCCCACGCCCGCGGCAGCCTGCCCTGAGCCCCTCGTCTGAGCCAGGCCCTGTTTGAAGTTTAGGGTTTCTCTCCCCGGGGGGTTTCTCTTTGTATCTCCCCCTGCCCACCGTGGGAGGTGGGGTGGGGGAAGCAGGGCAAAATCTGTCATGGGAAGAGAGAAATCTCTTTGTCCCTGAGGGAATGTGACTCGGTTCCCTGGCTCAGCCCCACATCCCTGATGGCTGGTTTTGGGGCTGAGGGGCTGCTTGTCTGATGTTAGGGAGGAAGTGTACTGGGGAGGGGGCTCAAGCAGCTGGGCCTGGGACACCAAGAGGCCAGCTGGAAGGGAGGAGAGGATGCTGGGTGGTTTGGGGGGGGCAGGGAGAGTGTTTTCCTGGCTGTGTGAGCATCCTCATTTTGGGGTGCAAAAAGGGGGCCCAGAGAAATGACTCACCCAGCGCACCAGCTGCTCAGCGAGGAAGCAGGATGGTGCCTGTATCGCCCTGTCACAGGAGTGGTGCTCCTGTCTCAGGGGTTCCCCCACTGCCCACAGCCCAGAGGAGCCAGCTGACCCCCGCCTCCCTGCCCGCTCACCCGCTCTGCCCAAATATGTCACTCAGGAGAGCCCCGCACACTTGCCCCCTGGGAGCTGATGGGCCCCACGGGGCTGCTGCCTGCTGGCCACAAGTTTTTCCAGTTCATGCTCTGCTGACCCCACAACACTCAGGCCAGCCACCCCTAATTAGCCAGTCAGTCAGCACCCAGGGGGGTGGGGGGTGGGGTTGACTGGCACAGAGCAACTTGACTTCGTGGCAGGGCATCCTCCTGGCCCCAAACATGCTGGGAAGCCGCATGCTACCCCTCACCTGAGAAGAGACACCCCCAAAACAGACCACCTTAGACTGGGGGAGGAAAGCTGAGGCCAGGCCCGACATCATCCCTCGGGCAGTGCCAAGCGGCCGTGGCTTTAAGACACCTGTGTGGCCACCAGCAGGTCCTTTCCTCTCTTGTCTTATGAGGGTGTTGAGTGGATAAGTAAGTGCTAGAGAGTTTGTATTTATTAAGGACTCTGCCGCCCAAACTAGGTTTGAGGCTAGGAAGATGGAGTGGATAGTGGTTAATACTTGGATCCCAGAGATGGGAAACCTGGGTCTGAATCTCAGCCCTGCTTCTTATTGCTGTGCAACCTTGGGCAAGCTACCCAGCTTCTCTGATCATCTACTTCTCCATGCCCAAAATGGGAGAACCACAGGCCCTCCCTCCTGGGCGGTTGAGGCACTCAGTTTATCCCTGGCACAGAGCAAGGCCTCAGTCATGGAGCCTGGGGCCCTACCTGACTCAGGCCAGCTGAAATTCTTTTGGGAGGAAGCGGCTAGGGTCCCCTTAAGGACTGTCTCATCTCCCCAGGGAGAGGCTGTGCTGAGTATGAGTGGAGGGGAAACTCTTCCCTGCTGAGAAGCACCCCAGGTCCAGCCACTCTGGCCCTGGCCTCCCAGCCTACCCTGCTGTTGGGGCAGGGGCTCTGCGGTGGCCTCTAGCTGGCCTAGCCACGGGGGCCCCCCAGGGCTCCGTGTTGGAGGCCAAACCCCAGACCCACCTTGCCCCTCTGGAGCCCATGTTCTCCAATGGCCGGCTTGAGCATCCCAGGAATGAGGAGGTAGCATCCAGGGGCCTGGAGTGCCTCTTGCTCCACGGGGGAGAAGCACCTGCCTGAGCGGCCCTGGCCCCCTCGGGAGGCGCTCAGGGAGACAGAGCGTAAGGGAAACAAGGCCCCCTCCCCCTCTCCAAAAAAAAAGCCCTGAGACCTGCCGAAGGGAGGGCTTGAAGGCAGATGGCTGGGCCATTTTCTGCCTCCATGAGGGCTGATTGAAGGGCAATGAGGCAGCTAATGTGAAGAAAGATAGAAATTTACTTGCTTTAACTTCATACGGCCCACAGTGAAAGAGTTCATTCAGTCGCCGGCCCCTCCATATCTGATGGGTGAATAAACCATTTGCAGCATCGACCATGCCTCTACATCATGGTTTAGTTCATGGGCCATTTGCTTCCAATTTCTTCTTCTCGGGCCCTGTTTCATGCTTTCTTTCGCCCTCTCCCCTCACCCCCCAACTCTCTCTCTCTCTTTTTCTTCACTCTCTTCCCTCCCCACGGCCCCCCTCAACCAAAGATGACATTGGAAGTGAGCCCTCCCGCTGGGGGGGATAAATAGATGGCATTGATACTCAGCAACAAACTATTTGTCATTTGAACTGGGCTTTTAGGAGCGAGAGTAAAAAAGAAGGCAGGCGCCCAAGCCACCTTGGAATGCAAAGCAAATGTCAGTTTATTTCTATTTAGTTATTTTATTTAATCGGTGCTGTCAGGTGCCCGCCAGCGTGTTGCAAGCCCCTTGCCAGCTGCTTCCGACTTCCACTGTAGAGTCTGGGGACTTGCCTCTTCCGGAGTTTTCCCACCTCCTTCCAAATGCAAACCTTCTCATTCTCTGACTTTTGTTCTGGGCTCAATTAAGAAGTGTGGCAGGAGAAAGTGACAAGCACAAAACTGAAAACGGATGGGCAGGCACGAAGCAGGTGGAGGTGGGAGAGGTGGGGTTGTCAGACTATCCCAGTGAGGGGTCCACTGGAGACCCTTGTTTGAGTTAAGCCTGGGCTGGGGGGCTAACAGGAGTACCAGGCAGGCAGGGAAGGCACTGTGGAGTCTTGTCAGCCACCCAGAGGTCCAGCAGTAGTCCTAAGCTTCGATCATGTGGCCTTTGACTAAGAATTGGCCCTCCGGCCTGTCTGTGCCCAAGTGTTTGGCAGAGCCCAGAAGGGGTTGGGGAGCCTGATGCCCCACCCATGGCTAATGATGCGGAATTTTCTGGCTATACGCCTCACACTGCTTCTCAGCTCCCGGTTACTTAAAGCAGCTAGAGAAGAACCTCGTGTGGTGGACAAACCACCAGGCTGGGAGTCCAGAGACGCCGAGTCTGCCTGCCACACTGGCGGTGATGTGCAGTGTGATTTGGACAAGCTGCTTCTCAGGCTTCGGTTTCACATTTGTTCGATGGCAGCATCAGGCTGGGGGTCCTTAAGGACCCTTCTGTCTCCTTGGGTTTCTGTCTTTGAGGTCAGCTTAGGGCACTTGTTTCCACCTTACAGATGGAAACAGATGAAGGCATGCTGGCCCTGAGTCATGCAGCACTTCAGGGACGGCAGGGAGGAGGCTCCGTCACAGACAGGGCAGGGAGGAGGCTCCGTCACAGACAGGGCAGGGAGGAGGCTCCGTCACAGACAGGGCAGGGAGGAGGCTCCGTCACAGACAGGGCAGGGAGGAGGCTCCGTCACAGACAGGGCAGGGAGGAGGCTCCGTCACAGACAGGGCAGGGAGGAGGCTCCGTCACCGGCCCCCATAGATGCTCAGGCAGAGACTGAGCTAAAAGGATCCATGGTCCCAGTTTGCCCGAGACTGAGGATTTTGCAGGGGTTTCCTGGGCAATCTGGGATGGTTGATCACCCTAGTGTCAAGCTGGCAGGCAGAGTGACCACAGGTGAGCAATCAGGCCCTCCTGATGGCCCCACCTCTCGCAGGGAGGGTTGGCCTCTCCTGGAGGGGCTTCCCTCTGCAGAGCGCGTTAACAGTCCGCATCCGGCTTTCCCTTGCATCTTCTTGTGTGTTCTTCATGTCCAATAAAAAACACAAAAACTGTCCATTCTTTTTAAATTGTAAGATAGCCAAGAGCAGTTATTTCCCCCATTTTACAGATGAGGAAACTGAGGCTCAAAGAGGGAAAGCAACTTGCCCAGTCTCCATGGCCTGGGGTCTTGACTCCCAGCTTGAGGGGTATTTTCCACCACTCTGAAATTCAACACAAGTCTGTCGTGGGCCTTGTGGGTTCCCTGCCCTGTGCTCGGTGCCAGGGACTCGGCGGGGAACAAGTGGATGTGGTTCACGCCTGCACAGGACTCACCGTTGCAGCTACAGTCACTTCCCCTCAGCCTCAATCTCTTCATCTGTAGATGGGGTAACAGTGGTACGCTTTCCTACCAACAGGGTGACTGCAGATAGAAAGTGACATGTGAATGTTTGCAAGGACTTAAACCGAAGATGTGAGGGACTCCATTGCCCAAAGTGTTGGCAGGTGGACAAGAACAGCTGGGCCGTGGGTACCCACAGGAGGGACTTGAGCAGTCAGACCTAAGGGGCCCTTGTCCCCCCAGTGGCAAGTATCCAAGCCACAGCCTGCGGGAGCCTCCAGACGTGGGGGGGTATTTTGAGAGTCCCCGGCAGCAAATGTGCCTCTGTGGCTGCATGGAGACAAGGCCCATTTTCCAACACGCCCAAGAAAAAATATACATAAAGGTTGATGTGTTTTCAAATGGGTTTTTGCTTTGCTCTTCTCTTTTCTCCCTGTGAGTATTAACCTTGGGGACCCTGAGAACGGCTCTGCTCGCCGGAGCACCTGCTGGGGTCACGCATAGTCATTAGCTTTGCGGTCAGTGCAGAATAAACCCCAATTCCCAGCGCCAGGGAGAACGTGCGGGCCGGCTCCCAGGAAGTCCGTGGAACGCTGCCTCGCTCCTCCAAAGTCACACTTTTTCCTGCCTGACTTGTTCCTCTACTGCTATTCTACCTCCAGCTGTGGGGGCGTCAAAGAAAAAGATGAGATCAAGTTGAGGGGAAAAATTGTCTGATTTCTTGAGCCATTTGTTTCCCAGGCCCCTGGCAAGCAGGGCTGGCTTGGGGCTGGGGGCTGGGGGGCATGCTGGGCCTGCAAGCTGGTGGGGACATGCCAGCAGCCCCCTGGTTCTGGAATGGGGAGAGTGGGGTTGAGGCCTGCCAGAGGCGGGGCAGGGACTGGCACGGGATGCCTGGCTCTGGCACCCCATTCTCCTACCTCTTTCTGTCTTTTGTCAGAACCAAGCCCCTCCAGATCTCTACACAAAGACCCGGGACCCAGCCAAAGCCCCTGACAGCCCTGACATCCTTGAGATCCAGTTCAAGAAAGGTACATCCCCACCCTTCAGGATTTAAAGACATTGATGATTGGGATCTTAGCCCCTTTTCCATCCCTGCCTGGGAGGCTGGGCACAAGTCCTCTACACACCTCGTACGTTCCTGAAAGCAAGAGTTCAGGCAGAGTGTCTGAGGGATCCTAGCTGCCCCCTGTCCTAGACTATGATCTATAGAAACATCTAGACTCCAGAGGAAAGCAGATGGGCCCTCAGCTGCTCATCACACTGGGTCATGGACACAAGATCCAGAGTGAGTGTACTCCAGTCCCCAAGCAACCCCTTGCCAGCTGTGGGGCATTGGGGAAGTCACTCAACCTTCCTGGGCCTCAGTTTTCTCATCTGTAAACTGGGGATAAAAGAGTGCCCGCTGCCTTTAGTTTTCATAGTTGTAGAGGGAGGGCTGCATGAGAAGCACCCAGCACAGGGCCCTGGCACTGAAGAGGTGCTCAGCAAGTAATGAGTCTTAAAGAGCCAGCCCCAGCGACCCTTCTGCTAGAGCCTGAGCTAGTCCCAAGTTAGCTGCTCACTGCCTCATCCCCAACCCCGGTTTCAAAGCTGCATCCATTCCCACCCCCCTTGGCAGGGGTGAGCATCCCAGTCTCCTCCTCGTCTTCACTGCTATCCGCAAGGAGTGTTTGCTGGCCTAAGTGCCAGCCCTGAGCCAGGCATGAGGGACAGCCTGAGATAGTATGTCTTGCCCTGGAGGAAGGAAGGGAAGAGAAGGTGTGCCTCGTAACAACAAGAGTAGCAGGCCCAGGCTCAGAGTGAGGGCTTAGGGGTCTGACAGGAGGACCTTCCCAGAAGGCTGCAGAGAGAGATCAGGTAAGCTTCCTGGAGGAGGTGGTGCTGGATCTCGGCCTCAGAGGCTTGGCAGGAACTAAGAGGAGGCAGGAGGGCATCCCAAGGCCAGGCAAGGAGACTGACCTGCCGTCCGAAAAGCAGCTTCTCAGGCTGGAGCAGGGGCAGAGGGAGAATTGTGCCCAGAGATGCCAGGGCACCTCAGAGATGGGGTTCAGAGCACACTCCCTCACACCAGGGCAACCTTGACAACCAGTTGACTTCCCCGCTCTGGGCCTACTCATCTGTAAAATCGGCTCACAGGTGCCAAGACTGGTGTTCCACAGTGTTGTTGTTAGCTGCCGATCCAGCCCTGACTCGTGGGGACTCCGTGTACAGTGGAATGAACTAATGCCCAGTCCTGCACCATCCCTGCGATCGCTTGTGGATCAGACCGTTGTGATCCACAGGGTTTTCATGATTTTCGGAAGTCAATCATCAGAACTTTCCTCCGAGTCTGTCTTAGTCTGGAAGCTCTGCTGAAGCCTGTTAAGCATTGTAGCAATACCACGGCTTGGGAAATAGAGGCTGTTTGTACTTTAATAATCTACCTCTCTGGGGCCTTTCCCAAGAGCCTGGCCAAGCCAGTGGGCATCTTCATCCTTCCCCTCCATCTGCTCAAAGCCTGGAATTTCTCACCGCTCAGGGGCCAGAGACCTTGGTCTGAGGCCCCTAAAGGCAGTTGCAGCTCTAAGTCCATCTGATGCCCACATTGTCTGACCCAGGCCTTGCTAGCAAGTGTGGGCCCCCTTGGGCATCAACCCTCAGAAGACGGGTGGGACAAAACTAGGTGACACCCCACCTTTCCCAGCAGGTGCCCCCAGGCCCGGGGAGAGCTGGGGGGGTGGGAGCTGAGCCAGAGGCAGTGGAGGGTCTCAGGGCACGGGTCTCTGGCAGCCCTTCCTCAAGGAATAGGCAGCCCTTGGGCTGAGCTGGAGAAGAAATGTGATCCATTTTAATGATTTGGGGACCGTCTGGAAAAAAAATAGACGGGAGGAGCCCTGCTCTGACTACTCCCCATTCATCCTCTAGGTAATTTATTTGAAGTTTTAATCTAATTATTAACTATTTTAAAGGCTAAGAGGCTTTTTCCAGCAGCAGCACCAACAATGTCCCTCCCCTTCTGGGCAGGCCCCATCCAAGGCCCCAGCGACGGCTGATAATAGGAACCGGGGGGAGAGAAAAGGAGAGGGGAGAAGCGGGGGGTGGCGAAAGGGGCTTAAGGTTCATTATTGGGCAGACTTACATTTAATAGCAATTTACAACCAAGTTATAAAACCCCTGGAAATGGGGGTTAAGAACGGCGAGGCTGACAGCGCCTTGAGGGAAGCCCCTCCAAGCGGCGCCTGGCTAATAAAGACTCGAAAGGCGCCATTGAGCCGTGATTGGCACCCGATCGCTGGCTACATGGTAATGAGTCGGGCAGATGGGTGGGGGATTAGCCGCCAACTTTGAACAGCTTTTCTTTGTCACTGTTACAGCTCTCTTGTTAGCCCCCTAATACATTTATTGCTCATTTCACACCGCTAGAGAAAGTGCCCCTTGCTATTCAAAGTCAACCCTGAACCCACCCACCGCCCCCTCACCCCCCTGTACACAGCCCTTCCCTCCCCGAGCAGTGGCTGCCTCCCTCCTGCCATCCCAGACCTGACGTCTCAGGATTCATGGACGCCCCCAACACCTTGCCTGCTGGGGCGGGCACCATTTCACCCCATCAATCAGATGGTGGTGAGCGGGTCTGGGGTGCCGGGTCGGGGGCGCTGGGGTCTGCCTGACAGACGTGTCAGGGGGCTGTGTGTGTGTGTGTGTGTGTGTGTGTGTGTGTGTGCGCGCGCCCAGCCGCACCTCAGCCAGGCGGCCTCCGAAGCTGGTGGGACAGAAGGTGCTCCCGGCGTAAGACAATGGTGGAGCGTGAAATTCAATTAGTTCAGGGCCTGGTTCCAATTTCACAGCCCCTAAATGCAAAAGGGGCAAAGAGAATGGGAAGGGTGGGGGAGAGCGTTTTTATTGCATTTTCCCTTTCATTCTGGGGGGCTTTCTCGCCCCTTCTCTCCCCCCAGCAGGCCTCAACCTGCACAGGGCTTTTCAAGGAGTCATTTGGAGTCCATATCTGTCACATCCATTTAAGGCATTGCGGGTGGAGGGGAGAGGGCGGGGTGGCAGGCGTGGGGCTTCTCCGCCAAGCTTTGGCCCAGAGGCCCACTGCCGTCTCCTCCTGCCCCAGGGGTCCCTGTGCAGGTGACCAACATCAAGGATGGCACCACCCACTGCACATCTTTGGAGCTCTTCATGTACCTGAATGAAGTCGCGTGAGTGTCCACAGCCCTACCCAGCCTCCTGGGAAACCACAGAGATGGTCACCACCTGAGACTTAGGGTCCAAGGAGGAGAGGGGAGTCTCCTCTGCCTGTGTCCTTAAGGCAGCCTTGGCTGCAGCCCCATAGGGTCTCCTAGACTATAAGGCAACTAGTTTGACAGGAGAGTCCTGGGTGGCCCTTGTTTAAATCCCTTAGCCTTGGAAGGCAGCAACCCCAGGAAGTCTGCTGCCCACCAGGGACAGTTAGGCTGGGGCTTCCAAGCCCACAGCTGGATCTGAGACACCCTGGTAGAAGGAAAGATGCACAGAGGTTAGCACTGGCACCAGACAGACACAATGGAATTACATAATTACCAGAGAGAGGTCATGGAAGAAGCAAATTGAACTCACTGAGCAACCCAGACAATCCATCTCTGGGCCTCAGTTCCCCCACCTGTACGATGGGAGGTTGCACCAACGGGCCTGGTTCTGATGTGCTTCAAGTCCTGCATCCTAAGATGGAGCCTGTCCCCCTGCATGTGGCTCTGGGGACACAGCCAGGCTCCCGTGTGGCACTGCACACTGCAGCAGCCCTGCAGCCAGGCTGACGGTGTCCGACACCAAGCCTGTGGTAGCACCTGGTCCAAGTGACCATTTCTCCCACAGGGGCAAGCATGGTGTGGGCCGCATCGACATCGTGGAGAACCGCTTCATCGGAATGAAGTCTCGAGGTGAGTCTGCTCACTTGTCTTGGGGGCACGCCAACTCTCAGCGACCCCAGAAGTCCCTGGGACCCCCTGTCCCATTCAGGTGTTACTACTCCCATGCTACATGGGTGACCTGTCTGTCTTCAGTTTCCCTCCTGTAAAGTGGAGATAGTGAGCCCCTTGCCACTGACTTCCCAAGCACAGGGCCTAGACGTTGCTGGGGGGAGCCCAGAAGCATCCTGGAGACACTCTGAGGAGAGGGGAGGCCACAGGCCAGGCCTAGAGGTCAGGCTGTCTTGTGTCCCAGGCGGGCCAGTGAGGTTTGGAGGCGGACCGTGCAGGGCTGATTTCGTGGTTATTAAGGCTTCATTGAGGAGGCTGGACAGGCAAGGCGGGAGTCCTGCCAGCGGTGGGCGCTGCGGGCTGCATGGGCCCTGAGAGCTGGCCAGGACTTAGAGGCCTGTCTCAGGGACAGAAATAGCTGAGGGCTCTGCCCAGGTTTCTGCCACAGTGTGGAGTGACGTGACCTTGGCTGGTCTTCTAGGCCACCCAGCCCTGTATCCCCCATCTGGCTGGGTCTAACGGGGGAGGGGGGAGTCGTTGGTCCCCACACAGCTGCCTCTGTTTTCTGTTAGTGATCAGAGCCCTGTGATGTCCTTTGTCAGTCACTACAGTGTCTGAGCTCTCGGTTACTCACTGTGTCATCTTGACCACGTCACCCTCCTATCTGGGACTCAGTTTCCCCATCCAGACAAGAGGATGTCAGGTTGCTGTGGCTCTGCCAGTTTGCAATAAAGCAGTTCTGTGACCTCTGGGGGCTCTGAGAGGGAAGGGGCAAGGTTTCAGCAGTTAGGGCCCCTGAATTGGGCACCTGAATTTTAAAATATTGGTGGTGGGGTTGAGGGTCCCCCGTTTTGGTAGGTGTTCAGATTGCTTTGCTTAGTGTCATAAAAAGATAACACAACAAAATGAAACTAGGCCAAGGTATAGTCGTGGCCCTTATCTGGGGTTTTTCACTAAGATTCAAAAATTCAAAGGCACTAATCATTCCCGGATTTCAGCTGCTACAAAAGGGCAGTAGTGGTCTGGAAGCAGAATGCTTGGGGTTCACATCCCAGGTTTGCCCTGCCTTGCCGAATGACCAAGAACTAGTCACTTGTCATCTCTGGGCCTCAGTTTCCCCAAGTGTAATGTGGTAGGGCTGGAGGCAGGAGTTGCATCATTTCTGCTCTGACCTGTTTGGGGTTTATCTTAAAAGGTGTGGGGCCGGGGGAAGAGAGGCGGCTGCTTTCCTTTTTCCTGTGGTTTTTTTCTTCCTAACTGAAACTCTCTTGGGAAGGCCTTGTCACGAACAGTATTGCTAATTAGCTGCTCCCTTTTATCCTTGCCTACCTTTGTCTCTTACCGGTATTAACATCTGATGAAATATCCCTTTGTCTAAACCAGCCCTTTGGAGTCAGCACAATGTAAGTCCTTCATGGCAGAGCCGGGAGGGACCTTGGGGATGTAAGAGGCCAGCACCCTTATTTTACAGATGGGAAAGCCAAGGCTCCTGGAGGGGAGAGAGGGCTTGCTCAAAGTCACAGGCATGTCAGTGGCAGGGCCAGGACTGACACCCATACCTAGAGAGGTATGGAGCGAACGGCTAAGAGCTTGGGCTCTGGAGTGGGACAGACCCCAATTCAAACCCATGTGTAATAGCAGGAACTGGTGCAGTGGACAGGAGCCTTGGTGGCGCAGTGATTAAAAGTGCTTGACTGCTAACCATAAAGTCTGCAATTCCAACCCACCAGCCGCTCCATGGGAGAAAGATGTGGCCGTCTGCTTCTGTAAAGATGACAGCCATGGAAACCCTATGGGGCAGTTCTACTCTGTCCTATAGAGTTGCTGTGAGTCGGGAGGGACTTGATGGCAACGGTTTGTTTTTGTTTTTTTTGGTAAAACGGAGTTATTTCATAAGCAGTGGTCGGCCCACAAGGGGATACCAGGAAAGAGTAAAGGCAGCTGTGCCCTCTGGGAAGTGTCAATAGAGCTCAGAGGTGCCCAGTATGGCCCCTATTGTCACACCCCTCCCCTGCCCATGGCAGGCATCACTAATCCATTGTGGCACTATCCTGTTGAAAGTAGATGTGGTCTCAGAGTTGCCAACAGCCACTGCCTATAGGTTAGAGTTGGCACATGTGATGTTAATTCTTTACCTTCCTTTGTTGGAAAGATAAGGGCTGGTCTGGGGTGGCTCTGTGAAATGGCATTGGCTGGGGGAACTGAACTGAAGACAGTAATCACAGAAGGATATAGTGAGGAAGGCCTGGACAGGGCCATCTGTTCTGCGAAGGCCTACTGTGGGAGTTGGGAGTAGAACAGCTCCCAACTGGTAGGATATGAAGTAGACAGGGTGGGGTGGGGGCATTCCAGGGAGAGTGGTCAGGAAGCATATAGGAAGTGCCTGAGGTGGCCTGTTGGGTAATGGGTGGGGTCTGATGGGGCAGAGTCCCTAGAGACCTGGGAAAGGCACACTGAGGAGCTGGTGTAGAGGGTCAAGGCTTTGGTGTCAGATCTGAGTCCCAATCTTGGCTCCATCACCATTGGGAAAGCAGTTTAGCCTCCCTGAGCCTCAGCTTCTCCATCTGCAAAATGGGTTGTTGTGGGGATCAAATGCAGAGAGCTCTTGACACATAGCAGGTGTCATGCCTGGATGATAGATTTACCACCTTTTTCCCAGACCTGGGGTCATTATCACCCTAGAAGGCCAAAGCCATGAGAATAGCAGTCTCTTCTGACTCCTTTGGTTCTTTAATACCCACCCAAGGAAAAGATTCCTAGAGCAGTCTTCACTTTGCCCAGATACTGTGTGTGTCTTCAGGGAGGTGTCCCTAAAGGCATAGAATTTAGTCTGTGAGTTGTCCAGTCTTTTGGGAAGGAAATCAGAATTCTGACTCTATAAACTTGCTATGTGACCTTAGGCTAGTTGCTTTTCCTGTTTTCAACTCCACCTGTCAAAAGAGGGGCCAGGCTAGGTGGTCTCAACATCTCCCTCGAAGTTCTGACTTGCCCATTCTCTTGCTTGGGGTGAGGGGTGGGAGAAGAAAGTTACTTTTTAATTTTAGGGTGGTGTCTCGTTTTTGTCTCCACCCCCAAATAATTAGTTGGTGAGAAAGAGAGAAAGAATGGGAGCAGTGAATTAAGGTTCCTGTAAAAGCATCATGGATTCCCCCACGATGAGGTTTTTATTAAGTGTATAGTAATGGGAGAAGCTGTTAATCATCGATTATATTGAGGGCAGAGCCAGGAAGATGCTATTGTCTGTATCTTGGTGTGCAAGGGAAAAATGTCATTTGTATTGATTTTACAAAGCTCGTAATTGAAATTCGTTAAGGACTTGTTTTTTCTGGGGAGGGGTAGAGAGTAGGGCAGCTTTAGTGCCCTGGGTCTGGGACAGCCTGGTCAGCGGTGCTTAGGGACCAAGGGTCAGAGGGGCAGGGGGCTGGGGAAGCTGCAGGTGGAGTAGCTTTCGCAGTATTGTGGCTGTTCACATCGTCATTATCACATTATCTTTTTAACTCTGGAGGGGGGCTAATTAAGTGAAGTAAATGAAATCAGTGGGGAGGAGAAGGGGGGGCAAAGCAGGCAGGAGGGAAGCAGGGGAAGAGCCAGCACGTGTCCTTCCACTCACCTTCTCCCTCCTTCTCTCTGGCCCAGACTTCTCCAGCAAGCTCACTCCTCTCCTCCCGGCCCTGCCCCACCTATCTCACCTCTGCCTGCTGCTGCCTGGATCTTCTGGGTTCCACCTCCTCTCGCCTTTCCTTTCTAGCTCCTCTTTCCTCTGCCCTTTGCTGACTCCCTGCTTCTCTCCCTCCCCTTTCCTCTCCTCTGCTCCCTCGTTGCTTGGTTTCACCACTGCACTCTACCCTTTTTTTTCCAGTCCCCCTTCTTTCCTCCTTGCTCCTCCACTTTTTGGCTGAGAAGAAACAAGGGCAGCCCACCCACTTACCCATGTGTCCACCCACCTGTGCAGCTCATCCAGAGGCCTAGCTCAGACAGAACATTCCAGGCCCAGACAGGGAGTGAAGGAGGCCTGTGAAGCAAAGGGGTTCACAATCTCAGAGACATGGGGTGGACAGACCTAGAGGTCTACCCTGATCCCCCACAAGGCAACAGGAGTGTGGAAGATAGCTAGAGTCCCACCCTGACTGCTCCCCCATCACCATGGCAACCACCTCCATCCTTGGCCCTGGTACCCATGAGGGGAGCCCTTGGGCTCCAGCCAATCTCCCTTTCCTTGGTCTTTCCAAATCCCTTCCTCTGGATACTGTTTTCCCAAAGGACCAGAGCCTCTTGGAAAGACTGGGGAGGTGGCAAGGGGTGTGTGTGGGCTCTCATAGTGCTGGTGCATGTGCCCCAGCCTCCCCCCGAGTTGTCAGATCCCACTCAGTCCTGCCGAATTGCTCAATCTGAGCTAACCTGGCAGCCTCAGGAACAGATGAGAAGAATTTAAGCTGCAGCAGCTGTTTTGGTCCCTGCCTCCTCCTCCTTGGTCCACTAGTCCACCCCCCACCCCCGCCTGGCCACCCCCAGCTCCTCACCCTTCTCCCCACTTCCCCCCTTCCTGGCAGTAATTATGGTGTGATTGAAGCTGCTCCACTGAGAACTGCTGACACCTCCGTCTTTTTCCTGTAAACACGGGGAGATGAAAATAGACACTTGGAGCCACTGTGCATGTCACTCTGAAGATGTCTGTTGTCTCTTCCACGGCGACACCGAGACTCAGCTGTCATTTCCTTCTTCTTTTGGCACAGTGGTTTATACGCTGACTGTCAAAAGCCCTAAATCCAGAGTCTTTTAGCATCAGGTTTCTGTCACCGATTTTTTTTTAAGTCATTTTTTTCCAGAAGAAATACACAGAAATCATCTGTACCCCCTGCACCTGTGGAGAGGAGCAAGACGATCTTTAAAATGCACTCACACACACACACACACACGCTCACACACGCAGGGACACGTGAAAGCAGCAACCCCAAAACAAGCTTTTTGATCAGTCCCAATTAACTTTAACACCTTCTAAGAAAAGAAGTAGGAATATTAATTGGGCTGGTGTGTTTACTGGCTGCTGGCTTTTCTTCTTGCCCACGACCCTTCCTGAGGCTGCCTCAGAGGGTTGACAACCATGGAGGCTGGTGCTGTGGACTCAGGCGGAGGCCCTCTCTCCCTGCACTGGCCTCGCTTTCCTGGGGTCAGCTGTGATAGGCCAGTAGCAGGGAGACCTTGGTTGAGTCACATCCCTTCCTCCCTGGAAAGTAGAGCTCCCTCCAAGCTTTGCACACTGCCTGTCTTCTCCCTCTGGACTGTTGAAAGATGATGTTGTGGCGCTGGCCTGAAGTGTTTTAGAGCCAAAACCTCAGTATGTATACTGTACTGGGAAGACAGTGTGTCCAGACACTCACCCTCCAAGCAGGTCTCAATGGAAGTTAGAATGTAAGAGCAGCACCAGTTGCCTGGGGCTCAAAGAGGCGACTGAGAAGGGCCAAGAATACATAGCAAAGGCAAGCAACCTGTACAGGTGTAAGTTGCTGTGGGACTTCTAGCTCCAAGCCCCAACCCTGCAAATACGGCTTGGACAATGGCCCATAGCTGATCCGGCTGCAGACAGAAAAGCAGGAGGCAGCCTGCTTCCAAGAGCTGAAAGCAAAGAGAGCTCCTGCTGGGCCTGGGATGGCACTGCTACAACTACCTGTGGTCCATATAAGGACTAGCTTGGCAAGTTTCTGGGTTTTTCCAAAATGTGGCAAAACACGTTAGAAGGCTGGTTTCCAAACCAATAAGTATTGAGTTCTTAATGTGTGCCAGAATGAGAACGCCAGTAGGCCTTTGTCAATATCTGGCTTTCGGTGGTTCTTGGAAAATTACATTATTCTTGGTGATGAAGTTTCTAAGATAACTGATAACATGGCCCTTTAACTTTGTCGTTGTTTCTGCCATTTTGGAAATTGATATTTTCAAACATTCTGCACAAGTCCGTCTTTGTAAACAGGCTGCTGAACCACTAGGGCTTTCTCAGTGGCTTGGAGCCATCAGGAGCAACTTTGTGGAACCACACTGCCCTTGCAGGGAGTGGCCCTGGCTCTGTGTCGAGTTCTGGTGTCTGCTCTTTATAGGTTTTCTGTTTCCCTCCTGTTCTCTGGTGTCAGCAGTGGCTTTTCTCAGGCGTGTGTTGGTCTCTGCCTTCATCAGCCTTCCTGCCCCCTCTTGACTTGTGCTCTGAGCTGCTTGGCAGGAATGGATAGTTGAGCGTGTTTGAGCTTTATTTTCAAGAGGGATGCTGTGGCTGAGTGAAGGCCTGAGGAGCTCTCTAGAGAGCTGAGGGCTTGGGCCTTGTGCGAAAACTTAGGGATACTGGTGTTTTGCTGTCAGAGAGGCCACTTTCCACCCAAAGATCACAACTCGATTCAGAACAGTAGAGATGGCCTAAGAGCTGGGTCCCACACAAGGGACATGGGGTGGCCTCTTTTGTGGCACAGTATGATCGTATCAACCATTATACTGTATAGGCTTTACACACATATGCCCACTGAGACCAGGATATCAGGGGTTTACAGACGAGCAAACCAAGCCCCAGAGAGGTTCTCTTTCCTCGGAAACACCTTGGGACCACGGTAATACCCAGATTTCTCTTCCACTACCTCAGCTTTCAGACTTGCACGTTTCCTTTGGTGCTTTGGTCAGGATTTGGTCACTTTTGCCAAAGGCCCTGAGAGACAACCTGGAGTGGAGGTGGGAAAGCCAGATGCTGGTCCTGGCTCCCTCTCTAGTAGGCTAGATGACCTAGGGCAAGTCACTTCCCTCCCCAGGCCTCAGTCTTCCCATCTGTAAAATGGCATGTTGGACCAGACTGGTGATATAAGGACTGCTCAGTGAAAACCTTGGTGGTGCAGTGGTTAAGAGTTCAGCTGCTAATCAAAAGGTCGGCAGTTCAAATCCACCAGGTGCTACTTGGAAACCCTATGGGGAAGTTCTGCTCTGTCCCATAGGGTCACTATGAGTCAGAATCAACTCAACAGCAATGGATTTGGGTTGTTTTTTTTTTTTTTTTCCAGTGGAGCCCAGGGTTTGCAGAGGGGCCTTGGCTGTCTCTTCTCTATGCTAGACTTCTGCTTAAGACTGTGATTGAATAATAGGTTTGCAGCTAAAAGTTAGGAAAATACTAGCCAGGTTAATTCCAGAAGGCCTTTCCTGCAATTTCTGTGATTCCAAGGCTTAAAGATGGAAGACTGAAGTTCTCACAGGAGGAAACTTCTGGGTCAGTCACATAAAGGACTCATCAGATAAATTTTCCAACGTCCCCTTTGGACTCCAGAGTTGAAATGATCTCATTTTTGTTTTTATAAAGCAACCAGTGCAGGAAGACAGTGGTTTCAGGATAACTGAAAACGTACCCCTTTAATGCTGTAATATTATGTGGTGGGCAGAAAGGCGCCTTGTGGGGTAGAATTAGTGGGGGTGGAGGCAGTTATTGCCCCTCCTCATTGGGACAGGGGACGCAGAGCAGGTTTGCCCAAGGCTGGGGTAAGGAGTCTGGAGTCATGTGAGCTTGAGCAAGTCGTGGTGCCTTAGTTTCCTCAAATGTGGCATGGTGCTACAACTGGGCCTTCCTCATAGCACCATGGTCAGCCCGGGACCAGGCGCCTCCATGTCCCTTTGGAGACCACGTGGTCCGAGCAGATTGTTTTGCAAAGGGAGGGGCCTGAGGTGAGGGAGAGGGGACCTGAGCAAGACCCCTCCTCCCCCAGGCCTCTGGGTTTTGGCCCTAATAACCAGTTGACGTGCCAGGCAGCAAACACTGGTGACGGACTTGGGAGCTTAGATTCTGTTCCCAGCTCCACCTGGGGCCAGTCTCTTCTGGTGGGCTCAGTTTCCCCATCTGTACAGTGGAGTCCACACGGGTGATTGCTCAAGCCCTTCACCACCTTAGCAGTCAGATTTCTCTGGAGAGATGAGGCTGGAGGGGAGCCACCAGTGGAAGCCAGCATATGTGTGTACGTGTGTACACGTGTGTGCGTGTGTGTGCAGTCGTCCCCCTCCCCTGGCTCCCTGGTGGAAGGGAGGAAGGGATATTTGGGGCCCTGGGCTCCACCATAGTTGGTTTAATTGCAGGTTTTCAGCTGTGGGCCGGTGGGCATGCACTGGGAAGGAGGGGGGAACTGTTCCGAAACCCTGTCATTTTCCAGCGTCTGAGGGCCTCTTCAAAGGGGGGCATCTAGACATTTTCTCCACAAGCTGCAGAGTGGACTGTCGTGGCCCCAGCATGAACATAATGACAGATGCACTTTGTAGCAAGCTGGGAGTGAATGGGTCCGACTGGCTTGTCTCCTGTCAGACAAGTCATTATTATTTTTTTTTTTTTCATCATTTGCTGACAGTTTGGGTTTCATGTGTTTGTCTCTTTTTTCTCCTTTTCCCCCTGCCTGGAAAAATGGCTAGGTATCTACGAAACCCCAGCAGGGACGATCCTCTACCATGCTCATTTAGACATCGAGGCCTTCACGATGGATCGGGAAGTGCGCAAAATCAAACAAGGCCTGGGCTTGAAATTTGCTGAGCTGGTGTACACCGGTACGTAAGCCTCTGCAGCTGCCCACCCAGCTCCCCAGCCTACCCCCTCTCCGCCCTTTCTGGCTTTCTGGCCTTGCCCTCCGCTCCCTAACAAAATGGCACCTTCCTTCCAGTCCTGCCCCTCCCGTTACCATCCTCTTGGAGAACCAGAGAGATGCAGGTTGAATAGGGTCGAGAGAAGGCAGGGGAAGAGGGAGCAGAGAGAGGATGTCAGGACATGTCCTGGTCTTGGAGTGTCCTCCTGAGGTGCCTGGCTGCTCCCCTAACCTAGGATCTATATGACTCTTGAGGCCCAGGAAACATCACGGTGTTATTACAACGGCAGCCAACTTTTATCAGCAAGGGCCAGGCGCCGGTCACTGTGTGGGCAAGAGGCACTGTCCCATAGAGTCCTCTCATCTTTCCTAGAAGATCTACAGATCATTTTACAGATAAGGAAACAGAGGCTCACAAGGGGAAGTAGCTCAAACAAAGTTATGCAATTGAAAGTGGCCAAGCTGAGATTTGAACCTAGGTCAGCCTGTCTCCAGACAGAACCTGTAGCTACTACATGAACTGCCTCAAGGGCAAAAACTCCCTTGACCAAGAGCTCAGACCCAGGCCTGAACATTGCATAAGTCAGAGCTTAACCACAAAACACCGGGCGGACACCACACGCCCAGCCCCACGTGGAAGGATCAGTGGACATTAGCAGCATCTAAACTCCCACCAGCCCCGTGTGGGTGGGTCTTCACTTTCCAGGTGAGGTGACTTGATGTCACAGAGCTGCAATCCAGGCCTCCTGACTCCAAATCCCTCCCCAGTGTTGCGTAACAGGGGTCGGCAAACTATAGG
This sequence comes from Dugong dugon, assembly GCA_030035585.1. Classification (NCBI taxonomy): domain Eukaryota; kingdom Metazoa; phylum Chordata; class Mammalia; order Sirenia; family Dugongidae; genus Dugong; species Dugong dugon. The sequence goes on from CM057471.1 coordinate 75,155,781, forward strand.
CCACAGGCCAAGCTGTCGCCAGCTTTTGTTCAGCCCGAGAACTAAAAATAGTTTTTACATTTTTAAATGGTTGGAAAAAAAAATCAAAAGAAGGATATTTGTGACATGTGAAAAAATTCTATGAAATTCAAATTTCAATATCCATAAATAGTTTTATCGGAACACAGCCATGCTTGTGCGTTTGCTGGCTGCCTGTTGCTGGTTTCCACCACAGCGGCAGAGATGAGCAGCTGTGAGAGAGACCATATAACCTGCAGAGCCTAAAATATTTACTGTCTGGCCCTTACAGAAGTTTGCTAACCTCTGCTCTATAACGTTCATGTATCACCAATTTGGGAAATCACCGAACAGCCCCTCTGAGCTGTTGTGGGGACAGGCTGCTGCCAGAGGCCAACCTTGGCATCTGTAGGGGCCTGGACATCAGGGGGATGGAACGTAATGTTAATCTAAAGTTAATGTTCATAATAACTACCTGGGACAAGCCTGCTCTCCACAGCCCTTCCCTTCCTCCCCTCCCCTCTGAGGTTTTGTTTCCTTTTAAACCTCCTAATCACGGTAACTCATCTTGGGATTTAGAGGGCTCAGTGGTTATTGGCTGGCCTCATTTCTCCCTCCCATTGTTCCCAGCGGCTTTGAAGCCCATGTACCCCTTCTCCAGGTACAGGCAGGTGTTTAAATACCATTGTCTCCTACGGGCTCTCTTGCTCGGCAGGATTTAAATGCTCAAAGGTAGATTTTGGTTACAAAGTGGGAGCGTTATTAGAACGTGGCAGGACCCAGTGGAGGTGAGAGCACCTGGCCTGGGAGCTGGGGAGGCGTTAGGAGGGTGAGCAGGGGCGGCTGAGTAGCACCACGGCCACGAACCGTTGTCTCTGGCTGCCAGGCTCCAAGCAGGGCCCTGGACGGGTACTGTCTAATCTCAGCTGCACAAAGGTGAGGAGACTGAGGCCCGGGAGGGGTGAAGACACTTGTCCAAGTTTTCGCAGCTTTGAGCCCAGGATAGACTGGCTTTAGAGGAAAACTTCTTGGACGCCCCAGGAAAGCACAGAGGGGTTTGGAGGTGGGCTGAGCCATTAGAAAGGGCCGATCAAGGGGACATGGTATATGGCCAGGAGGGCCCTGGTGTCTGGGGCATAGCTTGGCCCTGGCTGTGGGCACAGTACCCTCTGCACCCAACCGGCTAGGGTGAGTGACTGCTGTCACCCAGCCAACCATCCAAATCCCAGGATGAGTCACCATGATTAGGAAGTTTGGAAAAAAACAAAACCACAGAGTGGCGAGGTGTGGCGAGAGGTTAGGGGAGAGGAGGCTTGTCCCAGGTGGTTATTACTAATAACCTTCCTGATGTCCCCCTGATGTCCAGGCCCCCACAGAAGTCAAGGGTGGCTCAAATTAGTGATACATGAACGTTACGAAGCAGGGGTTAGCTTGAGCAAGTTACTTAACCTCTCTTTGCCTCAGTTTTCTCATCTAAAGAATGGGATAATGATTCTACCTGCCTCATAAAGAGAATTATGACCAATAATATTTGTAAAGTATCTGTAACAGTGTCTGGCACTTGGGGGCAATGTTCCCATGTGTGTTAAATAACTACAAATGCTGGCACAGTTTTCGGGTATGGAGGCAGGACTCTGGGGGCCTTGCTTCTGGCTTTGTTTATGATCTTGGGCAGGTCTGTCATCTCTCTGAGCCTCAGTTTCCCCACCTATAAAATGAAGGGACCCCAGGGTCTCTTCTAGTCCTTCCTAGCTCCTTGGCGATAGAGCCCACCACACTGCTACAGCACTGGGCTTCCCCTGAGCCTCTGTGGTCTCCTTGCACAGATGGGGAGACTGAGGCATGGGGCAGCTCTCTCACCCCACCCTTACTCCTAGATGCCCTGGCTCCTGTGAACTCAGCCTTAATCCACTGCCTCCCTGCATCTGCGTGTCTGTGTCTGACTTCCATCTCCGCCTCCTCCCGACCCTTCCCAACCTTCCTGGTCTGGCTGTTCAGGGTTCGTGCAGACCCCCTGCCTCCAGGAGCGGCCTCACCCCAGCCCACAGGGTCAGCTGGCAGTACCCAGGCTTCAGTGAGGACAGCATCCCTGTAGGGGCTCCATGGAGCATCGCATTCATGGGGCTTAGCTCACCTCCTCGCTCCTTGCCTCAGTTTCTTCTGGCCAACTCTCCATAGAAAGTTCAGTTGTTCTCCGAATCAGAAAGGATCATGTGTGTAGAGTGCTTGGCCGGAGCTTGGCAGCATGGGGTGGGGGGATGCTTCTGGCCCAGCCCCAGGCCCGCTGCGTCTCCCAAGGCACATCCACAGACCCAGGACATGCAGGGTCTTCTTCCCACCCCTCTCCCATGTGCATCAAGCTCCAGGCTTATTGTCCCTCACCCCAGGCTGGGTCCACTGGAAAAAGAAATTTGAGCAGAAGACCCTCGGCGGCAGGTGGAGGGTGGGGGGTGGGGTGGCAGGCAGTGATCCCAGAGATAAAGCCCAGGTCAGGAGGCTTCCCAGGGATCTCTGTCCTTCCTATCTCTGGCCTCATCTCTGGCCTCATCTCCAGCCTGTCTTCCAGCCTGGGAACTTAATGGGCTAATTATCCTGACTTAGTCAGAAGATGGTGTGGCCCAGGACACTGGGGGCCGGGGGAGGGGACTTCAGTGCCGTCTCCCACAGGGGCCTCATGGTGTGTTGGGAAAAGCCCTGGGCTAGGGTTCCCAGGCCCAGGTGCTGCTTTGTTGACTTCAGCTCATGGCAACGTCATGTGTTTAAGGGTAGAACTGTGCTCTGTAGGGTTTTCAATGGCTGATTTTTTTGGAAGTAGATTGCCAGGCCTTTCTTCCAAGTCACCTGTGGGTGGATTCAAACCTCTAACCTTTCAGTTAGCAGCCAAGTGCATTAACTTTGCACCACCCAGGGGGTCCAGCTAGAGTTAGGAGCCTTTGATTGAGACTTACGGTACATGGCTTTGGACAGGATTTTTCCCTCTCTGGGCATCTGCCTTTGTGCACATAGGGGGGTTGATGTAGGTCATCGGGCATTCACATTGCAAATACAAAATGCTTAGCCATCTACATGGATTCTCACTGAATCCACACAACCAGCTGGAGAGTGGTTAGTAGTATTATCTCATTTGCAGATGAGGAAACTGAGGCACCACAGGTTATGCTGCCCATCAAGGTAGGGCTGGGATGTGAACTGAAGAATGAGGACCCAATCTCTTCTCTCCCTCCTCTGCAGGGCAAAAGACCCCACCCCAGAGAAGGTCTGTCCCCCTTTCCCATGGAGAGCTTTTTTAGCAGGTGCCCCCAGAGGCCTGGGCCGCCAACAATAGCCGCAGACCCTGGGCTGACCCAGCCCTTTATCAGGGCAGGAGATCACACACCATCTGGCCCCACAGCTGCCCAGGTGGGCTCACCTTCCCAGCTCCGTTTCAGAGAAACCCTACGCCTGCTCTGTCCCTCCCCCAACCCTGGCCGTCGCCCCTCTGCCTGCCCTTCTTACCTTTCTTGGGGAGACTAGTGAGGAGGAGCTGGCTGTCCCAGGGTCTGAGCCTGCTTGTCCCTGAGGTATGGGGTCGCCAGCCTGGGTCCACCTGCGGACTGAGCACCCAGCCCTCCCTGGCCCTTAGGGCTCTGGGGCATGGGGACTGGGCCTGGGTAGGGGAGGAGGTAACACACTTCTCAGTCACCTCTTGCCTTGACCTGCAAACCAAGGGATGTTCCAGCCCCAGAGAGGAAAACTTCAAGATAATTATATGAAGCAGAGTCTTGACAACTTGGACTGGCTGAGGTCAAATCCCTGCTCTTCCCTTACCAACTACATGATTAGAGAAGTTTATTCAACTTCCCTGAGCCTCATTTCCTCACTTAGAAAGACAGAGAGAGTTTTTCTTGTATGGTTGTTTTATGAAGATTCAGAGCCAATCCAGATAAAGAATTTTGCTTAGCGCCTCCACTTATATATGTAAAAACATCATGTTTGCATATGCAAATAGTATTACGTGGAAACTATTTACGGATTTCCAAGGGCCCTGCCCATCCCGAGGGGTGGGCTTTTTTCAGCTTTTCGAATTGCCTGGATGCCAGTGTTCACAGCAGCCCCTGGGTCCACACTCACTAGGGGACAGGTGCCCCCTGTACAATAAGTTTCTGGTCCTCTGAGGAGGGAGATAGGCGTCATCCCCACCGAGGAGTCAGCCACCCCTAGCTGCCCATATTAGACACACTCATCACTCAACAGCGGGGCCATCTGCCTCCAAGTGTTGTCTGAGGTCTCCTTCCTGGTAAATGTCTGCCTCCCTCACAAGAGCGGAGCTCTCTGTGGACAAGGGATGGCGTCCCTTCATCACTGTGTCCCCAGCGCCTGTCTGTTGCATGAAGCAGTGGATTAGCTCCCCTCCTTCTGACCCTCCTTATCCACAGGACCACTTTGAGGCTACAGGACAGGGGTCCTGTGGGTGTGGTTCCTTGACTGAATCATTTACAAGCTCATACAGTGTTAGAACTTAGCAGCAAGCAAGGCTGATCTGGTCTGTCCTCCGAGAGTCCCTAGGTTCATGGGGAGACCAAGACCAGGCAGTCACAACGCAGCGGGCAGCATCTGCCATGATGGGGGTGGGGCATGGCACATCCCTCCTGTACCTGAGTTCCTCTCCATGCCCTGGCCCTAGCACCCTCACTTCTCCTCCTGCAGGTTTCTGGCACAGCCCTGAGTGTGAGTTTGTCCGCTACTGCATCACCAAGTCCCAGGAGCGGGTGGAAGGGAAGGTGCAGGTATCTGTCTTCAAGGGTCAGGTGTACATCCTCGGCCGGGAGTCCCCGTTGTCACTCTACAATGAGGAGCTGGTGAGGTACGTGCCCCACCCCTCACCCTACCACTCCCAAAGGGCATGCTCACCTCATCCTGCCCTGCGCTGGGCACCAGGGCCTCACACCCATTGCCTCTTCTAACTGGCTTCTCCTAATAACTATTTGCCTGAGCACATGTCAGGTGCTGTGTGGAGCACACGGGACATGGTCATGAACAGTATTTGACACCATTTATGCCTTTGGCATTAATGTGGAGCTCACAGTCTAGACGGGGAGAAAGGCATCAGTCAAATGATGACACAGATGTGGAGTGAGAGAAGCTGACAACATGCTATGAACAAAGTACAGGATACTCTGGTTAGGTATAATAATTGGGGTTGGGGAGAAGCTTCCCTGAGGAAGTTCTCTTTGAGCTGATCTCTGAAAGAAAGGCGTTAACCCAGCAAAGAGGGGGAGGGCTTCCAGGGAGAGCATGTGCAAAGATTCTGAGCTTTGGAAGAGCCTGGCACATCCCAGGCACTACAAGAACACGGGGGCTAAAGGGCCAGGGGGGAAGAGCCAGAGTCAGATCATAAAGGGCATGCTCAGCAACGGAAAGACAGGATCAGATCTGTGTTTTTAGAGATCCTTCTGCCTGCTCTGGAGAATGGGTTCAAGTATGAGGGAAGCTGTCAAGGACAGAAGCAAGGACACCCAGTGGGAAATGCTGGTGGTTTGAGCCAAATTTATGGTTCTGGGAATAGAGAGAAGCTGATAGGTTTGACAGATACTTAGGAGGTGGAATCAAAAGGGCTTAAATTGGAGGCAGAGGGAAGGTGTTCAGAATCACCCTGTTTTTTGGTGTGAGTGGCTAGGTACATGTTGGTGGCAATCACTGAGTTGAGGAATGTTCCTGGGGAAGATCGTGCATTTAGATTTGAACATCTTGAGTATGGGCATCCTTTGAGATAGCCAAGGAGAACTATCTAGTTGGCCGTTGGACGCATGAGTCTGGAGTTAAGGAGAAACCTGGGCTGAAGATATTGGAGAGTCATAGGCATTTCTATGTTCTTTGAAGCCATGGGCCAGGAGGAGACCATCTGGGGGGACAAGAAGGGTTTGATCCAAGGGTGTGAGCTGAGCTTCCTCATTGACTGGCCAGGCAGAGGGTGGCTAAGAAGGAACTCCCCAAGAAGTAAGAGGAGAACCCTGGTGGTATGGGTCAATGGTGGTGTTGTTGCTGTTGGTTGCCGTTGAGTCAGCTCCTGCTCATAGCGACCTTATGTATAACAGAACAAAACATTGCTCGGTCCTATGCCATCTCCATGACTGCTGGTATCTTTGAGTCCATGAAAACCGTATGAGTCAAAGGCAGCAGTTAACTATTAGCTGCCACTGTGTTTGCATCGTGAATGAGAGAGTGGCCTCCTCTGGAGGTCACCTAGCCAAGCAAGAGGTGGGGGCAGACCCCTGTGGGACAGCCCCATCTGATGCAGGTCCCAGGCCCAGCTTCTCTCAGGCTAAGGCCAGCTCTTCCTTCCCGAAGGCCAGATGGGGATTAAAGTACGAGTTTTGTTTGGCAGCCAATATTATTTTTTCTTTGCCTTCTCTTTGCCATGTTGAGTTTTTCCCCCCCTTCAATCTTTCTAAACACTTTATAAGCCATAAATATAACCGAATCAGTTTAGATCAGTCGGGGTAAATGTCAAATTATCTTCTCTCTTTCTCTCTCTGGCTCTTTCTTCCCTCCCCCTCCAAATCAACAGCCTCTAATAATCTGTCCAACCCTTCATTAAGCCTTACAGTCTCACTCAGGGAGATTAAATGAATAAAGTAAAAAGGGAAAGGGGGAAAAAAGAGAGAAAAGCAGGAACATTTATTCTCACTGTGTCTCCGACCATTTCCCTTTTCTTTTTGATTTCTACATCACTGACTTGAAAGCCCTTGAGTGACAGCGTCACAGGGACCAGCGAGGAAGCCGTGAGAGGTAGCAGAACTGGAAATGCCGCGGCACAGTAGGTAGAAAGTAACGTAATTATAGAGCAGGTCAGAGCCACTCGAATGAGCAAAAATAAAAGCACAGAGGTTTTCTGTAGACCGTCAGGGGAGGTTAAAAAAAAAAAAATCATTGTAAACTCTTTTCTGCCTCCCCCCCTCACCCCAACCGCAATTTTAAAAAGAGGTTGTTCAATTCCTGAGAATCATTTCTTGGAACTCTTCAGCAGCTTTCGGAGACAAGTTTGTCCCTGGGTGTGGGCCCTCTTTGCAGGGGCTGCTGCGGCAGTCTGGAAGGGCCCATTTTGGGGACAGGGATGGAGGACTGTTTTGACATGTGAGAGATGGAGGTGAAGAGAGCTGCTCGGCTGATGGGGGCAAGGGGCAGGGAGAAGGGAATTCCTCGCCCTGCCTTCTCCCTGGGCTGAGTACAGGAACCCCTCCAAAGGGGAGGGGCAGATTTAGAAGGCAGGGGAGGCCAGATCTGGAAAGCATGTTTGACAGTTTGTGTGTTGGGGAGTAGGGGGTGTTGAGCCTTGTTTATCACCCAGGAGCAAGGTCTGAAAAGGAATTTGAGGAGGTGGATGTGTTTGGTCCTGGCTTTCTGAAGCACTTACTCCATGCAGAGGAAGGCACTGTGTGGCAGACACCCAGGAAGTCTGGTATCTTCTCTTCCAGTGAGCTGCCAGTGACTTCACTGTCTGAGGCCTGGAGGGGCTGCTGGAGGTGGAAAAGACGGGCTGGGAGGTAGAGAGATCAAGGAGGGGTAGGAGCATGGGGACGATTTCATGGAGAGTTCCATGTGCCAGCTCAAAGGCCCAGTGAAGGTCAGGGTGAGGTCGTTTGGGGGTGCACAGAGCCCGTGTCCTGAATAAGTTAAGTCACTGGGCTGGGTGCAGGCACAGACCCCGTTGTCCTTGTAAAAAATCCACGATCCACAAAGACAACCAGTCAGAAGTACAGCCTCAGGGTTAGCCGCTCCTCCCTCTCCCTCTCTCTCACCCCAACCTCACCTCTCCAGAGAGGGCTCTTGAGGGGCCAGGCCACCTCCTTGTCATCGAGAACCTTCAGACTGCTTTTTTGCGAGGCTGGAGTTCTGTATCTCTAGCCCTTTCTGACGGGAAGACAAGGGGCTGATTCAGGGCAGGACATGAGGAGGGGCCCGTGAGAAACAGACGGGCTTGGGCAGCTCAGAGGAGCGACCCACCCTTGGAGGCCTCAGAGGTGGCCTCATGGAGGAGCTGGGGCATCTGAGACCACATCCTCATCAGGCTTACTGGTTGCTGTGGAATTGACTCCGACTCATGGCGGCCCCATGTGTGTCAGAATAGAACTGTGCTCCATAGGGTTTTCAATGGCTGATTTTTGGGAAGTAAATCACCAGCCCTTTCTTCCCAGGCACCTCTAGGTGGACTCACACCTCTAGCCTTTTCGGTTAGCTGCCAAGCACGTTAACTATTTGCACCACCCAGGGACTCAAAGTACTTATCACAGTTGTATTTCAGGAATGCTTAGTAGGTGATTGATTGCTTATGTCTGCCTCCCTTGTGGGCACCTTACCTGTCTCGTTCGTGTGTCCTCAGCACCTGGCACAGTGCCTGGCAGATTGTTGTTGTTGTTGTTGTTTGATGCCGTTGAGTCTATTTTGACTAACAGTAACTCTATACGACAGAGTAGAATTTCCCTATAGGGTTTTCTTGGCCGTCACCTTTAAAGAAGCAGATTGCCAGTCTTTCTCCCACAGAGCTGCTGGCTAGGTTCAAACCACCTACCTTTTGGTTAGCAGCCAAGCGCTTAACTGTTGCATCACCATGGCTCCTTGCCTGGCAGGTAGTCGGTGCTTAATAAATATCTGAATAAGTGAATGAGTAAATGGATGAATAATATTAGTAAAATTGAGCGCTTGCCATGTTTCAGGAGTTAGCTAGCTACATTATTTCATGTGGAGCCAATAATAACTTTAAGAGCCACGTATCCCTAGCCCCATTTCACAGACGAGAAGACTGAGGCTCCGAGGGTGAATGTTGCTCTAAGACTTATGGTGGTGGAGCTAGGATGCATACCCAAATCCGTGAGACTTGAATGACTCTGCTGTGGTTGAGAGGAGCTTGGAAGGGCAGCTAAATGAGAACAGCACAAAAGATGAAGGCGGTTGAATCCAGAAATATGGAAACTATAGAGGAAAAAAATATGTTCAATTGAGTATAGCAGCCACTGACCAGGCACTTTTCACAACCAGCTGGTGTGTGATGGGTGCTGGGGTTCAAGGACAGATTAGACAGGGTCCAACTGGTTGGACAAAAAGATGAAACAAGACTTAGCAGCCAAAACTTGCCATGAATGCTGGAGGCTGAAGCTTGAGAGAAGCTGTCGGTCAAAACTAAGGCTGTTCCCATGCATGCTTCCTTGCCTCCCAAGCCTTTGGGCCACTGGCCATCGTTAGCTGAACACTCCTCCTCGAGCCGCACCACAGCCCCAAGGACAGCTGGCTCCGATCTGGGTCCCCAGTTGACAGATAGAGTGCTCTGATTCACAGGAGGATTTCACCCAGCTAGTACTGGCTGATTCTGGTAATTGTGGTTCGGTGGTAGAATTCTCACCTTCCAATCTAGAGACTCGGGTTCAAATCCCAGCCAGTGCACCTCATAAATGCAGCCATCACCTGTCTGTCAGTGGAGGGTTTTATGCTGCTATGATGCTGAACATGTTTCAGCCAAGCTTCCAGACTAAGACAGACTAGGAAGAAAGGCCTGGTAATCTACTTCCAAAAATCAGCCGATGAAAACCCTATGGATAACAACCATCTGGCCCACAAGTGATCATGGGAATGGTGCAGGATCAGGCAGTGTTTTGTTCCATTGTGCATGGGGTCCCCATGAGTCAGGGGCAGACTTCATGGCTGCTAACCACAATTACTGGCTGAGCTGGGGCTGCTGCTCCCAGCCTCCCCTCACTTGTGAAGCAGGAAAGACAACACTGTGCTCTCCTCGGAGGCAGGGCCAGGCCAGTCTGGCTCTCCAGCCCCTGGTCCAGAGTAGGGACTCCCTGAATTGGACAGAAATCAAATGGAAGTCAAAGCACAGGGAGAATTTGGACAAACTCAAGGAGGGGAAATGCCCTGGGCATCTGTGAAGATCTGTGCCTGGCCCTAGAGTTCCCTCCGATGCAGAGAGCAAGGCCCTGGGTCGTGTTGACAAGTTTCTGTTCTCTCCTTGCAGCATGAACGTCCAGGGTGATTATGAGCCGATCGATGCCACCGGTTTCATCAACATCAACTCCCTCAGGTGAGACCCTCTGGGCCCTGATGGACCCTCAGATCCCCACGTGTGGGGAGCAGGCTCTGACTGCTGCTCAGCCCTAGACAAAGCCCACCTTCCTGTCCATCACCAACAGCATCCTCAGTGCCTGCTCTGGACCCAGCCTGCTCTCAAGCTCAGTGGGGCCAGAAGGCGTGCTTGCAACAGCCATAAGGAGCAGAGGGTCCTGGGCATTTGGATCCCAAGTTCCTGGATCTTGTCCTTCGCCTCTAAAAGTCACTCCCACCCTCTCCAACCATAGGGGCCCCCACATATAAGCCCTTTTCCTGGACAGGTTAGAAATGAAAGTGGCTGAGTGGTGGAAAGGAGCCTTAAGAAGTCACCTTGTCCAGCTCCTGCCTTCACGTCACCACATGAGAGCTGCTGGTCTAGCTGGAAACCATCCTAGCTATGTGGATCTCCAGGGCCCAGTGGGGTGGCACATGTACTCTGAGGCCACCCAGACCTGGGTTCAAATCTTGGCTCTGCAGGATGCCCTTAACCCTCTCTAAACCTCTGATAGTCCCAAAGTGAGGATGTTACCAATACCTGCCTCAGTGCCCAGCAGCAAGCACTCTGACTGGCCGTGGCCTGGGGATGGCATATACAAGGGCAAACTGGGTCATGACCAGCAACTACCTTTTAGGCACTCCCTTAAGTTGTCTCATTTAATTCTTACACAAATTTGCAGCTGCAGAAACAGGCTCAGAGTGGCTGAGTAACTTACCTGAGGTCACACAGCTAGGAAGTTGAGGAGCTGAGTCCTGAAGGCTTGTTGGTCAGCTCTGGGCTCTTAATCACCAACTTCTTTCTCATGGGGCTTGGATTTGGGAAGGTGCAAGTTGCTCTCGCCTCCCTGACAGCATGCCCTGAGCACAGAGTCACCATTTTCTCCCAGAGCCAGTCTCTGTGCCTGGAGCCACCCTAGCCCAGGAGAGACACTGAATCCATCCAGAATGCTCTGGGCACTCTCCTCCCCACAGTCACCTCCAACCTCCCACCTCCTGCACCCTCTGTTTGTATTTTATGACTCTATAAACCCTTTTAAATGGCCCAGAACACACCGTGTTTTCATAATGGCCCCTTCATTTCTCCCATTGCCAGTTAACCGCTTTGTCTTCAACAATGACAAGCAATGTTTTCTCCCTACAATAAATTACATTATCCTGATTGGAGGGCAGGAGGGGCCAGGGCAGCAGAGGGAAGAGAGGAAGAAAACTAAAGACAACTTCACACACATCTTAACAAACAGCTGCCCCCCACCACCCCGGTTCTGCCTGAATTAATTGAACCGAGTGCATGTTATTATTGTTAATTTACATTTTTCTTTGTTTTGAATCTGGTTTACAGGCTGAAGGAATATCATCGTCTCCAGAGCAAGGTCACCACCAAATAGACCGGCTGACAATGAGGAGCTGGGGCCTCCTCACTTTGCCAGTTTCCCAAGTACAAGCACTAATTGTTGTGATAATTTGTAATTGTGACTTATTCTCTCCCGCTGGCAGCATCTTGGGGGCGCCAGATCCCAGCTTTGTTCCCTGTCCCCACTAGCCTGCAGAAGTGGTCAGCAAAACGAAGAGTGGGGGGTGGCTACAGTGGGGAGCGGTAAAATGACAATTAAAAAAGATACATTAGTCTTTTGTTTCTTTATTCCTGCAGAGAGCTGGGTGAGTGAGCGTGTGTGCACGTGTGCGCGCACGTGTGTAGTCAATCATGCTTTTCTTAGCTCAACCTTTGGGCTTTGTGATTTAAGTGCTGCTGAAGGCCACCTTTTGCCAGAGAACCTGTTTCATCTGGAAAAGTCAACCCCTCTCCCCCAGCAAAAACTTGGAATTCAGAAGTGCCCACCTGAGTCAGACTCTAGCCCCAGCAACCTGGGGCTTTGTCACCAAAAGGAAGCCAAAGAGAGTTTAGGTGACACGCTTGGGGAGCGTGTCCTGTCCACAGCCCTTTCTCTGGGCATTGCTTTTACCCACAGCCCACACAGGACTCCTGGATTTGGTGGCCACAATTGACCACACGATGCTCCCACACCACAGCTGAGTGGCCTGAAGTAGCCTAAATTATGGAGGAGGAAGAACCCCGAGTAAGAAGAGAAGCCTATGCAGAGAGGAGAAATGAACACAGAATACAGTGGGCACTTTTGGGGAGGGTGTGTCTGTCCAGACTACAAGATTCCTGTGAGGCTAATCCACAAACCGACCCAAAGAAGCCATGTTTTACTGTGACCCACCTCCTCCCTCCTGCTTACTTGGTCATATCTGATTGGACCAAGACTGATCACCTGACCTGATCTGGGCCAATCAGAATCTCCCAGGGATTTGGATATTTTTTTTCTTTTTCTAATTACGGTTTAGGCAAATGGTCAGAACTGAGGACAAGTAAAGTTAGGCGTGGTGTCTTGCCAGCAATGTGAAGTAGCAGAGAACAGTCTGCAGAGAGGGAGAAGAAGGATGCGGGCAGAGAAGCAGAGGGGAGGAGATGAAGAATGGATTATGAGTTTAGAGCCTCTGTTCCCATCCTGATACCATCATGAAAGCTGATGGCATTTCTTGACCTGGATTCCCCGAGACACCCTGGTTTCACATAACCAACTGCCATTTAGGGCTTTAGCTTCTGAAGGGAGTTTTGCTGCTTAAAACCAAAAGCATCTTTACTGGGAAGACCTGAATGCTGATTCCTCTGGGCCTTGCCCTGGTTCTAGACCCAGAACTTGATCTCTGAGTTTTCCACTCCACTGCCTTTGTCAATGAAGGCTTCTTTAAAACTTGCCTTCAATAAAACTTCTTATTTTCTGATTACGACAGTTATAAATGCCCATGGTAATAATAGTAATTACTCAATGAATATTAACTTTGTGCCAAACACTTTGCTACACACTTCATTAGCATTATCTCACTGAATCCTCAAAACAACACTCTATGAGGTAGACACTTCTATCTCCATCTTACAGAGAGGCAACCAAGGTACAGAGAAATTGATTTGCCAGAGGTAACACAACTAGCAAGTGGCAGAGCCAAGAGTCAAGCCCTGACCTGGCTGACCCCAAAGACCTTGTGTGCTTATGTTCTTAACTATTGTAATCGACTATATCTTAATTGCTTTTTTCTTTTAAAAATTAGGAAACAACAGAAAATGTTATAGAAATAACTATTTCCCATTATCCCACCACCCAGTTACAAACACGGCTTACATTTGGTGTATTTCTTTTTTATCGTATTTTTCTATGCTTACATTTTGTATTTTTACTTAGAAGTAGAAATACAACATTGTACCTTGTTTTTGAAATTTTAATATTATATCATTAATGCTTTCCTATGTCATTAAAAACTCTTTATAAGCAATTTCAAGGAGCCCTGGTGGTGCAATGGTTAAGCACTCAGTTGCTAACCAAAAGGTTGAGGGTTCAATTCCACCCAGCAGATCCACGAGAGAAAGACCTGGTGATCAGCTTCCATAAAGATTGCATGATAATGAAGATTTCTGCTTAGAGTAAGATGGCATGACAATTTAAAAAGAAATACCAATACTGTTTTTCATAGTTTCCAATTCAATTTTTTTCATTTAAAATCAGGAATAAATTTTATAATATGGTGTCATCTTTTAATAATGGGTCTGTACCAAAAAAACAAACAAAAAAAAAGATTGCAACCAAGAAAACTCTATTGGGCAGTTCTACTCTCTCATGGGCCACTATGAGTTGAAATCAACTCAATGGCAAACAAGCACAATAAGCAATTTCAACAACTGCATAATATGCATTATACTGATACGCCCTAACTTTACTTTCCCCACTTATGGATTTAGTTTTGTTCAGATTCTAAATTATTTTCCTGCTTTTTTTTAAGATTTATTTTTATGATTGATTTATTACTGTATTTCTTAGTGGCTTTTCTAGGGCCTACAGTATGCATCTTTAACTTACCACAATTTACCTTCAATTGATATACCACTTCGTGTGGTGTGTCTTATAATAATCTTACAATACAACCTTAGAACATTTAACTTTGTGTAATTGTTGTCATATATATTACGTTTACAAAACCCCACAATACATTGTTATTGTCTTTATGCATATACTGATATAGTCATATGAGTTTTCTTCTTTAGCCTATGGACGTGATGGACTGCATAAGCTGATTTTCAAATGTTGAACCAGCCTTGCATACCTGGAATAAATCCTACCTTGTTGTGGTATATAATTCTTTTTATACAGTGTTGGATTTGATTTGTTAATATTTTGTTGATGGTTTTTGCATCTATGTTCCTGAGAGATACGGGTCTGTAGTTTTCCTTTTTGTAATGTCTTTGTCTGGTTTTTGGTATTAGGGTAATGCTGGTCTCGTAGAATAAGCTGTGTTTCTTTTGCTTCTATTTTTGGAACCAATTGCAGAGAATTGGTACCATTTCTTCCTTAAATGTTTGGTAGAATTCACCGGTGAAACCATCTGAGCCTGATGCTTTCTGTTTTGAAAGGTTATTAATTATTGATTCAATTTTTTTAATAGATACAGGCCTATTCAGATTATCTAGTTCTCCTTGCGTGAGTTTTGGTAGATTCTATCTTTCAATAAATTGGTCCATTTCACCTAAATTATCAAATTTGTGAGCATAGAGTCGTTCATAATATTCCCTTATTATCCTTTTAATATCCATGGGATCAGTAGTGATGGCCCCTTTCATTTCTGATATTAGTATTTGTATCTTCACTTTTTTTTCTTGGTTATCCTGGCTAGAAGTTTATCAAATTAGTAATCTTTTCAAAAACTAGCTTTTGGTTTCATTGTTCTATTGTTTTCCTGTTTTTATTTTTATTAATTTCATCTCTGATTTTTCTTATTTCTTTTCTTTGGCTTACTTTGGATTTAATTCACTCTTCTTTTTCTAGTTTCCTAAGGTGGAATTTTGTTGTTGTTGTTAGGTGCCGTTCAGTTGGTTCCAATTATAATGACCCTACATATAACAGAATGAAATACTGCCCGGTCCTGCACCATCCTCACAATCATTGTTATGCTTGAGCCCATTGTTGCAGCCACTGTGTCAAACCATCTTGTTGATGGGCTTCCTCTTTTTCACTGACTTTCTACTCTACCAAGCATGATGTCCTTCTCCAGGGACTGGTCTCTCCTGATAACAAGTCCAAAGTATGTGAGATGAAGTCTTACCATCCTCCCTTCCAAGGAGCATTCTGGCTGTACTTCTTCCAAGAAAGATTTGTTCATTCTTCTGGCAGTCCATGGTATATTCAATATTCTTCACCAACACCATAATTCAAAGGCATCAATTCTTCGGTCTTCTTTATTCGTTGTCCAGCTTTCACATGCATATGAGGCGATTGAAAACACCACGGCTTGGGTCAGTTGCATCTTAGTCCTCAAAGTGACATCTTTGCTTTTTAACACTTTAAAGAGATCTTTTGCAGCAGATTTGCCCAATGCAATGCGTCATTTGATTTCTTGACTGCTGCTTCCTCCATGGGCATTCATTGTGGATCCAAGTGAAATGAAATCCTTAACAACTTCAATATTTGCTCTGTTTATCATGATGCTGCTTATTGGTCCAGTTGTGAGAATTTTGGTTTTCTTTATGTTGAGGTGTAATCTGTACTGAAGGCTGTAGTCTTTGATCTTCATCAGTAAGTGCTTCAAGTCCTCTTGACTTTCAGCAAGCAAGGCTGTGTCATCTGCATATTGAAGGTTGTTAATGAGGCTTCCTCCAATCCTGATGCCCCATTCTTCTTCACAGAGGCCAGCTTCTTGGATTATTTGCTCAGCATACGGATTGAATAAGTATGGTGAAAGAATATAACCCTGGTGCACACTTTTCCTGACTTTAAACCACACAGTATCCCCTTGTACTCTTTGAACGACTGCCTCTTGGTCTATGTACAGGTTCCTCATGAGCACAATTAAGTGTTCTGGAATTCCCATTCTTCACAATGTTATCCATAATTTGTCATAATCCACACAGTCGAATGCCTTTGCATAGTCATTAAAACACAGGTAAACACTTTTTTGGTATTCTCTGCTTTTAGCCAAGATCATCCATCTGACATTAGCAATGGTATCCCTTGTTCCATGCCTTCTTCTGAATCCGGCTTGAATTTCTGGCAGTTCCTTGTCGATACACTGCTGCAAATGCTTTTGAATGATCTTCAGCAAAATTTCACTTGTGTGTGATATTGATGATATTGGTCCATAATTTCTGCATTCTGTTGGATCTCATTTCTTTGGAATGAGTACAGATATGGATCTTTTCTAGGTGGTCGGCCAGGTAGCTGTCTTCCAAATTTCTTGGCATGGACAAGTGAGTATGTCCAGTGCTGCATCCATTTGTTGAATCATCTCAAAAGGTATTCCATCAATTCCTGGAGGCTTGTTTTTCGCCAGTGCTTTCAGCGCAGCTTGGACCTCTTTCTTCAGTACTGTCAGTTCTTGATCATATGCCACCTCCTGAAATGGTCGAATGTTGACCAGTTCTTTTTGGTACAGTGACTGTGTATTCCTTCCATCTTCTTTTGATGCTTCCTGCGTCGTTTGGTATTTTCCCCGTAGAATCCTTCGCTATTGCAACTCGAGGCTTGAATATTTTCTTCAGTTCTTTCAGCTTGAGAAGTGCCAAGCGTGTTCTTCCCTTTTGGTTTTCTATCTCTAGGTCTTTGCACATTTCATTAGAATACTTTACTTTGCAAAGTTTAGATTATTGATTTTAGATCTCTCTTCTTTTCTAACACAGTGAAACCTGTGAAAGCCAGAACTCAACCAGACTGCCTTGTTTTTTCCAGGTCTTGCCAGTTTTCCACCTTTGGCAGGGTGCAGTCTTACCACTTTTCTATCCCTCTCTGTTACTGGAAAATATCTGCATTCGCTTTCTCTGACAGGTTTCCACCTTACACAGGTTCCGGCTTTTGTAGGTTTTACTGTATACAGTATACATTCAACTCTATAAATGTCCCTCTAAGTGCTGCTTTCAGTCTCACAAATTTTGAATCTCACAAATTTTTATAAATTGTATTTTCATTTTCATTCAGTTCAAGATATTTTTACATTTCTTTTAAGGCTTCTTTGATCTCTGTGTTATTTAGTAGTGTACTGTTTAATCGCTAAATATTTTGCGATTTTCCAGCTATCTTTCTGTTATTGATCTCTAGTTTAATTTCACTGTGATCTGAGAGCGTACCTTGCGTGATTTCTATTCTTTTAAATTTGTTAAGATGTGTTTTATGGTCCAGAATGTGGTCTATCTTGGGGAATGTTCCATGTGAGCTGGAAGAGAATGTGATTGTTGTTGTTGTTGGATGAAGAATTCTATAAATGTGTGTTAAACCTATTGCCATCGAGTCAATTCTGACTCATAGTAACCCTATAGGACAGAGTAGAACTGCCCCATAAGGTTTCCAAGGCTGTAATCTTCATGAGAGCAGACTGCCACATTTTTCTCTCACTCAGCAGCTGGTGGGTTCAAACTGTCAACCTTTCAGTTAGCAGCCAAGCCCTTTAACTACTGTGCCACCAGGGCTCCTTAAATGTCTATTAGATCCAGCTAATTGATGGTGCTGTTCAGTCAACTATTTCCTTACTGATTTTCTGCCTGCTGGATCTGCCAATTATTGACGAAGAAGTGTTAAACTCTCCAACTATAACTGTGGATTTGTCTATTTCTCTATTGTTATTATTTTTGCTTTAAAACACAAAAACCAAACCCATTGCCACTGAGTCGATTCCAACTCATAGCAACCCTATAGGACAGAGTATAACTGCCCCACGGGTTTCCAAGGAGCAGCCGGTGGATTCGAACTGCTGACCTTTTTGTTAGCAGCCAAATGTTTAACCACTGCACCACTAGGGCCCCATTTTTGCTTCAGATAGTCAAACATCATTTTTAAAAAATTAAAAATGAGAAAAGAATGTATTTTACATTTAACCATATATTTCTGGAGCTCTTCATTCCATTGTATAGATCCAAGTTTCTATCTGTATCATTTTCTTTCTGCCTGAAGAACTTTTTAAAATATTCCATATAGTATAGGTATTTTGATGATGAATTATTTCAGCTTTTGTTTGTCTGAAAACATTGTGTTACCTTCAGTTTTAAGAAATATTTTGATTGAATGTAGAATTCTAGATTTTTTTTTCTTC
The DNA here is from genome assembly GCA_030035585.1 of Dugong dugon. Classification (NCBI taxonomy): domain Eukaryota; kingdom Metazoa; phylum Chordata; class Mammalia; order Sirenia; family Dugongidae; genus Dugong; species Dugong dugon. The sequence continues at coordinate 75,173,988 of CM057471.1, forward strand.
CAGTGCTTCAAAGATGTCACTTTATTGTCTTGTATCTTACATAGTTTCTAAAATGAAGTCTGCTGTAAATCTTTGCTCCTCTTTATATATAGTGCCTGTAATATCTGTATGCCTTTTAAAAATAGCTTTATTGAGGTATAATCTACATAAAATTTAAATCACTCATTTCATCTGTAGAGTGGTAAATTTTGGTAATTGTACACAATCGTATAACCTCCAACACAATAAATTGGTTGTGTCCAGTTGGTCCATTTCATCTAAGTTATCAAATTTGCGGACATAGAGTTGTTCATTATATTCCTTTATTACCCTCTTAATGTTCATAAAATCAGTAGTGACGGCTATGTCTTCAAGATCACTGATCTTTTCTTCTGCACTGTCTAATCTGCTATTAATCTCATCAACTATAATTTTCTTGTCAGTTATCTTTTTTTTTCCCCATCTCTAGATGGGTCATTTTTATATGTCCTATTTCTCTCCTTATGCTTATGTTTTTCTTTACATCCTTGAGCACATGGAGCATGTTTATAATGGTTGCTTTAATGTCCTTCCCTGTTAATTCCATCATCTCTGTCACTTCTGGCTCTGTTTATATTGACTAATTTTTCTCCTCGCTATGGGTTACATTTCCTGCTTCCTTGTATATCTATCATTTTTTAAATTGAAAACAGACATTGTAAATTTTACATTGTTGATTGCTGGATTTTCTTGTATTTCTTTAAAGAGCTTTGAACTTTTTTTGAAAGGCAGTTCCATTATTTGTGGATTTTCAAGATTTGTTTTTAATCTCTTTTAGGGAAAGTCTAGAGTAGCCTTTATTCTAGGACTAATTTGGCTCTACTTCTAAGGTTTGGACCTTCTGGGGTTTCTATTTAATACCTCTTGTATTCAGTGAAGTCTCTCCAGTCCAACTGGGGAAAACTTAAACAATTCCCAGTCCTGTGTAGCTTCCCGGTAATTATTTTTTCCTTGAAAGTTGTCCTTGTCCAGTCTCATGGGATTTCATTCTACACTTGAGGAGACTGGCATCCAGCCAAACACTCAAGTGGACACCTATGTAGATTGCTGGTGTTCTTTCTCTTAGTAGCTGACTCCTCTCTGGTAGTTAGTCTCACAAATTCCAGCTGACTTGGCCTCCCCAGATTTCATCTGTCTCCTCCACTCAGCAAAATCACTGGATTCTTTTAAGTTTCCCCTCCACATTCTGCAGTTTGAGAATTACTTGCAGGCAAAAAGCTAGATGATGGTAGGGATCACCTTGTTTGTTTCCCTTTTCTCAGGAATCACTATCTTATGTTGCCTGTTGAATATCGGAAAATAGTTGTTCTGTATGTTTTGTTCCATTTTCTATTGTTTACAGTGAAAGGGTAAGTCTGGACCATCTTACTTTACTCTTTTGTGGATGGAAACGGAAGTTGATTTTTTTCAATTATAAAACTAATATAACCCCAAAACTCCTAGGCCACACTGGCCTAAGGTCACACTTAAATCTTGTTAACATAAGTCACATAGTTCTCACCTCTCCTCAACCCTCACCCCACCTCCCACCTCTACAATGGCTCCCATCTCATGCAACATAAAATCCAAAGTTTTTACTACAGCTGACACCAACTTCCAGACTTGGAAGTGAGACCACATGGGACCCTTCAGCTCCAGTGAAGCATAAGATGGTGCAGCTGCATGAATGATCCCAGAAGAGACCAGCAGAGCTGTCCAAATGCCAATACATAGGCTTATGAATAATAATAATGTTTTATTTTAATCCATTAAGTTTTGGGGCTGTTTATCATGTAGCAACAGATGACTGATAGATATGCTTACTTTGACCTACAAGTTCCTTCATGATCTATCTCCCTGCTTCCATCCTTCCTCACTTTCCTCCACTCTTTCTATCACTCTGTTCTAGTCCCATTGTTTTACTTGCTGTTCCTTAAACAGACCAAGCTTTGCTTGGAACACTCTTCCTCAAAATAGCCATAAAGCTCCCTCCTTAAAGCCCCAACCTGGCACTCACTATGACCTTTACCCTGCCTTTCTCCCCTCCATGGCATATTATTTGCTTTGTATATCTAGAAATTTTTTATTGGATACTAGGCATTGTAAATTTTACATCGTTAAGTGTCTGCCCCTCTAGATGGGGAGCTCCCTGTATGCAGAGACCATATCTGTCTTATTCACACCTGTGTGTCAGATGCCAAAACTATGCCTGATCCATAACAGGTGGTCAAAAAGTATTTGTTGAGTGAGTGAATATCTATCCAGTCTTCATTAGCTCAGAAGCCCCACCTGAGAAACTTCAGGAAAGCCCTCTCCCTGCCTACAGCATTTCAGGGCCTGTCCCTACTCTAGAAGCCCCTGAAGTCCACAGTGGTGCAAGGCACTCAGGAGGCACTCCAATCCGATCTTCACGCCCCAGCTCAAAGCCCACCCTCATCACCTCCTTGTCCCTCCTGTTGCTCCACTCTAGCCACTGTCCCCTTTCTTAGCTCCACTGGGAAGTGGGTAGGAAAGCAGCACTCAAGAGATCTATAGCAGGGTCACTTGGGCATCAAGATGTTAGAACTCTTAATTTTCCACATACACAGCACCTCTCCACTTGGGCATGCAGGTGCTGCCAAATTGGCTGTGTTGGCGATGGCTTCAACTAATGGCCCCCAGCTTTCCTAGAACCACCTCACCCTCCAGCTCTCAGTCCCTATTGCTGTGGTTAGCTCATCGGGAGTGACTGCCTTCTCTCAGGGAAGATTCCATCTTGGGAGATCATTGATCCCCTACACCCTGACTATGAGACTTCTGTGGGGTTGTTCTCAGACCACCAGAGAAGACTGGGTATGTCTGAAATCCAGGTCACCGGCAACATTGGAGATCTTTTTCTAGGAATATTTTTAGCGTTCAAGTCAATCTTGAAACGCAAATTGATATTGGGGCATGAATGGGGAAAGGGCTGGTATCTCACACCCATCGTTTCCCTGGGCTCAGTCAGAGTGTCTTCATAGAGTAATATTGAAAATTACAGAAACTTTGGAAAATAAAGGAACATCATTTCTGAACCAATATAGTAATCAAATGTTATTAATATTTTGATGTGTTTCCTGATAGTCACTTTTTCAGATGGACATTTGTTTTCATGCATGTAATGTAATTTGTTTACATTGTGTACCTGCCGTTTGTTTCATTTTTACACTTACCATAATAGCATAATTAATTTTCCACATTGTTGATAGATTTCACAAGCAACTTTTTTTTTTTTAAAATGACTTGTACAATATTAGCTGGAAGGATACAAAAACAATCAAAGACAGTCCTGGCTTTCAAGAATTTATACCCAAATTCAGTAGATAAGACTTATACACTGAAGGGGGAAAGTATATAATTCATGATAAATAATTAGTAGCTCACACTGAATAACTTGTAAGATTTTGGAGGAGAGATGACACTGGGGTGGGGGAGGGGTGAGAGAAAGCTTTAGGGAGGAAATGAATCACTTCGAGCCTTAAACAAAGTGTCCTCCAAGGTAAGTGGAAAGGAGAGCAAGAACTGACATGTTTTGAAAACCCACTATGTGTCAGACGCTGATGACAAGATTATCCCGATTTTACTGATCAAGAAACAAAAGCTCAGAAAGGTAACTTCACTTGCCCAAGGTCACACAGCAAAAGAACTATAATTTTAATCCACACCTGCTTGATTCATAAATCCCTGTGGTAGGTGCTGTGAGAATCGACCAGGGAACATCCCTGAAGGGGAAACACTGGGGCCAGACTTTTGATAACATTTGGGTAATGGGGAAAAGGTAACAGGTGGCCTCCAGGTACTGTTAAAGTTTCATTTCTTAAGCTGGATAGCGTGTATACTAGCTGACATACAGGGGCTTGGTTTACTATCACTGTTTGAGATTTTATACATTTAAGCGTTTTTGTATAATACTTCACAATGAAACAGGGTAAGAGAAGGATAAACAAAATGTGGCGTATCCACACATTGGAACACTATTCATCAACAGAAAGGAACAAACTTCTGACACATGCTACAACATGGATGAACCCCAAAGACATTATGCTCAGTGAAAGAAGTCAGGCAAAAAAGACCCCATACTAGATGATTCCATTTCTATGAAATGTCCAGAATAGGCAAATCCATAGAGACAGAAAGTAGATCAGTGGTTGCCTCAGGCTGGGGGTGGGAATGAGGAGTGACTGCAAATGGCAGTGAGGTTTGTTTTTGGGGTGATGGAAACGCTCTACAGTTAGATCGTTGTGATATTTCCACAACTAAAAGCCATTGAAGTATACACTTAAAACGTGTAAATTTTGCATGGTATGCAAATTATATCTCAATAAAGCAGTCAAAAAATATATATATATTCATACATATTTTTGTTGTTGTTTAATGTAAGGAAAAAAAAAAAAAAGAATGGCCAGCGTTAAAGAAGAACATGAGCTAGGAAAGTGACGGGTTGAAGCAAGTTTCCTCATCTGTGGCATGGCCTAGAACTTGGACCTGACACGCAGGATTGAGACAGGGACGGAGGAAGTAATGTATTTATCAAGCTCCTAGAAGAGAGTAAGCACTCCATCCATGCTATTTCTAAACACTGAACTAACTGAACGTGTGAAACTCCACCACAGGGATGCAGTCACCAAAACTCAGACTGTGGGGGACTCTCCAGAAGTAACAAAGAACAAAGGGAAAAGAAATGGGTGGGAATCTATAGATTAAAGAGATTTAAGAAACACCAGCCAATCGCAATGTGGGCTTCTCATTTGGATCCCGATTCAAATAAACTGTAAAAAATGGACACATCCAAACTCCCTGAGGGACTGAGTTGTTGGGTAGAGGGCTCTGGGGACCATGGTCTCGGGGAACATCTAGCTCAATTGGCATGACACTATTTATAAAGATAATGCTCTACATTCTACCTTGGTGAGTAGTGTCTGGGGTCTTAAAAGCCTGTGAGCGGCCATCTAAGATACTACACTGGTCTCATCCCTTCGGGAGCAAGGGAGAATGAAGAGAACAGGACACAACGAAAAGATTAGTCCGAAGTACTAATTGACCACAGCTACCAAGACCTCCACCGGACTGAGTCCAGTACAGCTAGATGGTGCCCGGCTACCACCGCTGACTGCTCTGACCAGGATCACAACAGAGGGCTCTGGACAGAGCTGGAGAAGGATGTAGAGCATAATTCTAACTCCCCCCAAAAAAAAAAAAGACCAGATTTACTGGCCTAAAGGAGACTGGAGAAACCTCAAGGGTGTGGCCCCCAGACACCCTTTCAGCTCAGAGGTGAAGTTACCTTCGAGGTTCACTGTTCAGCCTGGGAGTGGACAGCCCAGTAAAACTAAATGAGACTAATGAGGTACAGGAGTCCAGTGACAAGGGCCAGAAGGCAGAGGGGGAGTAGGAAGCTGATGATAAGGAACACAAGTTGAGTAAGGATACTGTTGATGTGTTCTGAGATTGTTAACCACTGTTATAGGGCAACATTTGTAGTAACTGTTAAATGGGAGGCTATTTTGTCCTGTAAGCCTTCATCTTGGGCGAGAATGGCAGCACAATTGGAAGAGCATAGTCAATGTTACTTAAATGTGTACGTAAAAAGTTTTGAAATGGTGTATCTTTGGCTATGTGTATTTTCACCAAAAAAAAAAAAAAGCTGAGAATTCAGAGGGTTAAAATGTTGTGGCGTTGTTAACCAAAGTCATAAAACAGCATGTGTACTACTGTTACATGAGAAACTGTTTGTTCTGTAAGCCTTCACCTGAAGTACAATAAAATATTAAAAAGAAAAAGTGACATTTGTAAGATACTGAAGATGTGAACACCAACCCTCGGAGAGTTGATGCTATTAAGGAACTAGAGTGAATTTTTTTTACATGTGTTAACGATATTGTGGTTGTTTTTTTTATTTTTTTTATTTTTTTAATCTTACCTTTAAGAGAGTCATACTAAAATATTTAGAGATGACACCATATGATATCTGTGTTTGATTTGAAACAGTGTGGGAGGGGGAAGGAGGTGGTGGTGGGGTGGGTTGACTTTGCCCTGGGTGGACGTGTAAGTGGGCATTTATTATAATATTCTAATTATTTTGTGCATTTTCAAAATTATCCATAATAAAAAAGTTATTCTGTAAGGAGGAATTGAAGTTCAGAGAGGTAAAGCAACTCGTCCAAGGTCACACAGAAATGGGGGTAGCTGGACCTCAAACCCAGAATCTCTATATCCATATCCTAGGCTCTCTCTCTGAATTCATGCTGACCCTTTTTTAGATGCTGGGCAAGTTGTATGTCCTTCCAGGGAGAAGACTCCACCCTCCATATCCTGTCTTTGTCCCTCTCCATATCTGGGTTTGACTCCTGAGCCCTGGCCCTACTCTCACAGAGCATGCCAGCCCCCAGGACCCACGTCTGAGGGTATCTCTCCTTTCCATCCCAAGTGCTCCGAGGGCCAGAATGGAGGGAGAACGAGCATGCCCAGCAGGCTGGGGTGCCTGAGGAGGAGGCTGAAGACTCAACAGGGCAAAGGTGGACTTGAAATCATGTCACTTCCTGGCCCCAAAGCTCCCACTGCCTGCCCCAATACTGGCATCAAGCCAGACTCCCATCCCACTTCTTCCCACTCCACACAGCCTGGCCAGACCTCACCTTTCGATGTTCCATGCATACCACCTTCACACATTTGCCCATTGCCTTTGAAACACCCCTCTCCACATCTCCCAACTGGAAATCAAAGCATATAGAACAATGGTTCAGAGTCCGGGCCACGGGCTGGTTTCAAACCCTTGAAAGGCCAGCCCAAGACAGCCCATCTCGGGGGGTCGCTGTTGGCTTCATCTGGATCCCAGGCTTCCGCCTGTGCCGTCTGTGAGGACAGCCGCCAGCCGCCAGCTGTGGGCTGTGGGCCAGGCACAGGCTGATCTGCACGCCTCTCGGGCTGGGGAAAGGGCTCGCCTGGGGTCAGCGCAATCGATATCTCATCTGCAGCTCTCCTAGTGGAAGTGATGGCTATTGGAACATGGTAATGGATGTTGTCTAGTGGAAGAGACTAATCTTCCCAGCTGTTGGGGGCTCCGCAGGTGGCCCGCACAGCGGGCTCAGTTCTGCCGGCTCACTCACCCTGCGGCTGTGGAGCCGCTGCCACCACCACCGCTGCCACCACCGGGGCTACCAAGGCATTCTTAAAGCCGCAGCAGCCTCTTTGCACACTGGTCTTCCTGGCGCAAAGCCCCAGAGATGACTTCAACCCAGTCCTTCTGAAAACGGATAGGGAGACTGAGGCCCCTGATTTGCCCAAGGCCATGCAGTCAGTTGGAGGAGGGCCAAAACTGAATTCTGGTCTCTAGACTCCCTGTCCAGTACTATACAGAATGAGAATGCTGGCCATGGCAAGCCCATGGCCATGGGCCAAACTTGGCCCTTAGATATGCTAGGGTTTCCTATTGGCTGACTCAAGGCTTCTTGATAAAAACTAAAATCTGAAGACAGATGATGTTGGTCACAATCCCTACAGCTCCCCAATGTATCACACTCATCCAGCTTCACTTATTCCATCACCTGTCTGACCTTGGAGGCTTCTGGCTTGGTCACTCCTGACAGAAGTTTGTCTCTGATTCCCATCCCCAACAAGGTCTCCCCACAGATTGGTAACATTGAGGTCTCAGTATGGTACAGTGAGGAAGAATACAATCAGCTTCCTCTTCTGGATAGTGGGCCCCTGCTTCACCTTCCTTATCCTGGCTTCCAGGCCATGGAGACCTGATGGGCTATGAGCTCCCTGAGAGCAAGGACTGTGTCTGTCTTGCCTACTGCTGTGGAGAACCCTCAGTGCATATTTCAAGAATCTTAACTGATCAGCTGCTATATGCCAGGCTCCGTGTCAGGCCCTGGGGTCGCATCAACCCAGCTAACATGAAGTCCTAGACTTCAATGTCTTCATGTGCTGCTCCTCCACGGAGCCCTTCAGGAACTTGGCAGTAAGTAGTGATCTCCAGTGGCAGAATTCCAATCACCTGCTACCCCAAGGAGCTTGATGTCACGGCAAGTGGCTTAACTGAGTCTGCACTAACTTGTGTGACCTTAGGCAAGTCCCTTAACATTTTGGGGCCTCAGTTTCCCCAAATGTATAATGAAGGGCTGAAATTCCATGACCCCTAGGCTTCCTTTCTTTTCAAGCATTCTTTTTACAGCTTCTGTGGCTATAAAAGCCCCTTAGCTTTCTCCTCCACGAGACTGCAGGGGTCCCTACTAGTAAGACTTGGGGGGCTCCCTGGGGCAGGCCATAGATTTTAGACATGGCTCCAGCCTACTTATCTGAGTTCTGCCTGAGCTCAGGTGGACCAGTACGAAAGGACTCTGGGTTCTTTTCCTACTTCTGAAATGGTGGAGCAGAGCTTGCCAGAATGGTCCAAGTACCTGGCATCAGCACCTTTGGGGGCAGGATGTTTCTTGTGAAATAGGAAGATTTGTAGGGTCTTAGGCCTGTTCTCTGTGGCTGGGGCCCAGAAATCCGCTGTTGAACAGGCTACCTGAGTGATTCCGATGCCCACCGTGGTTTGCAAACCACAGCCCTGGAGAGAAAGCCAATTGCATTCTTTGAAGGGAAGTCCTGGTAGATGGGCCCCATCCTTGTTCTTCATTCCCCTCCCAACCGCTGCCTCACAAGGATCTGGGCAGAGCCTGAATATCTGCATGTTTAACCAGAACCATTGATGCTGGTGCAGACTCGGGCCCACAAAGGCCTCCCCCATCTGTACACCCATGTTCACCAGCCTCCTTGAGTGATACAACCAGAGCTGCCAGGGCCTTTCAAGCCCACTTGAGAGCCACAGGTGACACCTGGGGAGTGGTGTGGTGGTTAAAGCCTCCAGTTAGAATTCAAGCAGACCTGGATTTGAAGCTGTAGCTTTGTGACCTCAGGCCAGTTCACTTCACCTCTCTGAGTCTCAGTTTCCTCATGTGTAAAATGGGCCCAATAATAGTGCTTATCATATGGGCTTGTCCTGAGGACTAACTTATGCACATCAAGAGCTTAAAACATGGCTGGTGCCTGGTTACTGTTCAATGAATGAGAAGGGTTATGTTATTATAAATTATCACTTTTCCACCAGCTCCCAGATCACGCCCATCCTCCCTCAGCCCTTCCCTCACACCCTGACCCTGGGGCGGGGTCAGGCACCAATTGTGACTAATCATGACATTAGCCCCCTCAGTGGGGCTCACAGGGACCCAGCCAGCCACTCAGTTAAGACGGTAATGAAGCGACTGTGAAACAGGAGGCCTTCCCATCTGGGGACCTGGGCTGACCTGACTTCTGCCTGGGGTTTATGAGATCACCGTGTGGACTCCCCCTCCCTCACCGGCTGGTTATCCCTGGTGCTGATCATTTATTTATGTCTGAGTTATACACACACAGGCCCGTGCTCACCCCCTCTCCCCTCTCCCATTTGTCTTCCCTGCTCTTCCCCTGGGTCTCCCCCTGCCCTGCCAGGCCCTGTTCATGAAGACGGATGTCCTGGCTGGTAGCTCCACTGCTCAGAGGAGGGCTGCTCCTCCAGATAGGGTGGGGAGGGCAAGGAAGGTAGGGGTACAGAGAAGACAGGGGCTTGGCCCCCGTTCCCCCTTCTCTGGATGTGAGCTGGCCCGAGGACAACTCTCTGGGCTGCGGATGAGAGATTATGAAGCCCTAGAAAAGCTTTGGAGCAAAACAGATGCAGGTTCAAGCCCTAGCAGTGCCTTCTACTTGCTATGTGACTTGCGAAGGGGTTTGACTCCTCCTTCGAGAACTGGGAACACTTCACTCATTCCACCATTATTTATTGCACGTGTCCTATGCGCTCAGCGCTGCTCTAGGTGGTGAAGACACAGAGGGGAAGGAAACCGACAGACTCCCCACACACTAGAGGGAATGGGGTGGGTGATTAAAGAGAATGTGAAATGGGGGTGTGGGGGGCATTTGGGTAGGCAGGTCCACGAGGATGGGCAGGGGCAACTATGTGAATAGCACAAGAAAGGGCATTCCAGGCAGAGGGAACAGCGCATTCAAAGGCCTGAGGTTCAAGGTTCCAAAAGGAGTTGAGAGTGGGCTCAGCAGAGACAGCAGAGAAAGAGAGGTTGGGGAGATGGGCAGGGCCAGGTCTCCCAGGGCCCCAAGGGCACCAGGTTTATTATAAGAACATCAAAAGCAATGGGGGCCTCATGTGGTTGAGAAGAGTTGGTCAAGAGGCAGCTAGGACACCCCCAGAACCCAAGAGTCCTGTTCCCATGGGCCCAGGGCCCCCAGCTCCACCCTCCCTAGGCTCAGCGAGGCTAACGACCCAGTCCTGGGAGCAGCTGGTCCCCTGCACCCTGGAGAGCCCTGCGGGGAAAGGTCTCACTGGGGAGTGGGCTCCCTGCTCCCTGGGAGCCCTTCAACAAGGCGGCTTTGTCTGGCAGTTTCCAGAGGACCCCGGCACTCCTCTCCAGGCCCCTTGCAGTGGCCTGCGTGGAGCTCTGAAAGGAGGCATTATCTATGTCCCAGGCCAGATTGCTGGGAAGCGGCAGCCGGTGCTGGCACACAGACCAGACAGCAACGCAGCCCTGATTCCTGGGGCTGCAGGCACAGAGAGAAGCCAGGGACAAAAGGGTGCCCTGGAGGAGCACCATCAACCCTCTGCCTCAGAGAAGACAAGAGGACTACACAGGCGTCCCTGCACCTCTCCCTGCCCCCACAATCTGGTCACTCGATCGCAGTGGTCAGTGACATGGTCCTTTTGCAGCCCCTGCACTGTGGGAGAAAGAAGGCAGGTAAGGTGGGGCTGGCTGTAACCAGATCTCCTGGGCCCTGCTCCCCTTCTCTGGCCCTGGGAAGCAGAGGGAGGGTGGGAGTAGTTTGTCAAGGAGGACACACTTCCAAATGGAAAGGAGCTTCTAGAAAGATCTATAACCTAAGCCACCATTGGACACACTGGGGAGAATGAGAACCAGAAAGAAGAAATGTTAGAAAAGCTGATGTTTGTTGTGCAACCCCTTCCTGGGCTCGTGGTAGGAGAGGGGTGGCCCCAGCTGGTCTTGGTCATCCTTGCCCCCAAAAAAAAAAAGAAAAAAAAGCCCGTTGCTGTTGAGTCAATTCTGCCACTGTATAGGACAGAGTGGAACTGCCCCATATTCTTTCCAAGGAGCGCCTGGTGGAATTTGAACTGCCAACCTTTCAGTTAGCAGCCATAGCTCTTAACCACTATGCCACCAGGGTTTTCCATCCTTGCTTAGTCCTGGTTCATGTTGATAAGGGCAATAACGGCATTTGTGAAGTGCCATGTGGGGATTACCTCCTTTAATGCCGACTCTTTTTGGCAGGTACAGTTAGCCCCATTTTACAGGTGTGTTTGCAGAGGCCCAGAGTGTTTAAACTACCTGCCCAAAACCACACAGCTGGTGAGAGAACCAGGATTCAAGCCCAGAACATCTGGGACACAAACCCAGGCCCTGAATGCTATGCCTTTCCACTCAGCCAGGCCCGTCCGCCAGCCGTCAGTGGATATGTCCAGAAGTCCATGGCTTTGGGCACCCAGAGTGTAAAGACTGGGCAGACCTTCCAAAACCCTCTAGCTCAGAGTTTCCCAAACACCAGTCAGCCAACTGCTACCTTTAGGGACCGACTAATATTTACTTACTGCTTTTTCTGTAAGGGACTCTGTTCTTTTTTTGTTAAAAAGTGAGTTTAACAAGTATTAAAAAATCGAGGGCAGTGGTGGTTCAGTGGTAGAATTCTCACCTTCCGTGCTAGAGACCTGGGTTCAATTCCCAGCCAACGCACGTCATGCACAGCCACCACCTGTCTGTCAGTGGAGGCTTACGTGTTGCTATGAAGCTGAACAGGTTTCAGTGGAGCTTCCAGACGAAGACTGACTAGATAAAAAGGCCTAGCAATCTACTTCCAAAAATCAGCCAGTGAAAACCCGATGGATCACACAGTCTGATCCTGTTGCGCATGGGCTCACCATGAGTCAGGGTCTGACTGGACCACAGCTAAAAACAACACCAAAAATCAATCCTAAGCCAAGTCTCACTGACACAATGAGAAGGGATGGAAGAGAACTGAAAGGGCGATACATTTATCGCAACAGGGTTCAATATTATTACAGGCAAAATCCTAAATCATCTTGTGAGCCACGAGGTGTGCTCATACACCTTCAGGAAACACTGATCATTGTACAAATGGGGAGACCAAGACCCAGAGAGAAGAAGGGGTGAGCCCCAGATGCCAGCACCAGTCATAGGAAAACCCAGCCTGGAACCTGGGACAGTCAGCCTCTGGATATCAACCTCTGGCCTCTCCCCGGACACCATGTAGCATCCAGCAAGGACAGTGAATGCCGCCAGGAGGGCAGAGTGCCTGCGCCCCTCACCTTGCCTCCATTCCCGAGAAAGAGGGCAAAGGCCAAGGAGAAAATGGCTGGATGCCCCCCATCCCCCACCCATTGCACTGTGTCTGCACCCTTGGCCCACCTGTGTTGGGAGCCACAGACCCAACAGGCCAGTGGCATTACCTACTGCAGCCTCCTTTAAAGGGCAGATGGGAGAAGCTCCTGAGGGCAGGAGAGCTGAGGCATTAGAGGGGAGGGAGGCTAAATGCCACGTGGTGGAAGGGGAAATGGGATAATAATGGCAGCTCTACTGACTGCTGGGCCCCAGGTGCTGTGTCAGGGCTTCCCCTGGGTCATCTCAGCTAAGTCTTTAACAGCCATAAGAGGTACAGGCTGTGTACCCCCAAAAAATATATGTTGAAGTTTTAACCCCTGGAACCTGTGAATGTGACCTTGTTTGGAAATAGAGTCTTTGAGGATGTTATCAGTTAACATGGTCACACCTGAGTGGAATGGGTTCTAATTCACATCCTTATAAGAGGAGAAGAGACACAGAGACAGGAAGACAGAGGACAGGCAGTCATGTGAGTATACATCTACACACCAAGGACTGCCTGGGGCTACCAGAAGCGGAGAGAAAAGAGAGAGGATCTTCCTCCAGAGCTGACAAAGAGAGCCTGTCCCTGCTCATACCCTGAATTCAAACTTCTAGCCTCTACAATTGTGGAACAATACATTTCTGTTGCTTGTGGTACTTTGTTATAGCAGCACTAGGCAACTAATACAGATGAGGAACCTGAAGCTCAGAGAGAAGTTCCTTACCCACATCCACACAGCAGCAAGTCAGGGGAAGAGACAGAATTTGAACCCGGGTCTGTAGACTCCAGAGCCTGTGGAGTAAACACCTGGGAGACTGGGGAGCAGCGCTGGGAGGGGAGCCCCATCATCTCTATCACACCAGCCTCCCCGCTGGTGCACAGAAGCCATCCCTCACACTGGAATCAGTATGAGCTTTCCAGAACACAAATTGCATCATATCACTCCACCACCAGCCCCCTGTACCCTAAGCTGAAGCTCTCTTGTGGCTCCTCTTGAAAGTCCACACCCCTTAAGGAATGAAACTGGCCCCTGCCCACATCTGTAGCCTCACCCCCACCTGTCCAGACCGCCTCGCACTTTGTCCCCTAGCCAGAATGACCCATTTGCAGTTTCTTAAATGCTCTGCCACCAGCAAGCTGTCAGATGGGGCAATGAACTCTGCCCACCTCCGACTCAGCTCCAGCAAGGATGGGGGTGGGGTGTAGAGTGCTTTGCAAACTGTAAAGTGCTGTGCCTCCAATACATGAAGAGAACGGGAAGCAGATCAAACGCAGGCTGACCAGGGCACACTGGGCATCTAGCCACATGAGCCATGGCCTCTCACTTCTCTGGCATATTTTCCTCCCCCACCCTGCCCCCACTGTCCCCAGGGGAGGAAGATCCAAACCCAGATTTACTAGGACATGTTAAGAACGTAGTTTGAAGCCATCTCCGAGGTCATCAGGTCATGGCAGTTTCCCATCGATCTATTTGTCCCTCCCTTGGCTGGAGCCCTTTGCCCTCAGCAGCCCCCAGAGCCATATCAAACTTCAACAGCTTCCCCCCAGCCTCCCTGCTCCCTGGCCAGGCCCTGAGGAGCCAAAACACAGAGCAGGGCTTTCAAACACAGCTACTGGGCGCTTTACCAGCTGGGCTGCCGAACCCCTGACCTCAGGAGGACATGTAATGCATCTCCCTGGTTTAGCTGGATCAATGGTGCTGAGAAAAATGGCCCCATGTGGGCCAGTTAGGACAGCAGAAATCCCACCCGGACAGCTACTGAGCTGTGTCTGTGTGTACACATAGGCTTGGGGACATGGCCAGCTTATCCACCATTCCACCGAAAGGTCTCAGGCACAAGCCTGCAAGAGCTAGGATTGCTGAGACCAGCCATATAGGTTTCAGATGGGTAAACTGAGGTTGGACGGGCTCCTGAAGGTCACAGAGCAAGTTCATGGAGGTCTCTGGGTCCCCCATAGGGTGCTCTCCCTGCTTAGCACTTCTGCCTCCTCTTATGGGTGAAGGTGACAGAGGCCAGGCCTTGTAGGCAGTGGCATTTGGGTTGTTGGCACCTCAGAAGCCCAAACTTGTCCCTCCCACAGCCTTTGGGAGGATCACAGCAAACCCAAAGCACCACCAAGGCAGAGCTCCCTGCCTTTGACTCCATGTGTGGCAGAAAACAGAACTTCAGGATGGTCTTCTGGCTTGGTCCTAACGTCCCACCGAAGGAAGAGGCCAGAAGGCACCAAGCTGCCCTGTGCTCAGACCCCCTTGCTCCCCAGAAAGAACAGTGGCCTTTCTTTAAGGAGGAGGGTTAAGGAAGGTTTTACACACACACACACACACACACACACACACACACACACGCACCCCACCCGCCCCCCAGTAGGAACATCAGGCAGCGCTACAGGCTCCTAGTCCTACCTGCTCCCTGGATCAGCAGTATCACCTGGGAGCTTGTTAGAAAGGCGATAGAATCAGAATCTGCATGCTAACAAGATCCCCAGCTGATTCATATGCATGTTAAGGTTTGAGAGTTCTGGTTTACACGACCTCCTAGAGTTATATGCCACCACCTGTCAGTTTGTGGTATTGTGGTGACTTGCGTGTTGTTATGACACTAGAAGCTATATCTCTGGTATTTCAAATACCAGCAAGCTCGCTCATGGCGAACAGGTTTCAGTAGAGCTTCCAAATTAAGATAGACTAGGAAGATAGACCTGACAATCTACTTCTGAAAATTAGCCAGTGAAAACTCTACGGATCACAACAGGATGCTGTCCAATATTACGCTGGAAAACGATGGCCCTGGGTCAGAAGGCACTGAAATACACTGCGGCTGCAACAATGACTTCCAGCACATGAATGATCGTGAAGATGGCCCAGGACCAAACAAAATCTTGTTCTGTTGTACATGGGGTCACCATGAGTCGGAGCCAACTGGATGGCAACTATCAAAAACAGAATTAAATGAGGAGGTGTGTGTGTGAATGTATGTGGACGTGTGTGCATGTACATTAAGATCTTTACCCTATAAGACAGTACACAATACTGAGGAAGCCAGCACAACTTGTACAAGGAGAGGTCATGGAAGCGCCATAGACACATCCAAACTCCCTGAGGGACTGAATTGCTGGGCGGAGGGCTGTGGGGACCATGGTCTCGGGGAACATCTAGCTCAATTGGCATGACACAGTTTATAAAGACAATGTTCTACATTCTACCTTGGTGAGTAGTGTCCAGAGTCTTAAAAGCCTTTGAGCAGCCATCTAAGATACTCCACTGGTCTCACCCCTTCGGGAGCAAGGGAGAATGAAGAGAACAAGGTACAAGGGAGAGATTAGTCCAAAGGACTAATGGACCACAACTCTCACGGCCTCCACCAGACTGAGACCAGTACAACTAGATGGTGCCCGGCTACCACCACTGACTGCTCTGACAGGGATCACAACAGAGGGTCCTGGACAGAGCTGGAGAAAAATGGAGAACAAAATTCTAACTCACAAAAAAAGACCAGACTTACTGGCCTGACAGAGACTGCAGAAACCCCCAGACACCCTTTCGCTCAGTAATGAAGTCACTCCCAAGGTTCACCGTTCAGCCAAAGATTAGACAGCCCCATAAAACAAAATGAGACTAATAGGGCACAACAGTCCAGGGACAAGGACTAGAAGGCAGAAGGGAACAGAAAAGCTGGTAATAGGGAACTCAAGACTGAGAAGGGACAGTGTTGACAGGTCATGGGGTTGTTAACCATTGTCATAAAATATGTGTACTAACTGTTTAATGAGAAACTATTCTGTAAACATTCATCTAAGGTACGATAAAAATAAATAAATAAATCTTTACCCTAACGAGCCTAGAAATGAATAAAGAAGAAAAGGAAGGAAGGGAAGAAGGAAGGGAGGGAGGGAAGGAAAAAATGTGTAGCCTGCCTAAGTCCAGAAAGTATTTGCGGTAACTTCAAAACAGGACATGGCAACTCATTTAACGAAAAAGCCAACAAAATAGACCCTGCAGGAAAAAAGCAGAAGGTGAAGGGGTGTCAGGCAAGAGAATGGAGCAGTTCTCCTACAGAGGCCACGTCGCTGGCTCTAAGCAGCCCAACAGTGCATTTGTTGGCAGCCAGAAGCTCACAGGTCACCTGGAACAACGCTGCCCTGCCAGAAGCATAACTAAATATGGCAGGTAGGGTGCTTGCCCTGGGCGCTGCTTGAGGAGGGGCGCTAATGTTCTATTAGCCATTGCAATTTCCATCACCAGCTGTGAGAGATCATTCAGAAATTTAAAACTAATTGCCATAGGCACTATTTTCTGTAGATAGGCCCCTGCCTGGAACTCACCTCGCATGGGGCTCTGAGCATTTGTAACATGGGGTAGCAACAACCCTAGCCTGAAGTCTCTGCCTCAGAGTAACTGCTTCCGCTTCTGTGGTCCGAGGCTTACCTACTAGCTACCATGAGTCGCTTGAGCCTGACTTCAAATTCTGGTTCTGAATCTTTCTTGCAACATAATTTTGGGCAAATCCCTTAGCTTTGCAGAATCTCAGTTTTCTTATCTATAAATTAGGAACACCAGTGGTTCAGAGCTTGGCTGCTAACCAAAAGGTCAGCAGTCTGAATCCACCAGCCACTCCTCGGAAACCCTATAGGGCAGTTCTATCCCGTCCTATATAGGGTCACTATGAGTTGGAATCCACTTGATGGCAACCAGTTTGGTTTTTGGTTTGCCCCTCCTGCCTGCCCAGCCCTGCTCTGGACTCTGCAACTGGGAAAGGGGTGTGGATACTTGCTGTGATTTCCACAAAAAGCCACCCCCTTCACTAGTGTCTGCAAAAGACCGAAGAAGGTTTCGAAAGGAAGAGGGTTTCCTGTAGCATAACATGGGGAACTTCAGATGGAGTTAGGATGCCCTAGGGCCCCCAGTTCTTTGGGTACCATGCCAGACTGCTGGGTGAGCACTGCCCCTCTCCTTTTTTGGCTCCTCTGCTCTCCCCACCCCTCCATCCCTGCTCATTTCCTAGAAGCCTTCTTGGCTGTGTGGCCTCTGCCAACCCAAGCCTCGAAGTCTCACATTTCTCCCCGAGCAATCACTTTCCCTGGGAGGAATTCTAGCGTGGATGTTTGAAGGTCATAATTTTTTCCAAACCTTCTACACTTGCATGAGGATTGAATGATCTTTATAACATAGCACAGTGCCTGGCACACAACACCCACCCATCAATTGCTTCATTGCACAAACATTTAATGAGCACCAAGGATGTGCTGGGCCCTGAGCTAAGCACCAAGGACAGAGCAGTGAGCAAAACAAATGGAACCCCAGCCCCTCGGAGCATATGTTCTAGAGCTGTGCTGTCCAAATGGTAGCCACCAGCCACATGTGGCTATTGAAGTATGGCGAGTCCAAATTGATATGTGCTGTAAGTGTAAAATACACACCAATATTAAAGCCTTCATAAAAAAAAAGAATAAAATATCTCATTTTAAAAATATTAATTACATGTTGAAATGATAATACTGTGGATGCATTGAGCTCGAGCTAGGTAAAACATATAGATTAAAAAACTTCACCTATTTCTTTCTACTTTTTTAAATGTAGATACCAGAAAATTTAATGTAATTTATTTCATTTAAGATTTTGTACTCTCCCCATGTACAAAAGTAAAAAGAAACAGATGAAATTTTTATTTATGTATTTTACTTAACTCAATATATCCAGGCTATTGTTGTTGTCGTTGGGTGATGTCAAGTCTATTCTGACTCATGTTGACCTCATGTGACAGAACAGAACTTCCCTATAGGGTTTCCTAGGCTGTAATCTTTACTGAAGCAAATCACCAAGTCTCTCTCCTGTAAAGCTGCTGGGTGGGTTTGAACCACCAACTTTTCAGATAGCAGCTGAGCACTTAACTGTTTGCACCATCAGGGCTCCTTTAATATATCCGTAGTATTATCACTTCAACATGTAACCAAGGTATATAACCTAAAATTTTCCGTTTTAACCATCTTTAAGTGCACAATTCAGTGACATTAATTACATTCACAATGTTGTACAACCAACACCACTATTTCCAAAACTTTTTTTCACCCCAAACAGAAATTCAGTACCTACCCATTAAGCAATAACTCCGCATTCCCTCTCCCCCTAGTCCCTGGTAACCACTAACCTACTTTTGTCTCTGTGCGTTTCCTTATTCTAGATATTTCATATAAATGGGATTCTACAATATTTATCCTTTTGTGTTTGGCTTCTTTCAGTGACATATTTTCAAGATTCATCCACGTCATAGCATGTATCAGAACTTCAGTTCTCTTTATAGCTGAAGTGTGAAGCTTCTTTCACCCAACATTGTGCTTGTGAGATTTATCCATGTTGTTGCATGTGCCAATAATTTGTTTCTTTTCATTTCTGTGTAGTATTTCATTACATGAATCCACTACAATTTATTTACTCATTCTCTGTTGATGGATATTTGGGTGGTTCCCAGTTTCTGGCTATTAAAATAAAACTAGGTTTTGCTAGTTTCTGCTAGCAAACATTGCTACTGGCCATGGTGATACATGGCCAATTGTATAACGGGAACACAACCAGCCCTCTTAGTTTCCCAGTGCTGCTATACCACAAATAACCACAGGTGGGTGGCTTTAAAGAACAGGAATTTATTGTCTCACAGTTCTGGAGGCTAAAAAGTCATAATTGAGGTCTTGGCCATGTTGATTCTTTCTGTGAGCCTCTCCTAGTTTCTAGTGTGTGCCAGCAATCTTTGGCGTCCCTTTACTTGAAGATGATCTTCATATGGCATCTGTCTTCCCCTGTGTACGTGTGTCTCTGTGTCTATTCTGGTCTTTTCATGACTCAGAAGTGATTAAGTTTAGAATTCACCTTACAGTGGTGTGACCTCAACTGATTGATTACGTTACACTAGATTGCATTCATTAGATCGCATTATGGAAAGTGATTACATTACATTATATGTGAAGTGATTACACTACATTACATTACAGAAGGTAAGGGAGCTCTCTTGGTGCAATGGTTAAGCACTTGGCTGCTAACTAGAAGGTCAGTGGTTTGAACCCACGAGTGGCTCCATGGGAGAAAAAACCTGGTGATCTGCTCCCATAAAGATTATAGCCTAGAAAACCATATAGAGAAGTTCTATTCTGTCCTATAGGGTTACTATAAGTCACATTCGACTCACTGGCACGTAACAAAAACAGCAACAGCAAGGAAGGTAATCTGCTCTGCCAAAGGCCAGCTGATTTAATTACATGTAACTACTCCATGATGGCAACTAGATAGTGTTTGGCCAAGCCACTTGGAACCACAGCCTAGCCCAGTTGGCATGTAAAATCAACCATCACACCCTTCACCACAAGCAATAACCATACAACTGAACAAAATATATGAAGCAACTGTTTTCAGGCAGTAGACAACAGACAGCAAGACTGAGATCCCTGAGAGACGGGAAGCTTGTGAGGTGAGACCCATGATCACCCACCTCTCTGCCTGAGGCCAATTTCCCAATCACAGCTCAGAGGGCTGAAGTCCAAGCAGAGCACAGTGGTCTTGATGAGCCGATGAGGCAGAGATCAGAATTAGGGGACGCTGAAGCAACTGGAATCTGTGGGACAGGAAAAGAGGGAGCTTCACAGGGGTGGGTTTCTAAGTAAGTCCCTGGCCAAGGTCTAGGCTGCACATGCACAGGATAATACTACTTGGAGCTTTCTGGGGAGCAGCCGCTACGAGGTGGGGAATGGAAGAGAGATACTACAAGTCAAACAGTGCTGGGGAAGCTGGAGTTCTGTTCCAACCAGAAAGGACAGACCTCATTAACACCCTGGCATCCAGCTGAGACACCAGAAGAGCCTCCCCTTAGGAATAAGGACCATGCCCTAGAATAAGGCCTACATGCCCTTAGAATGTCTAAAACTAAGCCCTGACAAGACACACAGGGAAGAAAAAATTTGGAATTTAAGTCCTGCCAAGTTAGAGGGGCTTGAGAAACACTTTGGGTTCTTCACAGATCTACCCTAACAAAACATAAAACCAAGCATGCACAAGTTCAAGGTGATCAGCCGGTAATTAAACTGCTTGCTAAAACAAGAACAAATATTCTTCCTAGGAAGATAACAAAATACAGAGTCTCTACAATGTACCATTACAATGTCCAGTATACAACCAAAAATGACTAGAAATACAGGAGGAAAGTTGCTATGAACATTTTTGTACATGACTTTCTGTGGACATACATACTTCTACTGGGTATATATTCAGGAGTGGAATTTCTTGGTCTCACAGTTGTTTTACTACAAGTATTCATTCATCTGCCCAGGATGTTAAGAGAAAGGAACCCCAAATCCAGTCTGTTTCCCTGCACTTTAGACCATTTTAGTGCTATCTATGGGGGGAAGTCAATATTCAACACTTTGGGCAACTTTGGGCTCTCTAGCCTGCGGGTTTCCAACCAGGAGATGTTAAGCCAGACTCAGAGGGACTCTGTCTCTCTAACATCTCTCACAGCTCCTTCAATATGAGCTGGAGATGGTGGCCTCAAATCAGGTTCAATCTCTTTGTTGTTATTGTTGTTGTTCTGAATCTTTCCTGTGTCACCAGAGTCTGGCTACAGAAAGGGAAAAGAAAACCACATTTCATTCATTTGAACAAGGGCCAGCATAGGGCCTGGGTGGTGGAGGCACTGGGGACAAGGGGCAGCAAGAAGGCTTTGGGGAGTTGAAGCAAATTCTTGCTTTGGGTAAAAAGACCATCTTTCTCCCCAGTTAATTGGATTCTTAGCCCAGACCATGTTCCCCTCCACACAACCAGTTCCACTCGAGCAAGGACTATCCTTGGGGAGTCCCCTCACGTGAGCCTCTGGTGCTGACAGTGTTTATGATATGACTTCAAGAATAGTGACCCATCCTGATCTCACCCCTGTGCCCAGCTTCATGTGGCCTCCCTGGCTCTCACTCTTCTCCCTCCAGCCCCCCAGTAGCTCCCTCCCAGCTCAGAGCCTTCTCACTGCTCTTGTCAAGGCCAAGACTTCTCCTTCCTTCTATGCCCACCTGAGGCTGCCTCTCCTGCAGGGCTCAGTCTCCCCACTACTCCTTGTTCCCCACCTCACACTCCATCCCTAGCATCCCCATCACGCTCTCCTCCTCCAGGAAGACTTCCCCCTCCCACCAACTATTCCAAGCGACCCTGTCACAAGCTTAAGTGGCACCCTCGGCTCCCTTCAGAGCACGTGTCACAACTTGCATTAATGCTATTTTGAGATTTTTCACCTGTTGCCTGTATCGCTGCTAGATTGTGAACTTCTCGCTCGTCTCAGTATTCCCAGCCCCTAGCTGAATGCCTGGCCCATAATCAGTGCTCAAAAAAAAAAAAAAAAACTTATTAAATAAATGACTGTCTGGGTAGATACGTGAATGGATAGACAAACAGACTAAATCAAACCTCCTCCTTTTACAGAAGCAGACACTGAGGCCAGAGAGGAGAGAGGGCTGATAAAGATGGCTGCATTGAACAGAAGCAGAAGGAAAGCTGTTTTTATCTCCAGACCATCTTTCCCTGTCTACCCTTGTGTCACCATTGCCCTCTGTGACCTTCCTCCCTGCTACTGGGACCCCTCCCCCCCATCCCTTCCCAGCCCCCAACCACACAGGTAGCTGCTTCCTTGCTTGCTACTTTTTACCAAACCCAGAGCAAAAGCCTGGGCATGAGGGTGGCTAGGAAACGGGCCCTTTGTCCAAGCCTCAGCCCAGGTGGTGGTGGTGGGGGGCAGTCTCCCTCCTCTCTGTCTCTCTCTGTCTGACTTTTGTCCTTGGATGGTCTGCGTGATCAGAAGAGGTTTCATTCTCTGGCAACCAGGCAGCCATTAGGAAGAAACAAGCGCGTTGCCCTCTCACCGCACAATAGTTGTCTAATTCAGTTATTCTATTTCACCTGAATACTACTCCCCAGCCTGAGCCTTGCCTTTAGAGCGGGGTGGGCCCCATCTGTCGGACAGTTTGCTCCAATGTCTCTGGCCATTATGCTCCACTCGGAGCACTGCATGGGGTGTATGTGTGTGTGTGTGTGTGTGTGTGTGTGCGTGCACGCGTGCACGTGTGTGTGCGTGCGTGCGTGTGTGTGTGTGTGTATGTGTGTACAAGCGGACCTGTCTGCACTCTCTCCCTCTTGTCTCTTTATCATTCTCCCAGGGCTGAACAGAACTTACTTAAAAGAGTGATGTCAGATGTGTGCAAAACAGACCGATAAAACCTAATGCACTCACTCCCCTTTGTCTGTCTGACTCTTGTACCAAACATTTCCCACTCAGAAAGCCACTTAAAACACATCAGCAGTAACTCCACAAAACAGCCACTTGTTGGCTAATTGTGCTAAGCAGCTGCAAGCAGGGCTGGGGGAGGGGATCTCCAGCTTGGCCCTTAGGGAGAAGCCCCTCTGCTCTCCCCCAGCCCAGAGCCGGCCTCGGCCTCGTGTCCCTCCCTGGCCTCAGCAGCAAGATGTTCAGCAATGAAATGGGAGGCAGCTCCACTTGCTTACTCGTGGAGAGCAGGGAAGAACCAGGCCTGGGGATAGGAGGCACGATTCTATCCCAGCTCTGTACCAACTCAGCTGCGGGACCCTGGGGAGTCACTGCCCATCTCTAGGCCCGTTTCCCTGCCCACCCAATAAGCAGATGGGACCTCAGCCTCTAAGGGCTCTTCCAGCTCCCAAAGACTGCATGATACAGTGTGCCAGGAGCCTCAGACAGACCTGGATTCAAGCCCTGGCTCTGCTACAGACTGGCCATGTGACCTGTAGCTAGGGACTCACCCTCTCTTAGTTTTCTCATCCGGTAAATAGAATAATAGGAGTGCCTGTGCTCATCAGGTCCTGTGAGAACTCACCGAGGTGGTACCCATATGGATCTTGGGACTGGTGGGCCCTAAAGCTGCTGCAGGAGCCCCACAGGCCCTCCTGCACTCAGGAGTTCACAGTGTGAAGGGAAAAGCAGACACTGCAATCAGACAAACCAACTCTATATTCACCAGCACATTGAGAGCTGTCAAGGGCGAGGATGGGGCTGCTGGGCCCCTAACAGGCACCCTGACCCAGGAATCCAGAGCAGATTCAGCTGAGATCTGAAGGATAAGAAGAACCTAGCCAGCACAGGGTATGCTAGAGGGGAAACAGGGGGCAGGGGAGGGGATAACAGGTGGCAGGAACAGCATATGCAAAGGCCCTGAGGCAGGGCTGAATTGAAGGAACGGAAAGGAGCTCAGCATGGCTGGAGCCCACAGGGAAGGGCTGGAGAAGTGGAAGGGTGCTGCCAGCCACAGTAACGAGCTTAGCTTTATCCTTAGAGCAAGGGAGGGCCATGGAAGGGATGTGCGCAGTGAGGTACCTTTGCCAGGTTCTCTTTTCAAAGACACCCTAGCTTCCAGGTGGAGGAGTTGGGGTCGGGGTCGAGAGCAGAAACAGGGAGCTCTCCTTCCATTGCTCCGATAGCCCACACAGACGGCTGGCTGGGTGGCAGACGTGACCAATCCTCCCACACTGAGCCTGTGTCCCCTGCTCCGGTTCCTCAAGACCCCTTGCTCACTGGGCCGGCTGGGGCAGCTGCTGCCCAGCCTGGAGAAGCAGGGGTTAAGAGCCGTGGCCCCGTAGAAATCAGAGGATTACAGGTTTGCCAGCAGCCTGTCCCATCTGTCACATAGGCGCAACGCACCCTGCTATCTCTGGACTCAACTGTCACTGCCGCACACTGTATCAGGACTCCATTAGGGAGGCCCAGGAGGTGGCTCACAGCTGTCAGCCAGCACGTCCTCACCCCCTCTGACCGACCCCACTGAGCTCAGCGCTAACCACTAGCCCAGGTGCAGTCTCCTCCTGCCCCTTCTTCAGAGGCAGGAGGGCCATAGGCACAGTCAGGCAGCGTGGGTGCAGGGGTGGGAGTGGCCTGGGTTTGAGGCCTGCCTCTGCCACTTGCTTGCTTCCAGGCCTCAGATGCAAGGCTAAACACTGTGAGCCTCAGTCTCTCATCCTGCACCCACCCCAGAAGGGTGTGGAGCAGTTTCACTGAGACACTAAGCGCATAGTAAGGGCTCAACAAACTGGAGCTGCTGTTATTTCCCCTCTGCCTTAGTTCCTCTTATTCTCCCTGCAGCCACCTCTGCCAGTTTCCCATTTAGCCTTGTCTTTGGAAGCTCGGAGTCAAAGTGAACTGTCTGTCAAAGTAGCTCACTCTTCCCTGGTTCCTCGTATAATTACCGCCCCCTCCATCATTGCTTCTGATGCCGCTTCGATTTTCTTTTTCTTTTGAAACTTTATTTGAACTGTCCTTTGTGCTTGTGATTAAAAACACCAAAAATCTTGCAAATGAAAATAGCTTAATTGCTTTTTCTGACTTTCAAAGTAACACATGCTTATTATAAAGGAAAGAAAAAATACCCGGACAACACTGAAAGGTAGGAAGAAAAGAGGGAAAACAACAAGGTGCTTTTTCAGCAGCCTCAAGTACTTTGTGGCAAAGTAGGGGGAAGGAGGCCTACTCTTTATAAAGCTGGGGACCTCCCCACCTGCCCTCCAGCCCTGCTTCCACTCCCTGGCTCTGGCCACCCTCAACCCCAGCAGTGCCCTTCCCTCCTCGCCTAAATCCTACCCACTCCTTAAGCTCCAGCTCAAGTTCTTGCTTCCCACAAAGACCCCCAAGACCCCTAGCCCAGGGCACACTTCCCTTCCACTGAGCTCAATTCTTTTCATCTCTATAAATATTTATCAAGCATCTGCTTCACACCAAGACACACAGTCCGGCCATTTGGACTCGTCCTCTTCTGCCTGCCTTTAACTGAGGTTGCATGATTTCACTGCCAACATCTAGACTTCTCCTCCAGCTGGACTGTCAGCTCCTTGAGGGCAGATCCACGGCTTTTGTCTCTTAGTATCCCTGCCCCCAGTGTCTATTGTTCCAGAGTGGGACTTCCTGGATACCTGCAGGAATGGTAGCTGTGTGGATTACTTACTTGGTGTGCTGGGCATCGTACCAAGAACTTTGCATGCACGATCTCATCTGATCCTCACATCAACCATAGGAGGTGGGCATTGTTGTTACTCCCACTTTGCAGATGAGAAAACTGAGGTTAGATGGGTTAGAAAGCTTGCCCAAGGAACCACAATGATTGAGTTGAGAACCAGTGTATTACTTTCCTAGGGCGGCCTTAACAAAGTACTTGCAAAGTAGGTGCCATTAAGCAACAGAAATTTATTGTCTCATAGAACTGGAGGCTAAGGGTCCTAATTCAGGCAGGGCCATATTCTCTCCAAAGGCTCTAGGGAAAGATCCTTCCTTGTCTCCCCAGCTTTTGGTAGCCTCAAGCGTTCCTTGGCTTGCAGCTACAGCATAACCCCATTTTAACATGCCCATCTTCCTTCTGTCTCTGCCTCGCTCTGTCTCTCCTCTTTATTATAAAGACATAACTTATATAGGATTAGGATCAACCCTACTCCAGTATGCCCTCATGTTAACTTAACTGAAGACATGTTCAAAGACCCTGTTTTCAAACCAGGTCACATTCACAGATACCAGGGGTTAGGACTTTGACATATCTTTTGGGGGACCCAATTCAACTCATAACAAGCAGGATTCAAACCCCAGTCTCAGACCAAGGCTTAATCTCCTTACTCCTACACTGGACTGCCTCCTTGCACAACTCATGATCATACAAGGCAGGGTAACAAATGCTCTCAGCAAGATATATGCAGGAAAGAAACAATAGTGTCATCATTGTGGGACTTGACAAGGAAGGCTCCCTGGAGCAGGGGATGCTTGACTGAGTTTTGAAGGATGCACTAGAGTTAGCCAAGTAGAAAGCATTCGAAGAGGAAGCAACCATGTGTGGGACAGGACAGAGATGTGAGTCAGTGAGAGGGACCGTGGGCTATTCTTACTGGTGGGAATACAGGATGCATGTGAAGAAGGGCTAGAGAGGAAGTGAGGAGGGATGTCGGCAGGCCACGCGGTAACAGGTCTTACATACTCTGTTCAGGCATTTGGGCTTGAGTTTCAGGCTGAAGGTTCAAACTGAGCTCCCCAAAACCCTAGAGGTTCCTCAGAGGCACCTTCACAACCTGCAGGAACGTAAATGAAGGCAGCCCAGGTTCTGTCCCCACCCCTGGTTCTAGACAGGAGCTGTGATTTCCTTGTTTTGTTTTGATTTTCAGTGTAAGATTTCATTTAAAGAGTTCTGCAGCAAACATGTTGAAACGTCTCCTGCAGGCCTTGGGGAGTTTTAAGCTGGGTGTGACATGACCAGATTTTTTTTTTTTTCACCCTAAACAAACTGTATTTGACTTCAATATTTCAAGATTTCACCATTAAGTATGATGCCAGCTGTAGATTTATCAAATTAAGGAAGTTCTTAGTTTTCTGAGATCTTTGTTTGTTTTTGTTGTGCTTTAAGTAAAAGTTTACAGTTCAAGTCAGTCTCTCATACAAAAATTTATACACACATTGTTATGTGACCCTAGTTGCTCTCCCTGTACTGTGATAGCACACTCCTCCTTTCCACCCTTGATTTCCCGTGTCCATTCAGCCAGCTCCTGACCCTCTCGGCCCTCTCATCTCACCTCCGGACAGGAGCTGCCCGTTTAGTCTCGTGTATCTCTTTAAGCTAAGAAGCACACTCTTCACAAGTATCATTTTATGTCTTGCAGTCCAGTCTGATCTTTGTCTGAAGAGTTGGCTTCGGGAATGGTTTTAGTTTTGGGCTAACAGAGAGTCCGGAGGCCACGTCTTCTGGGGTGCCTCCAGTCTCAGGACATGACCAGATTTTTGCGATTCATTTGTTCTTCAGAAACCTTGGTGGACCCCACCCTCCGCCCTCCCTGTCCCAGGCCCAGTTCCTGCTTCAGGCAGGGATTCTGTGTCCCAGGCTTGAGGTCAGCTTCCTTGGGCCTTTGTCCTGGCTCTACCTGTAACTTGCTGATTTACAAGCCTCCACATCTCTGGATCCCAGGATTCTGGCCCCCGGCCCTGGATCTGATCTGTGCCCATGGCCACAGACTGGGTATAACCTTACCCTCAGCCAGTTCTCTTAAGGGCAGACATCAGCTCCTGATGGGGCTGAGGCTGGATTGGGCAGAGCCCCCCAAACACCAGACTGGAAAAAGAGCCACAATGGCCGCAGCAGCCACCCCCAGTACCAGTACCAGTACCAGGCACTTTCTCTGCCCCCAGTCTATGCTGAGTGCTCCAAACACAGTGTCATTGAACCCTCACAACCACCCTGTGAGGTAAGCAGTGTCTCATCCCATTTTAGAGATGGAAGAACTAAGGCTCAGCAGTGAAGTCACCTGTGAAAGACACACAGCAACTAAACAGGGGAGGCAGGATTCGAACACAGGGTCCCTGGCTCCAGAGCCTGCATTCCCAACCACCCTCCCAGGGGTGCTTTCCAGCAGAAGGCAGGAGTTTGTGCCTGTAGCAGCTGTGAGCACCCTGCCCAAGACCCTCCAGGCTGTGGTGCTGTGAAGTGGCCTAAGTTATAGGCGCCCACACCATCAGGAAGGCCAGGAAGCTTTTCTAAGGAAGGGGAAGGGTCTAGTTGTACTGGAGAGAAGGGGAAAGAGCAGGTGTTGGCTGGAATGCAGACAACGCTGAAGCCAGGGTCTGGTCCTACTTGGCTCCCACCTTCAGACTCTTTCCTGACTCTACCATGGGGGCCCTGAGACCAACAGACTGAGACCCCAAACTGGCCAAGCCCACCTACCTCACAGGAGGGTCTGAGCAGCCTGACATCTGGGGCTCCACATTGAGGCATCTTTGCTGTCCCTCCTTCCCAGTATGGCATCCCAGCTCTGAGGTGATGTTATGTCTGCTGGGGCCTCCCTGCCCTTGACTGTGAGAAATTCCTCCCACTCCTGGGATGGTGGACGTGGCGCTGCCAGGGACATCTGTGCTGGGGTGTGAGGTGTCTTCCCTCCCAGGCTCCTGCTCTGCCTCTGGGAGTCCACCTTCCTTCCTGCTGACAACACCAACAGATGTCTTAGTCCATCCTCAGCTCCCACCACGAAGTGTTGCTCACACCTACATCTAGGGATTTGTGACCTTTCCTGGAGATGGTTGGGCTGGCAGAGTCCCAGAGAGGCACTGTGCCAATGGTGGCACCCCTCACTGGGTCCCACCACCCCCTGAGATGACCTCCCATTCTTCTCTCTCTGCTCTGAAGAACACTCCCTGGCTGCCCTCCCTCCTTCTCCCCAACTCCACGTCAGGCCTATGGACTCCTGGTCCTGCTCTCCACCTCTCAGAACAGCCTGGGCCTTGGCCGGCCACTGCTGACACTCATCCCTTCTTGTCCAGCCCGACAGCCATTTTAAAAGGGAAATCAGGAACCAGAAAGGGCTACTGGGTGATCTGCCAAGGCAGTCCCAATAGGTCTGACCTGGCTTGCAGTTAACACGGAGGCTGCACTACTTTGCAGCGCTAATGCTGGGATAGCCCTCAGGAACACACACGGTCACAGGAACCAACATGGGCACCCACAATATGGAAGGGTGGTCCTCCACCGAGGAGCAGCGCTGCTTCCCAGTGCTGTGTCTTCCACAGAAGCATGTGGCTGCTGGTGCTGTTAGGGAATATTCTCTCCATACAGGGAGTTCATCGATCTTTTCTGGGTCCTTCTAATCTTCCTTTTTAAGGGGAAGAAATTCTTCAGATACCTTTTATGATGGAATGCTCATTTTGAGTAGTGTTCCCCAGATACAGCAAGTTTATAAAAAAGCAATACTTCTGTTAAAAACTGCCCATTTTCATTTATCCAGAAAAATATCCACTGTGTTTAGGTGGCTACAGCTCACTTCTTCAGCTGGGCAAGAAGGTGCCAGGAGAGCGGCTTCTACAATTTTCATTGATTTGTTTATTTGGTGAATATTTGTCGAGTTCCTGCTGTGCCAGACCCTGAGCTGTGTGCTGGGAGTATATGCTGAAAAAGGCTGAGGAAGGCCCTGTTCTTGTTAGGTGCTGTCAAGTTGATTTCCACTCATAGTCACCCCATGTGACGGAGTAGAACTGCCCCATAGGGTTTTCTAGGCTGTAATCTTTACAGGATCACCAGGTCTTTCTCCTGCAGAGCCACTAGGTGGGTTGGAACTGCCAACTTTTCAGTTAGCCACCGAGCTTTTAACTGTTGGGCCAGCAGGGCTCCTTGACAAAGGTCCTGGTCTCAGGGAACTCGCAGGCAAGTGGAGAAACAGGTTGTAACTAGTCAGTTAAGGATAGTATAATAGCTCATCATGGGCAAGTACAGCAAGGGTGTGGGGAGTATGTGGGAGAAGTGAGGGGAGAGAAGATAGGACGATGGGGGATGTGGGAAGTCAGGGGAGCGCAGAGGTGGGACTGCCTCACGGCCCCACAGAGACAAGGAGACGGTGCCTGAGGAGATATGGTTTGGCTGAGGCCTGAAGGAGAAGCATTTGCCATGCAAAGAGGAGGAAGAGCGAATGTTAGAGGAGATGTGGGATGAAAGTCCAGAGGCCTTGACCCAAAAACTAGTGACTCTGAAGGCCAGAGTCAGAAAAAGGTACACATTCCCATTCAACAGAATTGTTCAAGTACTGCCTGTGTCCAAAGATGAGGATGCCTTAGTCCCTGCCTCCAAGGGCTCAAGACCTGGTGGGGGAGGCTGATTCCCACACAACAGTTACAGGAGAGGGGCAGAGAGAGCAACACAGAAAGGTGCTTCCTGACTGAGAAGCCCAGGAAGGCTTCCTGGAGAAGGCAGCATCTGAACTAGGCCAAGAAGGAGTATGTGGTGGGGGGGTGTGTGTGGATTTAGACCCGTGGAAACCCGGGAAAAGGCTTCTGGGGACAGGCATGGCTGGAAGGAGGGAGGAGAAGATGCAGGTGAGTCCTTAGGTTCTGGGGGCGCTAGGGAGCGGGTGCAGGCACCTTTTTCTCATCTGTCTCAATGAGGAGCACCAGAATTGACGTCCCACGGGGCAGTGGCCCTGACCTCTGTCTCTTCCTCTCTGCCTCCCTTTGTCTCTCCTTCTTTCTCTTTCCCCATCCCTCTCACTCCTTCCCCTTCTCTCTTCCTCTCTTGGCACTATGGAAGGCAAGGGGATAATAAAAATAGCTGATATGATAATAAGAATACTACACCCAGACACATGAGTTAAATACTTTACATGCATTATTATCCCAACTCACAGGGGAGAGCACTGAGGCTCAGGGAGGGCCAATAGTTGACCCAGCAAGCTGAGGCTGGAATTTGCACCCAGGCCTTGTGACTCAGAAGTCTTTGGAGTCGTGCCACAATGCCATGTGCCCTACCATGCCATGTTCCATAGTGATTTTGTCGCCCTGCTTGGCTTATATGCCGCTAAGGTACATTCAGGGGTAGGCCCAGGAGAGGACTGGTGGGCATAGAAATTCAGTGGGCCCCATAAAGGGCCTGGTCCCAAGAACCTTTCAGTCTATCCACAACCACCTATTGAGCACCTGCTATGTACAAAGCCTTGGAATGCAACAATGAGCAAGGCACGCACAGTCTGCCCACATAGAGCTTACAGCAGTGGAGGTTGCAGGCCTCAAATGCAAGCTGATAGTCACTGGCAGCAATGGTGGTTAAAATATTGGAATACTTCTGTGTACATTTCCCTCACCTGGACCCACCACATGCATTTGTCCACGATCCAGCAACCAAGGGGTTAAAGCCTGGCCCAGCCTGGAGGCCACTGGGACCTTGCTGCAGGGCTGCAGCCAGTGTTTACTCTGATAGGGGGGTACCCATGCCAGGCCGCTATCATAGTTTGTACATTACCCCTGTGTGCGGGGGACCTGACCTGATCCAGCAAGCTGGGAAGGATCCTTGAGGAGGTGGCATTTTAGTGATACTGAGGCTGAGGAAGTGATAGGTAGGTGAAGAGAGAATAAGAACACAAACCAGCAGAGAGATCCCCAGCTGCGCAGGCTTGAGGTGGGCAGGAAAGAGCTGCAGGAGGGGAAGAGTAGCCATGAAGAAGCTGGAGGAGGATGGAGCAGGCCTGCAGGGTTTTGTAAACAAAGGGAGAGATTTGACTTATATTCCAAGTCCACTGGGGAGCCATACGGGAGTCCCTGGGTGGTACAATCGGTTAACATGTTCAGCTGCTAACTAAGAGGTTGGAAGTTCAAGTTGACCCAGAGGTACCTTGGAAGAAATGCCTGGCAATCTACTTCCACAAAATCAGCCACTGATAACCCTATGAAGCACAGTTCTGCTCTGACACACAAGGGGTTGCCATGAGTTGGAGTCTACTCAATGGCAACTTTTTGCTGTTGTTGTTGTTTTAAGCAAGGGAGGGGCATGGTCTGGTAGAAGGGGTGAGAGCTCAGATTAGAGCTAGGGCAGGGAGATGGATAAGAAGAGAAGCTATGGCATCATCCAGAGCAGAGGTGGGTGAGGACGGCCCAGATCAGGGCAGTGGGGAAGGAGAGAGGTACAACCCCATGGACAAGTAAGAGGTAAAATGGATTGACAGGAACCCCTCTCCCCCCATTCATCCCTACCCTTTAGGGCCCTGGGGCCTGACGATCAGCCGTCGTTCCTTGGGGTCCCCGAGCCCCCACCCCAGGAGAACTTTCTGGAGCCTGCTGCAATTTCCAAGGCAGGGACCCTTTGCCTGGCAGAGCGGGCACGAGTGAGAGCAGCAGCCTCCGGGCCTGGCTTCCCGGAGTACCAGTTCCGAAAATGACAAACAGAGACCCAATGAGGAGGTTGGAAAATGGGCGCCTCCATGCGTCTATTGCAGGGTTTGGAAATCGCTAAGATGACAGGAGAGCTGCAAGCAGGGAGTGCCCTCTGGGCAGACAAGAGGCCCAGAGAAGCTGCTGCCGCTGGTGCAGAAAGGCTGAGGAGGGGAAGGAGAGGGACAGGAAGGCCAAGGACCGAGAGAGGACCCCAGGGGAGGAGATGAGTGAAGTCAAGGAACAGCGAGAACAGGTTTGGAAGCTGGAAAGGCCAAAATCAAGATGGACGCGCACAAAAAGACCAGTTGTGGGTGTATAGCTTTGGAGTGTGTGGAGTGTGTGCGTGTTTCAGGCTTTGAGGAGTAATTCAAAAGCCTCTGGCCCCCTCTGCCCATCTGAGCACCCCCCTTGTCTCTTACCCCCACCACCAAAAAAAAAAAAAAAAAAAATGGAGAGAGAGAAAGAAGGAAAACAAAATATCTACAGTTGTCGAGACAAGAAGGGAAAAATAGAGGCAAACATCCGTAATTTTCTCTGTGGGGCTTTGCGGTAATTGAGCCATTTGGATAAAAATAAAGGCAGCAGGCCCCTTAGGTAAGAAGAGCTTTTGCAATCTAAGAAGCTTGAATTATGCGTCTTGTGTCACTTGAAATACCCCGTTCTCCCCCTTCCACAGGCGACCCAAACCACTTTCCCTTTTCTTATTATTTTTTTTAAGTACCCTGTCAAATGTCGTCTGTAGAGCAGAGAATTTCAGCTGTCACAACTAATTTCAATTTTTTCATGTGGTTTTCCCCCTCGAGTACCAAGGAGGGGCCTAGCTGGGCTCCACTCTCCTCCCTCTTCCATCCGCTCACTCGTTTTATTTATCATTATTGTTATTATTTCAAAACCAGATTTACATCATAAATCTGTTTGGGGAGTGTTTAAGGACTGTGGTTTGCTTCTGGGGAAGGCTGGGCCTGGCCCTGTTGGTTTGCAGCTTCCCTCCCCCACCACATCCCTACCTCATGCCCCCACCCCTACCCTGAGCCTACAGAACTTACATCACCCTCTTCTTGGGCCTGAGCTGCCAGCCCCCCTGACCATCCGCCAGGGGAAATCCAGGTGTCAAATGCAACATCGCTTCTGGAGATTCTATCAGCACCACGGAGAACCACATGCATCTTCTCACCAGGAAGGGGTTGCAGGTGGGGGGCAGAGGGGGCATGTAGCATTTATTTGCCCCACTCCCTACTCTCTCCATCTTCCTCTCTTTCCCACCTTTCACCTCATCTTTCTCTCTTCCCTTCTCAATTCATGCATTCTTTGCATTGATAGAGAGCCACCTCCTCCATGCAGGCCTGCCAAGGTGCTGGGTGCACCAAAATGAATAAGGCATGCTAAGAAGATAACAATCTAGTAGAGTCAAGGAAACAGAGTCAGACAGA
Organism: Dugong dugon; assembly: GCA_030035585.1. Lineage (NCBI taxonomy): Eukaryota > Metazoa > Chordata > Mammalia > Sirenia > Dugongidae > Dugong > Dugong dugon. The sequence continues at coordinate 75,207,556 of CM057471.1, forward strand.
TAGGTGCAAAATGGTGTTTGATGTGCTGGCCGATGGCTGTGCAAGGGCAGTGGGGCGCAAACGAGGGAAGCTGACTTCCAGCTGTGCTACTGAGAAGCTTGGCCAAGGAGCGGTGCTTGAGCTGACTTTTGAAGGCAAATGGACACTCGCCTACTGGACAACTTGGGAAAGGGACTTCTTGGCAGAGGGAACAGCCTGGGCAAAGCCTGGAGACGTGAACCAGCGTGTTCTGAGAAGTATATGTACTTCAGCAAGGTGGGTGTTTGGAGTTTGAAAGAGGTGAAGGGTGAGGCTGGTGTGCAGGGGCACTAGATCCTGCAGAATTGGGAGTCTTATCTGAAGGGCCAGGGGATGGGGGTGGGTATGGGAGCATTTTAAGCAAGAAGGCGATAGACTATGATGAGCTTCCTTACAGGCACAGCTTGGTGACAGGTGAAGAACACATGAGAGGGGCTGAGACGTCTCACTTCTCCCATTCCCATTCTTCCCCTTCCTCATGCTTAAGCTGAGCTCTGATGGGGCAGGGCTCAATTTACTTCTCCATGGGTTCCGGGGCTCAGGCTAGAAACTACCCTTCGTGGGCCTCAATCAGAGTTTGGTGAGTGAATAAACAGGCCAGCCAGCTCTTTGTTTCTCACCCTCTTCCCTTGTTGGTCCCCTTGGTTAACAGCCCTCATGGAACACCCCAGGATACAGAACACAGGATCGGGAAGCCTAGGAGAGCTGGGGATGGGTCAAAGCAGTCAGAGATGTCATACCCTTGCCCTTGAGAAGGCACTGTTTTAACAAGGGAGGTAAGTGACAGTATGTCAGTGTTATGGATTGAACTGTGTCCCCGCCCTCACAAATATATGTTGTGAATCCTAATTCCTATACCTATAGATGTAATCCCATTTTGAGATAGGGTTTTCTTTGTCATGTTAATGAGGCTATACCAGTGTAGGGTGTGTCTTAAACCTATTGAGATATACAAGGAGCACATTAGGCATAGAAGCAAGCAACGGCAGATGGGGTAAAATAGATGCCACACCACATGAAGATCGCCAAGGAACCGAGAAACAGAAGCTGAAAAGAGACAAGGACCTTCTCCCAGAACCAACAGGGAGAGAAGGCCTTCCCATACAGCCAGTGACCTGAATGCAGACTCCTAGCCTCCTAACTGTGAGAAAATAAATTTCTGCTCATTAAAGCCACCCACTTGTGGTATTTCTGTTACAGTAGCACTAGATAAATAAGACAGTTGACATGGGACACCACTGCTGTGCCTCCAGTGTGTGAGAGCAAAGGCTGCAGAAGGAGAAGTCGCTGCCTTGGGGTTGGGGGTCACCAAAAGAGGACTCGTAGACAAGGTGGAGAGCTGGGCCCATACTTCTTCATCCCCTTTCCTTGCTCCTTGGTCCAATCCAGGTTCCCAGTGTGTGCCACTTCATTTTCTCCTGCATTGTCCTGCCTTCCTCCCTGCCCCTGCTCTCCCTGAGGGAGAACAGCAAAAAGCCTGGAAGAGACCACCACTCTTTCCCAGGAGTGGGGGCTCCTGAGCAGTGACATCCCTGGGATGGCAAGTTGCATCTGCACTGGAGTTTCTGGTCACCGGGTTTCCTTACATCCCCAAAAGCAGGGCCTGGGTCATGATGGGTCACCGTTGCATTCTCAATTCCTGGCATAAAGTCACAATGATGAGAATGACCCACTCTTACTGAGCACTCACCATCTGCCAGGCCCTGTCCCAAGTGTTGTAGTTGGATTAATTCACCGTGTTCTCACAATGGCCCTATGCTGTCGGTACTATTATTATTCCCCATTTTATGGAAGGGGAAACTGAGGCACAGAGCAGTTATATGACCTGCCCAAAGTCATACTACTGGTAAGAGGCAAAGTCGGGGATTGAACCCAGGCACTTTGGACCAGAACCCTCACTCTCAGCACACACTCTGCCCCCATAAAGGCCCTGGTGGTTACTCAATACCTATTTGTTTAATTCAGTGTTCACTTCCAGAGAAGCAACATAGCCTGGTGGTTAAGGACACACACTCCAGAGTCAGTCTGCTTACAGGTTAATCTTGGGTCTACCCCATCTCAGTTGGGCAACTGGACCACTGAGCCTTAGTTTCCTCATCTGCAAAAACTGGAATACTAATGTTTCTTATGAGTGGCGAATACCGGCTGCTGGTCACCAAACTGTTTCCCTTTTCCTCCCAGGTACACAAGTAGATACTATATTTCCCAGCTTTCCCTGCAGGCAGGTGAGCCATGTGACTAAGTTCTGGCCAATGGAATATAGGAGGAAGTGAGGTTGCCACTTCCAGGCCTGAGTCCCGGATTTCCCAGCCTGTCCTGCAGGCAGATACTGCCATGTGACTGAGTTCCAGTCAATGGAATGTGGGAGGATGTGGTACTCCTACTTCTGGGCCTTGATCCTAAAACTCCTTGCCCCGTCCTTCATGCTCTCTACCCTGGGCATGTGAATGACTGCATAGAGCGGAGTCCCCACACCACTCTACACCCCACTTCACATTGGATGGTAATATAAGCAGGAAACGAGCTCTTATTGTGGGGTTGTTGGTTAAGGCAGTGTGATGGTTAAGGTTGTGTGTCATCTTAGCTGGGCCTTGATTCTTAGGGGTTTGGCAGTTATGATGTAGTATGGCAGTCATACGATGTTGTGATCACTTCCATGATGAGATTTGATATAATGTGATCACCTCCATGATGAGATCTACTCTGAGTAGCCAGTCAGTTGAAAGGGAGTTTCCTTGGGGGTGTGGCCTGCATTGAATATAAGTGGACATTCTGGCAAGGCTCACGGGCTTTTGCTCACTCTGGATCCTGCAACTGGTTCCTGTTCATATGACCTCTGGTTCTTGGGGCTTGAGCTAGCAGCTTACCTGCAGTCTTGCCTGCCAGTCTTGGGATTCGTTGATTCTCTCAGCCTGTGAGCAAGATCCCTGCTCTCTGACCCGCTGATCTAGGGTTCACCAGCCCATGTGGCGACATGAATCAGGAGAAGCCTTTATCCTGACCTACAGACATGGGACATTCCAGCCTCTACAACTCATGAGCCATCTCCTTTATGTAAATCTCTCTCTATATATATATTTATATGTTTTGCTGGTTTTCCTTCTCTAGAGAACCCAGCCTAAGACATTTGGTACTGAGAGTGGTTCTAGAGAAACAAAATTGTAAGGATGAGTTTTCTAAATTGGTTCGCAAGTCTAGTCAGTCTTAAAAATGTTGATGACTAGAGTTCCGGCAAAACGGCGCTCTAGGCAGAAGCCCCACGCCATCCCTCCACAGCAAAGATCTGAAAAACTAAGCTGAACAGAGAATACAACAATCCTGAAACCCTAAAACATCAAACGAAGCAATAAAGAACTCAGCCAAGCACCAAAGGGAGTGAGAAAACTGACAGAATGGAGAGCAAAGAGAGATTCATGCAGAGGTCCCCTACCAGCTAACGCAGTGCGGATCTGCCATCTTGGACTTCTATCAGAGACCAGAAAGTGGGGTACGAGAAAGCAGCCTCATGGAGCATCCAGTGGGAGACAAAACAACCGGTAATTTGCGATATACGCTTTCCCACCCCCCACCCTTCTTCACCCCCACTCAGCCTCCTCTGCTTCCTGCGGCCACAATCTCTTGATCAGGAAACACCTGCTGCTTGGATTCCACACACCCAAATGGGCTGGCTCTCTGCATGCCATTTGTTGGCTGCTGGTGTTGCTTTTTTCCGCTTCTTTTGATTTCTTCCTTACCTCTCACCACCTCCCCCTCCTTTCGCTCAAATACCTGGCTACGTGCACCATCTTTGCTTCCTCCTGAGGGGCTGCAGAGCTCCGGTAATTTGTGATATATGCTTTCCCACTCCCTACCCTTCTTCACCCACACTCGGCCCCCTCTGCTTCCCGTGGAGACAGTCTCTTGTCTGAGAAACACCAGCCCGCACTAGCTGGCTCTCTGAGTGCCATTTGTTGGCTGCTAGTGTTGCTTTTTTTCTGCTTCTTTTGATTTCTTCCTTACCTCTCACCACCTCCCCCTCCTTTCGCTCAAATACCTGGCTCCGTGCACCATCTTTCCTTCTTCCTGAGGGGCTGTGGAGCTCCGTTCGAGTGTGGAGCTGCTTCCTGGTCTGGGCTGCCACGCTGGTGGGATCCCAGGGCTTTTGTTCATTTGTTTGTTTTGAATAGTTTGTTTTCTTTTCCTTTTCTTGAGTTGGGAGCCCTTTCTGGCCAGGTGGTGCTGCGTGGCAAGGAGACATCCCCCTCAGCTTTCACAGACATGCAGAGGGATCCCTGAGAGCATTTCTTTTTTCGTTGGTGTTTTTTTTCTTTTTTGGGGGGTGGCCTTTCTTGTTCTTTTCTTTTTAATTTGTTTTGCTTTCTTTTCCCTCTTTTTCCCTTTTTGTCTTTCTTCATTGCTCAGTTTGTTGTCTCTCTATATCTTCCTTCTCTTTCTGTTCCCTGAATACCTGGTGTTGTAAACCTCTATGCCTTCTAGCCAGGCTGTACTGCAACACCTGAGAGCAACTTCCCCAGACCTCATAGCTGCACCAGTGGGATCCCTGGGAACTTTGTGATTCTTTAACCTTTGTGATTTTTATTTATTCATTCTTTTATTTTATTTTCTTCCTCTTCCCCTTTCTGTTTTTCTCCATTTCACAGTCTCTCATCTCTTCACTCCAAAAGCAAGCTCCCCTAGCATTCTTTTTTGTTTTTTGGTATGTTTTTGGCTCTTGTTCCTCTCTCCTGTCTCCCATATCCATCTTAGCTCCACACATAACAATCTCCCCGCTGCATCCTGCCTACCTGCACCGTGCGCTTGACATCACACCACCAAGCAGAACAGGCACGACCTACTGGAACCCGCCCTGCGCTGATTACCGACCTGCTCTGGTGGCTGTAGTAAGTGCCACAAACAACCCGTTCCAGTAACTCCTCTTCAGCTAGACCTGCCCTGCCATACCATATCTGACTGACTGACCCTGCCAATTGGAGAAGGAGGCAAAAAGTACTGTGCTCACAGACGAGCAAACAACAAAGAAAACACAGTCTGTCTGCTCATACATAGTCAAATTAAAAAAAAAAAAGGGATGAAACAAACAAATCTACAATCAATAAAAGAGAAAAATAACTACCAAATGCCCGAAGACAGCAGACAATATCAAAACATTTACAAAAGCAGGATGGGATGGTTCCAGTAGGTGTCCAAAATAAAACACCAGATGACTCTATTGGAAGAAAATGCACTAGAACTACCTGATAGGTAATTCAAATCTCTAATACTCAGAATTCTCCAAGAACTGAGGCAAAAAGCTGACAAACATGAGGAAAAAATAGACAAATTCATGGAAAATACACAAAAAAAAAACTGGAAGAATTCAGGAAAATAATGCAGGAACAAAATGCGAAAATAAATTCACAACTAGAAATTATACAAAGACAACAATTAGAAATCCAAAAGATAAACAACAGGATTTCAGAAATGGACGGTGTCATAGAAGGGCTAAGAAGCAGATTTGAAACGGTGGAAGACAGGATCAGTGGAATTGAAGACAAACACTTGGATACAACTCTCTTTGAGGAAAACTCAGAAAAAAGAACAAAGCAAAATGAAGAGACCCTGAGAGTTATGTGGGATACAATCAAAAGCAAAAATCTTCGAGTGATTGGAATTCCAGAACAGGGGGAGAAAACAGAAAACACAGGATCATTGAAGAACTGCTGACAGAAAACTTCCCCAATATCATTAAAGATAAAAAGCTGGCCATCCAAGAAGCTCAACAAACCCCATACAGGAGAGACCCCAAAAGAAAATCATCAAGGCATATCATAATCACACTCGCCAAAACCAAAGACAAACAAAGAATCCTGAGAGCAGCTCGTGAAAAACAAAAAGTCACATACAGAGGAGAAACAATAAGACTAAGCTCAGATTATTTGGCAGAAACCATGCAGGCAAGAAGGCAATGGGATGACATATATAAAATCTTGAAAGAAAAAAATAGCCAGCCAAGAATAATATATCCTGCAAAACTCTCGTTCAAATTTGATGGTGAAATTAGGTCATTTCCAGATAAGCAGAAATTAAGGGAATATGTAAAAGTCAAACCAAACTTACAAGAATTATTAAAGGGAGTTCTTCGATTTGAGGACAAACAGCTTCAGCTCACAGGCAGAATCTAGGACGCAGGATCGTACAAGCCAGATACCAATCTAGGAAATGAACTCTCGAGGACTATCCAAAAACCAAAAGAAATACAACAGGGAATCAGAGCAGTTAATCAGTAAATGACAACAACATTAAAACAATAAAAGAGGGAATAAATGGCATAGGTATAGAACCTTCTAATGGAGAGGAAGGCAAGGCGATACGAAGTAATGGTAGACTGCTTCAAACTTAGAAAGATAAGGCTAAAATTCATGGTAACCACAAAGAAAGTTAACAAACATACTCATTAAAAAAAGAGGAAAAACATAAAGTCTCAGCAAAAACAAAACCTACAAAAACAAAAGAAATGAAAAAAAAATCCACAAACAAAAGTAACTCAGCACAAAAGAGTAAGAAGAACAAAGAAAACTTCAGCACCACAAAAAAAGCACTACAAAATGACAGCAACAAACTCACATCAATCAATAATTACATTGAATGTAAATGGACTAAATGCACCCATAAAGAGACGGAAAGTGACAGAATGGATAAGAAAACAGGATCCATCAATATGCTGTCTACAAGAGACACACTTTAGAAACAAATATGTGAATTTATTAAACGTCAAAGGTTGGAAAAAAATATATCAAGCTAACAACTACCAAAAAAGAGCAGGAGTGGCAATTCTAATCTCAGATAAAATAGACTTTAAAATGAAATCTACCATTAAAGACAAAGAAGGACACTATATAATGATAAACGGGATGATCCATCATGAAGACCTAACCATAATAAACATCTATGCACCCAATTACAGGGCTCCAAAATACATAAAACAAACTCTAACAACACTGAAAAGAGAAATTGACAGTTCCACAATAATAGTAGGAGACTTCAACACACCACTCTCAGTAAAGGACAGAACAATTAAGAAGAAACTCAGCAAAGATACTGAAGACCTAAAGGGCACAATCAGCCAACTTGACCTTATAGACATATATAGAACACTCCATCCAACCGCTGCAAAGTACACATTCTTTTCCAGTGCACGTGGAACATTCTCCAGAATAGACCACATCTTAGGCCACAGAGCAATCCTCAACAAGATCCAAAACGCTGAGATAATTCAAAGTATCTTCTCTGACCACAGTGGCATCAAGGTAGAAATTAACAACAGAAAGAGCAAGGAAAAAAAATCAATTACATGGAAACTGAATAATACCCTGCTTACACATCAGTGGGTAATAGAAGAAATCAGAGATGGAATCAAAAAATTCCTAGAATCAAATGAGAAAGAAAACACATCATACCAAAACCTTTGGGACACAGCAAAGGCAGTCCTCTGAGGACAATTTATAACAATAGATGCACACATCAAAAAAGAAGAAAGGGACAAAATCAAAACATTAACTACAGAACTCAAACAAATAGAAAGAGAACAGCAAAAAAAGCCCACAACCACTGGAAGAAAGGAAATAGTAAAGATCAGAGCAGAAATAAATAAAATAGAGAACAGAAAAACAATAGAAAGAATCAACAAAACCAAAAGTTGGTTCTTTGAAAGAATCAACAAAATCGACAAACCACTGGCCAGACTGACAAAAGAAAAACAGGAGAGGACACAAATAACCTAAATAAGAAATGAAATGGGGGACATTACAACAGACCTAAGTGAAATAAAAAGGATTATAACAGAATATAATGAAAAACTATACTCCAACAAATTTGAAAACCTAGAAGAAATGGATAAATTTCTAGAAACACATGGCCTACCCAAACTACAACAAAGTGATGTTGAAAATCTGAACAGACCCATAACAGGAGAAGAGATTGAAAAAGTAATTAAAAAACTCCCAACCGAAAAAAGCCCTGGCCCAGATGGCTTCACTGGAGAATTCTACAAAACATTTACAGAAGAGCTTGTTCCAGTACTACTCAAGCTATTTCAGAGCATAGAAGAGGAAGCAACACTTCCAAATTCATTCTATGAAGCCAGCATAATGCTGATACCAAAACCAGGCAAAGACATCACAAAAAAAGAAAACTACAGACCAATATCTCTCATGAATATAGATGCAAAAATTCTGAACAAAATTCTAGCCAATAGAATTCAGCATCATATCAAAAAAAATAATACACCACGACCAAGTAGGATTCATACCAGGAATGCAAGGATGGTTCAACATTAGAAAATCAATCAACATAATCCACCACATAAATAAAAGGAAAGAAAAGAATCACACGATCATCTCAATTGACCCAGAAAAGGCATTTGACAAAGTCCAACACCCATTCCTGATAAAAACTCTCAATCAAATAGGTATAGAAGGGAAATTTCTCAACATAATAAAGGGCATCTATGCAAAACCAATGGCCAACATCATTCTTAATGGAGAGAGGCTGAAAACATTCCCCTTGAAAACAGGAACAAGACAAGGATGCCCTTTATCACCACTCCTATTTAACATTGTGCTGGAAGTTCTAGCTAGAGCAATAAGGCAAGAAAAAGAAATAAAGGGCATCCAAATTGGTAATGAAGAAGTTAAACTGTCTCTGTTTGCAGATGATATGATACTATACATAGAAAACCCTAAAGACTCCACGAGAAATCTACTGGAACTAATAGAAAGATTCAGCAGAGTAGCAGGATACAAGATAAACACTCAAAAATCAGTTGGATTCCTATACACCCATAAGAAGAACGATGAAAAGGAAATCAGGAAAACAACACCATTTTCAATAGCCCCTAAAAAGATAAAATACTTAGGAATAAATCTGACCAGGGATGTAAAAGACCTATACAAAGAAAACTACAAAACACTACTGCATGAAACCCAAAGGGATCTACATAAATGGAAAAACATACCATGCTCATGGATAGGCAGACTCAACATTGTGAAAATGACAATTCTACCCAAAGCAATTTACAAATACAACACAATCCCGATCCAAATACCAACAACATTCTTTAAAGAGATGGAAAAACTAATCATTAACTTTATATGGAAAGGGAAGAAGCCCTGAATAAGTAAAGCACTACTGAAGAAGAAGAGGACTCACACTACCTGACTTCAGAACCTACTATACAGCTACAGTAGTCAAAACAGCCTGGTACTGGTACAACGACAGATACATTGACCAATGGAACAGAATTGAGAACCCAGATGTAAATCCATCCACCTACGGTCACCTGATCTTCAACAAGGGCCCAAAGTCCATCAAACGGGGAAAAGACAGTCTTTTTAACAAATGGTGCTGGCAAAACTGGATACCCATCTGCAAAAAAATGAAACAGGACCCATACCTCACGCCGCATACAAAAACTAACTCAAAATGGATCAAAGACCTGAATATAAAGCCTAAAACTATAAAGTTCATAGAAGAAAAAAATAGGACCAACACTTCAGGCCTTAATACACGGCATTAACAAGATACAAACCGTAACCATCAACGCACAAACCCCAGTAGATAAGCTAGATAACTGGGATCTTCTAAAAATCAAACACCTATGCTCTTCAAAAGACTTCACCAAAAGAGTCAAAAGAGAACCTACAGACTGGGAAAAAATTTTTGGACAGTACAAGTCAGACAAAGGTCTAATCTCCATAATCTACAAGAAAATCCAACACCTCTACAACAAAAAGACAAAGAATCCTATTAAAAGATGGGCAAAGGAAATGAACAGACACTTCACCAAAGAAGACATTCAAATGGCCAACAGACACATGAGGAAATGCTCGCGATCACTAGCCATTAGAGAAACGCAAATTAAAACCACAATGAGATACCATCTCACCCCAGCAATACTGGCAAGAATAAAAAACACTGGAAATAACAAATGTTGGAGGGGCTGCGGGGAGATCGGAACTCTTATGCACTGCTGGTGGGAATGCAAAATGATACAACCATTTTGGAAAATGATATGGCGCTTCCTCAGAAAGCTAGAAATAGACGTACCATTTGATCCAGCAATTCCACTCCTAGGAATATATCCTACAGAAATAAGAGTTGTCACTCAAATAGACATATGCACACCTATGTTCATGGCAGCATTGTTCATAATAGCAAAACAATGGAAACAACCTAGATGCCCATCAACAGATGAATGGATAAACAAACTATGGTACATACACACAATGGAGTACTATGCAACGAGAAGAACAACAATGAATCTGTGAAGCATCTCATAACATGGATGAAACTGGAAGACATTATGCTGAGTAAAATAAGTCAATCACAAAAGGACAAATATTGTATAAGACCTCTATTGTAAAAACCCATGAAAAAGTTCACACACAAATTGTAACAATCTTTGTTGGCTACCAGGGATGGGAGGGATGGGGGGGAAATACTAAACAGGCAATAGATAAGTGGTATCTTGGGTGAAGGGTAGGACAGTACACAATAGAGGGGAAACTAGCACAACTTGTACAAGGAAAGGTCATGGAAGCCCCATAGACACATCCAAACTCCCTGAGGGACTGAATTGCTGGGCGAAGGGTTGTGGGGACCATAGTCTCGGGGAACATCTAGCTCAACTGGCATAACACAGCTTATAAAGACAATGCTCTCATTTTACCTTGGTGAGTAGTGTCTGGGGTCTTAAAAGCCTGTGAGCGGCCATCTAAGATACTCCACTGGTCTCATCCCTTTGGGAGCAAGGGAGAATGAAGAGAACAGGATACAAGGAAAAGATTAGTCCGAAGGACTAATTGTCCACAGCTACCAAGGCCTCCACCGGACTGAGTCCAGTACAGCTAGATGGTGCCCGGCTACCACCACTGACTGCTCTGACCAGGATCACAACAGAGGGTTCTGGACAGAGCTGGTGAAGGATGTAGAACAAAATTCTAACTCACAAAAAAAAGACCAGATTTACTGGCCAAAAGGAGACTGGAGAAACCCCGAGAATATGGCCCCCAGACACCCTTTTAGCTCGGTGGTGAAGTTATCTCCAAGGTTCACTGTTCAGCCTGGGAGTGGACAGCTCTGTAAAATCAAATGAGACTAACGAGGTACAGTAGTCCAGTGACAAAGGTCAGAAGGCAGAAGGGGACAAGGAGGGTGGTGATAGGGAACCCAAGGTTGAGTAAGGATATTGTTGATGTTTTGTGAGATTGTTAACCACTGTCATAGGGCAACATTTGTAGTAACTGTTAAATGAGAAACTATTTTGTTCTGTAAGCCTTCATCTTAAGTGAAAAGAACAGCACAATAGGAATAGCATAGTCAATGTCACTGAACTGTGCATGTAGAAATTTTTGAAATGGTGTATCTTTGGCTATGCGTATTTTCACCAAAAAAAAAAAAAAAGAGAGATTGAGAAGTTAGAGGGTTGATATGCTGTGGGGTTGTTAACCAATGTTATAAAACAACATGTGTACTTCTGTTTCATGAGAAACTATTTGTTCTGTAAGCCTTCACCTGAAGTACAATAAAAAATAAATAAATAAATTAGAAATACAAAAAAAAAAAAAAGGTTGAGAAGTTAGAGGGTTGACATGTTATGGGGTTGTTAACCAATGTTATAAAACAATATGTGTACTACTGTTTCATGAGAAACTATTTGTTCTGTAAGCCTTCACCTGAAATACAAAAAAAAAAAAAAAAATGTTGATGACCTGCCTGAGACCAGAAGATCTAGATGGTGCCCGGCTACCACCAATGAACATCCTGACAGGGAACACAACAGAGGGTCCCTGATGGAGCAGTAGAAGGATGGGGTGCAGAACTCAAATTCTAGTAAGAAGACCAGACTTAACGGTCTGACTGAGACTGGAGTTGCCCTGGAAAGCTTGGTCCCTGGACTCTCTATCAGCCCAGAACTAAAACAATTTCTGAGGCCAACTCTTCAGACAGGGATTGGACTGGACTGTGGGACATAAAGTGATACCCATGAACAGTGTGCCTCTTAGTCAAGTAGATACAAGAGACCATAGGGTCAGCTTCTGTCCAGAGGTGAGATGGGAAGGCAGAGAGAGTTAGGAGCTGGCTGAATGGTCGTGGGGAATCAGGGGCGGAAAGGAGGAGTGTGCTGTCACAGAATGGGGTGAGCAATTAGGGTCTCATAACAAGGTATGTATAAAAATTTTGTATGGGAGACTAACTTAAGATGTAAACTTCAATTAATTACAACAATTAAAAAAAATGTTGATTACACTGCTTCCAGTAGTAAAGAGGGCACTGCTAATTCATGGTGTGAGGTTGCAATACAAATATGAAAAATATCACCAAAATATCAGGTATTGGTGAAAGGCGAGGCTCTGGGTGATTGCAGGTGTGATATCTTTCTACAATTTTGTCATAATGAAAAGTATAAGGAAGCTGGTTGGTTGGTCCTACTTTCGTTAGACAAAGTGGTAAAAGAAAGATAAGCTCAGGGCTTCAGAGTCAAAGCTCAAGTGCCACGTAAGTGACCTCAAAAGACTTGAAAGACTTATTTCTTGTAGTAGTGGAGCTGATATTGCTGAAAACCAAACCCAGGGTCTTATCAAGAGCAGCTGAATTACAACACTAACTCAATTGTCAACCTTGAGAAGTGTCTGAAGTTAAAGTGAAGGCACTTATTGGGAAGAAATGGGATCCTGACATTTGGGATGGGGTCACATGGGCAGATTATCAGGAAGTTGGAGACACTGAGCCTCCAAATTCAGTTGAATCATTCCTGCCAACAGAAGCAGCCCTCTCACTCCCATCTGAAGAGATTACTCCATGTTTGTCTGCTAAACCACCTCATCAGTAAAAGCATTAGCCCCTCCACCCCCATCTAATGAGATTAACCCAGCTCTGTCTAAAGAGCCTTTGTCTGAGTCATTGCCTGGGGCATCACCTGAGGCAGATGCTTTACAAGACAATGCTGAATGTTCTCAAAGCACTTCCCCTACCACTAATTTTGGCTTCTAGACCTTTAACTAGACTTAAGTCCCAGCAATCCACAAAAGCTGAGGTACAAAGTATGACCCAGGAGGAGGTACGCCACACTCCAAAAGAACTGCTTGACTTTTCTAATATGTACAAACAGAAACCTGGGGAATATGTGTCGGAATGGCTATTAAGGATGTGGGATAATGGTGCAAGGAACATAAAGATGGATCAATCTGAGTTTATTGATATTGGGCCCACTAAGAACAGATTCTTCATTCAATGTTTCAGCTGAGAAGTTAGGAAAGGATCTAATAGTTTATTTTGTTGGGTCGCTACAGCAAGAATAATGCAGTGGCCTACACTAAATCAAGTTGAAGTACCAGACTTGTCTTGGTATACTGTAGAAGAAGATATCCAAAGGCTTAGGGAAATTGGCATGCTAGAGTGGATTTATCAGGTTAGACCCACAGACTCACACATGGAGTGACCAAAGGACACATCTTTTACCACAATCATGAGGAACAAATTTGTGAAGGGAGCCCTAGCATCCTTGAAGACTGCTGTGATTGCTATTTTATGTAAGTCAGATTTAACAGTGGAAACTTCCCTAACTGAATTAAGACATATCACTACAATGGGGCTGATTGGACCCTGTGGCAGTAGGGGCCAAGTGGCAGCACTCAATCAGCAAAGACAAGGTAGGCATGGTTACTGAAATGGACAGCGGATTCAAAGCAGGAATCAGAATCTGACTCGTATGGACTTGTGGCATTGGCTACTTAGTCATGGTGTCTCTAGGAGTGAAATAGATATGAAATCTACTGAATATTTAATTGATCTGTACAAGCGGATGAATTCTAGTCAAGTGAACAGCAGTCTAACTCAAATCACCAGAATACAGAATAATGGCCCCTCAATCAATTCCCAGACTTGAGCGAGTTTAAAGACCCACAACCCCTTGAATGAAGGGGAGGCTGGGTCCCCTTGAGGAAGGACTCCAATTCACTGCCAAACACTTTTACTGTTAATCTTTCTCCCAGCCTTCCCCAAAGGGATCTACAGCCTTTTACGAGAGTGACTATTCACTGGGGAAAAGGAAATAATCAGACTTTCTGGGGATTACGGATACCGGCTCTGAACTGACTCTAATTCCAGGAGACCCAAAATGTCACTGTGACTCACCAGTCAGAATGAGGCCATATGGAAGTCAGGTTATTAATGGAGTCTTAGCTCATGTCCATCTCATAGTTGGTCCAGTGGGTCCCTGAACTCATCCTGTAGCGATTTCCCCAGTTCCAGAATGCATAATTGGAAAAGATATACTCAGTAGCTGGCAGAACGCTCACACTGGATCCGTGATAAATGGAGTAAGGGCTGTTATGGTAGGAAAAGCCAAGCAGAAGTCATTAGAACGGCCCCTATCTAGGAAAATAGTGAACCAAAATCAATACCACATTCCTGGAGGGATTACTATCACCCTCAAGGACTTGAAGGAAGTAGGGGTGCTGATTCCCACCACATCCCCATTCAACTCACCTATTTGACCTGTGCAAAAAACAGATGGATCTCGGAAAATGACAGTGGATTATCAAAAACTTAACCAGGTGGTGACTCCAATTGCAGCTGCTGTTCCAGATGTAGTTTCATTGCTTGTGCAAATTAATACATCTCCTGGTACCTGGTATGCAGCTATTGATCTGGCTAATGCCTTTTTCTCCATACCTGTTTCGAAGGACAAACAGAAACAGTTTGTCTTCAGCTAGCAAGGCCAGCGATACACCTTCATTTGCCTACCTGAAGACTATATCAACTCTTCAGCCCTATGTCATAATTAGTCCACAGGGAGCTTGATCACCTTTCCCTTCCACAAGACATCACACTGGTCCATTATATTGATGACATCATGCTGATTGGACCTAGTAAGGAAGAAGTGTCAATGACTCTAGACTTATTGGTAAAACATTTTCATGCTACCAAAAACCCATTGCCATCGAGTCAATTCTGAATCATAGAGACTCTGGTGATATAGTGGTTAAGAGTTATGGCTGCTAACCAAAATGTTGGCAGTTTGAATCCACCAGGCACTCACTGGAAACCCTGTGAGGCAGTTCTACTCTGTCCTATAGAGTCACTATGAATCAAAATGATTTGTGTGCTAGCAGGTGGGAAACTAATCCCACAAAAATTCAGGTGTCTTCCACCTCAGTGAAATTTCTAGGGGTCCAGTGGTGCAGGGCGTGTCGAGATATTCCTTCTAAAGTGAAGGATAAGTTATTGCATCTGGCCCATCCCACAACTAAAAAGGAGGCAAAATGCTTAGCATCTTTAGATTTTAGAGGCAACATATTCCTCATTTGGGGGTGCTACTCCATCCTATTTATCAAGTGACTTGAAAAGCTGCTACTTTTGAGTGGGGTCCAGAACAAGAAAAGGCTCTACAACAGGTTCAGGCTGCTGTGCAAGCCACTCTGCCACTTGGGCCATATGATTCAGCTGATCCAGTGGTGCTTGAAGTGTCCATGACAGACAAAGATGCTGTTCGGAGTCTTTGGCAGGCCCCTATTGGTGAATCACAACGCAGACCTGTAGGATTTTGGAGCAAAGCCCTGCCATCCTCTGCAGAACAGCTTTTGGCTTGTTACTGGGCCTTAGTAGAGACCGAATGCTTAACCATTGGACACCAAGCCACCATGGGCCTGAGCTGCCCATCATGAACTGAGTGTTGTCTGACCCACAGAGTCATAAAGTTTGACGTGCACAGCAGCATTCCATCATTAAATGGAAGTGGTATATACGAGATCAGTCCCATGCAGGACCAGAAGGCACAAGTAAGTTGCATGAGGAAGTGGCCCAAATGTCCATGGTCTCCACTCTTGTCACATTACCTTCCATCTCCCAGTCTGCACCTATGGCCTCACGGGGAGTTCCTTATGATCAGTTGACTGAGGAAGAGAAAAATCGTGCCAGGTTTATAAATAGTTCTGTGCGATATGCAGGCACCACTCAAAAGTGAACAGCAGCAGAATTACAGCCCCTTTCCGAGACCTCCCTGAAGGACAGTGGTGAAGGGAAATCTTCCCAATGTATAGAACTTTGAGCAGTGCACCTGACTGTTCACTTTGCTTGGAAGGAGAAATGGCCAGATGTATGACTGTATACTGATTCACGGGGTGTAGCCAATGGTTTGGCTGGATGGTCAGGGACTTGGAAGGAACATGATTGGAAAATTGGAGACAAGGAGGTATGGGGAAGAGGTATGTGGATAGACCTCTCTGAATGGGCCAAAGAAGTGAAAATATTTGTGTCCTATATGAACTCTTACCAAAGGGTGGCCTCAGCAGAGGAGGATTTTAACAATCAAATGGATAGGATGACACATTCTGTGGAAACCAGTCATCCTCTTTCCCCAGCCACTCCTGTCATTGCTCAATGGGCTCATGAACAAAGTGGCCATGGTGGTAGGGATGGAAGTTATGCATGGGCTCACCAACATGGACTTCCACTCACCAAGGCTGACTTGTCTACAGACACTGCTGAGTGCCCAACTTGCCAGCAGCAGAGACCAATACTGAGTCCCCGTTATGGCAGCATCCCTTGAGGTTATCAGCCAGCAACCTGGTGTCAAGTTGATTACACTGGACTACTTCCATCATGAAAAGGGCAGCATTTTGTTCTTACTGGAATAGACACTTACTCTGGATATGGATTTGCCTTCCCTGCATGCGGTACTCCTGCCAAAGCTACCATCCATGGACTTACAGAATGCCTTATCCACTGTAATGGTATCCCACAGAGCATTGCTTCGGATCTAGGGACTCACTTCACAGCAAATGAAGTGTGGCAATGAGCCCATGGAATTCACTGGTCTTACTATTTTCCCCATCATCCTGAAGCAGCTGGCTTGATAGAATGTTGGAATGGCCTTCTAAAGACAAAATTACAGTGCCAGCCAGGTGGCAATACCTGGCAGGGTTGGGGCAATGTTCTCCAGGAGGCTGTATATGCTCTAAACCAGAGGCCAATATATGGTGCTGTTTCTCCCATAGCCGGGATTCATGGGTTCAGGAATCAAGGGGTGGAAATGGGAGTGGCACCAGTCACCATTACCGCTAGTGACCCACTTGCAAAAATTTTTGCTTCCTGTCCCCACAATCTTACGGTCTGCAGGTCTAGAGGTCTTAGTTCCAAAAGGAAGAATGCTTCCATCTGGAGACACATCCGAGATTCCACTGAATTGGAAGTTAAGAATGCCACCTGGGCATTTTGCGCTCCTTATGCCTCTGGATCAACAGGCATAGAAGGGAGTTACCATATTGGCTGGTGTGATTGATCTTGATTACTAAGAGGAAATTAGATTGATGTTACATAACGGAGGTAAAGAAGAGTATGTCTGGAATGGAGGAGATCCCTTAGGGCATCTCTTAGTACTACCATGCCTGGTGATTAAAGCCAATGGAAAACTATAGCAACTCAATTCTGACATGACTGCTAATGGCCCAGACCCAACAGGAATGAAAGTTTGGGTCATCCCACTAGGCAAAGAACCACAACCAGCTGAGGTGCTTGCTGAGGGCAAAGGGAATACGGAATGTGTGGTGGAAGAAGGTAGTTCTAAATACCAGTTACAACCACATGACCAGTTTCACAAACGAAGACTGTAATTGTTATAAGTATTTCTGCTTTGCATGTGTCCATCCAATATTTTCGTTTTCTTCACTTATAAAATATAAGATGTAAATAGGACTAGTGCATTTTCAGTTGTATGTGTGTTTGTTGTATCATATTAGGCATAAGTATGACTTTATCATTGTCTTTATTCAGAGATTATGTGTGGTTTAAGGAGATATGTACAGGTGCCAACTTGACAAAGGGTGGACTGTGATGGTTAAGGTTGTGTGTCAACTTGGCTGGGCCATGACTCACAGTGATTTGGCAGTTATGATGTAGTTTGGTAGTCGTATGATGTTGTGATCACTTCCATGATGAGATTTGATATAATGTGATCACCTCCATAACGGGATCTGCTGTGAGTAGCCAGTCAGTTGAAAGGGAGTCTCCTGGGGCTTGTGGCCTGCATCAAATATAAGTGGACATTCTGGCAAGGTTCACATGCTTTTGCTTGCTCTGGATCCTACAGCTGGCTCCTGTTCGTCTGACCTCCAGTTCTTGGGACCTGTGGTCTTGCCTGCCAATCTTGAGATTCATTGATCTTCTTAGCCTGTGAGCAAGAGCCCTGCTCTCTCACCTGCCAGTATTCGGTTTGCCAGCCACTGCAGCTATGTAAATCAGGAGAATCCTCTATCCTGACCCTCAGACTTGGGACTTTCCAGCCTCTACAACCACATGAGCCATTTCCTTGATATAAATCTCTCTATATATTAAATATATGGAAACCCTGGTGGTGTAGTGGTTAAGAGCTATGGCTGCTAACCAAAAGGTCAGCAGTTCAATTCCACCAGGCACTCCTTGGAAACCCTATGGGGCTACTCTGTCCTATAGGGTCACTGTTAGTCAGAATCGACTTGACAGCAATGGGTTTGTTTGTTGTTGTTGTTGTTTTTTAATATATATTTATACATTTTACTGGGTTCTCTGGACAACCCAGTCTAACACAGACAGTTAGCCTATGCTCATAAACACATCACCCATAGCACTGTCATGAGGATTAAAGACTGAATATTTCCAAAGTGCTCAGCATAGTGCTTGTGCTTAGTAAGCCTGGCTAATGGTTTATCTTAATTATTCCATAGCTCTCTCTCCTGCTAGGGTCTAAGCTCCAAGGGCCTGACTCATACTGGGTGGTCAGTAAATATATGCTGGATGACTTCCACGTGTGGCTGGGTCTGATGTCTGGGTCGGTGTTTCCATTCTAGATCATCAGCCTCTAAGAGCTGAACTTCTGTCATTCTCCTGTCAGGGGATGCCTCAGGCTGGTAGCTCCTGGCCTTTGTTGCCTTCTTCCCCATGACAACTGCAGATGCAGCCCATGGTATGAGAAAGATGTGCTGGCACCCAGGACAGGGATCCCCCAGCCTGTGGCTATGACTCAGGCCCCTGGTTCAGAGTGTTTACGCCAGAATTTGAGGAGCCCTCCTAGGGTTTGGCTTCAGAAGGCCTGAGAACTCCTTAAGTAGCATGCCATACTCAATCCCTCCACTTCCCATCCCACTCTGCCTTGGGACCATTGGCAAATTGGCAGGTGGAACCAGGGTTTTTAGTGAAGAGGAAAATGGGAAGGACTTAGTTACCCAAGAGGTGGCCATAGTGTATATATAGGGTGGCGAGGTGCGTAGTAAAGCAACAAATGTAAAACTATGGGTAAGAGCTGAGAGATAAAGGTTTGAGTGGGAAAATTGGCCAAGGTCATGGTGAGACCTAAGCCTGGGGGTTTTCCCACAAGGCCTCTTGGTACAGAGTGAAGGGAGAAGGGGACCAGGGAGGAGAAGAGAGAGGAAAGAAGGAAAACTGTATATAGGTAACTTCACTGGCATAATTAAACCGATCTAATCTGAAAAGTCATGATAATCTAACTTTCAGACACTGAAAGGCTTCTTCTATAGCCCCCTCTCAGGGTGCTGGTAATAGCTTACATCCCATGCCCCACAGGCCAGGGATGGTAGCAGCTTCCTGCTGTGGCTGGTCCCAGGGTTCATTAACATCCCCTGTTGTCTTGTTTAACCCCGCTGCACCTCTGTAAATAGTTCCTCCATTACTTTCTTCCCCATGACCCCAAATGAGTGTGCCATCTCCTTTCTGCCTGAAGGATACATGCTCTTTCCACAGTGCTACACTGCCTCCTCTCTTGAAATTACTTTGGCCAATGGCTCCAGCACCTCACAGGACTGCACCTGCCTTAACATCTGGGAGCTCCTTGGGAGAAGAGCTTTGTGACTTGGAGCATGCACCTTAACCTCTCTCTTAAAGATTGAATTGTCTCTCCCAAAAAGATACTCTGAGGTCCTCACCTCTGGTCCCTGTGAATGAGATCTTATTTGGAAATAGGGTCCTTGAAGATGTTATCAGTTAACTTGAGGTTATACTGGAGCCCTGGTGGCGCAATGGTTAAACACTCTGCTACTAACCGAAAGGTCGACAGTTCGAATCCATCAGCCACTCCACTGATGAAAAGACCTGGCGATCTGCTCCCATAAAGATTTAAGCCTAGACTGGAGAAACCCAGAGAGTATGCCCCCAGACACCCTTTTAGCTCAGTAATGAAGTCACTCCCGAGGTTCACCCATCAGCCAAAGATTAGACAGTCCCATAAACCAAAATGAGACTAATGGGGCACAACAGTCCAGGGACAAGGACTAGAAGGCAGGAGGGGACAGGAAACCTGGTAATAGGGAACCCAAGGTTGAGAAGGGACAGTGTTGACACGTCGTGGGGTTGTTAACCATTGTCATAAAACAATACATGTACTAACTATTTAATGAGACACTATCTGTTCTGTAAACCTTCATCTAAAATACAATTAAAAGATTATAAAAATGATTTAAACCTAGGAAACACTGTGGGGCAGTTCTACACCTAGGAAACACTGTGGGGCAGTTCTACTCTGTCCTATAGGGTTGCTATGAGTCAGAATCAACTGGATGGCACACAACAACAATACTGGAGTAGGGTGGCACCTAGTCCCATCTGAGTGGCATCTTATAAAAGAGAACAGATGTAGAGACAGGGTTAGACAGAGAAAGTATAGCCATGTTATGACGGAGGCAGATGCAAGTCAAGGAATGCCAAGGAGTGCCAGGAGCCACTAAAAGCTAGGAGAGAGGCATGGAGTAGTTCCTCTCTCAAAGTGCGCAGAAGGAATCAACACAGCCGATACCCTGATTTGGACTTGTAGCTTCCAGGGCTGTGAAACAATAAATTTCTGTTCTTATAAGCCACCCACTTTTTGGACTTTGTTACGGCAGCCCTAGGAAATAGACATTCTCTGAGCCTCAGTGTCCTGCTTTGCAGCTCCTGAGTTCTGCCTGCTGGTTATGGTGCACAAAATGGGGTCAGAGCTCTGCCCACCCTTCTCATCACAACAGAAACTAGAAGGATGAGGCCCGAGTGCCAAGGAGCTGCTTCTGGGAGTTAGGCTGATGTCTCCATGGGCAGCATCAAGCGATCCAGGGGAGGCAAGCCCCACTGAGCCCTGTCCTCTGCACTGGGGCTGGAAGTCACTCAGTGGGGAAATCGCTTGTCCACAAACCCCTGCCCACTCATAGAGTTGTGCTACAGTAAGGGAAATTGCCCTAAATGTGAATCCACATACAAACCCAGGGAAAGTGATTTTGATGCTCATGAAGGGATGGCAGTAGCCTCTTCGTGCACAATGTTTTCAGCTTGTCTGCCTTCAAATCACTCCTAAATAATATGTTTTATTTGGTGTGACTGCTCACAGGGGCCCTGCTCTGCCAGGCACTGGCAGCCAAAGCACGGCATTTAAAATCACATCTGCTTTTCATCTGTAATGAACAAAATAGGTTTCAGACTCCCACGGCCAGCTTGCCGGAGCTGAGAAGCAGCCGTCTCCAGGAGAGCCTTGGCTGCTAACACGCCCTCACTGAACAATCACTAGCATACTTGGAGGTTTCCGCCATTCAACCTGACAGGAAGGGATGAGCACAGTGGTCAGGTGGCTAGGAAGCAGCATCTCATAGCGCAGTTCTGGGTTCAAATCCAGAGTCCTCCACTTCCTGGCTATGTATCTTTGGGTGTTGTTATGAATGGAATTGTGTCCCCCAAAAAGATATGTCAAAGTCCTAACTTCTCATACCTAGGAACCTGACCTTGTTAGGAAATAGTCTTCGGGGATGTTATCGGTTAACATGAGGTCATACTGGAATAGGGTGGGTCCTAATCCAAACTGAGTGGTGTCTATAAAAAAGGAGAAGAGACACAGAGGGAAGACAGACACGTGAAGACACATCTACACGCCAAGGAACTCCAAGAAATGCCTGTGGCTAACAGAAGCTGTAAGAGACGAGGAAGGGTCTTCTCTTAGAGTAGACAGAGAGAACGCGGCCTTGTTGATTCCTGAATTTGGACTCCTAGTCTCCAGAACTGTGAGACAATAAATTCCTGTTCTCATAAGCCACGCAGTTGTGGTTTAAAGCATGGGTTTATGGCCTTGAAAGGGTTAAAGTGTGCCAGATCATTTGACATCCTGTGATCTCGTGTAAGAGTCAGACATTGGGGTTCAGCAACCTGGACCACCTCCACCGCGGCCTTCTGAACCAAAGCTTCTCTGCCCCTTGGTGCTTCTTCATGAATTAAAAAAAAAAAAAATTTTTCTTGTTGTTGAGAATATATACAGCAGGACATACACCAACATATTCCAATTCAACAATTTCTACTTGTACAATTTCTGTGACATTGATTACATTCTTCAAGTTGTGCAACCATTCTCACCCTTCTTTTCCAAATTGCTCATCCTGCATTAACATAAACTCACTGCCCCCTAAATTTCCTATCTAATCTTTTGATTTGCTGTTATCAATTTGAGCTTCCGCACGATTGATGGGAAAGCTACTGCAGAACTAGGCAGTTATGAAATCTGCCTTGTCTCTCTTGAAGGATGATGTAACCTGTCTGGGTCTTAACCAGGACTCATCTGTCCACGGGGCATCTCCATCCATTCTTAAAACCCTCAGGTGGCAGAGGTGGGCCTGGTTGAGATGGGAGTGCCCTCCTACAGCATGCCACTTGCCCAGCCAGTGGGAAGAGAGGAGAGGGGACAGAAGCTGCCTGTCCTCACCCTGGTCTCTGCCATAAAGTGGAAATACTCACAGCTTGGCAGCTCAGTCCTTGGGACCCCACCTGTTTGAATCTGACCCTGGTTGTTTAGGACAATCCTAATAACAGGCCCTTCTGAGCATTCTCTTACCACTTGCCAAAGCGCTTTGCACACATTGTTCACAGATTCCTTAGAGCATCCCTGTGACATGCCCATTTACAGAGGAAGGCACTGGCGTCCGGCAGAGATTTAAGGAGCTTGCCCAAGGTGGCTCAGTTACTAAGTAGCAGAGCCGGGGCTGGGGCCAGATCTGACTCCAGAGCCTATGCTCCTAGACACTGGGCAATACTACCTCTGCCTAGGCGGCGCATTGGCTAGCGGTTCCAAATGCTGGCTTAGGACTCTCGGGGTTCTTAACACCTCACCTTACAGCACTACCAGTCACCTGTTTTCTCTGCCCTGTTTCCCTTTCTCCTCCCTACACCAGCCCTCCACCTTCCTTCCTTCCCTCTGCTCCCCCAATTCTCCTGGCATTTTTAGATGGGTCTTCTCTCCCTTATGGTGGAAAAATTAGCATCATAGTTCAAAGATGAGGCTGTGGAGTCTGACAAACATGGCCTTGAAATCCATCTCTGCAACTTACTAGCCTTAGGCAAGTCCCTTTAGGTCTCTGAGCCTCAAGTTCCTTATCTGCAAAATGGGAATAATTACTAGTACCAAATTCATAAGGTCATACAACTTAAATTAGACCATACAGATAAAAGATTTAGCCCAAGACTGCTCCTGGCTCCATAAATACTAGCTAACATCCTTATCACCACAGATATTATTTGTAATAATGGGGGGCAAATTATAAGTGCTCAGTAACTGTTATTTCCTATCCTTCTTTTATCTGACCTGCCATATATTTTCCATCCAGTTTTAGTATCTTCACTGTGTACTAAACAACAAGGTCTTTTTTTAAAATTAATAATGCACAAATACATTTCACTTGTTTTAAAAAAATGTTAATGTTATAGGTAAGTCTCTTTTGGCTTCCTGTCCTGCACCCTCCTTCACTCTCCAGAAGCAATCACTCATCTTTACACTGCATCTGCCTCCAAGAATTTTTCTATGCATTTGTTTGTGTATATACTTATATTTTGAAATATACAATATGGTTTGTGTGTGTGCATGTGTGTCCATGTATGTGTATCTGATTTGTTTTTACATAAAAGAAGCAGAATGAACATATTCTACAGATTGCTTTTTTTTTTTTTTTTTTAACTCAATAAAGTCTTTAGATTTACCAATGTCAGTAAGAATGGAAGGAGGAGGATCTTGGGTCTAGAAGCTTGGCAAACTTCAGGATTGAATGCCTGCAACTATTAAACTACTTGTTAATCCACTGAGACACTTGACTTCAGTCTGCTCACCTTTACTTTCCCTTTGGCTTATCTATTTTATCTTTACAAACAAACCACAGTTGCAGCTCTGTCTGAATCACTGGCAAGCCTCAGGTTCTAAAACACAAAAACATCCTTCTCTCCCACTCACCTGGACCAGACTATCCATCAGCCCTGGTGAGTGGGAGGGTTGACTATCCATCAGCTCTGAGGCACATTTTTTTTCTTCTTTAAGAGATTATAAACAAACAATTTAGGAGCTGTGAGCCCAGGACCTGTCCCCAGCACTGGCCTGCTGTCAAGCACTCTGTTCTTGAGCCCCGAGTCCTTTGGAAACTGTGATAATCAACAAGAAAAGCCAGAAAAGCACATGTCACCATGACGTATGGAGTGCCCACCCAAGCATTACAAAGGTAGCCTGTGATTCAACCCTGGAGTCAGACCCTGTCCTAGGCCCCGGATTGATAGCAGATAAGCCTTAGACTTAACCTACATGGGATTTCTGACCCTTGGGACCAGCCCAGCCACTGACTTTGTCCTAGAAATGAAATGCCCTTAAGCAGGAGTGGCATTTTGTTGACAGTGCAGCCAGGTTACTTCCTGCTGCCACATGAGGTAGAATTTTCTTTGGAAGCTTCACATTTTTCCTGATTCATGACAGCTTTGTTCTAGTGAACTAGTCTTTGTTTCTCTCCCAGGCCTCCAGGTCCAGAGCTGAGCCAAGCACAACAGCCAAGCTGCTGAGCAAAAAACTGATGTTCCTAAGGTCAACCTGGAACATAGGACCCCTATATGACTGAGAGACAGGAGTCTGCCTGCCTCTCTCCTGTTCCAGATACTTCTAGCCTCAACCCGACTCACTGTCACACAGATACACACAGAGACACATGTGTGCATGCACACTCAGAAAGACACATATGCACATGCACACAGAGACATGAACACACATGTGCATGCACTCACAGCTGGGCAGATCAATGGCAAGGGCCTCGAGTACCATCCGGGGTGGAAGCAGAGGCTGTGGTTACAAGAATGAGCACTGTTTACAAATCCTAGCTTCATCATATTCTGGCTATGTGGTTCTGGGCAAGTTACTTAATCTCTTGAAGCTTCAGTGTCATCATCTGTGAAATGGAGATAACAGTGAGCTAGTTCCTTGGGTCACCGTGAGAATTAAATGCCTCTTTGCTGTGAGCAATCCTATCTTGGGAACTAGATAGGGATCAGCCTGCAGGTCTCCAGTGGATCAGAGCATGTGAATATTATATGATCGAGATCCTATACATCCAACTTTAACTACATGGTCTCATGTCTTCTCTAAATTTGGAGACCAAAAGGGTTGAGATTTTAGGATCTCTGGAAATCCCATACTCTGGATAACAAATAGAATGTATGGTCCCACAGTCACTGTTCTAGAGTCTTTGGCACGTCCTTCTCCTTCATAACTAGCAACACGTACCCCCCCACAAGACAGTTCAGAGTAGTATTCATTGCTGTCGCCACCCCGTCCCAGTCTATTTCTATCTTCTGACTCGTTTCTTTCCAGTTACAGACATCAATTGTAGGCTTTCTTTACGGTTTTGTTATTATCTTGTGTTCTTTTTAGCTCTGCCCTGGATTTTCTTTCCGGCCCCCATCCTAGCTGTCTTTTTCCTGATATCATGCCCTCCTGTTGAGGATGGATTGTTGATGGCAAGGGTCTTTCAAGGATCCTGATCTCAATAATCCATCCACAGGAAGAGCTTTTGTTGGGTAGACGGATGAATGGATGGATGGGTGGAAGTTTAGTACAGCAATTTCTAGTAGACATTTTTACTCTCTATGCAAAAGAAAAGGAAGTCGTTTCAAAGCTGACCAAGTGATTTTGTGTTGGTCTGGCCAAGGAAGAAGAGAATTCTCTCCAATGCTTGGACAGGGACAAGGGAAGATGGATATATCCAACAGGGGAACACATCTTCTTGAATGCTGTGCCAGAATGATCTAATTGAAATCCATCTTCTTTCCCCAAATCTGCTTTTTCTCCCACATCTTCATACTGTTTTGGTGTTGCCATTATAGTGGAAAAGAGTCATTTATTCCATTGCATCCATTTTTCTTCTGGTAATAGGTATATTTTCCTTGAGCACTTTATCCCCTCACCCATCCTCAACCTCAAATTTATGGCTCAATCCTCCCACTCAAAGGATAGATCATGCAATCTTTTTTTCCAATATATTCTTATGAAAATTTTCAAACATAGAGCAAAGTTGAAAGAATTATTTAGTGAACAACCATTAACTCTCCATGTAGATACTACTATTAATATTTTACTACACTTTATTTACCACTTGTCTATTCATCTACCCACCACTCTATCAAGTCATTAATCCATCTTATTTTTGGTGCATTTCAAAGTAAATTACAGACTTCAGTACACTTCCTACTAAACATGTATCATTGACTACAGTCCAATATTTGTTTTCATGTTTTTTTTATTATAAAATTAACATACAATAAAATACACAATTCTTGGCATTTGCTGAGTTTTGTATCTGTGTAATTCTAATTCCTATTAAGACAGAACAGAGCCTAAAAGACCTCTGGATCACTGTCAAATGGAGCAACATACACATTATAGGAGTCCCAGAAGAAGAAGACAGAGAGAAAAAGGTGGAAAGACTATTTGACAAAGTAATGGCTGAAAACTTTCCAAATTTGAAAAAACACATGAATCTATACATCCAACAAGCTCAACAAACTGCAAGCAGGATAAACTCAAAGAGATACACATCGAGACATATTAAGATCAAACTCAAGAAACAAAGATAGAGAGAGAGTTTTGGAAGCAGCAAGACAGAAGAGAATTGTCACATACAAGGGATTCTTAATAAGACTAAATGCTGATTTCTTCTCAGAAACCATGGAATCCAGAAGGCAGTGGGATGACGTATTTAAAGTGCTGAAAGGAAAAAAATGGTCAACCAAAACTTCTGCATTCAGCAAAACTGAAAATTAAGACATTCCAAGATAACCAGAAGCTGGGGGAGTTCACTAGCATTAGACATGCCCTACAAGAAATGCTAAACTGAGTCCTTCAGGTTGAAATGCAAGAACACTAGACAGTAACTCACAGCTGTATGAAGAAATAAAGACTTCCAGTAAGGTAATGTCAAGGGTAAATATGAAGGCCACAGTCTAGTTTCCTAGTGCTTCTGTAACACAGATACCACAAGTGGGTGGATTTAAAGAACAGAATTTTATTTTCTCATAGTTCTGGAGGCTGAAAGTCCAAATCAGGGTATCAGCTGTATTGATTCCTTCCTTGTTGGCAGCCCAGGCATTCATTGTTCTTGGTGATCCTTACAAAGCATCTGTCTTCCCCAATATGTGCTTGCTTGTCTCTGTGTCTATGCTGCTCTTTATTTAACATAGAAGTGATTAGGTTTAGGATCTATCCTACACTGGTATGACCTCAACTGATTGATTGCATTTACATTAAATTTCATTATGGAAGTTGATTACCTTACAAGAAAAGAAAACTATGACTAATATCCCACATGAACATAAATGCAAAAAAGTCCAATAAAATGTTAGCAAATTAAATCCAGCTATATATAAAAAGGATAACCAACATGACTAAATAGTGTTTATCCTGGGACAGAAAGCCTGGTTCAACATTTGAAGATCAATCAATGCAATTCACCATATAAACAGACTAAAGAATAAAAAACATATCATCTCAATAGATGCAGAAAAAGCAACTGGAAAAATTCAACATTCATTCAGGATCAAAAAAAAACAACTCTCAGCTAACCTGGAATAACTTGATAAAAAATATCTACAAAGAAATCTACAGCTACCATCATATATAATGGCAAAAGACCAAATGCCTTTCTCCTAAGATCAGGAACATTTCAAGGACAGCTGTTCTCATGACTTCTATTTAACATTGTACTGGAGGTCCAAGTCAGTGCAATAAGGCAAGAATGAGAAATAAAAGACATACATACTGGAAAAGAAGAAATAAAACCCTCTCTATTTCCAGATGACATGATTGTCTACATTGAAAATTCTGAGGTAGATATAAAAAAAGCTACTAGACCTAATAAGTGAGTTTAGCAAAGGTTAGGGATAAAAGTTCAATATAAAAAATCAATTATACATCTATATACTAGTAATGAACAACCAAAACAAAAATTTTTTTAAAGTACCATTCACAATAGTGCCAAAAAAAAAAAAAACTAGGTAAAAATCTAACAAAATTTATGTATGCTGTATGCAGAAAACTACAAACCACTGGTGAAAGAAATCTAAAACCAACATAAGTACAGGGATATATCCTGTATGAATTGGAAAACTCACTATTGTTAATATGTTAGTTTTCCTCAAACTAGTCTATAGATTCAAAATAATCCCAACCAAAATCTCAATAGGGTTTTTTTTTTTTTTTTTGTAGCAACAGGCTAATTCTAAGATTTATATGGAAAGACCCAAACCCCAAAACCCACTGTTGTCGAGTTGATTCTGACTTATAGCAACCCCATAGGGTTTCCAAGTCTGTAAATTTCTACTGAAGCAGACTGCTACATCTTTCTCCCATGGAGCTGCTGGTAGTTTCCAACCTCTGACCTTTCAGTTAGCAGTCTAGCACTTTAACCACTGCGCCACCAGGGCTCCTTTATGGAAAGACAAAGGAACTGAAATCGCCAAAACAATTTTGAAAAATAAAAACAAAGTTAGAGGACTCACACTGTGTGACATTAAGATTTACTATAAAGCTAGAGTAATCAAGATAGTATGGTGTTGGTGAGGGCATGGGGCCAAGATGGCAGAGTAGTCAGATGCTTCTGGTGGACCCTCTTACATCAAAGACCAGAAAAAACAAGTGAATCGATTATATTTGACAGTCTAGGAGCCCTGAACATCAAAGGCAAAGTTGAGGAACCAGACTGAGTGGCAGGGGTAGGGAGAGACAGTTCGGAAGCAGTGAGGAGTTTCCAGACCTGACCCAGCGAGAGCCTGAGCCCTTCAGGCCTGATCAGCTCATGGGTGAGCAGTGAGGCAGGCAAGCAGTAGTGCTCGGGAGGCGTTTTCTGCACTGGGAGAGACCCAGCAGCAGAGAGTCTACTTGGCCACCCAGAACCAGTGAGAAGCAGCCCTCGATCAGCGAAAGATAAGTACTTGCGTCCAGCCTACCACGTGGATCAAAACATCCCCCTTAGGGAAAAACCTCTCTCCCATTTACCTCCCTGCTCCCTGCTCTGCACTGGATCCCGGACTGGCTTCAGCAATTGCCAAGTCCCCTGGGCCAGAAGGAGGATCCATCACATGCCCTGAGCCATTCTCCTGGACTTGGAGAGCGAACAAATTAACAAACGGGAAAAAACAAAATGCCGGCTCCCCTAAACCAGGAACTCAGGGTAGGCACAGCTCCTTTGCCTAGGTACAGGCATAAGGGATCCATGGACTTTGAGTGCCTTTCCCCCACATAGACTTGTGTGGGCCCATTTCAACAGGGTAGGCCCTCATTACCACAGTACAACAGGGTATATACCTGAAGTCTAACTTCAACTGTTTCAGCTGTGAAGTGACAGGTTCGTGACATTTGACACTACTCTGCCCATTAAGCAGGGTCTTCACCTACCCACATCAGGGACCTGAGGACTGGTGGCTCTACCCATGCCACCTAGCCACCTGCTATAGGGGCCCAAGAATAAGAGGTGCACCCCACCAGTCCTTACAGCCAACAGCATTGGGTGCTCATAGGCTAGCAGCAAAACCCACCCACCTACATACTCTAGGGAACAGGGACATGCCTTCCTCCTGGACACTCGGGGGTGGCCATCAGCCACCTGCCTTGCTCAGAGTGTGTCCCCCTGCTTCAGCCAGATGCCTGTGCCTACACCAATCACCCATGCCTGTCTAGGACTATAAGTGAGAGCCTACACCACACACTTGGTGGCTATCTACCTGGGCACCTGAGCTGAATCCATACAGGAGGTGTGGGTGGACTCCTGAGCTCACATACCTAGTAACAGATCTAACCACCTGGTGACAGGACATTAGAGCTTCAAAGGTGCCAATAATCAAACTAGCTCACATGAGCAGCCTATTCGGGCATATCAAAACAAAACAAGAAGCTAGAACACAGTAAGCAAACATAAAATAAATAAATATAATAACTTATTGATGGCTTGGAGACAACAGTCGATATCAAATCACATAAAGAGGCAACCCATGATGGTTTTAGCAAGCTCCCAAAATAAAGAATCTAGAAATTTTCCAGAGGAGGAAAATTTCTTGGAATTACTGGAGGCAGAATACAAAAGATTAATATACGGAACTCTTCAAGAGATTAAGAAGGAAATTAGTCAAAATGCAGAACATGCAATAGAGGAAATTAAAAAGATTAGAGAAGAGCATAATGACAAATTTAACAGGCTTCAAGAATCCATAGAGAGACAGCAATCAGAAATCCAGAAGATTAACCAAAAAATTTCAGAATTAGAGAACTCAATAGAAAGTCATAGGAGCAGAATTGAGGCAATGGAAGTCAGAATTAGTGAGATTGAAGATAAAGCACTTGACACCAACTTATTTGAAGAAAAATGAGATAAAAGGATTTAAAACAATGAAGAAACCCTAAGAATTATGTGGGATTCTATCAAGAGGAATAACCTACGAGTGATTGGAGAACCAGAACAGGGGGGATAACAGAAAATACAGAGAGAATTGTTGAAGATTTGTTGGCAGTATGGTGTTGGTGAAAGGATAGGCACATATGTAAATGAAAGAGTATAGAAAATCCAGAACACACCTACAGCTACATGGTTAATTAATTTTTTGACAAAGGTGCAAAACCAATTCAACTGAGAAAGGATAGTCTCTTCTATAAATAGTGCTTGAACAATTGGACATCTGCATTAAAAAAATAATCTCAACCCATACCTCACATCTAATGCAACAGTTAACTCAAAATGAACCATAAACCTAATATAAAACTATAAAACTTCTGGTGGAAAACATAGGAGAAAATCTTTGTGACCTGGCAAAGTTTTCTTAGATACAACACCAAAAGTATGAGTCATAAAAGAACAAAATTATAATTGGACTTCATCAAAATTAAGACTGCTGCTCTTCAAAAGACAAGCCACAGACTGAAAGAATATATTTGCAAATCACATATTTTATAAAAGACTTGTATCCAGAATATATAAAGAATCCTCAAAACTCAGTAAGAAAACAATCCTATTGTAAAAAATAGGCAAAAGTTTTGAATAGACACTTCACCAAAGAAGATACACGAATGGCAAATCAGTAGATGAAAATATATTCAACATGATTAATTATTACCATCCAAACCAAACCCACTGCCATCAAGTCAATTCTGACTCATAGCAATCCTATAGGACAGAGTAGAACTGCCCCATAGGGGTTCCAAGGCTGTAAATCTTTATGGAACCCAACTGCCACATCTTTCTCCCATGGAGCAGCTGGTGGGTTCAAATAATCAACCTTTGCGATAGCAGTCTAGTGCTTTAACCACTGTGCCACCAGGAGTCCCAATAGTTATTACAGCAATGCAAATTAAAACTGCAATGAGATACAAACCTATTAAAACCCATTGTGTAAAAATAGCATGGCAGAGGTGTCTAACCTCCTCGAACTTCACAAGGGGGAAGGAGAATGAAGATCAACAGCTCAAGGCTGATAGCTATGAGGTGGAGGTCAGACATAGCTCCTTTCCAAACTTTTTACCAATCCTGACACCAACCATCCCTCCCATGGCACTCTCTACTTCTCTACTGGGTTTCGTTGCAATAGCCACACAGAACTCACAGACCATACTCAGAGTTATGGGGTTTACTAGGGAAGTAACTGCTTACAATTCAGGTTCAGGAATGCTCAGGATACATTTCTTTGATCAGGACAACCTCTTCTCAGCTGTGCACATCTCTCTCTCTGGCCCCTTGGCCTTTTGGTCCCTCAGCCTGGCCTTTGTCCTGCTCTGGCAAGTGTTACAAACCTCTTTTAGCTCTGCCAATAAGTGCCCAGAGGCACCCTACTCTGCCAGTAAGCCTTGTGCCCGAAGGTGCTCAACTTTCTTGTTCAGTGGGCCGGGAAGCCCACCGCGCCATCTCCTGCCGGTCTCCTGCTGGTCTCCTGGTTCTGCTGCCTCTGCTTCTCTGCCACTGCTTCTCGTTGTCTCCGGTGTTACAGCTCTCCCTCTCTGTCCTGGTTCTGCTGCCTCTGCAGCCTCTGTTGCCTCTCTCTGTCTTCTGTGTTACTGCTCCTCCCTCTTTCTCTCTCTCTGTCTCCCTTTAAGCCTAGTGGGATGGCAAAACTGACCAATTCCCGCATTAGGGTTTAATAAGCTTTATTTGCATGGTCCTGCTCCCACAAGGGTGCCATACACCTTAATTACATTATTAGCAAGCTATCCAATCCCCTTGGTGGGCCACAAGCACCTCGTTTGCATAGTTCCCAGTCATTTGATGGGAGTTACAAAGACTATGGCTAGAAGGGCCATATTAAGTAATTCACTGCACCGCACATTGCCATCTAGTCAATTCTGACTCATAGTGACCCTATAGGACAGAGTAGAATTGTCCCATAGGGTTTCCAAGGCTGAAATATTTTTTTATATTAATGTTTTATTGAAAAAAGTACACAAAAACCACCTATACACACAACCCCAGGTAAACAAAACAACCAAACCTCCTTGCACCTTCTTTTGCCATACAAGTTTGACTTCTTTGGTGATGTGTCTTTCCTATTCCAGCATTAGTGTCCCACTTAACTTGGTTCCTTTTCCTCCAGGCTCAAAATAAAATCAAACTCTTCTTGGGCCAGGGGCTGAACTGAGAGTCTCTGGCAAGTGAAGACAGACATGTCTTTTAAGGGGCTGCTGGTGGCCTTGTGAACCTGATGGTGGGTTTTGAGCTCAGCAAGGGGAATGAAACGCTTCATCATTCAAACAAACTGTACATCCACCACAGACCATTTGGGGTTGTCCTTTTTGCTAGATGGGTCATAATGGGGATTGTTTTTCTCAAACTGCGTGTGGTCTGGGTAGGCTTCCTTCACAATCTTCATAAGCCCCGTGATGCCTGGCTTTTTGCAATTGCTATGGTAGAAGAAGGCCTCTTCCTCCAGCTTCATGGCTCTAAGGAAGTTCCGGGCCTGGTAGCTGTGAACACTATCCCAGCATGCTGTCTGATTCGGCTGTGATTTGAGATCCTCAGTGCCAGACTTCACATCTACACCTTTCTCTAGTTGGCTCTCTGGCTCTGACTTCATTAGCCAGTGGCTGCTTGGATTTTTTTCCACAACTCTTAGAGGCTGAAGACTTCTGAAGGCTAGAGTTCTCCATTTTAGCTGATGCCTCATCTGGGTTCTCAGTTTTGGTACATTTTCCTGATGGCCCCTTCTTGTCTGGCCCAGCAGCCCCAGTCAGCCTCTTCCAGGGCTCCAGCATGGTCTCCCTGTAGGGGCTGAGGAGCGATTCTGAAATCATCTGAGAGGTAGAAGAGGTAACTCTACAGTACCAGAAACCACTCCTAAATTCTCCTGTCCTCCTTGATCCCTCTTTCATATATCACAGCACTGTCCCCATGACTCACCCCAATCCACTTCCCAAGGCACCAGAAGCCCATGCTTTGCATCCCTCCCAAGGCTGACATCTTCACAGAAGCAGACTGCCACATCTTTCTTCCACTGAGCAGCTAGTGGTTTGCTGAACTGCCAACCTTTTGGTTAGCAGTTGAGCGCTTAACCACGGCACCACCAGGGCTCCTACCTTTTGTTTTACAAACCTATTAGAATGGCTAAAATTAAAAAGACTGATTGAATCAAATATTAGTGAGTCTACAGACCAACCAGAACTTTCATATGCTGCTGGTAGGAATACAAAATGGTACAACCATGTAGGAAAATGGGTATGCAGTTCTTTGAAAAGTTAAGTGTACACCTACTATATGATCCTGACATTCCACTCCTAGGTATGGACCCAAGATAAATAATAGCATAATCCATACGAAGACTTATACACAAATGTTACAGCAACTTTATTTGCAACAGCCAATAGTTGGAAAATATCCAAATGCCCATCAACAGGCAAATGGATAAACAAACTGTGGTATATCCATGCAATGGAATACTACTTAGCAATGAAAAGGAAGAACTATTAATAACACCACAACAGGTGAATCTCAAAATAATGCTGTCTGTAGGAATTCAGACAAAAAGAGTGCATACCGTATGCTTCCATTTATATAAAAGTCTAGAAAACGCAAACTAATCTGTAGTGGCAGATCAGTGATTGTGAATTGGGGAAAGGTGGGAAGCTGAGGATAGACAGATAGATAGGTAGATAGACAGATAGATATGTAAACAACATCGATTATAGACCTTAAATATGTGCAGTTTTTCAAAAATTTCTCAATAAAGCTGTTCAAAAAACACTGGATGTTAGAAGACAATGAGTTGTGCCTTCAAAGTTCTAAAGGAGAATTCTTTACAATCTAGAGTTCTATAACCAGCTAAACTGTTAATCAAGTTTGAGGGCAGAGTAAAGATCTTTTTGGACAAGCACAGTCCCAGGAAGTTTACTTGCCACATATTCTTTTATTTTTATATTCATAGATTTCATGCGAACATGCTCTTTAGTCTACACTTGAAATTCCAGCGAATCTTTGACAATGGAAAAGGACTTGCCTGGAAACCTGTGAAAACCTCTAAATGGAGAATGACCCACTCACAATGTTACTGCTATGCCTCACAAACAAAAACAGCATAGAGGCTAGGATGGGAGGACAAGATTTCCCCAAATTACAAACGCAATGATCTTTAGGATCGTTAGCAAATACTGGAAATCATCCATGTTATATCCTTAAGGGTCAGAACCTACTGTACAGGATTCAACATATTTTTTTTTTCTCCTGATTTCTTTACAAACTTGTAGTATTGCTCAAAAACATTGCTGTTTCTCCCTGGAGGTGGGTTATACTTCTCTGCCACTTGGTCAAAGCTTGCATGGAAGTACCATATGTCACTTAGAGGCAGAAGCTTTAAAGGCTAGTTCACCCTTTGTCACACTCTCTTTTCCCTCTGCATTCCTGGCCTTTAGTGCTCCAGACAGAGGCTGCTCTATCAGCCTTGGCTGAAGAGTGAAGACGATATGTAGCAAAACCACTGCCTACCAGCAATATTTATGGGGTACAAGTGAGACTTACATCATTGTAAGTCAATGAGATTTTGAGATTGTTGTTCCTACAGCATAATCTAGACACTCCTTACTGATACAATTTCATTTTAGGGTGGCTTCTAGCTGGTAATATCTAAAGAAGAGGTATTACAATGTCATCACTACTGTATCTCCACATCACAGGGTGGTATGGTTTACTTAGGTGACAGTCTTATATGCAAAGCTTGTCACAACCAGAGTATGTTGATTTTTTACCTCTGAGAATCTTTCCTTATCCTTTTTGGGGAAAATCATTCTCACTTAGTCATTTCACAAATACTGAGAGCCCACAAAATGCCAGGCATTGTGCTAGGTGTTGGGGAGAGAGCAATAAACAAGGTAAATATGGTCTCTGTCTCATTAGAAGTTTTATTCTAGTGGAAAAGACAGACAATACACAAATAATTATACAGTGATTTAAAAGCAATGTGGTAAGTACTAAGATGATGAAGTCCAGGGTATCAGTAAAACATGTTAAGACCTGACTAAATCTGGTTATCTTCCTCTCCTGTGCCTCTAGAGGTAAGTGACTTGCTCAAAGGTACTCAACCAGTAAAAGAGGTGAACCAGAACACTGTCTTCTGACTCAGGCATTCTGTAGTCTTCAGACCACACCTTGGAATGTGTCTTATATTTGGGCCAATAGCCCTGTTTCCACTATCTACACCACAGGAAGAACCATGTAGAATATAGATGAATCAACATACTCACATCAGAAATATTAAAAATATTCAAAACACAAGTGTCTTAGTTATCTAGTGCTGCTATAACAGAAATAACACAAGCGGATGGCTTTAACAAAGAGAAATTTATTTTCTCACAGTCTAGTAGACTAGAAGTCCAAATTCAAGGCATCAGCTTCAGGGAAAGGCTTTCTCTCTCTGTTGGCTCTGGAGGAAGATCCTTCTCATCAGTCTTCTGGATTAGGAGATTTTCTGTGCAGGAACACTGGGTCCAAAGGACACGCTCTGCTCCGGGTGCTTCTTTCTTTGTGGTATGAGGTCCCTAACTCTCCGCTTGCTTCCCTTTCATCTCTTGTAAGATAAAAGGTGGTGCAGGCCATACCCCAGAGAAACTCCCTTTGCACTGGATCAGGAATGTGACCTTAGTAAGGGTGTTACAATCCCACCCTAATCCTCTTTAACATAAAAACTACAATCACAAAATGGAGGACAACCACACAATACTGGGAACCATGGCCCAGTCAAGTTGACAAATATTTTTGGGGGACACAATTCAATCCATGACAACAAGTATAACTGATATTAGATCAGAAGAACCATTCACCCTTGTTTATGAAGGTGACACTGTTATCTTTGATTTCTTTTTTATTTTTATTGTGCTTTAAGTGAAAGTTTACAATTCAAGTTAGTTTCTCATACAAAAATTTATACACACTTTGTTAGGTGACCCTAGTTGCTCTCCCTATACTGTGACAGCACACTCCTCCTTTCTACCCTGGATTTCCCATGTCCATGCAATCAGCTCCTGACCCTCTCTGCCTTCTCATCTCGCCTCTGGACAGGAGCTGCCCATTTAGTCTCATGTATCTACTTGAGCTAAGAAGCACACTCTTCTGGAGTGTCATTTTATGTCCCATACATTTATGTCCCATTCTTTGTCTAAAGAGTTGGCCTTGGATATGGTTTCAGTTTTGGGCTAACAGAGAGTCTGGGGGACATGTTTTCTGGGGTCCCTCCAGTCTCAATCAGACCATTAAGTCTGGTCTTTTTACTAGAATTTGAGTTCTGCACCCCACTTTTCTCGGGCTCCATCAGGGACTCTCTGTTGTGTTCCCTGTCAGGGTGGTCACTGGTGGTACCTGGGCACCATCTAGTTATCCTAGTCTCAGGCTGATGAAGTCTCTGGTTTATGTGGCCCTTTCTGTCTCTTGGGCTAATGTTTTCCTTGTGTCTTTGGTGTTCTTCATTCTCCTTTGCTCCAGGTGAGTTGGGACCAATTGATGCATCTTAGATGGCTGCTCTCTAGCTTTTAAGACCACAGACGCCACTCACCAAAGTGGGATGCAGAACATTTTCTTAATAAACTTTGTTATGCCAATTGACCTAGATGTCCCCTGGTCCCCAGGCCCCACCCCTGCTAAGTGTTTGGTTGTATTCAGGAAACTTCTTAGCTTTTGGTTCAGTCCAGTTGTGCTGACTTCCCGTGTTGTGTGTTGTCCTTCCCTTCACCGAAGATAATTCTCATCTACTATCTAGTTAGCAAATACCCCACTCCCTCCCTCCCCACTCTCGTAACCATCAAAGACTGTTTTCTTCTGTGTTTAAACCTTTTCTTGAGCTCTTATGATCATGGTCTCATACAGTATTTGTCCTTTTGCGACTGACTAAACTCATTCAGCATAATGCCCTCTAGATTCCTCCATGTTATGTTTCACGGATTCATCATTGTTCTTTATCATTGCGTAGTATTCCATTGTGTGAATATACCATAATTTGTTTATCCATTCATCTGTTGATGGGCACCTAGGTTGTTTCCATGTTTTTGCTATCATGAACAGTGCTGCAATGAACATGGGTGTGCATGTATTTATTCGTGTGATGGCTCTTATTTCTCTAAGATATATTCCAAGGAGTGGGATTTCTGGATCATATGATACTTCTATTTCCAGCTTTTTAAGGAAGCGCCAAATCGACTTCCAAAGTGGTTGTACCATTTTACATTCCCACGAACAGTGTATAAGTGTTCCAGTCTCTCCACAACCTCTCCAACATTTATTATTTGCTGTTTTTTGGATTAATGCTAGCCTTCTTGGGGTGAGATAGTATCTCATTGTAGTTTTGATTTGCATTTCTCTTAACAGCTAATGATCATGAGCATTTCCTCATATGTCTATTAGCCTCCTGAATGTCTTCTTTGGTGAAGTGCCTGTTCATATCCTTTGCCCATTTTTTAACTGGGTTATTTGTCTCTTTGTTGTTGAGGTTTTGCAGTACCTTGTAGATTTCAGAGATTAGATGCTGATTGGATTTGTCGTAGCCAAAAATTTTTTCCCAGTTTGTACGTTGTCTTTTGACTCTTTTGGTGAGGTCTTTTGATGAGCCTAAGTGTTTGATTTTTAGGAGCTCCCAGTTATCTGGTTTCTCTTCTGATGTTCCTGTGTTGTTACTTATGGTTTGTATTCTGTTTAGGCCATATATTAGGGCTTCTAGCATTGTCCTTATTTTTTTCCCATTATCTTTATTGTTTTCAATTTTATATTTAAGTATTTGATCCATTTTGAGTTAGTTTTTGTGCATGGTGTGAGGTATGGGTCTTACTTCAGTTTTTTGCAGATGGATGTCCAGTTATGCCAGCACCATTTGTTAAAGAGACTGTCTTTTCCCCAATAAATGGACTTCAGGTCTTTGTCAAATATCAGCTGCTCATAGGTGGATGAATTTATGTTTGGATTCTCAACTCTGTTCCACTGGTCTATGTATCTGTTGTTGTACCAGTATCAGGCTGTTTTGACTACTGTGGCAGTATAATAGGTTCTAAAATCAGGTAGTGTGAGGCCTCCCACTTTGTTCTTCTTCTTCAGTAATGCTTTACTTATCTGGGGCCTCTTCCCTTTCCATACGAAGTTGGTGATTTGTTTCTCCATCTCATTAGAAGATGCCAGTGGAATTTGGATCAGGATTTCATTGTATCTGTAGATCGCTTTGGGTAGAATTGACATTTTCACAACGTTGAGTCTTCCTATCCATGAGCAAGATATGTTTTTCCACTTATGCAAGTCTCTTTCGGTTTCTTGCAGTAGTGTCTTGTAGTTTTCATTGTATAGGTCTTTTACAACTCTGGTTAGATTTATTCCTAAGTATTTTATCTTCTTGGGGGCTGTTGTAAACGGTATTGATTTGATGATTTCCTCTTCGAAGTTTTCTTTGTTGGTGTAGAGGCATCCAACTGATTTTTGTATGTTTATCTTGTATCCTGACACATTGCTGAAATCTTGTATTAGTTCCAGTAGTTGTCTTGTGGATTCTTTGGGGTTTTCTGTGTATAAGATCATATCATCTGCAAATAAAGATACTTCTATTTCTTCCTTACCAATTTGGATGCCCTTTGTTTCTTTTTCTAGCCTAACTGCTCCGGCTAGGACCTGAAGCACAATGTTGACTAAGAGTGGTGATAAAGGGCATCCTCGTCTGGTTCTCGTTCTCAAGGTGAATGCTTTCCAAGTCTCTCCATTTAGGATGATGTTGGCTGTTGGCTTTGTATCAATGCCCTTAATTATGTTGAGGAATTTCCCTTCTATTCCTATTTTGTTGAGAGTTTTTTATCATGAACGGATGTTGGACTTTGTCAAATGCCTTTTCTGCATCGATTAATAAGATCATATGGTTTTTGTCTTTTGTTTTATTAATGTGATGGGTTAAATTGATTGTTTTTCTAATGCTGAACCATCCCTGAATACCTGGTATGAATCCCACTTAGTCATGGTGAATTATTTTTTTGATATGTTGCTGAATTTTATCGGCTAGAATTTTGTTGAGGATTTTTGCGTCAATGTTCATAAGGGATATTGGTCTGTAATTTTCTTTTTTTTTGTGGTGTCTTTACCTGGTTTTGGTATCAGGGTTATGCTGGCTTCACAGAATGAGTTTGGGAGTATTCCATCCTTTTCTATGCTGTGAAATACCTTTAGTAGTAGTGGTGTCAATTCTGCTCTGAAAGTTTGGTAGAATTCTCCAGTCAAGCTGTCAGGGCCAGGGCTTTTTTTTGTTGGGAGTTTTTTTTTTTTTTTTTTTTTTTTAATTGTACTTCAGGTGAAGGCTTATGGAACAAATAGTTTCTCATGAAACAATAGTACACATATTGTTTTATGACATTGGTTAACAACCCCACAACATGTCAACTCTCTCCCTTCTCGACCTTTTTTTTTGGTGAAAATATACATAGCCAAACATACACCATTTCAAAAATTTCTACATGCACAGTTCAGTGACATTGACTATGCTCTTCCAATTGTGCTGCTATTTTCACTTTAGATGAAGGCTTACGGAACAAAACAGTATCTCACTTAACAGTTAGTACATATGTTACCCTATGACAATGGTTAACAACCTCACAACACATCAACTTACTCAACCTTGGGTTCCCTATCACCAGCTTTCCTGTCCCCTTCTGCCTTCTGGCCCTTGTCCCTGGACAGCTGTGCCTCATTAGTCTGTTGGCAGTTTTTTTAATGACCTTTTCAATCTTTTCTTTTGTCATAGGTTCATTTAGTTGTTCTGTCTGTGTTAGTTTAGGTAGGTACTGAGTTTCTAGAAATTTGTCCCTTTCCTCTAGGTTTTCAAATTTGTTAGAGTACAATTTTTCATAGTATTCTCTTATGATTCTTTTAATTTCAGTTGAGTCTTTTGTGATATCACGCATCTCATTTCTTATTCAAGTTATTTGCTTCCTGTCCCGTTTTTCTTTTGTCAGTTTGGCCAATGTTTTATCAATTTTGTTGCTCTTTTCAAAGAACTAGGTTTTGGTCTTGTTAACTCTTTCAATTGTTTTTCTAGTCTCTATTTCATTTAATTTTGCTCTAATTCTTATATTTCCTTTCTTCTGGCACCTGAGGGCTTCTTTTGCTGCTCTCTTTCTACTTGTTTGAGTTGTAGGGTTAATGTTTTGATTTTGGCCCTTTCGTCTTTTGGATGTGTGCAGATATTGCTATAAACTGACCTCTGAGCACTGTTTTTGCTGTGTCCCAAAGGTTCTGGTAGGATGTGTTTTCATTCTCATTTGATTCTGTGAATTTCTTTATTCCATCCTTAACTTCTTGTATAACCGAGTAGTTTTTGAGCAAGGTGTTGTTCAGTTTCCATGTGTTTGATTTTTTTTCGTTGCTTTTTCTGTTACTGATTTCTACTTTTGTGGCTTTATGGTCAGAAAATATGCTTGCAATATTTTGATGCTTAGGATCTTGTTAAGGCTTGCTTTATGGCCTGGTATGTGGTCTTTTCTGCAGAATGTTCATGTGCACTGGAAAAGAAAGTATACTTGGCTGCTGTTGGGTGGAGTGTTCTGTATATGTCTATGAGATCAAGTTCGCTGACTGTGGTATTTAGATCTTCCGTGTCTTTATTGAGCTTCTTTCTGGATGTTCTGTCCTTCACTGAAAGTGGTGTGTTGAAGTCTATCTCAACAGTATTGTGTAGCTGTCTCTCTCTTCAATGCTATTAGAGTTTATGTATTTTGGAGCCCTGTCATTGAGTGCATAAATATTTACCATGGTTATGTCCTCCTGGTGTACTGATCCTTTTAATCATTACATAGTATCCTTCCTTATCCTTTGTGGTGGCTTTTACTTTAACGCCTACTTTGTCAGATTAATATTGCCACTCCTCCTCTTTTATTGTTGTTTGCTTGATATATTTTTTTCCATCCTTTGAGTTTTAGTTTGTTTGTGTCTTTAAGTCTAAGGTGTGTCTCTTGCAGGCAGCATAT
The DNA here is from genome assembly GCA_030035585.1 of Dugong dugon. Taxonomy (NCBI): domain Eukaryota; kingdom Metazoa; phylum Chordata; class Mammalia; order Sirenia; family Dugongidae; genus Dugong; species Dugong dugon. The sequence continues at coordinate 75,249,347 of CM057471.1, forward strand.
ATATGGATCATGTTTTTTTTTTTTTAATCCATTCTGCTACCGTCTGTCTCTTTATTGATGCATTTAGTCCATTTACATTCAGCATAATTACTGATACGTATGACTTTAGTGCTGTCATTTTGATGTCTTTGTGTACGTGTTGTTGTTGACAGTTTCTTTGTTCCACTTAATTTTCTGCTGAGTCGTTTTCTTTACATATTTTCTTTTCACCTTTTTCACTGCTGTTGATTTTCTATTTGTTGAGTCTTCATGTTTTTCATGTTTTTTATTTTGATGTGTCAGATTGTTAGTTTCCTTTGTGGTCACCTTAATATTTACCCCTATTTTTCTAAGTTTAAACCAGTCTTTCATTTCTTTATATCATCTTGTCTTCCTCTCCATATGAAAGATCTGTGATGACATTTTTTTTAGTCCCTTTTTTTTGTTTTAATGTTGTCATCTTTTACATATTGACGTCTCTGTTTCCCTATTTTCAGCGTTTTAGCTTCGTTTTTGTATCTTCCCTACCTGGGTTGATATCTGGTTCCTCTGTCCTGTGTTCTAGTCTTGGGTTGTTAACAGATGTTATTGATTTTCTAACTGGAGGGCTCCCTTTAGTATTTCTTGTAATTTTTGTCTGGTTTTTGCAAATTCCCTACACTTCTGTTTATCTGGAAATGTCCTCATTTTGCCATCATATTTGTGAGACAATTTTGCTGGATATGTAATTCTTGACTGGCAATTTTTCTCCTTCAAGGCTTTATATATGTCATCCCATTGCCTTCTTGCCTGCATGATTTCTGCTGAGTAGTCCAAGCTTAGTCTTATCGACTCTCCTTTGTAGATGACTTTTCATTTACCCCTAGCCTCTCTTAAAATTCTCTCTTTATCTTCGGTTTTGGCAAGTTTGATTATAATATGTCTTGATGACTTTCTTTTGGGATCTACCCTGCGTGGGTTTCGGTGAGCTTCTTAGATAGGTATCTTCTCTTCTTTCATGATATCGAGGACGTTTTCTGCCAACAAATCTTCAACAATTCTCTCTGTACCTTCTGTTATTGCCCCGTTCTGGTACTCCAATCACTCGTAGGTTATTCATCTTGATCGAGTCCCACATAATTCTTAGGGTTTCTTCACTTTTTTAAATTATTTTATTGATTTTTCCTCAAATATGTAGGTGTATCTTAGTCATAGTGCTGCTATAACAGAAATACCACAAGTGGATGGCTTTAACAAACAGAAGTTTATTTCCTCGCAGTAAAGTAGGCTAAAAGTCCAAATTCAGGCCATCAGCTCCAGGGGAAGGCTTTCTCCGTTGGCCTTCTTCTTACCGGTGTTCCCCTAGACTAGAAGCTTCTCCGCGCAGGGATCTCAGGTTCAAAGGATGCACTCTGCTCCTGGCACTGCTTTCTTGGTGGTATGAGGTCCCCGTCTCTCTGCTCACTTCTCTCTTTTATATCTCAAGAGATTGCCTCAGTACACCCAATCTCGTCCATTAAGTCCTGCCTTACTAATACAACTGCCACCCATCCTCCCTCATTAACATCATAGTGGCAGGATTTACAACATATAGGAAAACCACACAATACTAGGAATCATGGCCCAGCCAAATTGATACACACATTTTTGGGGGGACATAATTCAATCCATGACAAGTTGTCAAGTGCTTTATCTTCAGTCTCACTAATTCTAACTTCCACTGCCTCAATTCTGCTCCTTTGACTTTCTATTGAGGTGTCTAATTCTGAAATTTTATTGTTAATCTTCTGGATTTCTGATTGCTGTCTCTCTGTGGAATCTTGCAGCCTGTTATATTTGTCATTATGCTCTTCTCTAATCTTCTTAAGTTCTTCTATTGCTTTGTCTGTGTGTTCCTTGGCTTGTTCTGCATTTTGTATGATCTCCTTCCTGATCATTTTTTCCCTATTCAAAAATTTATACATACATTGTTCTCTGACTCTAATTGCTCTCCCCATACTGTGACAGCGCACTCCTCCTTTTCACCCGATTCCCCATGTCCATTCAACCAGCTCCTAACCCTCTCTGCCTTCCCATCTCACCTCCGGAGAGAAGCTGCCCATTTAGTCTCTTGTATCTACTTGAGCTAAGAGGCACACCCTTCACGAGTATCACTTTATGTCCTACAGATCAGTCCAATCCCCATCTGAAGAGTTGACCTTGGAAATTGTTTTAGTTCTGGGGTGATAGAGAAACCAGGGGCCATGCTTTTTGGGGTACCTCCAGTCTCAGTCAGACTGTTAAGTCTGGTCTTCATACTAGAATTTGAGTTCTTCACCCCACCTTTCTCCTGCTCCATCTGGGACTCTCTGTTGTGTTCCCTGTTAGGGCAGTCACTGGTGGTAGCCAGGCACCATCTAGTTCTGGTCTCATGCTGATGAAGTCTCTGCTTTATGTGGCCCTTTCTGTCTCTTGGGCTACTACTTTTCTTGTGTCTTTGGTATTGTTCATTCTCCTTCACTCCAAGTTGTTGGGATCATTTGATGCATCTTAAATGGCAGCTTGCAAGCTTTCCTAATCACTTGAAGAGTTCTGTATTTTAATCTTTTGTATTCTACCTCCAGTAATTCCAAGAAGTTCTCTTCCTCCAGAAAATTTCTTCGTTTTGGGAGCTTGCCGAAGCTGTCATGGTCTGCCTTTTTATGTGATTTGATATTAACTGTGGTCTCCCAGCCATCAATAAGTTATATTTATGTTTTCTTACTGTGTTCTACTTCTTGTTTTGTTTTGTTTTAATATGCCCAAACAGGCTGCTCATGTGAGTTAGTTTGATTACCGGTGCCTTTGAAGCTCTAACATCATGTCATCAGGTGGTTAGATCTGCTACCAGGTATATGAGCCCAGGAGTCTGTTTACTTTTCTTGTATGGATTCAGCTCAGGTGTCCAGGTAGTCAGTCACCAAGTGTGAGGTGCAGGTTTTCACCTACAGTCCTAGATGAGTGGCAGTGATTGATGTGGGCACAAGTATCTGGCTGCAGTAGGGGATCATATGCTGAGCAAGGCAGGGGGCTGACAGCTGCCCTGAATGGCTGGGAGGAAAATGTGTCCCTGTTCCCTAGAGCATGTTGTGCATGGGTTGTGCAGCTGGACTATGGGCACCCAATGCTGTTGGCTGTAAGACTGGAAGGCACCACTTATTCTTGGACCCGTCATGGCTGGCTGGGTGGTGTGGATGGAGCCACCAGTCCTCAGGTGTCTGATGTGGGTGAGGACCCTGCTTAATGGAGAGCAGTGTCAAATGTCATGAACCTGCCACTCCACCATATAGCTGACAACTGAAGTCAGGCTTCAGGTATATAGCCCATTGTACTGTACTAATGAGGGCCTACGCTGTTGAAATGGGCGCACAGAAGTCTATCCAGGGGTGAGAAGCATTCGAAGTTCGTGGACCCCTTATGTCTATGCCTAGGCAAAGGAGCTGCGCCTACCCTAAATTCCTGGCTTAGGGGAGCTGCCAGATTACTTTTTCCTGCTTGTTAATTTGTTCCCTCTCCAAGGCTAGGAGAATGGCTCAGGATGTGTGTTGGGTCTTTACTTCCGGCCCAGGGGATGCAGCAATGGCTGAAGCCAGCCCAGACTCAGTGTGGAGTGGGAAGGGGGCAAGTAAATGGGAGAGAGGTTTTTCCCAAAGGTGGTGGTTTTTGATCCGCACGGTAGGTTAGATGCACGTACTTATCTTTTGCCGACTGAGCGCCACTTCTCACTGGTTCTGGAGGGTGAGCAGATTCTCCACTGCTTGGTCTCTCCCAATGTGGAAAATGAATTCTGAGCACCACTGCTTGCCTCACTGTGTGCGCTGGATACAGGGTACCAGTTCCCGCTGGGTCAGGTCTGGCAACTCCTTCTGAACTGTCTCTCCGTCTCCCTACCACTCGGTCCAACTCTTCAACTTTGCCTTTGATCTTCGGGGCTCTTAGATTGTCATATATAATCGATACACTTGTTTTTTCGGGTCTTTGTTGTAAGAAGGACCACAGGAAGTGTCTGACTACTCCGCCATCTTGGCCCCGCCTCCCATATTTTTGATTTTTACAAACGTCATTGTTGTTAGGTGCCGCTGAATCGGTTTCAACTCATAGCGACCCTATGTACAACAGAATGAAATACTGCCTGGTCCTGTGCCGTCCTCACAATCGTTTTGTTATGCTTGAGTCCACTGTTGCAGCCACTATGTCAATCCATCTCGTTGAGGGTCTTCCTCTTTTTCACTGACCCTCTACTCCACCATACATGATGTCCTTCTCTAGGGACTATCCCTCCTGATAACACGTCTGAAGTACATAAGACGTAATCCTGCCATCCTTGCTTCTAAGAATTCTAGTTGTACTTTTTCCAAGACAGATTTGTTCGTTCTTTTGGCAGTCCATGGTATATTCAATATTCTTCACCAACACCACAATTCAAAGGCATCAATCCTTTGTTGATCTTCCTTATTCGTCGTCCAGCTTTTGCATGCATTTGAGGTGAATGAAAACACCATGGCCTGGGTCGGGCACAATAGTCTTCAAGATGACATCTTTGCTTTTCAACACTTTGAAGAGGTCTTTTGGAGCAGATTTGTCCGATGCAATGCATCGCTTGATTTCTTGACTGCTGCTTCCATGGGTGTTGATAGTGGATAAAATCCTTGACAACTTCAACCTTCTCTTCGTTTATCATGATTGTGCTTATTGGTCCCATTGTGAGGATTTTTGTTTTTACATTGTGGTGTAACCCATACTGAAGGCTGTAGTCTTTGATCTTCATCAGTAAGTACTTCAAGTCCTCTTTACTTTCAGTAAGCAAGTTGTTTCATCTGCATATTGAAGGTTGTTAATTAGACTTCCTCCAATTCTGATGTCGCGTTCTTCTTCATACAGTCGAGCGTCTTAGATTATTTGCTCAGCATACAGACTGAGTAAGTATGGTGAAAAGCTACAACCCTGACACACACCTTCCCTGACTTTAAACCATGCAGTATCCCCTTGTTCTGTTCAAACAACTGCCTCTTGATCCATGTACAGGTACCTCATGAGCACAATTAAGTATTCTGGAATTCCCATTGTTTGCAGTGTTATCCATAATTTGTCACGATTTACAAACATAATTATGATTATGATTTACAAACATAGCAAAGTTAAAATTCTCAGCCCACCCAGACTGGGCAACAAATAGATTTGTTGATATGGTTCTGCCCCACGGCAGCACTTCAACAACACACACCACTATGTGCTTTCCTACATGGGGTAAAATATTTTGTCCAAAAGCGGTAATCTTCAATTTTTCAATTTTGCCAAATTCTTTGATTTTGGCATAATCTCAGGATTATCCCAATTTGGCATTATACAATTCAAAGAAGTGCCCTAAGCAACTACTACATGTCAAACTCTAGGGATACAGAAAAAAATAAGATTCAGTCTGTGCTCTAAAGAAACCCATAGTCTAGTAGTGAAGTCATTACCAAAGAACTGTTTCTTGATTACTGTCCAGTTATTTCTCATATTTCTTTCTGAAACCCAAAGCTCTTCTAGATGCTGAGACAGAGGTTCATCAAGAGAAGTCACACTAGATTTTATTTCCCTTTCTTATCACTCGTCTTTCTTCATAACTTCAAAACGGCATAAGGATGATGTTAATCCGAAATCCTATGCCTCTGAGTCGATTCTGACTGATGGCAGCCCTGTGTGTTACAGAGTAGAACTGCTTCATTGGGTTTCCTTGGCTGTAATCTTTATGGAAGCAGATCTCCAGGCCTTTCTTCCACAGCATCACTGGGTGGATTTGAACCATCAACTTTTTATTAGTAGCTGAGAGCAGACCATTTGCACCACCCAGGGACCTAATCCAAAGGTGGACACCCCAATCTGAACCTGTAAGATGGGTGTCAAAGCCCATAACTGTGTTACTTTTGGAGGGCTTTTATTTCTTAATTACAAAATAAGATCTACCTCAGACACTCAAGTGTATTCCAGCATTAAGTTTCCTTCCCTTGCTTTAAAACTCTATACCGAGTCACTACCATGGGGGGAAAAAACATTACCTAAGCATTCCAAGAAGCCCTCTTGCAAACGGTTTTGATTCAGCAGGCAGGGAAGCAATGATAGTCCTGTGGTATTTCCTGTTCTTCTATAGTCTCAGAGTTGGTGAAGGAATGTATAAGAGAACTCCATGCTGGCTTTCCAGTGGTACCGTCCTTCCTGAGCACTGTCACCAGGTAACCCCATGGAAGTGGCGTTGGCCCATCCTCATGCAAACTGAATATGGTACAAGAAGTCGGGCCGGGGACTCTCTACAAACATGGAACACTGGCATTTTGTGGTGCTGTCCCTTCCCCTCCACGCCTCATTCTGGGTCCTCACGGTGCCATTTCAAACGCTCAGTCCCCAAATTCCAAGCCAATGGCTATTTCTAGGACAGGTTGCGGGGATCAGGTTTTTAGCGAACCATGACTGCTGGGGTGCTGTCTGGGGAAAGCCACGATACTCCTCTCAGATTTCAAACGGTCAACAGCTGGACACCTCGGGGACACACCCGAACCTAAAGGGCTGTCACGATATTATCTATGGCCCTGGACAAAATCGCGTCTATGAAACGCAAAGTCGCAACCTGTCCTTCGGGATCGGACGCCAGCCTCACGCGGCAGGCCCGCCTCTCGCGCCCTTGGCCCCGCCCCCAGCATCCCTCCTGACTGCAGTCACGTGCCCTGACCCCGCCTCGCAGACACGGCTCCTCTCGCGTCAAACGTCCCGGCTTCCCTTCCGCCGGAAGTAGGGCGATTTTCCCTTTCCGGCTACGGGTCCCCAAGCGGAGCGGGAGGCCGCACGGGGGAGGCGAGCGGCGGCGGCGGGGGCGGTAATGGCGGAGCTGGTGCAGGGGCAGAGTGCTCCGGTGGGGATGAAGGCCGAGGGCTTCGTGGACGCTCTGCACCGGGTTCGGCAGGTACGGGCTCTGCCTGTTGGTGGGAGCACAAGAGGCCGAGGCGGGGCCGGGTGGGAAGAAGGGGGTCGGGCCTGGGGGCGGGAGGCAGCCTGGGCCGACGCTTCAGTTGGGCCAAGACGTTCCGTGGGGCTCCTGCAGCCAGGAGGAGTCGGGGGATGAGGCGCCATGGCGAGTGTTCCAGGTGCCTGCAGCCGCTGAGAAAGGATTTGCCCAGGTTGCCTGGTCCCCGTCGCGCCCCCGCGCAGGAACTGGACTCGTGGGGCAGGCATTGTGGGGTTTTGAAGTTCATGAGGGGAGGAGACTGGAAAGCTCACGGTGAGGACCAAGGTGTAGACAGAAGGCAGCCGTCCCAGGTCCAGTAGCTTTTTAAAACTTGAAAAAAACATCATTCTTGGACTCTCTATTTCGAAGGTGGAGTGGAGGAAACTCGAGGGTATTTTCCTTTTGTGAGTGCTTTTTAGAGGGGGAGGAGTGCTATCTGGGTGTGAGTGGTCCCCCAGAGTTAGAAATTTCTATGACAGTAGTTTTACTTCTACATGGGGAGACTAAGTGATACGGATTCATTCTTGCAGTGAAACTCTTATCTAACAACGTACAATTTGTCGGCGTTAAACTGGTTTTTCAGAGGTTGCAGGCTTCCCTAGAGAATGAATATGGGACCTGCCAAAAATACTCTGGCCTCTGGCAGAACAGAAGCTTAGAACAGACTGTGTCCTTCTGTTATTGTAAAATTTACAAGTTAGCGCTAACACTTCCGAGTTTCTTATATTCATCACTATTTCCTATTTAATTGTAGGTGCACTAACAGGTACTTAAAAAGTTGGGCTCTAATTAATTACTGCTTGGTTCCCAACAGAAAGCCACGGGACTCATTGTATTAGAAGAAGGTCTCCACTCAGGCACTTGAAGATATGGTCTTTACATCTCTTTCCAGATTTCCAGGGGAGGGAACCTCAGCTGTTTCCCAGATACTGACTTTTCATTTTAATACTCATGCTCCTCTAGACACTATATTGGATCCCAGAACTTTCCAAACCTTTGGTTCCACCTAAAATTTTATCTGATGCTTTGTTACTTACTGCCTAGGTGCCAGCCAGTACGTTAGTGAGTATCCATCTTACTTAGATGTCAGAGCCAACCAGTGGCTATTGTGGATGAACATGCCATTCAGCTCCCCTTCCACCACTCTTCTTGCTGGTGCATTACAGTGCTCTCTACAGTACAGGTCCTGAACCTTGTTTCTCATTGGCTACTAATATGTAATGGCTTTCACTCTGTGCTTATGTGTGACAATCACCTTGTTTGGCCTTCTATGTCAGGGAAGAATCATAGTCACTATCCCAAAGAGCTCAGATCCTCAGTTTGCAGAAAGCCTGTAGTTGAACATAAAACGAATCTTGAACCATTGCGAAGACTTTCCGCTTCTCTTGAGCCAGTGGTTGAATTCATGTTGGACAACATGCTCAAGAGGGAGGGAGACCCTACATGCTGACCTAATGTGGATTGTTGAAGCAGTGATGTTTACTACTAGCAGTGAAAAACTTCATTGGAAGTGTTCCCAGCTCTGAAATGCATCATTGACGGAGCAATAATAAACCCAGTGGAGACAGTGCTGTAAGTGTATTACTTCTGAATGTTAACAGCTGGAGGTCAGTACTATCTCCAAGAATTTGATGATCTGTAAAAACTAAACAAAAAACAGGTTTGTGGGTAATTTTAGGTTTATTTTATAGATTTGCATTGGCTAAAAATGAAATGTTAGAAATCTGTAATGTCTGCTTGTAGTAAAGTTTACATAAAAAGATCATATAATTTGGGCATCTGGATGGTGGTGGTTCTACTTCTCCACTGTGTACACACATGTTGTTGTTAGGCGCCGTTGAGTTGGTTCCGACTCATAGCGACCGTATGTACCACAAAATAAAACACTGCCCAGTTCTGCGCCATGCCCATAATTGTTATGCTTGAGTCCATTGTTGCAGCCACTGTGTGAATTCATCTTGTTGAGGGTCTGCCTCTTTTTCGCTGGCCCTTTACCAAGCATGATGTCCTTCTCCAGAGACTGATCCCTCCTGACAGCACGTCCAAAGTAGATAAGATGTAGTCTCGCCATCCTTGTTTCTAAGGAGCATTCTGGTTGTACTTCTTCCAAGACAGATTTGTTCATTCTTTTGGCAATCCATGGCATACTCAGTATTCTTCACCAACACCACAATTCAAGGGCATCAATTCTTTGGTTTTCCTTATTCATTGTCCAGCTTTCATATGCATATGACACGGTTGAAAGTACCATGGCTTGGGTCAGGCGCACCTTAGTCTTCAAGGTGACGTTTTTGCTTTTCCACACTTTAAAGAGGTCTTTTGCAGCAGATTTGCCGAATGCAGTGCATCTTTTAATCTCTTGACTGCTGCTACCATGGGTGTTGATTGTGGATCCAAGTAAAATGAAATCCTTGACAACTTCAGTCTTTTCTCCGTTTATCACGATGTTGCTTGTTGGCCCAGTTGTGAGGATTTTTGTTTTCTTTATGTTCAGGTGTAATCCATACTGAAGGCTGTGGGCTTTGATCTTCATCAGTAAGTGATTGAAGTCCTCTTCACTTTCAGTAAGCAAGGTTGTGTCATCACTTTTATTGAAGGTTGTTAATGAGTCTTCTTCCAATCCTGATGCCCCATTCATATAGGCCAGCTTCTCCAATTATATTGGATTATGTCTTCTCAGATTATAGCTCTACAACACATGTAGAGATACGATTTTTCCCCAAGTGGGAATAAAAGGCAGTGTATGTTATTACTTCAGTGATTGTAAAGCTGTATATGCTATCTTAAAGCTATCATGTGTAAAGCTCTTATGGGCAATGATCATACACTGGCGACTTAATCTGCAAGGCCTTCCTAAATTTGTAATAGAACAGTAAGATCTCATACTCAGTTTATCTAGTAGGGTGTAATAGAGTCTGAGTTGACCCTGGTGGGATTTGAACCTGCAGTTTCTATTAAGTTTGGTGTGTGGAGCCTAGCACCTAATCCACTGAGCTTCCCTTCTGGCATCTTGAGGCCTGATGTAGCGTATGGATTCTTTCTGACAAAGTGAACCAATTGTTATTGTTAGTTCACTATCAGCATGATAGTCTTAGACTGAAAAAGAATCTCTGAAGATGTCATAGAAAATTAAAAATTTTCGCTAACAGTGTGAAGTCCAGTGCATTAATTGTATTTGGCACAGATGAGTAATTTACATACATTCTATAGGAAAGTCACAAGTATGGAAATGTGATCTGATTTGGTCGGGTTAATGAGGATCTAAAACTGCTGGCAATTAAAAAACATCTTGTCTGTTTCTCCCAGGTCATTGGCTGGTTAGCACAAAGTGCATCTTCCACCAGTTGCTTAGAGAGGGCAGGATCCTAATGAGGGCAGGATGTAGACTCAAGCCCAGAGTAGATCATCTTGTCCCATGGCCACATTCTGCACCTCTGTCCTGACCATCTGCCCAAGTTACAAGGATGAGATTATAGGTGGAAATCTATTTCATTTTGTTTAGTTTTTCTAAATATAAGAATGTTCCCAGAAAATCCACTGCCGATAGTTTAATAGCATCCATCATTGAGCGCAAGCAATTGCATGTTAACAGGATAGCGTAACTCCATGGTGTATTATAGATTCCCAGCAGCGTTCCATGAGCTAGACCAGCTGTCTGCCGGTCATCACCTAAATAGAAGAAGTTCTCTTGCCAAACTGCTAATGCTTTTTATGACTTTAAGCTCCTGTTTTGATCCAGACCCAGTCAGTGCCTCTGCATTGCACAACTCCAGAATATTCTCTTCATGTAGAATACAATGTAAATGGTGCTTCATGGAGTTTGGGCATCATGGTGGCCCTGCACCCAGTTGTGACCAAGGTTATTGTCCATTGTATAGTCAGTAGAAAGTAACCTTTTGACAGATTTTTAGACCTGGAACTTATTCTTTACTGACATCTTTTTGGAAGTGTTGATTGGTGTGGTGCCACAGAAGTTCCCCAGTCCTCCAGAAGATGCCTCCCAGTGCTGCTGTTTCTTTCACACTTTGAACCAGAGCAGTAGATGGTTTGGGGTATGTGCTGTATACCTCGGGTAGATTTGGGACTTCAGTGCTTTAAGATGCTGGCTTTTTTACACAAGCACTGAATTTTCTTTAAGAGAACATTGTACATTCATCATTAAAAGAAGAAGTTTCCGTTCATTAGCTATTGGATACTCCTTGAAAGATGTCTTTGCTCATTTAATATATGATGTATTGGACTCATGGCAAAGGCAGGTATGCTGAATGCTCAATAGATTTAAGTTGTGTTTCGCTGAGGACTGTGTTGTGCCTGCCCAGTGGGTGAATATCTCAAGTCAGCATTTTATGAGGGATTAACTCCTGCATGCACACTCATTTTAGCTTTCCCAAACACTGAGCAAAACCAGCGTCTGCAGGTAATCCATGGGCTGCTCCTGTATCATTGCTTTGATAGGACCCAGAAGACTACTCTCCAAAGAGTGAGTTCTGGGTGGAGGGTTTTGGTGATATTGCAGAGCCCATTTGGGTCACCGCCCACGTTAATGGAAGCACTGAACTTGATGTTTGTTATCGAAAAGTAAAAGATAAATGAACTATATGCCTCCAAGGCTTTTCTCATTTTCAGCTGAGATGTCTTTATTTTAAAATCTGAAAGCCCACGTGTATTATCAAACTTTGGTTTCTTCTGAAGTCCCAGTTGTCTTGTAGGTGCAAGGCTAGAGAATGGTGCACAGTGGGCCTGCAAGCAAGCTTCGTTTGACCCCCAGATGCTCTGTCTGACTCCCCTAGGAACACTACTCCCACATTCTGTGTGGCAGCATCTGCCCACTTGCACAAGGCTTTGACTCTCCAGTTTACCATCATTCTTACCACCTTGCTGTTGTTTCACACTGCCCATTGGGATGCCTAGTGGACAGCTTTTTTCCTGATCCTTTTTCAAGTTGTGAGCCCGTCGTCTGGTTTTCATTTGAAATTCCTAATGGAAAGTACTCTGGATGAAGAATTAGGGGATCTGAGTCCATTGCAAGTAGCTGCATGACCTTGGGCTAGGTTGTCCTTTCCTAACATTTGATCTACAGGCTGTTAATATATCTTCCATGGAAAAAGGTTTGTGAACAAATAAGTTAAGGGAAATGCAGAGTTAAAAGTGACTTGGCTTCTTTACTACAAAACTCAGAATCTTTAATGTGCTTATGTGCATTAGCTACTATAAGGGCATAGGGTGTGCATTGTAAATAATTTATGTGAGTTCATACCCTCTATTTCATGGAACCAAATCCAGTCCTGTGGGTCAGACTTCAAGAAATGTTGAGCTAGGTAATCTCAACAGTCACTTCAAGCTCTAACATTCAGAGCTTCCATCTAGTTGAATCTGGAAAAAATGTTGATCATGTAACGTCGGTTCTTTTGCTTTCTAGTTGTTACATTGGGTATCTCCCCTAGCCATTGTTTTCGAGTCTGACTCATAATGACCCGAAACGTTGGCAGTTCAAACCCACAAGCCATTCTGCGGGAGAAAGATGTGGCAGTTTGCTTCTGTAAAGATTTACAGCCTTGGAAACCCTATAGGGCAGTTCTAGTCTGTCCTATAGGGTTGCTATAAATTGTATGAGATGACCCTCCCCTATCCCATCACCCCCCACCCCACCTTTTCTGTGCAGTCCTTTCTCTCTGTTGTTTGCAGTCCTTTTTCTCAATCATTTTACCTTAGGATCATTCCTCTTGAAAGTGTTGTGTGTTCAGAGTTTGATATAAAGACAGTTGGGAGCCAAAGAATAGCCAATACAGGCAGTCCCTGGGTTACGAACACCTAACTTACTGAAAACTTGTACCTAAGAATGGACTACCATAAAGCCTCTTATATTAAAAATTTGAGTTAAGTACATACAGTGGTTCATAGTAACTAATTCATGCATGTGATGCTCCTGAAAACATTGCACGGTTTGGAAGTGTTTCTGAAGTATTTTTTATGTATAGAAAGGTAAAATATATACTAAGACAAACATTTAACTGACGCTGAATAAGAAGTATATGCACCTGTTCCAACTTACCTACAAATTTGACTTAAAGACAAGTTTAGGAACTGCTCTCCTTCATAACCCAGGGACTGCCTGTACGTCTTTTGGACACATGAGCTACAGTTTTCTTACAGTGCCAGATGATAACAAATCAGTTGCAAGACTAAGTAGTGTTAATGGAAGTAGTGATGTGATTCACATGACCTATTATCATTTGAGGATCTGCTGAGTCCACGGCTTCTTGCTAGGTACTAGGCCAATGCAAAGATAGATAAGACAAATTTGCATCTGCTTGTATCTTATGGAGTTAGATCCTCACAACAACCGAGTGAGATAGGACAGGGACATTTCATATTTGAAAATTAGGCGCCAAAGGGAAATAAAGCAGTTTTCTCAGAGGCACACAGGTAGTTGATGTATGCAGTAGTTCTTGAACTCGTGTCTTCTGCATTCTAAGAAAACTTGGTTTCTAAGCAGAGGTACTTTGGTAGTTTTGAGGTCGCTGCAGCAGAATCTGAACAAAGCATCGAAGGGATACTAGTGGAAATTAGATGGAACATAGAGGAGAAAACTAACAGACATGTTGGCTTGCCCAGAGCCAAGATTCAAATGCATAACTAATGGCTTTGCCCTTTTTTGGGGTGGGGGTGGGGGTGGGGAGGAGTGGTTCAGCCAGAACTGTATTTCAGCTTAGAGTCATAACTGGTTGTCTTGGCATTTTCTCTACACATAGGCTTCTTCATATCCACTTCATATTTAGCAAACGGTTAATGAGCACTTTCTGTGTGCCATGTATGTTCCTTTACTATGCATTAGGGAAGTTGTTCATTTTGAGACTCTTGAAAGCATTGGGCCTGTCCCAAGAAATATTTAAATAAATAGTTTTGTATGTAATTTCAGGAAACTCATGATTTCTCTAGAAGCTCAACCTAGAGCTCCCAGTTAAGGAATGTTTGTCCTAGGGGGTACTAAATGATTGAGAAAATCCACTCTTCAAACAGCTGTCTGTAGTGGAGAGACAGTATAACCAATAACTTCCTCAGTAAGGTGAGTTCTATTTAGAGGTAGTTCATAAGGTGTTTTATAAACGTAAATACGGGACTATTTAATTCTGTCCAAGTTTGAGTGGAATGAGGTTGTCAGGAAAAGCTACTGAGAAAAGTTATCTGATCGTCATACAGAATTCCTTGTTTTCGTTAATGCCAGTGAATAGGGCAGGATAAGCCAGGGCCTCATCTCTGTTGACAACAATAGCTGCCATTCACTGAGCCCATGTGCTAGGCAAGCACTCACATATATGTTCTCATTTGATGGTCACAAAATCCCCAGGGGATGGTAGAGTGAAATGGTTAAGAGGATAGACTTTGGATTCAGACTGCATGAGTTCAAGTTTTGGTTCTGCCACTTAATATCTTGGTGACTTTGGACAAGTTATTTAACTTCTCTAAGCCTCAGTTTCCTCATCTGTAAAATGGAAATTGTTGATGATAGTAATAATTTTCATTACGATAGCTAATAGTAGAAGTTAGGAGATTATCCTTGGGGTAGGGGGTGGATGGGTAGTGACTGAAGGGGGCATGAAGCAGGCTTCTGGGGATCTGTTTCTCGATTGGGTGCTATTGACATAGATATGTTTAGTATACGAAAATTCAGCAAGCTATAAACTTACAATCCATGTAATTTTCTATATTATTATTATTGTTATTATATTTCAATAAAAGGTTTTTTAAAAAAACAGCAAGCGTTTTTTGTTCCTGACTATATGCCAAGCATTTTTCTGTATGTTACATTTGTTGTCTCCTTATCCCCATGGATGCAGTTCCAGGCAGACTGGCTCCAAATCCCACAGAATGTAATGAGAATAGTAGCTACTTCATAAGGTCACTATGAACCTTAAATAAGGGCACTGTCAGGCACTTTGTAAGTGTGCATTGAGTCTTATATACTGCTGTCTTTAGTGTAACAGATGAAGTAGTAGGATACAGAACTAGGACTTGTCTCCCCCACTCTTCCATTCACTATGATTCCACAAACTGTCCTCTGGAACTTGCTCTTAGCCACTGGGCTCTGCTGCCCTGTCGCATACTGTTTTCTCCTGCTATGGGGAGCAGAGATTTTCAATCCAGCCAATGTATTCTCCAGGGCCCAGGCAGTGCCACTCTGGGTGACAGTAGAACAGAGGTTCCAGGGAAGCAAGTTAGGTTCCTGCTTCCTGGGTGGTAATGTGAGCTGTAGTCTCTGCTTGCTAGATCCATGAGAATTGACAATAGCTACATTCAGTAGCCTGGACATAGTATATGGATGACTTCCTGGCATTCAGGTGGTTTTTCCTATTTCTGTTTAGTATAAAGTTCTAGTAAGTATGAAGTTGTGGAAATATTCACAGCTTAATATTTGAATTTATAGAGTGACCTACTCTGATTATGAAACCTGTTGTCAGAGAATATTAGTCCTAAAAATGAGCACTGGAAGTAATTAATTGCCATAATCTCTAACTTTAGTATTTGTATACCACCTTTATGATTTTTGCCACATCAGTGAACCCTCAATATACTATTTACTTAATATTTTAAATCACTTTTTAAGTTTTGATTTATTTAAAATGTTTTTAAAAGAAAACTAAGTCACTATCATAAATGAAAACCTCCATGCATAGAATGTAACTGTAAGAACACATATGTTTATGCATGTACCTCCCAAACTCACCTTGTGTACTACTTTGGAAAATGCTGGTTTAGTCTGCCTCCACGATTTACAGGTGTGGACACCAACGAGCAAGGCCCTTGAAGGATTTGCTCAAGGTCACGCACTTGAAGAGCTGGCTGGAAAACCAGGACTCCTGGTCCAGTGCTCCCCTCCCCCATGTTTCCACTAATTACTGGCAGTGGAAGCATAGACATAAGTGTCTGATGTTGATTTATTTTTCATCTATCACTGTGCTTAAAATAGCACAGGTAGTGAGATAACCCATTCTATCCTCACCACCCTCCCCCCCCCCCCCCCCAGAATGGTAAAAATGACTCATGGCAGAAAATCACTAACAGCATCTCCTCAAGGTCATGCATTCAGATAAGGACTGGAGTGGCCTTGGTTTTGTTGGAATATTGTGGCTTTAGTGACTTTCATATCTTCTGGCCTACACCATTATTAACTGAGGACCTTGCCGCCTTTTACACCAGCTACTGTTCAGAATTATCAGTTATGATATGAGTAATTATTTGAGCTCAATGCACTGGAAATCATTAGGTTTTAAGTCCTTCAGAAATACATTTAAGAAAGTTAGGTGGAAGAAAGAGGTATTCTATGTAGTGGTTAAGAGCATAGCCTCTGGAGTCCAGCTGCTCTGGGTTTAAATATTATTTCTGCCACTTAGAAGATGTTTGGGCAGGTCACTCAGGCTCTTCTGAGCCCCAGTTTTCCTCATCTTAAAATGGAAATGATACCTACCTCCTAGACAATAATCGTGAAGGATAAATGAGATAACATTTTGAAAGTGCATGGGGTTGCCATGAGTCGGAGGCTGACAATGTCAGCTCATTAAAAAAAAAAAAAAAAGTGAAATTTAACACATTCTCTTATTAGACATATTAAATCATGTCTTCGAAAAAGTTGTATTTATATGAATTATGGAATATATTGTTTCTTTACGGTATGTTGAAATTGTAAATTATAATGTAATAGATACTGTAGTGGTGTAACTTACAGGATTCAAATGCAGTCCACCTGACTTCAGAGCTACACCTCTTAACCATTATTCTGTAGTGCTTGTCTCTTAGTGGAAATTTCCCAAATTGTAGATGACTGAAGGAAGCATGAATTAGGAACAAATCTGAACGCTTCAGTCACATTTTAGAAGGGCATGTGTTGATTTAATCAAAATTGGGAACAGGAATCTTTTGTAACACTTCTAGCATATCGGCTTTGAGAAAAAAGATGACATCCCAGCATTAAAGACACATGTAAATCATAAGGAAGGCCAAGGACTCAGGAATAACATTTTAGCTACTTTGGAAGGGAGGAAAAAGATCTGGAAGCCAAGAGACACCCTCAAAAGGGAAAGGGGAAAATGCCTCGTGTAGAGCTTAGGTTTAGGGTCCCGTCTTTGAGTATGATTTGATACGCGCACCGTTGAGGGACTCACTGATAATCAGAAGCCCCTGCACTCCTTTCTTTTTTGGTTTGATTTTTACTATCTGCTGTTAACATTTTGAGCAGTCTTTAAAAAACAACTAGGCCAATAATCTTGAAAACCCCCAAGCAGCCTTTTACTGATGATGAAACGGTCTCCTTGGGACACTAGCCACTGCAGTCTTCTCACCCTTTAAATCCACCTGCTTTCCCAGCTGATAGAGCATTTACATTGTAAATAAGTAGCCAGCCTCCACAGCTTATCCAGTACAAAAATACGGAGAGCAAGATTGCGAGTCGATGGTTGAATGCTGTTTGGCAAGATTTATACAGTGTTTGTTTTAGAGCAAATGACCGCTTGCCCTGAGACTTGGATATAGGAGGTGGGCTTTATGTCAACTGTGTATTTTCGTATTCTGATCATTTACTTTGTAAAGAAAAAAATTTTTTAACAAACCCTTTTCCAGACTACGGTTATCTCTAGCACACACTGAGGTCAGCAAACTTTTGCTTTAAAGAGCCAGATTGTAAATGTTATATATAGACTTTGTAGGCCATATCTCATCTCTGTTACAACTC
Organism: Dugong dugon; assembly: GCA_030035585.1. Lineage (NCBI taxonomy): Eukaryota > Metazoa > Chordata > Mammalia > Sirenia > Dugongidae > Dugong > Dugong dugon. The sequence continues at coordinate 75,267,031 of CM057471.1, forward strand.
CTCACTTTTGCTTTGTAGTGCCAAGACAGCCATAGACAATACAAACAAATGGGTGTGGCTGTTCCAATAAAACTTTACAAAAACAGGTGATTCTGTTACCATTGTTTGCCAGCCTCTGGTCTAGACTATAGCAGTATTTCCTAAATGGTCTTTTTATCCTTTTCCCTTTACAGTCTGTTTTTCTTAGAGCAGGCAAAGGGGTCTTTTTTGTTGTTGTTGTTGAAATACATATAGAATTTGCCATTGTAGCCATTTTTAAAGTGTACATCTCAGTGACACTAATTACATTCACAATGTTGTGCAACCATCACCACTATCTCGTTCCAGTACTTTTTCATCATCCCAAACAGAAACTCTGTATCCATTAAGCAATAACTCCTCATTTCTGGGGGATCTTTAAAAACATAAATTGATATGCCACTCCTCTGATAAAGACTTTCTAATAACTTCCTATCATCCTTCCTATAAGATTCAAGCCCTTTACCATGGCTTGTAAGGCCTTATGTGAACTGGCTCTTGTCTAACTCGTGATATACGTCTGGTTTCTTCCACTCCAGTAACATTGACTTCCTTTCTTCCAAGCTCTTGTCCACCAGGCTTGCTTTTTAGGCCTTTGTCCAGGCTGTTCCTCTGCCTGGAACACTCTACCCTGTGATTTTGTATGGCGAGCTCCTTTTTTTGGTCTCAGATCAGATGTCATCTCCTCAGAGAGGCCTTCCCTGATCATCCTATTTAAAGCACCTCTTCTAAGCACTATGTCTGTGTCATTATCTTGTTTTATTATGATGCTTATCACCAACTGAAATGACTTCCCACCAGATGGTGAACTCCAGCAGAGTAGGGGCCTTCTTGTTCTTGCTCACCACAGTACCCCTGTTTCCTAGAACAGTGCTTAGCATGTAGTCGGCACTCACCATTTGTTGAGTGAATCACTTGTTTTATAACCCTGATATTTGTGTAGTGCATTCTGGTGTACAAAGTTCTTCATCCAGCACATCCTGTTATACTTTCCAAAATTATGAAGCAAATGATATTATACCCTGAGGATCTTATGCAAGGAGAAAAGAGATTTGCCCAACATCATAAGACTGGTAAATGGAAAAGACAACACCTGGCACCAGGATGTCAGACATTTAAATCCTGAGAGTTTAATTTTCAGTATCAAAACTGTCTTTATTTATTTAAGGTAATTTGTCTTTATGTTGGTCCCAGAAGTTATCAGACTTCTTGGGCACAGTTGGTAGCTCAGGAGAACTACTAGTAAAGACTTTGCTGTGTCAGACAGCTGTGCTAGCTGCCTCTTAACCCACCCTGCTTGTTAAACTTTACTAAGGGACTAACATCAAGAGTAGTTGCTATAAATACTCTTCTGGTTAAATGAAAGAGTTGATTTATTATAAACATCACATTTCCTATGAGAACAAAGTAGATAAGCAAGAAGTTCTGCTTTTTAAGTTCATATACATAGCATTTGTTTCTGGGAAAATCTTTAATAGCTGTGTTCTGTTCTTTGATAATAAATATTAAAAGTTGAAATAACTCTGGGGTTATCTCACTTTCTCCAGTACAGAAATCCTTCTGAAATAGTCTGGGCAGATGGCATCCCCCTGTTGATTGGATGCTTACAGTGAGGGGCAGCTTAGTGTTTTATATACCTATAGATTGTATCTTTGGTTTGTAGATGTTTATAGATGTTAAATATGTATTCCTAAAGAGTGGTCGTATTTGAGCAAAACAGTGCCTTTTAAATGTTCTTGGGGAATTTGTTTCTTAGGAGAACCCTGTGATAAAAGCCTTTTGAACAAAATTTTTCACGTGGTTAGCCTGCTTTTTTCGTAAAATGTAGCATACCTGTGTTTTAAATGATGACTTTAAAATGCGAATTTGCTTGTAGAAGACAAATTTTTTAAATTATTTTATTCCTAAGGATTCATTATCATTAAGACCAAAAGAAAAGTCACTTAATAGTGAAAAGTGTATGTCCTATCAGGACATTGCCTTACATTGATCTAGGTCAGGGGAGAAATAGGAGAACAGCCTTTTAGAGAGGACTCTTGTCTCTCTCCTTCAAATAGAGCCACGATTTGTTACTGATTTTTTAAATCTGATTCTTTCTGTAGATTGCTGCTAAAATTGATTCAATTCCTCACTTGAATAATTCCACACCTCTAGTGGACCCCTCAGTGTATGGCTATGGAGTACAAAAACGGCCCTTGGATGATGGAGGTAAGTTGCTGTAAAATACCTTCGTCTTTTGGATAATAGCGAACCTGCCAGTTAAGTTTGAATCTGTGTCAGCCATTTCCTAAACAGCTCTCTCAGATGTCACACTTCTAAGAGGAATGTTTGAGAGGAAGTATTTAGGATGATTTTTCTCAGCAATTCTCTGGAATTTGAATTATTTGCCTTGATAATACAGGAAGTCTTTCCAGTTGGACTCTAAGGTAAAGACTTGGACCCTGAGCATCAGCTTTAAAGTAATTTAAGATTCAAGAATTTTGTTAGATTTAGCCTTCTTTCTTCTAGTGTGCATGTGGGAATTGAACTCCATAGAAAAGCTAGGATTTGGTGCACAGCTCTGAGGAAGCTGTGACTACATCTTGACTTTAAAGAAAGGGAGGGGAGATGGTGTCCTTTCTACAGTCTGCCAGGTTTTTCACCATTCCCATTTATGACAAGCTCTTTCTAGAAGCATCTTTCTCTTTCATTCATTTTTTATTTTGCTAGTTTGTTTTTATACCCTACCCTATCCCAAAAAGAATTTGAGACCACTTAGAAGTGCCCGTTAACCAGCCTCATTTGGCAAACAGTATCTTTCAGATGTGTTTCTGTGGAGAGCTAACAATTTCCTTTATCATGTTTTGTATTCTGCAAAGTTTAACTGTAAAAGGGATTCTGAAATACACTAGATTGCACGTGTATATGCATGTACAGTCGAGTGGGTCAGTGTCATCTCTGTCATTCTTGCAGTTGATCTGCAGACGCATCCAAGTGTGTACATACATTTGTGGTGTATTAAGTTAAAAAAAATCTAAGTGCAGAGCAATATATAGTGTGTGATCTCCTTTTCCAAGAAAAGTACATGTTTTTCCATACATAGAAGAATAATTTCATGTGACTGTGATTTCTCTGGTCTCTTTGGGAATTCTAAAAGAGGAGATCTCCATTGTTTTTACATGTGGGCCTTTTTGAAATACTTGTATAGACTTGCACTGTGAAGATTTTAAGGAGATAGACCTCATTTGGGAAGAAAAGTTTTATCTATTTAAAAAACTATAATCATGCAGAAAATCCACCCCAGGGCTATTGGAACTAAGGTGACAATTTAAAATGCTGCTCTGAAATGGTATCCTTTGATCTTTTTATATTTGACTAGTGTTAGTGTTTTCTTAGACCAAACACCACTGATTACATTACCTGCATTTTTGTCTTCATGAAAAGTTATATGACAGAGTAATCTTTCTACATTTTCAGGGCAATAATGCTTTGGTTCCTCTTACAGGACATCAATGTAAAAATAAAAATACATTGTCTGGCTCTGAGCACATATCTGATTAATGGACAGTGTCTCTCTCTGGCCCACTGTTTCCAGAAATGTAGATCAATACATTTCACAACTCCCAGGCTTGTTTTTTGCCCGCTGTGTATAGTGAAAGTGTTAAAACTTGCGCACACAGTGAACAAGTAGTCACTATGTCCTTTGCTTAAGGAATACCTAGAATAGTTGCAGGTGAAGCCCTCTGGCACTTTGCAGATTTTTTTTCTGTTAGTCTTTTGCACACATATTTGAAGGAAATTAGTAAAAGACTGAACTTACTGATAAAGAGATCTGGGGAGCAGGCAGATATTAGCTGAGTTAGTCAGGATCACCCAGTAATTCACCAGTAAATTGAGAATGTCACTCTGAAACACTCAAAACCCCAGTTGGTTATTATGTTGTGTATTTTTACCTCCTTTTTAGTGTCCATAGTTTTTTGCATGTCTGCCTTTTGGGGACTGTCATGAATTGAATTGTGTCCTCAAAAAATATGTGTATCAATTTGGCTAGGCCACGATTCCCAGTATTGTGTGATTGTCCACCATTTTATCATCTGATGTCATTTTCCTGTGTGTTGTAAATCCTGTCTCTATGATGTTAATGAGAAGAGATAGGCGGCAGCTGTGTTGATGAGGCAGGACTCAATCTATGGGATTGGATTGTGTCTTGAGCTGTTTTCTTTTGGGATATAAAAGAAAGAAGTGAGCAGAGAGACAGGGGGACCTCATACCATCAAGAAAGCAGTGCCAGGAGCACAACGCGTCCTTTGGACCCGGGGTTCCTGCACAGGAAGCTCTTAGTCCGGGGGAAGATTGATGAGAAGGACCTTCCTCCAGAGCCAACAGAGAGAGAAAGCCTTCCCCTGGAGCTGACACCCTGAATTTGGACTTTAGCCTACTTTACTGTGAGGAAATAAATTTCTCTTTGTTAAAGCCATCCACTTGTGGTGTTTCTGTTATAGCAGCACTAGATGACCAAGACAGGGACTAACTCCTTGTAAACAGAAAATACGTGTTTCCTCTTTTTCTTCCTACTAAGTATTAAGTCTGCTTATAGAAAAAAAGGAGCCTTGGTGGCACAGTGGCTAAGCACTCAGCTGTTAACCGAGAGGTCAGTCGTTCGAACCCACCAGCTCCTCCTTGGGAAAAGACGTGGCACTCTGCTTCTGTAAAGATTACAGCCTTGGAAACCCCATGGGGCAGTTCTACTCTGTCCTACAGGGTCACTATGAGTCGGAATCCACTTGGCAACAACAGGTTTGGTGTTTTGGTTTCATAGTAGGAAAGAACTGAGAATGAATCTTTCTGTATCAGGACAGATCTCTGGTCATCTGTGGGTGCTTGGGTCTTATATAACAACGGACTGTTTGAAGAACAAGAAATTGCCTGCAGGTTTCTAACGTTATGCAATACGGTTTAATTAAAATTACTCCTTTCTTCCGTGAAGCATCATTTAAATAACAGAATTACGCAAATTGTTTTTTCCAAAATGATCTTCACATTAGAATTTGCATTTGTCATTGAGCTTAGGGAGAGCCCTGGAAGTTTGGGGCCTGCCACAACCTCATTTTGTCAGTTGCCTTCTGATGGTATAAGGTAACTGGGCCAGGTCTATTCTCTTGAATAAATATGTGAATAAACAGATCCTGTCAAGGGAAGCGATGTTCATGTTTACCTGACAGCTTTATAAGGGTCACAATCTTGCTGTTTGTGCAATAACTGTTTCGAAAAGTAGATATAGAATAATAAGCAGGAGTTCTGGCACTTTTTTCTTAACTAAGAACTTCCAAAGCTTTTCAGTCATGTTGTTGTTGGATACCATCGAGTCGATTCCAACTCACAGCGACCCCATGTGGCAGAGTAGAGCTGCCCTGTGGAATTTTCTTGGCTGTAATCTTTACGGAAGCAGATTGCCAGGTCTTTCTCCCCAGGAGCCACTGGGTGGATTTGAACTGCCAGTCTTTCAGTTAGCGGCCAAGTGCTTAACCATTACGCCACCAAGGGTCTTTTTTTTGCAGTCACAGATGTGGCAGTTTTGTTGGTTTGGTTTAGGTTTCTTTTGACAGTAGCTTACTAGATCACTTCTTTAGCAATATGAACTTTCCAGCCTTCCTGTGAAGCAAGGTTCTTTAAGCTTTAGGAGGTTAAAGTTTAGTCCCTTAGAACTTTGCAAAGGCATTATTCACATCTATTTAAAAATACTTCAACCCTTAAGCCAGCCAGAAAGAACCATAATATAGGGCTTATTCAGGACATTGAGATTTGCAACCATCATATGTATTGAAGGATTAAAAAATGTGCTAAGCAGTAGAACAAGGAGAAAGATGTGTTCCTGCTGTAGAAAGGGATTTTGGTTAGTTATGTTCCAAGGAGTGGTGATTTAAGCTGGCAGATTATTGGTTCGTGAGCCTAATTTGAAATCCAGCAAGAGGAATTTGGAGCCCAGCTTTCAAAGCCCAAAAGGAGCCCTGGTGGTGCAGTGGTTAAGCACACAGCTGCTAACTGAAAGTGAGTGATTCGAACCCACCAGCCACTCCACGTAAGAAAATGTGGCAGTCGGCTTCTGTAAAGATTTACAGCCTTGGAAACACTATAAGGCAGTTCTACTCTGTCCCATAGGGTTGCTGTGGGTTGAAATCGATTGGACAGCAACGAGGTTTTTTGTTTTTTTCAAAGCCCACCTTGGTGTCCTTATCTGGGAAAAGCAGTCATTCCACTGCCCTCCCGCTTCAGATCAGGTAACTTTAACATCTTTAGTCTCAACACCCACACTTTCAGACAGTCTTTGAGGTGCACCCTTGGCATCCTACCAATTCAGGAGTCTCCCTCACTAGTCTTGGTCGTGGCACCTTTTCCATCCAGTACTTTCTTTATATTACAGCAGGAGCTTCTTCCCTGGAGCCAGTCTGCCCAGTTCCATTCCTTACCTCTAAGACCTTGGCAGCTTCCTCTTAACCAGGGAGGTCTGAACTTGCTAACCTGCTTGTCACTTGTCAGCTACCTGCCCTTCTGGTCTCACTCCCCTTTTCCCCTGTTCTGTACTCTATGCAGCAGCCTAGTCATCTGTTGCTTCTCTTCGCTCTTCCGGAAACATATCCCCATCCCCACTCTTTACCTGGCTAACGCCTACTCAGGTGGCAGATGTGTTATGACTTCCTCCTGGAACTCTGTCCTCATCTTTTGACTTTCTCTAGTGTACCACCCTTGCCACAGAGCCTCTTTTTCTTCTCTCCTCTTCTCTCCCTCCTGCTTCCGTGTTTCCCTTTGTCCTCCCTTTTCCACACACCACCTCACCAGTGAACAATAAATCACATTCTCCTCTGAACTTCTAAAGCAGTTCGTTTGTCTTCTAAGGGCATGTATCGTCTTCATTATTCTGTGGTTAATCAGGGTACGTCATGTACCTCTCCTGCTAGATTCACTGTGCTGTGATCGTAGAGACTGGTTCTTTATTTCCCTACATACCTTAAATAGTGAATGAATAATCTCTTGATGTTTAAGTCTTCCTTCTTGGTATCCTACAGTTGGCATGTATAAAATAAGCTTGCTGTGAAAAATAAGTTTCGAATTTAAGAGAATCTTTCTAGCTAAGTTATTTAGAAATGCAGATTTAAATTTAATCTAATTAGGGGTTGGCAGACTTTCTCTCAAAGGACCATATAGTATTTTAGGCTTGCCAGCCATAGGGCCTCTGTCCCATCTACTTAACTCTGGTTTGGGACCGCAAAAGCAGCCGTTGATGATAATATATAAATGAATGGGCATGGCTATGTTCTATATCACTTTATTTACAAAAACAGACTGCTGGCCCTCAGGCCTAGTTTGCCAGCCTCTGATCTAATCAGTCTCTCCTTATGATTAGCTGTAATACACTCTTCAATCTTCAGTTAGGACATGTACAGAAGGTAGCAACCATATAACCCTAATTTCCTTAAATCTCCCCATTCTCAGGTTCTAATTGCCCCAACTGCCAGAAGGAAAAAAAAAGTGATTTCCAGTGTTTTACCTAGAGCTGGGTAACAGATCAACAAGTCACTTATCTTCTTGTCTGCATTTCTAGTGAATGAGGAAAGCATCCTCTCTGGTCTTCTGCCCTTCACCCTGAAAATGTTTAGGTAGTCGTGTCCCCTTGAACTTTTTATAGTTGGACTAAATAGGCCTCACTTATTCTTGAAGGCTCTCTTTGCTCTCTATGGCACTAGAAGCAGAACTTTGATAAATACGGCGCTGTTTTTGCCACTGGGTTGAGGGAAGGCAGCACAGGGAGCTTAGAAAGTACGCCTGCATTTTCTTTTCTCCCAAAGACAATTTTTGATTGTTATATAGTACCATAGTTTTTAGTTTTGTTTTATCTTCATGATATTCTTGTAGGGTGAAGGAAGAAGACTTCTTAGGTATACTGTCAAATGAATTATTTGTAAGGAGGACTAGAGTAGAATATATAGTCCCTTCCAAGTGTTGTTTCAGCGCATGTGACACAGAGCAAAGAGGAGGAGGAAAATGGTAAGGGGAAGTGAGGAGGACAGGTTAAAAAAAAAAAAAAAAACACCTCCTTGCAAGTACTTGCAAGGAGCAAAGAAGGGCTGAGAGGTGCCAATGGGAGTGATGAGGATCAAAATTCTTGCTGCCTAATGGCATTAGCATCTGAACCACTTCCTTTGGCCCACAGCACCTCAGGCCTGCAAGCACCAGTCTCCATTCTGGAAAGAGAAAAGTGACTGTCAGAGTTGTTGTATACTTTCCCTGAATGAAGGTTACTGCAGGGATGAAAAGCCAAGACTAAAACCCCGTTCCTGAGGGTTGGCAGGGGTAAGGGGACAATTTGCCTTTTACAAAGTAGGTAAAGTGAATCAGGGATTTTGAGCAGTAGTCTTCCAGCCAGGTTACACGAAGACTTCGTGAGGATTGGGTTGGCATGGATAGGCTGAAAGGAATCATTTTCCAGCTCTTCAACTTCTGTACGCCCTCTTCCCTAAAACTAATCTGTCCGAGAAGTGGGCCTGTGGTAGAGACATTTTGCCCCTCTCTTTTCTGTGCTCCTTTTTTTTTTTTTTAAATATTTTATTGTACTTCAGGTGAAGGCTTACAGAACAAACAGTTTCTCATGTAACAGTAGTACACAGGCTGTTTTATGACTTTGGTTAACAACCCCACAACATTTTAACCCTCTGAATTCTCAGCTTTTTTTTTTTTTTTTTTTTGGTGAAAATACACATAGCCAAAGATACACCATTTCAAAACTTTTTACATACACATTTAAGTGACATTGACTATGCTCTTCCAGTTATGCTGCCATTCTCACCCAAGATGAAGGCTTACAGGACAAAATAGCCTCCCATTTAACAGTTACTACAAATGTTGCCCTATAACAGTGGTTAACAATCTCAGAACACATCAACAGTATCCTTACTCAACTTGTGTTCCTTATCATCAGCTTCCTACTCCCCGTCTGCCTTCTGGCCCTTGTCACTGGACTCCTGTACCTCATTAGTCTCATTTAGTTTTACTGGGCTGTCCACTCCCAGGCTGAACAGTGAACCTCGAAGGTAACTTCACCTCTGAGCTGAAAGGGTGTCTGGTGGCCATACTGTTGAGGTTTCTCCAGTCTCCTTTAGGCAAGTAAATCTGGTCTTTTTTTTTTTTTTTTTTTTTTTTTTTTTGGCAGTTAGAATTATGCTCTCCATCCTTCTCCAGCTCTGTCCAGAACCCTCTGTTGTGATCCTGGTCAGAACAGTCAGCAGTGGTAGCCGGGCACCATCTAGCTGTACTGGACTCAGTCCAGTGGAGGTCTTGGTAGCTGTGGTCAATTAGTCCTTCGGACTAATCTTTTCGTTGTATCCTGTTCTCTTCATTCTCCCTTGCTCCCGAAGGGATGAGACCAGTGGAGTATCTTAGATGGCCGCTCACAGGCTTTTAAGACCCCAGACACTACTCACCAAGGTAGAATGTAGAGCATTATCTTTATAAGTAGTGTCATGCCAATTGAGCTAGATGTTCTCCGAGACCATGGTCCCCAGAGCCCTCCGTCCAACAACTCAGTCCCTCAGGGAGTTTGGATGTGTCCATGGGGCCTCCATGACCTTTCCTTGTGCAGGTTGTGTTAGTTTCCCTTGTATTGTGTACTGTCTCACCTCTTACCCAAGATACCACTTATCTATTGCCTATTTAGTATTTCCCCCCACTCCCCTCCCATCCCTGGTAACCAACAAGGATTGTTAAACATTTTGCATGTGAATTTTTTCATGGGTTTTTACAATAGAGGTCTCATACAATATTTGTCCTTTTGTGATTGACTTATTTCACTCAGCATAATGTCCTCCAGTTTCATCCATGTTATGAGATGCTTCACAGATTCATCGTTCTTTCTCATTGCATAGTACTCCATTGTGTGTATGTACCATAGTTTGTTTATCCATTCATCTGTTGATGGGCATCTACGTTGTTTCCATCGTTTTGCTATTGTGAACAATGCTGCCATGAACATAGGTGTGCATATGTCTATTCGAGTGACGACTCTTATTTCTCTAGGATATATTCCTAGGAGTGGGATTGCTGGATCGTATGGTATTTCTATTTCTAACTTTGTAAGGAAGCACAGTGTCATTTTCCAAAATAGTTGTATCATTAGGCATTCCCACCAGCAGTACATAAGAGTTCTGATTTCCCTGCAGCCTCTCCAACATTTGTTATTTCCAGTGTTTTTGATTTGTGCTGGTAATGCCGGGGTGAGATGGTATCTCATTGTGATTTATATTTGCATTTCTCTAATGGCTAATGATAGCGAGCATTTCCTCATGTGTCTGTTGGCCGCTCAAGTGTCTTCTTTGGTGAAGTGTCTGTTCATTTCCTTTGCCCATTTTTTAATAGGATTATTTGTCTTTTTGTTGTAGAGGTGTTGTAGATTATGGAGATTAGACCTTTGTCTGACTTGTACTGTCCAAAAATTTTTTCCCAGTCTGTAGGTTCTCTTTTGACTCTTTTGGTGAAGTCTTTTGAAGAGCATAGGTGTTTGATTTTTAGAAGATCCCAGTTATCTAGTTTATCCGTTGGGTTTTGTGCGTCGATGTTTACGGTTTGTATCCTGTTAATGCCATGTATTAAGGCCTGAAGTGTTGGTCCTATTTTTTTCTTCTATGAACTTTATAGTTTTAGGCTTTATATTCAGGTCTTTGATCCATTTTGAAGTAGTTTTTGTATATGGTGTGAGGTATGGGTCCTGTTTCATTTTTCTGCAAATGGATATCCAGTTTTGCCAGCACCATTTGTTAAAAAGACTGTCTTTTCCCCATTTGATGGACTTTGGACCCTTGTCAAAAATCAGGTGACTGTAGGTGGATGCATTTACATCTGGGTTCTCAATTCTGTTCCATTGGTCAATGTCTCTGTTGTTGTACCAGTACCAGGCTGTTTTGACTACTGTAGCTGTATAGTAGGTTCTGAAGTCAGGTAGTGTGAGTCCTCTTCTTCTTCAGTAGTGCTTTACTTATTCAGGGCTTCTTCCCTTTCCATATAAAGTTAATGATTAGTTTTTCCATCTCTTTGAAGAATGTTGTTGGTATTTGGATCGGGATTGCATTGTATTTGTAAATTGCTTTAGAATTGCCATTTTCACAATGCTGAGTCTGCCTATCCATGAGCATGGTATGTTTTTCCATTTATGTAGATCCCTTTGGGTTTCATGCAGCAGTGTTTTGTAGTTTTCTTTGTATAGGTCTTTTACATCCCTGATCAGATTTATTCTTAAGTATTTTATCTTTTTAGGGGCTATTGAAAATGGTGTTGTTTTCCTGATTTCCTTTTCATCGTTCTCCTTATTGGTGTATAGGAATCCAACTGATTTTTGAGTGTTTATCTTGTATCCTGCTTCTCTGCTGAATCTTTCTGTTAGTTCCAGGAGATTTCTCGTGGAGTCTTTAGGGTTTTCTATGTATAGTATCATATCATCTGCAAACAGGGACAGTTCAACTTCTTCATTACCAATTTGGATGCCCTTTATTTCTTTTTCTTGCCTTACTGCTCTGGCTAGGACTGTCAGCATAATGTTAAATAGGAGTGGTGATAAAGGGCATCCTTGTCTTGTTCCTGTTTTCAAGGGGGAATGTTTTCAGCCTCTCTCCATTAAGAATGATGTTGGCTGTTGGTTTTGCATAGATGCCCTTTATTATGTTGAGAAATTTCCCTTCTATACCTATTTTATTGAGAGCTTTTATCAGGAATGGGTGTTGGACTTTGTCAAATGCCTTTTCTGCATCAATTGAGATGATCATGTGATTTTTTGCTTTCCTTTTATTTATGTGGTGAATTACGTCGATGGATTTTCTGATGTTGAACCATCCTTGCATTCCTGGTATGAATCCTACTTGGTCGTGGTGTATTATTTTTTTGATATGATACTGAATTCTATTGGCTAGAATTTCGTTCAGAATTTTTGCATCTATATTCATGAGAGATATTGGTCTGTAATTTTCTTTTTTTGTGATGTCTTTGCCTGGTTTTGGTATTAGCATTATGCTGGCTTCATAGAATGAATTTAAAAGTGTTGCTTCCTCTTCTATGCTCTGAAATAGCTTGAGTAGAACTGGTACAAGCTCTTCTGTAAATGTTTTGTAGAATTCTCCAGTGAAGCCATCTGGGCCAGAGCTTTTTTTGGTTGGGAGTTTTTTTATTACCTTTTCAATCTCTTCTCCTGTTATGGGTCTGTTCAGATTTTCAATGTCACTTTGTTGTAGTTTGGGTAGGCCGTGTGTTTCTAGAAATTTATCCATTTCTTCTAGGTTTTCATATTTGTTGGAATATAGTTTTTCATAATATTCTGTTGTAATCCTTTTTATTTCAGTTGGGTCTGTTGTAATGTCCCCAATTTCATTTCTTATTTGGGTTATTTGTGCCCTCTGCTGTTTTTCTTTTGTCAGTCTGGCCAGTGGTTTGTCGATTTTGTTGATTCTTTCAAAGACCCAACTTTTGGTTTTGTCGATTCTTTCTGTTGTTTTTCTGTTCTCTGTTTCATTTATTTCTGCTCTGATCTTTACTATTTCCTTTCTTCCAGTGGTTGTGGGCTTTTTTTGCTGTTCTCTTTCTATTTGTTTGAGTTCTGTAGTTAATGTTTTGATTTTGTCCCTTTCTTCTTTATTGATATGTGCATCTATTGCTATAAATTGTCCTCTGAGGACTGCCTTTGCTGTGTCCCAAAGGTTTTGGTATGACGTGTTTTCATTTTCATTTGATTCTAGGAATTTTTTAATTCCATCTCTGATTTCTTCTATTACCCATTGATGTGTAAGCAGAGTATTATTCAGTTTCCATGTGTTTGATTTTTTTTCCTTGCTCTTTCTAGTGTTAATTTCTACCTTGATGGCATTGTGGTCAGAGAAGATACTGTGAATTATCTCAGCGTTTTGGATCTTGTTGAGGATTGCTCTGTGGCCTAAGATGTGGTCTATTCTGGAGAATGTTCCATGTGCATTGGAAAAGAATGTGTACCTTGCAGCGGTTGGATGGATTGTTCTATATATGTCTATGAGGTCCAGTTGGCTGATTGTGTCCTTTAGATCTTCTGTATCTTTGCTGAGTTTCTTTTTAGTTGTTCTGTCCTTTACTGAGAGTGGTGTGTTAAAGTTTCCTACTATTATTGTGGAACTGTCAATTTCTCTTTTCAGTGCTGTTAGAGTTTTTTTTATGTATTTTGGAGCCCTGTCATTCATTGGGTGCATAGATGTTTATTATGGTTATGTCTTCATGATGGATCGTCCCCTTAATCATTATATAGTGTCTTTCTTTGTCTTTTATCGTAGATTTTGTTTTAAAGTCTATTTTATCTGAGATTAGAATTGCCACTCCTGCTCTTTTTTGGTAGTTGTTAGCTTGATATATTTTTTTCCAACCATTGATTTTTAATAAATTCACGTCTTTGTTTCTAAGGTGTGTCTCTTGTAGACAGCATATTGATGGATCCTGTTTTCTTATCCATTCTGCCACTCTCCGTCTCTTTATGGGTGCATTGAGTCCATTTACATTCAGTGTAATTATTGATAGATGGAAATTTGTTGCTGTCATTTTGTAGTGCTTTTTTTTTTGTGGTGCTGAAGTTTTCTTTGTTCTTCTTACTCTCTTGTGCTGAGTTACTTTTGTTTGTGGATTTTGTGTTCATTTCTTTTGTTTTTGTAGGTTTTGTTTTTGCTGAGATTTTATGTTTTTCGTCTTTATTTTTATGAGTTGGTTTGTTAACTTTCTTTGTGGTTACCATGAATTTTACCCTTATCTTTATAAGTTTGAAGCAGTCTATCCTTACTTGGTATCGCCTTGCCTTCCTCTCCATTAGAAGGTTCTATACCTATGCCGTTTGTTCCCTCTTTCGTTGTTTTGATGTTGTTGTCATCCTTTGATTGATTGCTCTGATTCCCTGTTGTATTTCTTTTGGTTTTGGATAGTCCTCAATAGTTCATTTCCTAGAATGGTATCTGGTTCGTATGAACCTGCGTCCTAGGTCCTAGGTCCTGCCTGAGGGCTGAAGCTGTTTGTCCTCAGATCAAAGAACTCCCTTTAATAATTCTTGTAAGTTTGGTTTGACTTTTGCATATTCCCTTAGTTTCTGTTTATCTGGAAATGATCTAATTTCACCATCAAATTTGAACGAGAGTTTTGCAGGATATATTATTCTTGGCTGACAATTTTTTTTTTTTCAAGATTTTATATATGTCATCCACTGCCTTCTTGCCTGCATGGTTTCTGCCAAATAATCTGAGCTTAGTCTTATTGTTTCTCCTCTGTATGTGATTTCTTGTTTTTCACGAGCTGCTCTCAGGATTCTTTGTTTGTCTTTAGTTTTGGCAAGTGTGAATATGATATGTCTTGGTGATTTTCTTTTGGGGTCTCTTCTATATGGGGTTCGTTGAGCTTCTTGGATGGCCATCTTTTCATCTTTCATGATATTGGGAAAGTTTTCTGTCAGCAGTTCCTCAGTGATCCTCTCTGTGTTTTCTCTTTTCTCCCCCTTTTCTGGGATGCCAATCACTCGTAAGTTTTTTCTTTTAATTGTGTCCCACATAACTCTCAGGGTCTCTTCATTTTTCTTTGTTCTTTTTTCTGAGTTTTCTTGAAACAGAGTTGTATCCAAGTGTTTGTCTTCAGTTCCACTGATCCTGTCTTCCACGGTTTCAAATCTTCTTCTCAGCCCTTCTGTGACACCATCCATTTCTGAAATCTTGTTGTTTATCTTTTGGATTTCTAATTGTTGTTTTTGTATAATTTCGAGTTGTGAATTTATTTTGGCATTTTGTTCCTGCATCATCTTCCTGTATTCTTCCAATTTTTTGTCTGTATTTTCCATAAATTTGTCTATTTTTTCCTCATGTTTGTCAGCTTTTTGCCTCAGTTCTTGGAACATTCCGAGTATTAGTGATTTGAGTTCCGTATCAGGTACTTCGAGTGCATTTTCTTCCACGGGAGAGTTATCAGGTGTTTTAATTTGGACGCCTATTGGAGCCATCTTGTCTTGTTTTTGTAAATGTTTTGACATTGTTTGCTGTTTTTGAGGCATTCAGTAGATATTTGTCTTGCTTATTGATTGTAGATTTTTTTTTTGTTTCGTCTTTGTGGTACAGCTGGACAGATCTAGCTGAAGAGGAGCCACTGGGACGGGTTGTTTGTGGCACTCACCGCAGCCACCAGGACGGTCGGTAGTCAGTGCTGGGCAGGTTCCAGCAGGGCGTGCCTGGACAGCTTGGTGGTGTGATGTCAAGTGCACGGTGCAGGTAGGCAGGATGCAGCGGGGGGATGGTTATGTGTGAAGCTAAGCTGGATATGGGAGAGAGGAGAGAGGAGCAGGAGCGAAAAGCATACAAACATAAAAGAATGCTGGGGAGCTTGTTGTTGGAATGGACAGATGAGAGACTATGGGATGGAGAAAACCAGAAGGGGGAAGAGAAAGAAAAGGAAAGAATGAACAAATAAAAATCAGAAAAGTTAAAGAACTGCAAAGTTCCCAGGGATCCCACCGATGCAGCTATGAGGTCTGGGGAGTCGGTCTCAGGTTTCACAGCACAGCCTGGCCAGAAGGTGCAGAGGCATACATCGCCTGGTATTCAGGGATCAGAAAGAGAAGGAAGAGATAGAGAGACGAGAAATTAAGCAATGAAGAAAGACAAAAGGGTAAAAGAGGGAAAAGAAAACAAACCTAATCAAAAAAGAAAAAAATAAAATTAAGAAAAAAAGCAACACCAGCAGTCAATGAATGGCACTCAGAGAGCCAGCCAGTGCGGGCTGGTGTTTCTGGACAAGAGACTGTGTCCGTTGGAAACAGAGGAGGCCGAGTGTGAGTGAAGAAGGGTGGAGAGTGGAAAGCGTATATCACAAATTGCCTGCACTCTGGGGACCCTCAGAAAAGAGCTAAGAGGGTGCAAGGAGCCAGGCACCCGAGTGAAAGGAGGGGGAGGTGATGAGAGGCAAGCGAGAAACCAAAAGAAGCAGGAGGAAAAAAAAGAAGAAAAAAAAAGGCAGCACCAGCAGCCAACAAACGGCAACTAGAGAGCCGCCCGCCCGGGCACACGGGAAGCAGAGGGGCTAACAAACAAAGGCCCCGGGATCTCACCAGCGCGGCAGCCCAGACCTGGAAGCAGCCACATGCCTGAACGCAGCCCCACAGCCCCGCAGGAGAGAGCAAAGACGGCGCTCGGAACCAGGCACCCGAGCAAAAGGAGGGGGAGGCGGCAGAAAAAGCTACGCCAGCAGCCAACAAACGGCTCTCAGAGAGCCGCCGGCCCGGGCGCGCAGAATCCAAGCACCAGCACCCCCCGGCCCAGGGACCCTGGCCACGGGAAAGAGGGGAGCCCCAGCCGAGGTGGAGAGGGTTGGGGGGTGGGAAAGCGCACACCGCAATTTACCGGTCGTTCCGTCTCCCACTGGACGCTCCGCGAGGCTGCTCTCCCGTTCTCGCGTTTGCTGGTCTCCAGTAGGAGTCCAAGATGGTGGATCCGCGCTGTGTTAGCTGGTAGGGAGTCTCTGCATGAGTCTCTCCTCGCTCTCCGTTCTCTTTCAGTATTCTCACTCTGTTTGGTGTTTGGCTGAGTTCTTTATCTCTTCATTTGATGTTCTGGGTTTCAGGATTATTGATTCTCTGTTAGGCTTAGTTTTTCGGATCTTTGCTGTGGAGGGACGGCGTGGTGCTTCTGCCTAGAGCGCCATCTTGTCCTCTCTCCTCTCTCTATGCTCCTTTTTACATTTCCCTTCTTTCGTTTATGGTGATACATCACCTGGATGGAGAATCTCAGGGTAGCAAAGCATAGAGAGCTTTGCTAAGAAATATTGAGGGGAGCAGGGTCTAATTTTATCCAGATAACAACTCATGGCAAAAGTTTTATGCCTCTCTCCCTCTATCTGTCTTGGAATTGTAATTCAGAAGTGAGGTGGTAGTCATGGGAATGCATAGTAACAGGTACGTGTGAGCTGAAAAAAGGAAGTAAGCTTTTTTTCTGGGAAAATATAATCTGACTGATTGGTTTGACAATTGGCTTAGCCAAATAGGTGGAATAGTGAACATTTTCCATAAAAATGAATGAGCTAAATCTACAACATCAGCGTTTTCAATGAAAAACAATTGAAGCTCATACGCAATATCTGTTACATTCTTTGCAACTTTTAAACCTGTAATGGGGGGAAATTAGATGTCAGGTTAAAAGGGGATTCGTAGTTTTTCAAAGTTCTGTTAGGGAACATATGAACCAAAGTGGCTGTCTACTCTGGCTGGGCATCTGAATTACCCAAGGAACTTTTAAAAACACATCTTGATGGTACAGCCACTGTAGAAAACAGTTTGGTAGTTTCCTATAAAATTAAACGTGCACTTACCGTATAACCCACAGTTGCACTCCTGGGCAATTATCCTAAAGAAATGAAAACTTAGGCTCACGCAAAAACTTGCCCATAAGTTGTCATAGTAACTTTATTCATAATAGCCTCAAACTGGAAACGGCCTTTATGTCCTTCAACAGCGGAATGGTTAAACAGTGGTACATCAGACCATGGAATACTACTCAGCAATAAAAGGAAACAAACTGTGGATACACTCAACATTGGATGAATCTCCAAGGAATTATGCTGAATAAAAAAAACTCTATCCTCAGATTACATACTGTAGGATTCCATTTATATAACATTTTTTAAATGGAGACCAGATTAGTGATTGCCAGGAATTTGGGATGAGGGATGGGGGAACCTCTGTTAAGAATAAGAAAGGATCACAGCTAGAAGGGACCCTGGAGCTTAACCTCCTTATCATGTAGATGAGGAAACTAAAGTCTAGAGAAATAAATGACTTGACCAAGGACAGAGAAGTAACAGAAGGAAGACTCGAACCCGGATTTCTGTCTCATATACCAGAAAAGCATAGTAGTTGAAGTTGTAAACTCCAAAGTCTAGTAGATCAGGGTTTGAATCCCAGCTCTGCCAGTGTTAGCTGTGTGACTTTGGGCAGATTGTTTAACCTCTGAGCCTCTGTTTTCCTCATGTGTAAAATGGAGGTAGTTATACCTACCTAACAGATTCTCATAAAAAATTATTCTCAAGCTTTTAAAAATACCTGTCACGGGATCACAACAGAGGGTCCCAGACAGAGTTGGAGAAAAATGTAGAACAGAATTCTAATTCACAAAAAAAGACCAGACTTAAACTGGCCTGACGGAGACTGGAGAAGCCCCAAGAGTATGGCCCCCAGACACCCTTTTAGCTAAGTAATGAAGTCAGTCCCGAGGTTCACCCTTCAGCCAGAGATTAGACAGGCCCATAAAACAAAACGAGACTAATGGGGCACAACAGCCCAGAGATGAGGACTAGAAGGCAGGAGGGGACAGGAAAGCTGGCAATAGAGAACCCAAGGTCGAGAAGGGAGAGTGTTGACATGTCATGGGTTTGTTAACCAGTGTCATAAAACAATATGTGTACTGTTTAATGAGAAACTATTTGTTCTGTAAACTTTCATCTAAAGTACAATAAAAAAACTTAAAAAATAAAAATACCTGTCACAGTGCAAGAAATACTCTCATTTCCATCAGACCTAGTACATGTGTATTAAACACATAAATGTAACTGAAATAAAAAATCTATGGAACACATATCCTTACTGTGTGTGTACACCCTATTTTTTATTTCATTTTTTAATAACAGTGATCATGATTTCCTACATTGATTTCATGACCACTAGATTAAATGAAAATAATGCGTGTAAAGTGCTTACTGCTATAATATTGTAAAAGTATTTTTACTCTTAATGTTACACTCCAGGAGTACTCCTTGCTTTCAGGCCTACGATAGGCATTTGAACTGGGGAGTGGGTTTCTTGACACATCTCCTTCCCTGGAGACTAAGGTTGCTCCTGATCACGTGGGGTTTAGCTTTCTGTTTTCCCTGCTAGACACTGAGCTCCTTGAGGGCAAAGACTGCCTTGCTGACCGTTTTATCCCCAGAACCTGACACGGTTTCTAGCATGCAGAAGGCACCGATTTTGGGATGAGTGACCCAAAGAATTAATATTGCAGAATTAAACAATGATAGTATTGAAACTTTCAAAGTAAAGGGCAGGGAAGCATGAGTGGGTGCAGAGCTCATATGGGTACCTTCCACTGTTCTGAGGGCTCAGGTGTGATTGCGCCTTTCTTATCAGTGAAAGGGACGGCTAGCATCAGTGAAAGGGACGGCTAGCAACAGCGCCTGCCTCCTCGGGCTATTGTAATAGGACTGATAGGACTGAGAGAGTTAATGTAGTTAAGGCACCTAAAAAGCCCTTATTGTTGGCTAGTGTTACTCTTTTCCATTCAAAAGCATGTTAGACTGCAAGTGAGAATGACGTTATTGAGATCAACTTGAATTCACTCTCACTTTAAAAAAAAATTATTTGCAAAATTAGTGACAGATTATTTGCCAAGGGCCTTTAAAGCTGAACTTCTAATACCAGTGTTTTGTGGCCCTGGGGCAGAGTTGCTGCCTTAGAACACAAGAAGCCTTTGTATTGTCTCTGGGAGAAAAACTTCTTAAAAATGCTTTGAAAAATGTAGAAGTCCCTACAGATAACTGAGTATTATTACTGTATTATTACTGCCCTTAGCTAGGGTTTGGAAAGGCATTGGTCAGAGTCGAAAGAGACTGAATCCAAGGAAGGGACTTGGGGGAAAAATGTTTTCAAAATCTGAAGAGGAAGGTTTGATTGATTTATTTGTTGCCAGTCTTATAAAACTGACATTTTCCATACTGACCAATTTCCTTACCTGCCTCTGGTGTGCTGTTTTGTGTTCAGTGCTACGGGCACTGTTGGTGTGCTGTTGTGAGGAGCAGTTGGTGCTTTTGGAGCTTGGACTTTTTGTGGGGAGCAGTTTAACTATTAAAATTGATGCTGTTATAAAGTTGGGTATGTTTCCTAGTGATATTTTCTTAGCATTTCTTTTAGGGGAGAAAAATGAAGTCTTTTCTCTGTCTCCTCACTAGCAGGGGTAAATGTCTGGCCGCCTTATTATTTAAAAGATCATTACTGAAATTGGCAGAGTACAACTCTTCAGAAAGCATTTCTTATATTGTGGGATGAACATTTTCTATAGGGAGCTCATTTTTCCATAACCCAGGCAGCTCTCTATTCTGTAGTGTGCAAGATAAATGAAAACTCCATGTGTGTGCATGCACGCACGCGTGCTAGAATTCAGCTAAGGTGAGCTTTTGAAGCAAGATGAAGCATTGTCAACCAGCACGCGCCATTAACGGGAAATAGGTCTTATTTTATTCAGCATTTTTTCCTTTTTTATAGTAAGATAACTGTAGTTACCATTAAATGGAACATGATTTAGGTGTCCCATATGCCTCCCTAGTTTGACCCCTCTTCATCATGAAGACTGAGGAGAGGTCCCCTGTTCCTGGAGTTGGACATTATCAGTTTGCTGTATGAGTGCCCAGTACCCCCTTATCTAACTGCTGGTTTTCATTTTTAGGCACCAAACGGGAATGTTTCCGAAGGGAATGAAACTTTAAATCGTGCCATTTCAGCCTTGGGTTACATCCATTTGCACGGAGGAGGGAGTTGATTTGTCCTTCTTAAGAGTCCACCAACTCAGAGTTGAATCTGGATTTGAATTTGATTTCATTCTTCAGTGGTGTGGCTCTCAACAGTCCATCTGTTTGTGGGATGATGGTGTATGCACTTTTGTTTTCGATCCTTGTAAGCAACTCCATTGTCAGCAAAGCAGTTGGCTGTCAGAAATCATATCGTGTGTGTGGCACCTGTGACATGTACTTTGCCAACAAAAGGAATTTCCATTTTTATGATGAGCACAAAATTTCAAATGGTTTTTGAACAGGAGCCCTCTGAATGTTCTCCTGAATCTTGTGAAGTTCTTTATGGTAGTGTTGCCTTTATTCTGTTTCTGTGGCTTTTCTGGCTGAAGCGGAAATATTTGAAAATCATCAGGCTTTTGACATCTCTTACCAAACCCACAGTGGACCAGGAGCCGAGGTCCAACCACATTTCCCTACGTGGGGAGTAGGTGCCTCTCCTTTGTGTTCTCATCATTTCAAGACATTTTATTTTCTCTGTTTCCCATGGATTCTTTATCCACTAAGAGAGGGATTCAGACAGTAATCAGGAAAGCTAAGTTTGTCCCTTACATGGGAACATCTAACCAAATGAGAGGACATTTCGCCATTGACATCCTCTTTGAGTATGTTTTTTCATACCCACTGCCTCAGGTGGTGGACATTTCCTCTCACTTCTTCAGGGACTGAGTGTATAATGAGGATTCCTTTCCTCAGCTAGTAATTGTCCAGCTTTCGTGTGGAATGGAAATCATGAAGACTCCCTGTCCCAAGCAAGAGCATTTGTCATGTTCAAACTGGATATGCAAAAAGAAAATTTTTTAAGAGTCAATAAAAAACAATTCTCTTATCCCTGAGATAAGCAGATTAATAGTATATAGTGTCAATATTTTGGCTGCAGACCATTATCTTGCTATCGATCCAGAAGAATATGGTATTGACTCAGTAGCTTCGTTTACTTTTTGCTAGCATTATTCTCTGTGCTTTTTCTTTTCCTTTTAAAATGTCATGATCTGATTTCTTTTCCTTTGTCTTTTCATGACCAGCTACTGTCCAGTCAGAGAATGACAAGGTTAAGTTTGCACAGAAAGAATAGCTGTTGGAATCCTGTATTTCAGATGACAAGTCATTTCACTCTTTGTCTTGAAGTTGATGTAGCTGGTCCTTTTCCTGCTTACCTCAAATCTGTCCTTATAATAACTTTCCCCAAAGATAGATTTGTGACTGCCCTTTTCAGTATATTGTAAGGTTCATTCATTTGCCTTGTAATGTGTTTGGTTTTATACTCTTCATTGTCTGCTGGCTGTATTTCCTGGGCTGCATTTTCCAAAAGAGAAACACCACAGAATCGTTTTTGCTGATGGCTGGTGAAGGAGACACTCATCAATAGCTGAAAGAGGAGAAACTGAAACAAAAAGCATAGCTAAAGTGGTTTTGAGGAAATGTGATTACAGAGTTGGTATTAATAATAAGAGGCTTTTTGGCACTGTTGTCCCTGTGAAATGGGCTTGAAAGGCAGTTGCTCACTCTTAGTGTTCGCTACATTCGGCCTGCTCTGGTGGTTGGGGTCAGTGAAGAGGCCCAAGGAGGGAGTAGGCCAGATCCTCTCCTTGAGATACTTATTCTCCTGGTGGGGTGAGGGGTGGATGGAGGGATGTTCCCTCCCCCGTGGCTGGCAGGAACATATGTGCATGTTCTTAGTGACCACAGCTGCCATGGAGCAGTCCTTAACAATGCTTCAGAGGAGGTTAAATCTTCTAATTTGTTTTAAAAAAGAGAAAGAAGGAACCCTCTCTACCTTCACATTGAGTTTGGATGGAGAGCAGGAGGGAGGTGGGAAGTTAGAGGGATTTAGGCACACAGGATTTTCTCCCAGGCCTCTCAGCATGTGGACACACAGATCAATTTCTTATCCTGCGTTCAGCTGGACACTGGGTTAGAGACTGTGTTGATCAAGATGCCCCCTCCTGTTTCATATCATATAACGCATTCATTTCAGCCACTGAGCCTAAATTACTGTTTGCTGTCTTTCTGTCTTTCTTTTTTTTCCCCTGAAATGGTAAGAACTCGTGTAAGGATGAAGTTAGTTTATCCGTGCTAATGCTTTGATTTTTCTTTTCTCTTTCTCTTTGCCACAGTAGGTAACCAGTTAGGGGCCTTGGTACATCAAAGGTAAGCAGTGGGTTATGTTTTATTATTTATTGATCATTTCTAATTGTTTATTGATCCACCATCTGTACTAGAGTGTTAGAAAGTCAGAGGTTGAGAGTGTGAAAAACCATGGGCTATATTTCTTTAAGACTCAAGTTTTTTGCTAGCCCTTTCCAAGGCAGTATGAACTCAGGATAAACTAATACAGGGTGTTAAAAATCAGCCATTATTTATGTAAACTTAAAAGACTTTAGGAATGGAGTTGCTTTTTTTGCTAACATACATTTAATTTAAGAGGAGAGAATGTGAAATTGTCCCTCCTGATTTTATAGTTTTTCCAGTATTTTATGAATTCTTAGCTCTTCATTTGATAAGAGGGAAGAAGTCTTGAAGAAGTGGCTGAGATGTTGGGCTTTTCCAAGATGTTTTAGGTGCTTCAGGAGTGTGGGTGGATGGCTAGTGCGTGGGCCTGGGAGGCCAGCAGCCAGGGTTCCTCTCCCTGCTGTAGTGATAGGGACATGCCAGAGAACCTTGGGAAAGTTCCCAAGTGATTCTTCCCTGTCTCAGTTTCCCCTCCTAGCCTTCTGTTAAACATTGTGGTTTTAGGAAGCTATAAAGACCTCTAAACTTTAAAAAATCTATAACATAGGTAATTTGTGATCACAATGTTGTCCTTCAAAAAGGATAAGATATACAGGAAGCTCTTTATGCTAGAGCTTCTGTTCTGTAATGGATGAAATCTTGTGCTATGTATCTGTTATTGTAACATCTTATCTTTAACTCTCACTGCCAATGATGTAATTATGTCCTCTTGTGTTCTTCATAAATGCTGGGGGAGAAGGGGATCAGGAAATCACCAGGCATTAATTAACTAAAAGATTTATCCTGGTTTTTTTTTGTTGTTGTTTCTTTGTTCTGTTTTGGGGGAGTTTTTTTTTTGTTTGTTTGTTTTTTAATGAATTAAAATAATTTAAACTTGAGGTTATTGTTAGTATCAAAAAACGCTGACTTCCCTTAAAGCCATAATTAGTTGGGATTTTACTTTCCAAAATGTTTATACTTTGTGCATTAGACAAGTTTCAGCCTTGCATTTACAATAGGGCCTTGTTTCCATGAAGCCCAAAGCAATTCATCTTGGTAGTTTCTTCCACAAAGAGAGTCTGCTAAAATTGTTCCTGAGGCTTGAGTTTTGTGTCCTTTTCTATTGCTGTAGTGTTGAACCTCTTCTAGTAAATTCCTCAGTAATATTTTCTGAGTAGCCAGCTTATGCTACACATGATGTGAGCTGCAGCCTCGTGGCTACCCAGGAGCACAAACATACAGGAGTGCTGTTATCCTTCACAGCAGTGTGAGGAGACACATTCCAACAGGGACCCAGTGTCTATCTCAGGATATGTTAGGCAAGCCAAGGTTTGGCATTAATGTCCACAGTGTTACTGATTAGGACACCTGGCATTACCTGATTTCAGAGTGAATGTGTGTATCTCTAGAGAGAGAGAGAAAATCCCCTCACGTATATAAACCTGAGGATGTAAACTCCACAAGAAGAAGATTCTCTGTTTGCTCCCATCAGAATGATAACAGTGGCAAGTGCTATTTATGCTATTGCGTTTTTTCTAAGTGCTGCTCTTTCCTTAAAAACATGCACTTTATTCAATCCTTTCCGTGATGGGTAAAAATCCAGCTGTGTGAGAGATGTTTCAAAATGCCTGCTTTCTTTTTTCAACTACTTGCATTTAGCATCCTCCTAAGGTAAATGTTTAGATTTAATTGCTTTCTGTGGTGTTGGGCAAATTGGATATAGTCCACAATACACTGTATGGGAAATTTGAAGGTTTGTTTGAAAGAGCCAGTACAGTGGTTGTTAAAAAAATAAAAAAGGCATATAATGGATGGGATAGCATTTAACAGAAGTACTTTGCAGAGTAAGTGAGGTAATTATTCTGTTGTGGTCAACACTGATTAGGCCTCGTTGGATACTGGTTCCATTTGGGGCATCTCACCTTAACAGACAGATAAAATTAGAGGGAGGCCAGAAAGCAATAAAAAAGACTGGGAAATAAGGAATACTGAAGAAAAGTTGAATTTCTCTTCATCTAGAGGAGATACCCTAATAGAACTCTAAACATTTCCAGAAACCTCAAAGGATCTTTTAAGTGCCCTGGGATTGATGACTCATTGATTAGAGAGGACCTAACAAGGAATAAATTAAGCAACATTGAGATTAGCTATATGAAAAAAAAAGGTAGTTTTTAGAGTTGATGGTTTAATGAAAAATTAGAGGAGATAGAAAGGCTAGATCTTTCCAAGGTCTGATTGACAAAAGGATTCATTATATGATACTCTTTTGTACATGTTTTTGGATTTGTTAGCCAAATTGGTATGATTTAAGTCTTTATCTTCCGATATTGCCAAATGGGAAGTTTGGGAACCTAAAATGGCTGCAAATTTCTTTTCTTTTTTTTTCCCAAAATGTTCTTTGTTTTTAGGGCAGTAATAACAGAAGAATTCAAAGTGCCTGATAAAATGGTTGGATTTAGTAAGTATCCACATTATCCTTTTTTCCCGAATTCTGGTCTGTTTTTTTGTGTAAATTTGTTCCAGTGTAAGTGTCACCTGTGGTGGAATGCTGTTCAGTCTGTGTTCCCAAGTGCCTTGTAACACTGCAGAAGTGTCTGCAGGCTGAGGGAGAGGCCAGAGCTCTGGGCCATGGATCCCGCCACCCCTCTCCCCATTTTAGCTAGAGTACCTTATATCTGTCTGCTATGTTTCACATAAAATTTCTGTTGCTTAAATGCCTAAAGAGTTGAGATGGGCTCACTGAGGCCAGTTTGATTTGTAATGCCGGGAGCCAGGTGTAAATGTTTGCTAAATTCATTCATTCATTCATGCATGGTTACGTATGGAATGAGGGGTGCATTTTCTGACCTTGTTCAATTTCTTTCAGTTATTGGCAGGGGAGGTGAGCAGATTTCACGGATTCAAGCAGAATCTGGTTGCAAAATTCAGATTGCTTCAGGTAAGGGCTTTTTTCTTACATCTCAGTTTGGTAGAAATCTGGATTTTGCAAAATTTTCCAGATTCAAAATCTTTGCTTGTTGCTTAAAAGTTTAGGGGCTTGGGTAAGTATATGTAATTGCTGTTTTCCCTGCACTTCTGGGGCTGGATTCCCAGGTGAGAACCAGAAAAACCAGAGCAGAAGCAGGCCCAGAGACAAGGCCTCCCATCCGGCTTCACAGGTAGATCCTTCTGCAGTTCTGGGCCCAGCCACGGCCCCGTCCCAAGCCCCTGCTGCTCTAGGACCTCTTGTTTTCTGCACCAGAATGTTACACAGACATAGTAGGGTCTGTAGGAGTCCTGTGGCTTTGGGGTAACTGCTGGGGACTGCACACTGCTCCCCTAGGTTAGATTATCCCTTCCCTTTGTGGAAAGGGGACAGTTGCAGGGGTGCTGGCTGAGTTAGAACGAGCTAAACACATTTTAGGACCTTTCTCAGCTGGGCCCGTTTTTACCATGCAGTGTGGAGAGAGATGGATTGAAGACGAACAATTTTTATTTTATTTAAAATTTTACCATCTAATTTGAGTTTGACCTCTTTCCATAGTGGTGGTGGGTGTTGGGAGGACATTTGACTAAAGAAGTATTTGTTATTTAAAAAGATACTTATTACAGTGTCTTGAAGGCACGTAATTGCTGTTAGCTATTTCCCTTTTTTGAGGAAGAATTGTAAGAAGCCTGCCTTTTTTTTTTTTTTTTTTTGGAACAAAGTAAAGTATGATGTGTGGTGTTGGAACATAAGATTTTTCTCTCTTGTAAAATGGTCCAGAACCAGTTCCACTTAGCTGTCACTGATATCTTGGGGTATTCATGCAATAACTGGTAATAATCCTAATGTACATATCATTAGATACTAGTATGCTTCAGTCATTTGAAAACAAATGAACATTAAACTATTCTACATATGGAGAAATTAAAGAATAACATAGTAAAGTGACTCAAACTATTATTACCACTTAAGTGGGTCAGAAATGATGCTGAGACTGGTAATTAGGACCAACTCATAAACCTCTGCTGGGTCCTCCCAACTTCCCCTGCTGGACATGTTTCTACTTTCAGAATCTAGGGTAGAACTACGAGCTTATGAGTCTCTCCACAAATGGAAGCAAACTGTCTTTTTCTGGGAGACTGGGCTTCTGTGGGACTGGTTTAGACACCAGCCACAGAGAGACAGTCTGTACACAGAGGCAAAGGTACACAGTTGCCTGATGCCCACCAACACACGTCATCTTCTTGATTCTTCTTATAGAGAGTTCTGGGATTCCAGAGAGGCCCTGTGTACTTACCGGAACCCCAGAAAGTATTGAGTAAGTTTATTTTATTTACTTTTTCTTTCACTCTTCTTCCTCCTTCCCCAAGTGGGGAGAAGTGGAAGGGCAAAGCTGTTATAAACACTGTTGATCTATGCTGCAGTCCTGACCACAAAAGCAGGTTCTTATATGTAAGAAGATCTGGGAGGTTGCCACGCCAGGGGAGTTTTTCTGTTACCTTAAACATGCAGGATGCCACTTTTTTTTTTCCCCCAAATCCTACAAAATTTATCATAGCTGCTGTCACATCTACTTCATATAAACCAGGTTCTCAAGAGTGTACACTCACCCCACCTGAATGCTCTAATCAACTTAACTTCTTTCTTGTTAACACCTCCTTTATCTGAGCAGGTCTGAATTAGTAAGCCTATCATTTGTAAACATTAAGTATCCTGGTACCAGGTCTTTTGCCTGGGCTGATTCCTCTGCTGTTCTGATACTTGTGAACCAAATGAACTTGATTCTGCATGGCTGCTGCTCTACTCCAGAGGGCCGTATGGACTGGCCAGAAGTGTGTCTTGACTTTTGGGGTCCTTGCAACAGCCTTTAAGACTGGCATTGCTTTCCTACCCTGGTACACACACACTCAAAGAGTCTTGTACCAGATGCAAGCCTCGTAAATCCAAGAACCTCCTGAGGAAAAGGGATATACTAACTTAGAGTCTGCTCACTTTCCTTTTCCAGTCTACTGAGTAGTGTTGCATTTAGGGTCAGGGGTGCTAAGATTATGTCTGGCTCAATAGGTAGGGCTGTTTTATTGTTTCCATTTCCCAGAGAGTCTAGATGAGTTTAAATTCTCTTGTTCTGCTATAACATTGCAAGCAGTGAACCAGAATAAATATCCCTGGCAGGTGTGCATTATAGGTCAAGCTGGATGGTTTTGCTGGAGTCAAGGCATTTTTCTTTCAACACAGGTTAATCTAGTACACAAGCAAAATATTAAAAAGCTGCTGTAACTGAGAAGATACCCAGGGCTGATTCTATACACAAAGGGCTCAAGACTACAAAAGGCAACATCTATTTCCTGCCTTTTTCTTTGTTTCTGTTCTCCTGACCATTCCTGCTTCGTGTTCTACCCAAGGAGTTGAGGCAATGGGATTATAACTTCAGGAAGAAGCCGTTCCGTTTTCCTCAGTGAGCAGAACAGTCATCCTGTTTAGTAGATGAGTTCTTCCCTGTTAGAGGGAAAACCAAAAATGGATTGTGTATGGTGATTTTGAAGAATAAATAATGTAAATAACAATCGGGAAGATTCTGGTGCAGAAAAGGAAAGTGGCCCAACAAATAACATTGGTAGACTGGATTGTACTGTTTCAGCATTGCAGTCCCCATCCCCATCCCCCCCACCCCGCCCCCCACCAAATCAACTCAAAAGCCATTTTGAAATCGCATTCCCCATAAAATACAGGGCCATGAATTTGCTGAAATGAAGGGCACAAAGCAGGCATATCTGAGTATACAACTGTCTCAGAAGCACTGCCTCCTCCTTTTCCCACCCCATTAAACCAAACTGGTAACTCTTAGCTTAAAAGTCATAGAGCAGTTTGATTGGTTTTGAACAAGAAATTTAGAGTTTTAGAGTTCAAATGATGACTACTAACCCTTGCTTTCTTTTTTCCCATCTCTCTCATTGTTCTCTCTCCTGCCCTTACCTAACAAACATGTGTTGAGTATATATCTATGAGAAGGGTTGTGCCGGATTGGGGCAACAGAGGGATACACAAAGGTATAAATAATGGGCTCTGCCCCAGAGAAGCTAACATTCTAATAGAAGATGACACGTTTGTGGAATGAATACAAGACCTAAGCGTGGTCGAAAAGCTGTTGAGAGTGGGCTGTGTCTGGCAGTAGCCTGCTTCTCAAGGCCATGTTGTAATGTTGGTATTGTGGTGTGCTTTGCTTTTAAATTCCAGCCTAGTAGTGTGGCGGATGGCAAAGAGACCTCCCAGGTTGTGGTGGCAGGAGCTGGAGCTGGATGGAGGGCTGCCTTGACTCCATGTTTTTCCCCGGTGCAGTTTCCCTTTTTTGGGTTCCTAAAGGATTCTTTTAATGCTGGTTTTCTTGTGGTTCTTTTCCTTTCCAAAGACAAGCCAAACGGCTCCTGGGGCAGATTGTGGACCGCTGTCGGAATGGACCTGGCTTTCATAATGACATAGACGGAAACAGCACAATCCAGGAGATTCTCATCCCAGCGTCTAAAGTGGGTCTGGTGATCGGCAAAGGAGGGGAAACAATAAAGCAGTTGCAGGTATGTGAGCCCTTAACAAAGCAGAGCAGCTGTCCATAAAAAGGTCTTCCTGTTCTCGTTTGGGTCTTCCTGTTCTGATTTCGGAGGTTTTGCCCAAACGTTGACCTTCCCCAGCTGGGCTTACAGTGCACACCATGGTGCAGAGGTATCCCTCAAAACCTCTGCCAAAGGGGTCCCACATCAGCTGTGAGAGTCAACACTAGGCAGCTGTTTTCTGAACATTTACTGTAGTCAGGCATGATGCCAAGTATAAAGTCAGGTACTGGGGCAAGTGTGTCCTGGGAGGCAACACCTGTGAACCCTCAGCAGCCGTCATGGCAGTGAAGCCCTTTTAGGATTGCTTTGATTGTAACGTGAGTTGTTGTTCCCGTTGTTAGGTGCTGTCAGGTCGATTCCAACCCATAGTGACTCTGTGTGCAACAGAGCGAAACACTGCCCGGTCTTGCACCATCCTCACAATCATTTTTATGCTTAAGCCCATTGTTGCAGACACCATGTCAGTCCATCTCGTTGAGGGTCTTCCTCTTTTTCACTGACGTTCTTCTTTACTAAGCTTGATGCCCTTTTCGAGGGGCTGATCCCTCCTGATAATATGTCCAAAGTATGTGAGGCATAGTCTCGCCAACCTCACTTCTAAAGAGCATTCTGGCTGTACTTCTTCCAAGAAAGATTTGTTCATTCTTCTGGCAGTCCCTGGTATATTCAGTATTCTTCACCAATACCATAATTCAAAGGAGTCAATTATTCAGTCTTCCTTATTCATAGTTCAGCTTTTGCATGCATATGAGGTGATTGAAAACACCATGGCTTGGGTCAGGCTCACCTTAGTCCTCTAAGTGACATCTTTGCTTTTTAACACTTTAAAGAGGTCTTTTGTAGCAAATTTGCCCAATGCAATACATCATCATTTGATTTCTTCACTGCTGCTTCCATGGGCGTTAATTGTGGATCCAAGTAAAACGAAATCCTTGACAACTTCAGTCTTTTCTCTGTTTATCATGCTGTTGCCGTTGGTCCGGTTGTGAGGATTTTTGTTTTCTTTATGTTGAGGTGTAATCCATGCTGAAGGCTGTAGTCTTTGATCTTCATTAGTAAGTGCTTCAAGTCCTCTTGACTTCCAGCAAGCAAGGTTGTGTCATCTGCATATTGAAGGTTGTTAATGAGTCTTCCTCCAATCCTGATGCCTCATTCGTCTTACAGTCTAGCTTCTCAGATCTGCTTGGCATACAGATTTAATAAGTATGGTGAGAGGATACAACCCTGACAGACACCTTTCCTGATTTTAAATCACATAGTATCCCCTTCTGTTTGAACGACTGCCTTTTGGTCTGTGTACAGGTTCCTCATGAGCATAATTAAGTGTTCTGGAATTCCCGTTCTTTGCAGTGTTATCCATAGTTTGTTATGAGCCACACAGTCAAATGCCTTTGCATAGTCAATAAAACACAGGTAAACATCTTTCTGGTATTCCCTGCTTTCAGCTAAGATCCATCTGACATCAGCAGTGATATCCCTTGTTCCATGTCCTCTTCCGAATCCAGCTTGAATTTCTGGCAGTTCCCTGTTGATGTAGTGCTGCAACCGCTTTTGAATGATCTTCAGCAAAATTTTACTTGCATGTGATGTTAACGATATTGTTCAATAATTTCTGCATTTGGTTGGATCGCCTTCCTTTGAATTGGGCATAAATATGGATCTCTTCCAGTCGGTCAGCCAGGTGACTGTCTTCCAAACTTCTTGGCATACACAGTAAGCACCTCCAGCATTGCATCTGTTTGTTGAAACATCTCAGTTGTATTTCTTCAATTCCTGGAGCCTTGTTTTTCGACAGTGCCTTCTTTGCAGCTTGGACTTCTTCAGTACCGTCAGTTCTTGGTCATATGCCACCTCCTGAAATGGTTGAACGTTCATCAGTTCTTTTTGGTACAGTGACTCTTTGTATTCCTTCCATCTTTTGATGCTTCTCTTGTGGTTCAGTATCTTGCCCATAGAATCCTTCAGTACTGCAACTTGAGGCTTGAATTTTTTTTTCAGTTCTTTCAGCTTGAGAAATGCTGAGTATGTTCTTCCCTTTTGGTTTTCTAACTCCAGGTCTTTGCACGTTTCGTTGTAATACTTTGTATTCTCAAGCTGCCCTTTGAGAGCATGTGTTCAGCTCTTTTACATGATCATTTCTTCCATTCACTTTAGCTACTCTAAGTTCAACAGCAAGTATCAGAGTCTCTTCTGACATCCGTTTGGGTCTTTTCTTTCTTTCTTATCTTTTTAATGAACTTTTGCTTCTTTCATGTATGATGTCCTTGATGTCATCTCACAACTTGTCTGGTCTTCGGTCGTTAGTGTTCAGTGCATCAAATCTAATGGCCTCTAAATTCAGGTGGGATGTGCTCAATAATAGTCACACTCAGTAAGAGAAAAACTAGAAATATACTTAATGTGAGATCAGTTTAGTTTTGCTGCCAAAGTAGTTGTGAACAAACTTGTTTTCAGAGCTTTTGGAATTTTGACGTTGTAGGTAAGGGATTGTGGCTTGCCTTGCATGCTTTCTCATAACCCAGTCCTTGGATTATGGAAGGCACTATAGTGTCATATCTAAGCACTTAGGATTTGATATCCCAGAATCCAAATTTTGGTCCGCCACTCATTAGCTCTGCAACCTTGGGCAGCTTGCTCTCAGAGCCCTCCCTGTTCATCTGTGAAAAGACAATATGGCAGCACCTCCCTCTCATAATTGTGCATGCATTCTAATGAGATAATGTAGGTAGAGCACTGAGCTCAGTGCCTAGCATTTAATAAAAATAGTTCATTAATACTAGATATTTTAGACACCAGAAAAAGAGAGGAAATAATAGTTTTGGAAGTAGTTTTATTTATCACACTTGGAAGTTCCCTAGCATGACTGGTACGTCTACATTCATGGATTCAAGCTCCGTTGTCCAGGTCAGAGTGGCAGTGTTTTGTGGTAGATGTGACCTGAGATTTATTGTGGACATTAGAGATTTATTGTGGACATTACCTGACCTGGTGCAGCTTCTTGTGCCTTCCTGCCTTCTCTTACTCTTGGCAGTAAGGACTGTCTTGGTGTATATTCCCCCACAGGAGCGGACAGGTGTGAAAATGGTTATGATCCAGGATGGCCCATTGCCGACGGGAGCAGACAAGCCTCTTCGAATCACTGGAGACCCATTTAAAGTACAGGTAGGAAAGAAAAATCGGATTCATGCTGATCCTGGATGTGGGAGTTATCACTTGGT
Source organism: Dugong dugon (assembly GCA_030035585.1). Taxonomy (NCBI): domain Eukaryota; kingdom Metazoa; phylum Chordata; class Mammalia; order Sirenia; family Dugongidae; genus Dugong; species Dugong dugon. The sequence continues at coordinate 75,299,652 of CM057471.1, forward strand.
GGTAACCTCTGTAGAGTTTTCATCTCCGTCAAGTGATGATAAAAGTAGATGTTCTCTTATTTAAGGTGTTTTCCCAAAACCAGGTTTGGTTGATGAGAAGAATCTAGAGTTGTGCTGCCCAATACAGGAGCACTAGCCACATGTGGCTATTTAAATTAATTAAAATTAGATTAAAGTGCAGTTCCTTGTTTACACTGGCCATATTTCAAGTTCTCAGTAGCCACGTGAGCATAGTGACTACTGTATTGAACAGTGCCCATACAGAACGTTTCTGTCATCGAGCAGGTTTTGTTGGATAGCACTGATCGTGTGCAGTTTCAGATTTGTTGATCTGTGGTCCACTTAGATGGTGGCTCTTTTTAGCTTCTGTGTGCTTGTTCTCTCTCTAGCCCAGTGGCCCATTTTTGCAAGATTTTCACCTGCGGTTGGAGGGGACCATAGCTGCCAGAGTCACACAAGGCATGTGTGTGCCCTTGTAGCATGTGTATCGTGTCCTGAATTCCCTGCCAGAAAAGCCAGCCCCAGTTGCTAAAATCAGTCAGGGGCTTAGTTTTAAATCACCTGGAGTAGTTCCACCCCTCTGGTTCTTGGTGTCAGCAGGAATGTGAATAGGCTCTGGATGTAGGATTGTACCTGTTCCCGACAAGATACGAATGCACTTTCTTTTCTGCTGGCTGTGTCTGACTTTCCATCGCTGCATTTAGAGCAGCTCTGGATGGTGCATCTTGGTGAGCCAGTCTGCCATCCATAGACAGACAGTGAAGATTACTAGTCACTGGCAAAATATTTCCCAGTTCTTAACCCTATCATTAGCTAAACTCAAATTGAAAGGATTAGTAGTTTTTTTAATCAAGGTACATACGTAAAATAATGGTTTTAAATAGGGTTGAAGTCTTTCCTTGGGCTCCGGTCAGTGATGACAGGCCTTCATTTCCTTCCTGCAAACCAGGGTCATACCCAGGGGTCTTCCTCCCCCCGAGAATCCAGCCTCTTTTCATATAAGCAGGTAGCTTAGAATCAGATTGCATGTGGTCATCCCTCACTTTGCTCATACTCCCTGGCTTGTGGACTCTAGTGCTGCTTTACCCTAGAACTCTTGGGGAGGAACTGTAGATGAAACTTGCTGGAGTGCTGTGCTGATAATAATCATATTCGGACAAGCACAGCTGTATTGACCCAAATGTGGCTTAAAAGAGGGTGGACACTTACCTGTGTGAACAATGGGGCAATAAGAACATTTCATTTAAGGTTTGGTATATACATCCTTTGCCACCAGCTTACCCCTGTCACGTAAGTTGTAGCAAATGAGTCCTCCTCCCACAGCTGAGTTTTTAAGCCCAAGTTGGGAGAGTTCTTGAAATTTCACCTGGTGTCATGTCTTTTTTCAGGGTTTCTATTTGTTGGTTTGTTTTCATAATACCTTTTGTTTGTATTTATGCAGCAAGCCAGAGAAATGGTACTAGAGATCATCCGAGAAAAAGACCAGGCTGACTTTCGGGGCGTACGCAGTGATTTCAGCTCCCGAATGGGAGGAGGCAGTATAGAGGTATGCTTTAATGACAAGTTTACAGGGAAACAAGATTAGATTTAAAGATGTAGGTCACACTTCTATTAGTTATTTAACCTTGAGCAAGGTATTTAACTTTGCCCTGTCTTCAAAACCAGAAGACTGTGCCCACTTCCCAGGGTGACTGTGAGGATGGACTGGGACAGTGTTTACTCATGGCTCTTGCAGTGCCCAGGACAGAGTTGACCCGTAGCAAGGGGAGCCAGACCATTCTTGCTGGTCTTAAGGTTTTCCTTTAAAGTTTGTCCTGCTGCCCAGTTACAGACCAAAGTCCAGGTTTTCTGGTGACCTGTGCTGTGAGTGGATCAACCTTGGAAGTCTGTTTAACTGATGAAGTGAAATGGAATAAAAACCAACCCTATAAAAAAGATTTGTAAAAGCTCTAAGGAGGTCTTGTTTCTCTGTGCCTAGGTGTCTGTGCCTAGGTTTGCTGTTGGCATTGTGATAGGAAGAAATGGAGAAATGATCAAAAAAATCCAGAATGACGCTGGTGTGAGGATTCAGTTTAAACCAGGTTGGTTTTAAAGATTTTAAAAAATCCTTAGTTTTATGGAGGATTATAAAGTACCTGACCAGGGGGTAGGAAAACCAGACGAAATGAAACGGGGAACCCAGGGTGGAAGTGGGGTGAGTGCTGACACAGTGTGGGGATTGCAGCCAATGTCATGGAACACCTTGTGTACAATTTGTTGAATGAGAAACTAATTTCCTCTGTAAACTTTCACCTAAAACAATAAATACATACATGCATACATACCTACATAGCTGACTAAATATGGGTTTTGCTATTAGCCCATTTATGTGTTCTCTGTCTCTCTCGGAACATTCTTTTATCAAGTTACCAATTTAAACTTCTTCATTTCTTTCTTTGTATTTGCTTGGTTACCCTTCTCATGCCAGAATGCTCCAGCCCAGGGGTTTCTGAGCCTTTTTCCTCCACTTGGACTAGTAAAATTGGAGGGAGGAGGGGGCAACATAGCATTTCCAGCTTTTTTTGCAAAATAAGAACTTTTTAAAAATACACCATCTATTGTTATCATAAATATATAAATTTTATGAAATTAAGGATAATTTAAAACTGGGAAAAGGACAAAATCTTAGAATAAATGACAGTTCTTCAAATTGTGTAAATTTATTGTTATAAGCAAAATTTTCTACATTGTCCTTATTTTCCTAATTTCTCTGAACATGAGAAAATACGATGGGCTAATTTTTGGAAACCTTTGCCATAGCTCAACTTTATTTTACTTCACCTTTTTTTTGTTTTTGTTTTTATTTTGTTTCTTAATGATTTCATTTTTAAGTGACTGTAATTGCATAAGGAATGAGTATTGACATGCAACATGTAAAAACTTAGTCACACACATTTCCCTATCAACAAAACTACTCCAGACTATTCCCTGAATCTGGTGTTATTACCCCTTTTGATACTGGTAAGAGTATTGATTGCAAATCACATTGACCTTTGTTTGCTTTTAAAGTTGGTCTCTCCTAAAACCCAACTGTCACCTTGTTCCACAGACGATGGGATTAGTCCAGAAAGAGCTGCACAAGTCATGGGGCCTCCAGATCGGTGTCAGCACGCGGCACACTTCATCAACGAGCTCATTCTGACGGCCCAGGTGGGTCCAGCTCCTGGAGTCTAAATGTCTCACCTGCAGATGGGGAAGGTGACACTCAAGGACTCTCAGGGGGGCTGCACTACAGAGCAGCTGCTGCCTCTGAAGTTGCGTTGTTGGAAGCCAGCACTCCCTGTCAGTTGTCTCCCTCCAGGTTTATAACCATTGGCTTCTCCACATCTGCCACTTTCCTGCCTTCATGTTTTTTGCTAGTTTATTACCGTCATGACTTTATTACTCCCAGAATCTAAATTTTCTTTACACAGTGAATTTCTGACTGTCTAAAGTGTTTGGGAAAATACCATGCAGATTGCCAAGTTTCAAACAATCGGGTATACTTAATGTAAAATTATACTAAATAAAATGTAACCTTTGCTTTGGAAAGCACTTTATCCAGGATCCTCCAAAGTGTAAACCTGTCTTCAAGCATTTGATTCATTTTTGGCGTGTGAGTGAGTTTGTGTAAACTTTGTGATATTGTTAGCATCTCCCGTTTTCAGCACCAAGAATTCTACCTGCCTCCATTAAAAATTGCTCTGGTGAACCAATGTAACTGACGGTCCCTCAAGTATGTAGGACTGAGGAAAGTTTAAGAATGACTGGAGTTGAAGAAAGAAGCAACAGATTGGAAATTGGGAGTCTCGGATTGTAGTCCCAGCTTTGCCATTAGCCATGTGACCTTGGGCAGGCCTTTGAACCTCAGAGCCTAGTTTTCTTGTTTGCAAACTGAGGGTTTTGCACCGGGGTAATGCTCCCCACATGATCCCCTAAGAAATCATCACGCAGTTACTTGCTAAAATTACAAGTTTTTAGGCCCCCACCCCAGAACTACGGGATCAGAATATCCAGGGGTTAAGTTTTAACTGGAGTCCCAGGAATTTTTATGACTAGACAAGCTTAGGAAACAGTCACTAAATGATCGCTAACATCTTTTTAGTAAGATTTTCAGAACCTAGAACTACAGAGAATATGAGATGTTTGAGAGAGAGTTTTGTCCTGGAGAACCTGTGATATACCCAGAAAGTTGGCTGTGTGTCTCTGTGTGTGTATTTTAACATAAATCCCAAAAATTACTTCATTTACTTGTCAGGTGTCTCTCATAAAAACGGAGTGCAGGGAGAAAGCTCTCCAGTTAGCTCTCCGCTGATTTAGATTCTCGATAAATGTTCAGTTTATTCGTGATCAACCTTAGCAGGTTTTGCCAAACATTCTTCACTGTATTGAACTTCCATTCAACTCCTCCCTTCCTTCCCTGAAGGAGCCCTCAGCTTGACTAGATTTGCCCTCAGCATTTAAAAATTTTTGAATAGTACAGCACCAAAGTGGACGAAAAGGACAAAGGCCGGACTGAGATTCGTACTCTCTGAGTGAAAGGAATCTTCCTCCACTGGGTATTAGATTCAGGCTCACTCTCTGTTGCCTGAACAATGCGAGGATGGTTCAGAGAAGCCTTCTGCAGCCCAGACCATGGACAGAAGAGCCTGGCTTGTTCCCTCACTCCCTCCTTTCTGAACTAGCTTTGAGTGATCACTCTTGAACACATTTCTGCTTTTTCTTGGGAGTGGGGACAAACAGTTTTTCTTTAAAAATCCTTTCATCTTTGTTGCTGGTTGGATTGCAAGGTATTCTGACTCATACTGCAGTGTCTGAATTGTTCTTTCTAGCAGCCTGGTCGGGGGAGGACCAGGAGTCACACATGCCACTCATGTCACTTTCAAATGCCTATGGCTCTTCAGCGTCTAGTATCTGGCTTCTCATAGTCCCAGCATGTGACAGTCACAGGAAAGAGCAGCCTTAGCCTCGAGGAAAAAACTGATTCTTGATGCCTGTAGATTAGGGCCCAATAATTAAAAACTCAAGGGAAAAGGTAGTTGGGCTTCAGACTTTCAAATTTATATCTGACTGCCTGGTTTAGTTGGATGTATTTGTGCTGTTTATGTAACCATGTGTGTTTCTACACACACATCCTCCTCCAGTACACTTGTGATTTGTGTTAATTCTGGTTTTAAAGAACACTTCAGAATTTGAAATGTGGAAAAGTGCTCTGGTTCACTATTCTAATGTGTAGCAGTGATTACATCTTGTCACTTAACCTCCTCCTTGAAGAAGATGAAAAGTGGTGGTGATAGTCATGGCAGAAAGTGTCACAAGAGCCTTGCTTCCTTCCCAGGAAAGAGATGGCTTCGGTGGCCTTTCGGTAGCCAGAGGAAGAGGCCGCGGCCGAGGTGACTGGAGCATGGGAACCCCTGGTGGCGTGCAGGAAGTTACATACACGGTGCCAGCAGATAAGTGTGGCCTTGTCATAGGCAAAGGTAAGAGACAGATGGTGGAATTTTGCATTCTCTTTCCAAATGTTTCACCTGAGGAAAATAGATCACGTATATCTCCAGAGCATGAATTTAAGTCTGTGCTGGAGTTGACTAAGCTTGCCGTGTCTATGGCATGGCTGCCTTCTGCGTGGGTCTTCTCTGAGGTCCTGATCCGACCTGTAATAAATGGAGGCAAAGGGAGTTTTTCATTTTTAATATAGACAAACTCTTAAGTGAAACCCCACTGCTTGTTGAACCAGCTTAGGTTGTTGAAAAGTTGCCCTGCACATGATAGAGAGCCTCTGAATGTTTGCTGATTGACTGATTAGTAGTTAACTCACCTCCACGTAACTAGGAGGAACAGTTCAGGTGATTTCCTCAAGTGAAGATTGCTTTCTGATGAGCAGTTCACTTCTTCCCCTTACTGGATTTGAGTATTTGGTCTGTATTGACACAACACGTGAAAAGGGTTTTTAATCCTTTCAGCACATTCACCATGAGTAACAGACACTCTGGGAAGGAAAATAAAAATTGATTTGTTTCTAGGTATTTTAGAGAACATTAGATAAAAGCCCTCATTAATGACCAGTGTAACGCCTTCTAGTCCTTCAGTGAGAAACAAGGGAGAGAAGCAGGCAGGTTTCTAGACTGTCATTACTGGTTCATTTAGGCTGACCTTGGGACCAAGAAAAGCTGCTGAGAGCAGGGTGGTGGCTCGTGGGGGCCCTTCCTGAGGCAGTGGGGCTTAACTTTTCTATGAGGTATAAGTAGGCCTCCCCACGAAGCCTTGCTGCTGGCAGGAAGCTGCCGTTGGCATTGGGTTTTGTTTTGTATGTGCCTTCATTATGTATTTAACAGCATGTGGAGGACATAAATACAGTCTTCTCCCGAGAGCATCTCACATTTCTTTGATCACCAAACATCTCTAAGCTGTTTGAGGGATACTTAGTATTCCACAGAACATGATTGGGGAACATCTTCACCAACAGAAAGAGACCTGATGTTGCTGAGCCTGTCCTAAGGAGCTAGGCAGGGTAGGACTTCTCCTGACCCTCATTCACCACCCGGAATCTGCCCTTGTCTTGGCTTGTGTATAATGTGTGCTTTATGCCCTTCCAAAACGTTTATCTCCTCTGTGTAGTCTTTTATATTATTAACCTCTCGGGTGGTAGAAGCAAGGTGAGTTTGTTTTAATTTTCTGGCAGGGTATAGATGCTGAGAAGTGTTAAATGGATATAGTGAGCTTCTCAGAATGCTGTGATAAGTCAGATGTGCCATCCAGACCATCAGCTTGACTGCCATGAGTTTAAATCCAGTTGCTGCACATTGGTTGAGAAGCAGATCTAGGTTTTCTTGCCTTTTTGTCAGTAAGGTTTTTTATTTGAGAGTGTTTGTCTCCTTTAGACCCTGGCAAAGCCTTGCTGTCTTCACTGTGGCAGTTCCTTATAGTCAATGAAATCTTCATGCTCAAAGAATAGCGCCTTCGTTTGCCCTCTGCAGAATCATCCTGAGTAGTTGCTTAGAGGAAAGTGACAGCAGAGTGAGGCAGGAACCAATTGCTGTGGTGGCACACAATAGCAGGCTCCAGAAGCTTCCTTGCCTGGGGGGGCGGGGAGTGTCTTTCTGTGCCTTCCCCAGGTGTGATTATTTCTTCCTATTGGGAAAGGCACTGGGTGGTGCTGAAGGAGAGGGGCCTGTGCAGAGTCAGGCCCTGCTCCCCAACACTGGGCTCCAGGCTCCCCTCCAGGCCTTGGACAGACACTACAGCCTCCGCAGGCCCCTGCTGGATTTCCATGATAAACACAGCAATACTGACAGATAGTGTGGCCAGCCCTGCTCTTGTCAGCCAGGCCTTTTAGCAGGTTTGATTAATTGCTTTACGATTTCACGTCCAGCCGGGGAGCCACTGGTGGGTCGCCTCTGCCCCCCATGAGGTAGAAGAATGGAGCAGGCTGCTGAATGAGTCTATAGACAGCCACCATGTGCCAAGCTGGTGACCTCATTTTGAAGGAAGATGAACTTAAATTAACTCCTTCCGGCCCCATGCAGTTTTGTGGTGCCTGCCTCCCCCTTATTAGCATGTTCCCAAGGCCTGGGGAAGAAGGGACTCTGGGGCTGCTGGTGGAAGTGCCTGATGGGGAGGGCCTGGGGGGCTTGACTGTCTGGCCCTGCAGTTCTCAGGCGCAGACACACGCGCCCTTTTGTGCTCTTGCCTCCAGATCTGTGCCTTGGAACCAAGTGGCCTCTGGGCAGATTTGTTAGTTGTTTGGTTGGGTGTGCGTACAAATGGTCTCCCTTTATTCTTTGCTAGTCACTGCCCCCCAAAAAGGCTCCTGCCCAGGAGCAAAGCTGCTCACTTTTCACAGTACAAAGAATAAAATCCCATGACCTTTGAGTGAAATGCGCAGTTACAGGGCCAAAATGGGGCTTGTGCTTTATCTGGCAAAATGACGTTGCAGAAGATTTTGCATTGGTAGGTTCTGAGATGTAGGGGTGCTTTTCTTAAACTGCAGTACTTAAAAAAAAAAAAAAAAACCTGAGCACACACTTGGTTTTGTTTTGGTTTTTTGTTGTTGTTTGTATTTATTTTTTTTAACTTTTAATTTAAAACCGTCCTAAACTAAACCAGGAAACCCTGGTGGCGTAGTGGTTAAGAGCTACGGCTGCTAACCAAAAAGCCAGCAGTTCGAATCCACCAGGCACTACGTAGAAACCCTACGGGGTAGTTCTTCTCTGTCCTTTAAGATCGTATGAGTCAGAATCGACTCAATGGCAATGGCTATGGGTGGGTAAACTAACCCAACCTACCTACTGCCCAAGCCAATGTTAAATGAAGCTTTGTCTGAACGCTCTAGACCAGTCTCCTGGTTTCCATCCTAAAATGCAATGGCTGTTCAAACTGCCTTCAGAAGGCTCTCTGAACCAGGCATCCTTTTTTCTTGTTGAGCCCTGTAGAATCCTGTTGTCCTTGCAGTTTGAGGGATTAATATAAGAATGTGCATTGTGTGCACACTCTGGGTGTCCCCCTTCTTACCTACTCACCTGACAGGTTGTTCATCCTCAGACGTGGTTCTCCTGCCCCTCCAGTGGCGGGGGAGACGTGGGCTGTGTGAAGGATTGTGGATCAACAATGAAAAGACAAGTGTCATTTTAAGTTTGTTGACTTTGGGTGGACAGGGATGGCATGGCAAGCCATTGGTGTTTGCTTTTCATCTTTCGTGGCTCCCTGCTACTCTATATCAGATTTTTCACAGATTGTCTTTTTCCAGTTTTGCAAAATTCTGTGCTGTAAGTTTTCCTTGTATTCTGGCTTCTTTCCCCTTCCCCTCCCTAGTTGAGTGGACCTGATCTGTAAGTTCTGTGAAATTTCAAAAGAAGAATCAAACCATTGTTACTTTGGTGGAGCTTTGTTAACGCAGATTTCATTAACAGACTGGGACTCTCACAGGTTTTTCAAAGAGTCCAACTAAATTTTCATTAGCCCCACTCCACCCAGGCCTCTGTGGCCCCCCACCTTCTGGCTGCCTCTGGTTGCCTCTGTCTAGAACCGTCCCCCATGGAGGAGGCAGGGACTTGAGAAGTGGCAGGATGGGATATTAAGGCATTGTTCAGGCCTGTGGCCGTCTGTTTGACATGTGGAGGGAGGGAGAGAGAGAAAGCGGAGGTGCGGTGGCCCACACCATGGCTGAAGGCCCCCTTCTGTCCTGCAGGGGCCATTAGGGTGCCATTCTTGTGCTGAGAGAATGGAGGGCTTTGCCTGGGCTGAGGCCCTTGGCTGGGTGGGAGCAACTGCAAGCTGACCTCCATGGAGTGAACTCCATGGTGTGCAAATCCATGTGCCAGGTGCTGAAGGTGGCCTCCTTTCCCAAGGGGCTCGGGCCTCAACCTGAACATAGTTGGTGGGCAACTCAGTGCTTCTGGAGAAGAAGCTGAGATGGAACTGTGCAGGTGCCTTGTGATATTCATGGCCCCATAGGCTTTATTCTGGCAGCTTGTTTTACAAAGTGCCATGGTTTGTGTTAGAACCATTTTTTAAAGTGAATAGAAAGTACTTCTCTGCTCTCAAGGTTAGTGTTGGTGTGCAGAAAATACCATTTCATCTTCTGGAGTAAAATACTCCCAAAGGAGGAGAGGTTGGCACGTTTGAGTTTGCCACAATTGCCACTTACTCTTCTGTCGTGTGTTTTCCTGCTTACAGGGGGTGAGAATATCAAAAGTATAAATCAGCAGTCAGGAGCACACGTGGAGCTTCAGCGTAACCCCCCTCCCAACACTGACCCCAACCTGCGAATATTCACCATCAGGGGAGTTCCTCAACAGATCGAGGTGGCCAGACATCTCATAGATGAGAAAGTTGGTGTACGTACAAGGTCCTTTCCCCACCTCTGGCTTAATAATAGCTGGATTTTCTTTTGGATGCCCAAAGTACCTGTTTTTCCCAAGAACCTTGTTCTTCCTGTGCCTTTCAGTCTTCACATCACCATTTTGCAGAGGGGAAAGATCGGAGGCCCAGGGAATACCTGGGCCAGGCCCAGAAGCTATGAAGGAAGCCTCCGGGCAGAACTCCCCAAGGCCGCAGAGCTCAGTCCCCAGAGCCGTGTCCCATCAAGGCTTAGATGAGCAGCTGGGGCGGCAGCTTCACCGCAGCACTGCCCTGGACTCCTGCTGGCATTGCCCTGGCAGCCAGGCCTGCAGGCAGCTTTCATTGACTCTGGCTTTAGTTTCAGGCACCTCAAAGCAGATAAAGAAAGGGAGTGTTGATGGAGGACAGATTGGCCACTGCTCACCTCAAAGGGGACGTAGAATGGCAGAAAGAGCCTTGGGCCAGCCTATATTGACGGGAGAGTCTAGCAGGTTGGTCCCTACCCCCAGGGTGACATGCCAGGGCAACTGTGGTGGTGCCTGTATTGGCCGTGTGGTGTTACTGGTCATTCAGGGGGCAAATAAAATCCCCTGTGGGGAAGGAAGGCTAGTGTGAGTGCCATAGGCTGTCTTAATTTCACTGGGCTCTATCTCCCCAAAAGCTGTGGTTTGCCTTGGGGTGGTCCTGACCAGAGGGCAGAGGGCACAGGCACAGCCAGCAGGAAGTGAGAATTCCCTCTGTGTCCATGACAGGGTACCAGCCTAGGAGCACCTGGAGCCTTTGGACAGAGCCCCTTCAGCCAGCCACCTGCTACACCTCATCAAAAGTGAGTCTTTTACATTGGTCTTGACTGCAGAAATTCCCAAGAGGTCCTGCTTTCCCCTTTCCGGCTACTTCTAGGGAATGCCAGCCAAAAGCCTGAAGCTGTAGGTGTGGGGAGGACTCAGTTAGCTATAACGGTCCCTCTGCCCTGTCCTTAGCCCACTCTGGCCAGTGATGATGAGAGCCTTCCCAGAAAGCAGAGGGTTTCTAGTCATTACCAGCATCCTCGAGGGGAGCTCACAACCTTGAAGCTAGGGATGGATTTTTTTTAAAGTCTTTCTTTTGTTTGGGACTTCAGCCATTGTTTTTTTGTTTTTTTTTTTTTTTCACCTTCTTACAGCACCTTTCCTCCAAGGAGTTCAGGGTGCTTCCCAAACATTGCTGCTAAAGTGAATGGAAATCCCCACAGCACCCCTGTGAGGTAAGTGACCTGCTGTTATTCCAGCCATGCAGTTCTTCTTCAGTGGACAGACAAGACTAGGGTCATCCCCTGGCCACTGCCACTGCCAGCAGACAGGAGATCATTGTGTTGGCTAGGGGATGCGGAGGGGGTGAGCAGTGAAGAGAGAGACCACAGGGACGTGGGAGGTGGATCCAGGTGAGGAAGAGGAGGGGATGTGACCTAGACTGGAACAACTGACTCTTTTGTTATTCACAGTGGTCCACCGGCCTTCCTGACCCAGGGGTGGGGCAGCACCTACCAGGCGTGGCAGCAGCCCACACAGCAGGTCCCAAGTAAGTGACTCAGGTAGAGGTGGGGACTGGCACGCCACTACAGAAAAGCTGAGGCTCCCAGAGGCCTTAAGTGATGGACCTGAAATGCCCTTGTTCTGACTCTTGTCTGATAGATCCAGGATGCCCCTCCCCAGAACTGTAGGGAAGCCCCTACATTGTGCCACTGGGGACCACCAGCAGGCCCTACACTGAGGGAGTGTGCAGGCAGGTGCCAAGGAAGGCTAGAAAGAGAATGGCTCTCTCCAGCCCACCTTCTCAGGCCTTTCTTTCCTATCTACTCTTTCCTTCTCAGAGCAGCGGGCTTCTGTTGTTTTTGTTTTTCACAAGTGGATTCTTAAGACCCCTGGGTCAGGCTGAGCTTCCTTGTGATCTGAGCTGGGCCTGTCTTGCAGCCCAGAGTTCTATCCTGTCACGCTCTGCTCTCCCCAGCACCCCCCTGCTTGTCGGGTGCCCTTACTATTCCCCTCTTCTTACCTCTAGTGACCATCTCCCTCTCTTCTCTCCAGCACCTTCTCAGAAGAGGGCTCCTTCTATCTCCTGGACTGTTCAAAAAGCCAGCAATTAGAGAATTAGCTCAGCTGAGCGATGCCTCTCCAGGAAGGCTGACTGTAAGAGAGGAAGTCCTTGTGTGGGTGCAAATCCGCCCCCACATTAGCTTCAGGAGTCATTCACAGCCTTCAAAAAAAAAAAAACAAACCCTAATCTTAGTAAAATTCAGGTTGTTTTGACCCACCTGAAGTTCCAGCCTCTTGTTGTTTGGAAAGCATTCTTTAACGTGTATGCAGGTTACTCTGTTTACAGTATGCTAGGCTGTAGGACCAAGCGTTTTGATTTCTCTAGCCAGGGTCTGAGCCCAGTTTCCAGGGTTTTACCACTGTATCCTTGAGTGGAGTTCTGCCTGTGTGCGCAGCCCCGGGCCTCCCCAGCGAATGCCACAGCAGGACGGACACACCCCAGGCAGTGTGCAGGCCATGTTTGCAGCCTTAGACACACCTCGCCCCTTGTCTGGGGCTCCAGGTTTGTCATCTCTGAAATGAAGGGTTTGGGTTTGGGTTTGGGTTTGATTCCTAAAGTATCTTCAAGCTCTGATATCACATAGTTGTATTTTTCTCTTTCTTCCCCAGTACATTATTATGAGACTTCCAAACATGCAGAATATTGAGAGAGTTTTACACTGAACACCTACACACCACCTAGGTTCTACTGTGAATGTTTTACTGTACTTGCTTTATCCCGAAGTCCAGGTGTGTTTTGTTTCCTCCATTGCTTCTTCACTTTGCTCCCGTGTCTCCTCACCTCACATGGGATGCTTTCTCACAGCGCAGTCCTAATATGAGGGAACACCCCAGGAAGCAAGGTGACCAGGGTCGAGGTCACATTTGCCCCGATTGTGCCAGGGCAGAGGAAGACCCGTGAGAAGCCCTACAGTACTGGGGGTCTGTGCCTTTGTGTTGAGGCCTGAGACAGAGGACACGCCCTTCTCTTTAAGAGGGGGAACTGACCCCTAGGAGCATGATTTTGCAGGGGTCCCTGGGTGAAAAGGGCATAGGGCAGATGCTGTTGCCCGGCCCCAGGCATGCCAGGATGAGTTGGCAGAGGCGTGCGAGGACGAGTGAGAGAAAGCTCAGAGAAGTTCAGTCGCCACTGTTGGCCAGCCTTCGTTTGTGGTGTTGGGCTTGCTTGCTTGTTTGCTTGCTTGTTTGTGTGATTTGGGAATTGAGAATTGGTTTTGGTCAGTGGAATCTCGTTTGGAAGAAAAATCCTGCTTGCCCACACCCTCCATGTCTGATGGAAATGTTTTTGCTGCCCAAATCCCTCACTCCTAGCCCTCTCCAAAAACCAGGTCATTCTGTTTTTAGCTTCCTATTCCCTTCCTGCTGTAGTGGGAGGAGGAGGGGAGTATCTTCTCCCCTTGTTTATACCCCCCTTGCTCCTTTCCCCAGCCCCACACGCATTTAAATGGAATGATCGGCCTCTTGTCCATGTTCTTCTCAATCTTCACTAAATTAACTAGTGGAAAAAACATTTTTCTGTGAGATGTTCCTGTCCACCTGCTGCTGACTATAATTCTAATAGAAGAAGACATTGAAGGGGGCCTTTTGTGGGCCTTAGCAGGTGGACACTCAAACCAGCCCTGACCCCTGCAGAAAGAAAGGTCCTGACTTGTACCTCTGGTCAAATCTTTTAACCCTCTTTCATGCCTCTGGGCAGGATGCTGCTGCTCGATTCCCCCCACACTAAGCGTACCTCCCCATCTTTACTGCTTCAGGCCCACCCAGTGTAGAAAATGCTCCAGTATTATGCATGGAAGAAAAGGGCTGGAAGAACCCCCACACATCCTCTTTCCCCCTCCTGCCACCCCAAAAAGGCTTGGGGCCACTTCACAGGTGCTGGCCATGGCTTTTCATCCCCCTCTACCAGGTGTCCATTGTCTTCCTATCATCGTCTTCATTACAGTCTCTAGGCAGTTTCCTTACCTGCTTGTCCAGAGGTAAAGCCCTCAGCCTTTGAACAGAAAGGCCAGGCTGAGAGTGTGCTCAGAGCACTTTGGATTCTTTGTCCCGTTTGAAGGCCAGATCCAGGGAGCTTAGGAACAGCAGTCACTCTGCCTCAGGGCTCTCTCCGATGAGGCTCCCTCTGAGGGAGGGGCAGCCAGTCTGCCCAGCCCACCCTTATGGGGAACTCCCATTTCCCCGTCAGCCAGGCCAGAATTTAGTTGTACACTTCCTCCCGCACCTGCCATAGTCCATTGCCTGGGTGGAGACCCTTTTGAATGTTGAGATGTCACCTTCTCCTGAGGCCAGCCTGCTGCCACCTTCTTCCCAGGTCATAAGGCCTGGGGCAATGTGTGGGCCCTCAGGCAAGTTGGAGCAAGTGCAGAGAGTAGGGCCTGGAGTCAGCCGGGCTGGGGGCTGAGGCTGTGAGGAAGCCAGGAAGGCCTGACTGCTTTTGTGTTCTTCGCACAGGCCAGCAGAGCCAGCCGCAGAGCAGCCAGCCTGACTACAGCAAGGCCTGGGAAGACTATTACAAAAAACAGAGTGAGTGGATGGGCCTCCTTAACAAGCAGGTTCCCAGTAAGAGTCCCCTCATTCCTGTAGACTTTACTTGTCAATGGTTAGATGTAATTTTTTTTTCTCCCCAACCTTTTCCCCCTGTGACTTGATCTCAGTACCTAACTTCGTCTACCTCTCCTCCCCATCTGTTTGTCTTGTCAGAGGAGACGTAGTGTAGTTGCTGACCACAGGGCTGTGTCTCTGCCCTGGCAAAAGCCTGCCATCCTCTCCTGCTCCTCTCTGCTGTCCCCAAGGCTGGATTCTGAAGGGCCTAGAAGGGGCGTGGCACCCAGACACACGTATCGTCAGATCTCTGTCAAGGCGGTTCCTCTTTAGAACCACACGATTCCTGTGTGGCCCATAGACCCGGTCCCAGGTCCATTGGGCACTGCTTCATCAGAACTCGGCTCAGCTGCGTGTCTTGTTTTATGGCTTTGTCTTGCTGCTGCCTGTCTCTTGGTGGCCGTTTCAGAGCAGGTGAAGAGAAAAGAGATGATGAAGGGAGCCTAAAATTGGAGTGGGTGCTGGGTTGTGGTTTTTTCCTTCTGAAGTAAGCTCTTTTTTTCCTACTGTGCCAGAAACTGAACAAGTCTTGAAAAAACGGAGGGGGAAAGCTACAAAAAAAAAAAAAAAAAAAACCCTGGTGAATCATTTAAAATTAGTACTAAACCCCTCATTTATATTCCAAAAGTACTGAACCAGAGTATTTGGTATTCTTTGAAGAGAATGTTCATATGTTTTAAGTCTGAAGGATGTTACTTGCTGTTTGAAAGCACTCAGGTCAAAGGTCTGTCAAAGAAACACCCTGGCCAGGAGGCATGCTGCAAGATGTCATCATCATCGTGGTGGGGGTGGTGGGTACGTTACAGGTCAGATTCCAGTCTTCCTCAGACCTCCCAACTCCACATTCCAAGACCCACGTGGGCCTCTGTTTATTTCAAGCTCTCCAAGGGATTTGGATACCCTGAGTGGACTTGCACACACGCACACACGCGTGCGCACACACAAGCTAGGAGCTCCCCTCCTTTCTCTGTTGTCCGGCACTGGGAGCTAACTAGGGCAGGCAGACAAATGCAGAAAATGTGGTTCTGCAGTGAGAAGACTGATATGCAGGTTTCCTAAGGACATAGCAGGGATCGGGTGACAGAGGCATGACACACTTTTACCATGCCAGATAGCCCCGCATTACAACAGCATTCCTCAACATCAGCCTCTCCGCCGCCATTACCTTCCAGGTGTCCAGAGGGAGCATCGGGCATTTGTTCCAGGTGCTCAAAACCCTTTGGGAAGGGACCTACCAAGCTCACAGTGTCCGTCACCTCCCCCATAATTGCATCCCTGCTTCTGCTAACCCATGTTTCTTCCTTTGTCAATCAGGTCACGCTGCCAGCGCTGCTCCTCAGGCCAGCTCCCCACCGGACTACACAATGGCTTGGGCGGAATATTACCGACAGCAGGTTGCTTTCTACGGGCAGACACTAGGGCAAGCTCAGGCCCACAGCCAGGTCCGTAGCCAATCACCAGCACTACTGGTACTTCCCAGCCCCCTTCTCTCAAGCCTTCTGTGTTTTCTGACCCAGGGAAGAGCACTGGGCTACGGTGGGAAAGCCCGGGCCCCAGGGCTGCTTAACATGGCCACTGTCTGCTGAGGGCTGCTACAGCCTCTCTTCCCCCTCCTAGCTCCAGAGAGGAACAGTTTGGGTCAAGTAGGGCAGGGAGTTGGTTTGGCAGCCTCTTCGAGGAAGTGCCTGATCTCCCCTCAAATGCAGGACCCGGACTTTAGTGCTAAATAGTACTCTTTTCTCTCGCTGGGCCTGAGTTTTTCCAGTTATAAAATGAGAGCTCCAGGCACAGATGACTCTGGGCAAGTCTGGCACTGTGTGGTGTTTGTAGGGACTGTGGAGGGTATTCCCCAGCCCTCCATTCTTGAGATGGTGATGTGGCCAGGCTGTGCCCTTGCCCTTGGTCAGCAGTGAGAGGCAGGACGAGGGTGAGTCCACACTTTCTGAGGGTTGGGCAGGGGGCACACATAAACCCAGAAGGCTTCCACCACTGTGTCCAGACAGAGGCCAGAAATGGAGTTCTTCTTAAAGTAGGGAAGCAGGCCCCTGAAGGGCATATTTCAGGTACATTTTTCAGGGTGGCCTGATGCCGGTCAGGTTCCCGTGGACCGTGTGCCGGTCCACTCAGGCCCTGCACCAAAAACTGGTTGAGCATCTCACTGCCAAATTGACTGTGTTTAAGACCCACGGGAACAAGTGTCAGGGCTGGTGGGTGACCGAGGAGAGGTATCACTCATTCACACCCCTCTCTTCGCCCAGTATCCCCAGGGAAAGAGAAGCCCCAGGACCTCATGCTCAAGAGGGATTTTGTCTGGTCCAGATCTCGTGACGTGAGACCCTGGGGGAAGGTGCTTAGACATTGGCCCGTCTCTGTGTGTTGTCGCCTGTTGTGGAGCCAGAGGGGAGAGAGGGTGACCTGTCACCTCCCACTGACGGAAGCCTCAGACACAGGGATTGAGAATTTGCCATCACAGACTAACTTTCTTCTTTCCCCTTCCTTCCACAGGAGCAGTAGAACAATGTCCTTGCGGCTGTTTTTTCTCCCTTGAAATCATTGTGAAAGAAGACCTGTTTGTAACAGAGGTTTTTAGATTTGCAGACCTTTTGATGATGAACCTTTGTTTTGTTCTGTGAAACACTATGTTTAGATTAACAGATTTTTTCTAAAAATCGGGAAAAATTAGTTACTAAAAATTGCTGATAATTTTTGTTTCATCATTTTTGTCGTTATTTCAAATGTGTGAGCTCTGGGATTCTTTTTGGAGCAATACCTGCGCAAATTCAGGCACCAGAATGTACCTCAGAGCAGTGACATTTCAACATGGTGTTTTTTGTTTTGTTTTGTTTTGTTTTTTGCGTGTCTTTTTATTTACAGTTTTTTTCTGTTGCAACAGAAAGTGGCTTGGAAGTCTTAGGTGGTATGTAACAAATCCTTTTTAAAAAATTTTAAACAGTATTTAAATATTCTTAAATGTGTAAATTCATTAGATGTTTTACTTCTAATTTCTTGTATCTTGGCTGTCTGGTTTTACTGCATTTTTTAAAAAACTGAACTATTATGTATTGTAATTAATTATGTGAATTCTGAATTGAGACAGATAATTGTATTGCTGTCCAACAGGAACTGGGAGGGGCATTTTATAGGGTTTGTATAATTTCTAGAGTTCTAAAGGGGTAATATAAAAATGTGTTCATGTTTTTAGCATACATTTTTTTCATGTCTCCATCACCCGTTGCAATTGTGTATCTAAGACCTCCAAGCTTGTTTTAAAAACAAAACAAAAAACCTTTCTCTATTCTCTCAGAAATATAAATACTGTTATTTTTAATATTAAAAAAAATTCAATATAACTTTTAACAAACACTGTGGAACATTAAACCGTATAAAAATGTAGTAACTATTTTTTAATTCCAAGGTGTTTTTTGCTTTTTTCTTTTAAATATTTTCTTAATATTTGTCAGATTAACTAGATGAATAAATAAATCTAGTATTAACCACGGTATGAATTAATTTTGATTTAATAAAAGGGATAATATGATTTTCAATGTTTACTGTAGTGTATCTTGTACAGATAACATGTATTTTTAAAGGAAAAAAAAAAAACGGAATTGAAGCTATTTTTTCTTGCATTTTTAATTGACCTGAGGGACATTCCGTTTAAAATGTACTGAAGTTACAGTTTCTGGTTTTTTCTCCTTATTTTCCTTATAATGCTTGAAATGTCTAACTATTAAAAAAGACAATTTGAAAATGTTATGCATGATGTTTAAAAAGAAGTGTTCTTTTTATTTGACTGACAATTCATTTTACACTCTATATAATAAAATTCCCACAAGACATCTTGTGGGCAAAGGATTTTTAGTCCGTTTGCTTTCCCTTCACTTGTTCCTTCCTCTGCCCCCTGCCTGCTGCCACCAGAAATGGAAAGAGATAGAGGATTCTTGTAGTTCTTGGCCGATCATCTTGCCTTGCATTCGGCCGACTTGGTGCACAGCCTAGATTACTAGCTCCTTTTTAGGCTAAGTTTATGAAATGGCTTTATATAATTTGATAGTCAGACTTGAGAGCCTTGGTTACGGTCAGCCCCTTACCTGACACGTCTAAGCATCTCTTGAAGTGGTGTGGCACAGAGAAGTCAATAACGAGTTTCCTCACACGGAGGCACTGTCTTCCCAAGTGGAGCTGGAAGATTCACTTAAGGGGGTCATATCAAGCGGTGGTAATCAGCTCTGCAGCTGCATGAGCACACTTTCCTGTAACTGAGTCAGCCCAGTGCCCCTCTTCCCTCCACGCTTCCCACCGCCCCCTCTTCAGCACACACGCTGCCGAAATTAGAAATCATGATCTAAACGTGGTCATCATCTGGTCTTGGCCTTTTGTACTTGGCTGCTGCTGCTTTCCAAAGTTGTCTGATTCATGTTTCTCTGGCTGCGGCTGCTTGTGACCCTGCTCCCTCCCTGTCCCCAGCTTTCAGGCTATGGCTAGATGGTGGTGACATCTATTCTGTCACCATCATGGGGCATCGGGTTGCTGGGAGACCTGGAGAGTAGCAGCCAGTGCCACGATTTGGTTTTGTTGTTTTCATTAAGGAAAAAAAAAAAGTGTCCTTACCCATAGGTTTAAGTCATGGAGGGTCCTGTATTTTCAGGTCACGTTATCTCAGTGTGTGGACCCTAGACCGGAGAGAGAATTGAGAAAGATCAGCCGTTAACATTTTTTTTTCTTCTCAGTTTCCCACTGAATGAAGCAACTGGTTTGAACACAGTTCTCCACTTTAATATTTGAATATGCTCTGCCTTAGCTGTTAGCCTGTACACATGAGTCATCTCTTAATTTAGATGCATGGTTCTGTTTCCATCCTGTTCAGAACCCTCCTGGCTCGTACTTGTGTGTGGCTTTCCAATTCTGGTCCCTTTTCTTTTTTCTACCCCAAGCTCTAAGAGGAGGGGGAAAAAAGCATCTGTGGCTCCTTTAGGCCAAAAAAGGGTGTGGAGAGCAGCCCATCTGCAGCCCTTCCGCGGCCTGTTGAGTGCCGGAAGACAAAAAGGAGATGTGGCATCTTTAACTACACCTCTAGAGAATCGAATTTGACATTGAGAAATTGAATAGTAAAAGCCACTTGGAAAGAAGGGGGAGGGAGTCAAGCAAGAGGAGGGCATAAACGCTGATGATGGTAATGGGAATTAGGGAGAGGGCATTACAGAGAAGACTTCCTTCTAATTCATCTTCCAAGCTCTGTGCCAAAACAGCATTTGGCATGGTTCACAGGGAGCGATTGTGTGATAATGAACCCTAAGGTGTCCCTTAATTGAAGACTGAGCATTGCGGTTTGTGCCAAGAGTCATAAATGGTGCAGGCTTGCGGGAGGATGCATTTTCTTAAATGTATCGGTAAGTACAGATTAGCGCTTGTCCCCAGTGAAATGCCCATACTATAAATTATGGAAATATCTCTCTCTCTTGCTCTGATGCAACCTTTTATTGAGGGGTGGGTGCGGGGTGCAGTACAGCAGGAGGCAGGGGGGAAAGTTTGCAAGCATATGAAATTTGGCCTCATTAAGATGGCGCCCATGGAAGATGGCTTTTCATCAGCAGTCTGGTGTCCTAGAAGGCTAAAGTGCTTGAAATGTACCAAGTTCAGCGATTTGTTCCATTAAGAAAGCTGCGTAGTCATCACTGAGAGGACAGTCTGTGTGTTGGGAGGGGAGCGGGCAGGGCAGGGCTGTCTGTTGTTAGAACTCTTGCCCAACCACCCCACCACCACCACACATGCACACTTGGCCTCTGCCAGCCACCCAAGTTCAGCATTCACCAAGGACCCAACTGGGCTGTTCCTAACCCCAACTAAGATTTTTTGCTGGGAGTGGGTAGTTCTCTAGCCAAGGTGTCTTGACCAATTCCCCTGGCCTTCACATCAGGTAGGAGGCACTGTTTCTCAGTGTCCCTCTCAAGTGGTGACCATCCAGGATGACCAGCAGCCCCACAGCAGGGTTGGCTGGGGCACAACTGGCACATTGCAGAGCCTGGTCCAAGAGGCTGTTTAGGCACCATGGGGCTTCAGCTTCCAGCTGGCTACAGTGGTGCCATTTCCCAAGCCCCACTTCTGGTCCATTGGGGACCAGCTGGGGTTTTTTAAGATGGGCTAATGCAAATGGTCCTGATAGACTCTTAGAGATTAATGGCCAGAAAGTGGCTTGACACTCAATTCCACAGGGCCTCCTGGCCCCAGGTCTGTATCTTGTGGAAGGTGGAAGGGGAAATGAGGACGAGCCCTCATCAAGCTTGAAATGATGGTAATCTTTGCTTTCCTTTGTCTTGAGGGTCTTTTCACTGCATCTACCAAGGGAATTCAGGCCCTTTCCAGGCATCTCCTTTGATGGTCTTCACACCCTGGGAGGCGACAGAACTAGCCCTCCCATTTTACAGATGACAGCCCAGAGTCAGGCTGAGTGACCTGCCCATGTTCGCACAAGTGTATAGGGGCCAATTCTGTGCCAAGTTCTATCTCCGTCTGGGGCTTCAGGACAGAGCATGACAGCTACCCACAGGGAGGTCACAGTCTAGTGGGAGAGACGCTTTGCAGTCACCACCAACTGAGGTAGTTGATATGCTGAGGAAATGGTCCTAAAAGTGTTGAGCACCAACCATGGGCCAGGCCCTGTGAGTGCATTGTCTCCTTTTCTGTTAAGGAAACGCTATTATCCCATTTAGAGGTTCGAATAGGTCTTGCCAGAGTCATATCATGGGTATGTAGGTGGAAGAGCCAGGGCTCAAACCTCAGTCTGACTGCAACACCTGCCCTCTTAGTCACTCCCCTGGGCAGAAACAGGTGCGTGTACAAGGTACACCTGTCTTGGTTCTGGAGGGACCCAGGGGGTTCAGCCCACCTAAGATAAGAGTGTAAGGTGTAAATGTTTACAAGCTCAAACTTGAGTTTGAATCGTCTCTCCACCACTCAGCAGCTGTGTGACATAAGCCAAGTTATTTAACACTCTGTGCCTTGGTTTCCTCATCTACAGTCTGGGCACAACTACTGCCTGACCATGGGGCTGATGTATATGTAAGGGCACTTGACACCTAGCTCACGATTAGCACTCAAGCAATGGCAGCTAACAGTAATTGTGTCCAGGGCTTCTGACTGCTCCGGTGCCTTCTTCTGTTCCACTATGAGCCCCAGGGAGACTGCAATCTGAAAAGGTGTCAGGCTCAGCACTGACCCTCTAGCTTCTGGGCATCAATGGTCTCCCCAGGATACCATGACCCAGGTCATGGCAGAACAGCCACCAAGTGGTAGGTGAGGCAACTCTGGAAGAAGTCAGGACCCACACACACAGATACACACACTATGGGTAACAGGTGTGTAGGTGATAACTTTGGCCAGTGGTTGGATGGATCAAGGCTGCTCAATACCAGCCCACAAGATAGCATTTAAGGAAATCCCATTTGAAGCCAGGAGCCCTGGTGGCACAGTGGTTAAGAGTGATTAAAAGCTCAGCTGCTAACCAAAAGGTTGGCAGTTCAAATCCACCAGTCACTCCTTGGAAACCCTATGGGGTGGTTCTACTCTGTTCTATAGGGTCACTATTAGTTGAATCGACTTGACAGCAGTGGGTTTTTGTTTTGTTTTGTTTTGTTTTTGGTGGGCGGGAGGTATTTGAAGCACATTATAAAGGAGTCTGAGATCCTTTAGGCCTCTCCCTCTTGTGGCAGATTCTCTAATCTTGACTTCCCTGAGAAGCAGGTGTCCAACCAAGCAGGGACCTGGGCCCTCCAGTTGACGCCACCACAACTCACTGCCAGCCACTTTGTCAAGTTCACTCCAGGCCTCAGAAATCCATGTCCACACCAGTCACTGGGGTGCAGTCACTGGGTGATGACCTAAGCACCCCCACAAAAAAAAATCAAACCCATTGCCATCAAGTCAATTCCAACTCATAGCAACCCTAGAGGACAGAGTAGAACTGTCCCATAGGGTTCCCAGGAGCAGTTGGTGGATTTGAACTGCCGACCTTTTGGTTAGTAGCTGAGCTGTTAACCACTGCACCACCAGGGCTCTGGGTGACAACAGGAGAGGGATAATGGTTTTGTTCGCAGGACTGATGTCATCCCACAAGGTCACCTGTTGGAGTGTATGTTTGAAAGGTTATTTCCCAACCCTACCTCCTCTGTAGTCAAGGGGAGAGAACAATCAACTAGGATGTCCAACCACCTGGCTTTTATTCCAACTTGGACAACTAACAGGTCACTTCTCCTGGTCTCAGTTTCTCTTCCTCAGGATTGGATCACACTTATGGTTGCCAAATTGTGTTAGGTTAGGACTGAGGGTTCCAACTATTTGGTTCAAATTTCAATAAAATGTATTAAATCTATTTTAACAAAATAGATTAAATATGTCTTAATATATTTGACCTATTTAATGTTTCAAACATTTTAAATAATTTTTTTAAAAACCACCGTGTACTCAACTATGTTATATCCTGCATTTCCATTTTATTATTGTGTTTGTCTATTCTTGTACCAATACAACACTGTCTAATTACTGTACCTTTATTGTAAGTCTTGATAATTGGTAGCGTAAGTCCTTCAGCTTTGTTTTTTCTTCAAGATTACCTTAGCTATTCTCAGCCATTTGCATTTCCATATAAATTTTAGAATCAGTTTGCCAATCCCTCATCCCCCCACCACACACACATAATTTTAAACCTGCTGGGGTTTTGACTGGGATTCCATTTAATCTATAGATCAGTTTGGAAAGAACTAACAACCTAGCAATACTGAGTCTTCCAATCCATGAACATAATATATCCATTCATTTGCTTGGTGCTTTGATTTCCTCTCAGTAATTTTAGTTGTTTTCAGTATAGAGGTCTTGCACATCTTTCATTCCATTTATTCCTGGGGTTTTGATGCTTTACTATTATTGAAAGTGGTATTTTTATTTCTCTGTTGCTAGTTACAGAAACATAATTTATTTTTATGTATTGACCTTGATTCCAGTGACCCTGCTAAATTTACTTATTAATTCTAATAGTTTGTAGATTCTTTTGGACTTTCCAGGTTCACAATTGTGTCATCTACAAATAATGTTGGTTTTATTTTTTCGTTTTTAATCCTTATACCATTTGCTTCTTTTTACTGCCTTATTGCACTGGTCAAGGCCTCTAGTACAATGTTGATTAGACGTGGTGAGAGTGGGCATCCTTGTCTTGTTTCCAGTCTCGGAGGGAACGCTTTCAATAATTCACCATTAATTATATTTGCTGTAAGTTTGTTTACATACCATTTTTCAGGTAAGGAAGTGCCCTTATATTTCTAGTTTGCCACGAGTTTTTACCATGAATGGTGTTGAATTTTTCAAATGTTTTTTCTGCAACCATCATGTGATTTCTCTCCTTTTTTATTTTAATACAATGAATTACATTGATTGATTTTCAAATGTTAAACCAGCCTTGCATTCCTAGAATAAACTTCATTTGGTCATAATGCATTATCTCTCAATTTTATACATCATTGGATTGATTTGCTAGTATTTTGTGTAGGATTTTTGAGTCTATATTCATGAGAATAATTGGTCTATAATTTGTACATGCTATATTTTAAGCCATTAAAGACCCACAATGTGTCAACTTGAGCTACCAGTTTAATTCTGTGTGGGTGGGCACACCTGCATCCCTGATGAGGAATATTCTAACTCTGCACCAGTCTTTTCTTGAATTCAGCCTTGGGAATCTGCTCCAGCAAGATTGCACCAAAAAAGTTTATTAGTTAGGGCTCCAGTTCCATGCTCAGATGGTTGTGGGACAAGGCTCACCCAAGCAGATTGTCTCACCTTGGCCAGTGATCACTATGCAATTAAAACCCACAATACTGCTTGAGCACCAGCTATATTCAAGGCACTGTGCTCTGTCCCATGGGGATAGTGCAAAGCCATTTCTCACCTCAGGGAGCATGCTGTGTCGTAGGGCTTGTTTATGTCTGGTAGTGGTTAGTTAGCAATTCAGCTTTGAAGCAAGAAGTTCCTCATACACCTTCTCTCTGAATTTTCTGAGTCAGTTTTATATAACCGTATCCAAGATTACAAGGTAAACCGTCCAAAAACTGTTATGATTGACAACTGCTTGTTTGTTTGAATCAGTTCAGAAACAGATTGGATGCTGAGGTGCATGTGATAACTCAAAACTCCTGTTTTTTAATCTATCATCAGCAAAACAGCTTCATTGTTGCCATTGGTTGTCTGACTTTATATCAAGTAAATACAGTAAAGATGAACTTATAAATCTATTACTATTTAAATGCCACTTGTAAATGTTTTCTTTGGTTTTATACAATTTGAATATGATATGCCTGGGTGGTGGTCTGTTTTGTTACTTTTTTTATTGTTGTTGTTTGTTTATTTTTTGGTATTTATCCTGCTTGATGTTCTCTGAGCATCCTGGATCTGTGGTTTGGAAAGTTTTCAGCCATTATTACTTAAAATATTATTTCTCCTCCATTCTCTCTTTCTTCTCTTCCATTCTCTCTTTCTTCCCCTTCCGGCATTCCAATTATGCATATGATACACCTTTTGAAAATGTCCCTCAATTTTTGAATGTTCTGTTCTGTTTATTTCATTCTTTTCTTCCCCCCCCCCCCCTTTGAACTCCAGTTTGGGAAGTTACTATCAACCTATCTTCAAGCTTGCTGATTCTTTCCTTAGCCCTGTCCAGTCTACTGATGAACCCAATCAATGCCACTCTTCATTTCTCCTAGTGTTTTTTTTATTTCTAGCATTTCCTTTTGGTTTTTTCTTACAGTTTCCATCTCTCTGCTTATATTATCCATCTGTGTTTGCATATTTTCTACTTTTTCTATTACAGCCCTTAACATATTAATCATATCATTGTTGTTGTTAGATGCCATTGAATCAGCCCCAACTCACAGAGACACTATGTATAACAGAACAAAACATTGCCGAGTCCTGTGCCATCCTCACAATAGTAGGTATGTCTGAGCCCAATGACACATCCATGTCATTGATGGTCTTCCTCTATTTTGCTGACCTGCAACATAGTAATCATAGTTATTTTAAATTCCTTGTCTAATAATTCCAACATCTATGTCATATCTGAGTCTGGTTCTGATGCTTACTTTGTCTCTACAGACTGAGTTTTTTCTTGCATTTTGGCATGCCTTATAATTTTTTGTTGAAAACTGGACATATGGTATCAGTTAATAGTAACTGAAGTAAACATGCCTTTAGTGTAAGGATACATGTTCATCTGACTGGGAGTTGAGCTCTATTTAATGCTTGCTGTAGTTATAGGTGACAGAAGTTTCAAATTCCTCTAGTGTTCTTGTTTCTGTCTTCTCTCTTGACTTTAGGCTTCCCTAAGTACTCCTCCCCAAAGAGATTCTGTGCCTTGTAGCTATTTTATCTGTAACACACTATTATTATAATGGAGCCCTGTTGGTGTGGTGATAAGGTATGATAGCAGGGAATTGTTCCTAATCTTTCGATTAAATGTCAGTCTTTTGGTGGGTCTGTGTCAAGACTATGGGATGTGACCTTCACAAGTGTTTCTCCAGTAGTATAGCTTCCCACCTCACCCCCCGCCCTTCTCCCTACTCTCGTCCCTGGCAGCAGCACTCCAAATGTAGTTGCTAGAAGCCCTGATGCCTGTAGACTATGATTTTTGTCTACCTTAGGTGAGACAGGAAGGCTAGAGGGGGCTGAATTCACAGAAATGTTCTTCTCCCAGATTAAACAAGGCTCTGGTAAAGTCTTTTCCCTGGAGAATAGGCCTTATTATGGAGAAGGTTCTGGGTGTATTTCACAATGATTACCTTTCCAGAACCACAAGGGGATCTTTCTCAGATCTTCACCATGAGAACCTTGTGGGGTTCCTGGAGGTAAAA
This sequence comes from Dugong dugon, assembly GCA_030035585.1. Taxonomy (NCBI): domain Eukaryota; kingdom Metazoa; phylum Chordata; class Mammalia; order Sirenia; family Dugongidae; genus Dugong; species Dugong dugon. The sequence goes on from CM057471.1 coordinate 75,326,077, forward strand.
CACACAAAAGTATAGGAGACCCCTAAGACTGTGGCCCCAGGATTTTCTCTCTTTTAGACTAGTCCACACTCAGCATCCAGCAGTTCATCAAAATTAGCATTTAAGTTTTCTTACCAATTTGTGGCTCCAGCAGCTTCTGCTCTAGATAAGCAGATCTCAGCTGTGACTCTCTGGATGAGCCTGTGTCTCCAGATTTCAGTGTGGCAGTTTGCTTTGCAACCTCAGTTCTCTGATGGGTCCAAGAAAAGTCACTGATTTTTAGTTTGTCCAGATTTTTCTTGTTGTAATACAGGAGAAACATACATTTTTAAAATATTTTAATTAGGTCAGGTTTGATCTGAAGAAAGAGTTTCACATTTCAACACACGTTTGGGAATATGAAAGTGCAGTTCCTCATTCTTATGGATTAAATTGTGTCCCATCTTGGCCCCTGTATCTGTGAACATGACCTTGCTTGGAAATACGGTCTTTCAAGGTGTTATCAGTTAACATGAGATCATACTGGAATAAAATGAGTTCTAATCCAATATGACTGATGTCTGTGTAAGAAAGGAGAAAATACACAGAGACACACACAGAGGGAAGATGGCCATGTGACAATAGAGTTATTCTACAGCTGCAAGCCAAGGAACACCTGGGGCTACCAGAAGTCAGGAGAGACAAGAAAGGATCTTCCTTCGGAGAGAAAATGACCCTGCCAACACACTTAATTTAGACTCCTAGCCTTCAGAACTGTAAAACAATAAATTTTCATTCTTATAAGCCACCCAGTTTGTGGTGTTTTGTTACAGCTACCCTAGGAAGCTAATACACCCACTTCATGGTGGGGTGTACTGGCCACACAGCTGGGCATGGTGGGCTGGTGCCTGTAAGCACTCACTTCAAGAGAGCTGTGGGGAACAAGAGGATATTCCTTCTGGCTGGAGAATGAGTATATGAGGCTTTTCTCCCTGAAATTCCCACACAGAAGGATCCCAAGATTCTGGCAAACATCCCTCCCCATGTCCAGGGCACAGTGTTTATGCCTACCTTGCCCAGGAAACATCAGCATTTCAAGGACAAAGACCAGATGGGTCCTCTTTGGCCTCTCAGTACTTGGCCAGTTCTAGCAAATTCCCAGTAGGCACTAGCTGATTTAATTCACCGAATAAAGTCTCCAGGGACCAGAAGCTGCAAATACTGAGCTGATGTTGCACGGCATGACTCATCCATGCTCAATGCCCATAAGATGCAAGTCCAGCCGAATAATAACCAAGGACCTGTGACACACTGTAAATCGGGAAAAAAAAAAACCTGTTGCCACAGAGTCAATTCCAACTCATGGCAACTCCAAATGTTTCAGAGTAATTCTGTGCTCTGTAGGGTTTTCAGTGGCTGTAATGTTACAGAAACCTGTGATATGTATATGACACAAACTTGCTTGCTGAAAGCAAAGAAGACTTGAAGTACGTACTGATGAGGATTGGTATGACAGCAGCAATCTTACGGAATTTGATCTCCAAGACTTTCTTCTATAGCACTGCTGGGTGGATTCAAACCTCCAACCTGTTGGTTAGTACCCTAGAGCAAACCATTTGCACCACCCAGGGACCTGGCACACGTTGTTGTTGTTAGGGGCCATCTAGTCGGTTCCAACTCATAGAGACCCTATGTACAACAGAATGAAACACTCTCCAGTCCTGTGCCATCCTCACAATCATTGCTATGTTGGAGCCCATTGTTGCAGCCACTGTGTCAATACATCTTGTCAAGGGTCTTCCTCTTTTTCACTGACCCTCTCCGTTAATAAGCATGATGTCCTTCTCCAGAGACTGATCCCTCCTGATAACTTGTCCAAAGTAGGTCCCGCCATCCTCACTTCTAATGAGAACTCTAGCTATACTTCTTCCAAGATAGACTTGTTCATTCTTCTGGAAGTCCATGGTATATTCAATATTCTTCACCAACACCATAATTCAAAGGCATCAGTTCTTCTTCGGTCTTCCTTATTCACTGTCCAGCACATGCCTATGAAGCAGCTGAAAATATCATGGCTTGGTTCAGGTGAACCTTAGTCTCAAAGTGACATCTTTGCTTTTTAACACTTTAAAGGGGTCTTTTGCAGCAGATTTGCCCAGCGCAATGCGTCTTTTGATTTCCTGACTGCTGCTTCCATGGGCGTTGATTGTGGATCCAAGTAAAACAAAATCCTTGACAACTTCAATCTTTTCCCCATTTATCATAATGTTGCTTATTGGTCCAGTTGTGAGGATTTTTGTTTTCTTTATATTGGGTTTAATCCATACTGAAGGCTGTAGTCTTTGATCTTCATCAGTAAGTGCTTCAAATCCTCTTCACTTTCAGCAAGTAAGGTTGTGGGATCTGCATATCGCAGTTTTTAATGAGTCTTCCTCTAATCCTGATGCCGTGTTCTTCTTCATATAGTCCTGCTTCTCAGATTATTTGCTCAGCATACAGATTGAATAAGTATGGTGAAAGGATACAACCCTGACGCACACCTTTCCTCATTTTAAATCATGCAATATCCCCTTGTTCTGTCCGAACGACTACCTCTTGGTCTATGTACAGGTTCCTCATGAGCACAATTAAGTGTTCTAGAATTCCCATTCTTCATAATGTTATCCATAATTTGTTATTATCCACACAGTCGAACGCCTTTGCATAGTCAACAAAACGCTGGTAAACAACTTTCTGATATTCTCTGCTTTCAGCCAAGATCCATCTGACATCAGCAATGATATCACTCATTCCAAGTCCTCTTCTGAATCTGGCTTGAATTTTTGGCAGCTCCCTGTTGATGTACTGCTGAATGATCTTCAGAAAAATTTTACATAATGTGAGATCAGCAATATTGTTAGATAATTTCTGCATTCTGTTGGATGACCTTTCTTTGGAATGGATATAAATATGGATCTCTTCAGGCCAGTTGGCCAGGTAGCTGCTTTCCAATTTCTTAGCACAGATGAGTAAGCACCTCCAGTGCTGCATTCATTTGTTGAAACATCTCAATTTGTATTCCGTTGATTCCTGGAGCCTTGTTTTTCACTAATGCCTTCAGTGCAGCTTGGACTTCTCCCTTCAGTATTATCAGTTCTTGATCATATGCTACCTCTCGTAATGGTTGCACGTCGACCAATTCTTTTTGGTGCAGTGACTCTGTGTATTCCTTCTGTTTTCTTTTGATGCTTCTGCCTGTCATTCAATATTTTGCCCATAGAATCCTTCAATATTGCAACTTGAGGCTTGAATTTTTTCTTCAGTTCTTTCAGCTTGAGAAATGCCAAGAGTGTTCTTCCCTTTCGGTTTTCTAACTCCAGGTCTTTGCACATTTCATTATAATACCTTACTTTGTCTTCTTGAGCTGCCCTTTGAAATCTTCTGTTCAGCTCTTTTAGTTCATCATTTCTTCCATTCGCTTTATCTACTCTGTGTTAAAGAGCAAGTTTCAGGGTCTCTTCTGACATCAGTTTTGATCTTTTCTTTCCTGTCTTTTTAATGACATTTTTCTTTCTTCATGTATGATTTCCTGGATGTCATTCCACAACTCGTCTGGTCTTCAGCCATTAGTGTTCAATGAGTCAAATTTATTCTTGAGATGGTCTCCAAATTTAGGTGGGGTATACTCAAGGTCATACTTTGACTGTCATGTAACTTGTTTTAATTTTCTTCAGCTTCAACTTGAACTTGCATATGAGCAATTGATGAACTGTTCTGCAGTCAGCACCTGGCCTTGTTCTTACTGATGATATTGAGATTTTCCACCGTCTCTTTCCACAAATGTAGTCAATTTGATTCCTGTGTTTTCCATCCAGTGAGGTTCACGTGTATAGTCCCTGTTTATTTTGTTTAAAAATGTATTTGCAAGGAAAAAGTCATTAGCCTTGCAAAATTTTATCACACAATCTCCAGCATCGTTTCTATCACCAAGGCCATATTTTCCAACTACTGATCCTTCTTTGTTTCCAACTTTCGAATTCCAATCACCAGTAACTATCAATGCATCTTAATTGCATATTTGATCAATTTCAGACTGCAGAAGTTGGTACAAATCTTCAATTTTCTCATCTTTGGCATTAGTACTTGGTACGTAAGTTTGAACAATATTCATATTAACTGGTCTTCCTTGTAGTCATATGGATATTATTCTATCACTGACAGCATTGTACTTCAGGATAGATCTTGAAATGTTCTTTTTGACAATGAATATGAAACCATTCCTCTTCAATTTGTCATTCCAGGCATAGTAGACCATATGATTACCTGATTCATAATGGCCAATACCAGTCCATTTCAGCTCACTAATTCCTAGGATATCAATCTTTATTCATACCATTTCATTTTTGACGACTTTCAATCTTCCTAGATTCATATGTCATACATTCCACACTTCCATTATTAATGGATGTTTGCAGCTATTTCCTCTCATTTCAAGTTGTGCCACATCAGCAAATGAAGGTCCCAAAAGCTTGACTCCATCCACGTCATTAAGGTCGACTCCACTTTGAGGAAGCAGCAATTCCCAAGTCACATTTTGAGTGCCTTTCAACCTGAGGGGCTCATCTTCCAATTCATAAGGTTTTCACCGGCCAGTTTTTTCAGTAGACTGCCATGTACTTCTTCCTAGTCTGTCTAAGTCTGGAAGCTCCACTGAAACCTGTCCACTAGGAGTGACCCTGCTGGTATTTGAAATACCGATGGCATAGCTTCCAGCATCATAGCAACACGCAAGCCACTACAATATGACAAACTGACAGGTGCGTGATGGGATGCACATTGTAGGTGCCATTAAATAATTGCATAATTAAAATAAATAAAAACAATCTTAAGAGCTACTGTCTGTGAGTATATATGCCAGGCCCATGCCCTACAATTGGAGGACTCTCACTAAATCCTCCAACCAGCACCATATGAGGTGGGTGTGCTCTTATCCCCACTCTACAGCCAAGATACTGGAGGCATAGTGAGGACACTTGCCTTACCCACACTGAGTCACCCCAAATCATGCATGGGATCCCACATTTGGGTCTGGGAGAGGTGCTGGCATGAGTCTTTGCAGGACACTGGGCTCAGTGTGCCTTGGGAGGAGGAGGGGGAGGATTCAAGCCCCACAGACCACTGATAGAGATTTTCTGCCCAGGGATGAACTGAAGAGCTGCACCGCAGAGTGCTTGTCCCTCAGCAAACCACGCCCCCATGAAGGTCTCACACTGTCAATATTGTCATTGTTCTGAATAGTGTGGAGGATTTGTCTCCAGTTAGCAAATCCCCTGTTGTTGGACATTCAGGCTCCTTCAAATTCTTCCATTGTCATTAACATTTCTTTCCTGCCCAATTTTGCACAGACTACTATACCTTCCACATTTAGGGTTCATGTCTTAGGATGGGTCCCCAGGAGATTGAAAAAATACAAAAGCAAGCCTAGTGTGAGTTTGAGTTGGCATGGAGTAGGAGGAATCACCTGGGTTTGGGTGCCATCTCCTTTGTACCCCCTTTCAGAGTCCTCAGGCATGGAAGGAGTTCCCATTTTGACCTCGCACCTTCTCCTTCTCAACCAGGAACACTCCCATCACCTGTGCAGTCAGCTCCAGGGCTGTCTCCACCACACCTGGGTGCTCTAAGAACTCTGATGGTCAGGGGAGGGTTGGGGGATCCCCTGGGCCTGCAATCTACAATGGCTCCCACCCCTACAGCTCTCCTCTACTCTGGGTGGATTGTCTTCGGAATGCTTGAGCTGCATGTAGCCTCCCATCCACCAGAACTTTTGTGCAGGCAGAGATAGTGGGTCTTGGTCCACAGAGCTTCTCTATTTTTCCCCAGAAACAACTTGTATCTCTCCCAGTTCTACCACCCTCCCCGCTCAAAGCCACCTTTGTGCAAATCAAAATCCTCCAGTTTACGGGCTGTGGGGACCATGGTCTCGGGGAACATCTAGCTCAATTGGCATGACACAGCTTATAAAGACAATGCTCTACATTCTACCTTGGTGAGTAGTGTCTGGGGTCTTAAAAGCCTGTGAGCGGCCATCTAAGATACTCCACTGGTCTCATCCCTTCGGGAGCAAGGGAGAATGAAGAGAACAGGATACAAGGAAAAGATTAGTCCGAAGGACTAATTGTCCACAGCTACCAAGGCCTCCACCGGACTGAGTCCAGTACAGCTAGATGGTGCCCGGCTACCACCACTGACTGCTCTGACCAGGATCACAACAGAGGGTTCTGTACAGAGCTGTAGAAGGATGTAGAGCATAATTCTAACTCACAAAAAAAAGACCAGATTTACTGGCTGAAAGGAGACTGGAGAAACCCCGAGAATATGGCCCCCAGACACCCTTTTAGCTCAGTGGTGAAGTTACCTCCGAGGTTCACCGTTCTGCCTGGGAGTGGACAGCCCCGTAAAATCAAATGAGACTAACGAGGTACAGGAGTCCAGTGACAAGGGCCAGAAGGCAGAAGGGGACAAGGAAGCTGGTGATAGGGAACCCAAGGTTGAGTAAGGATATTGTTGATGTGTTGTGAGATTGTTAACCATTGTCACAGGGCAACATTTGTAGTAACTGTTAAATGAGAAACTATTTTGTTCTGTAAGTCTTCATCTTAAGTGAGAATAACAGCACAGTTCGAAAAGCATAGTCAATGTCACTGAACTGTGCATGTAGAAATTTTTGAAATGGTGTGTCTTTGGCTATGTGTATTTTCACCAAAAAGAAAAGGTTGAGAAGTTAGAGGGTTCATATGTTGTGGGGTTGTTAACCAATGTCATAAAACAACATGTGTACTACTGTTTCATTAGAAGCTATTTGTTCTGTAAGCCTTCACCTGAAGTACAATAAAAAATTAAAAAATAAAAAAAAATCCTCCAGTTTATAAATGCCACTGGAGGGAGATCAGGACGAAACAGATCTGGTGTCCTCCAGCTGTGATAACCCAAGCTCTCTATATGCTGGAAAGAGCCCTGGTGGAGCAATGATTAAGTGCTTGGCTGCTAACTGAAAAGTTGTTAGTTTGAACTCACCCATTGGCTCCAGGGGAGAAAGACTTGGTGATCTGCCCCTATAAAGATTTTTTTTTTTTAAAACCCATTGCCATCAAGTCGATTCCGACTCACAGCAATCCTATAGCACAGAGTAGAACTAACTGATAGGGTTTCTAAGGTTATAAATCCTTACAGGAGCAGACTGCCACATCTTTCTCCTGAGGAGAGGCTGGTGGGTTCGAACTGCTGACCTTTCAGTTAGCAGCCAAGCGCTTAGCCACTGCCTCACCAGGCTCTTTCCTGTAAAGATTACAGCCTAAAAAACCCTATGGGACTCAGAGGACATCAATGTCGACGGGCATAATATAGTGCATGCAAACAATGTTCTACACCCTACTTTGGTGAGTATCATCTGAGGTCGTAAATCTTGTGAGCAACCATCTGAGATACAACTAGTAGTCTCTTCCCATCCAGAGTAAAGGAAAGTAAAGAAAACCAAAGATTCAAGGGTGCAAATTAGTCCCAAGGACCACGTGCACCACAGCCTACATGACCTCGAGACCAGAAGAACTAGATGGTACCCAGCTACCACTACCAACCACTCTGACTGGGATCAAAATAGAGGATCCCCGACAGAGCGGGAGAAAAATGTAGAATAAAAAATCAAATTCATAAGCAAAAGCCCAGGCTTACTGGCCTGATAAAGACTGGAGGAACCCCCAGGACTATGGCCCTATGACACCCCTCTGACTTGGAACTGCAGCCATTCCCGGAGACCACCTTCCAGCCAAGCAATACACAGGCCTGTAAAATAAACAATAACACCCAAAAAGAACGTGCTCCGTAGAACAAACAATTATACAAGACCAAAAGGGCAACTTTTGCCCAAAAGCATAGATGAGAAGGCAGGAACGGGTAGGAAAACCAGATGAAAGGAAACGGGGAACCCATGTAGAAACAGGGAGAGTGTTAACACAGTGTGGGGATTGCAACCAAAGTCATGGAACATTTTGTGACAATTTGTTGAATGAGAAACTAATTTGCTCTGTAAACTTTCACCTAAAACACAATAAAATATTTAAAAAACAAAAAACCCGATGAGATCGTTCTACTCTGTCACATAGGATTGCTATGAGTCAAAATCAACTCAACTACACCTAACAATAACAAATATGTGCTGGGAGTCTCTGGGTGGTGCAAACAGTTAATATGCTCATCCACTAACTGAAAGGTTAGAAGAAAGGCCTAGCAATCTACTTCTGAAAAATCAGCCACTAAAAACCCTATGGAGCACAGTTCTTCTCTGACATACACAGGGTTGCCATGAGTTGAAATCAACTCTACAGCAACTGGTTCTATGTGCTGAGGGTCTGACCTGAGCTAGGTGGTAGGGGCTTTGATGTCTGGTTAGCCACCCTGCATCTAGAGACGGGCATTCTATGCCAGGAGCAGCACCTCTGCTCTACATTTCTGAGGGAATCACTTGAAGATCTGTAATGTCTTTTTCCATTCATGACTAATGATGATGTGATTGCTCTTTGTTTTCAACCCTAGGAGAGGAGACAAGCAGTGACCCCTCCAGGCCCTGATGACAGGAGCTGTGGATGAGCCAAGAGTTGGGAGTGTCCAGAAGGCGCTGGATAAACACACCTGGTGACTCATTGGACATTTGGAGCAGCATAATTCCCCTTTATTACCACAGCTAATGTAATGGGTCTTCAGGATACATTTGCCTTTCATGATTGCCCAAGATCTGAGTCTGGGCAGAGAATAGTGCGGAGGTGGGGGTGGGTAAAGGGGAGAAATGAGGCTAAAACTAAAAATCTCTACCAGGCCAGTTCAACACACATTTTCAGACACCTCTATCGTTCTGAGCATTGGGCTTGACATGGGGGCACAGTGCTAAGAAGATACAACTCTCGGGGGCTTTAATCTCTGGGATTAAAAGTAAGAGAGCTGGTGAAAGCAGATAGGGCAGCAGAGAGGAAAGAGCATTCTTTAGCCTCGTACAGCCTCAGTTCCCTGGGCTGTAAAATGGGGTGAACATTGGGGTATATCTCAGAGTTGTTATGAGTTGGCAACAAAGTCATGTGTGCATGTGCTTGACCCAACACTCCACATGGAACAAAAATGGTGCTCTCAGAGAGCCCGAGCCATCTTGCCATTATCATCGGTGCTGCTGACTGTTTTGGAGTTAGGGCAGCAACGATGAGAAAGTGCTCCTGGAAGGGCATAGGGCCCTGTGGATGGGGCAGACAGAGGCTGGAGGCAGGGAGGCCTAGGAGAGTCTGAGGCTCTGGTAGGGGGAGGGAGGGGAGTTAGATCTGTGAGTGGGCCCAGCCCACCCAACCGGGCCATCTGTCTCTGGCTCTGTGGTCAGAGAATACATCGTTCCACCCACTCGTGTCTGCTCAGGTCTGAGTATTTATGACTGGACCTCAGTATCTCCTCCCACATCCTGACTTGGCCCCAGGGTTCTCCAAGAGCTGGGCTACTCTGGCCTGTTGGCTGGGCCAGCTTGACAGGGAGCAGGAGGTCCCCAGGTATAACACTTTCCAGAATCATGGAAATACCTGGCTGGGATATAGTCTTTTTCATGATGCCCCGAGGAGGTCAAGGTGGTGACTTCATTCCCCTTCTGCTCAAGCAGTCTGTTGGCAGTCTGTTCACGCCATCATGCCTCCATCCACCTTGTCATTCATTCACTGGCTGAGCATCTGCTGTGTGCCATGTCCCTGGAAGCCAAGGAAGATTCAGACAAGGCCCCTGCCCTCAAGGAGCTCCCGATCCAATTACCAGGCCTCTGAGATGGGTCAGAAGGGACGCAGTTTCTCCACAGTAAACGAAAGCTACTTCCCTGCCCCTAGAGAGCCTTTTGAGGTTGGCAGACAGTGTACAGTTCCCTTTGAGTTACAGCTCCTTTGGCATCAGCAGCCCCAGCCAGAAGGCTGTATGGGACAGTGGTTAAGGCTTCAGCATTAGACTCAGGCTACCTGCTCACTGTATATGACTATGGGTGTATCAGTGAAACTTGGCCCCTATCTCCTTCCTGCTTCGAATGTGATGGCAGAGCTGCAGCAGCCGTCTTGTGATCATGAGAAGTAGGGCAACCTCAGGCCTCTCATCCTTGAGCTGCTGAGCCAAGGCCAACAGATGTTCGCCCCCCTTTGCACTGTGTTAAGTGAGAAAATAGATCCCTCAAGTCCTCTGTTGGTTGGGGCCAGAAGTGTTCCTGATTGAAACACTTGACTTCTCTGGGTCTCAGTTTCCCCTTCTGGGAAAGGGAAGTAATTATAGCCACTACGTCAGTGTGTTGGGGTAAAAATTTGGTGAGAAGATCCATGTAGACTACTTAAAATAGCACCTGGCACTTAGTGAGTGTCTAACAGACATTTATTATAGTTATTACTATTCCAACCATTCTTTGTAAGACAGGGACCCAGACTCCTTAGTATCCTACTCTACTTCCTCAGTATATGGTTTTGCTTGTCGATGTCCCTTTATAGGTGATACTTGGGACACACCTTTGTAGTTTCTATATTTCCCAAATTTTCAAGCATGGCTATGTGTTTTGTTTTTAAATAATTTATTGAAGTGAAATTTATATGACATAAAATTAACCACTTTATAGTAAACAATACAGTGGCATTGAGTACAGTCACAATGTTGTGCAACCACCACGTCTATCTAGTTCCAAAAGACTTCCATCAGTCCAGGCTAAAAGCCCATACCCATTAATCAGTTTCTCTCCATTTTCTCTCCTCCCAGCCCCTAGCAACCACCAGTCTTCTTTCTGTCTCTGCGGACTTACCTATACTGGATATTTCATATAAATGGAATCATATAATACATGACCTTTTGTGTCTGGTTTCTTTAACTTAACATAATGTTTTGGAAGTTCAACCATGGTACGTGCATCCGTAGTACTTCATTCCTTTTGAAGGCTGAGTAATATTCCATTGTATGGCTATACCACTTTTTATCCATTATTCCTTGATGGACATTTGAGTCATTCCTACTTTTTTGTTACTGTGAGTAATGCTGCTATGAACATTCTAATACAAGTATCTGTATGAGACCCTGCTTTCTGTTATTTTGGGTATATACCTAGGAGTGGAATTGCTGGGTTATGTAGCAATTCTGTGTTTAATTTTTTGAGGAACCTCCAAACTAATTTCCTGTATGTTACTTTTTAAATTTAATGAAGTTGCTAATAGTTTCCATACACCACGTGCGTCCTATGCCCCATGAGCTTTTTTTTTTTTAAATAAAATTTTATTGTGTTTTCGGTAAACATTTACACAGCAAATTAGGTCCCATTTGACAGTTTCTACACTAATTGCCAGTGACACTGGGTACATTCTTCACAGTGTGCTCCCACGGCTTTGCATGCACTGTCTTCTGTCTCTCCCACAACCCTCCCAGCACAGGTTCTATTATCATCTCCATTTTTCAGGTGAGGAAGTTGAAGCTCAGAGAGGGGAAGTGGGTGCCTTGCCTACTGGCTAGTCTCTAAGGCCCAGCCCATCTCCTGATGAAGCCGGAGGATCTGTACATGTGGGGACACAGTGGTCTTTCTGGATAGGGTGAACATAACTGTAAGGTGACAGTGTTGGATTTTCTTGGGGAGGAGGCGGTAATAGGAAGAGCAGTCACAGCATCTCTTCAGCATTTACTCTGACGCTGAGTGGGAGCCTGCTCACCGGCACAGCAGGCATGACTACTGTGTCCACTCTACAGATGAGGGAGAAGCCGGGTGACAAGAGCACTCTGACAGGGCTGTCCAGAGAGGCCGCAGAGCCACAGGGTTGGGGGTGGGGGCAGGTGACCCAGCGCTGGCCTAGGAGAGACTGCCACCACCTCTGGCCCCACCAGGGTGCCCCCTCCAGACAGCTGGTCTTCTTCCATGGATGGAGAGCTCTCAGAGGGCAAGCACTGAGTCTGCCCTGGTCACCATTGTACCCCAGCATACAGGGCACTCAAAAATATTTGTGGAACAAAGGAATGACCAGAAGCATCTGGGATTCCCAATGGAACAGGAGATGGTCTGGATGGCAGCAGGTGCTGTTGAGGAAGCAGGAGAGTTAGGGCCCAACCCTCTTTATGCTCTCAGGACAACTGCAGAAAGGGCGTCCCAGGTGCCAGGATGACTATGAGTAAGGGCTGGGCCCTGGGAGGCCCCCGTGCCCAGCAAGGCGAGGTCATGGTAAGCTGCCTGGGCTGAAGTGTGGAGCCGGAAAGGGTGTGGTGAAACAAGGAGGCTGTGAGCAGAGCATGAGAACAGGAGCTAAGGGATCCCAGTGGGTTGGAGAGGACTCGCACTGGCTGCCTCAGACCCACAGGAGGGGCAGGACGCTTGTGAGGATGAGGGACTGGAGAAAGGTGGGCAGGGAGAAGTAGGGAGGGAGGAGGTCCTTCTTCCCACTTCCCCCACTCAGCCTCCTCTCTACATTCTTCCTCCCTGCTTTCCCCAGGGACCCCTCTTTCCCGCACCCCAATCTCTGTTGCAGTGTTGCAGCACTCCCATTCCTCCCTCCAGTTTCTCAGCTGTCTGTCCAACTCTGAAAAGTCTCCCCAGGCCTCGAGTTCTGTTGCAGTCCCTGTCTCTCTCTGCCTCCGCTTCCTCCACCTTGGGGTATCTTTGTGTCTCCACGCATCAGACTTCGCTTTTCATTGGTATCCTTCCATCTTGGCCTCTTGGCCTCAGTATACCCGCATCGCTGCCGGGTTCTGTCTCTCCCACCTCCGCGTGTCTCCTGGAGTCCGAGCCGCCCCCGGCGCCCCTCCCCTGCATCTCGCCGCATTGATCCGCCCTCCTGGACTGCGGCACTCGGACTTGCTGGCCTGGCGACCCCGGCGTGGGTGATGGAGGATCTGAAAAGTGCAAGGAGGGGCCAACCGCCCCCGCACTGCACGCGAGAACACTCGCGTGCCAGTCACCTGCCCGCCGGCCGGGCGCCGGCTCTTGCGAACGGGCTCGACGTAGACGCCCCGGGGCGCGCCTTTGTCTCTCCCCAGGCCTCGGCGGCTAATTAGATGGGGCGAGGGGGGCTGGTCTTATTTACCTCTCCGCGGCCGCTGTTGCTGCGCCCGCTACCCGGCGCAGACCAGGCGCCGAGTCACGTCTATTGTAACCTTGAGCGGGGGAGCCTTTATCCAATCCACATCACCACCCGCCTAGGCAGCCCGTGGCGCCTTTGTACCTTTCGGCGGGCGCGCCCTGGAGTCCCAAACCGTCCTACAGGAACGGGGAGGAGGGGGGGCGAGATGCGCCCCACGCGAAGAAGAAATGTCCCTGGGCCATGGGAGGGACGGGGGCAAGAAAGGCAGAGCTTCAGGGAGCAGGAGAGAGAAGTGGGGGGAGGAAGCTGGGGAGGGGGCCGGAGGGCAGGCGAAAGAGGAGAGAGCGCGCGGGAAGGAGGAGCAGGAGAGGGGGACAGGGAGAGTGGCCGGGTGCGGGAAGCAGAGGGAGAAGCCAGGATTCGAGCGAGGCGAGGGGAGGGCAGGGCGCGGCGAGGGGAGGGCAGGGCCGCGCGCGGGGGGAGGGGGCCGAGGCCAGACGCACAGGCTGCAGGGCACACGGACGGCGGGAGGAGGCGCGGCGCCTAGTTGCGCTGGGGGCCCCACTCCCGCCGGGGGACTGGGGCGCAGGAGCTCGGAACCTGGAGGTCGCGACGAGACGCGCCGGCTTCGGCGCAACCGCATTCTTCGCCTTTTCTTCCTTCGGCTCATTCAGCCGGATCGATACCTGCGCGGGACCTGCCCCCGCCGCTAATATCTTTTTAATGAGTTCGCCGGGCTTAGAGCGAGCGCGGTCTGCCCTCCAGGGTGGATTTTCCCCCGGCAGATGTTTCGGGAGGAGGAGGCGCGCGGGGGCCCCGGAAGGGAGGACAAATCTCTCCCTCCCAGGAGCGAGGGCAGGAGACTTTCTTCTAAAGTTCAAAAGAAAGACGGGCTTTCACTTGGCCCCCAAAAATGTATTTCTCGGAGGACAATGGGCTCCTTTCTGCGACTCCGAGGGCCGGCGGGGCGGGAGGGGCGGGGACCCCTGCGCCCTGGCCCAGCCTGACGAACTTGCCATCCCCGCCCTCGGCCGCCGAGTGAGAACCCGGCACCGGTTCCCCCTATTGCGAACGTTCCCTCGGTGTCGCCGAGCTGAGGCCGGGAGCGCGCGCGACAACGAAAGTGCCCTGTGGGCCAGGCTGCGGGGCCTGGGGAGACTTTGGCTGCCCCTTGCACCCTGGGTCACACGAGTACGGCCGCAGAAACTCCAGGGTTGCGCCCCAGTGCCTCGAGAGGAGGCTGGACTGATCTCCTGGTTTGGGCCGTTGCCCCGGTCCCCATCTGCACTCCGCCCTGCGCGGGGCAACAAGTAGAAATCGGCCGGCCCCCCGGGACGGCAGAGGGGCCCTGCGTCCCTCTACGCCTGTGCCAGTCCCGGCCACCCCTTCAGACCGTCCCAGACTTGTCGCCCCCTTCCAGTGTCCCTCAGTCCGTGGGCCCGTGGGCCTGCCGTCGCCTCCCTTTCTCCACCCCCGTGGGTTCGCGGGATGGGGAGCCCCGGGCGCGAGGATGACCTCCGAAGAGCCGCAGCCGATTGATTCGTTCCACCCGGAGCCGGGGCCGCGTGAATGGGGGCCCCGGCGGCGGCACCAGCCGCGGCGGCGGCGGCGGGGATAAAGATGTTCTCCCCGTAAGGGGGAGGGGGCGCGGGGAGGGAGACGGGGCCATTCACTCCTGGCCTGGCCCCTCGGGAAGCTGCGCCGAAGAAAGGGAGCCGGGGCCTATTCAAGCCCTACGAGCCTCCCACAATGGACCGATATACTGGGGGCCTCTCTATTAACGCCCATGAATATTAAAGAGATGGCGGAGTTGCAGCTCGCGGACGCGAGGGGGGGGGGGCGGCGCCTGCTAGCTCCGGCCGGGCCTGGGCCGGGCAAAGGGGAGGAGGATTCGGCGGGCACACTCTGCGCCTGGGCCCCGCGCAAAACGTACGGTTCATCAGCAGGTAGACCCTGGAACGTGCAATTTTTCCCTCGCCGTCTCCGTAAGGACGGGGGGAAGCGCGGGGACTTTGCTCCCAGATTCCAATAGACCCTGACACCGAGGGGCTCCCTATAAATACCCCTTCCCCTAGGCTGCTGTTCTGGTGGGTCGGTGGCTGGGCCAGAAGCACAAACTTCGAGTGTGCGGTGAAGACGCCCGGGGCCGGCGGGCGCACTAGCTGGGAAGGAGTTCTGGGCTGCACTTTCGCCCCGCCCGCAGCACCGCTCCCCAAGATTTGCGGGAACCAGGGAAAGGATCGCTTTGCACCTTTTGCCCTTGAGATGGGCTCCAGGACCTAAATGCAGCGCCCTACGACCGAGGGACGCACAGACCTTAGGGCTTTCTCTCCCTAGGGAGCGGCCCGGAAATTGGCAAAATCATTGGCGCTTTGGGGATAAAGTGGCTTGACCCAAAGAAAGACAAGGCGGGAAGAAACTTCAGTTCACAAGGTTCAGTCCAAACCATTGTGCAGACAGGTAAACTGAGGCTCAGAGACGAGAAGGGACGTCCCTCGGATGCACAGTAGTCCTCGTGCCTTTTTCGTCTCCTGGAGGCGCCAAGGTTGGCTGCGGAGCTTGGGAGATATAGTCTCCTCCGCCCTTGGCCATTCTCTCCAGCGAGTCTTTGGAGAAGCCAAGGCCCAGGCGCCCATGAGGCTCCCCGAGCCGAGAGCCACTGGACTGCGTATGCCGCCTCAGGCGCGAACCCACAGTTCACGCGCGAGCCAGCCTGACCCTCTGAAAGAGAGCCGAGGTTCCGAGTTCCAACCCGGTGGGATGCGTTCGCTCCTCCGCAGCTCTGCCCTCTGCTGGTGCCGGGCCCGACGGTAGCGCCCTCTGCCTGGTGCAGCTTCCCCCGGGCGTCGGCCTCGGGCCGACTCAGTTCCAGGTCTAAGTGCTGGCGGCCGCCACCATATTTCTTCTGCGCCCCCACACTAGTCCCGACTTCCCCGAAACCGCTGCAGGGAACCGGGCGCGCAGGGCCAGGGATCCGTGGCAGCCAGGCGTGAGGCTGGCTTAGCGAAGGTCGGACCCGGAGTTGAAAGGGCCTCTTTGCCAAGGGACATTCGTACAAGGGGCATGCTCTTGGGAAGGCCAGGCCCGGGTCCCTCGGCTCCAGTCGCAGCACTAAGGGAAGGGCCTAGGGAGCCCTTGCTGCACAGCCTAAACCTAACCTGTGAGCCCAGCTTAGGCCCTAAGGTCCAGAAAACCTGGCTCCATTGAAAGAGGCATCAGGGATTGCAGCCCCACCGAGAAGCGGAGGGAAGGGAGGCTAGGGATCTGACAGGTGCGAGGGGTGCCCCCCATCAGCTTCCCCCCCCCCATGTGTCTGGCTGGAGTCAGGGGACTTGAGGCTAACCCCGGGAGGCAGCAAAGCCCGCAGGAAGCGATGACCTTCCTGCCTTGGCTTTGGGCAAAGCAGATCCCGAGAGGGTCCGGGTGGAAGGCGCTCTGACAACTGTGCCTGGGAACCTCCGCGCAGAAATTCTACCAGTGGGGTGAGGTGAACAGAGGAGAGAGAAAGTAGGGAGGAAATGAAGGGAGGAAAGAAGAGGGAGGCAGGAAAAGAAAGAAATAGAACTAGCAGTCAAGAAACAAGGAATGCGGAGACAGGAGCAGGCTTCCTTAGGTTGCGACTGAACCAGGAACTCGGAGGCCCCAGCCGCGAGCCAAACAGCACCGCGACTCAGCCCGGAACTGTCTGAAGGTTCGGAGGGTGTTGGCTCGAGAAACTGGGCTGCCGTCTCGTCAAGGACGGGTCCAGGGACCGCTCCCGATCCCCCAAAGGTGCATCCCGCAGGAAAACCTTTTCCGAGCAACTGGCGACCTGTGCGGGTCCCTGTCGCTCTTCCAACCCCCAACCTAGCCTAGCCCTCTAGGGCCCGGAGATGGCCTCCCGCGAAGCCGTTCCAGGCCCAGCCCCAGCCCCGACGGCGGCTGCTGCCCGGGCCGGCAGCCAGCTCCGCCAGGGAGGGGATTAGCGCCTGGCTGCGCGCACCTAGCTGGGAGGTTGGCGCGCCCCGCTTGAAGCGAAGTGCTGGCTTCTGCAGCGCCCCCTGCGCAGGAGGTCAGCGCGGCATGGACTGGGGGCTGCAGGTTCTGGGGCGACCTCGGTAGCCTGGGACGCAGAGCCCCCAAGGGAGGGCAGGGCCCTGCTAGGAGTGGAGTGTGGGCCGGCCTGGACCCGGCAAAGCCGAGGTGAATCGGGAGCTGGGGCGGTGAGCGCGGAGCTAGCCAGGGACCCGGGTGAGCGCGGGGCTCGCCGGGCCCGAAGCTGGGCGTCCCCTCCTGCCCAGTCCAGGCCTGAAGCCAGAGCGAGCCCTGCCGTGCCCCCTCCCCTGCTTGGTCCCCTTCTCTCCTAGCCGCGGGCCAAGCCCCCCTCGCTTCCCACGGGGAGAGGAGGAGGAGTGGGGAGAAAGGGCCGGGGAGGGGCCGGGAAAGAGAGGAGAAGGTGCTGAGCTGCCCGCGCGCCCCCGCCCCTCGCGCTCTCGTGGCAAAAGCTCTTCGAGCTCGGCCGGGTACAAGTCTGTCCTCCGACGTCAGGGGGTCATTAATAACCAATTAGGAGGGTCGCTGCGGCTCCTATAAAGGCGCTGAGATTTTGCCAAGGGGAAAACCGTTCGGGCTGGGTGTGCGAGAGGCGAGCGCGCGTCCAAGAGCCCCTGGCAGCCGTTTCTCTGCAGCCACCAGCCTCCCACCCATCCCGCACCCCCGCACCCGCCTCCGCCTCCACCCTTGCCTCTCCAGTCCTTCGCGCCGCCTCTGCCATCTCTGCTGATTCCTCCATTTCTCTCTGCCTCTCTCCCCCTTCTTCCCTGTCCTCCCAGCCACCCCCTCCTGCGTCGTCCTCCCCCTGCTCCTCTTCCTTCTCCTCCTCACTCGAAGCCCTCTCCTTTCCGCGCCTCTGCTCCGCTCTGGTCCGCCACATCCCCGCGTCAGTGCGCCCGCCGGGCCGTCCGTCCCCAGGCGCCGGCGAGCCCCGGACTGCCCACGATGGGCTCCGTGCTCCCGGCTGAGGCCCTGGTGCTTAAGACGGGGCTGAAGGCGCCGGGGCTAGCCCTGGCCGAGGTCATCACCTCCGACATCCTGCACAGCTTCCTGTACGGCCGCTGGCGCAACGTGCTGGGTGAGCAGCTCTTCGAGGACAAGAGCCACCACGCCAGCCCCAAGACAGCCTTCACCGCCGAGGTCCTGGCGCAGTCCTTCTCGGGCGGTGAGTCACGCCGTCGGGGCCCGCCCCGGTCCCTCCTTCCCAGGCCCCCATTCCTCGCCCGGCCTCTGCGAGAGATGCAGCGGGGAGACCAGGCCTAGCGGACTCTCTCCCCAACCTGGGCCCTCCTGACGCTCCGTGCGCCTCAGTTTCCCCGTCCTCAGAAACAGGCTGTGTGCAGCCAAGCCAGGTCACGCCGTGGCCCGCACTCCGTGAGGCCGGAAGAAGGGACCCGGGAGTCCAGGCAGCCAGGCGGCTCTGCCCCGCCTGCGGCCCACTGCCCGCTCCTCCCCTTATTGAGCCGGCGGGTTCCCGGCATTTAAAACCTTACTAGGCGTGTAATAGCAGTTGACTCAAAAAGAAGGGGTTTTAAATTCATTTAGTTAACTTGGGCTTGACCCGCGAAAGTTCCCACTTAAACCAAGAACTTTAAAAGGCAGCGGGGGCTGCGGAGGGGGCGGAGGGCGGGCGGTCGGGGAGAAAAAGCCGCGGAGAGAGCGAGCGAGAGAAAGGGAGTGAGAAAACTTTCTTTTCTTTAAGATGTCTCAAGTTCTTATTCCTCATTCATCAGCCCGCAAACAATATCTTTCCCTAGCGCTGGCATCTCTGCGCGTCGCCCTCTCTTCCCCCTTTACGATTTCGGTTCCTCTCTTAATTTACCGTGAAGACTAATTCCACTTCCATTCACGCTATGTCAACCATCTAATCCCCCCTTTTTGTAAGGGGAATTCCTCGGCCCCTTTTAAACAAGTCCCCTCCGCACTGAGCTACAATTTACTGCTACAGCATTCTTCCAGGGCTAATGAATTTAGAATTAGCAATTTCTTTCGAATGGAGCCCAATGAATGCGATCGCTTTAACAGCGTGACAAATTGCCGGCAGCGCCGCAATGGACACCGTTTAACACCCCCTTTCAGCTGGCCCGCTCGCCGTGTATTTTCCCAGGTAGCTTAGAGGGGAACCTTGTAAGACATGGAGGCCGCCCCTGGGCTCCTTGCTGCTCCCACCCCGGCCACTGAGGCCGGGCGGGGGTCTCCGGGAGGTAGGGGGCTGCCTCGGCTCTTCTCCGCCCAGGGAGGCGACTACAGGCTCGCTTGGGCCTGGGCACCGCCCTCCCTGGCACCCAGGAGCCTGGGAGCAGAGAAGAGGGGGATCCTGGCGCTCTTGGGTCACACAGCGGGATCAGAGCCCCGCCTGCCGCCGCCTGCGTTTCTTTTGCGCCTCCGCAGCTCCCCAGCCCGAGGTCTGTACCCAGAGCTGCCAACCCACCTTGGGCGCAGGGCCTCCCCGAACCCTGAAAGGAACCGGAACCTCCGACTGTGTTCCAGGTCCTCCGCCAGCGCCCTGTGCCAGGAGCCAGGACGCGCAGTGGGCGCGGAGTGACAGGAGGAAGCGTCCCGGATTGGCCGTCACCTCCTCCCGTTTCTCCATCTATAAAACGAGGCGTTCGGCTGGCTCAGCAGCTCTTAAACTTTTTTGGGGTGTGTGTGCGTGTGTGTGCTTTGAGAATTCGTGCAGTAACAGAAAAATCTAGAAACGAGTCCCAACGTACCTCTAAATTTGGAGGGCACTAAAGGTCCCCGGGATGCAAACCGAGGAGATCGCGACCCTGAGCCTCCACACTGCCGGTCCGCCACCACACACATATACAGCCGAGTGACTTCCGTGGTGTTGGGTCCGTTTGGGGTTGGCCGGGACGGACAGGACTGGGGCAGGGGTCTGGGGCGGGGGAAGGGCCGCTCTTTCCCAGCCTCAGTCTCTGACCGCGTTCCCTGACTCCGCGGCCGCAGAGGTACAGAAGCTGTCCAGTCTGGTGCTGCCGGCCGAGGTGATCATTGCGCAGAGTTCCATCCCAGGCGAGGGCCTCGGCATCTTCTCCAAGACCTGGATCAAGGCGGGCACCGAGATGGGCCCCTTCACAGGCCGTGTCATCGCCCCAGAGCACGTGGACATCTGCAAGAACAACAACCTCATGTGGGAGGTAAGTGCCGGCCGGCCAAGGGAGAGGGTTGCAGGGCGCCGGCGAGGAGCGCAGGCTGCCGGCTGCGCGTGAGACCCCGGCATACGGCCGTGGCCGCTTAGCACCCCCTGAGAACTGCAGGCACTCCTGGCTAGATGCTCCTGGAGGGGGCACATTTTGCTGCCAGTTGCCTGGAAGTCATTCCCTAAACTGTGCACTTTGGAATAACGCCCCCCCCCCCCGCCCGACCCCAAATCTGTGCTGCAACAACAGTCAGGTTCGGGAAAAATCGGACCCGCTTCCTCCAGGCAACCATGCAAGCATGACTATTGGCCCCACTTCACAGATGAGGGCACTGCGACCAAGAGAGTTAGTTGATGTAGATTGTCCAGGGTCCTGCTGACAGCTGGGAAGCCGCTGGGTTGAGTTGGGTGTCTAGGGACGACCCCCCAACCACTTGCATTCTTTCCCTGACTCCAGCAAGCAGCCAGGGAAGCCTCTCAAAGCCAGCCCTGGGCTGGGGATGGTGGTGGTGGAAATGGAGAATGGCCAAGGCCCGGGCTTCCTGGGAATCAGCTTCCCAACCCCAGGCAGATAATGACATTCAAAATGGTCATTGCTGAACTGGCACTGAGTAAGCTTTCTGAATGCCCGCCTGCATGCCCTCCATCCATGATTTCAACAGCCCTCTCAATAGTACTATTATTCCCATTTTACAGAAGGAAATCGAAGCTCAGAGAGGCTTCCATCCCAGGCCTTCTGACTGTTCCCTCCCAGTGTTTGGATGCCAGGGAGAGCCAGCGTAGAACAAACCCAGTCCTGCAGCTTTCTTCTTCCTGGGGTTCTTACCCTGTAGAACTGGGAACCCACGGAGGCCAGGCTGGGGCACCCACTTGCCCCTACCTAATCTTGTCCCCCCCATCTCCTTATTCCCCCAGCCCCCTACCCTCTTCTCCTTCTCCATCACAGCCCCCATCTGGTAGACCCTAGCAGAGTCCAATGTAACAAACCCTGCAGCTGGTCAGGGGAGCAGGAGAAAGAGAACAGGGGGACAGCCCAGAGGCCTATCCCAACCTCACTTTCTCCTCCCTGGGAGGTCCGAGCCATTGGTCACCTTCTCCAGGATGTTACTGGGTCAGGAAGTTAGTGTCTGGTTTGGCCTCTGAGTGCCCTTGGAAGCTCCCACAAAAGGGCTGAGATTTGGCCATGGGAAGACTGTCTCAGCCAGGGTGCACAGGAAACCAGCCTCCCTCTCCAGGTTCTCCTGCCCCCTCTGAGGTCCCGGCCAGTGCTCCCACTGCTCTGGGGAGTGCCTATGCATTCCTCAGGAGAGCTAGCTGGAGATCACTTAGTCTGGTCAGTGAGCCCATGGAGGACCTTTTATGGGGATGGGGAGGATGTGGCAGCAGGAGCACGTCATGGTCAGCTCACAGGGCTCAGGTGTCAACTCACTGTCGGCCACTTAGAGCTGGATGGGCTGAGGCAAGTCATCTCTCCAAACCTCGCTTTCCTCATCTGGAAAACCGAGATGATAGCTGTATCCACTTCCTGGGACTGTTATGAGGATAGAGAGAGTACAAGGATGTGCCCAGCACAGGGCCTGGCCCTGACCACAGACGGCACATGTGGGTACAGCCTTGCCTCACCTGGTCCTCATTCCGCCTGCTCCTAGGTGTTCAATGAGGATGGCACAGTGCGCTACTTCATCGATGCCAGCCAGGAGGACCACCGGAGCTGGATGACCTACATCAAGTGTGCACGCAATGAGCAGGAGCAGAACCTAGAGGTGGTCCAGATAGGCACCAGCATCTTCTACAAGGCCATTGAGGTGAGCTCGAGGTGCTGTCTTATAGGGGCTGTGTGTATGTGTGTGTGTGTGTGTGTGTGTGTGTGTGTGTGTGTGTGTGTAGGGCAGCTGTGTCCAGGGACTGTGGTGGACAGAGGGTCAAGGTTTAAGGGCCTTGACTCTGGTCCAGTCAGCCCTGCCCAGACTGTGGGGCAGAGTCCAGGCATCAGGCTCTCTGAGACTGTGGCCTCTGGGGAAAGCTCTCTGCTGCAGATCAGAAAGGAAGGAACTTTTGACTTTATGCCATTGTGAGTATCACGAGCACCTCAACAGTGAGGTCCTTGGATATCTGCTGAGGGTGTCCTGGTGTTCAGAGGTCACAGAGGAACAGAGGGCAAGGCGCAGGAAGGCAGCCCAAAGAATGCATTTGGGTGGGAGAGAGAACGTTGTGTCTGAAGCATCTGAGCTGTGCGTTGTACCTCATTCTGCATGCCTGGGGCACCTACCACATGTGGATAATCATCCTAGTCACAGCTATCATGTACTGATCACTCCCTGTGTTAGGCTTCTCCTGGACACTGTATATATACACATATTGTATTTAATCCGCATGCAACTCTGCGAGGGGAGAAAACTGGGTCTCCAATGGTGGCAGGCAGACTAAGGAGCTCCTTTCAGAGCGTTTGTTCCTTCATTCGGAAGACTGTTAGTGCTCACATCTGTGCTAAGTGAGCCTTCTCAGAGAGAGAAAGGGTAAAGTGCAAACAGATAACTATCACTTCCCACAGTGGAGGTGAGGGCTAAGGGAAGGTTCAGGTGGGCAGAGGGGAGGTGGGAGGGAAAAAAGTGTGTTCATAGTAGGGAAATGCTTGGGCAGAGGCAGAAAGGGTCAAGGTGTGTGGGGAGGGGCTGATGGTAAAGCTGAGGCAGGCCACACTGTCCGCTGTCTGGACCCTCCCTGGCCAGTGTTCCTGGACAGGAAATGTGACATTTGGTTCAGCGTCTGGCTCAGGAGCAGGGGAAACTGTCCTGAATTCCCTGTGGCAAGTTGGCTGTGGGTGCTGTGTTTGGGGTGGGTGAGTCTGCTCCCACCACACTTTTCTGGACCTTAAGCCTCTGCTCCCCAATGGGGAGGAGGACAGTGCCCCTTGGAGGGAGGTTGCAGCTTGGTTGAGTTTCTGGGGTGGCCAGAGAATGATTTCCCTTAGTCCTCGGCCCATTTTTTCCCTGGAACTCAGAACCCCAAGCTCTTTCTAAGGCCCCCAGGAGTGCTGGGGCCTACCAGCTTCTGGAACTTGGGTGAGGGTTGCTCCTAAATAACCAGGCCCGAGGGAATTTCCCAGGAATGATGGTGGAAAGGCCTTTGCCTGGGCCCTGGTGTGGCCAGAGGGGTGGTACAGGGGTGGGGGTGGGGACCAGAAAGTAGAGGATAAGGAAAAGGCATGAGGGGTTAAGTGAGGTCAGATGGCTAGTGAGATAGTGTGAGGGTAGGACAGAAAGTGGCCCAAGCCCAGGGCAGGGGTGGCTCCTGTGGCCATCTGGCCGGGGATCAAGAGATCTCCACTACCAGACAGCTTAGAATGGGCCTCAGGTGTATCTGAGCCCCACTTCATAGATCCTCATCCCTCCTTCACACACACACACACACACACACACACACACATACACACACACATCCTCACATTCGTACACTCCTTCCAGCCATCCTAATACAGATGATATGGAAGACATATCCCCCTCCCATGCAACACACACACACAGGGACACATTCACTTAGGAGACAGACCCAGAAGGTCTACATCCTTGTGGCAAAGGGCTCCCAGCTGGGGCAGGCGAGAGGGCCTGAGTCTCAGCTTACTGTGCAGGTCACTCCAGCAGAAAGCAGAGCAGTCAGGAAGCATTTAGAGACATTTATACAAAAATTCAGTCGGAGGAAAGGTGGTTGAAGAATATCTCTAAGGAGGGATCTAACTATAAGATTAACAACAAAACAAAACAAAAATATTCTACAATTGATCAGGAATTAAAAGTGATAAAATAAGATCAGGAAATAAATATATATATATGATATAAACCAAAAAACCAAACCCGTTGCCACCAATTCGATTCCGACTCATAGCGACCACGATAGAACAGAGCAGAGCTGCACATAGAGTTTCCAAGGGGCAGATAGTGGATTCAAACTGCCGACCTTTTGGTTAGCAGCCAAGCTCTTAACCACTGCACCACCAGAGCTCCAGATATATATGGTAGCATATACATTTATATACACACATATATATCATATACATTTATTTCCTGGTGTGTATATATGTATGTATATGTGTGTGTGCGTGTATATATATATATATATATATATATATATATATATATACACATAAAATATCACCAATTTGGCTATTAATGCTTTTACAGAATTAGTAAATTGACTAAGAAGGACCATATACCAATGTTTGAGTGTAAGATAAGGAAATACAAAAATATCACTCATTTTACTTTTAATAAGCAAAGCTGGAGACATTCTTCTTGGTGGCAATTTTCTCAAACCCACCTGGGTTTTGTCATGATGTTAGAGTTCATGTACTGAACAAACTGCGTGCCCTGGTGTATGTGACCACCCGCGTAGCAGGGCCAAGGCTCGAAGCTCAAGCAGCCCTCCCGCTTGACCAGAAGATACTGCTGCTCTCCCAGGACACTCTCTCGATGTCTCTGGGATAAGTCGGCTCTTTGCTCTCTGCGTGTGTGTGAGTTAGCCAAGGAGAAGAACCATTGCGTGATCTGTTTTCTTAATCTTTCTGAAACTCAGGACTGCTATTTATATTTCATAACAATAACCTATTAGTTGCCAAAAATGGGAAGGAACATCTTTATTCTATAAGCAGCATATACTATTGATGCTCTAAAAATTTTCACAAATACAAAATAGCAACCCTCCAAAAGAGACAAAGGCAGTGGAGTTCAGTAGAGAATCTTCAGGCAGGTTCTGCATCTGGCTGAGTCTATTGGCTGTTATTCCTGGTGCATTCTTCAATTCAGATACCGAAAATGACATTTCTAGAGAGTGCCCAGCACCGTGCCTGGCACATAAAGTGGGTACTAAATATTGAATGAATAGAAGTCTTTCTGCAAGTGATGGGAGCTGGGTTAAAAGGCAAACACACAGGGACCCAGTTCTTCCAGGAAAAATGAACTGGCTGTCCCAGACCTTGTCTGAGTCCAAAAATCAGCATAAGAAAAAGATTTAGGAATAATGTACTAAAGTTTTGGATTTTGTAATTGGGAAGAAAATTCTCAGAGATGTTTCCTTCTCTATTCTTCGGCAAATTACTATGCCCTGAAGACTTTTTTTTTTTTTTTTTTTTGCTACGTTCCTTTTGACCTTGCTGATTAGTGGGTGCTGTTAAGGCTCTCGGATTATTAATAATAAGCATCATTAGTAATGCTACTATTGTGGAGCATTTACCGTGTGCCAAGCACCATGCTCAGACCCTTTGCAACTTTTTAAAAAAATAGAATACTTCCAGCCCTGTTAGGTGCTTTCTACTATTATCCCCATTTTACTACGACAAAACTAAGGTTCAGGGAGATTCCGTCGTTGAGCTGTGATTTGAACCCAGGCTTCTCTGACCCCTGAGCTGGGGCTCTTGATCATCACGCCGTGTGGCCTCCCTTGCCAATAGCTATTTGTTGGAACTCTATTAATTGTTGTGTCAGGACATCTGTGGTACAATGGAAATTGATGTTCGTCCAGATGACACTGAGATCCTTCTAGACTAGGGCTTCTGCACCACATGGGGGAGGGGGCCTCAGAGTCCTCTGGGAGATGTTCAATCGTGTGACATGAATTTTTATTAGAAAAACAAACCAACCCCCCACCATCATTTTCAATTTATAATAAAAACTCAGAAATTAGGACAGGACAGAACTTCTGGGCTGATGGAGAAGGTTAAGAAATATGAGTTGAGAGAGCTTGTAATTTGTCAACCAAGGATTGAGGCACTGATGTTCTCCAGAGTATTGGTGGCATGGATTTTCTGCTAGAGGACTCGGTTTCTTTGAGAATTGCTTTGTTTACTGTGTGTCCTGAGCCTCTCTCTGCTCCCGCAAAAAAGCCAATGAGCCCCTGAAAAGAGCCCCAGCTGGCCAGGCCTGAGTGTTGGCTATAAAGAAATGGTGTTAGTGAGGGGACATGTTCTTTGCACTTAAGCAGTCAGCTGGTGGAACTGTGGGAGCCTCTCGATGGTAGTACCATGATGTCATGGAAGAAATTTCAGGTTCTCAGGTTTCCAGGGCTTGATGACAAGAGGTATCTGGCTGAGGGGTACCTGGGAGCAGGGAGACACCAGAGAGCAGGACGAAGGCCTATCACTGACTTCTCAGGGCTCTGAAGGGCTGAGAAGGGTTACTGGCTCTGGAGACGGTGGCTCCTGGCTCTGTGCAGGCTGCCTTCCCCGATGCTGGTTCAAGAGCCCATGGCTTCTAGCTGTCTGGGGATATATGTCACTCAATTCCTGTAGGTTCTTCTTCTTTTTATTCTTTTTTTTTTTAATTGTACTTTAGATGAAGGTTTACAGAACAAACTAGCTTCTCATTAAACAGTTAGTACACATATTGTTTTGTGACATTGGTTACCAACCCCACAACATGTCAACACTCTCCCTTCTCGACTTTGAATTCCCTATTACCAGCTTTCCTGTCCCCTCCTGCCTTCTAGTCCTTGCCCCTGGGCTGGTGTGCCCCTTTAGTTGCATTTCGTTTTACGGGACTGTCTAATCTTTGGCTGAAGGGTGAGCCTAAGGAGTGACTTCATTACTGAGCTAAAAGACTGTCCAGGGGCCATACTCGCAGGTTTCTCCAGTCGCTGTCAGGTCAGTAAGTCTGATCTTTTTTGGTGAGTCAGAATTTTGTTCTACATTTTTCTCCAGCTCTGTCCGGGACCTTCTATTGTGATCCCTGTCAGAGCAATCGGTTCCAGTAGGTTCTTCTTAATAGATTTTCATTCTTAAAAAAAATTTTTTTGTATAAAAGTGTTCTGTGCTTATTATTAAAAAATCAGATGTATCAAGTAGAAAATGGATGTCACTCTGCCCATCACACTGCTCTCCGTGAACTTGAAATCAGCATTTTAAAATAATCTCAAAATGCCAAATCCTACTGGGGCAAGACGTACAAGAAACCCGTGAGAGTGGCTGGGCATGGAGAGTAGGGGGGAGATTACTTTTCATTATACGCCTTTGACATGTTTGCACATTGTTGTCAGTGTGTTTGCGTCATTGTTCTCATTTTTAAAATTAATTGGGAAAATTAATTTTAGTACATTAAAAACGTATAATGAATGATTCACCCTTACGTTAAAACAGTCACCACTGAAGCTCTTATTTGAAAAATAATATTCTAAATAACCATTATGAAGAATAATATTCGGGGTTTGTACAATCCCTGATGTTCTTAGCTCTGACTCTCATTCATCATCACTATCAGCATCATACTTAATAATAATTGTTATTGTCAGTTAAAAAGATCGGTGTTGACTTAGACATTTGATCCAGACCTTGAGTCTGAATGTCACATTGTAGCTCAAGAGCAACATCCGCTGTGGCTCTGACCCTCCCATCCCACATCTGTCCTGGAGGAATCAGCTCCTCTCCCCAGGGAAGGTGGAGCTGGGAAGCGATGGCACCTGAGTGTGGCTGCTGTCCTCAGGGCATGCAGGCCCCAGGCTGTGCTCTTGTTGGACACTGAAGGCAAGGCCTTGGTCACCCTGCAGGCTCTGTGAGGATACCATGGGGACTCAGTACGCCAGAGATCACTGTCAGCTTCTCTGAGAGGTTGGGGTTTGATCAGAAGAGGTATCTGGGTGCCCGGGAGCAGGGAGAGACCAGAGGTCCACTCTTGGGGAAAATAATAACAAGCACTGCTAGGTATAGATTGTGCAAAGAGCTTTTTTTTTTTTTTAAATTGTACTTTAAGTGAAAGTTTACGATTCAAGTTAGTCTCTCATACAAAATTTATACATACATTGTTATGTGACCCTAATTGCTCTCTCTATACTGTGACAGCACATTCCTCCTTTCCATTCCAGATTTCCTGTGTCCATTTAACCGACTCCTGACCCTCTCTGCCTTCTCATGTCACCTCTGGACAGGAGCTGTCCGTTTAGTCTCTTGTATCTACTTGAACTAAGAAACACACTCTTCGCAAGTATCACTTTATGTCCCATAGTCCAGTCTAATCTTTGTCTAAAGAGTTGTGCAAAGAGCTTTGTGTGTGGGACCTGCTGAACCCCAACAGGCACTCAGTGAGGCAAGAGCTATGTTAATGTCCTTATTTTACAGTTGAGGAAACTGAGGCACAATGACATGAGGCACCTTGCCCAAAGTCATAACACGCTTTCCAAGTGGGGAGCCTGAGTGGACCCTGACCTGTCTGACTCTAGGTCCTGAACCAGAACCCTCTGCGGCGCCATCCTCTGAAGGAGTATGTTCAGACTTTCTAATGGAGGCTGGTTGCTTTAGAAGAACCATGGCGAATAAATGTCTGCTTTCATCTGAGAATTGAAGCCAGAGGTTGGGTCACTGTTGGAGGTGACTTACAATCAGTCTTAGAGTTGGGGTGACCTCAGGGATCATGCTTCCAACCCCCTCATTAGAGCGGACAAGCTCAGAGAGGTGAAGTGATTTGACCAAGGTTACTCAAGGACCACCTGGTGACGGATGGCTCGTCGCGCCATCTTGTGTAGAGCGCCTTCCTTCACAATGAATTTCTCTTAAATATTTTAGTTCCGTTATCTACTTTTCTAACAGGTTCACAAGACCTCTCTCCTCTGCCCCTTTTCCAGCATGGCCTCCAGCTCTGACCTGCTGGCTTTCTGGACAGTGGCCATGACCATAAATAAGGACTTTCACTGCAGTGCCAGAGTCTAAGCTACCTGCTTTCTTTGAGGGCTCAGGGACAGCACTTGGCTTCTCCACATTTGAACCCCCATCACCCTGTGTTGGTGTGGTACCTTCTGCCTGGCTTCTCATTACCCA
Organism: Dugong dugon; assembly: GCA_030035585.1. NCBI lineage: Eukaryota > Metazoa > Chordata > Mammalia > Sirenia > Dugongidae > Dugong > Dugong dugon. Next base: position 75,355,082 of record CM057471.1, read on the forward strand.
CTGATCCTGAGCCTTGATGTGGCACCCCACAGGCTGTGGGCTCAGGTGGGAAGGGGCCTGTGACTCTAAGCCAAGTTACAGGAGGCTGGGAGTCACCTAGGCTCCCTCACACTTTCCTGGACCTCTGTCCCCTCTCCCCTCTCCCCTCCCTCCTCTGTTTCTGTGTCCTTTCTAGGTTGAGCAAGCTCTCTGGGATGCTCTGAGGGTCTTCCTGGATCTGACCTGGCTGGGGTTCTTCCAGAGGAAGGAAGGTGTGGTGAACAGAGGGGCTTCTAAGTGTAGCAGGAGTCTGAGGCCAGAACCAACCTAACGGAAGGGGAGCTTATCTCTGGTCAGGGAATGGAATCCCAATCTCCTGGGTATGCCCTGGAGTGTGGGGTTTATGGTCAATACCGCCTCAGAATGGGCCTTCCACAGCCTCCCTGATGGTCACTGAAAAACCCTCCCTACCAACAGCCTTCACCTCTTCCCTGGGGCAGGTCCTCACTAGAGACAGCAGAGCCCTGTCATCCCTGTCATAGACCTAGGACAGGGTGAAATGGATTTTGTTTAAGGCTGTTTTCCCCAGTATTTCCCGAGGTGGGAGGAATTCATCAATTTTAGCATTCTCCATGTGCCTGGAATCGTGCAGAGCCCTGTGACGGGTAGAGAAGAACGTGTGATATGGTGCTGCCTTATGGGTGCTTTGGATGAGAGATGCTTCCAGAACATTATCAGGCAGGTTGCAACCAAGTGCTATATAGGGTGCCCCACAGCCCACACTCTTTGGAAACAGGTGGCTCAGCCCTGTGGCCCTGAGGGCTGCCTAACTCTGGTTCCCCTCAGTAAGAAATGAAAAGTTTTCTAGCTTTCCATCTTCTGTTACTTCTGCTGGCTGCAAGGCTTCCATTCTGTTGCTGTTGGCTTGAAAGTTCTGGTGTGGCCAGGACGCAGCTCTGTTCCTAGCTGCAGAGCTAGGACAGAGATGATGAGAAGGCCTGGGCAGGGAAGGGAGCTGAAGAGTGGAGCAGTCCAAAGACCTCTGTTTGTGCAGCTCACTGGGGATGCTCGGTGAAAATGAACCCTAGTGTGGCTCTCTCAGGGCTGAGGCTGGATGCACATCTCCATGGCAGGAGCCAGGACAGCAGCCTCCTGGCTGCAGGGGATGTGCAGAGACCCCCAACTGTCACCCCCTGACCGCTGCCTCCCTGACCTCTCCTCTCACCTCCTTCCTTGCAGATGATCCCACCAGACCAGGAGCTGCTGGTGTGGTACGGGAACTCACACAACACTTTCCTGGGGATCCCGGGTGTGCCTGGGCTAGAGGAGGAGCAGAAAAAAAACAAGCATGGTAGGTATTCTTCAAAAGGCCTTAATGCAAAGGACTCACTGAGGGAGGAACACAGGGAAAGAATGTGTGTGTGGTAAGGAGGCTCCTGGCCCCTGGGGACCCTGTTTCAACCTCTGGCAGCATCAAGCAGATGGGGCCTAATGGTCCAAGGAGGCTGATGCCCCTGGAGCCTGCCACCACGATTCTGGCATGGGTGAAGGCAATCGTCCTGCCAGATGGACTGTCCTGGGGACAGGTGAGGGGACAGCAGAGAGGTAGCAGGTGGTGGCAGAAGGAGCAAGGGGCTGGGCAGGGGGAGCCTAGATTGGAGTTCCAGTTCGGCTGTGCAATTTTTGGAATGGCTCTGTGCCTCAGTTTTCCCATTTGTAAAGGAAAGGTGTTAGGCAAGATTATCTCTAAGCTCCCTTCTAGCTCTGACAATCTGTACATTTCACTGCCCTGTCCCTGGTGTCTGGCACAGATGAGACGCTTGTGACATTTGATTATCCTTATTTTTACAGAGGATGAACCTGAGGCTCATGAACTACCGTTGTTGAGCCCTTGCCCTGCAGCTAATGTTTTACTAACATGAATTCTTCTGATTCTTACAACAGACCTATGGGGTAATGCTATTATTACCTCCATTTCAGGGATGAGAAAACTGAGGTGGCAGTTCCCTAGTACATAGTAGGCACCCAGTAAATATTTGTGGGATGAATAAATTTAAAAAATTTTGGGCAGTGGTTATAATAATAGCTACTCTTTATGGAAGGCCAGCTAAGAGCCAGGCACTTCCCATACATGGGCTAAGACATGTAAAGTGCTTAGTATACAGTAAACTTTCAATGATGCCTGCTTTTTATGATCATCTCGTGGAATAGCGCATAGCCCTGTTTAGGTAGTACTAGGTTCCCATTTTACAGATGAAAAAAACGAGGTTTAGTGAGGCTACGTCACTTCCCGGAGGTCGCACAGGGATAATCTGGTGTCAGCTCCTGTCTGACCCCAAGCCAGGGCCCTTCACTGCCCCTCCCATGCCTCTGCCGGCGCCTTCAGTCAATCCAATCATCAACCATCCCTCAATCAGACAGGCTGAGCCCTGGGACCACAGCGCGTGCATGGGAGTGCGGGGAGGGGTGGGTGCCCGCTCCGCGGCGGCGACGGCTCTAACGGGGCTGCTCTCTCTCTCCCTCTTCCGTCTGTTCCCCCAACCCCCCGCCCGCCCTACCCTGGCCTCCCTCGCCCCCCCGGGCCCCGCCCGCGCGGCCAGAGGACTTCCATCCGGCGGACTCGGCGGCGGGCACTGCGGGACGCATGCGCTGCGTCATCTGCCACCGCGGCTTCAACTCGCGCAGCAACCTGCGCTCGCACATGCGCATCCACACGCTGGACAAGCCCTTCGTGTGTCGCTTCTGCAATCGCCGCTTCAGCCAGTCGTCCACGCTGCGCAACCACGTGCGCCTGCACACGGGCGAGCGCCCTTACAAGTGCCAGGTGTGCCAGAGCGCCTACTCGCAGCTGGCCGGCCTGCGCGCCCACCAGAAGAGCGCGCGCCACCGGCCGCCCAGCGCCACGCTGCAGGCGCACTCGCCCGCGCTGCCTGCGCCGCACGCTCACGCGCCCGCGCTCGCTGCCGCCGCCGCCGCCGCCGCCGCCGCCGCCGCCGCCGCGCACCACCTGCCAGCCTTGGTGCTGTGAGCGGCGCTCCCACGCGCCTGCCCGGAAGGGCCCCCGCCTCCCCGCCTGGAGGGGCGCGGCACGGGAGCCAGGGAGCGTGGCTGCTTTCCTTCCGCGCGGCCGTGGGGCCTCACGCTGCAGGTACGCTGCGGAAATGATTCCCCGGCACACGCTTCGCGCATTTTGCAGATGAGGACACTGACGTCTCTTTCCCAGGTCACCCAGCTGGTGCAGCTTCTCACCCCTTCCGGAGGCCTCCTCCTCTTCGGGGAGTATACCTGCCCGGCCCTGCCCCGAGACTCCCTTCTGTCCAGCCGGCCGCCCAGGTTGGCATTCCTCTCGTGGGTGTCAGGAGAAGGGCTAGAGTCTTCCAGGGGCCTCAGCGTAGGGAAGGGGGAGCCCCCACCGCCCCCACAGGTAGCTCCCTGCTTCGTAATGGAGCGCGACCTCCCTGCCCCTGTGAGCCCTGGGGGCGTGGTGGTGGCGGGAAGAGAGGAAGCCGCTCACCTCCGTTGCCTCCTCCTGCCTCCTGGCACTGGTGTCCTGCAACATTGGGAGTCATGGACACGACCTTGAGAACTTGGGGGGGGGGGGGCTAATGGGCCCCAGGAGCAGCCGGGGAGAAAAATCCGGGCCAGAAGAGCCCCGCGAGACCTTGTTGGGGCGCCTGGTCTGGCTACCTTCCACTCAAACCTGGCTCCCTGAGGATGAAGGAGGCACAAATACTTTGCAGTGTGCCAGGCAGGTTGAGGGTGAAGGCAACGCATAAATCCACTTGTGAGACTCTGGGCAAGTCCGTGCCCCTCTCTGGGCCTCAGTTTCCCCATCTGTAAAATGAGGGAGTTGGACCAGTGCCTCCCCTCTTCAGCTCTGACTTTATTCTTAGGAAGGGGAAGGTTTCCCCTCCTCCTCTTCAAGGCTCATTTAAACCACAGTCCAACAAGAGGAAGGCAAGACTGGCCCCGCTGCCTTCGAGGCTAGCGGGCTTCTCTGCCCGGAAGGCACTTCCAAGCATGCCCTATTCCACGGGGTTCCGTCGCGCCTGCCCACACTTCTGGCCCCTTCCCCTTTCCCCAGACTCTGGTCTTTCGCGCCCTCTGGTGTCGCCTCTCCTACTTTGCAGTCATTTACCGGAATTCTAGTAGGGCGTTTTGTAAAATAAAGAGACTATAATAATATTAATGAAAAATATAAAATGTATAGAGTTTTCAAGAAACTGTGTTCTACTTCAAGAAAATGGTCACTTTAACTTTGTAAATATTTATCTAAAATGATATTTACAAAACTGTGATATATATTATTTGATTGTATATGTACAACTGTAAATACATTTGTACCTCTCTTGTATTCTAAAATAAAAATTACTTGGAACATTTATCCCTTAGAATCTTAATGGGTGAACACTTTTGTCTGCATGAAAAGGAAATATAGACAGGGCCTAGAAGCTGGAAAGGGGGCTGCAAGAGTTGTTCCATTTATTGGTTTTGAAAGTCACCATTGTGTTGTCCCTTAGGAAAATTCCATCTGTCACAACCGAGCTGTCAGCTCCCAAAGAGATTGGCCACAGTGCAAAGCAATAGGAAATCTCGGAAGGAGCCAGGAAGATTCCTTTTTCCAGCTGACTCTCAAATATCAGTGCCTTACTTTACTTCCCCAAAATCTTTACTTACTTTTTTTTTCTTCTGTTTTTGTGGCCAAAATGAAAGAGATTGAAGGGTTCAAGCAGCCAGTGGGTACAGGCCAACATGGCTACCAGGGCCCTCCCAGTGCCCTAGAATCTTGAAATACTCAGGCACCTGTCTCCAGACTCTTCCTTGAAGGGGACCAAGGAGCAGGGAGACTGTCAATGTAGGGCCAACGGGCTTCACTGTCCATAAAGGGCCAGGCCCCAACTCTCCTTTCCAGGACTCCTGGCCCAAGGAGGTGTGCGCACTGGGGAGGGTGAATTCACACCTGTGCGTGCACAGATGCCAGTCATGAGGATGTCACCCTTACAACCCACTGGGTGGACATGCTTTCAGGCTTCTCGCGGACACATCTCTCTGTGCATCCTCCTACAGGTGTGTGCGTGTGCACACATACACACCCTGCAGACACTTGGGAATTCACACTTAGACACACAGGCCATCTCCATTTGGAGCTTCGCACGTGTACTCCCACATGCGCCGTCCCTTGTGGGAGTCGTCTAGTACCCTGATGGGGCACAGGCGGAGAAGTACACTTGATGCATTCACTTGCAGGCTTCATCTGGGGTTTCCTGCCTGGGGCTGGCGACAGAGTCATCCTTGGTATTCCTCCTGCCTCCTGTCACAAACTTCACCTCTCCTTTTTTTTTTTTTTTTTTAGAGATAGCCAATTTTATTCATAGAACTATTTATGTGGTAGATTTTTTTTATTGTGGTAAAAGATACATAAGAAAATTTATCCTTTTAACCATCTTTGAGCGTACAGTTTAGTAGTGTTAAGTACGTTCACAATGTTGTGTAACCATCACCACCATCTATTTCCAAATCTTTTTTATCATCCCAACCAGAAACTCTGTACTTATTAAGCAATAACTCCCCATTACTCCCTTGCCCCAATCCTGGTAACCTCTATTCTATTTTCTATCTCTATGCATGTGCCTATTGTCTCTCCTTTGATACCTCATCACTAGGTTTCTGATGCCTACGGTGGCCCCTGGTACTACCCTCCACACACTGTACCCCCCATCCAGGCGTCTCGTCCCCACAGCCAAAGCTTATGTGTCCTGGGTCCCCTATCCTCTGGATGATGATGGGTGAGGTGGAATTAAACACCATCCTGGCTCACACGTTACGCCTCCCGGAGAGTAATGCCCATATAAGCTAAAATGCTGGCTTTCTGAAGAAGAACCTGCGGAATCAGACTTCAGAGAAGTCAGTGGGGTCATTGATCAGAAATCTAAATCGTTCTCCATAGGTAATTCTGTGAAGTCCCAGATAACACAAGGGCCACAACTCAGGCTCCAGAACCCGCCTGGTGGCAGTGAGCTGTAATTGCAGAACGAGGTGCCTCCGGCGTGCCAGCTGACCTGCTTCTACAGATGTGTGCCAGGGTCTGTGCTAGGCACTGGGGATACAAGGATGAACAAATACGACTCGTGGTCCTGGAGGCCTTATGCTGAAAGCCTAACCTCTTACCTTGCTTGCATTTCCAGCAGAGACCTTAACTCCCTGTCCCAAGTGTGCACTCCCTGGACAAAAGCGTGTGAACACAATCACAGGAATTTCTGTGGCCCAGCCTGGCTTAGAGATTTAGATGCATGCATTCTGGGAACCTTGCCAACAACCCCACGAGGCCAATGTTCTTTTTATGTCCATTTGAGGTATGAGAAAACCGAGGCATAGAAAAGAGCAAGTCATTTGCCCACATCACTCAGCAGGAGAGTGTGGCAGAGCAAGGCTCCACCGAGGGTGTCTGACTCTCAGGAGCATTAGGACACACCATCTCCCTTTCAGTCCATAGATTCAGTTGGAAGGACTTTCTGCATTTCCCACAGGGATGCAGTGTAGACCAGAAATGTATATTGACCTAGTATACTGTGACCTTGTAACTGTGACCTTGTAAGACGCCCTATTAGTTCTTGTGGCTTTTTGTAGATTTCTTACTATTTTCTATGTACAGTAGCATGTTGTTTGTGAATAAAGACAGTTTTATTTCTTCCTTTCTAATTTGGATGCCTTTTATTTATTTTGCCTTATGTCATAGACCAGGACCTTCAGCAGTAGGACTCTATAGAGGCTGGGTTCAAATCCCAGCTCTACTACTCACTAGCTGTGTGAATTCGGACGAGTCAACTAACGTCTCTGTGTCCCTCACATGGAAAATGGGGTGATACTTAGCTCCTAAGGATGTTGTGAGGTTAGATGGGATAATGCATATAAATGAATAAGGTACATGGCTCAGTGTCCAGCACATAGTAAATGTTCAATAAATGGGAGCTGTTGTTAATAAAATAATGCTTTGGTGTGTGCAAAGAGTTGTAGACAACCCCAAGACGGCATCTGTGGCAGCTATTAACCTCCTATCATGGACTGAATTGTGTCCCCCAAAAATATGTGTAACAGTTTGGCTAGGCCATGATTCCCAATATTGTGTGATTGTCCACCATTTTGTCATCTGATGCGATTTTCCTAATGTGTTGTAAATCCTACCTCTATGATGTTAATGAGGTGGGATAACAGCAGTTATGTTAATGAAGCAGGACTCAATCTACAGGATTGGATTGTGTCTTGAGCCAATCTCTTTTGAGATAAGAAAGAGAGAAGCCAGCAGAGGGACCTCACACCATCAAGAAAGCAGTGCCAGGAGCAGAGTGCATCCTTTGGCCTCGAGGTTGCTGTGCAGAGAAGCTCCTAGTCCGGGAGAAGATTGATGACAAGGACCTTCCTCCAGAGCGGACAGAGAAAGCTTTCCCCTAGAGCTGGTGCCCTGAATTCATACTTCTAGCCTACTAGACTGTGAGAGAATAAACTTCTGTTTGTTAAAGCCATTCGCTTATTGTATTTCTGTTGTTACAGCACTAGATAACTAAGACACCTCCTCTACCCCAACTCTTCCCTATACTCATGAACCTTGGATCTCTCAAACTGGAGGAACATATATCCTAAATTTTCAGCTTCTTTCCTGCTTTGGAGCTGGCCTGCTAGGAGTGCGTGTGTCTGTGGTTGGGTGGGGAATGTTACGGAGGATGACTAGATCACTCACATCCATGAGCACCTGACATCTGTTTTGTAAGACAGGCCCTCCACTCCTGTGCTCCCAGCTGGAGAAGGCTGCCTCAGGGCAGGGATGTTATGTGGGTGGAACTCTAAGTTTACGCACAGATATACATGCCCACATGTATGCACACGTGTATGCATGCACACACATGAATCTGAGCATTCACAGCACACACACTGCATGTGCTTCCTCTGCTCCTGCTATTTGGAAAAGAACTGGGCATTCTTTAAGATGTGTTTTCTTTTTGGTTTTTCTTATCTGAAAAGTTATGCATACTTATTTATTGAAAAGTCCAATTGTATCAAGTAATAATAAAAGAAAAATAAAAATCACCCATAATTCCACCTAAACAATGACTTTGGACAACTTGGTGGATATCCGTTTTGAATTTTTGTATGGATATATAACAAATGTGGATAATTATCTACCTGTATTTTTTCACTTAGTATTATGCCATGAACATTCTCCATGTCATTATATATTCTTCTAAAACACTGTTTTTAATGAATGCATAGTATTCCATGTTATAGACAGACTCATTTATTTAACCATTGCTTTCTGTTTGGACATTGCTTCTACTGCTGAGTAACAAACCACCCCAAACTTAATGGTATAAAGCAACCATTTTATAACACTTGTGGAATTCTGTGGGTCAGGGCACAGAAGGGGTGGCTTGTTTCCACGATATTTTGGGCCTCGTCTGGGAAGACTTGATAACTGATGATGACTCAACTGGGGGCTGGAAGCATCTGGAAGCATCTTCATTCACATGTCTGGTGGTTGATGCTGGCTGTTGTCTGGGACCTCAGCTGGGACTATTGGCCAGAGCACTTACATATTACTTCTCCATGTGGCCTGGGCTTCCTCACAGCACGGCAGCCTCAGAGTAGTTAAACTTCTGACCTGTTGGCTCAGGGATCTAAAGGCAAACATTCCAAGAGAATCAGGTGGCTTTGCATGCTCTGTTCTGATCTAGCCTTGGAAGTCACATAGTGTCACTTCTGACGTACTCTATTGGTTAAAGCAGTCACAGCCCTGTCCAGATACAAGGGGAAGAGGCATAGACCCTACTTCTCAACGGAGGCAGTATCAGGAAATTCCTGGACATGCTTAAAAAACCACACAGACATTGAGCCTGTTTCTAATGCTTTTAGAAGAATCAGTACTTCGATGAGCATTCTTGTGCAGAAATCTTTCTGCACATCTCTGATGAGAAAATCTACACTATTACTTGTACCATTTTAATGGAACGCAAGGTGAAGCCAGTGGGTAGATCAGGACTGGACCAAGAGCTCTGGGCTACAGAGTTCCTTCTGCCTCTATTTTCACATTTTTCCAGTTTTCCTTGTCTGTTACTTTCACTTGGAATTCACTTGTTCCCCTCCTCCAACTCCCCAGTGTCAATGGTTCTCTCACTTCAAATCTCATTCAATGCCCCTTCTGTCTGGAGGGCTTTTCTCTCCTCCTCCCTCCACCATCTCTGAATTCTTGAGCATCTTAATGGAATCTCTCTATTCCCCCGCAGCACACAGTGAGCACTTAGCAAATGTTCCTTGAATATGTTCATTTATTCATTTAACAAACATTTATTGAGGGCCTACTATGTGTCAGATGCACAGTTCTAGGGGCGGAGGATTCAGCAGTGAATAAAACAGACAAAGTCCAGGCATTTGTGGAGCTCATATCCTGGAGAGGAGAGAGATGACAAGTAAACAAGCAAGTACATATATGTTATTTTTTCAACAAATATTTTACAGCTGATGTTATGGGTAGAATTGTGTCCCCAAAAAATATCTGCTGAAGTCCTAATCCTTGATACCTGTGAATATGACCTTGTTTGGAAATAGGGTCTGTCTTAGTTATCTAGCGCTGCTATAATAGAAATACCACAAGTGGGTGGCTTTAACAGACAAAAATTTATTTTCCCGCGGTTTAGGAGGCTAGAAGTCTAAACTCTGGACACCTACTATAGGGGGAAGGCTTTTTCTCTCTGTTGGCTCTCGGGGCAGGTCCTTGTCTCTTCAGCTTCTGTTTCATGGTTCCTTGGAGTTCTCCATGTGGCTTGGCATCTATCTTCCCCCATCTCTGCTTCCTACTCTCTGCCGAATCAGCTTGGTTTCTATCTCAAAGGCGATCAATCAGTTTAAGACACACTCTACACTGATATGGCCTCATTAACAAGATAAAGAAAACCCTATTCCCAAATGGGATTATATCCATAAGTATAAAACCCCAAAACCCAAACAACACCAAACCCGTTCATTGCCACTGAGTCGATTCTGACTCATAGAGTGACCCTGTAGGACAAAGTAGGACTGCCCCATAGGGTTTTCAAGGCTGTAAATCTTTACCAAAGGAGACTGCTGCATCTTTGTTCCTTGGAGCAGCTGGTAGGTTCAAACCACCAAACTTTCAGTTAGCAGCCGAGTGCTTAACCATTTTGCCACCAGGGCGCCTTTCCAAAAGTATACATATATATATAGACTCGATGGCAAAGGGTTTGGTTTGTTTTTTTTTAATATGTAAAAGCTGTTGCTGCCGAGTAGCTTCTGACTTATAGTGACCCCAAAGGACAGAGTAGAACTGCCCCATAGGGTTTCCAAGGAGCGACTGGTGGATTCGAACTGCCAACCTTTTGGTTAACAGTTAAGCCTCTTAACCACTGCGTCACCAGGGCTCCTCCATAAGTATAGGAGTAAGGAATTCAGGACAGGATTAAAGCATGTGAAGGTCCTAAACACTGAAAATCTGTGGTGCCCCCTCCTCTGCTTACTCACACATTCAAACAGGATATGAGAGTTTTATATACATAAACTAAAACAAAAAAAAAAAAAAAACCTCACTGCTGTCAAGTCCATTCCAACTCATAGCAACCCCATAGGGTTTCCAAGGCTGTAAATCTCTACAAAAGCAGACTGCCACATCTTTCTCCCGAGAAGCCACTGGTGGTTTCAAACGGCTGACCTTTTGGTTAACAGTCGATCACTTTAACCACTGTGCCACCAGGGCTGATACGCATGTATACATATATGGAACCCAGGCGGCATGCTGGTTAAGAGCTTGGCTGCTAACCAAAAGTTCGGCAGTTTGAATCCACCAGACGCTCCTTGGGAACCGTATGGGGCAGTTCTACTCTGTCCTGTAGGGTCACTATGAGTCTGAATCCACTCAGCAGAAACGGGTTTGGTTTGGTATATATATATATGTGTGTGTGTGTCTTAGCTAATCATGAGGTAACTTTTTTTTTCATTAATTTTGATTTTATTAGGGCTAGATAAATATTGGAAAAATATATGCAAGTGTACATACATTGATATGTGTATAATAATTATTAACAACAGTAATTTCACAAGGAAGGAGGCACAAGGATAAATGAGGGAATAGTTACAATTAAAAGAAATTATAGGACTTCCACTTCTGTTAATGGCAGAGTAATTTGAAAACACTCTCACACTGAAGACAACTAAAAACCTAGATGAAGTATTTTTAAAATATGTTAGAAAGTATTAAAGGGCTTCCAATATAGTAAGGAATTACCATACCAAGATCCAGAGAAGAAACTCTGGTTCTTGGATTGTCTTTACCCACTAAGGATTTGCCTATCATGAAGAGGTAAGAAATCAGCTGAGCTGCTCTTCTGATGCACTCTCAGGACTAGAGAAAAAAGTTAGGGTCCAGGGCTAAACTTTAATAAACTAATCTCTATTCTAGGTTGAGATTCAAAGAGCTACAATTCAGGAGTTAAATTACACCTGAAGTAAGCAAGTTCTACAGTGAACTGCTGTTTAGCTTCAAGTCATCACTGGGTCTCAGAACATATCAAGCACTGATTTGGGATTAAGGTTGTCATGGACTGCTAGTGCCCCCATAACCCAGAGAAAAGCAAAGAAAATCTTTTTTGAAAAAGATACCATCACCCTCAAATATTTTCTTCAAACAGTTTTCCAAAACAATGACTAGCATACAATCGAAGATAACTCAATCTGTGTGAATGAAGATATAAAACTATCTTATAGGCATAACTACAAGTATTTTTGTCTCTAAAACTAGAATGGGAACTCAACGGTTTAAGAAAAAAAAAAGCCCAAAAGTAGATCAGAAGTCTTGTTGATCACTTTTTGTCTCAAAATATTCCACTACCATTGTTGAGAGAAACCACAAAGTTTATCATCCAAGGCCTCCAGACAGAATACATAGTACCTTCAAAGAATAAGTATACTGATCTAAGATTCTCAGTCACATACCAACTCTAAATAGTCCTGGAACATGTCATTATCACCAATTTCTACCATAAACCCTTTGTCTCTGTTTCCAAGTAAAATCAAGTTGAAATTTTACAGGTTTCCAAACAGCGACAAGACTTTTTCTCTTACATTTAAAAGAAATTATAATGGAAATAAAAAGTTTACATGAACACTCCAAATATTGACATAGTCATTGGATATTTGATAACAGTTTTAGATAACACACTTTATAAGATAAGATACTTAGCATAGAATTTCTTTCAATCCTTTCACCAAGGACATACCTTAAAGTGTCCGACCACTTTAGAAAGAAATGACTTTGTCTTAAATAGAATAAAGTACGTTATTAACACAGAAATAATTAGCAAAAGCCCTGAGTGAAAAAAAGGAGCCTAGTTTAATCAACAAAACATGAGAAATTTTCCACATAGTCCAGAAATATTAAAATGTAAATGACCTAATAGTGCCATTACTAATGAGTAACATATTACCTCAAATTGGTTCATTTTCATTTTGGAGTAAAAGTTCTCTTTAAGTTGTTTCCATAGAAAGAAAAATGAAGCACGATACGAAGCTTTTACTAAATGTTTCTCTCTTTTTTACTCTAAAAAATTAAACAGTATTTATTTGCCTAGTAATCCTAAGTACAGAGTTCTTTGTCTATCCATGACACTTTTATAATTTACATCATAATTTCATTCATGTTGAATGACACCTACTGTTATTCTATGAGGTAGATTTCATTTATTCTTTTTTAAAAAAAATTTTTATTGTGTTTTAGGTGAAGGTTTACAGAACAAATAGTTTCTCTTTAAACAGTCAGTACACATATTGTTTTATGACTTTCGTTAACAACCCCACAAATGTCAACACTCTCCCTTCTCAACCTTGGAGGACCTTTTTTCTTTTTTCTTTTTGGTGAAAATATACATAGCCAAAGATACACCATTTCAAAAATTTCCACAAGTACAATTCAGTGACATCGATTACGTTCTCCCAGTTGTGCTGCTATTCTCACTATCCTGTTCCAAATTATTCTATCACCATTGTCTTCAGTTCACTGTCCCCTAGGCTTCCCGTCAAACCTTTTGAGTTGCTGTTGTCAATTTGATCTCACATAGATAATTCTTTGTTGTTGTACTTTCAATGAAGGTTTACAGAACAAAATAGTTTCTCATTAGACAGTTAGTACACACATTGCCCTATAACAATGGTTAACAACCCCACGACATGTCAACACTGTCCTTACTCAACCTTGGGTTCCCTGCCACCAGCTTTCCTGTCCCCTCTTGCCTTCTAGTCCCTGTCCCTGGACTGCTGTGCCTTATTAGTCCCGTTTTGTTTTATGGGGCTGTCTTAGTCATCTAGTGCTGCTATAATAGAAATACCACAAGTGGATGGTTTTAACAAAAAGAAGTTTATTTCCTTACAGTAAAGTAGGCTAAAAGTCCAAATTCAGGGTGTCAGCTCCACGGGAAGCCTTTCTCTCTCTCTTGGCCTTCTCGTCAGTGTTCCCCCGGACTAGGAGCTTCTTGGCGCAGGGACCCCAGTCCAAAGGATGCGCTCTGCTCCTGGCACTGCTTTCTTAATAGTATGAGGTCCCCTTGTCTCACTGCTCACTTCTGTCTTTTATATCTCAAGAGATTGCCTCAGGACACAATCCAGTCCTGGAGATCAGGTCCTGCCTTACTAACACAACTGCCACCCATCCTCCCTCATTAACATCATAGAGGCAGGATTTACAACAGATAGGAAAATCACACAATACCGGGAATCATGGCCCAGCCAAACTGATACACACATTTTTGGGGGTAAATAATTCAATCCATGACAGGGGCTGTCCAGTCCCTGGCTGAACAGTGAACTTCGGGAGTGACTTCACCACTGAGATAAAAGGGTGTCCGGGGGCCATACTTTTCGGGGTTTCTCCAGTCTCTGTCAGGCCTGTAAATCTGGTCTTTTTTTTGTGTTAGAATTTTGTTCTATATCCTTCTCCAGCTCTGTCCAGAACCCTGGTGATCCCGGTCAGAGAAGTAGTCAGGCACCATCTAGCTGTACTGGACTCAGTCTGGTAGCTGTGGTCCATTAGTCCTTCGGACTAATCTTTTCCTTATATCTTGCTCATTCTCCCTTGTTCCCGAAGGGATGAGACCAGTGGAGTATCTTAGATGGCTGCTCACAGGCTTTTAAGACCCCAGACGCTACTCACCAAGGTAGAATGTAGAACATTGTCTTTATAAACTGTGTTATGGCAGTTGAGCTAGATGCTCCCAGAGACCATGGTCCCCACAGCCCTCTGCCCAGCAATTCAGTCCCTCAGGGAGTTTGGATGTGTCTATGGAGCTTCCATGACCTTTCCTTGTACAAGTTGTGCTGGCTTCCCCAGTATTGTGTCCTGTCTTACCCTTCACCAAAGTTACCACTTACCTATTGTCTATTTAGTATTCCACCCACTTCCTATCCCTCATAACCAACAAAGACTGTTACTTTTTTAATTTTATTTTATTTTATTGTACTTCAGGTGAAGGCTTACAGAACAAATAGTTTCTCATGAAACAGTAGTACACATGTTGTTTTATGACACTGGTTAACAACCCCACAACATATCAACCCTCTAACTTCTCAACCTCTTTTTTTTTGGTGAAAATACACATAGCCAAAGATACACCATTTCAAAAATGTCTACATGCACAGTTCAGTGACATCGACTACGCTCTTCCAATTGTGCTGTTATTCTTACTTAAGGTGAAGCCTTACAGAACAAAATAGTTTCTCATTTAACAGTTACTACAAATGTTGCCCTATGACAATGGTTAACAATCTCACAACACATCAACAATATCCTTACTCAACCTTGGGTTCCCTATCATCAGCTTCCTTGTCCCCTTCTGCCTTCTGGCCCTTGTCACTGGACTCCTGTACCTCGTTAGTCTCATTTGATTTTACGGGGCTGTCCACTCCCAGGCTGAACGGTGAGCCTCGGAGGTAACTTCACCACTGAGCTAAAAGGGTGTCTGGGGGCCATACTCTCGGGGTTTCTCCAGTCTCCTTTCAGCCAGTAAATCTGGTCTTTTTTGTGTGAGTTAGAATTATGCTCTACATCCTTCTCCAGCTCTGTCCAAAAAACTGTTACTTTTTGTGTGTAAACTTCTTCATGAGTTTTTACAAATAAAGGTCTCATACAATATTTGTCCTTTTGTGATTGACTTATTTCACTCAGCATAATGTCCTCCAGTTTCATCCATGTTATGAGATGCTTCACAGATTCATCATTGTTCTTTATCGTTGCATAATACTCCATTGTGTGTATGTACCATAGTTTGTTTATCCATTCATCTGCTGATGGGCATCTAGGTTGTTTCCATCTTTTTGCTATTGTGAACAATGCTGCAATGAAGATAGGTGTGCATATGTCTATTCGTGTGATGGCTCTTATTTCTCTAGGATATATTCCTAGGAGTGGGATTGCTGGATCGTATGGTATTTCTATTTCTAACTTTGTAAGGAAGCACAGTATCATTTTCCAAAATAGTTGTATCATTAGGCATTCCCACCAGCAGTACATAAGACTTCCGATTTCCCTGCAGCCTCTCCAACATTTGTTATTTCCAGTGTTTTTGATTTGTGCTGGTAATGCCGGGGTGAGATGGTATCTCATTGTGATTTAAATTTGCATTTCTCTAATGGCTAATGATAGTGAGCATTTCCTCATGTGTCTGTTGGCCGCTCAAATGTCTTCTTTGGTGAAGTGTCTGTTCATTTCCTTTGCCCATTTTTTGATAGGATTATTTGTCGTTTTGTTGTAGAGGTGTTGGATTTTCTTGTAGATTATGGAGATTAGACCTTTGTCTGACCTGTAATGTCCAAAACTTTTTTCCCAGTCTGTAGGTTCTCCTTTTACTCCTTTGGTAAAGTCTTTTGAAGAGCATAGGTGTTTGATTTTTAGAAGACCCCAGTTCTCTAGCTTATCTTCTGGAGCTTGTGTGTTGTTGGTTATGGTTCGCATCTGTTAAAGCCGTGTATTAAGGCCTCTAGGGTTGATCCTATTTTTTCTTGAATAAACTTTATAGCTTTTGGCTTTACATTTAGGTCTTTGATCCATTTTGAATTAGTTTTTGTATGTGGTGTGATGTATGGGTCCTGTTTCATTTTTTTGCAGATGGACATTCAGTTTTGCCAGCACTTTTTGTTAAAAAAAGCCCATTTGATGGACTTTGGGCCCTTGTCGAAGAGCAGGTGACGATAGGTGGATGGATTTTTATCTGAGTTCTCAATTCTGTTCCATTGGTCAATGTATCTGTCATTGTACCAGTACCAGGCTGTTTTGACTGCCATAGCTGTATAGCAGGTTCTGAGGTCAGGTAGTGTGAGTCATCCTACTTTATTTTTCTTCAGTAGTGCTTTACTCATCCGGGGCCTCTTCCCTTTCTGTATAAAGTTAATGATTAGTTTTTCTGCCTCTTTAAAGAATGTTGTTGGTGTTTGGATTGGGATTGCATTGTATTTGTAAATTGTTTTGGGTAGAATTGTCATTTTCACTATGTTGAGTCTACCTATCCATGAGCATGGTAGGTTTTTCCATTTATGCAGATCCCTTTGGGTTTCTCGCAGTAATGTTTTGTAGTTTTCTTTGATAGGTCTTTTACATCCCTGGTTAGATTTACTCCTAAGTATTTTATTTTTTTAGGGGCTATTACAAATGGTATTGTTTTCCTGATTGGCTTTTCATCATTCTCTTTATTGGTGTATAGGAATCCAACTGATTTTTGTATGTTTACCTTGTATCCTGCTACTCTGCTGAATCTTTCTATTAGTTCCAGTAGATTTCTAGTGGAGTCTTTAGGGTTTTCTATGTATAGTATCATATCATCCACAAACAGGGACAGTTTAACTTCTTCATTACCAGTTTGGATGCCCTTTATTTCTTTTTCTTGCCTTACTGCTCTAGCTAGAACTGTCAGCATAATGTTAAATAGGAGTGGTGATAAAGGGCGTCCTTGTCTTGTTCCTTTTCTCAAGGGGAATGTTTTCAGCCTCTCTCAATTAAGAATGATGTTGGCCCTTGGTTTTGCATAGATGCCCTTTATTATGCTGAGAAATTTTCCTTCTATACCTATTTTATTAGAGTTTTTATCAGGAATGGGTGTTGGACTTTGTTGAATTCTTTGTGATTCTTTTCTTTCCTTTTATTTATGTGGTGGATTATGTTGATTGATTTTTCTAATGTTGAATCATCCTTGCATACCTGGTGTGAATCCTGCTTGGTCATGGTGTATTATTTTTTTGGTATAATGCTGGATTCTATTGGATAGAATTTTGTTGAGAATTTTTGCATCTATAATTATGAGAGATATTGGTCTGTAATTTTGTTTTTTTGTGGTGTCTTTGTCTGCTTTTGGTATCAGGGTTATGCTGGCTTCATAGACTGAATTCGGAAGTGTCACTTCCTTTTCTATGTTCTGAAATAGTTTGAGTAGTACTGGTACAAGCTCTTCTCTGAATGTTTGGTAGAATTCTCCAGTGAAGCCATCTGGGCCAGGGCTTTTTTTTGTTGGGAGTTTTTTAAATTACCTTTTCAATCTCTTCTCTTGTTATGGGTCTGTTCAGATTTTCAACATCATTTTGTGATAGTTTGGGTTGGTAGTGTGTTACTAGAAATTTATCCATTTCCTCTAGGTTTTCAAATTTGTTGGAGTATAGTTTTTCATAATACTCTGTCATGATCCTTTTTATTTCAGTTGGGTCTGTTGTAATGTCCCCCATTTCATTTCTTATTTGGGTTGTTTGAGTCCTCTCCTGTTTTTCTTTTGTCAGCCTGGCCAGAGGTTTGTCAATTCTTTCAAAGAACCAACTTTTGGTTTTGTTGATTCTTTCTGTTGTTTTTCTATTCTCTATGTAACTTTTTTTTAATGCAACTATATAATATTAGCAATTGAACACAAAAGTGGTGTATGCCATTTTGGCAGAATGAGATGAACTGGATTATAAAATTTTTACTGGATGCAGAATACTCAGATTTTTACTATATACCACTTTGTCTACAAAGAAGAATATTCCTCATATTATACAGCAAAGAAAATGAGTCTGTGAACTTTGTTTCAACAATCAATATAAAATTCCGGTGCCCCTGTTTTGTTGATGCCCTAAGCATGTGTTTACCTTGTTTATTGGGTAATCTGTCCCTGAAGGAATCACAGCCCATATTTTGGGGGGATACTATTTAGTCCATAACAGGGTCTTTGAAAATGTTAACAGTTAACATGAGGTCATACCAGAGTAGGGTAGGCCCTAATAAAAGATAAGAGACACAGAAAGACAGAGGAAAGGCAGCTATGTGAAGATGAATCTACACGCCAAGGAGTGTCTGGAGTCATTAGAAACTAGGAGAGACAAGGAAAGATCTTCTCTTAGAGTTAACAGAGAGAGAGAGAATATGACCTTGCCAATGCCCTGAATTCAGAAGTCTATCCTCCAGAACTGTGAGACAATCCATTTCTGTTCTTATAAGCCACCCAATATGTGGTATTTTGTTATGGCAGACCTAGGACACTAATACAGATGGCTTCTATGCCCAACATGGCTCCAAGTACTGATACACGCTGAAGAAAAGTCTGTTTTCATAGAACCCACGTTCTAGAGGGGGGAGACTGCAATAAACAAGCCAACAAATAAACAAGAAAATTCAGTGACACAAAGTAAAACAGAAGCAAGTAATAAAATAATAATAATAATAAAGACTGGAGAGCTATTTCCAGATAAAGCCGTCAGGGAAACCTTTTCTGAGGAGGTGATATTTGAGCTAAGACTAAATGAGGAGAAGGAGCCGGCCACGCAAAGACCTGGGAGAAGAGAATTTCGTGTAGAGAGAGTCAAAAGCTTACTGATCCTGGTGTGGTGATGAGTTTGGGGTGCAGGGAACCAAGAGGAGGCCAATGTGGCTGGTTGCAGTGCAGTGATAAGAGGAGTGGATTAGGAGGCAAGTGAGGTCAGAGACAGGCAGGGGCCGGGTCCCACAGGGCCTCAATGCCAGGATGATGAGTTTGGATTTTATTCTTAGCATAAGGGGAAGCCACCAGAAGTGTTTTAAGCAGGGAGTAATTTAATCTGATCTGGTTTTAAAATATCCCTCTACAAGGGAGAATGAAGAAAACTCAGATACAAGGGAAAGATTAGTCCAAAGGACTAATGGACCACAACTACCACGGCCTCCACCAGACTGAGTCCAGTACAACTAGATGGTGCCCGGCTACCACCACTGACTGCTGTCAGGGATCACAACAGAGGGTCCCAGACAGAGCTGGAGAAAAAGGTAGAACAAAATTCTAACTCACAAAAAAAGACCAGAATTACTGCCTGACAGAGACTGGAGAAACCCTGAGAGCATGGCCCCGGACACCCTTCTAGCTCAGTAAGGGAGTCACTCCCGAGGTTCACCATTCAGCCAAAGATTAGACAGCCCCATAAAACAAAATGAGACTAATGGGGCACAACAGTCCAGGGACAAGGACTAGAAGGCAGAAGGGGACAGGAAAGCTGGTAATAGGGAACCCAAGGTTGAGAAAGGACAGTGTTGACATGTTGCAGGTTTGTTAACCATTGTCATAGGGCAATGTGTGTACTGTTTAATGAGAAACTATTTGTTCTGTAAAACCTTCACTTAAAGTACAATATAAAAAATAAGAAAAGACTACCCTAAAAAAAAAAAAAAGAAGAAGAAAACTTTAAAAGAAGTACTGTACATAATACAGGAGAAACTAGAACAACTTGTACAAGGAAACATCATGGAAGCCCCATAGACACATCCAAACTCCCTGAGGGACTGAATTGCTGGGCGGAGGGCTCTGGGGACCATGGTCTTGGGAACATCTAGCTCAATTGGCATGACACAGCTTATAAAGACAATGCTCTACATTCTACCTTGGTGAGTAGTGTCTGGGGTCTTAAAAGCCTGTGAGCGGCCATCTAAGATACTCCACTGGTCTCATCTCTTCGGGAGCAAGGGAGTATGAAGAGAACAGGATACAAGGAAAAGATTAGTCCAAAGGACTAATTGTCCACAGCTACCAAGGCCTCCACCAGCCTGAGTCCAGTACAGCTAGATGGTGTCTGGCTACTACCACTGACTGCTCTGACCAGGATCACAACAGAGGGTTCTGGACAGAGCTGGAGAAGGATGTAGAGCATAATTCTAACTCACACAAACAAGACCAGATTTACTGGCTGAAAGGAGACTGGAGAAACCCCGAGAGTATGGCCCCCAGACACCCTTTTAGCTCAGTGGTGAAGTTACCTCCGAGGCTCACCGTTCAGCCTGGGAGTGGACAGCCCCGTAAAATCAAATGAGACTAATGAGGTACAGGAGTCCAGTGACAAGGGCCAGAAAGCAGAAGGGGACAAGGAAGCTGGTGATAGGGAACCCAAGGTTGAGTAAGGATATTGTTGATGTGTTGTGAGATTGTTAACCATTGTCATAGGGCAACATTTGTAGTAACTGTTAAATGAGAAACTATTTTGTTCTGTAAGGCTTCACCTTAAGTAAGAATAACAGCACAATTGGAAGAGCGTAGTCAATGTCACTGAACTGTGCATGTAGACATTTTTGAAATGGTGTATCTTTGGCTATGTGTATTTTCACCAAAAAAAAAAAAAAAAAAAAAGAGGTTGAGAAGTTAGAGGGTTGATATGTTGTGGGGTTGTTAACCAATGTCATAAAACAACATGTGTACTTCTGTTTCATGAGAAACTATTTGTTCTGTAAGCCTTCACCTGAAGTACAATAAAAAAATAAATAATAAAAGAAGTACTGTATAGTGAATATTCTAGAGAATTAGAGATGATATCACAATCCTGAAGCAAGAAAAGGTTGTTATGAAAATAAGCATTTATATATCGTAAAAATAAAATGTTCATACACACACACAAAAATTCCTCTAGCTGCTGTATGGAGATTAAATGGTAGGAGACACAAATGTAGAATTAGGGAGGCAAACTGGGTTATTGTAGCCCCTCAGGTGAGTGGAGACATTGATTGGCCTGGAGTAGTGGCCGTGGAGATGTACATATCGAGAGATAGATGGATGTGGGGGAATCCGAAAATTAAAATGACCGACCATTAAAATCACATGGGGTAAATACACACTCATAAACTTACGGGCCTGACCCTTGTAAAGCCTCAATGCCTAAATCTGGGCTTGGAAACTATATTTTTAACAAGTCCTCTGGGATGCGCAGCCATGTTTCTGGAGTCCACTCATCCACACTGTGGTGAAGAGGCAAATGTGGTAGACTGAGCAGAGCCCAGGGTGGGAAGCCCAGCTGCAGGTTTGTTTTTGGGACTCAGTGGCCCCAAATGACTGTCAGAGCTAACAATGCCTATCTCCATGACAGGCCAAGTTGTTGTGAGGAATCAATAAAATAATGTTTTTCTAGCACCCAGCAAAGGCCTAGGCCTTTGGGAAGTGTTTAGTAAATGGTACAGGCTCTGGAGTAAGGCAGGTGCAGTTGGAACACTGGCCCGGACACCATCTGTGGTGTGAATTCTCATTCTTTTTGATAATTTAATCGTCTTTATAGTCCCTGTGTATCTATAAGAAAGTATTCAGTCTACACTGACACACATGGCGTTGGTATGCATCCAAGTCGCCTTCACAGCAACTGGTTTTAATCCCAACGTGGTGACCAAACGAAAAACCTGTTACCTGCGAGTCAATTCCAACTCACAGCGACCCTATAGGACAGAGTAGAACTGCCTCCATAGGGTTACTAAGGCTATAAATCTTTATGGAAACAAACTGCCAATCTTTCTACCCGAGGAGCGGCTGGTGGGTTCAAACCGCCAGCCTTTGAGTTAGCAGTGCAGTGTGCTTAACCACTGCCCCACCAGGGCTCCTTCTGTAAACTAGGAGTGCTGTGAGAATTAAAGGAGTTAAGGTTGTGTTCAACCTTCCTGGTATGAAATAAGATGTCAAGACTATACCCTACCCTTTGGTCTAGGGACACTAAGGACCTTTCTCCCACTGGCTGGGCTACGTTGGCTCACAGGGCACCACTGCCCTCTTATGGCCATGAATGGCACAGTGGTTAAGCGTTTGCCTGCTAACCAAAAGATCAGCAGTTTGAATCCACCAGTCGCTCCTTGGAAACCTTTCGAAGCAGTTCTTCTCGGTCATATCAGTGGGAATTGACTTGCCGGCAACGGGTTTTTTTTGTTTTGTTTTTGGTGGACTCAGCAGATAGGCCCTTCTTGCACTTTCTTTTGCTCCGTTGCCTTCCTCAAGGTAAGGAGGGGAGTGAAGGTCTGACCTGCCCACTTGCCCAACGACCAGGGGAGCACTAGCATTTATATCACAGATTGCCTCATAGGGTTGGTAGTCATAAGCCTTGCTTAGGAGAAAGAAGTGAGATTTATAAAACAATTGGCCTGATGAATCTTCAGGAGGCAGCGGGCCTGATCTACTGAGCACAGCAGTATGTGGCTAATGAAGGCAGTTGTTCCATTTAATCCTTTTTATGATCCCTGTGCATGAAGAATTATAGTCTCCAATTCCCCAAAGTTGAAACTCAAGTTTGTTGTGCTATAAACCACACAGGACAAGGGCCAGAAAGAGTGTTGTGGGAGGCAGGAAAAAGGGGTGAGGCAAACGCTCCCATTAAATAGGACTTGGAGGTGAAGCCACCTACACATCTGTTAGCTGAATCCTTGGAAAGATGCTTGGCACACAGAAAGCGCCTGACTCGCACAATGTATAAATATAAGTGAGGATCATTGTATTATGCGGGCACTTGCTCTCCCTGCCAAATATACCTGCCTTGCAAGGTTTGACTTGTTTTCTTAGACTGTTTCTTGTGTTTTCAAAGGACGTTATAATGAAAGGAGAGAACCACTGAATATGTGGAGCATTGTTGGGGGAGGAGGTGTTGGTTGGTGCTGAACCAGCAACCTACCGGGCGGCTGTAATGTAAAATAAGCTACTAGGGACGGTGTGGAAAGAGGCTCTTCTTTTTGTACAATACTGTAGTATTTTTCTGTAGATCTTACCTCTCGATCCTCTCTCATACAAAAAAAGAATCAGACTCTTAGTGGCTTAGAGTTGGCAGGAAACTCAGGGGTCTATTTCTCAAATATCTCTAATCCTGGTAAACAGTAAGTGGGATGGTGGATATGAGACAGTTTTAGTTAAAAGCCACGCGTCATACAACGTGAGAGTTTATTCTACTATTCCACAGATGCGGCCTTGCCAATAGTAAACATGGCAACTCGGCTCCTCTTTCCCTTCAAGTTAACGTAATGGTTGCCACTAGTCAACATGGCCGCCAGCCCGTGACCTCCCATTGGCGGCTTCGCAGAGGCCCTGCCCTGCTCCGCCCCTGCGGGCGTCGGCCTGGCATAGCGGGGCCGGAAATCGTGACTCCGGGCATGGTTGCGCCTGCGGAAGTCATTGGCGCCAAGATGGCGATGGAGATGAGACTTCCAGTTGCTCGCAAACCTCTCAGCGAGAGCCTGGGTCGCGAGACTAAAAAACACCTGGTGGTGCCGGGGGACACGATCACTACAGACACGGGCTTCATGCGGTATGTGCGGACTTGGGGGACTCAGGACTCCAGTGAGCGACTGCAGGGCTCTGCACGTGGCCTACTAGCCTGAAAAGCGGGCCTCTTGCGTCTAAGCCCCTCCGGGATTCAGGGCAAATCTCCAGAGCATCCCAGTCCCCGGGTTTCCGAGGACTCGGGCTTTTCACTGCCTGCATCTTGTGTGTTTGCGTTTGTCTCGCCCCCTGATGCCCTCATCTTCTGCCTCAAGTGGCCTTGCCTCTTGGGTCCTCTGCTTTTGGCCCAGATCTCTAAGCCTTCCTTGTTGGAGACCTGGAAAACTGGGGGGAGTCTGGAACAGATGCCTCTTTCCAGTTTTCAGATAAACGGTGGGCGTTTCTGATTTGGCCTCCATCTCCCTCAGCGTCATCTTGGGACCCGGAGCTGGGTTTTGGAGTCAGTAATTGTTTGGGTTTAGGGCAGACAAATATATTGTGTTACATGCATCAAAACATGACCTAAAGGCAGTGTAGTTTGTTGTAGATAAGAGGGCAGGCTCTTGAGTCAAACAGTTCTGATTCCAGTCCTGCTGCCATCACTTATTATTAGCTGTATTAACTTCCTGAAAAGTGTTTCCTCATCTGTAAAATAGTGATGATGACAGTAACTATCTGGTAGAGTAGTGAGGATTAAATGTGATTATAATGTGAAAAAGAGAAACAAAACCCACCACAATCCCACCTTAAACACTATTAGCATTTTAGTGGTATTGTAGGGGTTTTTTTTTTTTTTTTGCAGGGGGTGGGGGAGACACATGTGCATATATGAGGAGTACAACATTTACAACATTGTCTTTTTGCCCAGTTTGAGATTATTGAATCCTAGGAAATCTTGAAATTCATTCTTGCGTTCTTGCATTGAACACATATTTATGTTATGTGCAGTTGGGGTACAACAGTGAACAAAATGAAAATCTCTGTCCTGGCAGAGTTTAAATTCTAACAGGGAGAGACAGTTAATGTTTGGTGAT
This sequence comes from Dugong dugon, assembly GCA_030035585.1. Lineage (NCBI taxonomy): Eukaryota > Metazoa > Chordata > Mammalia > Sirenia > Dugongidae > Dugong > Dugong dugon. The sequence goes on from CM057471.1 coordinate 75,379,614, forward strand.
AAGTGCAATGAAAAAAACAAAAAGTCGAGCAGGGTTGTTGGAATGGGGTTGGGAATATCGTGGTGCCCGCAGCAGAGTGGATTACTATTTTGAATTGGGTAGGTCTGATGGAGAAAGTGACATTTGAGCAGACTTGAAGATGAGGGAGATGTCCATGTAGCTCTCTGGAGAAGCAGTGTTCCAGGCCCATAGAGTAGCCAGTACAAAAGCCAGGCTTTAAGGCAGAAGGAGCCTGTTAGGTTTGAGGAACACATTATCCTTAAGGGGAGAAGTCACCTCAAGTGTTACCCTCGTATCCTTTGTATCTTGTAACAGGGGCCATGGAACGTATATGGGAGAAGAAAAGCTCATAGCATCTGTGGCTGGCTCTGTGGAGAGAGTAAACAAGTTGATTTGTGTGAAAGCTTTGAAAACCAGGTGAGGACAAAAGGTGTGTATTCTCTTGCATGAGACAACATATTGCATGACCAAGTCTCTCTGTCTCCCTCCTCTCAACTGCCCTATCATTCTGTGGGTCTGTGATTTTGAACATGACTGTAGGAAATATTGTATAGATAAGTGCAGCTTCAAAGGTTTTCCCCAGTTACTTAACCTTTCCAAGCCTTGGTTACTTCCTCTGCAAAATGAGGATAAAAGCATAAGCTACCTTGTAGAATTTTTGTTAGAATTTAGTGAAATGATGAAATCATGTAAAATACTTAGCACAGAGCCTAGTACCTAGAAGGGCTGAGTACAGGTTAGCCCCAGGAAGGAAGCCAGTGGAGTTGAAACAGTGTGAGTGAGGGGGAGAGTAGGAGCATATACAGGCAGAGAGAGCTGAGGTGGGAGGACAGTCTGGCTTGCCTTGTAGGCCATTGTAAGTATTTTGGCTTCTACTTTGTATAATCTGTGATGACACTGGAGTGGGTAGAGCAGAGGAGGGACATGACCTGACTTATGTTTTAATAAAATCACTCTGGAGGCTGTGAGGAAATTGAAGGGGGACCAGGGCAGATTTAGGAAGATGAACTCATCTGAAGTGATAGTAGCTTAGAATGAGGTAGTAGCAGTGGAAATGGGGAGTAGTGATTTGATTCTGCATATATTTTGAAGGTAGAGCTGGCAGGATTTGCTACTGGACTGATCATGGAGCATGAGAGACAGAGGAATCAAGGATGCCTCTCTAGGGTTTTTGCCTTGAGCATCTGGGGGGATGAAGTCACCATTTACTGAGATGGGAAGAGGAGAAGAGGGGATTGCTGGCAAGCTTAGTTTCGGGCTTGTTACTTTTGAAAATGTCTGTTAGTCATCTAAATGGAGATGTTGGGTAGTTAGCAGTTGGATAGAATCTGGAATGTGTGGAGTAGTTGTCAGTGGTATTTAAAGCCATTAGATTGAATGAGCTCACCAAGAGATGAGTGCGAACTGAAAAGAGAAGAAGCCCAGGGACTGACCTTCAGCATTGGAACACTTCACATTAGAATCAGCAAAGGGGCCTGAGACAGGGCAGCCAGTGGGTGGGAAAGGCAGTGAGTGAGTAGGCCCATTTGACTGGCATCAGTACCTGTTTGAGTGGCGTCTTGTCTCAGAATCTCCTTTTTCTTTCTGTGGCTGGTGAAGAGCCCACAGGAAAATATTCCATGCTCTGCATTAATCTAACAAAATAGGGATTTCAGGCTTAGTAAACTACTTGCAATAAGTGGTTTGTTTAAGAATAGTTAATGGAGATTTTATCCATGTAGGAATGTTTGAAGTTATCGATTTCTGAAAATGAGTCTGAACAGCCTAGTTAGGTGAGTTTGCTAAATGTTCCTAATCAAGGCCCTCATCCACTTTAACTGAAATCTCAAATGGTGCTTGGCCATGTGAGACAGTCTTTTCACTGATGACCTTTTGCTTTATCTTTCAGATATAATGGTGAAGTAGGAGACATTGTAGTGGGGAGAATCACAGAGGTAAAATTGATATCAGATTGATTTTTGAAAGGCAAGCTGGTGATTTCATGAATGGGATAGTCATTCTGTGTGTAGTTATATTAATGAGGCATTCATTCCATTTGGCTGTTGTGTGACTTTTTTTTTTTTTTGGAGTTTTTAATTTTTTTTTTTTTTAATTGTACTTCAGGTGAAGGCTTACAGAACAAATAGTTTCTCATGAAACAGTAGTACGCATATTGTTTTATGACATTGGTTAACAACCCCACAACATGTCAAACCTCTAACTTCTCAACCTTTTTTTTTTTTGGTGAAAATACACATAGCCAAAGATACACCATTTCAAAAATGTCTACATGCACAGTTCAGTGACATCGACTACGCTCTTCCAATTGTGCTGTTATTCTCACTTAAGATGAAGGCTTACAGAACAAATAGTTTCTCATTTAACAGTTACTACAAATGTTGCCCTATGACAGTGGTTAACAATCTCACAGCACATCAACAATATCCTTACCCAACCTTGGGTTCCCTATCACCAGCTTCCTTGTCCCCTTCTGCCTTCTGACCGTTGTCACTGGACTACTGTACCTCGTTAGTCTCATTTGGTTTTACGGGGCTGTTGTGTGACTTTTGACGTAAACGTTTGGTTTGTTATATTTAAGATTATCAGTTACTTAAGATGTGAGCATTTGCCCCTGAAGTACGTATCCAGGTGTGGAATTTCTTTGTAGGTTCAACAGAAGAGATGGAAGGTGGAGACCAACTCCAGGCTGGATTCAGTCTTGCTGCTTTCATCCATGAACCTTCCTGGAGGAGAGCTGGTAAGGGTCTCCAGTAAAGTCCTGGTACTGTACAGCTTGCTAGAGTGAGCTGTGAGGCCCTCTGCTCCACCAGAGAACTTTGCTTTATACTGAGGTTACTTCTATTACTCCCATTTGTCTGCAGTGACATTTGCTGCCTGGATATAAATGTAGGTCTTTCACCTGGTCCAGTTCTCTCAACATAGGCTGCAGTCAGTGTGTGGTGATATCAGGAATATTTATGGAGTGGGATCCCAAAAGAGAGTTGAGAAGAGAGGTCCCAGACACTTGGTGCTAACAATTTTCCTTTTCTGGGTATATCAACTTTGCACAGTGATGGTGTGCCTTGAAAAGTTGTCTTTAGATTAGTTTTTTGTTAATTGAGTGACACTTGGTTATTCTAGACAATTGCAATAACTGAAGTTTTTTGTAAGATACCATGATTCACCTTTATCTTCAGTCCAGCATATATTTACAGAGGCTTATTGTGCTAGGTTCTGTGGAGGATGCCAAGACAAAGGAGACACAATTGATTCCTTAAAGCACTTACAGACTAGCAGGGGATGTGAGAGAACAAAGCCAAATACCTGGCAGTAAAAGAATAAATGCAAGTGTGTAGTTGTACAAAAGGATGAATTAATTTCAGTGAGAGGAGATCATAGAGTTGATCCTTGAAGGATGGATAGAATTTAAATGATGAGTTCAGGGATTCTGAGATAAAGGGAAATGTGTGAGCAAAGATACAGTGAAGTAAGAAGTAGTCTGGTCCTGCTGGAGCATGGAGGGCTGTCATGGAAGGTTAATGTGGAATAGTAGGCTGTCCTAGATTGGGAGGGTTTTGAATATCAGGTAAGGCATTTGAATGTTATTCAGAGGAGGGACCAGAGAGGAAGGAGAAGTCTGTAAGCGGGGAAGTAGTGGTTATCACTTTTGTTGCCTTGAGTGGCACAGATTATCTACTTTTGCCATAGTTCTTGGTGTTTGAATATTGTGGTTGGCTTCAGAGATCTCAAGAGGAAGTGAAAGATAAGAGAGGGACAGAATCTGACTTAAATAATGTCATTTCTTTGTGTATTTCAGAGGAGAAGATCTGCAGAAGATGAGCTTGCAATGAGAGGTTTCTTGCAGGAAGGGGACCTTATCAGTGTATCCTGTACCTTGCACTCTAGCAGCTTCTGCTTTTATATGGACCTGGGAAATGTGGTTGAAATTGTCTATCTCTGACAGGAGAAACGTGTAGTCCTGGCAGGTGTCTGAGTCCCAGATCAAGTGTCAAGGACTGTGCCACAGCCGTTTTCTGTCTCCTTCACTCAGGCTGACCTCCAGCTCTTGTTCAGACCTGCTGCTAAGTCATTTCTTTGGATATTGTAACTTACGGTGGCCACGCATAGGCTTAACTCAAGTTTTCTTAATGATGGTTTAACTTTTATTCCGGGAAGTAGAAAAGGTGTTTTTCATATCAAGAAATTTATGACAACCAGAGAGGAGAGGTTAGGTCACAGTGATGTCCTCTGGGTCATTCCAGCTCTAAGTCAGCCCAGTGGGAGTCTTAGAGATGGAAAGGATGGATAGGTTGGGGCTAGGGATGTTGGGGAGGGAGGTGACATGAGAGCAGGCAGCCAAAGCTGCTGTTTTTTCCTTCATCACCCTGGCCAGGCTGAGGTCCAAGCAGTGTTCTCTGATGGAGCTGTTTCTCTTCACACGAGGAGCCTAAAATATGGAAAAGTAAGTTGGGCTCTTGCTGTTCCTGTTTGTTAACCAAGACTTTAAGTCCATTTCTGAATCCCTGAAACCCTTGTGAAAGTCTGACCCAAAGAACCTCAGAAGTTAAGCATTCAAGGTTGGCATCTCACTGTGTCAGTGTTCCCAGAATTTAGAGGAAGGAAGGTCAGGATTGACATGGTCATGGGTCACTAGCACTGTAAAAGATGACGACTTTCATCCCTTTCCTACTGAGGAGATTGTTGGGGGGCAGACGAAGAGCCCCCTGTGACCATGTGTTGGGAGGCTATGCTCACTTTGCTCCTCCCAAGGAGCACTGGAGGTTTGCATCAGGACCAGGGCTGAGAGGCAGTTCTTGGAACAAAGGGAGATCACAGCCTGATGAAACAGGGCAGTCTTGGTCCTTACAGAAACATCTGATCAATCAAATGGATATTATTTCTAGGAAAGATTGATTCGTCACTTGAGTGCCTAAATGAAATCTCACTGTTTTTCTTGTGTGAGGTTACATTATTGAGGCTGTTTATTTATTTTTTTTAAGATAGCATACTTCTAAAATAAATTATTTATTACTCTCTTGGCTTTATCTGGGTGAAGCTTCATTTTCTGGATGGAACTCCCTTAGTGGCATGGCTACAGCCAACAACATTCAAGTCCTTGAAACAGGAGACAGGCGGCTGCCCTGTGTGTGCTGCCCTTCCTGGACCAGGGTACCGCCCAGTGGCACACATCTCACGTGCATTATAGCTGGCTGGGGTTAGGGATATGAACCAGGGTCATGGAACAGAACAGTGCTCCTTGGCCCACAGGAAGCTCGAACCCAAGTCCTCATTGGCTCCAACTTCTAAAAGCCAGCTCACCAGCCCTGGATTAGAATGTAATGATGACTGCAAAGGAAAACGACAGAAAAGAGTATTAAAAATTATTTCTATTGGAATGTATAGAACTATGACTCCAGAATTTTTCTTTGTGGAAATGCTTACTATGTAATCTGCTTTCCATTCTTCTCACTGATCATCCTGCAGTAACTTATAATGTATCTTTCTCTTTTAGCTAGGCCAGGGTGTTTTGGTCCAGGTTTCCCCCTCCCTGGTAAAACGGCAGAAAACTCACTTCCATGACTTGCCATGTGGTGCCTCAGTGATTCTGGGTAACAATGGCTTCATCTGGATCTACCCAACACCCGAGCACAAAGAAGAGGAGGCAGGGGGCTTCATTGCAAACCTGGAAGTAAGTAAACCCTGCTGCTAATGTAGGTGGGATGGAGCAGCACTTGATCTTTGGTGTGTTTTTAAACTGTATCACTGCTGTAGTGTGAGTTTGAACACACTGAGGTGTGCTCATGAACACTGTATTGCCTTCTCTTTTTGGAAGAGTTGAAATTGGGGACTGTTGGCAGAGATGGCAAAGTTGCATGGCAATAGCTGAAAAGCCATGGAAGAAACTACCCTTTTTAATCTCCCTTGGAGTTAGCCATTTGTGATTTGTTTGGTTTGGAGTCCAGAGTGATACTTTCTGAGTCATAAATGGTTTCTTTTCTGTGATTTACAGTGACCACTCAACTTATTTTGAGTGAGTCACTGTTGTTATTTCCCTTTCCTTCCTGGTACTCTTTGCATCCACTTTGTAGCCTGTATCTCTTGCTGATCGAGAGGTGATATCCCGGCTTCGGAACTGCATTGTCTCAATGGTAACTCAGAGGATGATGCTGTATGATACCAGTATCCTGTACTGCTATGAAGCGTCCCTTCCACATCAGGTACTCTACCCAGGGCTTCCCTCCTCTTTGCTGATCTGTGAGCAGGTGTTTGGTGTTCATCCATCAGCCCCAGTGTTTCCACAGTGACAGAAAGCACATCTTCCCAAATACCCTTACCATGTCCATCAGTATGAATTGGTCTGGAGGACAGCTTTAATGAGTGTCTAGTAGATCTTCCTCTAGATACTTAATGTATTTTCAGTGTCTTGTGGGGTAATGGTGAAGCCCTTGGCTGCTACCAAAAGGTTGATGGTTCAAACCCACCAGCCACTCCATGGGAGAAAAAACCTGGTGATCTGCTCTCGTAAAGATTACAGCTTAGGAAACTATGGGGCAGTTCTGCTCTGTCATATAGGGTTGGAATGACTATGCTATGAGTTGGAATCGACTCAATGGCACACAACAAGAACAGTATCAATCTAAGGATTTAGGGAGATGGACATGCCAGATGGGATTAGTTTATGACAGCAACCCTTTGGACTTCATCTTACCCTTCCCAAATATAATGAATGTCAGAGTAATGTCTTTGTTCCTGTCAGCTATATCCCACAGAATCTTGCTGATTTATTAACCTGATTCTAGCAGATCATATCTTGCAACACTTAGCCTCTGATAAAGGCAAGGAATACAGAAGGTTTATATTAACCATGTTTGGTTTTTAAGTTTGGATTGGCTTGGTAATCTGCTTATGGTTGGTTCCTTTTCTGGACAAATGCCTTTTTCATTTCTTTTTCAGATCAAAGATATCTTAAAGCCAGAGATAATGGAAGAAATTGTGATGGAAACGCGCCAGAGGCTGTTAGAACAGGAAGGATAAGGAGAGGCATCTGAAGGACCGGACTGTATGTACCTGGCTGGCACTGTTCTGGAAAGGGAAGAATCAGATTGATGGTCCCCATGTGTGGTTCAGTGAAGAACCAAGAAACTCCTTACTTCATCTGCATCAATGGCTGTGGGCTGCCTCTAGCCCACACACCCTGTTTCCTCCTTCTCAGACAAATGCCTGGGTGGAGAGGTGAACAGTGCCTCTGGCCCCTCTGGTAGGCCGAGTCCCAGCATTAGGGGCTAGATTCAGGTCTTTCAAAGTGTGCAGTGTTCCAGCCAAATGGACTTTCATCCTGTAATAATATGGAGGATCCTTTGACTTCACTCACCATCATTTGAAACGCACAATACCCCATGAAATTGCCCTTATAAAAAACATGGCATCTCTGACCCCCAAATTGTCTTCGTCTTCTATTCCCCCTCTAAAGTGCAAGTACAGCATTCCAGTTGTACTTGAAGAACACAGTTGGTAAAGTTAATCTAGCAGTCGGATGGAAGAATAAAGTTAACCAAGCCATTTTGAATCTTATTTCCCATTGAATGTTTTTTCTAGTGAATGGCTGAAAGTATGTCCACCCCAGGCTGCCTTAAGCTCTGTCCTGCCTTTCAGGGGCAATTTGTAAGAAGCTGAATTATTATCAGCAACAGAGAGAATGAATGTTCTGGGTCCATGTACCTTTGGGTGTTCTGATAAACATGAAGAAAAAAGTAAGAAAAATGGAGCTAGAAAAAGAATAGCTGTTTTCATCCTATAGTTGAAGTAATGCATTAATTTTTGAATTTGGGGTTAAAAGATAAAAACAAGGTATTGATGTTCTCACCGAGGAATGCTAAGATTGCTTTGCATTGCTTTTCGGATGACTCTAAAAACGGTACTGATTTAGTTGTTGGGAAACATTTTTTAAAGGCACTGTTTTAAAGTGCTGTTTATTTCAAATATGTGGTAAACTACTTTTTTACATTACAAAAGTGGTGTTAACACCATTGATTTCTTGTGTTCTGTGTAATAATTGGGAGCTGAGTATAATAGAAGGAGGACTTAGTGGATATAAATTCCTTCTGACAGCTCCAGTTTCAATGGTAGTAATTTTGAACACTGCACTTGAAAGGTGTGAAGTACAGATTGGCTCTATTTCATTAAATAGTATGTTTTTTTTCTTTATAACATTATTCAGTGGACAACTTATGTCACTTTTTTTCTACCCCAACTTGTGTCACCTGTTTTGATGAGTTTGCAGACCCATCAAGGTTCTATAGATTTATGCTTTAACTTTAGATTTTCTCATTTGTTGTATTTTTGAGAAAAATTTCCAGGCCTTAAGCCTCTTGAGAGAAGGGAACGGGAGAGTGGGTGTCTGAGTCCCAGGTTTGGTTTTGATTAGTGCCCATACAATAAGCTCATTGAAAATTTATCCTTATCACTTGGTCTCTCCCAAGGTGCCAGGCCTATGCTGCTCATTCCGTGCTGAATGGTGATTGCCTACTAAGGGGAAATAATAGGTTTGAAAGCACCTTTTGGTGATTATCTATTTTCTGTGGCCCACTAGAGGGCACCCTTGTTAAGTATAATTCCAGTAAGTGTAAAAAACCGAAAAGCTGAAAATTTTACACTGGTACTGAATTCCTTTAGCAACCTGGTGGGTTGCTTTGCTTTATAAAAATGAGAACAAAATTAGACTCAACTGAATCAGTTTTAATGAAAAGGCCATGAGCTTAAAGGGATTTAGTCAACATTTGGTAACATTTATTTGCTTTTGACGGGCATTTGCTGGGCTCCGGATCCAATTTTCAGTCCTCAAAAGTTATCATTCTACAGTGTTATAGAGGAAGTAAAAAAATTCAATAACTCTCTAGAGAAATATATTACAGCCTGGCCTTGGGGCTCACCTAAAACTAACAAGCAATGGAAAATGAAGATTAGGGAAAATAAGTTGTTAGGTTAGGTGCATGTGTTCTTTATACTGCCTATCATGAAGCATAATCTCGGTCTTTTACTGTGGAAAATCAAACAAGATCTAAGTTGATCCTCCTGTTAACCTTGTAAAGTAAGCAGATATGACCCCTATTCATAGGTGAAGAAATAGATTCAGAGAATTAAAGTGACTTAAGCCCATTAGCAATTGTGAATAAAATATATTTAAGGTCTAGAGAGGTATGATAAAACCCTTTCTTCAGAGTGTGGGTTGGACTGATTGTGAAAGGTTGTAGATGCAGAAATTGAGACTGATACTTTGGATTGTTATTTATTTTATGTATTTGCTGTCCCTCCCCCATGTATGCTCCATGAGGACAAGTACAGGTTTTCCCCCCGCTGCTGTATCCCAGCACCTAGAACAGTGCTTGGCACATCATATGTGCTCAAGAAATGCTTGTTCAATGAATGGTAAATAAATTGTTCAAGGAGCATGTATTAGAAGGAGGTCTGTTTTGATTGCCCAATTTTAAGCTAACCTAGAGGATGAGGACGTATGAAGATTTGGAGGAAATGAGTAAAGCATGAATAGTAATCAAAACAAATTTTCCAAAAAGAAAAATTGGGGGGAGGGGCAGTAATCAGGATAATGAACAAATAAAGGGGACCAAGGTGTTAAAATTTGAAGAACGACTCAAGTTGCTACACTAGACATCAACCAGATAGTTTATTCTGTGACTGTGAGCAAAGCTAAACTGATTAACATTGAGTTTGTACATTACAGTTATAAATCTAGACACACATTTTCATATGCTTCACCTCCAAGTGAGTCATTTCCTCTTGAAGGTAGTACCTATACAATCATAGCACTATTTCCATTCCAGCAAAAATATTTCTAAAATACGTAACTCGTTTGTTGGGCTAATGTGTCACCTACATACAGCAGCTGAATGTACAACGTGTATATTGGGGCTGTGGTTTCAGCTTAATATCAGCAACTTCTGAAAAATCTATTGTTCAGTATTATGTCAACAGTTATTTGATATTGAATGGTAAAGTGGGAAGAAACATCTGTATAATGGGGAGTAATATTACATGCCTCACTGCGCTGTGATGAGTATTAAGTTGAATAAGTTGAATATAAGTTGAATAAGAATGCAGTTGATGAAAAGTGCTTAGTAACAGTGCCGGGTGTAGAATAAGCGCTGCGATGAGTAGATCTCCTTAGAAATGAGTATATCCTGACCAGGTGCAGCGCCTTGAGGAGACATGGAAGATAAAGAATAGGGGACCAGGGCGCTTTTCGGTTGCGGAAGATGGGTTATGGCAGGTGTGTTCGGTGTGTTTGGATCATTTACTAGCCCTGCAGTCTTGCTAAACCCAACGATCTAGGCATTTTCTCAGCTACCATGGAGGATGTTTTTATGTAAATACGAGTTCACCTGTGAAACGAGGTTGTTTGATCTTAAAGGTTCATTCTAGCTCGGACATCTGTGATTGCGCCTGGTAAACCGTTGGAGAGGTGCTTTAACAAGTGCTGTTGAATGAGTGAGCCTCGTGATTCCCAGAGAACCAACAACTAAATTCGTTAGCAGTACATGAGATGCTTTCCAGCTGTGTCTTTCTTCACTAGCTCTAATGTTTATGCTTCTTGGGAAAAGGTGGAGATTTGGGGGGAAAGGGAAACCAAATAGCCTTGGTTTCCAGAAGCGAGCCCAATTTTCTCCCCTAAAAAGGCTCAAGGAAGTAATCCAACTCCGGTTCGGGGAAAATCCAATCCGCAGTTTTCACCTTACTTTGGCTCTTTCACGGTTTTACTACTCGCGAAGGGGAGACTGGCCAGCCCTACGCGAGGCCAGCTAGTCCACGGTCTCCCAGGAAGGCGGGACCGAAGCTCAGGAGTTGAGAGCAAAGGGCAAGAAGTGCCGGGTGCGCGCCGACAAGGGCGGGCTCCGCGGAACCACAACTCCCGGCCTGCCCCGCGGCATGCACCGAAAGCGGTTGGCTGGAAGCTCTGGCCCCATTGCCCTCTGGCCAATGGGATGGAGGAGAGAGGCCTGACCCGGATACTTGGGAACCAATGGCAGTAGAAAGGAGGCGGGTGCCTCCTAACTACTCACCTTGCACTCAGAAAAATCACATTTAAGCGGTCGTGTCGGTCCGGGTTTTCTCAGGCAGTGAGGCAAGAGCCGGAAAAGGCGACGGCGTGCCCCAAAAGCGGCTTCAGGGGCATCCCGGTCTCTGCGAGGCGCGCTTCGGTCTTCCTAGGGGGCGGGGACAGGGGCGGAGCCTGGCCTCGTTGTGGAGCGGCTCCTCATCCATCATGGCGGCCACAGGGGTCGATGTGTTTCCCTGAACAGCGTTGGAGCCGGAGCCGGTTCCTGGGTCCTGCAGCTGAGGAGCCCCTCCGTTGTCCACAGCCCCTCTCGGCTAGGGGAGGCAGGGTCCCGCGGCGGAGCTCAGGGAATGTGACTGCCTGGCGGCGGCGGCGGTGGCTACGTCCGGGACCGGGGGAGGGGGTGTCTCGGGTTGAGCCCTCTAGGCTTGGGGCAGCTGAGGCGGCCGGGCCTCCTCCCCCCTACACCAGGCTTCTGATTTTGGGGCTACGAGGGTACTTCGTCCCATACAGCCCCATCCGGGCTTCTGGGATACTGGGGGTGGTCCCTGCTCCCCCCAGACCTGGAACACCCTGTTTCCGGAGGCGTGGAGTAGCATCGCCCTGGCAGCCTCCTTACTCCCGACCCTCCTCTTGCTCCCATTCCCGGTCCCAAGTTTGGCCGTGGAGCGCCCCTCATTCAGATTCCCTCCCTGCTGTCAAGTGGCCTCTCCTCTCCCCCCAGTTGCTCCTGCGAGCCTCTAATGCCCTGACTTCCAATGTCACCTACGGCCCCCTCAGTCTCAGCCGAGCCAAAAACTTTAATGCAAAGGAAAAGTCTGGACTGGTTTCACAGACCTTTTAAAAAGCGAACTTAAAAGTTGCTGGCAATGCATTTCTTCTCGACAGAGTGGAAGGCAAGCTCTCGCTGAAATCTGGGTGATCTGTGTCCTTTTCCGGAGAGAAGGGTAGAGAAGCGGGAGCAGCAGCCAGTTCGGCAGGAAATTTGTTGGAAGATGAAGAAACTAAGATAGGGGGTGGGTGACTTCCACAGGAAAAGTTCTGGAGGAGCGTCTAAAGAAGAGCAACATTTCCTTTATATGGGGGTTCAAATGACTTTTGTATTGACCCTTTACAGCATTCCCTGTGAATATTTCTGTTTAAGTTTTTCCTCTTGAAAAGAAAGACATTGATATTCAGCCAGTTAGACACTTAAAATCAAACTTTTGGGTAACATTACAATTACATTACTTCAAACAGATTAACTGCGAAAATAATTGGAACTGCTGTTTACACGAGTCAACCTAAAAACTGCTTCACTCTTGTTTTGGAAGATGCCGTTTTCTGATTAACCTCTATTACTGACTTGTGGAGATGCGGTGAATGTGAAATCCCACATATATGCCATTTTCCTTTTAAGCTTACTGACTGTTCTGGAAGATCTTGAACCCTTTTCTGGGTGCCTATCATTACTTTATGGGGCAGCAGCCTGGAAAAGTTCTTGGGGACCAACGAAGGCCAAGTTTGCCTGCCCTGCACTTTATCAAAGGAGCAGGGAAGAAGGAATCATCTAGGCATGGGGGTCCACACTGCAATGTATTTGTGGAACATGGTGAGTGCTTTTCAAGATCTCTGAAGTTATGTTTTTCCTTATGTATTCAGCTTAAGTCATCAAGGAACTTTGGACAGTGTTTGTGCCAGTTCATTCCAGTATGCTTAAAGCTTGTTACTGTAGTATCTCTTAGTTTCTGGATGAACTAATAAGAAACAGTTACTTTATGACTGTATGGCTTTATTCAAAATCTCTTTCAATTGCTCATGTCTTGCCTGATTCTGGCTTCTAACTTACTGTTTACCTTGGACAAGCCATTTTATGGTTTCAGGGCCTCAGTTTCCTGAGAGGGTTGGACTTAGGTGATTTCTTAGGATCCATAGTTTTATGATTCTGCTCTAATCTAGGGCCATGGGCTCTTCATCTGAGGTGCATACACACTTCTAGGGTGTGTATACATTTATCTACAGAGAACTTTTATCACATTCTCAAAGTGGTTTGTGCTCCCCAAAAGGTTAAGAACCACAGATCCTAGTTGACACTAATACCCTTGACCTTTTCAATCATACGTAGGACTTGAAAATACTTTGGAGCTATGTGGGGAAAATCGAGTGGGGAAGCAGCATTCCTTGTGAATTGAGGATACACAGCTTCTAGTTATTTTACCTTAACAGGAGGAGTAATCCTTTCCCCATAGAATGAGCTTTCATCCTCCTCCCTCTCTGTTGAGAATGACATTTTGGGCAGAATAGGTTGTATTTGACATTTTTATGAACATAGTTGGTATTTGAGTGCTGACAGTACAAATTATACTGTTCGCTTCCAGTAATTCTGTGTGAAATTAAAGCTAAGGGTCAACTTAAACTGATGTCTGTAACAGAAGCCAGCCATGAACTAATTAATTAGGATCCTGTTTGTACTGTTGCAGCCTGCTGTTTTCATATTGTGTATTTTATATGAAAATATCAGTTGAGCCTACCAACCCTATAAGCAAATACAAGATATGTGCAAGTGACACACACATACTTTGAAATTCAGTCACAAATACTTTTTAACAATGGCTGACGCAAGTAAACAAAGGCTTCTGTTCAGGGAACTTGCAGTTGACAGGTAAAGTTTTACTTTTTTACAGAAAAATATTCACCTCATCTAAATAAATCTGGGTAGCTGGATTTTACTTTGCCTTAAAACATTAGTTGTATTTTAGCATTGGTTTTAGACAGGCAAATAGGGTAATGCATCACCTTATGGTGCTTCCTAAATTCAGGATTTAAAATTGGAATTTTTCACGTTTTAATTAATGATGGTCATGCAATCTTAAGTAGTGAAAATTGGTACAGACATTTTGGAGAGCTTTGGCAGAATTTATCAGAATTTAAAATGCACATACCAGTGACCCAGTAATCTCACATCTAGGAAACTAACCAAGTATAGAACAGCGTAGTGCTGAGGTGTCCCTGATGCCCCTTTAGGGGATCTAGAGGTTAAACTCTTTTCATATTAATACAGTACTCCAAAGTATTTGCCTCTTTCACTGTGTTGACATCCACACTAATGGTGCAAAACTAATGCAGGCCCCTTAGCATGAATCAAGGCAGGGGCACTTAACTGTACTGGTAGCCATTGTATTCTTCATGCCGGTTACTCACAGTTTAAAAGAAAACAAAGACAACAATAAGCCAATTTCACTTAAGAACGTATTTGATGAAGCAGTAAAAATTGTTAATTTTATTAAATCTTGACCCTTGAGTACGTCTTTTTAGTATTCTGTGGGATAAAATGGGAAGTATGCGTAAAGTATTACCGTGTACTTAAAGTATGGTGGTTATACTAAGAAAGAAAAGCACTTGGGTGACTGAGTTGCAGGCTGAACTGTCTGCATTTTTGTTTGAAACTGACTGACAGACAAACCAAGGTTATTCACACTTGTGTATCTGGCAGACATTTTCTCGAAAATATATGACAGAGACCGTCCCTTCAAAGAAAACAACTGATGGTATTTGTTGGCAGTGATAAAATTCGAGTGAAAATTAGGATTTTGTAAAACTTAATTTGCCACTGTGATATAGAGATAGGTGGTAATATTTACAAATGTGAAATTTTGATTCCTTATGATGAATGTAAGGAGCCCTGGTGGCTCAGTGGGTAAAGTGCTGAGCTGCTAACCGAAAGGTTGGCCGTTCCAACCCACCACCCGCTTCCAGGAGAAAGATGTGGCAGTTTGCTTCTGAAAAGGTTTACAGCCTTGGAAACCTGGTGGGGCAGTTCTACTCTGTACTGGAGGGTCTCTGTGAGTTGGAACTGACTAGACGACAGTGGGTTTGGTTTTATAGTTATCATTTGGAAAACCTACACACCTCAGTGAACCAGTATTTTATATATAAATGACCAACGCTTGATATTTAAAATCACACACCAGTAAAAGATTTATGCAAAGTTCAGGATAGACCAATGGATTTTAATGAAACAAAACAAAAAGTTCATTGATAAGATTTCAGATTCTGTATCGTAACCAACCTTAAGAAACTACCACTTATCAGGTTTTGGTGTAGCATCAAAGAAGAATAAGATTATCTGAAAGGCCTACTTAAAAAAAAAAATCAATTTTCCATTAAGATATTATTTTTATTTTTAAATGAATATATATTTTTTTAAATTTCAGTTTTAATTTCTTAACATGGTGAATATTGATAGCAATAATCTACATAAATGAAAGCTCTTTGAGGCCCTCAATGATTTTTAAGTGTGTAAAAAGGTCTTGAGATCAAAAAGCTTGAGAACAGTTACTATAGAAAGTCTATCGAAAAAGCATCAGAAGGATATTTATTGCAGGCATACTATAAGGTACTAACACCAAAAGATGTCAGTACTGTGGTAAGCAGAGGAAACCAATTTGGGGGTCGGTATGTACGGTATGACCTTATTTGTGTAATACAAAAAATATATATTTATTTGTATACGTGTTGAAAAAAGTATGGAAGGATTCAGATCTAAATAGTTGTTATCTCTAGGGAATTGGGATTTAGGTGGGCTAGGAGAAGACTTTCACTTTCTTCTTTGCATTTGTGGTGTTCCAGGTTTCTTTTTACAAACAAACGGGTATTATTTTCATAATACAAAATATATGAAGATTTAAAAAATGAATCGATGGGAGCCCAATCAAGTAGTCACTTCTTTGAAACACCTTTTTATTTAAAGAATTTGCCTAAGTCATGTTTTATTAGAGTTCAATTCCTTTGGAATCTGGGTATTCTTTTTCTAGGGGAATACGGTCGTATTTTGTGTTACAAATTACTCTTTTATCTTTCATAGGCTGTTTAGAGTTGGTTAGTGTAGCTGATAACCCGTTGCTCTCCAGTCAATTCCTACTCACTGCTGACCTTTTGGTTAGCAGCTGAGCTCTTAACCACTAAGCCACCAGGGATCCAGTACCAAAAAAAAAAAAAAAAACCTGTTGCCGTCAGGTCGATTCCAACTCATAGCAACCCTATAGGACAGAGTAGAACTGCCCCGTAGGGTTTCCAAGGAGCACCTGGTGTATTCAAACTGCTGACCTTTTGGTTAGCAGCTGTAGCTCTTAACCACTACGCTGCCAGGGGCTCCAATAGAGTTGATTAATATCCATCCATGTACGTGGGATTCCAAAACTTGCAACCAACCAGAGGCATACAGTGTTGAATTTGGAAGCCAAGAATAATATTGTTTTGTTTTGTTTCGTTGGTGGTGGTGGTGGTGGTGTGGCAGTAGTTAATCTGAAAGGAGTGGGCAGATGGCATCTTTTTGCCACGATCATTGAAGGTCAAAAGGGCTAGTCATATGCCCAGGAAAAATGGAAACCGTGATGTTATTTCATGCACCATATGTCCCTTTCAAATTTCAGTGCCTTGACCAAAAAAATTCACATTTAGGAGAGTTGGTAAAACAAGATTGAAAGTATTCATTAGTTAAGCCTTAGTGTTTCCTTCATTCTTCAAGAAATATTTATTGAGCATACGCTGTGTGCCAGGTAGTCTTGGTGATAGATTAGTGAACAAAAAAATATCCCTACCCTTCGAGAACATATATTCTAGTGGGAGTAGACCATAAATAAGCTAAATAAAATATAGAGTATGTTGAATGGTAGTATGCACTAAGGAGAAAAATAACATAGAGGATAGGGAATGTTGGTTGTTAGTTACCCTTGAGTTGATACTGACTCATGGAGGGGGGAGTGTAATTTTAGTTAGGCTAGAGAATGCCCCCACTGAGAACGTTGCGTTTGAATACAGACCTGAAACATTAGTTACAGTTTAGCATTGGTTTTAGACAGGCAGATATGGTAATGTGTTACTTTATGGTGCTTCCCAAATTCAAAATTTAAAATTGAATTATTTATGTTTTAATTAGTGAGGATCATGCAGTCTTAGTGAAAACTGGTGAAGCAGCAAGCTATGTGGAAATATGAGGTAAAAGCATTTCAGGCAGAGAGGATTAGGGTGCAAAGTTCCTGAGTCAGAGCTTGCTTAGCATGTTCAAGGAACATAAAGCAAAAGGGAGTTGTAGGAGATAAAATGGGGCGGGTGGGGGGAATGGCTGGAGAATAGCGTGGCCTTGTTGGCCGATTCAAGGATTTTGACTTTTACTTGTGTGGTGTGGGAAGCATTTGGAAGGTTTTGCGAGAGGAGTAACAGGTCTGAGTTTTGTTTTAATAAAATCTGGCTGCTGTGTGCTGAAGGAGAGCAAGGAATGAAACAGGGAGTCCACTTAGGGGTTCATTGTAGCAATCTAGATAAGAACGATGATCGGTTGGACCATGGTGGTCGCAGTGGTGAAGGGATCAGATTCTGTAAATATTTAAAGGCAAAGCTGACTGGCTTTGCTCTTGGATTAGATGTGGGATGTGAGAGATGTCAAGGGTGACTTAAAGGTGTTTGGACTGAATAACTGGAAGAATGGAATTGCCTTTGAAAATGTAGAGTAGGGGAGTGGAGGTTTTTTTGTGGGGGGCAGGGGGTAGGGAGGAGATGAAAATCAGGAGCTTCTTTTTGGGCGTGCTACCTTTGAGATACCTATTAGGCATCTAAGTGAAGATATTGTATAGATACTTGGATCTACAAGCTTGAATTCAGGGAAGCAGCCTAGGCTAGAGAGAGAAATTAGGAGTCATCAGGTTAGCTGGTATTTAAAGCTGTGCAAATGGATGAGATTGCAAAGGGAGAGGTCTCCATCTATGCATTTTTCATATACATAGGGTAACATCTAGTAGCTTATGAAGTTAAGACTTTACATTTTTATATAAGATTGGTTTGAATCTTTTCTTTTTTGGGTAGGGGGATGACATTCAAATTTTGCATGAGAATTATTATAGCTCATCTTTAAGTTTCAAATCCTGTTTCTCTGTGGATTATTATGTCTTTCCACCAAGTTAAGAAGTTACAAATTTAAAAACGAAAGCTTTGCACGCAAATTTTCCCTCTTGGCAGTGAATGTCTTAAATACAAAATGATTTCAATTTTAAGTTTTGTAATGTCTTTCTAGTTAATGTTTAAAAAAAAATCAAAAAACTTTTTTAAAAAACAAATTATTTCTATACTTTCTAATTGTAAGTTAGTCCATCTATATCCTGCAAGGTATTGCTTATTTAATTTGTTTGTATCCACTGTTTTATTATGAGCTTAGCTGAAAAACAATTTTAAGAACTGGTTTGCTGTCAGTTCAACAGTACTGTACAGTTCTCCAAGCTTTATTCAAGGTAGTAACAGGAACTTGATCGATCAACCATGTAATTCCCATCACTGTTAAATTATACTGAGCATCCATGTGCATTAGGAGGTGGGAGAAAGGGCAACTATGAGTCTTGTAGGCATTAAAGTTAATTCAGTCAACTTTTTGAAGAGATTGTTTTGAAAGGTTATAAGCTATCCATTTTTGTTAGGGATTGGATTGTGGCACACGAACTGTGAAAATGCAAAATTGTGTGCATGTACTTGTTTTTGGCACCCTGTTATTTCCCACAGTCTAATACCTTTATATGGTCTTCTTACCTTTGGTGAAACCTTACTGCCCATTTTAAGAAACATGCTTATAATATAGAAGAAAACAGAAATTTTAGCTGTGGGGTAGGTAAAGAAGAATGATCAAAGATGATTTAACCAAAAAGACTTTTCTCCTTATTTAAATGAAACATCCCATCAAAGAAAGTAGTAGAAATTGGAGACAACCTGAAATCATTTTTTATCAGTGTGCTTCAGATCTCTGTGGTATACACTGGTGTGTTGTGAAGTTTGTTGCAAATAGATGCATTTTTGAGTGGGAGGGAAAGGCATGAGTTAACAATATTGAGCTGGGAATTATACCCATAGGAGTATGTCAGTCATATTATCTGAGTCTAGGGGGGAAAAAGATTAAAATTGCTACTTAGAAGATTGGCTTCAGTAAAAGGAAGCACTCCCTGAAGACCGTCTTTGTGCTTATTCTTGTGCAGTTCCCTGACCCGTTGCCTTGTTCATTTTTGCCTTGGTATTCAAAATCCACTCATCCTTCAAAACTCTTGAGTCCTATCACCTGCTCGAGTCCCTTCTCCTTCTTGAAATCATATTTAACATTTCTGGTCCTCATTAATTTTCTGTAAATTCTGCTCTTATAAGGCCTCTGCCACACAAACAAAAACTTAATCTTGTACTGTCTTGAGGTTATTTCCTAATGGTTTTATGTGAGTTGGGTCCCCAGGTAAACTGTAAGCTTTTGAAGGCAGAATTCACCTCATTTTCTATTATCCCAGCACACTGCTGAGTAAATAGGCCCTCAAAAAAAAAAAAAAAAAGTAAAAACCTTGTTTGATAAGAATTATATTACATGGATTAAATAAGAAGGTGGATTTTTTTTTTTTTTAATCCACTTACAAGGAATAGAAGAGAGATCTCAATAAGTGATTTCTTCTTTCCTTATGAATCCTAGGACTTTTTATCTAGTGTTGTCCTGGGGTTCCTTTCCCAATGAGTATACTTGTGTACGTTTTTTAAATTGATCTTAAAAAAATTCAAGTGTGATACACATACAGAAAGGGACACAGATTTTAAGTGTACAGCTTGATGAATGATCACAAAATGAAAACCCTGTATAACCACCATTGGAGTCTCTGGGTGGTGCAAATGGCATGTTTGGCTGCTAACTGAAAGATTGGAGGTTCAAGTTCACCCAGAGGAAAGGCCTGGTAATGTACTTCTGAAAAATGAGACATTGAAAACCCTGTGGAGCACAGTTCTACTCTGATTCACATAGGGTCACCTACAGTTTATACTGTTCTGTCACTTCTGTTTTTGTTTCCCCACTTAATGTATCCTCGGAATCTCTTCATATCGGAATATAAATATCTTCCTTCTTTTATTTTATGACTACGTAGTATGCCACTATGTAGAAGTACCACTGGTTTTTCAACCAGTTCCTATTGCTGGACACTCGGATTGTTTCCAGTCTTTAACTGTTACTAACAATGCTGCAAGAATAACCTTATATTTGTCATTTCATACTTGGGTAGGTGTATCTGTAGGAGAGATCCCTAAAAGTGGAATTGTTGGGCTAAAGGGTAGGTGCATTTGTAATTCCTAAAGTATTCCTGAATTCCCTTCCACAAGGGTTTGTGCGAGTTTACACTCCCACCACTAGTAATGCACGAAAGTGCTTTTATACTCAAAGCCTAGCCAAGAGTGTGTTGTCAGAATTTGGGACTTTTCACCAGTCCAATAAGTTAAGAACTAGTATTATGATACAATTTTAATTAGTGGCTCTCTTACAAGTAAGGTTGAGCACTTTTAAAATTTTAGTTAGAGGGACATACAGCCCATATGTATTTATCTTTCTGTGGACCATCTCACCAGGTGAGATGTGGCAGATACTTATTTAAACAGGTGGCTGAGGAAGGCCTGGTTGGTTGCCTACCTTGCATCTATCACCTGTGCCCCTTGATTTGCTATGTATGTCACAGGGAACTGTCCCATCCCAAACTCTAGAGTGGGGTCCTGATTACGTGGTTTTCAGCCCTGGCTGTACATTAGAATCTCCTCAAGAGCTTAAAAATACTTAGGTCCAGGTCCTACCCCCCAGTAATTAATTTAATTGGTCTGGGATAAGGCCTGACAATTAGTTGTATGTGTGTATGTGTGTGTTTACTCCCCAGGTGATTCTGGACAGGCATAATTGCGCACCACTTGGCTAAGCCAGTCATAGTATTCCCTCTACTCTGGGAATTATTTTTGGTGCAGAGTGGGCGTGCACCCTAAATTAACTGAGTCAGGCTGAAGGCAAGGACTTCTGTTCCCTGATGTTGACAGTGAGGCCTCCCTCCTTGCTTCTGTCGCACCCTGCCATTGGAGTGGACAGGAGACAATGAGGTGCTCTTTGCTCTTTGTAGCCAGCATAAATCCATGAGCACAGCTGGCCTCAGGATGGAGCTGAGACACTGTGGAAGGGAGTCGGGGAAGTGAACACGGTATGAAGCTGCTGAATCCACCTTACCTCTGGACTTTGAATTATGTGACAAAATAAAGTTCTTTATTGTTTAATCCATTTTGAGTTGGGTTTACTATTACTTGCAGCTATCAGTGTTCTAACAGAAAAAGTAATACATTTTAACCTGATCAGTTTTTTCCCCCTCCATGTTTTAGAAAGAAAAATGGCAGATTCCATGGACAAATTATAATTCCTTGTATTTGTTTAGCTCTCACTAGTTTATATAATACTTTCACGCTTGTTTTCTGTTTTGTGAAATTGACAAAATCCCATATTATGAAGATGTCCTAACTCTTTCTACCACTGTGTACTAATCATATCCACAAGATATACTGTTGGAACTGCCTTGTAATAACATCACTTTGTTGGAGATAATATTATTTGTATTGCCTCAAAACCCAATTCCTGGGATGGTGGGGAGGCCTGGCTGCTGCCACCAGTTTGCTTTTCATCTTCTCGTGAACTGACTGGTTTAGCCAGTCCTAGCCTTCCAGTGGCTCTTACTGCTTGGCTTGTTCCTGGAATTGGCATCTCAGCTAATGCCGCTAAGCCCCTGATCATGTTTAAAACACAAGACCTCCGGTTTAAGGAGCTTTTATGATTGTTCCAGGCTGCATTGCAGGGAAGCAATGGGTAGAATTGTAAAGCCTGCTAAGTTCCAGTGCTGGTTCTTGCTGCTTAAGGAGCAAAGACAGGTCAGAAACTCTGACTGAGGCATTTTTTATTGGGCTCAGCTCAATTCCAGGCGTTTTCCTTGAAGCCTGCTTTTGACCACTGCTTGCCTTCTTTGCCTTAGTGTTAAAACAGCCTCTATCTCAGTGCAGTGATCTTTCTAGAGGAACGCTGGTTAGAAGGAAAAGCAAAAAAGAAATCTCAGTGCAAAGAACCTCATAGCCTGCTAAGAAAGAATCACAATATTGCCTCAGGGGGAAAGAAATATCCTGTGATAGCATCTGTATTTCAGTTGCCTTTCCTTATCTAGACTACTACTAATAAACCAAAAAACCAAACTGCCGTCAAGTTGATTCTGACTCATAGCGACTCCATAGGGTTTCCAAGGTTGTAAATCTCTACAGAAACAGACTGCCACATCTTTCTTCTGTGGAGCAGCTGGTGGTTTTGAACTGCCGACCTTTCAGTTAGCAGTCAAGCTCTTTAACCACTGCGCCACCAGGGGTCCAGTAATAATAATAATAGGTGACATTTACTGAGTGTTTACTATATTCCAGGCACGAGTCTAATCACTTTTAATATATTAAGTTATATAATATGATTTTTCCAGTATTTTTTTCCAGCAAGGAAAAGCTGAAAACTAAGGATTTATCATTATTAGCACATCTGGAGGGTTTGTTTTTCATGAGAAGCACATTTGAGGTAGTGGCTGGAATGAAGTGGATTGTGTGGCTGAGCATGGACACCCTCATTCAAAACAAAATCTGTTATTCAGTGGATACAATATAAGAGAATTTTTTTCCCTCAGAGAAATGTATCTTTTTTGTGACATGTGAACCTTTTCAGTCTAGCAGAAAGTGTATTGCTTGTACTATTAGTAATAAGCTGCCTTTGTAGATCTGTCTTCATTACTTTGGTTGGAATTTCACATGTGACGTTGTGTTAGTGTCTTCCTTAGCATTAATTCATTTATGATCTTGCCATTGTCTGTTCAACTAAATGTATAATGTTTCCTAATATTTGTAAGGGCTTTTTTTTTTTTTTAAAGTATAGTTAAGACATGGATACAATGGAGAAAAGCCTTCAGAAAATATAAATACAAGGAAAGATTTGTTATTTGTAAAATATTTTTTTTATTATTTTTTAATAAAAATAACATACGTTTCTGTAAATTCAGTCAAGGAATATTTGATTCAGAAAGCCATTTGAAGTTGAATCAGCCTGATTAGTGAAACTAAATTTTGTTCAAATGAAAATTAGTCATATCCTAGTCAAGGTAATAGGCATTCCTGGGTGGTAAAAATGGTTAAGCTCTCAGCTACTAACTGAAAGTTTGGCAGTTCAAATCCACCTAGAGGAGCCTATGAAGAAAGTACTGGCAGTCTACTTAAAGATCATAGCCATTGAAAACATTATGGAGCATAGTTCTACTCTGAAACACATGGGGTCCCCATGAGTTGGAGTTGACTCAACAGCAACTGATTTGGTTTTGGTTAGTCAAGGTAATACATAATCAAAGTAGGGAAAAATGTAGATGTCCTGAGAACATTTTTCAGAGTATGTTTTGGAGACAGTTTTTCCAAATTAGGAAGTCATTGTTTATTTATTTATCTATTTTAATTTTATTGTTGCACTTTAAGTGAAAGTTTACAATTCAAGTTAGTCTCTCATACAAAAATTTATACATACATTGTTATGTGACCCTAATTGCTCTCCCTATACTGTGACAGCACAGTCCTCCTTTCCACCCTGATTTCCCGTGTCCATTCAACTAGCTCCTGACCCTCTCTGCCTTCTCATCTCACCTCCGGATAGGAGCTGCCCATTTAGTCTCATGTAATCTACTTGAGCTAAGAATCACATTCTTCATGAGTATAATTTTATATCCCATAGTCTAGTCTAATCTTTGACTGAAGAGTTGGCGTCAGGAATGGTTTTAAGTGCTGGGTTGACAGAGAGTCCGGGTCCATGCTTTCTGGGGTTCCTCCAGTCTCAGTCAGACCATTAAGTCTGGTCTTTTTACTAGAATTTGAGTCTGCACCCCACTTTTCTCCTGCTCCGACAGGGACTCTCTATTGTGTTCCCTGTCAGTGCTGTCATTGCTGGTAGCTGGCACCATCTGTTTCTTCTGGTCTCAGGCTGATGCAGTCTCAGGTTTATGTGGCCCTTTTTGTCTTTTGGGCTAATGCTTTCCTTGTGACCTTGGTGTTCTTCATTTTTATTTACTCCAGGGGGGTTGGGACAAATTGATGCCTCTTAGATTGCCACTCACTAGCTTTTAAGACCCCGGATGACACTCACCAAAGTAGGATGCCGAACATTTTCTTAATAAACTTTGTTATGCCAGTTGACCTGGATGTCCCCTGAAAGCATGGTTCCCAGACCTCTGCCCCTGTTACTCTGTCCCTCAAAGTGTTCGGTTATATTGAGGAAACTTCTTAGCTTTTGGTTTAGTCCAGTTGTGCTGACTTCCCCTGTAGTGTGTGCTGTCCTTGCCTTCACCTGAGATAATTCTTGTCTACTATTTAGTTAGTGAATACCCCTCTCCCTTTCTCCCCACCCTTGTAACCATCAGAGAATGTTTTCTTCTGTGTTTAAACCTTTTCTTGAGTTCTTATAATAGTGGTCTTATGCAATATTTGTCTTTTTGCGACTGACTAAATTCACTCAGCATAATGCCTTCCAGATTCCTCCTGATATAAGATGTTTCACAGCTTCATTGTTGTTCTTTATCATTGCATAGTATTCCATTGTGTGAATATAACCATAATTTGTTTATCCATTCGTCCGTTGATGGGCACCTAGATTGTTTCCATCTTTTTGCTATCATGAACAGTGCTGCAATGAACATGGGTGTGCATATATCTATTAGTGTGGGGGCTCTTACTTATCTAGGATATATTCCAAGGAGCAGAATAGCTGGATCCTTTGGTACTTCTATTTCTAGCTTTTTAAGGAAGTGCCAAATCGATTTCCAAAGTTGTTGTATCATTTTACATTCCCACCAACAGTGTATAAGTGTTCCAGTCTCTCTACAACCTCTCCAACATATATTATTGGGTGTTTTTTGGATGAATGCTAGCCTTGTTGGGGTGAGATGGTATTTCATTGTAGTTTTGGTTTGCGTTTCTCTAATGGCTAATGATAGTGAGCATTTCTTTAAGTGTTTGTTAGCCGCCTGAATGTCTTCTTTGGCAAAGTGCCTGTTCATATCCTTTGCCTATTTTTTAATTGGGTTATTTGCCTTTTTGTTGTTGAGGTTTTGCAATATCTTATAGATTTTAGAGATTAGATGCTGATTGGATTTGTCATAGCCAAAAATTTTTTCCCGGTCTGTAGGTTGTCTTTTTACTCTTTTGGCAAAGTCTTTTGATGAGCTAAGTGTTTGATTTTTAGGAGCTCCCACTTATCTAGTTTCTCTTCTGGTGTTTGTGCATTGTTACTTATGGCTTGAATTCTGTTTATGTCATGTATTAGGGCTCCTAGTGTTGTCCCTATTTTTTTCTTCTGTGATCTTTATCGTTTTTGATTTTATATTTAGGTCTTTGATCCATTTTGAGTTAGTTTTTGTGCATGGTGTGAGGTATGAGTCTTGTTTCGTTTCTTTGCCAATGGATATCTAGTTATGCCAGCACCATTTGTTAAAGAGATTGTCTTTTTGCCAGTTAACGGACTTTGGGCCTTTGTCAAATATCAGCTGCTCATAGGTGGATGAATTTCGTCTGGATTCTCAATTCTGTTCCACTGATCCTATGTATCTGTTGTTGTACCAATAACAGTTTTGACTACCGTGGTGGTATAATAGGTTCTAAAATCAGGTAGTATGAGGCCTCCCACTTTGTTCCTCTTCTTGAGTAATGCTTTACTTATCCGGGGCATCTTCCCTTTCCAAATGAAGTTGGTGATTTGTTTCTCCATCTCATTAAAAAATGCCGTTGGAATTTGGAACAGGATTGCATTGTATCTGTAGATTACTTTGGGTAGAATTGACATTTTCGCAATGTTGAGTCTTTCTATCCATGAGCAAGGTATGTTTTTCCCTTTATGCCGGTCTCTTTTGGTTTCTTGCAGTAGTGCCTTGTAGTTTTCATTGTATAGGTCCTTTACGTCTCTAGTTAGATTTATTCCTAAGTATTTTTATCTTCTTGGGGGCTATTGTAAATGGTGTTGATTTGGTGATTTCCTCTTCGAAGTTCTCTTTGTTGGTGTAGAGGAAGGGAAGTCATTGTTAACAGATGAATTTTATAAGTTGATCAAACCCTGGTCTGACTTCTTTCTTTGGGTGCCCATAAGTTCTCGTCATTGCTTTGTAAGAACGTGTAATCGTGGTGTTCACGATGAGTCAGAAGAGTTGGTAAATTATGACCCTTTAATTGAAATTAAGTTTTTTTCCCCTCTTAAATTGGCTTGTAGAGGAGTTATCAGTACATTCATGAGTAGCATAATGAATGGCCACAAATATACAGATGAAGGAGCCATGTAATTGCACCTGGGATGTCCTTTACCCCCCAGTGCTGGTTAGGACCTGGAGGATCACTATTTCTCTGCACTTAGGTAACAAAGTTCCCAAACTAAGGGGTTGGCTGCTTGGTTATGTGTGAATGCAAGTTGTAGGGCTGCTTGGCACCCACGGGAGCCATGGCAAACCTGTGATGGGGGAAGAAGAGGAATACCAGTTACCAAGCTGGAGTGCATGTTATGACCAAGGCCTACAGGAGGGGCAAGACTACACTTGTCCTCAGGCATTTATTTATATTCCAGTGCCGAGAAAAACGAGCAAGGCAAGAAAAAAAAGTGAAAAAGGAAATTAGATGGGGGTCTAGGAAAAGGGATAAAGTGAGTTGTTCTGGGATTGGTGAGGGCTGCAGCCTCTTGCTACTGAGCAGCACCAGTGCCGGGGAAGCCATGGTGCATCTGGCCCAGACCTTCTCAGATCTTTGTAGACAGTCCCCTCCACGTTGTGAAGAGGGAGGAACCTGATCATGTGATCATTTGCCCCGCAGTCCTAGTCCTTGTTATGGTGTGAGGCTCATTCCTAGGCCCACCGATGTTGTACTGGTTCCCTTCATGCATGTTCTCTGGGTGCCCTGGTTTTGGCTGAACTCAAAACAGTGACCATTTGGTACTTGTTACCTCTTAACTTGTATGCTCCTTCTGCAGTGGATATCATTTTGAGGATGTATGCTCAGCATTGAGTCAGGTGGAATGCACACAGTCTCAGTTATTTATCCAGTACAGTTCACTTTTCTGGCATACTTCTGAGAAATACTGATGACTACATTTAAAACTTTTTCTCCATTGGCTAGAAGTTGAGGCTCATTTCCACAAAAGCACTTCCATCTCTTCTGAAGTACATTAGGGAAACCAGAGGCAGTTCCTTGATTCACAGATGATGTGTCATGCATAATAACTCATCTTACTTAGTCACCAAGCGTTGTAATATATTGCCTACTTCGTATAGCTGCCATTTGACTGCTTTCTCTGTGCCAGGCACTGTGCAAAGCCCTTGACATATTTTAAAAGGAAACAAAAGTAAAGGGGAGAGGGAAGGGAATGGGAGGAGGAAGAAAAAGAGAGAGCCAGCGAGCAAGTGAAAGAGAGAAAGAAAACAAACTAAAATGAACCTGGGAAAAGAAAGGTTGACAGTGTAACAGTGTATGTTAAATTGAATCTTCCCAGCTATGCAGAACAGACTCAAAAGTACAGATTATAGAACATATGGAGTTCTGTTGTCTCTTGACCATTTCCGCTTCTATGTCCATCTCTTTGCCAAATAGGGAGACAGGAGTGGCATTAAGATCATGGTTTTGTCTGAATTTATACCTTAGCTGATCGTTTATTAGCAGTGTGACTGCAGGTACCAGCATTCATGTAGTAGGTACTAGTTGAGCATATCCGCTATGCCACATGCTTTGCCAGGTGTTGGAAATACAACAAGTCGTTTTAACCTGAGTCTCTAGCTCCTGATTTGCAAAATGGGAATTATGGTGCTAACCTTGATTGTACTATTGGTGAGAGAATTAAATGAACTAAGGAATATAAAATATCTAATGGTGCCTAGCCCTTGGTGGTGGTGGTGGTTGTTGCTAGCTGCCATTGAGTTGTCACTGACTCATGGTGACCCTATGCACAATGGAACGAAACACTGCCTGGTCCTGCTCCATCCCTGTGATCGGTTGTGGATTGGACCACTGTGATCCACAGAGTTTTCATTGGCTGATTTTCGGAAGTAGATCGCCAGGCCTTTTTTTCCTAATCTGTTTTAGTCTGAAAGCTCCACTGAAACTTGTTCAGCATCATAGCAACATGCCACTAATAGACAAGTGGTGGCTGTGCATAAGGTGCATTGGCTGGGAATTGGCTGGGAGTCTCCTGCAAAGAAGGCAAGAATTCACCGCTGAACCACCAGTGTCCCCTGCTGGCCCTTGGTTGGCCCCTAACAAATAGTAATTATGTTGTAACTCTAGAAATAATGAATCTGTCAGTAAAAAGAGTAAGCCAAAAATGACTAGATCAGAGGAAGATTAAGAAATAAGTAGTAACACTGTGATGAACAGCTTGTCTGAGACTAGGTTGTACAATGTTGGTAATAAGTAAGAATTATCTGTAAGATCCATGGGTTATACGTGAACATACGATGACACTAGAATGCAACTCTGCAAGAAAATTCTAGAAAAAAGCCCAACTTGACCTGTAAACACTTTTTTTTTCTTCATTGCTTCCCATGGTAGTGCAGTGGTTAAGAACTTGGCTGCTAACCAAAAAGTCAGTAGTTCAAATCCACCAGCTGCCCCCTTGGAAGTCCTATGGGGCAGTTGTGCTCTGTCCTGGAGGGTCACTATGAGTTGGAATCGATGGCAACAGATTTTATAGGGTGATTGGAGGATATGAGCTGTAGAGATCTTTCCATCTCTGCTGCATGAAGTCAGGGATTCTGTATTTCTACTCCTTTTCCCTGAGGATTTCCTTGTTGTCTATGGCCTCAGTCCATTCTTCCTGTCAGAGACAGCATCATCTGACCAGATGGCTATTTTTTTTTTCCCTCAAGTAATAAGTTTTCAGGACAAAATTATCTAACCCTTAAATTTACTACTTCTTGTTTAGCACGCTTCATTTTTTTTCTGGCTCCTTGTATAGCGCACTTCATTTTTCTCTGGCTCCTTTATCAGAATCTACATAGGTTTTATTTATGAACCTGTATGAAAGAGGGATTTATGAAGCACAGTTTGGTTTGAATACATTGTGGTTAGCTTGCTGGAGGTAAATTCTGAGGTATATAAGTGTGTGTGGCCGTCAACCCAACCTGGAATTACATAATAAAGCAAACTTAATTTTCTTTGGTCAGAACATTTATTGATTGGACAAAATCCCAAGGAATTTACTGGTTTACCAGAGTATTTGCGTTTTCCTCTTTATGTTGTAGTGATGGATAGTTCTCCTCATGACTTTCTGGGAATCTGTCAAGGAATTTAAAAAAGTTGTATGTTCTGTGCTGGATATTTGGAGATTGGTTATTCATGCTCTTGCTTTGAGTTTCCTCCTTTTTTTTATGTCATTTAGCCATGTTATTTTTCTCCAGCATCTTCACTAGCCATAGGATGAAGAGAAGAGTTAAATTCCTTTGAGGCTCTTTCCATGTAGGAGCATTTCACTTTCTTAAACTAAGCTTTTTTGACTGCACAGTTCTTAAGTTTGTAGTTAATTCTAAAGTGAAAGTGAGCTCAGCCAAGTAACTTTGGAGAATCCTCCTGGTTCAAATGTTATTTCATTCTCCTTTGTTACTAAGCTAGTTCTGATTTTAGTAAGAGAGTGTAGTGTGATGAATTGCTTTAATACAGCCTTTCTAGCCGTGGTCTTGTAACTCTTACCAAAAGACTGGGTGGGACTATGCAAATAAGATGCTTGGGGCTCACCAGGGGACAGCTTGCAAATAATACACATAAGGTGCATGGCACCCTTGTGGGGGTGGGACCATGCAAATAAGGTGTGTGGAACCCTAACAAGGAGATTGGTCAGTTTTGCTATCCCGCTAGGCTTAAAATGAGCCATCCCAGAGGGGGATGGGGAGACCTCACTACCACTAAGAAGAAATGGGAGCGGAGTGTATCCTTTGGACCTGAGGTCCCTGCGCCGAGAACCTCCTAGATTCGAGAGACAGAGAGAGAGCTGTAACACTGGAGACGGCGCAAGATGGCAAGAAATGGCAGCAGCAGAACCAGGAGACCAGTATGAGATGATGCAGTGGGTTTCCCAGCCCATGTAGCAGGATAGTTACAGTGGGTGTGCCGACCCTTGGAGCAAGAGAGCTTTGAGTGCCTTCGGGTAGGAGGCTTCCTGGTGGAGTGAGGTGCCTCTGGGCACTTGTCTGTGGAAGTGCTAGGCTAACCGACTGTCTTAGTTATCTAGTGCTGCTATAACTGAAATACCACAAGTGGATGGCTTTAACAAAGAGAAATTTATTTTATCGTAGTCTAGTACGCTAGAAGTCCAAATTCAGGGCATCAGCTCCAGGGAAAGGCTTTCTCTGTCTGTCAGCTCTGGAGGAAGGTCCTTCTCATCAGTCTTCCCCCAGACTAGGAGCTTCTCCACACAGGAACCCTGGGTCCAAAGGATGTGCTCTGCTCCTGGCACTCCTTTCTTGGTGGTATGAGGTCCCCTTGTCTCTCTGCTTGCTTCTGGCTTTTATATCCCAAGAGAAATTGGCTCAAGATGCAATCCAATCTTGTAGATTGATTCCTGCCTCGTTAACATAACTGTTGCCTATCCCTCCTCATTAACATCATAGAGGCAGGATTTACAACACATAGGAAAATCACATCAGATGACAAAATGGTGGACAATCACACGATACTGGGAATCATGGCCTAGCCAAATTGATACACGTATTTTTTGGGGACACAATTCAATCCATGACACCAACACACAGGGCAAGAGAGCTGAGCACCTTCAGGCCGAGGCTTACTGGCAGAGTGGAGGTACCCCCAGTCTCTTACTGGCAGAGTTAAAGAGTTTTGTAACACTTACCTGAGCAGTGCAGAGGCCAGGCTGAGGGGGTGAGGGCCAGAGAGAGCCTACCTGCACGCATGGCTGAGAAGAGGCTGTCCTGATCGAAGAACTGTATCCTGAGCATTCCCGATCCTGAGTTGTAACCTGTTACTTCCCTAATAAACCCCATAACTGTGAGTATGGTCTGTGAGTTCCGTGTGGCCATTGCAATGAATTACTGAACCCAGCAGAGAAGTAGAGAGGGCTGTGGGAGGGACAGATGGTGTCAGAATTGGTAAAAAGGTTGGAGGTGGAGGTGTGTCTGACCTCCACATTATAGCAATCAGCTTTGAGCCGTTGATGCTGATAATGATTTTCCTCCCCCCTTGTGAAGTTAGACGAGGAGGTCTGATGCCTCCATGCCACAATTTTTATAGACAGGATAGAGAATAAATGGAACCATTTGTAATAAATGGGTTTTATTTTTCTGTGTTGTCCCTTATGCCCATTCCAGTGGAGGATCAAGAGTGAACTATACCAGAAATTGATTAGAAAGCCCAGGGTGTTGGGTCTTGGTTTATAAGATACTTGATATCAAATCATAAATATGGTATGATTCCTGATATCTAATAGAGATTTTCCTGTTGGGGAGGGCCTGAAACTTGTTTTTTGATGAATAGTTCTCACTCTTCATTTTTTCCTGTTTCTCTGTCTGTGTCCTTGCCAAACAGGGAGATGGGAATGACAGTAAGATTATAGTTTTTTCTGAATTGATACCCTACCCTTCTTTTAGATCTTCTGGTCAGGGCAAATTCTTCTTACTTTTTGCTGGTCAGAGTTTCAAGGATGTAGTATGTTGTGGCTTTTTTTTTTTTTTGGTAGGTTTTTCTAATTTAATTTCCTACTTTTTAAAAATTTTAAATTAATAAACAGTAAAATTGCCTTTTTGATGTACAGTTTTATAAATTTTAATACATTGTAGATGTGTGTAACCACCGTCACAACAGGACACAACAATTTCATAATCCCAAAAATCTCCCTTGTGCTATTTCCTTATAGTCGCACTGTCCCTCCACTGCTGTCCCCTGGCAACCACTGATTTGTTCTTGTCATTATGTTTTGTGTTTTTTTTTTGAGAATGTCATATAAGTGGAACCATCCAGTATGTAATCTTTTGAGATGAGCTTCTCTCATTGAGCGCAGTGCCTTTGAGATCCATCAAATAGTGTGTGTAACGATAGTTTGTTCCTTTTCACTGCTGAGTAGTATTCCATTTTCTGAATGTACCACAGTTTCTTTATTCATTTATCCATTGAAGAACATTTGGGTTGTTACTAGTTACTGGTGATTGTGAATAGAGCTGCCATAGATATTCCTGTACAGTTTTTTGTGGGACTGTGCATTCTCAGTACATTTGGTGTATGAATTTTCTGTGGCTGCTGTAACCAATTACTACAAACTAAATGGCTTAAAACTACAGAAATTTATTCCCTCACAGTTCTGGAAGCTGTGGCTCGGTGTCAGCAGGGTCATGTTCCCTCTGGAGGCTCTAGGGGAATCCATTCCTAGCCTCTTCCAACTTTTGGTGGCTGCCAGCATTCCTTGGCTTATGGCCCCATTACTCTAATCTCCGCCTCTGTGGTCACATTGCCTTCTCCTCTTCTGTGTGTGTAGTCAAATCTCTCTCTGCCTCCCACTTACAAGGATACTTGTGATTGTATCTAGGGCTCACCTGAATAACCCAGGATAATCTTCCCATCTCAGGATCCTTA
Source organism: Dugong dugon (assembly GCA_030035585.1). NCBI lineage: Eukaryota > Metazoa > Chordata > Mammalia > Sirenia > Dugongidae > Dugong > Dugong dugon. Next base: position 75,412,111 of record CM057471.1, read on the forward strand.
GCTTAATCACGCTTGCAAAGACCCTTTTTTACCATACAGGGTGACATTCATAGATGCCAAGGATTAGGACGTAGATATCTTTTGGGAGCCATTTTTCAGCCTACAACACTAGGATAAATACCTAGACGTGGGATTGTTGGGTCATGTGGTGAGTATATGTTTAATTTTATAAGAGACTGCCAAACTGTTTTGCAGAGTAGCTGTGATTTTACATTCCTACCTGTAGCCCCCTCATGTTAGCATTCCTGGTCTCCTCAGTAGTACTTGGTGTTGTTAGTATTTTTTATTTTAGCCATACTAGTGGGTGTTTGGAGCCCTGGTGGCACAGTGGTTAAGAGCTCAGGCTGCTAACCAAGAGGTCGGCAGTTTGAATCCACCAGCCGCTCCCTGGAAACCCTATGGGACACTTCTACTCTTCCTATAGGGTCGCTGTGAGTCGGAATCGAATTGACGGCAACGGGTAGTGGGTGTTTAGCAGTATCTCATCATGGTGTTAATTTGCATTTCCCTCATCACTAGTGATGTTGAGCATGTTTTCATGTGAAAACTTCATACCATTTTATTTTGTTATAATTTTTTCCTTCATAAGTATGAGGAAGAGAAGAGTAAACTGAATCATAACTAAAGAAGAACATTACTCTTATAACACAATCTTGCTTATCATCATTATACCGTACAGTACAATAACACATTACAAATCGCTTTTATTTTATTTTATCTTGTTAAATTTCTTTATAAAGTCTTGTCTAAGTCGATGATATGCTTGATTCTAATATAAGAGGTGATTTTTATATAACTTTTTAATGAATTATTAAAAAATTTAAGTCATACTTGTTCTCTACCAAATTAACTTTGTAAATGAAAAATCTTTAATAATTAAAGTTCTACTACCACTATAACCCAAAGCATAAAACAGGCTTGTCTTTTTGCTGCTATTAGTTCACACTGGTTTTATGTTACCATAGATCACTTTTAGGGACATTTAATCATCTTTTATATCAGATTTTATAATTTTAACTATTGACTATTTCTTTTCTCATGTTGTGCTGGTCTGTAGCAATAAATTGTACTGAATCCTTTTTGGTCCTTTAGTAAGTCCAACACAGTAGCTTCTGTTGCTTGAGCTCTTGTAAAGTTATGAGGGGGAACTAAATGAATGCTGGTGGCCATTATCTTAGAATTAAAAACCTCAGGTATGACAGAGTGGAATAAATGAACTGATGCAAAATAAATGACATATCTTAGTAGTATTGTTATTCTAATTAGGTACCTTTTAAAATGACATTTTGGGTTTAATTTAAATAAATAGTACCAGGTTTCAGTATCTGAGAGTTGAAGAACTCACTATTTAACCTTAAAATGGTCATGGCTCAGAAAACAGGATTACATAGCATTTCCTCATAAACCTGTCAGAGTGTAGTGCTCAGAGATTATGTGGATTTCCATTTCTGGTCTGCTAAGTTGCTGTCATCAGTATAAGCTTTAGAGTATGCTGACTTGATCAAATATTTACTGTTTATAAATATTTGCTTCTAGTTCTGGTCCTGCTACTTAAAAGCCGTGTGACGGAGAAGTCACTTAGCTGATTAGGGTAAAACTGAGCATCAGTTTCCTCATCTGTCAAATGGGGATGATGATACACTCTTTCCTTGCTCTCTCCGAGGATGGTGAGAGACCAAGCTGAGCTGATAACCTGTGAGAGAGCTTTGGACTGAAAAATGCTTTATGGGTGTACAGGATTATTATTTCATGAAATTGTTGATTTATCTTCATAATTTGAAATGCTTGATCTCTATTTTAATACTAATGCTTTTGGAAGATCTTGTCACCTGCTTTAAAAATATTGCCAAGTGAATGCAGATCAAAACTACAGTGAGATACCATCTCACCCTGACATTACTGGCACGAATCAAAAAGAACAGAAAATAATAAATGTTGGAGAGGTTGTGGGGAGATTGGAACTCTTATGCTCTGCTGGTGGGAATGTAAAATGGTACAGCCACTGTGGAAAACGGTATGGCGCCACCTTAAAAAGCTGGAAATAGAAATACCATACAATCCAGCAATCCCACTTCTTAGGAATATATCCAAGAGAAATAAAAGCCGTCATACGAATAGACATATTCACACCCATGCTCATTGCAACATTATTCACAATAGCAAAAAGATGGAAACAACCTAAGATGAATGGGTAAGTTATGGTACATACACAGTGGAATACTATGTAATGATAAGGAATAATGGCGACTCTGTGGAACATCTTACAGCACGGATGAATCTGGAGGGTATTATGCCGAGTGAAATAAGTCAATCACAAAAGAACGAATATTGTATTGAGACCACTATTATAAAAACCCAAGAAAAGATTTACACACAGAAAAAAACAATCTTTGATGGCTTGAGGGAGGGGTGGGGTGGGGAGGGGAGATCACTAACTAGATAATAGACAAGTGTTAACTTTGGTGAAGGGAGAGACAGGAGACAGCACACAATATAGGGGAAGTCAGCACAACTTGACCAAGACAGTCATAGAAGCTTCCTAGACACATCTAAACACCTTGAGGGACAGAGTTACTGGGGCTGAGGGCTGGGGACCATTGTCTCAGGGGACATCTAGATCAATTGGCATAACATAGTTCACGAAGAAAATGTTCTACATCTTTGGTGAGTAGCGTCTGGGGTCTTAAAAGCTTGCAAGCGGCCATCTAAGATACATCTATTGGTCCCATCCCATCTGGAGCAAAGGAGAATGAAGAAAACCAGAGATGCAAGGAAAGTATTAGTCCAAAGGACTAATGGACCACATGAACCGCAGTCTCCACCAGCCTGAGCTGAGAAGAACTAGATGGTGCCTGGCTACCATCACTGACCTTTCTGACAGGGATCACAATAGCAGGTTCTGGACAGAGCAGGAGAAAAATGTAGAACAAAATCCAAATTCACACACACACACTCACACACTCACTCACTCACTCACTCACTCACTCAGTCACACTCACACTCTCTCTCTCTAAACTTAACTGGTCTGACAGAGACTGAAGGAACCCCTGAGACTATGGCCCCTGGACACCCTGCTAACTCAGAACTGAAGCCACTCCTGAAGTCCACCTTTCAGCCAAAGATTAGACAGGCCTATAAAACAAACAATAACACACATGAGGAGCATCTCTCCTAATTTGATCAAGAATACAAGACCAAATGGGCAACACCTGCCCAGAAACAAAGACGAAAAGGCAGAAAGGGACAGGAAACCTGGACGAATGGACATAGGGAAGCCGGTTGGAAAGGGAAAGGGGGAGAGTGCTGACACAGTGTGGGGATTTGCAGCCAATGTCACAAAACAATTGTAAGTTTTTGAATGAGAAACTAATTTGTGCTGTAAACTTTCACTAAAGCACAATAAATAAATAAATAAAATTAAGTAATGTTAGCTACTTATAGATTGGCTGGTGAAGGCTTTTTCATTACTGACTTTTCAATTTATTTCTTCCAAGTTTTGACAGTTAAATAAGCAAACGAAAAGTTGTTGTCAAGTCTATTCTGACTCATGGTGACCCCATGTATTTCAGAGTAAAACTGCGTTCCATAGGGTTTTCAGTGACTGAGAAGTAGATCGCATAATAGGGATAAATAAAAGAGGCGGAACAATCTTATCCATGACATGTTCCTTTTTCTGTCAAGCTACTTTTTTGGAAGGGTTGGGTAATGGGGGTGATGATAGGATTAAAAAAAACCCATTACTGTTGAGTCGATTCCAATTCATAGCAACCCTATAGTACAGAGTAGAACTGCCCCCTAGAGTTTCTCTTTACGGGAGCAGACTGCCACATCTTTCTCTGTGGAGCAGCTGGTGGGTTTGAACCACTGACCTTTGGGTTAGTAGCCAATCGCTTAACCACTGTGCCACCAGGGCTCCTTGTTGATAGGATAGGGAAGAGATTTTATGCTTTTTTGAAAATACATTTAGAAGTGTGCAAAACAATATTACATACTGTTTAAGAATACATAAATGGTATCATTCTGTACATGTCCTTTGGAAACTTTTCTTTTTTTCATTCAACTTTGTTTTTAAGATTTACCTGTGTTGGTACATGTAGATCTAGGTCCTCATTTTAGCTGCTGTTTAGTATTCCATTGTATGATTAAGCCGTAGTTTATCCATTTTTCCATTTATGACCAGTAGGTTTTTTCCATGTTTTCCACTATTACGAACAGCGCTGCAGTGAATGTCCTTACTTCTGTGTGTCTCCGTCTGCACACATGAGAGTTTCTCTAGGGTGGTGGATTAGGCAGGATAGGATAGACTTTGCTATGGTAGTAAACAACCCTCAAATCCCAGTTACTTAACCAAGAAATCTTATCTCTTATGTGTGGTTGTGGGGGTAGTATTCTACTCTATGTAGTTTTTCAGGGACCCAGACTGAGGAATACTCCCCTGTCTTGTGGCTACACAATCTGGAGCATGTAAGCTTCTTGATATCCAAGGTAGGGCAGATGAGCATGGAGAATTGTCAACTGACAAACCCCTAAGTTCTTCAGCGAGGAGGTGACACCTGGTCACTTGCGGTTACATCCCACATCCAGAATTAGGAACAAAGTCTCACCTCTCTGTAGGAGATCTAGGAAATGTGGTCTTTCGTATGTTCAGGAGAGGGAAAGATTACCAGTTGCTTGGGAGCACTAGTAACCACATACTGTTTAATACTGTGCATATAACACACTATGCAGCAGATCCTCAAGCCTCCAAACAGAGGGGCAGCCAGTTCTTCCTCAAATTAGTTAATTTTGTAATTTTTATTTGAGAGCCATTTAGGTTTAAATTATGGTGTGGTTGTGAATCATGGGCTTTTTTGACTTAACATTAATAAAGCAGAAGCTAGAGACTAGAATTTGTGTCTTGGGATTTGTAATTCAGAATAGCAACTACTTATTTAGAAAAATCTAGAACAGGGTTTTGTTTTGGTCTGGGTTCAGTTAAGAGAAAACAGCTCACTACAGTTAATTTAAATATGGCTAACAGAATTATTGGGAGGCCTGAAAAAGGAGATTTTAGGCTGAGCATCATGAATGATTCCAAAAGCCACACCATAGGCCTAGGGTACCAAGGAAGCAGCAGACTCTTCAGTAATTGGAAGTTGCCAACTCCAAAATCACTGCCACCATCAGGACATTACTGCTACTGGATCCAAAGCCAGGCTACAGTCTGCCAGCAAAATGTCCTGCACTCTGCCACTTGATACCCATGAACTTAATGCCTAGATACAGGACCCCTAATTCTGCCTTAGAAAAACCAAATGCTTTCACTGCTGGGCTTGCCCACAGCAATAGCAGTGTATGCCATCTTGTACATGCCTTCCAAATCTCATGCAGTTGTATCTGATTAACCCTTAATCACATTCAAACCCTAGCTGCAAGAGTTGGTGGCACATAGTTTTTAGCCTTCCAGTGTCTGCAACGTAAGGAGACACACGAGAGAGAGAGAGAATGGAATGAATATTGAGCATCATATTAAAATGTATGGATAGAATTTAGGGAGTCATTTACGCCTGAAATTTTATGCCCAGTTTTGTGAATGTGCACAAGGACATTTTTCTTTGAAAGGAGCCTATTGCTTTCATGAGATTCTCCAAGGGGGTGAGGACCCAACAAAGGATCGTAGGCCCTGAAAAGTTCCTTTTCCTGGGTTTGTGGAATGATGGCCGTCTGCACAAACACCAGCACTAGGGACCTCTGCTTGATTGCTACTCTCCCTGGCCTCCAGAGATCTGGTTTGTGACCTTCCATCTGTATATATCCCTTCTGGTTGTGAGAGTGGTGACCAAAGAGGAGGAGGGCACTCACTGTCCAGGACCTGTATCTTTTCAAGAGCTTCATTGGTGCGGAAATACCACTCTTTAGTAACATGCATGAGTTTATGTCAAAACACAAAAGAGTTGATTACATTTCACATTTATTAAAAAACGACTTGTAGGCAGTGACCTAAGCCATTTAGCATTATTTCAAAGGAAGCAAGTCTGTTGCTAAGAAGAGTGGCAGCCACTTTTTTTTTTTTTAATAAAGAGGAACAGATTTATAAAATGAAAATGTTAATAGATATAAGTTGGTTCCGTGCTGTATCGTGCTGCCAAATATATACTGATTTAGAAAAATAGCTGAGTTTAGGAGCCTTTGTGTGTTATCACTTTCCTTTCTCCTTGATATATATGACAAACCCAATTAGCTTTCCAGTGAGGCTTCCCCATTCATTTCTTCTCCTGGAGAGAGCTGCTTCTCTGGCCCTCAGCATCTGGATGAATATTTTAGTTAATTTTTTTGTCAAATGAAAGATACCCATTTACATCAGATTTTCTGTACGCTGTTGCAGCAACATTTAGATTTCAAATTAGCTAATTCAGTGGGTCAATTAATTCTTCACTACTTTAAAAACATTTTACATCTTCTGACACAAAGTTGGTGCCTCTTTCCACTACTTTTCAGCATTGCTGTAAATGGATGTTTTTGTATTCCAAGCCATTGAAATGTACTTATTCTGACATTTTTCTTGACCTTTGGGATTATCTTGACAGTATGTAAGACAACCTGATAGTGTTTTGCCAAAAATGAGAAGAAGTTAGGACTTGTGGGAGTTGAGGGGAAGGGGATGTTTCTGTGGTTGCTATTTGCCAAATTATCTTTGTGTGTCTAAAAGAAACTGTTGTACATGCAGTGCCAGCCTGCTGTTGGCCTCGGCAACGTCACCATTGGCCAGCTGTGTTTTAATATGTGATAACCGGTTTGTATCCACTTCGACTTGACTAAAAGAACATTTTTTAGGGGGATGTCTGCGAGTGTTTTAAAAGAAAATTAAAACAAAGCTCCTTCTTCTTGCCTTGTGCCCATGGTTGTGGAATTCGGGCATATGGAATCCTCTAGACACTCAGACTGAGCAGAGCTGTTCTCCCCTATGGAGCTGCTTGCTGTCTCTGCTTCACAGTTGTACCCAAGAGGAAGGAGGGAGTATTGAACATTAGATGGAAAGGGGCTCTCAGTCTATTGTAGTCTGCAGAATTCTGTTCTGGCCCTGAGAAGGCCCTTTGGGGCCCTTTTAGAAACTTGCTTTATAAATGAAGAAAGTGAGGCCACATCATGCTCACATTCTCAGAACTCGGCAAGAACAAGTTGTTCAAAGATAGGCTCCGAGATCAACCACATCAACTGACTTGGGAAGGGGCTCATCCAACTGGAGGAGAATGCCAGATGGTGGGAAGCCAAACAAGCCCCACTTTCTTGTTGAAAACCTACATTTCATATAAAAAGCTGGAGGAGGTTGATGAAGAATATGAGAAAACTAAGAGTTTTACCTTAGTTCTCTTAACTGTAATATGAGGTTAATAATACCTTCCTTTTAAGGAATATTGTTAGTATTTCTTAGAGTTGTATTGAGCGCTTACTCTGCGCTGGGCATTGCTGTTGGTTCTAGACATAGATTATCTCGATCTCTCTCCATACAGTGGCCAAGAGTTTGGGCCCAGGCAATCAGACAGATCTGGGCTGGCGTTTTGACTCTGTTCTTTACTAGTTGTCAGGTCTTGCTGATTATTATTTCACCCAAAATCATACCTATTCACTGGGTTTGGGAGGTTGAGTAAGAGAGGCCATTACCTCATTCATGTGAGTAGGAGGAGGTCCCATAAAATGCCTTCCAAAGGTTTCAGGGCTGTGGAGGCTTGGGAGCAACTTCACAACTTTCAGGCCCCTGTGGAGCAAGGACTGAGTGTTTCCCAGAATACTAGCCACTTATTATAACAATTGTTGGGTATATATTGTGTGTCTGGGATTCTCCTAGGGGTTTATATACAGTGCCTTGCTTAATCCTCTCAATAGCCCTGCAGGGCCACACTTCTCATTTACTGAAACTGGTTTGAAGAACTTGTCTCAGTGGTGGAGCCAGGATTGGAACCCAGGCTCCTGTCACAGACTCAGAGGCTCATGTTCCTTCCCCTAGATCACACTGCAGTTACTTAGTTTTAAAGATTTAACCTGGTTGAGATGTGGCACCTTATACTTGGCTCAGAGACCGATGGGGTTAATTTCGCCATTGCCTTACCCTCGGGTCATGGTGCTGAGGGAGGTCATTTTGCTATACCAAGCAAGGGTAAACAATAGCTGTGTTTGATTTCTTACCCTCTCCTTAAAGTCAGTCCTTTAGTATGGGGACTCTACCTTATTAAGAAGAACATTGTTAATCAGTTAAAGTTCGTTTTCCTCTTGGGTTTGTAATAGCAGCAACCTTCCAGCTTGATAATTGATTGTGGTAACAAGAGAGCTGTTGTTCCTGGATTTTGTTTTGTATGGTATGATGGTTAAGAACTTAGACTCTGGAGTCAGACTATCAGGACTCAAAAATCCTTGCTATGCCACTTACCAATTGTGTGATGTGAGCTAGTTACTTAAACTTAGAGTCTCAGTTTTCCCATCAATATTATTTATTTCTGTATAACAAATCACCTCAAAATGTAGTGGCTTAAAACAGCAAATATGTATTATCTCACAGTTTCTGTGAATAAGGAATTCAGAAGTGGCTTAGCTGGTTGTTTTCAGCTTGTGTTCTCTCTTGAGGTTGCAGTCAAATGTTAGCTGTGGCTACAGTCATCTGAAGGCTAGACTGGTACTGGAGGATCCACTTCCAAAATGGCTCACTCACATGGCTGGCAAGGCAGTGCTGGCTGTTGGTGATAGGCCTCAGTTCCTCTCCACATGGACCTCTCCACATGGACCTCTCCACATGCTGCTTGAGTGTCCTCACAACATGGTAGCTGCTTTCCCCAGAGTAAGCAATCTAAGAAAACATAAGGCAGTGTCATGGTTTGAATTATGTCCCCCAAAAAATGTGTGTATCAATTTGGCTGGGCCATGATTCCTAGAATTGCGTGGTTGGCGTCCATTTTGTGATTGTAATTTTATGTTAAAGAGGATTAGGGTGGGATTGTAACACCACCTTGACCCAGGTCACATCCCTGATCCAATGTAAAGGGAGTTTCCCTGGGGTGTGGCCTGCACCACCTTTTATCTCTTGAGAGAGAGAAAAGGAAAGGGAAGCAAGCAGAGAATGGGGGACCTCATATCATCAAGAAAGCAGTGCCAGGAGCAGAGCGCATCCTTTGGACCGGGGTCCCTGTGCCGAGAAGCTCCTAGTCCGGGGGAACATTGATGAGAAGGCCGAGAGAGAGGAAGCCTTCCGCTGGGGCTGACACCCTGAATTTGGACTTTTAGCCTACTTTACTGTAAGGAAATAAACTTCTCTTTGTTAAAACCATCCACTTGTGGTATTTCTGTTATAGCAGCACTAGATAACTAAGACAGGCAAAAAGCCACGATATCTTTTATGACCTAGCCTCAGAAACCACATTCTGTCATTTCTGCAGTATCCTGTTGGTTACACAAGTTAGTCCTATTTTAGTGAGCGATAGGGAGGGGGCCTAGACTAAATGAGTGACATGAGAATCATTTTGGGGGCTGGCTACCACACGTCTGTAAAATAAACATGGTAACGGCTCCCACATACTTGGTTAATAATGAGGATTAAATGAGATGGTGCATATAAAATGAATGAGCGCAGCTGTGTTTTGTTTTATTACCACCACCACCTCTATCAGCACAAGGGAAAGATGAACCTAACATAATGGGTAAGGAAGGAGCAGGAAAGGCTTCCCTGAGGAGGTGACATTTAAGCTGAGACTGGAAAAATGAGCAGGTGTTGGAGAGGTAAGAGCATTCTAAGTAAAGGGGGTAGCCTGTGTGAAGAGCAGCCTCTGCTCTGGGCAGCCAGAGTGGAAAGGCCGGTGTGACTAGGGCAGTACATTGTGAGAAGGGGGAGAATGGCATCAAAGGAAGTAGAAAGGTGGGCAGGGGCTAGATCACGCGGGGGCTACTGAGGTCAGGATGCGGCCATTCCTGTGTTCCTTTAGGAGATTTTCTTCTCTAGGAATGTAGCTGAGCTGACTCTGGAAATCAGTGGAGAAAATGAGAGCCAAGTTTTCTGGGGTGCATTTATTCTGTGAAGTGAGGTTTTTGTGTACCATGCATCTCCCCAGAGCTAATGTTTTATTTCATTACTGCTGGAGGGAAACAGATATCTGAATGTTCTGATTTAGACTAAGCTTTATTGCTGACCTCCTCACATGCTGAAGATGCCCTTTTCCTGTGAGGACTGCCCTCCTGTGTTGTTGTTGTTGCAGTCTATATATTTAGCAGGATCAGATTCTTGTTCCTGAATGCACCCAATCAGCTGGGAAATCTCTCCATATTTCCTGTTCCTCATGGCACATTGTTTCCTTTTGCTTGTTATGTGTAAGGTCAAGTATATTGTGTTTTGTGTTCCTGACACATTTGGTTTGGATTTATTTTATTATTTCAAAGGATACAAATAGAGTTAGTAGTGTTCTTAGCTGCTTGTTTGCCTGATTAACCAGTCACTACAAAGACTGAAGTTCCCCTACCCTTTTTTTTTTTTTTTTTTGCCAGAGTTGCCCATTTTCAGAATTTGTTTGCTTGTCAGAGTTATTTTTTTATGGTTAAATCTGAATGATACGCTTTTCCCAGACTTTCTAGGCCTTCCTGAAATTATATGCAAAAATTTGTGTATTTACACATGTTCTCTGGTGACAGGGTACGTGGCCTTTATCAGCTTTTCAAGGGGGTTTTGTTAGAGATGCAAGGTGAATCTTTGGGGCAGTTATGACAGTGCTACAGCCAGTAACCTGGGAGACACCTAGATTCTGCCTGCCCAGTTCTCTGCAGAGCTCTTGAAGGAGGAGGGAGTGGTATACAGAAACGTCACAGGAAGGAGATCAGGTACATACGGACATCCGTGTTGTGCGGAGTCTTCTGATCCTCTGTTGATGGGCACTTAAAGTTATTTGCAGTTTTTCTCTCATAATCCTCTTCAAGAGCCATTTTCATGCATTTTTCTTATTTCCTTAGGATAAGTTTCTTAGAGTGGGAAGGAATTTTCTGCATCAAAAGAATAGATACTTTTAAAGGCTTTTGATACATATTGCTAAACTTCCGCTCAAGAAGGTGTATCAATATACTGCTCCATTAACAATGATACATCAGTATTCATTTCCCTTTTATGAGGAGAAAATCAAAGTCATTTGGTGAAAGAGCCACGGTTAGACCTGACAGGTCTTGTGTTTCTAGTCTGCCTTCTAGGCCCCCTGAGACACCTCTTGGCTTTCTTTTTTTATGGTACAGGTTCAAATGCTGAAATTTTTTAAAACTACAGTAAATCTAATGGGGCAGAATAGTCTGGCAGATTTTCCCAGTCCTGGCGCTGACCAGACTAAGCACTTGTATGTGGTAGTTTGGTGGAAAAGCCGTTTGTCAGCAGAATTAGGTAAGGAAACCATCACGAGGCCAGGGGGTTGGTTTTATTTTGAGTGATTCCTTGAGGAGGGAAAAGATAAAGCAGAGAATTGGATTGATTCATCAGATTGTGTATGGCAGAATGAAACCAAGTGGGTGCAGGTCATCGCCTACGACAAGTTTCCCAGAGTTGTGGAGAAACTGCTGCTCACGAGCTTCCGATTGCGAGGGACTCGGGGCCATGGCATGCGTTGGTGCACTCTGAAGAATGTGGCCCGTGGCATTCCACTGACACATACCAGGCACACTTGGCCTTCCTCAGTACCCCCCTGCTGGCCTGCTCATGATTGTGCTGTATAACCAGAGCAACCCACATGACCACAGCATGGAAAGTGGGTCTTGCCAGGCCAAGACAGATGCCTTACTGTTGTCTCAGGGAGAGAAATGGTGAGCATAGACACACTTCTGAATAGGACCCTGAGAAAAGAATGGTAAACGTGCAGCGAAAGGCGGCCCTGCCAAGGGTGGCTTCTGACAGGAGATTGGCGAGTAGGTAGGCAACCTGTGGTGGCTGAGTTTGATTTGGCTCATCAGGATACAAATGAAAATGTATCCTATGATTATGAAGATGAAGAAGTGAAAGTACTTCCAGGGATTTTTTCTTTTGAGTTAATGGGTCTTCATCAAACTGCTATTCACATTTTAGTCTTGTCTTTGTTTTGGTGGCTTAGGGCCTGGGGACAGGGCTAGTCTAGGTGCCCTGCCTAGATGACACTCTCCACATCTGATGCAGCAGCAAGCACTCCAAAATAAACCCCACATCCACCCAGTGCTCTGCAGACCACTGCTACCACCATAGCCCACACTACCGCCATCTCTGTCCTGAGAGATTTCTGCAGCTACCCAACCTGGTCTCCTTGCCTTACTTGTTCCCGTCTGTGTCTGTTCTCCTTATGCCATCAGAGAAGCCTTTTAGAAAGTGAAATTAGATCTTTTCACTACCTAGTTTTCTGTCTTCCAGTGGGTATCCATTTCATTTAAAATAGAATCCCAACTCCTTTCTGTAAACCGTGGGGCCTGCGTGGTCTGGTCCTGGCTTCCTTATTGGACTTCACTCCCTGTGTTCACTGGCCGTGCTTTTCCCTAGGTGTGAGGCCTGCCGCAGGCCTCAGACTTGCATTTGCTCTGCTGGAATACTCTTTAACACCAAATCTGGTGCTGGCCTGTCCAGATCATGCAGCCCCAACTCACAGGGCATCTTTTCAGAAAGACCCTCCCTAATAACCCAATGCAGAGGAGCCACACCTTATCTCCTTGCTCTCTGAATGTCTTCATAGCACATGCCATCTGAAATCAACCTTGTTCATTGACTGGTATAGTTGTCTGTCTGTCCTACTAGAAGACCGGCTGGGGTCCTTAGTGATCTCATTCTTCTAAAGGCTTGTGTGACCTCAGAATGCCCTGTAGAATCTGAACTCCAAGTTTCCAACACCAAGTTTTAGTTTTGGAAGAGCTGCAGGTTGTATGAGCAAGAACACATTGGATTCCTCAAACTAGCCAGTCTAGACCTTCAAAATAAAATGTTTATGTGTGCATAGCACATATACACACATACCCCAATATGACATCTCTTTTAAACAGAAATAACTACTGGCATTTAAGCAATGTTTTTTCACACAGAAGAAAACATTCGAATACAGCTCCTGGCATGTTAAACTCAGTCATCAAAATTTAGACTGAGGGGAACTGTCTAGAACAAATGATCTGGCTCAATTAACAGATACATTGCAGGGAAAGAAATGAAGGAGAGTATATAGATTAAAAGAGACTTGAGATATAATTAGTTGCAATGTATGGAACTTATTAAGATCTGAATTCAAACATACTATAAAAGGGATGGGAGACCATTTATGAGACAACTGGTAAAATTTGAACTCTGATTTGATATTGGATGATATTAAAGATTTATTGTTAAGATTTTTTAGGTATGATAACCAGTATACCATTATGCTTAAAAATAGTCTTTATCTTTTCAGAGTATATAGTAAAACATTTATGGATGAAATAATGTAGTGTCGGGTATTTGCTTCAGAACAGTCTTGGGTTGCTGAAATGATCAGCTATGTGCTGGTACTTGTTGGAGCCAGATTATGGTGCATGGGGGTTCTTTATACTATTCTTTCTACTTTTTGTATGTATTTTTTAATTTCCATAACAATTTTTTTTAATTAGGAGATTTTATTCCTTCCCCCAAAACAAAACCAACAAAAAAACCTTGCATTTTCCCCATGGTGGCTATCTGTTGAGCTGAGTGGCTACCGTTCTTAAAATGGGGAGGCTTCCCTGCACATTCCACTCATGTGTATCACTGCCTGGCCCCTGTAAGCATTTGAGTTTGCAACCTGTTTTTCTATTTCCTTCTTGATAGAAGGATTACCAGCAGGATTTACTTGGTTGCTACTTTTGTGAACATGTAAAATAATTCATGTTTTGCTAAGTATACAACTTTGTGGGTGGCTTGGTGTGAACAGGCATTTAGCAGCATGATGGAGCTTATGGAAGACTTGCATTGGTGAGAGCAAAGCTTTTGAATGGGATACTCTCAGGATGGAGCCAGTGACTGATTCTCTGTGTGTCCTTAATCTGATGGTGAGGGAGGGGAGGCAGGACCAAGTAGCAGAAAGGGGAAGCTTTCACCTTGTGACCATCCCTGCCCCAGTCTCTCTAGGCCCCCAGATTCCTCGAGTCTTCCTTGACTTCCACTGGTCAAGGGGGTTGTTGTAATAAGTTATATGATGACCGAGACTATGTCTGACCTTATGCAGTGTTGTGTTCATGACACAGGGTAGTGTTATAGAATGAATTGTATTAAAAAATGTGTTGTAAATTCTAACCCCTATACCACTGGGCAAATCTGCAATAAACCTCTTTAAAGTGTTAAAAAGCAAAGATGTCACCTTGAAGACTAAGGTGCGCCTTATGCATGCAAAAGCTGGGCAGTGAATAAGGAAGACTGAAGAATTGATGCCTTGGATTATGGTGTTGGCGAAGAATATTGAATATACCATGAACTGCCAAAAGAACAAACAAATCTGTATTGGAAGAAGTATAGCCAGAATACTCCTTAGAAGCAAGAATGGTGAGACCTTGTGCTTTGGACATATTTTCAGGAGGAACCAGTCCCTGGAGAAGGACAACATACTTGGTAAAGTAGAGGGTCATCGAAAAAGAGGAAGGCCCTCAACGAGATGGATTGACACAGTGACTGCAACAATGGGCTCAAACATAGCAACGATTGTGAGGATGGCACAGGACCGGGCGGTATTTCTTTCTGTCGTACATAGGGTTGCTGAGTCCCGATTTGACAGCACCTAACAGCAACATACCTGTAGATGTAATCTCATTTAAGAATAGGGCTTTCTTTGTTATGTTAATGCAGCCTTATCTGTGTAGAATGTGTTTTAAACTAATCACTTTTGAGATACAAAAGGAGCAGATTAGGCACAGAAGCAAAGCACAAATGGGAAAAGACTGATGCCACATGGAGATCACCAAGGAATACAGGAAGAGAAGCTGAGGGAGACAAGAAATTTCCCAGGGAGTGGACAGAGAGAGCCTTCGCCTAGAGCCAGTGTCCTGAATTTGGACTACTAGCCTCCTAAACTATAAGAAAATAAATTTATGTTCACTAAAGTCACCCACTATTTCTGTTACAGCAACGCTGAGAAACTAAGATCAGTAGTATCTGTTTAAGGAACAAACTGGTGCATCTTTTTGAGTCTTGAGGGCCTCTCTATAATAGGCCCACTCTGTACAGTCCTTGTGAGGATTAAATTAGAACCTCTGTGAGGGGTATAGCTAATGAAATGATGGCCATCATTCTGTGCAGTACTGTGCAGTTGTTAGAGATTGAGATAGCTTTGTATGTATTGACATGAAGAGATGGTCACGGTTTGTTCAGTGGAAAAACGAGTATAACCCAATCTCATTCAGATTACAGAGAAAATTGTGGGCTCGTAAGTGTGTAGAAAAAGCTGTATCATAGTGGTTATCTCTGGGGAGTAGAGTGGATAGGGAGTGTGGTGTGGAGAGGTGAGGGAGGATTTTTCACACTTTCCATTCATCTGTAATTGACAAATTAAGCAGTAAACCTATAGAAACAGAATGGTACTTATCACTCAATAAATGGTAGCTATCCTAAAGAGTAGTTACAAAGTTAGTAAAGGCCAGACTACTAACTAGGGTAGGCCAGTTATAGAGAAAAACAGCCTAATCAGTTTTTGTTTGTTACCGAGTGTAACTTCTTTAGCTTCTGAAAACACAGCCATCGTTTAATTTGGAGAGCCAAATTGTGGCCTTTTTATTATTTTTAGTCAAGTTTATTGAGGTATAAGGAGCCCTGGTGGTGCAGTGGTTAAGCAATTGGCTGCCAACCTTTGTTCAAACCCACGAGCCGCTCCACAGGAGGAAGATGTGGCAGTCTGCTTCCGTAAAGATTATAGCCTTGGAAACCCGACAGGATACTTCTACTCTGACCTGTAGGGTAGCTATGAGTTGGAATCGACTTGATGGCCAATAGGTTTTTTTTTTTTTGTTTATTGAGGTATAATTTGCATGTAGTAAAACTCACTCTTTTTACTGTACAGTTCTATAAATTTGTGTGTGTGGTGAAATTATATAGACCAAACATTTGCCAACAAAACAACTTTAACATTTACAATTCAGTGATATTGATTACATTTTTCAGGTTGTGCCACCATTATGCTACCACCATTGGTTCTATGAATTTTGATGAATGTATAGAGTTGTGAAATTACGAACACACTCAAGATACAGAACAGTTCCATCATCCAAAAAAATTCCCTAGTGATGCCTCTTTGCAGTCATCTTCTCTCCCTAACCCCAGCCCCTGGCAACCACTGATCTGTTTTCTCTCTCTATAGTTTTGATTATTCCAGGATGTTACATAAATAGAATCATAGAGTATGTGGCCTTTGGAGTCTGGCTTGTTTCATTTAACATAGTGCATTGAGAGTCATTCACCCCCGTTGTTGTTGCATGTTGTCAGTAGTTCCTGTACGTTATTAGTAGTCCATTCCTTTATATCTCTGAGTAGTATTCCATTGTGTAGATGTACCACATTTTGTTTATCCTCTCACCAGCTAAAGGACAGTGCTCTAGACTTTTAAGCACAAACAGCTTTGGGCTTTTGTTGTTACCTTTATTTCTATTAGTTGTGCCTTTTTTTTTAAACCCTGGATTATTGAGATTTATGATATATTATTTCACAATCCTCACATGAAAGGAGTTATATTAAATATGAAATATTTAGAGGTTTTAAAATTTTATTTGACACATATAGTGCTTACTGTGTGCCAGGAGGAGTTCTAAATATTGCTTTACAAATATTTATAAAATGCTTAAAACAGTTGTAAGCACATATTGTTTGTTAAATAAATAAAAATGTAAAAGTCTCCAAAGAGTATGGATTTTTTTTTTTTTTAAACAAAGAGAAGTTTATTTCCTTACAGTAAAGTAGGCTAAAAGTCCAAATTCAAGGTGTCAGCTCCAGGGGAAGGCTTTTCTCTCTCTCAGCCTTCTCATCAGTGTTCCCCCAGACTAGGAGCTTCTCAGCGCAGAGACCCCGGTCCAAAGGACATGGTCTGCTCCCGGCACTGCTTTCTTGATGGTATGAGGTCCCCAATAATATGGATTTTATACAGAGAAGAGAGGGACCGTGGGATAGTAAAAAGAGGCAGGAGACCAGGGTTCTAGACCCTACTAATAGCTCTTAGCTCTTCCTCACCCCATCCCTGCCCCCAATTACACATTATGGTGCTTTGATTGATTAATTGATTCTTTCTGGGCCTTACTGACTTACATGTGAGATGAGGGTCATAATCTGAATCTTTCTGAAGGGAACCAGAAATATCTTAACTCTAAAATTTGGTCATTATAAAATATCCTATAAAATGTGACTACATCTGTTTATTTCATTTCATGTTGGGTCTGGATAATTTGTTCCTTCCCCTTTTTTCTAGTATAACACATCCTATTGGCATCTATATTAAAAGTGTACTAAAAATATTCACCACGTGGTGGCACTCCCTTAGAAAATGAAACTTAAAAATTATAGGTCAGCATTGAGTATTAGATATGAAATTGATTTAGGGGCAGCTGGAATATCAGTTTATGTATATATATTTGTGCTTTGAGTTTTTGGGGACAAATAGGGAAATAGGGTCGTATCAGTTTATTGGCTCAGTAAGTTATGCAGATGTCAGAATATAGGAACATTTGTTCTTTTTTAGGCATTATAATATATTCATTTACCCTAACTGATGCTATACTTTTTAAATGTTCCAAATATCTTCACTCAGAAGTTTTTGTGCTTAACGGGGGTGGAAAAAGAAGTATGTATGTAAAGATAGCGTCATAGATATTTCTCCTTCGAAAGTGTTTTAAAAAATGCTGTCTGGTAATTACTATTCCAAAAAAAACTAAACCTGTTGCTGTCGAGTCGATTCCGAGTTATAGCGACCCTACAGGACAGAATAGCACTGCCCCATAGAGTTTCCAAGCAGTGCCTGGTGGATTTGAACTGCCGACCTTTTGGTTAGCAGCCGTAGCTCTTAACCACTACACCATCAGGGTTTCCAAGGTAATTACTATAGGGAGTACAGTTTTAACATTTTAGTTGCGATTCTTTTGAAGCAAAGCGTACCTGCCTTATAGATTTGGAATGGATACTTCCAAGCAGTTTTTTTGGGTGTCGCTGTGGCTGTCTGAATTTAGGTCATTTACCTCAAAACATCAGACTGGTTGGCCCTCCTACATCTTTGAAAGGGAGTGGAGATCTTTCCCGAACATCTGAATTTCCCATAAGGATTTTCATTCCTGCATGTGTTCATTAATTCATTTACCAAGTATTTATTGTTTGTCCACATGAGTAAAGCTATTGTGCTAGTGCTATAGGACATTCAAAGATGGTCCTAATCTTATAAATACACCATCAAATAGAGATGAAACATCCATACATTTAATTCAAACACTAGGCACACAGTAATGTAAGTAAGAAGAAATATAGTGGTTGAGAGGAAAGAGACTGCTGCTTACTAGGGTGATTGATAAGGAGATAATATGGAACTGTTTTTTAGTGCAGGAAGATGCTGGAAGACGGCATCAGGGCATATGAAGAGCCCCAGAGTAATGATGTAGAATTTTTCCCCACCCCAGATCTGAAAGGGGTAAAGGGTACAGGAAGGAGACACAGGTTCTGGGAAGAAGGAATCCCCTGAGCAAGAGCATGAGAACAGGCAAATACAAGGTACATAGGGATTAGATTTTGATCCAGTTTTGTATGCTCTCCTAAGGGGTTTTGCCATTGAAGGATTTTAAGTGGGATGGGGTAACGTGATTTTGAAGAGCTTTAGAGAGATTTAGCATTCCTTTGAAACACAATTATGAGGGAGGCTTTCACCGACAATATGACACACTAGCTATCCTGGAAATCCACCTGATAAAAAACACTTAGACATGATGCCTAAAATATAACAAACATCTTTTTAAATGTATAGCTGAACTTGCAAGTAAGGAGGGACATCCCTAGGGCCTAAAATGTCAAGGATGACTCGAAAATAAGAAGGGCAAGCTAAAACTACAGCTATCTTGTAATCATTTGCTGATTTTATTAACCAAAGAGGCTTCTTTTTTCCCCCAAAAAAAAACGTTTTATTGGGGTATAACTGACGTACAATAAACTGCATATATTTGAAATATAGAATTTGATAAATTATGACATATATGCATACACCCATGAAAAATCATCACTACAATTAAGATAGGGAACATATCCACCATCCTCAGAAGTTTTCTTATGCCTACCTCCCTCTATTCTCAGGCAACCACTTACCTGTTTTCTGCCACCATGTAGTTTTCATTAGTATAAAACTCTTGAAAATGCAGTTATACACTGTGTACTCTTCTTTGCCAGATTCGTCCATGTTTTTATGTGTATCAGTACTTCACTCCTTTTTATTGCTGAGTACTATTCCATTGTGTGGATATATCATAATTTGTTTATTCATTAACCTGTTGATGAACGTTTGGGTTTTTTCCAGTTTTTGGTTATTGCAAATAAAGCTGCTAGAAAATTTGTGAACAAGTCTTTGTATGGACATATACTTTCCTTTCTCCTGGGTGAATACCTGGGGTAGAATGATGGAGTCATATGCTAGGTGTCTGTGAGGCTTGGTTTTAAAGGCTGTTTAGGGTACAAGACCAAGTCTTGGGCCCATGGAAAGCAGGGAGGTGGACCAGACACCACCATATAAAGCTGAAGTCATTGAACAGCCAGCCATACCTCTAGCAAAGCTGGGACCATTGAACGGTAGTACCTCTAGACTGGAAAAAGTAAGTACATTGACAGAATATTGAAAAAGAAACTTGTCTGACTTTGCCTTCACTTTGAGTTGGAGAAAAAATATCTCCCTTGATGATTTTTCCCCAGGCCTGCCTTTTCTTGAACTTTGTGTGAATTTACTTTACCTATATAGTCTGGAAAACTCCATGTACAACAATTACCTTAAGAGATCCTGGGTTGATAGAGTTCCTGGATACCTGGTAGAATCCAATACATTTCTTCTTTGAATATACCTTCCTTTATCCCAGCCTCAAATAAAGATCCCCATAGATAAAACCTCTCTAAACACAAACTGACAATCCAAAGCTTAAAAATATGAGGTAACAACCCTGAGCAAGACAACAGGAAAAAAAGAGCAACAGAACTAGATTAGAGCTTTTGATATTAGAATTATAAGAATATAAAATAATGGTTTTAAAACATTTAAAGAAATAAAATGTGGAATAGTAAAGAAGCAAGGACTAAAATCCTATGAGGAGAAATCAGGAAGACTTGAAAAATGAATGGAAAATATAATCAATGAAACGAAAACCTCAGTAGATGTGTTAAACAAGGGGTTAGACATGGTTGAAGAGAGATTTAGTAAACTAGGAGAAAGAGCTGAAGAAATTACACAGAATGTAGCACATAGAGACAAAGATGAAGAATATGAAAATTAAATCTAAAGTTGAAACTTAAAAAAAAACTAAAGATATGGAGACTAGCATATGAGAAAGTCTAATATAAGCCCATTTAGAGAAGCAGAAGAGAATAGAGATAACAGGGGAGAGGCAATATTTGAGAAGATAATGCTAAAAATTTCCAGGAATATTGAAAACACAAATCTTCATATTCAGGAATCACAGCAAATCTCTAGTAGAATTAAAAAAAAAAAAAAAAAAAGCCTTATCCAAATAAATTGGAGTGAAACAGAACACGAAAGACAAAAAGAAGATCTTAACAGCAATCAGAAAGAAACTGATTATCTCCCAGGGAACAGCTATTAGACTGAAAGGAGCCTTCTCCACAGCAACGTTGAAAACCAGAAGATGATGGAATAGTATCTTAAAAGTGCTGAGAAAATTATTACCAACCTAGAATTTTAAATTGAGCTAAAGTGTAATTCAATAATGAGGGCATGACAATGATATTTTCAGATAAACAAAAACTGTTAGAGAGTTTTACCTCCAACAGGCATTCACACAGGAACTTCTTAAAAAAAAAAAAAAAGACTCCAGAAGGAAGAATGTCTGAGATACAAGAAGAAACGGTGAGCAAAAAAAGAAAAATTGGAGAATGAGTGGAGAATTAGTCATGTAGTATCATGCAGCAAGCTAAGCTAGCTCTCTGAGATTTAGAAGGAATTAAACCTTAGAATCATGTTAACTAACAGGTCAAACACAGCTGAAGAGAGATTTAATGAATTGGGAGATAGATCTGAAGAAATTACACAGACTGTAGCACATGTCCTCTGTGAAATTCAAATTAAGTGAGCTTCAAGCTAACCTAAGAAGCTGTGGTAACTGATTTCTTGAGGTCTTTGGAGGCTGCACATTAATGGACAGGAATGTAGTAAAGGCCCTGGAGGAGCTTGGCAGAGTTGCAGGGATGGTGAAACATAGCTACAGAAGCAATAAAACAGGGTCTTGTTGCGTAGAAGGGACTCTTTACACTTACTAATTTAATGTTGGCCTTCTTTGATATTTGTATTTTTTTCTGGATTTTGGGAGATTTCCTTGACTATTTTTTGCTCATTTTTTATTAAGTTTTCATTTTGCCAGTCATGTTTTTAACTACCAAAAGCTAAATTTATTTTTAAAATCTTTCATTAGCCTTACATTCTTGATTTCTGGGCATATAATCTTTATGAGTCTCTCTGAGGAAATGAATTTAAGAATTGTTTTTTGGATTCTCTGCAGTTTTCTGAATTATCTGTTTCCTTCAGGGTTAGATAATCTGTTTATCTTGGTCTTTGTCTGTGAATCTCTAGGCTTTCCACAATAGTCTAATGATCCTGGCTGTCCATTCATATTTAAGAAAGTGAGAGTAGGAAGGTTGATTGGTAATTCTCTGTATTTGAGAGAGATTTTAGATTGGCTGGTTACATTATTGGATTAATGGGTGGGAGAATCAAGGAACCCTTTTGGAGGGCTTTACATTGGGGCACTCACATACTGCATTAGTAATTTCCAGCCTTTAATTTCTTTAACAAGATCCCCCTAGTTATTGAGGGTAAACATATGGTTGAAAGCCACTTGGTGTGGAAAGTGGGTCAGGTGTCTGTTTTGGCCTTCTACCATTTCATATACAGATTTCTAATCCCTAGTTTTTAGCCTCGTGTCTCTCTACCACTCTCCTTTCTACTTGCCATTTTTGTGTTTAGGGCCTCTTTGAGTTTCTTCCAGGCAGATGTTCCCTCTATCACTCTAGCCCTTCCAAGACACTCAGCTGTGATTTCCTCTGCTCCTCTTTGCCAGGCTGTGATCGCCCATCCACTTTCTGGATTCCAAATTTTGTTGAAATCTCGTTTGATGACAACCACTTTTCTGTTCTCTTCATTGTTGTAGTTTATACCTTTTTTACTCCTTTGCTGTAATTTAAAGAGGTCATAGACAGGAGAGGAGATAAACACATGTCAGTCCACCATCCTATCCTAGAAACCAAGAGCCATTATTTTAATACCTTTGATGATTATGGATTACTGTAAATAGAGAAGGCATACCTCATTAAGCCAAATATATGTTAACCTCTAGGATATTATCTAGAGCTTGTTTAGGAGTTAAAAAAAAAAAAATGCCTTACATTTTGAAAATTTGGAATTTTCTTCTTAAAAGTGTAAAAGTTTGTGGTAATCAGGGAAGAAAAAAACCTAGTTAATTGCGGACTATAATTAAGCAAGGTGTAAATATTATCAAATATTGATGAGAACTATGACATTTAAAAAATCTGATCTTAGAATTAGTTTCTGATCAGTTGTTCACAGAGCAGTCTTCATGTCATGATGCGATAGCAGCCTTTGGCCTAAGCAGCTGCCAGGTGAATGAAAGCTGATCTGGAGTCCCAGAGTGGCAATAACAGCACTGGAGATGTGTGTGCAGTTTGTTAAGATGATTCAAATAGTAGTTATGGCAACAAAGATCAACAGAGGGAAAGAGAAAGAGATACTGGAAAAGCAGCAGCACATTTTAATAACAGTCATTATTCACAATGGCAAAGTTGTTTACTATAAAAATTCCATTCTTCTCTGCCTCTTTGCTGCCCTCCACCATTTTTTACTTTACATCAGAGTTTGCTGATTTATGGCATGATGCAATACAATTTCACCTCTGAAACAAAGTCTGTAAAGTCTTGAGATATTTTAAAGACTTTAGTTCCCAACAGTAAGACGTGAAAGGGCCTTATACTGTTTAGTACATTTAGCCCTTTATGCCAGTGTGTGTGTTACATATTTATTGAGAGAAATTAATTTACAGCGGTACGTTTGATGGTGAAGTGCTTAGACTAAGCAAACATGGCCCCTCCAGAAAAAAGCATACGTACCGTGTAAGTAATCTGTTATGTGCGGAGTTA
The DNA here is from genome assembly GCA_030035585.1 of Dugong dugon. NCBI lineage: Eukaryota > Metazoa > Chordata > Mammalia > Sirenia > Dugongidae > Dugong > Dugong dugon. The sequence goes on from CM057471.1 coordinate 75,435,428, forward strand.
CTTTGGGTTTAAAACAATGTCATACTCTTGATACTTTTAGGTGGCTATTGTTTTTAATTGCCATTGAGCTGACTCCAACTCATGGTAACCTTATGTATAACAAAACGAAGTGTTGTCCGATCCTGCGCCATCCTCACAGTTGTTGGTATGTTTGAGCCTGTTGTTGTAACCACTGTGTCAGTCCATCTCATGGAGGGTTTCCCTCATTTTTGCTTACCCTTCACTTTACCAAACATGATGTCCTCTTCTACAATTGGTCCTTCCTGATGACATGTCCAATGTCTTGTAATAAGCTATGAGTGGGATCTCATCAGTAAGGATAAAACAAATATGGTGAAGTTGCATTTGATCTTGAGGGATACTACTGGCAAAGCTTGACATTTAGCTTGATTACTAGAGATTTGATTATTTACAGCTGCTATACTATGGTATTAAAGAGCCTACTCTGCCTTCTGGCACCACAGATGCCTTTTATAATTTGAGTGTTCTCAAAAAGAACACTATGTGAAAGTGCTCAGCCCCAAATGTAAACTACTTAAAGAAAAAAAAAGCTAACACTTTTTATGTTGGCTCGTCCTCTGGGTTTTAGTTGTCCGTTTTAGGAAGGAAGCTGTAGGACCTTTTGGAAATGACTCTGAAGTTCTTTGGTTACAGGGCATGCATGCGGATGCAGCTGCATTTACATTATTGGTGGTGATCTTAGGGCTGTCTGTTTCTGATCAGTCCAAAATGAAACTTTGTGCAGCTTAGTTTTTGGATTCTGTTCCCCTCATATGTATATACATACCAGGTCCTTCTTTACCTGCTATTTCTGTGTGAACTGTCCCCTCCCGACCCATCCCCCCACAGACATGTCCCATATTCCATTTCACCTCTGGTCTCAGCTTAAATGCCATTTCACAGAGACCTTTCCTTACCCCAGTCTAAGTCAGGTTCTGGAGTACCCTGTACTAGTCCTCGTTGGCAGTTTTCACGATTATAATGAAACCTGTTTGTGTGATAATTAATTAAAGCCTTTTTCTTCACTAGGGGACATTGATGGCTCAGTGACAGAATTCTCAACTTCCGTGCAGAAGACCCAGATTTTTGAGTCCTGGCCAGTGCACCTCATGTGCAACCACCACTTGTTTGTCAGTGGAGTCTTGTGTGTTGCTATGATGGTGAACAGGTTTCAGTTGAGCTTCTAGACTGATGGACTAGGAAGAAAGACCTAGTGATCTGCTTCTGAAAATCAGCCAGTGAAAACCCTATAGATCACAACGATCCGATCCAAAATGGATCATGGGGATGGCACAGGAGTGAGCAGCGTTTCCTTTAATTGTATATGGGATTGCCATGAGTGGGGGCTGACTCAATGGCAGCTAACAACAACAATCCTTCACTATACTATACGCTCCGTATGGGGAAGGACTATGATTGTCTTGTTTAGTCTGCTGTATCTCCAGTGCCTGCATCCAGCCTGGCACATGCCATGAGCTGCTTATATACTTTCTGAATGGCTACATGGGTGATATGCCATTGCCAGTCTTGTCAGTTACCCACAGCTGGCTGTCTTGGATGAGCTTAGATGGTCCCTGATTTATGAGGTTAGGTGAGCTGTTCAGTGGTGTCTCTATTAGAACTGGAAGAAATACTGAGTTATAGCCAGTTCTCAGATACTTCTAAAAATGGGGTAGAAGGAAAAACCTGTTGCCATTGAGCTGATTCCGAATCATAGTAGAAGGAGAGCATGGGTAATTGAGATCACTTTCCCACTTGGATTTTTCTTTTTTTTTGATAAGGAAGATTAGAGGAGGAATCCAGATGTGTGGGATACCCAGCACTGGAGAAATTTGAACTGAATTTCTTTTTTCCGTTCTATTTTTTTTTTTTTAAACTGCATGACCAAGTAAGTCCAAGAAGGTAGATTGGACTCTGAAAGTATATAGTGGGCAGTGAAAAAGGTGGATATGAGGTCACAGAGGATGGAACAAGTTAAGAAAAGATTTAGAAAAAATGGTAAAGCTGTTTTACCAGTTAAAAAAGGCAACCAGATTGTGTCATGAAATTGAAGACAAAGAGAACGTTCTTGTCACCTGCCTGGTCCTAGAGATTCTGCGAATGGGTGCCTGACTGATCTGTTATTGGCTCAAAAGCCAGCCTTGCCTGGATATATTCACAGTCTGTTTTGAAGTTGTGCAGAGAAGCTCACTTGCGTCATTCTGAAAATGCAGTGAGTCAGTGCAGTCCCAAGGGAGCAGTAATGGTCTCAAACAGAAACTTGGAATGAAAAATAGCCATGGATTTAAAGACAGTACTTTCTTCCTATGACTTCGTTTGGTAATGGTAAGATTAATTCACAGAAAACTCTTCGTTAATGGTGGACCTTAAAAACATGTGGAATGATTGTTTTCTTCACTTTTCCCATTTTACCTTTTAAAATGGGACATGCAGTAGGATGCTCAGTTTTGGAGGGCACTATTAAAATAACTCCCCACCACTCCCTTGCCTGGCATGGGTTCTCCTTCCCACCTTCTACACATATATATGCTGCTTTTGACTTCTAGGGCAATGTAAGTATAGTTTCCCTTGGTCATTCTTGAGTTTCAGTCACACTGACATGCATTTGGATTTTCAGTGAAGAATCACCAGAGAAGAATCTTTTCATTTAATTTTAACCATTGGCTATATTTATATATACTGTTTCTGCTTGAATTTTAAATTGATATTTTAATAAAGTTGTAGATAACATCTTACTATAACAAACTCCAAGAGGATTTTTTAAATTCTTCCTAAAAAGTATGTCTTTTACATTAGCATATTTGATAGCTGTGTTATTATCCATTAGTGTGTATTAAAAGTATGTTATTTTGGATTATACTGAGATTAGAGAATTCCTAATGGAATTTTCCCCTTAACCATCTAAATCTGCATTGCTTTTTTTTTTCCTCTCCCCTTCTTTTTCTCTGGTCTTCTAAATAGTGAACTTCTAACTAGGCATGGTATGAAAGAGGAGGAGGCAGCAATATTGACTAATGCAGTGGGTTTCAAGCTTTGTGACTTGCTGTTAGAAATACCTATTTTATTGTGACTGAGTACTCATACACACAACACACACATATATAAAACAGAGGAAAATCTGTGAATTAATACTTTCTCTTTTCATCGGACACAGTGATATTTTCTATTTTATTTCAGTTTTGAAAAATACTGGTTGTGGTTCACTAACTGATTTCATGACCAAAATGAGTTCTGACCCAAGTTTGAAGAGACTGGTAGTGGGAAAGAATGGGGACTCCAAAGTTTGTCTGCCAAGTTTAAATCCTGACTCTACCCCTTAACTTGAGTGAGATCACAGAGTTACTGTGTTAACCCTCTAAAACTTTGGATTCCACATCTGTGAGATGAGAATGGTGATAGCAACACCCACCTCATAAGACGATTGTGAGGGTTTGAATAGATAATGCACGAAAAGCTCTTAGCACAGTGCTACTCATAGCATCCAGTCAGTGGCAGGGGCTGCAGTGGTGGTGGTGGTGGTGAACGTCCTTATTAAGATGCTGCAGCTGGATAGGCTTCATGGGAAGTTAGAGAATTCCCTTCCCTGAGAATGTTGGGAAGAATAGATTGTACTTGTCGAGAGCATTTATTGTTTGGTTTTTTTTTAATTGTAGTAAGTCTTTTTTGTTATAAAAATTTTTAAACCAAAAAAAAAAAAAAAGCTGAAAGAACAGTGCAAAGAACCACTTATGTACCCCTTACCAAGATTCATCAACTCAACACTTCCCACACCACCCTCTTCATACTTCTCTTTACATACAAACACTTCCGTTTTGCCAAACCACCTGGAAGTTGGCTGCAGGCATCATGATACTCAAGAACAAGGACATTCTCTTACACCACCATAACACCATTACCACACTTAAGAAAATCAGTATTAATTCAATGACATTATTCAGCTTGCAGTCCATATTCAAAATTCCCCAAGTATCAGTAACATTTTAAATATGAACACTTCAATATGAACTGTATAATGAATTTTAGGGTGGATGAGATGACCTATAAAGTTCCTCATGGAGCTGAAGACTCCTGTGAAGTCAAAAATAACCATAAAAGCATAACTATTGTACCCAGTATTAAGTGTAACTCTCATGTGGAATATGTGTATCTTTTTGGCATCCTTTATGTGAACTGCAGATTGCTGATGAAAACAAGGTTGTGGTTGTCTAGGTGGGACAGTTAGCGCAGCAGTTTTCACAGCTGCTTTAAGGATTGCATCCTTTACTTCGCTACTTCACACAGATGCGTTCTGGTAAAAAATGAGGACAAAAGGATACATCCCAAAATACAGAGTGGTAGAGCATTAGGTTACGTTTGAATTTAAATGGTTGTGAATTGGAAATACTTGTTGAAATGAGGACGTATCTAGGTAACCATTTAAATTCTACCCTCTAATTGAGAATGACAAAGATGTCTTTTAAAGAGAGAATTTAAAGTGAACACTATGGAGATTTGTGCTTTTTTTTTTTTTTTTTTTTAATAAACTTGTGTATGGTAAGAAAATTCAAGCAACAAAAAAGAGCATTCTGTAAAATATTAAGTCCTACCTTGCCTGTGTCTTCTTTATCTTTTCAGAGCTACTTTAATTCTAAAATATATATTATTTTACATTTTAAAATCATCTCTAAAGTCGGGATGACTCTTATAATCAACAAAATGCCATGGTTTAATTGACAGGATTTTTTTTTTAATGACACAAAGTAACGGTTATCTTATGACCGATTTGATGAAATAGATAATATTTTATGCATATACAAGTTTTTGTGCTTTTTTTTCCCCCCTTTTAAGACATATGTCAGTGTAGTGGGGTCATAGATTTATATACTACTATGTAACTGCAGAGAGATATAGCTTTTTTTTTTTTTTTTTTTTAAATCACCAATCTGTCTTCCTCATAAGTCACCATCATGTAGTAGAGAGAAGTAAAGGGAGGTGTTTTAATTAGCCAGTTAACAAGGTTTCATATTCTTTTGGTTTAAACAGTATCTTTTGGGTGAGTTTTGTGTCTTCCATATTTCCTACTCTTCTCTTGTTTTTCCCCATTAAAAAATGTCATCTAAGTGTTCTGGGGAATCATAAGATCTTGTGGTGATGAGAGACGTGTCCTTGGCTATGTTTGCTTGCCTTTGCTGATCTTAGCTATGGGAGATCTAGTCTGGTCTGGTCCTTGGGCCCTTTGTGCAAATGTCCCTTGAGGCGTGGTTGGGGGTTTTTGTCTCTGTCACGTCCAGAGGACTGTCTGTCCTTACTTGCCCTTCAATACATTCACACTGTGTCAGATGTGGGATACTCACCTTGATTACTTTCCATGGGGCAGAGCTTAGGTTCCTTTTTACCACACACAAACTAAGAGGGACTCAGAGTGCTAAAATTTAGATCCTTTCTCTGCCTAATTATGCCATGTTATACCACATTTTTATTTTGTAGCCATCCCATTTGATACAGGTGGGAGGTTGCATCTTGTAGGTAGTCTTTTTGCAGAGTTTCAATTAGGAAGTGGGGCAAAGCCCCATTCCTTTTCCCTCAATCTATCAGCCTGCCCTCCCTTCCCCTCACCGTCTGTGGCCACTTACCAAGTTATTACCTCCGATCTCCAAATCCACTCTTCTTTGCCTTGCTTTGTGACATGGGAGCTGGATTCTAAACATTTCTCCTTTGCCAGCTGGCTTAATGTTAGGCTTTGTTAATAGAGGGTACTGAAGGGACACCGCAAGCCCATAGAAAGAGGAAGGACTACCTTTCCTGTTTCCATTGCACTGATTTTCAGTGGATGTGCAGGAGGCCCAGTACTAGTCATTTCAATAGCCCTCCAGGCCTTCCAGTGGTCTGTACCACGGGACCACCTCCAACCCGTCTACAGTCTCCAAATTTCTCTACCACGTGGCGGGCCACTCCCATAGACCAGCTCTGGATCACACCCTCTGGCAAGCATCTTTGCCCTCAGCAGGCTGCGTGTTCCTGTGGCAGCTATTCCCTCTCTAAAGATGTCTGAATCTCAGCTTTGGGGTAGAGGGGAGGCTCTTTTAAGGTCTTGTTGTTGTCATTGTTAGGTGCCGTCGAATTGGTTCCGACTCATAGCACCTCCATATACAACAGAATAAAACACTTTCCAGTCCTGTGCCATCTTCACAATCATTGCTGTTTGAGCCCATTGTTGAAGCCTCTGTGTCAGTCCGTCTCATTGAGGGTCTTCCTCTTTTTCACTGACGCTCTACTTTACCAAGCATGATGTCCTTCTCCTGATAAACATGTCCAAAGTATGTATGATGAAGTCTTGCCATCCTTGCTTCTAAGGAGTGTTCTGGCTGTACTTCTTCCCAGACAGATTTGGTTTTTCTTTTGGCAGTTCATGGTATATTCAGTATTCTTCGCCAACATCATAATTCAAATGCATTAATTCTTTTTTTTTTAATTGTGCTTTAGATGAAGGTTTACAGAGCAAATTAGTTTCTCATTAAACACTGTACATATTGTTTTGTGACATTGGTTGCCAGCCCTGTGACATGTCAGCAGTCTCCCTTCCTCGACCTTGGATTCCCCATTTGCGTTTGTCCAGCTTTCCTGTCCCTTCCTGCCTTCTCATCCTTGCCCCTGGGCGCGTGTGCCAATTTAGTCTTGTATATGTGATTGAGCTATGTGTATTATTGTTTGTTTTATGGCCTGTCTTATCTTTGGCTGAAGAGTGAACCTCAGGAGTGACTTCAGTACTTAGTTCAAAGGGTGTCTGGGGGCCATACTCTCAGGGTTTCTCCGGTCTCTGTCAGACAAGCAAGTTTGGTCTTTTGTTGTGTGTTAAAATTTTGTTCTACATTTTTTTCCAGGTCTGCCCAGGACCCTCTATTGTGATCCTTGTCAGAGCAGTCGGTGGTGGTAGCCGGGCACCATCTAGTTGTGCTGGACTCAGTCTGGTGGAGGCTGTGGTAGTTGTGGTCCATTAGTCCTTTGGGCTAATCTTTTCTTTTAACTTTTTTTTTTTATTGTGCTTTAAGTGAAAGTTTACAATTCGAGTTAGTTTCTCATACAAAAATTTATACACATATTGTTATGTGACCCTAGTTGCTCACCCTATACTGTGACAGCACACTGCACACTCGTCCTTTCCACCCTGAATTTCACGTGTCTATTCAACCAGCTCTTGACCTTCTCTGCCTCCGGACAGGAGCTGCCCATTTAGTCTCATGTATCTACTTGAGCTAAGAAGCACACCCTTCACAAGTATCATTTTATGTCCCACAGTCCAGTCTAGTCTTTGTCGGAAGAGTTGGCCTCGGGAGTGGTTTTAGTTTCGGGCTAACAGAGGGTTCGGGGGCCATGTCTTCTGGGATCCCTCCAGTCTCAGTCAGACCATTAAGTCTGTTCTTTTTAATAGAATTTGAGTTCTGTACCCCACGTTTCTCCTGCTTTGTCAGGGACTTTCTGTTGTGTTCCCTGTCAGGGCAGTCATTGGTGGCAGCCAGGCACCATCTAGTTCTTCTTGTCTCGGGCTGATGGAGTCTCTGGTTTATGTGGCCCTTTCTGTCTCTTTGGCTAATATTTTCCTCGTGTCTTTGGTGTTCTTCACTTTCCTTTGCTCCAGGTGGATTGGGACCAATTGATGCATCTTTGATGGCCGCTCACTAGCTTTTAAGACCCCAGACACCACTCAGCAAAGTGGGATGCAGAACATTTTCTTAATAAACTTTGTTATGCCAGTTGACCTACATATCCCCTGCAAGCGTGGTCCCCAGACCCTCGCCCCTGCTACTCTGTCCCTCGAAGTGTTTGGTTGTATTCAGGAAACTTCTTAGCTTTTGGTTTAGTCCAGTTGTGCTGAATTCCTCTGTGTTGTGTGTTGTCCTTCCCTTCACCTAAGATAATTCTTGTTTACTATCTAGTTAGTGAATACCCCCTCCCTCCCTCCCCACCCTCGTAACCATCAAAGAATGTTTTCTTCTGTGTTTAAACCTTTTCTTGAGTTCTTATAATAGTGGTCTTATTCAATATTTGTCCTTTTGCAACTGACTAAATTCACTGAGCATGATGCCTTCCAGATTCCTCCGTGTTATGTTTCACAGATTCATCGTTGTTCTTTATCGTTGCATAGTATTCCATCGTGTGAATATACCATAATTTGTTTATCCATTCATCCATTTATGGGCACCTAGGTTGTTTCCATCTTTTTGCTGTCATAAACAGTGCTGCAGTGAACATGGGTGTGCATATAGCTATTAGTGTGGGGACTCTTACTTCTCTAGGATATATTCCAAGGAGTAAGATCGCTGGATCGTATGGTAGTTCTGTTTCTAGCTTTTTAAGGAAACACCGAATTGATTTTCAAAGTGGTTGTACCATTTTACATTCCCACCAACAGTGTATAAGTGTTCCAGTCTCTCCACAACCTCTCCAACATTTATTATTTTGTGTTTTTTGGATGAATGCTAGTCTTGTTGGGGTGAGATGGTATCTCATTGTAGTTTTGATTTGCATTTCTCTAATGGCTAATGATCGTGAGCATTTCTTCATGTGCCTGTTAGCCGCCTGAATGTCTTCTTTGGTGAAGTGCCTGTTCATATCCTTTGCCCATTTTTTAATTGGGTTATTTGTATTTTTGTTGTTCAGGTTTTGCAGTATCTTGCGGATTTTACGGATTAGACACTGGTTGGATTTGTCTTAGCCAAAATTTTTTTCCCAGTCTGTAGGTTGTCTTTTGACTCTTTTGGTGAAGTCTTTTGATGAGCATAAGTGTTTAATTTTTAGGAGCCTCCAGTTATCTAGTTTCTTTTCTGGTGTTTGTGCATTGTTACTTATGGTTTATATTCTGTTTATGCCGTGTATTAGGGCTCCTAGCATTGTCCCTATTTTTTCTACCATGATGTTTATCGTTTTAGATTTTATATTTAGATCTTTGATCCATTTTGAGTTAGTTTTTGTGCATGGTGTGCGGTATGGGTCTTGCTTCATTTTTTTTGTAGATGGGTATCCAGTTATGCCAGCACTATTTGTTAGAGAGTATGTTTTCCCCAATTAACAGACTTTGGGCCTTTGTCAAATATCAGCTGCTCATAGGTGGATGAATTTATGTCTGGATTCTCAATTTTGTTCCATTGGTCTACATATCTGTTTTTGTACCAGTACCAGGCTATTCTGACTATTGTTGCAATATAACAGGTTCTGAAATTAGGTGGTGTGAGGCCTCCCACTTTGTTCTTCTTCTTGAGTAATGCTTTACTTATCTTGGGTCTCTTCCCTTTCCATATGAAATTGGTGATTTGTTTTTCCATCTCATTGAAAACTGCTGTTGGAATTTGGATTGGGATTGCATTGTATCTGTAGATCGCTTTGGGTAGAATTGATATTTTCACAATGTTGAGTCTACCTACCCATGAGCAAGGTATGTTTTTCCACTTATGCAGGTCTCTTTTGGTTTCTTGCAGTAGTATCTTGTAGTTTTCATTGTATAGGTCTCTTACATCTCTGGTTAGATTTATTTCTGAGTATTTTCTCTTCTTGGGGACTATTGTAAATGGTATTGACTTGGTGATTTCCTGTTCGAAATTCTCTTTGTTGGTGTAGAGGCATCCAACTGATTTTTGTATGTTTATCTTGTATCCTGATACTTTGCTGAAATCTTCTGTTAGTTGTAGTAGTTTTCTTGTGGATTCGTTGGGGTTTTCTGTATATAAGATCATATCATATGCAAATAGAGATACTTTTACTTCTTCCTTACCAGTATGGATGCCTTTTATTTCTTTTTCTAACCTAATCACTCTGGCTGGGACCTCCAGCACAATGTTGAATAAGAGTAGTGGTAAAGGGCATCGTTGTCTGGTTCCTGTTCTCAAGGGGAGTGCTTTCAGACTCTGTCCATTTAGGATGATGTTGCCTGTTGGCTTTATATAAATGCCCTCAATTATGTTGAGGAATTTCCCTTCTATTCCTATTTTGCTGAGAGTTTTTATCATGAAGGGGTGTTGGACTTCGTCAAATGTCTTTTCTCCATCAACTGATAAGATCATGTGGTTCTTGTCTCTGGTTTTATTTATATGATGGATTACATTGATTGTTTTTCTAATGTTGAACCATCCTTGCATACCTGGTATAAATCCCACTTGATCATGGTGAATTATTTTTTGATATGTTGTTGAAATCTATTGGCTCGAATTTTGTTGAGGATTTTTTCATCTATCTTCATGTATATTGGTCTGTAATTTTCTTTTTGGGGGTGTCCTTACCTGGTTTTTGGTATCAGGGTTATGCTGGCTTCATAGAATGAATTTGGGAGTCCTTTGGGCTAATTTTTCTCTTGTGTCTTTGGTTTTCTTCATTTTCCCTTACTCCAGACAGGGGCGGGGGTGGGGGCAGGGAACCAGTGGAGTGTCTTAGATGGCTGCTCACAAGCTTTAAAGACTTCAGATGCTACTCACCAAAGTAGGAGGTAGACCATTTTCTTTATGAACTGTGTTATACCAGTTGAGCTAGATGTCCCCCAAGACCATGGTCCCCAGCCCTCACGTAGTAATTCAGTCCCTCAGGGAGTTTGGATGTGTCTATGAAGCTTCTGTGACTTTGCCGTCATCAAGTTTTACTGACTTCCCCAGTATTGTATACTGTTTTACCCTTCACCAAAGTTACCACTTATCTGTTGTCTAGTTGGTATTTTTCCCTCCCCACTCCTCCCCTCCCTCATAACCATCCGTGATAGTTTCTCTCTGTGTGTAAACCTTTTGATGAGTTTTTATTACAGTGGTTTCATACACTATTTGTCCCTTTGAGATTGACTTATTTCACTCAGCGTAATGCCCTCCGGATTCATCCATGTTGTGAGATGTTGTATGGATTCATAATTGTTATAGTTGCGTAGTATTCCATTGTGTGTGTGTACCATAGTTTATTTATCCATTCATCTGTTGATGGGCACTTAGGTTGTTTCCATCTTTTTGCTATTGTGAATAATGCTGCAGTGAACATGGGTGTGCATATGTCTGTTCATGTGATGGCTCTTATTTCTCTAGAATATAGTTCTAGCAGTGGGATTGCAGGATCATATGATAGTTCTGTTTCTAGCTTTTTAAGGAAGCACCGTATCATTTTCCAAAATGGTTGTACCATTTTGCATTCCCACCAGCAGTGCATGTTATTTTCCATTTTTTTGATTCGTGCCAGTAATGTCGGGGTGAAATAGTATTTCATTGTAGTTTTGATTTGCATTTCTCTGTTGGCTAGTAATCTCAAGCATTTCCTCACGTGTCTGTTAGCCACCTGAATCTCTTCTTTGGTGAAGTTAATAGCCTTTGCCAATTTTTAAAAATTGGATTATTTGCCTTTTTATTGTAGAGGTGTTGGATTTTCCTATAGATTTTAGAGATTAGACTTTTGTCAAATATGTCATGGCCAAAAGTTTTCCCAGTCTCTAGGTTCTTTTTTTACTCTTTTGGTGAAGTCTTTTGATGAGCATAAGTATTTAATTTTCAGAAGATCAAATGCATCAATTCTTCTTTGGTCTTCCTTATTCATTGTCCAGCTTTCACATGCATATTGGGGCAATTGAAAATACCATGGCTTGGGTCAGGTGCTCCTTAGTTCTCAAGGTGGCATCTTTGCTTTTTACACTTTAAAGAGGTCTTTTGCAGCACATTTGCCCACTGTAATACGTCATTTGATTTCTTGACTGCTGCTTCCATGGGCATTGACTGTGGATCCAAGTAAAACGAAATCCTTGACAACTTCAATATTTTCTCCATTTATCTAAGTTCTTAGTTCCTTCCTTATTCCCTCTCCCTCAGCCCTAGTGGTAGATGCTTTCTGCATTTGCTATTTTCGTGCTTTTTAGAGTCTTCTTTTACCCCATGTGATGGTTAAGGTTGTATGTCAACTTGGCTGGGCAGTGATTTCCAGTAATTTGGCAGTTATGTAATGATGTAATTATTCTGCATTTTGTGATATAATGTAATCACTCCATGATGTGATCTGATGTGATCAGCCAATCAGTTGTAAAGGGAGTTTCCTTAGGGGTGTGGCCTGCATCTAATATATATGGCAAAGCTCACTGGCTTTTGCTTGCTCTGGATCCTGCATCCAGCTGGTTATCACCCGACCTCCGGTTCTTGCGACTTGAGCCAGTGTCCTGCCATATTGCCTGCCAGTTGTGGGATTCATTAGCCCCCACAGCCTGTGAGCCAGCAGCCTGCCGTCTGACCTGCTGATCTTGGGCTTGTCAGCCTCTGCAGCTGTATTGCGTCCAGAGAAGCCTCCAGCCTGACCCAGGGACTTAAGACTTGCCATCCTCTACAACCGTGTGAGCCATTTCATTGAGCTAAATCTCTCTCTATATATAAATGTGTATATATATATGTATATATATATATATATATATATATATATATGTGTGTGTGTATATATATATATATATATATATATATATATATATATGTATATATATGCATATACACTGCGCTGGTTTTGCTTCTCTAGACAGCCCAGCCTAACACACCCCACTTAGCACTTAACCATTTTCTATTAGTTAACATTCCTGATGTTAAATTTTTCCTGTTCATATTATGGTTTCTGTCTCCTGACTGGACCCTGACTGATACAATCATCTCTTCCCTCCGAATTTTGCGCAGAGGGAAAGTAATTACACACTTGTTTGACTGTTTGCTTCTCCTTCCTCTCTATTCCTTCTCTTCCACTCTGATGTGATAGAAGGGGTGGACCGACTACTTACTTCTTTGGGTGGACCTCCCCTTATATCATTTCTTCTTCTTCTGTAGTGCAGTAAACGTCTCTGCCAACTTGTCATAGAAGACATTTAAGTTATTTTACAGTGCTGCAATGAAAAATGACAGTTTGAAATTAATCATTAGCTTAAAAAGCTTGTTATCATATAGTAATTTAATAAGTGAAAAGGCTACCTTGTATCAATAAAGATGAAAGAAGAATGAAGAAATAACTAGTTAGAGTTAAAGGAATGCCTAAGTTACCACTTTTATTTATGTTATTTCTTTATGTATTTTGAAGCTCTGTTATTAGGTACATACACATTTAAGACTGTTATACCTTCTTGCTGAATTGAGCCCTTTATCATTATGTAATGTCTCACCTTATCTCTGGTAGTATTCTGTATTTTGAAGTTTACTTTAATATTAATATAGCTATTCCAGCTTTCTTTTGATAATGTTTGCACAGTATGTCTTTTTTTCCATTCTTTTTCTTTTAGCCTACCTATATTATTACTGCAGTGGTAAACTGCTGTTGCCTTTTTACTTGGTGCAACGCTCATGGTAGGGGCAGGGAGTTTCTTGGTTCTCTTAGTCTTGACTCAGTCTTAGGCAGATCCTGTATACCTGTACTTCAGAGGTGGGACTTCCTTTGCATTACTGAACTTCCACCCTTCGTGGTACCCAAGCTCTGCCTTCTGTATATTGGGGGGGGGGGGGCATCTTGAATGGGATAGAATTTCCCATGCACCCTTCCTCCCCCGGTAGTAGCCGACTTCTGCTTTGTATCCAGTGCAGGAATCTGTAGGAAATGACTTTTGCATCTATCCCACCCGTAGGAGCAGTAGATCTTTGCCTGGATTCCGGGGCTAGGGAGGGTTCTTGCCTTTCCCCCAGTAGGTTAACATTCTTTCATTTTATGACAGAAAGGACAAGGAAGTGGGCAAGATTTTGTCCTAATCCACTATTGAGGGGGTCTCTTTCCAGTCTTCTGCCCTGCTCCAAATCTTTCTCAGGAGCACCTGGTAGAAGCCCCAAGAAAAGAGCTTGCAAGTGAGTTTGCACTGCCTTTGTGTCTGGGGCTTCCAGAGATTTGATAGTGTTACACTAGCCGGCACTCAGTTTTATAAGAATTTATTAAAATTTAAGCTGTTTTCCTTTTACCTATTTTTATGATGGCCACCTTCTGTGCTCTCTGAAAGGTTAAACAGTTTGTGTGTCTTATCTCTCCTTGGAGGGACTTGTCATTTGTCACTCTTCAGAATTCAGTTACCTGGTCGCCTTGTAAACTCAGCTCTATGAGTATCTCAAGAGAAGTTGTGATATTGTAGACTGTCTGACTTTTTCTTGTTGTTAGGTTGGGAATGGTGTTCTCTTACAGCTTTCTATGTCCTAAGGGAGAGAGGAACTCTATTTATGTTATTTTTTCACCTAGTCCTCAGCAGAATTATGTAAGTAAATTAGATTTTTAGGTTCCTCACAGTTCAATGCAGCTTGCTAACGCAAGCATGATACATGTATTTATTCTGTTTTCCATGTCTATTACTGGTTCAAGTTTGACTACCGCTGTTTCTTTACTTTGTATTTTGAAATAATTTCAAACTTATAGAAAATTTATAAGAATAGTACAGAGAATTCTCATATACTATTTACTTAGATTCATCCATTTTTAACATTTTGCCACATTACACTTTCTTTATATCATTCTCTTTCTATGTCTCTCACTGGATCTTGACAGCCTCCGGGAATTTTGCTCTGGGCTTCCCACTGCAAATGTGTCATTTTTCCTTTTTCCTGACACTGGGTTGCTCAGATTGAGAACTTCACTTTTTTTTTTTTTTTTTGCTCTTCAAGAAGCCACACGATAGCCTAAGGCCACTAGTCACCAAAAGCCGCACCAGTGGTGCCAGGGACTGAACAACTTTAGTTTCACTGCTTGTCATCTTGACTTTTCTTCTTTTTTCTCTTCCAGTTTCCATCAGCCACTTCCTGTACCTATTGGTCCTCCAAAAGTTTCGTTGTTTGCCCAGTCTTAACAGTTCTACTGTTTTCTCTGTAATAAACCTGTAGTGTTGTTAAATATGATTTAACAAAGAGAGGAGAAGTACTGAATTGGAGGAGGGTATAAACAGGTTTAAGATGTATGGACAAAGCTGAGTAGGGTATTTTTAAAGAGATATTTCAAATAACACTGTACCATCTATTTATATAGTTGTACTTCGCAGATTCAGTCTTATGACATCATCTCATTTGCTATACCAGATGCAGATATTATCCTTATTGTATGGATAAAATCTGTAGGGCTCAGTGAGGTTAAATGATTTGCCCTTAGTCATGAAGTTAGGAAGTGGCAGAGCCCCAGGACTTGACCTTATGGCTTCTGTTTGCTTTCTAGTCCAGTGCGCCCTCTGCCAATACCATCTTACCTCTGCATAGTAATGGCTTACAAAGTGTTGCTAAGGATCAACAGTTTTTAGTCAGACAACAAGTACCGTATGGAATTAGCTTATTTTTAGTATTTCTGTGAATAATGATTTTTTTAAAAACACTTTTTACATAGATTTATTTTGCTCCCCACTCCCCCCCCCCCCCCCTCCAAGTATGGTTACACTATTAGTTAGCATCTGCCCCTTTTCTTCCCCATAAATACTGTGAAATCTATCCTGGGCCTGAATTATCATTGATTTTAAAGTGGTGATATTCGTACTAATGGGGATTTCGTTTAATTGGAATGTTCTTTATACAGTGATGATATTATCCTCTCCATGGACTTTAAAAGTTCCAGACTATTTCTTCTGAGAAGCAACTCAAGAATCCATGCAAGCTGTGTTGTGAATTGCACATTTTGACTTGAATTTTAGTACTGAGGTTTGTGTGCTTTTTAAAGAGGCAGGTAAACCTAGCTAATGAGTGCAGTTTCAAACCTAAGCCACCATTATCCTATATATGACATTGGATCACGGCGCGTCGCCATCTTGTTAAGTGCTGCAAACTGCAGTTTGTAACTGCCCTTAGACCATATTTTTCACCTGTGAGCTCGCATGCATAAAGTTATCAGAATATGTCATAGTCAGGAGACTTTGCTTTATGAACTGGCTGATTTATTTTATTCATTTAGTGAGCTGGGGAAGAATCTTTTCTAAAAGGCCAAGTTTTAAGATACCATAGACCATAAAAATATGTGTATTTCCTGGCCTGTTCTATCTTTTGAAGGCCAGATTTCATCAAAACAAATGAATCACTGCTTTTACTTCCTTCGTCATCCCCTAATTGGTTTCCAAAATAAAATGATTAATGACTGAGTTTCTCAACTGCATTGTTTTTATTACAGCCCTACTAGCTGTACTGGTGATACATTCAGAAACACTTTCATAACTGGTGATCATTGTTGACTGGGTCACATGACATCACAGAGGGTTACCCAAATATGTTGCTACTAGGAAGTGTCCAAAGAACAAGCTCTTTGTAGAGGACCTTTCTTATTCTTTTGTTATAAATTTAAGGAAAATTATTTTAAATAATGAAACTTTAATTATGATTCAGGCTGTATTTTTCTTAAGATCTGTTGTTTTCAGGTTAAGGAACAAGTGTGAGTTTTAGAGTTCTCTTAAAGTGTATTTTTAATTAGGAAATTTTTGGCCTTCAGCGTTGGTGAAAGCGTCATCAATTGACCTTCTGGCAGAGTATGTTGATTATTCCCAACTGTAGGACCCTCTCTCTTGATAACCTTGAAAGAGCTCCAAAGATAAGTGATTAGCCTCCCTTTCACTGCCCTTGACACCCTTGACATTTCTTCAGCACTTCCTTTGATTAGTGGTGGCTGGCAAGCATAAAGCTAGTTGGCCCGGCTAGTGTGACCCACTGGTTTCTTGTGAGCATCTACTTGTATTACAGTTGGGCCTTCTGTCCATTTGTAAACTATTCCTTGCCATGCTGTCTTATAGCTAGCTAGTTTGCCACTGAGTATTTCATTTATAGCAACAGGAACGAATAATTACCCTGATATCGTAAGTGGGTGGTTTTTAGAATTCTACTTCAGATGGCACGGACCCTTAATGCAGCTGGTTTCACTTAATACATTTTGTTTAAACAAACCCTGTTCCTGGAAATGGTTTCAGAATAGTCTGTTCCTTGTAGCTGTTCCTTTGCTCTAATTTTTAAAAATGTTTTCCCAACGATATCGTAAGGGCATGAACATGACAGAGTCCAAAATTCTGCTTGGAGTTATTGCCCTTAGGAATAGAGTTGTGCTCAGATGACATATTGACTATTATATTTGGTAGCCTAAAGATTTAAGTTGACACCTTTAGTTTGCAGAACTGACCAAATTACTACATTGTTAATTAGGTATATCTCCCTTTAAGGGACTCTGATGTCTAGTAATCTCAACTCACAAAACAACTATATTAAAGCATGAGTATTTTTCACTTTGTAAACATGAAAAAAAAAATTTTAACAAAAAAGCCAGAGCTTGTTTATTTTTACTTACTGATTTTTTTAAAATTAGGAAGAAAAATTAATGGTTACTTAATTAAAATAATCAGTATATTTTCAACCAAGATATAAATTTCTATTTTAGGTGTAATACCACAACTATTGAAATAAAAAAAAAATTAGCTGGAAATGCAAAATAAGAAGTTAGTATTCTCAAAAAGAAGGAGCCCTAGTGGTACAGTGGTTAAAGTGCTCGGCTGCTAAACAAAAGGTCGGCAGTTCTAACCTACTAGCCGCTCCATGGGAGAAGGATGTGGCAGACTGCTTCCATGAAGATTACAGCCTTAGAAACCCTACGGGACAGTTCTACTCTGTCCCGTAGGGTTTCTGAGTCAGAATTGCTCCACAGCAGTGGGTTTTGGTTTATTCTCAAAAAAAGTTAGTATTCTCTATTGTAATTTTTGTAAAAAGACTTCCTGTAAGAATTTTTTAAAAATAGGGGTTTATAAAACAAATATGCACCTCAATAAGAACAAATCTTTTATATAAACTTTCAACTTTCATATTCTGTCTTAGGATTTATTCTTATCCTTTGAAGAAGTTACCTCAATTATAATTATACATTAATGAATGTAATGCTTTGTTCATTGCCTCTCTCCTCCTGAATTGTATGCTCCCTTAGCACCATGCCTATCTTGTGCTTTATCAAATCCCAGCACATCACAATACCTGGCACCTACTAGATGTTTAGTAGAAACTTACTGAATGGATAAATGAAGTGCTTTTTTACCTAGAGTACAGAATAATGATAATAATAGCAAACATATTTAACTTACATCAGGCACTGTTCTAAGTGCTTTACATATATTGACTCCATATTTGTTGAGTATGGAATGGTGACTGATTATAAAGCATACAATAGCATATTGTTTGACATTTAAATTTTTGTTGCCAAGACCTTTATTGTCTGTGTTTGGCAGTAATTCCAGGCATTTTCCATACAGAAATATTTTACCAGATAAAAGAACACAGGATATTCCTCCACTCTTAGGGCTAGTTAGTTTGTGATTCCAGGTGCAGGTCTCTGTTGCCAGGACCATGGAGCTGTTCTCCAGCTCAAACACTGCATCAAGAGATTGAAACAGGTGCCTTTTCCTTTTCCCCCCTTTCTTTCATTTTTGTTCTCCTCTGCTATTTTCATTTCTTTAGCAGGTCAGCATTGATACAGCTTCTAGAAGGTATGTAGTAGGCAAATGTTTAGCTTTTAATTCTTATTTTTATAGATAGTTTATTATAATAGTTTGTATTACAAAGGTAGTATTTGCTCATTGGAAAACAAGCTAAAATAAGTAAAAGTCTCTCTTGATCACCCTCCTTATGAGTTACCATTGCCAAGTTTGTTGAATATTCTCTCAGATCTTTTCCTCCTGCTTTTTGAAAGTTTAAGGTATTAATTTTAGGTTGCATTTTGGAAACATTTTATTCTACACCTGTATATAAAAAATGGATGTTCTACTTTTACAGTACAATTCTGTTTGCTTTGTGGACATTATTAATAAAAGGCAGAGAAGACTTTGCACATATTAAGTATGGCAATTACAAAAAGTGCCTTGTTGTTGTTGTTAGGTGCTGTCAAGTTGGTTCTGACTTATAGTGACCCTATGTACAACAGAACGAAGCACTGCCTGGTCCTGTACCATCCTCACAATCGTTGTTATGCTTGAGCCCATTGTTGCATTAATGATTGCTACTGAGTTATTGCTTGCGTTGGAATCCATAACATATTCCTATTAAGTAAATCTAAAGTTACTAAGCATATAATTGGAATAAATAAGCAGAAAAGATAGATAGGAGCCCTGGTGGCCAAGTGGGTAAGAGCTACGGCTGCTAACTAAAAGGCTGACAGTTTGAATCCACCAAGCTGCTCCTTGTGGAAACCCTATGGAGCAGTTCTGCTTTGTCCGACAGGGTCACTATAAGTCAGAAGCTACTCAATGGCAGCAAGTTTGATTTTAAAGAAGATAAGTGACAGGGAGCAGGAGACTTGTGCCCAAGTAGAAAAATAAATATGGATTTACAATATCTCATTTTACTTTCATCAAGTATCTCCAAGAGAGTTATCACCAAGCTCTTTCTTACGACTAAGAATAGTGAAAATACAGAGGAGGCATGATATGAGATCGATTGGTATTTCTCAGCACGCTTTTTCTGTTTCTTGAACGTTCTATAGCACTTTGCTGTGCATTTGTTATCTGCATGAAATAAGGTAGGTACCTGTGCTTTCAATGTTTCCTACCATCCCTTTCTTGGCTTTGTTCTCCAGGCCTCTTCCCACAGGAGCAGTGATTTTTTTAAGAATAGGCGAGAGATGGAAGAAGCAAGGTGGTTAAACAAAAGCTGTCTTTACACATACCACCCCACTGTGGTGTACATGAATTCAGAACATCCCTAAGTGCTCCTTTACTATCTAGCACCATGCTTTACCCTAATAGAAATATGTGTAAGGCCAGGAGAATCATAAAGCTATGGGCTTAAGGTGCCATGATCACAGCTGACTTCAGTGATGCCTGTTTTTGGAGTTGGGTTTGGCCTCCCAAAAGTTTACAGCTGTAGTGAGATTTAGGGTTGGTAAGCGGTAAGCTTTTCTTTTGTAAAGTGCGTGAAGGATGACAGTGAAAGGGCTGGTGGAAAAAATTCTTGGGAGAGCTGCAGGTGCATCATTTCAGGCAGATTGGTTATAGGAAAAAATACACAGGGAGGCTGAGGTTTGGGAATTTATTCCCTTAAAGTGATCCATGTCCAATACCCTGTACTCCCATGGGGTACACATGCTTCAGTCTGAGTTCTTATCTAAGTTCTACCACGTATTAGCTGTGATCTTAGATAAGTAGTTTACTCTTATTTTCCAAAAAAATGTGGATGATAATGGCACCTGCTTAACATATTTGATGTCAGGTTTCAGTGGGATATTGCATATAAAGTGCTTGTACATACATAGTAAGTACCCATTGCTGTCAAGTCGATTCCAACTAATACTGACCCTGTAGGACAGAGTAGAACTGCCGCATAGGGTTTCCAAGGCTGTAAATCTTTATGGAAGCAGATGGCCACATCTTCCTCCTGCAGAGAGGCTGGTGGGTTCAAACTGCCAACCCTTTGGTTAGCAGCAGAGCACTTAATCACTGCACCACCAGGGCTTCTACAGTAAGTTCACAGTAAATATTGACCATTATTAATATCATGATAATAAAGTGTAAAACTTAATGGTTTTTATAAGTGAAGTATATAGTTAAGATTTGTTGATAGTCAACACCTCAAAGATCTCCAAGGAAACCTGTGGATCATAGAAAGTTTACTGTAGTAATGGAAAACACTGAACACGATGTCAAAGAGACCAAGAGTCCTCTATATAAAATAATATCTAAGTTTATTGAGAGTTATTGAGGGAATAGAACAGTTTGAAATGGGACATTGTGACCACAAAGTTGCAGAAGCACTCTCAATTTGACAAAAGTTTTGGGGTAGCTTTTATAGTAAAATATCAGGAACTTCCATTGAATTTTTCTGATTGACAGTTAAAAACTAGGCTTCATCAGTCACAGGATATTCGTTTTTCTTACCAGTCGTGTACAAAGTCACAAGGTGGTTACAAGACGTTAGTTATGTGAAGTTTCTTGTCTATGTTTATCATATATTCCCTTGGAAACATTCTGTTAAGTATAACAAAAAGATGAACTTCCTCATAATGTACATAGGCAGAATGCCTAAGCAGGAGTTATGTTTTTAGAGGAGAAGAAGAACAACAAAATGGTTTCCAAATTGAACTAGCTGTCGGCCATTTTGGTCATACCAAGTGCCTGTAGTTGGATTTGTGCCTCTTTCCAGTTGATTTCCTTCCCCAATGTCTAGCCCTAGGCAACCACTGATCTGCTTTCTGACTCTATAGTTTTGCCTTTTGAAGAAATTCATATAAATGGAATTATATATAGACATTTATATTTTACTTCCTCCACTTAGTGTAGTATTTTTGAGATTCATTCATGTTGTTGTGCCTACTAATATTTTCTCTTTTTATTGCTGAGCAATGTTCTATTATATGGATATACCATAATTTGTTTATCCATTCCCCAGTGGACATTTGGGTTACTTTCAGTTTTGGGCTATTATGAATAATGCTGCTGTGAACGTCTGTGTATTCATCATTGTATGGACCTATGCTTTCATATCTCTTGGGTAGATATCTAGAAGTGCAATTTCTGGCTCATAGGACAAGTGTATGTTTATAAGATAAATACCATATTGGTTTTTAAAGTGACTGAATTTTGATATGTTGTAGTTTCATTTTCATTAAATTCAGTGTGTGTTTTTTTTTTTTTTTTTAATGAGACTTTCCCATTGACCAGTGGATTACTTAGAAGTGCATTGTTTAAGTTTCAGGTATTTGGAGATTAGCCTGTTATTATTATTGATTTCCATTGTGGTCAGAGAATGCAATGTCTGATTTCAGTTCTTTTAAATTTGTTGAGGTTTGTTTTATGGCCCAGGATATGGTCTATCTTAGTATATGTTCCATGGGCACTTGAAAAAGAATATATATTCTACTGTTGTTGGGTGGATTGTTCAATAAATGTTGATTAGATCCCGTTGGTTGATGGTGTTGAGTTGTTTCTCTTTGTTGCTTTTATTTGAGGAGTGTTGAAGTCTCCAACTGTAATTGTGGATTTGTCTGTTTCTTCTTTCAGTTCTCTCAGTTTTTCCTTCCAGTATTTTCCAGCTCTATTGTTTGGTGCATACACATTTAGGATTGCTGTGCCTTGTTGGAGGAGCCCTGGTGGTATAATAGTTAAGCACTCGGCTGATAATCAAAAGGTCAGCAGTTCGAACCTACCAGCTGCTCCTCAAGAGAAAGATGTGGCAGTCAGCTTCCATAAAGATTTACAGCCTTGGAAACCCTATGGGGCAGTTCTACCACATGTTTACGCTAATCATGAGACCTCCCGCCATGAGGCACAAGTGCCGCCATGACAATCCTCTTCCACATTTGCTGTAAAGAAATTAACATAGTATGTTTACAAAAATATCTCATGGGAGGAGGGCGTGGCCAGCAAACAAACACAGAAGGCACTCCTTATTTGTTTACAGATATGGTACTCTGTCCTGTAGGGTCTCTATGAGTCAGAATTGGCTCAGTGGCAATGATTTATGCCTTCTTGGTGGATTGGCCCTTTTTATCATTATGTAATGTCTCTTTCTGTCTCTTGTAGTTTTGTTTGATCTGCAGTCTATTTTATCTGATATTAATATAGCCATTTCTGCTTTGTTTTCATTAAAATTTGCATTTTTATGTGTCTTTATCCTTTTGTTTTCAACCTATCTATATTGTTATCATACTATAAGGTTGCTATGAGTAGGAATTGACGCAATGGCAATGGGTTTGGTTTGGTTTGGTTTGTTTTATATTGCTATATTTGAAGTGAGTTTCTTATAGGCAGTATATATAGTTGGGTCATCTTTATTAATCTACTCTTCCGGTCTCTGTCCTTTAATTGATACATTTAGACCCTGTACATCTAATGTAATTTTTGACATGTTAGGGCTTAAGTCTGCCATTTCATTTTTTGTTCTGTTTGTTCTCACTGTTTTTCATTTCTTTGTTTTCTTTTTTCTGTCTTCTGTTGGGTTACTTGAACATTTCTTTAGAATTCCATTTTGATTTATCTGAAATGTTTTTGAGGAGCCCTGTTGTGCAACAGTAAAGTGCTCGGCTGTTTACTAAAAGGTCGGTGGTTCGAACTCACCAGCAGCTCCACAGGAGAAAAGACCTGGTTATCTGCTCCCTTAAAGATTATAGCCTAGGAAACTCTATGGAGCAGTTCTACTCTGTCATATATGGTCGCTATGAGTTGAAATCAACTCAATGGCACACAACAACAACAAAGTGTTTTTGAACGTATTTCTTTGTACAGCTTTTTTAATAGTTGCTCTAGTATTACATTATATATACATAATTTACCACAGTCTACTGATGTCATTATTTTATCAGTCTGTGTGAAGTATGTCCCTTTACCCTCACCCTTTTATAATATAATTGTCTTAAATATTTCCTCTACATATGTTTAGAACCAGAGAGTGTTATAATTTTTGCTTCATCTGTCATACATAATTTAAGAAACTCAAAACATGAAGGAAAACCTATTGTATTTACATATATTTTTGCTTACTGTTTTGTTTTTCCTTCCTAATATTCCAGGATCTTTTCGTTTGTTGTTTCCTTTATGTTTAGAGAACTTCCTTTAGCCATTCTTTTAGTGTGGATCTGCTGGCAACACATTCTCTTAATTTTCTTCACCTGAGAATGTCTTGATTTCCCCTTCATTCTTGAAGGATATTTTTGCTGGATATAGGATTTTGGGTTGACGGTTTTTTTCTTTCAGCACTTGGAAAATCTTGTTTCACTTCCTTCTGGCCTCTGTGCTTTTTTATGAGAAATCCATTGTTACTCAAATTGCTCTTCCCCATAGGTAAGATACCATGTCTCTCTCCCTGCTTCCAAGATTTTTCCTTTGTTTTTAGAAGTTTTACTATCATACGTTGGTATGGATTTCTTTAGATTTATTCTGTTTGGGGTTTGCTCATATGAATATAGGCCTATATATGAACTCTTTTATGTTCCATTGATATATATGTGTTCTTCTGCCAGTACCACACTGTCTTGATTACTGTTACTTTATAATGTGCATTGAATTTATAATTATAGGCATAAATATGAATTCTCCAGTTTAGTCATTCTTTTAAAAAATGTTTTGGCTATTCTAGGTTCTTTGACTTTCTATATAAATTATAAAATCATCTTCAAAGAAGCTATTAAGATCTTGATTGGGATTGCATTAAATCTATAAGCAGTTTGGTGGGAATTACCATCTTGATACTCACTTCATGAGGAGTCAGTATTTTTCAACCATGAACATAGTCCATCTCTCCATGTGTTTAGGTCTTTTATAATTTCCCTTTGCAGTATTATGTAGTTTTCAGTTTCAAGGCTTGCACACCTTTCATTAAATTTATTACAAAGCATTTTGTTTTTTTATGCTGTTGTAAATGGAATTGTTTTTAAATTTAATTTTCTAACTTTTTATTGCTAATATATAGAAATAAAAATAACTTTTGTATATTGACCTTGTATTACGTTGTATTCTGCAGCTTTGCTAAATTCACTTATTAGTTCTTGTAGTTTTTTTATAGATTCCTTAGGGTTTTCTACACAAAAGATCATGCCATCTACAAATAAGGATAGTTACACATTTTATTTTATTTTCTTATGTTATTGCATTAGAAAAAGAAACATTAAATAGAATTTGTCCTGATTTTAGCAAGAAAGCCTTGAGCCTTTCACTCTTGAGTATAATGTTAACTGTAAACCAAACCAAACTAAATCTGTTGCCATCAAGTTGATTCTGACTTATACCGACCCTGTAGGACAGAGTAGAACTGCCCCATATCATTTCCAAAGAGTGGCAGGTGGACTCAAACTGTTGACATTTTGGTTGGTATCCGAGCTCTATGCCCTTAATGACATTCCCTTTTTCTCAGAATTTATTGAGAATTTTTATCATGAAAGGGTGTCAGAATTTGGCAAATGCTTTTTCAGTATCTATTTAAGTGATCATAAAGTTTTTCTCCCTTATTAATATGGTGAATTATATTGATTTTCATAGGTTAAATCAACTTTGCGTTCTCAGGCTGAACCTCAGTTGGTTGTGATATGTTAATCATTTTAACATATTGTTGGATTTGCTTTGCTAATTTGTTAAGAATTTTTATAACTATGTTGATGAGGGATAGTGATTTCTAGTTCTTTTTTCTTGTGCTGTCTTTTTTTTTTTGGTTTTTAAATAAGAGTAATAGTGGCTTCATACAAAGAGTTTGGAAGTGTTTACTCCTCTGTTGTCTGAAAGAGTTTGTGTGAGACTGGTATTATTTCTTTGTCAGTGAAGCCATCTTACCTGGAATTTTTTTTATTGTGCTTTAAGTGAAAGTTTACAATTCAAGTTAGACTCTCATACAAAAATTTATACACGCATTGTTATGTGACCCTACTTGCTCACCTTATGCTGTGACAGCACAGTCCTCCTTTCCTTCCCAGATTTCCTGTGTCCATTCAACCAACTCCTGACCCTCTCTGCCTTCACATCTCACCTCCAGACAGGAGCTGCCCACTTAGTCTCATGTATCTACTTGAGCTAAGAAGCACACTCTTCACAAGTATCATTTTATGTCCCATAGTCCAGTCTAATCTTTGTCGTAAGAGTTGGCCTTGGGAATGGTTTTAGTTTTGGGCTAACAGAGAGTCCGGGGGCCATGTCTTCTGGGTCCCTCCAGTCTCAAGTGAAACCATTGAGTCTGGTCTTTTTACTAGAATTTGAGTTTTGCACCCACTTTTCTCCTGCTCCATCAGGGAATCTCTGTTGTGTTCCTTTTCAAGGCAGTCATTGGTGGTAGCCAAGCACCATCTAGTTCTTCTGGTTTCAGGATGATGGAGTCTCTGGTTTATGTGGCCCTTTCTGTCTCTTGGGCTAATATTTTCCTCATGTCTTTGGTATTCTTCATTCTCCTTTGCTCCAGGTGGATTGGGACCAATTGATGCATCTTTGATGGCTGCTCACTAGCTTTTAAGACCTCAGACGCCACTCAGCAAAGTGGGATGCAGAACATTTTCTTAGTAAACTTTGTTATGCCAGTTGACCTACATATCCACTGAGAGCGTGGTCCCCAGACCCTCGCCCCTGCTTCTGTGACCCTCGAAGTGTTTGGTTGTATTCAGGAAACTTCTTAGCTTTTGGTTTAGTCCAGTTGTGCTGATTTCCCCTGTGTTGTGTTGTCCTTCCCTTCACTAAGGTAATGCTTGTTTACTATCTAGTTCATGAATACCCCTCTCCCTCCCTCCTCATTCTCGTAACCATCAAAGAGTGTTTTCTTCTGTGTTTAAACCTTTCCTTGAGTTCTTATGATCATGGTCTCATACAATATTTGTCTTTTTGCGACTGACTAAATTCACTCAGCATAATGCCTTCCAGATTCCTCCATGTTATGTTTCATGGATTTATCATTGTTCTTTATCATTTCGTAGTATTCTGTTGTGTGAGTATACCATACTTTGTTTATCCATTTGTCCATTCATGGGCATCTAGGTTGTTTCCATCTTTTTGCTATAGTGAACAGTGCTGCAGTGAACCTGGGTGTGCATGTATCTATTCGTGTGGTGGCTCTCATTTGTCTAGGATATATTCCAAGGAGTGGAATTGCTGGATCATATGGTACTTCTGTTTCTAACTTTTCAAGGAAGTGCCAAATCGATTTCCAAAGTGGTTGTACCATCTTACATTCCCACCAACCATGTATAAGTGTTCCAGTCTCTCCACAACCTCTCTAGCATTTATTATTTGGTGTTTTTGGATTGATGCTAGCCTTGTTGGAGTGAGATGGTATCTCATTGTAGTTTTGATTTACGTTTCTCTAATGGCTAATGACGGTGAACATTTCCTCATGTGCTTGTTAACCACCTGAATGTCTTCTTTGGTGAAGTGCCTGTTCATATCCTTTGCCCATTTTTTAATTGGATTATTTGTCATTTTGTTGTTAAGGTTTTGCAGTATCTGGTAGATTTTAGAGATTAGATGCTGGTCGGATTTGTTGTAGCCAAAATTTTTTTCCCAGTCTGTAGGTTGTCTTTTGACACTCTTGGTGAGGTCTTTTGATGAGCATAAGTGCTTAATTTTTAGGAGCTCCCAGTTATCTAGTTTCTCTTCTGGTGTTTGTGCATTGTTACTTAAGGTTTGTATTCTGTTTCTGCCATATATTGGGGCTCCTAGCATTGTCCCTATTTTTTCTTCCATGATGTTTATCACTTTAGATTTTATATTTAGGTCTTTGATCCATTTTAAGTTAATTTTTGTTCATGGTGTGAGGTATGGGTCTTGTTTCATTTTTTTGCAGATGGATATCCAGTTATGCCAGCACCATTTGTTAAAGTGACTGGCTTTTCTCCAATTAACAGACTTTGGGCCTTTGCCAAATATCAGCTGCTCAAAAGTGGATGAATTTATGTCTAGATTCTCAATTCTGTTCCATCAGTCTATTTATCTGTTGTACCAGTACCAGGCTGTTTTGACTATTGTGGCGGTATAATAGGTTCTGAAATTAGGTAGTGTGAGGCCTCCCACTTTGTTCTTCTTCTTGAGTAATGCTTTACTTATCTGAGTCCTCTTCCCTTTCCATATGAAGTTGGTGATTTGTTCCTCCATCTCATTAAAAAATGCCATTGAAGACTGAGTCCAGTACAACTAGATGGTGCCCGGCTACCACCACTGACTGCGCTGACAGGGATCACAACAGAGGGTCCCGGAAAGAGCTGGAGAAAAATGTAGAACAAGATTCTAATTCACAAAGGACTTACTGGCCTGACAGAGACTGGAGAAACCCTGAGAGTATGGCCCTGGACACCCTTTCAGCTCGGTAATGAAGTCATCCCGAGGTTCACCATTCAGCCAAAGATTAGACAGCCCCATAAAACAAAACGAGACTAATGCGGCACAATAGTCCAGGGACAAGAACTAGAAGGTAGGAAGGGACAGGAAAGCTGGTAATAGGTAACCCAAGATTGAGAAGGGAGAGTGTTGACACGTCGTGGGGTTGTTAACCATTGTCATAAAACAATATGTGTACTAACTGTTTAATGAGAAACTATTTGTTCTATAAGTCTTCATCAAAAGTACAATTTAAAAAAGCCATTGGAATTTGGATCAGGATTGTATTGTATCTGTAGATCACTTTGGGTAGAATTGACATTTTCACAATGTTGAGTCTTCCTATCCATGAGCCAGGTATGTTTTTCCCTTATACAGGTCCCTTTTTGTTTCTTGCAGTAGTGTCTTATACTTTTCATTGTATAGGTCTTTTACGTCTCTGGTTACGTTTATTCCTAAGTATTTTATCTTCTTGGGAGCTATTGTAAATGGTATGACTTGGTGATTTCCTGTTTGGAGTTCTCTTTGTCGGTGTAGAGTAATCCAACTGATTTTTGTATGTTTATCTTATATCCTGAAACTTTGCTGAAATCTTATATTAGTTCCAGTAGTTTTCTTGTGGATTCTTTGGGGCTTTCTGTGTATAAGATCATAACATCTGCATACAGAGATACTTTGACTTCTTCGTTACCAATTTGGATGCTCTTTATTTCTTTTTCTAGCATAATTGCTCTGGCTAGGACGTCCAGCACAACGTTGAATAAGAGTGGTGATAAAGGGCATCATTGTTTGGTTCCTGTTCTCAAGGGGAAGGCTTTCACACTCTCTCCATTTAGGATGATGTTGCCTGTTGGCTTTGTATAAATGCCGTTAATTATGTTGAGGAATTTCCCTTCTACTCCTATTTTGTTGAGAGTGTTTTTTTATCATGGATGTGTGTTGGACTTTGTCAAATGTCTTTTCTGCATCAATTGATATGATCATGTGGTTCTTGTCTTTTTTTGAATTTATGTGATGGATTACATTGTTTGTTTTTCTAAGGTTGAACCATCCCTGCATACCTGCTATGAATCCCACTTGATCATGGTGAATTATTTTTTTGATATATTACTGAATTCTGTTGGCTAAAATTTTGTTGATGAGTTTTGCGTCAGTGTTCATGAGGGGTATTGGTCTGTAATTTTCTTTTTTTATGGTGTCTTACCTGGTTTTTGGTTTCGGGGTTATGCTGGCTTCATAGAATGAGTTTGGAAGTATTCCATCCTTCTCTATGCTCTGAAATACCTTTAGTAGTAGTGGTGTTAACTCTTCTCTGAAAGTTTCGTAGAATTCTCCAGTGAAACTGTCAGGGCCAGGGTTTTTTTTGTTGTTGTTGGGAGTGTTTTAATTACCTTGTCAATCTCTTCTTTTTTTATAGGTTCATTTAGCTGTTCTGCCTCTATTTATGTTAGTTTACGTAGGTAGTGAGTTTCTAGAAATTTGTCCATTTCCTCTAGATTTTCAAATTTGTTATAGTACAGTTTTTCATAGTATTATGTTATGATTTCTTTAATTTCAGTTGGGACTGCTGTGATATTGCCCATCTCATTTCTTATTAGGGTTATTTGCTTCCTCTTGTGTTTTTCTTTTGTCAGTTTGGCCAATGGTTTATCTATTTTGTTGATCTTTTTAGAGAACCAACTTTTGGTCTTGTTAACTGTTTCAGTTGTTTTTCTATTCTCTATTTCATTTAATTCTGATGTAATTCTTATTATTTCCTTTCTTCTGGCGCCCGAGGGCTTCTTTTGCTGCTCTCTTTCTACTTCTTCAAGTTGTAGAGTTAATGTTTTGATTTTGGCCCTTTCTTCTTTTCGGATGTGTGCATTTATTGCTATAAACTGACCTCTGAGCACTGCTTTTGCTGTGTCCCAAAGGTTCTGGTAGGATGTGTTTTCATTTTCATTTGATTCTGTGAATTTCTTTATTCCATCCTTAATTTCTTCTATAACACAATAGTTTTTGAGCAAGGTGTTGTTCAGTTTCCATGTATTTGATTTTTTTCCTTGCTTTTTCTGTTGTTGATTTCTACTTTTATGGCTTTATGGTCAGAAAAGATGTTTTGTAATATTTTGATGCTTTGAATTCTGTTAAGGCTTGCTTTATGGCCTAATATGTGGTCTATCCTGAAGAATGTTCCATGTGCATTGGAAAAGAAAGTATACTTGGCTGCTGTTGGGTGGAGTGTTCAGTATATGTATGTGAAATCAAGTTGGTTGATTGTGGCATTTAGATCTTCCATGTCTTTATTGAGCTTCTTTCTGGATGTTCTTTTCTTCACCAAAAGTGGAGTGTTGAAGTCTCCCACTATTATTGTGGAGCTGTCTATCTCTCTTTTCAAGGCTGTTAGAGTTTATGTATTTTGGAGCCCTGTCGTTTGGTGCGTAAATATTTATTATGGTTCTGTCCTCCTAGTGTACTGACCCTTTAATCATTATATATTGTCCTTTCTTATCCTATGTGGTGGCTTTTACTTAAAAAGTCTATATTGTCAGAGATTAATATTGCCACTCCTGCTCTTCTTTGAGTGTTGTGTTGTTTGCTTGATATATTTTTTTACATCCTTTGAATTTTAGTTTGTATCTTTAAGTCTAAGATGTGTCTCTTGTAGGCAGCATATAGACAGATCATGTTCTTTTATCCATTCTGTCACTCTCCGTCTCTGTATTGGTGCATTTAGTCCATTTCATTCAGCATAATTATTGATAGGTATGAGTTTAGTGCTGTCATTTTGATGTCTTTTTTGTGTGTGTTGTTGACAATTTCTTTGTTTCCACTTACTTTTCTGTGCTGAGTCATTTTTTTTTAAATGTATTTTCTTTTCATCTTTTTCATTGTTGTTGATCTTGTATTTGCTGAGTCTTTATGTTTTTCATTTTGATGTGTAGGATTGTTAGTTTCCTTTGTGGTTACCTTAATATTTACCCCTGTTTTTGTAAGTTTAAACCATTCTTTTATTTCTTTATATCACCTCAACTTCCGCTCCATATGAAAGATCCATGACTACATTTTTTAGTCCCTCTTTTGGTTTTAATGTTGCCATCTTTTACACATTGATGTCTCTGTTTCCCTATTCTCAGTGTTTTAACTTTGATTTATTTTGTAACTTCCCTATCTGGGTTGATACCTGGTTGCTCTGTCCTGTGTTCTAGTCTTGGGTTGTAATCTGATGTTACTGATTTTCTGACCGGAGGACTCCCTTCAGTATTTCTTGTAATTTTGGTTTGGTTTTTGCAGATTCCCTAAACTTATGTTTATCTGGAAATGCCCTAATTTCACCATCACTTTTGAGAGACAGTTTTGCTGGATGTGTAATTCTTGGTTGGCAGTTTTTTTCCCTCAAGGCTATGTATATGTCATCCCATTGCCTTCTTGCCTGCATGGTTTCTGCTAAGCAGTGCTAGTTTAGTCTTATTGACTCTCCTTTGTAGATAGATGACTTTTCATTTATCCCTAGCTGCTCTTAAAATTCTCTCTTCATCTTTGGTTTTGGCAAGTATGATTGTAATGTTTAATGTGACTTCCTTTTGGGATCTACCTTATGTGGAATTCGATGAGCATCTTGGATAGATATCTTCTCATCTTTCACGGTATCAGGGAAGGTTTCTGCCAACAAGTCTTCAACAGTTCTCTCTGTATTTTCTGTTATCCCCCCTGTTCTGGTACTCCAGTCACTCATAGGTTATTCCTCTTGATAGAATCCTACGTAAGTCTTAGAATTAAGAATTTTTTAAAATTCTTTTATCTGATTTTTCCTCAGATAAGTAGGTGTCAAGTGCTTTATCTTTAGTCTCACTAATTCTGACTTGCATTGCCTCAATTCTGCTCCTATGACTTTCTATTGAGTTGTCTAATTCTGAAATTTTATTGTTAATCTTCTGGATTTCTGATTGCTGTTTCTCTATGGATTCTTGCAGCCTATTAAATTTGTCATTATGCTCTTCTCTGATCTTCTTCAGTTCTTCTAGTGCTTTGTCTGTGTGTTCTTTGGCTTGTTCTGCATTTTGCATGGTCTCCTTCCTGGTCTCTTGAAGAGTTTTTTTTTATATTAATCTTTTGTATTTTACCTCTGGTAATTCCAAGAAATTCTCTTCCTCCAGAAAATTTCTTGATTCTTTGTTTTGGGAGTTTTCTGAAGCCATCATGGTCTGCCTGTTTATGTAATTTGATATGGACTGTTGTCTCTAAGCCATCAATAAGTTATTATATTTATCCTTTTTTAAGTTTGCTTACAGTATCCTTGCTTCTTGTTTTGTTTTGTTTTGATATGCCCAAATAGGCTGCTCATGTGAGCCAGTTTGATTATTGGCACCTTTGAAACTCTTAACGTCTTATCACCAGGTGGTTAGATCTGTTACTAGGTATGTGAACCCAGACATCTGTTTACTTTTTTTGTATAGATTCAGCTCAGGCTTCCAGTCACCAAGCGTGTGGTGCAGGCTCTCACCTACAGTCCCAGGCAGGCAGGGGTGATTGGAGTAGGCCCAGGTATCTGGCTGTAGTCGGGGTCACACACTGAGCAAGGCAGGGGGCTGACGGCTGCTCCTGAGTGTCTGGGAGGAAAGCATTTCTGTGTTTCCTAGAGCTCATAGGTGGGTGAGTTTTGCAGCTTCACGATGAGTACCCAGTGCTGTTGGCTGTAAGGACTGGGAGGCAGCACTTAATCTTGGACCACTGTCACAGGTGGCTAGGTGGCATGGGTGGAGCCACCAGTTCTCAGGCCCCTGATGTGGGTAGCTGAGGATCCTGCTTAATGGGCAGAGCAGTGTCAAATGTCAGGACCCTGCAACTTCCCCATACAGCTGATACAGTTGAAGATAGGCTTCAGGTATATACCATGTTGTACTGTGGTAATGAGGGCCTACGCTGTTGAAATGGG
Source organism: Dugong dugon (assembly GCA_030035585.1). Classification (NCBI taxonomy): domain Eukaryota; kingdom Metazoa; phylum Chordata; class Mammalia; order Sirenia; family Dugongidae; genus Dugong; species Dugong dugon. The sequence goes on from CM057471.1 coordinate 75,468,034, forward strand.
CCCACACAGGTCTGTGCAGGGGTGAAAGGCATTCAAAGTCCATGGACCCCTTATGCTTGTGCCTCGGCAAAGGAGCTGTGCCTACCCTGAGTTCCTGGCTTAGGGGAGCTGGTAGATCATTTTTTCCTGTTTCTTAATTTGTTCCCTCTCCAAGGCTGGGAGAATGGCTCAGGGCATGTTATAGGTCCTACTTCCAGCCCAGGGGACTCTGCAGTCACTGATGTCAGCCAGGGCCCTGGTGTAGAGTGGGGATGGGACAGGTGAATGGGAGAGAGGTTTTTCCCAATGGGGATATTTTTGATCCGCGCGGTAGGTCAGACATATGTAGTTATCTTTTGCCGATTGAGCACTGCTTTTCACTGGTTCTAGAGGCCCAAGTAGACTCTCTGCCACTCGGTGTCTCCCATTGTGGAAAATGAGTCCCAAGTGCCACTGCTCGCCTCACTGTGCACGCCAGCCACACCAGCCTGAAGGGTGCTGGCTCCCACCGGGTCAGGTCTGGCGACTCCTTGCTGCTTCCGAACCATCTCTCCCTCCCCCTGCCACTCAGTCTGATTCCTCAGCTTTGCCTTTGATGTTCAGGCCTCCTGAATTGTCATATATAATCGATTCACTTGTTTTTTTGGGTCTTTGTTATAAGAGGGACCACAGGAAGCATCTGACTACTCTGCTGTCTTGGCCCCACCTCTGGAATTTTCTTTGTGGGTATCCTTTTAATCATGAATTCAATTTCTTTCATAGATATAGAGCTGTTCAAGCTTTCCATTTTTTCTTGGATAATTTTGGTAATTTTCATTGTTCAAGGGATTTGTCCATTTAATATAGATTGTCATATTTATATAGGCATTTAAAGCTATAAAATTTCCTATAGATACAACTTTTTCTGCATCTCACAAAGTTTGAGGGGTTAAATTTTTGTTATCATTCAGTTCAAAATATTTTCTAATTTGTCTTGTGAATCCTTCTTTAAACCAGTGATTATTTAGAAGCATTTTGTTCAGTTTCCAAATATTAGGAGTTTTTCTGGTTATCTTATTATTTTCAGTTTATAATTTGATTCCATTCTAGTCAAAGAGCATATTTTGTATTATTTTTGTCTTTTAAAATGTATTGACCTTGTTTTATTGCCCAGGATATGATCTGTCTTGGTATATATACCATGTACCCTAGAAAAGAATGTGCATTCTTTTGTTCTAGGGAATTTGTTGTTGTTGCTGTCTGCTGTTGAGTCTATTCTGACTCATCTCGGCCCTGTATAACAGAGCAGAACTGCCCCGTAGGGTTTCCTAGGCTGTAATCTTTACGGGAGCAAATCACCAGGTCTTTTCTCCTGTGGAGCTGCTCGCGGGTTCAAACTGCCGACCTTTCAGTTAGCACCCAAGCACTTAACCATTGTGCCACCAGAGCTCCTTTTTTGGGAATAGCGTTTTATAACTGTTTAGTCCAGGTAGTTGATAGTGTTGCTCATATCTTCTATGTATTTTCTGACTTTCTTGTCTAGTTTTCTATCAGTTTGATGAAAGAGCAGTGTTAAAAGCTCCAACTGTGATTGTGGGATGATCTGTGTCTCCCTTTAATTTTTCAGTTTTTCTTCATGTATTTTGAATTTGTTGTTAGGTACATACATACTTATGATTGTTATAATCTTCTTGATGGATTGATCCTTTTACTGTTCTATTTCTGACAGTGAATTTTGTTTTGAAATCATTATATTTGATATACCCACTCTAGTCTTTTTTGCCTGTGTTTGCATGTTGTATCTTTTTCTATTCATTTTCTTTTAACCTATTTGTGCCTTTGCATTTAAAGTTAGTCTCTGTAGACAGCATAACGTTGGCCTTGTATTTTTAGCCATTCTGACAATCTTTGCTTTTTAAGTGGAGTATTTATTCTATTATTGATTAATGTAACTGTTGATATGGTTGGGTTTGGAGCTACCATTTTAATTTGTTGCTACTTGTTTTCTCTGCTTTTTTTGTTTCTCGGTTTTTCTTTTCTTACACTATCCTGGTGGCGCAGTGGTTGAGTGTTCAGCTGTTAACTGAAAGGTCAGCAGTTCAAACTGACTAGTTTAAGAAAATAAAAAACAAAAAAAACCTCTTGTGTTTACCTAGATAGTTAACATTTCTGAAGCTCATCATTCTTTTCTTAGTATTTGAGTTTGTCACTGGTATAATTTCCTTTGAGCCTGAAGAACTTCCTTTAGTATGTTTTGTAGTGCAAGACAGCCAACAATGAAATTTCTGGGGTTTTTTTTTTTTCTTTTTAAACTGACAATGTCTTTCCTTTGCTTTCATTCTTTTTTTTTTCCAATGATATTTTATTGTAGTTTCTGTGTAAGTGTACACAGCAAAACAGGTTCCCATTCAACATTTTCTACACATATTGTTCAGTAATATTGGTTACATTCTTCACATTGTATCAACAGTCTCATTATTTCCATTCTAGTTCCGTTCTCATTAACCTAGTCTCACAGTCTTCAACCTTCTAATCTATGCTTTAGTGTGTTTGTTGACCATTTGGTCTCATATAGATGGCTTTTTAAAAGAGCACAGTACTCAAGGGTGATTTTCATTACTTTGTGTGCTAACCTGCCATTTAGCTAAAAGGTGACTTGAGGAGATAGTTTTGGTTCAAGGCTTAAAGAATATCTCAGGGTGATAGTCTCAGGGATTCCTCATGTCTCAGTGGATCCAGTAAATCTGCATTTTTTTTAAATTTGCAGTTCTGTTCCATATTTTTCTCCTTTTCTATTAGCATCCATCTGTAGTGGTCCTGATCAGAATGTTCAGTAGTGAGCCAGCATCTAGTTCTTCTGATTTCAGGGTAGAGAAGGCACTGTGCTTCATGTTAGACAATTACTACCTTCATTCTTTATATACATATGTAAAATATTTTATTGTGTTTTTGGTGAAAGCTTACACAGCAAATTAGGTTCCCATTTAACAATTTCTATACATATTATTCAGTGACATTGGTTACATTTTCACAATGTGTCGGCATTCTCCTGATTTCCATTCTGGTTGTTCATTTTCATTAATCTAGCTTCCCTGTTCTCCCCTTATCTTCTCATCTTTGCTTTAGGGTAAATGTGGACCATTCGGTCTCATATAGATAATTTTTAAAAAGAGTTCAGAACTCACTGGTGATACTGTTTATTTTATGAGTCAACCTGTTATTTAGCTGAACGGTGACCTCTAGCAGTGGTTTCAGTTCCACGTTTAAAGAGTATCACACAGTGACAGTCTCGGAGGTTTGCCTTCATTCTTAAAGATATTTTCTTTGGATATAGAATTCTGAGTTAACAGTTTAATTTTTTTCTTTTGATCCTTTAAGGATATTCCACTCTCTTTTGGGCTTCATGTTTTCCAATGAAAAGTCAGTCCTTAATTGGACCTTCATTCCTATGTATTTGATAAGTCCTTTTTGTCTTGCTGCTTTCAAGATTTTCTCTTTATCTTTGGCTTTTAAGCATTTGATTATGATATGCAGACTATTTTGTTTCTTTTTAGTACTCATTTAGCATCTTACATCTTCAGATTTCTGTGTTTTATCAAGTTTGGTTTATTTTGGCTATTATTTTTTCAATATTTTTTTCTACCCCATTCTCTCTTTCTTCTCCTTTTGGTATTCAGTTACATATGTTGGACCATTTGATATCATCTAACAAGTCTCTAAATCTGTATTCATTTTTTTCCCCCAGTCTTTTCCCTTTGTTCTTCACCTTGAATAATTCTACTCCTCTTTCTTGAAGTTCACATACTCTTTCCTTTTCCTTGCCATTCAACTGTTAAGTCCATTTAGTGAATTTTTTAATTTTACAACTTGTATTTTTCAGTTCTAGAATTTCCAATTGATTCTTTTTTGCTGTCTCTATTTCTCTATTGAGATTTCCTACTTTGTTACTGAGGTTTTTATTCATTGAAAACAAGTTTTATTGTACTTCACTGAGATAGTTATAATAGCTGTTTTAAAACATTAGGTTTAACAATAGGTTAGAATTGAGGTTGAACTAAGATGTATTCCGTTTTCTTGGTTCTTTGTATATTGGGTAGTTTTAAATTGTATCTTGAATATTATGAATGTCAAGTCGTGGAAATTCTAGATTCTGTAGCTTTTCTTGGATAATTGTTGTTTTCTTTGTTTTATCAGGTAATTTTCTTGGCTAGGTTTGAACTACAAATTTGTTTCTTAGAGTGAAGCTCTGGTTTCTTAGATGTTTTGTCTCTAGCTGAGCTACTTTGGGTCTGATCCCCACATTAGTGGTTCAAGGGTCAGTCAGAGATGTTAGTATACAGATTTTAGAGATCTCCCTTGTCTCTGTCCCTTCTAGGATTACCCTACTGTCTTTGGCATTCATAGTCTCCCAGCTCCACTATTCTGGTTCACCAAGCCAGAAATACTCAAGTTTTTCCACGTTTGACCCTACTACCTCTTTGTGCAACATAAATCACAGTATCCAAAGATGAGAAATTGTTAAAGGCAATAAGTTGAAGTTACCCAGCAATAAGTAACAATGATTATAGGAAATTAACTTTCTTAAAAAATAAGTAACATTTTGTCAAAATGATTCCTGAGTATGCCAGAAAGTTCAGTTAACACAATATCTTGATAATAAAAAGGAAAGGAGTCTGTTATTTGGGAGTGGAAGAACTCAGTCATTTTACAGAAAGAAAACCCAGATTCTAATTTTATTTTTTATATATCATCGATGTAACTATTTGCAATAAAAGATTTGTAAGCCCTTTTCTTCATGAATAAATTTATTAATATTTAGCTAGTATTGCCAATTTTTTTTTAACACAACTCATTGTTTTCTTCAAATTCACCATCTGTAGGTATTATAAATCCAGACAAGCAGAGTTCATTTTCCTCAAAACTGTTATATTTACCAATAATAGTTTACCCTCAAATTTGTCTTTTATTGTCTATTATCATTTATAACCTTTTGAATTAATCTTAATACACCTTTTTAGGTATGTGTTTAGATATACAGAAATATGTAATTCTGTGAATAGATACGATTAAAGCTTTAATTATATCAGCACATTAAATAAAAACATATGTATTATATTGGTTTACCATCTTAATAAACTTAACAGTTTCCTTAAGGAAACAGATAGACAAACCACATTTATTATTTTCTATACATACTCCTATTTCTTTGTAACCATTTATATTAATCACCAACTTTAAAGTTTCTGGACATAAAAGAAAACTAGAAGACAGAAAACCAACTGTCTAGAATTTTTTTTTTCCATGAGCATATATTTTATGTCACTTCAACAAATTTTAAGGTGGCAAAATAAGCATAAATGTAACATCATTTAGAGAAATTTGCACATCCAATTAATCAAGTGTTGTTGTTGAGTCAGTTCTGACTCATGGTGACCCCAGGTATTTGTTTATATAAAAATATGGAGTAAGGTTAATTTAAACTATATAGTAGCCAATGTTTGCATCTTTTGCTTAATTAGAAATTTTCCAGGTATCCAAAGATTATTTATCAGTTAACTCAATTTATTATTAGTTTAAGAGTTCTTAAAGTTAGCTAAATATCTGGAAATTATAATTTAGGTGAACATGTTACCATATTTTTATGCTAACAACATGCACCTCCTACGTTTATTTGCCAACCACACTCCCCATTTCAGGTATTTTTGTAAGTGTGCTATGCTAATTTTTTTTACAGCAGCATGTAAAAAAATTTACCATTGTGGTGCTTATGAAAATATCACAGTGGAGGGAGTGGTTGGCACAAATGTAGAAGATGTGCATTATTTGCATTAAAATAGAGTAAATCTTTATAATTTGAAGCATTATAAGAACTTTCAAGATTAAATCATTGTTAAAAGATATCTTTTATTATAATTTCTTTTATTTAAATACAATTTTGTGTATTTGTAGTTTTAAACAATTTGTGGACACAATGAGATCTTATTGGACCCATGTAATTAATGAGGTAATTTAAAAGGTTTAAATCATGAAACATTAAATCCAAACCTTGCATTAATTATTATTGTGCTAACATTTTTATGTTATGATAAAATTAGGAAGAAGCATGTTTTTAAGCTAATAGTGACTCACTCTTATTTGTCCGAAGAGTCATGTCATTATCAGGAATATTACATGAACATTTTAATATAAATAAACCTTCTATAATCATATGTCCAAAAATATTTTTAAAACTTTTGGATTCATGTGAGCAACTCTGAGTATTGGAACCAACCTCACATCTAAATTTTTTCTTCTGAGTTGCAGTTTTAGCAAGGGGAAAGTATGTAAAAGTGGCACAATTTACTGTTTTTCTCTTTCCTATAGAAATTCTAGACTGTTTATCTGTACTAGATATTCCTTGAGTGTATACATAATGACAGAACAATTGTTTATGATTAAATTAATCTCTATAGCTTTCCAAGAAAAGAGAAAAAGAGAGAGAGGAAGGAAGAATTAAATGAGAGAAAGCTGGCTTCATACAGATATGAAAGACCAAGTATCTTCCCTCTGCAAGGAAGGGAGACTTAGATGCAAGAAAACTCACTTTGACATGCATACTCAAGCACACAAGAGCTAAAGTCAGTACAGCTGGTTTAAATAGTAATTCAGGTCCTTGACAATTCCATTAAGCTGTATTCTTAAAAAGCTGGTACTTATTAATCCCTGAAGTAAGGAAAAAATGAAGGTGGTCTTCCATGTTAAACAACATGATCTGTCTTTTAGACAGGCAAGACAAAGAATCTCATGTGGTTTCTTTCCTTTCTGTCATAAATCTAATATGGCTCTTAAGTGAACAGTCTTGTTCATAACAAAAATTTCAGACTGGCAACTGCAATTTCAGGTTGTTTGGTGAAATTATACCAGTTAGAGAGAGAGATGCATGTGAGTTAAAATATGAAGGGAACAGGTGTTTGGCCCAGAGCGCCAGACAAAAGACCCTATGAGAACTGCGATAGTCAGAATGGTGCTTGTGCACTCTTCATGTCTCCAGAACCTGATCAAAGACCAGGCATCACCATGCGAAGTTCCAATGAACCTCTAACAATAGGTGTCTGTCATAATCCTTGGAAAACAAGGTTTATGGAATCCTGGGCTTAATACCATTAATTAACCCCTGAGACTTAATACCTTTTGCTTCACAATGAAATTAGGTCATTCATTCAATCAACCTAACCAATCAATAATGAGAGGCTGCTTACAGGACTAGGCCCCAGGTGTACAAAGATGGATCAGACATAGTTTCAACCCTAGAGGAGCTCACAGTCTGGCTTTGCTTTTGAGCAAAATACTGCTTAAATTGTTGCCTTCATGATAAAATAAATCTGCCTTGGACTCAATCCAAGGTGGTTTAATTATTTTAAAGTAGTTGCATCAATTAGACTTGAATCCCAGAGAGAGCCCATATTGGATTCCAGCCTTCTGGAGAATGTTAGGATTCCCATTCTTATGTTAGTAAGCCATCCAGCCCTATTTCCTGTGAGGACTTAAAAAAAAAAAAAAAAAGAATTCAATAGTTAAAAAAATAATGTAATATAAAAAGGGATACATTGAGAAATCTTACTCTTACCACTGTGCTGCTCTGGTCCCACCTAACAAAGCCGAAGAGCAAGACCCAAAAGGACTGAACTGTTTCCAACTAATTTAACTGCATCTAAGAACAAAGCTGAAGAATATTTTTAGGAATACAGAAATACTGAGGACCCAACAAGGTAAAATTAACAGTGTCTGCCATCCAATAAAAAATTATCAGGTATGCTAGGATGCAGGAAAATACAACCAATTTGTAGATGAATCTCAAGGAATACACAGAAAGAAACTTCTATAGCACTAAACACCTATATTAGAAAAGAACAATGGTCACAAATCAAAGACCTGGGGTTCTACCTTAAGAAACTAGAAACAATGAAGGCAAGTGAAACCCAAATTGAGCAGAAGAAAACGAATAATAAAGATTAATGGGAAAAATTAATGAAATAGAAAACAGAAAAACGATATAGAGATAAGTGAAACCAAAACTGGTTCTTTGAGAAGAGCAGCAAAATTTATAAACTTTTGGCCAGAGTAATCAGGAAAAAAGATTGAAGTGAAAAAAAAACTGCAACATCAGGAATGAAGAGATGACATAACTACAGGCTCTCCAGATATTAAAAGTATAATAAGTGAATATTATTTAACAACCTGGAAGAAACTGAAAATTCCTTGAAAGACACAAACTGCCAAAGTTTACTCAAGAAGAAATAAACAACCTGAATAGCCCCACATCTATTAATGAAATTAAATTTATAGTCAGAAATCTTCCTGCAAAGAAAACTCTAGGTCCAAATGGCTTCTCTGATATATTCTACCAAACGTTCAAAGAAGAGATAGTATTAGTTCTACACAATCTTTCCAGAAAATAGAAAAGGAGGGAACACTTCCCAGCACATTCTATGAGGTCAGCATTACTCTGAGACCAACACCAAACCAATCCATTACCAGAAAAGAAAACTACCCACCAGTACCCCTTATGAACATAGAAAAGTTCTTTTTTTTTTTTTAATGGTGTTTTAAGTGAAAGTTCACTGCTCAAGTTAGTTTCTCATGCAAAAATTTATACACACATTGTTGTGTGACCCTAGTTGATCTCCCTATAATGTGATAGCACACTCACCCTTTGCACCCTGAATTTCCCGTGTCCATTCAACCAGCTGCTATCCTTTTCTGCCTTCTCATTTCTCCTTCGGACAGGAGCTGTGATTCAATAATTCTTAACAAAATTTTAGCAAATGAAATCTGATAATGCATACGAAGGATAATACATCATGTCCAAGTTAACATTTGATAATCAGTCAATGTAGTTTATCACATTAACAGGTTAAAAACACATCCCACATCCCTACGATCATTCAGTAAAAACAGAAAAACCATTTCACAAAATCTAATATCCATTTCTGGTAAAAACTCTCAAATTAGGAATGGAAAGGAACTTCCTCAACCAAAGAGCATCCATGAAAAATCTTCAGCTTACATCATACTTAACGATGATAGAGTAAATGCTTTCAAGCCCTAAGATCAGAAGCAAGGTAAGGATATCAATGCTCACATTTTTCTATATAACATTATACTGGAGGTTCTAGTCAGTCCAATAAGGCTAGAAAAAGGAATAAAAGGCATCAAGATTGGAAGAGAAAAACTAAAATTGTCTTTATGTTCAAATGGATCTGATGGAATCTACAAAAAAGCTACTAGAACTAATAACTGAGTTTAGCAAGTTGTAGTGTATAAATTAAATATCCAAAAAGCAGTTGTATTTCTGTATACTAACAAAGGAGCTTTGGTTGCACAGTGGCTAAGCACTTGGCTGCTAACCAAGCCACCAGCTGCTCCACCCACCAGCAGTTCGAATCCACCAGCTGTTCCATGGGAGAAAGTTGTGGCAGTCTGCTTCCATAAAGATTACAGCCTTGGAAATTCTATGGGGTCAGTTCTGCTGTATCCTGTAGGATCTCTATGAGTTGGAATTGACTCAGCAACGGGTATAGCAACAAATAATTGGAAGTTGAAATTAAATAAACGTACCATTTTCAGTAGCATAAGAAATCTTTAAGAGATAAATCTGACAAAAGACATTTTGGATTGAATTGTGTCCCCCAAAATGTGTGTCAATTTGGCTAGGCCATGATTCCCAGTATTGTATGGTTGTCCACCATTTTCTGATCTGATGGGATTTTGCTTTGTATTGTAAATCCTACCCCTGTGATGTTAATGAGGCAGAATTAGAGGCCGTTATGTTAATGAGGCAGGACTCAATCTACAAGATTAGGTTGTGATTTAAGTCAATCTCTTTCGAGATATAAAGGAGAGAAGCGAGCAGAGAGACAGGGGGACCTCATACCACCAAGAAACAAGAGCTAGGAGAATATCACGTCCTTTGGGCCCAGGGTCCCTTCGCTGAGAAGCTGCTAGCTCAGGGGAAGATTGATGACAAGGACCTTCCTCCAGAACCAACAGAGAGAGAAAACCTTCTCTTGGAGCTAGCACCCTGAATTCTAACTTACAGCCTCATAGACTGTGAGAGAATATATTTCTGTTAAAGCCATCCACTAGTGGTATTTCTCTTACAGCAGCACTAAATAACTAAGATAGACATATAAGACCTTCATACTGAAAACTACAAAATATTGCTGAGAGAAATTATAGAACATCTAAATTAATGGAGAACAAAAAAACAAACCCATTGTCATCAAGTTGACTCCAACTCTTAGTGACCCTATAGTAGAGAATAGAACTGCCCCCTAGGGTTTCCAAGGAGTGGCTGGTGGATTTGAACTGCTGGCCTTGTGGTTAACAGCTAAGCTCTTAACCACTGTGCCACCAGGGCTTCAAATTAATGGAGAGATATACTATATTCATGGACTGATGACTCCAAATGCCAGTTCTCACATTAATCTATAGAGTCAATGCAATCCCAGTTAAAAGTCCAGCAGATTTTTAGTAGACATTGATCAGCTGATTCTAAAATTCATAAGCAAATGCAAAGGACCAAGAGTGGCTAAAATAACTTTGAAGTAGAATAACAACTTTGGAAGATTTACACTCCCTGACTAAAAGTAAATTAATTATTTTAATTATAGATTAAAATAATCAAGACAGTGTGGTATTCACATCGAAATAGACAAAAATGTCAGTGGAACAGATTAAAGAGCCCAGAAATGGACCTTCATGTATATGCGCAATTGATTTTTGACAAAAGTGCACAGGCAATTCAATGGAGAAAAGATAGTCTTTTCAACAAAAAGAAAACAGGACAATTTTTGTGACCTTGGACTGGGTAAAGATTTCTGAGATGCAATATCACAAGCATGATTCTTAAAAGAAATAGTTGGTAAATTATACTTGCTGTTCCCTCTTCCGGGAAGGCACATCGCTCCTAGTTCACTCTATACCTCCTTCAGCTCTTGGCTCAGTTGTCATCTTCAGTGATGCCTTTTCTGATCACCTTATTTAAAATTGCAATTCCAATCCCCAGCCCCACTCCCCAGCCCCAGCATCCCCATCCCTCTTACCTGCTTTTTTCTCCATAGCAGCTTTTACCTTCTTATGTATTCTATAATTTACTAGTTTATTTTGATAATCGTTTGTCTCACCTCACTGGAATGTGAGCTGGGGGGAGGGCGGAGTTTTTTGTTTTTGTTTTTTCCCTGTTTGGTACCTGTTACAACCCTACAGCCTAGGACAGTACCTAGCTCTTAGTAGGTATTCAATAAATGTTTGCAGGCTATTTAATGTTTATTTCCTAATGATGCTGTTTTTGCTCTCAAACAAAACTTTCCCTCAGAAGTGATGTATTCTCAGGTTGTCCTATAGTTTGGTGCCTAGGAGTTTTTAAAATCCATGAGTCCAACGACTTATGTGAGAGATGTTCCGCTCCTTTGTAGGGAGGAAGGGGATGGTTATGAAAGCAGCGTTAGGAAAGGAGAACTGGTAGAGGAGTTCTCAGGCAAAGCATTCTTAGAAAAGAAGAAGTTGAGGACCTGCAGGTTGACTCCTTGTAAAAAAAAATACCTGTATACTTCTTGGGAAGCTTCATATATCCCCATCCAGATGTCAGTATACCCCAATTTGAAGGCTACAACCAGTTTATTTAATCTGATGATGGAAACTTTTGCTATTTAAGCAATGCCACAATGAAGAGAGACATATATATATAAAATATATTGTTGTTAGTTTCCATTGAGTTGATTCTGACTCATGGCTACCCCGTGTGTGCAGAATAGAACCACTCCATAGAGTTTTCAAGCAGAAAGCTTTTGGAAGCAGATTGCTAGTCCTATCTTCCAAGGCACTGCTGGGAGAGTTGGAACCATCAGCCTTTCAGCTAGTAGTCGAATGCTCAAATGTTTGTGCCACCCAGGGACTCCTTATATATTATTATATGTACTAAATTTGTATGTATGTCGATAAGTCTGTAAATCCCCAGAAGCAGAATTGTTGAGTACAAAGGGTGCATGTATTTACAATTTTGATAGACATTGAATATTGCCAAAGTTCCCCTGTCGGGACTTCTTGAGAGCAAGGAATTAGAAATGCAAACAAACTTTACTAAGGAGGATCAGGAGCTATCTTCCCCTTTGTGATGTGCAACCATTGGACAAAGTTAAAGACATTTTTGTAATCTTATAGTGGAAAGCCGAGGAATTAATTAAGTGCTGCTCATTCAGTCCTTAAGAGACCCTGTACAAGCCCGATAGCCCCTCACTCCCCTCTCTTTATGCAACTTACTGGCAGGAAGATGAACACATAGGGTTCTGGACACTGTTTTTCATAAGGTTTTCTGGCCCGGTTGCTCTGGAAGTGATGAGATATGAGTCAGGATTCTTGATTGCAGCCAGCCAGGGCTGATTTTCTGTTTTATGTGTTTTACTGGAGACCTGCCCCTCATCCTCTGGTGGCCCAGCAGCTCTGTGAAGCTTCACATGCTTGATCGTGGACACAGACTTGATAAGGGGAAGTCAATCTTTGGATTCAATGTTGGTATTTGTAGGTTAGCAAATTTACTCTTTCTAGTCAAGAAAATGTCAGTGGTGTTTTTTATTTTATTTTATTTTATTTTATTATGTTTTAGGTGAAAGTTTACATAGCAAATTAGGTTCCCCTTTAACAATTTTTATACAAATTGTTCTGTGCCTTTGGCTACAATTTTTACAATGTGTCAGCATTCTCATTATTTCCATTCTGTTGGTTGTTTCCATTGATCTAGCTTCCATTCCCCTCCTAGCCACCTCATCTTTGTTTTTGGGTAAATGTTGACCATTTGGTCTCATATAGTTAATTGATTAAGGGAGCACATTACTCACGGGTGATATTGTTTATTTTACAAGCCAGTCTATTATTTGGCTGAAAGATAACCTGCATAAATAGCTTCAGTCAATTCCAAGGTCAAAGGGTATCATAGGACAATAGTCTCGGGGGTTCCTCTAGTCTCTATTGGTCTGGGAGGTCTAACCTTTTTTAGGAATTTGAGTCTTTGTCATAGTTATCTAGTGCTGCTATAGCAGAAATACCACAAGTGGATAGCTTTAACAAATTTATTCTCTCACAGTTTAGGAGGCTAGAAGTCTGAATTCAGGGTGCCAGCTCCAGGGGAAGGCTTTCTCTCTCTGTCATCTCTGGGGGAAGGTCCCTGTCATAAATCTTCCCCTGCTCTAAGAGCTTCTCAGCACAGGGACCCCGGGTCCAAAGGACACACTCCGCTCCTGGCATTTCTTTCTTGGTGGCAAGAGATCCCACTCCTCTGCTCGCTCGCTTCTTCCTTTTATATCTCAAAAGAGATTGGCACAAAATACAGCCTAATCCTGTAGATTAAGTCCTGCATCATTAACGTAACTGCCTCTAATCCTGCATCATTAACATCATAGAAGTTAGGATTTACAACACATAGGGTAATTACATCAGATCACAAAGTGGAGGACAACCACATAGTACTGGGAATCATGTCCTAGCCAAGTTGACACACATTTTAAGGGGACGTAGTTTAAACCATAGAAGTCTTGTTCTACATTTTTCTCCCATTCTATCCAGGATGTTCTATTGTGTCCCTGGTCAGAACGGTCGGTAGTATTAGCTGGACACCATCTAGTTCTTCTGGTCTCAGGTTTGAAGAGGTTGTGGTTCGTGTGGTCTGTTACTCCTGTAGACTAGTTTGTTCTTTGAGCCTTTGATTTATTTCATTCTTTTGCTTTATATGAGTAGAGACCAATAGTTGTATCTTAGATTGCTGCTTGCAAGCCGTTAAGACCTCAGACGCTGCTCGCCAAACTTGGATGTAGACATTATCTTTGTGAGCTATGTTATGCCAGTTGACTAAGTTGTACCCCAGGACTATGGTCCCAAGCCCTTTGACCTGGTAAACTAATCCTGCAAGTTATTTGGATATGTCTAGGGAGCCTCTTAACTGTGTTTCCTATGTGGTTTGTTATATACATGGATATATATGCAGCACACACAAACGTGTGTATACATATGTCTACAGATACACCTATACATGCACGTGCATTTCCTCGCATATGCCTTCCTATACACATATATGCGTCCATATCTATCTACGTAACCATATCCATATTTTTTGGTTGGTTTTACTGTTGCTGCAAAATTGTATATGTTGAAACAATGACTGAAATTGTCCCTTTTTCTCATGTACTTCTTAGTGTCTTTATTTACCTTGGTCAGGTTGTGCTGACTTCAGCCATATTTGGGATTGGCTTTCCCATCACCAAAAGTAACAAGTGTCTGCTATCTAGAGTGATTCCCCCTCCCACATCCTCCCATCCCTGGTTTGACTGTTAAAGAACTTTGCTTTCTGTGTGTATACCTAGTCTTGACTTTTTATAATAGTGGGACCATGCAATATTTGTCTTTTGTGATTGACTTATTTCACTCAGCATAATGTCCTCCAGATTCATCCATGTTGTAAGATGTTTCGTGGGCTCCTCTCATTAGTCTTTATAGTTGTGTGGTATTCCATTGTATGTATGTATCACAATTTGTTTATCCATTCATCCGTTGATGGGCACTTATGTTGTTTCCATCTTTTTGTAGTGGTAGTTTTTAAAAATCCCTTGACAATAGGGATCACAATAAAGGGTCCCAGCAGAGCTGGAGGAAAATGTGGAACAGAATTCTAACTCACAAAAAAAGACGAGACTTACTGGCCTGACAGAGACTGGAGAAACCCCTAGAGTATGGCCTCCAGACACCCATTTGATTCAGTACTTAAGTCACTCCTGAGGTTAACCCTTCAGCCAAAGATTAGACTTCCCGTAAAACAAAACGAGACTAAATGGGCACGCCAGCCCAGGGGCAAGGACAAGAAGGCAGGAGGGGACAGGAAAGCTGTAATGGGGAACCCAAGGTTGAGAAGGGGAGAGTGTTGACATCTTGTGAGGTTGGCAACCAGTGTCACAAAACAATATGTGTATTGTTTAATGAGAAACTGATTTGTTGTGTAAACCTTAATCTAAAGTACAATTTAGAAAAAAAAAAACCTTGACAGAGAAAAACAGACCTTGAATTGGATCACATACTCAGAGCCAGGACAAATTACAACAGCCATCTGGTTCAGCCTCCATTTTACACATGCGCTCTGAGGCTCAGAGTGGGGATGTGCCTCACCCAAAACACTCATATGCAAAACAATGACTTTCATCAATACCTCACACCATATACAAAATTTAATGCAAATTGACAGAACCCACTAGAACCCAGGTCCCTGACTCCCCTGCAGTGCTTCTCTCCATTATCCGCAGCTGCCTCTTGTCCACAGCCACCAGTGTTCTTCTATCCAGGTTGGAAGGAGATTTGTATTAGAGAAAGACAACCTGTAGGATGGATTTCTAACACATTGGAGTAACAGTGAATAAAGCTGCTAACTGGTGCTGTTTGTACTTTTTGTTTGTATCTCAGTTAAGGTCTTATAGGGCAGAAGGAAGCAGAGGGAAAGAAACTAAATGGTATAGACCACAAGCACCCCTTTCAGACCGTTAATATAATTCCTACCGGTGTATCATTCTAAGTCTAGTAATGCAGTGCCCTCCCAGTCCCTTAGAGGCAACATGCACAGGGAAGCACCAAGCCTGTGCCCTTGCAGTAGAGTGGCCTCAGAATGGAGCCTTGAGGAAAGAAAATAGTATTATTATTGAGGTATAATTTACATAGGAGGGATCCCTGGGGTGTAGTAAATGTTTAAGCAGTGGACTACTAGCCAAAAGATTGGCAGTTCAAACACACCCAGAGGCACCTTGGAAGACAGGCCTTGCGATCTGCTTCCAAAAGGTCACAGCCTTGAAAACCCTGTGCAGCAGTTCTACTTTGCACGCATAGGGTCTCCATGAGTCAGAACTGACTTGATGGCAACTAAACAACAAAAACAATTTACATACATTAAAATTCACTATTTTAGTGTACAGTTCTGTAAGTTTTAACAATCATACAGTCATGTAACTACCACCACACTCCAGATATAGAATAGAACCCTTCCATCACCCCCAAAATTCCCTCATTCCTTTTGTTGTTAACCCCTCCCTGCAGCCCTGGGCAACCACTGTTCAGTTTTCTGTCCTTAGAATTTTGCCTATTACAGAATGTCATATAAATAGAATTATAAAGTACTGTATATGACCTTTTGAGTCATAGTGCATTTAAGATCCATTCATGTTGTTGCAAGTATCAGTAATTCATTCCTTTTTCTTGCAGAGTAGTGTTCAGTTGGTTGCGTGTACCAGTTTTTTTATTCATTCATTTGCTGAAGGACATTTGGATTATTTCCAGTTTTTGATGGTTATGAATGAGGACACTGTAAACGTTCACATACAAGTTTTTATGTGTACATAGGTTTTCATTTCTCTTGGATAAATAATTAGGGGTAGAATTGCTAGCTTATATATTAAGTACATATTTAACTTATGAGAAACTGCCAAACTGTTTGTCGTGGTGAATGTCCCATTTTGATTCCCACCAGCAATACACACCAATTTGCATTCATACCAATAGCTCCATATTATCACCAACAGATGGTATTTTCTACCATCCTTTTTTTTTTTTTTTAAACTTGATCGTGGCTGTATATATTTTCTACCATCCTATTTTTTTGTAAAATTTTATTGTGGCTATATATGTGTGTGGGTGTGTGGGTGTATGGATATATATATAAAACTGCAAAATATTTCTTTAAAGTGTTGAAAAGAAAAGATGTCACTTTGAGGACTAAGGTGCGCCTGACCCAAGCCATAATATTTTCAGTTGCCTCATGTGCATGCAAAAGCTAGACAATGAATAAGGAAGATCGAGGAAGAATTGATTCATTTGAATTATGGTGTTGGCGAAGAGTACCGAATGTACCATGGACTGCCAGAAGAACAAACAAATCTGTCTTAGAAGAAAGAAGTATAGCCAGAATGCTCCTTAGAAGCGAGAATGGCAAGACTTAATTACGTACCTTGGACATGTTAATAGGAGGGACCCTGGAAAAGGACATCATGCTTGGTAAGGTAGAGGGTCAGCGAAAAAGAGGAAGACCCTCAACAAGATGGATTGACACAGTGGCTGCGACAATGGGCTCAAGCATAGCAATGACTATGAGGATAGCACAGGACTGGGCAGTGTTTCATTCTGTTGTACATAGGGTTGCTATGAGTCGGAACCGACTTGATGGCACTTGACAACAACATCTATATAAAACAAAAGGTTTGCCATTTTAACCATTTTTAAGTATAACTTAGTGACATTAGTTATATTCACCATGTTGTACTGCCTTATGACTGCTTTTTGCTGGGCTTTGTCACTGCAGCTTCCTTAGAGATGAGTCATTCCTCCCTACTATCCATAGGTTGTGGTGGAAATCAAATGAGAAAATGTAAGGGAAAAGGCTGGACAGTATTGAGAGTTGCTGATTGATTAACTTTTGAAATTCCTTTGTTTATTGAAGCTTGAGACTCGTGAAGTATTTGTTGTTTATTAACTCCAATACTTAATTGAATACTTCTCTTTCTCCCAGCACTTTAGAACCATAAATATTTACTACCTGGAAATTTTCCTACAAAGCATCTTAAATATTCTTCCTTAACCTTTTAATCTCAACCAATTCACCATGGCACTTGGTTTCTGTGAGAGATTTAACTGTTGGAACTGTACTGTCTAAAAGATGCGGATGGAGCCATGTTGTATATTTGGGAACTCTCAAAGTCACAGCCCTGCAGGCCTCTAAGAAGACAAAGTTGTAGTTTGGAAAGCTGCAGTTGCTTGTGAGAGATTCCAAGTACTTCCTATGAATGGGGATTGTGTTTCTATGCATTTCAGTATTTACTGTGCCAGATTGCTGGCTTCTCAGATGTCTTTTTTTTAATCAACCTGAGCTACATCTTCCACGCCCATCCAGATCTTGGTCGTCTTAGTTGTGTGCACACAGTCTTTGCCTTACACCTGCCCACCACACATACTCATTAGCTGGAAGACACATTATGTTGGGAGCCAGGAGGTATTAGATCTGGGTGGAATAGTTCCATGCTTACCCCAGGAACACGGATCTCATTAGAAGCATCTCTAAATAAG
Source organism: Dugong dugon (assembly GCA_030035585.1). Taxonomy (NCBI): domain Eukaryota; kingdom Metazoa; phylum Chordata; class Mammalia; order Sirenia; family Dugongidae; genus Dugong; species Dugong dugon. The sequence goes on from CM057471.1 coordinate 75,486,115, forward strand.
ATGCCAGGTACTAGCAACACATATTGTTGTTAGTTGCTGTTGAGTCAGTTCTGATTCATGGCAGCCCTGTGTACAACAGAATGCAAACATTGCCTGGTCCTGCACCATCTTCAGATCATTGGTATGCTGGAACCCCTTGTTGTGGCCACTGTGTATTCTGAGTGCCTTTCAGCCTAGGAGGCTCATCTTCTAGCACTATATCCAACAATATTATATTGTAATCCATAGGTGGCTAATTTTATTGGCTAATTTTCAGAAGTAGATTGCCAGGCCTTTCTTCCTAGTCTGTCTTACTCTGGAAGCTCTGCTGAAACCTGTCCATCATGGGTGACCCTGCTGATGTTTGAAATACTGGTGGCATAGCTTCCAACATCACAGCAACATACAAGCCACCACAGTAAAACACACTGACAGATGATTAGTGGAGCAACACATATAGTATGGTCTTTTTTAGGTTCACGGCATGGAACTGTGGGCCCAAATTGGGTGTACTCAGAATCCTTTGTCTTATCCTTTGTATGACAGCCAGTTAAAAAAAGGTGTTGCAGAGCACATTCATTTTTTGTCTCTTTTTATTAATAGTTTTATTGAGATATAATCTATACACTATAAAATTTATCATTTTAGTGTACAATTCAGTGATTTCTAGTAAATTTATAGGGTTGTGCAACCATAACTACAATTCAGTTTTAGAACATTTCCATCACCCCCAGAAGATTCCTTGTGCCCCTTTGCAGTCAGTGCTCACTCCCATGCCCACCCCCTGGCAATCACTAATCTGCTTTCTGTCTCTAGAGAAAGCCTGTTCTGCACATTTTATACAAATGGAATCACATAACATGTGATCTTTTGTCACTGGCTTCTTTCACTTATCATGTTTTTGAGGCTTATCTATATTGTTACCTGTGTAAGTACTTTGTTTCTGTTTATTGCTGAATAGTATTCCATTGTTTGGATCTTCATTTTGTTTATTCATTCACCAGTTGATGGACATTTGAATTGTTCTAATTTTTGAGCATTATGAATAATACTGCTATGAATATTAGTGTATAAGCCTTTGTGTGGATACATTTTCATTTCTCTTAAGCAGATTCCTAGGAGTATAATTGTTGGATCTTACGGTAAGTTTATCTTTAACTTTTTAAGAAACTGCTGAAATGGACCACAACTACCACAACCTCCACCAAACTGAGCCTAGAACAAGTTGGTGGTGCCCGGTTACCACCACCAACTGCTTTGGCAGGGATTGTAATAGAGGGTCCAGGACAGAGCGGGAGAAAAATGTAGAACAAAATTCAAATTAAAAAAAAAAGATAAAAGACCAGCCTTGCTGGTCCAGCAGAGACTGGAGAAACCCCAAGAGTATGGCCGCCAGGCACCCTTTTAACTCAGTACTGAAGTTACTCCTGAGGTTCACCCTTCAGCCAAAGATGAGTCAGGTCTATAGGGCCAACAGTAACACACAAGAGGGACATGCTTCATAGTTCAGTCATGTATACGAGAGACTGATGGGCACACCAGCCCAAAAGCAAAGATGAGAAGGCAGGAAGGGACTGGAAAACTGGACGAATGGAAACAGGGAACCTGGGGTGGAGAAGGGGAGAGTGTTGACACATCGCAGGGTTGGCAACCGGTGTCACAAAACAATTTGTGCAGTAACTGTTTAATGAGAAACTAATTTGCTCTGTAAACTTTCACTTAAATCACACACACGAAAAAAGAAACTGCCGAACTATTTTTCAAAGTGACTGTACCATTTTACATTCTCACCAGCAACTTATGAGTGTTCCAGTTTCTCCACATCCTCACCAACACTTAGTATTGTCCATCTTCTTGATCATAGCCATTCTAGTGGGTGTGAAGTAGTATCTCATTGTGGTTTTAGTTTCCATTTCTTGAACGCCTAATGTTGCTGAACATTTTTTTTTATTGTGATTTAGGTGAAAGTTTACAGATCAAATTAGTTTCTCATTAAGCAGTTAATACACAGATTGTTTTGCAACATGGGTTGCTAGTCCTACAATGTGTCAACACTCTCCCCTTCTCCACCCAGTTCCATCTCTATTCATCCATTTTTCCAGTCCCTTCCTGCCTTCTCATCTTTGCTTTTGGGCTCGTGTGCCCATTAGTCTTATATACATGATTGAACTATAAGCACATCCCTCATGTGTATTATTGTTGGCCTTATAGACCTGTCTAATCTTTGGCTGAAGGGAGAACCTCAGGAGTGACTTCAGTACAGAGTTAAAAGGGTGTCTGGGGGCCATACTCTTGGGGTTTCTCTGGTCTCTGTCAGATCAGTAAGCCTGGTCTTTTTTTTTTTTTTTTTTTTTTTAATTTGAATTTTGTTCTACATTTTTCTCTCACTCTATCTGCGACCCTCTATTGTTATCCCTGCCAGGGCAGTTGGTAGTGATAACCGGCCGCCATCAATTTGTTCTGGGCTTAATCTGGTGAAGGTTATGGTAGTTGTAGTCCATTAGTCCTTTGCACTAATCTTTCCCTTATGTCTTTGATCTTCTTCATTCTCCTTTGCTCCAGCCAGGATGGGACCAGTAGATGTATCTTAGATGGCCTCTTGCAGGCTTTTAAGACCCCAGTCCCTACTCAACCACAGTCAGATGTAGAACATTTTATAGACTGTGTTAAACCAGTTGAGTTAGATGTCCCCCAGGATCATGGTCCCCAGCCCTCAGCCCAGTACCTTGGTCTCTCAGAGTGTTTGAATGTGCCTGTGAAGCTTCTATGACTTTGCCTTGGTCAAGTTGTGCTGACTTCCCCAGTATTGTGTACTATTTTACCCTTTACCAAAGTTACTACTTACCTACTATCTAGTTATTGTTTTTCCCTCCTAACCCATCTCTTTCCTCTCACCATCAAAGATTGTTTCTTTCTGTGTGGAAACATTTTCACATGTTTTTATAATAGTGGTCTCGTACAGTATTTGTTCTTTTGTGATTGACTTATTTCACTCAGCATAACACCCTTCAGATTAATTCATGTTGTGAGATGTTTCACAGATTCATCGTTGTTCTTTTTCGTTGCGTTGTGTCCATTGTGTGTATGTACCATAATTTGTTTATCCATTCATCTGTTGATGGGCACTTAGGTTTTTTCCATCTTTTTGCTATTGTGAATAATGCTGCAGTGAACTTAGGTGTGCATATGTCTATTTGTGTGACGGCTCTTATTTTTCTAGGATGTATTCCTAGGACTGATGCCGAACATCTTTTCATAGACTTATTAGGCATTTGAATTTTTTCTTTGGTGAAATATCAGTTCAAATCTTTTCCCCTTTTTAAAATGGGTTTGCGTATCATCTTATGAGTGGTAAGTTCTTTATATTCTGGTTACAAGTTCTGTATCAGATATATGATAGAACACGTTGATTTTTATCTTGCTTACACTTGTACCAGAGATTATGGAAAGGGGAAGGGACAGTTAATAGTAATAATAATTAACGTTTAATATATGAGTGTTTGCTACAAGCTGGACGCGAGGTAAGTGCTTCGAAGGATTATTTAAGCCATTTTCTCATTTTTTAAAAGTTCTAGGACTGTTTCAATTGCTTGTTCTTCAATTAACAGTTTTTAATAGAGGAAGAAAAGAAACAGTTGATTTTGGGAATTCTTAGATTTATGCAAGTTAGAACTGGTCTTTTAATGTTAGTTACGATAGACATAGGGCTGTTACAACAGATCTAAAATACCAGCGGTTTAAGCTGGTAGATGTTTATTTCCCTCTCCTCTAAGAGGCTGACATTAACAGTCCCTGATGGGTATGGTGGTTCCACAGGGTCAGGCACCTATTTTGTTACTCTGTCATCTTTAAGATCCAGAATGGTTACTTCAGCCATCAAATCCCCTTACAGGCAGTGGGAAGTGAAGAGGGGAAAAGGGAGGCATGACTATTTCTTTGGTACCCCTAACCCAGAAGTTGCATTCATCACTGACCTAGAAGATCCATGTGTCGCTTCTGTTCACATACCATTGGTTAGAACTTAGTCACGTCTAGCTACAAGAGAGGCTGGGAAAATTAGTCTTTTTTTATGGGGCACTCTGTCATCTACGCCTTAGGGGGTTAAGGCCTAAAACCTAGGGGTTGAGGTCGAGAGAGGAGAACAAATATTGAGGGCCATTGTTGGGCTTGAGGGTTCCTATAACTGGTTCCCACTCATTTTTCATCAAAGAAAGTCTAGTTGATATGCAACTGGTGACCTAAACCTTATTGAGAAGTTAATTTTACTATTGTTTTAGAATTATACCAGGATGTTCTTCATGTGAAATAGTCATAAATATGAATTACTGTTGCTTGTTTTTGTTTCTGTGCCGTTGAGTCTATTTCAATTCGTAGCGATCCTTTGAACAGAGTAGGACTGCTCTGTAGGGTTGCGCAAACTGTAATCTTTATGGGAGCAGATTGCCAGGTCTCTTCTTCAGAGCTGCTGGTGGATTCGAACTGCCAACCTTTACAGCAGAGCTCCTTTATTGTTGCTTCCCAAAACCAAACCAAACCCATTGCCTTCGAGTCGATTCTGACTCATAGCGACCCTATAGGACAGAGGAGAACTGCCCCGTAGGGTTTCCAAGGCTGTAAATCTTTACGGAAGCAGACTGTCACATCTGTCTTCTTCGGAGCAGCTGGTGGGTTCGAACTGCCAACCTTTTGGTTAGCAGTGGAATGCTTAACCACTTCACCACCAGGGCTCCTCTTATGGTGGCTTAGGGAATGTGAAAATAACTTAGTGATTACATTAGATTTTGGAATTGCTGTGTATACTAGCTGATAGGAAGGGTGGCAAATAAGAGGACAGCTTTTTCCAGGTCTACGTTGAAAGCAAACCCTTTGTTCTATAGTTTTCAAGTGGCTGCAGGACCACGGACCTGTCCCTTTCCTTCTGACATCACCATAATGTCACTTAATGAGAGTTTTGTCTGTGTTAGCTACAGCAGTTCTTCTCCAGTTAATATGTACTTCTGGATTAGTATGCCAGATCTGTCGCTTTAAGGAAGAAAAAGTGAGGTACCATTTCATTTAGAGATGGCATTGCTTCTTTAAGAATAACAGTGATTTCTAACAAGTGTATGAAAGAAATATTCAGGTTCCATTTGCCCTTTGTGTATATTTAAAACCTTGACAACAAAACAAATTGATACTGAATGTTTTGAAGAAACAATCATTCAGGCTCCTTTAGTATATCATTTCTAGGTTTTCAAGCCTTGGTAACAATTACCAAGAAATTTGCTTTCCCGGTTTCAGCTCTAGGCTACTGAGAGGATCCGAATACTGAGGAATCCTGTATTTTTACAGCTCATTTCAACTGCCCCAGAGATAACTTGGATAAACATGGGCTCCTCCACATACCTCCTAATCCCTGCTGGGTCTTACACTGTGGGGAGGTTCAGACAACTTGTTTTCTTTCCCTTCTAGCCCTTCTCTCTACATTCCCCTCCAGCTGCCTTCTCTCCCCCCCTCTTTCACCCCCAAATGTAATGTGATCTCCTAGGCCTGGTCTGCTGCTTTTGCAGATTCTTGCAGTCTTAGAGAAAGAGAGGGGGAAATATTAACCATTGCTTTACCAGTTTAAAGTTAACCAAACTTTAAAAGCCAAAAGTGAGGCTGCTGTTTCAAAACGAAAGTATTGCTTATGAATAGTCATTGCTTGTGCTTTTCTGTATCCATTGTTCCTACTCAGTGTGCTTAAGTTATATTCTTATAAATCTCATTACACTTCAAGGTTTGAAGCCTTTAAGATTTTTCAAAGTTGAGACACTATAATTTATTTGTTTGTTTTGTAGCTGCCTTAATCTTTATTCAATATTCAAATTAAAAACAAGCAAACAAGATTTTCAGTGATTAAAGTACAATTCTTTGGGATTTATTTCAAAAGTTAACCAAAGTAAAGGGACAAAGATTTCACGAAAACATGCAAAACTTCTTTAAATTGAATTCAAGCACTTACAGCTTACTAAGAGTATCTTAAACTATTTTTGTTTAATAATATTTCTGTTTATAATTTAACTTTAAGGTACAGTGTTGTGACTGTATATAAGAATTCAGAGTGTAGTTGTCTGTTTTCACCAGCAGCAAAATTAAGATCTGAGACTTGTTGTTTGCAACAGATTTTAAGTAGTTTTTCAGCCTGGTATCCTAAAACTTGCCTGTGAGTCAGAGTTGACTTGATGGCAACAGATTTGGTTTGTTTTTTTAGTATGTGTCATGTAATGGAAAGTAATCTTACCAGGGAGTTTGGAGATCTGGGTTCTTCTCTTGGCTCTGCTGCTAACTTGCTATGTGACCTTGTACAAATTATTTAACCTGTCTGTGCCTCAATTATCTCATCTGTAAAGTGGGTAAAATAGATTTTGATTAAAAATGATTAAAGATAGAAGACCTGCATTTATCTCTGTTCCTACTCCAGACACCACTGAAAGGACAATAAAAAGATTTTGTTTAAGTGTAAATGCATAAGGACAAAAGAACCCAAAAGAAGACAAAGTGTATAAGAAAGTTCAGCACATTTTTAGAAAATGGAAAAAAATCAAGAGTGGTGATAGACTTAGCAGAATCGAGGAAGCTGAAGCCTAACCTCTTCTGAGAACGAGATTGATTAGAAGTGAGCTAATTTGCTCCTAAGAACCTGGGAGAAGCTCAGAAACTAGAGGCATCAGTAAGCAGGGAGTGAGGCTTGTAGCTGAAAACAGGGAGATCAATTGAAAGTCTGTAAAAGGAGTGATTAGATTCCTCAACCCTCCACACCCCCAACCCTCTGTCTCTTTCCCACTTGCAGGAGACTAGAGCTATTATATTGAGAAATTGAACACTAAAGGCTTTGGACTCGGGGGCATTACCCCCACCTGGGACTGGGTAAGACACTGGGCTAAAAACAGTGGGATAGGCAAGAGTGAATTTAAAAAAAAAAAAAAAAAAAAAAGTCTGCACACTGAATAGTAGGATTCCTAACCCTCTTCTAATACCTGTTAGCCAGGGCAGTAACAGAGGAGATTGGAAAAATCTCTTATTGCAGGGTGGGACGGGGTGGGAATTGAATGGCCCTAGAGAAAAGCCCTACAGATACCAACATTTGGGGATTCTCCTGATGAAAGAATGAGCTCACCACCTCTCTTCATTGAAATCTATCAGTTGTTATGCCCCTTCCGTGAAGACAGAACTTGCAGTTAGCTTTTTAGTGCTTCACTCATATATTGAATGGACAGCCAAATTTCTCTAGACATTGAAGAATAGTTTCTAATGTGAAAGATAAAGGGTAAAACAAACAGAAAACAGGAACTTGGTGGAAATAAAGACAATGCAGGAAACAGCAGAGTTCAAAAAACTATTATTGTTTGCTTTCCTCAGAGCTATTGCAAACATCAAACAACAGAATGCTATTAAAAACAGTAACAATCAGAATAAGAATGAGCTCTTTAGTATTGAAAACTTTGTAGCTGAAATTTAAAATTCAGCAGAAGACTTGGAAAGGAGTCAGTTTCAGAAAGCAAAAACATAAAGACAAAAAAGTGGATAATAAGAGAGAAAAGTTAAGGAAAACAGAAACTCAATCCAAGGGCATTAGTATCCATCTGGTAGGAATTCCAGAGGGGTCCCTGGATGGTGCAAACAATTAACAGGGCTGCTCACCGAGAAAGGTTAGAGGTTCAAAAGGCCTGGCTATCTACTTATGAAAAATCAGCCATTGAAAACCTATGGAGCACAGTTCTACTCTGACATACATGAGGTCACCAAGATGCCAAATCAACTCGACAGGAACTGGTTACTGCTTTTAAGAATTCTGGAAAGAGAAAACTGGGGGAACAAAATGGAGGGAAGGAAGCTAGCAGATAGAAGGAAAGTATAAGGAAAAAATTCAGAGTTTAGTGAAGTGAGTAGTTTTCCAGGGCTAAATGACTTAAATCTCTGGATTGAATGGGCCCTCTGAGTGCCTGGCATAATATATGTAAAAAGACTCATACCAAGCCATATTATTGTGAAATTTAAGAGTACCAGGATTGTTAAAAGATTCTAATAGATTCCAGGGGGAAAAGCAGGTTATTGTATAAAGGATCAAGAATCAGAATGGAATTGCATTTCTAAACAAAAATACTGGAAACCAGGAGATAGTGGTGAAATGCCTTCAAAATTTATTGGGGAAGATTATTTTCTTTCTGGAATTCTATACCCAGCCAAACTGTCAAGGTAGAAGAAAGACATTTTTTAGACATCCATCGTCCTCCCTTCCTCCTCTCCACTCCCCCCACCACCCCTCAGGAAGTTACTGGAGATAGACACCAGTAAACTGAGAGAATAAGTCAATAAATGAAGTGAGACTTTTTAAAATGTATTTGAAAAAATATTGTTTGACAGATCTTTGAAGTATTTGGAAAAAATAGTAATAGGTACATAGAAGACTAATCAAATGAAAAAAAAATCAGGCAATTAATATCTCCAGGATAAACAAAGTTTTGTAATAAAGGAAACAGTAGTAGTATATTGTTGGCTAGCAGTGAACAATATTTACATGGTCATAGTAATGTAAACTCTGACTCTTGACTTAACCAAAAATTGTGATGTTACTGTTTTGTAGGTTGGGGGTGGTGATAGTATAATCCTACCATAAAAAGTTAATAGATAATGTGTAAAGTTGATGAATCCAGAAACAGCAATCTGAGTGTATTATTTAGAAATCTGAAGGAGGCTGCCTCTGAGGAAACAGCCTGGGGAATGGAGTCAGGGAACTGTTGTTTTTTTATTATAAGACTTTTAGTATTGTTTGATTTTTAACTATTAAACATTTGATAAAAATGTGCATAATACTAGTTTCCTTCTAGAGAAAAATTGTTCTAGCAGTTATGTTTAGACTTGTTAATTATAAAAATATAGTAGAGTCTTCCTATAATGAGATTTTCTAGAAAGTAGATTTAAGGCAGTTCAGATTCTAGATTGTAGATCTAAGGCAGTTTGGATTTGGCCCTTAACTGAAAATTGTAGCCTTGGAAATACTAAGGGGACTAACGAAAGAATCAGTGTCATCTGAAAGACAGTCCTATATGCAGCGTGCACACTAAGTACTGGGCCTGAAATGGTTCCCATTAAAGATGTGGGGGTGTGGCGTTTGGTTTTGCCACAGAGCTGTGGTTGCAAAACTTTGGCTTTAGGATTAAAGGTAGGACTTTCTGTGACATTTGAACCTTGGTTGCTACTCCTTCCGCATAGCTAGTGTTTCTTTCCCTTAATAAAATAAATTAATTTCCTTGTCCCTTGGAAAACCTCCAGATTCTGCTTTCACTCCCTCAGACTGTGCTTTCTGGAATCATTTTCACATATCACATTTGTTAATTTTAGCTCTTGACTTAGTCCCAGTAAGACTTGGTCAGGAACACAGACCATCACCTGATAGAGTAATAGACCCCTTTTGGAAATAACAATAGTTACCATTTTTTGAGTACCTACTATGCACTGGACATTTTCCATACGGTATTTCTAATCTTCCTAACCCTGAGAGATACCTACTCTTATGACCAACCCCCATTTTGCAGATGAAAAGATTGAGACTCTAAGAGGTGAAGTCACTTGCCTAAGTCACCACAGTGAGTGGTAAACCTGAGACTCAGAACTAGGCTTGTGTGGTATCAAAGCTCATGCAGCTGCCACTGCATAGCCTCCCCCAGATGCCTGGTTTGCCCAGGCCAGATTCATCAAACCTTTGTGACCAGCAAGTGGAGCTGTCTTATTAAATAATTATGAACTTAAAGGGATGCATATGAGTCTTCATACAGTGGCGGAAATGGATGTGATTGACAAGATCTTCTTTTAAGCTCTAATCTTCCTTAGTTAGACATACACTGGGCCCACAGAGCTAGAGAAACAGGCAATCTCTCACTAAACCGTGTTTGCAGAATCAGAGGAAGTGAACTTTGTTAGGATGTGCATGTGAAATAGCATGTACCTACCTCACGATCTTTGCTCCTTCCCCCTAAAATTATTGGCTGAGCTGGGAACAGTGAAGAAGTCAGTCAGACTTAAGATCATCTGATTGAGAGGGGGGGGGGAGCCTCAAAGCAGGCCTCATGTCAGATTCACCCATCACCCCTTTCCACATCTACTCCCCACCCCCGCATCCTGCTGCTCTGAGGTGGTGCTTCAGCATCCTGTATCTTTCCCTTGACTCACTTCTATTGTGGGCCCCTGCTCCTTTTTTTTTTTTTTTTTTTTTTTAAAATAGAACTGAACTACAAACTTTAAAAAATTCAGTCTTTATCCTAAAATCTTCGGAGAAGAGTTCTCTTTTGATAACTTGTTCAAGAGTTACACATTTCTTAAATTCAGAAATTTCTTTCAAATGAATAAATTTTAGAAATATCCATTCCTGTTTGTCCTATTTCAAGTGAAAAGAAGAGCCAATTCTCTTCCCTCTTCCAAAACAGTGGTTTTCAAACAGGTATGCACACAAATCATCTGGAGAGCTTGTTAAAATGCCGATCCCTGGGCCCCATTCCATATATTCTAATCCTCTAGGCCTAGAATGGAAACCAAGAATCTGTATTTTAAGCAAGCATCCCAAGTGATTCAAAGTAGGTTGTCTGTGGACCAGACTTGTAGAAACACTGCTCAGATACCTTAATATAATTAAGAACTTTTATTCTTTCTTGGAGCCCTGGTGGCACAGGGATTAAGAGCTACAGCTGCTAACCAAAAGGTCTGCAAATTCGAATCTACCAGCCACTCCTTGGAAACCCTGTGGGGCAGTTCTACTCTGTCCTCTAGAATTGCTGTGATTCTGAACTGATGACAACGGGTTTTTAAAAATTTTTTCTTAATATCCATAATGCATTTTAAAATACTCTTACATAGCTCTGATCCTTTGAATTATTTTCTTTTAAAGACATTTTCCGACATGTAATAATTTTTATTTCATCCTCTGGTATTGCTCGTATTATCCACCTTTCACTTCAGTTGGAAATTATGTGATGTTTTGGAAAGTTCTAGAGCTTTGGACTTCCTAGCTGTGTGATTTTGGACAGATTATTTACTGCTGGCCCCCTCAGTTTCCTTACCTGAGATATGGAAATAAACTACACAAAACTCATAGGACTGTTGTGAGACTTAAGAGTGCCTGGCACATATTAAAACCAAACCTGTTGCTGTCGAGTCAATTCTGACCCATAGCGACCCTATAGGACAGAGTAGAACTGCCCCCATAGGGTTTCCAAGGAGCACCTGGTGGACTTGAACTGCCAACCTTTTGGTTAGCAGGCATAGCTCTTAACTACTACGCCACCAGGGTTTCTGCTGGCACATACTAGGGACACATTGAACACCCATTCCTTTCCCAAACTGAATGAGCTCAGAGTCTTTTTTTTTTAATTTGTTTTTTTTCTTTTAAAGTTAATGGCTTTTAGGTTTTAGGCTGATTAAAGGAAATCTTTCTTGGGCCTTTCTTCACTCTAGTAAGAAGATTGAGGCTCTCCTTTATTTGCTTGTTTAAGAATGCTTTTTGTATCTTGCAAGTAAGTTTCAAAAGCATAAAAAGCTGGCTCTGGAAATAATGAATAATCCAGGTTTGATATGGTAGTGTACAGGTTGATGGTATTTTGAATATTCATTGCCATTAATTCTGAGTGTTTTGCTAAGCCTCATTGATGGCATGGTTTTATACCTAAATTTTACAAGATTTGGACATAGTTTATAAGCATTACTCATTTTAAGAGGATATGAAGGTGACTTCATTTTAGACTCAAGAGCAGAATATTAGTAATAGTTATTAGCTTTTTAAAATAAAATTATATTTCAGTAAAAAGTGCAGTACACGCAGACAAATATCTGGGCCTGTATTAACCGAAACTATTCAAAGATATGGTTAAAATTGCAAAAATGCCTATTAATGTGTAATTCTTGGCATTAAGCTGCCAGTTTGAATGGAGCTCTTTAAATCTGAAACGCTATATAATAACAGACAATGTTATATTTTTTAGCTTGTGTTGGTGTCAACTTTTTGAATTTTATTTTTTGCATTACCCTTGGCTGTTCAAAAATTTCAAAACAACACGAAACAAGTCAGTCAATAGACATTGCACACAGGCTCTCTAGCAGAATGACAGTGTCTCCCAGAATGTAGAAGGCATCCACAGTCACCACACTTGTCACCTGGTGGCCCTGCAGCCCTGTGTTTCAAGGTGATGGGAACTGTGTACTTCTCTGACCTGGTACCACAGCACGTGACCTACTCATTCTAACAGTAGATCTGTTTAGTTGAAGTAAACATATATTTTGTACATCCATCAGAATTTGGCAGGACACTTCTGAAAGGTTAATGACACCATGGCTGAGAGTCTTGAATTTTTGTGTATCTTTGGCAAACTTAAATGAAGATCTTGTTACTTAGCCATTCCTGGTGTACTAAAGATACTCAGGTTTTTGTCCTTACAGGATAGTTACAGGATAGGCTAGAAAGTATCACATGTGAGTCCTACTTTGTTTCTGGGGCTGATCGCGGTAGTCAAGGTCTCTTAACCAAGACTTCCTCTGAAACATACGACCAGTTGCCCTTGAGTCAGTTCTGACTCATGGCGACCCCATGTGCGTCAAAGTAAAACTGTGTTCCATAGAGTTTTTCAGTGGCTGATTTTTCAGAAGTAGATCATCAGGCCTTTCTTCCCAGGCATCTCTGGGTGGACTTGAACCTCCAACCTTTTGGGTAGCAGCGGAGCACATTAACAGTTTGCACCACCCAGAGACTTGAAACATGACAACCTTAGTTATTTGACCAGAGATATACATCTCCAAAGTTTCAGTTTACTTTAAATTTAGTTTTGGTGTGAGGGGGCAGCATAATCCATTGGTTGGGAGCCTGATACTTGGAGCCAGGTAGACCAGGATTTGAGTCTTGCTGTGTCTGTTTACAGCTGTAGGACCCTGGGCAAGGTGCTTGACCTCTCTGAGCTTCAGTTTTCTAGTTGAAGAATTAGGATAATCTATTTTCCTCACAGGATCATTGTGTAAATGTAATGCAATAATGAATGTAACATGCTTGTAACAAGTATCTGGCACATAGTAAGATCTAAATACATGTTAGCTTTTATTATTTATGTGCTATAAGATGAACTAAATTAATTTTTCTCCCTGTTGTAGTTGTCTGCTATTATTTATTTAATAAACTCCTTTTCTTATTGTTATTGGAACTTATCAGATTTTATTAAACTATTTGTTATGGTTGGGTTTCCTGTTTTCTACTGATCTAGATTACTGGTTTTGTGCCAGTAACACATTATTGTGATTATTTTATAGTATTTTATAATGTCTATGATTAGCCCTAACTAGAATTATAAAAAGATTTGAGCCCAACACCACAATGAAATGGATTTTTAACAATGGTATGGAATGGCAGTCACCAAAGGAATGGAAAACGTTCTCTGTTGAAGAAAACGAGGCAAAGAAGGAATGCACTTCTTGCCTCTGATGAATTCTTATTGTGGAAACTAAATTTCTGTCACATGTAATCAGAAATTATGTTTGAATTTGAACTCACACAACTCTTCTGTTTCTAGACCTCTCCAAGTCTGGATGTATGATTTTACGAATCTGTTGCATATTTGTGTAGTTCTCATGTGGGTCTAAACCTGATTATTCATTCCTCAGACACCCATTGAGTAGGCCTTAATCACAATAAGCTCAGTGAATATAACTGAGAGCAGGAGAGGTAATTCCAGAGGAATTTGCAGTATTCACCAGCATTCTTGGTATATACAGTATAGGGTTTGCCTAGGCATAGAGCACAATGGAACTTGACCTTATGTGGGGCATGTTGAGGAAGTCTCATGTCACAATGGAGAAACGAAGATGTTTCAAATATGGAAACGGGAAAGCATGTGATCCCTGAGGGCAACAGCATTTCTCACTGGCTGAGTAACTCCGCATCTTTCTCTCTGGGTGTTAGGATTGTTTTTACCAACGTTGAGAACAACTCAGTGCTGGGCTTGCACTCCTCCTCTCCCCAGTAGAATAGAAATGGGCTACCAGATTGTTTTTGAAAGTGGTACAGTTTAGGGCTGGGTTTTGCCCCTTGAAAACGCAGAAGAGAATCTTCGTTCACCCTCGCTGTCTCAGGTTCTGTCTGCCCTTGACTCCGACCGGCTGCGCGTGGGGAGGGAGCATGGGGTGGGCGGCCCGGCCAGGAAGCGGTTAAGGGCCGGGGGGCGGGCCTTCCTCACCGGAGCTCCAGGGCCCTTTGTTGGCCGTGTCCCGGAGCGGAGACGGGACCGGGCGCGATGGCCGAGTCCGGGCGCGGTCACCCGCGGTGAGCGCAGAGCCCGGCCGGAGAGCAGGGTGGCTCCGGCCCGAGCCAGGTTCCGCCCGACGCCCGGGAAGCTAGGGAGAGCGGGCGCGAGACCGGACGCCGCCAGACTCGGACGCCTCCCGCACACGAAGATGTTGGAAATTTGCTTGAAGTTGGTAGGCTGTAAATCAAAAAAAGGCCTCTCCTCGTCCTCCAGTTGTTACTTGGAAGGTAAGTTCAGGCTTGGGCAGTTGGTAGTAAATTCTGAAGGAGAAGGCCTGCCACTGCTCGGCTTGTGTCTGGGACTCTGTTCTTAGGCCTTGCTTGTTCGCTTGCGCGCGCGCGGGCGCTCTCCCCCTCTCTAGCTTCCTTTCTCTTTCTTTCCCTCGAAAGTCCCTGGGCGCTGCTGGCCGAACGGAGGGAGTGCGTGCTGCAGCCCACGATCGCTAACTCTACGGAGTTTACGTTGTGATGGAGGTGTCATGGGAGCCGCCAACAGCGGGCTTCCCCAAGATAGTTTGAGAAAGTGAACTTCACAGACTATTAATGTTCTTGTTAACCTACGTCGTGTAATTTCTGCTGTTCATTGGGAATTAGGTGTCAAAAGGGTCGATCTGCGTTTGTGAAAACATATGATTTTCATTAAGTATTATGTACAAAGAGAACATGGCTCTACCATTTATGGATACAGAATTTCAAGTGATCTTTCCACTACCCTCCGCCCCCCCCCCCCCAACCCAGTCTTATCTACAGACCATGAATAGGTCTTAGGAATTTTCTGTCTTTTTTTGGGGGGGGGGGGGAAGGAGGAGAAATTCACAAAAGTTAAGAAGATATTTCCAGTGAGTCCAATAGAATACTTGGGAAAAAATCCTCATGTTAGGTTCCTTCAATAAAACTTAAAACCAGGAGCATTTTGCCTTTGCCTCCTTCCACCCTATCCTCCTTTTCTTCTCTAATCCCATTTATTTCTTTTCCTTTTTAAAAAAAATTATCAGCCCTAATAATATGACACTGAAAAAGTGAATTGAGGAAGATGAGTGGTCGTCTTTTTTGTAGCTTTCAGGATGGATATGAAATTGATTGACTTGGGCACTGGTTGTCCTCAGACTATTGCCTTCAGCAGAAAGGCTAACTGTACTTCAGAGATACAATCATGCTTGGATTTCTTTGTCATTTAGTAGTTAAAATAGGAATAGAACTGTAAAGCTCAGTTTAGAAGGAGTAGGATTTATGCTATAGTGCCATGAAGTTCTAATGTTTTTCTGTTTCAAAATGAAATAGAAATAAATGGAAGCCTCGTTAATTTTCTAATCTGCTTTTTTTTTTTTTTTTTAACCACTCTTTGAGTTGAGGGGCTGCCTGGAGTCACATGCAGCTCAGACCATAAATTCCAGTGATAATAGGTGAAACCTGTTTGCTCTTCTTGCCATAAGACGTCTACCACGTTCTCCTTTCCTCTCTGGAATTCTCAGTGCCTCAGAGAAGGCCTTTCTAAATGGAGTAGGCTCATAGAAATTGAGCATTTGGAGGGAGGAGATGGTTTATTTGTCTCTAAAAGTTGGCGTCTTAGAGCCAAAATCATCTTAATACGTTGCTTATTTTCCAAGTTGCTCAAAATTCTGAACACATTCGCATTTACATCTGTAACCAGTTAGTGTTAGGCATTATCATCTCCATTTTGCAGATGGATGCCTAAGGCGGAGTTGATGAATGGACTTTTATGACTGCAGAACTGGAGAAAAGTTTAGGTACAGCTTTGATGTGACACTGCTTTGTTTTCCTAGCAGTAAACGAGATTCAGTACATACCTGGTTGGTTAAATTATTGTTTTGGAAAAAAATTAATGTAAAGGATCTTGCTCCAGCAAACTGTGGTGTCTTAAAATGAATTGTCTACGTCCAAATCTTAAAAAAAAAAAAAAAAAAACCCATACAGCATATTGCCTTGGGTTAAGGCTTTAGAAAGGTACCACTCTAAGAATTCTTTCTCATTATGAGTTTTCCTTATTTCACTGTTATGTTTAATTAGAGAATATAAATGGAATTGTTGTTTTGCAGCTGAGAGAATTTAACAAACCTCAGTGGTCATTTCTTAAGGGCTGGAAGTGCCAGTAATCTCTAGGGAAAAGCAATTGCCAACATCAGGATAAGTAATCCAGCCTTTCCATTTTCACTGCTGTCCTAAATTAATCAGTCAGTGTTTCTTGACCACTACTTGGGGCTCAGGCATCCCAGGTCACAGAGAGTTAAATATGATCAAGTTTTCCCTTGTTCTATTAAAGAAGGTTCGGCTCTCAATCCAGTTTGATCAAGCATGTTACCTGCTACCAGGCCTAGCTGTCACAGCAACAGTAGTATAAACGTAAGAATTTTTTTTAAAATATTACTTTATTGTGTTTTAGATGAAGATTTACACAGCAAATTAGGTTTCCCTTTAACAATTTTTATATGAATTGTTCCATGCCATTGGTTACAGTTTTTACAATGTGTCAGCATTCTCATTATTTCCATTCTTGTTTGCTCTGTTTCCATTGATTTAGCTTCCCTTCCCCTCTGTACCATCTCACCTTTGCTTTTGGGTAAATGTTGACCATTTGGTCTCATATAGTTAATTGTTTAAGAGAACATATTACTTATGGGTGATATTATTTATTTTATAGGCCAGTCTGTTATTTGACTGAAAGAAATAGCTTCAATTCCAAGTTTAAAGGGTATCATAGGACAATAAGTCTTAGGGGTTCGTCTAGTCTCTATTGGTCCAGTAGGTTTGGCCTTTTTAGGAATTTGAGTTTTTTTCTACATTGTTCTCGCATCCTACCCGTTACTTTCTATCGTGTCCCTGGTCAGAATGGTCGGTAGTGGTAGCTGGGCACCATCTAGTTCTTCTGGTCTCACGTTAGAAGAGGCTGTCATTTATGTGGGCTGTTAAGTCCCACGGACTAGTTTCTTCTTTGAGCCTTTGATTGCCTTCATTCTCTTTTGCTCTATATGAGTAGAAACCAGTAGTTGTATCTTAGATGACCTCTCAAACAAGCTTTTAAAATCCCAGACACTACTCACCAAACTAGGAAGTAGAACAGTATCTTTATGGCCTGTGTTATGCCAATTGACTAAGTTATCCCCAGAGCCTGTGGCCCCGGGCCTTTTAACCCAGTAAACCAGTCCCTCAAGTTGTTTGAATATGTCTAAGAAGCCTCCATAACTGTGACAATGTTGTTTTTAGGTGCCATCCAGTTCATTTTCAACTCCTAGCAACCCCATGGGCAGAGTAGAACTGCCCTATAGGGCTTTCTTGTCTGTAATCTTTGTAGAAGCAGATGGGGCCCTGTCTTTCTTCCACAGAGCCACTGGGTGGGTTCAAACTGCCAACTTTTTGGTTAGCAGCAAAGCACTTAACCATTTCGCCACCAGGGCTCCTTATGATAGATAACAGTTACTAAATGCTTATTGTGTGCCAAGCACTTTTTTTTAACACTTTTCATGTTTTAATTCACATATTTTTCATGTTCAGTCTATGGTTGTTTCAATTTTATAGATGAGACAAGGCACCAAAAGATTTGGTAACTTGGCTAAAAGGCCACAGAACTAGCAAGTGGTAGTGCTGGGATTTGAACCCATACTGTCTGGCTCCAGAGAGCCCACTCTTAGCCAGTATACCAGCTGTTATTATTTGTCTTCTTTAGAACTCACTGTGGATGTTAAAATGGTATTCTCAGAAATACCCTAAGTAATGCCTGAAATAAGAGTATTCTGTCTTTCTCTTCTAGAAATACTGGTAAAATGATTACCTTTAGAGTAGAATTAAATTTTTTTTTAATGTATATAAAAAAATACCTGTACATGATAAATTCTAAAAGGGTACTTAGTGAAAGTAATTCTCTCTCATACCCAGTTTCCCTACCCAGAGGCAGTCACTCAGGAGTTTCTTGTGTGTTCTTCTAGAAATATTTTATGCAGATACAAGCATTATAACATTTGAATTTGCCATCCAGCTTTGTGAAAATGTATGTTTAGCAGTATCTGTTCACTTTGACCACATTTAGTTTTACAATCCTTGGTCCACATTGAACACTCAATTTTCTGACTGTTTCTTCCCCCTAGGGATGTGAAAGAAAACATGAACGTTAGCCACTTGAATTCTGTTTTACTTTTATTTGTTCATATGTTTGTATTTAAGTACATTGTGCATGAACACTGCATAAATGTGTTAGTTCTGTAGTGTGGATTCAAAAAGTAATGTCTGTGAAATGAACTCTTCTTGAACTTTCAACATTTATTTTAAGGGCCCTTTATTTAAGTGCTTCTTTTTAGCAGTTAACTTTCTGGTGACTGCTTTATGTGGTGCCAGCCACACACATACGGTTTTAGAACTTTTGCTTTACAGAAGCTTATGCTATCTTTCTAAATATGCTCTCCTGAGGTCATCAGATACCTCCCAGGTTTAGTAACAAAGAAAACTTAAGGCTGTTTCTGTAACCTAATAGAAAGTCAATCAGTCCTTTTTCTTTTGGATTATTCACATTATTGATTTCTGATGTGGTGGGCCTTGGCACCGAGCTTTTGGTGTACCTTCTCCTTTAATTTGCATACAAACGCTAAGAGATTTAGGTATTACTATAATACTTTCCCTATTTTATAGAAGAGGAGAAAGAAGGGCTCCAGTTCACTTTGGTTAGAAATAGTATTGAGTTTGGAGTCAGGAGATCCCAGTTTTCCTCTGACCTCTCTGAGCTTCCATTTCCTTACCTCTAAGACAGATAACATCCTCTGTCCAGCCCCCCTCACAGGGCTGTTTCGAAAACCTGGGAGATGTATTTATACCAATATGAGATTCCTTTGAAGTGCCCTATATCTCTACAGTTTTATGGCTTTCCCAAGTATTGTTAGGGTACCATTTTTATGTGTAGCCAGGGCCACTGTAGAGCCAACCAGCCTGGCTCCAACTACCAGCTGTGCTGCCTGCTGCCTGGTGATCTTGAGCAGGTTGCTTTCTGAACCTCAGTTTTCTCATCTCTAAAATAAGGATCATAGTAGCACCTACCTCGTTGAGTTGTTGTGAGATTTAAACGAGATTTTAAATCAGTTGTTTAGCACAGAGCCTGGCACAGAACAAGAGCTTAGCATATGTTAGCTGTTATTTTAAACAAATATTTAGCAATCTAAAATGCCGAGTTTGCCAATCTCTCTAATGGCTGAAGTGACGGTAGAATTGAGCTGAACCCACCCACAGTTTTTCTTGTTAATGAAACAATTCATTTTCGAGTTTGTTTTGATGCATATAATTAATACTTCCTATGCTTGTTTTTAAGCTGGAAAATATTTTCCCTTCCTCTGACCCTTTCTTACTCCAGGGTGAATATTTTCATTGTGGAAGGAAAAAATCCCATTGGTTCAGGGGCATTGACATTTTATATCTCCTTTCCAGAGACAATATTTCCACAAGCCCCAAACATGAAAACTGATAATCTCACACTACTTAATACCTTTGTGAAATCAAGTCATTGTATTTTTGCCAGTGTGGTCACTGATATGAAATAGAAACAGGAAAAAATATTAATAGATAGGTTTTAAATACATATATATGTATATGTATTATGTATATATATGTGTGTGTGTGTGTGTGTGTGTGTGTGTGTGTATATATATATATGTAAAAACAAGAACTTAAGATCAAATGGGACATTGGAAGGATTTAACCTTTCTTCTGAAAATGGTGACTCATAATTAAACACACTGCAGAACCATTTATTAAATAAATTCTTAGGTTTGATTTTTTAAAACTTTTTTTAAATGGGAAATTTTAAACCTGTATCAAAAGTAGGCAGCCTAATAAACTCCCGTGTACTCATCACACAGCTTTAACAATTATCAAGTTATAGCCAATCTTATTTTAACTATATTTCTGTCCCCCCCCCCCCCCCCCATTATTTTGAAGTAAATCCCAACAAGCTTAGAGGTTGTTTTCTTCTATAGTAAAATTATGGTTTCAAAGCCATTAGGAAGAATAGCTTACTAGTCACTAATTTTTGAGATTTTAACTTTGTTCTCAGTTAATGAGAGTTGTTACTCTCCAAAATTGGTCTTAAAACTCTTCTTTCTTAAACCATACCATAGGTACTTTGTTATATTGTGCATGTTAGGTGGTGGTGATGGGGGAGGCAGATGGACAGATAGGGGGAGACAGAAACAGATGGAAGGGAGACGGGGGCGAGGGGGGAGAGAGAACAGGATGAGACAGAGATTGAGAGACAAAAAGACAGGTTGAGGCAGGAAAAGGAAGACAAAGGGGACAGGGACAGAGGGGAGGGCGGGCCAAGAAAAAGAGACCCAGGCAGATGAGAAGAGAGAAAGAGCAAGATCATGAGAGAGGAGAGAAGCGCAAGAGACTGTGAGTGAAAGTGACTGACTGATGGACAGACAGACAGCTGATGGATGGACAAGTGGAGGGAGAGGCAGAGGGAGACAGGTTAGTAACTTCACCTCTCTCTGCTTCCGTTTTCTCCCCTATCAAATGCAGTCATAGTAGAGTCTACATGATTGGGTGATGAGGATTCTATGCAGATAAAGTGCCTGGCACAATACATAGTAGCTATTATTCTGGCACGTTAAATTGTACAAATTTTATCCTCATTTCTCTTAAATTCTTTTTAGAGACCTAACCCTTATCAGTCTTATCAATTCCCAAATGAAGCAAATAGCATTGTATAATGAATACCTTAAAATTGTATTTGTAAGCGGACCATGAGTGGAATTAGCTATTGCTTTTTGCAAAATACCTTCTTTTGTTTACCTTCAAATACCCACATAATGAGACATTCTGCGAAACTGCCTGCCTTTGGGTAGTTCAGTTACTCCAGTGACTCAGATCTAAGGTGACCTGTGAGTCCATGATGAAACATTAAAGGAGCACAGGAAGTGTGAAATGAATGCTTTCAAACCATCACATGCCTGACAGGCAGATAGAGAAGCTTTTCAGTCTGTTGCAGATGGCTTGTGACAGAATAAAAGTGCTTCTATGGTTAGCGGGCTCACTGGGGACAGTTTGAATCTGTGGCCCACGCAGGGATTCCTGGAATGATGGGAGAGTGTGTGGAGGCATCTGGGGATCTCACCTTGCTACCTTGGGAGTCTGTAACAAATCCTGTTTCTTTTGAAAGCACAGAGAAATGTACTTTGACTTTACACTTTTTTTTTTTTTTTTTTTTTTTAAGGATCTTGGCCATGGTTTATATTGCACTTAAAAAAAAAAAAAAATGAAATTCCTAGACCTTTATAAAGGTTTTCCTGGCCAAGTTGCATTTGTTTTTCATCTTTACTCTCTATCATTTCTGCTACTCTTACTACAAGTTAACAGGTTATTAAGGCGCCCTTTTCAGTTGATTTAATGTTTTATCTTGTTGCTAAAGAGACAAGTGCAGAGTGTTCTACATATGAGTTCATTTTAACAAACACCAGGCCGTGCTGTATGCCCTGTGTTGAACAAGGCAGGTACTGAAGATGCTGAGATAAAAAAAGACTTGATCTCTTCCCCAAAGGAGTGTACATCGTTGTAATTACAACAGTAAGAGAGGGGGTAATTGCCCTGTCATGCAGTGTGCTAGTGCCAGGCACACACAGCATTTGTGTAAAAGTACTTTGCATGCAGGATGCCATTGAGCCCAGCCTAACCACCCGACTTAAGTCGGTACCATTTTTCCCGTTTTGCAGTTGAGAAACTGAGACTCAGAAATTAAATAATGTCTTCAAGATATGGTGGTGCTGAGATTTGAGTAAGGCTTGTCCACCCCAGAGCCCATGCTTATTGTACTGCAAGTGACGTGTTGACACGTTCCATACTATGTGATGCAGGGTAATAATAGAAGCAGACTCTCTAAGTACTCAAATGGAGTGGGGGGGGGGGGGTAATTAATTGGGGATGAGAGGGAGGAAGGACCAGATAGAAAAGGTTAAATGGATGTGGTAAGGTCAGGAGGATGAGGAGTAGGTTGGGAAGGGCATTCCAGGGAGAATAAATGGCACTTGTAAAGGTACAGACAGGTGAGGCAGCAAGTTTGTGTAGGGGAAACAGCAAAGCTTGTGAGGAGGCTGAATAAAAACCAAGGAGAGCAGGGGACAATGGTTCCAGACCGGACCCTGAAGGACCTCTGTGCCCACTTCAGAAGCTCTGACTTTTCCTGTAGTACGGGTAGTAATAATAACCCCTACCATTTTTTGATGGTCCGTTACATGCCAGGAGCACAATGTCTCCCATGTTTTTTCTGCAAACTCCCAACTACCCTGCAAGGCACATGGTATTTCTGTTTATCAAAAGAGGAAACTGCAGTTTCCAGAGGCTTCAAACATTGCCCCAGGTGACACTGCTAGTAAATGGTGACAGACCATTCACCCGCAGGGCTCACACGTTCTCTTCTGCCTCTCAGTGGGATTTATAGCAGGAGAGTGACTTGATCAGGTTTGCATTTTAGAAAGATCGCACTGGCGTCAGTGTGGGGGTAAAATGTAGGGGTCAGGGTCAAAGTCTGGGAAACCAGTGGGAAGTCAAGGGTGTGGTGGGGCATTAAAAGGACAGTAAAGATCAAAGATTGGAAAGATTTGAGAGGAAAAATGTCCAGGGTGTGGGGTGTGAACTGACTGGAGTGAGAGCTAGAGGGGCAGTGAGGATTATCCCAAACCTATTCCTGGCACAGGCATGAATGACAGATATTC
Source organism: Dugong dugon (assembly GCA_030035585.1). NCBI lineage: Eukaryota > Metazoa > Chordata > Mammalia > Sirenia > Dugongidae > Dugong > Dugong dugon. The sequence continues at coordinate 75,509,095 of CM057471.1, forward strand.
ACTCGTGGTTTATAGGCTGTTGATACTCCATTTCCGGTAATTGTAGACACTGGCACTAAACCAGACCAAACCTGTTGCCATTGATTGATTCCGACTCATAGCAACCCTATAGAACAGGGTAGAACAGCCCCATAGGATTTCCAAGGTGCAGCTAGTGGATTCGAACTGCCGACCTTTCGGTTAGCAGCCAAGCTCTTAACCATTGTGCCACCAGGGCTCCTAGGTGCTTAGAATTCCTTTTAGTTATTTGCATTTTGGTAGAGGGAGGGGGATAGGGACCATGTGTCTTCAGAAAGGTTAACGTTTGAACTGCTGATAGGGACAGGGTCAGGATGGAGGATTCTGTTTTTACAACTGACTGGCTAAGAACATTATAAAGTAAAATGAATGTAGGGGAAATATTTAAAACTTGGGCTAATTCAAATAACTTTTATTTTTTTCAAGTAGATTTATCTAGAAACCTATTTAATTTATTGCCTATAATGCCTTTAAGTAAAAAGTAATAAAAATGGATTTATCTAAAAAGAAAATTACATAATTTGAACTTCTCACCAATTCATACTGGCCTTATTTCTAGGCTCCTCTCCCTGTAAGGTTGCTAGGGTTTTACTGAACCAAACTGAAAGACCCTTGGAGTCTCGGATAGAATTCAGGGGCTCCATGCCCTTGGATGGGAAAAAATTAAAGCTTTATTTTACTAAGCTCTAACTGAAATTTAGCATTTCCTTTTTTAAAATAAAAATATGTAACTACAGCAGTATTAGCAGAATGTGTGACTTAGTCACCAGTAGAAATCACAGATATTGTCATATCGCCTAACGGTTGAAGGTATCATTTACATTCATCAGGACTTTAAAATGGTAGTAGTTAGGTAGCGCAATGATTTAAGTGCTCAGCTGTCACCTGAAACATGAGCAGTTTGAACCCACCAGGGGTTCTGTAGGAGAAAAGACCTGGCAATCTGCTCCCATAAAGATTACAGCCTAGGAAACCCTATGGGGCATTTCTTCTCTGTCATATAGGGTCGCTGTGAGTTGGAATTGACTTGAAGGCACACAACACCTGCCATTGTTTTTTAATACGTGAATAAAGAAGCTTATATTAATGCGTTAATAAAGAAGTACTGTATCACAAATCCATTAAAGTATTTTTATGACTATTTCAATATAATTAGTTTCCTTGGTAATCCTCTGTATTTTATTTTATGCATTTACAAACTTTTTCCTGAGGAGTCCCTATGCTTCACCAGAGGGATCCACGGCATGGCACAGATGAAGAACCCTGCCTTGGTGGCCTCTGTGTCAGGCTAGCCTTGGATCTGCATGTCATCCTCCTCCCTTGCCAGGCACTATCTTGTTTATGGTCAGCCTCCTTTCCAACCCAGTGAGGTCTCCCTTTCAAACTCCTGGCCCTCAATGTCTGTGTTCTGTAATTTATAAATTAATCCACAGGCAGCACTTGTCATCTATTAGACTTTTGCTTTGAAGCCTCACACATTTTCATTAACTGTGTTTCTCCCACAAGATTCTCCACTCATTGGGAGTTGAGGCCGAATGATGATGCTTTGTGTCGTTACCACCCTGCCCCACTCCCCAGCAGCTAACACAGTGTTTTAGGGTGCTGGGCAAATATTCGGCTGATTTTGTTCAGAAATGGGAAGGCTGTGCCTAGCTAAACTTTTTTTTTTTTTTAATTTTAAGTACTCTGGGAGTGCAGATTACACAATAAAGGACTGGGTAGAGTGTAGATAAAATGATTTTCATTAAGTTCAACTTGTGGGAAATAATATTTTTTCTCTAAGCTCATATTATAAAAAGTTGTATGAGACTATTAGAAACTGACTTGAGAATAGTTGGAGCATGATCTCATCAGTTGGAACAGAGTATGAAATAAAACACGAAACCTTCCTTCTTTTTAGAAGAATCTGTTTTATAGATTTTTAAATTACAGAGATTCCTTGAACTAGAGGGTAATAGTGAAGGACCCACAAAGGAAATAAGAATAAAGCAACAAGAGTTTAAATAATTAAGTGTGAGCAAAAGGAAAGGGAATGTTTATCACATCTGACTCTCCCCTGCCCTCTTGTCCCTCTCTCACACTGAAATGTTGATGAGGATCTGAGAGCCCACAGTGTGGACAGTAATGACTGCTGCCTAGCTAACAACTCTGCCTTTCTAGAGGGAACCCTGACCTTGGGCAGAAATAACCAACAGGGAAGTGGGAAGCTACTGGGGATGTTTTCCTGGAGGTGAAATCTTCCCTACCCTTGGGACTGTGAAGTAGCCGCCCCTGGAATTTATGAGAATCTACTTCCCTCACTGTTTGCAGTGTTGGGTTGAACAGCAGCCCCTGGAAGTCTGGACCAGATATGCCATGTCAGAGAATTTTTTGTAAACATTTTTGATCAGTGATTCATAACTTTGAGAATGGATTATTTCTGTATAAAATGATCTTTAAATTGTACTTTAAAGACCCAAACCATTTTCTTATTGTCCCAACAGGTTAATCATGCATAGATCTAGTGAATTTTGTGGCATGGTTCTTACTGGGGAAAAAAAAAAAAACTTATATTCTCATAGCTGGAGCCATAGCTTTTTAGAGGTTTAGAGGCATTTTTTAGATTTCACCATTCATGGTGCTCAACTGACTAATGACTTTTCCTGAGTTTTGTTGGTGGTTGGAAACCTTTTCATTAACAGGGCGAAATAACAAAATGGTTTTAAATGGGATTAGAGGCACTTTTGAAGATACAAATCTTTAATATACAGAAAGAATGCTACAGAAAATGTTCACTACAAAATTTAAGAATAACAACAGATATAAAAATTTATTTTCCAAGACTTTAACAATAGCCAAAGGATCCACTGGAAGAACAAAAGAGGAGAGTTATTTTAGGCATCGTTTTTGAATGAAGCTTTTGGACTTCTTTCAGGGGTATAACTTCCTGACAGTGGTACTTGCAGAAAGTTCATGTATTAAACAAGGAAGATTTAAGTACATTCTGCAACTTTGGCCTCCTAAGCTGTGATCGTTTTAAAGGTTCACGAGCATAGTTCATTATGAAATGAAGCAAGTAACTTGGCATTTATACATTGTGAGTCAATTTTGACATCAGCCTGGATTGGGAATTGACTGGAAGGTTTTGGTGTTGGATTGTGGCTTCAGTTCTGTGTCTTGATCCAGAGGCATGCATGAGCAATACTTCCCTTTGGGTTTTGGCCATTAATTTGTGGAATGAAGCAAAAACTGGAAAGGAAAATCAGAGGGACTGCCTTGGATTTCCTGACGTCCTGTTGAATCAGAAAGTAGTGGGAGGCCCTTTCCTGCCTAACAAAGACCTCATCCCCTTGCATAAAATTCGCAGCATCTGTCTACATTTTAGGGACAGCCCCACTTTAACCCATATTTCAAATTAATGGTCACCTCTGGGCGAGTCTGCATTCTGCTTATTCCAGGTGTTTTCTAGGCCATTTCCCCTGATTATGTAACTTTGATCAAATCCAGATGCTACAGAATGTTTTGATAGAAGAGGTCAAAATGGCATTTCAAAAGAAAGGCATTTCTGTATTCATGACTTTGGTTTAATTTCCTGTGTGGACCTGGTCTGCCAAAGTTGTATGTTTGTGGCCATGAGGTTGGGACACTAAAAGGAAATGCACATATACTTTTTCAGGACAACTTGAAGAGATCCTCCCCTGCCCCCATGCTTTTTCATGTTATCAATTGTGTGTCAATTGGCTTCTATTTATGATAACAGTTTTTCTGTTTTTGTAATTGTTTTCTGCTTATAAAAGCAATCCATATTCATTGTGAGAAATACGCCAAAATATAAAAAAGTATTTAGAAAATTAATAATACTTGTAATCCCACCTCTTTAAGTTAACTACTGTTTACCTTTTAGTGTAGTTCCTTCTGGTCTTTTTTCAGCTTTTACAAAATTGGAATCAGGCTGTATGTACTGGGTTGTGATGTAAACACTTAAACAATATATTATTATGAGCATATTCCCAGGCCATTAAATATTTTTTCCAGAAAATACTTTGAATGGTTTTATGAATCTATTCTATTTTATGGATGAACCATAAACTAACTTATATTGTTTGGTATTTTTTATTTTTAGTACTGTTATTTAAAATCACACTGCAGGACCCACCAGTGTATATAAATCATTGTGTGCATCTTTTGGGATAAATTTCTAGAGGTAGATCAAAGGTTATAAAAATTTTTAAAGATTCTCAGTTTCTATTTCCAGTTGCCCTCCTAAAATGTTGTAGCAGTTTATACACATACTACTACCATAGACAGTCCCTGGGTGGTGCAAGTAGTTAAGCAGTCGATTAGTAATCAAAAGGTTTGAGGTTCAAACCCACCCAGAGGCACCTCGGAAGACAGGCCTGGCAACCTGCTTCCGAAAAATTACAGCCCTACTCTGCAGTTCTGCTCTGCAGCCATGGAGTCGCCATGAGTCAGAATCGACTGGATGGCAACTAACAACTTCTAGCTTTGTCTGAGAGTGTCTGTTTCATTGAAATCTTATCAACATTGGCTGTTGTCCTCAAGAAAATGTTTCTGCCAGTTTGACAAAGAATGTGCATTCCTTTGATTACTAGAGAGGTTAACATGTTTCATGTGTAATGGTCATTTTAATTTTCTGTGGGTTGTTGATGTTTTTTGTTCATTCTTTAATAGTGAAGGGATTTATCTTGTTGATATGTAAAGAATCCTTTGCCTGGTAGTTGTACTTAATATAATGGCAATAGGAGCTCTTTTGACTAGCTTCCACTTAACTGACTTGCTTACTGACCGGCACTCTCCACTTCCTTCATAAAACATACCTCCCTAGCGCACGTGTCGCATGGGATAGGGTAGCTGCTCTGCCACTCTACCCTGTCTGCACACTGCTCCTGCTGACCAAGTCGCAGCTATACCAAGAGCCAGTTGTGTTTGCTCCTGTCTGTTTATTTCAGATATACTTGTTGGTGTAATTAATTGGTTAATAAAAAAACCAATGAAATATGAGTGTGAAAAGAGAGTTGTTTTATCAAAATCGGGAGAAATGCTTTAGAAAGACTCATTAAAGGCAGGTAGCCTTTAAAAATTGCTACTGAATTAGACATGAGTGAGACAACTATAAGTGATTGGAAGGGATTGTAAAAATCGAAGGTTTCTGCACTGAAATTGTATAGCAGATAGCTCTCAGTTCTCTTTCAACCTGGAGGAAATTGAAGCTGAAAATGAAATGATGCATTATAGATACGATTTACAGAAAACGACAACATCAAGTTCTAATCACACACCAGAAGAACAGTTTTGGGGCAGACGAATATACATTCATGTGGAGGTGGGAGTCACATATTCTAATAAAAGAAAAATTCCCTGCTTTAACCAGGCTTTTTTTTTTGGTTAGCTGCTCAATCCCTGATCACAATTGTATCAGGCATACTTTATAGAGTATTTTTATTACTCAGTGTAAATACTCAGAGAACAGAGCCTAACACGTCACTAATCCTTTTCCATGTTTTTGGAAATGGTAGTGTTACAAGACTCATTTCCTTGAAATGATTTTTGCCTCATGATTCATTAAAGTGAAATTACCAAAATAGTGACATGTTTTGGGATTTTTTCTTTTAGGAAAAACACTTTCTGAAGGTTTACTTCAGTTAGTAACAGAAAAGCTAGAATAAAAGACCTTTGTTACTTACGTTGTTTTTATCGGTTTATTCCGAACAGATCTTTGAAAGAGTGTCCATTTCTAAAAGTTCTCCATGTTTCTGAAAGTTTGGCCCAGTCTCTCAGGTGTCTAGTATCTCCAGTGTTATTTGTTTGTTTGTTTTTGAAGCTAATGTCAGATGGATCCTGGCTGAAAGCAGAGAATACCAGAAAGATGTTTACCTGTGTTTTATTGACTTTGCAAGGACATTCGACTGAGTGGATCATAACAACGTAACAAATTAGCGAAAACATTACAAAGAATAGGAATTCCAGAACACTTAGCTGTGCTCATGAGGAACCTATACATAGACCAAGAGGCAGTCCTTTGAACAGAACAAGGAGATACTGTGTGGTTTAAAATCAGAAAAGGTGTGTATCAGTGTTGTATCCTTTCACCATACTTATTCAGTCTGTATGCTGAGAAACTGGACTATATAAAGAAGAATGGGGCATCAGGATTGGAGGAAGACTCATTAACAACCTGCGTTATGCAAGTGACACAACCTTGCTTGCTGAAAAGAAGAGGACTTGAAGCACTTACTGATGAAGATCAAAGACTGCAGCCTTCTGTACGAATTACACTTCACCATAAAGAAAACAAAAATCCTCACAACTGAACCAATAAGCGCCATCATGATAAATGGAGAAAATATTGAAGTTGTCAAGGATTTAATTTTACACAATCAACACCCATGGAAGCAGCAGTCAGGATATCAGATGACGTATTGCCTTGGGCAAATCTGCTGCAAAAGACCTCTTTAAAGTGTTGGAAAGCAAGGATGTCACTTTGAGGACTAAGGTGCGCCTGACCCAAGCCATGGTAGTTTCAGTGATCTTACATACATGTGAAAGTTGGACAGTGAATAAGAAAGACTGAAGAAGAACTGATGCCTTTGAATTTTGGTGTTGGTGAAGAATATTGAATCTACCATGAACTGCCAGAAGAACAAACAAATCTGTCTTGGAAAAAGTACAGCTAGAGTGCTCCTTGGAAGCAAGGGTGGTGATACTTCATCTCACATACTTTGGACATGTTATCAGTGGTTAAAGTGCTTGGCTGCTAACTGAAATGTCAGCAGTTTGAACCCACCAGCCACTCTGCCAGAGAAAGATGTGGTAGTCTGCTGCCTTAAAGATTTACTGCCTTGGGAACCCTATAGGGCAGTTCTACTCTGTCCTGTAGGGTCGCTATGAGTTGGAATCGACTCAGTGGCAATGGATTTGGTTTGGTTTTTTTGATTTCTGTGTTTTCAAATTAGATTTTTCCCCTTTCCCCCCCTTTTTAAGTTTTATTTCTTATGATGGTTTTCTTAAATGAGCATTCAGATTTCACTCCACAATGTCCTGCAACTGTAAGGTCTACTCGGAGTAGACTTGCTGGTTTGAAAGAACTTTTGTGTGTATTGCTATTATCACAAAAAAATTCTGGAGAGTTTGAACATGGTTCAAGAAAAACGTTAAAGGAAATAATAATGAACTATTGGACTCTATAGTGAGCAGTATTCACACATTCATAATATAAGAGCTGTTTATCGATTTTCAACTTCTAGAATCTACCTAGACACAAAACATGAAAGACTTTATTATTATTACAGAATAGAAGTAACTGTTACTAATTTTCATGAGGTCAAAGAAAATATGAAGAAGAGACCATATTTGGGAGGTGGGTGTAGGGGTAAGAAAGATGGAAGCAAGAATGGGATGTTAATATCCTTAACTTGTGAAGTAAGTTGTTGAGAGAGACTGTCTCAAGTTGGTAGAATAGGAAGTAAAGGTGTAAGTCTGTTATTTAAAATTATAAAGGCAACGGATTGAGAATGGCAAGAGGTGTATGTGTGTGTGTGTGTGGAGGGGATAGAGTGATATAGCTTATATCTAAAGAGATGGAGGTCGTCATCAAAAAAATAGAAGTTGCCTCTGGGGGATAGAAAATGTTTGTTTTTTATTACTAGCCTTTCTGTACTATCTGGTTTTTGAATAATGTGAGTATATTAACTTTGATCATTTAAAACTGTTTAAAGCAAGAAATTTTTACTCCATATTATAACATAAGCAGTAGCAAAGACGTATGACGATGGACTATTTCAATTCCTCACTGAATTCATTTGAATTAGTGACTTTGAAAAGCTTAAACTATACTACCTTGGAATGAAAATAGTTACTAATTTCCACAAGATTTGGTACAGGAAGAGCACATTTTTACCACTTTTCTTAATATGTAGTATGTACAAAACCAAAAAAACCAAACTCATTGCTGTTTAGTCAATTCTGACTCAAAGCGACCCTATAGGACACAGTAGAACTGCCCCGTAGGGTTTCCAAGGAGCGCCTGGTAGATTTGAACTGTCGATCGTTTGGTTAGCAGCCATAGCTCTTACCCACTATGCCACCAGGGTTTCCATAGTGTGTACAGATGTTAAAAAATGAGAAATTAGGAATATATAATGTTGGAAACACAGATTCTTTTGCTCCTGAGAATAAAACTAATTTTGTTTTCCTTTTTGTTCTTGTTTTCCAATCTTCTCGCTTTCTTCTTTGCCCCTTCTTTCTTTTCCAGAAGCCCTTCAGAGGCCAGTAGCATCTGATTTTGAGCCCCAAGGTCTGAGTGAAGCAGCTCGTTGGAACTCCAAGGAAAACCTTCTTGCTGGTCCCAGTGAAAATGACCCCAACCTTTTTGTTGCACTGTATGATTTTGTGGCCAGTGGGGATAATACTCTAAGCATAACTAAAGGTAAAGACCTTTGGGCAGCTGGTAGTGGTTGCAGGAGACAGAAATCAGGGTAGATTCTGGGTTGGCCGACCACCCATTGCTAATTGAAAAGAGGCAGCTTTAAAGTTTGGAATGGTGGAGGCATCCAAAAAAATAAAAGCGTCTTTATGAGAGAGTCACTTCTCCTTAAGGAGAAGAGTTTCTGTACAGTAGTCCTTAACAAAAATAGAGCTTTCCTTACTTTTTACACTGGAAAAGACACCTGGGCCAAATACTGGAAAAAAAATGTTATCAGAAAAAGCTTTTTTTCCTGAAAAAGCTTCCTTTTATTAGGAGTAGAACACTTGAGTAAACATAATAGATTTATGAAAACTGCAGCTATATATTTATCTGTATATTCCATACAAACAGGAAGCCTTCATATATAAATGTACTTTTATACACTTATAAATGCATATATTTATATGAATTTGTTCAAAGTGACGTAGGTATTTAGGAGTTTGGAAATTTTTAGTAATCATGCAAGAATAAATGAAAATGAACTAAGCCTTTGAAAAGCCAGTATGTCTGATTTGGTTCTTTTCTCTAAGGTGAAAAGCTCCGCGTCTTAGGCTACAATCACAATGGCGAATGGTGTGAAGCCCAAACCAAAAATGGCCAAGGGTGGGTTCCAAGCAACTATATCACGCCCGTCAACAGTCTGGAGAAACATTCCTGGTACCATGGACCTGTGTCACGCAATGCCGCTGAATACCTACTGAGCAGCGGAATTAATGGCAGCTTCTTGGTGCGGGAGAGTGAGAGCAGTCCTGGTCAGAGGTCCATCTCACTGAGATATGAAGGAAGGGTGTACCACTACAGGATCAACACTGCATCTGATGGCAAGGTAGGGTACCCCAGAGAAAGGGCTTAGGGCTGTTGTTTGGGTGAAGTCTTTGGCCAGGAGAACCTAGAGGTCCTATTGCCAGGTTGATAAATTGTTACAACAAAATGCAGCCAAGATGTTTGAGTAATCTTTCAAGTAAACTGCAAGAATCATTCCATTAGCCTTAGGAAAGACCCTTTACTAAGTACCAGACATGTGACCCTTACAAGTCCATGGCCTGATGTGATTTCTTTTATTGTCCTGCTGGAGTTTCATTGTTGGCAGTTTCTTAGAATGGGTGGAATGTCTGTTGGGGTTTTAGATATACTGTTTACATTAAGATTCTTTTTTAAAAATTTTCTCTTATTATGATAGTAATCCATCCTCAGTAAGAAAAATTCAGACAGTAGATAGATATTTTTAAAGCTCCTGTCCACAGTAAGTCTGGTATATGGTCTTCTTCCTGTGGATAAAATCACATTTATGTATGTGTGTGTATGCTTATATTCATATATAGACACACAATTTAAAAAACAAACCGAATCACATTATACCCATAGATTCCCAAATCGCAATTATAGTTTTGTAAAGGAGTTGACATTTATTTCTTTGTGGTTTTGTGGTCTTCCTATAAACAGTCCCTAAGAGTCCAGGAGGGAAGGGATGAGTTCGCATTTATTGAGTTCCTGCTGTATGCGAGGCATTTTGCAGTCATCAGGGCAGGTATTGCTGTAATCTGCATTTTTGCATTAAGGAACTTGGGGCTTAGAGGGGTGACGTTTCTTGCCCAGGGTCACATAGTAACTGATGAAGCTAAGCTTGGATCTCACTGTTCTGCTGTATCACTATGCTGTAGTTGAGGCTGTAGATGTGGATTGTTGGAGATGAGGTTGTGTATGTGTCATGGTTTGAATTGTGTCCCTCAAAAAATGTGTGCATCAGTTTGGCTGGGCCATGATTCCCAGAATTGTGTGGTTGGCCTCTATTTTGTGATTGTAATTTTATGTTAAAGAGGATTAGGGTGGGATTGTAACATCAACCTTACCCAGGTCACATCCCTGATCCAATGTAAAGGGAGTCTCCCTGGGGTGTGGCCTGCACCATCTTTTACCTTACAAGAGATGAAATGGAAGCAAGCAGAGAATTGGGAGACCTCATACCATCAAGAAAGCAGTGCCAGGAGCAGAGCATGTCCTTTGGACCCGGGGTCCCTGTGCAGAGAAGCTCCTGGTCTGGGGGGACATTGATGAGAAGGCCGACAGAGAGAAAGACTTCCCCTGGAGCTGACGCCCAGAATTTGGACTTTCAGCCTGCTTTACTGTGAAGAAATAAATTTCTCTTTGTTAAAGCCATCCACTTATGGTATTTCTGTTGGAGCAGCACTAGGTGACTAAGGCAGTATGTATTTCTTTTTTAATATAACATGTAATAAATGCACGTAGTTAAAAAAAAAATGAGTGCAACAAAATGCATTACAATGAAACATAATTCTGTCTCCTAATTCAGTTCCCCTTCCCAGAGGCAACCACAATTACCAGTTTCTTCCAGAGTTACCCAATGTATATATGTTTGCTTACATTTAAAAAAAAAACACAAATGATGCATGCTCTATACATACTGTTCTGCATGTTGCTTTTTCCACCTAATATATTTTGGAGGTGGTTTTATGGCAGTACCTTTAAAGCTGCCTCATTCTTAATGACTGCATAGTATGGCTGGACCATCATTTATTTAACCAGTCCCCTACTGGGTGACTTTTAGGTGGTTTCCGGTCTTTTGCAATTATAAATCATACTGTTAGAAGGTGGCTTTAAAACCTTTTTTAAAATGTCAGCCCACTGTAAGAAAAACATTTTATATCACCACCCAGTACTCATACTAGTAACAAAAGTTCCGTGAAACCATACTTACCTTCACTGTACATAATATACTCTAATATTTTATATTCCATTCTAACTCTTCTTCTTCCTTTTTTTTTTTTTTTTTTTTTTTAAATTCTGGTCCAAACCCACTAAATTTATTTGATGGACCTACTAATAGGTCATGACCTGCAGTTTGAAAACACCCTATACATACTTCTCTGTGTGCAATTTAAGTATCTGCAGGACAAATTGCTAATACTGGAATTACTAAATTGAAGGTTATGTGCATTTAAAATTTGTGTAGATACTGCCAGATTACCCTCTAAAAAGTTTTACCGATTTATACTCTTGCCAGGAACGTATGAGAGGACCTGTTTGCCCTGTTTATCAATCCGATTGGTAAAGAATGAAATCTCATTGTATGTAGTATGTGTGTATCATGTTTTGAGTTATCCTTCTGCCCTTTATTAAATTCATCTTTCCTACATATTTGAAATATACCAAATTCTCACATATATTTGGGTCTATTGATCTACTTTCTATTCTGTTCCATTGATCTACCTATTCATGTACCAATACCAAACTGTTCTAATGGCTGTAGCTTTATAATATGTTTTAATATCTGGTAGGGCTAGTCCCTTCTTAAACTTTTTAGCATTTTCCTGGCTATTCTAACATATTCATTTTTACTGTATGAACGTACACATAGTTCCCTTTTTTAATTTTTTTTTTTTTTTTTTTTTTTATTGTACTTTAGGTTAGGGTTTACAGAACAAATCCCTTTTTTAATGTTCTTATCTGGTATTTTCTTCACTTGTCTCAAAGTCTTCTGGGTAAAGTACTTAATACCAATATCTGATGCTTTCTGTTATTGAAGATGTCTTTAGTACCAGCACTGTGGTTTATTCAACAGACAGCACAGTCTGTTGTTGATATGTGACTGGAGATCATCCTTATCAGTCGGCTTACCTTTGTGTCATTGCTCTTTTCCCAAATGTTGGGCTGGGCTGTTCCATTTTGTAGGATGTACTCTAGGGTGGCAGATCCTTTTGAAAGAACCTTCAAACTACAGGGGTACCTCTGTAGTGAATCAGCTGCAGGGTGTACCCCTCATGGGGGAGGTAATTTTTCTGGAACTGACAGCTTGCTTCCCATCTGTGCAATTTATCTAAGGCAAATTGTGCTGCACCAGGGTAATCAGTTGAGGTTTGTACTGAACAGGTTAATGGTTTCTTTTCCCTGGAGTTGTCTAATCAGCATCCTTGGAACAGATGCAGACAGGCATGATCTGTTTTGTCAAGTCATTAGCTGAGGGTTGGTCTAAAATACGGTTAAGGGAGGAGGAGGCTGTATGTGGGATACATGATTTGCAGAATTTGAGATTCGTCCAAAGAGGAAGTCAAGCCCTTTGTCTAAAAGCTGTAAGTGTTTCAGGTGGCTTCTTTTCAGTCCAGGCAGAGCATAGGGAGCACATTTTATCAAGCAGTATCTACCATCGGACAACTCAACAAGCTTTCCTTGACATCTTGCTCTCCACCCTCCTGAGCAAAGACTCCCCCTTCAGCAGTCCAAGCACCTGGAGATTTCTCATCCCATAGGATTATTAGGCAGACCATTTGTGGAAGTTCCTCTCTGTGAGGGCCACAGTTGAGGGGACTGAGTGGAACAGCGTCAAAGTGGGGAGATATTACAACTACGTGTGGGACAGTGTGGCTCGGCATTGAAAAAATGCTTCTCACATAGCAGAGCTTTGATGCAATCCTTTTTGGATTTCTAAGGGGAAAATTTAAGGTTGGTAGGAGGGGCGGGCTGGGGTTGAATAAGTTTAATACTTATTTTCAAATTAGCTAATCTTTAAGAAACACAACTGAATTTAGATGTTTCTTCTGTAAGCCCCCAAAGGGTTTCTTTCTGCCTCCACCCTCTAGGCTTTTGTTTACCACTCGCCTCCTGTTCCTGGCTGGTCAGTCATCCCAGGGTCATCAGCTCATGGCCCAGAGCAGAGGACTCTGGGAATTTTGAGCTAGACTTTTGAAAGGACCAAATTGAGCCATAGCTGTTTCTTAGGAGGCTTGACAGTCTAAAAAATCTTAAAATACCCTGGGATTTGGTTGTAGTTCTGATGCTCTTTCAAAATTTGTAATCCTCTGCCACCATAGTGGAATTGAAGACTATTTTTTCTCATCAGCCCCTGTCTAAATCTTGCTTGTTCTGGTTATTTGTACCTATACCTCATTTACTTCTGTACCCCCTGTCAAGTTCCACAAGTCCTTATAGCTCCTGATAGAGTCTTTTTTTTCTTGAAAGAGAGGCTCAGTTGACATTTTATTTTCATGGTCTGCTGAAGTGACAGGTTCAGGTTGACAAGAGTGGAATTTGGATTACAGCTTTAGTAGAAGCGGCAGGGTGGGCCAACCTCTTGAATTTTTAAGATTTATCCACACTGAAAGTGGCTCAGCAGGTGCAGGTATCCTGGTGAAAAGCCTGCTAAAACAGAGCTAATATTCCCTTGTAGAAGAGACTTGGAACACTGTTTAAGGACTGCTGGGCTTTTGCCTTCCTGCTGGTTATGAGAAGCCCTCAGGGGACCATAGCTTCCTGGCCAAGTGGCCTGTAGTGTGTCTGAGGTGGGACTTCAGGGTATAAGGGAGCCAAAGGTTGTACAAATCTAAGCTCATTTAAGCCTGTGGGTCTGGCTGTCAGGAGGCCAGCAGTTTCTGGTGAGTTTCTTTGACAAGTCCTATCTTTGAAGCTCCTGCATGATTAGGAAGAGGCAGGGGCCCTGGCTGAGTGTCCTGAGTGTTTATGTAGTTGGGTGCATAGCATAATGACATGCCATTCATAACGCTGATCTCAGTTTCTTCTCTGAACATGCCATGAATTCCTGATGAAGATTACTCGGGTCACTGGCATAATGCTGCTCAAAACCTAGAACTAATCAGGAGAAGGCCACCAGACTTGACTGTTAGAAGAAGACTGTGAATTGAATATACAGTGCATTTAAGGGACAGTAGTTTTAATATTTAATATAAGTTTCAGTATGTAAACTTTATGTAGAAAAATGAACTAAGTCACAGGGTCTGTAAATTTAATTATTGAAAAGGATAAAGTTTGCCATGCAACAAAACCTCCTATAACGCTGAAGTCTCTAACTGAGCACCTGAGAGGGAATCAAATGAGACCAGGAACAAATTCTGCACAAACTAGGGCTTGGAGGAGCCGTTAGCACGCTGCATGATCGAAGGGGCTTGATCTTCTGGTGTCGAAGTGCTCCTTTCAGGCTGACTCTGTGCTTGATGCCCTGGTGGGAAAGGATTGAGTAATGGGCCTTGCTCCCAGGCGAACCTGCCCCAGGAGCCCAGCAATCAAAATGGGCTCTTTTGCCCTGTACTATGCCGATGATTTCTCAGGCAGGAGGGGTGCTCTGACTCTAGGGAACATCTTCTTGGAATGGCTTTTCTCTCTTTACACTCCTTGATAGGTTAGCTCAGGTAATGATGTTCCATGAGAGAAGAGAGGTTGTGGAGTATTTGCAACCTGCAGTGAGGTAATTGGACAAGTAACAGTGGGAGTGATTAGGAATCGTCCCCATGTCCTACTCAATTTTCTTAGTGACAGCTGCACTTGTATTTGGTGGCTAACACTGAGGAGAGTGCTGTGTACATCATTGTGTGAGTATCAAACTAACGGCAAGTCTCAGCGATGTCTGACTTCCACGCCCCCACCCCACACACATATACACACGCACCTCCATCGGTCTGTGCGACCGATAAGATTTCTAGAGAAGTTTACTTAGGGGTTTCTCTTTGGTGCTCTCATGTATAAGAGTGGGGGCCTCCTGGTGGCCTCTTCCTTGTCCTGAAAGGCCCTGCTGCTCAAAGCCGCCATCCTGCAGAGGGCAATTTCGTGTCTCCAGGACCACTGTCTTTGGATGAGGAGCAGCTTCCCCTAAGCAGAGGACTCTTTCTGGGCCAGTCTTGGATTTCTCAGAATTTTAGTAGAATTATTACCAAAAGACTGTAACAACAAAGTTTGCCATTAACTTGTCAGATATTTAAAAATTCATTTAATTTGTTATCTCCGCAAGCAAACACAAAGGAAGAAAGAAAAACCTCCTTGTTAATGAATCCTATTTACTCTCTTGAGGGTTATAGGTGGGATCAGCTTGTGTATTCTGTCATTATTTCCTTGGAAAAATATTTTTATTATTTACTATTATAAACATACAAAAAGTAATAGAGACTAACATAACCAACAGCCAAAGGCCTTGGCCTTACTTTATCACATCTACTTTGCCATGTGTGTTTCAGGCTTTCTCTTCTCTTTTCCTTTTCTGAGTAATTAAACATTATAGCTATAGCTGAATCCTGATCCTGTTCCATTTCCTTCCCTCCTACCCCAGGTGTCATCACTGTCGCAAATCTGTATTCATCATTCTGTGCCTTTGTAGTTGGGTCAAGTCTTCTGAACACCTGGTCATGATGTTAAGTGTCCTTTCCACCCTCAGGGTTGTTGGCTGCTCTTAGTGAGCCAGTAGATACAGTCTTATGCCTGGAGCTAGGTACTCTGAGTTTTAATCTGGAATTGTTTTTTGATAAGGAAGCATTCTCTCACTACATCACTTAAAGAAAAAAAGAGAGAGAAGAAAGAAAGAAAAAAAAAGCCAGCCTGCTGCTTTCCTCCCTCCCTCTCTCAGTTGTGTCCAGACGAGATCCCTGTGGAGGGCTCACTGCACAGGTCCTCACCTCCTGTCGATCTGAGAGAGACTCAAGTGCTCTGTTTTAAAGCCCTTCTAGTTACTTGCCCATGATGGAAGAGGGTGTACGATCTCCTTGTGGCAGCCCTCCAAGTCGCCACTGTGTGGCAGGAGTGCCTCCACTCTGTCCCTTGAGAGTGCTAATGGGGGCATTCTACATGACATACCCTGGGGTTTGCAAGTTTTGACCTCTGATGCGTCCCACTTGGCCCAAAGTGAGGGGGTAGTAATGCAAAGGAAATTTATGTTTTTTAGTGATTTTCATCTGCTGATCACTGTTTATTCTAAATTTATCCATTTGTAAGATATAAATCAAATAATTTTCTTTTCCAATCAGCAAAGAAGTATTAAATTCTACTGTCCATTAATTAAGGAGCCCTGGTGATGAAATGGTTTAGCACTCAGCTGCTAACCAAAAGGTTGGCAGTTCAAACCCACCCAGAGGCTCCGAAGGAGAAAAACCTGGTGATCTGCTTCTGTAAAGATTACAGCAAAGAAAACCCTATGAGGCAGTTCTGCTCTGTCACATGGTATCCCTGTGAGCCAGAATCAACTTGACAGAACCCAACAACAATAATTTAATAATAAATAATTTAATCAACTGTCTATTGAGTACCTGTTATGTGCTCATTTTCTGTATTCAACATTGGGGATACAGGATTTAAAAAAGACAGTTTAGGGCTCTGCTCTCATAAGCTTACAGTCTAGTGGGTGGAGACAGACAATAAGCAAATAAACAAGAAATTATCTGCTAGTGGTACGTACAATACAAAGAAGCAAGACAGGCAATATGATGACTAGTGGTGGGTAGCACTGTTAAATTGGGTGATCAGAGAATATTTCACAAACATTTAAACTGGGCTCGGAATGATAAGAGAGCATATGAAAATTACAGGGGTAGAGGATTTCAGGCGGGGAGAGCAGCAGGTGCAAAGGCCCTGAGGCATTGTATTGTTTCTTTCTCTGCTTTAGCAAGTAAATTACAGCATATGTAGAGAAAGACAGTATAGGTGATTTTCTAAACACTCATTCCTGCATGGAGAGCTGTTTATCTGGGATTTGCTATACATTGAATGAAGGCTCAGCAAAACTGGGTTATTGGAATTGTTTGAATTCACATCTGGTCTGTGGGCTGAAATTGTTCCCTATTCTCCTCAGCTCTACGTCTCCTCAGAGAGCCGCTTCAACACTTTGGCCGAGTTGGTTCATCACCATTCAACAGTGGCAGACGGGCTAATTACCACTCTCCACTATCCAGCCCCCAAGCGCAACAAGCCCACTGTCTACGGTGTGTCCCCCAACTATGACAAGTGGGAGATGGAGCGTACAGACATCACCATGAAGCACAAGCTGGGAGGTGGCCAGTATGGGGAGGTGTACGAAGGAGTGTGGAAGAAGTACAGCCTGACGGTGGCAGTAAAGACCTTGAAGGTAGGCCTTGAGACCGCCTAGTTGGGGCACCCAGTTAGAACCACTGCTGCCGACGGTGCCTCAAATGTGGTTAGTTGTCTGCTGGTGTTCAATAATATGCCTTTCCAGGGGTTAATCAGTGCATGGTAATTGAGTCTTTCATCTTAAACATTGCTCTGGCTCTTTGTACAGGTTGAATCATTCACATAGTTTTAGTGTGTTTCCACATGTGGTGAAAGCCGAGAAATGCTATGGTATTTTAATGTTCAAGATTAGTCATTTGGGGAAGTTGTTTCATTCTATGGGAAGATGCTTTTAAAGCCATGGGTTTTCACCCCATTAGGATTTGACCATGTAACACAGGGATTGTGTCCCATTGAGAGTAAAGATAAAAAGAAAAAATGCTTTCTGCATTTTGAAAAAGCAAGGTTTATCTAAAATGTGTTTGACTCTTCTGTGGATTTTTGTTGGCAGATTTGAAAGACAAATGCATTGGGTGTTCCTAGCAGGTTCCAGCTTCTCTGCATCATGTGCCCAGACTTCCGGAAATAAAGATGTAGAAGTATCCCCATTAAAATGCATAAGGGAAACTAGCTTTCTACTAACTCCGATACCGTCCATTCTTTCTTGCTAACTGTAATTTCACCATCTCAACTAATGAATAGTGTTTATGGTTTCCAGATTTTTTTTTTCTTTCTTTTTTTTTGAAGTTCTTTGAAATCGTTAGGATGATTCCTTTAAGGGAAGGAAGTTTTCGTTTTCAACCCTCTGCTTTCTTCAAAATGTGGCCCATGCTTTTGCCTATGGCAAGAGTGTCCCCTAGTGTTGACCTGCATTATTTTCACTTCTGTATGAAGTCTGATTACATTGACCTGTGCACAAAAATTGAGAAAGGGAGCCACTTTTTGTAGCTATTAGAAAAGAGAGAGGAAAAAAAACAAACATTCACCACTGGGAAAAATAGACCCAAGTTTGTATATGCTTCTTAAAAGTCAGGAGCAAACTCTGAAACTGGTGCAGCCCAAACACTTGCCTTTCTAGAGATTCTGTTGCCTACCTCATGCCTTCACGTAAAGGCACAGTAAAATGAGAAATTATAATTTCTGACTAATATAAAATGATTGCTTTACAGGTATGAAATGGTGGCATCAGAGGTCCTCTAACTTCAGGAGTGGGGAGCAGAATCAGCATCAGCATCAATATCAGCCCAAAGCTGATTCGTTTGAGGTGGAGGTCAGACATACCTCCACTCTCCTACCTTTTTACCAATTCTCACTCCAGCCATCCCTCCGACGGTACTCTTTGCTTCTCTGTTGGGTTCACGAATTTGTTGCAGTGGCTACACAGAACTCACAGGCCATCCTTACAATTATGACGTTTATTAGGGAAGTAACACGTTGCAGTTCAGGATCAGGATCAACTTGGAAGTAACAGGAACAACTCAGGATGCAATCTTTTGATCAGAACAGCCTCTTCTCAGCTGCTGTCATTGGTCCCTGCTCAGGCAAGCGTTACAGCTCCTAGTTCCATGGGTTGGCAAGCTCCACTGCAGCTGTCTCATGCTGGTCTCCTGGTTCCTACCATCTCTTGCTGCTGTTGCTCTTGCTGCTGCCATGCCGCCTCTTGCTGTCTTCAGTGTTACAGCTCCTTCTCTCTCTCTGTTTCTGTCACTCTCTTTAAAACCTCTGTCAGGGAAGCTTGTTATTTATTTAGCAAGCTCTTCATTGATTTCCAGATGTGCCCCCCTCCAACAAGACCATGGACTTATTTGCATTAGTAACCCTGCAGGGGTTCCGTGCACCTTACTTGCATTAACAGTCTGTCCAGTCCCCACAACAGTTTCACACACCTTATTTACATAGTCCCAGCCAGTCATTTAATGGGAGTTAACAAGACCATGGCTAGAAAGACAATATAAAAGTGAATCGTTGCACCACAAGAGGAAATACCACATTCTTTAGTCCTAGAAACCAAAACCTAAAGTGGCTTCTTGATGCTCATATTGAATGCATACCCTTAGAATGTCATTGAGGTGGGACAGATGTTTGTGCAGAGGTTGTGCGGGATGGCTTGGGGTCGCCATGAGAGCTTTTGGATATTTTCCAGGTAGGACTTTAAAATTTATTTTAATAAACACTTATTGAGTCCTCCCTTCTGTTTGCCAGGCTCTGGGCTAATAAACACTGGGATTATGAAAATGAAATAGAGTTTTTCACCTCAGGCAGTTTATAGTCTAGGTAGTAGGAGAAATAGACAAATGTAATAACGGTTATAGTGCAGTGTGATGAGTGCAGCATTCGAGACATATGCTCAGAACTCTGGGGCACTGCAAAAGAATGAAGGAAGGAGGGACTGATGAACACTGTTTGACGGGAGAAGGCACTAAGGGAATCATGAGCTGGGGCCTCTGTGAAGGAGCAGGAGTTGGCCAAGGGACTAGAGGTAGGGAGAGAAAGCTGGAGCGGCAGAGAGGGACCTGATAAATCACAGAGGGCATCAAACATCAGCTAAAGAGATGGGATTGTATCCTGGAGGCAGTGGAAGCCATTGAAGGGTTTGATGCACAGGAATAGCTTGATTAGATATGAGTTTCATAAAGATCACTGCTTTGTAGAGCATTCGTGGCTAATGCATGGTAATATAGTAGTAATCCTTCACAAATGTCAGTTACCTGTGGTTTTGAGGTAGCAGGTTTTTAAACTCATACGCCAAGTTTTTTAATCAGTTACTGTCTTTTTAGCTGTCTGCGGTTTAGTTCAATCTCCTTAAATGAACAAATAGAAAGAATAAAACACCCATCAACCTACCTCCCACAGATCATGCAAGTTGAAGGAGAGGGGGATCTGCTTGGGCTCCAGTTTTGCAAGCTGACACGGGCTGAGGACCAAGCCCAGAAAAACATGGCCTTGACCAGCTTGATAAACTGTTAAAGGTCTAGGCACTACCCGTGCATTTGCTAAGATCTGCAAAAATGAACAAGGAAGAGTAAAAGCATAAAATATACTAAATTTCAGTCCAGTAAAGGCTTGATTTAAAACTTTAAAAAGATAGAGTTTGCACAACTTGAAATCTGGGGGCAACCCACCTTAGCAGATTTTGCTGCTGCTGCTGCTGCTGCATTGTTTTCTAAACAACTGAAGAAGGGCATTCCAGAGAAGGGGGACCTACTGGAACTCAGTGGTGGTGGTGGTTTTCTTATGCCAGTGAATCAGAATTGTCTGGAAGTGGGTGCCTTTTAGAATATATTTTACTGATGATGTTTTATTATACTTTTTATTATACTTTTAATGATTTTCCCCTAACCCCATATTCCCAAGAGCCTTAACTTAGTGGTCCAACAGTTTGCAAAGATTACAGGATCTGGTTGCATAGGTTTCTGTGAGTTGTCGCCCCAGGTAGTATCTAATCAGGGAAAAGAGAATGCATCACTTTCTAGAAGTGTGTTAACCCAAAATATGGTGCTAAGCAACTGGTAAATAAATTATCCCTCATTCTGCCTCACCATGCACAAAAACAGCTGTACGATATTGTTTCCCATTTGCAAGATAAAATTAGTATCAATATATGGGACTTTAATCTTCTCTCAAAAAGTTGAGAACTTTGAGTGAGTTCTAAGGTACAGTCATGACTAACATTTGTTGAGCTTTTACTGTGTGCCTGGCAGAGTGCTGAGTGCTTTGCGTATAGCATCTCATTTAATCCTTACAACAACCTTAAGAGAAGGGTACTAATGTTATCTTCCTTTTAAGGTTGAGGAAACTGAAGCAGAGAGAAGTTAAACGACTGGCCTGAGGTTGTACAGCTAGGAGTACAGAGCCAGTACTTGAACCCAGGCACCTGGCTCCAAAGCCGAACAGCTTCTGCTCCTGCTCCTCTCTTCTTTCTCTTCCTCCTTTTTTTAATTGCAACTCAGATTCTTATGCCTCAAACACAGTGAAAAATATACATAGACTGCAGTTTATGCATCTTAAAAAAAAAACTTTTTCCCCTCCCTGCCATTCACTTTCCTCACAGGCTGTAGCTCTAATCTACCTTTCTCTTCAGAACACCTTGAGAAACCCCTCTAGCTCTAGCCCTAAGCCTTCATTTGTTCAGCAGTCTCACTGAGCACCTCTTAATGCCTAGCCCCTTACCAAGACTCCTCCCCACTTCCTCTTCTGCCTGTTTTGTATTGCTGGTCCCTCAAAGGGCAGGCAGAGGAAAGAAACCAAGTGGGCAGAAAAAGAATCCTCTTTAACCAGCAGTGGGAGGAAGACCTCACTTTTAACCATGACTCCATGTGGAACCGTTAGGCAACATTGGGTCATATTTCTTTAGAACATAAGGAAGACCGTAAGAAAACATGAAAAAATGGGTGCGCTAGACTGACCCCTATAGATGGGAAACTAGAATTAGAGCAGAGGCCCATTGATGTTTAGAACTGCTAGTTGGAATTTTGACAATATTCAGCAGGACCTGAGTTTAACTTTACCTTTGTGCTATCTAGGTAAAGGCAGGATGTACTTAAGAGAATCAGCTCTCAAGTACAGGAAGTCCCAATTTTTAAAAGTTGTATTCCAAGAGTTTGTATGTAAGTCACTTTTTTCCTATGAAACAGTCCTATAATTAATAGAATTTAAAGAAGACTACTATATATCCTAGGAGCTCTGGTGGTGCAGTGGTTAAAGCACTTGGCTGCTAACCAGAAGGTCAGCAGTTCAAACCTACCAGCCCCTCCACAAGAGAAAAATGTGGCAGTTGGCTTTCGTAAAGATTACATCCTTGGAAACCCTATGGGGCAATACTTCTGTTTTCTGTAGGGTTGCTATGAGTCACGATCGACTCGACAGCAGTAGGTTTGGTTTGATTTACTATATGACGTAGTTGTGGCATCAAGATTGACTCATGAGCTACAAAATTTAACCATCAAAATAGTGGAAGGTAGCACTGTTGTAAAATTTTGTGTTCTTTGTATACTTTTCAGATAGGTAATATATACAGTAGTATCCTTGTACTCTTGATATTTGTCCTTCCAGAGACAGTCCATATGTGTATCTTTTTTTTTTTTTAACCTATATTGCAGCATACTATAGCCACTGCTCTGTACCTTCCATTTTCCACTTCATATTTCTGAGCAGTTGTTCCTTATCAGTACATATAAGGCTGTTTCATTTTTGTATGGATATATTTTAATATGTACTAGTCCTCAGTCTACCACATGTCTGTCAGTTTGTTTTACCATGGTGGCTTAAGTGTTGCTGTGATACTGAAAGCTTTACCACTGGCATTTCAAATGCCAGCAGGGTCACGCTTGGTGAACAGGTTTCAGCTGAGCTTCCAGACTAAGACAGACTAGGAAGAAGGACCTGACAGTCTACTTCTGAAAAAATTGGCCGGTGAAAGCCTTATGAATAGCAGCAGAATAGCAGCAGAACATTGTCTGATATAGTGCCAGAAGATGAGCCCCTCAGGTTGGAAGACACTCAAAATACGACTGGGAAAGAGCTCCCTCCTCAAAGTAGAATCAACCTTGATGATGTGCATGGAGTCAAGCTTTTGGCACCTTCGTTTGCTGATGTGGCACGACTCAAAATGAGAAGAAACAGCTACAAGCATCCATTAATAATCAGAATGTGGAATGTGTGGCATATGAATCTAGGAAAATTGGAAATTATCAAAAATGAAATGGAATGCGTAAACATCCATATCCTAGGCATTAGTGAACTGAAATGGACTGCTTTTGGCCATTTTTAATCAGAAAATCATAACATCTACTATGCCAGAAATGACAACTTGAAGAGGAAGGGCATTGCATTCATCGTCGAAAAGAACATTTCAAGATCTATCCTGAAGTACAATGCTGTCAGTAATAGGAGAATATCCATATGCCTACAAGGAAGACCAGTTTATACAACTATAATTCAAATTTACGCACCAACCACTAAGGCCAAAGATACAGAAATTAAAGATTTTTACCAACTTCTGCAGTCTAAAATTGATCAAACATGCCATCAAGATGCATTGATAATTACTGGAGATTGGAATGCCGAAGTTGGAAACAAGGATTGGTAGTTGGAAAATATGGCCTTGGTGATAGAAACGACACTGGAGATCACATGATAGAATTTTGCATGACTAACGACTTCTTCATTGCAAGTACCCTTTTTCAGCAACGTAAACAGCGACCATACACGTGGACCTCACCAGATGGAATACACGGTAATCAAATTGACTACATCTGTGGAAAGAGATGATGGAAAAGTTCAATATTATCAGTCAGAACAAGGCCAGGGGCTGACAGTGAAACAGGCCATCAGTTGCGCATATGCAAGTTCAAGTTCAAGTTGAAGAAAATTAGAGCAAGTCCATGACCAGATGAGTTGTGGAATGACATCAAGGACATCATATATGAAGAAAGCAAAAGGTCATTAAAAAAACAAGAAAGAAAAGACCAAAATGGATGTCAGAGGAGACTCTGAAAGTTGCTGTTGAACATAGAGTAGCTAAAGTGAAAGGAAGAAATAAGGAAGTTAAAGAGCTGAACAGAAGATTTAAAAGGGCGACTTGAGAAGACAAAGTAAAGTATTACAATGAAATGTGCAAAGACCTGGAGATAGAAAACCAAAGGGGAAGAACATGTTCAGCATTTCTCAAGCTTAAAGAACTGAAGAAAAAATTCAAGCCTTGAGTTGTAATATTGAAGGATTCTATTGGGAAAACATTAAATGACACAGGAAGCATCAAAAGAAGATGGAAGGAATACATGGAATTACTGTACCAAAAAGAGTCAACCATTTCAAGAGGTAGCATATGACCAAGAACTGATGGGACTGAAGGAAGAGGTCCAAGCTGCACTGAAGGCATTGACAAAAAACAAGGCTCTAAGAATTGATGGAATACCGATTGAGATGTTTCAACAAATGGATGCAGCACTGGAATTATTCACTCATCTATGCCAGGAAATTTGGAAGACAGCTACCTGGCCAACTGACTGGAAGAGATCCATATTTGTAGCCATTCCAAAGAAAGGTGATCCAACAGAATGTGGAAATTATCGAGCAATATCATTAATATCACACACAAGTAAAATTTTGCTGAAGACTATTCAAATGTGGTTGCAGCAGTACATAGACAGGGAACTGTCAGAAATTCAAGCCAGATTCAGAAGAGGGCATGGAAGAAGGAATATCATTGCTGATGTCAGATGGATCATGGATGAAATCAAAGAGTACCAGAAAGGTGTTTACCTGTGTTTTATTGACTATGCAAAGGCATTCGACTGTGTGGATCATAACAAATTATGGATAACATTGCAAAGAATGGAAATTCCAGAGCACTTAATTGTACTCATGAGGAACCTGTACTTAGACCAAGAGGCAGTTGTTTGAACAGAACAAGGGGATCTTGCATGGTTTAAAGTCAAGAAAGGTGTGTGTCAGGGTTGTATCCTTTTACCATACTTACTCAATCTGTATGCTGAACAAATAATCCGAGAAGCTGGACTGTATGAAGAAGAAGGGGTCGTCAGGATTGGAGGAAGACTCATTAACAAACTGCTATATGCGGATGACGCAACCTCGCTTGCTGAAAGTCAAGAGCACTTCAAGTACTTACTTACGAAGATCAAAGACCACAGCCTTCAGTGTGGATTACACCTCAACATAAAGAAAGCAAAAATCCTCACAGCTGGGCCAATAACCAACATCATGATAAATGGAGAAAATATTGACGTTGTAAAGGATTTCATTTCACTTGAATCCACAACCAGTGCCCATCTAAGCAACAGTCAGGACATCAGATGACATACTGAGTTGGGCAAATCTGCCGTAAGAGATCTCTTTAAAGTGTTAAAAAGCGAAGATGTCACTTTAAGGGCTAAGGTGAGACTGACCCAAGCCATGGTATTTTCAGTCACTTCATATGCGTATGAAAGCTAGACAATGAATAAGGAAGACCGAAGAAGAATTGATAACTTTGACTTATGATGTGGTGAAGAATATTGAATATACCATGGACTGCCAGAAGAACAAACAAATCTGTCTTGGAAGAAGTACAGCCAGAATGCTCATTAGAAGCAAGAATGGTGAGACTTCCTGTCACATACTTTGGACGTTATCAGGAGGGATCAGTCCCTGGAAAAGGACATCATGCTTGGTAAAGTAGAGGGTCAGCGAAAAACGAGGTGGATTGACACAGTGGCTGCCAACAGTGGGCTCAAGCAAGCAAAGATTGTGAGGATGGTGCAGGACCAGGCAGTGTTTCGTTCTGTTGTACATAGGGTCATGTTGTACATGAGTCAGAACTGACTCTCCAGCACCTAATAACAGCAGTCCTCAGCAGGCATTTGTGTAGCTTCCAGTACCTTGCTATTACAAATGGTGCCACAGGGATTATCCTTGTTTGCATCCATGTTGAGAGTATTCTGGTGGGTCAACTCACAGTGGAACTACTGGATCAGGGAGCATTTATGGATTTGATCAGTATTGTCATAATGCCTTCCAGGAACTCATACCAGTTTGTACTCTACCAGCAGTGTTAGGAAAGCACCTGTTTGCTCTACTCTCACTAACAGTGTGTTTTTTGTTGGTTTTGTTCCCAGGAAATTGGTTTTATTGGAGAGCTCCAGAAAGGAGCAAAGAGGAAGGGATCCATGATAGCATTAACACTTGACAGTCACAGTGGTTCTCTGATTTTACAAGGGGAGAACGGTGCATTAGGGAGAGAGGTACCCACTGGTGCCACGTAGCACTTGCTTTTGCAAGATATTCATTCCTTGCAGTGAGTTCCCTTCTGGTCGTGGAGTTAGATTCAGTCACACTATTCACAGACCAGAGTTTCTAGAGTTCCCTCTGTGAGGTTGTTTCTCGTGGATTTTTGACTTGAGCTTCAAGTCACACATCTGGTTCATGAACCCCTTCCTCGTCTAGCTCAGAAACTTGAGCGTATCTCTACAGTGTGCTTTTCAACATATTGATGCTTGTCCATCTGATGAGTGAAGGATGGCACTGCAGTGTTCACCTAACATTTGGTTAAGAACCAGAGCAGATGTGGAAACTGATTTATCTGTAGATTTATCTAAAGGCTGTGCAGAAAACAAGGATGCCGAGCTATTTTTAAGAACAGTTCTCTTTTTCGTGCGGTAAAATACCTATACTTGGGGGTGAGACCAGTGAGCAAAAAGGACGAGCCTGATTAGAATATACCCGTGAGACATTGAGTCTGGGAGAGTTTATCTGTGAGAAAGAAACAAAAACAGAATTAATTAAAGAACCATCCTTTCTTTCCGTATAAGCAATATGTTTAGTCTACCTCTCAGGAATAGAGATCGGCTGTCTTACTATTAATAAAAGTGAGTACCACTGATTGAGTTTGACCATATTCTGAGTACTCTACTCGGAACTCTTAATCAATAAGGTAGATACTGCTATTCTTCCCATTTTGCAGATGGGATAACAGAGGTTCAGAGAGGTTAAGTAACTTCCAAGGTCATATAGCAACAGAGCTAAATTCAGCGTACTGTACTTCACAAGCCACCCTCTTAACCACTTCGCTGTATCATCCAAAATGTTTATCTGCATGTGGACCAGGCCAGTCAATCCTTGTGAACCATCTCCCTCCCTAATACAGACTTAGAAGAGACAAGGCTGAAGATTCAATGTGTTTCCTTTACCCTGATTTATCTGATTTTGCAGTGTTTCTAATTAAGTAACATCTTCAAACAGATGATGAAAAAGTTTAACTAAAAGTAAAGGAATGTAACCAGTAACATCAGGGACATTTCCAGTTTAACACAACTACAAACTTAAGTTGCTGCTAGTAGTTTAAATTATAATTGAATTAGCTCTGATTTCCAGCAGGGGGAGACAAGTTCACACTGATTTTCCTGAAAGCAAAAAAAAAACAAGGAATTATATACATTATGTGTGTTTGTGTGTGCACACGCCCGGGTATGTGCACGCGGGTGTGTGTGTGTGTATGGGAAAGTCAGAAAGACAAAAAGAAATGCCTTTCAAAGCCATATCGTTCCTTTTGCTTGTCCACACCCTCTTAAGATTTAATAACATAGTTCTTTTAGGAAAGGCTCAGTAGCCTTAAGAACAAATGATGTTTCTGAAATTATTTCAGTTTGCATGGTTTATTATGTGGTACTTGAAAAAACAGACTCCAGCTGTCTAGAAAGCTTCATCCCAGAGCTTTTTTTGAACATATTGTTGACCAGGCACAATCCTCAAGGCCCCAAGTTCTGTACGTGAGCAGCAGGGAATTCCCCAATCCTGGCAGGCCTTCTCTCCAGCCTTTGACATTAGTGTGTCACCTGGTAAATCAGAGCATTCCACGCCAAAAACGGCACGGTCTGCTGAGCGTGTTAAGGAGCAGAGAGGACTCAGAAGACTTAAATAGCCAAAGGAGTGGCAGCAGGGATGAGGTCTTTTCTCCCGTACAGCTTGACACGGTGACTACCAACAATGTTTAATTGACATTAAGAGCAGCTTGCCATTGTGAAAGAACAATAAATTGTTTCTAAGTTTGTTTCACGGAGCCCTAAGCTAAGTGATAATACGCTGACACATACTCTCATTGGTCATGCTTCACTTATAAACATGATTGACCAAAGCAAGAAAGCTCTAGGTAAAGGTTGACCTGTCCTCTGCAAGTCTTCCTCACGTGCAGGGGCAGCCACAGTGAGTGCTGTAGTAAGGACGCTTTAACCTGCTGTCCCCCAAGAGGCAGGTACAGTGTATAGGGGTACACATTTAAAATAAAGTTGATAAAGCTTTCCTCCTCAGGGAGTCTAATCTTCAAGAAGTCCAGCCCCACTTCTCTTCAGACATACATACTCCATGGTGAAACTTGGGGGGTCAGTATATTGCTTCCTTCTTTGGCCTTATAGCCAGGTTCTCATAGCTGAAGAGACTGTATTATTTACCAACCCCCTGCTTCTTGTTTTGATGGTCAGCTCATAGGACAGTGGTTTTTTTTTTTTTTTTTTTTAAGTGAAAAAGAGCCTTACTGATACCTATGTGTAGCCAAAGCAAAGGCTCCTATGTGATAGGGTCTACCACAGGACCAGGGCACAGCTCTTCTGACTTGAGCCTAGACTGGAAATAAGTGAGGAAATGTAGAAATATTATCACATTTGCCCTGGGTATTTACTAATATCTTTTTCTCTCCCTTGGCATTTAGATACTGTGAACTTGCTAAAACATGATGTGTACTGATGATACTTGTGAATCTGTTAGGGAGCTGCTGGTGAGCATTATTTTAGAATCTGAGTAATTGACCTGACAGATAGTGGTGATTGCTTCATTAAGAGCCCGATGATGCCGCATTCCTAAGCAGTTCAGCATCCTCTGTTTCTGCCATATTTTAAGGCATCATTCTTCATCAGTTACTCAATATATTTTTGTGTCACCAGGGCATAGCTTGTGTCTTCCCTTAAATCAGAGATGTTTCAGATTCGTCAAGTGATTTTTTTTTTTTTAAAGGATGTTAGGAATCCTTGGAAGTCATATTTCTTAGTTGATTTGATGCCAAAGCTGATTTCAGGGAAAGTAGTACCATGTTTATAGTGTTTGCCTGTCCACATCTCCTCCACACATCCACCCCACCCCGAGCGTCACACAACGGTGGGAACAAATACATTCTGCATAGCAGCCACCAGAAACAAGTCGCCAACGTGTACAAGGCAACTTTGATTTGTTGCCATGGGTGAGCATTCAGAAAGTTCAGTAACAAAGGAGAAAAGTCTCCGCCATTGGGCCGATGATCGGCTGCCACTGAGCATGTCCAGAGCAGCATGGCAGTGAAGATGGTGGCCCAGGTCAATCTTCTGTTGAAGCTTCAGTTTATATTAGCCATGCAAGTCATACTTTTCCGCTTAAACATTTTCCTTGCTGAAATAATTTCACTGCTTTTTTTTCACAGGAGGACACCATGGAGGTGGAGGAGTTCTTGAAAGAAGCTGCAGTAATGAAAGAGATCAAACACCCTAATCTAGTGCAGTTACTCGGTAGGTGTGCAGAGCTCTGAAGAGAGGGACTTTTAATTAAACCCTCTGAGATGATGCAGATGCTGTTAAAAAAGAAATAAGCAGCTAACTACATTAAGATTTCTGATTTGGATGTCTTTACCAACGTTCAGCCCCTGGTAAAAGGTCTATGTGGGATAGTGTGCGTGTGTGCTCTTACGTGTGTGTGAGAGAGAGAGGGAAGTGTTATTATTTTAAACCGATACCTAAAAGCAGTCAGAGAATGCAGATCTCAAATTGGCTTCTGAAACTTAACAATTTTCAAGAGTTGGCTCACTCAAATGATTCTGTAAGTAGACGTAACCATCAGAGCTGAGATGGCGGTGAACTAACAGCAATTTATATCATTTGATGTGAGGCCGTGTAAGTTCAAGTTCAAGTTCATTGGCTTGAGAGAAAGAAAAGAACATGGTTGTATCCCTCCCATAGGAGCACAGTCTCAGGCCAGAAGTGCCTGGAACCACATTAGAGGTTGGGCCCAGGACTTAAGACCAGAGTCAGAATCCATCTCAGAAGGCTTTTTCTTTAGTGCCTGTCCTTTCTGATGCTTGTTCAGTTGGGAATCAAGCAGCACACTGAAGCCCTTGATGTGTTGTTGGCAGGGGTCTGCACCCGGGAGCCCCCGTTCTATATAATCACCGAGTTCATGACCTATGGGAACCTGTTGGATTACCTGAGGGAGTGCAATCGGCAGGAGGTGAATGCTGTGGTGCTACTGTACATGGCCACTCAGATCTCGTCAGCCATGGAGTACCTGGAGAAGAAGAACTTCATCCACAGGTAGGAGCCTGGCAAAGCAGCTGTCCCCACAGAGCCACAGTGGAACCCGGGCATCCTTTTACAGAAAAAACCCAATCTACATGGCTTAATGGCTCAGCTTCTAACTTTAGTGCTGGCAACACATTGGACCTTGGAACAAAGGCAAATGCTAGGTTCCTGACATGGCCGGCTTTGGGCATGCATCCAGGACTAAATTCAGCCTGGCCTAGGCCCTGGACCAATGAAGCAGTTAATCCCCAGGGTAAGAAGTATTTCACTTCTGAACCATTTTGGACTAAGTGGAATATTAAATGAAGTGCATAAAAGGCGTCCTTCCTAATAATCACAGCTCCCTCTGAAATAGAGTGCTCATTGTTCCTCCAAGGCCGGCGTTCATCAGTAATGACCTCTTCCTGGGAGTGGTTGGCATTGCTTTTACATAAACTCATGGTAACAGCCAGTACCTAGGCTTTGTTTTTTTGTGGTTTTTTTTTTTTTTTTTCTCTCCTCTCTATCAGCATTCCATTCTCCACTTAACTTGCTGTCATCAGGTTCAGGGTTGTTTCCACTGTTGTCAGAACTGTATATGTGTAGGCCTAAATTAAGCATCTTTGCTGTTTTAAAAGCTGGGGTGTTTTGACCTTCAAGTGTGCCACAATTATCCTGGCCTTTGCATTCTTTGCTGGTGGAAGTGGCTTCCTAGCAAAGTAATGGCATATGCAGGACAGAGTCTGATGGGCTTTTTGCAGGAGTATTTTATACAAGATATTCTCCACGCCACAGTTGTGACCTTTCCTACCCAATTAACTGAAGTATGAAACCTGTACATGAGATTTCATAGTGAGGAATAAGAGTATCATGTGTGAAATGTTGGCGGTTCCTTGTAAGACAGATTTTCTCTGCTCCAGGAGAGCCCGATTCAGATGCTCTGTCACTCAAGAAGGCGAACCCTCTGATGCTGCAAATGGAGATTTCTTCACTTCTGGTTTGTCTTGCATGGCTAGGCCCATTCCATCTTCATTCAGGCAAACTTAAATGCTTTACCAAAATCCTGTTAGGCACAACCGTTCTGTATTTAATTTCTCTCTGATTGCTGATGATCAAGCTGTCTTACGCAGCCATTGCCTTAAGCTGCTGCTATTTCTCATTCCTCCTATCCAGTTTGCCTTGTGATTTCATGGATAATGTCCATGAACCAAAGATCAGACTCCTACCTCTCTGGGAGAATCAGGAGGCAAGAGGAAGCTGATTATACAGGAGAGAGTTTTTAGGTTACATTTGGGTAAGCATCAGGGAGAAAGAAAAGTAAGAAGCACAGTTTGAATTAGGAATGCTATGGGCTTTAGATTCTGAATAGGATAGAAGGAGACTCACTCTGCTGTAAGCTTCTTGCAGTCAAGGACTGGGCTAAAGTTTGTTCCCTTGTACCTGGCATTTAATAGTAATAACTGCACAAACACCCAAGCTTTACTGTGCTCAAGGCGTCATTTGAAGCACTTTACATATTAATTCATTACTAGTCACAACATCCGTAAGAGGTAGGCGCTGTTATTACTACCTTCATTTTACAGACGAGATAACTGAGTCCTAAAGTAATAAGCTTGCTCCAAGTCATGGGGCCGGGGAGCCCACTCTGCCACCTTTCAGTGTGGCAGGAGCTCAGTGTATGTTTGCCGAGGAACCACACTGCTCCCCGATGGGGAGTTAACGCAAGTTTCCAGGGAACCAGACTTGATTTTCCCATTGTCGGTGTTGTACTTTTACTCAACGGTGGTGAAGCTGGAAGGCTACCCAGGAGCTCTCATGGATGAACTTTTTCCTTTCCCAGGGATCTTGCTGCCCGAAACTGCCTGGTAGGGGAAAACCACTTGGTGAAGGTGGCTGATTTTGGCCTGAGCAGGTTAATGACAGGGGATACCTACACAGCCCACGCCGGAGCCAAGTTCCCGATCAAATGGACCGCCCCGGAAAGCCTGGCCTACAACAAGTTTTCCATTAAGTCTGATGTCTGGGGTAAGGGCTGCTGCTACTACTGCTCTGTACAGTCTGTGCCAGCCAGAGGGTCGGTGCCTTTCTCCCTCTTTCTTCCTCTCCCTGCTTTTTTACCTCCTTTTTCTTGCTCTCTCTCATTTCTTTGTTTTCCTTCTCATTTTTTTTTTTTTCCTTTTTCCTTTTAAAATCTTTTCTCCCCTGTGTTTTTCTCTCCGAAATGAAGTAAAAGTAAGCTTTCTTTTCCAGAGTAATTCAGAGGCAGGTTAACTTTTTTTTCACTTACCATCTTTATGTCTTCATCTTAAGTCTACTGCTTGGGTTTGCTGGAGCGCTCACCGTAGGCACCCAGAGACTTCTCGATGCAGGGAATGCTGATTAATTTGTTTTCGTCTTTAGGCTACTGTGCTCTAAGCCTTATGTGATAATTTTTTAGTTTTACCTTTTTTTTTTTAAACTCTATTGTGGAAAATTGTAAGCATATGCTAAAGAAGACAGTCATATAATGAACTTCTATATGCCTGTCACCCAGCTTTAATAATCTATATCCCATCTTGACACTTATTATTTTGAAGCAAATCCCAGACATCCTATTATTTTGTCCATAAATATTTTAATATGTGTTTCTTAAAGACGGTGTTTTAAATTAACATAACCACCATGCCCCTCCCCCCAAAATTGACAGTAATTTCTAAATATTATCAAATATCCAATGTTTAGTTTTCCAGTGGAATCATAGCAGTCATACTTTTTTTTAGTTTGAATTTGATCCAGATATGGTTCACATAATGATTAGTTGATATATCTCTTAAGCATCTTTTAATTTTTAGGTTCTCTTTCCATCTCTTTATTCTCTTGCTGTTTATTTGTTGAAGAAACCCAGTCATTTGTCCTTTAGAGTTTCCCACATCTGGATTTTTGCTGACTGTAATTTGCTGTTATTTGTTCCTCTATCTTCAGTGGAAACCCTGGTGGCGTAGTTAAGAGCTATGGCTGCTAACCAAAAGGTTGGCAGTTTGAATCCACCAGGCGCTCCTTGGAAACTCTGTGGGGGTAGTTCTACTCTGACCCCTATAGGTTCTGACCCCTATAGGGTCGCTATGAGTTGGAATCGATGGCAACGGGTTTGGTTTTTGGTTTAATCTTCAGTATTTCTAGTAAATTAATGGTTGGGTCTGGAGAGCTTGATCACATTCAGATTTGACTTTTTGGTAAAATTACATCATAGGAAGTGGTGTGCTCTTCTATCAGCAGGTACACAATGCTTAGTTTTCTCTTTTTTTTGCACTTTTTTATTTTTTTAGCAGCAAATCTACTTTTTTTCTCATACAAATGTAGCTGATCATGTTTCTTCCATTCCTTTGACCAAATTAGAAAGCACAGAACCAGCTATGCATCAGAACACCTCCCCTGAAATGCATTTTACTTACTGTCATTACTCCTGTCTGCATCTTTTTTTTTAACCCTGCTTTTCTTGTTGTTCCAGTTTTCTCTCTTTTTTTATGATTTTACCAGTTGTTGATACCCAGTGCCTACATCCATTACTTTACTAGAGGTTTCAAAATGGTAATATTCTAATCCTGTCATTCCTTGTTTATTAGCTGAATGCGTCTGGAAGAGGAACTTCCCTCACCTACTGTTTGGTTACTCACTGGTATAGTTCCTGTAGGATAGACAGCATAAAGGCTTGCTTCTTTGCCTGAAGTACCAGTTTTCAAAATAACAAGTTGGCATCCTAATTACCCTTCAGTGGTTACCAGTTAAGTGTTTGTTGTTGTTTTTCTTTGGTAGTATTATTATGAACCCAGGGATTTAAATATATTTGATATCTTTCAATCACTGCGATTATTTTCCTTATTGGAATTCAGATTGTCTCATCTTTGGCCAGTGGGAACCTCTTGAAATTAGCTCCTGCTCCTTTTGACAAGAAACTGGTAGTCTTTATAGCTTCCATGCTTTCTGGAATGCTGGAATGTTCCAGGTTCGTCTTGTGCATTTCCTGCCTCAGACCTGGAATCAGCCATTTCTCCAAGGAGTCCTGGTTTCTTTTAATGGAAAGTGTAATTTCAAAACCATAATTTGGGTACTAGGGGGTACTTATTGCCGTATTGTTCTGGGGCATTATCAGAGACACAACTGGGATTTGTTTTCTATTTATGAATTTTTTATTTTTACTGGGAGATGAGTTGGGAAGTCACCTTGGATATACCCCCCAGGGAATGTCCATTGTCCATTCTAATCTTCCTGGGATGTTTTTTGAATTTTTTCTTTTTCTTGGAGTTATTGCTCTTCCTGCTAGCACCCTCTTTGGGTCCATTGCTGACTGGCTCCTCCTTGGAAGAAAGTTTCTTCTAAGGATTGTTTTCTATTGAAAAAAAAAAAAAATTTTTTTTAAGGATAAACTATATCATGGATTCACATTGGTACTCTTAATTCAGATTTAGGGTTATAGGGTTTTTTATTTAGTCTCTTCTATCTTTATCTCCTTTCTTCTGTGCCAAAAATTCTGATTCTCAATGTCATCAGGAAATATATAATTAAAAATACTCATTTGCTCTATCCCATAATACACGTACAACAATTCAAGAATACTGATATCAGCACTACTACCAACAGCACGATTACAATATGCAGGTTAAGTTTCGCTTTTGATGTTTTTGTTTTGTTTTTGGCACCTTTTTATCCTTAAAATGTGTTTTATTAGGGATGTGCAGTCATATTACTTGTTGTAAAATCATTTGGCACAGTCATCCCTGGTGAATATGCCATCAGTTGGATACAGGTTTAGGTTCATTTGCTTAACTTTAATTTTTGTTTTCAAGGATTGCTTGTTTTCCCATTTAATTTTGTTTTATAATTATGTAAAACAATCCCTGCCCCCTTCATCCTATTTCCAGCGTACCCCTGTACGTAACATACGTGCACACTTATTTATTTACT
Organism: Dugong dugon; assembly: GCA_030035585.1. Taxonomy (NCBI): domain Eukaryota; kingdom Metazoa; phylum Chordata; class Mammalia; order Sirenia; family Dugongidae; genus Dugong; species Dugong dugon. The sequence goes on from CM057471.1 coordinate 75,544,105, forward strand.
TAGATTTATCCTTCTGTCATGGTTTGAATTATGTCCCCCAAAAAAATGTGTGTATCAATTTGGTTAGGCCATGATTCCTGGTAACTGTGTGATTTTCCTATATGTTGTAAATCCTGCCTCTGTGATGTTAATGAGGGGGAGGATGGGTGGCAGTTGTGTCAAGACTGGATTGTGTCCTGAGGCAATCTCTTGAGATATAAAAGACAGAAGTGAGCAGTGACAGGGTGGGGGGGGGGGGGACGACCGGGGGGGGGGGGGGGGGGGGGGACCTCATACCATCAAGAAAGCAGTGCCGGGAGCAGAGTGCGTCCTTTGGGCCAGGGTCACTGCGCTGAGAAGCTCCTAGTCCGGGGGAACACTGATGAGAAGGCCAAGAGAGAGAAAGCCTTCCCCTGGAGCGGACACCCTGAATTTGGACTTTTAGCCTACTTTACTGTAAAGAAATAAACTTCTCTTCGTTAAAACCATCCACTTGTGGTATTTCTGTTATGGCGGCACTAGATGACTAAGACAGAATTTGGTACCGGGAGTGGGGTGCTGCTCTAACAGATACCTAAAATGTGGAAGCAGTTCTAAAACTGTGAATGGATAGACGTGCGGCAGTGACAGAGGACCTACAGCAGCAGAGAACCAACAGCAGCAGAACCAGGAGACTGGTGAAAGACGGAGCTGGAGCCGACCCACTGAGTGAGAGAGCTGAGTGCCTGTGAGCAGGAGGCTTTCTGGTGGAGTGGGGTGCCTCCGGGCACTTACCGGTGGAGCTACTGAGCTTTGGAACACTTGCCCCAGCAGGGCAGATACGGGCATGAGGCCCAAGGGCCGAGAGGCCATAGGAAGCAGAAGCTGAAGAGAGAAGGGACACAAGAAGCAGAGCTGCTTCAGTCTCAAAAGGTATGGCCATGACCTCAGGGGTTTCAAAGGGTGGAGCCATGGCCTCTGGTGTTTCTAAGGGTGGAGCTGTCACTCCCTCGGACTAGGAGAATGGTGCGCCTAAAGCCAAGGGAGCAGAGTTGCTGTCCCAGTGGGCCTGGAAGGCGGAGCTGAAGCCCAGGGCCCAGGGGTCTCCACTCAAAATCCAGAGACTGTGGCCTATACCTAGAGTCTGGAGGGCAGGGCTATTGTGTAAATTGTCTCAGAGAATGGAGGATTATTTTCAAAGCCTGAGGGCTAATGTAATGGGTTCTGCTGACTTGCTTGATGCCTGTTATCACTTCTTTCCCTGCAGTTTCTCCCATTTGTAATGGAAATGTTTAGCTTGTGTCTGTTCTGTCATTGTACCTTTGGAAGCAGGTAACTTGTATTCTAGATTTCACAGATGAAGAGGAATTTTTTGGATTTTGGACTTGGAGTTAAGACTTTTGCCATGATATGATGGGGTGAATATGTTTTCCATGTTGCAAGGCTGTGATTTTTTGGGGGGCCAAAGGGTGGAATGTCATGGTTTGAATTATGTCCCCCCAAAAATGTGTGTATCAATTTGGTTAGGCCATGATTCCTGGTACTGTGTGATTTTCCTGTATGTTGTAAACCTGTCTCTATGATGTTAATGAGGGAGGATGGGTGGCAGTTGTGTTAGTAAGGCAGGACCTGATCTCCAAGACTGGACTGTGTCCTGAGGCAATCTCTTGAGATACAAAAGACAGAAGTGAGCAGTGAGACAAGGGGACCTCATACCATCAAGAAAGCAGTGCCGGGAGCAGAGCGCATCCTTTGGACTGGGGTCCCTGCGCCAAGAAGCTCCTAGTCTGGGGGAACACTGACGAGAAGGCCAAGAGAGAGAGAAAGGCTTCCCCTGGAGCTGACACCCTGAATTTGGAGTTTTAGCCTACTTTACTGTAAGGAAATAAACTTCTCTTCGTTAAAGCCATCCACTTGTGGTATTTCTGTTATGGCAGCACTAGATGACTAAGATAGATACCTTCCATCTTTTTTTTTTTTTTCTTTTGGTCCAGATCAGTATGTATATTCATAGACCCCCTTTCTTAGAAAAACTATAGCAAACTAGACATAATTTTCTCCACTGTGCTTTTTTCTGTTGCAGTCTGGAGATAATTTCATAGTAGTATGTAGAAACATCCCTTGTTCCTTTTTTACAGCTTTACGGAACTCTGTTATGTGGGTGAACCATAGTTCATTGTTTTATGAGATCATGTTAAATTTGTAAGTTATCTGAGGGAGAACTGACCTCTTTATGAAGCTGAATTTTCTCATCCAAGAACGTGTTTCTTTCTATTTGTTGAAGTCTGTTTTGGGGCATCTCTTATTAAATTTATACTTAGGTACTTTTGTTTATTTATTGCTATCAAAAATAGTCTTCTCTTCCATTATAACGTCTGATTTGTTTTATATATGAAGGCTGTTGATTTTTTAAATGAACTTTTTATTGTGGAATAATTTTGGATTTACAGAGAAGTTACAAAGATAGTACAGAGGATTCTCATATACCTCTCACCCAGTTTCCTTTGATGTTAATATCTTACACTACCATGGTACATTTGTTACAACCGAACAGACATTGGTTACTTACTGTTATTGAACTCCAGAGTTTATTTGGATTTTACCAGTTTTTCCATCATCTGCTCCAGAATCCAGTTCAGGTCACCTCCAGGGCACCACATTGTATTTAGTTATCATGCCTCCCCAGATTCCTCTCATCTTCCAGTCTTTCTTTATTTTCCTTGACTTTGACAGTTTTGGGGAGTACTAGCTAGGTATACTGTAGAATGTCCCCAATCTGGGTTTGTAAGATGTTTTTATTGTGATTAGTTTGGGGTTATGGGTTTTTTGAAAGAATATAACAGAAGTGACATTATATGAAGGGGTACCTGATATCCACATGACGTCTCCAGTGATGTTAACCTTCATCACTTGGTTAAGTACTGCCAGGTTTCTCCACTGTAAAGTTACCAGTTTTCCTTTCCCTTGCTCTGTTCTTTAGAAGCAAGTCACTAAATCCAGCCCACCCTCAATGGAGTTAGGGAGGTTACCAATCATTTATTTATATCAATATGGACTCATGTATACTTATTTTATACTTTGGGTTATACTTCAGTGCTACACTATTTTCATGTTCATATTGTTCCAGCTCTGATCTTTGGAAGCTCATTTAGGTTGTTTTCCTATGCCCCTTTGACATGTCCCCATCTTTTTGGTTTTAGAGCACTTCCTTACTTTCTGGTACTACAAGATGATCCATACTCATTGCATTTCCCTATCCCAGCCCTAGAATCAGCCATTTCTCCAAGGAGCCCTGGTTCCTTTTATTGGAGAATGGTATTTAGAAACCAAGATCTGGACACTGGCTATGCTTGTTGCTTCTGGAGTGTCACTGCTTCTAGTTCCTCTGAACATATAGAACTAGGTAGTATATGTGTGTATACTAACCCATGTATATACATGTCTATAATTGCTTCTGTATCTCTCCATCTGTATATATACTAAACTAAACATGAGTTTATACTGATATCTCTGGTCCTAATCTAGTACAACGGTGTTCTTCCTAGTGAAGGCTACTGATTTTTTGCATGTTAATTTTATAAATTGCTACTTTACTAAATTTTCTTGTTGTTGTATAAGTTTTTCCATTGGTTCTTTGGTGTTTTCGAGATACGTAATTATATCATCTGCAGATAGAGATAGTTGTGTCTGTTCTCAAGTTTTAAATGCTTCTAACTTCTTTCTCTTGTCTAATTGCGTTGGATAATATACAGCTCTGTGCCGTGTTAAATAGAAAAGGAGGTGAAAGGCATCCTTGTCTAGTTCCTGACTTTAATGGGAAGGCTTCTAATGTTCCTTATTAATAAATGTATTTACTTTTGGTCTAAGATACATATATTTTATTATATTCAGGAAGTATCCATCAAATCCTATTAAGATGAATGGGTGTTGAATTTTGTTAGACTCCTGACAGATTGTTGTAGTTACTCTGCTTTGTATATACATAAGGGTCCATGAGAGAAAGAACTATAAACTACTTACTGTGATTGAAATGTTCCAAAGATTCCATAAGGTTTTTAAGAAAATTTTAGCATTGGAATGGGCCTTAGAGATAATCTTGTACACCCAGAAAAGAATGGTGGCCTGTCTTAGTCTCCTACCTAGTTGACTACAGAGCAATGCGTAGAACTTGACCTCCTAACTTTCAGCCCTATGTTCCTTTCCTTCCATGACATGTTCCAGCAAAATGGTCACATTACCTAAAAGACCACATAGGGGTTGATCAGTACAGTCCTCTTAATTTCTTTAGCGCATTTGCTCTGTGGTGGTGAATAAACTGAAAATCTGATACTGTCCTGTTCTGTCCTGGGTTGTTAATTAAGAAACCTGTTAAAATCTGTCAGGGCCTGGACTGCTTCTGAAGGCGTAACTTTTGATGTGTACCGCACAGGTAGTTAGTTTTAAAGGTAATCTAGTTAAATCTTACACATCTTCAACTTTTTCTTTCTTTTTTCTTTTAGCATTTGGAGTATTGCTTTGGGAAATAGCTACCTATGGCATGTCACCTTATCCAGGAATTGACCTGTCCCAGGTGTATGAACTACTGGAGAAAGACTATCGCATGGAACGCCCAGAAGGCTGCCCAGAGAAAGTCTATGAACTCATGCGAGCATGTGAGCCTTTCCCAGCCAGTTTTAAAAATTATACGTGAGCATTGTAAGAAATTCCAGCAATGCAGGAGTATACACATAAAGTAAAGAATTAGAGTATTCTATTTCCTTCCTCGTTCCCATTCCTCAGAGGCAACTAATGTAATAGTTTGGTACATATTTTTCCAAACTGTTTTCAGTGTTTTATATACCTTTATTTATAGATATATACAGGCAGTCCTTGGATTACAAACGAGTTCCGTTCCTAAGTCTGTCTTTATGTTGAGTTCGTACATAAGTTGGAACAGTTAGGTACGATTCATAGTTAATGTCAGTCAGTCAGATGTTTGCCGTAGTGTATCATGTACCTTTCTATGCATAAAAACCATTAAAGAAACACTTCCAGATATGCTAGAACATCATTAATGTAATAATACAGTGATAATAGTTTTTTGATGCATGTCACAAAGTAGCACCCATTGTTATTACGAACCACTGTATGTACCTCAAATTTTTAATATAATGGGCTTTGCAGGGGCTGGTTCGTAACTACAGGTTGTACGCAAGTTGGACATTTGTAACCCGGGGACTGCCTGTATATGTGAGAGTTTTTTGTTGTTTGTTTTTTTTTTTAAGCAAAAATTGGATTGACCTATACCAAACCTAGGGTTCTTATTAATAAATACAGATTTCTGGGCCATACCTCCAAACATTCTAATATAGTAGATAAACGTGCCAGGTAATGCTTATCCAGCCGGTGTTATTTATATTTGTATTATTATATTTATATGATTTTGTATTTTCTCAACTTTTTCCACTTACTAGTATAGCAGGTATATCTTTTCATGTTTGTATATTTAGATCTCTCTCTTCCATATTCATATAGCTGCTAGCATTGCATTAAATGATGTATTCATTTGTCTGGTCTTCTTTTGGTGAGCGTTTGATTGTTTTGCACATTTATTTGTTGCCATTATAAACTAGGCAGGAACAGACATCCTTGTAAATACATCTCTGCCCACTTACACCAATATTTCTAAAAGCTGACTTGTTGATTCAGAGGGATTTGTGTATTTTAAGTGTTGATAGATTTTTACCAAATTATATTCCAGAAAAGATTGTACCAATTTGTACTCCTCCCAGAAGTGTATATAAGTGACTTTCTCTACATCTTCACTGAAGCTGGGCATTATCAAGCCTTTTAATCATTTTTAATCTCATTTTAATGAGATTAGCATTTCTTTCCTGATAAGGATTTCAGACTTTGATAACCATAAAGTGTAAGGGTGGAATAGAAGGCGGTTTATTTGGTTTAGTAATTCTCTGCACCAGCTGCAGTGGGGATGAGGAAAATATATTTGTAAATGAAGTTCTTACTGTCAGAAGTCTCTCTGGGGTTTTACAACCCATATTCTTGCCAGTATCTAACGTCTTTTCAAATTCCTAATGTCTGTAATAGGACACAGTGGCATTTGTCATTTATAACTTGTTGCAGCAAAAGGTGGTTAGCAAGATTGGAATGCTTCTTTAATTTTCATACTTTTCCTTGAGGATTGCTAGCTCTAAGCTTGTTAACAAGGCCTCATGGGTGGTCTGACTCTGGTCTCATCTGTGTAGGTTGGCAGTGGAATCCCTCTGACAGACCCTCCTTTGCTGAAATCCACCAAGCCTTTGAAACAATGTTTCAGGAATCCAGCATATCAGATGGTAAAGTTGCCTTTCCCAGGGTGCTCTGCAGTTGGATGGAAGACTGGGCTAGGAGGGGCGGCCATGTTGGGACTAAGTCCCTGGTCCTTCATTTCACTTCCCAGTAGAAGTACATGGGCAAGCAAGTTATCTGAGACCAGAACGCTGGGCAGAGAGGCTGAATGTTGAGTTCTCTTGTCTTTTATAACCATGCCAAGTTCTTCTGAAAGATAAGTGCTGTTTCTTCAGCATCCCTGTCTCTTTTCTAACTGTGTATAGATGACCATTATTATCTTAAAAAGAAAAACAACACCAACATACCAAAATGAAACCGTTACTGATGGCTGCTGGGTTTTTTTGTGTGTGGTTCTTAGAAGTGGAAAAGGAACTGGGGAAAAAAGGCATGCGAGGTGTTGCAAGTACTTTGCTGCAGGCCCCAGAGCTGCCCACCAAGACGAGAACCTCCAGGAAAGCTGCAGAGCACAAAGACTCTACTGACGTGCCTGAGACGCCCCACTCCAAGGGCCAGGGAGATAATGGTATGTCTCTCCCCCACCACCTTCTCTACCCTTGTCTGCTCTTCTGTCTCCCCACACCAGAGGTTCAGGGGCCAGTGCAGGCAAAAGGAAAGTAGTAAGCGAAACCTGCATAGAACGGCAGGCAAATTCCACATTAGTGGTTCCTCCTCTTCCTCCTCCTCCTCCTGGGAATCTCCTAGGATCCATTGACTTTGGCAGTTAGTTTGGTCAGATAGGCAGAGATGCTGATGAAATCTACTGGGAAACGAATCCACCTTCTCATCTATTATTCAGAGCATTTGTGGTTGCTCTTCAGGGCAAATACAACAATAATAAACATTGAACCAAATGAAGAGCAGCTTGTTGTGAAAGCACTGATAGTAAAAAGCCCACAGGGTCTGAGAGCCAGGAGAGTCCTGGGACAGAGCTCATGTCTCCTTGTGGCTTCTAGCAAGAGTGTCCTTCTGGTGCTGTTCCCCAGGCAAGCGAGGGAAGTGGGGTTGGTTCAGGAGGGATCTCAAGATACTACCAATAATAATACTAGCTAACATTTATATAGTGCTTCCTATATGCCAGGCTCTGTTCTGAGTTAAGCTGCTCTGACACAGTGGTTGCCCCCAAAAAGCAGAGGTCAAGGTTGTACTGCAGACCAGCTGAGTGAAAATATCTGAGGGTGGGGCCAAGCATCTGGGTTCGTAAAGGCTCCCCAGGGAATACTGATGATGGACTCAATGCTAATGGACTGCAGATGGTGGAAGTGGAAAGGAACCAGACAAGCTAAGTTTTAATACAGAATTATGGGATGTTTAGCCACAGCAGGATCTGTGATTCTCCATTTTTTAAATCATGTACCCATATTAGTGTAAAAAAAAAAAAGTTATTTATGGATTAACTCATTTATTTATAAACATATACAGACACTGCTAAACAGATATACTGTGTATATTATAAGACATACCCAAAAAGTACTTTTAAAAGATTTACATAAGAAATCTAAATTATAACACTTTCTTTTCAAACCCCACTGGATCATCTTGTTTATTAAAAGCCCAGTGATAAGCAATCATATTCGTTTATGCCCGTCAGTATTTATCTAAGAGGTATTTTGATATATAATCTCATGGGGAGCTGAGAGTGTCAGTTAGCTGCTCATCATTGAAATAGAGCTGTGTATAATTCATTAAATTTCTCTTTCTCCACGTTCTTCCACCAGATTAAAGTTTTGGTAGGCCTTCAGCTTCCCCTGATTGCCGTGTCCTGCCTGATGCTTGGTGTGATACATGCCCCCTTATACCTCTGTTCTGAAGTAGAGGGTGCTGACAGGAAGCCCCTTTTCTTGTAGGTTGAACTCTGAGAGAGAATTCTGTCATTCACTAGCAGGGACCTTTGCAGCACCAAAAAGATCTATTATTCGTATTTAAAGTCCCCATTTTAAAACGTTCAAAGGTTATCCCCTTTTTGTTTCCCAAGCATAATAGCCCATTGTTGCTGCACTTTTGTAGTATATGGCCCCTTCCCTCCCAGATTATACCTTGTAGGAGCCTCCAACAGGCTGGATTGTCTGAAGGTCGTGGTTTCTGATCTTCGCTTGGCCTGGTCATTACTTTTTATTCACCAGATGATGTTGGGGAGGGTGAGGGGGGCTGTGCTCCTTTAAAGTAAACTAGGGGTGCTGCAGTGGTTAAGAGTTCAGGCTGCTAACCAAAAGATGAGCCGTTAGAATCCACCAGCTACTCCTTTGGAAACCCCCATGGGGCAGTTCTGCTCTGCCCTATAGAGTCACTATGAGCGGGAATCGACTTGATGGCATCGGGGGTTTTTTTTTGTTTTGTTTTCTTTTGTTTTTAGTGAGAGGATAAGGAGGCCAAGGCCATCTCAGCTTTTTGTTCCTTTGTCTTCAATGAGTGAACTTAAGCCTTTCCAAATAGTAATAATAATGTTAATAACAACAATTATTGAGAAATTATGTGCTAACAACTATGATATCCCACATACATTATCTTATTTACATTCTCACAACAATCCTGTAGATAGATTCATTGTTCCCATTTTATCAGTGAGAAAGCTGAGGATGAGAAAAGTGAAGTAACTTGCCCAGGGTTTATGGATAGTGGGTGGCAGGGCTGGCAGTCAAACCAGGCGCGTCAGAGTCCAGAGCCCAAACTCAGCCAATCGTCTGTAGAGACTGGGGTGGCCAGCCTGAGGTTAGCCACTCAGGAGCCTTTGGTCTGGAGTTGTTAAACTCTTCCCACTGTTTTTCAGATCCTTTGGACCATGAGCCCACTGTGTCTCCATTGCTGCCTCGAAAAGAGCGAGGTCCCCAGGATGCCAGCCTAAATGAAGATGAGCGCCTTCTCCCCAAAGACAAAAAGACCAACTTGTTCAGCGCCTTAATTAAGAAGAAGAAGAAAACAGCCCCAACCCCTCCCAAACGCAGCAGCTCTTTCCGTGAGATGGACGGCCAGCCAGAGCGCAAGGGGTGCGGCGAGGAAGAGGGCCAAGAAATCAGCAACGGGGCGCTGGCTGTCACGCCCTTGGACACAGCCGAGCCAAGCAAGTCCCCAAAGCCCAGCAACGGGGCCGGCGTCCCCAATGGAGCCTTCCGGTCTCCTCACCTTTGGAAAAAGTCCAACATGCTGACCAGCAGCCGATTAGCAGCCAGCGAAGAGGAGAGTGGCAGCAGCTCCAGCAAGCGCTTCTTAAGATCCTGCTCTGCCTCCTGTGTACCCCATGGGGCCAGGGACACAGAGTGGAGGTCAGTCACGCTGCCTCGGGATTTGCAGTCCACGGGAAGACAGTTTGACTCGTCCACGTTTGGAGGACACAAAAGTGAGAAGCCAGCTTTGCCTCGGAAACGGGCAAGCGAGAACAGGTCTGACCAGGTGACCAGGGGCACAGTGACTCCCCCACCCAGACTGGTGAAGAAGAACGAGGAAGCAGCTGATGAGGTCTTCAGAGACACCACAGAGTCCAGCCCAGGCTCCAGTCCTCCCAGTTTGACTCCGAAACTCGTTCGTAGGCAAGTCATGATGGCCTCTTCCTCTGGCCTTCCCCACAAGGAAGAGGCCGGGAAATCCAGTGCCTTAGGGACCCCTGTCACAGCTGAGCCAGTGCCCCCCACCAGCAGAGCAGGGTCAGGCTCATCTGGAGGTGCCAGCAAGGCCCCTGCTGAGGAGTCCAGAGTACGGAGGCACAAGCACCCCACCGAGTCACCAGGAAGAGACAAGGGGAAACTGTCCAGGCTCAAACCTGCCCCGCCGCCCCCACCCCTAGCCTCTGTTGGGAAAGTTGGAAAGGCCTCTCAGAGCCCAAGCCATGAAGCGGCCGGGGAGGCAGGAGCCAGCACTAAAGCAAAATCCATGGCTCTGGGCGTGGATGCTGTGAGCATTGATGCTGCCAAGCCAAACCAGTTAGGAGAGGGCATCAAGAAGCCTGTGCTCCCGTCCGTACCAAAGCCACAGTCATCTGCCAAGCCATCGGGAACCCCAGCCACCCCAGCCCCGACTTCCTCATCGTTACCATCAGCACCCTCATCCCTGGGAGTGGACCAGCAGTCTTCCACTGCCTTCATCCCTCTCATCTCTACGCGGGTTTCTCTTCGGAAAACCCGGCAGCTTCCCGAGCGGATTGCCAGTGGCACCATTACCAAGGGCGTGGTCCTGGACAGCACCAACGCCTTGTGCCTCACCATCTCCAAGAACTCTGAACAGATGGCCAGCCACAGTGCGGTGCTGGAAGCCGGCAAAAACCTCTACACATTCTGTGTGAGCTACGTGGATTCCATCCAGCAAATGAGGAATAAGTTCGCCTTCCGAGAGGCCATCAACAAACTGGAGAACAATCTCCGGGAGCTTCAGATCTGCCCGGCGACCGCGGGGAGTGGCCCAGCTGCCACTCAGGACTTTAGCAAACTCCTCAGTTCAGTGAAAGAAATCAGCGACATTGTACAGAGGTAGCAGAAGCCAGGTGTCAAGTCAGCTGGAGCTGCCTGCAGTTCATGAGGGTTACCCGTGCCCGTGATGGTGACGGACAAAGGACCAGTGAAACGAGACCTTGGCCCAGGAGCTCTGCGCAGGTGGAGCTGAGGGGCCGCCGTGGAGTACAGACCTACTACCTATGTGTGCACAAACTGTCCACATGCACTTTCCTCCTCCTTAGCCCCAGCTCCCCAAGCCCTCTCTGTCCCGAGTTTTATCTGTGGAGTTCCTTCTCTGTGGACTAAAGTCAGCATGCCAGGGTTCCACCAGGCTTTTTCACACATATTGCTTTAAAACTGAGTTTTTCAAGGGCAACTGGGAATGGCAGATAAGGATTTTTGTTTTTATTTTTCTCTCTGGCTGTGTCTTCCCCTTCCACTCCCCGCCCCTACCCCCGCCACCCTCCAAGAAAGTGTCCTGAACGTGAGCCTTTCCGCCAAGGCCTTGTGAATAGTCACCTCTGCCAACATCATGGAGGAAGCCTTCTGCTCAGTTTCCCGATGGTGACCCTCATAAGGTCAAGACACATTTCAAGAACTACATCCTGAAGAAGGGGGTGCCCAGCCATTGCTGCCAGGTGGTCACTCTGCCCCTCCACTGGTGCTGGAGGGCCAGAGTGCTCCCCAGTTACTCATGTGAAGGACAGCTCTTGATTTGGAGCATAAGACAGGGCGATAGAGCAGGCCAGCCTTTGGGTCCAGGACAGGTGAGGAGGCTGAAGAGGATGGTAGCGTGGGCCAGTGCTCTTGTCTGTTCTCTCCACGTCCCTGGAGCCCAGGTCCTTACACTCTTGTGGCGTGCAATGTTAATCCTGGATAGAAAGCTTGAGTCTTAAGGGTAGCATGCTCGCTGTCACTGCAGACCCCACAGCAGAATGGGGGAGGGCACCGGGCGATGGGTAGCTAGTTGGGTGAGCAGCCTGGCGCTGAGATAGCCCGGAGCTGGACCTGGCACATCCGCAGCAGCCCGGGGTTACCATCCTCTCACATTCTCAAGTGCCCTGGAACGGTCTGGATTTCTGACCTGTCCCTGTCTTCTACCCCTTGCAGTACTCCACCTCTAAGTTAAAGAGATACTTGCAAGGCCCTCTCCTTTGTGACGGGACAGTCTTGAGTTTTCTGACGTTCTTGAAGCATTTCAGACCTCTTCCTTGCTGGGCACAACCGCCTGTGATGCAGAAAGGAGCCACTGTCAGGCACCAGCACACAAACAGAAGGAAAAGAGCTGCTGGCCCCCAAGGCCCTAACTGTGGTGGCTGCATTCTGGAGTTGGGCAGATGTGTTTTATTTAATTACCATGAGCAATACTTAGCCTAATATTTCTGTGGGGGTTGTCAGGAATTGTTCAGAAAAGCACAAACATGAAGCCCCAGAAGGTATTTGGTGTTATGCATTTCTCCCCCTGGGCTGCCCCAGAGCAGAGCTGAGGTGCAGTGACTTTGACTTCGTGGGACAGGGCTCCCGGTTTCCTTGACCTTGACCCAGAGCAGCTAGTTGAAGAGCAGGCAGGCACCCACCTGGGCCTCATGGCCATGCCCAGAAACAACCCTTAGAGAAACCAGGAGAAAACCTCCTTCCTGCTCCGCTTGCCCTCTCATGCCTGTGACTAGCACAGGCCCTATTTTTACGCTACTCACCTAAACTTTTATTTTTCTGGTAGAGATGGTTTCCTCTGGATCATTTTATGCTGTTCTCACAGCACGTCACATCTTTGCCCTCCCCACCCCCCGGACTGCTGTGTTACACAGACTAGAGGTGCTAGAACACCGCCAGCGGCCTTGCAGAGCAAAGCAAAACCACCCTACACAGATTCCCCCGGACTGTTTCTATGAGGTACTGGTCTCTTTTTTGTTAACATAATGTGCCACTATATTTTGCATTTATATCTTGGTATTACACTCTTTTATAGACTTCCTCTTTTATAAATGATATGTAAATAGTTTTCTACTGTCCTCCCATCAGGAATGCCTATGGTGTCTTTTTTTTCTTTTTTTGGTCCAGTACATTTTGTTTCTGTATGTGACTCTGTGTTTTTTGAACCCAAATCTCCTTTGTAGTATTTTTTAAATAAATAAGTGTTTACAACATTAGAATCTTTGGCAGATGGTTTTTGTCTGTAATTCTTCCGTGGTGTTCTGAGTCATTGCTTGCATGGGGGAAGGATAAAGTTCTTGTTTTCCCGACAGAGCTGGAGGCTCAGTGTATAGAACAAAAGAGAGCAAGGGCAGGATTGCGGCAGGAGCCCCGCTGGCTTCCTGGCTTGAGGAGCCCTGGGTTTGCTGCCCAGGTCCTGTGTCATTACCAGCCACTTTTCAAGAATTTCCTTGCTTTGAGCTCAGCTTCTTTCTGTACCCTTGGTACTTAACTTGCCAGCAGCCCAGACTCCTGTCAGCTGACTGAGAGTAGGCGTCTCTGTACAGGCCACACTGACTGGCAGTGGAACTGGAAGACCAGCCCCACAGACAGGCAGAGGAGATAACGTTCTCAATTCCTTGTTGGCCTGAAAGAGTTGATTACCTCCACAAGTGTGTTTTGTTCCTTGTTTGTCCTAGAACCCACTTTCTGTCACTGCCCTCTGTCCCACAGCCCCCTTCACTTAATTGTGTTTTTACATGGTAGGTATCTTATTTCTTTGTGTGAACAAGAAGGAGCAGAGGTATGCTGGCCTGTGAGGGCTGGAAATGCCATTGAGGGGCTATGCTGGGACCTCTCACAGCCCCCCACCAAGGGGACTGTCAGATGGAGTGTGCAGTTCTTCCTCAGCTTGGTCTCCACTTAACACCAGCTGACAGCTTGGAAAGTGGAAGTTGGGGAAGTAAGTAGTGCCCTCTGATAATGATACTTATTAAGCCAGCAGACTTGTCAAAGGACACAGATCCTGTTCACCAAAGCGTATTAAAGAGCATGGTTCAGTGAAACCTCTTTACAGGAGATCTCGGCAGCAAGGTGTGCTGAACATCAGGAGATGTGGGTGAAACACCAGCCCAGGACGAGGGCTGGGGGACACACCTTACCATGCTCAGACTGAACAGCTGCAGGCAGCACTAGAGACGAGATTGTCTGCCCTCTCATTTCACAAAGACAAAAGCCACCCTCAGGATTACGTAGCTCACTAGTACGTAGTTGAAACACAACTGGATGCCGGATCTCTGGAGTTCAAGTCCAGGGCTTTTCCACTGGTAACAGGGTCTTTCCTTGAGTGACTGCTCCCAAGTCTGAAAGAAGACATAGAATGATTATAACAGCTACAACTGATGGCAAGCTTCTTCCATCCTCCGTGGCAGACGTGGGCCATTCATAGAGTCCTTGCAGCAGCCCTCCTGGGCAGGGCATGTGTTATCCCATTTCCCGTGGCTCAGCGGCCAGGTTTCTTGTCCAGAGTCGAAGCTCACATGTGGTGAGGCCAGGGCGCAGCCCACACACGATGCCAGTCACCTTGGCAGGTGTGCAGTGAACATTGGCTGTACTAGTATGAAATAAATCCCTTGTCTCCCAAATAAGAATCATCCATGTGTGTCACCTGAACTTAAGAAACTTAGTGTGTCTAGCTATTCTGAGGCAGTGGCTTTTAATCTTTTTTAGGTCACAGACCCCTTGAGAGTCTAACGAAAGGTGTGGATCCTCACCCCAGAAAAATGCATGCATGTGCGCATACACAACAGTTTCTAGATAATTTTGAATCCCACCCACAAGGTCCTGAACCAAGAGGTATCCAAGGACCAAGTCTGCCAAGAGGCCAACGGGTTACTGTTGTTATTGTGATTATCATGAAATAGTCTAATGTGTCAAATTTTTTTGGAAAAAATCAAGCACTGAAAACAGTCCAGATGTCCATCAAAGAAGAGAGGATAAGTAGTGGAGTGTTCATGCAGTTGAATATTATAAGCAACGAGAATGAGCTAACTGTTGCCACACACGACAGTATGGGTGAATCTCACAAACATAATATTGAGCAAAAGAAGCCAGACACAAAAGAGTCGTACTGTAAGCTTCAGTTTATTTAAACAGGCAAGACTCATCTGTGGTGTTAGAAGTCAGGATGGAAGATAACCCAGGGCGGAGGAGGGCCATGCCAAGTTGGGGCACAAGGGGACTTGGGGGCAGGTCATGTTCTGTTTCTTAATCTGGGTGGTACTGGCTAATGTGTGTGTCATTTGGTGAAAAGTCATCAAACTGTACACTTAGAATTTGTGCAGATTCTGGATTATGTTATGTGTTAATGAAAGTTTCCTTAAAATACCAGGCCACATCTGAGCACTTTTAGCGTTTTCAGGCATGCTACATTATCAATGAAACCCTCACTCCCCTTTATGAGGGAGATTCTGCCACTGTCCTCATATGATGGATGAGAAGACTGAGACTCAGAGATGTGAAGCAACTTCCCCAGAGTCACAGAGCATGTTGCCTGCCCCAGACCTGTCTGGCTCTGTAGCACTAAGCCTTAGCCACTGTGCTGGACTGATTTATATACAGTGCACATGGCCGCGACATGACCTGCAAAGATCTATGCTTCAGGACTAGGTTCCTCCCTCAATAACAGAAGAAAACAAGCCAAGAATTACAGCTACACCTTCTCCAGGTGTTTGGGATATTATATAGGACGGGTTCCTTGGGCACTCCGGGGAATCAATTTCTAAATTTTGTCTTGATACAGAAGACATTAGGTGAGGACAGAACTGATTAACCAGAGTGTGCCCCTATTAGTACCTGCCCTTGTTCCTGATGGTCACCCAACACTGTGGGCAGGGCCCCCTGGTCCAGTTAATGTCACTGACGTCATCAGGGAAACCTCAGGTATTATCTGAAAGGGCATTCCCAAGAGGCTAAGGGAGATTTCAGTTACAGCAGCACCAACAGCACAGACTAGTGTCCCAGCTCTCTGCTCTCAGGGTGAAAAGTACCTTGTTGGGGTGGGGGGGGTCTTCAGTGAAATTTGTCACTCATTTTCTTTGGCATTGGAGCAGGGTTTGAGACAAGGTGGCTTCCCTATTTTCTACAGCAGTTGCCTATGGCTTGGTGGCGCCAGCACCCCCCCCCCTTTTTCTTAAACATTTTTATTAATACTTCAAACATATTTCAAGAAAATTCAGAGAAAAATATTCTCTTCCCTTTTTAACAGCTAAATACCTTTAGATTTTTCCACCTCAGATGAAGACTTTGTGTCTTGAGTAAATATAATGAACAGATGCAAACAGCTCTCAGGTGGCTCTGGGCTGGAAGAGCGAGAGTCCCCACACAAGGTGGAGTGAGAACGGGCCACCCGGGGAGCTTAATCTCTGCTTCCAAAATGAATGTGTTACTAAGAGTCTCATCTGCGCTAATCAGAGTAATCTTCCTCATCAAGGAGAAAGCGGGGCGGTGGGGTGGCGTGAGTGGGCCCAAAGTCCTTGACAGAAACTGGCAAGGGTGATACAGAGTGGGGCAGGGGGTTAAAGAGTAAATGTAGCCAAATATAGTGGGAGTTGATTTAACAGACCAATGCCCTTAACAGTTTGATCGTTCTGATTTTCAGGGTTATTGAGCGCGAATGTACAAGCAAACTGGGAAGAATAACTTTGTTGTTGATTTCTGTAATGATGGAAGCCTAATGACAGTATATCCACTCCTCTGAAGGTCTCCCCTCCCTCCTCTCCTCTATCTCCGGTTTCTCCATCGAGGTTAATCTAATCCTGCTAAATTAAAAACCAGCCAGTGTATACCTGAAGTGTGTGTAGAGATACACAGGAGTAGCTCAGCCGAGGTGTCCTCCCGTGCTGTTGATCAGTGGCCATGGGGCAGCTTCTTTTCTAGGAGGGTGAAAATTGGTTAAGTGTGGGTCGGCCAGGGACCTTTGCTCCAGCGTCCCTCTGTTGGTCTTTGGTCCATTGTGTTTCACTGAGATTCTCTGGGGCATGTCGTCTGGCTTCTTTGTGTGTGGGAAGGAGTCAAAGGGGGAGTTGATCTGGTTCCTGCTCTTCCTTAAAGCAAGTATGAGCACTCCCTGGGGTGATGCCTTTGCACTCAGGGTCTGAGCTGTCTTTTACTGATAAGCAGACTAGTTTTCTTAGAGTTTTTTTGCCCTCCATGGTTTAAGGGCCAAGGGTTTGCCTCATTAACCAACAGATGACCCTGGGATGTGTCCATCCCTGTCAGAGTGTCACGTTTGAAGGTGATGACAGTACCCCTTTTGCAGGAGGCCTGCTGAATCATCCCAGAGAGGTCATGTGCCTCCCCCGACTCTGGTGCCATCGCCTTGTCCCCCATCCCAGCACCCCAAGACCCAGGGCACAGGTACCAAGGCATAGAGAAGCCCTCTGTTTTTGTCTAAGCAGCAGCAAGAAGCGCCACGAGAAAGCAGCTTTTAACATAAGGTGACGTTCTGACTCCTGTGTTCCTCTCCCATCTTACCACCCCAATTTCTGCTCCCCAGTCAGCTTGGTTCTTTTGTGGCTCCGATCTGTCACCCCTTAATGAAGTGGCTTTCTGGCTGTGGAGGATTGAGAGCTGTTACTGGGGAAGGCAAGTCACTAACAGAATGGAAAACACTGAAATACTCTGAGGTGCCAAGCTGGGCCCAGCCCAGTGTGGTTCTAAAAGGCTAATAAAAATCCACCAATTAATTGTGACCACTCAATAGAAAATTATTCAGTCGTGAACAGGGGCAGGCTGCAGCTTGAAAAGAGGAGGGGAAATGTTGCTATAGTAACATCAATATAAGTTCTCATCTCAGCAGCTGAAGCAAGCCCACGTGTGAGCAGCAGCAGACTGTGGCACCTGACACGGGATGGGGTGCAGAAGACACCAAAGCCAAGTTTGAAAGGGCTTCTCTGCCTCACCCCAGGCCTGCAACCACTCCAGGCTGAACTCCGGCTTTCCCCGAGTGGAGAAGTTGTTTTCCAAATGCTACTCGCTCTGAGAAGTCCAGGGAAGGAGCAGTCAAGTGGAGGAGAAAAACATACCCTGCATTGTGCTTTCCCGTACCTTTTGACCATGGGTATTTTACCAACTGCCAATTAAGGGGATGCTGAGAGAGGTGTGTGGATGTATACAGTACAAATTCTGTCTCCCCAAGTTAAGGCATTTGCAACTCAGGAAAATGAAGTTCCTAGGGTTTTGAAGACCTGTAGTTAAAAGTCAGGTGAGCTTCCCATTATGGTTTTGCAGTTTTTACAACTTTTATTTCAAGAGACACATACAACAGATTCCTATTTTGAACATGTGAAATGCAGCCTTGCTGTAGCAAAAATGTATTCCTTCCTAGTTCATTTCCCAGGGGACTTGGGGCTTGGCAGACACCATAGCCCAGAGAAGGACAGTTATCAGACGGGGATAGGGAGCCAGGTCAGAGTGGCATCTTGACACCAGAGCAGTGCTTTCTTGCCAGAGGGGTCTCATGTTAATGGGATGGAGAACAGGATTTTTTTTTCCATTTTTAATGTTCAGAACCATGCTCTGTACCCAGTGGAATGTGCTCATTCACAGTTGCATTGTGGATGTTGGCTACAGACGTCCCTATGGAGACTGTCAAAACTTTGATTACCCCACTGTAATCACACAGTCCCCCTACCTTCAACGTGGAGCCAGCACAGCCAGCTCTGTCTGTTCATATTCATTGCCGAGCAGCATCCTCAGCTCCATGCCACTGGGGCCAGGGGACTGCCCAGAATCAGACCACTAGGGGAAGGGAGAGTCTGAGGCATGACAACAGGCTTTATCAGCAAGCTGGTACAATGGCGGCCTTTTCCTCTGAACCAGGACACCGCTTCCTTTCAGTCACCTTTGTGGTACCGTCTGTTTTTTGTTTTGTTTTTTTGCTTCAGCAAAGTTGGAAATCAAAAGTAAGCACCCACCTAACCAAACCTACTGCCAATGATCTGTGATAATAATACTGAAGTCTTCTCAGTGTCTTGGTCTTTGAAGCTTGAGAACACTGGAGTGGAATCAGACAGGCGAGGGTCCGAGGAGGCACCCTTTCCAGCATGCCACAGCCCCTTTACCGCCGGCCAAAGCGGAAGCTGAAGCCGCCTTTCTTCCTACTGTAGCCATTAAGCTCCTCGGCTAGGTTTCCCAGTGGACCACTGGCCTTCTCACGGTCAGCTGAGAGGAAGCTGGTGGCCTCACCGCTGTCATCCTGCCTCCCAAACCGGAACCTGAAGCCAGCACGCTCTTTGCCTGATGTCTGCAGCTCCTTGGCTATGACGAGCAGGGCCAGTGGCTGAGGAGCTCTTGGCTGCTGAGAGGAGCCCCATACAAAGTTAGGTCGGCTTCCCTGGGCCAGGTCAGCCCAGCTCTTCTTAGTTCTGATGTCACCCAGGGTGTCTCTAGACTCTTCTCTGTCCGCTAGAGGAAAGCAGACGCCCAGCGGCAGGAGGAGGAGGTAGGACAGGGAGCGCATCATCTGAGCCGGAGGGAGAGAAAAGAGGAGGTTACTGGCTGTACACGTGGGCCATGTACAACAGCTTGTCAACAGCACTTCCCCAGGCCTGGGCAGCCACTGAGGCGTAAGCTGGTGCTTCCACTGAGCCCGACTTCCAACAAGCTTTCGGGGGTGTCACTAGGTTGGGACCAGGCCTTTATTTTCTTAGCAGGCTCAGTAGCTGATTGCACCAATTAGGCGGGTTCTCACTCTCCTGAAATCCCCTGGATTTGGCTGCCTTGGCAGCTTAGCACTATAATGCCGCAGCTGCCGGAATGGCTTGCAGCCGTGCGTAGGCTGCCCCTGGGAGAGCAGAGCAAATCTGGATTCATTTTTCTTTTATTATAATTATTGACTCTTGGGCCATATCATCTCAGAGCCGTTGGGTAGAAAGTTAAAAGCATCAATCTCTCTTAGTTTTCAACTTGATAATAAATGGGTCTAGCTAAGCTGTTCAGCTGGGACACTCTGCTAATGTCTCTAAGATGGAAATGAGTTGCTATTGACCCCAGGAAGCAGATTTGGTGGTTCTGGCCTAACTCACAGAGACATGCTTGAGGGGGGTGGGGGGATGGGAGCGTGGGAGCATGGGGAGGGGTGTGGACCACGCCTGAGTCAAAAACTTGACATGCATGATTGCACTTCTTCACAATAAACCTAATTCCTAGGTACTGTCATTCCCACTTTTTCAGGCAAGAAAACTGTCAGAAAGGCTAAGAGATTCTGCCCAGGTCACAGAGCTAGGAAGTGGAGGCACTGGGACTCGTGATTCTAGTAGGGGAGGGAGTCTTGGCACACAGGACCTGTGCAAAATGCTTTTTGTACATATCTGATGCAATCCTTGCAAAATCCTACAGAAGGGAGTATTTTATCCCCACTTTACAGAGGGGAGGAGCCCTAGTGGCACAGTGGTTAAAGCACTTGGCTGCTAACCAGAAGGTTGGCGGTTCAAACCCACCAGTCTCTCCTCTGGAGAAAGATGTGGCAGTCTGCTCCGGTAAAGATTTACAGCCTTGGAAACCCTATGGAGCAGTTCTACTCTGCCCTATAGGGTCGCTATGAGTCAGAATCGACTCGATGGAATGGGTTTGGTTTGGGTTTTTGGTTTACAGGGGAAGAATCTGGCTCAAAGAGGGGAGGCGACTTGCCCAAGATCTCACAGCTTTAAAGTGGCAGAGCTGGAATTCAAGGCCAGACCTAATCGGGCTTGGCTCCAGGACGCTGCTTTAAACCGCTACCTCATACCATGTGTGGCGGCCCATAGGGGATCTGAAACAGAAATAGAGCTTCCCAGAGTGCCCCTGCCTCAGCAGTAATTGCTGCCTTCCCTCGCAAAAGAAGCCTTTTTGGTAATGACCAGGGGTGGATGGGAGCTGGCTCGTCCTCTGAGGAGTCGAACTGAGGCTTTTATAAAGATAGCCAGTTCCAGAGAAGATAGCACAGGACTCCCCAGAGCTCTTTCCAGAAACAGTTCCCTTGAAAACGTTTCAAAGTGAGCTCAGCCAGAAAGCTTTAAAAAAAGTAATAAAAGCAGTCCTTCTCTCTACCCAAACCCAGCCCTTTAAGCCCTTCAGGTCCCCAGGACCCCTGCTGTGGGAAAAGCCTTTCCACAGGACCCGGCCGAGTGAGGGACTGGGCTTCTCACAAGGTGGCTTTCTGTGGGGGGAGTCCCCCTCTTCCTCCCCATGGAAAGCACTTCACTTGGACTAGGAAGTGTTCCACCCTGGTGGACGAATCCACCCTGGGGCTGGCCTTTGGTCCTTGAGAAAGGATAGCAGGAAGAGACCTTCTTCCCTTTCAGGGGGTCATGGACCCCTTTGAGAATCTGAAAGAAGCTAAGGATACTCACCACTGAAAATTAGGTCCCAGCGCAAGTCAGACCCCAAAGTCCACAACATGGAAGGAAAAGCATTGGACTAGGGTTCCAGCCCTGGCAGGCACCTTGGGCCAATCTGCACTGCTCTGGGAACCCTGGCTCCAGCCCTTGTCTGGGTCAGGAACTGGGCACGGACAGTCAGAGGGTACACAGATCCACAGGACTGGGGAGGCCCAAAGAGACGGGGACCAGCTCCTCACCGCCTCCTGCTGGGGAGGGGACAAGGTGGCTGTACTCACCATGCTACTGGCCTCCTCCCCAGGTGGGATGGTGGATCTTTGGACTCTGGGCTGGGCTGGGTAGAGCTGCTCTGGGTTCTTGTCCAGGAAATGTGGCTCCTGGGTTCTCCCTGCTTTAAATAGTCCCCTTGGGTGTACTTGCCACTTGTATGGCCTGATTGCTGCACATTCCCGACCCTGGGATTCCACTGGGGATGCTGGTGGTGAAGGAGAGGGCAGTGCTGATTGCATTGATAAAAGACCTGACACAAACAGGACGTGGTCTGATGAGAGGGACAGGTGGGGCTGCCCTTTGCCCAGTGGGCTGCCTCATTTGGAGAAGATTGGCAGCATCATTAACTATGAATTGCAGCCCCTGGGCCCTTGAGTCCCTCGGAGGAGGCATTGATGCCCACCTTTAATAATCCTAATGAGCCTGCCTTTGTTGGGTCAGCCTCACTCTCCAGAGAGGATGTCCTCAGCTTACACACCTACTGCCCAGCTAGCATGACTATGGTCTGAGATGATACCCGTGAAACCAGTGATAGCCACTCTTTTTTCTTTTTCTTTTTTTAATTAATAGACTTTATTTTTTTTAGAGCAATTTTAGGTTTATAGAAAAAATGAGCAGCTAGTACAGAGAGTTCCCATATGCTCCCTAATCCCTGTGCACACAGTATTTCCTGCCATTAACATCTTGCCTTGGTGATACATTTGTTACCATTGATGAATTGTTATTGATACATCATTAACTAAAGTCCATAGTTTACATTAGGATTCATTCTGTGTTGTACAGTTCTGTGGCTTTTGACAAATGCGTAATGTCATGTGTCCATATTACAGAATCATACATGATAGTGTCACTGCCCCCAGAATGCCCTATGCTACACCAGTGCACATCCTCACCCCCCAGCCCCTAGCAACCTCTGATCGTTTTACTGACTCTATAGTTTCACCTTTTCCAGAATGTCATATACAGGTAGTTCCCCACTTACGACGGGATCTGTTCCGATGACTATGTCGTAAGTTGGTTCTGACGTTAAGTCAAATACCTCTTTATTTTTTTAGTTTTCATTATTATTGCCTTATATTATCAGTATCTATAAATCTAATCTTTGAACATCTGCAAGTGAACATCTGAGAATGATATCAGCAAATCACGCACTGCAATATTGTATGTAGTGCATATTACTAAAACTAAGATGTGCCAAAGAAAAAGATGATTGTAAGAGCAGTTCTTTGTGACTCAAAGGCACCATAAGTCAAGGACTACCTGTAGTTGGAATCATGTGGTATGCAGCCTTTTCATACTGGCTTCTTTCACTTGGTGATATGTATTTAAGGTTCGTGGTTTGATAGTTCATTTCTTTCTCTCACTGAATAATACTCCATGATATGGATGTACCACAGTTTATCCATTCACCTATTGAAGGGCATCTTGGTTGCTTCCAGTGTTGGGCAATTATGAATACAGCTGTGCCACTCACTTTTTAGTAAGTTGAAGAAGTGTTGTTTGGGGCCATATTTCACCTGCTCAGGATCCTTACGAGGGGTGTCTGTCACTGAGTGACTGACCCAGGCAGCGGGACACCTGCTTTCCATGAGAGCGGATTGTGGAAGTGGGGCACAGAGTCATTTGCTGGAGCAAGCCCATGTCTCCCTTGAGCCCATGGCCTCAGCACCAACAAGTCCGTTTGTTCTGTCTTCCCCACCATTGCATCCCCAGTGCCCAGCTCAGTGCCTGATGCTCATTTGGGAAAGAACAGATGAGGGAATGGATATTCTCCTTTCACTGTCCAGCAGGGTGGCAGGGGCCAGTGCCTTTGTCTTAGTGGACCTCAGCTGGGGTGTGATGACACTCACCTCGCTGCGCTGAGATAGTTCAGGAGATAAGGCTGTCATTAGTCCAGTGCTGGAACGTGGGAAGAGCTTGGTAAAGCTTGTGATTTTGGCTCCCAGCTCTCCCTATGCCGGGGCCCTTAGCAGAGGACACCAGCATTTGATGTTCACCCTATTTCTCCTATTATTAACAACTTCCATTGGTGGTGCATTTGTTACAATTAATGAGCCAGTATTGATACATCATTATTAACTGAAGTCCATAGTTTACATTAGGATTCACAGTTATACGGGTTTTTACAAATGCATAATGTCTCGCTCCCAGGTAGTTTTCCCCCAGGGGAGTTCACTGGCCACGGTGGAGAGTGACCCGTATTTTCACCTGCTCTGTATCTCTACAGAGGAGTGTGGGGCTCGAGGGGCCTGAATTGTGGACCCCACAACTGTCATTGGGGACCACCCTCGGGAAGCTGCCTGTGGGATCCACTCCAGCTCCGCTGATGGCCCAGGGCAGGGCCGCGGACCACATATCCCACAGAAGTTTCAGGGCACGTGGCCCATGATTTGTTTCTTGCATAGTCTGACACGTCCTCTGCCTACCCTGTGTGTGCTCACAGGAGCGCCCCTTGGGCCCCCTCCAGGCAGAGGGATCTGTGCAGACAGCACGGTAGAAGAGCAAAGGGGGGGCTCCAGCGCAGGGGCAAGTAGGAGCCCTGGGCGGCCACTGGGGGCCCAGGAAGCACCCACAGTCCCCTCCCTTTCTCCTGTTGCTCAGCCTGGTGTCCCACTGGGCCTGTGCCCCTGGTGACCCCGTGTAGTGTCTGAGGACTGCCTGTGGGGAGACTAGCAGGAGGTGCCAAGATTGCGGATGCCCAGCTAAAGTGACACCAGTTCACGGCCCCAGCCTCTGCTTTTCTTCCCTGCTTCTCCCCTGGCCTAGATTTTCCTCCACTGAGAAGTAAGCAGCAGGGCCGTGCGTGAGCAGGTGCTGTGAGGCTGCAGCCTCCCTGGGAGTGTCTGAGGGTCACTGTGCAGACCAGGCCACGAACTGAGACAGAGGATTTTCCAGAGGGGCCTCACCTGGCTGAACTGTCACTGGAGCCCTGTGGGGAGCTGTAAGGAGGGGTCAGAAAATCACACCTCAGGGCCTCAGCCCAGGACAGAGAGAGCCTTGAGGACGCTCTTCCCTCCCTCTGTGATAGGAGGAAGCGGGCTGGAATTTTTATCTCCCATCTATGTGGGGGAAACTGAGGCTCAGAGGACTAGAACACCTGGCAGGGCAGAAGTAGGCTTGATGCCCCCTCCTGACAGAAAGTGTGTGAGCAAGTTTCTTGTCCCTGGCAGTTTCCCCTTTGGCTCTGTCTGAAGAGAGCAGGGTCAAGAAAAGGACAGATGGCTGTGGGTTGATTTTGGACTCCTTCCTTGGGTTGCACTCTGACCTCTTTTTTGGGGAGGGAGAGATCTGCATGGGCAGAGTGTGGGCAGAGGGTATGCCTGTCTGCCAAGTGGAGGGAATGCCAAAGCCCCACTAGCCAGAACCAACCCCTATCACAGCTGCCAGGGCCACCTCTGGGGCTTCTGTTGCTCCCTCCCAGCTCTGTTTTCTCTCAGCCCTGTGTGTGTGTGTATGTGTGTGCATTGCATGTGTACATTGCCTGAGTATGTGTGTGTTCATACGTGCACGTGTGCATTGTGTATGTGCGTGTGTATGTGTGAGTGTGATGGGTCATGTCATTTTTATCTCCTTAGTTAGTGCTGGTTGGTTGTGGCATTGGACACTGATGTTGGTTAGCCAGGGATGCAGCCAGCAGTGGGTCACTACTACACTGCAAGGCCCTGGGCCCTCTCTGTACCTCAGTTTCCTTGGATGTAAAGTGATCTTCCCAACCTGTGTTCTGCAGAATTCCTCTGGCTGTGGGTGGGGAGGGCAGGTGAGCGGGTCGAACCTGTAGGCCACCACCCCCAGAAGAGAAGCTCCGAGGAAAGGTCCTGCTGGGGAAAGAGCCCTGGCCCAGGTCACTGGGGCCTGGGTCACTGCACCCTGTTAAGAACTGAAGCCTGTGGCTCTGGGCAGTGGCCACAGAAAGTCCCAAGTGTTGAGTGCTGGTTTGGAATGGGGGCTGAGCAACATGAAGCCCCTCAGGGTGAGTATGAGGAGGCCTCCCATATATCTCACCTATTCCTCAGCCCAACCCACTCCCATCCCGCTCTGGATAGAAGACAGATGCCTGATTTTGTGCCAAACTTCCTGATTCCAGGGTTTTGTCAGGTGCCCTGTTCCCCTCCCCCGCCCCCCCACCAGCACCTGGCCTGAGAGATTGTTTTCAAATGTACTTCCTTGGATCCTCTGAGCCTCTGCCCCCAACCCAGGGAATGAACTCCCCACTACTCAGCAGCTGGGGAGGTGAGAACTGTGCCCTGTTTCTGCATCCCTAGACCCTGGGTCTCCAGCAGCAGCTGATGGATACTTTTGGGTTCCAGGAAGTTCAGGAGTGGCCAAGGCTGTGTCAATCAGAGCAGCAGGATTCATTCAGGCCCAGCTTCCAGCAAAAAGGCCTTTCATGGTATCAGGATAAATGCGGGGGAAGGCTCCAGGCCTGTGCAGGAAGTCACTTTGAGGGAGGGGATCCAGTGGTGGCCATCCTGGAGGCACGTCGGGGTAAGTCCCAGGATGTCCAAGCTGACTGGCAGGCTAGGCCCCTCAAGATCCATCCCCTTGCTTGTCCAGGTGAGAGAGTGGAGACTTGGCATGGAGGGCAGGGCTTGTCGGGTTGACCCAGCCTGGCTGTGCTAAGCCCAGGTCAACTGGTCTCCACTCCTGGCTCGGCCACATACCTGCTGTGACCTTGAGCAATTCCCTCCGGTCTCTGAGCTCTGCTTCTCCACCTGTGGATGGGGTGACAGCAGTGCCCACGTCATCGGGGTGCGAGGCTTTAATGAGCTGAGGAAGGCAGAGAAGGGTGGGCCCACGGGTTGTGCTCAGTCAGTGACTGCTGCTGCCGAGGGCCCAGACGGCCCTTCTTCGCAAGCACCAGCCTTCCGGTGTCTTTTAGCAACTGCCATTCCTTCTCAGAGCTCCTGTTGTGCTGGCTGAACCCCCTCCTGCCTTGGGCAGTCTCTTACCATGCTATATTGTACGTTGTTTGTGGCTAAAATGCTGGCACCTCTGAGAGGGGTAGCCCCTGCCAGCTCTAACAGCCTCCATGTGGCCGAGTTTATTGAATCTTTTCAATTAGCCCTGGATCCGAGGTGGGGAAGGTCTGGTAGGGGCAGGGGAGGACTACCCGCAGGGAAGCAGGACCAGGGAGAGTATTGGTGGCAGTGGCCACCTCACTGAGTCCCAGTTGCCTGGCTCAGGGCCCCATCCACAAGGGCCCCATCCTGTATCTGCCCCACCAGACCCTGTAAGCCCAATATGGAGCTGACAGGAAAACAGGCAGCAGGGCAGGGGGGCCTGGTCGGCTTCCATGGCAGAGCTGGGGAAATTGCCTCTTGGCTAAGTCCAAAAAGGCTGCATGTTGGCCATCTCTTGTGGTTCAGCTGAATTCTACCCACCAGAGGCAGAGCGGCCAGAGTAGGGGAGGTGCCTAGAGTGGAGTATGAGTGGGCTTCACCCGTGGACAGGGGTTGCCCAGCAGGTTTGGGCAGGGCAGGGTCAGAGCCGCTTGAGAAGATCCTTCTTGCTGTCATGCAGAGATGGAGAGTCGGGGGTCCTGCGATGGAAGCAGGGCACAAGTTAGGATACCGAGGGAGCTGCCCAGATGAGAGAGGAGGGGCCTGGATGAGGGTGCTGGTCATGGAGGTGGAGACGGGGCAGATTCCAGAGCCATTGAGCAGGCTGAATGCTGGACATGGTGGTGGTGGGTGGGAGGAGAGAGGAAAGGGGAATCCAAGAAGCTGGGGAATCAGCAGGAGCAAACAAATGCAGTGGAAGCAGAGGCTTTATTCCAGTGGAAACTTCCAGTGCCTGTAGGGGAGTGGCAGGGGCTGGACATGTTGGGAAGGGGCCGCTTCAGGGTGGGGGGCCCAGTGTTGGGTAACATGTTACATATGCAGCAGCAGATCTTGGCGAAGGACAGGGAGATGGGGTGGTGTGAATGTCCATCATTCCCCGGTTGGGTCTCTCCCCTCACATTCCAGAGCAGGCATGGTCAGTGCGTCTGGTAGATGCCAGATGAAACAGCCACACTGGCTCTTTTCCCTACAGAGCCGTGAACACGCGTCTGCACTGTGGCTCTCCACACTTGTTTGACCAAGAGCACTTTGTGGAGGGGAAAAGAGAGTGGGATTAATGTTCTCTGAACCTGGATTTGGAAATGGCTGACCTTGGTCCTTGAATCTCTAGTAGCGCAGACTGAGGCCTCTTTGCCGCAGCAGGGTTGGGTGTGAAGATGAGGCTCCAGCTGCCCCTCCCCACAGTTGCGGAGCAGAGGCCTGGACATCAAGACTGCCGGCAGGCAGAGCTCATGGCACACTCATCACAGGTTCTTCCCACTGGCCCTGCACAGGGCCTCCAACACAGCACTCGATAAATATTGGATTCCATTAAATAAACTCAGGGGATTGTTCTGTCCTTAAGCCTCAAATTGTTTTTATGAATAAACAGCCATTAGGGACTGTTAGTTCTTAATAAAGACGCTTAACTCCTCAGAACTGCAGCCCAGGTCACAAGAGAGACCCATAGGGACAGTTTATTGCCCAGGGACTGATCAGATGCACAGATAGGGTGACCGGGCCTCATCCCCGGAAGCCCAGCCTCAGGAGGAGTAACCCTGCAGTGCAGCTAGTGTACAAGGCTGACCTCACTTTCACCTGCCAGAGTGGCCCCTGGGCTGCCAGCCAGGTCTGGGCACCATCTATCTTTGCAAACCCAGAACTGGCTCTGCCAGAAGATTCTGAACAGTCCTGGGGGTAGGAAACTATGTAGAAAAGGTGGTTTGGATGCTGTAATAAAAAGTTCTGGGGGAATAGGAGGCAGTCTGGGAACACAAGGGAGTCTGACTGACCCTGGGCTCTCATGTGGGTGCTGAGTGGGCTTAGAGCAGGGAGCAGAGACAGGTCACCACTAGACTTCATTGGAGACAGGAAAACACAGATACCAAGGACACACAGCCTAGACTACCTACTACCCCATGCTGGCTCCATCTGCCCATCCGTCCATCTGTCCATCCAGGTCTCAGATGCTGTGCTGGTCCTGGAACTCCCTCACCAGCCCTACACCCTACGCACCAACTGGCCTCATGTGGCCAGGATCAGGCATGCCTGATAGGTGCCCTGGGAAGGCTAACGTGACTGGTCTCGGGTCAGAGTCCCTCCGCCGCACCCCTATCCTACCCCACCAAGATCTGATATGAGCTTTTTGAGTTAGCAGAGTCCTGCTAGCTGCTTGGCCCACTCCGGGTTTGGGAGCAACCTCTCCTGGCAAGCTGATGAAGAAAACTGAGGCTCCCATCTCCTTGCTCTGGGTTCTGTGTGTGCCCTGCTCCCAAACTCCACAGGACAGAGCTCTGTGACTAGGCCACAGGCCCTACACACATGCCCCCTGCCACCATCTCACAGCCTCAGCCCCCTTTCTCTTCCCTCCCCTCCACGGTGCCAGGCTATGTTAGCAGAAGCAGGCTGGCATTCATGGTGATGTGCCCCCACTAATCCTCCAAATCTCTGCCTGCTCAAAGACGGCCCCCAGGATAACAGGGCCTCATGCTCCCAGCTCCCAGACAGCCACAGGGCCTGCATGGGCGAGGGCGGGTAGCAGTGAGGGGACCAGGAAGAGATGGGCACTCCGGACATTGCTTCTGCCTGGAAGAAAAACATTACGAAACCTACCTACCTGCGGCTTCAGGGGGGAGAAACGTGATTTGAGAGCCGCTCACAGCTCTGTCTTCATCTCCTGTACTGAGGCCACCAGGGTAGAAACCAAGGGTCCCTCCACCCTCTGGATTCTGGAGCTCAGCCAGCTAGCTGATGGCCTTTGGTTCAACTCTGAGATGCATGCTAAGTTTGGGGGCAGGAAGGAGGTCACTGGCTGACTCCACACAGTGTACCTATGCTTGTCAGGAGGAAGTTTCAGAAGCTTCTGGGGAGGGGGGCTAAGTGCATTGCCTCAAGATCTCAGTATGGAGTCCTCCGTCCCCCCAACTTGGCATGCTCTCCATACCAAAGGAAGAAGGAAAGGGGAGAAGACTTGGTCAGGGGATGACAGTCACCCTGTCATCAAATGTCCAATTGGGCCCAGCGAGACAAAGCCCGGGTGCAGTGACCGTGGTCCCGGGTAAGGCAGGTTGCTGGGCCTGGTCACCAGTTCTCATCCTTCAGGGCTCAGTGGAGCTCCCCCCTCCCTCCCTGCTTCTCCTAGAATCTCCTCCTTCCTTGTGGTCAGAGGATGGGGGCAGGGCTAGCCAGGGGATGCAGCCAGCAGTGGGTCACTAACGCACTGTGAGGCCTTGGGCCCTCTCTGCCCCTCGTTTTCCTCAGGTGTGAAATGAGAGGAACTGGGTCCTGGTTCTCAAGCTCTGTTCTGCAGAACTGTGTGGGGCTGTGTCTCTGGTGACTGGCGTTTGTGCTGACCACAGCTCTTGAGGCCAGGGCCCAGGCCGGCCTTGCTCACTGTAGCCTCTGCAGCCGAGAGCAGGCGTGCAGTGAACGTTTGTCTCAGCACCAGCCTTGAAGGGACTGCCCGTTATGGAGGTGGCAGGGGTGGGGGTCCCTTGGCCTTGGCTCTCCCCACCACAATGCAGGGGGATATGTCCATCCAACCAGTGTTTGGCCCCAAGGGTGCCAGACCTAAGCTGGGAGTGGGGTTGGTGTCCTAGGGCAGTGTCTGGGCTCTGGAAGGGATGAATGTCCCATGCGACGGGACCTGGATCACAGGCTCCTGAAGACCACCCCAACCCATCCCTCCGCCAGGCCCCGAGTGCGTCTGTTCCACAGCCAAGCCCTGGCACCACCACTTTGTGTCGCCTGACACCACACACATCTGTGAACCCACTAGCATCACACTCACCAGGAGTTTGTTTGATGACAGATCAGAAAACGCTTGGCACTTCCAAAATAGCACCTGGCACCACATGGCTGGCGGCAGCAGACGGCTCCAGCCTAGGGCCGGGGGCGGAACAGCCTCATGAGGCGAGAACTTGGGGGCCCACCCAGCCCCTGCTCTGTGATGAGACAGAGGTGCTGGCAGCCAGGCTGGGCTGTCTCTCTTGCTTTCTAGAGGACGAGAGAGGGGCCAGAGGGTGGAAATTTCTTCTGGGCCTTGTGTGGTCCTTCTGCACACACCCTCCCATTCTCCTGCCCCCTACCCCACCTGCCTGGGCCTCTCTCTCCTCTCCCGGCTTTGATCACTCTGCACTGTAACCGCCTGTTTCCTGCCCATCTCCGCCTCCAGCTGTGAGTGCCAAGAGGGCAGGGACTGTCTTGTCCAGCACCCAGAGCATTGCTCCATACAGCCCATGTCGAGCAAACACTGCTGGACACTGACAACCAGGCGGGGCTTGAAGGGACTGTCCAGGTCCCATGGCAAGGCAGAGAGAGGCACCCTGGGCTGTTCCTGCCGCCTCTGGCCGACTCCAGTTTTATTATTATGATTATTTAAGCACAAACTGATGGGAGGGCAGGGAGAACTGGACCACTTGCCACTACCGCCACTGCCTCCACCTGCCTGCCTGCGCCTGCCGTTAAAGGAGAGCACTCCCCTCCCTCCTGCCTGCAGAGGGGTCAGCCGGTGCTGCCTATCAGTGGGGACCCTGCCTCTCCCTCACATCAGGTCCCCACAAGCTGGAGCTTGGAAAAACAACCCTGTGCTTGGTTCAGGGACCCAAGGCTGTTGGGCAGACAATTAAGGGCTGGAGTTCTGAACTCAGACCGGGGCCCCAGCCCTGCCCTTCTCGGCTGGTGACCTTGTGACTCCCCCTTGAAGCCTTTGCTTCTAGCCTATGTGGGGGGCAATAACAGTACCTCAGGTGTTGGAAGGGTTAAATGAGAAAGTGTCTATGGGGTGCTTGGCCTGGTGACTCAGTCCCTCCACCACCCCTGCCCCATTTGCCCATTGGGGCCCTCCCTTCCCTTTGACCACTAAGCCAGGCTTGGAGGAGGCGGCAGTGCACAGAGCCACCAGCATGGGGCGGCCTCTTCACAGACACAGCAGCCTCTGGGGCCAGGTGGGATAACAACCAACAAACTCCTCCAGGCCCAGGCTTCCACTCTCCAGGCCTGTGTTCCCAAGGAGGCCCTAGGATTCTGGTACCCCTTGAAAGTGGTAGTGAGGGGTGGTACACACCCTGTCTCACCCCAGTAAATCAAGAGATTCTCAATGGTTCAGGCCAGACCAGAGGTGCAGGATCTGCCCCTGCCTCCCAGAGGTAGGAGGAAGAGGGTGGGGTGGGGGTCCCCTGCCGCCCCAGGCAGGAGGCTGGGCGGGAGCTGACTTGGATCTCAGTTGATAGGCACAGCAGCCAAAGGGACTGGGAACCTCCCAGGCCTGCAGGACACATGGGTGGGTGGGCTCTGGAGAACCTGTCTCCACCCTGTGTGCCCACAGGCAGCTGTGCCCCAGCCTGCCTTTGGGGGCACGGCAGGGCACGGCAGCCTAGTCCATGGCCACTATGGGTGGCCCTCAGCACCAGCAACTTTACAGTCCTCTAGGGTGAGCTGGGATCTCCAGGCACCATGGAAACCAAGCCTGAAGGACAAAGAAGCCTGGCCTCAGGGAGGCCCAAACATTCCCCCTCTGATCTGCTAAAGGAAGTCTGGGGGTGCAGTCACCCCTTACTCTCTGTACCCCCATAACGTTGAGTATGTGGGCTGGCAAAGTGGAGGGGTTACTCGGGGGCACCGGCCGAAGCCGGGCGTTTGTGCAGACCTGTCCGTCGTGGCGGGAGACGGCAGACACTTCGCGCAGGAGTCAAAGTCTGGGCAGGTAGAAATTTTGATGGTCCAATTTGCCTCCCATGAACAGAGGCAAGAGGTAATGTTTGCTGCCAAATTGCAGGATGAGGGCAGTGTGACCTTCCCACCCAGGGGGCTTAATGTCAGGGCTGGCCTGCTCCACCCCGACTGGAGAGCACGTCAGTCGTCAGCCATGCGTGGGTTGGAGCGCAGAGGAGCAGGAGGGGGCGGGGAGGGGGCGGGGCCGGAGGGGGCCGGTCTAGCTGTCCTCCCGGACCGGCCGGATCTTCATCTCAGAGAACTTGAGAGAGTACTGCCAGCCGGTCCAGGAGGACCACTCGATGCCATCAGCGTAGGAGGCGTGGGCGCCTCGCAGGTACTGCCCGTTGAGGTTGGACGTGTGGCAGTTGCGGTACCACCAGGCGCCACGGTAGAAGGCAGCGCAGTTGTTCTCCGAGTGGTCACTGTCGCGGTCCTTGGTGGTGAACCTCATGCCGCTGTGCTTCAAGAGGGAGTCACCTATGCAGCCACACACACATAGGTATGATCACCCCTGACACATGTATGCACATGCAAGCATAGACATGTGTGTGCACTCCCACATTGTTATATGCACAAGCACAAGCACACTGTCCATGTGTGTACACACACAGGTACACACATGACCCCACTGACATGCACACTGGTGCACACGTGTACACCCACACCTGCCTTCCACACCCAAGTGTGTCCATGCAGGCTCACATGCACAGTGTCCTCATGGAGCCCCTTGGGTCTAGGCCATCTCTATTTCTCCTCCTAGCTCTTTTACACACTTCCTTTCCTTGCTTTCCTGCTACCGGTTGAGAGAGGAAAAACCTCAGTCCAAAGAGGTTGGGCCACTGCACTTTAGAGGCCCAGCAAAGCCCAAACCCCAGATCTCCTGATTCCTGACTCTGGGCTCAGTTTCCTCTTCTGCAAAATGGGTGAACAATCCTGGCTCTGCTGCCTGGCTTCATGTCACTGAGGTGTGGACCAGCCTGTCTGAGTGAGAGGCTTTAATCCCGACCCTAGAGGGCGGAGACACTTGGTCCAGTGGGACCGCCTTTGTCCTCCCAGGTGGGGAGACTGGTGGTCTACCCCTACCCCTTGCCCATTACATGCTACAGCCTTGAGCCTTACCTGCAGTACCTGAGTAGTCGGCCACAGTGAGTGGGTACCCATCTTCCTCAGGGTCCACAGAGAACAAGCCCACGCCAAAGCTCCCATAGCGGGCATAGGCTGTGCCGTTGTCAAAGTCCTCCAGGTCCACGTGCAGCTCATAGGCAGCCTGTGTGGTCAGAGCATGGATCCTCTTGAGCCCTGGAGCAGGGTAGAGAATGGCAGGAGAAGTTGGGGAGCTCAGAAAGTGACCCCCCTGAAGAGAACAGAGGCAAGAGGAGGGCTACACATCTGTGGTTGGTGACAGAAAGGGACAACTACCACCAGATGCGCGTGTTTGATCCTGAGCTACTTCTTTCTTCCTGCCGGCCTGTGTTTGGCAGAAAACTGAGGACTGACAGTTGGTGGTGTTTGGCTTTCTCTAATCTCTTTTAAACTGGGCAAGGCTTTCCAGACGTGGGGGTCTCTAGCTGAATGCTGGTGGAAAGATGGCAGGAGTCAGGAGGAGTCTGGAGGATCTTCTGCATTGGAGGTGATGGCCTCTTATCCTCCCTCACACTCTAGGCTCCAGCCAGATCAGGTGTGGTACTTGCACGTCCCTGAACCTGGCTTTGAACTTTTGCACTGCAGTTCCCTCTGCCTGGGACACTTCCTTCCCACCTGCCTATCTCCTGTTCATCTTCCAGGTCTCACCTCCTCAGGAAGACCACCAACCCTCTGCCAATCCAGGTGTTCCCCCATCGGTGTTTATCACTCCGTTCCAGCCACCTGTTTCCGCATCTGTCTTCCCTCCAGGGTAGACGCTCCATGAGAGTAGCATGTCTGTCCTATGTTGCTGATGGGGTGGGACCCAGCACTTACTAAGTGCTCAGTAAATGCTTCCTGGCTTAGTGGAGGACAGGTGGAAGGTGGTGCCCTCATCTGCTCTCTCCAGGGACTGGCTCTGCACCCTCACCCTACCCTGTCCACTTTCTCCCTGCCCCTCCTTCTCCTCCTCAGCAATCCTGTACCCATCCTAGGGTCTCCAGCCAGCCCCCGCAACATACACACACTCTCTCTCCAGGTGCTTCCCTGCTGGTCTGATTACCTCTTGATTAAGAGGCCATTTAATTAAATGCTTAAGAGTTAGCAGCAGCAAGTGACATTTCGTCAGCCCCTCACCACTGCCTGCCTGTCCTGAGCTCCAAGCCCCCGTGGGTCAGCGTGCACATCCCTAAGGGGTGTGAAGGCAGAGGTGGATTATTCAATAAGCAAGGTAAGCACAGGTTTTCTTGTGCTTACTTACTAACCTGTAGTGAACAGTTTCACCACGCCACATCAAAATGAAACCTATGTGAAACTGTTCACTACAGATTAGTAAATAAGCACAAGAAAGTCCGTACTTATCTCGCTTACTGAGTCATTCGCCCCGTCCGGAATTGTAAATGTGAAAAGAGGCTTTGATTTTGTAGAAGAGCGCTGTGGGGTTTGGAGAGAGACAGACGCCAGCCATACCTAGAAGCAGAGACTTTGATGTGGTGAAACAATGTGAAATTATTCACTACAGATTAATAAGTAAGCACAAGTAAGCCCATGCTTACCTTGCCTATTGGATAATCTGCCCCTGTGTGAAGGCAGTGTACACCTATCCCGTCCCCATCAAGCCCCTGAGGGAAGCCTTCGTTCCGTTCCATCCTTCAGTTCCAGGGAACAGGAGAAGAAGAGGTGGCCGTGAGCAGTGACAGCAATAGTAACAGCAGACTGCACCCAGCACTCTCCCTGCACTCCCAGATTCCTCACCTAGCACCTGGCCAGGTAGTGAGGACATGAACTTGGAGAACATAAAGGTCTCACCAAGGTCTCCAGCTCCCTGCCTCTCCTGCCACTCTCTGAGCTGGAGTCTCAGGGCGAGTGACTTTCCCTTTCTGGGGCCCCGGTTCACACACCGTAGGGCAGGCCTCACAGGGCTGAAGGTGGGGGCAGGTGGGAAGGGCCAGAGGGGCTTCTTCACAGATGGTACAAGGCAGAGAGGATGTAGCAATGACAATCACAACCACGTGGGTGGCACTTAGGCTGGCCAGGCACTGTGCTGAGTGCTTCACGCAGATTAATCAAAGTGAATTAGAATGAGTCAAATTTAATTAAAGAATCCCTGTACAACTCTTAGAACAGCGCCTGGCCCATCACACATGTAATCCGAGGGTTTGCTGCTGCTGTCATTAGGATCCGATGAGGCAGATCCTATTATTACCCCTGTTTTACCATTGAGGAAACGGAGGCACAGGGAGGTTAAGGAACCAGCCCAGGCCACACAGTTGGTAAGTGGCAGAGCTGGGATTTGAACCCAGGCAGAATGGCCCAGACTCCTTGCTCATATTCAGTTTGTACACAGGGTAAATGATATCCAGGAATAGGGCAAGAGGGAGACTAACCCACAGAGACTCTTCCTCACTGCTAAATGGTGGCTGGTGCCCAAAAGTCCACCATTAGCACGTGATTCCTTTAGGTTAAGCAATGCCCTCCTCCAAATGCACTCCCCACTCTCCACAAAGGGGCTGCCAGGCTGTGTCCCCCAACGGACGGGCAGGATGAGGACGCTGGGGCCTCCAGGTTCCTTTCCGATTCAGGACTCACCCTCATCCCCACCCTTCCTCCAGGTGGGAGGTTTCTCCAGTCCTTTTTTTTAAAAAATATTTTATTGTGTTTTTGGTGAAAGTTTACACAGGAAGTTAGGTTCTCATTTAACAATTTCTATACATATCGTTCAGTGGCATTGGTTACTTTCTTCACAATATATCAGCGTTCTTGTTATTTCCATTTTGGTTGTTCTGTTTCCATTAATTTAGCCTCCCGGTCCCCTTTTGCCTTCTCATCTTTGGTCTAGGGTACATGTTTACCATTTGGTTTCATCTAGATGATTATTTTGAGGAGCACAGTACTCATGGGTGATAGTATTTATTTTATGGGCCCATCTGTAATTTGGCTGAAAGGTGACCTTTGGGAGTGGCTTCAGTTCCAAGTTTAAAGAGTATCTCAGGGCAATAGTCTCGAGGGTTCATCTAGTCTCTACTGGCCCAGTAAGTCTGGCCTTTTTTTAGGAATTTGAATTTTGTTCTACATTTTTCTCCCATTCTATCTGGTACCATCTAGTGAGTCCCTGGTCTCTCCAGTCTTTGTTGATCTGCCAGGATTACTCCCCGCATGTAAACTGCTTCTCCCCACTTCCCTGGGCCCCTGGATGGTGAGCTGAGAGTTGCCCCCACCCTCCCGGAGACTTCAAATTGCAGCGGACGAGGGAGGAGCGAGTGGGCAGACTAAAAGAGAAAGAAAAACCACTTAGACCCATGGCATTCCTCACTCTGTCACCCCAGTGAGCTCTCCAACGGATTAAAGAGCTGAACCTAAAACAGAAAACCAGAAAAGGGTAAGAAGAAACTATAGGAGATTTTTTTTTATAAAACCTGTAAAGGGAAAGCAGAGCCGAAAACCCAGAAGATATGAAGAAAAAAGACTCCCCAAATTGACTATATAAAAATTTAAAACTTCTAGGAAATAAGTAATAACATTACAAAAAAAAGAAAAAGCTGAAAGGTGAATGGCTGAGAGTACATACACATCGTGTGTATCAGACAAAGAATCAATAACCTTAATACATAAAGAGCTCTGGGGGACCTCATACCATCAAGAAAGCAGAGCCAGGAGCAGAGCGCGTCCTTTGGACAGGGCTCCCTGCGCTGACAAGCTCCTAGTCTGGGGGAACACTGATGAGAAGGCCGAGAGACAGAAAGCCTTCCCCTGGAGCTGACACCCGGACTTTTAGCCTACTTTACTGTAAGGAAATAAACTTCTCTTTATTAAAACCATCCACTTGCGGTATTTCTGTTAGAGCAGCACTAGATGACTAAGACAGAATTTGGTACCGAGAGAGTGGGGTGCTGCTCTAACAGCTAAAATGTGGAAGCAGTTTTAAAACTGTGAATGGATAGACGTGCGGCAGTGACAGAGGACCAGCAGCAGCAGAGAAGCAACAGCAGCAGAACCAGGAGACTGGTGAAAGACGGAGCTGGAGCCGACCCACTGAGTGAGAGAGCTGAGTGCCTGTGAGCAGGAGGCTTCCTGGCGGAGTGGGGCGCCTCTGGGCACTTAACGGTGGAGCTAGGCTTGCCGACCCACGAAGCGAGAGAGCTGAGTGCCTGTGTGCGGGAGGCTTCCTGGTGGAGTGGGGTGCCTCCGGGCACTTACCGGTGGAGCTACTGAGCTTTGGAACACTTGCCCCAGCAGGGCAGATACGGGCATGAGGCCCAAGGGCCGAGAGGCCATAGGAAGCAGAAGCTGAAGAGGCAAGGGACACAAGAAGCTGAGCTGCTTCAGTCTCAAAAGGTATGGCCATGACCTCAGGGGTTTCAAAGGGTGGAGCCATGGCCTCTGGTGTTTCTAAGGGTGGAGCTGTCACTCCCTCGGACTAGGAGAATGGTGCGCCTAAAGCCAAGGGAGCAGAGTTGCTGTCCCAGTGGGCCTGGAAGGCGGAGCTGAAGCCCAGGGCCCAGGGGTCTCCACTCAAAATCCAGAGACTGTGGCCTATACCTAGAGTCTGGAGGGCAGGGCTATTGTGTAAATTGTCTCAGAGAATGGAGGATTATTTTCAAAGCCTTGAGGGCTAATGTAATGGGTTCTGCTGACTTGCTTGATGCCTGTTATCACTTCTTTCCCTGCAGTTTCTCCCATTTGTAATGGAAATGTTTAGCTTGTGTCTGTTCTGTCATTGTACCTTTGGAAGCAGATAGCTTGTATTCTAGATTTCACAGATGAAGAGGAATTTTTGGATTTTGGACTTGGAGTTAAGACTTTTGCTATGATATGATGGGGTGAATATGTTTTCCATGTTGCAAGGATGTGATTTTTTGGGGGCCAAAGGGTGGAATGTCATGGTTTGAATTATGTCCCCCCAAAAATGTGTGTATCTATTTGGCTAGGCCATGATTCCTGGTACTGTGTGATTTTCCTGTATGTTGTAAACCTGCCTCTATGATGTTAATGAGGGAGGATGGGTGGCAGTTGTGTTAGTAAGGCAGGACCTGATCTGCAAGACTGGACTGTGTCCTGAGGCAATCTCTTGAGATACAAAAGACAGAAGTGAGCAGTGAGACAGGGGGACCTCATACCATCAAGAAAGCAGTGCCGGGAGCAAAGCGCGTCCTTTGGACCGGGGTCCCTGTGCGGAGAAGCTCCTAGTCTGGGGGAACACTGATGAGAAGGCTGACAGAGAGAGAAAGACTTCCCCTGGAGCTGACACCCTGAATTTGGACTTTTAGCCTACTTTGACTGTGTGGAAATAAACTTCCCTTTGTTAAAACCAAAATACATACATATATATATATATAAAGAGCTCTGATAACTCAATAGGAAAAGACAGAACGCTCAGTGCGAAGGTGGCAGGGGAATGTGGAAAGCAGAAGGGAGGTCACAGTGCAGGGAAGCTGAAAGGCTGGGCCTCGAGTTGACACTCTTGTCAGGGCTCCCCTTCCGGCAGCGTCTGCCAGGAGCTAATCAAGGCCCCAGTTAAATGCTTCCTCCTGAACCTTGCGTGGCTGCTGATAGCTTTCAGTTAAGATGCCAAGGAGCAGCAGAGACACCAACGCTCTTCCAAGGGGGTGGGTGATGATGTGGGGACAGGGCCCTCACCTGTCCACCTTCTCCCTGTCTTTACACACCTACCTGGGTGGGGTAGGGGAAAGAATATCCCACCTGGAAAAGCTTCTCTCCCTCGGTCCTCATCTTACCCTGGCTTTTCATTCATTCAGTACAGGGTAAAAGCTTGGTTGGGCTCTGGTGTGTGAACCCTACCTGGCTCCCCCAACCCCAACACAAGTACATACACACACATACACACACGCATGCACACATACATAAATACACATATATACACAAACACAGGCACACACACCTATACCTACCCACACACGCACACGTGTACATACCCACAGACACACACATACACCCCCCCACATACTTATACATACACACTCACACATGCACACATATACACACATACACACTCATATTCCCACACACGTATGAACACACACATAAAGGCACATACACACATGTACACACATACACACTCATTAGCACCTTTCTGAGCCTCAGTTTCCTCATCTGTAAAAGGGGAGAACAATAGCAGAGGGTCCCTCCCAGGGTGGGTGTGAGGTTTCAGGGAGTGCGGGGCTGGGCACACAGTAGGTGCAGAGTGAGTTCGGGCAGTGGTCACTAGGTCCACATTTTTGTGTCTGGCATCTCCTAAAGCTGGTACTCATATGGACACCAGGGACACAGTGGAGGTCAGGGCAGAGAGGATCCTGCCCTCAAGGACCCCAAGCCAGGGGAGATGAGCATTAAGCAAATGACAGCACAAATCACTACCAGGAGCCTCTGGGCATGCAGGGGAGGGGTGAGGACCACCCACTCCTCTCTCCCAGGGGTTTCTGTTAAATCCCACAGATCGGGACCCTCCTGAGCACCCCCCGGTGCCCAGACCTCTCACTCAGCCCCTAGCAGCCACACTGGCCCCTGCCGGTCCCCTCCTCGGGGAACTTCCCAGATCCATGCAGAGAAGCAAGAGGGTAGGGTGGGAGGTGCACCTGGGGCATGGAGGTGGTTCACATGATACTCAGGCAAACATTTCATTCCAAGGCCTGTGTGTTTATTTTAATGTCTGTTAAAAACATAAATGAGGACCACCCCGTCTGGAGCAAGGGAGAATGAAGAAGACCAAAGACACAAGGGAAAGATTAATCCAAAGGACTAACGGACCACAACTACCACGGCCTCCACCAGACTGAGTCCAGCACAACTAGGTGGTGCCCGGCTACCACCACCGACTGCTCTGACAGGGATCACAATAGAGGATCCCCAGTAGAGCTGGAGAAAAATGTAGAACGAAATTCTAACTCACAAAAAAATACCAGACTTACTGGTCTGACAGATACTGGACAAACCTTGAGAGTATGGCCCCCGGACATCCTTTTAGCTCAGTAATGAAGTCACTCCTGAGGTTCACCCTTCAGCCAAAGATCAGACAGGTCCATAAAACAAAACGAGACTAAAGGGGCACACCAGCCCAGGGGCAAGGAGGAGAAGGCAGGAGGGGACAGGAAAGCTGGTAATGGGGAACCCAAGGTCGAGAAGGGGAGAATGTTGCCATATTGTGGGGTTGGCAACCAATGTCACAAAACAATGAGTGTTAATTGTTTAATGAGAAACCAATTTTCTCCATAAACCTTCATCTAAAGTATAATAAAAGAAAAAGAATATAAATGGGGAGTAGCTGCTCACGGCTATGGGGTTTCTTTGGGGGTGAAGAAAATGTTCTGGAATCCATGGTGATGGTTGTACAGCCTCATAAATATACTGAAAACCTCTGAATTGTATACCCTAAAATGACAAATCGTACAGTATGTGATTCAATCTCCAAAAAACCCACCTCAGTTCAAGCCACAACTCCCCCCCACCCGTATACCTATATACAATTAGGACCTCAGACCTAGATTTTTTAGGATACTATTATTTAGAATGAAATTAAATAAGGCATTTAAATGTTTCAATACTGAATTTAAAGATAAATATTAAGTAAACAATAGAAATAATTACAGTAATACTCATGTCACTTCTGGAGTCCTCGGTTGTGGTGCCAGGCACAGACCATGTGAGGACGTGCAGACGGCTGAACTGGGAACCGTGTGAGAATACCGTCT
Organism: Dugong dugon; assembly: GCA_030035585.1. Taxonomy (NCBI): domain Eukaryota; kingdom Metazoa; phylum Chordata; class Mammalia; order Sirenia; family Dugongidae; genus Dugong; species Dugong dugon. The sequence goes on from CM057471.1 coordinate 75,584,955, forward strand.
GGCCCCTCTGTTGGGCACTACACCCTTGGTGTCCTTTGAGCAGCCAGCAGGCACTGCACACTCTCTCAAGTGCAGGTCTTGCTCCCCAGCGGGAGCCCTGGGGACAGGGCAGTGCTGGGTTGTCAGGGGCCTCCAGGTGTTAGAAGGATGCCCTACACCTGTCCACAGCCCATTCCATCCAGGATAGTGACCGCATCCCAGGGTGTCCTCAATAGGCAAAGGTCCCATTGCTTTCTACTTTGGGTCACTCCAACAGGTCTCACCCAGGTTACAAGGTATGGGACCCTCACACTCTCAGCTTCCTTTCATGTTTATAGTCACACGTCACCCCTGAGCACATTCCACACCAGCCACATTGCCTTTGGCTTCCTACTCACTGACCTCATTCATATCAAACGTATTTGTCACCTCTGCACATGACACACCTGAGCTGACTCAGGTACGGCGAGGCCAGGGAAACCCCCACCTACGACACTGAGGGAGCGGGTCTCAGTCAGACAGGAATGGTCCTGCTCCCCCCACCTGCCGGGCTGCACAGGAACAAGGGGTGGTCAGGGGCTCTCACCCAACCAGTGCTCCCCCGTGAGCTTGCCGAAGCCTTCCCGGTACGCCTCCCAGCCTCGGAAGAAGTTCACGGAGCCATCCTCCCGGCGCTGAAACACCTGCAAGCAGAGAAAATGGAGGGGGAGGGTTACGCTAACCATCCTAGGAACCCCAGCCCCCACCCTGCCCCACACTGTCCCCCCACTCTGCTCCCCACCCACCTGCTTGGCAAGGGCAGGGGCTGGGTGTCTCACAGGGCCTGGGACAGAGCAGGGGTTTAGGAGCCAGGTGGTGCCCCACATGGGACTGACTGGATACCCCCAGGTCCCTCTTAAGAAGGAATCACTGTGGCTGAGGTGGTAGACCCGGTGTCCCGTCCCCCCTCTGCTGTCCCACCCCTGCTCGGGGCTTCAATTTCCCCACTGGTGAAGTAAATGGCGGCTGGGGCAGGCAAGAGTCCTGGTGTCTTTCTTCCAGGTCAAAACAAAAGTGAACAAAAACCCATTCTTGAGGTTTTGAAAACCAAAAACACCCCTCGGGTTTGGCCTCCAGAGTTCCATCTCTCAACATGTCATAAAACCACCCCCCTCCTCAAATAAAAAATGCCTAGGCAAAAGGAGGGGTGGGGGCTTGGGAAACCAGAGTTCGTGCCACCTCTCCAGGGAAGACGAGGCATCCACAGCCGGGCTGGGGTGTGACTTGGGTGCCAACAAGCCTCCGAGCTGTCTCTCTGTTCTTCATTTTAATAACATTCTTGATTTGGGAGTCGGGAATCCCATCGGTTAAATTGCTTTGAAGTAAGTACCACGATGGTCCAGGCCAGAGCTGCCTTGAGTTTTTACAAGATTCACTGACAGTCCTGTTCCCGGCTCGTCTCCTCGCCCCCGCCCCACTCCAAACTCTCTGTTTAACAAGGTTCTTCCTTGCTCATTTGCCGAGACAGCAACCCATCCCGCGGCCTGACCTGCCTTCACCTGTGTCAGTGTCTGATGTGTTAGAGATTTGGCTGCGGCGGCAGCGAGCTGCCAGTTTCATTACCAAGCAGCCTGATTTCAGTCGCTTGGAACCAACCTGGGTGCTGATCTGACCAGCGGTGTCTGCTGGGTGAGCGTTTACCGGATGCTTTAAGTCCGCGGGGACATGTCAGTCACAGCATATGGGCAGCTTTGACGTCAAGGAGCTGGAGGGAGATGATACCCCTTTTTTCTTGCTCCACTACCTCAAACGAGGCCCAGCCCTGTATTTGAAAGTCCTCAGAAGGGACTAGCTCGGCGGGTGCAGAAGGAAATTCGATCAGGCTTGGTGAGATCTGAGAGGTGGTGGAGAACAGTATTGATGGCTGCAGATTGGGACCCTGAGCACGTGCCCTTTGAAAAGCCTAATCCTGGCAGAGACTCAGGCGCTCCAGGGAGAAAGCACTGGGCAGCCAGGGGTCTGCTCCCGGCTGGAGGAGGGGAGCTGGAGGGGCCGGCAGGGCCACTGGGCCCCTGTCCTGAGGACTCCCGACCTCCTAGCATCTGTCAGGCCTCTGTGCACTCCCGGTGCTGGACAGGGGCCCATGACAGGTGGGGTATCACAGTGGTTAAGGATCTGGATTCTAGTCACTCCAACTCTCTGAGCCTCAGTTTCCTCCTCTGTAAAGTGGAGATCACAGGCACCTCCTCGTGGGCAGTGACAATCCTCCGAGATTAAATACAGTGCACATAGTAGGTACTCAGTAAATTCGAGCTGATGATCAATATCATGGAGATGAAGGCGTGGCCGCTGCCTAGAGGGCCCAGCCCTGGTGGGGCACACCGGTCCCCTCTCCTCCCCTCTCCCTCAGTCTCCTGACCCAGGCCACACCCTATTCTTCCTTTCAGACTCGAGGACAAGCCGCAGGCAGCTGCTGCAGTGGCTCTTGACTGCTCTGCCCGACAAGCCAGGCCGGAGCTCCCTGACCCAGAAGGCCCTGCACATCCTCTCTCTGAGCCTTCCTGAGGGGCCCGTCCAAGCCTCTTCATTCATTCAAACATTCCACTGAGCTCCTCTGTGCCAGACGCTAGCTGGGGAAGCCGAGCCAGAGGGCACGTGGCCAGGGCCCTGTCCTCAGGGATCTTAGAGGCAGAGGGGAGAGGTTTGTCCCCAGGGGTCCTCCCACCCCTGAGGGAAGCAAGACAGATCTGGGGAGTGGGGAGAGAGCTCAGGGGACCAGGCTTCCCTGGGAGGGATTCCAGGGTGAACCTGGAGGAAGGGCAGGGTCCTAACCCCGAGTTTACCCGCCATGTGACTGGGTGAGTCTCACCTCTGAGCCTCAATTTCCTCACCTACTGAGAAGCCACTCAAGGCCTCCTTAGCATTGAATGAGGAAACGTGTGTAAAGGACACAGCGCATGGCTGTATTATTACTGCCATCGCTGGTTATTATTCTTCCTGTCACTACTGTCATGAAGTAGAAAGGCGAGTACCAGTTTCCAGGCAAAGGCAGGGCATGAAGCCTGGGAATTGGGAAGTCCCAGCCAGACAGGGGGGCACAGGGGGTGTGAGGGGAATGGAGGGGTAAGGCTGAGGAGGGCAGATGGGGGTCTGGAGCAGCCGGCGCCATGCCCAGCCAAGGCTGTGAGCAGGTGGGACCCAGTTACACGGGTGTCCAGCTGTGCCCCTCCTGAAGGCTCGGGGTGACTGTGTAGCCTTCCAGAAGGAGAGCAAGGAGCCCTGGTAGTCCCAGCCTGAGCCTCCAGGGCTTTGCCTCCCACTCAGAGCTCAGAGGAGGCCTAGCTCCTCACCCCTCACCACCTCTCCCCTTCGTTCCTCTGCCTCTATGGTCTCTGAGGAAAGGGTCCTGGCCACATGCCCTCTGACTCGTTTCCCCAGCCAGCACCTGGCACAGAGGTGCTCAGTGGAAAGCGTGAATGAATGAAAGACGCTTAGGTCCCCTACAATGCTGTAATCCAGGTAACTCACCCAGACCCTGCAGACCAAAACCACCTGCCATCAAGTCAACTCCAACTCATGACAACCCCATGTGTGTCAGAGTAAAACCGTGCACCATAGAGTTTTCAATGGCTGATTTTTCAGAAGTAGATCACTAGGCCTTTCTTCCGAGGCACCTCTGGGAGCACTTGAACTACCAACCTTTAGGTTAGCAGGGAAGCACATTAACTGTCTGCACCACCCAGGGACAGACCCCTTCAGAGAAGCCCAATCTAAGAGTCTGAATGAAACAGCAGGCAGGGCCTTCCAGGTCAGGGAGCTCAAGCCAGGCCTGTTGGACGGAGTGGTCAAGAGCCCATCACATCGGCTGCTAGGGTTGAATCCCCCTGGCTGTGCACACATTATTCACCAAATCCTAACCCTGTCCCTGCGAGCAGGGGGTCTGTTCCCCCAACCCCCTTAAAGGCGAGTAGACAGAAGCTCAGACATAGGTGGCCATGAGCAGAGGAGTGGATGATCAGACCCAGACCTCAGGACCTCAGCCTAAAGACAGGCTGGACCTGCCCTCAATGCCAGCATTTGGAGACCAAAGTCCTCCCACCCGCGTCCACGCCTGTGTTTGCCACTGACCAGGGCATCTGAAACCTGGGGCCTGTCTCCTTGCCGAGGCCTCTCTGCCAGGAGCTGACCTCCAAGCCTGCAGTCCTGGCTGGGTGCCACCCACAGCATGACTCCTGAATCCCCCCTGGGGCTTGGCACAGGTAAGGGAGGTGCTTGATCTATCAGGGTGAGCACATACCTGGGGGATGCCGGGGCCTCCCAGCCTTTCTCCTCCACTCAAGAAAAACCAAAACCCAAACTCGTTGCCACCGAGTCAATTCCAACTCATAGTAACCTTACAGGATAGAGTAGAACTGCCCCATAGGATTTCCAAGGAGCGGCTGGTGGATTCAAATTGCCAACCTTTCGGTTAGCAGCCGAGCTCTTAACCATTATGCCACCAGGGCTCCTTACCTAGGAAAATACATCTGAAATCAAATGAGCGGGATATATGTTCTTGTCGAGATAGTCTGACTCTAGCCCAGCTTAGAAACCATAGCAATTGTTTGCTAACATGGACACCAACTGTGACCCACTCTCAAGGGGCTGAGTCACATCCAGGACATGACTTTGCAGAAGTGGCTTTTAAACTTTTGACCATGACCCAGAGTCAAAATACAGTTTACATCATCATCATCACACATACAGACGTTTCCATCTGAAACAAAAGCTTCCTGAAATAATGCTTACCTTACTAAGTGTATTCAGAAGGATGCCCGCTAATATTTTCTGTTCTGTTCTATTTTATTTAAAAAAATAATGTTGATCACAACCCATCCAGTTGATTTTGCCATCTTCCAATGGATCACGACCTGCAGCTTGAGAAATGCTGCACTCCATGTGACCGGCCTTTGCAGCGGCCTGTCCTTATTCAGTGGTTCAAACACTGAGCAGCTGCAGTGTGCTGGACGTCACACTCGATCTCAGAATGCAGAAACCCTGGCCTTGCCCTCCAGCCGATTACGGCCCAGTGTGACCTGACAAGTACCAGGTGCCTCAGTGTCCACAGAGAGTCAGATGGATTCTGCAGCTGTGGCTTCTGATTTCCGGAAACCAGCTGGACATGATACTGGATGTCAGAATGTCACCCAGCAGGAAGACCTTTAATTAGAGCAGCGATCAGCCGGACAGGAAGAGGGGGGAGAGCAATGACTGGCATGTCCACTTCTCCCTCCTTCTGCCCTGCGCATAAAATATTCACTTAGGCAAAAAAGGAAAAAAACGGAATTATGAAATTTGAGGCTAAAATATTCATTTGTCTAGCTCCTGGGGGGCATCTCCCTTGGGTTCTGCTGCAAAGCACTCGCTGTAGAAGCTCTTGTCCACGACACTGCTGCCACCCTCTTGGGCCGCTGCCATGAGTGGGCAGACAGTGCCTGTTCTCCTGGTTCGGATTCTCAAAAGCCAGCTGCCCGCTGCCTGGCGTGTCTTCGAAGTGGCTGCTAGGGGGGCTCTGCCAAGGGAGCCTTGGGCCCACGTGGCCCTGCAGATGGTGCTGGGCGGCTTCAAAGGAAGGAGCAGCTGACGTCCGTGTTTGTCAGACGGGCCCGCCAGCCAAGGGGACTCGGAGATGCTGAGCGCCCAAGGCGGGCTCTGTGGTCACTGAGGGCACCCGCCAGTGCTTTACAGACAGCCACACCCCCTCCCCAGCACAGCCCCTGAGGGAGGGGTTTTGCTCCCATTTAGCAGACAGGGAGACTAAGGCCTGGAGAGGTAGGGCAACTTGTGCAGAACTAGGGATGCCTGAGAAGGCCAAAAGGGGGGGGTACTGGAGGTGCAGAAATGCACAGGTTGAGGGTAGCTGAGGGGTCCCTCACGGCTCAGTAGGGATGGACACTGCTCCCCAACGCCTGTGAGCTTTCTTCCCACTGAGCCCACCCCGGTTCTTGTCGCTGGCTGAGCCAGCCAGTCCCAGAAGCCCCTGAGGTTGACACCCAGGAGACTCGCATTCTATCAAGATTCTAGTTAAAAGCTGGGTGACTGAGTCTTGGCTTCTCCTTCAGCAAACGAGAGGGCACTGGGTGGCATGATTGGGCTTACAGGGATGACTCCAGCCCTCAGAAAGCTCACTGCTGCCAGAACAGATAGAAACACAAACCAGCTAATCACACAGCAGAGCAGGTCCCCCATCTGGCACATTCCTTCACTCTCTGCACCTCAGTTTCCTCATCTATGAAATGGGGATTATAACAGCCTCTACTCAGAAGGTAAGGAGCTTGGGTGGCGCAAGCTGTTTTTGATTGGCTGCTAACATAAAGGTTGGTGGTTCAAACCCCTCCAAAGGCTCCTCGGAAGAAAGGCCTGGCGAACTATTTCTGTAAAAGATTACAGCCAAGAAAGCCCTATGGAGCAGTTCTACTCTGTACCACATGGGGTCGCCATGAGTTGGAACTGATTCAATGGCAACAGGTGTGGTTTTGTTTACTCAGAAGGGTAGGTAAGGATCCAACGACTGTGCTGGGACCTGCTCCATAAAGGTTGCAACTGTTTTGTCACAAGGTTTGCCGGGGGCTCAGAGGCGTGAGCCATTCTGCTGGGGTGAGCACGGGTGGGCGGGGAGGGCTTCCAAGGAGGAGTGCACAGGATGGACTGCAGTCTGAGGAGGGCTTTGCCTGGTGGTCAAAGTCGTTGAGGCCTAAGGGATGGGGGGCAGGTAGGTCCAAGCCCTATGAGATGGAGTAAGGGGTCACTGCCAGCTTAACAGGGTCCCCAGGAGGCGGCGTGTGGGATTTTTCCTAGATGTGATGAAGTGGCTGCAGAAACCAGTTACAGGCAGCGGCCACCAGCCTCCCAGGCCTCCTGAGCGGGCGATTCTGGAAGGGGAGGTGGAGAGACTGTACAGTGGCAGATTCTTGTTTTTAACAGAACAAAGAACTTGGACATTTGGGCAAAGGCAGTCCTTCAAAGATGACCCCCAGGGAGGCTCTGCCCGTATTCCTGGGAGACTGTCACTCCTTAAATCCTTTCTGGATGCCTCTAGGAACTGCCCTCTGGGGACCGCGGGGCTGTCGTCAAGGGCACAGATTCCAGAATAAGGCAGAACTGCATTCAAATCCCGGCTCTGCCTCTCACTGGCCGTGTGGCCTTGGACAAGTCACTGAACCTCTGAGCCTAGCTTCCCTTCTGCAAAAAGGCACCATCAGCAGCCCCTCCAGGGCTGCAGTGAAGATGCACCAAAGGTTTAGCCAACTGGGTGGCGCACAGTAGGTCTAACCAATGTCCCCCTCCTTTCCCTTCAGAACCAGCTGCCAAGTCCAGAAGGAAATCGGGCCCACTCCTTGTTTTTGACTGAAAATGGTACCCCCAGGTTTGGCGCCCTGCCACACTTCCCAGGCTTGGCAGCCAGCCCCTGCCGGCTCCTGGCAAAGCACCCATCAGAGTTGCCATTTATCAAACACAGAGCCACGTGCCAGGCACTGGGCTGAGCACTTCACATGCGTTACCCCGTTTACGCTAAAAGTTTGAAAAATCCAAACTGCTCTCGACCGAGGCTGGCATTCTCTGCGTGGACCGGTCATGGGAACGTGCGGCGTTGGCACTGGTCATGGCAGGTCCCTCTCCCAGCCCAGCCTCAGGACAAGGAGGGCCACTGCAGCCTCAGCCCAGGCAGGGAGAGCCAAGGTGCCGTGTGGCAGAGTCTGCATCCACCTCTGCCTCTGGAGCTTGGGTCTTGGACTTTTCATCTCCAGAGCCTGGTTCCAGCAGTGGCTGGCCAGGCTCCACTTGGTGGTGGCTCCTCTGATGTTTTCCAAGCGAGAGAAGGATTTTCCTCCCCTCCTAGAGAGCCCAGGTAGGGATCCAGGGGGGCCGTGGGGAGGGGGCTTTGCTCACACATAACCAATTAGAGGAGAATATGAACCTGCTGACCCCACACGAAAATAAAACGCCCGGTAGGCACAGCTGCTGTGCGGAGCAGGCTCGGGCCACTGGCGTTGAGGAAGCTGACCGAGCAGCGGCACACAGTGTATCAATTCTGCTCACAAGTCCCTACTGCAGAGATGCTGAAATGGACCCGATCCGTGTGGCCCCGGCCGGTAAATATGCAAAGACCAGGGTTTGGAAATTAGGCCCAGGTGCCAGCACTGCCGCCCTGGGAGGGTCTCGGCAGGGGCAGGGCTGTGCTGCAGTCCAGAAAATGGGACTGGCAAGCCCCGGGGCAGAGAGGCAGGGCAATGGGGGTGGTGGGGCATCCATGGATGCAGAACAGAGATCCTCTATCCTCCCATCCAACACCTGCAACTCCACCCGAGCAGGGTTAATTGCAATTCCCTGAGCTCAGCATGGCCTTTCCTCCTCCTCCTTGTCCCTCACAGATGAGTAGCCTGAGAACTCAGATTCTCCCCACATCTGTGAAGCAGCACTATATTATCCCCATTTTACAGATGAGAAAAGTGAGGCTTAGAGAGGCGAAGTCGCACTGCCAAAAGGTGCCAAAATCACCCAGCACGTGTTCAGGGAGTGCCAATGGTGTGCAGTGTTTAAGAGCTCAGCTGCTAACCAAATTCGAATCCACCAGTCGCTCCCTGAAAACCCTATGAGGCAGTTCTATTCTGCCCTATAGGGTTGCTATGAGTTGGAATCGATTTGACGGCAATGGGTGTTAATGGTGTGCAGGCACAGTGCCGACCCCTATGCTACAGCAGCCATGAGATGACGTGGTCCCTGCCCCATGGAATTCACGCTCTGGCTGGGAGACAGACAGGGAAACACACAGACAGATGGGTGACCAAGGTGGGCCCAGAGAGGAAAGCCCCTCACCCAGGGTCACACAGCCAGCCTGGCTGCAGACAAGCAGGGGTGAAAGGTTTACTCCTCAAGGCCAGGGTGCCTCCTGGCAAGAAAAGCAGGCCCCTCTCCCGCCTCCTTTCCTGGGGCAGAGGTGGGGGCGGGTGGGAATGTCAAGTTTAGGGGTAGCCTTGATGAGCAGTGTGACTTGTGGGGCCTGGGTCACTGTGGCCTTTGATGAGTTTGGAGAGGAGGGTTCAGCTAATCCAAGGTCAGCAGCCACATTGGCTGAAAGGCTACCTTTCCATTAGCCCTGTGGCCTCCCCACCCCAAGGAGCCACATATGGCCCCATCCCCATGTGGCAGCTCCCACTCTCTGCAGCAAGGATTCAGGGAGCTGTGGAATTCACACTTCCTGAACTGCCCCCACACCCACCGCACCCCTCAGCCCCGCCTGTCTGGGTCATTTTCTCCACTGGAAATCCAGTAGGCGGCAGGAGCCCACTCTACCTTCAGGAGAAAGCCCAACTCCTAACACGCCCACGTCACCCATGTGCCCCAGCCCCTGCCTGCCTCCCGGATCAGAAGCCCTCTCGTACTCAACACGCCAGCAGCACATAACCACCCATGGCCCCAGAACAAGCCACACCATCAGCACATGCTGTTCCTGTTGCCTGGAAAACTCTTCCCTGTCTCAGTTGGCCTCATCCCTCGGCGTTAAGACCCTGCTCATCTGGCAAGCCTCTCTTGGCTGCCCCGGGCAGGGTTAGGGGCCCCTCCTCTGGCCCCCATGGCCCCCCAGCCCTGTAGCCATCACACTACTTGGAAATTGTCAGCTGACCTGTCCGTCTCCCCACCAGGCTGGCCTGTTGAATTCCCCCTGCTGGCCAGGTTGTTGGCACTCAGTGGTTGAACACTCAAATAAAGGAGTCCCACCATGTGACACTTAATTCTACCGGAGGAGGCCTGGGTGCTGCCCTAGCCTGGATACTCACTTGCTGGGTGGCCTTGGACAAATCTCTTGCCCTCTCTGAGGTTGCCCTGCCAGCCTCCAGGGGTTGGAGGGGGGTCGACATGATGCCAGGCAGGGCAGTGGTGTAAGGGACCCTTAGGTAGATAGGACTGCTAGCCTGCCTGAGACTCACGGCTGTCCATGTCCACTCAGTCTCTCTGGATAGCAGATGTCCAGTGGCCCCGTGGTCTCTGGGGCACAGCTCTGGGCAGCCTGTCCACCAGGGAGGATGATCTGTTGTTGGCACTTGAGGCCTGGCAGTTTGAACATGGAGCCTAATGGGGATGGATGGTACCGGGGTTCAGAGAGGCAGCAGTCAGCTCCCTCCTAAACAACAATTGAGTTTATAAGAGATTCTGTGTGGCAGGGCAGTGATCCTGACAGATGCCCGTAGGTACCTGGGAAAATACTGCTTTTGATGGAAGCCCAAATGGATATTAACGTTTACGGGCTGTGCAAGCACTTCTCAGAGAGTAATGGCCTTTCTTCCGTGGTGACTCAGGGCCCAGAGCCCCTGATCCAGGTATCTGAGTGCCAGGGTTGAGCACGGCGCTGTTCCTCACCAACTCCTCTCTACCCACCCTGAAGCCCAGGCCGTCGGAATTACCACCTCCTGGCCCAAATCCTGACTGACTTCCCCAGAGATTGGTTTCAAGTCCACCTGAATGGAAGATGCATGGCCTTGACTGGCGTCTCGGTCTTTCATTAAGTCTATCCTAACCCTTAACCTTGATTTCTGGGCTCCTGCTGGTGCGTTTGCACGGTTCTGCCCGCCAAGAGGTTTCCAGAGGCAAATGCTATAACTCAGATGCTCTCAGAGTTAGGAAAACAAAAGAGCTTTTAACCCCCAGACACAGATACAGCACATTTAAAAGCTCTCCATTGGAGTTTGAAGACAGGTTTAGAGATATGTCTGTCTTTGTGGTCTTTGGGGAATTCTTGTCTGCTCTCTCCCTGGCTCCTGATGGCTGGCTTTGCCTTGTCAGCTCACCTCACCCCTGCGGCCCACCTTGCTCATGTCTTGCCCCTGCTCAGGCCACCTGACCCCTTTCAAAACTCACCCAGGCTGCCCTCGCCCTCGCCCTCGCATCTCACCACTTAATCTCCTCACAAGGCTTCCCTCTCCCCTATTCTTCTTCTCAGTCACTTGTTTTATCTGAAGTTAAACTCTTCCTCTGGAAATCAATATGCTAAAAATAGTTAACACCAAGATCCTTGGTGAGAAGGCAGTGCATCCGGATGGCTTCTCCTCATGCCCCAAGTGTCAAGATGGGAGACTGGGGAAGCTTCTACCTGGACATCTCTGGAAGCAAGTGAACCCTCAACTCCTACCTCTTCATGTCCCCTGTGACGACTGTGGACTCTTCCCTGGACCAGTGTAGACTCCCGCTTGGTGGGAGCTTGGGGAGGGCGGGGTCACATGCATCTCGGTCATGGTTGGGTTGCACAGCGCATGGCTTATTGTCATAAATTGTTATTGAACAGCTACCAGCTCCTGTGCTAAATGCTCTGCATTTGGTAATGGAAGCCTACGTCAACCCCATGGACCTCTAAAGTGGACAAGCATCTTTTTGGCTGTCCTTCCTATGGAGAATTCCCCATCTCCTGAGGACTGGTAGGAGGCAGAGACCAATTCCCACTATAAAAAACCCCTTGCCGTAAGTCAATTCTGACTCATAGCGACCCTACAGAACTGCCCCATAAGGTTTCCAAGGACCTGCTGGTGGATTCGAACTGCAGACCTTTTGGTTAGCAGCTGAATTCTTAACCACTCTGCCACCAGGGCTCTCCTGTAGCTGCTAAAAACAGCAGCCACTTGCTTTCCCAGCCTGCCTTGCAGTGAAGGTTGTAGTCATGTGATCCAGGATCCGCCAATCAGAAACACCCACTGACTTTGAATTAAGAAGTAGGGACAAAGGGAATCCCTTCCAAAGGGAACAGTGAGATTTCACCCCAGGCCAGCACTGGCTGCAATCCTGGTGGGGGTGTTCGTGGCCAGGTTTAGCTATGTCCAGTGCTCAGTGTCCCTGGGGCAGTGGAGTTCTCACCAGGCCAACGTGTGGCCTGGTGTGGGAGGGGCTCTGTTACAGGCTGCATAGCCCTGAGCTGGTTTCTTGGCCTGCCAGTCTCCCTTCAGTACATTCCTTTTCTGCTTAAATCAGCCACTTTCTGTTGCTTGCAGCTAAGACCTCTAACTGATGGAAGTGGGTATCCCCACTTCATAGCTGAGAAAACTAAGGTTTAGAGAACTTAAGTAACTTGCCCAAGGTCACACAGCAGGACTGACAGCCACTCCCCGGTCTGTCTGTGGATGATGGAGCCCAAGCGTGTAACCTCTCTGGTGGAAGGGCTTGATTAAATGCCTATCAGCTGAACAAGTGAACTGCCTCCTCCCCTTCTCTCTGATCACTCTAAGACAGGCACAGTCCAGTCATGGTTCTGAAGGACAGTTCTCATCCCATCTTTCCTTTCTGACACCTTCAATAGCTCCCCAGTGTCTGCCCCAAACCCTGCAGCCTGGGATACTGACCACTCTACCCTCATCTCTTTTGTGGGGCACATACCCTAGAGGACTCTCTGTTCCCTGAACATGCCACGTGCTTTCTGACTACCAGGCCCTCATTATGCAGTTTCCTCTTCCTGGAATATCTTCTCTTTCCTGCACACTCGGAAACCCTACCCATCCTCTAAGGCTCATCAGAAACACCTCGTTCTCCAGGAAGTGTGTTCAGAGCCTCCCCCAACCTATGCTGACGGGGATTCCCTCTCCCCTAAATCCCCAAAGAAACTAAGTTTCTAGGAAGAACCAGGACTGAGCTTCTCCATTTCTGTACTTCTCTAGGACCCAGTACACAGTAGGTGCTCAAACATGTCTGTCCAATCAAAATTACAGGTGAAACTGAGAATCTTTAAAGAACTAGTTCCTATTGGTCCTGCTTTCCATTGTCACTGGGTGTCCCAACCACAGCCACCTTGGGTTGGAGGGGTGGCAAACAGCTTTCAGGGTGGTGCACAGACCTCCAAGGATGGCGGTGCAGGCTGTTCACTGCTTAAGGGCACCCGGCCCAGGGGACAAGGTGGGTTGAAATATGGCTCCCATCTGCCTTCTTGCCAAGTCATGCACCGATTGTGGTCTACTCCCGCCCAAAGGAAGGGACATGGATTTTTTAAAACGTGCACAAAGTCACCCGATGGTCACTGGTAGGTCCACCTCCAAGCCTGAGCCACAGGAGGGAGTCAGAAGCCCACCAATTTCTCACGTCCCAGTCAGGAATCGTCCGGCTCTCAATGGGTTTGCAAACTACAGCCCACGGGCCAAATCCTGCCTGCTGTCTGTTTATCTCAGTATCTTTATTGAGGTATAATTCAGATACCATAAATTCATCATTTAAAGTATACAATTCATTGGTCTTTAGTATATTCACAGAGATTTGCAACCATTGGCACAGCCAGTTTTAGAACATTTTCATCACCTCAAAAAGAAACCCCATATCTTTTACCTGCTGCCTGTTTTTTGTAGGGAATGGTTTTAACAATTTTTTAAAAATCAGAATAATATTATATGAAATTCCCATTCCAGTGTCCATACATACAGTGTTACTGAACACAGCCACGTCCATGCGTTTACGTGTTGTCTCTGGCTGCTTTGCTACTACCTGGGCAGAGCCGAATAGTTCCAACAGTGACTGTCAAGACCACATGGACTGAAAGCCTCCAATACCAACTATCTGGCCCTTTGCAGACCCCTCCACTCTTCCCATTTCAGAGTTCTTTGGGGAGATTATGGCCCAGTCTTGTGGGGGTTAGGGCACTAGGTACCTGGGCAGAGACTGTCCAAGGGAGAAACACTGGGGGAGAGGCTGCTGAGAACACCCCGGGTTCATCTGTATGGCCTTCCAGGCCACACCCGGGGCCCCCACTGTCCGCACAGCTGAGAGGAAGCCAGGTCTGGCTGAGCTGCCACCAGCCGCGAGACTCACCGTCCAGCCGCCGCCGTCAGTGCTCATGTCGCAGTAGACCTGGAAGCCGGCAGGATAGTGGGTGGGGAAGACTGAGTAGATGCCATCCTCCTGCTGTCCGTTCAGGAGCACATCCAGACAGTCGCGGGGTCGAGAGCCTAAGGCAGAGAAGACCAGTCAGGGACCGCTGGGCCCAGGCTCCTTAGTCCCCGCCCACCCCCCTCCCTTTGACGCTATCCCTGGGTTTCTCTGACTTTTCTGTCCACCGGGCAATGTCCCATGTAGCCGAGAACGCAGGTCCGGGTTGAAGCGTTGGGTCTGCCATTCCTTGGGTGAGTTTGGGTGACTGAACTACCCTCTCTGAGCTTCACTTTCCTCATTTGGGAAATGGGCATCATGACCCCACCTTGAAGGGTATGGGAGAAGGCTCAATGTGAGGGTGCAGATAATGTGCTCAGTACTGCCTAGTCCATAATAAATCCTCAGTAAATAACACATGGCTGTGGGGTGGGGTGGGGAGGCCGGAGGGTAAAAATGTGGATGGCTGTGGGACCCAGGTTTGGGCTCCACATGTCTTGTAACCGGGTAACCCTCACCCCAGCTTTCCCACTCCCCAGGGCTGGGCACCTGGGTCACCCCAGGGAGGCAGCCCCACCACTCACCGTTGGCACAGCCCCGGGGCCGAGCTCCCCTGGCAGGCGCCCTCTGAAGATCGGCCTTGACTCGGGGTCGGCCCAGCCCCCGGTCCCTCTGCAGGGCGTCCAGGACATCGCTGACAGAGTTGATCAGGTGAGCCATGTGGCCTTGGCTCTCAGAGAGAAGCTGCAGGGCACAAGAGGTGAGCAGAGGAGCAGGGAGGCTCCGGTGGACGTCAGGGACCACAGCGCATCACCTGCCAGGGTGCCTTCCTGTGCTGTCTGTAACTTCCCCAAGGCAGCGGTGGGCTCCAGGCGTAACAGTAGCCCCAGCCCTCCTCTGGGTCCGAGGGGCCAGCTGTGCTCTGACGGAGCCTACTGGTCTGGGACCGTGAGCACTCAGACGACAGAGGGCTCAAGTAAAAGGGGCCAAGGTGGCTCCAGCAGGCACCTGCTGCTCCCGCTGCCCCCCAAGCTCTGTTCTTTGGCCATTTCTGTGCATTCAGCCCAGTTGTATGACTTTGGCGAGTGGCTTCTCACCTCTGCAAACAGGGCTAATGAGACCTCCCTGGATGAACTGCTACAGGGACAATATGGGCACAGCGCTGGACCCACAGTCCATCTCATTATGTGAATTTACACAGCACTTTACCCGTTACAAAGCATCCTCCCTTCCGTGGTCTTTCTGAGTCCCATTCAAGGCCATGAAGGCAGGGTGATTCATCTGCACCTGACAGATGCGGACCCCGAGGCTTGGGGAGGGGCAGGGGCCTTAGTGCAGCCCCTGTGCTCAAGCTGGGCCCAGAAATGAGGATGGTGATACCTCACCCATCCCAGTCACCCGCATGCTAACTTCGCTTTGACTTTCCTCAGCTCTCTGATGTCCACACCTCACCAGACCCCACCCCCACACACTGTTGTCATCAGCTAGGACTTTAGTTGTTGTCTCCTTGATACAGATGGGGAAACTGAGGCCCAGAAGGAGAGGTCCCCGAGAATGAAGGACAGCATGGGACCAGGACTCAGTCCAGTTCCCCAGGGCTGACTGGCAGAAACAGAATGCAGGGTCGAGACCCGGGGGCAGTGGTTTGGACCCAGACCCTGGTGTTGGTTGCCTAGGTTTTGACTCTATCTCCCTCCCCCACGCACTATCCATGAAATTCCACCTCACTTTCCGCCTCCATACACCAGGGTAATGAGACTTGTGTTTCTGGGGGGATGGGGCGGAGATCCATGATAACATGTGTCCGAGACTACATGGTCAGTAATGTTACCTATTTTATTGCTCCCACCACCAGGGCCCCCTCCTATCACTGGGGCCCGTCTCTTCTCACGAAGTGCAGCACGGTTTCTCCCGGGCCTGTCACCTGTACCTGCTGCCAAAGGGGCCTGGGGTCCTTGCCTCCCCGCTCTGGGCCCCAGGAAGCGGCAGGGGGAGGCAGGGCCATGGGCAAACCACAGCTGGCTGGCCAGCGAGCACAGAGCTGGCTGGGTCTTTACATGCCGGATCTGTCACTGGGCGGATAACACCCCATCCAGGGAAGGAAAATAGAAATATAGAGTAATGGCAGTTTACAAAGTATGATTCTCCGGCTCATCCGAGGCAGGCGCCCTGCAAAGCTTTTAGTTTCCCTGTCAGTTTCCCCTCTGCTGAGTAGGTGGTTCAGTGAGGGCTGAGCCTAGGGGCGCAGAGGTGCGCACAGGAGCAGGGAGAGCCCGGCCAGCTGGGGTTCCTCCCTGGGTTTCACTGCAAGGTCCTGTTGACCGGCCCTTGGGGGAGCCCCACAGAGGGATGCATGTGGGAAGGGGTTGAGGCTAGCCCACAAGGCATGGGTGGCAAAGGATCTCCTTGGGCTCACGATTCAGTGGTTTCAACTACAACTTTCCTGCCTGAGAACCATCCTTCTGAATCGGCTCAGCCACAGAGGAGAAGCTTGGCCGACACATTCTAGAAACTCAGGCACGGCCCCTTCTTGCTAACAGGCAAGAAAGTCCTCAGTTTAAGCAAGCAAAAAATTAAACTTGAAAATGTACATATAACCATGACCCAAATTAATGGGGGAGTCAGTCCCTGAGTGCTGAGGTGTGGAGACGCAGCCGGGAGGAGTTTGATGAGGCTTTTAGAGGCAACGAAGTCAGAGTCGCTGCTTCCCGCACTTCTTAGCTGTGGGACCAAGCTTAAACAAGGCACTCTGCAGATCAGAGCCTCCGTCTGCCCCTCCATAGAATGAGGTAATAATCATACCTACCTACTAGGGTCATTGTGCAGCAAAGAGTGTAACCCATGGCATGGGATCAACAAATAGTGGTTTTCTCCATTACTATCATAAAAGCGAGCAAGTCCCTGGGTGGTGCAAATGGTTAAAGCATTCGGCTGCTAACCAAAAGGTTGGCGATTTGAGTCCACTCAGAAGGGCCCCAGAAGAAAGGGCTGGTGATCTACTTTCAGAAAATCAGCCACTGAAAACAGTTCTACTCTGGCACGCATGGAGTTGCCATGAGTCAGAATTGACTCGACAGCAACTAGTAAACCGGTATTATAAAAGGGTTTTAAATGATGTCTCCCCATAGCTCTAAACTTCAGTTTCCAATTTCCACCATAATAACAGAAAATAGGAAATAATAACAGGCAGTGAGCATCTCTCCCGTGCCAGACACCACCCAAGCCCATTTGCACAGTATGGTGCTTACAGCGTCTCCTCAGGGATGTACTGTTACCCTCATTTTATAGATGGGAAAACCCAGCCCAGAGAGGGGACAGGACCTGCCCAAGGTCCCACAGCTGGAGCGTGGATTGGATCCCAGGTCTGCTGACTTGAACTCTCAGGGGCCTCAGAGGTTAGTGCATATGTGAATCACCTGGGTTGCATGTTAAAATGCAGATTCCTGCCCTCTCCCTCTATTTAGGATCCAGGGGATGGGGCCCAAGAACTTGCCTTTTAATAAGCACCCCTGGCAATCTGGCCCAGCGTACCCAAGGGCATATTTTTGAGGAACCCAGGTCTCAATCAGCTGAGGGTCTGGGAAACTTCGGGAAGAGGAGTTAGGAGCCACGGCTGGCTGCCTCCGAATGAGACACAAAGACAAATTGTCTCTGAAATCATTCTGAGTCTGTGGGAAATGAGTCAAATTAAACATCTTTTGAGAAGTAAATATATCAGGTGAGCCAGAGCACTCTTGTGCCCCAGAAAAGCTATTACTCTTTCAAGAATAGCACTATGCCTCTTCATAGGTTATGGGGCGGGGGACTCCAAGGCTCTGCCCATCCCACCCCCCCATCACCCAGCCAGCATTAACAGTGAGCATTTATGGGCTGGGCCCAAGCTGACCTGGGACTGAGTGTTTTGAGAGAGAGGTGGGGACTCAGATCACCCAGAAAGTCTGGAGGTCTCCCAGAGCCTTGCTGACAACACCTGGGGAAGTCACAGATGGAGGGGGCAGCAAGAAGGCCAACTAAACACCCCCACCCCGCCCCGGGAGCAGGAAGCTGCCTTCCCATCAGTCACCCAGACAGGGTGATGAGGACTGTAATTTCTCCAGCTGCAGCCTTCAGAGGAGGGGAAAGGCCCATTGCTCACCGGCTGTTGGGTGTGACCAGATTGCTTGGTCATCCAAGTGTCTAGATGGGGAGGCAGGGGACAGATGGAAAGGACTGGGGCAGCTGGGCTGGCAGGAGTGGGGGGCAATGTGGGAGGCAAGCTTCCTACCCTCTACGGATCTGAGTTAGAGGGGTGATGGGGTGCAGAGCTGGAGGCTGGGCAGGGCTCCAGGAAATCAGATTCTAGGCCGACCTAGCCACTGAACCTTGAACGAATCACCACCCCTATCTGGGCCTCAGTGTTCTCTTCTGGAAAATGGGGGAAGGCAAATGAGATGGTCCTAAATCCCTGATTCCATGAAGGAGAAACTTCTTGCTGGTGTGCGGGTGTGGTCTCTGGGCCAAAACTGGAAACTCTTCACCTACACCCACCTGACACTTGCCAGAACCCTGGCTTGGCTCAGGGGTGGGGGTGGGGATGGTTTGGGACTGGCTAAGGGTCCAGCTGGGCTCTCTCAACTGGTGTCTCCTTGCCTGGAAAGCTGTGGGCATCACTTGGCAGTGGGGTAGGGGAGCAAAGGAGAGGGCTGCAGCTCTCTCTGGTATGGTGGCAAGGTCGGGAAGAGGCTTGCCACTGACCAACCTGTGTCCTTGAGCAAATCACTTCCCCTTTGGGCCTCAATTTGCTCATCTACTGATGGGGCACTGTTCCCCTCACCTGCATCTCACATGCAGCATGGAGTGCCTGGGAAACACCACCACTGCCCCCTAACCTCAGGTCCTGGGTCTCGCCTGACTGTCAAATGCCCCAGGGCCACCAGGGCAGCATGACAGGAAAGAAACTGATTTTGAGTCCTGGCGCTGCTACTCAGGAGCTGTGTGGCCTTGGGTAAGAGTCTGTACCTCTCTGGCCTTATTTGCTCATCTGTGAATGGGAATAACCCCAGCCTAGTGTCCCAAGCACTTAGGGATTTAGTGAGGTCGTAGACATCAGGTGCCAGCACAGGGCCAGCAGGCAGTGACAGCAACCCCATGCCCCCACCAAGACCCTGAGGTGCAGAGGTTGCCCCTTACCTGGATGAGGCGGCCCTGCTCACTCTGCAGGGCGTTGAGTCCCTGGCCCAGCATGCTATGCCCCTTCCGCAGCCCCAGGCACTCCGCCTGCAGCTCTGAGGCACCGGCCAGAAGATGAGGCAGCTGGTCTGCCAGCGTGTCCAGCAGCACCCGCTCCTGCTCGCCCGCTAGCTGCGGCCTAGCCTGGTGCTCTGTCAGTGCCTGTAGCACCGAGGCTTGGGCGCCCTCCAGGCGGGTGAAGCCATCGGCAAGGTCAGGGCAGCGCGGGTCGATGAGGATGCTGAGGCGCGAGCTGTCGGCCCTCTCCACGGTGACCAGGGCGCTGTTGGGCCCAGCCGGCCCGGTGCTGATGATGGGGGGGGGGGCCGTGCCCAGCGTGTGTGTGTGGTTCAGGAAGAGCACGGCGCCTGTGACAGCCACAGCCAGCAGCACGGCCAGTGAGAGCAGCACGGTGCACAGCACGTAAGTGCAGCTCGGCCGCTACGGGCCCGCACAGGCACACAGACAGACAGACAGATGGAGAGAAGGGACACGGCATTAGAAACAGGTCTGGGCCTCTGGCCTTTGGGAGGCCGGGACAAGGCTCAGAGGAACCCCTTCCTGGGGGTGGGGGAAGGGAGTTACTGAGACAGGCAGAGATGAGAGAGAGAGTCCCAGAGGGAGACAGAGAGATGGGGCCACACACACAGATGTACCAAGAGTGAGCGAGCAGGACCACAGATGGAGAGAGAGAGACCCAGAGGGAGTGACACAGAGGAGAAAGGGAAATATGCTGAGCAAGAGAGAGAGGGAGACAGGGATGGAGAGGGACGAAAAAGACAGACCGAGGCAGAGAGACTGGGAGACTGATGGAGAGAGATGCGCCTGCCTCTGCCTTGCCCCGTGTGTCCCGCGTGGTGTGGGCACAGTGACCCCTTCCCTCCTCTCCCTTTTGTCACCTCTGGCTCCTGCAGGTCACAGGTATTGAGGAGGGGAGACAAAACTGTAGACATAGTGTCTGTACTCAGGAATGGCCCCACTTGCTGGGGAGACACGGCATGTACCCATGATGTATTTAGGTGGCCAGTAGAGACCAAGAGCATCAGGTGGCTGCAATGGCTGGGCCCCGGGCCGGTGTGCAGGAGCTGAGGGTTTGAGGAAGCCAGGAAGAGGCCAGGGAACTCTGAGGGTGGACAGGAGGTGGGCATGGGTTTAATGCTATCCCTGGAGCCCTCCCAGGTCTGCTAAGGGCTGGAGGTGATAGTATCCTGCACTGCCATTTCCATCTGTGTGACCTCAGGCGAGGGCCCTCACCTCTCTGAGCCTCGGTTTCTTCACTTGTAAAATGGAGGCAATAATGACACCCACCTCTCCGGATTATTGAGAACCCACAGGTACCTGTAATTCGGACTCAGGAAGAGAGATCAGGAACAGTGACGATGTTAAAACCGTCACACTGTCACAGCAGAGCAACTTGGGGGTAGTGAGCGCCCGCCACTGAAGGTCCCTTCCAACCTGGGGTATCCCCATCCCAGGAATCCCCAGTACCCTCCGCAGGCCCCCAAGGCTAGCTCTCCCGTCTCGTGGGCACAGCATGGCTGACTGAGCACCTCCTCCCTCTCTCCCTCTTTCCTTCCCCTGCCTCCTCTCCTTCACAGAGCTTGCCCCTGGCAGGACAAACACCAAAGAGCTGGGCAGCGTGGCACTATGGCCACCCCGGAGAAAGGGACCTCCCTCCCTCCATCCAGGCCGGGGCTGGGACAATGGGGCACTGGGAATCCCAGAGCAGGGCAATGAGGCAAAACGGGAATGAATGGAGGCAGTGCAGGCATGATAAAAACTGGGTCCTGGGACTGGCAGGGCTTACATGGGTCCTCATGACAAAGGAAGTCCAATTAAATGAGGTGTGGTCCCTAAAAGAAGCCCTGGTGGCACAGTGGTTAAGTGCTTGGCTGCTAACTGAAACTGAAAGGTTGGCGGTTCAAACCCACCAGCCGCTCTGTGGGAGAAAGATGTGGCAGTCTGCTTTCATAAAGATTACAGCCTTGGAAACCCTGTGGGGCAGTTCTACTCTGTCCTACAGAGTCGCTATGAGTCAGAATTGACTCAACGGCAGTGGGTTTATGGGCGGTCCCTAAAGCACGTAGCAGGGAGCTTGATCCACCAGAGGCGCCACAATGTGGTAGCAAATGCTTTGGGGGCCCAGATTCACTGGACCCAATCACTCACAGCCCAAAGGGAGCATGGCGAGCGGCCACTGAGCATTTGGAACCTGGGGAACTGGAGGCCCAGAGAGGGTGAGGGGCTTGCCCAGAGTCACAGAGCAAACTGGAAGCAGAGCTCAGACTGGGCCCCACACCTCCTGCCTCTCTCCCAGAGCCAGGCTGTATTTCTTCAATTCTAAGACACACACTTCCACCCACATTTTAAACTTTCTGAATCTGAGATACATCCTTAAGTGAGTTAGTGTATTAAAACACTTGGAACTGAGCCCAGCACATTGTACGTGTGCAATAAATATTAGTGGTTTTTATTACCTCACGATCAATGTCTACAGCACATCTGGAGAGGACTTCTTTTTTTTCCACCCAAAGTGTTATTTCTTTGTGTATTTGATGCTGGAGGGCACCTTCTCCTTTTTCATATTTTCACATTCCCGACATTGGGAAGCACCTTCTACTTGCAATTGGCAGCTTTTTTTCTGCCTTTGTGATACATAAAATAGTGATGACTCTTACATCATTGCATCTGACTGTCGAGAAAACACGGTAGAGCAAACAGCTTCCTTTCCATAAATTCGAATTCTACAAGTCTCTCCTGAGTCTCCTGCTTGGCACCAGAGGAGGATGGGGGTGTGAGGTGGAAGTGGACAAGCAAACCCCCAAGGAAGGGGTCTCTTTTGTTGGCTGGTGAGAGGGAATCCCTTGTCCTGTCCCTGCAGTGACAGTGCCCCAGTGATCCACCCCTCCTCTCTCCACACACTGCCCGGGTTCCTTGAGGGCCACATGTCATACCAACCAAATTTATACCAGCCAGACCAGAACATGTTACGGCTCCCCTCAGCTGGCTCTGCACACTGCTTCCTTTGCCTGGAGCTCCCTTACCACAGGCCCTACTTGTTCTCTTCCTTCAGGTCTCAGCTGACAAGAAACATCACCTCTTCCAGGAAGCCTTCCTTGACTGTCTCATCACCCCTCCCCCCAAGTTGTGAGGGACTCCTCCTCTGTGCTCCCACAACCCTCTGTGCTCCCCACTGGTGGTGCTTATCAAGACTGATATTCATCGTCTTTTACTTTATTCATTCAAACATCCATTCGACATTCACTGGGTCTCATCATGAACCAGACTCTAGGCCACTCTCTGAGGAGGTAGCAGTGGACAAGTCAGAGCTGACCCCTGCTATAAGGGAGTTTATATCCCAGGAACTGTGACTCTTAACCTTTTTGGTGGTGTGGATTCCTTTGGGAATCTGGTGAAAGCTGTGGACACAATTTCTGGGGACTGGAGGCCAGTGAATTCAGGTCCAAGAAACTGGACCTAGACTGTGAGCCCCCTGAGGGCAGGGACCTAGTGGGTAGTGTCCTGCTCACCACCAGACACAGAGCAGTCCTGATGGCTGTCTGTTGGGAGGAAGGAGAAAGGGAGGAAAGCAGGGAGGGAGAAAGGGCAGACGGACTAGATCAGTCTCCGTGACGATGCTGGCATGGGGCGGAGGTGGAGGCATTGCTGGGATCTGCAGCATTTGCCATGGCAGAAGCTCGAGACCTCCCTGCTAAGCCCTGGATCCCCAGGCAGAGCCACCTCTGACTCTGTGCCCAGATGGTGTGGCACGGAATAAAGGTAACCTCCAGGCTGCCCCAAGCCCCCAGTCACCACGAGACAGCAGCTTCCAGACAGGCTGGCATCACAATCTCGCTACCATTCCGTGAGCACTTACCATGTTCCCACAACTGAAATCTCCAAAACCCGCTGCGGTTGATGCTACAGCTGAATTCATTTTGCAGATAGGAACACTGAGGCTCAGAGAAGGGAAGACCTTTGCCCAAGGTCACACAGGGAGTCAGCGTTAAAGCCAACACTTCAACCAGAGGCTGGGTGGCTCTGGAATCATGTTCATCTATGCCAGGGCTGCTTGCCGAGCTATCTCCTCTGTCTAAAGTATGGCTGGGGTTTGAGTGACTAATCTCTGTGTCAGCAAGTCCCTGCCATGCCCGCTCCCCAAGTACTTCCATCCAGAGAGACACCTTGCCCCAAGCGAGCGGCTCTGAGCGCATCCTCAGACTGCATGGCATTAAGGTCCCCCGGCTGGTGAGGCTGGGGTTGGCCTGGCAGAGGGGCTAGCGTCTCCCCTCTCTGTCTCCAGGATGCTGGCCCTATCGGGTGCCCTCTTTCCACCTCCGTCCCAGCCACTGCGGGAAAGGCAGAGGGTAAGGAGGGGGAGAGGGGCTGGAGAACACTGCAGGGGGTCTGCGGAGGGGCAGCGGGTGAGCAGGGGATGACGGAGCTTGGAGATGAAACAGGCCACTCAGCAGAGGAGAATTAGTCTTTGGAGACCACCTTAAAGATGAAGTACTGTTCGCTTTTATAGGCTGTCTTTTACGTGCCTCGCAAAGAAATCTGCCTGAGATAATACGGGGCGGGGGGGGGGGCTTTTGCAGTTTGCAGCCCAAGTGAGTCTGCTGCGGGGCTGGAGCTTATTAATCGGCCTTCGGCCTCAGCACAGTGAGGTGCACAGCCTGAGGTCTTTGGGAGCTGGTGGAGGCACACGAAACACCCCACCTCCCCAGGAAGGCATTTCGAGGCAGTGTGACATGTGAGGAGTCAGGATCCCTGGGTTGGAGACCCACTTCTACCACTCACCACCTGCCTGAGCTCCCAGCTGCGGGGACCTGGCTTTGTTCCCTGGGTGACCCCCAGTGCCTGGCCCAGGGCCAGTGGCTCCCCAGGAAACCCTGGACATGGTAAAGACAAGGTGGGCTGGTGACAGGGTGGAGGCAGGAGGCAGACATCCCCAGAGGGTCCTCAACTGCAGGGCGACATCTGTGAAGGCTGCCTCCTCTGAGTCCCTACCCTCCAGCAGAGGCCCTGGGGGTCTGGCAAAGGAAAGGAGGGCTCAGAAGGAAGAGACTCACGCCAAAGTGCCCTGTTAAACAATCCTACCTGGCCCCACACCCTCCCCTTCTTCCTTGTTTTCTAAGGGAGCCGCTCTGCGGTATACCCCTGGCTGGACTGAGAGATCAAATTCCCTGGTCTCAAGTGGGAAGAAAAAAGTCTCCTCTCCCTGCCACCCTTGAGGAAGAGGCCAGGCAAGGTTTGACCCAGGCGCTGGCCGATCTGCACACCTCCCTGCTCTGTCTCCCAGGAGTGCCCTAGTTAAGGCAGGACAGCTGCTCATCACGACAGAAACACATCTTGGGGCTTTGAGCTGGAAAACCAGCAGGGTTGAGCAGGGACTCTCTGGCACAGAGCCTTGGGCATGGCCTGTGGGATCAGTGGGGAGGGTGGGCACTAGCCTCTGCCCCAATCCAATGCCCCTGGGGGGGTTCCTCCTCACCTCTCCCTGGACAAAAGGCCAGAACCTGTGTTGAACTCTGAGCACCTGGGCCCCAGAAGGAGGTCCTGGGGATCCCCTGGGAATGAGGGGCTGGCTCAAAATTCTAGAGTCTTAGGGACTGAGGGGGGAGGGTTTGTAGGCCTCTGAAGAAGAGCCCTGTCCTGCTGGGCCTTTTAAATGGAACTGATGCTTAGGGACATCTGAAGCCTCCCAGGGTGGGTCCTGGGAGAAGTAGCTGAAGGCGTCCAAGGGGACAAAGAGACAGGGCTTGGGGAGCTGTCTCCCCTGGAGGCTCAGAGCTCTCTCACTCTCCAGGGAGCAGTCAGCTCTGGGCTCATTTCTGGGGGGTCTGCAGATGTCTCCTGTGAGAGTCTTGTCCACTTCCTTCCCCTCGCCATAGCACCTGGCCTCCTGGATGGCCCAGCTGGGTCTCATGCCCACAAACCAGGCATCTCTCCCCCTAAACCTGAGCACTACTGAGTTTCCCAATCTGGGGATGACCCTAATATCCACCAATTGCCCCTCCAAAGTCACGTACCTCCCTGGACTCCCCTCCCGCACCCCCCATGCCCAGGCAGTCACCTGGTTCTGTCCACTCCACCTCCTCCAATTCCCTGTCCCAGATGTTCCTATGCCCCCAACTCCTGCCCTGGTCCAGGTCCCCTCCTCTGCCTCTAAATCACTTCAACTGGCTCCCCACTGGCTCCCTATACTGCCCCCTAGTGATGTCAACCCATTTTCCAGTGAGCAGCCGAGGGCCTTTCCTAAAAGCAGAACAGATCAGAACACCGTCCAGCTTAAACCCCTCCCGGGCTACCAAGGCCTCAGGGGGAGACATAGCTTGTCCACAAGGCCTAAGGCACCCTCAGTCTCCCCAGCTCCAGCTTCACCCTCCACCCCTACTTTGTTCTCTCTGCCTGCCTTGGCCTCCTTTCATCTCCCCTAACACACCTTGATCTCCCTCGAGTACAGACTTAGCACGTGCTATTCCCTCCCCTGGACTCCTCTACCCAACCTGACTTTGGCTGAGCTTAGAAATCACCTCCTCCAGGAAGCCTTCTGTCTACCCTGCCCCCAGCTGGGCTTCTAGCGTCTGGCCTCCCCCATCACAGCCCACACCGCTGGGCTGGACATTTGGGTAATAAGTGAAGGAAGGAGTTCTTGGCTTTAATCCCCCATAGGCCTCTGCTTCCCTTATTTCATTACTATTTGGTGACCTCAGTGCAAACCACAGGGACCAAGAGGAAAGAGGCGTATATCTTTTTCTTTATGGCACCCATTACAGTTTGTAATACCTGCCTTGTGAGTTTGTTTCCCCCAAGAGACTATAAGCTCCCTGAAGCACAGACCATACCCACCAGGTTCACGGCTGTATCTCCTAGCCTGAGGTAGAGATTCTATAAAACCAAACCAAACCCAATGCCATACAGTTGATTCCAACTCATAGTGACCCTACAGGACAGAGTAGAACTGCCATATCAGGTTTCCAAGGCTGTAAATCTTTACGGAAGCAGGCTGCCACATCTTCCTTCTGCAGAGTAGC
This sequence comes from Dugong dugon, assembly GCA_030035585.1. Lineage (NCBI taxonomy): Eukaryota > Metazoa > Chordata > Mammalia > Sirenia > Dugongidae > Dugong > Dugong dugon. The sequence continues at coordinate 75,611,030 of CM057471.1, forward strand.
TCGTGGGTTCCAACTGCTGACCTTTTCGTTAGCAGCTGAGTGCTTTAAGCACTGTGCCACCAGGGCTCCTCAGGGACTCTATAAAAACCAAACCAAATCCGTTGCCGTTGAGTCAGTTCTGACTCATAGTGACCCTATAGGACAGAGTAGAACTGCCCCAGATGCTTTCCATGGAGCGGCCTGTGGATTCAAACTGCCAACCTTTTGGTTAGCAGCTGAGCTCTTAACCACTGCGCCACCAGGGCTCCAAGGAGTCTATAGGACTCTATAAATAGTCGAGTGAATTAAATGTAGCAGGGATTTAGGTTAGACATCAGGAAGAACTTCCCAATGAGAAAAAAAATTCTTTTTTTCCTTTCTGAAATGTTTTTAGAAGTTTCAAACGTATCAGAGAACACACTGCTTGGGATGGGTGGTCTTGGACCACTAAAGTCGACTTCCTGTAGGTAGCTTGGATTGAGGTCTGCTCAGAAACATGGCAGCTCTGGAGAAGGTGTTTACAGGATGACTTCCTGCCCCATATTCGGGGACTAGACGAATCATGTCTATTTCTAGAGACTTTCACCCAAGCAACTCCAAACTCCTGGCAAATATCACTTCGCTGTCATCTCCCTGCCCCAAGGGTGTGACAGCCCCTTCCTTCTCAGGTAGATAAGGAACACTCTAATGAAGTCAGGCAACAGGCAACTTGTCCAAGGTCACCCAGCAAAGGAGCAGCTGAGGCTGGACAGGGTGGGGAAGAGCGAGGTGGTTCCTGAGAGTGGCAGCACTTAGATGCAGGCCCTTCTTTGGCAGTGGCGCTGTGAGTGCCCCGAGAACCACTCAGCCCTGATGCCAGAGCCTCTCCTTGCCAATTACATAACGCAGGCTGGACTGAGAAAGGACAGCCAGCCTCCTTCCCTCATCTTCCTACATTTTCACACAGAAGCACAGGTCCCGGCTCCAGCTCTCTTAGCCTTGGTTTCCTCATCTGCCAAATGGGTTAATCATCCCACCACCAACCTTCCAGAGTACTTGTGACTAAGAAATGACAAATGTGGATGTGTGGCCAACTGGTGTGCAGAGTGGGGCATTGGCCTTTATTCCCCTAGCGGAAGTGGCCCATTAAAGAACCTCAGCCCGGTCCTTCTGCTGGGAGCTGGCTGGTTGGATCCATTGCTGATGGGGGATCCATGATCCTGATGGGGGAGGGGAGACCAGGATATGTACAGCCTGTGAGAGGGGACAGGCTGCTTTGTTCAAAGCACCATCCTCCTCACAGGTGCGAAGTGCTTTACAGTTTGCAAAGCACACCAGAATTTCCCTTGACCCTCGTAACAGCCCTAGTGAAGTGAAGCGGAAGCAGGGATTGCTGTTCCCATTTCACAGGTCCAGGCCCAGGGAGGGGGAGTAATAACTCACCCAGAGTCACACAGCATGTCAACAGCCGAGATGAAACTAGAAGCGAGGGAGGAGAGCAGGACCCAAGAAAGGGATGGTCCAAAAGAGGCCAGGGCAGGAAAGCCTCTCTCTTTCCATAGTGGGCACAAGAAAGGCCTTGCCTTTTGTCTGAAGCTTCAAACAAGCCTGGGGCTGCCACAGGGGACAGCCTGTCTAATGCTGGGTCACCAGGGGCTAGGGAGGGGAGGCGAGTGGTTGATACTGGCTCTGGCCCCTGGGGCCACAGTTCTCAGCTACCTCTGTTGCCAGGGGGCAGACATCTGGGCTCTGGCCCCGTGGCAGTTGGAATCTGTGCCCCCAGGGAGCAGACGAGAGAGGCTGGGCCCAGCCCAAGAGGCCTTGAAGCCACATTTCAAACAGATCCTTCAGAAGCTACCTTCCCTTCAGACAGAGCAGGGTTTGCTGGCTTCTCTCCCGAGGCTCCTCCTGGCAGGGATTCATACAATTCAGTTAAGCAAATACCCCTCAGCTCCCTACCTGAGCTTATGGAAGGGCTGGGGCCTGGGCCCAGGGGGAGACCCAGAGATAGGCATGTATCCAAAAGGAGCTCCAGATGGAGGAGGGGGCTCAGGCCAGGAGACAAGGCAATAAGATAAAGACAGCCAAAAGGCAGGGGTTAAACTCTGCAGGGACTTTGAGGCACAGCCACTGGGCATCAGGGAAGGCTTCCCTGAGGAGATGGCGTTTGAGCTGGGTTTTGTAGTATATGTAGGGTTTCCAAGTGAAGGTTTCTCTCTCTGTGTGTGTGTATGTGTGTGTGTGTGTGTGTGTGCACATTGGGGAGCTTGATAGAGCCAAGGAGACAAGCAAAAGTCTGGAGGTGGAGCAGCCTGATGTGGGGGCCAGGAAGTCAATACATGTAAGGCGGCTAATGGGAAGGGAGGATGGGTCAGGCTAGGAACAGCCTTGAACAATAAGTCCAGGAGTTGGGACTGCTCTTGCTAAGGGAGGAGAAAGTCAGATCTCAGTAGGAGGTGACGACTTATCTGGGGACAGCTTGGGTGTGGACCTGAAGTGGAGGGGGTACAGACTGATCCTGGGAGGCATAGAGAGAGAGGCTTGGGTTCAGACCCAGGTTGGAATCCAAGTTCTCCTTCTAACATGCTGTGTGACTTGGGCACATCCCTTGACCTCTCCGAGCAACCATTCCCTGGTCTGTGACATGAGAATGTGCATCCTTGCCTAGCTCCCGGGCGGCTATGGGAAGGGAAGTGGTGCAGATGGATGGGAAAGGGCTGTACAAACTGTAGAGGGCTGGGCCCCCCACACCATAGCAGCACTCCACGAAGAATGAGCAGGTTGCAGTTCCTGAGAGTGAGGGGTGGTGAAGCCCCTCCACGACCGCCCCCCTCCTGCCACAGCAAACACGAACTGTTCCTTCCCCAATGACATCTGTCTGGGAGAAATTTAAAATTTAAAACGGGCAGGCCCATTATTTCTTCTCCTTGGTGAGCAGGGCCTCCTCATTTTGCCTGCTTGCCCCAGTTCCCTGGCGCTTGGCCTGGGGCAGCCCCAGGGCAGCCCCTCCACTTCATCTTCCCTTCTCCAGCCTCATCTCTGGCCAGCCCTGGCGCTCTGCCCTCACCCCCTTCTGGGACACAGCCCTAGGCACCCTCCAAGCCCTCCTCCCCTGCCCCTGAAGAGGCGGCAGGAAGTATGGAACGAAACAGCCCTGGAGCACACAGACTAGGGTTCAAATCCCAGCAGAGCTGAGTGGCCTCAGGCAGGAGTCAACCCTCTCTGAGCCTCCCTTTCCTTGACTGTGAAAGCTGAAGAATCACAATACCGGGCATCTTACACTAGATGAATATTTACTGATCCCTCCTGTATGCAGGGGTTCTGGCTAAAACCTGATGATTCAGAGATCGAGGGGGTCAGGTCCTGGTCCTGAAGCTCAGATTACCCGTGCCAGATGCCTCGCGCAAGATCGCTGCCAGAGTGGGGACTTAGTAAGATGTTAATATGCCCATTACAGAGGTGATGAAAATGAGGTTCAACTAGGGGTGTGATTTGTCTGTGGGTACACAACGAACTAAGGGCCAGTCTCACGACCCCTCCCCCTCCGCACACATGTGCACCAGGGGTCTCTGCTGTGGGGGCCACCCACCCGCATCCCGAGTTCAAGCCTCGGTGGAGGAAGGAAAAGAGGAGCGCGCCCTCCCGGAGCCTCCCAAGCCTCACGTGGGTGCGCCCCAAACTCCAGCTCCCGCGCTCGGCGAGCCCACCCCGCCGGCTGGAACGGCCATCGCCTCGCCAGCCGCGCGGGCCCACGTCCCCGCGTCCCGGGCCCGCGCGTACCTGCGGCTTCTCGCGCGGCGGGTCTTCAAGTTGGGAAGCGCCGCCCATGGTCTTCCACCGGTCGTTGACCATCTTCCGGCAGGACTGGCGGGGGCGCCGGGCGAGACGCGCCACTGCAGAGCGCAAAGGCGCCAAATGGGCGCAGGCCTGGGGAGGCCCGGGCGTGCGGGCACGCGGGTGCGGGTGTGTGTGAGTGTCTGAGTGTGCCGATGTGTGTCCGGCTGTGAGTGCGGGGGACAGCGGGAGCGGGAGCGCGAGAGCCGCCAGCCGCCCGCCCGCTCGCCCACCCGCCGCTCGCGCTGTGCGCGGTCCCCGCTCTCCGCTCCCGCGCCTTCCCCTGCGCGCTCCCCTTCCTCCCTCCCTCTCTCCTCTGCCTCCCTCCCTTCTTCTCAATCTCGATGTCTTTTTTTTGTCTCGGACTCTCTTTGCCTTTTATTTCTCTCTCGGTCTCCCCACTACGCGCACACACACGCACACACACACACACACACACACACACACACACACACACACGCAGACTGAGTTAAACTTTACCTCCAAAAATGTCAGGATAAAGGGAGCAGAACACTGACCTCAGCACACCAGGTAGCCCAGGAGGGCAGCAAACAGCAGTCGGCGACCCGGATCTCGTCGGCTCCGGGGCGGCGGGGGCTGAAACCCCCGGCGACGCCTCTGCACAAACTTCCTCCCGAGCTCGACTCGCGCCGCGCTGCTCCTGGCTTCCTCCGTGCTCAGGCCGCAGTGCTCACTCCGAGACTAAGGCTGGACAGCGGAGGTGAGACGGCGGCGGCACGCTCCCTGTGGGTCTCAGAGGTCTCAGTCCCACACCGGACAAGTGCGCACAGCCTGGGAGCTTCCAGCCCCTAGGGACCTCCTCCCTCCGGGCCCTAGTTCTGGGAGCAGCCGGGCCCGCGTCCCTAGACCTGCGCCCTGGCGCACGCGGACGGAGAGCCCTCCCGATGCCTCCCTGCCCAGCCAGCCCGCGGACTGAATGGGGGACCCCTAGCCGCCGCAAGAGCGCTCCGCGCTCTGCCCGCGCTCCTGGCCGCTCGCCCGGGTTCCCCAGGCGCGCTCCGCGCGGTCTCAGCCCCCGCCTCCTACTCGGCCCCGGAGAGAACGTATTTGTGCCAGGAGGGGGCTTTTTAGTTGCCCCTCCCACTCGCAGCACTTTCAAAAGGATTTAATCCGCCCGGAGCAGCCTTCGGCGGTAATTGACAAAATCCTTAGTCTGCGCTGTTAACGAGCTGCTACTGTGGTTTCTGACCCGGAGGCGCCCACACGGCCCCGACGCCGCTTTCCCGGCCGACTTCCCCTCCCCCACCCTTTACTGCGGCCCCCTATCTTCTCCTCCCCCAGGTCCAGAATAGACACCCCCGTTCGCCGCCTCCCGCATCTCCCCAAAGCTGTTTTCCGACTCCCTGGGGCGCCTTGGCCCGCCACTCTGTCCCCTGGCACCTTCTGCGTCTGTCCCCCACCGGCTGCCAGTCTGTCGCCCTATCCTCATCCCTCTCCGGGCCCTTTTCAGCCCCGCAGCAGCGGTGCAGGCTGCCTGGGGTGGGGCGGTACCGCGCCTAGGCTGGTTGGGTTGGGTGGCCCCATGTCCTCTGAGGAGGCTGTCACCACCTGCCAGATGCTCGGTTCACCACCCTCCAGCTATTTGTCCGCAGCCCTCTCTCCCCTCGGAGGGCATCCTGCCTGCCTCATCTCCCTCATCTGCAGCCGCAGCTCGGCTGCCCACAAAGGGACTACCTAGGGGGAGGGAGCACTCTCTGAGAGTCAGCCGACTTGTGCCCCAGAGCTCTTTCTGTGTGGTACCTGCCCTTACCGTCTCTCACCACCCCCCTCCTCTTTCCTGAGCTGTAGGGCCCTCCTGCTTTGGCAGAGGGTTGTGGTGGAAAGCTCGCCTCCCTGGCTCTGTGTCTAGGACAAGTGACTGCACCTCTCTGAGCTTCAGTTTCTCCATGTATACCAAAGGTTTAACAGCACCCTCTTCAGAAGGGCTCTTGTGAGGTTCTGAGAGACTGAGTCAAACAACTCAGCACAGTGCCTGCGCAAGGTAGGAGCTCAAACTTTCCAGATTTCATGGCCTCTCTGAGACTCAGCTTCCTTCTGAAACAAGGAATGGCAGCCTCCCCTTCCCCTTACTGGCGAGCTGTGAGGTTGACAGGCCCCTGCCCAGTGTGAGAAGCAGGCACTTGGCCGGGAGACTGCAAGGCTGTGATTCCACAGTTTGGGGAGAGGATGTAGACGCCGAACATATCTGTGCACATGCAGAAGTTTGCCCTTCACCCCTGCCTCATGAAGCCGACTGTCTAGGAGAGGAGACTGTGAGCTGAAGCACCAGGGCAGGGCCAGCGGAGGTCCTGTGTGCTGTGCTCCGGGTGGTCAGGGAAGGCATCCCGGAGGAGATGGGCATGGCCCAGAGTGTGAGGGCCAGGAGTATCTGGACGGACAAGGAAAAAGGCTCTTCAGGTGTGGGGCTGCAAAGCAAAGGCAGAGAGAGGGGACAATAACATGCAAGGCGGGTGGGCAGGGTGCAAACAGAAGGACTCTCTGGAAGATCTTCTCCCAGCGCTGCAGAAGGGAGGATGGACAGGTAAGCTGGGGCCACCTAGCGGCTCCTCCTGGCAGTGTTTGCTGTCCAGTCATCTCACCAGCTCAGCTGCTGTTTCCTCAGCTCTCCTGTCAGCAGGAATGTAGTGAATTTGCGTTTGTGGGGTGGGGGGACGGGGGTGTTCTCACCCTGTCACCCCCTTTGTGGTGATGCCTTGCTCAGTACCCTAAGAGAAGGGTCGGCACTGATGAGGCTCTGGCATTTGCTCAGCACCTTACATCGCACTCACCTGATATACCTGGGGCATTGCCTCCAGGAGAGGAGGAAGGCTGCCTCCAGTTCATGGGACTCTAGGGGGCATGGTGGAGAGGGAGTGAGATGGAACTGGATCCCAGGAGAGGATCCAATCCATTTCTACCCTCCAACCGGAGATCTGTGTGGGAGAGGATGCCATTGATCCACGGAGTGGACAGCCTCCCACCCTCTGATTTGCCTTCGACAAGGCTGGTGGCCACAGAGCACCTGGGATGAGCCCGGGGGTGCTCAGCAGTCTCCTCAGGGCAGGATCAGGGCTTTCCAGCTAGCCCAAGACAGGGGTGGTCAATCTCAAGGATCAGCCAAGACCTCAGGGGAGCTGGAACCCAGAACTCTTAGGCTGCATGGAGTTGGACCTGAAGCTCCCTGGATCCTCACCTACAGTCTGCATATTCACTCACCTTCTCTCTTTAGCTTGCAGGTTCTGCACGCACCTAACTTGCCTGCCTGTGACCACCCATACATGATGGCCCCATCAACAGGCAACCCTCATCCAAGATTTTTAGTTTAGATTCCAAAAAGAAGGGCTGTGATCCATCCTACTCACCATGTTGAGGTAGGACATATCAGTCAGACGTTAAAGCTGACCAGAGCTGGCTGCCTTTGTCAGGTGCCCATCCAGGTCCAATGTCAGGGGGCAGGATGTGTTACAAACATGGCTTCTGGGGTCCTCGGCCTGGCTCAGGGCATCCCTCTCCTTAGCAGGGAGCGAGTGCAGAGCAGGCAGCGAAGTGTGCCAACATTTGAGGGGTGGAAAGGAAGAGAGCCAATGAAAGAGATCAGAAAAGAGCAGTGGGAGACGTTGCGTGACAACATTCAGGATGCGGGCCACTTGACCAGCTGCTATTTGTTGAGCTTCACTCCTATATTCAGCCCTGTGCTAGGCATGCCTCATCCTCCAGTGACCCTAGTAAGTGGGAGCTGTTGTTATTCCCATTTTATGGACGAGGACACTGACTCGGAAATGTAAGTTATGTAATTTGGGTAATAGTGATATATTACTAATATGATATAATTAATAGCTACCATTCAGTAAGAATTTCCCATCTGCTGGATACCGATACCATCTTATTTCACATAATCTTTACCAAAACCCTATGGGTGTTATGAATATCCCCATTTTACAGATGAGGCAACTTAAGTTCAGAGAGGTTAAGTAATTGCCCAAGGTCACACAGCAATGAGGTCAGAATTTGAACCAGGTGTGTGCACATCCAGAACCCATCTCTCTTTCTCAAATGCCTTGATGCCTCTTAGTCTGCCAGAGCCAAGCCTGAGACACCCAGCGAGTACCGCCGAGCTGATGTGCAGCGGGGCCTCAGCGAACGTGGCTCGAATATTGAACGGACCTTGTCTCCTGTGGCCTGGGGGACTGGCTGGCTAGGAGGTCAGGATCTCCGGCCCTCATTTGCCCAGCCTCTGCCCCACACTGCCAAGGGCCCTCAGCCCTCACCATAAAGCTGTTTCAGCTTGTCTCTGGCAGTCACATTTATCATTAAAAATAAATTTATCTTGGCTTCCCATGTCATGGAAAGCTGCTGTGCAGTGATTCAATGGGCTTGTCACCCCTCACGGTTAGGCACGGGGAGCTGAACAACTGGATGGTCTCCAACGCTAGCTCCTCATTTTCTGCAGCTGAAGCCAGAAATGTACAGTGGGCTGACATTTAATTTAGAATCCAACATACCTTGACATAAACCCATAATACAAAGGCAAGGGCGGGGGTGGGTGCTGCCAAGCCCCAGTTGGGAGTGGGGGTGGGGGTCCAAGTGACAGGGTAGATTTCTTTCTTTCTTTTTATTTTTTATTTTGCTTTGTCAACACTGACTGGCGATGACAGACTAGAGGCCGCGGTCAAAGGCAAGAATTAGGGCGGAGTGAATGCGCATGTCAGTATGTGCCGTGCCTTTGTGTTGACACGCTGTGCGTGGGTGGTGGGTCTGCTCCCCGAGCCCACTGGGAGGCTGTGTGTGGCACCTTGTGGCACATCTGCCAGATGTAACCAGAGAAACATGTGCCAAGGCCAGGCCATGTCAAGGCTAACACTGGAAACCCAGGACCAGGACTGCACGTTCCTTAGAGACAAGGACCAAACCCGCCTTGTTTGTCTTTGTGTTCCAGCCGTTGGCACAGGTCCTCCTGACACATAGTCAGTGTTCAATAAATACATAGCAGGAAGGGAAAAATGTGATTCTAAAAGCTGGAAGCAGAGTTCCTCTCAGGGAGAAACCTGTTTTTCACCTAGCAGAACATCCTGATGGACTATTTAGGGGTAGAAAGATGAGGCTCAAGGCTGGCCAGGAGGAGAGGGCAGAACACAGGGGAGAGGCAAGACACCAGGGGAGGAATTTGGTTTTGGCGAAAGCACCTGGAGGGGGAGAGGTTAAGGAGCAGAGAGAAGAGAGGAGGGAGCAAGAGAGGGAGGGGCTGGGCAGCTGGGGTTGGGGGGTGAGGGGGCAGGGGGTCGGGGGAGAAGGCTGGGCAGTGAGAACCACAGCGCTGGTAAGCAGAGAGATATTTGTTCGTGCATTGAAAGTGGTTTTCAGTGTTGTGCCGCAGCAGAATCCCATCTGTTATCCCCTAATCTTTGGTAGAAGTTGGCTCTGCCCAACAGCCTTGTGTTTGTGGTGCTTTGGGGAAATGAAAGGAGTGAGCCCTGCCCCATACCCAGGTCAGCGCAGAGGAGACGGGGGATGCTACAGAGGCCCAGAGTACAGCCAAAGCAGGAAACCTGACCAGGAGGCAACGAGAGAACACAGGAGCTTGAGCTGTTTAAATTTACATTTTAGATGCATCATGACAGCTGCCATTTTACTGTGCCAGGTGCCATACGCAGTACTTGGATTTTCTCAGTGAAATCCTCACAGGAATCAAAGAGACAGATCCTATTATTTATTATCCCCATTGTACGGATAAAGAAACTACTGAAGCACGTGCAGGTCAAGCGCCTTGCTCAAGGTTATACGTCTCACAAGTCTCAAGGCTTGAAGTTGAAGTTGATAGTCTGACTCTAGAACCCACATTCTAATTTGGAACCACCCTGGGCAGAAAACACTTGGGTTACAAATGTTGCTGTTGAGTGAAAGGAACTGGACATAAAAAACAAAAATCTGGCTCACAGGTCTGGATGCCACCAGTGACCACATCCCAACCTACAAACGAGCAAACTTTCAAAACCAGCATGCCTCCAGTTTCACATTTCTTTTATATTTCATATACTGTAATGTACTATGTGAAGTGTCTGAGGTGCTCATCCTGTTCATTGCTGTTTATGCTGACTGTCACTCATGGTGGCTTGTTTCCTCACATGATTTGTAAGTTTGGATTGTGAGTTCCATCTTTGTCAGTGCTTTATCTGTGGGAACCCAGTGTGTTCTGAGCTGGGAGTTTGTCCTTCCATGGAGGATTTTCTTTTGTTTTTGCTAGGCACGCCAGTGCCCTCTGAACCCGGGACCACTTTAAGTTCTCTCATCTTGCGCATAGAATAAATTCAGACCCCCAATCTTCATGAGAATGGGCCTGTGGTTATTAGTTTATAGGGAAACGTGTTTTGTTTGTCAGCTTTCTAGTTTCTTTGCCATCTTCCTTCTTTTGCAGATGGATTTTGCTCCTATACTCTGCCTATTCGCTAACGGTGTAGCCCTGGCTTTGTGTTGGATTCTGGCTCCCTGCCTTGCTGGAGGCTAAGGTGTTGTGTCCTAGACCATGAAAACACAAGGGCGTGGTTCCCATAATTGGCAAATGCCATTGGGCAGCAGATTTCCTACCCCTTCTTTGTTTTCTGGTCCCTGTTGATTTTTCTCATTTTTTTCTTGGGGGAGTTTAGCTATGCATTTAAAAGGGTATTTTTGGTATCTTATCCAATAATTGTAGAGTCTTTTGTTTTGGGTGTCTCGTCTACCATATTGTTGAAAACAAAAGTCCCTTCTTCTCTCCTGCCTATTTTTCTTTTCTTCTTTTTTTTAACTTACTAATTAAAGTCCAAGGGACATGTAATAAAATGCCCAGCTCTTAAGGGTACCATTTGATGAGTCTTGACTACCACCTCAATCAAAATATAGAACATTTCCATCAGCCTAGAAAGTTCTCTGAGCCCTGGTTAAGCGCTCAGCTACTAACCAGAAAGTTGGCGGTTTGAACCCACCAGCCACTCCATCGGAGAAAGATGTGGCAGTCTGCTCCCGTAAAGATTTACAGCTTTGGAAACCCTTTGGGGAAGCTCTCCTCTGTCCTACAGAGTTGCTATGAGTCGGAATCGACTCAGCGGCAGTGGGTGGGTAGAAAGTTCCCTAATGCTCTTTCTAGTCACGTCTCTCCCCACCTGCAGGGGTAACCACTGTTCTGATTTCTATCACCATAGCTTAGTCTTGCCCTTTCTTAAACTCTGTGTAAATGAAATCATGGAGTATGTCTTCTTTTGTGTCTGGCTTCTTTAACTCAACATTAGGTTTGTGAGATTCATCCACATTGTTGTATGTATCAGTGGTCCATTCCTTTTTATTGCCAATAATAGTTCATTGTATGACTGTGCTACAATTTGTTTAGCCATTTTCCTTTTGATGGACATTTGCTTCTCCCCCCCACCCCCAGTTTGGGGCTGTTAAAAATAGTGTTGCTGCGAACGTTTGTATACCTGTCCTTTGGTGCACGTGTATATACATTCTTTAGACATATACTTAAGAACGGAATTGCTGGCTCATAGGGTGGGAATATGTTTAGCTTTATAAGAAACAGCCAGATTGCTTTCCAGCGTGGTCGTACTGTTTGACACCCCTACTAGCAATGTGTGGGGTTCCAGATGCCCCTGATCTCACACCTGGTTTTTGCCCAGTGTTCCTCTGAGTGCCATGGAGGGTGATGGTGTCTATGGTGTATCTGCCAAGAGTCACATCACTCACTCACTCATTCCACAAATATTTTCTGAGCCCCTCCCCTGCAGGCTGGCTAACCCTGCCTTGCCCGAGTGTAATTCAGGCTCTCGAGGAGGGTGAGACAGCCCGTCTCCAGGTGCAGGAGCTTGGCTGTCATCTGTGCCTCTGAGGAAGTTGGTGCCTTGGTCAAATCTCAGAAATGTGTCAGTGATGTGGAAAGGCATGCCAATCACCATTATATTTCACAGCCCAGCCACTTCCCAGCTTCGCTGCCCAGCACTCGCCAACATCCAGGACTGAAGGAATGGTCCTCCCCTATCATGCTCCAGGTCTCACTCAGGCCTTCCCATCTGGAGGGATAGGTGAGGCCGCGTAGTGAGGGCCAGGCAGTCAGGCCGGCCTCCGTGAGAGGCCGCCTCTATTGCTCGTCGGGGTGAGGCCTGAGCCTCAGTGGGGATTAGGACCTCTCCTTGGCAGGCCTAGCACTGGAGAGCTGTGCCTCTCATGGAATCGATACTCACTCCTGGAGACTTACCAGAAGCTCCCTCGACCTTCCGAGCTCCCACAGAGAGCTCACCATCTCTCACCTCTTGTAGTATCCATCCTTGTCTCACCTCTTCCCTCATTTCCCACGTCCAATTCACCAGCAAACTCCTTTAGCAAGTACTTATTGAGCACCTACTGTGTGGAGCATAATTCTAGTGAACAAATAAGATACTTTCAAATTTCTGATATGTGCCCTAAGAAATGAAACAGGGTGCTGTCATACAGAGTGGGGGGGGGGGGTGCTGCTGAGGAGGTGGTGCTTGAATAACAAGAAGGAGCCCACTGGGGGAGGTTCTGAGGGAAGAGCTCTCCAGGCCAAGGGAACAGCAGGTACAAAGGCTCTGAGGCAGGAATAAGGCTGGCATATTTTAGGACTTGACAAAAGACCATGTGGCTGGGGCCCAGTGGGCAACGGGAGGGAGGTGAGGTCAGAGAGGGAAGCAGGGATGGAGCCTGCGGGCCTTGCAAGCCAGGGAATGAGTTTGGATTCTGTGCTGATTGCAATGGGAAACTATTGGAGGATTGTAGGCAGGTACAGAGGTGATCTGATTGATGTTTTTGCAAGTTCATTCTGGCTGCCATGTCGAGGATGGGGTCCATGGGGGCTTGCAGGGCAGGGTCAATGAGGAGGCTGTGGCAGCCATCCTGGTGAAAGATGGAGGCAGCTCGGACTGAGCTGTTAGCTTTGGGTGCAGAAAGTGGCCCGACATGGGACAAGTTTTGAAGTAGAGCCAAGAGGTCTGGCTGATGGAGTGGATGTTGGGAGTAAGGTAAAGAGAGAGAAAAAGGGTGATGCCCAGGTTGAGGGCCCAAGACACAAGAGGATTGGGGCTCCACTTACTGACATGGGGAAGAGGGGCTGCAATCAGGAGCTCTATTCTGCCCATGTTAAGTTTGAGAAGCCTATTAGACCTCTAGGAAGGGCATAGAGTAGGCAGTCAAGTACCTGAGCCTGGGGCTCAGGGGGAGATCCAAACTGAGGTGTCATCAATTCTGAGCCATGAGACTAGATCATAGGTGGGTGGTGGCTCCGGGGTTGCTGTTGTTGTTACATGCTGTTGAGTCAGTTCTGACTCAGGGACCTTATATATAAAAGAACGAAATGTTGCCCAGTCCTGCACCATCCTCACAATCACTGCTGTATTTGAACCTAGTGTTGCAGACACTGTGTCAATCCATCTCAATGAGGCGCTTCCTCTTTTTCACTGACTTTACAAAGCATGATGTCCTTCTCCAGGGATTGGTCCTTCCTGATAACATGTCCAAAGTAAGTGAAACAAAGTCTCCCCATCCTTGCTTCTAAGAAGCATTCTGACTGTACTTCTTCCAAGACAGATTTGTTCAGTCTTCTGGCAGTCCACGGTATATTCAGTATTCTTTGCCAACACTATAACTCAAATATGTCAATTCTTCTTCAGTCGTCCTTATTTATTGTCCAGCTTTTGCATGGATATGAGGCGATTGAAAACGCCATGGTTTGGGTCAGGCGCACCTTAGTCATCAAAGCGCCACCTTTGCTTTTTAACACTTTAAAGAGGTCTTTTGCAGCAGATTCGCCCAATGCAATATGTTACTACATTGTTGAATTCCCCAGTGGGCTTGAGCCCCAGTTTCCTACAGGTGCGATCCGATACACAACACCCAATATTGGCTTTTTCCCTTCTCTCACTCCCCCACGCCTCCTCCGGTACTTCCTGGATTCACTTCCCAAATAAACCACTTGTATTTACATCTTTGTCTCAGGATCTGCTTCTGGGGGAAAGCTGGCATGAGGCAACCAGCCTTTCCATGTGTCTCCGATTCCTTCTCACAGTCATTCAGCAACTTCTAACCCAACCTGTTTTTGTATCACCTCCTGCTACCATGTGCCAGACACTGACCACTCTAGGTGTAGTGATGGAGGCCACTCAGTGTTTGTGCCCCAGGGGCCAGGTCTTGCCCTTGACCCAAAGAAGGGCCTCAGGCTAAAGCAGAGGTGGTCATTTCTGGCACACATCAGGTTTTACCAGCTTGAGGTTCTACAATAGACACCATCTTATAATCTGATTGTGAGAACTTTCTCATGCTGTTCAAAATTTATAAAATTCCTGGTAGTGCAGTGGTTAAAGCGCTCAGATGCCAACCAAAAGGTCAGTGGTTCAAAACCACCAGTGGCTTCATGGGAGAAAGATGTGGCAATCTGCTTCTGCAGAGATTTATAGCCTTGGAAACCGTATGGAGCAGTTCTAGGTTGTCCTATAGGGGTCTCTGTGAGTTGGAATTGACTCGGCGACAGTGGGTTTGGGTTTGGTTTTTCAAAAGTTGAGTGCATTTAATAATAATATTAGCTGATATATATCAAACATCTATCATATGCCAAGAGCTGAGCTCACTCATCTAGTCATTACAGTGACCCCATAAAACCAAACCCATTGTTGTCGAGTCAATTCTAACTTATTATGTTTCAGAGTAGAAATGATCTATAGAGTTTTCTTGGCTATAATCTTTATGGAAGCAGATTGCCAGGCCTTTCTTTCGTGGTACTGCTGGGTAGGCTCAAACTCTCAACCACTAGGTTAGTAGTCGAGTGCAAAGCATTTGCACCACCCATAGCTAAGTCCTATTATTATTCCCATTTACAGATGAGGAAACGGAGGCATGGAGGCCACACAGCTAGAAGGCTGGAGATTTATACTCAGATCAGTTGACTCCAGAGTTGGGGCAGAGGGCCATGGTGTTTGTAAATCTTCCTTACTTTTGGACATTTATTTCGATTTTCTGGTTATTGTAAACAATACACAGTGAACAGCCTTGCCCTCGATTGCTCTCGGCTTCACTAATTATTTCCTTAGGGTGGATTCCCAGGAAGAGAATTACTGGGTCAAAGGGCAGTAATGACTTTAAGATTCTTCATCCCTGTTGCCCATTTCCGGACTTGTTTTTGGAATCTCCCACCCTCTTTCCCACACTGGCATAAGCCTCGTCAGTGGAAAATGTCCAGACAACCGCAGGCAGGGGGCTGCAGAGAGAGGTCAGGGCTGGTGGCACCCATGCAGACCCTGCAATGTCAGGAAGGACCGTGGGAAGGTGCAGCCTTTACCTGAGAGACCTGGCCTTCCCCGTGCCCGTCTGGGCCCCACATGTGATCAGAGGACTCCTTGCTCTGACAGCTGTGAGGACCCCAGTCCTTGTGGCTCACTTGATCTCTTCTTGTTCCCCTTTTTTAGCTGCCCTGGGGGCCTAGCTCCAACCTGCCTGTCCACACAGGCACAACACCATGGGGACCCAGCTCCTGGCTCTCCTCTGGGGGGCTTGCCATGCCCCTTTGGCCTAAGCTTGGAAGTGTCGGAAGCCCCCAGGAGTGCACAGCTAAAGACAGGCCACCCTGTCAGCCCTGTCTACCTCTCATAGCCTATCTTGCTGAGTTATATATTCTAAAATGGGGCAGGGGAGGAACAGCCCAGTCCTGACTTCCCACGCTGTCCCGGGCAGTGAACAAGGCCAACTGTGTCCCTTCCCATGCTCAGGCCATGGGATAGCGATGAGCTAGGGGCCATAAGGAGGCAGCTTAAGCCCTACTGGATGCCCTCAGCTCCCTGGCACCAGCTCTGTTCTGCTCAGCTCTGTGGCTGAGCCCTCAGCTCAGACCAGACAGCGTGATAATCCTATCCTGGGCTGGTGGCCACCCCCAACAGGGAGGGCGAACAAGCCGCCCAGAAGGCAGTTCTGGAGTCCCAGTTAGTCTTGAATGGTGCCGTGGTGCCACCCAGGAGATTATCCACACCTTGCTAGTCCCCGGCAGCAGCCGGCCCCAGCACCAGGAAAGAAGAAAGCAGGCTATTAGGGAGACTCATGGGAAGGGGATGAGGACAGGGGGAAGGCTAATCAAGCTGTCCTGATTGTAATTGTCCGAAGGTGCTGGCCTCACTCATAAACACTCCCAGCCTCTGCGTCTCCGTCTCCGCAGGACTTCTCCCTGCTGGGACTGTGCTGGGTAATGTTCTTTCAACATAACTCTATTTAAATTCACATTTCTTTCATCCCCCAGAGGAGCCAGTGAGAGAGCTGAGCTGCGTGGTATAAGCCGGGAAAGGATTAAATGGGGTGGTGTTATTTTTTTCCTTTCCTTTTCCCTTAGTGATGGAGATGGGGTGGTGGTGGCGACGGTGGAGAGGACTCTTCTAGAATCCTGCAATAGCAGAGTTGGAAGGGCGGTTAATGGCATCTAGCTCAGCCCCTTCAGGTGGGAGACTGAGGCATGCCCAGCAGAGCCCCTCCCTGATCCCTCCCAGGTCCATACCTGGGGCAGGTGTCAGGGAAGGCCCTGGGGTGGGGCCTTATGGGGGCCTTTAGACCTGGAGCCCCAGTGTTTGCCCCTCTGCTAACTGGCAGGTGACCCAACTTCCCTCCAAGGTAACACGCTGGTCAGGCAAGCCTAAGCCCTCGGAGGCCCAGCCCTTTCTCTGCTGCTGTGCTGAGCCCAGGGGGTGGGCCAGCAGCCCGAGCCCCATGTCATGAGTCACCTCTCTCCAGAGCACAGCTGGGGCCTCATTTCCTCTACAGGAGGCCCCCAGGGGGCTGGCAAAGGCCATGGCCTCTCTGGATTGGAGGAGGGGGAGCAGTCAAACGTGGGCCCAGGCACAGGGCCAGACCAGCTGGCTAGGAATGTGGCTCCCGCCGGAGCTGGATCAAAGCCAGAGAGTTGGAGCATTCAGATGGAGAGATGGAGAGATGGGGGCTGGGGGTGGGGGTTGTAGCCTTAGGTGGGCCCTGAGACCCAAAGGGAGGCGCAGGCCCATCCTTCTGGGCTGGGGCCTGCAGTGGGGCAGATGGGAGGCAGCAGGGAGGAGGGGGCGAGCTGCATTTGGGATGAAACTCCTTGCCTTTTGAGTGCCAGAAATGTTCAAAGACACATCTGGTTTTGTGTTTTCTTAATTTCCCCCATTACCAACAACTTGGGCACCGTGCAAGGGGCTGCAGCCCAGCCCGGATTTCCGCTCTGCCAGGCAGCCTGGCCACTAGGGTGATATTGTGATAAGGGGGCTTGCCTCCTCCGAGCAGGCTGGGCAAAACCTTGTGATGCCAGGTCTCTGAGGACTGTGGCTCAGCCACTCTTGACCACTTGTGTGGGCTCAGGAAGCTTGCTTTGTCTCTGAATCACCTCACCTGTAAAACTGATACCAGAATGAGGGTTTGGGCGTGGTCCCCAACAAAACTCCAACCCAATGGAATGTACTGGGACTGCTCTCCTCTAGGAGTGAGGGGCCATTGCGTCCTGGGCAAGGGGTGGCAGGGGTGGCTGCCCACATGGATCCTGACACTCTGGGCTGCCACCGCTTGTGTCCAGCATCAGTGTGATCCTCTCCTAGGCTCCAGTGGAGCGAGCTTTTCTCATGTGCCAGGCCCTGCTGAATCCTGACTGAGGCTCAGAGAGGTTGAGACACTTGTCTAGAATTGCACAGTCAAGAAATGTCCCCATCACTACCTTGTGCTACCCCCATCCAGGGCATCACTCCTCCCTGCAGTGACCAGTCTGTCGAGTGGATCGCCCTGGGTAGGGATTTGTGGGAGGAGTCTGGGTGGGAGCCAAGCACTGTCGTCCTAGCCAATCGCCCCCTCAGACATGCTCTGTGACCTCCATCCAGTCATGTCCCTTCTCTGGCCTCAGTTTCCCCATCTGTTAATCAGCCTGACCTCTTAGGGCCATTTTGGAGGTCAGTGGAGATAGGGATGTGAAGTCACTCCCCAGGAGTCCCCAAGGCCTCAAGGGAGACAGTGGCAGTGACAGGGAGATGAAGTGGGGCTTGACCATGGGAGGCCTGTCTGTCTAGTTCCAAATAAGCGAGGCCTAATCTGCCAGAACAAAGCAGACTATGAGGTAGCTCGTCTCTCTGACCCCTAGAGCAGTGCCCAGCCACAGGCCCCAAGAGAAGTGGGCCCGAGAACTAAGGCCTGAGACGCTTGGGTTTGGCCTCCTGCCTGGGACCAGCCACTTGGGCCACCCACCCCAGTCTTTATGGGAGTTGGGGGACTCTCGAACCCTGAAAAGGAAGAGAGGAGAGCCATGGTCGTGTGCTCTGACAGTTCAATGTATGGTGACTGCCCTCAAGCAAGGCGGCTGCATCCTCGGCCTGGGACCTGTCCAGACGAGTGGACAGGCTTCCTCCATGCCCTGGAAGGGGAGAGCGGAGGTGGAGGTCTTTGAACTCCTCCTCCCAAAGCCAGCAGCTGGGCTCTCGCCCTGGAACTTTCTTCCAGCTCACAAGGCTGGTTGGAAGAGCTCTGTTGCCCATGTGCCTTTTTGCCCTGGATCAATCACTGACTTCTTTGGGTCCACCCATCCCTCTAGACATTGAAATGGGAATCTCTGACTCCTAGAATCTTAGAATTGCAATCTCAGGACCAGAGAATCTTAGAATCATGAAATCACAGGTCTCTCAGGATGTTTGGGAAAATTAAGGGGGAAAAAAGAAGAGAGAGAGAGATAACAAATGGCAAAGGAATTTGAAAATGCTTCCCAAATGTGAAGGCAGCCGATTTCTTTGTGCTGTCTCAGAGGGTGGGTGTGGGGCGTCTGGTAGGGGGTAGGAACATGAAGGGGGCTGGAGAGACATTAGAGGCTGCCAGGACACCTGCTTCTTCTTGAGCAAGAACCCAGAGATGTGACACATCACTCCAGATGTCCCCGAGCTCCTCCGCTTCCTCCTGCTAACTTCCATCCCCACTGCTGGGTCCCTACTAGCTTGGGACTCTGCCGTGACCTGGAGGAGCAACCTCTAAGCTGTACTTTCCCCATCTGTCAAATGAGGTGTCTGGAGTCCATCAATGGCTTGCAAATCCTTATTAGTTGCAACATCCTGTTTAAACGAGATCTTATACAGAACTCTCCGGGCTAACACCAGAGCTGTGCGAGCTGGGGACGGGAGTTGCTAAAGGGCCCAGGGCCCTCTGCTAGCCTCCTAATTTGTTTTCTCCCTCAGCCCCGCCTGCCTTTAGCACCCTAAAGTCACTCCATGAAACCTGAAACCACAGGGTGCATTTTTAACCACCTTTTAGATGAACGCTCTGTAGGGGTGCCATCCCAAACTCCCACATGTCAGAGAATTGTTGATTTCTGGGATCTTCAGATTGGGATCCCTATTTGGGACCCTTAGATTCCAAGTGAGTCTGGCTCCCGCCAGCGGAGCTGGGGATTCTGCTCGTGTCTATGAATGGTTGAGCGCTGGCCCTCAGATGTTGGCTTAGGGGAGGCATCCAGAGTGTGGGGAGGGCGGCTTGTGGAGAGAGCTTTGTGCTCATTTCCTGGGGAGGGTGTGGGGGTGGTGTAGAGATCAGAGGAGGTAACGTGTGGGATGGTCTGCTCAGTGTAAGGGGCCCTTCTGAGGGTGGACCCTGGGTCCCATGAGGCCACGCAGTGTGCTTTGGGGTCCAGGTGACCAGGCCCAACCCACAGCAAGTGCTCCACAAATAGCAGTTGAGTAGATGGCACAGAGTGGGGGTGGCCAGTCTTGTGTGTCTCTGCCTGACCCCAGGCTCCTAGATGATACAGAGAATTCTCAGTCCCTGGGAACTGGAAGGGTCAGTCGGGCTTACAACTGGTGCCTGGGGTCAGACCATAATCATTGGTCACCAGAGCAGCCAAGTTGCCTCTGTGATGAGTGTCCTGAGGGAGAGAGACCTGGTGCTGGGGGAGCTCCCTTGGGGGTCTGACCTGGTTAGGGAGGGCTTGCTCCACCGAGAAGTGACAAGGATGAGATGGGAAGAGCTACCTGGTGTTTACAAGGTGGGAGGGGGGCAGGGTGAAGACCAGGCACAAGAACGACAATGAAGCCGTGATGGAGAGGAGTGGGTAGAGGGACAAGACTTGTGTCCCCTGCAAGACACTTCCTGAGAGAACTAGGAACTTCTTGTACTAGTTTCCTAGGCTGCCTTAAAAAAGAACTGGAAAGTGGGTGGCTTATAAGAACAGAAAAGTATTGTCTTGCAGTTCTGGAGGCAAGGAGTTGAAATGGAGGCAGGACCATGTTCTCTCCCAAGGTTCTGGGGAAAGATCCTGTCTTGCTCCCTTTCAGCTTCTGGTAGCCCCAGTCATTCCTTGGCTTGCAGCTGCAGCATAACTGCATCATCACATGGACATCTTCCCTCTGTCTGTCTTCCCCTCTTTTATAAGGACAT
Source organism: Dugong dugon (assembly GCA_030035585.1). NCBI lineage: Eukaryota > Metazoa > Chordata > Mammalia > Sirenia > Dugongidae > Dugong > Dugong dugon. The sequence goes on from CM057471.1 coordinate 75,631,208, forward strand.
TATTCAGGTTGGAATAGGACCCACCCTGCTCCAGTATGACCTCATGTTAACTTAACTGATAACATCTTCAAAACCCTATTTCCAAACAAGGTCATGTTCACAGGTACTGGGGGTTAGGACTTCAGCATATCTTTTGGGGGCACATAATTCAATCCATAACACTGCTGAAGGGTTTTAAACAGGAGCTGACACGATTCAATGGGCACTGTAGGAAGTTCCCCCTGAGTGGGATGGGCTAGGAGAGGTGATGGCAGCTTGGACCAGGGTGGAGAAGAGGTGAGGGAATGGGAAGGGCAGAGTCAGTAGGTTCTTAGGAGGGACCATGCTATAGTCCTGAAATGGGTGGAGAGGGAGGCATCAGAGGTCACCCCTTGGCTAGCCTCTGGCCCAAGCATTTAGATGAATGCGGTGCTATTCACCTCATCGGAGAACCCCGGGCAACGTCTCAGCTTGGAGGAAAGACCCAAAGTTCTGCATTGGACATATTGAGTGAGGGGAGCCTTTGAAACACAGGAGAAGTCAAAAATGTAGTTAGATACCCAGGTCTGGAAATAGGAGGTGGCTGGGCTACAGGTATCTCTGCAGAAGGTGCATATGAGGGTGAGACAGAACTGGATGAGACAAGGATACAGTCAAAGTCAAGTCTTAGGGACTTTGTTGCTAGTTGCTATTGAGTTGGCTCAGATTCAAGTTGGCAACCCCACTTACAACAGAATGAAACATTTCCTGGTTGGTCCTGCACCATCTGTATGATCGTTGGTATGTTTGAATCCATTGACGCCATCCACTGTATGATTGAATCCATTGTGTCAATCCATCTCTTTGAGGGTTTCCCTCACCTTCACTGGCCCTCCACTTTACCAAACATGATGTCCTTCTCTAGTCATTGGTCCCTCTTAATGACACATCCAAAGTAAGCTAGTTGAAGTCTCGGACAATATTTCGTGATCTATAAGGTTTTCACTGGCTGATTTTTGGAAGTAGATTACCAAGCCTTACTTCCTAGTCTGTCTTGGCTCCACTGAAACCTATCCACCATGGGTGACCCTGCTGGTATTTTAAGTACCGGTGGCCTAGCTTGCAGCATCATAGGAACATGGAAGCCATTACAGTACAACAAACTGACAGATGGGTGGTGGCTTAGGGACTTGCAGCTTGAGAATTTCGATTCTGAGAGAAGCTTCCTCTGTCAAGTGGCCCAGGGAGGACCCCTTGTCGTGAGAAGTCCTCAGGGACCTGCAGAAATATCTAGGGTGGCTTTGAGGGTAGGCTGCAGCTCCAAAGTGGTGCAGTACAGACAGGGCCCCGGTCAGCAGAATGAAGGTCCTATGGCTAATGTGGCTTTGTCAGAATGCATAGCTGGCAGGCCTGGGATTGCTGAGATTTCAGAAGTCTGTGACAACCCTTCCAAGATACCACGATTCTCAAACAGTGATCACAGAGTCAACATTTGGGGTGCATCTCATCCCAAAGCCACCTGAGGGACAATCCCTCCTCGGCCGAGATGTCTCCAGCTGACCTTCCACCCCAGCAGAGACCCTTAACACAGGCAGGGGGATCAGAGGAGTGGAGGGAGAGGGGCATGTCAGCTGGCCTCGGCATCTGTCCCGCAGAGCGGGTACTTCTTGGGGTGGCGCCAGACAGCCAGAGTTGTAGCCCTGCTTGCGTGGCTCATCAGTCATCTTCATGATATTAATAATGAAAGGGCAGCTCCCTTGGAGACCGCAGGCCCCATGCTTAGCTCTGGCAGAAGGTGGAATGCCAAGCCGGCCCGGGGATGCCACTGCAGACAGATGAGGAAGGGCTGGCTGCGGCTGTGCTGGGCAGGGAAGCTCTCCAGGCAGCCTGCCCACACCCCAAGGGGCTGTCTAGGAAGTCTTTAAAGATACTTTGTTAAGTCCTATTAAATATGCATCGGCCCCAGTTAAACTTTAATGTCCCACTTTAAGGTGTCACATTTTTCACCTCCTCCTGAGATGTGGGAGGGTCGAGCCGCTGAGAGTCTGAGATTTGACACTGGGGGTCTAGGCAGGGGCTGGGGCTGGGGGAGTCTGACTAGGTGCCCCTCGGCCACCGTGGCCTATGTAAGGCCCAGTCTGGGGTGGCTGCGTGGTGGGACCAAGTCCCAAACCTCAGGCCCCTTCACTGCTCCCAGGCTGGAGGTCTTGCCGTCAGAGTCACCCCACTGGGCTAAGCAGAGGTTGGCAAACTTTACTTGTAAAGGGCCAAAAAAAGAAAGAAAAAAAAACCCGATTCTGACTCATGACAACCCCATGTGTTGCAGAGTAGAACTACACTCCATAGGGTTTTCATGGCTGTGATCTTTTGGAAGCAGATTGCCAGGCCTTTCTTTTGAGGTACCTCTGGGTGGGTTTCAACTGCCAATTCTTTCGGTTAGTAGCTGAGTACTTAACCAGAGACTCTTGTAAAGAGGCCCCCCCCAAAAAAAACCAAACCCATTGTTGTGGAGTCGATTCCCATAGGGTTTCCAAGGAGCGCCTGGATGGATTCAAACTGCCAACCTTTTTATTAGCTCTCAACCACTACACCACCAGGGTTTCTTGTAAAGGGGCAGACATTGGTTATTTTTTAGGCTTTGCTGCTGCACAAAATGTTGACTCTGATAAGTATTCTTTGTTTTCTTGTTACCACCTTTTAGAAATGTAGAAACCATTCTTAGCTCACAGGCTGAACAAAAGCAGGCAGTGTTGATTTGGCCTGTGGGTCATAGTTTGCCAAACCCTGGGGCTAAGACACTGTGCCTGGAAAGGGAGGAGTAAAGGGGCTCAGGAATTTGACAGAGCCGGGCCAGGAGCAGTGACGTTGAAAATGTTTAACAATCTGTGCACCTCCGGCTCCCGCCAATCAAAACAGGTGCCTGGAGCTAAATCTTACCCTGCCTGGGCCCCTCCTAGCTCTGCTGCTCACTTTGGGACCCTCACATCTCTGGGCCTCTGTTTTCTCCCAGTAAAACAGGCACACAAAGAGGGCCTCAAAAGACTTCTGTGAGAATTAAATGAGATGTTGTTGTTGTTGTTAGGTGCCGTTGAGTCAGTTCCAACTCACAGTGACCCCATGTACAACAGAACGAAACACTGCCGGATCCTGCCCCATCCTCACAATTGTTGCTATGTTTGAGCCCATTGTTGCAGACACTGTGTCAAACCATCTTGGCGAGGGTCTTCCTCGTTTTCGCCGACCCTCTACTTTACCAAGCATGATGTCCTCCAGCGACTGGTCCCTCCTGATAACAGGTCCAAAGTACAGGAGACGAAGTCTCCCCATCCTTGCTTCTAATGAGCATTCTGGCTGTACTTCTTCCAAGACAGATTTGTTCGTTCTTCTGGCAGTCCATGGTATATTTAATATTCTGCACCAACACTGTATGTAATTCAAAGGCATCAGTTCTTCTTTGGTCTTCCTTATTCGTTGTCCAGCTTTCACATGCATACGAGAAGATAGAAAATACCACGGCTTGGGTCAGGCCCACCTTAGTCTTCAAAGTGACAGCTTTGCTTTTTAACACTTTAAAGAGGTCTTTTGCAGCAGATTTGCCCAATGTCATTTGATTTCTTGACTGCTGCTTCCATGGGCATTGATTGTGGATCCAAGTAAAATGAAATCCTCGACAACTTCAATATTTTCTCTGTTTGTCATGATGTTGCTTATTGATCCAGTTGTGAGGATTTTTGTTTTCTTTATGTTGAGTTGCAATCCGTACTGAAGGCTGTAGCCTTTGATCTTCATCAGTAAGTGCTTCAAGTCCTATTCATTTTCAGCAAGCAAGATTGTGTCATCTGCATATTGCAGGTTGTTAATGAGACTTCCTCCAATCCTGATGCCTTGTTCTTCTTCATATGGTCCAGCTTCTCGAATTATTTGCTCAGCATACAGATTGAATAAATATGGTGAAATGATACAACCCTTATGCACACCTTTCCTGATTTAAAACCTCACAGTGTCCCCTTGTTCTATTCAAATGACTGTCTCTTGGTCTATGCACAGGTTCCTCATGAGCACAATTAAATGTTCTGGAATTCCCTTCTTTGCAGAGTTATCCATAATTTGCTATGATCCACACAGTTGAATGCCTTTGCATAGTCAATAAAACACAAATAAACATCTTTCTGGTGTTCTCTGCTTTCAGCCAAGATCTATCTGACATCAGCAATGATATCCCCTGTTCACGTCATGTTCTGAATCTGGCTTGAAGTCCTGGCAGTTCCCTGTTGGTGAATTATCTTCAGCACAATTTTACTGACATGTGATATTAATGGTGTTGTTAGATAATTTCTGCATTCTGTTGGATCACCTTTTTTTGGAGTGGGCACAGATTGGCTCTCTTGACATAGACAAGTGGGTGCTTCCAGTGTTGCTTTCATTTGTTGAAACATCTCAGTTGATATTCTGTCAATTCCTGGAGCCTTGTTTTTCACCAGTGCCTTCAGTGCGGCTTGGATTCTTCCTCCAATAAGATAAGGAGGGGAAACTTGGGCCAGAGCAAGCCAGGAATTCATGCTGCAGGGGGCCCATCAGAATCATCTCAGGTCCTTAAAAAGTACAGTAGACAAAACCACAGTGAGATACCACCTCACACCCATTAGTATGGTCTCAAAAACAAACAGAAGCCCACAACAAAAAACAACAAGTGTTGCTGAGGATCTGGAAAAATTGGAACCCTCGTGCATTGTGGTGGGAAAGTGAAATGGTGCAGCTGCTGTGGAAAATAGTTTGGTGGTTCCTCAAAAGATTAAACATAGAATTACCATATGATCCAGCAATTCTGCTCCTAGGTATATACCCAAAATGCTTGAAAGCAAGGACTCAGATAGATACTTGTACACGTAGGTTCGTATAAGCACTATTCACAATAGGCAAAGGGTGGAAACAACCCAAATGTCCATCAATGGTTGAATGATAAACTGTGGTATATACATGCAATGGAGTATTATGCAGCCATAAAAAGGAATGAAGTTCTGACATATGCTACTGCATAGATGAACCTTGAAAACATACTAAGTAAAAGAAGCCAGGCTCAAAGGACCCCATACTGTATGATCCCATTTATATGAAATGTTCAGAATAGGCAAATCTACAGAGACTGAGAATAGAGGAGTGGTTGCAAGGGGGGAGAGGAGTAGAGAGTGACTGTTTAATGGGTACAGGGTTTCCTTCTGGTGATGGTTGCACAACATTGTGAATGTACTAAATGCCACTGAGTTTTAAACTTTAAAATGGTAAACTGCATGTTTCAAGTATTTACCATGATTAAAAACAACAACAGCAACACTGTAGAGATGCCAAAAAGATAAATAAATAAAACAAAAACCCAAACCCATTGCAATGGAGTCAATTCCGACTCATAGTGACCCTATAGGACAGAGTAGAACGGTCCCATTGGATTTCCAAGGAGTGGCTGGTGAATTTGAACTGCTGACCTTTTGGTTAACAACTGAGCCCTTAACCACTATGCCAGCAGAGCTCCTAGAGATGCTTAGGCTCACTGAATTGCAATCTGCTGTGTGAGACCCAGGAATCTGGAGTTTTGAATCTTCTCCAGGACATCATGTTTGGTAAAGCAGAGGATCAGTGAAACGAGAGAAACCCTCCATGAGACTAGTTGAAACAATAGATGCAACAGTGGGCTCAAACATACCAACGATTGTGAGGATGGCACAGGACTGGATGATATTTCATTTTGTTGTACATGGAGTCACGATGAGTTGGAGCCAACTCAATGGTAACTAACAGCAACCAGGTGATTCTGATGTACAGCTGGTGCTGGACACTGTCAGGCTGGGTGGCAGCAACCTGTGGGGATGGATCTCAGGAAGGGTAAATTTTGAAGAGGAGGCTCAGGAATGAGGGATGATTTGACATGGGACAGTGAGGACAGCACTTTGTCTGAAACTCTCTGTTCAGTTGAGCCCAGGAGCCAGGTAGGAAAGTTTGGGGGTCACTGGACATTGTGGACAGACTGAGAGTGGCCGAGTGGCCCCCGGCAGTGTACACACTGCCCTCTGAGACAGGAAACCTGGGCTTTTAAGAGTCCAGCATTCTACAGAGAAAGGGCAGGGCAAGTGACATCGTGCTCTGACAAGAGATGGTGACAATTCATAGATGCTGGAGGTGGGGAGACCTCTGACTCTGTGTAGAGCAGGACCCTGGAACCAAGCTCCGGAGAAGACACTGAAGTGGCCATGTCTGTGCATGGCCACAAGACAGGCCATATGGGCACACGGGTGGGAAGCAGGGCTTCATGAGGGGGCCCAGCCTGACCAGAAGGCAGCTGAACGCACAGGTTCAGATCCGGGTTCAAATCCCTCAGACCTGAAACTCCTGCCCTCCCAGCCATTACAATGAAGCCACCAAAAAGCCCTCCCTCCTGTCCTGGCAAAGGTTAAAGAAGGCAGCCATGAGCCAAGCATGCGGTGAGCATGCAGTAACTGCCCCTGGTGGTGGCAGGAATAACAACCACTATGGCTGTTGTCCAGGTGTGGATCTGATTGGTGGCACCAGGAGGGTCCCCACGAGAATGAATGCCCACCTCCTAGCTCAGCCTTGGCAGCTCTGCATTGTTCTCCTGGATAGCAGAGGATATATGTGATTTTTGAGCTTGGAGAAGGAGGCCTGAGGTCCAGCTCTCTGTGGGGGGACGAGGACACTCAGAATATTATCTACAACAGTTAAGAACTATGTCAGACAATTCACACATGTTCTAGAAGTAAATGAATGAATGAGTGAATGCCTCTGTCCCCTAGTGGGGGACAGTGGCCTATCCTTAACAAAGGAGTTGGGCTGCCGGATCTGCCTACCTACAGCTTTACAGAGCACAGACTTAGGTGTTAGAAACCCAAGTTCAAAAATTGTAGGAACAAAAAAGGCCTGTATCCAAATCCCATCTCTGGGAAGGCCAGTTATATGACCTTGGGCAAGTCACTTCTCCTGTGTCAGCCTCTGTTTCCTCATCTGGAAAATGCAAATCTTCTGTGCCTAACTCATTGCTAGTTGTTGGCTTGTTGGATAGACCTAGCACTCGGAAATTTCCAGAAAGGGTAGCTGTTGCTGTTTACACTGTTATCGCTTTTCATTTCATTTAACCTTCATGGCCATCCTGGGAGGCGGGAGTGGGCGACCCTGTTTTACAGATGCAAACCCTGAGGCTGAAGAGGTGGAAGGCTTACTCAGGGTGGGAAGCGGCCCCTCCCAGCCCCTCTGGCCAGGCCCCAGTTATTGTGTGTCAGGAGCACCAGGACATGGGACGACCCACGCGCTCCCCTACCCCACACTGAGAGCCTGAGGACCAACGACAAAACCTGGTGGGTGAGGGTGACAGCGGGCCAGAACTTCAGCAGCTTCGCCTGAACACCTGACGAGCTCAGACCCCAAGGCTTTCCTTCCCCGCTCTTTCCCATGCTTCTCCCCACGCAGCCTCCGGATCTCTGGTCTTCTCCCATTCTCTGGGTGCTCTCTGTGTATCTACCTTGATGCTGCTGTGTGCATCTTAGTGTGTCTGTTTCTGTGTCTGCCAGGCGGGGGGTGGGGGTTTCGCTCGGTTTCTTCCTCTCTGTCATTTGAATGTCTTTGTGTGCCTCTGTGCTGTGTGTGTGTGTCTCTCGTCTGCCTGTCTGTTTAGTTAGTTATCTCTGTCTCTGTGTCTATCTCTGTCTCTCTCTTTTCTGCTTTCTCACTGTGTTTCTGTCTCTGTCTCTCTGTCTCTATGTTGTCTCTGTCTGTGTACGAGTACGTTTCTCTCTATTTTTCTAGGTCTCTTTCTTTCCCTCCCTCGCTCCCTCCTCTTCAATGGAATATCGATCAGCCTGGCTTATTAAGCCCCATTATTTCTCAGAACATTTGCCTTTGAACAATCTTGGCAGATGGGCCGGGCCTGGGCCAGCGCCGCAGGCTGCTCGGGCCACACAGCCCGCTGGGGCCCAACCAGAGGGGGCTGCCCAGTCCAATGCACACTCCCGCTTTGTGCAGATGCCAGACCTGGCCTGGCCTGAGATCCCTGCCCAACTCCTGCCACTCCCAGGATGCAGGCAGTCATTCCTTTGCCAGCAGCTGCGGGCAGAGCTGGTTCCACCCTCTGCCTGGGAAGCATTGCCATAGGAGGAAGTGGTGTAGCTGAGTCCTCAGTGGTCACTGAACCTGCCACGACAGCTGGGGTTTTGCTTTACAGTTCCCTCAGGTCTGACCCCTGCTCACAGTTACTCCATGTGGAAGGGGGGCTAACCTTGTTCTGTGGGCACCCAATGGATAAACTGAGGCATTAGGGCATCAGGCACATGGCAATCAACACAGCCCAGTCTGGGGGCAGCCTTTCTTGCAAGTGTAGCTGCCCACTCTGGCTCAGGCTGCAGACGGAAGAGGTGAGCTCCTGCTTCCAGGAGCCATCAAACAGACCTGAGTGTCTGTTTAAATGACAGTTCCTCCATCAGGCCTGGGAGACTTGGAGACATTACTGTGGGCATTACTCTCTGGGGGGGCTCCTGAGGGACTCCGAGTGACCGACTTCACCTTCTAGAGCTGAGGAGAGGGAGTGGAACGACTCTGGGCTGGGGGATGACAGTGCAGGCCCTGACCCCTCCCCAGACGGGACAGGAGGAGAAAAACAGATAGTATTACCTCCTTGGTTCACTGCTACTTCAAAGCCCAGACTCCTTCCCGGTGCCCTGGGGGGCTCCCATGGTCCCATCTCCAGCCCCCCTCCCCTACTCCCCCTGCAACCTCTCCCCCTGGACTTTTTCCATTCCCTAAACAGAAACACTTCACCTCTTTCTTACCTCTGGGCCTTTGCACAAGCTGTTTCCTCTTCCCTCTGCCAGGAACGCTCTCCTCCTGCCCCCACTGCCTGCCCAGCTGACTCAGACCCTTTTCTCTGAGGCACCACCAGTGCTTCCTATCACAGCACATGCCACATATCCAGCTGCCTGTCTGCTCCCCCTCGAGCTGTGGTGGCCAGGCCCTGTCTGTGTGGTTCCCTGTTATCTGACCCCATCCCCAGTGGCACTGGCTGGCCCAGAGTGGGCCTTGTTGGAGAAGGGATACCTTCTGAGCTCATTGTGGGAGGATCCGCCTCGGTGGGGCTTCCCTGGGGGCTTGCGATGCCTGAGCCAAGCAGCCCCTCCTGCCTGGCTCCCTATGCACAGGTGGGCAGGGCGTGATCCGGGCTCTGCCCCCCAGAGGAGGCAGGCAGTGAGAGACCTAAAGGGCAGAACCTACTACTCCCAGCACCCCGGGGACATGTCGGTGCCTGGCATGAGAGCTGACTCCCAGCCAGGCCGGGGCACGCAGGGAGCTCTCACAGGGACGGCAGGACTGAGGGCAACAGGGCGCCTGCCCAGGCCACCCCTACCCAACAATCCCAGCTGCTCCCCTCCCAGTCACACTCATGTCTCTCCAACCTTGAGGGACTTCTGATCATCTATAGCTAATGATAGCAACAGGGCCACAGGGTTGGAAACATGGCAAGGATTTTGTATTCACTGATGTAACAAATTACCACAAACTGGGTAGCTTGAAACAACAGAAATTTATTCTTTCACGGTTCTGGAGGCTAGAAGTCTGAAATCAAAGCATTGGCAGGGCCGTGCTCCCTCTGAAGGTTCTAGAGGAGGATCCTTCCTTGCCTTTTCCAGCTTCTGGTGGCCCCAGGCGTTCCTTGGCTTGTGGATGCATCACTCCACTCTCTGCCTCCATGGTTACATGGCCGTCTCCCCTGGGTCTCTGTGTCCAAATTCCTCTCTTCTTATTAGGATGCCAGTCATTGGATTTGCCGCCCACCCTAATCCAGTAGGACACCATCTTAACTCTATTACACCTGCAAAGATCCTATTTCCAAATAAGAGCACACTCACAGGTACTGTGGTCAGGACTTAAGTATGTCTTTTGGGGGGAGCACAATTCAACCCACAATAGATTTTAATACAAACAGTTGTGGTGAGAGTGTAAAAATGCCAAGCACCTCCCTGAACTCAGGGAGAAGAGAGAACATTCACCTAATGGTCATTCGGTTATCACCCCCACACACTGCTCATTACCCCACACAGCCCAGCTCCAGACAACTTCCAGCCTGATGGGGCACAAGACCGCTTCTCCCAAGGTGGGGACCCCAAGGCTCTCAGGGGTGGGAGAAACCCAAGTGATGCTGCTGTTCACCTCTGATAGATTCCTCCCCAGGAATGCAGACAGGTGAGTAGTTTCTTCTAGATGGGAAACACTCCCTTATCAAGGCTTCTTCAGTTCCTCTGATTGACTCTGTTGAGGAGAAAGTCTCCACTGAGAGCTAACCCATCTTCAACATCCTGTGAATCTCTTAGTCAGCAATTCCAGCCTAGGGTGAACTGAGGCTTCTCTGGCTCAAAGACCAAGGTCTTAACCGTCCATGGCACTGCACCAGTGGGACACATGCTCAAAGCCTGACTCCTAGAAGAGAATGAAGTTTTCTGAACACGAACCCCAAAGGAGCCCAGATCCTGAGCACTGGAGCAGGTGTAGCCAGGCCTGTGGGCAGGAAGGACAATGAGTTCACCCATTGTGTCACCCCATGAAGGACAGTGGCTTGACCATGAGAGGCCTTGGCCTGGGGATGGACCACAACAGAGGGACTGCTGGGTCTGTGTCCTGACTCGGATGGGCAGAGATATTCAAATATACCATCACTGATTCATGGCCACTTATGGTGTCAACCAATGGACAGCCTTCATTCATTTATTCATTCTTTCATTCAGTGAGTATTTGCAAAATGCCTCCTTTGTGCCAGGCACTGGGCTAGGTACTAGAGACACACACAGTAATAAGGCAAAGTCCTCACCTGCATGGAGTTTATGTTCTAGTAGGAAAGATGAGCATGATCAAATAGCTATAGCGTAGCTCGATACGGGAGGACTAGGGACCTGGGCAGAGACCGGAGCATCTGGGGAGGGATATTAGGCAACATGGAGCTCACACACAGGTGCAGGTGTGCATGTACACACACATACATGTACACCCGTTTGTTCCTGGACTCCTGACTCTGGGCTCCTCAGCTCCCAGGAACCCTCCACCATGACACTTATTACCTGGTACTGCAGTGGCTTCTTCGGTGTCTGAGATGAGGCCTGAAGGAGGTGTAGGAGTGAGCCAGGCTAAGATTGCATGTAGGAGCATTCCAGGCAGATGAAACAGTATGTGCAAAGGCCCTGCCGTAGGACAAGTGTGGTGTTTTTGAGGAACTGAAAGGATCCAGTGTGGCATCTGGCACCAAATGGAGTGATGAGAGGGAGGTGAGGGGCCAGCAGGGGCCTGATGAGTCACATCAGGGGTTTAGACTCTGTCCTCAAGGTATAGGGAGCCACCGACAGGCTTTGAACAGTGGGTGGTGCAAGCAGACTCATGATTTGGAAAGAATCCTGGCTCCTTTGTGGAGAATGGATTTCAGGAAGCAGGAGATGGGGGAGAAGCCCTTGATAAGGCTAGGGAAGACTTTCCCCTTCCCTTTCCTCCCCTCCCCCAACCCCGACGGGAGCAAGTCACATGGCCCAGAGGTCTAAGGCTGAGCAGATGGGGGTGAGCGGAGAGGTTTGAGAGGCTAAGATGTGACTCAGTGGGACTTAACAACAGGTTGGTCTTTTGAAAAACCGACTGTCCCCAAGGATAGAAAGGAGCCAGTGTGGGGCGATGGTTAAGGGGTTGACTCTGAGTCCCGGCTGCCCTACTTCCTAGCAATGTGACCTTGTGCAAGTCCCTTCGTGTCTCTGGGTCTCACTGTTTGTGTAGCTCTAAGACGCCACATCAGTTCAATAGGCTGGGTAACAGCCCCAGAATCTCAGTGGCTTAGAATCACAAAGGTCTGTTCTTTGCTCATACTACACATCCATCCCACATTGGCTCTGGGAAGCAGGCTCACAGGAGCTCTGCCACGCAGAGGGGAGACCAGAGCCCAAGGGTCCAGCACCAACACTTAAATGCTCTGGCCCAGAAGGGACCCACCACAGCCCATATTTCCTTGTATTTCTTTGGTTGGAGCAAGTCACATGGCCATGCTTCTAGAGGGCCAGGAAGTAAGAGCCTTCCTGGGCCTGGTAGTTGTTAGTTGCCATCAAAGTCAATTCTGACTCATGGAAACCCCATGTGGGCAGAGTAGAACAGCTCCATAAGGTTTTCAAGTCTGTGACCTTTCAGAAACAGATCACCATACCTGTCTTCTGAGGCCTCTGGGTGGGTTTGAACTCCAATCTTTTGGTTAGTAGTCCAGCACTTAACCATTTGCGCCGTTCAGGGAATAGTTGTTGTGTGCTGCTGAGTCAATTTTGACTCATAGCGACCCTATGTGACAGAGTAGAACTGCCTCATAGGGTTTCCCAGGCTATAATCTTTATGGGAGCAGATTGCCAGGTGTTTTCTCCTGCAGAGCTGATGGTAGGTTCAAACTACTGACCATTAGTTTAGCAAACAAGCGTTTACCCATTGGGTCACCAGAGCTCCTTTCAGGAACTAGTAAAGAGGGTGGAAGTGACCACCAGGAATGGGTTCAAAGAATCCCACTTTCTAGGGACCGGGAGGGACCAGTTCCTGCAGAAGGACATCATGCTTGGTAAAATAGAGGGTCAGTGAAAAGGAGGAAGACCCTCAATGAGATGGATAAACACAGCGGCTACAACAATGAGCTCAAATATAGCAACAATTGTGAGAATGGTGCAGGATTGGGCAGTGTTTCATTCTGTTGCACATAGGGTTGCTATGAGTTGGAACCAACTCGATGGCACCTAACAACAACAACAGGGTTGTTGTGAGGATCCCAGCCAATGAGATGCTGTAGATGAAATTGACCAGTACATAGGTGATACTTAATAAAGGGCAGAAGTAATTATTATAGGAGCACATTTCTGGACCCACATCTCCCTCTGTGGTCCCCATTTCCTCATCCCTCAAATGGAGAGTTTGATCTGGGTCACTGTTTTCCAAACCTTAGTCCCCTATCCAATCCGGCTAGATCCATGGGCCAACTGCAACATCATTTATAGAATCGTTTTCTTTCAACCAGCTCGCTTTTTTGTTTGTTCCGCCACCCAAGATGAGGGACCCTAATTTAGGAATGTCTAATTGTTCCTCTGAGCCCGGGGAATTCTCTGCGTTTGCAGACTCTCATGTGTATATATCCAAGACTGCCCTCCCTTCACCCAGCCAAAAATCTTGCAGCATAAATAATACATGAGAGCTTCTGTGTGATATTTTCTGTGATGAGACCATGTATTAGAGCATGTCACAACACATGGCATCATAAAAGCACACAAAATATGCTCCTGTGGTTTCAGCACCCAGAATACGCCTGGTAGCTTCCACGCAGAGATCAGGAAACCAAGAGAAAGCTTGGGGTCTGAATGAGGATAGTGAGCCAGCTCCAGGGAGAGGCAGTGTAGGGCGGTGGTTAAGCGTCCAGCAGTGCTGGCCATTTACTAGGTGTGTGACTTAGAGCAAGTATGGTAGAGACCTTGGGTGTCCCGCACAAGTCCCCTTGAGTCCTTGTTATGAGTTGAGTTGTGTCACCTCCCCCAAGATATGTTGAAGTCCTAACCCCAGTGTCTGTGAATGTGACCTTGTTTGGAAATAGGGTCTTTTGAAGATGTTATCAGTTAACATGGAGTAGAGTGGGCTCAATCCATGGCTGGTGTCTTTATAAAAAGAGAAGAGAGAGAGAGACTAAGAGATACAGAGGGAGGACGGCCACGTAAAGATGGAGGCAGGGATTGGAGTGATGCATCTACAAGCCCAGGAACCACCAGAGCTGGAAGAGACAAGGAAGGACCTTCCACTAGATCCTTCAGAGAGAGCATGGCCCTTGATTTTGGATGTTTAGCCTCCAGAACTATGAGACAATATATTTCTGGGGTTTTAAGCCATCAGGATTGCTGTGCTTTGCGACGGCGGCCCCAGGAAACTGATACAGGCTGAGCTGGTTTTGGGTTTTGGTTTCTTAACTGGGGCCACCGCCCCTCCCCCAGCATCTCAGGGCTTTACTGCTAACGGTTTGCAGCCTTTGGCTGATGCACAGGTACAAATGGCCAGCTGCTGGTCTCAGGCTGGGACAAAGGCTGAGGGTGCAACCTACGCTCCAGAGCTCCTCAGGAGATCAGGCCAAGCCTGGGACATCATTGAAACTGCACCCTTTTTGGACTTCCCTCACCCTCTTACAGGCTGCTCCCGGGAGCACTTTCTTAATGAAGTCACTTGCCCTGAAATCCTTGACGCGAGTCTGCTTCTGGGAAAACCCACCTAAGACGGTAAGTGACTTTGCCTCTCTGAGGCTCACATATCTCATCTGTAAAATGGAAATAACATTCTGTAGAGCATGCAGATAACACGAAGGGCCTGGCACAGAACAAGTGCTCAATAAATGAAATCTCTTCTGATTAATATGGAACGCATAGCAATCTTGGCAGTAATGACACTGAGGAAGGAAGCATTGTCCCTGGGGCAGTGGGGGTTGGCCTGGGTCTCCTGCACAGTGATGAGGAAGAAGCAACTTTAGAAAACTTCTGCACCCCCAGGGAGCTAGGTCCTCAGCTCTGTGCTTACAACACAGCCCTCACGACACTCAGGTCATGGGCTGGTGCCTTGGAGTGATCAGTTACGAGACCAGGTTTGGTCTCTGACACAGTCACTTCCCTGGAGATACGGCCTAGATCATGAGGGGGCCTGGATTAGAGTGTGTGGACATTTTCCTGCGAAGCCATCCCCACTGCAAGGGGAACCAGAGGGTCTATCCACATGGGGGCAGAGCTGAGCTGTCAGAGGAAGGGCCAGCAGGCAGGGGCCTCCTCACCCTCACCCCCTCAAGTCACCCCCCTTGGCTGGGCAGCCCAGGGCAAGTCACCACACCTCTCTGAGCCTCAGTGAAAAAGGAACCACTTGAATGAATAATGACAGGAATGGACTCTTGCCTGGGAGCAGGGCACGGCCCAGCTTCTCTTCTGCATCTCCTTCCGAGTCTAGGAGAGATAGATGATTGTGAGCTGATTAAAAGCAGAAAATGAAAAAGGAACTTGGTCTCCCTTCTGCCCAGTTCTTTGGGTGGACATCTCGGTTAGGCTAGGTTTGGCCTTCCCGCTTCACCTGTGATAACACCAACAGAGGTCATCTGTGAGAGCAGAGGGCCTTCATTTACAAGCATCGGGAGGTAGGTGTTATTCCCCTCCTTACTGGTGAGGAACAGGAAGTGACTTGCCCAAGGCCACTCAGCCTGTAAGCAAAGGAAACTCAAGGCCAACCTCAGGACCTGAACTCTAACCACTGGGCTGTTGGAGCCACCCTCCCAAGGTCTTCACCCCTTCCCACCTCAGAGCCACAGACCCACATTAGGTCTTTCCCAGACTCTTCCCCTGGCCCCAGAGGGGTCCTGTGACCTGAAAGTTTTCCCATGGGGCCTAGGCCGAGGCAGGAAAGGCCATCCCCATGAGCCCCCCACCCTCCTCCCCAGCCCAGACCTGGCTTCCCCAGCCCCCATGGACACATGTCAAACCTGAGGTTGAGGTTTCCTGCAAGAAACAATCCTCAAAGCTGCCTTTGGGTCTTGTTAAATCAGCAGCCCCAAGGAAGGGGGGCACTGGGCGTGTTGGCTCCCCTCCTCTCCCTCCCTCCCCCTTCGCTGCACCTTTCATCATAGGAAAAAAATCCCTGGTAAGACGACTAATGTCAGCTCAGCCAGAGTTACCAAGACAACCTCCCCTTCCCATTGCTGGCAGGGACAGGAAGAGAGATGGGGGAGACCCCCACCCTATCCGGCCCACCCTGCAGCCCCCATCTTTCCCTCGGTCACACAGGGAAAGGCTGGGCTGGCCGGCCAAGGGGCCTGGTGGTGCCCCCACCACGGGGCTGTCAGTCTGGGTTTGCAAGCTGCAGCTTTCATCTGCGAGAAGCTGCCTTCCCAGAGGATTTGATACTCTCAGGTTCCCAGTGGCGAGATAATTGAGGAGGGAGTGACAGGGAGATGGAACGGAATCCTCTCCGCTGTGGAAAAGGCTTGGTCACGCCTGCCTCTTCCTGCCTCCAGCTGCCTCTTCCAGCCCAGGCCTGCATTTGGTGGCCCAGAGCCCTGGGAAAGGACAGGACAGGGGCCAAGATGAGGGAGCTGAGGAGTCGGACTGACCTGGGTGCAAACCTGGGCTCTGCCATTTCTAAGCTATGTGACTTTGGGCAAGTTACTTAACCTCTCTGGGTCCCAGTACTGAGCACACACTAATACTGCCTTCATAGGCTTTTGGTGAAGATCAAACGAAAGAATGTGTGGGCAGCCCCTCCTGTGAGCCTGGCACCTGGTGAGTGCTCAGTAATGAAGGCTGCTCTTGAATAAAACTAGTTGCGTCAAGTCAATTTCAACTCATGGTGACCCCATATGTATCAGAATAGAACTGCCTTCGGTAGAGTTTTCAGCTGTTGATTTTTCGGAAGTAGATCATGAGGCCTTTCTTCCGAGGTACCACTGGGTGGATCTAACCTCCATCCTTTTGCGTTGCAACACATTAACCATTTGCACCACCCAGGGCCCGTTTCTGCTCCTGCCTCCTCGTAGGCAGAACTCAGGCGGAAGCTGTCCCCGGGAAGGAGACTGGCATTTGTGAAGAGCTCACAGGGCACCAGGCCCTGAGCTCATTGCTACACCTGCCCTGCCCGGAAGGAAGTATTAAGTGGGGTTGGTTGGTTTGTTTGTTTTTGTCAATTTTATTGTAGTAAAAAAAAATGCACCAAAACATTTGCAATTTTAACCACTCTTAGGCATACAATTCCCGCGACATTAATTACATTTGCCGGGGGCAAGATGGTGCTCTAGGCAGAAGCACCACGCAGTCCCTCCACAGCAAAGATCCGAAAAACTAAGCCTAACAGAGAATCAACAATCCTGAAACCCTAGAACACCAAATGAAGAGATAAAGAACTCAGCCAAACACCAAACGGAGTGAGAATACTAAAAGAGAACGGAGAGCGAGGAGAGACTCATGCAGAGATTCCTTACCAGCTAACACAGCGTGGATCCACCATCTTGGATTCCTATCGGAGACCAGCGAACGGGAGAGCAGCCTTGCAGAGCATCCGGTGGGAGACAGAACGACCGGTAAACTGTGGGGTGCGCTTTCCCACCCCCTACACCTCTCCGCCTCGGCTGGGGCTCCCCTGCTTTCTGTGGCCAGGGTCCCTGGGCTGGGGGGCGCGGGTGCTTGGATTCCGCGCGCCCAGGCTGGCGGCTTTCTGAGAGTCGTTTGCTGGCCGCTGGCGAAACTTTTTCTGCCGCCTCCCCCTCCTTTTGCCTGGGTGCCTGGTTCCGAGTGCCGTCTTTGCTCTCTCCTGCAGGGCTGTGGGGCTGCGTTCGGGCATATGGCTGCTTCCAGGTCTGGGCTGCCGCGTGGGTGAGATCCCGGGGCCTTTGTTCATTTGCCCCTCTGCTTTCCGTGGTCAGGGTCCCTGGGCTGGGGGGTGCGGGTGCTTGGATTCCACGCGCCCGGGCTGGCAGCTTTCTGAGAGCCGTTTGCTGGCCGTTGGCGGGGCTTTTTCTGCCGCCTCCCCCTCCTTTTGCCTGGGTGCCTGGTTCCGAGTGCCGTCTTTGCTCTCTCCTGCGGGACTGTGGGGTTGCGTTCGGGCGTATGGCTGCTTCCAGGTCTGGGCTGCCGTGCTGGTGAGATCCTGGGGCCTTTGTTCGTTCACCCCTCTGCTTCCCGTGGCCACAGTATCTTAACCCTGAGACTGCTGGCTTCTTGGAATTCGCGCCCCTGAGTGGGGGCTCTCTGGGTCCCATTTGTTGGCACTGACTGCTGGTGTTGCTTTTTTTTTTTTTTTTAAATTTTATTTTTCTTCTTTTTTTGATTAGTTTTGTCATCTTTTCCCTCTTTTTCCCTTTTGTCTTTCTTCATTGCTTAATTTCTCGTCTCTCTATCTCTTCCTTCTCTTTCTGATCCCTGAATACCAGGCGATGTATGCCTCTGTACCTTCTGGCCAGGCTGTGCTGTGAAAACTGAGACCGACTCCCCCAGACCTCATAGCTGCATCGGTGGGATCCCTGGGAACTTTGCAGTTCTTTAACTTTTCTGATTTTTATTTGTTCATTCTTTCCTTTTCTTTCTCTTCCCCCTTCTGGTTTCCTCCATCCCATAGTCTCTCATCTGTACATTCCAACGACAAGCTCCCCTAGCATTCTTTTATGTTTGTATGCTTTTTGCTCCTCCTCCTCTCTCCTCTCTCCCATATCCAGCTTAGCTTCACACATAACCATCTTCCCACTGCATCTTACCTACCTGCACCGTGCACTAGACATCACACCACCAAGCTGTGCAGGCACGCCCTATTGGAACCTGCCCAGCACTGATTACCGACCGTCCTGGTGGCTGCGGTGAGTGCCACAAGCAACCCGTCCCAGTGGCTCCTCCTCAGCTAGATCTGCCCAGCTGTACCACAAGGACGAAACAAACAAACAAAAAAAAAAAACTACAATCAATAAACTAGAGAAATATCTACTGAATGCCCCGAAAACAGCAAACAATATCAAAACATTTACAAAAACAAGACAAGATGGCTCCAATAGGCGTCCAAATTAAAACACCAGATAACTCTCCTGTGGAAGAAAATGCACTAGAAGTACCTGATAGGGAACTCAAATCACTAATACTCGGAATTTTCCAAGAACTGAGGCAAAAAGCTGACAAACATGAGGAAAAAATAGACAAATTTATGGAAAATACAGACAAAAAATTGGAAGAATTCAGGAAGATGATGCAGGAACAAAATGCCAAAATAAATTCACAACTCAAAATTATACAAAAACAACAATTAGAAATCCAAAAGATAAACAAAAAGATTTCAGAAATGGACGGTGTCATAGAAGGGCTGAGAAGTAGATTTGAAACCATGGAAGACAGGATCAGTGGAACTGAAGACAAACACCTGGATACAACTTTGTTTCAGGAAAACTCAGAAAAAAGAACAAAGAAAAATGAAGAGACCCTGAGAGTTATGTGGGACACAATTAAAAGCAAAAACTTACGAGTGATTGGCATACCAGAACGGGGGAGAAAACAGAAAACACAGAGAGGATCACTGACGAACTGCTGACAGAAAACTTTCCCAATATCATGAAAAATGAAAAGCTGGCCATCCAAGAAGCTCAACGAACCCCATATAGAAGAGGCCCCAAAAGAAAATCACCAAGACATATCATATTCACACTCACTAAAACTAAAGACAAACAAAGAATCTTGAGAGCAGCTCGTGAAAAACAAGAAGTCACATACAGAGGAGAAACAATAAGACTAAGCTCAGATTATTCGGCAGAAACCATGCAGGCAAGAAGGCAATGGGATGACGTATATAAAATCTTGAAAGAAAAAAATTGTCAGCCAAGAATAATATATCCTGCAAAACTCTCATTCAAATTTGATGGTGAAATTAGGTAATTTCCAGATAAACAGAAACTAAAGGAATATGCAAAAGTCAAACCAAACTTACAAGAATTATTAAAGGGAGTTCTTCGATCTGAGGACAAACAGCTTCAGCCCTCAGGCAGGACCTAGGACCTAGGACACAGGTTCACATGAACCAGATACCATTCTAGGAACTGAACTACAGAGGACTTTCCAAAAACAAAAGAAATACAACAGGGAATCAGAGAAATCAATCAAAGGATGACAACAACATCAAAACAATGAAAGAGGGAACAAACGGCATAGGTATAGAACCTTCTAAAGGAGAGGAAGGCAAGGTGATACCAAGTAAGGGTAGACTGCTTCAAAATTATAAAGATAAGGGTAAAATTCATGGTAACCACAAAAAAAGTTAACAAACCAACTCATAAAAATAAAGACGAAAAACATAAAGTCTCAACAAAAACAAAACCTACAAAAACAAAAGAAATGAACACAAAATCCACAAACAAAAGCAACTCAGCACAAGAGAGTAAGAAGAACAAAGAAAACTTCAGCATCACAAAAAAAAGCACTACAAAATGACAGCAACAAACTTCCATCTATCAATAATTACACTGAACGTAAATGGACTCAATGCACTCATAAAGAGACGGAGAGTGGCAGAATGGATAAGAAAACAGGATCCATCAATTTGCTGTCTACAAGAGACACACCTTAGAAACAAAGATGTGAATTTATTAAAAATCAAATGTTGGAAAAAAATATATCAAGCTAACAACTATCAAAAAAGAGCAAGAGTGGCAATTCTAATCTCAGATAAAATAGACTTTAAAACAAAATCTACCATAAAAGACAAAGAAGGACACTATATAATGATTAAGGGGATGATCCATCATGAAGACATAACCATAATAAATATCTATGCACCCAATGACAGGGCTCCAAAATACATAAAAAAAACTCTAACAGCACTGAAAAGAGAAATTGACAGTTCCACAATAATAGTAGGAGACTTCAACACACCACTCTCAGTAAAGGACAGAACAACTAAAAAGAAACTCAGCAAAGATACAGAAGACCTAAAGGACACAATCAGCCAACTGGACCTCATAGACATATATAGAACAATCCATCCAACCGCTGCAAAGTACACATTCTTTTCCAATGCACATGGAACGTTCTCCAGAATAGACCACATCTTAGGCCACAGAGCAATCCTCAACAAGATCCAAAATGCTGAGATAATTCACAGTATCTTCTCTGACCACAATGCCATCAAGGTAGAAATTAACACTAGAAAGAGCAAGGAAAAAAAATCAAACACATGGAAACTGAATAATACTCTGCTTACACATCAATGGGTAATAGAAGAAATCAGAGATGGAATTAAAAAATTCCTAGATTCAAATGAAAATGAAAACACATCATACCAAAACCTTTGGGACACAGCAAAGGCAGTCCTCAGAGGACAATTTATAGCAATAGATGCACATATCAAAAAAGAAGAAAGGGACAAAATCAAAACATTAACTATAGAACTCAAACAAATAGAAAGAGAACAACAAAAAAAGCCTACAACCACTGGAAGAAAGGAAATAGTAAAGATCAGAGAAGAAATAAATGAAATAGAGAACAGAAAAACAATAGAAAGAATCAACAAAACCAAAAGTTGGTTCTTTGTAAGAATCAACAAAATCGACAAACCACTGGCCAGTCTGACAAAAGAAAAACAGCAGAAGGCACAAATAACCCAAATAAGAAATGAAATGGGGGACATTACAACAGACCCAACTGAAATAAAAAGGATTATAACAGAATATTATGAAAAACTATATTCCAACAAATTTGAAAACTTAGAGGAAATGGATGAATTTCTAGAAACATACGGCCTACCCAAACTACAACAAAGTGATATTGAAAATCTGAACAGACCCATAACAAGAGAAGAGATTGAAAAGGTAATAAAAAAACTCCCAACCAAAAAAAGTCCTGGCCCAGATGGCTTCACTGGAGAATTCTACAAAACATTTACAGAAGAGCTTGTACCAGTTCTACTCAAGCTATTTCAGAGCATAGAAGAGGAAGCAACACTTCCAAATTCATTCTATGAAGCCAGCATAACCCTGATACCAAAACCAGGCAAAGACATCACAAAAAAAGAAAATTACAGACCAATATCTCTCATGAATATAGATGCAAAAATTCTGAACGAAATTCTAGCCAATAGAATTCAGTATCATATCAAAAAAATAATACACCACGACCAAGTAGGATTCATACCAGGTATGCAAGGATGGTTTAACATTAGAAAATCCATCAACGTAATCCACCACATAAATAAAAGGAAAGAAAAATATCACATGACCATCTCAATTGACGCAGAAAAGGCATTTGACAAAGTCCAACACCCATTCCTGATAAAAGCTCTCAATAAAATAAGTATAGAAGGGAAATTTCTCAACATCATAAAGGGCATCTATGCAAAACCAACAGCCAACATCATTCTTAATGGAGAGAGGCTGAAAACATTCCCCTTGAAAACAGGAACAAGACAAGGATGCCCTTTATCACCACTCCTATTTAACATTGTGCTGGAAGTTCTAGCTAGAGCAATAAGGCAAGAGAAAGAAATAAAGGGCATCCAAATTGGTAATGAAGAAGTTGAACTGTCCCTGTTTGCAGATGATATGATACTATACATAGAAAACCCTAAAGACTCCACGAGAAATCTACTGGAACTAATAGAAAAATTCAGCAGAGTAGCAGGATACAAGATAAACATTCAAAAATCAGTTGGATTCCTATACACCAGTAAAGAGAACGATGAAAAGGAGATCAGGAAATCAATACCATTTTCAATAGCCCCTAAAAAGATAAAATACTTAGGAATAAATCTGACCAGGAATGTAAAAGACCTATATAAAGAAAACTACAAAACACTGCTGCATGAAACCCAAAGGGATCTACATAAATGGAAAAACATACCATGCTCATGGATAGGCAGACTCAACATTGTGAAAATGGCAATTCTACCTAAAGCAATCTACAAATACAATGCAATCCCGATACAAATACCAGCAACATTCTTCAAAGAGATGGAAAAACTAATTATTAACTTTATATGGAAAGGGAAGAAACCCCGAATAAGTAAAACACTACTGAAGAAGAAGAATAAAGTTGGAGGACTCACACTACCTGACTTGAGAACCTACTATACCGCTACAGTACTCAAAACAGCCTGGTACTGGTACAACAACAGAGACATTGACCAATGGAACAGAATTGAGAACCCAGATGTAAATCCATCCACCTACGGTCACCTGATCTTTGACAAGGGCCCAAAATACATCAAATGGGGAAAAGACACTCATTTTAACGAATGGTACTGGCAAAACTGGATATCCATTTGTAGAAAAATGAAACAGGACCCATACCTCACACCATATACAAAAACTACTTTTAAATGGATCAAAGACCTGAATATAAAGCCTCAAACTATAAAATTCATAGAAAAAAAAATAGGACCAACACTTCAGGCCTTAATACATGGCATTAATACAAACCATAAACATCAACACAAAAAACCCAACAGATAAACTAGATAACTGGGATCTTCTAAAAATCAAACATCTATGCTCTTCAAAAGACTTCACCAAAAGTGTCAAAAGAGAACCTAAAGACTGGGAAAAAATTTTTGGACAGTACAAGTCAGACAAAGGTCTAATCTCCATAATCTACAAGAAAATCCAACACCTCTACAACAAAAAGACAAACAATCCTATGAAAAAATGGGCAAAGGAAATGAACAGACACTTCACCAAGGAAGACACTCAAATGGCCAACAGACACATGAGGAAATGCTCGCGATCACTAGCCATTAGAGAAATGCAAATTAAAACCACAATGAGATACCATCTCACCCCGGCATTACTGGCACGAATCAAAAATACTGGAAATAACAAATGTTGGAGGGGCTGCGGGGAGATGGGAACTCTTATACACTGCTGGTGGGAATGCAAAATGATACAACCATTTTGGAAAATGATATGGCGTTTCCTCAGAAAGCTAGAAACAGACATACCATTCGATCCAGCAATCCCACTCCTAGGAATATATCCTAGAGAAATAAGAGTCATCACTCGAATAGACATATGCACACCTATGTTCATGGCAGCATTGTTCACAATAGCAAAACGATGGAAACAACCTCGATGTCCATCAACAGATGAATGGATACACAAACTATGGTACATACACACAATGGAGTACTATGCAAAGAGAAAGAACAACAATGAATCTGTGAACCATCTCATAACATGGATGAAACTGGAAGACATTATGCTGAGTGAAATAAGTCATTCACAAAAGGACAAATACTGTATGAGACCTCTATTGTAAAAACCCATGAAAAAATTCACATGCAAAATGTAACAATCCTTGTTGGTTACCAGGGATGGGAGGGGAGTGGGGGGAAATACTAAATAGGTAATAGATAAGTGGTAACTTGGGTGAGAGGTGAGATAGTACACAGTACAGGGGAAACTAACACAACCTGCACAAGGAAAGGTCATGGAGGCCCTATAGACACATCCAAACCCCCCGAGGGACTGAGTTGTTGGACGGAGGGCTCTGGGGACCATGGTCTCGGGGAACATCTAGCTCAATTGGCATGACACTACTTATAAAGATAATGCTCTACATTCTACCTTGGTGAGTAGTGTCTGGGGTCTTAAAAGCCTATGAGCGGCCATCTAAGATACTCCACTGGTCTCATCCCTTCGGGAGCAAGGGAGAATGAAGAGAACAGGATACAAGGAAAAGATTAGTCCAAAGGACTAATTGACCACAGCTACCAAGGCCTCCACCAGACTGAGTCCAGTACAGCTAGATGGTGCCCGGCTACCACCAATGACTCCTCTGACCAGGATCACAACAGAGGGTTCTGGACAGAGCTGGAGAAGGATGCAGAGCATAATTTTAACTCCCAAAAAAAAAAAAAAAAAAAAAGACCAGATTTACTGGCCTAAAGAATACTAGAGAAACCTCAAGAGTGTAGCCCCCAGACAGCCTTTCAGCTCAGAGGTGAAGTTACCTTTGAGGTTCGATGTTAAGCCTGGGAGTGGACAGCCCAGTAAAACTAAATGG
This sequence comes from Dugong dugon, assembly GCA_030035585.1. NCBI lineage: Eukaryota > Metazoa > Chordata > Mammalia > Sirenia > Dugongidae > Dugong > Dugong dugon. The sequence goes on from CM057471.1 coordinate 75,655,744, forward strand.
GACTAACGAGGTAGAGGAGTCCGGTGACAAAGGCCAGAAGGCAGAGGGGGAGTAGGAAACTGATGATAAGGAACACAAATTGAATAAGGACACTCTCGATGTAATTACATTTGCCATCTTGTGCAACCATCTCCACTATCCAGTTCCAAAAGTCTTCCAAACAGAAACTCAGAACCCCTTAAGCAATAACCCATTCCCTCTCCCACGTGGACCTGGTAACCACTAATCTACTTTTGCCTCTATGCCTTTGCCTATTCTAGATATTTTATATAAGTGGGATTATCCAATTATTTGTCCATTTGTGTCTGATTTATTTTCAATTGTTTGGTGTTTGGTTGTGTGTGGTTGGTTTGTTTAATAGGTGAGACTCAGAGAGAGTGAGCAATTTGTCCAACAGCACACAGCAGGAAGGTCATGGGGGGTGGGAGGGTGGGATCCTCTCTCAGCCAGCTCAGAAGGCCCAGATCTTCTCCTAAACCACATCCACTGGGGAAGAGAAATCTTTCCTGCCCCCTAGTGGCAGCCTGCCGCAGACCCTGCACTTGGCAAAAGTGGGGAGACCGGGACACCCCTTCACCCAGCAGCCCTAGGAGGGCCCCTTGTTCCTCACAGCCACCCGTCCCTCCAGGCTTCTTCCTATCATGCTTTTCTACCCCCCTCCACCCCATCCTTGGTGTGACCTCAGAACTATGCCCAGAGCCTCAGACAAAACCCCAGGAGAGACACAGAACCCAATCACCTGTCATTAAATGTCCTCGAGAGTGGTGGCTGTAACCAAGAGGAGGAATATGAAAAGAATTCAGAACAGAATGAAGCAGTAAACTGATGAACTGAATCCAATCAGCTAGGAGAGGGTCTGGGTGGGGGCCTGTGGGCTGGCATGAGCAGACAGGAGAAAGAAGGGCTGAGGAACACATCTTGGAGGGCCGGAGCCCCCCTCTGGAAGACATCGACATTTTGACTGCACCAGGGCTCCAATGCCCCTGGAGGTTGTGGGTAAGGATGTGGGTTACACTGGTCCTTATGCCATTCAGCCAGCTGGGAGGGTAACCCCAAAATTGCTGGGCATGGCAAAATCATTTCCATGGTAGGTAAGCCCAGGAAGGTTTAGAATTAAGTACTGTCCAGACATGTTTAAGAGACTCAGAATAATAATATCAATATTTTTATTCAAGGGTGTGCATGTTAGGTGGGCTTGGTATTTGTAACATTCAGGAGATTTTTGCTGATCAAAGTACTGGATCAGCCTTGTGATTCTAATTTAAAATCTGAGATGGAGTACCTGATTTACACTTGGGATTTTAAGATGAACTCTTAGGAAGTTTGGAAACAGCACTGGAAGTCACCACGTCAATAAGTTCAGTTCATTAGAAGCACAAAAGATGTACTTCAATCTGGAAAGAGGTTGGTTTCTCTGTCAAGCACTTGAAGTACTTAAAATAAAACTGAATATGTTAAATTTATTTATGCAGTCTAAAAGGTTTAAAGGGGCTTATTAGCTAGTTGTGTAAATGGGACCAAGCAGTAATCGAATGGCCCTTAAAATGGATTTTCCACTGGTGCTAGATTTATAAATAGAATAGTAAGATATGTAAAGTGAACGTAAAAACGTAAGAAAACAGCGTTTTTGAATGTGTAACATTCATGAATCAAATGTTAATTTTCAAAATCAAAGTCATCGTCCGAGTTATCTTTTCTGAGCACAAAAACCACCCCGGGGAACATCAAACACTCACATGATATGTCCCTGTCCCCATTCAAAACTTATCCCTCCTTCGTACCGGAACTGCTGTGTCCCTTCCCAAGAAGTGAGCTCCCCAGGGACAGGCTCAGCCTCAGGCACAGGTGTAGGGCTCACATCTCACCTTGGAGGGAAACAGTTGGGCCTTTAAGGATCAGAGCCTTCTAAAGGTAGTCAGCAGGTCTTTAATGGAGGGACTGTGCCAGGAGCCATTAGTTAACGCTCTCACTCAAGCAGGGGAAAAAGACAATGAACTTGGACAATATCCAGAAAGTGTTCAAGGTACTGAACAAGGTACCAACAGCTAATATTGCTATGGTGCTTGTTACACTCTAGGGATGGTGCTGAAGCTTTGGATATATTTAACTCATGCAATCCTCATAATGACCCATTGCACAGATGAGGAAATTTAGATACAGAGCTGGTGTGTGGCAGAGCTGGGACTTGACCCTGAAAAGCCTGTCTGTAGAACCTACACTTTTCATCAAGCTCCTATTCTTCAGCATCTCACTTCATCCACCTCTGTGAACTAGACATTGTTCCATTTTGCAGATCAGTCAACTGAGGTTCAGGGAGTCTAGAACCTCATCCTAGGCTGTACGACCAGCACAGGACAGAGGAGGGACAGAGACCTAGGAGCTTCTGGTCTTCCTGACCTCTGCGCAGCAGAAGTCCAGTGGGGGAGACGGACTTTCAATAGACATTCCTTGTAGAGTTTTGTGATTATAGTCGTGGCCAGAGTTTTGCAGGCGAAAAGCAAGGCTCGGAGTGCACGTAGCAGACAGATCTGGCCTTGTCTGGGGTTGAGGAGGTGTGCCCAAGGAGGTGGTGTTTAAGCTGAGACCTGAACTGTGATCCTGCCAGGCAAAGTGTGTGTGTGTGTGTGTGTGTGTGTATAGGTGTGTGTGCATGCATGCACATGTGTGCGGGCGAAGGAGTGAGAGCAGAGCATACATGCCTGCAGAGGAACAGCCCCTGTGAAGACCTGAGGGAGGAGGGTTCTGGAGGGGGGCCAATGTGAGTGGAGACCAGGTGGATGCAGGGAGCAAGGCGGGGTACAGGCTGGAGAGGGGAGGGCCAGGTCGGGCAGCCCCGGGAAAGTGTATCATGACTTTGGACTTTCTCCTAAGGATAACGGGAGGGTGCTGAAGGCATCTGAGCATGGAAGAGATCATCAGACTCGTGGTTATAAGTGATCCCTTACTAGAGAGCAGCAGGACGAGACAGGGAAGTTAGAGGGGGCTGCCACTGTCATCCAGGGGAGGGTCTGGGGCCTGGGTCAGGCTAGTGTCACCGAGACTGAGTGGGGTGGGCCCACTGGAGAGGGGTTTAGGAAGCAAGCTAGACAGAGTTTGGTAAGAGTGGGCATCATGAGCAGCCCCCTGGCCAGGCTGGGCCACAGGCACCTCACCGCGTGGATCCCCTGACCTGCCACCCCAGAGCCCAACTCCTAGATGGGAGTGCAGTGGGCTGGCCATGGGACAGAGAAGCATGGCCCCTGGGCCCCCAGCCTCAGTCGCACCCCCAAGCGTTGCCCGAGGTGCCCTCACAGCGACCTGAACTGCTTAACTCCTCCCAGAGGAGCCCAAGTAATTCAGTCTCTGTGTTTACTCCTGCAGTGAGCGCCTCTGAATCTTTCATCTTGACTGCTGACTGTATCAAAATTCCCGTGGTAATTGGATCAGGTGCAGTATTTTCCATGAGGATATTAAATCAGACCTTCTGCCCGCGTCCAGAGCGATCCGTTTCAGAATATAAAGATGGAGAAGATGACATTACCTAAGGTATTTTTTCTCCTTTAAACTCCCGCCCCCACCCCAATCATGACAGTTCTTTGTTGTCTAATAAATTGGGTCGTCTCCCCCCTGCTTATTAGCCAAAGGAAAGGAAAGATTCTTGTGGACTGGAAGAGGGAGACCAGGGGGCATGAGGGAGAGGGGCAGGGGGTGTGGAGTGACAGGGCCTGGGATTGTCCCACCTTCAGGGGACCTGTGGGCCCAGGCAGAGTCCCCAATGGAGGAAGAGAGTCAAACCAGCCACTTCCCATCCCCATCTCCCCATCAGGTCCCAGGGATGGCCACATGGCAGTGGGCAGGGAGGTGGCTGTGGGGCACTCAACTAGGGTGGGAGGTCAACCACCTTTACCCCCATGATCAGCTTCAGGAAGGGACATTTTGACTGTAGGCTGGAGAAAGGCTCATGGACGTGGAAAGACTCGGGGTTGGGAGGGAGTTGGAAAGAAGCTCAGAGACATTTAATTGTAAAAAGGGAAAGAGAGAGAGAGTATTAAGGTCACATTAGAGGCTGATAAGGCCACATCAAAACGTCTCTGTCAAAATGCCGTGTTACACAGTGGAAAATAGTTTGGCAGGGTCTCAAAATTCAACAAAGAGTTACCATCTGACTCAGCAATTCCACTCCTAGGTATGTACCCATAAGAATGGAAAACAGGTGTTCACATAAATACTTTGCACATGAGTGTTCATAGCGGTATTATTTACAATAGCTAAAAGGTAGAAACAACCCAGATGTCCATCAACGGCTGAATGGAGAAACAAAATGTGTTGCATGCATGCAATGGAATATTATTCAGCCACAAAAAGTAATGAAGTACTGATTCATGCTACAGTGTGGCTGAACCTCAAAAACATGCTAAGTGAAAGAAGCCAGACACAAAATGTCACATACTGTATGATTCCATTGATATGAAATGTCTAGAATAGGTAAATCCACAGAGACAGAAAGCAGATTAGTGGTTCCCAGGTGTTATGGGGAAGGCAAATAGAGAGCGACTGCTTAATGGGTATGGGGTTTCCTTTTGGGGTGATGACAATATTTTGGAAGTAGATTGAGATGGTGGTTGCATAGCATCATGAATATACTAAATGCCACTGAATAGTTCAATTTAAAATGGTTAATTTTACATTGAGATAGCAAATTCTTGTTATATATTTTTTTACCACACTAAAAAGTAATTTCATGTTATGTGAATTTCACCTCAATTAAAAAAAAAATTAATGCCATGTGCCTTAGTCATATAGTGCTGCTATAACGGAAATACCACAAATAGATGGCTTTAACAAAGAGAAATTTATTCTCTCACAGTCTGGTAGGCTACAAGTTCAAATTCAGGGCATCAGCTCCAGGCGAAGGCTTTCTCTCTCTGTCGGCTCTGGAGGAAGGTTCTTGTGATGTATCAGTCTTCCCTTGGTCTGGGAGCTTCTCCACACAAGAACTTAAAAGGACGCGCTGTGCTCACAGCATTGCTTTCTTGGTGGTATGAAGTCCCCATGTCTCTCTGCTCGCTTCTCTCTTTTATATCTCAGAAGAGATTGGCTTAAGACACTAATCTTACAGACCTCGTCAATATAACTGCCACTAATCCATTTCATTACATCATAGTGATAGGATTTACAACACATAGGGAAATCATAGCAGATGACAAAATGGTGGACAATCATACAATACTGGGAATCATAACCTAGCCAAGTTGACAGACATTTTGGGGGGACACAGTTCAATCCATGACACCATGTTACCTGCCATTACTATATTTTCAATTGTTCAACCAGTATTGTTTGAGCCTCTGTTATGTGCCAGGCACTGATCTAGGCCCCGAGATGTAACAATGAACAAAACAAAGATCCTGTCCTTGGGTGCTGACATTAGAGACGGGGAGACAGATGATAAATGCACCACCTGGTATGTTAGACGGTGCTAAGTGCTGGGAGAAAACTGAAGCAGGGAAGGGAGGTGGGGAGTGCGGGTCAGAGCACGTCTCACCGAGATGGTGACATCTGAGCTGAGACTAGAAGGAGGAAAACACATCTGGGCAAGCATGGAGGTGGGAATGGGAGATGCCCACCTTGTCCTAGAAACAGCAAGGAGGCCTGGTGTGGCGGGAGTAGAGACCACGGCAGGGCCTGTCAGGACCTCAGCTTTTACTCTCAGTGAGCTGAGAGCAGAGGAGGGTTGTGGCCTGACAACAGGATATCCCTGCTGCTGGGTGCAGGATGGACTGTAGGGAGGCAAGGGCCAGCACAGGGACTCCAGGTGGATGGCCAACACAGCCACCTAGGTAAAAGTCAATGATGGGAGACGCAAATTAAAACCACAAAAGATATCAGTATATAGCCACCAGAAGGGCTAAAATTAAAAAGACAGATAACACCAACTGTTGGCACAGAGACAGAGCAACTGGAACTCTCACACATTGCTGTTGAAGAATAAAACGGCATGGCCCCTTTGACAAACCATTTGGCAGTTTTTTTAATAAAGGTTTTTAAACATACACCTATCCTATAACCCAATAATTCTACTCCCAGGTATATGCCAAAGAGAAATGAGTGCTTATATTCACAAAAAGACTTGCACAAGAATCTCCTTAGCAGCTTTATTCACAATGGCCAAAAATTGGAAGCAACCTAAATGTCCATCCACAGGAAAATGGATAAACAAATTGTGGTATATTTACACATTGGAATACTACACAGCAATGAACAAGAACAAACCTCTGATATACATGATGGCATGGATGAATCTCATACACATTAATGTCAAACAAGCAAGAAAACAGACACAAGAGTACATATTACATGATTCCATTTACCTGAAGTTCTAGAACCTGCAGAGTGATCTATGGTGATAGAAGACAGAATAGTGGCCTCCTATGGAGTGGTAGTGGACAGGAAGGGGGCACAAAAGAACTTTAAAGGGTGACAGAAGTGTTCTTTATCTTGATATTGTTGGTGTTTTTGCATGTGCGTACATATGTAGACATTCACTAAGTGCAGTGCTTCGAATTTGTGCATTTTACTGAATGTAAACTTGATCTCAAAAGAAAGTGGTCAAATTAAAACCACAGTGAGATACTACCTCACACCCACAAGCATGGCTATTAGGAGTTCCTGGGTGGCTCAAATGGTTAAGCACTCGATTACTAGCTTAAAAGCTGATGGTTCAAGCCCACCCAGACATGCCTTGGAAGACAGGGCTGGCTATCTACTTCCAAAAGGTCACAGCCTTGAAAACCCTATAGAGCAGTTCTATTCTGCACACATGGGGTCACTATGAATCAGAATTGGCTCGATAGCAACCAACAAACAATAGGATGGCTATTATCAGAAAAATGGAAAATAACAATTATTAGTGAGGATGCAGAGGAATTGAAATACTCATATTACTGGTGGGATTGTAAAATGGTACACCAGCTGTGGTTGTAAATTTTTTTTTGATGCTTCCTAAAAAAGTTAAACACAGAATTACCATATGATCCATTCCTAGGTGTATACTCAAGAGACTTGAAAGCAGGACCTCAAATAGATACGTGTACACCAGTGTCAGTTTGTCGTACTGTGGTAGCTTGCATATTGCTGTGATGCTGAAAGCTATGCTACTAGTATTTCAAACACCAACAGGATCACCCATGGTGGACAAGTCTTCAGCAGAGCTTCCAGACTAAGACTAGGAAGAAAGACCTGGTGGTCTACTTCTGAAAAAACTGGTCAGTGAAAACCTTATGAACAGCAGCAGAATATTGTCTGATACAGTGCTGGAAGATGAGCCCCTCAGTTTGGAAGCCACTCAAAATACAACTGGGTAAGAGGTGCCTCCTCAAAGTAGTGTAGACCTTAATGATGTGGATGAAGTCAAGCTTTCGGGACCTTCATTTGCTGATGTGATATGACTCAAAATGAGAAGAAACAGCTGCAAACATCCATTAATAATCGGAACGTGAAATGTATGAAGTATGTATCTAGGAAAACTGGAAGTTGTCAAAAGTGAAATGGAACACCGAAAGATCAACATCCTAGGCGTTAGTGAGCTGAAATGGACTGGTACTGGCCATTTTGAATCAGACAATCATATGGTCTACTATGCCGGGAATGACAAATTGAAGAGGAATGGCAACACATTCATCATCAAAAAGAACATTTCAAGATCTATTCTGAAGTACAGTGCTGTCAGTGATAGGGTAATATCCATATGCCTACAAGGAAGACCACTTAATACCACTGTCTTAGTCATGTAGTGCTGCTGTAACAGAAATACCATAAGTGGTTGGCTTTAACAAAGAAAAGTTTATTTTCTCACAGTAACATAGGCTAAAAGTCCAAATTCAGGGCATCAGCTCCAAGGGGAGCCTTTCTCTCTCTGTCGGCCTTCTTCTCATCAGTGTTCCCCCAGACTAGGAGCTTTTCCGCGCTGGGACCCCAAGTCCAAAGGACACGCTCGCTCCTGGCACTGCTTTCTTGGTGGTATGAGGTCCCCCTGTCTCTCTGCTCACTTCTCTCTTTTATATCTTGAGAGATTGCCTCAGGACACAATCCAATCTTGTAGATTGAGTCCTGCCTTACTAACACAACCGCCACCCATCCTCCCTCATTAACATCTTAGAGGCAGGATTTACAACATATAGGAAAATCACACAATACCGGGAATCATGGCCTAGCCAAACTGATACACACATTTTTTGGGGGACATAAGTCGATCCATGACAACCACTATTATTTAAATTTACACACCAACCACTAAGGCCCAAAAATGAACAAATTGAAGATTTTTACCAACTTCTGCAATCTGAAACTGATCAAACATGCAACCAAGATGCATTGATAATTACTGGTGATTGGAACGCGAAAGTTAGGAACAAAGACGAAGGATTGGTAATTGGAAAATACGGCCTTGGTGATAGAAACAATGCTGGAGATCACATGATAGAATTTTGCAAGACCAACTACTTCTTCAGTACAAATACCTTTTGCAACAACATCAATAGTGACTATACACATGGACTTCACTAGATGGAATACACAGGAATCAAATCGACTACATCTGTGGAAAGAGACAACGGAGAACACAATATCATCAGTCAGAACAAGGCCGGGGCTGACTGTGGAACAGACCATCAATTGCTCATACGCAAGTTCAAGCTGAAGCTGAAGAAAATTAGAGCAAATCCATGAGATCCAAAGTACAACCCTGAGTACATCCCACTTGAATTTAGAGACCATCTGAAGAACAGATTTGATACACTGAACACCAATGACTAAAGACCAGAAGAGTTGCAGAATGACATCAAGAACATCATACATGAAGAAAGCAAGAGATCATTAAAAATACAGGAAATAAAAGACCAAAATGGATATCAGAAGAGACTCTGAAAGTTGCTCTTGAACATAGAGTAGCTAAAGCAAAAGGAAGAAATGAAGTCAAAGAACTGAACAGAAGATTTCAAAGGGCGGCTCAAGAAGACAAAATAAAGTGTTATAATGAAATGGGCAAAGACCTGGAGTTAGAAAACCAAAAAGAACATGCTTGGCATTTCTCAGGCTGAAAGGACTGAAGAAAAAATTCAAGACTTGAGTTGCAATATTGAAGGATTCTACGGGGAAAATACCAAACGACGCAGGAAGCATCAAAAGAAGATGGAAGGAATACACAGAGTCACTGTACCAAAAAGAATTGGTCAATGTTCAACCATTTCAGGAAGTAGAATATGATCAAGAACCAATGCTACTGTACCAAGAGGTCCAAACTGCACTGAAGGTATTGTCAAAAAACAAGTCTCCAGTAATTGACAGAATACCAATTGAGATGTTTGAACAAACAGATGCAGTGTTGGAGGTGCTCACTTGTCTCTGCCAAGAAATTTGGAAGATAGCTACCTGTCCAGTCAACTGGAAGAGATTCATATTTGTGTCCATTCCAAAGAAAGGTGATCCAACAGAATGCGGAAATTATCAAACAATATCATTAATATGACATGCGAGTAAAATTCTGAAGATAATTCAAAAGCAGTTGCAGCAGTACATTGACAGGGAACTGCCAGAAATTCAAGCTGGATTCAGAAGAGGACATGAAACAAGGGATATCACTGCTGATGTCCGGTGAATCTTGGCTGAAAGCAGAGATGTTTACCTGTGTTTTACTAACTATGCAAAGGCATTTGACTGTGTGGATCATAACAAATTATGGACAACATTGAAAAGAGTAAGAATTCCAGAACACTTAATTGTACTTATGAGGAACCCGTACATAGACCAACAGGCAGTCGTTCAAATAGCACAAGGGGAACACTGTGCAGTTTAAAATCAGGAAAGGTATGTGTCAGTGTGGTATCCTTTCACCATACTTATTCAGTCTGTATGCTGAGCAAATAATCTGAGAAGCTGGACTATATGAGGAAGAACAAGGCATCAGATTGGACAAAGACTCATTAGCCACTTCCGATATGAGGATGACGCGACCTTGCTGGCTGAAAGCACTTAACTGACGAAGATCAAAGACTACAGCCTTCAGTATGGATTGCACGTCAATATAAAGAAAACAAGAATCATCACAACCGAACCAATAAGCAACATCATGTTAAAGGGAAAAACTATTGAAATTGTCAAGGATTTCATTTCACTTAAATCCACAATTAACTCCCATGGAAGCAGCAGTCAAGAAATCAAAGGACGTATTGCACTGGGCAAATCCGCTGCCAAAGACCTCTTTAAAGTGATAGAAAGCAAAGACGTCACTTTTATTTATTTATTTATTTTTTAAGGTTTGCAAAATTATTTATTTATTTATTGTACTTTAGATGAAAGTTCACGGAACAAATAGTTTCTCATTAAACAGTTAGTATACATATTGTTTTATATGACAATGGTTAACAACCCCACGACATGTCAACGCTGTCCCTTCTCAACCTTGGGTTCCTTATTACCAGCTTTCCTTGTCCCTGGACTGTTGTGCCACATTAGTCTCATTTTGTTTTATGGGGCTGTCTAATCTTTGGCTGAATGGTGAACCTCGGGAGTGACTTCATTACTGAGCTGAAAGGGTGTCCAGGGGCCACACTCTTGGGGTTTCTCCAGTCTCTGTCAGGCCAGTAAGTCTGGTCTTTTTTTGTGAGTTAGAATTTTGTTCTCCATTTTTCTCCAGCTCTGTCCAGGACCCTCTGTTGTGATCCCTGTCAGAGCAGTCAGTGGTGGTAGCCAGGTACCATCTAGTTGTACTGGACTCAGTCTGGTGGAGGCCTGGTAGCTGTGGTCCATTAGTCCTTTGGACTAATCTTTCCCCTGTATCTTGTTTTCTTCATTCTCCCTTGCTGCCAAAGGGGTGAGACCAGTGGAGTATCTTAGATGTCGCTTTGCCGACTAAGGTGCACCCAACCCAAGCCATGGTATATTCAATCGCCTCATATGCATGTGAAAGCTGGACAATGAACAAGGAAGTCCGAAGAAAAATTGATGCCTGAATATACCATGGACTGCCAGAAGAACGATCAAATCTGTCTTGGAAGAAGTACACCCAGAATGCTCCTTGAAAGCAAGGATGGCCAGACTTTGTCTCACGTACTTTGGATATGTTATCAGGAGGAACTATCCCTGGAAAAGGACATCATGCTTGGTAAAGCAGAGGGACGGCGGGAAAGAGGAGGACCCTTAAGGAGATGGACTGACACAGTGGCTGCAACAATGGGCTCAAGCATAAAAACAGTTGCGAGAACTGGGCAGTGTTTTGCTCTGTACCTGGGGTCGCTACGAGTCGGAAATGACTCGTCGGCACCTAACAACAACAACGTTCACTGCCACTCCATCCATAATAGCCAAAAGGTGGAAACAACCCAAGCATCCATCAACAGATGAATGGATAAACACAATGTGGTATATCCATACAATGGAATATTATTCAGCCAAGGAAAGGAAGGAAGTTCTAATACATACTATGACATGGATGAACCTCAAAAATGTGATGCTGAGTGAAGTAAGTCAGACATAAAAGAACAAATATTGTATGATCTCACTTACACGAAGTATCGAGAATAGGCAAATGCATAGAGACGGAAAGTAGATTAGTGGTTACCGGTGACAGGGAAATGGGGAACATTGCTTTGGGTACTGAGTTTCTCTTTGGGGTGATGAAAAAGTTTTGGAAGCAAATACTACACAACATTGTGACTACAATCAATGCTGCTGAATTTTACACTTAAAAGTGGTTCAAATGAAAAATTTTATGTCATATGCATTTTACCATGATTTTTAAAAAGTACGATAAATGAATACTAGTAATGTGGGGAAAAAGTGGCGTAGAGAGAGAATGGTGACTCCAACCAGGTGGTAGTGTGGTAGGTGGGTAGGTGGGGGGGCAGAGAGGCCTGACTCGGAGGGGCTGGGGAAGCCGAAGCCAACCCCTGGGGCTGGGAAGAAGGGAGAGGGTCTGGCTTTCTGCCTCTGGCTGAGCAAACGAGCCCTCACTGCCCAGTAATGCCAGCCACCTTGTTGCCCTTTCCCAAGGACCCTGCCCCTGACTTTGGGTGGAGACAGCCTGGGTAAGCAGCTGCCTGCTTCGATGGGGACAGGTGGCCTGAGGAAGTGGGTGCTTATTTTGGGGACCCAGCTTGTTTATCTAATGGGGAAGGGGCTGGCAGCAAGCACCACGGGACCAGATCCCTGATTATAACTTCATAACGGGCACTAGCTCTTCGGGAGGCGCTGATATTTATGGAATAAATATGATGCAATTTATGGCCATATCTCCCTCTGATGTCCCATCTGATATGCAATTCAATTTCTTTTATTGTTTTTGGGCTTTTGCCATGGAGGAGAATGCATAAATAAATAAATATATGGGCAAATGGCAGTCGGCAGGCCATGCCCAGGGCTGCCAGCCCGCCATCTCCAGTCCCGTATTAGGCCCATCGATCACGCGTTATGAAGCTGGAGCCTGTCCCCCAGCTGGGATGGGGAGCAGACGTGCCGGTCACTTCCTGTTATTTAGGGGCCTCCGCTGTCAGGCTGCCCTGCCTGCCCTCTGCCTGCCCCTTGGCTTCGGGGTCCCTACTCGGACCAAGCCCTCGCTGCTCTGTCACTTGCTTGCAGGGACCCTTGAGGCCTCCCTCTGCCCACGGCCCAGGAGGGGTGTCTCAGCTCTTCTGCTTTCAGAGAGCACCACAGACATCTGCCCCCGACCCAGTTCTCTCATGGGAAGCCCCGAACGCCTTCCTGCTTCCATGCCAAGCCTCCAAGTTCTGCGTTGGAGTCAGACCACATCTTCAAAGCCAAGCACTGGCACCTCCAAGCTCTGGGACCATGGGAAAGTCACTTCATCCCTGAGCCTCAGTTTCCTCATCTTGAGAATGGGTGTAGCAGCCATTATCCCAGGGTTGCGGGGAGGATGGGAGGAGGTCCTGCACACAGCATGGGCACAGGGCTGGATGTCTGCTCCTTGGTAAATATGCTCAGGGTACTTCCTGTGGAGGGGCTGGGCTGCAGTGGCACTAGCACACATCATCCCTGCCCTCAGCGGGTCCCTGTGCTGAGAGTACAGAAAGGCTCAGTGGTTGACCCAGGTCCCCATCCTCTGCTGAGGGCAGGACCCCAGCCTGTGAGGAGGACACAGCTGGAGAGCCCAGGGGGCTGACTTCAAGGCTGCCCTCCACAGCTAGTCCATGGCCCCCATATCATGCCAACTCCCACACCCCATGATTTGAGTGGCTCTGCTCTGTACCCCTTGGACACTGTCCTGGAGAGATGCCACGAGCCAGCCTCTGTCCTCGAGGACCCCACCCCAGGTGCTCCCACCCTCTGGGTCTCCCCCATCTCAAGAGTGTTCTGGCTCCGCCAAGTCCGGTGCCCAGTCCAGGTCAGGATGTGGGGCCCTATGACAACCCCACAGCTATGCCCGGGGCTTCAGGCTCTATGCACCTCACCGCTCCATGAGTTCCAACCCTGTTCCTCCTCAGGCTCACACTGAGGTCTCCTCCTTGCTGGTTCCTAGGCCAGGTCTCTCTTTACCCCAGATGTCTCAGGTCTCCACAGCCTTCAGGCTAGTTCTGTGTCCTCACCCAGCCCGTGACTCTCTCTCTCTTTCTCTCTCTCTCTCTCTCTCTCACACACACCCACAAACAGGGAGGAGGAGACAGCCAGGGAAAGGGGTACGTAGGGAAGGGCGTTCAAGGCAGAGGGAACAGCATGTGCATAAATGCTCCAAAGCCTATGCAGAGCTCCCTTAACACTGGCAGAGGGTATTCTACTCAGGCACCAGTGGTGTGGACCTTGCAAAATCTGGTTTATGCTAGAAATAAGGGAGGTGGGCAGGACAAAGAGGTTGCTAAGAACATCAGAGAGAACTGGAATCAAATCCTGTCTCTGAAATCTACCACCCATGCAAATTTGGGCAAGTCACTTCCCTTCCCTGAGCCTCAGTTTCCTCATCTGTGGCATGGGGCTAATACTCTGTCCAGAATAGGATGTCTTGAGGGTGAATCTAGATGATTCTGTAGTGAGGTGTTGGGTATAGAGCCTGACTCAATGTGTGTGTGGTGGGGTGGGGTGCGGGAGGAGTAGGGGTGAGGGATCACCAGGTTCAATACACCCCTCCAACACTCCAAGTATGAGGAGGTGCAGCAAAGAGAGGATGTCCTCCAAACTGCCTCCCCCCACCCCACAGCGCCCCCTGCCGGCCTGGCTGCTTCCAGCCATCTATGGGGGTTACACTATATCCGTTGCCCCCGGGGCCCACCTGGGGGAGGCATATATTTGGCATCCTTATAGTTTTATTTTCCAGGCTGCCTCGCCATAGTCTTCTGCATAGGCCCCAGCAGGGAGCATAAATTTCCCGCGGCCTAGGCAGAGCCCCATTAGCGCAGGGCCAGGAATGCTAATCGGCTCTGTGCAGTCCCAGGCCCAGAATCCTGCCTTTCCCTGACATTTGTAAAGTTCACGTTTTCAAAATAAAACCACGTGAAGGGCGAGGTGCACTCATAGATCGCTCTCATCCTGGGCTTTTCTCCCAGTTCCTTCCCTGCCCTTGGCCTTCAACTCCCCCCTTAAAGGGCCAGCGCCATCATGTGACCCAACCCCAAGCCCCCTTCTCCACTCTGCCAGATTTCTTTCTCTCTGCCTGCAGCCTGCTTTCTATGCTTCCTTGCTTCCCTCTTTCTTTCCGTCCTCTCTCCTTCCCTCCCTGCCCTCTCCCTCCTCAACTTCTTTCATACACTCACTCATTCATTCATTCCACACTATTTATTGACAACCTACTGTATACCATGCCTGGAGTGTGTGTCTGGGACACAGTAGGAAGCACAGGGTTCTTGTCCTCTGGAACTGACAGCCTAGTCAGAAAGAGGGAATGAGGAGTGTTAGAAATGCGATGAAGAAGGTTCAGGAAAGGCATCACGGGGGGGGGGGGCATCAGGGAGGGCTTCCCTGAGGAAGTGACATTACGCTGAGGCCGAGAGGACCAGCAGGAGGTGAGAAAAGGCAGAAGAGCATTTCAAGAGGGAGGACTGGCAGGTGCAAAGGTCCTGGGATAGGAAGGAACCTGGTGTACCCAAGGGTCAGGAAGCAGCCAGTGAGGCAGGAGCTCTGGGGTCTTAGGAACTGAGGCCTGAGAGGATGCCTTTACTCAAGTGTCATGGGAATCCCTGCAGGGTTGTGCCAGACCCTGGATGGGCAGATGAGCCATCAGAAAGCTCCACTGCCAGCTGGGTGGGAGTGCATTACAGGGGCATGAGCAGAAGGAGCATGAGGGTGCATTACAGGAGCATGAGCAGAGGGGAGACCAAAGAAGGCACACCCAGGCTTGGACCCTTAAGGGTGGCTAGAGGTGCAGACAGGCCTGGATAGGGCTTGGGGCTTCCAACACTCCCAGAGGATCTCGCGGTGCTTGGATTTGAGAATCCCAAGGGCAGCTGGAGTGAGGTTGTTGCTTTTCTTGCACCTTCCTCTCCCTCACTGGGTTCTGCTGGTGACTTATAATTGCTGTTTTCTTGTCTTCAGCAGAAACAGCTTGAAAACGTAATTACTTCTGAAGGACAGCTTCCCTGCAGCCAGAACTACCAGCGAGGGCCAGTGTCCATGGCGAGCCGCTCACTCTGTCAGGAACTCTGCACCCCGTGTCACTGCTTTCTTGCACCTCAGGATCATTCAGCCCACAAGTGTCTACGTGGGGTGCAGAGAATGGAAGGGCATAGCGTAAAGAGGCCGACCCAGCCCCCGCCATCAAAGAGTTCACAGTCTGATGGGGTAGATGAGAAAATCCACCTTGGGGAAGCTAAGATGTCTAATCTACCCACAGAATGGGATCCTTGCCCCTGGCATCCCAGGAAGTGACATTACGCTGAGGCCTAGAGGACCTGTGCCCGTCTGTACATGTCGGCTGTGTATAGGCAGTGTCTGGGCTATGGCACGGCCATGTCTATGTGGGCCAGGGTCTCCTCTGGGACCCTGGACCCTGGGGGCCCAGAGGAGGTAGCAGATGAAACCGGCAGGGACCAGAGGCTGGGTCTAGGGTTGGAGGTCCTCACGGAGGAGGGGGTATCCTAGACCTCTGGGAGAGGTCTGGGGAGGAGAGGCCGCTCTAGACAGACCTCAGAGGCCATGTTCTGCCATCCCTTTATTGTATAGATGGGAATTCTGAGGCCCACAGAGGGGAAGGGACTTGCCCAAGGACACACTGAGGGAGGGGCCGAGATGGGAGAAGATGGTTCTCCTGGACACCTCCTCCAGATGACCTCTGGGCACATACTTTCACACTTAAAACCGACCTTCTTGTCTTCCCCAGGCCTGCTCCTTAGGCTGGGCCCCCTGTCTCAGGATGGCACCCCCTCCCATGTGCCCCAGCCAGAGACCTGGACGCCACCCTCATGTTCCCCTACTCTCCCATCCCCAGTGCAACTGGGGACTCTTCCTCCCATCTCTGCAACTTGCCCTCTCTCCCCCTGCCCCAGCCCACGTCACCACCACCAGGCCACCACTCTCTCCCAAGACTCCTTCGGCAGCCTCCATCACACCATGGCACCGTGGCACCGTGGCACCTTGGCACCATCGCTATGCCTCCATGCCAGCCCCTGCAGCTCATTCTCTCCATAGCAACCAGGGAGAACTTTCCGAAACCAAACCTGCTTGGGTCATGCCTCTGTGGAAAACCTTCCCAAGGCTCCCTGATGAAGTCAGGGTTCATCAGCCAGGCGTGGGGCCTCTGTGGTCTGGCCCTCACCCACCTCGCCAGCTTTGCCCCTTAACCACCTCCACTCTGCCACCTCAAACTCCAGTCTTAGCCACACTGAGCTTCCTTCAATTCCTCACTCTCTTGCCTCTGAGCCTTTCACATGCTGTTCCCTCTACCTGGATCCCTCTTCCCCACCCACTTTCCCTGGCTGCCTCCTCTTCCTCCAGGTCTCAGCTGAGATCCCACCTCCTCCAGAAAGTCTTCCCTGACCTCTCCCTACTGGGGTAGGCACCTCCTCTTTACTCTCACAGCCCTGGTGTTTACTCTGATCACCCCTTGTTATAACTACTGCTTCATTGTCTGGGCCCTCCTCCAAGTGCAGGAACAATTTTGCCATCATTCATCACTCTGTCCCCAGTGCCCAGCCCAGGGCCTGGCATGTCTGTCCAGTGATGGAGTGAGTGAATCCCTGAATGGGTGGAGAGCCTCTGTTCCCTCGTCCCCAGCCTGGCCTCTGGCCCATGCACCACCGAGAAGGGGGGCATTCTTTAGCCTTCTAGGCCCTCTCAATGGGAAGGGCTGCCCAGGGCTGACTCATCCCAGGGTTTGAGTCCAACCCGGGCTGGGCACAGCAGGGGGGTTGGGACAGTTGCTAGACTGAGTGGTGGCATGCCCAAGGCCAGTCATGTCTCTCAGCCTGTCTGAACTTGTTAACTCCGGGTAGATGTGTGCTCTGGGGAGATGCTCTGTGAGGGTGACAGCTGAGGGGCCCCCATCAGCTTCCATCAGCATGAGCCCTCCCTCCTGCTGCACCCTGCCTCCTAGCTCATCATGCAGGTCTCCACTGCGCTGTCACCTCCTCCAAGAAGCCTCCCCTGATTGTCCAAACTGAACTCACCCCCTCCCAGAGTTTATCCCTATCGACCCCTCGTTTATTTCCTATGTGGCTCTTATCATGATCAGCCAATACCTAATTCATCAGTTTGTTTTCTGTCTCCTTGATTCCCAGAGGAGCCCCGTGGGGGAGCCCCATGAGGTCTTGGCCTATCCCACCCCTGTGTCCAGGTACCCAGCACAGGGCGGGCCCACTGCAGACACTCCCTAAGGGAATGAATGAATGAGATGAGGTGAGAGGAAAGTGGAAATGAGCACAGGCTCTGGGGCCAGACACACAGCGTTCAAATCCAGGCTCCGCTGCTCACTAGCTGGGTGGTCCTGGGCAAGAGGCTGCCTCTGGCTGAGCCTCAGTTTCCCTGGCTGCAATACGGGATAACAATAACAATACTCAGTGCAGACGAAGCACTCAGCCCAGGCCTGGCGCCCAACAAGCCTCTGTGACAGCACCTTGTCGTTGCTCAGAAATGCAAGATGGTACTCCAGAGGTCAGTGCAGATGGGCTTAGGCACGGCAGCAGGGGTCTAGGGGGTGAGGGTTGGCGAATAGTCAGTCACTGACTTCCCTCTTCCCACAGTTCCCCACACAACCTCTGCAGATCCCTGGTTCTTCCCTCCTGCCCTCAGAGCCTGTCCGCAAGTGGGTGGAGTTTCCCCACTTGACAGAAGGGAAGACTGAGGTCCAGGATGCAGACAGAGAGCATAGACTTCTACAACCTCGGAGCCATATAAGGTGTGTAAATGGTATGGCGGAAGCCTCTGACCTCCTTGTCTAACTTTACAAGGAGAAGGAGAGAGAATTATCATCAGCATCAACAGCCTGAAGCTGATTCCTATGAGGCGGGGGTCAGACATGCCTCCTCTCTCCATCATCTTTACCAGTTCTGACACCAAACTTCCCCCGCACGGCACTCTCTACTTCTCTGCTGGGTTCCATAATTCACTGCAATGGCCACACAGAACTCACAGATCATACTCACAGTTATGGGGTTTATTAGGGAAGTAACAGGTTACAATTCAGTATCAGGGATGACTCAAGATACATTTCTCCCATCAGGACAGCCTCTTCTCAGCCGTGCCTGTGGGCAGGTGTCTCTCTGGCACTTGGCCTCCAAGTGCCTCAATGGCTTCTGCTTGGGCAGAGGTTCCAAAGTTCTTTAGCTCCGTCAATAAGTGCCCAGTGGCACTTACTTACTCCACCAGTAAGCCTCTGCCCGAAAGTGCTCAGTTCACTTGCTCCATGGGTTGGCACACCCACTGTAACTGCCTTACTCCATGGGTCAGGAAGCTCACTGCGCCATCTCTGGCTGGTCTCCCGGTTCTGCTGCTGTTGCTTCTCTGCCACTGCTTCTCACAGTCTTGGGCTGTCTCCAGTGTTACAGCTCTCTCTCTCTCTCTCTCTGTTTCCTGGGTCTAGGAGGTTCTCAGTGCAGGGACCCCAGGTCCAAAGGATGCTCTCCACTCCTGTCTCTTTTTCTTGGTGGTAGTGAGGTCCCCCCTTTCTGCCTCTCGGGTGGCTCATTTTAAGCCTAGTGGGATAGTAAAACTGACCAATACCCTTGTTAGGGTTACACATACCTTATTTGCATGGTCCCACCCCCACAAAGGTGCCATGCACCTTATTTGCATTATTAGCAAGCTGTCCAATCCCCTTGTGGGCCATGAGCTCTTTATTTGCACAGTCCCACCCGGTCATCTGGTGGGAGTACAAGACCATGGTTAGAAAGGTTATATAAAAGTGATCCGGGGTGTCATCAGAAGCCACCTAGACCAACACTCTCACTGTCCAGATGGGTAAACTGAGGCACCCCAGAGGGGCAGAGCCCATCAAGATACCTCAGCAGTGAATGTGAAGCTGGCCCCAACCCAGACTCCTTCCCAGGACTCCAGAGTCTGGGCCCCAAGGCTTGAGGGCCTGCTTTTCCCCTCAGACGAGTGCCCCTCCCCAGCTCTGGGCTCCAACAAGGCTGCTGCTGCGGGGCTGTCAGGTGGGATCAGCAGGGCCCTGGCCCTCTCTCTCCACATTTAATTAAAGGACGTTTCATCTCCATCCTGAAGGAATCTGTTATCTTCTGTCTTCTTAATTAACATTCATTAAGCAAATCAGAACAACAGCGTTTTCCTCCATTCTTCCTGATCCTGGAAGGTTTTAACCCTTGATGTGTGGGCTGCAGAGAGGGGATCCCACCACCTAGCTCATGGCCCCAAGCAGGAGGCCAGGCCTCTGCAGGGACTCCCCAGGTCCTCAGCTAGGGCACATCCCAGGGAGGGCACACTGGCACTGTCTTCTCTTCCTCGCCTCACTGCCTCCATGCTGGCCCCCTGGCCTCCACCCCATCCATCTTCCTAAAGGAAACTCTGACAGGACGCTCTCTGCTGCTCAAAAGCCTTCCTTGGCTCCCTGCCACAGCTAGGGCAAAGGGCAGGCCCCTCACCTAGAACTCCAGCCCTGCTGACTTCATTTCTGCACCTCACCAACCTCAAAACCCATGCTTCGCATCTCCCTGCTCTGCACCTACAGTTACTTCATCAGCCATGCCTTTCCCACTCCCCCTCCCCACATCAAGGCCCACTCCCCCAACTCTCTCAGCTGGTCCTGGGCCACATGGGTGCTCCCTGAAGCACTGGCAGCTGGCAGGGCCTGCCCCATGAAAGTGCTAAGGAAATATTCAGGGGCTTCTGTGCCCAGAAGGATCCCTGGTGGTGCAGCGGTTAAGCACTTGACTGCTAACCAAAAGGTTGATGGTTCAAACCTACCAGCAGCTCTGCAGGAGAAAGATGTGGCAGTCTGTTTCCGTAAAGATTACAGCCTTGGAAAACCCTGTGGGGCAGTCCTACTCTGTCCTGCAGGGTTGCTATGAGTCGGAATTGACTCAGTGGCAACGGGCTGTACCCAGAACGATTCTAGAAAAAGGCACTCCTGGTGGAGCTGGTCCAGGTACCATCAGCCAGCCAGTCTCTGACAAAACCCATTTTGTGGACTCAAGGCCAGTGTACCAAGTATGGCCCTCACTGAGTGTGGGCACCCTGTGCCAGAGTGGCTGTCATACGGGCACATGGAGACAGCACTTGTATGGAGCCAGGGCTGCACTCTGGGGAGAAGGCTGTGGGGATCTCTGCCCTGCCACCCCGGTACAAGGCAGAGGGGCCAATGATTTGGGGTGTGTGGAGCCTGGGGAGGGGTGGACCCAAAGTGAGACAAGGTCTTCTTCCCTCCCTCTCCCGATGAGAGGCTGACGCTGTATCTGTGCCACCCACTCCCCCACCATTCCCCACCCCTACCCCTTGGCCTGGACAAATGTAGAATGAGCCCTGGGGCAGGTGGGAGACCTGGGTTCTAGTCCTGGCTCTGGCTTCCACTCACTGTGTGTTCTTGGGAGTCACTCCTGCTCTGAACGCCCTTCCCCCACACACTCAGCCCTGATCTGGGCTCCCTATCAACCTGACTGCTCCACACACAATAGCCTGAGGCTAAAGGCAGCTGAAGGAAAGAGAGGTGGAGAGGATAGTCAGGGCAGCAGAGCCCCCTTGCCTGACCAGGATGGTCAGCTCCCCACAATGTCCTTGGCCTTCAGGAGGCAAGAGGGCAAGTTTCTGTATGGTGGCCAATGTCTCCACCTAGTGGTTGGTCATGGGTGAACATGATCAGTGGGAGGTTGAACACAGGGAAAAACTGGAAAACCCAAACCTTTGTCCTGATTCTGACCCATAGCAACCCTATAGGATAGAGTAGAACTGCCGCATAGGGTTTCCAAGGAGCAGCTGGTGGATTCAAACTGCTGACCTTTTGGTTAGCAGCCATAGCACTTAACCACAACCACTGCGCCACCAGGGCTAAGGGAAACTGGAAATTCAGGAGGAAACAGGGCACATGGGAGGAAGTGGCCACAGACCTCAACTAAAGTTGCTAGCCAGTGAAGGATGGTCCCCCCAAGGGCTGTGGCAAAAGCTGGGTGAGGTCAGCCAGCACTGGCACCTGTTGAAGGAGCTTCTGGTCCAAACTCTATAGAGTAGGCCCTTGCCAGCTGTGTGGCTCCTGGCCCTGTGTATTCCACAAACGTTTACTGAATTCCACTTGGCACAGGCTGTGAGGACACCAGGATGAAGCACACATGGTCGTTGCTTGCCAGGAGCTCACAACCTTGAGCCCCTGCAGACCCTCCAGCGGACAAAGCCTCAGCTCAAGGCCATGGTACCCAACATTCCACATCATCTGGCCTCCAGCCTCACCCCTGGCCAGCTCCCCACCCAACGCTACAAACACATGAAAGACTTGCCTTACTCATTCACACCTCAGGGCCTTTGCGTATACTGTGCCTCCTGCCTCAGATGCCCTTTCCCCCACTCATCCCTTACAACTCAGATTAAATGTCACCTCTTCTGGGAAGCACCCTCCAACCCTAGGCAGAACTAGCCACTCACCTCCCCTTGTACCCCAAGCTCCATGGTGTTACATCCTGTCAGCTTGTGCTACCATAGTCTATGGATAAGTCTTCTCTCCCTCAATGGACCGTGAGCCCTGGGAGGGCAGGGGGTGTCTAGCTCATTTCCATGACCAGGGTATACAGTAGGCAACAGTACACGTTTGAGGTGGCCAACTATAAACAAATGGCCACAGTCCAGTCATATAAAACAAGTAAGAACAAGCCTTGGAATGTCATCAGGCTGTTTTTCAGCGGACTCTGTCCCTCTCCAATCAGACTGTGGGCTCATAGAGGGCACGATCTTGTCTTATTTGTAGTGATGACAATTTATTGCACACTTACTCTATGCTGGGCTCTGGGCAAAGCACTTGCCCAGTGTTTAGGTCTTTCCACAGGAAGGACTTAATATAGGGAAGTGAGTGCTGACGCGAAGTTTGGAAGGACTGAAGGAGAAAAAAAACAAAGATACTGCAGAACTGACCCACCTGGGAAGCTGCCACCTCTGAGGCTGCCACCTCTATTGTCTCCAACAACTCAGCACTGTAACTGTACAATCCAGGGGCCAGATCCTTTTCTCTACTATGTTTTCTAAATCGTTGTTGCTCTCAAAAAGTTTGATGGGAAGTCTCAGGGGCAGTGAGTTGAAGATAATGGTGATGGAATAATTGGGAAAAGGATAGTGAGAATAGCAGCACAACTGGAAGAATGTAATTGATGTCACTGAATTATACATGTAAAAACTTTTGAAATGGTGTAACTTTGGCTACGTATATTTTCACCAAAAGAAAAAGTCCTCCAAGGTCGAGAAGGGAGAGTGTTGACATATCGTGGGGTTGTTAACCAATGTCATAAAACAATATGTGTACTGACTGTTTAATGAGAAACTATTTGTTCTGTAAACCTTCATCTAAAGGACAATTTAAAAAACGGTATAAATAAATAAATAAATTGTTGCTGCTGGCATTGGTTTGTGTTCTTTATCTTGTATTCAGCCATCTTACTAAGCTCTTATTAATTCTAATAGTCTTTCAGTAGAATCTCTTAGATTTTCTAGATGTGTATTCAGATAAGGTTAAAAACATTTACACCTTTTTTTTTTTTCTTGTCTTATTGCATTAGCTAGAACTTCCAAGACAATTTTAAATACCAGTGGTGATATCATGTACTACTTCCACTCAGAACTATTTCTGGAATCTCTATTCCATCCTACAGATCACTTTGTAGTCCTTTTCAGAACCGTGTTGTTTTAATTATATTTAAATATCTGGTAGCTAACCACCCCATCTTAATTACCTAGCACTGTGTTAAAACAAATACAAGTGAGTGGCTTTTAAAGAACAGAAATTTAGTTCAGAACAGTCCTGGAGGCTAAAAGTCCAAATCAGGGTCTTGACTGTGTCAGTTCCTTCCCTGTCAGTAGCACCAGGCATTGCTTGGTTCCTTGGCATTTCTTGTATTGTACACAGTTTTCACATTGTGCCTGTCTTCCCTGTGTGTGTCTCTGTGTCTATTCTGTTTTTTTGTTTCATTGTATAACTCAGAAGTGATTAGGTTTAGGATTCAGCCTACTCTGATATGACCTTATTAACATAATAAAAGAAAAACCTACTTCCAAACAGGAACACATCCACAGGTAACAGGGATTAGGATTTCAACACATATTTTGGGGAGATACAATTAATCCATAACATACCCCCATCACAATCGATCTTATTTTTCAAAAATTTCCTGACTATTCTCCCCTCATTTTGTTCCTGATTTTAGTGGAAGAACCTTTAGGGTTTCATTGCTTAATATGATGTTTGCTGAGAGGCCAGCAGCAGGAGCACATTGCAGTTAAGGAAGAGGTGGAAATGTGAGGAACCATCCCACCGACCTGCCTGCGGTGCAATTTCTTGCTAGGAGATGCACAGACAGTAAAAGACTAGGATCTTCCGAGGGAACCTTCATGTTCCCACTTACCCCACACTTGAAAGTCACTGATGAGCAGGTCTTATAGTGGTATTTCCATTGAATGAGCAACCACTGAGATCTCACAGCAATGAACCTCACAAAGCGGCAATGAACTTATATCATTACAAGGCTCATTTTATGGTTGAGGAAACTGAGGCTGAAGGAGGCGAGGGTTTCCCAGCAGAGACAAGATCAGAAGGCAAGTCGGGACACTCCAAGGTCACTCCGCGTCACGTCCACCAGGTGGGGGTGAGAGCGAAGGGACGGAGCAGTTGGGAGGTGGCGGGGTGCTGCCTGTCGTCGGTCCCTCCCTCTTGCCCTCCCAGCCCAGCCGCGGTCCCGCCCGCCGGGGGAGGCGGGTTCTCGCCCCCGGAGCGCTGTCCACTCCCACCCGAACAGAGCCCGGCGGGCAGAGCCAGGCGCGCACAGCCGGGCGCGCGCGGTAGCCGATGCTCTCGACCATGACGGCGGTCGCGCTCCTGCTTAGCCTGACGCTGCTGGCTCCACGGGCTGCGGGCGCCGGCATGGGCGCGTGTTACGACGGCGAGGGGCGCCCGCAGCGCTGCCTGCCAGTGTTCGAGAACGCGGCGTTTGGCCGGAGCGTGGAGGTCTCACACACGTGCGGCCACCCGCCTGAGGACTTCTGCTCGCACGTGGGCGCGCTGGGCGCTGCAGCGCAATGCCAGCGCTGTGACGCCGCCGACCCTGATCGCCACCACAACGCCTCCTACCTCACCGACTTCCACAGCCAGGACGACAGCACCTGGTGGCAGAGCCCGTCCATGGCTTTCGGTGTGCAGTACCCCACCTCGGTCAACATCACCCTCCGCCTGGGTAAGCACCTCCGGTGCACAGCCACCTCCACCCCTGTTCTCAACCCAACCACGGGTGGGCGGCAGAGGCCACAGCTGCTGTGCGCTGGAATCGGAGGACCGAACTATGAGGGGCCCCAAGAACAGGACATGTGCACCCTGGTGGTGGCAGAATAGACTGAGGGGTGTCTCTTGGGGCCTTGAGGGGCCCTAAAGGCTCTGGGAGCTCTTTGCAGAGAGGTGAGTCTGCGTGCTATTACAATGCCCTGTGATGGCTTTTCATTCTTGACCCGGAATTGTTGGTGGGGAAAGGTGATCCCCCCAAGGGGTGAACTAGCCCACCCTCTAGGGCAGTGGCTCCTAATCTTGGGTCTTCTGGTCAGCTTTAGGGTCTCAGTGAGCCCCAAGGCTGTGTGCAGTCTTTGGGTGTTTTTCTGGTGAGAGGAGTCCAAGTGTTCATCACTCAGAAAAGTTAAGCCTCTGTGCAGGAGGGCCAAGTTTCACCCTGCTGTTGGGCAGCTTGACTGGGTGTGGCCTCTCTGCTCTCCCTCTGCCTCCCTCCACCCCATCCCCATGCTAAGGCGCAAGCAAACAAAAAAAACCAAACTCGTTGCCGTCTAAGCGATTCCGACTCATAGCAACCCTATAGGACAGAATAGAACTGCCCCATATGGTTTCCAAGGCTGTACCTTTACGGAAGCAGACTGCCACATCTTTCTCCCAAGGAGCCATTGGTGGGTTCGAACTGCCAACCTTTTGGCTAATATTCGAGTGTTTGACCACTGCACCACCAGGGCTCCTTTGCTAAGGTGCAGAACCCCTTAAGACCAATTGACGTCAAGTTGATTCCGACTCGTGGACACCCCACATGCGTCAAAGTAGAACCTGTCCTCCACAGAGTTTTCAAGGCTCTGGTCTGTCAGAAGTAGATTGTCAGGCCTGTCTTCCAAGGTACCGTTCAGTGGGTTTGAATCACCAACCTTCATCTAGTAGCCAAAAGCTTACCCTTAGGGCCTGGGAATTAGAATCCAGAGGCCTGACTCCAGCCTTCACTGTCCATCCACCCCCATTTCAGGGAACTGGAATGCCTCCCACCCCTGGCCCAGCCCAGTCCAGCATCCTCCTTGAGTTCTAAACTGTGCTAAGCATCTTATCAGTTGCAGTCTCTACAGCTGTTCCAGGGAGGAAGTGTTTACACAAGCACACACTCCTTTATCTGCAATGTCAAAGTCCCCCAAAGCTTTGAAAACCAAGTTTGTTTGTTTGTTTTTATAACTCATTTGGACTGCAAAATCTGACCTGAAGCTATTTTAGTCTATTTTAGCCCACTTACTGTGAATATTCATACAATTTGCTATTGAAATCTCATTTGAGTACGATCTGCAGCCCCACACTCCCCTGGGGGTGTTAACACAAACTATGGTAAATGCAGTGCATTGTCCTTCTAAAATCTGAGCAATTCTGAATTCCAAAACATATCTGGATCCAAGGAGTTCGGATAAGGCATTTTGGAACTGTATCCCTGCTTTTCAGATGAGAAAATCAAGGCTCAGAGAGGTTAAGTGTTTTACCCGAAGACATACAGCTGCAACACGAGAGTTGATATGAACCTGTGTACAAACTCCTTGACACGAACTCCACCACCCATCAGCAAAGTTGGCTGTTCCTAGCCCTAGGTGACAGTGCCATGGGAAGGACTGGGAGATGATACTGGAGTGGGGGGAGCATGAGCCGCCTCATCAGAGCAGGCAGCTGCTGGCAGAGTGCTGGTGGCCGCCCCAAGAAGCTCACTTCCTGGGGTGTCATCACCTTCTCTTGACTTGTCTGGACCAGTAGGTGGGAGTTCTGGATAGGGTGGGATCTCTACCCGGGCGGGGGTGACAGGAAGCTAGTAGGGGGAAGAGGCTAAGGGGAGTGCTGGCTGGATGGGGCTGGCAGGACCCCAAGGCCACAGGGGAAGGAATCTAGGACAGGGTGGGGGCTTGCAAGGGAGACACATTGTTCTGTGACAGAGGATGCGGATTTGGCTGATGTGTTACATGTGTCAGTGGAATCCAGAGCCAGCAGGGGAAAGGGGCTCAGCCCGGCACTACAAAAGCAGGGGCTCAGCCTGGCACTAACAAAGCAGGATCTCAGCCCAGCAGTAACATTTCAGGGGTGAGGTGGGGGAGGGAGGCATCTAAATTTTTGTATTTGGTGCAGTTCTTATTTGGTGGCTCAGGGATTAAAGCCCTTGGCCGCTAACTGAAAGGTTGGTGGTTCGAACCTACCAGCGACTCCGTGGGAGAAAGATGTGATAGTACGCTTCAGTAAAGATCACAGTTCTACTGTCCTGTAGGGTCTCTATGAGTTGGAATCGACTCGAGGTCAATGGAGGCCCATTTACTGAGTGTTTGCTGTGTGCTGGTCCCTGTGCTTTAGCTGGTGACCTTGCTGAACTCTGCCTAGAACCCTTGGAGGCAGGGCAGTTCCCATCCCTGTATAAGCAAAAAAAACCTGAGGCTCAGAGAGGCCACACACTGTAAGAGGCAGAGTGAATACTTCACCGCAGCATGTCTTACCCTGAGAGCCAGTGGCCTTTCCATTATGTCACACAGCTCCAGCCGCACAGGAGGTGCGCTGGGAGTGTTTGTACAGTGAATGGAGGAATGAAAGAGTGAATGAATGAATGAGTGAATGAATGAAGGTGTCACCACCTCTGTCCTGTGCTCTTAGGCCCAGCTCAGAGTTCTATTTTGCATACTCTGGGAGATGGAATAGAGTAGAAATCACAAACCAAGGGCTTTGGACTCAGGCCCAGCTCAGCCACCACTGGGCAAGTGACTTTGCCTCTCTGCACCTTAATTTTCTCATCTGTAAAGCAGAGATAAGAATCATTACCTCCCAAGGTGGTTGTGTGGGTTCCATGAGCGTGGGTCAGTCAAATACTTACAGGCACCGTGATAGTTCTTGTGTGTGGAAAGTGTCGCTCTGCTGAGAACAGCTCAGAGCTGAGCTTCCCCTGCAGGGTGGGCTCTACTGTCAGGATTGAGAAATGCTGGGCCTGGCCAACCTGGCCCCCAAGAGACACCCTGACCCTGGGCCCCACTTACGCACACGGGGAGCTGGGGTCGCACAGCAGCCCCAGACTCAGCCCATTTTTGGTTCCACATGACTTTGGTCAGCTCCAAGCTAAGCCAGGGATTGCATAATACTGGGGGAGGGAGAGGTCTGAGGCTGTCGGGGTTATCTCAGGATCCCCTCTGCTATGCCATTGTCCCCCAGGTGATAGGACCCTTGTCCCCAGTGAAGACCCTCTCCTCTCAGTCCTCAGGCCACCTCTGCTGGCTCTGTCCCCCACTCCCCCCACTCCTTGAAGGCTCATGGGAGGGGAGAGTGGGCGGTCTGCTCTGGCTGGGGGTGCCCTGAAGGGAGCCGGGTGAAGGGCAGGGGAGGGAGAGGCTGCCGGTCAGCTGGGATGGAGGTCGCTGCTTTCCCAGCCCCCTGCGAGCTCCCAGACATCTGTTCCAAATCCTCGAGTTGCTAAGCTGAGCCTTCCTGTCTGGAATGAAAGGCAGCAGTGGGGTCTGGCTGCTCCCAGCCTCCACCAAGGCGCGGGGAAACAGGCCGGGCTAGGGCCAGGTGGCTGGCAGGGGCCGTAGGGGGAGGTGGATGGTCTTCAGGGGGCCACTCGACGCATGCCCGGAACTCTGCTGAGTCAGTACCCCAACCCAGCAGGGTTCATTCTTTTATAGAAGGGGAAACTAAGGCTCTGAGGATGAAATCAGTTGCCTAGAGTCACATAGCCAGTAAATCATGGAGCCAAGTTTTGAACCCAGGACCCCTACCTCCAACTATGCTTCACTTAGGAATGATGAGCGTTCATTGTGATTCAAGCCTTGGTCCTGGAAACAACCAAGTCCAAGCCTTGGCTTTTTGGCAAGGGTAGGGGATACTTCTCCTTCCAGCATGCATGCTTGCTTGGATTCCTGAGAATCTCCTGGAACCTCAGAAAGACCCCTGAGTCCCCCAACAAATGAGTCATGAGCCCCTGAGCCAAAGGGAAGCTGCAAGGAAGAAGGTGGGTGGGCTCAGCCCCATGTCCCTGACCTCCCGTGTGCAGAGATGATTTCTTCATTGCATCCTTCACTCATTCGCTCAGTATTTGCTGAACCTTGACTGCGCTGGCCATGGGGAGATAGCTCTGAGCAAGATCCACACACAGTCCCGGCCCTGTGGGGCTCACGGTTCCCTAGAAGACAGGTCGTACCAAGGAATTCCGCGAATGAGGACTGATGTTCATGTTGGAGTGAATGAACCTCATCTGGGGGTCAGGAAGGGCTTCACTGAGATCTGAAGGATGTTTGGAGTTGACAGAAGAGGGAAGGGCATTCCAAGCCAAGGGAACAGACATGGGGAGGCAGGAGACAGCTCCGTGTGTTCTTGAACCCCCAGGGCCTAGACTCTGGAGTGCAAGGAGTGAGGAGAGAGTGGGGCCTGGCCAGCCAGTGAGGCGGGGGCTGGATGTCAGGAGGACCCTGCCAGCCCCCGAGGCACCCTAAAGCCAGCCGGGTCTCCTGAGCTTTGGCTCCATTGCATCTTCCTGTCGAGTGGGAGGCCGTGTTTCCCTTGGCTGGGGCCAGTGCTGGGGAGCCTAGTCCTCCTTCCTTCTCCCTGGGGGTTCCAGCTGGAATGTTGGGCCCCAGGCGGGTAGGAGGGGTCAAGGCAGCAGCCATGGTTAGCCTCCACCCACGGAAGTGGCCCCCAAGGCTCCTAGGCCCGGCTGGCCTTGGCCGCCTGGCCCCTCACTGGGCCTCCCAGGACCGGCCCAGGAATTGCAGAGGTGGGAAGTGCTAAGCCAGGGAGGGGTGCAGGCATCTGTATGGACTGACCAGGTGGAGCTTGGCCTTCCATCAGCCTCCCCAGCCTACCACTCTGGCTGCAGCCAGATGTACTTCAGCAGGGCTGTGAGGAGCTGTTCCTCCCTTCCTCCTGGCCCTTAGATTTGCTGCTGCATCCGCCCGGGATTCCTTCCCTTCCAGCCTTCTTCTGGCTAGCCCATATCTCCTTCATTCAGTGAAACTCAATTGATCACTTACTGTGTTTGAGTCCTGTGCCAAGCCCTGGGGAGGCAGCAGTGGACGAGCTCCTGTCAGCCCCACTCAGCTTAGAGGTGATAACCTCTGGGCAGCACCCCCACCCCACCAGGATCAGGCAGAGGCATTCTTGCAGCCACTCGCCCTCCCCCATCGCAGTGCGGGTCATGCTGTGTTGAGGTTTTGAGTTTGTTTGTGTCTATCACAAACTCCAAGCCACCAGAGGGAGACCCTGTTTTCACAGCTGTCCCCCTGTGCCCAGCACAGGGCCCGCAGCATGATGGGTCCTCAATAAGTACTTGTCGAGTGGGTGAATGGAATAACACGTAAAATGTTGCTGTGTGCATGCTCCCCGCTTTAGCAGTTCTGGTAGCACAGTGGTTAAGTGCTCAGCTGCTAACCAAAGGTTGATGGTTGGAACCCACCAGCAGCTCTGCAGGAGATGTGGCAGTCTGCTTCCATAAAGATTACAGCCTTGGAAACCCTATGGGGCAGTTTTACTCTGTCCTATAGGGTCACTATGAGTCGGAATTGTCTTGACAGCAATGGGTTTGATTTTGTTTTTTTGGCATGCCCCGTGTCTGGGACCGTTGTGAGTGCTTTGCAGTATTTCCTCACTTAGCCCTGTTAATACGCCCATCCGGGGCAGTGGTGGTTCAGAGGGAGAATTCTCAACTTCCATCTGGGAGACACAGGTTCGATTCCCAACTGATGCACCTCATGTGCCACCACCCATCTGTCAGTGGAGGCTTGTGTGTTGCTATGATGCTGAACAGGTTTCAGTGGAGCTTCCAGACTAAGACAAACTAGGAAAAAAAGGCCTGGTGACCTCCTGAAAATCAGCCAGTGAAAACCCTGTGGATCACAGCAGTCCAGTCTGCAACTGATCATGGGGATGGTGCAGGACAGGGCAATGTTTTGTTCCATTGTGCATGGCGTTGCCATGAGTTGGGGGTCAACTTGACAGCAGCTAAAAGCAACATTATTATGCCAGTTTTACAAATGGGGAAACTGAGGCACCACATTCAAATCACTTGCCTAGGTAACCCTAAGGAGGTTAGAAATTTTGTCCTAGAGCCGGTAAGTGGTGGAAGTGGGATGTGAACCCCAGCACGACACGGCTACACGGTATTTCCTCACCAGGAGCGAGGGAATGAGTGAATGAAGGCATGAATGAATGAAGCTTCCCAGTCTTCCAGCTATATCCGAGACCCCTCAGCAGTGGCATTCCCAATGGCCCCCACGTTCCTCCTGGCCTTTTCGTCCTTCCTGTCCACACTCCGCTCACACTCATCCCAGGCTACAGCTACTTCACCCACCTCCTTCCTTTGCTCTCCCTTATCTCTGGGCCAGGCCTTCCATTAGGCATGCTCTCGCCCTATCTCATGCCCCTGGGTTTGCCTGTTGAAACTGTGGCTGACATTCAGGCCTCCACCTGCACCTTATGCCCAGATGCAGTCTCCCACCTGAGCCCTTGGCCAGGTATTCGAGCAGCCTCCTAAACATCAGACATCGAGTGTCACAAGACGGCCTTAGACTTAGGGTCCAAAAGTAAAGAAAGGCATCGTCCCTCCCTCCCCATCCCCATCTCTCATGCACCGAAGCCAGAAACCTGTAAGTCAGATGTGATTCTTTCCTCTCTTCAGCCCTTTGACTCTAGCATCCCCCAGATAACTAGATTGTTCTCTGAAATACCCCTTGTGTGTGCCCTCCTCCCCATCATTCCCATTCAACCCCTCATCTGGTCCCAGCTTTAGTGCAATGGTCTTGAATACCCTGCTACTTCTCACTGTAGCTTTTCCAGTCATGTCTCAGCTCAGGCTGGACCTCAGAATCCTTCTCAACACAAAACCCTAGGCGGTACTCTATCTGATGAAACCTGCTTCCTCTCCCCAGGACAGACAATAGGCTCAATGATCTTGATTCTTCCTTGGGTCTCAGACTCTTGGTCTTGAGACGGGAGAGCTGAGGTGGGCTCAGCCCAAGTTCAGCCAGGCTCTTGTGGTGTTTGGCACCATGGTCATGGGGAGTCCCCAGCTCCTGACAGGGATTCACCATGCCCAGAATTGCCCACAGCTAGGATGGGAGAGGAAGGACTGGCATGGTATGATCTCCCCACAGGCCGGAAGCAGCTCCCGTGCCTGCTCCCGATGCCCACAGAGGGCAAGGCGGCCTCACCCATGCCTTCTAAATCTGCTCCCCACCCTGCCCCCTCCAGCCTCACTCCCAGGCCACTGCTCCCCAGATGGCTCCAATTAAAGGGCTTTGTTTTATTTCCATCTTCCCAAAATAAGCTTCTCCCGTTCCGAGCTCATTCTCTGGTCTGTGCCGGATGTGGGTGGCTTTTTTTTATGACTGGTCCTGGTGTCATTCTTGACGGGCTTTTATGTCCCAGCTGGTTGGAGAGACAGGGCTTGGCGAGCCTGGTGCCTGGTTTTGGTGGGCCTCCACCGTGCCGGCAGCTGGACCAGGCTGCATGTGAAGGCTGGGGGGCAGAGTGGGACCTCCACAGTCTCCATGGACACAAGCACCCACTTCCCAGAAGCCCCTTCTTGCTGGGAATACACAGAGTCCTGAATAGGACGGTAGCCTGGTTCAGGGCAGCGACTTTGGGCAGACAAGCTGGAGGTTGAGGAGAGGCTCAGCTGTGCTCTGCAGGGAATTGAGTGGCTCCTTTTCTCTTCCTTGTGCCTCAGTATCCTCAGTATAATGCACACAATGATGGGACTGTTTGGGGATCTCAGTGATACAGTGGCATAAAGTTCTTATTCAGGTGTCTGGTACACAGTAGGTGCTCACTAAATGTTGGCTCTTATTGTTAAACAGACTCATTCAGGGATCATGACTTGTCCACATACTTATTATGGTCTTAGCCATTTTGCTGGGCCTGCCTATGTCAACCGGCTCCTTAAAGTTACAAGTCATTCTTCATCCTTGCTGGCTCATTGGCAAGCGTTCATTGAGCACCTACTGTGTGCCAGGTGCTGTGCTCAGCAATAAGGAGTCACAGCCCCTGCCCCATGAGAGTCACAGAGAGGCTTTGGGGGCCCCAGCAAGGCACATAAACCCATCAAGAGAGGCTTCTGTGAGCTGAGGTGGCAAGGATGAGTAGCAGTTAGCCAGGGAATGCAGAGAGAAGGGCATTCTGGGCTGGGCCAGATGCTGGCAGAACCAGGGCCTCTTCATGGTTCAGTCTGGCTGGAGCATGCAGGGGGAAGGCAGCAGTGGCAAGGAGTGAGGCTGGGGCATGTAGTCAGTCTGCTAAGCCAGGGGATGAGCAGGGTTGTGTGGGAGCCAGCCAGGTGAGGAGTCGGGATAAGCATTCAAGGCACAGGGAACAGTGTATTGGGTGACTGGGAGGTAAGGCAGTTACATGCTCCCAAGTAGCATCACCCCCACTCAACAGCTGGGGATGATGTTTTGGCCCAACTTTCCTGATAGTTAATACATCTGTCTAAATTACCCTGAAGCCTCATTGGGCCCTGGAACTTTCAAGGGTCTGGGTTGGAGCTGCAAATCTAATTCTTGTTGCTCCTTAGAAGATCTTGAGGCTGTTTCCTTCCCCAGCCTTTGGTTTGTCTTTGTTAGAAACCTTTTCAGCACAAAGCAGGGATTAAGATGCTGCCTTGGCCTGTCTAATTAACTCTTGTATCAAAAAGTCCCCCGCCGCATCTCTAATGGTCCTGCATCTTCTCTCACCTCTTGGCTTGGTGAGGAAGAGGAAAAGCCATTTCCTAGCACGTGATGTTGCTTGTTTACATGAAATCCCAGTGACTGCTTTTTTCCAATAGTGATTCTAGCTGCCAGCTACCTTTTAAGTGGCTCCAAGCTCCCCTCCTGAGAGGTGTCTGGCTGCTAGATGTTTACTGAACAGTCTGTGCCTGCGACCCCGCAGCAGCCTCCCATGCAGCTCTAGTGAATCTGGGGTAAACCGCCTGCCTTGATTAGGGGCCTGAAGCTTGCTTATCACAGAAGCAGACACCACGCCACTCCCAGACGGTGGCTTGGTTGGCTACATATGCTTTGTTTTAAGGGACTGAGAGTGCCAAGCTGGGCTGCAACTTCACTTTGAAAAACATCTTAAAGCAGAACATGGCCAGGCAGTTACTTTTTGAAAATTAAAAAAAAAGAAAGTATTTTCTTTTGTTTTTAAATTAGAACAAGCTTAATGAGAGAGAATTTGGAAAATGTAGAAAAATTGAAAAGGGAAGAAAAGTCACCCAAAGTCCTCTGCCCTGCAGAGCACCACACTTCTCAGTTTGTGTCTTTCTTTTCTGCTTATTCTCTTAGGATGTTTTAAATATAAATCTGATGATTCTGCGTGCATAATCTTGCATCTTTTTTTCATTTCATATTTTAACCTAAGCTTTTCCCGTGTATTACAAGCTCTTTGCCAGCTGTTTCAATGGCTACAGTTATCACATGACTTTATGTCCTACAATTTACTTAGCTATTCCGTATGGTTCCAATTTTTCGCCAGTATAAAAAACGCCTCGATGAACGTCTTCATGCATTGAGACTCCTTTCCTTGTTTGAATTCCCAGAAGTGAAGTTCCTCTGCCAAAGGCCAGGAATATTTGCACGGCTCTTCATCCATGTTGCCAAACTGCCTTCCCAAAGGGCCAAGATTTTTTTTCTTTAATGTAACAGCTATATTGGGATATAATTCACATAACATACAATGCACCCCTTTAAAGCATACAATTCAATGGGTTTTAGTATATTCACAGAGTTGTGGTGATCACAACCAATTTTAGAATAATTTCATCACCCCAAAAAGAAACCTTCTACCATTTAGCAGTCACTCCTCATTGTTATTGTTAGGTGCAGTCAAGTCGTTTCGGACTCATAGTGACTCTACGTACAACACAAGGAAACACTGCCCGGTCCTGCATCATCCTCACAATAATTGTTATGCTTGAGCCCATTGTTACAGCCCCTGTGTCAATACATCTCCTTGAGGATCTTCCTCTTTTTTGCTGACCCTCTACTTTACCAAGCATGATGTCCTTCTCCAAAGATTGGTCCCTCCTGATAACATGCCCAAAGTACAGGAGACGAAGTCTCCGCATTCTTGCTTCTAAGGAGCATTCTGGCTGTACTTCTTCCAAGACAGTTTTGTTTGTTCTTCTGGCAGTCCATGGTATATTCAATATTCTTCGCCAACACCAGAATTCAAAGGTTTCAACTCTTCTTCGGTCTTGCTTGTTTGTTGTCCAGCTTTCACGTTCATATGAGGAGCTTGAAAATACCATGGCTCGGGTCAGGTGCACCTTAATCCTCAAAGTGACATCTTTGCTGAAAGGCACTCCTCATTACCTCCCAATATCCCCCAGCCCTAAAAAAAAACCCAAAAAAAGCAACGCAGTTGCTATTGAGTTGAGTCCAACTCATGGTGACCCCATGTGTGCAGAGTAGAACACACTCCATAGGATTTTCAAGGCTGTGACCTTTTGGAAGCAGATTGCCAGACCTTTCTCCGAAGGCACCTCTCAGTGGGTTTGAACTGCCAACTTTTCAGTTCGTAGTCGAGCGCTTCACTCTTTGCGCCAGCCTGTTCTAGACATTTCATATAAATAGAATCATACAATACGTGACCTTTCATGACTGACTTCTTTCACTTAGCATAATGTTTTCAAGGTTCATCCATACTGTAGCATGTATCAGGACTTCTTTCCGGTTTATTGCCAGATAATATTCCTTTGTATGGTGTTTCCACATTTTATTTACCCATTCATTAGTTGACAGATGTTTGAGTTGTTGCCACTTTTTGGCTGTTCTAAATAATGCTGCTATGAACATTTGTGCACACGTTTTTGTACGGACCTGTGTTTTCATTCCTCGTCGTAGAAGTAGAACCGCTGTGTCAAATAGTAACTCTGTGTTTTAACATTTTGAGGAACTATCAGACTGTTTTTCAAAGTAGCTGCACCATTTTGTATTCCCACCGGCAGTGCACGAGGTTTCCGATTTCCCCACATTCTCATCAGCACTTACGATTATCCTTGATTCTATCCATCCTAGTGGGTGATATCTTGTTATAGTTTTGATTGGCATTTCCCTGATAGCTAATGATGTTGAGCATATTTTCATGGGCTAATGGGCCATTTGTATATCATTTTTTGGAGAAAGATCTATTCAGATCCTTTGCCCATTTTTTAATTGGGTTATTTGTCTTTTAATTTTTGAATTGTAAGAGTTCTTTATATATTCTAGAGACAAGTGCCTTATCAGATCTATGATTTGCAAATATTTTCTCCCATTCTGTGGGTTGTTTTTTTTCATTTTCTTCAGTGGTATCCTTTGAAACAAGATTTTTTTTTACTTTGATTAAGTTCAATTTTTCTGTTTTCTTTTGTTACTTTTAGTATCATAGCTAAGGAGGCTTTGCCTAACCTGAGATCACAAAGATCTACTTCTGTATTTTTTTCTAAGTTTTATACTTTCAGTTCTTACATAGGGCCAAGCTTTTTAAGCAGAGAACTAAAGTGATTCTCCTCAGTATGTAAGGAAGACAGCGGGCCAGGAGAGGTGGCAGCAGCAAGGCAGGCTTAAGGGCCAGAGAGAAGAGACAGCCTCTAACAATCCATCCAAGTTAGTTATACAATGCAGCCTTTCTACTCTCCCTGGACCAAGATTCCAACTTTCCCTTCCCTTCTGTTAACTGAGTCCATTTCTTCCTGCTGCAGGAAAGGCTTATGAAATCACTTATGTGAGGCTGAAGTTCCACACCAGTCGCCCCGAGAGCTTCGCCATTTACAAGCGCAGCCGTGCTGGTAGCCCGTGGGAGCCCTACCAGTACTACAGCGCCTCCTGCGAGAAGACCTACAGCAGGCCCGAGAGGCTGTACCTGCACCCCGGCGAGGACGAGCGTGTGGCCTTCTGCACCTCTGAGTTCAGCGACATCTCCCCGCTGAGCGGAGGCAACGTGGCCTTCTCCACCCTGGAGGGCCGGCCCAGCGCCTACAACTTCGAGGAGAGCCCCGTGCTGCAGGTCAGAGAGGAGTGTGGGGCTGGGCTCGGGGCGGGATGCCCGGGCTAGGAGGACCACAGGGAAGTCTACAGTAGCCAGGCGCAAGGGGCCCTGAGAGATCTTCTGATTTTCAAACTTTAAGCAACGGAATCTTTGTTGTGTCTAAATCTTTTGTGAACACCTGATAATGAAAGGGATAAAAGCGTCCCTTCCCTTGTCTCCTGTAGCAGAGCCCTGCAGCTCCCAGGAGCCCCGGGGCCACCTTCCTTAAATGGATGGGGACACTGAGGCCTGGAAAGGGAAGGGATTTGCCAGGGGAACACATGAGTCGGTGGAAGAGCCCAGACCAGAGCCTTAATCTCCAGGCCCCAGACAGTGCTCTTCTGGAATGCCATGCTACAGGGTTTCACTTCCTCCCTCGGTGAAATGCTAACAGCGCCTGCCCTGTGTGTCCCCAAGGACTTTCATGAGGATAAACTGGAAAGCATGAAACGAACATGAGCTGTGGAGTCATACAGTCCTGGGTTCAATACAGTAAGGCAGCGCTGTCCAACAGAACTTTCTGTGATGATAGAATTGGTCTGTATCTGCATTGGCCAGTATCATAGCCATCAGCCACACGTGGCTACAGATCACTTGAAATGTCATTAGTGTGACTAGCTGTATTAGTTTCCCAGGGCTGCTGGAAGAAAGTACTACAAGTTGGATGGCTTAAAATGACAGAAATCTATTGTCTGACGGTTCTGAAGACTAGTAATCTGAATTCAGGGCGTTGGCAGGCCCATGGTCTCTCCAAAGCCTCTAGGGGTTGAATCTTGTCGCTCCCATCTTCTGGTAGCCCCAGGCAATCCTTGGCTTGCAGCTGCAGCCTGCTCTACCTCCCTCATCACCTGGCTCTCTTCCCTCTGTGTCTCTGTCTTTGCATCTCTTCTCACTTCTAAGGGCACCACTCACATTGGATTAGGACGTACTCTACTCCAGTATGATGTCACGCTAACTGATAACACCTTCAAAGACCCTATTTCCAAGCAAGTTCACATTCACAGGTACCAGGGGTTAGAACTTCAATATATCTTTGCTAGCGGTGGCGTGGACGTGGGGGGGGGGGGTGCGCAATTTAATCCGTAACACCGAGGGACTGAATTTTACATTTTAGTTCATTTTCATTTAAATAGCCACACGTGTCTCACAGCCGTGTGGAGAGTGCTGGGTGGAGAGTGCAGCTAAGGGATAGTCACAGTGTCTACACAGTGGCCAGCGCAGGGTTTGGCATGCAGGAGGTGCTCGTTCCTGCTTTGAATATGAGAGTTCCCTGTATTTGCCCTTCTCTCGTCCTCACAGCAGAGAGAGCAGTGGGCTCGTGGCTGTGTCCATCCACACAGACCCTCCCGGTCCAGCCCACGGTGGTCAACTCAGGTGTTCTCGGGGAGCCAAGGGGTGGAAGGCCCTCTGGTCCATTTCCCTGGGTTCCAGCAGACCTCTGACCAAGTAAAACTGCCACTTCCTTCCCTCGAGACTTTCAAAGCATTCCTTTGCTGTTGCGGATTGAATTGTAACCCCCACAAAAGACACGTTGAAGTCCTAAACCCTCTACCTGTGAATGTGACCGTATTTAGAAACAGTCTTTAAAGATGTTGTCAGTTAGGTTAGCATGAGATCATACTGGAGTGGAGTGGGTTCTAATTCAACCTGAGTGGTGTCCTTATAAAAGAGAAAAAACACAGAGATGGGAAGACAGAGGAAAGACACCGGAGTAATACCTGGAGCCACCAGAAGCTGGGAGAAAGGCATAGAACAGATTCTCCCTCAAAGCCTCAGGAAGAATCGACACAGCTGATACTCTGATCTTGGACTTCCAGCCTCCAGAACTCTGAGACAATAAATTTCCATTCCTATAAGCCATCCAGGTTGTGGTATTTTGTTATAGCTGCCCTAGGAAATGAATACATTCGCCTATCTGGGATAGCCAGGGGGCTAGGGTTAGAGCCCCGTCTGGCTTCAGAGGGGACACTGGGGCCCAGAAAGAAGTTGTGGCCTGACTGCACTGCACAGCAGAACAAGACCTGGCAATTCAGGGGCAGATTACCCAATAAACAAGGTAGGCATGGGCTTCATTTGGCTTACTTACTAATCTGTAGTACACAATTTCACATCAAAGATGTGGTGAAACCCATGTGAAATTGTGCACTACAGATTAGTAAGTAAACACAATTAAGCCAGTGCCTACCTTGCTTGTAAGCCCGTGCATACTGGGTTTGCAAGTTAATTTGCCCCTGCCTGGATCACATCTCTAGATGCCCAGGCTCTGCTGTCCCGTTAAAAATGTTCCCGTGTCATCGTCAAGATTTTGTTTAAAATTACAGTCTCATCTCCATGGGACTCCAAGCTCTTTAGGGTGGAAGAAATCGGCCAAGGTCAGATGAAGACAAGCAGAAAGGGCCAGGCTATTGCTCCACATGCATCTCTGCTGCTGTCACCTGAGAAGAAGCTTAACCTGAGACCCTTGGCAGGGGGCAGTTTCTAACCGGAGGCTATTGCCACATGCATCCTGGATGTTTTCCCTGACTAGAAACGACCTTTTCAGAAGTGTCCCCCCTGCTGCTCCCAGGCAGAAGCCTAGGGCAGAGAAGAACAAAGAAAGGCAAGGCCCCCCACCAGCCCCTGGCACTTCTCCCTAGTCCTTCCCTCCTGGCACATCAGACGGAGCTTCCTCCTCGGAGGACATAGAGCATTTTTGGGGTGGGAGGCTGGGAGATAACAAAGGATGTGTGCATGTGGCTGTGGGTCTCATGTCCCTCTGTCCCCCACAGAGGATACAAGGATCTTAGAGAGAAGGCCGACCTGGCTGACCCGAATCAGGCCACCGGAGACAAGGGGCAGCCTCAGCATCCCCAGCTCCTTGTGGTGCTGAATGGGACAGACTCACAGGTCCTTAGCATCCAAGTGCTCCACCTTCTGTGTCTCCTTAACCCCACGTCCTGGAGCCAGGGATCTGTCCACAATAAACCTAGAGCCCACTCGTGGTTGTGGCTGGGCCGTTACAGATTGCAAAAGCCCATTGCCTAGGTAGAGCGGGGCTTCGGTTCGCCTAATTGCCCTTACCTTTAAGGCATCGGGAGTGCCCCTTACAATGTGGGGTGAGATGACAAAACCCTCTTCTCTCCCAGCGCCCACCCTGGTGGCTTTCACCTCGTTCCTTCGCTGTCAGCCTCTTTACAGACTGATAGAGCAGGTCATAGGCTAGAAAGCAGATGCAGGAACCCAGAGGAGCGGTACTCGCCCACTTTGTCACTCACAGGCCAGGAGACCTTGGGCAGACCATTGCCATCTCTGGGCCCCGCTAGTGTGATGAAGGTGTTGGGGTAGATGCTGAAAGGCAGGCTAGTCTGGTGGTTAAGGCTTGGGCCCTGGGGTCAGACAGAGCTGAATCCCAGTTCTGCCAGGTAAGTTGTGCAATTTGGACCAGAGTACTTATGCTCCCTGAGCCTCAGTCTCCTTGTCTATAAAATGGAGATAATAACAGACCCAATGAAATGGTGAATACAACATGCCTAACCCATAATAATCACGCAGTGTCAGCTGCTGCTACTTCAAACCCAACTGGTTTGAGTTCTCTGGGTGGCACTTTTTCTGGAGAAAGAAAAGAACAGCGGCGCCTTCAGCTGTGGAGTGCTGGATTTTCCCACCTCGGGCCTTCGATCCAGGGAACAGCGGCTTCGGCAGCTCCTGGGCACTTGTTAGAAGGGCAGCATCTTAGGCCCCACCCCAGACCTCTGTTCAGAATCTGCATTTTAACCAGCTCCCTGGGTGAGCTGCATGTACACTAACATTTGAGAAATGCAACTTTAGGTGATTCAAGGACTGATGGAGACTTGCAGACACAAGCACAAACTCAGCTAAGTATAGTGAGGCCTACTGAAGGCTTCTGGTCCTGCCAAAGCACCCTCAGGCAGAGGCCCTGGGTCTCAGGCAGTGGGCTCGCGAGTTGCCAAGCTCAGGGGGAGCTGGGGTGACCCGAGTTACACTGGGGAGAGAAGACATACGTTGCCAGGAGCTCCTTCTCTGTACTGATGAGCCTGATTGCTAAACCAGGGGCTCCTGGGCTGAATTAAAATACTGATTAAAATTCAGCCGGAACTACTGCTGATTATAACAGCAGGCGGATCAAACTGTCAGCCTTCATGTGGGTCCTCCCCCACTTCCCCACCAAGTTCTTCCATGGGGAGGCTGTTCTTTCAGTGATCAGCAAGTATTTATCAAGTGCCTGCTACGTGCTAGGCAGAGAGGCTGGGGGCTGGGGATGCAGTGAGAACAAGAAGCTCCAAGTCCCTGCTCTCATGGGGCAGGTGATTTGTCTGTGTGGGCCTACCCTAAGCCAGGCCCTGCTGAGCAGGGGAGAAGGGTGCTGGAACATGTCCTCCCTCACTGAGCTCTAGAATGGGGGTTCAGGGGCCACTAGGAGAAGTCAGGCGACCTGCACAGGTAGGGTCTTAGATGGACCCCTGCCCCCTAGTAACACCTCTACCACTTACATTCACCATTGATCTACTCCTCCAAACACCCTGGTAGGGTAGTCACATTGGTTCCATTTCACAGATGGGAAAAACAGAGGCTCCAAGACATTAAGCACAGCCAGTGAGTGGCCTGGAACTCAGGTTGGTGTGACCCCAAAGCACCGGCTTCTTATTTCTACAGGTTCTCAGGGTTTGTCTGAGCTTGGCCTATCCCTGTGCCCCAGGAGCCTCCCAGTACAGCCAGCCGGACCTGCCAGCAGAGCAGGATGGGGGCATATACTCAGGAACCTGTTAATGGTATCTCTTGCCTTCTCCCCTTCGTCCCCCCAGGACTGGGTCACGAGCACTGAGCTCCTCATCTCCCTAGACCGGCTCAACACGTTTGGGGATGACATCTTCAAGGACCCCAAGGTGCTCCAGTCCTACTACTATGCCGTGTCGGACTTCTCCGTGGGCGGCAGGTAGGTGAAGGCACGGTGCTGAGGCCCAGAGAGGAGGCAGGAGTAAAGCAAGACTCCAGGACGCTGGTCCTGGAGCAGAAGCCAGCTGGCCACGTGGGAGTCTCCTGGTGGTAACTGTGGAGAGGCAGGGAAGCCAGTACAGGTGCCCCAGGGCAGAGGAGGGAGCCAGGATCCTGGGGGGAGTGAAGGGAGCCAGGACCCCGGCATTCGAGGCCTTTCCACCCGGCTCCCTCCCACCACCCCAGATGTGTGCTTCCTGCTGCTTCTCTGGGGTATCAGCTGTGTCTCCCCTACCATGGAGCTGCTTCTGTTTGCTGGCTGGACACACCAGGCTTTTGCCCTGCTGCTCTCTCTGCCTGGAGTTCCCTCTCCTTCTTATCATGTGGGAA
This sequence comes from Dugong dugon, assembly GCA_030035585.1. NCBI lineage: Eukaryota > Metazoa > Chordata > Mammalia > Sirenia > Dugongidae > Dugong > Dugong dugon. Next base: position 75,697,922 of record CM057471.1, read on the forward strand.
ATGCTACTGCCCCCACCGACCCTGCCCAAGCAAGGGACTCTGTGTCTGGACTGGGTTCCACGTTCCTCTCTTAGCGTCAGTCACTGCACATTGTAGTTTGTCTGTTTCAGCCTCTCCCTGCCCAAGAAGTAGGGGCTGCCCAGAAGGCAGGGCCCGTGGTTCTCATCTCTACACCCCAGGTCCTGTCTCGTACACAGCTGCCCATCCTGGGTGCTCAAGAAGGGCATGGCTCGAGTGAAGGCACAGATAATGGTCTTCAACATAAACGTTTACAGGCTCTTTCTTTGAAAAGAAGACTGACAACGTGGCAGAGAGATGGAGGAAGCCCCCACCCCATTCCCCCCCAGCATTCCGTATTCACTTGTACAAGCAACATTAATAGAGCACCTATTATGCATCCAGTGGCAATGGTGGTTCAGTGATAGAATTCTTGCCTTCTATGTGGGAGACGGGCTTGCTGGGGGCAGATTTTGCCTGGGGAGGGGGCTTGGGCTGGGGGTAGGAAGGCGGGAAGGTGGAGGCGGTGGGTCAGAGTGTAACCTTTGTTCCTGAAGAGCCACCTGTCACCCTCCACCCCTCTCCCCACAGCGCAGTGCCACCAGAGTCCCTCTGACTGGGTTTGACCACTTGTGTGAGCCCTCTCCCAACATCTCCTGCTCCTGTGACTGACCTGCCACCAGCAGGGGCAGGGGTGAGGGGCTCTGCCAGTGACTGCCCCTTGGCCACATCTTGCAGCTACTGGGAAACACAGACTGTCTGCACTTTGCCCCCTGCTGCACCTGCCAGGGGATGCTCACCTCCCCCTCTCCCAAGGGGTGCCACACCGTCCCTGCAGCTGGCAGACCCTGGTCCCAGCCAGCTCTGCCCTAACCTCCCTCAACCAAGCCACTGTACCTGTACGCCCAGCCCACATGAATTTTATTCCACAAATGCCCACGTGCAAGGGGGCCAGGTTACTCGCCCCAGACCCCACCCTGCCTCAGGTTCTTCTGAGACCCCTCCCCTCCTGGGAACCCAGAGCAGGTCCTACCAGTCCCCAGCCCACCTTGGCTCTCTGACATGCCTATTCTACAAGCCTATGGTGGAAGGCAGGTGACTGCTTGGACACCCGGGCTCAGCATCCCAGGCCAGGGGTCCAGTCTCCTAGGGCCCCACGCAGCCCTGCCCACCAGTGTCCTTACGCCTTCGGAACTGCTTCCCCTGTCCTCTCTCAATCTGCTTTCAGACTTCTGCATACGGAGCTGGGCAAGGTGGCAGCCCCAGGTAACTTCTGCTTTCCCAAAGCCAGGAACATCAAGCCTGGCTGCCTTCTTGGAGTTGAGGGAGGGAAAATATGGAATGAACAGAGAGAAAAAAACCTGCCCGTGAAGACTGCTGCTGCCACGTTCCTCATATGCATCAGCAGGATTTGCAGGGTACGTCCTGCTCACCAGGTCCTGTGCTGAGCACACTGCAGCCATGATTTCTTTGAATCTTCACAACCATCACTTATTATCAACCCCACTTTACAACTAAGGGAGTAGAGGCTTGGAGAGTGTGCGTGACTTACCCAAAACCCTGCAGCCAGGAGGAGCAGTGCCAGCCCTGTTTGCACCATCATTCAGGGCACATCTGTCCAGAGCCTCCTGTGCACCAGTATGATGCCAGGGGCTGGGGTCCTGAAAGAGGAAGACAGATGTGTTCCTGCCCCAGTCTTGTGGGGCAGCAGACACAAATCTGAGTATCTCCCCAGTGAAAGTGTAAGCACAAACAGAATGATGAGGATAGGGAGATACAGGACAGGGTGTGCATACGGAGCTCGGGAGATTGCTCTGAGGCTGGTAGGATGGAGCCAAGGTCTGGCCAGAGACAAGAGGTGGGCATTCCAGGCAGGGAGATCAGCACATGGAAAACCTGTAGCTTGAGGAGCTAGGAAAGTGTTGATGTGGCTGGAGTTAGGACGTGGTGCAGGGCAGGGCAGGAGAAGAGGCTGGAAGACTGTCAGCGCCTTGTGGGCCACGGGCCAAGTTTATTCTTATCCCACAGTCAATGGGAAGCTGTTGAAGGATTTGACCAGGATAGCAACAGGGTTGCTGTTTAAAGTTTTGAAAAGCAAAGGTATCACTTTGATGATAAGGAGCATCTGACCCATGTCATGGCCTTTTCAATCGCCTCATATGCACGTGAGAGCTTGACCGTGAAAAAGAATTGATGCATGAACTGTGGTGTTGGTGAAGAATATTGGATATACTGCGGACTACCAAGTTGGAATTGACTCAAAAGCACACCACCACCAAAAGAACCAACAAATGAGTCTTAGAAGAAATACAACCAGAATGTTCCTTAGAATCTGGGAGGGTGAGATTTTGACTCATTTACTTTGGAAACACCGTTCACTAGAAAAGGACATGATGTTTGGTAAAGTTGAGGGCCAACAAAAATGAGGGAAACTCTCAATGAGATGGATTGACACAATAGCTGCAATAATGGACTCAAACGTACTGTCTTAGGCTGGGTTCTCCAGAGAAGCAAAACCAGTAAAGTGTATAAATATATATAGAGAGATTTATATCACGGAAACAGCTTGCGCAATTGTAGAGGCTAGAACATCCCAAGTTCGTGGATTGAGGTAGAGGCCTCTCCCAATTCATGCACCCACAGAAGCTGGCGAACCCAAGATCAGCAGGTCGGAGAGCAGGGCTCCCACTCAGAGGCTGAGAAGGTCAACAAATTCCAAGACTGGCGGCAAGACCTCAAGGTTTCTCCTGATTCATGTTGCCGCAGGGGCTGGTGAACCCAAGATCAGTAGGTCGGGGAGCAGGACTCTTGCTAGCAGGCTGTGAAGATCAACAAATCCCAAGACTGGCAAGTATGCTGCTAGCTCAAGTCCCAAGAACTGGAGGTGAAACAACAAGAGACAGCTGCTGTGTCCTGAACAAGCCAAAAACTTTGGCAAGGTGAGCAGGAAGGAAGTAGCTGGCAGAGGGCTGAGAGGTGAAGGCTGAGGGGGCGGTGAGCTGGTACCACTCAGCAGATTCCATCATGGGGGGTGATCACATATCAAATTTCAACAGGGAAGTGATCACAACTGCCAAAACACTAAGAATCATGGACTAGCCAAGTTCACATACAATCTTAACCATCACACTTGCCAACAATCATGAAGATGGCACAGGACTGGGCAATATTTAGTTTTGTTATACATAAGGTTGCCATGAGTCAAAGTTGACTTGATAGCAACCAACAACAAGAAGCAAGCAATATAGTCAGATTTTTTTAAAACGTCCCAACCCCCTGATGTGTGTGGGGAAAGATAAGAGATGAGAGGAAGCCTGGAAGATAGGTGGAGGCCATTGTAGAAGTCAATTGGGAGATGAGGGCCACTTGGGCCAGGGAAGCAGTGGAGGGAGGGGGAGGGAATAGCATGAGTGGGTGGGGGGCTATTTACACGGGTCCAAAATCTATTTAGGACGGATACCAAAAGCTAAGAAGTTTCCTGAATACAACCAAACACTTCAAGGGACAGAGTAGCAGGGACAGGGTCTGGGGACCCATGGTATCAGGGGACATCTAGGTCACTTGGCATAACAAAGTTTATTAAGAAAATGTTCTGCATCCCACTTTGCTGAGTGGTGTCTGGGGTCTTAAAAGCTAGTGAGTGGCCATCTAAGATGCATCAATTGGTCCCAACCGACCTGGAGCAAAGGAGAATGAAGAACACCAAAGACACAAGGAAAATATCAGCCCAAGAGACAGAAAGGGCCGCATAAACCAGAGACTCTAACAGCCTGAGACCAGAAGAACTAGATGGTGCCCAGATACCACCAATGACTGCCCTGACAGGGAACACAACAGAGAGTCCCTGACGGAGCAGGAGAAAAGTGGAGCGCAGAACTCAAATTCTAGTAAAAAGACCAGATTAAATGGTTTAACTGAGACTGGAGGGACCCTGGAAGACATGGCCCCCGGACTCTCTGTTAGACCAAAACTAAAACCATTCCTGAGGCCAACTCTTCAGACAAAGAGCAGACTGGACTATGGGACATAAAATGATACTTGGGAAGAGTTTGCTTCTTAGCTCAAGTAGATACATGAGACTAAATGGGCAGCTTCTGTTCAGAGGCAAGATGAGAAGGCAGAAAGGGATAGCAGCTAGATGAACGGACACGGGAAATCCAGGGTGGAAAGGAGGAGTGTGCTGTCACAGTATAGGGAGAGCAACTAGGGTCACATAACAGCGGGTGTATAAATTTTTGTGTGAGAAAATAACTTGGATTGTAAACTTTCACTTAAAGCACAATAAAAAAAAAAAAAAACTACGTAGGACAGAAAATCAGCTCTTTTTATAAGTGATGGGCCATGGGGGGTAGGGAGTATCAGGATGATGCCCATACTTCTGGTTTCCATAATTCTGGTGATGATGCTCAACAAGATGGAGAAGGCAAGGAAGTGGACCATGGGCCCAACTACCTATACTTCGGGGTATCTACACCTGCCAGGAAGGCTGGGGCTTGGGAGTCAAGGGAGACATCGGTGAGGACCTCTCTGCTCTCCTCCCTGCCAGCCCCATTTGATTCAGCTCTAACCTTCTGGGAGGGGGGTTCTGCAAGGATGGCAGATGGCAGTAAGCTCCAGTGTCTGCTGTCAGGGGCTTTGGGCCAGAGAATATTTGGGCCCCAGCTGTGGGGAGCCGGACCACCCTCAGACTGGCAGCTGGCTGGGGAAGGTGGCTCACGGGTGGGTGCAGGTGGCCTGAGCAGCCTGTGTTCCACAGTGTCCTCCAGGAGCTTTACTCTCCTTCCTTTGGGTCACAGGGCTTAATGGAGGAAGGTGGCGTTTGGAGCACCCCTTTGGGGACACAGGCGGTCCCTTGTCACTGCCCTGGGCTGCTGTGCCCCACAACTGCCTGACATCCACCTCACCCCTGCCAGAAGTGCAGGGTGCTGCCTGCCTACTTCAGGTTCCTGCTGAGGCCTGCAAGGAAGTGATGCCCTGTAGCCTTCCCCAGCCTTGTGTTCCTACATTAGAAAAAGCACAGGGTCCTGGCTGTGGTTAGCTATTCCTCAACATAGACTGAGGACACAGTGTAGAACATGGCTTATGGGAGATGTATTAGTTTTCTGGGGCTGTTTTAACAAAGTACCACAAACTAGGTGGCTTGAAACAACAGAAACTTATTCCCTCATAGTTCTGGAGGTCAGAAGTCTGAAATCAAAGTGTTGGCAGGGCCACGCTCCTTTTAGAGGCTCTAGGGGAGAATCCTTTCTTGCTTCTGTGTAGCTTCTGGTGGCTCCCAGCAATCCTTGGCATTCCTTGGCTTGCGGCTACATCACCTCAATCTCTGCCTTCATCTTCATATGGCCATCTTTCCTTGGTGTAGCTCTGTCTGTCCTCTCTTCTTCTTATAAGGATACCAGTCATTGGATTTAGGGCCCACCCTAATCCAGTATGATATCATCTTAACTAATTACATCTTCAAAGACCTTATTTCCAAATAAGTCACATTCTAAGGTTCCAGGTAGACATGAATTTGGGGGCGACATTATTCAACCCACTACAGGGAGCTAACACATGGCTATAGAGACATGTCCAGGAGCTCAGGATCTGTGTGGAGTCAGAAAACAGTTCAAATTCTAGCTCTGCCACCCAGTGTCTGTCACTTTGTGGGCCTGAGCCTCAGTTTCCTCATCTGTGAAATGGGCATAATAACAGCCCCTCATGCCTTGGTGGTGAGGGTCTAGCAAGAAGATGTGAGCTGATTGCTCAGCCTGGGGCCAGGCACAGAGTAAGCTGGGAGCCGTGGTCATCCTCTAAGCTTCTCAGCCTGGCCTCTCAGAGCGGGCTAATGGCCAGATGGGGTGATGGCCCCACAGGCTCAGGCCAGCCGAGCATGTCGTGTAGCCCCCAGAAAAGCCCTTTGTCCCTACGTGGGTCCACCCATCTCCTGATCCTCTGAGAGGGTAGGAGTGGGAGGGGACATGGGCCCAGGGTTGCTGTCAAAGACACGGAGACTATTGGGGATCTGGGACAAGTTGGGGGCTGTCCACTGTAAGGGACAACCTCTTTCTCCTCCTTTTAGATATGGTTGAAGGAGAACTGCATGAGGCAGCCTGCCTGGCCGCCCTCTCCCACACCGACCACCCCAAGACCACTGGCCCATCCCTCCCCATCAGAGACGGAGATGATTTCTCCCTGGGTTCCTCTTGGCCCCTAGGGGGGCCCCTCTTGGGCAGAAACCTTTTGTGGCAGCCTTGCTAGCTCCGCCCCTTATTAGCTGGTGGCCTTGGTCAACCTCTCTGTGCCTCAGTTTCTTCATATGTTAAGTGGAGATCATAAGGGGCCATGAAGATGAAATGGATTTATACACGTACAGAGCTTAGAGCAGTGAGTGCCTGGCACAGGCATTTGTCTAGTACTGTTACCCAGGGCACATAGCAGGCATTCAGTAAAGGGCACACCCACAGGGGCTACCTGGCTATTAACCCCTTGTCCGCCCCCACCACCCCGGTGGTCCCCGGATCCCCCTCCTTCATGCTCTCTTCCCAGGTGCAAGTGTAATGGGCATGCCAGCGAGTGCGGCCCCAGCGAGGACGGCCAGCTGGCCTGCAGGTGCCAGCACAACACCACGGGCCCAGACTGTGAGCGCTGCCTACCCTTCTTCCAGGACCGCCCTTGGGCTCGCGGTACGGCCGAGGCCGCCAACGAGTGTCTGCGTGAGTGTCCAGGCGGGACAAACTCCCCTGAACCTCGCCTTGGGGACTGTGCCTGGGTGCCCTGCCTGGCAGCTGGGGCTCTGAGCCCTCTGCACCGCTGCAGGGACGAGGGGGAGCTGTCTGTCTCCCCCCATCAACAGCCCCCCTTCCCCAACCAAGTCCACCCCAGTAGAGGCCCCTGTGGAGGGAGGGCCAGCAGGGCTCCAACGACTTGTGCCTTTGTCTTCACTGTTCCAACCCCAGTTGCTAATCAAAGCCAGGCCACCCCAAGTCGAAGGGGGGTGCTGACCTGCCTACCCCGGCCTTTCCCATGGCCCCAGGCGGCCCTTTGATGTACCACCCCGTTGAGTGATGTGGCTTTGCTCGCCAAACCTCAGAGACCCGCTGAGGAGAGGAGGGTGCCATCATACCTTCTCAGTGATTGGGGCCATGTTGGGGAGCACCGCCTTCTCCCCCCTCACAGCCTGGGGTGCCAGCCCGCCCCGCTGCCCGCCCCCAGCCCTGCTCTTTCTCCCCGGACACCATCTGGTCTCCTTTACGCTCTCCTGTGCGCTCTGTTGTCGCCGGGCGCTGACCCTGTCGCTGGGAGGAGGAGCGTCTTCATATGGAGGCGTCCCTGACCAACCTGGCCTCCAGGCCCCATTGTCCTCTTGGGCTTGGGCCACCAGTGGCCAGGGCTGGAATGGGGAGGGACAGCCTGTTCCTTGGAACAGGCCACTGTCGGCAGGAGCTGCCTTGGCCTTAATGGGTTCCTGCTGCCCTTGCTGGCTGCCTCCACCAGGGCACTTCCAGGCCCAGGAGGCTGTGCTGGCTGGCTCCACAGCAGGGACACAGAAAGCCAGGCAGTTTATGCCACATCCTCATCCCGGTGGTCACACCTCTGTCCTCCAGCCACCCAGCCTGGAAGCTGGGGCTTTGTGCTTGAGCCTGTCCCCCTCAGCCCAGCCAGCCCCCGATCCCCAGATTCTGTTGACATCCCTCTGATCCATCTAACTTGTGCCCTTGGTCCAGGCCCCATCACCTCCCCACTGGGTACCTGAAGGTCCCTCTTCCCTGCTCTCCCTGCCTCCAGCCCTCCTTCACCTACAGCTGGAGGCTCCTTCTGAAGTGGAGATTATGCCTATCCTCTGCTCAGAACCCTTCCATGGGTCCCCTTGCTTAGAGGTGAAGTCCACTCAGCATGCTGCCTGGCTTCCCCAGAGCAAGCTCTGCTGACCTCTCTCACCTCTCTGACCTCACAGCTGCCCCTGCTCCTCCCTGCCCCATCACACTGCATACCACCCCCACCCAGCCTGGTTCCTGGTCAACAGCAAGCCACACCCACGCTGTCCCCACACTGCACTGCTTTCCACCCCCACACTGGGTGGGCGGGCGGGTCTTACTTCTTTATCCTCTGGGCTTTCACCTCCAGCCTGGAAAATCCCCTCCCCTTTCACCAGGTAACTCCTTTCTGCTCATCCTTTAGGTTCAGCTTAGCCATGACTTCCTCCAGGAAGGCTCAGTGCATCACCCTCAGCACAGTTGTAGGGCCCCTCCCCTCCTTTCAGCTGCCAGCTCCCCCCGCCACCCCACCCCATGCTTCTCCTATCACATTGCTTCACCCACGGGCTTTTCACTCACTTGCTGTGTCTGGCTCCTGGACAGAGATGTGACCATAGGGGTGAGGGCTGGGCCACCTGAGCACAGGAACAAGATCCGTATCAATCACTGGTACATCCCCCTTGGGTCGCCATATAGAACTAATCCTTGGTACATATTTTTTAATGAGTGAATGAAGGGTGACTTGTGTTTTCCTTGAGGCTGCATGACCTGGGATTTTTGAAGTGCCGGAGACCAGATTCACACAATTATTATGGCTTGGAGAGTCTGCAGGAGATTTTGGAGTGAGCCACATTGCATCTTTAGAAGGTGGTCAGTCTGCGATCCATGACCCAGTGACCAGACATTCTGGTTTGCCTGGGGTGTCCTGTCTAAGCCTGATGTTTTAGTGTATTTATTAACGGTTCCCCCTTTGCTCTTAAGAGTGTCCTGTTTGGATGGTCAGTTAGTTGGTCTTCATATCTTTGATCAAGCTAGGCCTGAACCCCGCCCTCCATGGAGCTATCTACTCGTCTGGCACTGGGAGGTTGGCTGGCACTTACTCACCGCCTACCACGTGCCAGGAGCTGTTTTAGGCACCTAACAAAGAGAGAGCTGGGCAGGCCGCTCACAACCCCTCTCCCCGTCCCCCACCCACAGCCTGCAACTGCAGCGGCCACTCGGAGGAATGCACGTTTGACCGGGAGCTCTTCCGCAGCACGGGGCATGGCGGGCACTGCCACCACTGCCGGGACCACACTGCCGGGCCACACTGTGAGCGCTGCCAGGAGAACTTCTTTCGCTGGGACACACAGACGTCATGCCAGCCCTGCGACTGCCACCTGGCAGGTGAGTAGGCCCCCACCCCCACTGCCCCCCCACTCCCGCCTGGCCCGGTTCATGCTGCCCTGCATCCTTCCTCCTCCAGGCTCCCTGCACCTTCAGTGCGATGGCTCAGGCACCTGCACCTGCAAACCCACTGTGACGGGCTGGAAGTGTGAACGCTGTCTGCCCGGGTTCCACTCGCTCAGTGAGGGAGGCTGCAGGTGAGGGCGGCCGGGGAGAAGCGGGGTGTGGGTGGCCCGGCACAGGCCCACGGGAACCAGGCAGGTCTGCGTCTGGTGGGGGAACTGGACTGAATGACAGGAAGTGGAGGGATGTGATACTCAGCCTTTCCTTCCTTTCTCCCTCCCTCCTTTTCTTCCTCTGTTCCACGTTTTCTTACTCAACTGTTACTATGCCCAATGCCCTGGTGAGGGCTGGAGATACCCAGTCCCTGCCCTCACGGAGCTCCTAGTCCAGGGAGGCAGAGAGATGTACAAAGATGATTAGGAACCAGGGTACTGAGTCCTGTGGAAGCCCAGCTTGTCTTGGGGGTTGAGGACAGGCTTCTCGTAAGAGGTGCTGAGTTCTATCTGAGACCTGATGAGTGAGGACCAGACAGGGGCAAAAGGAGGGGCAGGTGTTCCAGGCAGCAGCAGAGAACATGCAAAGGCCCTGAGGTGAGTGCGAGCCTGGTGCACTCAGGGCCCTTCAGGGGGAGGTCTTGACAGCTGAACATGGAGTGCAAGGCAAGAGGGTGTGCAGAGGAGGCCGGATCCAGCAGGGCCTTGGGGGCCTCAACAGGAGCTGTGGATAGACCTGAAGCAGAAGGGGGATGAGGTCGAAGTCTGGGGCAGGGGCTGCAGCAGTGACACCTAGGCATGGTGCCAGCCTGGACTAAGGTTTGGCCGTGGAGAGGGAGAGAACTAGACAGATTCCAGAGCCCCTTGGAAAGAAGAATTGGCAGGATGTTGTCACGGAGGGCTGAGGAGGGAAAAGGGACAAGACTGACTTCCAGGGCTCTGCTTCAGACATCCTGGCAGCACCGGAAAAGGAGCTGGAGAGGGAGATGCTGCGTGCAGTCTGGGGCGTGCTGAGTCGGCTGTCCCTATGGGGCATCTGAGGAGAGAGATGGGCAGGGGCTACTGGGGTCTGGTTCTCAGAAGAGGGGTCTAATAGGGTATGTTTGCCATCACTTGATTGAGAAAACACACAATGACCAAAAAAGTACAGCTATTATAAATTCAGAAGCAATTTTAAATGAATTTGGCTTAGATTAATTGAGTCAATCTCCTTGTATGTTTGAAAGTGCGGCGGTATTGGAGATGTGTGGGAATTTTCAATCCTTCAAAAAACAGTGGTTCTGGGCACAAAACTGGCCACTGGACGGGGACCTGTCTGATTCCCCAGGGTCTCTCTGTCTCTGGGCGTTTGCACATGCTGTTCTTCCTAGCCTGGAGGGGTCTCCCCTCATCCTCCAAGCCTCTCCTAACCTGTGTCTAGCAAACTCCTACTTGTTCTTCAGTTCTCAGCCACAGTACCACTCCCTCAGGAAGTCTTCCCTTCCAATTGCCCTTTGCTCCCACCCCTAGGCTGGGCACTTGACCCTCCTTGGTGCTGTACATCCCCTCCAATAGCACATATCACAGTACAGTGTCTGCCTGTTTACCTGTCTGTCCTCACTGGACAATGTGCTCTGTGAGGGTAGAAACCGTGTCTTATTGGATGGGTAGATGGGGGGATGGATAAGTGGATGGGTAGATGGTTGGAGGGGTGGCTGAATGGGTGCCTGGTGAATGAATGAGTAGCTGGCTGGATGGACGGATGAGTGGATGGGTTGATGGATGGATAGATGGATGTGTGAGTAGGTGGATGGATAGACGGAAAGATGAGTGGCTAAGTGGATGGATGCATAGATGGATGAGTGGGTGGATGGACAGATGGATCCCTGTATGGGTGAGTAGATGGGTCAATTCCTTGGCAAGGTGGGAATAGTAAAGCCAGGGGTAGGCCCTTGAGTCAGTCTGCTCCTGGTCCTCTCAGGATCAGGGAAGGATAGGGAGATTTCTTCCAGGGAGAATAGGCTATTCCCATTCTGGAGTTGTTCATTGGACAGTTTTTCAGTTGTCCTATTCTTTGGCAGACCCTGCACCTGCAATCCCGCTGGCAGCCTGGGCACCTGTGACCCCCGCAGTGGATACTGCCCCTGCAAAAAGAATGTGGAAGGCAACCTATGTGACAGGTGGGTGAGCTGATTCAATAATAAGCCTGCTGGAAGTGACTCTGGGGTCACTGAGGAGGCACTGAGGCTGTGGGGCCAGGGGAGGTCATGGACTTGGACATCCCCATCACCCTGCACCCTTCCTGGAGCACCATAGATCTGCCATATAAGAAGTTATCTGAAGGCTTTATGACATTGTTTATACTTTGACCCCACACCATTGATGAGTACATAGGCTATGAAGATATATCTTTTTTGTTCAAAATCCTAAAAAGAAAGAGCTGAGAGGACAGGAGAGATAATCTAATCCCAGAATAGCAAATACATGGCACTCGCACTATAACCATCTGATTTCACACCCGAAATAGACGTCACTAATGGAGCACTACCACAGCCCTCCTATTTCACACCCATGGCAGACATCACTAATGGATCATAGCAGTCTTTACAAGGAGCCCTACTGTAGCCTCAGAATCCTTCTTTATCTCCTGCTTCAAGAAGCCCTACCAATTGAGCTGAGAGTTAAGCCTATTTGCCATCCTTGCAACCCTATCATGTTTCAAATGGGACGTCTGAAGCTCAGTGAGGCGAAGGGACTTTTCCAAGGTCACGCAGTCTTTAAACTTCCTCTTTCAAGCATTCAGGAGCTGGCCTCCTTGCTCCAGCAGTGGGGATCGCAAACAAACATCGGTTTACCTCCTTGGGCAAACACTGTCTCCTCTTCCTGGCTTTGTCTTGGACCTTTGAAGCCTTAATGCACCCAGCTCACATCTGCCTGGGGCTTTTTGATGTCCTGTGACTGAGTCCAAGGGGCAGAGCTGGCCACAGACCCTGTATGTGAAGTGCCTGACACAGTACTCTATGATGGACTCTATTCTTGTTAGTGTATGTTGGTCCTGTACTAGTTCAGGAAGAAGCCGGTGCCAAAGCCATGTGGCTGGTCCCTGGCCTTATCTGTCCCTTGGCCAGCCCCAGGCTACCCTCTCATCTTGTCAATGGGTGGCCTGCGGGCCCCTGGGGAGGGAGGCTGACTCCCTCCAGAGTGGGGCTGGGAAACTTCTCATCACACCTCTGTCCCGAGTGCCTTGCAACCTTGAGCAGATGCTCCCCTTCTGAGCCTCAGTTTGCACATTTGTGAAATGGGAGGGCTTGCTGAGATATGTTCATCTGAACTGGCTAGATATTGGGGTCATCAAACAGCTTCTGATGAATCAGATTCCTCCACCCAAGCCTGCTCACACCAAGTCTTCTGGAGTAGAAACCAAGAATCTGTATTTGTAAAACATTTTCCTAGGGCTCTTTGGAGAAATGGCTGCTTCTAGTACTGGGGCAGGGAAAACACATGTGCCTGGAGCATCTTGTACCAGAAAGTGAAGACGTGCTTTAAAAAAAAAAACCAAACAAGAACAAATAAATAACAACAGAACAGGATGGGGGCATGTCAAAGGGACACAGGAGCCAACCTGAAAAAGTTCTCAAAGCTGGAACAATCTGAGCCACAAAATAAATAACGGTGTGGCACTGCGTTATAGCCTGAAGAATAACCTATGAGTCCATGCTGATATAAATAGATGATTGAATTAATAAATAAATGGGGACAAAAGGATACATCTTCCTTCCAGAAGTATTCCAGATAATAAATGTGGAAGGAATAAGTGAAATAGAAAATCACTGTTATAACATCTCGTAATAATCGCTGGAGGCAAGACCACGCTGATGAATGCTAAAATTAATGGCCCAAACTTAAAGGAGAAACAGGACTTTTGCACAGCCTCAAAGTATCTCCCTCAGAGTATTTATTAATTACTATGGTGGTTTTAACATATATTTACAATTTTTTTGTACTTCCCCCCTCAAGGAGGTGGAGCTTAATTCTCCTCCCCTTGGGCTGGATTAGGAGCCCTCGTGGCACAATGGTTAAGCACTTGGCTGCTAACCGAAAGGTCATCAGTTCAAACCCACCAGCTGCTCCATGGGAGAAAGATGTGGCAGTCTGCTTCTGTAAAGATTTACAGCCTTGGAAACCCTATGGGGCAGCTCTACTCTGTCCTATACGGTTCCTGTGAGTCAGAATCAACTCGATGGCAATGGGTTTGTTTTTTTTGGTTTGGGGCTGGATTAGGTGTCCCTGGGTGGTACAAATGGGTAAGCGTTTGGCTACTAACTGAAAGGTTGGCAGTTTGAATCCACACAAAGGCACCTCAAAAGAAAGGCCTGGAGAGCTCCTTCCAAAAGATCCCAGCCACTGAAACCCCTACGGAGCATAGTTCTATTCGGAAACACATGGGGTCGCCATGAGTCCGAATAATTTCAACGGCAACTGGTTTGTTGTTTTGGTTTAGGGCTAGATTTAGTGACTTGCTTCAAATGATTAGAATATGGAAATTTTACAGTGAAGAAAACTGGCAGATACTGCCTTAACCCTTTCGCAAACCAATTGTTTTCTGCTTTGAATTTTTTGTTGATACTATGTGTTTTCATTAATAGAAGCATGCTGGATCATTTAGTGTGTCTGGATTTTTGGTAGGTAGTATGGATTTTTTTTTTCTTACCCCCACCACAAGCCTACCCTAAGTGTTTAGTGGTACATATAAAGTACCATTAATTATAACCCAGTGTCCCCACCAGGGTCTATTGGTACATATGCGTGACAAGTTAAAATTTTTAAAATTTCTATTTTTCCTACCAAAAATTCAGACACCTCATACAATACCCTGTAAAAACAGTAATTTGCGGCACATGCCTGCCTGTTTCTTTGGTTTCAAACAGTCATAAAGGCCCCTGCCTTGCAGCAGCACACACTGTCAGCGGTACAGCAGCTTCCCAATAAACCTTCAGAGGCAGGAAAAGGACTTGGTCTCTAGAGGTACCCGTGAGCATGAAAGGGTCAGCCTAGTGATGAAGGTTAACTTCACTGGTGATATCATGTGGATATCATATATGTAAAAACTAAAAATAAAAAACCATTGCCATCAAGTCGATTCCAACTCGTAGCGACCCTATTACTGGGTAGAGCTGCCCCGTAGAGTTTCCAAGGCTGTAAATCTTTACAGAAGCAGGCTGCCACATCTTTCTCCTGTGGAGTGGCTGGTGGGTTCAAACCATCGACCTTTCGGTTAGCAGCCAAGCGCTTAACCACTGTGTTACCAGGGCTCCTTTGAATATCATATACCCCTGATATAATGTGATGATGACACTTCCTCCCTGTATATTCTTCCCAAAGCCCATAACCCCAGACTAATCATGAGAAGACATCTGACAAACCCAAGTTGAGGAACATTCTACAAAATAGGTGACTAGTACTCTTCATAAGAGTCAAGGTCATGAAAGATAGCCTGAGAAACTGTCAGAGATTGGAGGAGACAAAGAAAACATGATAATAAATGCAGTGCCATATCCCAGATTGGCTCCTGGAGCAGAAAAAGGACATTAGTGGAAAAAAAGTGAAATCCAAATAAAGCCTGGAGTTTAGTTAATAGCGTTATATCAGTGTTAACTTCTTATGTTTGGTAAGTGTACTGTGGTTATGTAAGATGTTAACATTAGAGAAACTGGGTGAAGAGTATAGTCAATTCTCATCATCCACAGTAGTTATGCTCTATAAAGTCATCGCAAACAATGAATTAGCGAATACTGAACTATTGCTCCTAGGGAAATACAGCGTTAGGTTCCTGAGAGCCTCTGCTCACATTTTTGCCAACCTATCAATACATAGCCTTGTTTTGCGTGTGTTTCTGTTTAAACACACCTTATTTAATATACGGAGCCCCGGTGGCACCTTGGTTAAGAGCTCGGCTGCTAACTAGAAGGTCAGCAGTTTGAATCCACCAGCCGCTCCTTGGAAACCCTATGGAGCAGTTCTACTCTGTCCTATAGGGTTGCTATGAGTCAGAATCAACTTGACGGCAACAGGTTTGGTTTGATTTATTTAATATATATTTTTGATTCATTAACATTGAACTCAACAGCCAACGCGCTATAATTCATGCCTGAACGAAACTTATCTAATGCGTATATTGTCACCTCACAGCCTTCTTGCACTTAGGAACACTAGCCAGCACTTCAGCACTATGCCTGGGGGCCGCTTTAAACAGCAAAATCACCCAAAAAAGCATAAAAATACAAAAAGCGTGGCACTAAGGAGACTCACAAAAAGGACACTTGTTTACGGCGTGAGAGCTTCACCTTGTTCGACCTCAGCTGGGAATGTGTACGTCAGGTGACTCAGTTTTCACTGCTCTGCGCAGGTCCACAAAGGATTACAAAAGTGTCATTAGCACTGATTTGGGGCTTAGAAATGAACTACAGCAAGTGGACAGATTCACAGATACAGAGTCCTTGAATGATGAGGAGTGACCGTCTATGGGAACTCTGTGCTATCTGCGTGACTCTTCTGTAAATCTAAAATTAGTTTTTGAAAAGTTTTCCCAGTGATTCTGGACATTAATCTAGTTGGGATCGCAGAACCTGCCTGTCTGGCTGTCCCCTTCCCCACTCCAGGCCGATTCATTTGGCCCCAGTGGCCTTGTCCTGCCTTCATTTCAGATGCCGCCCAGGGACATTTAACCTGCAGCCCCACAACCCAGCCGGCTGCAGCAGTTGCTTCTGCTACAGCCACTCCAAGGTGTGTGCAGTCGCCGCCCAGTTCCGGGAGCACCACATCCTCTCTGACTTCCACCAGGGTAAGAAGTACCTCCTCCTGCCTCCTTGGAGGGGTCTGCTTCTAACCCAAGTGGGCAAGTGATTCACCCTGAGGAGGACCCTATATTGCTCGTGTGTGTGGGCATGAAACAGCAGAGGCCACAGCCAAGGCCTAGGCAGTGTCTCCCACGCACCCACACAGAGGCCACTTAGTATGTGTCAGGTGTGAGAGGTCCACCCCTTGGCTCCCTCTCCGGCCCCTGCCCTTGTTCTCAGCCTCCAACATTTGGCAGGGTTGGGGGCTAGATACCCGGCATCCTTTGGATCCTGTGGGGGAATTGCCAATCACCCTGTCAAGACTGGCCTCCCTTAGCCTATCTAAATGTTGGAGGTTCAAGCTCAATCCCCTGGCTCCTACTTACTGAGCACCTGCTGTATGCTAGGCACTGTACTGAGCTCTTTTCATGCTTGAAACCTCACAGAGACCCTGGCAGGTAGATACTTAATATAGAAGAGGCCACTGAGACCCAGGAAAGGGAGATCCCTTGCCCAAGTTCACGTAACTCAGGTGTTGGCACCTGGGTCCCTCAACTCCTAAGTTCTGCTCTTAACAAATGTGCAGACTCTCTCTAGTCCAGTGGTGCTGTGGTGACCTGGGTCCTGGACTCCAGGGTGGCACAACCACATCTTTGGAGGGTTGGCACAGGAAAGTGGCCAAGCTCTGAGCTCTGCATTAAGTCACAGCTTGCCGTGGGCCAGGGGTCTTGGGAGGGTGACGTGCTGATCGTCCCCTCCCTTCCTCTCTCCCTCCCACCTTCCTGCCCTGCAGAAGCCACACACCTTGGTTTAACAGGAGCCTACAGAAGGATGGCTCTACCCTGAGGAGGTACCAGGGGTCCCATTGGTCTCCGGTCTTCAGCCTTGGAAAGAAACTCAGTTGTAGGCTCCGGGGTGCCCCAGATGCAGGGGCAGTGCGCCCTCTGCTGGACGCCACCCAGAAAGCCGGCCCAAGAGGGGCTTGGGATTGAGGGCACAGCCGTGGAGTCTAGGATGTTACCATCACATGAAACTCGTTTTATAGATTTTATAGATTATAAGGACAATATTATCTCCTCTCACTTTGTGCCAGGCCGTGGGTTTGGCACTTCATTCGAATCATCTTATTTTATCCTCATGATCAAACTCTAGTCTCAGGATCCCTTTTTATACACTCTTGAAAATTATTGAGGACCCCAAAGAGCTTTTACTCAAGTGATTATTTATACGGAAATTTCTTGCATTTGAAGTGAAACCCGAGTCACTTAAAATATTTATTTATCAATCCATTTTAAAATAACAATAGTAAACCTATCACATTATAACAGCAATAACATACTTCTACGAACAATAACTATCTTTTTTAAAACAAAACATTTCATGAGAAGAGCAGCATTTGCTTTACATTTTTGCAAATCTCTTTAAGGTCTGGCTTAATAGAAGTCAACTGACTGTCACACTGGCTCCTGCCATTAGGTCTGTTGTGAAATCACACACCTTGCACTCCTGGAAAACTCCACTGCACACTCGGGAGAGAGACAGACTGAAAAGTGCAAATGACATATTAGTGTTATTAAGAAAATGGTTTTGACCCGCAGACTTCCTGAAAGGGTGTCAGGGATCTCCCAGGGCATCCAGACCATACTTTGAGAACTGCTACCCAGGGCTTTAAGTACATCAATTGCCCCCACTTTGCAGACGAGAAACCGGCTTCAGAGAGGTTAAGTAACTTGCCTGGGATCACACAGCCAGCAGGTAGCAGAGCCTAGTGCAGCACCGGACAAGCCCTGCATCTCCCTTTCTGACCTCTCCTTTTTTCAGCTCTTGGGTGCCCCAGACTTTTGACCTCCACCTCATTACCTAGCTGCCCCTGGAGAGTGCCCCCTTGAGGTTATTTGCTCTATGGAGGTTATTTACTCCATATCCTGCTGTCACCAGAGGGAGGGTGGGCTGAACTGGGACAGGGGACCATAAGGCCTGGGTTCTGGTCCTGGCTCTGCCACTTCCTAACCAGGTAGTCTCCCCGGGGACGATGGGGCTAATGGCATGTGCAACTCAAATGATCTTGAATGACAGGTATGATGACGTCACAGGAGAGAAAATTCTCTGAAACGGTGCTGATGTCCCAACGCCCCCATGTTGGGGTCTCCAGGCTGTGTCCCCCATGTTGTGTTCAGGCTTTGTCCAAGAGAAGGCCCTCTGGGTGCTGTCCTTGGGGCCCCGGGAAGAGTGTGAAGTGGGAGAGGAGGCGGGGCCCTGTTGCATATGTCCAGCTGCTCCACGCCTCACACTGATGGGTATGTGTGTGTGTCTGTGTTTGTTGCCTAGGAGCCGAGGGCTGGGGAGCCAGAAGCATGGGGGGCCCAAAACACCCGGCACGATGGGCCCCTATGGGGATCCTCCTGAGCCCAGAAGCTGGGGAGGAGCTCACAGCACCAGGTACCATCAGCCACAGGCAGGGGCAGAACTGCCCTGTGTTAGCGTCCTATTGCTGCAAAGTACACGAACTAGTGGCTTAAAACAACACAAATTTAGCATCTTACGGTTCTGGAGGTCGGAAGTCCAAAATGGTCTCACCAGGCTAAAATCAAAGTGTAGGCAGGGCTTTATTCCTCCTAGAGGCTTTAGGGGAGAATCTGCTTCCTTGCCTTTTCCAGCTCCTGGAGGCTGCCCACATTCCTTGCCTTGTGGCCCTCTTGCATGTTCATAGCAATGGCCGGCTGAGTCTTTCTCAGGCTGCATCCCTCTGACACTGGCTCTTCTGCCTCCCTCTTCCGCAATGAAGGACCCTTGTAATTACATGGGGCCCACCTGGATAATCCAGGATACTCTCCCTATTTTAAGGTCAGCTGATTAGCAACCTCAATTCCATCTGCAACTTTTAATTCCCCCTTGCCATGTAACCTAACGTAGTCACTCACACGCATGCTCCATTGTCCCATTGAACTTCACTTACAAAACACAAGTTCAAAGATAAAACTACTAAAAATGTCAAGAGAGCATTAAAGCAAATGTGCAGAGCGTTAAACCAAGCTTGGGGTCCTGTGTGACTGCCACACATGTGTGTGAGCAGAGGAGATACATGTAATATGCATGACCCCAGTGCGTTGCTTCCCACTCGCATACAGCATTTGTGATCAGGAGATGTGGATGGGGCACCTTCACACTGCAGGCAGGGAGCCTCCATCTCTGCCTTGCTGTGGTTTTATCTTGTTTGAATGTTTAATTGCCAAGAAAGTCAATATAGACATTTAATGTCAAGCTAACTAAATAAGGTTGAAGCCACCTTCTCTTCTCTTCAGAGAAATTCTTGGGAGACCAGCGGTTCAGCTATGGACAGCTCCTCACACTGACCTTCACGGTGCCCCCCGGGGGCACCCCACTCCCCATGCAGCTGAGGCTGGAAGGGGCAGGCTTGGCCTTATCTCTGCGGCACTTCAGCCTGTCCGGCCCCCAGGACACCGGGCAGCCCAGGGAGGCACAGCTTAGCTTCCAGTAAGTGTCCCCCTCTGTCCTGAGAGGTGAGGGCGATGGGGGGCTGTCCAGCTGGTCACTGAGGTCCAGGCACAACTCACATTCCCCTCGTGGCCTGGGGGACTGGTGCTGATTCCAAGGCCCCTGCCCTCCCTGCCCCCGCACTCAGGTTCTTGTTTGGACCCTTTTCCCTGCCAGGTTGCAGGAAACCTCCGAGGACGCGGACCATCTGCTGCCAGCCTTCCACTTCCAGCGGCTCCTCGCCAATCTCACAGCTTTGCGCATCCAGGCCAGCAGCCGAAGCCCAAGCCCTCCTGGTCAGTAATGATAGTGATGCCTGCAGAAAACTGAGCACTCACCAGGTGCCTGGAGCTGGGCTGAGCTCCTCCCAGCCCTGTCCTGCAGAAGCCTCACAACAGGGTGATTATTTCCCCTAATTACCCAGGCTCACTTACCCAAGGTCCTATAATGAATACAGGCAGTGGAAGTGGATGCTGAGGACAGAGGCAGGGACTGGGCAGGTGAGGATACTGAGGATGGACGATTCTGAGGGACAGATCTGTGGCCAGCAAAGCAGCCAAGAACCACTGAATGCAGTCACTCCACCATCACAAAATCCACCATCGCTCAGGGGGATGGATCCCTGGGGACCCTGGTCAGTGCTTGCAGCAAAGGGTGGGCCGAGATTCCCCTGGAAGAGTGGGTCCCCCTGCTGGTCACTGATGGGATTACACCTAAGCCGCTTCAGGAGCAGATCTGGTTTTCTACGCCTTCCCTAAAAAAACATAAACCATTACTGTTGAGTCAGTTCCTTCCGACTCAGGGTGACCCCATGTGTTGTAAAGTAGAACTTCTCCATCAGGTTTTCTTAGCTGTAATCTTTACATAAGCAGTTTGCCAGGCCTTTATTTCATGGAGCTGCTGGGTGGGTACCTCTTCCCAAAGCAGGGTTCTAAGTCAACCCACATCATTGACCAGTATTTGCCCCTACCTCTCAACTGGTCACATAATGATTCCATTCTTTACTGACATTATCGTCCTCTGACCTGTCCCTAGCTCCTCCTCTTTCCATAATGTACTTGTCCTCCTGCTTGTGAGCTCACTCTCTTATCTCCCCACAGCTGTATGTGCCTAGACCAGCGATCCCATGGGGCCTCAGCCAGGAGATCTGGGCTCTCCTTGTTCCTCCTGATCCCTTCCCAGCCAAGTGCTGGGGTGGAGGCCCAGACCAGGCACATCTTCTCCCTGCAGAAACGGGCTTGACTATCTGCAGTGGAGGTGGCAAATAGAACCCAGGATGGGTTTGTTTGTTGATTGCTCTTTTTAATTTTTTCTACCATTGGTTTTAATTACAAAAGTAATACAGGCTCAAGCAAAAATTCCAGCAATATAAATGCATTGGTTCCATCGATTTTCAATATTGCTTTTTTGTTTTCTATGTCATGGATTTCCATTCTGATCTTAGTTATTTTCTTTCTTCTACTTGAGTCTTCATTTACTCTCCTTTTCTAATTTCTTAAGATGGAAGCTGAGGTCATTGATTTGAGATCTTCTTTTCTGATATAGACATTTGAATCTATAATTTCTCCCCACTCCAAAGAACTACTTTAATGTCATCTCTCCAATGTTGATATCTTGTGTTTTCATTTTATAAAGTTACAAGTGAATAGCCCCATCCCCAGACCCACCCCTCAGAGGGGGTCACAGTTAGCAGTATGCACATATCTAAGGATGTAAAACCGATGTAAGCCCACGTATACAGTTTTTATTTTTCCAAAATGAAATCCCATTATATATATTGTACAGAAAATGGTTTTGTTTTGTTTTTTCACTTCCATATCATGGACACCTTTTCCTGCCAGTGCATGAGGGGTTCTTTCAGTGTGATTGCCCATTGCCGGGGTCTCAAGTTATGGATGGGTAACAGTGTAACCATTGTTCAATGGCCCATGAAATGCATGAGCGCGTGTTGGCGGTGAGCGTTTTAAACCTTCGAGAGGTAGAGAGAGTAAAAGTTAGGAGCCTTCGTCCCACTCCCACGCCCAAACACCCTCCTCTTCTCACTGGTAATGTCTGATGGTTTTGTAAAAACATACGTATAATACATATACACACACATGCATATATAACATACAATTTGCCATTTTAACCATTTTAAGTGTACAATTCAGAGACGTTAATCATATTCAAACCATCACCACTGTCTGTTTCTAAAACTTTTCCATCACCCAAGCAGAGACTCAGTGCTCCTTGAGCAATAATTCCCCATTCCCTCCTCCCGCCCACCCGTGGTAACCACTAATCTACTTTCTGTCTCTATGCATTTGCCTATTCTGGATATTTCATATAAGTAGGATCATACAATATTTGTCCTTTTGTGTATGGCTCATTTCACGCAGCATAAGGTTCTCAAAGTTCATTCACGTCATAGCATGTACCAGAACTTCATTTCTCTTTATGGCTGAATAATATTCCATTGGATGGATATACCACCATTTGGTCATCCATTCATCAGTTTGGTGGACACTTGGGTTGTTTCCATATTTTGGCTATTGTGAATAGTGCTTCCATAAACATTTGTGTACAAGTATTTGAGCACCTGTTTTCAATTCTTTTGGGTGTACAACGAGGAGTGAAATTGCTGGTTGTCTGATAGTTGTATGTTTTGCTTAGTGAGGAACTGTCAAACTGTTTTCCCACAGTGGCTACAACAGCTTACATTCCCACCAGCTATATATGAGGGTTCCAACTTCTCCACATTCTTCTCAACACTTATTTTCTGTGTTTTGGTTACAGGCATCCTAGCAGGGGTGAGTCAGAATTGGCTCGATGCCAACGGATTTGGTTTTGGTTAGTAGGGGTGAAGTGATATCTCATTGTGGTTTTGATTTGCATTTACCTAATGACTAATGGGAGCCCCGGTGGCATAGTGATTAAGAGTTCGGCTGCCAATCAAAAAAGAGTCAGTAGTTCGAATTCACTATCTGCTCCTTGGAAGCCCTACAGGGCAGTTCTAACTCTGTCCCACAGGGTTGCTATGAGTCAGAATCAATTCAAGGGCAGCAGGCTTGGTTTTAATGACTAATGATGCTGAGCGTCTTGTCATGCGCTTGTTTGCTATTTGTGTATCTTCTTTGGAGAACCATTTGGTTCCTTTTCATACTTCCAATTTCCTTGCTGAGATTTTTTTTTTTTTATCCATTACGGCATGTATCTCTTTAAGTCCTTGAAGTATGTTGTAATAGCTGCTTCAAAATCCTTGTCTGCTAATTCCAACATCTGGATCGTCTCAAGGTTTCTTAAGTATGGGTGACATTTTCATGTTTCTTTGTATGTCACATAATTTTGGATTGTATCCTGGTTGTTATAAAGGATTTCTTTACAATACAGCCTCTGACTGAACTAATGGTAAACTCTGGCACCCCTGCAATAGGAAGCAGCAAAAATTCGTTTAGGCTTAGCTGAACTGCTTGGAGTCTGTCTTGCACATATGTGGTTCAGGAGTCAGCCAGAGATTTGGGTAGAGTTTGTGTATGGAGTTTGGGACTCCTCATCTCTTGCTCTCTCCATTCTGGAATTTCTTCCCTAACTTTCTAGCTGTTGTAGTCACCCAGTCTCTGTCACTGGGTCTTCAATCCAGTCAGACTGTGGGTTTCTATCTAAGTTTCATCCATTCCACATAGTGCAGACCGGAGCCTTCCCTCTGGCTAAAAGTCATAAAATGAGAAAGTCGCCCAGCGCTGTTCCCTCCTTCCAAGTGTCAACCCTCCTCCTCTATCTGCCTACTTCTGGTTGCTCTCCGGTGTTTACAGACGTTTGTTTTTATATTTTGCCCAGAGTTTATAGTTGCTACCTTTGAGAAGCTTGGTCTGATAGGAGCTACTCTTCTATTACTGCTATTACTATTCTATTCTTACTACCTTTCGACTTGTATTAATACACGCACATGTATGGATTTCCCACACTTTCATCCTCCACTATAACTGAGCTTTAAAATGTTTACCAGTGTGAAGGTTGTAAATACTATAATTGTAGGGTTTTTTTAATTGTTGTTGTAAAAATATAAAGAATACAATACTTTTCAGTCCAACACTTTTCACAAGTATAGTTCAAGAAAACCAATCACATCAATCATGTTGTGCAACCATCACCAACATCCATTGCCAAATTCTCCATCCCCATAAACAAAAACTCTATGCTACCTAAACAATGATCCCCCACCCCACTGTTTCCCCATCCCTCCCACACTTGGTAGCCACTATTAAACTCTAATCTCTATACCTTCGCTTCTTCTAGGTATTTCATATTAGTGATCTCATACAGTATTTGTGCTTTTGCCATTGACTAATGTCACTCAGCATAATGTTTTCAAGGCTCATCCATGTTGCAGCGTGTATCAGGACTTCATTTCTCTTTATGGCAGAGTAATATTTCATTGTATGTACAGTTTTAATTCACAGATCTTTGATTACCTGTGAGAGGGAATGTCTTTTTATCAGATTCTCCACCGTATCTGTTTCTTGCTCTGAAAATTACCTATTTGTCTCCTTTGCCTGGAATGCTTTTGTTTTTTAATTGTAATTGATTCATAGTCTGCCCTTATGTATGTGGGCCAGTAACCCTTTGCCTGGTACATACATGAATAGGAAAGTTTAGGGGAGAAACATGTGCGTGTAATTCTGCCCCTCTTTCTTTTCTCCCCTTGCAGGCCAAGTGGTCCTGACTGAGGTCCGGCTTATGTCGGCCAAACAGGGACTTTTCCCCCCAGCCTCCTGGGTGGAGACTTGCTCATGTCCCAAGGGGTATGTGGGCCAGTTCTGTGAATCTTGTGCTCCAGGATACAAGAGGGAGACACCAATGGGGGGTCCCTATTCCAACTGTGTTCCCTGTACCTGCAACCAGCATGGCACCTGTGACCCTAACACTGGTGAGTTTCCCTAGCACCCTTATCTTAAAGCCACCTGGACTACACCCAGAATTGCAAGATGGGTACTGACCTGAACAAGGTCAGCCTGCATGGGCACTGGAGTGTTTGTGAAGTGGTGGGGAAGCCCAGGCACTGGGCCACCCTTGAGCTGCTGCCTGGGCATCTTGTATTTCAATCAATGTAGTAACTGTAATTTAGTTAGGTGTCAGGCTCTGTGCTAAAGACTTTTTATGCAGGATCTCAAATCGTCACATGAACCTATGGCCTAAGATAATTATCCGTCCAATTTTGAAGCTCTCAAAGCTCAAGAAAATCACTTGTTAACCCAGCTAAGAGTGTACTGGCCAAATGGATAGGCCCTTGCTGTGTTCCAGGCACTGTATGAAGAGCTTGGCACACAGCTTCTCACTGAATCTCCCCTCAGCCCCTATTGGCGACTGTTATCCTCCCTGTTTACAGATGCTGCCCAGTAGCATCAGCTTAGAGTCTTAAGCTGACCCCTCTGTAGGCTGCCTGTTGTGAGTCCACCCACTAGGGAAGGTCCAAGGACAGACCAGAAAAAGAGCTTGGGGGATTCTGCCATGCAGGAGGATGCTGTAAGATGGGGGGCAGTGATGGTAGGATGCTGTAAGAAGCGGGGCAGTGATGGTAGGAGGGCTCCTGTGAGGGTCACACAGCACACAGCGGTCACAAAGAGCCAGAGACCTGCCACCCCACCACTTAGTGGCTTGTGGCATTGGAGAAGTCACTCCGCTCCTTGAGCCTGCTTCCTCATTTGTACAATGGGGATAATAATAGCATATACACCACCTAGGTTGTCGAGATAAGGCCACTAAGAGGTCAAGAGCCCAGGCTCTAAAACAGACAGACCTGGTTTGCACCAAAGCTCAGCCATTGCTAACTGGATGAGACTTCGGTTCTTCACCTGGAAAATGCAGACAATGCAAGTCCCTTCCTTACAGGACAATTGGGAAATCCAAACTGGTGGATGTATGTCATGATGCTTTGTGCACGTGTGAGTGATCACTAAAGGCAATACTAATAAAATAATGTCACTGTATTCCTCCATGTGCTTAGGCACCTTTTCTTACAATGCATCATTGAATCCTGTGAAAACCCCTGGGGTGTGCTGGGACCGTTAAGTGTTCTGTTTCACAGGTTAGGGAGCTAAGGTGCAGACAGGCCCCCATGGCCAGTAGGTGGCAGTGCTTCTCCTCCCCCAAATCTGTAGACTCCTGGCTGACTGTTCACAACCAGCTACCACTATTATTCCCACTTGCAGCTGAGGAAACTCAGAAGGAGACCTTGCCCAAGGTCCTGCAGTCAGGAGGTGCTGGACAGGGGCTGGCACACAGGCATCTTTGCACCCCCACTTCATGGGCCTCTCACACCAAGACGCAGGAGGCTCAGAGCAGAGGTTTCAGCCTCTGCTCTCTCCTTGAGCAGGTGTGGTCTCTCTTAGAAGGGAAATGCCTGCTCAGCTTTTCTCAGGGTCAACAAAGGAGCTGAGGGCAGTGGAAAGGACCGTAACCTGGGAGTCAGCAGACCCAACCAGGGAGGACAAGCACATGCAACGTGTGAAGCTTCTTCCCTTTGCCTGCCTGTGGCAGACATCACTAATCGAGTCTGGAGGAGGCTCCCCAACCCAACATTGTTGACTGTGGATTCAGTTATATATTTTGGAATACAAGATACTAATGATGACAATAATATTAATAATGTGGGCCAGGGACTTAGCAAGTCACTTTGAATGAATATTCTTGTTGCATCCTGACAAAAACCCTGTCTTTGAGGTCAGTTCAGTTCTTATACCCATTTTTTGGGTGAGGACACTGAGACCGACAAGGCTTAGACAATTTGCCCAGGTTCACATAGTCAGTAAGTGGTGGATGTGAAGCGAGGGTGGTCCAGCTTCAGGCCTGGGCTTTTCGTCCCTGGGTCCATCCACCCCACCTCCATCTTGGAAGGGTTCTCATCCCATTTCTGCCTGGGATGCACCCCATGACCTCACCACCAAGATGCTGGAGGAGTAGGAGTCTCCCTCTCCCACACTGCCTGCCATCTTGGGGGTGTTCTGGGCTCAGGCGCTGGTAACCAGGTGCCTGTCTTACCCCTCAGGGATCTGCCTGTGTGGCCACCACACTGAGGGCCCATCCTGTGAGCGCTGCCTGCCAGGTTTCTATGGCAACCCCTTGGCAGGCCAAGCCGACGACTGCCAGCCCTGTCCGTGCCCTGGGCAGTCAGCCTGCACCACCATCCCAGAGAGCAGGGAGGTGGTGTGTACCCACTGCCCCCCTGGCCAGAGAGGTGAGTGGCTTGTATCCAGGGACCCTGCCCCATGGATAACCAAGCCCTGATGCCCTGCCTCTGCCAGGCTCTAGGGCTGGAGTCCTGTGTCTGGAGTGTGGCAGGTGTGGGTGGGCCCTGCTTAGAGGTGGCAGGCCTGACTCTAAGGCACATGAGTCCCGTAGCTGAGGGCTCTGTGCTGCTTTGGGTTCCAGGCAGAACTCAGACCACTGAACACATCCATCTGTGACCTCTGGACCTAGGGACACTGCTGGGGCCTAAAAACCAAGCCATGGCCCTGTGGTCCTCCTCATGGTCATTCCTTAGAACGAGCTCATAGGTGAGCTTTTAAAAATACCCGTGTTGGATCCCTGTCATGTACAGCCTGACTTAGTAGCTTGAGATGGAGCCCAGGATCCTATATTCCTAACAACTTCCCTGGGTGCTTCTGATCCCCAGTTAAGGTAGAAAACCTCTGATTAAATTTTCACCTTTAAAAAAGTCATCAGGTAATGTGTGAAACAGAAATCCTCCCTCCCATGCCTTTTCCCACTCCTCATTCCTGCTCCAGAGCTCAGGGACACCCTAAATGTCTGCTTTTACATTTTGTGCCTGTGGCTGCATCAGAACAGCCCATGAAATCAATCCTACCTGATGCACAACTTCACAGGAGACTCTCTCTAGAAGCAGCCCAGCAAGGCTAGGAGATGAGTGGGAGCAAAATCCATCCCCGGGTCCCTGTTCCCCACCCTGCCACCGTGCTGCTCCTCCATTTCCCATAACCAGCCCTACACATGCTCCCTCCACACACAGTCTTCTCCTTCCCCAGGGCGACGCTGTGAGATCTGTGATGATGGCTTTTCTGGGGACCCACTGGGGATCGCTGGGCCCCCCAAGCCCTGCCGCCGGTGCCAGTGCAGTGGGAACATAGACCCCAATGCCGTGGGCAATTGTGACCCCCTGTCTGGCCGCTGCCTCCGCTGCCTCCACAACACGACAGGGGCACGCTGTGAACACTGTCAGCAGGGCTTCTACGGGATTGCCCTGGCCCCCCGGCCTGCAGACAAGTGTGTGCGTGAGTATCCACACCTGAGGCCATGGGGGCATGTGGAGCATGGTGGGCATCTTCTCCCCTGGCCTGGTTGAGGGCCCAGACAGAGTGACCAGGGAACCCTCTGGGAGGCTGTGCAACCCCAGGCAGGTTATTTACCTTCTCTGTTTCCACATCAAGGAAATATAAGGCTTTGCTCTTCTCCAAGATCTCTTTCAACCTTGAAATCTTTTTTTTTTTTTTAATTGTTGTACTTTAACTGAAAGTTTACAATTCAAGTTAATCTCTCCTACAAAAATTTATACATATGTTGTTATGTGACCCTTGTTGCTCTTCCTGTACTGTGACAGCACACTCCTCCTTTGCACCCTGGATTTCCTGTGTCCATTCAACCAGCTCCTGACCCTCTCTGCCTTCTCATCTCACTTCTGGACAGGAGCCGCCCATTTAGTCTCATGTATCTGCCTGAGCCAAGATGCACACTCTTCACGAGTATCATTTTGTATCCCATAGTCCAGTCTAATTTTTGTCTGAAGAGTTGGCCTCGGGAATGGTTTTAGTTTTGGGCTGACAGACAGTCCAGGGGCCATGTCTTCTGGGGTCCCTCCAGTCTCAATCAAACCATTAAGTCTGGTCTTTTTACTAGAATTTGAGTTCCGCACCCCACTTTTCTCCTGCTCCATCAGGGACTCTCTGTTGTGTTCCCTGTCGGGTTGGTCATTGGTGGTGTCAACCTTAAAATCTTATAAAATGTAAATAAAAGAAAACAAAAAACAAACAAAAAATAAATAAAATAAATCTTATAAACTGTGGTCTTGTGACATTTTTTCCTGCCTTGATAATTTAACACTTATTTCACACTCCACAGTTAACACATAAGACTGTCCCAGACAGAGACCCTCATTGTATTTGGTCCTCGGATTCCCTGGGCTTCTAATCAAACTGTGCCCTATCCCCCAGGATGTTCCTCCTCTTCCCCTCCCCAACCCCTGGTTTACCACTCAGCCCTGCAGCCCCTTCTCATAGCCACAGCACCTGTCGGCCTCTGGAAGGCTCTCAGAAGTCCTGCAGGACAGACACTTAACCATTCGCCCCAAACTTAGTTGCTCCCTGAACACTCTTTTCACGTAACGTCTGTCAGCATCCTGCTGACCTCTTGTTTTATGGAACCCACTTCTGGAAATGCTGCACTGGCCCAGAGCTAGATGCTGCTGCCCTTGGGTCACATGACCTGAAGCAGTGGCTGCAGAGGGTCTGCCTGCGACCCCTGACAGAGCCAGGGCTGGGATGAAGCGGGCACCGGAAATCTCTGGCCTTCTCTCCCACCTGCGAGAGCTCAGGGCAGCTGGGAAGGGCCATCTGCTGCCACAAGTATTCTGGGTGGGCCTCCTCTTCAAGGACATAGCAAATGGGTTGAGATGTGAGCTCGGCCCTTGAAACTTCCTCCAGAAAGGATTTAGAAGATGGGTTGAATGGGAGGCATCTCTGTGGACTCCCCTAGCCTCTGTGCCTCTACTGGACCCCCAGATGTTCAATTGATGATCTGCCTTTTCCCTCAATACTCTTTCCTGCCTCCCCAGCCTGTAGCTGCAACCCGGAGGGCTTGGTCAGTGAGCAGATACCCTGTGACCCAGTGACTGGCCAGTGTTCTTGCCTGCCTCATGTGACCGGACGGGACTGCAGCCGATGCAGTCCTGGCTTCTACAACCTCCAGCCCAGGAGGGGCTGCCAGAGGTAAGTGGGGTGAGGCTATGGGTGCCCCTGCACCTGGGTGTCTGCTAGGCTGGAAGAAGGAGCCTCCAAAAAGGGGCCTGATTTGGAATGTGTCATTCCAGGCCCACTTCCAGGTACACTCTGCCCTTCACCAAAGGGGGACAAAGGGGCAATCCCTCGGGGTCAGACTCAAGGCCCTGCCAGCCCAGAATTCCAGCCAAGAGCAGCCCTAAGGGATATCCAGGTGGACAGGTGGCCAGTTTGGTCTCTGATTCCCTTCTCAGTGACAATCATCACTGGACTGACTTTTTGGCCACAACAGCACTTTAGACAAGTGTCTCTAGGGAACAGTGGAGGACTGAAGGGAGATGCCAAGTGAAGCAAACAGGTTTCTTCCTTGCAGGACTGCTCAGAGCCTTTAATATGCTAATTGTGCTGTGACACCCCCAACAGAAGGATGTAGTCTCCAGGACGCACTCATTCATAAAGCCCTTTTTTTTTTTTTCATGTATCTTGTGTTCCCCAGAGCATGGCTTGGGGAAAATCACTTCGCATGCACCACCATTAAAATGGGGCTTGGTCAGCAGAGGGCCGTGGACTGAAGGCCCCTTGCCAGCTGCAGCCAGCCCAAGAGGCTGGTCCCCAGGCTGGGCTGGGAGGCAGTCCAGAGCTCACCTCAGACCCGGGTTCTATCCCTTATTGCAGCTGCAAGTGCCACCCACTAGGCTCCCAGGAGGACCAGTGCCACCCCAAGACTGGGCAGTGCTCATGCCACCCAGGCGTGGGGGGCCAGGCCTGTGACAGATGCCAGCAAGGTTTCTTCGGCTTCTCCGCCAAGGGCTGCCGGGGTAAGGAGCTGGATCTTTCTGGGCTACTCTTGCTCCACAGGGCAGGAGGGAGGCTGCATGGAGGTTGGAGCCTGAAGGTTTCTGGGCAGAGGACTAAAGGAAAGAGAACTGTGCAGCAGGAGACAGAAGGGTTAGAGTCTGAGTGGGTCTCTTGAGAGTGACCATAAGCACCTGGAGTAAGGTCCAAGGCCTGGGAAGAATGGCGTTGTCCTCTTGGTGGCCTGGGCATCTAGTCCCAGACTTCCTGCTCAATTCCTTTGTGCCTGGAACCATCATGCCATCTCTCTGGGCCTCAGTGTCCTCATCTGTACAGTTGGCCTGCATTGGCACTTTCTGAATCTGGCTGGTCCTCAGATGTCCCCTCCCCTCCCCCACCACGAGGACTATTTAAACAAGTCAGGTTAGGTTGTCAGTCCTCACCTCCCACCTTCTGAATTGGAATCTCTCAGGAGGGGTAAGAGTCTGTATTTGAGGCTACCCAGAGGGTTCTAGGGAGCAGCCAGGTGTGAGAATTTAGAGGGGCAACCCATAAGATGCAGGGGGTCTCTGGGAGGCACCAGCCAGACCTCTGCAGAGCCCAGGGCACCCAGCGCCTTCTGCTGTGGCCTTCACAGCTTGCAAATGCTCCCCACTGGGCGCTGCCTCTGTCCAGTGCCACGAGAACAGCACGTGTGTATGCAGGCCCGGCTTCGTGGGCTACAAGTGTGACCGCTGCCAGGACAACTTCTTCCTCACGGGTGGTGGCTTGCACTGCCAGGAGTGCCCACCCTGCTACACCCTGGTGAAGGAGGAGGTGAGCCCCCCTACCCCCCCAACCCCACCCAGCTCCACCTTCCCTTTCACCCACACGCAGTGACGGAGCCACAGCGGGCACCAGCTCTGTGTCCACTCCACCTCCTCCTAGGCCCAGCCAGACTCCTGGCCTGTTCCACCCCACCTCAGCCTCTCACTCTGCCCTTCCCCTGCACCTGGAGGGCAGGAAATAGGCGGCTCTTGCCGTGTGACCTTCCCTGCCACTGTGGGTCCAGGTCTCCCACTTTCTCAGGTTCAATGGGAATGTGACCATAGATAACTTCTTCGTGGGGAGGGTCAAAAGGAGGCGATGCCACTTCTGGGGCACGAGCAGAATTGTGGGGAGGGGTGTGGTGCAGGGGTCTGGGGTACTAGCTCTGGGTTACCCTTCCTCTCCCCAGCCTCATTAATTGTTAGATGACAGCCTTGTTAAGCCTCAATGTTGCTGTCCTCCTCTAAAACTAGTCATAGTTACAGGGTCGCTGAGTCAGAATCGACTCGACAGCACCGGGTTATACATGTAGATAATATGTAATGTATATGCATATATATAGACACATGTATATTTTATATGTGTATATATAGACACATATGTATATATGTGTGTGTATACGTATGTATACACAGAGATATTAATTTTAAGGAACTTGTTCACACAACTACTGGGGCCGGCAACTCCAAAGTCTGTAGGTCAAGCAACAGGCCGGAAACTCCAGCAAGATATCTGTTGTCTTGGTTTCCTTGTGCTGCAGTAACGTAAATATCACAACTGGGTGACTTTAAAGGACAGGAATTTTTTTTCTCACAGTTCTGGAGGCTAAATGTCCAAATCAGGGTCTCGGCCATGTCAATTCCTTCTGTGGGCCTCTCTCCTACTTTCTAGTGACTGCTGGCCATCCTTGGCATTCCTTTGCTTGTAGATGGGTCCTCATATGGCGTCTGTCTTCCCCCTTGTGTGTGTATATATCTTTGTGCCTTTTTATAACTCAGAAGTGATTAGGTTTATGATCCATCCTACACTGGTATGCCCTTATTAACATAACAAATGAAACTCTATTTCTGAATAGGACCTCATCCACAGGAACAAGGGTGAGGAGTTCAACACTTATTTTTTATTCAATCCATAATATCTATGCTACAGTCTTGAGGCAGAATTACTCAGTTTTTGCTCTTAAGGCCTTCAACTGATTGGATGAAGCCCACCTATATTATCAAGGGCAATCTCCTTTACTTAGAGTCACCTGATTGTACGTGTTAATCACATCTACAAAATACTTTCATAGCAGTATATAGACTAGTGTTTGACCAAACAACTGGGCACCATAGCCTAACCAAGTTGACACAAAAAATTCACCTTCACACCCCCAGCAGGGTCCCCCCATAATCAAACTCACTGATGTTTCTGCAGGAAAATAGATGAATGTTCACATCAAGTGGGTAAATAAAGGCCACAGTAATCTTTTTCAGAACAAATTTTGCTTCCAGATGAGTTCAGGTCAGGTCAGATTGTTGCCGTCTTGTAAGGGGCATAAAGCCATGAGGTTTTCAAAGCATTTTAGACCTTGGAGTGGAGGAGACGGCTCGGGTCCTGTAGTCCCTGCCACTTAGGGTTGCTACAAAGTGGCAGGCATTTGCACCACAGCTGGCTTTTAGCAAAAACCCCATATGCAGTTATTGTTCATATGATTAAAAGAACAGTGCTAGGAGACGTTGCAGAGCACACTTGCTCCGCCAGCAAGTGTCCAGCTGAGCACCCACTGTGTGCCAGGTACTGGGAAGGCAGTGACCAAGCAGACAGGAGCTTCAGTTCCCATTGCTTCCTCCCGCCCTCCCTGGGTAGGACAGAGGTGTGGACGGCTGAGTGTCAACAGGTGCCGTGAGCATGAGAAGAGAAGGGACAGCTACAGCAGGTGGGCAGGATGGTTCTCGGAGGTCCTTAGCTTTGAAGCCCAGGGTAGGATTTGGAAAACGGAGCCCCTAGGGAGGGCAGGCCAGGCAGAAGCTGGGGCAGGGAGGTGTCCAAGCAGGACTTCCAGGCCCCCAGCCTCACACACCCTTCCTTCCCTGTCCCCTCTAGGCTGCCAAACTGAAGGCCAGGCTGACCCTGATGGAGGGGTGGCTGCAGGAGTCCGGTTGTGGCACCCCCTGGGGACCACTGGATGTTCTTCAGGGAGAGGGCCCACGGGGAGATGTCTACCAGGGCCACCAACTGCTGCCAGGTATGGCGGGAGAGTGGTCAAAAGACCAGGAGGAAAAGAAAGGGGCTGGCTGGTCAGACTCCCCAGGGAACGCTTCAGTCTCATCTTGTCCAGGCGCTTTGAGGGCCCCGGACTCCTGCTTGCTTGGCAAGCTGGCCTCATCTTCTTGGCTAGTGGGCTCCTCTGGTGATACAGTCCTGTTGCCCTGTGGACCTCTCCTTCACATCCCTAGACCAGTTGTACTTGCAGCTTTATGAATGCCAGTCTTTGACTATAGCATCTATCCTCAAGCCCCACTGCTCCAACCAGAGTGTAAGATCAGTGATGCCAGGGGCTGGATTCATTCATTTTTCACTCATCCAACAAATGATTATTGAGGCTGTGTCCCAGATGTTGAATAGGTAAAGGCCAGCTGCCTTGATTGTTGTTGGCTGTTTTGCTCACTGCCATATCCCCAGCGCAGTGCTCGGCATGTAGAAAATAAGTAGAAAAAAAGGAAAGAGAACTATAAGTAAAGCCAAGTGGCTGGAATTTTGCCCTGGGGCACTGAAATTTAGAGGTATGCAAAAGTGAATTGATTCTTTAGTGAAATGTTGTGTTGTGAGCACCTGTATGCCTTTAGCAGCCAGTCACAGGTGAGCCGAGCACCTGTTAGCAAGAATCGTTTCAAAATAAGGAACTATCTTTAAAATGCCCAGATGTTAGCCACATTGCAAACTGCAAAGCTAACTCAAGGCAGAATTTTCCTGCTGTCCCAGACTCAAGAATTTTTTGTGGGGGCCCTAGAAGGCCTGGGTTCCTTCCGGTCCCTCGTCTGTGGCTGACTTACTGCTGGACCTTGGGTCATGACTTGCCTTCTCTCGGCCTCAGCCTCTGCCTCCGTAAAATGTGGAGGCTTTGGCTTTGGAATTCGAGGTGCTCAGGGCCGGTGATGGGGTTAAGCTGTGCCCAGAGGAGGGTGGTGTGCACAGATGGGGGTTCCTGGCATGGGGGCTTTAGTGTAAAATCTGGACCACTCTGACCTAGGGCTGTGGGCTTCCTCCAGGGTCCCGGGAAGCCTTCCTGGAGCAGATGACGAACCTCGATGGTTCTGTGAAGGCTGCCCAGGAGCAGCTGCAGGTGCTGAGCAGGAGTGCCCACTGTACCCAGGCCAGAGCTGAGAAGACCTGTGTCCAGCTGGCTGACATGGCGGCGGTGCTGGAGTCCTCAGAGGAGGAGATTCTGCATGCGGCCACCATTCTTTCATCTCTGGTACCCCAGGGCCATCCCCCCCACCACGCCTCACCATTGAGCTTGGTCAATGAAAGGGACTATGGACAGGGCAGCAAGAGAATAGGTCCTTGCCCAGCCCTGCTGTTGACCTGGTGACCTTGGGCATACCTCTCCCCTTGCCTAAGGCTCACATTCCTCATCTGCAAAAGGGGGATTATATAGTGGCTCCTCCTGTGTCAATTCAGGGAGGTAACCTTTACACAGAATAAGGCACCTTCTGGGTTGACAGTGAGTGCTCAGTAAGTGGTCAGCGACATTATCATTATGTTCACCTTCTAGGATCCCGCTCACCAGATGCTGACTTTGGGGCTGGCTTTGTGCGTTTATAAAATGACTGACTCTGTCCAGTTTGGCCCAGAGCCCTGCAGGCATGGGCCATCAATTTCTTCCTCTTTTCCTTTTTTTTCTTTAAAGGCGATTCCTCAGGAAGGTCCCAGCCAGCTCACCAACTGGAGCCAGCTGGCCACAGAGGCACGAGCTCTAGCCAGGAGGTGAGCCCCAAGGCCCCAGGGTGTGGTGAGGCCTTGCCCACGCAATCTTCTAGGGAGCTGGAGCCCTTCTCCAGGGGTTTCCAGGGGCAAGGTCAGCCCACATGTGCTCCCACGCTGGGAGTGGAATCAGATGATTACAAGAGCTTCCTGGTATAGGTGGAAATGTCACCAGTCATGGGAAGGAGAGGTATGTGGGGGCAGCATGAGCCCAGAGACACCCTGCGGTGGGAGGAGCAAGCCTAGGTTGACTGCGTTTTTTTATAACAGCTTTGTTGAGATAGAATTCACATACCATGCAATTCACCCTTTTGAAATATACAATTCTAGGTATTTTAAGTATATTCAGAGCTGTACAACCATCACAATTTTATAACATTTTTATTAATTACTCCAGAAGAGATCCTATTCTCATTAGCAGTCACTCCCCATTTTCCTCCTCAGCTTTCCCCTTTCATCCCCCCTAGCAGCCCTAAAAACAAAAATCAAACCAACTTGTTGTTCTCAAGTCAATTCCATCTCATAGCAACCCTATAGGACAGAGCAGAACTGCCCCATAGGGTTTCCAAAGAGCAGCTGGTGGATTCGAACTACTGACCTTTCGGTTATACTAGCCAAACACTTAACCACTGCACCACCAGGGCTCCTCCCTAGCAGCCCTAGGGAACCACTAATCTACTTTCTGTCTCTACGGATTTGTCTCTTTGGACATTTCACATAAATGGAATCATACAATATGTGGTATTTTGTGACTAGCTTCTTCCACGTAGCATGTTTACAAGGTTCACTCATGTTGTAGCAGGAATCAGAACTTCATTTCTTTTTTATGGCCAAATAATATTCCATTGTATATATAATACCACATTTTGTTTATCCATCCACCAGTTGGTGGACATTTGGGTTTTTCCACCCCCTGCCTTTTAAAAAGCAGCTCAAGTTTCTACAAGCACAAGGTCTACAGCAATTGTCCCCTTTAGCTGTGGTATGAGATCTTAGACTCATTTAAATCTTAGACTCTTGAGATAACAAGCTCAGAGAAGTTAGGTTGCTTGCTTAAGGACACACAGCTTGTGAGTGATAGAACCAGGATTCAAACCTAGGCTGTCATAACCACTCATTCTTTTATGCTATCTTTACTAGGGTGACTGTATGATTCATTGTCCAAAGTGGGATTATTTCACATGTGAAAAAAACAAACAAAAAAACTCTATTAATCATTATGCCAGGACAAAGGCATAAATTACAGGAACAGAGGTGTATGACCCCCTTCATATCAAGCTCTCCCTGTGTGTCAGGCAGAGAGGTAGAGAACGGGTCCCGGTCCTTTACTTGAGTTGGGGTGGCAAGAGGCCCATGCACACAGGGGTGGGTGTTTGGGCCCTAGCCCTCCTGCTGTGTGAGTTCCTGGTGATGGTCAGGTGGATATTTTCACACAGCTACCAGGACACTGTCACCAAGATCGAGGCCACTGCTCAAAGTGCCCTGCTCACCTCCAACACCAGTTACGTGTTCCTCTGGAATCTGGTGGAGGGTAGAGTGGCCACGGAGACCCAGCGGGAACTGGAGGACAGGTGAGACCTCCCTAGGTGGGTGCAGAAGCTGGGGGTTGGCCTCCTGGAGCTGACAGGGCCTGGCCAGAGGCTACTGGTTCCAGAACCAGCTTCCCTTCCTTGTGTCCTGAAGCTCTTGGTGTTTGGTTGGGGTGTCTGGGGCTGCATCCCACTCAGGGTGGAACCATGGGGTCTTGAACCCTCTTGGTGGGGAGTTACAGGGGCCCTCTCATGCATGGGGAATGCAGCTCAGCCTCTGGAAAGATGGGACAAGAACTGTACCAGGAAGGTCCAGAGCAGCGAACCCCTTTTTCTCTCTCCCCTTTGCAGCATCCCTTGAGCCCCACCCCAAGTCATAGGGCATCTCCTCTCAGCTTTCTCTGGCACTAGCGTCCCTCTTCTCTGCCTCTGTGACCAGCTTGTTCTGCTTCTCTGCTCTGGCTGGCCCCCTTATATCCCTGTCATTTCAAGGTCAACCCACCAAAGTCTCTGAGCCCCAAGTTGACATTCCTGAAAGAATCTGACTGGTCCAGCTCAGATCAGGTGTTCAGCCCAGTGCCAGTGGGCATAGCTGGGATAAGGTCGCATGACTTCCTGCTGGGGCAGTGGGCACTGGCTCTCTGAGAAGGGATGAGGGCTGGCAAGGAAGCTGGAGGTCTTCACCCCAGCTGTACCCATAGTCCCATAGTATGGGGAGGAGAGCTGGGTGTGGACAACTGGACAGGACAAGGAACCTGTTCTAGTTGGTTTATTTCAGAACTACAGGCCAGCAGGGCTAAAGGGGCCCATCAACATCACCCAGTCCATGGGTCTCTATTTACACATGGAAAGTGATATACCTAAGGTCACACTGCAAGGACATGGCCCAGCCAAGACCAAGGCCTGGGCACTATCCTTTGCATAAGACCACAGAGCCCCACCCTGCCCCCATCTTCCTCTTCATGATTCATCCAGAGGAGCCAACCATTTGCCAAATGTGTGATTCCCAAGTGGAAATGAAGTGTGAGGCCTTTCCGAATGGTGTGATTGAATTGAATGAATGAAGAAAGAAGTGGCCCTTCACTGCCTCTCATGTTCATTTGAAAGCTGCAGAATAGCAGCCAGTTTCTGAGGCCAGCTGCTGGCTACCGACCCTGCAGAGGGTGACTGCCAGAGAAGTTGGGAAAACTCCAGCCCGGGGCTGATGGGGAGGAATGGCCCTGTGCCCCGCTCTGTAGGCCATCCTGCCTCTCTCCTTCCAGGTACCAGGAGGTGCAGGCAGCCCAGACAGCGCTGAGCACAGCTGTGGCAGAGGTGCTGCCTGAAGCCAAGAGGGTCCTGGTCTCCGTGCAGCAAGTTGGCACAGATGGAGCCCCAAGCCTTGTCTCGCTGTCTGCCTCAGGGACACTGGTCAGCCCAGCCGGAAGCTCTGCCTGGGGGTTGGATGGGGATCTGGCAGCTGGAGAAACCAGTGGGGCCCAACCAGAGACAGATAACGTGGTTTATTGTTATTATTTTTTATTAGACTTTTTTTTTAAGAGCAATTTTAGGTTTACAGAAAAATTGTGCAGAAGGTAGAGAGAGTTCCCACATACCCTCTCTCCTCATGCACAGTTTCTCCTATCATGTGTGGTCCATTTGTTACCCTTGGTGAATTTTTATTGATACATCATTATTAACTAAAGTCTACAGTCTACGTTAGAGTTCACTCTGTTTGGTACCAAACCAAACCCAACCCATTGCCATTGAGTCATTTCCGACACCTAGCAACCCTATAGTGCAGAGTAGAACCACCCCATAGAGTTTCCAGGGAGTGGCTGGTAGATTTGAACTGCTGTCCTTTTAGTTAGCAGCCGTAGCTCTTAACCACTGCACCACCAGGGCTCCCTGTGTGGTACAGGCCTATGGATTTTGACAAATGCACAGCATCATGTGTCCAGCATCACAGTATCATATGGAATAGTTTCACTGCCCTACAAATTCCCTGCACTCCATCTATTCATCCTCCCCCTCCGCCTTGACCTCAGACCCCTGGCAGCCACTGATCTTTTTACTGTCCCTGTAGTCTATTTGCCTTTTCCAAAGTGTCGTGTAGTTGGACGTGGCTTATTTTAACTGACTATAAAGCAGTTGATTAAAATGAGATCATCCACCTATAGAGCTCAGTGGTGTACCTCCTGGCACAGAGTTAGAGTTCAGCCAATCTTTATTGTTGATAGTAATATTGAGACAGGGGCCTCTTCTGTATTATACTGGCATTGGCAAAGGCACCAGCACCGAGTGGTGGAGTCAGAAGAACATGGGATCAGATCCCAGCTCTGTGACCTTGGCTGTGACTTCCCCACCCTGAGCCTCAATCACTTGGTCTGTCAGAAGGGGCTTGCCCATTATATTATCCTAGGGCTGCTCCCATGGGAGTGGGCATTCACAAATAATGCAGGTAAAGCACGAGCGGGGCTCTGGCACAGGGTGACCTCGTGCTCGTTGGCTGCCCATCACCCTGCACTCATCTCCTCTGGCCATCAGGGCAGCCTCCAGGAAAAGTCAGGCCCTTCATCCCTCTCAGTAGCCCTGAAATCCTGAGGAAAACTGAGCTTTAAGAAAAGACTAAGCTTGATAGAGTCCCTGGGTGGTACAAACGGTTAACGCACTTAGCTGCTAACTGAAAGGTTGGTGGTTCAAGTCCACCCAGAGATGCCTTGGAAGAAAGACTTGGTGATCTACTTCCAAAAAAATCAGCCACTGAAAACCCTATGAAGCACAGGTCTATTCTGACACACATAGGGTTGCCATGAGTCAGAGTCGACTTGATGACAACTGGTTACTGGTTAAGCTTGTTACAAATGCATTTGGGGGCAAAACCTGACCCTGAATGGCCTAAGACTATTTCTTCATGGTCTTTGTTTGTCCCACTGCACATGAGGGGCAATACCCAAGTATCGTGTGTTTGCTTCTGAGTGCTGCCTCAGATCCTGCTGGTGTGTTCAGTGCAGTTGTTGCCCAGTCCTGCTTCTCTAATCTCCAGGAAGTTCTGAATTCTGAAGTACAGCTGGCCCCAAGGTTTTAGCTAAGGGGTTGTGGACCCGGGCAAGGAGTCTCACTTTGCAATGAGGAAACCATACCTTAGTGAGTTATCCAAAGCCACACAGCTAGAAACTGGTGGGGCTGGAATCTGAGTCTAAAGTGACAGGCTCCCCAGATGGGCTCTCTTGCCCTGGCTCCTCTGCCTCCCAAGTCCACATTCAGCCCCCTCCCCAGTTCCCCTGCCCCTGGTGCTGCTGATGTGTCTGGGGCACCAGGGAGGCTTTCAGTAGGAAGAAGGCTTGGGTTCTGGACCAGCAGCCAGGAGCTGACCCTCAGCCACAGCCCAGCAAGGCACCTCTTGCCCACCCGAGTAGAGGATCTGCCTTGCGGTTCTTCCTGTGAGACCCTACTTGAGCCTCGTCCCATCTCCCTGCAGCCTCAGAAGACCCTGGCCCACAACCTGGGCCTGGAGGTGCAGACCCTGGAGAAGACAGTTATAGCGAGGGAGCGTGTGACCACCAAGGCTGTCCAAGACCTCCAGGCCACCGCCCAGGAGGTGCTGCAGAAGACGGAACCCCTCACACAGGTTTGAAGCCGGGCACCTGGGGGAGGACTGCCGAGGTGATCTGGGGGCTCAGGGATTGCAGGACAGGGAGGAGCAAAGGCAGGAAGTAGCTCTTTCCAATGCCTCCCCCAAAACTCCAGAGAACCTCAAGAGGCAGCCAGAACCAAGGCAGGAGTTGTGATTTCTTGAGATTAAGGGAGTGAAGATATGAGAGGAGGGTGGGTGGGGACAGGCAGGCAGACAGCAGCACCAGGAACTTCCAGGACCACGCCCTACCCTTACTCAGCATCCGTTACAACTGGGATGGCTCTTCATTCATTCAGCAAATATTTAGTGAGCACCTACATTGAGCCATCACTGGGACTCATACCACCACACCACAGTTTGACATTTACAGTCTAGCAGAGGAATCATGGAATTCAAGAATTACAGGGTGGATTTAGTCTAGTTCAGTGGTTTCCAACCTATTAAAATATAAAGGCTCTCTTTTAAAAATTATTTTTAACTTTTCACTTGGAAATAAATTTAGACTCACAAAAAAGTAGCAAAAAGAGTATAAAAAATTTCCATATACAGGCATACCTCGGAGATATTGCGGGTTTGGTTCCAGATCACTGCTATAAAGTGAATATCGCAATAAAGCGAGTCACACGAGTTTTTTGGCTTCCCAGTGCATATAAAAGTTACGTTTACACTATACTGCAGTCTGTTAAGTATGCAATAGCATTATGTCTAAAAAAACAATGTACATACCATAATTAAAAAATACTTTATTGCAGGTCGAGACGGGAGAGTGTTGACATGTAGTAGGGTTGTTAACCAATGTCATAAAACAATATGTGTATTGACTGTTTAATGAGAAACTATTCGTTCTATAAACCTTCACCTAAAGTACAATTTAAAAAAAAAATTCTTTATTACTAAAAAATGCTAACCATCATCTGAGCCTTCAGCGAGCTGTAGTCTTTTTGCTCCTGGAGGGTCTTGCCTCCATGCAGACGGCTGCTGACTGATCAGGGTGGTGATTGCTGAAGGTTGGGGTGGCTGTGCAATTTCTTAAAATAAGACAACAGTGAAGTTTGCCACATCAGCTGACTCTTCTTTTCATGAAAGTTTTCTTTGTAGCATGCAATGCTATTTGTTAGCATTTTATCCACAGTAGAACTTCTTTTGAAATTGGAGTCAATCCTCTTAAGCTCTGCCACCGCTTTATCAACTAAGTTTACGTAGTATTCTAAATTCTTTGCTGTCACTCAAAAATGTTCACAGTATCTTCACCAGGAGTAGGTTCCGTCTCAAGAAACCACTTTCTTTGCTCCATAAGAAGCAACTCCTTTTCTGTTGCCTTAGTTATCTGGTGCTGCTATAACAGAAAAGCCACAAGTGGATGGCTTTAACAAACAGAAATTTA
The DNA here is from genome assembly GCA_030035585.1 of Dugong dugon. Taxonomy (NCBI): domain Eukaryota; kingdom Metazoa; phylum Chordata; class Mammalia; order Sirenia; family Dugongidae; genus Dugong; species Dugong dugon. The sequence goes on from CM057471.1 coordinate 75,739,490, forward strand.
TTCTCTCACACTCTGGGAGGCTAGAAGTCCGAATTCAGGGTGCCAGCTCCAGGGAAAGGTTTTATCTCTCTGTCGGCTCTGGGGGAAAGTCCTTGTCATCAATCTTTCCCTGGTCTAGGAGCTTCTCAGTGCAGGGCCTCGGGTCCGAAGAACTAGCTCCCCTCCTGGTTATTCATTCCTGGTGGTATGAAGTCCCTCTCCTCTCTCCTCACTTTTCTCTTTTATATCTCAAAAGAGATTGACTCAAGATACAACTTAATCCTGTAGATTGAGTCCTGCGTCATTAACATAACTGCCTCTAATCCTGCCTCATTAACAACATAGAGGTTGTTTAGGATTTACAAAGCATAGGATAATCACATCAGATCACAAAATGGTCGACAACCACACAATACTGGGAGTCATGGCCTAGCTAAGTTGACTCCCATTTTGGGAGGACACAGTTCAATCCATAGCATCCATTAAAGTTTTATCATGAGATTGCAGCAATTCAGTCACATCTTCAGGCTCCACTTCTAATTCTAGTTCTCTTGCTATTTCCACCACATCTGCAGTTACTTCCTCTACTGAAGTCTTGAACCCCTCAAAGTCATCCATGAGGGTTGGAGTCAACTTCTTCCAAACTCCTGTTAATGTTGATATTTTGACCTTCTCCCGTGAATTACAAATGTTCTTAATGGTATCTAGAATAGCGAATCCTTTCCAGAAGGTTTTCAATTTACTTTGCCCAGATTCAGCAGAGGAATCACTATCTATGACAGCTGTAGCCTTACAAAATGTATTTCTTAAATAATAAGACAAAAGTTGAAATTACTCCTTGATTCATGGGCTGCAGAATGGATGTTGTGTTAGCAGGCATGAAAACATTAATCTGCTTGTACATCTCTATCAGACAGAGCTCTTGGGCAATCAGGTGCATTGTCAATCAGCAGTAATATTTTGAAAGAAATCTTTTTTTCTGAGCAGTAGACCTCAACATGGGCTTAAAATATTCAGTAAACCATGTTGTAAACATATGCGCTGTCATCCAGGCTTTGTTGTTCCATTTATAAAGCACAGGCAGAGTAAATTTAGCATAATTCGTAAGGTCCTTAGGATTTTCCAAATGGCTTCAACTTAAAGTCACCAACTGCATTAGCCCCTAACAAGAGAGTCAGCCTGTCCTCTGAAGCCGGGCATTGACTTCTCCTCTCTAGCTAAGAAAGTGGTAGATGACATCTTCTTCCAACACAAGGCTGCTGCTTTACCTTACACTTTTATGTTATGGAGATACCTTCTTTCCTTAAACCTCATGAACCAACCTCTGCTAGCTTCAAACTTTTCTTCTGCAGCTTCCTCACCTCTCTCAGCCTTCATACAATTCAAGAGAGTTAGGGCCTTACTCTGGATTAGGCTTTGGCTTAAGGGAATGTTGTGGCTGGTTTAATCTTATATCCAGACAACTAGAACTTTCTCCATATCAGCAATAATGCTGTTTCGCTTTCTTATCATTCTTGTGTTCTTTGGAGTAGCACTTTTTTTAAAAATGTGCTTTAGTTGAAGGTTTACAGAACAAACTGGTTTCTCATTAGACAATTAATACACATATGGTTTTGTGACATTGGTTGCCAACCCTGTGATGTGTCAACACTCTCTCCTTCTCGACCTCGGGTTACCCATTTCCATTCATCCAGCTTTCCTGTGCCTTCTGCCTTCTCGTCCTTGCCCCTGGGCTCATGTGCCCATTTAGTTTCATATACGTGGTTGAGCTGTATGTATTATAGTTTGTTTTATGGGCCTGTCTAATCTTTGGCTAAAGGGTGAACCTCAGGGGTGACTTCATTACTGAGTTGAAAGAGTGTCCGTGGACTATACTTTCAGGGTTTCTCCAGTCTCTGTCAGACCAGTAAGTCTGGTCTTTTTTTGTGAGTTTGAATTTTGTTCTACATTTTTCTCCAGCTCTGTCCAGGACCCTCTATTGTGATCTCTATTAGAGCAGTTGGTGATGGTAGCCGGCCACCATCTAGTTGTGCTGGACTCAGTCTTGGGGAGGCTGTGCTAGTTGAGGTCTGTTAGTCCTTTGGACTAATCTTCCCCCATGTGTCCTTGGTTTGCTTTATTCTCCCTTGCTCCAAACAGGGCAGGACCTGTGGATTATCTTAGATGGACACTTACAAGCTTTTAAGGCCCCGGGCGCTACTCACCAAAGTAGGATGTAGAACATTTTCTTTATAAACTATGTTATGCAAGATGAGCTAGATGTTTCCCTGGAGTAGTACTTTTAATTTCCTTCAAGAGGTTTTCCTTTGCAGTCACAGTTTGGCTAATTGGCGCAAGAGGCCTAGTTTTAGCCTATCCCAGTGTTCGACATGTCTTCCTCACTAAGCTTAATCATTTCTAGCTTTTGAATGTAAAATGGTACAATCACTTTGGAAATCAATTTGCTGTTTCCTTAAAAAGCTCGAAACAACTTATAAAGATAATGCCCTACATTCTACCTTGGTGAGTAGTGTCTGGGGTCTTAAAAGCCTGTGAGTGGCCATCTAAGATACTCCACTGGTCTCATCCCTTCGGGAGCAAGGGAGAATGAAGAGAACAGGATACAAGGAAAAGATTAGTCCAAAGGACTAATCGTCCACAGCTACCAAGACCTCCACCGGACTGAGTCCAGTACAGCTAGATGGTGCCCGGCTACCACCGCTGACTGCTCTGACCAGGATCACAACAGAGGGTTCTGGACAGAGCTGGAGAAGGATGTAGAGCATAATTCTAACTCACAAAAAAAAAGACCAGATTTACTGGCCTAAAGGAGACTGGAGAAACCCCGAGAGTGTGGCCCCCAGACACCCTTTTAGCTCAGTGGTGAAGTTACCTTCGAGGTTCACTGTTCAGCCTGGGAGTGGACAGCCCCATAAAACCAAATGGGACTAATGAGGTACAGGAGTCCAGTGACAAGGGCCAGAAGGCAGAAGGGGAGTAGGAAGCTGATGACAGGGAACACAAGGTTGAGTAAGGATACTGTTGATGTGTTGTGAGGTTGTTAACCATTGTTATAGGGCAACATTTGTAGTAACTGTTAAATGGGAGGCTATTTTGTCCTGTAAGCCTTCATCTTAAGTGAGAATAACAGCACAATTAGGAAAGCATAGTCAATGTCACTTAAATGTGTACGTAAAAAGTTCTAAATAGGGTATCTTTGGCTATGTGTATTTTCACCAAAAAAAAAGCTGAGAATTTAGAGGGTTAAAGTGTTGTGGGGTTGTTAACCAAAGTCATAAAACAGCATGTCTACTACTGTTACATGAGAAACTGTTTGATCTGTAAGCCTTCACCTGAAGTACAATAAAATATTTAAAAAAAAAAAAAAGATTGAAACAGAAGTACCATACGATCCAGCAATCCCGCAGCTGCTCAGAGAGCCGAAGCATAGTCAGGCTGAGATTCCAGGTGTGCAGATGACTGCCTGCCCAGTGATCTCCCAGTTCACGATGATGCTCCCACCTTTCTCCTATCCTTCTTCCCGTCCTGCAAATGTTCAGGGCTCCCTCACTGGCTCATCATTCACTGGCTGTTCTTAAATACGTAGTCTACACTAGTTTACTGGGGAGAAGAAAGGGCCTGGCAATCTACTTCCAAATACTAGCCATTGAAAATCCTATAGAGTATAGTTCTACTCTGAGGTCACCGTGAGTTAGAATCGGTTCAACGGCAACTGGTTTAGTTTACTTGGAGTTGGGAAGAAACTGATTTTCTGAGAGTAAAAGTTGCCTAATAAACAGATTCACTATTTGTGCTCCAGGTTTCTCTGAGCTCTTCTGAGACAGGTAATGTCTTGGGAGACACATTCAAGGGTTTAACATTTGTATAATAAAATAAATCAGGTGCTTCTGGCAAACAGTATCAGTACTTTGGTGAAATTTTGGGAACCCACATGTGAGTTTGGTGTCCACCTGACCAGTGTTCAGGTGGTCACTTGAGCTGAAGCCTCTCTGTTCTCCTCTGCACAGCTGCACCAGGAGGCCAGAGCCGCCCTGAAGCAGGCTTCCTCGTCCGTCCAGGCCGCCACAGTAACCATCATGGGAGCCAGGACTCTGCTGGCTGACCTGGAAGGTATGAGTGCCCACATGTGCCCATGACAGGCACCCAGAATCTCGCCTTAGCCAGAGCGGGCTTGGCTTCAGGAGACAGAAGTCCATTCCCTCCACCTCTCAGGACCTCTGCCACACCTGCTCATCTCTCCTGCCTCACAGACCACTCACTTGGGGACTAGCCCATGTGACCATTCCTTCCAAGCCCCGGTGTTAGCAGACCACAGTACAGAGTCCCTGAGGACCAAATGTGAAGAAAATCTGATGCTGTCAGCTGTCCACCCCTGATCCGGTCCACTCTGGCCAGAATCAGGTTACCTGGTACAAATATGGCTGCCCTGGTCCAGTCTCCAGTTGGGGCTGAGAGGAGGGAAAGGGAGATTCTCTTTAACAGATGCTAATCCAGGTCTACTTTGAGCTTTGGGCAAATGAGGCCAAGTGCCCCCATTTTACAGATAGGTAGACTGAGGAAAGGAATTAACGTACATCCCCAGGTCATAACTGAGCCAGGAGTAGAAACCAGCCAGTATTACATTTCTCGGCCTCAGTGTCCCCCGAGTAATGGGCTTCTGAGAAGCTTTCTTTGCTTCAGAGACAGGTCCACCCCCTTTATTTGTGGCTCTGTACCAAAGGGCTGGGTAAGGCAGGAGTGCACCCTGAGCCCCAGATGAAGCCTCTGTTGTCTTCTTGGATTTGCAGTCTCCCCACTACCCTCTACCCCCCACCTATCAGTGACGTAGTTGCAGCCAAAGACCCAGGCCCTCCAGGGCAGAAGGTGAGCTGGCCAGTGCCTCTTAGTCACCAGTTTCCTTGGCAGACTGAAGTCCTAGTCACCCACTGGTGGACAGTGTCTGATGGGAAAGGTGTGGACATGCTTTTGCACCTCTGAAGTGGTGTTTAGGAAAATTATATATATAGTGATGAATGTTAAGATTTTAGAACATTAGAATTATTTAATTAGCCATTAGTTGCCATCAAGTTGATTCCAACTCACAAGAACCCTATGTAGGCAGAGTAGACCTGTTCCATAGGGTTTTCAAGGCTGTGATATTTATGGAAGTGGATCACCAGGCCTGTCTCCCAAGGTGCCATTAGGTGGATTCAAACCACCAACCTTTTTTCTAGTAGCTGAGTGCTTACCAGTTTGCACCAAGGAGCCCTGGTGGTGCAGTGGTTAAGTGCTTGGCTGCTAACTGAAAGGTTGGCAATTCGAGCCCAACCTTTGGGAGAAAGATCTAGAGATCTGCTTCCGTAAAAATCACAGAAACCCTATGAAGCAATTCTGCTGTGTCACGTGGGGTTGACAGCACACAACAACAACATTAGAGTTATAAGGGCTCTTAAAGTCATCTTCTGCAACCCCACTCCAGTCATGGGGCTCTCCACCCTCGGCTCGCCTACCTACAGCCACAGGTGTTGACCATCTCACACAGTATCACCCTTTCATCGCTGGATGGCTTTAAGAATGAGAACACTCTTACATGTTCTGAACAGAAGGTCGTCTCCCTGGGGCTGTGCAATAGTCCACATGACGACTAACCATGATCCTCTAACCCCAGCCTCTTGTTTCCATTCCTACTCCATTTCAGAGACACCTCCTCTTACCACCAGTTAGCATGTGCTCGGTTCTTGTTCAGGATAAAAGGAATGTAGAGATGCTTTTCTCAGGGTGTGGCCTGTGGTCCCCTAGCCTATGATATGCTCTGCCAAGAAAGAGTTTGTGTTCAAATAAGTTTAGGAAATGCTGCATGCCCTCTGGAGACCTCGTAGTGCACACTTGAGAATATTGAAGGCTCTGAGAAATCTTGTAATATAAAGAAACCTGGTTCATTTTATTTAAACTTAATTGATATTTCTCCCTAACATTTATTAACACTCTGTAGAGTTAGTGTTCCACAGAATGTATGTTAAGAAACACTAATTTTGTGTACAAAAATCAAAGTTGATCCAATTTTTGGATTATCTTCATAGAACAATTATGTAATATTATGCCCCTAAAGATTAGAAGGCTTGATTCTTTTTAAAATTTGGTTTTGTCTACTGTACTTGGTGTTCTTTATGATAAATTTCCCTTAGAATTTGCTGAAAGGAAAAAGTCCCTGTTTCTTTACAAATAGGGAAACTACTTCTTATTAGATAATAAAACCTATGTTAACTGTAGTTTCCCTTTTTGTCTTGGCTGCTAGGAAGCTCAGAGGTAAACAGCGTATTTGATTCCTGCAATGTCATTATCCTAAGTTTCTGGCACTTCTCACTTCTGCTCTTCCCTTCCTCATCCTCCCAGTTATATATGACTCTTGTTTTTTTCATTTTAATGATCCAATTACTGATTTATCTGTCACTATAAGCTTCCTCAAAGCCTTTCTTTAGAAATAGGTAGAATATAGAAATAAAGAACTGGATGGATTAATGCTGTGGTTCCCCACCCCTGCCACCAGCCCAGGCATTGACCATCATTAAATTTTGTGACTTTAATAAGTATCACAATAAAATACAAATCTTTAAAGTTAGGGAGCATTATATCTCACTTGTTGTTGTTGTGTCTTGGATTAGCCTGAGAAGGTTACACACAGATCTCATGCATCTTGAATCTCCACTCATGTTGTCCAAGGGTCTGGGGTTGCTCAGGCATCTGCCAGTGACCACCTGGCAGGCCCCTGAGGTGTGAGCCCAGCTCTCCTGACACAGCTTCAGCTGGATTTGCAGGAATGAAGCTGCAGTTTCCTTGGCCCAAGGACCAGGCCACGCTGAGGAGGAAGGCAGGCGTCGTCCGGGACAGGCTCCTTGCAGACATGAAGAAGAAGACCAAGCAGGCAGAAAGGATGCTGGGAAATTCGGCATCTGTCTCCTCCAGTGCCAAGAAGAAGGGCAGAGAAGCAGAGCTGTTGGCCAAGGACAGTGCCAAGGTCAGGGTTGCAGATATGGTGGCAGCAGCTTCCCTACCTCTGGCCCTGTGGGAGGACTGTCATATAACAGATACCGTTTTGTAGGACAAACATTGCCCCTGCAGATCTGCCCCATTCCCTGTGTCTGATGCAGAATATTGTTGTTGTTAGGTGCTGTCAGGTCAGTTCCGACTCATAACGACCCTACGTACAACAGAATGAAACACTGCCTGGTCCTGCGCCATCCTCACAATCATTGCTATGTATGAGCCCGTTGTTGCAGCCACTGTGTTAATATATCTCATTGAGGGTCTTCCTCTCTTTCACTGACTCTCTACTCTACCAAGCATGATGTCCTTCTCTAGGGACTGGTCCCTCCCGATAACGTGTCCAGAGTACATGAGACAAAGTCTCACCATCCTTGCATCTAAGGAGCATTCTGGCTGTACTTCTTCCAAGACAGACTCATTTGTTCTTCTTGCAGTCCATGGTATATTCAATATTCTTTGCCAACACCATAATTCAAAGACATCAATTCTTCTTTGGTCTTCCTCATTCCACACTTTGAAGTGCTCAGTGGGTCCCAGGCTCTGAGCTCAAGGGCTTCACTTGGGTGACCTTGTTGATTCTTCATGCAATGTCATTGCTGTGCCCATGTTACAGGTGAGGACACTGAGGCCCAGAACATTCAGTAACTTAAATCACCTGACCAGGACTCACACCAGGGTCTGTTTGACTTGACTGCCCAAACCTCTAGGCTTTTCCTTTTTAATTGGGACAAAAATTCTAATGATACGTGTCTCCTGGTGCTGTCGCTGACTTTGGTTGCTCAGGCCCTAAGTAATCTACCTTCATGGTTGTCTAGAGGAAGTGCTGGATTTGAAGTAGGAGTCTTGAAGTCTGATTTCTGGTCCTGCCACTTGGACCTTGGCTAGGCCCTGCTCTTTTCTGTGCTTCTGTTTCCTCATCCATGAAATAGTTGGAATTTCTCCTCTGGGGACGCATGAGTAGTATCCAGCAATTTACACAGCACCCAGCACCTAGTAGGCTTCCAGTATATATGTGTTAAATGAATGAATTAATGATCTGGTGCACAAAGCGGGTGCCTGCTTGGCATTATTGCCACAAGAGCTCTCTACCTACAAAGGCAGTGGACTTACTCCACTCACCTTCTCTCCCTGCCGCTGCCACCCACCCCACAGCTTGCCAAGGCTTTGCTGAGGAAGGGGAAGCAGGAGCAGCGCCGTGCCAGTCGGCTGACCAGCCAGACGAAGGCAACACTCCGCCAGACCTCCCGGCAGGTGCTGGCCTCTGGAGCATGCCAACAGGAGCTTGAGGAAGCTAAGTGGGTAAGTTTGCCAAGGCCCCCACCCTATTTCCCCCTACCCCACAGCCAGGAGTGGGCCACTCATCTGTTCTTAACCTTTCCCCGGAAGGTGGGTGCCGGGCTGAGTGAGATGGAGTGGCAGATCCGGGAGTCGCGCATCTCCCTGGAGAAGGACATCAAGGCTTTGCTGGAGCTACTTGCCAGGCTGGGTAAGGAGACTCCGAGGCTGGGTCCAGAACCCCTGGGCCTCTAGGACACCTCTGAGAGCTTTCCGTGAGGCACCCAGACCTGGGAAAGATTTCCTCCTTGTCCTCATCTCCCCGGCTTCCTCTGTCCCCATCCTGTGGTCAATCACAAGCATTCGTACCTGCCCCAGGCCCCCTGTGTGAGGCAGGGTGAGTGTCCAGAAGTGAATTCACTTTGAATAACTCTCTGTGTCTCCAGAGGCTTTTGCCTAGTGGGAGAGAGACACACAGAAAACCACCACATACAAGAACAGTGCTATGAACCCAAAAGCTGGTCAATAGTTGGTTAGGAAGGGTCTGAGAAAAAGAGAGAAAACGTCAAAGGAGCAAATGTGGCATCAGGGATCGAGTGCTGGCTTTAGAATCAGACAAACTGGGATTCAAGTCTGGCTCTGTTCTTCCTGCCCATGAGACCTTGGGCAAGTCACTCCACCTCTCTGAACCTCACTTCCCCCATCTGTAAAATGAGAGTAACAATGGGGTGATTCAGAAAGTGCTAACCACGGTGCTTGGTATGTGGTGAGAAACTCAGTAAACAGCGATTCTGATGGAGGAGGTAGAACTGGAGATAGACCTTCACAAGGAGACATTTCAGAAGAAGAGGACAGCACCTGCCAAGGCATTTAGGCTCTGGAGGCAATGGTGTGGGGGGTGGGGGGTGGGGGGACAACAGTCAGAGCAGTTGGGCTGAAGTGAACAGCATACAGGTTCAGTTTTTATTATTAATAAGAATAGGAAGAATCACCATGTTCTGCCTTTTGTCCAGACACCAGGCCTACACTAAGCTATTCACACACATGATCTTACAGAATTCTCGTAATAACCTTTTCAGGTGAGGGCTTTTATTCTCTTGCTCGTTTTACAGAGAGCACAGAGAACTTAGACAGCATGACTAGGCTCATACAGCCAGTGAGTCACCTCCATGAGTCAGAGTGCATGCTCGTGGCCATTAGGCTGCCCCTAACTCAAGTACTTGGCACATGGTCCACTCTGGCAGTTGTTGTTGTCACTCGTTATTCATTCATTCATTCAGCAGACTCTGGGCCTGCACTGTGCTTAACCTGGAGATGTGGGAGTGAACCACACACACCTGGCCCCTGCCCCTGGGAACCCTGGTCTGGGCAGGTACAGCGATGACTATAATGTGAGAATATTCTGAAACTCCTCAAAGGCTGGACTGCTTGAACTTCCTTGTGGGCAGCGAGACCCCTCAAGGTCTTTGCTGGAAGTAGAACTTGCCAGGCCCAGCAGGTCCTCAGCTCCCCTCTGCCTTTTTTTTTTTTGTTGTTAAATCTTAAACAACACATGATTATTATCTCACAGTTTCTGCAGGTCGGAAGTGTGGGCATGGCTCAGCTGGGTACTTTGCTCAGGGGCTCACAAGGCTGCAATTCAGGTGTTGGCTGGGGCTATGGTCTCATCAGAGGCTCAACTGGGGAAAGAGCTGTTCCAAGCTCCCTTGGGTTGCTGACAAACTTCATTGCCTTGTGGTTGTAGTAGCTGAGCCCTTGTTTTCTTGCTGGTTCTCAGCTGGGGCTTTGGTCAGCTCCTAGAGGCCACCTGCACTCCATGCCATGTGGCCCTCTCACAACATGACAATTTCTCAAAGCCAGCAAGGGAGTCTCTAATATAACCTTATCAAAGAAGTGATGTTCCATCATTTTCACCATATTCTATCAGTTAGAAGCAAGTCACCGGTTCTACCTGCACTCAAGCAGGGGTGGGGATTGTACAAGGGGAGTCATCTTAGGTGTGTCCACCACAAATAAGCATAAAAAAAACCAGTTCCCTCTAGTTGACTCTGACTCATGATGACCCCATGTGTGTCAGAGTGGAACTGTGCTCCATAGGGTTTTTTTATTTTTATTTTCTCTTGGTGAAAATATACACAGCAAAACCCGTCCCCATTCCACAGTTTCTGGACACAATGATCAGTGACATTGGTTACGTTCCTCACATTGTGTCAACATTCTCATTATTTCTCTCCTATTGTTTCATTTCCATTTACTTAATTCCCCACCTCCCAGCCTTCTCATCTATACTTTAAAATAGCTGTTGGCCCTTTGGTGTTACATAGATTTTTTTTTTTTTTTTTGAACACAACACTCAAGGGTGACAATCTTTACTCTTCAGGCTAACCGTTACGTAGTTTAAAGGTGACTTCAGGGAATAGTTTCAGTTTCGCCTCTGCCTCTTCCTGCCCCCTGGCTTGGCTCTGGCCTGCCCTCTAACTGGCTTTCAATGCCCAGAGGGTCTTGGGGAGCACTGAGGTCCAGCCAAATCCCAGGGGGTAGAAGCTTGGGACTCCCGCTCTCCCAGTCTGGCTGAGTTATCCTTCTGTTGAATGTCACACTTCATGACAAGCTTACAATGGCCAGGCGGGAGAGGCAGCCTGTGGATTCCATACCTCCACTGCCACTACCGCCACTACTCTTAGTCACCATCACCTCCACTCCCGCCCACCATCATTTCTGCTCCCACCCATCATTGCCACCAATTGTTCACCAGTATGAACTCCAGAGGGCCCCTAAGGAGCGCCTGCCCACCACCTTGTTTTACACCTGGGGATGCTCAGTTAAGGCCTTAACCCCAAGAGATCGTGCTAATACCACAGGGCCAGGACCAGCACCCCACTGCCTGGCTGCCAGGCCTTCAGTCCTTCCTGCCCCATCTGCTGCCCAGCCCTCATTCCAAAGCCAACTTCCCTGGGGCAGAGACCTTTCTGTCCAGCCTGGTATCCTTCCACATCCCAGCACACATCCCATGCTTGTAAACGTGGCTCTTGGTGAATTCACACAGCGTGTTCGAGCCAGCAGAAATCATGGGGACCTCTCACACACCATTTTGTGGATGAGGAAACTGGGACTCACTAAGTACCCACCCAAGGCTGCCATTTTTAACAATAATAGTAATGATACAACAAAAATTAACAGTGGTCCAGTGTCACCCAGTTGGAACGTTGCAGAGTCCGTACATGAGCCTGAGGGATGCCCAGACCCGGCCCTCACCCGCCTCATCACACTGCTCTCTTGGTCCCTGCTTTCTCTGGCAGGCCTCGGGTAGTCAGAATCCTGGAAGATTCAAACTGGGAAGAGTCTTGGGGCTGAATGGGCTCCTGGGGCGCACAGGGGAGCTGGCCCATGCTGAGACTACACTTTGACCTTCTTCAGGGTCGCTGGATACCCACCAAGCCCCAGCCCAGGCTCTGAATGAGACCCAGCAAGCACTGGAGCACCTGAGGCTTCAACTGGACTCGCCGGGGGCCCTACAGGGGAAACTGAGGCTGTTGGAGAAGGAGTCTGAGCAACAGGAGCTGCAGATCCAGAACTTTGAGAGTGACCTCGCTGAGATCCGTGCTGACAAGCAGAACTTGGAAGCCATCCTGCACAGCCTACCCGAGAGCTGTGCCAGCTGGCAGTGAGGGCCACCCAGACCTCAATGCATACTCCCCCACCTGTCCCTGCCGTGCATCCAGCCCAGGGCATGCACACACACCCCACAGGTGTACCCACACAGGCACACCCACCAGAGCGTGCTGCTGCCTACCCTCCCCTATGTGAATACTCACATCCCCTCTGAGTCTGTGCCCATAGCAGTGTCCTGCCAGCAGAGTGTGCCCGTACCAGAGTGAGTGTGCACACGCAGTTCACCAGGTAGCCACTGCATGCACGCCCTCATCTGTGTGCACTCCCACCCAGTGTCAATAACAGGTACATGCCTGCACATTCTTATTCCAGAAAGCAGGGACACACGCAGGGCTGGTGCCTGGGAAGCTGAGGGACAGCATCCACAGAGATCTGGGATGGGTTCAGCAAGAGCCAGAGAGCCAAGTCCCAGAGGGACCTGTCTGTCCTGCTGCAAACCGCACCCCCCCTGCCCCCACCACACACACACACCCGTCAGCCACCACGCACACCCAGCAGCTCTGCACAGCCAAGGGACCAGAAAGGCCAAGGAACGCAAGCATCTCCTAGGAGGTTTCTCAGCAGTAGAACCTAAGCCCAGGCATTCCTGAGGCTGTGGTGCAGCCTGCTAGGCTGGCCAGGGGCAAAGGTGACCCCTGGCAGGGGTGTCATTGGCTTCATCAGCTGCCTCACTCTCAGGACCCTGGGACTGGACCAGGCTCACCAAAGGAATTGCCCTGCCCTGGGCCTTTCAGCCTGGGGCCTGTCCAAAGAGTTGAGACTACAGGGGCCTGAGGGGCTCAGATAGGTTTACCAGGACTACCCCTTTGTGACCCCCCCCCCCCCACTGACCCTGGTTGGCCTTTGAATGATACTTCCCCAACAGCCTGATACCAGGAAGGCTGCCAGGGGTGGGGAGTCCTGGCTGATATTCCAGTTTGTCCTGCCTGAGGAATCCTCTAGTGGCCAGCCCTGTGCCTGCCTCTGGCCAGGAGTCGTGGCATTTCCTCCTGGTACTTCCTCCTCCCCCTTTCCAGGGCCGTCTTCCAACAGACACCAGGCTGCTTGGTCTTGGTACTGGGAGCCCACTTCCATGGCTCCTCCTATCCTACTCACAAGTGTACCCCATTCTGCAAAGTGCATCCGGGGCTAGAGGGGACAGGTGGCGGTGCAGAGCTCTTCTGATTAACATGGAAATAAAAGACCTCTTTGCTGAGCTGGGCGTGTGTCTTTGATCCTTCCATGCTGGTTGAGGTCCTAGCTGTGGGTGCAGACAAAGCCGCCCAGGATGCATACTTACACCCCACCCACACAGAGCCCGGGGCAGGGTACACACAGGAGCACACCTGAGTGTGAGCACATACCCAGTGCCCAGGGAATACATGGAGAATGTCCCAGTGCCCCACCTCAGTTCACAGGTTTGCCAGTGACTCTTCCCACTGGTGGGATTTGCAGGGTTCATATGACCAACAGCACAGTCTTCTTCTCCTCTCTGCTCTGGGGGCTCATCAGTCAAAGTCTAGGGGCTAGGAGAGTTTATGGTGAGGGGAAGGGGGAGAAGGGGAGCCTCAGCCTGGAGACATTGAGACAGGAAACGGTGAACTCAACCAAGTGACACAGTGGGGGCCAGGGAGGACACCAGTGAGGAAAGAGGGAAGGCCACATAGAGGAGGAGGAGGAGGGCTTTAGCCAGGCTCCAAGGGTGGGGAGACAGAGGAAGGAAACATTCCAGGCAAGAAGGTGGGCAGCAGACCAGGGTGTGCAGGGTGGGAGCCCAGCCTGCTGCAGCATGGGGTCACGCTGAGAAGCCAGGGCGGGAGTATGGAGTCACAAGGACCAGACCCCTCCCAAGATGGTGTAAGCAGAAAAGAGTTCATTGGGAGGATACAGGAGGGTCTCCTGGAAACCTAGGGCAGAAAGGCTGCCAGGCCTCCTCAGAGACTGCCTGGGCGGCCTGGCCATGGCTGCAAGGGACAGGCGGCCTCCCTTCCCCTCCCTTAGGTCTCTGCCTCTGCTTCCTTCATTTCTCTCTGCAGAGGAGCTCTCTTTGCCTTTCTTCCACTTGGTGAAGAGGACCCCTTACTGCCCTCCACTGCGACTCCCCCCACCATGACCCTCAGGTTTATGCATCACCAGTCCAAGTGCTTGACAGAGACAAGCTGGAAACACCATCCTGATTCCAGCTTCCCAGGAGAGGGGATCCACTTGACCCCTTGTTCAGGTCTGTTCCTTCCTTTCAGAACAATGCTCATCTCTGGGGCTAGGAAGAAGCTCTGGTCAACAATGGTTAAGCACTTGGCTGCTAACCAAAATCTCAGTGGTTTGAACCCACCAGCCGCTCTGCGGGAGAAAGATGTGGCCATCTGCTTCTGTAAAGACTACAGCCTCGGTGTTTAGTGCTTCTGTTCTACCTCCTAGTTCATTGAGTAGTTCCTCAGGGTCTTAAAAGCTTGCAAGTGGCCATCCAAGGCATAAGTGGTCTCTATTCACTGGAGCAACAGAGGAAGAAAGAGAGTCAGGAATAGGAGGAGGATATGGAATGTATGGCTAATTGCCTCCACGAACAGCTGCCTTGTTTGCCATGAGACCAGAAGAACTGGATGGTGCCCAGCTACCATTAATGAACATTTTGATCTAAGATTCCATAGAAGAATCCTGATCAAAAAGGAGAAAATGAAGAAGAAAATTTCACTTTCTCATGGACTCCAGGCTTCCTGGGGCCATGAAGATTGGATACACCCCTGAAACTATTGCCCTGAGATAATCTTTTTACCTTAAACCAAAATTATCCCCTGGAGTCTTCTTAAAAGCAAACAATAGTTTAGCTTAACTAGTAAAAAAAAAAAAAAAAAAAAAAAGAGGTCTGCCTTGAGCATTATACTCTTTTAAGAACTATCCATATGGGATCAAATTGATAACAACAACTTGAAAGATTAGATAGGAACCTTAGGGGGCAGTGAGTCTATTTCATTGGGGCAGAAACAGAAAAGGAGGGTGAGAATATTTGCACAACTCAAAGAATGTAATCAGTGTCACTGAACTGTACATATAGAAACTTAAATTGGTGTACGTTTTGCTGTATATGTTTTCAGCAACAACAACAACAAAAAGATTACAGGCTTGGAAACCCTGTAGGACAGTTCTACTCTGTCCTATAGGGTTGCTATGAGTTGTAATTAACTACATGGCAATGGTTTTTTTTTTTTAATTTCTGGGCCTAGAACCACATCATGAGAGACGGGTTGTGCTCTCCCCAACCTGGTGGAGGAGAGGGTTCAGAGAACCTGGAAAGCAGGCAGGAGGGAGTAGAGGGTTGACATGGTGGACATCATTGACCTGGGGAGTGACTTGGTAGATTGGGGAATGGGTGGCGAGGACAGGGAAGCAATTGCTGTACAGTGAGTCTGATGATTGATTGGTGTTTGGTCCGGGTGGTGCTGAGGAGATGAGGATTCTTCGAGACCTTTGGGGTAGGGTCTGATGGGCTCCACCCAGCTTCCAGACTAACAGGGGTACATAGCATTCTGATGTCTGCTCTTGGCATCCAGCCTTTATCTGCCTAAGCCGTGGGGCTCAGCAAAGCCCAGTCCCAGCATCCTCAGTGGGTGGAGAACAGGTTTCCTCTCCAATCCACAGTAATACATCTCAGGCCTGACATCTCATAGCTGACATGCCTGACATGTTGTGATCATGACTAGTCCATGCAGAACCACACTCCAGCCCCAGAGGTGGGGCTGCTGCTGAGGGGGAATGTGGCAGCTATTGAACATCTGGTTAGCAATGCAGCCTAGCTGAGCAGTGAGAGGCAAGGTGGCCCCTGCCCTGTGGAATGGCTGACTAGGGCTAAGCAGCTCAAGTGACAAGGGCAACAAGCCAGCTGAGCCGGGATTGGGAACTGTTTTCTAAGTCAACCCCCTTCTTTGACCTCTAGATCCCCTATCAACTGAGGGCTGTAACCTTTAAGCCCCTGCTCGTCTCTCCTCCAAACTTTTACTATCTACTCAAACCACTCATTCATGTATAAAAGTTATTAACAGCCTCTGCTCGGTTAACAGGCCTTGGAAAGCAGGCACTAACCAAGGGTTTCATCTGTAGGAGCTCTCAGAGTACCCCGGTAACTCTAGAGGGCAGGAGCTCTTGGTTTTCCTCATTTTGCAGATCAGAGGACTGAGGTTCATACAGGTCAAGTGCCTTGCCCAGGGACATACGTCTTGGCCAGATCCAAACCCTAGTAGTGAATGAGCATTGGAGAGTGACCTGGCTCAAAGCAGGCACTTGCTGTGTTGGTGAGGAGGGGACTGCGGCCCCATACTGCTGCCCTGGAGTCAGCCACCCTGGCCACCCCATTCTGCCCTCTCCTCTGCCCAGCCCCTCTCTTGGGGAAGCCTGGCCACTTCCCTCCTCAGGGGCAGCCACAAAAAAGAAGATCACTGGCTGGTCCCAAGATCTCAACCCTAGGGGGTCAAATGGAGAGTTTGTGCAGACTTCTGGATCCAGTCCCCAGAGACATGGAGGCTTAGAGTACGTGGCAGGACCATTGCTAGTGACCTGGTGTCCCATTTGCCCAGGACAGTCAGGTCTATGACTGTGGCCCCTTTCCCTCTCAGAAATGTCCTGATTTGGACAGTAGACTACACGATTACCCTAGTTACCAGTCCCTGGTTCCTGCACCCTGAACCCCACTCTTCCTGAAGTTAGAGGGTTGGTTTATCATCTTGGTGGACTTGTGGCTCAGGCTTCAGCTTCCTGACTTTTCTGTAAAATGGAATGATGAGTCCTATGTCATAGAGTTTTGAGAATTAAATGACATAACAAATGCATCCTATACTGATATGGCAATTGCCTGGCACATACTGACCACTCAATAAATAGTTTTTATTAACAAAACATAAATTCATTCTCATAGATTTGAAGTGTCAGTGATGTCACAGTTACATGTTACCATTAGGCATGTTCTCAAATAAAGAAAACTAAATGTTTACATATTTTTCTTTCAAGAGTTAGCAGTAAAGATTGGGATCCTCGTGCCTCCCTTCTAAACACATATACCCTGCAAAGAGCAATGATAGTTGCAGCAGCCTCGTTTGCTGAGTGCTTACTCTCTACCTGAGTGCCGGAATTTGATCCTCACGACGACCCCATGAAATGGGTACTATTGTTGTTATATTGTGTGCCCACAAATGGATTTCGACTCATAGCTACCCAATGTGACAGAGCAGAACTGTCCCACAGAACTTTCTAGCCCGTAATCTTTATGGGAGCAGGTCGCCAGGTCTTTCCCCTGAGTAGCCACAGGGTGGGTTCTAAGCGCAAACCTTTCGGTTAGCAGGCGAGCGTTTAACCGTTGGGCCACCAGGACTCGTTTTTAAGTGGATACTAAGATCGTTTTATTTATGGGGAACCCATGGCTCAGGGAGGGGAAGAGGCTGGACCGAGGTCCCTGGAGTTCCGTCCCTAGAAACACAGAGGCCGGTGCACCACGCATTTTCGCCATCCTCCAGGAAAGGGGCCGGCGGGCGGGCTCCGCATCCCTCGTAATAGCCGCTTTGAGGCCGGCGGCCCAGGCGGCTGCCGGGCGGGAGGGGAGGCGGGCCGGGACAAGGGAGGGAGGGGGTGTGTCCGGCCGCTCCGCGCCGTCCCCCCGCCCCTCGGTCCCGCCGCCACTCGCAGCCAGAGCTCTGACCAGGCGCCTGTCCCTCCTCCTTGTCCAGAGCAGCCGCCGTGAAGTCCCGAGCCGGCGGGAGCCCCGCGCTCAGCATGTCGGTCGCGGTCAGCAACAGGTTCCAAGGTAAGCGCCGCGCTGCTGTCCCCCGGTGGTTCTCGTTGTCCTGCGCCCCTACCCAGTCCTCCCGCCCTGCTGTCCCCAGCCCCTGCGCCCGGGTCTCCGGCCCACCACCTGTGCGCCAGGGGCCGATGGCGGGGTGCGCGGCGCGCGGGAAGCGGGCGGCGGCTGGGGGCGCGCAGCCCTGGGAGGCCCCCAGCTTCCCAGCCCGCCTCTTTGTCTCTTTCAGGAGGGAAGGCGTTCGGCATGCTCAAAGCCCGGCAAGAGAGGAGGCTGGCGGAGATCAACCGGGTAAGCGCGCGCGCCTGACTTCGCTTCCCCAGCCCTGGGGCCGCCGACAACCTACGAGCGGCCGGAGCCCGCTGGTAGCCCGCCCGTTGCCCGCGCGCTCCGCGCCCTCCGCCCCGGCGCGTCCCACCTCCATCTGTAAGGCTGTGCCTGCAGCAAAGCCAACCCCCTCTTCCTCTCCTCCCCAGGGCTTCCCCCAATCTCGTCCCTCCGCTCCTGCCCCTGTCCCCTCCGACATCAGGTAGATTCCCTGCCACTCCCCCCTCCCCCCCCGCCCCAGCTCTGGTCCCCGCGTCTCGGGTTGCAAGTTGTTACTCTCAGACTAGGGAGGTGGAGCCGGCCGGCCGAGGAGCTCCGATGCCAGCTCAGGCCGGGACTTCCCGGAAGCCGGCTTGGGACCAGCCACAGATATTTGATGCTGGAAGGGACCCCTGAGGTCTCTGAGGAGACTCCGGTAATATGGCCGAGAGAGGGAAAGGAGGTCCAGAAAGGTGAGATGGCTGCTCTGAGAAGCACAGCAAGTCCTTGTGGGACTGCTGTTAGAACCTAGGGCGGGACTCCCAGGCGAGTGCTCTCTCCACCATACAACAAAGGGTCTTGGTTCACTGGCAAATGTTGATGTTATGCCTGGCCTCCTGCCCCACACACAACTCTTTTTCACTCCAGTTTATAGAAATGGTTCCTTAAGAAGTTGATGCTTTTCATGTAATTTTTTTAAAACAATTTTTTAAAATTGTACTTTAGATGAAGGTTTACAGAGCAAATTCGTTTCTCATTAAACAATTAATACACATATTGTTTTGTGACATTGGTTGCCAATCCCAGGATATGTCAATGCTCTCTCCTTGGAAACCCTGGTGGGGTAGTAAAGAGATACAGCTGCCAACAAAAGGTCGGCAGTTCAAATCCACCAGGCGCTCCTTGGAAATTCTAAGGGGCAGTTCTACTCTGTCCTTTAGGGTTGCTATGAGTCTGAATCGACTGGACTGCAGTGGGTTTGGTTTTTTTTGTTTTTTTTCCCCTTCTCGACCTTGGATTCCCCATTACCAGCTATCCTGTCCCCTTCTGCCTTTTCCTCCTTGCCCCTGAGCTGCTGTGCCCGTTTTGTTTCATGGGTCTGTCTAATCTTTGGCTGAAGGGTGAACCTCAGCAGTAACTTCGTCACTGAGCAAAAAAGGGTGTCCAGGGGCCATACTCTCAGGGTTTCTCCAGTCTCTGTCAGATAGGGAAGTCTGGTCTTTTGTGTGTGTGTGTGTGTGTGTGTGTGTGTGTGTGTGGATTAGAATTTTGTTCTACATTTTTCTTTAGCTCTGTGCAGGACCGTCTACTGTGATCCCTGTCAGAGCAGTTGGTGGTGGTAGCTGGGCACCATGCTTTTCTTGTTAGTTTTTAGAAGGGATTGCTGATTCTGATGGGTTTGCATGAAGAAATTCTTCCAGCTGTTGCCAGTCACCCAGTAAACCTGTTGCCATCCAGTCGATTCCGACTCATGACAACCTCATATATCACAGAGTAGAACTGCTCCATAGGGTTTTCTTGGTGCAGTGGTTAACCACTGGCTGGCTGCTAATCAAAAGATAGGTGGTTCGAACCCTCCAGGTGCTCTGTGGGAGAAAGATGTGGCAGTCTGCTTCTGTAAAGATTTACAGCCTTGGAAACCCTGTGGGGCAGTTCTACTCTGTTCTATAGGGTCTCTAGATGTCAATGGATGGGAAGCTTTATGGAAGCAGATCACCAGACCTTTCTTCTGCAGCACCACTGTGTGGGTTCAAACCGCCCACCTTTAGGTTAGTAGTTGTGCACAAACCATTTGTGCTATCTAGGGACTAGGCACACAGTAGGTACTCCTTAAATGCTTGCTTAATGATTATGTAGATTGTAAAGATAAGGAAAAGTCCAGGCCTGCCTGGATTGGCCAAACTTCAAAGACAGCACAGCCCATGGCTTTAGGATTCAGCAGAACTGGGCTCAGATCCTCCATCATTTATCAGTTCTGTGGTCTTCACAAGGAGACTGTCATGGTGTAGCCCAGTTTCCCCCACTGAGACTGGGGATATTACAGTGCCTTTCTCCCAGGGTCACTGTGAGGGCTAAATGAGAGAAGGCATGTAGCGTGCCTGGTGCAGTGCCTAGCACAAGGGAAGACCTCTGTGGATGGTACTAGAGTTGTTGTTTCCTGAGGGGGACATCTCCCAGGTTCTTTACTAACTGGTGTCAGAGGCGTTCCCCCGAAGCAAGGCTGGGCATTGCCCCTGCTGGTTCCCTTGGGTCCCTGGGCACCCAGTGTGGGAACCTGGAAGGGGAAGCTGGAAGGGCCAGCAGAGTCCTCATGGAGGATGTGCTTAGGTGGGTCCAGGGGGTGGGGCAAGGGTGTAGTGTCTCTTGCCAGGGGCTTGCAGTCTTGATTTCCTCCTTGATTTTCTTGGACTGCCTAGAACAAGGCAGCCATTCTGCAGAGATACCATGGAGGACTCTGGGGGCCCGTTTGCCCCCATCTTCACCCTACCTCTTGGTGCCATCTTAAGGACAGGTGAAAAGTTGCCTGGATATCTAGTTAGGGCTCTCAGGGGTCTAGGCCTGCTGGCTCCCTCCCAGTTTTCTCTGCAGTCAGCTTGGCCTTAGGCTTGGCTGCTCTTGCCCTCTGGACAGAAGCCTGGAACCCTGACCTCATACAGTCCCTGGGGCTACTTGGCCAGGCAGTTCTGAGCTGGCTGAATCCACCCACAGCCAGCAGGACCCTGAGCCAGAGACAGCTGGACAAAGGAGTGAGGTGACTGTGGTCGGACAGGCCAGAAGAGCTGAGAGTGTGTGGGACTTTCCATGCCAACACCGCCCTTGGGGAGGCAGAAAGAGGGTGGCTACAGGATTGTTCTGAGAAGTGGACTGGCTTGGCTCAGGAAGGGGAGGGGGCCTCTGGCTATCAGGGGCTGATCTAGATAGTGCCTTTGGACTGGGGAGGGTGAAGGCACCTGCTCAGAGCAAGAAGAGGTGTAGTCTCAGGCCCAGAGAGGGCAAGCAGCTGCCCCAAGGTCACACAGGAGCCAGTGGCATAGCCTGCAGTCTGGTCCTTTCCCCTACCCGGGATGCTGTGTTGAGACCTGCCATGTGAGCCCAGGCTGCCAAGGGCTAGTGGGACCAAAGTTCTGGGGGCCTGGAAGAAGGAGGCTCCAGGATCAAACCAGATCACTTATGCAGCTTGAGCTGTCCCCCACCCAGGTACCAAGGTGGCCCCACCAGAGCTAAGAGTCACGAGTTGGGGAGGCAGTGAGCTCACTGACTAGGTGACCTTGAGTTAGCCACTTGACCTTTCTGAGCCGCCCTCTCCCAAAAGAGATAACAGTAGTTGAGTTGTGATTTTTAAGGAAGATACCTATGTAATCTATGTAAAAATTTACAGGTAATCTATTTAAAACACCTAGGAGAGCTGGCAGCTACCCTAATTGTTACCATTTGTTTGTTTGGAGCTTAGGTGGGGCTTGAGATAAACCCCGGCCCATACTGGCTGCTCAACCTGGGCCACACCTCTTCATCTAGCAGAGCCTTACTCTTCCCTGCCTGAAATGGGAGCAGGAACCCTGCCCTGCCCCCTCTCCAAGTTCCTACAATAATCAATAGAGAAAAACAGACTGAAGCACTTTGCAGCGTGTGGGGCTGGCGCTGTGTTTGAGGCCCTGAGTCTGGTTCACCTGTGGCCATGGCCACAGCAGAGGGTCCCTGGGTGGGCAGATATCCAGAGGGGACCACGTTGGCAGCTCAGACTGCCTTCCTTTGGGGTGCAGCTTCACTGCCCCACTGGAGCAGGGCTACTGGGGGACCGGGGCTGAGCTGAGTGGCTGTGGAGGCAGCACCATTGCTCTCCAGATGGGGCTTCATGGCTCCCTAGTGCATGGGGGCCTATGGTTGCTACTGTGCCTGGCAGCTGGGGCAGTGCTGTGGCTGCTGCCTGGGGCAGAGCCTGGCTTGGCTGGCAGCTCTGGGGGCTTTTCTGGGCCAGCACCTCAGTTCCGTTGGGGCCTTTCTCCTCCCCTGGGGCCGGCCAGCTTCCAGAGGGCAGCTCCGCCTCAGCTATTGTTATTATAAGGAACTCAAGAGTAAAAATAGAAGGAGACTTGGGAAGACCTACAGGTCCTGGAAGGAGCCCTGGTAGTACAAGGGTTAAGTGCTTGGCTGCATACCGTCTGTGTCTGGAACCCACCAGTAGCTCCACGGGAGAAAAAACCTGGTGAGCTGCTCCTGTAAAGACTTCAGCTTAGGAAACCCTATAGGGCAGTTCTACTCTGTCCTACAGGGTCGCTATGGGTCAAAGTTGACTCAGTGGCACACAACAACCACAACACAGACTGCTTTCCTTTGGGATGCAGCTTCACTACCCCACTGGAGCGGGGCTGCTGGGGAGCAAGGGCACAGGGAGGAGCTGTATGGAAATGCACCCTTTGCTTGTTTCACTTTGGTCTTTGTTTTATGAGCACCTGGTGGATGCCAGGCACTGTGCCAAGCACGCTGTGGGCATTCTCCCTTTGAATCCTCAGTCTAACCCTGTGAGGTAGGTACTGTTATTCTCATTTTACAGAAAACGAGGCTCAGAGGGGCTGCTTAAATTGCCTGGGTTTGAACAGCCACAACTCTCACCCAGCCCATTCTCTCAACCTCTAAGCTTGACTGGGTCTCCTCTGCCAGTGCCCACTCCCACCTCCATGCCTGTGTGATGTGTGTGTGTGTGCGCGCTTGCGCGCGAGCATTCTCAGAGCTGCTGGAGCGGTCAGAGCCGGCCCAGCCTCCCACTCCCCCCACATAGCTGACATTCCCCACGCCCTGATGGCATGGTGGGTGACCCCAGACCAGCCAGGCCCGGCCTTATATGGCAACGGGAGAAATTTTCTCCAGCTTCCCACAGGGACAGAGAGAAGCGGTGGGACTGGTGGGCCGCCCCTTAGAGTGCCCCTGCCCTGGGAGGAGGAGTCCAGAGGATGGCAAGGGCTGCAGCTTGAGTGGCCAGAGGCCAGGCTCCTTAACAAAATAACGTGAGTCCTGCTTCTGCCCCGTGTCCAATTCTTGGCATGTGTCATCTCACGGACTCTTCCCAATATAATGCTCCATTAGATAGATGCTCAATGACAATCTAAATATCCCCACAGGATAAGGATTTTTAGGACTCCCATTTCATAGATGAGGAAATGGAGGCCTAGCTAGGTGAAGTCACCTACCCATGGTCATCAGCCAGGAAGCAGCAGAGCTGGGATTCAAACCAGGTCTGTCTGACTCCAGGCTCTGCCTGTGGCCTTCCCTACCCCTGTCCACCAGGTGGCTGAGGACTAGCTGTGACACAGGCCTTTCTTGCAGCCTGTGGATAAGATCTCTGGCTACTGTCCCGATGTGCCAGCCCTCCTGGGTCGAATGAAGGGCACTTAGCATTCTCTGTGGCATTTAGGTTCCTAATGGTGATTGTAGAACCCACATGCCATCTGTACTGGGAAGAGAGCTGGGCACAGCAGGCCAGGTACCTCTGCCTGGGGGTGTACATGTCCCCTGCCTCTCCCCAAGCAGTGGGACCTGACCTAAGCCACTACACAGGTGTGTCTCTTTTCCTGTGTACCTGGCAGTACCAACCTGTCTCTGCCCAGTTGAATGTGCCTAGTTGGCATCACCGGGTGCTCGTCTCTCTTGCTCTTCCTTAATATATTATAAAGGAGATGGTGATAAGCAGCCACGTGAACCTTGGAGGATTCAATGTCCCCACAGGGCAGACCAGTCATAACCTCAGTGTGGCCATGTCACAGGAAGCTGGAGATGGATGGAATTTCTGCAGGGTTTGCTTCATTTGTGCAGTTCGTGGGGTGTTTTCTTCAGCTGCCATGCCTATTGGCAACGACGTGGTTCCGGATGAAGCCTCAGAGCAACTGTGGGGAATGTGAGCCCGCTGTCCTTGTGGTTGCAGGTTACAGGCTCCTGCTCTGTGCCAGGCACCAGGCTAGGCATTTGTGGCCTGGTCCTGGCCCTTTAAGAGCCTGCAGGCTGCATCAGAGGCCTCACAGTCTGACATGGTGCTGCCGGTCCTTGGGGTTTTCACCCAGGGCTTCAGCCATCAGCCCATTGGATGGCCTCCAAGATGGTGATATCTGCCCAACCCAAAATTCTGCTGCAGCTAATACATAAAGGCGGGCCTGGAGGGCCAGGAGCAAGCGTCCACCAGCAGGTGCTAGAGGTACCAGCCCAGAAAGAGAGTTAAGTTAGGGAGGAGCAGGCAGGTGGCAGGGATCTGGGGGCTTGAGGCACAGCAGGGGCTGCCAACCTCTGATGGACCTCACACTTGCCCGGGAGCTTCTGAAAATAGCCCCTTCTGGTCCTGAGCACTTGGACAGAGCTCTTGGGGGTGTGGGGGAATTCTGATGTGCATCAGAAGTTGCAGATGACCAAGGGCAGCAGCAAGGAGCAGGTGTGGCTGTGGGTGCTGTGGACTGAGGCTGAGATGGGAGCACTCTGTCCCATGTGGGCGCCCATCACTGCAGGTTAGGCAGGAGTCTGAGAAGTTACAACAAAGTTTGCTCTTGATAAGGAATAGCCGGGGTCAAGGCTTGTTATGGGATGGGTTTCTTCTCTGTCCTTCCTGTCATCTATTGGTGTGGCTTGAGTTTAGGTGATCTGATCTGATCTGAATGGATTGTAATCATTGCTAACATTCAGTAACATTCAGTCCTAGGAGCCAGGCTTTTTCTAGGTATTAGCTTGTTTAATCATTACAACAACCCGATGAGAAGATCCTATCATTATGATCCCATTTTAAAGATGAGGAAACTGAGGCCCAGAGTGGCAAAGCAAGTTGCCCAGGGTCACAGAGCTAGCAAGTGGTGGAGCTGCACTTAAACCCCGGCAGTCTGAGTCAACTTCCCCATCCCTCCGCTATGCACATCCTGCTGTCAGGGAGTTTATGTGGGGCTTCAAACCATTATAGCTGTGGGCAAGACCCTTCTCCTCTGGGGCCTCAGTTTCCCCAGTTATTGAACACGGAGGGCAAGCTGGAGGCTCTGAGAAGTTCCAGGTTCTGGGACTGGGTGATGTGTTTGCAGCTCTGCCACCTTCTGGGCCTCACCCATGGACACTCTGTTCGGGTCCTTAGGGATTGACTGGCGGGCTCAAGGATTCCTGTTTTCCATCCCTCGATTCCTGGCTCTTCGTGAGGGACTGACCAGGCTACTGAGGCCTCCAGACTAGCCCCTCCTCTCAGAGCCCAGGGACACCCTACACCTCTCATACCTGGGGGTCTCGACAGCATTTTCTTTAGTCAGAAAATCTTGTCTTTTGGGACAGTGGGTTGGAGACGGAGAGGGGGATGGGACAGAGTAAACCATTTGCCTCCTTATCTCCCCAGAGGGCTGTAGAGTGTTTCCCTGGCCTCTGGAATAACCTCCTGCCTCTGCCTAAGAGGCAAGGTAACTCCAGTATTGACTTTCTTTGCCCAGAAAACTTCGGCCAGGCCACCTTCTCTCCTAGTTTGGGACAGGGAGGGAGCAGGGATGGTGGCAGGAAGTAAACCTTGACTTGTTAAGACTTTGTAAATTTGAGCAAGTTGGGCAACCTCTCTGGGGCTCAGTTGTCCTATCTGTCAAATGGGGATACTAAGTAAGGAAAAAGAAAAATCATAACTAGCCTAAGTCAGGTGGTGGGGTTTTCTTCCTAATCTATTTAACACTTGAAGATGGACTGGGAGTTATAAGCTGACTATATAAAAAAAGGTTAGAAAATAATAAAAATAAATGCCTAACATTTATTTAGCATTTACTAATTGCCAGGCACAGTTTTTCGTACTTTACGTGTATTTCCGTATATACTGTGATTCTCAGGGCAAGCCTGTGAGGTGGGTTTTTTTTTTATCCTTTCTGGTTTGCAGATGAGGAAACTGAGTCACAGACAATTTTTACAATAGTTTTTATACAGCCACTAAGAGGATTCAAACCCAGGTAGTCTGTTCCAGCTCGCCCGCTTTTCGCTTCTTTTGTTTTTCTTCCAAGGATCTGGGGTGAATTCTACCGCTGTCTCCTCTGCCTACAGACCCAGGGCCAGGGCTGCTGGGGGTTCTTGAGTCTGCACAGACAGGGTAACCTGCCCACTGGGCATAGCTGTGCCCCAAGGCTGGACAAGGGTGTAGAGGGGAGGATGCCTGGAGGGAGGAAGCTGTGAGCTGTGCGTGAGCAGGAACCAAGAGTCCAAAGCTCTGAGGTGGGGGCTGGCTGCCAGCCAGGGGAACTCCTGTTTCTGCCTGCCACCCTCCTGCTCTAAGGGCATGGTCCGCACAGCTGCTCTAAGCCCAGGGCAAGCGAGGGCTGCCTACCCACACATGAGCTGGTCAGCTGCTTCTCCCACCCCAGTCACTCAGTGGCTCAAGCATTTTGTCATGCTGGCTGCGCGGAAGGGTGTGAGTCCAATCCCTTCATCCCCTCTGGTGTCTGTCACACACATGCACACACGTTGAGTAAAGCTGCCTAACCATTCTAGGAGTGAGGGTAGAGAAAAGGAATGGGGACTGCGTGGGGGTCTGAATGGCTTCTCCATTCAACCAATGTTTATTGAGCACCAACTAGATGCTGGGCACTGCTGGGTGCTGGGCATGCTGCGGGGCACAGACTATCAACCCATCCTCCTAGAGCCTGTGGCTGAGAACCTGCCTCCCCTCCTGGAGTCCTTCCAACACCAATGGCCTTGGTTGCTCCTACTCAGCTCCGTGCAGGGCAATGAGCAGGAGCAGCATCTGCTGTGGAGCTCAAGTCTCGCTTGGCCACTTTCTAGCTGTGCTGCTTTGGGCAAGTTATTTCTTCTCTCTGCATCTGAGTTCATTCACTCATCCTGCAAATATTTATGGAGTGCCTACTATGTGGGGCATACAGTCTAGCTGGGGGAGACAGACAGTGGACCCTAATAAGCATTTACATCATGAGGAGGTGATTCATCCTATAGAAATTAAAGGAAAAGCGGAGCAAGATAAGGTGGATTGGAAGCAGAGTGGGGTCTGCAGTGGGTAGGTTGCAGTAGAAAATAGGGTAGACAGGGTTGGCCTCTTTGCAAAGGTGACACTTGAGAAAGGATTGAAGGAGGTAAGGGAATGAGCCACACAGATATGGAAAGAGCACTACAGGCAGGGGACACAGCCAGAGCAAGGGTCCTGTAGTGGGTGTGTGTCCGGCACATGGGAGGCATGGAAAGGAGGCCAGGGTGGCTGGGACACCCACTCTAGTGGGTGAGAGGAAGTGGGGGGGGCACAAATTAGTATGTTAGGTGGTGATAGTGCTAAGGAGAAAACAGCCTTCCTCAATGATATGGTGATAGTCCTAGACCCCCAGAGCTGCTATGATGATTTATGGAGTGATGCCTGCTGAGAGGAGTCCATGCTGTGCTCCTGCCCACCCTTGCTCTCAATTGCTGCCTTGCTGTTTTGTGTCCTTGTGTGATTTCTCTCTAAGACCAGGGGCCGTGGCCTTCCCCTTGGAAGTGACTGAGTATAGAACTGGGTCCATGAGGGTGGTTGGTGCAAACTTACCGACAGGTTCAGGGCTGGTACAGGAGTTCGGGAAACCAGAACATGGGAGCTGGGAGGGAGGCACCCTCCAAATGGCTCCCTAGAGGTTCCCAGATGCTGGGCCTTGCCTGTGCCCTGTGTTTCCCCACGAAGGTTTTCTGCTTATTGGTAAAATGAAGGGCATATAGAGGCAATGTAGTGAGTTGAACATGGGCTAAACTGATCTCATTTTCACATTCTGAGATATACACTTCTTACTTTTATGAAACGTCCTTTTCTGAACTCATGGCACTAGTCAATGGTAATTGTTTAAACAGTCTTGGCAAAATAAAAACTTGGCAGCCCTATATGAGTCCCCCCCGCCCTGCTTTGGGGGGAATGTTTATTGTCCATATTACCCCCAAAGTCTGGCAACTGCTGACCTAATTTGTCCTTCCACTGGATAGATATCAGATCTGTGGCCCCGGGAGGTGCCTGCTTTACTCGGGGTCAGAGACAAGAGTTAATTGTCCTCCTTTTGGTCAGAGAATGGGGTGGAGGGGCAGCGGGGAAGAACTAGAAGAGGGAGCCAAGAGGAAAGGAAGCCCTAAACTGAGCCAGCTGGGAGGAGGGGCCAGCTCCTGCTAAGGGGAGGCAGGGCCAGCCAGACCCATGGCCTCCGGAGCTGCCCTCAGCCACAGGAGGGCGTGGACCTTGGCATCCAACTTGCCCAGGTTCCAAACCAACCCTACCACATCCTCAGGTGTCTAGGGACTTTAACCTCTGTGGTCCTCAAGTTCTCACCTGTAAAATCACATTAATAGTGACAATAGATTTAATGGGATAACATAGTGCCTGCCACAATCAATGTTTTACCCAAAGCAAGGGAGCAACGAGACTTCCCAGACCCAGTGAGGAGAGCGGTGGTAGCCACACTGGAATATGGTTTCTCCAGTCTGTCACAGTTAATGTGGAGGAGCTGAGCCCTAGAAGGAATTGTATTCTGCCTCATACTCACAATCACACCCATTGCTTACTGAGAGCTGACATGCTGAGCCCAGTGCTCAGTGTTTCCGTGGATCATCAGGAGATGGGTACTGTTGTGCCCATTTCACAGGTAGTAAGTGGGGGGACTGAGATCAAAACCCAGATTGCTTTATAGTCATTTAGATTCTTGTCATCCCCCTGTTCTACTCTAAGCCTCTTAGGGTTTACAACCATAGACGGGCCAGTACCAGCAAAGATAATGAGTTCCCTGTGAAACCCTGGTGGTGTAGTGGTTAACAGCTATGGCTGCTAACCAAAAGGTCAGCAGTTCAAATCCACCATCTGCTCCTTGGAAACCCTATGGGGCAGTTCTACTCTGTCCTTTCGGGTCACTATGAGTTGAAATCGACTTGATGGCAACGAGTTTGGTTTTTTTTTTTTTTTTGGTCCTAGGAGATGTGTAAATACAGACTTGGTCACTATTTAGTTGGAAATGATAGTAGGAATTTAGAAACAGATGGAGTGGTTGACCTCGATAACATTTAACATCATTTTAAACACAAACTTTCTGTAATTTTAGGATATGGACCTGATCTTACTCACCTTGGTCACACTCCCTCCCTCAGTGCCTAGCCCAGTGCAGTGTACACTGTAGTCTTTCAAAAAGGTTGGATGAATAGATGGAGAGGAGCAATGCCAATTGGCTCAATAATGAGGAAAGTGAGGTCCAGAGAAATCAGGGGACTACCAGAGTCCCAGAATGCATTTGGGCAGGGCTAGGATGGGAACACGTCCTCCGCTTCCCCATCTCAATGCAGATTCTAGGACTGCTGGAGGTTAGCAACAAGCCATGTAAGACACCAGGTGCTGTGCCGGTGCGTAGCAGGTGCTCGCTAATTGGTGGCTTTTTGCTTTAAGGCCAGAGACTAGATTGGATGAACTCCCGCAATCTCCCATCTTTAAGTGTTAGGCTTAAGGATGCAGGCTCTAAATGAGACGGAGCTGAGTTGAAGTGCTGGCTGTGTGAGCTCCAGTTTTCTCATCTATAAAATGGGTGTAATAATAGTAGCTACCTCTTGGGACTACTGGGAGATTCAAAGAGGTAATGCTGTAAGGTGTTGAGCATAGTCTTCATCCTCTGGAGGCTACTGTTAGTCCCCTGTGACCCCACCCATCTGGTTCTGAAATGACTCATGTGATGCTCTCCAAGCATCTGAGGGGAAGGTGGACCAGGGATCAAAACCCCCGTTTTACAGATGAAGAAACAGGTGAGAGGGTAAATGATCTCCCAAGCATTGTACAGTCATTTTCTGGCCAGAGCAGAGGCTAATGATGATGGTGGCTATTTATTGAGCACTTACTATATGCCAAGAGTCGTACGTTCATCTTTCATTTAATTCTCATACATGTCCCAGAAAATAGCTACAAAATCATTCCATTTGGCAGATAAGGCAATAGATGTACAGAGAGGTGAGTTAATTGGCTCAGGATCACATATCTAAGAAGTTGATGATGGAACCAGGCAG
This sequence comes from Dugong dugon, assembly GCA_030035585.1. Taxonomy (NCBI): domain Eukaryota; kingdom Metazoa; phylum Chordata; class Mammalia; order Sirenia; family Dugongidae; genus Dugong; species Dugong dugon. The sequence continues at coordinate 75,769,488 of CM057471.1, forward strand.
CCTGTCTTTGGAACTCACAGCTTCATGGATCCTGGAGCCAGAGTGCCCTGGGGAGAGGCACAGGTCCCCGCACCCAAAATCCAACCTTTAGTCTTCTAGAGAAGACCCTTGGGCCCCACCCCACACTACTGAGAAACTTCATTCCCACAGGGTGGCCTGGGCAGAGCCACCTCCAAGGGTTGACAGGGAGCCAGGGCAAACACTGCGGACTCTGGCTGTGCCCGGCCAAGCCCGGATACCCAGCAGGAGAGGGGGAACAGGGCATGGGCCTGTGTGTCGATGAGTTCTGCCTGCTGACCCCTTTCCTCAGCACTTCCTTCTCACCTCTGCAGGAGTTTCTCTGTGACCAGAAGTACAGCGATGAAGAGGACCTGCCAGAAAAGCTCGCTGCTTTCAAGGGTAAGCTGGGGCTGGCTGTTCTGCCATCCTGGGAGAGCTAGGCTGACCCCTCAGCCCCTTATATACTTCATTCCTTAGCCTCACAGCGCCAAACTATGGCTCTGTTTCATCTAGAATGTCCCTCTTTCTGGCCTACAGAGGCCCCCTTGCCCCTCAGCCTGCAGACCCTGGCCTGCCCCTCTCTCTCCCCGAGCTGCCCAGCTGGGCTCAGGTTGGTTACTGCCCGCCGCTGCCCAGGCCCTTCTTGCTCCCGGGGCCCCAGCACACAATCAGCCCTTTGTGAACTGCCCTTGCCTCTCCCCCTCTGCAGTGGAGCCCCTGTGGAGAATGGACGTTTGTGTCACCACAGTGGGGCAGGGGGGCAGAGTTTCTGCCCATTGAATCCCGGCAGCACAGCATGAAAAGAAAACAGGGCCTGGGAGCCCGCGCAGGGAGAGGGGCAGCATAAAGGTCTCTCTGTTCGGGGCCCCGGCTCCTGGTTCCCAGCCAGCGCTCGATAGGAGAGGAGCCATGCACATAAGGAGTGGGGGCAGGCCCACCTTGCTTGCCGGGCCAGGCATGCGGGATGCAGGAGGCCTGGGCTCACTGGAGGCTGCACTCCCCCTGTCCCCAGCGTCTTGGCAATGTGGGCATCCTCCCTGCTCCAAGGCAAAGAACTGGCCAAGTGCTTCTCAAGCAGCTTCCTGCTTGGTTGGGCAGCAGGACACCTACGGCTAATACTACTAATAACAGCTGGCATCTGGTGAGTGCCAACCACATGGGAGCACACTCTACATGCTGCATTGCCAGCTCCCCGAAATTATCCCAGTCCACCCAGGAGGGAGACTCTATCATCGCTGATTTACAGTTGGAGGAATGGAGGCTCAGAGAGGGCTCCATTTGCCTGAGGTCACACAACTCACTGATGGCACAGTTGGGACTTGAAACCATGTCGGTCTGACTCCAAAGCCCCTGCTCTTAACCATCATGCTATGATGCTTTTTACATTACAAAAAAGAAATAGAGATAGAAAAAAGACACTCCATCCCTGTCCCATCCCAGCAGCCTGTAGGAGAGTCGTGCAAAGGAGAAGCAGCCCATTCATTCCCTTTTGTCTGGATACCAACAAGGTCACTCTCCAGAGGTGGCTCTGGAAGTAGGGATGGGGCCATAGGGATCTTACGTCCACTCTTGGTATCATTGGGATGTACGATGGGGGCAGTCGAGATGTACTGGGACCACAGGAAGTTACCTTGGAAGGAAAAGGACTGCTGTTGTTTTGTGTCCTTAAGTCGGTTCCAACTCACAGTGACCCCATGTGACAGAGTTGAACGGCCTCATTAGATTTCCTAGGCTGTAATCTTTATGGGAGCAGATTGCCAGGTCTTTTCTCCTGGGGAGCTGCTGGTGAGTTCAAACCGCTGACCTTTCAGTTAGCAGCCAAGTGCTTAACCATTGTGCCACCAGGACTCCTTGAAAGGGACTGCAGAGGTCTTTAAATCATTCACTCATCTGATCTCCACCAAATTTTACTGAGCACTTACTATGCGCCAGACTCCATTCTAGGTCTGGGAAGACAGCAGTGAACACACAAGAAGGCCTGGCCCAAAGGCACCTGTGTTCTAGTGGGGAAGGTGGATGGTGAACAGAGCAAGGAGATAAAAAGTAAGCACTTTGGTGAGATGTGAACCTAGGTAGGAAGGACAGGGATGAGGGCAGGGGTGCCCTCTTAGAAAGGGTAAAGGGAGTGGCCTGAAGGCATGGGGAAAGGCCCCGAGAATACTGGGCGGAGCATTCCAGACGGAGGAGAAGTAGGTGCAAAGCCCTGAGCAGGAGCAGGTGTGGACTATGCCAGCAACAGCAAGGCCAGTGGGACTGGCACAGAGGGGATGGTAGGAGAGGCAGCCTAGAAGCTGGAGGGCACACACTTGTGAAGATGACATGGGTCCCCAGGCAGCTGTAAGGACTTTCTCATGCTGGCCGCTGGGTGCAGAATTAACAGCGAGCCCTCCCCTACCGCTTCTGTGGAATGGGAGACCTGCCCGAGGCCACGTGGTTGTTTGTACACACTGCCCCAGTCAGAAGATAACCATGCTCCTTGCTTTGAGTTGTCTTCCCAAGCTAGTGGCGGTTTCCTGGACCCCCTTGATCAGGGATTTTTAACTCAAAGTCTGTAGGTGGGGTTTGGGGAAGATTCTGTGTACCCCTGGAAACTCTATGTACCATTTGTGGGCAAGGGCAGGCCCATGGGCATTTCTTCTGGAAGAGCGTCTGGTTCTCAGTGGTGTATATGACTCCCCGAAAGATTCAGAGCCAGGGTGATTCCTGAAATTGGCGGCTCCCATACCTGCCCGGCAGCAACACTTTGAAAACACACCAATCCCGGTCCCACCCGCCCTTCCCAAACTCACTGCCCCTGACTCTCCAGGCTGGGAATCTGAGTCCCTTCCCAGCTGATCCCTAGGCAGTCTATGCTGGTGGAAACCTGCCCCGTTGAGGTCAGCCTTGCCCCTGGCCACCTTTCCCTCATGGCACCATGGGACAGGGGTGCAGGCATGGTGAGCTCTTTCTTCAGAGACAATGACTAAGATGGCGGGACTCATGTCAAGACCCCCATCCCTTGTGGGGTGAAGATGATGGCTCAAGCTCCGCAAGGACCCTGCTCCCAGTCACCCTCAAGGGAAGCCACTGGGTCCCTACAGGGAGTGATCCTGCTCCAAAGCTAATGCTAGTTTTTGCTCTGTGATTTCCAGAGAAGTACATGGAGTTTGACCTGAACAATGAAGGAGAGATTGGTGAGTGAAGTCTTGAGGAGTGTGTGTCTGGGGAGGGGGGTGTTAGGTGTGGGCAGAGGGTGTGAGGGTCCGGAGACCCCCCACTGACCAACCTTGGTGATGGAGGTTGCGGGGAACAGGGTGGTCCCATGAATGTGACACATATGCTGAAGCTTCCCCAGTGTGCTAGGCCAGCCGCGCCAGTCTGAACCTCTGTCCACTCCTGTCAAGGCCATGTCCTGTCAAGCCATCTCCCCACTGCTCCCCTCCCTACCTGCCTGCCCAGGCCTCAGCCTCCCACCCCAGGTGCTACAGGGACCCTGGGCTGGAAGGACTCATGTTGCTCCAGGGTGGATGGCAATTGACCCCTTGACCCAGGGGGCTGGCATTTCCTTTGTCCCCAAGCCTGTCCTTCCATTTGTACGTGTCCTACAGTTGATAGGGTGGTTTCACATTTGTTGATTCCCCTCCAATAGATCCTTACTGCATCCTGCTGTCCAGGCACTTATGTCCTGGTGGGAAGACCGTATCTTGAGCTTCACCGGTAATGTTCTGAAGTTAGGGCTGGTGTAATTATCCCCATTTTATAAACAAAGAAACTAAGACTCGGAAAGGTGAAACAGCTTGCTTTGGGCCACCTGGTTGTTCAGTGGCAGGCCCGGGGCCCGGATCCCAGCCTTCGATTTCCAAGTGGCTTCTCTCCTCTATTTCACACAAACCAGTATTGTCACTGCTGCCACTGGCACTTCCGTTCCTGCTTCTCTGTCCTCTCTCTTTTCTTTTCCCTTTTGTATATTTTGATCTTTTTTCTTTAAAAAAGCTTTTTCTGAGTATAAAATTAAAACATATCCATTATAAAAAATGTTGGAAAATACAGCAAAACCCAAAGATGAAAATATGTCACCCACAATCCCACATCCCAGAAATAACTGCTATAAACATTTTGGTTTACATCTTTCCACTTTTTTTTTTTTAATGGCACACCTACAAATGCAGTCTTGTATATTGTTTTAGAATCTCCTTTAAAAAAGAAAAACTTAACGTACGTGAATATTTTGACATACTATTAACCTTTCTTCTGAAATAAAATTAATAGCTACATAATCCTTCATTGTAGCGATGGATTATAATTTACTTGGCCAACGCCTCAGTACTGAGCATTTAGATGATTTCCAATTTTAACTACTGTTGATAATTCTGTGAAAAGCATCTTTGTACATGAATCCTTGTCTGCATCGCTGATTATTTCTTTAGAGTAAATCCCAGGAATTAGAAGTTCTGGGTCAGAGGCTTTTGAAGCATCTTGCCAAATTGCCCTCCAGAAAGGTCACACTAATTGAGAGTCTGGCTAGCAGCTGGGGAGATCTTTCACTCTTTCCTGAAGAATGCTGCCCAGCTTTCTTTGAAATGTCCTGGACATCCTGGCACCTAGGGGTCTGGCCCCAGTCCTGCCCGCCCTCCCCTTGGGTGGGCGCTGGCCTCACCATGACTCCCTCAGACCTGAAATCAGACCCCACCCCCGCCGCTCCAGCCTCCCTTGCTAATCCATTGTTCTCTGGAGAACAATCTGAAGGAAATTGCTTCAGATCTTGGCTGAAGTGGGGAGCTCAGAGGCTGCAGCTCTTCAGGGTGTAGTGACTTTTGGGTGCCTCCCTTGTTTTTCATGAATTTTGTTATTTTGTTGGTTTTCCTGCTCTGCAGGATATTTTTGGCACCCTCTGCCTTCCAGCCTAGCAGACTGCAGGGGTGGGAGTAGCAGGTCGGGACAAGCCACCCGGAGCCCTGGAGAGTGGCGTTTATTGCCTGAGGTCAGGCTACTCCCTTCCCCCACCTGTCTGGACAATGATTTCTAGCAGGAAGTAGTGAGCCAGGCTCACCCTCACTGAAGGGAGCAGCAGAGAGGGCAACAACAGCTGTATGGCATAACTATGCCCCTCTTCGGGAGTCCCTGAGTGGCACACACAGTTAAGTGCCGAACTCCTAGCCAAAAGGTTGGTGGTTCGAACTCACCGAGAGGCACCTTGGAAGACTGACCGGGTGATCTACTTCTGAAAGGTCACAGCTTGAAAATTCTATGGAGCAGTTCTACTCTGTGCACATGGGGTTGCCATGAGTCAGAATTGACTCGATGGCAACTAACAACAACAATGGCTCTCGTTACAGAGCTGCTCTGTGCCAGGTACTTCATGACCTGGTCCTTCTGAATGATCCCATTACCCATTTACAACTGATAGAAGCAGGGATTTAGAGAGCTAGAGTAGTTTACTCCAGACCCCAAAGCCACGAAAAAAAAAAAAAACAAAGCAAAAACCCAAACCCATTGCCTTGGAGTTGATTCTAACTCATGGTGATCCCCTTTGTTACAGAGTAGAACTGCTCCATAGGGTTTTCTTGGCTGTAATCTTTACGGAAACAGATCACGAGGCCTTTCTTTCATGGCACTGCTGGGTGGGTTTGAACTGCCAAACTTTAGGTTAGTGGTCAAACGCAAACCATTTGTGCCACCCAGGGACCTACATCCAGGAACAGCAGAGCTGTGTGTCTGACTCTAGATTACCACTAATCTATACTGCCTCTAAAGGAAACAAGGAGAGTGCAATGGGTTCATTCTTCCCACGAGGACATCTCCCCACCTAACTTCTGGGTTTGGGGTGCCCCGGAGTGGAGCCTTCCCTGCTTGCTCACTTGGCCCCAGCAGCCAGTCTACACTTAACACAACTGCTTTTCCCTCTTGGCAGACCTGATGTCTTTAAAAAGGATGATGGAGAAACTTGGGGTCCCCAAGACCCACCTGGAGATGAAGAAGATGATCTCAGAAGTGACGGGTGGGGTTAGTGACACCATCTCCTACCGAGACTTTGTGAATATGATGCTGGGGAAACGGTCTGCTGTCCTCAAGCTGTGAGTACCTCCCTCACCTCTCCTCTGAAAGCAAAGCCACTCTGTGTAGAGAGGCTGCTGGCTGGGGGGTACCTTGGCCATAGCCTAGCCAGTAGGGCAGCCACCCCTCCATTTTTAACTCATTGTGTGACCTTCAGGACAAGGTACTTAATCTTTCTGAGCTTTAGTTTCCTTATCTATTAAACGGTCATGTTAATATGTTCCTTGCAGGAGAAATTAGATGGGACTACACATGTAAATCCTATAGCAGAGCTGAATAAGTACTCAGTAAGCAATAACTGCAGTGATGATGAGGATAAAGATAAATCTATCATCGAAAATTCCAGAGCGTCAGTTTCCTCATTTATAAAACAACCTACTACCCCATAGTGTTGTTGCAAGCGTAATATAGACTTAAAAACCAGTTCTAAAAGAGGTAGAGTTTGAATCTTGACACTGCCGATGTGACCGTGGGCCAGTTACCTTAGGTCTCTGAGCCTCAGTTTCTTCATCTATAAAATAGAGATGATAAATATCTGTGAAGTGTTACCCTGAGGGTTAACAAGGTAATACGTAGGAAGATTCCAGCCTAGTGGAATATGGTAGCCAAACTTGCACATTGTAGGTAGTTTTGCACAAAGAATTGCAGAGAAATTCCCTGAGGGAAGCCTTGTAGCCATTTGTCAGAGCTGAAAAGGACACTCGGCTTTTATGAAAGAAGATGAACATTTTTTAAGTCTCACTGTACGAAGGAGAACGCTGAGGCCTGAGGAGACTGAATAACCTGCTCATGAGCCCACAGTTCAGTCGGTCCAGAGATTCCAGTGTGGGGTGGGATAGGGCAAGAGGCGTGTGTGGGAAACACCAGCAAGTTCAGAGACACAGGGCCTGAGAGGCCAGCTGGTAAGTAAGAGTGACGGTGCTCTCAGAACAACGTCTAATGTTCAGTGGGTCAGTTTACTATGTGTCAGGCATTAGTCTAAATGTTAACTCTTTACATTTATCATTCATTAATTCAGAAAATATTTACTGAGCAGCAACTATGTGCCAGGGATTATTCGAGGTGCTGGGGACGTATGAGGCACTGGCCTCATGGAGCTTACCTTCTAGAGGCAGGAGACAGACAATATATAAAACAACAACAAGAAGCAGATTGTGATGATGTGCTACCAAGAAAAGTAAAGTGTGTAAGAAGAGCAGAGAGGGATGGAAAAGTGGGCAGGGGGTAGTCCTTACAGAGAAGGCGACATTTGATGAAAGCCCTGAGCAAAGAAGGGAGGGAGCCATGTAGAGATCAGGGGAAAAGCCTTCAGACAGAAGAAGCCACATATGCAAAGGCCCTGAGGCAGGACTGTGCTTGTATGCTTAAGGAGCAACATAGAATGTGGCTAGAGTACAGTGAGTGAGAGGATGAGCCTGCAGAAGTGAGCAGGAACCAAGTCGTATGGGGCCTTGAAGGCCATGGTCAGACTTAGGATTTTATACTAATGTGGAGGGGCACCATTGGAGGATTCTGCACTGGGGTTGACTTTTAAAAGGCCCTTTCTGGCTGCTGCAAGGAGGGAAGCAGGGAGGCAGTAGGATGCTCAGGTACTTGTCCAGGAAAGAGATAAGACTGCTTGGCCTGGAGAGGATACAGTGGAGGTGAGCAGGAGCAGTTGGAATTGGGATTTTGAAGGTGGAGCTGGAAGGATTTGCCTAAAGGCTCAGATGTGGGGTGTAAAGGAAACTGAAGAATCAGATGATTCTAAGGTCTGGGATCTGAGCAACTGTGTGGGTGATGGTGCCATTTGCTGAGAGGAAGGAGCAGGTGGGGAAGAGAAGAATTGAGAGTTCAGTTTTCCATGTGTTAAATTGGAAATGTCCATTAGACATCCACAAGGAGAAGTCGAGGAGAGAGCTGGATGTGCAAGACTGGGGCTCTGAGATAAGACATTTGTGGACTGTCAGCCTTTAGGTGGGATTTAAAGCCAGGGGAATCAGAAGAGCCCAGCCAGGGAGTGACTGTAGATGAAGAGGAGCAGAAGGCAGGACCATGGGCACGGACGCTTAGGACGACCCTAGGATGTGAGCGCTTTTAGCAGCCCCACTTACAGATGGAAACCTGAGGGTCAGAGAGGCTGAGTGTCTTGCTCAAGTCACCCAGCTGGGAAGTAGTAGGGCTGGGCTTCGAGTCTAGCCTGTTTCCCTCCTAAGTTACACTCTGAACCCCTGCCCTTTACTGCCCGGACTTTACTCTCAGAGCAGTGGGGGCAATTTTGAAGGAGAGAAGGGGTTTTGAAGAGTTTTAAGTAGAGCGCCTTGGTGGTGCAGTGGTTAAGTGCTTGGCTGCTAATCAAAAGGTCAGTGATTTGAACCCACCAGCTGCTCTGTGGGAGAAAGATGTGGCAGTCTGCTTCCATAAAGATTTACAGCCTTGGGAACCCTGTGGGGTAGTTCTACTCTGTCCTGTAAGGTTGCTATGAGTCAGAATTGACTCGAAGGCAACGGGTTTGGGGTTTGGTTAAGTAAGGCAGTGGCAAGGCCAGGTTTGCATTTGAAAACTGTCTCTTAAGCAGAGCTGTGGCCCAGCCTTGCTCTGCCTACACCAGTCAACGTGGGCAGGGGAAGGTCCATGGCCTACACGTCAGAGGTTTGGTGTCTCCTTCTGCCCCTGCCTTGGAGTATATATGTGGTTCTGCAAAGTCAAGTCATCATTTTGCACCTTAATTTTCTCCTCTGTACAATGGGCCTAGCAGTATCTTCCGAGGAGCCATTGCCCTGGGCTTCCACGAGATCCCACTGGAAAATGGATTTGAGGTCATTCTGTTGAGGACCCTGCAGACTCGAGGGCTGATCTTTCCCTAGATAGGGGAAGGAGTCCTAATCCTTTTTTTCTTTTCTTTTGTTTTTCTCCACCTCCAAACCAGAGTCATGATGTTTGAAGGAAAAGCCAACGAGAACAGTCCCAAGCCAGTTGGCCCCCCTCCAGAGAGAGACATTGCCAGCCTGCCCTGAGGACCTTGACTGGACCTGCCCCTGTCCTTCCCAGCCTCCACACCCCTGCTCCTCTCTCCAGATCTCCCTGGCTTTCTTGACTCATTGTGATTTGTCTTGTTTGTTTGGTCATTGTGGGGTTGTTTGTTTGTTTCATTGGACAGAACCAGTGATCTTTTTGTAAAGCACAAATTACTTGCCTTAAAGGGGCTCTGGATCGTGGAATCCTGAGCCTTCTGTCCCCTCCTTCTCTTCTTCTACACTTCTGTCCTCCCTCTGCAAAAGGGCTGACATCAAACCAAAAACCACAGGGACAGTGGGAGGGCCAGAGCCAGGAAAGGGAGGCCGGGAGCATTTGTTCCCCATCCTTGGAGCTGGCACCTTCCAGGAGGTTTCTGAGCTCAGGCTCATTGGCCTGGCCCTGGTGAGGACCCAGCCCATTTTCAGAAGGCTCTGGAGTTGGGACAAGGCTGCAGGGCCTCGTGAGCATTTCCTCTGGCAGCTCTGTGTTTGCGGTGTTCTTGGCTTAGCCTGGCTTCTGGGGGCCACACCATGCCCTACCACCCCAGCTGCTCTCCACTCAGTCCATGCCTCTTATCCTCAATGAGGGGCCTCAAGGAGGCAACTGGAGGAGGGGAAGAGAGGAGTTTGGCAATTTGAGCCCTTGGAGAAGGTACAAGAAGGAACTCTCTGGCCATGCCCCCAGCAGTGACCGCACTTTTACGGGGAGCTTGGAGGGCGGGTGCAGCCCCACAGGCCCTTGCTGGAGCAAGAAAGGGCTTTGGAGGCAGAGGTGAGGCCAGGGACCTTGGGGGACAGACGCTGAGGGCAAAAGGACAGGAGAATCAGGAATAAGGTGTTCGCAGCACCAAGAGTCAGCCCCACTATTAAACCGAGAGCTACCTTTCTGATCCCAATCTGCTTGAAACCTGACTACTCTTCTCCCATTTGTCTTCCCATCCTACTCACCATTCACTCATTCATTCAACAGATATTTATTGACCACCTGTTACAAGCTTTAAGTCCTTCCCCTTTATCCTAACATGCACTGTGTCCACTGTCTATCTGAATCATCTCTCCTTTTCCAAATCACCCAAAGCCTTGAGTTTCGGAATTGGATTGGGGATACCTGTGTCCTTTATTATAGACTCACAGGATTTAAGAGTCCTGATCCACCCTGCAGGTTAGCTGGGCAGTCTTCCTACATCACAGGTGAGAAAACCATGGTTGGCCCACAAGGATTAAGTGCCTTGCCCAAGGTTAGGGGCTTAATTTGGAGATGGAAGGGTCTGGACCAGAGCTCAGGTCTTCTAATCCCCTGCCCACACCTCATCTCTGCTCTGGGCTGCCTCAGTCAGTTGTGAAAACAGGGAAGAGTTGGGGAAAGGCAGTCCCCTGGGTCAACATTTGGGTAAGACTCTCCTCACTTGGAAGGCCCTGCCCCAGGGCTAACTCCCCAGCACCTCCAACTCAGCATCAGGGTCTGTGTAAGGCCCAGGGCTGCCTCTACAGTTCTGTTGCCTCATTCTCAGAACTCTTGCAGGAAGATGTCAAACTCGGTCCCTTCTTGGCTGAGCAGAGGGTCTAAGCCTTGAAAATGCCCCCTGTGTTCTGCAGTCCCTTACCTCTCCTCATGCAGGACTTGGATGCACTTATTCATTGAACATATTTATTAAGCACCTGCTACAAGCGAAGACCTAAGAATCCAGCAGTAAAATAGGACAGACTTATGGAATTGTGAGTCTAGTGGGGAACTCAGACCCAGATAATCACATGCGAGATGAATGTTAGGAAGGTGGGGAGGGCTAGAGGGGTAACTGCCTTGCAATCCTGCGGGAATAAGTTGGGCCCAAGACTGGGCAAGAATCTTGGAGAAGCCTTTGCAAAACCTAAAATAGTAAGGTCTGGGAGCTGTTAGAGCCAGTGTGGGCTCCCTGTGGCTCCTTAGTGACCCATAATCAAGGGCCGAAGGTGCTGCCCCTACAGCAGCTTGAGAAGGTAAGGCAGAAAGGAGGTGGGGAAACTGCCAGGTTAGGTTAGTCCACTGGTCTCAACCAGTTCAGGAGCAAGACTATTTGGCCATGACTGGCTGATCTTCAGCCTAAGAAGCTGCTTCAAATGCACAGGCCTGGTTGAAGTTTAAACCCCAGTAAAACATTCCTCCCTGTAAATGTAAAACCCCACTCCTCTCTCCTCTACCTTTTTCTTCCCCCCCGTGATCAATAGATGAGCAGCTGCCTGACCCCAAGCCTTCTCACTGCCTCTCCTCTTTGGGCAGGCTGGGACCTTTGAGCAAGGTAAAGCCTGCCTGACTACCCATCATATTCAGGGTACCTGTTCCTCACTCAGAAAGACAGAACCAACCAGGTTTATTTCAGTGAGTTCCACAGCTTAAAACACCACAGGAAGCCTCCTTAATGAGGGAAAGCAAGCCAGTGTTTCCAGCTTCTGGAAAGGGTGGGCAAAAAAGGCTCTCTCATTGGATGAAGGGTACCTTGGGAAGCCCCATCAGTTACTTCACCGCTTCTTAGAACTCAACCCTTGGTGGAAAGGGTCTCAAGAATGTTCCTCGGAAAGGGGGCCTCCATGTATTTCAGGTTATGGCTATTGGCTCCAGTACGCTTACTTCTCTGGCTTAGGGCTCAGCTTCTTGGCACTTCAGCTGTCTTATTTCTGAAAGACCAAATCTATCTGTAATGTAACCAGCAGCTTGGGGACTGCCAGTTATGGCTTTGTCCCTATAACTCAAAAGGAAGGAGTTTGTCAGGCAAATTCAGGTGGATGAAGTATGTGTGTGCGTGTGCATGTAAGTATGTGTGGTGTGGGTTATCATCTCTGCTGATTGGAAATAAACCAGACAAACTTATCAATGTCTTGATCAGTTTATTTTTAAGATGGTTCTCAGCAAATTCAGAAAAGCTAGGTAATAACAGATTGAATGAATGTGCCAGACATATTTAACCCTCGCAACAACCCCCATGAGATAGGTTCTGTCATTGTCATCCTTTTACAAATGAAAAGCAGGCTTGGAGCAGATAAGCAATTTGCTGCAAACCTAATAGTTTAAGTGGCAGAATACGCTCCCCTGGAGCCGACCCTTGCGCTTCAAGTTAGGAGTTGTCCTAGAGCATTTATAATTCCACTACAAAAATCTCTTCTACAATAGGGCTGTGTGTTGGTCATCATATCCAGACAACATGAATTCTAATCCTGCTGAGGGGCACCGGGGGGATTTTCTTGAATTCTCTATGCTAGTTGTCTCAACAATTAAATGGCAGTAATAACCCCTAGGTGGCTAGGATGTCTTGAAGATTAAATATGATAGCACAACTAAAGGGTTTTGCACAGAACTCGGCACAAATTCTTCTGTTACCGGAGGTGGATATGCCTCTTGAAAGGAGTAAACAAAGCTTGTTTTGGGTGCCCTTTAACCTCTCCTTTCAGCCTTCGTCCTTAGACACAGACGGCCTTCTGTGGCAAGGTCTCACCCAACCATTTCCTGAATCTTTCTTCCCTTTCCCTCTCCCCCACCAAAGCCTCTCTCAAGAGCTGCCCCTGTAAATATTTGTCAAGTCCTTGACATCTCCGCATCAGGAACAATAACCACCTACATCCAAGAGTTACTGTGAGGGGTCAACAGAACAATCAGCGTGGAGCGCTCACGCGTGAGACGCCGAACGAAAGACCGCCCAATCGAAGCGAGCCCTCAAGCGTGGGGGCGGTGTCCGTACGCTCCAGGCCGCGGCGCGCGGGCCCGGGGCCACGCCCCCTACTGAGACTGAGTCGGCCAATGGGAGGTGGCAGCCGGGGGAGCGCGCGGCTTCAGGTCGACCCCTAGTTTCCCTCGCTCACTTAGCGGACCGGGACGCGTCGCGTCATCAAAGCGCGCCGGAAATGCGAGTTTCACTGCGCTCTATTATCACTGAGGGAAGGAAGTTGGCCGTGGAGCGGCCTGTCTTTTAGGCCGAGCCGGCGTCCGCGGCTGTTTCAACAATCTTTGTGCGGCGCGATGGGAGACGAGATGGATGCGATGATCCCTGAACGGGAAATGAAGGTCAGATACTGGCCAGGGGCTCCCTTCCTCCCTTAGTTTTGGCGTTGCCTTGGAGCCCCGCCTTCGGCTTGAACAGTTTACCGCGTTCAGAGTTCTCACCAGCGTTGTCTTGGAGCACTCTGCCGTGCTGCCTGCGTGGTAGCCCCACAAAATGAGTTTCCCTGGCCCTTGTTGGTCTTGTGCACTCCTCTTGAGTTATTCTAGCTACTTACATGTGGTAGTCTGAGTACTGGTAATAACTATTTATTGAGCGTTTACTGTGCCAGGCACTGTGGTAAGCAGCGTCTCCCTGAATCATCACCGCAACCCTATGAAGTAGTTGTTAGTGTCTTGTTTTACAGGGCAGCAAATCGAGACTCGGAAAGCAACTTACCCAGTCACGTTTGACAAGGAGACTGAAGTCTAGGTTTATTTAAGACCCTGTCTTCTTCACTGTCACTGTACTACTTCTGTAGGGTGAGCCAGGCTTGCCTAACATAGGGCCGAAGATCTTGCATTTTACAAAACTTTTAGTTAACTGGCATAGAACGACTATTTTGGCGCAGGAAATCAGCTTAAAGTCAAGAAACTAAGGGGAGGAAAAGTGGTCCAAATGATGGTAGAGTTTGAGACTGCAGGGATTGGTCCCTAGGATGGTTGTGTTTGATATTTTTTATAAATGTTCTGACAGAATGAAGCTACAGAGAACAAGCTACATTTCTTTTTAAGCAGCAAACGTCTGAGAGGGAATAAGTTGCAGGAAGATTTCAGGCATTTGTGTGAACAACAAATCACTGGAATGCATTTAGGGGATAGTAATCCATTCCACATTTAGGATAAACGATTCTTACTTTTTCTTCTTGAGAGTCACAGCCGTGGTGAGCCACCCAGCGGCAATGTGTCATGTTCCTCAGATATGCTGGGGCAGAAGAAAAGAAAGGTTTTAGGACCACAGACGTAGAAGATGATAGTCTCCCTTTGAGTTACTGATTGTAACAGAAAAGAGAGTTCTTCTGTGCTTCTTCATCCCACTGACCCAAATAGAAAATTTAGGATTATCAGGATAAGAATTACAAACACTAAATTTTTATTCTACTCCTGTGTGAAACTATAGTGTAGTCTCATCGGAAAAGCTATGTGAATTTCAGGGTTTCCAAGGAGTGGCTGGTGGATTTGAACTGCCGACGTTTTGGTTAGCAGCTGAGCTCTTAGCCACTGCACCACCAGGTCTCCCTATTGGAATTAGAGAAGAGTATTTCAGTTAATCTTACAATAAGTACGTATTAAACATCTAACCCAAGGAAATTAGCATGTGGGATGTGTTGTTGTTGTTGTTAGGGGCTGTTGAGTCAGTTCCTACTCATAGCAACCCTGTGTACAGCAGAATGAAACACTGTCCGGTCCGGGGCCATCCTCATGATCGTTACACTTGAGCCCGTTGTTGCACTTGCCATGTCATTCCATCTCATTGAGAGTCTTCCTCTTTTTTGCTGACCCTCTGCTTCACCCAGCATGATGTCCTTCTCCAGGGACTAATCCCTCCTATAGGGTGTGGTAGGGATCCTGTTTGAAACTCTAAAAGAATCTAGTATGAAAAAAATGAAGGTTGAGAAAGGCTGTCTTTGTTTTTTTACAATTTTGGATTATAAGCATAAAGTAGGTTTACTGAGACCTTGACTTAAAGATAGGTTTAGAATTTCATTTATATATATATATACAGTGCAACTTAACATAGTGATTGATAAACTTATGGCGCTCTTATTGAAAACATAGTTAAATTCATGGAAGACAGGTGGGTCAGGCATTGTCAGGAGATCGGGGAGGCTCCCAGGCCAATTGTTTATGTCTAAAGGCCTTAAGGTACTGAAGAGCATGGAAATTGGAAATGGGCTGGAGTGGGGAGCTGTAGCAGTGGCAATAGTGCATTTTTTGGAGGGAAGCAGAGATGAGACTGCAGAGGTAGAGGGATCAAGCCATGCTGGACCTTATAGAGTGTGTTGTGGATTTTGGTTTTGTGTTTTAAATGCTCTCATAGCATCTAGGTTTTGCTTAAGGGCCTTGAACTCCAAGAGATCGTCGATTTCCATTTCTGTGATAGAATTTTGTTTGGTGTTTGATACAAGTAAGCCAATTCTTGGGCTTTGGTCATCTTCTGTTGTCATTATTTCAATATATATTTGTGGAGTACTGCACTGGAAGTTAGAGTTCACAGTAGTTGGGTGATATTTTCAACATTTAACAACTATTAAGCTCTACTCTGGGTCTGAGACAATACGTATTTAACATGAAATAGGTTAAGATTATAAATAATAAAATACAATTTGTGGTAATTCAGAGAATAAATACAGTAGGAATTCAGAAAAAGAAGAGATCAGTGTGAGCTGGATTAGTCAAGGAAGACTTCATGAATGTTTTTCCTCATTTGTTTCATTCAACAAATATTAATAAGCACAATATGCCAGGCACCATGATAGTAATCACAAGAATTTAAAGACTACTGAGACACACTGTCCTTGGCCTCTGGGAATTATATATTTTTGTTGCATTGGAATTGGGTCTCTTGGAATATAATGACAGACATGATTTAATTTTCTGTTAGCCCTGATTTTTTTTTTTTTTTTTTCCCAATCCTTCACAATAGGATTTTCAGTTTAGAGCACTGAAAAAGGTGAGAATCTTTGAGTCCCCTGACAAGTTGCCCAAGGAACGCTCGAGTTTGCTTGCTGTGTCCAACAAGTATGGTCTGGTCTTTGCTGGTGGAGCCAGTGGATTGCATATTTTTCCTACTAAAAGTCTTCTAATTCAAAATAAACCTGGGGACGATCCCAATAAAATTGGTAAGTTACTTGACTTATGTTGTTATTAAAGGGAGGAGTGTGGTGAAGTGCTAATGTTGTTTCCGTCTCAAGCAGTCATTTAAATATTAAAATCAAAACTACTACTCCTAAGTTTGATCCCCTCTCCCCCTAGGAAGAGTAAATTCCAGGTAGGATGCTAGAAACTTTTCTAGGTGTTCTCTGTGGTCCTTTGTATTTCTCTTTTGATCAGTTGTTTCTCCAAGCTCAGAGGAAGGAAGAACTTTCCATGCCATACTTTTATTTTTGCTTAGTTGACCTTGTGTCCTGGATTTCAAGAGAAGGGTTTAGTCACATGGCTTTTTAGTTGACATGACATTACCATCCAAACAAATGGCAGTGTGTAGTATTTGGAGCACTGTTGCAAAAATAGGAGCTCAGGACAGTACTGTAGTTAGCAAGGGCAACAGCCAGTTAGTTTCCCTAGGTTGTATGAAAGAGAGTCCCTGGGATATTTAATGTATCATTATACACCTATAAGAAAGTTAGAATTTATATGCATAATTAGGTGTGTGTGTGTGTGTGTGTGTGTGTGTGTGTGTGTTTCTGTAGATGCAAAAATTATTTCATACAGACCTGGATAAAGAGATTGTGACTCAGTGCTTACAGCATGTCATTTTCTGCTTTGTCTTATGTTTTCATAGTTGATAAAGTCCAAAGCTTGCTAGTGCCTATGAAATTCCCTATACATCACCTGGCACTGAGCTGTGATAACCTCACACTCTCCGTGTGCATGATGTCCAGTGAATATGGCTCCATTATCGCTTTTTTTGATGTTCGCACCTTCTCAAACGAGGTAAGCTACTGGAAAACTCTAGTGTCAACATGGGAACTTAAGGAGATTTCCTGGTATTGAATCATAACTTGGAAGCTTCTTTGGTTGACCTTTGAAGTCTTTTTCTGGATTAAAATATGGGTTAAAAAAAAAAAATCCTGAAAGTTATAGAATCATAGCTCTTTGAGTCTAAAGGGACTCTAAGAGATTATTTCATAACAGAGTACTATCATATCTCATTTACACATGAGACAGCCAAAGCCCAGGGATGCTTAGGTAACTTGCCCAAAGTCATAGACTTAATAGGTAATGACAAAGTTTCTCTATTCAAGGTTTCTGGCCTTCTAATGTAGTGGTTTTCCATTTTAAGCAGTTTAATAATAAAAATATTGAATGTTTATACTGTGTGCCAGTCTCTGTACTAAGTGCTTTGTATACCTTATCTTCATTTATGCCTACCACAGCCTTACAGATTGGTACTATTACCTTCATCTTATAAATGAAGAAACAGGCTCAAAGAGTTTAAGTCACTGCCTAGGTCCCAACACTATTAAGGAGCAGAGCCACGATTTTAATCTAGTGTCTGCTGTTTGTTGGTTGTTTTGAATTTGAGTATTCTCCTCTTGGGAGTCCTTCCTGAATGCACTAAAATAATTGCCATTTTCAAGTTATATTGAAATTTTCTGAAACAATAGATTGTTGTGTAGAGCTAAATCTTTTTCATAGTTGTGGAGAAATGTGGACTATAATTGGAGAAAACTTGCATATTCAACAATTTCCTCTGAACATTTAGTATCTCTGTATTTTATTTATTAATTTATGTTAATAAATTAATGTTATAATAAATTTATGTTAATAATTACTTTGTTTTAAAAGGCTAAACAGCAGAAACGCCCATTTGCCTATCATAAGCTTTTGAAAGATGCAGGAGGCATGGTGATTGATATGAAGTGGAACCCCACTGTTGCCTCCATGGTGGCAGTTTGTCTGGCCGATGGCAGTATAGCTGTCCTGCAAGTTACAGAAACGGTGAAAGTGTGTGCAACTCTTCCTTCCACAGTAGCAGTAACATCTGGTGGGTGATAAAGGCTTTCACTCTATAACATAGTAATGGTGATCTATTTAAAAAGTAATTTCTGGAAATGTGGACTTTTGGGGGGGGGGGGCATAAAAATGAAGAGAGTATTTTTCATTTCTATAGTTAATGTCCTTGAAGCCAGATAGCATACATGATTTACCTGAGTTTGCTTAGGTTTTCTGGGGAAAGGACTATTTTGGTACAGCTAGTTTAGAATTGTATTTTTGAGAATAATTGTTTCTGGATCTAAAAGGGTCATGTTCTGGAAGTCATTTGTACCTTCAGGGGAAAGGCATTAGAAATACAAATAGGAACAGTAAAATGATTTCTTGGTGTTTGAAGACTTTATTCTCCTTGTCTTGTCTAAAGACTACACTGCTTTCTATACTTCCCAGCTTTCTGGTTAGTACTCCATTGAAATAGTATTTTCAGCTCTCGATTGAATGGCCCAGTGATAAATCATGATTAGCTTGCATTATTAAGATGATTTTACTCTTTTTCACTTTGCTGAGTAGGGATGATCCTGCAAGCTTCTGTGAACTGACAGAAGGAACAAAAGTGGTGACTACATACCTGTTTTGTGACAGATCTCATTGGTTTGCTCTGTTTTCTTCAGTTTTAATTGGTAGCATTATTCTCTTTGCTCAGTGTGCTGGAGCCCCAAAGGAAAGCAGCTGGCAGTGGGAAAACAGAATGGAACTGTGGTCCAGTATCTTCCCGTAAGTTCTTGCCTTAGACTTAAGAACTCATTACTTAAGTTACCCACTGTTTTTGGTGTGGTTTGGTGGTATCTTTGTTGTTTTTTCCATTAAAAAGTGTTTTATCCTCATTGTAACAAATTCACCTTCCCTCCTATCCAGTCCTCCTAGAGGCATCCACTATGTTCTGTTTAGTGAGTAACCTTCCAGACTTTTCTGGATGCTTAGAAAAATAGTCTATGTGTTAGATACACATTTTTTTTGTTTTGTTAAATAAAAATGTGATCATACTGTATACATTGATCCCAAACTTATGTCTTTAATGCATTCCATAAAACAGGGCTCGAGGGGAAAAGGAGTTAGTGAAAAAGCTAGTATTACGTACCACAATGCAGAATCACTCTGGGTAAAAAGCACAGTAGGTATTATTTTTCCCGCTAATAAAGTCCATTCTGAAGTGTCGGTTTCTGTAACTATAGACACCAAAGAAAATGGATACTCCCGTTGTTGCATATACACTCTGTCATCTTCTCCCTGTGATTTTCTTAAGATGATACTCACAAATATTCTTCCTTATAAATTGTCTCACAAAGAATCTAAATATGTGCGTTCAAGTCTGAACACGAAAGAGGGGTTCACTAGGCAATGCCAAGGCTTGTACTATTGTGTATTCCTCCTTGAGATACTATTCCTTGAGTGGTGTGTGAAATAAACATGGTGGTGTGGATTTGGAGTTAAGGTTTTTGTGCCTTATTTGTTATTGCTAAAAGTTGTTATGTAAAATCTGGTATATAGTTGTTCAGGGTATTATCCTGTAAAAAGGTAATATGATTGGTTTGATATATTAGTGTGCAGTTCTTTTTTTTTATTTATTTAACATACAGCAGTATATTGGGGTTTGTTTTCCAAGTCAGTACATACAGAGCCACTTCATTCTTTTTAAAGGCTGTGTAGTGGCCCATTAGGTGGGTGTACCATCATTTATTTATTCCATTGTCGATTACCATCTACATCAGTATCAGTGATTTTGCTACTATAAACAGTGTTGCATTTAACATTGTCATCCCCTGCATATGAACACGTTCATGTGAGTATTTCTACAGAATAGTGTTCTAAAAGTGGACATCCATTCTTTCTCTTTGTTCAGTCTCTCCTGGCTAGGGAGGTGAAACAGGACAATGTATAGTATTTGACAGTTTCATTGGTTTAGGGATTGTTTTCATGTCACACTTTTTTTTCCCCCAAATCTCTTTCAGACTTTGCAGGAAAAAAAAGTCATTCCTTGTCCTCCATTTTATGAGTCGGATCATCCAGTCAGAGGTAACACATCTGTTTTTCTTATTGGACTGACTTCTAATGAAGTACTATCTGTATAATCTGACTAGGTGTATATTATAGAAATTTCAGATCATGTGACGTGGCTGCATACCTGCTCAGGACAGTGTTGATGCTTCCTTTATAATTTCAGCTAGCTAATTAAATCAGCTTAATGATAATTCTGTGGTAGATACCTGTATCTCGTGGTAAATGACATGAAATGAATCCCTATTTTTATTAGGATTCTTCATAATTTGCCCTAATTATAATACCACTTTGGAATGAATTTGGGCTTCTTGAGTCTTTGTGACTCAAGAATATAATATAAATATAATCTGAATTATATTTAGTCAATGAAATCTGGACCTTTGTTAAAGCTATAACGCTTTGACTTTTTAATCCATAGAATGTTAATTTTATTATATTCAGTGCCTATTCCAAATATAGATGCTTTTTGCTGCATCTAGTTGCTGTGATTTTTACTACCTACTTATTAGGGTGTATGTCTTTCAGTTCTGGATGTGCTATGGATCGGTACATATGTCTTCATGATAGTATATGCAGCTGCAGATGGTACCTTGGAAACTTCTCCAGATGTGGTGATGGCTCTACTACCTGTATGTATATTAAAAGAACATCTTTGTTCTTTGACAATCATACAAGTCTTCTAATGAAGTTTGAGGCTTAGGTTTCAGCTTCCTTTACTTACTGGCAATGGTGGTACAACTTCAAGTGTAAGGTTTCAGGGCTGCAGCATGGACGTGGGGACCAAAATTATGATGTCCACTTACATCATGTTCGACTGTTTAGTTACAAGGTGAAAAAATTGTAAAACTTGCTGTCGCTTAAGCTGTAAACTATGAGTCTTAGAGATGTTCACCTAATAAGGAAATTTTTAAAAAGCAAGAAAATATCTTGAGTTTTAAATTTTTTCATTTATTTATTCATCAGATATTTATTGAATGCCTTCAGTGTGCTACACATTGTTCTGAAGCTGAGAATATATGGTAACCAAGGCAGAGTTCTTTCTTTTGTGTTGATCTTACATTCTAGTGAATATGGTAGTCAATAAATAGGTATAGGATCAAAGAAGGACAAGTTTGATGGAGAAAATAATGCAGTGTAGGGGAGAGATGATTACTGGGATGCCCTTTTAGGTTACGTGGTGCAGCAAGGCCTCTTGAGGAGACACCATTTGAGCAGAAACCAGAATAAAGTGAGGGAATGAGTCTTTGAGACAGGGAGAAAAACGTTGGTAATAAGGTCTACAGAGTATTATTAATTTGCAAGGGCATTTAAAACAAATGAGACAGAGCTTATATAAGTAGAAGTTGTACTGGTCATTCTCTTTCGCAGCTTTGTTTTGCTTAACAGTAAAATTGCAAACATCTTTTGTATGTCACTAAATCTGTATTTGATCATTTGGGTAAATATCAATTTACTTTTAGCATTTCCTTTACTGTTGGATATTCAGGTTGTTTTCAGTTTTTCCCTACTTTTAAAGAATGCTTTGATGCATTCTTTTATGTACATTTTATCTAATTATGTTTACTTTTTAGGATAAATACCTAGAAATAAAATTTTTAGGTCAAGAAATATATGTTTTTTTGGATAGGCTTTGAAAAACATTGCCAAAGTATCTTTTAGAAAAGTCATACCAGTTTATATTCCCAGTTTATAACTACCATTGGGACTGCCAGTTTCCTAGCACCTCTCCCTTGTCAATCAAATGTGTGAAAAAGGTGCCTTTTTTAAATTAACTTCTTTCAGTTCTTTATAAGGTTGGATTTTTAAAATGTGTTTATTAAGGTGCCTTATTTCAAGATATCATTAGGATTTTGTTATTCCTAAGGATAATAGTAACATTAGCATTTATTAACTACTTCTTATGCTCCAAGAACTTGACTAGAAGCTTTATATGTCATTTCATTTTATACTTGCAGCAACCTCTGAAGTAGATTTAGTAGGGCCATTATACACGTAAGGAAACTGAGTATCAGAAAGGTTGAATAATTTGTCCTTTTTTGTCCCATGACCTGTAAGTGGCAGAACAGGGTTTCAGTGCATCTCAGTTGATGGCCAATGTTCACATTCTTTGTACTACTCAGTGCCGTCTGAGTATCATGTCTGTATTTTTGGACATAGATTTTGAGTGAATTTTCTCATAAAGCTAAAATGGTTTTATCTTTTGAAATTCTTAATTGTGTTGGACTGAAGAAAAATCACGTAAGATTTTTTTCTCACCGTGTTCATTGTTTGTAGAAAAAGGAAGACAAGCACCCAGAGATATTTGTGAACTTCATGGAGCCCTGCTACGGCAGCTGCACAGAGAGACAGCATCATTACTTCCTCAGTTACGTTGAGGAATGGTGGGTATAGAATCCAAGAAATGGGTTCCTGCTCTCGCTGAGTCACTTTTTTGCACTTTGAATTTTTTTCTGTCAGAGAGGAAAATAGAGGCTTTGGATGCCCTGAAAATATTTCTAGCTAATATTAGATAATGCTTTTCTACTTCCTCAGTCTTGAATTATTTAGATTGAATAGGTACTAATCTTAAAAATTCTATCTTCTAAGTAACCCCAGTGACTACTTAAAAAACCGATATCTAAGGAAGAGATTGAGGACAGTGGTGGGTCAGTAGTAGAATTTTCACCTTCCATGCGAGAGACCTAGGTTCAGTTCCTGGCCATTGCACCCCAGGTGCAGCCATCACTCTTCTGTCAGTGGAGGCTTGCATGTTGGCTGTGATGCTGAAAAGATTTCAATGGAGCTTCTAGACTAGGACAAACTAGGAAGAAAGGCCTGATGATCTATGTTTGAAAATCAGCCAGTGAAAACCCTGTGGATCACAACGGTTCAATCTGGTTATGCATAGGGTTGCCATGAGCTGGGGTCCGACTCAACGGCAACTAACAGCAACAACAATGAACGGATTAAGTTTCCCTCTGAGAGCAAATTTGAAAGATAGAGTACTTGAAGCAAAGATCCGGTTCCTAAAGCTAGATTATTCTGCTTATGGGGTGGTGTATTTACTATGAATTTCGACTTGGTTCTGTAGTGTCTTTACCTTATCTTCAAGTGGATAGGGTTGGCTGATTTCTCCAGTGCTTTATCATATAAAAGCTTAAAAAGTTAGACTTTACATCTGAAGTTTTCCCACCTTTCTTCAACTGTATAGGAAACCTTACCCCTTCCTTTAACATCTGGAGGATATCCTCATAGGTGTTCCACAGCCTCAAATCAAGGTAGAGTTGTTGCTGTGTTTGAATTTAATGGTCGTCTGGTTTTATTCTTTAAAGGGATTTAGTGCTGGCAGCATCTGCAGCTTCCACAGAAGTTAGTATCCTTGCTCGACAAAGTGATCAGGTAAATTTCTCTTTTTTGTCACTTTTTTGTGATATTTTTCAGAAAAAGATTTTGGAGGGAATTAACTATGTGGTTGAGATTTAGATGAGGTTCACATCCCTATTAATGAGTTTCTGGATGAGCACAAAGCGTAAATGACAAAGTGCCTTGATCAGATGGCTTGGTTATGGTATTGGATATACATGGGTGTCAGATTTAGCAGTTCCTTCAGTGTTGTAAAAAGCCCTTCTTCTTTGAGGATCTAACCCCACAGGGAAGCAAACTATGTAATCAACCTCCAACAGGAGTATACTTGATGTGTAGGAGACTTTGTCTGCCTTGTTCTGTTTTATCATCTTTATTTTCTTCCTATTACTTGACCCTGTCCCTTTTATGGAAACCGTGGTGGTGCAGTGGTTAAGAGCTACGTCTGCTAACCAAAAGGTCGGCAGTTAGAATCCACCAGGCGCTCCTTGGAAACTCTATGGGGCAGTTCTACTCTGTCCTGTAGGGTCACTGTGAGTTGGAATTGACTCAACGGCAATGGGTTTGGGGTTTTTTTTGGTCCTTTTTATACAAGAAGCTATAATCATCCCTTGATTGTGGAAGACACGCGGATCATAGCAAATTGTGACTCCTCAGAAATAATTTGCTTGAGTTTGAAAAAAACATCAGAAAGAGTCCCTCTGCACATAAGCATCTCCCTCTCTTCCTTCTTTCACTTAGTCCTCCTTGCAGTGAGGCAGTGGACTGAGGTAGTGATGGTCAGCCATTCACTTGTAGATTGTACAGAGTTATTGCAGAGGAGACAAGATGAAAGGAAAGCTTTTCTGTTTAAAACTTCAGTTTGAGTTTCAAAATGTTTTGTACACCCTTGTTAATAAGAAATAAGTACTTCATCTGGTACACAAATACCTGTGCTGCTTCAACCATTCAGCATTTGTCTATCATTCTCCAGGAGGCAAGTTGGCCTGTTGTAAATAGTGTGGCTTTCATGTGTTCAGAGTGGGCTTCTTTTAAGTCATAGGGCAGAATTCAGCATTCTAATTTGCTGTTCCAGAAGTACCTATCTAGGACTGACTTCAGGAGCAGTTTTTTAATAGCACAAATATTTTATGTATCCATGCTTAAAAATTTTATTTTTATTTATTTTTTTGTACTTCAAATGAAGGTTTACGAACAAATCATTTCTCATTAAACAGTTAGTACACGTATTGTTTTATGACAATGGTTAACAACCCCATGAGATGTCAACACTGTCCCTTCTCGATCTTGGGTTCCCTATTACCAGCTTTCCTGTTCCCTCCTGCCTTCTAGTCCTTGTCCCTGGGCTGTTGTGTCCTCTTAGTTTTGTTTTGTTTTTTGGGGCTGTCTAATCTTTGGCTGAACAGTGAACCTCGGGAGTGACTTCATTACTGAACTAAAAGGATGTCCGGGGGTCATACTCTCAGGATTTCTCCAGTTTCTGTCGGGCCAGTAAGTCTGGTCTTTTTTTTTTTTTTTTTTTTTTTTTGTTGAGTTAGAATTTTGTTCTACATGTTTCTCCAGCTCTGTCTGGGACCCTCTGTTGTGATCCCTCTCAGAGCAGTCAGTGATTGTAGCCGGGTACCATCTAGTTGTACTGGACTCAGTCTGGTGGAGACTGGTTGTTTTTACTGTTTATCAAAATCATTTATGTACATGCTTAAAAAATCAAATTGTGCAGAAGGGCTTATAAATGAAATGAATCACTGTCCCCTGCTCCACCCTGTCCTGTTCTCTAGAGGGGACCATTTTTAACTTGTAAACTTTTTATTTTAATGATTACCTCCTTGTCTCTAAATAATAATATACTTTATTACTAGTAATTGATTATTAATTATAGACCTTTGTTTTGTCTGTAGATTGTTTTTGAAAGTTGACATCAGTTTTGTTTACATTATTATGAATATATAAATAATACTCACTCTGTAGCTAAGTTGAGTAGTATGGTTGTGTTCCCTTTCCTAAACCACTTTTTGTTTTTGTCTTTATTACTTAACTGAGGGCTATTCCCCTTTGATTTATGCTGCACAGTTTTGATCATCGCTGAAAGTTAGACAAAATGTTAGTGATTTTTTAAATCGGGAATCCTTTGTAGGAAGGAAACAGAACCACTCAAACAAGTATAAGCAAAAGGGGAACTTACTGGATTTCTCAAGGAATCCTGGGATAGGAAGTCTGATCAGGCTGAGAAACTGTCACCAGGAACTGAAAAGACAAGAACTAGGGTTACCTGCTGTCTCTGGATGAACAAGCACAGGGTGTATCACCCAGCTTTATAGGCTTCTCTGTTCACAACCCCAGCAGAGATCAGTGGAGCTCCTGGTCCCAGTTCCAAATTTCTAGGAGCAAGTATTGACTGGCTTAGTGCAGCTATTGGATTTGCACCCCATGTCAGGAATCTACCCTAGTTGTGGTGGGGGATATCGCAGTAAATGTTCACGATCATGATTGTTTATTCACAAGGCAGGGACTTGGTACACCAGGAAGAGAGAGATTGATTTGGAAAATTATTCTTTTGCTTGGTGGAGTACGCATGGCTTTTAGACCATCTTCCCAGGTTTCAGATCCTCACAGTCAATACATAAATCTAAACCAAGTTAGTCTTTTTTCTTCTCTTCTGTTGGAATGACGCTCAGAGGAACCAGTGCAAACCTAAACAGGATGGCATTTTCCTTTTTTTTTTTTTTTCCAGATTAACTGGGAATCTTGGCTCCTGGAGGATTCTAGTCGAGCCGAACTGCCTGTGACAGACAAGAACGATGACTCCTTGCCCATGGGAGTTGCCATAGATTATACTAACCAAATGGAAATCACCATCAGTAAGTGTGGGTGGCCTGATGTTTAGTGCAGAAATATGCTAGTTTCTTATACTGGTTGATATTTAAATGCTATTTATATATGTTCATGACAGAGTCTATTCTAGTAGCTGGGCACTTTTAACTTTTAGTAGCCCATTTGTAGTTGAAGAATGATACAGAGTGCATTATGATAACACTAAAACTAATTTGGATGGTTACTTATTGATGAGACCAAGGCCAAACACACACCATGTGTATTTCTTTCTCTCTCTCTCTCTGGATGTGTGTGCTTTAGAATATAGTTGAAATATAGAACATGTTTTAGATAAAGGAAGGATATACCTGAAACTTGGAGCTGGGACTGTTAAACCACACATGCCTTGTCATCCTGGAACTGAGAATCATTGATCTAAAAACAGAAATCTTCTGGCCTCTAAAGATTCAGATGAGTCCGTCATCCTCAGTATTTCATGAAAATTTCAAACATACAGAAAAGTTGAAAGAACATCCATATGTTCATATACTCACTACCATTAATATTTACTCTACTTGCTTTATTATATCCCTCTATCCATCTATCTTAGTCATCTAGTGTTGCTGTAACAGAAATACCACAAGTGGATGGTTCTAACAAAGAGAAGTGTATTCTCTCACAGTCCAGTAGGCTACAAGTCCAAATTCAGGGCGTCAGCTCCAGGGGAACACTTTCTCTGTTGGCTCTGGAGGAAGGTCCCTGTCATCAATCTTCCCTTGGTCTGGGAGCTTCTCTGCATAGGAACCTCAGGTACAAAGGACGCACTCTGCTCCAGGCACTGCTTTCTTGGTGGTATGAGGTTCCCAACTCTCTGCTTGCTTCCCTTTCCTTTTATCTCTTGAGAGAGAAAATGTGGTGCAGGCCACACCCTAGGGAAACTCCCTTTACACTGGATCAGGGATGTGACCTGGGTAAGGATAGTGTTACAATCCCACCCTAATCCTCTTTAACGTAAAATTACAATCACAAAATGGAGGACAACCACACAACGCTGGGAATCATGGCCTAGCCAAATTGATACATACATTTTTTTGGGGGACACAATTCAATCCATGACACCATCCATCAGATAAGGTTTTCTCCCCCATTACTGTGAAGCAATACATTCTTAGTGAAGTAAATTTGAAAAGTTTTTTTTTTATTGAAGCTGCTTCATTGAGTTGCATTTCAGTGTTTGGCGCTGGTTCAAGGATATCAGAAGAACCAGAACACGTGTATGATATCTGGCACTACATAAGCCATAGAAATGTCAAGGAAATCATCCCCTCCGTCATACTAAGCTTCTTATTTATAGTTCCATGTGAGAAATTTCTTGTGAAATTTGCTTTTAGAAAAACTTTGCTTCACTTGAGACCACTGGTATTTTCTAGAAAAAAATTATGAAACCGATTATCTTCCTTTTTACTTTGATGCCCAAGAAATTTAGAACCAGATTTAAAGCTTGTCTATAGGAATGGTTTGTCCTTCAGTACTACGTCTTCGGTTTCAGTAACTGAGTTTTTAACTGGTTAAAAATTGCTACTTTATTTTATGTGTTCTCACTGTAAGCCCTCTGATTTTGTGGAATGAAGCACGGTATACATAAAAACGAAAGTAAAGAGGAAGTAAAAAATGCTACCATCATTTTGAAGTTAAATAGCGTAATTTTATAACTTTTACCCTTTCTCCCAGAGTGAAAACCCTGGTTACCGTAGCAGCATGTATTTCCCTATGTGCTGTATCCTACAACAGAGAATTACTACATGAATACCACTGCCAACGACAAACACGCTAAGTAGAAGTCAGGTTCCCTTGCAGTTCTTTTTGGGCTTCGATTATATCCGACTAGTGGTGTACAGTCAGACTGTTGTGTATAAAAGTTTTTTGAATCAGTTCTTTTTTTTTTTTTCCCCAATGTGGTTTGTTATCAATTTGATATACAATTAGGTTCATTTGTTTCTATGTGTACTTAGTGTAGGATTTTGTTTTAAATTCTAGTTTGCAGTTTACTTTTTCTGAATGTACAAAATGTTTACACATGGTTAAAAGTCAAAAAAACTCTCGGAATGTGTACTCAGAGAAGTCTTCCTCCCCTTCCTGTCTCTTCCGCTCTGCTCTAATCCTCACCATAGGTAGTTATTTGAATTAGTTTCTGGTTTATCCTTCTTTGCTGTTTTTTTTCCCCACAGAAATAAGCAAATTCATATACATGGACATGTATATTTCTTTTCTTTCTCCTTTCTTATACAAGACATTCTGTGTATGTACGATTGTGCTTTGCTTTTTTTTCACTTATCAGTATGTCTTGGGGAGAAAAATCACTCCATACTACTGCACAGAGATCTTCCTCTTTCTTTTTTAAGAGCTACATTGGCCTATGTTGTGTAGAAGTACCATAGTTTATTCCACCAGTCTTCTATGCATGAATATTTAGATTGTTTTTAATATTTTTTGCTATTACAAATAATCCCTAAATAATAACATTCTGTGCATTTGTTTTCATAATTGTGTAGATATAGCCACAGGATAAATTCTTGGAAGTGAGGTTGCTGGGTCAAGGCGGTAATGCATAAGTAGTTTGCCATCTCCCCCACCACCCCTCTTGTACCATTTTGCACTCCTGACAATATGTATATGGTAGTGTCTGTTTCCCCATAGCCTTGCCAGACATGTGTTGTCTACTTTTGGATCTAATTGGTGAGAAATAGTGTTTCTGTAAAATACAAAGTGTTTTTCTTTGTATTTTCTTATTAAGAGGGAAGATGAGTATCCTTGCATGTCGTTAAGGGCCAAAAATCTTTTTATGAAGTGTGTGTTTGTGTCTTTTGCTCATATTTCTATAGGGTTCTTGGCCTCCCCCCCACCTTTAATTTTTCAAAGAGTTCTCTAATGCCCTAATCAGAGAAACATGCTGCATGCCAATACTTGATTTGAAGGCCTGGATTAGAAAATGGAGACCTTGAGCATGTGGCTTCCACATTGGGTCTGGGATGTGTCTGTACTGCTAGATCCTTGAAGTGCAGCAGTCAGGAGAAGTGTGAACATACAGGAGGAGAAATGCTCTTTGTCTGCTTTTTGATGCTCTGGTTTAGAGAGGTGTCTCTGTCAGATACCGTTAAGCTCCTTGTCCTTTCCCTGGTCAGGCAGGAGTATTTGGTCTGACTGGCAGTTTGCACTGTTCAGACAGAGGTGCTGATTTACTCTGGTTCTCTTGAAGTCTTAAATACAGAGACAAAATACACACATATGATTCTGCTATGAATAAACATAAGTCGATTGATCCGTCTTTTGTGTCCAGCTATGTGCTTTCCAAAGAGTCTAGCTTATCATTTCGCTACTAAACCAGACACTGCCTGAAGACTCCTGTGTTGGTCAGGAGAATGTCTGAACACTGAGACACTCATAAAAACTGAGGGAGCTTGGGGAGAGTCAGAGCTACTGCAGGCTTAAAATGACTTCCGTGCAGGGCAGTGCAGGCTGGTGATGATCGGATAATGGCAGTCCTGCTCTTTAAATAGCCGTTGCATGAAAGACTGTTCAAATCTGAATCAGAGTAAACTGACTTGAGCTGCTGTTGAGATGAGTCCATCAGTGCCCCTTCTTTTTCAGGGCAGCCTTTCCCTTCTGGGACCAGACCCTTAAATTGACTTGGCTCTTTGCTTTTGTCACTTTTTTTTTACAGATGATGAAAAGACTCTTCCTCCTTCTCCAGTTCTTATGTTACTTTCAACAGATGGTGTGCTTTGTCCATTTTATATGATTAATCAAAATCCTGGCATTAGATCCCTCATCAAGTCACCAGAACAGCTCTCATTAGAAGGGGAACGACAACCCAAGTCGTCAGGTATGTGGCTTTCCTTGCTTTGGCAGAAAGGGGATATCATTGGCTTGTGTGGGAGTATTCCCAAGGATGAAAACTGTGCATAGTGATTATCATTATCTGACCTGTCTACCTTCATAAGGCAGGGAATAATCTTTTCTTTGAATATACATGTACATTACTTGGCTTCCCTCACCACCAGTCTTTACTCTCCAGCTATTTACTGTAGAGAAAAAAGGATGGCCAGATGCATTCCATCAGGTTATTTACAACAATATCCTCTTATAAGATCATGTGTTATATGATCAGAATCCTAAAGACATTGTACTTAATCATGGGGTTTTGGCTAAATAAATGATTGTACATTTATAGGGTGAAATGTCATGTAACTATTAAAAATGTTACATTTCTTGACAAGGAAAGTTAGTGGGATATATTATGAAAAAGTACTATATACTGTGTGATCACTTTTTTATGAGAAAAAATACTTGAAAGATGGATAATAAAATGTAAATAGTGACTATTTCTGGGTGGAAAGGACATGAGGATTTTCTTTTCTTTTTGTATATCTATATTTTATAATTTTCTTTAGGTTTGTTTTTTCTTCCTCTTAGCTTTTTGGAGAAAAATTAGAAACTGCAAAAACAAAATCCAGCAATATCCAGAGTCAACATTTTGGTACATGTTCTTCATGCACATAAATGCATACATGTAAATACTAATCTGTATTTTCAAAATTTTCACAGTGATCATGTTTCTCACTTGTGAGAAGATAATATAAAACTCTTAAAAAGGGCATTATGTTGTCTCACATACTGTAATTTCACTAATATTTCTATTTTTGAAAGGTGACAATTTACTTGGGTTCCTGTTTTCAGAAAGTGGTATTTTCATCTTATATCCTAAATATTTCATTGCTTTAAACATATTATCTTTCAGGAAGATACTATGGCATCTCAGCCAGTTTGGAAGAACCAAGACCCACCAATATAAATAGGAAATGTATTGACACAAAAACGTTCCTTTCTTGTTTATTTAGTGATTTAATTTAGAGAATTAATATATTTACATTACAGAAAGTTTGGAGAATAGAAAAAATTTGAAACCTACATTTTGGAATGTTCTCTTCCAGTATTTTTTAATAAGCATCTTCCTGCATAGTTGTAATCATAACGTGTACATCATTGGTAGCTGGTTTTTAATTTCAGTTGTAAGTATTTCTCAGGTTCTTATGTAATCTTCATGACTCATATAAAAGAATGAGTGCTTAATATTCCATTGAATAATTTTTATTATTTTGAGTTGTACAAAATGTTTTTGTTCTTATATCTTTTCTCACTTTTTAGATTATTTTCATAGACTTTATTCTTAGAAGTGAGGTTACTGAGTCCATTTTTTAATGATTTTTGAGACGTAATGACAAAATGTTTTCTTAAAAAGACTGTGCTAAATTAGATACCCCTACTGATAAGAAGTTCAAGATTCATCGTACCTTTTCAGACATTGAGGTTATATATATTTAAATTTTGATAATTTAGAGGACATTCAAAAATATACTTCATTTAAATTTGCATTTCTTTAATTAGATTGAATATAGTTTGTTTTTGTCAATTAGGCTCCTAGTTTACATCTGTTATTGGCCCGAAATTTTTTATCTCAGTGTGTATGAATTTTTTTTAATATATAAAATAGATATTGTTTGTCATTTGTGGCAGCTTTTAGTTCATTTACTTTTTAATTATCATATCTAAATAACTATGTTTTTACTGAGTCAAATCTTAATCTTTTTATGGTTTTTTTTAAAGCTTCTAAATTTATCAAGTTGTTAGATTCTCAAATACTTAACAAATACATCAATTCACTTTTTGCCTCCTTTGTTTTGAGATATATGTATATATGTGCTTTTGCACATATGTGTCTTTAATTCATCTGGAATTGCTTTTAGTGAATACTATGAGGTAGAGGTCTGAATCAAGACCTTTTCTTGATTGTCAATGAAATGTTGCAGTGACTTCTTCTTCATTGTTTTGTGATACCACAATAACATTAAGACGTGTGGTGTATTTCCATCTTACTAAATTGGGGGCCCATGAAGTCCTCTTTAGCCAGCTAATGTCTTTTCCCATTTCCTTTCAAAATTTTATACATCAGTCATGGAATTCTTGCTATGTAAAGTCCAAGATCAACTCTGTTCCCTTGTTTTTGCTTCTTGAACTAGGACCATTTCTGCCTTCATTCTACCATAAACCCTTTTCTACTTGCTCTCTGTTATGTGGACTGCCACTGTTACAGTGTTAACTTTTTCCTTCCTCTTTCTCCATCTTTTTCATTGCAGGAAGTACTCCCACAACCCCAACCTCCTCTCAAGCCCCACAAAAGATTGATGCTTCAGCAGCTGCAGCTACTACTTCTGTTCCACCTGCCTTACCCACTGGTTCCACCTCCACCTTCTCTTTGCCATCTGCTGTTGGAGCTCCTGCCGTGTTCTCCTTTGGTTCTTCATCCTTGAAGTCATCTGCTTCTGTCACTGGGGAGCCCCCTCCATATTCCGTTGCATCAGACAATTCTAAACCAACCCTGGGCTCTGGTGCACCGACCTTCTCTTTTGCTCCTCCTTCTAAAACCCCTCTAGCCCCCACCCCTGTGGCATCTCCTATGGCACCATCAGCTGTTTCATTCTCCTTCGGGTCATCAAGTTTTAAACCTACCCTGGAAAGCACACCAGTGCCAAGTATGTCTACGCCAAACATAGGAATGAAGTCCTCCTTCCCACCTTCAGCCTCTGCAGTCAAAACCAACCTTAGTGAAAAGTAAGTAGCTTTTAAAGGAGGCTTGATTCTTCTGTAGGATAAGTAGAAATACTGCATGTTATTCGCTAGAAGTAGAGTCACTGTGACTAGAGTTTCTCTTTTTCTTTTTTCCAAAGTAATACTTGGAAATGGTAAAAATTCAAACAACGTAAAAGGTTTGCATTTTGTCAGTGGTTGGATTCCAGAAGAATCTCTTAGGTAGAGTTTTTTTTTTTTTTTTTTTTAAATTATTAGAGGTCTGTATTTCAGTATTTGCTTTGCTTTCTCAGATTTCAAATGTAGGAGATATCCTGATTTTTAAAAATGAAGTAATAAAGAGTATACATCTTGTAAGGGAAATAAATACCTTGTAGTGTTTTTATCTCCTTGTGTCCACTCTCTCTAAACTATTTACTGCACAGCCACTGAAGTGATCTTGTGAAATTGCAAACACATCAGGTCACTCTTCTGCCTGACAGTCTCCATTGGCTTCTGGTTGCCCTTTGGTTACAATCCAAACTCTTTAGCATGGTATACAGTTTCCTCTAGATCTGGGTCCTGCCTTATCACTCATATCTTATTTATTCTTTATTTACTTACTGTGTTCTCCCCACTAGAATATAAGCTTCTTGAGGGACGTAATCCCCTTTATCCTGTAACCCTTACCAAGATAACATTGAGGGTAATAAATACTACCACCTTTTTTCCCTACCAAAACCCAAAACCAAACCTGTTGAAATCAAGTTGATTCCAACTCATAGCAACCCTATAGGACAGAATAGAACTGCCCCATAGGATTTTCAAAGTTTAAGGTTTCCAAGGAGTGGCTGGTGGATTGCTTCTAGGGAGCGAGAAAGGAAGAGGAAAGCAGGTTGCCATCTTTGGGATGCTTACGGTCCAATGGGAATGTTGAGTCAGTTCTACCTAAAGAGCAAAAGATCAGGCTGAGTGTTAGAACATAAATATCCAGCATTAGTTAACTGGTCAAATACATTATGGTGCAGCCAGAAAACGCAACACTATGCAGACATTAGAATGAAGTGGCTCTCTGTGTGCTGATTTAACATTAGCAGTAACAATGACAGCAACAGGAGCAACAGCAATCATCCCCCAAAATGAATGCTTAATAATTTCTTTGGCAAAAGAGAAAGTACTACCGTATTTTTACTCAAATAACGTGCACTTTCTACATTTGTTTGCCAACCTCGCCCTCTGCCTGTGAGGTATTTTCATAAGTGCACTACGCTAATTTTTTTTTTTTTTTACAACAACATGTAAAAAATAATTGGAAAAGCAGTACTTATGAAGATACCTTGCAGGGGGAGGGGGAGGGGGAGGGCATGGTTGGCAAATAGACATAGAAGGTGCACGTTATTTGCGTAAAAATACAGTAAGCTCCCCTAAGCATTATTGAGTCTCACGCCACCTTTTTTTTTTTTTTAACCCAGGTTGATAGAATAGGAAATAAGTATTTCCTATCATGATAAACAAGGAGTCCTAGTGACACAATGGTTAAACCACTCAGCTGCTAACTGAAAGGTTGGCAGTTTGAACCCACCAGCTGCTCTGCAGAAGAAAGATGAGGCAGTCTGCTTCTGTAAAGATTTACAGCCTTGGAAACCCTATGAGGCAGTTCTACTCTGTTGTGTAGGGTCACTGTGAGTTGGAATTGACTTGGTGGTGGGTTTTAGTTTTGGTATGAGTTGTAATTGACTGGATGGCACATAACAACATCATGGTAAACTTAGTTTCATCCTCACGTTAAGTACTTACTTGATATTTTAGTTGAATAATTCATTCCTAAACAAGCAGACAATACGATAAATGCTTCCTTACAACTTTCACCTTTTATAATAATGTTTACGTTTCATGAGTGCAAAAAGGCATGGGTAGTAAGTTATCTTATGATGACATTGCTCATGACCCAAGTGAAAGAATCTTACAGAAGGCTGTTCTGATGCATTCTTGGCTGCCATTTTCCATTTTCAGGTTTACTGCTGTGGCTACCTCTGCTCCTGTTAATAGCTCACAGAGCACACCCTCGATGCTGCCATTCTCTCCTGCCTCAAAGACAGGTTCCTCTGGGTCCCTCAGCCACCCCACGCCTCTCTCAGCACCATCCAGTTCCGTGACATTAAAGCCCACAGTCTCTCCCTCGGCAGCAGGTATCATTTTAAGCAACCAGCTTTAGAAATCAGTCCTGTAGTCTCAGATTAACATTTTTCAAAGTCGTTAAGAATCCTAGCCAAAATAGTTAGACAAGATTATTTTTTCTTGCTCCCTGTATCTCACACTAATGTGCTATGATTTGCAGACTCTAAATTGGGAGGATTTGCAGTGACTTAGTACTACCACGCTTGTTTCTCTGATATTCCTCGTGGAGCTAAGTGTACTTGATGATTCAAAGAAGATATCTTGTGGTTAGTTACTTATCTTCAGATAAAGCCTGCTGTGCATGAAGGGCAGTTACAGAACAATTCATTAAGGTGCATAGAAGAAAAAGGCTTTGCAGTGACTAATGCTTGTTGCCTCTGGCTACTGTATTTATATTTTCACACTCATACTTACTGTAAGCAAAAGGACTATCAAATAACCACCAAGAATGGAAATATGGTTTTGCAGACTGTCCTTCAGTTTGGATTTGCTTGTTTCCACATGATTAGATTTAGATTAAACATTTTTGGCAGTGATGCCACGTAGGTCATGTGTATCACCTTAGCAGCACATGCCTTCCCTTTCTCCGGACCTAGGTGCTCACATGGTTAAGGTGGTGTCTGCTAGATCCCTCACAGCTTTTAAGTTGGTTATTTTCATGAGTGCCAGGGATAATACCTAGCGTGAAGTTTTGGGGTAGCCATTTGGTTTTTGAGTGTCAAATATTATTTTGATAATATTGAACAAGCATTGAGCTATTGAAATTCCTGAAATCTTCTCTTGTCACCCAGGAGAAAGGACTGCCTTGTGAAATTTGCCAAAACCTCTTCATTCCAGGGCCCGTGGTTTTTATCAGAATCTGGAAGGCATTTTTCTTTGACCCAAAAAATGAAGAAGCTTTGCCTTAGTCTTTTCACATCTCTTTACTGTTTGGGAGATAAAACTTGAACCATGAAGTACATATAATTTCTCCCTTTCCATTGCACACCACTCAATTCTCCCTATCCCCATTATCTTTAGTATGGAGGGTCCTAGATTATTGGATCTCAGTGTCAATTGCACACTAGAATTACTCCCTAACACACACTCTTAACAATTTAATCAGTCTCTGGGGATAAGGCTTAGGTATGGCTTTTTGGTGTGTTTTTTAAAAGCTACCTAGGTGATTTTAATGCACAGTAGGGTGAGACTTGTCTGAAAGACTTCCAGGGGGGTCCTGAAGACCCTGTGACTTCTTACAAGATGATAGGGATTATTGTTCTACTGGTTTTAAAACTTTGTTTTCCAGTTCTCAGAGGTGCATCAGGAGCCTCTGTGGGGAGTAAGGGTGGACCAAATGACCAGGTTTCTGGGCCCTGCACATAGATACACATACCTGTTACCAGAGGCACTTCAGTTTTATCTGCTTTGTAAAAGGGTTTCATGTTTAAAAATCTAACCCGTGTTTTTCAGTTATCTTGGAACAGAGGCTAACACAACTGGTAGTCAACACTCTAGACTACAAAGATCATAAAAGGGGATGAGGGACAATCAGTAACTTGTTTTCTTAGATTTGGGGAAAGGACATTTGTGATGGGAAAAGTAATGGGAACAAATCCTGTCTGTTTTGACTGACTGCTTATTCTCACAGGACGATCTGCTCAGGGCAGTCCGACTCCAGCATTCTCAATGGTACAGAAGTCACCCAGGATTACCCCTCCAGTGGCTAAGTCAGGTTCTCCCCAGGTGTGTTTAAATTCAGCTTACAATGCTTGTGTTTGTTCACTGCCCCAAGCATATCTGTTTATAAAATGAATTTTCATGATTTAGAATTTAGACCTTTGAAATAGTATTTAGGAGTATGTGATGAGAAATACCAAAGTGTGAAGGTTAGATATTTGTAATGTGTACTCCTAAAAAGCATTAATCTCCACCCTGAAGTCTTAGAATTCTTTTCTCTTCTAATTCCTGAACTTACCTGGGTTATTATGGAGGGTCCTAGATTATTGGATCTCAATCCTAGGGCACTGGATAGATTTCACTGAGTTCCCATACCATCTCAATTTCTTTTATTTATTTATTTTTATGTATAATACACATAGGAAAAGTACACACATGATATGCATTCAGCTCAATGAATTGTCACCAACTGAACAAACTTTGGTAACCAGCACCCAGATCCAGAAATAAAACATTACCAGGACCCAAGAGTTCCCCCTTGTGTCCCCTTCTCATCACTATCCTCACCAAAAGTAAATGTCCAGTTGATTTCTAACAGCATAGATTAGTTTAGCCTGTTTGTACCTTCTATTAAACGGAATCCTACA
Source organism: Dugong dugon (assembly GCA_030035585.1). NCBI lineage: Eukaryota > Metazoa > Chordata > Mammalia > Sirenia > Dugongidae > Dugong > Dugong dugon. The sequence continues at coordinate 75,806,501 of CM057471.1, forward strand.
GTACATACTCTTGTATCTGTTTTTGCTCATTATTATGTTTATGAGATTTACCCATACCAAATTGTTGATATATGCAATTTCATTGTGTGACTATATCACAATTACTCATTCAACTCTTGATGGGCATTTGAGTAGTTTCCAGTTTTAGGCTATTATGAATTGTGTTGCTTTGAACATTCTAGGTCATGTCTTTGAACAATGTATGTGTTTCTGTTGGGCATATATCTAAGAGTAGAATTGCTGGGTTATAGAGTATGCATAGAATTCCTCCTCAGTAAATTTCCACCAGCACTGTATGACAGTTCCAGCTGTTCTACATCTTGTGTTTTGTGGCTTTAATTTATATTTCCCTGATGACGCAAAATTGAACATTTAAAAAATATCATTATTGGCCATTTGGTTATCTTCTTTTATGAAATGTCTGTTCACATCTTTTGTCCATTTTTCTATTGGATAATCTGTCTTTTTCTTAATGATTCATGAGAGTTCTTTGTGTATTCTGGATATTAGTTCCTTGAATGTGTGGGTGCTTTCTTACTCTGCGAATTGCCTTTTCATTCTCTTTGTGGTTTCTTTTGACGAATATAGGTTTTTTAGTAATACTATCGTTCGGTATATCAGTTTTTTTTAATGATTAGTACTTTTTGTGACCTTTTTAGCAATCATTTCTTATTGCAAGATAAAAAAGATATTTTCCTTTAAAAGCTTTATTATTTTACTTTTCATATTTAGATCTGCAATTCATCACTTCAGTTTATTTTGATAGTGTAGCTTAAAGAGAACTTTTTTGTCAGTTTCCCACCTAATTATTTGAGTGCCTTGAGAATAGAAGTCATATCTTTTCCTTGTGTCTCTTCCCCTAGTCACATTGAATGCTCAGTTAACACTTCTAGCTTTTGGCATAACGCATGGCACATGGTATTTGTTTAATAGATGTTTGCCGTTTTAACAAATGTTTATGTGGTTGAAAACCTCTTTCATGTTTATTGTTGTTTGTATCAAATAGTCTGAAAGGCATCTCAGATTATAACATCTTTAAAGCAGAATTTTTTATTTCTGTCCCCCTAGAATCCATTCTTTTTCTAGTATCCTCATCTTAGTAAGTAGCCCTACCAAACCAGGTATTCAGGCTCCAAACTGAGGAGCCATCCTAGATTCCTCTCTTTTCTTTAACAGCGCCTCCCCTCATCCAGGCTAGCAGATGGTCTTGTCACCTCTTCCCTCTGATGTATCATATATTGTAAATCCATGCCTCTGTCTTCCCTGCCACCATCTTATTTCAAGTCATCATCATCTCTCACCTAGTTAGCCTCCTGACTAGTGTCCCTACTTCTGCCCCTACCTCTCACCGTCATCCATGCCATACACAGCAGCGAGAGTGATCTTTTAAAAACATAAGTTGTGGTTTAAACTCTACTAAAACTCCATTAGCTTTCCAACACACTTAGAATAAAATCCAGACTCCTTATTGTGGCCTTGCATAACCTGCCCCTGCATTCCCATCTTCTTCCACTCACTCCCTGATTTCACCGTAACCACATTTACTGTCTTTGCCTGGAACATGCCAAGGTCTTTCCTGTCTCAAATTCTTTGCACTGCTCTTCTCGCAGCCTGGAAGGTGCTTCCCCCAGATCTTTTCATAGCTTTGTCCCGTATTCCATCAGGTCTCAGTTCACATGTCACCCTGAGCGAGGACTTTCTCAGCCATCTCACTGAAGTAGTGTCCCCTTTTATTCTCTTTATGTTTTCCTGCTGATTTTTTTCATACCACTTATCAGCAGCTGCAGTTATCTGACTAGTTTACTTTTTATTTTCCATCTTGCCACAGTAGGAGATAAATTCCATGAGAGTAGGGCCTTTATTTATTGTTCACCACTTTCTCTAATGTCTAGAATGTGTCAATACAAAATGGGTACCCAGTAAAAATGTGTTCCAAAGAATGAATGATGGAACCATGACTGTATTAGGAGAGTGCAGTTACCTCTGACAGGCACTGATCGATTGCTTCAAGAAGCCATAACTTGGAGTATAGGATGCACTCTTAAACCTTCTGCCTTCTGTTTCAGGCGAAAGCACTTCAGCCTCTGGTTTCAGAAAAGCAGGGACATCAGTGGAAAGAGTCAGATCCTGTGATGGCTGGAATTGGGGAGGAGGTAAATGTGTATCCTGCAGATGTTTTTCAGCAGTAGCTCTGACCGTGAGAGTTAATGGTTCTGAGTGTAGACTCCTAATGACCACCTTATTCTCCCATTGAAGCTTGGTCTATCCCAGGAGTCAGTGCCATGAGTAAGTCCAGTAGCAGTGGCATTACTGCTTGGCCGGTGAGACTGAGTAGTGTCTTTATTTGTGGATTCTACAGATTGCACACTTTCAAAAGGAGTTGGAAGAGCTGAAAGCCCGGACTTCCAAAGCCTGTTTTCAAGTGGGCACTTCTGAGGAGATGAAGATGCTGCGAACAGAATCAGATGACTTGCACACCTTTCTTTTGGAGATTAAAGAGACCACAGAGGTTTGTGTTTATTGCCATTTTTCTTGACTTGAATTAACATCTTAAAAATTTGTTCTCTTAGTACTCCAGGGGTATTTGTACTTTATCTCTTCAGGGTCCACCAGTGTCGTTTTTATGTAGATGAGTAATTCACCTAGGAATGCCTGAGTTCAGATCCTGCCTTCAACACTGAGTGAATCATGTGCCTTTGGGTAAATTCATCTAGCTACTCTGTTTTAGTTTTTTTATCTGTAAAATGGGATAACAATAGTTTCTACCCAATTGGCACGTATTGGGCATTCTAGAAAAGTTTATTTTAATTGCTAATTTAGTTTAGATACTGTCTTACTTATCTAGTGCTGCTATAACATAAATACCACAAGTGGGTAGCTTTAACAGAAATTTTCTCACAGTTTAGGAGGCTAGAAGTCAAATTCAGGGCACTGGCTCTAGAGGAAGGCTTTCTCTGTCGGCTCTGGGGGAAGGTCGTTATTCCTTGGTTCATTGGTGATCTTCATGTGGCTTGGCATCTGTCTTCCCCCGTCTGTACTCTACTTGCTGCCTGCTTGCTCTGCTCTTACATATCTCAGGACACGTTGATTTAAGACACACTCTATACTAATACTACCTCATTAACATAACAAAGAAAACCCTATTCCCAAGTGGGATTATAACCACAGGTATAGTAGGATTTACAGCACCTGTTTTTTGGGGACGTAATTCAATCTGTAACAGGTATATTTGAAAATTTACTGTGTCTTACAATGTTAGGTAAAAAAAGCAGAAATTTTAAGAGCATATATAGCATAAAACTATCAAATATTTTTTGTTAATGATATTATTTACTGTGTTAGTATTAGTTACTATTTACTGTGTACCAGGCACTGTGCTCAACACTTTACCTGTATTATCTCATTGAATCCCCATAACTTCCCTGTGCGGTGGGTAGTATTGCTTATCTCTATTTTGCAAGTGAGGAAACAGAGGCTTAAAGAGGTGAAGTGATTTGCCCAAAGTCTCCCATTTAGCTAGTGGTAGTGCCAGGATCCCAGTTTGGGCTGTCTCATTCCAGAGCTCTGGTCTTAAATAAACATGTTTGGAAAAGAAAAAATTCTCCATGGCATTAGCAGTGACTGTCTTTGGGTAGTGGGATTATTATGGATCCTGTCAATACTTTTCTTATTATCTTGTTTTCTATCATTAGAATGTTATTTTTTTAATGAGGAACAAGAAAAAATTTTTAAAAAAACATTAGTATCTTTCTTTCCAAACAGTGACATTTTTTTTTTACATGACTGTTAAGTATATTTTGATGTTTATTATGTTAAATATTTGAGAAACACCACCTTCTTTGATCTAGACAGAAATTTTTTATTTCTTGGAAATACAACTTTTTGTATAAGAATCTTCTTGTGCCTTTTCCAGTCTCTTCATGGTGATATAAGTACCCTGAAAACAACTTTACTTGAGGGCTTTGCTGGTGTTGAAGAAGCCAGAGAACAAAATGAAAGAAGTTGTGACTCTGGATATCTACATTTACTTTATAAGAGACCACTGGATCCCAAGAGTGAAGCTCAACTCCAGGTAAGAGAATCTGTCCAAAGAACGCTATGCAACAATTGCTATCCTTTGTTAGATACTTATTTGAATGAGACTGCCTTTTATGAAGTTGTTAATTTCCTGCTAATAATTTACCACCTTTTCCATAGATACACTTAACTATAGCAAAGAAAATTGCATACTTTTCCATTTAATGATTTTTTTTTAATTATTATAAAAAAATTATTAAACCTTAAGCTTGGTAGAGAGTACTCTATTGAAAAAGATACATTTATAAATCAAATCATTGATAATATTAAAGTAGCACTATTAAGTGCCTGATACTCTGTTATGTGTCTTTATACGTTATTTCTAGTCTTTAAAACAAACTGGTCTGCAAGGTAGAATTATTGATCTCATCATACAGATAAGGAATTTGAGTGTCATAAGCTAAGTAGCTTGTCCAAAGTAATGTTGCTAGTACAAGTGGAACCAGAATTGAAACCTCTGTCTGCCTGGGCACTTTCCTATATGTTAACTTTAGCAAAGTTAGTTTTTTCACTAATTTTTAATTATTCTTAATCTCTGTTTTAACTAAATCTGGTTTTGTTTTCCGTATTTCCAAATTTACCTAAAATTGTTATATTGCAAACCCATGGGTCCCCAGGCAGTAGATCAGAAAATCCTCATGGATCCTCAAGTCCCTAGTGGGGTCATCTTTCACCCTCTCACCTCACCCCCCTTCGCATTAGCCTAGAATACTGGTAGGGAGGGGTGCACAGGTAGCAGCACTGGCTTCCTCACCTAAGGCATGATGGTCTGTGAGTATGATGAATCCCTTCCTGCCAGAGAATTTGAGGCTCTTAATATTTTGACTCTGCTGTTTCTACCATTTCCGTCCCTCCTCTGGTAAACTTATTGACAGTAGGAAAATGAAAAGAAACGGTCCCTCCTCCCAGAAAGGTTGAAGAACCCCTGCTGTGTTCATCCTTCTTTTACCCTAGATGTTAATTTTCTTAGCAAGACATTGCTGACCCCCCTGCCTACCATTCATCAGCTTACAGGCCCCAGGTTGAATCCCATATGGCTTTTGGAGGAAAATTTCTTTCTTCAAAAGAAAATCTCTCTTTTTTCATTATAGATTTGATAAGTAGATAATGATAAGTAGCATTCATTGAGTGCTTACTATGTACAAAGCACTGTTCTAAGAGCTTTTCATGTATTCACTCATTTATGAGGAAACTGAGATACTGAAACTCTCCAAGTTTTACCACTAATAAATTCTGGAGCCTTGACTTGGACAGTTTGACTTCAGAGTCTGCACTCTTAACTACTGCACTATAATGCACAATCCCTACAACTAGATAGGAATTTAATATATAACTATAATGAAAGATGAGCAGATAAATATAATGTAGGATATGTTGCTATGGTACCACAGATGAGGGAGCAGCAAAGTCACAGTAAAGAGGTTTTTGTGATAGGCCTTAAAAGAATTGATTTTTGCTGGTAGACAAAGTTGGGAGGTAAAATAGGGTAGTAGTAGTGTCAGAACCTGTCTAAATTCATGAGAGGGGATGATGAGAATTACCATCAAGATCAGCCCAAGGCTAAGTCCTATGAGGCGGAGGTCAGACATAACTCCACTGTCCAACCTTTTCATCAGTCCTGACACCAGCTGTCCCCCTCTTCCCCACGACACTCTTTGCTTCTTTGCTGGGTTCTATAATTCGTTGCAGTGGCCATACAGAGCTCACTGATCATACTCATGATTATGAGGTTTATCAGGGAAGAAACAGGTTACAGTTCAGGATCACGATCCACTTGCAAGTAACAGGAACAACTCAGGATACCGTTCTTCAATCAGGACAGCTTTTTGGCTGTGCTCTTAGGCAGGCCTTGTTCTTGGCCTCTGCTGCTGGGCGCTGCTCAGGAAACTGTTATAGCTCTTTAGCTGCATGAGTCAGCAAGCCCTACTGCAGCCATCTTTCATCAGTCTCCTGGTTCTCACCACTCCTGCTGCTGCTGCTCTTGCTGCCATCTCTTGTAGTCTCTCACAGTCTTCAGTGTTAGCGCTCTCTCCTGGGTCTAGGAGGTTCTTAGCGCAAGGACCCTAGGTCTAAAGGACCGGCTGCACTCCTGGCTCTTCTTCCCTATGGTAATGAGGTCCCCCTCAGCCTCTGTGGGATTGGCTCTTTTAAGCCTAGCAAGATGGCAAAACTGACCAATCCCCTTGATTGGCCACAGGAACCTTATCTGTATAGTTGGTGTCCAATCCCTGCAAGTTTTACATGCCTTATTTGCATTGTTGTTGTTGTTAGTTGCCATCAAGTCAGTTCTGACTCAGCAACCCTGCGTACAACAGAATGAAACACTGCCTGGTCCCACGCCATCCTCACAATCGTTAACTGTGTTTGAGCCCTTTGTTGCAGCCAGTGTGTCAGTCCATCTCGTTGAGGGTCTTCTTTTTCACTCGCCCTCTACTTTACCAAGCATGATGTCTTTCTCCAGGGACTGGTTCCTCCTGATAACATCTCCAAAGTACATGAGACAAAGTCTCACGATCTTCGCTTCTGAGGAGCATTCTGGCTGTACTTCTTCCATAACAGATTTGTTCGTTCTTCTGGCAGTCCATGATATATTCAGTATTCTTTGCCAGCACCTTGAATCAAATGCATCAATTCTTCGTCAGTCTTCCTTGTTCATTGTCCGGCTTTTGCATGCATATGAGGCAGTTGAAAATACTGTGGCTTGGGTGAGGTGCACCTTAGTCCTCAAGGTGACATCTTTGCTTTGTAACACTTTGAAGAGGCCTTTTGCAGCAGATTTGCCCAATGTAATGCGTCTTTTGATTTCTTCTTTTTTCATTTTTTTAAATTGTTGTAGTTTAGATGAAGTTTACATTTCAAGTTAGTCTCCCATACAAAAATTTATACCTACATTGTTATGTGACCCTAATTGCTCTCCCTATACTGTGACAGCACACTCCTCCTTTCCACCCCTGATTCCCCATGTCCATTCAACCAGTTCCTAACCCTCTCTACCTTCCCGTCTCACCTCCGGACAGAAGCTGCCTGTTTAGTCTCTTGTATCTACTTGAGTTAAGAGGCACACTCCTCACGAGTATCACTTTATGTCCCAAAGTCCAGTCCAATCCCTGTCTGAAGAGTTGGCCTCGTAAATTGTTTTAGTTCTGGGCTGATAGAGAATCCAGGGGCCATGCTTTCGGGATTCCTCCAGTCTCAGTCAGACCATTAAGTCTGGTCTTCTTACTACAGTTTGAGTTCTGCAGCCCACCTTTCTCCTGCTCCATCTGGGACTCTCTGTTGTGTTCCCTGTCAGGGCGATCATTGGTGGTAGCTGGGCACCATCTAGTTCTTCTGGTCTCAGGCTGATGAAGTCTCTGGTTTATGTGGCCCTTTCTATCTCTTGGGCTAGTACTTTCCTTGTGTCTTTGGTGTTCTTCATTCTCCTTTACTCCAGGGGGTTGGGACCAATTGCTGCGTCTTAGATGGCCACTTGCAAGCTTTTAAGACCCCAGACGCCACTCACCAAAGTAGGATGCAGAACGCGTTCTTAATAAGCTTTGTTACGCCAGTTGACCTAGATGTCCCCTGAAAGCATGGTCCCCAGACCCCTACCCCTGCTGCTGTGTCCCTCAAAGTGTTTGATTGTATTCAGGAAACTTCTTAGCTTTGGTTTAGTCCAGTAGTGCTGACTTCCCCTGTAGTATGTGCTGCCCTTCCCTTCACCTAAGATAATACTTGTCTGCTATCTAGTCAGTGAATAACCCTCCTCACCCTCGTAGCCATCAAAGAATGTTTTCATCTGTGTTTAACCTTCTCTTGAGTTCTTACAATAGTGGTCTTACACAATATTTGTTCTTCTGTGACTGACTAAATTCACTCAGCATAGTGCCTTCCAGATTCCTCCATGTTATAAGATGTTTCACGGCTTCATCGTTGTTGTTTATCATTGCATACTATTCCACTGCGTAGATATACCATAATTTGTTTATCCTTTTGTGTGTTGATGGGCATCTGAGTTGTTTCCATCTTTTTGCTATTGTGAACAGTGCTGCAGTGAACATGGGTATGCATATATCTATTCGTGTGATGGCTCTTATTTCTCTAGGATATATTCAAAGGAGCGGGATACCTGGATCGTATGGTACTTCTATTTCTAGCTTTTTAAGGAAGTGCCAAATCAATTTCCAAGGTGGTTGTACCATTTTACATTCCCACCAACAGCGTATAAGTGTTCCAGTCTGTCCACAACTTCTCCAGCATTTATTATTTTGCATTTTTTGGATTAATGCTAGCCTTGTTGGGATGAGATGATATCACGTTGTACTTTTGATCTGCATTTCTCTAATGGCTAATGATTGTGAGCATTTCTTCATGTGACTGTTAGCCTCCTGAATATCTTCTTGGGTGAAGTGCCTGTTTGTATGCTTTGTCCATTTTTTAATTGGGTTATTTGTCTTTTTCTTGTTGAGGTTTTCAGTATCTTGTAGATTTTAGAGATCAGATGCTGATCGGATTTGTCGTAGCCAAAAATTTTTTCCCAGTCTGTAGGTTGTCTTTTTACTCTCTTGGTGAAGTCTTTTGATGAGCATAAGTGTTTGATTTTTAGAAGCTCGCAGTTATCTAGTCTCTTCTAGTGCTTATGCATTGTTACTTATGGTTCATATTGTGTTTATGCCATGCCATGTATTAGGGCTCCTAGCATTGTCCCTATTTTTTCTTCCATGATCTTTATCATTTTCGATTTTATATTTAAGTCTTTGATCCATTTTGAATTAGTTTTTGTGCATGGTGTGAGGTATGGGTCTTGTTTCAGTTTTTTGCAGACGGATACCCAGTTACCCAGCACCATTTGTTAAAGAGACTATCTTTTCCCCAATTAACAAACTTTGGGCCTTTGTCAAATATCAGTTGCTCATAGGTGGATGAATTTATGTCTGGATTCTCAATGCTGTTCCACTGGTCTATGTATCTGTTGTATCAGTACCAGGCTGTTTTGACTACCGTGGCATAACAGGTTCTAAAATCAGGTAGTATGAGGCCTCCCACTTTGTTTTTTCTTGAGTAATGCTTTACTTATTCCGTGCCTCTTCCCTTTCCATATGAAGTTGGTGATTTGTTTCTCCATCTCATTAAAGAATGCCAGTGGAATTTGGATCGGGATTGCATTGTATCTGTAGATCACTTTGGGTAGAATTGACATATTCACAATGTTGAGTCTACCTATCCATGAGCAAGGTATGTTTTTCCACTTATGCAGGCCTGTTTTGGTTTCTTGCAGTAATGTCTTGTAGTTTTCATTTTGTAGGTCTTTTACATCTCCAGTTAGATTTATTCCTAAGTATTTTATCTTCTTGTGGGCTATCGTAAATGGTATTGATTTGGTGATTTCCTATTCGAGGTTCTCTTTGTTGTTGTAAAGGAATCCAGCTGATTTTTGTATGTTTATCTTGTATCCTGAAACTTTGCTCAAATCTTCTATTAGTTCCAGTAGTTTTCTTGTGGATTCTTTGGGGTTTTCTGTATATAAGATCATATCATCTGCAAATACAGATACTTTGACTTCTTCCCTACCAATTTGTATGCCTTTATTTCTTTTTCTAGTGTAATTGCTTTGGCTACGACCTCCAGCACAATGTTGAATAAGAGTGGTGATAAAGGGCATCCTTGTCTGGTTCCCATTCTCAAGGGAGATGCTTTCAGACTCCCTGCAATTAGGATGATGTTGGCTGTTGGCTTTGTATAGATACCTGTAATTATATTCAGGAATTTCCCTTCTATTCCTATTTTGTTGAGAGTTTTATCATGAATGGGTGTTGGACTTTGTCAAATGCCTTTTCTGCATCGATTGATAAGATCATGTGGTTCTTGTCTTTTGTTTTATTTATGTGATAGATTACATTGATTGTTTTTCTAATGTTGAACCATCCCTGCATACCTGGTATAAATCCCACTTGATCATGGTGAATTATTTTTTTGATACGTTGCTGAATTCTATTGGCTAGAATTTTGTTGAGGATTTTTGCATCAGTGTTCATGAGGGATATTGGTCTGTAATTTTCTTTTTTTGTGGTGCCTTTACCTGGTTTTGGTATCAGAGTTATGCTGGCTTCATAGAATGAGTTTGGGAGTATTCTATCCTTTTTTATGCTCTGAAATACCTTTAGTAGTAGTGGTGTTAACTCTTCTCTGAAAGTTTGGTAGAATTCTCCAGTGAAGCTGTCTGGGCCAGGGTTTTTTTTTTGTTGGGAGTTTTTTAATTACCTTTTCAATCTCTTTTGTTAAGGTTTTATTTAGTTATTCTACCTCTATTTGTATTAGTTTAGGTAGGTCGTGAATTTCTAGAAATTTGTCCATTTCCTCTAGGTTTTCAAATTTGTTAGAGTACAGTTTTTCATAGTATTCTGTTATGATTCTTTTAATTTCAGTTGGATGTGTTGTGATATCACCCATCTCATTTCTTATATGCGTAATCTGCTTCCTCTTCTGTTTTTCTTTTGTCAGTTTTGTCAGTTTGGTTTATCCATTTTGTTGATCTTTTCAAAGAACCAACTTTTGGTCTTGTTAACTCTTTCAGTTGTTTTTCTATTCTCTGTTTCATTTAATTCAGCTCTAATTCTTATTATTTCCTTTCTTCTGGCACCTTTGGGCTTCTTTTGCTGCTCTCTTTCTACTTGTTTGAGCTGTAGGGTTAATGTTTTGATTATGGCCCTTTCTTTTTGGATGTGTGCATTTATTGCTATAAACTGACCCCTGAGCACTGCTTTTGCTGTGTCCCAAGGGTTCTGGTAGGGTGTGTTTTCATTCTCATTTGATTCCATGAATTTCTTTATTCCACCTTTAATTTTTTCTGTAACGCAGTAGTTTTTGAGCAAGGTGTTGTTCAGTTTCCATGTGTTTGATTTTTTTTCCTTGCTTTTTCTGTTGTTGATTTCTAGTTTTATGGCTTTATGGTCAGAAAAGATGTTTTGTAATATTTCAATGCTTTGGATTTTGTTAAGGCTTGCTTTATGGCCTAATATGTGGTCTCTTCTGGAGAATGTTCCATGTGCATTGGAAAAGAAAGTATACTTGGCTCCTGTTGGGTGGAGTGTTCGGTATATGTGTGTGAGATCACGTTTGATTGTAGCATTTAGCTCTTCCACGTCTTTGTTGAGCTTCTTTCTGGATGTTCTGTCCTTCACCGAAAGTGGTGTGTTGAAGTCTCCTACTACTATTGTAGGGCTGTCTTTCTCTCTTTTCAGTGGTGTTAGAGATTGTTTTATGTAATTTGGAGCCCTGTCATTGGGTGCGTAAATGTTTATTGTAGTTACGTCCTCCTGGTGTGTTGACCCTTTAATGATTATATAGTGTCCTTCCTTATCCTTTGTGGTAGATTTTACTTTAAAGTCTATTTTGTCAGAGATTAATATTGCCACTCTTGCTGTTTTTTGAGTGTTGTTGCCTTGATATATTTTTTTCCATCTTTGAGTTTTTGTTTGTGTCTTTATGTCTAAGGTGTGTCTCTTGTAGGCAGCATATAGACAGATCGTGTTTTTTTATCCAGTCTGCCACTCTGTGTCTCTGTTGGTGCATTTAGTCCATTTACATTCAGTATAATTATTGATAGGTATGAGTTTAGTGTTGTCATTTTGATGTCTTTTTTGTGTGTTGTTGATAGTTTCTTTGTTCCACTTAATTTTCTGTGCTGATTCATTTTTCTTTATGTATTTTGTTTTCATCTTCTTCATTGTTGTTGATTTTGTGTTTGCTGAGTCTTTGTATTTTTCTAGTTTTTTATTTTGACTTGTAGGATTGTTCGTTTCCTTTGTGGTTACCTTAATATTTACCCCTATTTTTCTGTGTTTATACCAGTCTTTTATTTATTTATATCGCCTTGACTTCCTCTCCATATGAAAAATCTACGTCTGCCTTTTTTAAGTCCCTCTTTTTTGTTTTAATATTGTCATCTTTTACGTATTGATGTCTCTGTTTCCCTATTTTCAGTGTTTTAGCTTTGATTCATTTTTGTGACTTTCCTTACTGGATTGATATCTGGTTGCTCTATCCTGTGTTCTAGTCATGGGTTGTTATCTGATGTTACTGAGTTTCTAACCAGAGGACTGCCTTTAGTATCTCTTATAATTTTGGTTTGTTTTTTTTTTTGCAAATTCCCTACACTTCTGTTTATCTGGAAATGCCCTAATTTTGCCATCAGATTTGAGAGACAGTTTTGCTGCATATATAATTCTTAGCTGGCAGTTTTTTTCCTTCCAAGTGTGTGGTGTAGGCTCTCACCTACAGTCCTAGACAGGTATGGGTGATTGGTGTAGGCACAGGCATCTGGCTGTAGCAGGGGGACACATTCTGAGCAAGGCAGGGGGCTGACGTCCACCCCCAAGTGTCCAGGAGGAAGGTATGTCCCTGTTCACCAAAGTGCGTAGGTGGGTGAGTTTTGCAGCCGGACTATGAGTACCCAGTGCTGTTGGTTGTAATGACTGGGGGGCACCTCTTATTCTTGGCCCCCTATCACAGATGGCTAGGTGGCGTGGGTGTAGCCACCAGTCCTCAGGCCGCTGATGTGGGTAGGTAAAGACCCTGCTTAATGGGCCGAGCAGTGTCAAATGTCACGAACCTGCCACTTCACAGCTGAAACAGCTGAAGTTAGACTTCAGGTATATACCCTGTTGTACGGTGGTAGTGAGGGCCTACGCTGTTGAAATGGGCCCACACAAGTCTCTGCAGGGGAAAAGGCACTCAGATTGCAGGGATCCCTTATGCCTGTGCCTAGTCAAAGGAGCTGTGCCTACCCTGGGTTCCTGGCTCAGGGGAGCCGGCAGTTTATTTTTTCCCGTTTGTTAATTTCTTCACTCTCCAAGGCCCGGAGAATGGTTCAGGAAGTGTGATGGATCCCACTTCCAGCCCAGGGGACTCAGCAGTTGCTGAAGCTGGTCTGGGACCTAGTACAGAGAAGGGAGCAGGGCGGTAAAGGGGAAAGGGGTTTTTCCCTAAGGGAGGTGTTTTTGATCCGCGTGGTAGGCTATACACAAGTACTTATCTTTCGCTGATCCAGGGCTGCCTCTCACTGGTTCTGGGTGGCCGAGTAGACTCTCTGGCGCTGGGTCTCTCCCATTGTGGAAAACGCAGCTCCTTAGCACTGCAGCTTGCCTTTCTCACTGCTCACCCATGAGCTGGTCAGGCCTGAAGCGCTCATGCTCTCACCGAGTCAGGTCTGGCAACTCCTTGCTGCTTCTGAACCATCTCTCCCTCCCCCTGCCACTCTGTCTGGTTCGTTAACTTTGCCTTAGATACTCTAGGCTCCTAGATTGTCATATATAATTGATTCACTTGTTTTTTCCGGTCTTTGTTGTAAGAGGGTCCACCAGAAGCATCTGACTACTCCACCATCTTGGCCCCCCATCTTTTGATTTCTTGACTGCTGCTTTGATGGGTGTTGATTATAGATCCAAGTAAAATGTAACCCTTAACAACCTCAATCTTCTCCGTTTATCATGATGTTGCTTATTGGTCCATTTGTGAGTATTTTTGTCTTCTTTATGTTGAGGTTTAATCCATACTGAAGGCTGTAGGCTTTGATCTTCATCAGTAAGTGCTTCAAGTCCTCTTCACTTTCAGCAAGCAAGGTTGTGTCATCTACATATCACAGGTTGTTAATGAGTCTTCACCAATCCTGATGCCCCATTCTTCTTCATATAGTTCAGCTTCTCAGATTATTTGCTCAGCCTATAGATAGAACAAGTATGGTGTAAGGATACAACCCTGATGCACACCTTTCCTGATTTGAAACTGCACTGTATCCGTTTGTTCTGTTCAAACAACTGCCTCTTGGTCCATGTGCAGGTTCCACATGAGCACAGTTAAGTGTTCTGGAATTCTTATTCTTCACAGTGTTATCCATAATTTGTTATGATCCACAGATTCGAATGCCTTTGCATAGTCAGTAAAACACAGATAAATATCTTTCTAGTATTCTCTGCTTTCAGCCAAGATCCCTTGGACATCAGCAGTGATATCCCTCATTCTGCATCCTCATCTGAATCCAGCTTGAATTTCTGGCAGTTCCTGTCAGTGTACTGCTGCAATCATTTTTGAATTATCTTCAGCAAAATTTTACTTGCATGTAATATTAATGGTACTGTTTAATTATTTCCTCATTCTGTTGGATCACCTTTCTTTCGAATGGACACAAATATGAATCTCTTCCATTCGGTTGGCCAGTTAGCTGCCTTCCAGATTTCTTGGCATAAACAAGTGAGCACCTCCAGTGCTGCATCCAGTTGTTGAAACATCTCAGTTGGTACTCTGTCAGTTCCTGGAGCCTTGTTTTTCACCAGTGACTCCAGTGCATCTTGGACTTTCTTCCTTCAGTACCATTAGTTCTTGATCATATGCTGCCTCCTGAAATGGTTGAATGTTGACCAATTCTTTTTGGTACAGTGACTCTTTGTATTTCTTCCATCTTTTGATGCTTCCTGCATCATTCAATATTTTGTCCTTAGAATCTTTCAGTGTTGCAAATCAAGGCCTGAATTTTTTCTCCAGTTCATTCACCTTGAGAAATGCTGAGCGTGTTCTTCCCTTTTCCTTTTCTAACTTCGGGTCTTTGCACATTTAATTATAATATTTTACTTTGTTTTCTCAAGCTGCCCTTTGAAATCTTCTGTTCAGCTCTTTTACTTCATCATTTCTTTCTTTCACTTTAGCTACTCTACATTCAAGAGCAAGTTTCAGAGTCTCTTCTGACATTCATTTTGGTCTTTTCTTTCTTTCCTGTCTTTTTAATGACCTTTTTCTTTCTTCATGTATAATATACTTCATGTCATCCCACAACTCATCTGGTCTGCAGTCATTAGTGTTCGGTGCATCAAATCTTTCTTGAGATGATCTCCTGATTCAGGTGGGATATACTCAAGGTTGTATTTTGGCTGTCATAGACTTGTTTTAATATTCTTCAGCTTCAGCCTGAACTTGCATATGAGCAATTGATGGTCTGTTTCACAGTTGGCCCCTGACCTTGTTCTTACTGATAATAATGAGCTTTTCCATCATCTGTTTCCACAGATGTAGTCGATTTGATTTCTCTGTTTTACGTCTGGTGAGGTCCATGTGTATAATCGCTGTTTGTGTTGTTGAAAAAAGGTATTTCCAATGAATAAGTCATTGGTCTTGCAGAATTCTATCATGTGATCTCCAGTGTCATTTCTGTCACCAAGGTCATATTTTCTGACTACTGATCCTTCTTTGTTTCCAAGTTTAGCATTCCAAACACCTTTAATTATCAGTGCATCTTTATTGCATGCTTGATTAATTTCAGACTACAGAAGTTGGTAAAAATCTTCAGTTCTTTCATCTTTGGCAGTTGTGGTTGGTGCGTAAATTTGAATAACAGTCGTATTAAGTGGTCTTCCTTGTAGGGATATGGATATTATCGTATCACTGACAGCGTTGTACTTCAGGATAGATCTTGAAATGTTCTTTTTGATGATGATCATGACACCATTCCTCTTTAAGTTGTCATTCCATAGTAGACCATATGATTATTTGATTCATAATGACCAATACCAGTCCATTTCAGCTCACTAATGCCTAGGATATCCATCTTTACGCGTTCCATTTCATTTTTGACAATTTCCAATTTTCCTAGATTCATACTTCATACATTCCATGTTTCAGTTATTAATGGGTGTTTTCAGCTGTTTCTTCTCATTTTGAGTTGTGACATATCAGCAAATGAAGGTCCCAAAAGCTTTATTCCATCCATGTCATTAAGGTCGACTCTACTTTGAGGAGTAGGCCACGTGTCTGTCAGTTTCTCGTACTGTGGTGGCTTGAGTTTTGCTGTGATACTGGAAGCTATGCCGCTGGTATTTCAAATACCAGCAGGGTCACCTATGGTGGACAGGTTTCAGCAGAGCTTCCAGACTAAGACAAACTAGGAAGAAGGACCTGACGGTCTACTTTTGAAAAAATTGGCCAGGGAAAACGTTATGAATAGCAGTGGAACATTGTCCGATATAGAGCCAGAAGATGAGCCCCTCAGTTGGAATGCACTCAAAATAAGACAGTTGCTGCTTCCTCAAAGTTTATTTGCATAGTTCCAGACAATCATTTTGTGGGAGTTAAGAGATCATGGCTAGACAGGCCGTATAAAAACAATTCACTGCACCGAAGGAGGGCATTCCATGAAGAAAAAACATCAGCTAATGCACAAAGGTGTGATCACATCTGGAGGGTTCAAAGAAAAGAGCCTCACCTAGTCATCGAGTATTTAGTTGAAATTTATATGTGGTACTAAGGTTACTGCTACTTCCTTTGAATCAACTTGGCTTTTTTTAAATGAGTTTCTCTTTTTCATTTGGGACGTGTACCTTTATCAAAAATAATTTTGCAAGTATGAGTATTCCCCAATTTATGATATGTTCGAGTTGCGACGAACCGCACTTATGACCCTTTTTTTGTTTGTTTTTTGTACATTTTATCATTAGTAATATGTACTACATACAGTGTTGCAGTACATAATTTGCTGATGTTATTCTCAGGTGTTCACTTGAGCAGATGTTCGAAGATTGGATTTATAAAGATACTGATAATAAAAGGCAATAATAATGAAAACTGTCTTAGTTGTCTAGTGCTGCTGTTTAAGAGAAATATCACAAGTGGATGGCTTCAACAGTTTATTTTCTCACAGTCTAGTAGGCTAGAAGTCCAAATTCAGGGTGTCAGCTCCAGGGGAAGGCTTTCTCTGTTGGCTATGGAGGAAGGTCCTTGTCATCAACCTTCTCCTGGCACTACTTTCTTGGTTGTATGAGGTTGCCATGTCTCTCTGCTGGCTTCTTTCTTTGTATCTCAAAAGAGATTGGTTTAAGACATAACTTAATCTTATAGATTGAGTTCTGCCTCATTAACATAACTGGGGCTAATCCCACCTCATTAACATCATACAGGTAGGATTTACAACACATAGGAAAATCACATCAGATGACAAAATGGTAGACAGTCACACAATACTGGGAATCATGGACTAGCCAAGTTGACAGATACTTTTTGGGGACACAATTCAATTCATGACAAAAACTTAAAAAAAAATTTTTTTTTAAAAGGTATTCATCTCACGACCCAATTTACAACAGAGTCGTTGGAAGGGAACCCTGTTGTAAATTGGTGACTGCCGGTACATTTAAATACAATAAGACCTTTGTACAGATATAAAGAGCTTTTCCCAGTGTGTAGCACGTTGTCTTTCACACATACTTGAGTGTGCATACTAACTGATTGCTTTATCTTTATTTTTAATTTCTTAGAGTCAAGTTGCATAGCCATGAAGGTTAACACTGATGCAAATTTAAAGATTATTCTAGGCCTAAAATAAGTTAAATAGGTAGGAATTTTAATAATGGTAAATTCACCTTCTAGTGTAGATACTATTGTTTGTTTTTCAGAAGAAACGAGTATTTCTCAACTGGTGAGATGACTTGTATGTTCTACACTCTGAATAGATATGTTCAGAATTATTTTCAGCACTGTTTTGTAGGATAGTTTTGTTTCATCACAGTTAATTTCATGCGTAGGAGAGCAAAAACTAAATAGATGTACTGTCTGAGTACCAGAGTGCAGTGGAAAATTCCCCGACCATGTTGAGATACTTCACAGGAGCTGAAAAATGAGAACTGAGCAAGAACATTTGTTCCCTAGAGGCCCTAGGCAGACACATCCATTCTGTTTCCCTTCTCTTTGTACCACCTGTCACACAATAAATGATGTTGACTCTTCTAGAACTGTTTTTGTTTTATTATAAAATTTTAATGATTGTTTTTAAAACTATTTTCCTTGTTCATCATCGTTCTCAATCTAAAAATATTTGAAAATTATTTTGAGTGTTTTGATATATCTTCCCCCAAGCTTCTGGAAAAAATGAGTATTTGTCTTTATTTTCTTGTAGGAAATTCGACGTCTTCATCAATATGTGAAATTTGCTGTCCAAGATGTGAATGATGTTCTTGACTTGGAGTGGGATCGGCATTTGGAACAAAAGAAAAAACAAAAGTGAGCAAGGTCTTTCCTATACCATGGGTTGGAGTAGATACTGCTGTACCCTTTATAAAAGATGATTTAACAGCATTTGTAAAAAATCCTACAGAAGTTCTTTCTGTTTGACCCAGTCATTCTACTTCTAGAAATTTGTTCTACAGAATTAATCAGCGATGCTCACAATTTACATAAAAATGTTTATATTACAGCGTAATTTATGATACTGAAAAATTTAATTCAACCTAATTATATGAAAGTAGAAGAATAGCTAAATAAATGTGGTCACATTTTTCCTTGCTGCAGAATATTGTGTAACCATTGAATAGCATGTTCTTAGAAAAAAATTATATTTTTAAGTATGCTTTATATGATACATGAAGTGTATAAAATATATAATCATGTAACTATATTTTTAAAATACAATATATAAAACAAAGTATTTAAGAAAAAAGTAAGACACAAAAGCATATTGGGTGATCTCAGTGTGGCTGTATAAATGTGGAAAAGAGACTGGAAGTAAACCTATCAAAATATTGACAGTTATATCTGTGAGATGGGATTAAGAGGAATTTTTCTTTATTATACCTTTCTGTATATTCCAAATTTTCTGTTTGAGAAAGCTTTCTTAGTGTGGATGATTAAAAGAATGAGAGGAATGATGGCAAAGATACCTAGTCTTCTATCCTGGGGTATTTGGTTTTATGCCATATATTTTCTGGAAAGAATAGGTTGCAATACAAAGTGAGAGCACTGAGGTGCTCACAAGAAACTCAAAAATCAGACAGCCTCAGGATGTTAGATTTCAGAAACACCTACACTTGATGAATGTGATTAGCCCTCTATGGAAACAAACCAAGAAATGGCCTTTTACTTGTTAACAAAGCTGTGAGATCAGAGAGCTTTTAACTGGGACAACCTGGGTGTAATGTCAAAGGCAGGGCTAGAATGTGCTTATAATTTAGTAAGCAGAATTTAATAAAGTATATTGTAATGTGGAGAAAGGCTTGGTGCCCTGACCTGAGGAACCTCAGAGCACAGATGTGGAAGATAGAGGTGAGCATTAACACTCCTTCCACACACGCACACACACTCTGGGGGAGAATTCTCTGGTGTATGGACTGGAGCACTTGGCCCCTTGGGCAGTTAGGCCCCTGTTTAGAGATTTTGCAGCTTACTCCCCTGGTTCTGAATTCAGTTTGACCATATGTGTTGCTTCCGCACAGAGGAGAAAATGCACTAATCTGTCAGCGTGAACATTCTGCTCTGCTTGATGGTTGTATTTCTCTTTGCTAATTAACTAATGAGCTTTTTTAAAAAGTACATGATGCCAATAGAGAAGCCAGGCTTTCTTCTCCTTCATGACTACCCCATGGATTTACTAAGTAGTATGCCTTTTAAAAGTATGCTTTTCTAAGTTTCTGCAGAGTTCAAATTCTTAACATCTATGCAGTTTTCTATTTAGATAGCAATTCTCTATTTTAGGCCCTCCTCTAGATATTGCCTTGCATCCTGCTGAAATGCCTGGTTTTTTTTGTTTTTGTTTTTTTTTTAAATTGTACTTTAGATGAAGGTTTACAGAGCAAACTAGCTTCTCATTAAACAATTAATATACATATTGTTTTGTGACATTGGTTGCCAACCCCATAACATGTCAACACTCTCACCTTCTTGACCTTAGGTTAACCTTAGGTTATCCGTTACCGGCTTTCCTGTCACCTCCTGCCTTCTCGTCCTTGCCCCTGGGCTGGTGTGTCCATTTAGTTTCATTTTGTTTTATGGGCCTGTCTAGTTTTTGGCTGAAGGGTGGACCTTAGGAGTGGGTTCATTACTGAGCTAAAAGGGTGTCTGGGAGCCATACTCTTCGGGTTTTTCCAGTCAGACCAGTAAGTCTGGTCTTTTTCTTTTTTGTGAGTTAATTTGTTGTACATTTTTGTCTAGCCCTGTCCGGGACCCTCTATTGTGATCCCTGTCAGAATAGTTGGTGGTAGCCAGGCATCTTCTAGTTGTACTGGATTCAGTCTGGTGGAGGCTATTGTACTTGTGGTTCATTAGTCATTTGGACTAATCTTTCCCTTGTGTCTTTGGTTTTCTTCATTCTCCCTTGCTCCAGATGGAGTGAGACCAGTGGAGTATCTTAAATGGCTGCTCACAAGCTTTTAAGACCCCAGATGCTACTTACCAAAGTAGAATGTAGAATTTTTTTTTTTATAAACTACGTTATGCCAATTGAGCTAGATGTTCCCGGAGACCATGGTTCCCACAGCCCTCAGCCCAGTAGTTTGGTCCCTCAGGGAGTTTGGATGTGTCTCTGGAGCTTTCATGACCTTGCCTTAGATAAGCTGTGTTGGTTTCCTCAGTATTGTGTACTGTCTTACCTATTGAAATGCCTGTTTTTAACACTTTATGTTGAACTACCTTGTACCAGAAGCAGTCACTCAGCTGGCTCTGGACTACTCAAGGAGGTAATATTGGGGAAGAGAAACAAAGCCAGAAATTTCTGTTCAATGTGAGCTTTTTTCATTCCATGAGTAGTGTTAAGAGGCAAAATATGTATCTTGGCAAACTGTTGGTTTGCAACTGCCATAGGACCACTCATTTTGTTTTTATTTGTGTAAAACCAAACCAAACCCATTGCTTCAAGTCAATTCCAACTCCTAGTGACACAATAGGACAGGGTAGAATTGCCCCACATGGTTTCCAAGGCTGTAATCTTTACGGGAACAGACTGCCACATCTTTCTACCGTGGAGCGGCTAGTTAGCAGTCGAGCACTTAACCACTGCACCACCAGGGCTCCTTTTTATGTGTATAGTTTTCCCTTTTAATTTTTTTTTACCAAATTTATACAGTCAAATTTTTTTTTTAAATCAAAGGATAGTCAAGGATTTATAATGAAAAGCAGAAGCTTCTTGACCTATTCCTCTCTGCTCTCACAACTACTTTCCAGAGACAGCTACAGTTATCCCTTTCTGTGTTAGTTCTTTTAGGTGGTTTACCTCCCAAACGCTCAATTGGGTGTTTAGTCCACTATTTCTTGACAGTGGTCTGAAGAAACGACTGACTCCTGTAGACTTCCAGTGAATCCCTGTTTTTTTTTTTCTTTTTGTTGCATGTTGTTTACGTACGGGAAAGTACACATATCCTAAGTACGTAAATGGATGTATTTTCCCCTCTGTATTTGACTCCCATCTCCCTCCTGCCCTGTTTTTTCTGGATCCTCTCCGGGGCTTTGCCTGGCTAATTCATGCTGTCCTTTGCTACAGATCCTGTCCTGCATATTCCTCATTAGGCTTTATCCTCATTAGGCTTTCATTCCCTTTTTCTCCTAATTTCTTATGTACTATTGGTTTCTCTTTTTGTTCTTTTCACTGTTTTAGAGATGTAAGTATTTTTGTTTTTTTTAATTTGGTGTAAGGGTTCCTTTACTTAGACCATTCGTCTTAAATTCTTTTCTAATTACTGTTAACAGACGCCTGCTTGTGCCAGAGCGAGAGACACTGTTTAACACCCTTGCTAACAACCGGGAAATCATTAACCAACAGAGGAAGAGGTTGAATCACCTGGTGGACAGTCTCCAGCAGCTCCGTCTTTATAACCAGACCTCCCAGTGGAATCTTCCCTCAGCTGTTCCTTCCCAGAGCAGCACTCACAGGTCTGTGAGGAGAATGGGCCTGTTACTATCACTTGCACTCAGTAAATATGGTTGAATGAATAAATGAATATTTGGGGAGTAACGTAGGGTAGTCTTAGACCAGTTCAGATATAGCTTTGAGACTGACTCTGCTGTCTGCCACCTGTGAGGTCCTGGTCAGGTTCTTCATCCTCTCTTTTGTTTCTTTGCTTAAAAAATGGGGGTGACAATACCTGCCTCATGGAGTTGTTGGAGAGTTGAATTAAGTCTCTAAAGCACCAAGTATTGTGCCTGATGAAATAGGTGCTCATTAGTTGATAGCAGATTCTATGGTCATAGTAGTGTTGTTACTGAAAATTAACTGATAGGATTAGGTTGACTTACTTGTCTTTCACGCCCAGATCTGTCATTTTGCTTGAGTGTGGAAGCTTTCAGACCCTGGCATTTGTCAGGGTGGTAGTGTATTTCTGCCTTTAGGCCAAACATACAGATTTTAATGGCTCTTCCTACTGAATCACCATCTGTGTTGTGTTTGGTGTGGGGTGGTGGATAATATTGAGATTTGCTAGCTTTCTTTTTGGATTGCTTACATTGATTGATTAGATGGCATGTTTCTGTATTGGGGTTGCTCTTGTCTCTTGCATTTATATTTGGGAAGCTAGTGTACTCTCCACACCCTCAGAATTCTCATATCATAGCTTGTTGATATGTAATACTATCCTATTTCAGTTTCGACAGTGATCTTGAAAGCCTGCGCAATGCTTTATTGAAAACCACCATAGAATCTCACACCAAACCCTTGCCCAGAGTACCAGGTAGATGTATTTTTCTTGATCTTTCAGCTGTCTTTGTTCTTTTCCATCTCCTGACATCTTAAAAACGGAGTCTTAAGCATTTATGAGTTCATGAATTTCTTGCAGCTAAACTGTCCCCTGTGAAACAGGCACAGTTGAGAAACTTCTTGGCCAAGAGGAAGACCCCACCAGTAAGATCCACTGCTCCAGGTAAAGAGAACTAGTCCTGAATTTTTCCACACAAACCGTACAAGACATGGTGTGTAGGGTAGGGTGTGTGGGGGGAAGTGTTTTCCTTTATCTGGGTATTGGAGTCAGAAGCCGTTTACACATATCGATGAAGCAGCTCAAGGTCGTTGTTTTGGCTTTTTAAACTATGTTTTCTGTAGTCCCCATGTTATATGGCAGTGATTCCCAAGGGCTCTGGGGAGGCTGAGCTGGCTCCAGGGATCCTAGCCTTTGCTTTAACCAGAGAAGCTTTACTTTTCTGTTTTGTATGGGGTTTTGAGTAAGATTGCATTTGGGAAAAGATTTCTTAAGAAAGAAGAAGAAAAAAACCTACTCATTAGGCAGTGATGGCTAAAAACACTTGCTGAAAACAAAGCCCCGTAGCTGATGAAAAAAAATTTTTTTTTTGCCATTGAATTATCTACATGATTGCCTCAGTTTTCTTTTCTTAAAAAATCCTTTGCTTTAATGCCCGTTTCTGCTTTTTTCTTTGAAATTCAGTTTTGAGTTAAGATTATTTTCTTTTATACCAACAATAAATGTCTCTTGGTAGTTAAAATAGCTGAAGGAAATTTAATTTAATCTTATTGGACCATAATTTATTAATTATTTTTTATAATCATATAGGGCCAGCTTAGGTAGGTAAAGACCATACCCAAGTGAATTTTTTAATAACTTTTTTGCTTATATAAAGACTACAGTTTTTTGGTAGATAATTGGAGGAATAGGGAGAAGTATAAATAAGAATAAAAATCAATCTTACCCTCAATCCTGATGTGGCATCACTAATGTCATTTTGGTTTCCAAACTTTATTAGAATATGTAAATTTGATTTTTTGAAAATGACATTTGGGATTATAACATTTAGGGTTTTATGCCCTGATTTTTTTTAAATAAAAAATTCATAAGCCTTTTCCCTGCCTTCTATTTTTAAATATTCTTTGAAAACATGCCATACAATGACTGTACAGTATTTCCTTCTATTAGAAGGCCATAATTTACTTATCCAACCCCAGTTAAATGTTAATCTTGTTGCCAAGATTTCACTCAGGACATTCTTGTTCACAAATCTTTAACCACATCACTAATTATATCTTTATGATAGATTCCTTAGAAATGATTTTTATATAATTTATTCATTCATTCCTTCAACAAATATGAGTGCTTACTTTGTTCCAGACGGTGATAAATAAGAGAGACATGGGCCCTAACCACATAAAACTTTCAGTTAAGAGAGGAACACAGACGTTAAACAGAGACCCATACATATACTCAGTTAATATTACGATACATGCTGTGAAGAACAGCTCAGCTCAGAGCATGTAGACATTTTAAATTTTTGAAGTACAGTAGTAGACGAGTACAGAAAATAAAAATATACATCTGTATAATCTCTACCCACTTTAAGAAATAGAACATTGCCAGTTCCCTTTAAGCCTGTCCTCCACATCCACAGTCTTCCCTCTGCCCCAAAGATAACAATATACAGACTTATGTCATAGTTATGCCCGTTTTTTTCTTTTGACTTTTTTGTTATTTTGAAAAAATTTCAAACCTTCAGAAAAGTTGCCAAAATAATACACTGAACATGTACTTACCTTTCACCTGTGTTTACCAGCGTTAACTTTTTGTGAAAATTGCTTTTTCTCTCTCCTGCCCTCCATACACACACATTATTATTATTTTTTTTGCTGAACTATTTGAGATAGTTGCAGTACCCTTTACTCCTAAATATTTTGAAATGCATCCTCTTAAGAACAAGGACATTTTCTTATACAACCATAGTACTGTTTCCAAATTACGGAAATTCGACCTTGATAGAATGCTATTATCTAATATGTAATCTATACTCAAATTTTGCTAATATCGCCATTATATCCTGTATGGTAATTCTTTTTTTTTTTTTTTAATTATACTTCAGGTGAAGGCTTACAGAACAAATAGTTTCTCATGAAACAGAAGTACACATGTTGTTTTATAACATTGGTTAACAACCCCACAACATATCAACCCTCTAACTTCTCAACCTCTTTTTTTTCCTTCGGTGAAAATACACATAGCCAAAGATAGACCATTTCAAAAATTTCTACATGCACAGTTCAGTGACATTGACTACGCTCTTCGAATTGTGCTGTTATTCTCACTTAAGATGAAGGCTTACAGAACAAAATAGTATCTCATTTAACAGCTGCTACAAATGGTGCCCTATGAGAATGGTTAACAATGTCATAACACATCAACAATATCCTTACTCAGCCTTGGGTTCCCTATCACTAGCTTCATTGTCCTCTTCTGCTTTCTGGCCCTTGTCGCTGGACTCCTGTACCTCGTTAGTCTCATTTGGTTTTACGGGGCTGTCCACTCCCAGGCTGAACCGTGAACCTCGGAGGTAACTTCACCACTGAGCTAAAAGGGTGTCTGGGGGCCATACTCTCGGGGTTTCTCCAGTCTTCTTTAGGCCAGTAAATCTGGTCTTTTTTGTGTGAGTTAGAATTATGCTCTACATCCTTCTCCAGCTCTGTCCAGAACCCTCTGTTGTGATCCTGGTCAGAGCAGTCAGTGGTGGTAGCTGGGCAGCATCTAGCTGTACTGGACTCAGTCCGGTGGAGGCCTTGGTAACTGTGGACAATTAGTCCTTTGGACTAATCTTTTCCTTGTATCCTGTTCTGTTCATTCTCCCTTGCTCCCGAAGGGATAAGACCAGTGGAGTATCTTAGATGGCCACTCACAGGCTTTTAAGACCCCAGACACTACTCACCAAGGTAGAATATAGAGCATTGTGGTAATTCTTTTTTTGTTAAATCTAGGATCCACTACAAGAGTATACATTATATTAAGTTGTCATTCTCTTTAATCTCTTTTAGTTTTGCCTTTTATGCGTCCCCCAAACACTGTCACTTAGCTTTGCCTTTTTTTTTTTTTTTTTAATCTTTGCATACTACATAAGTTCATTCACTGGATAGGCTTGTCTAGTTCCACATTAGGTTTGTAAGATTCATCCATGTTGTTGTGTGTATCTGTTATTTGTTCGTTTTTATTGCTGTATAGTATTCCATTATGTGAATATACTACTTGTTTTTTTAAATTTTTTTTTATTGTCCCTTAGATGAAGGTTTACAGAACAAATAGTTTCTCATTAAATAGTCAGTGCACGTTGTTTTATGGCATTGGTTAACAACCCCATGACATGTCAACATTCTCCCTTCTCGACCTTGGAGGACATTTTTTTTGGTGAAAATATACATAGCCAAAGTTACACCATTTCAAAAGTTTCTACATGTTCAATTCAGTGCATGGATTACGTTCTTCCAGTTGTGCTGCTATTCTCAGTATCCTTTTCCAAATTATTCCGTCACCATTATCTTCAACTCACTGCCCCTTAGGCTTCCCGTCAAATCTTTTGAGTTGCTCTTGTCAATTTGATCTCACATAGATATTTTTTTTTTTTGTACCTTAGATGAAGGTTTGCAGAACAAGTAGTTTCTCATTAAACAGTTAGTACACATATTGCCCTATGACAATGGTCAACAACCCCACATGTCAACACTGTCCCTTCTCAACCTTGGGTTTCTTATCACCAGCATTCCTGTCGCCTCCTGCCTTCTAGTCCTTGTTCCTGGACTGCTGTGCCTCATTAGTTCTGTTTTGTTTTATGAGGCTGTCCAATCCCCAGCTGAATGGGGTGTCCGGAGGCATACTCTCTGGGTTTCTCCAGTCTATCAGGCCAGTAAATCTGGTCTTTTTTTGTGAGTTAGAATTTTGTTCTACATCTTTTTCCAGCTCTGTCCAGGACCCTCTATTGTGATCCCGGTCAGAGCAGTCAGTGGTGGTAGCCGGGCACCGTCTAGCTGTACCGGACTCAGTCTGGTGGAGGCCATGGTAGCTGTGGTCCATTAGTCCTTTGGACTAATCTTTTCCTTGTATCTTGTTCTCTTCATTCTCCCTTGCTCCAGAAGGGTTGAGACCAGTGGAGTATCTTAGATGGCTGCTCACAGGCTTTTAAGACCCCAGATGCTACTCACCAAGGTAGAATGTAGAACATTGTCTTTATAAACTGTGTTAAGCCAGTTGAGCTAGATGTTCCTCGAGACCATGGTCCCCACAGCCCTCTGCCCAGCAATTCAGTCCCTCAGGGAGTTTGGAAGTGTCTGTGGAGCTTCCTGACCTTTCCTTGTACAAGTTTTGCTGGCTTCCCCAGTATTGTGTACTGTCTTACCCTTCACCAAAGTTACCAGTTATCTATTGTCTGTTTAGTTCCCCCCCACCCCTCCCATCCCTCATAACCAACAAAGATTGTTTCTTTTTGTGTGTAAACTTTTACATGAGTTTTTACAGTAGAGGTCTCACACAATATTTGTGCTTTTGTGATTGACTTATTTCACTCAGCATAATGTCGTCCAGTTTCATCCATGTTATGAGATGCTTCACAGATACATCATTTTTCTTTATTTTTGCATAATACTACATTGTGTGTACGTACTGTAGTTTGTTTATCCATTCATCTGTTGATGGGCATCTAGGTTGTTTCCATCTTTTTGCTATTGTGAACGGTGCTGCAATGACTATGGGTGTGCATATGTCTGTTCGTGTGACGGCTTTTATTTCTCTAGAATATATTCCTAGGAGTGAGATTGCATTTTTGTAGTGCTTTTTTTGTGGTGCTGACATTTTCTTTTTTCCTCTTACTCTTCTGTGCTGAGTTCCTTTTGTTTGTGGATTTTTTTTTTTTTTTTCATTTCTTTCGTTTTTGTAGGCTTTGTTTTTACTGAGACTTTGTTTTTCTTCTTTATTTTGATTAGTAGCTTTGTTAACTTTCTTTGTGGTTAACTTGAAATTTACCCGTATCTTCCTAGATTTGAACAAGTCTGTTATTACTTGGTATTGCCTTGCCTTTGTCTTCATTAGAAGGTTCTATACCTACACTGTTTATTCCTTCTTTTATTGTTCTGATGCTGTTGTCATTTACAGTTTAACCTCTCTGGTTCCCTGTTGTAATTCTTTTGGTTTTGCATAGTCCTTAAGAGTTAATTTCCTAGGTTGATATCTGGCTAGTACAATCCTGTGTCCTATATTCAGCCTGTGGTCTGATGTTGTTTGTTCTCAGACTGAAGGACTCCCTTTAATAAGTCTTGTAAGTTTGGTTTGGTTTTTACATAGTCCCTTAATTTCTGTTTATTTGGAAATGACCTAATTTCACCATCATGTTTGAATGAGAGTTTTGCAGGATATATTATTCTTGGCTGGCAATTTTTTTCTTTCAAGGTTTTACATATGTCATCCCATTGCCTTCTTGTCTGCATGGTTTCTGCCAAATAATCTGAGCTTAGTCTTATTGTTTCTCCTCTGTATGTGACTTTTTGTTTTTCTCAAGCTGCACTCAGGATTCTTTGTTTGTCTTTGGTTTTAACGAGTGTGATTATGATATGCTTTGGTCATTTTCTTTTGGGGTCTATCCTATATGGGGTGCGTTGAGCTTCTTGGATGGTCAGCTTTTCATCTTTCATGATATTGGGGAAGTTTTCTGTCAGCAGTTCTTTAATGATCCTCTCTGTGTTTTCTATTTTCTCCCCCTGTTCTGGAACTCCGATCACTTGCAGATTTTTGCTTTTGATTGTATCCCACATAATTCTCAGGGTTTCTTCATTTTTCTTCATTCTTTTTTCTGATTTTTCCTCAAACAGAATTCTGTCCAAGTGTTTGTCTTCAATTTTGCTGATCCTGTCTCCCATCGTTTCAGACCTGCTCCTCAGCCCTTCTATGACACTGTGCAATATACTACATTTATTTATCCATTCTTCCACTTGTGGACATTTGCTATTTCATTATTACAAAGAAATTTTCAAAGAATATTGTTCTGAACATTTTTGTCCATGTCTCTTGGAGAACATATTTTACCCATTAGTTGGGTACATAGTTAGGAGTGGAATTGTTGGCTCGTACCCTGTTCGTATGCTCATCTTCAGTAGGTTCTGCCAAACATTTTTCCAAAGTGATTGTACCAATTTATACTTTTATCATCAATGTGTGGGTGCCCTAGTTGTTCCAAATCCTTGCCAAGCTTGTTATTGCCAGTCTTTTTCCTTTTAGCCATTCAGGTGGAACTTTTTTATATACCTTATTAACCATTTGCATCTATTTTTTAATAATTTATTTTTATTTTGTTGTTGTTGAGAATATAGACAGCAAAAGCATATACCAGTTTAAGTTTCTACATATACAGTTCAGTGACATGACTGCATTCTTCATTGATTACATTTTTTGGATTGTGCAACCATTCTCACCCTCCCCCAGTTGTTCCTCTCCCATTAACGTAAATTCAGTGCCCCTTAAGGTTCCTATCTAATTTTTCCAGTTGCTGCTGTAAATTTGATCCTGGAGATCTTCTTTTGTGAAGTGCCTGATTAAGTCTTTTGCCTGCTTTTCTATTGGATAATCTGACTTGTTGATTTGTAAAAGATTTTGTAAACTCTGGATACTAGCCTTTTGTTGGTTATGTGGGTTGTGGATATTCACTTTGTTGCCGTTTTACTCTTAATGATGTCTTTTGATGAACAGAAGTTCTTAATTTTAATAGTTAGATTTATCAGCTTTTTCTTTCATAGTTAGTACTTTTTGTGTCCTTTTTAAGAAATCTTTCTCTGTGTCTAGATAACAGGATTATGCACATTTATTATCTTCTAGAGAAGGTAATGCTTTGCCTTTCACATTTGCTTCTACTCTACTGAAACTGATTTTTTTGAAAACAACTTTATTGATGCATAATTTATATATCATAAAATTTGCCTGTTATAAGGGTACAGTTTGATGATTTTTAATAAATTTACAGACTTGTACGACCAACACCACATTTTTGTTTTAGAATATTCCCATCACTACAAAAAGTCTTGTGCTTATTTGCAGTCAGTCCCTGCTCCCACCCCCAGGCCCAGGCTATCAGTGATCTGCTTTTTTTTCTCTATAGATTTACCTTTTCTAGAAATTACATATAAATGGAATCATACGTTGTCTTTTGGTTTGACTTTTGCTAGTATAATGGTTTTGAGATTCATCCATGATGTTACCATTTATCAGTACTTTATTCCTTTTTGTTGTTGAATAGTATTCCATTTTATGGATATACCACTTTTATTTATCCTATCTTGAATGAATCTTTGTGTACGATATGAAGTATGGCTCATGTGTCATTTTTTCTGTCTGTTTAGATATTTGATTGTCCCAACACTATTGAATAGACTCTCCTTTCCTTACTGCTTAGCATGGCCATCTTTATTGTAAATCAGTTATTTCATACACTTATTGGAAAGCATTAATACCACACTGTCCTAATTTACCAGTATTAAAATAAATCTCAATACTGTTCTTTTTCTAGATTCTAGAGCTGTGCTGTCCAGTATAGTAGCCACTAAGCCACATGTGGCTATTTTAATTAAAGTGAACATTCAGTTTCTCATTTACAGTAATCACATTTCATGTAATCAGTAAGCACACATGACTGGTGTCTACTGTAATGAGAAGCACAAATTTAGAATATTTCATCATCACAAAAAATCCTATAATCAGAGCAGGGGTTAGCAAACTTTTACTTCAAAGACCAGATAGTAAATATTTCAGGCTTGTAGGCCATATTGTTTCCCTTGTACCTACTTGACTGTGCCATTGCAATGGGAAAGCAGCCATAGTCAGTGTGCAAATTAATGGCATGTCTGTGTTTTAATAAAACTTTGTAAAAATAGACCGCAGGCCCATGGTTGTAGTTTGCCAACTTCTGATCTAGTGTTTTGTCTCATCTTGGTGTTTTACATTTCCACATTAATGTTAATTGCCTCGTTCATTTCTAACCCCCAAAGAAAAATTGAGGTTTTGATTGGTATTACTGCATTTTACGGAAATAACGTGCACTTTCTACATTTATTTGCCAACTGTGCCCTCCCCTGCAGGGTATTTTTGTAAGTGCGCTATGCCAGTTTTTTTTTTTACAGTAGCATGTATGTAAACAGTTATATCATCCATGGATACTATTTGTTTCTGCCTTTCCAGTCCTTATCTTTATTTATTTTTCTTACCTTATTCCACTGACTAGGACCTCCAGTGCAGTGTCCAGTAAAAGTGGTGAGTGGGCATGCTTGCCTTGATCTCAAAGAGAACATTATCTAGAGTTCACCATAAGTTGTGAGATTTGCTGCTCTTTTCTGTAGATAACCTTTATCAGATTAAGAAAGTTGCCTTTTATTCCTACTTAGCTAAGGAGTTTTTTTGGTTTTTTTTTTTTTTTTTTTAATCATGAACAGATGTTAGATTTTACCAAATACTTTCTTTGCATCTACTGAGATGATCATATGATTTGTCTCTTTTTTTCTGCTTATGTGGCTTTCTGCTTTTCCTAATCTGAGCTAGAGTTTAAGCACAATAAAATTCTTTAAATTTCAGTGAGGCCCCCTTTCTGATGCCAGAAAGGTAGCTGCATCCTTGATCACAGCAGGGAGTTGTGTATATCAGCTGTGTAGGCAGTACCATTGGAGTAGTGAGCAGTACAGAATCCTATCATTTGACAATGAGCATGACCATTGCATCTTTTAATTGATGGACCTCCCTCCCCAAAGCTAATGAATAGCATCAGAAAGATGAAAGAAGGAAACTGAGAGTATCCCAAGGTTTTATCACACCTTGGCAGTTACATAGTTATGCCAGTTTTCTGTCTATATCAGGTCCTTGAGGGCAATGAGTCTGAGTTATCTTTTACTGCTACTAACTCTCAGTAACTAGGATTTTAGGAACTAGGAGAGCAATGTGGCCCCACAAGGCTAAAATCAACTTTATTGGCTAGGCTGGGTTACCTGGAGGCTCTGGGAAAAATTCTACTTCTAGGCTCATTCAGGTTGTTGGTAGAATTCTATTCCATGCAATTGTAGGACTGAGATCCTTGTTTCCTTGATGTGTGTCCCCCCGAC
This sequence comes from Dugong dugon, assembly GCA_030035585.1. Classification (NCBI taxonomy): domain Eukaryota; kingdom Metazoa; phylum Chordata; class Mammalia; order Sirenia; family Dugongidae; genus Dugong; species Dugong dugon. The sequence goes on from CM057471.1 coordinate 75,838,182, forward strand.
CCCCTTCAAGCCAACAACAGTATGTTGAATCCTTCTCGTGCTTCAAATCTCTGACTTCCCCTTGTCACAACCCGCTGACTTCCTCTTTTGCTTTATTTCTCAGCTTTTAAGGGGTCATATGATTTTACATCAGGCCCACCTGGATAATCCAAAATAATCTCCCTATTTTAAGATCAACCGATTTGTAACCTTAATTATATTTGCATATTCTCTTTTCCCATCTAACATAACATAACCATGGGTTTGTCATGATGGGATGAAGTTCATGAGGGCTAAAATTCTGCCTAGCATAGGGTTCAGTCTTATATATCAGATTGTTGTTATGAACATGGTCTTTGAATCAGATACACTTGCGTTTGAATTCTGGCTCTGCCACTTACAACTTCATGACCCTGGGCAAATTACTTAACCTTTTTAAGCATTAACCATAAAGTCAGACAGTAGCAACATCGAGCTTGTAGGATAATTGTGCAGCATGGAACTTACTTATGAATAAATGTTAACTGCAATTTTCTGGTGGTGCTGGTGATTATGTATGGAATTTCTGAGTGACCCTGCTGCATTTTTACTTGTGTCGAAATATTCTAGCACAGCACTGTTTGATAGAACTTTTTGTGATGATACAAAATGTATCTGCTGTCCAGTATGGTAGCCACTAGCCACATGTGGCTGTTGAGCACTTGAAATGATGCTAGCACAACTGAGGAGTAGAGCTTTTATTTACTTTTAATTACTTTAAACTTAAATAGCCACATATGGCTTGTGGCTACAAAATTGGGCAGCACAACTCCAGTACGTACCATTGGTTTTCAGTTGCATTCGAATAGGTTACATTGTCACTAATACAAATAAAAACTTGCAAAATGATGTGCCTATAGGATAGGCAAGTCAATAACTATCAGCAAAGCCATTTTAAATAAGAACTTGGGAAGGAGCAAGGGCGAGGTGTTTGGCTTTTTTGTTTTTTTCCAAATAATAGGCAGTAAATATACAGAATTCTGAAATTCGTAGTAGAAAGTAATATGGCTTAAAGTTTTACTTCATAGTTTATAAACCAAAAAAAAAGAGACAAAAACAAAAGAGGAAAGATCAGGATTAAGCTCAGTGATTTTATTTTTTTGGATGTAATTGTCTGATTCAAAAGAATCATGAGATTTATCTGGAAATGTTTGAGACGCTCAAGACTGAGCACATTCTGTCTTTTTCAGTTCACGTTAGGCCTGTTCTTAGAAGTTTATTGTTGGAAAGCGACAGCAGTAGTGTGACTGCTCACCCTGCTGTGGAAGCGTGTCTTTTACTTTTCTAATACATTATTATTCTACCTGTGAAAGCTTCTGGTGAGGGTGCAAGGTTTCCTGCTTTACACCAGCACTCATTCTGTCTCTCACTGTCTTCAGATTCTTTTATTTGACAGTCAGAACATTCTTGTCCTACTCAGTTTTTCAAAGCCTCACTTGAGCGAAGACCCGCGAACATTTGTATTCACATTTTACAATAGCTGCTTCCACTTAAAATAAGTGTTTTACAAATTGGATATTTCTCTATCAGCAGTGAAAATTACATAGGACTGGACTTGCTTTGAGTTGTCTAACTTGTGTTTTGCTTTGGGCTTTGTAGCCAGCCTCTCTCGGTCAGCCTTCCTGTCTCAGAGATATTATGAAGACTTGGATGAAGTCAGCTCAACGTCATCCATTTCCCAGTCTTTGGAAAGTGAAGATGTGCGGGTGCCATGTAAAGATGAGGATGCGGTGGTCCAAGTCCCCAGGCATACCCCCGTGGTTCGCACACCCTCCATCCAGCCCAGTCTCTTGCCCCAGGCAACTCCTTTTGCTAAATCGCATCTGATTCATGGTTCTTCACCTGGTGTGATAGGAACTTCAAGTAAGTAAAGAATGGAAAGGAAGCTATCATTTTTTCCTTGTTAGATTTCTAATTAATGAAGAAACTGTAATGAGTTTTATATTGTCGTGCCAATAAGATTATTGGTTCCAGCCCATTTCTGCTCATATTCAAAAAATTAGAAGACTGATTCAATAAGATACGTGTTCTCCTTGAAAGAGCTTGGTAGGAAATGAGGAAGAAAAGACTGTGAGGTTACACACTTGAACAGTTTTAGTGTTGAGTCCAGCCTGTGTTTTTTAAAACAGGTCTGTTTCAGGAGGAAAAGAAGGAGGCTGTTAGTTTGCCTCAGTATAAAGTGACATCCACACATGCCTTTCAAATCCTAGCTCATTTCAGTCTTGTAGCTGTATTCAGCCTCAAAGCTCACCAGCTACAATGCTTCTGGCTCACTGAAGTAGACCTGTATTGTGTTCTCACACGTGCAGTTTAGAGTGTCAGGACTTTTCATGGCAGTTGACTTCTAGCAGGGGACAAACACTTAATGAGTGTGACATACTGGAATGAATAGATTTTATGAGAGGAGAGCAGGGAATTGATCTGTATTAGCATCAAAGTTATATCTTGATCATATCGAAGGGAATGATCATGTGGAGTATTTTAGCTAATGGTAGAAGTAGACCAGTGAATTGGTCTTGGCATCTTTGAAAGATACAGGTGCCAGCCTGTCAGTTTACTTGTATTTTTCCACCTTAATGCTTAAGAAATTTTTAATTTTAGTATTTTGCCTGCATCCTAATATGGAGAATTTACCATCGTAACTTTTGTATATTCCTCTTCTCTGATCCAATTTCTCACTTAATTTTTCTTTTCCCTCAGTATCTACATCTGCCAACAAAATTATTCCTCAAGGGGCTGATAGCACAATGCTTGCAACAAAAACCGTGAAGCATGGTGCACCTAGTTCTTCCCACCTCATCTCAGCTCCCCAGGCAGCAGCTGCTGCAGCCCTGAGACGGCAGATGGCCAGTCAGGCACCAGGTAAAAACTAGCCTCACACCTTTGCAGAGACTGACGGTGAGCTGTCAGAGTCACAGGCCAAGACAACAAGAAACAGCTAGATCGCTTTGCTGCCTTTCAGTAGAGAAGACTGATATGATAGCCCTTTCTGCTTTTTGGGGGCACAGTTCCAAGAAGGCAGGGACTAGGTCTGAAACTTTGTCCTTTTAAGGGGAAATATCAGAGCTGCCACATTCGATTAAATGACAGATTGTTGTTGTTTTTTATTGTTGTTTGTTTTATGGAGTTGGTAATCCTACTTTTGAATACTGTCTCTGCTTTGAGCCCTGAAATTAATGGTTGTGATTAGATTATCTAATAACATTAGAATTGTCTCTCACATAGTATCTTAATGATCCCAACAGCCCGTGAAGTGGGTATTAGTATGCTTATTTTACTTTTGAGTAACCTAAAGTTCAGCAAGCAAGCCCCCATGTATCTGTCAGTTTGTTGTACTGTAGGGGTTTGCGTGTTGCTGTGATGCTGGAAGCTATGCCACTGGTACTCAGATACCAGCAGGGTCACCCATAATGGACAGGTTTCAGCTGCGCTTCCTGACTAAGAAAGTCTAGGAAGAAAGACCCGGCAATCTACTTCTGAAAAGAATTAGCCAGTGAAAACATTATGAACAGCAGCGGAACATTGTCTGATACAGTGCTGGAAGATGAGCCCCCAACCCAGGTTGGAAGGCACTCAAAACTGGGGAAGAGCTGCCTCCTCAGAGTAGAGTCAACCTTAATGACGTGGGAGTCAAGCTTTCGGGACCTTCATTTGCTGATATGGCACAACTCAAAATGAGAAGAAACAGCTGCAAACATCCATTACTAATCAGAACGTGGAATTTACAAAGTATAAACCTAGGAAAATTGGAAATTGTCAAAAAATGAAATGGAATGTATAAACATCGATATCCTAGGCATTAGTGAGCTGAAATGGACTGGTATTAGCCATTTTGAATCAGACAGCCATATGGTCTACTATGCCAGGAATGACAACTTGAAAAGGCATGGCTTTGCATTCATCATAAAAAAGAACATTTCAAGATCTATTCTGAAGTACAACGCTGTCAGTGATAGGATAATATCCATACGCCTACAAAGAAGACCAGTTAATATGACTATTATTGAAATTAATGCACCAGTCACTAAGGCCAAAGGTGAAGAAATTGAAGATTTTTACCAACTTCTTCGGTCTGAAATTGATTGAACATGCAATCAGGATACATTGTTAATTCCTGGTGATTGGAAAGGGAAAGTTGGAAACGAAGAAGGATCGGTAGTTGGACAATATGGCCTTGGTGATAGAAATCATGCCAGAGATCGCATGATAGAATTTTGCAAGACCAATGACTTCTTCATTGCAAATACCTTTTTTCATCAACATAAATGTTGACTATAAACATAGACCTCACCAGATGGAATATACAGGAATCAAATCGACTACATCTGTGGAAAGAGATGATGGAAAAGCTCAGTATCATCAGTCAGAACAAGGCCGGGGCTGACTGTGGAACAGAACATCCATTGCTCATATGTAAGTTCAAGTTGAAATTGAAGAAAATTAGAACAAGTCCATGAGAACCAAAGTACAACCTTGAGTATATCCCACCTGAATTTAGAGACTGTCTCAAGAATAGATTCAATGCTTTGAACACTAATGACCAAAGACCAGAAGAGTTGTGGAATGACATCAAGGACATCATACATGAAGAAAGCAAGAGGTCATTAAAAAGACAGAAAGAAAAGACCAAAATGCATGTCAGAAGAGACTCTGAAACTTGCTCTTGAACATCAAGTAGCTAAAGCAAAAGGAAGAAATGATGAAGGAAAAGAACTGAACAGAAGATTTCAAAGGGCGGCTCAAGAAGACAAAGTAAAAGTATTATAATGACACATGCAAAGAGCTGGAGATAGAAAACCAAAAGGGAAGAACATGCTCGGCATTACTCAAGCTGAAAGAACTGAAGAAAATATGCAAGCCTCAAGTTGCAATAGTGAAGGATTCTATGGGGAAAATATTAAACAATGCATCGAAAGAAGATGGAAGGAATACACAGAGTCATTATTACCAAAAAGAATTGCTCGACATTCAACCATTTCAAGAGGTAGTATATGATCAGGAACCGATGGTACTGAAGGAAGAAGTCCAACCTGCACTGAAGGCATTGGTGAAAAACAAGGCTTCAGGAATTGACGGAATATCAGTTGAGATGTTTCAACAAACAGATGCAGCACTGGAAGTGCTTACTCGTGTATGCCAAGAAATTTGGAAGACAGCTAGCTGGCCAACTGAGTGGAAGAGATGCATATTTATGCCTGTTCCCAAAAAAGGTGATTGGGCTCATTGTGGAAATTATCGAACAATATCATTAATATCACACACAAGTAAAATTTTGCTGAAGAGCATTCACAAGTGGCTGCAGCAATATGTCAACAGGAAATAGGCCAGACTCAGAAGATGGTGTGGAACCAGGGATATCATTGCTGATGTCAGATGGATCCTGGCTGAAAGCAGAGAATACCAGAAAGATGTTTACCTGTGTTTTATTGACTATGCAAAGGCATTCGATTGTGTGGATCATAACAAATTATGGATAACATTGTGAAGAATGAGAATTCCAGAACACTTAATTGCGCTCATGAGAAACCTGTACACAGATCAAGAGGCAGTTGTTCGGACAGAACAAGGGGATACTGCGTGGTTTAAAGTCAGGAAGGGTGTGCGTCAGGGTTGCATCCTTTCACCATACCTAGTCAATCTGTATGCTGAGCAGATAATCTGAGAAGCTGGACTATATGAAGAAGAAAGGGACATCAGGATTGGAGGAAGACTCGTTAACAACCTGAGATATCCAGATGATACAGCCTTGCTTGCTGAAAGTGAAGAGGACTTGAAGCACTTACTGGTGAAGATCAAAGACCACAGCCTTCAGAATGGATTACACCTCAACATAAAGAAAACAGAAATCCTCACAACTGGGCCAATAAGTAACATCATGATAAAAGGAGAAAAAATTGAAGTTGTCAAGAATTTCATTTTACTTGGATCCACAATCACCCATGGAAGCAGCACTCAGGAAATCAAAAGACACATTGCATTGGGCAAATCAGCTGCAAAAGACCTTTTTAAAGTGTAGAAAAGCAAAGATGTCACCTTGAAGACTAAGGTGTGCCTGACCCAAGCCATGGTATTTTCAGTCACATCATATGCATAGGAAAGCTGGACAATGAATAAGGAAGACCAAAGAATTGACACCTTTGAATTGTGGTGTTGGCAAAGAATATTAAATTACCATGGATTGCCAAAAGAACCAACAAATCTGTCTTGGAAGAAGTACAACCAGTATGCTCCTTAGAAGGAAGGATGGCGAGACTACGTCTTAACATACTTTGGATGTGTTGCAAGGAGGGGTCAGTCCCTGGAGAAGGACATCATGCTTGGTAAAGTACAGGGTCAGCGAAAAAGAGGAAGACCCTCAACGAGATGGATTGACACAGTAGCTGGAACAGTGGGCTCAAGCATAACAACGATTGTGAACATGGCGCAGGACCGGGCAGTGTTTTCGTTCTGTGGTTCATAGGGTCGGTATGAGTTGGAACTGACTTGGCACCTAACAACAACAGCAACAGTGTTCAGAGGTGAAGAGCCCTGCCCAAGGTTACCTGACCAATAGGTGGCAGAACCTAGACTCCAAATCCTGTGCTCTTTCTATTGCTTTTTCTTAAAATTGCAAACTTAACCTTTATAGAGGGATACTCTAATGAGCTGATCAGCACTAACATTTTGTCAGTTGGTTTGTGGTTATCCAAAATTTTCTATGTTAGGATTTAGCAATCTACATAGTTGACCTCAGGGACTTCAGGTGTCGCTTGTTCAGTATGTACAAACCAGTGGTTCTCAACCAGAGGTGATCTTCCCTACCCAGGCAACATTTGGCAAAACAAACATTTTTGGTTATCACAGCAGGGAGGGCGGGGGTGTGCTGCTGACATCTAGTAGGTAGAAACCTGGGATGCTGAAAAAAAATCTCACAATGTACAACAAAGGATTATTTAGCCCAAAATGTCAATAGTGCCAAGATTAAGAAATCTTATTTTAGTTTTAGATTAATAAAATTTTTAGTCTTACCACTGCTTAGAACATCTATCAAGTTAGACAGTCTTTTGAAAAGACATGGTGGTTTGATTTAGACAGCAAATTACCATTATACAGTGATAAAGCAAAGAAAATGTTACTAAAACCTTTACTGAGGCATCTAAAATAGATACTGAAGATCATTAACAAGATAACTAAGGTATCTTTGAGCCTTGTGAAAATAGAAACCTTTGATGTTCTCTTTAAATACTATTTGGACCAAGCAGAATCCTGACATTGTGCTGAACAGGCCCAAAATAAAGCTGATTGAGTTGATTATTTGTAAACTCACATATGCCAGGACTTAGGATTGTTCCACTGTCAGCAAGAGGTAATATGATCTCTATTATCATTTTGGAAGCAAAAATGTCAAAGGAGTAGGCACCTTTGAATGTGAAATATGAAATATGTGCATTCATAGGCAGGATGCCCCATGTCACTTCTCTGTAGGAGGGAATGAAAGAGAGCTACCACAGATCCACCGTTCTACCTCGGTATGCAGGTTTCTAGTTTTCCCAGAAATATAGTTAAAAGAGATCCAAGAGCTTTGCTCAGGCTTTCTTAATAGTTAATTATAAAATGTCATGAAACCTTTCAGAGTACAGTTTTAAACTATAGGACAAAAAAAGAGAAGTAAAAGGTGACTAGTCTAAGACAGAAAACCAAAAAACCCGTTGGCTGACGAGTCGAATCCAAGTCTGAACACTCTTCATCCTGTAGCTCTTGCTGCCCCTTTCCAGGAAGAGCCAATAATATGGCAGGTGTCCGAGCTCTGCTCTAGAAAAGCTGGGCAGGGAATTCTTGTCCTCCACACTTGTACATTTGATTAAATTGAATGGAGGCTTGTTGTGTGATTTTTGTTAATGGATTAGTCCAGGTGTTCCGTTGAACACTGCTGCAGAACTACCTAGAGTAGATTTCCTTTATGTAATAGATTGCAGTCTACTTGTTCATGGTCTGGTCATTCGTTTACATATGGCTGGGTCTGATTCTTTATGGGAACTAATGTGCCTCTCTCTCTCCTCTCTATTTAAATAGCTGTAAATACCTTGACTGAATCAACTTTGAAGAATGTCCCTCAAGTGGTAAATGTGCAGGAATTGAAGAATAATCCTACAGCCTCCTCTGCAGCAATGGGGTGTGTTACTAGTTTTCAATTCTTTTCTTTTTTTTTTAAACCAGTAAATTACTCTGTAGTAGGGATGAGCTGCCTGTAGGGTGCAGCATTGCTGCTGCCACAGTGTAAAATTTTTTCTGCAGAAGCCTTAGGCTGTAAGGGGGATGTACAGCCAATCCTGCATATACAATATACAGTTGGGTTTTCTGGGGATTTGGCTCTTCAGCTTGCCGATCACAGTTGCTGCATAAACCTTTAAAGTCTATCTTAGTGATGTGTACTGAGTTTACTCTTTGCCATGTGTAAGTCTCCTTGGGTAAATATTATAGTTAAGTCTGGGTATATAGTTTGTTTTTTTTTTTTAAATGCTCTTGGTGTTCTGGAGTGGACACTTCGGGACTAACGCAGACTATTGATTCAGATAACTCAGTGATGATCTTGACATTGACTATCTTCTCCCTCACTTCTTCTCTCTAGGTATTTCTCATCTGGCAAGTTTCATTTGCTTTTTGTATGAAAAAATAATCTTATAAAGGAAAGCAGCTCTGTGTAGAGACCCCCAGCTTCTCTTCCATGCCATGTTTGATACAGGGCCATATTCGTGTTTTATCCAAATCTGTGTTCACAATTCAAGGTGCTGCCTCCTTCCCATGATGCTGTGCTGCAGCACAGCTTGCAGAATATGCCCATGCCCTGTTTTGCTCTGCACATTTTGTAGCCTTGATCCATTTGGTCCAACCAGCCTCCTGTGGCATGGGGGAAAGTTGGCTGACATTCCCTCAGTTTGAATGTGGAGGTTGTGAGAACCATTGTCATTCAGGGGGTTAGTGTATGCTGCCCATGATTAGTCCAGTGGCAAGAATAGCAGCCACAGACCTTGAGGGTTTTCCACAACATGCCAGCTCCCCACTGCCCCCAGAAGAGCAGTTCTGTTCATGGTTCCATTTTCGCTTTATCAAGTGGCCCTATTTCACGAGTCCACTGGCGTTCTCTTTCCCACTTTGGTTCACTTATCAATGTGGCTGTTCCAGGAATTTTTCAGTTATCTCAGGGCCATCCTGACAGTCAAAAAGCAAAACAAGCTTACCCGCTTTCCTGTCTTGATAGTGACCTTGGAGCCTTGGTATGCTGTTTAGACCAAGATGGTATTTGTGGTCGTTGTGAACTTTTCAAGGGAAAGAACTATGTCTTAGAGAGTTTTGGAATCTTACCCAGATCCCTAGTGTAGGGAAGGCTAGGAAAAGCCACTGAAAAGCAGAATGTTATGGGAAAATCCAGCTTGTGGTGAAAGAAATATGGTCTGTTATTTCTGAGATATTTTAGCCATTAACTTATGTATGAGAAGCACCTTGGTCATTTCACTTTACCTTTTCTCAGGCTTTGTTTCTCTGAAATGGTTGATCTGAGCTGATCTTTGATAAGGGATTTGTTAGAGGAGTAATTCCATTAGTTGATGGCTTTTTTTCCTTTCCTGATTTAAAGATGTTGACTCTACTTTAAAAATAATAGCTATAGTAATATCCATAGATGTTTAGAATAAAAACTTAAATCCTTTCATTTTTTGAATTATTTTTATTACAGATGTTCATTGTGTTGAAGATACTATGAAAAACACAGTTAAAAAGAAAAAAATTAAAATCACTTTTAATCCCACCACAAATGTGTAATCACTACATTTTTTAAAGTCTTTTTTCTGTGAAAATTTAGTTTTTAAAGTAAAATTTGAATCATGTTGCTTTGTAACTTCCTTTTTCAGCTTAATCATGAAACTTTATTGTTAAGATTTTCTACGTCATTAAAAATTCTTACGGAATCCTACTTTCATGTTTAATATAAACCCGTTGCTGTCAAGTCAGTTGCTACTTATTCTTTTAAAAGATCTAATGCAGTTTCAGCTTTTATTTAAGTTATTTGGCATCTAGACATTCATGCAGGAACTACAGTTCGATTTGACAGACTTTTAAATGATGTTTTGGATATTTGAGTTTTCAGAAACTTAAAATTTACCAATAGGGGACCACAGCTCAAAGTTCTGATCTCCACTGACAGAAGAAACTCCAAAAATGAACTGATGGCTTTTGTTTGCAATATCTTCTATTATTTTCTTCACTTTTTTCTTTTAATTTCTGTTTCCTCAATTGCTCTTATTCAATTGTCCTGCCCGTTTGCCTAGCCTTTAAAATTTTTACCAAAAATTCACTGCTCATTAAGTAATAACTTTAGTAACTTTCACAATTTGTATCCACTGTAACTATCATATCTGAATTTATGTAAAGATGTGTCATAATGATTAGATTTATCTAAATAAAATGTAACCGGGTCCCTCTTTTTTAAAGCCCTTTAAAATGTTGAAGTAGGTGAAAGAACAAGTAATTGACCCCTTTGACAACAATAGGATGAATATTTACTTTGTTAAAGTTCATTAAGGATCACTGAGAAAGAGCCTGGGTGACATCTTAATGCTTCGTAATCTTAACAACTCAGTTTTGTAATTGCATTGAGAGTACACATCCCTGGCACAGGTGTGTGTTTATCTTCCTGTCTCAACACATAGTGCTGATAAAGTGTGGCAAAACAGAGAAAAACATGACCCTTCTGTTTTCAAGGCAATCTTTGAAATAAATTTGTTGTAGCATTTCACCATGTTTATCATATTTGATATTTTCATCTTTAATTGTTTATTATTTTTTTCCCAGGGTAGTTTGGGTGATGGAGAGTCAGAAGATTTAGAGTCTGTTGGAATTGTTTTTCTCCAAGAACTTAATTTTACTACCCTTACTGACCTTACTGTGTCTCCATTTCTTATTTCTAAAGCAGGAACCCTAGGTCAGCCAGTAATGGAAATGCCACCTGTAGATGCATGCAGTCGATATATGTCCCTTTGGTGCCTGTTACAGTTCTGTTTTCTGCTTTCAATGTCTAGTCGTTTGATTTTTTTTTCCCCCAATTGTAGAATAGAGTGTTTGGAGGTTAATTTCTGATGATGTCTTACAGGTCCATATTGCTAGAAAGCAGATTAATCATCCAAAATATGGTAACTCTGAATTTGGCTTTTCCATCTTCTCTTGAACATTTCTGGCTGTTGATTTTCATTGCACTTGTTCATGATTGTGCACAAAACTTTGAACATGTTCATTTGGTAGCATACTGTTCTTTTTGTTGTCACTCTTGGATCATGGTGGAGAGTTCCCGGATCAGATTAGATCAGTTGGTTTGTTGGCTGATTGCACTGAACAGCATTTCTCTGCAGGGTTGTCCCATGACCCAGTGTGTTGGTACTGTGAATTCTAATCTTGTGTGTTTGGGGATTTAGAATACCCAAGAGGTATATAGCATTATCACAAGTAAGTAGAACAATAATTATACTCCATCTAATTTATGCATGATTTAATTAACCGTCAAGTCAACTAAATTTTGGGTATAAAGAAGGTCTAAAAATTGGATAAATTACTTTTGTTTTCTTTCTTGTTTGTCTTTGAAAAAGGATAAACTATTTTCATTCCCTTGTGATTCTCATGAGTGCAAACCATTTCTCTAACCTAGTCTGCTATGTCTTCCCAGAGATTCCTTGGGTTCCAGCAATTTTGTTCACACATTCCTTTTCTCTGTTGGAGATTCAGGTGAGGTGAGGTGGGAGTGCTATACCTGTGTACCTGCTTGGTAGAATATCTCAGGGGGACAGTGATGTGTTTTCCAGAGAGATCCACATTTATAGCTCCTTCTGGCTTAAGTAGAAAAATAAAAGGGGTTTGTTTCATTGAAAATAAATGCTTTTTTTTCTTCTCTCTCGACCTGATTAGGAAGATTCCTATGTTATTCCAGTAGAGAATTCTGACTTGCTTATAAGGATTGTTAAATTGTTTGATAATTTTCTTCTGCAAGTCATGGGCCTATCTTTGTGTTTCCTCTTCCAAGTTAACTTTCTGATAGAAAAATGTTTATCCTCTCTAAAGCTGGAGAGAGTTCTGAAAACTAAGAGATCTGTTGGCTGCCATTATACATACCAGTCAAAGCAACTTCTGTCTGAGGACTTTGAGCAGATAAATTGATTGAAGTAACTGCCCAGGAACCAAGGATAGAGCTTTTGTCTGTGATTGCATTAACAGGTGATTGATTAGTTTCTGTTCCCAGGCATTTGATTAGGTTCTGTTCCCATGCATTTGATACTAAGTAATTATTGAAATGACAGTTCTCTGTATATGGTGTTCAGGCTTGCCTGTGTGACATTTTGTGTTTTGTTTACAAGAGATGGTGAGAGCTCTTTCTGCAAATAGTGGGTGCACTTTTCATACTGTAGCAAAAGTGCAGGAAGAAAGCAGAACAGTGGTACCTGGTGAGCATGGGACTCTCTCCTGCCAGAGCTCTTGGGGGCAGTGGTGCATAGGGACTACTATAAGAAGCTGAAATATTTTCTTTGGGCAGCACCATACTTGGCAGCAGATTGTATACATCCCATAATCCTGTTAACATTTTCTCAGGTTTGGAAAAGAGCCCCACATGGTTTAGAATTAGGGAGTAAAGAGTTTACTCTCCAGATAAGAAAAGTATTTACTTCTAAATAATTTTTTTTTTCCCCTTAGGATTGCAAGAGGAAAATAAGTCTTAAGGTTCACTGCTTTGACCTTTATGCTATAGCCCCAAATCAATTAAAGAATATGTTCTTCAGTCAGAAAAATGTCAAATGAATTTGGTTGGGATCCAAGAATGTGTTCTTCAATCAGAAAAATGTCAAATGAGTTTGGTTGGGGTCCCAGATACCTGTTTTCTACCCAAAACAGAAAGTTGGCTCAAGGATGGATGTTGTTTTCTTCCAGTCATGCTTTTCTCTAAGTGTATGCTTTGTGTGTCCTTTAGTTCCTCAGTACCATACTCTACAGCCAAAGCACCCCACCCAGTGTTGACCCCAGTGGCTTCTAACCAAGCCAAGCAGGTAACTTTTACTGATTTTTACTTTGTTAACAGCCATCCAGTGTCTGTCTTTGCAACTGAAGATAATACTGCTTTAAGTCCTGACTTTGTATAAATGAACTATAAGTCTGACAAAGACTTGTGATCCTTTCCCCATGATTTGTGCTGATCTTGACATGGATGTTAACCATGGTAGGTCAGTTAGGACCTCATATTGTCTTCAGAGGCCATTTGACATTCTGCACCTAGTAATCTTCGGTCATAATTCTAACACCTTATATTTGTATGGGGTATTTTGGCTTATTGTATTCTTTCATTTACCTCAGTTGGTTCATACAACCACTATGTGCAGTAAACAGGAAAGGTGTTTAGATATGTTTCACTAATGAAGAAACCTAGGTTCAAGTGGCTAATGCAAGCTCACATGATCAGTAAATGGTGGAACCAGAGCTGGAATCCAGGTCTTCCAACTTTTCCCTGTCCATTGCTTTTTTTCTGCTCCACCATACAGTATTGGTGTTTAGGAGATGGGTATCTTGTTTTTTCCTACAATCCCTGTTTTTCAGAGCTTACATATTTTTTAGTGATGTTTGTTATGTCTAGCTTCAGGCTTTTGCCGATAAACATCGTCTCTTACAAAAATAGGTTATGTGGTAAACAGTTAAACAATCCAGAAGAAAATAACAGGAGATGACTGGAAGGTAGATCAAACTATACCTGCTACCTTTGAAACTTTTCCTAAGAAAATGAGGTTTCTATGCTACTGTTATAGCTGTCTCTGAGATGAGTAACTTTAGATTGTTTGAGATCAGAGTTTGAGATTGAAAATCAGAACTTGCCTGTTGAGTTCTTACACGTGACTCTCTTTCTTAGTCTGCCATAACTTAAAATGGCATTTAAGCATTTAGTCATTCTTTTGGAGGTTTTCATGTTTGCTGCAGAGCACACATGATAAGGCATAAATCATAACACAAGAATGAAGGGGCATTGAATGGATATGGGTAAGTGAAAGGTTTTGTTTTTTAACCTTATTATAAATTCACTGAGAGGCAGACTGTTTCATTCATTTACTTATTCATCCATTCGTCTGTCTACCAAATATTCAAGTGCCAAGCGCTGTGCGAAGCACTGGGAAAATAGCCGTGAACTAGACAGGCATGATTCTGCCTTCTTGGAGCTTGCAGAATATCCATATTTTCATCTTCTAATACGAGCTTACATTTGGTAAGCATTTTAAAATGATGACTTAAATTGGGTCTTTTTTTCCTTTTGGTAATTAAGTTAAATAAGTGTTTGTGCTTGCTTATGTTAAATTATGTTATCATTTCACATGTTCCTCTATTCCAGAGGTAATTAGTGGTTTAATATAAATATTTTTCTTATGTTCTGTTATAGGGTTCTCTAATAGATTCCTTAAAGCCATCTGCCCCCATACCAGCATCCAGTCCATTGTCATCTGGTGACAAAGCTTCAGGTCAGTTTGCATTTTTGTTTCAGTGAAAATAAAGCTGAAAGAAGAGCTCTGCAATAGAGTTTATTGTTCTAGATCAAAGAGGCAGTTGACATAGGAAATCAAGTAAAGAGATCATATTTGAAGGTCCTCAGTTGATTAAGAGTCTCCAGGAAATCAGTGAGCCCTTCAACAGCTATGTAGAACTTAAGTTTGAAAAACTTTACAGTGCTAGAAGAAAACCTTCCTTTAAATGCTTTTCCTAAAAAGGAGTAATAGTATTGTTTTCTCCTGGGTTGCTAGGTAATCAAGGTTTAGAACAGAATATGAATACTATATCAGAATGTTGCAATCTTTCTTCTACTAAAGGGAATCAAAAATCCGCTTGGTTTACAGTGACAATTTACAAGCCTGTAAAATACAGAAAACAGATCTGCTACAATCTAAGATCTCAGTAAATATATCAATACTATGGATTTTATAACTTCACATTCTTCCCCCCAACACTCACTCAAGCTTAATTATTCTTAGATAACTGATTTTTTTTTATAGTCACCATAGTGGTTTTGACCAGGAGTCCATATTGCCCAAGTCATCTTGAAGCAGAAGAATGCTTTTACTTGTAACTTAATTTTGATATGAAGTCTTCCTCAATATCTCCTTTTGTAGAATCCTTTTTTTAGCCACCTTATTTGGCGTATATTACCTTCTGCTTCGTGGATCTTGTGTCACCTGCAATATTGCATTTTCACCACACTTTGGAGTCTGGCTTTTATTTTAATTCATGCTCTCAAGTGGATCTTCAAGCAAATTCTGTTAGAGACCTTGGACTTCACACATTAACAGCCTTCTTTGCATAATCTCTACTCAGTAATACAATCATCCTAACTTCCTCTATAATTAAACGCTTTCTGATTGGATATTAAGTTTATCTTCAGTAAATAGTCCTTGTACTCAGAAGAAAAGCATTCATTGTGTAAGCCAGAGTAGTAGTATTGTGGAATTGCCAGAGACTTTTGAATCATTTAGGGTTCAAATTAAATTTACTTCCATTTCTGGCTCATATCTTAGAAAAAGGTTTTGAATGATCATATGTAGTAATTCTTTTTGAGGACTTTATTGGAGAACCTTTTGTCACTCTTGAAGTATTTAAGTAAATCAGGGAAATCCAAGGGACTTCGTTTCATGCGTGTCTTGTGCAATTAGTATGACTTACAAATAAATTTCTGAGATTTATTACTCAGTGATGATCGAGAAACATTCTGTTTACTTCTGTTTTCAGTTGCTGGCTAATGAAGATTTAGAAAAGGACTTATTTTTGCTAGGAAAATTTCCTGAAAAATATTTCCCTGAAAAAATATAATTTGAAAGTTTGAAAAAGTTTCTTTAAAAAAGCATTTCAAAACCTCTAGAGAATAGTTCTCTTATTTCTTCGTAATGGAAATACCTTCATTGTTTTTTTGATTATGAAACTATTACATGTCCACAAAAAATTTATGTGGTATAGATACAATGTAGAAAGCGAAAGCTGCCCTATAAATTCCATAACCAGAAATAACAGTCCTTGACAGTTAGATGTATATCTCTTGAGGTTTCTTCATTGTTTTTTTAAACAAAAATAAGCATATCCTGTATATACTGATTTGTAATTTTTCCTTCCCATCCCCCACTTAAAATAAATATCTTGTTCACCTTTCCAGGTCTGGTACAGTTCTATCTCATTGGTTATAATGACTGCTTAGGGCTTCCATTGTAAAATTGCAGCCTGTTAAATTGTACCAGTAGTTTAGATTGTTTCTGATTTTCAAGATTATAAGCAATACTGCATTGAGCATCTTTGTACATGCCACATTGTATTTCAGTTGTTTAAAACAATATTTTTACTAATATCTACCCCTACTCATTTAAAGAGTAGGACTTTTTATTATTGTTTGGTTTGATTTGATTTGGGTTTTTTATGTAATTTTCCCACCTCCACCCCTCTTTTAAAGTAGAGTAACAGGACGAATATTAAAGATTATACCCCAAACTATTAAAATGTAGTTGCATTGAAATTGATTATGGGGAAAATGATGGATTGTACTCTTAACTTTCTACACATTTCTATATTACAACAATCATGTGTTACTTCTGTAATTAAAAAAGAAAACTATTATTTGTTGAGTATATAAAATCTACTATGGAAAATACAGAAATGCATATAGAGAAAGCATATAAAACCAAAATTGAAATCCCTTGCTGTTGAGTCAATTCCAACTCATAGCAACCCTACAGGACAGAGTAGAACTGCCCCATAGAGTTTCCAAGGAGCACCTGGTGGATTCGAACTGCTGACCTTTTGGTTGGCAGCCGTAGCACTTAACCACTGCACCACCAGGGTTTCCTGAGAAAGCATATAGTCAGCTATTAAGCTATTACTTGGAGATATTTAGCATATTAACCTATTACTCTTTGGATTTTTTTTCCTTCGGTATGTATTAATTTTCATTAATTATATAACTGTGTACAAGTTTGTATTTATATATATATATATGTGTAATTTTTTTTTTGCTTAGCCACACATTATAAGCATTTTCCCCACACTGTTAAAACCTAGAAGAATATACTTTTAAAGCTTTAAGCTGCACTAGGATTATTTTGATGTCTTTTGTGGAAAGGAGAGTTTGGCATGTCTTATTTTGGAATTGACATTGACAGAGCCAAAGAGCAAGATCAGAGATCTTGAACACGAGTTAGGCAATACGCTCACTCCCTGTGACCCCCTGACTTATCGTGGAATGCACATGAGTTCCTCAAAAGTGAAGCTGCACCTCTCAGCAGTACCACACAGGCTGTGCTGCAGGGAATCACTAACTGGAATGGTGTTTCTAACTGACTTTTTAAAATGTTTTTATTTGTTTCAATAATTTCAGGGCCAGGGACAGCCAAGATAGAAACAGCTGTGACGTCTACCCCATCTGCTGCTGGACAGTTCAGCAAGACTTTCTCATTTTCTTCGTCAGGGTCAGTAATGAACTGAAGTTTTGTGGCAGATTACCAGCAACCTTATAGAGAGTGTCCCCAGATCGTATGATCAGTAGGGGTTTTGTTGTTGTTTTGTTTTCCATTTAAAGTGTGGAGTAAAACAGGTTCTTCACTGTTCACAGGGTTATTTCTGAGTTGCAAAAATTATCTACCTGTTCCCCAGTTTTTAGTAATTCCTGTATTCCCCCATTCAATCTTGGCTGCCACAATCAAACAGACAGAAAGTGGGAAGAGGAAACATTTTTCTTGCATCTGTAGTGGAAGCCTTACAAGCAGAGATTAACTGTTCCAGGTCTATCAAATAGATGCATAAGCAGTAGGTATATTTATGTGCTTATTAAATGTACATGAGCCCAGATTTCTTATTGTTGCAGTAGTACATCTGAAAATAGTGACAGTATCTTAATGTCCTAATATAAATCTATTTTCCCTTTGAGATTCAAGTTTATTGCATATGTTACTACATATTTGTTTATTTGTTTTTATTTTTTGGGGTAAACTTCATTTTCTTTGGGTAACAGGTCTCGGTTTAATTCAGTAGTTAGTCTAGTTTATCACAGTAAGATTTTCATTCTTAGGCTGTTTGGGAGCTAGATGTGACATTTAAATTGACTTTACTGCGTTGAGAGTTCAATATACTAAACTTAGAGGAGGTAATGAAAGATAGTAGCTATTTGAACATTTGGATTTTATATGGATGTTGGGAAATCTATTTCTGTTTCTCTTTAAGCAAAGATGACTATATTTGTAAAATTCAAGGGTCATTTTTAAAAACAAAAGAATTTTCTAAACAACATTTCAAGTGAGCTTTCATTAACCTAGGCCTGAATATGCCTTTCCTTTGAAGGCGAGTTTCTCTGGATGCTAAAGCAGGCTCTTAGAAGCACTCATGTGGAAATCTGTGAAAGTTCCCAATGTGTTCCCTTCCCTGCAGTGATGGAGTTAGACTCTGTGTAGCTGAGAGTAAAACCTATCAAAAGATTTTTTTACCATTAAAGGGTTGTGTGTTCAGTTCCATTAGAAAAGCTTCATAAGCACTTTCAGTTTGTGCTTTTGTAATTGAAATCGTATTAACCACATTCTTTTTTCCCTGATGTTAATGTTTCTTGAATGTCCTTCATCCTAACACTTTGGAAGAAAAGAGAGTGTTAGAAAATACTTTTAAGGGAGGAAATTGTGTGTTACATGTATTGTTTTTGTTATAAATCATTATGTTTTTTATACTTACCAAAGGTAGTTTGGAGCATATTTTTAAAGAGTTGGTCAATGCCAAGAAGTAATGCATCCCTTACAAATGCTAACATAATACCTCTGTGAAATCATACTCTTCATTCCTTTTTTAAAGTAAGCTGGGCAGATTTGGGCCATTGGGTCAATGGTTTATCTCTATTAGATAAAATTTCTTCGTCTAGGTTAAGGCCTGCTGACAAAGAAGAGGATTTTTTTAAAATATGATAAAATGTTTAAAACGTCTTCTAGATGGTCTTTGTCCATTTGAAGAAAGCAATGATGGGTAGAAGATCTAAATCCTTACTTTACTTAACTGTGTTTGGCATGGTTGATCCCTCATGTTTAAATACTTTATTTCATTTCAAATTTACTGTCTGAGCTTTTAGCACAGTGAATAGCTGTTCTGATTCACAGTTGTGCTGAATTTTCCTCTTTGGCTCTGGTGTCTTTACTCACAGTGTAAAGAAAATGGACAGAAGAAGAAAGGAGATGATGAAAGGAGTCAGAAATGTTTTTTAACCAAATTTTTCCAGCCTAGAACTGAGACATTTGTCAAAATGGCAGAGTCAGTGGCTTCTAATATTTCATGCTGTTCATCATCTCTCCTACTAGTGTAGGGCTCTTCTGACATGCTGTTCCATTGTGGGGTGGATTATAAGAGTCTCACCCTAATCCAGCCACTTCTTATGTTGCCAGCCTTTTCTTCCACTACTTCACTAGGCAGACCATCTGCTCTAACCACCATTTCCAAGTGCACATTTCTACTGCATCTCTGCTCATGTTCTTTGTCTCCTTTGCTTTACTTGGAATAGGTCTCCATCCAAACCTCTGGATGGCTGGACCTCTCCAAGGCATTCTCAACTGCTACCACCTTTTTACGTCATCCACAAGTTGCCTCCCTCTGTTTAGAGATCTTGGAGCATTTACCACTTCTGAGATATGTACTTTTACTCTGTTGTTTATCTTATAGATTGTAAATTCCTCGAGAGCAGATTGAATGCATTATAAAAGGGAGTATTAAAAGGGCAGTATTATGCCTTAGGTGTGTTCCTTTTTAACTTCTCTTCTTCCACTCCCTAGGAATGGCTTTAATTTTGGGATACTCGCATCAACACCAGCTTCTAATTTTACTGCTGCCCAAGGTACAGTCTCTGCATTGCATAGCTTTATTTTTGTGTTTTCCTGGAACAAGTGCAGGTTATTTTTGTAGAGATGTGTTGACATTTCACCTGCTGCTGAGTCTTGGTTAAAGTATCTGCAGTTAAGTTTGGTGTTAAAATAGTACATTAGAATTATGTTCAATTTAGGAAACTTATGCAAAGGATTTCTGGCTATTTTTGTAATTAAGAACAAGGAAAGGATTTGCTTTTGGAAGATCAAGGCAATGCGTTAACATGTTACTGTTAACGAGTGAATTAAACTTTCTCCATCTTTTTCATCTGTACTTTTAAAATTTCATCAGTTTGTAGGGCAATTCCATAGAGCAAGATAGACATAGTACTAAAGAAAAACCTAACTCATCTTTTTTCCTTTGTAACATTTCAGTAAACACACTGGTCCCATGCATGCTTTTACAAATCCATCAGCTAGCATGTTCTTAATGTTTTAAAGAATCTGAGATCTAAAAAGAAATCAAATGTATTTTTAAATGCCCCCCAGTTTTGCAGTTTAAGTAATTAAATTTATTTTTCTTCTGTTAAAGAAAGCTTTTATTATAAAAGTAATGTGTCCTTCTTGAAGAAAATATGGAGATATAAAAAAGCATAAAGGAATTAAAAATCACCTTATGCCCTCAGTGATAACTGATAATTCTGCCATATTTCCTTTTGGGATTTTTGTCTTCTGGTGTTTTTTCTTTTTTTCCATGTAACATAATCTCTTGAGAATTTTCTAATATAATTTTAAAATCTTGTATAAATATCACTCTTTAATGGCTAAATAGTTTCTATCTTGTGGATATGCTGTAATTTATTTAACCATTCAGCTGTTGGACTTTTAGGTTATTTCAGGGTTTTCCCTATCATAAAACATAACAGCCATCTTTCATTTATTACTCAACAAGTATTTTTTAAGAGTGTTCTGTGTGCCATGCCAAATGGTAGGAGTTTCTTAGTAAGTTACTTAAAGAGAAATTAGGGAGCTGAAAGCATAGCAGACTTTCTAAACCTGATTTGTGTGTGGTACTTAAAGCGTTGATGATTTTATTCCTTTCTCTTTAAAACATTCTTGAACTTGTTTTTTAACCTTTGCCCTCTTAGATGTGGCAGAATACCCTCAACGGCCCACCTCCTCATCAGTCTCATTTTCTAGAGGAAAAACAACTCAGTGATACAAAAAGATTGAAGAAGAACCAAATAGCCGTCTAAAATCGTAGATAAAATAGTAATAAAATACAATAGTAATTCTGTAAACATTTTAATTAAAACAAGAGCAATCCAAAACCATAAACTATTCAATTTAGCACCCCTGATGCAAAGAGGTCTTTCTGGAAATTGCACACAGGTAGTAGGAGCTTGGCAGTGTCCCCAAGAAGCCAGACTTCCTAAAACAATATGGAGTTAGAAGCATCAATAAACGCTTGCAATAAGCTAATTTTGGTCTATAAATATCAACTTTTAGTCACTCTGATTTATTGAGTACGTACGGTTTGACTAGGCATTGTCATGAGTGCTTTAACTGTATTTCATTTAATCTTTGTAACAACTAACTCTCTGAGGAGGGTGATCTTACTGTCTCTCTTTTCCAAATGGGGAAACTGAGGCCCAGAGAAGTCAACTAACTCTTCTAGTAAGTGGCAGAGCTCCTGGCTCTAGAGCCCATGTTCTTGGCCGCTAGGCCGTATCTCCTTTATATAAATCACTTGCTTTGTAGAGCACTAGTAAGCAACCCTTAATTGTGTGTAAAAATGAATGTCTGTGGATTGACACTTTATTTGCCCATAAAAAACAAAGGAAAAACTTCTGTTTTGGATCAATTTCTGGTCTATCAGGAGGTCCCTTGATAGGCTGTAGAACTTTGCTGAGGATATTGTTGAGGAAGGCACACATAGTCAGAAGGATGTAAGAGAAAATGCCTTTTTATGTCTCTTTTGGGATAGTATGTTATTTTCATGTATTCTAGGTATCTTGTATTTATTTGTTGTGATTTAATGATCATCAAAAGAATATTAGCTCCTTTTGGCCTCAGTAAGATGATTCAGACAGAGCCTAATATTCCTGTGGAGAAGCACTCATTGTATCCTCTCCAAAGAAAACTACTGTATTAGAACAAACTATCCCTGATTTTATAAAGGAGGATAGAAACTTTGGCCTAGAAATAGAGTCAGTGGAAATGTGATAGGACATACTTTGCTATATCTAACCCATTTCCTAACTTCTTTTTCTTGCTAGGGGCAACACCCCCCAATAAAGAGTCAAACCAGCTCGATGCATTCTCATTTGGTGGGGTAGGCAAACCTTTTTATGAGACCACTCCTGAAAGCACACCTCCTTCAGGAATCACATCGTCATCGAACACTGCCGGAGCTGCTGTTGCTTCTTCAGGAGAGTTTGTTCTGTCTAACAGCAGACTTGTGGCACCTTCTGGAATTGCTCTTTCCACAGCCTCTAGCAAGCTAGAAACTCCTTCATCAAAGCTGGGAGAGCTTCTGTTCCCAAATTCTCTGGCTGGAGAGACTCTAGGAAGTTTTTCAGGACTGCGAGTTGGTCAAGCAGATGACTCTACAAAGTCAGCCAATAAGGCTTCATCCACAAGCCTAACTAGTGCACAGTCAACCAAGACTTCAACCGTATCTTCAGGGTTTAGTTTTACTGGCCCTCCAATGTTAGGGAAGCACGTGGAGCCCCCTGTGACTTCCTCTGTGACCTCTACCACAGTAGCACCACCAGCAGCAGCCAGCACAAGCACCAGCAGTTCCTCAACTGGTGTTTTTGGCAGCCTGCCGCTCACCAATGCAGGTTCCTCTGGGGTAATCAATTTTGGTGGGACTTCTCTAAGTGGTGGCAAGGCTAGTTTTTCATTTGGAAGCCAACAGACCAGTAGTGCAGTGACCACATCTGTCCCATCATCAGCTACAACTGCCACTGCCCTGCCTACATCATTCCCCACATTGTCACTTGGTAACCTCCTGAGTTCAGCGTCCACTACCACCCAGCCTGTGTCCTCTGGTAAAAACACAGAGGAAGTCATGTCGTCAGCTCTGCCTGAGAAGCCAGGCAGCAGTGAGGTTGTAGCATCAACACCCTCACTTCTAGGGCAGCAACAGTCAGCACAGCTTTCCCAGTCTCCTCTGCAAACTTCTGACTCTGTTAAAAAAGAGCCTGCTCTTGCCCAGCCCGCTATCAGCAACACCACCACTGCAGCATCTAGTACCAGTCTCGTAGCACCTTCTGCAGAGGCCACTCCAGCAGCCACCGGGGTCCCTGATGTTAAGACAGAGGCAGTTTCTTCAGCTTCCACTTTTTCAGTGCCCGGGCAGACTGCTGTCACAACAACTACAATCACAAGTGCAGTCCTTGTGGCTGCAGAAACATCAGGCACCCCCACAACCTCCAGCACTGTTTCCAGTATTGCTTCAAGCCCAGCTACAGAGACAGCAGTGTTTGGAACTGCCACTTCTGGCTCATCTGTCTTTACTCAGCCACCTGCTTCCAGTTCTAGCTCAGCTTTCAGCCAACTCACCAGTAACACAGCCACTGCCCCCTCCGCTACCCCTGTGTTCGGGCAGGTGGCAGTCAGCACTGCACCAAGCCTGTTTGGGCAGCAGACAGGCAATATAGTGAGCACAGCAGCCTCCACACCACCAGTCAGCAGCTCAGGGTTTGGCAGTCCAGCTTTTGGCAACTCAGCAACAGGGGTCTTTGGACAAGCGACCTTTGGGCAGGCCCCTGCCTTTGGGCAGCCTACGAGCAGCTCCGCAAGCGGCTTCTCCTTCAGTCAGTCTGGGTTCAGTTCGGTCCCTGCTTTCGGTCAATCCATTTCCTCCACCCCCACATCTACCGGTGGGAATGTCTTTGGCCCCTCCTCAAGCACCAGTAGTTCCAGCTCCTTCTCATTTGGACAGTCTTCTGCCAACACAGGAGGAGGCCTATTTGGCCAAGGCAATCCTCCTGCTTTTGGTCAGAGCCCAGGCTTTGGGCAGGGAGGGTCTGTGTTTGGTAGTACTTCAGCCACCACCACAACAGCGTCATCCACTGGGTTTAACTTTTGTCAAGCTTCAGGTAAGAATTTATGGAAGATTTTTACTTTGTACCCTTCTGTGTTGTTTGAAACCTTTATGACAAATCCGTATTACTGTATAATGAAAAGAAAGGGAACTCAAAGAAAAAGAAATCCGTAAAATCAAGAAGGGACTTTGGAGCATTTGACGTCTCATTTCTTTGGCCTAATTGGATGGATCTGCCACAGCTAACTGTAGATCTAGTTTTGTTTCTCAGCATGTTCTCCACTCAGCCACCACAGTGCCAATTTCATGGGGGAAAAAACAAGCATCTTTAGTTTAAGGTCATGGCAAGTAATTTAATGGCTCATAAATATGAAATTTTAAATTGGGAAAGAGCCTTAGAAGTCATTGTGTCCAAAACTGTCAAGCCTAGAGGTGACTGATCTAATGTTGTAGAGTGCTAATAGTGAAGCCAAAAGAATCCAGGTCTCGTCTTCTTAGCCCACTGCCCTGCTATTACTTTATATTCCTCCAACACCATTTTGCTTTTTAGGAGAACAGATACTGACATTTGTAGAGTTGGGTTTTTTCCTGTTTTTCAGTGTGATGATTTAAAAAAAAAAAAAATTCTAAATTTTACTGTTTTTGAAAGTGAAACTTAGTCCTTCACTATTGAATGTCCAATTTTAGCAGCTGCTTTTACTTCTAAAAGCCTTCAGTGGACAAGGCAATGTAAAAATCTTTTCTTAGTTTTGCTTTCTGATGGTTATCTTATGAAAGGCAATTCTTCAGCAGTTAGGCTGTAGGGGACAAACAAGGATCAATGATTTCATGATGGGTAAGATTACACAGAGCTGCTAATTCATTCCTTCGGTGATAATTTCTTTGAAAATGGTTTATAATTCATTAGAAAGAAAATGTTTTCCTTCTTTCCGTTTAGCAAGTGTTATTAACCTCCTGCTAAGTTCCAAGTGCTGTGTTCAGCTATGAGGACATGGTGGAAAAGACAGACACAGTTTTGAGATCCACCTGATACCCTGTGAAGAGGCCAGTCCACCCATTTGAATATTGGGAGATGTAATGACTTGGCCTAGAGAATGGGCAGAGAGAAGGCCTATGAGTTGTGAGTCTTAAAAGAGTAGGATATCTTGTGGTGTCTCTAGTGCATCCTCTATTCTGCAGTCAACACTTGAGAAACCCTCATGCACAGGCATTACCAAACTATTTCAACATAAATCAGAACTCCTGAAGAAATCTTCATTCATTGAGTAACTGTGCAGAACAGCACCTGAGCAGTCTGCTCCAACCCTGAGGAATTGAGACTTGCCCAAGCTCACCTACCTAGATGAATGACAGAAATGGAATAAAACTCCTGCCTTCTGACTCCTCATCTAGGGCTGTATTTTTATAGTAGATAGTTCTGCCTGATTTTCCCAGATCCGTTTCAGCCTACCACCTCAACCGTATTATGCCACCTGGAAGAAAGATAGGCTACCCTGAAAAATCTGGTATTTGAGATTCAGGGAATACCAGAGAGTAGAAATATTCATGGTATTACATCAGTCATTGGAAAGCATTCTTGGTGGCTTAAAGTATGGGGAGAGGCTATACTCTGAAAATAGACCATCTTATTAGCTCCCACTCACTTGTGATCTGGTAGGAGAAAAGGATTTAGTCCTTAGAACTTTGGAATTTATACTGTTACATAATAATTAGCAATAAAAAAGGTCTTTAAACTAGTTACTCAAAATTTTCTACATTTCCTGAATAAGGAAACAAATTTTATTTGTAAGTTCATTTATTGTGGGGTAGCTTAGCATACCTGAATGCCATTTAAAAATTTTAAAAAAAACATATCTTGGATGTTGTAAAAGACTCACCCAAACTGAACCTTTATTTCCTTTGTATTTTACAGGTTTCGGGTCTAGCAATACTGGTTCTGTGTTTGGACAGGCAGCCAGTACTGGTGGAACAGTCTTTGGCCAGGTAAGTATATGTGTGTGTCTTCATTCATATCAATATATACCAAACCCACCCACTTTTCTTCTATAAAATACAATCAGTTCATGTTGTATGTCCCATCCCAGCAAAGAGTCATTTGTAGTTCTTAAGCTCCACCCTCTTTAGCTCCCTCAGGGACACAGAAGTCTAAGCCTCTGATGTGAGAATCACTGGAATTTTGACCCTTTTGTGATAGTCCATTAGGAAAGCACTTTAAAAACACATTGCCTGATTTCCATCGATCCTTCTGCCTGTTCTGTTAGGCACAGGTTGACAGGCTAAATCCTCCCCTTGGCCTTGTTTTTTGTTTTGTTTTTAAGGTCCTTGAGTTAAGAATATGTTTATATTTTTAAATGGTAGATTAAAAAAAAAAAGAAGAAGATGGCACCAGAAACCATATATGACCCACAAAGCCTAAAATATTTATTATCTGGCTCTTTACAGAAAATGTTTGCAGACTCCTGTGCTAATCTATATGTAGTCCAGGGACTCCTTTTGGTGAACTGAGCTGTTTCAGTTTATATAGCTAGTAGTTACCTACGTGCCAGATGTAGTTCTAAGTGCGTTATGCAAATAACCTAATTAATCATCATAGCACCTCTGTAAGGTTAGGTACTAGTATTATCCCCATTGACAGATTACGACACAGGGCCTAGAGAGGTTAAATTTACTGACACGTGACACGCCAGCTGCTGTTAGCTCATAGTAACTTCATTAGGAATCCTTCTGAAGAACAGATGTATCGGAAATTATTATGATTTTCTGATAGTGGAATTGGTATCAGTCCAGTGGTTAAGCCCATGTAAGACATAGTATATGTTTTGTACACATGTTTAGTAGGAGACTTGCTTTATTGTCTCCTTCCTTCTTTGAAGATGGGCTCTGCCCTTGTCAGTGCTCTTTGTTAAAAAAGAGAAAAGAAACTTCTAATTCCCATTTTCTGGTAATGACAAGTTAGGTCACTCAAACCAAGGTTCCCACTAAAAACAACTAAAAATTGCTAGATAAAACATCTTTACAAAAGCACTGGTAAGCTAACAAGGTATTTTCCAAGCCAAATTAAAAAGCACATAAAGAAGTTAATGGATCACAGAGGCCACTTTTGCCCTGAGGGCATTTGCTAATCTGAGAAAATTTGAATTATAACCTCAGAGGGCAAATTCACAGAAATCACTTACCTGGATATGTGGGGAATTTAAAAGAGACCCTCCTCACAATGACCTAGGCTCAAATCGTTCTACTCAGACTGTGAACAGGACCTGACTTGGCCCTAGAATGGTGGTGCCTCCAGTTTCCTGGTAGAAGCAACACACATCCCCTCTGAAAACAAATAACTTTATTCTAGGCCTCAAATTATTCTACAAATACATTTTAAGAACGTTGATTTCCACACCTATATTAGGCACACATAGAAACAAGGAACTATAAGCAAGAGCCAGGATAAACATCAGAAACAGATTTGCAGAGACTTTCCAGGCTATAAAACAACTATGTTTTACACATTTAAAAAGAAATAAAAGACAAACTTGAAAATACCAACAAGGAATAGAAAATTATAAGTGTCATAGGAGCTTTGAAAAAGAACCAAATAGAGCTTCTAGGAGAATTCAGTAATCAAAATTTAAAATTC
Organism: Dugong dugon; assembly: GCA_030035585.1. NCBI lineage: Eukaryota > Metazoa > Chordata > Mammalia > Sirenia > Dugongidae > Dugong > Dugong dugon. The sequence goes on from CM057471.1 coordinate 75,865,735, forward strand.
AACAGATGAATCTAACAGCAGATTAGACCCAGCTGAAGAGAGCAGTAATATACTAGAACAGGAGTCAGCAACCATTTTCTAAAAAGCACCTAATAGTAAATATTTTAGTCTTTGCAGGCTACATACAGTTTTTGTTATAACTACTCAACTGTGCTGTTTTAGCACAAAAGCAGCCATAGACAATACCTAAATGAATGAGCATGGTTGTGTTCCATTAAAACTTTATTTACACAAACAGGCAGCAGGCCAGATTTAGCCCATGGGCTGTCATTTGCCAACTCTTGAACTAGAACGTAGGTCAGAAGAAATTATCTAGAATGCATCCTGGAGAGCAAAAAGTTGGAAAATATGAAAGTGAGAGCAAAACTTTTAAGAGAAGAAAAGTTCTAACATACATTTAATCAGAGTTTCAGAAGGAGAAGAGAGAGAATGTGTGGGAATATTAGAAAAGAAAAAGACATTTCCAAAACTTATAGAAAACAGTAATCCAAGGATTCAAAAAGCACAACAAATGACAAGCAGAATGTGTAAAAGGAAATTGGTAACAAGACCTCTCATAGTGAAACTCCAGAACAACAAAGAAAAAATAGTAAAAGCAGCAGAGAAAAAAGACAGGTTACCTTCCAAAGAGGTAATAGACTGACAGCTGACTTCTCCGCAGCAGTGAGCGCCAGGAGGCAGTGTTTATTCTAAACCTGGCAAAAAATATTCTTAAAGAAGTAAGTAAAATTAAGACATATTTCAGACAAATACTGAGAGAATCCATGTCTAGCAGACTTGAAGGAAATACTAAAGGGTATTCTTCAGGCAGGAGGAAATAGCACTATATGGAAGGTCTGAAATACAAGAGGGAGTGAAAATTTTAAAAAGTTGTAAATATGTGGATAAATTTAAGTGAAAAATGCCCAACATTTTAAAATAGCCATTAATAATATGATATTAATAGTGTATTTGGAAGGTTAAAAATAATTAAATACATAAAAACTATAACATTGGTTGGGAGGAGAGAAAAGGGACTTAGTATTCTAAGGTCCTATATTTTCCAGGAAAGGATATTGATTAATTTTAGACTTTTGAAAGGTAATATGCATCTTAGAATTTGGAGGGAAATAACTAAAAGAAGAGAAATAAAGTATATGACATCCAAACTAATAGGGGTGAGGAGTGGAATAGTAAAACAATTAAAAAGAAGACAGGAGAGAGGAAAAAACATAAGACAGGCAGAACAAATAGTTCAAAATAAGATGATAAATTTAAACTTTTATTAGTTACTACATTAAATAGAAATGGACTGAATGTTCCAAAAAAAATAAAGATTGTCAGGTTGGTCTTAAAAACTTCAGTTTTATGCTGTTTACAGGACACACGTCTGAAACATAAGGATACAGAAAGAGTGAAAGGTTAGAAGAAGATAAGCTGTGCAGATAATAACCAGAAGAAAGGTGGTATGGCTTTATTAATATCCAACAAATAGACTTTTAACAGAAAACATTATTAGAAGGAGAAAGGTATACTTTATGCTGGTAAAAGGTTCAGTTCACCAGCACAATATAACAGTTTTAAATTTAGTACCGATGTCTTAGAAAGCAAAAATTGAAGAACAAGGAAAAATGGACAAATATATAATCACAGTGAGAAATTTTAACCTCACCTCTGATTTTAACCTAACCTTTCTCACTAGTTGAGAGAATAAACACACACAAAAAGTCAGTACGGGGTGTAGAAGATTTAAATAACATGATTAACAAACTTGACTTAATGGAAGTATATAGAAGATAACAGCCAAAAAACTGTACTCTATATCTTATTTTCAAGAACATACAGAATAATTACATAATTGACTATAGTGTATATCTTAATAAATTTCAAAGAATTGATATCATAGAGCATGTTCTTTGATCACAGTGCAACTAAACTAAATATTGGTAAAAGGAAAAAAAGATAACTAAACTGTCCCCACATGTTTGGAAAATAAGAAGATAAATTCTAAATAGACCAAAAAATAAATCATGATGGAATTAGAGAATATTTTGAACTAATAAAAAATTAAAATACTTAATATCAAATCTTGTGACATATAGCAAACACAGTGCTTAGAAGGAAATTTATATGCTTGAATGTTAATATTAAAGAAAGGCTAAAAATAAGGTTAGTATCCTACTCAAGAAGTTGGAACAAAGACTAGAGAGACATCATTACCAATGCTGCTGACATTAAAAAGACAGTAAGAGGATAATATGAGCAACCCTATTGCAATAAAATTTAAATTTTAGGCAAAATGGATAAATTTCTTTTTTTTATTTCGAAAATGTCTCCAACATAAGCGTTTTTATTCTGGCCCCTCACTCAGGTGCAGGTAACCTACAGCAGACTCACTAGAGTCGCTAGTTCCACAGCGTTGAGTGGCTGAGGTCTGGGCAGTTCTGGAGGAATGCTGATTCTCTTAAACACGGTCGCCACTAGACAGCCTTAAGTTTTCTCAGCAATGGTCCTCAGCCCTTACTGCTGTGGGTGGCTATGAGGACAGGGTAGGGCTGCTCAAGGTGAAGATATGGTAGTGATGGCATGACTGGCTAACTCCAAGGGCCTGGGCTGAGGAACTTCTCTGGGGAAGCGGATGCCAGCATTACTTAATGGTGTTAGCATTCTCTTTGTACTGGGACCTAAACTGGCCCAGAAACTGGGCAACGATCTCACGTGTACTTTCTCAAAAGAGGTGTCAGGGTGTTAAAAAACAAAATCAAACCTGACTTGAGGTAAAATAACAAACCTGAATATAACCATTAAAGAAATTGAATCAATTGTCAAAATTTTTCCTACCGTCCTCCCTCCCCCAAAAAAACTCATAAGGTAAGTCTGTTGGTGATATCTACCAAATATTGAAGGAGGGAATAATGTTTGTCTTATATAAATATTTTCAGATTGTAAAAAAAGAGAATATTCCTCAACCCATTTTATGAGCCTAACAAATAAAAGTTTAAAAGAAAAATTATAGGCCAGTCTTCCTCCTGAATACAGATGTAAAAATCCTAAACAAAATACTAACCGACCTCACCCATATATCTGTGACCAGTTGATTTTCACCAAAGATGCCAAGTCCATTCAGTGGAAAAAGAATAGTCTCTTCAACAAATGGTGCTGGGACAACTGGATTTCCACATGCAGAAGAATGAAGTTGGACCTCTTCCTCACACCATATATGAAAATCAACTCACAGTGCAACAGTGACCTAAATATAAGACCTAATCACAAAACTCTTAAAAAGAAACATAGATGTAAACCTTCAGGACCTTGTTTTTTGCAATGAATTCTTAGGTTCAACACCAAAAACATGAACAACAAAAGAAAAAAATAAATAAATTGGATTTCATCAGAACTAAAAACCTTTGTGCATTAAAGTACATTACCAGAAAAGTAAAAAGACAACCTAAAAATGGGATAACATATTTGAAAATCATATATCTGTTAAGGGTTTAATATCCAGAATATAAGTAGTATATATAAAGAACTCCTAAGATTCAGCAACGGAAGGCAAACAATCCAATTAAAAAATGAGAAATGAACTGTTATTTCTCCAAAGATAAATGGCCAATAAGCACATCAAAAGATGCTCAACATTAGTAGTCATTAGAGAAATACAAATCAAAACCACAGTAAGATACCATTTGATACCCACCTGTTGCTGTCCAGTTGATTCTGATTCGTAGTGACCCTATAGGACAGAGTAGAACTGTTGCATCTTTCTCCCTCAGAGTGGTTTGTGGGTTCAGACTGCTGACCTTTCAGTTAGCAGCCAAGTGCTTAAGCACTGTGCCACTGGGTCTCCTTTGATAACCCACTAGAATAGCTAAAATTTAAAAATTAACAAAACCAAATGTGGAAAAGGTGAAGAATAACTAGGTCTTTTCACATGTTGCTTGTGGGAGTGTAAAATGGTTCAGTCACTTTGGAAAACTATTTAGCAATTTTTTATTAAGTTAAATATACCCTAATTCTCAGGTTTAGTAAATTCACTCCTAGGTATTTACCCAAAAGAAATGAAAACATGTATCTGCAGAAAGATTTCTACAAGGATGCTTGTAGCAGCTTTATTTATTATAGCCAAAAACTGTAAGCAACCCAGATGTTCACCAACAGGAGACTAATAACGGTGGTCTATTCATACAGTGGAATACTGAGCAATAAAAAGGAAAGAATGACTGATACTTGCAATAATATGGATGAACCCCAAAATTTGATTCTAGCCTGGGCAATTAGGGAAATGAAATAAAAGCCACCCAGATTGGAAAGGAAGAAATAAAACTATATTTGCAGGTGACATGGTCTTGTATATAGAAAATCTTAACAGATCCACTGAAAAACTATTAGAACTAGTAAGTGAGTTCAGAAGGATTGCAGGATACAAGATCAATATGCAAAAATCAATTATATTTTTATATACTTGGAAGGAACAATTGAAAATTAAGAAAATTATATTTACAGTAGCATCAAAAAGAATAAAATAGGAATAAATTTAACAAAAAAAGTGTAAGAAATTAAAGATCTAAATAAGTGGAGCGATAACCCTTGTTCATGGATCAGAAGATACAATATTGTTAAGATGGCAACACACAGCTAATATATTGTAGAGCTTAGATTGAAACCAAGGTTTGTCCAACTTAATTTAGTCATTCACCCAGGAATTCAGTGGTAAGACAGGCAAAAGTTGCTGTGTTCGTAGTACTTAACATTTGATGGAGTCGGTCATTAATAATACAGTATAATTTCAGATAGTGTTAAGTATTGTGAAGAAAATAAAGCGGGATGATACGGTAGTAATCAGGGAAGGTGTTTTCAGTTAGATGGTCAGGAAATGCCTCTGAAGAAGTAACATTTGAGCTGAGACTTGAAAGACAGGAAAGATCCAGGCTTATAAACATAATATTGCCCAAAAAAATCAAACCTGATTCTCATCAAGTGTTTAGATCAAACCACCACTTTACAGGAAGTAATGGAGTTGCTGGGTGGTGCAGACAGTTTAACACGCTCAGCTGCTAACCGAAAGATAGGAGGTTCAAGTCCACCCAGAGGCACCTTGGAAAAAAGGCCTGGTGAAAAATCAGCCGTTGAAAACCCTGTGGAGCACAGTTCTACTCTGACACACACAGAATTACCATAAGTTGGATCAACTCATGGCAACTGGTTTTTTTAACAAAGGATAGAGGAAAAGTTCACTATACCCTGGGATGCAGTCAGCAACCAGACCATGAGAAACTCTTGATCAGATGACCTGCTTTGCTCAACAACTGGATGATAAGGAAAAATAGAGACACAGAAGAGGAATCTATAGGTAAAAAAAGGATTTAAGAGACATATGAACCAGGACTTCATTCCAATTAGAACCCCTGCTGAGAATTTGCATTTCCACCCCCCACATACACTGAATCTGAATCCACATTTTAACAAGGTCCCCTAGATGATTCTTATGTATAATAAATTTTAAGAACCAGTGTTCTACTAGTGGTTGTTAGAATTGGTCCCAAACCAACAGCATTAGCATCACCTGGAAACTTGTTAGAAATGCAGATTCTCGGCAGGGGTTCAAACCGGTTGATATTAGAAGCCCTGATACCATCCAGTGACAATGTGTGGACCTTATTTGGATTCCAATTCAAAGAAACTGAAACTAAGAGACATTTATGAGACATTTGGAAATTTGAATTTTCTCCCTATTCAATGATGTTGAGGAATTATTCTTGATTTTTTAAAAACTTGATAATGGCATTGTGCTTATGGTTTATGCTTTAGAGATTTGTATTGGAAAATCTATGGATGAAATGATGTGGTATCTGGGACTGCTTCATCCTAGTACAGGAGAAGGGGATACTATTCAACAACAAAAAGGAATAAAGTACTGATAAATGGTAACATCATGGATGAATCTCAAAACCATTATACTAGCAAAAGTCAAACCAAAAGACAACATATGATTCCATTTATATGTAATTTCTAGAAAAGGTAAATCTATAGAGAAAAAAAAGCAGATCACTGATAGCCTGGGCCTGGGGGTGGGAGCAGGGACTGACTACAAATAAGCACAAGACTTTTTGTAGTGATGGGAATATTCTAAAACAAAAATGTGGTGTTGGTCGTACAAGTCTGTAAATTTATTAAAAATCATCAAACTGTACCCTTATAACAGGCAAATTTTATGATATATAAATTATGCATCAATAAAGTTGTTTTCAAAAAAATCAGTTTCAGTAAAGAGTAGAACTAAATGTGAAAGGCAAAACATTACCTTCTCTAGAAGATAATAAATGTGCATAATCCTGTTATCTAGACACAGAGAAAGATTTCTTAAAAAGGACACAAAAAGTACTAACTATAAAAGAAAAAGCTGATAAATCTAACTATTAAAATTAAGAACTTCTGTTCATCAAAAGACATCATTAAGAGTAAAACGGCAACAAAGTGAATATCCACAACCCACATAACCAACAAAAGACTAGTATCCAGAGTTTACAAAATCTTTTACAAATCAACAAGTCAGATTATCCAATAGAAAAGCAGGCAAAAGACTTAATCAGGCACTTCACAAAAGAAGATCTCCAGGATCAAATTTACAGCAGCAACTGGAAAAATTAGATAGGAACCTTAAGGGGCACTGAATTTACGTTAATGGGAGAGGAACAACTGGGGGAGGGTGAGAATGGTTGCACAATCCAAAAAATGTAATCAATGAAGAATGCAGTCATGTCACTGAACTGTACATGTAGAAACTTAAACTGGTATATGCTTTTGCTGTCTATATTCTCAACAACAACAAAATAAAAATAAATTATTAAAAAATAGATGCAAATGGTTAATAAGGTATATAAAAAGGTTCCACCTGAATGGCTAAAAGGAAAAAGACTGGCAATAACAAGCTTGGCAAGGATGTGGATATGGACGAAACGCAGTCAGCTATGAATTGATAAGTATTGAAGCTGGGTGTTAGGGGTTTCATTTTACTCTTCTGTCTACTGTACATTTTAAAATTTTCCATAATTAAATTTTTAAAACTGTTGTTATTTATCACAATTCAAATGAATGGGATTCTCTCTAACCCATTTATGAGAGTGCAGTAGCTGTCAATTCAGTCATTTCAGTGAAGTGTATTATCTACTTCTTTTCATTTGTAGGGATATGTATCAAATCACTGTTTTAAAAATTAGGTTGAATCATAGGCAACTACTTTTTTTGTAGAGCAAAAATGTCCATATATTGGCAATTTCATGTGTTTCGGCCTAATACTTAAAAGTCAGCTAAAAAAATCTAACACTTTCTATGTGCATGCATTAGCTGTCTTGTCCATTCAAACACAGTTTCCTAGTTATCAAAGCCAATGGTATTATGATTGGATTCCAAGCTTTAAAAAGCAATTGTTCATCGTAAATGATTATAATAAACTGTTTTTTTAAAAAAAAAAGGTGGGGGGGGAGAAAAGGAAGGAAGGAAAGAAACCTTGCAAAGATCTTAGGAAAGAGCATTTTAGGCAAAGGGCTAGCAAGTACATTGCCCTAAAGCAAAAATTACCTGATGTGTTCAAGGCACAAAAAGACAGCTATGGTTGAACTATATACCATGTGAGGGGGAGGGTGATAAAAGGCGAGGTTAGATGGGCCAGATCAGGTAGGGTCTTTCAGAATTTTTAAACAGGAGTAACCTGGTGCCATTATTCTAGCTGCTGTGTGGAAGTAGATGGCATTGAAAGCAGAAGACCAGTTAAGTCATTGCACAGTCCAGGCAAAGGTGTTGGTGGCTTGGACCAGGTGGTGGCTGTGCCCCTGAGCAAGAGTGCGCACATTAGGAGTGCAGGCATTAGAAGTAGCCCACTGGAGGTTTAACTTTAGTGAGAATTAAGTGAAAAGTGCCCAACACATAGAAAATGCTCAATCACAGCTCCAGTGTCATTATTCTTGTTACTCACTATGTTATCAGATACTGAACAGCATCCATTTTCTGAGCACATAAAGTGCATTACATTTTTTACCTCATTTAATTCACTCACCATTTCAAGGTGGACAGTTTATTATCCCCATTTTACGGAAGAGGTTCCTCTACTGCACCATTCTGCCCCCCTTTTTGTAAGGTTCCTGTGCACAGTGACACATTTCTAAAAACCCATCTTATTCTACATTATCAGCCAAGGCAACGTTACTCCTAACTGATATTAATGGCTCCCCAAATCTAGCACTGATCTTCCTTAAAGAACCTGTTTCCAGACAGAAATGTAGTATCCGGTGCCTGATACAGCTTTGAGTCATCGTGTGTACCTGAGCTAGCAGCATCCTCTGAGCATAAGGTTTGCAACCTTGAACAGAATTCAGCTATGGTCGTCATTTCAACAATGCAACTAATTTAAGCTGATTTCTGCAGTACTGGGAAAGCCGTTATAAAATGAAAGTGCAGAAATCGAGAGAAAAGACAGCGTAAATCACTTGTCATCAGTTGTTGATTAGTTCAGCCTAATGCTACAGGAATCAGAAGAAGTAGTACTCATAATATCCTATAAATGTTTTCAAACTTTTCATTTTAGGAAACCCTTGAGGATTGGTTTTCCTTCCCCTGGCATCATGTCATGCAGAGATTGAAGGCAGCAGAGCAGATAAACATTTGAAGTTCCCAGCTACCATAAATCATGTTTTCAGAGGACCGTTAACATGGCTTGAGAACTTCTTATTGAAGGAAGTCCCCGTCCAGAGTCCAGCTTTTGTGGTCATTAGAGCATCCATACCAGAACTAATCAAAGTTCTCTTGCTTTTTCTGTTTGTACCAGATGTGATCGCCTCCTGCCCACGGATATGGCCTGCCATTTTACAATGACCTCTCATCCTATCTTGCTTCCTGCCTCTTTTGTTTTTTAGCAGTCGTCCTCTTCCAGTGGTAGCGTGTTTGGGTCTGGAAACACTGGAAGAGGGGGAGGATTCTTCAGTGGCCTTGGAGGGAAACCCAGCCAGGATGCAGCCAACAAAAACCCATTCAGCTCAGCCAGCGGGGGCTTTGGATCTACAGCCACCCCAAGTAAGTTGAGAAAGAGTTTTCCCAGCCCCTCTAATGGCATTGTCTTCCTTGTGATGTTATGAAAAGTTTCAGTAGCAAATATAGAAAGGGAAGATCTAGAATGCCCATTTAAAATATTTACCTGAGAGTGGTGTGGTTTGTTTTTATTTTAATTCTTTTGTTTTTTGATGAGATGTCCTGTATAGTCGTGAAAAGACATTCGAGCTGCAGGGCAAGGATCTGTGTATGGAACTACTCCCAAGGCCCACAGCGCTCTGTTTCTTAGAACTGAAATGATTTGAAGTGAATGCAGGCAGACAAGCATAAATGAGCAGCAGCAGAACAAGCTGGGGGTATGTGGCGGGGTTGGGGGGCATCTGGATTTTCATCTGTGTAGTACTTCTCTCTGAATTTGCTGTAAAACTCAGCTACTTCAAAGAAATGTCACCCAAATGTTGAAGCTTTCATTATTTCTCATCTCTTAACATTTTTGTTTTATTTTGTCTGTTGCTGTAGCTATATTGGTTCTTCTTCTCCAGCTGATTTTTTAAATTCTCTGTTGATCTGTTTATTCATGGTTGGAAGTGAAAGAAATTTGTTTAACTCTTTAAAAAATATTCTGTTGCTAATGGAAGCTGAGGTGGGGAGTTGGGAACTTCTCATCTTCATGTTAGCTTCTTCATTTACTGTGCAATAACCAGAAAAACCAAACCCTTTGCCGTCGAGTCAATTCCGACTCCTGGAAATCCTATAGGACAGAGTAGAATTGCTCCATAGTGTTTCCAAGGCTGTAATCTTTATGGAAGCAGACTGCCACATATTTCTCCTGTGGAGCAGCTGATGGGTTCAAACCACCAACCTTTCAGTTAGCAGTCAAGCACTTGCGCCACTAGAGCTCCTTGTATGCAGTAGAAGATCTTAGTCATAAAGAATCAAGAGCTAATGCCCTACAAACAAGACAGATGTTTCCTTAATATTAAGGCCTATGTAGTTGAAAGCAAAACTTCTATCCTGATTCTCCCTTCTGAATTCATAGATCAAAAGCTAGTTATTTTGATGTCACTGTCTACTCTAGTAATATGTAAGGGAAGATTACGTATCAAGAGACACATACCTCTTAACTCACAAAATTATATAATCAGAAATTTTTGTTATTCACCTTTCAATCTGCTGGGATAGATTTAGAAGCCCTGAATGAAGGGATCTTAGAAATTGAGTCTAGTAGTTTTCAAAAACTCTTTGCAAATGAACTCTTAAGCAGAATCCTGATGTGAAAAACAGATAAAAGTAGGTTCACTCTGAGGCAGAAGTCAAGAACTCTGAGGTAACACGTAAATAGCATCCCCATCTTTTTCCAGCTGTCACCACAGAACCGTAGGATTCCATCGCATACACTTTGAAAAACATGTTTCTATAGCTCTCTCCATTTTCCAGTGAGGAAACAAACCCAAAATGGTTAAGTTTTTTTTTTTTTTTAAAGTCACAAAACAGGAAAGTGACAGATCTAGAGCTTAACTAGATCATAGGTGACGTGCCAAACACAACTTCTAGCACAGAATAGGCACTTGATAATCAACATGCTAGTTAAAAATTTGGGCTTATCCCACAGGTAAGTTATCATCTGAGATTGTGTTACTATCCAATTTTTTTAAAAAACAGGTGTGTCATATCCTTCTAAAAATTCCTTTCCTTCTGGCTGATCCATGTGTAATGCCGTGGCTCTTAACTGTCGAAGAATTGCCTTCTCTCAGCGATGGGCTGGAGCTAGCTTGCGTAGGCTTACAACAGCCAGCTGTGAACATACTGCCTGAACTCCACATTCAGTGGCATCACAGTGGTAGCCCAGAATCAGCCATGATGAGAACATGGAAATTGGCAAATGCTACAAATCAGGGCTTTTCTCCTCCCATCCTCTGCCCACCCTCCCAGCTTGTTGTTAAACATTTGCTGACACACCATTGCTTCCATGTCTTTAATTCTGGTTTAAAATAAACACATATCTGTTCTTGATACCAGACACCCACTGATCTTCACCTCCTAAATGTTGGCTATTAAATTGAACCAGCAGTTTACATTTATGCTTGAGGGAAGTTTAAATGAATTTGAAGGGGCACAGGAAAGGTTTAATATTATTTTATTTTTTTAAACTAAATGTATGATTGTTTTAATTTTACTTTGTTGTTATTAAGAATATACACAACAAAACATACACCAATTCAGCTGTTTCTACATATACAATTCAGTGACATTGATTACATTCTTTGAGTTGTACAACCATTCTCACCCTCCTTTGCTGAGTTGTTCCTCCCCATTAATAAAAGTCACTGCCCCTAAGGTTCCTATCTAATCTTTCTAGTTGCTGTTGTCACTTTGATCCTATATGAATAGTTCTTAAAAGAGCGTAATGCTTAAGGCAGACATTTTTTACAAATTAAACTAAACTCTTATTTGGTTTTCAGAAGACTTCAGGGGATATTTTTGGTTTAAGGTTTAAAGATTATCTCAGGTCAGTAGTTTCAAGGGTTCATCCAACCTTCATGGCTCCAGGAAAGTCTAGAGTCCATAAGAACTTGAAATTCTGTTCTGTATTTTCTCCCTTTTGATCACAATGCTTTTATAGAATCTTTGATCAAAATGTTCAGTAATGGTAGCCAGGCACCATCCAGTTCTTCTTGTCTCGTGGCAAAGGAGGCAGTTGTTCATGGAGGCAATTAGCCACATACTCCATATCTTCCTTCTATTCCTGATTCTCCTTCCTCCTCTGTTGCTGCAGGCAAATAGAGACCAATTATTGTGCCTTGGATGGCTGCTTGCAAGCTTTTAAGACCCCAGGCACTGCACAACTAACTAGGAGGTAGAACAGAAGCACTAAAACGTTACTAGGCCAGTTAACTTAGATGTCTCATGAAGCCATGACCCTAAACCTCTAAACCAAGGAACCAAATCCCATAAGGTTTTTGATTGTACATAAGCAACCTCAGTAGCTACTGTGTTTTTTTTTTTGTTTTGTTTTTTGTTTTTTGTAAATATATCCATCTCTCAACTTTTGCCAGTTCAACTTAAATGTGTGATCTGATAGTGAAAGGGACAGTAGCCTCTTTAGCCCTAAGGATCGAGTGCAGGTTAAGAGGAAGGGAGAAGGGAGCTAGAAGTCATTTGGGGAAGGGCATTGTCCTCATGACAGTACTAATAATGCTTTCTGCAAAATCACCAGTGACAGCCTCTTTTCTCCTTGAGTGACTCTGCAACATTAGATACTTTTGAGCACCATTTTTTACCTGGACTGTGTTAATAGACTGTCCTGGTTCTCCCCCTGCCTCACAAACAATTCCTGCTCTGCTTTGTTTCTTCGCTTTTCTCTCTGGTATTGTGAGGTATGTCCCCCCATAGTTACCTGGGTTATCACAATAGTCTCCAAACTCCCCTCCCTGCCTCCAGTCTCCTCCAGTGTAGGCTGGAAATCCATTCCAAATTGAATATCTTAAGACTTTGCTTTTATTTTGCCATTATCCCTACTCAAAACTGTTCGGCAGCTCCCCACTGACTATAGGATAAAATCCAAACCAATGCCTTAGACTGATACTCTGACTTTGACTCTGTTCCACAGCACATTGCCTCTGCTTCATCCAGTTTGTCTACTTGCTTGTTATCTGTCTCTCTCTCACATACCTCACTTCTCCCTGTTTCAGTGCCAGAGTTCACACTGTTCTCTCTGTTCTACCCCTCTGAACCTACCATTCTTTTAAAGCTTAGTCTAAGTCTATTCCTCTGTGCAGCTTCCCCAAAGGGTTCCTCAGCCCCACAGTGATGTTCCCTCCCTGGAAATCCTGCAGCCTTCGTACTCCACTCCTTCATGTAACATCACATAGAAGGGAAGTAACCTTTATTGATCACCCACTGTGTGCTAGGCGCTCAGTATATGTGATCTAATCACTTCTTACGATGCATTTTTAGATGCGGTCGTCCCGGTTTTACATATAAGAAAACAGACTCAGAGAGGGCATGTGGACTTGCCAAGGTTACACAGCTATTAATTGGCATAGCCAGGGTTGGATCCAGGTATGTCTCCACAGCTCTGGTTCACCACGTTGCCTCCTGAGATCTTCTCCAGTCTTGTAGTGTAATATACCCAGGTGTGCCTTATTTGACAACCCTTACACATGTTCTGCATAACATCTAACCTACTTCCTTGCATAGATATCTGGGCGCAAATTGAGTGAACTGGCAGTTTCCTTTGTGAAATTTATGCCACAGCCTGCCTAATTCTGTAATTCTTGTTTAGTCCTGAAGCTACCCTCTGTAGCTGTGAGAAGTAATTGGGATTATGGTTGTGACCAAGAAAGACAAGCTAGGAACACTGTTGCTTGGAGTTGGCATGTTCTGTAAAGGTTTCTTCTCTCTGTCTTCCGCAGAGTGTCTACCAAAGATTAACTGTTAATCCCCAAGCTCATTTAAAGCTCAACACTGCTGTGAATTTTTATCTATAAGGACCCGTTACCTTTTTGCATCTTGTCCTGAGGACTCCCTTGAGGATCTTTCTCTGCACATTCTTTCCGTCTGTCTGCTCAAGGGCCGGAAAGATATAATTGAGTCAGGTGATGAAGAAGCCATTTGATGATGACAGTTTGGGCCCATAAGGCTCCTTCCACAACTGTTCTTTAAGAAAATGACCTGGAAAGTATCCTGGAGAGGAGCTTCTTGAGACCCCCTTCTGACCTGGTCTTTGTAATACTATGTTAACTTCAAATTTATATCAAATGTAATTTAATTTGGATGAAACCCTGATGTTGGATGATGATACTATTTTTGCCAAATAAAATACAAGAGATCCATGTTGTGCCAGAGCAGATGCCAGTTTTACATGTACTTGTCACCCCAAAGCATCAGTCATCAGATGGCTCTGCAAAAACAAACTTTATTTTCTTATTGACTGATTTATCCATAATGAACAAAAATCTTCTACAATGAAATATTGCTCCAACATCAAAAATATTCACTCCTTTCACATATTTTCAAGAGCTGTTTTGGAGCCATTAGCAGAGAACTTAGAAACCATTGATGACCATCGGGATGGAAAGAGGAGAATGTCGTTTTAGGCTATGTTGTTTCAGAGCAAGGTTAAATAAATGGTAAAACATTTTAATGTGCAGAGCTCCTTTTGAGACTGCAGATGACAGCTGTTACAATTTTAATGGTTTAACTCTGGTAGTCTTTACCAAATGAAAAGGATTTAATTTTCTGTTGCTCATCTGCTTTGTGTTTAGTTTTTTTATATTGAACATGACTGGGATACGGAACAAAGAAGAGTTGAAGGAGAACAGAGAAGAGAAGTAATATTTTCTGAGAGTCCACCATTTGCCAGTCTAGGTGCTCTATATACATTATCTCATTTAATCCTCACACCCATAGTCAGAATTATCATCCTGATTTTACATATGAGGAAAGTGGAACTTCAGGAAGGTTAAGTCCTTGCTCAAGGTCATGCAGCTATTAGGCATTCTAACCCAGGTCTGATGGCAAAACTCTTGCTTGTTCCACTATAATATGCTATGAAGATCTTAAAAACAAATACTTTTAAAGAGATCATAAGCTCAAAAGGCTTCTAATGTTCTCTGACTTCTCAGGAATTTAAGTCTCCCAATATTCTTCCAATAAAATCATTTAACCTCTGATTTCGTATGGTTGCACTGAGTTTCTCCAGAAGGAGATTGAGCCTAATCTTGTACTTGAATTTGTTTCTTCTTTGGAATTTTGCGTTGCTAGCACTAACAAAGTCAGAAAATTATAGTCTTATGTTCTTGAAATACTGAGTAAAAGGAATGGCTGAGAAGCCTCTTCTCTGTTTCTAGTATCAAATACACTGCTGCTGACAAATCAAATGTAACCTCCAGTTTTGCTCATTAAGGGAAAGATCAGACTACTACTGATCAAGAGGGCATTTTGTAGATACCACTGGGGATAAGTAATCATGTGATTTTGTATGTGAGAGTGATAAAAAGGAATTTTAAACCAGTCCAGCTGTTATTGCCTGGCACATCGGATGTAAAGGTCCTTAGCCAAGCTCCCAAATTGTCAGCAGTAGTTTCACAGAGTCGGGGACCACCTAAGACCCTGATACTATGTTATTGGTGCCTAGAAATTTGAGATGGTAGGGTCCCTGAGATAAGACTGCTCACTTCCTGGATTGTAGTTAAAGAATATTGTAACTGGAAGTATTAAAAACATCACATCTCATATTGGGTAGGATTGGAGGTAGAGCGAGATGAGAGACCTTGGAACTGGCAGGTTAGTGCTGGAACACGTCTTCAAGCAGCTAGATTTTGAGAGGGAATTACCCTCCCTTCCAGTCACCTTCACTGTCAGCTTCTGATTGGCTGGGGGAAAAACTGGTCTTGCACAGTATTTGTCCCTTTCTCTCAGTGACATAGAGTCAGCTCTTCATTACCCATCCAGAGATAACCCAGAGTATATCATTTCAGCACCCTGTTGATGCCTGCGTCTTTGGGCATCCTCCCGCTTCAGGTTACCATCTCTCTGCTTTATTGTGGGTGCAAACTAATTTTAATTATCAAAATATAGTGGGAAAGTGTGAATTGCCCCACCCACAAAAAAAAAGGAGGGTGGTAGAGAGGGGGTTTAAAGAAAATTCCTGAAATAGAGTGTGTTATTTGTGCTATCTGAGTGATTGCTTCCATTCCTCTTCTGTGTAAATGACTTAGGCTATTTATATATTGGCGGGTTTTCATTTCTTGTAACAGAAACCTTTTCATTCATGTTGGTTTTTATTAGTTGTTGTTAGGTGCTGTCAAGTCAATTCTGACTCATAGTGACCCTGTGTACAATAGAAGGAAACACTGCCCGGTCCTGCGCCATCCTCACAGTTATTGCTATTCTTAAGTCCATTGTTGCAGCCACTGCGTCAGTCCATCTCATTAAGAGTCCTCCTCTTTTTCGCTGTCTCCTTTACCAAGCATGCTATCCTTCTCCAGGGACTGACCCCTCCTGATAACATGTCTAAACTATGTGAGGCATCTTGCCATCCTTGCTTCTAAGCATTCTGGTCATACTTCTTCCAAGATAGATTTGTTCATTCTTTTGGCAGTCCAGGGTATATTCAATACAGTTCTCC
Organism: Dugong dugon; assembly: GCA_030035585.1. Taxonomy (NCBI): domain Eukaryota; kingdom Metazoa; phylum Chordata; class Mammalia; order Sirenia; family Dugongidae; genus Dugong; species Dugong dugon. The sequence goes on from CM057471.1 coordinate 75,881,888, forward strand.
AGCACCGCAATTCAAAGGCATCAATTCTTCCGTCTTCCTTATTCATCATCCAGCTTTCACATGCACATAAGGCAATTGAAAACACCATGGCTTGGGTGAGGCGCAGCTTAGTCTTCAAAGTGACATCTTTGCTTTAAAGAGATCTTTTGCAGCAGATTTGCCCAGTGCAATGCGTGGTTTGATTTCTGGACTGCTGCTTCCATGGGTGTTGATTGTGGATCCAAGTAAAATGAAATCCTTGACAACTTCAATCTTTTCTCCTTGTAACATGATGTTGCTTATTGGTCCGGTTATGAGGTGTTTTTTTTTTTTATGTTGAGGTGTAATCCATACTGAAGGCTGTAGTCTTTGATTTTCATCAGTAAGTGCTTCAAGCCCTCTTCACTTTCAACAAGCAAGGTTGTGTCATCTGCATATCACAAGTTGTTAATGAATCTTCCTCCAATCCTGATGCTGCATTCTTCTTCATATAGTCTAGCTTCTCAGATTATTTGCCCAGCATACAGATTGAATAAGTATGGTGAAAGGATACAACCCTGACATACAACTTTCCTGATTTTAAACCACACGGTATCCCCTTGTTCTGTTTGAACGACTGCCTCTTGGTCCATGTACAGGTTCTGCATGAGCACAATTAAGTGTTCTGGAATTCACATTCTTTGTAATATTATCCATAACTTGTTATGATCCACACAGTCAAATGCCTTTGCATAGTCGATAAAACACAGGTAAATGTCTTTCTGGTATTCTCTGCTTTCAGCCAAGATCCATCTGACATCAGCAATGAATCCTTCGTTCCATGTGTTCTGAATCCGGCTTGAATTTCTGACAGTTCCCTGTCGATGTACTAATGCAACCTTTTTTGAATTATCTTCAGCAGAATTTTACTTGCATGTGATATTAATGATATGTTCGATAATATCTGCATTCTCTTGGATCACCTTTCTTGGGAGTGGGCACAGATGTGGATCTCTTCCAGTCGGTTGGCCACATAGCTGTCTTCCAAATTTCTTGGCATAAACAAGTGAGCTCTTCCAGCATTGCATCTGTTTGTTGAAACATCTCAGCTGGTATTCTGTCAATTCTTGGGGCCTTGTTTTTCTCCAGTATTTTCAATGCAGCGTAGAATACTTCCATCAGTACCATCTGTTCTTGATCATATACTACCTCCTAAAATGGTTGAATGAATGCTGCCCAGTTACTTTTTAGTATAGTGACTTCGGTGTATTCCTTCTATCTTCTTTTGATACTTCAAGTATTGTTCAATATTTTCCCCATAGAATCCTTCGATATTGCAACTCAAGTCTTGAATTTTTTCTTCAGTTCTTTCAGCTTGAGAAATGCCAAGCGTGTTCTTCCCTTTTCCTTTTCTAACTCCAGGTCTTTGCACATTCATTACATTCTTTTCTTTGTCTTCTGGAGCCGCCCTTTGAAATCTTCCTTCAGCTCTTTTACGTCATCATTTCTTCCATTCATTCCCCTTAGCTACTCGACATTCAAGAGCAAGTTTGAGGGTTTCTTCTGACAACCATTTTGGTCTTTTCTTTCTCTCTTGTCTTTTTAATGACCTTTTGCTTTCCTCATGTATGTTGTCCTTGATGTCATCCCATGACTCGTCTGGTCTTCGGTCATTAGTGTTCAATGCGTCAAATCTGTTCTTGAGATGGTCTCTGAATTCAGGTGGGATATACTCAAGGTCATATTTTGGCACTGGTGGACTTGTTTCCATTTTTTTCAGCTTCACCTTGAACTTGCATATGAGCAATTGATGGTCTGTTCCATAGTCAGCCTCCGACCTTGTTCTGACTGATGATATAGAGCTTCTCCATCGTCTCTTTCCACAGATGTAATCGGTTTGATTCCTTTGTATTCCATCCAACAAGGTACATGTGTATACAGTTACCATTTGTATTGTTGAAAACAGGTATTTCCAGTGAATAAGTCTTTGATCTTGGAAAATTCTGTCACGCAATCTCCGGCATCGTTTCTGTCACTAAGGCCATATTTTCCAACTACCCATACTTCTTTTTTGTTTCCCAACTTTTGCGTTCCAGTCACCAGTAATTATCGATGCATCTTAATTGCATGTTTGAACAATTTCAGACTGCAGAAGTTGGTAAAATCTTCAATTTCTTTATCTTTGGCATTAGTGGTTGGCACGTAAATTTGAATAATAGTCATATTAGCTGGTCTTTGTTATAGGCATATGGATATTATCCTATCACTGACAGCATTGTACTTCAGGATGGATCTTGAAATGTTCTTTTTGATGATGAATGCAACACCATTCCTCTTCAATTTGTCATTCCCTGCGTAGTAGACCACATGATTGTCTGATTCAGAATGGCCAATACCAGTCCATTTTGGCTCACTAATGCCTAAGATATCAATCTTTATGTGTTCCATTTCATTTTTCATGACTTCCAGTTTTCCTAGATACATACTTTGTATGTTCCACGTTCCAATTAACAGGTGTTTCTACCACTCATTTGTCAGTTTGTCATACTCTGGTAGCTTTCATATTGCTGTGATGCTGGAAGCTATGCCATCAATATTTCAAATACCAGCAGGGTCACCCATGGTAGACAGGTTTTACCGGAGCTGCTACACTTAGACTAGGAAGAAGGACCTGGCTATACTTCTAAAAAAAATGGCCAGTGAAAGCCTTATGAATAGCAGTGGAACATTGTCTGAAATATTGCCGGTAGATGAACCCCTCAGAATACGATTGGGCAAGAGCTGCCTTCTCAGAGTAGAATCCACCTTATTGATGTGATTGGAGTCAAGCTTTCACAACCTTCATTTGCTGATGTGGCACAACTCAAAATGAAAAGAAACAGCTGCAAACATTTAGTTGTTAGTTTTCCTTTCATTCTTGGAGCAGATTCAGTAAGTGGTTGACGGAATGACCTACTAGATATGCATCTAGAAGGTCAAGAGCTTAATTGAACTTCTTAACAAGAGGAGATCAGACTGGAAGTCTTGCTGGCCTCTTTTACATCCTTTAGAACTTTCCTGGTTCCCTTTAGTTCAGAAGTAGAAGCAGCATGATGTTTCTTGTTTCCCCACCATCCTCTGAACAGATCAGGCAATAAATAGCAAGGATGCCAAACTTAGCTGTCAGTGCTTGAAGCTATTATGCTAGGTTTGGGTTTACTCTAGCTTTATTTTCCCTAGCTTGACAAAAATTGAAGTTGGTCTTTATGTGAGGAAACTGATGAAAGCAAGCCCTGTTACTCCACAGAAACCGGTCTTTCGTAAAGCTCAGATAGTTGTCATCTGTTACTGGATAGGCCTGATATCACTGTGGGCACACAGATGAGTTTCTAAAAAGGAGATTCTTGAATGCATTTATAGGGCCTGCCTTTAATGTCTTGTGCTGCCCCTTTATTTCGTGCCTATAGAAATCATGTCAGGAAATCCTGAGCCTGGATGTCAGAATGATTAAAAACCTGTAATCAAGATGCATGAAAGTCAGAGAGGGTATCTGTTTCCCCTGAACTCAGATCCCTTGGATTCTAGACTTTGTCACTCCTTTCTCGACAAACACCCAACTGAGGGTTTATTTTTTCTTTTTCTGAAAAGTAAATAAGGACATTTCTGCCCCTCGGGTCTCCCTCACACAAGTTCTTCATCTTTCCAGATACCTCTAACTTATTCGGAAACAGTGGGGCCAAGACATTTGGTGGATTCGCCAGCTCATCATTCGGAGAGCAGAAACCGGCTGGCACTTTTAGCTCTGGAGGAGGAAGTGTGGCATCCCAAGGCTTTGGGTTTTCTACTCCAAATAAAACAGGTACTCCTATACGTATGAGTTATGGTTACTTTGATGTTTGTATGTGCATAGATATCTGGAAGGCGATACCTCTGGGGTGGTTATCTCAAGAGAATAGAATTGTAGTATGGGTGAAGTTATTCCCCCCTGCCCCCAATTTATTTTTGTATTTTTTGAGCATTTACTATGTTCCTAACACTGCTGCAGGCCTTCTGACACATGTTAAAAAGCACAGAATTCATGTAATGCAACCCATAAGAGAACTTAGAGTGTTCTTAGGGAAGAAAGCATTGTAAATATTTAACAGTTACAGAACAAACAAAATAAGGGAACGTGTAAGAAATGATAACTAAAATATAAACAAGAAAGCATCCTGAGTCATGCACAGACTTGCTTGAGGCTCCCATTACCTGTGACAGTCAAGACAGAGTATGTTCAATTTCTTATGCCTATACCATTTTACCTCTCTTTCCCAAATCTTTGTTTTTTTTACTTTTAATTGAAAATAACATGTTTATACATTACATATACATGTACATATACAATATCCATATATCATAAGTGTTCAATTAATTTCCACAGTTAGAACACACGATGTAACCAAGAAAAAAGAATATAACCATCACTACTTTTTATCCAGGCATTATTTTTAAAGCATAATTTATAAACTGTATGAATTTTTTGTAGTCATGTATTGCATTTATGTTTTAAACTTTTTTAAAGAACAATGTATGTTTAGATAAAAAAAACATATTTTATTTCTGTCAACTGCCTTTCTGTCCTATTTCTGTCTCTGAGATCTAGAGAGGGTCTATATTCCTGATCCTGTTGTGTGGAAAATTAAATGCAAAGATTTTGTTTTCAAGGCAGGGAGTGAGAGGAAGGATATTTGCTGAGAAAGCAACTCTTTAAAACAAACTCTCCAATTATCAGCAGGCAGAATACTTATTTCCCTTGTATATGGGATACTTTGAAATCATGCTAACTCCAGAGGAAGGATCCTTCCAGATGCATAGGTGGCTCTGACTTTGGAGTGGGGCCACCCCAAATTAGTGCTGGAATAATCACATTTTAGATCCTAAACTGCTGTGGTTTCCAAATGTACTGTGCACCTTATTTCACACCCATCACTTGGGCAATTCAGTCTTTGGTTGTCAGTTTTTGATACTACTTTTCTAGAGTTTAAAACGGATTAGAAATGGGCTTTGCAGCTTTGTTTATTTTGGCCATCCCCCTCCCCCAGTGAATGATTTAAAAATGAAAGGGCTATAAAGCTTTGGCCCTAGTTAACAAGGCAAATTTGAACAGTTGACTGAATTTTTAGTTCATTAATCATCAGGACTTATTTTTTTTTTTTTTTTAAGTAACCTGGTAATGTTTTCTTTATGTTTTTCTTATATGTGGTACCTTATCCTGACATCTAGTCCCAATTGATTTGAGAATCTGACCCTTTTATTTTTTGGGTCTTAGAGAAAATGCATCCTCCCACCTTTTAGAATATCTTTCTTATTTGATTATTTGACCTATGAAACCACCTAGATTGAGGACTCCAATGGAGAAAGCACTTTTGAAATACATGAGGTGACTAGACTAGTTACCCAAAATGTGCAAGTGAGCATGGAGGAAAGACCACTCCCACTTGTGTCTGCTGCAGCATTTGTTTGTATTGGTGTACAAAGAGCTCCTTCGACAGAAGGAAGTGCCTCAAAGTACTGAGCATAAGGAAAGGCTGCTTTAAATAAAGAAGTTAACCTTGCCACGGCCATACAGGCACCTGAGGCATCAGGATTATCACCTCTTGCTTTAAGAGTGATTTTAGGTTGATGGTTTGGATGGGTCTTTGAAAAATTCCAAAAGTGTCCATCCTCCCTTCAATAAAATTGCATTCGAAAATAATACTGATGGAGATTTTTGAGGTGGGTGGAGGGGTGGGTAGACTGAAAATGACATTGCTGTCGTCCCTGGTCCGATGGGTGTACATTACTGCCCTATCACAGGAGCTATTAGAATGACGTAGAGTTAGTGGAAGTGGAGGGGGGCAGTGTGATGCATAATGATTAGATGATAGATGGGCTTTTGAGTTACTCAGACCTAGACCAGTCCCAGCTCTGTCACTTACCAGCTGGTTAAATTTGGGCAAGTGACGTTCTCCCAGCCTCAGTTGTTCATCTGTAAAGTAGGGATTAAAGTGAACTCTTGTAAGGCACCTGACACCATCCTGGCATGTAGCAGACCCTCAATAAATTAGCGACTTTTATTATTATCGATTATTGTTAAGTTTCTGTTTCTTCTGGAGAAGAAAATCATGAAAATTTGGCATCTAATAAAATCTACTGCCTCTTAGCATCAGGAGTTAGTTGCCTGACTCCAAAAATAAGATCCAAGTTTGTTGACTCAGGCTAGCTGTTGTTTTGGGGCATTTTCTGTGTGTGTGTTTTATTTATCCCCTTTCCTCCGCTGTCCAGTTTACTTTCTGTATCATTGTGACTTCTCATTTTTCACTCATCTTCCACCAAGAAGCCTAAACGGTATTGAGTACAAGGCACTAGATAAAGCTCTGTGTGTCCAGGAAGAACATGTAACTAGATCTAAGATCAGTCTTAAATAATTCAACTGTGACGGTTTTCTAGCACTTTTTTTTTTTTCCTCCCAGTCTGTTATATTTGTAATCCAACAGTTTCCATTATCATAGCTTGGATCTTCACTCAAGGTTTTAAAATGCAGAATGTTAACCCAAACATGAGCGTTAGCAAGAAGTATTTTCTCAGTTGTGCAACCACTGTTAATGGTAAATAAGTAAATAATTAGATTACAAAATAACGATCAACTAAAGCATTCAGCTGTAGCTTTTCATATGCTGTATTTGATCTTCCCTGATTCAAGTAGCAGAAGCTCCTGGTGTGATTATGCTTATAATAAAATAGTAATTAGATTTACTTTCTGACAGGGGCTAATCATCTACTTGGTTGTTACTAGGCCACCATTACTCCCTTTCACGTGTAGCTCACCGATCTCTACTCATTTTAAGGAATACTCTACTTGCTATAGGGGGTGATCCCTTTAGAGCACATTGACTGTCTATTCTGATACCTTAGAATGATTTAAGCAGAGGTATCTTGGAGGAGCAGAAGGAATCGTTAAGTGAGGGACATTATCTTCTCCCCTGCTAGGTATCCCTGCCAATCAGAGAAGGCTGCTGCCCTGCATGGCCTGTGTCTGTTCTGTGTGATCACAGGCCTGTATGCTGCCCTCAGGCCAGTGTGGTATCCAGTGAGCATCGTTGCTGGGAGCTTGTAAAAGATGGCTCGGACTGGCTGCTGTCCTCATAGTTGCTTTATTACTTTAGAGTTATACAGCAGCCTTCTTCCAAAGAAGAAATTTGGTATGCTTTTTATTGAGGAGTAGTTCCGGACTGCAGAAAGAAGGCCTTTTTTAAAAAATTCTTCTATACAAAGAGAGAGAGAGTCTCTGGTGAGAGATGTGAGGCCATTAGTCTTTAAATAAATAAAAAGCACCTGGCTGAGCATCGGTGCTATGCATCTCTTCGTTTCTGCGGTAACCTGAGTCACGGAGTCTTCCTGAGAGGGGGTTTGCAGCCTCTCATTATATAGTTTGGCTTTCCATGAAACTAGATCCCTTGCCTATACATGTTAATAAGTAATAAAATCTTTTGACAGCTGGGCAGGGGTTGGCGTTCTTGAGAATGTTTTTTTTTTCAATGAGGAATCTCAAAACTGCTCAGAGGAGCTGAGAAGGGATCTGAATACACCTGGTTGGTTTTGGATGGTGATCTGATTTCCTAACACTATTCAAGCTGGTGACACCCAGCTTGCCTCCAGAAGGGATTGGGGCTCTCTCAGACAAACACAGGGTCATGCCAGACAGACCCTTAGAATTCCACGGAACTCTCCCGAGTGAACTCCAGACCCCTCTGTTAGAGTTGGAGGGAGGGTGGTTTGGTTTTCTGTTTTTTAAGGTTTTATTATTTTACTGATAGACGGGTGTTGCCCTTTGTTGTAGTTCTTTGTATTTGAATTTCTAACATCATATTTTCCTTCCTCTTTTGATCTGGTTTCTCATCATTCAATGTCTTCCTGTCTCCTCTTTTCTTTCACCTTTTCTGTTTGTTTGCCTCTGTTTTGCTCAGGTGGCTTCGGTGCTGCTCCAGTGTTTGGCAGCCCTCCTACTTTTGGGGGATCCCCTGGGTTTGGAGGGGTGCCAGCATTCGGTTCAGCCCCAGCCTTTACAAGCCCTCTGGGCTCGACGGGAGGCAAAGTGTTCGGAGAGGGTACCGCGGCTGCCAGCGCAGGAGGATTCGGGTAAGCCCCCTGGGGTTGGGGGAAACAGGGACACCAACAAGCTTATGCCAGCCAAAAGAGCTGGGGCCCTGTGCTCTTGTTTTGAAAAGAAAGTTCTTCCATTTTTCCAACTCTTGACTGTGAGCTGAACACCTGGCCCTCCAAATCAGCAAACAACTTGCTCTAGGGTTCCTGATCCTCTGTAGGCTGAGGCTCATTTTATCAAGCCAGGCTCCGTTGAATGTGTGGATGGGCATCAGCGGTATTATTGTCCCCTGACATGTAGAGTACTGGTTGTCAGAACCCCCTTCTCCTTGGTAGAGCTGGTTAAAAGAAGATAAATAGTCTTGCCTTGGCTACTTCATAGCCAGGACTGCCCCTTGTGTGGTAACTTCTTTTATGAAGTTCTGAATGAATGGTTTTCACAGATTCTTTCCTCTTAGAATTGTTCTGTATTAAACCCATTGTCCTTGAGCAAACAACTCCTTGTATCCCTGCTCCACTCCAACCCCCAAAGTGGACATTCAGTTTCACAGTCCCATAAGCCAGCTGCTAGACTAGGCACTTACCCAGCATCCTAACACGTTGAAGAGTTTTAATGATTGCTCAGCTTTCAAAGCCGTTCTTTCTGTCCTGTGTACATCCTGACTTGAAAATGCCATAGTAGGGATTTGCTTTTAAGGGCCCCAGAAATTCAGTCTAGTTTTCAAAACCCCAAGGAGAAAAATCGCCTTTTACCACACTACGAAGTCCCAATAAAATGTATGTGGTGATGACTACAAATAGCTTCTAATTCAAGGGAGGTATTAATGCCTGAAAGTGACTCTAATATGCCTCTCGCCCTTGGAACTGGGCTCAAGGACGGGAAAGCTAAAGAGTTGAGGGGGCAGGGATGGTTTTGTTTGTAAGGTCTGCAAGTAAGGGTACTTGGGACAAGCTTGGCAAGATGATAGTATCTTTATCTTCAAAATAAACTGAAAGTATGTTCTGTAAATACCTGAGGTCAGGTCTGCCGCTGTCCTCACTCAGCTGAGTTGGCCGTGAGCAAACCCTGACTTGAACTTCGCAGACAAGAGGGGATAAAAGTGAGCTGAACCCAAAAGTTTACATTAAAAACACAAGTTGCCATAGCTCGGAAACTTTCTTACCTCTCTCTTGGATGTTCAGGAGAAATGACAAGCTATAAGTTAAAAGACTGTACGTTTAAGGTAGTTTGACCACAAATTTCCAATGCACTTAATGAACCCATTTCTTTTTATGACTGGTTTAAACTGGGTTCTTCTGCCACAACAAGGTACGACAGACTGAGCAGTTGTAGTCCCCTCCCTTTCCCTTCTACTGACTCTTTCATTGTTCTCTTTTGCAAAAGACGGGGAGGCATAGTTAATCCAGCGATAGTTTGTGACAAAGGGGAAGTTTGTCCCGACCTCTCTTTTTTTATTTAATTTTTAGTTTTTTTTAATTGAGATACAATTCACATACCATAAAATTAATCTTTTTAAAATGTACAATTCAGTGGTATTTAGTATATTCACAGAGTTGTGCAACCATCACCACTTTCTAATTCCAGAACATTTTCAACACCCCAGAAAGAAACCCTGTACCCATTAGCAGTCAGTCCTCATTCTCCCCTACCCCAGCCCTGGCCACCACTAATGCCCCAACCTCTTATTCATACCCTTTACCGTCAGTTGCTAACCAGAAGGTTGTCAGTTCAGATCCACCCAGCCACTCCGCAGAAGCAAGACCTGGCGATCTGCTTCCGTAAAGATTACCAAAAACCAAACCCATTGCCATTGAATCAGTTCCGACTCATAGCAACCCTGTAGGGTTTCTGTCCCATCGGGTTTCTGAGGCTATAAATTTTTATGGGCGCAGACGTCCACATCTTTCTCTTGCTGAGCAGTGGGTTCGAACCGCCGACCTTTTGGTTAGCAGCCAAGCGTTTAACCACTGCACCACCAGGGCTCCCTTCCGTAAAGATTACAGCCAAGAAAACCATGTGGGGCATTCCTGCTCTGTCACATGGGGTCACTATGAGTTAGAATCAAGTCAGTGACACCTCACAATAGCCACCGCCCATGGTGCTGGTGCAGAATGCTTGAAAGTGAGCAAGTTTATGTATTGCTTCTTGGATTTCATGTAAAGACTAATGGATCTTTTAAGTCTTCCCTCAGGAAACCCCAATAATTAAAGTTAAGGAAAGCTTTTAAAGGAGACTTAGGAACAGACTTAAGCTAGTATTCTTGGCAGGTCCTGATGGACCCTGATGTCTACAGTGACTGCCTAGCACATATTATTGTACAGTTGGTGAAGGTTTTGGGTTTACTGGGGATCTTGAGGTTTTATTTATTTATTTGAAACCAGTTATTTTCTTTATTAGTAGAAAAGTATCATCTTCTGCTTTGGGGTGGCTCTCTGGTATGGATCCTGCCTGACTAGCTGGTTACTTCCATTTTGTAAAACAGGATTAATAAGTACCTGTTTTGGTATTAAATCTCCAGAAGAGCTGTTTGCCATGAGACCGTCCCTGACTCTGGCAGTCCATCTGAAAAGTCTGTACTGTTGTGAAGGAGAGAGAGACTGAAGGCAGGAGTAGGAATAGAGCAGGGCCAGCCAGGGCCACGGCTGGGGGAAAAATGCATTAAGTACAGGCACACAGTGGTCTTTGCATGTAAAAAACACTTGACCTCATTCGAGAAGAGCTGAAGATAAATAAGGAAGGGGGAGGGGAGTTGTAGGTAAATGAGAAATGCTAAAATAAAATGATGGAATAAAATTGAAGAATTGTTGGAGATAGAGCAAGAAATGTGGTGCTGCTTAATTTCCAAATGGCCTGAAATTTCCAGACAGTGGATGAAAACTAAAACATTGGACAGGTTGGATTTCATATTGTATTCCTGTTATTTTTCTTCCCAAAGCTGAGAGAAAGTTTTGCTCTGTGCTATAGTCTATTCTTTCTGAGGGGCTGCCTTTATAAATCTCAAGTAAGTCACCTCAAATCATGGATGTCATTGCCACCTGAGTTAGGTCAGTGGACTGAGGCATTCTGGTGGCCAAGTAACAGTGTAGCCACCCTAACCACAGTTTCATTTCTTATTGGAATCCAGGTTTGGGAGCAGCAGCAACACCACGTCTTTTGGCAACCTTGCGAGTCAAAATGCTCCTACTTTTGGATCATTGTCTCAACAGACTTCTGGTTTTGGGACACAGAGCGGTGGATTCTCTGGTTTTGGATCCGGTGGAGGAGGTAAGCAGCCATTCTTCCCTCACAAGCACCGCCTACCTTTTTCCTCTTAGGTTCTACCCTCAAAGGAAGGCCTTATCCCCCAAAGAAAGGAGTATTTTTTACCTAGCTATTCAGTTTAGTATTTTTAAAGCTGAGAGTCATTTAAAAATGAAATGTTCTTTTTAGGTTTTAATTAGACTTGTAACATTGTACGATTTGCTAACAAATAAAGAAATGACTGGCTAGACTTTCTCTCAAGATTTGAGAACCAAAATAATACAGACTTACTAAACTTTGGTTTAAAAATCCAAGCCAGCGGACTCAAAAAATGGGATGTAGAAACTTCACAGAATACCTTGCATTTTGTTAACTCTGCTTCTTCAGATAGCAGAATATGTGTGTTCTGTTTTTATTGCTTAGCAAACTTATGGATACATAGTTAGGCATCATTATTTTACAAATGAAGAAACAAAAGCTCCAAGGGGTTAAGTGGTGTGCTCAGAGAGTCACAGAGTTACACAGCAGACCCAGGCGTGGGGCCTGCGTGGCCCGATTCTTCCCAAAAGAGGAGGAAGCCAATGGATGGAAGAAATAGGAATAACAAGTTTTCCTGCTGAAATGGATCTCTGTGGTACAGTGCAACTAAGTGAGAGAGACTGTGCCAGAGACTCTCTGGGAGGGGGTAGAGGAAGACCCCTGAAATAGTGAGACAACAGCGCTTAGACGTTAAAGGATTTCCCTGCTTTTCCTGATGGATCTGACCACCTCTGGAGAGAATAGAGCCGCTTCTGCAGGTCCCTTGCTGCCCAGACGGGGGGTGCAGGTGGGGGGCCTTTCCATAGGAAATGCGGGAGGAAAGAACTTGGCCTGGGGTCCACGTTTGTCTTTCGAGTGTTTTGACATTGCCCTTTCCATCTACTTTTCAGCATTCAGCTTTGGAACATCTAACTCGTAAGTATCTGTCCCCAGCTTTGAGTCTGACTTTCATTAAAAGCATTAAATAAGGATGGAAGAATGTGTGGTATATGAAAAGAAAACTATTGAAATACTAATTCTTGCTGAGTTTGTGCATTTCGTATCCATTTTTCTACTCTGTTTCAAAAGCTTGTCTTGGAAGCATGAGGTTTCAGTGGCAATGTTTGGGTTTTGACCTCTGTGTTTGTGGACTTGCTAATCTCCAAAGAAATAAGGCAGGAGATGCCAGTCCTGGCCTTCTCAAGGACAATAGATAAAGAGAAGAATGTGCCTTCAGAAGAGCAAACTGGAAGGCAGGATGTGAGAGATGCTTCTTCTTCTTTCACTGTTAGTGTCTCAGAAGCTTCCTGCTGACCACTGGGCTCTAGGCCATTAGCAAGCCTTATTTTTTTATCCTCAGGCAATGCTTCTGTGTAGAATTGCAGCAACATTAAAAATTCACAGTCTGAACTTTGAGCACAAGTCAGTTGCATAAGCACTTCTACAGTAAGAAGCGGTCACTGATTTCGCTACTCTCTCCTGGTACTTCCTTGCAGGTCTGTCCAAGGGTTTAGTGGATGGAGAAGTTGAGTGTGTGTGGTCGTCCCTCTCAGTTCCTGTCACTGACTGGCTGCAGTCTCAGATCCTCTCCACAGAGAAATCCTGAAGCCAGCTTCTAAAATGTACCTTCTCCATTGAAATACACGCATGCCCAGAAAGAAACAACAGTAACCAAAAAATCTAAGATGCTTGATTGCTTGTCTGTTTTGTTTTATATTTTTGTTTTGAGATTGTTTTTGTTTTTGTTTTTCTGCTATTAAACTGTTCTGGTCTGTTTTGGTACAGAATGTATGTGGGTTTTTTCAGGTTACAGCCAAGGAGAGGTTTTCCCATTTCTGTGGCTCTGAGAAACCTACACAGCCTCCTGTCAGCCAGCAACATATGTCTTCAAGGATGGCATCAAAAGTAACCAGCATAGCATCTTGACAAACGAAAGGATTAGGCAGGGGCTTCTCACAGGGAATCTCCCTGACCATGCTTGGACCTAGGGCCCATGTAGAAGGGAAGTTGAATGCTGGTGGGCCACCTTCCTGAGGCCACAGCTTGGTGTCTTCTCAGCATGTCCTTTTCTCTGTTATGTATCAGGACCCTCAACGTACTGACTCTGATTGTGCGGACACATCGGAACCCATGTAAGAGCAGGTATCAGTTGACTTTCAGAGTGGTAATAGCACCATTAAGTATAGTTAGCTGTGAGGCAAGCATGGAAAATAGACCAGTATGAGGATTTCCATCTCCTTTCCTTGGAGAGAGTCCACAGCTGAGTTGTGACAAACAAGTATGCTGCCTTTGAACACCCTCATTGACCTTCATTTGGCTCTTGGGTACTTCTGCCCCCCTGGAAAGGAGGTGGGCAGTTGATTGAGAAGGCAGCCTTTATCTCCAGGATGTGACAGTGACATTGGGAACCACGCCTAGCACTCTCTTAACCACAGAGCGGATAACCCTTGGGGAGACACAGGAGTTGTGAAGGCACTGCTATCTCCAGATACCACTAGCCAGACAGTGCTGGATTTGACAACAGTGCTTGTTAGCATGGCCAGTACAGCATAATTTCAGTTTTGTTAAAGTGCTTATTTTCCTATAATGCAGAATCTTTCAGGCCTGGGCATATTTTATTTCTTAGACCTATAATATCCTAGAGAGTTGCTGACAAACAGGGCTGCCCTGCCTCAAAAGCAGGGCTAAGAATTTCTCATCTTCCAGGCCCAGAATATGGCAGTGCTTTGGGTGGGATCATTAGCAGGGGAGGGTTGGAAAGGGGTCAGTTTAGAGTTTTGCACATTGGAAAGTTGTATTTTAAAATGTTTTAATAAAAGTTTTATATGTGATATTAATTTGTCATGTTACAACCAGTCTAACCTTGGTTCTGTTGGCTTGTATGGGGAGGGCAGACCAGAGTGGGCCTTCCCCTGTGGCCCAGCCTGATCTGGGGAGCCATATTCCAATGGGGTCTCAGACTCACCTGGGGAGCCTTTTGTGAAGTGCAGATTCACAGGCCTAAAGCTTGAGATTGTAATTCAGTAGTACTGAAATTGGAGCTGGACCCCAACTGAATTTTTTTTCAATGGTATCTTAAGCTCATAACAAGAGGAGTCTCATAGTATAGCACTCTTGAGTTTCAGGAGCCACCCCTGAACCAGCTGTGGGCAGACCTAAGAGCTGGAACTGGATCCCTGTGTTCGTGTCGATGGTCATCCCACTGTCTTTGCAGTCTGTGAGAGTAGAGTTGAGGTCTGTTCGTACTTGCCTTTACATTAGGGGGCTGCCACTTTTGAAGAGTTTGGGGCTTCAAAAATTTAAGGTTAATGTATTCAGTCCTTGCAGAATTGATGGCCTGTCATCTGGTTTCACCCTGCTCTCACTTAAGGCCCCTCAGCCATTAAACAGGGGGACAGTTGGGTTAGTAGCTGTAGGGGGCCAGTCCCCAAGAGCCCTCACAGTCAGCCACAGGGTTGTCTCTCATATGTGCTTTCATTGTCCTATGCACAGTGCTATCTGAGACAAAGGGACTCAAGTGTTGATGGGGAAAGCTGATGGAGGAGGGCCTAGTTTTAAAGTGAGCAGTGTAATTACAGGTAAAGAGAGCTAAATTCTGCCTTTGCATGTCTTCTGACCAACACCCAGGCCTAGCCAATCTTCTCCTACCCTTCTGGTTCCGCCTGGGGGCTCCTTTTTATAAATAGAAGCAGGTTCAGCCTAAACCCTTGACCTCAAATTCTCTACGTTAATCCTCCATTGAGGAGGCATGTGACATCTCTACATAAGGCGTTATCAGCTGTGCTTTGCCAGATAACTCCCCACCACTCACTGCTGAGGCGGGCGGCACCCGAGGAATGTGCTGCTGGCGGGTTACAGCCCCTCGAGTTCCTTTTTTGGGCTCGATTACAACGGTAGGTAACGGGTCATCTCAGAGCTCAGCCAGCGTGCATCCTGAAACCCATGCTCCCAGGATGTCGGACTGGGAATGTAGGAGAGGCCAGCAGGGCTTGAGCCTTTCCAGAACGAGGGCAGTAAAGAGTGAGAATGAGTGTGGGGTGTGGAAATAAGTGTCCTGCTGAGAAGACGGAGTCATAACTGCCAAATAAGCCCGGTAGAGTTGTCAGGCACAGTTGGTTGAATTTATATTCACAGGCAGGAAGGAAAAAGGGAGAGCAGATTAATGAGTTAGGCTGTGTTTTGCTTGGCTTTTCCAGACATAAATGTTGCACATTCATAATTGGTGCTTCAGTTGGCAGCACAGTGTTAAAGGCCATGGGTTGGGTTTCTCAGGGATAGGTAGAACCAAAATAACAAAGTAATGCCCATAATTCTGGCTCCTTATCTGCGCAGAAGTATGAAGTCCCCTTGCATATTGATATGTACCCGAGAGCTAGTGGTCCCCTCTGTGCCGCCCTGCTCCTCCCTGTATGAGGGTCCCAGTGCATGCCTCCAGAGAGAGTTCTAGATCGGGCCTCTAGCATCACGGAAAGGGTGTGTGCTGTGCAGCCTGATCGTAGCCCTATCCCTTAGTAGCTCTGACCAGAACAAGTGGATTGATCTCTGAGTGTCCTGGGATATTTTCCTCTCAGCAATAAAATGGAAATTAGAATAGGTATCTTGCAGGGTGGTTATGAAGATTAAATGAGATGATACATGTAAGTAAGTGAGTGATCAGTAAAGTAAGTGATCAGTGAATGGTAATTTATTCTCACCTTGCAGCATCTTTCTCTGCACCTGGTTTACATAATCCTAAATGATGGCTTAACGGTTAAGCACTCAGCTGCTAACCGAAAGGTTGGCAGTTAGAAACCACCCAGCTGCTCCATGGGAGAAAGACCTGGCGATCTGCTCCCAGAAAGATTACAGCCTAGAAAACCCTATGGGGCAGTTCTGCTCTGTCACATGGGGTCGCTATGAGTCAAAAATCAACTCGATGGCACCTAATGACAACAACAAATGCATTTCTACTGAGGCTTCATTAGATTGGGGAGAAGGGGGGATCCTCATCTTCCACCTGGCTCTTGGGCCCCTTATCAAACACCAAAATGAATGCCCTGTGCCAGATGAGGAGGTCTCCCTCACTGTAAAATAGCTCTAAAGCAATGGTTCTCAAACCCTGATTTGAGATTCTGAGCAGAGCTGGGCTGGGCCCTTCAATATGTGTTTTTAACAAGCTTCCTGGTGACTCTAGTGCAGATGTCCATGTACCACATTTTGAGAAACTGTTTCATCTAACCACAATAAACATAAATAGCTGCCGCCATCTGCATTGTGAAAGATAGAACCTAACTCCCATGGAAATGTTTGTTTTGCAGTTAATCCAGGGTAAGGGATCTTTTCTGAAATTGTTAAGACGCACCAAGTTTAAAAGTAAGCTTCTCTCTGGGCACGTGTTCAAAAAAAAGCAGCATCAGTATGACTCAGGCTGAGTCAAGTCGTCTCCTTCCTGTTCAGGTAAGTTCTCCCCCAGTGAACAGAATAGGAGGAAATATTCTTAACTTCATCCAGTCTCACAGTACAGCTCACTCCCACTTTGTTTCTGGTCTTCCACCTGGTCATTTATTCCAAATTAATGTATATTAGGAGGAGAAGGAGTATCTCTGACTTCATCCTGGCTGGGGTTGTCTCTTGCAGTATTTCTTTTTCTCCCTCATGTCATGAACTCACTGATTTTCATTTATAATTTCTAACAGAAGACATGACCAGTACTTCTAGGCATTTGCTTTTTAGCAAATAAAACTGGTTCAGATTCATGCTGGAGGTGGGCTTCCTCCATGTGTCCGTTTCTTCTCAGTTTGCTGTTAGTACATCTTGGGTAGAAGGAGGGGAGGGTATAGTGTGGACCCTGTGCTGTCTGGTTGGGATCTCTCTTCCCCCTCCTATGCCCCTTGCCTGATTCGGCTCTTCCTTCACCATGTGGAAATGAAAGTAATTGGATTGAGATGGTGTCAGCTCTCAAATTTTTGCCATCCTCAGTGTTTTCCATGGGAAGTTAGTATCCTGCCCAAACAAAAAGAGCTCCATGGGCAAATGAGTTTGGGGAAAAAAATGAATGGAATAAAATTTAACAGATTTCTTTATTGAGGAACTGTTTTGATCCTTTAATATGTGAATATTCTTTGTAAATCAACAAGGTGAAATAGCCTGCTGTTTCCTAAGTGGTTTTGACCATGGGGCCTATTTATTCACTTGGAGTCAGGTTCTTTGGAACTCATCCCGGGAACTGTTGGACAGAGTATAGCTTACTTCCGGCAAGTTGTTTCTAACACCCATTCCTCTTTATTTGATTATAATAGTAGTTATGATTTATTGAATGTGGATTATGTGCCAAGTATTATCTGTTCTAAGCACTTCACAGACATTTTCACATTTAACCCTATGAGCTAACTACTGTTACCCACATCTTTCAGATGAGAAAATTTGTTTGAGTCACAGGCAA
Source organism: Dugong dugon (assembly GCA_030035585.1). NCBI lineage: Eukaryota > Metazoa > Chordata > Mammalia > Sirenia > Dugongidae > Dugong > Dugong dugon. The sequence continues at coordinate 75,899,626 of CM057471.1, forward strand.
GTAAGTGGTGGCATCAGAACTAGAACCTGGGACTGCCCCCCAACCTGCTCTTCATGCCACTCCCCCACCTCAGCTGACTCAGGGAAGGAGCAGTCTTCGAGGCCTGTGCTGTCTGCGACTGGATCTGTTTTTCTTCCCCAAGATGTTCATTCACTGTAGAAGAGAACACCCACCTGCTCTCTCTGCCAGGGATGCTGCGGAGCACCTCATCATGCTTTTCCCCGTTTACCTCATGAAAATGAACCAACCTTTGACATCGATCACAGTAAATGTTCCTACTCTGCACACTTACTTGCCCCCCATTCCACTGGCTCTAATCTTGTACGTATTTGTGATCATCTGTCTAAACTGCACCCTGGGGAAGGGGACATACACCATGTGCAGATGGCAGATGGGGGCTTTTTGATGAAGGTGATCACACCCTTGTGGAATCAGCTGGCTCCAAGCCCTTCAGCTGTCTAGCGCCCCCCTTCCTTTGCCATCTCCTGAGGTCTGGCTTTGAGGCTTTCCAGAGTTCCACAGGAGGTCAGGCCACAGACCACTGAGATGGCAGTTGCTGCATTGTTCCAGCCCTTCTCTACTTATAAATAGAAACCCATCCATACCACAGCCCCGGCCAGAGATTCTCTGCATTGTTTTTGGCCCTAGATTGCCAGCTGCAGAGAAAGAGTCAATGCGGGGGGAGACAGGAGGCAGAAGCCCATGCTGGAACCAAGCCGGGAGTCCAGCCCCAGATCTGTTCTCACAGTGATTGGTTCCCCCATCCTGGCTGGCCTGACCTTGCTGGCTGGGCTCATCTTGGGCCACAAGGATGCAGAGGCTTTGCTTCCAAACCAAAAAACCCAAACCCTTTGCTGTTGAGTCAATTCTGACTCATAGCAACTCTACAGGACAGAGTAGAACTGCCCCATAGGGTTTCCACGGAGCGGCTGGTAGACTCAAACTGCCGACCTCTTGGTTAGTAGCCAAGCTAACGCTGATTCATGGCCGTGACTGGGCTTGATTTTTGGTATAGACACCTAGAGGGAGCTTGGATCATCAAGTCCATCCTGACCGTGTCCTGCAGGTCATGTGGGCTCTGGTTCCTGCCCACACCACCACCTCTCTTGTTCCATCACTCTTCCCCCTGCTCTCGAGGCACAGCCCCTCTGAACTCTCTGTTCCTCCGTTCCCCAGATAGTCCATTCTCCCCACCTCAGGGCTGTTCACACGTGGTCAGCTGAGATGCGCCAGTCAGCCCACTCCCACTCATCCGGTGGATCTCAGTTTGAACCCCGCTTCCCCGGTGAGCCTGCCCACTCGGCTTCCTCTCACACTGTGCTACTATTTTGGGAATACATCACAATTGCAGTTACTTGTGTAATTAGTTGTTTGATCTGTATATTTCGTCTATGTCCCCTTTTCTGAACAGTCAGCTCCATAAAAGCAAGGACTTGATCGGCCTCGTCTGCCCCCAGCCCCCAACAGTGCAGGACAGAGCAAGGGTCAGGAGCTGTCAGATAAATGACTGCCTACAAGGACTTCCCAGAAAGGATCTGGAACTTGCTCAAAAGCCAGACCCCAGCAGGGGATGACAAAGGGGTGATGGGGGGTGGGGGGATGGGGTGGGGGGGGGTATGACAGACAACTCAAAGGCATGGAGCCAGCTGGTCCCCCAGAGTCACACAGCAAGGCTAGTGTCAGAACAGGCCAGGGCTGGTCCCAGTGCTCTCTGTGCTGCTCTGCCTGAGCTGACCAGAGCTTCCACCGGGCATCATACAGCGACTGCCTCCATGCCCATTGGTCCTCTGGTTCTCATCGTACCAGGAGCATGCTAGTTTGGGGCCAAAGCAGCTGCCCGTGTCCGTGCAGCCCAGCGAGTGATAAGGAGCAGACCCTGGACCCAAAGACCCAGTACAAGCCTCTCCTCCACGTCTGGCCGGCTGGAACAAGTCGTCTCACATGATTCAGGCCTCGGCTTCCTCACCTGTAAAATGGGGCAGGACAGAGTGTGAACGGCGCATAGGACAGTGCTGGCACAGAATCACCATGAGGACTCCCTGACATCGTGGAGAGACCCAGGAGCTGCAGCAGCCCTGCTGAGCAGACCAGGCCAGTGCCCCTCTACCCACGCACAGGCCCACGAGGTTCTCCTCTGATGCAGGAGCTGACCAGCACTTCCTTCAGAAATATGCCCAGAGATCCTGGGAGGCGGGCTAGGCCTGGACTGAAGGACATCTGGCCCCCTTTTCCCCTCAGGCTTGGCCTGGCTCCGTAGGTACAGGGCTAGCCCTAGGAAAGGACCACCTCTGTCACCCTATCCAGTCTCCAGGTCTGGTTTCTGACCCTACGGGAGAGAATGCTGGAGTCACAGCTCACACCCCACCAAAGCTGCACTCCCACCCACCCCTTGCTAATCTTGCCATCCCAGTTCTCTCCAGCTGGCCAAGAGGACATGGGCGGGGGAGGGGGGCACAGGAAGAGCTGGTGTGCTGAATTTTGAGTCACACTCTGGCTGCAGCTGACAGAAGGGGCTGTATGAGCTGATGTAACAGCTTAATTGCCACCAGCCAACATACTCAGGAGCATTTTGAATTCTCTAGGCTTGAAGTGTTTGCCTTTTCACTTTCATTCTCTTTGTTTTAGTTAACACAGATTTACCTCAGTGTAGGGGAATGAAACTAATTATGTTACAAGGTTCTATGTATCGGTGATTTGATACTGCAGTCTGAGTCCCACCTCCCCCCAGCCCCATGTTCCTTTTGCCCAGGGCCCAGCTAGCTGATGGGAGCCAAGCACCTCCATTTACAAAGTGGCAGCAGCTGTACCTCTGACCTGACTTCAGGCCTCTTCCTGAGCTTTGAGCCTCTTGACCTGGCCGACTGCCGGCTGTTGTCTTCAGGACCCTCTTTTTTTTTTTTTTTTTTTTTTTTTCATTTTAAGCTACTCTGTAGACAGGAGGAAACATCCTCTCTGAGACAGTCAAGCCAAGTGGTACTCAGACTCTGCTGTTTGGTTGTCAGCTTCACAGATGGTAGGGACCAGTGGTCACCATCCAAAAGCATTTATCAATGTGGCATACTTCCTGTGCGAAGCTGTCCTGCCAATCCCCCATCAGCGCAGCATGGGGAGGGGTGGGTCTGGGCTGTTTCAGCCACACATTTATCACTCAGGCCCTTGTCCCGGGGAGTGTGTTGCTGGCTGCAAGATGTGTGCTCAGGGAGTAGGTGGTCCCTTCCGTGCCTGTGGCACAGAGCAAAGCTGACCCGTGAGGCATCCAAGAAGCCTCACATTTTAGGGCTAAGTGATTATCCAGTTCAGTTCCCTCCTTGAATACAGAAGAGAATGGAGACCCAAAGAGGAGAAGGAAGGGGAAGGAAGTGACTCCATCCAGCAAGTAGAGACCATGGGTATACCTGGGCTCAAATCACATCCTAGCAGTGCGACTTAGGGCAAGTCACTTAAACCTCTCTGAGTCCCAGTTTCATCATCTATCAAAGGGGGAAATGATAATAGCTTCATCTAGATTTGTTGAGGATTAAATGAGATACTACTGTACATGAAGCTGGTAGTAGTTTTATTATCATCATCATATTTATTGACAAGGTAGGAGTAGAATGCTAATTTCCCCATTCCTGACCCACCGCTCTTTTACTGCACATAGTGACTCTTGAATTCATTAGCATATGGCTAGAATCAAAGAGCTAAAATGAGTCTGTTGTAAGGAGATCTGAGTGGCTTGCTCTGTTAGCTCTTTGTACTCCAAAACAATTGAGACAGCTGCCCAGAGGTGAAATCTTTCTAGAGCATTGCAACTTTAAAAGATCTTGCTCTTCAGCTATGCATGATAGGTCAGCTTATGCAATACATATTCACTGAATGAGAAAAATATTCATGATCAAATTTTTTTGTGGTAAATATTTTATCGTATTCAGCCACGCCATAAAAATTGATTGTTGGAAGTCGCACCATGGAGATGTAGTTATAACCTGCAGTCTCTGAAGGACTGAGGAGTCCCAGGAACACATGGACCATTTACGGTGTTTGTGTGTCCACAGGATAATGATACCTATAGCTTAAAGGTGCAAACCAGGGAGGCCCTGCCTCCTACTTTTCACTGCTTACAAAGATCTGTCCCTAACTACCTTCTGGCTTCCCCCATGTCCTCACTGCACAATTTCCCCCATGAAATGGCACCCATGAAGGTGAGATTTCACTTTTCAGCAATCCGTGTTGAAGTGAGGGCTCCCAAAATGCACTTGGCCTAAAATGGAAGCTGCCAACATAAATTAAAACCTGCCTCTTTAAGGAGCTTCTAATCTGGTTTTTATTATAGAGATGAGCCTTTTCATGATAGTGTCCACCCACTGCTTTTTGGGTATAAAATCAGAAAACACCTTGGGCTTCTCTGAAACTCATTTTTCTTTCCAATGGTTTATCTTTCTTTTAAAGAGTATTTTGTTCCCAAGCAACTCATTGGGAATCCGGAATGAGAAAGGACACAGCTCTTTTCCATTTATCATTTAAAGCTGATCAGGGCATGCGAGCAAGTTGCCTGAGTAGATAAGAGTCACTCTAATCTAAAAGTCAATTTAATTTCCAATTAGATGCTTGATCAAAGATGTTTATTTTGTCTTACTGCTAAACTTCTGTCGAGAACAAATAGAATATTTCAAGTACACTTGGTTTGGCTGCCTAGTAACAGGAAACGGAACCTTGGGGACCTGTGTGTGGTGATCCATTACCATTTTTAAGTTTATTAATACTGCCAAATAATGACTCTTGTTTTTTTTCCTGGCACTAATACCAGATTTGAGAGGGTAGGGAGCTAGAAAAGAAAACAAAACTGGCATTGCTTATCATTACAATAAAACTCTTCAGACTGTATCTCAGCTATGGTGTTGGAACTACGCATCTGTTGACCAAGTTCCAACCCTCTGGGAAACCTTCTCCATAAAGTGTCTATGGAGCTAAAATTGATAGCACTAAATGCCTTATAAAAAGAAGAATGGTCTCAAATCAATGGCCTCAGTTTCCACTTTAAGATACTAGGAATAGAAGAGCAAAATAGGCAGAAGAAAAAATAAGTATCAGAGCAGAAATTAATAACCCATTGCCATTGAGTCGATTCTGACTCATAGCGACCCTATAGGACAGAGTAGAACTGCCCCATACGGTTTCCAAGGAGCACCTGGTGGATTCGAACTACTGACCTTCTGGTTAGCAGCTGTAGCTCTTAACCACTACACAACCAGGGTTTCCAGAAATTAATAAAATAGAAAATAAAACAAGACCAAAAAATAGAGGAAATTGATAAAACCAAAGATGATTCTTTGAGAAAATCTATTAAATTAATAAACCAATAGCCAGAGTGATAAGGGAAAAAAGAGATTACCAAATTACCAATGTCAGAAGTGAGAGAGGTGACATCACTACAGATTCTTCAGATATTAAAAGAACCGTCAGGGACTATTATGAACGTATTATACGGCAATAAATTTGACAACTTAGATGAAATAGACAAATTCCTTGAAAGACACAAACTGCCAAAGCTCACTCAAGAAGAAAAAAGTAACCTGGATAACCCTATAGCTATTAAAGAAATTGAATTTATCATTAAAAACCTTCCCACAAAGAAAATTCCAGGCCCAAATATCTTCCCTAGTGAATTCTGCAAAATATTTATGGAAGAAATCATATCAATTCTGCATAAACTCTTACAGAAAATTTAAGAGAGACTACTTCCCAATTCATTCTATGAGGCTAGCATTACTCTGATACCAAAACCAGAAAAGGACATAATAAGAACAGAAAACTACAGACAAATACTCCTCATCAAGACAGATGCAAAAATTCTTAGCAAAATTTTAGCAATCGAATCCAACAATATACAAAAAGAACAATACATAATAGCCAAGTGGGGTTTATCCCAGCAATGCAAGGTTAGTTTACCATTCAAAAATCAATCAGTATAATTGGCTGTGTAACAGACTTAAAAAGAAAAATATATATGATCATCTAATAGATGCAGAAAACGCATTTGATAAAATCCAATGCCTACTCTTGATTTAAAAAAAAAAAAAATCTCAGCTAACTAGGAATAGATGGGAACTTTCTCCAACTGATAAAAGGCACCTAGGAAAAACCTTCTGTTTATATCATACTTAGTAGTGAAAGACAGAATGATTTCACTCTTAGATTGGGGAAAGGCAAGAATGTCTGCTCTTACCACTTCTATTCAACATTATACTGGACATTCTAGTCAGTGCACTAAGGCAAGATATGGAGCTAAAGAAACGAAAGGCATCCAGACTGGAAAGGAAGAAAAATTGGCTTTGTCTGAAGGTAATGTTATAATCTATATGGAAAAACCCTATAAAATCTACAACAACAAGAAAAACAGGTACTAGAACTACCAAGTTTAGTAAGGTTACAGGCTACCAGCTCAATATACAAAAATCAATTGTATTTCTATAAACTAGCAACAAATAATCAGAAGTTGAAGTTTTTAAAAAACCAATACCATTTACAATAGCATCAAAAAAATAAGAATTACTTAGGTATAGTCTGACAAAAGATGTGCAAGACTTTTATACTGAAAACTACAAAACTGCTGAGTGAAATTAAGAACACCTAAATAAGTGGAGAGATACATGCTCATGGATTAGAAGACTCAATATTATTGAGATGTCATTTCTCTCCAAATTGATCTATAGATTCAGTGCAATCCCATTCAAAATCCCAGCAGACTATTTTTGTAGCTGATCCTAAAATTCATACAGAAATGCAAAGGACATATAATAGCCACAACAACTTTGAAAAAGAAGAAAGTTGGAAGGTTACACTACTTGCTTTTAAGACTTATTATAATGTTACAGTATTCAAGACCGTGTGGTGTTAGTGGATGGCAACGGTTTATTTATTTATTTATTTATTTTGGTGGTGTTAGTGTCAAGATACTCAAATAGATCAGTTGTACACAATAGAAAGTCATTAGGGAAATAAAAATTAAAACCATGATACCACTATACACCTATTAAAATGCCTAAAATTAAAAAGACTGCCCATAGCAAGTATTGGCAAGGATGTGGAACAACTGGAACTCTCATATGCTGCTTGTTGGAATGTAAAATGGTCTAACCACCCAGGAAAAAAGTCACATCGCTCTCATGCTTACCCCATGCAAAACAGAAGGAAACGCTGCCCAGTCCTGCACCATTCCCATGATCAGTTGTGGATTGGACTGTTGTAGTCCACAGGGTTTTCGGTGGCTGATTTTCAGAAGTAGATCCGCAGGCATCTCTTTCTAGTCCATCTTAGTCTGGAAGCTCCGTTGAAACCTGTTCAGCATCAGAGCAACATGCCAGCCTCCACTGACAGACAGGTGGTGCTGCGCATGAGGTGCTTTGGGTCTCCTGCATGGAAAGCAAGAATCTATACATATGCCAAAACTTATCAAATTATTCACTTTACATACTATATGTCAACTATACCTGAACAAAGCTGTTTTTAAACAAGAGTTTTGAGCAGCACTGCTCTCCCCTTCTCCCTACTCTCTGGGAAAGAGAAATTCAAAAGGCTGATACCTGGTACTGAGCTCAAAATATATGTTTTGTTATATACATTCTACTACCAAAAAAAAAAATTAACAGTAATACCCAAGGCTGCCATTGTGTGAGCGCCTATGAAGTGAGCTCTATGATTAGGTGATTAAGTCAGGTGTGCTGGTGCGTGGAGTCATTGTGCAGTTCCAGGGTGAACTTGGGCCTATGAATCTTGATTCTTCCACCTTCCATCCAAGCAGCCAGAGAGTGATGAGCTGCATGGCTGAGTTTGGCCATGGAGGGGTGGGGTGGGGTAAAACTAGATGGAGTGAGCCACCATGCTTGCTTTGGACTGAAGTCCAAAAGGGTCCTCTTCAGGACACAGCTTGCTGGACTCTCTAATCTGGCTTCCAGCTAAGAAGGAAGTAGTCCTTCCTCCTTGGATGTCCAATTCCCTAAGACCTCCTAGGGCAGGAAGATGGATCCTGGGCGGGATTCAGACTTTCCTGGTTTCCCTGGCCATCAGACCATCAATTCAGCAAATCCCACAGCTATTTCTCACACCCATCATTCCTATAGAACCATCGGCTTCACGCTGGGGGAGGGGTGGGCATCCCTCCTCCATCACCCTTGGAGGGAGCTGGAATGTGTCCATGTGGCAGAATCACCTGGCACTGTCTATTAAGAAGCAGCTGTAGAATCCTCGCCTGCCTCCCTACACCTACCTTCACAGGAAGCAGCAGGCAGGAAATCCCTGGGCCCAGAATTTAACAACATCCTAAGTGCTGTATTAACCACTCCATCCTCTCCACAGCAGTGAAGGGCTGATGCCTGTGCTCAGACCTCACCGCTGCCAAACTTATTCTTGGAGGCCCACAGGCGCAGAAATCTGCTGATCAGAGGCACCTTAAGAAGTACCAAAGGGAATCTTTTTCCATTGCTTACAGCCAGATCAGCAACCAAAGCAAAGTGATCACTAAAAATTAGGGCAGAGGGACATTCAAATAGCCACCAAACACATGAAAAGATGCTCAGTGTCATTAGCCATCAGAGAGATGCAAATCAAAACCACAATGAGAGACCATTTCACTCCCACTAGGATGGCTAAGATTAAAAAACGAAACACAGAAAATAACAAATATTGGTGAGGTTGTGGGGAAATTGAAACCCTTATCCACTGCTGGTGGGAATGCAAAATGACACAGCTGTTGTGGAAAACTGTAGCAGTTTCTCAAAAAACTAAAAATAAGACTACCATATGACCCAGCAATTCTTCTTCTAGGCATATACCCTAAACACTTGAAGGCAGAGACTCAGAGACTTGTAAACCAACCTTCATTGCAGCACTATTCACAATAGCCAAAAGGTGGAAACAATCTAAATGCCCATCAACAGATGAATGGCTAAACAAAATGTGGTACATACATACAATGGAATACTACTTAAGCCAGTTGGAGAAATGAAATCTTGATACGTGCTACAATATGGATGGAGCTGGAGGACATTATGCTGAGTGAAATAAGTCAATCACAAAAGGACAAATATGGCATAACCTCACTTATATAAAACGACAAGAAATGGCAAATGTATAGAGAAAGTTTATTAGTGGTTACTAGGGGTGGGAGGAAGGGGGAAAGGGGAGGGGCTAATGATGAAAATATCGCATTGATTAAGGGTAGGGTTGCACAGCCAATTTTTGTAATTGCTGTCAATAAGTTGTACATCTGTAAAAATTTCAGTTGGCAAAATTTGTGTGATAGATATGATAACAACCACAACAAAAAGAAGAGTAGCTACTGAGGCTGCTTATGTACAACCAAAAACTTCATGGGATTTAGTTCCATGGTTTGGAGGTTTAGGGTCATGATTTCGTGGGACATCCCAGTTAATTGGCCTAATAACATGTTTGGTGCTTCTCTTCTACCTCCTAGTTCGTCACATAGTGCCTAGGGTCTTAAAAGCTTGCAAGCATCCATCCAAGTCACAATAATCAGTCTCTGTTTGCCTGGAGGAACAGAGGAGAATCAGGAACAGGAGGAAGATATGGAGTATGTGGCTAATTGCCTCCATGAACAACTGCCTCCTTTGTCATGAGACAAGAAGAACTGGATGGTGCCTGGCTACCTGTCATGGATTGAATTATATCCCCCCAAAATTGTGTGTATCAATTTGGCTAGGCCATGATTCCCAGTATTGTGTGGTTGTCCTCCATTTTGTGATTGTAATTTTATGTTAAAGAGAATTAGGGTGGAATTGTAACACCCTTACTAAGGTCACATCCCTGATCCAATGTAAAGGGAGTCTCCCTGGGGTGTGGCCTGCACCAGCTTTTATCTTACAAGAGATAAAAGGAAAGGGAAGCAAGCAGAGAGTTGGGAACCTCATACCACCAAGAAAGCAGCACCGGGAGCAGAGCACATCCTCTGGACCCGGGTTCCTGCACAGAGAAGCTCCTAGTCCAGGGGAAGATCGACAACAAGGACCTTCCTCCACAGCCGACAGAGAAAGACTTCCCCTAGAATTGATGCCCTAAAATTGGACTTCTAGCCTACTAGACTGTGAGAAAATTTCTTTGTTAAAGCCATCCGCTTGTGGTATTTCTGTTATAGCAGCACTAGATGACTAAGACACAACCATTACCAAACATTTTGATCAAAGGTTCTATAGAAGAATACTGATCAAAAGGGGGAAAATGCAGAACAGCATTTCAAGTTCTCATGGACTCCGGACTTCCTGGAGCCATGAAGTTTGGATGAACCCTTGAAACTATTGCCCTGAGATAATCTTTAAACCTTAAACCAAAAATATCCCCTGAAGTCTTAAAACAAAGCAAGAGTTTAGCTTAACTTGTAAAAAATGTCTGCCTTGAGCATTATGCTCTTATAAGAACCATCTCTATGGGATCAAATTGATAACAGCAACTCAAAAGATTAGATAGGAAACATAGGGGGCAGTGAGTTTATGTTAATGAGGAAGGAACAACTCAGAAAAGGAGAGTGAGAATGGTCGCACAACTTCAAGAATATAATCAAAGCCACTAAATTGTACATGTAGAAACAGTTAAATTGATGTACGTTGCTATGTATATTCTCAACAATAACAAAATTTTTTTTTTTTTAATCATGGCAGAGGCCCTGTCATTACACCATAAGGAGGACGTCAGCCAATGATCCAGGAGGAGCACCCTGGCCATAGTGTCGTGTCACCCCATGTCCCCACCACATCTCCTAATAATCCATGTCCAGATGGAAAGAGTTGGGAGAGCCCAAGGTTAAGCCTGTAAACACCTGCCCCTGAGGATATCATAATAGACATTCTCAAAGGTCACCCTGAAGTCCAGGTTCATGATGGCACTTGGCAAAACACATCCTCATAGTCTTACATTCCTTTTCATTCCATGGAAAACAGGGTTTTCAGATAAGTGAATTTTCTAGATGAGGAAAATTACCTCTTGAAGCACTGGAATTTTATTCTTTTAACCAATTGGGCAGGAAATCTTCCCAAGTGGACCACGCACTTGCTTCCTTACATAGCTCTCGCAGTATAACTACCCAGTACTAGTGAACTCATTACGAACAGGGGCTAGGCTAGGCTGTAATATTGGGGTGCCCTCTGGATATTCAGGCCGATGGCCTCAGACAGAAATGCCTTCAAACTAGCAGGGAGTATTGGAACATTCATCCATTACGCGTGGGAATGTAAAATGGTGCAGCTGCTATGGAAGACAGTTTGGTGGTTCCTCAAAAAGTTAAACATAGAATTTCCCCTCCTAGGTATATACTTCAGAACCTTGGTGGCACAGTGGTTAAGAGCTCAGCTGCTAACCAGAAGGTCGGCAGTTCGAATCCACCAGCCGCTCCTTGGAAACCCTATGGGGCAGTTCTACTCTGCCGTATAGGGTTGCTATGAGTCAGAATCCACTCGATGGCAACGAGATTTTTAGGTATACACTAAAAAGAATTGAAAACAGAGGAGCAAACAGATGCTTGTACACCAATGTTCATAGCAGCATCATTCACAATAGCCAAGAGTTGGAAACATCCCAAATGTCCATCAATGGATGAATAAACAAATTATGGTATATGCATTCAATGGTATATTATTCAGCCATAAAGAGAAATGGAGTACTGATACATGCTATAACATGGATGAATCTTTAAAACATGCTAAGTGAAGAAGCCAGGCACAAAAGAACACATATTGTATGCTTCCGTTTATATGAAATATCCAGAATAGGTAAATCCATAGAGACAGAACGAAGATTGGTGGTTGCCAGGGGCTGGGGTGGGGATGGGGAACAACCGCTTAATGAGTACGGGGTTTTCTTTTTGGGGAGATGAAAATGTTTTGGAACTAGATAGAGGTGATAGTTGCACAACATGGTGAATATACTAAATGCTATTGAATTGTTGCCTTTAAGGTAGTTAATTTTATGTTATGTGAATTTCACCTCAATTTAAAAAAGAAAAAAAATATTGGTCTGACTGACTTGCATTCAGCATGTATTTGTTGATGATGCTAAGAATCCAAAATAACCAAGCCTGGTCCCTGTCCTCTAGATGTTGTAGATGAATTTAGCCACATTTAAAGAGAGAAGATCTTCTCGTCTCAGCTATAAACCTGATTTCCAGGATGATTAATCAGCTTTGAGGCAACCCCGTTTGTGTGTTTAACACTGAGCACCAAGGCTCCAAGTTTCCTGGGTCCTGGCAGGGAGCACAGGCTAGCGACGAGCATCTCAGGTTGTGGGTGAGGAAACTCAAGCATGTGAGGTCAGGCAACTCACCTGGCCCCACTCAGCAAGACAAGTGGCATGGCCAGGAATAGCGCACAGCTCCTAACTGCGTCTGCTTGTTGTAAACACCCAGCCACGCCACCTTTCATCTGTCTGATTAAAAAGGGACCGTCGATTACGAACCAGGGTAGCAGAGCTTAAACCTAAATCAGGCTTGGACCAATCAATGGAGGGACGGATCCCTGCTCTGTGTTCCCAGCTACGGGGTTTGCCGAGACAACTGGGGAGGGCCTTACCCAGACTGGAGCTGGGCTGGTTTGGCCGGGACCAAGTGCCACTTTTGTGGGTTTGCCTCTCTGGACACATACACAGAGACTGAGCTCATTTGCTCAGATGCATTCTCGTGTATTTAATAATTTCCGTCACCCAGGGACAATGGGGCAGCCCGTGGCTCGTATTCGTCATCATGCAACGGGACTTCTGTACCACATTTAGGAAAAGAACCATTAAAGGCAGCCCGGCAGAATTAGGCTAGCAAAAGGCCATGTGGTGTAGCAGAAAGAACACCAATGCAGGGTCAGAAGACAGGTATTTGGAACAAGCCCAGCTCTGTGACTTTCTAGCCCAGTGACCTTTTGCAAGTCACTCAGCTATTTCTGAGAGTCAGCTTCCTCGTTTATAAAAAAGGAAGAACAACATTCAGTGTGATCAATGGTGGCCTCACCAGAGTGCCCTCTGTTCACGTGGGGATCTTCACAGTATGTGGTTGTGTCCTAATGATTTCAATGGATAATTTTTGGATCGTGTGCATGGTGGCCTTTTGTTACCCAAAACATTTGCTTTAATCGAATGCCTGGACTCTAACCAGGTGGGAAATAGTTTCTTTGGGACCACGCAAGCAGGATAGCTTGTCTTGGGCAGCTGATGACCAAGAGGCAGATAAAGCCAGAGGTTATAGAAAGATCATCCAGTTGTTAGACATTTTCAGAACCTGAGAGAGCACCACATGCTGTCACCTTTCTGCAGTCCCCAGTGAAACCGTCTCCCCTTTGGACCTGAAGGGGGGTTTCCTTTATGGCCTCAAGGCCCAGCCTGCAGGCGTTCTATGTCCCCTGGAGCAGAGGTTGGGCTCTACTGAGAAGTTACTTGAGAGGGGGAAGGTGAAAAGGGGGAGGCGGGGTCACCACAAGGCAGCTGTGTGGCTGCTTCTCCCAAATGTCTTGAGGCAGGTCAGCCTCGCCAGCCCAGACAGCTGCTCTCCCCACCCCAGTTCCTGGAGGTGATCGGCAACAGCTGAGTAGCGTCTGGTGTCTGTGTCTCTCAGCCCAGTCTGGGACTTCTAAATTTAACCTGCTATCAGCTTGAGTGGCTGGAGGGCTCCCACTGTGTGACTAAATGCCACTTGGAATCCACTTTACTCATAAACCCCCTTCCTGCAACTCCCCCCCTCAAAGTCGTTACCCACAAATGCAGGCTGCCATCTCCCATCCTCCCTCAACTGCTTGTCAGCTTGAAGATTCATACTCCTGAGCACTGCTTTCTCCTGCTGTTGGTTAGGGCTGCACCCTTGTTCTCTGCTTCCCAACTCCCCCCCCCCCTCCCCAAAACACACACGTGTATACACACACACCATGGTCTCTGGTGGGCACAGCCCAGGAGCCAACTCCACAACCAAAAGCCAAACCACTGCTGTGAACAGCACCGCCCATAAACCATCTGGGTGGAGGGCAGCCAAAGAAGGCAATTACGCAACTTCCTGCTTTGGTGTCTCAGACCCAGAAGGCAGGATTCGGGGACCAAGCACTTGGGTTTGCTGTAACGTGGGGAACCCTGAGAAGAAACCCAATCCCTGAGGACAAGCTCCTTGTCCTCTGTAATGATGCAAGGGGCCGCTGCCCACCCAAGAGGATGAGCCTCTGGTCTGGAGATGACTGGGAGGTCCCTCTTCAAAGGCAATGAGATGGGCTCATTGTGGGCGAGAAGAGGGCTGACTGCAGAAAGACTTCCTGTTGGGGCGGGGGGGGAGGCATTTCCTGCCCTGGAATCTCAGGATGGAGAGGGCAAAGGCATGGGCCTTCTTAATAATAGTATCCAATTATTATTGAGCCTCGAATATGTGCTCACCACCGCCACACGTGTTGGGTTGGGAGCGTGCAATGGTGAGAGCATGGGTTCCGAAACTGGGGTTTGCAGGCCTGAACCTGCCTCTCACTACGTGTGGCCCTGGGCAGCTTCTTGACCCTGCTTTTCCTCAGTTTCCTCATCTGTAAAATGGGATAATGATAACACCCCCCTGGTGGGGTTGCTCTGGGGGTTCAATGAGTTAATACCCAGAAACAGAGCAGAGCAGTGTTTTCATACCCTGTCAGCCATGAGGTGGCTCCTCACAGAATCCCCATTTCCACATGAGATAAATGGGGCTCTGGAGGGCTGTATGCCTTTCCCAAGCTCACACAAACAGGCTTAAACCCACAATCCACCTTCAGAGCCTGCGCCTACTCCAGGACCTCTGGGGTCCCCCAGTACCCATCCTTATATAAGAAAGGTTCTATTAGGAGAGGAATTTCTACCAGTGTATTGACGCCATGCAACCCCCTCTCATATGTTGCTGAGGATGGGCCACAGAGCTGTGCTTTAGGCTGACATTGTCCTAGCAGCTGTATGACCATATGAAGACAGATTTGCAGGTCCACAGCGTGGCCTGGGTTACATCCCAAACTAAACACTAACCACCCTTGTCATACGGGTTTCCACTGTTTGCCAAAAAGCCAAGCTGTGCCCAGGTCCTAGTTCTACCCCAAGTCTGCCATCCCCCTCCACGCAGGGCACCAGCCAGGTGGCACTTTTTGGCCTAGGACTGAGGTCCCACAGCTGGCCTTTGATGGAGACGGGGGCTTGGACCACAGCGGTGGGAAGGAACAAATCCATTAGTGAAGTGGCTGGGCTCCCCCTGGTCTGTCCATAGGCCGTTAGAGCCACAACACCCAGCCTTGGACTGTCCTCCGCCCCCTCCCCTCCAACCCGGTCACTCCTGCAGCCCCCAGAGTCCTCAGCACCAAAAGGAACCACCACGACCTTTTAGAAAGAGCCAGACCCTCGCCAGGCCTACTTTAAAATTACATTTTATTTCTCTTTATTTTTTTTTTAAAAAAGTTTTCTTTTTACATTTTCGTCAAGAGTCTCGTGCTTCCTAGTAAGTGCATTGGTTTGTTTTCACAGTACTCTCCACGACCAAGGACAGTTCTTATTGCTGGAAGGATGAGTGTCCAAGTCGGGGAGGACGCCAGAGGACTCGGGGCCGGGGGAGCAGCCCGGGGTCTGAGCTCCCGACATGGAGGAGGAGGCTGGTAACTGCACCCAAGCTCGGCTGAGCACCCTTGGTTGGACCTTCGGCCTCTCCAGGGCCTTCCCAGCTCCATCTTGGGAGAGGCAGGGAGGGAGGAGAAAGACGGGCACAGGGGTGATGGGGAACCAGTGGTCAGGGAGAGCTGGGGGCCAGGCATGTGGAGTGGGGGCAGCAGCAGAGGCAGCCAGAGCAGACGTGGCTTCCCTCAAAATGGGCTCAGTGCTGCCCCCGCCTCAGAATCATGCAGACTGGGGGCACTCTCAGACAGCTCAGGTCACACCCCACTGTTCTTTCCCCATCCCCCACCGTCACCCCAGTAAGAATCCCTTAATGATGACCCGGCCCAGAACCCAGGTTAGTGGACCCCTCGCCCAGGGCCCTTTCTCCTCTTTAGTGCAAGAAAGACCTGAGTACAGAGAAGGGCCGCCCCGGTTAGAGACCAAGTCCACCTCCCACCCCCGCCTGTCCTCAGAGGTGGAGCTGGGGACCCCACCTTCCCCCCACTCAAGGCTACAGCCTCTCTGGGTGGCCCAGGCTCCAAACACGCAAAGAGGAAACAGCAGTTCCCAGAGAGGAAGTCCCGGTCGCAGCACAGGGGTCCCTAAGCACCGCGCCTGCTGTCCACCCTCGGCAACCGCCAGTGTTCCCAGTCCAGTTCATTTCTGGACCACTCCTGCCAGTCTCCTGGCACGAGCTTGGCTTGGGAGACTGAGTGGACATTAAGCACCCCTTGAATAAATGTAATATCACGTGGATGATGGAGTCTAGCAAGGATGCGGGCAACCCACACCCTCCCAAGTTGTCACTGAGACTCCTACAAGTGGCTCATCTGCAGCAGACATGGATTCTGTTTCTTATCTGATAGTTTTCTATGCTTGATTATTATTGGTTTGAATATAGGGCCCAGGTGATGTGGCTACAGGTTTTGGCAAGCTTGCAGGAAAATGGCTTCAGCAGGGTGTCCCCAGATAGCTCCAGACATTGCTATGAAACGTTGGTGTCACTCAGGACTAAGTCCCAGGGCTCCCAGAGAGCCCAGGACCCAAGGGAGGGTGGACCTCAAGGACCGGCCACCTGAGCAGCATCCCCAGGCCACCGCTGGGCTGGTCGAGCCTCCAGAGTGGCTCTGACACCTGTCTGCCATGGGCTTACCGCACCCTCCCCAGCCCTGGGAATAAGCAGCAGGAGACTCTGCTGATGGATGGCCTCCCAGACTTTTCAGCTCCGGGACCACCTATGGCTTGGCTGCCCTCCTCTGGAATACCCCCCGCAACGCTCATCAGTGTGGATGCAGAGCCTGTCTGCATCCCCCCAGAGAGCCTGGGAGGAGTATCCCCTAGAAGGATGTGAGCCCCGCCAGGTTAAAGTCTGACAACGCAGTTGCAAGAAGAGGCGAGAGTGCCTTCCTTACCTTGGTGACTAACCCTGGGGCTGTGTCCTGTCGGTCAAGGTGGCCGGCCTTGCAGGCATTTGGGAGCAGTGCGGATGGAAAAGGGACAGCCCCACACTGTGAGGAGGTGCCGTGGACCTCGGGTGGGCACTGAGGACGGAGATCATGAAATTCCCTGGGCTCAACCTCCAGCTCGTGGACCCCTCCCTCTCCTCCTAGACACCCCCCCGCCCGAGGCAAGTTAAGGCCGCCGAGAAGACAGAGGAGAGAAAAGGGGCCCCACGGCAGACCTTCCGGGGGCCAGAGCTCACAGCCCCTCTCTGCAGGTACCAGGGGTGGGGGCTCTACTGGGCGAGGGAAGAGGGGCTCTCTGGGTGGGGTCTGTCTGTGGCTTTGTTCCCGCTGAAATGAAAGAATGAGCAGCTGGTTTTAGGTCTAAATCTCTTCCAGGGCAGCCAGGAAGAGAAGCTCCTGAATCTCTCACCTCAAACCCAATTCCTCTCCCTCCACCTCCAGCAGAAAGACGAAAAGTCCAGTAGAAAAGAGATCCTGCTTTCTTGTCCCGTTTTGTTTTTCCCTTTAAATTCAGCTTAAGGCAAAAGTTTGGCAAAGCAAGTCTATGTAAGGCCGCATGACGGAGGACGAGGGGGAGCCATGACGGGGAGACCCCTGCTCTCGGCAAAGTCACCCGCGAGTGCCATTGGGCTGATGGATCCACGGCTCAGCTTCCTGCATCATCGGCTCCGCCTCCTCCCACCCCTGAACCTCATAAAGAGGAGTTACAAAAAGAAAAAGAACTAGAAAAGCAGTTGTTTCTGGGAGTCTGTTGCAAGTGAATGGAACTGAGAAAAGGAGGGAAGCAGATCAGAGGTGACACTGAGGGGTGCATGTGGGGTTTGTCCCATTTGGGTCTCCCCACTTCCCCGCAAGGAAGCGGTTCTGAGAGAGCCGGGGGAGGCCATCCTGGGCATTAGCACAGTGAGATCCGTCCCGCTGGGAAAGGTAGAATGGTTGTATTTTGCTGAATGACAGAGTGTGTCTGGGTTCGTTCTGAGTAGTATTATTTGTGAGTCTAACCTAGCGAGTGCCATGGCCGTTACCGGTGCTTGGGTGGGATCACCACCAGCGGCGGGCCATACTTGGGCCGCCACATGAGGACCTGTGCGTCGTTGGCGTTGGGCTTGACCAGGGCGCTGGGTGGTATGGGCTCATTCTTGCTCAGGATTTTGGGCTGGTCCTGGGCGATGGGTTCCCGGAGCCGGGCCCGCTGGCCCAGCGGCCGGTTGGGGTTCACCTCGATGCTGAGCTGCATCCGCCAGTGCAGTGTCTGCAGGATGATCATGTCGTTGGTCGCGGTGTTGGTGGCCACCAGCCACGTGGTGAAGCTCTGGTCCCGGTAGATGTTGGTCAGTTTGGCCACATTGCTCTCGCTGACCGGCACAGCCCACGTGACGCTGGGGTAGAAGTTGTCATTCATGCTGATGATGAACTTGGAGTCTCTCTTGGTGGGACCCACGATGGTGCATGTCTCCGTGGTGTTGCCGTACCAGGGGTAGTTCACCCCGTCCGAGTCACTGATGGCCTCAATCTTGCCCTCCTGGAGGTCCGGGAGCTCCCAGCTGGACCTGGAGACAAGGGAGGCCAGGTCACACACTCAGTCACTCAACAAGGCTTTTCTGTCACCCTATGGTAGGCCAGGGATTGTCCTGGACCCTGAGGATAGAGCATAGACAAAGCTGACCCTGTCCTCTTTGTCCATGGGGGTGCTTACCATCTCTGGGGATAGACAGTAAGCAGATACACAATATGCTGGCTGAAGTGGGGCTCCCCCAGACATGGCCCTCCTCGAAAACCATATCCCCTTCTCTCGCCCCGTCTCCGATCAGTCTCCCCCTAGGACTGAAACCATCATAGACGGGGGCTGATCCCAGCTGGGCTTTGGGAGCGGGGCGCACCACTTAGAGGAGCCTGGTGGTTAATACTGGGAGTCCTGATGCAGGCTGGGTGCCAGGCTGAGCAGCGTGCCCCACCAGCTCACAGTGCTGGCCTCCACAGACCTCAGGCAGGGTAGAGATCATGGGCTCCCAGAGGTTGGGTGACTCCTAGGCAGCCACACAGCGTGTTAGTGGTGGGCGGGGTGGGTCCTGCCTGCACCTGCCCCAGATAGGCAACAAGCTTCCTTTGCTAGGGCCCGACAGGAAGCTGGGGTCAGCAGATCTGAGGGTGATTCCCGGCCCCTCCACTAACCAGCTGTGTCACCTTGGGCAAATGTTTGCCCTCTCTGGGCTTCAGTGTCCTCAGCTGTGAATGGGGGGATCCTAGCCCTTGCCCCCAGAGCTGTGGTGAAAGGCACAGGAGCTAGACCCCCAGACTCCTCAGCATGGGGTGCAGGGGCTACTCTCACTGCCACAGCTATTGCCACACGGGGTCCAGCCTCCCCAGCCCCTCTGCCCAGACTGGCATCAGTGCCGGGGAGAGCTCCTGGGGCCCAGGGGGCTAAGAGGCCCCTTCCTTCCCCTCCACCCACCGCCTGTCTTTCAGCTCATGCTTGCCTAGGAGAAGCAGTAACGCAGCTGCCATGGCCAGAATGGCCCCTGTCTGGTTGGCACCCTTTTTTAGAACATTAGAAAGAACAAAGGACGACCGGACCAGGGCCCTCCCAACGCTGGGCTCAGCCCCAGCCTCAGGGGCAGCTTCACACCAGCTCCTGAACTGGGCCTCGGAGGGCTTTGCTGCAACAGCACTGCACTTTCTGCACAGAACCTCACCTCCCACCCCTGCCCTGTAGTTGCCTTGCATTTACCTGCTGGAAGGCTGAGGGGACTCAGCCTTCCCAGGGTGGGAGCAAAGGCCCAGGGCTCCGGAGCTCGGACACAGAAACCCACAAGCCGCACTGCTACAGGTCTCAGCTGCCACCGCACCGGCTTGAGACAGTGGACACGGTCCCGGCCCTCTCTGGACCCCAGACTCATCCCACACATCCCTCCTGGGGTCACCAGGAGGACTGCAACCCCCTTAGTGTTACAGGCACAGCCACCGCTGCTGCTGCCCTCAGAGGGTCTCCGCAAGTTCCCACTTATTGCTGTTTACTGTGCACCAGGCACAGTTCACAGGCGCAGTAATGAAACACTGGTGGCGTAGTGGTTAAGTGCTATGGCTGCTAACCAAAATGTCAGCAGTTTAAATCAACCTAGGCACTCCTTGGAAACTCTATGGGGGAGTTCTACTCTGTCCTGTAGGATTGCTATGAGTCAGAATTGACTCGACGGCAACGGGTTTTTGGTTTTTTTAGGCACTATATATACCAATGTATTTCATCATCACAAGACCCTTGCAAGGTAGGCATGATTATCCAGAGTTTACTGATGAGACAAAGGTGGTGGGGGCGGTCAGAGAGTTTGTGACTTGCCCAAGATCACAGAGCTAGTAGCCCACACTGAGATTGAATCCCAGCTGGTCTGCACCATCCTGCAGCTGTGGCCCTTAATCACCTACCCTGCTACCTTCCCCCACTGGGAAGACCACGGGGACCAGAGTATGCCCACACGGGCCTTGTCACTACCTGAAAACACAGCCGCAAAGCAAATGCCGGTAAATGGTGGCTGCTAGTATTGTCGTCGTTGTTGCTATAATAATAACTCTCAGCCTGTCCCGAGCTGCTCTGTGGCACACAGACCTCATGCTCCCGTGCGGCAGTGGGCACAGCAGCATCGGGAGAGCCCACCTCCCCAGGTTGGGGCCTCTTTGAAGCACAGACTCACAGACAATCACCTCCATCCAACCCTACTGTACAGACGAAAGCCAAGCTGGGAGTCAAGGACCTCCTCCCAAGGGGGTTTGGCTAAGTGGGGGGCAGGGACGCAGGCAGCCTGGCTTTTGCCCAGTGCTGTTCGCAACTTGGCACCTGCAATGCCGACGCTCAGGACACTTACGCCACTATTCAGTCTGCACACCTACATACGCTCAGGTACTCTCCAGGAACACGTTGGTTTTCAGAATGCATTCCTCCCCCACTGAGACGCATGACTTTGGTGTTACAATGAGCAAAGCTGGGGTCACTGAGGGAGAATAAGGAGTCTTGGTGCCACAGCGGTTAAGCACTCAGCTGCTAACGGAAAGGTTGGCAGTTTGAACCTGCTCAGCGGCTCCACAGGAGAAAGACCTTGCCATCTGCTTACAGATTACAGCCAAGAAAACCCTATGGGGCAGTTCTACTATGACATATAGGGTTGCTGTGAGTTGAAATTCACTCAATGGCAGCTAACAACAACAACAGGGAAGAACAATCAGGGAAATGATTTTGTTCCTTTTACCATCCATTTCACTGAGAAGCTCACAAATTATGGTGATGCCCGCCTAGAAGGCCATCTCCTGTCTGGCCCCAAGCACGGCCAACTCCCAGGGAACCCAGGCAGCAGTTTATCTGAACCCACATTTCTAAAGCATGCACCACCAGTCCCCAAGACCGCAGGGTCCTCCCAGGACCCCCCGCCCTCCAGCACCGGAGCCAGCAGCAATGGGCTGGATGACGGTAATGACCGTTGGCCTGGTGCTTCCGTTCCCCCGCAGGGTGGGCTGCAGGTGGGTAGAGGGTCAGGTCCCTGTCAGAATTTCTCAGCCGCCCTGTGCCTTTGCAACCCTGGTGCCCAGCCTGCTGTCTTGCAAGGCACTCACTTCTGTCCTCTCACAGTGGATGCACTTGCTTGGACAAGTTTTTTTTTTTGTTGTTGTTGTTTTTAAGGCAAAAAGCAAACTTGTGAAAGAAACTCTGCTCTTGCCTTGGCCCGCTTTCACTTCCAAAAGCTGAAGGGCTTGTTTTGGGGAGTGGGGCCCAGCACCGGAATGGCCCTTCTCGCTCAATCTCTGAGCCAAGCTTGGGGCTCCCTCTTCTTTCCCCAGCCCCCAAATGCCCAAGCCCGTCACGGGCAGGTGACGAGCCTCATGAGTTGGCAGATGAGCGGTGTCTCATGTGGAATATTACTCAGAATAAATAAATGACCCTGCCGCCAATGGCGTCACGTTTTCAAATCACCACAAGGCCAGTGTGGGCATGGTCTGGTCCCCGTGGCCCCCCCTCAGATCCCAGGATGGCACGGAGCAGCCCAGGATCCAATCTCAGCACCAGCTACTAGCTCTATGATCTTAGACAAGTCATAAACCTTCTGACCCTCCATTTTCTCATCAGTAAACTGTGGATCCATTGCTGTCAAGTCGATACCAACTCAAGGAGCCCTGGTTGCACAATGGTTAAGCACTTGGCTGCTAAACAAAAGGTCAGTGGTTCGAACCCACCAGCTGCTCCGTGGTAGAAAGATGTGGCAGTCTGCTTCCATAAAGATTGCAGCTTTGAACCCTATAAAGAAAAACCAAACCCATTGCCGTCAAGTCGACTCCGACTCATAGAGGCCCTATGAGTAGGACTGCCCCACAGGGTTTCCAAGGAGCGGCTGGGGGATTCAATTTGCCGACCTTTTAGTTAATAGCTGTCGCTCTTAACCACTGTGCCACCAGGGCTCAAATGGGACAGTTCTAATCTGTCCTATAGGGTCGCTATAAGTGGGAATCGGTTTAGTCTGGTTAACTGGATAATCACACCCACCTCGCAAGGTTTTTGTGACAATTAAGTGTATTAATGCATATTGCCTGCTGTAAACTGCAATAAATGGAAACTTCTGGAGCCACTTGAGAGCTGTGCCTCTAAAAGTCACAGATTTTTGATCCCTGACTTAATCTGAAGGCTTTTCTTTTTTTTAATCTCATATTTTTGGATCATACATGCTCTTAAGTAGTGAATTCCATAAAGTTACTGCCTCCCCTACACCCTGTAAGATTTCCTGTTGTTCTGAAGTAACCTCAGACTTCAAGGCAGACCCTCAATTCTTTGCAACATGTAGTAGAGGAGTGAGCTCAGACCTTGGCCTTTGTCTGTCTGATGGGGACAATAAGGGCTCCCACCCTGCAATGGGCCCCGGGGCATGCAAATAGTTAACATGCTCAGCTGCTAATAAGAAGGTTGGAGGTTTGAGTACAACCAGAGGCACCTGAGAAGAAAGGCCTGGCAATCCACTTCCAAAAAATCAGCCATTGAAAACCCTGTGGAGTACAGTTCTACTCTGATACACATGGGGTCAACTCAGCAGCAACTGGTTACCCCAGGATACCCACTTACAGGATGTAACTGAAAGGTATAAGCAAAGCTCTCAGCATCAAGCCTAGCCAGAGTGCTCAACCAACATATTTATTTGGGGGGGAGGGGAATTTTGTGACTAAGTACAAACCCGCCTGTTCCTGTGGCCCAGGAGTTCACAGACTTTGATCTTATACCCCCACGGTCTTCTTCCCAGACCCAAGCGTCTGTTGGGCTAGTCCTTGCCTAGTGAGCTGAAGAAGCACTGATCTCCCTTCTTCCGCTTTTGTCCTCTCACTGGCCCCTGCTGCTCTTCAAGGCAGGACTGGCTACAGAATTTGCAGGCCCTAACAATTAAGTGCTCAACTGCTAACTGAAAGGTCGGTGGTTTGAACTCTACAGCAGCTTCACAGGAGAAATGACTTGGCGATCTGCTCCTGTAAAGACCACAGCCCAGGAAACCCTACGGGGCAGTTCTACTCTGACACATGGGGTCGCCAGAAGTCGAAAATCAACTCCAAGGCACCAAACAATGGTACAAAATAAAAACGCGAGATCATCGTTCAAAAAGGGTTAAGAATTTCAAGACAGTGACAGCAAAGCATTAAATCATGCCCCGGGCCCTCTACCACTACCCACGAAGCCGGCCTGTGGCACCTCTCACCCTCGTCCTTGTAGGTGTGGGACCCAAAGGACAGCAGGCGAGTCCAGTGTTGGACCTGGACCTCAGCATACTTCCTGGGGCCCCTCACATCATGTTTGAAATGGACTCCTCAGCTTCCTTCAACGTCCCATTCTTACCATGTCCCCATCCATCCATTCGCTGAGAAGCACCTGCATCGACGCTGGCCACCATGTCATGCCCAGGATGGGCTGAGCCACTGCCCATGTCAGCCCTGTACCCTACGGGCACCCAGCGCCATCCCCGACTTGCCCTCTCCCTTCAGGATCGCCCCCTCTTCTCCTCTGCCTTTGCTCAGCCCCGAAGACCCCTCCTCTCTCCCTGGGAGGCCTGCTTCCCCTGTCCTACAGTCTGTTCCCTCCCAGTAACCCCAGAGCTCTTTTAAAACACAAATCTGACCGCTCATTGTTCCTCCCTCCAACGATGTTAAACCCACCATGGCTCCCCACTGCCCTTAAAGCCAGATGCTGTAAAACCCAAGGCCCTGCCCACCTCACCAGCCCCTGTGCACACCTCCCCAGGCCACCCCACACTGCGCCCTGCCCTTGCCAGGCTCCAGACCCACGACCTCCTTTTCAGTTCCTCTAACAGGCCTGCCCCTCCTGTCTCAGGGGCATCACCCCTCTCCTTTCCTTCTCCTCCCCCTCCTCCTCTTCCTGTCCAAGGTAACAGCTACTCATTGCTCACCACTCAGCTCTGGAGTCACCACCCCAGGGCAGGCTGCCCTGACCCTTCATGCAAGGCCAGGTGCCCCCTTTGGATGCCATTGGATCCTGAGACTGCTGCTTCTTGGCAAATGCACAACTGTGGTTAAATGATTATACAATCATTTGTCTAAGATCTCTTCCCCAGATAGACCATAAGGGGCCAAGAGGGCAAGGCCCCCCGTCTGTCCTGCTCACCGACGCATCTCCAGGATCTGTCACTGTGCCCGGCCCAGAATCAGGGCATGAATGCTGTGGCCTGAGCCAGTGACTGTCAGCAACTGCAAGGCCACAAGGAGGGCTCCGTGATGAGGTTAGGGCGCCCAGAGTTACTCGGTGCCTCTACTCTTCGGACTTTCTCAGCCAGGAGCAACTGCAGCCGGAATAGTCACCCCGCCTCTGTGCGGTGGAGCCCTGGTGGCGCAGTGGTTAAGAACTTGGCTGCTAACCAAAAGGTCAGCAGTTTGAATCCAACAGCCGCTCCTTGGAAACCCTACGGGGCAGTTCTACTCTGTCCTATAGGGTCTCTATGAGTGGGAATCGATTTGACGGCAATGGGTTTCTCTGGGTGGTGCAGACAGTTACCGTGCTCAGCTGCTAACTGAAAAGTGGGGAGTTCGAGTCCACCCAGAGGCACCTGAGAAGAAAGGTCTGACAATCTACTTCTGAAAAATCAGCCACTGAAAACCCGATGAAGCACATTTCTACTCTGACACACAAGGGGTCACCATACGTCAGAGTCGACTGGCAGCAACTGGTTCAGGATGACCATCACCGCAGCAATGCCAGTGAGACCAGGAATGTTTCCTGAGTACGTAGCACGTGCTGGAAGCTGTACTCACGTTCGCATTCCCCACTGCCCTGAGGCTGAAGCAGTGGGCACGTTCTAGAGAGGAGACCTAGAGAAGCTGAGAGGCTGCTCCACAGTTACACAACTGGGCAGCAGCTGGGCCAGGGTGACAACTTGAGCGAGCGCTTACACACGTGGCCTCCAACTGAACCTCACATACACACACGCAGAGGTATGACTGACAGTGAATCTGAAGGGGTGGAGAGGCCTGCCCTGGAGGCACCCACAGGCATGAACGAGGATCACCCTGGTGGGGTGCCCAGGCTCAGAGCTCCAGGTCCAGCCACCAACAGGGAGCTGGTCATTCCAGAAGGCCCCTTGGAGGGGTGTGGATGAAACCAGGGCTACCCAGGGGCTTTGAGCACAGGGGTACCTCAGAGAGGAGGGGTGTGACATCACCGCTGAGGCCTGGGACCAGGCAGACAGAGGCACAACTTTCACGGCATCTTTGGGAAGAACAGCCTATGTGAAGGTTCTTTTCTAACAACTATGGAATGGCCCTACTCCGTGCCAGGTGGTGGGCCTGAGCCTGGGCAGGGTACCCTCGAGCTTTCGTGGGAACCCGTTTCCCACCTGTTAAATTTCTAAGTCAGGGGCTCCCTCTGACTACTGCTCCCCAGGTCACGGAAATAGGTTCTAGATTTTAAAGCCACAAGACCCAACTCTACTTCCTTTCAGTGTTTCCCAAACTTCCTGTCTCTTTCTAAATTTTGTCCTATCTACCTACATATCACCTTTACTGTCAGCTAATTGTTTCCTGAAAATGGGTCGCTTTTTCAAAAACTCAACAGTTTTAAAAAACTAGTTGCCATCAAATTGACTCCAACTCATGACAACCCCATGTGTACATGTTGTAATTTTTTTATCAAGATATAGTCTTCTAAAATAGTTAAAACCAGTTTTAACTTAAAGCAACCCCATGTGTGGCAGAGTAGAACTGTGCTCCATAGGGTTTTCCATGGCTGACCTTTCAGAAGTAGACTGCCATGTCTTTCTTCTGAGGCACCTCTCAGTGGACTCGAACCTTCAATCCCAGTTAGCAGCCGAGCTATCTGCACCACCCAGGGACTCCCAATTCAGTTGAGTCTCTCCTAAGACACAACGCCTGTAAAATAACACGCTCGATATGCTAGTCATACATATTATCTAACATACATTAAAATAAATATGTTGCTTTAAAATAAAATTCAGCCACGACCCTCCCCGAAGAGTCTGTCACCTACCACAAGTGGCTTCAGTTCTGCGCTTAAAGCAAAGTTTTTACACATAAGGGCTTGAGGCTCCAGGATAAGAGGCCTGCCCAAAAGCACATGGCCCCTTTCTCCAGCACTGGCTTTGCTCCCCTCACGCTGGCCAGGTGGGAATTTAGGGACTATCTCAGCTGGTCCCAATTTTACAGATAGGGAAACTGAGGCCCAGGAGCCCCCTTCCAGAGCAAAGACTGGAACCTGGTTTCCTGACTCCTGCCGTGTGCTGCTGCCCACTAAGCTGGCCCTTTCTACCAAACAGGTCACCGGGCCTCTCCTCGCAAAGCCCCCTCCCCAGCTCCCCACCCACACCCCAGAGGGAAGGGCTGGAGGTTTCACTGCCCTTGCTGCCTGTGCTGCTGCAGCTGGGCTTTCCTCCAACAACAAACCCCACTCCTTCCGGGGCCCAGCCGCCCTCTTCCTGCTAGCCTCGTCCCTCATACCCAGGCCACAGCCCCGGGCCCCTGAGGGCTAACAACAGAAGGGGCCAACAGTGCCTGTTCAATTTTAGTTTTAAAATACCTGCTTTTTGTTTAAAAAAAAAAAAAAAAAATTCAAGTCCTAAAGGAGCACATAAAGTAAAAAACCAAAGCCTTCTATTCCTCCTCCCACTCTGAGGTTACTAACCATACAACCATTTGGTAAACATCCTTCTAGACCTTTCTCTTTGCATATACACATGGTACACGTTCCCACTCTGAGTGTTTTCTTTTTAACAAAAATGGACTCCTACCCTAGATACTGTTTTAGAACTTTTGTTTTTTAACTTAACAAAAAATATCATCTTTTTTCTCATGGAGAGCATCTACAGACCCACCTCACGTTTAGCTGCCCTGTTATATTCTGTACTGTAGACAGACCATACTTTAATCCTCACTGATGGGTGCTTGATTTGTTCCTAGAATTTTGCTATTAGGAACAGTGCTGGACTTAACATCCTTGCACATATATCTTTATGTTCTTGTTCTTTCATTCATTTATTCTTCACGAATTCATTTGTTTGGTAGATTATTTATTGTATGCCTACTCCATGCCAGGTACTGGGCTAGGCATACAGATTTCCACAGGACAGACTCTAAAAGTAGACCAACAGTTGAAGGGCGTGTATATTTGACATTTTAATAGATATTACCAACTGAACCCCCAGAAGCTGCTTGAAATTTTCTCCCACACACAGCACTCCAGGCTGTCCATTTCCCCAGCCCCTCTCCAACACTAAGGAGTCCCTGGGTAGGGTAAACAGTTAAGCACTCTGCTGCTAACCGAAAGTGTGATGGTTCAAACCTACCCAGAGGTGGAAGAAAGAAAAGCAGTGATCTGCTTCTGAAAGGTCACAGCCTTGAAAACCCTACGGAGCAGTTCGACTCAGCAGCACATGGCGTCACCATGAGTAAGAATCGACTCAACAGCAGTGGGTTTTGGTTTTCTCCAACACTGGCTATTACTGATCTTTTTCACTTTGACCCAGATCGGATCACAAGAAAAGGATCTCAGTATTTAGCTTGCGATCTCCAATTCACCAAAAAAAAAAAAAAAACCTCATTGCCATCAAGTCGATTCTGACTCAGTGACCCTACAGGACAGAGTAGAATTACCCTATAGGGTTTCCAAGGCGTGTCTGGTGGATTCGAACAGCCGATCTTTCGGTTAGCAGCCATAGCCTGCTGTAGTTCTTAACCACTGTGCCACAAGGGCTCCTCTTCCTGATTACTAGAGCTAATTTCTCTGGGAGCAGACGGCTTCTCTTTTCGCCCCTTGGAAGATGGGTGAGGGCTGGAGTGATCGCTGGGCTGGACTGGTCCAAGAGAGTTCTCTTTAGGCTGTGTCATGCCTCCCCCACCCCATTTCCTCCCACACCAGAGCCCTGAAACAAGGACTTCCCTCCCCACCCCTGCTCGCACCCTCCGCCCAGCCCTGAAGGTGGGGGTGGTGGGCCGCCTTCCGGTGGCAGAGAGGAAGCCTCGTCCTCAATTGTTCTGTGCAGAGCTGCTGCTTAGCCCAGGCTTCAGGAAGAGGGCCACGTGGCCACCAGGGACATTCCCCCTGGCTGGTCCCCAGATCTGCTGGAGATGAGCAAGGCTCCTTGGGTAAGTGGCTTAAGGTCACAGAAGCCGTTTCCTCATCATAAAATGAGAACCTTGAGAAGTCCTCAGGAGCACACAATGAGAAGACAGTGAGTAGAGAGGCAGCCCAAGGTGCTATTCTCACATCATCTCAGGTCCCTCCACCCCTGCCTCTCAGAGCCCTGCGACATCCAAAGTCACCAGCTCTGGCTGACAGAGGTCTCATCATCCAAGGACTCTCACAGGAGCGGGGACAACAGGAAGAACCACAACAGTAATTACAGCAATCTTTATGCGGACTCTTTGCCAGCCATTTCATAATTGATAATAAATTATTGATAATTATGTTCAGTATATTAAGGAGCCCTGGTGGCACAGTGGTTAAGCACTCGGCTGCTAGCCTAAAGGTCAGCAGTTTGAACCCACCAGCCGCTCTGCAGGAGAAAGATGTGGCCATCTGCGTCCATAAAGATTGTAGCCTAGGAAACCCTATGGGGCAGTTCTACTCTGTCACATGGGGTTGCTATGAGTCAAAAATCAACTCGGCAGCACCCAACAACAACAAATTGTAGTATTAATAGCAGTCATGTACTGAGTGCTCAATATGCATCAGGCACTGTGCTAAGCCCCCACCATGCATTATCTCATTTAATCCTCACGATGACCCTATGAGGGAGGTATTATTATCCCATTTTGTAGATGGGAACAGTGGGGCTCGGAAAGGCTGTGAGACTGGGATCCACACCCTGCTGGACGTGAACACAGCGAGGCGGGACTATCAACCCAAAGAGACCCTCTCTACTTGAGCTGCTCTCCTCCACTCCCCCGAAGTCTGCACTTTGGTAGAATCCTGAGCCATAAACTAGCCTTGACCTTGACCTTGGGTGAGGTTCGCTGGAGGCCACAGAGAAGGGCAAGCTAGAGGCAACTTGAAGCATCTCCCACACAGGCAATAAATTGTGACTTGTCACTTAGAAGCTACTGTGCCAGCTGACAGGTGGCGGTTGCGGAATTGCGGAGGACGGGGCTGTGGAGGCAGGTGTCTCCAACAGTTTGGAGGGGGATGGCTTTAAAAGTAATGTGGGTTGGCCCAAAACCATATAGCATCTTCTCAAGCTGGCACAGAGAAGCTCACCATTTTACAGCTCCCTCTGTAGAAGTCAGGGTATTAGTAAGCTGGTGTTTTTAATTATTCCACTGCAAACATCTCAAACCCAGAGTGTCATTCTAAAAAGTTCACCTCCTGGATTAGAGATTAATCTCAAGCTGGGATAATGTTTGGGGGTATTATGAATTTCAGTTAAGTATGTGGGATGAATATTTTTAATACAGCCCATTTGTAAATAACAGAAGTCTTAACCTAGCGTTTGCCACCTGGCTGCCCTCTCCACCCCCAGGCTACTACTACAGCTTAGTGCGTGGGTTTAACTTTAATGCTTCAAATTGTCTGGGGCTAGTCCGATGGATCCCCACTCATCTGTCAGTTTGTCATACTGTGGTGGCTTGCATGTTGCTGTGATGCTGGAAGCTATACCACCAGTATTTCAAATACCAGCAGAGTCACCCATGGTAGACAGGTTTCAGCGGAGCTTCCAGACTAAGACAGACTAGGAAGAAGGCAATCTACTTCTAAAACAAATTGGCCAGTGAAAACCTTATGAATAGCAGCAGACTATTGTGCAAGTAAAATTTTGCTGAAGACAATTCAAAAAACGGTTGCAACAGTACATCAACAGGGAACTGCCAGAAATTCAAGCCAGATTCAGAACAGGATGTGGAATAAGGGATATCACTGCTGATGTCAGATGGATGTCGGCTGAAAGCAGAGAATACCAGAAAGATGTTTGCCTATGTTTTACTGACTAAGCAAAGGCATTTGACTGTGTGGATCTTAACAAATTATGGATAACACCGCAAAGAATGGGAATTCTGGAACACTTAGTTGTGCCCATGAGGAACCTGTACACAGACCAAGAGGCGGTCATTCGAACAGAACAACGGAATGCTGCATTGTTTAAAATTAGGAAAGGTGTGCGTCAGGGTTGTATCCTTTCACCATACTTATTCAATCTGTATGCTGAGCAAATAATCCGAGAAACTGGACTATATGAAGAAGAACACAGCATCAGAATTGGAGCAATACTCATCCAACAATCTGCAATATGTAGATGATACAACCTTGCTTGCTCTAAGTAAAGAGGACTTGAAGCACTTACTGATGAAGATCCAAGACCACAGCCTTCAGTATGGATTACACCTCAGCATAAAGAAAACAAAAATCCTCACATCTGGATCAATAAGCAACATCATGATAAACAGAGAAAATATTGAAGTTGTCAAGGATTTCATTTTTGCTTGGATCCACAATCAACGCCTATGGAAGCAGCATCAAGAAATCAAACACCATACTGTATTGGGCAAATCTGCTGCAAAAGACCTCTTTAAAGTGTTAAAAAGCAAAGGTGTCACCTTGAAGACTAAGGTGGGCCTGACCCAAGCCGTGGTGTTTTCAACCTTCTCATATGCATGTGAAAACTGGACAATGAATAAGGAAGACTGAAGAATTGATGCCTTTGAATTACGGTGTTGGCAAGAATATTGACTATACCATGGACTGCCAGAGAAGAATGAACAAATCTGTCTTGGAAGAAATACAGCCAGAATGCTCCTTAGAAGCAAGGATGGCAAGACTTCATCTCATATACTTTGGACATGTTATCAGGAGGAGCCAGTCCCTGGAGAAGGACATCAGGCTTGGCAAAGTAGAGGGTCAGCGAAAAAGAGGAAGACCCTCAACGAGATGGATTGACACAGTGGCTACAACAATGGGCTCAAACATAGCAACGATTGTGAGGATGGTGCAGGATTGGGCAGTGTTTCATTCCATCGTATATAGGGCCACTATGAGTTGCAACCTATTCAACAGCACCTAACAACACTCCAGTGGTTCTCAACCAGGGGCGATATCACACTCCCCTTTCCTCCCCCTGACAGGGGACATTAGGCCATGTCTGGAGACATTTTTGGTTATCACAATTAGGGGGAAGGGAGGTGCAACTGGCATCTAGGGGGTAAAGGCCAGGGAGGCTGCTAAACATCCTACAATGCACAGGACAGCCCCCCACCACAAAGAATGATGTGGCTCTGATTCAGGCATGGCAGAGGGACAAATCTGGGCTGGTGGAGGTTATTGGCCAGTCTCACCAACTCACCACACTTCACTTTCTTTCAAGCCCTCGGGCTTAAAAAACACAGAAACCAGTAGTTATCACAGGAGGTCTGGAGTAGGGGAAATGGGAAGAGTTTTTAGATCACGTCTCAGAACTTCTATTTACACGCAAGGAGGATAAGAAGGCTGAGGCTAAACCAGCTCGACTCATTTCCAGAGGGTGCTGGCTGAATGCAGAGCTCTGCTTATGGGCTGGCCTCTCCTCTCAGGGACGCTGCTATGTGACCCTCCCGTTTATTAATATGATTTTGTTGAGTAGTAATAAGAAATCGAGTAGCCACAATTTCAGCCACGGGATCATCACCTACACCTGTCCTCTTATTGATTCCTCACAGCAGCCCACAGGGAAATTCTGCCCTTCTTCCCACTTCACAGATGACACAATGAGGCTCTGAGAAGTGACTTGCCAAGGCCCCAGAGCCAGTACTGGTAGATCATTCTGACCCCTGAGCCTGAGCCCACTGACCACTGCTCCATGCCACTCCTTCCAGGGAACCTCAAAGTCTACCCTCTTCCCGATCCGGTCCTATCCCAAGGCTACGAGTGAACCCCGGGAGAACGAGATGTGCCCGATGCAGAGGGGAGGTCACAGGGGACCCCAGTGCTGAAAGACACGTCCTGGGGAGGGAACAAAGGGAACCACCAGGGGAGAACAGAGAAGAAGGAAAATGGCCTTTAACCACTTGTAACTCAAATCTTCACGATGTAAAGTATTTTTAAATTTTTAAAAGTCAGGAAGTGGGCCCTGTGTGAAAGAGGAAGGCCTGGGTCTGAGAGAAAATGCATGACAATGAGTAATTTTACATGTGTCCCCATGCTGTAGTTTCAACCGAGATCCCCAGCTCATTACAGACACCACTGATCATGTCTTATCTGTTAGAATAATCATCACATAATAATAACATTAAAGACGGCAACCACTTAATATTAACTATTTACCTTACGCTTAGCGTAGTGCTAACTGCTTGGCAAGGGTTGCCCTGAGTAATTATCACAATAAATCATGGATAAGGACGAGTATTAGCCCCAATCTGCAGACGAGGAGACTGACTTAGAGTGGCTCCTGAATTTGCCTAGAGTTAAACCCCTGGAGAGTGAGAAAGCCTGGACTCCTGCCCAGGCCTGCTTGCCTGCAGAGCCTAAGCATATATTAGGTCTAACCAGGAACCAAGGGTTTGCCCAGTAAGGACAAGGTCGTCTCAGGTCTCCTGACTCTCATGCCTGGATCCAGCAATGGTGCCCAAAGGTACATAGAGCCACCGAATGGAGAACAAGCCCTACGTGCCTGAAGACGTTTATAAACCCGTGTACAGATGGGGAAGCTGAGGCTCCAGGAGGGCCCCCAGGGTGCAAAGCCAGTTAAGACAGAAGCAGATCTGTAGCTGGGCTGTGTAATTCTGAACACAGCCTTTTAGCTCTGCCCCACTCATCTTGTCTCATTAGCCTCTAGTCCCTTTAATTCTCCCCAAGCTTTCTTCTTCCTAGCAGTTATATCTTCCCAAATTCAGAAGGGCGCTCTGGCTTCCCTACCCCTTCTAGGGAAGAAATTAGGTTTCGTTTTTCTACAAAAACCTTTGTTTCCTGACAATTGTCCTTGCAAAGTCCCAGACAGCTGCTGGGCTTCAGGCTTCCTAGGAAGCTCCACACCGAATAACTAAGAATAATTTCCATTCCTTCTTGGAATGAAAAGTCTGCCCTCAGCCTGACATGAATTAATAGCTGCTTTTGAGAACTCAGGGGCTAGGGTGTAGGAATCAGGTTGGTAGAGGGGACCCAATGAGTGTCTAGAGCTACCCCACATGCACCTTCTTTGGGGCCACCACGGTTACGCTGTCATGTTAAGTTTTACGGTCATTTTCCTGTTTGCCTTTTAACTTCAAAGTCATTCAGTGGAGAAGCCAAAAGATTTGGGGTTCTGCCACCCCCATCCCCACCCCAATCCTTCTTATTTACAGGTGGCCCGTGAAGTTCTTAAATAGGTGAAAAGTTCCGACTCCTGGAGAAACTCTCGGCCCTCACTTGCAGAACCAGGAAGTGAGGCCTGGTAGAGTGGAAGTTGAGAGAGAGGCTGGGGGCAGTGCTGGCGGCTAGTCGCATGGTGCGGGCGGGTCAAAGGGGAGCTGCCCCTCAGGGCCTGCCTAGCTCTCTCAAAAGGGACCTAGTACTTGGAAACAGTAATTTTCACAGCCTCTGTCAACAACAACTGTCCTCTCCTTTGTGTTCTTAAAGTGGCACTTCACATCACATCCCTTTCTCTTCTGTCTACATCCGGGATGGCCATCTCTAGGGTCAGGGAATATGCCAGAAAATAAGATTCAGGGTCCCAGCATCTTGCATCAAGACCTACAGTATCCTAGGAACATTTCAGAGACCAGGCTAGAGAGAAAAGGCCAGCGGGCTCCACTTAGCTATTTATTCCTACTTAGGGCCTTTGGGACACTGACATCTGAGGTCTGCATAAAGTGGCCTTCTGCCCTGGAGAGAAAAAGCTCTACGCTGTGAAGCAAATGAGGTTTCTAAAGCTAAC
The DNA here is from genome assembly GCA_030035585.1 of Dugong dugon. Taxonomy (NCBI): domain Eukaryota; kingdom Metazoa; phylum Chordata; class Mammalia; order Sirenia; family Dugongidae; genus Dugong; species Dugong dugon. The sequence goes on from CM057471.1 coordinate 75,934,049, forward strand.
CCCTTGAACAAAACACGGTTTGGTAACAGCAAAGCATTCCCCCAGGTCCTGATGTGCATTTAAAAACACTGGAGGGCCAAGCTCAGGTCCAACCACAAGGCACTGTAAAACTTCAGAGGGCCAAGTTTAGGCCCAAACACAATGCACTGTAAAACTCTGGAGGCTTCCCAGGGCCCCATTCTCCTTTCCTGAGTAGCTGCCACATGCTCCCTGAGGCCTGAGCCTGGAGGGCAGAGCCGTGGCCTCTCTCTGGTGACCCCTGATGGCACCGACACTCTGTGGGCAGACACCACACTTGCTTTGCCAAAGAGGCACAGGGTGGAATGTTCCTCTGCTTTCTCAGGATTTTGCAAGGAAAGAACACAGGAATCCTGGGGCCAGGGACAGTGGGAAAGAAGGTCCTAGAGCCACAACCTCAATTTTTATCAACAGGCAAACCCTCCACAGAGTCACTTGGCCGAAGGGGGACTTGGAGACCACTACCATACCTACCTAAAGCTTGCCCCTGGCCCTGACGAGGCCCCTCTCTAAATGGGTCTCTTCCAACCCACCTGTCCCCCCCATACCCAGACCTCTAAAGCCCCATCCACCCAGCAGTCCACAGAAGTACTCCTGAGAAGTACTCACATGCCCTGCTCCCCATACTGGTTGTAGAACTCCATGTGGCTGCAAGCCTGAATCCAGCCAACTATCCAGGTTTCCTTCTTGGGGATGGGTGGCATGACCACCTGGGCAGAGGCGCGGAAGTGGGGTGTCCGGTAGCGGAGCACCACGCTGGAGGACTCGTCGATGCTGGTAGGGATAGGGTCGATAGAGGCTTTCACATCAATCACCGTGATACCTTCCCGGAAGACTCTGGCTTTGCCGCCGATGCTCTGAATACAGCCCATGGCACAGAGGACGGCTCTGATCTCCAGGGAAGGCCAGCAATCCCAGGGAAGACCAGGCATTGAAAGGACCAAGGCTGCCGGACCCAGTGCAGAGGGCTCGCCAGTCTCAAAGCTCAAGATAGATATCCATAGGATAGAAAATTTACCGAGTAGAGGGGTTTTGCATATCACTACCTTGGGCCCGTTTATAAATAAGGATTTTGCTGCATTTCAGGAGCCCTAGGCTCTCTCTTCTTCTCTTAGCAGTGGACAAAAATCACCGATATTCTTTGGGTTAAAAAAGGAAAGTTTGGAGTTTAATGGATAATCATGTTGTTCCGACATCCAGCCCTTCCGTGCCTCACGCTCAGGGGACTCGGGTCGGAGACGCTCCCCGAAGTCTTCGGATGAAGAAGGCGACTGCTGGCTGACATATAAATAAGGAAGGCTCGGTCGCCTGCGCGGTCCTGCAGAAAACCGACTTCCTGCCCTTCTGTCTTCCGCACGCGCTCCCGGGCACACACACCCGGCCGCTCGCCCAGCGGAGCTGAATCAATTAAAGAGCAGTTTCTGTTCAATCAGCGAAGATCCAAGCCCCACCGGTGGCGAGCGCCGACCGGCGGCTTCCAGGAGGGGAGCGCCGGACTCCGGCCGCTGGCGGAGTCCCGGAGGAGCCCGGCGCAGCGCAGGTCCCGTCGGCGCCCACTCGCAGGCGTGGGCAGGGGCGCAGGCCAGACGCCCCAACGTGGGCGCGCTGCCTGCCACCCGCCGCCGAGCGCTCGCCGCGCTGTTGGTTGCCTCGCCGCTGCCGCTGTCTCCGTGAGGGCCCCGGGGCTCCGTTCGGGCTGCCGCCGCCTGGTTCGCCGCTGCCGCCTGAAGATCTGGTGGGAGGTGGAAGGGACAGGGCGTTAGGGCCCGTCTCAAAGTTGAGCCGAACTTTGCTGCGGGGGGCGGCGGGGGCGCGGCGACGCGTGTGCGCGGGGCGCAGGCTGCGGAGCTGACTGCACAGCTCTGGGCGGTCTACCCGGAGGCGGCGTCCCCCCATCCCCCGCCCGCCCCGTCAGTGGCGGCCGCACGACCGCGCGCACCAGCGAATAATCGCCACCCGTGACATCTCCGCTGACACTCTCCCGGCTTGGGGGTGGGGTGGGGGGGCGACCGGCTGGCACTGCAGTGGGCAGCTTGGACTTGCCAGCCCCAGCACTGCTGTTGCCTCCACCTCCCTGCCAACGCCGGACGCCCCCTCCCAGGGCCTCCCCCCACCCCAGTCCAGCCAGACCGGGCGCTCGCTCTGTCCGGGGACTCGTTCCCCGGCACCCTGAGGACGCGGTGCCCCATTCCCACAACACCCCCGCCACCGTCCGCTCGGGCGCCTCTGGTCCCTCCTCGCCAGCCCGGAGCGGTCCCCGCTCCCTGCGCGTCCGGCGCGCGGGCAGCGGCCGGGGAACTTTGGCGCGCACGCCCCCACCCGGGCAGAGCCGCCGACTCACCTGCCCTCCGCCGCCCTCTGGACGCCCCGGACCCAGCCGCCCGCAGCTAGGCGGCTCGGCCCGCCAGGGACACGTTCTCGGGGCACCCCCACCCCTTTTCCCGGGCAAGGTCCTTTGGCTCTACAAGGGTCCGGGGCCAGCGTAGGCGCCCCGTCCCCCCGCCCCCACCTCCTCCTAGCTCAGGGCTGCTTGGGGGTGTTCCGGGGCGGAGGGCTAAGGCTCGAGGCTCTCTCCTCCCCACCCCGCTAGCCTCGTTTATTTTATGATCATTGTGAGAGTGCTGTTGCCTGTCAGCCCCGCTGCCGCGCCGCAGCCGCCTGGCGCGCCCGGCTCTGCCTCGCTCTGCTGCAGCATCAGAAAGACAACCAGGTCAAACTTTGCAGAAACTCAGCCCCTGCGCCGGTCTGGCCCCGGCATCGGCCCGCAGCTGCCCCGGCCCGAGCGCCGCGGCGCACGCAGGGACCGCCGCCGGCTTGCGGGCCCCGCGGGGCTGCAGGTCAGCAGGCGCCGGCGGGCGAGCGGGCTGCCGCCTCCTCCTCCCGACCCGCCAAGCTCTTCCACCCTAGCTCCCAGCACACAGCCCTCCCTCCCCCTGGTAAGCTCTCTCCCTCTCTCTCCCGCCTCCACCTCCCCCTCCTTCTCTCTCCCTGCAGCTGCTGTGGGAGCTGAACCTCTCCTTGTTAAAACGACATTTCCTTTCTGGCTATCCCCAGGAATTCTGGGTAGTGTAGTTCAGCTTTTGCCTCGACTGCAGATGGGCTGCCCCCGTGCCATTCGAACTCCGCAGGCTAGAAGCTCTCCAGGCTCAGGGCACCTGAAAAAAAGGCTGTACTGCCCTGGTGTTCCTGGCCACAGGGAGGTGGTGGCTGGATGGAAACAGTGCAGGGGACCCTGGAGGCTCCATGGCTGGGAAGGTTGAAGGTGGGGGAGAGAAGATTAGGGAAAGGGTTCTGGGGGTGCTGCCTCCCCCCTGGGCCTCCTCTCACCCTGATAGGTGGCCAGGCATGTTGGGCCCCAAGTGTGTGATAAGCTCTGGACAAGCTTCATCATTTCATCCACCATCAGCCACCCTGTGCAGGGAGGCCTATTATTATGTGCATTTTACAGAGGAAACCAAGACTTGGAGACTTGCTCAAGGCACCACACCTAGCTGGTGCTGGATGGAGCTAAGACTGAGATCCTGGTGATCTGAGAGCAGAGGATCAAAAAGGGATTTGAGCCTGGACAGGAGTGTGAGAGCTGTGAATTTCTCTAAGCAAATAGCCAGTAGCCCCACCCCCGTGGTGGAACTATCCCCCAGGGAAAGGCCAAGTGGTTTGTGACATCAGAGAACCTGGCAGCAGCATTACAGCCTGACCTCCCACCCGTGACTGTGCTTTCTAAAGGCACCCGCAGCTGGGCTCCAGGTAGGTGATTCAGGCAGACTGTCCCAAAGCCAGAACATCTTGAGTGCATGTGAGAGGGGGGCGTGGAGCAGCCAGCAGCCTCCAGCCTGTTGGTGGTCTCCCCTTCGATGGATGAACAGCCATGCTCCCAGGAAGCGGCCAGTTAAGGTGACCTCTGCCTCTTGCCCAGCTACATCCCCACACCAAAGTTCCCCGCCCTGACCTTCGCCCTGTCTTCCAGCATCGGCCTGTGTCCCCTAGTGTGGGGGGTCATCCCTTTCCAGTTCAGCTAGTAGGTAGCTTCTTCCTAGTCCCCTGACTCAGACCAAGGTGAGGTGGCAGAACCAGTGGCCCTCATGGTCTGTTTACTGCTCACAGTAAAACCCCAGACAGCATGAGTCTCCTAAGGGCCCTGTGTAAATGTCCATTTCCAAGAAGTCTTTCCTGGTCTCTCCACCCTCAGCAACCTCTCCTGCACCATGAACTCACAGTCCCCATGAAATGTTCTGTCCATCTGGGACTCACTGGCGGCTTTCAACACCTCCTGTGCCATCCCATAATTGTGATGCTACTCAGTTTATGTATAGTAAGATGTTAACATTTGGGTGTCATCTCATCTCCCAACCCCATCACCCCTATTGCCTAGAACAGAGCAGACCCCACTGGGCAGGACACTCCGTGAGAACTGTGTCTGGCGTGTAGCGGGTGCTCCACACCAAATAACTAATAATTAACTGCAAATCCTTCTGGTTTCATGGAAAGAGGAGGTCCCCAAAATGACAGGCTTCCTCAGGAGGTGCCCAGAACTACCTCATTAAACATCAAAACCCCTAGAGGTGATTTCCTGGGGATGAATTTCCCTGAGACCACTTGAAAGTGGCCCTGGACTTGATGTTAGTTTGTGATGGTGTTGATAAAGCTTCCACTATGTGGCAGGCACTGAATGAGCCAGCGCCACCCAAGCATTGCCTTCTTTATCCTTGCCCTTGCCCTTGTGAGATGGACTCTGCAGACAGACCTGGGAGTCTGGGGACAGTGATTTCTCAGAGATCTGGCCAATTCCAAAGCCCAGGCTCTTACCTCCTCCAGTGGCTGCTCTGCCCCTGCTAGCTGGGGTCTGGCGCCCGCAAGTCAGGATGGGACTGACCACTAGGGAGCACTGTCTCTAGTGAGTACCACTGGAAGAGATGCTTGAGTGCCCACAGGCTCTTGCAAAATAGAAGACACCTCTCCCTTCGCCTTGGGTCCCTCTTTCACTTCATCTTCTATGTGGTACTTTGTTCTGGTTCAGTTTGAAGCCCCAGTTCTGCAGGGTGGTGTGTGGAGGACCCATGAAGCATCTGTGGACCCGTTTACTAGGCTCTGAGCTAAGGGGAAGCTCCTCCAGGACCAGTTGTGACTGACCAAGGGTCTAGACAGGCTAGGTCACATGTGCATTCCCTGTCCCAGCTCCTGAAGGGCCCATGAAGGTTCCAACTGCTTCCCCAGCTCTTCGCCTCTCCAGCCCTCCTATCTCCCTCCCCATGCAGTCCTTTCTCTGATCAGCATTTTTCTGGAGCGCTGTGGGTGTTGGGCACAGTCCCACGGCTGTCTCAGCATATGTGGAAGGCTCATGACGCATCCACACAAGTGTGAACTACCCGGCGTCTGCAGAGCAGAGGAAGGGGCATCTGCTTGGGATGTGCCCAACACCACAGTGGCACTCACACTGCCCAGCCCCTTCCTCTTCCCTGAGCCTCAGACTCCCTGCAGTGACATCACCAGTGAATGGGAAAGCTGGGGGCAGGGGGGGGGAGGGTGATGTATAGCCCAACCCCCACTCAGAGATGGGGAAATTCTCAAGGCAGCAAATGGGGAGTTCAGAGTGTTCTTAGTGGGAAGACAAAGTCCCACTGTGCTCCTCCATTCCAGGCACATTTGGTCCAGAAAGGTTGTGAAGACCCAAAGGCATACAGCAAATCAGAGGCAGGAACACTTACCCCACCCAGCTGGGTTTTAACACGCAGCCCAAACAACCAGAGCCCTCTGAGGTCTGCAGAAACAGCTTCTCCTCCCTAAGCATTGCTGTGAGCCAAGAGCTTTATACACATCATCTTTGTGGCTTTCCACAGTGGCGCCATGAGCTGTGTCCTACCATCATCCCATTTTACAGATGAGGACATTAAGGCCCAGGGAAGAGGAAGGCGTGGATTGAACCAAGCAGCCTGGCTCCATAACTGAGAAGCTGGGTGATTTGGGTGCAGCCGGACCTTGGGCACCTTGAGGAAGCCTGTCATTTTGGGGACCTTGTTTTCAATGGCCTACGGAGACAGTCTCATGGCTCCTTCCCAGACAGAGACCAAACTAAATCTCAGGGCCACAGCCAGTCCTCTGAAAGTGGGGTCATCATGAGATGGAAAGGATTTTCACAAGTCCTTGTTCTACAGAGGAAAAAGTTAAAAGCTGGAATTCTGTTGCCCTGGGAGACGGGGTTCTCTTCCCAACTCTTGAGGGGACCAGAGAAAAAGCCAGTGGTAAGGGTTGGAATGTCCATTTGGGAGGTGGGCAGGGCTAGAGGGCCAGGCAGGTAACAGGGGAGGGGGACATCGAGAGGCAAGGAGGCCCATCCTTGCATCCTTGTTGCACCAGGGGAAGGTACATGCTTGACCTGGTCAGGTGAGCACCAAAGGGATCTAAGAGAGAACCAGTCCAACAGCCTTCCCTACCGGTGGGGAACAGAGGCTCAGCAGGGTCTTCCAGGGAAGGTTCTGGGACTAGAACCCAGGGCTCCTGACCCCGCCCCCCAGTCAGTTATTACGTTGCTTTCTACTGAGAGACAGAAGCAAAAATGGTTCAGTGGCGTTGCATGGGGGAATGGCTGGGAGGCTCGGGGCTTTCCAGCCACAGGTTCAGAACCACACTTCTTCTAGGGCATGCTAGATTGGGACTTCCCAGCTCGCCTCCCTATCGTTCTCCCTTCATTCCTTCCCCAGTATTGATTGGGCGCCTCCTCTGGGCCGGGCACTTGGAAGACACTGAGGAACACCCAGCCAGGGCCAGGACAGATGACAGGTGTGGTCCCCACAGCACTGACATCCCCGTGGGCCAGAGAGATGTCAAAGGAGAAACCCAGGAATGATTCATAAAGGTTTTAATTAACATCAATAATAAATAGGTACAAATTGATACTCTAAATGATTATGAGTAAGTATTGATTACTATAAATCAGGAAGTCTATGGGTAAGTTGTTTTAATGCAGTGTGTGTCTAGCATTGAGCTGGGAGAGGGGAGAGTGAAGGATGCATGGACCAAAGGTGTGGGGGGCTTGATGGTGTGTGTGGCTAAGAGTGTGTGAGTCAGGTATGTCTATTTGTGTAAGTGAGTGTGTGATGGTGTGAGTCTGTGCAACTGTGTGTGTGAGGGCATATCTGATAGTTGTGTAACTATGTGAGAAGGTGTATCAGTGTCCATGTGAGTGCATAGATCCATATGAGTGTATGTGTCTGAGTGTTAGTGTGTGTGTGTGAGGGTGTCTGTGTGTTTAAGATGTGTAATGGTGTGAGTGAGCATGTATGATGTGGTTGTAGATGACTGTAGAACAGTGTCAATAGGTGTATATTGTGTTAGAGTGTGTCTGTGTTCTGGTATGTGAGTGTTTTGTATGAGGTGTGGATGAGTGTCTATGAGTATGTATGATGGTGTGTATGTCCATGTGTGTGCATATCTGTGAGGGTTTGCGTGTGCATGTCTTGAGGCTTTATATGAGCATGTGTGTCTATGTATGTGTAAGTACTATGTGGGGGGTGAGTTCTGTCCATGGGGGTGAGGATGTATGTGTGATTGTGTATGCATGTGGGTGTGTGTGACGGTGTGAGTATATGTGAGCAAGTGTATGTATGATGCCTGAGTGTTTACCAGGGTGTACGTGAGGTGTGAGTGTGTGTATTTGTGGAAGTGTGTGTGTGCAAGTGTATGATTATGTGTGTCTCTGGGTGACGGGTGTCTGTGTGAATGTGGGGCTGGCAGAGGGAGGTCTTTGAGGTGCCAGATGGGGACTGTGTTGGCTGAATTGAGGTCATCGTAGGACCGCTGAGCCCCGGAGGCGGATGCTTCTCTCCGAAACCTGGCTCACAAGGGCCGCGCCTGGGGTGGAGGATGGGGCTCAGCCCTGGGTTAAGGGCCAGATCTGCAGTTGAGATCCCCTGCCTGGCGCCCACAGCTCCTTCTGACCGCTCCCCATCGGCCTAACCTGAGCCTCCAGAGCCACAGTTCTGGGCCTGAAACTTCTTCACCTCCCAGGACCTCCTTTGAAAGCACAACCCACCCCATATCCTAGATGAGGAACTGAGGCTCGGTGGCACCCCGAGGTTAGGAAGCACGTCGTTCGTGAGCAAACGGAACGGGCTCACCCCGGCGACGCCCTCCGCGGCCCTCGACCCAGCACCCCACGTGCAAGCGAGGCCGACGACGACGCGGCGCCACAGAGCACTAGGGACTGCTCCGGCGGGAGGGGGTCCCCGTAGCCCACGCGCCCCCCACCCGGGAAGGACGGAGGGGGGGGTCAGCAGGCTGGGCGCGGCCTGACATCGGGTGCGGCACTGGGAGTTCTCCAAGGTGCTAAAATAAACCCAGGGAAGGATCAGGTTTCCCGACCGAAATAACCCAGGAGTCGCCTTCGAAATTCGAACTGAGAAAGCGATCCCGTGGCGGGAGGGCCTGGGGTGGGAGCTGGTGATGAAATGCTGTTCACAGGGCTCCCGCCTCTTCCTGGCAGGTGGACGCCTGGCTCCCCGCCCACCTGCCGCCGCCCCGCCCTCCTCTCCCCTTCAGCGTCGGGTCTCTGATGGAGTGGAGCTTCTCGCCCACCCCCACCGCTTCCCTTCTGCGGTCATTACTCCAAATAATGGCCTCATTCTGGCCATCGGTCTTTGATGCCAAGGTCTGTAGTAGATTAGAGCCCAGGTTCTGTAATCAGGCAGTCATTCATTCCACAAATATTTACTGAGCGCCCACTGCGTGCCAGGAGCACTGGTGTCGCAGTGGTTAAGCATTTGGCCGCTAACCAAAAGGTCGGGAGTTCGAATCCACCAGCCGCTCCTTGGAAACTCTTATGTGGCAGTTCTAATCTGTCCTACATGATTGCTATGAGTCGGAATCGACTTGACGACAGTGGGTTTGGTTTTACTGTATGCCAGGCACTGCCTTGCAGCCTGGGTCCCATCAGTGAGCAGACACCAAACCCTGTCCTGTGGGGCTGACGTTGTACTGGGAGAACATGGACCACAAACACACAGGGAATAAGTAAACTGTGTGACCGTTAGAAAGTGATATGTCTCAGAAAGAAAAAGAAGACGAGGGCAAGGCGGGTTGGGGTGGGATATTTGAACCCGTGTCCCCTACTGACTCACCCCATGACCTGGAGAGAATCCCCTCACCTCTGAGCTTTGATTTTCTCATTTGTATAATCGGAGCTAAAGACCTGTCTTCTAAGGTGCTGTGAGGGTTAAAAGAGATGACAGGGCCCCATGAACTTAGCACAGAGTCTGGTACACAACAAGTGATCAAAACCAAACCTGTTGCCGTCAAGTCAATTCCAACTCACAGCGATCCTATAGGACAGAGTAGAACTGCCCTATAGGGTTTCCAAGGAGCTGCTGGTGCATTCGAACTGCTGACCTTTTGGTTAGTAGCTGAGCTGTTAACTACTGAGCCACCAGAGCTGCGTAACAAGTGTAAGTAACAAGTTAATGATAAATATGTTTAGTAAATCTATCTTAAGCATTTAAAGACAACCAATAACAAATGCCTATAATGTACATATGCTGCTTTAGGTCCCACGAAGCTGCCAGAAAACCGCTCCTGTTCAAGTTAGTGAAAGGCAGTATAGTCTGGTGGTTAGGATCAAGGGCATTAGGCTGAGACCTGAGTCTGAATCCTGGCTTTCCCCCTTACAAGCTGTGGACCCAGACTAGTTACTTCATCTCTTACCTCTCAGCGAACAGGAAGGTTACATGGAACAACGTTCAAATGAGACAATGCCTCCCAGGTGGTCTGGAGGGACAGAGCTACTGCAGAGTCATCTTTGCACTTACTGCTGGCCTTGCATGGGGCCTGGTGCACAGCAGACCTCAAGAAATATTCGGTGAATGAGTGATGAGTGACAGGTGAGGCCAGGCAGGCAGGGAACAGAGAAGCTGCGAACCACACAGCCAGGAAGACAGTTCACAGGATTAGGAGTCAGAGGGACATGCTGGTCCAAATCCCAGCTCTGGCCCCGACCAGCTATGTGGCCTTATAGGTGATGTCACAACTCTGAGTCTGCTCTTCCTCATCCCTGGCATGGGAAGAGGATGGTTGAGCTTGCTCCTCTCAGCTCTAAGTGTCTATGATCTCTTCATGCTCTCCCGTGTCTGGCCCTTGCAGTCGGTGGCTCAGGTCAGCCCATAAGATCTCAGGCTGATGCATCCGTGTGCACTTTTTTATGTGGCACTTGCCACGTTAGCCACTTATTTGTATTCTGTTTTAGTGCACAGGGATGTGTAAGGATGGCCAGCCCAGAACAGTTTTGAATAGCCACAAACTGGACACAACCTAAATGCCCAATAATGGGGGATTGGACATAAACTAAGGCCTGTGCACATGCTAAAATGCCAGGCAGCCATTGAAAATGATGGGGTTGTCATGGAAACGTGGGCAGGTGTATATTGTTAAGTGAAAGGGTAGGTTCTTTTTAAAAGGGCCTAGCAAGGGCATATAATATCATATTTTTAAAATGCACTACATGCATATACATAGCATATCCACAGATATATTCTTTTCTGATTATTAAAGTAATACTTGGTTGTTGTAAAATACTTCCATAATTGTAAATGAAACAAGTGAGAATCCCTCTATAACCTGACCATCCTCATGTTAACAGTGGTTGGTCTCAAATTGGAGGGATTACACCTGCCTCATCTGTATTTGTTGAATTTGTCACAGTAAGCATGTAGCACTTTGACAGGAAGAAAAAGAAAAGCTATTGTCACAATTACATTGTTGGAAAACATTGGCTAACTATTTCGTGGGTGTGTGTTCCATCTGCCTAACTGCAGGAGGAGACCGATGAAAGCATTGATTGAATGAATTAATGAACGCGAAGACTCTTGAGAACTAAGACTGTGTGGCCTTTGGTGGGGGCTCAGTACAGATTTGTGGGTTGAGAGATGGCACTTGCTTCTCAGCCACACTGTGGATGTGGACAGCATCACCCCCCCTTACAGAGGAGGGGAACAGGACTCAAGGCCCCAGGGGAAGCCGCCACAGCCCCCCTGGACTGAGTGAGCCCTTCACATAATCCTCTCACAGCCCTCTGAGGGGGGAAACAGAGGCCTGGAGGGGCCGAAGGGCTTGACCATGGCCACGCAGCTAGAGGTGGCTGAGCCAGGGTTTGAACCCAGGGCTGTCCTGTTCCAGAGCCCAGGTGTTATGGATTGACTTGTGTCCCCCAAAAATATGTGTTGTAAATCCTAACTTCTATGCCCTCGTGGCGCAGTGGTTAAGAGCTTAGCTGCTAACCAAAAGGTCAGAGTTCAAATCCACCAGTTGTTCCTTGGAAACCTTATGAGCCAATTCTACTGTGTCCTATATGGTCACTATGAGTCAGAATTGACTCAACAGAAATGGTTTTTTTTTGTTGTTGTTGTTTCTAATCCCGTTTGGGAATGGGTTTTCTTTGTTAATAGGTTATGTCAGCATAGGGTGTGTTTTAAGCCAATCACCTTTGAGATATAAAAAGAGAAGATTAGGTCCATAGAGGCAAGCAGAGATGGGGGAAGACAGATGCCACATCACATAAAGATCAGCAAGAGGCCAAGGAACAAGGACCCTCTCCCAGAGCCGACAGAGAGAGAAAGCCTTCCCCTAGATCTGGTACCCTGAATGTGGACTTCTAGCCTCCTAAACTGTGAGAAAATAAATGTCTGTTTGTTAAAGCCACCCACTTGGGGTATTTCTGTTATAGCAGCACTAGATAACTAAGACACTGGGTCTTAACCACTCCTGGGTCAGAGCCAAACTGGACCCCACAACTCTCCCCAGTGTGGAGCCCACTGTGGCCCTCAGAACCTGCCAGCTGCTCCTGCCAGCCCAAGATGCTGACACAGGCCACTGGGTATTAATAGTCCCTATCTGGGCTGGGCTCCTCTGGCCCTCCTGAGGCCAGCCTAGGTCACGGGCCCCACCCAGGGAGAGAGGGATGAATGCCCTGGTGGAGAGCTGAGTGAGGACATCCAGGTCTCTGTGGTCTGAGAGATCAGAGTCCGGAGGCCCACGTGCCCCATCCCAGCAGCTGCTTGGAGTTGGACATCCACTCCCTTCGGCTTCCTGGCCCTCTGAGCCCCAACTTCCTCGACTGTAAGATGGGGATGATTACCCAGCTACTTTACAGAAAGGTTGGCTCTGTGGTGTCAGCAAGCTAAAGCAGATAGCGTTCGTATACTGTCCAATATCCATGCATCACATCTACATCTTTATCTGCATCTGTATCCAAACGGCTAATGACAGAGTCAGTGTGTGGCAGAAAGTGTCATCCTGACTACATCAAAGAGGGCAGGATGTGGTGTGGTCTAGGACACCACCCTCTGTGGCTATGTGGTCTGAATGGAACACTCTGGAAAAGGAAGAGGAGGAAGATGGGCCCAGCCCGGCCTAGCAAGGCTGGATTGATGCAGGGGGTCTGCAAGGAACCCTGGATGGAGGGCTCCTGGACCCTGGCCTCGCTCCACGGGAATGGGTTCTTCTGAATAGTGCTCTCAGAAGTAAGAGAGGACCATGCCTCATTTGTCAAACAGGAACAGTTCCTAACCCATAGGGGTGAAAGTTCACCATGTGCCAGGGACCCTGCTCAGCATTTTGCAAACATCATTTCACTGAGCCTCCCAGCAGCCCTTGGAGGTAGGCACAATTATTGCCATATTACAGGCAGAAAAACTGAGGCCCAGGTAGATGAAGTGACTTGCTCAGGGTCACACAGCTAGTCAGTAGAACCCACACATTATCCCCTGATCTGTCTGTCTCTGGAGGCTGTGGGCTGGTCCACTGTGGTCAGAGAGCACTCACCCCTGTTGACTGCGAGTTCCCTCAGGTTGCCCAGGTAGACACAGGGAGGCCTGCCTCAGATCCGAGTCATCCAGGGGCCCTCTCGGTCTGCCCTCTCTGGACTTGAAGTCTCTCCTTCCTCCTCCTCCCTGGCCACACCAGCCACATGGGCTTCACTCCATCTGCATATGGGGAAGGCTCTGCCCTGCCCAGGCCCTCCCTCTTTATCCCTAGATGTCCCTTCCTGGAGGAAGCCTTCCACAACTCTCAGAGCAGACCCAGAGCCCTGGTTCTATGATTCTGCAACATGTTTGCACACTTGTGACCGTTTACATGTTCCATGTGTTCCCTCTGAACTGCGAGCTCCTGGAGGACAGGCACAGAGTCTGTGTCACTCGCTGCAGTCTGCCTAGCACCCAGCCTGGTGCCAGGCTCTTGGTAACTGTTTATGGGCTGCCCGAAGCCACTGCGGCGCTCCTTCCCTTTGCACGGCTCTGGGCACCACGGACAACCAGACCCAATGGTCTGATCCATTACCAACCAACTACCCCTCCCTCTAGTGGAAATCATGGTGGCATAGTGGTTAAGAACTATGGCTGCTAACCAAAAGGTTGGCAGTTCAAATCCACCAGGGGCTCCTGGAAAACTCTATGGGACAGTTCTACCCCGTCCTATAGGGTCTCTATGAGTCAGAACCGACTCAATGGCAATGGGTTTCTAACAGAAATCAAACCTTACGAATTTCCATTTCATTGGACTGTGATGTACTGAAGTCAAATTCATGACTGATTTTAAAAAAAAGGAAAGGAAAGAAAAGAAAAACCAACCTGTCTGTTTAATGACATGCTGTCACAGAGGGAGGAGCTGGGCCTGGCCCCAAGGGACCCAAGATGTTGCTTTCAGTGACGTCGTCAACTCCATCTGGTGTCCTGAGACACCTTTGGCCTGGGCTTTAATGTCCAGTCGTGAGACTAGGTCCAAGCTGCCCAGGCTAGTGGGGCTGGCAGGCCTGGCTCACAGGGGTCTGGACCACTCACAGGGAAGCTGGTAAAAGCAGGGGTTAGTCCAGAACCCCACATCTGCCCCAGCCGCAGGCAGAGCTGAGTCCAGGGGAGCAGGAGGACTACATTTCCCAGAGTCCCCCAAAGCCTGGGAATGAGCCATTGGAAGATTTAAATAGCCCAGGCCTGAGGCAGCCAGGCCGCAGCTGTAGAGGCATCTGCCTCCCTGTGGCTCCATTGGCGCTGGCCTCGCATTGGTGGGCTTGATTGGCTGCCCAGCCTGGCGCTGACGTCCCCTTCGAGCCTGGTAGCAGACGGAGGTAAACAGCCATGTGCATTCCTCCACTCTATATTTAACAGCTGCTGCGTGTACCGGAGAAGGCAGGGAGACAGGGACGGGGCGGCTCTCTGGGCCCATCTTATCTTTGGGGGGAAGACTCTTGGAGCTGGGCTGGCACTGGCCTTCTCTGTGTGAACGAGGCTGCTATGCCAGCTTCCCAGAGCAGGGCCCGGGCTCGGGACCGCAACAATGTCCTCAACCGGGCCGAGTTCCTGTCCCTGAACCAGCCCCCCAAGGGGACCCCGGAGCCCCGAAGCTCGGGCAGGAAGACTCCAGGCCTGTCGGCACAGTCCCCAAACCCTGGTGACGGGGCCCGAGAGCGGCGCCAGTCGCAGCAGCTGCCCGAGGAGGACTGCATGCAGCTGAACCCCTCCTTCAAGGGCATTGCCTTCAACTCCCTGCTGGCCATCGACATTTGCATGTCCAAGCGGCTGGGAGTGTGCGCCGGCAGGGCTTCGTCCTGGGCCAGCGCCCGCTCCATGGTCAAGCTCATTGGCATCACAGGCCACGGCATTCCCTGGATCGGGGGCACCATCCTCTGCCTGGTGAAGAGTAGCACACTGGCCGGCCAGGAGGTGCTTATGAACCTGCTTCTGGGTGAGTGTGCCTGCGTCCACCACTGCCCTGCCAGGCCCTTTGCAAAGTAGCTTTCCCCTCCCTGGGGCCAGCAGGATTGGCCACAGGGCCCTCAGAAACCGGCTGGAATGATCTAATGAGGTTAAGCAGGAAGGGTGTCCCAGAAACAGGCTGTGGGGAAGCAAGCAACAGGGATGCACAGACGAGGGCCCCCTGCAAAACGGGGGCCAAGAAAGAGCGGAGGCACAGTGGGAACCTCTGAGGAAGGCCCAGCTCTTGGCAGAGGTTGCCACTGCCCCAAGGAAGCTTGAAAGGAAGGGTGGAGGCCAGAAGGCCGTGGCCTCCATGGGACGGTCGGAGGTCTGGTGGGTGTCCTAGAGCCAGTGTTTCACCTGGGTAACTCCCACCCCACGGGTGGGGGTCCTGGAATTTCTTAGACACTTGGCAGGCAGCTTTGTGTGCTGCTTGCCACCATGTGCACCCTGATATCCTAGCACTGATGCCTGCTTGGTTCAGGGACCCTGCCCAGAATTCTCCCACAGGGCCTTGGGACCCCAGGGGTTCAGCCTGGGGCTCCCACCCACCCAGAGTCTCCTGGAGATCTTACCTGCCCCTTCCCCAAGGCAGTCACTGAAGGAGGGGGCCTTGCCTGTTTTCCCAAAGTCTTTGCCCCGAGCATTGTTCAGTTTAGCACTTGCCCTGAGCCAAGCACCACGTGGGGACCGTGTGGAAGGAGAGACCTTCCCTCCACCCAGAAGGTGACTCCCAATCCCCATTTGGCCACACCCCCTGGGCACCTCTGGATCCTCAAAGTGCTCCATGAACTCTGCTTCGGCCCTCCACACCAGGCCCCATATTGGTTCGCTCGCCCCTCCCAGTGTGGCCACCATTTTGGAGACAGGTGGGGAGAGGAGGTCTCAGGTGAAGCAAAGATTGACTAAGTGTCCCAGTTCCAGAAGGGGTGAGGTTGGACCACTGAGAACTGTGGTCCTAGAGAAAGTTGTGATAAAAACATGCATCTCCTCCCTTGGGGTCTCCGAGAGTCTGGGTGCTCCATGCGCTGGGTGTGGGTGGGGACTTGACGAGGAGAAAACAATTAAATACTTTCCATAGGAAATGGTGGGTCTGGCCCCGTGGAGGTTTTCTCTTCTTATTACTAGATTCTTGACAATTCATTGCTTACATTTTTTTTATCCTGAATAAACAGCCCCACAAGGCTGGTGCCATTATCGTTCCCATTATACAGGTTAGGAAACTGAGGTTCCTCTAAATAAAGTAACCTGGTCAAGGCCTCAGAGCTTGAGATTGGCACCAGGTCTGCCCAACTTCCAGGCTTCTGTTCTTCCTGTGAACCGTGTGATGGGCTTGGAGGGAGGGACAGAGCAGGGCGGCCAAGGTGCTGGGCCGGGAGCTTCCAGGGGCAGAAACCTGCTCTCATTGTCTGTGGTTTCCCCTGTGGCTACTGAGGCCTCACACAGGGCTCAAGAAAACTGTGTTGGGGTTGAGGCTGCCTGGTGTCAGGACAGGGGTGGAAAAGCACAGAGGACGGCAAATACCTGAGCCTCACTCTCAACCTGGCTTCCCTAGGCCCCATCTGCCTGTCCCTTCCCCTATGGTTGTGTATTAGGAGTGTGTTGAGTGTTTACTATGAGGTGGCTTTGCATAAGGCCACATCATTACTTCTCATCCTCACCACAACCCCTTGAGGGAGGGGCTGTTATCCTCACTTAAAGAGGAGAAAACAGAGACACGGGGTGACGACTTGCCCAAGGTCACGCAGTTGATCAGTGGTGGAGTCAGGGTTAGAAGTGGGCGCATCTCTTGCTCTGCTTTGCATTTTTCAGGGGATGGCGCAGAGGGAACCAGCCTCTGTTTGGTGCTTCAGGCAGGATGAAGAGCAGGGAAGCAGGGACAAGCCAGGGGATGCAGATCTCAGCTTTCTCACAGTCAGACCTGCCCAACTCCCACACAGATGGTCCAGAAAGAGAGTGAGCCCCCTGTGACAGGAGGCATGCAAGCAAGCTTCCCCTTGGCACCAACTAAAATAGCTCCACCGTTATCCTTTTTTTTTTTTTTTATACATGAACATCTGCTTTTAAGAAAGTCTCCCTTACCAAAAATATTTAAAAGTGTCTAAACTACTTGTTGAGATCAGATTTCTGGCTCCTCTCAGCAGCCAGACACAAAGGTGTTTGTTCCATAGGATGATGAACAAAATCCAAGATGCCTCGCCTCTTGAATATGAATGGGAGAGTAGTTTTTTAAGTCTTTAGGAAAATGATCTATTGAGCTTCATTATGTACCAAATACTATGCCATGAACATTCTACATTTTATTTTTAAAAAATCTTCCCAGTGACCTTTCAAGGTAAGTATTAATATGCCCATTTTATAGATGAATAAACTGAGGCTCCAAGAAGTTAAGGGACTTGCCCACACCCACACAGCTGTTTAAGTAGTAGATATGGTAACCAAATCCAAGTCCTCCTGACTGCAAACCCCACGCCTTCCCCCTCACCTCCACCTGCCTGCGGGTCAGGCAGGTCAGACTTTATCACCCATACGTTCCGGCTTCACTCCTGAAGCATGTTTGTAATGAAGAGGTGAAGGGTCTAGGAGATTTTCTGTCTGCCAGCACCTTTGGTGACACATCCAGGTACTGAGACCATTGAGCAATATGGGCCTGGTGCAAAGCAGCCACTCGGCAATGGCCACTCAGAGCAGGCAGGGTGGGAAGAGCAGGTCTGCGGGCCTGTGGTCACTTCCTGTGGATGCAGGTCCAGTCCCTCAGCTCAGTGGGAAAAAATTGCAGCAACCAGTGCAAGGCAGGCTGTGATCCCACAGCCCTGGCCTGACTCACCAGGAGTGGCTGTGGCCGCCGTTCCCCACCCAGGTAATCAGAGCAACAGCTGAGCGTAAACGTCGGGGTTCTGCCTGCTCTTTAGTCTTTAGGGGGGCCTGGTGCCTTTCAACCCTAGAGCACAGATCTGAGGTCAGCCTGGACTTTATTCTGCCCCTTACTTCCTGTGCGAACTCGTTCCTGTCTCTGAGCCTATTTCCTGCTCTGTATAATGAGGCCATAGGCTTGTGGTGGGGAGTTAAAGAGAGGGTGATTAGTACAGGGGCTGGTTCGTGGCCCTTGCCCAGGGAATGGTGACATCACTGTTGTGAAAACTGTTGGAGAATTAGCATCTCAGGACCCAGGGGTTAAGGTAGCTCTGCCCAGCCCTGCCCACCCAGTCCAAGCACCAGTGCACCCTGCAGACTCCTGGCACAGTCTTTGGGCTGGAAGTCGAGGCTTCCGTGCTTATGTTTGGGACCTTGGCTCCCCTAAGCCCCGAAGGGACCACTTAGGTGGCTTGGGAAATAGGAGCTCTGGCCACCACCAGGCCTATGAAGGGTCCCAGCTAGGCCAGGAGGAAGTTCTCTGCATGTTCCGTGCACGGCCTGTGGTCCTGCACCCTTCCGGCTCTCTCCTTCCACAGTGCATGCTGCCCAGACTCCAGAAACCTCCCAGGAAGAAGGGGTCTTAGCACCTGGCAAAAGCTTGAACTCTAGCATCAACCAGTCCCAGATGCAAATCCCAGCCTTACTGTGAATCTTGAGCAAGTGACTTCCCCTCTCTGAGCCTCAGTTTTCTCATCCATCCAGTGGGTCATTAGGACACTTCACTGGAGAATTACATAAAGCTTAGCACAGTGCTTGGCTCCTAGTGATGCTCAGTTAATGCTTGTATAGCGATGATTATCTTCATTGTTAGAAGTCCTGGTCCAGCCTCCCTCCAGGTCCCCTACAGCTCCTCTCCTTTTCCCTCCCCAAAGGGAGCCAGACGACATCCTGGTTCACCAAGCCGAATTTCCTATGGGCATGTTTCTGTGGTTGAAAATGGCCTCTATGTCTTTTTACCATGATCTATGTCGTTTATAAAAGTATCTTTATTGACACTTCTTCTGGGAAAAAAAAAATTCAAACATTACAAAGATAGATAATGAAAAAAAGTGATCATCTCCTTTAGACCCCCCCCCCCACCCCGCTCCCCAGGGATAACTTCTGCTGCAGTTTGAGGCACATGCCTCTGGACTTTTCTCTGTGCACATACTAACATAGCACATTTTTCTAAAGTGACCTTCTATCGTGTTTCACCTGGCTCGGCTTTATTCTCGTGGCTGCACCATGCGTGGGCTGGGAGGGACCTACCTACCTGCCATCTACCCTCCCTTTTGGAATTCTGGTCTCAGCCCCCACATCCCTTCACAGCAACCATGAGGGGCAGACACCAGAACTGGATTTCTCTGCCTTGCAGCAACTACCCCCACCATCTCCCCGTATCCTCCATCCTCCCTCTTGGCCACTTCACAGCATCCCCCCAGGCCCCGGGGCCACCTCACAGCATCCCACCACCACCTAGCCCCCTTGGTTATTTCATAGCATCTCTCCATCCCCCGACCCTCCCCCGACCATCTCTTAGCATGCCCCCTCCACCCCACGCAGTCCCTCTTGGGCCAGCTGTCCAGATAATCTGTTCTGTCAGCTCTCCTATCCCCTGTCCACCGGCGCCTGCTCTCGGTGACAGCCTCTCTACCAAGGCTGGCTTAACCTCTCCCTAGTTGTTGGATATGTAGGCCAATTCCAAATCCTCACTGTCAGCAACACTCCTTTTTACTGGAGATGTGTCACATACTAACTTCTCTGCGCTAGAGTGCTGTCCACCCCCTCAGGGAAGTCTTTGGCCACCCCCAGACCAGGTCAAGCCCCCATTCTATGCTATCATTTCATCTGCCCTTGCAGCTGTTACAGCAAAAATTAAATAACCAATTGTGCAATTGGGTAGGGTCCCGGTCTGCATTGCTTCCTGCTTCAGACCCAGCTCCCAGCAGTGTTTCGTGCTCAGTTGAGTGACTAAAAGATGCCATCAGACCTTTATAGATGGGATTTTGATCACTCACACCTCAGCAGTCTTTGGAGACAGGTGGAACAGGCTTTAGTGTCTGGATTCTTCAGGTGAGAAAATAGAAGCCCCGAGAAGTTAGGAAATGTGCTCAGAATCACTCAGGCCAGGAGAGTTAGAGACAAAGCAGACCCATACATCAGCCCCCCCGGGCACCACGGGCTGGAGTGGCTGAGCTCCGGTCAGAGGGAGGGGCTACCCTGGTCAGGAGAGATGCCAGACACACACACCCTGCTCATGCCAATGGAGCGGAGGTTCCAGTGGCAAAAGACTGGATTGTCCTTCAACCCACCCTCTCTGCTCACCACACATTCCTCAGGGGCTCTGTTCTTCTGGAACGGGGCACTGCTTTTTGTTTGTTTAAGTTTATTATGGTAAAAGGTATGTAACAAAAAGTTTGCCACTTTAACCATTTTTAAGTGTACAACTCAGTAACATTAATTACATTTACCATGTTGTGCTGCCATCCCTACTATCTATTTCCAAAAGTTTTCCATCACCCCAGACAGAAACTCCGTGCCCCTTAAGCAATAACTCCCCATTTGCCTTGCCCACCCACCCCCGGTAACCACCAATAAACTTTGGTGTCTCTGCATTTGCCTGCTCTAGGTATGCCACATCCATGGGGTCATACAATAGTTGTCCTTTTGGGTCTGACTTGTTTCACTCAGCGTAATGCTTCCAAGGTGCATCCACACTGCAGCATTATGTGCGCTGGTTTTTAGAATAACTTTGTAGAAACATGCAGAAGTTTTACATGTTCATGGTAAGGAAAGAAATTAAATGCAGAATTATAAAAAGACAATTTAAAAAAAAGTAACCTCAATCCTCATCCAGAGAGCAGCACTGTTAACAATCAGTATAGAACCTTCCAGACTTTTTTCTCTGAATATAAACACATTTATTTTTATGTGTATATACGTATATATTATTTTACAAAAGTGGCAAGTTCTGTTTTGTAATGTGCCATTCCCACTTAACAGACCCCTTAGCTTTCCTTGGGTGGCTATAAACATACATTGCCTTCATCATCTGCAATGGCAGCTGTGTTCAGTTGTCTAGACTTGCCACAATCTGTCCCATCCGTCTCCTACTGAAGGACATGGGGTTGTTTCACATTTTTCAATGTTATAAATAACGCTGCAGTGGACATCCTTAAGCACAAGTCATGGGTGCATGTCCCTGATTATTTCCTGAGGAAATGTTCCTGCAAATGGAATAGCTGAGTCAAAGAGAAACACGTAAAGACTTTGGATTCTGAATGCCAAATGCCCTTCCAGAAATTTGGACCAATTTACACGCCCTCAGGCTGAATCTCAACCTCCAGAAGAGGCTAGAATGGGAGGATTAGAGGCAGGGTCAACCCTCAGGCCAAAGGAACCAGGCCCCTGCTCACAGCCCCAGCCAGCCAGAGACACCTGCCCGCAACTTGCCCCCTTACCAGCCAGCAAGGAGCACACTTAGGGCCCATTTTTGCTTCTTCATTTGTCCACAGCTGAGTCCACAGCCCCCGTCCCCATCCCGGCCCTGAGTCTCCAGGCCCCAGACCTCTGCTGAACTGGTCCTACAGGGCACATCCTCCAGGGAAAGGCAGCCCATGTCCAAAAGGGGCCACGTGTGGTCATCCCAGCCATCCCCCTGCCCCAGGCATCCCCCACGCACACAGCCACTGTCAGACAAGTGATGTTCTAGAGTTGCTGCTTCCATGATAGCAGCTTTCTTCTAAGAAAGCTTTAGTTGCTGCCTTGCCCTCACAATGCCCCCAGCACTCTGGTTTCTTGGCCGCTACAGATCCTGAGGATTGCTGAGTTGGGGGAGAGGAGTGGGCACCAAGGCAGGTTCTCACCACCCCCTGAGGAGCAGGAGGCCTTCAGGAGAGCAGGGCCTCAGGAATAACTGGGTTTCCTGCATGCGAGGTTCAGGCATCTCAGGGTGGAGATTGTCAGGACAGGCCAGCGTGAGAGGTGGTCCAGCCAAGCACTGCTGTCATCTGATGCTGGTCACAAGTGCCGTTTATGGAGAGTTTGCTGCACGTGGCCCTCAGAGTAGGTTCTAGAATGAGCCTCATTTTATCAATGAAAGAACAAACGGAGGCTCAGAGGGGATGGCCATACCCAAGGTTGTGCCCAAGATCATGTAGTTGGCAAGCAGCCGACCTTGATGTGGTTTCTCTGATTCTGAAGCCCAAGTGCATAGCTCCTGCCCTACTCTGCTTTGATAAGCAGAGTCCCAGGTTAAGTGACATGCCCTGGGTCACACAGCAAGTCAGGAGCTGTGCAACCTTGGCCAGCTCTCCTGACCTTGGCCCTGAGCTTCCTGCCAGACTGGGCCTTCCCCACATGGGGGGCCTCTTGCTCCCCTGGGAGTCCAGGAGGGGATGTAAGTCAAGACACTCGACAGAGCCATGTGAGCAGAATTCACAAAGCCTTGGGTGATGGCGCCATTTGCTTCTATTTCTGGGTTCCAGATTATGTGCTGATGGTGTCAGAATCACAGTCACACCAATTGCTGGCCACGCTGGGGGAGGGGAGACTCCCTGCAGAGGCAGCAGCAGGGGAAGTGGGTGGTGGGAGGCCAGGGAAGCCATCGACTGTATTGGGAAGCTTACAGTGCTCACCCCCCACAACTCAGATGGTTGCAATGTGGTGAGGTGGAAAGACCACAGTTCCCACCACACCTGTAATAAAGTAACCCTGTATAATTCTTTGCTACTGCCCATCTGCCCCCTCAACTGTACGGTCCTGAGAGCAGGGACCCTAACAGGCTGGTTCACTGGCTCTACTGCCTGGCACAGCACCTGGCATACAGTGGTACCCACGATCTGATGGTCAAGGGAAGGAATTAACTGGACAGCTGGACAGCCAAGCTTAGCCCAACAGTCCCTGAGGGCCACAGGGAGGGAAGGGGGCAGTCCCCACCTCATTATGACCTCAAGAGGCAGAACCTGCCAGAAATAGCAGCAGCTTCCCAAAAGCCCAGATGCATGGTTTTCAAATCATATGATACAGGTAAGCCTCAGAGACCTCCCTGGGGAGGAAGAGATGACCTGTGAGCTGAGCTCCAGATGCCCGACCCCACCCACCCACCCAGCTTCAGCCAGAGCGGTGCCTCCTTCATCTGTTACACGGAGTGTGTCCTTGTATATGTTTTCATTAGGAAAAGAATGTTTTGTTACTAAATATATGAAATGCATGGATCTAGCTCAATTCTTGGCCTGTGGATCCTGACACCTATGCAGAGAAACTGGAGCATCTGGAAAGGTCAAAGCACAAGCCCTCCTTGCCTCCAGCCACCCCCTCAGAGTGAGGCCAGCACGGCCCCCTCCTTCTATCTTTCATTGTGGACCCAGCACCCTCTATGAGCACCTACACTGGGATCATGGTCCCACGACACAGATGGACCCTTGCTTGCTCGGGGCTCACATTCGTCTGGGAAGGTGGATTTTAAACCAGTAATAATTTGCCCTGATGGCACAACGGTTAAGCGCTTGGAGGCTCTGGGAGAAAAATCTGGCGATCTGCTTCCATAAAGATTGCAGCCAAGAAAACCCTATGGGGCAGTTATACTCTGAAACATGTAATTGACTCAATGACACACAACAACACTAATCTGTAAGTTTCCGTTTTTTTGCTGAGAAATTTGGTCACCAATAGGACAGATGACCCACATCTTCCAGTGGTTACTGTCATGCTTTGACCTAACTCTGGCTCTATCTAGTCCCCCTGAGGCCCCAGTGGCCCTCCTGGTACCCAGACCTGGCCAGCCACTGCCTACCAGCACCCCCTGCCCTGGGCCCTGACTCCCTGACATACCCTTGGGAAGCTTTCCTTCAGATGGTGGAGGTCTTGGACCCTAGGCCAGACCATTTTGACCTTGGTAAGACCTCAGAGCAGAAAACCTTTTCACTGAAGTGCCTGCTTGAAGCCACCCATCCTCCAGGGTCTGAAAGTCTTAAATTGCTTACCTGGCTCAAAGAGGAAGAGTAACAGCAGCAATGCTAACAGCCACCCTTTCTCGAAGGCTGGACACATGCCAAGCTGTGCTAAATGCTTCACGTGTGCTAATTAGCTCATTTCATCCTCATGACAACCCCTGTTACAGATGAGAAGACTGAGGCTTAGAGAGGTGAAGGAACTTGCTCTTTTTTGTATACTTTTTTCTTTTCTGTTCTTTTTTATTGTGATGAAAATATACCTGAGTGCAGTATTTATTTAACAAAACATACACCAGCTCAATAATTTACACGTCTACAATTCAGCGACATTGATTACATTCTTCAAGAAAGTTGCTCTTTTTTTATATATATAATATCTTATTGTGTTTTTGGTGAAAGTTTACACAGCAAATTAGGTTCCCATTTAACAATTTCTGTACGTATTGTTCAATGACATTGGTTACAGTTTTCACAATGTGTCAGCATTCTCGTTATTTCCATTCTGGTTGTTCCATTTCCATTGCTCTAGCTTCCCTTCCCCACCCCTTACCTTTCATCTTTGCTTTAGGGTAAATGTTGACCATTTGGTCTCATATGGATGATTTTTTAAAGGAACACAGTACTCACAGGTGATATTGTTTATTTTATGAGCCAATCTGTTATTTAGCTGAAAGGTGAGGGTGTGGTTTCATTACAAAGTTTAAAGGGTATTTCAAGGCAACAGTCTCAGGGGTTCCTCTAGTATCTACCAGTCCAGTAAGTCTGGACTTTTTAACGAATTTGAGTTTTGTTCAACATTTTTCTCCCATTCTATCTGGGACGACTGGTCGGAACGATTAGTAGTTGTAGCTGGGCACCATCTAGTTCTTCTGGTCTCTGGGTAGATGAGGCTGTGATTCATGCAGACTAGTAGTCCTGTACTTTCTTTGAGTTTTTAGTTTCCTTCTTTCTCTTTTGCTCCAGACAAATAGAGACCAGTAACTATATCTTAGATGGCCACTCGCAAGCTTTTAAGATCCTAGACACTACTCACAAAACTAGGATATAGAACATAAACTTTATGAACCATGTTACGCCAATTGACTGAGTTGTACCACGAGCCTGTGGTCCTAAGCCTTCAAACCCAGTAAACCAATCCCACAGGGTGTTTGGCTATGTCTAGGAAGTATCCATAACCATGCCCCCTATGTACTTTATTATATATATGAATATGTATACAGCATACACATACACGTACGTACGTATACCTACAGATACGCCTATATGAGCACCCACACATATACCTTCCTATACACATATGTGCATACGTATCTACCTATGTAACCGCACATATATTTTTTGGTTGTTATTACAAAATTTTATATGTTACAGCATTTCCAAAAACGTCCCTTATTCTTGTGTACTTCTTAGTGTCATAGGAACTTACTTTTAATAAGTAGAGGGGCCAGGACTCTTCTGAACCTGCCTATGATTCCAGAGGCTTCTAGTTTAACCCCCATCCCATGTTCTGTTGTTGTTAGGTGCTGTTGAGTCAATTTCAACTCATAACAATCCCATATGACAGAGAAGAACTTCCCCATAGGATTTTCTAGGCTGGATTTTCTAACCATTATGGGAGCAAATCACCAGATTTTCTCCTGCAGAATCGCTGGGTGGGTTCGAACCTCCAACCTTTCCATTAGCAGCCAAGTGCTTGCCCTCCCGCAAATGGAGGAAGCCTGATACCCCAGGTCGTTTCTTTGGGGCTTGCAGATGACAAATGGGCCTCTCTGCACTGGAGAGGGTGGCTGACTCCTCTTGGCCTGGCCTCCTACCTCAGCTTCTCCGTTAAGCTGAGGAGTCCCAAGGGTGTCAGATGCAGCCACCTCCTCCCTCCCACCTGCCCTGGGGACCTGGCAATCCCTGGTCCCTGTCTCCTGCCGGGACTGTGACCTCTGCAGGCCCAAGATGACTCTGAGCCTGAGCCTGGCCTCTGGATCAGCAGCATGTGAGCCGGCTGGCCACTCACTTTGTGGTTGCCTCTGTGTGCTCCAGCAAGAGGCCTGGGAGCCTGGGAGGCAGTTGCCATGGAAACAGAGGGGGGTGTAGCAGGAGGTTCTCTCCTCCCTCAGGCTCTTCCTCTAGCAGGCCTTGGTAGCCAGGCGTCCCAGGGCCAGCAGACATCAGCCAACCACATGGCTGATGAGAGGGGCAGGAATCACAGGAGAGGCTAGGGGTTCAAATCCCAAGGCAAGAGCCCGGACTCTAAGCAACATCCCCTGCAGAGGGCAGGAGAAGCTCTAACCAGGGAAGACAGTGTTGTTTGGAAGCAGTCTGAATGTTGAGCCAGTAAGACTGTTAAATACACTTGGTGCCTCATCTGCTGCATGTGGCAAGATTTTCAAAAGCAGGTTACAGAGCAGTGTATGGGGAGCACGTTTCAGTTTTTCTTCTATGATCCATAGAGGGACAGAAGAGTCTGGAACAGTGGCTACCTCTGGGTGGTAGGATCAGAGGTAATTTAAACATTTCCTTTTGCTTTCTGTTTTATAAAGTTTCTACAGTGACCATCTACTGTGTAATTTTTTTCAAAAAAATTTTTTCTTTAATTTCTAAGCAAGAGCAGTTGAGAGCCAATAATGTTGATGAATGCTGCAAGTTTTCTGGGAGGTTGCATTCAGCTGTCATTTAGTCTAATTGAGCCCTCCCGTGTGGCAGGCACTCAAGGGGACCATCTCATCCTGGTTTGCCTGTGACTGTCATGATTTTAGCACTGAATGTCTTGCACCTTGGGGAACCCCTCTGACCTGGACAAAGCTGCAACAGTTGGTCACCCTATGGGCATGGTGCCAGGCACACTCGTGCAGATCTTACCTGGCCTCACAGCAGCCCTGGAGGGAGGTTTTCTTTGTCTTGAACTTACACGTGAGGAAAGTTAGAGGACTTGTCCAAGGTCACACAGCCCAGAGGCTCCAGGTCTGGGGCTCAACCCAGATCCCTGACTATGACACTTGGTGCTTCACCACTGCACCACACTGCCAGTTTTGCCTTCACTGTCACCTGAAGAAGGGCTTATGGGTACTGTGACCTCATGGGGTCAAGCAAGGTCACCTGGGACCAGTTGTTCCTAGGGCTGGGAAAGAATGTGGGGCACAGGTATAGGGCTCTCCGTTGACCGTGCACATGGCCCTGCTGCTGCACCCTCAGCCCCATGTCAGAGGGTTTGCCTGGAGCTTCCTGCTTTGGCTCTCTGGGGGCTACTGTGATCAGCTGTGTGAAACCAGGACCCAGAGAGGCAGGGTGGCCTCTCCAGAGCCACACAGGGGGCTGGCGATAGAGGTGGGATGGAGACCCAGGTCTCCCATGTGCTCCCCAAATGAGGAAAGAGTCCAGGCAGACAGGGATCCCTGGGTTGGAATCTCTGCTCCAGCCCTCTGGCCATGAGCCTTGGGCCAGCGACTCAACTAACACTGGGTACTTGCACTGGGGGTAAACTGAGGAATAACACCAACATGGCCCTTGCCTCCATGAGTGATGGTGCAGGGAGAGGAAGAGCAGATGCTAACATCTCACCACCCGACAGATTTCTCGGTTACAGCTGGACAGGGACCATGAAAGAGAAATGCTGGGTGCTGAGAGAGCACAGTCAGAGGCTAGCCTGGTCTGCGCATCAGGGAAAGCTTCCCCGAGGAGGTGACACTTAAGCTGAGACCTGAAGGATGAGCCAGTGGGAAGGGAAAGGGGAGGACATTCCAGAAAGAAGCAGCAGGTATGAATGCTCCAGGGAACCTGTGGCTTTGTCTCTTCCTCTGTAAAATGGGGATGATGCTAGTAGTCCTGCACTCAGGGCTGTCAGGGGCTGTCAGTGAGGTCATTGGAGAAAATCACCCACTCTTTCATTCACATCTCCCAAACCAAAAAACGAAACCAATTGCCTTTGAGTCGGTTTGAGTTCATGGCGGCCCCATGTGTGTCAGAATAGAGCTGTGCTCCATAGGGTTTCCAATGCCTTTTTTTGGAAGTAGATCTCTAGGCCTTTCTTCCAAGGTGCCACTGGGTGACTCTGAACTGCCAACCTTTTGGTTAGTAGCCAAGTGCTTAACCATTTGTGCTGCCCAGGGACACCCTCACACCTCGCAGCTATAAGCAAAATGGGACCCCCCCTCCATGGGGCACATGGCTGGTGGGGAGAAGAGAGAGAAGAGACAAATCAGCAAGAAAATATATAATACGTCAGATGGTGAGAAACACTATAAAGAAAAATAAAGCCTAGTAATGGGGAGAGAGACCGTGGGGGCTTTTATAAATGGGGTTGTCAGGGAAAACTCCTGTGAAGGAATTGAGGGGGTAAGCATGTGAATATCCAAGCGGAGTGCATTCCAGGTGGAGGCACAGCAGGGGCAAAGGCCCTGAGGTGGGGTGTGTTTGAGGTTAGCATGCTGTGGTGAAGTAGTGGGGAGGGAGGTGGGAGAAGAAGTCGGAGGAGCCTGGGGCTGCGCATCTTGGCCTGGGGGGCCCCAGAAGGTCGATGGCTCTGACAGCCTGCATGCCTGTGTCTCCTGCCCACAGCCCTGCTCCTGGACATTATGACAGTGGCCGGTGTGCAGAAGCTCATCAAGCGGCGCGGTCCGTATGAGACGAGCCCCAGCCTCCTGGACTATCTCATCATGGACATCTACGCCTTCCCAGCCGGGCATGCCAGTCGCGCCGCCATGGTGTCCAAGTTCTTCCTCAGCCACCTGGTGCTGGCGGTGCCCCTGCGTGTCCTCCTGGTGCTCTGGGCCTTCTGTGTGGGCCTGTCACGCGTGATGATCGGGCGCCACCACATTACGGACGTCATCTCAGGCTTCATTATTGGCTACTTCCAGTTCCGTCTGGTGGAGATGGTCTGGATGTCCTCCAACACCTGCCAGATGCTCATCTCGGCCTGGTGAGCCTCCCACTCACAGCACACCTTCCCAAGAAGGCTGGAGGAGAGAGTGGCCAGGGAGAGGCTGCAGGAGGATGCAGGGGTCAGCAGGGTTTGGTGAACCAGCAGCCCCAGAGTTGCAGTCAGCCACTCCCAGTTCGACTTTCCCTTCTGGGTTGGAGGCTGGCGGCCCCAACTGGCATGTTCAGTCGTGCTGGGCACCACCTGCCCCTTTGCTTGGAATCCATGTCTCCTCTCTAGGCCAGCAGGGGTCTAGCCATGGAGACAGCCCTGCTAAGCTTCTGCTCTGGAGATGACAAGCGAGAACCAAGATGGTGGGAGAGGGGCTGAGTCTTGTCCTTTTGTCGTCATAACTGTTGAGTTCTTGGCTGTGCCTACCACACCAGAGCACAATGCCCAGCAAAATACCCCAAACCCACCACCAGTGGAGGTGCCCATTTTCATTAATGATCATCAATAGCTTAGGGGAGCATTTTCCAAAGGGTACCCCATGGGACGTCAGCCTGCAGGAAGCTTTGGGGAGAAAAAAGCGTTTTCTGGTCAAATACATTTGGGAAACACTGTATATTCTCCCCCTATATTGGAGATTCACGAGCGCCATTATTGACGTAAAGACACTGACGAGTCTTGTAGACAAGCTTCCTATAGAGCCTTGTTGAACCCCACGTTTCCTAAACTTATTTGACCATAGAACCCTTTTCTCGTGGAACGGCTATTAACCCCCAAGGAAATGTGGTTTCCCCAAGTGCATTTTGGGAGGTGCTGCCCCAGGAGCCAAAGGGCCTGGGGCTTGAGCTGGCCTCTCCCAGTGCCCAGCTCCAAAGCCTGGGGATACCAGGTGCCCCCTGCCGCTGCCTGTGGAACGCTAGACTACATAAAGCGGCCCGTGGGCATCGGTGCTGCTTTGGCCCCCAGGGGCTGGACTCCATGTGACCTAATAGGTCGTTTCAAGTTAAAGATTTATGTATATGCATTTCATGTGACAATACAGATGACAGGCAAATGGATCCTCTCCTTCGTTTTTTATTTCCTTGTCAGATACAACTGCTCCAGAGTCATCTCCGTGGCCAAGCAGATGAGTCTGTTAACATGGGGGGGGGGTCCCTGATTTCTTTGGCCCCAGGCAGGACTGTCGTGCCATAAGGGGCCACGGAGCAATGAGTGCAGGTAGGCATGCTCCTGGACTTGCCAGGCTGGTCCTTTCTCCCTGAGGTCACTATTTTGTGTTCCATCCCCCACTGGCCACTTGGCCCAGGGCCTGGGCCATGAACAGTTTGGGAAGCTCCCCCTGTGGAGTCAAAGTCTCCACTGGGGCCGAAGAGCCTTTCTCCTCCATCCTCAAGCCCTCCTGCAGCCCCTCCCTGGCTCCTGGTTGGCCTGGTCCCTGTCCTTGAGGGAGGGGACACGTGACCAGGCAAACACGGTCGAGCCTGGCCAAGTGCTGCAATGAAGGACATACAGACATGGTGGGAACCTAGCCAAAAGCCACCTAAACCAACCTTTGGGGCATCAGGGAGAGGGTCCTGGAGAAGGGAAAGTCTAAGCTGGGATAGAGTGAGCCAGAAAGGAGTGGAAGAATGTTCTCGGCAGAGGCAACAGAGGTGCACAGGCCAGGAGGCAAAAGGGACGATGGCTTATCAAGACCAGCAAAGTTCAGAGTGACTGGACCCAGAGTGTGGGGTAGGGTGTAGAGGTGTAGGTGAGGTTGAGGTCCTGGGTGCCCTGAGTGAGCACTTGGAGTGTGAGCACTCATCAACACCTCACAACAACCCCCTGATGTAGGGGTGGTCAACATGCCCATTTCATAGATGAGACAACTGAGGCCTGGAGAGAAGTGACTTGCCCAAGGCTGCCAAGCCAAGAGGAAACACAGCAGGGTGTAAGCCAGGTCTGCCCCATATTCTCCCCATGTCCTCAAATTCCCTTATGGGTCTTTGTACAAGGAGTGTTAGGGATGACCTTGGTAGAGCAGCTGACAGACATGGCCTGCCAGCCTTCCTCCTTCTTCAGGGATCTCACATCCTCAGTGGCCATGGTCCACCCCCAGGGTCCCAGCCCCTGCAGGCAAGACCCCAAGGCCTCTGTTTCTTTCTAGGTCTCCCATGTGCCCAGCCTTGCTGGGGGTGTAGGGGCTCTGTGCCTTGTCTTTGCCCTGAAGGAGCTCAGGGGCGCCAACCTGGCCAGCCACACTGGTAAAACACCCAACTCCTGATCTTGAATGCTGGCTGGTTCTGGAGTCTTTAAAATACTTCCTGCATACTCCCACAGATGCTCCCGAGCAGCGTCGTTGGCAAGATGCTAAGCAGAAGGGGTGAGGGTATCTTCCTTCTGCTTCACCACCGCCCTTTGGAATCTGTCATCCAAGGCAAATCCAGCTCCGGGTTTGGGCCAGAGACAGGCTGCTCCATCAAGGGCCCACATTCGAGCAGGGGCATAGCTCCCCAAGGCTCCCCAGGGGTTTGGCCTCTGCAGGGGTTGGTGGGTGGTCTCTGGAGACTAGGATCTTTCTGAAGATCAGAAAACTTACAGCAAATACTCTAAGGCTTGTGGGGGATGGTGGAGTCCCAGGATTGCCTAACAGATGGTTCAAATGCCTAACAGACAGTTCGGGGAAGGAAGTTGGCTGTGTGGCCTGGGAGGCACATCTTATAATGCTCTAAGTGGCTGGGATGCTGGAGACCTGGTTTAACACCAGCACTTTCTGGCAGGGGTGATGATCCCTCTCCGAGCCTGGTGTTCTAATCTGTCAAACAGGGTAAACAATGGCCCCGTGGAGCCACAGGTGCCTAACACACCACTTGGCACGTGGTCCGTGCTCAACAGCAGTTACAGGGTTTCTGGCATTATTGTCACTGCTGGCCTGGAAGGAACCAGGAGACACTGTGCCAGCACCGCTGTTAGCTTGCTGCTGATGAGGGTTCCAACTTCCCTGGGCCAAGTACCCCCTGGACCTGACCATTCCCTGATTCTGACATCTCTTCCGACCATTGACTATGCAGGCTGTCTCCAGGGAGATCCAGGGGTGGTGGGAGGAGGAGAAGGACCTGATGCCATCCTGGCATCTCAGGTGGGCCCTCTGGGGGAGGCTGCAAGAGCAGGACCTGAGAGGGAGGGAAGGAGGGAAAAAGGAAAGGAGGGAGAAAAGCTGTGACTCCTTCAGGAACCCGCTATCGCCACTGTTCCTGGAAAGAGTCTGGGCAAGGAGGTGGGTGGGCCGTGGGAGGTTGGGTGACAGCTTCGAGAACTCAAGTGACAGAACAAGAGAGAGAGACAGAGTGAACATGTGCACACACACTGAATGCATTTTGGTGATTAAAGCCAACAACCATTATTGTTGTTAGTTGGGGTCAAGTGGACCCCAACTCATGGTAACCCCATGCGTGCAGATTAGAACTGCTCCATAGAGATTTCAAGGCCGTGACCTTTCAGAAGCAAATCACCAGGCCTGTCTTCTGAAGGGCCTCTGGGTGGGTTCAAACTGCCAACCTTTCAGTTAGCAGTGGAGCGCTTAGCCATTTGCACCACCCAGGGATTCCCAGGCCAATAAATGCTCCCCTTTTTTAAATGGTTGTATTAGTTTCCTAAAGCTGTTGTAACATAATATCACAAGCTTGCTTGCTTATAAGAATAAAAATTTATTGTTGGACAGTCCTGGAGGCTAGGAGTGCAAATCAAGGCATCCGCTGTGGTGACGCCTTCTGAGGACTCTGAGAAACTCTTCCATGCCTCTCTCCTAGCTTCTGGTGGCTCCAGCGATCCTTGGCGTTCCTTGACTTGCAGATGCTTCTGCCTCCACTGTCACATGACCATCCTTCCTGTCTCCTTGTCCCTGTGTATCTTCTCTTTTATAAGACCATCAATCATGTTAGATTAGGACCCACCCTATTCCAGTCTGACCTCATGTTAACTTAACTGATAACGTCTTCAAAAACCTCATTCCCAAATAAGGTCCCATTCACAGGTACAAGGATTAGGACTTCAATATATCTTTTGGGAGGGCATAAACCAATCCATAACAATGGTGAATCATAACAATTGGTTTTCAAATAGTAAACCAGTTCTGCAGACCTGGGGTAAACCCCATGTGGTCCAAGAGCATTACCCTTCCTAAATGTTGCTGGATTGAGTTGGATCCATGAGGGATGTTTTTGTTGTTTTTTTATTTGTCTGTGTCTACTTTTGTGATCAGGGGAATGTTGGCCTCCTTAAATAGAAAGGGAGGTTCCTCTTCTATATTCCTGAAAGTTTGTATAGAGTAGGTATTATTTCTTTTTTTCTCCCTCTGAGGTCATAGATCTCTCTTTCCTCCTAAACTCTCAGAAACCAACCTTTCCACAGAGTTGACATTCAATTCTCTACATGAAAGTTTTTGGAGGGAGGAGGAGGGTTTGTGACTTCCTATATGCCTGGCCTTGTGCTAAGTCCTTCACGTGCACTATCTCACTGAATCTTCATGACGAAGAAACTGAGGCTCAGAGAGGGAAAGTTATTTCTCAAAGGTCACCCGGCTAGGATGTGGCGGAGCCAGGATTGAAACCCAGGTCCAAGTGGCTCCAGAGCAGAGGAACAAAAAAAAACACCAAACCCATTGCTGTTGAATTGATTCTGACTCATAGCAACCCTACAGGATAGAGTAGAACTGCCCCATAGGGTTTCCAAGACTAAATCTTTACAGAAACAGACTACCACATCTTTCTCCCTTGGAGCAGCTGGTTGGTTTGAACCTCTGACCTTTCAGTTAGCAGCTGAGTGCTTTAACCACTGCATCACCGGGTCTTCCTCAGAGCAGAGAAGCCCTCTCAAAAACAGAAATGCGGAGTACCCACCAGCCTTGGAATGAGGACTGGCTGGTGAAGTGACAGGCAGGGGTGGGTTGACTTATTTTTTTTTAACAGAGTCAAATCTCACTGCACCAGATGGCTGACTGTGTCTTCTGAGGTTGGCCTTGGCAGGATTAGGTGGGTAGAACCCATTCACTCAACAAGTATTTAAGAAGCACCCAACCCCAGGCAGGATGTTGGGTATGGTGAGAGCAAGGTCTTTGTGGTCCCTGACCCCCAGCAACCCCCAGGGCCAGTACGTAGCCCCAAGAGCACTCCACAAATGTGACACCTCCTCTACTCTTCATTCCGACACATGCCCTCTCCCAACCTCTGACAGACCTAGTCCTAGGGTGCTTCAGCCTCCCTCCGTCACAGGGTGGGCTCCCCAGAGCCCGGAGCTGGTCCTAAATTTGCCCAGTCCCCTCCTGCCTCCTCCATTTCTTTTTTCCCCATCCCATCCCCCCCAGCATCACCCCCCACCCCCAGTGTCATGGCCAATGTGATCATCTCCCAGAACGGAAGCCTGGGAGACCACCTGCAAGAATCACAGCTATGGAAACTTTAAAAAGTGATTTTACACACGTCATTTCACTCCCCAGGCAGGAGTGCAAATGTCCAGGGCCCACTGACAAAAAGCAGGAGACTTGTGGCTTGCCCTTAATTCTGATCTGGCAGAGAAGTCGAAGGGACATGGAGACCAAGGGCATCATGTCGGGTGGAGCTGTGCAGGGGGTTCAGGGGGGCGGTTGACAGAGGGTCAGCCACCCCTGGCCCCCAGCGGCTCATGGTAGTGTAGGGGAAAGGCAAAGCAGAGGCCCAAGTTCTTGGTCCCCTCAAAGTGGCGGGGCCCAGAGGGTAGGGCTTACAGAGCTCACTCACCCGGGTGTCCAGCCATGTGGGTTTGGGGCACATCTCCTGCATCTCTCTGAGCCTCAACTTTGAGCTTTGGAAGCATCACTTGGCTGGAGGACTGCAGCTGGGCTGAGGGGTCCAGGCTGAAGATGGGCCGGGGAGGGTTGTGTCAAAGAAAGAGCATACATTTGGGAGTCAGCTGACATGGGTTCAAATTCTGGCCCTACCACTTACTGACAAGTCATTGAGCTTTTCTGAGCCTCGGTTTCCTCCTCTAAAATGGGGAGAATATTTATCTTGCACAATTGTGAGAATTAGAAAAAAGGCGTCTGGAGCACCCAGTCCAGTGCCTGGCACACAGAAGAGTTGCTAAAGGAAGGATGAGGTGCTTGCCGGGAAATTACTGCTTAGACTACTCACTCCTAGAAAAAAAATCAAAGACGAGTCTCCCCGGGCACTCAGGAACAAGACAGATGCATCTGGGCTTGGACGGGTAGGTGTCAGTGGGGAGTTGGGGAACCCAGAGGTGCCAGCTTACCCATATCATGGTGGGGCCAGTGTGTGCCTGACCACTGGCCATGGTTAGCCGGGGTCCCTGGGTGTGTGTGGGAGCTGGAGTGGGGAGACCCAGCTTTCCCAGGAAGCCTTCAAAAGAGTGTCCAAGGCAATAAGTACCTCTCCAGGGTGGCAAGCATGTGTTCAGGAGCCTCCTAATCACGGCTCTGTCTGAGAAACCTGCTCCCATCTCCATAGCAACCATAGGGCTTCAGAGAGCTCGTGCTCCTGGCCCCTGAGGTTCAATTCTCATGAGAGGGAAGGCCCTGGGGTTCAGCGCTCTTCTAAGCCCCGGTAAAGGACACTAGCTCCAGTCTCAGAGGAACTCAACATCCCTCAACGTCAAAGGGGGCTGGTGGTGGGGGCATAGGCAGGGGGTCTACAAACAGTGTGTCTCTCTGCTGGGGAGGAGGGGAAGGTGGACAGGAGGGGCCAGGATGTGGCCCTGGGTGGGAAGTCCAGGAGCTACTGGTGACCTGTGGCTAAGTGCCCACCCAGTCCAGTGCTCAATCCCCACCTTCCCCCATCCCGAAGACACCGTGAGGCAGTGGGGGTTGGGTGGGGGGAGCTTGTGGCTGGGACTCAAGACAGGGCTCTGTCTCTTCATCCGTGAAATGTGATGCTGCTACTGCCCTGTCTGGTGACAGGCCATGGAGCTCTGGGAGAGGGGCTGCTGCCTCCTATTCAAGTATACCAGTAAGCAAGGTGCTGGGCTCACCAGACACTGGGGGTGGACTTCTGGGGAAGGCCAATGGCACTAGGGTCTCAATATGATCCCAAGGAGGACCCAGGCAAAGGAGCAGCTTGGGGCCCCCAAATACTGCAACCTCACCCATGGAAAGAGGATGGCTCCCTGGGCATGTCCCAGTGATCTCCCCCAGCACACACACACACTGACACAACCTCGTCACAGCTCAGCCCCTCTGGATCCAAAGTGCCAACTATGCTTGCCTGACTCATGGGCTAGTGGGAAAAGGGGTAAAGGCCACTCATATAGTCAATATTTATGTTCAAACTCAGGTTGCTTTCATGCTACATATGTTCATCCAGAAAAAAAAAAAAAACAACAGTCACAAAGAAAAGAACATACATCCATATTTTTACTGCCACGTTGTCTTGAGATAACCCTATTGACACCTTGATATATAACATCCATTGATTTATATATGTTTATATACTTCCATCTATGCATATATACACACACATTTTAAGCAAAATGAAATCATACATATCGCTTTATAATGTCCTTTTGTATTTAATGTCACAAACATCTTTCTGTGTCCAATGCATTTCTTCACCGTGGTTTTAATTGCTTCATAATACTAGTCCATTGCATAGTGCCCCATCCACCAACCAATCCTCTATTGGGGGACACGTACACTTTTTGTAGTTTTTCACCTTACTGGGTTGAGTGGTTGTTGTTGGGTGCCATCGAGTCAATTTCAACTCATAGCAACCCCATGCGACAGAGCAGAACTGCCCCATGGGGTCTTCTTGACTGTAAACTTTACAGAAGCAGCTCATCATGTCTTTCTCCCATGGAGCCGCTGGGTGGTTTCAAACCACCAATCTTTCGGTTAGCAGCTAAGCGCTTAACTATTACACCATCAGGGCTTCTTAGTATCCCCAAAAAGATATGTCCAAGTCCTAATCCTCAGGACTTGTGTGTGTGAACTTACTTGGAAATAGGGTCTTTGCAGATGTAGTTAAGGTAAAGATCTCAAGTTGAGATCATCCTGTATGTAGGGTGGGCCCTAAATCCAATGGCTGGGGTTCTTTTAAGAGGACATCTTATAAACAGAAGACACAGAGACGCACCGGAGGCTCGGAGTGATGCAGCCACAAGGCAAGTAACACCAAGGATTGCCAGCAGCCGCCAGAAGCTGGGAAGAAGCAAGGAATGGATTCTGCAGAGAAAGATTTTAGACTTCTGGCCTCCAAATCTGTGAGAGAATAATTTCTGTTGTTTTTAGCCACCCAATCTGTGATGATTTGTTACAGCAGCAAATACACCAGCAATAGGAAACTAATATACACCTTGATACAAACCATCCATCTAAATGCTTACATATGTATATGTATAAATACATACGTATACAGATAGAAGGAGCCCTCGTGGCACAATGGTTAAGTGCTGAGCTGATAACTGAAAGGTTGTCAGTTTGAACTCACCCTCGGCTCCGCAGGAGAAAGACCTGGCCATCTGCTCCTGTAAAGATTATAACCAAGAAAACTCTATGGGACAGTTCTACTCCATCACATGGGGTCGCTATGAGTTGGAATCACAACAACACATACATACGTATACGTACACACATACACATTTTAAACAAAACGAAATCATACACACCACTTTACAATCTGCTTTTCCATTTAGTAAGATGTCACGAATATCTCTGAGTCAGACACATTTCCCCATCATGATTTGTCGGTACTAGTCCACTGCATACGTCACTGTCTTTACCTGCCCCCTTTGGGTGGCCCTTTAGGCTTTTTACAGTTTTTCCCTGTTATAAAACACACAGCAGTGAAAACGCTGACCATCTGTGTGCGCATCAGTGATTATTTCCTTAGGATAAATTTCCAGAAGTGGATTTGGGTCAAAGGCAATGCATGTTTTCAAGATGTTTTATCCCCATTTGCATACTGCTCTCTAGAAAAGTGGCGCCACTGAGCCACATCAGCTCAGCAGGAGAGTGCTAGCTTCTCACCTCCTCTCCCAACACAGCCACTTCCTTAGGTGGGAATTTAGTTTGGGCTGTGGGAGGTGATTTTATTTCCACAGCTGTTGCCATTTCCCTGGGCCCCTCACATCCCACCTCCTTGATGGTTCTGCTCCACCCCAGGGAGGGAAGGAAGGTGGCTGGGAAGGACTGAAGCTGCATTCTCCTCTGGGATCTTGGCCCTCACCCAGGTCTACCTGCTTGTCTCAAGATCAAAGTCGTTTCTTTACCACAGTGCCAGGGCCAAGTGCCAGAGCCTGCCAAGGCCTGAAGTCTGGAGATGGGGACAAGATAGAGTGAAAGAGCAGAAGCAAACACCAGACAATGTACGGTAGGGGCTATGAGCCAGGCCCCCGTGTCAGGCAGCCACGGGTTTGAGGCCCGGCTCTGACACTCCCTGTGGGAATCAGAAGTTATCAACCTGGCCACGCTACAGGTAAATTGGGGGTGATGATGGCAGTCTCCACTGCCCAAGGATTTGGGGAGGAATTGAGGGGACAATAGGTGGGGGGGTGCTTCAAAGGCAGAGTAATGGCCCCCCAAAGATATCCCTATCACTTGTCAGTCAGTTTGTCTTACTGTGGTGGCTTATGTGTTGCTATGACACTGGAAGCTCTGCCACTGGTATTTCAAATACCAGCAGAGTCACCATGGTGGACAATTTTCAAGGGTGCTTCCAGACACTAGGAAGAAAGGCCTGGCAATCTACTTCCAAAAATCAGCCAATGAAAACCCTACAGATCACAACAGAATATTGTCTGATATAGTGCTGGAAGATAAGCCTCCTAGGTTGGAAGCTCTGCAACAATGGACTCAAGCATACAAATGAGCATGAGGATGGCACAGGACAGGGCAACGTTTCCTGCTATTGTACATGGGTCACCATAAATTGGAGCCAACTCAAAAGCAACTAACAAAACCAAAGATGTCCACATCCTAATCCCTGGAATTTCTAAATATATTAGGTTACATGGCAGAGGAGAATTAAGGTTGCAGATGAAATTAAGACTGCTAATCTGTTAACTTTAAGACAGGGAGATGATCTTGTATCTTCCAGATGGGCCCAGTGTAATCACAGGGGTCTGTAACAGTGGAAGAGGAAGGCAGAAGAGGAGGTTGGAGTAATGCAGTGTGAGAAGGACTCTGCCTGCTGTTGCTGGCTTGGAAAATGGAGGAAGGGAGTCACCAGCCAAAGAATGGTAGCAGCCCTAGAGCAGGAAAAGGAAAGGAAACAGATTCTCCCCTAGAACCTCCAGAATGAACACAGCCCTGCCAACACCTTGGTCTTCGCCCAGTGAGACCAGAGCAGACTTCTTTTTTTTAAATTTTTTCCCATATAAAAATTTATACATACATTATTACATAACTCTAATTGCTCTCCCCATACTGTGACAGCACACTCCTCCTTTCCACCCGATTCCTCATGTCCATTCAACCAGCTCCTGACCCTCTCTGCCTTCCCATCTTTCCCATCTCACCTCCAGACAGAAGCTGCCCATTCAGTCTCTTGTATCTACTTGAGCTAAGAGTCACACTCCTCACGA
Organism: Dugong dugon; assembly: GCA_030035585.1. NCBI lineage: Eukaryota > Metazoa > Chordata > Mammalia > Sirenia > Dugongidae > Dugong > Dugong dugon. The sequence goes on from CM057471.1 coordinate 75,973,054, forward strand.
GTATCACTCCATGTCCCACAGTCCAGTCCAATCCCTGTCTGAAGAGTTGGCCTCTGAAATTGTTTTAGTTCTGGGCTGATAGAGAATCCAGGGGCCATGCTTTCCGGGATTCCTCCAGTCTCAGTCAGACCATTAAGTCTGGTCTTCTTACTACAATTTGAGTTCTGCAGCCTTCTCTTGCTCCATCTGGGACTCTCTGTTGTGTTCCTTGTCAGGGCAATCATTGGTGGTAGCCGGGCACCATCTAGTTCTTCCGGTCTCAGGCTGATGAAGTCTCTGGTTTATGTGGCCCTTTCTGTCTCTTGGGCTACTACTTTCCTTGTGTCTTTGGTGTTCTTCATTCTCCTTTACTCCAGGTGGCTGGGACCAATTGATGCATCTTAGATGGCCGCTTGCAAGCTTTTAAGACCCTGGACACCACTCTTGGTGAAGTCTTTTGATAAGCGTAAGTGTTTGATTTTTAGGGGCTCCCATTTATCTAGTCTCTCTTCTGGTGCTTGTACATTGTTACTTATGGTTTGTATTGTGTTTATGACATGCATTAGGGCTCCTAGCATTGCCCCTATTTTTTCCTTCCATGATCTTTATCGTTTCAATTTTATATTTAAGTCTTTGATCCATTTTGAATTAGTTTTTGTGCATGGTGTGAGGTATGGGTATTGTTTCAGTTTTTTGCAGATGGATATCCAGTTATGCCAGCACCATTTGCTAAAGAGACTGTCTTTTCCCCAATTAATGGACTTTGGGCCTTTGTCAAATATCAGCTGCTCATAAGTGAATGAATTTATGTCTGGATTATCAATGCTATTCCATTGGTCTATGTATCCGTTGTTGTACCAGTACCAGGCTGTTTTGACTACCGTGGTGGTATAATAGGTTCTAAAATCAGGTAATGTGAGGCCTTCCACTTTGTTCTTCTTCTTCAGTAATGCTTTACTTATCTGGGGCCTCTTCCCTTTCCACATGAAGTTGGTGATTTGTTTTTCCATCTCATTAAAAAATGCCATTGGAATTTGGATCGAGATTGCATTGTAGCTGTAAATCACTTTGGGCAGAACTGACATTTTCACAATGTTGAGTCTACCTACCCATGAGCAAGGTATGTTTTTCCACTTACGCAGGTCTCTTTTGGTTCCTTGCAGTAGCGTCTTGTAGTTTTCATTGTGTAGGCCTTTTATGTCTCTTGTTAGATTTACTCCTAAGTATTTTATCTTCTTGGGGGCTATTGTAAATGGTATTGATTTGGTGATTTCCTCTTCAAGGTTCTCTTTGCTGGTGTAAAGGAATCCAACTGATTTTTGTATGCTTATCTTGTATTCTGAAACTTCGCTGAAATCTTCTATTAGTTCCAGTAGTTTTCTTGTGGATTCTTTGGGGTTTTCTGCGTATAAGATCATATCATCTGCAAATAGAGATACTTTGACTTCTTCCCTACCAATTTGGATGCCCTTTATTTCTTTTTCTAGCCTAATTGCTCTGGCTGCAACCTCCAGCACAATGTTGAATAAGAGTGGTGATAAAGGGCATGCTTGTCTGGTTCCCGTTCTCGAGGGGAATGCTTTCAGAGTCTCTCCATTTAGGGTGATGTTGTCTGCTGGCTTTGTATAAGTGGCCTTAGTTATACTGAGGAATTTCCCTTCTACTCCTATTTTGTTGAGAGTTTTCATCATGAATCGGTATTGGACTTTGTCAAACGCCTTTTCTGCATCAATTGATTGGATCATGTGGCTCTTCTCTTTTGTTTTATTTATGTGATGGATTACATCGATTGTTTTTCTAATATTGAACCATCGCTGCATACCTGGTATAAATCCCACTTGATCATGATCAATTGTTTTTTTGATATGTTGCTGAATTCTATCGACTAGAATTTTGTTGAGGATTTTTGCTTCAATGTTCACGAGAGATATTGGTCTGTAATTTTCTTTTTTTGTGGTGTCTTTACCTGGTTTTGGTATCAGGGTTATGCTGGCTTCATAGAATGAGTTTGCGAGTATTGCTTCCTTTTCTATGCTCTGAAATACCTTTAGTGGTAGTGGTGTTAACTCTTCTCTGAAAGTTTGGTACAATTCTCCAGTGAAGCCATCCAGGCCAGGGCTATTTTTTTTTGTTGGGAGTTTTTTAATTACCTTTTTAATCTCTTCTTTTGTTATGGGTTTATTTAGTTGTTCTACCTATGTTTGTTTTAGTTTAGGTAGGTAGTGAGTTTCTAGAAATTTGTCCATTTCCTCTAGGTTTTCAAATTTGTTAGAGTACAATTTTTCATAGTATTCTGTTATGATTCTTTTAATTTCAGTTGGATCTGTTGTGATATAACCCATCTCATTTCTTATGCGGGTTATCTGCTTCCTCTCCTGTTTTTCTTTTGTCAGTTTGGCCAGTGGTTTATCCATTTTGTTGATCTTTTCAGAGAACCAGCTTTTGGTCTTGTTAACTCTTTCAATTGTTTTTCTCTTCTCTATTTCATTTAATTCTGCTCTAATTCTTATTATTTCCTTTCTTCTGGCACCGGAGGGCTTCTTTTGCTGTTCTCTTTCTACTTACTCAAGTTGTAGGGTTAATGTTTTGATTATGGCCCTTTCTTCTTTTTGGATGTGTGCATTTATTGCTATAAACTGGCCTCTGAGCACTGCTTTTGCTGTGTCCCAAGGGTTCTGGTAGGATGTGTTTTCATTCTCATTTGATTTTATGAATTTCTTTATTCCATCCTTAATTTCTTCTATAACCCAGTAGTTTTTGAGCAAGGTGTTGTTCAGTTTCCATGTGTTTGATTTTTTTTCCTTGCTTTTTCTGTTGTTGATTTCTACTTTTATGGCTTTATGGTCAGAAAAGATGCTTTGTAATATTTCAATGTTTTAGATTTTGTTAAGACTTGCTTTATGGCCTAATATGTGGTCTATTCTGGAGAATGTTCCATGCACGTTGGAAAAGAAAGTATACTTGGTTGCTGTTGGGTGGAGTGTTCAGTCTGTGTTTATGAGATCAAGTTGTTTGATTGTAGCATTTATAGCTCTTCAGTGTCTTTGCTGAGCTTCTTTCTGGATGTTCTGTCCTTCACTGAAAGTGGAGTGTTGAAGTCTCCCACTACTGCTGTAGGGCCGTCTATCTCTGTTTTCAGTGCTGTTAGAGTTTGTTTTGTGTATTTTGGAGCCCTGTCATTGGGTGGGTAAATATTTATTATAGTTATGTCCTCCTGGCGTATTGACCCTTTAATCATTATATGCTGTCTTTCCTTATCCTTTTACTTTAAAGTCTATTTTGTCAGAGATTAATATTGCCACTTCTGCTCTTTTTTGAGTGTTGTTCGCTTGATATATTTTTTTTCCATCCTTTGAGTTTTAATTTGTTTGTGTCTTTAAGTCTAAGGTGTGTCTCATGTGGGCAGCATATAGACGGATAGTGTTTTTTTATCCAATCTGCCACTCTCTGTCTCCTCATTGGTGCATTTAGTCCGTTTACATTCAGTGTAATTATTGATAGTATGAGTTTAGTGCTGTCATTTTGATGTCTTTTTTTGTGTGTTGTTCACAGTTCTTTGTTCCACTTAATTTTCTGTGCTGAGTCATTTTTATTTATGTATTTTCTTTTCATCTTTTCCACTGTCGTTGAGTTTGTGTTTGCTGAGTCTTTATATTTTTCTAGTTTTTTTATTTTGACTTGTAGGATTGTTAGTTTCCTTTGTGGTTACCTTAATATTTACCTCTGTTTTTCTAAGTTTATACCAGTCTTTTATTTCTTTATATCACCTTGACTTCCGCTCCATATGAAAAATCTATGTCTATGTTTTTTAAGTCCCTCTTTTTTGTTTTAATGTTGTCATCTTTTACGTATTGACGACTCTGTTTCCCTATTTTCAGTGTTTTAGGTTTGATTTATTTTTGGGACTTCCCTACCTAGGTTGATATCTAGTAGCTCTGTCCTGTGTTCTAGTCTTGGGTTGTTATCTGATATTACTGATTTTCTAACTGGAGGACTCCCTTTAGTATTTCTTGTAATTTTGGTTTGGTTTTTGCAAATTCCCTAAACTTCTGTTTATCTGGAAATGCCCTAATTTCGCCATCATATTTGAGAGACTGTTTTGCTGGATATATAATTCTTAGCTGGCAGTTTTTTTCCTTCAAGGCTTTATATATGTCATCCCATTGCCTTCTTGCCTGCATGGTTTCTGCCGAATAGTCCAAGCTTATTCTTATTGACTCTCCTTTGTAGATAACTTTTCATTTATCCCTAGCTGCTCTTAAAATTCTCTATCTTTGGTTTTGGCAAGTTTGATTATAATAGGTCTTGGTGACTTTCTTTTGGGATCTACCTTATGTGGGGTTCGATGAGCATCTTGGATAGATATCTTGTCATCTTTCACGTTATCAGGGAAGTTTTTTGCCAACAAATCTTCAACAATTCTCTCTGTATTTTCTGTTATCCCCCGCGTGTTCTGGTACTTCAGTCACTCGTAGGTTATTCCTCTTGACAGAGTCCCACGTAATTCTTAGGGTTTCTTCATTTTTTTAAATCCTTTTATCTCATTTTTCCTCAGGTAAGTTGGTGTCAAGTGCTTTATCTTCAGTCTCACTAATTCTGACTTCCATTGCCTCAATTCTGCTCCTACAACTTTCTATTGAGTTGTCTAATTCTGAAATTTTATTGTTAATCTTCTGGATTTCTGATTGTTGTCTCCCTATGGATTCTTGCAGCCTGTTAAGTTTGTCGTTATGCTCTTCTGTAATCTTTTTAACTTCCTCTATTGCATGTTCTGTGTTTTGCTTAATTTCCTTCCAATTTCTTGAAGAGTTCTGTATATTAATCTTCTGTATTCTGCCTCCAGTAATTCCAAGAAATTTTCCTACCCTGGAAAATTTCTAGATTCTTTATTTTGGGAGCTTGCTGAAGGCAATCATAGATTGCCTCTTTATGTGATTCAATATTGACTGTTGTCTCCGAGCCATCAATAAGTTATTGTATTTATTTATTTTATGTTTGCTTACTGTGTCCTAGGTTCTTGTTTTGTTTTGATATGCCCAAATAGGATGCTCATATGAGCTAGTTTGATTATTGGCACCTTTGAAGCTCTAATGTCCTGTCACCAAGTGGTTAGATCTGTTACTAGGTATGTGAGCTCAGGAGTCTGCCCACTCCTCCTGTATGGATTCAGCTTAGGTGCCCAGGTAGATAGCCACCAAGTGTGTGGTGTAGGCTCTCACCTACAGTCCTAGACAGGTATGGGTGATTGGTGTAGGCAAAGGCATCTGGCTGAAGCAGGGGGACACACTCTGAGCAAGGCAGGGGGCTGACGGCTGCCCCCAGTGTCCAGGAGGAAGGCTTGTCCCTGTTCCCTAGAGTGCATAGATGGGTGGGTTTTGCAGTCAGACTATGAGCAGCTAATGCTGTTGGCTGTAAGGACTGGGGGGCACCTCTTATTCAGGGGCCCCTATCGTGGGTGGCTAGGTGGTGTGGGTGGAGCCACCAGTCCTCAGACCCCTGATGTAGGTAGGTGAAGACCTTGCTTAATGGGCAGAGCAGTAACAAATGTCAAGAACCTGCCACTTCACAGCTGAAACAGTTGAAGTTAGAGTTCCAGTATATACCCTGTTGTACTGCGGCAATGAGGGCCTGCGCTGTTGACATGGGCCCATGCAAGTCTATGCAGGGGGAAAGGCACTCAAAGTCCATGGATCCCTTATGCCTGTGCCTAGGCAAAGGAGCTGTGCCTACCCGGGGTTCCTGGCTTAGGGGAGCTGGCACTTTATTTTTTCCCCTGTTTGCTAATTTGTTCACTCTCCAAGGCTGGGAGAATGGCTCATGGAGTGATGGATCCTACTTCCAGCCCAGGGGACTCGGCAATTGCTGAAGCAGATCCGGGACCCTGTGCAGAGCAGGTAGCAGGGATGTAAATGGGAGAGAGATTTTTCCCTAAGGGGGTGTTTTTGATCCACGTGGTAAGCATTGCGGAAGTACTTATCCTTTGTCGAGGGCTGCTTCTCACTGGTTCTGCGTGGCCGAGTAGACTCTCAGCAGCTGGGTCTTTCCCTGTTCAGAATATGCCTCCCAAGCACCGATGCTTGCCTGCCTCACCTCTCACCCCTGAGCTGATCAGGCCTGAAGAGCTGAGGCTCTCGATGAGTCAGGTCTGGCAACTCCTCGCTGCTTCCAAACCGTCTCTCCCTCCCCTGCCACTCAGTCCAGTTCCTCAACTCTGCCTTTGATGTTCAGGGCCCCCAGATTGCCATATATAATCGAATCACTTGTTTTTTCAGGTCTTTGTTGTAAAAGGGTCCACAGGAAGTGTCTGACTACTCTGCCATCTTGGCCCCCCGTCCCGGAGCAGACCTCTGACCTCCATACCTTCAGATAATAAATTATTGGTTTTTGAAGGCCCCAAGTTTGTGATAATTTGTTACAGCAGCCATAGAGAACTAATACAGGTGCCCACCTCAGTGCCAGCCCTACCCCTGTAGCTGCTGTTGTGGCCATTAGCCTTACTGCCCTTCTCCCAAAACAATTACCATCAAACCTTGAGGTCTCTAGAATTATCCAGCCTAGTGGCCTCATTTCAAAGAGAGGGAGACTGAGGCCCATAGATGGTATCAAGACCACACCAAGTACCCAAGGCCCTCTGGAGCTTGTCCCTGCCCCCACCAAGGGCACAGCAGCAAGGGGTAAGAACTGACCCCTCCCTCACTGGTTTTTCATGATTCCCTTCCCTGCCTCTTCCCAACAGAGCTGGGGCTGGGGCTGAGGATGTCCTACCAGGGTCTTTGCAATGTCTATATTTGGCCTCCAGTGAAGTTCTCATTTGTCAAAAATCAAGAGCAAGAGGATATCTTTGGTAAAGGATATGACAAATATAATTTGGAAATAATACCAACAACAACTGCAAAAATATGGGTGTGGTTATACAAATATGTATATAGGCATATAAATATATGGGTATGAATATGTGGGTACATATGTAGGCACATATAGAAGTATCTATAGGCATATGTATATACAGGTATGTGTGTACACGCATGTACATCCATATTCATAATAAACCACATAGGGAACACAGGTATGGATACTTCTTAGGCATAACCAAACACCTCAAGGATTGGTTTTCAGGATGTGAAGACTTAGGACCATAGTCTGGTGGGACAACTCAGTTAACTGGCATAATATAGTGTCTTAGTTATTTAGTGCTACTATCGCAGAAATACCACTAGTGGATGGCTTTAACAAACAGAAATTTATTTTCTCACAGTTTAGGAGGGTAGAAGTTCGAATTCAGGGTGCTGGCTCTAGGGAAAGGCTTTCTCTCTCTGTCGGCTCTGGAGGAAGGTCCTTGTCTCTTCTGAGCTTCTGCTCCTGGGTGATCTTCATGTGGCTTGGCATTTCTCTTCCCCTATCTCTGCTCGCTCGCTTGCTTATTTAATCTCTTTTATATCTCAAGAGAGACTGACTCAAGAGACATCCTAATCCTGCCTCATTAACATAACAAAAGTAACTTAATCCTCATTAACATAACCTAATCCTGCCTCATTAACATAGCAAACACAACCCATTCACAAATGGGATTATAACCACAGGCAGAGGTTAGGATTTACAACATATATTTTGGAGGGGACACAATCCAATCCATAACATATAGTTCATGAAGCGTATGTTCTACATCCCAATATGGTGGGCAGTGTCTGGGGTCTTAAAAGGTTGTGAGCAGCCATCTAAAATACCACTTTGGTCTCTACTCATCTGAAACAAAAAAGAAACAAGGAAATCAAAGACTCAGGGAAGAAAGTAGTCTATAGGACTAATAGCCAACATGAACCACAGCCTCAGCTACCCTGAGACCAGAACTTGATGGGGCCTGGCTACCGCTACTGACCATTCTGATCAGGGTCACATCAGATAGATCTTTATAGAATGGGAGAAAAATGTGGAACAGAACTCAAATTCTTAAAAGGTCCAGACTAGAGGACTCCCCGAGACTACTGCCCTGAGATACACTTCAAACCTTAAACCGAAATTATCCTTTGAGGTCACCTGTTAGCTAAATAACAGATTGGATCATAAAATAGAGTTTATCACCCGTGAGTAATGGCTTCTTTAAAAAAAAAAAAAATCAACTATAGGAGACTAAATGGTCAATAATTACTCTAAAGCAAAGATGAGAAGGTAAGGGGACAGGGAGACTAGAGTACTGGAAAAGGTACTGGAACAGAATGAATGAGAATAATGGCACATTGTGAAAAACATAACTATCACTGAATAATTTGTGTAGAAATTGTTAAATGAGAACCTAATTTGCTGTGTAAACTTTCATCTCAAGCACAATAAAATATTTTTTTAAAAAATCCAGAGCAGGAAGTTGGGGCTCAAGCCCCCTCTGGGCCTCTGAAGATCCCTGTGAAAACATGGCTATTGTCTGTGATGCAGGGCTTGAGGGTCTGAGAAACCCTCTCCCAAGAACACACCATGAGGGATTATTAGGTCTCCTAATTGTCACCTGTCACCACAGAAAGAGCAAAGCTAGGGGGCAAGGGACACACACCAGGTGATTTTGGGGGGCGGGTCTAGTACATAGAGCACCGCTCTAGGACCTGGCCTGAAAGAAGGGGACAGAGGGCAGGCAGCTTCTGCTCCATCACCTGCACAGCACAGCTAGCCAGCCTCTCCGCTTGGGGGCAGTGTGGGAAGAGCACTGCCCAAGAAGTCATCCTGGAAGAGCTGTAGACTTCCTCGCTGGGGTCCTGCGCACCCAACCTACTTCCAAGGCCGAGGCAATCATCACCTAGTGCCAAATCCCTCTGCCCTCAACCCTTTCCTGTCTGAGGAAAACTCTGGATTGTAGGCAGTGGGAGCGGATGGCAAGGGTAGAAAATCCACACACTCCCGGATCAGCAGCCATCTGGCTCCAGGAAGAAACGGAACATCTGGTCGAGGCTTTGGCCCACAGCATTTATGTAATCCACGTGTGAGTACACATGGCGCAGGCTGACCCTCCTGGCCGAGCTTCACCTGATTCTTCCTCATGTGTGAAATGGGTGTCGTCAGAAGAGGGTTGTTTTTGAGAGGAGATGATGCCGTATCACAGTGCCTGGACAGGTAAGAGCTCAGGGGGCCCTCACTGCACCCCACATGGGCACACCCATGCACACGCACAATCTTGACTGCCTGGCTGGCCTCGGCTTTCTCACATGTAAAATTACATAGAGGAGATCTCTAATCTTCCTTCCAGATGTAACACTCCATAACATGCACGAAGATAATACACTTCAAGTCTAACCTTTCATATGCTACATATATATGTGTAGCTGTGAACATGAGAACATATATGTTCACACTCACACACAGATACTTTATATATGCGTCTATATACACAATAGTTGTTAGCTGTGGTAGAGTCGGCCCCTGGCTCATGGCAACCCACGCACAACAGAACTAAGTGCTGCCCGGTCCCGCCCTGCACCATCTCCATGATGCATTGTGGGTCGAACTGTTGTGATCCATAGGGTTTTCATTGGCTGATTTTTAGAAGTAGGTCGCTAGGCCTTTCCTCCTAATCCATCTTAGTTGGAAGCTCTGCTGAAACTTGTTCAGCATCATAGCAACATACAAGCCTCCACTCAGATGAGCAGTGGTTGCGTATGAAGTGCATTGGCTGGGAATTGAACCTGGGTCTCCTGCATGGAAAACGAGAATTCTACCACTGAAAAATCAATGCCTTCTCCATATAAAATAGTACGCGATATATACTTGCTCACACAGGAAAACCGGTACACTTGTATTCTAGGGCAAATGCACATGTATGTATTTGCACAACTAGCCTTGCATATGCGTGCACACATATACATGTACGTGCTCTTGCAAAAGTGTACACATTTATATACTTGCGTGTTCTCTTGCACACATATTTTACATGTATCAAAGTTGCCAGATTTAGCCAATAAAAACACAGGATGCAGTATTTGAGACATGCTTATACTAAAAAATTATTCATTTATCTGAAATTCAAATTAAACTGGGGTGGGGTGTCCTGTATTTTATACAGCAACCCTACCATGTGTACATGTGCATACACGCACAAACTGATGAAGTCATCAGGATCCCCAGGCCTAGTCCTGGATGCTGTTCTGCCAAGAGATTTGCCAAGACATTCTGTTCTTCTGGAAATTAAACCCACAGCTGCTCTGCTGGCCACGGTGCAGCTCCAAGCCCCCAATTACTACATTTAATAACCTGGCCCCAAGACTAGGCTTACTGGTGGGAAAGGGACAGGCTTCCAGCCAGAGAGCCGTGAGGCTTGTTGGGACCCTGAGAAAGTGCCTCTCGCCAACAGCCCAGCTGTGAGGTCTGGCAGCAGTGGCCTGAGCTCTGGGAACCCCACCCATGACCGAAGCCTGGGACTGGCCTGCTCAGACGGGTGTCCAGCTGGGGTTGGGGATACGGTCTGACCCCTTGCTTGACCTCATCTCCCTCCAGCTCTTTTTCTGCTGATGGGAGACAAGTCAGGGCAAAGGTGCATGAGAATCCTGATTCCTCGTTATAAATCTTTCAACCAAAAGTGTTTGTGGAGCAACCCTGGGTGGACCTTAGCTCAGAGGGAGTCACATGCCAGAAGACACAGACCTACCCACCCCTCCCTACACAACCTGGCCTCCTCCTGTCTCCCCTCAGCCCCCGCTATACCGCTTAGAAAAGAGGAATTCTAATCCAGAGCCCTGGGCCTGCAGATGTGTGTTGAGTCCTTTGAGAGCCTAACAAGGAACAGAGTGAATTCTTTAAGAAATTATTTATTTCCCTGGTGGCTATGTTTTTTTATTACACAAGAATGCATTTTCTACTCTGAGAATACAGCCCCCAGACACCCTTTAAGCTCAGTGATGACGTTATCTCTGAGGTTCACCGTTCAGCCTGGGAGTGGACAGCCCCATAAAACCATACGAGACTAACAAGGTACAGTAGTCCAGTGACAAGGGCCAGAAGGCAGAAGGGGACAAGGAAGCTGGTGATAGGGAACCCAAGGTTGAGTAAGGATATTGTTGATGTGTTGTGAGATTGTTAACCATTGTCATAGGGCAACATGTGTAGTAACTGTTAAATGAGAAACTATTTTGTTCTGTAAGCCTTCACCTTAAGTGAGACTAGCAGCACAATTGGAAGAGCGTAGTCAATATCACTGAACCGTGCATGTAGAAATTTTTGAATGGTGTATCTTTGGCTATGTGTATTTTCACCAAAAACAAAAAGTTGAGAAGTTAGAGGGTTGACATGTTGTGGGGTTGTTAACCAATGTCATAAAACAATATGTGTACTACTGTTTCATGAGAAACTATTTGTTCTGTAAGCCTTCACCTGAAGTACGATAAAAAAAAAAAAAAAGAATGCATTTTCCTTATTTTAAAGAGTTAGAACATACAGGAAAACTAAAAGCAAGAACATTTTGGTTATTTTATGAACTTTTTTCTATGTGTTCATAAAAATACAATTTTTACAAATATAATTTTATATATACAGTCTATATAAAATATGTGTTTACTATATAATTTTTTGCAAAAAATTTAGTTTTTGTTTTTTGTCAAAATACCAAAAATATGTATTTTGACAAAAGAAAGCAATTATACTCTACAGCTTGAGGGATCTGCCTTTTTCATTTGCTAACATATTGTGAACACCTTTCTGCATCAATAACTAAATATCTGCATCTTGATTTGTAGCAGCCTCGTGGATGAGCCATCATTTTTTTAGATATTTAGGTTGTTCATAGTTATTTTAGAAATATTAATAATACAGCTACAATAACCCTCTTCCTTGTCCATGTCTCTGCACAGTTGCCTGACACAGTTGAGTTAAATTCCTGGAAGTGGAATGGCTGGATCCAGGAATGCATATATATATATACATTTGTATCTAGATATCTTTTAATCTAAATCTATCTGTATATCTGTATCTCCATATCTGTATCTACATCTATATATATGACTTCTGGTGACTATCACCTAATGAATTACCAGAGAAGTTACACTGACTTCTGACTCACCCTTCCACCAGCATATAAGAGAGTAATCATTAAAAAAACAAGATGGTTTTTATCTTTTTAACCATCACCAATTTGGTTATAAAAGTTGATATTCTGTTGTTTTCTTTGGCCTTTTGTAGTTACTGTACTAAAAAGATGAAACTTTTTTCATTAGCTTGTTACCATTTGTATTTGTTCGTGTGACTTGCCTGCCACTGTCATCTGCCCTTCTTAGGTTAATGAGCATTAGGTGTGCTGAGGGGCCCTCACCTACAAGGGTCCGGCAGCCCACCATGTTGGAAGTGGGATCATCAGGATCATGCTGATGGACAGAAACAGAAAGATCTCTGGAAGCAGGTGACCTCTCTCAGGACACATAGAATAAGATGGTGGGGGGAGGGCAGTTTCCAACTGTTAAAAAATATGGAAGCCCAGGTCCTACACCCACGAGGTTCAGGGGGGGTGTGGTCTCAACGTTGGGATTTTTTTCAAGCTTCCCAGGTGATTGTGTATGATCAGATTCCTGATCTCCAGGCCTCTCTGCTACAGAAGCCAATAGCGTCCTTCTGGGATCTAACCCCAGTCTATGAATCTTCGCAAGAGTCCCGTGGTGGGTGGTGATTTAGTGCTCGGCTCCCATAGAAGCTTGCAAGAGATCAGCAGCACCGTGCACTTGCCAGGTTATTGGCTCAAAGTTTACCTGGGGTGTGAGTTTGACATTTGAAAGGGGAGAGAGAGGAAGCCTCTAACCACCCCAGGGGCAATGGGAGACCCTCCACTTCATCTTCCCTTCCTTCCCATTAAAGGCTGTTCCTATTCCCTCCCCAAACTCAGGCAGCTGTGACATTCTGCTCCATTCCCAGTGAGCACGAGGACAAGCTGGGATTCCATTTCTTGGGAGAGTCTGATACTGGGGCTGTTACTGGGTTTTTGATGGGACAAGGTGCCTAAAAGGAGCCCTGGTGGCACAGTAGTTAAGCACTCAGCTGCTAACCAAAAGGTTAGTGGTTGGAATCCACCAGCCACTCCCCAGGAGAAAGATGTGGCAGTCTGCTTCCTTAAAGACTACAGCTCAGGAAACCCAATGGGGCAGTTCTTTTAGGGTCGCTATGAGTCAGAATTCAACTTGATGGCAAGGGTTTTTTTTCTGAAAGATGCCTAACTCTACCATCCCCAGTGTGGGTGAGGAAGAGGATGGGGAAGGCTCACCCCTAGAAACTGTGCTTGTTCTGTTCATGCAAGACATGCTACTGCCAAAGTCAACCGGGCTTTTGATTGAACTGTGTTTCCTCCAACAGAGAAATCCAAAACACAGGCTTTGGAGTCAGCGGGACTGGACTGGAGCACCAGCTTCCCTAATGGTCTGGGCAACTTTGGACAAGTTTCTTGACTTCTCTGAGCCTCAATCTCTGCATCTCTAAAATGGAGGGCTGGGGGAGGATGGAGCTGTTTTGAGAATCAGCTGTGTCAAATTCTCTATTGTCGGACCGAAGTCTTGGACATCTCAGATGGGTGAGCCCATCACGTCCCTTTAACTGCAATGGGTTGGCGCTGGATTTCTGTTGCTTACAACCAACAGAGCCTGGTGCAGACAAGAGGTCCTCAGCAAACATTGGAAATAAGACTGCATTGCTCCCCTCAGGAAAGGGGGAAAGCCCAGTTACCCTGCTGCTCCCTGCTTCCAAGTTCCCAGGTTATGATGGACCAGCATAATAATAATAGCTTCCATTGATAAGAGCCCACCAACTGGCAAGCATTTCACATACATTATAGGTGACCCTTACAAAAACCCTCTAAGCTGGCTATTAATATCCTTACTTGCTAGGCTCAGAATGGGAAGGTCTTTTACCCAAGGTCACAGAGTCAGGAGTGTAGCTGAGCTGGAGTTCTTGTTAATGGACCTCAGAGACCCAGAACTGGATTAATCGTAATCTTTTGTTCATAACAACTCTCATTACTGAGCCATACATTTTTTTTTCTTCTTCTTTTTTTTTTCATTGTGCTTCAGGTGAAGGTTTACAGAACAAATAGTTTCTCATTAAACAGTAGTACACATATTGTTTTATGACATTGGTTAACAACCCCACGACATGTCAACCCTCTCCCTTCTTGACCTTTTTTTTTTTTTTTGGTGACAATATACAAATATACATAGCCAAAGATACACCATTTGAGCCATACTTTTTGTATTTACTTTTATTTATTTACCTACCACCTGTCTGTCAGTTTGTCATACTGTAGTGGCTTGTGTGTTATTGTGATGTTGGAAGCTATGCCACCGGTATTTCAAACACCAGCAGGATCATCCATGGTGAACAGATTTCAACAGAGCTTCCAGACTAAGATAAACTAGGAAGAAAGGCCTGGCAATCTGTTTACAAAAATTCGCCAGTGAAAACCACCATTAAAATCAACAGGTAGGACGTGTACGTACCTATTTATACGTTCCTCTTCAAATCCTGAATTTTGTGTTTATTATTCCTTTGCTTTTAAAAAAAGTGTTATCGCCTATAAATATACCTAAACAATGCATTTTTAGATTTGATTGCTTTTGTATTTTATAAAAAGGGTATCATGCAATGTTATGGTCAAAAGAGTCATCCATATTGCTATAGTTTATTTGGTTTTCATTGCTTTATAATATTTGATTGTGTAAATAAACCACAATTTATCCATTCTCTTTTCAGTGGGTATTGGGCTTGTATTCAGCTTTCTGCTGTTATGGTTAGTGCTGCTATTAATATTCTTGTGTAAGTCTGCAGGCATACCAAGAGTTTGACCCAGCAATGGGTCAAAGACTATGTGAGTAATCCACATTGCACCAATCTGATCAATTTATGCTCACACTAACATTCTGTAAAATCTGGTTGATCCACATTCTTTCCAGCACTTCATATTGTCAGACTTCTTAATTTTCACTATCAAGTGGATGTGAAATGGTATTTCATTTGGTCTTGATGTGCATTTGTGAGGTTGAGTATCTCTTCACGTTTATTGACTATTTGTCTTTCCTCTCCTATGAAGGAAACCCTGGGGGTGTAGTGGTAAAGAGCTATGGCTGCTAACCAAAAGGTTGGCAGTTTGAATCCACCAGCTGCTCTTGAAAACCCTATGAGTCAGTTCTACTCTGTCCTATAGGATCACTATGAGTCAGAATCAACTTGACTGCAATGGTTTTTTTGTTTTTTTTTTTCCTTCTGTGAAATGCCTGTTCATGTCTCTTGCCCATTTTTCTACTGGATTTTTTTGTCCTTTTCTTACTGATTTCTAAGCATTCTTCATATATGCTGGATTTATTAATTATATATATTAAAGATATCCTCTCAAGGTTAGCAGCTTCTGTTTTTACTTTCTTTTTGTTGTCTTTTGATGAAAACCAAAATCAAACCTGCTGCCATCCAGTCGATTCCAACTCACAGTGACCCTATAGGACAGAGTAGAACTGCCCCATAGGGTTTTCAAGGAGTGGTTGGTGGATTCGAACTGCCAACATTCTGGTTAGCAGCCGAACTCTTAACCACTATGCCACCAGAACTCCTCTGATGAAGAGAAATTCTTAATTTTAATATAATAAAACCTATGAATCTTTTATTTCATGGTTAGTCCTTTTTTTTTTTTTTGGTCTATTTAACAAAGTCTTCCTTACCTCAATATCAGGAAGAAAACTGTATATTTTCTATAAAAAATTTTAAAGACTTGTTTTTGACATTTAAGACTATCTGGAGCTGACTTTTATGTTTAGACTATTATTCTTTGTATAACTTTCAGTTCTATGTCTTTTAAAATTTTTCATTCTGACTTCTTTTATCCGCGAGTTATTGAGAATTTTTTAATTCAATTTCTAAATATATGCAGGGTTTCAGAATTTTATCTTTTTGTTATTAACATGTATCAGAATTGTGTTGTGGTGAGACAATTTTTAGAAAGAATACTGTTTTAATAATGTTGAAACTTTTATGGCCTAATTTGTGATTGTTTTTTGTAAATGCTCTACCTGTAAAGAAAATAATTTCTCTAACTGTTAGGCGTGGAATTCTGTATTTGTCCATTAGAGCAACCATGTTATTTAAGCTGTTCAAATCTTCTATATATTTGCTGATTTTTTTTTTCTTTTTTGTCTTCTTAGCTTAATGGAGAGATATGTTGAAATTTCTCACTATGATGGTGCTTTTGGCAGGTTCTCCCTGTAGTTCTGTTCATTTTTGCCATAGGTATTTTGATACTATTTTATTAGATGTTAGTTATGTTTGCAATTGTTACAGCTTTTTGATAATTTGAAACTTTTTCAATATATAGTGACCCTCTCTATTTTTGATGACTATTTTAAAGCATAAGAAAAATTTGCCTGATATCAAAATATTTATCTTAATTTCTTTCCATCCTTTTATCTTCAGCCTTTCTAGGCTCTTATGTTTTAGGTGGTTTCTTCTAAACTTCATCGTTCTGATTTTTTTTTCTCCCACCCAGTCTGATAATCTGTCTTTTAACTGGTGAGTTTAGTTCATTTTTATTTATTAGCATTAAGGACATATTTGGACTTGCTTCTACCATCTTGTTTTTTTAATTATTTGTTTGTTCCACCTTTTCTATGTTTTTTTTTTTCTCTTTTTGCTTTCTTGCTCTCTTTTTTTATTGTGCTTTAGGTGAACATTTACAGCTCAAGTTAATTTCTTATACAAAAATTTATACACATATTGTTATGTGACCCTAGTTGCAATCCCTATAATGTGACAGCTCACTCCCGCTTTCCACCCCGGTTTCCCGTGTCCATCCAACCAGCTACGGTCGCTTCCTGCCTTCTCATCCTGCCTCTGGACAGGAGCCACGCTTTTGGTCTCGTGTATCTGATTGAATTAAGAAGCACACTCTTCACGAGTATTATTTTATGTTTTATAGTCCAGTCTAATCTTTGTCTGAAGAGTGGGCTTCGGGAATGATTTTAGTTCTGGGTCAACAGAGCATCCAGAGTCTTGCCCTCTTCTGAATGGACTGAGTTTTTAGATTGATTTTCCTTTCACTTCTTGTTTCTCTACCAAGTTGGAATACGTGCTATTTCTTCTATTCCTTTGATCATCACTGTCAAAATTTTAACATGCATATTTAACTTATAGTCTAAAATCTACAAATGTTAGTCTCCCTTCCAAGTAATAAAGTCTTTAGCTTCAAACTACCGCCATCTGATTTTTATAGTATAGTCAAATAATTCAAGTTCTGTCTTTTTTTAAATATCCGATGGAAACATTCTCTTCAATTTATTCAGCCAATATTTGTTTAGATTTACTTATATGTTTACCATTTTATTTATTTACACTTCCTTCTTGGATCGTCAATCATCCTGGGATCATTTCCCTTCTTTTTAACAAATAACCTTTAGACGCTCCTTTAGAGCAGATACGTTGGTGGTAAATTTTCACAGTCTTTGTTCATCTATAATTGTAAATGTCTTTATTTCCCATTCTATTCCTTCATGTCTCTTGTCTCTGTTTTATATTTTCCTTATCTTTCCAGGGAAAAAAAATTCAGATATAGCTTCTACTTCAGTTGTTTTTCTTTCACCTGTATCTAATCTTCTATTTAACCAAATCTATAATTATTTACTTTATTTTAAATACCTTTTGCACTTCTAGAAGTGCCGTTGATTTTTGTTCTTCAAATCTGTCTGTTTATCCCAGGTTGTTTCTTTTTGTGTACTTTATTCTGTGCAGAGTCCCTGGGTGGTACAAATGGCTGCTAACCAAAAGATTGGAAGTTCGAATCCACCCAGAGGTGCCTCAGAAGAAAGGTCTGGCTGTCTGCTTCCAAAAACCCAGCCACTGAAAACCCATAAACCCAATCCTACTCTGACACACATGAGGTCGCTATGAGTCAGAGTCAACTCAACAGCAACTGGTTAACTGGTTATTGTGTTACATCCCTGATTAGTTTGTCTCATTCATACATTAACTGTTCTACATTCTGAATCTGACGACTCTAATATCTGCAGTCCTTGACTGTTCTTGTTTTTATTGATTCTCGTTCATAGTGACTTATCATCATGTGTAAATTAATCTTTGCTTGTGAGTTTCTGGCTTGATCTTAATCTGTGAGAGTCCTGGGGGCTCCTTCAGAGAGGATTTGATTTGCTTCTGCTTGTAGCCAGGGTGCCCACTTGAGAATTTGGCTCGGAGCTGGAGTCCTGAGCTAGTCTATCACACCCACGCGCCTCACAGTTGTTCCCGGCATGGGTATTCCTGTAATTCCCTCAGCAGTGTTGCCTAGGAACCTCTCTGGGCAGCCTTGCCCACCCGGATGCCTGCTAGGCCAGACCAGTTTCCTGCTGTCTGGATTTAGATTTCCCACCACCTTGACCCCAGCGTCCACCTTTGTGGCTCCATCGCCTGGCCACCCAAACCTCATTCGTCAACCACTCTGGACCCAGCTCACATGTGTTTGTGTGCTTGTTTGTCTTCTGGTTGTTCCTTTGTTTTGGGGTTCCATGGAATCTTCTCTTCCTTTTTCATGAGACCAGTGATGCTTCAAAAAATATGCTCCATCCAGGGTCACTTGTTAGGGAGCAGCAGTGTCCCTTAGAGAGCCCGTGGTTATGGTTACGATTCCAAGGCCCCCAGGGGCTGAAACTTGAGCCACTCTTACGCAACTGGAAGCCCCAAACCCTTTATTCACCATGTATATTTAACTTACAAAGCCTGCGGTTTTACAAACGTCAGTCTCCCTTGCGAGGTCCTCAGTCTTCTCACTGTTGAGTGACTCTGCCATGATACCCTCAGGGGCTGGCAGCGTATCACGAGCTATTTGGCCCCACACTGAATGGCCCCAGTCTGCTTTACTTTCAGAGTTCTCGTGCCTGCCTTCAAAAGATTTCCCCGCACCTGCCTTGCTGCCAGGCCCTCAGGGGACACTTGGAGCTGTGGCCACAGTGCACCTGGCTGTGCCAAGCCTGCCTGCCCTTTGGGTTTACTGCTCCTGGGCTGCCACAAGCCAGAAAGACAGAGCCCTGAGCTTGTTAGGGTTTGTGCAAGGGTAAATGGAATCTGAGCAGGGTCCAGTAGACTCCCTGTGACCAAAGCTCATGACCTGTAGAGCTGGGACCTTCTGCCACCTACTCTGGCACTGCTTAGCACAGGCCTGTTTTTCATATTTCCTTGGTCAAGGTTGTGATGAGTGAGACCGCTGGAGAGATGAAACATCTGCTTACTCGTTAACCTGTTTCCAACCAATGGCGACCCCGTGTACTTACGAGCTGACAAATGAATTCGTTCGAAGGCACGGTAATGTGGCCACTAAGGCTTTCACTTCGAAGTCAGACAGACTGGGGTCCAACGCTGGTTATCCTACTTGGAGCTGTGTGACGCTGGACAAGCAGTTTAACCCATCTCAGCCTCGGTTTTCTCATCCACACAATGGGGGAACAATAGTACAGTTGATTATCATTAGTTGTGGTTGTTATGGTCTGTAAAGTCCCTGTGAACACTGTGTTAACCAGCTTTGAGTGTCGGGCAACTCAAATTTTTTGCCACTATGCCTGTGCACGTCCATAAATGACCCCAAAAGCGCCACTAGTATTGATTTGGGGGTTACAAATAAATTTTAGCAAGTAGGGAGATTCACAAATATAGACTCTGTGAACAATAAGGATCAACTGTATCTTGCTCCTGGAGTGGTGGTGAGGGTTTAGTGTGTTTACCCATATGCAGAGATTGGTATAATCCCTGGCATTCTGTTAGTGCTCCATAAATGTGTGTGTGCGTGTGTGAACTACAGAGAGAAGAGATTTTTGACAGTGACCATTAATGCATATTAAGTGCCTCCTAGGTACCAGGCTTGATTATTATTGTTGGGTGCCATTGAGTTGATTCCAATTCATGGTGACCCCATGTGATACAACTGCCCCATAGGATTTTCTTGACTGTAATCTCTACAGGAGCAGATTGCCGGGTCTTTCTCCCGTGGAGCCACTGTACGAATTCAAACCGCCCACCTGTTAGCAGCTGAGCACTTAACCATTGTGCTGCCAGGGTTCCTTACCAAGCTCAGTACCCCCCAAAAAAACCAAAACCATTACCGATGAGTCAATTCTGACTCATAGTGACCAGGCTCAATACTAAGCCCTATTTTGCCATATTTTTGCCCCACAACTCTATGAGATAAGAACATCCATTATCTGTAATTTATGGTTGAAAAAACCAAGGCTCAACAAGGTTAACCAACTTTTCTAAAATCCAACCCAGGCTGCCTGACTGCAGTGTCTCTGAACCCTCAGCCACCCACTACCAACCCTGCCACCCCAGGCATGGCATGAAAGAAACGGGTTTTCTATTAAATCAGGAAACCCACGTGCTTAGCTGAAGCATTCTGGGTCATTTGTTCATTCATCAGTGTCTTCTGAGCCCCTCCCACATGCCAGCTCCCACACACTGGGCCTGGGGTACAGCGGTGGGCAGACAGGGAGGTGCTGTGTGGCAAAGCCAGGCCAGCCAGGTGAGGACCCTTTGAGACCCTCCCAGAGGAATCCCCCAGCTTCTGGCTAAAACCCTGGCGTCCTCTCCAGCTACGTCCCGGCTCCTGAGAGAAACAGTAGGCCTCTGGGCTTCCAAAGAAGCAGATGTCCCTCCCCCACTTCCCCTAGCCCCCAGTCGGGGGGAGGGGGTCACCTCCTGAGAAGTGTCACGTCCTAGGCCCAAGGGCCCACCAGCCAGCTCAGTGGTGTTTTCTCAAGCTGGCTGAAGAAACAAGCACAGTGCCAGGTCTTCCTGTTTCAATGACCCCCCCTTCCTGCCCCCGCCTGCGGTGTAACCCCTCCACACTGGGCAAAACTCTGAAAAGGGGCCGGACAATCACAGGCTTTATCTTTCTCTTCTTATGAGAAGAGGACTGGGTTGGAATGTGTCCCCCTGATAAGGGGGCTTGTGAGGGACTTGGGTGGGCTGCCTGGTGTGGGCTCTCAGACCTGTGGGAAGACTGATAAAGGCTCTACGTGAGTCTTCTGAGCCAACGCTTCCCTCTGACAAGCTGGGTCTGAGGAGAGGCCACTGTTCCAGAATCCCCGGCCATCAATCAAACATGGGGTGTCCGGAAATGGGGGGGTGCCTAATGGGGAAGGGAGGGGGTAAGAGCCAGTTACTGTCTCCAGGGATTTACAGTTCAAGGGGCCTGGGGACGAGGACATAAAAAGAAGTCTAGCCTTTGAAAGTGTTCCCCTTGAGAATAGGAACAAGACAAGGATGCCCTCTATCACCACCATTATTCAACATTGTGCTGGAGGTCCTAGCCAGAGCAATTAGGCTAGAAAAAGAAATAAAGGGCATCCAGATAGGTAGGGAAGAAGTCAAAGTATCTCTATTTGCAGATGATATGATCTTATACGCAGAAAACCCCAAAGAATCCACAAGAAAACTACTGGAACTAATAGAAGATTTCAGCAAAGTTTCAGGATACAAGATAAGCATACAAAAATCAATTGGATTCCTTTCCACCAACAAAGAGAACCTCGAAGAGGAAATCACCAAATCAATACCATTTACAACAGCCCCCAAGGAGATAAAGTACTTAGGAATAAATCTAACCAGAGATATAAAAGATCTATGCAGAGAAAGCTACAAGACACTACTGCAAGAAACTAAGAGAGACCTGCATAAGTGGAAAAATATACCTTGCTCATGGATAGATAGACTCAACGTAGTGAAAATGTCAGTTCTACCCAAAGCAGTCTACAGATACAATGCAATCCCAATCCAAATTTCACCAGCATTTTTTAATGAAATGGAGAAACAAATCACCAACTTCATATGGAAAGGGAAGACGCCCAAGTAAATAAAGCATTACTCAAAAAGAAGAACAAAGTGGAAGGCCTTACACTACCTGATTTTAGGACCTATTATACTGCCACAGTAGTCAAAACAGCCTGGTGCTGGTACAACAACAGATACATAGACCAATGGAATAGCATTGAGAATCCAGATATAAGCTCATCCACCTATGAGCAGCTAATATTCAACAAAAGCCCAAAGTCCATTAATTGGGGAAAAGACAGTCTCTTTAACAAATGGTGCTGGCATAACTGGATACCTATACGCAAAAAACTGAAACAAGACCCATACCTCACACCATGTACAAAAACTAACTCAAAATGGATCAAAGACTTAAATATAAAATCAAAAACGATAAAGATCATGGAAGAAAAAATAGAGAGAACGCTAGGAGCCCTAATACACGGCATAAACACAATATGAACCATAAGTAACAAAGCACAAGCACCAGAAGAGAGACTAGATAACTGGGAGCTCCTAAAAATCAAACACTTATACTCATCAAAAGACTTCACCAAAAGAGTAAAAAGACAACCTACAGACTGGGAAAAAAATTTTGGCTACGACAAATCCAATCAGCATCTGAGCTCTGAAATCTGCAAGATACTGCAAAACCTTAACAACAAAAAGACAATTAACCCAATTGAAAAATGGGCAAAGGATATGCATAGGCACTTCACCAAAGAAGATATTCAGGCAGCTAACAGACACATGAGGAAATGCTCATGATCATTAGCCATCAGAAAAATGCAGATCAAAACTACAATGAGATATCATCTCACCCCAACAAGGCTAACATTAATCCAAAAAACACAAAATAATAAATGTTGGAGAGGTTGTGGAGAGACTGGAACACTTATACACTATTGGTGGGAATGTAAAATGGTACAACCACTTTGGAAATCGATTTGGTGCTTCCTTAAAAAGCTAGAAATAGAAGTACCATACGATCCAGCTATCCTGCTCCTTGGAATATATCCTAGAGAAACAAGAGCCGTCACAGAATAGACATATGCACTCCCATGTTCACTGCAGCACTGCTCACAATAGCAAAAAGATGGAAGCAACCTAGGTGCCCATCAACGGACAAATGGATAAACAAACTATGGTATATCCACATAATGGAATATTACGCAACGATAAAGAACAACGATGAAGCCGTGAAACGTCGTATAACGTGGTGGAAGCTGGTACTTATTATGCTGAGTGAATTTAGTCAGTCACAGAAGGACAAATGCTGTATAAGACCACTATTATAAGAACTCAAGAAAAGGTTTAAACACAGAAGAAAACATTCTTTGATGGTTACGGGAGTGGGGAGGGAGGGTAAGGGTTATTCACTAACCAGATAGTAGATAAGAATCATCTTAGGTGAAGGGAAGGACAGCACACACTACAGGGGAAGTCAGCACAACTGGACTAAACCAAAGCTAAGAAGTTTCCTGAATACAATCAAATACTTTGAGAGACAGAGTAGCAGGGATGGGGGTTCTGGGGACCATGCTTTCAGGGGACATCTAGGTCAATTGGCATAACAGAGCTTATTAAGAAAATGTTCTGCATCCTACTATGGTGAATGGCGTCTGGGGTCTTAAAAGCTAGCAAATGGCCATCTAAGATGCATCAATTTGTCCCAACCCTCTTGGAGTAAAGGAGAACAAAGAACACCAAAGACACAAGGAAAGTATTGGCCCAAGAGACAGAATGGGCCACATAAACCAGAGAATTCATCAGCCTGAGACCAGAGGAACTAGTTGGTGCCCGGCTACCACCAATGACCGCCCTGACAGGGAACACAACCGAAGAGTCCCGGATGGAGCAGGAGAAAGGTGGGGTGCAGAACTCAAATTCTGGTAGGAAGACCAGACTTAATGGTCTGACTGAGACTGGTGGCACCCCAGAAAGCATGGCCCCTGGACTCTCTATCAGCCCAGAACTAAAACAATTTCTGAGGCCAACTCTTCAGACAGATTGGACTGGACTGTGGGACATAAAGTGATACTCATGAAGAGTGTGCCTCTTAAGTAGAAACAAGAGATCAAAGGGGCAGCTTCTGTCCAGAGGTGAGATGGGAAGGCAGAGAGAGTTAGAAGCTGGTTGAATGGTCATGGGGAATCAAGGGCAGAAAGGAGGAGTGTGCTGTCACAGAATGGGGTGAGCAATTAGGGTCTCATAACAATGTATGTAAAAAAAATTTTGTATGGAAGACTAACTTGAAATGTAAACCTCATTTAATTACAACAATTAAAAAAAAAGAAGTCTAGCAACCATTCCCAAACTTGATAGATATGAAATAATTTTATTCATCCATAAATTATTTCAATACATTCCACAGATACCTGACTGAATGAGCAAGCATAAAATCCAGGTTAAGAATATGGGGCTCTGGAATCAGCCAGACCTAGGTTGAAGGCCTGGCTCCATCACTTAGTACCTGTGTGACACCATCGTGACCCTGGTCCAGTGACTTTGCCTTGTGGGCCTCAGTTTCCTCATCTGTAAAATGGGGACAACCGAGTACCCGCCTCACAGGCATCTTGTGAGGATTTGATGAAATGACATGTGTATGGTGCTTGGAATTAGACTTTAGTAAATAGTGTCTAAACTCTGACTGAGGGAATTCCAAGGACTAGGTGTCAAGAAATAATCCCACCTCCACCTGCCTTTGCTGGGAACCCACTCCAGCTAGGCCAGTCATATGGGACTTGGATGCGGGACACGGGACATCGTCCTGGAGCCTGGGACAAGAAGACAGTGCAAAACGTCAATAGCCAGGAGCTGGGAAGCCTCTCTTGGGGCTCTTGTCTTTCTAAGCCTCTGCCTCATTTCGGCCTCTGTGGACCAGCATTCTCTGCACCCATGGCCGCCCCAGTATGGCTCCCACAACCCGGGAGCCTAGTTATGCTGCTCCTCAGCCAGTGCCCACTCCATATGACCAGAGTACCCAGGACCCAATTCCAAATGTCCAAGAAGTTTGTCTGCCTGGCCTAGCTTGTGTCCAGCCCCTAGCCGAGCCCAATCAACTGTGGCCACTGGCTTCAGCCCTGTGTGGGTGGATAGTGAGCTCTGTAACAGTAGGACTGTGCTGCTTGCTGCTGCAGGGTCCCCAGCGTCCAGGACTGGGCCTGATACACTGCAGGCCTGCAGAAAGCGTTTTCTGAAAGAAGAGCTCCTGCTTTTTAGCCCCTCCCAAGGTTCAGGACATGTGATAGCATTATCTCAGTGAATCTCATGACAGCCTTGAACTGGGGGGTTCTTGTCTCCATTGCATAGTCAGGGCAAATGACCCACCCACCACCACCACCCAAAAAAACCAAACCTGTTGCCATCGAGTAAATTCCAACTCACAGCAACCCTATAGGACAGAGTAGAACTGCCTCATAGGGTTTCCAAGAAGCAGCTGGTGGATTTGAACTGCCAACCTTTTGCCCCCAGCTACATTCAACTCAGACATGCAGAGCTCCCAGCCTGAGGTGGGCAGGCATGTGGGAGGGAGAGGGCACAGGGGAGTCAAAAATATCCCCACCATGCTTAGTCCCCCAGTCTTGTGATGCTGAAACTCAAGAGCCCCCTGATTCAGCAGGATATTAATAAGCCTGGCAGTTTCCCAGGGGGCCAATTCTGCCAGGGACCAGAACAGAAGGACTCCCAGGTATGTGGCCTGGAATCTTCCCTCCCCATGTCCACAGCTGGTCCCACAGCCCTCTGGCTCCTTCCCCATGCCTCACCTTGCAGCCGCACAGCCCACCCTCCATCAACAGTAATTCATGTGGGAGAAACCCCTCCCTACCGCTGAGCAGGTCTGAGCAAATCTCAATGAGCTTAAGGGAACAACCTAGAAGGGACCCAGGAAGAAAGATGGAGCCAAACCGCATGGCTGGGGGTGAGGGGTTAGGTGGTAGTGGTTTGGGATTTGGGGTCAGAGTTGAATTCAAGCTCTGGCTGTCCCATCTCTAATTTGGTGGCCTTGGGACAAGACACTTAACACTGAGCTCTCCGTTTCTTAATCTATGAAGTAGCGTCCTAACAGTACCTAGTTCCTGGTTTTGCTGTGAGAACTCAATGAGGTAGCTGTTGCAAAGGGCAAGCTTCAGGGAATGAAAACTCATTACCACCTGTCATCACCTCATCCCAGACCTGCCTCCACTGACCTGGCTAAAGGGGCTACTTAGAGCCGTTTTCTACAGGGTTTCTGTTCCACAGTGCCCTCCAGTGGACAAATGTGGTAATTGCAAGGGCTCCCTACACAGGGTATGTGGGGTTTCACTGCTTCTGGACTCCAAAACCCATGAAACCACCCCCGTTGCTGTGGATTTGATTCCAACTCATTGAGACCCTGTAGGACAGAGTAGAACTGCCCCATGAAACCACCCCCGTTGCTGTGGATTTGATTCCAACTCATTGAGACCCTGTAGGACAGAGTAGAACTGCCCCATAGGGTTTCCAACGAGCGGCTGGTGGATTCGAACAGCCGACCTTTTGGTTAGCAGCTGTAGCTCTTAACCACGGTGCCACCAGGGCTCCTCTGAACCCCAAGGAGTCCAAAACACACCCTTTCAGATCAACTTAAATTCACAGCCCCTATTATGCACCAGCAGAGTCCCTGGGTGAAAACTGTTAACACACTGGGCTGTTAATCAAAAGGTTGGAGGTTTGAGTCCACCCAGAGGCACCTCAGAAGAAAGCCCTGGTGATCTACTTCTGAAAAAGCAGGCATTGAAAACCCTATGGAGCACAGTTCTACTCTGACACACATGGGGCATCATGAATCAGGACTGACAACAGCAACTGGAAATTATGCACCAGCACGACAAGTCAAGGGAGGACAAAGAGGAAGGAGATACCTATCCTTCCCTTTGGAAGCTCAGAGGATAGGAGGGTAGCCTGGTTTGGTCATCAGTGAGACCTATGTTCAGTCCTGGCCTTGCTCACTCCGGCTGGTGGCCTGGACAGGCTGCAATCTCCCCGAGCTTCAGAGTTCTCATCTGTAAGTGGGAGCATGCAGCCCCAGAGCCACACACAGTAGGCACACCTGGAAAGAGTAGTGCCCCAGACTCCGCACGCCAGCACTTAAGGGCTATTTTCCCTGAGGGTGGGGGCTGGAAAGTCCAAAATCCATAGGTCAGGTGACAGACTGGACACTTCTGCAGGCTTGCATCCCAAGAGCCATAGGTCAGGTGACAGAAAGAGTACAGAGTTGAGACTGGGGCGAGTTCTGCCAAAATAGCTATTCTGTAGTCTGAAGGCAGACCACACTCTAAGGAACTCACCTTTCAACTGATTGATTGGTTGCATCACATTAGATTACATTATGGAACAGAAATTAGTCTAGTGTTTGGCAAAATCACTGAGAACCACAGTCAAGTTGACACACAAAATTAACCATCACACCAAAGTTATAAAAGTGCAGAGTTTAAAAAATAAAAACTACATCAAAGCCTTATAGTGGAAAATACCTGCCCCTGCCCAACCTCACTCAGCCTCCCCAGGCCAGTTCCCCAGAGGCACATCCCTCAGTCTTCCAGCTGTTTCCCTGAGCATTTGCCTCTGTCTTTCCCAATAATGAGTCAGAATTGACTTGATGGCAACAGGTTTAGGTTTGGGGTTTTTTCCCCAATAGTATGTTTACCAGCTGTTTCTTGATGTATCAATTTTAAACATTACCTATTAACTTCACATTATGGTAGATAAGGAATTAACCCTGCCCCTCACTGCTGACTTTCCCTGCATCCCTCAAAATGCTTACACCAAATGCTCCCGTTACAAATTTCGTAAAAACCAGTCCAAGTTTATTATGATTATGCAAATATTATTCCCTGCTGAGCTGAGTATTTCGCTAAGATTTTGTCTGTAGTCTATAGACTTTTGTTGAGCACATATTACGTTCTTGACACTGGGAGTACCGCAATGAACAAAACCAAGGTCCTGCTTACATTACAATGGAGGAGGTGACAGACAAGAAATACGTAAACAAATAAATATGTAGTATTTCAGGTGATAAATTATATGAAGAAAAATAAAGAAGGCTAAGGGATCTAGAACCTTGACTGTCTTGCCTAAAGCAGCATCTGGCAAATGATGCTGCTGCCATTTTAAGTAAGGTGGTCAGGGGTTCATCCTATTTAAAATAGGCGTAGCTGTTGACTCTTCCATGAATTTCACAATTGTCTTTGTTTTTGGTTTTTTCGTGTTCTTTTTTGTTTTGCTTAGTTTCTAAATACCTCTTATAACACGTCCCCAAAGCTCCGACAGCTCTGTCCCATGTCTCTCAGGAGAGTCTCTGCACACGCTCAAACATCCGCAGCCCGTTTCTCCCTTGCCTCTTTCTCTGACCTGCCAGCCTCCAGCACCCCCTGCAGGCAGGTTGCTCCTAGGTCAGCTGCCTAGTGTCCTCCTGGGGCCAGGTCCCTGCTTTTCTAGATCCCACACCCTTCATGTTCTTAGTTCTCTCCCTGGTTTCTTTTATATTTGTATCTGTTTTTGCTTACATATTTATTTCCTTTAACCTACAATAAAGAAAGGAGCCATGGTGGTGCAATAATTAAGTGCTCAGCTACTAACCTAAAGGCTGACAGTTCAAACCCACCAGCAACTCCTCGGGAGAAAAGACCTGGCAATCTGCTCCAGTAAAGATTACAGCCTGAGAAACCCTATGGGGCGGTTCTGCTGTGTCGCATGGGGTTGTTATGAGTCAAAAATTGACCTGATGGCACATAACGACAATAATATACATAAAAATTTCCAAATTAAACAACAACCAAAAAAGGCAAAGCCCCAACTTAGGGAGTTTGCACTTGTTCTGCCTCCAGATTTCCACAAGGCTGGAACCTCCCTTGATTCAGGCCTCAGCTCAAATGTCAACCCATCCAAGAGACCCGATCCGTTCCTCTTGCCGGTCTCTACCCCCTTCACTGCATTACTGTCTTCACATCCTTGTCATTACCTGAAATTGTGTTTACTTCGTTTTTTGTTTACTGTTTACAGAACGTCACTCCATGCAGGCAGGGACTTGGGTCTGTTTTCTTCTCTGTGTATTCCCAGTGCCTAGAACAGTTCCTGGGACATAGCTGTTATTCAGTAAGTATTTGTATAATAAATAAATACAAACATGGATGGATGAGTGAATCAACCTGCTGGATGTCTCCGCTGAGCTGAGCTCACATGTGTGTCAGCCTCATTTCTATAAAATTCCATAAGCTACGGGGCATCTGTTGGAAATTAAAGACGTAAACAAATTCCATCATAGCATGCTGGAACCACAGCTTGGACATCCCCTCCCTCCCACCCCAGGCTACTGTGTCATCTTGGGCCTGGGATGCCTTTCCACTGAGACAAGCGAGCTGCCTTTATGCCAGGGAGGGCCGAGGTCCACAGACAGGCTTGTCTCAGGCTTTCCAAGAAATGTGAGGCTCCTGGCAAAGCTTTGGTTGCTGGGATGAGGCTCCTCTTAGCCTGGCTGACTCAACGCATCCTTCAGGCCTCAGCCGAGAAGTACCTTCCCCTGAACCTCTCCATCCCGACCAGAGCCCTATCCTCCTCCATAACACTCGCTCCTTGTCTGCCCTTTCAGTGGAGGTTCCTCGAGAGCTGTTTGCTCTCTGAGTCTGCTCACTGTGCCCAGCGCAGTGCCTGGCGCATACAGTGTTCAATAAATACTGCATTTGATGAGTGAATGGATGAGGTGGCATGGGAACCTATGATAACCCTCAAACCCCCAACTTGAGGCCGAGAGTAGACAGAGGAGTGGCAGGCAGGAGGCAGGGATCCCTGGGCACCAAAGGTCAGGCAGGAAAAGAAAATCTTGTGTTAAAGGCCAGACACAAATTATAGGGGGAGCGGAGGGGGTCTTCAGTAATGGTGCAGAAAGATAGCCTTGGGTCAACAGCCTCAGAGGGGAGGGCCAGAGCCTGGGCCTGTGTGTTCTGGAGACAAAAGCAAAAGAGTTCAATCCAGGGGCCCAGAGATCTCGGCCTCTGCTGGTCCCCCTCCCTCCCTCCTTACCTGCCCTCCATCTCTGCACCTGGTCCTCACCTGGCCAGGCTGCCCCCAAAGCTGCTTCAGGTGGGGCCCAGGCAGCTCTTATTCTAGTCACTCAGTGAATATTTGTCGAGCTCCTATCTGGGCCAGACGCTGCCTGTGCTCAGTGCTGGGAACATGCGTGGGACACAGGCAGCCGCGGCCATGGCCCTTGAGGACCTTGAGTCCAGAGAGGACACCAACTTCGGAAACCAGAACAAGCCCGGCCTCGTGGCTGCCACCTTCAGGCCGGGCTCAGATGTTGCAACGTTCTAATCACACATCCACTCCGAGTCATGTAGGAAAAGAAATGCACGTCTTTACAGAAGCTTTATTGAGGGGCAGAGGATTGAGGGGAAGGGGTACACGGCACACAGACAGGCTCGCTAGCATCTCTTTAGATAGCATCCTCTCTCTACATGGGTCCTCAGCTCTCCCCGCCTGCTCTCTCCCTCTCTCAACCTTCTCCAAATCCTCAGCACCTGCACTGCCCCTTTGCCCCTCTTCCCCACCTCCTCCTCTACTTCCTCAGGCAGCTCCTGTCCTTTCATAGTGCAGCGATTTCCGCCATGTTCTAGCTCCTTCCTCAGCATCTGCACCCACTACTCTTCACATCAGAGCAAAGCTCCAGGAGCCTTGAGAGGCAACAAAGGATTCTTTCAGAACATCAGGGCAGGAGGAGGGTTACAAATACTTGCATGTCGTATTGTTAAACAACCCCATCCCAGAAGGAAATAAGACTGAGTACTATGGTTTGGAAACACAAACGACTCTAAGCGTGTGTCCACATGTACCCAGCAAGGGACCCTGACCCCCACCAGTGTCCACGCCCTGAGCGAAGTATTGTTTCACCCAAAGCCTGAGGATGGCAGAGTTTACCAGGAGGCTAGGGGGCCAGGAGCCGAGGAGGGAAAGAAAGGACTTTCCAGGGAGACACCCAGTCCTCCTTGTGATTGATGGGGTCACTCCTGAGATGGGGGAGGCTGGAGAGGGTATGGGGGTAGGTAAGGAGTTACTGTGGTACTTGTTGGCCATCCACCTGGAGATCGATGGCCAGTGGACAGGTGACCTATATATAGACTCAGAACACAGGAGCGAGATCTGGGCTGCGGTTCCAGGTTCATGGACCATCATCCACTGCTTAGAGATGGTCTTGGGAACCAGGGATTGGGTGAATAAGAAGTCACCAAGGTCAGAACCCTGAGAGCTCTGATATTTAAGGGATGACAGAAAGAGAAGCTACCCCCTGAGAATAAGAAGGAAAAGCCGGGAGTCGGAAGGAAAAGCAAGAGGATGAGGTGAGTGGACACCATGGTAGGAATGAGCTTTATCAGGGCCAAGAGTAATAATTACCACCACTTCATGTGGAGATCTTGCTATATGCCAGACACGGTGCTGAGCACAACATATACATTACCTCATTTAATTCTTGCCACCACTAAAAGGAAGGAACTATATTATCCCCGTTTTACAGATGGGAAAACTGAGATTCGAAGAAGCTAAATGATGTGGCCAACATCTCCCAGCTAGTGAGTGGCAGAGCCCAGATTCAAACTCAAATCTATCTGGCACCAAAGCCTGGACTCTTACTTTTTCTTGAGTTCAGAACATTTTAATATAATTTTTTTGCAACTTTGGGAAAATGTAATATATGTACATAATGAGAAAAAAGATATCTCAGAGAACAAAAGAGTATGCAGTGAAAAGTAAGCCTACCCATCACACCAACCAAGAGCCAGTTGTTCAGCAGAGCATCCAGGTCCTGGCGTCCCACATAGCCCAACGAATGAGCGTGTGTGTTCAAGGGCATACCTGCAAACACGAGCATCCTGGACAAGCTGCTCTGCTCTGCCCTTGGCAGTATTCACCTAATGCTGTACCTTGAAAATTGTTCTATATCAGTCCCAGAGAGCTGACACACTTTTTTTTAAATTCATAAATATTTCAATAGGTATCTCTGAAGGATACATGTTCTTTTTTACCATAACCACAATAACGTTATCATGCTAAATAACAATAATTTCTCCATTCTTGAGCCACGGCGTGAATGAAGCTTGGGCCAAGATGGAACTTTTCATAGAAACGCCACTGAAACACCATATGACTGGGGCTTGGGGTGTGGCTGGTCCTCAGCAACTGCGTCCCCACCTGGCCTGAAAGAAATCGAGTAGACGGAATCTGGCACCCACTGTAGTGCAATCCTGGTTTCTCACCTGCAGAAGGTGGTCATCATGGCTCTCAGGCAGTCATGAGGGGTGACTTCTAGGGAAATGTGTTCATAAAATACCCCAGCTCGGAGAGAAGGCTGTGCACTGACGATGATGATGATACACAACAGCTGTTAACTGTTGGGCTCTTGCTGGAAGCTATCGAACTGACATGATTCTGGGAGCCCACTGTTATCATTGCCCTGGTTTTATAGATAAGGAATCTGGAGCTCAGAGTGGGTAAGTCATCTGCCCAAAGTCACACAGCCAGCATTAGGACCTAGGTCTTTCTGACCCCAGAGGCTAAGCTTTTAACTCTCTCTGCTGGGTTGGCTTGATTCTTGGAGATAAGGTTTGTGATTCTACACCAAAGAAAAGGGTGGAAAAGGGGGAGGCCAGTCAATTAGCCAGCCCTGTGGGCTTTGTGATATGGAACATACAATCCCACCAGGTGGCTGTTTATGCCCACGCCCAGCTGCCCAAGTGGAGAGGTGAGAGGCAGTGCTGCTCGCAGCTGTGGAGTGAGGTCTGGCTTTGGATAAGCGCACCAAAGGCTTCACATTCCAAAGGCTTGAGTCTCTCACTGACGATGGACGGTTAGGCAGCCTGACTGGCCAGAGACAGCTATTTCAGAGCGGCGGTACTACCTCTAACAGCTCACCTGGGGGCTCTTGTCTTTCCTGAGGCCGGTCTTGGAGGAAGCCCTTAACTATATTAGCACAATATATTGTATAACCCAAGAGGTAATAAAGTTGTAAAGGGTGAAATAAAATAAAATAATATTTTTAATAACTTGCATTTCATTTTCTTTATTGTTAGTAAAAAAACATTTTGGCTCTCACTTTTAAAGAGTGCTAATAATAACATTTAGGTAAGATAAGCATAATTGTACTTGATTTTTTTTTAAATCTTGGTTTAATACTTTGATAGAGCTATTTAAAAAAATCATTTCACTTCAATATTTGGGCCTAATGACCCTTTTAACATAACCACAACACCTTTATATACCTAAAAATAATAATTCCTTAATATCATCCAGTATCCAACCTGTTCAAATTCCTTATTATCTCACAAATGTCATGATTGTGCAAGGTTTTTTATTATTAATATTAATCAAGATCCAAATAAGGTATACATTGTGATTTTTTGTTAAATTTTTTATTGAGGTGAAATTCACACAAAATTAATTATTTTAAAGTGAACAGTTCAGTGGCATTTAGTATTCACAGTCTTGTGCAACCACCACCTCTGTTTCGTTCCAATACATTTTCTTGACCCCAAAATAAGACTTCATACCCATTAAGCAATTATTCTCCATTCCCCTCTCCTCCCAGCCCCTGGCCCTCACCAATCTACTTTGTTCCTATGGATTTACTTGTTCTAGATATTTCATATAAATGGAATTATACAATACATGACCTTTTGTGTCTGGCTTCTTCCACTTAGAATACTGTTTTCAAGGTCCATCCACATTGTAGCATAAATCATTACTTCATTCCTTTTTATGGCTGAATAATATTCCATTGCATGAATACACCACATTTTGTTTATCCATTCATCTGTTGATGGACATTCGTGTTTTTTCTACCTTTTGGCTATTGTGACTAATGCTGCTATGAACACAAGCATGTAAATTTTTGTTTAAACTCCTGTTTTCAGTTCTTGTGGGTATATACCCAAGAGAGGAACTGCTGGGTAATTCTATGTTTAACTTTTAGAGAACCCCAAACTTTTCCACAACACCTGCCCCATTTTACATTCCCACCAGCCAGCAATGCATGAGGGACCCAGTTTCTCTACATCTTCCCCAACACTTGTTATTTTCCGTTTTTGTTTTTTTTAATTCTAGCCAGCTGTTATGGATTGAATTGTGACCCCAGTAAATATATGTTTAAATCATAACCTCTATGCTTGTGGTTATAATCTCGTTTGTGAATGGGTTGTCTTTGTTATGTTAATGAGGTAGGATTAGTGTAGGGTGTGTTTTGAGTTAATGTCTTTTGAGATATAAAAGAGGTTAAACAAGAGAGCAGAGGAGAGATGGGGTAAGACAGATGTCAAGATACATGGAGATCTCCAAGGAACCAGGAAGCAGAAGCTGAAGAGACAAGGACCTTTCTCCTGAGCCAGCAGAGAGAGAAAGCCAGTGCTCTGAATGTGGACTTCTAGCTTCCTGAACTGTGAGAAAATAAATTTCTATTTGTTAAGGCCATCCACTTGTCGTATTTCTGTTATAGCAGCACCTAGATAATTAAGATACCATCCTATTGGATGGGAAGTCTATCTCATTGTAGTTTTGATTTGCATTTCCCTGATGATTAATAATGAGCACCTTTTCATGAGCTTATTGGCCATTTGTATGGCTGATATGGTTTTAAAGGTCTTTTAATCTATAGGTTTCTCCCATAGCCTTTCTTTTTTTCTTCCTTTGCGATTTCCTTGTTGGAGAAACCTGGTTGTTTGTCCTGGAGAGTTCCCACATTCCAAACTGTGACAATTGCATCCCCTTGATATATTTTAACATGTTATCAGTCCTCAGTTTTTTGGATAAATTGAGGGGTGGATATAGAGACTCTGATGAGATTCAGATTTGATTTGTGTGTGTGTGTGTGTGTGTGTGTGTGTGTGTGTGTGTGTGTGTGTGTATGAAAGAGAGAGAGAGACTATTAGGAAGTGTTGTGTGTTTATTTTTTTGTTTGTTTTTCTGAAACATCTGTTGGTTACTGTTACAGATTGAATTGTGTCCCCCAAAAATGTGTATCAATTTGGCTGGCCATGAATCCCAGTATTGTATGATTGTCCACCATTTTGTCATCTGATGTGATTTTCCTATGTGTTGTGAATCCTACCTCTATGATGCTAATGAAGCAGGATTAGAAGCAATTATGTTAATGAGGCAGGACTCAATCTACAAGATCGGACTGTGTTTTAAGCCAATCTCTTTTGAGATGTAAGAGAGAGAAGCAAGCAGAGAGACTTGGAGACCTCATACCACCAAGAAAGCAGCGCCAGGAGCAAAGCGCATCCTTCGGACCCAGGGTCTCTGTGCTGAGAAGCTCCTTGACTGGGGAAGACTGATGACAAGGACATTTCCCCAGAGCCAACAAAGACAGAAAGCCTTCCCCTGGAGCTGGTGCCCTGAATTTGGATTTCTAACCTCCTAGACTGTGAGAGAATAAATTTGTTTGTTAAAGCCATCCACTTGTGGTATTTCTGTTATAGCAGCACTAGATAACTAAGACAGTTAACACTACTGATAGCTACTTGTCATCAGAGAAAAGGTCAGTAAATCTGGAACACATAACTTTTTGTAAAAGAAAAAATGCAAAACTGATGTTTAAGTTAGACAGCCCTTTTAGATTCTTTGCCTTGAGATAACCAATGAGCTTTTCTACGGTCAAAAAAAAAATTTTTTTTTTTCATAGTCATTGCCCTTCTCATTAAAAAACACTGAAAGATTCAACTGTTTAAAGTAGTATTTGTGCATCTTTTGGCTTCTTCCTTTGGGGCAGGAGCCTATCCAGGAATGATACAGTGGATGAGTTTCCTGTGTGCTTCTGCTGTCTTGGTAACCACATCCCAGCATCCTTGTTTATCCAGTCCAAAGCTGCAGCTCCATCAGTAATTGTATTCATGCAGGTGTTGTTGTTGTTTTTCATGAATCATTGTTTTTATTAAATGAGCCACGTAGTGCACACCTATGCTCATTGCAGCACTGTTCACAGTAGCAAAAAAATAGAAGCTACCTAAGTATCCATCAACGAATGAATGGATAAGTCAAATGTGGTACATACATACAATGGAATACTACCCAGCAATAAAGAAAAAATGAATTCCTGAAAATCTTACAACCTGGATGAACCTGGAGGACATTATTGTGTTGAGCAAAATAAGTCGATCACAAAAAAATTATTGTACATTCTCACTTTTATGAAATGACATGAATAGGTAAATATACAGAAACTAATGGTCATTAGTGGTTACCAGAGGTGGAAGAGAAAGAAAAGGGAGAAGTAATCCTTAGGTAGTAGTCACTTTTTGTTTATAGAAGTGGGAAAGGTGGCATTGAATACGGGTGAAGTTTGCACAGCATGACCAATACAACCAGTACCAATAAGGTTCACAGAGGGAAAAGGGATAAATGGGCAAATGCTAGGTTGTGTATAGTTTTGCAACAATAACAACAATGAAAAAAAAAGGTCGGGGCTACAGATGCTAATTAGACATAACCAATCAGCTTGTGGGTATAATTCTGTTGGTTTGGGGGCTTAGGTCTGTGGTTTCTTGGGACAAACAGTCAATTGGCATAATACAGTTCTTAAACTTTAGGATCCGCCTCCCAGTATGGTGAGGAGTATCTGGGGTCTTAAAAGCTTACAAATGGCCATCTAAGATACAACTATTGGTCTTTATTCATCTGGAACAAAAGAGATAGAAGAAAAGCCAAAAATCAGAAAACTGGACTACAGGACTAACTGTCTACATGAACCGTTGCCTCCTCCACCTTGAGACCAGAACTAGATGGTGCCTGGCTACTACTGCTGAACGTTCTGATCAGGAACATAATAGAGAAATCCTGATAAAAAGGAAGGACAGTGTGGAGCAGAACTTCAAATTCCTGAAGAATCCAGCCTTACTGGACCTATTGAGTCTGGAGGAGTCCCTGAGACTATGGCCCTGAGTTGATCTTCAAACCTTAAATTGAAACTATCCCCTGAAGTCACCTTTAATTGAAACTAAGTAGCAGTTTAGGCCGAAGAGTAAAGCTTGTCACCGGTGAGTATCACATTACCTTAAAACAACAACAACAGAAGTATCTATATAAGACCAAAGGGTCAACAGCTATTTTATAGCATAGATGAGAAGGTTGGGAGGTGGGGAATTAAGTAAATGGAAATGAAACAATAGGAGAGAAATAATGAGAATGTTGACACAATGTGAGGAATGTATCCAATGTCACTGATCATTGTGTCCAGAAACTGTGGAATGGGAGGAGGTTTTGCTGTGCATATTTTCACAAAAAAACAAAAAATGAGCCTCTTACTGCTAAGGCTACATTTTCTCGAGTTCATCTTTGCTTTGGGGATTCACCAAAATTAAAGAGCAGTACTTGGGTCTTTCATTATGGAAGCAGAATGTAGCAAACGCCAGAAGCCAAGAAGTGTTAAAAAGCATTTGTAACATCCATCCAACTGTACAGCACACGGCATACTTTGTCCTAATATGTATTCCTTCAGCCATGATTTCTGGTTGCTTTCCAAAAATATTTGCTGATAAAGAAATACATTTTATTTTCTTGCCAGATTTTTTTTTTTTTTTTTTTTTTTTTTTGGCTATAGTTTTACTACAGACATTTTTACCACAGCAGGAAGAACTAATGATTCCCAATGGTATGTAAGTTTCTGCTTTTGCGATTAAGAAACCTCAAAAAGGCTTCAAAACATTTATGATTAAGTTTAAAGAAATTTTATAAAGTACCAGATTGAGTATGACCACAATTTTAAACACCACTGGAAAAAAAGTAGAGGTTTGTCTGGGCATTAGATTTTTACATGCTTTGCTCCCTGGGATGGCTTCATGTAATATAGCCTAAGTTCTCAAGTCCCGTCTTCACCTAGGGCGAGATTCTTCATTTAAAGAGACAGGCTGCAAATCCCCATTTCGAATAAGCTTCTGGATCAGTTCAAGTGCTGGGAATGCGAGAAGTGTCAGCTCTGACATTTTCTTGTGTTATCACTTCTGTCTTCTGCTTGTATCATTACTGTTACCCTCATCTATTCTTTTATTTCTCTTAGATGGTTTCATTATTCTTCAACAGCTTTATTACAGTATAACTGACATAAAATAAACTGCACATACTTAAAGTGTACCATTTGATGAGTCTTGAAGTATGTATAGACCCGTGAAATAATTATCACAATCAATATAAGGAATATTTCCATCACCCTCAAAAGTTTTCTGTGCCCATTTGCAACCCATTCTTCTTTCCGGCCCTCCCCACATCCCCATCCCTGCCATCCCAGCCATCCCCAGGCAACCACTGATCTTTCTGTTACTATAGTTTGCATTTTCTAGAATTTTTGTAAGTTGAGTCATACAGGAGTACTCCCGGTCTGTCTTCTTTCATTCAGCCTACTTATTTTGAGATTCAGAAATGTCATTGAGTATATCAATAGTTCATTCCTTTTTATTGTTCAATAGTATTTTGTTGTATGGATATATCACAATTTGTTTCTCTGTTCACCTGTTGATGGAGATTTGGGTTATTTCCAAAAGGCTCTAACAGATAAAGCTACTGCATTCGTTTCTTATTACTACCATAACAAGTTACCACAAACTTCATGGCTTAAAACAGCACAAAGGAGGTCAGATGTCTGAAATCAGTCTCACTGGTCTAAAGTCAAGGGATTGGCAGAGCTCTAGGGGAGAATTTGTTCCCTTGCCTTCTCCAGCTTGTAAAGGCTGCCCACATTCCTTGGTTCATAGTTCCACATCGCTCCATCCTCAGCTTCTGTCATGTGTCTTTCTCTGACTCTGACCCTCCTGTCTTCCTCTTACAAGGACTCTTGTGATTACATTGGGCTCACCCAAATAATTCAGGATAATCTCCCGTCTCAAAATCCTTAGTATAGTCACACTTGCAAAGTCCCTTTGGCTACATAAGGTAACATATTCATAGGTTCTCGGGATTAGGACGTGGACCTCTTGGGGGGCCATTAGTCTATCACAGCTGATATGAACATGTATGTACAAGTATTCGTGTGGACACATGCTTTCATTTCTTTAGGAGAAGAATAGTTGGGTCATATGGTAGTTGTATACTTAACATTTTAAGAAACTGCAAAACTATTTTTCAAAGTGGTTGTACATTTTAGTGACTAATGAGGAGCCCTGGTGGTGCAGTGGTTAAATGCTTGACTGCTAACCAAAAGGTCGGTGGTTCAAACCCACCAGCCACTCTGCGGCAGAAAGATGTGGCAGTCTGCTTCTGTAAAGCTTTATTTGGAAACTCTACTGGCATAGTGGTTAACAGCTCAGCTGCTAACCAAAAGGTCGACAGGTCGAATCCACTAGCCACTCCTTGGCAACCCTATGGGCAGTTCTACTCTGTCCTGTACGGTCGCTATGAGTTGGAATCGACTCAATGGCAACAGGTTTGGTTTTTTTGTTTGTTCGTTTGTTTTTAGTGACTAATGATGTTGACCACCTTTTCATATGTTTATTTGCCATGCATACGTCTTCTCTGGTAAAATGTCTATTCAAATCTTTTCGCTCATTTTTAAAGCTAGATTGTTTGTCTTCATATTCTTGAGTTGTATTTTTTATACATTTTAGATACAAGTTACTGGATGTATTTTTGGCAAATATTCTCTCCCAATCTGTGGCTTGCCATTTCATTTAACAAAATTCAACACCCGTTTATGAACGAAAAACAACTCTCAGTAAACTAAGAACAGAAGGGAAATTTCTCAACCTAATAAAAAGTATCTACAAAAATTCTGTAGCTAACATCATACTCAGTGGTGAAAGAATGAATGCCTTCCTCCTTTCCCCTAGGATCAAAAATAAGGCAAGGCTTTCTGCTGGTACCAATGCAACAAGGTAAGAAAAAATAAAAGTCCTACTGGAAAGGAAGAAATAAAACTATCTTTCTTTGCAGACCATATTATTGTCTACATAGAAAATCCCAAAGAATCTACAAAAAAAAAAAAAAAGGTACTAGAATTAATAAGGGAGCTTAGCAAGGTCATAAATAAGGTCAATACAAAAGTCAATTGTATTTCCGGTTACTAGCTGTATTAGTTACCTATTGCTACATAACAAATTACCCCAAAATATAGCCTCTTAAAACAATAATAAACTTTCATTATCTCAAACAGTTTCCATGGATCAGGAATTTGACAGTGGCTGAGGTGGGACACAGGATTTCTCAAAGTTGCAGTCAAGACATTGGCTGGGACTGCAGTCATCTGAAGGCCTGACTGGGGCTGGAGGATCTGCTTCCAAGATGACTCACTCTTGTGGCTGGCAAGTCAGTGCTGGCTTTTGGCAGGAGGCCTCAGTTCCTTGCTACATACACCTCTCCGTAAGGCTACTTGAATGTCCTCACAACCAAAAGAGAACAAGGCAGAACCTGCAGTGTCTTTTACAGCCTAGCCTCGAAAGTCACAATCTGTCATTTCTGCAATATCCTCTTGGTTACATAGGTCAGTCCTACTCAGTGTGAAAGGGAGTGAATACCAGGAGACAAGAATCATTGAAGGCCATCACAGAGGCTTGCTACTGCCCCAGCAATGAGAATTGGACAATGAAATTTTTTAAAGTACCACTTATAATACCACCAAATAAATCACACAAAATTCTTGTGTGAAAATCTAACAAAATAAACACACATTGGTACCAGTGACGTTTTGCCACTCATCAGCTATTGCACGAAAATGGTGCATTTTTTACTTTTTTAATTAAGGAAAGAATTCCTTTGCATTGAAACCGAAACATTTAAGAATCAACCCCAAATGACTTGGCATATTCTATGACAACATAAGGGACTGAAATGCTAAACTTCAACTTTATTTTCTACTAAAGTTTTTTTATATTATTAGTGGATTTCAAAAGTGACCTTTCACCAAGTCAAATGAAATAGGGCCTTTATTGTCCTTTAACCTGGGACAGAGTTTCTCCTTCCTCATACCTGTTACCATCAAGGCAATTTCAATTCATAGCAACCATATGGGACAGAGTAGAACTGCGTCATAGGGTTTCCAAGGAGCGGCGGGTGGATCCAAACTGCCAACCTTTTTGTTAGTGCTCTTCCTTCCTCACAGCAGTGGGTTAATGTGGTTTGCCCAAGAGTTGGTTCTTTACCCATCTGAAGGAGTTGATACATTGTGAAGTACTTTGTAAACTTCTGATTGCAAAAGTATTCAAATTATCAAATGCTAATACCTTACATTCTAAAGCAAGAGTCAGCAAACTGCAACTGTTGGTTCAAAATTGGGCCCTCCGCCTGTTTTTGCAAATAAAGTTTTATTGGAACACAGTCGTGTGCATTCATTTATGTATTCTCTATAGCTCCTTTCACTCTACAATGGCATAATTGAGTACTTGCAACAGAGACCGTACGGCAGACAAAACCTAAAATATTTACTATCTGATTCTTTATAGGAACATCTTTCTGTGTATACTTGTCCTAGAGTAATTCAGCCTTTATTTAAAAAAAAAAAAAATCTACTTCTTTTGTGAGGAATACTTGCCAGGGGACTAATAGATAAATACACATGTAACCTGTTTATCTGCTGGTCAATCTTCCAGCAAGATCAACTTTCAAATCATATTCTTAAACTGGACATAAAGGGGGAAAAGCATCTTTAGGGACAAGAAATCACTGTTACAAAGACCTTATGCTAAATTATAATGTCTTTTAAAAATGCAATTCAAATAAATGTATTTGGTTTCTTAGTCCAAAGCATTTTAACCAAAAAAACAAATAAACACCCGTTGTCGTTGAGTTGATTCTGACTCACAGCAGCCCTACAGGACAGAGTAGAACTGCCCCCATAGGGTTTCCAATCTTTACAGAAGCAGGCTGCCACATCTTTCTCCTGAGGAGAATCTGGTGGGTTTGAAACGCCAGCCTTATGGTTAGCAGCCAAGGGGTTAACCACTGTGCCACCAGCGCTCCTCAAAGCATTTTATTGGCCATATATTGGGGGTGGGAGTGGGGATGGGGAGAATAGGGCTGAAGAAGGGTACTGTTTGAAGTAGACCATGGCCACAAAGGAAGTGTGGGCTGGCGGCCTGATATTAAAGCAATAGTAATCTAAAGAATAAGACAATTTTATCAAAGCACTGGATGATAATATTTATAATAGTGCTAAGCTGTCTAGAAAAGATTAACCATGTCTAAGAGCCTCTATTCAAGAGGGCTGAGATAGCTTTTTACGACTGATAGTAAAAGCACAAAACTTTAGAATTTAAAGGATTTGCTTTGGTTATCTGGGGAATTAACTTATGTTGAATAATTAGTATTATTCTTAAGATGTTGTCTTAAAAAGACCTATGGTATTCATACATTGCATTGTCACTTGTCACCAATCAAACGGTCAGGATAGATAGAGCTTATGGTATTGAATACCCTTACATTTTATAACATGATTCTTATTAACAACCTACTTATTGGATCCATGTTGAGAAGGCAAATATTGATATTTTAACTTGCCCTAATTATACAAAAACAGGCCATGGTGTAAATGTGCCACCATCTTTTGCTGGGACATGTCCCTGTGTGCCATCTTGGAAAGGCAGTATAGCATAATGATTGAAAGCGGAGGATTTTTGTTCAGCTGCCTAGCTTTAAACCCTGGCTCTGCCACTTACTAACTGGGCAACTTGCTTAACTTCTCTGGCCCTCAGTTTCCTCATTACTAAGGTGGGGATAATAATAGCATCTGCCTCATAGGCTTGTTGTAAGGATTTGATGAAGTAGTGCATGTAAAGCACTTGCAGTGCCCAGACACAAACTGAAAGATCATTGGCTATTTGTGTTGTTGTTGTTAGGTGCTGTCAAGTCAGTTCCGACTCATGGCGACCCCATGTACAACAGAACGAAACACTGCCCAGTCCTGCACCAGCCTCACGATTGTTACTATGCTTGAGCCCATCGTTGCAACCTCTGTGTCAATCCATCTCATTCAAGGTTTTCCTCTTTTTCACTGAGCCTCTACCAAACATGACATCCTTCTCTAGGGACTGGCCTCTCCCTATAGGGCTTCCAATAGGGTTTCCTTAGAAGTGAGGATGGCAAGACTTCATCTCACGTCCAAAGTACGTGAGATGAAGTCTTGCCATCCTCACTTCTAAGGACCTTTCTGGCTGTATTTGTGTAGTATTAGTTATTATTAGTATTTCAGCATGTATGCCCCCTGCTGGTTCTGAAGAAAGCAATGCATTTACTTATTAGCTTTGGTGACTTGCCATAAATAAAAATCGGGGTCATTTAAAAAAATTTTTTATTGTACTTTAGATGAAGGTTTACAGAACAAATAGTTTCTCATTAAACAGTTAGTACACATATTGTTTTATGACATTGGTTAACAACCCCACAACATGTTAACACTCTCCCTTCTCAACCCTGGGTTCCCTATTACCAGCTTTCCTCCCCCGTCCTGCCTTCTAGTCCTTGTCCCTGGACTGTTGTGCCCCATTAGTCTCATTCTGTTTCATGGGGCTGTCTAGTCTTTGGCGGGTCATTCTTCTGCGGCAGAAGCTCCACCTGCTTGGCCACAGGCTCAACTTCCTGTACCTGCCCCTGACAAGTCGTGTCCATCTGCAAAAGAGAGGCCTGTAACTACAAGTTCCAAACCAGTAATGTCTTCCCAAGATCGGCAGTAAGCCGGAGACCTTGTTGGAGGTCCTGGTGGCCAGACCACAGTTTCATCTGTCTCCTCCACCAAAGTGGACTTCTCTGCCACTCCTTACGGGGACAGCACAAGCCATCTCACCTCCGCGCGGCCCGGAGCTCTCGCGGCCCCTCCGCCCACGGGCTGCACTGCCGCCATCCCCACTCTGCCACGCGGCCTGACAGTTCCTGGGTCCCTGGCTCATTTCCTGCCGCCTAACATCTGACTCCCATGAGCAGGGGTCCCGCTAGCGCGCTAGCAGACTCCACCCGTAGCATTCCGGGCGACTCGGTGGATTTGCAAAACACAGGGTTGTGATTCCAACCCTGGCAGCACCTCGGCCAATCGGAGCTGGCCACGGCGAGAGGCGGCGCCTTCGTCCAATCGCCTCTTTCCGACAACTCCCCGCCAGCCCAGGCTCAGGTGGAAGCAGCCAATGAGACCCCCGGAAAAAAAGAGGGCGGGGAAAACGGAAGGGGTGAGGTCAAAAGACCCCGCCTTACACACTGCGAGTGGAGGTTCTGGGCATGCGTGAGGGAGCCTGAGGCGGTAAGGCGGTGGCGGTATCCGCGGTGGTGCCTGTCATTAATTCTTTGCATGAATCTTTTTAATTGCATGAATCTTTTTAAACCCCTTGTCCACACTGTGAGAGTTAGTTTCGTTAAAACTAAACATACTGCACTGATTCACTTTTCCAAGCACTGAAGGTGGCACCACATTATCTAACACAGACTGAGGGAGGGCGCCTGGCTCAAGCTGTATAAGAAGCATTCAAAAACCCATTGACCTCGAGTAGATTCCAACTCATAGCAACCCAGTAGGACAGAATAGAACTGCTCCATAGGGTTTCCAAGGCTGTAAATCGTTACGGAAGCAGACTGCCACATCTTTCTCCCGTGGTAGAGGCTGGTGGGTTTGAACGACCACCTTTCAGTTAGCAGCTGAGCTCTTAACCACTGTGCCACCAGGGCTCCTTCATAAGAAGAAGCATTAGTAAAGTTAATGTCGCTCTGACTTTTTTTAGAATAAAGATAAACATTAGTAGAAGATCATATTTTCTTCTCGCATTTCAATGGATCAGTTCGCATTGTCCCCCAGAGTACCAGTGACTCACCTCTGAGACTCTGCCCTAGGAAGCTTCCTTTTGTTGTCTGGGGGCGGGGGGGGGGGGGGAGGCGGCAAATGTGTCCATAAACTCTACAGACAGACTGCCTGGACTTGAGTCCTGTCCCTGTCACATACTTTCAGAGTGATCTTGGACAAGTTAATTTACATCTCTGTGCTTTGTCCTCATCTTTAAGATAAGATTAACAGTATCTATCTCAGAATTTCAATGAGGATCAAATGAATTAATATGAAAGTGCTTAGAACAATGTGTAACCCATAATAAGCAGTTAATAAATGATGTCACTTTGAGGAGTAAAGGGCACCTGACCCAAGCCATGGTATTTTCAATTGCCTCATATGCGTGCAAAAGCTGGACAATGAATAA
This sequence comes from Dugong dugon, assembly GCA_030035585.1. Classification (NCBI taxonomy): domain Eukaryota; kingdom Metazoa; phylum Chordata; class Mammalia; order Sirenia; family Dugongidae; genus Dugong; species Dugong dugon. The sequence continues at coordinate 76,017,963 of CM057471.1, forward strand.
GGAAGACCAAAGAAGAATTGATGCCTTTGAATTATGGTGTTGGCGGAGAACATTGAATATACCACAGACTGCCAGAAGAACAAACAAATTTGTGCTGGAAGAAGTACGGCCAGAATGCTCCTTAAAAGCAAGGATGGCAAGACTTCGTCACACATACTTTGGGCATGTTATCAGGAGGGACCAGTCCCTGGAGAAGGACATCATGCTTGGTAACGCAGAGGGTCAGCGAAATGAGGAAGACCCTCAATGAGATGGATTGACACAGTGTCTGCAACAATGGGCTCAAACATAGCAACGATTATGAGGATGGCACAGGACCAGACAGTGTTTTGTTCTCTTGTTCATAGGGTCGCTATGACTCGGAACAGACTCGACAGCACCTAACAACAGCAACAAAATAATGATGATGTTGAATAAGTGGGTATAGTTCTAGAGCAGTTAGGGCCTCGCTAGTGTTATCTGTCCTTCTTTATTAATTATAGTCTTTGGAGTCAGACAAACCCAGTTCCAAATTAGTCCCCCAAGTGTGAGCCTTTCATAAAATTTACTTAAAATCTCTGATCCTTGGTTTTCTCCACTGTAAATGAGAGTTGGTGTAAGGATAAAATGACAGAAATGAATATAACTTGCTTGACATAGTGTAAGACACACAGTAGTAAGTGAGAATTGTAATGGAGACTACCATGTGTTCACCAATCCTCATTTCCTTCTCCTTCAGGACATACTACTATCCTATAATTCCCAGCCTCCTGTGCGGTTAGGCAGGGCTACAAGACTGAGTTCTGGTCAATGTAATGTGGACAGAGGTGCATACTTCCAGGCCTGCCTTCCTCCCCAGTCAGTTTCCCGACTGCGGAGCTGGAAGTGATAGTGGAACCAGAAGATGGAAGGTTCCAGAATCCCTGCAGTACCACCTACAGCAGAGTGGTTCAACTAGGAAAACCCCCTTGAGACTGCCGTGCCAAGGAAAAGGAAATTTTTATTGTGATGCACCCTAGAAATGGTGGGCACAGCCGTCAGCCAAGCTAATACAGAGCCATTTCTATTATTACTATAACATTGCCATTAGTATCCCTCAACATTTCTGGCCCCAGCTGGCACAAGATTAATTGTGCTTTTGAGAGTGTATTGTGTTGTGATGATGTCTTAAATGTGTGCACACTGCTCCTCAACAAGATTCTAAGTCCCACTTTGAGTTGTGTTTATTTTACGACCCCTCACAACTGGCCCTGTGGCCCACCTCCGCAGGGTCTGTATTAGTGTCCTAGAGCTGCCACAACAAAATACCACAGCCTAGGATAACATCTTCAAAGACCCTACTTTCAAACAAGATTATGTTTACAGGTGCAGGGGTTAGGACCTCAACATATCTTTTTTATGAGACACAATTCAATCTGTAACTGTGCCCAGTTCCTCAAACAATGCCTGTGGAATGACAAAAGGGTTAAATATTCATAGGTGAGGTGCAAAGGTTGTTTCTTATTCATTGCATCAGTGGCCCACCTTTTTTTCTCCTCCCTTCTCTTTTCCTTTTTACGGGTTCTTTTGTACATTCACTCACTGATTTAGCAAATATTTATTGAGCTTCTAGTCTGTGCCAGGTACTGTGTTAAGACTCAGGCATATAGCAGTGAACACGTAAACACAGTCTCTTTCCAAGGATCTTATAGTCTAATGGGAAAGTAAGAGAAGTAAATAGTGTATTCAGTGAAAAACACTGGCCCATAAGCTCTGTGAGCATCATGTCTGTCTTATAAACCATGGCATCTCTGGGCCTGGTATAGAACAAGTGATGGAGTAAGAAAATTGGTGCTATGGTGGTTTAGAGGTGGGTACTGATAGGGAAGGGCTCTTGAAGGAGGTGATGGCCAAGCTAAGTCCTAAGGTTGAGTGGGATTCACCTACACAAAGGAGATTGTGTGGAAATGGGGGGACTTTATTCAAGGCAAAAGGAACAGCACGTACCAAGATCTGGAAATAAGAAAAAGGCCACATTCTTGGAACTTCAAGTCATCACACTGGTAGATGGCTTCGGAAGGGGGAGGAGGTGAGAGATGTGGCTAGAGAGGTAAGAAGTGCCAGATCATATCCAAGAATGCTGAGGAGCTTGGCCTGAGGCACTAATAAAGACCTGGCTAGACTGGTAGCTGGTATTTCCCGGGTTAACTCCTCCACTGAAAAGAATGAAGAGTAACCATGGGAGCAAATCAGCTCAGCCTCTCAAAGCTGGGGCGGGAACTGAGCACCTGGGAAAAGCTACTGCTTGCCACTCCAGAACAGCATGTAGATCCTGACCTGTGAGAACACAGCCCAGGGAAGCCCAACTGTCTCATTATTCTTGCTGTATTTTAGATTCCACACCTGGGTCCCGCTGGTGTGTCATTCCCCCTCTGGCTGTTGTTTGTGCCTGGTTCTCCACTGGGATGATGGCAGTCTGTAGCACAGTAGCACGAGCCCTTATGCTCTCCATGATCAGCATCCATCAGTCTTAATGTGTCCTTTTTAGAACAACTTTGCAATTAGCCGATAACCCACTGGCCCAGGCAAGTGGGCTAGAATATGTCTTCATTCGGCTTATCGGCTAAGAAATAAACAAGAGATTCATATAGGCTGCTTAGTTATTTGAACTTATTTACAACATTTTCTTAAATTTTCCTTTAGTTATTTCTCTCTTTTTGTCTTGATCTAACCCTGGACCAAGAATTTTGCCATGAAACACATTCAGTATGTATGGTGAAATGAATTTCTTTATGTGGCCTTTTGCCTTGGTTCTTTGGAAAAACAGCTTGAGAGATTTTCCCCCTAAGTCGTGAGGAGTCATCTTTGCTCTAGTTTTCTACCCTAGAGGCTTTGTTACTTTTGTCCAGGTCGATTGACATTTCCTGAGTAAACTGTAAACAACTTGATGGTTTCATACTTTTTGTCTGGTCCTGGGCCGCAGTCTACCCTGTGATTGGGATTGGTGCAAAGATTGGTCAATAGACTATGCAAATGAGGTGACTATAGCCTACTATACAAATGAAGTGTCTGTGGCCTACTGATAGGGGATTGGTGAGTTTGTGCCCCCTCCCCGCCACTGGGAGTAGCCATGCCTTGAAATTGACAGGGAGTTGTCTGTGTGTATATATGTATATGTATATATATACTTATACACGCAGCCAACCCCACAGAGTTCATTCTGGTTCCAACCCTGCTAAGAATTTGCATTTCTAACAAGTTCCCAGGAAGTTATACATAAGAATCACCTGGGGATCTTGTTAAAATGTGAATTCTGATTCAGTGTATCATTTGCACTGATAGCAAAGGCCCTCAGGAAGCTGAGAAAGCTGTCCTGCACTGAAGAAGGGAGGCTTTGCCTATATGCTTCCTGATCTTGATCCTGAGTTGTAGCCTGTTGATCCTGATCCTGAGTTGTACCCTGTTGCTTCCTTAATAAACCATTAACAATAAGTATGGTCTGTGAGTTCTATGTGGCCATTGCAATAGATTATCAAACCCAGAAGAGAGGTAAAGAGTGCCATGGGAAGGATGACTGGTGTCAGAACTGGTAAAAAGTTTGGAGGGTGGAGGTATGTCTGATTTCCACCTCATAGAAATCAGCCTTGGGCTGATATTTTTTTTTTTTTTTTTTTTTTTTGGCTTTAACAAAGAGAAGTTTCTTCTGTCACAGTCCAGTAGGCTACAAGTCCAAATTCAGGGCATCAGCTCCAGGAGAAGGCTTTCTCTCTCTGTTGGCTCTGAAGGGAAGTCTTTGTGATGCATCAGTCTTCCCTTGGTCTGGGAGCATCTCAGCGCAGGAACCTCAGGTCCAAAGGACATGCTCTGCTCCCAGCACTGCTTTCCTGATGATGTGAGGTTCCCGTGTGTCTCTGCTCACTTCTGTCTTTTATATCTCAAAAGATACTGGCTTAAGATACTATCTAATCTTGTAGACCTCATCAGTATAACTGCCACTAATCCATCTTATTACATCATAGTGATAGAGTTTTCAGCACACAAGGAAATCTCATCAGATTACAAAATGGTACACAATCATACAATACTGAGAATCATGACCCAGCCAAGTTGACAGATATTTTGGGGGGACACAATTCAATCCATGACATTGACGTTTATGCATTTCATTTCATTTTTGATGATTTACAATTTTCCTAGATTCGTTTGTCGTACATTCCATGTTCCGATTGTTAATAAATGTTTGCAGTTCTTTCTTCTCGTTTTGAATCATGCCATGTCAGCAAATGGAAGTCCCAAAAGCTTGACTCCATCCACATCATTAAGGTCAACTCTACTTTGAGGAGGCAGCTCTTCCCCAGTTGTATTTTGAGTGTCTTCCAACCTGAGGGGTTCGTTCATGTTTCGGTGCTATATCAGACAATGTTCTGCTGCTGTTCATAAGGTTTTCCCTGGCTAATTCTTTTCAGAAGTAGACTGCCAGGTACTTCTTCCTAGTCTGTTTTTTTGAATTGTACTTTATATGAAGATTTACAGAACAAATAGTTTCTTATTAAACAGTTAGTACATATATTGTTTTATGACAATGGTTGACAATCCCACAATGTGTCGACACTGTCCCTTCTCAACCTTGGGTTCCCTATCACCAGCTTTCCTGTCCCCTCCTGCCTTCTAGTCCTTGTTCTGGACTGTCGTGCCCCATTAGTCTCATTTGCGGCTGTCTAATCTTTAGCTGAAGGGTGAACCTCGGGAGTGACTTCATTACAAAATAAAAGGGTGTCCATGGGCCATACTCTCGGGGTTTCTTCAGTCTCTGTCAGGCCAGTAAGTCTGATCTTTTTTTGTGAGTTAGAATTTTGTTCTACATTTTTCTCCAGCTCTGTCCAGGACCCTCTGTTGTGATCCTTGTTAGGGCAGTCAATAGTGGTAGCCAGGCACCATCTAGTTGTGCTAGACTCAGTCTAGTGGCGGCTGTGGTAGTTCTGGTCCATTAGTCTTTTGGACTAATCTTTCCCTTGTATTCTGTTTTCTTCATTCTCCCCTGCTCCCGAAGGGGTGCCAGTGGGATATCTTAGATGGCTGCTCACAGGCTTTTAAAACGCCAGACACTGCTCACCAAGGTAGAATGTAGAACATTTTCTTTATAAACTGTGTTATGCCAATTGAGCTAGATGTTCTCTGAGACCATGGTCCCCACAGCCCTCTGCCCAGCAATTCGGTCCCTCAGAGAATTTGGTTGTGAGCTTCCATGACCTTTCCTTGTACAAGTTGTGCTGGCTTCCCCAGTATTGTGTACTGTCTTACCCTTCACCAAAGTTTCCACTTATCTATTGTCTATTTAATATTCCCCTCCACCCCTCCCATCCCTTGTAACCAACAAAGATTGTTTCTTTTTGTGTGTAAACCTTTTCATGAGTTTTTACAGTAGTGGTCTCATACAATGTTTGTCCTTTTGTGATTGATTTATTTCACTCAGCACAATGTCCTCCAGTTTCATCCATGTTATGAGATGCTTCCCAGATTCATCACTGTTCTTTATCATTGTGTAGTACTCCACTGTGTATATGTACCATAGTTTGTTTATCGATTCATCTGTTGATGGACATCTAGGTTGTTTCCATCTTCTTGCTGTTGTGAACAATGCTGCAGTGAACATGGTTGTGCATATGTCTATTCATGTGATAGCTCTTATTTCTCTAGGATATATTCCTAGGAGTGGGATTTCTGGATTGTATTTATTTCTATTTCTAGCTTTCTAAGGAAGCACCATATCATTTTCCAAAATGGTTGTATCATTTTGTATTCCTTGTACTGATCTTGATTCATATTATCCCCCCTGAAGTTAGACAGGTTCTGATTCTACTATTACTATTCCTGTCATTTTACAGTATGGCACAGTGGTTAAAAGCACAAGTAACTAGTCCAGACAGCTAGTAAGGACCAGATTCAGGAGTTGAACCCATTTTTGTCTCAGTTATCTAGGGCTGCTGTAACAGAAATACTACAAGTGAATGACTTTAACAAAGAGAAGTTTATTTTGTCACAGTCTAGTAGGCTACAAGTTCAAATTCAGGTCAGCTTCAGGGGAAAGCTTTCTCTCTCTGTTGGTTCTAGAGAATGGTACTGGTCATCAATCTTCCTGTAGTCTAGAAGCATCTCAACACAGGAACCTCGGGTTCAAAGGACATGCTCTGCTCCTGGTGCTGCTTTCTTGGTGGTATGAGGTCCCCTACTCTGCGCTTCCCTCTCCTTTTATCTCTTGTAAGATAAAAGGTGGTGCAGGCCAACCCCCCCCCCCCCCCCGCCCCAGGAAACTCCCTTTACATTGGATCAGGGATGTGACCTTACCAAGGGTGTTACAATCCCACCCTAATCCTCTTTAACATAATCTAATCTTGTCTCATTAACCACAGGCAGAGTTTAGGATTTACAACACATAGGAAAATTACAATCACAAAATGGAGGACAACCACACAATACTGGGAATCGTGGCCTAACTAAGTTGACACATATTTTTGGGTGACACAGTTCAATCCATGACAGACACCCTGAGTGAAGAAAACCAAAGACTCAAGGAAGCAATTAGTCCAAAGGGGTAATGGCCCACATGAACCACAGCCTCCATTTGCCTGAGAACAGAAGAATTAGATGGTGCCTGGCTATCACTACAGACAGCTCTGCTCTGACCAGGAATACAGTAGAAGGTCCCAGTTAGAGTGGGAAAAAAAATGTAGAACAAAATTCAAGTTCACAAAAAAGACCAGACTTACTGGTCCCTTCTCACTTTTCTGACAACATATTTATACGAGGTTGCATTTTCTTCACATACTTCAGCCAAGATGACATATCACAACAGATTGAATTCAGAAGTAGCTGTGAGAATCCAGCTGTTTTCTATTAAGCCAGACATTAAAGGATTTACAAAAATTTAAAACAATGAAATTTTTTCTTGGTTAAAAAAAAAAAAGTCTTGGAAAATAGAAGTATTTTCCGTAAAAGCATAGTATTTATGTTAACATGTAACAGGTTCATTGTTATTTTTAAATAAATTAAATAATAAATACAATTTTCTCAGTTTTATTTCTAGTATGGTAAATGTGGACAAATACAACTCACATAAACAAAATCTTATTAGGGTTCTCTTAAGTGTGAAAAGAGGGTCTAATACCAAAAAGTTTGAGAACTGCTGATTTAGAGTGTTGACTATGTGCCAGAAGCACTTCCCACCTTTCCTCCTCTTCCACCGGTGTCGTTCCCCTAGGTAAAAATGGAGAGCAAATTTATAAGAACTAGGTGTGATTTGAAGAGAAGGTGCCAGGGCTCCATGCCCAGAACATCGTGTGTCATTGAGCCCCTCCAAAGAGACTTTGCTTTTAGCCACTGAGAGTTCATTGCTAAGACTCAGATGCTGTCTTTCCTGGTATAAGCAAGAGGTCTGAGCAGGGCCCCCTGCTGCCGGTTCAGATGCTGGAGCTTGTATTTTTAGCTCAAGGCTCTCATTCCTGTTGGAATGCACATTCCCTCAGATGGGGCCACTTTTGCAACAGCCACCAGCCAGCCTGTGGTCCCCTCCCAGGGCCCAGACACTGCCCGCTCCGTGCCTTTGTTCAAGTTGGCCTCCATCTGGAATGCTCTTCCCCAATATCCTCTGATTAAAACCACTGTTCCTTCAAGGACTGGCTTCAGAACACCTGCACAAGGAAGCCTCCCTTAGTCTCCCTAGCTGGAATTAATTTCTCCCCATTAAGGATCTCATGGCATTTCTCTCCTCCCCTTGAGTTAAGAAGACCTCATTTTCTGGACTGAAAATCTGACTTAAGCGCTCTCTCATTAGTACAATTACACTTTGGAGAACAGGTGCAGAGAATATGAAATCAGGCCCATCTAGAAATTCTGGAACATATGATCATTACACAAGTTACAGGCCTTACATCCTGGATCATTATTGCAAGTTAGCTGTGGGCATATTGCCTGAAGTCCCTCTGCAGTTCTGAGGAGGGAGGAAGCACTAGACCAGGTGAGAACCAGACCCCAAGAGATTTAGACCCATCTCAGACCCATGTTTGGCATGTTAATGAGAGCTCAATAAATCGTATTCTTTATTATGTTTTTTTTTAATGCCCCTTAACTTGCAAATGTCTTGAGCGAAGGCATAGTTTATTTCTTTTCTTGCCATGTCTCAGCACTCTGATGGGCCTTGACATAATAGATCTCAGTAAACATTTTCTGAAGTTAAATGGAAGGTCTTCTTTAGAAAGTCTAAAGGATAAATGAAGGCATGCGTGGCGGAAAGCAAGAGGGCCTGCGAACCCGAAACGAGCTGTGGAAGATTATCTGCAAAGATAAAAAACAAAACAAAAAAAGTTGGCGTGGACTCCGCTCCAACTCTTGGAGACCCCATGTGTGTCAGAGTAGAATGGTGCTTTATAGGGTTGTCAGTGGCATTTCTTCTAAGGCGCCTCTGGGTGGACTTTAACCTCCAACTTCTTCGTTAGCAGCCAAGTGTGTTACGTTTGCACCACCCAGGGACTTGTCTGTAAAGATGGCAACCAATAAATCTTCCCCTACTATGCTGCTCCTCCCATCAAGAGGTGAAGTTTATTTCCCCTTCCCTTCAGTCTGAGCTGGTCCTGCAACTAGCTTTGACCAATAGGATACAGCGGAAGTGATGCCTCTAAGAGGCCTGTCAGCTTCCACTTTCACTCTGAAACCCAGCTGCCATGCTGTAAGGAAGCCCAGACTATTATGCTGGAAAGAGAGGCCGCATGTAGAAGCCTAGAAGATGAGACGCCAAGTAGAGGAAGAAGCTGAATGAGCCACATGTGTTACCCCAGTCAACACCATGTGGGACAGAAGAACCACCCAGTCAACCCACCAAATTGTGAGAAATAACAAACTGTTGTTGTACTAAGCCACTGAATTTGGGGACTGTTGGCTATGCAGCAATAGGTGACTGAAACAGGAGGCTCTGGTGTGTCTGAGAGTAAGAAGGAATAACAGTTAACAACCAACATGTGGTGAATGCCTGCTAGATGCCAACTAGTGCTAACAGCCAATGCACATATTCTCATTCAATTCTCACAACAAACCTCTTCCCCAATTTTCAGAGGCTCAGAAAAGTATAGTTACTTGTCTAAATGTGGATAGGGATAGTATTTGACACAAGTCTGTTTGACTCCAAATCCAGCATTTTTAACTGTTGCTTTATGCTAGGATGCAATCCCAGGGGGAAGGACCTAAATCCAGGGCCTGCTTCTTAGTTTAACTTGGACAGCCTCTGCTCACTGTGGAGTCAGCAGATATTACACTTGGCCACGTCATGGAGTCTTGGCCTTGAAACCAGACGGGGTCCACGTGACAAGCTTCTGGAGCTTCCATGCGGGCTGTGTGCCTGGCCCAGTCCTTTAAAAGTTGGCTCCATGATTGCATTTTCAAGTGTTGCATGGCCTCCCACTTCTCTTTCCCACAATGGGATGTTAGTTTTTCCAGAGCTTGTTGCGGGCTGGATGGCTGGAAGGACTCCCCCAACCACAGCAGTACAGCACAGCATCTAGCAGCCAGGCAGTGGTGGGTGAAGGTCCTTGAGCCTCAGTTTACTGATCTGTAAAACAGGGCAATAATAGACCCTAACTCACAAAATCATTGTGAAGAGGCCCTGATTTACAGAAAGGTGGGTGCTACCACAGTACATCCTCAACAAGTGTGTGTTGTTTCTTTCTGCTTGTCTTTCCTTTCCAATACTGTCATGAGCTCCCTGTGTGAACCTGGGCAAGTCACTAAACCTGTCTGCATTCTAATTTCCTCAACTTTGCTATTTTCTTTATAATAACTGTGATGATATAAGAATGCCCCGCTGAACATCTTCCCTACCTGGCAGGCAGTCTCTTGGGGATCAGTGTCCCCAGGAGCCTTGGACCAATCATTATGCTTTTCTCTCACCTTCCTCCTTTGTCCTCTGAGTCTTGGAGGCAGGAGAAATCCCAGATCCCAACCCCTGAGACAGCCTGAGACCACAGGCAGTAGCCCCCACACCTGCCCCAGCATCTTAGCCTTGTTCTTCTCTAGGAAAAAGACTCAAGCTTTGAAGGCTGGCAAAGCTAGGGTCACCTGAAAGTGCTCAGTCCATGGTAACTATTATTGATGGAAGAATGGAGAAGCCTGGGGAACTCCTAGACTGTCCAGGCAAAGGCATGATTTTGACAGCTTTTTGGATTTCCCTCTTGGGCACCAGCAGGGTCAAGTTCCTTCTCTGACTCTCAAGTTCCTCCCTCCCTTCATTCCTTCCTTCTTTCATTCAATAACCTCTTGTCGAGCATCTAGTATGTGCCACAGATTATGTGCTAGATTCTGGGGAATGAAATAATGAATAATTTGGTGACTGAATGAATGAGTTCCCAGTTTTGTAGGGGAGACAGACATATAAAGAAATGATGGCCACCGGCAAGACTGGAACTAGGATGAGAGAGCGTCAAAGTGTGCTGATGGCTGCACACCCAGGAACTCACTGTTTATGCTGGGCAGTCAGGGAGGCTTCCAGGGTAGCTGGCAAGGAGGAACACTTGGCCCTCAGAAACATGTGGACGACAGAGGAGGGAGGGTCATCTTGTGAACAATAGGGTTTAGACAAGGAGAAACCAGAGCAAAAGGAAGAGAGAGAAGAGAGAGCATAAAAGATAACTTCTGGATGAGCTAAAAATGAAACGAAAACAAACAACCTTGAATCTGACAAATGCCAGGACTTTTCATATTCTGCACAAAATTAATGCAAAAGAAATCCATAGCTAACCATAAAGTAGTTATAAAAGAAAATCATGGATAAAGAAACACATTTACAAGCATTGTACAAAAGTATCCGCCCTGCGCCTGTCAGTCTGTCGTAATGTGGTGGCTTGTGTGTTGCTGTGATACTGGAAGCTAAGCCACTGGTATTTCAAATACCAGCAGGGTCACCCATGGTAGACAGTTTTCAGCAGAGCTTCCAGACTAAAACAGACTAGGAAGAAGGATCTGGTGGTTTACTTCTGAAAAAACTGGCCAGTGAAAACTCTATGAATAGCAGCAGAACATTATCTAATATAGTGTCAGAAGATGAGCCCCTCAGGTTGGAAAGTACTCAAAATATGACTGGGGAAGAGCTGCCTCCTAAAAGTAGAGTCAACCTTAATGACATAGATGGAGTCAAGCTTTCGAGACCTTCATTTGCTGATGTGGCACAACTCAAAATGAGAAGAAACAGACCATCATTAATAATCAAAACGTGTAATGTACAAAGTATGCATCTAGGAAAATTGGAAGTCATCAAAAGTGAAACAGAACACATAAACATAGATAACCTAGGCATTAGTGAGCTGAAATGGACTGGTATTGGATATTTTGAATCAGACAATCACATGGTCTCCTATGCTGGGAATGACAAATTGAAGAGGAATGGCATCACATTCATTGTCAAAAAGAACATTTCAAGATCTATCCTGAAGTACAACACTGTCAGTGATAGGATAATGATAATAATACACCTACAGTGAAGACCAGTTAACAGTCTATTACTCAAATTTACCCACCAACCACTAATGCCAAAGATGAGGAATTTGAAGATATTTACCAATTTCTGCAGTCTGAAATTGATCAAACATGCAATCAAGGTGCATTGATAATTACTGGTGATTGAAATGCAAAAGTTGAAAACAAAGAAGGACTGGTAGTTGAAAAATATGGTCTTGGTGATAGAAACAACACTCGAGATCAAATGATGGAATTTTGCAAGACCAACAACTTATTCATTGGAAATACCTTTTTTCAACAATGTAAATGGTGACTATACATGTGGATGTTACCAGATGGAAAACACAGGGATCAAATCGACTACATCTGTGGAAAGAGACAATGGAAAGGCTCAATTATCATCAGTCAGAACAAGGCCAGGGGCCAACTATGAAACAGACCATCAATTGCTCATATGCAAGTTGAAGTTGAAGTTGAAGAAAATTAGAACAAGTCCACAAGAGCCAAAATACGACCTTGAGTATATCCCGCCTGAATTTAGAGACCATCTCAAGAATAGATTTGACACATTGAACACTAATGACTGAAGACCAGACGAGTCGTGGAATGACATCAAGGACATTATACATGAAGAAAGCAAAAGGTCATTAAAACGACAGGAGAGAAAGAAAAGACCAAAATGGAAGTCAGGAGAGACTCTGAAACTTGCTCTTGAACATGGAGTAGTTAAAGCTAATGGAAGAAATGATGAAGTAAAAGAGCTGAACAGAAGATTTCAAAGGGCAGCTTGAGAAGTCAAAGTATTATAATGAAATGTGCAAAAGACCTGGAGTTAGAAAATGAAAAGGGAAGACACGCTCAGCATTTCTCAAGCTGAAAGAACTGAAGAAAAAATTCAAGCCTTGAGTTGCAATTTTTAAGGATTCTATGGGCAAAATATTGAACAATGCAAGAAGTATCAAAAGAAGATGGAAGGAATACAGAGTCACTGTACCAAAAATAATTGGTTGATGTTCAACCATTTCAGGAGGTAGCATATAATCAAGAACTGATGGTACTGAAGGAAGAGGTCCATGCTGCACTAAGGGCATTGGCAAAAAACAAGGCTCCAGGAATTGACGGAATACCAATTGAGATGTTTCAACAAACAGATGCAGTGCTAGAGGCTCTCACTTGTCTATACCAAGAAATTTGGAAGACAGCTACCTGGCAACTGACTGGAAGAGATCCATATTTGTGCCCATTCCAAAGAAAGGTGATCCAACAGAATGCAGAAATTATCAAAGAGTATCATTAATATTACACACAAGTAAAATTTTGCTGAAAATCTTTCAAAAGCGGTTGCAGCAGTCCATTGACAGGGAACTGCCAGACATTCAAGCCAGATTCAGAAGAGGATGTAGAATGAGGGATATCATTGCTGATGTCAGATGTATCCTGGCTGAAAGCAGAGAATACCAGTAAGATGTTTACCTGTGTTTTATTGGCTATGCAAAGGCATTTGACTGTGTGGATCATAACAAATTATGGATACCACTGCAAAGAACGGGAATTCCAGAACACTTAATTGTGCTCTTTAGGAACCTACACATAGACCAAGAGGCAGTGGTTTGAACATAACAAGAGGATATTTCGTGGTTTAAAATCAGGAAAGGTATGCGTCAGGGTTATATCCTTTCATCATACTTATTCAATCTGTATGCTGAGCAAATAATCCGAGAAGCTGGACTATATGAAGAACATGGCATCAGGATCGGAGGAAGACTTGTTAACAATCTGGGATATGCAGATGACACAACCTTGCTTACTGAAAGTGAAGAGAACTTGAAGCACTTACTGAAGAAGATCAAAGACTACAACCTTTAGTATGGATTACACCTCAACATAAAGAAAATAAAAATCCTCACAACTGAACCGATAAGCGACATCATGATAAATGGAGAAAATATTGAAGTTGTCAAGGATTTCATTTTATTTGGATCCACAATCAACATGGAAGCAGCAATCAAGAAATCAAATTCCATATTGCATTGGGGAAATCTGCTGCAAAAGACCTATTTAAAGTGATGAAAAGTAAAGATGTCACTTTGAGGACTAAGGTACTCCCGACCCAAGCCATGATATTTTCAATTGCCTCACATATATGCAAAAACTGGACAATGTAAGAAAGACCAAACAAGAATGGATGCTTTTGAATTACGGTATTGGAGAAGACTGTTGAATATACCATGGACTGCGAGAAGAATGAACAAGTCTGTCTTGGAAGAAGTATAGCCAGAGTGCTCCTTGGAAGCGAGGATGGAGACACTTTGTCTCACGTACTTTGGACATGTTATCAGGAGGATCCAGTCCCTGGAGAAGGATATCATGCTTGGTAAAGTAGAGGATCAGCGAAAAAGAGGAAGACCCTCGACGAGATGGACTGACACAGTGGCTGCAAACATGGGCTCAAACATAGGAACGATTGTGAGGATGGCAAAGGACTGAGCAGTGTTTCCTTCTGTTTGTTGTACGTAGGGTCGCTATGACTTGGAAATGACTTGACACCACCTAACAACAACAGCAACAGCATACAAAAACATTAAATTTCAATGTGGCATGCAACAGTCCTCACATTTTAGGAAAAATAAAATTACATATAGATAAAATCTTTATTAGGCCCTGCGGGGTAGATGAAAATCCCCCTCTGGACCCTCCTTTCCTTATTGATAGGGGATCTGAAGAGATTTTTCTCCATCCAAAAGAGGGTTACAAAGTTCCCTAACATTTAAAAGAAAACAAACGAACACTTGTTCATTGGTTCATATCAACTGTCCCCAGATTTGCACTGCTTGGTCTACTCATTCTTTACTTTTTTTCACTATTCCAGCTCTGGTCAGTTGCCATTTTCTCTATAGCAACTGTGATGATATAAGATGTCTCCCTGAACATTCCCCTACTTGGCAGGCAGTCTCTTGGGGCTCGGTGTCCCCAGAAGCCTTGGTCCAGTCATCACACTTTGCTCTCTCCTTCTTCCTTTGTCCTCTGAGTCTTACAGGCAGGAGAAATTCCAGGTCCCAGCCCTTGAGGCAGCCTGAGACCACAGGCAGCAGCCCCCACACCTGCCCAGTATCTTAGCCTTATTCTCCTCTAGGAAAAAGGCTCAAGCTTTGAAGGCTGGCGCTGGTGGGGTCAAATCCTGGTTCTACCACCCATGTCATTTGCAACCTTGCCTAAGGTCATTTAGCCTCCCCTGACCTCAGTGTCCTCATCTAGAAAGTGAGAACAATACCTGTCTCAATTGTAAGCATTAAGTGAGTTATCTCTTGTGATGTGCTTAGCAGTAGGCCAGGCCCAGAGAAGGTACTCAGTCAACAGTACCTATCCTTGCTATTGTTATTGTTGATGTTATCGGCCCAGAAGGAAATGCAGAAAGAAAAGGATTTCCTGAACCCAGGATGCGGTTTGGATGAAGCCTGACTCGGGTTTTGCAAGGCAAGTGAAGCATTCGCTGACATCTAAGTCCTAGGGACCCAGCAGCCCCGTCTCCCCAGAGGGCATCATGCCTTTTCTAGACCTGCCAGAGGAGTGGATTACGAGCACTTGTTACTTGACTTCTTTAGTATTTCCTAGTTTGTCTTCCCAGAGCTCTCAAAGCCTTCCAGGCTTTTAATCTTATGTCCTCTCGTCAGATAATACAAAAGGTAACCCCTGCCCCCATTCTTACTGAGTCCCAGGGTCCCCCATGTTCCCACTAATGAGGTCAAGGGCCTACCACTCATTCTTCCATTCAAAAAACCAGCCAATATGTATTGAGCACCTACTGCGTGGCAGGGACTGTGCTGAGGATATAGCAGGGAAACAACTGGGCAAATTCTCTGACTTTGTGATGCTTAGGTTGCTGTCTCCCTTGTTCCAGCCTTAAGCCCGGAGGGTATTTGCATTGAGTAAGACAGATGTGGTCATCCTGGCTGTCATGGTGCCACTTTCCCTTCTACCCTCTGCACTTTGGCAAAGGCTGTAAGGAACAGGGGGAAAGGTCTAGAGCTGCACAGCCCAAAGTGGCAACCACTAGCCATAGTGGGAATTAAAGTTCATTCATGCATTTATTGGATACCTGCTCCCTTCTAGTCACTGAGCTACTGAGCACTTGCAATGTGGCCAGTTTGAATTGAGATACTCTGTAAACTGCAAAATACGTACCAGATTCAAAGACTTGTGTGACAAATACCAAATAAATGCGAGTTGCTGGTCCAGTTGACTCCGAGTTATGGCGGCACCATGTGTGTCAAGGTAGAACTGTGCTTCATAGGGTTTTCAATGGCTGATTTTTTGGGGAAGTAGACCACCCCGCCTATCTTCTGAGGCACCTCTGGGTAGATTCAAACTGCCAACCTTTCAGTTAACAGCAGAGCATGTTAACCATTTACACCACCCAGGGACTCCTTTAGTATGCTAGTTCTGTCTTTTGCTTCTGTTTCTAGAATCCTGGCCAGATTTATGACCTATTTTTCCTTTCTTAAAAAAGAAGTTAATTGTTTTGATATAAAATATCTATTATAAACCTCTTGGAATCTACAGAAGAGTAAACTGAAGAAAATATAGAGAATTCCCATATTCCCCCTCTCCCAGCTGCTCACAGTTTCTCCTATTATTAATATCTTGTATTCATGTGAGCCCTGGTGGCACCGTGGTTAAAGTGTTTGGCTGCTAACTGAAAGGTTAGCGGTTAGAACCCACCAGCTGCTCTGCAGGAGAAGGATGTGGCAGTCTGCTTCCATAAAGATTTACAGCCTCAGAAACTCTATGAGGCAGTTCTACTCTGTCCTATACAGTCGCTCTGAGTCGGAATCGACTCGATGGCAACGGGTTTGATTTTGGTTTGTACTCATATGGTAGGAATCCCTGGATGGTGCCATGGTTTGCCCTCAGCTACTAACTGAAAGGTTAGCTGTTCAAATCCACCCAGTAGCCATGGAAGAGACCTGGCGATCTACTTCTGTAAGATTACAGCCATTGAAAACCCTGTGGAGCACAGTTCTCTGAAACACGTGGGTTTGCCATGAGTTGGATTGACTTGACGGCAACAAGTTTGGTTTTTGTTTTTTAATGACATTGAGTTTTTTTTTTTTCTTATTGGCCACTGTACATCTTCTTTGGAGAAATGTCCATTCAAGTCTTTTGCCTATTTTTTAATTGTACTTTTGTTGCTGAGTTGTAGAAATTCATTATATATTCTGGACATTAAATCCTTATCAGATACATGGTTACCAAATATTTTCTCCCATTCTGTAGGTTGTCTCTTCACTTTCTTGACAAAATCCTTTGATGTACACATGTCCACTTTTTAACAAACGTGTATTGAGTGCTTACTTTGTGCCAGGCTGTCTTCTCTGCTTGGGGGTCCAAAGATGTGTGGTCTTCATCTCCTATGTCCTGGTTGTGGTGGTGGGGCAGGGGACATGGAAACAAGAAGGCCAAACTGTGGACAATTATTGCCATTCCATTTTCATAGGGGGAAACCCCAAGGCACCAAAAGGTTGGCTCTGCTGGTTGGATGCTGAACCAGAACTAGAACCTTGGAATATGCAATTTGTGTTAGTTTAATTGACTGTAGTTGACTTTGTCTGCTTGGTTCAACACTGTATTAGTTTCCTAGAGCTGTTGTAACAAAATTCCATAAACTAGGTGGCTTAAAACAACAGAAATTTATTCTCTCATAGTTCTGGAGGCTAGAAATTCAAAATTAATGTGTTATCAGGGCCATACTCTCTCTGAAGTCTCTAGGGGAAGATTCTTTCTCGCCTTTTCCAGCTTCTGGTGGCTCCTGGCAATCCTTGGCGTTCCTTGGTTTGTAAATGTGTCGCTTTAATCTCTGCCTCTGTTCCCATATGTCTTCCCCCTCTTTGTGTGTGTTTGTGTCTCTTCTCTCTCTCTCTCTTTTTTTTTTTTTTGTTTATTGTTGTAGTTTAAATGAAGTTTACATTTCAAGTTAGTCTCCCATACAAAAATTTATACATACATTGTTATGTGACCCTAATTGCTCTCCCCATACTGTGACAGCACACTCCTCCTTTCAACCCTCTTCTCTTTTTATAAGGACACCAGTCATACTGGCTTAGGACCTGCTCTACTCCAGTATAACTTCATGTTAACTGATGACATTTTCAAAGACCCCAAACAAGATCACATTCACAGGTACCAAGGATTAGGGCTTCAACATATCTTTTAGGGGGCACAATTTAATCTATAACAACCACCATGGCCTGAGAGCCTGGTGTCAGTGGAACAGAAAAGGTGCCCAATGAATGAATGAATGTAATTCTCAGAGCTCTCCTGCAGTATCCATTCTGTGCTAAGCATTAACAGGCATGATTGTATGTCATCCTCACCACAACCTGTGAGGTAGGAAACGGCTGAGTGAGGATTTAAAGCCAAGTCTGTTCCCCAATGCCCCCCTCACCTCAGCCTGCCATTTAACCCTTACCTAGCTGTCTTAGTTACCTAGTGCTACTATAACAGAAAAACCACAAGTAGGCGGCTTTAATGAACAGAAATTTATTTTCTCACAGTTTACTAAACTCAGGGCGCCAGCTCTAGAGGAAGGCTCTTTCTGCTCTACGGGAAGGTCCTTGTCTCTTTTGAGCTTCTATTCCTAGGTTCCTTGGCCATCATGTGGCATGTATCTTCCCTTCAATTTGCGCTTGTTTGCTTAATCTGTTCTTTTATATCTCGTAAGAGATTGATTTAAGATGCACCCTACACTAGTACTGCCTCATTAACATAAAAGACTCATTCCAAATGGAATTATAACCATAGGAATAAACCGAAAAACCAAACCCTTTGCCGTTGAGTCAATTCCAACTTCCAACTCATAGCGACCCTATAGGAGAGAGTAGAACTGCCCTATAGGGTTTCTCAGGAGAGGCTGGTGGATTCGAACTGCTGACCTTTTGGTTAGCAGCCAAGCTCTTAACCAATGCGCCACCAGGGCTCCAAAACCACAGGAATAGGGGTTAAGATTTACAACACATATTCTTGGTGGGGGTGGGGCAACCCTGGTGGCACAGTCGTTAAAAACTCGGCTGCTAACCAAAAGGTCAGCAGTTCGAATTCACCAGCCTCTCCTTAGGAACCCTATGGGGCAGTTCTACTCCCTCCTATAGGGTCACTATGAGTCGGGATTGACTGGACGGCAATGGGCTTTATTCTTGAGGGGTACAATTCAATCTATAACACTAGCTGCCACCTTCAGCAAGTCTCCAAGGTTGTACTAGTTTACTATTGCTACCATAAAAATTACTACAAGTTTATAATGAGGTACAGGAGTCCAGTGACAAGTGCCAGAAGGCAGAAGGGGACAAGGAAGCTGGTGATAGGGAACCCAAGGTTTAGTAAGGATATTGCTGATGTGTTGTGAGATTGTTCACCATTGTCATAGGGCAACATTTGTAGTAACTGTTAAATGAGAAACTATTTTGTTCTGTAAGCCCTCATCTTAAGTGAGAATAACAGCACAATTGGAAGAGCGTAGTCAATGTCACTGAACTGTGCATGTAGAAATTTTTGAAACGGTGTGTCTTTGGCTATGTGTATTTTCACCAAAAAAAAAAAAACAAGGTTGAGAAGTTAGAGGGTTGACATGTTGTGGGGTTGTTAACCAATGTCATAAAACAACATGTGTAAAAAAAAAAGAAAAACACTACTATCACCCAAAAGCCAAAAAAAAAAAAAAAAAAAAAATTACTACAAGTTTAGTAGCTTAACATAACACAAATTTATTTAGTTTTTTTTTTTCACATATTATTTTATGACAATGGTTAAGAACCCCACAACATGTCAACACTGTCCCTTCTCAACCTTGGGTTCCCTATTACCAGCTTTCCTGTCCCCTCCTGCCTTCTGGTCCTTGTCCCTGGACTGTTGGGCCCCATTAGACTCATTTTGTTTTATGGGGTTGTCTGATGTTTGGCTGAATGGTGAACCTCAGGAGTGACTTCATTATTGAGCTAAAAGGGTGTCCAGGGGCCATATTCTCGGGGTTTCTCCCATCTCTGTCGGGCCAGTAAGTCTGGTGTTTTTTTGTGAGCTAGAATTTTGTTCTACAATTCTCTCCAGCTCTGTCTGAGACCCTCTGTTGTGATCCTGGTCAGAGTAGTCAGTGGTGGTAGCTGGGCTCCATCTAGTTGTACTGGGACTCAGTCTGCTGGAGGCTGTGGTAGTTGATAACACAAATTTATTATCTTACAGTTCTGGAGGTCAGAAGTCCTAAAATCAAAGTGTCAACAGGGCTGCGTTCCTTCTGGAGGCTCTAGGGCAGAATTCCTTCCTTGTCTTTTCCCGCTGCTAGAGGATTCCCCCATTCCTTGGCTGGAGCCCTACATTACTGCAACCTCTGCTTCTGTCGTCACATCTTCTTCTCCGACTCTGACCCTCCTGCCTCCCTCTTATAAGGACCCTTGTGATTACATTGAGCTCACTACAGATAATCTTGGATAATCTCCCCATCTCAAGACCCTTAATCACATCTGCAAAGTCCCTTTTGCCATGTAAAGTAACATATTCACAGGTTTTAGGATTGGACATCTCTGGGGAGGGGCATATAGGTTGCCATATAGGCTGCTTTTCCTTCTCTGGCAGATGGAATGATTAATTCCTATTTTGTGGGTATGAGTTGAGGATTAGATGAATCTATATAAAGTGCTTAGTGCAGTGCCCGGCACACAGTAAACCCAGAATCAGGTTTACTGCTCCACCTTCTACTATCCTTTTTGTTACTTGTGTGTGTAACGATGGGACAGGTTTGATGGCCCTCTCTGAAGATGGTTTTAAGGTCAAAGGACAAAAGGTAACATGGAAGTTAGGATTACCTCCTCCCTGTTTTGTAGAGATGGTTAAAGAATGAAGACACTGGTGGGGAGGCAAATGCAAATTTGATTGTTTTCAAGAGAGAATAGCATTGAACATGACCATGAACAAAATGTAGGAAAATTCAGAAAAGCTTAAAGAAGGCTATAAAATCTCACTATCCATATATCCTATTCCTTGAGGCCAGATTTTGGAGTTAGGCTCAAATAGGTTAACTTTCCTCCTTGGTCACTGTCTAGCTGTGTGGCCTTCGGCCAGTTACTAAACCTCTCAGAGCCTCCTTTTCCTCACCTGTGAATTGGGATAAAAATATGTGCCTCAGGGCTAGGATTAAACCCAATGTCAAAGGTCTAACAAAGGGCAAGGCCCAGGACGAGTACTTACAGTGTATTAGGACAAGTGTTGAAGGGGGCAGGGTGAGGGGTGATTTGGATTCTAGGCCCCAGCTACTTTTCTTTTTTCTTTGCTTTATCAAATTGTTTATTTTTCTAATTGCCAAGATATCTAGAATAAAAAGCGAGAATCCTCCTTCCAACCGCAGTCTCTGGCAGCAGAGGATCAGGTAACCAAGATCTGAGGGCATTCTCCCAGACCTTTTGTTTAGCATTTACAGACACAAAAATACTCAAGAGGATTGGTTTATTATTTTTCATTTTACAAAAATGGGATAAATATATTGCGCAACAACCTTGCTTTTTAATTTAACAATGTATTATTTCTGCTTCCTTCCGTGCATATATGATACACATACTTTAACAAAATCTGAGCTCACAGTGTCTAGAGGCGCTGCAGTCCTGAAGGGGGAGGGGGCGGAGAGCAGAGCTCCCTCCCCCTCCATCCCTCCAGGCTCCACCCGTCCCAGCCCTCCCCTTCTCAGCCCCTTCCCCCTGGCCGCCTCCCCTTCCCAGGCCCCATTTTCTCCGACCCCCCCCCCCCCCCGCCTTCTCTCTCCAGCTTTCTCCCCTAGGTCCCTCCCTTTTCCTGGGCCCCTCCTTCGGACTCCTTCCCAGTCCTCCTTCGCCCTGGACCCCTCCCTCTTCTCTACCTCTCTTTCTCCCCCAGGTCCTTCCCCTCTTCCCTGCCCCCCTTCTCCAAGACTCCTTCCCCCTTCTCTCTCAAGCCCCCTCCCCTATGCCCCTGCCTCCTCCGTGGGCCACTCTCACGAACCCCCTTTTCCCTTCCTAGTCCCCCTTCTCCCGGGCCCCAACCCCTTCTAGGTTCGCGGGGGCGGGGCGGGCGGCGCGCGGTCGCCGAACCCGGGAGGGGCGGCAGGGGGCGCTGCGCGCAGGCGGAGGCGCGGCTGCGGGCAGCGGCGTCGGGAGGAGGAAGCTGGAGGAGGCGGGGGCGGTGGCAGGCGAGGGGCGGGGAGCCGAGCGCGGGAGGGAGGCGAGCGGTGAGACACTGGCTCGGAGGCTCCAGCGAGCGAGCGACGAGTGAGCCCGGGAGGGAGGGAGGGAGCGAGCGAGCGAGCAGCCCGCGCCACCGCCTCGCAATCCGCCGCCATCCCGCCGCCTCCGCGCCCGAAAGCCGCCCGACCGTCATCGCCCGGCCCAGTCGCGCCCGAAGAACCAGACCAGGTGGGCCCGAGGGGCGCGGGACGGCGCGGGCTGGGCCGGAGGCGGCGGCGGCGGCGGCGGCGGCGGCGGCGGCGGCGGTGGTGGTGGTGGCGGCGGGGCGGCGGCACTAAGATGGAGGCGCGGTGGCGGCGCGGCCCGGCCGGGGCTTTGTCTTCTTCGCCCGCTGACTGACAGCGGCGACCCTGCGGCCTGGCCCGACCTTTGTCCGCGAGCGCGGCCAGGCTTGCACCCCCATCCCCCGTTGCCGCTGCCACTTCCCTGCCGGGCCGGGGCGTCGGGCTGCAGGGCCGCAGCCTCGCCGGGCTGACCTGGGGGGCGGCGGCGGCGCTGGCCGGCTGGGCCCTCTCGCCATTGTTGTGGTGGCGCCGCGCGGCCTCCGGGCTTGGGCGGGCGAGCGCGGGTGCAGCGGGGCCCGCGGTCTGAGGGGGCCGGGCGGCCGCGTACCTCGCATCGGGCCCCGTTCGCCGCCCCCGCGCTCCAGAGGCCGCGGTCAGGCCTGCGCGCTGCGCGAAGCCCGGGGGTGTGCGTCGGGGCCGGTCTCCTACTCCCGACGCAGACCGCGGCTGGGGTGTCCTCTCTTGTTTAAAAGACAGGTGGTGGCGGAGGGGCCCCCCAGAGCCCCACATCTCGTCACTTGGCACCCAGATTCCGGGGACCGAGGATGCCTCTGTGGTCTCGAAATATCTGCGATGGTTTTCTGCTCCCCTCTCCCCCGGCTTGCTTACTTTTAAAAACACCCCCCGGAGGTGGAAAGCTGTGGTCGGGGTGGACGCTAGGCGCGGAGGCCTGGGAATGGCAGTCAGAGAGCCGTTTCTGGGCGCGGAGCTGGCAGCAGGTCCCCCCACGCGCCCCCCCCGAGTGTCTCTGAAGTTGATGGTCAGGGGTTGGCCAGTGTACACGGGCTTGGGAGGTTAATAGCTGCCCAAGACAGACTCAATCTGAGTGCGGGAAAAAGAGGATTATTTTCAAAATGCTTGACGCTGTATTGCTGAAAAGGTTTGTTAATAAACAGGATGTCGCTACTCAGGGCCTGCCAGATGGTTTTTTTCTCCTCCCCCTCCCCCCAAGTAAAAAACACAACACTGTTGAAATTGTGGGTCTCTGAAGAGTGGATTTGCCTACATAAAATTGGAAGGTGCCTTTTTTTTTCTTTCTTTTTTAATAACGTGGGAGGTCCGAGCCACCTTTAGGCAAGAAGAGGAGGTGTTTTTCAAAGGAAGAGTGAGCTTGAAGGAAGTGGGCGAAGGGGGGCTGAAGTATTTGCTGTTTGCTAAATGGCTGCCTGGGAGAAACCTTTAAAACCCTTTCTTTGGTTTACAGGATTGCTAAACTTTCCCCAAGACTTTTTTTTCTCTCTTTTCAAGGTTTTGTTTGCATTTTACGTGGCTTCATACATTATCATCCAGTTTGGTGTTTGTAATCATTCATCTAAAGTCTATCACGGTTTTACCAAGTTCTAAATTAACCCATTTAGCCTTGTCTGTGCACAGTACTTTGGTGTAATATGGGATCCTGGGAGGCCCAGGTTTGGGGTGCAAATTCTGCTTCTGTTACCTCTAAACCAGTCCACCTCAAATCTTTGTTGGCACAAATAGGGACGTTCAGCCTCCACCTAGCAGGGTTGGGAAGATGGTGAAGGGCCTAGCAGAGTGCTTGGCCTGCAGTTGGTGCTCAGTAGTTGTTCCTTTTATGGCTGTTTATATAACTACTATCAGGTCCTGAGACAAAAGTTTGCCACTTGTAGTGCCATCCGTAGAGTTGACCCATGCCAGTGGATGCCACAGGTACTGGCCTAAGGCATGGGCAAGGGAGAAGGAACTCAAGGCACAAAGCATTATTGGAGCATTTTTTCAGTGCTGAGCCCCTGGGGGGAAACAAGGATGGGAAAGAGTAGCATTTGGAGCCGTCAAGAATTTTGTAGTCCTGGGAGTGTGGTAATAGGTCACTGACCTTGGCCCCTGGTGTGCGCAGTATACTTTGGACAATAAGCAGAGACCCTTTTGAGGATAACTGGCTTCCTTTGGGATTGGCAGCTCATTTGGGGGCAACCTCTGCTTGTTCAGGCAAGCGTGTATGAGAACAACCTGGGTTCTGGTCCTCATTGATTTACCTTAGGCAAGTCTCTGTGCCTCAGTTCATGCATCTATAAAATGGGAATAATTATGCCTGCCTTGGCTATCTGTTGAGGCTCTTGGGAGCCTCATGTAAGATTTGTTGGAAAGTGCTTCCATCCATAGGAAAGTGATGAAAATGTAAGTTGTTTTTGTTGGTTACCAATATTTCTGGTTCATTCCTGCTAAGACCTGATTGAAAAACTCCTATTCTCCTGGGTGATGAAACTGTGTATGACTTCCCTTTTGATAACACGAATACCACTCAACTGCCTGGAAGTACCAGAATGGTTTAGAAGAGCCTGGGAGCTCAGCCAAAACTGGTGTCGCTGCTGTTTATCAGAGGCCATGGGAAGGGCCAAGTTTTGGCCACTGGTGAGGCCTGAGACCCGAGTTGCCTTTGGTCAATGCCATGACTTGTTGATAAACGGCTCCTGGATATACTCTGCTTGGACGTAGTGGTTCTGCAGTCTGATGGGGATTTTGTTTCAGGCCGTTTTGGCATTCCTACAACCATCCTTTTTTTTTTTTTTCTTTTAAACCTCTTTCAGGCCTCCTGGCTGTGAGACTGACTGAGCAGGGTCGCGTCATCCTTTCATTTTTCCTTGCTTCTCATCTCTGGGCTGAGCCTTGCCATCTGACTGTTTCCTGACCCAGTCTGGCTCTTTACTATTTGTTAGCTGGTTGATTAGGGAAGAGACTCAATCAGCTGCTCCTCCCGCTAAGCTTTTTGATTACCTGTGAATTCTACTTATCCATGGGCTCTCTAATGCTGATTGCCAGGGGTGTTCCACATTGAGTGGGCCTGCCATCTCACATGCCGTGGGACATCTCCAATGTCCATTGGACCCAAATGGGCAGTCCTGGGGAAGGAAGAGCCAGAAAACCTTGGGAGAGTGGAATTTCAGGAATGGCAAGTGAGAACTAGTTCCAGCATAGGGCTAGTTGCCTTGGGCTTGGCAGAGGATTTTTTGTTACACCTTTTGGTTGGCCTCTTCACTGTCTCCCCCCCACCCCCCTTTTAAATTTCACTTCTCTTTTTTTCCTGAAGGATTATTTTATTGTACTTTTAAGGTGTTTTTTTTTTTGCCTTGTACAAAGTACTGACTCATATTGCTAATGGCTGTATGCTGGTTATGTGTGTCATTCTACCATTTAAGATTGATCATTTCTGTTTCAAAGTAGAATAGGCTAGGTGGGCCAGCGCATGTATTTCTAAATTTGATAATGAAGTGTCTCTGCTATATCTTGTTATGAGCAGGCAGGTATTAAACAGAGCTTGTCGCTATGAGTTGGATTCAACTCGATAACAGTAGGTTTGGTTTTTTTTGATTTATCAATACTAGATTTTAAGGCATTAATTAATGCATTTCCCCCTTGAAAAGTAAAATTTCCAGTAGAGATCTGTTGGATATTGGGCTCTGATCTCCTATTTTTGGTTTTAAAATAAATTTCATGTACAGTCAGGTTAACTAGACTGTCTTCTTTTTAAACTGTAACTTGATTTCTTTATTAAAGATTATTTTTGGGATTTTTACAGCTTTCAGGAATCTTGGATATGTCACTTGAACAAAGAAATAAAGGCACTGCCTCTGGTGCTGGAGATAGGAGAATGAAAAATGGAAGTTGATGAGCTGTTCTCATGAAATAAAATTGTGACAAGCTTTTAGGTTTAAAAGGTACAGTTTAGACTGGGCCTCCTCACCCCTGGGAGCTTGAAGACTTGGGCTGTAGTCTTCAGTGATATCACTGTTTATATTTGTGGGTTGCACAGGCGAAATCTCTTTGCACCAGGAGGAGGCTTTCTTTAGTGACTTGAGCCTGAAGTCTTGGTTGAGCTTTGTACTTAGCTGTGCTTGTTGATTTTCCTTGTGACCTGAGAAGCATCTCTCGCCTGAGAGGAGGGCTCAGTTGAGCCTGTAAAATGCTGGCAGCGTCAGTGGTTTGTAAAGCTTTGTATGTAGCAGGAGTTATCCGTGGGCAAAATGAAGTCTCTGTCAGATTGTTGGCGGTCTTTCACATTCTCTCTTACATTACTTTCTCTTATTCCTACCTCTGCAGCTGGTTTCTTTTAACCAGCCTGCATAATTTCTTCCCATTTTTTCCCAAGAAGAACCATCAGTCTTTTCCTCTTTGTGGTGTTGCAGAAGCAGCATTGCTTTGTAAATTCACTCCTCCGTCTGCAGATACTCCTTGTCTTAGTTACTTAGTGCTGCTGTAACAGAAATACCACAAGTGGATGGCTTTAACAAACATTTATTTTCTCACAGTTTAGGAGGCTAGAAGTCTGAATTCAGGGTGCCAGCTCTAGGGTAAGGCTTTCTCTTTCTATTGGCTCTGAAGGAAGGTCCTTGCCTCTTCCGAGCTTCCGCTCCTGGACAGTCTTCATGTGGCTTGGCATCTCTCTTCCCCCATGTCTGCTCTACTCACTTGTTTAATCTATTTTATATCTCAAAAGAGATTGACTGAAGATACACCTTATACTAATCCTGCCTCATTAACATAATAAAGACAACCACTGCCAAACAGAATTATGACCATAGGCATATAGGTTAGGATTTACAAAACATATTTGGGGGTGGGGGACACAAGTTAATCCATAACATTCCACCCTTTGGCCCCCCAAAATTCATGTCCTTGCCACATGTAAAACCCATTCACCCCATCACATCATCCCAGAAGTCTTAAATCACCTCCAAGTCCAAAATCTCATCTTCTGGATCATCGAAATCAAATAGGCTGAGACTTTAGGTGTAGTCCATCCCGGGGCAAAATTCCTCTTCATCTGTGAGCCTGTGAAATCTAGACTACAAGTTATTTCCAAAATATAGTGATGGAAAAGTCACAAGGTAGTCATTTCTATTACAAATGGGAGAAATTGGAGGGAAAGAGAAGGGATGATGGACACAGAGCAAGTCCAAAATCCAGCTGAACAAATTACATTAGCTCTCAAGACTTGAAAATAATCCTCTTCTCTGAGACCATCTGGGCAATGGTCTCGACTTCCAGACTCTGGGTGTTGACCATGCTCTCTGGATTCTGGATGGAGGCCCCTTGGTTCTGGGCTTCAGCTCTGCCTCCAGGCCCATTGGAATGGCAGCACTGCTTGGGCTTTGGGCAGCGCTGTTCTCTTTGTCCATCTGAGACCCTACCCCTTTGGCCCCTGGTAGGCCTTGTTCTTCTGCCTCCTGGGGCATGGCAGCCGCGCTTCCTCAGCTTTGGGCAGCACCCCCTTCTCCCCCAGCACACCTTAACGGCAGCCCCACACCCTGAACCGAGTTGGTGAAGATCTGACTCTTTCAAACCTAGGAGGCTGTGGCCCTACCTTTTGAGATCAGGAAACTGTAGCCCCACTCTTTGAAACTGAGAAGGCCCTGCTTCTTGTGCTCCTTCAACAGTTCAGCTGATTTCTGAGCTACTCCAGGAATGGTCCTTTTCTCGGAGGACAACAGATGTGTCTCCTTTGGCTTGTTTCCTGCCTGAGAATTCCAAGAGGCAAACAGCATTCTTTCCTTTCGCTCTTTCTCTGTCCCCTTCAGTCTAAGCTGATAGGTTTTCTGCCGTGGTAGTTGGTTAGATCCATCCATCATAGGCTTAATCTCTTTAACAAAAGATTGTGTAGCCGTGTCCTTGGTAAACATTCCAGGACATGTGTCTTTAGTGTTTGTACAACAGAATTTTCCAAATCTTTAAGTTCTGTTTTCATTTTGCACACTTCACTTTTAAGTCCATCTCTTTCCTCTCACATTTTACTATAAGTGGCAAGGAGAAACCACGCGGCCCTTTTAAGATCTTGCTTATAAGTCTCCTCAGCCAGGTATCTAAGTAATCACTTACAAGTTCTGCCTTCCACCGAACATTTGAACATAATTTAAACAAGTTCTTTGCCACTGCATAAAAAGCATCTCCCTTCCTTCCATTGTCCAATCACATGTTCATCATTTTCTTTTAAAGCCTCACAAGAAGCACATTTAACGTCTACATTTCTAGCAACATTCCCTTGCTGGCGCCATTATGTGTTCTCTAAGACAATAGAGACATTCTCTGTG
The DNA here is from genome assembly GCA_030035585.1 of Dugong dugon. Taxonomy (NCBI): domain Eukaryota; kingdom Metazoa; phylum Chordata; class Mammalia; order Sirenia; family Dugongidae; genus Dugong; species Dugong dugon. The sequence goes on from CM057471.1 coordinate 76,046,004, forward strand.
ACTCTGCTCACTTCCTTCTGAGCCCTCACCAGAACTGCCTTTGATGTCCATAATTCTACCAACAGTCTTTTTAAGGCTATCTAGGCTTTTACTATTAGGCACCTTAAGACTCTTCCTGCCTCCACCCATTACCCAATTTGAAAACCACATCCACATTGTAGGTGTTTGTTAGAACAGCACCCTACTCTTCCGGTACCAAATTCTGTCATAGTTATTTAGTGATGCTATAACAGAAATACCACAAGTGGGTGGCTTTAACAAGCAAATTTATTTTCTCACAGTTTAGGAGGCTAGAAGTCTTAATTTAGGGGCCAGTTCTAAGGGAAGGCTTTCTCTGTCTGTTGGATCTGGAGGAAGGCATTGTCTCTTCTGAGCTTCTCCTGGGCAGTCTCCATGTGGCTTGGCATCTCTCCGCTTGCTTGTTGAATCTCTTTTCAAAAGAGATTGACTCAAGGTACAGGTATCCCCCGCTTTTTGAAAGTTCACTTCACACCCCTTTGCTTTACGAAAGACCTGTATTAGTATGTTTTCGCTAACTGAAAGAAATCTGAACAGGATTTTTGCTTTCATTGAAAAAAAAACAGTGAAAAGCGAAGTTGTGTTCAGCGTTTGTTTTGCAGCAAGCCATTTAAGAGGCAGCACGCACCCCGAGCAGCTAGAGGGGTGTGGCCAAGCTCCTTCCCTGGGAACTACACTCAGCATCTCAGCATCAAGCCACCATAGCTTTGAATTGTGTCTGTGAGCTTCTGTGTTTTTTGTCGATTTATTTTGTGCATCCATTAGCAAGATATATCCCAAGGTATCATAAAAGCCTGAGAGCTCATAAGGGTTTTGTGTGTTATTTGGTATGATTTGGTAGGTTATTTTCTGGGTCTGGAAATGCTCAAAAAAAAATTCCCATATAAATTAATGGTAATTGTTTCTTTGTTTTATGCCCTTTCTGCTTAGGAATACCTGTACACCCTATGCTAATCCTGCCTCATTAACGTAACAAAGATGACCCATTCCCAAATGGGATTATAAACACAGGCACAGACGTTAGAATTTACAACACATAGTTTGGGAGGACATAATAACATTCCTTGAGCCTCCAGGCATTGTGTAAGGCTTTTTAATTACATTTTTTCCCATTCATAAAAATTATGTTTTCATTGAAAAGGAAAAACAACTTGGAAAGTACTGAAAAGAATAAAGATGATACAATAAACATGCAAATCACCTGTAATCTCACCTTGCAGAGACCACTACAGTAAAAATTCTGGTGTATTTCTTTCCTCTGATTGTGTGCGTTTCCAAAATTAGGCCAATACTGTATGCACAATTTATAGTTTAGTTTTTCCTGTTAATGTTCTAGTGTATTTCCCTAAGCTATTGAAGAAAAAGTGATTTTAAAAACTGCATAATTACTGTTACATGGATGTGCCATGGTTTTTTTAATTCTCTGTCATTAGACATTTAGGTTTTCCATTTTTTCCTCTTATAAACAAAACTTTAGGGAACATCTTTGCACAAGAGTCTTGGTCCACATTGCTGATTATTTTCCATAAGTGGAATTCCTGGGTCCGAGCGTGTACAGGCTCTTCTGCACAGTATCAGTTTTCTCCTTCAGTCCTTGTCACCTTCCTCGCCAGCCTTGAGCCCAAGGTGACTTCCTTTATGAGCCACGAAGTTCTGGGTGTCTCAGTCCTGGTTAGACCCTCTGATGGACGCCCCACTCACCTTCCCCAAGAGCTTACCATCCAGTGGCGGGAATGGCAAGCACTTCTTTAATGAGGCCTCTGTGAACCTCTCAACTTAATTTTATCATCGCCCTCCCATGAGTCTTTTCGTAGCCCCCTGTTGCTTTTCTTTATAGCACTTTTCATTCACAACGTTTAAATACAGTTTTGTTCTTATTATCAAATCGTCCTTTTCCCCCAGTGAAGTGAGTGAGTGCACCATGAAGCGGAATCTTGTAGCTTTTGTTCATTACTGTGTTCTCCGTGTCTAGCACATGTGTAGGATGAGCAATAGAGTTACGTAAGAGGGTTTCATAAGAGCCTACTGAGGAGTCAAGCCTAACTCAGCCTGGGTTTGGGGTGGTCAGGGAAGGCGTTCTGAAAAATGCAGCAGACTTGAAATAGTCATCTCTTGAAAATAGTATGCCAAGCCCTGGAATATAAAAACTGTGTTTCTAAGTTGAAATAGGAAATGTCTGGGCCCCAGAAGAGAGCTCATGCATCTGCTTGCTTTCCTGAGCGCCGAAGCCCTTTGAATGGGAACATTATGCAAGTGCTTGAACGTGGCCAGTGGCCAGCTGAGAGTGGGTCAGATAATGACTTTGGCTTCGGAAGGCCCAAGTTGACTGTCCCTCTCTCTCTCCCAACATGCTTTGGATCCTCTCTTTGTGTAGAACGATGGGATGGACCGCTGCAGGCCTGACTGGAAAAAGGAGGTCATCTCCAGCACACTTTTCCATGGGTCCTTTGTATCTTCTAGAGCCCTTTTTTTTTTTTTGGCAAGTGTTGTTTACACACAGCTCAGAGCTTAAAGAACTGCTCTTTCCCAGGCCGGTACAGAAAACAGGCTTGTCCGGGAAGGGCATCGTCACTCCTGCCTGGCCTGGCTGACCTGTCAGGGAGACTAAATGGGCTGAGTGTTCAGAAATAGTTTGGAAGAGTGGTATGTTGTTGTGAAGATGTGTACTTTTCTTTTTTCCTTGATAAAATATTAATTACAAAAGTAATACAGTGTTCATGATATTAAAAAGAAATACAGATGTACAAAGAAACATGAAAACTCTCTCACCCCCCAACTTGTAACCGCTGTTTACAGTTTGGTATGTTTATCGTCCTGAACTGTCTATGTACACATAAATATGGCCCTAGGTTGGTTTTTAAAAACAAAAATGGCATCATACTATTTTTTTTATACCACAGCTTGTATTTTTCAGACAAACCTATTGTGGGTATTTTTCCATATTAATATATACAGATTTACCGTGTTCTTTTACTGTTTTAAAAATATAGTAGTTTTTTTCATATACAAATGTGTAAAGAAGAAAACAAAAATTGCTTGTAATCCCATGACCCAGATAGTCCCAGTTGACTTTTTAAAAAAAAAAGAAAAAAAAGGCATTATGTGCATGTAGTTAGAAAACCCAAGCTGTTTGGAAAAGTGTAAATGTTCTTCCCTAGTCCCTCTCTGCAGGGAAACTACTGTGAGAAGTTTCTTGTGATTCCTTCTAGAAAAAAGAAAGCACATTGTCTACACGTGTTTATATTCTTGAAGCCTGCTGCCTTTTTTACTTCAAAGAATGTCTTAGCATGTCCTGTGACAGTACGTGCACACGGATTACATCATTCGTTTTAGCAACCGCAGAGGATATTTTGTGGATATACTTGATATAACCGTCTCCTGTTGGTAGACATTTGGGCTGTTTCTAATTTTGGATATTATACAATTTTTGTAGAATTGCCAGATTTCTCTTCAAAAACATCATACAATTTATATGTAATACCATGTGTCTCTGCAGTGTAGACTCTTCCAGTTAAATAGCATTTTAGTAAAAATTCTGCCAAATTCCTTTTAAAAACGTTGCATCAGTTTATATGTGATAGTGTGTGAGAGTGTGAGAACGTGTGTTTCTGCACCAGACTTTTCTGAATGAATAGCATTTTGGGTTATTTTGGGTGTGCACGTTTCCCAAGTCAAAAGCAGTTGCTGTTTTAGAATTGCTGTAGTCAATGTAAAGGAGTCCTGGTGGCTCTGTGGTTACGTGCTCTTCTGCTAAGCAAAAGATGAGCAGTTTGAACTCACTAGCCACTCCGCAGGAAAAAGACATGGCAGTCTCCTCCTGTAAAGATTACAGCTTTGGAAATTGTATGGGGCAATTGTACCCTGTCCTGTAGGGTTGCTATGAGTCGGGGTTGACTCGATGGCAATGGTTAATGGTAATCGGTGTAGGACCTTTTTATGTTTTGATCAGTTTGGGCAAGTATATCGTAGAAACAGTAGCTCTGTTCACTGTGGTTGTCCAGTGCAGAATGGTCATAGAGGAGGTTGCTGAGTGTCTCAATAGGTGAAGCCCAGTGTGGGCACTCAGAAGAAGGTTATAGAGAGAGGCACAGGTAGCCAGGTCTAAGCTTGAATTTCAGTGTCAGCTAAAATAATGTTACCTGGGGCAGATGTTTTCTTCCAGTCTTTATACACTAGAGCCTGCAGAGAAAATTCAGATAACTCCTCCCTTTGGGATTTCACACAGCCCCTTTGGAGATTTCTCAGGCTCACGTTTTGCAGCCCCTGGTTATTTTGTTGCTGTTACTATTTCTTTCTGTTAGTGTGGAATATATTTGGAGGCTCATCCTCTGTTGCATCTCTTGATAATAATGGCTGTTGCAGAGATCCCCTTTCCCTACGTAAAGACTTGGGTTGTGGCCTCTGTCTTTCGAGGTCTAGTTACTTCAGAAGATCACACCTAGTGGACATCTTTGAATGACTGTAGAAATGAAGCATTTGGAAATGCCTGGGTGGTATTTCATCAGGCCAGGTGGGGAAAGGTTTGTGCTCTGGCAAGATAAGTGCCCAGAGGAGGTACAGTTTGGAATTACACTGCTTTGGCCCTTGCGGGTTGTTACTTGTTACTGTGACCCTAGAGAGAATTCATTGGAGAGTTGAGAGTGCCCTGCCTGCCCCTTTGCTGTTTCTCCTGATGTTGAATGGCTGTCTTTGGCATGCATGAGATACACAGTGCAGCTCCCCAGAGTGGAAGTTCTGGCTTTGGGGTCAGCCGCCTTCAAATCCAGGTTCCACCATCTGTGAGCTGGGTGACTTGGGGCCAGTTGTTTAATCTTTCCAAGTCTCCATTTTTCTTTTCTTTTCTTTGTATTGTACTTTAGGTGAAGGTTTACAGAACAAATAGTTTCTCATTAAACAGTCAGTACACATATTGTTTTATGACATTAGTCAACAACCCCATGACAGCGCTCTCCCTTCTCTCCCTTCTTGACCTTTTTTTTTTTTTTTTTGGTGAAAATATACATAGCCAAAGATACACCGTTACAAAAATTTCTACGTGCACAGTTCAGTGACATCAATTACGTTCTTCCAGTTGTGCTGCTATTCTCACTTTAGATGAAGGTTTCCAGAACAAAATAGTTTCTCACTGAACAGTACACATGTTGCCCTATGACAATGGTTAACAACCCCACTACATGTCAACACTGTCCTTACTCAACCTTGGGTTCCCTATCACCAGCTTTCCTGTCCCCTTCTGCCTTCTAGTCCTTGTCCCTGGACTGCTGTGCCTCATTAGTCCCGTTTTGTGTTATAGGGCTGTCCAGTCCCCTGCTGAACGGTGAACCTCAGAAGTGACTTCACCATTGAGTTAAAAGGGTATCTGGAGGCCATACTCTTGGGGTTTCTCCAGTCTCTTTCAGGCCAGTAAATCTGGTCTTTTTTGTGTGTGTTAGAATTTTGTTCTACATCCTTCTCCAGCTCTGTCCAGAACCCTCTGTTGTGATCCCAGTCAGAGCAGTCAGTCGTGATAGCTGGACACCATCTAGCTGTGCTGGACTCAGTCTGGTGGAGACCTTGGTAGCTGTGGTCCATTAGTCCTTTGGACTAATCTTTTCCTTGTATCCTGTTCTCTTCATTCTCCCTTGCTCCCGAAGGGGTGAGACCAGTAGAGTATCTTAGATGGCTGCTCATAGGCTTTTAAGACCTCAGACACTACTCACCAAGGTAGAATGTAGAACATTGTCTTTATAAACTGTGTTATGCCAATTGAGCTAGATGTTCCCCGAGACCATGGTCCCCACAGCCCTCTGTCCAGCAATTCAGTCCCTCAGGGAGTTTGGATGTGTCTGTGGAGCTTCCATGACCTTTCCCTGTACAACTTGTGCTGGCTTCTCCAGTGTTGTGTACTGTCTCACCCTTTACCAAAGATACCACTTGTCGGTTGTCTATTTAATATTCCCCCCCCCCCTCCCGTCTCGTAACCAACAAAGATTGTTACTTTTTGTGTGTAAACTTTTTCATGAGTTTTTACAGTAGAGGTCTCATACAATATTTGTCCTTTTGTGATTGACTCATTTCACTCAGCATAAAATCCTCCAGCTTCATTCATGCTATGAGATGCTTCACAGATTCATCATTGTTCTTTATCGTTGCGTAGTACTCCATTGTTTGTATGTAACATAGTTTGTTTATCCGTTCATCTGCTGATGGGCATCTAGGTTGTTTCCATCTTTTTGCTGTTGGGAACAATGCTGCCATGAACATGGGTGTGCATATGTCTATTCGTGTGATGGCTCTTATTTCTCCAGGATATATTCCTAGGAGTGGGATTGCTGGATCGTATGGTATTTCTATTTCTAGCTTTCTAAGGAAGCGCCATATCATTTTCCAAAATGGTTGCATCATTTTGCATTCCCACCAGCAGTGCATAAGAGTTCCAGTCTCCCCGCAGCCTCTCCAACATTTGTTACTTCCAGTGTTTTTGACTTGTGCCAGTAATGCCAGGGTGAGATGGTATCTCACTGTGGTTTTAATTTGCGTTTCTCTAATGGCTAGTGATCGGGAGCATTTCCTCATGTGTCTGTTGGCTGCTTGAATGTCTTTGGTGAAGTGTCTGTTCATTTCCTCTGCGCATTTTTTAATTGGATTATTTGTCTTTTTGTTGTGGAGGTGTTGGATTTTCTCATAGATTATGGAGATCAGACCTTTGTCTGACTCGTACTGTCCAAAATTTTTTTCCCAGTCTGTATAGGCTCTCTTTTTACTCTTTTGGTGAAGTCTTTTGAAGAGGATATAGGTGTTTGATTTTTAGAAGATCCCAGTTATCTAGCTTATCTTCTAGGGTTTGTGTGTTGATGGTTATGGTTTGTATACTGTTATCCATTTTTATTTTTTAATTTTTTGTCTGCACAGTATGGATAGTAACACCTACCCCATAGAATTGGTGGGAGGATTTGGAGGGTTATCTGTGTGAAGAGTTTATAAGATACCTGGAACAAGGCAAGCAGGCTGTCAATAAACAGCTATTAGTGGTTCCTGGACTCTGCACTAGTGGAGGGCCTGGGGATTTGGAGTAGGCAGGCTTATACACTTGGGGCTCGTTTGCTTACGAAATGCTAGGGTTTCTTAGTTGTGTGCTAAGCTGGATGCTACTTGCTGAAGATATAGACTCAAATAGCCCCTGCCCTCACCTCCAGGAGCTCACACAGACACCTTAGCCAACAAGGGCCTTCCTGTGGGGTAGGTGCATTGGACCTCTTTCAGCTGTCCCTCTCTTGCCAAGGTAAACACCCTTGTAGCAATCTTTTCCAGCTAACAAGGGCATTTGATTACTGGCTGCCACCCTGTGTTGAGGCTGTTCAGTTCTCGGAGAGTTCTAGGAAATGTCTTGGAAAGAATGAAGGTAGGTATGCTAAGGAAGTTCTTGGGTTCTGCCTACCAGGGAGGCTCTGCAGTTTATTGGGCTTGCAGCCCTGATTTGGCACCAGGCAGATGTGAGTATCGGGTTCCACAGCTTACTCACTGTTGTTGTTAACGTGCGGTCGAGTCGCTTCCGACTCACAGCGACCCTATAGGACAAGAGTAGAACTGCCCCATAGGGTTTCCAAGGAACGGCTGGTGGATTTAACTACGACCTTTTGGTTAGCAGCCGAGCTCTTAACCATTGCGCCACATAAGTCTCTTTTACCAGCCTCACTTTCCTTATCTGCCAAGTGGGGATGGGACCTGTTTCATAGCATTGCTGTGAAGGTAGATTAATTCCTGTGATGCGTCTAGCACAGTGCAGGACACCTGTTCAACTCAGGAACAGAATAGCTGTTGATTCTTTATGGTTCCTTTTAATTGAACTTTGTAAACATTGCAACAGTAGCAATCCAGGCTTGTTAGGAAAAGCTCAAAACACTCTAGAAACATACAAAGTAGAAAATGAAAGTCACTCCTTCCACCTGGGATCCATTTTTAAACTCTACTTAGTGCTGTCTGGAAAATATTTTTGTTTTTCAACTAATGAAAATATTCTAACTATACACATGAAATCTAAACCTGAAGTGACCATTGGAAAACAGGATATGAATGTTTATGGGTCTACCTGGATGTAAATAAAGATAGGTAAAATTTCCCAGCGTTATCACTTTAGTCCTTTCCTATTCTCTTAAGGGGGGAAAAAGCCAGTGTAGTTCTCTGCGCATGCTGCATGAATCATATCATTGTATTGGTAAAGCAGCAGCAAAACATAGATTTAAATGATGAGTGTGGCTGTCCAGAAATCTCAGAGCATGTTAGGTACTGCTATATAATTTGGCGATGGCATTATGGGGAGATTGGGAATAGGGGCAAGGCGGGCCAGCATGCCCTGTGATGTGAATTTGTTAGAGTAAAGGGGCAGTGTGATCTATTTATGAAATTTTAGGAATTTGGTGGGGCCGGGGGTGATGGATCAGGGGTCAGGGAGTTAAGAGAATGAAGTTCTAATAGTGAGGCAAGTTCTTTGTAACATTAATTTATTGTTCTCTGAGGCCCAAAATAAGTGAATAAAGTTAGTATATTTGCAGTGAGGGCAGATGTTTCTCTCTCCCCCCTTGCTGAAACCACAGGTTGACATATCTGTAAAAGCTTCTGGGGGACAGTTGGCCCTTACTTTTCAGTTCTCCCTCTGTTCCTCCAGACCTGGTCTTTTGAGTGACTGTAATTGTTGCTGTGATTCTTAGGGCGTTGTGAGATCGATTAAATCAACTCAACTTACCCCCCCTCTAGATCAGCACCCTAGTTCCCCCCTCCCAGATTTTGGCATGCAGCTCAGTTCTTAGACCATAAAGAGCTTAAGTGTCACTTTGGCCTTGGTTTCCTCATGTGTTAATAAGGGGTGATAATAAGAACAACCACCTCAGTGGGTTGTTAGGAGAAGTCTGTGTGCAGTTATAATTATTATTCAGTGAGCCTGGTGAAGTATTTCTTCCTCAGAGGAAGGCATTAAATCCAGATTGGAATGGTTTGTTGCTAAGGAGTCTCCTTTGGGGCTTCTGAAGACAGCCACTGTTGCCTCTTTTCTGCTTCCTTAAGGCTGAGCTGTGGGAGGGCAACAGTTGGAGGAGGACTGGAAGAGTAAGATGGGTTTTAAGTGGCCTGTGTTCTGTGTCCTTCCAGACATCCGCTGCTAAAGCCATCCAAAAATCAAAACCAAACCTGTTGCTACCAAGTTGATTCTGACTCATAGTGACCCTATGGGACAGAGCAGAACTGCCCCATAGGGTTTCCAAGGAGCAGCTGGTGGATTCGAACTGCTGACCTTTTGGTTAGCAGCCATAGCTCTTACCACTGCACTACCAGGGCTCCGCAAAGCCATCTGACTCCACGTATTTTACCTAATTAAAGGTCTGAGGTCACTGTTGATTTCTCTGGATGGGATTACAGTCCTCATCTCCTCCTTCGCCTTTTATCTAGACCCAGTTTATAAAAGGACTGCTTTCACCCTGCCTTTCAGCTCCTTGGGCACAAACCAAAAATGTTCTTCATAGAAGTGTCAGGTGGTACAAAAATACAGGCCCAAGTATGGAAAGAGGCATATACTAGCATGCTGGTCATAGCATAATTTGTCATGGTACACGGTTGGAAATAATTTACATATCCATCCAGTGGGTAAATAAGATCTGGCACAACTGCACAGTGGAATACTATGTAGGCATTTAAAAAAATGGTAGATGTCATAGTCATCTAGTGCTGCCATAACAGAAATACCAGAAGTGGATGGTTTTAACGAAGAGAAGTTTATTTCCTTACAGTAAAGTAGGCTAAAAGTCCAAATTCAGGGTGTCAGCTCCAGGGGAAGGCTTTCTCTCTCTCGGCCTTCTCATCAGTGTTCCCCCAGACTAGGAGCTTCTCTGCACAGGAACCCCAGTCTAAAGGATGCACTCTGCTCCCGGCACTGCTTTCTTGATGGTATGAGGTCCCCTGTCTCACTGCTCACTTCTGTCTTTTATATCTCAGGAGATTGCCTCAGGACACAGTCCAGTCTTGCAGATCAGGTCCTGCCTTTCTAACACAACTGCCACCCATCCTCCCTCATTAACATCATAGAGGCGGGTTTACAACATATAGGAAAATCACACAGTCCAGGAGTCGTGGCCTAGCCAAATTGATACGCACATTTTTTTGGGGGACGTAATTCAAACCATGACAGTAGATTAGTATGTATTTTCTTGGAAGGAAATATATTAAGAGAAGAAAGCAAGTTGTACCATAATGGAGTAAATTCTCACATTTGTAGAAGAAAATTGAAGGTCGCAACTCTGTGCTCATAGGTTTATATCGTTGTTAGTTGCTGTGGAGTTGATGACCGACTCATGGTGAACCCCACGTATGTAGAGTAGAACTACTCCCTAGGGTTTTCAAGGCAGTAACCTTTGGGAAGCAGATCGGCAGGCCTGTCTTCTGAGGCACCTCTGGATGGGTTTAAACCTCCAAAGCGCTTAACCTTTTGCGCTACACAGGGACTCCTTAGGTTTATATAAGCAGAGAAAAAAAGATGTGGAAGGTTTTATCTACCAAATTATTAATAGTGGTTACCCTTTAGGTGGGGAGCCCTGGTGGTACAGTGGTTAAGAGCTACAACTGCTAACCAAAAGGTTGACAGTTCAAATCCACCAGCCACTCCTTGGAAACCCTATGGGGCAGTTCTACTCTGCCCTGTAGGGTCACTATGAGTTGAAATTGACTTGACGGCAGCAGGTTGTTACCCTTCAGGTAGGATTGACTTGTATACCTTAGTAACATTTGAATTTGTTATGCTGAATGTGTATTAATAAAGTGTAAGGAACCCATATAAATTTACAGCAAACACGTCTGTGAAGAGTGGTATGGCCGCACTGAACAGCTGGTGCATCATTGGCTCTTTCTTGGCATGAGCTCAAAATTTGGTGAGGCAAAAGCTTCAGCCAGGCTTCTTAATGCGTTTGGACCTGTCCTGAGTGCCCTGACTCCTGGTGTGGGGCCTCCATAGTTCACTGATTTAATCATCTGTCTCTGTTTATATGTTCTGTGGCCCTCAGAATCCATGTGGTTGATCTGGTTAAAAGGAACAATCCAATACAAATGTCGTCTCCAATTTCTGTTCTTTACTAAATCAGATTTTACAGTGAAGAACATAGGTTTAGGTGACATCTGCAAAGTACTTCTCGCTTGCTAATTCACCATAATTTGGAGTTGGAAAGGGAAGAGGAAATTGGAATAGAGCTATGTATTTTGTGTAATTCTTTGGGTTTTTTTTTGGCCAGATACTTGTTAAATTTTGACCCTGGAGAGGGAGGCCTGTGAATGGCACCTCCATCTTTACCCAACTGTATATTGAATTTGTCTTTTTTCCCCTGCTTGCTAAATTAACTGCATATCCAAAAGATGAAGCAGGCCAGTAGCTCTTTGCAGCCTGAAAAGGGGATTTCTAGCCAGAGTCCACTGCAGGCTTCAGCTTGTTGGCCTGTGAGCTAGGTCAGTGGGAACATACTCCATGTCCCATGGAGAAACGAGCATAACAAAGTTTTTAAGTCGGTCAGGAATGGTGGCAGGGATCACTAGGACCATCCAGCAGGTGCTGTGGCCAGCTTGAGGGGTGGGGGTGGGGGGGCTCAAGACAGACTCCTGTGGGCAAGGAGCTTGGTGTAGACTTTGGGAACACAGAGCAAAGAGAGTTTCTCACTTGATGTAGTGCCAGTCAGATCCCACCATCAGGCCAAACTTACACTTCCGCTGTAGGCCACAGGAATACTACCATTGTTGAATTCATTAAGTTGCATTTAGCACCCCCCCTTCCATTAATTGTTTCTGCTTTCCTTCACATTTTGATTGTGTCTTTTTTCTGACTTCTTAAATTGAATGCTTAATTTAATTGCGTTCTTTTTGTTAGGAATATAAAGTTTTTAAGTTATTTCCTCTGAGTACAAATTTGTCTTTGTTTCTGTAAGTTTTGATGTATATATATATATTTTTTCCTTTTCATCTGTACTATTTTCTAGACATTCTGCAGCTGTGGTTGTTTTTCAATATATTTTATTTTTTTGTAATTGAAAGTCTATACAGCAGAACATACACCAACAGTGTCTACATGTACAGTTCAGTGACACTGATTACATTCTTCAAGTTGTGTAACCATTCTCACCTACTTTTCTGAGTTGTTCCCCATTAACATAATGCAGCTATGGTTTTTAATTTACTTTTTTATCAAAAGTTTTTTGAGAGTTTTAAATTTCCCAACTGATATAGTTATTTTTCTACTTTCATTATGTCTTGTTTTACTGTACTGTGGTCAGAGATTTTTGCTTTTCAGAATTTGGGATTTTCCTTTAGATGTAATATATAGTCACTTAAATATGTTTGCTAATCTAAATTAATTGTATCATTTATCGTCTTTTCTATTTTGAGTGGGCTTGGACTACCAAAATGCAGACATTTATGTTTTTCCCAGTGTTTTGTGTTTATGGCAATTAAAAAAATTAATATTACTCTGCATATAGGTTCATGCCATTTATATTTTCACTGTGCCACTGGCTCTTATAAAATGACTTTTTTGTTGTTGTTTCATACTCTTTTGCAACTGGCTTGTTTCACTCAACATCATATTTGTGAGTTTCATCCATGTAGTTGTGTGTAAGTTTGTGCTTTCTTATTGTTGTGTAATATTCCATTGTATGAGTATAATACTTAATCCTGGTAAGGGGCTTTTAGCTTGTTTCTGTTTTGGGCTATTAGGAATAGTGCTGTTTTTAACATTCTTACACATGTCCTTTGTAGCTCTGGTGGCACAGTGGTTAAGTGTTTGACTGCTAACCAAAAAGTTGGCAGTTTGAATCCAACCAGCCGCTTCTTAGAAACCGTATGGGACAGTTCTGCCCCATCCTGTAGGGTTGCTATGAGTCAGAATGTACTTGATGGCAACGGGTTTATACGTGTCTTTTGATGCATATATGTATGTGTTCTGTTGGATATATACCTAGGAGTGGAATTTACTGGGTCACAGGGTAGACATATGCTCAGTTTTAGTCGATGGCTGCCAGTTTTCCAAAGTGATTGTACCAGTTGGCACTTGCACCAGGAATGCATGAGAGTTGTCCTTATCCTCACCAGTACTTGTTGTTGTAAAGATACTAACTCTTCCTACATTGATCTCTAAATTTCATGTAATTCCTATATGAATTCTAGCAGGTTTTTCTTTTGTTGATGGTTTTTATTTTGGAAACTGACAAGCTAATACTGAAATTTATATGAAAATAGAAAGGGCCAAGAATAATCAAAGCATTCTTGAAGAGCAAAGCTGAAAGATTTAACCTACCACATATAAATACTTTATAAACGCTACAGTAATTAAGACAGTATGATATTGGCAAAAGGATAGACACAAAGGCTGATGGAATAGAGCAGAGATCTTGAAACAGACAACAGTCCCTTGGTTAATGGCAAAGGTACCATATGACAAATTGAAAAGACAGTCTTTTCAAAAACGATGCTGGGAAAATTGGATTCTCCATATGGGGGGAAAAAATCTTCCACCTTAAATCATATCCAAAAATCAGTTTTAGATAAATTATAGAGTTAAACATGAAAGATTCAACAAAGCTTCTAGAAGGAAACAGAATATCTTTACAGTCTTGAAGAATGCAAAGATTCCTTAAATTGGGCACAGAAACTCTAACCAAAGTAAAGATCAATAAATTGAACTACATTAAAACTTGTATCTTTCACTTTTCGCAAATGGTCTAATAAAATACAAGAAATACTGTTTTCTAATGCTCAGATATCAGTTCTATTTCCCCCCCTGGAGCGCTCTGTCCTGCTCTTATCGGGACTGGCTTCTCTCTTGCCTCTGGCACAGCTACCATCTTGGGCTTGCTTTGGTTGTCATTCTGAAACTTGTCTTTGCCCCTCTACTGTGTTGGATCTCTTATTTCCTAGATCCTGTGTGTATCAGTTGGGTAATTTGGGCATCAAGTCATCAAGCAGAAACCCTTACTTGAACGGTCTTAAACAATAAGACATTTATTGGCCCAAGTAAATGGAAGTCCAGAAGAGAGCAGCAGTTTTAGGATTGGTTGCCTGGTGGCTTAGTGTAGTAACTAAGGATCTGGGTATCTGAATGGGTCATGGACCCATTCTAAATCAATTCCTAGCAAGGAAGATCGATTTCTCTTAGAATAGGTAGGCCCATCCTGGAGCTGCTTGTGTATGGGTCAGCTTCCCTCCAGGGTCAGTGGCTACCTAGGGAAGGACAAAATGGCTTGTAAGGAAGGAGGAAGGGAGAATGAGTTGCTAGGTAAACAGCCAGGAATAGCCCCTGTGACATTTGTCTCTTTATTGGTTTGGTCCCTTGTTTTATTAGAGAACATCCCTGGCAACTTTCTGAGAAGGTGAATGTTTTGAATCCTTGTATGCCTGAAAAGACTTTTCTCTGTCCTCATACTCAGGTGTATATTGGATTCTAAATGGAAACATCATTTCCCAGGGAGGAGAATGATGCTAGCGAGACGCTCATCATTGTTGCTGTGGGAGCTCATTCTCATTGCCATTCTGATTGTTCCTCCGGGGGACCTTTTCTTTCTTTCTTTTTCCTTTCAGAAGCTTTTAGATTCTTGTCTTTGTCCATAACATTCACGTTGTACCTTGTGTTCTTTTTTCATTCATTGTTCTGAGCATGTGGTGGGTGGGCCCTTACAATCTTGGATACTTCAACTCTGGGGATTTTTCTTGTATTTTTTTTATTTTTTTGTTTGATGATTTGTTCAGCTCTTCCCCTCCTTTCCGTGTTTCTGGAACTCTTGGTTAAATTTGGACTCCTGGATTAGTTCTTTAATTTTTGTTCGGGGAATGGGCCTAGCATTCACTTCTCTTCTCTGTTTTCTTTTGAAATTTTTAAATAAATTTCATTTTAGAATAGTTTTAGACTTACAAAAAGTTGTGTTTTCTTTATTCCTTGCTCCCTGTTTCCGTTATTAACATCTTACATTAATACGATACATTCGTCATAACTAGTGAACCAACATTGATACATTATCATTAACTAAAATCTATAGTTGGAGTCTAAACAACAGCAACACTATGTTCAGATTTCCTTAGTTTTTACCTAATGTCCTTTTTCTGTCCTAGATGCCATCCAGGATACCACGTTCTTTTTGGTCGTCATGTCTCCTTAGGATCCCTGGATGTTATAGGTTCTCAGACTAGGTTTTGATGACCTTGAAGGTTTTAATCTGTAGCGGTTAGATATTTTGTAGAATGTCCCTCAGTTGAAATTTGGCTGATGTTTTTCTCTTGATTTGCCTGGGGCTGTGGCATTTTGGTTATAATGTTTAATTCTTCCGAGGGCTTTTTCTTGTTTTCTGATTGTTCCTTAAGAGGGGAAAATGGCTGTTTTTCTTTCATAGGAGCAGTGTCTTAATTTTCCGAAGGTGTTAATTTTATGGTACATATTTTTTATCTTTGCTTCTTAGCATTGTTTGTTTTCTGCAGGTTCTTTGTGCGTCTGTTTGTTTGGTTTCTTTTAGCTGGTGGTCTCTCAAATGCCTGTGATCTTAGTGATTATGTTTAAGAGTGGACGTGCAAAGCTGATTAGAAACTGGGTGGGCAGGTGGTTCCGTGGGAGCTCTTCACTGTAGGCTGGTTGGATGGTAGGCTGGTCTTTTTCTTGAGTCCCAAGTGTCAGTGTCTGTAAGTTTCCTTTCTCTAGGGCCAGTCTTTCCAGAGAAGAATCCCTTCAGTCTGCCTGGGGGTGAGAGGGGAGGATGGTAGGCTTGTCTGCCACCCTTCTGAGAGGGAAGTAGCAGAGGGGACCTGAGGCCTTCATGATTTGCTGTTGAGGTTTTCACTTAGCTTCCTTTTTTAGATCCTTTCCACACCTCCACCCCCTTTGACCCCGGTGTTCTCAAATCTAGAACTCTGGTTTGATTTTTCCAGAGCAAGAAAGAGGGCCAGTGTCGTGGGAGTCTTGCTCTTGCACATGCAGCCTTTCAGTGGGTCCTCCAGCATTTACCCACACACACCTCCCCCTGTCTTACAGGTGCTTCCAAGTGCCTCCTGAGGTTTCTGGAGTTCTGTGGGGGAATGAGAGTTTTTCCCTCTCTGCAAGCCCTTCATTCTGCAACGTCCTTCAATTTGCTGAAACTGTTATCATTTCTGTCTGCTCTTCATATGCCAGAATTGTCAAACTCTTACCTTCTGTTCCAATCTTTTGGGTTCTCCTTGCCATTTGTTTTCATTTTAGGGGGTTTTTCAAGGGTGAGCTATAAATGCCTGTGGTCCTTTTCCGTGTTTCACCAGTGCCCCACCCCCCTGTATTCTAAACAGTGTTTTTATGAATTGAAGGGCACGGGTGAGGGTGGGGGTGTGTGTGTGCATGCGCGCACATGTGTGTAGATACAGTCATATTTATGTGCATGTGTATTTGCGTATCTGTGTGTGTGTGTAGATATGTACAGCTCAGTACTCTGCTGCTTTTCTCATCTGAGTGGTCATGGTCAGCTTTCTGCATCAGAACGTCTACATCTGCATCGTTTGCTGTCATGGCTGCAGAGTATTGGGAGGGCCATTTGGGATGTTTGGTCATTTATTACAACCTGCCTGACACATGGAACTCTCCTTACTTAATGGAGAGTGACTTCTCTCTCCTTTCCCTTCAGAACTCTCAAGAAGGGTAGTGTAAAGCCCAGCCTGGAGGAAAGAGAGTTCAGCTACAACCACGAGAAGGGTGATGATGGAAGTAACTATACCTATTTGTCGAATTCCTACTCTGTGCCAAGGAGCACTACATTGGGGGTAGTGTTATATTACACTTTGTGACCATTATCTCTGTCCTCATTTTGTAGATGAGGAGAGGAGAATGAAGTTAAGTGGAGAAGGTAGAATTTGGACTCTCTGGCTTTTTTCCTTTCTGGCAGTCTGTGAGGAGAAAGCTACTACTTACAAGAGAGAGCTAATCCTCTGTAGAGTGTTTGCCCTAGAGAGGTTGATCTTTGGGTTAGGTTTGGGTTGCTGTAGTCAGTGGTGGCCATTATTTGGTAAATGATAGAACCAGCCTTTGTCTCTTTGCCCGCCTGTGTTTTTTCAGCAGTAAATCTGTGAGGTCATAGGATTTGGGAAGGTGGGAAGGAATGCTTTCTTCTGGGCTAAAGAAAGACACTTCCTGCCTGAGGCAGGCTAGCCTGATTCACCCTGTCCTCTTGTGCCCAGATGCCAGCTTCCTACAAGTGCTATCATTCCTACCAGAATGGCTTTTAGATGTAAACAGATTTGCTGCCTGACCGTCTAGCAACAGCTGTGCCTGGCTGGGACATCTTCCTCCATGTATTTGCACTTGGCCTGTCTCTTGCCCTCTCTAAGTGTTCTTAAAATTATTTTCATATTTTTTTAAACAAGCAGAAGATCTCTTTAGAATTTGTGTAAAAGGTTACACGACCGCAGGACTCTTTTAAAATAGGAGGCAAAAGGACAATCGGACAGTAGCATGAGGCAGATAATTAGTAGTGTAGTATGGTAGCACTCAGAATTTGATTTGTGCTGGCGGAAGAGAAATCCAGCGATATATCTGGGAGTTGGTTTACAGGTGATAATTTTCTATTTTTTTTTCTAAGCTATGTTTTTCTATATCAAGTGTATATTCCTTTTGTTACTAAAAATGTTATAAATAAACAGATGAGCACGTCTAGGATTATCCACCTCCAAAAGGCAGTGTCTTGTAATAGCAATGTGTGATTGCATTGACTACCCATGCTTGGTGCTCAGAAGTGGGAAACCTTGAAACTAGCACCATTTCGTGTTGTTTAAAATGTAGGCACAGTGGAGTGTTTATCTCAAGAGGGTAGAATGAAGGTACATCTCTGTCTCCTGAGAATTATTAAAGGGTCCACCAACAGGTCCTAAATGTCTGTGAATTTATCCTCAGGGCTTTTGAAGAGCTGCTGTCTGCATCAGCGCCCTTAGACTGTTTTACAACAATACAGGGGCAGATCCTTGGTGCAGCTGGGGGAGTAGAAGTGTAGGCTCCAGGTCTGGTCTGCCCAGCAACCAGAGCTGTGAGAGCCCAGAGGTGGGCAGGAGCAGCCTTGTTGGGCAAATTGGAGGTTCACTCATTCATAGGAGCCTGGAAAGGTGAGTAGTAGTGTTTGTAAGACAGTGTGCAAGGACAGCAGAGAGGTGAAGGAGAGCCGAGCAGCAGTAATAGTTGCTGTTTGTTGAGAACGTACTAAGTGCTGAGCACTGGGTTAAGCGTGTGGTCTTTGTTCTGTCAGTATTCCTTACATCAGACCAGTGAGGTGGGTAAAGGTACATTTATCCCTATTTAATCCACAAGGAAACAGACCTAAAGTCACAGCCAGTGTGGGTCAGAGGCAAGATGCAAACTCCGTGTTCTGGTGAAATGAGACTGGCAAGTGTGGTGGGAGTGGGGATGAGTCTGGATGGTAGTTTGGGGCTAGTGAACTTGACCCTGGAGCAGTGGGATGACTTTGGAGGTGTCTGAGCAGGTGCTGGACAGGTTTGATATATGAACTGAAGCTCTAACAGAGGATGTGGTTGAGGGCTTGGGCAGCTAGGGGCGGGGAGAGCTGAGTGTGGTTCAGGCAGGCAGGGATGGGCTTCCATGAGAACTTGGGAGGGGGGAATGCTTTGTGTCACTGAGGGAAAGTATCCTACCAAGTCAAAAACATGTAGGCCTTTCTTCTTATTTCTGATTTCTCTTGCTTTCTAAATGTGCCGTCTCCTCAAGAGTGTGTGTGCGCTCCTCTTCTGGTGGGGCTAACATACTCATAGCCAGGACTGAGTTACCAGAAGCCCCACTTCCACCACTTTGTTGATCCTTCAAGGCTTGTTTTCAAGCAGTTTATTCTTGGAGAGGTTTGTCTGTATTCTGCAGGGGCACCACATACGTTTCCTGCAAAAACCTCACCCACTTGGACTCTGCAGGTAGAATGACTCAATTGTGTTGCAAGTGAGTCCAGTCCAACTTTACAGATGGGCTGGCTCCTGAGTACTGGGGAGCTGAGACATGTGGGCACTCTGTGTCTGTCTTGAAAGCCACCCCTTTTTTTCTGATTAACATGTAAGGAGCCTCTGAAAGCCAGAGCTGTGAAGAGTGTTTGATCATATTGTTGCTAAATAAGGCAGAGGAAGTTTCCCTTCAAAACCCAGCTAAGATTCTCCCTCTCCTACTCCTCCCACCCTCACCTCATCCTGGTACATACCTGAAACCCTTTTTGTTGAATTCGTCATGTTGTAATGTATTCATTTCCATATCTGCTGTACACTCAAGACCATAGGTCAGCAAACTACAGCCCCAAATCTGTCCCTCCTCCTGTTTCTGTAAATAAAGATTTAACGGAACACAGCCCTATCCATTTACGTATTGTCTTTGACTGCTTTCATGCTACAGTGACAGCATTGGGCAGAGTTGAGTAGTTGCAACAGAGGCCATATGGCCAGCAAAGCCAAAAACATTTACTATTTGGTCGTTTACAGAAAGAGTTTGCAGACATCTGCTCTGGACCGTGAGCCCCTGTAGAGGGCAGGGATTGAGTCTCCATTGTCTCCATATCCCCAGCATTTAGTGGTATAGTGTCTGGCACACGTAATGGTCAGTAAACATTGAAAATTGAAATAGGTGACGTGGAACCTTCCTTTTGTTAAAGTTCTTTTTTGCTAGACTTCTCAGATGTTGGCATGTTGGAGAAGGATAGATTTATTTATTAGTCTTGTACCTGGATTTCATGGAGATAGTTCTTTACTTTTTGACTGAGACTTAGCAAGTCAGCTCTTCAATGACCAAGTCCCCCTGGCTCATGTCGTCGTTTCCTGAAGTATTAATCCAACCTGCTGTCAATTTCCGTTCCTGTTGGATCATGATTTTTAGTATGTTTTCTAGCAGTGGGATCTTTCCATCCATTCCATACTGAGACATTCCATCTTCCTCAGGCTGGGGGCCTCTGCTTATACCTACCATGCTGTACTCATTACTGTTGGCTAGCAAATTGTGCATCTTCCCCAGATGACTGTCTGTGCCCCATGATGGCGGTACTTAGGCTAGACCACACAGTAGATCATTAATTTTGATGACTGAAGGAAGGAGCCACGTCCTTGGTGAATGTCTCTAGGTGTCCTGACGGTTGAAGATGACCTAAGAAAGCGGAAGATGATCTTGACCAAATGTTACTAGAATCAGGGAGACCTGTGAGAAGACTGAAGAGCCTAGATTGGCCGTGGATGAAAATCTAGCTGTTGGAGGCATTGCCATAAATGAAATGCTTGTCTTTGAAGTCTTTGTCCAATACCGTCATCTGTGCAGTCTGCCCAAAACAGCCATTGAGCCTGGGTTGACTCATACAGAACAATTGCATTGTCTTTCCTGTCTTGCAGCCTCCCACGGGTGAAGTAGCAGCAGCAGTAGCAGGAGTCTGGGGGGTCTCCCTGCCTCCCACCAGTCTGCAGCCTGGTGTTGTCCAGCCTGGGCTCTGGGGCCAGGCTGCCTGGGCTCCAAGCCTGGCTCCAGTGTTTGGTAGCTTTGTTACTTCTCTATCCTGAACCTGTGTCCTTCTCTGAAAAACAGGCTGATGACAATAGTATCTTCCAGAGAGGGTTGTTGTGAGGAGTCTGGGAGCTAGGGCACTTTGCATGCTTAGCAGGGTGCCAGCTCTCAGGAATCCTGGCGACCACTATGATTAGCTCTGAATTGGTAGCTGTAGTGGTTCCCTGGTGGGATATAGGTCACTCCAAACCTCCTGTTTAAGCGTCTGATACTCGCTGGTACCCAAGTGTGGAGTGAAATTAATCCTCTTTACCTGGAAATGGCTCTCGATAAGATGGAGCACAGGGAGACTTCCTCTGGGGGCCAGAGAGCAGGCAAGTCTCAGTAACTTGTTTGGCAGGTGAGACTGCTGTCTGGAGAGGTGGAGCTTGGATATTAAATTGCCTTTGTTGGTGAATCTCTCTGGTTGTTTATTGTTCCAGCAAAACCTGGGCCTCTCAAAGAGCACTTCTTAGAGAACTGTGAAAATACACAGACCCAGTATTCCTTTTTTAATATCCTTTTCTCATTCCCCTAGTATCCTTTTCTCAAGCTCTCTTCATGTGGATTTTAGACCGTTTTTGTTTCCCATCTACTTAATGGCAATATTGTCTTTTAGGCCAGCGATTTTTAGAATGTTCTAGGGCCCCACGGAAATGCCTTGGTGGGGGAGGGGGGAAGCTACTCTGGGAAAGGAGGACTTAAAAGAGGCCTGAGGACACAGACAAGACTCTCCCAGCCAAGACACTATTGCCTTGTATCTATTTTATATATAATACTGAGGTTCCAAATTAGATTTTGTTCAGGGAAAAGAAAAAAAAAAAGGCGAAAAGAATTGTGTTGCCTGCAAAAGAGAGAGAAGGCGGCGTGAACGCCATTGATGTGAACCAGAGTAGGGCCATGCTCGCTTGCAAGAACCTGGTCTTGTGCTGCAGATCCAAGGATGAGTCAGACTTTAATGACTACCCCTCTGACCTACTGAGAAGCATATTCTCTCACCTTTCTGGCTTCCTGATTTACACCCTGAAGAGGCTAGGATACATAGCTCTTGGGGGTGGGGTGGGGTGGGTTGTATATGTGTGTGTATAAAAAACTCGGCAGATATTTGGAAGCCAGTTAAACCCCAACTAGCGGTGCTCCCGGCCTGATGTTTATGTAGGAAAACCCACTGGCAAGCACTGTAGCCAGATGGGTGTGGGGCTGGACCCCAAATATGGTGTTTCTTCAGTAGCGATACATACAGTGGGGGAAATCTGAATGAATATTTTTTTCTTTTGGATTTGTGTCGATACAGTTGGGCTTAATAAAAGAACTTTTGAATGCTCTAAGGTCGTTGTCGATAAACTTACTCTATAAAGGGCCAGATACTAACTGTTTTAGGCTCTGTGGGGATCTCTTGTCACATATTCTTCAGGTTGCCTGTGATTTGCTGACCCCTGCTGTAAGGGAAAGTCAGGGCTGGAAGAACCTCCACCTGTGCAGTCTTACTGTAGAGAGTTTAAATGAACAAATACCAGGCCCCGTATCCCACAGGTGCTGTTTCCATAGCAACAGTGACTCAATTACCTTGTCTGTTAGCATCCCAAGTGTATATGGGAACATAGAATCCCAAGTGTGTAGGAGGAGCCGGCCAATTTGACAATAAATTATTTGTAGTCCCGTGGCTGTGAGTTACTAACAATGATGCACTTGATTTTGCTTGAGAGATCTTGTGCAGGTCTCTCATTCAGTAGATGGGGAAACTGAGGTCTAGAGAGGCCAGTAGTGTGCCCAGCAAGTGTAAAACTTGGTTAAAAGGGGAAGGGCACTCAAAAGAAAATGTGGACACAGGCGTTAGTCCAGTGTGCTGGCTGCTCTGGATTCCCGGAGCATTTCAGACTTGTGCCAAGTAACATCTCTTAGATACAGTTCTAAATTCCCTGGAGAGCGGCTCAAGTTTGCCCAGAGTTTTTCTTAATCTTTTTCATGGGTGTGAGGGATGGGGGCTGTGGTCAGACTTCTGCTCTCTTAGTGCAAACCTGGCTGCATGGGCTCCTTTGGGGCAGGGGCAGAGGGGGAGTCGTTCTCAGAGAAGAGTGGTGAGCTCCAGACAGACAAACCAGGAGTTGTGTGCATCCATTCTACCCCCTGTCCACAGTCCTGGCTAGTGCAGAATAAAGAAAGATCGTTTGTATCCAGTGAACTCAACAGACGCTAGAGAACTAATGGATTTAGGAAGATGTTTTTGTTTAAACAATACCTATAGGAAAAGTATTTTCTGGCCAAGTCCCGGAATTAAATGATGATTGATAAGAAAAAAATCAGTAGTGTTAAGATTTAATGTGGAAATTTGATGGCTCAGAATGGCTGGTAAATAATTTTTCCTTCTTTTGTCGATTTGGTTTTTTAATTTAAAGACAGTTATCTGAATTTAAATTGATGCTAAATCTAGTCCTGCAAGGTGCGTGGCTGAGAAGGAGGCATGTGTACAGGGCAGAGGGCACCACTGGTTTTATTCAGAAATGTCTTTCTGGGGCCAGTGGTCAGGGATAGCAGAGATCTGGCTGCGGTTGAGCATTTTCCATCATTGTGCCAAAGTGAAAGCACAGGCTTGGGATTCAAAATATTCTAGAATATGCTTTTTATTATTTAGCTCTGTGACTGTGGGCTGGTTCCATCATCCCTCTAGGCTAGACGTGGGCAGGGGTTGTGTCCAGCTTGTTCTTTGCTGTATTTCAGGCCCAGATTAGAGATGGACACATTTGGGGGGGGCCATGATTTTGCCTACCACAACAAGTTTATAAAAGGGGTGTTACATAGAGAGTCACTAAGTATCTCTATCCATGAAATAAGTCTCTGGCTAGTATATAAAGGCTTAAGTGCTCTTCCTTAAGTGGACCCCCACCCCAATTTTTTATTTTTTTTATTTTGTTGTTGAGAATATACATAGTAAAACACACACCAGTTCAACAGTGTCTACACACACAATTCAGTGACATTGATTTCATTCTTCGAGTTCCACCATTCTCACCTTCTTCTGAGTTGTTCTTCCCCCACATTAACATAAACTCACTGCCACCTAAGGTTCCTGTATAATCTTTTTTTTTATTACAAGTTTAATAGTCAAATATCAGAAAACCATCTAAAAGGATATACAATAACATGTTGGGTGGTTGTCTGAATCTAACGGTGGTTATTTCTGGGCCTGGGTTATCTCTGACCCATGGATATTTTTTACTTTTATCTTTACAAATGTTAGTTGTCTGAAAAAAATTTTTACAATTAACATTTCTTTTGTTATGTATAATTTTATTTTGTTGTTGAGAATATACAGCAAAAACATACACTAATTCGACAGTTTCTACATGTACCATTAAGTGACATTGATTACATTCTTCTAGTTGTATAACCATTCTTACTCTCCTTTTCTGAGTTTTTCCTTCCCCATTAATGTAAATTCACTGCCCCCTAAGGCTCCTGTGTATTCTTTCTAGTTGTTGTTACCAATTTGATCCCTTATAGATAGTTCTTAAAAGAGCGTAATGCTTAAGGCAGGCCTTTTCTATTAATTAAGCTAAACTGTTGTTTGGTTTTAAGAAGACTATCTTAGGGCAATAATTTCAGAGGTTCACCCACCCTTCATGGTTCCAGGAAGTCTGGAGTCCATGAGAATGTGAAATTCTGTTTTGCATTTTCCCCTTTTTGATTAGGGTTATGGGTTAAGATGGCTAAGATTTGAAAAAAACAAACCAGAAAACAACAAATGTTGGCGAGGATATAAGGAGATTGGAACCCTTATCCATTGCTGATGGGAATGCAAAATGGTACAGCTGTTTTGTGGAATACAATGTGGCGATTCCTCAAAAAACTAAAAACAGGACTACCTATGGAATCTTTGATCAAAATGTTCAGTAATGGTAGCTGGGCACTGTCTAGTTCTTCTGGTCTCTTGGCAGAGGAGTCAGCTGTTCATAGAGGCAGTTAGCCACACATTCCTTATCTTCCTCCTATTCCTGACTCTCCTTCTTCCTCCCTTGCTCCAGGCAGTAGAGACCAATTGTTGTGCCTTGGATGGCTGCTGGCAAGCTTTTAAGACCCCAGGCACTATGCATTGAAGTAAGAGGTAGGACAGAGGCACTAAACATATTAATTAGGCCAGTTAACTGGGATGTGCCATGAAACCAGGACCCTAAACCTCCAAACCAAATCCTTTGAGGTTTTTGGCTGTACAAAATCAGCCCCAGCAGCTACTGTTTCTTTCTTTCTTTTTTTTTGTCATTGTTATAAATATATTTATCATACAACTTTGGCCAATTCAACTTTTTACAAGTGTACGACTTACGGACAACAATTAAAATAATTGGCTGTGCAGCCCTACTGTTAATCAACATGCTATTTCCATCACTATTAGCCCCTCCTTTCCCCTCCCTCCTTGTAACCAGTAATAAACTTTGTTCTCTATTTGTTTGTCTTTTTCTTGACTTTTTATATGTGGGGGTCATACAATATTTGTCCTTTTGTGATTGACTTATTTCACTCAGCATAATGTCTTCCAGTTCCATCCATATTGTAGCATGTATCAACACTTCATTTCTCCTACTGGCTGAGTAGTAGTGTATGTATGTACCACATTTTGTTTGTTGATCCATCTGTTGATGTGCTTTTAGGTTGTTTCTACCTTTTCGCTGTTATGAGTAGTACTGCAGTGAACATTGATGTACAAGTCTGCTGGGTCATATGGTAGTCCTGTTTTTAGTTTTTTGAGAAACCTCCACACTGTTTTCCAAAATAGCGGTACCATTTTGCATTCCCACTAGCAGTGGATAAAGGTTCCAGTTTTCCTCACATCCTTGCCCACATTTGTTGTTTTCTGGGGTTTTTTTTGTTTAATCTTAGCTATCATAACCCATAACCCACTGCCGTTGAGTCAATTTCGACTCATAGCAACCCTACAGGACAGAGTAGAATTGCACTATTGGGTTTTCAAGGAGCAGCCGGTGGATTTGAACTGCCGGCCTTTTGGTTAGCAGCCAAGCTCTTAACCACTGTGCCACCAGGGCTCCTTAGCCATCCTAGTGAGAGTGAAATGATATCTCCTTGTGGTTTTGATTTGCATCTCTCTGATGTCTAATGACGCTGAACATCTTTTCTTGTGTTTGGTGACCATTTGAATGTGTTCTTTGGTGAAATGTCTGAATAGATATTTTATGATTGGGTTATTTGTCTTTTTGTTGTTCAATTGTTAAAGTTTCATATATATTTTGGTTATTAGGTTCTCATTGGATGTATGTTTTCTGAAGATATTCTCCCAATCAGTAGCTTGTCTTTTCTCTTTTTTGGTAAAGTCTTTTGATGAATGAAAGTTTTTAATTTTTATGAGATCTCGTTTATTTATTTTATCTTTTGTTGTTTGCACTTTTGTTATTATTATATTAGATAATCCGTTGTTAAAAGCTAGGCCTGACAGTGTTGCCCCTACTTTTTCTTCTAAGAATTTCATGGTTTTAGTTTGCACATTTAGGTCCTTAATCCATTTTGAATTTATTTTTGGCTATGGTGTGAGGCATGGATACTGTTTTATTTTTTTGCCTGTGGAAATCCAGTTTTCCCAGCACCATTTATTGAAGAGATTCTTCTTTCCCCATTGGATGGACTTAGCACCAACTTGGTTTTTTTTATACGTAGCTTTGTGAGGAGATACATCATTGAGTATTTTTCCTTGCTTATTTTCAAATGTAAGATATGTAAAAACCATTCCCATCTTGGGCAGTCTAAAAATAGACCCTTCTCTGACTCCAGTTGTAGACTAAGCTCTGAGAGGCAGGGCGTATACCACAGGAGCCCCAGCCCTGGCAGAGTCCACGTTCCACTAGTGTCAGCTTGGGTTGTTGCTGCTCAGCTCCTATATTTGCTTCTTTTAGTCTCTGGAACATTCACTTTCTCTGTGTCCACTGACAGCCACTTCCTAGAGGTGGTGTGACACTTCATTAATGCTGGGCAAGTGGTTGGATTCACTAAATATTTCATTAAATGCCTTTGTGTGGGCACTCTGGTAGGCACTGTGAGAGCCTCAAAGACAGTTATATCTTTTAAGTTATCTCAAGAGCTTTTGTAAAGAGTGTGTGTGTGTGTGTGTGTGTGTGTGTGTTGTGGGGGGGGGGTTCTACCCAAATGGTCTTGTTTTTTCCACTCTTGGTTTAGTTTAACAGAAGTGTCTAAAAATTAGATCTTATCTAGCGGTAATGGAGAAATTCAAGTTGATTTACATTTGAGAGCTGATTAAATAGACCTTATAAAACAAAGAAGATTCAGTCTCTGTCCTGAAGGAGCTTGTAGTCCAGCCTGTTATTTATTAGTTAGAACTTTTAAGGGGCAGAGGCAGAAACTCACTGTAACCTACTTAGATGAAGGGGGAGTTAAAGATCAAGGAGTAAGGAGGCAGCAGGTCTTGGGTACCAGAATCAGGATTTGGACAGTTTGGGCTGATTCCCATCCCTGGTCATTGCCGTTCCTTGCTCCTGGTACATAAGGCAGACAGCGGGGGAGGACTACTGACATTGAGTGGCTCCTTACACGTGAACCGGGGAGCAGTGAGCATTTTTGAGCACTTCTGGTGGTGCGTTTTTCAGTGTGCTGGATTCTCCTACGCACCTGAGTACACTTAGTGTCCCTGGGCTTGGCCACTGAATGCGAGTAGCACTCCTTTCATTGTGACAACTAAAAATGCTCCTATACATTTTCAAACACCCTGACAGTCCTTGGCCCTTGGCCTTGCCCCTTGGCCACAGCTACTGAACCAGGATTTGGTTGAGGAAGGGAGTTAGGTATCCAGCCAGGATGACTGAAACCATCCAAGGAAGAGAGGGGCAGTTCCAGAAGATGGGTTTGACCACCCACCTGACTGACACGTGTATCCAGCTCACAAGGCTTACCCCTTGGCATCCATCACATGCATTCTTTCTGAGTGTTTCCTAATACAAATTGCGTGCTTACGTATTCTTGTGCCTGCAGAAGGGACCAGCAGGGCAGGTATCAGTCAATATCTGTTGAATCAGTGAAGAGATGGATATACCCAGTTTTGTGTAAGCGCAGATGTGTCACATTTGGCATTGGCTCTGGAGTCATTCTGTGTGGAGGCAAGTGCTGTCGGCTTCTCCATCTTGCCTTTTTTTTTTTTTTTTGGTCGCAGTTTGTAACTGATCTTTGTATTCTCATATCATGTTTAGTCTGAGATCATTTATAATAAAGGGTTTTATCTTCAAAGCCTCTTTTTGGGTACAAGAATTGCCTCCCAATGCACTGGTGTTCCTTCTAGCCTGCACGGCTTCAGAGTGGGATGGCAAAATGGCAAACTCTATTGCTGCAGCTACTACTAAGTGCCTTTTATTAGTCAGTGGATAGTTTTACAGTTGTCTTCGTGATGTTGTTAAGGACAGATTATCAATATGCCTAAATTAATGCTTTACCTTTCTTTGCCATGTTTTAATTACAGTGGGAAATAACACTTAATCACTTATACAAGTCCTTCCCTTCCCCCACCCCCATAATCAAGATGTTTAGAACCTATACCCAAGGTTCAAAAACCAAACCAAACCCATTGCTGATGAGTCAATTCCAACTCCTAGTGACCCTAGTGGTGTAGTGGTTAAGTGCTACAGCTGCTAACCAAAAGGTTGGCAGTTCGAATCTACCAGGTGCCCCTTGGAAACTCTATAGGGCAGTTCTACTCTGTCCTGTAAGGTTGCGATGAGTTGGAATCTACTCGACAGCAACAGGTTTGTGTGTGTGTGTTTTTTTAATGACCCTATAGGACAGAGTAGAACTGCACGGTGGAGTTTCCAAGGAGCAGCTGGTGGATTTGAACTGCTAACCTTTTGGTTAGCAGACAAATGCTTAATCACTGCACCACCAGGTTGGGTATGAAATAAAAGGTCTTGAAGTAGAACTGCCTCTTTTCATCTTAGTGGGTCCTCGGTGCCTGGCACACAACACTCACTGACACATGGTAGACACTCAGTAAATATTTGTGTGAATGAATGAGTGAGTAAATGAGTGAAATGGTGAGCAGAGTACAAATGGACTCATAGACACTCGTATGGAATTGGAAGGTGGCAGAGGAAGCTCCTTTCTTGGTCTCCTCTTCAAGGTTATCACTGAGTGGATGTAGATGTGGTATAGATGGCACAGCCCCCTTGTGGTCTCTCTCTCAGCTCTGGAGAGCACTTGCTTTTGTTCCCACATGTGCACTTTCTGAGCTGTGCTTTTGTTACCTAAGCAGATGTTTTCTCTCAGGATGCTGGTCCTTTGTTTTGAAAAGTGTACACATCCACCTGTTCCTGAATGATTTACTGACTTTAGTTGCTTCCCCTTGCTTGATTTGGTTTTTCTCGTCCTTGAGGTGAACAGCCTTAAAATAAGTGGATTATGTACCTCCCCTATTCTGCCTGTCTTACTTTTGATGTTACTTGGATGTACTACAAGTAATAAGCATTTATTTTTCCATCTTGAAGAGTTGTCCTTGACTTAGAGGGAGTATGCAGTGTGTCAAAGTTTTCATTTCACTGTGGTTGATGCCAGCTGGCCACATGCAGTAATAAACTCCAGCCAATTCAGAGCACAGTGAGAGTTCTTAAGGGGGAGAGGTGTCAACAAGGTGTCAACAAAATACCCTTTAAATGAAAGCAAAACTGCTTCTTAGAGAAAAGGCCGTTTTTCTAGGGGACAGAGTCCAAAGCTTTCGTCAGATTTTCAAGGAGATCCATGATCCCAAAAAATCATATCCTCTGGGCCAGAAGGTTATGGTGGATTGACATGCTCTTTCTTTGCATTTCAAAGGCAGATTGGGAGCGGTGCCGAGAAAAATTTCCTTACTAGATGACATTTCATCGCAATGTCCGATCGTTTGGGGCAAATAACCAAGGGCAAGGATGGGAAAAGCAAGTACTCGACTCTCAGCCTGTTTGATAAGTATAAAGGAAAATCAGTAGACGCAATCAGATCCTCAGGTAAGGACCAGAGGTGAAGTCCAGTTCTTCATACTTTTTTTAAAATGATGAGTTCTAGGTCAAGGACCATAAAAGCCAAAGTGCCTCCATCTGGTCACACAGATGTAGTTGCTGCAAACTGGGTTTCTTAGCATGTAGTGGTCACCAAGTAGTTTTTGGGGGGGAGAATCACCCTCTCTGCCTCTTATTTCAGGTCTAATTTCAGAACCTTAAGTATCCTGACTCTTATGCAGGGATTATTATTTCTCTATTGAAGCCATGGATATTTTCAGCCTACTGGATAGAATGAAACTTAATTTGCATTAGAGTTAGCTTTTTAGGTTTCATGGTTCTGATAGTCTGGAACTTGGTGGGAAAAGTTCGTATTCGTCTTGATCACACCCTGTGAGCACATTATGGGCTTCAAGGGGAGCCCTGCTCAGGCTTGGTTTGGGTCTAGGCAGAGAAGCTCTCCCTTTAGTCCTCTAATGAGGCCAGCACAGTCTCAACTTAGAGAGAGCGTTATGGTGTGGGATGGAGGTTTCCGGCTTGGCTCCTTACCCATTTTGTCTCCTCACTCATGTCATAAACCCACTTCCACTCCCCAAGCCTTCTCCTGCCCACAAGTAAACTGGAAGCCTCTGTACAGATTTTCAGCAGCCCCTTTGTCTCTGAAGTCCTTGTTGAAGAGCTTGTCAAGTGACACCAGACACTTTTGTTTGTTTCCACTGCCACTTATTATGTGTTGTTTGGTTGGCTTTGTCCTGATCACTTAGCATTTGAAAAAGGAGCTGAATGAATCAGACCCCTTTTCTTCTGTAACTTTTCTGTGTGTATCTGTCCCATCACTTTCCCTTCCTACAGTTATTCCTAGACATGGCTTACAGAGTCTCGGGAAAGTTGCCACAGCCCGGCGTATGCCACCGCCTGCAAACCTGCCAAGCTTGAAATCTGAAAACAAAGGAAACGACCCCAACATCGTTATAGTACCCAAGGACGGGACGGGATGGGCAAACAAGCAGGATCAGCAAGACCCAAAGAGGTAAGCAGCAGAGGCAGGCAGATGGTGAATAGGAAGCTGGAGCTCCATAAATTGCTTCCAGCATCCTTCCCTTTGGCAGAAGGCAGATGGTCTTGCAGTAGCAGAACTAGAGAAATTGAGAGATATCAAATGAAGCTTCTTTCTCTCTTTCCTGCTGCTTAGGATGTTTCTTGCTCCTTGCTTTCATTTTCCCTGGATTCTAGAGTTGATGCACCAGCGTTTTCTGTGGGCAGCCTTGTCCCCAGTGACCAGTGTCCCCCCGTACCTCATTAGGAAAGGCCTCATCACACCAGAGAAGCTTATGCAATGACCAGACCCAGTTCCTGTAAGAATCACGGTAGAGCTGGTGCTTGACTACCTCATTCCTGGTGGTAGTCCCTGTTGCTGAGCTCGAGGATGAGGAAAATGAAGCCTTCCTAGCTGTGGGCCTGGCAGCTTCCCAGACAAAGACGACTGCTGCAATTCCTCCAGACAGACCCTGTTCTTAATAAGAAAAACACAGAATCATCATTATCCAGGGTCACTGTGCAGCAGCCTCCCTGGAGGCTCACCCCACTGCCAACATAGCACTTGCGGAAGCGTTAGAGGGCCCAGGGTCTGGCACAAATACCATCATTAGAGGAACAGGGCAGTGGTTGTGGCTGCTATGTGGTGGAGCTGAAAACATGAGGCCCAGTCTAGTTCTAGCTCTGCCTTGGGTGCATGACTCTGAGCAAGTCCCTCATACTCATCCTGGGCCTGAGTCTCCTTCCACTGCACATCTTCTCTGATTCTGTATTCCAACCAGTGATAAGGGTGCACATAAAAGAAGGGGGTGGGAAAGGATGGGCCTTTATAAAACTGGTAAGCAGAAAACTGCTGCTAATGTTTGCCTCTTGGAGAATGAAAACAAAAATAGTTGGGTCTTATGCACCCTTTTGCCCCTGCATCCTCTGTGGCCTGGGCTACTGATGCTAGGGAACCAGAGAGAAAAGTGATCCCAAGCACAGCCTACCAGTTAGCGTGCTTCTCTGTAAAGCCCACATTGGAAATGGCCGTGGCAGCTTTTGTAAAACTGTTGCCTGTAGTTAAACAGACGGGATGCAGAGAGTGAGCAAATAATTCAATCAGTTGATTCTAAAGTATAATAACCAAGAAAAAGTCTTGAAAGTTATTTTCAATTTTTTTCTAAAAATTTCCTTAGGAATCATACTAAATGGGCAGTATTGCGTGACTTTGGGATCAGTCAGACCTGAGTGTGATTTCTAGCCAGGCTAATTATTTATTAGCTGTATGGAACCTGGAGAATGGTTTGACTTCTGTGCTTCAGTGACCTCCTCTGTGAAGTAGGAATAATACCTGACTCCTAGGGGTGGGTACACGAATAGATGAGATCATACACGTCAAGTACTTAGCACAGAGCCTGGCACAAAGGCAGTGCATGATGGTTGTCAGTTATTACCATCATCATTCTATTCAAATGGTACACATTATGAGCTCTGTAATGAAATGAATATTACATATTTCACTGTGTCGAAAACGCCTCTGCCACCGAAAGTTCTAGAGAGAAGCGGACAAAGTGTCACTCCCTTCCTTTTAATCCAGCTTTACCCAGCATTGAAATAGAAAGTTATCAGGCAGCTTTAATGAGGGACAGTTGTGCTGGAACACACAGGGATGAGGTAAAAGAGGGAGTATTGGGGAAGGCAGCAAACACGAGGCACTGGTTAGCTGCTGTCCCTGGTCCAAGTCTTTCTGTGGGTATCTGGGAGGTGGTAGAGTTGGGGGGCCCACTGTTGGAACTACTGCATAGGTTTGGAGACATTACCTGGAAGCTTCTATTTTAGGTAGAAGGTGATGTGAGAGGAGGATCAATGGCCTTCATTTTGTAATAATCACGAATGGTGAGTTACTTGGGTTAAATAAACCTTGGAAGAGTGTGTATGTATAGAGTTTGGCTTCCGCTTATAGATAAGCCACCGACACTGGGTGGATTCTGGCCAAGTGGGTTGCTGCCTTCCTCGAATCTCGTCGGGTGGAAAGTTGAATTGAAAGTCACTGGAAAGCTGCTGAGTCAAAGCAGAGTCTTCATTCAGAACCCTTTCTAGTTCTGTCAAAAGATTACTGTGGAGTGGAAATTGACACAACCTGTTAGTGGGCAGTTTGGCAGTATCTTTTAAACTTCAAAACATTATTCTCTTTTGATCCAGCAGTTCTGTTTCTAAGAACTTATACTAATGAATTATTTACACACAAGTGTGCAAAAATACTAATACACAAATGTTCATTGCAGTTTTATCTGTAATAGAAAAAAAGGGGATTGGTTAAATTAGGGTCCATCCAGTTGGTATTCTGCTGTGTCATTAAAAGAAAGAGGTAGATCCATATGTAGTGTTATGAAAAGATGTTCAAGATACATTAAGTAAAAAAGCAACTTACAGAATTGAATGTATGGTATTATGCCATTTGTGTTAAAAACTTCTATATTAGCATATGTATAGAAAAATCTGCTTGGAGTTTTTCTCAGGAAGATGAGATTGTGGGGAATTCTCTGTTATATATATTTCTAAATTTATGTTCACTATGAATATATATTTCTTTGATGTGCAAAAAGATGATAAAAAAAACCCTCATGTTTCAGGGCAGTCAGTCCCCTGTAGTTGTGAACTCTTGGTCAGGAGTGGGAGACTCAGAGCCCCTTCCTTCCAGTGACTCAATTTCTCCATTGGCAAATCCTCCATTGCTTTCATTGTTTACAAGGGACTTTTGGTTTTTGCAGACAGAAGACTCTTCTGAAAGGCAGACAACGCTGTGTCCTGCAAAATGTCAGAGAGTGAATAGACCTCAAACATGGTTTGGTCTCTCATTCTCTGCCTGCCAAAGAGTCTGTTGGGGAAGGTGTTATTTTTACTGGCCAGAGGAGGTCTTGCTCCCGGTGAGCAGCTGAGCACCTGCGGCTTCGTGAAATTCGGAGGCACCTTGTCAGCTCATCACTATGCTATGTCTAATCCCAACTGTTTATCCTGCCTTTGTCTAGTTCCAGTGCAACGGCCTCTCAGCCGCCGGAGTCGCTGCCGCAGCCGGGTTTGCAGAAATCTGTCTCCAATTTACAGAAACCGACACAGTCAATCAGTCAGGAGGTAGGTTCTGGGAACCATGTCCTGATTGTTTCTCGGGCCTTGTAGCTCCTGAAGGTCCCTGCTGCTGGGAACTGGCAGGCGCTGTCACTGAGAGGTGTGGTTCTGCGCGACCTGTTTATTCCAGGGGCAAACATGATGCGTAACTTTGGAAAACGAGGATGAAAGATTGTCATGGTCATTGAAGAAGTAACTTAATCTGCAACTTTTGGAGAAAGATCTCAGATACAGAGCAGAATACTACTACCCAGTTTATTCCTGTAGGTCCCCCAGGCTAGATTACAGGCTAGATCAAATGTGCTCCATGGAAACTGGAGTTGTAAGAAGACAAGAAGGGTCAGGCCACAGAAAAGATCAGTGGGCAGATGAGTTTGAAACACAAAATTAGACATGCTTCTTTTCTGCAGCACTCCTCAGTGCCTTTAATATGTCAATTACTTTACGAGCCTCTAAGAAGAGGATGTAATGGGTAGCATTTCCCAAATTTATTTGTGCTAGGAACCCTTTTTTCACACTGAATGTCTCTAGGAACTAGTGTCTCTCAGAGCACACTTTGGGAAATACCGAGAATATCATTCTTTATTTGTTGATACATTTAAAAAAATTTTCTAAATAGAAATTAATGATTTAACCAAGCAAGAGCTCATAATATACTTGTCCATTAGAGCCTGTCTCTGTAAGTGGGGATTACAGAGATCAGCAGGAGGAGATATTTAGCTAGTAGCTAGAAATCTAGTTGAGAAGTCAATGAATTTTTTTAGAAGACAAAAAGAAATCTAGGTGTAGATACCTGGCATTCACCAGGTCTCTTGAAAACAACTTATTTTCATTTTGTATGGCTACCTGGGCAGTATAAATAAGGTCTGTGATGTCATCTTCATCTTCGTTAACCTAACCATATGTGGGAAAAATTTATGGCTTTGCCAGAGGGACAGCCTGCCCCTACCCAACACTGAACTGTGCTTTTGAAATTAAGGAAAAAGAAATCCAGATTTATGTGAGATTCTGTATTTATTGCTCTAAATTCACTGGGCCCTGTTGACCAGAGTACAGAGAGTTGAGTTAATGTTTTTTCCCCGGAATTCAAAGCTAAGTGAGATTATGGAATCCTGGTTTTTCAGCCCTGTCTATATCAGAATTGCCTTTGAAACTTGTTAAAAATATATGTGCTTGAACCTCACCACTGGAGATGTCGGGCTGGGGCCTGAGTATGGTTCTGAGCATCTATTAAAAAGAAGTCACCTTGCAAGCCTCCAGCGTACTTGGGTCTGGAGTGGCCCCGCGCATCCCTACAGTGCTTGCAAGAACGTTTTGAAATGGTTTGAGGCCTTGCTCTACACCATCTATAGAGCAAGGTTATAGAAATTTCGGACAGTTGGGGGAAAAAGATTGCCAAGGGGGCTGGCTGTTCTGCAGCCAGGGTTGAGAAGCCTGGTCCTGGAGTTGGTATATAGGTTACTTTGTCCAGCGCTCAGCTCCTTTTAGCCATTACCTGGTTTTCTCTCATTTCTGGAGGCAAGTAAGAGGTGAAAGAGATTCTTGATGTTTTGTGACTTTTAAAACATTACTTTAGAGGTATTACAGCAGTTTCTGCTCTTGGATGAAATTCACCAACAATGTTAGTAACCCCTTTGTGGCCCTGTAGGCAGTGCCTTGGTAGACAGGGATAGGGAGGTAATCCTAGTATCTACAAGCACTAAGTGGGAGGGTATGGGATTGCAGTGTTGTGAAGGAGGAGAGCTAAGACTGGCCCCAGTGCCTCTCTGCTTCCTGTGGGACTTTAAGGCTGTGCCAGCTCACTTGAGGGACTGTGTCCAACCTCACCTTCACTGCCAAGTTATGCTGCTGGCACATCCTTTCTGTGGTTTGTGTGGGGAAGACCTGTAGGGGTTCCATACCATCCATATAAAGCATTCAGGGAAACTGATAAATAAACGGATTGTTGTCACCTCTACACTGAAGGCAGGAGAGGCACTTGTCTGCCTTGTGTGCATGTGGAGGTGGTGGAGGGTGGATTTGAAGGGTGGTGATAGGACAGAGTAATTATTTAATCTGATCTCTAACCCAGTGAGTGATGAAACGTCATGCTGTGCCAGCTGTTTTGTGTCTTTACCTTCAGTTGGAAGAGGAAGGTTCTTAAGTTGTATGTCATTGGTAAAGGCAGACAAGTTCAGTGGTTGAGGACCCAAGGGGCTTTTGGGCACAGTCAGGCTGGGGATAAATCTTTGTCGTGCCACTCAAGCTGGATGTCTAAGAATCAAGCCACTCATTTCTGTGCATCAGTCAGGATCAGTTAGAACCTACTTTCCCAGGGAATGGTGAGAACTCAGTAAGGCAGGGTATGTCTGACATAATGCCTGGCCCATAGTCAGCTTTCAACAAAGGTTAGCCAGTAGGGCTGAGTCCAAGATGGCACAAGTCCAGGTTAGTGGAGGAGGAAGGCCTCTCACTTGGGAGTCATGCCTTGTAGAATAACAGTAGTTACAGAAGGTGATGCAACTGTCTCATCCAGCAAAAGATCGAGCACGTTGTATTTCCAGTGTTTGCATTTTTTGAGACATGTGCTAGAATTGGTATTTGGTCTTTGTCTCTGGAGCCAGACAAAGTAGCTCTAGTCGGACATGAGAGGCAAGCTAACAACGTTCCAGAGCACAGTGTGAAGGCAAACATAGGTTTGAATCCTGGCTCCTCTGTATAACCAGCTGTGTGACTGAGCTGGCCACTTCCCCTGTCCTGTTCCTCATCCGTGAAGTGGGCCTGTAGCCCCTGATTCCTAGGCCTGCTGCACAGAGTGAGGTGGTGCCTGTGATGCTGCCATAGTCAGATACTGCTCAGCAAGTGGTGGTGGTTGCATCCACCTAGGCTTTAAACTGAAGGTTTGGGCCCTTTAGCTCCTTGTCCTAACATGCTTAGTAGACTGATTGGACTGTCTGGGCTCTAATTTTCTTCCTTCTTTCAGAATACAAATTCAGTGCCAGGTGGACCAAAGTCATGGGCACAGCTGAATGGAAAGCCAGTAGGACACGAAGGTGGTAAGTACATGTGTGTGACGCTGGGGTGGATGGGTAGGAGAGGTGTGTACATTTACTGGACCTCTCTTGCTGGGTCTAGGCAGTCTTTGGCCTCAATGCTTTGTGGAGTCTCTTACCTGAAAGGGTTGATTCTCTCTGGAGCTCTTGCCTTTGTGACAGTGGTGGAAGTGCTGATTCTGCAAATGATGTCAGCTCTTCGATTTCATTGACAATTATTGCTGAAGACATTCCTCTTGAGACTTGAGTGGCTGGCCCTGTTATTCTTTAATTCAGCTGTGCTGCTGATGGAGTTAATACCTGCTCAGTAGGTATTGCTGTCTCAGAAAAGAAGTACAACCAGAATGCTCCTTAGAAGTGAGGATGGTGAGACTTCGTCTCACATACTTTCAACATGTTATCAGGAGGGACCAGTCCCTGGAGAAGGACGTCAGGCTGGGTAAAGTAGAGGGTTAGCAAAAAAGAGGAAGACCCTCAACGAGATGGACTGATACAGTGGCTGCAACAGTGGGCTTCAAGCAAATTAAAAATTGTGAGGGTGGTGCAGGACCAGGCAGTGTTTCCTTCTATTGTACATAGGGTCGCTATGAGTCAGAATCTACTCGACAGCACCTAACAACAAGATCAGTGTTGCCAAGATACATCTACTCCCTCTGTCTCGGGACTGCAAGGAGGAGGTGTTGTGTTGCACGGTGTTAGCTTCAGGCATGGGTTTATAAATAATCCATCCTTGGGAATTGAGCTGCTTGGCTTTGGACATTTACAAAAGCAATCAGAGAGTTATGTGGTATTTGTTATCCATCAGTGTCGTGCCTGACATAGGAGGCACTCAGAACGCGTAGCTGGCTGCTGCTCCTACAGAGTTCAGTAGAAGAAAGGTGGGGGAGATGGGGAGAACAAGAATGTGTTTAGGGTTTTCAAAAATAAATGCTGGACAGCTACTTAGAATGAGAATTACAAATTCAAACGGCTTCCAAGGCCAGGCCCGGAACAGAGTTTAGAGTGGTTTGGGTGATGGACGAGAGGGAGTAGGACCGTGACACGCCACAGAGTGTGTATCTTGGACAGAGGGGTAGCCACACTTCTACTCCCCTCCCCCAGTGTTTGGTGCCATCTGAGAATGCAAGCCTAGGGTCAGTGG
The DNA here is from genome assembly GCA_030035585.1 of Dugong dugon. Classification (NCBI taxonomy): domain Eukaryota; kingdom Metazoa; phylum Chordata; class Mammalia; order Sirenia; family Dugongidae; genus Dugong; species Dugong dugon. The sequence continues at coordinate 76,083,822 of CM057471.1, forward strand.
GTGGTTTTGAGAGAAGCAAAACAAATAAAAATCCAGATTTTTGCATGAACTTTTCTGGTTTTTAAAGGTTGGTTCATACATTTCTAGCACACCGTGCAGACCAAATTAGGCAAAGCCTCCGAGCCAGATAGAGAGTCATAATGATATGAGCAGTTGTTTCGAAGTAATACATTAATAAAAATCCACGATTGCTATTTCTTCTCTTAAGCAGCACAGGCAAGCTTTTTAAACCTTTGCGTCCTGTTGGAGTATCGTCCTCTGTCATTCTCATATCCTTGCCAGCCAAGGCTTGTATTGGAAAAACAGCTGCAGTTCTATCGTCTGCTAAAGCCCCCCCCCCCCCCCAAACTCCTGTGCTTAAGAAGACGTGCCCCTTCTGGGTTGAAATCACTGTGTGATTGAAGACATTTCCTCAGTCTTGAACAGTAAATGACCAATAGTGAACGATTGTGCCAGATAGATTTCAAAGCCCCAGCTTCTCCAGAGGAACTGGGTCCAAATGCTCATGACTCTAATAGGGCGGGGGAAGTGCAGCCCCACCTCTTAGCGTTGTGGGAGGAAAGACCTGACTATCTCCCTGCTCTCATAGAGACTACAGCCTAGGAAACCCTAAGGGCAGTTTTGCTCCGTCCTATAGGGTCACTGTAAGTTGGAATCGAGGGTCACTATGAGCTGGAGTAGACTTGGTGGCACCTAATTACAACAACAACATCAAAATACTAATGTATTTACCCTTACTTAGCAGTTCTTCTTTTAGAAAATTATCTTATAAATTATACTTGGCCCATGTGTGAAATGATGCGTTATTCATTTCCATACACGATTATCCATTCTAACATTGTAATAGTAGAAGATTGGATACAGTCTTTGAAATATTGATCAATTTATGATACCTTAATGAGATACTATTTGGCTGTAAAGAAAAAAAAAGTGAAAGTTCTTTACTGATACGACAAAGTCTCCAAGATACAGTTTAATTGAAAGGTACAGAAATAGTATGTATAGAATGGTACCATCTGTACAAAAAATGACGGTGAGGGAAAACACACTTTTTAAAAAAGCGTTGTATGTATATTTTTTAGAAAATCTCTGTAAGGAAACAAAACTACCTGTTTTTTGAGGATGTCACAAGTAGGCAGGTGAGGCTCAAGGATAGGAGGAAGGTCTCAATTTATACCTTTGTATGCCTTTTTGCTTTTGAACTGTGTGACTGTATTACTCTTGAAAATAAAACTTAATTTAAAAATCATTAGAAAGCACAGTACAGTACTCTGCAAACCCCTGAGAGCTCATCTGTGAGACGGGCAGACCCAGCAGCTGGAGAGGAGAGAACTGACACATTCAGGGCCCAGCCAGGCTGGGGTGAGAGCCAGGCTCCTGGTCTTCCTCTTGTGCTGGGGTCACAAGGCTGTGTGGCCAGCAGAAGAGCAGGGATTTGGAGGTGTCAGCCTACAAACATTGTCATAACTCTTTGGAATTCAAAAAGACTTTTCCTGAATCTGTATACTCTTCTTCCCCATGTAGAAGATTGGTATTGGATCTGTCTCACCTGAGAATTCTTCTCCTGAAACAGACCCAGGAGACCTGAGTATGTGATTTGGGTAGAGGCCAGAGACCCAAGGCTCATAGGTTCTGGTGCCAGGAGCATTGCCAGTGCCTTCATTTGTGACCTTGGAAGAAGAAGCCGCTTCATTTTACTGCCTCAGCTTCTCACGGCAGAGAACAGATTTTGTGAGGGATTCTCACGTTTGAAGGAGTGTTGGGTGAACATACAAAACATTGAAACCTTAGGAATACTACTGCTGTGGTTTGAGATTTTGAGTTCTACCCTTTATCCTAATTGTCTGTGGAGGATAAATTTAATGGATGCATTATGATGATACCTTCATGAATGTTGAGGCAGAAAGAAAGTACGAACAGCAGTATTGGAATTTGCTGTTTGTTTCCTAATTTCAAATTACCATGTTTTAAAAATATGTCTTCTCCTGTTTTATTCTTGCCACTGACCTTTAACAAAATGAAGTGACTATGTGAGTCAACATCCTCCTTCAGTAGAGCAGTAGAGGTCCTTTGTGACACTTGGGGGTTTTCTCTCAGGTTAATCGTTGGTGAATAATATGTCCAGTTATCACCCTGGCAGGTTTATTTGACCCTGGACCTTTTTACTAAGGAGGAGGGCAAATGAATGGCTGCCTTGTGCATCTGCGCTAGTCCCAGCTGCATCTTTCTGGCAAAGTCTGCCTTAGTTAACAGGTCCATGAATCAGTGGTCCTGAGAATTGTACCTGAGGGGAACTTTGAGTTTAACTGTGTGGGGAGCGGGGTATGCCACCGTCAGACATTGTGATATGTGATGTTACCGCACTTTTTACATTTACATAGTCCTGGGCATGTGCTGCATATTCTAGATAAAAGAATCAAGTCTCCCTCCTAAAATGGATAATTCATTACCTATTCATCCAAAAAAAGAAAAAGATTACAGATACTCTGTGCTAAGTGCTATAGGTGATAAGCAAAATAAGAAAAGGTAAAGAGCAAAGAAAGAAATGGATCCCTGAGTTATAAAAGTAAAATGTTTGGCCCTGAGAGGCTTGAGGAACTTTATAGAAAACAGTAAATTGAAATGAGCAGAAGAAAGACAGATGAGCTAGAAGTGTCAGTTTACACAAACTCTTTTGTGTGTAAATTTAGGGCAAGGACCTTTGGGGAGGCATCAGGGAGAGACATACCTTCTGTTGCCACTACCTCCATGTGAAAGCAGTTGTCTGACTTGGGCTGATTTTACTGAAGACTATGATTATCTGCCACCCAGGGCAGTGAGAGAGGCCTTACTTACTGACTTCTTCCAGGAGCAGGGAAGGATGTGGGCTGGAGCAGCCGTGCTGTCTTACCCCATGCCCTTTATAACTGACAGTCTGCACCTGCTGGGCAAGGATGTGGTGCAGTTGTGGCCAGCAACATGCTCTCCCTGTCATCCTTAGGGAGCCCCTAGTGCTGCTTTGCCAGCGTCACGCAGCTCACTTAAAAAGAGCCCACTTCTGGGCAGAGTGGCTTTAAACGTGTTGTGGGATTTGTAAAGGAGAGAACTGTTGATGCTGATCTCACTTGCTCCATTAAGTCTTTCTGGTTTTCTTGGCAGGTTTAAGGGGCTCAAGCCGACTATTATCCTTCTCTCCCGAGGAATTTCCGACGCTGAAAGCAGCTGGAGGGCAGGACAAGGCTGGCAAAGAAAAGGGCGTCTTAGATCTGTCGTATGGGCCAGGACCAAGCCTCCGCCCTCAGAGTAAGTGAACAGCCGCCTCTGTCTTGGCACATGTTGGACCGGCAGGACTTCCCCTTCTTGTCTTTCTGCGCTGTTAGATGTGTGCCAATTCACGAATAGCTGCAGCTCCTGGGGTCGCAGGATACTTATCTGGAAAGCAGGGCTGTTGATTCTTTACCTGATTTTTGCATCTGTTGGAAGGATTCCCTAGGCTATTCTAGGGGTCACACCTGCCTTTCTTGACCTTTGGGTTGGGCCAGGCCTGTCCCCTTCCCATCTGTCATCCAAATGTTAGTTTTGTTATGCTTGCCTAGTCGTGGCAGTGACGGGCAAAGTACCAATTAACTGGAGTCCCGATTCAGGAGTTTGTTTTCTAAACCGTTGTTTGCCAGACTTAGCTGAATCCTATCAGAATCACTTGGGGAGTTGGTTAAAAAAGACTAATCTCTAAGGTCTTCCCCTTTTGCCCCCGGTCAAATTAGAATCTGTATTTGTAATATGTTGCCCTGGGGATTGTTAGGTAGCCAGCCCAGCACTGGTTGCTGCTGCCACCCCTTCCAGTTTCTGGCTAAGGAGTCAGCAGGATTGTGTAGCAATACTTGCTGGTAATATTTGTTGTTTTAGGAATGTGATTTTCGGTCTGTTCTAGGTAGGGATTCTGAATTGGCTGTTGTATTTTGGGAATTGATCAGGTCTTGAAATGTGGGGGGCTTTGTTTGCTTGTCTTGATTAATCCTCAAGGCCTTTTCTGTTTATGGTACAGTATCCCAAAGTCAGAACTGACATTTTGTAAATTAATGATCACTAAGCAACTCATTACTTAAAACATTACTGTTTTGTCAGTGGCCTTACACAAGGTCATTTTTTGTGCTCCAAATACATAATCAAATTCTTTAGACCAAAAATTGTATCTTTCTGGGATTCAGATGAGCTGCTTTGTAAGACTATAGAAATTTAGAAGTAGAAACTTCTGGATTTGCTTCTGTATCTTCATTTGAGAAGACAATGTAGATGGCCAGAGGGCTTGCCCAAGATCACATGGCAAGTTGGAGAGCTGGGAGCAGACTCAGACTTTGTGGCTCTTGTCCTGGCTCTCTTTCTCTTAGGGGTCACATAGCTCAGAGACCTTTTATTTTTAAACCTTTAATCAAAAGTTGACTGAAAAGTAGGGTCTTTGGTCTCATCTAACTTCTCATAGGTCGATAATAATTTTCATTGGATCTTGCTACATTTTGCAATGGAGAGCATCACCTTAAAAAGATAGCTGGATAGGTTTGCGGCTTTCCATCTGTGACCTGCAGGAGCACCTTACAGGCTGCTGTGGGAGAAGGCAGGGACAAGGCCTGGTGGGTAGGGCTCCAGACCGTTCCACATCCCCACCAGAAGGATAGCAGCTCTGCTTTATCTGTCTTATGAATGGGCTAATGTCTTTGTAAAAAGGTGCCACTGCTAAACAAAGTTGAAAATGTTGTTTTAAGAACTCTAGTTTTAATGTAATTCAATACTGAGCACAGTGCTGACCCTAATGAGGGCTAGGTCAGTATTTGTTGAAGGAATGACTCAAGGCTCTTTTCATCAGGGTTCTCTTAATTTCTTTAGGGTGTAAGATCTGGGGGCATATGTAATCTCTATTAATAGATGAGGACCATGTCTTATTTACCCTGCCTCACCTTCTTTCTGAGTAGACTTTATTTTATATTTCTCTTACAATCAGACTCTTCCCTCAGCAGGTTCATACCCATTGGCCAGGTGTCTTGCCCCTTACCTTGCCTGACAGACTTGACCAATTGACTTGATTCTTCACTTTTGGTTTTTTTATTTTTATTTTTTTGTTTTTGGTAAATGAGGGGGTCCCTTGACCTTCAGAACCTCATACAATCCCTCCTTCCCCCTCCTCTTTCCTCTTCCCTTTTGCCCCCTTTCAATTTCCAGATGTGACAAGCTGGAGGGAGGGCGGTGGGCGAAACATAATTTCTACCACGTCTCTGAGCGCCTCCCCAACTGAGCTGGGCAGCAGGAACTCGAGTACGGGAGACGGAGCCCCCTCCTCGACATGTACCAGCGATTCTAAGGACCCCTCTCTCCGCCCGGCTCAGCCTGTCCGAAAAGGGGCTTCACAGTTCATGGGAAATGTATACCACCCACCTACATACCATGACATGCTTCCTGCTTTTGTAAGTCTTCAGAGTGTACATTTTTTTATCCCATGAAGTTGGATTGTTCATGTCCAGCAGAACCTAGTTCAAGTGGTTGAATGTCCACCTTGAGTTCTCCCTCCCAATTTCGTTCTTTGCCCTGATACCTTACTTTGAAGGTTTCCATTAGTTTTTGTATTTTCTCTCCCCCTTTTTAAATCTCAAGGGCCTTTGGCTTCTCTCCCTGGTGATATGGGTGTTATTTTAGCCCTGATTCTTTAGAAAAAGGAGAGGCAGGTATTCCCCAAATCACAAGTCCCCAAATTTACCTACCAGCAGCAGGAAAAAAATGGGGGAAATGGTGGTAGGATTGAGTAGGAAACCCCAAGACTTTCTTGTTTTCTTTCTCCCATTTTCTGTTTTCCAAAAGAAACTCTTAATTCAAGTGAAGCTTAGAATTTGGTCTATTACCAGAAAATCCTGTTCATTGATGTTATGTTTCAGATGTGTTCGCCACAGTCATCAGAGAACCAGGGTACAGTGGAACGAGGATCTTTTCCCCTTCCTCAGCTCCGCCTTGAACCCCGTGTTCCTTTTAGACAGTTCCAGATGAATGACCAAGATGGGTAAGTCTATTACATTATAATCACGTATATAGAGATTACTTCTGGTGGTGGTAATAGACAAGATAATGGGCTAATGTATGAAAGTGCTTTGTCCTCTAGAGACCGCAGTGAATCTAAAGACCAACCCCAGACCCCAGAGTATGTGTGGTGACTGGCATTTGGGGCTGGACAAGAGATTGAGTTAAGATTTCAAGTTCCTGGGAGAGCTGATATTTTGGCACATGCTTTTTGCCTAGACATTAGCACTGAGCATATAAAACTGCAAAATGAGACAGAACTTCTCTCTGAGATGTATTTGTTCATTATGTATTTCTTTTTAAAGGAAATGATTTAAACATTAAATCCAAACATGAACCTTTGTGATGTAGGACTTAGTTTTGGAAAGGTACTTGGTTTTGCTTCTGGCTGTATGCTTGACACAAGTCCAGCACCTGTACTCTTCTCTCCCTTATCAGAAAAGAAAACAGGCTGGGAATGGCTCGCCCAATCCGTCCACTAAGGCAGCTGGTGGAACGAGCGCCGCGGCCTACCATCATCAATGCAGAAAACCTGAAGGGCCTTGATGACCTGGACACTGATGCTGATGATGGCTGGGCAGGTGGGTTGGTGTTTCCCGGTGGACTTAAAACAAATGGTTTAGAAAAAAGCAGGACTGAAGTCCATCTCTGCTTACCAGGGACACAAGCCCTTTGACATCATGGTATATTTCCCCTTGGCAAGATGAGAATGAGGAGGGGGCAGGGGGAGAGCATCTTTGATGCAGCATATGGGTCCTCATTTGCAGTCAGACCAGTGGTTGCTTCCTGACTGAGTGGTGTCTTCTTTCGGTCTTGTTCTTAGAGCTGTGGAAGATATTACTGTTAACTCTTAAAAAAAAAAAAAAAAAAAAAAAAAACCTTTTGTAATGGAAAATTTAAACAAAACAAAATAGTATAATGAACTCCCAGTTACCCATCACCAAGCTTCAGTAAGTACCAACATTCTTCCATTCTTGTTTCTTTATCTCTACCCATGCCCCATCCCACTACCTGATTATTATTTTTTTTAACAGTTCTTTTTGTTTGTTTGTTTTCAGATAAGTTTTATATCCATTGAAAGACACAATTGTACGGTTTTGGTTAATACACTTGTGTGGCCCACACCCCTATCAAGATACAGAACACTTCCTCACCCCAGTCCCTTCCCAGTCAGTCTTCCTCCCCTCCTGCCATCCTGCCCAAAAATCAACCAGTCTTAATACTTTCACCATAGATTAGTCTTACCTGTTATAAAACTTCATATGAATGGAATCATATGACTTTCATGATTCTTTTGTGCTCAGGTCCTGTTGCTCAGCATAATGCTGTTGAGATTCCTCTATGTTGGTATATGTATCAGTAAACCAAAAACCAGTTGCCATCGAGTCAGAGCTAATTTCTGAGCTCTACTTTGTTGTATCCATATACTACAGTTATTTATCCAGTCTCATTAAGAATAATATTTTCATTTCTCTCAGTGTATATCTGGGAGTGGAATTATTGGGTCATATACCTGGTGGATGTATGACTAAATTTATAAGAATGATCCAGACTTTTTCCCAAGGTGGTTGGTTGTGCCATTTTACATTCCCAACAGCAATTTGTGAGAATTTGGTCACTCAACATTCTCCCAACATTTTGTGTTAGTCCCTTGAATTTCAGTCATTCTAGTGCATGTATAGTGGTAGCTCATTGTGCTTTTAATTTGTATTTTCCTGATGACTAGTGATAATAGCGCATTTTGTGTGTGTTTTTTGGCTACTTGTATATCTGTAGGGATTGTAGTGTCTGTTCAGTTTTGTTTTATTAGACTGGAGGATTTTTTTTCTTAATCTCTTCTGTATATGAGTCCTTTGACAGGTAAATATTTTGCAAAAATTTTTCCTATTATGTGGCTTTCCTTTTTTTTTGACAGTTTTGATGAGCAGAAGTTTTTAATTTGATATGAAGTGTACTTTATGAATTTGTTCTTCTACGGTTAATACTTTTGGATCCTATCTGAAAAATCTTTGCCTCCCCCCTAGTGGTGAAGATATTTCCTGATGTTTTATAGTTTTAACTTTTAGGTTTATGATCCATGTTGAATAAATTTTTCTGTATATTGTGAGATAGGGACTGAAGTTCTTTTTTTTTTTTTTCCTTCTTCCTTCTGGTTTTGTTTCTTTCTTTCTTTTTTTACATACAGATATCCAGTTCCATTCTATTTGTTGATAAGACTTCCCTTTCCCTATTGAGTTGCTTTGGCACCTTTGCCAAAAATCGGTTGACTGTGTAAGTGTGAGTCTATTTCTCGACTCTGTTCTGTTGATCTATTTGTTCATACTTTGTATACTGCACTGTAGTTTTATAGTAAGTCTTAAATTTAGGTACTGTTCTTTTTCAAGATCATTTTGACAATTCTAAGTTCTTTGGCATTTACATATAAATGTAAAACCAACTTGTCAGCATTTTCAAAGAGCTTGCAGGCATTTTCATTGGGAGTGTGTTGAATATATTTAGGAAGAAGTGGCATCTTAAGTTTTTTTTTCCCTTAATTTTGTTTTTGAGAATATACACAGCAAAACATACACCAGTTCAACCATTTTCTACATGTACAGTTCAGTGACGTTGATTACATTCTTCAAGTTGTGCGCATCTTTTGTGAGTTGTTCCTCCCCCATTAACATAAACTCCCTGCCCCCTAAGGTTCCTATCTAATTTTTTGATTTGCTGTTGCCAATTTGATCCCATATAGATAGTTCTTAAAAGAGCATTAACACTGAAAGCAAACTATTGTTTACTATTTAAGCTGAACTGTTACAGGATTTTAAGAAGACTTTAGGGGATATGTTTGGTTTAAGGTTTAAAGATTATCTCAGGGCACTAGTTTCAGGTGTTCATCCAACCTTCATGGCTCCAGGAAGTCTGGAGTCCATGAAAATTTGAAATTCTCTTGTACGTTTTCCCCGTTTTGACCAGGATTCTTCTATAGAATCTTTGATCGAAATGTTCAGTAATTGTAGCTGGGCACCATCCAGTTCTTCTGGTCTCATGGCAAAGGGGTCAGTTGTTCATGAAGGCAGTTAGCCATACATTCCATATCCTCCTATTCCTGACTCTCCTTCTTCATCTGTTGCTCCAGATGAATAGAGACCAGTTGTCCACTTGCAAGCTTTTAAGACCTCAGGCATTCTCACCAGCAATGGATAAGAGTTCCAGTTTCTCTACATCTTTGCCATCTTTTTTTTTTTTTTGTTTATCTTAGCCATCCTAGTGGGAGTGAAGTGGTAAATAGGGACAATTTTATATCTTTTCAATTTATATGCCTTTTATTTTTTTTTTCCCTTTGTCTTATTATACTTCCCTGAGGACTAATGATGTTGAGCATCTTTTCATGTGCTCGGCCATTTGTATATCCTCTTAGGAGAAATGTCTGTTTAGATCTCACTAGTAAAGTTTCTGTATTGCAAGGGTAGAGTCCTGCCCGGTTTCTGCTTGTTTTTGCTCACTCTCCTGTGCCTTTCAAATATATATTTTTTAATATTTTGTCCAGATTTTAGAATTGTTAGAGAAGGTTAGTCTGAAGCCAGAATGGCCCTTCGCTTTTATCCATAGTGTTTGTTCTGGTGGTAGCCGCTGGGCAGCTTGACTTACTCACCAGTTGGGTTGGCATAATTCTTGACTCAAGGAAGTGGTCTGTGGTGCTCTAAGCAACATTGAAAGTCTCATTTTTTCTCATTATTCTTGGGCCCTCCTGCTGTTATAGGCCTTCATGAAGAAGTGGACTATTCTGAGAAATTGAAATTCAGTGACGATGAAGAAGAGGAAGAAGTTGTGAAGGATGGCAGACCGAAGTGGTAAGGATCCCCACTCGGGTTCATGCATCATGCCATTGTAACCTGACATGACCAGTATGTACATGCCGCAGGGCTTGTTGGTGCTGCCATGTGCTGCTCACTGTGCCAAGTGCATTTCATAGTTACGCCAGCAACCTCTCAAGGTGGAGATATTGTTCCTCTTTTGCAGATAAGGGATGATAGCTCTTGAGACAGCTGTTAAGGAATGGAGCCAGGGTTTACATCCAGACAGATCTGAGTCCTAAGCTAGTGATCGTAACCCCTGTGCCACTATTTCTGAGAGTGTGTCATGCAGGCCAGTTGTTCCACAGGTTGTCTATGGGTATCATGCACAAAAAGAGTTCTGTGCCCAGGCAAGTTTGGGAAGCCACTCTGGGCTCAACTGACTTGTTTACTCCAAGATGTACCAAACCTTGAGTATGCTAAAGTACATTGGGAATCTCTGGGGAGGGGAGAGAAGCAGTATGCAGAGCAGGTCAGATTTACCACACTTAATTGACTACTTTCATCTTTTTTAAAAAAATCATTTTATTGGTCCAGTTTCACTCATACTACCTTTGGATAATACTTCATTATACTGTTGTCCCTCTCGTTTTTATCATAATTTCAGTAGCACTGACTACTACTTTTTAAACAGTGCCTATGATTGCTTTTATTTGCGATTTTTTTTCTTGTTGAGTACTAGGAAATACAAATGCTTTCCTTTGTGTGAAATTGCCTGTTTCATTTATACATTTTTCTATTGGACTCACTGTGTTTTCCTTTAAAATGGATTGTTTTATATTGTTTGATATTAATGTTTTGTTGTTTGTTGCAAATGTTTTCCTCTTTATTGTCAATAATTGAATTTTTATATAGTCCAGTCCACAAGTCTCTTTCTTTGTGATTTCATCTGTTGCTTCAAAGCTCCAGAAGTAAGTGCTCCTCTTCTGGAGAGAACTTGAAATGATCTTCTGCCACTCTTTCTCTGATGATGCATAAAAATTAGCTAATTGAGGCTGGCATAATTTATTTTGATGCTGTTTCTTTTCACCCAAAACTTTGAATGTATTTATGAAATCTCTGTTGGTCATTTATTGGAACACTAAGTTCAGAAAGAAGTACAATCAAGAATTTAAATAAAAGGCAAGGCATAAAATCTTAGAGACTTATTGGAGCAGTAGGACACGTTGTTCCTTGTCTCTTTCAGTTGTTGTGAGTCAAATATTCAACCAATCAAGCGAGACATGGATTTTGGACCCAACTTTGCCACTGGCTAAAACCAAGGACACCTCAAATTTAGATTATCTAAACCACCTCCTCCCTTAACGTGTTCTTTTTTCAGTATTCTCTGTGCTGGTTGATGATATCCAACTCCCAGCTTTCACATCTTCTTTGAAATCTTTATGTCCTCACACATGATTGGTTCCTGGAATTTCCCCTGACTTCATCCCTTCCTGTTCATTGTCTGAGACCAACATCCTTTCTTTTCTGGACCATTCAGTGGTTAGCCAACTCATCTCCTTCCTTTCATCCTATCCTTCACGCTGTGCCTTAGTCATCTTCTGTAAACATGGATCTTCTGTGATGGATCAAGAACCTTCATGTGGTCTCTGTTCCTCACAAAGTCAAGTCACAAGTTACTAGCAATTGTTGCCCTTTCTGTAGTCTCCTAATCCACCTTGCCTGTCTCATCTTCCACCTCCACGTACGTGTGTATATAGACATACACTCATGCACACACATTGGCCATAACTGACTCCCTGCTTTTTCCTGAACTCCTTTATTTACTGGACATCTCCTTGCATAAAGTAAGAAATTAAATATCCTGCCTGGAGATTTGTATATAAATCACTTGGTAAATATTGTTGCTGAGTTTTGGTGTTCTGGGCATGTCTGTTCACCCATAAGGGTGTCTAGTGTGATGAAGAAAATTGGTACATAGAAAGCTGACTTAGAAGTTCCCAAGGCCTGCAACCAGTAAGATCAGACCTTGGGCTCACTGGGAAAACTTAATGTTGAATGTGGTTTGTTCTAGGAACAGTTGGGACCCTAGAAGGCAGCGGCAGTTGTCAATGAGCTCTGCGGACAGTGCTGATGCCAAGCGTACCCAAGAGGAAGGAAAAGACTGGGGTGAAACAGTAGGCATGTCCCGTGTCGTCCGAAAGATGCCAGAACCTCAGCCACCTTCCAGGAAGCTTCACAGCTGGGCGTCAGGCCCTGACTATCAGGTACCATGGGCACTTGAGGCGTTCTGTGCCAGGCAGATGAGCTGGGACACACACACACATACACATACGCCCTTTTGAAATTTATTTGACCAGAGTTCCAAGACAAAGACTGCAACAGATCATTTAGCTGAGCATTTGGACATTGTGCATTTGTACACCACAGAGTTCAGTGGCTGGGTTCCTAAAAAGTCCTAGGTGGACCTTTTTTTAATTTAAAAAAAAATTTTTTTTTAATTTAAATTTTGAAACAGTCACAAACTTACAGAAAAGTTTGAAATACAATACAAAGAATATTTTTTTTTTCCTCTGAACCATTTGAAGAGTATATTGCCGATCTGATGCCCTATCATCCTAGAACACTTTGGTATATATTTCCTTTCCAGAAAGGGACATTCCTTTTAGGTAACCACAGTGCAGCCATCAAAATCAAGAAATTAGCCATTAAATTCTCCGACTCTATTCAGCTTTTTACCAGTTGTCTCAATAATGTCTTTTTTTTTTTTTTTTTTTAATAGCAAAAGGATCCAGTTCAGAGTCACATATTGCCTTTAATTGTCATTTAGTCTCCTTCAGTCTGGAACACTTCCTCAGTTTTTCTTTAACTTTCATGACTTTGACACTTTTGAAGATAAAGAGCCAGTTGATTTTGTGGAATGCCCCTGAAATTGGGTTTGTCTGGTGGTTCCTCATCATTCATTAGGTTCAAGTTATCCATATTTGGCAGGGATCTCATAGAAGTGACAGACTCTTTTCATTGTATCTAACTCGGTGACTGATTTCCCTTTGTCCCAAAGCGTTCGCTTTGACCACTTGATGAAGGTGGTCTGTCAGGCTTCCCACTTTAAAGCTTCTTAATAAGAATTTTCCAAGGAGATGCTTTGAGACTGTGCAGATATTCCATTTCCCATCAAACTTTCAATTTATTCATTTATTTACATTTTACTGGGTTATAATCTGCTACTCTCATTATTTGTTTTGAAACTCAAGTTGTCTTTAATTTGAACATTGAGAACCTCTTCATATTGGCTTCTGTGTCCTTTTTACACATCTCCATCATTTTTTGAGCACTTCCTTGCTTTCTGACAGAACAAGATTTCCCCAGGCTCATCTTGTCCTTACCCTGCCTTGGCCCTGGAATCAGTCATTTCACCAAGAGGTCCTAGTTCCTGTTAGTGAAGAATGATGTTTGGAAACCAGTATCTGGGCACCGGGAGTGCTCACTGCTCTTGGGAGTTAGGGAATGTATTTGTGTGTGTGTGTGTGTGTGTGTGCACGTTTACATCTATATCGTTTCTATGTCTGTATTGAAACATTGAGTTCAGGCTGATACCTCTAATTCCAGTCCAGTTTGCAGAATTCATTCTAGTTTTCTCCCTTTTTGTATTTGTAGCTCCTTTTCTCCTGTTTTCCGTAATATTTATTCTTGGTCGATCCTCCATATGTGACCAATCTTCCATTTCTGCTGCCACGCTCTCCTCCTCGCACAGATGCCTTCCTCACCCTACATGGACTCTAGTGCCCCCGTTTCAGGCATTCCCCTCACATGGGTGCCCTGAAGTTTCCTGGGGGGCCATCTCTCCTTAGGAATGTCTTCCTCAGCCTGCTTGGTCTCCTTTGGCACCAGGTACCTACCTTCTCTGCCACACCTAATGACTTCAGGAGGGAATTAATCAGTAGGAGCAGAGGTGGGAGAAGAAGAAGAAGACATTATTTTGAATGTGCTTGGAAAAACTTGCCATTTTCAATGTACTTTGCTATTTAAAGGGCTCCTTTTCCATATTTTCTTACAAGTAATGCCCTTTACCTTCAGTCTTTTTTTTTTTCCCCACTGAGTACCCATTTAAACAAATTTCTTTTATAAAGGTCAGCACAAAGCTGGTTCCTATGAGGCAGAGGTTAAAGATGTCCCAAATGTCTTATCTTTTCCAAGCTTCTGTACCACTCCATCATCTCTAACATCAACTGCTCCCTCTCACCTCAATTCTCTCCCTCCTGTCTTTAGATTCCCTAATTTGCTGCAGTGTCTCATAGAACTCAGTGAACCATGTAAAGGAAATGGCTCACGCTGTTCTGGAGGCTGGCAAGTCCCAAATTCATGGGTCAGGTACACTTCTCTCTGGCCTTCAGTCTCTGCCCAGAGGCACTCAGCTTTCTCACTTCATGGGCCATCTCCTGCGGGTCTCTGTTCCCGACCTCTGCTGTGGGTCTTTTCTTTGGTGGTGGTAGGCTCTCCTCTCTGCTCTGGAATTGGCTCTTCTTTAAGGCAAAACTGACCAGTCCCCTTGTTGGGCCACAATTATCTTATTTGCACAGCCCCACCTAGTCACCTGGGTGGGAGTCACAAGACCATGGCTAGAAAGGCCACACACAAAAGTAATCGCACCACACCATTATATGCCAGATACTGTGCTAGGTACAGGGGACACAAAAGTGAAACAAAGTAAACCCAGTAACACTTATTTTGGAATTCAGTTTTTCATTTATAGGTTGAGGTTGCTCAATATTTAAAAAAAAGGTTTCACTTTGATCTTTTCATAGTAACACTGTTAATAAAAAAAGTTGAGTTGATAGTTATAAAATCTATGTAATAAAATTATACATCCCAAAGAGTTTTCTGACCAAATTTATGAAAGAAACATTGTCTTGGTTATAAGGGACTTAAGCATCTATGGATTTTGATATCTTCGGTCCTGGAACCAGTCCTCCACAGATGCCAAGGGACATCTGTATACCCTTTGATTCTGCTGAAAAAAATAATCAGGGATATGTATGCAGCAAGACAGTATGCTGCCGTTGCAAAGCATGGGAAAAAGTTAACGTTCGATGCCAAAGTGAAAGAAAAATGCCCACTTTGGTCCCAATTCTTATGTAAAGAAGTACCTTCATCCTTCTAAACTGTGAGTTTATAATCTTTTAAAGTTGCAGTACTTGTCTCTGGATTATGAGAAATTAATTTTTAGGAGAAAAGTTCTTGACTACAGTAAATGTTGCATATTTATTTTATTGTGGTAGAAGTGGAGCCTGGTGGGGCAGTAGTTAAGAGTTACAACAGTAAACCACATTAATACACTGCTATGAGGAAGAAGGAGCACTAATGAAAAGGTCGGCAGTTCGAATCCACCAGTACTCCTTGGAAACCCTATGGGGTGGTTCTACTCTCTCCTGTAGGGTCACTATGAGTTGGAATCTACTCAACAAAAAGGCATAATTTTGGGTATTTTCCATTTCATGATTTTTGACAGTTGCGTACACCTGTGTAACTACCATTCAAAGCAGGAAATTATATTTTTTTGATAGTTGGATCTTGTTGGAATTTCAGTGTGACTGGAGATCAGCTAAACTTGCCCATCGTTTGTGCTAGTTATGTTCTGTGTGCAGCTTCACTCCTTGCAGATCAGAGAGAAATCTTCCCAAGTTTTGAGAGTTTTTTTTTTTTTTTTAAACACTACCTCTTTGGTGCCACTGGTGTTGTCTAGTAACTGGCAACTAAGGACAAACGCAGAAGTGGGAAAATGTCCAAAAGAGATGGTTTTAGAAATGCTTTTTTGTTGAAACCATGTATCAGTGAATTTCTGTTTTTCCATGGCTGTTTATGCCCAGAGGTTTATATATTTTCATGAGGGGAAAGAGTAGAGCAGTTTTTTTGTGACTGAGGAGGGATCAGTGAGTGTGGGGTTTCCCGCACCTGTTATTTAGCCGTGGAGGCCCTAATCCAGTTCCATTAGCAGTGGTGAGAGCTTCCATTTACTGAGTGTTTCCTATGTGTCTGTCAGTGCTGAGTGCTCTGCAAACATTACTGCACCTTCACAATCACAAGAGCTTCCTTTGTTATCCTCATTTTACAAATGAGGAGCTAAGGTATAGAAAAGTAGCACTTCCCCAGCCTTTTCCAAATACAGTAAAAGACCTGCTTATTGCAATCACTGTGTTGCCTCTCAAAAGTGCTCAAGGATCTTGGGAAGGAGACCAGATCCCAAAATGGTAGTGGCTCGTATCTCTTGAGTTTTTGACCTACGGTTTCATTAGGCACTTCCTTCTCTTGGCAGAAGTCCTCAATGGGCAGCATGTTCCGGCAGCAGTCCATTGAGGAAAAAGAGGACAAGCCACCCCCACGACAGAAGTTCATCCAGTCAGAGATGTCTGAGGCCGTGGAACGAGCCCGCAAGCGCCGGGAAGAAGAGGAGCGCCGAGCCCGGGAAGAGAGGTTGGCTGCCTGTGCTGCTAAACTCAAACAGCTGGACCAAAAGTGTAAGCAGGCCCAGAAGGCAAGTGAGACCCAGAAGCAGGTAGAGAAGGAAGCCCCCCGATCTCCAGGCACTGAGAAGGTGCCCCTCCAGGAGAACGGCCCTGCTGTTCACAAAGGTAAGAGATGGACCCTCAGCTCACAAACTGGGCTCTTTTCATTGGCCTGTTGTTTGCATCTTACCTACTTCTCAGCACAATCTGTGGCTTACAACTAGATAGATTATATTGGGAAACATCAGTTAAGAGTTTAGGCTCTGGAGTCAAATGCCTGGGTTCAGATCCTATTTCAGCATCTTAAACTAGGTGGCTAAGCTTCTCTGCTTTCCGGAGCCTACGTCCTCATCTATAAAAAGGAAGATGATAATATGTACCTCCCAGCACTTTGCACAGTTATGGTATATAGAAAGCATGCAGATGCTTACTGATAATATTATTAATTTCATCATCATTATCACTATTACCATTACTGCCAATACTCAACCCAAAGATACAAATGCTAGAGGACCTTAATAAAAGCATAGGATTCTTATCCATGGAATTAAAAGAAGCCCACTTGCTTGTTAGAATAATTTTTTCCTGGCACTAATTCTAAGAGGAATGGTTCACACTAATGCAAGAGACATTGAACAGTACTGTAAAATGGAGAATGTCTCTGGTAGCAGTTTCTAAGAATATGATCAGCGTTCTTGTTAAGAGTCAAGGGTACAGTGTTTGTTTCAGTCCCTGAAAACTTCTTAGATGGAGGACTTACTGGTCATCTAATAGTCATCAGTACTATTCCGGCCAAGGAACTTAGGGAAATTTGCAACTTTCCTCCTGACCTCATTTCATTAAGCTTTGAGTGAAGACTGTGAGTCTTAGAGGATTTTTTAGAATGGCTGATGGAGAGACTGGGAGGTAGAATTGTGAGTGTGGCTTGTTGATGCTGGTTCTCTGAGTGGACGTGAAGACTAGGTGTTTTGATCCAGGGTGGGCCTGGGTGTTGAGTGTGCATTGCAGCTGGTCTGCCTTCCTCACTTCACCGTTCCCCCACCTTCCCACCCCTACCTATCTGCAGCATTCCTCTGGGATGCACCTCTGGGTCCATGAACCTTTGTATCAGGGTTTGTTAGCCCTCAGCAGTAGGATTAAGAATATAAAGTGGAACTGGGGCCCCAGAGAAGGAAATCTCAGAGAGAATAGTGATGGGGTAGTGTGTTGAGCATTTACTCCATGTCAGGCACTATTTTAAATACATGGATTATTTCATTTAATTCTCACAAAAGGCCTGTGAGGTAGGCACAGTTAAGATCCTTATTTTACAGATGAAGAAACGGCCAAGGAGAAGCTAAACAACTTGTTTGGATGGTAGATATGTGAGCATCATTGAGTTTGTGGCTGCTTTCTGATTTACTAGGTCCTTTGTAATAAAACGTCTTCCACCTGGAATCCGGTCCCTGCTCGTTGACCTTGGGCGATTTACCTACCCTCTCAGATCCATAGTTTTCTCATGTCTAAAATGATGGTGGAATAAAACTTCCTCCCAGTGTGTTGTGGGGGATCCATGAGCTAGTGCACGGAAAGCATTCAGCACAGTGCCAGAGTTTGGGGACGTGAATGGTCTGACCGTGGGTTGTGTGTGCCCACAAAGAAAAAGCATTTGCTGTTAAGTATTTGGTTGGCAGAGCTTTTATGAGCCCACCACAGCCATTTCTCTGGTGATTTGTTCTCTAGGCTCCCCAGAGTTCCCTGCCCAGGAACCCCCCAACACGTTTTCAGAAGAAGCACCAACTGCTTCTCCTGCTGCTCAGAGCAGCAGCAGTGAGGAAGAGGCCAGGGAGGCTGGGTCCCCTGCACAGGAGTTCAGCAAATATCAGAAGTCACTTCCTCCCAGATTCCAGCGCCAGCAGCAGCAGCAGCAACAACAGCAGCAGCAACAGGTAAACAGAGAAGACATTCAGAAGGTAAACTGACCCGAATACTGAGCAGCACAAGCAGAGATACTAAGAGTTGCACCTCAGAATTTGTGACCTTGGTGTGTCAGTCCCTGGCCATTATTTGTTTCTCTAAATGATAGAGGTCCCTGTGAATGAATAAAATCCATATTGGGGTTTATTGACCTTCAAGAATGAATACCTGCTGCTCTGCGTGGCTGTGAGGGCTTTGTAAAGTGACGTCTGTAAGCTGGTTTATTATCATTACTGATATTTCATAAACCTTAAAAGGGACCTGCCTGCCTTTTACCCTGAAGAAGATCATGTACGTGATGGTAGTAATCATACCAGCCTCTTGTAGTGCTGGTAATCTGGCCCAGTTGGGAGGAACAGATTAATTGTTACTGTTTAACAATGCATTTTGGCTGGAAACTGAGATGATACCCGATAGCATGTAGTGCATAAGTGAGTGCTTGACAGCTACCTGTGTGAGAAATTACTGTTAATAATGACTGACAGTGTTTCAAATGTGTTCCATGTGAAACATAATAAAGGTTTTAAGCCTTTTAGCAGCATCTCTTTTAGTTTCCTTTAGAACCTTCACTCCAGATCCTCTTCTTTGGACTCCTAGGAATTATTCTAGGGGTTCACACCAGGTCCTGTCTTTGAAACAGGCAGAGTTACATTAATTGTGCCTTTACAGCATTGTAGTGTAAGTGAGTACTATACAACTACTTATGGACTTGGTGTAGAATTACTGATTCAGGAGCTCTCTGGAGTGATGAGCTAAATACAACAGTAACAATTGCTCTAGCTTGCTCTTCTGACTTGGGAAAGGCAGTGATGGGTAAATCCTTTCTTAAGAATAGAAAGATACCTGTCAGCACTAGGGCAGCCTGAAAGAATCTGGTGAACAGACTGTCTGGCCAGGTTCCCTGGAGACCCTGGGGTGCGTACAGAAGGAGGAGCTGTGGAGTAGAGACTAGCAGCCTCCTGTGTAGACTGGGAGAGTTAGTCACTCAAGACTCTTGATTGATGAGCTGCATTATTGAGTGCTTGCAGAAGGTGCTGGGAGTGCCAGCAGGAACCATCTACATGGGGAATCCAGCCCAGGACTGTCTTGGCCTGCTGGGCTGGTTAGGCAGCATTTTTCTCCTTGCAGATTGGAAGAGTGTGCGCCCGAAGGCACATTAAGTAGGTTATCTTCTTAGTCTGACTCAGCATAGAGACCTGCTGGAATGCTGACCTAGGATTCACCTCAGGAAGTCGCACCTGGGAGGCGCTGGTGGGATAGAGCAGGGTCTGAAATGAGCTCTCTGAGTCAAGGGCCTTGATTTGGAATGTTCTGTTGATTAATTCTTTATGATCATTCATTCATGCAAAAAAATTTTTTTGTATCATCTATGTACCGAGTGTGGTACAGGGGACTGAGGATGCCACAGGGAACTAGGCATGCACAGTCTCTTAGAATTTACTGAGGGCAACCTGCAACAAAAATAATAAGCTATTGTTAGTGCTACAAAAGAGAAAAATCAGTGCTGTGAGAACAGGGGATTATGACAGGCTTCCCAGAGGAAGTGTTTTGTTTGTTTGTTTATAGCTGAAACCTAAAGAAAGAGTAAGGGTGAGCCAAGTTTGGGAATGGAAAGAAGGGGAACGTGTCAGACAGAGAGGTTGGTATTACCAGGTCCCAAAGGGGATCGACAGGCGAGCATATATCCAGATGGAGCAGAGAGTGAAGGATAGTCATGTGTATTGCAGGTAGAGAGGTAGAGGGACCAAGATCCCAAGGGACCCTGTAGGTCACGTGGAGGCTTTGGTGTAGAGAGAGCAGTAGAGAACTATTAAAAGCTCTTAAGCCGGGGCCAACATAATCAGGTTTTTTTTTTTTTGTGTGTGTGTGTGTGTGTGTGTGTGTGTGTGTGTGTGTGTGTGTGTGTGTGTGTGTGTGTGTGTGTGTGTGTGTGTGTGTGTGTGTGTGTGTGTGTGTGTGTGTGTGTGTGTGTGTGTGTGTGTGTGTGTAGAAGGTCACTCTAATTGCATGTGGAGAATGAATTGAAGAGGCTTTTCTAGTTGTCTAGACAGAGGATGACAACTGTCCTCAGGTAGTGGTTGTAGAAATGGAGAGAAGAGGCCAGTATACAGAGATTTACTGGGAGATGTGCTGGTCATTTGGCCAATTCCAGAAAATTGCTTGATATAAATGAAAATCTGGTCTGTCTTGTGGAGCAGAAGAGTGTGTTAGCCCTGTTTTGATAATGGCCTGGCTTAGGAGAGGGACCCCAGCCTGAAAGCCATAATACACCGGGGTCTCCTTTGGAGTAGCTGCCCATCCCTTCCCTGTTTGACCTTCTGTTCCAAGTGGGCATTCTGTGCTACCTGCCGGAAACCTGGAAAAGTGTGCAGGTGGGCAGTGTCTCCGCACACAGCAGCAAGTGTCTAACCAGGCTTCTCTTTCTCCCTGGCCAGGAGCAGCTGTACAAGATGCAGCACTGGCAGCCGGTGTACCCGCCGCCTTCTCACCCGCAGCGTACCTTTTACCCGCACCATCCCCAGATGCTAGGCTTCGACCCCAGGTGGATGATGATGCCTTCCTACATGGACCCACGAATCACACCTACTCGGACTCCAGTTGATTTCTACCCCTCAGCTCTACATCCTTCAGGTAATGCACTGTGATCTAGTGGTTCATACCTGGAGAGCCAAGGATAGTGTGGTGACTAAGAGTGACATCTCGAGAGTTAGGTGGACCAGCCTGGATTCCAGTTCTGGCTGCTTTGGCAAGGCAGCCAACCAGCCTGAGGTTTAGTTTCCTTGTTTGCCAAATGAGGATATAATAAAGGACCTGTTTCAAAGGTCATACATTGTAAATTGCTTTAATTAATTTTTAGATCTATGCTATGCCGTTTTGTCCCCTTTCCATTCTTAATGTTATCTGTGTCTTCTTTTTTTTTCTCCCTAAATTAGTCTTTCCCAACGTTTGTCTTATGTCTTAAAACCCTTTCTTATCTAGGGTTTTGTTTTGGTTTTTGTTTGTCTCAATTTCTTCTTGTTCTTACTTTCTTCTTTCTATTTCCTTTGAATTTATCCTCTTCTTTTTCTAACTACAATAATTATGTTGGATGCCTAGCTCATTCATTAATAACTAGACTTTTCTAGTGTAAACATCTAAGTATCATCCTACATTTTTATTATTGTTCAGTTCTTATTGTTAGTCTAATTTTGATTATTTGTTATGACTGATGATTTTTAAAGGTATGTTTTTAAATTTCCAAATACATAGAGTTTTAAAGTTATCTTTATGGTAATAATTTCTAATAGTAGTTGCTGTTGCTTTGTGGTCAGATAATATGGTCTGTATGATCTAGACAACGGCCAGATAGTAGATATTTTATGCTTTGAGCAACTGCTCAAGTCGGCTGTTGTAGAACAAAAACAGCTATAGACAGTATATAAACAAATGGGCGTGGCTGTGTCCCAGTGAAACTTTATTTACAAAAAGAGGCTGCAGACTAGATGTAGCTTGAGGGCTGTAGTTTGTTGGCCCCTGATCTAGATTGTGTGAAATTTGTTGAGGTTTTCTTTGTGGGCTATTACATGGTTATTTTTTCTTTTTAAACGTTCCATTTTGCTGGAAAGGAGTATGTATTCTTCCAACTGGATGTAGTCCATTAAAGTGAGCTTGCTAATTGTGTTGTGCAAATATTTGGATCATTACAACTTTTTATCCCCTTGGTCAGTTACTAAGAGGTGTACTAAAATCTCCTACTATGATTGTGGATTTGTCAAGTCTTCGTTGTAAGCCTGTCAGTTTTTCTGTACCAGCCTAGATATGTACAGGATTGGAATTATTACATCTTACTGCAGAATTGTTGCTTTTAGCATTATGTAGCACCTTTGTTATCATTAATAGTGCTTTCTACCTTTAATGTCTTCTTTGCCTGGTATTAATGTAATTATTCTATAGTTCTATGGTTAGTATTTATCTGGTGTCTTTTTTTCCAACCTTTTACGGTCAGCCTTTCTGAGCACTTATTTTTTATTTTTTATTTTTTTTAATATTTCATTGTACTTCAGGTGAAGGCTTACAGAACAAACAGTTTCTCATGTAACAGTAGTACACATGCTGTTTTATGACTTTGGTTAACAACCCCACAACATTTTAACCCTCTAAATTCTCAGCTTTTTTTTTTTGGTGAAAATACACATAGTCAAAGATACACCATTTCAAAACTTTTTACGTACACATTTAAGTGACGTTGACTACACTCATCTAATTGTGCTGTTATTCTCACTTAAGATGAAGGCTTACAGGACAAAATAGCCTCCCATTTAACAGTTACTACAAATGTTGCCCTATAACAATGGTTAACAATCTCACAACACATCAACAGTATCCTTACTCAACCTTGTGTTCCCTGTCATCAGCTTCCTACTCCCCTTCTGCCTTCTGGCCCTTGTCACTGGACTTCTGTACCTCGTTAGCCTCATTTGGTTTTACTGGGCTGTCCACTCCCAGGCTGAACAGTGAACCTCGAAGGTAACTTCACCACTGAGCTAAAAGGGTGTCTGGGGGCCATACTCTCGGGGTTTCTCCAGTCTCCTTTAGGCCAGTAAATCTGGTCTTTTTTTTTGTGAGTTAGAATTATGCTCTACATCCTTCTCCAGCTCTGTCCAGAACCCTCTGTTGTGATCCTGGTCAGAGCAGTCAGTGGTGGTAGCCAGGCACCATCTAGCTGTACTGGACTCAGTCCAGTGGAGGTCTTGGTAGCTGTGGACAATTAGTCCTTTGGACTAGTCTTTTCCTTATATCCTGTTCTCTTCATTCTCCCTTGCTCCTGAAGGGATGAGACCAGTGGAGTATCTTAGATGGCCGCTGAGCACTTATTTTTTGGGAGTGAATTTTGTAGCTACGAGACGTGTATGGTCTTATCCTCTCTCAATATCTGTGACTTTTAGTTGCCAGAGTTGGTCCTTTAGCATGATTGGGATTATCATATTTACATTTTCCTACCATCTTACTTTATACTTTCTGTTTATCCCTCTTTCTGTGCTTTCACTTTTTGCCTTTTCTTGGATTTCCCTATTCCTCTTTTTGTTTTTCTTCCATATTCTGTTCCATATACTTTGGTGGTTACTTTAAAATTCTAACATGCCCCTTTGGCTTAGCAAAAAGTTAATATCGTTACTTTTCACCTGAACACTGATTGCCTCCTATGGTCTTGTGTGTTAATTTTGCCTAGAATTTTAGTTTTTCTTGGTTTTTGTGCCCTCCAAATTCATCGTTATTATTTTTGTCTTATTCACTCCATGCTTGTTCAGATTTGCCTGTATGTTTACTATTTGCTTCTTTTTCCTTCTTACATCTCCATCCTTCCATCTGGATTTAATTTACTTTATAAAATACATTCTTTAGCAGTTCTTCAGGGCAGGATTTTGGCAGTAGATTAACATTGTCTGAAAAAGGCTTTATTTAACCCTTACTCTTGAGTAGTATTGTAGCTGGGTATAGAGTTCTAGGTCAGTGGTTATTTTCTTTCAGTACAGTAGCCCCCCCACTTATCTGCAGAGGATATGTTTGAAGACCCACCACCACCGCCTTGGGGACGCCTGAAACTGCAGATAGTACCGAATCCCTTATATACCGTGTTTTGTCTTATACATACGTACCTATGATAAAGTTTAATTTATAAATTAGGCACAGTAAGAGAGTAACAACAATGACTAATAATAAAATTAAAAAATTATAACAACATACTATAATAAAAGTTACGTGAATGGTCCCTGGGCAGGATAGAGCAAGATGGTGCGAGATTTCATCACGCCACTCGTTTAACATTTTTAGACCATGGTTGACTGCGGGTAACTGAAACAGCGGTAAGAGAAACTGTGATTAAGGGGGTACTGTTGTACTCTGAAGATTGTATTCCATTTTCTTCTGGCTTCTATTGCTGCTATGATTGGATTTCTTTCTGGGTAACCTACTCAGTTTTTTCTCTGGCTGCTTTTCAGATCTTCTCTTTGTCTTTGGTATTCTGCAGTTCTGTCTCGATGTATTGTGTGTAGGTATATCTATCTCTGCATTTTATTCTGTTTAGAACTTACTGTGCTTGAGTCTAATCATTTATGTCTCTCATTAGTCCAGGAAAGTTCTCTCCTGATTAACACTTAAATACTGCCTCTTCCTCATTTTTTTTTCGTTATTTCTAGGACTTCAACCAGATTTATTTTGTTACCTTCTCTTTCTAGCTTCCGTGTCTCTTAAAATAGAAAATATGAAAGTGATTATCTCTGTGTAGCCTTCTGGGAAATAGCCTTCTGGGAAATTGCCTCAGAACTATTTTTCAGTTCCCTTCTTTCTAAAGCTGCATCTAATCTGCTTTTTTACTGTCTGATGAGCTTTTCATTTCAGTGACAATATATTTTTATTACTAGAATTTTTTTCAAATGTTATTTTTTTCTCATGTCTTCTGTTTTTGTTATGTTTTTAATTCCTTCTTTTTTGCTTTTAGTCGTTTTAAACAAATTTTTAATCTTTAACCATTTGTTCTGTTGACTGAAGTTCTTGGGAAGGGATTTAATCCTATGTTGTCTCTGGACTCACAGTGGATTACTTCTGTGAGTGTTCTGGTTAATTTGGATTGTGAGTTTATTTTCAACAGAGCTTTATCTGTGGGGATTCAGTAGTCCTAGGTAGAGGATATATCCCTCCAGAGTGGCTTTATGTTAGCTTTTGCTAGTGCTCTAGGGGTATCATCAATCCAGAGACACTTTTTATGCTAACTTGGGAGATTTCTGGACCATCCTGGGGATAAAAGTCTTAACCCCTTCCCAAACCTACATGAAAGCAGGCATATGTAGTTAATGAATTTCTTGGGGGCTGGAGGGACTATTTTTTCCTACCCTGGCCTAGGCCAAGACAGACTTACTAGTTGTTTACCTATACTAAAGAGCATATATTTTTCTAATCTACCTTTTAGTTGAGGATGTAGCTCTCTGAGGTTCTTTTGTTTTTAGCTGTGTCTCAGTTGTGTATCTGCCTTGTGCAAGATGGTCTCACTCCCTTCTATAAAGATGTTAAAGCCCAAGCCCACAGGTACCAAGACTGGCAGGTCCCCTCGCCTTCCTTGCCTGGGGCAGCCTTAGCACCAACTCCCAACGCCTAGGGCTATGGTGTTCAGCTCCCTAGGGATTTCTCATTTTCTTGTGACTGCACCTCTGCAAGTGCAGTGTTTGATATATTCTGTCCAGCATTTGTGGCAGAAAGGATTAGTGGCTGGTGGGTTCTTCAGGTTATAAGGGCTGTGTATTGCCAGAAACAAGTTGGGTACAGTGTTGGGCAGAGTTTAGTCTACCTCATAGTAAACACTTGCTAAATGGTATGCAATTTTAGGGTTCCAGAGAGGGTCCATATCTCTACTTGAATCTGACTTTTATTGAGGTTGTGTATCAGTAGCATTCCATGACTAAAACTAAGCTTGAAACCACTGACCTAGTACAGAACCATTTGACTGGCCAGATTATCTCAAACTTTTTGTCTGTTTATAAGCTGCCTGGAGCAGGTGTTTGAAAAATCAGATCTTTTTTCCCCTATAGATTTGGACCCAAAGAGACCTTTACTATAATCTGTGCTATCCTAACCGTTTCATTTAACCACTTTGTTCATAGACGTGGACAGAGAGGCCAGAGGGGGCAAATAACTTGTCCCCGTTTCTTGGCTAGTTATGTCTCATAGACTGAGATGTCATCTTTGGCCTAATCCACAGTTAACAGTTTATTATTGTATTTGTATCCTCCTCCCCCACCTTCCCTCTGTGCCATACAAAATGTAAAGTGTTGCTGTCAGTCTTAGAGTTAGAAATAAAAGGAAGCAGAACCAAAATCCCAGCCTAAACCTTCTTGCAGGGATTTTGAACCAGCAAATACTGACTTGTTCCATACAAGCTCTCTGATGTGTAGTTCATCTTCATTTTATCTGTGCTAAAAAAACCCAAGACTTATCTCTGCTTGCATAGAAATTCTCACACTGCTGATTGACCAGCCTCCTCTAACATTTTGGCTGATATCCATGAACTCTCTCTAGTTGATGTTTCCAATTTCCTTTTGCCAGTTTTAGGTGCTCTTCAACACAGAGGTTCTTAGTCTGGAACTAAGATTGGACTTCACAGGTCTTTTACTGGAAATTACATGTACGTGTGCCTTCAAAGTATCTCTGGTCAGGAAAGATTAAGAACCCAGTGATGTCTAAGCAGGTGGGAAGCTGTGTTCACGTGGCCAGTCAGGACGACTGTTGTCTTTGAGCCTTTGTTGACCCTGAGTGAGACTGGGGCAGGGCTGTATAAATGAGGTGACATAGTTCTTTGCTTTCTTCAGGATTGATGAAACCCATGATGCCCCAAGATTCCCTCAATGGGACTGGCTGTCACTCTGAAGAACAGAACTGTGTGCCCCCACTCCAAGAAAGAAAAACAACTGCCATTGAGCCAGCCCCTGTGTGGACTCCAGAGGGCTACATGGCATTGCAGAGCAAGGGGTACTCACTCTCCCATCCGAAATCGAATGACACTTTGGCCATGGACATGCATGTCAGGTGAGGTGAAACTACTTGGTGCTACTGACCTGCAACTGAATGAAGAGTTTCCAAGTCCTAAATGGAGGGCGGGCTCTGGGAAGAGGCACTGTCCCAGGAGACACTCTCCAGGGGGTAAGGGGGCTCCTCTGAAGGGATTGTAGCACCCTCTGAGGAAGGAGATAGGATTGCTTGAATGTTTTTGTGTGAAAGGCTCCTATCTGATAGCAGGATCGAAGGCCAAGGAGAAGTCGTGGGGTCAAAGGCAAATCTTGTGGAGTGGAACCTTGGGCAAGGGGCCATTTGGGGGGGGGGGGGTGCGGGACCTCGCAGGGCAGGTGGGGCTGAGAGTGCAGGTCATGGATCGTTCCTATGGAAGTAAAGGAAGCTGGCCCTGCTGGCCCGGCGGTTTTACCATCCCAGTGCCCCAGACTCTTCACGGACTCTCAGGCTCCAGCTTGTTCCTTGAACCAGAGGATCTACCCAGCTCCTCTCTGTCTCCGAGGTGGCACACTGAGTCCACCCGGCAGCCACTGCATTCTTCACTCTTACGGACTCCAGGGGTCACCGACCAATCCATGGCCCAGCATCTCCGAGACATTGTTTAAAGATAGAGCAAATGTTGGTGCTTATGTTTTTTCTTTTTCTTTTTCTTTTTTCTTTTTAAAACTAAGCTCTGTCTGTGTTCAGCATGGAAACCAGGAACCAGGCTCCAATCACATTGACTGATTTTTCTGGTTCCTTTTCAGGAATGAAAGCTCTTACTCTGCCTCATCTGGAAGGTCAGGGGGCGTAAGTGCCCAGCGCGATCTCTTTGAGGAGAGAGGGGAAGAGTACTTGAGTGCTTTTGACAAGAAGGCCCAAGCAGACTTTGACAGCTGTATCTCTTCTCAAAGAATAGGCCAGGAGCTTTTGTTTCCACCCCAAGAAAATGTTCAGGAGGCGAGTGCTCCTGGGAGTCATCCCCCAAACCTCAGGTGTTCCCCGTTGGAGCGTGACTTTGTCCCAGCTGAGAAAAAGCCAGAGTATAACAATTGGGACATTAGCCACCAACCAAAAGCCACTGACACAGCCAACGGCATTGAGAAGGAGACATCCCGGGACGGGCCGTCTTTTAGCACCTCCTCGTGGGAGAAGGAAGGGAGCACCAACAAACA
This sequence comes from Dugong dugon, assembly GCA_030035585.1. Lineage (NCBI taxonomy): Eukaryota > Metazoa > Chordata > Mammalia > Sirenia > Dugongidae > Dugong > Dugong dugon. The sequence continues at coordinate 76,111,791 of CM057471.1, forward strand.
GCCCGCCTCAGAGCCTGAATGGGCTCCCGGAACCCGGAGCTCCGGGAACCAGCATCAGGAACAGACAGGCCGGACCCGGAGGTCTGGGCCTATCAAGAAACCTGTCCTAAAGGCCCTCAAGGTAGAAGACAAGGAAAAGGAACTAGAGAAAATTAAGCAGGAATTAGGGGAGGAGAACTCCCAGCTAGCCAAGGAGAAAGAGCCAGTTCTACAGGCAGAAAAGGATGAGAATGAAGAGAATGACCCCACCCTAGCCAACTCCTCCACCTCTGTCGTACAGGACAAAGACTCCCCCCCTGCTAGTTTTGGCCATGAGGCCAGTAAGTTTGAAGAGGATGAGAAGCCCGACAGGGCCTGGGATACCAGACCATCACGAGAGTCCAGCGATGTCCCCCCAACAAAGAGAAGTAACTGGATCTTTATTGATGAGGAGCAGGCCTTCGGGGGCAGAGGACAGAACCGGAGCCGGGGCCGTGGTTTCAGAGAATTCACCTTCCGTGGGCGCCCTGCTAATGGAAATGGAGGCAGCGTCTGTGGCGGGGGGATCCTGGGGGCTCGGGGCCTGTATAACAACAGCCAAAGAAGCAGCCGAGGCCGGGGACTGCGCGAGTTCAATCAGCCTGAAGACTTCCCCAGAGCCAAGCCCCGGCGAAGGATTGCCAGCGAGACCCACAGTGAGGGTTCAGAGTACGAAGAACTTCCTAAGCGGCGTCGGCAGAGAGGCTCGGAAAATGGGAATGAAGGCTCCCTCCTGGAAAGGGAGGAGAGCACCTTGAAGAAAGGCGACTTTAAAGATTCCTGGCGATCCAACAAGATGTATTCTGATGACCATAATGGTCCAGATGCTAAGAATCGAGGCCCTCGGGCCTTTGGGCGAGCCCTGCCACCCAGGCTGAGCAATTGCGGGTATGGACGGAGGACCTTCATGTCCAAGGAGTCGCCCCACTGGCAGAGCAAAAGTCCAGGCAACTCCTGGCAGGAGTACAGCTCTTCTGACACGTGGGGGTCCCGGCGATCCACAGATAGAGACTATATCCCAGATTCCTATAGACATTCTGACTCATTTGGTGGCAGAGGCTTCGAGGAGAGCCGCTTGGAGGATAAGAGGTCCTTCTTCCCAGACGACCACGTGGCAGATTCTGAAAATGCGGAGAACCGGCCCTTCCGGAGAAGACGTCCCCCACGCCAAGACAAGCCCCCTCGCTTCAGGCGCCTCAGGCAAGAGCGTGAATCTTTAAGCCTGTGGGGGCCTGAGGAGGAGCCCCACCTGCTGGCGGGTCAGTGGCCATGCAGGTCCAAACTGTGTCCTGGGGGCAAGAGCAGTGCTGTGGGTCGCCGGTCCCCTGAACTCTCGTACCAGAACTCCTCTGATCACGCCAATGAAGAATGGGAAACGGCCTCTGAGAGCAGTGACTTCAGTGAGAGGCGGGAGCGGCGAGAAGGCCACGTGGCTGAGCCGGACTCCCAGGTGGACAGCGGCCTGTCTGGGGCCAGTTCGGGTGAGAAGAAGGAGTTGGCCAAGAGAAGCTTCTCTAGCCAGAGACCCCTGGTTGACAGACAGAGCCGAAAGCTGGAGCCTGGAGGGTTTGGGGAGAAGTCCGTTAGGCCAGGTGGTGGTGAGACCTCTCCCCGCTATGAGAGCCAGCAGAATGGGACGCCTTTGAAAGCCAAAAGGTAAAACAAAACAAAACCCAGGTCCTTTTTTAATTTTTTATTTTTTGTTCTGTGATTAAGCCAGTTTTTTTAAGTAGCTCTTCATGCATGAATATCCCGCCACGTGTCAGGTACCCCCAGCTCTTTACCTCTTGTTGTGCCCCAGAAGGCGACTTCTACCAAGGCCATTGTGTGTGAGCGTCTCCATCACTTGCTCTCACATTGCTTGTCTGCTTCTCTTGTGGTGTTTTTTTGTTGTTGTTTTTGTTTTTGTGGTTGTTGTGGCTTGAAAAGCAAAACCAGAGCAAGGGTCCCCACCCCAGTGCTCCTTTCGTGGCTGCGTTCCTAACACCTGTCCCAAGAGTACAACCTCCATGTGTATCCTTGGAGTCCCTGCGAGGGGAGGGGGAATGCCTGTGCACAGAGCCTGGTGGGGCATGGTAGGCCTCTGGCCCCGCTAAGGTGGCACTTCCTCAAGCAGCTCTTTTCCTATGTGGTGAGGAGCCACGGCACTGCTTCTGAGATTGCCCCCTTGGTGTGGTAAGAGCCAGGCAATAACAGAGGGGAGTGGGCTACCTGAAGACTTGATAAGCATCTTTTTTCCAGAATTAGAGGCCCTGAAGTGGATGGTCTGTGCTTAGTGTCAGCTTGTTGCTCACAGGCTGTCCCCAGTTTTGGGGAAAGAGGAAACCACATGGACAGAATAGCTTGTACAGCCAGCATTTACCGGTCTTAGGCAGTCTGTGCCTTAGATAATGGGGATGAAGGATGTGCTGAGGCCAGCCCTGCCCTTGGGACACCAGGGAAGCTTGTTCCCACCTCCCACCCTCTCCTTAGAATCCAAAGCACAGAAACCTAGACATAATTAATGTATACCCCCAAAGAAGGAACCAGGGGAGAATGCCAAGTTTTTTCAGGTGTTGGTCTAGCCTAGCTTTCCATGTCCCAGATACAGAGTCTTGGCCTTGCTTCTGATTTCTGCCCCAAAGGCGTTGCTAGCTGACCATGCTACTGAGCAAGACCAGGACTCCTTGCTGGTTACAGCCTCATGTATAAGAAAGCTCTACAGCTTTGTTGTGAGCATTCTTTCTTCTTTGTCTCCTTTCTGCAGTCCTGCGGAATTTGGCCTACAGTAGGAAAGAAGAGAAGTACTGAGCCCTGGGCAGGGGCTGGGAAAAGAGCACCTTTTCCCATGAGCAGGCGGTGCTCTGCCAAAGCAGGGCCAGCAGGGGTGACCACACGTGCATGTTTGCACATGGGCGCACCACTGCTGGTGAGCAGCTCCTCCCGTATAAACTAGGGGAGATGGACGTAGATCAAGTCACTGTGCTGCTGAGAAGACCAGATCAGGGTGCTGTGTTTGTGTGTGTGCTGTGTGCATATGTGATTTTTTTTTTCTTTACACTCCTTCCTAGCCTCTAGCCCTTTCTGAGCTAACAAGTTCTTCTTTCCTTTATAGATCCCCAGAAGAGGCTTTGCCTGGAGGTCTTGGTGGCTGCAGCAGTGGGAGCAGCCACTCACCCTACACCCTGGAGCGGGCAGGCCATGCCAACTCTGACATTCCTGAAGCCTCCAGTAAGAAGGCAGAGAAGGAGACCAAGCTGACTGCTCAGAGGGCAGGCGAGCAGGGAGAGACCATGAAACAGTTTGATCTGAACTATGGAAGTGAGTCTGGTCACTTTCGCATCCTTGTGGGGAAGTAGAACCCGAGCAAAACGAAGGGCCGCAGCAGTCTCCTTGAGTTGCTGAGTTCGCCCCTTCATTGAATGTGTTAGCTTCTGAGGAACTGTTCTGGGCAGGTACTGGGCTAATTTCTGGGGCTACAGTAGTGAGCAAAACAAGCCAGATTCCTGCCCTCATTGCTCATGGCCTAGCTGAACCCCATAACAGCTGTGCACGTTCCAGTTTTACAGAGGGGAGCCTGAGGCTCAGAAAGGTTCAGTGGTTTGCCGAAGGTCACACAACTGGTTAATGGCAGAGCTGGGGTTTAAGTGTGTCTGTCTCCAGAGACTGTTGTCTTAACCCTCAAGCCACCCAGGCCTCTTCTCTAGTTTGAGGTATAGTGATGTGTAATTCACATGGGGCGTAGGAGGGTGTAGAAATCCCGGCCAGGTTTCTGAAGATCCTGGTGAATACATCGCAGCTGCTTGGCAATATCAAGCCAAGTGCTGCCCAGCCTGAGCCTTGCCTGTCCTTAGACACCAGGTGCCTGTTGGGTTGGGTTATTCTTGGCTTCTGATGAATGGAAACACTGTCTCTTCTCATGAAATCTTGGTTCAGATGCCATCATTGAAAATTGCGGGTCCAGCCCCGGGGAGGAGAGTGAGGTGGGCTCTATGGTGGGTGAAGGCTTCATCGAAGTTCTGACCAAGAAGCAGCGCCGCCTGCTGGAGGAAGAGAAAAGAAAGAAGGAGCAAGCCGTGCAGGTAAGAGGGTGTGGGTCGAGGTGAGAGATGTGGCAAGTGGGCAGGCTGATGCCAGAGGAGACTGGAGCTAGAGGGTAAAGAGAGTTCTGATGGAGCATTAAGCAGAAGAGAGGAAGTAAGTATTTGTTAAGCGTATACTGCTTTCTGGCACCTACTCTTACTGTAGTCCTGTGGGTATCAGTGATGTTATCCCTATTTTACAGAAGAAACTGAATCTCAGGGTAACTTGTCCAGTGACTGAGCTGGATTCAAACCTCTGTCAGCCTCCCAAATCTGCCCTTCCAATGCACTCCAACCTGAGTGAAATGAGGGTCGTGACCCCGGAAGTCACGAGGGCTGGAATCCTGTAACTAAAATGGGGTCAGGGTTCAGTGGTACATGCTTGGGGGACACACCACCATCCATTGCACCATTGGCCTGTCAGGCTTTTCTGGGGGTGCTTTTGTTGGCATTGCAGTTCAGACTGGTCGAGGTCTGGAGAAGGCACAGGAAAGGGGATCGAGAGAAAATGATGACTTCACCAAGCATTTCTGGAGCAGTTTCAGGGGTGGTTTTGGTGTCCAGGGTACTTTTCCTGGGGAGAATTTGTAATTCTTCATGCCTGATGTCTAGGCTAGGCTGCATCAACTTTTTCCCTCCCCTCTAGGTGCCTGTCAAAGGTCGAGGCCTTTCTTCCCGTATTCCTCCTCGGTTTGCTAAAAAGCAAAACAACTTGTGCCTGGAGCAAGGTGATGTAACAGTGCCTGGCAACAGCTTGGGCACCGAGATCTGGGAGAGCAGCAACCAAGGTGAGCAGTAGGGGGTTTGGGCTCAGCACCTTGGCCCAAGGTCACCACGGACCCAGGGTCTCATCTCAGGGAGCATTCTGCTTTTGGAGCCATGAGTGTAGATTGAACCTTACCTGTGTGCTGGGTTCCTCTACTGGGCCAGAGTGTTACATGCTCTCTGAGCACTGTGCTGCTGCGGCCCCTGAAGGGATCTAGAATTTGACAGAAGAGCAGCACATACAGTAAGCCCAGTGGTCTGAAAAAGGGTAGTCCCATGTAATGAGAGCCCCTTGGGGAGTTGGCTTGACTTGGCCCCCATTGATTATCTTTTCTTCTTGTGGAAAAGCAATGATGAGTTCAGAAGCTTTCTCATGTGAGCCGTGGGGGAAGGTTCTATAAACTCCTCCTAAACACTGTCTTGGAGAGGCAAACGAGGGCATAGGTCCCAGGTGTACCTTACCTCACTTTTTGGAAAATATGTTTCCCTGGATTCTCTTTTTTTTGCACCCTGGTGGGTGGCACAGTGGTTAAGAGCTTAGCTGCTTACCAGGAGGTCAGCAATTTGAATCTGCCGGGAGTTCGAATCTGCTAGCTGCTCCTTGGAAACCCTATGGGACAGTTCTACTCTGTCCTATAGGGTCGCTGTGAGTCAGAATCGACTGGACAACGGGTTTTGGATACTTTTTAAAAATTGTATATCTAATGTTGTTTTTCTGATAACTTCATTTTAATTGAGCAGATACTTCTCGAATGCCTACTTTGGGCAGGGCCCTGCACTAAGCCCTGGGGGTACAAAGATGAATAAAACAAGGGCGTTTGACAGCTGGTGGGCAGGAAGGACTCAGAGAGATCATCTTTTTCCAGCTTTTTAGACAACATAGCTGAGGCTTCCAAAGTGAAATGGCTTGACCCCAGACCCACAGGACAAACACCTACTCACTGGGCTGTGGACCTCGATTCTTTCTGTTACTACAGCATAGTACATACTGCAGAATAACGTTTGAAACTCTTTTGACTCCAATTTAAAGGAGGGAGGATAATCTTTTGATAAAATATTAATATTGATAAATTTGGTAGCATGTGTGAGTGATGGGTGGGCATCATAGTTAAATATCCAAAAGGACTGCTTTTGTCAGACGTTTTCCTTCAGGATCCTACAGTGTCTTTCTGGTTCCTCAGCCCAGGGGTCCATGATGGCTTCAGAGGGCCCCTGGATCTTAAAATAGCGTGTGCAGTGTTATATGCATGTACCGTTTTGAGGCTGTGGGTCCATAGTTTTTGTCGGATTCTCAAAAGGATCTGTGAGTACAGACTTGCATCTTACAAAGATTTTGTAGAAGCAGCCAGCTTTTAGAAATAAATAGCTGGATTGACCTAAGTGAAATAAAGCATCGGTACAGCAGAGATGGTGATAAAGAATTTTAGCAGCCGTGAATAAAAAATTGCTGGTGCATTTACTAGAGAAGATAGTAAATGAAATAATGAGAAGCACACTTTGAAATTTGTCTGAGGATGTTGGAAAGTTGGGTAAAACTACCAGATTAGCTCCTGTATATCAGATCTGCTTAGTGTTGTGTCATTTGGCGCAGGGGGCAGAGGCGGTCAGAGGAATTGGATTTGTAAGCTGTACCTGTGCTTATTTTTGAAGAGCCTGTAAACTCATGTTTTTCCAGATTGGTTGTTCTTTTTTGATTCCCTGATTCTCTGTCTTCCTCCCTCTGGCAGCCCTCCCCGTGCAGGCCTCGACCAGTGACTCCTGGAGTAAAGCCGTCACTGCCTTCAGCAGCACCGAGTCCGGCTCTGCTGAGGTGAGTATGGCCATGGCTGCGTGCAGGTCGGGTGCTGAGTGTGTGTTCGCTGTCCACGAGGCTAGCTCGCCCTGGGCCTCCGCTCATTCCAGTGACCCACCTTGAGCCCTCCCTCTGCTTCGGGAGTTAAGCCTGGACCAGAGTCCATTTCCACTGGCTCTGGCTTGCCACTGGCTCTTCAGTCTTGATTTCTGATCTGTGTGGAGTACCTGTGTGAAAGAGAGAAAGAAAAGTTGACGAAGGGAAAAACCAACCTGGGTAGGGAGAGGGATTGAATGCCTCTCCTCTGAACCAGTGGCAGTGGTCACGAGTGAAATGAGTTTGGCAGTCTCTGTTTAGGGACCACCGAGTATCTCGTGGTTATGAAGCTTGGGCAGGGTTAGTGCACTTGGCAGGGTGTTAAGTTGTCAGTCACCTTTGGCAGGTCAGGGCTGAAATCAGGACAAGAGTCTGCCAAGGGCAGGTGGTTCAGGGGTGAGGTGTCTTGGTGTCTCACGCAGTCTCACGTTTCGGATGATCGTATTTTGGAGTTTGGGGTCAGGGCTCTAACCCATTTTGTGCTTTGCACAGCAGGGTTTGAAGAGCAGCCAGGGAGATAGTGGCGTTGACTTGAGTGCCGAGTCTCGGGAGTCATCCGCGACCTCCTCGCAGCGCAGCTCCCCGTATGGTACTCTAAAACCAGAGGAGATGAATGGGCCTGGCCTGGCGGAACCCAAGGCCGACAGCCACAAGGAGCAGGCTCAGAAGCAATCTGAGCAAAAGGTAACCTGGAAGTTGCGTTCACAGTGGCCAGGGCCCGGGCGGAGGGGCCATTGTCTTTTTTTCTTCCTCCTCAATTCGATTCTTGGGGCACATAGATGATGGAGACTGGGGTCATTCCCGCCTGTGTGCCTCAGCCTCTCTTCTTTTCCATCAAGGATTCAGAACAAGGCTCAGGACAGAGCAAGGAGCACAGACCAGGACCCATCGGCAATGAGCGTTCTCTGAAAAACAGAAAGGGCTCGGAGGGGGCCGAGCGGCTGCAAGGGGCCGTCGTCCCGCCTGTTAATGGGGTAGAGATTCACGTGGATTCCGTGCTGCCTGTGCCGCCCATTGAATTTGGAGTCAGTCCAAAAGTGAGACTTTGATTTCCTACCTTCCTTCCTTTCCCTGCCCCCACTTCTGCCCCCTTCCTGTTGACCCTTAGAGAAGAAGGGCTTTAGAAAGGGTTGTCTCTTAGAAACAGCAGGGACAAATTCCGGAGGAGAAAGTGTTGGCATGGAGTTCTGGACGGGTGGCAGGTGCTTTTGAATTGCTTTATCAATTTCATTACTGACCCAAACCAGGTTCTCAGGATGAGAAGGCCAGTGATCTTCACCGTCTCCATCAGGCCAACCCATGGGTAGGGAGCAGGCAGACATGAGTAAGGGGTGGCAGTCTCTAAACCCCATCCTTTCTCATGTGCTGTCAGGAACATCTAGCCATCTCGTTCATGTATGGCTCTCGGTGAATGCTGGTTAGTGGATTTTTTGAGTCGCTGAGACTGTGGATCAAATTAATGTCTGCCTTGCCCAGAGTGAGCCAGGATGACCTCATGGGCTGTGCTCCCTTTCTTCCAGGACTCAGATTTCAGCTTGCCACCTGGTTCTGCCTCTGGTCCTGCAGGGAATCCAGTCGTCAAACTTCAGGATGCCTTGGCCAGCAACGTAAGTGCACTTCACCCCCAGCTCTGTATGTCCGCCCCACTTCTTGTGGACAGGCCCTGGGTATTAGGAATGCCTGGTGACATCATGTGCTTCAGAGTTGGGCCAACCGTGATTCAATCTCTAGCTAGCTACGTGTCCTTGGTCAGGCTGCTTAAACCTTCCACACCCAGGTTTTTGACCTTAAAATGGGGATGATGTAATTTGTAAAGTCTTGTTTATTTGGCATTCTTTGATTCCACGTCTTCCTTTGTGTCAGGTGCTGTACAAACTTGTACGGATAGTCTCTTCCATGGCGAGTTGTGGGGGAGGGGACATGGATAAAGTAGGAGAGCGCCTACTCAGGAGTCCGTGGCCTTACCGCTTGAGGCCCTTAGAGTCTGTAGGCTGACCCTGCTGTAATCCAGCTGACCTTCTGAATAGCAGGGAGACACATCAGTTGTGGGCCACAGCCTGATTTCTATCCTAGTGACATTTCTGTTCACTGCTCTGTCCTCACTGCTTTGTATGGAGTAGGTGCTCAGTAATTAAACTGAATGAATCACTGTCTCTTGGGCAGCGTTTCCCAAAGAGGGTTTCAAGGAATATTTGTGCTGCAGAATGTTGATAGGTGTTGAGTGAAAAAAAATGTTCTATGGTCAAATGTGTTTGGAAGTGCTGTGCTAAATAAGCTTCTCTACTCTGAGATTTCTGAGAAGTCACTGGGATCTGCAGGAGGAGGTGTATATATATATATATATATATAGCGTGTTGCATTTCCTAACGTATATTACCAGAGCTCTCGTTCATAGAATTCCCTTGGGGGGCTTGATTGGCAGCCATAAGCCTTTCCCTTTCTGCACCTGGGCATCTCCAAGCCAGGTAGCAGGTCACTGCTGAACTATGCACTTGCGTGTCGGTAGCCAGTCTTTTTTTTGATGTCTCTGAGACATGCGTGCTCTTGTCCAGAGGGCTCTGTGGGTTGTGGGTATGAATGAATGTGATATTACATGGTCTCCTATCACAGAAATCAAGATGAAGGCAACTATTTGGAGGAAACATGTGGTCTTGGCTGTCATCAGCTTCATCTTAGTGATCTCAAGTACATTTGGCCAAAACTGAAGGTGCATTTTGACTAGTCTGTCATTGTTTTCTTTCTCCTGTTTGTGTTCCATGGTTTCCTTTTTTCCCTCATCTCCAGGCTGGATTAACACAGTCTATTCCCATCCTCCGGCGGGATCATCACATCCAGAGAGCCATTGGCCTCTCCCCAATGTCCTTCCCCACCGCTGACCTCACTCTGAAGGTAACATAGCCCTGGCTCAACACCAGATGGGCAGGGGCCCACCCTCCTTTAGCTTGTCAAGAGGCAGAAAGGGAGAACCTCACCCCACCACACCCACCCCCACGGTCCTGAATCTTAGATTTTGTATTGTCTACTGCCACCCTGGTGGTAATTTCCATCCCTCCCCTCCCCTTGCTTCCAAAGATGGAGTCTGCACGCAAGGCTTGGGAAAACTCTCCCAGTTTGCCGGAGCAGAGCTCTCCAGGAGGCACTGGTTCGGGCATCCAGCCTCCATCCTCCGTGGGAGCCTCCAACGGGGTCAACTATAGCGCTTTCGGTGGAGTCTCCATGCCACCCATGCCTGTGGCCTCTGTAGCACCTTCTTCCATTCCAGGTATTACATCCCCCTGAGCCAGGCCTCAGGGAGCCTTCTCCATTCATTATCAAGAGCCCTGAACACCAGCCCCTGGCCTTGACTTAAGGGAGGTGTAGAAGTTGGAATTTATTTTAGTCTGGGTGGGCTTAGCTTCCCATGTGCTGCAGATAACTCGCACCCGCTTCCTACTCTGGGAAGCAGATCCAGTGGCTTCCTATGGCCAGGATCCCCCATGCTCCTGGGGAGTGGCCTGAGCAGAGCCTTCGCTTGAGTCAGATCTGGGTCTCATGCAGGTGTTGTGTCGCCCCAGCAGTGAGCTCACTTCCCTGAGCCGTGGCTTCCTCTCTGTAAAGTAAAATGGGGTTGATGACAACATTTCATGGGGTGGCTACATGGTGAAGCGGGGTCTTCCCTAAAAATACTTTCTATCAGCTAAGCACTTGATCAGTGTAGCCATTTTTATCTTTACTGTCATCATCCTTGTCACTGTGTTGGTGTCCCATGGAAGAGCATGGGGATTTTGAGGGCCTAGCTGCCAAAGTCTCAGTGATGTAATTCCAATAGATCCTTCTGACCCTCCACTGTGGACTCAATAGCAGGGAGATGAAGAGGCAAGTGACTGAGAGACTCAGGCAGCCCTCACTTATAATAAAATCCCCCACCTGGGTGTCCAGGGCAGTTGGTGAGCAGTGAGGTGGAAAAGGTAGGCTGAATCCTGCTTTCTTCTTCCAGGGCCCCAATACTGCAAGCCTTCCCAGTTTCCCCAAGGGCCTGGTGCTACAGAATCACAGGGACAGGCCACAGGGAGCCAAGTAGGCTCTGCATATACCCCTTACCTCCAGTACCCCACTGATTCCCCTGGAAGAAGTGGACGTGGAGAGCATTCCCCTTAAGAGACGCTCAGAAACAGAGACTTGATACTTTTCTCCATCTTCCCGGATTGTTTCCAGGCAACCACCTCCCGCCTCTGTATCTGGATGGCCATGTATTTGCAAGTCAGCCCCGGCTGGTTCCTCAAACGATACCTCAGCAGCAGAGTTACCAACAGGTGAAGACAGCAAGCCAGGTGGCCTGGTGGAGGGGGTGGGGTGCAGCCCAAACTGTGATTATTTTCTTCTTCATGTGTTTGTTTATTGTCTGCCTTGTTCTCTGTGTCCCTCACGTTTAATGCGCAGCACCTGGTGCATCATGGCAGCCAGTAAATACTCACTGAATTTATAAATGAGAGACGAGGCGGAGGAGTGGGGTTAGATGCTCCAGACTCATCTGTTTTCCTTTCTCAAAGTTCTCCTTCCTGTATTCAGATAATGACTCCTAGCTGGGGAATTAGCTAAACCGGAATTCTCTTTGGTGATCAGGTATCCTTCTGATGAAGAGAAGAAAGGCCTAGACTCCCAAGCATGGATGCATTAGAAAGAGGTAGTTTTAGAAATGAGCAGGTGTTAATTTTTATGCAAGATCAGCATATTGTCCGTGCTGCAAGGGAGTTGTTTCGGAAGTTTCCTTCCTAAAGCTAGGGCTGGGTCTTGCACTTGAAATGATCCAGTTGTCCCCATAGACCTGTGTGCTGGGGCAGAGGCCTCTTCATGAGGCTCTCAGGCAGAATGCTGCTACAAGTGCAGATGCTCCCCTCACTTTTTTTCTTTTTTTTTCTTTAATTGTACTTCAGGTGAAGCTTACAGAACAAATAGTTTCTCATGAAATAGTAGTACACATATTGTTTTATGACATTGGTTAACAACCCCACAACATGTCAACCCTCTCCCTTCTTGACCTTTTGGTTTTTTTTTTCGGGTGAAAATATATATAGCCAGAGGTACACTGTTTCAAAAATTTCTACATGCACAGTTCAGTGACATCGACTACGCTCTTCCAATTGTGCTGCTATTCTCACTTTAGATGAAGGCTTACAGAATAAAATAGTTTCTCATTTAACAGTTAGTACACATGTTGCCCTATGACACTGGTTAACAACCTCACAACACATCAACACTATCCTTACTCAACCTTGGGTTCCCTATCTTTGTCCCTTTCTGCCTTCTGGCCCTTGTCCCTGGACTGCTGTACCTCATTAGTCCCATTTGGTTTTATGGGGCTGTCCACTCCCAGGCTGAACCGTGAACCTCGGAGATGACTTCACCACTGAGCTAAAAGGGTGTCTGGGGGCCATACTCTCGGGGTTTCTCCAGTCTCCTTTAGGCCAGTAAATCTGGTCTTTTTTTTGTGAGTTAGAATTTTGTTCTACATCCTTCTCCAGCTCTGTCAAGAACCCTCTGTTGTGATCCTGGTCAGAGCAGTCAGTGGTGGTAGCCAGGCACCATCTAGCTGTACTGGACTCAGTCTGGTGGAGGCCTTGGTAGCTGTGGTCCATTAGTCTTTCAGACTAATCTTTTCCTCGTATTCTGTTCTCTTCATTCTCCCTTGCTCCCGAAGGGATGAGACCAGTGGAATATCTTAGATGGCCGCTCACAGGCTTTTAAGACCCCAGACACTACTCACCAAGGTAGAATGTAGAACATTGTCTTTATAAATTGTGTTATGCCTATTGAGCTAGATGTTCCCCGAGACCATGGTCCCCACAGCCTTCCACCCAGCAATTCAGTCCCTCAGGGAGTTTGGATGTGTCTGTGGAGCTTCCATGACCTTCCTTTGTACAAGTTGTGCTGGTTTCCCTTGTATTGTGTACTGTCTCACCCTTCACCCAAGACACCACTTATCTATTGCCTATTTATTATTTTCCCCCACCCCTCTCATCCCTGGTAACCAACAAAGATTGTTAAATTTTGTGTGTGAACTTTTTCATGGGTTTTTACAATAGAGGTCTCATACAATATTTGTCCTTTTGTGATTGACTTATTTCACTCAGCATAATGTCCTCCAGTTTCATCCATGTTATGAGATGCTTCACAGATTCATCGTTGTTCTTTCTCGTTGCATAGTACTCCATTGTGTGTACGTACCATAGTTTATCCATTCATCTGTTGATGGGCATCTAGGTTGTTTCCATCATTTTGCTATTGTGAACAGTGCTGCCATGAACATAGGTGTGCATATGCCTATTCGAGTGACGACTCTTATTTCTCTAGGATATATTCCTAGGAGTGGAATTGCTGGATCGAATGGTATGTCTATTTCTAGCTTTCTTGAAGAAGCGCCATATTATTTTCCAAAATGGTTGTATCATTTTGCATTCCCACCAGCAGTGCGTAAGAGTTCCCATCTCCCCGCAGCCCCTCCGACATTTGTTATTTCCAGTGTTTTTGATTCGTGCCAGTAATGCCGGGGTGAGATGGTATCTCATTGTGGTTTTAATTTGCATTTCTCTAATGGCTAGTGATCCCGAGCATTTCCTGATGTATCTGTTGGCCATTTGGATGTCTTCTTTGGTGCAGTGTCTGTTCATTTCCTTTGCCCATTTTTTAATAGGATTATTTGTCTTTTCGTGGTAGAGGTGTTGGATTTTCTTGTCGATTATGGAGATTAGACGTTTGTCTGACTTGTACTGTCCAGAAATTTTTTCCCAGTCTGTAGGTTCTCTTTTGACTCTTTTGGTGAAGTCTTTTGAAGAGCATAGGTGTTTGATTTTTAGAAGATCCCAGTTATCTAGCTTATCTGTTGGGTTTTGTGCGTTGATGGTTATGGTTTGTATCCTGTTAATGCCATGTATTAAGGCCTGTAGTGTTGGTCCTGTTTTTTCTTCTATGAACTTTATAGTTTTAGGCTTTATATTCAGGTCTTTGATCCATTCTGAAGTAGTTTTTGTATACGGCGTGAGGTATGGGTCCTGTTTCATTTTTCTGCAGATGGATATCCAGTTTTGCCAGCACCATTTGTTAAAAAGACTGTCTTTTCCCCATTTGATGGACTTTGGGCCCTTGTCAAAGATCAGGTGACCATAGGTGGATGGATTTACATCTGGGTTCTCAATTCTGTTCCATTGGTCAATATATCTGTTGTTGTACCAGTGCCAGGCTGTTTTGACTACAGTAGCTGTATAGTAGGTTCTGAGGTCAGGTAGTGTGAGTCGTCCAACTTTATTCTTCTTCAGTAGTGCTTTATTTATTCGGGGCTTCTTCCCTTTCCATATAAAGTTAATGATTAGTTTTTCCATCTCTTTGAAGAATGTTGTTGGTATTTGGATCGGGATTGCGTTGTATTTGTAAATAGCTTTGGGTAGGATTGTCATTTTCACGATGTTGAGTCCACCTATCCATAAAAAAAAAAATCCTAAATACTGTATTACTTAGTTTTGCAAGGTTTTAATTTTCATGTAACTGGATCATACTCCGTGTATTCTTCTGTGTGGACATTTTTCATTCAGCATTGTCTTTGTGAAATTCACCTCTATTGATGTGTAGCTAGGGTTTGTTCTTGACGTACGCAATCCAAGTATAGGAATATACCGTGGTTTGGGGTTGTTACCAGTTTTTTGCTGTAGGCTTTGTCCCAATAGCAAGGGAAGCACAGGAACAACATGATCAAATTTGCATTTCCACAGCGTTCCAGCTGCCAAGCGGAGAGAGGCCAGGGGAGGTGGGGTGGTGGGGAACCACCAACAGAGAGGGCGTTGCAATTACCCGCCTGGTGTTCGTTCACAGGCTGCCGCTGCCCAGCAGATTCCAATTTCCCTTCACACGTCTCTGCAGGCTCAAGCTCAGCTTGGACTGAGGGGGGGGCTTCCTGTCTCCCAGTCTCAGGAGATCTTCAGCTCCTTACAGCCCTTCAGGTGAGCTCAAGGGTGGGCTTAGGGAGCTGGTTTCCTGGCAGCTTGGAACCAAGGGGTTCAAACCCCAGTGGCCTTTTTGATGCTCCATTTGTTCTACTGTTGCTCCTTGCTCCTCAGCCTAGGGGGGTGATTATGTCACTTCACAGTTACTAACTGTGAGGTAGGAGAGGCCTTAGACGTTGTTATTTTCTTCCAGGTCCTCTTCCCCTCCCCTGTCCCCCTTTCCTCCCACCTCCCCACCACCTGTGGCTTGCTCTTTTCAGTGTGCTTTTGGTATAGCAAACATTTTCTTGTACTTTGTTCAGCCTGGGTGCCCATTTGTTTAATCCAGTAATTCTCAAACTTTGGTCCCTGAACCAGCAGCATTAGTACTATCAAGAAACTTGTTATAAATGGGAAATCCCCATCCCTCACTTTCCAAATCAGAAACTCTGGGGGTGGGCCTGGCAGTCTGTGTTTCCCTCTGGAGATTATGATGCCCACTCAGGTCTAAGATCTACCAGTGTGCTCATCCACCTGATCCCAATCATCTCACTGGCTTTTGCAGATCTCAGGTGTACATGCACCCCAGCCTGTCGCCGCCCAGCACCATGATCCTCTCTGGGGGCACAGCGTTGAAGCCTCCCTACTCGGCATTCCCAGGCATGCAGCCTTTGGAGATGGTGAAGCCCCAGTCGGGCTCCCCCTACCAACCTATGAGTGGAAACCAAGCCCTGGTCTACGAGGGCCAGCTTGGCCAGGCTGCTGGTCTGGGGGCCTCCCAGATGTTGGACTCCCAGCTCCCACAGGTCAGGAATTCAGTCTTTCTCACCCAAAAACACTAGGCCTTTTTCGTTATGACTTTGTTTTTCCCTTTTATCTGCTCTTTTCTGTGTGCTAACTTACCATGCCGTTTGTAGCCACTGGGACTGGTCCCCAGGCTGCTAGAACCTGGGCTAGGTCCTCAGCGTCTTCTGAATAGCGCCTTTACCTCTCCTCCCTCACTCCCCTAAGCCTGGCTTTCCCCTAGGAACACTGCTTCCCTGCAGCCCCCTTACATGAAGGCCCTTTCTCTCTCCCAGCCCTTGAACTGTAGGGCCCGGAGATGGGGGTCAGTGTCCTCTGCATACTCACGGATACTTCTAGACCACTCCCCATACCTTCTCCCTGCAACCCTCAGTTTTGAAGCCCATACTGTCAGACTGTGCCCCCACTATCCCTCCATGCCACTATGAACTCCATGTCACTAAATCCAGCATGTGATCCACACTCTTGTCTCCCTTGATCTGTTGTTTGTTTGTATTGGTTCCTTTGAAGGTGGCTGCCCTCACTTGGCCCCCGGCCCACAGCTCTTTCCACTCTACTCCTGCTCTAGTCCTTGGTGGTTCCATATCCGTGTCGATGACCCCCACGTCTTTGTCCCCATATACCCAGTTCTCAGCCCCGTGACCTCTCCACCAGTGTTCTGGTCCACCCAGCCACCCGCTCTGTTCCCACTGTAGTCCAGACTTGATCATGGCCAACAGCTGTACCTCTTCCGTAGCAATCTCAGGTTTAAGGGTCCTACCCAACCTTCCAACTCTGACATTTCTCATTCCCTCTAGTGACCCATGCTTTGATCCCCTGAGACCTACAAACCACCTTCTTATCATCCCTTATCTCTTACAGCCTCACTTCCTTCCTTTTCCATTAGCTCGTCCATCAGAGCCCAGCTTTTCATTCACTCGACAAAAATCTTAGTTAAATCCAATCCTGCCTCTGCCATACTGACCTCCCTGCTCCCACCCCTACATCTCCTGCCCGGGTGTGTTGGTGCCTCGCTGGCAACTTTCCCTGATGCTATGGATGAACGTGCCAGGCTCCTATAGGAGGCCAGGCTCCGCTGACACGGCTGGTCTGGCCTTCCTGCCCACTCTGGGACTTTGCTCCAGCTCATCTCCCTGTCTTTTCTTGCCTGTCTGCTTGCAGACTTGCTATTAAAGTACTCTCTTGGTGTGGGGACCTCTTTTGACTACATTTCCTGCTGTGGTTCCCCTGCAGGTTTTTTTAAGGACACCAATAAATTCCGTGTTATTAAATCTGATGCTTTATTCTTAATCTTCGTTCTCCTGCCCCATCAGCAGCATCTGACACAGCAGTCACTCCTCCCACCTGAGTCATGTTTGTCACCATTTTCGGGGGCATTTCTCCTGGCTTTCCTCCCTAAAATCCCTCCTTAGTCTTCTCTGCTGTTTCGTCCCACCTCCCCAGTCTCTAATGGTTGGTATGCCCCCAGGCACAATCCTAGGGCCTCTTCTGGGTAACCCTGTTTATTCTCCTGGTTCTGCGTACCATCTGTGCTCCAACTACTCCCACATTTATGTCTCCAGCCCAGATCTGTCTCCTAAACTTGAATCTCACGTTTCACTGCCTACTCAGTATCTCTACTATGATGTCTGTGGCATCTCAAGCTTAGACACATGATTTTCCCCATGGTCTTTCTGGTTGTTCAGTCCACGTCGTCCTTGGCTCCCTACTTCCCTGACACTCCCATCTGGTCCTTTAGCAAATGCTGTCAGCTGCACCTTAAAGTGTATTCAGAATCCAGCCATTTCTCATCACCTCTGTCCCACCTCCCTTTCCAAGCTACTACAGGCCCTCCTGCCTCTGCTTTTGGGCTCCCACAGTCTGTCCTCAACACAGAAGCTAGGGTGCTCCCTTTAAAATGTAAGTCAGGTCATGCCACACACCCAGTCAGGGCTCTAAAAATAGTAGAATTGTCCTCTTCATCCCACATCCC
Source organism: Dugong dugon (assembly GCA_030035585.1). Taxonomy (NCBI): domain Eukaryota; kingdom Metazoa; phylum Chordata; class Mammalia; order Sirenia; family Dugongidae; genus Dugong; species Dugong dugon. The sequence goes on from CM057471.1 coordinate 76,129,251, forward strand.
GTTGGAGCTCCAAAGAGGAGCCGCCACAAGTCTCGATGATGTAATTCCAATAGATCCTTCTGACCCTCCACTGTGGACTCAATAGCAGGGAGATGAAGAGGAAAGTGACTGAGAGACTGAGGCGGCCCCCACTTATGAGGAAGCCCACCCACCCCAGTCCTGAGAATCTTCCAACCCATCTCCTTCTTCTCTCACCTGTCATGTTCTGGACTTTACAAGTGGTCCTTTGGGCTCTGCAGTCACCTCCCATCCTGTGATAGCCTGCTTCGAAGATTCCCGAGGCTCCAGTTTGAACCCTCAATCCCAGAGTCTTGTTTTCTAACACCGGTAGATGCAAAACAGTAAAGGAGTTCGGTGTTTTTCTTTGCTGTGGGGGATACAAAGATAACTTTTCTATATAACTTTCATCTTTTAGGATTTGGCTTCAACATGACTTCCTAAGAAGCCTTCCTGGCCCTTCCTAACTCCCCCTCCCCCTCAAACACGCACACACACACACATGCACACTTCACACTCCGTACTTCACACACGAGCATTATTGCCTCTTCCCATGTCTGGCTGCCCTGCCCTCTTCCCCAGCACACCGCTTTCAGTAAACATTTCTTGAGTGAAGGCAAGAAGAACTGAAGATACGTGCAGCCCTTTGCAGACTCCTAGAGAAGATGCAGACTTACGCTGTTAACTCTTTAACGTGTGGTGCATGCTGTCTAGAACCAATTTAGCACTGCAGTTATTTTCTCAGCGATAAGACTTGCCCCTGCCATTAAGAGTGTACAATCTCTGATAACCTCTCCTGGGCTGTCAGAGAAGTACAGAACCTTCACTACTGTGCAGGTGTCTCACTTTAATTTTTTAAAACTAAGAATCTGAAGCTACTTATTTAAAAATAGAATACAGTAGCCCTTGGATGCATATGTAAGCAGTGGTTTGTGGCTTTCTCCCCAACATCCATTCTTCCTTGTGACTGTCCCTGTCATCCAGCAGTTAACAATGCCGCTGCCTGGCTCCCAGCTGCCTCTGCCTCGGTACGGGTCTGGTCAGCAGCCACTGATCCTGCCACAGTCCATTCAGCTGCCCCAGGGGCCGAGCCTCTCTGTCGGAGCCCCAAGAAGAGTTCTTCCACCTGGGTCCCAGCCTTCGGTCCTTAACACCAGCAGAGAGGTAAAGATCACTCCATCTTGGTATGGTCCTGGGAAAGAGACCTTATCTTACCAGTCCTTTCTAGCTCGTCAGGACATTCAGATTCTAAAATGTCAGGAACCTCTGGTGGAAATCACCAGTGGTCTGGGGTGCCTAGCTCCACCAGACTACCGCTTGTCTGCTTGTTGTGGAGTCCTCTTGGTGTCCCAGATGTCAGACACCGCTTGGTGTATGTGTAAGACGGTAGCAGAAACAGGCTGGTGTGTGTGTAAGACATGCAGTTGCTGCCCTCGGGTCAACTGGCCAAGGGTTTCGGGAGCTGAGGAACCTTCTGTGGAGCCCATTTCAGATGCAGGTTCCAGAAATTGATCAATATATCTAGGGGTGTTCAGGAATCTGTATTCTTCACCCACGCCCCAAGTGATTCTTTTCTGATTGACTTCTGGTGTAGACAGGAAAACCTTCACAGGATGGCCTTTTTGATCAGTCCCCTGTGGTTGTGTACAATTAGATCTCCCCTGCCCCATTTAAAAGAACAAAAACGCGTGATGGTTCCTGCTTCTGAGAAGCAAAACCCTCTTTTGAGCCTGAATTAGGAGGAGGTGCAAATTCCTTTAGAAGATGCCTGTCTGTTTAGGAATTCTCATGGGCACTCACCGGCTCTGCCCAGTGCCGCTCAGTGAGGACTGGGCTGTCTTAGGGCCATGAACTGACAGTTTATTGCTTCTTGGTCTCCTGTAGTCCTCTCAGATGGAGATGAAGGGCTTCCACTTTGCCGACAGTAAACAGAATATTCCTTCAGGAGGCTCTGTACCATCGCCACAGACCTACAGGTAAGAAATGCCCTGGGGCTTGGATACTGAATAGTGAGCATTCGCTGTAGACCTGACTCAGTGGCTCAGATGAATTAGGTGGGGCCCAGCAACTGGGGGAAAGGTTTTGTTGATGCCTGGTCCCCTTTGAGGCTGATGTGAGTCACTGTGAAGTTTCACTGGTGGGGCACACTCGTGTGTTAGTTACCATGGGAAAGCCAGGAATGGAGAGAGTGGTTTTTGTTGTGCTTTTAATCATCATAATAAAATTCCCTGGATTGGGAGAGCTTTCTGAGAAGGTAGAAAAAAGAATGGCTAATGTTTTAATTGGTGTCAGGACCAACAATGACTACTTAACAGCCTTTTCACCAAATTAAAAAAAAAGGACTCACTGGCCAATGAGGCACATCCCTGCCAGCGGGGAGAGTGACCTTTCCCAGGGAGTCTCGCTTCACCTGATCTGGCCCACAGCACCAATGGCATGCTCCTTCTGTGTCTGTTTCCAGCTCTGGTGACTGTCCCAGGTTCCCTTAGCATGATTCAGAAGTGGCTTTGTTGAACCATGGCAGAGAACCCCTTGTTATGCTCGTTTTTTTCATCCATAGGAATGTGTTGGGATGGGAAAGCAGTGTGCTCTGGATTTGGGCCTTGAAGGTTTTGTACAGTCGACTCTTATTATATGTGGGAGGTTCACTGGAAACCACCTCCTGTTTTGCAAATGAGTAAAAAACATATATGACCTGCAGTGCCTGTGATAGGTTAATGCCGCAGCTCCAGGACGCGGGCAGGGCTGCTTCATCAGTCGAGGGGCACTCTTTCAAATCGACTCTCCTTTGCCTGCGAACTGTTCTTGCAATAGTCTCTCTACCCCATTGCTCTTTGAATGTCAAGGCTGAGTCCACCTCTATCACCTTCATTCCACACTTCCAGAGAACAGGATTTTTGTGACGTTTTCCCCCATTTCATCTTCTTTTGTGTTCTTATTTTCACTCCCTGGGCTTTAGTTTGTTGTTGTTTTCCAACCATATTTTTCACATAGGCCAAAACAATTTACATGAAAAAGGCATTTAGACAGCAGCGCAGGACAACGAGTACTATTTGGAAGAAAGGAGGAAGCTCCTTGTGCTTCGAGCATGAACAGATACTGTAGTTCCCCTGCTGCCAGCAGCAGACTCTGTAACAACAGCTGACTACAGAGCCTTCCCCAGCGAGGCAAAATCCAGACGATGAAAGCGCATTTAACAAGAGTCGCCTGTGTTCCCTTCATGTAGGATAGGCAGCAGCTTTCTTCTCTGGAGAATATGTAGAAAATAAAAACCTTCATTGGTAGCCTTTATTTTGCTGGTGTTTGGCGGGCGGGTGCGGGTAGGGCTTGGGAAATTGGGGTATGTTTTAGAGCAGTGTTTCCCAAAGTTTCTAGAAGCAGGACTTCTGAGACATGCCCTGCAAAAAACACATTTCCTGGTCGCTTTCCTGGGGAGTACTGTATCCAGTACAGCTGGTTAGAAAGTAGCAGTCCTGCAGTCAAGAGTCCTGTTTCACTTTGTATAAATAGCATTTCTCAAGTTTTTTGACCACTGAACCTTTTTTCATGTGGCACCTGATTAACATCCCTGGGAACTAGTGGTCAAGTGGAATACATTTCGAAGGATGTTACAGATTTTTGTTCCCTTTTATCTCCTTCCTACCCTCTCCTAAAAGTGATAATTAGAAAAATACCCAGCATGATTCTGGTGTAGTATCAAGTTTATAGATCTTAGCCTGAGGCACTGCATCATGTTGGTGCAGACCATCAAAACCCTGGAGATGGTCAGTGTCTGTCCGCCCACAGTAGAAGTCCAGGTAGAGGCCGTCAGCGTCCTTCCTTCTGTAGTAGAACAGAAGTCCAGGTACAGATGGTGAGTGTTTGTCCGTCCATCTGTAGTAGGACAGGTCCAGATAGAGGCCATCAGTGTCTGTCCAGGTAGAGTTCCTCGGCCTCTCCTCTCCCTTTGGGACATCCTGTAAGCTCTGTGTTTGAGGTGCTAAGGTAGACAGTGACTACTGCCCCTTCCCCCTTCTGCATTCTTGGCTTTCTTAGGTCTTTGCTTTTCCATCTGGGAGGTCTACAGACTGCCCAGAGTGAGTGCCTCTGGCCACAGGGGCCCATCCTTCCTCATGCCTCCTCCGCGTGCTAGGCTTTGATTCCGTTTCTGTGGTGACGCATTGTGTATTCTCACCCCTGCCTTTGGTTTTTTCAGGCCTAGCTCTGCTAGCCCCAGTGGGAAGCCCTCTGGATCAGCAGTTAACATGGGCTCTGTGCAGGGACACTACGTTCAACAGGTAGAAGATGGCTTTCCAGATCCTCCAGCCCGGGTCACTTAGGCCTGTCTCCAAGCGCCAAAAGAGAAGGGGCTGTCCAACCTATTTTGAGTGCTGCTTTTATAAAGAGCGACATGCCCTAGTGGTTAGATCATGGAACCAGGAGCTGGGCTGCCCGAGTCCCTCCTGGTGAAGGCATTTCTCCTCTTGACGGGCGTCTGGATCCTTCCTTGTCTGCAGAGAAGGGAGGATACTGATTCCTCTGAGGAGGTGATGCCAGAAGGTGTACTACCTGTAGCAATGTTGGGCTGAAAAGGCGCTCTGGGAGATTCGGTTAGGTCTGTGGGTTAGCTGTAGAAGCCGGGGTGTGTGTGTGCGTGCGTGCATGTGCTAGCTCTAGTAAGTGGCGTGTCTTGTCTTTGTCTTGGCTGGGTGGGATTAAGTGTTTTATAATAAAAAGAATTTTTCAGTGTCTCTTCCTTCAAGCACTGTTCTCTTCACTGATACCCTAAAATAAAACTGGGGTCCCAGAGCTCAGAAACCTCAGGCGTAGTTTTTTTAATAAAAGAGTGTTACTGGTTGGTGGAGGTGGAAGGTTGACTGGTCTCATTTCACTCCTCCTATTTGGGTTCCCCTGGAGGGTGCTACTTGAATTTCATGGGATGAGCTGCTGAAGCTTTCTTCTGGAGTTCAAACCATTGTGTGAGGGGCAGAACCGTTTGTTACTTCCTTTGGCACACTCCACTCTATAGGACAGCAGGTTAATGGAACCCTGAGTGGGAAGCTAAGAGGTCAAACATGGGCCCTGGGGAAGGTTTCTACAAAGTGGGAGTCATAAGGATGACTGAATAATGGCCAAACATCTGGGAGATCTAAATCTGCCCAGAGACACATCCCACCCCCCACCCCAGTCCCCTAAGCAAGTTTTTTGGGCTTCAAAACTTGTAGGATGCAGTTGATCTACTTGGAAGTGCTTTTTTGCGTGTGAGGCATGGGGCGCACTGATTTGAAAAGATTCTTTCCATTGGCCTTGGGACCAGAGATGCCTTAGTCCTGGGAAGCTGCCACTCCTGCAGAGGCCTGTGGGCATCACTGGGTGCTTCCTGGAGGGAGCAGTGTCTTCCTACCTCTCCAGTCACTGCAGTCAGACCCGCTGGAAGGGAACAGAGCAGTCACATGCCAGTTTCACTTATTTAGGCAAGTTATTTCTAAGTCCAGTCCTTCGGCCAAAGGATGGACTCCTCAGGGTAGCTTTTTCTCTGCGGAGCAGGAAGGAGTTGGTGGGAGCTATGTATCCAGATGGATGTTTCTGCATTAGGTTAACTTTTTCCTCACTCATCTGTCCAAAGGCAAAACAGCGAGTGGATGAAAAACCCAGCCTGGGATCTGTGAAGCTGCAGGAGTCCCCCTCGGCTGCCTCCCAGATTAAGCGAACTGGAGCAATCAAGCCTCGGGCAGTGAAAGTGGAGGAGAGCAAGGCCTGAAGGTGCTTGGCCACCACCACCGCCTCGCCCCTAGATGAAGACAGTGCTGCCACTTGGCCTCAACAGTATCAGCCAAGTATCAACAGCTGGATACTTGGAAATCTCACCAGATCCATCGTTCAACCACCTGGCCCGGTCTGAGAGAGAGATCTCCCTTCTCTTCTCCACTCCTGAAAGCTCCATTGTCCAACCAGCTTGTACCCGTGGATATATGGCATTGACCTGCTTGCTTTAATATGAAACAAACAAAAAAGCAAACGACTCCTTCATTCTCATCTTCTCCTTTCCACCATGACTGTGGAGTGACTCAAGCCTTTTGTGCAGTGCAGATTAACCCCTCCTTCCTCGTGCTCCCCTCCCACCCTGTCCTGCTCCTCATGGCCAGGGCGCTTTCTCAGCAGTGCTGCCCTTCTTCCCCCTTCCCCGGCTTCAGCCCACCCTCACGGTACCCAGATACAGTGGTTTGGCAGCAGGGTCGTTTGAGTTTGAGGCTTTTTGTTTTTAAAAACAACTATGATTTTTATGAAAGGGAAAGGAAAAGAAAACAGAAACACAAGCTCTGTATAGCTGAACTTTTATACAAGTTCTTCACCATCCTCTCCCTCATCACCCCTTCTGTCACCAGTGGTTTCCTTTAACCCCCTTCTGTTTATTTGGAGACATCACTGCGATACCTTAAGAGATGACGCTTAAGAATGTGTCCCCTCCCTATTTGGTTAGCCTTGGTTGGTTAACCTTTGAGATTATTTGCAAAAAGAAATGGAGGTTATTTAAGGCACTGATCATGAGCATTTTTTGATATTCATGTATGTGCTTTGGAAGCAGTGGTGTGAGCAAAGCGGAAAGTAGGTCGGTGTCTCAGTCGAGCTCCCACCCCTAGTCCTGTGACCCCAGGGGACTTACAGGCAGCCCCATGAAGCTGATGGTGTTTTTAGCTTAAAAATTACACAGAATTTTTGTCCTGGACTCTTCTGAAGCCAGCTGATACACTGACCCTAGGGACCAGAGATAAATCATGGAAATGCAAAATCCCTGGTGTTTTCCACAGTTTGCCGGGATGATGAGAGCTGACAGGACCCACAGGCCCCATCAGCATGCTCTGTTATGTGGTCTTTCCACCACCCAGTCCCTTGGGGGCTGCTGTGTTTTCATGCTTGCTTCCTTTCCTTGACAGTTTCCATATATAAGTCACTTTGCTTCCTTCTTCCTGAGCCTGCCTCTTTCTCCTCTGTGTCCTCCCATCTCCACTTCTCACACAGCTCATCCCTAAAAACAAGATTCATCTGTATAGTAACAGGAATACCTGGACCATTTTGGTGTTGAAACGGCAACAAAGGTGTGTGGTCTACAAGGCTGCCGAGAACTTTTCTTTTTTCCTTTTCTTTGCTACCAGCAGCAGACCCAGGTTATATTGGGACCGAGGGACCTGGGCTTGGCAGCACGTGTCAGTCTCATGGGCCTGTACAGCTGGGCGGGCCTGAGGCGAGTGGTCACAGAGCTGGCCATGGTTCAAACACAGCCTGGACAGCCTCCAAAAAAAGGCAGCGTCTCAAGTCTGTAAAGTTTCCTCTAGCAAAGTTTTTGTGTGAGTTGTTTTATGCCCTTTTTTAAAAAAATAAGAAACAGAAGGAAATTGTCCTGAATTCTATCATCCCAAGGAAAAAGGGAGGGGAAATTTCAAGTTTCTCAGATGCTCTTTAGAGTAACTAACTGACCAGCAGTCTACCTGCAGGAGTTGCTGAAGGCTATCCTCTGGTGGTTCCAAAGGAGACCAGCTCAGAAAACATGCCGGACAGGGACTGGGACATGGGGAGGAGCTTCGTGTCACGGGGCACGTGACAGCTGCTCAGCGTCTTGAGTTCTAAGCTCCACGTCTGTAGTGTGGCAGCTCCTTTCCTCCACCCCCTGTTCCCACAGAGCATGGGGAAAGACACTTCTTAGGAACTGGTAAAGTAACTTTGTTGTTGTTCTTTACCATTTTAAAGAAGTTCAGGGAGTGAATAATCTCCCAGCAAAGAGTGCTGGGATCTCTTGTCCTGGGTACCATCTGGGGAAGGGGCAGTTTTATTGAAAGATGCTTTACTGCTTAATTTATAGCTTTAGCAGCTCCTCTCTTTGCCTTTACCTTCAGACCTTCCTTCTTACTGTCTTGTCTTTTTTTTTTTTTTTTCCTTCTCCTCCTCCTTTGCCTCACAAAACTTTATTCATGAGTTCCTTCTCAAAGGACTGCTCACTTGGCATTACCAGCACTCACCTGCCCGGTGTCTCTCATCTGCTCTTCCCATCTCCCCTGTGCTGTGGTGAGCCCTGCCCTGACCACAGCTCCTCACCACACCCACCCTGCCAGCATTGCCAAGCTACCCCTGGATGAGTCTGAGTCTGCTGAAGCCACACAGATTCATCTCTGCCTGTACACTTTAAAATACGTCCAAGACCCACTCACACCTGATTCTGGTGCACTTATTTGTCAGAGAAAAACAGATTTTCTTCTCATTTGAAATTCAACAGAACAGTCCTGGATGCTGTCACAAACTCAAGAAGTACATGTCAGGTGCGCCTGCAGTCAGAATGACAGTACTTCTGTTTGAGAAAAGAAAATAAAAAGGTTGCCTGTTCTCCAGCCCTTTTCTCTTATCCTATAATTCTCCCCCTCCTCTCTTCCCCAAATAAAAACAAAAAAAAACACTAGAATTTATTTATATGTATTGATGTTGTAGGTCTAGGTGAAAAAAAAAAGTAAATGTTTCACTGCTCTATTTATATATAATGTCTGAATTATTCTGTGCAGGAAAGGCCAAGATTTGCATGTGAAGTTGAGTGCGTTCACCACCTCCGTGTGACTTAAGCTGCGGTCTCCTCCCCGCTAAGATACAGATTTTAAATTAGACTTTGTAGGGGCTGAGGGCATGACTGTGGGCCTCTCTGACACCCCAACCCCTTCCTTTGTCTGATTAATTAAATGCAGTTTTTTTAGTGCAGAGATGTTTTAAGGTGCAATATCTCTCCTCCTTTCATGTGGTTTTAGAGCTAAGCTCAAGGTAATAGGACTTAGGGTCTTGTTTTGGTTCCAAGCCCCCATCCTCAGGGTGCAAATACATGCAGAGGCTTCTGCCAGGAGGCCATGGGGCCTTTGGGGGAACAGGTGACGGCCAGCACTTAACCTATTCTGCTGCTGAGATGGGTGGGGGGCACATTTGCTTGCTAAAAACACCCTCCTTGATGCTGGCAGCTTTGCTCTGGCCACTGAGGTTGCCATCTGTTGCTGGGCAGCCAGCACCCCTGCAGCAGTGTGTGTCCACCGTTGACTACTCAACCCAGTGAAATGCCAGAGTGCGGGGTTGTGTATCTGAAGGGTGCTGCCCACCCACTGAAGATCTCTGCTAGCTGCGTTTGGTCGGGTTTTCTTTACTGTTGCTTCCCCCTTTCTATTCACATGGTTATTCTAAAATCTGGAATTAATATGCTTCTGGCTACAGGTTCCTTAAGGGGAAGGAAAAGGGGTGACTTTAGTACACGTTCAGAAAAATTGGTTCAGTTCCAACACTGGTTATTCCAGGGATACTGGAGTATCTTGTCATCAAATATAGGCATCAGTTCTCACCAGCAATGCCTCCTGTACTTCTGGGTGGTTAATGATGGAGTTTTTGACTGATGCTCAGAGCCAAGGAGACTGTGTGTCGAGAACCGGCCTGCTGAGGCAGTGTGCGGCAACTCTGGAAGAGCCCTCCTCCCTGCTGTTTGGTTCCCCTCCACCAAATAGTTGCATGTGGCCGCTCAAATCTGTTTTGTCCCTTTTTACTTCTTGCAGAGCAAGCCTGGGTTACAAGGTCCATTGGAAACGGCCTTTGACAACCAAGGACGCTAGGGTGTGCTTTGTTGTGTTCTGTGATGAATGGGAAACAGACTTCCAGAAAGCCAGCTTTCCTCTGAATGTGAGGTGGGCCTAAGACAGATCCTCCAGGACAGGAGTGGCTCGAATGTTGGAAACACAGAGATGAGCTCTCTGGAAACCCCACTGTGACCCAGCTGTGCTGCCCACCGGGACCACCAGCATGTAATAGGCCACAGTGGTCTTCCAGGCACATCAGACCCACTGCTCACCCATTCCTCCACCCCGGCTTGATGGTCAGGAAGATGGTAGCCATACCCCCAGCGCCCCGTCTTCAGCATGTTACGCAGCCTTGGAGTGGAAGTTTCTATTAAGGCTCTGTGTGGACAACTTCTTCCGTTGTTTAAAGGGGATTCTGTACTCTAAGCTTTTAACCTCATGCCTTGCATAGTAAAAAGGGTTTGAGGGTTTTTTGTTTTGTTCTTGAGAGGGATTCTTGTTTGTTTCCTTTTGTTACTGTTTATTTTGGCCTTTCCTCTCCGTGTCTTTTCATGTAGACCAGATATTTGAAAGGGCAGACGATGGCTTAAAGTGTAATGTGCAACTTGTTTATACATTATTTTTTGGGAACTTTTACCTTGGATGGGAACTTGAGTCATGGATTCTCCAGGCCCAGTAGTGGCACTCAACCCTTTGCCCTTTCACCCAGGTTCAGTACCTATTGTTTCTCCTTTCAAATATGTGATTGTACTAGCTCTTTCCATATGAAAGAATTCTCCTTATTTAAATAAAAAAAAGTTAAAAAAAATAAAACTGAACATGCTTTCTCAGGTTGCGTGTCCCTTGTTTCTCGGTCATTTGACTGGAGAGACAGATGAGAGAGTTTTAGTTTTGCAGACAGTGTACCTGGAAATTAGGGAGGAATAACTTGGCTGAGAGGTCCCTGAGTGGAACAAACATTTTGCACTCAACTACTAACCTAAAGGTTGGCGGTTCGAACCCATCCAGCAATACTTTGTGATCTGCTTCTGTAAAGACTGCAGCCAAGAAAACCCCGTGGAGCAGTTCTACTCTGTAACGCATGGGGTGCTATGAGTCAGCATCTGCTTGACAGCAGTGGGTTTAGTTTGGTCTGCACTTCGTTGCCTTAACTTAAATCAATGACCAGGGGAGAGAAGGGACTGAAGCCCATGGTTGAGGTACGTCTTTAAAATGTGTTTGTATCCACCACCCCCTACTAACTGTCTAGTCACATTCTGCAGGTAGCAGAAGCAAGTGAGTTATGTGATTACAAGGATGACCTTGAATCCTTTCTCGTGAAATGGATTTGTCTGCAGATTCCACTGGCTTGAGCTGGCATTAGTTACCAGTTCCCATGGCATACCTCAGGACTCATCCAACACCCCCTTCCGGGGGTCAGAGGAGATAAGCACTTGGTTTGCCTTGTGTTGTTGCTGCTTCTAGTTGTGCCTTTTGCAGGAAGCAGTGGAGGATTATGCTGCACTTTGGGGTGGGGAAGAGGGATAAGCCAGGCATGGGGCAGTGAATGGAGGTGGTGAATCAAGAGCTTGGATTTGGGATCAGGCAGTAGCTCTCAGTTCTGCCATCTCCTAGCTGAATGAAAGACATTCCACCACTCTGAGTCATGATTTCCTTAACCATAAAACATAAAACCGGATTCTCACAGTATCTACCTCATGGCATAGTGAGTATCCAAAAAGGTCATGGGGGTAGCATTTAGGACTGTGCCTAGGACCGGGTGTGCAAGTAAGTACAACACCATTCCCATGGGGAGCCCAGGTCCCCCAGGCTCCTCTTGAACCTCTTGGCTATGAGGGAAAGTCGAGGTTTGGCATGGGCAGCTTTCAGCTGTGACAGCCATACCCGTTCCACAGATTGACCGACTTCAGGAGGGAGTGGCAGTGAAGGAGGCTGGGCCTGAGGTTGAGTGTCCCATGGGATGTGGACTCTGAATCCCTAAGCATGCACTGCTTGCCTGAGGACACAGAAGGCTGACAGCCTGCCCCACTCCTTCTGTCACTGATGATCTCATTTGCAGCCCAGAACCCAGCCACAGGCAGCATGTGCTCCCCAGTCCCAGGCCCAGATGAGCCCCTGACCTCTTAGCACGCTGAAGGACCTGGGTGAGTCATGAGGGGTATATCAGAACCAACCTTCAGTACAACCTTAAATGGTTGTAGATGGCATCTAATGTTAGAATATGTGGGGAAAAAATTTGCAGACAGTAACCATAATTCGTGTTATTACATCTGCAGTCTCTTTTTTGTCCATGTGTATTAATATACAAATAGACTAGGTGATCAGGAAGGGGGTGAGGTCTGGGGAGAAGGGTGATCCATCAGCTGAGTTGTGTTCCTGTCAGCTAATGGCCCTGGGTGCCAATCATTCTAGCGAAAAAAATAAGAAAAATGCATTAATTTAAAGAAAGGTCTTGTGCCGGGCCCTTGAAGCAGCTGGTGAGTGATGAACACCAGGAAGGCACAGCAGCTCGGCAGGGAGTAGGAGTGACGATCATGCCAAGTGTGACCTGCCAGTGAGACGTTCTGGGGATATGCCCGGAAGAGGTTGGGTTGACCCAGCTGGAGAGAGAGACTTGGAACGTCCTAAAGCCGCTGCACGTGGGGGAGGCCGCTCGGGATGTGGAGAGTGGCCCTACCCCAGGCTTCGGGTGCAGTACCTAAGCGGCGCACTCACCACATACATCTATCTTAAATGCCCGTACCCTGACCCTGCCTCTGCTAGGGAATTATGTGCAAGTGAACATTGCAGCGACGTTTGTTAGCCAGGAAGCTAGAAACTGGTTCATCCAAGCAGAGAACTTTGGAGCAGACACTTCAAAAAGTAAATCTGTATGTTCTGACGTAGGAAATAGATCTCCGTGCCATACTGAGTGAAAAAGAAAGGAGTAAAATATGCATATGATTCCATTTGTGTTTTTAGAAAGATACACCTGTCTAATATCCATTGAAATGTCTGGAACATCAAAGCAGTGAACAATCACAATCTCAGGAGAGGGAGGACCTTCCTTTTCATTTTTATACCCTTGAAGCTCCTTTCCAGTGTGGCACCAGTGCGCAAGCGCACCGCGTCCATTCGGCTTCACAGACGCGGCGAATCGAGCGTCGAGCAGGACCTTAAGCAGCCCGAGTGCCGAGTGGCCCAGGAGTCCGCGCGCTGCGACAGCAACCAACGGTCGGACTCCCAGGCGGCTCCGAGGCGCGGCCAGGCGCGGGGAGCGGCTTTGCGGGACTCGGAGAAAAGCAAGTACGTTTCGGGGCGCCGGGGACGACAGCCCAGTAGAGGCTCGGGAGAGTCAGTGCGGGACGCGCGTGCGCGGCCTGCGGACAAGCGGTGGCCGCGGATGCCCCCGTCCTGCCAGAGTAGGGGGCGGGGCCGGGGGCAGGTGCAGCCACCGGGTCAGAAAGAGGGCACCCCAAGCAAGTGCAGCCTTGGGTTGAGAATGGGGGCGCCCGGGGTGAGATGCAGCCTTGGGGCGGGAAGGGGAACGTCCAGCGCAGATACAGTCTGTGGGAGAGAAGAATAGCGTCTGGGACAGATGGAACCTTGCAGCAGTAAGGAGGCCCAGGGATGGATGTCGCTTTTAGGAGGAAAGGGAAAGGAAGGAGGTGTCTGGGAAGGTGAAGCCACGGGGCAAGAAAGGCGTCCAGGATCAGATATAGTGGGGGGTGAAGGAGGAGGGGGACGAGAAGTGCCGGAACCCGTGCATCCACAGAGGGAAAGGGAACGCTGGCGGCAAATAAAGCTTTGGGAAGAGAAGCTAGTGGCCAGGAGTAAAAGTAGCTTTGGCAAAGGAAGGGAGTCCCAGAAGCTTGATGTAGCCTTGGGGTGAGAATGGGTGCCCAGAGGCAGACGCAGCCTTGGGAAAAAAGGGGGCACCGAAGGGCAGATGAAGTCTTCGGGAAGGAAGGTGGGCCGGGTCAGATGCGGCCTGTGTGAAGGAAGAGGAGTGACTGGGAGGCGGGGAGGGCACTTCTGGGGCAGATGAAGTCTCAGAAAGCAAAGAGGGTCATTCAGCTCAGGGCAGATGCAGTTCCAGTGAGAGAAGAGGGACATCCAGAGTAGATGTAGCTTTGGGGAGAGATGGAAAGGGTCAGAGTCAGATTCAGTCTGCCGGGAGAAAGGTGGAGCACAGGCAGATGCAGCCTTAGGTTGTATGTTTAGGGCGGAGGGGGGTAAATGCAGTCTCAGAACAGAAGGGGGGCAGATGTGCCCTTTGGGCGAGAATAGGGGTACCCAGGGCATGACGCTGCCACAGGGAGCAAAGGGGGATGCTTGGGGGCAAATATATCTTCAGAGATGGGGAGGCTCTGAGGCTTATTAGGAAGGTTGAGGTCACCCAGATGTAAGCAGTTGCTCTGGCACCCCAGGAGCCGCCCAAAGTCAGGATCACTTGTGGCCATACTACCTGGCTGTTGGGAGGGGCAAGGGAGGCCATCTTTTTCATTAACATAACATCTTTTTCATTAACACCTCCCTGGGTGATACAAACAGTTAAAGAGCCTGGCTGCTAACCAAAAGATAGGTGATTCGAGTCTTCCCAGAGGCTACTCAGAAGAAAGTCCTGGCGATCCACTTCTGAAAACCTAGCCGTTGAAAACCCTATGGAGCCTTGTTTGCCTTGAGACGAGAACTGGAACATGCCCAGCTACCATTACTGAACATTTTGACAAAGATTCTATAGAAGAATACTGATCAAAAGGGGGAAAATACAGAACAGAAATTCAAATTTGCATGGAATCCAGCCTTTCTGGAGCCATGGAGGCCGGATGAATCCTCAAAACTATTGCCCTAAGATAATCTTTAAACCTTAAACCAAAAATATCCCCTGAAGTCTTCTTAAAACCAAACAATAGTTTAACTAAACTAGTAAAGAATGTCTGCCTTGAGTATTATGCTCTTTTAAGATTTATCTTTGTAAGATCAGATTGACAATAGCAACTTGAAAAGTAAGATAGGAATCTTAGTGATTGGTGAGTTTATATTAATGGAGGAGAAACAGCTCAGGGAAGGAGAGTGAGAATGGTTGCACAACTCACTTGAAGAATGTAATCAAAGTCACTGAATTGTACATGTAGGAAGTTGAATTGGTGTATGTTTTTGCTGTGTATATTCCCAACAACAACAACAAAAATAAAATATTTAAAAAAAGAAAATCCTATGGAGCACAGTTCTGACCTGACACATAGGATCGCTATGAGTTGGAGCTGACCTGATGGCAGCTGGTTTTTTCCTCCCAGGAAGTGCTCAGCAGGTGTTTGGAATGAGTTGTTAAAGCAAGTGAATGGTCAGTCCTAAGATTCCTGAATTCCAGCCTTGGTTTACTGCTGCTGCCCTTTTACCCTCCCCTACCTACCCCCCACCCCACCCCCCCCAGCAAATATCTTTGCATTAACCTTAGTGTTGCATTGTTTCTCTGCTTGGGAAGCGCAGTGGTGGTGGAACTTGCAGTAACCACACAATTGTGATGTACCACAAGCTCCTCCTGACTTTCTGGACGCTGTGCTTCCCCCTGGGTGCATCTGGGAGTCAGGGTGGCTTGGGATCCTTTTTGTAGCCTCTGTGAGCCCTTCAGGGCTGCCGCCCATTTCTCGATGACAGCTCCTCCCTTCTTTTCCAGGGCGTCCTCCCAAGCCTGCTTTTCAACATGTTGGGATTTTTGAGGCAACCACTAGTGGTGACAGCGGACATCAACCTGAATGTCGTGGCTTTGACTGGGGTGGGATTGCTGAGTAGACTGTGGCGACTCACCTATCCTCGGGCTGTGGTGTAAGCCAAACAACTCCTATCTCCATTCCCTGGGTGAATCCAAAAAGAACTGTAATTTGTTTAGTATTCTTTGTGATAGTAAGTGCCTTTTTAAACGGCAAATGTGGGAGGATGAAATGCTGAGCTTCTTTGCGATGTGTTTTTGGCAATGAGAGAAGAGGCCAGTTTGTCCCTGGGACGGTCCCCACAGAAAACACATTTTAGATCTTGCCCCTTAGGTCTGTAGTGGGTGAAATTGGGCATGTTAAACAGGGGCAGTGGAGGAGAGAACCGTTATGGCTGCTGGAGGATCTGGCTACTAGTCTTAGATAATCGTCAAACCCTGAATGGCAGAAGATAGATGAATTTGGAAGTGAATCTTCATTGACCTTAGAGAAGGATTTTTGTTATAATGGGAAATGACTGCGGTTATTATTAATGTTATGTTATATTATTAAACACGTATCCTTTTTTGTTTAGTGTTATAAAAAATGTCAAATGTGTACAGAAGTAGGAAGAGTAGCATAATGACCTCCTACCAATGTACTCATTACCCAGCTTTACCAACTATCAGTTCATGGACAACCCCCTCCCTGCAGATTACTTTTAAGCAAATCCTAGACATTATATTTTATTCATAAATATTTCAGTATATATCTCTATAAGGATTCTTAAATACAAAACCTCGCGTAACCACAGTGCCATTATTACTGCTACGAAATTGACATTAATTCCTAGTATCATCAAATTTCCCTGATTGTCTGGAAATGTCTTACTGCAGTTGGTTCCTCCAAGTCTTCCTTTTATACCTGTGCCTACTTCATTGGGTCGACAGATCTGATTCCAACTCTTGGCCACAGATGTGTGCTGGTGGACCAGGGGGACTAGCCTTGGGTCCCTGAGGCCTTTCAGCAGGAAGGTTCATAGTACATGCCTAAATCAAAAACTGGAGGAGAAATAGAGTCTGTATCCAACAAGTGTCCTGAGTGCCCACTGAATTGGTGAATTTTCTATATCGGGCAAGCATCCTGAGTTCCTGAATTTTCCACCCTGTCCCATGGATGGATTATATGTGTATGTGTCTTAATATTTGGGAATGGGATATAGTTGGGAAAAAAGGTCCAGCCTTTGCTGATTATTCACCTAGTTGTTTAGAAACACATGTGTACACTTATTCTCACACCTTTTCTTTACGGTTAAGATTTGTAGTTGAATATAATATGGATTTTCTGTTGTTTTCAGTTTTGATGAAGTATATTATGGGCAGTACATCTCTTTTTACATGAAACGGATCTTCTTCTTGGATGGCAGTGGACCGCCGTTCGGCCACATGCTGCTGGCCTTGGGAGGTAGGCTAGTTGTGGGAGAAGCAGTCATTGACTTCTGGCCTCCGAGACATTTAGAACTTAGAAGTGAAATTTCTTGAGGGCAGAAACCATGTCTTATTATTTATGTACCATTGTTTCCCTATTGCCTGCCACAGTTTGGTTCTCCAGAAATATTTGCTGAACAGAATAGTTACTGATTAATCTTCTGTTTTAGGTTATTTAGGAGGATTTGATGGTAACTTTTTGTGGAACAGGATTGGAGCAGGTAAAAGATCATATTCATTTGACTTCCTTATTAATGTGCACATAGTAGAATGGAGAGGGAGAGGCTTTTTAGGGGTTAATAAGTGTGGTTTATTAGTCTGAGTCCAAGGTATGGTAGTTATTTGGGTACAGGTGAGACTTTAGAAAAGTCTGGTAAATATCTTTGTTAAGTTACAGTGATTTTCTCTCTCATTTTTGGTACACTCATCAGACTCTTTCTTTATGTGGTCTCTGGTTTCATTCATCTTTTGCGTGTGCAGATTTTGTATGTTGCCACAGTGTTTTTGGAAATAGGTGGGGTGAAATTATAAACAAGTAAAAAATTAACTAATTTCAGAATCCTTAGTCATCGTTCCTAGGCTTAGTGAGAGCTGGCTTCTTGAATGCGTAAAGCTGATTTCAAAGCCCTCACCCAGAGTTTGCACACTTGATTGCTGAGGTGGCCCCCAGTTTTGTAAATTTGCTGTTTAGAGGCTGTGATACAATGCTGTGTTTGAAAGCACACCTGCGAATATGAAGGTGGTATGCGCAGTGTTCTCAGCACCGCCGTGTGGTTGCTTTTCCAGAATACAGTAGCAACGTGCCTGTCTGGTCCTTACGCTTGCTGCCGGCTCTCACAGGGGCTTTCTTGGTCCCCATGGCCTACCAGATAGTGTTAGAGCTCCACTTTTCTCACTGCGCTGCTATGGGAGCCGCTCTGTTGATCCTTATAGGTAAGACCTGGGCCTCTGCCTCCCTCCTCTTGGTACTAAAGGACAGAACCAAGCCCTGGCCTGGGTTGCTTTTCAGTGTCATATCTAGGAGAGCTTGTGAGTCTAGTAGATGTGCTGCCCACAACGTCTTCCACTCACGGGAGGGAAGCCTATCCAGGTCATCCACAATTGATTGTGTGACTCCTTGGACTCCAAGCTGACCCCCTTGGCTATGGGATTGCTGCACTCTGTGGTCAGACTGTTATTACTAGAGCAGGTGCAGCCACAGAAATGTGCTGCTGCCCAAACACTGCAGGGTCCACCATGAGCACACGTCCACCTTCAGCCAGGTTTGTCACTAAGTAATAATCTCCCCTCTTCACACCATCTCCCAGGCCTCGACTAATTGAGATGGATACGTGAATTAGTCGATACTCTTCAGAAAGAATATTTCAGCTCAGGTGTATGAACAAATGAAATTAATCAGATGGAAAGTTAGACTAGAAAGTAAGAATTATTGTTTGTTGAGTGACAGTTCTATATGAGGCTGTATGGCTATATAATGTTTTAACATTCGCAGTGGCCCTATGAAGTCAGTGTTATTTCTGCAAACAAACAAAAAAATAAGACTCAGAAAAGTGAAGTGACTTGCCCAAGGTCATACAGACCGGTCTAGGTAGTCAGGATGCGAACCTAAGAACTCACCCCCATGGTTCCCATCCAGCCATTCCTTTCTGAACGTCCCAATTCACAGTCTGCGGCCCTTTGGAATGTTGCTGTTTGTCTTGCCTTTTTGTAAATGCCTTATACATTTGTTCTTGTCCTCCTTAAAACCGACGTGTTTTATCTTTATAACAGAGAATGCTCTCATCACTCAGTCAAGGCTAATACTTTTGGAATCAGTGCTTATATTTTTTAACCTGTTGTCTGTGTTGTCCTACCTGAAGTTCTCCAACCTCCAAAAACACAGGTATGGGAAATGTGATGTATCCTGCTTTGTAAACAGGAAAAAAGAATCTAGGTGGTTTGTTTACCTGAGTCTGCTACCTTTTTTATTTTGAGGGGTTGCTTGCTAAATACCTTTCTGTACCTAGGTTGGCCCTTGGCTCATGACTTTATAAATACATCTTATTTTCCTATAACTTAAACTAAGAAAAATTCTCTGGACTAAAAGGAAAATTCTGCCAGGACTAATGCTTTGCGAGACTGGGATTCATTTTTATTGTACCTGGTGCTCAGTAGAACTAACTGACCCAAAAAGATTTCTCTGAGAAACATATGCCTTCACTGGCATTTAGGGAATATTTTATGAGCTGTTCCAATCTTTGTCTGCTTTGTTTTTCTGTTTCATTCCAGCCCTTTCTCTCTAAGCTGGTGGTTTTGGCTAATGCTGACAGGAGTCGCTTGTTCCTGTGCAGTCGGGTAAGTTTGATCTGCTTATCTTAGATGTATTCCCTTCCTTCTCATTTCTGTGTCTCATTTAAAATTTTACTTTTAATCACGTCTTTTCAGCATAAAATACATGGGTGTTTTCACATACTTGCTTGTGCTCAGCGTTGCTGCCGTCCATGCCTGGCACCTGATTGGAGACCAGACCTTATCAAATGTAGGTGCTGATATCAGGGGCTGCGTTAGGCTCATCTGGAGCACTGTGCGTGAGAGGGAGGAGTTTCTGTCACTAAGTCTTTCTAAGCATGTGGCCTCTGGAAACGAATGTGCCTGGACGTGTCGTGGGAAGTGATTTTTTCTTTAATCTCTGGCAGGTGTGTGTGTTCTGTCACCTGCTGGCCAGAACAGTGGCCTTCTTGGTCATCCCGATCCTCATGTACTTACTTTTCTTCTACATCCACTTGATTCTACTCTACCGCTCTGGGCCTCACGACCAAATCATGTCGAGTGCTTTCCAGGCCAGTTTGGAGGTAAGTAGTGGGAAATCGCGGCCACTTTAGAAAGAAGGTGGTAGATTCAAAGTTTGATAGAAACATCATCAAATGAGCATGAGAGGAAAAACCAAGTCAAGATAATAAGGATTCCATGTTACGGATTGAATTGTGTCCCCCAAAAATGTGTCAACTTGGCTAGGCCATGATTCCCAGTATTGTGTGGTTGTCTGCCATTTTGTAATCTGATGTGAGTAACCTCTGTGATATTAATGAGGCAAGATTAGAGGCAGTTATGTTAATGAGGCAGGACTCAATCTGCAGGATTAGATTGTATCTTGAGTCAATCTCTTTTGAGATATAAAAGAGAGAATCAAGCAGAGAGGAGAGGGACGACGTTACCACCAAGCGAGAAGAGCCAGGAGCGGAGCGCAGCACGTCCTTTGGACCCAGGGTCCCTGTGCTGAGAAGCTCCTAAACTGGGGAAGGATTGATGACAAGGACCTTTCCCCAGAGCCAACAGAGAGAAAGCCTTCCCCTGGAGCTGATGCCCTGAATTTGGATTTCTAGCCTCCTAGACCGTGAGAGAATAATTTTCTGTTTGTTAAATCCATCTATTTGCGGTATTTCTGTTATTTCAGCACTAGATAACTAGACACTCCACATCAATATTTCTAAACTAATTCTGAACACAGTGATGGTCTGGAAGGAATAAAGAGGTTAGCTCTCTGAGGTATTCAGGGTGACCTGCTTGAGAACGTCTTACAGTCAAGTGCTGCAAAATCCAGGCAGTTTCAAATGCCTTATATGACAGACCCAACTCTGGTATTCAGTCATGCTTTAACTCAGCAGAAATAGCAAATGTACCAGTTGAGTGGTTAAGAGCATAGATTCTGAAATCTAACAGACCTGCTTTTAAATCCTGGCTCTACCAATGGCCAGCTCTGTGTGTTTGGGACAATTTCTTAACGTAACCCAGGTCTCAGTTTTCTCATCTTGCAGATGAACCTATAATTGCTCTTATCCCACAGGATGCTTGTAAGAACTAAATGAGGAGGTGAGTGGAAGATACAGCCAAGTACTAGTCCCAGAGGCAGCGTTCAGCCAGTGACAGCTAGAATTATGATGATGTCATGGAATATAACATAATGATGTTATATATAATCATATACTATAGTAATAATTGCCACCACCCATCCCCATTATTCCCCGAAAGGTAGAGCTACCCGGAATAGGCACTCACTCCATTTTTGGAGGAATGGCTGTTAGGAAGGCTGGCTTGGGTTTGTTTCTGTCTCTTTGACTTGCTGGCTTTTGTGCTTCTTTGTAGGGAGGACTGGCTCACATCACACGAGGCCAGCCCCTAGAGGTGGCCTACGGCTCCCAGGTCACTCTGAGAAGTGTCTTTGGCAAGCCCATGCCCTGCTGGCTTCATTCCCACCAGAACACCTACCCCATGATGTAAGGAAAGTGGTCGTGTTAGTTTGAAGATTACAAATGCGTTTTTACCTTGTTGCTTATGTTACCAACTTTCACTTTATATGAAGACATTTGCTAGACAAAGGAAGCTGGACCTCTGAGGCCCTGATCATCAGTGGGTCTGGTTGTTTGTGTGTGAATGTGGGCGAGCCTTGTGAGCGGAGGGCCCCAGTGCTCTGTACCTTCCACACGTATGTTGCTTCCCACTGGGCTTTAGCACCATTAGGTTCATGTCTTCCACCGCTATGAGATTTAAACTCCTCTTCTGTTTTCTCTTTAGTCTGCCCTAGACATTCTGCTGGGTAGCATTTGACATCTGCTTCACTTTGCTGAGCCCTGGGGAGGAAGGCTTGTTGGGCCATCTCTGACCCCTTCCAGATACATGTCATTGTTGCCGTCTTCACACAGATATGAGAATGGCCGGGGCAGCTCCCACCAGCAGCAGGTCACCTGTTACCCCTTCAAAGATGTCAACAACTGGTGGATTGTAAAGGATCCTGGGAGGTGAGTCCAGAGCCTAGCTCGCCTCTTGGCCTGATCAGACCAGCTCCTCGGGGCTCGGTCCTGTACCCTCTCCTCTGTCTACACTTGCCCCATGGGCAATCTCGTTCACCCTTGCAGCTTTGATAATTCCAGGGTCAGTTAAGGTCAGATCACTCCTCAGGGGGCCACACACATGTGGGAACTGTCTGCTCGGTGTCTCCTCTTGGGTGTTTTACAGGCATGTCCCAAACTCCCCTCCTCCTCCTTTCCCCCTCCGTACAAAAAACAGGGGCTTCTTTCTCTCTGCCTTTCCCTCATCCAAAGTGGAATCCCTTGCGCAGACCTCAGAGATGGGGGTCATCCTCTCTCTCACTCTCCACATTCAGTCCAGCAGCAAGTCCTATTGATTTTGCCTCCAACAAGATCTCGAACCATCCAGGTCTCTACCTTCCCCACCCCAGCTGCCTCCTTCCTCTCCTGCCCCCTCCAGTCCAGCATTCAGCAGCCATGTAGTCTGCAGTGTGAATTTCATCAGGTTACTCTCCTGCTCAGACCCCTCCCTGAGCTTTCATTGCACTTAGAATCAAATGCAGACTCCTCTCCTTGGCCTGCAGGCCCTGCACGATCTTCTTCTGCTTAAGCCTGCAGCCTCCTGTCCTGCCTTGCCCTTGCTCATAGCACTCGCCCTCCCGGCCCTCTGTTTCCAGAACAAGGCAAACCTCTGCTGCAGGGCTTGTGCACACTGCTTCCTCTGCCTGGAATGCTTCTGCACAGCTGGCTGCTCTTACTTAGGCTTGAAGGTCACTCCTCAGGGGGGCTTCCTTGAGTACCCTCTCCAAGCCCCCCTCCACCCCAATTCCATTCTCTACTGTGGTCCCCATTGGCTTCTGTATCTGTTGTCATACAGTTACTGCTGGTTGCTTATCTGCTTGTTCGGTGTCTGTCTTTTCCCCCGTTGCACTGATTAAGCGCTCAGCTGCTAACCAAAATTTCAGCATTTCAAACTCACCGGCTGCTCCATGGGAGAAAGATGTGGCAGCATGCTTCCATAAAGATTACAGCCTTAGAAACCCTATGGGGCAGTTCTACTCTGTCCTGTAGGGACGCTGTGAGTCAGAATCAACTCGATGGCAGTGGGTTTGGCTTATTGGGTTTGCAGTAGTGTGGAGGCCATGGGCCACATCTGTCTTGTTGGACACCATATGCTCAGCACCCAGCCCAGTGTCTGGCGCATAATAGGTACTTAGTACACATTTATTGAACAGATATTGAACAGGACATCTGTCCGTTAGAAAGATTTCTTGGCAGCCACGGGGTATCCATCGCTGTAGCATTCATAGACAATACAGAGCAGCTGAAATGTGACCATGGGAAACACAATCACATTTGCAATCACATTGAGCCGTTTTCAGAAAAGAGTTAAACACGCTTTGTGTTTTGTTTTTATCCTAATTTACCCAGTGTGAGGTACAAAGTGATTGAGACACCCCAAAATTCCAAATTGTCTTTGGTGTGAGAAGTTGTAGCTGTTGACACGCCTGGCGAGTGCTGTCATTTTAAGAGGGCCCTGAGCCCGTGAGATGAAGCCCATACCGGTCTTCCCACCATCTTTCCAGGCACCAGCTGGTGGTGAACAACCCTCCGAGGCCTATACGGCATGGAGACATTGTGCAGCTGGTCCATGGCATGACCACCCGCCTCCTCAACACGTGAGTACGCCTGCTGTCTTCTCTCTTCTGCTTCTTTAGGTCTTCCTCTGCAGTTCTCAGCTTTGTTCAGAGCAAAGCATAAGCAATGCCAGGGTGCCACCGGCCTGCTCTGGGACATGGCTGCATCCGGGTTGGGCCTCAGACATGGGAAACTCCCAGCTCTTATGAGAGCGGCTACCTCCCTCTGAGACGTGGCTTACTCAGCTGAGACGTGGAATGGTGATACCTCCAGAGTTATCTTAGACTCACGTCTGAAAGAAACACCGTTATACTGCATTGGGTTTTCTTGTGAGATCCCACACCAATGTATACTTTTCCCTAGAAAGGTGGTTATTCAGTGTTGCCCTTTCTCCAAGCTTTGAGGAGGTACATTCTCAGGCTGTGATGGCTGACTGGGACCAGGCCGTCCTTCAGGGCTGAACTGGCCTTAGTGCCAGAAAGTCACTTTTTTCCCCCTTAAAGAAATAGTAAACACTTTTCAGAGGAATTTTAAAATAAAGTCAGTCTGAGGAATTCCTTCTGAAAGCACTGGTTTGGTTTTCCAGGCACGATGTCGCAGCCCCTCTGAGCCCCCACTCCCAGGAGGTCTCCTGTTATATTGACTATAACATCTCCATGCCCGCCCAGAATCTCTGGAGACTGGTGAGTTCCCGCATGGAGCTGCGACTGTCAGTCAGTAACATGTACTTTCTGACACCAAGTGTACGAGACTGCATGTAGACCAATTCTGATTCAGATGTCAAGTTAGGTAAGTGATTTTTTACATAAAAACGTCATAGATGTTTATATGGGGAACAGATACTTTCTCCTGTACAGAACTTGTTAATCTGTTTTGTGTATCAGAGGAGATGAGATTACAGGAAGATTTTAAGATGTTCCATGCTTGCTTGTGTTGGTTTTGGTTTTTCACCCCATATCAAGGAACCCTGGTGGCACAGCAGTTAAGCAATCAGTTGCCAACCTAAGGTTAGTGGTTGGAACCCACCCAATGGCTCCACGGGAGAAAGACTTGGCAATCTGCTTCCATAAAGATGACAGCCAAGAAAATCCTATAGGACAGTTCACCTCTGTCACTTGAAGTTGCTATGAGTCGGAATCGACTCAGTGGCCCCTAATAACAACAACTCCATATCGTGAGACCCTCTCTGAGGTCCATTTTCTAACCTTCAACTGAGCTATCTTCATATTTGCAGATTAAGGACTAAGAAATGTTCCATTTTTCACCAGAGGTCGGAGCCCTTTCAGTGGATGGGCTTTGCAGAAAAGCAACGAGGATTACCAGTCTCTTAAATCCTTTCTCTAAAACCTCTCATGTGCTTCCTCACAGCGCCTGGCCAGCATCTGGTACCACATGTATTGTGAAGAATGTCCATTGTTGCATCCAGAATCATCCCCCTTCGCCTCCCCTGGGGGGCGTGTCCCTTTGTATTAGACTTAAGTGAACTTCATTGTTTGTGACTGGTCTTTATTTTCACATTTAAGGAAATTGGAGATGAATGAAGTAATTGACAGTCTCTTGTTTTTGCAGGAGATTGTCAACAGAGAATCAGATACGGATATCTGGAAGACCATAATGTCCGAGGTTCGGTTTGTACACGTGAACACTTCCGCCATCTTAAAGGTAAAGAGCTTGACTTTTTGGCTTGGCCTGTCTTAAGGTGTGGGCTCACAAAATCTATTTTCTCAGCTCTTCAGGCTACATTGGCTTTTTACCAGGTGGAACATTCGGGTGGTCGTAGCCATGTTTATTTTACACTGAAGAATGGATGCTTTTATAATTTGTCAGAACTGAATCCTAACATAAAGACCCCATCAGGGAAAGTCCACTGCCCTCACTGGCTGTTGACAGAGTGACTAGGGTCCTCTCCCAGCCAGCGTGCGCCTGAGCTGGAGAACTTGAACTCTCCTGTCTGCCTGCTTGTATCTTCTATGTTCTGCCAGCTGAGCGGGGCACACCTCCCTGACTGGGGGTTCCGGCAGCTGGAGGTGGTTGGGGAGAAGCTGTCCAGGGGCTTCCATGAGAGCATGGTGTGGAACGTGGAGGAACACCGGTACGGGAAAAGTGAGTCCTGACCCCACCGACGTTAGCCGGATTGGGAAGAATGGTTTCCAGTGCACGTACTTTAATAAGACACCAACACCAATAGACACCAGCTCCTTGTGGTGGGAGCTGAGCATATTTTCCAGGCTCTGTGACAATCAGACCTCCTCCTTGTACTTACCTGAAGCAATAAACAACTAAAGATATTTTTTACCGGGAGGTGCCCTTGTAAAGCAGCTAATTTATCCCACCGCAAGCTGAGCTTTCTAAGGGCCAAAAGATCTTATTTTAATGGGGTGCTGTTGCATAAGGTGGGGCAAACTAAAGGGGATGGTGCAGTTTGATGAAGAGTAGTTGTGGATTGTTCGAAAAGCAGGGGAAACAGCTTCTGTTCTGAGCTCGCCGACCTTCTCCTCATGTTCTTTTGTGTTCTGGTATGTTGTCAGGCCAGGAACAGAAGGAGAGGGAACTGGAGCTGCACTCACCTCCTCAGGCTGACGTCAGCAGAAACCTCAGCTTCATGGCCAGGTTCTCGGAACTGCAGGTGACAGTCAGGCGGAGGGAGGCTTGACTGCTCACTGGAAACTGGCCGCTCAGCAAAGCACTGTGATGATCTTAGAGTTCCTACCTGCACAGATTTGGTCTTTTAAGCTGGAACCTCAGACTCACCAGTAAAACGCATGTTTCTTCTCCTCTCTTAATTAGAAGTGACACATACAACACTGTTGGCCCCTTACCTTGTAGCTTTGCAGTCAGGAACAGTCAGCAACTGAGGAGATTCTGCATCAATTTAACGGGGTGACACTGCCAGGGTGTTTTAAAGCCCTTTTGGTCAGGTCAGAATGGGCCAAGTTCAACATAATAGAGCACTAGAGGAAGTCAGTCGTGAAATCGGAGTCCTGGATCTGAAAGTGGCCTTAGAGAGCATGGAGTCCAGTCACTTACTGTATGGAGTGATGACAAGCTGCGGGGTGGGATGGCCACAGCCAGGCCAGAAGTCAGGTCTCTGGGAAGCAGTCTCACCACATGTCATGCTGCCTCCGCTGCGGGACCCAGATGAAGTCAAGGTGGGGCTCCTCCAGGAAAGGGGCAGGGTATGTCCTGACACCTTAGACAAGGCCCTGTGCAACGGAAGGCGTCCAACTGTCGTGTTGAGCCTAAGAGGTCTCTGGCTTCCTTCCAGTGGCGGATGCTGACGCTGAGGACCGATGACTCAGAGCACAAGTACAGCTCCACCCCGCTGGAGTGGGTCACCCTGGACACCAACATCGCCTACTGGCTGCACCCCAGGACCAGTGTAAGTGGAGGCTTCTAACAGCCAGCAGCTTAAATTCGTCTCATTCCGTGAAAATTCCTTCTCACATTAAGATCAGCCATTACATCCTACAAAGTCCCAGGGGTCTTCAAAACGTCTACTAACAAAAGCCTGTGCCTTGCTTTTCTCAAAACACTTCGGCCAAATGCTGAGGGGTAAGGCCCGAGTGTGTCAGCTCGTCAGAGGACACCCAGGCTTCCTTGCTCCGTGGGAGTGCAGTGTTCCCCTTCTGGCAAAGAGGCTGTTAAATTATCCTGTTTGGTTTTCTGCACAGCACCTAGTGTTGAGACTATCAGTGCTCTGTTTGTGTGTCTGTTGTCTCTCTTCATCCAGCAGAAGGAAAGCTTCCTTAGGGCTGGTACCGAGTAGGTGCTCAGTAAACATTCACAGTAAAATCTTCTTACTCAGAGGCTGGATAGAGGGGCTGATGATTGTGAAGCAGGATCTGAGTTAAAGCACATAGAGCCAGTGCTAGGAGTTCATACTTTGGGTACTTAGACTTGGAATGATGTTGACATCGTTGGCTGAATCATTAAAACGAATCCCACCTCCTCTCAGTTTTCAGTTGTACAAAGTTGAGAATCTTAGTTCTTTTTCTAAAAAAAGGGTCTCATTGTGAACTGGGTACATCCATATTAGTAGTAAGGGCTCACAAATGCTAGAATGTCTCTTAACTTCTAACCCAAGTAGCATGCGCATTTGAATTTGTTAATGTGTTCTCCCTCTCTGAGAAGAAGACAGGTAGCTAATAGAATCTCCCCATGTGCCTGCAGGCGCAGATCCACCTGCTGGGGAACATTACGATCTGGGCCTCGGCCAGCCTCGCCATGGTGGCCTACGCCCTGCTCTTCTTCTGGTACCTGCTCCGACGGCGAAGAAACATCTGTGACCTCCCTGAGGGTCAGCACAGCTTGCACTCATCTCGTTTGAATGCCTCATCCTTGTTGTTCCCATGAGTTCATTTTGGGTGGCAGCTGGGTACTGTCCGTGACAGTCTGAGTCACAGAAGCAACCCCACTATATGTCTCTGCAGTGAGGGGACTGAAACGATTTTGATCTTCCTGAGGGGCGTACTGCAGTTAAGTTCCCACATCGCGTTAGGGGCTTCCCAGATAAAGTGCAGGACGACCAGGCAGAAGAGCATTCTGGCCTCCGGTGCAGGAGCACTGCCCTAGGGCGTCGTGTCGCCGGCAAGCTCTTGAATTGGGACTGGAAAGAAGAGCCAGCCAACCATTACCAGAGTTTGTTGTGGTGGTTGTTTGCAAGTAACAGAAACCCACTTAAACCCACCTTAAATCAGAAAGGAGAAAACACCCAGTGGAGGACAGGTTCCACGAGGGTCTGGACCAGACCCGGAGGGCTGTTGGCGTGGTCCTGGTCCTTGCATTGCTCTGCCTCTCTTCACTGCTGGGGCTCCATCCATCCTCTCAGTAGACTCCCTGCTCCACTGTGCCCCGGGGACAAATGCAACCCCCCACAAGCTCCCACAGGAGTCTCAGCCCAACTCAGCACTCCCAGACAAAACTAGACGAGCCCAGATGGCCAGGCTGGCACAGTGCAGTAGACTAAGGCCGGCAGGGGTCCTACAGAAACACACCGAGGCTGGGGTCCTGGCCTCTCCAGGGGTGGTGTTTCTCAGAGGACAGGGATTGTCAGGACACGGTCCACTCCCTCTCCAGACAGGGAAGGAGCAAGGACAGGAAGTAAGACCAGAACTAAGAACGTATTTGTGTAACTTAAGAGACAAGTCAGTCACCTTGTTAGTCAGGTAGCAAGCTTTCATGGAGCTAACACAAGTACTGGTTCAAGGTTACTTTTTTCCCCCAGATTGTTGGCTGCGTTGGGTGCTGGCTGGCACTCTTTGCTGTGGGGGCTGGGCAGTGAACTATCTCCCTTTCTTCATGATGGAGAAGACGCTCTTCCTTTACCATTACCTGCCGGCACTCACTTTCCAGATCATCCTGCTCCCCATGGTCCTGCAGCATGTGAGCGACCACCTGTGCAGGTACAGGCCCTTTGCAGTTGTTCCTTTTAACTTGTAACTGAAGTAGCACGTGCATCCGAATTTGTTAATGTCATGGTTCTCCCTCTGAGCAGAAGGCAGGTGGTTAAGCAGATCCCCAGCGTCTGCTCAGTAAGTCAGAAACCCGTGTGCAGGCACCGTGCAGGATGGAGGGGGGCGATTCAGTGTCACACAGAGCAGGTTAAGTTCACAGAAGAGGCACGAATGAGGCACCATGGGAACTCAGGAAGAAGTTACGGCTGACCGAGATGAAAACAGCTCCATGTGGGTGGGAAACGAGGAAGGACATTTATGGCCTAGAGAACAGTGGGAGCAAAGGCAAGGAACAGGAATGCGGGCTGTATTCTGGAACAGCAGGTGGTTATTAGCCAGGTTGTATGGTGTGAGTTAGAGATGAGCCTAGAGAGCTTTAAGCTTGAGCAAAAAGGGCATGGACTTTATTTGTTTGGTAGTCAAGACCTTCGTAGTATTTCAGGAGGAACATGATATGGCTAAGCTGGGTTTGGAGGCAGTACTGTGGCATCTTCTGTGAGGTGGACCACATGCTGTGGAGACTGTAGATGAGGGTCTTGCTCAGTGCAGCCAGGTGGAATGGGATAAGGGCGGAAAGTTAGGGGTGGCGGGAAGACTAGACAGGATGGGACGAGTGTGAGAAACAGGAAGTAAATCTACAGGACGGGGCAGGTGACTGTGGGCATAAAGATGCAAAGAGGACAGCTGGTGGGGGAGTTTACAGGTAGGAAGCTGAGGGGGAACCAGCCTTCCTTACCCAAGTGCCTGGCCCTGATGCCAACAGGTCCCAGCTGCAGAGGAGCGTCTTCAGTGCCCTGGTGGTGGCCTGGTATTCCTCCGCATGTCACGTGTTTAACACCCTGCGCCCACTAACATACGGGGACACCTCTCTCCCCCCAAGTGAACTCAGGGCCCTTCGTTGGAAAGACAGCTGGGACATCTTGATCCGGAAGTACTAACAGAACAAGAACATGGAGAACACCTGTGCTGGGGACGGGACAAGGTAGAACCAGTCTTTTATAAAGACTTATGTTTTTAACATGTAGAGTGTCTCTAAGCTTGGAGTTGACTGGCCAGGGCTTGGTAAAGATTCTACTGGAATTTATTCTGGTTTCATTCTTGAAACTCTCTTATGAGCACCTTGTTTGGAGTTTATTCCAGTGCCCACTCACTCCTCTAAACTAAGACACCCTGAGAACTTCGGCAGCTTAGCGCTGGGGAAGAAAAGCGAGGTCAGTGGTGTAGCAGGTCAGTCCAGCTTCCCCAGCAGTTGCTAGTTTTGGTTTTCCCTTTGATGAAATTTCCTTTGGGAAAACTGTTGAACCCACTGAAGAGACAGCAGTGTTTTAGCACTTGCTTTCAGTGAGGCCTTGCAAGAATTAACTAGAATAAGCTGATATCAAATAAACTGAATGATAATAAGCCTTTTAGGAGGCTTAATTGGAATTCTCTGATCACTGTATTTAAAAACTTACTCCTCACAATTGCTGTATTTTTAAAAATCCCTTCTGAGGTTTTGCTGATACATCACAAGTGAGTAGCATCTCCAGCTTCACCATCAGCAGTCAAGGTTGGTGTCATCCACACGTTTCCTTGTCCTGAATTTGCCTTTTTATGTAATTAAAAAAGGGACAAATTAGCATTAGTGTCTGGTGTTTATTTATTGATTCTCGCTCCAAAAGGGCACAATAAGTTTGACAAAACTGCTCCACAGCCATATATCAGAAACCAGCCCCAGGAGCCAAGTAATGTCATGTCTCATGTAAGTACAGTGGGTTATACTTGGTAGAAAGGAATCAGAAGTGCCCATGCAGCTTAGCTCATGGCGGTGGAAAGGATCACTTTTACAGAAACAGCCGTTATGTGGGAGGAAAGATGAACCAGGAGCTCCGAGAGCAAAGGTCACCACTTGTTAATGACTGTGGCTGTGAACTCTGAGTGAGCATAGGGGAGACTGGTGTGTACAGCAACACTTACTTGAACCTCTACAAGCCAGCAGGTCCCTTGGGTGGAGCTGCACTAGGGACAGCCTGTGCTCAGGCAGCACCCAGGGCTCAGGTGGCCCGAGTCTGCAGGATGGGGCAGTGGCCCCAGCCCGTGCAGGGTTGTCTGCTGCAGACGCTGCACGTTGCAGCCAGAACTAGGCAAGACTGCCAGCTGCCTGCCCCACTGTGCCAGGCCAGCCAGGCTCACGGGCCCCAGGTGAACAGAAGACCCAGGGTTCCTTCCTGTCTTTGAGGCACAGGTAGGAGGGCTCAGGCTCTAGGGCTCCTCAGATCCGTGTTTATGAAACTGGGTCACAACCCATGAGCAGGTCATGAAATTAAGCTGATGGGTTACAACCAGCGCTATGTTAGAAAATAAAATAAAACTGAAAACGTGAGGCTGAGTAACGTGCAGAGAGGGGAAGTAGTTATCCCGAGTCGTCTCTGTGTGTGAACTGGAGCACGCTGTAAAACGTATTCCTTAAACTGTGCATTCGCTGTCAGTCTGAGAAAGAAACTGGGCCAGCCAGTGTCCTGGCATTTTTCAAAAAACACATGACTTGCACTCCTTCTGGGAGCAAGCATAAGAGGCTTACCATGGCATTTCTCTGTGACCTAGAGATTTTTAAAACTCCGTAAGCATGAGGAAGCAGAGAAAACCCTGGAATGTCCTGCCACTATCCTGACAAATCTCATTTGAGTAACATCATCACCTTGTAACATATGCAGAAAGAAGTGGTGGTTGTGGGTTAGGGGCAGGGTGGACATCTCGGGGCCCAGTCACTGTACACGCGTCTGTCGGGGAGCCTGCCCAGGAGGCTGAGGGAGCAACAAATCTGGCTCCTCAGTGGGGTCTGCTGCTGGACTCCAAGTGGGACCGTTTGCCAGAGGTCAGCACCCCAGGATGGTCTCCAGGCTCAGAAAACGTCCTCTTGTAGCTCCGCCCATTGGACCCTCCTCGGTGCCATTTGCAGATGTCACCGTTTAGAATGTCCTGGATGTGCTGCACAATCAGGTTGATAGCAACTGCAGCAAAGACAGCAGAAGGCGGGGTTAGCTGGGTCCTGCTCCATCACGACCCTGCAGCCAGCAGAGAGATGCCATCAGCTCCCGGGGTTTTACCCTCCCGGGGGTGGGGGTACACTCCGTTTAAAGCCAGCAGCTACTCCCTGAAGCCGTTCTTTACACTCAGGCATCCGTCTGGTATCAGACCTCAGCACACAGAAAAACGTACATTAGGACGTGAGATGTAAAACTTACTAGCCGAGTCTTCTGCCAGGGGTTTATGTTAAATAACGAAGGCCTGGTTAAAGTACTTCCTGCTAACAAATGGCAATCCCTGTCAAACAACAGTAAATTATTTTTACAGTAAATCTACTTGCTACTACACCTGTGCCACAAGCACACAGCAAAAGGCCTTCTGCCTCTGGGAGCTCTCAGTGACAGGGATGTGTAACTGTCCCTGCTTAGCAGGCTCTGGGAGGGAGGAGAAGGTACACTCCTTCAGGCCTGGTTCTTACCCATATTGTCAGCCCCTCGAGGGATGATCACATCGGCATACTTCTTTGTCTGCAAGGCAAAAAGGAAGTTCCTGTAAGGCTTTCCCCCCCATGGCGATTTGAGTTCCTCCAGGCTGGCTGAGTAAGCCCCAGAGTGCTAGTGATGCCTGTGTAGTTAGCAGATGGGGACAGAGAGTCGAGGTAGTTTATCAACCAGGTATTAAGAGACAGTGATCAAAGAAGCAAGCAGAAGGCAAAGCTGAGGCAGCCAAAAGAAACTGCATTTCTACCCTTGTGTCTGTCTGAATGCTCACTGCTCTTGTTCTTTTCCATGGACACCATTTTAAAGGGCAGTTCTCTGGGCTAACAGCTTGGTTCGTTGGCCCAAGTTACGTGTGGCATCTTTCCACAACAATGATGTTCTTCTGGAATTGTGAAGCTTCCTGCACAGGCCCTGGAGGAAGTTAAGGGAGCAGGGCAGGGGACAGCCATGCCCCATCCTCTGTTAACATGATTCCACTGCATGTAAAGTCAGCCTGTGCTACCTGCTCTCATCCATTCGTTCATTCATCTATCCAGTCATTCATTCTACTGCTGATTACGACCTAGTGCCTACCAGCCACTCTACTAGGTAAGAGCAGGGAGATAGATCTCCCGGATATGCAGGGCCACGGACGAGGGACCCAACCAGCTGGGGAAGGCAGGCTCCAGAGAGAGGACATACCTGACTCAGAAGTGGGGAGGCAGAGGGCATTACAGGTGGGGACACAGTCTGGGCTGTGGGACAGGCCTGCAAACCGTTCAGTGTTGCTCGCGTGTGGATTTGGGTCAAGGAGACATGTCATGAGAGATAAGCTCCAGAGGCAGGCAGGAACCAAGTCTTTCAGACAGCTGTGACCTCAAGCAATAGAGGCCCATGGAAAATATGAGCATGACAGGGCCAGGGTCGGTTTCCATTTTGGTGTGGTGGGTGGTGGAGTGTAGATGATGGGTTGGTAGGAAGACAGGAAAGAGGCAGGACCCTAGCTGCCAAGGTCCAGCAAAGAGCTGATTAGGGTCTTCATTGCTGGCAGAAATAAGAAGGGCTATAGTCAAGAAATAGTTAAGAAATCAGTAGGACTCAATGAGTGGCTAAATGTGAAGGGCAAGGGCAAGGGAGGCTAAGACTGAGTCTCAGGGCTCTGGCAGGAGCACTGGGCAGACGATGGTACTTCCTGCTCAGATCTGGTGTTCAGAGTTTTACTCTAAGCCACCTACTTGCCAAATGTCTTTCTGTGAATAAGAGAGAGACAGTAACAGTCAATTTACTTCTGTCAAGTTATTTTCTAAAACTTCAGAGAACATGAATGTAAAGTCCCAAAGATTCTTTATTTTAAAAAAAATTTAAATAATAATTCATAATTTGTTTTTCCTGGTTCTGGTTCCTGTGTGTTATATATTTTCATCTTTAAGAAGCAGAAATTGTTAAATTTCCCTTTATAACACTCCAATTTGAGTGGAGCCACAAATCTCATCAAGCTAGAAATTTAAGATGGAGGCAAAGAAAGATGGTTACACAAAAGTTAATTCCTTCTTTCTACAAACCAGCTGGGACCTTAGAGGGCCAACCAAAAGCAGCCTGGCAAACCACAGTCCCTGGATGACAGCTATGAAGTGCCTATCATGTGCCAGACAAGGAGCCCTAGTGGCACAGTGGTTAAGTACCTGGTTGCTAACCAAAAGGTTGAAGGTTCAAACCCACCAGCTCCTCGGGACAAAGATGTGGCAGTTTGCTCTGGTAAAGATTACAGCCTCGGAAACCCTATGGGGCAGCTCTGCTCTCTCCTCCAAAGTCACTATGTGCCAGACGGTTTTGGACAGTGAACAGACAACAGTCCCTACCCTCACAGAGTTCACCATCCTAAGGGGAGGAGGGCCCTTGGGACAAGCATAAAAACACAGTGTATATCAGATGGTGAGAAGTGCTCTGGAAAAAAGAGAAAGCAGGCAGAGAGGCTGGGGAGGGCAAAGGAGGGCTTCCATTGTTAAACAGAAGTGAAAGAAGGAGATATTTGGGCAAAGGCCTGAAGCAGCCAATGTAGATATGGGGAAAGGGAGAAGGGGGTTTTTAGCCAGAGGAAACAGCAAGTACAGAGAACTTTTTAGAGCTAAGAACTGTCCCTGGGCACTTGGGTGTAATAAGCTAAATTCCTCCCCACTTATCAACCAGGTAACTTTCTTCTAAGATTGAGATGTCTCACAGAACTGGGTAACATGCATCCTTTTGAAAATGGGCAAGATGAGTTTACAAGTAAGTGAAAGGCGGTTACCGGCAGGCAGAACTCCTCAAAGGCTGGCTTGACAAACGTGGTGTACTGTGTTAGAATCTGCTCCAGGTCCCTCCCACGGTGCACGTCCCGGAGAACTGAAGAGACAGAAGCAAGGAGGTGTTCAGGCCTCAGGACTGGTAGCCAGCCTCAGCTGGGGGTCAGAAAGGCCTGCGTCCGCCTCACCTCTTCGCGACAGCCTGACGTCAGAGTCAGTGTCCACAAAGAGGCGCAGGTGGAACATGTCCCGGATCTCCTGGCTGTAGAACACCAAAATGCCCTCAAAGAGAACCACGTCTGCAGGGTAGACGACTGTTGTCTCCGGTAACCTGTGGGGTGAGGACGAGGAAATGGGCCCTTCTGGAGACACAGGATCTCGGGCAGTCTGCACAGTCAACTTCAGTACTGGGGCACTAACTCCTGGGCGGGGGCAGAGTCCTCAGAAACCAGGGCTGCTCCTGTGGGGCAACCTTCTAGAAGCACCCTAACCAACCCCAGTGTGGCCCCTTTCCTCCGTCCTGCCAGGAACAGCCACTTACCTTGAATGGGTCACAAAATCATAGGTGGGGACCTCAACAGTTTTGCCCTCCACAATGTTTTTCAGGGTCCTGTGCATCAAGTCATTATCAAAAGCATCTGCAGAGAGAGGACAAAAGCAAGCCAGCCCAGATGCCCTTGAGCAAGAGAGGGTCGTGGGGTCAGCCACAGCTAGTGGAGGTGACACAGAGAGCTGAGCACCCTGTGGAACGTTTGGACGAGGAGCTGCCCCTACAGTTTACATTTGGTATCAACAGGGGCCTCTGCAGTCCTGCAAACCATGGGATGGCCCTGTTCTTGCTGCCCTCAGGCAGTGGCCACTGCCCAAGCTGTGAGGGGCCCTCTGGGCAGCTTCCCCTTTTGTACATGAGGACTTTCTAATCAGCCAGTGCTGGGAGGGAGAGAGGTTAGGCCTCAGCCTCCCTCTTCTGGGAAATCACCACAGTATGACCGATGCTTCCCAGGCCTTCTTCCCGTGTGCCCTCCTGGAAAGGGCCAAAGGAACCATCCACTGAGTAAATCTGCTATTAGTTGCTGGGCACCCTGACTTTTTCTCCCTCAGCTACCCAGTCTCCCCCTTTCACCTGGCCCTTGACCAGACCAGGAAAAGGTGCTTCAGTCCACCAGCTCTAGTTTACCCGCCCCTGTCCACAACTGGCCTCTGAGGACTTTGTCCAGGACAGGTGGGGAGATGAAAGGCCATCAAGGACAGCACTGTGTACAAAGGGCCCGTAAAGATTAGTCCTGGGAACCCTACGGGGCAGTTCCACTCTGTCCTGTATGGTTACTATGATTTGAAACTGACTTGACGGTAACAGGTTTGGTTTTTCGAGTTTCCGAGTCATTCCAGCATGGAGGTCCAGAAGGCTCCTCTGCTAGGGAGGCTTCCTGACTGGTTCCCAGCCAGGGGCCACCTAGGGCCCAGGGAGCTCAGCAAAGTCCTTCTGACGTAACTGCAGCCCCCTCTGTGAGGGCTATCTGGAAAATTTCAGGGAACCTCTGGTCTCCTCATCCTCTTTCAACCCTGGACAGAGCAAAAGCCCGCTGGGATTGCACTCAGGGCCGTCTGCCCTCACCCCCATTCCTCCCCATTGTCAGCCTCTCTCCATCTACCTGGGTGGTCGAAATTGTACTGTCCCTTCAAGGCCTTCGCCTTCTGTTCTGCTGTCAGGACCTTATAGAACCTGTCTTGGCTTAAGATGACCAACTTCCGCTGTCGGTGGTCTACTTCGTTCTGCCCCAGCAACTCCATGATCTTCTCACACACGGTCGACTGAAGAATAAAGAAACAGGGTTCCAGCCTGGAAGCGCTCGGCCTTCCATGGGCTCAGGGCCTTTCCTGAGCGCTTCTGCAGAGCAGGCTTCTGGAGACACTGACGTAACAGCCACAAGTGGAGCTGGCATGGGCGGGAGGGGCCGCGGGGCACGTGGCAGCACGTACCTGGGGGCCTGAGGGGACAGCTTGCGAGGAGCCCCGACGGCAAGCGCCCCACAACCTGCCTGCTACCCAAGCCGACCCTGGCCCACTACGGCCCGCAGCCCCTTCGCTCCTCGGCTCCGCCCATGCCTGGGAGACGGCACCTCGTGAGACAGTGGCTGGGGTCTCCTCTCCCGACCGAGGCCGATGACACGGGGGTCGGCGGTCAAGCCCCTTACCTTCCCGCTCGCAGTGCCGCCGCTCACCCCGATCAGGAAGGGCCGCTGGTGAGGGCGGTCCGCGTCCGGCGCCGCGGCCGCGCAGTCGCCGCCTCCAGCCGAAGCCATCTCCGAGTCCGCTTCCCCGCATCGGGTTCCTTGCTCACCGCCCCTTCCCCAAACCTGCCAGCTCCCAGCACAAAGGTCGGACAAGAACCCCCGCAACTACCATTTCCGGGGGGCTTCCGGCGCGGCGGACGCGCGCGGTGCAGGGCTGGAATTGTAGTCCAGGGTACTGCGCATGCGTGAGACCCGGATGGTTCTCAAGACCAAACCTGCTGCCCTCCTGCAGTCAATTCCAAGTCATGGGCCTCGATTGTAGAATCCGATCAGTTTGCAGTGTCCGCGGACCCTAGGCCGAATGCGGAAAGGACAAGTGCCATCCAGCGTCGCAAGCGGCAGCAGGAATCTCCAGACGCCTGGCAGCCTCCCCAGCAGAGGCTCATGGCTGGGAAAGACTTCCCCCCATCCGCACCTCAAGTGTCTGGGGGCGTCGGGAATGATTCCTGGAGGGGGTGGGGTCGCGGGCAAGGGGCAGCACCCTGGCTCTGGCTGTAAATTGGAACCGGCCTTGACGACGCCTGTGCCATCACCCTCAGTGCAGATGATCCACCTCTGATCCACTTCTGAATTTATCCCATTCCCTCTGTTGCATCACCCGGGTTTCGGCTTCTCGCCTAGTCACGGCCTTAGCTTTGCCTGGGCTCACACCCACTCCTGCCTATCGTCCACATTGGTCCTCAGAGTTTCCCTACAGCCCTGATCATGTGACACACACACACACACACGCACACACGCACACATGCACACACACACACAACCTACACCCACTGCCTCCTGAAACAAGCGCTTGACTTTCTCGCTCTACCGAGACCAATGTGGTGGGCAAATATCACGGGATGACTTTTTACTTGCCCAGGTGGGCTGTGAGCGCCAGGAAGGCAAAGCCCAGGTCTGTATCCTCAGTGCTTGGTACAAATACTAATGGATTCAAAGTATAACATTTCCCAAGGTATCAAGACTCTCTGCATCTCTAGGCCTAGGGTATCATGAGAGTCCCATTAAGATTTGATGCTGAAATATGATGCAGGAGAGATGAGAGTAACATGCAGACATCAGGAGGCGTCGCTGTTTATGTAACTTCAGAGGTAGTAACCCATCTCAGGGAAGGTTACAGGCAGCTTTGATCAGTGGGAGGAGGTGGAAGGGGCCTTGGGCCTCCTGAGCCCTGTGGACATGGCTGAGTAGAGAGGAAGGCTCCATAAGGAGGCAGCTGGGTTGGCTCTGCCAACACCCCGGCCTGAGAAACCATCCCCCACACTGAAAGGAACTTGCACAGGAGCTCAAAACTCCTTCAGCCTGTGTAACCAGACTGTCAGGCAGCCTGCAGAGCAGTCCTGGGGTGAGGTTTGGGTTCAAATCCTGCTTCTACTGGGTGCCCTTGAGCATGCGATGTGACCACTCTGTGCCTCTATTTCCTCACATCCAAAATGGGGGAAAAGACACTGTCTTAGTTATCTAGTGCTGCTGTAACAGAAATACTACAAGTAGATGGCTTTAACAAAGAGAAATTTAATTAGGAGGCTAGAAGTCCGGATTCAGGCTGCCAGTTCTGGGGAAGGCTCTCTCTCTTTCTGCTCTGGGGGAAAGTCTTTCTCTCTTTTCAGCTTCTATTCCTTGGCTCCTTGGTTGATCTTCATGTGACATGGCATGTCTTCCCCCATCTCTGCTTGCTTACTTGGTTGCTTGCTCAATCTACTTTTTTCTTTTTTCTAGCAACTAACTGTTTTATGTATTTACTAGCAATTTGAGGCAGAGCCCTGGTGGCACAGCGGTTAAGTGTTCAGCTACTAACTAGAAGGTTGGTAGTTCAAACCCACCAGCTGCTGCTTGGAAACCCTGTGGGGCATTTCTACTCTGTCCTATAGGATTGCTATGCATCAGAGTTGACTGGTTAGCAGTGGATATGGCAACGGGTATAGCAATTTGATGCAGACATGAATGAACAGGAATAACTTGGAGGATGATCCAGATTAAAAAACATTTCAATGTATCCACGGTCCAGTCAGAATATTATGATACTATAGAATATAAACAACTGCTCAGTGATACTTCCGTTTATTTTACTTTTAGTAATAAAAGTTTTTTTTCTATCTCATACATGATTGAACACATAGTTTGCTTTAAAATTAACAGTCACAATTGTAGAAACAATGGTTTCTTTTTCTAATCAAGTGACCAAGCTGCTGAATCTTATAATCTTATTATTTTCACTAAGCAACAAGCCATTCTATTTGATTATTCCTGGTACACAGCAGTTTTGTCTCTCCAGTGGTTTCCATTTGCCAAACAGTCATGACAGACAGTTTAACATGGTGAGTTTTGCTTTCAGGGGAATCTAGCAAATGAATCTTCATTTATGGTGCCACAGCTGTGAGCAGTATTACATCAAAAGTCCAGCCATCAGGACTTCCCTACTGTGGCTGGCCAAGGAGTCCTCCTTTGGCTGCTAGAGCTTCATTCTGCTGAATATGATATTCCTAAAATCTCATGGATATTCTTTGCCTCTTTTTTAAATATTTCTGTAAACAATGTTCTGAACAGGTGGTCTCTTCAGGTTTTACTTCTGTTGTTGTGAAGTCTTTAACACAGTCCAAAAGGGAGATTTCTGTAAGCTTATTGTAGTTTCAAGAAATTCCTTGAGAAAAGATTAGTCCAAAGGACTAATTGTCCACAGCTACCAAGGCCTCCACCGGCCTAAGTCCAGTACAGCTAGATGGTGCCCGGCTACCACCACTGACTGCTCTGACCAGGATCACAACAGAGGGTTCTGGACAGAGCTGGAGATGGATGTAGAGCGTAATTCTAACTCACAAAAAAAAAGACCAGATTTACTGGCCTAAAGGAGACTGGAGAAACCTCAAGAGTATGGCCCCCAGACACCCTTTTAGCTCAGTGGTGAAGTTACCTCCGAGGTTCACTGTTCAGCCTGGGAGTGGACAGCCCCATAAAACCAAATGAGGCTAATGAGGTACAGGAGTCCAGTGACAAGGGCCAGAAGGCAGAAGGGGACAAAGAAGCTGGTGATAGGGAACACAAGGTTGAGTAAGGATATTGTTGATGTGTTGTGAGATTGTTAACCATTGTCATAGGGCAACATTTGTAGTAACTGTTAAATGAGAAACTATTTTGTCCTGTAAGCCTTCATCTTAAGTGAGAATAACAGCACAATTGGAAGAGCGTAGTCAATGTCACTGAACTGTGTATGTAGAAATTTTTGAAACGGTGTATCTTTGGCTATGTGTATTTTCACCAAAAAAAAAAAAAAAGGTTGAGAATTTAGAGGGTTGACATGTTGTGGGGTTGTTAACCAATGTCATAAAACAATATGTGTACTACTTTTTCATGAGAAACTATTTGTTCTGTAAGCCTTCACCTGAAGTACAATAAAATAAAAAATTAAAAAAAAAAGAAATTCCTTGAACTGTTTTGTCTGATCAGATTCTAGCATTTGTGCAGCCATGTTCTTTCGGTATGGTTATTCACCTTTTCTGATGCATGAGTTTCTTTTCTGTTCTGGAATAGTGGTTGTCCAACCTTTTCTTGAATGTCTCCAGTGAGGCCTGAGTTCTTAGTTAAGCACGGGCTCTCACATCCTACACCTGTACAAGGCTGGAGGGCTGCGCTGCCAGTGGAGTCTGGGGGTGGAGGGCCAGGGTCAGGGCAGGCACCTCAGTCACTAGATGGGGCTCAATCTACTCTTCTAAAACTCAAAAGGGATTGATTTAAGACACGCCCTACACTAATACTACCTCATTAACATAACAAAGAAAACCCATTTCCAAATGGGATTATAATCACAGGTATAAAAAAAAAAACAAAAAACCTGTTGCCATCGAGTTGATCCCAACTCATAGAAACCCTATAGGACAGAGTAGAACTGCCCCATAGGGTTTCCAAGGAGTGGCTGGTGGATTTGAACTGCCAACCTTTTGGTTAGCAGCCAAGCTCTTAACCACTGCGCCACCAGGGCTCCACCACTGGTATAGGGGTTAGGATTTACAACACATATTTTGGGAGGACACAGTTCAGTACATAACAAACACTAAAGGCTTTGCTGCCATAAGACACACAAGGGCCTGACACAGGGCCTGGCCCAGAGTAGGTAACTAGCCAACGGCACTGCCCTTGCTGTTGCTGGGGCTCTTGTTCTCTGGAGCCAGGCAGGTGTGTGCCCGAGAAGCCATTGGGCCCTGAAGCCAGTTTCTCATTCACAGTGAGGAAGAACTAGACACCAGGTTGCTTGCTCCTTCTTCCCCTGTCCTCCAGCCACTCAGAAAGTGGGGGAGGGGCAGGGAGGGAAATGGATCTAGTGGAGTCTGACCAGTTACTGTCCACTTGGCTTGACCTGTGACGACCAGTCTGACAGTTTGTGTCTCAGGGGACAGCCTCCTGCCCTGGTTTCTAATTTCCTTGTGCTTGCCAGCCCCTCCCTCTCATCCCCAGGCTGCTGTGTCACAAGGGCTATGGATGAGCTGGGGCCCTTCTACCAGTGCCAGCCAGACTGCAGCCGGGTGCTGCTCCCAGGGCAAATGGATGCCTTGGGTTGAGGCAGTCCTTGGAGACCTGGAGACAGGCCAAACACCCAAGAGCCCATCACTTGGGAAACAAGTCTTGAGCCAGCATGGACACCCCCACCAGACGGCCAGCCCCAAATCCCTAGCTGGCCCCTGCCTAGCCTCATTCTGTGGGCTGAGAGGGAAGATGAGGAGTGAACCTGGCCAGGCATGGGGAGAGGGAAGGAATTCCTGGCTTGTCCAATTATTTGTTTAACAACATTTATGAGCATATACTGTGGCCTGGCCCTGAGCAAGAGATGCACAGGGGGACACAGAGATGCAGACAAAGAGAAAGATGGAGTCTTCCAGAGGCTGCTCCTGCCTCAGAGCTGCAGGCCTGGGACACCCTTCCTCTTCACCCCCTCCTACCCTAACTCTTTCTCAAGCATCCTTTCCCCAGGGAAGCTCTGTCCCCTCCCCAGCAGGACGAAGCCAACCTCTTACCCTTCTCAGTGGCCCCTGCAATGCTTCTGGAAAGCTCCTAACGCAGCTGTGTTGCTGTTAGTTGTTGTCTAGTCCATTCCGACTCATGGCGGCCCCATGTGTGCAGAGTAGAACTAGGTTAACCAGGTGCTCCATAGAATTTTCAAGATCATGACCTTTCAGAAGTAGATCGCCAGGCCTGTCTTCCAAGGTGCTTCTGGGTGGGCTCAAACTGCCAACCTTTCAGCTAGTAGTCAAGTGCTTAACCCTTTTGCCACCCAGGGACTGTGTTGTTAGGTTAGGTGCCACCAAGCCTGTTCCAACTCACAGCTACCCCATATGTAACAGAAGGAAACGCTGCCAGGTCCCGCTGCACCCTCACAATCGTTGGTATGTTTGATGCCATGTTGCAGCCACTGTGTCAATCCATCTCATTGAGGGTCTTCCTCTTTTTTGCTGACCCTCTACTTTACCAAGCATGATGTCTCACCTTCCTTGCTTCTGAAGAGCGTTCTGGCTATACTTCTTCCAAGACAGACTTGTTCGTTCTTCTGGCGGTCCTTGGGATATTCAATATTCTTCGCCAATGCCATAATTCAAAGACATCAATTC
Source organism: Dugong dugon (assembly GCA_030035585.1). Classification (NCBI taxonomy): domain Eukaryota; kingdom Metazoa; phylum Chordata; class Mammalia; order Sirenia; family Dugongidae; genus Dugong; species Dugong dugon. Next base: position 76,171,506 of record CM057471.1, read on the forward strand.
TTCTTCGATCTTCCTTATTAATTGAAACTACTTTGTAAAATCACTTGCTTCCATGATGACAAGGGTGTGGCTGGCTTGGTCAGCCCAACCTCACTGCCATGCACCATAAACATTTGTTGTTGTTGAATGAGGCACGAGGTTGAGACTTGCAGCCCTTGAGATCTGGATTTTTCAGAACCAGACAGGGTGGTTCAGTGAACAGTGAACAGTGTCTACCCTCTAAGATTTTCTCCTCTTATTTCTACACATCCCACCCCTCAAACACACATAAGCACAGGGAACACAGCTCTCCAAGGCTGCCCTCCTGCCTCCTCACCTTAGCCAACTGGGCCTCTACAAAAATGTCAGTTAATTCCAATCACATCTTTTAGTGTTTGTTAAGCTCTAGCTGGAGTCCCTGGGTGGTGCAAACTGTTAACAAGCTCGGCTGCTAACCAAAGGGTTAGTAGTTTGAGTCTACCCAGCAGTGTCTGGGAAGAAAGACCTGGTGATCCACTTCCAGAAAAACCAGCCTCTGAAAACCCTGTGGAGAACAGTTCTGCTCTGATACACATGGGGTCTCCATGAATCAGAATGACTCCATGACAACTGGTTGGTTAAGCACTAGGTAGCAGCACTCAGCATTTAAAGAGTTAACCAGGAATCACTATCACTGAATTGCATGTCTAGAAATGTTGAACTGGTGTTATGTGTTGCTGTGTATAGTCTCAAACAACAAGAAAAAAATAAAAGACATTATTTAAAAAAAAGAGTTAACCAGGTGCCTGACATTTTAAGCAGCACTTATTGTCTTTTTCCTAATCACAGGAGTAATTCATGCTCCTTGCAGACAATGCGCACACAAATAGAACTAAAATCACACATAACCTCACCCAGGGGAAACCAGGCTTTTGTATTCTGGTGTTTGCCCTTCTGGTCTGATGTGGCTATGGATAGATAATGTGAGCGAGAGGTTAAACAAGGTTTGGTTCCACATCTAGAATGTTATTAAAGCTTCACAACAACCCTATGTTTTGGGTACCGTTATTATTCCCATTTTACTGATGAAGAAGTTGAGGAGCAGAGAGATTGCATGGCTTGCCCAAGTCTCATGGCTGCAAACAGACTTCTGGTCAAGATGGTGGCGCTACAGGTACCCGAAGTCAACACACACACACAGATTCCTACACATACACACTCCACACACACAGACATGCATAGTCTTCCCTTTCGAAGACAAGAAAAGGACATATACTATCCAGGTCCTTGAAATGAAGAAGGGCCTTATAGCCTGTGGTGTTGAAGCCAAGTTACCCATTAAAGGATCTGGACCAGATATGTACCCTAGGGGATGGGAATCAATAGATAAGGCCCCAAGCCCAGCAACACGGTTCTGGAACTAGCCCTATGCATACTGCTGAAGCCAGAAGGAAACAGCCTGTTATGGATTGAATTGTGTCCTCCAAAAATATGTGCCAGTTTGGCTCAGCCATGATTCCCAGTATTGTGTGATTGCCCACCATTTTGTCATCTGAGGAGACTTTCCTATGTGTTATAAATCCTACCTCTATGACGTTAATGAGGCAGGATTAGAGGCATTATGTTAATGCAGCAGGACTAAAGCTACAAGATTAGGTTGTGTTTTAAGCCAATCTCTTTTGAGATATAAAAGACAGAAATGAGCAGAGAGACATGGGGACCTCTTATTAACAATAAAGTAGTGCCAGGAGCAGAGCATGTCTTTTGGACCCAGGGTCCCTGCGCTGAGAAGCTCCTAGTCTAGGGGAAGATTGGTGACAAGGACCTTCCTCCATAGCCGACCGTGAGAAAAGCCTTCCCCTGGAGCTGACGCCCTGAACTTGAACTCTTAGCCTCCTAGACTGTGAGATATTAAACTTCTGTTTGATGAAGCCATCCACTTGTGGTATTTCTGTTATAGCGGCACTAGATAACTAGATACTGCCCTTTTGTGAAACTGAAGGAAACCACTAGGTCAATCAGGCTATGGGCAGAAAGAGAGCCATCCCTAAGAAATTAGCACCCTGGGCCTACACTACCCGTGGGTCACTTACCTGGCACATAAACCCCACGTTGAGAAATTAACATAGGGATCCATAGAGACAGATGCGAAACTGTCTCATATCTCAGGGTACGTGCGTGGCACACACAGGATGCCCTTAGAAGGCAGCTCCTGCTGAAGATGAACTCACAAAGAGTCTGTGAGGAAATCTGCCACCTTGCCAAATAGTCAACAGGTACAGCAAATGGGCAAATGACGTCTGAGAAGCTAGAGATAATACAATTTAAAAAGGAGTTTCAAGATTTAAAAATTAGTCTACAAAAGTGTTTGACAACTAAATGCAACACATGATAGAGACTAGATTCTGTACTGAAGAAAAAAATGCTAGAAAAGGCATCATTGAGTCATTTAACAAAATTGTAATAACCAAAAATCAAACCTGTTGCCATCAAGTTGATTCCTTCAGGACAGGATAGAACTGCCCACAGGGTTTCCAAGGCTGTAATCTTTATGGAAGCAAACTGCCACATCTTTCTCCCCCGGAGTGGCTGGTGGGTTCACTTAATCACTGTGCCACCAGGGCTTATCAAAATTGTAATAGAACCCAAAAACCAAACCCATTGCCGTCCAGTTGATTCCGACTCATAGCGACCTTACAGTACAGAGTTAGAACTGCCTCATAGAATTTCCAAGGAGCAGCTGGTGGATTCAAACTGCTGACCTTTTGGTTAGCAGCTGAGCTCTTAACCGCTGTGCCACCAAGGCACAAAAATTGTAATAGGGACAGTAAATTAGATTCTATCTAATTGGATCAATGTTAAATTAACTAAAGGTGTTAACTGTGCTGTGGTTGTATAAGAAATAAGAAAATATCCTTATTCTTAGCAAATACATACTGAAGTATTTAGGGTTAAAGGGCTATAATATATGCAACTCACTCTCAAATAGTTCAGAAAAAAATATGTGTGTGTGTGTGGGTGTGTGTGTGTGTGTGTGCGTGCGTGTATGTGCACCTGCATGCATGCACATGCACCCTCATACTTTTCTCTGTGCCTCTGGCTCCTGCCAGGTCTGCCTATGGTAGTTCTAGCTTCTGCCAGGTGACTGGGCCGGCAGGTGAGTCTTGTAATGCTATTCGCTTTCTTTGTTCCTCCAACCTAGTATGCAGCGGCAGACTTAGCATTTTTGACCCTTGGAATAGATCATTTTAAAACGCTTCCTCTTCTATATGACAAAATCATTTTCACTAATAATTGCAAAATGAATAACAATGGTCAGGAAAAAATGTAGACAGTGAAAATTTTCTTCATTGAATTTCAGGTAAATAAGCATGCTGTGGGGTCACATGGGGTTGCCATGAGTCAGAATCAACTAGACAGCAACTCGTTCGGTTGTTTTGGTTTGAATCATGCCATTAAAAAAAGAAAATTACTATCATTGAACAGAAAAGGGAAAAAGTAATGGATTAACACTTTTCAATCATAATATAGTTTTTCAAAAAAAGGGAAAATATACCTACCTTTTGGGTTTCAATTCTTTAATAATTAAATATAAATATTATATTTTAATTTTAAAGTTGTTCTCACATTCAGTAAAAAAGTTCATGTATGAACTAAAATTTATACCTTCCAAACATAAACATTATACCTTCAAGTTCACACTCCTCACTGTTTTGTATTTTCAACACAAATAAAAACTCCCAACTGGTCATAGAGAATGACAATTAAAGTAACTCAAGATCTCTTTCTTCGTTTTCACAACCTTGTGCTATCACTGTTTACTTCGAATCTACTCCTTTAATGCAGGAATACATAGTACCTCAGGAGTTCGAGACAAAAATTGTGCCCGAAGTGAGTTTAAAAGATTCTGAACCATTACAAACTTATTCTCAAAAGGAATGTGTGTGGCTGAGGCTAAGTCCTAGTCCCATTGTGTTGAGGGCTCATTGTTTAACTGGGACTTCTCCAAATCAAGTTCCACTTAGAATATAATGTCTACTCAAAGATAATTTGAGCTTGCACATATTATTAGAAGTCAACAGTAACCACACAAATTGTTTAGAACTTAGACCCACAGAAGTTTTTTTTCAGGGAGAAGTGTTTTCTCACTGACATTGTTTAGAATTACTGGTCCGTACCCGCTGAGTCAATTCCAACTCATAGCAACTGCATAGAACAGACTAGAACTGCCCCATAGGGTTTCTTCAAGGCTGGCATCTTTAGGGATGCAGACTGCCACGTATTTCTCCCACGGAGCAATTGGCGAGTTCGAACCACTGACCTTTTGGTTAACAGCCAAGCTCTTAACAACTGTGCCACCAGGGTGCCTAGAATTACTGGCACATAGTGACTAAAAGCAGACTGATTTTTAGTCAGTTTTACTGTTTTTAAATTCGCTTCAGACAATGCACTCTCTTGTTGCCTTTCTTGTGTGTCCCTTGATAACATCTTTCTGCTCTTGCTAAACTCTGAGTTACTTCACTCTTCTCGGATTAACTTTCGCCTCTTCTGTTTCCTCTAATAACAGCTTCCTGCACTAAAATCCTCTATTTTAAATACTCCAAGTGGTTTCTGTTTGCCTGGTTGAATCGTGGTTCATCCAGTGTCTAATCTTGCTGTTGTTCATCAGACTCTCCCTCAGGGTGGATTGTTTCCCTATGTGTTTTGCCATTTGGGATTGTGAGTTCATCTCCAGGAGGGGCTTTTTCTGTGGAAATCTTAGCAGGTGGGACGGAGGTTGTGTCCCAACAGAGTGTTTTTATGTTTGCTTTGGCCAAATCCTGGGGCTCTTTTGTTCTACCACTTTTTTAAAGCCAATTTTTAGTGTAGGGGTTTCTGGACCACGTGGATGGGTGAATTTGAACTCCATGCCCATGTGAGGAACAAGACTGTGAGACTGTTGTTGGTTACAACTCCCAGGGAAATTTTATTTCCATCCACGGCCTGGGCTGGGTCAGACCAACTTCCTTACCACCTCTATGATCCACGGGCAGATTTTGTTCTCTGTCCATCTCTCTTCATCCCAACTCCCTGCTTCATGGACCCAAAGGCTTCATCTCCTGTTTCCATCTGGATCCCTGAGCCCAATAACCCCACAGTGACCAGCCCCCATCCGCACCCAGGGTGCTGTATCCTATGCTCTCTCTACACTCTTTGTCCTGGGCTTTTCCGTACTATCTTGGGAGCTCAGCTGTGACTGTAAAAGGATGTTTGGCACACAGAAATAGTTTATGTCGCATTTCTGGGTATTTGTATTGAGACTTGCTTCAGGTTATCCAGTCTGGCAAATTTCAGGGACTAGAAGCCCCATACACATTGTTTTAAAAAATCTAGAGACGTCACATAATCTACACTTTTGACCTCTCCTGAAGGCAAAAAAAAAAAAGAAAAAGAAAAGAAAAGGTGGGGGGACATCTGGCAGCTATGAGTCCTGCAAAGTCCTTGTTGGCCACGATTACATCCAGCTGTGCTCTCCAGTTTGCCTAAGTCCCTGCCACTCCTTACTGGCTCACGGCTGACCTGCCTGGCCCCTGTGGGCATTTGAATTTGCTATCCTTGCCTTTTTCCAATTCTGCCTGACCTGCTCCCCTATCCCACCCCAGCTCAGTTAAAGGGCTGCTTAAAATCTCAGTCAAGACCATTCCTTTCTTTACGCAAAGAACAGATCCTCCGCCAGGCTGTGATTTGGATGCAGCTGCGGCCTACAGGCCAGACGTTCAGGGCACGGGACACCACCTGGATCCGGGGAGGAAGGTGGCAGCCCCCCACCCCGCGCCGACCAGCGCCATCAGCCCAGAGCCCGGGATTGGCCCGCGCGGGGTCCGCCGCAGCGCGTGGTCCTGGCTAGGCGAAGAGGACATAGGTTCGGGCTCCGAGCACCAGGGCGCGAGGGGAGCGACCTGTTGACACAGCCGTCAGCAAACAAGGCGGTCAATTATTAACAGGCCGCGCAGCCGGCACCAGGAAACTGGAGCCGGCGGCGAAAGGAGAGCCAGCCGGGCGGTGGCGGGCGGTGGCGGGCGGGACCGTGGCAGGCGCGGGGACGGGCGGGGAGCGCCAGGCGCAGGGAGCCGGGCAGCCCCAGTCTCACTGGCCACCGGCACCGGCCATGGAGGCAGGTAAGGCCGCGGGACCTGATGCGAGCTGCGCGCACCCCCGGACCCAGGTCCCCGGGGTCCCAGCACTGGGGCGGCGGGCAGCAGGCGGCGGGGAGAAGCAAGGTGAGGGAGCAGGGAGAGGGTTAGGGCGCAGGTTCCGGGGGCCCCACCCTGACCCTACCCTGCTACACTTCCCCCTCCCCAGAGCGGAGTCTGCCGTGGAAAGTTCAGTCAACTTTGGCTACGCCCCCAGCTCCATGGGCACCCCCCGCTCCATGGGCGCCCCTCCTTTGGCGTGGCCCCAGGGGGCCCCTGCAGCCAGCCCTACCCAGCCCTCCAGGGCAGGCAGCAGGTGCCTCGGGAGGTGTCAGTTCTTCGGGCATTTTCCACTGCACCCCTCCCCCCGCCCATCCTTCACCTCGCGGCTTTGTTCACTCTCTGGCCTGGCTGAAGTCCTTAGAACGTGGGAAACAGGCGACTCAGGAGAGGGGGCCGAGCCAGAACGGGGGGAGGGACACAGAGATGGCAAGAGACCCGGCAAACTGAATCAGAGACCGAGAGTTAGGGACTGAGACCCGGAGGGGCGGGAGAGACCGAGCTAGGGAGACCGGCAGACTGAGTGGGTCCGCGGAAGGCTCATTCAGTCGATTCTGAGGGCCCCGCGGAAACCAGGCTCTGCGAGGGCTCGGGGCGGGGGGGGGTGGGGTTGGGGCAGTGAACCGAGACCCTGCCCCTGCCCTGAGAACTTCCAGGCTGGCGGAGGTGGTGAAGGGGGTGACCGCAGAGGGTCCTGCCGGGGCCCCCCCAGCCCCGCTGTTCTGGAGAACCTGCATGAGGGGGGGAACACCCATGTATCAGGGGATGCGGAGCGAAGAGGGGCGGGGCCCGACCTGGCTCTGCCGGGTACCGGGGCTTCCGGGGTTCCCTCACCCGCGAGAGCCCGGAGCATCCCCCTCCCCGGCGCAGCCCGGGCCCCCCCCCCTTGCCGCCTGGAATGTCCGACGGAGGCTCGGGTGTCGAGAACCGGAGAACCCCAGGTCTCAGCCCGGCCAGCAAATTTATTTACTCTGCCACCCTATCTCCGCGCGATCCGCCAGGTATTTGCCCTGGTTTTTGTTTATGATAACTGGAACAGGGGTTCCGCGAGCCCCCGGGGCGTTCGTGTGCTGGGTCTCTGGAGTGGATCAGACTCGCAGAGGCTCGCTGACGCTCGGGTGGCCTGTTCTCAGCCTCAGTTCCCTCATCAGTTCAGCCAGGGTAATAAAAAATAAAAGCGCACCTGAGGATGACCTGGGTTAAAATAGCAAAGCTCTCAGAACACAGCCTGGTCCACTGTTAATTACTTTTAAATGATCGTTACTGTTATTGCTCTCATTTTAAAGATGAGAAGCCAGAGGCACAGAGAGGTTAAGTCAGTTGCCTATAAGGTCACACAGCCAGAGTGCAGTTGTTTTGTGGGTTTAATGTTGATGCAGATACGCGAAGACATCTATTAAATGCTTAATGATGGCAACTGTTGTTCTTAGCATTGTTACTATGATTCACTTGGACATCTTGCCCACAAAGCTTCATGGTTTCACCTGCCCCATAGGCACTAGAACCTGCTGAAAGCAGGTATTTTTGTAGGGTTCGTGTACAACATTGTATTCTGAGCCTAGAACACTGCCTGGTCCATGCTGTTAGCTGCCAGCTACTCGGCCCCCTGACTTATGATGACCCCGTGAACAATGGAACAAATCTTTGCCGGTTGGTCCTGGGCCATGCTCGGAGCCCTGGTGGGGCAGTGGTTAAGAGCTTGGCTGCTAATCAAAAGATGAGCAGTTCAAATCCACCAGTTGCTCCTTGGAAATCCTATGGGGCAGTGTTACTTTGTCTTATAGGGCCACTGTGAGTCAGAATCGACTCGACAGCAATGGGTTGGTTTTTTGGGGGCCATGATTGGTTGCAGATAGGACCGTTGTGACCCATAGGGTTTTTATTGGCTGATTTTCAGAAGTAGATAACCAGGCCTTTCTTTCCAGGCCTTTCTTCCTGTTCAGCATCATATCTTTGCCATCAAGTTGATTCTGACTCATGGCAACCCCATGTGCTACAGAGTAGAACTGAGCTCCATAGGGTTTTCTTGGCTGTAATCTCTACTGAAGCAGATGCCAGGCGTTTCTTCCTTGGTGCCACTGGGTTGGTTCAAACCACCAACCTTGGGTCAAGAATCAAGAGCCAACCTCCTAGGGACTTTGCATAGCATCATAGCAGCATGCAAACCACCATGACAGATGAGTGGTGGCTGAGCATGAGGTGCCTTGGCTGGGACTCGAATCAGGGTCTTCCTCATGGAAGGTGAGGAGTCTACCACTGGACCACCAGCACCTCATGTCTGGTATACAGTAGGTGCTCAATAAATACTGTGTGATTGAATGGCTGGCCTGCTGAGTCCTGTGCTTCTGTGTAGTGGCATATGCAGTGGGAAGTTTTGGGCTTTCTGTCCCGGGGGTGGTGGGCTTTGGCTGAGAGCGGTGTGAATAAGTCAACCAGTGTCACTGGTGCCTCTGGCTCAGGCAGCAAACACACCGTCTCATTTTATTCAGTGTTTCTTTTTTGTTGTTGTTGTTGCCTGGATTATTTCAAACCTCTGGCCCTTGACTGCGCGGAAGTGGGGGCCTGGGCGAGTGAGTTTGGGAAGCTGCCCTGGAGACCCTCACAGCATCTAACAAGGCCTCTATAGGGGTTGGGGTCTGGCTGGCGCCTCCCCCAATGATATTTTAGCCACCTTCTAACTTGAATCTGAACCCCCAGCAGGACCATTAAAAAAGCCCATTGCCATCGAGTCGATACAACTCATAGCCACCCTGTAGAACAGAGTAGAACTGCCCTGTAGGGTTTCCAAGGAGCACCTGGTGGATTCAAACTGCTGACCTTTTGGTTAGCAGCCAAACTCTTAACCTCTATGTCACCAGGGTAGGACAGAAACCCCTAAATCCCCACGGGGGTCATCTCGTAAGAGCCCCAGCTCTCGGGGTCAAAGTTACGGACTTTTCTGACTTTAAGTGTGGACCTCATTTCTCAGTAGTTTTCATTCCCTACTTACACAGTTCAATAACTGGCCAGAATACCTTCCATTTTCTTGTCTTCCAGTCTCTTCCCGACCTCCGATAATAGTTAATAGTTTTTTTGTTTTTTTTTCAGTTGCCGTTAGGTAGATTCCGACTGATGGTAACCCCAAGTGTTGCAGAGTAGAACAGCATTCCATAGCATTTTAAGGCAGTGACCTTTTGGAAGCAGATTGCCAGGCCTGTCTTCCAAGGTGCTTCTGGGTGGGTTCGAACTGCCAACCTTTTCAGCTAGCAGTCGAGTGCTTAACGGTTTGCACCACCCTGGGACTCCCAGATAATAGTAGCCAATGAAGCAAGCTCTTTGATCATTTAATCATTATCCCCGTTTTAAGAACAAGGAAATGGGAAAAGGCACAGGGAGGCAAAGTAGCCCAGGACATCTGGCCTCTGAGTTCCAAGTTCTGACCAGAACAGAGAACCTCATCCCAGGCCCGCCAGCCCAGCCCTACAAGTCAGCTATCACTCTTGATAACTTCTTTTCCTCCCTCCATATCCCATCAGGTACCGTGTCTTAGTCATCTAGTGCTGCTGTAATACAAGTGGATAGCTTTAACAAAGAGAGATTTATTCTTTCACAGTCTAGGAGGCTAGAAGTCCGAATTCAGGGCGCCAGCCCCAGGGGAAGGCTTTCTCTCTCTGTCGGCTGGAAGCTCAGCTGAAACCTGTCGCCATTGGTGACCCTGTGGTATTTGAATACCGGTGGCATAGCTTCCAGCATCACAGCAACCTGCAAGCCCCCACAGTACGACAAACTGACAGGTATATGGGGGACCAGGTGAGTTGTGGAATGACATCAAGAACATCATACGTTAAGAAAGCATGAGATCATTAAAAAGACAGGGAAAGAAAGAAAAGACCAAAATGGATGTCAGAAGAGACTCTGAAACTTGCTCTTGAATGTAGAGTAGCTAAAGCACTCGACATGAAGAAATGAAGTAAAAGCTGTACAGAAGATTTCAAAGGGCAGCTTTAGAAGACAAAGTAAAGTATTATAATGACATGTGCAAAGGCCTGGAGTTAGAAAATAAAAAGGGAAGAACATGCTTGGCATTCCTCCAGCTGAAAGAATTGAAGAAAATATTCAAGCCTCGAGTTGCAACGCTAAAGGATTCTACGGGGAAAATATTAAACGACGCAGGAAGCATCAAAAGAAGATGGAAAGACTACATGGAGTCACTATATCAAAAAGAGCTGGTCAGCGTTCAACCATTTAAGAGGTAGCATATGATCAGGAACTGATGGTACTAAAGAAAGAGGTCCAAGCTGCACTGCAGGCATTGGTGAAAAACAAGGCTCCAGGAATTGATGGAATACCAATTGAGATGTTTCAACAAACGGATGCAGCGCTGGAAGTGCTCACTCGTTTATGCCAAGAAATCTGGAAGACAGCTACCTGGCCAACCAACTGGAAGAGATCCATATTTATGCCTCTTCCAAAGAAAGGTGACCTAACCAAATGCGGAAATTATCAAACAATGTCTTTAATATCACACACAGTAAAATTTTGCTGAAGACCATTCAAAAGTGGCTGCAAGAGTACATCAACAGGGAGCTGCCAGAAACTCAAGCCAGATTCAGAAGACGATGTGGAACAGGGATTATCATTGCTGATGTCAGATGGATCCTGGCTGAAAGCAGAGAATACCAGAAAGAGGTTACCTGTGTTTTACTGACTATGCAAAGGCGTTTGACTGTGTGGATCATAACAAATTATGGATAACATTGCAAAGAACGGGAATTCCAGAACACTTAATTGTGCTCACTCACGAGGAACCTGTACATAGATCAAGAGGCCGTCATTCGAACAGAGCAAGAGGATCCCATGTGGTTTAAAGTCGGGAAGGGTGTGCATAAGGGTTGTATCCTTTCATCATACTTATCCAGTCTGTATGCTGAGCAAATAATCTGAGAAGCTGGACTATATGAAGAAGAACCGGGGCATCAGGATTGGAGGAAGACTCATTAACAACCTGCATTATGCAGATGACACAATCTTGCTTGCTAAAAGTAAAAGGGGACTTGAAGCACTTACTGATGAAGATCAAAGACTACAGCCTTCGGTATGAATTACACCTCAATGTAAAGAAAATAAAAATCCTCACAACTGGACCAATAAGCTACATCATAATAAATGGAGAAAAGATCGAAGTCATCAAGGATTTCATTTTACTTGGATCCACAATCAACACCAATGGAAGCAGCAGTCAAGAAATCAAACAATGCATTGCATGGGCAAATCAGCTGTAAAAGACCCGTTGAAAAGCAAAGATATCACCTTGAAGACTAAGGTGCGCCTGACCCAATCCATGGTGTTTTCAATCGCCTCATATGCATGTGAAAGCTGGACAATGAGTAAGGAAAACAGAAGAAGAATTGCTGCTTTTGAATTATGGTGTTAGTGAAGAATATTGAATATACCATGGACTGCCAAAAGAATGAACAAATCTTTCTTGGAAGAAGTACAGCCAGTATGCTCCTTAGAAGCAAGGGTGGCGAGACTTCTTCTCAAATACTTCGGATGTGTTTATCGGGAGAGATCAGTCCCTGGAGAAGGACATCATCCTTCGTAAGGTAGAGAGTCAGCAAAAAAGAGGAAGACCCTCAAAGAGATGGATTGACACCAAAAAAAACCCCAAATGCGTTACCGTCGAGTTGATTCCGACCTTTTGGTTAGCAGCCTGAGCTCTTAACCACTGCGTCACCGGGGCTCCAGATTGACACAGTGGCTACAGCAATGGGCTCGAGAATAACAACGATTGCGAGGATGGCGCAGGACCAGGCAGTGTTTCATTTCGTTATACATAGGGTCCCTATGAGTCGGAACCAACTCAATGGCACCTAACAACAAGCCTGTGGTTATAATCCCATTTGGAGTGGGCTGTCTTTGTTATGTTAATAGATAAGATTAGTGTAGGGTGTGTTTTGAGTTAATCTCTCTTGAGATATAAAAGAGATTAAACAAGGCAGCAGAGGAGAGATGGGGTAAAATAGATGCCAAGACACATGGAGATCTCCAAGGAACCAGGAAGCAGAAGCTGAAGACACAAGGCTCTTCCTCCAGAGCTGACAGAGGGAGCCTTCCCCTAGAGCTTGGGTCCTGAATGTGAACTTCTAGCCCCTTAAGCTGTGAGAAAATAAATTGTTTGTTAAAGCCATCCACTTGTGGTATTTCTGTTATAGCAGCAATGGTATTCTCTAATTATCCTTTTTAATGTCTGTAGGATCTGTGATGATAACCCCTATTTCATTTCTAATAGTGATTTATGTTCTCTCTTGTTTCTTGATAAGTCTAGCTATAGGTCTGTCAAATTTGTAGATCTTTTCAAAGAACCGTCTTTTGGTCTTGTTAATTTTCTCTATTGTCTGTTTTCTATTTCATTGATTTTCGTTCTTATTGTTATCACTTTCATCCTTCTTGTTACTTGGGATTTTCTTTGCTCTTCTTTTTCTAGCTTTTTAGGGTAGAACTTTAGGTCATCGATTTTAGCCCTTCCTTCTTTTCTAGTGTATTTAAGGCTTTGTGTGTCTCCCTCTGAGCACAGCTTTAGCTGCACCTCACAAATTTTGTTACGTTGGTCTTCATTGTTATTTAGTTAAAATATTTTTCTTATTTACCTTGTGATTTCATTTTTGATCCATGAATTATTTAAAAGTGTGTTTAATTTCCAGATATTTGGTACTTCCTATGTATCTTATTGTTATTGATTTCTAATTTAATTCTGTTGTTGTCACAGAATATACTTCGCTTGATTTCAGTCCTTCTAAATTTATTGAGACTTGTTTTATGGCCTAGTATATGGTATACCTTGGTGAATGTACACTGTGTCATTGAAAAGAAGGTATATTCTGCAGTTGTTGGGTATAGTATTCTATAATCAGCCTGATCGCTGTAGTTGATACATTGTTCAGATCTTCTCTATCCTTACTGATTTTTTAAAATATAGTTGTTCTATCAATTGCTGTAAGATTAAGTATTAAAATCTTCTACTATCATTGTGGATTTGTCCATTTTTCCTTTTAATTCTATAAATTCTGCCTGCTGCTCTGTCGTGTGGTTCCAGGACTGGGGCTTGCCCCTGAGGCTGAGCTGCCTGGGAACTAGAGAGAGAGAGAAGGAAACTCACCCTGTGAGGGTTGCTTCTCCAAGTTTTGACTCTACTTCATAGTCTGTCTGCTTTTATTCACTTTTCAATGACTCCAGGTAATTGCTTTTTGTATTTTTTCTAGAGTTTTTAGTTATAATCAGCAGGAGAGGGAGGTTTTTTTAGACTCTGCTTGCAAGATATTTGTCAATGTCCTGTTGGCCAAAGCAAGTCACATGCCCAAGCTCAGAGTCAAGGGGTGGAGAAATAGAGCCACCTCTTGATGGAAGGAAGGTCCCTGGGTGGCAAAAATGGTTTGGCTTGACAATTAACCTAAAAGTTGGTGGTTCAAACCCACCCACTAGTGCCACAGGATAAAGGCCTGGCAATCTGCTTCTGTAAAGATTACAGCCAAGAAAACTCTATGGAGCAGTTCTACCCTATAATGCATGGTATTGCTGTGAGTCGGAATTGACTGGATAACAACAGGTTTGGTTTTGATTGTTTTTGATAGAAGAAGCTGCAAGCTTACACTGCAAAGGGGCATGCATGTAAGGATGGCAGGAACATGTGTCTATTTTTGCATTCTACACTCTTTCCAACCCAAAACTCTGGCCATGCTACTTTCCTGCTTCAAACTCTTCCAAGGGTTATCAGGGTAGTGTTTTAACACCTTTACACAATGTGCAAGATCCTCTTCTTATCCTGGCCCTTGCCACTCCTCACCTCCAACTGAGCTCCAGCCATATTATGAAACCACTCACAATTCCCAGGCTACACTGCAGTCACACCTGCTGTTCCCTCTGCCTGTGACACTGTTCATCCCTCTGCCTACTTAACACCTCCGCATCCTTCAGAAACTGTTTAGATGTCACACCCGCCAGGATGGATTCCCTGGCTCGCCATGTCTGCCTCTCTGTGTTCCCATCTCCCTGGGCTTCCCCGGTGCAGTCCCCATCACTCTGGGCCAGTTTTTCCGTTTCCTATGTCTGCCACTCACCATTTTGTAAATGATGACGTGAAACCGCCAACTCTTACTCGTTTTCTAGCCCCATCCCTACACAGCCCTGTTGCAGCAGAGTGTGTGCTCACTAATGAAAGAAGGAAGAAATGGGAGGCCAAGACTGATACAAGACAGTTACAGAGGGAACCCCCAAACTTGCTAAATGATGTGGGGCTAATGGAGCGCTTCGGCCGGCAGGCAGAGGCACAGCATGGGCAGACGTGGAGGCATAAATACCACGGGAGGTCTGTGAGGAGCAGGGGCCCTGAGGGAGACCTTGGATGCTGGGAGGGGTGGGCAGGGAGCTCTCAGGGGCTCAGCACCCCTTGCCATTGGAGTCTCCTCCCCTAGTGATCCCTAGCCTCTGACTCCACCTACCAGCCCAGCCTAGGAATTTCAGAAAGGCTCTGCCCACCCTCACCTGAGATGCCTGGGGTTATAGCTGTTTTACTTATCCCTCTGCCTTGCAGGGAGTCCCTGGGTAGTCCAATGGGTAACATGATCAGCTGCTAACTGAAAGGTTGGTGGTTCAAGTCTACCCAGAGGCATCTCAGAAGAAAAGCCTGGTGATCTACTTCTGAAATATCACCCATTGAAAACCTTGTGGAGCACAGTTCTACTCTGACACACACGGGGTCACCATGAGTCGGAATCTATTTGATGGCAAACAACAATAACAACCTGCCTTGTAGAAGCCACAAGACTGTTTAGAAAATGAGCCTCCAGAGCCAGGCCCTCAGCACTGGGCAGTCCACACCTGCTCTGGGGCCTTGAATGCCCAGCCAGGGGAGGGGTCATCCCCAGCACTCCATCTTTTTTAAAAATAATTTATTTTGTTGTTGTTGAGAATATACATAGCAAAACATACACCAATTTAAGTTTTATATGTACAGTTCAGTGTCATTGATTATATTCTTCGAGTTGTGCAACCATTCTCACTCTCCTTTTCTGAGTTGTTTCTCCCCCGTTAAAGTACACTCATTTCCCCCTAAGGTTCCTATCTAATCTTTTGAGTTGCTGTTGTCAATTTGGTCCCATATAGATAGATCTTAAAAGAGCTCAAGGCAGACATTTTTTACTGATCAAGCTGAACTATTGTTTGGTTTTAAGAAGACTTCAGGGGATATTTTTGGTTTAAAATTTAAAGATTATCTCAGGGTAATAGTTCTGGGGGTTCATCTAGCCTCCATGGCTCCAGAAAGTCTGGAGTCCATGAAAATTTGAAATTTTGTTCTACATTTTTCACCTTTTGATCAAAGATTCTTCTATAGTAGAATGGTTTGGCTTGACAATTAACTTAAAACTTAGATTCTTCTATAGAATCTTTGATCAAAGGTTCAGTAATGGTAGTGGAGCACCATCCAGTTCTTCTGGTCTCATGGCAAAGGAGTCAGTTATTCACGGAGGCAGTTAGCCTCACATTCCATATCCTCCTCCTATTCCTGACTCTCCTTCCTCCTTGCTCCAGGAAAATAGAGACCAACTGTTGTACCTTGGGTGGCGGCTTGGCAGCTTTTAAGACCCCAGGCACTATGCAACAAACTAAGGTAGACCAGCACTATCTTTCAGAGTCTTCCACGGGCACCTGCCTGACATCTGGGGGTGCTCAGTCGGTCAGGATGCTCCCAGGAGGTACAGAAGGACCTTCAGGATTTGTGGAGACAGTGCTCAGGTGCCTCCTGAGTCCATCACGTGGATGCTCGAGGCCAGGACCAGAGTTAGAAGGCAAATGGGCAACTGAGGTGCCTCTGAGTCCCAGCTTCAAACGGCTGGCCTGGCTTCTCTCCAGCCACTGCCCTCTCCTCTCCCTGGCCCCCTCAACATTCAGGATTCTGTTCCTTCTGTGCCTTGCTGACCTCCTGACTCTTCCATGTCACTCATTAACCATGGTCTGGCAGCTCTTGAGCACCCCACCCCTCCCCCACAACCTCCAGGCCAAACCCACAAGCCAAGAATCTGATTGGTCCAGCTCATCTCCTGAGACCAGCCCCCACACAACTTGTATCTGGGGCCAGCCTATCAGAGGGCGGCCCTTGGTCTGTGCTCCTTCCCTAGTCCAATCAGCCGTGGCAGCAGAGCCTGGGGGTCGGCACTATCTCCCAACAGAAGCAATCTGGACCAAGCACTGGGCAGGGCAGTGGCAATAACTTGGGCTCCCATCCCAGGTCGGCCACTGGGTGTGTGACCTCCAGCAACGCACTCAACCTCTCTGAGCCTCAGTTTCTCCTCACATCATTGGACTTTGGGCAGGATTCTATGAGAGCTGGGAGCAAACGGAGCACTTGGTACATAGAAGTGGTCAAGATTAGCGTCGTCATTGGGATTTTGTCCTTAGGGCTCTGTCTTGGGTGTGTGAGGGAAGGAGTTCCAGTGGCCCAGCTGCGTCTTAGGGCTCACGGTGCCTCCCATTTCTTCCCAGGACAGGACACGAAAGGGGGTGGCACGCCCACAGACTCTGAGGGCCTCCGGAGCCCAGAGCACCCCGTGCTCCCACAGCTCCCACGCCGTCCGCGGCTCCTGGATAAGGACCGAGGGACCAGCGAGGAAGGGGCCGCGGGGCCTGTGGAGGGGAGCAGCGGCCCTGGACGCGCTGCGGGGGACGAGCAGATGCCGGAGGACCCCCTCGCCGATTCCTCCACCGAGGCCTCAGCGGCGCCCACCACCCAGGCCGATGGCCCCGCTGGCTCCCAGGCCAGTCAGGAGCCCAAGCTGGCGCCCTGCGGGGTCCCCAACATCGGCTTTGTGGGCGAGCCCCCGCCTTACGCCCCACCCGACCCCAAGGCCGTGCACCTGCTCTACCCTCCCTTCCCCCAGGTGCCGGTGCTGTTCCAGCCCGGGCCCTCGCCCCAGGCCCTGTACTCGCCACCGCCCGCGGCCACGCCCCTGTACTCTGCTGGGTCCTCACCGCCGCTGCCCCTCTTCTCGCCCTCTGCCGCTGGAGGAGGAGGCACCTTCCCCTTCCCCATGGTGAGTGGGGCCCACGGCCCTGGCAGTGTGGGCAGGGGTCGGGCCTGCGCCGCCCTTCAATCTTCCCTCCCTCCCTCTCTCCCTCCCTCCCTCATCTGTTGTATCAGCACGGGTCTGGGCCGTTTCTGGGCACACAGCGGGCTGTCCGGTGGGGGAGGCTGGAACCCAAGATGAGAGGTTACTGCTACTGGTGCAGAGGGGCCTTCTGTGCCTGGAAGAGGAAAGGGCTACCTCTGCCTGGGGGGGCATGTGGGCCTGGAGGCCCCCCAGAGTGCCAGCATTGGAGCTGGGTTTTGCAGGATACATAGGAGGGTGCAGGCAGGGAAGCGAGGAAAGGGCCTCCAGGTCAAGGCTGGTGTGTTCTGAGAATGTTGGGTTTGTTCAGCTTATCAGGGAGAGATGGGTAAGGTGGGATCCATTGTGAGGGGCCAGGGGCTTTGGGTGGGTGGGAGTAACCTGATTAGATTTTCATAAAAACAGA
Organism: Dugong dugon; assembly: GCA_030035585.1. Taxonomy (NCBI): domain Eukaryota; kingdom Metazoa; phylum Chordata; class Mammalia; order Sirenia; family Dugongidae; genus Dugong; species Dugong dugon. The sequence continues at coordinate 76,189,244 of CM057471.1, forward strand.
ACAAACAATAAATCCCTGAGAGATTGGAGGACCCCGGGGGAGTCCAGTGAGGATGATGTAGACCCCCTGTGGCTGGATGGATTGAGCAGTTTGTAGAGGACTGAACTACAGATGGCTGGGGGCTGAGCAACTGATGGGATGGGGGAGCGAGAGGGTAGAAGGAGTGCCATGACCCGACCCTCAGTGACCCACAGTCACACTAGGTGTGGCGGGTGGGAGGGTGGTGGATGGTGTGACCCTCCCATGGCCCTCGACAGCCGTGTCCTCCACAGACTGCACCCATCTCTGAACCTCAGCTGCCTCATGCCGGCAGTGTTGGAGGCTTGGGCCGGCTTCCTCACTGTGGTGTGGGCTCTGCCTCCACAGTATAACAGCCCGGTGGCAGGCATGCCAGCCCCTGCCACTGTGGAGCACAGGCCGCTGCCCAAGGATTACATGATGGAGTCTGTGCTGGTGACCCTCTTCTGCTGCCTCCTTACTGGGCTCATTGCCATTGTCTACTCCCACGAGGTAGGTGGGGCAGGGGCAGGCCCTGGGTACAGCCCCCGCACCATGCAGCCACCGGTGACCCCAGATAGGGGTCTGCAGAGCCACTGTCCCAGGAACAGGGACTCTGGTATTTCTCCCTCAGGAGAGGGTAGGAATTGGGAAATCAGTGCCCAACTGTCAGTGGGTCCTAGCCCCTCTTATATGGGCACCTCCTCCCTTCTCCTGTCTCTGCCCCTTAACCACTCAGGATCTGCTCCAGAAAGCTCTGCTGAAACTATTCATGGTAAAGGTGTGAATGACTGATAAGGCCCAAAGTGCTGCGCATCCCAGTAACAGGATACAGTTCTGCCCATCCATCCATCCACCCATCCATCCATCCATCCATCCACCCATCCATCCATCCATCCATCCACCCATCCATCCACCCATCCATCCATCCATCCATCCATCCATCCATCCACTCATCTCTTCAACTACTTCCAAATATCCATTTATCTAGCACCCATCTGTCTACTCACCCACTCATTCATGCATTTATCCATCCATCCATCCATTCCTCTATTCATCTATCTACTCATTCATTCACCCACCATCAATCCACCTTCATCTATCTAGCTAACTACCTACCCGACAGTCTACTTCCCCAGCTATTTATCCATCAATCCATCTATTCATCCATCTATCTACTCACTCATCTGTCTACTCACCTATCTGCTCATCCTTATCTATTCATCTCCCACCCACCCATCCATCTACCTACCATCTCTCTAGTCTCCATCCATCCATCCATCCATTCATCCATCAATCTTCCCTTCCTTCTGTTATTGACCATATGCCAGGCACAGGGTCATGCCCTGGGGATACAGTGATGTCATTCTAATATACACAGAAGTAAAAAAGCCTCTGGGGGCCTTTGCTCAAGGCTGATGGCCAGGGAGGCCACAGCCCTGACTTCCCTCTGCTGGCCAAGCTCCCCAGTCATAAGAAATCCAGGACTGTGGGGGAGAAGGCAGCTTTCAGGACAGCTTAATGGTCAAGAAAGAGACTCTGTAGGCAAACTACTTGCCTGTGAATTGTGGCTCCATCACTAGCTGTGTGGCCCTGGGAAGTTCATTTATAACCTCTCTGGGCCTTTGTTTCCTCATCTGCAAAGTGAGGGCAACAAAGATCCCACCCTCAGGGTTGTTGTGAGGATGGTAGATGAGATGGAGGGTATAAACCAGTGCCCAGGGGCCAGCAGCCACCACCTCCATCACTCCTCCTCCCCTTGACCTTATCACTCACTAGCTGTGAGGGCTGGGCAGGTCCCTAAACTTCTCAGTGTGTCGGTTTTTCAGTCTGTAAAATGGGATTCACAATCCCCTGCCTTCCTCAAGGCGGGAACTTGGCCTGGATGGTGTCACGCCAAAGGGAGAGGGGCTCTGGTCTACTCACCCCTTGCCCTCCCCTGTCTCGTTGCAGACACGCGCAGCCCTGAGCAGGGGTGACCTGGCCCAGGCCGAGGAGGCCTCACGGAAGGCCCGCTCACTCGTGCTCTTCAGCCTTCTCTTTGGGGTCTTCGTGTCCACCAGCTGGGTCATCTACGTGGTGGTGGCACTCTACCTCCCCTGAGGGCTGGAGGCTCTTGCCCGGATACCCAGGGGTACCTGGCCTGGCCAGACTCTTTCTGTGGACTCCGGTCCTTGCCAGCGGACAGCTGTTGCCTACAGGGGGAACCAGGGGCCAGAAGACGATGGGCTCTGCAGCCCTCTGCAGCCATGTGGCTGGGCCGCAACCCCCACAGATAGCCCAGGGGCCCAGGCCCAGTTGTGGGAGGGCACCCACTGGAGCCCTGTTTCCTAGACACCTCCGCCTGAAGTCTCCTGGGGACTGTCCTGAAAGGCCCATGGCCCTGCCTTTGCCTTCACTTCCAGTGGACTGTCAGAGGGACAAGAGCCCCAGTGTCCTCAGAGCCCTCTGGCAAGGACACTGCAAACTCCCCCTTCCCCCTTCTCCAGCCCAGCTTGGTAGATGGCCCCGGGCAGAGCTGTCAGTATTTATTTTTCCCTGTGGGAGAGTTGAGGGGCCCTATCTCTTGGTCCAGGGCTTTCTGCTACCACTGAGTCATCATCTCTCCCTGGTAGCTCCTGGCTAGTTGGTCCCCATCCCAGCACATCCCAGGAGACAGGGTCTTTCATGCTGAAACCAAAGCCATTATTATGGTCAATAAACATAAGCGACACCCTGTGCAGAGCTCCATGTGGCTGCTTCCGGGACATTGCTACCTCTTGGCTCACTTCCAGGTGGGCGGCAACATCTGCCCACAGCTGCCCTCTCAAGATGCCCTTAGACGCCCCAGCCAGGATCTGTTTGTTGCTCACACTTGCAGCTCTACCAAGACGTGACACCTCTTCTCCCTGGACCCACTTCTTCTGGGGCTGCTTTTCTAGAAACTTCTCTCTCCCCTCCTCATTGCCTCCTGGCTTCTGCTTACTATCAGTCTCTGCAGGTCTTTCAGCTTCTGCCCCGCCCCATCTGATCTCTCTGCTCAATTCTCAAGTCCCTAATTTTGTTGCCTAAAGATGGAGGATAAGCTGGGACCCCCATTTGGAGACAGCCACCCTAACTGGGGAGTGCTCTCATCCCAGGTCACCCCCAAGGCTGCTGGCCAGCCTGTAGGGCTATAGATTGGTGCCCTTTCATCAGATGCCAGGAGCCTGGGCCAGTCAGCTGTGGTCCTGAGAACGTCCCTCCATTTTAACAAGATTCAAAACCATAAGCAGAGACAGAGAAGGAGAGGGACACCTGGGAACTGTGATCCTGGTGAAACTCTGCAGCTTCCCAGTAGGGGGCACTGTAATTGGCCAGCAACTTTCTTGGCTTGTCCAGTCTCTGGCCCTTTCAACAAGTTTCCCATTTCTTGAAGAAGTTGGGTTTTCCCCATCTGTAAAATAGGGCAATAACACAACCTGCCCCCTGGAATTACAGAGTGGACTCATTGAGATAATCCCGTGGGTGTTCAAAGGTGACCGGAGAGTAAGGGTTTTACCCTGAGCTCCAGGACAGCCTGGAACCTCCCAGCCAGCAGAGACGGGAATTGGTTAATGGGCATTTTCCTGGGGAGTGGTCCAAAGCTTTCAGTAGATGACTCACCAAGATTAAAAACCATCTACAGAACTTAAGAGAGAAGGGAAGGGGGCCGGGCAGAGCTGTAAAAGATTGACAGCTCAAGTTCCAGCAGGTGTTTTCTGAGTGCCTACTGTGCGCTGCTCAGAGCCATGGCACTGGGAGCCCAAGCAGGAGGACATCCTGCCCCAGCTCTTGAGGTGCCCAGAGAAGCTGGAGAGAAAGGAAATGAGGAAGTGATGAGCAACAATGCTTGGAGCTCGTGAGGTGGCTTTGTGTTCCAGGACACAGGGCTGGTCCAGAATTAGGGAACTCAACACTAAAATGCATGCTAGCTACAAACAGGAGGAAACCATTTTTTAGTGGATGAATAGATGCCACAGAGTATTTGATAAAAACTCAACAGCCACAGCTATCCCTACTAAGTTCTTAAGTAAAATCATAATTGAAAGAAATCACCTAGACCAGTGCTTCTCAAACTTTTAAGGGTATATGAATCACCCAGGGATCTTGTTAAAATGCAGATTCTGATTCAGTAAGTAGGGCCTCAGATTCTGTATTTCTAATGAGCTCCTAGGTGTTGCTGAAGCTGGTACAGGAACCAACAGCAAATGGCACACTAAGTGGGAAATTACTAAAACTGGTAAAAACCATTAAAACCAGCATCAAACTAGGGATGCCCCTAATGTCTCTACTATTCAACATTGTTTTGAGGTTCTAGCTAATGTAAAAAACAAGGTAGTGAAATTTGTAGTTTAAAAAGGAGAAGAGATAAGATGACTCTTGGACTAGAATATCCAGGTGTCACTGAAAAACACTTAGAACAGTGACAACCAGTTAAAAGTGGAAAAACTTAAAATCTAACTCCCTACAGCGGCAAAACAGTAAAACCTAAGAATAAATTTAACAAGAAAGCTGTGAGACCCCAAAAAGGAAATGGTTTTTAAAATTACCAAAAGACAAGGGGGAAAAAAAAGAGATGAATAAAATTTCTGACAAGAAGATGTAATGTCATTAAAATATCTATCCTTCTTAAGTATAAATTTAATGTAATTCTAACAAGAAGACCAAGTTTTCAAAAATTTGACAAAATATTTTAAAAAATTAATATGAAAAGTATGCAAAACTTGCCAATTTTTTAGAAGTTTAATAAGGGGAAATTTCTTCACTAGATAGTCAAACTTTTCATAAAGCTAAAATAATAAAAACAGTATGGCATTGACACAGAGATAGACAAATAGATCAGTGAAAAATAATAAAGTCCAGAAACCATTCCAAGTATATATGAGAAGTTAATATAGGATAAAAATGGTATTCTAATTGAGTGATTCAAGGAAGGTTCACAAAAAACATCCGCACAGTTGGCTATCTGGCTGGAAAAAATACTCTCCTTATATTGTATATAAAATATAATTCCAAATGGATTAAAGAGTTAAGTATAAAGCTAGTAAAAATAGAAGAAAGTCTAGGAGAATATTTGTATAGCTTTCGGGTGCTGGGGCAGTATGGAGAGGGGAGGCCCCTGACGTTCTGGAAAGCCATAGAGAGAAAGACTAATAGCTTTGAGTCCTATATATTGGAAAAGTGCAGATTTAAGCCATGAGACATGATTTTTATTCACTGAATTGGAAAGCAATTAGAACTTGAATACATCCGGAGCTGGCAAAGGGCTGAAGACACAGACCCTCTCGTTCATTACCGGTAGGGTGTGTATTGCCACAATCTTTGTGGAAAGTAGACTAATGTTGTCTATTAATAATGTCTGCACCATATGCTTATATGCATATAAGTGCAAGGAACGAGGTCTGGAAGGATAGATTCCTCACGATTGACAGTGGCTGCCTTTGGGACGAGGAGCGTTTGCGTAATACACTGAATTTTAAAATATGGATGTATTCATGCCTTAATTATGTAATTAAAAAATAACTGGAAAAAAAAATCCATGCCTTTTGACTAAGTAATCTCAGTTTTAGAATTCATAGTGGTGAGGAAGACAGACACAGTCTGTTTTCCTGGAATTTACAGTCCTGTGTGAAAGACAGATATTTATCAGATAGGGTAGTAACGAACTGTGCTGAAGTGCTGGGAAGGAGAGGTAGCTAGGGCAAATCAAATCTGAAATGCCCAGTGTAATGAGAAAAAAAATGCTGCAATGAAACTGTGATGCATTCTTGTTAAAATATGAAATGTACAAATATGTTCAAATGTAAAAGTTTGTGTCTTAGAATCACTATAATGTGAAATAGAGGTGTTTGACTTGAGAGTGATGAGGGAAAGCTTTCCCTGGGGAAGTGACTTCTGAGCTTTGGTTGTGAATACGTTAAAATCTAACGAGATGCTGCCAAACTGCATTCCAAAGTGGTTGCATCCGTTTGCATTCCCACCTGCAACAGATGGGCAGTCCAGTTACGCCACATCTCATCAATCCCTGGGCTTCTGGTAGGTAGGTAGTGGTATTTCAGTGTGGTTTTAATTTGCATTTCTCTGATGACTAAAGATCTTGAAGCGTTTATATGTTTATCAGCTATTTGAGTATATTTTTATGCCTGTTCAAGTCTTGTGCCCATTTCTATGCTGACTTGTTTTTGTCTTATTGATTTATATGAGTCCTATAGCAACTGGAATTCTGGAATGTTATAGTTATTGCAGTTACAGCAGATACCTTTTCCCACTAATAGTGTCTACGTTCACTCTCTTAATGGTGTCATCTGATGAAAAGTTCTCAATTTTAATGTAGTAAAACTTATCTTTTCCTTTCTTTAAGAAATCTTTCCCTACTCCTAGGTCATGAAGATGTTCTCTTCTAATTCTAGAAGCTTTATTGGTTTATTTTCACATTTAGATCTGCCACCCACCTGGGACAGATTCCAGGGGTCCACTGGTCTCTTCTTGCCCCCGTTATACTTCCTTAATTGTCATAGCTTGATAGTAAGTATTGATATTGGTAGATCAGATTCAAACACCATCTTTAACAGTCTTGGCCATTTTTAGCAATTCATATTTAGAATAAATTTTGACACAAAAAAAGTTGGGATTTGGACTGCGATTGCTTTAAGTCTATGGATTAATTTGGGGACAGTTGGCATCTTTACGTTGTTGAGTCTTCCAATACACGCATACATATAGTGGCTCTCCTTATTTAGTTAGGTCTTTAAATATTTTCCCTCAATATATTTTTTTAGTTTTATGTGTAGAAATCTCATGTCTTATGTTAGTATCTCTAGGTATTTGACTTTTTTGGTGCTATTATAAATATGATCATTTTATACTTCATTTTTGTTACTTGTTAGTATACAGAAATACAATTGATTTTCCATTGACTTTGTATCCAGCAATCTTTCTAAATTCTCCTATTTATTCTGATGACTTATCTGTAGATTCTATTGGATTTTCTATTTACACAATCTTATCATCTGTATATAATGACAGTTTTGTCTTCTTTGCCGATTCTCACTCCTTTTCTGTGTTTCTCGCGTTGCACTGGCCAGGATCTCCAGTGCAATGTTGAACAGACGTTCTGATAGTGGGCCATCTTGTCTTTTTCCCAACTTCAAAAGGAAGGAAGGCTTTCACCAGTTTCACTTTCAGCTGTGTGTATGCATATGGTCTCACACACACACACACACACACACACACACACACACACACACACACACACACACACACACACACCCTTTATCAGATTAGGAAGTTCCCACACACACACACACACACAAACACACACACACACGCCCTTTATCAGATTAGGAAGTTCCCTTCTATTCTTTCTTTTTTAATCATGAATGGATATTGAATTTAATCAAGTGCTTTTCATGCATGTATTGAGAACATTATGTATTCTGTTAATGTGGTTACTTACATTGATTTTCAATTGTTGAAATAACTTCTCATTCCTGGAATAAATCCATCTTGATCATGCTGTATTATCCTTTTAAAATATTACTAGATTTGGTTTGCTAATATTTTAGGATTTTTGCATATGTGTTTGAGTGAAACTGGCCTGTAGTTGTCATTCTCATTATATCCTTGTTATGGTTTAGGGTTACATTGGCATCATCAAATGGGTTGGAAAGTGTTTCAGATGTCCCTTTAAGTCTCTAATGATGTCTTTTGCCTTAAAGTCCCTTTTTTTGGTATTGATATAGCTATACCGTTTTTGGGGTGGGGGGGCTGTATTTGCAGTATATCCTTTGCCATTCTCCCCCCCCCGCCGTGGTCTTTCTGTTCTTGTGTCTCTTTGAGTCCCTGGTTGTTTATCATATGTGAAAAATAAATCATTTGATGCCTAGGATGATGTTACCTTCTTCCAGTGAGACTCTGCACTTGCCTGGAAGGTGCCAGGGGCCAACAAGCCAGGATCATCTTAATCCAGTTTCAGGGATGGTGATGATTTGAAGCTGGTTTCAGTCCCTGTTAGGCAGTATACTTGGAGTTCACCCTTACTCCCCAGGTGTACCTCCTTGGGGTCCCAGCTCAAAGCATGTTGAGTTCTGGACCCCTTTAAAAAAAAAATCCTTTTGTCAGAAGTGCCCCTCAGCTTCTCAGCCACCTCTTCAGGAATTGGCAGATACCCTTGAAGAAAATGTGGCCCCAAATGCCAGGCTCACATCCCTGGCTGTCTTCTTCTAGATCTTGGTCCAGTAATCCCTCACTCTTGCCAGCGCTCTGACTCAAGGCAGAGATTTTAAAACGTTTTGTACAGCTCCCCTAGCAGGATGGCTGGTCTGAATTACCAAGTCTGTTGTCACCAGAGTGGAAATGCTTTCTTATAAATTTTAGAATACACTTGTCAAAGACCGTATACAATCCTCTTACGTTTTTCTGTGGAATAGCTTTCAGCTTATAATCTAGGGGAGAATCGACATCTTTAAGAAAGTGAATCTTTCTACCCATGAATATATGTCTCTCTCAATTTATTAAATTCATCTAATGTCTTTTAATAGTCTTACAACTTTTTTCTATAGAAGTCTCACAGATCTCTTGTTGGATTTATTCCTAGTACCTTAAGACTATTACGGTGGTATCCTTTAAGAATTACATTTTCTAGTTGTTTGTATATTAGAATGTGTTTAATTTTTTATCTGATTTTATAGTCAGCCACCTTGACAAAATTTTCTATGTCTTGGTTACTTTTTTTCTACAGCACTGGCTAGTGTCTCCAGTACAACAATGAACAAACATAGTGGTAGTGGACGGGATTCTTACCTTACTTCTGACTTTAAAGGGAATGTTTTGAATATTTTACTATTAAATATGTTTGCATAGGATTTGGGAAGACAATCTTTATCAGATTAAGGACGTTTTCTATTTCTCGTTAACTAAGAGTTCCTTTTTTAAAAAATGATCAATGGGTGTTGCCCTCTTAATAAAAGGCTTTTCTGTGTCTATTGAGGTGATCATATTGTTTTCTTTCTTTAATCTATTAATGTGGTATATTCAGGAGAGTCTAGACTATGTTGTGAAAATAAACCCTGAAATCTCGGTGGCTTAGCACAAGGGATCATTTTTCTTTCACGTAAAGCCCAGTGTCCGTCCAGGTTCCCTCTCGTTGGGATTCTTGCCATCTCCATCCCTGGATTCTGAGTGTGCCAGGGCAGGGAAAGAATGAGCATGGAGGCGGTGCACCAGTTCTTAAATCCCCGGGACAAGATGACACGTATGTCTGTCCCTCAGATTTCACAGACCTAACGTGCCCAGGAAGAGAGGAACCTGACACAGGGAAGCACGAACATCTAGCATCCGGACTAAATTCCGTTCATTATGTTACTAGTATCACTCCATCCTTGCATTTGTGAGAGAAACTCAACTTGGTTGCTGGTTTTGGGTTGCTAAAATTATTTGAGAAGTTTTCCATCAGTATTCATAAACAAGACTGCCCTGTGGGTTTTCTTGTGCTGTTCTTGTCTGGTTTTGATGTCAAGGTTATATTTGACACATAAAATGGGTTGAGAAGTGTTTTGCCTTTTTCTGTTCTCAGGGGGAGTTTGTGTAAGATTGAAATGACCTTTTTGTTCCTTGAGTGTTTGCCACAACTACCTGTTAAACCTGTCCGATGTTTGTGGGTGGATTTCAAGCTCAGATTTAATTTCTTCAGTGTTAAGAGCCTCCTCTTTTCAGCACCTATCACGGCTGTAATATTTCACTTGTGCAGTTGTCTGATTAAGAGAACTGAGTGAGGTGAAGCTACTGGGGAAGTGCTCAATAAGCAGTACTGGTGGCCACAGCTCACCAGACACTGCCCCAGGGGTCACCTAACTGAACCTTCCCAAGAGCTTATGAGGTAGACGCTGTGGAACAGAGAAGGGAAGTCACGTGTGGGACCATCAGCTCTGCCCCTTCGTGCGGCAGTGCCACTGGGGTCTCTTCACCTGGAGGCCACACTGCTGTGGTCCTGGGTCCAGGCACACACCCATCCAAGCCTCCTGGGTCGCTGGCTAAGCATACAGATTCCCGGGCCCTGGATACTCTTCCCCAACCTCCGAGCAGCCCCCCAGTTACGAACACCAGGGTTTGAGTTGCAGCAGCTTCGTCCTGCGGCCCTGGTTGGAAAGCACAGGTCCCCGCCTGGCCTGTCACCTCTCTGGGGAAGCGTTGGGGCTAGATCAGCCTGGTTCTTGATGTTGTTGGCTGGTGGGGGAAATGGGAGTGGAGGACACGGGAACGCCTGGTCTCTCTCTCTGCACCTTGGTGTGCTCATTGGTCAAACAGGACAACAGTAAATAATGGGAGAAACTGAAGACAAGTGGTTAAGCAATTTGCCCAAGGACAGAGCTAGCAAATGAGAGAACCAGGAAGGCTTTTAGTGCACTCCACAGGCTAATGTGGGGCTCAAGGATGAATAAGTGTGACCACCCAGGAATACCTGCCCCTTCCCCCACTTCAAAGGATAGAGCAAACAGCCTGTTGTGCAGCGCAGTTGCACCGGCCCCTCTGCAGCCAGGGGCACCCGAGCAAAGGGGGAAGCTCGAACCCCCAGGAAGCAACAGGCAAAGTTGGGCCCAAGCCTCTGAGCACTGCCTGTGGGTACACTTTCAAAGACAGGAATTTAGGGGCACTGAAAGGCAGCTCTAGACAACCTGTGCCCCCTGAAGTTCCACCCTCAGAAATGCAAGTTTTCATCAGGATGCCAGGGGTGGTGGTGGTGGTACAACTCTTATGCATCAACCCACTTCTACAGCACATGCGACCTGGGAGAAAAAGTTCTGGAAAGGAGCTGATGCTGGTGGTATCTGTTCCACTCTACCCTGACAACAGCAATGGGTCTGGGGACTGGGACAAATGTCCTGCACAAAGGAGCCAGGGGGCTGGGTCCTACTGCTGTTTCTGCTCCAGGGCCACTGCCCTTCTCTGGCCAGCAGCACCTGTGCCCCCGGGCTGCATGAGAAGGTGAGAGAGGCGAGGCCAGCATAGGCACCGTGGACTGTCCCTTAACTGCACACATGCTGCTTGCAGGGCAGACACGGTCACCAGGCGGGGAGGGGCTTTCATCTGTGTTTATTTTCTCATATAAAAGTTACACGTTTGAAATGTCTGCAGGAAGATGCCACTATTGGGTGGGTTAGTTGGGGGATATATATTACAGTGTAACACTTGGGAAGGGTGGGGGACAGCCAGAGAGGGAGATGCTTCTTGGAATTGGGGTTCAATTTAGACATGGGTGTGCCTGCCCTTTCCCTGGCTTCCCCCACACCTGCCAGGTAAGAACTGACTTTTTTCTACAGGGAACCAAATGATCTTGAGCAGGTCTGTCCGTAAAGATTGATTCCCACACCCCCCCAACCCAAGAAACTGACAAATCACAGCCAAGGCTGCAGCACTGTGCAGTGGAATTTGGCAACTGCCAGAGCCAAGAGGGCGTCTTTTAATGAGGCACAGGGCGGGGAAGCTTGTCAGCCAATAAGTTAACGCGCACACGTTACACCTCATCATCTTCGTACAGCCAGTCAAGCTCGGGCCCACCCGGGCCTGCCGCCTGGGGCCTAGATGGCTACTCAGACCCCACGGGCTCCCAGGGAGGGGTGGACCCGGGGCCTCTGCACAGGCACAAGGTCTGTTCTGAATTAAAGGAGGTGAAGAGCTCTCCTTCCCCTTCTAGCTCCTGACAGCGAACAAGACGGCCTGTGAAGACTGACTGCAGACACGAGTCAGCCTACTGAATGGGTGTGGGCGGGCTGTTTTTGAGGCTGAAACACAGCATTCATATTTCCTGTGCTATAGAAGGCGACTCCTAGGGGTTCTCAAAAACGCAGGGAGAATTTGAATTTGCACAACCCAGGGTCCCGTGTGCATAGCGTCCCTCACACATGCACACACACAGGCGAACACACACACAGCAGCATTCAACAGAGCTGGGCAAAAGGCGGGACGCAAGATGGGAAGGGAGTCGAAAAGACTGAAATGAAGGGACTTAAAAAAAAAAGAGGAAACAACCTAAAACCCAACCCCTACACACAATACTGTTAATAAACGAGTGACTCCACACACACACGCACACACACGCTTTAAATAATAAAGTGACACGTTCCGGCCTGCAGCCGGCAGCATTGCCGCCAGAGGTGGATTTCAACTGACAATTCAGAGATTTCTTCCTCTCTATATACAGGAAAACACAGAAGATGAAAAAAACCTGCCCAAATCTTTTTTCTTGATAAAAGCTGCTCAAAATCCCACAGAAGACTCAAGGGTGACACGGTTGTTTCTTTAAAAAAAAAAAAAAAAAAATCTTCTAGTCAACAGATGTTACTTTCTACTCCCTTTCTTTGTTCTGTTTAAACTGGGCTAAGCACAGTTAGATCCTGGGCAATTGCTTGACCGTGTCCTAAACCCAGGAGAAGTGAGCACTCGTTCATGCAAAAAAGGACCTGGGGTGGGGTAGGGAGGCAAAAGGCCCAACATGAGATGCAGCACATCTGGATTCCGGCCGGCATGCTGGCGGAGGCCCACCTCTTGCTGGCATGGAGGGCCAGAAGGGGACGTGGAAGTCTCGCTGTGGGCCCAGGGTCCCGCTTGCAAACCTAGCCTCGGATTGTCAATCTCAGCAGTGAGGATGGTTTTTAACTAGGCGGATGGAGACAGCCCCTGTTCTTGGAAATGCTTCTGCCAGACGAGAAAGAAACTCTGCAGACTGGTTGGAGGGCTGTGGCTGGCTGGCCTCCGAGGCACCTCCACAGCCAGGCCTCAAGGGCCTCTGTTTGGCCTCTCAGAGACGCCCCATCTTTCCCAAGGGAGAGCTGACAGCACTGGCAGAAAGGCCTGGTGAGCTGAGGAGGAACCATTCTGGATCTCCCAGGGTGGGGCGAGGTCAGAGGGAAGCCTCTGGGACCGGAGTTGCGGGGCACAGGGTAGAGTTTAAGGCACACAGCAAGCAACAGACACAACAGAAGAGGGGGTCTGCGGGCTTCTTCCCGGGACAGAAATGCTCCTCCATGTTCCCCTCTCTCTGGATTAGCCCACCAACAGCTACCACCCAGCTCAGAAAAGTTAAAGACTCCCAGCAATAAAAAAGTGTTTCTTTGATGGTAAAGTCCTCCCTTTTCCAACCTCTTCTTCCCAGCTCCCCAAAGTACTTCTGAGAGTGGCTGATGGAAAACTGTCAAATTACGGGCAGAGGGGCCCAATGGAGTGGGGTGGGGGAGACACTAAGGTGCTACAAGGTGACAGAGGCTGCCACTGCTCACCACCCAGCGAAGGGGCGGCCCATAGGTGCAGCAGGACAGTTCTGAAAACCAGTACCGTGATGAGGGGTTGCTGAAACGCCACCTGCCACACCTCTCTGGGCCAGGCGAAAGCGCACACCATTCTCCATTCCAGAAAGCAGAGAATGGAAAGTGAAAGGGGCCTCCCCTGATCCTCTCTGCTCTTGGCCCACCCCTGAGTCTCCCTCCACCCTAGCTCATCTGGAAGGCAGCTATCCCGTGGGGTCCTGCTGAGCCTCTGCTCACATGTCCCTCAGAACATGCAGACTGCCAGCTGAGGGAAGCTGCGGAGCCCTCTATTCCTCATCCTGCTGATGCCAACTCTGTGCCACTCCCAGGCTGGAGGGGCATGGGCGGGAGGGGGAGAGGGAAAGAGAAGTGAAAGCAGAAAAAATTAAAAATAAGGAAACCACCAGTTCACAAATCAGTCCTAACACCTGCCAGGTGGGCTCCTCTGTGGGCCGTAGGGTCTGCTCCTGCAGAGGAGGGAGGGTGGGAAGCTGCCAGCAGGCTCTGGCTCTGGCCCCGTCATCACACCAGAGGCCTGGCCGGGCCTGGGGCTCCGAGGCCCAGATACTCGCAGCCTGCTCGGGGAGAGGGACTGCCGCCGTGCACCAGGTCCAAAGTCTCGTCCGGTCTCGGAGCTGCCTGCTGCGCCTCTCTTGAGCATTCTCCTCGCTCACGCACCTGTTCCTAGGTTTTCTCTTCTCGGTCTGTTTTTCTCCTTGTTATGTTCCGGGGTTTGATTTTCAGAGAGAGTTCCCATAGGGCCTCCTCAGCCAGGTGGTCACTGAAGTCATTGAAGAAGTTTACAATGTCATCGTTTCTCCGGATGTCATAGTGTCTGGGGAGGGGAGGCAGTCAGTGAGAGCCAGTGTGGGTGGAGGGGGCCAGAGACCCCTGCTCAAGCCCTGCTCTGCCACTCCCCAGCTGTGAGGACCCACCACCCACTTGTGTAAAATGGGGAGCGGTTCCTACTCTGAAGCACTGCTGCGAGGATGTAAGAAGAGCTGGAGCAGCACTTGGAGACCAGCCCCAAACAAGCTCAGGCACTACTCTGATAACTTGAGCCAGCTCAGGACTCACAGCAAGGGCTGTCGGGGGGTTCCTGCATGGGGCAGGACACTGGCTAGTTCTGACCCACTGCAGTGGGGCACCTTGTCCCTAATCTGACTTGGTCTGGAATAGCCTCAAGATGACTCCCTCTTGGAGCACGACCCTTGAGCCAGGCCTATGCTGAATGCCAGTGCACCCTCACAGCAAACTGACGAGGCAAGGGCCACTCATGTCCACATTTCATAGAGGAGGGAATTAGCACCAGAAACTACTAGCACCCAGACCACCAGCTGGACTCCAAAGCCAGTGCTCTCAACTGCCCCCCACAATGCCCCCCTGAGCAGTGCCCCTGCAGCTGGGCTCCCTGAACAGGGAAGGCTGCTGCCTGTTGGAGCTCCTTCCTTCTGAAGAGGCCTGGTTCCCCTCTGCACACCATGCCCCTGAGAGCCCACGCCTCCTTGGCCCACACTGCACACGCAGCCCAACACGGGGTGGGCTCTGCTGGGAATAAAGCAGCAGGGTGTGCTGGCTCCCCCTTGTGATGAGACGGGGCATCAGTTTCCAGGTCCGTGAAATGGAGGTGATAGGAGAAGCTTCCATTGCTGGGCCCTAGCCCTGCTCCAGATCCTGCGTGGAGCCCTTTAAGTGCACTTCGTCATATAATGCTGACAAAGCTCCAAGAAGCAGGGATCATATCCCCACTGAACAGATCAAGAGTCCCGTTGGGCCTTTTTAACTTCCCATCTCTGCTCAGATGCCTCAGGAGCTGTCTCTCCATGGACCTAAGCAGAGGGTTCAGGTGTGCCCCCTCACCACGCCCCCCCCCCCCCCGTGCCCCCAAAGGGCAACACTCACGCCTGCTGGAAGCACCGCATGCTGTCGAGGATGTTGAACTGCTGCCACCGTTTGGAGAAATTCACTTTTCCGTCAATATAGTCTGGGTTTCCCAGGTGAACAAAGGTGAGGTCCTGTAGAATCAGCCCCCTGGGAGGATGGAGAGGCCCAGTGACTAAAAAATAACTCCAGGGCCTAGTCCTTTGGGCTGGGCCTGAGCAGCTGCCAAAACCAAAGGGCAAGTCTGGGCTGAGGCTGCATGCTTTTTCCTCTGTTGAGTTACCGATTCATGAACTCTGGATCCATGACGGCCTGCTGGATTCCTGGGAAGCCAGGCCAGGGCCTCGGAGGAGCTGCTAAGGCCCCAACTGCTAAAGAAGAGGCCCTCACGCCTCTGTCCATGTGTGCCAGCAAACTGAATGTGGCTGCAGTGTATGTATGCACAGTTGGGGCAGCTGATGTAAAATCAGTACATGAACAGTAAAAAAAACAATAAAACCCCAAACCGGCGGGGAGGGGCCCTCTTCATTCATAGGTAGAGTAAGTTGTTTTAAAATACAAATGACGTGAGGTCAAACAAGTAAAGATGCGGGAATAGCTCTTCCACTGAGAGAGCTCAGCCTGAGTGACACGGGTGACACTCTCTCAGGACCCCAGATGTCGATCCCCTAATGGGACAACAAGTTAAAGCTCAGTGCGGGCAGCAAGCTAGGAAGCAAGAAGAGGGCATTGGCTAAAAGCAGATCAGTGTCCTCAAGAGTGAAGACCTCCAAGCCAGGCCCGACTCTGAGACATGTTCCATCAAGCACTTGGCCCAGGGACACTGCTGAATCTTCCACCCCCTTCTTGGAGATTCACAATGTCTGTTAGTATATTTAAAGGCTCTGATAAGTCCTGCAAGGAAGAAATCTGCTTAGCTTAGATTATTCCACTGTTGCCCAACCTTATGTGACCATGGGAGCCTTTTCCAGGAAACATGTATTTACTCCATGCCAAGGCCCACACTTTGGGAGATGCTCTCTGACCTTCTTTATACCAAGTGCTCTTGGGCTCCCTGGGGGTGACTGCCAAGGTTGAGGAACACTGGAATATAGCATGATGCCATTTGTGGGGAAGAGAAGAGAAGCTAGATAGCTGCACACATACTGCCTGAACATGCTCCCTGGCAGATTACAGAAGGAAATGCGAGTAGGTCTGGAAAGCGAAGGCGAGACAGGAACTTTTTCACTTGACCCTTTGTTTCTGTTTAACTTGTACTACAAGGAGCATGTTTTAGTTTTAGAGTTAAAAATAAAAGTACAAACATCTTAGATGAAAACCCTTAAGTGAGAGTTTCTCTGAGGGAATCCAATATATACTCCCCTGAGCAACACGCGGGTGGCAGGACAGGGCAAGGAAGGAGCTACTCACAGGTATGGGATGCAGGGAGGCTCCACCTCTGAGAGGGCTGCCCGGTAGGCGCGGAAGGAGGACGAGCTGTCAATTAACGTGCAGTACTCGGCCAGGCCCTGGTCAGGACAAAGTTATGTGAGTGCTGGGACAGTGCTCAGTGGACAGGGCCCCACTCCTCCTCGCTGGCCAACTGGTCAAT
The DNA here is from genome assembly GCA_030035585.1 of Dugong dugon. Lineage (NCBI taxonomy): Eukaryota > Metazoa > Chordata > Mammalia > Sirenia > Dugongidae > Dugong > Dugong dugon. Next base: position 76,206,014 of record CM057471.1, read on the forward strand.
CACCCTTCCACCCTACATTCACTGAGTGCCCACACACGTGACACCATGACAGACTGCGCTGTGTCCACGGGCCAGCAGGGATTTGGGCTCTTTTCCCTGGTGTCAGCTGCACTCCTAGCTGCAGGGGACTGCAGGGCCTTTTCTGGAGAAATATTCCAAGGGTTCCTTGTGCTTGGCCAGAATCATCTCTGAATCACTGGCACCCACAGTGTGTGCAGACACTGACAGAAGGGCTTCTTGCTTGGTGAAGAAGTTCCACTCCACTCTCCATCCTGTAGCCCGGGTGAGCTTTCTAAAACAAACTGCAACAGGCCACTCCTGGCTCAAAGCCTTTCCTTTGCTCCTCACTGCTCTCAAAGTACAGTCAACCACAGGTGTCGAGGGGCCCTGGGGCCCATAACCTCACCCTCCAGTAGCGCTAAATGCCCCTCGCCTCCTGGATGTAGTCACCTATGAGACTAAGCTGATCCTGCCCCCTGCTCAGAACACCACTCTCCTGCCTTTTCACCTGTTAAGCCCCTCTTACAATGACATGCCACCTCCTCTAGGAAGGCTTCCTGTTTCCCCAGGATCTCTTTTCTGTAGGGCACTGTTTTATAATTGTCTCTTTGTGTATGCCTAGTGATATGACCCGAGTGGCTCAGCTGACACTCAGCCCAGCGGGCTTGGCCTCCCTTCTCAAGGACCATCCTCCCACATAAGGATAAAGGGCCCACTTCCTCAACAGGCTCCTTGAGGGCCTGGCAACAGGGAACTGGCCCTCCCACCACAGTGAGGTGGCCAAAATGGCCTCCTTTCCACTCCTTGAGGGTGCCAAGCTCCCACCTGTCCCCTGTATGGGCATCCCTCTGTCCCCTTGGACAGGAATTCTATTCCTTTCCCAGGAAACTCCTTCTTCATCTTTCAGGTCTTGGTGTGAATGGTACCATTCCCAGATGGGATTACAACCACAGGCATAGAGGTTAAGATATACAACACATATTTTGGGGGGACAATCCATAACATTCCACCCTTTGGCCTCCCCAAATTCATGTCTTTCCCACATGCAAAACACATTCACCCCATCACATCATCCTAAAAGTCTTAGATCAACTCTCCAAGTCCAAAATCTCATCTTCTGAATCATCAAAATCAAATATGGGTGAGACTTTAGGTGTAGTCCATCCCGGGGCAAAATTCCTCTTCGTCTGTGAACCTGGGAAATCTAGAGTACAAGTTATCTGTTTCCAAAGTACAATGGTGGAACAGGTCCAAGGCATTGGACATTTCTATTACAAATGGAAGAAACTGGAGAGAAAGAAAGGATAACAGGCACCAAGCAAATCCAAAACCCAGCAGAACATATTACATTGGCTCTCAAGGCTTGAAAATAATCCTCTGATCTCTGAGACTATCTGGGCAATGGCCCTGCCCTCTAGACTCTGGGTGTTGGTCATGCCCTCTGGGATGCCAACTCTGCTCCCTCGGCTATAGGCAGCCCCATTCTCCTACTCCATCTGAGTGGCAACCCCACCCTCTTGGCCCCAGCAGGACCCGCTCTTCTGCCCCTTGGGCATGGTGGCCCTGTACTCTCAGCTTTGGGCAGCAGCCTCATCCCCCGGTACATGTTAATGGCAGCCCCACGCTCCAGAACTGAGCTGGCGAAGATTAGACTCTTTGAAACCTAGAAGGCTGTGACCCCACCCTTTGAAACTGAGAAGGCCCTGCTTCTTGTGCTCCTTCAACAGTTCTGTTGATCTCCGAACTGCTCCAGGGATGGTCCTTTTCTCTTCCTGGAGGATAAATAACAGATGCATCTCCTTTGGCCTGTTTCCTATCTGTAGAATTCCAAGAGGCAGATGGCATTCTTTCCTTTTGTTCTTTCTCTGTACCCTTCAGTCTAAGCTGATGGGTTGTCTGCCGTAGTGGTTGGTTAGATCCATCAGTCACAGGCTTAATCTCTTTAACAAAAGATTGTGTAGCCACATTGTTGGTGAATACTCTAAAACACGTGTCCTTAGTTTTTATAACAGATTTTTCCAAATCTTTAAGTACTGTTTTCATTTTGTACAGTTCATTTTTAAGTCCATCTCTTTCCTCTCGCATTTTACCGTTAAGTGGCAAGGAGAAATCACGCGGCTCCTTTAAGATCTTGCTTATAAATCTCATCGGCCAGAGAGTTCATCACTTTCAAGTTCTACCTTCCACCAAACATTTGAACATAACTCAGACAAGTTCTCTGCCACTGCATAAAAGCATCGCCCTTCCTCCACTGTCCAATCACATGTTCATCATTTTCTTTTAAAGCTTCACCAGAAGCACATTTAAGCTTTGCATTTCTAGCGACATTCTGTTGCTGGTGCCATAAATATTTTCTAAGATGATAGAGACATTCTCTATAGCTCTCCTCACTTCCTTCTGAACCCTCACCAGAATTGCCTTTGACATCCGTCATTCTACCAACAGTTTCTTCAAGCCAGTCTTAGGCTTTTACTATTAGACACCTCAAAACTCTTCCAGCTCCTACCTATTACTCAATTCCAAAACTGCTTCTATATTTTTGATATCTGTTAAAGCAGCATCCCACTCCTGGTATCAAATTCTGTCTTAGTTATCTAGTGCTGCTATTACAGAAACACCACAAGTGGGTGCCTTTGATAAACAGAAATTTATTTTCTCACAGTTTAGGAGGCTAAAAGTTTGAATTCCGGGTGCTAGCTCTAGGGGAAGGCTTTCTCTTTCTCTCGGTTCTGGAGGAAGGTCCTTGTCTCTTTGGGCTTATGCTCCTGGGCAATCTTCACGTGGCTTGGTATCTCTCTTCCCCATCTCTGCTTTCTCACTTGCTTGCTTTTAATCTTTTTTATATCCCAAAAGAGACTGACTCAAGAGACACCCTACACTAATCCAGTTTCATTAACATAACAAAAGACAAAAACAAACACACAAAACCAAACCTACTGCCATAGAATCTATTCCAACTCATAGTGACCCTATAGGGCAGAGTAGAACTGCCCCATAGGGTTTCCAAGGCTGTAATCTTTATGGAAGCAAATTGCCACATCTTTCTCCCGTGGATTGGCCGGTGGATTCGAACCACTGACCTTTAGGTTAGCAGCTTAGTGCTTAACCACTGCAACACCAGGGCTTCTATAACAAAGACAACCCATTCCTAAATGAGATTATAACCATAGGCATAGAGGTTCAGATTTACAACATATATTTTGGGGACACAGTTTAATCCATAATCCTCCATCCTCTCTTTTGTACTTATCCCACAGAATTCACCACTGGATGTCTGTTCACTGTGAGTTCTCAATGCCTAATGCAGTGCCTGGCCCAGATCAGCTCCTCCAGAACCAAGGGCTCAAGGAATGAGCAGGTGAAGCTGGGACTCAGGTATGGTCTTGTGGCATAGGCCGGTTGTGACATTACCGCCCCAGAGCGAACCCTGAAGCCCCTCTGAGACCTGACAATTAGAGATGAGGAAACAACGGCAGGGGCCACACAGCTGACTGGTGACAGAGCAGGGACTCTATTCTAGTCCCAGCACCTTCTGACACAGCCAGCTCGCCTGAGTGCCAGGTGGGCCTCTCTACCCATGGGCATGAAGGGCCGGCCCCAGCTCACCTCTGAGGTCTGCTTCTGCCACTCCAGTCTGCGGATGGGCGCCGAGTCCAGCGCAGAGAGGATGGCCAGGTAGGAGTTGAAATTATTTAGTTTTCGTAAGTGCTGCAGAGAGAAGACAAGGCCTCGTGAGGGAGGTGGCAGGGCCAGGGAGGCCCAGGGCCTCCCGGGGCAGGGAGTGGTCACAGTTACCTTCATGATCTTGATGAACTTCAATAGCAGCCGTTCCCTGTCCTGGGCCTTTTCCTGTAACATGATTATTGACCGGACCCTGCAGAGACCAAGGGGGAAAAGAAGAGACAGCCACGCTGACTGGTGGTTCTGAAGGGGGTGGGCTGAGGTCCGACACCTGTGTCAGCTGGCCCTGAGCCTACACACTGATGCCCAGAGCTGTGCGGGGCCCCAAGTGCAGACCTAGTCACTGCTCCCAAGGAACCTATAGCATCCCAGAGACAGAGGCTAGGTGCTACGAAGAAATCTAGGGACCAACGCCACACAATATGAACAGGGATGCCCCGATTCTGCAGACAGTGGGAGGCTGTGGAGGATCAAGGCAGAGTCTTTCCTGACAAATCGTGACGATGACCCTGGGCATCTCTGGGGCTAGAAAAAGCTACTCAGAAGGCCTTAGGGCTGGCTTGGGGTAGATGAGCTGGCACGGGGATTAAGGGGGCATCTCGGCCAGCCACAAGGGAGGGAACAGCTGCTGGCAGCCTCTCAGAACAGCAGCAGCAACCAAAGCCAAAGCCAATACCAAAGGCCTGTATCGTTTGTGTCAAGTGTGCAGCAAAGACTCCCTTCCTGGTTTCATGGGGCCCACTAACAGACTCACTGAGGGGAAAGGCCGCCCTCCACTTTGTCCCATAAGCCCCGTAAAAGGGCACCTGCTTCAAGGATACCCTGAGGACCATGGTTCTGAAAAAACCACATCCACCCCTCCTCCTAGCCAGCCCCACTCTGTCAGGGTGTGCAGCCAGAGCTTCCTTACTCAACTCGGGGGCTGCGGTTGGAGGCCAGGCTCAGGGGCTGTGCGTGGTTTCAGTCTGCCCTAGAAACCACCACATCCTATTGGGCAAAACTTTAAACTGTATGATGGGTTGCTACTGCTGAGCACGCTTAGCGAATGACGTGCTTCTTGTGGTGGGAACAAAGCTGGGAAAATGGGAGATGACCCTGTTTTTCTCCAGTAAGCAGATCTCAGAGCACTTTGAAAATATCAGACCTTTCCCCTGGTGGCAGCAGTAGGGAAGGTTCTGCGGCAGCTTGAGGCTGTGGGGCTGACAGCTCAGACTGATCCTCTATTTAATGTCATGAGGCTGCAGGCACTTTTGATTTACATGTTGAAGAGCTAAGATTTCTGAATTATACTTTTGGGCTTCAATTCACCTTAAGAACTAAAGGCTAAATAAAATATTAATAAAACCCACGTCTTTGCTAACTGCTCTTCTCTTTCAGGCAGATTTAGTGTAAGGATGAGCCCTGACGACTGCCTGGCAACAGCTAGCGCAGGATGGCAAACAGTCTTCCTAACCCCCTGCCATCTATGACAGACATTACTAATCGATCCTGGCACTTTCCTCCCCTGCTGAGCCTCGGACTCCTCAACCAGTCCTCCAGGTGGCCACTTCCAACTCATGAGAGCTGACGTGCAAAGTGAGCCCATCCTGTCTCTGCTCTTGCTCTCTGCTGCCTACGGTTCACAATTAATGCCCACCAGGTCTCAGAATGGGGCTTGGAGGAACGGAAGGCTCTCTGTGAAGGAAAATACAGATGCCTATTGGAGGTGCTGCTATCAGAGACATGGGGCTCCGGCTGAGGCCCTTTCTTACCAGTAGGACATGTTGTTGAAGTGCTCAGTGAACTGGGTCAGGTTGGGGCTCTTCTCCTCATTTTGCTCTTTTGCCCAAAGCAAAACCTCGGGGATCTGAAAAAGGAAATAAATCAGATACAGCTGGAACCCTCTAGCTTTCCTTTGATGGGTAGTTTCTCTCACTTGGAGATGCCCACGGGGTGGGGCAGCCCCAGTGTTTGCACGAATCTACTCCCCCAGCACCATGTCCCTCCTTAACACCATACCTCTATTTTATAAAAGAGCTCAGCATCTAGCAGTGTCAGCTGCTCTGCTATTTCATGGCTGTGAAAGTCATGCAAGGTCCCCGGCCTGAAAGACAGAAGGTGGGAGAAGAGCAGTCAGGGGAGCTGAGCCAGCGCTGCACTTGCAGATGATCGAAGGAGCTGCACCCCAAGCCTCACTTCCCGACAGGAGAGTGGGCAACATCAGGGCCTTGTTGGAGGTCACACAGCAGTTCAGTGGCAAACAGGACCAGACCAGGGCACTGCTTTTCCTGGGACAATGCCATCCAACTTCCTCTCTCCTCTGCTGTGTGTCCTTCAGCTTCAGGAGCTGGGGAGACTGAGCTTTCCTTTTGAGTGCACGGACAGTTCAGGTGCCCAAGAACTGTCTGTCATTCACAGCCTGACCCCACTTCTAGGTGGTCAGTGCCAATGAGATGGCTGTGGGAACGGAGATATTGCCATATAAAGGAGCCAACATGCTCATTATCGAGGAGCTGATAAGTCAACAAACATTTACATCTGAAATTAAAATTCACCTTGGGAGTGGGGCAGAAAGGGCAGGCAACAGATGTAAAATCTTATACAAGGCCTTAGGAATGTTCTGGATGGCACAAGGCGGCTGGGCTAGAATTAATAACTGCCATGTTTGTTAGTGCCATGAAGATAATCAAGGGCTGACTACACCAGGAACTTATTCATTTACTTCCTGTCCTATTAAACCCCCCACAATCCCCTGCCACTTCATTTCCTAGTAAGAAGGTGACTCATCACACAAAATATGCCTCCCAGAGAAGAGCCCCAGCTTATGGGGAAAACCCATTGGGCTGTCCCAGAGGCACCTCATCACAGGAGGTGAGGCTGTGGGGCTGGGAAGGAGGGAGGGAAGGTAAACTGAGGAAAGAGGAATAAAAGGGCTGCTACTAGGGACTCCTCTTGCCAGAGGAGGCGGGGGTTGGAGAAGCAGGCCAAAGTCTAGGCCCAGAGAGCTCCCACCTGTTGGGGGCTGGGCCTGGGTCAGAACTCATGGCCACGTGGCTAGCTCCTCACCTGGCTGCTACTCCCCTGGCCGCCAGAGGCTGGTCGGAGTTGGCACACTTGAGCAACTTCTTCTGGTCCACCTTGTCCAGGATGTTCTTCCGGAGCACGCGGGCAAGGCTGAGCTCCCCATTGCACACCAAGCGGAAGACCAGCTCCATCAGCAGCTTCAAAATCTCTTCTGTCAACTCCACTAGGCTAAAGGGCCAAAGGGCCACAAGGTGAAGGGCAGGAACACAAGACCCAGGAAAAGTACTGCCGGCCACTGAGTCTGGGACTCAACTCAAACTCCAAAGGGCCACAGGGCCATGATCAACACAGAGTTGGGAAACCCCATGTGGGAAGAGAGTAAGGAAAAGACCTAGGGACAGCTGCCTGCCTGAGGCACACCCCAACTTTCTCTACCTAGCACTTACCATGTATTACAATGTCCCAGTTGTACACTCATTGACTGAGGTTACTGCCCGTGCCTTGAAGGCAGGGCCTATTTTGCTCACTACTGATTCTCCAGACCTAGTACAAGGACCCACTCAATATATATTTGTCAAATGAATGGAAATGGCAAGTGCACGTCAGAGGTGCAGAGAGATCGCTATGGAAATGCTGAGGAAGGAGGGTGAGGCTGCTGCCTCCACCCCGGCCTAGACTCCACTCAGCCTCCAACACTGCTAGTGGCTAAGAGCACGACCTACTGTGGACTCTGTCCTAAGCCGGGGTGGGAGGGATGGCCCCGGGACAGGTTCTAGCCTAGTCTAGGGTACACCCCACAAGAAAATCCAGGGCCCAGGCTTGGGCTAGTAACATTCTTCACTCTGCTCTAAAGAGGACAGTTTGTTCTCTCAAGGGGCTGAGACGGGGTTTGAATTCATGTTAAAGCAGGCCAGAGCAAGCAAGCCCTGTCCGGTGCTGGCAGGCAGGGCCCTGGCACGTGCCCTGGGACAAGCAGGGAAGTCCACACCACCCCACAGGCTTGAATTTCTCCCCCCAGGATCCCTGCTGGCGAAAGCACTCACCACAGCTCATCCACCACTCTCACCAGCACGAAGAACGTGTTCTTGCTGACACGGTTCTTGAATGTGTCAGCAAAGGGAGAAAATTTCTCATATGTGGAGCATGGGTTAAAGATAAACAGCCAATCCTCATGTGGTGGGGGGTGAATGTGGGGATTAACTTCTAGCTACTATTCACTGAGTGCTTACCATGTGCCAGGAGCCCTATGAGTAAGGCTTTCTCATCTGGAAATGTAGGCACAGGGATACTGAAGGACTATGCAAAGGCCTGGGGCTGCAAAGTGGGGTGTGAGTCCAAATCTGCCTAACCCCAAAGACTACACTCACCACTACCCTCTCCTGCCTTCAGAACTGTCTCTACTGTTATCATCCAGGCCTGGCTTTCTATGCAGTTTAATCCAGTTTCCTGTGAGCCTCAGGTAAGGGAAAGGTGATCAAAAACAAAACACCCTAATAGATTTATAAACCAGAGATGTCTTTTCTCCAGACTCTCTGCGTGAGTTTACATTCTAAGATCATTCTGTACGTAGCTGCTCGCAACCAGAGCCTCTGCAGGAACCTCCTTGGTCCTGTGGCCAGCTGTGGGTTGGCCACTCTCCTAGGGAGAAGGGGCTCTCATCTCCTAATGCCTCACCAGAGCACCAAAGAACACACCTGTGCCCTCTTCTCTACAGTAGCCCTTCACCCACCTGAAGACCTTGGCTCCTCCTCTAGGGTCCACACTTCTGATTGCACCCTACCTGCTTTCTAGCGATCCATGATCTTCTATGTCATGGCACTCAGGACGGGGGGCAGTGCACCAGCGTGCTCCACACAGCACAGAGGGCTCACTAGCCAGCATGCCCAGGAGCTAGATGCTACGACATTTCCACTAACACAGCCTGAAGCAGCCAGGCAAGGCAGAAGTTAAGAACCTAAGCACTGGAGTCAGAGCTTGGGGTGTGGCCATTAACCCACCCGGCAGCCACCTGGGTCAGCTACTTCACCTCTCTGAGCCTGAGTCTCCTCAATCACATAACAGGAAATCATAACGGTACCGAGATCACGGTGCTGTGGCTGAGTGAGACTGCATACGCAAACGCTCAGCATCAAGCTTGAGGCCAGCATGTTCTCAGGAAGGGCAAATTTCTAATATTCACTGAGCCAGCTGTGGGGTAGGTGCTTTGAGTAACAGAACATGTGAAGCTGGAGGAAATCTAAGTCTCTGCAAAGGGGAACTTTCCACTTGAGCCTTGACAGATCAGGAAATCTAAGGGAGGAGGACAAGGGGAGAAGGAGCAGGCAGAAAGGTCTGGATGGAGACACTGACCCTAGAGCAGTGGAGCTGGGGAAGCCCCAGGACTTCCTGCCCCGAAGTGACAGCAGCTGTCCAGCAGGCGGCAGTGGTGGACTACGATGCTGGGGGACAGCCAAGGAGAGAGGATCCTGGGCCACCCCCATTTCTGGACCAGGAGCTCCAGGTAGACAGGTTTGGACCCAAGGGAAGAGGTAACGCAAGTGGGTCCATCCAAGCTCCCAGGGGCTCCCGTGGTTGCTATGGCAGGAAGTGCTGTTTACCAAAGTGTGAGCCTGTAGGCAGATCTGGTAGAGGGGACAGGGATGGATTCTAGTTGGGGCTGTGGTGTTATTGTTCACTGCTGGTCTGTACCTATCCCTGAGACTGTCCATTTGAACTGTGATTCCCTCAAGCCTCACACACTTTGATACCCATCACCCCAACACCCTGGGCTGCAGCTCTGAGGGCTGCCCACCTACAGGGATGGGTGCGTGCTGAGCAAAGTCCCCAGTTGGTCTCCGCAGCAGCCTGCACACTCCCTCCCTCTCCAGGATGTGTTAAGTCCTTTTCAGTCACCCAGTGACAACAAGTGCCATCAGGCAGCACACCCTGACTATGTTCCAGGCACTTGTTACAATTTCACTCGACTCTTTCAAAGATGAGGCAAGTGGGATTCAGAGAGGAAGCCTTGCCCAAGACCCCAAAGCTGGGATATGGCAGAGTAGGTATGCAAACCCTGGTCTGCTGGACTCCAACATCCCCACATCACGCTGCTGCCCCACATGACCACCTGGCCTCCTTGCAGAAGGGCTGAGCCAGTGCGGCTGGTCCTGGGGCTGAGGGCTGGGTGCTGAGGCAGGGCGCCGGGAAGGATATCTGTACTGCAGCTTCTTGATGAGCTCCTCAGGGGTGATGAAGGTCCGGTAGGTTGTCAAGAAGGCTTCACAGTACAACACCAAATCTAGAGGAGAAGAACAAAAGGAGTCAATTAGTCAAGGTACAGAGGGCTGGGGGGTGGATGACCCTGGGCCAGAGAAGAACCGGGAAATCCTCAAAGACAAGTCCTTGCTCAGAGAGGCAGGTGAGGCAGGGTGGGGGAGTGCAAAGAGCAGTGGGAAGGGGATTAGAAGCCCACTCTCCATGCCCTCTGCCTGTGTGTCCCAGAGAGTCACCGGTCCTCTCGGGACTCAGCTCCACATCTCTCAAATAAGAGGGTGATCAGAGTCAGAAAAAGCAAACGGGTTTCATCTTGCAAGCACACTCTACCTGACTGACAGTAGCTGGCTTGGGAATGAAGCTGCAGTAGATTTTGAGGCCAGGGCGGGCACCAGTGGGAAAGAGAACTTCAGTTGATTAGTAATGTCTGCCACTGGCAAGGGATAAAGACTGGCAGCATGCCTGCTCCCCTAGATTAGACAGAGAAATTCCTGTCTGTTCCAAGAGCTGATGATTCGAAGGGTCATAATCATCATACTCATAGAGAAAATTAGTTCAAACTTGTCAGAGGGTTTTGAAGCTAAATTATAGATAATACTCTTAGAGGGAAGGGTCCAGTGATGCAAAAATTTTGGGAAATTCCACTTATTGCGAGTCCTAAGAAAAGGTTGAAGAGGCATAGCCTGACATGCTGCTGGAATGCACATGTGGGCACCCGCAGGCACCAAGGAGGTGGAAGGTCAACTGCCAGGAGCATGGCTCCAGCAGTTGGGGGAGGGAAAGAATGAGAGGACAGGCCACTGCACAGACCTGGGCTGGCAGCTCACACCCACCCCTTCACCTTCTCTTTGGAGGAGCTAATTCTAGCCAGGGATTCCCAACCTCTCTGGAATCATGACATCCCCTTGTTTATTTGCTGTTGTGACCCTCCTAACCATGCTGTCTCTGGCATTAAAGAAAAAAGAAATGGAATTTTTAAATGGCAGGACACTCTGCGAGACAAAGGACCTGGCTAGACTTGCTAACTTCACAGAGTTATGACGTGACAGAGCTTTGAATCCAGATCTGGTTCCAAAGTCTGTGCTCTTAACCATGAGGCCAAGCATGCATGTGCACACACATACAATTTAAATTTTCCTTTTTGGGCAAAGGTCACCTTCCTCTATCTTCTCTCATTCCTCCTCCAATTTGTGGGGTGTCTACTCCCTGTCAGGCAGCAGCAGCGAGGCTGCACTGGCGTGGCACAGATGCACCAGTATGCTCACCCTAGATCACCTCCAGATGAAAGAGGAAAACTCACACCTGTTCCTGCATCTGGAGGCCTGGGTGGCGTTGGGTCCAGCTGGGGAGAGCAGGTGGTGTGAGGGAAGCTCACAGGTTGAAATCACAGCAGAGTCCAACAGCACATGCTCAGACTCTTTCTGGACCCTCAACCCCACCCAGCTCTCTGTCAAATTTGGGATTTGGTTCAAGGAGGTGCTGGGCAAGGAAGCAGAGATGGAATCAGCACAGACCAAGGCCTACTTCCAGAAAAATGAAGCCAAGTCTGCACTTCTTTGTGGGGTGCTATCTTCACTGCTGCCAGTGGCCACAGTGACCACTCACAGGATATGTCCCAGGCTCGCTGGTGAGCACCTGGCCATTCTCAGTCCCCACACCACAACCCAGTATGCCCAGAGTAGCTTCATGAGGGGCAGAGCCTACCGTTACCCCCACTTTAGAGACAAGAAATCCCAGGTCCAGACAAAGGGAGTAACGAGCCCAAGTTCACAAAATATGTAAGCAGTGGTATCATGGTTTGCACCCAGGTTAAAGCTCTTACCCATCTACTGTGCCCTGGGACATGGTAAACAGGATGCTACCTGGTTTTTGGTAACAGCAGCGATGCGCCACACTTTCTAACGTTCACATACCTCTTTATACGTCCCAGAGCACTTTCTGTTACCCTGGCATGCTTGCTCTTCATGACAACCCTGGAAGGGAAGGTCTTATCATCCCCAGTTTTCCTAATGAGGAAATGGAAGCCCATGAGGGCTGAGTGACATCCCTGGCACACACAGTTCATGCAGAAAGGAGCCATATCTGAACTGAGGTCTGAGAAGGCCAAATTCAGCTTCACCCTCTACCATGCTGCTTCTGATAATATGCTACCCAAGAGCAGAGCCTTCCACATGACAAACCACTTCCCATCCACTGGGGCTCATCTGGGCCGAGCCCTGCTCTGGATGCCTGAGTCCCAGATATCTCTGAGCCCGGGGGCCTCCCAGGGGTGAGTGCCACTGGTGCAGTCTCTGAGCAGCAGGAAACCACCTGCCCAAGGAGCTTACTTTTGCTTTGTTACCTGCCTCCTCCTCCAGTCTAGCCCCGGGACTCTGCCTCAGCAATACTTCCTAAGTATAAAAACTCTGGTCTCATGGAGTTTCTCATCTCTCTATTAATAAAATCAAATGGAAGCTCTGGCCGGCAGCAGAGCCTCCTCTCAGCAGACGCAGCCTTGGCGCAGACTGAGGGCTCTCAGGCTGCCCAGCCTGCAGGGCTCGGCCTCGGGCCTTAGCCACGGCTGGCTCCATGTGGCAGGACGGTAGAGTTCATGCTTCAGAGCCGAGGGCTGGAGCCAGCTCCCAAATCAGCCTCTCACTTTTTGGACAAAAAATAAAATGAAGACTGTTTCTTATGCCCTGCTGAGGACTGAGATCTGATTTATCAGGCATGAAGTAGGATTTATTGCAGAAAACCAGAGCAAGGACTTGTTTTTAAAGATAAGGAGTATTTCCTGAGCACTTCCTATATGCCAGGCATGTTTCATGTTATCTCACTTAATCCTCACATTGACTTGAGAGATGGGCACTGTAACCTCTTCACCAAGCTGAGTCAGCTGAGGCCGAGCAGGGCAGGGATGTGCCCAGCTGTTGCCCAAGCCTATGAATGGCATGGCTGGGATCTGAACTCAAGGACTCTAGAACTGGGCTGGCCCCCAGAGCACATCTAAGGTGTGAAGAAACTCCAAGGGCCAAACAGTGGCTGCTGTGAGTCTGTAGAAGCCTTTTTTCCTCCAGTTTTCAAATTTTTATCTTTTTCACACAACTGTCAATTCAGAACTTTCCAGAATTGCTCTGTGTTAGCACACTTTGGGAAATCTCCTGTAAAAACATACAGGCAAGGTCGTTTACAAAAAGAAAATTAGTTGGATTAAGGTTTCAAGGTCACGGTGTTTTTATTCTCTCCAAAATTTACTTTTAACATTATTGTTACATTATCTTAGTAATAAGTAAAAAAAAAAAATATATAAAAGGACGATGAGCCGGGACAGACCCTGGCTTAGTGGGTGGAGGGCTGGCTCGCAGCAGCCTGGCCATGCTCCAGCTCCTTGACATACCACCTTGCCTACCCCAGACCACGGCATTTTCCTTCCACGCTCACTCTCCTCACAGCCCCTCGTCCTTGCCCTCCCTCAAGAACATGTCTTGGAATGATAGCTAGTGTGCTAGCACAGAGTCTATACTACAAGGTTTAAGGGACGTCCCCCGAGTTTCCAAACCTCTCACACTCTCAGGGCGCTCAGTGGAATGGTGAGGAAGGGGCAGCTCTAGGCTCAGGAGTGAGAGCTTCATCCTGTGAAAGCTGATGGCACTCTTAGTAAATTGGAGGTTCCTAGATAGAGCCAACTTTTTTTCAGGATTTCTCCTATCGAAGTACATGAATTAAACCCAGTCTAGTAGGGTTAGGATAATTTAATGGGCCATACATTCAGGAAAAGCATAAAAAGCTACCCACTGATAATTTTAATTTTAGTATTATAATTCAACATGTTATTCAAGTTACCATTTATTGAACACTCACTGTGAGCTGGGCTTTGCAGCTGACATTCACCTCCTTACAATCCTGTGAGGCACACACCTCAGGACCAGGGAGCAGATTCAGAGCGGGCCTATAGAAGAGGACCCTGACATGGGTTGGCCTGTCTCCTAAAACGGTTCTCCCTACTCTGGGCCCGCCGGACCAGGAGCACCACTGAGAACCGCGCAGCGGCTGGCTGCCAGGAGACAGCAGTGTTGCCCCCATCCAGTGAGCTCTCTGACCACAGACAAAGGCCACAGCAGTGGGGGCTGCCATACCTTTCCTGTCTGTCTCAGTAGCATGGACCAGTAAGATATCCCCAGATCCTCCACGGACGTCTGGTCCATCGTCACCCTGCAATGAAAACAGCAGAGGAGGGTGTGAGGCAGAGCGCAGCCTTAAGAAGGTCGGTCTGGAAGGAATAGGCAAGGATAAGACAATAGAGTGCACTGAAGAGACTCCAAGTCCCCTTCCCTCTGGTCTCCACACCCCAGAGTGGAGTGGCCATGCTGCAGCCCACCCAGTGCTATGTGGTCAGCATTCAGGAGCAGACTAGAACCTAACCTGGGAAGTGATGGGCCCTGAGAGCTGCCCAGGCAACATGGGCACCAGGGCACAGATCACTCCTTTGAGGGCATGAGTGGGTTAGGGAGAAATAGTGCTGCTCAACCTCTCCCTGCTCACCAGCCCATGGGGCAGAGAGGACAGGTGGGATGTTCTCACACACTGGGATTGTGGGCCCCCACTGGGAGGCAGACAGGATCACCCATCAGCCTCTCCCAGGATGACCATGGAGGCAGTAGGACTATTTCCACGTATGTTCACGTTCCTAAAACTGCAGCAAGTTGCCCTAAATCTAAATCCCTGTTTTCTGCGTAGAAAAAGAAGTCACTTGTAGCTGTAACACAGGTTCTTCCATGGAGCTCTTCAGTGGAGGAGTGTAAAGTGTTACAAAGACGTCCAACTACACCTGACATTCTTTATGTGACCACTGGCTGCTGCCTGACAAGAAAGGAGCAAGACTTGTTTTTAATGTGGGCAAACCGAGGCATGAACCCATAAACCTGCACTGGAGTTAAAAAGAGTTGTCACCAGGGCTAGAAATGGAACCACAGGCCTCACACTGCCAGGCCTGGCTCTCGCTTTGTAATTCTGAAGCAAACGTAATCAAACACCTGCCAGCCCCCTCTGTCTGCAGCACACACTCTGGGAGACACACTTGCCTCTTTAGGCACTTGGGTGTTTTTATCCCCGGACTCCGGAGTCCTGAAAGTGTCTTGGATTTCCAGTGGGCGGGGGTGGGGTGGCTATGCTCATGACCTAATTTTTCAGAAAACATTCCTGGCAAGGGTCATGAAACATCACTTCTCTCTGGAGAGGAGCCCAGTTTCCCAAGTGCCCCCGTCAGTACTTCAAGGAACAGTCTGCCAGCCCTTCCTGCTGACAGGTGGCGGGGCCAATACCTTCCCCATGTGCTCTTGACCACGGCCAGGGCTAGCTCAGCCTGGCCCAGTAGTGTGTGAAGGGACAATGTCTGCCTCCCTGCCCATGTGCCTGTGTGTGTGTGTCATGGAATTGGAGCCCAGAAACAGTCACTTCCTCAGGGGTGTGCCAAGGCTATTTTATTAAGCCATTCCTTTGTGTTTCCAGAATCATATGGCATAAAAAAGACCAGGGGCTCTTTCAGGATCACCTTTTTCATTGTGACAGGTTTGGGGATCGTTTTCCCCAATAAGGCTCTCTTGACAAGGCACAGGATGGACAAACCAGTGTCCAGACCTGAAGTTTCTTAATTAGTTTGTGCCTCCCATGCTGAAACTGGAGTGGGGTTATCTTAATAACACAATGATACCTTGCATTTCATGATGCGTACACATGTGGGCTCTGTACTGAATACTTTACATGGATACATTCTCATAATGACCCTAAGAGTTGCACCATTTGAGGCTTTGGATGTGTTATGTAACTTGCCCATCACCACTCTTGAGAAGATCGAGACGGGGCAGTACACTTTCTCCTGGAATTCATCCATTTGTCCAACATCTCTTAGAACCCACAATGAGATACTGAGACGCACAGAGCCCCACCTCCAGGGGCCACAATCTGGGCACACCTCCTGGGAGGACTGGCCAGCTCTGGCTGGGAGGACTGGCCAGCTTTGGCTGCAACACTCAGCTTGGATCTATTCTGTGTGAGACACCTTAAGGTCCCATTCTTCTCAAAGCTCTCCTCGCTCCCTCTTTGTAGGGCCAGACCCTATAAAATTAAGACCTGTGAAGTACTTACCTCTTGCTTGAGTGTCAACCTTGCCATAATTTCATTGTGGTCTATCAGGGACAGCTCATCCACTTCCTCCTCTGATTGAGCCACCTCCAGAGCATCTGGTGATTTTGGCATCCTAGAAGGGGAAGTGGTTTGTGTTACAAGTGTCAAAGTGGGCCCCTGGACTCACGAAGCCCTAAGGACAGAGGGAGTGCTGGCCCTACACAGGGAAACTACGTATCAGATATGTGGAGAGCTTCTCCAGCCCCTCTGAACAAGTCTGCCCTGAACTGCAGTTAAAACTGATGCCCAGACATGCTTCCCAGCCGACCACAGCAGGACAGAGCAGTGGACAGAGCCAAGGTGTGAACTGGATTTCTAAGGTGGCTGCCAATGAGTTGTGTGACCTGGGGACATTTCCTACTCTCTCTCTGGATGTCCCTCTGTAAACAGAAGGAATGAAAAAGGTTCCATTGACTGAGTTACTTAAAAAAGTGATGGTTTCAGTCATTCTTTGCCAACGCCCACTGTATATACAGTCAGTATTTAAGGAGAGGAAGAGCAAAAGGCAAGCAAGAAGGGAGGAAAGTGGGAGCCAAGTTAGCAACGATCTCAATGCAATTCCTTGTCTTTTCCGAGGCCTGCTCTCCATCAGACCCTTGCGTGGCACTGAGAAGCAGCAGGCGACAAAGCAGATGTGGCCGGCCCCGTCCTCACGGTGCTCAGTCTAGCAGTAGAGACAGACATTAAAACAAGCAGTTGTGGTGCGATGAAAGAGGAAGTGCAGAACGCTACAAGGAACACAAGCAGTGGACCTAGCCTAGTGTAAGGGGCTAGGGAGGCCCCCTAGGATGGGACAAACAAGTTGAGACTTGAGGCACTGCACTGGGGCTTGCCAAGTGAAGAAGGGAGAGAACATTCCCTCACAGGGAGCATGTGGGAAGGCTGGGAGGTATCCAAGACAAGCTTTGCAGCTTGGGCCATTCTAGGGAGTAGAACAAAGTTCGGGCTGAAAATGCCTTGCTTTTTCTTCTATATTCCGTTTTATTCTTAGGATTCTGTGGCAGATCCTGTGAGGCACTGATCAGCTTTGTGGAAGCAGGCCACATTTTTAACCCTGAGTATTTGACACTAAAGATATATGCCTTTAGTAAGAGAAGACGGATGGATGTGCAGGACCATTCCCAGGCCTGGGAGGAACCACCCTGTCTTGTCAACACCGGTCTGCAGCTTGGCCTTTGTGGACAGAGGGCACTGTCCCAGTAATTGTTTGTAACTAGCCAATGTGTTTACCCTTCTGCTTCCTTCATAAGGACCAGCTGGGACTCTGAAAATGACACTGTTGGGTCCAATGAAGCTGGAGACAGAGCAAACAAATTGCTTTTGCTTGGTGCACACACCCTTTGCCACTAGGTGTTAAACATACAAAACCCACCATTTCTGGCTTTACACTTGGGAAAACCTTGGGCTGGGGCAGATTCATGTGGATGGCTCCAAAGAGAGGCAAAGAGGCAGGCTGGGTGGGTGTCCTCTTCAAAGGGGCCCTAGAAAATGATTTCTAATTTCCTTCCTTTTCTTTCTCTTGCTACTTTTACCCCGTTAACCGTTCATGCTTAGGCCTGACAATGAATGGCAAGCAGGCACTGCTTAGCTCTGCTGAGAGCACCCAGGATTACAGAGGTAGCTGAACCTTGGCCTAAAGATGGGAGAAAAAGCTTGGCCTAAAGACGGG
Source organism: Dugong dugon (assembly GCA_030035585.1). Taxonomy (NCBI): domain Eukaryota; kingdom Metazoa; phylum Chordata; class Mammalia; order Sirenia; family Dugongidae; genus Dugong; species Dugong dugon. Next base: position 76,223,781 of record CM057471.1, read on the forward strand.
AGAAAAAGCTTGGCCTAAAAAGTGAACATTTTACAGTGAAGGTGAGGGTCACACGAAGTTACAGGTAGGGGTGCAGATTCGCAGATTTTGTAACTGCATACTGGGAAAAATCACTATGTATTTTTTAAACCTGGTAAGGAGTGGCTTCTGCTAATGTTGAAAAATGTTACAAGAGATTAACGAGATATAACTAAATGTAATACACAACTCCTGGTTGATCCTGTTTCAAAAAAATAAGCTATGCAAAACATTTTTGGGAGAATTGGGGAACTGGAACATGGTTTACATATTAGATGATATGAGGGAATTTATTGTTCATTTCCTTAGGTTTGATAATGGTATTGTAATTTTGTAATTAAGTAGGATTAAAAAGTAGTTTTTAAAAGTGGTATGCTGAAGTATTTAGGGGCAAAGTGTCACAATATCTGTAACTTACTTTCAAGTGGTTTAGCAACAAAATATACACACACAAAACCTTTCACAATAAAAAGTTGGGGCAAGGGCCTTCTACACTCCCTCACTGCACTTCACCTTGGAAAAGATTGAGGAAGCTTGGTTTGGGATTAGGAAAAGACAACACTGTATTAAGGTGGATGATGCATGTATAGATAATCAAGAAGCAACGGCAGACTACAGATTAGAATGAAGGCCTTTGAGGGGTGGAATTATCAGTGGTTTTTCCTATTTTCTAGTAGTTTTCTGTACTTTCAATTTTCTGCGTGGGGCATGTATTGTTTTGAGAATCCAGGCCCTGGTGAGCAGAGGGCTGCTCTTAGAGGGACTACAGGGCGGGAGGAGCAGGCAGGACATGGCTCCATGTGGTTTACTCCTACCTTTCACGGCCTTCTCTGTTTTCCTTCCCAGGTGCACCGCCAACTGAGGAGGAATCTTTGGGATGTCCGTCTTTCACAGCTGGTGATTCCTGAAAAGAGAGTGTTTGAATTTTGACAGGTGCCCATGCTGGGGCTGATCTGTCTTCCCAGCATTCCTGCCTGCAAATGGTTTTTGAGTGCAAGTTCCTATGGAGCAATCCGAGATGTGAACAAGTTAATGACAAATGTGGTTAATTACACAGGAAACACAAGGACCTCTTGAGACTAGCATCTTGTCTTTGGAGAGAATGAAATGGTGCCACTGTTTATAACATTTTGTCAGCTGCCAACCTAGATAAAGCCTTCTTGACCATCTCCTAGAAGAAAGAGGACTATCGAATAGCTACTACCTATCCAAAGCTCAGCCAGGCACTGTGCTGAGGGCTTCGCAAACATCTTCCCATTTGATTCTTACAAAGACCCTGTCAGGTAGCTAGCTCATCATCCCCACTTCACACATAAGGAAACAGAGGACTGAAGAAGTTAAGGGCCCTACCCAGGACCACACAGCTAGTAAATGGCAGAACTTAAACCCAGAGTTGTCTACCTCCAAAGCCTGTGCGTTAACCACTGTGCCCTGCTATCATGTAGTAAAACTCTGCTGACTTTCGAGTTGAAGGAAGTCTTCAGTACTATAGTGCTGAACCAAAGCAAACTCAGGTCTCCCCTTGAGTCACTCTCCAGTTAGAGTTCAACAAAGTCTAGTCATGAGCGCAAACTCCCTCTCCTCCACCACAGCCTCACTTGCTCTAAGGTCTCTAGGTTGACCCTACTCAGTGACCACATGGCCCTCCAATGCTCCTGGTCTGCCACCGAGGCAATGATGGAGAGTGGGGGCAGCATGAGTACATGGAACATTGTCAGTGGAGAGCACTTCAAGGTAAAGGAAAAGTTGGCACTCAAATGAGTCTTTGGTAGAGGGGAAGCCAAGGAAAGCGAGCCTGGTTGGGCTCTGTCATGCTGAGGTTGAGCTGGATGATGCTGGGGTACCGGTCTGTAGGGGAAATGGGCAAGGTGGAGAGAAATAGCTTAACTCCCCACAAACTGGGTGAAACCCCACTTGAGTGAAAATTCCTCAACATTCCACAACTGCTAAGGTCTGAAGTTGGGCCTGCTGTGTAGACATCAAAGAACCTGTGAGGATCCAGCTGTGGAGGACTCAAGTTCCCACGGCAGCTCTCCGTCAAGCAACTTGTTCCATTCAGGCTGGTGGTAGAAAGTTATTTTTGAATATTTGGAACTTGTTCATGTTTTACTACAGCAAGACCTGGAAAGTGTACCTCAACTGCTGAGAGTTGGGGCAGCAATATAATGAAGATGATGACATCAAATAATTCTTCGCTCTCATGAGGGACATATGCATAAACGTGGCAGGGGCTACTCTGCCAGACTCACCCAGCTTCCTTGGAAGTAATCATATAGGAGTGATGGAGCATGCTGGAACAGGAAATGAGGATTTGGAAGGCTTGGTGTGGGGAAGAGCTCCTCACTCTGGGTGAGGGGTGGAAGACGGAGCTCAAGACTAGTGGATGGGATAGAAAGAAATCCCACAGAGAGCAGCTGGATACATGGCCAGGGCCAATGCCAAGGATGCTCCTTGTAGATTTCCAGAAGACCCATCCTGCCAGGCTTTGAGGAGGTGTCACATACACACACTGAAGCAGAAGCAAAGGGAAGACCACCACCAGGAAGCCACATTCTCTCCCCCTGAGCCGAGCTGGCTTCCTAAAGGCTGTAGGAGGCTAGTCTGCTAGTGGCTGGGCTGCTCAGCCAAACAGAAGCAGGTCAAGGGAAGCGGCCTTAGGAGAGCAGGGGCCCAACCTTGGCCAGGCCACATGCACGAGGCAGCCAGCACTAGGGCTGCGCCCTCCTGCTGAAGGTTACTTACTCCTCGAGAGTGAGGGAGCTCCTCGCTGCTCTGGCCAGAGGAATACAGATTGACGTATTCACCCTCACCAGCTTTCTCACTGGTGTTTTCACTCTAGGGGAGACAGGATGAGAGGAAATACAGATGTGACAAGCCCTCTAGTCGTCCTCAAGGTTCAGAGAGGGCAGCCAAAGGGTTGGCCCCAACCAAGATGCTCCTTTTATAGCGTGCCCACATGCCAGTGATAGCGTGTACGCTGCTCCCCTTAGGAAGCTTGCCCTCAGGGCCAGAGAACAAAGCTGCTTCGCCACCTCCTGCCTCTATGTTAGAGGGGACCCCAGTTTCCTGCTGGCTCTTCTCCAAAGACATCAAGGACCATTCAAACTGTCCTGAGAAAGCATACTACACTGTAGCGGGGTCTAGCAGTGCTGTGCGAGATGGCAACCAAGGAACGGGAAAGAAGCAGCACATCAAGACAACTCCACACTCTGCGAAGTTAGGCCCCATTTGCCTGCATGCCCCTGACCCATCTTGTTGTCCACGTCAACCTGCAAGTGACACTTCCCTGTGCCCAGATGAAGTACTACTGACAATTTAATAGGATAGGAAACCAGGCCCTTGATCCTCAGCACCACATGCAACTCAATATGCAACTTCCTTTGATCTTTGTCACTTGCACACTTCCACACGTCTTTATACATTTCTCTAAAGCAAACAAACACAGAAAACTAGCAGCAATTTTCTATCTTATGCTTACGATCATTGTGTTTAACTGGTCACTAGCTCATTTGTCACTAATGCATCAGACTGCTAGTTTGATGGGAACTTTATATAGAAGGTTTGATTTGCTCTGAATATAGACAGGCTACTATGTACTTTTTGCCCTGTAGCCCTCATACATGTGAAGTCCAGTCATGCTGAACTGCACATACCAGCAACAGACCTGACTGTCATGAAGGGGAGAGGGAAATGTCTTTCAGGAATAGTGATACTGCCTTCTAAACAAATATGCAGCCCCATGTGAAGGTGTGTTTTCTGAGTTCTCACCAAAGGCGTCTGGGGCGAGTCAGTGAAAGAGGTTTCAGAAGGAAGGCAGACAGTGTTCCCATGAAAGCTGCTCTCCTGAGAGGATGAAAGAGGCCCGTCCACGGTGCTGGAAGGCAGGCTGGCTACGGTTGGCACCGCTAAGTCAGAGCTCTGAGACTGGTGGACAGGCAGGAAATGTGGAGAGGAAGAGGAGGTAGACGGAAGGAAAGGTTGAACGGAAGCTTGGTTGTGAGGCACGAAATCCTGGGAGTAGGACCTAAACACAGATTTATACTACAGAATCAAAGTGAAAAACAAACACAAAAACGAGATGGGAAGAAGAAAAAAAGACAGACAAAAGGAGTGATTAGATTAGCTGTGACTGAGCAGTGACTAACTGTTCACAGTGATTCTAACAAGGAATCATGCCAAACAACTCCCCCACCCTATGGTCCAATGGCCTGAGGGCCCCTCCCACCACACCCAGGTGCTTCCTCCCTTGAAAGAAGGGCCTAAGACTAGCCAGTGCTGTCGTGAGAGAGTCTAAACAGTAGGACATGGAGAGTGACTCCCTGGTGCCCCCAAAGAAAATCAAGTCCCATAAACTGTACTGGTGAACATATACTCTGCTTTGTCAGAAAATTAAATCTATACAACCGAGGCTATTGCTTTTTTGTCCTTTCGTGAACCTTATGGCTAAGTTAAAAGTGTATATCCAGATATTTGGTCATATTTACTCATTTTGAATCTTCTGGATGAATCTCTTTGCTTTTATCCCTTAAAAGTCAAACACTGCAGTCTTTTAAATATTGTAATCTACCTCAAAACCTTTTGGAAGGACAGAATGCAAGCCTTTTTCAAAAATGGTTGGAAGAGCCAAGCTATCAAAACACTAACAATTTCAATGAGTTCATTTCCCTTCTTATCTAATCTTTTCTTCTTCTAACTAATGATCTTACAAATGCCTCTGATGCCATGTAGGAGCCACAAGACTCTACTCTTCCAAATTCTCACCACAGAGAAAAGTCCGAGGTCAGGGAAATAACAGTGAACCACCATGGCTTCTTAGATCCAGAAGCACTCTTCAGGCCTGGGCTTGCTCTCCTGCTGGAGGAGTGACAGAGTGGCTGAGACCACTGGCCCCCAGGCTGGGAATCTGATGGTGTACCCGTGCTCTGCAAAGGACTGCTGGCACATGGCTAATTGTTACACGGAAAAGGGAGCAGAGCATTCGGATGGGGCCATGTCTGAAGCCCTTGCTGGGCTCACTTGCCCACTGAGGATATTAGAACTGGACCTAAGTCAAACCCAACACAATGTGCATAGGCACTCACTCAAATGCCTCTGGATTTGCTGTTGCACAGGACTTTTAGGATCCGGAAACAATGAAAAGGAGGAAGAAGAAATTTTATACTAATAGGAGGTTAAAGCTATTCATATCCTTAAGCAATCTTGCAAAGTACCTTTTAACCTGGGTAGAGAGCTGCCACAACTCAAGGGGCAAGGTAATCCCACCATCCAGTTGGGCTGACAACACCAGCCCCTTCTTTGTAGTGCTGATCAGAGTCCAAAGCTCTTACTCCCCTTCTCGATGATGCCAAGGCCCTTTCATTCTTCTGAGCTCTAGTGGCTGTTGCTTTATATCAGACCCATGACATTTACCTCAGGCACCTACTCATTATTATACTTACTCTTATACATTTTATTTCCCCCACTCACTCACAAGATCCTCAAGGCTAAACCCGTATATGGTTAAGTGAACGTACCATACATGTTGCTGACCAACTAACACCGAATGCTTTGACACCTGCTAGAAATTAAGTTCTGTTTACATCCTTTTTCCAGAAAAGCTTAGTGAGCAGATCTGTGGCCAGCACTTCATCACCTGCAGGCTCGCTGCACTCACACTTGATGGCCATATGGAGCCCTAGCTGTCAGTGGTGTCCTCACCTTCCAGGCTCCACATTTTGTTTAACCTTAATAGTGACTATCAAAGACAGCGATCCAGGACTGAGACGGAAGAGTGGCCGGAAACTCATGCGGGCCTTCCTGGGGCTGACAGTGGAGCGAGGTGTTTGGCTTTGGGGTTCTCCATTTCACCTCTGGAGGATGTTCACCCCATGGTGAGGCTTTCTCATTGGCTGGGAAGGCCCACAGAGAAGACAGTGAGTGGAATCCACTGGCCAAGGAGGGACAGCACTGTCCTTGGAGGAAACTTTCAGTGAACTCCCACGTCATTCTGCTTCAGGCAGTGGTTCAGTCTCACGCAGGAGCCCTGATTCTCAGATCTCTTAGTTGCTCATTCCCAACTCCCAGGCTCTGCCAAGAGATTTGCTAACAGATACCTTCTCCTTGCCCAGGAATCCACCCACTCATTGCCACCAGGTTTAACATTCACGTTAAGTGCCAATTCTTTCCGGAGTCCTGACACTATCTTCATTGATGCCCCTCCCCCTTGTAAATTTACATAGCACTTAAGCATGTCCTCTAATAATTTGGCACTTGATTTATATATAAATGAATTGTTCAGGTGTAATCACAAAATGTATCAAGTTTGAGAGTTATCTTCTTAACTGATCATATGGTATCTGTAACAGATTTTGATTTGACAAGTTCAGGGGAGGAGACTCCCACATCCTGGGTGCCTTTTCTGATAGATGGTACAGTGTAATTGTTCAGTGCGTGTTCTCAGGTAGACATGGGCTCAGACCCTGTGCTACACCTCTTTCTACCTGTATGACCTTGGGCAAGTTCTCTGAGCCTCAGTTTCTTCATCTTTAAAATGGGGATGAAAATAGCAGTACTTCCTCTCATACAGTCCTCATGTAGATTCAATGAGATAATGCTGTGTGAGTCCTTAGTGCAGTGCTGGTGAGTGGCAAACACTCAATCAACGTCAGCTATCCTCTCCTGCCTTCCAAAATACCAGTCTAATGACCACTCTGAACGAACAGAGGTTGGCTCCCAAGCAGTGCTTGGTACTTAATAGAGGCCCGATACATACTTGCTGAATGAACAAATTCTCAGCAACTGATTCTATTATTATGTTTATTACTTAAAAGTGCCTAGAATATTGCCTTGGACATAGGAGTATCTTAATGAGTGTGGGAGGGTAACAGACAAGCTTTACCCATTGGCCAGGTTCAGGTTCACAGTGGGAGACTAGGGAAAGAGGCTCAGGGATGCCAACAGCGGTGTGAACTGCTAAGGAGAGGTGCAGCCTCCACTGGAGAAAGGAAGGAAGTTACTGATAGAAAGGAAGAAGGTTCCTGATACAGCATCTCTTAGACAAAGGGTCCTGGCCTGGCCCGCCCTGCCCTTCCCCTCCTTCCCTCCCTTAGCAGCCCCACACCAGCTAGCAGCTCTGGTATTCAAGCTATGTAGTCAAGCTGGGACAAGAGCCAAGCCTGTAGAGTACCTTCCAGGGGGTGGGGAGGTACAAGGGGATGCTTTCTAATCACCATAAAGCACATTTGGTGCCCTCTCTTGGGCTCATTATCATATTATTGTCAACAAGTCCCCATCTCTGATTCTCCAAAGAAGTTATTTCCAGTGCCTTTAAGGTCTTATTTATTCATAGGGGCAAGGAGAAAGGCAGGGCTGGCCATTTGACAGAAACACCACTTAACCACAGCCTGGAGTTTATTTTAGGATCTGGCTGGTGCCTGGCTTTGCTTCTAACGAGCTGCTGCGCTCTCTGCAACAGGAATTTTTATTTATAGCCAGGGTAAGGCTGTTTGGGCTGAGGATTTTATAACAGGAGGGGCTGCCTGCCCGGGGATCTGCAAATTTCTGCAGAAGATCTGGGAGTGCCAGAGCAAGTTCCTAAGAAAGAGAGCAATGGGGAGGGGCACCCAGCCCCTAATGTCAGCCCTGGATGTCACAAAGGCAGCAAAAAAGCCAGGAGGGATAGTCTTGTCTTGACAACGGTGATGATGATGACAATGATTCTGAGTGCTCACTCCTGGTCAGATGAGGTGCTGAGGGTTTTGCATGAATCATCTCATTTAATCTACACCAAGTGTTGTTATGTTCCTTCTTACGATGATGAAGAAACTGAAGCTGGGAGGTTAAGTCATGTACTTAAATAATACACAGCTTGTAAGATGTAGTGTATGTTTTCTGAATAAATACGGAGCATTTTGGGAACGTGACAGGCTCTAACTACACCGCCCCACAGCCCTGCAGGACACTTCCCTACTAACTCTGGCTGCTCTCTCATTTGGAGAACCCCTTTGCTGAATGTTTTGTGACTCCAAGCATTATGAGCATTAGCAAATGCTTGACATGTAACAGTGGGATGCAGAGAGTAGGGCATTAACCAGGGTGCTTCATGGATAGGCAAGGAAAAGACCTCACCTTGTGAGAGCTACAGGAACCAGCAACCTGCTCTTTTGAAAATACACCCTTGAAAGAACTACTAAGAGTCTTTTGATGGAAGCTGACGCCCTGATAGTCAGTGTGTCTGTCACCATTCATCAAAGAGCAAAGTCACCAGAAGCTGGCCAGGTACCACCATTTTTTGGTGACACTTTCTCTGCATAGTCCTGGAATGGAAAATGACTAGGATGGGTCCTGTGTTGTGTTGGCAAGAAAGTAGGATGGTAGATTTTTAAATGAAAAAATTCTGATTCATCAATATAACAGACATTCCATTTAATCTTCGTGATTATCAGAAAGATGGGGTGGCGGGGTAGGTGTGGGGAGGTGCCAGAGAAAGCAGTCTCACTGCCAGCTGCTGAGGGCTAGAGTGACAGGCTAAAGGACCTTGACCCAAACAGCTACTCCTTAGAGGCGTGACCTCCAAATCTTGGAGAGCTTTCAACTTTACTAATTACAGGAAAATGTGATCATTTAAATGAACAACCTTACTGTTGTGGTGAAGTGTTTTGGAAGTATAGAAGTTGCCAGAGATCGGCCATTACTGCATAATCTTGGCTCAAGCAAGGCTCATGACTTCAGTGTTTTTGGACACTATTTGGCAAAATAGATAAACTCGTGGACAGCTGGTTTTTGGGCTTAAACTTTTATCCATCATTTGTGAGAAAATGCACTCAGGGAAACAGCTTTTCTAGGATGGTTTGGGCTCCCTTCTCTTCTCCTAAGGAGGATCGCTGGGAAGCATCGCTCAACACTGGGCCTGTGTGCAGAGCATGCTCCTTTCAACCAAGGACTGCAGTGCCAACATTAATGTGGCTCCTCACTTATTGATTTTGGCAGGAAGTCAAGCTTTTAGCCTCTGCACAATATCCCACACAATCTCTTGGAGAGGACTCTCCTGAAGAGAAGCATCTGTGATTTGGTCCTTACAGAGATGAGACATGATCAGTCCTAGGTCAATGTGTGTGGGGGGGGGGTTCCTTGGTAATATTCCTTGTTCCTCAATTTGGCAAGCTACAGGGGAGACTTCTGGCTTTGTCCTCTTCTCCTTCCTGGTCCCAATTAACTATCCCTTGGGTCTACCTTAGGCCAGGAGGAAACTTCCTTCTTTGATGCTCTTGTGTTAATTTGTAAGAATAACTACATTTTATATAATGTTAAAGGGTGAGTTTCCAAAGCCAAATGGTAGATTCTGAGGCCAATGTGAAGAGCACCTGCACCTGAGATCTCACAAGCTGTTATCTCTCTGTTCCTGGCAAGGAAGGAGAGGCCCTTTTGTTGGTTATATTGCGTGTATGACGAGATATCATTAATCTGATCAAAGAAAGCAAACATTAGCATCATGTTTAGTACAAAAAATGTCCTCTCCTTTTTTTAATAAACTTCTTGGTGGAGGTTATTTTTTAAAATCCATTTGAAAATTCTAAGAACAATGGATAAAAAGAACAAAAATGTTTTGCTCGAGAGAATTTTGGGCAGCAAGATGGGTAAATGTACAAATAAATGCATTACGTTCCTTTTCCTGTGACATATTTTTGCATCCTGAATCATAAGATCTTCTTCGAAAACACCAGTTTTTTGGCCAATGGTTCCACAGCTAATTATGCTCTTACAAAAATCACATTTTAGGATGCTCTGTGTATTCACAGAAGCCCTGGTGGTGCAGAGGTTAAGCACTTGGCTGCTAATCCAAAGGTTGGCAGTTCAAACCCACTAGCTGTTCCATGGGAGAGAGACATGGCAGTCTCCTTCTGTAAAGATTACAGCCTTGGAAACCCTATGGGGCAGTTCTACCCTGTCCTTTAGGGCTGCTATGAGTTGGAATTGACTCCACAGCAGTAGGTTTGGTTTTGGTTTCGTGTATTCACTAAACGCTGACCTTAATAGCATCAACTCTTTTAGAAAAAGATTTAGTACACATTCAGAAATGATTCAAATTCAGTTCTAGAAACCTAATGGAACTATTTTTACTCAGTTTGGATTTAAACATCACGACAGGGGCTCTAATTTATACTTATTCTTGGAACTCTATTTAAAGCTTGCAGCTATACTCCATAATGCTTCAGAAGACAAAGAACAAAAAACATACCTCTTAGTGTCTAGCCTATGGACTCTTATTTAGCCTTACCAGGTCTCAATATTTATTTGGTAATTAAGCAGTTCCTAAATGTCAATGTAACCCTATATTTTTCATGATGGGGATCTGGATTTTAATCTTGGCTCTAGCTTAAGACAATAGGCAAATGGCTTAGCTCCCCTATTCTGGTTTCTCCATCTCTAAAACATTCAATCACAGAGTAATAAGGAAGACCTCATGACAAACAGACAAGCAGCTTGAAAACATGAAGGATGGTGTGCAGTGCACAGGGGTAGGAAGAGTTGGAATATATCTGGGGATGTGGGGACTGTGTGGAAGCCTGGCCTGTGCTGGAAAGGGCTGTGCTGACGAGAGAAGCCAAGGAAACGGGATTTCAGTTAAGGCAGAGGGGGTGGGTGTAGGGGGGACTGAAAGATCATGGAGTGGAAAGGCTGACTATTCCCATTACCCTTTAGATGGTTCTCTCATGACCTCAACCCCTGAATGCTTACATTTGTGATGACCTTCTAGAATATATGCTGGGTTTTCCAGCCTCCATTACACAAGCAATTCCCTCCACTTGGAACATCTCTGACCTACTTTCCTTGCCCTATATCTTGTTGTTGAAATCCCAACTATCCTTCAAGACTCAGCTCAAGCTCTATCTCCTCCATGAAGCAATTCCTGACCCCTCACCCCACCAACGGGGTTTTACTGACTTTGTAGCTCTCATGCCATTACTCATACCTTCCCCTAATGTAAGTCTCTTTTATGCTTGTCTTATTTTGCCTACTGAACTGTGAGCACTTCTTGGGGATGGGGCTGTGTTTTACTCATCTCTGGATCCCTCCTGCAATCTGACCCATTTACAGATGACCCCTGCTTGTTGAATTAAACTGATCCTTTGGATCTTAGGAAGAGTGAACAAGAATACTTTTCTAGCACCCATTTCATTCTAAATTGTTCAATGCAGATTTATTGCTCTACAAATTCCTTGGCAAGAGGTTTTCAATGGTAAAAAACTTTCAGTAGCCATAACAGGCCACTGTACCAAGAACCCTGTGAAGAATCTTCAGGTTTGACAACTGCTGTATTCATAAATGGCACTCTTCTGGAATTCCATGCTGGACTGATGACACAGGCCCATAAACAATGGAATGAAGAAATTTAGGAATAAAGGCCTCTCTGTCTGGGGCTCATCTCTTTTAGAATTTAAGTAGAGAATATATAATGAATATGTTGGCACTACACTAACTTTTCTGGTATTTCAACATATTAGATGTCAAATATTCCAAACACTTAAGCCTTACTAGAGGCTCTTGTGGACTGAAGTGTACTTTCCTTTTAATGAAATAAAGTACCTTTATGATATCATCCCCTTGGGCTCTTCATGGAATTGGTGCTTAGAATGCAGTATTTCAGATGCAAAATGTCTCAAGACTCCCCTATGTTCTATGGATAAAAACTATGATGTTAATACACAAACTTAATTAAAATGCCCTCGAGTTTTCTTTCATTCTGTAGCAAACAGTCTAGCTCATTCACAGTCCTCATACCCTAAACTGCGCAAAAGGGAGACTGTAGAAACTCTTAGGATAACGCACACTTATTTTCTGTTCACAGAGAGGAAAAAATAGTCAAGAGCTGGGATTATCTAAAGGCCACGTTTTATAAGATTTGTGAAAAGAGCTTGCTAGAGGTGCTTTCTTGGGAAACAGAGGATATCTTTGTGACCGGGCTTGGTGGGGAGAGGGTGAGGTAGTATTTAGCCTTTCTGTAGCACTTGCAGGTTTGCTGAGGGCTCTAAAAAGTTAAGCTTTAGCACCCAATAGAGACAATGTATTACAAGGCCCTCAAAACGGGCAGGACTGTCTTAACCCTGGGCATTGGATGGTTTTAAAAAATGGAAGCCAGCAAAATCAAACTGGGAACTCGGGTTTGGATAAGTCTTTAAAAGTCACCTGGTTCAATCTCATCATTTACAGAGGGGGAGAGAAAAACCCAAATAGGCTAAGCCATTTGTCCAAGCAATTGTGCGTAGAATTAAAAGCAGAGCCAAGATGAGAATCTAGAACTCTTATTACTAAAGTAATAAAGAACAAGAACAATAATGATATACTTTCTAAGCTTACTATATGCTTGAAAGGTTCATATTATTTCATATAATCCTCACCATTACCCTATGAGGCAGAGAAAATACAATCCCAAAGGAAAGAAATTGAGGCCCAGGGAGGATAAGTGAATTACCCAAGGTCAAACAGATTTTAAGTGGGATCTGAACTCAGCTCTGTTCCAAAGTTCTTTTCACTGCTGCTCAGTTTCATTTTAACAGATTAAAGGAAGAATGGTGGCTATTTTAGGTTCTTGGATATAAACTCCAATGAAAGATAAAAGACTAGCATTGTGCCTCCTTAAGTGTTACTATCCCCTAAGGTGCCGAAAGGTTGGCACTTCGAACCCACCCAGCGGCTCTGCAGGAGAAAAGACCTGGCAATCTGCTCTGTAAAGATTACAGCCTAGAAAACCCTATGGGACAGTTCTACTCTGTCACATAGGGTCGCTATGAGTCGGAATCGACTTGACGGCACAGCACCCAAAAACAAAAATAGCACAGCCTTAGTAGTAAAATGTTTACAAAAATGGTTGCAACTCTTCCCCTTCCTATATCCTTTGCAATGTGATTTAGCAGCAACACCCCTCAAGAGGTGCAGTCTCCTTCCCCATTCCCTGAATCTGGGCTGGCTTTGTGATTTAACTAAGAGAATGCATTGGAAGTGACATGGTGCTAATTCTGAGCACAGGCCTTAAAATCTGTGCACACTTTTGTTCATTTTCTTGGAACCCTACCAGTCGCATGTGTGCAAACCTGATGGAGGTTGACAGACCATGTTTCACAGCCAAATCGGTCTAACTGTCCCAGCTGAGGTCCCAGAGATGTGAGCAAGCCCAGTCAAAATCAGTCGTGCCTAGACCAGATCAGTACAACCACCCTAGTAATCTGTGTTTTGAGCAATGATAAATGGTCATTGTTGTTTTAAGCCACAAAGGTGATTTGTTATGCACCAAAAGCTAACTGATACAGCCCTCAAACTCAAAGTCCATCATGTACCTGGTAAAGCCTGCTCTTCTTGATCTTGCTTTCTATGTGAGGAATCTTCCCTTTTAAATACAGAACACTCACAGGGCTGAGCTAAAGCTCGACGTGGGATGAGAATAAAAAGGCCAAAACATCTCTGCCACTTTATTTTATGGTAACGCTCCAAATGTGGCCACTAACTTTTCCCCATCTCTACCCCTCTCAACTTGGATAATCTACGGTTCTTAAGGCCACAGACAACCAACCACACATGCCCTTTCCCATCTAGGTGCAGGGATCCTGCAGAAGGACAGAACCAGCAATGAGCAGCACACACCATCAGGAAGTACAGGTACAAATGAACGATCGTGTACACACGTTTCCAGTTAAAGAACGGCAGGTAGCAACTCACCGAGGGCACAGGTAAATTGCCGTGCCGGCTGAGAAAGGAGTTAGAGACGGACACACTGATGCCCTGAGTGGCACTGCCGTCCTCGGGCGTGAAGGTCACTTTAGTTTGCTGGACACAGTAGGAGACAGAGGAGAAGGAAGAAGCAGCATAGGAGGCCTGCTGAACAGAAGGGAAGAGAGATGACAGCGAAGAAGGGAGAAAAGCAGACAACAATCAAGCATATATATAATACATACATAAATGCTATGTGCTGGCTACCTAATTCTGCTCAGGGGCGTTTTGGATGGGGTAGCTTCGTGGATCAGTTCAGGGATCAAAAATAGCTGCTGAAGGCTACGTGAACAAGAGGATACCCTCCTTCTTTTCCTTATGACAGATTTAAAAAGTTAACTTTCATACCAATTGTGTCCACTGGAAGCAGGCGGTAAGGTGGAAGAAGGACAAGCAAGCTTGCAGCCATACAGACCCGGGTTTGAATCCTGGTTCTGCCACTTATTTAGGGCTTTGAGCTCCTCCCACGCGGGGTGCACATTCGTGAGGTGATTTACGCTTCACCAGAGTGCAGGCTGGGAGGCAGGCTGCTTGGGCTAGAATCTGGGCTCTGCCATCTATGAGCTGTTTGGCCTTAGGCATTACCTAAAGCTCTCTGTGCCTCAGGTTTTTCATCTGTAAAATGGGGTAACAATGGCAGCTCCTGGGTAGGACTCTGGGGAGGATTAAATGAGATAATATGTCCAAAGTACTTAGAACTGTGCCTACCACAGAGTACAAAGGCCAACAGACAAGAGTAACTATTATTACTATTTTTATCTGTGAAACAAGGACACCTCCCACATCCTCATTTGAGAGAGGGTACACTAGCAAGCAGCTGGCACAGTGCATGTCACGTGGTACATCTGGGCTTCAGTGAGAGTTGGCCTGGGTTCCCACTTCTAGCTCTGGGCTCTGAATAAGTCTCTCAGGCTCCTGAAGCCTCAGTTTACTAAAAATGGTCAAGACGGGAGCTGTGGCGAGGACTGTGTGAAGTCATACGAAAGCCCATGCTCCCATGTGGGAGGCGTTCCACTCCTGGTGCTCTCTGAGGGCCTCTACCCCAGTTGCCTCTCACCAGTGTGCTGCTGCAGGATGGGTGCTGATCCCAAGTATGCTCATTAGGGATCTGTCTCCAAATACTCAGGAGCCTGTGGAACTCCTTGGTACAAAGGAGATGCCCAAAGACATCCAATGTGCACTTGTGGACACGGGTAGGAGAGTATAAGAATATTTCAAATCAATGAAATCTGGCTCAGCAGGGGTGTTAAATCCTCTCATACAGAGCCAAACATTTTAGGTGATGAGTTCCTAGGGTAGGCATTCATTTTTCTGTGGTGAAGATCCTTTTGTGAAACACTTTCAGAGCAATTAAAATGTATATTTGGGCATATCTGGGTGTTCATGGGGTTGGCAGGGCAAATGGCATCAGTTTCATTTTGCAGACTAACTGAGACCCAGAGCACAGCACATGTGATACAGCTAGTTAGTGGCAGAACTGGAACTCAGAACTGGTCGGTTGTGATTCTTGAAATGAAATAAAAAGATGGCTTGGCCAGCACCGTGATATAGACTTCTGAGCCCATTCAATGTGGAAACTCCAGGGACTGGGCTTGGGCTCAATGCTTCATTACATGATTGTACAGTCCTCATATGACTGCAGAGTCCCAAGTCCCACAGCTCCTGTGGGCTGTAAGCAGTAACCCAGGGATGTTTGTCCTCCAGTTGGTATTTGCCTCCAAGAACTCAGGGTAGCACCTTCATGTCCTCTTGCAATGGATAAAAGACGGTCCTGCTAGCCACACCTGTCCCCTCTCTTAATAAAAAGCTACCAGACTGGCCAGCATACAAGCAAAACAGCACATTCAGCTCTGAAAGTCAAGGGTTTACTTCTGGGATGTACTCTTCCTAGAGAGCATGGCTGGATGATATGCTTTGATTCTAAAAGACTGACCAGAGTCCACTAGGTTAGTCAACTGGTAGCAGAGAGAAAAAGGTGCAGAGACACACAACAGGCCTACCTGAGCTACCCAACCTGCCCAATCCTTGTACAAATTCCCATCATTTTATAGGTTGGCCACAGCAGGACAGCCTGTCTTCTGTGCTGACTTTTTCTTCATTATGTGTATGAAAGTCCTTAACACGGGAGATGTTTTTCAGAGAAGGAAGGGTGCTATGCCTGAAATACAAAGTGGCTCTGTGTATAGCCATCATGCTTTCAATAGAGCTTGTTTTAAATGGGCCATCCCTGGCAAGAGCTGGACTATAAGTCACTCTATAGAGTTAGGTCCATTATGTAAATCAAGCCCACAGATGGCCTGTACACAGACCATGCCCTGTGCTTTGATTAAGTCCCTCCTTTCTGGGAGGTCTACGTTTGAGCCAAAGAAGAGAGAAAAAAATACAAGTGACTGTCTGCAGAGAAAGCAAATATTCTGAGTACAAGCCAGTCCCAGCTGCATCAGGCTGCTGTGGAAAAGAAAGGTACCACCCACTGCCACCGGGGAGGGAGACAGGCAAGTGAGAGCTATGCTGCCAGTGAGCTGATTAGGATGATGTGAAAGCACCCGAGTGGGAGATGGCGAGTCCAACACACACGCCAAGGGCCCCGACATGGAAGAAAACAGAGTTAAGCCTGCCCCCCGAGGAAGATCATTCTAGTTCCTAGAGACCTGTTAGGATTGAAGATTCTGGTCACGATGGGCAGATAAGAACTGTGAGGGGGCCGCTTACCAGCTGCCGCTGCTTTGGGGGAAGGGCAGGGGGCGGGGCCAGCTCCTGTGCTGAGTCTCCACTGCTGAAGGAGTCGTTGAAGCCATACACTTCCATGAGGAGCTTGTTCTTCTGCTGGTAGATGTGCTCGTTCTGCGGCGTCTGGTAGAACATGGAGGGTTGGGGCTCCGAGTAGTCCTCGAGCAGCTGCATGTAGGCCAGCACTGCAGAACAGAGAGGGCAGTGGATGGCAGGCAGCCCCTTGCATTCTTGGCTGCACTCTGTTAGTGAAACGCAGGCTAAAGTGGGATTGGGGGCTGCCAAGCTACAAGAACCCCCCAATCCTTCTCCTGGCAGCCAGGCAGTCAGGCAGTCAGGGTGATTTCCTTAGGAAGTACATGGGTGCACTTCACTCCTGTGCTGAAAACCCCCTGGTGGTTTCCGGCTACACTCTGAGTGACATCATGGCTCTGAAGGGGCTCACAAGGCCCAGCGGAGTTGCTCAATCCCAGCTTGCACTGTTCCATGCTTCTCTCACGCAGCTCCAGCTACACTACCTTCTCTTACCTCCTGGAACAAACACCTTAGGGATTCCTACACATGCTGTTCCTGCTGGCCCAAATGCTCTTCCTGTGACCCTCCTGAGGCCAACTCTTTGCCTTTACGGCTCAGCTTATGTTCACTGAGAGGCTCATCAGGACCAGCCACGTCCTCATGAGTCTCCAGCTGTGTCCCTCATTTGCTCCCTTCTTAGCACTTCCAGTAACTTGCAGTTAGTTATCTGTGGGCTTTCTTCATGCCTCCCATCTTACTGAACACCTAGTTTATGCTAGGCACTGACCAAGGTGCTGGGACCACATGGTGACCAGCAACACAAATCCACTGCCCTTGTGGAGCTCACATTCTGCTTAGGGAGACAGACAATCGACAAACATGGTGGACTGTTAGAAACGAGTCCCGTGGTGAACAGTAAAGCAAGGTGCGATGGGGGTGCTATTCAAGAATATGGATGAACCGTGTGATGATTAGGGTGACAGCCTTCCACACCATGTGTGATACAAAGGCCCAAGGCTGGGAAGAAGGCCCAGGAGGGCAGACCACAGCTGCATGGGGAGACTGAAAGGAGACGAGTCTCTACCAGGCAGGGGCCAGCTCGGGGGGCTGTGTGAGCAGAGCCAAGGACGCAGGTTTTATTCAGAACATGGTGAAGCGTTCTACTTATTCTAGGGCTGCTGTGGGTGTTTAGGTGAGAGATCACAGTGGGAGTGTTGGAAGTGATGAGAGGTAGTTCAGTTCAGGATAGACTTGAAAGTAGAACCAACAGCATTTACTACTGCCTCCCCCTCAAGAGTTGACACTCCGTGAGGGCAGGGACTGAGTCTGTGTTGGTCACTGCTGTATTATTAGTGCCTGGCACACAGGAGGTGTTCCATAAATACTTGGAATGAATGACTGGAAGAACACATGTCCGTCAGCAACTGTCCCTAGTGACTTGCAAAACCAGAAACGGCTTTACCAGGCTAGAGCTCCTGGAGTACATCTAGTAAAGTACCTACTGGGTATGGAAGAAATTCAACTCTCTCCTTTCAGCTGAAAGGCTATACAACATCCTAGTGAGAAGGGCAAATGGTGAGGAAAACAGTGCTGACTTTCCAGTAGATGCACTATACCCTCTCCTCCCTAAAAATCCATTCAGAAACACCTGCAATCTTATGCTAAGCTGCTGCCTCACAGTGGAGCTGCCTGCACCAACACAGCCGCCCAGTGGGCAAGCCGGGCTCGCCTGCTCCTTGTGGCACCACCAACAAAGAGACATCTGCAGCCAACAACAGCAGGGATCTCACTCGCCTCGGGAGGTGAGAAGTCAGCAGAACAAAGAGCTCAGCTGTCACATCTCGGTGATGTCATCTTCCACAGGCACCTTCTCACTGAAGCAGGTGCGGAGCCCTCAGCCCTCAAGTGGGGGCATCAGCATACACTTTACTCATGATATTTCAGGGTTAAGGATCTGAGCCTTGCCACCCACAGAACCAGGCCCTTCTGAAGACTCCAGACCCTGAAATCCATAGGGTTCTGGGAGACACGAAGTTTGAGCTGACTGTGTACAGCACAGCCCTCCTGATGTCCTTCATGAAGCTGTGAGGTTTGAGATAAGCACGGGCCCTGTCTCCAGTCCCACTTACATGGCATGCCCCACAGCAGAGTCTAGGTCAAGCAGACACCTGTGAAGATATGTTTCCTGAAATCGTGTGCTGTCTTTCCCTTCTCTAGGTAGTGGAGGAAGCTCCTAGCTGTTAGAACATTCACTATACATAATGTATGTAACAATCTGTAGACAAAAGGCACTGCTAGGCCTCCTTAATACACGGTTAAGAATGAATACTAATTAACAAACATACAGAGTTGTTGCACACACACTAAGAGGGATGGAATGTGACAATGAGAGCTGGGAAGATAAAGGGGCCTCAGGTTTGGAAGCAAAGGAATTTAAGTCGGTGTGTGGCAAGCACAAGCAAGGAAGCATCATCGATCACAGTCCCCTTGGATCCTGTCTCAAAGCGTCAGTAGCAACTGTTGGGTGGGGATGAAATTCAGATGACCAAGAGAAAGTCTCAAGGATAGTCTTGCAGTACTCACTTTTGTATTTTCAAGTAACCACAAAGTCAGGGGCTTAAATGGAGACCTATTAACTAGTCAGAAAACTAAAGGACAGAGACGCTTAGCTGAGGTGGGCAATCAGAAAGGTAGGGGGTTTATCATTTTCTTTCCTGCATCTTATTTCGGGTCCAGGTATGTAGGAAATGCTCTTACGCGGTATGTTTTTTTGGCACCCTGCACTGAGAAAGGGGATTCAAAGCCCCCCTTTAATAATAAATAAGCATTCTTATGAGCTCCAGTCAGCACTGAGTGGAACTTGGCCTTAGAGGTGTGCAGGATGAGAACACGGTTTCTGCACAAGGTCGGCTGCCGTTACCGCAAAAACAAAAGTGCAGCTCACAGTCCCCTTGACCCGCACAATGCTTTTTCTTTAACACTACAGAGTCAACACCACTAAGTTCTAGAGGAAGATGCAAACCTGTGAAGGTCATCCCAAAATGCCTACTAATTGCTCCCTTAAAAGACTAAACACAATCACTTTTTGCTGGCTAAAACAGGAAATTTTAGTAAAACTATAATCTTTCTAGAATGTCTCTACGACCTCTCGATCGTTGAAGACCCTTCAAAGACCTGCTAACCAAGCATGGAGATACAGCAGTGATGTTTCACAACCTTTCAGAAACAAGAAGGGCCAGGCCATTTCAAAAGCAGCCCAGCATGATGGATCAGAAACCAGAGCTGCCAACATTATTCAGAAGGTTCAATAGGCTGTGCTCCCGACTGCACCCAGAACTGTGGGGTCTTTAGGTGGGCAGACCACAAAGCTTGGTGCTTGTCTAGGACAAGGGGCTCATGTGGCTACCCTTGGCGAGAGGAGCCAGGGACACTCCTTCAGAGCATCTCCAAAAGACGAGGACACTTTATGACATTGAAATTGTACGTGTCTGAGGCTTGTCTGGTGTTAGCAAATACAAAGCATAGCTATGATCTCATTCTTCCTTCAGAGCAACTTTGTGAGGTGTTTTCCATGGGGAATTCTGGAGTTGCAGACTGTAACTCTCTGAGGCTTCCCACAGGAAGTAAACAGCAGATTCAAGACTAGAATCCAAGCCTCTGGATTCCTTAAGTTTAGGGTGTAGAAAAGACTACCCCACTGCACGGGGTCACTACCTGAAATTGGGCAGGGCCTATTCAAAGAGGGCTGAAGCCCTTTCCACTTAGTGAGGGAGGCAGTGTAACATATTGGTTAAAACAATGGCTCTGGGACCACAGAAGCCTGGGTCTGAATCACGGATTTGCCACCCACTTGCATGTTGACCTCAGGCAAGTTGTTTAATTCCTCTAAGCTTCGGTCTTTTCCTCTATAAAATGGAAAATAATGGCCATCTCACAGGTGGTTGTAAGGGTTAAATAAATAGGATATATAAAGCTTTAGCTCAGGGTATGTCACAGCTTAAACTACTATTAGTTTTCAAAAGGTTTGCAGGCACAAATGCTACAGACATTAATGGATGGGATAACGCATCAAAATGGATACATAAATTAATAGAAAATTATTTTCAGCCACTTAAGGCTTCAGGCTGTTCAAAAGGATGAAAGGATGCTCCCTTCCCTTCCCCTCCTCACAGCGCCCTAGCATGAAGACAGCTGCTGCCCAGCACCTGTTCTAAAGCTGGAAGAGTGAGGGCTTGCTTGCCCCACGGCAGCCAGCATCTTACGCTGTCACAGCGTGAAATGCAAGCCTTCCCTGCGTTTTGAGTTCAGAGGAATCCCAGAAAGGAAAGGGGGTGAGCCTAAAACAGAAGGATGCTCAAATCAAGGTAAAGATAGGTGGAGGAAAGAGGACAGTAGCTCTTTACACACTTTTGCGTGTGGAAGGGGCAGCACAGTGGGAAACATTCTTGGCATTGCTGTTTGTAGCCCCCTCTACTTAGTGCCCTGGTTTTTAATGAGCAAATTTAAACAACAGATGGAAATGACATCATTAGCCCTACAGAGCCAGCTCTCCCCCAGCTGGGGGACCACACCACTGAGGCCATTATGCAAGGAGGGCAACACCCAGTGAGGAGCTGGGGAGTACATTACACCATCAGCTACAGCCTCCTACTGTCTTCCTTCCCTGGACCACCCAGGCGGCCCTCGGGATAAACCCTGCTAGTCTAAGCAGCTAGGTCTTCCCTTCTCTGAGAATGGAGAGGCTCTCATTTGGGAATTTGGAACTGAATCTCCAGTTCCTAGCTCCCTGAAGTCCTCTGCTGGATGCTTCAGCTGAGGCCAGGGAGTCCTGGAGTTGGCCACATTCACACCAGGATGGAGAGAGCTGGTCAGCCCAAGAAGAGTGAAGCAGAATTGTGTTTGTGAAGTCAGGGAGAGGGTGGGGACAGAGAAAGAGAGACAGGAAATGCTCTACAACGTGGAGTAGTTAGGAGAGCTAGCAGAAAATACAATTTCCACTAGAACTCTAATTAGGAATTTTAGGGCAAATTTACAGCTGGAAAATACTCAAAACACAAATATTCAAAGGGTCAGTTCTCCTATGGGCCCTAGTAATATCAAGAGAGTAAAACGTCTGATCCATGAAGTGTCCTTAGCTACTCCTGCCAAGCATCTTCAAATTTCCTGTCGTTATTTAAGCACGCTGTTTTCAGTGCCTGCAGACAGAGGGCAGGGCTAGCGCCCAGCTATGTTTCTGTAAACAGCTACCTTGCATACTTGCAGGGATTCTCAGAAAACTAGCACATGCTAGGAAATTTCTGTTTTTAAAGTTCAAATTTCTACCTTGCTTTCTGCAGGTGTTGCAGGAAGGCTGCCCTGAACGCCGTGCCGCTCTGTCACTGTGTGTTCAGGTGAGAAGGGTCAGTGCCTCCTGCTCTCGGGCAGAAGGAGCATTCTGGGTTTGTGGAGCTCAGGTCGAAGCTTTTATAAAGACCACCGGAGAGGTCAGCTTATCAGGCTTTTACAAATTTTGGTTTTTAAAAATCACCAGTATCGACAAATCAAGGCTACCAGAGGTAGAGGTGTCCGAGTACCTGTGGTCCTATCTTTTATGAAATAATGAGGCCACTGATTTGATTTTGGCCTAATGCTTGAATAAAATATACCACCATTTCATGTTACAAAATGTGCTTCCTTACATTAGCTCAACAAAAGCTTACTGTGTTTGTTTTTCTTCTCTGGTAGAGGAGGTGGTTTTTCTGGGTCACCCGCTGAATCAGCAACAGTGAAGTCACCCACAAACTCGACAGGGGCTGGAGAACCTCCTTGCTGAAAGGGGAGAACAGCAGCAAAGGGTGTGAAGGGGACAGACTGGACTGAGGCTGGGTTCTGCAGGTCATCCTCGGTGATGTTGTCATACTGTGAAGGGTGTCGCTCGTAGGACACCTTGCAGCCAGAGCTGTCCGTGGTCTGGGAGGCTGCACTCCTGCGCTTTTTCTCTGGGAGAGCAGGCGGTGTGTCTGTCTGCTGCCCCAGGGCCAAGGGCCCCTCTGGCTGGGGACAGCTGCCAAGAGGCAGCTGGAAAGGATGGCCAAGAAATGGAGACCCAGACTCCCCCAAGGACTCCGGCAACGGGCTAAGGTTACAGGCTACTTGCTGAGGTATCTGGTCTGTGTTAGAGAGGTCTTGCTGGAGGAATTCATAGTCGGGATCATAGTGATCTGCATTCACAACAGGGGAAAAAAAAATCTGTTAATCACAGGCTCACAGAAAAAAACAATCTGACCCTTCTTCCTTTACCCAGTCTTGTTCATTATACTGTGGCAACAACATGTCTTTGGTCTCATCTATACAGTGCTCTCACTTTATTTTATATTCTTCATTGTTTTCCCCTGATTATAAAAGTAAAACACAGGAAAGTACCACTATTTGCTATACTATTCTTTGTCTTTTTCTACTTACTTACTTAAAGAAAAATACATGACCATTGTAGAATATACAGAAAGCACACTATATCACGAAAACAAAAATCATCCATAATCCCATAACCTAACTATCATCATCACCTGCATTTGGATGTATTTCTTTGAAGTCTTTTTTTCCTAGGATTTTTTTTAAAATCAAACTAAGAAATACCACATAAACAATCTTGGATTTTTTCCATTTATTAATTTATCACAAGTGATTTTTAATAGCTACGTATTATTTCATCAAATGAGTGTACTATAATTCACCCAATTTCCCACCAATGAGTATTTAGATTGTTTCTAGTATTTTACTACTCCCAATAATGCTGAGATTAACATCCTTGGACAGAAATCTTGTTACAAATCTCTAATTATGTTCTTAGAATAAATTGTTATTGGTGTAATATGTAGTTCAAGGGATGTTACAGCTTTATTCTCTTTAAATCTATTGTCAAACTGCCCTTCCTACTTTCACGCAAACACACCAGCACAAATTCAGCACTGATGAGAAGTCAGCATGTGCTGCTAGCTTGCCTTTAACTTCTGGCAAATGTTGTCAGGGGCTGTCCCCCTTTGTTTCCAGCTCTGAGCACAGATGGCTCTTAATTTTGGTGGAGAGAGAGTCAAACTGCATACTGACAGATTAACAGTAACAATAGCTACCATTTGAGTATCTCCTATGTGGTTTCACATTGTTATTTCATGTAAACTTTCAGCCTCTTCGGGATGTAGATATTGTGATCCTCATTTTGTAGATGAGGAAACTGAGGCTCAGCTTCTAAATGACTTGATGAAGGTCACAAAGCCTATGACTGGCCTACCTGGGATTTGAACCCAGAACTGTATGACTCCAAAGAAACTACCACGAAATGATGAGACAGAATGAAGAAGTCTGCCAAGCAGAGTGGGGGCACAGAGGCCTACAGCTCACCTAGTGTTTCACAGCTTGTGTTCCGGGAGCACTGCCCGCTGTCCCTGTCCAGAGAGGACAGCTGCTCGTCCGACTTGCTGAGCTTGCCTATGCTGCTGCAGGGGGAAAGGCGAGGGGACTCTCCACCGTATGAGTGGCTGCCTCCTGACAGTCGTCTCTGTGAGTAACAGTCAACGTCAAAATCCTCATGTGGAAAAATAAAAAAACAAACCCAGTCACTTCTGAGAAGTGGTGGCAGAGAACAGGGAAGAAGCAATCAGTACATTAACCTAGAGAAGGAAATACCATCAAGCTCAGAAACCTGTTGGAAAGGCCCATCTTTGATGTAAGCAATAAAACAATGTATCTGTGACTAAAGAGAAAGAAGCCTTTAGGAACTCTGAGTGTGTGGCAAGAGAAGGTCCTTAGGCTGGACTCAGCTGTCCTCAGCTGTCCTCAGGAGATGTCCCTTTGGCTCCAGTCTCCTTCTCCCCACTCCACATATGGGAACTTCTACCATGTCTTGGAGAGAGAAGGAAGACTAAGAAGACTTCAACCCCTCCAATAGTGATCCTCTCATTCGGACTAACAGCAGGGTCTGAAGACCACTTGGTTTCTTTCAGCTTTAGGAACCAAATCCTAGAACTCAAACTCTTCCTCTGCCTTTCCAGATGGGGCTGCATTACCTGCTTATTAATTCCAACAGGCAAACTAGAGCCACTGGTAGCTCGGCTCATGGGGGCCACTACAGCCACTCGGGTAGGGGATGGAGCCGACTGTCTTTTCTTGGGTGGCAATGCTGGTGGAGGGCTGAAACAGACCAACAACTCCAATCAAATCAAACAACTCAAACAAAAATTCTTTAGAAAGATACCACAGGATGTAGAATTCTTTCATTATTAAACTCTTGCACACCTAGTTTGCACACTTTCAACTCCTGCCCCACTCTCCTGCTTAAAGTCAAATCAATAACACCAAAAAAAAAATCTAAAATGAGAAAAATTCTTTTTTTTCCCTTTAGTAGAATACATTGTACCAGTTTTCACTTGGCTAAGGCTAAAAGGCAAGGGCAGTAATACTTCAGGTCAAACTTTCAAAGCTTCTAAAGAGAAAGGGATTGAGCTCTAAGTTCTTATCCTAATTGTACCATCTTCTTTTTTTGCTCATTCTACTTATTCATTCATCAAATTATATCACAAATAGGTGGTAATGGGGGAAGTGCCAAAAAAATAGAAATTAGTGTGATAGCATCATTACCTATTATCAACCACTCGGATGCCAGGTAAAGGGGGCTTGGGAGGCGCAACCTCTTCATCCGCGGAGTCTGGGAGCAGCTCAGTTGACTGTGACATCCCAGTTGTCTTGTTTAGAATCTCCATCTCTCGCTCTGTCAGGGGGAGCTCAGACTGGCTGCAGAATGTAAAAAAGTTGGGGTTACAGGAGGTCCTGAGAGGGTGATAATGAATGGGACCAGGGCAAAGGGATGATGGGGCTGGGGACAGGCTGTGAAGCAGGAGCTCTCAACACAAGAGCACTGGACTCCAGGTCAGATGAGGCTTCAAGTCTGGTTTGATCCCTAACAGGATTCTGGCCGAGCCCCCACTGTGCACATGAGCTTCATCATCTGTAAAAGGAATCTTTAGAATAAATGATCTGAAGTCTCCCTAAAATGCTCTGAATTTATGTTTCATATTTTTACTAGGGGCTTGTAGTAGAAATTGTTGCAAACCATTAAAATGATCCGTGTTACCCTCAGTTTACTTTCTTGGTAAAGATAATATTACAAAACCTTAAATGCTCTCAAACCAAATCTCCGAAATGCAACCCTAAAAGGTTCTTTCTAATTATGAAATGGAAGCCAGTCAGGAAAAGCACTGGTATGGGTCACTGTACACACTCACACACTAAACCTTAGATACAAGCACAGTGAATATTTAAACTCAGAACAGGCAATACTTCAAAATGTGTGTGAAATATATACATTTTAAAGTAATACAGACCCTCATCCAGAACATATCATTGAAAGAGGACTACAGGCCCCACACAGTGTACCTAACGTGGGCTACCCAATTTGGCTCTCATTCTTTCTCAAGTGTAGAATTTGCCACCAAATACAGCAGTGACCAGAAGGTTTTGTCAGCACTCACCTGTCAGGTTTGCAGGCCGGGGAGCTGGGCTTCACTGGGCTTGTTGGAGACGGACGCCCCTGCTTCTCGATGGTAAGTCTGACCAGCTCCTACACCCCACACAAGAGAAGAGCAATGAGGCACAGGAAAGTTGCTTTTCATCGCTGATTTTTCACAACAAGGTAGGTCAGTTGTCTGTCCTCCACTGCTGCGTCTCGTTTTTGTGCCTACAGATTTCCCACACACCATAAATGCAAGTGTTATTTGACTCAGGTACTCTGCATGACTTCCCAAAATGTCCCCTACCCTCCAAAAATACCTTCATAGCATGCTAAGACATTTCAAATGCATAAAGGCACTTCCTCTTGGGAGGGGGAAATGAAAAATCCCACTGTCTCAAAATGACTACGTTTATCGCACAAATTAAATTCCCAGTAGATTTCCAGTTGCTTTGTGGGGGAAGGACTACTTTTTAGTTTCCTAATGCCATTATATTGCATGTATGATGATGCCCAATAATGATGAAATCTCTGGCGTCAGGAACGGGCAGTTTCCCAAAGTGAGCTGGTCACGGGTGTGGTGGCAGCCAGTGCCCCATGATGAACTGGTTCAGGGTCTTTGTTAATGAACAGAAAGTTAAGAACACTTTACCCAGTAGAAGATATAACTTTAGAATCACTAAAATACCAGGATAAAGGAGTAAAGTACAAAAGAAAAAGAAAAAAAGAAAGCAAGCATTTTCAAATCACAGGGGTAAAAAAAAAAAACAAACGAAGAGGTGAGTATCTACTTGTTATTTTTTTCAATTAAAATGCATTTTTCCAGCTTAATGAGTTTTGAAAACTGCATATACTCCTGTAACCACTACTCAAAAAATACAAAAAGCTTCCATCACCCTTTCCAGTCAATCTACCCCAGCCCAACTGGTTTTTTACTTGTACTGTCTTAGATTAATTTGTCTGTTCAAGAACTTCATATAAATGGAATCACTGTCTATCTTCTTAAAGAGCTGTATTGGTACATAATTCACGTGCCATAAAAAATCACCCATTGAAAGTATATAATTCAATGGCTTTTAGTATGCTAAGAAAGTTGTGCAACCATCAATACAATCAATTTTAGAATGTTTTCATCTCTCCAAAAAGAAACCCTGTACCCATTAGCAGTCACTGTCATTTATCCTCAGCCACCCAGTCCTTCTGTTCCTTTTCAGTGCCAAGTAGTTTTCCAATGTATATACACTGACAATTTATCTATTCTCCTGTAGAGGGACGTCTAGGTAAGACCTACTTGTGTTTAATGAGGGGTTTCAAGCTTTCAGCATAAACATCTATTTCTATTGTAACAGAAGAGGCAGCAATGGATGTAAGTGGGTAATATACAAGTGTGTTCCTACATCAAAGACTGCAAACTCAAAAAATGTACACACAAAAAGTGTAAAACGTGATTAGGCAAAAAGCAAGGGTTGTTTAAAAAAAAACAAACCCAAAACTAGAAAAAAGGTGAACACACCAAATGAAATATTAAAGAAGAAATTCATAAATCTAAATATCAATTATCAATAAGCATACCAGTTTTTCCAGCTTTGCTGATAATAAAATAGAAACTTTCAGTTACAGTGGGTTGGAGTAAGACTTGAGGCAGTCTTTCCAGAGGATGACTTGTCAGTATATATCAAAAGCATTAAATATTTACATTCTACTTATAAGAACTTTTGCCCAAGGAAATGTCATGGATGTGTACAAAAATTAAGCCACAAAGGATGGTCATCATAGCATTACTTATAATAGATAAAATTAGACTATTCAATATTGCATAATTAAATATTCATCAATAAGGACTGACGGCATAAACAAAAAGAGCCAAACAATGGATCATTATACTGCTATTAAAAACAAAGTTGGAATAAGAATATGTAATTATATGAAATGATGTTCTTAATATAATGTTAAGTGAAAAAATAATCCCAGATGGTACACTGGTATATATAGTATGAAACTATTTTTGGACACAAAACCAAGAATACATGTATAGAACAAAAAACATGGCTATGAAACAACCCTTATCTTCTTGTTATTGTTTATTTGTATTTTCTAAATTTTCTACAATGAACCTGTATAACTTCTGAAATACTAAAAAAAATAAAACAAAAACTAAAAGCATATATTCTATATGGCCAGAATAAGTGCCATTCCATTTTATAGTATCTAAGAGAAATGTGGAGAAGTGAGATCTCTAAGAGTCAAGTACTAGAAGCAAAAAGAATGTTGATATTTTATTGTTACCACAATTTAGAAGTTAAATAAAACTTTACAAATATTTTAGGAATAGCTACCTCTCTGGGGATGACAGATAGGACAAGGATGGAGAGATGAGAGACTACGTAAATTAGAATGGCTTGCAGTTAGTACGGAGGCAGTCCCGTAGCCTAGAGGAGGATGTGAGAAGCAGAACTTCCTAAAAAGCTCATTGCCAGGCCATGCGGAGAGTATTATGAAGTCAGGGAATCAAGGAGCCCCAGACCAAAGTGACTTGAAAGCCCCATGCTCAGGTTCACTCTTCTTTACAAACAGTGCCAAAACCCCCCAAAAAACCAAATTCGCTGCTGTTGAGTTGATTCCAACTCAGTGACCCTACAGGACAGAGTAGAACTACCCCATAGGGTTTCCAAGGCTGTAAATCTTTATGCAAGCAGGTTGCCACATCTTTCTCCCACAGAGCAGCTGGTAGATTTGAAACACTAAACTTTCACTTAGCAGTGGAGCGCTTAACCACTGCACCACTAGGGCTCCTAAGCATGACAAAAGGAACAGAGAAAAGCCTGCACATTTGTATCTGCTGACATAGGAAAAAATTCCTCCAATTCCTCATTGATTCATGAGCAATTATAATTAGACTGTCATCTTTCTGAAGAAGCAGCTGTGCAAACTCAACTAATGAATGATGGCAAAACAATCATGGAATGACAGGCACACATGTAAAAGCACGCACCTAAATTCCAAGATGGTGTCCAGACTGCAACAACTCTCCCTTCCACCAGTCCACTGGCCTAGGCTTGAAAAGAGTGTGGAAAAACGGCAGGCAGCTTTTTTTAGTCACAACCAACCTTCCAGTCCAAACAGACTAGCCAGAAGGTCTTTAGTCTCAACTTGCCTTATCTATCACAGAGGAGAGCTCTTAAAACATGCACGCATCTGGCTACTGTGTTAACACCCTAATCTCATTCAGAGCTGACCCGCTTGTAACTTGGCAAGAGGCCAACTCCTCCTACTGAAGGTCTCAGCCTTCTCCCTGGTGGAAGAACATGGTATCTTTGAGATTTGTGCCTGTTGGCAGACGGCAGTAACTAGAGCTGATGGACCTTTGCTGATAGATGAGCTTGTCTTGGCAACTACTGTATACCGCGTGCCCAGGACAGTGCCTGGCACACAGGAGGTGATCAGTAAATACTTGTAGAAAACAACTCAAATGAGATCCATTTCATTATGGCTCACCTGCTTAGTTAAACTCTTAGTTTGGGCTTGGATATAAGAGCCACTTCAGGGTGTGTCTGAAGCACGCTTTGGTAAACTGACTCATGGTATCCAAGAACCCTGGGAGGAAGGCAGGCATAGTCCCAAGGCAGCTATCTGACTTTACAGGGAGACACTACTAACTCAGTGTTAATACATGGATCAGAGAAAAAATCTCATTTTGTTTTCAAAATGCAGAAAACAAAGTATGATAAATCTTATTGCTGTTGGGGATACGCAGAAGATGGCAGTGATTCTTACAGGGAAGGGATACCAGAATTTCTGACGGGGATGTCAGGTTTTTCCATCATCTTGAGGCACAGGTTAAAAAACTAAAAAAGACTGCGCTTGACTATGGGACTGTAGCCAACAACTGGTTCAGTTCATGGATTACTGGCTCTCTAAAGTCAGAAAGAATATTTTCTAAATATGTAACACTTTATTTCCACATTCATTTTCTTCAGATTGAAAATGATCAAAGCGCTGGATAAGCTTCAGTGACCTTCAACAAGTCAAACTATAGCTCTGGTGCTAAAGTAAGAGAGCAGCACAATGCTACTCATCTTCACATTTTCTTCTTGGCACTAAGACAAAGGCCCTGCCTGCCAGAGAGGAACACATACTGCACAATGAAAGTGCTCCTGATGCGGTACCCACTGGCAACACCAACCTCCTAAGACTCAATGCCATGCTGCCCCCGACCACAGGGTTCTCAAGGACACAGCATCAGATCGACATCCTGCAGATCCAGACTAGACTAGAGGGAAACCACACTTTAACTGAAAAGCACACTGTTCTACAACCCATGGCCTTCTGCTCCTGCTCATGCCCCATCCCGATCCATCTCTGTTCATCCTGTCACTTTTTGGCCCCTGGGAATAGTCTGGGTTGGGGACCACAGCCCAGGGAGACATGCATTTATGAAGCAGACACAAGGCCTCTACCAGTCAATTCTTCTAAGATAAATTCTTCAGATGCCTTGGATTGAGTCTGGGTCACCAAGGACACTGAATATAGGCCAATGGAGGAGTTTCCTGTAACTGAAATTGAGTAAAGAAATCACAGGGGTGTCTGACCCAATGTGATATTTTTTATATGGTGACAAAAAGTGACCTTCCCTGCCCACATCCTAAGTGGTACAAAAAGCCAGCAACAGAAGACAGGAAGTATCTTCCTTCTCATATGCAATCAAGAAGGGGCAGAGTACTAAGCACTCAAGATGCAAAAGCAAACTGGGGTTGCAATTAACTCCTGAAATCAGCTCCTAGAGGGTTTGCATTCCTTATACAGCCTAAAAGCAAGGCAGCCAGAGGCAATCTCAAATTTTCCACCACAGCAAGTGAGATGATGATGAGACCTATCTAGAGGCTGTGTTGGACAGGGTCTATGTTGCAGGGGAAGAGGGGGGCACAATTCTAAAACCAGTGTACCTATGCATCCAAAAAGCAAAATAATGTGGTTGAGGCAAGAAGCTACAATTCAAACAATAAAAGCTTGCAGGAGTCACTCAGAAAAAAAAAAAAAAGCCCTAAAGAAGCTTTTAGATAATTGAAAGATAAAACAAAGATCTCTTGACCTTTGAACCAAGCAATATAACTAAGCAGAGTAACCAGAACCAGAAGGTACACGTGTGTCAAATAAAAGGAGGAGATGCTGCCATCACAATTTCTACACTCAATGTCCTTGAGAATTATAAAAAAAATAAGGAAATGTTTGTGTACTGCTTTATGTTAGCAGATTTATCACAGAATATGCTTATTGAACTTCACAAAAAAACAGGTTGGGGAGGGGGTTATTAGAAGGAAGAGAGATATCTTACTTTAAGTCACTTCATTATTTAAAAAAAAAATTAAAACAACAATAAAAACCCAAAAAAACTTGAATGTATAAAACTGAAATAAAAACTTGATGATTTTTTTGATAGAAAAAATTTCTACTACATATAATAATTGTTTCTTTTCTTTTCCTTTTCCTTTTTTTATAACAGTGGAGTACTTACAAAAAATCTTACATAGAAACTTCATTAATGAAATCCATAAAAAGTGGAGCTGCCCACGTTAAAGGGGGAGAAGCAATTCTCTGGGGCCCTGGGGCTCCACACAACACCATGTGAAAATCACTGGCATACAGTAAATACTCAATAAATATACTATGTAACCACACAAAGGGAAACTATTCCAAGTGATTTTAAAATATAGAGTTTGACTGTACATTCCTAATAGATAATTTTTAAAAATCTTACATCATTTTTTAAAAATCATATTGATGGAGGTAGTTGATGCTGTTGTTCTGAGATTGTTGTGTTTGTACTGTAGGAAAAAGCGTGAGTCACTATGTTGGTATTGTTGAAAACTGGGGTTTTTGGTGTGAGAGGAAGAAAATTAAGATACAGGTTTGATGAGGTTAATTAAAAACCCTTGTGGTCCTGAATTTGAATTGGAAGTATCACTATAAATTCATGATGTGTTTTGTTTTAAGGAAATTAAACATGTACTTCCAAGCTCTGTCCACTGAAAAGACCTAGAAACAGTGACCAAGCATAAGGTAGCAATGAGCAACCTTAGAACTCAGACTGTGGTCCCTAAATACCATTTCTCAATATAAGAAACCCAAGCTCCTTAGAAGAATGACTGATTCCAGGCTCCTGGTAAGAAATTTATAAGATGACCTACAATTCAATAAAAAAAAAAAGACAACCCAATTTAAAAACGGACAACGGATCTGCATAGACATTTCTCCAAAGAAGATATATAAATAATAAACACATGAAAAGATGCTCAACATCATTAGCCATTGTTGTTATTAGTTGCCATCGAGTCGATTCAACTCATGGTGACCCTACGTGTTACAAAGTAGAACTACCCCTTAGGGTTTACTCGGCTATAATCTTAAAGGAAGCAGATCGCCAGGCCTTTTCTTCCTCAGTACTGCTGGGTGGGTTCAAACTACAGCCTTTGGGTTAGCAGTCAAGAGTAAACAATTTGTGCCACCTAGGGACATTATCACTAGCCACTGTTCTCAGCTGCTGTGGAGTAGACTCATGGTGACCCCATGTTGCTGTTGTGTGCCATCAAGTAGATTCCAACTCATAGTGACCCTATAGGACAGAGCAGAACTGCTCCGTAGGGTTTCCTAGGCTGTAATCTTTAAGGGAGCAGATCACTGGGTCTCTTCTCTTGCGGAGTGGCTGGTGGGTTCAAACTGCTTGACCACTAAGCCACCAGGTCTCCTTATGGCAACCTCATAGAGAAATGTAAATTAAAACTACACTGAGATGCTACTTCATACCCACTAAGATGGATAGAATCAAAAAGACAGATTAATAATAAGTATTGGTGAGGATGTAGAGAAACTGTAACCCTTGTACACTGCTGGTGGGAATGTAAAATGATATAGCCTCTTAGGAAAGCAGTGTGGCAGTTCCTTACAAGATTAAACACAATTACTACATGACCAAGCAATTCCACTCCTAGGTATACACTCAAGAGAAATAAAAACATATTATAATGGATTGAATTGTGTCCCCCCCAGAAATATCCACCAACCTGGCTAGGCCATTATTTCCAGTATTGTGTGACTGTCCACCATTTTGTCATCTGATGTGATTTTCCTATGTGTTGTCAATCCTACCTCTATGATGTTAATGAGGCAGTATTGGAGGCAGTTATGATAATGAGGCAGGACTCAATCTACATGATTAGGCTGTGTCTTAAGTCAATCTTGTTTGAGCTATGAAAGAGATAAGCAAGCAGAGTTAGGGGGACCTCATACCACTAAGAAAGCAACACTGGGAGCAGAGCACGTCCTTTGGACCTGAGGTTCCTGCGCTGAGAAGGTCCTTCACCAGGGAAGACTGATGACAAGGACCTTCCTCCAGAGCCAACAGAGAGAGAAAGTCTTCCCCTGGAACTGATGCCCCGAATTTGGACTTCTAGCCTACTAGACTGTGAGAGAATAAATTTGTCTTTCTTGAAGTCATCCACTTGTGGTATTTCTGTTATAGCGGCACTAGATAACTAAGACACATATGTCCACGCAAAAATGTGTACAAAAATGTTCAGAGCACTATTACTCGTAAAGTAGAAACAACCCAAATGCCCATCAAATGATGAATGAATAAAAGGTGCTACATCTACACAATGCAATATTATTCGGCAATAAAAAGAAATGAAATACTGACACACGCTACAACGTGGATGACCTTAAAAACATTATGTTAAGTAAAAGAAGCCAACAACCAAAGACCATATATTGCACGATGCCACTTATATGAACTGTCTAGAATAGGTAAAGCCATAGAGACAGAAAATAGATTAATGGTTGCCTAGGAATAGGGGAGGAGCCCTGGTGGCACAGTGGTTAAGTGCTCGGCTGCTAACTGAAAGATCGGTAGTTCAAACCCACCAGCCGTTCCACAGGAGAAAGATAGGGCAGTCTGCTTCTGTAAAGATTACAGCCTAGGAAACCCAATGGGGCAGTTCTACTCTGTCCTATGGGATCACTATGAGTCAGAATTCAACTTGACGGCAATCGATTTAGGGATACAGCAGGGGGTGGTTGAAAAGGTTGTAGAGTGATAGTTAAAGGGTATGAGATTTCTTTTGGGGGTGATAAAAATGCTCTAAAATTGAGTATGGTGATGGTTGCACAATTCTGTGAATATACTAACAACCACTGAATTATGCACCTTAAATGGGTGAATTGTATCATACGTAAATTACATCTCAATAAAACATAAGATGAACCTGGAACACCTTGTCATACTAAAAAGTAAGAAAACTACCAATGACTTGAGTGTCACATGAAAAACCTAATCCTAATTGGTATTCTCAGAAAACACTTCTTTCAAAATACACCTGTTATACAAGTTGAGTCTGGTACACAAGCCCAATTTTGGGGGGTGATGGTGAAGTGACAGCACTGCTGGCATTTCACAAAGTATTTCCCCAAGTTTATCAGTGTAAGAAGATTAAAAAAAGAAAAAAAGTGTGTGTGTGGTTGGGGATGGCAGAAAGGGTCTCTAGATCTGAGACTGGAGTTTTGCAAGGAAGGTCTGCAAGAAGGCTTGCAAATGGATAAATAGTTGTAAGTCTGAGATAAGAGGAAAAGTTAAAATTTAACAGGGTATGTTGGGAAGACATGGGATGCTGGTATCAAAAGGACAAACTGGGATATCTGTTTGACTTTGACGGGCTCAGTCTCCCAACAGCCAGGTCCCAGGCTGGCTGTGGTTCCTGGAGAAAATGCAAAGTGAGGACCTTCAAATCCCTCAGAGGCTTCCTTCCTTGGAGATGCCAGAGTTACTGCCATCTCTGAGCCTCAGGCTCCCATCAGTAAAGATCCTGCCTGGGCCAGATCAGATAACAGAAGTCTATCCTTTGACCTTAGATTTATGTGATTACATGAAAAAGAGCCACATTCATTGCCAAGGACTGGTAAATGTGAGCTGTTTTAGAAATTAACATTCCTGTAGCTAACAGTGGAACCCTGGTGCTGTAGTGGTTAAGAGCTCTACTGCTAACCAAAAGGTTGGCACTTCGGATCCACTAGCCGCTCCTTGTAAACTCTATGGGGCAGTTCTACTCTGTCCTATAGGGTCACTATGAGTCGGAATTGACTTGACAGCAGTAGGTTTCGTGTTTTTTTTTTTTTTTAATATAGCTAATGGTACCTGTTGTTAGGTGCCCTCAGTCGATTTCAACTCACAGTGACCCCATGTGACTAGGCACCTACCTTGTATCAAGCACTCTACATAAATTATTTTACTTAATCTTTCCTCAGATCTTCAGGGTAAATATTTTTAAGGTTATCTGAGACTCAAAGAAGTAACTTGTCCAAGGTACACAGCTAACAAGTGGCATTTATGGGGGGAGGGAGTGTTAAATGATAAATCTCACAACTCATTCAGAGACAAAAACAAAGTAATCCTGTTTTAAACACTTTTTCAACCCTTGCAAAAAAAAAAAAAAAACAAAAAAAGATTCCATTTAACAAGTGAATGAGTTATTTGAAAGACAATGAGTCAGTGTAAAGAAACATGCCAACATTTCTCCTCCAAGTGGGATGACGGTATCCTCATAAATGTATTTTATTTCTGTAGTCCTGGTCCCTCCCAGCTAAGTGAGGCTCTCTCACACTACCAGGACATGGGCTTCTAAGGTGTCCTCAGCCTGATCGGGATAGTGAGAGAGGCTGGAAGTCAACTGGCTTGGGGATAGGAGCAACGTGAATCTTTCTCCTTGTGGGAGACAGCAGACAGTGATATATGTGCACAGGGCCTGGGTGTTCAACAGGCCCCGGTGTGAAATCACAATCTTGCCACTTACTACTTGTCTGCCTGAACCTTAGTTTCCGTATTTGTGAACCAAAAAAAAAAAAAAAATCCAAACCGGGTGCCACTGAGTCAATTCAGACTCATAGCGACCCTACAGGACAGAGCAGAACTGCCCCACAGGGTTTCCAAGCAGTGGCTGGTGGATTCGAACTGCCGACCTTTTGGTTACCAGCTGAGCTCTTAACACCTCACCACCAGGGCTCCGTATCTGTGAAGGGGGGCAATAATGCCTACATCAGAGGGTTGTTTTGAGCATTAAATAAGATAGTGCAGAAAAACTGTCGATAAATGTTAGCTATTATTACTATTAGAGCTTAATAACAAATGACATCATAGTGTGTCCATTGTCCTCAATGTCTTGACTGACAGGAGCTACAGAAAGCTTCCAAAAACAGGCCAATTCCTGCTCATCCTTCGGGCTTTGGCTTAACTATCTCTTCCTTAGGGAAGCCTTCCCTAATTATCCTGAAAAAGGAAGGTGACCAGTACACTCTAAAATACCACGTATCACTTTTTCTTTGTAGCCCCTGTCCTAGTTATAATGATTTAATTGTACATTTTTGTTTGTGGTCTTTTTTCCCCTTTAGATCATAAGCTCCATAAGGTGAGGGATGTGCTAGTTTTGTTCATCACTATAGTCTCAATTCTCTCACATTGCCTGGCACACAGGTGGTTCTCAATAAATGTTTCTTGAATAAATCAAACAAAACTGAACCTATACAGCCCCTCACCTAGGAAATCTTTGTTCCGCAGAAAAGTCATTTACTTTCACACATTGACAGGTTCATAATCTATAGGTTTCTCTCGCTCTTTTTTTCCTTTTATCCTGGCCACTTTGAAAATCAGAGAAATTGATATTTCAGACATGGCTTTCAACTGATATAGTGGTGCTTTAATCTAATGATTCCATAAAGGAAATCTACTTTGGAATGCCATATAGCTTTATGGGTGGAAACTCAATCTCTTCTGTTTTGGGTGTTCTAACTTGTTTTGAATACCTCGTCATAATCAATTTGGTAGAGGGAAACTTTAACAACATCATCTGAAAAATAACATTTTTCAATAATAGCATTTCCAGAAGCCTGGACAGGAATAGCTAGGGTAGGTGAGCCAGAACTACATGGACTACACTGATGAAGTGGGACCCCAGGCACGTCTCATTCTGCCCTGCTGACCTCAAAGAGCTACTGTGAGGATCAAACAGGAGAGCATAAGTGAGTGCACTCTAAACTCTATAACGTGACACAAGGTCTTATTACAATGGCCACCCTGGGCTACACCCTCAAGCCTTACTGGCCAAAATAGGTAACATAGGACCTAATAACTTTTTGGAATGGAGAGAACATGACAGCTATTAGAAGAAAATGTTGATGTCATCCAGTTAGGCCTCCCTCTAAATGAACTCAATAAAGTCCCTGGCAGACACATCCAGCCTCTACTTAAATGATGCTGGTGGTAGGGAGACACCAAGACTTCTCAAGCCAACACACTTCATTCTGGAGCAATCTGTATCATCCTCCTCTCTATAATTTTTACCCTTTGAGAGTCTTAATTCTACTCTCCAGAGCTACTAATCTGCGGCCGTCGAGTCGATTCCGATCATAGAGACCAGAGCTACTACAGAATGTCAATTCAAGGAGGCACCTTTCAGGAATTTGATAACATGGGTAAGTGGGAAAGGCATTTTTGTGACCTGGGGTAAGCACGTCTGCTATAATTTTGGACTAAAGGGTCTAGAAAGAAAGGGGGCACAAGTTTCATTAAGCCAAGAGATCTGTTTGCAAAGCATGCATTTAGTACTACATAATTAATAGCAGACAGCATAAGGTCTCAGTGCTTACTATGTGCCAGATCATTTAATCCTTCCTACAACCCTACGATGTAGGTACTTATTACTGTACCTATTTTATAGGGGAGTTAACTAAGGTACAGAGCAGTTTAGTAAATTGCCCAAGGTCACAGACTCATATGTGGTAGACTTGGGATTGAAACCCAGCAGGGCCCCAAGGCCTCTTACCCTCTACATTATATGGCCTCCCACAGTGTCAAGGTCTCCACTCACCCACTGTTCACAGCCCTAGCCCAGAACCATGGGCCCTTACCCGTCTCATGCTGCCATGCAATTAATGACTGACTGAGTAGTTTTGTGTGGCCTTTCTAGCCAGGGTCTTATAACTCCCACCCAGGTGACTGTGTGATAGGGTAACTGTGGCCTGCCAAGGGGATTGGTCAGTTCTGTCTTAAAAGAGCCAATTCCATAGCAGAGAAAAGAGCCCACCACCATCAAGGCAGGAGAGACCAGCAGGAGACGGCCGGTGGGCTTCCCGGTCCACAGAGAGAGAAAGCTGAGTGCCTTTGGGCAGAGGCTGAGGGCCAGGGACAGGCATGCATGTGAGCACAGCTGTGGAAAGACTGTCCTGATGGAAGAACTGTATTCTGAGTGTTCCTGAGCCTGAATTGGAACAATTACTTCCTTAATAAACTCCCTAATCGTAAGTATGGTCTGTGAGTTCTGGGTGGCCATTGCAATGAGTTACTGAACCCAGTAAAGAGTGCTGTGGGACGGACAGGTGGTGTCAGAATTGGTAGAGATGGCGGAGAGAGAAGCCTTGTCTGGCCTCCACCTCATGGGAGTCAGCCTTGTGCTGCTGATTTGGGTTCTCCTTCCCCCTTGTGGGGTTGGAGGAGGTTAGACATCTCCCCCATGCTATTTTTACATATGCCCTACATTCTGCCTTGCTCCTCATCTACCACAACTTATTTTCTCAGTTAGGTTTTCACCTTGTCCCCTGGACCCCAGTTCCAGACCCTCTATGGCCTTCGCTTCCCTCCTTAACTATGATTCATCATTTTCCATTAAGCTGTTTTTGACTGCCCTGGGTAGTACACACACAGACCACACGTTGGATATCAAATCAAGTAAATACAGACAGTTTCATTTCTTATTCTTCTCAGTCCTGCCTTTTTTTAAAACAAGAATCCCTGAAGTTCTTAGAACAAGAAAAGGTAACAGTTAATATGCTGAGATTTTTGCTAAACGCCAATGCAAAACAATTTTCATTACATTTTGTCTAGCTGGCAAGCATGCACAGTCAGAGCTGTGATGTAAAGACTCACTAAAAATTTAACACAATGCTCAATAAAGGCTGACTGCTTCTGGCAGCTTTTCCAACTACAGGCACAAGTACTCCAAAGGCCTGTATTACTATAAGAGCTGTTTGTACCAGTCCCGAGAGAATTAAGTAACTTTCGGATTGAGCAGCACACCATTCCAGACATTGGAAGACATTCACCCTACTGCATTAAGTTCAGGGATCCGTTTTTAACGTGATAAGCATGCAGCAGAGAGGCTGCGCTAAGTCCCTAATCAGGACTGCCTAGAACCCATGCATGGTACCTTCACTCCATCCAGCACGGCTTTGATGACCCCCTTCACAGTTGTCACCATCTCTTTATCTTCTGAGTTCACACCTTCTAGCATCACTTGGTCAGACCAACGAATGAGGTTGGCAAGACTCTGGTACACTCGGCTATAGCAGGAGGACAGGGCTGAGCTGGAAAAGATTTTTAACATGAGTGTTAAAAAACAAACTAAAACATGACCATTACTTTAAGAGATCCGTTTAGCACAGAGTCAGTTTCTTGGTGGTTAGGATGAGTTTCTCAGTCTCTCTCTTTTTAAAACCAACACCTCCTTTTAGTAAACAAACATTTTCTCCTCTGAGTCTATATCCTGAAATCCACCCAAGAAGATTCTGTGGAGTCTTACAGTCTAGTCTGCATTATAATTTTTTTCCTCATTTTCCAAATACAATATACACAAATTCCACCATGATAGTTAATATGCATTCTCAGCCTTCACATACCTCCACAAGATCTGACAACGTCTCTCAGGAAGTGCCTATCTTCCCTCCTCCTGGTCGCTAGTCATTGCACTAGGTCAAAGCATTGTGCACTTCTTGTTTTGAATTAGGTTGAAATTCATTTAGATGTGTCACGAGAGGCCAAGAGGTTTGCAGAATTTTAGCAGGCAGGTTCCTTTAAAGGAACAACTATGAGCTTGAACAGACCTCTAATTTATTAGAATTCCTCGTAACATCAGCTTAGCTCCCTCATCTTCTATACTATAACCGTGGCTGAGATGTCAGAGGAACACGCTAATGA
This sequence comes from Dugong dugon, assembly GCA_030035585.1. Taxonomy (NCBI): domain Eukaryota; kingdom Metazoa; phylum Chordata; class Mammalia; order Sirenia; family Dugongidae; genus Dugong; species Dugong dugon. Next base: position 76,263,779 of record CM057471.1, read on the forward strand.
AGATTACCTTAAGAATGATAAATCAGAGGTGAGTTGTCTTGTGGTAGTGGTGAGGTGAGATGCTGAGGTGTAGGGGCTGGTTCAGGGAGAAAGGAGTAGTGTTAAGGTACCAGTTATGCTGTAATGCTAACACATATAAAGCAGAATCCCTGAGTACTTTGAGGGTGCTGCAGTGATTATAGATAGTGGTTAAAACGAAATCTTACATCTTCCACGTATTTTTAAATAACTAAAGACATTTTCCCTTAGAATTCTGGAAAGGATGATTTCTCCATTTCAAACATTAGGTATTACAACAGAAGAAGAAGAAAAATATGAAATATTTGTGTGCTGCCCCCTCCTCCACTCCCAAAGTATCTCAAAAGGAAAAAAACAAAAAGAACAAGGCAGATATTTAGGAACTGAAGATACAATTCTGAAGCAAAGATATAATATTGTGAGATATGATTAAAACAGGTTCTAAAAATAAAGCCATTTAAAACAAAACCCCGAACGAAATAACACTCCAACAAGAAGCTCTTCGGAATCAGGTAAGGAGGGAAAAAAATCTTTCCAGTGATCTAAAATTTCCAGTTAGCCAGTCATTCTACTCTGTGCATGTTCCAACAGGAGAAAACTAGAGTCAGAAAGAATGAAAGCAAACTTTTCAAGTTCCATTAGAAACAAGAGAAATTTATAAAAGGAGCCCCAAGAAAGCCAGGGTTTGGCTGCTTCAGGGGATAATATGAATGAAAAGCATTTGGTGTTGGACCTGTTCTCCTAGGAAAAGAGAAATGAACACAAGAACTCTGTGGTCTTTTCCTGGGTGTTAGATTATGTGCAGATCTTCCTGAAGGGGAAAACACTTCTTACAACTATGCATCCCTCTCTCCTTCCTGAGAAGACCAGGTCTGGACTTTAAACAAGGACTGTTGTCTTTTGCTAATGTGCCCATACAGGGGATATCACCAAAGCATCACATTGTAAACTACGGGCAATAATTAGATGAAAAGGCAGAAAAACACTTTACATAATACTTAATTTCTACCTGCTTTGGATGGTACTATTTACCTGAAAGCACCTAAAGATTTTGACAATTATGTCTACCCTTTGTATGATTAGCTTGGAAACAGAATATTCCTCTGTGTCAAGGTGCTAAGAGACTAAGAAAGGAAGGAGGGGCCTGTGCTATGAAAATGCTGCCAGTGGACAGATCGCTGGCCTATTTCTGGAATGCAGCAGAGCAGTCTGTGTTGAAGGTGAGCCCTGATCCTGTTCTTTGGGTGTTCCAATGTACAGAAGGAGAATCCTCCACTCATGGCTCATAGCCAGCTGATTATTCAGAGGCCAGTCCATGACAGTCCCAGGAACCTGGAGGAGGGTGGCGAACAGCCTGTCTGCTAGGACCCAACTCACAGAAGAGGTTCTGTTCAGAAGGCACAGAAAATACCTTCCTGGCTTACAGACTGCACTAGGGGGAGGAATGAGATGCTAGAAATAATCTAAAAGAAATATTTGAAGATGTATTTTCAATCATTTCAGGGAAGTCAAAAATATCACCAATGGCTTTGGCAGAATTTCAGAAGGAAAAAAAAAATCACTTAAATACTATTAGCCAAAGGACTATCAGGAAAAAAAGAAGTTATTTTATTGTTCCTTATGGCTACTCCAGGCAGTTCCCTTTTACCCTCTAGGAAATGATTGTAGACTTTGAATAATTTTTGTCACTATGAGTCAGAATCGACTCAACGGCAATGGGTATAATTCAACAGCAGCCCTGGTGGCGCAGTGGTTAAGAGATCGAATGCTAACCAAAAATTAGGTAGTTCAAATCCACCAGCCGCTCCTTGGAAACCCTATGGGGTAGTTCTACTCTGTTCTATAAGGTCGCTATGAATCAGAATCAACTTGACGGCAATGGGTTTTTTTTTTTTTCCTAACAAAACCAGGGAGCCCTGATGGCACAGTAATTAAGCGCTTAGCTGCTAACCAAAAGGCTGGCAGTTTGAACCCACCAGCTGCTCCATGGGAGAAGGATGTGGCACTACACTTCTACGAAGATTTACAGCCTTGGAAACCCTGTAGGGGCAGTTCTACTCTGTCCTATCGGGTTGCTATGAGTTAGAACTGACTCGACAGCAACAAGGTTTTTTTTTTGGGGGGGGTGGGTAAGAGGGGGAGGGAATAATAATAAAACCTCCCCATCAGGAAAAAAGACAACCAAAAAACTCCAGAACTACTATTACATGACTTGAATTCTTTTGCAGTGTTTGCATGTCCAGAACGTAACTTCTCAAGCAGGAAGCAACAAAGCAACAATCCTAATAGCAACACACTGTACCACTGCTAGCACAGGTTTTTAGCTAAGGTGACTCTTGCCTGGACGCTCCCTGAGAAGCTTAGCACCTGAGGATGTCTGGGTGAGGAAACTTGTCTTCATTTCCCACTCTTCCCTTTTTCAGTGTCCGAGAGTGCTCACACACTCTTTGCTTGTATGGCTGCTCAGAGGTCTCCTCCCTATGAATACACCACGGCCAGCTGGCCTCGGCTCCTTTGTTCTTCTTGTTCCCCTGCCCCACTGCCAATCCAATTCCTACCCTATCCTTCAGGGTAGCCCTCAGCTCCTCCTCCTCTAGGAAGTCCTCTCCAACTCTCTTGTAACTCTCCCTTCCAAAAGAACTTCTACTCTGTGCCACAAAATTAGCATTTTCTCATAATGTGTGCAAGGTTGATTTTTTCCCACTAGATTTTAACTCTCCCATGGTAGGGACCATCATACAAGATAGCATACAGGAGAGTACTTTTAAAAAGCCATCTGAGCATCTGACCACACGTGTTGCCCAATTACTAGCATAATGTTAGGCAAACTCACTCAAAGGAAACCAGCACTGAGCACTCCTACGAGCTGGATGCTGGTTAAACTATCAGGCAAATGTAGTACTCGGTCTCAAGGCTCTCTGTGGCCAGCACACTATATTGGGCACTGAAGAGCCTCATTACCTCAGTGGCTCTTCCTATAGGGCAGTAGCATGGCATGGAAAAACGACAACAGTAGCAGGGCAAAGCCACACCGATGCGTTTATCAAACCCCTCCCACCACCAACTAGCTCCAGTGAGCTTCTAACTAAAAGACCACAACTACAGGGGTCATCTGAAACTCCTGAAGCCCCAGGGCAGTTTCTTGGAAATAAAGACACCGTTGGCTTTATCTCCCAGAAGAAGAAAAATATGCACTTCCTTGCCAAGTTCTGAAAGCAGTTCATAAAAGCTTAGGCCTCATGGGGCTACATGAACACTAAACCATCTCGAGGAATCGAAACAGAGATACACTTATCCTGAACAGGTAACATGAAGAAAAACAAAAACCCAGCAGGAAACTGACAGCTTCCCAAGAAATAGCTCTTGTCAGGCTTTCATTTAAGATTACATTTAATATCGGTTTTCTTTCTGTACTTAACAGTAAATACGGGGGCAGCTACTCATACAACCAATGAAAGTATGCTCTAGCAGTACAAGCACTGCCTAACAGCAGCTTCTTGGGGGCAAGGGGTGACCCTACCTGTGATATCTGGCCTTCGGTGAATCCAGGTGCTATCTTTGGGAGATCCTGGCTGGAGACAGTTAAGTGTTTCACTAATTCATATTCTAATAGGGTTCTGCTCTACCTCTCTTGGCCTAATCATCTGAGCAGTTGAGGACTCTAACAGGTTAGACTTCGATAGGATTTGATGTCATAATAAACCATGGTTAAATGTCAGGTGATTGAAGGTACTAGGAGAAATGTATCTAAATCAATGTGATTACTGTCAATGAGCTAATGCAAGGAAATGACCATAGACTTACACTGTGGCTATATCCCTAGGGACATTAGAGATCTAGGTCAATGCTGAGACCTCATGAATAACCCTGAACTTGACCTTGGGATAGCACCAAGTGATAGCCTGAGGAGAAGCTCCTTCTCCTACCTGACACTCCTCCTGTTCCTAGAAACTCTGAGTTTGAAGTGACCCCAAAGCAAGATGCCTCTAGGCGTTCCCTTGCTCTGACCCAGCCAACGCCTGCAAAGCAACTCACCTGTGTTGAGTTCGAGGCTCGTGATGCACCAGGGGTAGGATGGCTTCCAGCACCTTGCTGGCTGACCCTGGAAGCATCTCCAGTACCTTCTTATCAATTGCCATTTTGTCCACAATGGTCTTAAAGTAGCGCAAGGCACTGACAACGTCCTTCTCTTGCTCTTCCAGCCAGCTCAGGTTCTGAAAGGAAACGTTAAGCACAAGGAAGGAGGAGAGAGATTAAAGGTAGCTATTCTGAAAAAAGTAAAATAAAATTTCCTGTAAACTAGCTTGAGATTGATGCAGATGGAAAAGTCTTCTTGCTGCACAAACGAAGCCAAATTGTTTTTCTAAGGATTGCAATCAGGATACACAGACTAGACTTGAAAGAAGAGGAAAGGTTGTTTATAGATATTCCTGTCTTTTGCTAGACTCAAGATTGATTTGCTCTGAGGTCTTGAAAGTCACTTGTCCTCCTCTATTTCCTAAACAACCACACCCAGATATCACCACTAATCTCGTTAAGTATAGTAAGGACTAATTTGCTGATGGCTGTAAGACACTTGGAAAGCTAATAGTAGAGTCCCATGGTACACATATATCCTGCAAATTAAATCAAGAAACTCCAGGCTTTTCTACCTTTCGAAGATCAGAGGGGCTTTGTAAGACTGGTCAGGGGCATTAGGTTTTAAAACTCATTCCCCCAGGACTCTTCACTAGATTCCACATTGTTCAACCCAGAGATGTTACCCCGTCTCAATGAAATGACCTGCTACTCCCAAATGACCTAGAAACCCCCAGGGCTAGAAGAGGTGGGATGCTCTCAGGTGAAAAGGTGAAGAACCCAGAGCAGATGGCAATGATTCAATCACCACCTTGCAGTGGTTGCTAACAGCATTCAGGGTCTCTATGCTCCTGAGGAGAGCCCAACTACAAAGAAAATAAAATACACAGCCCTACGCTTTCCAGTATTCAAATTATCACCCCCAAATCTTTTCTCTTGACTGTGAGATCTCTTGAATTGGTGTCAGTGGGTACATACATATACCCCTTTTGTTCCTTTCTCCAACCTCCCCCATACTAGTCCTGTCAATGACCCACGTCCCAGCTGGCTGGCAGGGAAAGGAAAATCAAGGATAATCTCTAAAATGGATAAATCCCCAAATGAATAATCTACTTAAGGAGAATCAATTCTATAATGTCCACTGCAAATTAAGAGGGGGTGTATATAAGGAAAACTGCCACCTGTGGTTTCTCTGAGGTCCAGAGAAGGCATAAAAGCAACCGAGGGCAAGGAGATGATTTCCAGAAAAGGCTAATTTCAACAACAGTCTAAAAAACATTTAAAAATGACAGAAGTATAATGAGAAAGTGATTATGATCGTGAAAACTAGCTTTCTTCTTCTGAAATAGTGGGGACTGTCATTTTAAATGAAAACTTTTCAGTAGTGGAGGCATTTTATCTTATGAGCATATCGAAAGAAAAATATGTAAGTGGGATCAAGAAATAATTAATCAGACAACTTTCAAAGACCCAAGGTCTCTCAACGGGGATACTTCCCAAAAGGTGCTCTACAGACCACTAAGGTGGGGCAAAGCACCCCCTCCCCCATCCCCATCCCCATCCCTTTTACTTGTCTCTATCCCCTTTATTTTTCTCCTTTTACTATTTGCTTATTTACTGTCCATTTCCAAGAGGCCAGGACTTGTTTCTCTACTTCGCGGACTAGTGCTCTCTGCTTCAACATCACCTACAGGGCACTGGGGGAACCTGCATCTGAGGAATCTCAGTGCCTGCAGACACCAAATGTGGCTAAACCAGTCAGTCTGGCAAGAGGACTATCACAGAAACACTGCCATCTTTGCACAGCAGAAAGTGCTAGAAGCAAGCAAGAATGAAACTTGGTGAGGAAATAGGTAACATTTTAAGAAAATGTGACATCAGGTTTGCTAGGGAGAAAGGAGCAAACCTGAGGAAGGGAGGCATTCAAACAAGGCAAGGCATTTCAGAGCAAAGAGAATTTTCCTGTCATTTGCAGAGAGATCAAATTAGCCATTTAAAAGCCAGGCTGCCCTGGGCTCCTAAGAAAGGGGTCTACAACTTAGCAGAGTCAGGTTTCATCCATTAACTCTCCAGCAAATTCCACTCGCAGAATTAATGGCCTCTGAGGAGCTTGTGCATCCCCTTAGCCCGTCAGCTGTTAAACTGTGGCTGCTTGCAAAAATGTAGCCAGTAGTCAGAAGCATTCAGAAAGAGACACCTATACAGAGCACTAGCTAGAACTGGGAACACAATGCCTTGCTTTACTAAAGTTGCCTTGTCACATAATCTCAGACAGGCAGATGCATCCCCTCTCCACCTACCCCCACTTCCCTGCTGTAGGGGGTTAGGTGTCACCACTGGTGCAAATGATCCTGGAAACTAAGAGGCTATCAGGGGCAGAAGGAGGATCAAACTCTGGGTATGGGAACCAGGGGGCTTCAGGCTTCTTATCTGCAAAACGGGGAAACTATGTGCCCTGTGTATTTAGAGAAGCTGATGTGGGGACTGAGTGAGAGTGTATAGGGAAGAATTTTATAAAATCTAACAGATGCTATACAAATATATGATAATATATATCTGTTAATAATAAAGCAAAGGGGCCCCAGTTGCGCAATGGTTAAGTGCCCAGCTGCTGTCATGGATTGAATTGTGTTCCCCAAAAATATCTGTCAACTTGGCTAGGCCATGATTCCCAGTATTGTGTGACTGTCCACCATTCTGTCATCTTATGTGATTTTCCTATGTGTTGTAAATCCTATCTCTATGATGTTAATGAGTTGAGACTAGCTGCAGTTGTGTTAATGAAGCAGGACTCAATCTACAAGATTAGGTTGTGTCTTAAGCCAACCTCTTTTGAGATATGAAAGAGAGAAGCGAGCAGAGAGACATGGGGACCTCATATCACCAAGAAAGCCAACCAGGAGCAGAGTGTGTCCTTTGGACCTGGGGTTCCTGTGTGGAGAAGCTCCTAGATCAAGGGAAGATAGATGACAAGGACATTCCTCCAAAGCCAACTGAGAGAAAAAGCCTGGAGCTGGCACCCTGAATTCAAACTTCCAACCTACTAGACTGTGAGAGAATAAACTTCTCTTTGTTAAAAGCCATCCATTTGTGGTATTTCTGTTATAGCAGCACTAAATAACTAAGACAAAATTTGGTACCAGGAGTGGGGTGCTGCTCAAACAGATACCTAAAATGTGGAAGCGGTTTTGAAACTGTGAATGGATAGAGGCTGGAAGAGTTTTAAAATGCCTAATAGTAAAAGTCTAGATTGCCTTGAAGAGACTGTTGGTGGAATTATGGACATCAGACAATTTTGGTGAGGACTCGGAAGTGAGGAGAGACCCGGCAGCACCAGAGGAGTGGCAGCAGCAGAGGATTATTTTCAAGCCTTGAGGACTAATGTAATGTGTTCTGCTGACTTGCTTAGTGCCTGTTATTCCTTCTTTCCCTCCAATTTCTCCCATCTGTAATGGAAATGTCTCGCTTGTGCCTGTTCCACCATTGTACTTTGGAAGCAGATAACTTGTACTCTACATTTCACAGATATTTTTTGTATTTTGGACTGGGAGTTGAATTAGGACTTTTGCTATGACGTGATGGGCTGGATGTGTTTTACATGTGGCAAGGACATGAATTTTGGGGGGCCAAAGGGTGGAATATCATGGATTGAACTGTGTCCTCCCAAAATATCTGTCAACTTGGCTAGTCCATGATTCCTAGTATTGTGTGATTGTCCATCATTTCGTCATCTGATGTGATTAGCAGCAGTTATGTTGATGAGACAGGACTCAGTCTACAAGATTAGGTTGTCTTAAGCCAATCTCTTTTGAGATATAAAAGAGAGACGTGAGCAGAGAAACACAGGGGCCTCATACCACCAAGAAAGCAGCACCGGAAGCAGAGCGCGTCCTTTGGACCTAGGATTCCTGCACACAGCAGTTCCTAGACCAAGGGAAGACTGATGACAAGGACCTTCCTCCAGAGCCGACAGAGACAGAAAGCCTTCCCCTGGAACTGGCACCCTGAATTTGGACTTCTACCCTACTAGACTGCACGAGAACAAATTTCTCTTTGTTAAAGCCACCCACTTGTGGTATTTCTGTTATAGCAGCACTAGATAACTAAGACAGCTGCTAACCAAAAGGTCAGTGGTTGGAACCCCGCCAGCGGCTCCTCAGGAGAAAGGACCTGGCAATCCGCTCCCATATTACAGCCTAGGAAACTCTACAGGGCAATTCTATTCTGTCCTATAGGGCTGCTATGAGTTGGAATTGACTCAATGGCACACAGCAACAACAACAATAAAACAAAGAAGGAAAAAGGATGTAAAAGTCTAAAAGGGAAAAGGAAAGAAAGAGGTCAGATCAGGGGAGGATTATCCAATAGACAAGGTAAACAATTGCCTATCTTTTTACTATATCAAAGACTCTGCTTCTAGATATGGCTGGGCTGGAATCTGTCTCTCTCCCAACCCCACAACACCTTCCTACAGAATCAAAGCCTCTTTTCAAATTTTCAATCCTGACAGGGGCGGGTGGGCCAGTAAGCAAGGTAATCATGGACTTATTTACTAATCTGTAGTGAACAATTTCACAACCTGCGTTATTGTGAAGACACAACTTTGCTTGCTGAAAGTGGAGAGGACTTGAAGCACTTACTGATGAAGATCAAAGACCATAGCCTGCCATATGGATTACAGCTCAACATAAAGAAAACAAAAATCCTTACAACTGGATCAATAAACAACATCATAACTGATTTAGGAAATAATATTGGAGTCATTATTCCCTCTCCTTGAGCATAGAGAATGTGACCAGCTGGAGCTGGGCTCACAAGGACACATCAACTGGGCCCTGAGGTAAAAGACAATAGCTAAGATAATCTTGGAAAATACCTTTTAGAGAAACTTTCACATAAAGCCAATCAAACAGAACACACAAAAAAACTTTCTACTCTTATCTTTTTCTATTAGCATTTAGTGAATAGAAATTTATTGGACCAATGAAGACCTTTACTGAAACCTGTACCAATGATTGTTAAGAAAGACATTCAAAATGTAGGATTACAGTTTCTAGCCAATCTGCAAAAGGTGAACTTTCAATGGTTTTGCCCATTTGTAATGTTAATATATACTGATGGCTCTGTAATAGTTCCCTGGACTCGGGCAGACAGGGCTGTGGCAGCATGTTTGTCTGTTGTCCCACTCTTGCCTATTCTGTAATATTCTTTGGACTCGGGCAGACATGGCTGTGGCAGCATGCTTGTCCGTTTTCCCATTCTTGCCTACTCTGTAATATTCTTTGGACTTTTGACAGACATGGCTCTAGCAGCATACTTATCCATTTTCCCACTTTTGTCTGTTCTGTGATATTTCCTTGGACTCAGGCAGACGTGGCTGTGGCAGCATGGTTGTCCGCTTCCCACTTCTGCCCTTTTGAACATATGCCGAATAAAACTTTCTTTTGCTTTACTAAACTTTATGATGTTTTCCCCCTACAACATAATAAACAGAGAAAAGATTGACGTTGTCAAGGATTTTATTTTACTTGGATCCACAATCACCACCCGTGGAAGCAGCAGTCAAGAAATCAAACAACGCACTGCGTTGGTCCAATCTGCTGCAAAAGACCTCTTTAAAGTGTTGAAAAGCAAAGATGTCACCCTGAAGATAAGGTGCACCCGACCCAAGCCATGGTGTTTTCAATTGCCTCATATGCACGTGAAAGCTAGACAATGAGTAAGGAAGAGAGAAGAAGAATTGATGCCTTTGAATTATGGTGTTGGTGAAGAATACTGACTATACACGGACTACCAAAAGAATGAACAAATCTGTCTTGGAAGAAGTAGAGCCAGAATGCTCCTTAGAAGCAAGGATGTCGAGACTTCATCTCACATACTTTGGAAATGTTATCAGGAGGGATCAGTCCCTGGAGAAAGGTATCATGCTTGGTAAAGTAGAGGATCAGTGAAAAAGAGGAAGCCCCTCAATGAGATGGATTGATACAGTGGCTGAAACAATGGGCCCAAGCATAAAAACGATTGTGAGGATGGCGCAGAACCAGGCAGTGTTTTGTTCCGTTGTACACAGGGTCGCTATGAGTTGGAACGACCCAACGGCATCTAACTACAGCAACATGTGAAACTGTTCCCTACAGATGATCTGGTAAGCAAGGTAAGCACCATGCTTACCTTGGCTATTGGATAATAAACCCCTGGACCAGATTACAGCTGCCATTTATGGAACACTTTAAGTTACCCACTGTGCTAAGTATTTTACCATACTATTTCATTTAAGGGTTACAACCACCCTATTAAATAGATACTATTATCACTACCCTCATGGCTGAGAAAACCGGGGGGGGGGGGGGGGGGGAGGGGTGTGTTTAAGCAAATTGCCCAAGGTTACACAGCTGTAAGTGACAAAATTGGAATTTGAACTTGGTTTGGTTCAGGGCTTCGAACCTGTTTCCATCTCTGCTGATTATTTGCATTTCCACCTCAGACAGACTGAATCAGAATCAACATTTTAACAAAATCTCCAGGTGATTTTTATGTGTAACTTCCTGGGAACTTGTTAGAAATTCAAATTCTCAGCAGGGAATTTGTTAGAAATGCCAATTCCCACCAGGGGTTCGAACCAGACCAAACAGGTTCCTGGAAGCCCTGGTTTGGTTGATATTAGACATGGTATTGGTTGGGGGAAGGGGAGAGAGGAAAGAGGCAGAAGTTTTATCAGAAATGTACTGGAGGAAGTAAAGACATTTACTACAGAGCACCTGGTCCAAGGCTCTCATTTTACAAATGAGTAAAACAAGGCCCAAATGGCAAAGATGAACAGAAAAAGTCAGCTTTCCTGACTCTTGGTGTGAGCTCACTTCATGACACTGGAGCTGCTGCTTTGCCGCTATATTCCGCTACATCAGATGGGCTCTGGATGAGAAAGAGGAGTGAGGGAAAAACTGGCCCTGGTCTTCAGACAGTTCTCTCCACAGCAGAGCAGCATCCTAGATGCCCTCAAATTAGGCCTTCATTTCCTCGACACCACCTGCATCCCTAACGCCTCTCCTCTCAATAACTCAAGTCTCATTCACGACACTACAGGACAGTATATGAAGCACACAAATTTGGGCTAAGCCTGTGGAGAAACCAATTGGAGTTACTATATAGATACTCCCCAACCTACGATGCATCTGAATTACAAGGAACTGCACTTATGACCATCTGTTTTTTGGGTTTTTTGTACATCTTATCGTTAGTAATACATACTACAATGTTGCAGAGTGTAATCTGTTGATGTTATCACTCTCATGCCTACCTCCAAAGACAAATAAAGATCAGATTTATAAAGATACTGATAATAAAAGGCAATAATAATGAAAACTAAAAGAAAATGAGGTATCTGACTTATATCAGAACTGACTTACAACAGATGTTGGAACAGAACCCCTTTGTAAGTGAGGGACTACCTGTAATAAAAAACTGGACTCACAGGATTTAAGGCAATGCAACTTTATTCCCTTCCACTGGATCAAAACAGGAAGGCCTAGTAAGAAGTCGTGACTAATACACAGAAATCAGTTACAATTAGCATATCATAGCACCGTTGGGGCAAGCAGGCTCTCCTGTAGTAGCACTTCCCTGGCTTCCTTTCACCCTGAGAGTCGAAAGGGAAACCCTTTCACGAATTCACTCAACAACAGCTCCAGGATCCAACCTCTGTCTAAGTACTCTCAGAGACGGAGAACTCCTACCTCCCTGGCCACTCAGACCATTTTTCAACAGTAGCAAATGTAACTGTTATATTGGGACTGTGGTTTTTTGACTCTCAGCCTGTGCTCCATTTCTCTACTACTTTAGAACTCTTCACAGCTGTTAGGCTTTTTAAAAAGTTGCAAAAGAGTTTATAAATTCACCACACAGTACTTTGAATTTTCAAACTTAAGACATAAGAGGCTACAAATATATCTAAGTAGAACCAGTCTAGAAAGACAACAGAGATTTTAAGAAAACCAAGACAAGAGACAACTCTCTGTATAGTGGGAATAAACAATAAGATAGCATCTGTGAAACCATCCCTGAACAGGGCCTGGACAGACAGTAGGCCCTCAACATGCAGTAGCTGAATCTGAAGCTGTACCTCTATCTACCTGAACTTCACTTTCCCATGACTTTAAACAGGGACAGTCACGTACATAAACAGAGATAAAATGAGAATATGCTATAAATGGTAAGAAAGCTACATACACGCTAACGAAAAAAAAAAAAAAAACCCCATTGCTGTTGAGTCAACTTTCGACTCATAGTGACCCTAAAGGACAGAGCAGAACTGCGCCATAGGGTTTCCAAGGAGCGACTGGTGGATTCCAACTGCCAACCTTTTGGATAGCAGTCAAGCTCTTAACCACTTCACCACCAGGGCTCCACATACATGCTAGTAAATAATAAATACTTAATGATAGCAAATGACAGAGACATGGTAAGACTGCTCTGGTGTAGTCTTCTAGGTTCATACACCTTGGCAGATTCCCCAATACTTCTAGTCCTATCTTTGGGCCTCTGCTATCAGCAACAGGTTTGCATGCACTTTGTCCCATGCAGGTGACTGAGGCAGAGCATAATAATTCAATCTTAAAGGGAGATGACCAAAAGAGGGGTAATATTCTTTGTTGGGTAAAGATCACACCTACAGCTCCTTGCTATAGAGCAGGGTTTTCCAATCTCAGCACTATCGATATTCTGGGTTGGATAACTCTTTGCTGTCGGGGCGGGGGGAAGGGGGGTGCTGCCTGGTGCATCACAGAATGTTCACCAGTATTTATGGCCTCTACCCACTAGATGCCAGCAGTACCTGCTTGACCTCCTAGGTCTGACAACCACAAGTATCTCCAGACATTGTCAAATGTTCTCTGGAGTTTGCAGGAACTCCCACTAAATGAAGAGTACTTCACGTTGAGTCTTCCCTCAGGACCTCTTTTGGGGTCGTAAAAAAAAGGGAAAAATAAATCTAAGAATTGAGTGGCTGAACCAGCTTTCCATCAGGGTTCACTAGTAGAACACAGTCATCAGTAAATCATTTTAATCTGGACTGCCTGGCCTAGCGTTAGATGACAACTGAAACACTCTTCCTGGAGTTTAATATTAAATTCAGTTCCAAAAGGCTGCTAAACAGATTGTAATAAAAAAAAATTGTGGCACAAACCAAATCTTCCACTTTAATATTCTTTTGCAATCTGGAATTTAGATCAATGTGGCAAATACTGAGTATTTCACTCTTGATCTTCAGGCTCCTTTTGCTAACAGATGGGGCAGGAAAAACAATTACTGAACACAAGAGTTTTGGACCTAAAACCTTTATTTCCTACACTTTTAACTAGAGTTTTAAGGTATTTTGCTGGTCAACGTAAAAAAAAAACCAAAACAAAAACAGATGCACTGCAAAAGTCAAGAATTCTTTGTTATATAACATGGTAGTGTTTGCCAGCTGCATTAAATCAACAGCTGTAACAATGCTACTATACATTATGCTATGTATAATCACGAGAAGATTAAGGATCTATTTATCTACAAGGCTTCTTTTTAACTCGTATTGCTATGTTTATTTTAGCACAATTATGAGTTGGGATTAATATCTAGATTTGTGAGATATTAAGAAAATAAAGTCTGGCTTTCAAATCCAAAAAAAAACCTGTTGCCATCAAGTTGATTCCAACTCACAGTGTCCCTATAGGACAGAGCAGAACTGTCCCATAGGGTTTCCAAGGCTGTAATCTTTACGGAAGCAGACTGCCACATCTTTCTCCCATGGAGTGGCTGGTGGACTCAAACCACTGACCTTTCAGAAAGCAGCTGAGCACTTAACCACTGCACCACCAGGGCTCCTTTCACTCTGGCTTTCATAAAGGGGAAATATAGTATCGTGAGAGTTCAGACTTTGATGTCAAGTGGACTGTGTTCAAATCTCAGCTTCTCATCTTTTTGCTGTAAGAATTTGGCCAAATGCTTAATAATCCCTAAAGCTTCAGTTTCCTTTTCTGCAAAATAAGTTCCTGACTCTGAGGGTTGTTAGGGGGATAAGCAAGATAATGCACGTAAAGCACTTAGCATGGGGCTAAGAAAAGGCTCTACACAAGCAATACAAAAGGTGTCTCAGAACTGAACGCACCTGGTTATGTGGCAGTCCCACCATGCTCCATGAGTCTTGCTAGATCTAGATGTCTAAAGATGTCTAAAAGAGCATCTTACCCTTTAAAAGCCTTTCTTCTTCTAAACTATTCAGACCATCTTAGCAATTCAAGGAAAGAACAGCTGAGAAATGAGACTCACCCACTTCCTCCTGGAACCTGTTGGACCCAAGCAGCACACCCAAACCAACGCCAGAAAGGATCTCTGAGCTTTCGCCATAGAGTACTGAGCTCTTTCCAAAGACCATGAGGGCTTAGAGAAACTCTTGCTTTTATTTTTATCCAAGGCCCCTTGATCCCACAGGTGCCACCCCATCCAACAAACAATCTGCTCATAAAGATATTGCAATAGATTGTTTCCATCCCCAAAACCATGGGACCAGGATTCTGCAGTAGAAGGCAAGGCAAACCCAATTGTTCTTAATGTTACACTGACCTTCTGCCTTTGAGACCTGGAAGCCACAGCACTGGTGGACATAAATTCTACTGCCTGCTGCTCCAGATCCAAGGGGATAGGGTAGCCCTCTGGTAGAAATCTGTCTGTTGCCTCCTGGAAGAGAGGAAACCTGGATTCCTACAGAGCTTGAAATGGCCATTTTAAGCTGAAGGGAGGGGTTGATGAAAATCAACAGCTGTCTCAACATATCTGGCTTGACTTGCCCTGTTGAGGTTACCAGTGCTTGAGAACATCTTTGGCTGGGTTTCAAGGGTTTTGCATGTTTAAGAGCACAGACCCTTTAAAGCTGAGAGATGGATGATCCGGACACCACAAATTCCCAGTATGTGCATGTGCACCAAGACAACATGGGACCTCTGGGGCAGGGTGACAGCATCCTGGAGTATGAACATGATGCAGTGAGCTATTTTAAATGCCCAGAGGATGACACATCTGGAAAAGGAGAACTGTTCTAGCCAACTGAGCTTGACTCTGATTAACATGACAAACACTCACCGCCCTAAAGGTTCATATTTCCCAAGGATGCTGAAGGCCCCGTCTGGAAACATGGAAGTCTATGGAATAGGTGTTATGTACTGAAAGCTCAATCCCCAGGGAAATAACTTAAAATTAGCACAAACTAATATCACTGGAAGCAAGCAAAGACCAGGAGAAACACCTAGAGAAAGTCAGCTTACTTTGTTCACAGGCTTCTCTGGAACCTTCACAGACACTTCAGCTGGTTTTCCCTTCTTTGATGGCGTTCTCTTTATTTTGGGAGAGTGGAATTTGTCCATCAGCTTCATGGTGAAGGAGGAGAGATGAGAACGCTGAGAGTCTGAAAACAAAAAGGTACCGACTGTCAGAGGGCGGAGTGGGAGATGCTGTGGTTCGCTGACCTTTTGTGGAAATGAGCAATCTTCCCAAAACAATTTTTTTTCCTGGCCGCTCAGAGTTTCAAAGGAAAGGAAATATGGATCCATTAAAACATTTCTCTTGCATGTCTCAATTTCTGAAATTTCCTTCTAGGTTAGATTGTTCAGAATTGTGGTAGTCGAAGGTAATCAAAATAGGTATGGAAAAGAACTTGCAAATATTTCCAAGTAAACTTATAAAGTTCGTATGATGATCTAACAAATGTTCAAGGGAACTACCCAAGAAAAAAGAACACCAAAGAAAAATTGCAGAGGCATAGGGAAGTAAGAACTGGAAAGAAAGGTCCTTTCGAATTAATCTCATCATTTTTCAGCTGAGGGAACTGCAACAGGTGACATGGGCAAGGTCCCAGAGATGGCAGTGGAGACTGAAGCAGAACCAAGGTGTTCAAAATGCCCTGGCCCATACTGAAAGACTGAAAGCTTTCCTCCTACTATCAGGAACAGGACAGGTGTGTCCACTCTCACCACTTCTCTTCAACATTGTACTGGAAGTTCTAGTCAGGAAAATTAGACAAAAAAATGAAATAAAAGTTTTACTTCCTCCTTTCCAGTTTGCATGCCTATCTCTATTCGTACATGACATGATCAATACTTAGGTATAAATTTAACAAAAGATGTGCAAGACTTATAAACTGAAAAACTACAAAAACATCGCTGAAAGAAAATAAAGATGATCTAAATAAGTAGAAAGACATGCTACGTTCACGGATCAAAGGACTTAACTATCGTTAAGATGGCAATACTCCCCAAATGGATTCAATGCAATCCCTATCAAAATTAAATTAAGAAATTAAACTGATCCTAAAATTCATATGGAAATGCAAGGGACCCAAAACAGCCAAGACAATCCTGAAAAAGAAGAACAAAAAGAACAAAGTTGTGAAAACTCAACACTTCCCAATTTCAAAACTTAATCTAAAGCTATAATAATTAAGACAGTGTGGTACTGGCATAGACATACAGATAAATGGAAAGGAATAGAGAGTCCAGAAATAAACCCACACATTTATGGGCAAGTGATTTTCAACAAGGGTGCCAAGACAATATAATAGGGAAAGATAGTTTTTTTGATAAATGCAAAAGGATGAAGCTGTACCCCTACTTCACACCATACACAAAAATTAACTCAAAATGCACCACAGACCT
Organism: Dugong dugon; assembly: GCA_030035585.1. Taxonomy (NCBI): domain Eukaryota; kingdom Metazoa; phylum Chordata; class Mammalia; order Sirenia; family Dugongidae; genus Dugong; species Dugong dugon. The sequence continues at coordinate 76,280,557 of CM057471.1, forward strand.
AAATTTATGAGATGAAACTACAAAACTTTTAGAGGAAAACATAGTAAATCTTCATGATCTTGGGTTACGCAAAGACTTCTTAGATATGACACCGAAAGTACATGTGACAAAAGAAAGAAATAAACTGGACTTTATCAAAATTAAAAACATTTATGCTTCAAATAAAACCATCAAGAAAGTGAAAAGACAATCTACAGAATAGAAGAAAAGATATGCAAATCATATATCTGATAAGGGATTTGCATTTAGGATATATAATGAACTTTTATAACTCAATAATAAAAAGACAAACAATCCAATTAAAAATGGGCAAAATATTTGAACAGACATTTCTCCAAGAACAAATATATATGGCCAATAAACGTATGAAAAGATGTTCATCATTCGCCATTAGAGAAATGCAAATCAAAACCACCATGAGATACCACCTTACACCCATTAGGATGGCTATAGTAATGTAAAAGACATACAATAACAAGTGTTGGTGAGGATGTGGAGAAACTGGAACCCTCATACATCGCTGATAGGATTGTAAAACGGCACAGCTGCTTTGGAAAAAAGTCTGGCAGTTTCTCAAAAGGTTAAAACATAGAGTTCTCGTACAACCCAGAAAGACTACTCCTAGGTATATATTCAAGAGAAATGAAAATATATGTTCACATGACTTGTACATAAATGTCCATAATGGTATTATTCATAAGGGCCCCAAAGTGAAAACAACCTAAATGTCCATCAACTGATGAAGGGGTGGGTAAACGTGATATATTCATACATGGAATATTATTCAGTTGTAAAAAGGAATGGAGTACTGATACATGCTACAGTTTGGATGACTCTTGAAAACATGACGTTAAGTAAAAGAAACCAGTCACAAAAGACCACATATTGTATGATTCTATTTATGTGAAATATACGGAATAGGCAAATCTATAGAGACAGAAAATAGATTAGTGGTTGCCTAGGACTAGGGGTGGGTGGGTAGCAGGAGTGACTGCTAATGGATATGGGGTTTCTTTTGGTGGGGGATGAAAATGGTCTAAAATCAGAACGTGGTGATGGTTGCACAACCCTGTGAAATACTAAAAAACACTGAATTGTACTTTAAATGGGTGAGTTGCATGATATGTGACTTACACTTCAATAAAGCTGTTAAAAATTAAAAAACAACAAGACTGGGCTATCCTTTCTTCACCTTACCACTAACTACAGTATTTTCCAGCATCTGAAACGGTCTTATTAATTGATATATTTACGTGCTTGTCTCCCTGACAAGAATGCAGGCTCCCTGAGGACTGTACCTATCTTGTTCATGCCTGTATCCTGAGAGCTGACAATGGTACCTGGCCCATTGAAGACGCTCAAAAGACATTCATTTAACACATGAACACATCAATAGACCAAAAATACTCCAGTGGGGAAACATGTTCCTTTTGTTAACTTAAAAAATTCACAGATAACACAGTTTATAAAGACAATGTTCTACATTCTACCTTGGTGAGTAGTTATCTGGGGTCTTAAAAGCCTGTGAGCGGCCATCTAAGATACTCCACTGGTCTCATCCCTTCGGGAGCAAGGGAGAATGAAGAGAACAGGATACAAAGAAAAGATTAGTCCAAAGGACTAATGGACCACAGCTACCAAGGCCTCCACCAGACTGAGTCCAGTACAGCTAGATGGTGCCCGGCTACCACCACTGACTGCTCTGACCAGGATCACAACAAAGGGTTCTGGACAGAGCTGGAGAACGATGTAGACCATAATTCTAACTCACAAAAAAGAGACCAGATTTACTGTCCTAAAGGAGACTGGAGAAACCTCAAGAGTATGGCCCCCAGACACCCTTTTAGCTCAGTGGTGAAGTTATCTCCGAGGTTCACCGTTCAGCCTGGGAGTGGACAGCCCCGTAAAACCAAATGAGAAATATATGGAAGGTATACGGAGATACAGTAGTCCAGTGACAACGGCCAGAAGGCAGAAGGGGACAAGGAAGCTGGCGATAGGGAACCCAAGGCTGAGTAAGGATATTGTTGATGTGTTGTGAGATTGTTAACCGTCATCATAGGGCAACATGTGTACTAACTGTTAAATGAGAAACTATTTTGTTCTGTAAGCCTTCATCTTAAGTGAGAATAACAGCACAATTGGAAGAGCGTAGTCAATGTCACTGAACTGTGCATGTAGAAATTTTTGAAATGGTGTATCTTTGGCTATGTGTATTTTCACCAAAAAAAAGGTTGAGAAGTTAAGAGGGTTGACATGTTGTGGGGTTGTTAACCAATGTCATAAAACAATATGTGTACTACTGTTTCATGAGAAACTATTTGTTCTGTAAGCCTCCACCTGAAGTACAATAATAAAAAAAAAAATTTTTCTAGAACTACCAGGAAAAAAAAATTCACAGAAAATACTCGACACTGGTTGAAAATCAAGGAATAAAATGCCAATGCAATGGAAAAATATCTGTAGTTAAAAAAAAATAAAAGGCATGCCCCATTTCCCATTTTTTCCAGCAATTTAGTACTAAAAAAAAATCCTCCAAGTAAATGACATGGTACCTTGTACTACAGTCCTGTCACTGGGTCTGCATGTGACTTAATAGGGCCAAAGTTCAATTCTCATCAAAGATGTCCCAGTGATTTCTCCAGCTCCCTTCTGCCCTGCTTCTTCCCCTTACCCACCCAAGCAGGGCGGGTCTCAAATACAATTTATACTGGTTTTTTTTTTTCTTTTTAATATTTCAACATTATGTGAACAGCCTAATCATTTATGTAGTGGTTAAGAGGTGAGGCTGCTTGGGTTAAAATATTTAAAAGGGTCAGACTGCTTTGGCTAAAATACTTAAAATGTTATCTATCGAAGCCTAAAGTTCCTTTGTTTGGAAAACTGGGAGAATGACGTTGACAACATTACCCTTCTTGAGATGGCTGGTGTGGTGTAGATTAAATGAGATGCTGCACGTGGATAATGCGATAAGGCATTTACCAAAGTGTCCAGTACATGGTATGCACACAATTCAGGGTAGCTAACCTAACTGAGCCCTGGTGGTACAGTGCTTAAGAGCTTGGCTGCTAACCAAAAGGTCAGCAGTTTGAATTCACCAGTTGCTCCTTAGAAACCCTAAGGGGAAGTTCTACTGTGTCCTGTAGAATCGGTATGAGTTGGAATCGACTCAATGGCAAGAGGTTTTGCTTTGGAACCTAACTAAGTATATGATTTGGATGGGTAGTAAGGTTAAACAAACTCTGAATTCCTATTCCTCAACTGCTTACAGACTGTAATCAGGTTATTTTGTAGCACTAAACATTTAACTCACTATCCTGAGTAATTGTGGGCCTTACAAATGCCCACTCTCCCCTTCCTTAAGAATTTAATCAAGTCTTAATCTGGCTTTAAGCCTATTAATCTATTTTCCTCTTTGGCTTAACTTGCTTCCTTCTATACTGCTCTTATTGCTGCTCCCCACCCCACCCCTTCTGATGCTGGCCTCACAGGGTCCCTAAAAGAAACAGCACATCCCTCACCAGGCAAGGTTCCAAGACAGGTGAAATGTTAAGAGTGATTTACAATTCACCCAGGCAAAAATGACTGCAAGCAGGGACAGAAAAGCAGGTGCGAAGGGGAAGTCTGCTGGAGGCCGGATGCGCAGATTCTTTGGTGGTCAAAGATCTTCAGAGACAGGGGCTGGGTGAGCCAACTTCCGCCTTTTCCATTGTCTGCGGCTCTGAGTTCTGTATGGGCAGGCATGGGGCTGAGGGGCTGGCTGATTCACAACAGCGCTATCACGACCGGAGTGGAACTAGGGTGAAGCAATCGAGGTGATAAAGGTACAAAATTTAAGGGGGCATTCACTCTCAGGTTTGTGCAAGCGCGAGGCTGGCCCTGATCATGACCCAGGTGCAGACTAAGGGCACTAGCCTGTGAGCAAACAGCCCAGAAGGTGTACTGTAACATTCTCTCTCTGCTCTGCTCTGCCAGTCTCAGTCCATGAATCTAGTCTGTCTTGGAGCACAGCTGGGAAACTATGTCAGCATTTAAAGGCAGCTCTATGCCTACCAAAAAATCTCTCCTTGGGGTATTTAGCAGCCTTGAAACCGCCTGCATAAGCACAAGACACAATAAATCAGGTGGAGAGAGGAGGTTTTTTGTAATGACAACCAACCTCCTCAACTTTGGAAATCGAGGACAGCACTAACTAGGACAGACTTAGATTTGAAGGCTATTTGACATCTTTTCCTTGAAACAATGGGTTAACAGCACAAGTTTCAGGTGATTCCAGGTCGTTCAGACTGCATTTCCTCTCACGCCTAGCGCTGATGAGCTATAACAATTACCAGTGGTTTCAGGGTGGAAGCAGGCAACAGGTGGCCTTCACACGAACGCTGTTAGGATAATTCTGCCAACAGCGCCAGACAGACAGACAGACAGACAGACAGACAGACAGACAGACAGACAGACACACACACACACACACACACACACACACACACACACACACACACACACACACACACACACTCTCTCTCTCTCTCTCTCTCTCTCTCTCCCCCTCCCCACCCCCCCACCGCCCGCCGGCCCTCTTTTCACCTTCCTCAAGCTATCAATCACCTTGGGTAGCATGCAATGCCAAAGAGACGCTCCTACACACAGGCAGTCTTCATCTTAGGTAAGTTTACTGACCACTCTCTTACTATTCTCTGACTTTTCACACTTAGAAAGTTACATTCAGATTTTATGTATGTGTTTTTAGAGATTTGATAGTTCAAAAAGATTTCATACATATATAGCTTACAAAGAATTAACCAAATCCATGTACCCAGTAAGCCTATAGAACAGTGCTGTCCAAAAGAACTTTCTGTGATGATGTAAATGCTCTATCTCTGCACTGTTTAACTTGTGGCTACCAAGAGCTCGAAATATGGCTAGCCTGACTGAGGAACTAAATTTCTAACTTTAATTCATTTAAACAGCCACATGTAGCTGGTGGTGATCATACTGAACAGCACAGCTCCAAAAGTAGAACATTATTGAGTCTGTTGATGCCACCACATGTTCCTTTGCAATCTTATCTCTCTGTCCCAATAACGGATAACCACTTCTCTGATTCTTGTGTTTATCGTCCCTTACTTTTTGTTATTGTGTGTGTGTGTGTATACACACATATACATATATATATTTTATAAGTTTGTGAACTTCACATAAGTAGTAGTAGATTATATTCTCACGTTTCTGCTTTTTCATTCAATCATAGGTCTGACATTTAACTATGCTGATGTGCATATTGGTGCTTATATTTCAGTGCTGTGAAATTCCATATGTTCAGAATACCAATTTATCCACTCTCCTGTCAGGGGATATTGGGATTTTTTTCAGGTTTTTTTGCTTTTAGAAACAATGTTGCTATGAGTATTCTCAGACGTGCCTCCTGGAACACATGTAAGGGTTTTCTGTGAGTAAAAAGGCTGGATTGTATGGTATATGCCATATTTAATTTTACAGATATTGCCAAACGATTCTCCCAAGTGGCTTGCTACCTTACAGTCCTGTCCCACTAGTAATGTAATGGAGTTCCCGCTGCTCCTCACCCTTACCAACATCTGGGGTTGCCAGACTGGCATATTTTCCCATATGGCCATATTTAACAAAAGGAAACAAAAATCTGAATAGCCCTTCTTCACATGTAAATGCCATAAGCTGGTGTATCTCATTGTAGCCTATCAAATCTGTGAGGCTAACTTCAAAGGTCATAGATAAGTTAAGAAAGAAAACAAAGCCAAGCTACTGCTGCTCACTCTGGCACTTACACCAAGAAGGGTCAGAAACTTCCAATGACTAATCTCCTAGTCATTTCTTCCAGAGGAACACTAGTTTCCAGGACCTCACAAACATTCCCTGAATAAGTGACCATAATGTTACTAACAGCAGATACTTTTGGGGACAATTAACACAGACTGCAGATTTGGCTGTCAGATGATGTCCTTCTCTATCTAGAGAGAAAGAGGATGGGCTGGAGATGAGGCACGTAGCCTCCTCATGGAATCACATCTCAACAAAACACAAAACAGAACAAAAACATACCAAGGCCAAACCAACTTCTTCCAAAGTGGTCTGTCAGGTGCCCGTATTCTGTTAGTGACTTTTCAGCTTGCTCCTTTGGCCAGGCCTAACAGTCATCTCTGCCTGTTGCTGACAAATGTAGGTGTCAACTGGCCTTTCAAATGTCACTTGCAGCAGCAGGTGGGATCCCAACTTAGCAGTGATTTCTGTCAGGGCCTAATTTTGCAGGGAATGGGAGGAGTCTCTTAACATCAACCATACAAGGGATCACAAAGTCAAGGTCATGGTGGAAACGCTGAGGCAGTTCCAAAATTACCACAGCCAATCTTGAGAAACATCGTAGCTGTTAATTTCTTTTTACCTACAGAATAAGGGGCTCAGAATTTCAGGACTGAAAAAGACTTAAAGATCACTTACTGAAATCATACCCCCCAATTCCAAATACATAAAAAGGACAACTTGCAAACATTGGGAAGAGCTTTCTTGAATATAAGCATTTAAGATTTGTAAAAAGATTTGTTTACTAAAGGATGAGCTGAGTATGTCATGGGCAAGTAGGTAGCACATAGGCTTTTAAATCAGGCAGTCTGTGCTTTAACTCAAGCTGCGCCACTACTTGGACAAACCTTTCACCTCTCTGAGCCTCAATTTCCTCACATATAAAATAAGCATAACCTCAGGGCCTACCTCCTAGGGTTGCTGTGAAGATTAAATGTGATCCTCCATGTCAAGCATTTAGGCAAGGGCCCAATATAGAGCAAATGCTCAATAAATGGCAGCTATTACTGTTATCTGATAACACTGCCAAGCCTCTGCCAACACTTAATAAGGCAAAAGCTAAAAAGCTAAAAATAGTGCAAGCCTAGTAGAGTTGAAAACAACCTGATGTTTTATTTTTTCCAACAATTTCCACATTAAAAGATCCTCTGTCTTACTTAATATAGAACTATTCAGGTTAAAACACAAGGAAAACAATATTTGGAGTTTTGTAATACCGAAGGCTTTGTGACTTGAAAATCTGTTAACATTACCCATTTGTTTTGGAAGTCTACCAATAATAACTACTATGACACTGATGGGAATATTAAACATACCTTGTTTTCTTTTTTGGCAACAAAAGTAAAACAAGCTCATTATAAAAATCCAAACGCTGCAAAAGTATGTAACATAGAAAGTGAAAATCTCTCATAACTCCACATACAGCAGAGCTGAAATAATTTTATGTGACTTGCTTCTAAACTTAACAATACATAGTGGGCATTTTTCCACGTGAGTACAGTTAACAGTTGAATAATGCTCCACTGAAAAGGTGAACCACAATGTAGTTAACTAGTCTCCTGACTCAATGGCTTCTACCTTCTGTTATTTAAACAATGCTGCAACGGTGAACACTCTCAGGCTTATATCTCTGTCACTTCTATAATGAGACAGATTCCTAGAAATGGAATTGTCAGGTCAAAGGGTATGAACATCACAAAACTGATGAGATACTGTCAAACTGCCCTTGAACTGAGCTGGATGCAGGCCAGCTGTGACTGACACAAAGAGCAAGGCATCTGGGTGGAGGCAGGAGAGGTGGGGTGCAGGAAGGAGGCTAGGCCTGCTGGGCCCGTACTACAAGTTGAAGAAACCAGGCTTCACCTTGGATTTGGATTCAAATTCAAATCTGACAGAGCCACCATTTTCATCTTACTTGTGTAACCGGTAAGGATTAAGAACAGACACAAAACTGAACATACTCTTCACAAAAGATGATCTCCAAATGGTCAATAAACATATGACAAGGTGCTCAACTTCAGGTGTCATCAGGAAACAACAAATTAAAATCATAAAGAGATAGCACTATACACACACCTGAATGGATAAAATGAAAAAATAGGAAACACTAGGTGTTGATAAGGATGGAGAGCATCAGAAACTCTCCATATGCTGCTATTGAGAGGTATGAATTGGGACAATTACTTTGGAAAGCTGGCAGCCATCTACCTGTGACCCAGTAATTCCACTGCTAGGTACATAACCAACCAAGAAAACCAAACCCACTGCCGTTGAGTCGCTTCCAACTCATAGCGACCCTATAGAACAGAGCAGAACTGCCCCATAGGGTTTCCAAGGAGTGCCTGGTGGATTCAAACTGCTGACCTTTTGGTTAGCAGCCAAACTATGCTTACATGTGTTCATTATAAGTACCAGAACACTCAAAGCAGTACTACCCAAATGCCCATGATGTAGAATGGATACCCATGGGTCTGATTAACACAGCTCATTTACAACTTAAGGAAATCCCAGTCCTAAAACAAATAAATGTATTTAACCCTGAATATCCCAGAATGAGTATCTTCGCAAAGAACTCTGCATTGAGTATCTCAGGAAGTGCGTGTGGATATCTCAGGAAGCTTTAAGCTTCATCTTTGTAAAAATAAAAAAAGACAGAGCCTATATAAATGTAAATGTTGTTACGATCTTAAATCACTGATAAATAAATATTTTCTATTGCCTCTCCCTTATTGTATGGAAAATTTAAAGAATTTTTGAATTTCGGAAATTTTGAATAACGGAAATACAGTTGTATCCTATAATTTCTTTTCTTTTTAGCCATGGCTGAATCAACGTATTTTTGTTTCTAATTTCTTTCTCACATACTTCATCAGCTACTTATTATATGCCTGGGAGACTCCCAAAATGCTGGATGCAAAATGGACTGTGTGATCTCAAGTGAGTTACTTAACTTCTATCAGCCTCATTTTTCTCATCTGTAAAATGAAAATAATAATAGTACCTATTTCATGAAGTTAGTCTAAGATTTTATATACTGTATTTGAGCCCTTCAGTGGTCTACAAGGCCCTGGTGTGTGCCACCCTCCACTCCTGCTAGCCCCATATGCATACACCTTTAGGGGTAAGCCTATCCACAAGAAACCTGTTCTCTGACGTCCTTTAACATGAGGGGCCGGGAAGTGTAAAGCTGCTATGACTGAATAGGTAAAGGTCACTGTCATGGATTGAATTATGTCCCCCAAAAAGCGTGTGTATCAATTTGGCTGGGCCATGATTTCCGGTATTGTGTGATTTTCCCATGTTGTAAATCCTGCCTCTATGATGTTAATGAGGGAGGATGGGTGGCAGTTGTGTTAGTGAGGCAGGACTCAATATACAAGACTGGATTGTGTCTTGAGGCAATCTCTTGAGACATAAAAGAAAGCAGCAAGCAGAAAGACGGGGGACCTCATACCACCAAGAAAACAGTGCTGGAAGCGGAGCATGTCCTTTGGACCCGAGGTCCCTGCGCAGAGAAGCTCCTAGTCCGGGGGAAGATTGGTAACGACGAGGACCTTCCTCCAGAGCCGACAGAGAGAAAGCGTTCCCCTGGAGCTGATGCCCTGAATTTGGACTTGTAGCCTACTAGACTGTGAAAAAATAAATTTGTCTTTGTTAAAGCCATCCACTTGTGGTACTTCTGTTATAGCAGTACTAGATAACTAAGACAGTCACCTAAGTCTGGGATTCAATATTGAGAAGCCCATTTGGCTCTTAGAGCAAGCTTTACCCTTCAAGCAAGCCTTTATCACAAATAAAGGTAATGTTCTGGCCTCACCTCTTATTTATTTATTTATTTTAACTCTCAGCAACCAGAGGAAAAGAAGAGAGGTTCTATTTACTGGTCCCCTGGACCCCAGAAGGATCAAGTTTATTCATTTTGGAATCTGGCACTTAGCCCAATAACTGGCACACAGTGAAAATACATACATACATACTTGTTAGCAATCACACGGACCAAAGCATCAGCGGAAGAATTCTGTAACAACAAACAACTACTACATTCAACCTATACTGGAGGGCAATATCTGATTCAGAGATTTGGACAGGACAGCTTATGTGGATTTTTAATATAATCCTCTGAGGAATGTTAACACACAATGATTCAGAGATGGTTCAATCAGGAGCTTCCTTTGGTGTGGCACTTTGGTTTGGGTTATTTGGGTTTTTTCTACTCCTAGAGGAAAAGACTAAATAAAAAGTGTACCCTTCACCCTCCTCCTCCAGGTCTCTAGAGGATGGTAGACGTTCTGGCCTGCACTGTCCAGTAGAAATATAATGTGAGCCACATGTATCATTTAAAAATATGTTCAATTAACCCAATTTATCCAAAATATTATCATTTCAACATGTAATTAATATAAAAAGACTATTAATGAGATATTTCAGTTCTTTTTTTTTTTCATACGAAGTCTTTGAAATCCGGTGTGTATTTACACTTCCAGCACATCTAAATTCGGACTCACCACATTTCAAGTGCTACTGTACGGGGACAGCGCAGCTCTAGGCCCTAAGGATCGCTGGCCCTCACTGTCAGTGCTGAAGAGAGTTGAAAATGGGACTGCTGATTCCATCTGCCTCTTGAAAGAAAGTGCTTCAGCGGGTTGGGTTTGACAGAGCCATGGTTGTGCTGCTGCACCTCTCTCCCCAAATCCCCACATGGCGGGGACACGGCAGCCCAGCTAAGGGCAGAAAGTGTGCACAACACAGGCAAGTTCGCTCACCCTCTGGAAATAAAACTCAAAGGCTGGGCTCAAGGGCAGCACTTCCGAGTTCCAGCTCTGAAGCCCTCCCACAGCCACTTCCTACACGTGAGTACTAGATGATCTCATTCTGAACAAAACCTGGTGAGGAGGACAGAGAATGCCAGATGATGGAGTAAGTTACCTCACTGTACAAGGTCTGGAGGTGGTACACAGAGTAGAGGAGGCAGCCTTTGTTTTGACAGAAGAAATTTCTGACAATTGTAGCTCCCGCACAAATGCAAACTGATCTTCTGTGGAGGCAGAGACCATGGACATAAACAGTGACATTGCTGTCCTGTCGTACTGCTATATATGGGCAAAAATAGTAGCGACTCTGATCTCAACCCATGGCCTAAGAAAGCCCCATAAACTTATTCCCGCCCCACTGGCAAATCTGATGTAGGTGAAACCTCAATGTGTGTGACTCTGGATAAGTTAACCCCCATGCCTCATTTTTCTAATCTGTAAAACGGGAATAATTATACTTACCTCATTGGGCTGTTGTGGGGATTTAATAAAATACTCCATGTAAAACAAACGCACTTAGTACAGCGCTAGCACTTAGTAAATGTTATCTACTGCTACCCATATGTTTCTGAGATATACTCCTCTTTAGGATAAATGCTGCTATTTGAGTAGGCAATTATTATTTTTAACACTGGAGGGTTTAAAAAACAGGAAAATTCCAATAACTAAAGTATTTTATAGGATTTAAACAAAAGCCACAGCCTCTGTAAGTCTTCTCATTCTATTTAACATCAAGCAAACTTCTGAGTGTGAACAAAGAATGCAGATGATATCCTGGGGAATCTCCCTCCCTCTGTCTGTCAGAGACAGCTTGAATAAATTTGCATGAGAAGTTTTCCCAAGACTTATTCCTATTATAAAACATTCATAATATAACAGACAGACATCCCATGAGGGGGACAGAAGGAGCACCTGTGAGATTAATAGCTGCTTCCCTCTTGGAGACTAATCAAATCAGTAGCTACTGTTTTTACACGTCCTCTTTTGTGCCGGACACTGTGCTGGGTGTTCTCCTCATAATATCCCTGATCTTCACAATAACACTGGAAAGAAGTGTTACTTATTACCGTTTGACAGAGGAAGGACCCAAGTCTCAGATAAGTCAAGTACCTGGATTAAGGTCACAAAGTTAAACTTAACACTCTCCCCCTACCATTTTACAGGCAAGGTAACTGGCATCCTAACAAGTGTAGTAAACCCCTTAAGGACAGCCTGTCCTCAGGGTGGGCCACCCCTAAGGAAGTGTTCATTTCCATTACTGTTTGGAATTGAGCTAGAGATTCTTAAAACCACAGACTTCGCAGACTTCAGACATGTGAATTAGTCATTTCTCCAGAGTTTTATTTCCAGAGGCAAAACAAAAAAAAGAGAGATAGATAGATAATAAAATAGTTTATTCTGAGAAAGCAAACCAACACCACAGGGCAGAAAGTGGGCAGGGCCAAAGTACATCACATCATTTAAAAAGCCTGGGAAGGATCCTTGATAAAACAGGAAGCAGAGTCCACCCTAACCTTTGTCCATTAGGTGGCAATTGTTTGGAACTGCCTCTGTCCCTCAGAGGAATTTGTACTTTAGGAGAGCTGCCAGGCCCAGGAAGGAAAGGTGGAGGCAGCATACCATTTTAGAATTCAAATAATGTGCCTAGAGGGCCACAGGAACCTATTCTTTAGCACCATATCACTAGCAAAGCAGCCTGATCTGGGGCAGGAGGGCTGCTTACCATGGCCCAGGCCACAGGGATGGAGGGCAATCACACTTGCAGGGCAGAGGAGGCTGCAGAGGACAGCAACTCCATCCTGCCTCTGCTACGCTTAGCCCTGCTCAGGGACCCAGAGAACTCATTATTTGTCAGGCCACCCCCCTGAGCTTCCAGAGGAAAAACAACATTTTCACTTGTCAGTGAGCACATAGGCATTTATTCATTTCCCAGGCAACAGGGGAAAGATGTGGGAGCCACATGAGAGACACAATCACCAGCAGCTTAGGACTCTGCAGAAACAGTTCACTGGACAAAGAAAGAAGAAAGTGTGAGGAACTGGGATCACTGGTAAAATCCTTTCCCTTCCCTATCACCTCCGGGCAATAGGCTGCATCAGATAATGCAGAGCAGGCACAGCATGGCGTCCTCATTCATTCATTTGTTCGGCATTTCATAAATAATTATGTGCCAAGCACTTGCAAAATGCTAGGGTCAGAGAGAGGAGCAAGTAACACTCCCTACCTTCAAGAGGCTCCCAAATCTAGTGGAGGAGATGTCACCGCAACACAGAGTGAGGATCCTGGGATGGAGATGGGCCCAGTGAAGATGGGCTTTTCAGCCCCTTACAGCCCCTGCTCAGAGGAGAATGGTTCCAGGCAAGTGCTCAGTGGCAAAGGTACATAAAGGTGAGTAAAAACCCAGCTTGCTCCTCAGCTTCCAGGAACAGCTCCAGGCTTTGGGCATTTCACATGGAGACAAATGAAAGGCATCAGAGTCAGCAAACAAGCACCAGCGCGGTAAAGGCTTCAGAACTCTCTGAAGAGATGGAGGGATCTGGAAATGACCGCTTCTCCAGAGGAACGTGAGGGCTGGAAGAGAGGCAGTGTATTTTTCTCCGGGAACAAGATGAGCAAAGGGTCTTCTCTGAGGCTCTCTGATGAGCATTTCTTCATATATGTTAATGGCCAGGAGGCCTGTTCTGGCAAGAACATCTATTCCATATGAATGTTCAGGCATACATGGGAAAAAACCCATTCTGCTTTGTTGTTGTTGTTGTTATTAGGTGCTGTTGAGTTGATTCCGACTCATACCAACCCTATGTACAACTGAAGGAAACACTGCCTGGTCCTGTACCATCCTCACAATCATTGTTATGCTTAATTAAGCCCACTGTTGCAGCCACTGTGTCAGTCCACATTCAAAATCAAGTACTGACCAGACCCCATCTTTCCTTAGTAATGTCTATGGTGTGGCAGACTGCCCCACTCTAGGACTCCACCTCAGGCCAGCTGCCAAGTAAGCAGTGAGGCTCTTGGCTTTATTTCCATGTAAGAGCTAAAAAGGATCCTCTTAGTCTACTTAAAGAGGAAACTGAGGCCCTGGGAACTGATTTACCCCTAGCCAAGGATACAGGCCTCCTAAAAGAAGCCAGGCCAGGGCTCCTTCCTCAGTAAATGGCTGAAAAAACAACTAGCCTCTCTCGATCATTTTCTCCTCCTCATGAGACAACTTCAACACAGTAAGCAAAAGTGTACAGAGGGCCAAAATAAAAAAGAACCCAGTTTAGTGCTGGTGACACCCACCTACTCTCTACTTGTGAATTATAGTCACAAATGGTTTAACTGCCCACCAGAGGCTCCCAAGGGTCCTGGAATTTCTGGGACTAAAATCTGAAGTCATGATGGTTTAGTCCAAGCCAGAATTTCATTGACTTATAGCCTGAAATTCAATCCAATTCATTTTCAGCAAGATGTATTCTGCATAAGGCAAGGATCCATGGTGGTGCAGCAGTTAAAGTGCTCATCTGCTAACCAAAAGGTCAGTGGTTCAAACCCACCAGCTGCTCCACGGGAGAAAGATATGGCAGTCAGCTTCTGTAAGCATTTACAGCCTTGGAAACCCTATGGGGCAGTTCTACTCTGTCCTATAGGGTCACTATGAGTCAGAATCGACTGGATGGCAATGGGTTTGGGCTTTGGTTTTCATGCACAAGGCACTGTATTAGACACTGAGTAACAAAGTCCTACACTCTTGTGTAGCCGACAGCAGCAGCAACAACATAGCACAAACTAGGACCATTTCTTACACAGTAAGCCAGCACCACCCGGGCACTTCACAGGCCTTATCTCATTCAGTCTTCACAATGACTCTCTAAGGTGAGTATCACCATCTTTGTTTTACAAATGGGACAACGGAGTCTGCAGAGGAAATACAGACTCTGGATTTGAACCTAGTTCTGCTTCACATGCCAGCCAATTTAGAAGTAGGGAGAAGTGAATAAGTACCCTAAAGATGGCTCAGATAGATGCTCAGAGGAGTGAGGGCTCATGTCCTATTTTGTCCCTGGAGGAATTTTGTTATTATTACCCCTGGGTCAGTGTTCAGTGCCACTCTGAAAGGCACTTACAACACGCCAGCACCTACTAAGTGCAGGGCACTCTGCTCAGGTATAATTACCCCCAGACCCTGCTGGCTTCCAACTCTGATGGTACATCTTGGTGCAGACCTCTTCTTCTAAAGCCTAGCAAACAAGTCGTTTATGAGATGTATTCACAACTCTGATCTCTGGGGAAGCAAGTCACCACAAGAACAGAAGAAAAGACTTTTAGGTCAGTATGCTTGTAAAAGTGAATCGCACTCTTCTGGAAAAGTTTAAGACAAGATGGCTCAATTCACAGTAGCGGCACATCAAAGACTTTCTGGCTCTGCTAGCACCTGGGCTAAAAACACAATTAGAGGTGAAACTCAGGGACAGTCTCTTGGCCTAAGGGGGAGAGGCCAGAGTTATTCATTGGATCTCTCAATGCAGGAGGTGGGATTATGGGTAGAATAAAAACAGTCTTTTTAAGCAACCCAAAAAACAATGCATTGGGGAGGAATATATATTTCAGTGATGGCTGGATGTTATGAGTTGAATTGTATCCCAGAAAGGATATGCTGAAATCCTAACCCCTGGTACCTGTGAATGGGACCTTATTTGAAAATAGCATTTTTGCAGATGTAATACATTAAATTAACATGAGGTCATTCTGGAGTAGGGTGGGCCCTCATCCAATATGACCAGTATCCTTATAACAGAGACACACACACACACACACAGAGGGAAGACAGCCACATGGAGATGGAGGCAGAGATTAGAGTTTTGCTGTCACAAACCAAGGAACGCCTAAGGCTACCAGAAACTAGAAAAGGCAAGGAAGGAACTTCACCTAGAGGCTTTGGAGGGAGCACGGTCCTGCCATCACCTTTATTTCAGACTGTTGTCTGCAAAACTGTGGGAGAATAAATCTGTTGGTTTTAAGCCACCCATTTTATGGTAATTTGTTTATGGCAGCCCTAAGAAACTAATACACTGGAGTTGCCAAAGTCTGGCTAGAAAGCAAGGAAGGGAATTTTCCAAAGTCAGAAGTGCTTCCCACACACTCATGTTCATCTCAGCGTTATTCACAATAGCCAAAAGATGGAAACAACTTAAGTGTCCATCAAAAGATGAATGGATAAATAAACTATGGTTTCAAACACACAACAGAATATTATACAACAATAAAGAACAATGATGAACCTGCGAAACATCTCACAACATGGATGAACCTGGAGGGCGTTATGCAGAGTGATATAAATCAATCACAAAAGGACAAATACTGTATGAGACCACTATTATAAACCTCATGAAAAGGTTTACACACAGAAACCATCTTTGACGGTTACAAGGGAGGGGAGGGGTGGGGAAGGAAAAACACTAACCAGACAATAGGTAAGTTGTAACTTGGTGAAGGGTATGACCAAGGCAAAGTCATAGAAGCTTCACAGACACACCCAGACTCCCTAAGGGACCGAGTTATTGGGCTGACAGCTAGGGACCATGGTCTCGCGGGACATCTAGCTCAGCTGGCATAACATAGTTTATAAAGGAAATGTTCTACATCCTACTTTGGTGAGTAGTGGCTGGGGTCTTAAAAGCTCGTGAGAGTATGCACACCCATGTTCACTGCAGCACTGTTCCCAATAGCAAAAAGATGGAAATAACCTAGGTGCCCATCAACGGACAATGGATAAACAAATTATGGTATAAAGAACAACAATGAAGCCGTAAAACACCTTATAACATGGAGGAATCTGGAAGGCATTATGCTGAGTGAATTTAGTCAGTCACAGAAGGACAATTATTGTATAAGACAACTATTATAGGAACTCAAGAAAAGGTTTAAACACAGAAGAAAACATTCTTTGATGGTTACGAGGCGGGGGGGTAAGGGTTATTCACTAACTAGATAGTAGACAAGAATTATCTTAGGTGACGGGAGGGACAACACACACTACAGGGGAAGTCAGCACAGCTGGACTAAACCAAAGCTAAGAAGTTTCCTGAATACAATCAAACACGTTGAGGGACAGAGTAGCAAGGGTGGAGGCTGGGGACCATGCTTTCAGGGGACATCTAGGTCAACTGGCATAACAAAGTTTATCAAGAAAATGTTCTACATTCTACTTTGGTGAGTGATGTCTGGGGTCTTAAAAGCTAACGAGCAACAATCTAAGATGCATCAATTGTTCCCAACCACCTGGAGTAAAGGAAAATGAAGAACACCAAAGACACAAGGAAAGTATCAGCCCAAGAGACAGAAAGGGCCACATAAACCAGACTTCATCAGCCTGAGACGAGAAGAACTAGATGGTGCCCGGCTACCACCAATGACCGCCCTGACAGGGAACACAACAGAGTCCCTGATGGAGCAGGAGAAAGCTGGGGTACAGAATGCAAATTCTAGTAAAAAGACCAGACTTAATGGTCTGACTGAGACTGGAGGAACCCCAGAAAGCATGGCCCCTGGATTCTCTATCAGCCCAGAACTAAAACAATTTCCAAGGCCAACTCTTCAGACAATGATTGGACTGGACTGTGGGATACAGAATGCTACTCGTGAAGAGTGTACTTCTTAGCTCAAGTAGATACATGAGAATGAACGGGCAGCTTCTGTCCAGAGGTGAGATGAGAAGGCAGAGACGGTTAGGAGCTGGTTGAACAGACATATGAAATCCGGGGTGGAAAGGGGAAGTGTGCTGTCACAGTATAGGGAGAGCAACTGAGGTCACATAACAGTGTGTGTATAACTTTTTGTATAAGACACTGGCTTGAAATGTAAACTTTCACTTAAACTACAACAATAAACGAACAAAAACAAAAGCTCGTGAGTGGCCATCTAAGATACTCCACTGGTCCCATCCTGTCTGGAGCAAGGGAGAATGAAGAAAACCAAAGACATAAGGGAAAGATTAGTCCAAAGGACTAATGGACCGCACCTACCACAGCCTCCACCAAACTGAGTCTGGCCCAACTAAATGGTGCCCGGCTACTACCACCAACTGCTCTGACAGGGATCACAATAGAGGGTCCCAGACAGAGCTGGAGAAAAATGTAGAAAATTCAAACTCACAAAAAAAGACCAGACTTACTGGTCTGACAGGGACTGGAGAAACCCCGAGATTACGGCCCCCAGACACCCTTTTAACTCAGTACTGAAGTCACTCCTGAAGTTCACCCATCAGTCGAAGATTAGACAGGCCTATAAAACAAACAATAACACACATAGCTCAACCATGTATACAAGACCAAATGGGCGCACCAGCCCCAAAGCAAAGATGAGAAGGCAGGAAGGGACAGGAAAACTGGACGAATGGAAATGGGGTACACGAGGTTGAGAACGGGAGAGTGTTAACACATTGTGGGGTTGGCAACCAATGTCACAAAACAATTTGTGTATTAATTGTTTAATGAGAAACTAATTTGTTTGGTAAACTTTCACCTAAAGCACAATTAAAAGAAAAAAAAAAAGGAAGAAATGCTTCCCAGTTCTCGCTGAAGTTATACATTTACAGTCAAGAACTGAATGGCCTCACAATACTGATTAAAAAGGCTCATCTCCGATGTGTTTTTGAAAGATAGTATTGAGTGGCAATAATCCCAATTTGCTGGATGTTGTACTCAGTCAAATAATATTCTCTTGTTCAGAACTCTTCAAATAGCACTCTCGTTCAGAAATCTCCAAAAACCCACCCACTCCTGGGAAGTACTTTTATGGAAAATCTAGAGGGCAACTCAACTTCAGCAATTCAGTTGCTTCATTCTAGAATCCTCAAAGCAATCTCTGAGGAATCTCATTTTTCATTATTCTTCCTCAGCAGCTATATCCTTTAAGCCTCCTAGAATTGAAATTCTATTTTAAAAGACAACGTCTTCCCATAGTAGGCAGTCTCCTGAAGGCCTACAGCTCAGCATGCCAAGGAGGAAGAATAAGCACAGACCATACTATACAGAAAAGAAGGCCATTTGGAAGCCCGTTGTTTGGAATCAGGGAGTCCCTTAGTAACACAAATGGTTAAGCACTTGACTACTAACTGAAAGGTTGGTGGTTCAAACCCACCCAGAGGCACCTCGGAAGAAAGGCCTGTTAATTGGCTTCTGAAAGGTCATACAGCCTTGAAAACTACGGAGTACAGTTCTACTCTGCAACACATTGAGTCACCATTGACCCCGAATCAACTCAACAGCAAGTGTATCAGAAGGCACTTTCCCATTGAAACAATGTTAAAAGCTGAGTTCTGGACCTAGGCCTGCCCACGTGACTGAACACACATTGGCCGAGCCCTCCTTTATGGGCAGATGCTCAGCATTTGGCATTATGGATGGTACAAGGTTGAACAGGAATGCAGGCCCTGCCCTCAAGTAGTTTATAAGCTAACAAGGAAGTAAACCATACACTCTGGGCTAGAAAACACAGCACAGGAGTCAAAGACTGAAGAAATAAAAGGCATCCCTTAGAGACAGAATCCAGTCAGCCACAGCAGAAATGGTGTGGCTCCACCAGGAGAAGGGACTTGTGGGCTATTCCCATTTCCAGCATTTACTACAAGTCAACAACCCATTTATAGGTCTCAAAATCAACCTTTTGTAGATTAAAGCATGAAACAGAGTAGAAAATAGAGTGTATCATATGTAGTAAGGTTAAATATTGTTTCAAAAAACTTATTTGATCAAACCGACTTGAGACACTGAAGACCCTTCTTCCTTGGGAGTGAGCAGTGGAGAAGCCTCCTGGCTGGGACAGCGAGGTATTATGTAGGGATGACCACAACGGCAAATCTGGTCTTAACCAAAGTTACCAGGACACTGACTGAGCTTCCTGCCCTGGCCTGGAGCTAAGGATCGTGCACAGGTGCAGAACTAACAGGTGGCCTGTTTCTGAGTGGGAGTTTAGCTAAGGCAGGGCCTATACAGCAGTGGCTTTCAAACTCTGATGGCAAATCACAGTAAGAAATGTATTTTATACTGTGATCAAGACACAAAGCATATCCAAAAATTAAAAAGATTTAAATTCTATTTCATTTTTTAATCCACTGAATTGATTTTATGGCCAAACATTATCTTAATCCTTCCCTCAACTGACGGTGAAAAGAGGAAGGGGCTGTGCACTTGGCCAGAATCAACATCACCTGGGAGTTGGTCAGAATTCGACTTCTCCCGTCCGCATGTTCCCACTTAATGAATTGGAGTCTCTGGGGGAGGGACCCAGGAACTCGTGTTTTAAACGAGCCCTTCAGGTGACTGCAGCATGATCAAATTTGAGAAGCACTATTTTAGAGGACAAAGATCAGGAATAAAGAGGTAAATCTGTTAAGGAATCCCAAATTTTGGGCCAAAGAGGGTAAGGTGCTGCTTACAAGTACAGCAGAGCCGACCTGCACATATAATGCAATAGGCAGGTGGAGCCCGCTGACTTTGACAGCAGAGGAACTTCTCATCTCAGAACATTCCTCGAGATAAGTGTCCCCTGATTGGGAACAGACTTGTAAATGCTATACCTCAGAACAGGAAATACTCAAGTGCCCTCCTTAGTTAGGGCCAGCATAGCACAGAGATCTGAGGGGGTGGGGAGACTGACCACCAGTCCCGGTGGCCAAATCCCAACTAATCAGTCACCCCAAGCAAAGAAATGAGGCTGGAACAGGCATCTTCTAGGATAAAACTCAGAGCACAGTAAGCCAATAAATATTAACTGAAGACCTACTGTGTGCAAGTAGAATGCTTGTTCATCCAGAACTGGTGAACCAAAGTTATCACCAATCATTGCTCTTCCTTTGGCTTAATGATTTGTTTACCATTATGTGGCTCTAGTATTTGTTCAGCACCTATTTGTGCTGGGGGAAAAATGTGCTTTTTGTCTGCCCTCAAGTAACTGCTCTAAGGCAGTGATTCTCAAGATGGTAGGGAGGTGGGTCAGAATGACAGGATGTCTAGCCTAAAAAAGTGTACCCAAAACAACTATACTCATTCATATTTGCAATCAAAAGAAAACAAATCTGGACGAAAGCTTTTTGCCTTATGGGAATACACAGAAGACACAGTGACTCTCACATCAGAAGTTCTGAAGGGGAGGGCTGAGGTGTGCAAGTGTACAGAATCTGGGCTGGAGGAAGAACCACCAGCCCACCTGGCTGAAGAGGCCAGCTCTGCTTAGGAGCAGGCATACAGGCTTGGAAGTCCAGAGGCTGGAGGCTGGGTCCATATTCCACACTGACCCCCACCAGTGAATTAACTGTTTCCTCAGTGGAAAACAAAGTATCTTTAAAGTCCTCTGGCACATTCTAAGATGATAACACCATTTTACATTTCAGATGGAAAACCTTCAGTTTTCTACAGGAAAACAAAAGTCAATGGGGAAGGAGAGAAATTTGCCAAGGACCCAACACACCTAAGCACAGGTCCCTCCTCAGATCTGACTGAAGTTCCTATCAGATCAAGAATACCACCCGGTCTGTGTGGAAACTACAAAAGCCCCTCCCTTAGGAGAGAAAAAGGAGCCATGATGGTGCACGGTTAAAGCTATCAGCTGCTAACTGAAAGGTCAGGAGTTTGAAACCATCAGTGGCTCCGCGGAGTCCACTTCTGTAGAGATTTACAGTCTTGGAAACCCTCTGGGGTCACTATGAGTCAGAATCAACTCAATGGCAGTGGGTTTGGTTTGGATGGTTTAGGTGGGTGGGAGAGGAAAGCAGGTGGCAAAGGAAAAGTCCAAGGATGTTCAACCAAAAATTTCCAATAGCCACCAAGAGACATGTCTCTTCATTTTTTCCAGGAAGCTTGAACGCACTGAGTATTTATCATGGCTTAAATATCCTAAAAGATAGTTTTTGTTCTGTAACTGGTGTTTAACAGTCACCATGCCCTCAGAACTAAGGGCACCTTAATAATAAAAATGTTAAACTTCCAAAGAGTTAATAGATATGTTTGAAAATGCATTAAAAATTAGTGGATTGAATCTGTAAAAAGATTCTCTGTGAAAAGGAGTATGACGGCGGCAAAAATTATATATATTTTTAAAGGCCATCTTTTAAAGCATTTTTGGTTTCACCTCCTTACAAATTAAAACATCACCACAGACCAGGAATCAAAATACGTTAAGTTTCTTTACAATAAATATTTTTGTGTTCTTTGTGGTTGGGGTTGAGGTTAATGTTCTTAACTTTGTCATCAAAACAAAAATATTAGCTCAGAACTATGTGTTCTGAAGCTTGGTTAAAGTTCTGGTTGCTTCAGACAGGACTTGCTACTTTATCTTCAACATTCATTTGTGAGGGTGATGAACCAAAACCAACCACAGACAGGCCAGTTCTAAACTGCTAAAATAAGCCTACTCTTCTATGGGATGTAGTGGAGCACCATCCGGCTTTGAAATATTCTGATCTCTTATCTGAAGATGTCAAATTGATGTAAAAATGAGCTTAAACTTCTGTGTTATACAACGGCACTGGGGCAACTTCCCAAAGCTTGAGAGGCCACCACTGTGGTCCTCTCCCCAGGTACAAAGAAATCTAGAGCTCCACACCTGGTTTAGCAAAAAACACTTGCTTCTGCACAATTTCCCCCTTCTACGGCTGTAGCCATGAGTGGCACTATCTTAGTTTTCTGAGAGTTTGGGTGTGACAGGAGCTTAGAGCGCTGTGAACTCGCCCACAAAATCCAATTTGGTGTATGTACATGACAAAGTCCTGCTGACACAGTTCCCACCTGTTTAGGTTAAATATGGCCTTCCCAAGGTCCCAATCTGAAGAAGTTTCCCTATGAGGAAAGTTCAATCTGAGCTGGCTGCCTGCTAAGGAAGACCCTCTGTCACATCCCTTCACTCCTTTTCAGAGAAAACAGTACAAAACCCTGGGGAGAAGAAAGACTGAACAAGGTAAAATGGTACATAGTACTTCTCCAGCCCAAAGTATTTGGCACCTGGGATGCAGCAGAGAGTTAGTCAGACATGACATCAGGGAACAGGGAAAAGACCTGAAAACAAATCACAACAAGGATGATGACTGAATCTAGGGATGGTGGTGGTAATGGCCTCCCAAAGGTGAGTGTTTAAACCTTGGTCTAGGTTCCCCAGAAGGATACCCTGAGACAGGGTTTAAGTGTAAGAGTTTACCTGAGAGGTACAGGTAATACTGGTAGGGGAGTGGGGTACGAGACAGGGAAGGGAAGAGAGACAATAAAAGGTGTGCTTTAAAGCCATCTTCCATAGTGGGCAACTGGTGCTTAGTATAAGGAAACTCTGGTTTAAAATGGAAACCTGGAAGTTGGCTGCAGTTGGCTAAATTTTCATTTTATTTCTGGTGGGGGTATAAACTGAAGGGTAAGTGAACATTCCTGCCAGTGGGTCGAGGCGAATCAGGAGACCTAACAGAAGGCCACTATGGCGGACCACAGTGGGCAGACCCAGCAGAGGCAGAGAGGTAGCTCCTGGGGATCAGGAAGCCTGACAGGCCCTGAGGGGGCGGGGAAGTACAGTTATATTGGGCTATACATTCACCTGCTATGGGAAAGGGTTAACTCAGAAATCTCAGTGTGTTACCCAGCAAGGTTTCAAAAAGCCAACCACTGGGGAAGGCATCTCCTTTTTAACTAAGAGATTATTACCAATTTACTGGTGTCCTGACATTTAGACAAAATGAATTCCCCCAACCTTGTCTGAAAGCAAATTGCCACAAGAAATCCAAAGTGTACACACATGATTCCCCTGTCCCTACACTCACAGGAAGTGATGGTAAAGAAAAGGAATTCAACGCAAGCGTTAAAATTCAAGTATTGCCTATATGCCAACCTATTATATATACATTCTTCTAAAAATATCCTATAATTTGTTGACCACTTAGTATGTCAGCCCTGACAGGCAGGTGTTATTTTAATGGCTATTTTACAGATGAAGAAACTAAGGCTCAGATGTCACAAAGCAATTGAGAAACAGCCTGAACTCACATTCTGCTCAGTCTGACTACAAACCCACACTCTTAATCATGACAAAAAAGTGCCTCCCTTAAATGTAACCAGTGACCATCTTTTAGAATAGGAAGGTGCTAGGGAGGTGGAAGCAGTGGTGGTTATGGGTGCTGATGATACCCTGGATGGGAAATAAAGGAGAAAACCGAGAACACGAAATGGCCACAAGAATCTCCATCTGCCCTAACTGAATAGCTTCTGCTCTAAGCCCGGCTGTCCACCAGAGCTCTTACATTTTCACCCAGAGGAAAGAGAGAAGCGCTGTGAACAAAAAAGCTGTGCAACTCCAGAGGTCTATCTAGTGCTCCTCCCCTCCCTCTATCTTAATACCTATGTTCCAAATACTTGGAACAACTCACTTCTTGTTCTTTTGTTCTGTTCCAAGGTTGTAAGTTGACTGTGAGTAAATCCTAAGAAATGAATCTGGGGTATGTGGTCATCACTGAAGTTTGCCAGATTAAGGACATCAAAATACATTTCTCCCCCCTGGAAGTAAGGAAGTAGGAAAAAAGACTGGGTTTTAGTGCCAGTTCTGCCATTAATTAGTTTTGTCAATTAGGCAAAACACTATTTCTCGGAGCCTTTTCTCATCGGGAAAATGAGGGAAGAAGCCTAGATCAGTGGTTCTCAAAGTGTGGTCCTAGACAAAGCAACAGCAGCCTCACCTAAGAACTTGCCCGAAATGCAAATTATTGGGCCCCATCCCAGACCTAAGGAATCAGAAACTCTGGGGGTGGAGCCCAGCAATCTGTTTTAACAAGTCCTCCTGGTGATTCTGATACACACTAAGTTTGAGAACCACTGGCCTAGTTGATCTCCCTTTTTACCTTGCTGTTTCATAAAACCGTCCTTCTTTACCCTTTTGCAACCTGTCATGCTACTGACTTTAATCATCCAACAGGTATTTACAGTGTCTACTATGTGACACAGGTTCAGCAAAAAAGAGGAAGACCCTCAAAGAGATGGAATGACACAGTGACTGCAACAATTGGTTCAAGTATAACGACGGTGAGGATGGTGCAGGACCAGGCAGTGCTTCGTTCTCTAGTACACAGGGTCCCTATGAAGTCGGAACTGACTTGACAGCTCCTAACAACTATGTGATAGGCACTGGGGATACCTGGGGAAGACGTGCAAGTCAGTTCTGTGGTTAAGCTCTAATCACAATAGATGTGCACACACCTTCTTCACTGATTGTTTACTGGATAAGGAGCACAACTGAATGTTCCAGAAACTTTCCTCTTTAACCATGATCTTCCTCCAAAACTTGTTGCACTTTTTAAAATAAGGTGCTCTATATACAAGTAGAGATACGAGGTTCCAGAAAATAAAATGTTACCATACTACTATTACTATTATTGATGAAATAGATTTTATATGTCCAATTAAACAAAGCACAGAAAGTCAACTGAAGAAATTCTAGGAGGAAAAAGAAAAAAGGGTAACACAAATGACATTTCTTTCTCCGAAAACTATTTTAGTGACCCACAGTGCTCACAGGTCTTAAATGTTATTCTAGGCACAAAATCACACCAAGTTACACTTTTAGCAGTCCATTTTGCTTCAGGAGGAGTACACAAGAAATGCAAAAGCAAAAATGCCCCAACCTAAGATGAAAGATGCAACCAAACTACCATAATATTAAAAACAGAACTAAAATTAGCTTCCACCCTTAAGCCTAAGGGTCCTGCTAAAAGCATCTGCCAAAAGCTTTTCCTCCTCTCTCCTCTGTCCAAGCAGACCAAGGAAGGCAAATGAAACCCGGACCAGGAGGCAAACTAGCAGCCAGCTGTGGTAGAGCTTGTCCTTAACACTTGCTACACAGCAGAGTCATGGTCTGTAGAGTCCCACAAGGAATCACTCCAGGTCACAACTAAATTCTTATAAACCGAAATTATATCATGGGATTTGACCCTTTGAGAAGCAGAAATCAAGAGTTCTCTGAGAGGACAGGTCAACAAGCTCTTGTCTATATAAGTTAAAACAACTCACCTATTCATGTAACACACTCACAGCTGCTTCTGCTCAGAAGCAGGTCAAAGCAAACCAGAGACCTAATGTGCAAAGTTACAAAGCAATTATTCACTCTAACTGTAGCTATTTATTTAGGTAACGCAAAAACACATAACAAATAAGACATTTAAAAGAAGAGTAGAATCAGAAGCTTAGAATACAAGATTTACTGCACTTGAGCTGTGGCCATTTGGTTCTACGTTTCCTAGTAGCAAAGGTAACAAGGTAAACAAGATGAGTTAATTATGTCGATCAAAAAAAAGGTATAGGAATTCAACAGAAGAGGGAAACTTCTCCTGGTTCAAAATTCTACAAGGAATTTCAAGAAAGATGTCAAGTAACAACCTGGATGGAGTCTTCAACCACGGTTTTACAAGATCTACAATGTTCTTCAAATGACAATTTAATATCTGCTCTCCATAAAAAATCAATAGCCCAGTAACAAGAGATCTCTCTAAAGTGTTAAAAAGCAAAGATGTCACTTTAAGGACTAACGTGTGCCTGAACCAAGCCATGGTGTTTTCAACTGCCTCATATGCATGTGAAAGCTGGACAATGAATAAGGAAGACCGAAGAATTATTGATGCCTTTGAATTACAGCGTTGGCGAATACTGAATATACCGTGGACGACCAGAAGAATGAACAAGTCTATCTTGGAAGAAGTACAGCCAGAGTGCTCATTAGAAGCAAGGGTGGCGAGACTATGTCTCACATACTTTGGACATGTTATCAGGAGGAATCAGTCCCTGGAGAAGGACATCATGCTTGGTAGGGTAGACAGCGAAAGAGAAGACCCTTAATGAGATGGATGGACGCAGTGGCTGCAACAATGAGCTCAAACACAGCAATGACTGTGAGGATGATGCAGCACCTGGCAGTGTTTTGTTCTGTTGTACACAGGGTCGCTATGAGTTGGAACCGACTGAATGGCACCTAACAACAACAATGGTAACTTTATAGCAATAAAGACATTTCTTGGGGAATCTGAACTATCACTATAGCCCTGGTATACTGGGCTCCAACTTAATATAGAAATAATCCTTATAGAACTTTAGTAGAAATATCTGGTTTCTCTCCTCACCCATTTTTAGTAGAAGTGAGATGGCAGTCAAGCAAACATGGAGTTCTATGGCCTAAACTCAGTGTGGTTAAAATGACTAAGGCCTGACACAAGAGGAGCCTTAGGAGAATAACAAAAACCCTAGTCAAACAGTGCACCTGGAGAAAGCCCCAGCAGTGCAAGGGAGGAACCGAGCCCTTTTCCTACTCAGGTACCTTTCTTCAAACAGCCCAACATTCAGATGGGCAGCCAGGATTACCCGGGAGACTGGAGGGTTTGCTGTTACCATATTTCTTTTCTACCCTGCTTTTAATGAGTAAAACTTGATAAGGTCTAGACAAAACAGGCCAATAGGCACAGGACAGATCAAAAGTCAGCCTGGAGAAGAAAGGGTTGAGAAGCATTGATGGAAACAGGTGAGCTAGGAGAGGATCCAGTCACCAATATGACCCCCAAGTCCTGGAAGAGGGGGCTCCCTTTGAAGCTCAAGCAAAGCATTTAGTTCAAAAATGAGGAACTCATTACTGACAAGAAGGTGACATAGAAAAAAAGGAGGTAAGAAGCTGTATGAAGGACCGTATGAAGGAATATAAATGTCTCTAGACGCCAACCTGGAAGTTTAGGCTGACTTCAGGGAGGATAAGCACGAAGGCCAGGTCCTCCCCTCTGCAAGTCCCCCTGTAAAAGAACACTGCGCTAACTGGTGTGGAACATCCATCTCTCCCACTGTGGCCACAGAAAACATCATTAGCAGGGTATCTCTTATTAGCATTTTGCCAGAGGTACCATGTCAGTACAACAGAAACTACCCCAGGAGCCACTTTTTTATTTGCCTTGCAAAAAGAGAAAGGGAACAGAACTAAGAGCTCAGCTGGGCCTTCATTCAGATGTTCTCATCTGAAGTGAATGGATTTGGACTTAGTGTCATGTGAACATGGTTAGACTTTTTCCTGGGGGTCAATTTAGAAGGGAAGTAGGAAGAGAATAGCACTTTTAGCCTGAAATGCTGTGATCACCAGGCAGGCAGCACCTACAGTGGGTTACAGCTCAGGCTATGGGTTAGAGTGCCTGTGGTCAAACACATCTCCACTGTTAACTAGCTTTGAAAATTTCGGACAATTAATTTAACAACCTCATTAGCAATATGGAGGTAAATAACAGCACCACAAAGGGCTGTTGGGAGGAGTAAATGAGAGAATATTTATTAACCTGAGAGTTAAGCTTTTTCAAAACAAGTGACTACATCAAATGGGGGTCCTACAGCTGCTAGCCTCTTTAACCCAGCTGCTACCCTTCTAGCCCTTCTCTGATGCAATCTTTAAAAAGCAGGGGGGAAATGGCATATCCAGGACTCCAGTCTTCCCAGGTAACACTGTGCTCATTTGAAAAAAGACATTCTGTGTTGAATCATTGCTTGATTTTCACTGCTGACCATGAAAAAGGTTTGACTTTTGATGTTTTACATGAAAAAAATTCAAGCCTTTCCAAATTCCTGTAGATTTGTACGATATTTTATGGAAGGATGAAAAAAAGGTGAAGCCAAAACCTAGGAACCAACTTCTGCTGTAAATGAAGACTTTAGCGACAAAGGAACCTATTCAAAGTTATAATTAGTACCCTAAATAAGACAAAAACCCATGCAGGAAAAAATCCAATACCATCAACATAAATACAAAATAAAATGATAAAGGCAGCCATTTCAAATCATTTGAAAAAAAGACTGGTGTTGAGACAACTGAGTAACCATTTGGCAAAAAAAAAAAAAAAAAAAAAGTCAGCTCCTGGGTTACTGACTTCTG
This sequence comes from Dugong dugon, assembly GCA_030035585.1. Classification (NCBI taxonomy): domain Eukaryota; kingdom Metazoa; phylum Chordata; class Mammalia; order Sirenia; family Dugongidae; genus Dugong; species Dugong dugon. The sequence goes on from CM057471.1 coordinate 76,309,098, forward strand.
GTAACCTACCCAATTTCCAGTTCCCTTGTCCCTTAGTAACAGAATTCTAATTTTAATACTTCTTAGCCTTTCTTGCTAAACACAGATGCAATGGTTGGAGGTGATCTTGGGGATGGACGCCAGACACTAGCATGGTGGAAAAAGAAAGGCAGAAGGAGCCTTCATGAAGCCACCACACCAGCTATGAACTGCCCACCTCCAGACTTGAATAGGAGATTCAACTTTCATGCATTTTTTCCTGTTAAATGCAGTCAAACCAGGGCTTTGAATCCAACTGGTTAGTTGAGGTTTGAACCCCTGCTGAGAATTTGCATTTCTAGCAAGTACTCAGGAAATTACACATAAGAATCACCTGGGGGTTTTGTTTAACTGTAGATTCTGATTAAGTATATCTGGAGTGGAAATGCAAACTCTCAGCAGGGAACTTATTGGAAATGCAAATTATCAGCAGGGTTCAAACCAGAACAAACTGGTTCGAAGCTCTGAGTCAAACCTAATCCTCATAGGATACAGATTCCTACCTCACATTTCCTATCAAAATAAATTCCAGATGGAGCAAAAATGTTAATGTAAAAAATAAAACCATAAAAGTAGAAGAAAACATGAGAGGCTGTTGTTTTCAATAATTTTGGAGTAGGGAAAACTTTTCTACTTAATCTGACAAAGAACTAAATACACTAAAAGATGTATAGTGATGAAAGAGTTTTGGAAATAGTGGTGATGTTTGCAAACACTGTGAATGTAAGTAATGCCACTTAAAATGTACACTTAAAAATGGTTAAAACAGGAAATTTTATGTTATACAAATAAACTGCATAGCAAAACAAACACCATAAACAAAGTCAAAAGGCAAACTGGGGAAAATAATTTGTAACTAATATCATATTCAGGGGGCTAATCCCTCAATATATAAAGAGCTCTTACAAAAAAATAAGAAAAAGGTCACCAAAGAGAAAAACTTAAACAAAAATAAATACAAATTGTATTTGTACATATGAAAAGACGCTTAACTTCATTCATAATAAGGGACACAAATTTAAACTACAATGTAAAACCATTTTTACATATCAGATTGGCAAAAGACAAAAAAACTCTGAGAACAAACTGAGAGAGTATGGGGATATACCATTTTATATTGCTGATGGGAGTAAAAACTGGTATAGTCTCTGTAGAAGGCAATTTGAAATATCCATCAAAATTAAAAACAGATAACCCATTGTTCCATTTGTAGGAATTTATCCCACAGGTATTTTGCACATGTGAGAAATGGTATGGGTGCAGAGTTATTCAATGCAGCATGATTTGTACTGGTAACTCACTGGGAGCAAACTAAAATGTCCATCCATAAAGCACAGATTAAGTAAATAAATTATAGTACATCTATTCAATAGGATGCAATGCAGTCATTAAAAAAAAGAATAAGGTGACCAACATCTAAAATGGCCTCCAATCCAATGATCCTTGCTTTCTGGTATTCACGCCCCTATGTAGACCCCCACCACACTGAAAAGGGCTGATCTGTATAATCAACAGAATACTGCAGAAATGACTTCTTGGGCTGAGTCATAAAACTTCCTCCTTTTTCTCTTTCCTGGGTCACTTGCTCTGAGGGAAGCTAGCCACCACGTCGTGAGGGCACTCAAGGAACATTCTGAGGTCTACAAGGAGAAGAACTGCGACCTCTCACCAACAGTCAGCACCTTACAAGCAAATCCTCCAGACCTAGTCGAGCCTTTAGATGACTGCAGCCCTGGCGGGTATCCTTATTGCAACCTTGTCAAAGGTCAAATGAGAATCACCCAGCTAGAATACTCTCAAATCCCTGACCAACAGAAACTGTGTAAGGTAATAAATGTTTACAGATTTTTAAATAACGGCATTATTGTGATATATAATTCATGGTTGCCACTTAGAGGAATCTGTCGTGTGCCCTCAAGTCGATTCCAAAGCATAGCAACCCTATATAACAGAGTAGAACTGCCCCCTAGGGTCTCCTAGGCCATAATATTTATGGGAGCTCCTGCGGAGCTACTGGTAGGTTCAAACTGCCAACTTTTCAGTTAGCAGCCGAGCACGTAACCATTGCACCACTAGGGCCCTTAGACGGATCTATATATATACACATACAAAACCTATTCAAAATACTGGTATATGTGCACATATTACCTATTTAAAAATAAATTGAAAAAGTATGCGTCTGTGTGTGTAGGTGTGTGAGAGATGGACTTTGTTACACCTCAGAGACAGTCCAGCAATTTATGACTAACAGCCAACTTTTACAAAAGGAAGTTGTAGTCCACGATTCTGCAAATTTCCTTAAAATTAAAAAAAAAAAAAAATTCTGTGAATTCAAGAAGAATTAAACTAGTCCTGTGTTTCTCAATCTTGATTAAGATAAGGACAATTTAAAAGGAAAAAACAAAAACTTCTTATCTGGAGTAATTTCAAATTTATAGAAAAGTTCCAAGAATAAAAATAGTATAAAGAACACCCATATACCCTTTACTGGATTCCTGGTGGCATAGTGGTTAAGTATGGCTGCTAACCAAAAAGGTCGGCAGTTCGAATCCACCATCCGTTCCTTAGAAACGCTTTGGGGCAGTTCTCCTCTGTCCTATAGGGTCGCTATGAGTAGAATCCACTGGACAGCAATGGGTTTGGTTTTATATACCCTTTAGCCAGATTTGCCTGTTATTAACATTTTACTCCATTTACTTTATCGTTTACTTTCTACTCCCCTCCCTTTTCTTCCCTCCCCCTGCCTTCTCTCTATTTTTTCTGAACCATTTGAAAGTAAGCTTCGTATGTCATTTCCCTTAAATACTTCAAGGCGCAGTTCCTTAGATATTCTTTTACATAAATGCAGTACAGTTATCGACTTCATTAAATTTAACATTGATAGAATACTTTAATCTGTTGTTCATATTCCAATTTTGTCAACTGACTCAATAACTTAAGGACAACTTATAAGGGGGGAAAAAAACTACCACAAATACCCAGGGTTGGCTTGGATTTTTACATTATTTAAATATGTACCAATAAAACCTAGGTGTAAACTCCTTACGTTCTGTATGTGTTCCATTGCGGTGTAACCAACTACCAAAAACTTAGTAGCTTAAAACAACACACGTTTATTTATTTATTTGGGGGGGTACACTTTTTAAAAAATATTTTATTGTGTTTTAGGTGAAAGCTTACACAGCAAATTAGGTTCCCCTTTAACAATTTTCATGCAAATTGTTCCGTGCCTTTGTTTGCAATTTTTGCAACGTGTCAGCATTCTCATTATTTCCATTCTGGTTGTTCTGTTTCCACTGATTTAGATTCCCTTCCCCTCCTTGCCTTCTCATCTTTGCTTTTGGGTAACTGTTGACTGTTTAGTCGCATATATAGTTAATTGTTTAAGGTAGTACATTACTCATAGGTGGTATTGTTTATTTTATAAGCCAATCTATTACTTGCCTGAAAGGTGACCTGCAGAAATAGCTTCAGTTTCAAGTTCAAAGCGTATCTTAGAGTGATATAGTCTTGGGTGTTCCTCTAGTCTCTTACGGGTCCAGTAGGTCTGGCCTTTTTTAGGAACCTGAGTTTTGTTCTACATTTTTCTTCCATTCCATTTGGGACCTCCTATTGTGTCCCTGGTAAGAATGGTTGGTAGTGGTAGCTGGGCACAATCTAGTTCTTCTGGTCTTAGGTTAGAAGAGGTTGTGGTTCATGCAGGCTATTAGTCCCGTGGACTAGTTTCTTCCTCGAGTCTTTGATTTCCTTCATTCTCTTTTGTTCCATACGAGTAGAGGCCAATACTTGCATCTTAGACGGCCGCTCACAAGTTTTTAAGACCCCAGACACTATTCACCAAACTAGGATGTAGAACATTATCTTTGTGAGCTATGTTATGCCAACTAAGTTGTCCCCCGAGACTATGGTCCCAAGCTTTTTCACCCAGTAAACCAATCCCATGAATTGTTTGGATATGTCTAGGAAGCCCCATAACGGTGCCCCATATGTGGTTTGCTATATATGTGGATATAGATGCAGCATACACAAACGTGTATACATATGCCTACAGATACACCTATACATGCACGTGCATTTACTTGCATATGACTTCCTATACACGTATATGCATCCATATCTACCTACGTAACATACATATATATTTTTTGGTTGTGAAACAATACACATTGTTTCAAACTTTCTGTGGGTCAGGAGTCCAGGCACAGCTTAGCTGCAATCGAGGTGTTGGCCAGGGCTGGGTTCTCATCTGGGGGCTCAACCAGGGAAAGGTCTGCTTCCAAACTCACTCAGGTTGTTGATAAGAATTTCTTTGTAGCTGGAAGACGAACAGGTCCCGACTTCTTGCTGGTTGTAGACTGGAAGTCACCCTCAGATCCTTGCTACATGAGCCTCTTGTTTAAAGCCAGCAAAGGAGAATGTCTCCTTTGCCATATTTTATTGGTTAGAAGCAAGCCACAGGTCCCAGTCCACTAAAGGGAAGGGGACGACACAAAGATGTGAACACCAGGAGGCACGAGTCATGCGGGTCACCTTAAAGCCAGTCTATCACATGCTTATTGTTTCTATACCTTACCTTCTGTTGAGTCAATTCTGACTCATAGCGACCCTAAAGGACAGAGCAGAACTGTCCCATAGGGTTTCCAAGGTTGTTAATCTTTACAGAAGCAGATTGCCACATCTTTCTCCTGCAGAGCAGCTGGTGGGTTCAAACCCCTGACCTTTCAGTTAGCAGCTGAGCAATTATCTACTGCGCCACCAGGGCTCCTTCATAGTTCCTATACAGCTATCAAATCAAATTTGTAAGTTAAAGGCAAATAAAACTAAAAACTCAGTAAAAATTTGATTAACAATACTCACATAACATGCAGACAATATTCTCCTGAGATTAGATCACCAGATAACAGTATGAACTCGGTGTGGACAGCTACAGTAGAGGTTTTTTTGGGGCTCACTATGCTTAACTGTGTGTCAAAATGATAACTCAATTCCCTTACCACCACTCTCTACAGAAATCACTATGGCATTATTTTAGCTTTCAGTTGGCAGAAACACATTGTTTGAATAGTAAGTAGGCCTCTGTTCTTTTCTCATCAGCCAACCACAACTGGAGGCATAAAAAGGGTATACAATGGGCTCAATTAAACCTGGACAAATTCAATTATGTGTACTTGGACAAAAAAAGAGACAGAAGACTGCATTTTAGGCAAATCACTCCCCATATGAGTCAAGGAGCATATGACCCCAGGTTAAAGTAGGATGGGAGAGGTGAAAGGGTAGTTTCCTCAGTTCCTTCATGCCTCCTGTGGTATGAAGTGCACTGATATGATTCAAGTGTTTAAAGACAATTTTTTTTTTTTTTTTTAAATAACATGGAACCTAAATATAAACCAATTCCTTCATTTGATGCCCTAAAGCAGGGACTGGCAAACTTTTTCTTTAAAGGGCAAGATAGTAAATATTTTTGGCCTCACAAGCTGCACAGTCTCTCTCTCTCTCTCTCTCTCAGCTACTCGACTCTGCCACTGTACTGTGAAAGCAGCCACAGACAAATACGTAAACGAATAGGCATGACTGTGTTCCAAATTTTTTTTTTTTTACAAAAACAGGCAGCAGAATGTAATCAATGTCACTAAATTATACATGCAGAAATTGTTAAATTGGTGTATGTCCTACTGTGTATATTCTCAATAACAAAAATAAATTATTAAAAACAAAACAAAAACAGGCAGATGATCAGATTTAGTCCATGGGCCGAAGTTAGCAGACTCCTGCTCTAAAGAAACAGCATTCTGTTCCAGTCCTGAAAGGACAACCAGCTTTGCTGGTCTTCAACAGGGATTTTTTAATGGTTAAGTTTGCCTTATGTACTTTCATTCAAACCCAACTCTCCTGCTGTGTAAGATGCAACTCCATTCTCTACACCTGGGCAGCAACACAAAACACTGCCAAACTGGCCCTGAAATAAATGTAAAGTCGTCATCCAGATGTCCAGAATACAGCAAGCAAGTTACACACAGGCTTAATTGTGTTTACTTATTAATCTGCAGCACACAATTTCATATGGTTATATGTGAAAACCAGGTGAAATTGTGCACTACAGATTAGTAAAGAAGCGCAAGTAAGCCCGTGCATACCTTTCTTATTGAGTAATCCGTCCCTGGCCATTAAATGCTTTCTTTCTGGGCAGGCTTTCCGACTGGTTCCTTCATTCTGGTTTGAATCCCTGCTGAGAATATGCATTTCTAGTAAGTTCCCAGGTGACGCTAATGCTGCTGGTTCGGAACCAATTCCAAGAACCACTAGTAGAGTGCTGGGTCTCAAAATTTATTATACATAACAATCACCCGGGGATCTTGTTAAACTGTAGATTCTAACTCAGTATATCTGGGGTGGAAATGCAAGTTCTCAGCAGGGGTTCTAACCAGAATGAACCAGTTTGAAGCTCTGTTTCTGAGCTCCAGGTAGTCTTCATTCATAGCACTTAACTGTAATTATGTAGTCGTACTGTAATCAGTTAGTCTATAAATGAGATTCTAAGGAAAAAGGAATATTTAAAATAAGCTGAATATTTCAGGTGCTGACGCTCAAAGCCTTGCAAAGATAATAAAACTACCAGTAGTGAATCAACTGTGTTAAAATTAAATTGCTAAGCAGCTGGATTCTCAACACTACTGGAAAATTTGTGAACACAAGCCTGGATGACTGATTCAATTAATAATCAACCACTTTTTGAGTGGCCAATCAAGAAAAGCCTGTCTCTCAAATTTCTTTTTTTAACATGCCTCAAGAGTAAGGAGGTCCTCAGCTTTTACTAATTGGAAGAAGCAAAGCAGACACGGAAAGATTTCAGCTCAATTGTACAACCAGTTTCCTGTGGCCTTTTAGAACTCAAAGCTTGCCCCACCCCTGGGTTGGTACCAAAAATGACCAAGTTAAATGCAGTTAGGAAGTACTTAATCTCAAGTAGGAGATCCTATCTTCCTTCCCTCTATGCCATCTATCCCACTCCTCCACTCCCTTCAGAAAAACTAATTTTCATATAAATAGAAAATTAACTTATCATTCTTGACACTCCATCATCACCTGGGTCCAAAAGCTTGAGGGCAACACCCTGTTGGCTGCTTTGCAGCAAGCATTAACTATCCACATGAAGACACTGGTGTAGTGGTTTTTCATGTAAAATCAAGTGAGTAGCTCATAGATGGAGGCTTCCTGGGACCTCCTAATGGGAAATATTTTCATTAGGTGTCCAACTGCCCATGAAAAGAAATAAAAATGAGCTACAGCCGGGTCTTTCCCCTCTTTTGAAGCTTAGTACACGCGCAGCTATTTCCATGGGCAGCACTATCCTAGCAGGAGATTCACTGGAGATGCCGCGCTAGGCAAAAGGAAGGCATCACAAGATGGGCATAGTGCACTGTTCCTCCAAGTCACACCCTTTAAAAGCTCCCAAATCCCACAACTTAAGAACTTTAGAGAGAGCTACTAAAACTTACTGAGGTTTGCTTTTTTTTAACAACTCCTTTGTAACATGGGCAACCACAAAAGTCAATAATTCTGAGTTTGTCAACACTTGCAGCCAATGGTTTTGATGCCTGTGGTTAATAACATTTTTAAAAAACCCTAAAAGAACAACAGTTCACTCTGTTTATATGTAAACCAAATAGCAACTCCTTTCCTCCAGTTGCTTAATTCAGTGGATGGTACCACCCATTAACACAGCCAGAAACCTGACTGTCATGCTTTACTCTTTTTACCCTGTCAGCCTCCAGATCCCATCCATTAACAAGTCCAGTCAATTTTATCTTCTAATTATGTATCTAGCAAATCTGTTCTGCTGCTACCACCCTCATCCAAACTGCCATTATCTGCCTGAACAACTAACTACGCCTCCTAATCCCATTCTTACCTTCTCTGATGCATTCTCCCCACAGAAGCCATGGAAATCTTTTCAAAGCACAAATCTGATCTCTCTCTCTCTCAATCAATCAATCTCTTCCACACATACAAACAAGTCACTGAAAACACTTAACGGCTTTTCAGCTTTTCACTGCTCTTTGACGTGGCCTACAAGGTACCTTTCATCTCCATCTCTATGTTGTCCTCACCCCGTCCACTCACCTCTGCCTCAGAGCCTTTACACATTCTGGTTCCTCACCTAGTCCTCCTCCAGCCCTGCCCCCATTCTTCATCTAGTTAACTCTGACTTACCCTTCAAATCTCAGCTCAGATCTTTCATAGTATTTATCAGTGTGTACTAATGTATCTATTGTTGTTAGCTGCTGTTGAGTTGCACCCAACATGCACAACAGAACAAAATGCGGGTCCTGAGCCATCCCCATGATTGGCTGTGGATTGGACCACTGTGATCATAGGGTTTTAGTTGGTTAATTTTTGGAAGTAGGTCCCCAGGCTTTTCTTCCTAGTCCATCTTAATCCAGAAGCTCTGCTGAAACCTGTTCAGCATCCTAGCAACATGCAATTCTCCAGTGACAGGCTGGTGGTGGCTGTGCATAAGGTACACTGGCCTGGAATCCAACTCTTACAGCAAAGTATACAGAAATAAAGACAAACTCTGTACCTGAATCTCATGCCTGAGTATCAGCCTGTGAAAACACTGCAGACAGATGGACCCCCTAACCCCCACACCTTGCTATCCCCAATGCTTCCTCACTGAGGGAAGATCTCCTTTCTTCCCACTTGGTTAATTGAGAGCCCCATCCAGGGACTTTAAAGAAGGGCAAAGCTCTTAGGCTCACTACTAGTACACTTACAGAGATTTCAAATGCTTGATTTAACCTAATTACTTATATATCTGCTCCTTCTACCAAAAGAGGGCTTTAAAGAATATTTTCATTGTGGCCTTTGCTTTCTAACCAAAATCATTTTTCTGAGATTATGTGAATCACCACACAGACCAACCATCTCTCAAGCTGCTTTCCTAATGAGCTAAGCAGACGGCAGCTGCTCTAGCCCTGGGGCCAACAAGGTTTTGACACCAAATAACAAGAAGGCAAAGATAATTCTGGAGCTCACTCAGCAAATGGAAGGGCTGTCAGATACAGACAGAGGTCAGAACCCAGGGCACACTGGTAGCCACTGCATTCAGTATTGAGCTCTAAGCCAAAGGTTTCTTTTGTGGACATAAGCTGACTTCATGATCCCTAAGTGGCCTTTCAGATGGTGCATCTAGTCCATCTTCTCAAATTTCAGGAACCTGAGGGGAAACGACTTGCCCAAGGCTACAGAACTACTGGGAGAACCAAAGTTCCCTGAGGCTTTTTCAAACTCCTCCTCTTTTTGGACTCTGCCTTTGAAAAGCTTCAAGTCCAGTTGGTGAGAAGATAGATGTAGATTATGGCAAGTTCTGGAGGGAGGAGGATCTGAGCAGAGGGGGCTACCTCTGGACTAGAGGCAGGACATCCCCATGTTAGGGACAGAAAGGAGGAGGCAGACACAGGAGTGGAGGCCAAGGGTACGGTGTTCCCAAGTGAGGCACTAACTTTTCTCTGTGAGGTAGGAATCAAGGTCAAAAGGGAGGGGGGCGGATTGAATGGAAACTTGTGGAGAATAGTGACTACCTGGACAGGTTGCTACAAGGAAGAGATGAGTGAGATGACAGAGGACAAGCTGAAACACTGTCAAACGGCACTGAAGATTCAGCTGCAAGTAGAGACATGAATTTGGGTCAATACAGGCCCTAATTTAACACACCGCTGTGACCTCTTTGGGATTCTAATAAATACAGCTGTCCAATCCCCATGAAGTAAACATGCAGGCCACAACAAGATAATCACCTCTCCTTCCATCCTGATTATGAGATAATAATCACCTACAAAACAGTTATTCCCATGCTGAACAAGAAAAGAGAGGAGGCAACCCTCTATTCTGCTCTTTAAAACTGACATCATATCAGGAAGGAGATCTGCTTCCATTAAGATGACAGCCAAGAAAACCCTATGGTGGAGTTCTACTCTATAACAGACGGGGGCGCCACGAGTCGGGATCTACTGGATGGCAACTAACAACAACAACAAAAAAATCAGGAAGTAGTACAAAGAAGTGGCTAAGAAATGGGCTTCGACATCAGCGACTACGGTTTGAATCCCAATTCTGCCACTTACTAGCTGTGTGATCTTGAGTCAAGTTACTGGACCCTCCCTGAGCCTGTTTCCTCATCTGTGAAATGAAGATAATACTACCTACTACAGAGAACCCTTGTGAGGGACATCTCAGATCATACAGAGCTGTGGCAGATTGTTTGCAAAAATGGCCAAAAGCGAGCCCTTCCTTGTATCCACACATCTTTGCAAGATGACTTTACAATTCCTTCCATCAAGAGGTGATGTCTCAAGATTGGACTGGACTATGGGACATAAAATGATACTTTTGAAGAGTGTGCTTCTTAGCTCAAGTAGATACATGAGACTAAACAGGCAGCTTCTGTCTGGAGGTGAGATGAGAAGGCAAAGAGGGTCAGGAACTGGTTGAATGGACAAGGGAAACTGGGGTGGAAAAGAGGAGTGTGCTGTCACAGTATAGGCAGAACAATTAGGGTCATATAACAACGTATGTATAAATTTTTGTATAAGAGACTAACTTGAAATGTAAACTTTCACTTAAATTACAACAATAAACAAACAAACAAAAAAAAGAGGTAGTGTCCCTTACCCTTCTCCTAAAATCTGGGTTGTCCTTGTGACTAGCTTTAACTAGTAAAATGAGGTGACAGCGTGTCTGTTCTCGGCCTAGGCCTCAAGGAGCTTTGCAAACGACCCTGCTCACTTGGAAACCTGCCAGCTGCCAGGTGAAGGAACCTGGGGGTGCAGAGACAGAGACGAGCTGTCCTGGCATCTGACTGCAGACACATGAGGGACCCAAGGCTAAACTGCCAACTGCAGAAGCATGAACTAAATAACCAGTCGTTGCTTTAAGTCACTAAATACTGGGGTGGTTTGTTAACAATCACTGATAGAGTACTATTCAATTAAAAGTGGTTATGGTGGCACAGTGGTTAAGAGCTTGGCTGCTAACCAAAAGGTCAGCAGTTTGAATCCACCAGCCGCTCCTTGGAAACCCTAGGGCAAAGTTCTACTCTGTCCTATAGGGTCGCTATGAGTTGAGGTGGACTCAACAGCAAAGGGTTTTTTTTTTTTTTTTTTTGTAATTTACGACTTCTCTCTTGTCCAACAATTCTCCCAGTCAACAGCAACTTTTCCTTCTCTACTGGATCATTCCCATCAGCGTTCAATTATGCCATTGTTTTTCCCTTTTAAAGAAACTTTCCCTTCACCCACTACCCTCAACTACCACCTTGCATCTTTTCTCCCTCTTGCAGCAAAGCTCCTCAAAGAATTGTCCATAGTCATTCTAATTCCTCTCTTCCCATTCTCTTTTAAATCCTCTTTTGCCTCAACACTCCACTGAAACTGGTTCTTGTCAAGGTCACCAATGACCATCATGTTACTAAATCCTATGGTCAAATCTCAGTCCTCTTCTCACTTGACCCAAGTCAGCATCATTTGTCAGTTGCTCCCTTTCTCTCTCCTCAATAACATGTTCTGCACTTGACTTCTAGGTCAAGTCTGCTTTTCCTTCTACCTTACTGAAGACCTTTCCTGGGTCTCTGCTAGTTCCTTCTCATCTCCTCCCTCTCTTAATGCTGGAGTGCTCCAGGGCTCATTCCTTGGCCTCTTATCTTCTCTAACTAATTCCCTTCTAATCTCATCCAGTCTCATAGCTTCAAACACCATTTTTATGTCAAAATAACAAAAACAAACCAGTTGCCCTTGAGTTGATTCTGACTCATGGCGACCCCATGTGTGCACAGTAGAACTGTGCTCTGATGAGTGACCTGCTTCTGAGTTCCAGGGTGACACTGACAGCAATGGCTGTTGTTGTTGTTAGGTGCTGTTGAGTCAATTCCAACTCATAGCAACCCCACATGACAGAACAGAACTGCCCCATAGGGTTTTCTAGGCTGTCACCTGGAGCAGATCGCCAGAGCCGCTGGGTGGGTTCGAACCACCGATCCTTCTGTTAGCAGCCAAGTGCTTAACAACTGCGCCACCAGGGCAACAGTACCCAAACCAAAAAGACCATGTAGACCACAGGTTGGCAAACTGATGCTTGTAGGCCAGATCTGAACAGCTGCCTATTTGTTTATGCAGGCTCCTTGTTTATAGCCTACAAGTGAAGAACGGTTTTTAAATTTTTACTTCTTAGTCCCACAAAACGAAAAATAATTCACTATTTGGTCTTACTTTAAGAAGTTTACTGACCCCTGACATACAGGCACTGTCCTAGCAAATTCCTTGGCTGTAGTCCACAAGGTCCCCCAAAACGGAATCATCTGGATTTTTCAGCATGAAGTGACTTCTGAAATCAAGGGCCTTCTAAGCAATAGTTGAAAGGTAATCAGGTATACAGCGGCCGACAGCAATTGATATTATCTTAAAATAATGGTGACATCCTCTGTACAGATGGGAAAAAAATAGCCAAACGCGGAAATGTATTTTACGCATGTTCCCAGGGTAAAGTATATCCTAAAGCCAATGGCTAGCGATAGATATTGTTCTAAATTTGGAAATATCTGATGACAAAGTGAAGTTTCCTTCCTTTTTCTTACCCACACCCAAAACAACACCCCATATTTCTCATGAGAAAAATTCCTTCACACTTATGGCTTCCATTTCCTACATCTGATCTTTTGCTTAACAAAAAACTGATTTATGGGATGCTTGAGTTACATGTCAACTGCTCAAAAATGGAAGACAGAAATGTTCAATGCATACAAATTTCTTAGTACTATGCCTAGCACACAGGAAGTCATCAGCATTACTGTAATATTATTGCCACAACAATTTATTGTTATCTTATTATTAAATATATTATTGTATATATTCTATAACATACTACATATTTATAATATATATTTTAGCATGTAAATATATAAGTGTAAAACAGTTATAATCTGTTATATTTTATAGTATCATTACATATATTATATCATTGTTACATTATTATCCTAACATAGTAGGCACTATGTCACAAACCAGCTGTGAGACTTCAGACAAGTTACTTTACTTCTCTAATTTCTTCTTTGGTAAAATTAGCAAATTATTTTAAAAGATTCTTACCATTTCCTTATAGTTCAAGGCATCTGTGATTCCATAAACATCGCTTTTAAAGTTCTTCCCCTACCCTAAAACTTATGATCACATCCAAACATGGCTTTGAACCTCATTACTGAATTGACTTAGACATTGTCTTCATCCATTACGTTTACCTGAATATCCTTAAGCTCTGCACTTGTTGATTCAAATAGCCCTCACAGCAAGCTGTTTAATAGCAGTGTATCTATTTTAATAACTTAGTTGGTGCCTCCATCATGCACGAGCAGTTTGGGAAAATGGTAATGAGTCAGCCTCAACAGAAGCAGCTAGGAGGAAGAGTTGGGTCATTAGTCACGCTGCCTAACAGTAAGCATTACACTAACAATGTTAATAACACTTCTGGGCTCACTCTGTCCCTTTCATGTGAGGAAATTAAAGTACTTAATAATTGCTCTCTGGGAGGCAGAAGCCAAAAATTCATGATGGTAAGTGGGTATCTTTAAATAAAGTCACATGTCTCTTTTCTATGAAAACGCAGGACTTGGCTGAATCAAGTCCAATGCAAAGGATTGTGAGAAATTAGAATTTTATAACATACACGCACACAAAAAAGATTCTTAGCACTGAGAATGGTTTTTGAACTTCCTATGCCCTCTCCCTGAGTCCCATGTCATCAGATAACTCATCACTATGACACTAGGAAGTTTTACAAGAGGAACACTTTCAAAATGATAATTCTCGACACTGATGTGCTTGAGGCTAACTGGTACATTTATGCATCACTCATGAAAATGTTAACTGACACATCCCTCTTGGAAAACAACATGGCAAAAGCTTTAAATCTATTCTTATGCTCTTGGCTTGGGAACTCTAGTCTGGGAACTTACCCTAAGGAAGTCATCCAACAGAATCACAAAATTATATGAGTGAGGCTACTATTGCTGCCTTACCTGTAATAGTAAAAAGGGAAAATAATTTCAATATTCAATAGTAGATGAATGATTTAATAAGTTATGGAATATTAACATGATTAAATGCCAGTCACTACAATAGCTATGAGGACCGCAAAGCAGGAAATCAGAGAAAAAAATTATTTTCACATGATTACAACTATATGAAAAATATGCATGTGTGTGCACTAGTCCTGGAAAAGAATAATAAGCTAATACTTTTGCTCACTCACTATGTTTTAGGCCCTGGTTTAGACACTCAACATGTATTTTCTTTTTTGCATTTCCTCAATTTTTTTCCTATTTTTTCTTTAATAATGTAACATCTTTTCAACTAAAAGGTAATTTCTCTATATTTAAACTAATAATAATAACAACAGCTTACCGGACACTATGTGCCAGGTAGATGTCTAAGCACTCTGCATACACAAATTCCTTGATCCTCCTCACACAACCCTACGAAGTAGGAATTATCTGCAGATAAGGAAACAGAGGCCCCGAAGCTAAGTAACTTGCCCAAAGTCTCCTAACTAGAAAGTGGGAAAGCAAGGACTCAACCCTAGTATCTTGGCTCCAGAGTTCACGCTGTTAATCAACTATGAAAAAAAAACAATGTTTCAACACTACAGTGCCTAAAACAGGGAAAACGGATTGTCCTGGTTAGTTTAATATTCTATTTAACTAAGAGTAACTCAATTATGTCTGGTCCAGCAGTAACCATTTTCAAAGAAATTCAACACAATAAAAAGTACTCATTTGATCACTGTACTCAGCAGAACTGATGCTTTTCCCTCTGTACTAAACACGCTTGCAGATCCAAAGAGCAGCAGCCAATGCTGATGGCCAGTGATTCACACCCCAAACGGGACCTTTTAAGGTCATTTGGCATATGATTCCTTCAACTGAGAGAATGAAACACGTATAGCGTTATCCAAAATCACACAGTTAGCTCGAGAGAGCCAGGCCTATGATCCACATCCGCGGACCTAGTAAAATCCAGAGCTCTATTATGCAATGTATGAGAACAAGAATTGCTATTATTCATTAAAGGCTTACTGTATCCTAAGGGCTATAACCCCCTTCCATGAATTATTTAATTCTCACAACAGTCTTTTAAGGTAGGTGTTATTATTAATCCCATTTAGAGATCAGGAACCAGGCTTGGAAATGTGAACTAATGTGTCTAGTCTTACTTAGCTGGAAGGTGCTGGGCCAGGGTGTGGGGCACTAGCACGCAGCTCCTGAGCATTCTAGTGTACTGCCTGAGAGTCTGACACCAGACAGAAAGGACAAAAAGGAACCACTCTCGTTCCAAAGCAATAGGATAAAGAACCGGAAACTGGATGGTGGGAGGTGGCCCTGTTTCAGCTTTGGCCAGAAAAGCCATCGATATTAACTACCTGGCACACAGACTACAGCTGCCCTGGAGGCTTCTCTGCTGGCTAGCTTGTAGAGGCAAGTCTAAACACCGTTGTTGGCTGGAATCCAAGCAATCCTAAATTTGCCCCATAGCAGAGGTACCACAGAGCATGTGGAATTGATCCAAATCCTCGACCTCATCCCCACCCCCACTTCAGCCAATCTCCTTCCCAGCATAGCAAACCCCCACAGTCAGCCCGCTTCTGGGAAAGACACTTTTCATAGTCAGCTCTTCCACTGAGAGTGTTAATTTTTTTCACTCACACCCACACTGTGTACAAACATGCAAATCATTGACATTTCCATTTACCAGACTGGTATGGGCCCTAGCTACTAGGATTTTTGAAGGAGATAACAATTCAATTTGCAATTACTGCTGCAATTTTTAATTCCCAAGGAAACTTCTGCCCATGTTGTACTCCCAAGAGCAGAAATGAGCACTGAAAGCAATCCTACATACCATTTCTGTAAGAAAAAAGAAAAAACAAAACAAGAAAGGGGGCATTCTAGGAGGGTAAGATCATAGGTCTACTTCAGAGAAGATCATTTAGCTCTAAATTTCAAGGTTATCCTAGATGTCTGGGTTAATGAATTAACAAAAGTTGACTCTATGATTTAAGTGCCTTTTTTGCAGCAATCTTTTGCAAACTCAGAATTGCTGTGGGATACAAGAAAGCATACATACCTATTCTCACTCCCCAGTATCTCCACTTCGGGCAAAGAAAGGCAAAGAATGAATGTTTCCAAGCCCTATGTAACTACCATATAACCGCTGGCATCAGTAGGTACCTTTTATTGTGCACATACTACGGACCAGGAACCTGGCTGCCCTTCATACCCCATTTAATACTCACAGAGAAACTGTGAGCCAGTGACCCTGCACTCACAGAGTACACCCAGTGCTGGGGACAGAACAATGAACACAGCAGACAGAGCCCTTAGGCAGTTTACACTCAGAGGGTACAATAAACAGATCAATTTTTTAAAAGCATGTGGTTAAGGGCTATAAAGAAAATAAATAACATAATAAGATGGCCTTATTTGAGAAGGCCACTGGGGATAAAGAGAGTGAGAGAATGAGGCAATTCGAGATTACAAAATTCTCTTGTTCAAGGCCAGACACAAATCAGGGACAGAGCTCCAGCTCGAGCTCTCAGGATCATGTTGGAAGCCACTGTCTTATCCTGCCTTCAGTCCTACTTCTTTGTATGGGGCTGACGAGAATTCACTACAGTAATACAAATGAGTCAAAGTTATCAACCATGGAAAGTACCTATTATTTTATTTAAAAACAAGAACAATAAGAGTCAGAGGGTATAATCTTAGTCCCCTCACGGGGTGCATGGGGTGCATATCCTGCCATAGTTAAAATCATCAGAGAGAAGCATCTCTAAAACAAACAAACAAACAAACAAACAAAAACCCGCTGCCATTGAGTCGATTCCGACTCACAGCAACACTACAGGACAGAGTAGAACTGCCCCAATGGCTTTCCAAGGCTATAAATCTTTAGAAAGCTGATTGCCACATCGTTCTTCCACAGAGCGTCTGGCGGGTTCAAACTGCCGACATTTTGATTGGCAACAGAGTGCTTTAACTACTGTGCCACAGGGCTCCCTGAAGCATCTCTACTAGGCATAAAATGCTCTTTAGGACGACAGCAGGCACAGGCGGTGAGATTCACGTTTCTCCCGCTGGTGTCCTAGCACTTCAAAGTTTCAACTTTCTTTGTATGACCCGGAAACAGAAACGTAAATAATCTAAAGGGCAGATAATGATTTCCTTTAAATTTGCCTTCAGAATGTATTCTGGGCTTGCCCTTCCTAATCACAATTGTCTCTGGCTCTGGTTTAAAGTCTCCGGAGCACCTGCCAATGCAGGGCGACAGGCTGGGCAGAAGCCAGGGGCAGCCTGGGCTTTTCCAGCTGCCTGGAGCTAATCCACACAAGGACATGCGCCCCTTTCCTGCTCACTTGCCCCTAAACAAACGGTGATGCCATGCTCCTTGCCTTGGAGCTGGTGCCATCAGACATCCACAGAGATTTCACAACTGTGGGGAATGTGGACTGTGGAAAATGCACTCAGATCAGGGTTGGATGGTGCCTGAGATTCATTAAATTCCAGTTCCTAAATATTGTTCTAAAATCCCATTTTCAAAACATAAACAACCTTTAAAGCAAAGACAAACAGATGCACTGTGAAGGACTACTCCACATCCATGTTATTGTGGGTCCACGGCAGGGCTTCATGCAAAACAAAAAATGGCCTTAAGGTTCTGAGATGAACTTTAGATTAGGGAAACAAACTACCATCCCAGGGTCTAACCTGTGCAAACAAAGCCCTACAATGGCAAAGGCCTGCTCCTGCATCTGTGAAGACATAAAAATCATGGATCATGAGTTGCTCTCTTTACCCCCAATTCACTGTGAATCCTGAAATTCCCACTCCTAACAGTGGTCCTACAACTCCTCTCATTTAAACTACTGAATATCAAATTGACAACAGCAACTCGAAAGATTAGATAAGAACCTTAGGAGGCAGTGAGTTTTTATGTTAATGGGGGAGGAACAACTTAGGAAAGGAGAGTGAGAATGGTTGCATAAATGGAAGAATGGAGTCAATGTCACTGAATTGTACATGCAGAAACTGTTGAACTGGTGTTATGTTTTGTTGTGTATATTCTTAACAACAACAAAATAAATAAAATTTAAAAAATAAATTACTGAACACAGCTAAACAAAAGAATTAAAACATAAAACCATTCTTTAATTTTGTCTATAAACCTAGCTGCTTCCAACAAAAATTTTACAGTTTTAATACTTACATTTTTCTAGAGAGTCAGAAACAATCTGGAAGTAAATAAATATATTAAATTCCTGTTATAAAATGTAAAACTGGTGCTTCTGAGTTCTAGTTATCAATACCAATTTTCTTCTGGGTGGCTAGAGATACCAGCTCCCATGGCACTGAAGAAGGCTGTCACATCCCAAGCCACTTCAGTAAAGATCCATTTCTTTTAAGATTCACCCTGCATGAACTGTACTATAGTCACAACCAGCAATTTTTTAAATTAAAAAACAAGTGTTTAAAATACATTAAAGGAAGTACAATGAACTTCACATATCCATTACATAAATTGTAACACTTGTTAAAATTTACGCTATTTTATCTGTATGCCCCGTTTTTTTTTTTTTTTTTGCTGAAAGAGTAAATTACAGACATCATAACTCTTCACATATAAATACTTCAGCATGACTATTCAAAAGAATATTCTCCTACATAACTCAATACCATTATCACTTGTAATAAAATTAACAATAGTTGCCATTATCATCTACTACCCGGTTCACATTTACATTGTCCTCCAAATGTGTTCTATAGCTGTTTTGTTCAAACCAGATTCGTCTTAAGGACCACTGAGGCATAATTTTGTCAAAGTTAACAAGTTGGACAAAGAAAAGCAGAGGGGCTGAAACCTGACTGTAAATTATCATTCCACCTATTTTTCCCTTTAAAAAGACAAAAACATATCCATAATCTGACCACAGGAGACAACAAATGTTAACATTTTCATACAGTTTATTTTTTCTGTGCATAAGCACATACCCACACATGCAGTCTTGCTACAGATCAGTGCTACTGGCAACCTTTTTTGACAAGTGGAGGTAGAAGGACAAGACTCAATGAAGTCTTCTTTATGATATCATAGGCATACATGCTGGGTCTGCCAACTCCTGGTCTGTTGGGTTAATAACAGTGAAAAAAGGTAACCGGGTGTATTGGAAGGCTGAACTGCCCCAGGGCATTGTTAAAAGCCCCTCCAGTTCCAGGAGCACCACTGCATTGCTCTGTGACCCCTCTGGCTTCTCCTCTTCAAAGCTGATCCTACTATAAGCTCTTGAGAGACACAGAGTAGTACTGATAGACACTGCTGCCCAACCGTCATTGGTGTCCAAGGATGGATAACATGAGATTTTGTTCCAGAAGGTACTCTGAACTTCTTGAAAGAAAGGTGCTATATATTTAAAAGCTATTAATAACGTTCTCTAAACCAAAAATATCACAAACTCCTGGATATCAAAACTTTGGTTTGGAATATTTTTTAAAAACTGAGAATTTTCAATAAACAGACACACTGTACCTGAATAAAACATCTTAAGCTGAACTAAATTCTGAGCCAAGCCAACAAATTGAGATACAAACTGTTTTATTCCTTAGGATAACTGTCTCTTAATGTCCTTTAAGTCAACTGCAAGTGTTTTCTGATCTGGAGTGTTCCCCAATCAGTTTGAGCTCTGGTTTTGAGCCACAGTTTCCTTCTTCCTGGAAATGAAGCCCAGGACTTCCTTACCTTGCTTCCAGGGGCACAGATGGCTTCGTTTCACGGGCTTCGGTTTTTCAATAGCATTGCCCATTCTAAAGCCAGAGGATCACAAGGCCCTTTTAAGCCCAGGCGTCTTTATTGAACAGCAAATAAGGACCAAGTCACTAGTTGAAAGGGGATTCATCTCTCAGACATCCCAAATCTCCCAGAGGCAGAGCCCTGGGGAACGGTTACAAGGACAACTTGAAGAATTCTGCTCTGAAAGGGTCTTTGCCTTTTGCCTTTCAAACCCTCTTCAGTTCCAGATAGGAAATCAGAAGAAAAGCCTTGTTATCGCCCTACCGGTAAGTCTCAGTAATCCGTCTATATTAAGAACTCTTTTCTTGGCCCTCCTTTGACACTTGATTACTCATCTGCACAGCAACAGGCCCAGAAAATGGACTACATTCCCAAATATTTTCAATGCTGCTTTTCTCTGGGGGAGGAATGAGGAATCAGGTGATCGAAAAGTTGACAGTTATAAATGGACCAATTTTATAGGCTGTGCCACAAGACACAGATCATACAGAACCTTATTTCACACCTTCTTTTTAAGCTCTTTGCCCTCAGAACAGTGTGAGAAGCACCATGTGATGAGTTCTATCTGAGAAAACAAGCTGATTTCATTACTACTGTGTTCTCTACAAAAAACAAACATCAAAATGCAAGCTACAACTCAGTTTGCAAGGAAGAAAAGACCACGGAGGTCAAACACAGCTAACAGTTTGTAACCTCAAGATCCATTTAGGGGATAATTTTGCTGGAAAAAGTGTTATACCACCTGGATTTTGTACAACAGGTCTGCTGGAAGAAAAGAAGGACATGAAACTATATACTTTTTGGTAGAAAGAAAGAAGATGTCAAGGCAGATGGAAAGATTTCATTTATCTTAATCCTAGAATTTGTGGTTAGAAAAGCCCTTAAAGAATGCCCTTCAGCAAAGTAAGGATACAGGCTCTGGAGCCCAGCAACCTGGGTTCAATTCCCGGCTCTGCCAACTGAGCACAGCAGCCTCAGCTTCCTCATTCGTTAAATGGGCATAATTCCAGTCCCACCTCCTCAGCTGTAATGAGGATCAAATGAAAGAGATTGCTTGTGAAGTGCTTAGCATGGTGTCCCGCATTGAGGAAGCCCTTGGTAAATATTTACCTTCATCATTTTTATCATCTTAGACTGTGAAACTATATTAGCTCAGATTGCAGATTTCTGGCTTCTGCCAATTTGGCCAAAGGCACACAGTCAAAGCACAAATACAATTCATTCGGTGGCGTTGGATGGTATGATATGACACCAAAACATAGAACTGGAGTAAAATTTAAAGACAGCATTAAAAAAAAAAAGGACCCACAGAACCAAAGAGACCCAGCTTAAGAGGCACTAAATGCCATTCTGGTTCCGACTCTTCAGTTTGCTGTTACAACTTCAAAGCACCATTGCCATCATGTTATACCAGCTCCTGACCATTCCAAGGTGGAGAAAGCAGCCTTGTCAATTTACGCAAAATGAATGAGGCCAAATGCAAACTCCTATAAAATCTTAAGACTTTGAATTTTGATCCACAAGTAAAAACATCATTTTTACAAAATCATAGGCAGAGATTCCAAACTTAGAAAAAACAAATAGCACCCGTCCGTTTCATTCCTCCAATGACATGGCAGGAAGGAGAGCAAAGGTATGAAGGCCATGGCCAGTTTCCAGTCCCACTGTCCTCATCTCTAGACCAAACCGCAACCACACTGAAAAGAGCAAAGGCCCAGAACCACCACCACACCGGAGGTCCACTGAAACATAACATTTAAACTCAGCACCCCTTCCATCAACAATCATTCTCCACCCTTTAGGTAAATTCTGAAGCGACTTCATTTGTTTGTTTCTACTAAACGCCACAGCAATCTTCTTCAGGCAAGTTATCAATGCCAGGTATCTGACCTCATTTCTCTCACAAAGTAGTTTTCAAAAACCACAATAAATCAAAAAGGTTTTAATTATAACTGTTGAATTGGTGTATGTTTTGCTATGTATATTCTTAACAATAACAAAATAAATAAAATTAAAAAATAAATAAGTTCCTTACCATTAAGGACAACAAATAAAACAAAAAGCATGGTCTACTTAAAAAAAAAAAAAAAAGGCTCTAATTATGAACCTGTATTTTAACATCTCATGTCACCTAAAAAAGATACTAGCTTGAGAACACTGGACAAACAGCTTACCAAAGCTCTATACATGAAGCTGCCTAGCTCTTAGTGGAATACCCAGCACCCAGCAGGTGCTTATTAATTCTGCTGAACAAACAAATGGGTGGCGAGATGAAGGAACAAATTCTCCCTACATACACAGCGATTCCACCTGGGCTTTCTGAAGGGTTAACTGGAGTTTCTGATCCATACATAAACTCTCCTTTCCTTGCAAAGAGTCAGAGGGTTTAGGCGAACCTGAGCAGGAGCACCTTTCTGTTGGCCTCTTCCTCCCCTCAGCTCAAGCAGTTTCTCTGACTTGGAATTTCATCTGAATCATTTTTAATTCCCCTATTTCTTTGTAAAGCCCTTGAAGTCAAGTCTTTGTGTCTATTTCTCATTGTGCACAGGCACACACAGGACAGTGGGCTCCAAGGATGGTGCAGTCACAGTTGGGTACCTGGCTCTGCCATTTCTTGGCTTGGGGCTGCCGAATCTCAATGTATCCCAAGTTCCAAGCAACTAATTTACTAAAGAACTTTTCAAACAAGATGGAAATGTCCTTGAGAGAATAGCTTTGAAATGAGGATCCAGTGGTTCAACTGCTTCTCAGGAAATCATGGCCTCCCAAAATGATTCAAATGTGAACTGTCTGGGGGTGAGGGTAGAGAGAGAGAAATGAACAGGCTATTCCGAAGAATTCTTCACTGATTCCCAGCTTGGAAAAAGTGTCTTTTAGAGTCATCCCTAAAGGTGAATACATTCATCATCCAAGATGGGCAAGTGACCCATCTCCAATTCACATCTTACAGAGACATCATAAGATTCTAATAGACAGGATTAATAGAAAATGAAATGCCACCAGAAGTAGGAAGCTCATTGCATAGCCAATCTGATGCTCTTCTGTGTCTTGCCCACATGCTTCCAGGATGTTGTATGTGTGTGCACTGCTTTCAATCAGACCATATTTGATCACATGTTATCAAAGTAACTCCTTGTGGTATTACTACCACAAGTCCCAGATCACTGACTCACAGAAGGCAGGGCAGAAAGAGACAAGATCTTCTCCTCCAACAAGCCCCATCCCCATTTTACAGATGAAGCGTCCAAGCCTCAGAGAGGGGAAGGGGTCAAGGCTACTTGCTTAGTGAGACAGCCACATATGCAGCAACCAGAATTTTGATCCTTGGCTAGGAAAGCTGCTACACATTTCCTCATGACTGGAGGAGGCAGAATAGCAGTGGGAAGATGCTGGCTTTGCAGGAAAGCTGGCCTGGCTGAACTTCCGTGCTGGCACTTCCTAGCTAGGCAACTTTAGGATACAGCTTAACCTCTCTGGATCTTTTTCTCATATGTGAAATGTATACAATTACTCCACCTACTTCATAGGGAAATTGTGAGGGTTAAATAAGATTGTTTGAAAAGTACTTGGCACAGAGAAACACTCATTAAAGAATAGTTACTGTTGCTGTTTTTATTATTTTATTACCTATAAAGCTCTAGCTTTAGTTGTAATCATTAAAGGAAAATTATTTAACCTTCAAGGGATTTTTTTTTTTTTCCATATCACAGTAAGATTCACTGCAGCATTTTGGTAAATAACTCATTCCCTTAGTGTAATTAAAATAAAATTTTACTCACAAACATTTGCATCATAGGAATAACATTTTGATTGTGGAAATGACATAAACCAGAAGTAATACCATGGATACCGAAGTTTAAACATTTTAGGGAGCATCACCCCTACATGTAAGATAATACTGGACTCAGAAGAAATCTAAGTCATAGATTCCTGCAAGGAGTAGCTAACTTCTTGAGGGAGATTTTTTATGTTAGAAAGCATGGCTCAAAAGGGAAAGATCAGTGGATCCCTAGAGTGTGCACATTCACCCACCTCGAGCCAAAGAGACAGAGGCCAGACTCTCCAGCAGGTCCTCAGTAGCTAGCTGACACAAAGCTTTGTGTATGGAATTTGTCTGCTGGGAGGAAAGTCTGATGTTGGTCACTTCCCCTCTGGAGAAAAATACAACAATACGAGGAAGCGCCAGGCACTGTGGGAATGTTCAAAGTGGGAGTTGCAGCTCAGTCCAGAACATAAACAAAAGGGAATGGCCAGCCTTTAGATCAGGCCCAACAGAGCACTGAGGCAGAAAGTCTAGAAGGTAGCTTTCTGGGCGTGAGCTCCTGTACACAGCCCTCTGGACTCTGCTTTGAAGTGACTTCCCTGCCCAGCCCTGGAGGAAATCATCCAAGGCGAAAGGCACGTCGTGTGTTGTGTGTCACAGGAAACACAAGCTCAAGGACTCTCTTATGACACACTCACACACTCACAGATCAGTCTCAGAATGTCACGGCCGGAGGGACTTCGAAGATTCATTCAACAAATCACCATACAGAGCTTTTGGTCTAGCAGAGAATCAGAGAAGAGTCAGAGAACATTTGCAAAGAATCATCTACTACTGTGATCAGTGCTGAGAAGTTCAGGGTAGGAAAAAAAAAAGCATGTCTAACAGGGCAACCTAATCTAATCTGGGAGCTCAGGGAAAGGTGAGACTTGAAAGATAAGCAGGAGTTGAAGCAAAGGGGTGAAGAGCTTTCTGGGCAGAAGGAGCAGCATGTGCAAAGGCCCTGTGTAGCTAGAGGTGTGTGAATGGGGAGAGGTAGCAGGAGATGAGGCAGAAAAGTGGGTAGAGGTCACATGGGGCAGAGCCTTACAGACCTAGGGCTTTATATCATGGACTTCCAGACCCCCCCACCAAAAGAAAAGAAAACCAAATCCGTTGCCATCAAGTCAATTCTGACTCATAGCGACCCTGTAGGACAGAGCAGAACTGCTCCATAAGGTTTCCAAGGAGTGGCTGGTGGATTCAAACTGCCGACCTTTTGGTTACCAGCTGTAGCTCTTAACCACTGTGCCACCAGGGCTCCAGGGGTTTCCTAAAGTGTTCGCCAAACCATGTCTGTTCATTTTTCTGGGAAGAGAAGATCCATGGCCATCAAACTCCAAAGAGCAAGTCCAACTCCCTCACTAAAAAGCAGGAAGCCTGAGGTCCAGAGAGGGAAAGACATTTCTCCAGGGTTCCACAGATGGGCAGAGAACCCATACTGCTGACTCCCAGTCCAGTGTTTTTCCACAGCTAGCCAGCTACCTTATTTCTGGCAGGGCGTGTGTTAACAACAACAAAATGCTAATCCTCCATGAATATTGACACTGTATCCCAAACAAGGCTGCCTTGTTTCTCTCTGCAGGCAGGTCTAAAAGTGACACTTTACAGAAATGAACGAACTGTAAATTCACCCAGCCCATCTTTCTTGGGGTCTAACCTAACCTGCAAAATGCAGGTGATCAGAATGTGCCCCTCACCTCTAATTCCCAAGCCCCCACACAAGACGGCGTCTAAATTTTCAATAACCTCCGAGGACAATGCTAGTTCATTAAAAGAAGGGCAATTAGGGCAGGGCCTCCCTGCCAACACCCAGCCTCCTGAAGAAGCTGTGCATTTGCTGTACCTTCTGAAGTCAGGACTTAGCAGGAACTATATCTAGCCCACAAGGACATCAAAGGGAGAAAGCCTATGCCCCCAATTTTATCAATTCCATCTGGAATTCAGAGAAAGGCACTTTTTTTTTTAAAGTCAGCAAAAATAGTATTCTCTCCTCTGCCACTTATTTTAGGACATATGGAGTACTTGGGGGAAATTTCTAAATACGTATGGAGAACATTCGGGAATTCTTGATGCATCCTGGAATACCTAAAGAAAGGAGTTTCAAGCATCTAGGCTGGCATTCAAGGCCTTCTGATGTCTGGCCCCAAAACTATCTTTCCCACTTTCATCTCCCACATGCTCCAAACAGGCAGTCTTTACTTTAGCCAGAGACTCGATACCATGCCCAAACCCATTCCTGCCTACCTTCACTATATCATGCTTTCTTCCTCTCCAGCTAGTCAAATGAAACCTAACAGTCAACATCCAACAGACTTTAAGATCCACCAAAGCAGCAGTTCTTACTGGACTGGATGCAGGGGGCTGGTAAGCCAAAGAGATGAAGTCACATGCAAAATGTTGTGAGATGTACATTTTTCTGGATTTCATTAGATGCTCAATAGGAGTTCACAACTCCCAAAAATAAGTATACTGAATACAGTATCTGAAAAGCAAGAACCATGTCCTAGTCCCCACCCCCATTCAGCCCCGTGTCTACTTCAGTGCATATCATACAGAAAGAGATCAAGAAATTCTAAGCTGAACAGCTATTGACCTTTTAGCTTGATTCCAACCTCTTCCATGAAGATGTGTGTGGCAATGTGAGAGCAACGCAGCAGAGACAGTACTCTTCCTGTCCCCCAAATTCACAGCCCTTCTAAAACCTACCACTCGGTATAAACTTGTAGGAGAAAGCCCTGGCCACTCCTTATATTAGCTATGTGGCCTTGGGAAGCATCTCCCTGCCTTGGGCATCAACATTTGGGAAAGTTGGACAACGCTGCTCTCCAAAATTAATTCTAGTCCTAAGTATTCTGTATGTAAAACGTGACATCATAGAAAGCGATACCAATAAAAGAAACTTTTAAGCCTAAGTAGGTCACCTGGAAACCCCGGTGGCGGAGTGGTTAAGAGCTATGGCTTGACCTTCTAAACTGGGAATAGCTTACCAAACAGTACAAGTGGCAAAAATTTCCCATTCGACTCAGTGGGCAACCATGAATGGGTCCCACAGTCTCTGCTCTACTTTGATCATGATAGTATCAGAAGAGGCAATGCCCACCCTCGGAAAAGGCCCTCTTCCACCCCACCACTGAATTAAGCCTCAAGGCTCTGTTGCCTGCTACCCGTTACAGCTTATTACTTCCAGAGATACAGTTACCAAACTTGACCAAGCAACTGACCCGTGAGTGTAAGGACCTCTACACTGAACTAGGTAAGTATGAGCAGTCACTGCTGCATGCGCCCTAGTTATGTTCTTCTAGCTTTTTAAAACGTACACCCCTACCAGTTCAGAGGCTTTGAGTCTACACCCAATGTATACTTATTATCCATCCATTCATTCAACACAAATTAGTGAACTTCAACTATGTGCCAAGCACCATTTTGAACTCTGGTGTAACAACAGCTGACAAGGAACTTACATCCTAATAAGGAAGATCACAAAAAAGCAAATAAATGCTACATTAAAAAGAAAAAAAAAAAGCAAGGGTGAGGGTGTCATGGATTAAATTGTGTCTCCCAAAAATATCTGTCAACTTGGCTAGATCATGATTCCCAGTATTGTATGATTGTGTAATCTGATGTGATTTCCTTACGTGTTGTAAACTCTATCACTATGATGAGGTTCACAAGATTAGATAATGTCTTAATCCAATCTGTTTTGAGATATAAGACAGAAATGAACAGAGACACATGGGAAGCTCACACCACCAAGTAAGCAGTGCTGGGAGCAGAGCACGTCCTTTGGACCTGAGGTTCCTTCAGTGAGCCAGACCAAGGGAAGACTGAAGACACAGACCTTCCTCCAGAGCCGAAGGAGAAAGCATTGCCCTGGAGCTGATGCCCTGAATTTTGACTTGTAGCCTACTGGACTGTGAGAGAATAAATTTCTCTTTGTTTCTCTTGTAGTACTTCTGTTGGAGCAGCACTAGATGACTAACACAGAGGGTATTAAGGAACTCTCTGGAGTGATGTTTGAACAGAAATCTGAATGGAGTCAGGAAGCAAATGTGTGAACAGAAGAAACTGCTCATGTTTTCTGAGTATTTAAGATTTAAGTGCTTCCCTTGCATGAACGCACAGCAACTCTTAACATTAGCTCCATTTTATCAATGAGAAAACTGATTTTTAAAAGTGGGGTGCGGGCGGTAGGTAACTTGCCTAAAATCTCGTAATTAGCAAATGGTGAAGTCAGCATTTGAACCTATGGACTCTCACTAGGTGAATCACAGTATCTAAGAGAATGAATATTCCAGCTGGAGGGAACAGCAAGTACAAAGGCCCTGAGGCAGTAATATGCTTGGTAAGTTCTAAGAACACTTTCAGGAAAAACACACAAAAGCCCACATGGCTAAAACACAGTGAGAGGGGAGAGTAGTAAGAGATGAGGTTAGTTAGGGGCCAGGTAATGTAGGACTTCAAATTTTATTCAAAATTTAATGGGAAGCCATTAGACGCTTCTGAGCAGGACTGATTTGGTCTGATTTACACTCTGCCCATTGAATAAAGAATGGACATCTGTGAGGTGAGAGTGGAAACCAGAAAACCAGTTAGGAGGGTACTACAGCAGTCCAGGGAGAGATGGTGGTGGCCTGGACTAATGTATCGGCAGAGGTGGTGTAAGAGTGGCCAGATTCAGAGTGTATGTGAAGGTAGAACCCACAGGATCTACTGATGAGTTGGATGTGCATTGTGAGAAACAGGAGTCAAAGATGATTCCAAGATTTCTGTATCTGAACAACTGAGGCAAAGATGGTATTTATTTTGATAAAGGCCCCAGGGAGGATCCTGTTAGGCAGAGGGTAAGGTGGGGAACTATGAGCTCTGGTTTAGGCACACAAAGTCTGAACGCTTAAAAGACATCCAAGTGGAGATGTTAAGCAGGCAGTCAAGTATGTAAGTCTGCAGTTCAGGGGAGAAATCAGGGCTCGAAATACACATTTGGGAGTGACCAGTATTTAGAAAATATTCAGAGCCCCCAGACTAGATCACCTAGTAAGAGATATGAGAACTGAACCCTAGGGAATTCCAAAATGGGTTGGGAGGAGTGAGAGGATCCATAAAAGGAAGACTGAGATGAATGTGTATACATGTTACTAGAACACTTATATGTTAAAGAAATTCAAAAGATGCTTGTAAACATTTACCACTATGTTTATAAAGTACTGAAGTGAGTGACTTCAAATTAAACATAACAAATTTTAGAGTTTTGTCTTCAAGTTCTGGATGCTTAGTTTTTAAAATGTCTTGCTAATCATAATGACTAATATATCAACCTAATTAATCAGCTAATATCCCAAGGCACAATATACATTTAATGTGAGATTCATCAGAGTTTTCTTTGTAACTGCAAATCTTAAGGCCCTCTCGTCAGAGCTAATTAGATCACTGTCGTTTTTACCTCATTAATATTGCTGACGAGAAGTGTGTACTGGAAGTAGGAGAAGTGTCAGCACTGTCATTTTCTTGTTCATTTCTTCTTATGAGAATCATCTTCAATATGTAATGTTTTTGTGGAAATATTTTTAAGCCATTTATCCATTTTATAAGGGTTATTTTTGTTAAAACTCAATAATATAATCCATAAATCTCCTTACCCAGACTAATTTAAACTGCAGCATATGGAAATTCATTGAAAGCCAACACAGGAGTGATGGCACCACCATCAATTCTTCTGAACTGTGGAACTCCCAGAGTTCCCTCAGGTGCCCCAAGTACCAGAGGGGACCATGAATGTCTAGGTGTGGATACCAGTGTCAATCTGTATACTTAAAAACCAGGAAGACCTAATTTCTTACCTGTTGTTAAAGATGAAAACAGTAAACATAAATCAAAGTTCCAATACTTTCTTCCTGAACACCAAGGAGCTATATTGTGTACTCTGCTGGCTGTGAAGATCACTGCACTACATAATGCTGGCAATACAGGGCAGTGGCTCCAATCCAGCTCTCCCACATGCCAGCTGAGCCAGTCACATAAAGCCTTCTGAGCCTCAGTTTTTTATCTGTAAAATAAGGCCACTAACTGCATGGGGTGGCACAAACGATTAAGCCACTAATTGTCCAAAAGGTTGGAGCCTCAGAAAGCAGGCCGAGCAGTCTGCTTCCGAAAGATAAAGCCTTGAAAATCCATGAAGCAGTTCTATTCTGCACATGTGGGGTTTCCAAGAGTCAGAATCGACTGGACAGCAACTAACAACAACTGCATCTTTACAGTGCTACTGGGAAGATGAAATGTAGGTAGAAAGCTGCTGGCATTAATACACAGTAGTTGTTTGTTACATCCTTTCTATTATTATCATTATTATTATTATTATACTAACGGCAACTTTGTATTTCTGAAGTCAAAGCCCTAGGACCCTTTCCATTCCTCTCCATGGTTAATTTGGAGCAGTGGTTCCAAAGTGTGCCCCTCCATCTACTTCCACACTACCCGGGAACTTGCTAAAAATGCAAGTTCTCTGCCCAACCCCAGAACTACTGAATCAGAAATTCTGAGGCTGAGGTTAGCTTTAGGTGCTAAAGTGAGAACCAAGCAGGTCCTCAGGACAGGGATCACCTGGTCCCATATGATCATGCCATCAATACTTGCTAGTATAACAGGCTCAAGTTACCAATCTGCCACAAACACAAAGCCTCCTACCTGTCTTTCTGGCTGTTTTCTTTAAACACTGAATGTATCAGCTGCATAAAAATGAAACTTCTTACAAAGATTCAACCTCTATACTGCTGTAGCTAAAAGCAATCGCTGTCCAGCTTAACCCAGACTAGTGTTCCTACATAATTATTTGTCCAACTTTATCTACAAGACTTAAAAGTCCACCCATTCCAAAGAATGTAAATTTTAGATCTGGTCAATCTAATTTTTATCATAAGGAAAACACATTCTGATTGTTGTAATGCGCACATTTATTTTTCTTTTAAACCAAATTGTTCCAGATTTCAATGCTTCTGTGCAAGTTGAGTAACTGGAACATGCAAAGTGGCAGGTGCCAGGGAGAGACTGGGGCCAAGACCAAATTCAGCTGACCCTCCTGTGGAATCTATGGGCTTGATCCTGTGTTGGAACAAGCCATATTTCTTTTTATTTTTTCCCCATACAAAAATTTATACATACTTTGTTATGTGACCCTAATTGCTCTCCCCATACTGTGACAGCACACTCCTCCTTTCCACCCGATTCCCCATGTCCATTCAACAAGCTCCTAACCCTCTCTGCCTTCCCATCTCACCTCCGGACAGAAGCTTCCCGTTTAGTGTCTTGTCTCCACTTGAGCTAAGAGGTACACTCCTCACAAGTATCACTCCATGTCCCACAGTCCAGTCCAATCCCTGTCTGAAGAGTTGGCCTCGGAAATTGTTTCAGTTCTGGGCTGACAGAGAATCCAGGGGCCATGCTTTCCGGGGTTCCTCCAGTCTCAGTCAGACCATTAAGTCTGGTCTTCTTACTACAATTTGAGTTCTGCACCGCACCTTTCTCCTGCTCCATCAGGGACTCTCTGTTGTGTTCCCTGTTAGGGCTGTCATTGGTGGTAGCCAGGCACCATCCAGTTCTTCTGGTCTCAGGCTGATGAAGTCTCTGGTTTATGTGGCCCTTTCTATCTCTTGGGCTAATACTTTCCTTGTGTCTTTGGTGTTCTTCATTCTCCTTTACTCCAGGTGACTGGGACCAATTGATGCATCTTAGATGGCTGGGAACAAGCCATATTTCTGAAATAGTTCTCTCACCCTGCAAACCAAGACCCTCTTCAACACAAACTGATGAAACTCAGCAGTCATAAATGATTATTCACTCAATATTTTCCCATCCAAACCTGGGCACACCTTTGAGAATGACAGAGAGGGTGCTATTAATAATTATACCAGGACAGCAGGTGTAAACTGGGATGTGTGATCATCACCCCATCCATTATGGTCTACACAAGCACAGTAATCCTCAAAATAATCTCCTCCAGTGTCCAGACACCTGTGAGGCTAGATTAGAAGTACCTTTATAAGCAAAACTCCAGTCTGATTCTTCAAAGGCTGTCTTGCTTGGAGGAGAGAGCCTGGAAGTAAAAGTGAACTCCACACAGGCGGTATCCTTGACTTACCTTACCCATCACTGTGTCCCCAGCATCTACCAACACAAACTGTACATACTGGTGCTCAAGAAACAAACTGAAAGAACGAACCGCTGCTTAATATATTTCCTTGATTCTAAGATACGTGCTTTCTTCAGTTTAACTTTTGAAAGATAAGCAGAAGGTTGTATTGTTTGATAACGTGCCCTGCTAATGCATTTTCTCTTCCTTTTTTTTTTTTCCTAAGAAGCATTAATAAATCAGTGATGCATCTCACATATGCTGGTGTCTTAGTATCAAGAAAACATAGTAATTGGTTATCACCCTAGATTCACAGAGACGTGTTAATGATACTCGTGGGACCAGAGACTCTGCAATGGCAATCTCAAAGTGGTAATTCCCAAATAGAAGCACCATTCCATCTAACAGGGCCTGCCAGCTGGTGAACTACTGAAAAAAGCTATTGCATCTGCCTAAAACATTCTCCCTCTTTCCCTTGCCCAAGGCAGTGATACTGGCCAGAAATGTGGCCAATAGCCTGGAATCCTGCCAAATGGTGCTAAAGTAGATGTCATCTATGTTGTCAACTCAGAGAGTAAGTGCTGAAGATGGTATCTGGGCAGAGTCCTTAAATGGAAACCACTGAGAGGCTTGAGAGGGTCTTTATTAATAGCTGACATTCACTAAACACTAACTATGTGCCAGGCTCCAACACCCACCAAGTCTTGGGCTCAACTAGATGTTTAAGCCCCTAAGACTTCCACGGTCACTCTTGACACACGTCTACTCAGGATACAGGACAGGAAGCAAAGCTTGCCAGGGAGCAGCACTGGGTGGTCCTCTTCTGTGAGCGTTTTGAAGGAACCCAGGAGAACTGAGATGCCCAGGTGCAGGGCAATGGGATCCACATCGGGGTACACAATCCACCCTGGCTTAAAAGCTTCCTGCCCCACAGAAGCCAATGTCTCTCATAACTGTACAGGCTCCCATGCCCAATTACAGGTCGTTGTACTCAGGGAAGTCCAAAGTATCTGTAGTTCATCTATATAGTTCTACCAGGCTAGATGTAATTTACTATAATCATTTTTACTATAGTCATCGTTGCCTAGTAATGCAATTGTCACATGCCATCTTTACCAATTTCTAGGAAACAGAGCTAGATATTAACCAAGGTCAAATTCTCATGCAGGTAAACAGTAGTATCTTCACACAATGGAATACTACTCAGCAATAAAAAGGAGTGAACTTCTGGTAAAAGCAACACCCTAATGAATCTCAAAAGCGGCACACTTTTTTTTTTTTTTTTTGCCAGTCTCCAAAAGTTACATATTATATGATTACATTTACATGATATGCTGGAAAAGGGAAAACTGGTTGCCAGGTGTCAGGAAAGGACTACAAAGGGGCAGCATGAGGGAGTTTTTTTCGGCGTGAGGGGAACAGTTCTGTATGCTAATTGTGGGTGGTGGTTACACAAGTCAAAACTTGTTGAAACTCATAGAACTGGACACCAAAAAAGGTTAATTTTATTGTATGGAAATTTTTTTAAGTCTCACATTGAAGGACACACCAGCCCAGGAGCAAGGATGAGAAGGCAGGAGAGGACAGGAAAGCTGGTAATGGGAAACCCCAACTCGAGAAGGGGAGAATGTTGACACATTGTAGGGTTGGTAACCAATGTCACAAAACAATATGTATATAAATTGTTTAATGAGAAACTAATTTGCTCTGTAAACCTTCATCTAAAGCACAAGAAAAGAAAGTCTCACACAGAAGGGGGACAGGTTTCTATCCAAGCATCATCTCATGGAATCCTTACAAAAAACCCAGGAATGTGCAATTATTATCTGTCACTTGAACCCAGGTTTGACTGAACTGGGAGAAACTAAGTACTGATTATTTCAGACACCCAAGATTCCATCCAACCTTTCTAAGACCCAGGGTATTTTGCAAATTTTCATTTATCATAGAGTAGCAGAAATTTACAATTGGCAGAACCATGTCTGCACGTAAATGAATGTCTTCCTCTGGGAACAGGGTTCACAGAGCTTCCATCAGGTCCTCAGCAGAATCTATGATTTTAAAAAGCTGAAGAACCACTGCCCCGGTTCAGGCCCTCCATTTACAGAGGGGGACCCAGAGGTCCAGGGAGGGATAGTGGCTGCCCCGGAGGACACAGCAAGTCTGTGGCAGTCCTGGACTGGAAGGCAGGCTCTAGCTGCTCAGGCCAGATCTCTCCATCACCCAAAGATGCCACCGCTCCAAGCATTCCTGGTGACAGTGCCTCACATGTTCTCCAGGACAGTTTTAGTCCCACATGATTTCCTTAACAGTAGGTGCATTTTGCCTACCAAGTTGGGACCAGGGAACTGTGAGCTCCCTGCAGTGTGAGGCTGAAATGTAGTCCAGGTCCCCGGCCCAATTCCTATCTTGGTCAAATATAAAAACTTCATTCTACAACCCTGCACACTGAGAGTAATTAATAGAGACAGCTCCACATGAACAGAAAAAAACAAGGACAGATCATGCAGGAAAACATGCTTTTGATCTATGCTTTTGGTTTTCTGATTGAGTTCAGAGAATTAATATATGTAAGGAGCTCCTGACAAGCTGAGGCAGAAACACAAATTAGTGTGGTTATGCTAATTAAGTGAGAGGTTCTGTAGCTTCAGGACCAAATGATTCAATAAAGTGAAAAGGGTTGCCTGGGCTTTGGTCTCTGCAAATGGCACTGTGCTTCATGCCAGCTGCACTACAACGTGCAAAGAACCTACACACATATTTTTAGGTACCAGAAAAGCCCAGGAGAGTTCATGTTAAGGAGAACAATACATTAGGATTTCTGAATCTATCTTAACCGTGAAATTTAATCAAGGGGGTAAAAGAATGGGTATAAAATCACCCGGCTTGCAGCTGCTCAATGCAATTATAAATTACCTGTGTAGAAAGGTCTTGAATGGTGTGTGATATTTTAACCATCACAAAACAAAAGCAACGTACTCTGATCATTTCACCTCCAGTGCTGAACAAGGATAGTCTAATTAATCCTGAGGGTCACCTCTTCCAGGAGAAACTGAGGTGGTGTCTCTTGAGACTAAGCAAAAAACATTAACTGTTGCTGATCAGCACTGCTCTGGCTTGGAGATAAGCTGTCACCCTCAGAGCACAGGCCCAGTCCTGCTAGACAGATATTAAGAAATAAGAAAATCAGTTCTTTTCTTGATCTGCCTGCATGCACTGGGGCTACATGTGTAGCTGAAAATGAAATGTCATCTACTTTTCTTATAAATTATCTCTTTGGAGGTTTATTAGTCATAAAAATCTATTCCCTGGAATTTGGCATCCACAAATGAAAGAGAGAGAGACTGAGAGAAAATATCTCAACAGCCAGACACCTCTCCTTCCGTGGGCGCAAAGGTCTAAATTTCACTTACCATATGACCCATTTTTAAGAAATGGTCACTTTAGAGCAGGAGAGGATCTTGGCTAAGAACGATAGCTAACGTCTGTAGAGCACTTCCTATGTGTCAAAACCAAAAAACCCGTTTCTATAGAGTAGATTCCAACTCATAGCGACCCTATAGGACAGAGCAGAGCTGCCCCTACGTGTCAAGACTCTACAAAAGTGCTTTATGTGTATCATCTCATTTCATCCTAAGGTAGATACTGTTACTATTTCCTCCATTTTACAGATAAGGAGCTGAGGTTTAGACAGGCTAAGTGACCTGCCCAAGATCTTACAACCATTATATGGAAGAGCTGGGATTCAAACCAACATCTATAGGATTCTAAATCTCATGCTTTAGTCACTGCTTTATACTAACTCTATCCCCTCACTTCACAAGTGGGGAGACCGAGGTCTCACAAGGGGCACAGATCCAGGGGCCATGATGCAGGTCTCCTGACCTCCAGCCCAGGTTTTGTCCATGCTGCCTTCTAACATGGATGAGTGCTGAGAAAAGTATTAAAGCCAAGATCAAAAGTCTCCTGCACACAGCACAGGCGGTGGCCAGACTGTCAACTCCCCAAGCACACAGACATCTAATCCCTCTCAGTACCCTCCACCACCTTAGCAGGCTGCTTGGCACTCGGATGGATGGCTGGATGAACTATTTTAACTAAGAAGGGCCACTTCCCCATTTCGCCATCTGTGAAAGGTTTCTCCAAAGCAGATTTCCACGCAACCTTTTCAGCAAATGCACTTTTTAAGTCACTTCTATAATTGAGAAACCAGAAGCTGCTTCATAAATCTGCAGGCAGATGTAGAGCCACCTTAAAAGTCCAGCAGAGAAGCTGGAAAGCCCCAGGGGAATCCCAGGGGCAGTTCCAACCTAAGACAACAGTGGTGCCTCCAAGTGGGCCTCCCTGTTGCTCTGCAGCAGACAGAGGCTAGATCCTACAGTCCAGACTGGTGGGGCGGCGGGGAGGGGCACGAGAAGGGGAAGAGGAGTGATGAGTGAAACCCAAGTTCCTGGACTGTCTCTACTTCTTGCTCAATATACCACCATGGCAAGTCACTTCCTTTCTTGCTGCCTACCTTTCCTCAACTGTCAAATGGGCAAAATACCTGCCAGAATTAATTAAATCATATATGCATCTAAAGGTAAAGCACCTAGCACAGTGTCTGGCACACAGAAAGTACTCAATAAATGTTATCTGTCATCCTCCTTACCTGGGAAAACTGATATGAACTCCAATCCCTTACGATAAAAAATAAAACAACAACAACTAATGTCTATGAAAGCGTTTTGAAAGCTATAAAGGATTATGTAAGTTTCTATTGTTGCCTGAGCAAAATTTAATGCTGTTAAAACAACCCAAATAAATCCAACTGCCCCTTTTATAACACAGACTAGACTCACAGAGAATCAGCATTAGAAAGGACCTCTGAGTCCTTTCCACCCCATCAAGTAACAACAGAAGCACCAGAGGCTCAGAAAGATTAAGCAATGTGCCCAAGGTCACCAAACAAGAAGTAGGGCTTCCTGAACCACGTATGAGCAGACAGCAGGAGCACCAGGAGACTGCCGTCTCAAGCATCCCTCTAGCATTATCCAGTGGCCCTTTTAGTATAGCAGAGCTGTGTAGGAGAGCCTGAGGCTAGTACAATGGCAACTGTGTCAGTGGCAGAGGGGTCCCTGGAAATGTGGAGGCTCATTTTTATCCAAGTCACAACAGCCAGAAGAGTAAGGTCAGAACCAACAAAACTCTGGGTAAGTGAGAAGTAGCCAGACAGGCTTTTGTCCTAACTTTGCCCCAACTCAGTATATGGCTAGGGCCCATCTCAACTCTTCCAGATCTCAGGATCCCACACACAAAAGAAAAGCTCTGTGTCTCAGTTCCTCCTCTGTGGAACGAAAAGAGTAACAGTACCTTTCTTCTATTGTGAAAATTAAATGAGACAACATGTGCAAAACACACAGAACAGAGTCTATTGGCATGTGGTAAGTGACTAAAGAATGTCAGCTATTACTATTATTTTTATTATTGAAAGGAAGGATTGAGAGCAGCCAACTCCATGAACCATGCACAATTATCTATTTATTTACAACCAGTCACTTGAAGGAGAAAGACAGCATGTATGATTATCCATAACCAGCAAACAAATACAACCATTGTTCCCAACCAGAGTTTTTTTGTTGCTTGTTTTAAGTCAACTAATTTGATATTCGGCTCCATCACATTCCACTGGACTTCAGCTGTCCTCTCTTCTCATTCCACGTCCACGCCTTCCTTCTCACAAATATTGCAAGCATCAGACTCTTGCTCCAGGGAGACCGCAGGGCTGGCTGCCATTTTTAACAGTATAGCTCGTGGTTGGAAGCCACATCTGTCAAGTCTACCCCAATGGTATAAATTTAAAAAGCTATAAACCAAATGCATGAAATCTGCCCCTTTGTCCTCAACCTTGGGAAGCACTTTGCACCATACTGTGCTCGACAGCTCCATTTCTATGCTTTAAAAGGAGGGCAGAGTTTCCTGATTACAAAACTTAATTTACAGTAAATGACTGTGTGGTGCCAGCAAGCCAGTTAAAGGCAAGAAAAAAAGATCACCTTTAAGGGCCTGATGGGAACCGAAGGGCTGAGCTGTTGTGGGGTAGTAACAAATATTTCAGGAAGAAGGGAATATTCTGCAGGTTTCAGGTCAGGACGCTGGTTCAAAAAACTATTGTCTTTCAAACCACAGCCTGGAAGAGAAAAAGAGGGGAAGGAATTGTGACTGTCAAATACCAAATTTCAAATCCACTTCGGTAAGTCCCTCCATTGCATCTAGCTCACAAAGGAGGCGGAAATGGCAGGACTCTAAGGCCAATGACAGAAAAGAAAGGGGGAGCCAGAAGAACTCGAACAGCCGACAAAGAGAACACGTACCATACAGTCATTCCATAAACAGAGTTGATGGTGCAGGTAGCTAGTCCTAAATGAAGTTCAAAAGCTAACTAAAAATAGATAACAAGTAGACAGGGACTCCTATTCATTATGAGCACAAGGCTGAGTTGTCGTTGTTGTTGTTAGGTGCCACTGAGTTGGTTCCGACTCATAGCGACCCTATGTACAGCAGGACAAAACACTGCCTGGTGCTGCGCCATCCTCATAATCGTTGTTATGCTTGAGCTCATTGTTGCAGCCACTGTGTCAATCCATCTCATTGAGGTTCTTCCTCTTTTTTGCTGGCCCTCTACCTTACCAAGCATGATGTCCTTCTCCAAGGACCGATTCCTCCTGATACCA
Source organism: Dugong dugon (assembly GCA_030035585.1). Classification (NCBI taxonomy): domain Eukaryota; kingdom Metazoa; phylum Chordata; class Mammalia; order Sirenia; family Dugongidae; genus Dugong; species Dugong dugon. The sequence continues at coordinate 76,347,642 of CM057471.1, forward strand.
CGTCCAAAGTACGTGAGACGTAGTCTTGTCATCCTTGCTTCTAAGAAGCATTCTAGCTGTACTTATCCCAAGATAGATTTGTTCGTTCTTTTGGTAGTCCACGGTATATTCAATATTCTTCACCAGCGCCACAATTCAAAGGCATTAACTCTTCTTCGGTCTTCCTTATTCATTGTCCAGCTTTCACATGCATATGAGGCGACTGAAAACACCATGGCTTGGTTCAGGCACACCTTAGTCTTCAAGGTGACATCTTTGCTTTTTAACATTTTTAAAAGTTGGCATATACCTTGGTTTGTAAACGTAAGGCACAACTACAACTACTCAATGCAGAATGAGCATTATCTAAGAATACTTTGGTCCTGTGCACCCTACAGAACCAAGCATGGTCATTTGTATGTCACGGAAGCTCAATGAGTGTGTGCTGACTGACTGACTGATGCACAAAGTATCTGAGTTGAGCTGTAGCTCGGTCTCCCATCATGTCCTAGAGTTTTCTCAACAGAATGTTCTGGGAATTTGACTTTAGCCTCATCATCAATTTTCAGAGGACTACACTAAAACGCTGATCAACTCATACGGTTAACACAGAACACCTTTCATTGGACGAAGTATCTGCCCCATTAATTCACCAAGAAACATTGCAATCGGCAATTCAGAAACCATAAGAAGCTGCATTTAAAGACAATTTTGAGACTAGGAATCAGAAGCCAAAGTTCATTCTATGATAATATTAATTCACTCATTCTTTGAATAAGTACTGAGCACCAACCATGTGCTAGTACGGTGATGGCAATCCTGTGGGGAACAAGACAGGCACGCTCCCTCATGGAGCTGACAGTCAATTTAAGACTGTATTTGTTGATTTTTAACTTGCAGCAAGGAAACTGTGGCTTTGGTTTCTGAATGAGTTAAACAACATTAACGTATCCAAAGTGTCTGAGGCCTTCGCCATGGAATTTACTGTCTGCTAGTGGAAGCGAAGGCACTAAGAGTCCTAGAAGAAGTCAGTTTTGGTTGAGGAGGCTGTGAGAACACCCAGGAAGTGGGTTTCACACTGTTTGGTGGAGGGTCCAAAGAGAAGCCTCAGGCGACACAGCTAAGCAGGAAGGACTCACTGTAACCAAAGTGGCTTCTCTGTTAGCTAGTGGCCTTCACGTGTATAAAGAGACCTCTACTTAAAAACAAGGGAAGTACTAATCTTAGAATCCTACCCCTTCACAGCACAGATGAGAAAATGAGACCCAAAAAGGGGAAAGAATTACTCAGTCACAATGTCAGGTCTTGAATTGTTACTCCGATGGTTTAAAACAAATGACCAGAAACTAAGATGACAGGCTTATTAGGTGACAGATCCCTTAGTAATTCACAAACTGGGGGTTCTACTTATATATTCATAAAACTGTCTTTGGGGCAAGGTAGGTGACGAGTCAGAGGAACACCTGTCCCCAGCAGCACAGTGTCCCGGTCAGAGGCCACCCGGGTGCGGTACGCAGGCAGCGTTGCCAGGCTTCTTCTCTTTCCAGTGCGTCATCTTATTATGGCAACAGGGAACACATTTAGCTGGACTGAGGTAAGACCAGCCTGGTGTTCAAGGCATTCTCCAATCAGGCTAATTTGGGAAATGATTTTTCTGCAAGCTCACACATGACTCATCTTTATAGGCCTCCTGGCCTCCTATCAGGACTGTTGGCTGCAAGGAATCCCATTCAAACCACCTCTGCCAACTGCTGCTCAGGAGACCAGGAAACATTTGGGGTTGCTGTGGTTGATTTTTTTAAAAAACACATTTAACCAGTGTTAGTATTATTTCTTATCTATGTTAGTATTGCTAATGTTATTAGTATTTATATGTATAGCCTAAAAACGGAGTTGGGTCTACCTTAATTTTAATTAGTGGATTTTTTTGGGGGGAGGGGTAGGATCAGAAGAAAAAACTAGAAGGATGAACAAGACTCAGGATAGAGACCTACTGTGTCTCAGACGAGAGGGTGCTCTAAGCATGCTCTGTAATGGCAGAAAGGGGGCTGGGGCAGGGAGTTGGAGTCTGGAATCAGTTCTCCACTTGCTGGGGCTGTGTGACTTTGGGCAAGTTACTAAATTTCTCTGAGCCTTAACTGCCCTCAAGTACAAAATGGGGATAAGCAGGCCTGCCCTAGCCCTCAGGGCTGTTGTGAGGATGAAGTAAATGAGGTAATATATAAATGCATTCTAAAAACTATAGAAAGTTGCAAAACTGTTTAAGACCATTTTAACGTTGCCCCTGTTCTATGACTCTGGAAGGGCAAGGTTCCTGCCCACTCTACGCCCTATGAGACATCACACAGCACCTGGCAATGAAGACCAAAAAAGCCAAAAGCATCGTCACCAAGTCAATTCTGACTCATAGCGACTCTATAGGACAAAGCAGAACTGCCCCATAGGGTTTCCAAGGAGCAGCTGGTTGACTCAAACTGCCGACCTTTTGGTTAGTAGCCGTAGCTCTTAACCACTGTGCCACCAGGGATATGAAGACAAAAAACCAAACCAAATCCGTTGCTGTTGAATCGATTCCAACTCATAGCGACCCTAAGGGACAGAGTAGAACTGCCCCACAGGGTAGTTCACAGGGCTATGAAAAGGCACTCATAAATGTTACTGAGTAAGTGAATGAAGGGCCATTCAGAAGGAGCCATCAAAATACTGTATCTATTGACTGAATACATTTTGACCACAAAAATTGCTAACTGTGGAAAAGAAAGCAAGTACAAAATTTGAAAGGAATTTGCAATTAACCAAGATACAGTGATTGCCGATCTGTCTGAGTAAAAAGACTCTTTCCTAGGCCAAAAAGAGCGCAGCCTCCTGCTATGATACTTGTACTTTTAGTATCTGTTTTGAGAAAATACACAATGACAAAAAGCCACTATGAATGCAGTCATTGCAAATTTCCTTTCAATTTATAACAAAAGTGTCTTCATGCATTTGAAAAATAGTAGTGCATTGAGTTTGAAACAGCTTATCTATTCTGATTTCAGAATGCTCCAGGGCTGCAGGGAGCCTACAGAGCTAACCGGAGGGCTTGGTAAATGAGGAAACTTCTAGATAAACTGTGGTTTGCTGGGATTGGGGATGGGGGGGCAGGGTGTAATTTACTTCTTTGTGATGTCAATTTTTATTGCCTTCCCCAGCTAAAAGGTAAGGGGGTGGGGGGCAGCAGGGCGGGGCCTTTATTTGTTGTATTCCAAGGACTAGAACTCCAGGCCCTTAAGGGATGCTCAGTGAATGAACTGAGTGAATGAAGGGGTGAATCAATGAGAAACTGAAACTGTTGAGTGCGATCTAGTAAAACTGAAGCCACCTTCTTCCCTCTAGTCGCAAGGCCTTTCAGTCCCTCCAACCTGCGGGGCCCTCCCTTCCTCAGGGTCTTGGTCCCCCCTTCCCTTCTGCTGTACCCAGGTAACTAGACTCATCCTCCATATCTTACCTTAAATCTCAATTCTTCACAGAAAGATTTCCCTACCCCACTTCCCTGCCATGAGTCTGATACCTTCATAACCTGCATGTCTTCCCTGTACTCCTCACACTGCCAACATCTGTCCTTACGGCAGGCAGCACGATGTCAGCTGAGTTCACTACTATATCCCCAGAGTCTCATACAGAGCTTGACAGAGCAGGAGCTCAATCAACACTAAATGACGAATCAAGGGATGAATTAATGAAGGATGGGGCAAAGATCTCAAAGTTACGCTCCAGATCAAAAGCAAAGAAATGTGAATGGCTCTCTAAGGAAAGGGACATAAATTCAAAGGTTAACAGCCTGCATGGGCAACAGGAATCAGTGGCACAGCTAGCAGTGGCCATGGTGGGGACTCTGGGGACAACTACCACTCAGCCCACACCCACGATTGCCTTACAGGAACAAGGGCTCAGGGTTACCAGTGCCTCTCATTTTCAAGAGAACCAGCAACCTGAGATTTCTGAGTGAATTCCTAATTTTTAAATATTGATCATCAATATTTATCATCAGTTTTTTTCCCCCAACAACACATGTGGTGGATCAAACTCCACACATGCATGGACTGAATTCAGCCCATGGCTGCCAGCCTGTGACCTTCACTTGCAACAACACAGGTGTTCAAGCTCCAGAAATGTAAGGGTATCAACTCTCCTCACTTGATGCTTCGCTGGAAGTCAACATTAGCTAACTGACAACACCATAACTGCGTGCACAATCAGAACCATGTAACTGGTCCCCCAAAGTGGCCTCTGGGCCCCTAGTCTCCCCAGCCTCTGAACGGCTGGCTACAAACTCTTAGTTCCTAAGAAAGAGTCTCTCCTTAGCAGGCCTGCCCACAAACTCACCCCACACAGCTCCCTAATCCCATCTGGCTCCACTCTACTCTCTGCCTCCTCATTGTCTCTGAAAGACACCAAGGAGTCTAGAAGTCTTCCCCTCCACCCCAGCCTTCTCCCTGGCCCTCCAAATTCAACCCTTCTCCACCAAGCCTAACTTGACATGCCCCAACTAGCCCACCAAGATGTCCCTCTGCCACCCTCTGGAAGCCAGACTGTCCTGATTCCCTATGGGCCTGGCAGAAACGACTTGGGGCAGCCTGGCCTGAGGTTTGCCTTTCTGCATCCCTATGAAATCACATGCCCTCCTACAGGCCCCGCCTGCAGCCAGACACTGCAGAATGAATAAATGAAGGTACTGAAGCAACAATGACAGACTCACAAAGATCTTCCCAGAGGCTAAAGAGATGCTGCTCATCAAGGAGGTATTGGGCAAGGTGGTGATGATGCAGGATGGAAGAATGGGCAAGAGTCTCAGGGCTGTCGCTGTGGTGGTGGTGTGCTATTGAGTCGATTCAACTCGTAGCAACCCTACAGAATAAAGTAGACAGCCCCTTAGGGCTTCTAAGGCTGTAATCTTTACAGGAGCAGACTGCCACATCTTTCTCCTGTACAGTGGCTGGTGGGTTCAAGCAGCCGACCTTTCAGTTAGCAACCAAGTGCTGTGCCTGTAGGGATGTATAAAGGAGCTTTTCTTTCACTCAAAAAAGCCTGAATTCCTTAAACCCTAAGAAGTCGAAATGCTCGTTGTTTTATTACCAAAGTGAAGAAATTATGAACACATTTCAGCAGAAAATTGCAAAACCCCACTAACAACTGTTTACTGAGTGCCTGCTCTGAAATTTACCAGAGATTATTCACTTCCTAAGAGGAGTCACCACTTCACCTAAGGACCTTTCCTTTGGATAACTTAACATTAGGTCTATTTAGAAAATTCCAGCATAAACTTAACAGGTAATCTCTTTGAAATGCAAAGTGAAGTCCACCTATAATGACTGGTAAAAACCACTAGGAAGGGTAACCCTCCATTACAGAAGTGTTCCAGTGTGTATGGGTCATAGTAGAAACCCTTATGCAAGAAAAGACATCATTTGGACCTCTAGCTAGCTCCACATCTGTAATCCCAAACCCAGGTAAGATACCAACCCTGGTCTTGTCAACCTGTGAGAATTTTCTTGCTTAGCCAACTCTTACGAAACCCATCTTCCTCCTGTGCTTTCTGCAGCCCCTGGTCAGCCCCTTCTACTCTGCTCTCTTCCTAGACCCACCTCCACTCAGGCAAACCCGGCCCCCTCTTCAGAGCCTAGCACAAATACTGTCCCTTCCAAAGCCTTCCCAATTCCAGAGGCCCCTCCCTCACCTGTGCCCAGTGGCTCTGACTCCTGCTGCAGCACAAGTATAATACCAGGTAGCCCAGGGGTTACCCCAGGTCCACCTCTCCCCCCTAGACAAGCTTCTCTGACTTACTGGTTTTTGCATCACCACAGCACTTAGCAGGGTGCAGCGTCCAGAGATGGCCCGAAGATAACTTATCCTAATGTGAACTGACCTTAGTCCTCCTTTCTCTGGGTATTAGAGAACTCAAATGAAGTCAGTTCATTCAGAGAGATCTGAGCTGTGGAAAGCAATTCACGGGACTGAAGATGCTTTTTGTTTAGCTTTTTACTTTTCGATGATTTCCAAGTATACTCTTACAATCAAAAAAAATTTAGTTAATGTTATTTTTAAATTAAATTATCCAAGCTTCCCAACAATACCATTCTGATGAGACGCTATACAAGGGGTTCCTAAGAAATGCTCCACAGATTAACTCAAGATATTTCTGGAACTGCACGTGTGCAGGGAAATAACTTATGGTCACTCGGCAAGGCCCTGAGGCTGAAGAACAGTGAGGAAAATACACAAGAAACCAAACCTGAAATTGACCAACCCTGTGCACAAGGCACCCAAGCTTCCAATCCAAGGGCCAGGCATAAATGCCCACCCTGCTGCCCTCTTGCTAGCTGACCTTCAGGAACTCATTGAACCTCTCTAAGCCTGTACAACAGAGACCATACTCTCTCTCACAGAGGATCTGCAAGGATCTATTAAGCAATACGTTTAAGGTGCTTGACATGGAGCCATATACATAGCATTCCCCTCAATAAAGGCCACTTCCCTTCTTGTGCTTAAACTAGACTGCAAAAGTTACACTGTCTTCAGGGTCCCTCAAGAGATACATCCCTGAGAAGTATTCCAGTTCAACCTCAGAAACATACAAGAAAGTTCCAAAATCAATGCTACCTACTCCCTTTAAATCAAAAACCAAACCCATCGCCATTGAGTTGATTCCAATTCATAGTGACCTTATAGGACAGAGCAGAGCTGCCCTACAGGGTTTCCAAAGAGAAGCTGGTGGATTCTAACTGCCGACCTTTTGGTTAGCAGCCGAGCTCTTAACCACTGCGCCACCAGGGTTCCTTTACAGCCTCCTAAAACCCTGCCTTCCATAATTTAGCTGCCAAGCTAACCCGGTATCCTGATTATGACAACCAGACTTGTCCCCATACAACAGTCTTGGACCATCCATCTACCTCACTTTGGACCCAAGGATTGGCTACATAAGGTGTTGCCACTGATTAAGTCCTGGGCCCCATATGCACAACAGTAATTGAGTCTTTAGAGAGTCTATTCCTAACACAGGCAAAAACCAGGTAATCAGAAAGCAACTCTCTAAGATTTCTAGGAACACACAAAGAGATGAGGCTTGCATCAAGATTTATAAGCTGCCCAAAGCCAACAATCTCGCCACATGCCGTTTCCAGACTTAAGCTTGATAACAGAGGAAAACTTGATTGAGCCCTGAAAAATACCCAAACACACCTTAACTTCTTCCTTTGAAGCAACCGAAGTGGATACTTTAAGTTAAATTTAAACCCGAGGCTCATTAACAATGACACATTTTATAGCTCGACTCTATTCACCTTCCGAAAGACAAACAACCCGAGGCCGGCACACAGCTTCAGAGCCACTTAAACACGCGGCCGGGGTTTGTCTTCCCCCTTCCCCAGGTTCGAGCCATTTTTCTTAAAGTTCCTCAGGAGAGCAAGACAGCACCCATAAACGAGAGCCCCGGCTGCTGGGGAGAGGGGGGCTCGCACTTTCATCGTCCTTCGAAACGCCACCCGAAAAAAGTCACGCCAGTTGTGTCCACCCTCCCGGTCACCGTTCCCTGCGGCCGACCAAGCACGCTGAAAACAGAATGGAGAGGAACCAGCCCACCAGCTAAAAATGGCCTTTGAATGTGAAGTTGAAAAGCGCCCCAATTAGGCCTCGGCGGCTGTTTCACTTCTGCTCCCCGGGGCAAAAACGGGGTGCGCACATCCCGGTAAAAATCCGCATTGACTCCCGGTTCAGGGTGAAGCGGCAGTGCCGCGGGGCCCACGCGGGCCGCAGGCAGGTCGCGTCCGCCTCGGCCCCGGGCCCGGCCCGCGGCGCGGGACAAAGTGAGCGGGTCCCCGCGCCGCCTCACCTGCTTTCTCGATCTTGCCAGACATTTCCGGGCTGCGCCGGAGGCCGAGGCCGCCGCTCATCGGGCCCGGGCCGGGCCGCTGCGGGGCGACAGGCCGGCGCAGCTGCCGCTCGCCTCGGCCCTGCCTCGCCGCGCCTCAGGCCCGCGCCGGCATGGCGGGCTCCGCGGGCCGCGGCCTGTGCGCTCGGGGACCGGCGCTCCAGCCCGCCCGGGGTCGCCGCCGCCGCCGCTCCGCCTCCTCTGGTCCTGCCGCCGCCGCCGCTACCCCGGGCCCGCGAGCCCGGCTGCAGCGCCGCGCCGCCGCCCGCCTGCCGGGCCTCGGCCGCGGCCACAGCGCCACCTGCCGGGCGCCCGCCAAGGCCCTGCGCCGGAACGAGCCCAGCGCCCCCCGCCGGCCCGGAGCCTGGCCTGACACTCCCATCCGGGACACAGTGCCCCCTGCCGGCCTGGAGTCTCTATGACAAATCCTGGGATTGACCCCACGAGAGACTCAGCACCCCCTGCCAGTTGGAGTCACCAGGCTGGGCCTAGGCCTGACGCCACCCAGGGCTTAGTGCTCCCTGTCCCTTGAGCCTGCTCAAACCATGACAGCACTCCCTGCCGGCCTGAAGTCTCATGTGAAAGAAAGGTACTTTCCCCTTACCCAGGATACAGTAGCCCCTGCTGGTTGGAGTCCATGCTAAGGCCTTGGGACTCATCCCTCCACCCTGGACTCAGTGCCCTCTACCAGCCAGAGTCACCTACCTGGGCCTAGGCTTGACCCCACCTGGGACTCAACACCATGTCTCCTGTGCCTGGTCTGACCCTCCCCCTACCTGAAACTCTGCATCCCCTGGCAGCAGAATCCACATGACCAGGTCTGGGCCTGACCCCACCTGGGGCTTAGTGTCCCCTGGAGCCCATTCTCCCTGCCAAGGCCTGGGCCCAACCCCATCAGGAAGCCAGCAACCCTTTCCTGCCACGCTCGCCTGTCAGCTGTGGGCTTTTCTAGGGTGGTGATGAGTTCATTAAAAGTCATTCATTTGATGGTGACGGAATGATCTGGAAAGAATAGCAAGAATGGTTGCATAACTTAAAGAATGTAATCAATGTTACTGAATTTTACATGTAGAAATTGTTGAGATGGTGGATGTTTTGTTGTATATTTACACCACAAGAAAAGAAAAATTTAAGTTATTCATTTAAGAATCAATGAACCTACTAGGACTAGGCACTTTGTTAGGTGCTGTGGGTCCTAAAAAATGTACATGGTTGATTCTTCCCTCTGAAGATCCCATAATTTAGCTGGGGAGTCAAAGTTAAATTATATAATGCAAGTAACAATAAATTTTAATAGCACAAGGAATGTTCAGAAGAAGTAACACAAAACCAACTCAACTGATTTTCCTTCCTGTGTCCCTCAAAATAGGTAAATTAATGGTTAAATAAGCTGGTGATGGGGACAGGATTTGGGGGAGGTACAGGGAGAAGGGAAAGGTGATTGATGTAGCAAGAGATTCCAGCTTGCATCTCCCCTCACACTCTGATGGACCGCTGATCCTGTAACTCAGAGATAGCTGTAGATGGCAGCCAATTTTCCCGAGTTGTCAGTTCCAGCCCTCTATGGGGTTAAAGGTTAAGCCAAAGACTGAGGAACTCCTTTCACTTTTTGAGCTAATGAATGGCTGCTCTGAGCCAGAGTGGCAGTGCTCAGCTCTCTTGGCAGATGCAGAGCTGGGCACAACTGGCCCCTGGCCCTGGGCCCACCTCCCTGCCACTCATTACACTTCTAGGCTCCGAATTCTTCTAGGCTTATGAACTGAAAAGGACCAATATTTTATGTCTGAAATTCTGGGTGTAAAGTAGAAAATTAGACTGGATGAATATTGGGTTTAGGCAGAGGTTCATGAGAGCAAAACCAAATATATTTAATAAATCATGACGTATCAAATAACAAGGGATTTGCAAACATTAAAGCACTTTACAAATGGACATTATTGTAGGTAAGGGTTGTGGAGTTTATTTAATAAAGGTTATTCATCAAAGATCTTTATATGTATGCTGTCCTTGGGTGATGCAAACAGTTAACGTGTTCAGCTGCTAACCAAAAATTTGGAGGTTAAAATCCACCCAGAGGCAGATTGGAAGAAAGGCTTGGCAATCCACTTCCAAAAAACTCAGCCACTGAAAACCCTACGGAGCACGGTTCTACTCTGACAAACACAGGATCCCCGTGAGTCAGAGCTGACTCAATAGCAACTGTTGTTTTATTTATAGCTATAATAGAACACATACAGGGTAATGAAGCAAATTCCTAAAGCCATGTTCTTCCCATCTTGAGGTCTTCTCAAATGCTACTCCTTCTGTCTGGAAAGTTCTCTCTCCTCCTTTTCACCTGAATGATTCCTAGTCATCTTTGATTCTTGGTTTAGCTTTCACTTCTACCAGGAATCCATCCCTGACTCCCACAGTGGGGGCAGCCCCCTGATGGTCAGGACATTTGATTTCACTGTCAGAGACCTAGCTCAGAGCAAAAAAGGGAATTTGTTGAATATCATAACTAGCATACCAGGGATACAGCCAGGTCCAAACAGCTAAATTCAAGCTCTCAAACAATGATGTTATACCTCTGTGTTGGCTTTATTCTAATATATTCCCCACACAAGAGTGGGTTCTAGCAGCCCCAGACTTGTCACCTACCAGCTTAACAATGGAAACTGAGTGTCTCTTTCCCCATAATTCCAAAACAAGTCCCATGGCAGATGCTCATTAGACTGGTTTAAGTCACATGCCTTTCCCTGAGCCAGTTACTGCAGAAAAGGGGGCAAAATGCATAGATTGGCCAGGCTAGGGATTGTGCCAATTTCCAGCTTGGAGAGGAGGCCAGAGAATCAGCAACCTGGGTGTGGGAAAGGGTAGTTGCTCAAAGCAACATCAGAGGAAGAGATGCTGATGAGGCAAAACCACAGATGTCCATCTCTGCCATCTCAGACTACTGAGAACCTTTACCTCTTCCTAGCACATGCCTCCAGATACTTCACTGATTCCTTGTAGTTATCAGCTTAATATCTGCCCCCTTCATGGGACTGTGAGCTCTGTGCAGGCAGGGAATGTGCCTGGCTCGTGTACTTTTGCATCGCCAAATCCAGCATAGAGAAGGAGCTCAAGCCATACTTGAGTGGCTGTTGTTGGGCCTTTTCCTGGCATTCCAGGAGATCATTCCAGATGACCATTACAACAAGGTGGCCAGGAGCCTGCTCAGAAAGCATATACTAGATATGGCCCTTCTCAAGGGTGTCACACACTCTTCTAGGCATTTTGCATACAACATTTGGCTATTGGGACAACAGCAATCCAGTGAGGTTAGGGGAAAAAACAGCCGAAGTGAGGCTGGTGGCCTTGGGGCTCACTTCAGCTTGGCTTGTTGGCTCTCAGTGTGCATGTACCAGCCTGCTGTGTGATGGATTGCTTTTGCATGGCCTTTCTTGACATGGTCTTGTAACGTCCACCCAAATGATTGGATGGGACTGTGCAGTTAAGGTAATTGTGGCCCACCAAGGGGATTGGTCAGTTTTGCCATCCCATCAGACTTAATATGAACCATCCCAGAGGCAGGAAGGAGAGAATCTCATTACCACCAAGGAAGAAGAGCCAGGAGTGGTGTGCATCTTTTGAACCCAGGATCCCTGTGCTGAGAAGCTCTTGGAACCAGGAGACTGAGAGAGAAAGAGACAGAGACAGGGAGCTGTAACACAAATGAGAACGAGAAGTAGCAGCAGAGAAACAGCAGCAGGAGACCAGCAAGAAACAGCCCAGCCCACAGAGCAAGAAAGTTGAGTACCTTTGGGCAGGAGGCTTGCTGGAGGAGTAGGGTACCTCTGGGCACTGGTGGAGCTAGGTTTGCTGACCCATGGAGCTAGAGCTGAGCACCTCCAGGCTGCGGCTTACTGGCGGAATGCGGTGCCTCAGGGCGTCTATTGGCAGAGCTAAAAGAGCTTTGTAATACTTGCCCAAGCAGGGCAGAGGCTGAGGGGTCAGAGCAACGTGTACCTGAAGGCATGACTGAGAAGATGCTGTCCTGATGGAAGAACTGTATCCTAAGCGTTCCTGAGGGAGGCAGGGCCAAGACAGTAGAGTAGTCCCACGCTTCCTGTGGCCCCTTTTACAACAAAGACCCGAAAAAACAAAAGAATTGATTATATATGACAATCTAGGAGCCCTGAATATCAAAGACAAAGTTGAGGAGTGGGACTGAGCAGCTGGGGGAGGGAGAGACAGTTCAGAAGCAGAGAAGAAGTGCCAGATCTGACCTAACTGGCACTCTGCAGGCTGAATCGTTTGGTGCATGCAGGCTGAGGCAAGCAGTAGCACTCGGAATGCTTTTTACCGTGTTGGGAGAAACCCAGCAGCGGAGAGTCTGCACAAGCCTCTGGAGCCGGGGGAAGCAGCACTGGATCTGCAAAAGTTAAGTGCAAGCATCTAACCTACCTTGCAGGATCAAAATAACGCTTTCCACCCTGGGGCTTCAGTAATGGAGAAGTGCCTCTCTTCCCCTCACCTGTCCCCTCCCTGCTCTGCTGTGGTGCTGGTCTGGCAGTGTTCAGTGGTTGCTGTGCCTCCTGGTCCAGAAGTGGGGCCCATTGTGCCCAAGCCAATCTCACATCTTTGGGGAGGGAGCAAATAAACAAAGGAACAAACAAAAGAAACTGCCTGCTCCCCTATGCTGGGAACTCAGGACTAATCATGCCCAAACCAGTCTTGGGGCTTTAAAAAATCGCCACACCCTCTAAGCCAGGAACTCACACCAGGTACTGCCCCTTTGCCTAGGCACAGGCATAAGGGGTCCACGGACTTTGAATGCTTTTCATCCCTGCCTAGGCCTATATGGGCCCATTCAACAGTGTAGGCCCTCATCAGCATAGTACAACAGTATATACCTGAAGCCTATTTTCAACTTCAGCAGCTAAGGGGGAGTGGCAGATTCATGACATTTGACACCTCCCTGCCCATTAAGCAGTGTTCTCACCTACCCACATCAGGGGCCTGAGGACTAGTGGCTTCACCCATACTATCTAGCCACCCATGACAGGGGTCTGAGAACAAATGGTGCCTCCCAGTGCTTATAGCCAACAGCATTGGGTGCCCAAAGTCCAGCTGCAACCCCCCTCCCCCACCTATGCACTCCAGGGGACAGAGACATGCCTTCCACCTAAGCACTCAGGGGCAGCCGTCAGCCCCCTACCTTGCTCAGCACATAACCCCCTACTGCAGTCAGATATCTGTGCCTGCTCCAATCACCCCTACACAGCCTTGTCCATCTAGGACTGTAGGTGAGAGCCTACACCACACACTCGGTGACTGACAACCTGGGCAACTGAGCTGAATCCACGCAAGAAAAGTAAATGGACTCCTGGGTTCACATACCTAGTAGCAGCTCTAACCACCTGGTGACAGGACGTGAGAGCTTCAAAGACTCCAATAATCAAAGTAGCTTAGAAGACCAGCCTATTTGGGCATATCAAAACAAAACAAAACAAGAAGCCACGACACAGTAAGCAAGCATACAATAAATAAATACAATAACTTATTGATGGGTTGGAGACAACAGTCAATATCAAATCACATAAAGAGACAGGCCATGATGGCTCCAGCAAGTGACCAAATCAAAGACCAGGAAACCTCCTGGAGGAAGAGAAGATCCTGGAATTACCAGAGGTAGAATTTAAAAGATTAATACACCGAGCTCTTCAAGAGATCAGGAAGGAGGTCATGGAAAACTCAGATCAAGCCAAGGAACATACAGACAAAGCAATAGAGGAATTTAAGAAAGTTATACAAGAGCAGAACAACAAATTTAATAGGCTGCTAGTCTCCATAGAGAGATAGCAAATAGAAATCCAAAAGATTAACAATAAAATTTCAGAATTAGACAACTCAATAGAAAGTCATAGGAGCAGAATTGAGGCAATGGAAGTCAGAATTAGTGAGATTGAAGATAAAGCACTTAACACCAATTTATTTGAGGAAAAATCAGATAAAAGAATTTTTAAAAATGAAGAAACCCTAAAAGTTATGTGAGACTATCAAGAAGAATAACCTACAAGTGATTGGAGTACCAGAACAGGGGGCGGGGGGAATACCAGAAAATACAGAGAGAATTGTTGAAGATTTGTTGGCAGAAAACTTCCCTGATATCGTGAAAGATGAGAAGATATCTACCCAAGAAGCTCATCTAACCCTGAGCTTTCTGAACCTGAATTGTAACCTATTACTTCCCCCAATAAACCCTGAAATCATGAGCATTGTCTGTGAGTTCCGTGTGGCCATTGCAGTGAATTATTGAACTCAGCAGAGATGTAAAGAGTGCCATGGGAGGGATGATTAGTGTCAGAATTGTTAAAGATGGTGGAGAGAGGAGTCATGTCTGACCTCTTCATCATAGGAATCAGCCTTGGGCTGTTGATCTTGATTCTCCTTCCTTCTTGTGAAGGTAGAGGAGATCAGACACCTCCTTCATGCCATTTTTACACAGCCTCAGCTTCCCACTCCACTGTCAGTTCCTTGAAGACAGCGAGTACTGCTTCATTACATCTTAATGGCAATCAGAAGAGGCAGTTGAGTCCATTAATAGTAGTAGTAATGATGATGAAGTCTGGCACTTACTGAGGCCTGCCTATGGCTGGCATGTACTCAGTCAGTGCTTCAACCACACTATCCCCTTCATCCGGCAAAATAATCCTGGGAAGTTGGGAGTCTAGGTCAGGGAGCTTTTGTTTGGTGATGTGTTATAGAAACCAATTTAACAATGGCTTGGCAAAAGGGGAAATTTACTGAAAAATATAGAAGTGTCTCAGTGGCAGACCAAAGGGCAAGAAGTACAACATGCCTGACCAGGGGCTGAAGCCAGGATGTGGAGACTGGCTACATCGATTCACACACATAACCACTTATCTATCCACCCCCAACATCCTGTCCTCTCCCATCTCATTCAACAGACCAGACCCACAAAGGATGCTCAATGTCAAACCTAAATTCCAGGAGAGACAATCTGATTGGCCTAACTTCATTCAGGGGTCCACCCTTGGTCCAGTCAGGTCTGGCCAAGTGGTTGGAGTTACATAGTACAACCAGAGCTGCTGATGATCTGTCCTTGGCATACAGCTGGGAAGACACCTCTAACTTCTACAGTGACTATAACCTCACTTAGCTGAGTATGTAACACAAGGACACATTTCTAGTAAGTGGTGGAGCTGGCCTTATGCAGGTCAGCCTGTTCCCAAGCTCATGTTTTGACCACTGTGCTACAACTTCTCTGTTGTAGTTTCCTGGGGCTGCTGTAATAAATGACCACAAACTGAGCAGCTTAAAACAGAAATTTATTCTCTCATAGTTCTGGAGGCCAGAAGTCTAAATCAAGATGTTGGCAGATCTACACTCCATCCTTAAGCTCTAGGGGAGAATCCTTCCTTACCTTTTCCAGCTTCTGGTGGCTTCTGGGGTTCCATGGTTTGTAGCAGCATCACTCCAATCTCGGCCTCCATCTTCACATGGCCTTCTTCCCTGTGTGTCTCTGTGTCTTCTTCTCTTCTTATAAGGAAATTAGTCACTCGGTTTAGAGACCACCCTAAATCCAGGATGATTTCGTCTCAAGGTCCTTAACTAATTTCACCTGCAATGACCCTATTCCCAAATAAGGTCACGTTTTGAGGTTCTAGGGAAACATGAACTTTGGGGGATCACTATTCAGCCCACTATATTCTCTAATGTAAACTTATCTTTGTGCACCCCATAATATTTTAAATTTATGCATGATCTTGCATTCAACTCAATTCATTTTAATTAAGTACACAAAGATTGTATGCCCTCAGTGTACTGGGCCATATGAGAAAAACAAAGATGAACAAGACTTGGGTCCTGGTCTCTAGGAGCTTCAAGGGGAGAAGATCTGAGGTTCCAACCTACTCTTCTATGAGACTGGCTATGATGGAAACCATGTTGTATAGGTGTCCAGATATTCATTTCAGTTTGGTGCATCAGGAAACTTCAAACAGAGGAAGAAATAATAGGATTTAAATAGGATTAGTGATTTCATGTTTTCATTGAGATTTTGCTCATTTTACTGACCGCATGAGACTCTTACATGCCCACATGCACCAGGTGCCAAAATGGCTTAACCTTAATCTGGTGCCAGTAGTCAGGAAATTGGGGAGACATCTGCAGACATCATCAAAAAGTTTAGAACAGATATCGGGGTCGTCACTCCACAATCTGAATATGGATCTCCTAGATTGATTCCAGCATAGCAGGTAGCTGATCAGCTTCATGGTGGTGTTGTTAGATGCTGTCAGGTCAGCTCCGACTCATGGTGACTTTATTACGTATAACAGAACTAAACATTGCCCAGTCCTGCACCATCTTCATGATCAATGGTGTGTTTAGATCCATTTGTTTGGCTATTGTGTCAATTTATCTTGAGGGTTTCCTTCGCTCTGGCCGTTTCTCTCATCAGCGGGGACTGGAGCCAGTTAACAGAACTTCAGAGCTTCTTTCTCTGTGTACTCAAAAGCTGGTACAAAGAAGACATTTTTAAAAAATGGCCCAGGAGGTAACCACAGCCTTAAAGGTCAAGCTAAAATGGGATTGTTGGGCCCTGGTATGAAGCCTGCCAGTCTGAGAGGCCTGGGTGCTGCCATTTCCTCAAACAACTGGGCAAGCATTACAGATGACCTGATGAATGGAGAAATTGTACAAGAAATGTAAACAGTGATTAACAAGCAGCACACACACACACACACACACACACACACACACACACACACACACAATCTCTTCCACCCCCTAGTGAACGTTTAGAATTCTAAACTGCATTTGTTTAGTCTGAAGGATGACTCATTTTATTAAAAAGCAATATTCTATCATTTTACAAATCTTTAACTTGTTAAATCTCAAAAGGAAATAGGTGCTCATTATTGAAAACAATCAAATTATATAGACATATAAAAAGTGAAAGTTGTCTGTTCCACTTATGAGCTTTAACAGTTTAATGTACGTTCTTCCAGACTTTATTAAAAATATACACATCACACATTTATAGTTTTGTATATGATGTGCTGCTGGGGGGAATCAAACTAAGACAGTACATAGTACTAATAAAAATGATATTTATGCCCCGCTAATGAATTATGCTTTAGCATTACTATCAATAAAAATGCAAATCTTACTGCAAAAAGTGTTTTAGGTTCACTGTCGAAAAAGCTTGAATGGCCCAAATCACTTGACTTCTTGGGTCCCTTTCAACTCTAAACTTTTCTGATTTGTGTGATTCTTTCCAAATTCCATTTCCTTAAGTTCATATACAAGTTATCTTGCATTTCTACCCATGAACCACCTCCCAAGAATGGAGAGACAACCTCATGGGAATAGGAATAGTGCCATGATGGAACTACCACCATTTTCTGGGTGCTCCAGTATGTGCTTAACATCAATCACCTCATCCAAGGCCCAAAACAGCTGTGTGAGGTGTGATGATGATGTAACACTTGTGGAGTGCTTGCAACACGCCATCCATGGGTGGAGTACTAGACAGGCCACATCTGACTGAATCCTCTAAGCCATGCTATGAAGTGGATGGTGCTTCATCATCTCCATCTTACAGAGGAAGAAATGGAGGCACAGACAGGTGAAGTGACTTGCTCTAGTCCACACAGCTTAGAAGTGGTACAGTCAATATCCAGATTAGAGTGTCTGTCTCCAGGCTCTTGCACTCAACCATGACCCCTTTTTAGAGGTGGGAAAACTGAGACTCCAATGCAATACTGAAGAAGAGTACTGGTAGGCAATGGAAACAGAGGTGTGTCTCCTCCTATTGGGCCCACTTCTTCCATCTGTAGTTGGAATCACAGTCTCTTTGTCATCTATTATTACCTTTCTTCACAACTGGCACCTTGCCATTAGCATTTAAATGAGTTGCCACAAAACCAAAAACTCCTTTGACTTTCCCCCTCCAGCTTTCTAACTCCCCAGCTCCCCTTCTTATCACATTCAAAGTTACTCATTTCCTCCCCCTACTTTTTCCTCAACTCACCTCTTCTGGCTTCTGACTCAAACTGCTTTCTTTGAGGTCACCAAGGATCTCCCAGTTGCTTACTGCCATGACACCTTTCATCCTTGTCTTCTCTAACTTTTCTGCAAAAGTGATCAGTCGCTGGGTTTGATGGCTCAGTAAGCAAGCCCCTCCTTCCCCACCTGTGTCTGAACAAGTTGAGAACTAAGACAAATGAGTCAGGCACCATTGAACCATGGCAGACCTCTTCATGTGGCAGAGGTGGGGGATGCCCTCCCACGGTAGAACTCAGCGTAGGGCAACAGAGAAGAACATCTGCTTCCTGAGGCCACCTGTTCCAAAAGAGAGAAGAAGGAGCTTGGCTTTAAGAGCTAACTTTCTCCTTCCAAACTCACTAGATTAAGTGATTCTTCCTCCTCCAGGGGTGAGAGAATGGTGGGCAGAGAGAGACCAGGAGTGTTAAGCTAGTAGCACTTCCTTCATCTAGAAGGAAAGAATGGTATAAGAATGGAGAAGCAGTGTTTCCACTCTACCCTACACCAGCAATAATGCCAACTATTTACACTGTTTAGGTTTGCTATGAGTCAGATCCAAGTAAAATAAAATCCTTGACAACTTCAATATTTTCTCTGTTTATTATGGTGTTGCTTATTGGTTTATTTTTGTTTTCTTTGTCTTGAGGTGTAATCCATACTGAAGGCTGTAGTCTTTGATCTTCATCAGTAAGTACTTCAAGTCCTCTTCACTTTCAGCAAGGAAAGTTGTGTCATCTGCATATCACAGGTTGTTAATGAGTTTTCCTCCAATCCTGATGCTGTGTTCTTCTTCACATAGTCCAGCTTCTAGGATTATTTGCTCAGCATACAGATTGAATAAGTATGGTGAAAGGATGCAACCCTGATGCACACCTTTCCTGATTATGAACCACACAGTATGCCCTTGTTCCGTTTGAACGACTGCCTCTTGATCTATGTACAGGTTCCACACGAGCACAATCAAGTGTTCTGGAATTCCCATAGTTCACAGTGTTACCCATAATTTGTTATAATCCACACAGTCAAAATATCTTTGCAGTCAATAAAACATAGGTAAATATCTTTCTGGTATTTTCTGCTTTCAACCAAGATCCAACTGACATCAGGAATGATATCCCTCGTTCCACGTCCTCTTCTGAATCCGGCTTGAATTCCAGCAGTTCCCTGTCGATGTACTCCTACAACTGTTTTTGAATGATCTTCAGCAAAATTTTACTTATGTGTGATGTTAGTGATATTGTTTGATAATTCCCGCATTCTGTTGGATCACCTTTCTTTGGAATAGGCACGAATATAGAACTCTTCCAGTCAGTTGGCCAGCAGTCAAGAAATTGAATGAAGTACTGCATTGGGCAAATCTGCTGCAAAAGACCTGTTTAAAGTGTTCGAAAGCAAAGATGTCACCTTGAGGACTAAGGTTTGCCTGATCTAAGCTACGGTATTTTCAATCACCTCATATTTGTGTGAAAGCTGGACAACGAATAAGGAAGACAGAAGAATAATTGATGCATTTGAATTATGGTGTTTGCGAAGAATATTGAATATACCATGGACTGCCAGAAGAATGAACAAATCTGTCTTGGAAGAAGTACTGTCGGAATGCTCCTTGTAAGCGAGGATAGTGAGACTTCATCTTGCTTATTTTGGACATGTTCTTAGGAGGGACCAGTCCCTGGAGAAGGACATCGTGCTTGGTAATGCAGAGGGTCAGTAAAAAAGAGGAAGACCCTCCATGAGATGGATTAGCTCAAACATAGCAAAGAATGTGAGGATGGTGCAGGACTGGGCAGTGTTTCATTCTGTTGTGCATAGGGCTGCTATGAATTGGAACCAACTCCACAGCACTTAACAATGAGCTGGAATTGACTTGAGGGAACGTGTTTATTTACACCTTAACACTCTCTTCTTATGGCTCTCGGATTTTTCTCAGAGCTGAGTTCTGGGTCCTCCATTTCTCCACCGTCTCTCTAAGTGAGCCCATTCGCTGCAGTTCTGGTTTTGCTACACAACAAACTACCCTCTAATTTAGTGGCTAAAATCTGTAGAGCTTTTGTGGGCCAGGACTGCTGGAAGAGTTTGCCTAGGCAGTCAGCATCTGATCCCCATGGCATCAGCCAGGGGCTGGGTTGGAGGATTCACTTACAAGATGATTTCTTCACGTACCTGTTGTTGCCTCAGTACTCCTTGACAGATCCAAGTAAAATAAAATCCTCTTCGTCTTCACGTGGTGTCTTATCCTCCACGGCCTCTCCATGTGGCTTAGGTTTCTCACAGCACTCCCTGAGTCACACAAATTTCTCTCCTGGGAAATCTCAACTCTGTCCCAACAGTGAGCCCATAGCCTGAGGGCCACCAATGGAAATCTAAAGCAGTTTTGACTTTTCAGTGTTAAATATGCATTTACTCAATAAATATGTATGCAGAGCCTACTCAGTATAGGGCCTGGCCAGTGGTGATACCTTGTGTCTTAGTTATCTAGTGCTGCTATAACAGAAATACCACCAGTGGATGGCTTTAACAAACAGCAATTTATTCTCTTAGTTTAGGAGGCTAGACGTCTGAATTCAGGGTGCCAGCTCCAGGGGAAGGCTTTTTCTGTGCCGGCTCTGGGGGAAGTTTCCTGTTGTCAGTCTTCCCCGGTTGAGGATCTTCTCAGTGCAGGGACCCCAGGTCTGAAGGACATGCTATTTTCCTGGCTCTTGTCTCTTGGTGGTATGAGCTTCCCATGTCTCTCTGCTCGATTCTCTCTTTTATGTCTCAGAAGAGATTGGTTTAAGACACAACCTAACTTGTAGATTGGAGGAACTAATTCAATCCATAACAATAGCCTTTCCAACAAGTCGTGCTGGAGCAATTGGACATCCATAGACAAAAATATGAACCTCAATCTAAATTTGTCACCAAAAACTTATCACCACAAAAATTAACTTAAAATGGATCACAGACTTAAATATAAAGTGTAAAACTATAAAAATTTTACAAAAATATAAGAGAAACTTTGGCTAGGCAAAGAGTTCTTAAATTTGACATCAGAAAAAATCCATGAAAAGAAAAAATTATAGATGAGAATTCACCAAATTTAAAACTTTTGCTCTGTGTAAGGCCCTATTACGAGGATGTAAAGACAAGCTACAAGGAACCCTGGTTGCACAAAGGTTAAGCACTTGGCTAGAAACCCTGTTGGGTAGTTCTACTCTATAGAACAGGGTGGCTATAGGGTTAGAATTGACTCAACGGCACACAACAAGGACAAGGTACAGACAGGGAGAAAACGTTTGCAAGAAATATGTCTGATAAAGAACTAGCATCTGAGATATAGAAAGAATGCTCAAAACAGTAAAAAAGCAAAAAAATCCAATTAGAAAGTGGGCAAAAGACATTCATGTGTGAGATGTTGACACACATTGCCTCTGGGTTGTCCTCTGGAAAGATTGTATCAATTTACACTTTCACTGACAGGCTCCTCTTCTGACTCCAACATTCTGTTTCTCTTCCTACTAAACCACACTTTAAACGAAGAAAAGGCAGAGCCAATAAAAATCCTGGATAAACTTTATTTCTATATTACATATAATCCAGGGAGTCAGAATGAGAAACAAGGGCATGCTTTCATCACTTAACACATTCCTAAAAAACAAAACAAAACAAAAAAAATCCACTTGCCACTGAGTGGATTCCGACTCATAGGGTTTTCAGTGGCTGATTTTTGAGATGTAGATCACCACGCCTTTCTTCCGAGGTACCTCTGGGTGGACTCGAACTGCCAACCTTTTGGTTAGTGGCTGAGGCGGTTAACACAGTCCACCCAGAGGATCCTTGGAAGAAAGTTCTGGTGATCTACTTCCGAACAATCAGCCACTGAAAACCCTGTGAAGCACAGTTTTACTCTGCACACATAGGGTCGCCATGAATCAGAGTCGACTAAACAACGACTGGTTACCAAATTCCTAAACGGTAAATAAATCAACTCACTCACCTGGGTTTTTTCCATATAAAAGAAAATGCTGTAGACTTGAAAAATACCAGCCATTTCTAGTTTTGCTATAATATTTCCTTTAATCTTTAAAAGAAGTCTTCTTGAAATCCTTTCTATCCTCACCTTCCCTGCTCTGAAAAATAAACAGTGTAACCTTTCATTTCCTAGAAGGAAAAAAAAAAAGTTGACTTCCACAGTCTAACATGCCCATCTTAGAATTAGAGATCCCAGGTGGTCAGTGTCAGAAGGGGCATTAGCTCGGGGGCAGACTACTGGGCCAGAGAGTTCTGGCTGGGCTGAGTGGTGTTGGGCGAGGTATTCAAATGTTCTTAAACCCATGTCCTTGAGTGTAAAATGGGGATAATAATACTGAGCAATCTTGTAAGGCAGGGAGTAAATGCTTTTACTGTAGCCCAATGCCCGTGGAAGCAGCAGTCAAGAAATCAGATAACGTATTGCATTGGGCAAATCTGCTGCAAAAGACCTCTTTAAAGTGTTAAAAAACAAAGATGTCACTTTGAGGATAAGGTGTGCCTAACCCAAGCCATAGTATTTTCAATCGCCTCACATGCATGCGAAAGCTGGACAAATGAAGGAAGACAGAAGAATTGATGCCTCTGAATTATGGTGTTGGTGAAGAATATTGAACTATACTATGGACTGCCAGAAGAATGAACAAACCCATCTTGGAAGTACAGCCAGAAGGCTCCTTAGAAGGGAGGATGGCGAGACTTCATCTCACGTACTTTGGACATGTTATCAGGAGGGACGAGTCCCTGAAGAAGGACACCATGCTTGGTAAAGTGGAGGGTCAGCGAAAAAGAGGAAGACCCTCAACGAGATGGACTGACACAGTGGCTGCAACAATGACTCAAGCATAGCAGAGATGGTGAGGATGGTGCAGGTCAGGGCAGTCTTTCATTTTATTGTACATGGGGTGGCTATGAGTTGGAACTGACTCGAAGGTACCTAACAACAACGATGCCCTCAGAGGTGGGGAAAGAGAGGTCCAGGTAAGGGAGGTGATTCACAGAAAAATATCATCTGGTCAGGGGAAGGGCCAGGACTGGAGGGCAGTGCTCCTGAGTTCCATCTGCAGCCACGTAAGCTGCAGTCACCAAGACAGATAAGAGATAGCTGCTGTCAAGTTAACTTCAACTCACGGCAACTTTATTATGTACAACAGAATGAAACATTGCCCAGTCCTGCCTCATCCTCATGATTGCCAGCACGTTCAAGTCCATCGTTGCAGCTATTATGCCAATCCATCTCACTGAGGGTCTCCCTTGCCCTCGCTGGCCCTCTACCCCACCAAATATGATGTCTTTTCAATTGATCCCTCCTTATGACATGTCCAAAGCAACTGATTCAAACAGTGTTCTATTGTGATCCATGAGGTTTTCATTGGCTAATTTTCAGAAGTAGATTGCCAGGGCTTTCTTCCTAGTCTATCTTAGTCTGGAAGCTCCACTGAAACCTGTCCACCATAGGTGACCCTGCTGGTGTTTGAAATACATAGCATCATAGCAACACGCAAGCCACCACAGTACAAGAAATTGACAGCCACTCTGAATTAGGCACTCACTAGCTGTGTGGTGTGCACCTTGCCGTGCCTCCACTGCTTTGTCTTTTAATGGAAATGATAATGGTGTCTGCCTCATAATTTGTTATAAAGTTAAGGGAGGGAAAGTCTGTAAATCACTTAGTTGAGTAAGCACTCAAGGAACAGCACAATATGATGATTCATGAGGCTATATGCTCTGTTTTTGCATTTATATTGGTAAAAGGGCTGCTACCTCTTAGACAGATAAAGCAGACTGAGGCAGGTTTGGCCAAAAGGCTCAAAACCTCCTACCCTTTTCCCAACCCAACTGATTTTAATGCTCTTAGAGTCTGGCCCCACTACCAAATCTGCCTTCCTGAAAAATCCACAACCCAGAATCTGCACTCACAGCTTTTTCCTTTAATTAAAATAGCTTTTATTGCTTTTTTTAAATATTACAAAAGCAATAACACATTCATTGTAGAAAAATGTAAAAATACAGAAAAGCCAAAAGAATAGGGTGAGGAGAGGAGCCATAATCCTTCTCTGCAGACACCTTGCAGCTTTGAACTTGGAAATCATCTAAGAACATTTCAAACAAGGAAGACATCTAGGAGGATCCACTGGGGTTTTGAAAACAATGACTACGTAATGACTGAAGTCAACACGCCTGGGACCTTCTCATGTCTGCATGTCACACGCATTATCTCAGGGAGGCCTCATAGCGGCCTCCCAATCCATCTGTCTACGGAGCCCCCTGTTACCACTGCCCTCACTGCCTCTCTAGCGAGCTGGCCACCCCACCCCTCCCACTCTGTCTCTTATCTTTCATTTTACTTCCAGATTGTTTTCAAGGATTATCACACAATAAAGCACAATAATCTCAAGGGTACAGGTCGATGAGTTTTTACATGTGTATCCACCAACATAGCCACCATCCACATCCAAATATAGAACATTCCCAGCGGGGGCTCCCCTCAAAGACTTCCTTATGTTCTTCCCAGTCAGAATCCACCCCCGCCGCCCCAACCACCCCCAGAAGCAACCACTATTCTGACTTCTACCACCATGGATCCATTGGCCTGTTTTTGAACTTCATATAATGGAAAGTTTGGGTCTGACGTCTTGCTCAACACTTTGTCTATGAAATTCATTTATGCTTTTGCCGATAGTTCTTGTTCACTGCTGTGCACTATTTCATTGAAAACCTGCTGCAATTTATTCATCCATTTGGATGTTGATGAACATATGAGTTGTTCTCAAATTTTAGCTATTACTAATAAGAGGTTATGAACATTTTTGTGCCTGTTTTTTGGTCAAAGTGTGTGTGTATGTCAGGTACATACCCAGGACTGGAATTACTTGTTGCTATCAAGTCAATTCCAACTCATAGCAACCCTATAGAACAGAGTAGAACTGCCCTACAGGGTTTCCAAGACTGTAAGCTTTACAGAAACAGACTGCCACATCTTTTTTCCTCGGAGCAGCTGGTGGGTTCAAATTGCTAACCTTTCCATTAGCAGCTGAGCACTTTAACAACTGTACCACCAGTGCTCCTTAAGGTTTAGGACTGGAATTACTAGGTCTTAAGTCTTATGGATCACAACAGAACATTGTCCGAATTGCTTACTTTGGACAAGTCATCAGGAGGGATCAATCACTGGAGGAGGACATCATGTTTGGTGAAGCAGAGGGCCAAGAGGGCGAGGGAGACCCTTGATGAAATGGATTGGTACAGTAGCTGCAATGATGGCCTCAAACAGGCAGCGATCACAAAAAAGATGCAGGACCGGGTAACATTTTATTCTGTTGTACGTAAGTCAACTCGACAGCAGCTGTTTATCTACCCAGAGTATGCGTATATTTAGCTTTAGTAGGTACTGTCAAACATTTTCCAAAGTTAATTGTGTCAACTTACACTCCTGTCTGTCTTTTAGCTTTTAAAATGTGCAATGATGATGTAGGTAGTTGCAAAACATACACCTGGAAGTTCTAATATTTCCCTCAACCCCATTTCAGTGCTGCTTCAGGTTTGCAGGTGACACGGTATGCACTAGAATTCTGTCTTTATGTTTTCCTTCTTACCTCTCTATGCAGTCTCCACACGATCCCAACACACACACACACACACACCTGCACACCTGAGCCAAGGAACCTAAACAAAGATTCCATGCTGTCCCTGACCCAGCCACTGGGAAGGCTTTGCAGGCTGCTCTAGCAACAGCTGACATCTGTTCTGGAAGAGGGTCACTATGTGGTCCTTTCCTCAGATCAACATGCTAAGTGAAAAGTCTCACCAGCTCTAGGATATGATGGGTTAGAAGCGCCCTTCCTGATGGGCCTGTCTGCGGGCCGAGTCCTGTGCCATGGAGCCACTAGGGGACAGCACAGTCCAACAGAAGGACAGTGCCCAGCTCCACCGACGGGATGCCACTGGGGGAGAAAATAAGGGATAGGCTGACCTGGCTTCTTATTCAAGTGTTCCAGAGCCCAGTTTTCTCCCCACATTTTACCTTGTGTTGGGGGGTGACCCTGGGGAGGGATTTGAAAGCTTGCGTGGCATCTGTGGCTGGAACTTTGGGAAAATCATTCAACCCCTCTGTGCCTCAGTTTCGATACCTATAAAACGGCAATAATAATAACACTCCATCCACCTTGTGGGCCTATTATGAGGGTCAACACAAGTAATAGTAATAATTGTAATAATAACAATAGCAATAATAATAATACCTATGATCTATTGAGCACTTACTCTCTGCTGGACACTGGGCTAGTGCTTCTGAAGTCTTCTCTCATTTAATCCACACAACCGCCCTCTGAAAAGCTGATGAGGGGAGGCATAGGAAGAGCAATAACATCAGCAACATCTAACACCTCCAGCACACCCTGGGTGTCCTCCTCCTTCTGGGCATGCATTTAGCTCCTTCCTTCATACTACAACCTTGCATGGTAGGTATAGTTATTGTTCCCACTGAACAGATGAGGAGACTGAGGAGCAGAGAGGAAAGCTAAGGCATCCACGCTGCAGGAGTTCCATCAGGGCTTCCCCACCCCACCCCATGCAGTTTGGCCACAGAGCCCCTGCTCAGAGCCGCTGGGCAGCACTCAGTGGCCATTTGTAAGGCCCGGGGTACCGTGCACATATGTGGCTGTCCTCTTCCCAGTCACCATCTTCACTACTAATTGTCATGGCACAGGGTGGGTGACCACAAACACCGCCTTGGCTCCCTTGGGGTCCCTTCATTTCTCTTTACCTCTGCTTCTCCCTCTGTAGCATGAAAATCAGTGGTTTTCAAATGATGCCCCCTGGAGGTGGCCTAGAGGTCTTGGGAGTAAGGGGGGCAGTGGGACTGAGGGAGGTCCCATCTGGTGCCGAGCCCCCCATTGCTGCTAGAGCAGCTCTTACAGGCTTTGCATATTTTATTCTGGAAAAAAAAGTCCTGATGCTAAAATTTACCCCAAAATATTTAAAAACCACTGGACTAGATAATTCCTGAGGTTCCGCCTAGTTCTAAATATTTTATGGAAACCTTTCTTGAACCTATTTATATTTTTAGCCAGTCAGTTCAATTTACCTTTCCCCTGCTGTGTGCAGGCGTTTTTTTTTTTCCCTTCTTCTTTTTTTTTAATCTTAAGATTATCTTTCTCAAGTTACCAGGCACTCCCCATCACCATTTCCAATCCTGGCAGTCTCAGATTTTCTATTAAATCTCTGTTTTACCCTACGTCCAGCCCTGTATTTAATGACTTTGATTGCTTCTGTAATATTCCCTTTTCTCCTTCTCCTTCTGAATAAGCAGCTTAACTTTCCCCTCTGGGGTTTCTCCCACGACCCCCTGTATCTATCTGATCCTTCCCCGGTCCAGATCTGTGGTATTTCTCAAAGAAAACAGCCACTAGAAGACCACATGATGTTCAGGGATGGGGCACTGGCATCTGGTAGGAGAGAACTTGTTATTAATGAGTTAGAGAGGAAAGAGCTGTTTCAGTGACAAAAAGGAAAAAGAGCATCATGTATAAATGCACCTCTTTTTTCATCATCATCTTCTAGTCTATGTTTCTAGCCTTTTTTTTTCCAAATGCAGACATAAATCCATTTTATTTTAATAAATTCCATATTTTCAGCCATTTTCAAGGTGGATTAGGAAGAGGGTGAATTCTGACCCTCACACATCTGAAAGCATTTTTAATACCAATGATTCCACTGGGGAATAAAGTGGTATGGCGAGAAACACCACTTGGCCTGTAAAGAAAGTCTCTTCCAGCCAAGTCTGCAGGTCTAACTCTCTTTCTCCAGAGAACTTCAGATGTCAACATCCTCCGAAGGACTCGGTGCCCTTCTCCACAAATTCTCCCCTTCCCCTGCATAAGAATGAGATAATCAATCAGTATTAGCCAATCAGTCAATCCAGAAATGTTCATTATCTGCCTAACATGCACCTTGCAGTGTTAGGAGCACTGGGGGTGGGGTGGGGTGGGGGAGTTAATAAGAAAACTAAGCATCAGCTAGAACTCCTGCTTGAAACACAAATACAGATTGCAATTTGAGAGCAGCATCAGCCTCAGCTGTGGGTGCTGCTATAAAATCCAGTCACCACCTGTCAATCTGTTGGTCATACTGTGGTGACTTGTGTGTTGCTGTGATGCAGGAAGCTATGCCACCAGTATTTCAAATACCAGCAGAGTCAGATTTCAGTGGAGAGTCTAGACTAAGATAGACCAGGAAGAAAGAACTGGTGATCTACTTGTGAAAATTAGCCAATGAAATAGATCACAATAGAACACTGACTCACTTGCTTTGGACACGTCATCAGGAAGAATCAATCACTGAAAGAGGAATCCTACTTGGTGAAATAGTAAGGCCAGCGAGGGCAAGGGAGACTCTCAATGGGATAAATTAGCACAATAGCTGCAGTGATGGATTTGAACATGTTGGCGATTGTGAGGGTGACGTAGGACTGGGCAATGCTTTGTTCTGTGGTACATAAGGTCGCTGTGAGTTGGAGTTGACTCAACGGCAGCTATCTGTCTGTCTAGCTCTATAGAACAATGAGGGAAGAGTTCAGAATAAAATTCACATCCTGGCCCAGGCCCTCAAAGCCATACCAGAGCTCTCGTCCTCCTCAGTGCCCCTCCCTTGTGCACACAACACTCTGGCCACATGAGCCCTCCTCCAGCTCCTGCACTAGGCCAGGCTTTTATCCCCTCCAGATCTGCACTTGAGCTTCTCCCTGTGATTGGCCCCTCCTCCCCAATTCTACCATCACCCAGCTGCTCATCTTAGAGGTCACCCCTTAGGTCTCCCAAAGGAAATTACGTTCCCTCCACCATTATCCTCTCTCTCAGGACCCTTTCTCTTCATGGCACATGCTAGCAAAGCTAAATGGATAATTATATATTATTCTTTTAATTTCAGCCTCCCAGGCTAGACAATGAGTTCCGTGTGTATGTGCACCACTATATTCCCAGCATCCAGCAGAGCGCCTGCAACAGGTGCCCGACGAATGTTTGTTGAATAAATGAGAACGTTATCTAATGAGGCTAATTGAGCAGCCAGACCACAGGGACAGAGGGATGAGGATGGGGGGCAAATTCCTGAGGGCAGGAATTGCCAGGAGGCTTCCCAGAAGGTTAAAGCCTGTGTCCAGCACAGGAACAGGCCCTCTAGAGGGCAGTGGACCGCAGGAGGGGTAAAGATGAGCCTACCGTCTGGGGGATGAAGACACGTGCAGGGGATGAAGAAACGGTTCAAGCCAGCCTGCCAACAGAGGCTGCATTCCAGGGACAAGTCAGCTGACTGCAAGAGCCAGGGACGGTCCTGTCTACAGTGCTGGGGCTTTAAATAATTAATTCCATCCATATTTATTGAGGGTTAGTGGCGTAGTGGTTAAGAGCTATGGTTGCTAACCAAAAGGTCGGAGTTCGAATCCACCAGGTGTTCTTTGGAAACCCTATGGGGCAGTTCTACTCTGTCCTATAGGGTTACTATAAATCTGAATCGACTTGACGGCAGTGGATTTGGTTTTTTTGGTGTATTCTGTGCCAGGCACTGGGTGCTAGATGCTATGGGTCTAAAAACCAGTTGCCATCCAGTTGACTCTGATTCATGGCCACCCAATGTGTGTCACAATAGAACTGTGCTCCATAAGGTTTTCAATGGCTGATTTTCAGAAGCAGATCTCCAGGCCTTTCTTCCAAGGTGACTTTGGATGTACTTGAACCACCATCCTTTTGGTTAGCCATGAGCGCGTTAACTGTTTGCCCCACCCAGGGACATACCTCAATGAAGCTGTTAGAAAAGCAAGTAAATAAACATATAACATGTCAGGTAATGATATAGACTATGAATGGGGAGGGATAGAGAGTGTGAAGAGGGGCTGGGGGAGACCTTTCTCAGGTGGGGACCTTGAAGCTGAAATGAATGGAGGCAAGGGGGCTGTGGAAGAGGCACAGCACTCATGGAGAGGGAACAGCAGGAGCGAGGACCTCAAGGTGGGGCAACTGGGTGTGTTCAGGAAATAAAGGAGGTTTAGGCGCCAAGTGGCAACGCCCTGTGGACAGCATATCAGAGTGCTCAAGGGAAGGTCAGAGATGGGAGACCTACACTGGAGATCTATTTTGTATTTATATTATTTCATTGTTTGAATGTCGAGAAGCGCTTTAAAAAGGGGAGGGGAAGGCTGCTGGGCATTCTGGGCATGGGATAGATTTTTCCCAAAACAGCAAGGGACGTAATTTGTTCAGATGCCACAAATGTGTTAAGTGTTTGTATAGCTATTCTCATTTTGGTTAGAAGAACAAGAATAAGAACTGGGATTTTTCCTAAACATCAGTTTTTATAAATACATGTAAAAGGCACATGTAGAAAAATTCAGAGAAGAAATATAGCATTTACTGGAGGTGATGATCACTTTAAAGCAAAACTCACACCTGTGTGCGGCAGGCCTGGAAAAAGGCTTCATCTTGGATGCCAACTCCGGTTCATTCATTTAGTCAGCAAATATTTATTAAGCACCTACTAAGTGCCAGGCACTGTTCTAGGCTGCATTCCAGGGATACGCTGACCACGTGGCACTTCCTGTCTAGCAGATGTGAAAGATGGATTGAGACTGGCTGCCTGGAAGACTGGGAGGCAGGATTTTGAGGCAGCCTGGGGCTCCGTGGGAAGGAAGGCTGTGACGGACCAGTGATGACTGTGGTCAGGAGGGAAATCATAGCACCCTATTTGCTCGGGGCTGTGCTGGTTTATGACTGTTGTCCCGGCATAATTATTATTTTATTTTTATTTTTGTTGTTGTGCTTTAAGTGAAAGTTTACAATTCAAGTTAATCTTTTATACAAAAATTTACACATACATTGTTATGTGACCGTAGTTGCTCTCCCTATACTGTGACAGCACACTTCTCCTTTCCACCTCGGATTTCCCGTGTCCATTCAACCAGCTCCTGACCCTCTCTGCCTTCTCATCTCACCTCCGGACAAGAGCTGCTCATTTAGTCTCATGTATCTACTTAAGCTAAGAAGCACACTCTTCACAAGTGTAATTTTAGTCCCATAGTCCAGTCTAATCTTTGAAGAGTTGGCGTTGGGAATGGTTTTAGTTTTGGGCTAACAGAGAGTCTGGGGGCCAGGTCTCCTGGGGTCCCTGCAGTCTCAATCAAACCATTAAGTCTGGTCTTTTTACTAGAATTTGAGTTCTGCACCCCACTTTTCTCCTGCTCCATCATGGACTCTCTGTTGTGTTCCCTGTCAGGGCAGTCATTGGTGGTAGCCAGGCACCATCTAGTTCTTCTGGTCTCAGGCTGATGGAGTCTCTGGTTTATGAGGCCCTTTCTGTCTCTTGGGCTAATATTTTCCTTGTGTCTTTGGTGTGTTATTCATTCTCCTTTGCTTCAGGTGGGTTGGGAGCAGTTGATGAATCTTAGATGACCACTGGCTAGATTTTAAGACCCCAGACACCACTTACTAAAGTGGGATGCAGAACATTTTCTTAATAAACTTTGTTATGCCAATTGACCTAGACATCCTCTGAAACCATGGTCCCCAGACCCCTGCCCCTCCAGCATAATTACTAATAGCACCCTTTTATTGTTGAAGCACTCTGGCTATAAGATAGGAGGGGAACACAGCAGTTTTCCCAGCCCTCCTTAGCCTCCAGAGAATCATATAAAATGCAACACCGTGTGCAGAGTCTGGGTGGCCAAAAATCTTCCTATGAATTCAAATCCCAGCTATCAGTCACCAAATTTGATTTTCTAGATTTAAATATTAATTTTGTTGATTGTATTCTTTAGATCAAAACTAGGAGATGTCTGTCTTAGGGAGAAAAAAGCCAAAAAATTATAAATTGAAAACATTATTTTGAGGATAATGTCACTGGAAAGGAATTAGGGATGGTGTATTGGGGATCAGCTAAAAATGTCACAGGGAGAGGATATTTTTGATTTATGACATCTTCCAAAAAATTAACATTTGTTACTTTTAAAAAATTGATCACCTGTTCCGTGCCAAACTCTCTGCTAGGTATGCAAGCATCTCACTTAATTCTCTCAAAAGTCCTCTGTGGTATGTATTTTTTTTATCAAAGTGGAGCCCATCAGGCTTGAAAACTGAAGCGGGAGAGTGTGGAGTTTTCTGGGCTCAGAAGCCTAAGCTTCGAGTGCTATACAGGCTCTTGAGACTTGTGGGAAAAGACCATATTTCCCAGGGAGTATCTTACTTTCCCCCTGAGAGCTCTGGACAAGTAAGTCATCATTGCCGCCACTTAGGCACTGGGGACTTTTTGACTCATGTCAATGCCTGTCAGCCCCTATTCAGTACTAATAACCCCTGACACATGGGATGGAGCTCTGCAGTTTGCCAAGCACATTCATTGCTACGTGTAACTTCATTCATGCAATCACTGGGTGCTGAAGACACAGGGATGCACAAGACAGATGTGGCCCTGCCTGCAGGGAGCTCACGCCTCCCTAAAAAACAAACAAAAAACCAAATCTATTGCTGTCCAGTCGATTCTGACTCATAGCGACCCTGTAGGACATAGTAGAACTATGGGTTTCCCAGGAGCACCTGGGGGTCAGCAGCCATAGCTATTAACCACTACACCACCAGGGTTTCCAACATGTGCCCCTAAGAGAGACAGTTAAACAAACAGAAGAATCCATTATGAGAAGTTCTGGATGCAGAAAGCACAGGCACTGTGGAGTACACAGCAAAAGCACCTAACCCTGGAGAGCTTCCTGGAGGAGGTCATATTGAGATTGAAACCTAGAAGGTAGGTAAGATTTAGCCAGGTAAAGAGGTGCAAGAAGAGTATTGCACACCATGTGCACAAACCTGAAGGAGGGAGAGAGCATGGAACCTTTCAGGAGCTAAGGGAATTTCAGTCTGGCTAGAGTGTGGAGTGCGAGTTGGAGGGTAACAGGCAACAGCTGCAGATACTATATTAATATTTGTTGTTGTTGTTAGTTGCTGTTGAGGAGATTCCAAATCATAGTGACCTCATGTGTGCAGAGTAGAACTGCTTCATAGGCTTTTCAAGGCTGTGGCCTTTCAGAAGCAGATCTCTAGGCCTGTCTTCTGAGGCTCCTCTGGGTAGGTTCGAATTGCCAGTCTTTCAGCTAGTAGTTGATTGCTTAACCATTGGTGCCACCCAGAGACTCCATATTAATAATAATGACCGATTATTGGACCCTTACAATGAGTGAAGAAGAACGTAGCATCAGGATTGGAGAAAGACTCATTAACAACTTGCAATATGCAGATGACACAACCTTGCTTGCCGAAAGTGAAAAGAACTTGAAGCCCTTACTGATGAAGATCAAAGACCACAGGCTTCAGTATGGATTACACCTCAACATAAAGAAAACAAAAATCCTCACAACTGGACCAGTAAACAACATCATGATAAACGGAGAAAAGATTTGAAGTTGTCAAGGATTTCATTTCAGTTGGATCCACAATCAACGACCATGGAAGCAGCAGTCAAGAAATGAAACAACGTATTGCATTGGGCAAATCTGCTGCGAAAGACCTCTTTAAAGTGTTCAAAAGCAAAGATGTCACCTTGAGGACTAAGGTGCACCTGACCCAAGCCATGGTATTTTCAATTGCCTCGTACGTATGCGAAAGCTGGACAATGAATAAGGAAGACCAAAGAAGAACTGGTGCCTTTGAACTATGGTGTTGGCAAAGAATACTGAATATGCCATGGAATACCAGAAGAATTGATGCATTTGAAGTATGGTTTTGGTGAAGGATATTGACTATGCCATGGACTGCCAGAAGAATGAACAAATCTGTCTTGGTAGAAGTACAGCCAGAATGCTCCTTAGAAGGGAGGATGGCAAGACTTCATCTCATGTACTTTGGCCACGTTATCAGGAGGAACCAGTCCCTGGGGTAGGACATCAAGCTTGGTAAAGTAGAGGGTCAGCAAAAAAAAAAGAAGACCCTCAACCAGATGGATTAACAGAGTGGCTGCAACAATGGGGCCAATCATAGCAATAATTGTGAGGATGGCACAGGACTTGGCAACGTTTCATTCTGTTGTACACAGGGTCACTATGAGTCAGAACCTACTTGATGGTAGCTAACAACAACAAAAACGAGTCAGGTATATTCATCGTCTTATTCCTTCCTCCTGCCACCTATGAGGAAAGACTGTTATTATCCCCATTTTACAGATGAGGAAACTGAGACCCAGAGGTGGAGTAGATTGCTCAAGGATTAACCTAGGCCTGCCTGATTCCAGAGCTTGTACCTCCACTGGGTACCATAGGCAGCCCTGTGTAGGCAGGAGCCAGATCATGCACGGCTCATGGGCCACGGCTTTATGCTGAGGGCGGTGGATAGCAGGTCTATGGCCTGTGAGCCAGCATGCCTAGCCTTCTGACTCCTGGCCCATGTCCTTCCCACCTGGATTAGTTATCAGTGCTGCTATAACATCAGTATCACACGTGGGGGCCTTAACAAATAATTTATTTTCTCACTGTTTAAGAGGCTACAAGTCTGAATTCAGGGTGTCAGCTCTAAGGGAAGGCTTTCTTTCTCTGTGAGCTCTGGGGGAAGGTCTTTGTCTCTTCTCAGCTTCTGTTCTTGGTTCCTTGGTGATCTTCATGGGGTGTGGCATCTATCTTCCCCCCTTTCTCCTTGCTTGCTTCATTCCTTGTTCAGTCTGCTCTTTTTATATCTTAAAAGAGATTGACTTAAGACACACCCTACACTAACACTACCTCAGTAATGTAACAAAATTCATTCCCAAATGGGACTATATCCACAGGTATAGGGGTTACGATTTACAACACATTTTTTAGGGACACAATGCAATCCATAACAACACCCCGTGGGCTTGGCCGACACTGAAGCTTCTGGGGCATTAGTGAGCTCCACCCCGGTGCTGCTCGGCTCTCCACAAAGGCTTCTGTCCCTCTCTGGGGTCCAACTCTTTCTCTTCTGCCCTGCAGAGCCACAGCCGCACAAAGACGTTCTGAGCCCCTCCCTCTGAGCCAGGCCCGCAGCTGCGCTGATGCTGTGCTGGAATAAAGACCCCCATTGATTGAGGTCTCCCCAGGGTCCTGCCTTTTTTCCCTGCCTTTCTCCATGGCCAGGAGACCCTCTGGCAGGGCCGACGGAATGGGAAGGTGACCCCGGCTGCCTCAGGGAAGACTCATCCACACAAAAGCCTGACCAACAAATAGGAACGCTGGCAGGGAATACAAATCAATATTCCAAAGTCAAGTCATAAAAACCGGGTTCAGAAGCTAGCATGGCTGCGAGGCCAGTGTGCGTGGCTGTGGAAGGCTCTGCACACCGTTTGTCCATTGCCAGGACCCAGCAGTGCCCATGGGGGATGGTTTCAGAGTAAAAGGGGCCTGAGTTGGCTTTGCTGCAAAACTGAGACTGGTGGGACTGACATGGAGCCCCAGAATGAGAAACCTACTACCTGGTATCTCGGGTACAAATTAGCTCTGCATCCTTGGGCATATCTCCACCTCTCTGGGCTTCAAACGAAAAAAAAAAAAATGAAGAAGTTGAATGAAATGGACTAAAATGCTCTTTCTAGCCTTCTAAGTCTATGATTCCGTTGCCTTCAATAAAACAGCTTGGGGGGAAGATCTTAGTTCTGGAGGTTAAGGCGTAAAGTGCTGTTCTTAAACCTTTTTTAAGTTAACTTTTTATTTTGAGATCATTGTAGATTCACATGCCGTTGTAAGAAATAATAGAGAGATCCCGTGTATGCTTTACACTGTTTCCCCCAATGATAGCATTTTGCAAAACTCTGTTTATTCAGCCATAAAAAGGAATGAAGTTCTGATACATGGATGAACCTTGAAGACATTATGCTGAGTGAGATAAGCCAGACACCAAGGACAAATATTTACGACCCCACTTATATGCAGTATCTGAAACAGGCAGATTTCATACAGACAGAAAGTAGAACAGAGGCCACCAGGGGCAGGGAGAGGAAGGAAGGGGGATCTATTGCTCAGTGGGTGTGGAGTTTCTGTTTGGAGTGATGGAAAAGTTCTGGAAATAGGCAGTGGTGGTGACTGTACAGTGTTTTGAATGTACTTAGTGCCACTGAATTGTACATTTCAAATTAACCATTAAATGGTATATTTTATGTATGTTTTGCCACAATAAAGAAATGAAAAAACAACAACAGCAACAAAAACCCAAATGGTACAATACCACAACCAGGATATTGACATGGATACAGTCAGGTACAGAACCTTCCACCATCCTTTGCGTTGCCCTTTTATAGCCACTCCCACCTCCCTCCCTCCCCACCTCTTGCACTGTTAACAGAGGCAGAGACTCTGTAGGGTTCAAACCAGAGGAGCAAGGGTTTTAGGGGAGAAGAAGCCTTGGCACTTGAACCAAATGACAGAAAGGGTTGGGGCTACCCTGGAAGAATCCCACAAGAACAGTCCTACTGTCCCATGAATAATTTATCAGGCACTGTTATGGCTAGATCCATCAGGTCCAGCAGGTTCCTGCTCCCCAGGGCGGGTCCTTTTAAGGGCAAGTGGTGCTGCCCTACAGAATTTAAAATATGTCCCCCACCACTGGAGAGTTCTGTGGCTGTGGATCCTGTCTGGCCCAACTCCTCTTCCCCTCTCCCCACCCCAGTTCCTGTAGCATCAGCTCTGTTCCTTGACATTCTTTCTGCCTGGCTCCCTCACTCCTCTCAGTCCTGAGCTCTATCCTGGTCCCCAGCCCCTGCCCACAGGTAGATTCCCATCCACTTCTTGGCCAGGTCATTTTGATGCAGCTTAGCCATCCCCTCTCCCTCATCCCTAACTTCCCTGCCCCTGTCCATCCCTGGCTACACCTTGACTCATTCTATTAACAGGGATTTGTTGAGCACCTACTATGTGCCAGACACTATGATAAAAACTGGGTGTCCAGCTGTGAAGAAGACATAGTCACTGTAGTAGGCTAAAAAAAGATCTCTCAAAGATATATTCACTTTCTAAGCCCCAAAACCTGTGAATATTGCCTTATATGGCATCTGCTCCTCATATCTGAATGCCACCAGTCCCTACATTGGATAGAAAGCCCTGGGAGAAGAGCCTGCACCTGTGGGTACAGTGTAGTGGAGAGAGCACTGGGCAAGGAGTCAGACCAGCTCTGGCCATTCAGTCCCTGTCCCCAGCCTCACTGTGAGGAAGACAGGGCATGTGCTGTTACTTCTCCCTGGGTAGTGCAAACGATTAAGTGCTTGGCTACTAACCAAAAGGTTGGCAGTTTGAATCCACCCAGTGGTGCCTCAGAAGAAAGGTGTGATGATCTATTTCTGAAAAACCAACCATTAAAAACCCTGTGGAGCACAGTTCTACTCTGACACACATGGGGTCGCCATGAGTCGGAGTTCACTCCATGGCAACTGGTGGGTGGTGGTGGCCATATCAGAAATCCGAGAACCAGACAGCTAATGTGACTTGTCCAAGGTGCTGAACTGGGCTGGGTGAGGGCACCTAGCTCTTCCAGACTCCCAGACTACAGCCACCGTCCAATCATAGGGGACACTTCTGGGAATATCTTCTTGCTTGGGGATGAAGGACCTCCGGGAATGCCCTTCCCTCACTCTCAGCATTGGATTCTGTGTCCATAGATGAACGGACGAAATGGGAGCATGACCCAAGGAGGGTCTGTCTAACTTGGTCTCCCAAATACTTGGAGGAGGGATCAAGAAAACCGGGCTTCCAACCAGTTTATTCCAGTTTGAACCCCTGCTGAGAATTTGCATTTCTAACGAGTTCCAGGAAGTTATTCCTCAGAATCATCTGGGTATCTTGTTAAAATGAAGATTCTGATTCAGTATATCTGGGGTGGAAATGCAAATTCTCAGTGGGGAACTTGTTAGAAATGCAAAATCTCAGCAGAGGTTTGAACCAGAATGAATCAGTTCAGTTTGAAGCCCTGCAAGAAAGTTAGACAGGTCTGTGTGTAGCTGAGAGGGTATGAGGTCCACTTTGTGTTGGTGAGTGGTCTTTTTTCGCCCTGTGGCTTGAAGAACACATAAAGAAATGGGCAGTCACCCTAAGGGAGGCTCAGAAAAGGAAGGAGCCAGGGGCCCTGTCCTGAGGCCTGGCTGCCTCCTGACTTTCGGTCCCAGGACACACTGCTGTCATTTACACTGTCCCATCTGTTCAAGGGTTCCTGTTTTTCACTTGAAAAGAGATCCCCCCATACCCCCACTGCCTCACTACCCCTGTCTTTGCCTTCATGAAAGCCCTCATTTTACAGAAGAAGAGACAGAGAGGTTAAATGGCCACGCCCAGGGTCTGGGGGCCCTGGGACAGCTGGGGAGGCAGTGGTGGAAGGGGTACCCCGGGAGGAGTCAGCAGGAGGCCGGGAGCTGGTGGCTGGGCCCGAGCTGCAATAACTCAGAGGAGCAGCCTTGCTGAGCCAGCACTCCCGTGGAGCCTAAGGTAATCTGGGGCCATTTGTGAGGTCTCAAGAGACTCCCGGCGGGAGAGAGCTCACTGCCCTGAGCGCCTCGCCTGGGGCCCAGACTGTTTGCTGTGTCACTGCGGCCACCTCCTGCTTCTCTTGGGGGGTGAGGACAGACAGAATGGTGGCCAGGAGAAGGCAGGCTGGCCAGCCAGGCCCTGGGAGTGGGCTGGGGAGGATTCCAGCCCGCTTTGAAGGCAGACATCTTTTTAGGAGGCACCAGCCCCCTCCGCCACCCTGTCCCAAATGGCTGTGCTGGGTCATTGGGACTTCAGGCCTCGAGGCCAGGCCTCTTGTCCATGCCAGTCACGTTGCAGCCCATTTGTGAGTCTTCCCTTCCTCCCTCTCACTCTCTCCCACCTTCCCCTGGTGCTCGGTTAGAGCAAACACCTTTCAAAGGAGGATCAATGCAGGGAGAGGGATTTTTTCAAAAGTAACAGCGAGATTCTTTAATTAAATTCTCCATAAGCTCTTAAATCCAGGGAGCTTTTCTGGCTCATCTGAAAGTTGGGCCCCATCCGTGACCTTGAGGGAGGGACAACCTCTGACATGGGGGAGAGGGTGACCTTTGTCCTGGGGGCTACGGGGTGGTATTGACTGCCTTGACCTCCCCACAATGCAGTGCTGCTCAGAGAAGGAGCTCAGAGGACCTGTTGTTTCCTGGGCAGCCTGGCCTTCCAGAAAGCTACAACCTAGTGCTAGAAGTAGGAGTAACAGGAGGGTGACAGCTTGTGTGGGTCACAGAATGTAAGCTTGAAGGGCACTCAGGAGCCCGTTAGGACAACTGCCCCTCCCCCAAGGTCACCGAGTGAGTCAGTAACAGCCTAGCCTTGTAACCAGTAGAATAATTTATTAGTTTAATAATTTTAACAGCTACATTTACTTATTGTTGTTGTTAGTTCCTGTCGAGTTGATTCTGACTCACGGTGACCCCAATCTGTGCAGAGTAGAACTGCTCCACAGGGTTTTCAAGGCTGTGAGGTTTCAGCAAGCAGATTGCCAGGTCTTTCTTCTGAGGTTCCTCTAGTTGGGTTTGAACCACCAACCTTTTGGCTAGTAGTCTAGTGCTTAACTGTTTGCATCACCCAAGGACTCTTACATTTACTTATTGAGTACTTATCATATGCTAAGCACCCTGCTGGCCCCTATTATCTCATTTAGCCCCACAATGACCCTGTGAAGTAGGTACCCGCTTTGCACAGATGAGAAACGGAGTCTCTGGGAGGTTATGCTACTTGCCGAGCATGACTGGTTAGCAAAAGAGGGAGCAGCACTTGAACTCAGGGCTGTTGGATTCCAAAGGGCAAGCCTTACCCCCAGTCCAGTGTGTGTGGTGAGAACATGCAGCTATGTAGGGAGCCCTTTACGAATTCAGTGAAGGCACCATCTCTGGGAGTCCTAAGCCAGCTCGGCACCCCCCCCCCCCACCTCATACAAGGACAGAGTGTCAGCAGTTCCCTGTGGAGTGGCAAGATGGCACGTCCCTGTGGGATGCCTGCAGCCTTGGTCCTCAGCCACTGGGTCTATGCCAGCCCCACTGTGGGCATCATTTGAGAATGTCAGAGAGGCCCACAGCCCCTGCGGCAGGCTCACAGGCTGGTTGTGCCTACCTTCTCATGGGGCACCCACTCTGTGCCCAGGTCTGCACTGGGTGCTGACCCTCATCCTTAAGTGCTGGTGATCCAGACCAGGAAATCCTGAGATCCACAAGAGTTTTAGAATACAGGGTTCTAGCAAGGCAGAGCAGCATGGGGCCTTGGGGACTCTCTGATTCATCCTGCCTATTTTTCAGATGGGGAGCCTGGGGCTCAGTGATGAGGAGAGGGGGAGACTTGCTGTGATAGTTAAGGTTATATGTCAACTTGGCTAGGCCATCATTATTAGTAGTTTGGCAGATATTATGTAATCATCCTCCATTTTGTGGTCTGACGTGAGCAGCCAATCAGTTGAAACGGGAGTTTCCTTGGGGGTGTGGCCTGCATCCAATATATGTGGAAGTTCTGGCAAAGCTCGCCCTCTTTCAGTCCTGCATCTGACTTGTCTTCCTCTGACCTCCAGTTCTTGGGATGTGAGCCAGCAGCCTGCTGTCTGACCTGTAGATTTTGGGATTCACCAGCTCCCACAACCCCGTGAGCCAGCAGCATTCTGCCTGACCTGCTGATTTTGGTTAATCTTCTGGGTTTCTGATTGCTGTCTCTCTATGGATTCTTGCAGCCTGTTAAATTTGTCATTATGCTTTTCTCTAATCTTCTTAATTTCCTCTATTGCATGTTCTGCGTTTTGTTTAATTTCCTTCCTAATTCCTTGAAGAGTTCTGTATATTAATCTTTTGTATTCCGCCTCCAGTAATTCCAAGAAATTCTCCTCCTCTGGAAAATTTCTAGATTCTTTATTTTGGGAGCTTGCTGAAGCCATCATGGTTTGCCTGTTTATGTGATTTAATATTGACTGTTGTCTCCGAGCTATCAATCAGTTATTGTATTTATTTATTTTATGTTTGCTTACCGTGTCCTAACTTCTTGTTTTGTTTTGATATGCCTAAATAGGCTGGTTTGATGAACTAGTTTGATTATTGGCAGTTTTGAAGCTCTAATGACCTGTCACCGGATGGTTAGATCTGTTACTAGGTATGTAAGCTCAGGAGTCTGCCCACTCCTCCTGTACAGATTCAGCTCAGGTGCCCAGGTAGATAGCCACCAAGTGTCTGGTGTAGGCTCTCACCTACAGTCCTAGACGGGCATGGGTGATTGGTGTAGGCACAGGCATCTGGCTGCAGCAGGGGGACACATTCTGAGCAAGGCAGGGGGCTGATGGCCACCCCCAAGTGTCCAGAAGGAAGGCGTGTCCCTCTTCTAGAGTGCGTAGGTGGGTGGGTTTTGCAGCCGGATTATGAGCAGCTAATGCTGTTGGCTGTAAGGACTTGTGGGCCACCTTTTATTCATGGACCCCTATCGTGGGTGGCTAGGTGATGTGGTTGGAGCCACCAGTCCTCAGGACCCTGATGTGGGTAGGTGAAGACCTTGCTTAATGGGCAGAGCAGTGTCAAATGTCAAGAACCTGCCACTTCACAGCTTAAACAGTTGAAGTTAGAGTTTCAGTATATACCCTGTTGTACTGTGGTAATGATGGCCTATGCTGTTGAGATGGACCCACACAAGTCTATGCAGGGGGAAAGGCACTCAAAGTCTGTGGATCCCTTATGCCTGTGCCTAGGCAAAGGAGCTGTGCCTACCCTGGGTTCCTGGCTTAGGGGAGCCAGCAGTTTATTTTTTCCCGTTTGTTAATTTGTTCACTCTCCAAGGCCGGGAGAATGGCTCAGGGTGTGTGATGGAGCCTACTTCTGGCCCAGGGGACTTGGCAATTGCTGAAGTGGGTCTGGGACCCAGTGCAGAGCAAGGAGCGGGGAGGTAATTGGGAGAGAGGTTTTTCCCTAGGGGTGGTGTTTCTGATGCATGCGGTAGGCCGTACCCAAGTACTTATCTTTTGTTGATCGAGGGCTGCTTCTCACTGGTTCTGGATGGCCAAGTAGACTCTCTGCCACTGGATCTCTCCTGGTGCGGAAAACGCGCCTCTCAAGCACTGATGCTTCCCTGCCTCACTTCTCACCCACGAGCTGATCAGGCCTGAAGGGCTCAGGCTTTCCCTGGGTCAGGTCTGGCAACTCCTCGGTGCTTCCAAACTGTCTCTCCCTCCCCCTGCCACTCAGTCCGGTTCCTCAACTTTGCCTTTGATGTTCAGGGCTCCTAGATTGTCATATATAATCAATTCACTTGTTTTTTTTTTTTTTTTGGTCTTTGTTGTAAGAGGGTCCACAGGAAGCATCTGACTACTCGGCCATCTTGGCCCCTTCCGCCTGACCTGCTGATTTTGGGGTTATCAGCCCCTGCAACCATGTGCCTCAGGAGAAGCCTCCAGCCTGATGTGTGACCCATGGATTTGGGACTTGCCAGCCTCCACAACTGCATGAACCATTTCCTTGAAATAAATCTCTCTCTATACATTTATACATACTCTTCACTGGTTTTGCTCCTCCAGACTGTCCACCATCATGCAGACTTGGACACAGCTTTGGGCCACAAGTGGTGCAGGACCTTGGATAGCCCTTAGAAGTCTGGCTGCTCCAGGCCTGGGCTCAAGATGAAGCCTGGAGGGGTTTGTGCACACATCACCCACCTGGACTTCTGGGCCCCCAGCCCAGGACACACAGATGCAAGAGAGCAGTGGAGGGGATGCTTCAAGAGTCAGGTCCCTTCCCTTGGGAAAAGTGGTCATCAATGGTCAGATGCTGAGGGAAGAGATGTAAAATCAAAAGACGGAGAGAGCCCAAAACCAGAGCAACAAGCTGGTAGGTGGTCGTCCAGAAGGGAGTCAGCAGCACCTCACAGCTCAGAGCAAGAATGAATCAGAGGTCAAAGGCCAGGATGGGAAACTGATAACTGTCCTCAGGCAGGTGGTACATTTGAGAAAGATTTCTGTGTTCTTTCTCCTCCTCCACGCCTCCTCTTCTACCTTCTCTTCTCTTCCTCCTCCTCCTCCTATTTCCTTTCTCCTCCTGTTCCTACTCCTCTTCCCTTCTCCTTGTCTTCCTCCTCTTCTTTTTCCTGTTTCTCCTCTTCTTCTCCTTCTCCTCCTCTTCTGCCTCCTCCTCCTTATGATTTATTCCCTCAAGGAGGTCCCTTCCATTAGCTGGAAAATATATCATAAGAGACCTCTTATTTCTCAAAGATGCAACATCTCTGTAGCACTTTTTATATATGCAATTAAATGATCACATGTTTAGTATCTACTGCCCTTGCCAAACTGACCGTTCTACACAGGGGTGGACCTCACCTACCTCATTTACAGCTACTTCTGAGTGCCTGGCAGAGGGTAGGCCCCAGAGTAGTTTTCTAACTCCTTAAATGAAGGAATGAATGACTGAAATGATGTGGTGCCCTACTGATTGACTCATTGATTTGAGGGGCAGCTGGGTGCCCCCTGCACTCTCCTGGAGTTCTCAGAGCTCTCCAGGACCATCAGGCCAGACTCAGATGAGGAGTGTCAACTCCCAGGCCTCCAGCCCAGGATGGGTATTAGAACAGGGAGTACTGGTTTCTGGTGCCAGTCCCAACCCAGGGAGTGACCCCATCAGGGCAGGTGGGAGATAAAAGTTGATTCATCTTGCCCATTTTTCAGATGGAGAGCCTGGGGCTCACAGATGAGGGGAGGGAGAATTGCCCAGGGCCACTGTCCACCACCACACAGACTTTTAGATTGGGTCTGTTCTGACATTGCCTACTGTTCTAACCTTGGACATGGGACCAGCATGTTTGGAGGTGCCCGCCCCTTTGTGTCAGCTTTTCCTGAGCTGCTCCAGGGGATCATCCAGGATTTATCTCCTCCTGCTTGGGTTTCTCACAGCTTCTCAGTGGGGCTCCCGCCTGCCCGTGACTTGAAGTCCAAGCTTTCTTAAGGAGCCCTCTGCCATGGTCTGTTCTCTGCCCCTCCACCCCGTGGTGACAAGCATGGTCTCTGCAGTGAAGACAGTTGTAGACAGAATAATGTCACCTCCCCCAAAGATGCCCACATCCTAATCCCCAGAACCTGTGAATATGTTATCTTACATGGCAAAGGGGACTTTTCAGATGTGATAACGTTAAGAATTTTGAGATGGGGAGATTATCCAGGTGGGTCCAATATAATCCCCAGATCCTTATTAGACGGAGGCAGGAGAGTCAGAGTCAAATAAGGAGATGTGGTGTTGCAAGTAGAAGTAAGAGAAAGAGAGATATTTGAAGATGTTGCACTTCTGGCTTTGAAGATGGAGGAAGGGTCTGCAAACCAAGGACTGCAAGTCTCTAGAAGCTGGAAAAGGTAAGGATGTGAATTCTCCCATAGAGCCTCCAGAAGGAACATAGTCCTGCCAACACCTTGATTTTAGGACTTCTGACCTCCAGAATTATAAGATAATAAATTTGTGCTGTTTTAAGTCACAAATTTTGTGATAATCTGTTACAGCAGCAAGAGGAAACTAATACAATAGTCTTGGTAGAAAAAAAAATGATCTGCCTTATATCCTGCTCCCCGCTACCCACACCATCCCTTTTATTTCCACTTTAGAGTGAAGAGCTATACTGTAGGATCCTAGTATGAGATCCTACTGCCTTTACATGAGGGTCCTCAGACTGGCTCTGTCACCTACTAGCCATGTAGCTCAGGGACGCTAATTGACTTCTCTGAGCCTCCTCATCCATAAAAGGGGAAGAGTAATACCCGCCCTATAGGGTCCTTGTGGAGATTTCACAAGATAGAGCATGTAAAGGGCTTAGTACAAGCCTGACACACTGTAAGGACCAATATGTAGTTGATATTATTATTATGTGCCCCAGACCCTCTTGTTTGATTTGGAAAATGTATCAAATACTTAAAGGCTGCTGAGTCAGGAAGCTGATCATGGACATTATCAAACCTCTCTAGGCCTCAGT
Organism: Dugong dugon; assembly: GCA_030035585.1. NCBI lineage: Eukaryota > Metazoa > Chordata > Mammalia > Sirenia > Dugongidae > Dugong > Dugong dugon. The sequence continues at coordinate 76,392,509 of CM057471.1, forward strand.
GTCCTCATTAGTGAAGTGGGGGTGTTGGATTAGATGAGAAGTTGCACACTTAGGTCTAAGGCTAGGCTCAGCCTACAGACAGTTTTAGAAAATAAGAAATTAGTTGTCAGTTTTGGAAAATTAGGAAATCTCATATCAAAATTTGATTTCCACCATCTCTCAAAAAAAAAAAAAAAGGAAGATCTGATAACAGTGGGCCCAGTTCCTCCATTGATGTGGTGACTGGAGCTCAGGAGCAGCTTCCTTTTTTAGACTGGGCCTGTTCTGCACTTTGCCACAGTCTCCACCACTCCCTATTGTCACATCCCTTCTGTTTCTCTCATATGATCTGGCTGCCCCCATAAAGGCATTCGAGTGTGCGATCCCTGGATTAAATGCTTTCAACTTTTCAATCTGTGTCCATTATGATACTTTGCTATCAGACAGCAGTAAGTCTGTGATAGCTCATTCGTCAGACACTATTTCTCTGAAGTGCTTTTTCTAACAGCTTTAAATTTGAGAAGTTACAGTTGCTTAATGTCTGACTCCTTTGCCAAACCAGAAGTCCCACGAGGGTGCTTGTCCCCACACTAAATGGTCCCGGATGGCTCTGCTTCTTCAGTTCTTGCATCAACTTGAGGTACATGATCTACCTCCCCTCCTTTGTTGAGTTCTGCTGTTTACTAACTCTCATCTCCAGAACATCCTCCTTCACTCTTTCCAAGCATTACCATTTCAGAATGGCTAGAAGAAAAGAAAAACCCAAGCTTGTGAGAAAGGACTCTAAAATAAGAGTAACACAGCTTTGAGGCAGGGGCTGAGGAACTTTCCTGTAGGTCAAGTGCACAAATTTTAATACTTGTCATTTTCTAGCTGCTGCTGCTGCTTTTTTTTTTTTTTTTAAACTTTTCTTCAATATTCCAGATGACTTGGATTATTGATACATGATAGCTGGGTGAGTGAGGTATTGCTAAGATTAAGACTCACCAGCCTCCCATTTATCTTCACTTTGCAGGGCCTTAGTGTGGCAAGGAATGTCAGGGTCATTGCAGACACTCCTCTGCCTCCAGGCATGCCTCTCTTCAGTCATCTGAGGCAGAGGTCAGAGCTCTCTGTCTTCATAGCATGACTCCCCAGCCCCAAGCTGTATCACAGAATTGCTGGCCATTTGTAACATTCTCCCTTAGATTTTTTTTCCTTTCTTAATTTTATTGTGGCAAAATACATATTACAAAAAGTTTGCCATAGCCGTTTTTAAGTGTACAGTTCAGTGACAGTAATTACATTCACCATGTTGTACAACCACCACCATTATCCATTTGCAAAATGTTTTCATCCCCCCAAATAGAAACTCAGTACCCCTTAAGCAATAACTCCCATTCCCTCCTCCCCCCAGCACCTGGTAACCGCTAATAAACTTTTGTCTCTTTGTATTGGCCTATTCTAGATATTTCATACAATACTTGTCCTTCGTGTCTCGCTCGGCATGTTTCCGAGGTTCACCCATGTTGTAGCTAGCATGTATCTGCACTTCATTTCTCTGTATGGTTAGTACAATGATATTGCATTGTACTAACTTGCTTTCTTGCAACAGTCTGGAGAGGTGGAAAGTGCACAATGGGGAAGCTGAGGCATAACCCAAAGGAAAGTCAGGGAGAGGCACAAGCCCCTCCCCACCTGTTGCTCTCTGTAGGTCTCCATCCCTTTCCTCTTCCTTACCTGCCTAGGATATGGTTCCTCCTGCTATGGACGATGGGACAGCTGAGGGGACTACGGTTCACAGGCACTCCTGCAGGCAAGGCAACCGTGGGAGGGGGACTGAGTCTATCCCTTCAAACACAGATTAGCAGCTCTCTCATGCGCTCCTTCCTTAAAAACAGAACTTGTCAAGGTTTACATCAATAATAGATAATGGTGCATCACTGTGGCAGGTTCCAGCCGGAGGCTGTTTTGATATTTTCTAGAGAATTTGTCAGCAATCGCACAGCCAAGGAAGAGTGGAGGATGAGGAGGAGGGGCAGAGGGAGCGCCTTCATTAATTTTTCCTCATTTGCGTTCTTGCTGCTAAATAATGCATTTGATTGCTCTCCCTGTCTTTACCTCCCCCTCCTCCCTGAGTCACTCCTCCCGGCACTTGGGTCCTCCCCTCCGTGAAAGATGAACTTGTCACAGGCCTTTGGACAAGGGACAGGGCTGGGATGCCTCAGTGAGACCCCTCACTGCCCCTCTGACCCTGTCCCCAGGATTCTCACAGAGAGGAGCTCCTCGCCTTCTGGAATGTCATTATCTGCCATTTATTAGTCCTTACCAGGAGCTGGCCTGAACTAAGTGATTTACAAGGAAGCCCTCGTGAAATCCTTGACAGCCCCAAGAGGTTGGTACTATTAAATCCATTTTACAGACAAAGAAACTGAGGCTCAAGTGCCTTCCCAAATCTGTCTCCCTCAGCCAGGAAGTGGTGGAACCAGGATTTGAACCCAGAGCTCTCTGGCTCTGGAGCCAGGGCTCTTGACTTCTAAACCTGCAAACCTCACACCAGGGAGGCTTCCCAAGGCAAGCGGAGAAGGAGCCCATCACTTGAAAAGGGCACAGGTGCAGTTAGCTGGGAAAATTTTGATTGGATTTCGGATGGGAGTGAGGAGGCTGAGGCAAAGCAGCGAATAGTCCGTGTTGCCCAAAGTGTAGAATGAGCATTCTTGGGAGACAGATTTGGGCTCAACCTCAGGAAGGATCTCCTAAGCCTTACGTAGAGTCACCTGAAAATGGAGCATGGTGGCCTCCTGGCAATGAGCACCTGTCACCAGGGGTCTCTCAGAGAGCTCAGGAATGCTCACTCTGCATTTGCAGACTGTCTGCTTCCAGGGTTTACATCTGAACAAATGCAAATGAGTGGAACTCTACACCAGCTCGGGATGTACTGATTAAAATAGGGTACATTCATACAATGGAGTATTATAGCCATTAAAAATCATGTTGGAGATGCACCTTTATTGATGTAAAAAGATGTCCACATTATTGTTGTGTGAACAAAGCTGGGCCAAAACTTCAGGTGGAGAATGATCCCTCTCTTGTAAAATTGTACCCACAAGAGCATATATGAAAAAGGGCATAGAAAGATTCCAGGAAGGTGTTCATGACAACCTCACCAATGGTCGGCTCTGAGGCATCTGAGGGATGGGATCTTGGGTGATTTTTCTTCCTTGTATTTCCCTATAGTTTATAATGTCTTTGATGAATGAATTTTTGGATGGGTAACTAGATCTGCGTGTATAGTGGGCTTCGAAAAGTACAAAGGAGAATGAAGACTAGTCCTCCACCAGGACTTTGCCGTGTGTCTCTGGGGTGAAATCTGCCCTTCTATCTCCATGCTCCCTCTTAGGATGAAGTCATCCTATGCAACTCCTCCGTGCTTCAGTTTCCCCAGCATCCCTATCAGCACAGAACATAGCCTAGCTGGTACTATCCCTCATTCTTTACCAAGTCTGTGTAAATTACGCTGCTTGTGTCTGGCCCTGGGGAGGGACTTGGTATTGAAAGAGACAAACACAGAGACTCACAACATCTTTGTGGTGTTAGGGATCATGGTGGGTCGGTAGGCTTTGGATCTCCTTTTCTACGAGGAGATGAACTTCAGCAATGGTTAGTGACTTATTTAAGGTCACATAGCCAATAAGGAGTGGAGCGTGGGCAAGAACCACTTTGTCATGACACTGGCCTGCTTCTCTGCCCCTCATCATTGCAAGATGATATGGCCTGGTGTGCCTGGGGCCAGTATGTGGGCTCAGGGCACGGCAAGGTGCCAGCCTTTGGGTAACTGCTCTCACTGGGAAAGAAAGATGAGCTTCTCCTCATTCAGGTGGGTCTGCTGCCTCTGACCATTTTCACACTCTGCAATTGGCCACTTTATTTTTCAAAGCCCACATTTCAGCTTTCTCTCCTGCTGTCAGGGGGCTTCTGCCATCTCTGATCTGCTTTCTGCACTGGATGTTTTCCCCACCCCTAAGCTCCTCCCTGGTATCTTGGATCCCATCAGGAGCCTCATTTTCAAATTAGCCTAGGGTGATATGGTCAGAGCCCAAAATGCTCTTTGCGACCGGGAAGGCCCAGACTGGAAGGCTGCCCAGGTGCAGGGGGTGGGATGGAGATGAATTAGTTGACTCTGCCCCTGGAGACCTGTTTAACGCAGGCAGCCTTGGGGAGTGTGCAGGGAATGGCTGGCTGGTCGGTTCCCTCCAGCATCCAGTGTGGTGCTTTACACGGAAAACCTCACCAGGTCCTCTGAGTCCCCTGTGGGGCGGACACTGGTATTACCCACGTTTCACAGATGAGTAAACTGAGGCTATTGGGGAGGGTAAGTGACTTGCCCAAGGTCACACAGAACTAGAAACTGAACCCAGCTCTGTCCCAGTTCAGAGCCTAATCTTGGAATCACTCAGTTCTATAGACTATCTTAGAGCAGGGGGTGGAAACCCACCCACACTGGGAGGGGAGAAGAAAGGCAAGGGGTGGTATAAGGGGGGGGAGGGGAGGGGACTGGTAGAGGCTGCTGATCTGTCACCCTACAGGGATCCCAAGGACCTGTGAGTTGACTGGTGCTCACACCTTCCACGAGCACCTCTCCAGCAGCTCAAGACAGTTTACAGAGAGTTCAGTGACATAGATGTGTTAAAAATAGACTTTATGGATCTATATAGATTTAATAGAGACAGATACAAATAGAAGATGGAAATGGGGTTCATAGATATAAAAATATACCTACACTGTACCTACAATCATAAATATAAAGACACAGCAATCATTTCCTCGTTTGTCCATTCAATAAACGTCTATTGAACTCTCTCTCAGGCATCAGAAGCGAGGCTGGGCTCATGGGAACACAAATGAATAAGATGCAGCACTCCTTGTGCCCACAAGGGGCGCCCTGAGGGCTGGAGCACCAGGCAACTGGACAGGTGGTTTCAGTACAGTAAGTGCAGGGATGCTCACTGGAAGATGCCCCTAACTCAGCCTGAAGTGTGTGAGGGAGACATCAGGGAAGGACTCCTGGGAGGGGAGAGGCCCAAGGGGAGCCTTTATACATGCGTGCACACACATATATATAAAACTGAAAAACAAACAAACGCATTGCTGTGGAGTCAATTCCGACTCATAGCGAACTTATAGGACAGAGTAGAACTGCCCCGTAGGGTATCCAAGGAGCGGCTGGTGGATTTGAACAGTTGATCTTTTGGTTAGCAGCTGTAGCTCTTAACCACTGTGCCACTTGGGCTCCCACACATATATAATTGAGGTATAATTAAGGTACAGTAAAATGCACTGATCTTATGTGTTCCATTCAATAAATTTTGACAATTTTATGCACACATGCCACTCAGAACAAGACATAGAATATCCATTACCCTTCTAGTCAATTCTGTTTCTCCACTCTTCTGATTTTTACCATCAATCCCATTTACCTGTTTTAGGATTTCATTTAAATGAATCATGCATACTAACTGATCATATCTCGAGAGTCAGCCATGTTGTTGTGTGAATCACTATTTTATTCCTTTTTTTAAAATTGAGTAGCATTCCACCATAAGAATATACTACAGTTTGTTTAATCATTCACTTGTTGGTGGACATTTGACTGGTTTCCTGTTTTTGGCCATTGTAGATAAAGCTGCTATGAATGTTACTAAACAAGTCCTTTTGTGAACACGTGTCTTCATTTCTATTGGGTCAATACCTCAGGTTGGCCTTACTGGTTCCTCGGGTAGATGGATGCTTAACTTTATAAGAAATCGCCAAACAATTCTCCAAAGCATTCTACCATTTTACACTCCTGCAGCAATGTTCGCAAGTTCCAGTTGTTCCACGTTCTCGCCAAGATTTGATGTTGTCAGTCTTTTGGATTTTAGCCACCCTGGTGGGTGCTCAGTGAAGTTATAAAGCATGACTGGGAGTTATCCAGACGAGAAAGAGGGGCTGGAAAGGGAGTATTCCAGGAAGAAGTTACTATAGAAACCGAGAATGAAGGTGACAAATGCCATGGATGGGTGTGCTATCTACAGCAAGCCATGGGGACTCAGGGAGTGGTGAAGTGGTCGGTGGGTGAGGTTGGTGCCCAGGAAGGCCTTGTGGCCAGACAGGTCATGGGCATTGGCCTGTAAGGGTTACCTATGGAATACTTTCAAGTGTCTCCCATGAGGCCAGGTTCCGTGGAGAACCCAGTGAACGGGCAGTGCATCTGACACTAGCTTAATCGTCAGCTCACACCGAGTCTGTGTGTTCAATATTTCACTTGGTCCTTGCCAGAAGAGTCAGGCAGGTGAGAGAGTGGTGTCTGCATCTATAGAAGAAGAACTAACCACCCCACTCTGCAGCCTCCCACTCTAGCGTTCCTTCCACTGCAAGGAGCTGCTTTCCTGCTAATGCAGTAATGCTTTCTCGGGGCTCCTGGCATGTCCTGCACCATCCTAGGCTCCCTGGGAAGACAGAAAAGGCTAAGTTCAGTGTCTTGCCCTCAAGGGGCTAACAAGCTAGGTAGGGAAACCAGCTAGACCAGATGAAATCATTACAGGAAGTAATAACTCTTTCTGAGGGCTTACTGCGTGTCAGGCCCAGCATTAGGTGCTGGGCGTCAGTTCCCCACCCTCATGGTGGGAGGAGCAAGCCACAGAATACTGATAAAAAGAAGAATCGGAGTTAATTATAATAACCGTAGCTGTCACTTACCACCTGCCTATGACACCAGTGGTTAAGAGCTCAGCTACTAACCAAAAGGTCGTCAGTTTGAATCCACAGCTGCTCCTCAGAAACCCAATGGGGCAGTTCTACTCTGTCCTGTAGGGTCACTGTGAGTTGAAATTGACTCAACGGTAGTGGTTCTTTTTTTTTTTTTTTTAAATGACACCAAGTGCCAGGAGTGGCAGCTGGCAGTAGAAGTCCAACTTGGGCTTGCTCCAGCAGTGTGACTAGGGGTGAAGGGGTGCCAGTCCCTGCTTCTGTTCCCTCGTCTGAAAACGGGGGTGACACCAATTCCTAACTCGGGCTGCAGAGCGGATTTGGAGGGATAATGAGTGCAGTTGGCCAGCGCTCTGCAGGCAGGTGTGTTCTCCCCGCCTCTCTCCCTCACCGCTCCACCTGGGGCTGTCCAGACTCAGGTGACAGTGGTAGCTGCCTCCTCCTGCCTCTTGGAGACCTGCCCCTGGGAAAAGGGCACCCAAGGAGGCAGTCCTGTGCTCAGCACTGTGGTCTGGCCGGGTCTTCTCGCCTGAGGAGCCCAGGGATCCTCCTGAGGACAAGGGGTGAAGAGAGAGGCAGGGTCCCAGCCCCCAGTGCTCTAGTGCAGCAGTGGGTCTGCTCTGTCAAGTGGGGCACCCACTCCCTGCCTCACAGGGATGTCATACATACTACGTGAGCCTGTGCGCAGGGGAGCTAGCACAGGGCCTGGCCCGGAAGGAGAGCACCAGGGATGGGGGATTTCCTTATGGTCGTCACCCCCATCTCCACTCTCCTGACTGGAAGGATGGTCCAGGGCTCAGGATGCTCAGCTTGCCCAAGGCCAGACTTGCTGGAATCACATGCAAGAAAAACCGAAGCCCAGAGGGTCACCGTCCCCTTTGCCCGATGCCATCACCAGGGATCCCACCCTGCTCACTTCATCATCTCCTTCAAGACTGCTTGAACCTCTTCTTCTCAGAGAGGCCTTCTCTAGCCACCCTCTTCGACACCGAAACACTCCACCCTCCTGACCCACATCAAAACCAAGACCAAACCAGTTGCCATTGAGTTGACTCTGACTCATGATGACCCCATGTGTGGCAGAGTAAAGCCGCACTCCACAGAATTTTCATGGAACAGATCACCAAGTCTTTCTACTGAGGTGCCTCTAGGTGGGTTCGAACCACCAACCTTTATTGAATGCTTAACTGTTTACACCACCACCCAGGACCAGACCCACACAAATCCTGCTTTATCCTTCTGGTGCAAATCACCTTCTAACGCTCCATATAATTTACTTATTGATTGTCTACTTCCTGTGAGAAGTGTGCCCCCTGAGACAGGACTGTATCCACCTGGTCCACACTGTGTCCCCAGCGCCAAGCACAGAGGTGCCCCTCGGCCAGTATTTGCTGAATGAATGTATGGATGGATGAATGAATGGATTGATGCAGTCACCCGGCAGCAATTTAGCATCCCTGAGAGAGTCCCCGATGCTGGGAGGCTCTGCTGCAAAGCAAACTGGCCCCAGAAGGCACGTGCATGTAAGCTGGTTTGGGGGTGACAGCTCCCCTCTCTACAATGCAGCAGAAAGATATTTTTGCTTCAATCGACCATAGTTCTGCTCTCCCCTGTGCAGGTGATTAGCACGCTGTTTAATTGGCCTCACAGAGTGGCAGGCTAAGCAAAGGGAGAGCAAGTTAGCTCATTACTTCCCTGATCCCACCAGGACCTTCCAGCTCAAACTTCGGAAAAGCAGGCACCTCTGCAGCGAGAGGCAAGGAAGCTGCCAAGGGACCCAACAGCCTGGAACAGGCAGTCCAGGCCAGGAAGGCTTGGAGTTGTGACTGCAGGGCCTGTGGTCATGGATCTCCCACTGTCTTCCTGCCCACAGCCCAGGCTCTCCATGGGTGCAGGGGCTGGGCTGTCTATCACTGAGTCCCGGTGCCCAGCCCAGGCCCACGCAGGGCTGCTGTGTCGCACAACTCCAGTGGACGCTGGTCACCTTATGCTCCGTGGGAATGGCACCCCGAACTTGCACACCATGGCATCCCTGGTGCTGGACACCCACTAGGAGATGAGTAAATGTGGAATGGAGGAGAGGAGGCTCAGGCTGCTGTGCTCAGACTTGTGCCCCCCCCCCCCCCCGCCCATTCTTTGCTATGCTAATCCATGAACCTGGAACACAAATGCTTCTCATCTAATGGAAACTTCCAGGTCCTCCAAGGTTCAATTCAAATGTAACCTTCTTCAAGGAACCCTAGGCAGAACTATTTACCCCTCCTTCACACCCATGTACAAGATTTCTACCCCCAATACACAAGGACGCCATTGTGATAGTGGTAATCACAGCTAATCTTTGCTGAGCACTTACTGTGTGCCAGGCCATGGCTCTATGTGATTCACCTAGTTTCATTCTCACAACAACACAGAGGAGTCGGTCCAATCACCCCCATTTTGCAGATGACAAAACTGAGGTCCCAAGAGGTGGAGGAATTTGCCAGAAAGTGGCAGAACCAAGATGCTAACTCGAGACTTTCTGACCCAGACCCGTCATTCCATTATGCTCAGCTCCACAGTGATGTCCCATGCTGGGTGGGGTCCATGGTGGATTCATGATGACCATGTGTCTGTCATAGAATATGAGCTCCTCAAGGGAAAGGAGGGGAGCCTGGGTGCTCTCCCCAAACTCTGAGCACAGAGCCTTACAGAGAGCAGCTGTTCACTCAGGGCTTGTGGAACTGACCTCAATGGTTCTCTACCTGGAAGCCGAAGCTCCATGCCCTCTCTCCCCGATCCTGACCTGCGTGCTTACCTTCTCTCTCTTTACAGTTTGCTCACCAAGATGTCCCCAGCACCTAGCATAGGCCCTGGCATGGCAGAAACACCCAATAAATGTTGGTTTCATTCAATCCAGTTGAAGGCATAAGCTCAGAAGCAGAAAGTGAAATCGAAGCCTCCCCAGAGACTAAAGGTGGCCTGACTTCCCCTACGCCTCTTCCAGCCTTAACTTTGTCTGGGTTTGTTTTCCATCTCTCTGTACGAACATCAACTATCTTTCCAGGGCATTCTGGCTGCTACTGCCTACGGAACAATAGGCCCTCCACCTCCCCACATTCTAGGGTCTGTTATATACTGTCCATATGCATTGCAGGCTTTGCTTTGGAATCAGGAGTCAAGAAGAAAGTTTTCATGAGATGAGGGTCAGGGGGAGAAAGGAAAGTCAGAAAGGTTGTGGGGCTGCCTCTAAGCAGACAGTTCGCCTACAGGGGAAGTCCTTTTCAGCCTGTTCAGGGTAGGGAAGGTCACCACTGGCCAGCATCACTTGGGTTGGTGCTGAGTCCCTGAGAGGGAGGGCAGTGGGAAGCAGAACTCCTGGGGTGAGCAGTGGTCAGGCAGTGATGATGTGGGGTCCCAGTGACCATGTGATTGTCCTGTACCAGGGGAATGGGGGTCTGGAAGCCCCCAGCAGTGGCCTCCTTGGCAGGAACACTACTGTTCTTCTGGAATAGAGGCTAAGAGTGAGCATCTCTGGGCAGGATGAGCAGGAGTTGGGCAGGAGAGGGAGAACAGTGCAAGATGCTATGTGGTGGTGGCAGCTTGAAAGACTGCTGTAGGGGTCTGTAGAATGCCCACTTGAGGAACTCCTGGAGAAGTCTGGGCACCAGGGGTAGGTGAGGTTGGGATCCTGTTGCTGTGTGGGAGGCTCTCGAGCCGTGAGCATACTGGATTCTCTAAAAGATAAGGTCCCAGTTCAAGATGCTCAAGTCCTCCACATCTGAAATTGATGGGGGTGATAAGGAAGGGAAGGGGTAGAGAGAGATGGAGAAGGGGAGAAAAGTCGTGGTGTGGAGGCATCTCTGCTAATGAGTAGAGAAGCAGAGAAAGACAGGTGAAAGGGCAGAGCAGAAAGAAAGGCAGAGATGAAACGTGTTGGAAGTACCGAGTTGATGGAACTACTAAGTGGTTCATATTTCCCAGCTAATGAGGCCCCCTCTGAGGGAGGGAGGCTGACGGGACAGGAAAGCATCATGGCTTGAATGACTCAAGGCACTAGAGCTAATGAAGTCACTGGAGACTTGGGATTCCTTGGGCACATCTGACACGGCTCCGTGGCAATGCTTTTTAATTTAGTCTGAGAATGACCAAAGGAGAAGAAGTCCCCTGTTAACATGACGAGCTTGGGTGACAATTTTGGAGGTGGGGTGATAGAAATTCAGGGGGTTGTGTAACATGGACAAATGACCCAGGATGGGTGCAGGGATAGGGAGGGGGCTTCCAGGCAATGTGTCTGGAAGATGGAAAGAAAGCTGCAGCCCACAGGGTGAAGGAAGGGTGCAGGGACAGGTGAGACAGACTGTCTTGGGAGATACACTCACAGCTACCTCCACTGCCCAGACTCACACACGGCAAAGCTGACCAACTAATAGTTTGTCCAGCAACTTGTGTGTGCAAAGGACAGAAACTAGGAAGGCTCAGGGCTTGAGATCTGTTGGACTCCTAACTTAAAACAGCATCCCAATTTTCTCAGCAGGAAATTCAAGTGTTTCAATGTAGCCCAAGAGGCCCTGTGGGTCTACCTCTATCTCCAGACACATCTGGCACTACCTTCTCCCTTTCCAGTACTCCAGCCCTTCAGGTCCTTCCTTCCTTCCGGTTCTACTTCCTGCCTCAGGGCCTTTGAGCGGGCTATTCCCTCTGTCTGGAATGCTTTCTGCTGAATGCTCACATATCCTTCAGGTCTCTGATCCAAAGTCACTTCCTTAAGGGAACTGTTCTGACTCCCTAGACCAGAGAAGAGCCTGGGCTATGCACCCTCACTGCATCCACAGGCTGTCCTTATAGAATTCATCACAATTGGAAATAATAAATTATTTGTGTAATTATTTCTTTGATGTATTTCTTCCTGGTTAGACTTTCAGGTCTATGAGAGTAAGGAGTAGATTGAACGAGTCCCTGATGCATCTACAGTGTCCAGGGTACTTACACCAGACTCTTCAATTCCCTTGGCCTCCCTATTTCCCCATCCTTACCACCCCCAGGACAGGCATATTGTAACTGTTTGTGGAATGAGCAGTGGGGCTGGAAGGCCCTTGGGAAGTCTGGCTGGAGAAGGTGGGAAAGGGCACACCCAGGGTCACTGTGTCTTTTGGTCCCATAGAGAGAAGCAGCTGGAACTGGAAGGGCTAAGAAGTGAGGGGTGGGACAGAGAGCCAGAGGTGCCTGGACAAAGGCCGCTAGTCAGGCACAACCACTGCCAGACTGTTGAGATAGAGACGAAGGACCCTGCTGAGGGTCACACAATGTGTTCATATCACAGCCCCAGGCTCTTCTTGTTCCACACACTGCCTCCCCTCCCAGCATCATGAAGTGATGTATCAAAGGGCTCATACAGGTGCAACTGAGGATAAGTCCTCAAGACAGGATGGGCAGGGTATAGGTGGGGGGCCTTGAGATGCTCACCAGTGTGGAGGGTGCCAAGGAGGAGGTACCGTTGGCTGGAGACACTCCTACCTACTTAGTTGTCAGTGATTTCTTCTCAATGTCTTCAAAGACTTCAGTTTTCCTCTAAATATTTTCATTTTGCTTAATTATCCTGCAGTCTAACAGCAAGTGAGAGGACATGAGGTATTAAGGAGGCCCCAAAAGAATCTATATTGGGACTGTGAGCTGGACATGATGAAGATAGGGGAATGGAGAGGCCAAGGGAAATGGAAAGTCTTGTATAAGTGCCCTGGCTGGACGTTATGGATATAGCACGGACTAGCCTGACTCAGTCCTTGCTCTCCGAGACCAGAAAGTCTAACCAGGAAGGCAGACATCAAAGAGATATATAACCAAACAAATAACTGGTTATTTCCAACTGTGATGAATTCTGTAAGGACAGGCTGTGGGTGTAATGAGAGTGCATAGCGAAGTTCGTGTATAAAATGTTTTGTTCCCTTAGAGAAGTGGTTAAGAGACCAGGTTCTGGACTCAGACTCACCTGAGCTTGAATCTTGGATCACAACTTGCTAACTCTGGGAACCTGAGCAAGTTCCTCTACCTCTTTAAGTCTTATTTCTCCAGTCTGCAATATCAGAATAATAGTGTTAACCCCCAAAGTGTATTGTAAAGATTTACTGAGAGAATAGTACAGCGTCTGGCACATAGTGAGTGCTCAATAAATGGTAATGATCATGCATTATAGAAGTCAGGGGAGGTGGAGTTCAGGAAGTTATAAATAGGTTCAAAATCCCTGAGCCTGATTCTAAATGTCTTTGTAGTTCAGTCCATGAAGGCAGAGGTGTGTCTGTATGGTCACCACTGCAACAGTCCCAGCACCCAGCACAGGTTCTAGCACATTTAAGGAGCTCAATAAGTATGGCTTGATTGAATGAATGAATGAAATCCAGTCGCCTTTCTTTTCTCCAGCTGCAGAGGCTGATAGGTTATTTGACTGTGCATTGCTTGCTCGGCCTGGCATTTTCTGCTTTCTGGTGAGCTCATTCAGCCTTCAGACTGCGTTTGGACCATTGATATTCACAGAATTCTTTCTAGCCTTGATTACTGAGATGAACACCCCCCCCCCCATACACACACCAAAACCCTGCCACCTTCCTCACCCCTCCACCACTGGTGAGTCCACTGAGCTCTCCCAAGATTCATGATTAATTCCCCACCGTAAACGTTTTGATGAAGCTGCATGCTCACACCAGGCAGCTTCCCAGATCAAGGATTATTTCACAAAGCTGCTTTTTGCCTTGTGACCTGTGTTCATTAGCTGCCGCAAGGGTCACACAGCCCAGGCTGATTCAGTGGGGCTACCTCTAAGCAGACAGTTCCCCTATAGGGGAAGTCCTTTCCAGCCTGTTCAGGGTAAGGAAGGTCACCACTGGCCAGACCCAGTGGCCTGGAACCTGTGGCAGGAAGGGACACTCTCAAAGGACAAAATATTAGGTTGAGCAAATGACATTTCTGATATTCAACCATTTGTTGACCTAGGAAAATGGAAATTCAACCCACTAGAGCCATCTGAAGCTGGTCCTATACAGAGGGGAAGAAGGAGCATGGGCTCTGGAGTCAGACACCTGGAGTCCAGTCCTGGATCTGCCATTTAGCTTTGTGGCTTAAGCAACATGGCTTCATCTCTCTGGGTCTACTTGTCAAGTATGAAGAGACACAATACTCTCTCACAAGGAGGGCACGCATCTTCAATGCAATTTTGTACATCAAGTGTCTACTTAAGTGGCTGGCACAAAATCTGTACACCCTGAATGATAGCTGTTTTAGCATTAACTACTAAGTCAGGGGCAACTGGAAGGTCTAACCACCCACCAACAGGCTTTCTAGGGGCCTAGAATTCTCTTTGGTGGAGTTGCATCTCTGGCGTTGACACCCAGGGGCTCCAGGAGACCTTGGCGAAAACACACATTAGCTAGATACCGGAGAGGTCGTCTGTGGCCCATTTCCATCCAACCTGATGTCAGCACAGTGCCTGGCACAGATAGGACACTCAAACAAGGGTGGAAGAATTAGACAGGTTTTTCAAGTGACCTCTTGGAAGACTGAGAATTGGGCTTTGTTCGAGAAGCATTAGATACAAGAAAAAACCCCACCAGCGGTAGAGGTCGGAGAGTGGGCACAGCAAGAGAGCAGAAACCAGCTCTTGGAAAAGTGGGGGCTGCTCATGGGAACATAGAAATCACTGGCATTTTGAGATTAAAGCTATGGTAGGACTCAGGCCTTAGGGCGCTCTCCGTGGTGCTGAACCAGCTCCACTGGCTGGTATACCAGTTGTCCTACCTATCCCTGGGCAGTTTCTCCACTTTGTTTTAGGAATTATGTGCCAGAGGTGAAAAGCAGGGGGGTGTGGCAGAGAGGTAGAGGTGCCTGGACAAAGGCTGCTAGTCAGGCACAATCACCCCCAGACTGATGTGACAGGCAAGATTCTGTTTTTACATTATTGCCATCACCAAGCAATAACCATCCCCTGCAGGAAACATGAGTGCCTTTCCCCCATCACTATGCTCCCAAGCTCACAGTGAAAGCCAAGCCAGTTCTGTGTCTCCAAACTGTGATCTGCACTCACACTCCTTCCTCTTCTCAGGCAGCTCTCTGTGGGCACAGCCCCAGACCTTTTGTCCACCCTCCCTGGAGGGCTCCTCCACGTCCTCTCATCATCTGACCCATCCCTCACATCCTTCAGGGACCGTCCCCAGCCCCTCCTCCTCCGGGAAGCCTCTATTGACCACATCAGCCCACTCTGTCCTCTCGCTCCTCTGACCTCCTACTGAACTTGGAGAAAAGTTTAGCAAGCAATGCTTTCCCAGCTGTTTTCCATGAAGTTTCTCTTTCTCCTCACCCAGCTGTGAGCTCTCAGGGGACCTGGTTCTTGCTTTCCCTAACCTCCTTCCAGCAGAGCTAAGCCTGGACTGTGAGTGGACTTCACCACCCACCACCAGGAATGAGCACTATTGTGCCAGGGACTGTGCTGGCACTTTTCATGGTTTATATCACTGAAAACTCAAAACGATCCTGTGAATCAAGTCCTATTATTATCAGTATAATAATAGGAGGCTCAGAGGGATTGAGTAACTTGCCCAAATCCATATAGCAGACCCGGGGTGAAGTGAAGGTCCAGCTGACCTTAGAGTTCTGCTTTTTCCCACCAGTCCATCTGATTTATCGCAATGATCCATAACTGAAATACACACTGAAACAAGCCCAGATTCTGCTGTTCCCAGCTCTTGCTTTTACCTACAGTAAAACCATGCCCCTAAAGACCCAGCATGAGAAGAAGAATCAGAAATAGGGAGGTTTTTTTTTTTTTCACCTGATCGGGACAGAGAACACTGTAATCTCCCCCATCTCTAAGAACATTCTCTTCACTTAGAAATTACATTAATTTCTACAGACTTTATTGAGCACCCACTGCATGCATGCACTATGTACTGTGATTACTGGGTTAGACCGTTGCTGTTGAGTTGATTCCAACTCATAGCAACCCTATAGGACAGAGTAGAAATGCCCCATAGTGTTTCCAAGGAGCGCTTGGTGGACTCGAGCAGCCGACCTTTTGGTTAGCAGCTGTAGCTCTTAACCACTGTGCTACCAGGGTTTCTGACAGTCATAAATACAATAAGCTGTGGCACAAGTCAGCCTGTGATAGAAATGTGTAGAGAGTGAGTTAGAAAAGGACTCTGTGGCTCAGCCCCATCTGTCTCTTCGGGGTCCAGCCAATAGGTGGCACCAGTTTCTGCGCTTTCAGAAAGACCTTGGAGTATTCTGAAAATTGCATGCACTCCTAGAGAGGTAAGAGGGACATTTGGGGCTGGGAATCTGGAGTTTTCAGGACATTGTGAACCTTGGACACTCCCTACCTGCTGCTTTGCTTTGTCAGGCTGTTGGATAACATCAGACTATTCTGGGAGCCAGGCTGCTCCACCAGGATGGGTTCCTGTGTGTGCACGTGTTTGTGTGGTGATGGGTGAACATGCATGCCTATACACTCTGTATTTCTTTTCAGTTAGAAATATATCAATGCTGACAAGGAACAGGAGCAGGAACATGATGAAATCATAAGGTTATTGGAGCAGGGGTGCACAA
This sequence comes from Dugong dugon, assembly GCA_030035585.1. NCBI lineage: Eukaryota > Metazoa > Chordata > Mammalia > Sirenia > Dugongidae > Dugong > Dugong dugon. Next base: position 76,408,781 of record CM057471.1, read on the forward strand.
TGGAGAAAATAAGGTAAGTGAAAATCAATTCTTCCCTGGGTGTGTGTGTGTGTGTGTGTGTGTGTGTGTGTGTGTGTGTGTGCATGTGTGTAAAACTCCAGCCAATGAGAAAATGCTATTTCCCCTGAACAGCTCTCAGAGCTAACCCTTGGAAGAGCAGGGGTTCTCTGGGGAAGCTCCCGGAGTTGCAGAGTTGGGATGACAGGGATTGGAAGGATGCTGTGTGAAGGAGCTGGGTCAAGCTTCTCTCCCTGCTCTGAGTCCAGGATGTCCCTCCGGGCAGTCCTTGGCCTCAGCTGGATCCATCTTGGCCTGTACCAAGCAGCAGCGATCTCCTCAGCCCCAGAGCTGCACCCTCCACCCTCTTCCCTACAGCTCTCCCAGAGCAGCTGTCATCATGTCAAAAAGCCCAGTGATTTTTAAAGAACCCTTCTCTCCTCTCCTTTGATTCTACCCCTGTTTCCCCTTGAGTCTTCTAGAGAACAAAGGGCATGATTGAGTGGTAACGTATCCCTGGTGTCTGCCTCGATTTCAGGCTCCTGTGGATGGGGGTGAATCTTGATTGCTGGTTCAGTGGCTTCTTCCTCTCCCTGCTGTAGGACAGTCAATGCCCCCCCCCCCCATGTGCTTCTGGAGAGCAGGGAGGGCCTCTCAGTGGCTACCGCTCAAAAGCAGAATCTTTCACTCACTCAACAAATATCGGTGGTTTAGAGAAAAATTGGAGCCCTGTTGGTGCAGTGGTTAAGAGCTGGGCTGCTATCCAAACGGTTGGCAGTTTAAACCCATCAGCCGCTCCTTTGAAGCCCTATGGGGCAGTTCCATTCTGTCCTATAGGGTTGCTATGAGTAAGAATTGACTCAACAGCAATGAGTTTAGAGTAAAATTCTCACCTTCCATGCGGGAAACCTGGGTTTGATTCTCGGCCAATGTACCTTCATGAGCAGCCACCACCCATCTGCCAGTGGTGGCTTGTGTGTTGCTATGATGCTGAACAGGCTTCAGCAGAGCTTTCAGAGTAAGACAGACTAGGAAGAAAGGCCTGGGGTTCTACTTCTGAAAAATCGGCCTTTGGAAACCCTACAGAGCACAGTTCTATTCTTTTTTTTTTTTTTTTTATTGTGCTTTAAGTGAAAGTTTACAGCTCATGTTAGTTTCTCATACAAAAATTTATACATACATTGTTATGAGACCCTAGTTGCTCTCCGTGTAATGTGACAGCACACTCCTCCTTTCCACCCTGGGTTTCCGTGTCCATTCAGCCAGCTCCTATCCCTTTCTGCCTTCTCATCTCACCTCCGTACAGAAGCTGCCCATTTAGTCTCACGTATCTACTTGAGCTAAGAAGCACACTCTTCAGGAGTATCATTTTATGTCTTATAGTCCAGTCTAATCATTGTCTGAGGAGTTAGCTTCGGGAATGGTTTCAGTTCTGGGCTAACAGAGAGTCTGGGGGCCATGTCTTCCGGGATCCCTCCAGTCTCAGTCAGATCATTAAGTCTGGTTTTTTAACTAGACTTTGAGCTCTGCACCCCACTTTTCTCCTGCTCTGTCAGGGACTCTTGTTGTGTTCCCCGTCAGGGCGGTCATTGGTGGTAGCTGGGCACCATCTTGTTCTTCTGGTCTCAGGCTGATGGAGTCTTTGGTTTATGTGGCCCTTTCTGTCTCTTGGGCTAATATTTTCCTGTGTCTTTGGTGTTCTTCATTCTCCTTTGCTCCAAGTGGGTTGGGACCAATTGATGCATCTTAGATGGCTGCTCGCTAGCTTTTAAGACCCCAGACGCCACTCACCAAAATGCGATGCAGAACATTTTCTTAATAAACTTTGTTATGCCAATTGACCTAGATGTTCCCTGAAACCATGGTCCCTAGATCCCCACCCCTGCTACTCTGTCCCTTGAAGTGTTTGGTTGTATTCGGGAAACTTCTTAGCTTTTGGTTTAGTCCAGTTGTGCCAACTTCCCCTGTATTGTGTTTTGTCCTTCTCTTCACCTAAGATAATTCGTATCTTCTATCTAGTTAGTGAATACCCCACTCCCTCCCTCCCCACTCTCGTAACCATCAAAGAACATTTTCTTTTGTGTTTAAACCTTTTCTTGAGCTCTTATAATAGTGGGCTCATACAATATTTGTCCTTTTGCGTCTGACTAATTTTACTCAGCATAATGCCTTCCAGACTCATCCATGTTATGAGATGTTTCGAAGATTCATCGTTGTTCTTTCTCGTTGTGTAATATTCCATTGTAGCGCAGTTCTGTACTGACATACATGAGGTCGCCACCTTGAGTTGGAGTTGACTCCACAGCAACTGGTTTGGTTTGGGCTTTAGTGGTGTCATATTGGACAGCACAGATCTAGTGCTTTGTTTCCACTCCCTCCAGGCCAAGGTGTAGTTCCAGTTCTTCCTGGCCTTAGGGGCCATGAGCTATCACACCTTTACAATGCCCACCCCCTTTGACTTGATCCCTGAGTGGGGTTTCTCCTAAAACCTGGAGCCCTAGGTTTAAGCCCAGCCCTGGCTTGGGTGCCCAGGGCCTGCGTGATGAGGTTGTTTGGTGAGAGCCCCAGCTGGAGCAGAAGGTGTGGTTTTGTGTGTATGTGTGTGCATGGGCGCATACGTGATCAACGTGTGTTTGCATGTGTTGAGGGACAGCGGGGTGTGAGAAGGCAGATCATGACAGATGAGCCAGCAAGCACCGTGGAGAAGCAAATGAGACACACATTCTCCCTTCGTGGGCGTGGCCTCAGACCGCAGGGTTGTCTGTAGTCTCCATTGCACAGAGCTCTTAACAGAACTTTTGAAATGAGCTGTTCTGGGACTATGTTTCCCAGGCCATGAATTCCTTAACCAGCATTATTTACCCTGTTCCTTTTCAGACCAGCTTTTGATTTTGCTTCTCGATCTGGCAGCTCCAGAGGTGGCAAAAAGAACAGGTGGAAGAGAAGGGGATTCTCAGATTTTGCAAGGCGCGGCAGGCAGTGTGTCGGTGCTGAGAGACAAGCAGAGCAGGAGGGAGAGACATGTGTTCAAGCGCCTGTGTTGTCTTTGGCTTGCTGGGTGACCTTGGGCAAGTTACTTAACCTCTCTGGGTCTCAGCTGACTCCTCTGTCAAGACGGTTAAGTGAGGCATAGGAAAGGCTTACAGAGGAGGAGAGGCTGATATTGTTGGTGGCATGACATGCATTGCCTGCTGAGCCCAGAGAATGCCAGCACCTTGCTTGTAACCACACAGCCAGTAAAGGAACAAACACAGACTAAAAACTGTTATAACCCAGTGGCTTCACACTTTGTAAAATGAAGGAACTCCATGGTCAAACACACTCTGAAGCCAAAGCTAATCTGTAAAATGGAAAAAGCAGAGCAGCCCGGGCTGCACCTGGGGTGGCGATGGGGGCTGAGGAGAGGCAGACCTGGTGGACATCAGGGCAGCCCTAAGCACAGGGGGAAACCAGGGCTCTAACCAGGACCTTGGGGCTGGAGCTGCTGCGGGGCTCACGGGAAGAGCACTTGGAGGCCAAGAGGCCAGTGCTCCCCTGATTCCCCAAACCTGGCTGAAACCTTGGCAGATTCTGTAATCTTTGCTGAGCCTTGGTTTTCTAATTTGTAAAACGGGGCTAATGATAGCAACTACATGAGGGTGCTTGCAAGAATTGCATGTGCTGTTGTATCTAAAGCACCTAGCACCCTGCCTGGCATGTAGTAGGTGTGCAATAAATAGTAGTGATTAGCAGTTCCAGCAGGTGCAGAAGAAGAATTGTTCAGGAGCAGAGACCAGGAAACAGGGCCTGTTGTACCTCTTTTAAGAGTGGCCCCTTCTAAGGCAACGCTGAGAGACAGAGAGAGAGAGACAGAGAGAGAGGAGCTGGTGAAAAAGCACCTCCATGACCTTGGGCACCCCTTTCCTTGCCCAAGCCACAGGCGTCCATCTCTAAAAGGGGGGGGGGGCTGGACCAGGAGACCTTCAAGGTCCCTTTAAGTCTGGAGGTTAATAAGCCCCCTCCCAGCTTCCCCCACTCTCCCGGCTGCTAACGGGGCACCGCGGAGGGGAGAGCAGGGGAGGGAGGGAGTCTTTTGGCTTCTATCCACCCAGACTTGCCCTGGGGTTCCTGAGAACCTTGAATTCATTAGTGGCTGCAGCTCTGAGCGTTGATTAAAAAGATGCTGTCTTTTTCTCCCCCCCTGTCTCTTTTCCCCTTGGTTCTTTCCTGAGCAGTGATTTCAATTTGCAACCAGTTCTCTCTGGGGTGGACAGGAGGGCGGGGCTGGGAGCAGTCTTCAGCTAAACCCCAGGGAGGGGGTGGGGGCCTGGGCGTGCGCCTCTCCTCCCGTCCCTCTCCTTTCTTTCTCTCCTCCTCTCCTGCTTTCTCTTCCCATTCCCCCACACCGCCTTCTTGCCCTCTCCCTTGAGGGCCTGGATCCGATGGGCCACACCCACAGTGCACATTGATTGCCTGATTAAGGGGGAGATTGATTGGTCCCTGCTGTTATTAGCATATAGTTAGCGGTCACCCCCTCAGGTTGGCCTCTGGGGCACTGACCTGGATGGATCCGATAGCTTGATGGGAAATGGGAAATCGGTGAGAGGGGCTGGGCCAGTGGGGCCTGCAGCCTCCGTGTGTCCGGGTGGGCCAGCGGGACAGGGCACTGCTCAGAGTACCAGGTGGAAGGCCCCCTTTGCCTGGCTTGGCCCAGGACCAGTCCAGTGGGCCCCAGTTGTCCTGTCTTCTAAATGGGGAGATTAAATACAATGCTTTGTAAGAAAGCTTTGTCAGAATTAGAAGAGAGATGAAATCCCTCCCCAGCCCTGCACCATCTCTTCCTCCACCCTGCCCAGCCCCTCTGCCCGCTTGGAGCAGAGGCCTCCTTTAAGCTGAGCTCTCCTTCTGCGAGACTCTTCCTTTCAAAGTGCTTCCACCCTCATTTTGTGTAGAGAAGCAGCAGGGGGTGGTTGGAAGGTCAAAGTCACAACCCCCCTCCAGCTGTGAGGGTTGGGCCTCCACAGTACCTTGACACAGCACTTACTACAAGGACTTGGGGCTTTTTGTTGGATGATTGTCTTCCACACTGGACACTGAGCCCCTGAGGGCAAGGACCCTGATTTATTCCTATCTGTGGTCCAGCACAAACACAGAATAGGGGTAAGGGTGGTATATCCCTCCTCCCAATTCCAGAAGAAAACAATTTCAAAACTGTCAAGAGCACATAAAACCAGCTATATACACTGTGAAACGAAGTCACAGTTCTATTTGCTCAGTGGCTGTAAAAATGGCAACTTTTTCGTAAAAACCAGAAACATCATGATGGGTGACCCCAGAATCAGGTGGAATCTTCCAGTTGGTGGGATCCCCAGACAGGGTTTGTTCTCCCCCTGCTGCTCAGAACAAAACCTTGGGGAGAGCTTGTGGCCAGGCCTAGAGAAGGAGCACCCTGTGGTGGTTTGAGTACAAGCTTCTAGGTCAAGTTTGAATCCTGCTCAGTCACTTGGCAGCTTTGTCATCTTCTACGAGCCTGCAATTTCTCTGAGCCTCATTTTTCTCATCTCTGAAATGGGATGACAATAACTCCCCTAAAAGGATCATTGAAAGGCTTCAGTGAGATAATCTGTGGGTGGCACATAGTAGGAACTCAGCAAATAACGAATGGTAGAAGGCAGGCTGACATTTGATTGACATTTGATGTTTTCACTCTTTTATGTAATTATATGATGCCTTATATTATGGCTTGGTTATTGATCTCCTGAAAGCATATTCTTTGGAAACAAATATAAAGGATTATTGTAAACTTGGTAATCACAGGGAACATGTCTCATTCATCCTTGTATTACCTACGGTGCCCACACGGTGCCCAGAACATGGTAGGTGTGCTAGAGATGTGCAAGTTGAACCACTTTGGACTCTGGTAGAAATCCCTGGGTAATACAAATGGTTAATGGGCTGAGCTGCTAAGCAAAAGGTTGGAGGTTTGAGTCCACCCACCAGTACCTTGGAAGAAAGTCCCGGCCATCTACTTTTGAAAAATCAGCCATTGAAAACCTTAGGGAGCATAGCTCTACTCTGACACACACGGGGTCACCATGTGTCAGAATTGACTTGATGGCAACTGGTTTATTTGTTTTTGTTTTGGACTCAGGATCCCCAAGACCCTGTGCACAGTCTCTCCACAGGGTACCTGGCTCAGCCCCATGAGCTCCAACCCGTGGCTAGTGCTTTTGGAGGACGACAATGGTGAATGAAGTCAAACCTCAACAGCCCCTTCAGCGTCTCGGAAGAATGATCCCACCTAGTTATAGCTAGCGCAGCCATAGACCTGTGGATGACAGTGGGGGGCCAGAGAGGGGACCTGGAGGGGAGAGAAGGTCTGGTAAGCATCATTTGGTTGATGAGGGACAAACTGCACCTGTTGGGCTGGGAAGATGTACATGTCCCAGGCCACATACTAGAATCCCTGAGAAGTAGAGCCCAGTGAGACCAGTGGTCTCTTGGGTAAGGCCACTTCATGCTCAGGCCAAGGGTAGGATTTCGAGGGAGCTAGTAGGCAGACAGGAAACCCCTAGGGTCCAGGAAGCAGCAGCTCTAGGGTATAAGGATGGGCTTGGCTGGCACCCAGCTGAGATGCCTGGGATGCAGAGGCCTCTGGCAGGGCCAGGCAAAGCCAGGTGGTGCCAGCTAGGGAGGCGAGGCAGCCCCAGCTGGCTGGGCCGGAGACGGCTTCCTGTGAAGTCGCAGCCCTTTGAAACATTGACTAATAAGGTTTTCTTCTCGTTCTAAGTTGAATGAGTCAGTAGCTTCATATAGGATCCCCATCTGTCTGCTCTCATCCCTGCCAGTTGGATTCTAGGCCTCTGGCCAATTAAAAAACCCAAACTAGCTTAGTATGATTCTGCTTGACAACTACTTTGGGTAAGTGTGTTCTGTTTTCTCTTGGTGTAAGGGAGGCCTCTTGACTGCCCTTCTGGGTCCTGCCTCTTTGAGAAGGAATCTAGAATCCTGCAGCCAAGGAGCTTGGATAGCATTTGGATTCAGATCAGGAAGTGGAAAGCTACAAAGAGATGAATATCAGCTAAATATAAGAAAGACTTTATTACCACCTTGTTCAAGATGGGAATGGGTGGTTCCACAGCCCTCTGGACCTGTTTCAGTTTTAGCACTTGGCCCCTTATAGTGTAAGCTTTTCTTTGCCTGGATATTTCCTGAAGGAACTCTGGGCCTCTTGAGGACAGTGCCTGACGCTTGGTCATAGACAACTGAGCAATGAATGAACCTGTGTCCTGGCAGGGAGCGAGGGAGTGTCTCTTGGCCAGATCCAGTCCCATATGGGTTTGAATGTCGTGGTGGGGCTCTGGGAAGGGCATTCACACCACAGCTAGCCCCTCAGACTGGACAATGTCCTGGGATTCCCCAAGGCTTGGCTTCCTGGGCTGTAGCCTGCCTTCTCTGTGGAGGTGGGTGAAGATGTGAAGCTCATGTGGGCAGGGCCCCATCCAGAGCCAGGCTGCAGCAAAGAGTAAGCAAAATCCCTTAAGTGGTCAGAAAAGTTGTCGCAAAGCCCATGCGCTTTGCTCAGATAGAGCTATTACAGCAATAACGAGAAACGAAAAACAGAGTTGTCTGCATCCTGGCCCACAGTTGATTAGAGAACAATTGAGGAAGTATCTGTCCTTGGTAGAGGCGGTCGGTCCCCTGGTAGCAAAGAGACAGCAGTTTGTTTTTTTTTTAATGAGTATTTTTTTTTAAATTAATTAATTAATTAATTGTACTTCAGGTGAAGGCTTACAGAACAAAGTTTCTCATGAAACAGTAGTACACATTGTTTTATGACATTGGTTAACAACCCCACAACATATCAACCCTCTAACTTCTCAACCTTTTTTCTTGGTAAAAATACACATAGCCAAAGATACACCATTTCAAAAATTTCTACATGCACAGTTCAGTGACATTGACTACGCTCTTCCAATTGTGCTGTTATTCTCACTTAAGATGAAGGCTTACAGAACAAAATAGTTTCTCTTTTAACAGTTACTACAAATGTTGCCCTATGACAACGGTTAACAATCTCACAACACATCAACAATATCCTTACTCAAACTTGGGTTCCCTATCACCAGCTTCCTTGTCCCCTTCTGCCTTCTGGCCCTTGTCACTGGACTACTGTACCTCGTTAGTCTCATTTGGTTTTATGGGGCTGTCCACTCCCAGGCTGAACGGTGAACCTCGGAGATAACTTCACCACTGAGCTAAAAGTGTGTCTGGGGGCCATAGTCTCGGGGTTTCTCCAGTCTCCTTTAGACCAGTAAATCTGGTCTTTTTTTTTTTTTGAGTTAGAATTATACTCTACATCCTTCTCCAGCTCTGTCCAGAAACCTCTGTTGTGATCCCGGTCAGAGCAGTCAGTGGTGGTAGCTGGGCACCATCTAGCTGTACTGGACTCAGTCCGGTGGAGGCCTTGGTAGCTGTGGACAATTAGTCCTTTGGACTAATCTTTTCCTTGTAGCATGTTCTCTTCATTCTCCCTTGCTCCTGAAGGGATGAGACCAGTGGAGTGTCTTAGACGGCCGCTCACAGGCTTTTAAGACCCCAGACACTACTCACCAAGGTAGAATGTAGAGCATGAGACAGCAGTTTTTAAGAAGGGAAGAAAAAAAAAAATCTATAACAAGTGGCCATAGTCATTTGGGGGCCATTTACTGTAGATGAAACCCTTAAAAGAACATTAGGTTAGTAATAACATCCCTCCCTGACTTTAAATTTCCAATAAATACCACTGTTTTAGGATCAGGGCCACACATGTCATGTCATAGCCAGGTCCTGCCCATGTCTCTGCTTCCCTTTGCCTCCAGCCAGTCTGGCCTTCTGGTTCCTTGAATATTCTATGCCCTCCCTCCCCACCACCACTACCACAGGACCTTTGCACACACAGTTCCTTCTGCCTCGAGGGCTCGCTCCTCTCCCACAGCTGCCAGTCTCTCATCTATAATGTCTTTATGATCAGATGTCAGCCCAAGCCTTGTCTTCCTGGGGACTTTCCCTGACCCCTGGGGCAGCCCAAGGTCCTTTGTCATGGGTTCTCATCAAACCTCATCACTTTCCTTCAGAGCATGACTGTCGGCTTGAAATGCTGCACTAATTTCTAGGATTGTTTGGTTTGGGCCTCGTCTGCCCTGTCAGCTGTAGGATCCACTGGAGTGGGGGTTTTGTCTCCTTTTCCTCCGGATTTCTTCCAAGAGCCCAGCACAATGCTGGCTCAAAGAGGCGCTCAAAGAACCTTTCTCAAATGGAAGGGTGATCCTGAATAGTTCAGGACACTTGTGATAGAAAGAGTCAATGCTACACGGAATGGCCGTAATTCCTGACAAGATAATTCAGTGGTTTAGAGAGTGTTTCTAGACTCAGCCCCAGGTTCAGATTTCCATCCTGCATTTGACTGGCTTAGCAAGTGACCTTGAGTAAGTGGCTTAACTTCTCCCAGCAGGTCTTGTCATCTGTCCTTTTACAGGGCAGTATGCAGAGTTAAAGAGATGTTAAGGCCTGTGAGGCCTCAGAACAGAACTTGGAGCAGAACCCGGTGCAGAGTGGGCAGTGAGTGGTGGGCACAGCGATTCTACTACTCTCTGTTTCTCCGCCTGGAAACCCCTCATGCCAGGCCCTGGGTGGGAGTGGGGGGCATCTTCTCTGGCTGCCACAGAGCCATCCAAACCAGCAGCTGCCCAGAGCTGGCAGGGTGGACGAGGCCCTGCAGAGACCTGGAAGGCGTTCAAGCCTTGGGCTGTGGGCACGGTTGGTTGGTAGCAGTGGCTCCACTCCAGCCTGATGACCTCTGCGAGGAGCTGCGTTCAGTCCCCACTGGCTGCTCTACATCCATGACCAGCACAGCCTTCAAGAAGAACAGGGGGACTGGGACCCCTGCAGAACTCCCAGCCCTCCCTGTTCTCAGGCTGCCCATGCCTGCCCAGAGCTCTTCCTAAGGAGCCCCGAAGCTTTCCCAAATCTGCTCTTCTCCCCTCATTAGACCTTGATGAGACATCCAGATGGACTGTTAACTATGATCTTGAGTGGCTCACTTAACTACTTGGTGACTTAGTTTTCTCATCTGTAAATTGGGGATAATAATCCCTACTGTGCAGAATGAGATGATTAAAAATTTGCTTGGCACAATTAGGACCTTGTCATGGATTGAACTTTGTCCCCCCAAAATATGTGACAACTTGGTTAGGTCGTGATTCCCAGTATTGTGTGGTTGTCCTCCATTTTGTGATTGTAATTTTATGATAAAGAGGATTACAGTGGGATTGTAACACCCTTACCCAGGTCACAGCTCTGAACCAATGTAAAGGGAGTTTCCCTGGGGCGTGGCCTGCACCACCTTTTATCTCTCAAGAGATAAAACGGAAAGGGAAGTGATGGGTGGGGGGACCTCATACCACCAAGAAAGCAGTGCTGGGAGCAGAGCGTGCTCTTTGACCCGGGGGCCCTGTGGAAAGAAGCTCTTAGTCTGAGGGAAGATTGATGAGAAGGCGGACAGAGAGAGAAAGGCTTCCCCTGGAGCTGACGCCCTGAATGTGGACTTTAGCCTACTTTACTCTGAGAAAATAAACTTCTCTTTGTTAAAGCCATCCACGTGTGGTATTTCTGTTATAGCAGCACTACATGACTAAGATAGTCCTTAATAATGTCAAGTTCCAGCAACCCAAAAGTCCATCAACAGACAAATGTTTAAACAAACTGTGGTACATCCATACAATATTATTTGGATGTAAAAGGAATGAAGTTCTGATACATGTTACAACTTGGATGAGCCTTGAAAACATTATGCTGAGTAAAAAATGCCAGACACAAAAGTCCACATACTATATGATTCCATTCATATGAAAGTTCAGAATAGGGAAATCTATAGAGATAGAAAGCAGATTAGTGGTTGCCTAGGGCTGGTGGGGGGTGGTGGGGGTTGAGGGGTGTGTTGCTGTCACTAACTTCACTATTAAAGGAGCAAGGTGGCAAACCCCACCTTCATCACTAACTGCATGGCAAGAATCAACATAAATCCAATTCCTACCTGGAAATGGATCCAGGCTTCACCTTCCCACATCTCCATTCCTCGTCCCCAGTCACGTCTTCTGTGGCACTTCCTCTCTTACCCTAACCACCCAGTTAGGTCAGGACATCCCTGACCACCTGGCGCCAGGTCATCAGGGACCAGTCATAGGCTTAGAAGTCTGCACAACTCCCTTCACTTTAGACCAGCCAGCCCCTCTCTCTCCCTCTAGCTCCCTGGGGATAGGTCACAAGCTAGAAGAACTCTCCACTGAGTACCTGTGCAGCCTTTCTCTGCCACTGAGCCACCCAAAAGCGGTTCCTCTCAAGTTAGGACCCCATCCTTACGACTGCCTGTGCAGCCCTTCTCTGAATTAGCCACCCTGAGCCAAGTCAGAGTCTCATTGCCCCTTTGTGGGTTCGTTAATTATATCAGCTCACACAATTCATGGAGACTATTACCTATACTCACAGTTACCATTTATTATAACCTGAAAGGATACATAAGAAGAGACACACCAGTCAAGGTCTGGGACAGTTCCTGGCATGAGGACTCCCTTGTCCCCAGGAACATGTCACCCTCCCCCATTCATGAATGTTCTTACCAAATCCAGGAAGCCCAGAAAGAGAGCTCCAAGGTCCAGGGCCCCTTAGTCATTGGGGCTTCAATGAATATGCATGGTCAATGAATATGCATGATTAACTGAATCTTGCCCTCTCCTTTCCTGAGGCCTGTTGCCAGGCATTTTCCAGACTCCCGTCAACCTGATTTTTTTTTTTTTTTCCCGAGAACACATTTACACACTTAAATTCTTGCCCTTGGACTGGCTAGCTATGTTTGTGGCAGGAGTGGCTTCCAAAGAGGGTGGAGGTCCAGTGAGTGACTCAGGCAAGATCGCCATATCGCAGGACCTCCATTTCTTCATAAGCCAAGCTGCCTCCTCCCAGGGCTTCCCCAGCTTTGCCGAGGGCTCTGCTTGGACCTGGCGATTTGGAACAACTCAAGTCCAAGCAATGGCAGCTGGAAGCAGGCCAGCGGGGTGGACAGCTGGGGGTAGGGGATCCCTCTGGATACCCAGCTGAGCATCTAGAGGCCTTGGGAGGGTTGGAATTTTCCAGGACCTGCCTGCAGGAGGAACGACCCTAGCCAAACTGCTACTCTGTGCAGGCACTCCTGGCACTGGCTGGAGGCAGCTCCAAACGCTCTTATGGGGAGGGCTTCCTGGGCCAGTGCCCAGCAGGGGGGATCCCACTGCTTCCCACAGGGCAGAGAAGGAAGGCAGAGCAGGACCTGATGGAGCAGCCGAGTGCACCAGCCTGGCAGGGGTACCGTGGGGCACAGCTGGGGCAAAAAAGCAACTCGACCCCATCTCCCATGCCCACAGGAAAGCAGAAAAAAAAGATGAGAAGAGAAAGAGAGCAAAGGAGATGGAGAAAGGGGAGGGAAGGAGAGAGGACAGCAGGCGTGGTGGATGGGGAAAGACAGAGAAGAGCGAGCCTCCCTGGCCATGGCCATTAACCATTAATAAGGGCCAGTGGTATGGCTGTTCCCTGAGAATATCATTACATACTACCTTGGCAAGCGAATGAATCTTTTCCTGTGAAATGGTCCAGGCTGCTTCTCCCTTCCCTAGACACAATATCCCACCAGGATTTGTCCTCATCCTGGCAGGAGAAGTATTTAGGTGACCAAGTAGCTATTGTAAATTCCCCGCCACCCAGATGGCATCTGCCACTTCTGTGCTGCCTCCCATGATGCCCCAGGTGGGGCTTCCACCCCTCTTCCTCCAGGAAGGCCTCCTAGATTACCCTCACCCCCACTGAGCACCCCCTTCGCCATTGGGGGCCCTACCACACTCCCTGTGGTTCTCACTGGGGACATATAGAGGGGTAGTGGGCTGGCCATTTCACGTCCATAGAATAGCCAGGCTTTCTTGATGATTCCCTCAGGGCTAGGAACAGTTCCGTTCCGAAGGCCTGACGCAGGATGTCCAAGCAGCTATCCCAAGCTCCCAGTCAGCATCCACTGATGGAATAACTCTTTCCTCTGTGTGTGTCTGACATACCAGGGGGCGGGGGTGGGAGGATGCAGAAGGAAGAGACTGAATCTTTCTCTCAGGCTGATGTAGTGGCATCATTGATGCGAGATTACTATTCAGTAGGTAGAGGAAGAAAATGATGCCGTCTACCATTTTCAGAGCCGGGGACCATGCCAGGTGCTTCACACACATGAGCTCATTGCATCCTGACTCTCCTGTTACTGTCCCTACTTTATGGTCAGGGGATGGGAGGCTCAGAGAGGTTCAGAAGTGGCCCAGGGTTGCACAGGTATAGGGTGGGCTGGCACTTATCAAGTGCCTCCTGTGTGCCAGGGAGAGGGGAGCGTGTCTGAACTCAGGTTAATAACCAGCCTCTCTCCTGGCAGAGTTAACTATCCCCTCTCCTCATTTTGCAGACCAAAAAACAGAGGCCAGTGAGTTCAATGACTACCCCAAGGTATCATGGCAAATTAGGGCCCACTCTGGGGCTACAGCCCAAGTGCCTGATTTGCAGTTCAGTTCTTCTTTCCCCACACTAGGGATGGCAAACATTTCGCCAGCCAACTCCCATCAGTTGGTCTGGCTGCCTGGAGCACTGGGCTAAGGAGGATTCAGAGACCGTGGAACAGAGCTTAGTGGGAAAGAGCACTGGGATGGATTAGCAATGTCTGCTGAAGGTGTGGGAAGGGGAATGAAAGCCTGTGTGCCCCAAGTCATTCCGGATTATACCCTGCTGGCCCCAAGCTAATCGATGTCTTCCTGCCCTAGTAGTTGAGAAGTCAATTCGATTTTCCTCAGGGGCCTTACAGAACTATTGGTTCCAGAGCTGCAGGTCTGAGGGTGGTCCCAGAGAGATCCAGGTGACTGGGAAGGCCACACTGCCAAGCAGTTATAAGTGGTGATGTCCCCAGTGCTCAAGGCTTTCTATACTTTGGGTTTTAGACTGAGCCACAGCAGAAAGGATGCTGGGGTTTCAATAAAACCTTTTCAGAGAACATCTTTTGGAGCTGGCCTATATTTCAAGGAAGAATTCCCCAGGGATCTGAATACGGCGGGGGGTCCAGGGTGGGGAGTGGCTACTCGAAATCTACAGAACCATTTTCCTAAGAGTCAAATTAAATGCAAGCTCCAGCTGCCTCTGGCTCCCAAACTACAACTTAGGGCCTCTTCTGTATCTCAAAGCTGCGATAATGAATTTTTCTCTGTGAAATCTGTGAAGGTGCTTCTCACCTACCCACTATGGTTGTTGGGGACACAGCCCAGGTCCTTACAATAATAGTGCTTATTACATCTGTGTTGAAGGAAGAAATGAATGAATGAAAAAAACACAGCATTTATCGGGATACTGGTTAGCTATGTTGACCATGTTGGTTAAAAAAGAGTTCATCTCCCAAAGTCCACCTTTCAGCCAAAGATTTAAAAAACCAAAAACCAAACCCGTTGCCACTGAGTCAATTCTGACTCATAGCAACGCTATAGGACAGAGCAGAACTGCCCCATAGGGTTTCCAAAGAGCGGCCGGTGGATTCAAACTGCCGACCTTTATGGTTAGCAGCTGTAGCTCTTAACCACTGTGCCACTAGGGCTCCAGCCAAAGATTAGACAGGCCTATAAAACAAACAATAACACACGTGAGGAACGTGCTTCTTAATTCAATCAAGTATGCGAGACCAAATGGGCAACACCTGCCCCAAAGCAAAGACGCGAAGGCAGGAAGGGACAGGCAAACTGGAATGAATGGACACACAGAACCCAGGCTGGAAAGGGAAAGGGGGAGAGTTCTGACACATTGCAGGGATTGCAACCAATGTCACAGAACAATTTGTTTATAAGTTTTTGAATGAGAAACTAATTTGCACTGTAAACTTTCCCCTTAAGTGCAATAAAATTTTAAAAAAGTTCATCTCCGAAATCAGTTTTCTAGTTCTGTTTGCTATTATTTGACAGGACTGAGGAAAGTTGAGTTCACAGATCTCACTGAGAGCAGAGAAATCTAGAAGTGAAAATGAACAAGAGTAAGAAAAACTAAAGACAGTAACAATAGTAACAATGGTAGTTGCCATGTGTTAAGCGCTGGCCTTGTGCCAGGGTCTGTGCTAAGTGATGCTTTATAAAAAGTCCAATTAATCTCTGCAACAATGCTCTCAGGTGTTATTAGCCCCATGCTGCAGATGAGGGGATGGAGGTTCAGAGAGGGTACATAACTTGCCCAAGGTCGCACAGCAGAAAGAGGCAGAGCTGGGGTTACTATTGCTGGCTTCTAAAGCCCCTGCTTCAACCCATCTGCCGTGGGGTTGGGCTGGCTGCTCTGGAGAGGGCCAGCCCCCTATCAGCAGGGAAGCTGGAACATCTACTCCAGGGATGGCATGGGCTGGGCGGGTCTTCACTCTGAACTGGATCCTGATCCAGGTTTTGGCGTCACTGAGAACCAGCTTTCTCCCAGGGGATTCAGGCTTTCTGAACTGCCAGAACCTTTATGACGTAGTGAAAAATGGTGGCACTTAGATCCACTGGCAACATGTTATCTATTGGCTTGTTGGCATGACGCTGGATTGCAGCTGGGAACAAATACATTCTACTGGAGTGGGGCAAAGGCCTCACAGCACAGGATGAAGGGTTCTCAGAGATAGATCACCCACGTCAGGAGTCACAATGTCAAATAAGGACAAAGGTCCCTGGGAGGGGGTGGTAAACTGGAACCACGCCTATCTTTTATCCCCAAAACCTTTGTTTGTTTACTGTTATCTAAGTATAACACACACATGGAAAAGTGCCCATGAGTATACAGAGAAACCAAACCTATTGCCATGGAGCTGATCCCGACTCATGGCCGTCTCACGTGCTACAGAGTAGAACTGCTCCATAGGATTTTCTTGGCTGTGAGCTTTACGGAAGCAGATGGTCAGGCCTTTCTTCTGTGGTGCCACTGGTGGGTTCTAACCACCAACATTTAGGTTAGCAGACAAGTGCAAAAAAAAGTCCCTATTTTAATAGACGGTTTAATGAATTTTCACAAACTTGAACACATTCATGTAACCAGTGCCTCCCAAGGCCTTCATGTCACAGCCATGAGTATGACTACATGCTGACTCCTGTGAGCCCTTCTCACATGGGTGGTCTTGGGGACCCCTGACACTGTAAAATCTCTGGATTCTTTATGTTGAATTTAAATGAAAAACTTCTAAAGGATGAATAAATCACATCTGCAGGTCAGAAGTGGCTTATGCGCAGCCAGTTTGGGGCTTCTGGGCTAGCTCGAGTCCCCCATCAGACAGACAGGCCAAGTGAGACCTAAGAAGGGACTCGCTGGCCACCAGGGACCGGTTGGCAGACCTGGGAAGGACCCAGGCTCTGTGCTCACAAGCTAGGGCTGCTTTCAGGAGGGTGCCATTGGTGGGAGAAGAAGTGGAAGGAATGAAGTGAAGTATCAGTTTCTAATGGAAGAATGTTTTCAATCTGATGTCGTATAAAAAAGACATTGGCTATGGAGCGGTCTACACTACACACAGTAATTTTATATGATAAATAGAAAGATGTCTCTCTGTTCACATCACCACAGTCCTGGTAGGACACCTCTGGGTGGTCACCTCTGAGTGCAAGGATTGTGGGAGATAAATGTTTTTCCTTCTTTTCAGTTGTCCATGTTTTTTTATTTGCACAGAATATATATTGCTTTCTTAATGTTGAAAGTTTTAAATATAGAATAGCACAGAGGATAATAAAACAGACATTTATATACGTATTACTTTTGCAGTTTGAAAAAAAAATCTATCAACAATAAATATTATGAGGGAAAAAAATCAATGTCCTCATCCAAATGAAATCTTGGGAAAAAGGACAACCTAATTGTTTTGCAAAAATGCCTCAAGCCACACTCCACTTGGAAAATACTCTGTGGAGCAGGCTGGGACCTCTTCCAAGGAACCTGTTTCTGGTGGGGCAGTTGCTACCTGGGGCGTGGTCACGAGGCCTGCGTGGATTCCTGCCCACCCAGGCCCACCAAGTGGAATCCCTGGGGGAGGGCCTAGATTTTTTTTTTTTTTAAATTGTACTTTAGATGAAGGTTTACCAAACAAATAGTTTCTAATTAAACAGTCAGTACACACATTGTTTTACGACATTGGTTAACACCCCCACGACATGTCAACACTATCCCTTCTCCACCTTGGAGGACCTTTTTTTTTTTTTGGGTGAAAATATACATAGCCAAAGTTACACCATTTCTAAAGTTTCTACATGTACAATTCAGTGACATCGATCACATTCTTCCAGCTGTGCTGTTATTCTCACTATCCTTTTCCAAATTATTCCATCACCATTATCTTCAACTCACTGCCCCCTCAAACCTTTTGAGTTGCTGTTGTCAATTTGATCTCACATAGATAATTCTTCTTTTTTTGTACGTTAGATGAAGGTTTGCAGAACAAATAGTTTCTCATTAAACAGTTAGTACACGTATTGCACTATGACAATGGTTAACAACCCACGACATGTCAACACTGTCCCTTCTCAACCTTGGGTTCCCTATCACCAGCTTTCCTGTCCCCTCCTGCCTTCTAGTCCTTGTCCCTGGACTGCTGTGCCTCATTAGTCCCATTTTGTTTTATGATGCTGTCCAATCCCTGGCTGAACGGTGAACTTCAGGAGTGACTTTATCACTGAGCTAAAAGTGTGTCCAGGGGCCACACTCTTGGGGTTTGTCCAGTCTCTGTCAGGCCGATAAATCTGGTCTTTTTTTTGTGAGTTAGAATTTTGTTCTACCTCCTTTTCCAGCTCTGTCCAGGACCCCCTATTGTGTTCCTGGTCAGAGCAGTCAGTGGTGGTAGCTGGGCACCATCTAGCTGTACTGGACTCAGTCTGGTGGAGGCCGTGGTACCTGTGGTCCATCAGTCTTTTGGACTAATCTTTTCGTTGTATCTTGTTCTATTCATTCTCCCTTGCTCCCGAAGAGGTGAGGCTAGTGGAGTATCTTAGATGGCTGCTCACAGGCTTTTAAGACCCCACGTGTTTTGTTTTTTTTTAAATTTTTTTTTATTGTACTTCAGGTGAAGGTTTACAGAACAAATAGTTTCTCATTAAACAGTAGTACACGTATTGTTTTATGACATTGGTCAACAACCCCACAACATGCCAACCTTCTCCCTTCTCGACCTTTTTTTCCGTGAAAATATACATAGCCAAAGATACACCATTTCAAAATGTCTACATGCACAGTTCAGTGACATTGACTACGTTCTTCCAGTTGTGCTGCTCTTCTCACTTTAGATGAAGGTTTACAGAACAAAATAGTTTCTCATTAAACAGTTAGTACACATGCTGCCCTATAGATACTGTATTTTTTTAAATCATCATTATTATTTATTTCTAAAACTTTTTCATCATCCCGAACAAAAACTCTGTACCTCTCAAACAATAGCTGCCCATTTCCCCCTCCTCCCCAGCTCCTGGTAACCACCAATCTACTTACTATCTCTAAGCATTTGCTTATTCTAGATACTTCATGTAAGTGGGATCATGCAATACTGGTCCTTCTGTGTCTGACTAGTTTCACTCAGCACAATGTTTCCAGAGTTCATCCATGTCGTCACATGTATCAGCACTTCATTCCATTTTATGGTTGAATAATATCCCACTGTATGGATGTACCACATTATGTTTATCCATTCATCTGTTGATAGACACTTGGGTTACTTCCACCTTTTGGCTATTGTGGATAGTGTGGCAATGAACAAGGTAGATGCTGTACTTTTAAAGTTCCCAGGTGATTCTGATGGTTTACTGGATTTGCGAACCAGTATCCCAGGGTTTCATGAAACCCAGTTTGAAAAGGCTTTCTCCACCTAATGGTTGTTCTGTTCCTGTTGACTTGGATCCTGGTCTGTGCCTCCAGCCCAAGCATGAACCTGGTTCTGAGACCCTGCCTCTAGCCACACTAGGGAGGGGAGCTGTCACCCCCAGGGAGCTAAGTGAGAAAGACAGGGACAGCTGCAATGTGCTTGAGCAATCCAAAGTGGCCATCACCTCTATCAGCAAGGCCCAACTAGCCCTTGCACGTGGAGGGCTCTTGGCAGCAAACCAAAGTGCCTTTCCTACATAGTGTGCTATCATTGTGTTTTATAGGGACAGCGCATGGCTCAGGCAGGCTGTGACCAGCCCAAGGACACCCCTCTAGTCATATGGGCAGGACTGTGACCCAAGGTCCTCTTCCCACCACCTTACAGTGATGCAAGTCCTTTACTTGACAGGACATCTTGAAGGGTGCTTAGGCTTACGGGGTAGAAAGGCCCTGGCGCCCCCCTTCGCCAGTCCTGTCCCTGAGGTGATAGACTACAGACAGGTGGTTATCACCTCTAAAAGGACCACTTTCCCCAAGCCCTGGAGAAGCATCTCCTGGGGGTGGAGCAACAGAGGGAGGGGCGAAGAGGCCCCATGTCCCAACCCACAGCTGTAACTAACTTCCCACTCCCCCAATCCTCCTTTCAGGCCCAGCTTCGCCTGTGTCGTGGAAAAGACCTGCTCAGAATTCACAGCTGCTCAGGGGCTCATGAATTATGCACAGGCGCCAGATCAATCCTTCAGCACCCTGTCAGGGTGGAATCAAAGGCCCCCAGTGGCTGGCCGACAGCTTTCTGCGTGGAGATGTGGGCTTTCAAGGCCCTCTGCTGAGCGCCCATTTGCTGTGAGTTGGTGGAGGCCTGGTGGCTCTCTGCTCCCTACCCCTCCCAGATGCCTCCATCTCTCTGTTTCTTTGCCAGAAGCAGATTTGACAAATGTCTTTAAAGGCAGGGGAGGGGAACAACAAAAAGCCCCGGCCGGCCAGAGTGTTCTGAGCACATTCCAAGATGCTTTGTGTTAATAATTGATGCCAGCACCATGTTTGTCATGAGAAGGTCACCTTGGGTGGGGGACAGCTTCAGCCAAGACATCACAAGCCTTCTGTGGAGCTGATGAGACGGCCCTCCTTGTCCAGGCCACCATTCTGGTGCCAGGCATGCCTGCCCACGAGGAGGTGGCAGTCTCGCTCCTCAATAGGATGCTCTGTTCGGTCAGGTCTTGTCCTCCAACAGATGTATCAGTGGAAGTGGGCAGTGTCTTAGTCATCTAGTGCTGCTATAAGAGAAATACCACAAGTGGATGGCTTTAACAAAGAGAAATTTATTTTCTCACAGTCTAGTAGGCTCCAAGTCCAAATTCAGGGTGTCAGCTCCAGGGGAAGGCTTTCTCTCTCTGTTGGCCCTGGAGGAAGGTCCTCGTTGTCACCAATCTTTCTCTGGAGTAGGAGCTTCTCTGTGCAGGAACCTCGGGTCCAAAGGATGCACTCTGTTCCCAGCACTGCTTTCTTGGTGGTATGAGGTCCCCACTCTCTGCTTGCTTCCCTTTCCTTTTATCTCTTGTAAGATAAAAGGTGGTGCAGGCCACACCCCAGGGAAACTTCCTTTACATTGATCAGGGATGTGACCTGGGTAAGGGTCGTGTTACAATCCCACCCTAATCTTCTTTAACATAAAATTGTAATCACAAAATGGAGGACAACCACACAATACTGGGCATCCTGGCCTAGTCAAATTGATACACACATTTTTTGGGGGACATAATTCAATCCATGACAGGCAGGGTGTGGTGCGTGGGCACCACAGCCTTCTGGGATAAGCTGGAGGGCATGTGAGATGAACCGGGTAGGGTGAATGTATTGCTGCTGTAACAAATGACCACAAACTGTATTGTTAGAAACAACAAAAATCTATTCCCTCACAGTGTGGAGGCCAGAAGTCCGAAATCAAAGTGTCAGCAGAATGAGTTCCTTGTGGGGCCCCGGGGGAGAGTCTGTTCCATGCCTCTCTCCTAGCTCAGGTTGTAGCTGTTGTTGTTGTTAGGTGCCGTTGAGTAGCAACCCCATGTGACTGAGTAGAACTGCCCCATAGGGTTTGTTTTCCAGGCTGTAATATTTATGAGCGCAGATAACAGGTCTTTCTCCTGCAGAGCTGCTGGGTGAGTTTGAACCACTGACCTTTTGGTTAGCAGCCTACATCCTTGGTGTTCCTTGGCTCGTGGCTGCATCACATCATCTTCACATGGCCTTGTCCCCTGTGTCAGTGTGTCTTCTTTTCTGTCCCTTATAAGGACACTCGTTATAGATTTATGGACCACCCTAAGTCAGGATGGACTCGACGGTACCTAACAACAACAGCTAATCCAGCATGATCTCATTTCCACATCTGCAAGGACCCTTATTTCAAATAAGGTCACCTTCTGAGCTTCTGGGTGGACAAATCTTTTGTGGGCCACCATTCAACCCACAGCAGGAGATGCGGCAGCATGAGGAACAGTAGGGTCAAGTCTGCCCAGGCCTGATGGCTCCTGTGACCTCCTCATCTCAGGGCTCAGCTGGGCCCCAGACTGGCCCAGGACGGAGCCCCAGGACTGCCAGAAGAGCACCTCTGGGAAATACTCCCTGGGCTTCCTGCAGCAACCCACTGTCCCCAAGTTCCAGCTGCCATGGGTTGGACGTGATGTCCTGGCCTCCATTTAACAGATGAAGAAAGTGAAACTCAGAGAGGAAAGTGACTTCTCCAAGGTCCCACAGCCAGGGAGTGGCCTCTGGGTCAAGATTGGTGTTAGGGTGACTCAGGTGCTGGGCTCAGTGCACCATCCATCTGTAAGGGGCATTGTCTGCCATGCTGCTTCTAGCTGCCCCCCCACCAGCCCCATCTCACCTCTCTTATAACCCCCGCTCCAGACCATCCCTCTGGTCTCCTCTTAGCCTAAGGGTTCTCAATCCTGCTGCACATTAGGATCTCCAACCCTGGAAATTCAGATTTAATTTGAACTGGGTGGGTGAGACAGGTATTATAACTGTTAAAAGCTTCCCAGGAGATTCCAATGCACTCCTAAGGTAGAGACCCACAGATTCCTCACACTCCCTCCCGCACAGGCTGTTCCGTCTGCCTAAGATGCTGTCCCCCACCCCTACCCCAACCTAGTTATCTACTATTGTTTGGCCTGACCTCTGCTCAGTGGTCACTGTCTCTGAAAGGCTGTCCTAGCCTCTCTTGCTGGGTCTTCACTCCCTATTAAATGCATAATGTACTGTTCCCTCACTGGACTCGGCCTGGCTGGGTGTTTCTGTTTATATATGTGATAGTTTGTTTTATGTCAGTCTCTTTTTTTATCAGATAGAATGCCTTAGGACATAAGTAATAGAATATCCAGTGAAAAGTGGTTTTAACAATAAGAACTTATTCTTCTCACATAATAAGAGACTCAGGGTTGGTTCAGCAGCTCAGTGACAGCAGCAAGGACCTAGCATTTCATTGTTTCCCTTTTCTCACTGCCATGTTGGCAGCGCCTCACGTCATGGTAACAAGATGGCTGCTGCAGCTCCAAGCATCAAATCTTCTCACGATAAAGTCACAGGGAAAGAGGGAAGAATGCTGCTCCCTACTTGTTCTTCTTGTTAGTGAGGTAAAACTTTCCCAGAGACCCCCAAAAGATTTCTCAGGTCCCAATTGCCAGAACTGGGCCACCTGCCCAGCAAAGGCATCTGGGAAGCAGGTTTGGCATTGTTCGTCTCTACTTTGGGAGATGGGCTCTGACAACTGAAAAAAGAGAGGAGGGAGGTATGTCTTATAGATGGGCAACCTTGTGTCCCAGCCTCCCCAGCTGTGAAGTGCAGACTTAATTAGGGGAGACCCTGTGTCTAAATTTGCACAGCCTTATAACCCCAGTGTCTGGCAAGGACTTGGCACATGGTAGGTGCTCACCAAATATGGGTTAATTGTTTTTCTGGCACACAGCCAATTCTCCAATCAGCCCCAAGCTCCTTTAGAGCAGGGGAGACCCCTGTCATGCTCTTAGCCCCCCTCTCCAGGGCCCTGCACTCCGGAGGGGCTACTGCCATTTGTTCCACTCAGGGTGTGCTGTGAGTGGACAAAAGGAAGCACAAGCTTCAGATGAGCTGTGTAAGGTTCACGCAACAGCCTCCCCTTCTGCAACAGTCAGGGTTATTGGGTTATGAGCAACGAAAAGCCACTCTGGCTAATTTCAGGAAAATCTGATGGAAAGAAATGGGCTCACAGAATCAAACGCAAAGATGAAGAAGGCAGTGGTGGCATGGGCGGGTGGGAGGCAGCTCCAGGAGCCTGGGGAGAAGGAGAAGGTGCTCAACCATTGTTCAGCCTTTGAGCCACTCAGCTCAGGAGTCAATATTCCAGGGAGCGGGTGTCTGGCTGGCATGGAATGGGGCTTGTGTCCATCCCTTGACCAGGGCAAGGGGTGCCTCTAGTGACAGTCCTTCTGAGATAGTCTGAGATAGAATATATATGTCTGTGTTGGGGGGGTGTCCCAAAACAACATCAGGGAGCTGCTTCCAGAAGAAGGCAGGACGGATCCTAGGCCAGCAAACACAGCCAGGGCCCATGCAGGGGGAGGACAAACAGTGCTTGGAAGCCCGTCTGCTCCAGAGTCTGAACTTGAGGACACCCGCTGGCTGGAGCTCCACGGGCATTTGCCAGGCCAGTGGCACGAGTCCCTGGAGACCTCTGCAAACTACTGGCTGGACTAAAACTATTCGTTGGGCCTTGTACCCCGACCTCTTCTGCCTGCTGTAAGAAAATGTAGCTGCCTGTTCTCTGCACACCTGTGGGTGGTGTGGGTGAAGTGGGACCTAGGGTCTCCAATCTGATAGACTTAATCAGATTCAACAATTTAAACCATCACTTTGGCCAAATGGTCTTTCAGAGTTCCAGACCCTCCCCGTGCTCTCCCCAGCATGATGTCTTGGGGTTTAGGGGATGTGGTGGCAGGAGAGGGGAGGGGTCTGCAGGGCACATGGTGCCCCTGGGTCCTCCCTTTTCTCTGCTGGGGTGTGGCTGCACTGGGGTCTCCCAGAACTGAGCATGATTAGGTGCGGCTACAGTTAAGGTTTCGGAGTGATCTCTGGCAGGCCTGGCCCCCTTCCCCAGGCCCCTCTGTGTCTCCTCCATGTCCTCCATGTGGGTCCTGCCCACCACCAACCACTCACAGCCTATGCTGCAAGGTCCTCTTCCCCTCTGTCATGTGGATCCCACAAACTCTCAGTTTGTTGCCTTCTGGCTAGGTGGGATTTTCAGCATTCCACCTGGGCCACATAGGAACTTGTTTGGGGAAAGCTTACTTTGGCCCTTCCCAACCACAAGATGCTGCAAGTTTCGTCTGCTATGGCTAACCCCAGGTTGCTGGGGGGAGGGGAAGGAGAGACCTGCCTGGGAGGTGATCTCTTTACAGAGTCCCAAACATGAACCTGAACAAAAATCTTCCTGTTCCTACTGAACCTGGCATTCCTCTGGGTTAAAGCCTAGAGAGGGGACATGGAGACACAAGAAGCTCACCTCCTACCTCTCCTCTGCCTCTCTCTACCTCCTTCTCGTCCCTGTTTACCTGGAACTTTCCCTAGTTTGCCCAGGCAGGAAGGGTGGGCTTCAGACTTTCCACTTACTTCCTCTTCATCATCAGGAGAGAATGCAGGGATGGATTAGCAATGCCTACCATGAAATGGCAGTGAGGAGGGCAGTCTGTGTGCTACTTATTTGCCACCTGGGGTATATCCATTTCTGGCTATGAGACATGTCTGGCCATGTCTTGCTGGGTAGGAGTGAGGGCCCTCCTGGGAGAGAACACACCCGAAGGAAGCAGACAGGTGACTAGCCTGACTCAGTCACAAAGCCTCAGTGGCCCCAGGCAGAGATACCATTCTGAGTCAGACTGTTACTTAATTTATTCTCAGGTCTAACTCCTCAAAGATTCATACCCATGTCTAGAGACCAGGGAAGATATAAGCAAAAACTGAAAGAGCAATTTCATTAGAACCTCCAAAAGATCTCAAGGGGCCAGGTAATATTCCTTTGGGATCTCTTCAACAGAATGTAGTAAGGGAGCATATCCCCACCTCTCCATCACTCTGACAGCAGCAGTGACACTGAGGGGCTCAGCAGGTGTATCTGGAGTAGGAACCAGTCTGCAGGAGTGGCAGTGGGGTCTGGCAGGAGGAGACATGGCAGTGGCCAGAAGTTCTGGAGGACTCAGCGATATTCTGGGGGATGGACCAGGGCAAGAGAGAAGAACAGAAAACCAAGCATGTGTGAGTCCCTCTGAGATTTTCTTGGAGGCTCCCAGAAGTCCTTGGGGCAGGGGAAGACTCTTCAGGGAGTTGGGGTTCTATGTCAGTGGCGAGGAGCCCAGAAAACAAAGGTGGGGCTGGTACTGTGACCCTACTTGTACTTCTGGCTGGTAAAGCCTGGGGAAACATCCTTCCTTTGGAGACACCAAGGTACATAGGAGCAAACTAGGTCATGGCACTAGGAAGCACAGAGCCAGGATTTGAACTGGGGCTGTCTGTGGCCTTGGTTCCTGTAACTAGGGCTGCAGAGTCCTGCGTCAGTCTTACCTGTGACCTGATATCAACATTCTTTTCAAGTCAGGGTAAGGTGCCTGATTCGGGAGTTCACAGCATGAGGTCACCCTAGAGGTGAGCCATACACATGTAAATAGTAAAGGAAATGTATGTGGGACTTTGGGATTCACTGATTAGCTCAGACAGAGAGCAGGTGCTGGAGATCATAGAGAAGGGGAGACCCTGTGCACTGTGATGATCTAGGGGTGTAAGAGGTGAGCTAGGGATGGGGGCGCTTGGCTAGGCTGCCCCTGCTGCAGGACACCATCAGCAGGAGACACTGTTGATAGGCTGGAGGGCAGAACACTTGGAAAGTCCCACCAAGAATCTAACCTTGATGGCTATTCTCCATCAGACCCCAAGGTTATCTGCCTTTTGGTGGGAATACGATTCTCATTAATTTTTACTCACTTCTTTTGATGACTGCTCCTCTTTGCACCCTGCCAAGGATGTTAGTCTCAGCGTTCAGGCGCTTCTACGCAATGCTGGTCTGCGGACGTGGTGCGCGCTCCCGCCAGCAAAGCATCCATCATCGCGTGCAAACCGCTTGCCTCCTAAAGGCCACATTATGAGAAGATGCCAATAAGTGTATTTACATTTGTTGTGCTCCATCAAGGCAGCCACGCAGGAGCATCTGCTGAATCTGGACTTTCCTTCAACATTCCAGTCTGTTCCTCGATCTCTCTTTATTGATTGCAGATTGAGTCCGTTTTCAGGAGCCAGTCAGGGATGTGTTGGTGGGGTGTTTTTTTCTTCTAATTTTCTGTATCAGGTTTAATTAAAACAAGGTGTGCCTGACCCTGTCAAATCATATCAAAACAGGTCTCTCTGCTGCATGAGGAAAAACATCAGCATAAATTATTGATTAATCTTCATTGAAACTAATCTATCAATGACTTTCTCCAGCTGGGTGGACCTGGGGAGACTTTAGATGTTTCAGTGCAAACAGCATTTGAAAGCTCCTTTTCAAAGAGATCTGAGACTCATTCAATAGCAATAGCTTCAGCAGCCAGTGGAGGGTGAGGAGGGGGATATCCCTCAAATCCTAAAGTGCAGCCATTCACTTTGGCCCGAGTTCAACAGTGCCTACAAACAGTGTCTACAATGCATCTGGACACTGAGGTCCATCTGGTCCCTGCTCCGTGGGGGAGAGAGGGATTTAAAGCTCAGTGGGGGGGGGGGGGTAGGGGTAGGCAAAGACAGACACATACACAGGAGATGCAGATACAATTTGGCAAGTGCTATGTATGATAGAGGTATAAGGAGCCCTGGGGGTGCCTTGGTTAAGCACTTGGCTGCTAACTGAAAAGCTGGAGGTCCAAACTCACCCAGCAGCTCCGTAGGAGAAAGACCTGGAGACCTGCCTCTGTAAAGATTACAGCTTAGGAAACCCTATGGGGAAGTTCTACTCTGTCACATGGGGCTGCTGTGAGTCAGAATCAGTTTGACGGCATACGACAACAAGAAGATCGAGGTGTATGTGAAGTCACATTGATAATCATACAGAAACCTATTGTAATCCCATGCAGGTCTAATTTGGTTTAAACCAAATTGGAGAAGATATCAGGAACACCTTTATGCCAATAAATTTGAAAATTATGTGAAATAGACAAACTATTTGAAAAACACAATTTACTAAAACTGTTACAAGAAAAAAAAATCTATTAAAGAAATTGAATCCAAAATTAAAAACTATACAACAAACTCCAGGCCCAGATGGCTTCACTGGTGATTTCTATCAAATATTCAAGGAAGAAGTAATCCTAATTTTACACAAAATTTCCCAGAGAATACAGAAAGAAAGGACACTTCCCAGCTAATTTTATGATGCTAGGATAAGCTTAATACATTACAATGAAAGAATTATGAAACAATCTTTCTCATGAAAATAGATGCAAAAATGCTTAACAAAATATAAGCAAATCAAATAGAGTGCTATATAAAAAGAATAACACATCACAACCAAGTAGGGTTTATTTCAGGAAGGTAAAGCTGGTTTAACATTCAAAAATCAATCATATGGTGAAGTCACTTCTGAGGTTCACTGTTCAGCCGGGGATTGGAAAGCCCCATAAAACAAAACGGGACTAATGAGGCACAGCAGTCCAGGGACAAGGACTAGAAGGCAGAAGGGAACAGGAAAGCTGGTAATAGGGAACCCAAGGTTGAGTAAGGACAGTGTTGACATGTAGTGGGGTTGTTAGCCATTGTCATAGGGCAACATGTGTACTAACTGTTTAATGAGAAACTATTTTGTTCAGTAAACCTTCATCTAAAGTGAGAATAGCAGCACAACTAGAAGAGCATAGTTGATGTCACTGAACTGTGCATATAGAAATTTTTGAAATGGTGTATCTTTGGCTTTGTATATTTTCACCAAAAAAAAAAAAAAAGAGAAGGGAGAGGGTTGACATGTCATGGGGTTGTTAACCAATGTCATAAAACAATATATGTACTACTGTTTAATGAGAAACTATTTGTTCTGTAAACCTTCACCTGTAATACAATAAAAAAAAAGTAAAAAAAAAAATCAGTCATAACATAAAAAAGGAGTAAAATCATACGATCATCTCCACCAATGCAGAAAAAGTATTTGATAGAACACAATTTATGAAAAAAATCTTAGAAAATTAGAAATAGAAGAAAACTTCCTTAACTTGATAAAAGATATCTACTAACAATCTACAGCAACCATTATACTTGATGGTGAATTATGAAAACTCTCCTGCGAGACTGGAAATGAAACAAGAATTCCCACTAATATCAACTTTTATTCTACATTGTATTGGAAGTCCTTGCCAATGTAATAAGGCAAAAAAAAAAAAAAAGATAAGTAAAATGCATATGGACTGAAAGAAAAAAATGAAATTGTCATTATTTTTAGGTGATATAATTGTGTACACTGATAATCTAATAGAATCTACAAACTATCAGAATTAATAAGTGGATTTAACAAGACTGCTGGATACAAGGGAAGTATATCCTTTTCTCTATCATAGAACAAACAAATACAAAAATGAAATAGAAAATAACATTTACAATAGCATCAAGAAAAAAAAGTCAAATACTGAGGAATAAATCTATGGGAAGATATACAAGACCTCTACATTGAAAACTTTAAAACATTTATAAGAGATATTAAATGTGACCTAAATAAACACAGGGATATATGATGATCGATACATATGTTCTTTAAAAACTGTATTTTCTTGTTGTTGTTGGGAATATACACAGCAAAACATACACCAATTCAACTGTTTCTACCTGTAGAATTCAGTGACACTGATTACATTCTTCGAGTTGTTCAACTGCTTTCACCCTCTTTTTCCAAGTTGTTCCTCCCCCATTAACATAAACTCACTGCCCTGTAAGCTTCCTATCTTTCGAGTTGCTGTTGTCACTTAGGATGATCAGTATTTTAAAGATGTCAGATGACAGAACTATAGAGATTGAGAACAAACTAGTGGTTGCCAAGGGCTAGGATGTATGTAACTATAAAGGGGTAGCACAAGGGATTTCCTTGGTGGTGATAAAACACTTCGGTATCATGACTGTGCTGGTGGTTACGTGAATCTATACATGGGATTTGTTTCTTTTTTTGAGGACTAAGGTGTGCCTGACCCGAGCCATGGTATTTTCAATCACCTCATATGCATTCGTGAGCTAGACAGTGAATAAGGAAGACCGAAGAAGAATTGATACCTTTGAATTATAATGCTGGTGAAGAATATTGAATATATCATGGACTGCCAGAAGATGAACAAATCTGTCTTGGAAGAAGTACAGCCAGAATGCTCATTAGAAGCAAGGATGGCGAGACTTCGTCTCACGTAATTTCGACATGTTATCAGGAGGGACCAGTCCCTGGAGAAAGAGGTCATGCTTGCCAAAGTAGAGGGTCAGCGAAAGAGAGGAAGATCCTCATCGAGATGGACTGACACAGTAGCTGCAATGATGGGCTCAAGCATAGCAACAATTGTGAGGATGGTGCAGGACTGGGCAGTGTTTCATTTTGTTGTACATAGGGTCACTATGAGTCAGAAGCAACTCGACAGCACCTAACATACATGGGATAAAATCACATAGAACTACATACACACACACACAGAGCATGTAAAAACTGGTGGCCTAAATAAGGTTTGCAGCTTACAGTCTAGTTAATAGTATTGTACCAATGTTAATTTCCTGGTTTCAATAGTGTATTATAGTTATGTAAGATGTCATCATTGGGGGAAGCTGGGTGAAGGTTATAGGGGGACTGTACTATTTTTGCAACTCCCTGTGAATCTATAATTATTTCAAAATAAAAAAATTTTAAAAGTGAATAATTTTTGATTCAGTAATCCCATTTTTGTGATTTTAGCCTAAGGAAAAATTAAAAATGTACTCAAAGGTTTAGCTAAAAGATATTTGCCAAGCAATGCTTTTAGTAGTGAAAAAGCAGAAACAACCTACATATCTAATAGTGCGAGGTTGGTGGAGTAAATTGGGGTGTATCTATATGGTTGAATATTAGATAGTCATTTAAAAAGATGTAAAAATATGTTTATTAGCTTTAAACGATGCTCACAATATGCTGGTAGGTAAAACAGCCAGTTATAAGATGCTATGTAATTATATTACCTCATTTTTGTTTTAAAAAAAAAATCTGTATCTATATCTGAAAGGGTTTGCACCCGAATAGTATTTGTTTATCTCTGAGTGTTGTGATTATGAGGAATTTTTATTTCTTTGTGTTATTCTTTATTTCCTGCTTTTAAAAAATAATGAACATGTATTACTTAGGCAATAATTTTTTTAAAATTATTAAACAGAGAACGTTATTGCACGTTTTCCCACTGCCTTTAGGAAAACTGTGAAGAGAAACTCCAACAACTGACAAAGAGTTCTTCCCTATAAGCAACAGAGATCACTCCTAGCTGATCTGAACAGAAAATGAATACATTATAAGGGTACTGGGGCTCTCAGACTCTCCAGAGGCCAGAGAACCCAGCTTAGAGCCTGTGATGCGAGAAGCAAAGAACAAAAATCACATGGCAGAACTGGTTTAGTAAAGACACTCCTGCTGTTCTCACTGGGCACTAGACACTGTAGGAGCCCCTCATGACCACTGCCACCGTGCCCTGCTATGCCACCTGGAGCATTGTCACACTCACCTTTGGAGGGCCCTCATCCATCACCAAAACAGGTTCCACATGGTCCTTGTTTCTCATCACTCGTCTCTGGTCCAAGGTCGGGGAGGGTTCTGCCCACAGGCAGTGTGGGACATGTATGTAAATCTGACACGTTTGGCTTTGACAGTGGAAGGGGGATCTGCCTTATAAGGTGGAGGCCTTCACACACCTGAGAAGGGGGCTTAGGTGCTCCATGACCAAACAAAATGGCACTCTCAGTCCTTAAGGGCAGGGATCAGAAAACTATGGCCATAGGCCAAATGCAGCCTGCCACCTGTTTTTGTGTAACTCACCAGCTAAGGATGGTTTTTACGTTTTTAAAAGGAGTTAAAACAATCAAAAGAAGAATATTTTTGACATATGAAAATTACGTGAAATTAAAATTTCAGTGTTCATAAATAAAGTTTTATTGGAACCCAGCCATGTTTATTTGCTTACATATTGTCTATGGCTGCTTTCGTGCTACAATGGTAGAGTTGAGCAGTTATGATAGAGACCTATGGTCTGCAAAGTCAAAACTATTTACTGTCTGGCTTCTTATAGAATGTTTTCCAACCCCTGACCAAGAACAACAAGGAGAGAGACTCTCACCAGCCATGTCCTTGTTCATGTTCACATTCATGTTCACTGCTTCTGGTTCTGAAGAGACAAGATGAGCTTGTGGGCTCAGGCCCAAGACAGGAGGTGTGACAGTTTCCCAGACTGGAACCAGGTCTTCATCTTCTTGAGCTGCTATAAGCATGTCTCAGCTAATTCTCTTGGCCTCTGCTTTTCATACTGCCTCTTATCCAAACTCCTGATACCCACTTTTCTGGAGCTTGTCTCTCCAGATCCTAACTTTTGTCCTTCTGCAGTTTAGGATCCTCATAGTTCCAGCTTGCTTATGGCTCTTCCCAGCCCCACACTCCACCTCATAATTCCCTTTCTCTGCATCTTTTCAACTCAGCTCCCTCTGGTTGGTCTGGGCTCTAGTTGGCCCAGCCTATTTCACACCAAGCCCCCTGGTGTGGGCCACTGATGAGCAAGGGTCTGGCCACTCTTTGTCTCCTCAACTGTGGCCAAGATGGGAGCCATGAGGAACATGGCATGGACACCTAAGCTGCTCACACATGGGGGGAGTTTCCTTGAGAAGACGCTGGGGGATTTGTAGATACCATGATGGTCTAAGCAAACCACAGACTGATGCAGACCAGTGATGCATGCCATGCACACACTGATGCACATTAGAGGAGATGGGGAGAGGCTGTGCAGGCCTGTTGACCATGTGTCAAGCTCCCTTACTGTACTGAGCCATGTACTCCTCATCACAACCTTGGGAGGGAGAATGGAAGACTGGCCGAGCTCATCTCCCTTTCCTCTTGGGCACAGAGTTGGAGGAGGTTTCCCAGTTTCCTTTGCAGTTCAGTGGAGCCGCATGCTATGGAATGTATGTGAAAATGATACATGTCACTTCCAGAACTGGCCCATAAAAACCTGCTGTGTAGGGAACACAGTTATGGATACTTCTTAAACATAACCAAATACCTCCTGAGAATGGTTTTCTGGGTTTGAAGGCTTAGGACCATAGTCTCGTGGGACATCTCAGTTAATTGGCATAATATAGTTCATAAAGCATATGTTCTACATCCCAGTGTGGTGAGTAGTACCTGGTGTCTTAAAAGCTTGCGAGTGGCCATCTAAGACACATCTATTGGTCTCTACTAGTCCAGAACAAAAAAGAAAGAAGGAAACCAAAGACTGAGAGGAGAAAGTAGTCTACAGGACTAATAGTCTACACAAACCATGGCCTCATCTATCCTGAGATCAGAAGAACTAGATGATGCCTGGCTACCACTGCTGACAGTTCTGATCAGGGCCACAATAGATGATCCTGGTAGAACGGGAGAAAAATGTGGAACAGAACTCTTAAAACGTCCAGATTTACTGGACTGGGCTGAAATTAGAGGACTCCTGAGATACACTTTAAACCTTAAACTGTAATTATCCCTCAAGGTCACCTTTCAGCTAAACAGCAGATTGTTTCATAAAATAAAGAATATCACCTGTGAGTAACAAACTCCTTTAAAAAATCATCTACATGAGACCAAATGGTCGAAAATTACTCTAAAGCAAAGATAAGAAGGAAAGGAAGCAGGGAAACTAGAGTACTGGAAATGGTATGACCAGAATGAAATGAAACGAGGATGACATATTGTGAAAAATGTAACCAATGTCACTGAATAATTTGTGTAGAAATTGTTAAATAGGAACCTAATGTGCTGTGTAAACTTACACCTTAAAGACAATAAAATATTATCTAAAAACAAAACACAAACAAAAACCTCCTGTGTGATCCTCCCAGCTTTCTCATCCCCAGCATCTGCCAGCTAGGCATTGACACCTAGGCAACCTTAGAAATTACACACAGAAAATTGCAGAGCATCTCTGAGCCTGGATCTCTGAGTCACTATGTGGAGCAGAGCCCCTCATGGCTGCTGATTGCATTTTTATCAGTGTGGAGGATTAAAGATGGTCAAATTTTGTGAACTTTTCCCACTCAAAGGAGGGGCCTCCTCCCCTTTAAATCTCAGTGGACTTGTTACTGCTTCACCAATAGAATATGGTGGAAGTGATACTGAGTCAGTTTCTGGACCCACTTCCACTTCCTGTCTCTTGGCACACGCACTCATCGAGTGCTGAGCTGCTATGCAGAGTTGACTACCCTGCTGGAGAGACCCCGTGGAGAGGGAAGGGAGTTGCCCAGGTGTCCATGCCAAGGCATGGACAGGTGAGTGAAGTCATCGGGACCAGAAATTCAACCCACCACGAGGCTCAAGTCGATGCTGGCCGGGAAATGGAGAAGTGGGCGGCTTCAGGCTGAAGCAGAAATGTTGGTGGAACTCCCCTGAGGTTCTACTCTTATTATGTTCGTTTTTGTGGGATGGCCACATTCCCGGCTTGATATTTCATCCGTTTGACAATGCTAAGTTCCCTTCCCACTAGGTGAAGTGAGCTGTGGGGTCCTCTGCCTGCTCCCAGTGGGCCCTGGACCTCCCGATAATCTCTGTTGTCTCCCTCTTGGCTTTGGTTTCCTCCCCAGAGCCCTCCTCTCTCCCCAGGGCTTGTCTGTCCCCACTGCGTTCCTCCTGCCATCCTCGCAGAGGCCAGCGCCTTTGAGCACCTAAAGATTTCCAACCCTGCCCTATGGCAGCCCCACCGCAGTCCCGTGGCCTGGGCCATCACTCCTGAGAAGGACCAAAGGTGTTGCCAACCCCGTTCCTCCTGTACAGAGCAGGAGCGCTAAGAAGTTTCCAGGCAGCTGGCAGACTCGTCAAGGGAAGCTTCAGAGAGAAAATCAAGCTCTGTAGGGAGATGCAGTCTTTACAGATAAAGGTCTTTTTAGCTGGAAACTTCTCTAGAAGAAAGGCTGCATCAAGCCTGAGTGGGGTGTCACATAGTAGGGGGCGGAAGTTCCTCTGGGAAGAGGGGAAGAAACCCCAGAAAGGTTTAAAGGGCCCTCCACTGGCTGTGGGCAGCTTCTCCTACCAGAAGAGCCTGTGCAAGTGCAACAGTGACTAAGGATTTGCAATTCGCGACCTTCAGCTTCTCAAAGTGTAAAAGCAAACCTTTCTGCTTAAATGGCTGTGTCTTCCTTTTAGTCGGAGACAATCCAAACTTTGGATGGTGTCCGGGTTTCCTCTCCCTCGCCGGCCATCTACCCCTCAGTGCATTGGACCCTTTGCAGGGGTGTGGAGACTTCTGGGCCCTGGACCCCTGGACAGATGCTCTGGAAGCCCCCCTCCCCATAGTCACCCAGTTTGCCAACGATGCTTAGGCAGAAGCCCGGAGAGACCCTTGGGGTCCATGAAGCCCAGATTAAGATTGTCTCTCACCCTATGGGTCTTGGGGACATGGGACTTAGCTGCTTCCCTATCTTCTCTCCTCCCTGTATACTCCACGCCTCCAGGAGAGACAGCAGGGTTGAGAGGAAGAGCAGGGACTTTACAGCTGTGCACATGGCTTGGCTGTACATGTGGTCTGGATTTCGGCTCCAGAGGCCTTTGCTAAGAGGTGACGGGGGGAGGGGGTACACACGGGCACTCAGTGGCCATGGCAGCTCTCTTCACAGCTGCTGGGACTGGCCTGGTGGTTTCCCATGGAATGCTCTTCCTCTTGCTCAAAACCCACCCATCCTTCCAGGCTCATTTCAAATACCACCACCTCAAGTAAGCCCTCCTTGATGCCCCAGACAGGGGCACACTCTCCTTTGTGTGAATTCCTTGTAGTGCTCGTGCCCCTTGGACTGGAAGTGTCCTGGGGAAAGGGCCACACAAGAAGTGGCACAGCTTAGGAGGCAGAAGCCCTGGGCTGGAATCCCACATCCCCTTTTAGCTAGTGACCTTGGTGAAGTCCCTTATCTGCTCTAAGCTTCGGTTTCTCCATCAGTAAAAGGGGAAAATAACAATTTTACAGATAGGGCTCTTGTAAGGATTAAATGAGATGACACATAATTGGCACTTGAGAAACACTAATAAATCCTTGTTAACTAGGACTGTGAGGGGAGCCCAGGTTAGGCCAGGGTAGGCTGAGAGACATGGAGGCCTGGCTCTACTTTGGCCCCCTGGAACTTGTTGCAAGACTGAGGAGAAACCCTGACTTCTCTTCTCTGGATTCAGACCTCACCTGTAAAGCTGAGGCCTGCACCCAACTGCACTAAGATA
Organism: Dugong dugon; assembly: GCA_030035585.1. Classification (NCBI taxonomy): domain Eukaryota; kingdom Metazoa; phylum Chordata; class Mammalia; order Sirenia; family Dugongidae; genus Dugong; species Dugong dugon. The sequence goes on from CM057471.1 coordinate 76,444,149, forward strand.
AGAGACACGTGATTACTGGGAAGAGACCTGGGAAGAGAAAAAGGAAGGGGTCTGGATCCCGTCTCTTCCGTCTTCACCCATGCTTTCCTGGCCTGGGCCAGTGGTTTTCAGATGGGGGCCAGTCCCTGGCCCTACAGGTTCATGCATGGGTTTTCGGGGTCTGTTAACCCCAGAAACATTCTACACAATCCTGGGTGTTTGTGAGCTTTTTCCGGGGAGAGAGTTCACAGGTGTCAGACTCTCAGGAATGCCTTGTACACCCCAAAATGTATAACCCTCTGCTCTGTTCCTCAGCACCCACTGCTCCCAGGTTGAGGCAGCCCCTCTGCTCTGGCCATGACGCTGCAGCATCAGATCAACCCTGCCTCCTTCAGGATGTTGTTTTGGAGTTTTCTGTCCCATCTTGACTTCTCCTGAAATTCTCTGAATTTGTTCTCAGGAGCATGAGATCTAGTCAGGGGCCTGGCTCCATCCTCAGTCTGTCACTTCTTAGCTGTGTGACCTCAGTCTGCCCTTTGATGTCTTATTTTCTCATCTGTAAAATGGGGCTAATAATAGTCCCTACCTTGGAGAGTCGTTGTGTAGATTAAACGAGATAAAGCAAGGAAGGTCCTTGGTCCAGAACCTGACCCATGGTAATTAATTAGGATCATCCGCGGAGTTTCTTTGTGGTCCTTGTCCTACATGTGGCCCCCTGGTTGATCCATAAGCTCCACAAGAGCAGACTGTGGCCTGTGTCTCCTTCCTTTCATCCACTGCCCCTGGGACAGCGCGTAAGGCAGGTGCACTCCGGCGGGGGACTGATGATGACCTGTTTTGCCCAGGGCCCAGGGAGGGTGGCCCAAGGAAGTGCCCTCCCAGCATCCTCCTATGAATGTGCTTCTGCAGACACTGGCCCAGCCAGCTCTCTCTCTGGAGCCACCCTGAATGAGACTCAGGGGTGACACCTGCCGACACCTGGCCACAGTGGTCCCTTCAGGGAGACTCATGAGCCAGCCGAGCTTGCAGAGGAAGCAGCTCCTGAAAGGGAAACTTGGGCAATAAAAATGTGCTGGGTTAAAAGTAATGGGGCTCCTAAGCAAATGATCAGAATCGATGACAAGAAAATTATCATTAGAACTTGATTTTATCAATGTTTACGACTAGGTCACTTCAACAAAGTGTCTTTGAACATTAAAAAGAAAACAAAAAGGGCAGGTGCTGATGACCAGCTGCCTGGGGGCTCATTTCTTAGTGAGGAGGCAGCCACCAAGCCCCACCTCCAAGGACTTCCAGGTCCCCTCTCTGTGGCCTAGATCATTCCAAGTTCCCTACCAGGTCTGCTGGCCAGTTTACCCCACTTTGCCTGCCAGACAAAGTGAATTATCTGCCCTTTCCCAGGTGGTACAAACGGTTAATGTGCTTGGCTACCAACTGAAAGGTTGGAGGTTCAAGTCCACCCAGAGGCACCTTGGAAGAAAGGCCTGGCAATCTACTTTCAAAAAAATCAAACGTTGAAAACCCTATGGCACACAGTTTTACTCCAACACACATGGGTTCACCATGAGTTGGAATCAACTCCACGGCAACTGGTTTTAAGTGGTTTCCCAAATAGCACCGTGCTCGCTCTCTCTCCCTCTGCTGGCCCCACTCTGTTCCTCCTTCACTTGAACCCTCTTCAGCCTTTATGTCTCATTTTAGCAATGTATTAGTTTCCTTGAGCTGCAGTAACAAAGTACCACAAATAGGGTGCTTAAAACACAGTGAGAAATTTATTCTGTCCCAGTTCTGGAGGCTAGAAATCCACAATCAAGGTGTTGGCCGGGCTGATTCCTCCTGGAGGCTCTGAGGGATGTTCTGTTCCATGCCTCTCTCCCAGCTTCTGGCGTTGTCGACAATCCTTGGCATTCCTTGGCTTGAAGCCACATCACTCCGATCTCTGCCTGCATCTTCACATGGCCTTTTTCTCTTTCCTCTGTGTCTTCTTCTCTTCTGTCTCCTTTAAGGACACCTCAGCTGCTAACCAAAAGGTCAGCAGTTCAAATCCACCAGCTGCTCCTTGGAAACCCTATGGGGCAGTCCTACTCTGTCGTACAGGGTTGCTGTGAGTCGGAATGGACTGAACCGCAACCCGTTTGGTTTTTGGTTTGGTCGTTAGATTTAGGGCCCACCTAGTTAATCCAGAATGATCTCATCTCGAGATACTTAATTACATCTGCAAAGACTCTTTTTTTCAAATAAGGTCACATTTGCAGGTTTGGGGAGTTATCTTGTTTTATCATTTTGGGGGTCACCATTCAACCTGCTACAGGTGGTATGAAAAATCTGAGAAGGTGTAGTTTGAGTTGACCTTGAGAGAGGTGGGGGTCTCCGAAGGGTTGAGGGGCACATACTTCCGAGGGAGGGAATAGAGTGTGAAGGGACAGAGAAGGCATAGTGTGAGGCCTTTGGAGAGAAGGTGAACAGACTTCTCTAGCTGGGTAGGCGGGGGACGGACTCTGGTCCTACACAAAGGGCCCTGAGCCTGAAACCTGAGCAACCCCCAGCAGAGGGTGCTTCTGCTGGGGGTAGTGAGATGGAAGGGGCAAGGGGATGGCTCCCCTAGAGAGGCAAGGGGGGAAACTGACAGAATAGTCCAGGCTTGAGGCAACAAGGACCTGAACTCAGGTTGGGGCTGTGGCCTTGGGGTGGGGGGAGGAAGTGCCAGGACTGGGTAGGGAGGGGAGGGCAGAGTCCAAGACTCCGGCCTGTTTAATAGCTTGTGGCCTCCACTGGTCAGGCAGGCCTAGACCTGAAGTCATCTGAACCACATGTCCTGCCCTGAGCCAGGCTGTAGCCAGGCTTGAGGAGGAAGGCTGGACAAGACGTGGGGGGAGGGGGTCCCTCCAATTTCCTGCTAAACCCAGGCTGGGCTCAGGCCCCCTCCTACTGCTTCTAATTCCCCATGAATGGTGCTTCCTGAGTGAGGTTTGGAGAACAGGGCAGATGATGAAACACCTCAGACTGTTGCCAGGCCCCTGTCTTCTCTTCCTGTGATATGACTTCAGGGAGGCCACACTGCCTGCCACTTCCCTCCCCCACCCCCACCCCCACCCCGACCCCAGTGTTAACCAGCCGCAAAAAAGGAGCTTTGTTATGCACACCAGCCTTTAAGGGAAAACACATTCACAGCTTCATGAAAAATTCTGGCTTTTATGACAATTATCTGGAGGCCAAAACAGATCTGGAATTTCATTTCCTATTTTGCCCCCTTTCTCTTTCTTTAAAAAACAAAACATACACACGTTTCAAAAGCCAGGCTGCTCCCCGAGATGGTTCAGGATGGAGCCAGCCCTAAACTAGCAGGACCGTTGTCCCTGTCATCACATAAAATGATGCTGATTCTGCCAAGGACAAATGTACTCTTCTTGTTCCCTCTGAAGGACATTCCAACTTCAGCCTGCAAACCTACATTGGGGCTGGGCTAGCACTCCAGGAGCTTTGCTCATAATTGACATCAAAGTACTCTCATTAGTGCTACAACCAGTAATAGTAATAACAGCTAACATACTTTCTTAGCCCTAGATATACTTTTAATTCATAGCACTTGACTATAATTATGTGGCATCCCTGGGTGGTGCAAATGGTTAACATGCTTGTCTGCCAATTGAGAGATTGGAAGTTACAGTTCACCCAAAGGCACCTTGGAAGAAAGGCCTGGCAATCTACTTCCAAAAAATTAGCCATTGAAAATGCTGCAGAGGAGTTCTACTCTGACACACATGGGGTTGCCAGGTGGCAGCATCAGCTCAATGGTAACTGGTCTTTTTCTGGTCAACTTTTAACTAAACACATTTGTTAAATCTACAAAAAATATAGGAATCATTCCTGCCAAGGGGCCTTCTACCCTGTGCTTGTATGCCTTTCTTGACAGGGAACTTACTACCTCAAGGTGGCTGGTTTAGATAAAAAATTCCCAGATGTGTGTGTCCCAGCCTGGATGGCCTGAAGTTGCCTGCTTCCCTTATGGGCAGGGAGAGCCATCTTCCAGGGGTGCTGGCTAATGCTGCTCCTATTTCATTTTCAGACAGCCAGGGCTCCTGGTTGTAGCAACCTACACTGACTCTGGCATCTTACACGGGGAAGGTGGAACTGGAGGGACGTCAGTAGCTCTTGGAATCAACAGAAAAAGTAGAGACAGTTCCCAGGCTGGCCTCCCCTGGGACAGGGGGTTAGGCTGCTGCTGCTGGCACCACTGGTGCTATGGTTGCCAGGCTGCCACCCCGAGCACACTCTCAACTATCCCTGACTCTACTCCATCTCGCCAAAATCCAGAGAGCCAGGTGGAAGCATCTGATTGGCTAAGCCAGGCTAATGCTGGCCCTGGCTGTTAAGGGCAGGGGAAGCGGGGAAGAGGAGGAGGAGAGAAGGTGAAAGGAAGGGCCTGGGTTCCTTCTAGGACCCAGAGGCTGGGGCTACCCCAGCAGGGAGAGCGCAGGCTCCCGGGCAAACGACACACTAACCCATTCCCTGCCTGCCGTTCACCGACCTCACCTTGGCCCAGGGTCAAGTTGGGCAGAACTTTATGGGACACCTTTATTTTCTCCAAGCACAGCTTCCTCCAACCACCATAACAACTCACATCCCACAATAAGCAGTGGGTTATCTGGAGAGGCAACGCTCAGGTCCAAACTTATGGCTATCTGCCTCTGGGGGGGTGGGGGGGGGTGGGTCTCACCTTAGGATCTCTTCTTATTGTAGGTTTTGGTGTGTGTGGCACTCAGCTCCCAGTGAGTGCTCCTGGGTGGGGCTTAGCACCCAGCATCCAAGGAGGGCACCAAGCTCCTCTGTCCTCTCTCCTTCCCAAGGCCCAGCACCCACAGACAAGACCAACAGCCAAATGACATCAGTCCAAGAAGTGGTCAAACAGGGAGGACTGAAGGATCCTAGCTTTCATTGTAGGCTGAGAAATGAAATGGGAAGGGAAGTGTTTTTCACCTGCCAGCTGGCCTCAAATGTAGAAAATACAACACAGAACATCAAATAAACCAGGGATTTGAACTCTCTCCAAGGAGAAGCACGGAGATTAGATAGAGCACAGGTTCCTTAGGATGGGAGAGGGCAGACCACCTCAACTTCATCTTTAAAATTCCCCTATTCAGCCTGAGAGGCGGCCCTGCAGTCAGAGGGATCTGCGACAAGAACACGAGCTGTGTGAGCTTCAGAGAGTGACTTAACCTTTCTGAGCCTGTTATCTCATCTGTAAAGCAACCTCAGGGAGTTGTTGTGAGGGTGACAGTGGGTCACACAGACGAAGGGCTTGTGGTGGACCTGGTTACCACCCAGCTGGCTGGAGTGTGATCAGCAATGGGCTCAGCTGCAGAGAGGCCTCGCTAAAATCCAGTGACTGAGTAAGCCGGGAGGGTCAAGGCCCGTCCATTTTAGACCCACATGGGACACTGTGATGTGCAATACTCACCCCGGTGTTCCCTGCTGGGCTGGCTGAGGCCTCATGGGGCCTGCTTCTCCCCGTGCCCAATCCCACTTCTTCCCCCTGCCCTTCACAGCTGTTGAGTCCTAATACACATCTTGCACCTCAAGCACCTTCTCAGCATCTGTTTCCAGAGAACCTAGCCTGCAGCAGGGCTTGACACAGTGCCATGCACAGTGATGCCTCCATAAATGTTCTGTTAGACAGACAGATAGACAGATAAACAGACAGCTGCATGACTCCAATTCATGGCGACCTATATACAACAGAATGAAACGCTGCCCAGTCCTGCATCATCCTCTCAATCACCAGCATGTTCCAGTCCATCGTTGTAGTTATTGTTATTCCATCTTACCATAGATTGAATCGATGGAATTGCGTCCCCCCAGAATATGTGCATCAACTTGGCTAAGCCATGATTCCCGGTATTATGTGATCATCCACCATTTTGTCATCTGTTGTGATTTCCCTATGTGTTGTAAATCCTATCACTATGATGTTAATGAGATGGATTAGCAGAAGTTATATTGATCAGATCTACAAGATTAGATAGTGTTTCAAGCCAATCTCTTTTGAGATATAAAAGAGAGAAGTGACCAGAGAGACATGGGGATCTCATACCACCAAGAAAGCAGTGCCGGAAGCAGAGCGAGTCCTTTTGACCTGGGGTTCCTGTGAAGAGAAGCTCCTCGACCAGGGGAAGATTGATGACAAGGACATTCTTCTAGAGCTGACAGAGACAGAAAGCCTTCTCCTGGAGATGACGCCTTGAATTTGGACTTGTAGGCTACTAGACTTCGAGAGAATAAATTTCTCTTTGTTGAAGCCATTCACTTGTGGTATTTCTGTTATAGCAGCATTAGAAGACTAAGACACCAAGGTTTTCCCTCACTGGCCCTTCACATTTCACCAAACATGACGTCCTCCTCCAGTGATTCCTTCCTCCTGATAACTGTCCAAAGCAAGTGAATCAGACAATGTTCTGTCGTGAGCCATAAGGATTTCATGGGCTAATTTTTAGAAGTAGATTGTCAGGCCTTTCTTCCTAGTCTGTCTTAGTGTGGAAGCTCCACTGAAACCTGCCCACCATGGGTGACCCTGCTGGTATTTACATACTGCTGGCATAGCTTCCAGCAACATGTAAGCCATCATAGTATGACAAACTGACAGACAGGTAGTGGAAATGTTCTATTACAGTATTATTAAGCCTATCCCAACTCATATATCGGGTTGGGAGACAAATAGATGAATTCAAAATTGGGAGGAAATGAAAAACCAGAGGCCAAAACAAGGTGAGATGTCCAAAGAGGAGGTAAAAAGTCCCATCCAGGAGAGGAGGGCCTTGGGGCATTTGTCCTCAAAATAGCTGAGATCCCAGTATCCCAGGAGCCAAAACCAGGACTTCAAACTAGTTTATTCTGGTTTGAACCCCGGCTGAGAATTTGCATTTCTAACAAGTTCCCAGGCAATGCTAATGCTGCTGTTTAGGGACCAATTCTGAGAACCATTAGTAGAGCAGTGGTTCTCAAATTTTATAATATATAGGAATCACCTGGGGATCTTGTGAAACTGTAGATTCTGAAGCAGTATACCTGGGATGGAAATGCAAATTCTCAGCAGGTAAATAAATAAAGGAAGAAGTGGTTTAAACGGGAGGTGATATCATTCATTACATGCGTGGTTTCTGATTGTTAACTTGGGGGCACCAGAGATACTTGCAGAGCCGAGTCGTTCTGTAGCTCAAATGCCAGCTTCTTGCCTGGCGCTCTCGTTGATGTCACCGCCCATCTAAGTTCACGGGTGGCAGGGTGATGGATGTCTCATACTCCCCAGCATGTACAACCGCATGAATCAGGGCTTGGGGGAGCTGGAACTCAGACCAGAATATCTTGGTATTTAGTAATGGTAAGAAAGGACATGGATGGGAAATCAAAGAACTTTACTGCTAAATGCCTAGTGAAAGCTATTTTAAGGGGAGCTGATGTCTTAAGTAAATTCCACTCAGCCCTTCCATTAACCCCTTGAAATTGGCCATGAAAGAGCTTGCTTGGTGATGGCCAGAGAGCACATCAGTCGTTCCTCAGGGACGGGGAGGGAAGGGACCGACCAAGGCCTGCACCGTTGGGGAAGACGGGAAACGTGGTTACGGGGCGTCGTCGATGTGGGTTTGGGGGGACGCCTGGGGGCGGTGAGATGGTTCCAGTAAGAACCTGGGAACAGCTCCTGATCACGGACAAATCAATGGTGTGCTTTTCTATTTCTGTATTTCTTTTCTTCTTTAAAAAAGTACGTTAGGTGTTTACGGACCAGGACACTCGATTTAGGGTGGTGCTAAAAGCAGGGCAAGGCCAGAGACTGAGGCACCAATGAGCCTTTCCCCAACTTTCTCTTACAGGCTCAGGCCAGGCGAGGAGAGAACAGAAAACCATCTTCCTTTCTAACCCTCTTGCTGGATCCCTAATCACCTCAATGCTGCCTCCCCCTGCCTTTTTATTTTTGTTTAATTAATACATGTTTTAATACTCATACACAATATTAGTTTCCTGTGGCTGCCGTACACAGTACCACAAACTGGGAGGCTTGTAAGAACAGAAATTCATTGTCTCAGTTGTAGAGGCTGGTGGTCTGAATTCAGGGTGTTGGCAGGGTCCTGTTCTCTCTGAAGACTCTAGGGGAGATCTTTCTTGTTTCTCTCAGCTTCTGGAAGCCCCAGGCATTCCTTGGCTTGCACGTGCATCTTCACATGGCTGTCTTCCCCCATCTGTCTCTGTGTCTCTTCTCCTCTTTTATAGGACCCACCCTACTCTGGTCTGGTTATGACCTCATGTTAACTGATAACATTTTTCAAGGCCCTAATCCAAAACCAAACCAAACCCACTGCTGTTGAATCGATTTAGACTCATAGCAACCCTATAGGACTGAGTAGAACTGCCCCATAGGGTTTCGGAGGCTATAATCTTTACAGAAGCAGACTGCCACATCTTCCTCCTGAGGAGTGGCTGGTGTATTGAACTGCTGACTTTTTGGTTAGCAGCTGAGCACTAGTTCTAAATAAAAAAGAGCCCTGGTGGTGCAGTGGTTAAAGTGCTCGACTATTAACCAAAAACTGGACGGTTCGAACCCACCAGCTGCTCCTTGGGAGAAATATGTGGCAGTCTGCTTCTGTAACGATTACAGCCTTGAAAACCCTATGGGGCAGTTCTACTCTGTACTATAGGGTTGCTATGAGTCTCAATAGATTCGATGGCAGTGGGTTTGGATTTTTAGGTTTTAATTCTGAATAAGGTCACATTCACATTTAACAAGTCTTTTGGGGGGATGCCATTCAATCCATTACACTTTATTTTTTAGAGCAGTTTTAGGCTTACAGAAAACTGAGCAGAAAGTACAGAGTCACCACATACCTCCCTTCCCCTTGATCACAGTTTCTCCTATTATTAACATCTTGCATTTGTATGGTACATTTGTTACAGCTGATGAGCCAATATCAATACATTGCCATGAATTGAAGTCCATAGTTCACATTAGCATTCCCTCTCTGGGTTGTACAGTCCTATGTATTGTTTCAGGAATTCACCGAGGACAGTTCAGAATATGGCGGAGCTGCTCGGGGGCACTTCCTATCTGGCTTCTCAGCCTCTAATTCCGGGAGGGGAATCTCACTTGTTTAAGGTGGACTTGCAGAGGGGCACAGAGAGGGGACGCGGGCAGCTTGGCTGTCACGCCCATGAGTTATGGAGCCACAGAAATCCACAAAGACGTGTCTGCTCTGGTGGCAGGATAGTCCTGCGGTTTCATCGTGAGTCCAGGCAGAGATGTGGGTGACAGGGGCAAGTGTTTGTGAGCGCCCCCTTGGTTACTCTGGGAGTTGGGGGAATCTGACTGTTCCCTCCCATGTCATCTTCCTGCATTGCCGCATTGACCTTCCTAAATCACAGAGCCGACGACATCACCCCAGGGGCAGGCCTAAGAACAAGATCCTTGTCCCAATGGCCAAATCCCTTCACAGCTGGCACATCCCAGCATACCCCTTCCTGCTCCCAGCCCACTTGATGCGCGAATGAACAGACGGGTGAAAGTTTTGAGGTGGATCCTAAGGATGAGAGGAGGGAAGTGACCTCCCAGCCTTGAGGCCTGGGTAGGGCCAGAGCAGTGAGGTGAGCACAGGGCTCACCCATTCAGTCCATATGTATTGGGCACCCACCCCAGGGCAGCCCCCAGTGAGGTGCCGGGGATGCCGGGCAAGGACACGAGCAACTACACGCAGGGGGTGAGGTGTGATGGAAGGAAAACACTCCTTTCTCAGCACAGTGAGTCAGAGGATGGAGCCAGGGGCTGCGGGGCACAGGGAGGGGACTTTACACCCAGAGCTCGAGGCTGAGAAGGAGCTGGCTGGGTGAAAGGCTCTGAGGCAGGGAAAGCAGCACCTTAGAGGAGGGGGACACCTGAAGCTGAGAGAATGATGTCGAAGGGGAACAAGGAGGCTGGAAATGGAGGCCAGGCCAGATGTCAGCCAGGACACTCTAGATTTGATCCTAGGGCCATTTAGAACCACTGAGGGAGAGTGATGTGGCTGGCTTTGTCTAGAAATGCTGGCTGTAGTGTGGGACATGGCTGAGAGAGGACAGGGTGGAGGGCAGGGAGCCACTGCAGGGTGATCAGGAAGAGGCTGTGGGGTGGGGAAAAAGGGGGTGGATCTGAGAGAGATGAGGAGTGCTCAGGGCCACCTCTGCCCCACTGAGTCACCTCCACCACAGGAAGGAGGCCGAGGCCCAGCTCCACAGGCCTTGCCCCCTGCCCCTTGTTAATCTGGCCTCTGGCTCTGAAATGCTTTTCCAGACAGGCATCGAAAGGGGCTTTTCTGGGCAATAAGGAGCCTCGGTTGTGCTGTGGTTAGAGCACTTGGCTGCTAACTGAAAGGTCAGTGGTTCGAACTCACCAGCTGCTCCTCTGGAGAAAGATGTGGCAGTTCGCTTTTGTAAAGATTTACAGCCTTAGAAACCCTATGGAGGCAGTTCTACTCTGTCCTACAGGGTTGCTATGAGTCGGAATTGACTTGATGGCAGTGGGTTTGGTTTGGGGTTTTTCTGTGCAATGAGGGGCTTTTCTTTTTCCATGATCTGTGACCTCCCCCACCCACTACTGTTGCTGTCTGGAAGCGTTTTTATAGCCCTTTCTTCTTTCTCAGACCTCTAACTAATCCTGCACTTCTTTTACCTGTCGGTTCCCCCTGTTCTGACTCCTCAGAGCCACTGTCACAGGGCACTTAGTTCTTGGGGCTGTAAAACCCAGGAGAGGCCCCGGATATCATCAGAGTGTCTGTTGCTTTCACTTAAGTTTTTATTTTGAAAAAATTTCAAACCAACGGAAAACTCTGAATGAGAGTCCAATGAATTTCACATAGTCTCCACCTAGATTCAGCAACTGTTAACATTTTGTCATACTTGCTCTCTCTCTCTCCACACAATTTTTTTGTGAACCACTAGAAAGTTAAATTGAGGCCATCTTAACACTTCACCCATTAATACTTCAGCATGTATCGCCCAACAACAAGGATCTCCTCCTACGTAACAGTTCTATCATCACACCCAAAATATCAGCCCTGACCCCCTATGATCTAACATGCAGCTCACATTCCAATTTCTCCAGTGCCTGGGACTACATGTCAGGCCACACAAATCATTCACTTGGTCCTTCATTCTACAAATTCTATTTGCCAGCCCCTGTTCTAGGTGCAGGGGACGCAGACTGAATGAGGAGAACAAGGTCCCTGCTCCCATGGTGCCTACCTGTTAGTGTCTGTGTGTGTGGGGGTCCACAAACAAATAAACAAATTTCAGAGACAGACCAGGGCAATGAAGAACATAAACTGAGTCATGCTCTAGAGAGTGAGATCTGGAGTGGATGTGATAGTTGAGCTGGTCATGTGGGTCTGAGAATGTTCATTCACTCATTCACTGTGTATGCACTGAGTGCCCCCCAGGTGCCTGTCACTGTGCCAGGAGCTAGGGATGTGACCGACATTTACTATGTTATCCTATGCCCGATCTACCATTGTGTGTTGGGTGTAGGGGGCAGATAACTTGTCTCTTTAGTTCACAGGTCTTCATATGGAGATGAACTGGACTCAAGGAGCTGTTCTTAAGGAACTATCCCTGAAGAGCCTCAGCCTCACCTGGATGATGAGATCCTGGACTTTGAGCTGATACTGAGATAGGCTGAGACTTTTGTGGGGTATCGGGACAGGGTGATATATTTTGCATGGCAGAGGAATATAATATAAAAAGTTTGTGGCCAGAAGATGGACTGTGGTAATTTAAAATATGTCTACAAATTGTTTGGCATACCCATCAAACAGTGAAACCTAGTTCCCCTCCCCTTGAATATGGGCTGGACTTAGTGAATCATTTCTAATGAACAGAAAAAAGAGGAGGTGATGGGGTGTGTAAGACTAGATCATAAAAGGCACTGTGGCTTCCTGCTCTTTCTCTCTCTTGGGTCCCTGGCTCTGGGAAAGCCAGTTGCCACTCTGGGAGGACACTAAAAAACCCTACTGAGATGCCCATGTGGAGAGTAACTGAGGCCTCCTGCCAACAGCCATGTGAGCTTAAAAGCAGACCCTTCAGCCCCATTCAGATGACTGCATATAACATTTTGCCTGCAACTTTATGAGGGACCCTGAGGCAGAACCGCTCCGATAAGACACCCCGAATCCCTGGGCCACAGAAACTGTGAGCTATTAAAGGTCTGTTGCTTTAAGCAGTAATTTTTGAGGTATTACACAGTAATAGACAACAAATACAGAGTTTTGTTAAACAGGTCTTTGAAAGAGGGGCTTTCTATAGAGGTTTGATATTTTAAAAATAAAGCCTTAACGTGTTCTATTTAGATGACAAGTGGAAGTGGCATCTAAACTCAGGACCTGGTTTCTTGTAAGTTCATTTTGATTGGCTTAATACATCTGCAAAGTAAAGGCAGGGGGATGTAAGGTTAGAGGTGGGTAGAAAGTGAAAAAAATCTTCTGCATGTTGTAGTATGTAAGACAGGAACATGGCTACAAGGAAAGGAAGAGAACTAAGGGCCCAGGGTTAGAAAATTAAAGTTGTTTGCTTGACTTGATGGCTTAATCAGCAGATCAATACTGTTCACAGGGCAGAAGGAGTGCAGGAGCGGCGAGTCGAGATGAAAAATGCATGAGGGGACAGAGAGACCTGGGAGGAGAAAATTAAAAAGCCAGCCTGTTATATTTGTCCAACACTGGCCAAGAAATTAAATCGCAGGGAGGAGATAGGGAGCCACAAGGCTGACTACAATTTAAAACATATTCGTGCAGCCACTTCCTCTTTATGAGACAGAAACATGGTCATTAAGCTGCTTTTCTTAACTAAAGATGGATTCAATAACCTTTAGCCGTGTTAAACACCAGCAGAAACCTCAAAAGAGGCTGGTGGAATCTGGGTGCTAATGATCTTATGGAAGGCAGCCAACAGGACACGAAGTACAAGGGAGCTAACAACTCTGGCTGGGCCTCAGGCGTAGCTGAGATGAACACCAAATTCAAGAACAAAAACAGTAATTAACTAACTGGAACTCTCGATGAGTAGCTTCTCTGTAAAGGTGAGAGAGAGAAACGAGAAAAGCTCGTACTGCAGATTGTTTTAAAAAGTCAACTTCCATTGGACATTCTTGTATCAATTAGGATCAAATTCAGCTGTGAGTGACAGAAAATGCAGAACAACAGTGGCTTAAACAAGAGAGTTTAGTTCTCTAATGCATAAAAGAAGACCAGGGATGGGTGTCAAAGTTGTCAGAGAGCCAGACTCCTGTCTCGTTGCTCTGCCGTCCTTAGCATGTAGCTTCTACCTCATGGTCCAGGATGGCTGTTTGAGTGCCAGCCATCATGTCCATGCTACAGACAGTAGGAAAGAGAAAGGGCAAAAAAAGATCTCCCTCCTTCCACTACCCCTAATCCCCCAAGGACACCTCCCATAAACTGAGTTGTATCTCAGTGGCCACTCCTAATTATAAAGGAGCTGTGATATGAAGTCTTTATCCTAGGCTAAATTTGGGAGCCCTATTAGGAAGGAAAAAGGGAAGTGTGGGTACATGGGAAGGGAAGTAGCAGATAGCCACAGTCCTGAAGTCAGAGTATATTCAGCCCAAACCAAAACTACATTTCCGGTTGAAATAAGTGACACTGACCTTGAATGCAGCACTGGGGCGGGGGAGGCTGACAATGAGGCAGCATAACCCCCCTTTGAAGGGGGAAAAATGTCACCTGACAGAATGTTAAAAGTACATGGAATTAGTCATGTAAATTATGACATTTAAGTCATGGTGCTATTTAAGCTATACCGTGTAACAACTGCAAACTCTATCCGGACAGAAAACAAAAACTTACCCAACCACATCTAAGTAATCAGTTCACCAGCTCTGCCTCTCACCCCAAATTTTCATGCTTAAGGCACTACAAGGTCCTCAGTCTGACCCCAGGGCTCTAAAACTTGGGCAAGATTTTCAAAGTTAACCCGCTTAACCCTCAGCCATGAAACAAGCCATAAAAAAGTACCAGGTTCCTAATATGTCCCTAAAAACCAGGTGCTGTCGAGATGACCCGACTCATGGCGACCCCATGTGTGTCAGAGTAGGACTTGCTCCACAGGGTTTTTAATGGCTGATTTTTTGGAAGTAACTGCCAGACCTTTCTTTTGAGGCATCTCTGGGTGGACTACAACCTCCAACTTTTCAAAGTTAGCAGCTGAGTGTACCACCTGTTTGCACCACCCAGGGACCCCAATATGTACCTACTACGTGCTTAAAACCTATCGGGAGAAACTCACTCAAACACTAATCAAATACTGACTAAATATAAAATTTCCAATGTGGTAAGTGCCAGGACAGCCTGCAGTTGGGGGTTGTATTCCTTAGGATTGAATTAGGCTGTGAGGGCAGAAAACACAAAATACCAGGGGCTTAAGGTCGCTACGAGTCGCAATGGACTCGATGGCAATGGGTTTGATTTTTTGGTTTAAACAAGGTAGAAGTTGACTCTTCTCTCTTCTATCTGAGCCTGGGAGGGCACAGAGGGCTGGCTGGTGTGGTGGCCAACCGTGCCATCAGATAATCTTGTTGTTCTACCTGAGTGGGCTCAATATCAAGTTACTTCATGGCCTAAGTTATTCCATCCACATTCCAGCAGCACAGAAGAGGAAAACAACATGCCCCTATTCGGGTTTGAAATCATGTGCACATATTCCTGACACTCCTCCTATCTAGAGGCGGGGGTCTATGTCCCCTCCCTTGGATGTGAGCCAAACTTAGTGTTATGGATTGAATTGTGTGTCCCCCTCCCCAAAAAAAGATATGTTGAAATCCTAATCCCTGGCACCTATGAAATGTTTGGGCAACACTGTCACCTATGGTAAGGTAGAAAATAGGGAATCTCCCCAATGACCTTAATAATCTAACTAAGGAGATTCTGGGCACAGTGTTGAAGAATCTGCCTCACCATTGAGCTGCACTAGGGGTGCAATGGTTAAGCGCTTGGCTGCTAACCAAAAGGCTGGTGGTTCAAACCCACCCAGCGGCTCTGCGGCAGAAAGACTGGCGATCTGCTCCTATAAAGATTACAGCCTAGAAAATCCTACGGGGAAGTTCTACTCTGTAACACACGGGACACTATAAGTTGGAACAGACTTGACGGCACACATCAACATAGTAAAATGCAAGAGGAGAGAGAGCGGTCGAAAAGAAAACGATTTCAGTTTTTAAGCGAAATTTAAAGGAAAGATAAAGGAGCCATAACTTGTTGGGTTTGAAAATAAAACCATTTCTCATTCCCAGCCTCTCCAGCTAGCGAAACAATCTCAAATTAAAAAATGGCAATAGTGGTGATGACAGCACAACATGGAAAATGTAATTAATGTCACTGAATCGTACACATGAAAATGGCCTTTGGGCAAAAATCAAATCAAGGTTGGGAATATACGATCCTTTGTTAATAGTTTAGAAATATCAAAGGCGGTGCCTCATTGTGCCAGTTATCAATGTATTGCCTTTCTGCTCCAAATTCACCCTTCATTGACTGAACTATAAAATGGAGCTGACCCTTTAAGGACTTTTCCCTTTGTCTGCTTTGTCAGTAGACTTTGCTGGAGGGAAGGATTTTCCCCTTCCCTATCCTGGCCCAAGCTGTACACAGAAGCCAGCTGGGTTCCTCAGAGGGAGGCCTGTCCAGCTCCAAGTTCCAGCAGCATCTCTACTCCCTCTGTTCAAGTTCAGTAGAAACTAGTGGCTACTTTTCTCTTTATCCTCTAAAAAAACCAAAAAAAACCATTGCTGTCAAATTGACTCCAACTCATAGCGACCCAAAAGGACAGACTAGAACTGCCCCATAGGATTTCCAAGAAGCAACTATGGATTTGAACTGCTGACTTTTTTGGTTAGCAGCCATAGCACACCATAGCGCTTAACCACTGTGCCACCAGGGCTCCCTTTGCCCTCTAGCAAGATACAGTTGTGTCTTTTTGGCTAGGTTAGAACACACGTCCGTCCCTGAACCAATCACAGTAAGTGAGGGTGTTAGTTTTCTAGTGCTGTGTAACAGAAATACAAGTGGGTGGCTTTAAAAAACAGATATTTATTTTCTCACAGTTCTGGGAGGCTAAAAGTTCAAATCAGGGTCTCCACCATGTCAATTCCTTGTTGCTTGCCCTGGACGTTCCTTGGTTTATAGACAATCCTCACACAGCATCTGCCTTCCCCAGTGTGTGCCTATCTCTGTGTCTAATCTATTCTTTTTATAACTCAGAGTGATTAGATTTAGGATCCATACTACACTGGTATGACCTCAACTGATTGATTACCCACATTACATTAGATTACATTATGGAAGATGATTACATTACATTAGATTACATATGGAAGTTATTATATTAAATGTAAGGTAACTACACATCATTACATTAGATTATAGCCACAGGTATAGAGGTTAGAATTCTAACATCTATTTTGAGAGGACACAATTCAATCCACAACAGCGGGGGAATTTGATGCTAAGGTTGGCCAGGACTTCATCACTCTGCAGTGGGAGTGGGAGTAGGGAGGGGGTAAAGCCAATCTAAACAAAGCATGGTGATTGATGGTAGGAGTGGGGCTCCCCAAAGGCAAGTAAATTGAGGTACTGTTTGATCTTAAGAAGGGCAACACCACCATGGTGTCTGAACTCCTTCTGATGTGTGCCCCAACAAGGTAGTCACCACTCACAATCATGGTTTGTGGTAGAACAGCATCTCTGACACACACTCAGCAATCCTGGGATGGCTGATTGTCTGACTGGGGCTCCTGAGAATCCACAACCCTTATGTACTGCAGTTTAGTCAACTTACTTTGTGGCTCAGCTGGAAACGCTTGGGCCCAAGTACAATATTCAGCAATGAAACCCCTTAACTTTGGACCAGCTCTTTGAGCTCGTTCGAACCAGTTCAGTCACAGCCAATGAAGTAAAACCGGAACGGACTCGAGTTTTTACAATTTAGGTGATCCAGAACGATAACCAGAATGGGAAAAATTATGGGTCGAAGCCCTGGAACGGGAAACTCAGAAGCGGTGCAGTGAGCCCTTTCACGAGACTGATGCTTGAAATTGGATTACTGGCAGGTTGGCAGAGAGTAACACACATTCATAGCGGTATAGGCAGCTGCCATCTTTGAGTGGGGCTTCACTGTTTCTGACTCTGCTCAAAATCCTACGGGAAAGAGATTTGGTTGCTATGCAACTTGTATGCTGCCCTTGTTTTCTAAGAGAGATTAGGTTTCTAGTAGGGCTTCAATCCATAAATCTTCCTGTTCCATTTACTGTTCCAGTTTACCTAAATTTTAAAAATTTGGATCTGTTCTGGTTTTTCTTCCTTAGCTGTGACTGAACTGGGCAGAACCGGTTTGAAGTCCTGCTTTGGACAACTGCAAACTAGATAGATCTTATCCCACCTGTTCCATATCATTGATATTTATATTCTGAGAGAGAAAAAGAGTCAGCTAGCAGGGCAGGCTTGTACCTTGTCTGCTTCAGCCTTGCGGACTTGGGGTGGAGGGGAAGGGGCACTCCCACCTAGGAAGATGGTATAGCCAGGGGCAGATTATCTAATAAGCAAGGTAAGCACGGGCTTACGTGTGCTTACTTACTAATCTTCTAGTGAACAGTTTCACACGTAGTGAAACCCATATGAAATTGTTCACTACAGATTAGTAAGTAAGCACACGTAAGCTCATGCTTACCTTGCTTGCTGGATCATCTGCCTGTCAGGGATTGTAAATTTGAAAAAAGGCTTTGATTCTGCAGGATGGTGCTGTGGGATTGGGAGAGAGACAGATAACAGCCATACCTAAAAACAGAATCTTTGATGTGGGGAAAAAAATGTGAAACTGTTCACTGTAGATGATCTGGTGTTTACCTTGCCTATTGGATAAACTGTCCCTGGGTTATGGCCTATGGTCCCTCACCTGAGAGGGGTCATGGCCAAATGACTGTTTTAACAAGGCTCACATATGAATCTGATGTAGAGCCTGGTTTGGGGTCCTCTACTGGAGCTGGTTTAGGGAAGGGAGCTTTCCTGGTTATAAACGGGGCTTTTACATGCCACTTCTTGAATTAGAAGACTCTAAGTGCCCATATGTCTTTGGGTTTTTCTCTTGGCCTCTAGTCATGCACTCTTCAATCTAAATTGCCTGTGGTCAGCAGAATAATGGTCCCCAAAGATGTCCACGTCCTAATTCTCAAAACCTGTGAATATGTTAGGTTATATGGCAAGGGGGAATTAAGGTTGCAGATGGAATTGAGGTGCTAATCAGCTGATTTTAAAATAGGAAGACTATCCTGGATTATCTAGGTAGGCCCAATGTAACCACAAGGAGCCTTAAGCGGGGGAAGAGGGAGGCACAAGAGGAGGTCAGAGAGATGGATGTGAGCAGGGGCAGATTAACCAGTAAGCAAGGTACGCACCAGCTTACATTAAGCAAGGTATGCACAAGCTTACTTGTGTTTATTTACTAATATGTAGTGAACACTGGCATGAAGCCCTATTTCTTTACATCTTCTGCTCCCAGGAGAGGCAGCACAACTCAGGCACAAAGATCAAGGCTTGCAGAGCCAGTCAGACTTGAGTTCAAATCCTGAGTCTGCCCTGGAACCTCTCTGGGCTTCAGTCTTCTCAGTCATGCAATGCGGATCTGCTGCTACCTGGACGCCTGAAGACAGGTTAACCGGTGTTGCACACCCACTCATTCAAAGGCTGTCCAGGCCCACGGCTAGGGCTTGGCCAGTACCTGGCATGATTCAGCACACACTAAAGTGGCTTCTCTTGCTAGTACAACTTCACAACCATCCCTGGCTATGGTCCCTTAATTTTTGAAAAAGTTTAGAACTACCTGCCTGCTTCCTAATTAGATTTTCTACTCTTTTATACTTGGGAGTTTTCCTGAACTTTGCTGGTTTGCAAACTAATGGAAAGAAACAGGAAGGAGAGCAAATTAACTGTGGCCTTTTGGCGATCATTAATTTGATCAACTACCCTTTGGAAATGAAAGGCCAGTGCCTATTAGCTTTAGGGGCAATGAGTGCAAAGTCAAATATCAAAAGGCCACGGTAAAAAACGGACCGCATTCTAATCAAGGTAGGAAGACGCCAGGCGTTCACAGAAATGCAGATGGAATCACGGAAATGGGGCAGTGGCAGTGATTCTAATACTGTTCAGAACACTCATTTTCTAAATGGCGTTGAAGTCTCCTGTGTTTAAGTGGTGTTCTCACTGCACATCTGAGGCTGTTCCACAACGATGCAGAGGGGAAGCCCCCTGTCTTAGTTTCCTAGTGCTGCTGCAACAGAAATACCACAAGTGGGTGCGTTTAAAGAATAGAAATTTATTTTCTCACAGTTCAGGAGGCTACAAGTCTGAACTCAAGAGTGTGGCTCTAGGGAGGCAGTCCTTCTTTGTCTATTTCAGCTTCTAGTAGCTGGCAGTCTTTGGAGTTCCTGGGTTTATAGATTCATCTGCTTCCACTGTCATCAGATTGCCTACTTCTGTGTCTAATCTGCTCTTTTTACAACTCAGAAGTGATTAGGTTTAGGACACACCCTACACCGATATGGCCTTATTAGCTTAAAACAGAAAACCCTAGTCCCAAACAGGATTACAGCCACAGGTATAGGGGTTAGGATTCCAACATACGTTTTAGGAGGGACACAATTCACTCCATAACATCCTCCCACAGGAGTGCTATTAACTCTCTGGATTCCCTTCTCTGAAAAGTCTGGATGTCACTAAGGCCATAGCAGAGGACAGAACAGGACTCATATGAATGACACGTCCCTAGAACATTCATGCTTATGTCTGCAGTGGGATGTCACTGACCAGGTGGCCTCTACTTTTTGGTCCTCTTCTCATTTGATATCTACACTGTATCCCTGGCACCTAGCGCCTGAACACAGTGGGGGCTCAATACATATTTGGTGCATGAATCTCGTGGTCACTCGCAGATCTTCTACCCCGGAGGGGCAGACTCACTGGCCATGCACAGATGAAGAACCCACACTCACAGTGATCCAGTGACTGGCCCATGGTCACCTAGCTATTAGGAGCAGAGTAGGAACCTGACCTTGGCTTTCTTATTCCATCTGACATTCAGCAAATGTTCACTGAGCAACTTACTCTGTATGAGGCATGCCTCTGAACTCTGGGGCTTGTGTGGTGACCAAGACAGACACAGTCCCTGCCCTCATGGAGCTCATGCTCTAGGTGGGGGAGGCAAACAAGATAAACACATAACCACTGCTAAACGTGATGGGTGCTGTGGAGACAAACAGAACCAAGAAAGGGGGTAGGGAGGGACGGGGATGTGCACACTTCTATACTGGGTGGCCAGGGAAGGCCTATCTGATCAGCTGCTATGTTAGAGCCACGTGGAGAGGTAAGCAAGCCAGCCAGGGGGGTTTCCGGAGGAAGAGAGTTCTGGGCAGAACAGCAAACCAAAGGTAGGGAGGCAGGGGCACATTTGGTGCTTTTCTGAAAGGCAAGGATTCCCCACTGGAGGCTCTTTCCCTCTCTGGCCTGATGCCTCCCCTCCTTCCGTGTCTTAGAATAGTGTCCACACAGAGGAAGGTAACAGCAAGCATGAGGCCCGGGTGGCAGGTGAGGACAACACCTGTCCTAACAGTGCGGGCTCCCTGTGGGGGCTGGACTCTGCTTCTCCTTGGAGTTCTCTGTGAGCATTCGGGTTCCTACCTGGGAGGAAAAGGTGCTGAGAGCAACGTCAGGAAGGGGGATCTGCTGACGCACACAGCTACACTGCATCTGTAGTGGGTTGAATAGCAACCCACCCCCGCAGATGATATGTCCAAGTCCTAACCCCTGGTACCTGTGAATCTGGCCTTATATGGAAAACAGGGGCTTCACAGATTAAGGATCTTGAAATGGGGTCACCCTGGATTTAGGTTGGGCTCCAAATCCAATGACTAGTGTTCTTATAAGAAAGGAGACAGAGACTTGAGACATGGAGACAGAGACACAGAGAAGTCCATGTAAAGAAGCAGACGTGGAAGTAGATATTGGAGTTATGCTGCCACAAGTCAAGGACAGCCACAAGAAGCTGGAAGAGGCAAGGAAGGATCCTCCTCTAGAGACTGGAGGGAGCATGGCCCTGTCAACATCTTGATTTTGGATTTCTGCCCTCCAGAACTGTGAGAGAATAAATTTGTTGTTTTAAGCCACCTAAGGAGCCCTGGTGGTGCAGTGGTTACACGCTTGGCTGCTAACTGAAACGTTAGCAGTTCAAACCCATCAGCTGCTCCATGGGAGAAAGATCTGGCAATCTGCTTCTGTAAAGATTACAGCCTAGGAAACCCTATGGGGCAGTTCTACTCTGTCCTACAGGGTCGCTATGAGTCAAAATTGACTTGACAGCAAACAACACCAACAATTTGTGGTAATTTGTTACAGCAGCCTCAGGAAATGAATACAGCGTCCATCACATCTTTATTCCCTCTCCTTCCTCTGCACAGATCCGTCTCAAGTGGGGTTTCTGGGTGGCTTGGCAGTTCGTGAGGCTGGAGCCTGCACGGGATCATCACCTCCAGAAGGCTTTCCCACACCTCCTCCAGTGATCTCACACAGGTTTGGTTAAGAGTTAAGTACTCAGCCTGCACTGCCCACCTGACTGCAGACAGAAGCCATGACTGCCCTCAATGGCAGGGATTGGCAGAAGCTTCCTGGCATTTGACTACTCCTTGCCAAGCAGCCTCTTTATCAGAGCACTGCTACCTGTGCCCCAGGCTGAGCTATGGAGACGTCTGTCACTGTCAACATTTTCTTGTAATAATCCGTGCTGTGACCAGTTACTGTTTTGACACTGCAGGTCAGTAGTCAAGCGTTATCCTGAGAAGAGTTTTTGGGGACACAGAAACACGTCTGACTGAAGGAAGCTTGGCTCTGGTCCTCACACTGCCACTCTTCCACTAGGGGGTGTTTCTAAGTCTTTGGCACTCCGATTGACAACCACAGAGGTTGAATTAGAAGATACCTAAAATCCCTGCCAAGTAAGAGAGAAGAGAGAACAATGTTCACAACAGCTGAACAATGCTCACCTAAAACCCCTAGGTTAGACTTGACCCCAAACACATGGTCCATAAAAGGAAAAATTATAAATTGGACCTCACAGAAATTAAACACTTCTGCTCTGCCAAGACCCTGTTAAGAAGATGAAAAGATAAGCTACACTGGGAGAAGATATTTGCAAAACACATACTTGACAAAGAACTAGTACCTGGAATATATAAAGAACTCTCAAAAGTCAACATTAAAAAAATCCTAAACAATCTAATTAGAAAATGGGCAAAAGACACGCACAGATATTTCACCAAAGAGAATGCGCCGTCATTGAGTCAATTCCTACTCAGTGATACCATGTGTATCAGAATAGAACTGTATCTATAGGGTTTTCAATAGCTATGACCATTCAGAAGTAGATCACTAGGCTTTTCTTTTGAGGTACCTCTGGGTGGGTTCGAATCATCAACCTTTTGGTTAGTAGCTAAGGGTTTAACTGTTTGTGCCATTCAGGGACTCCTAAAGAAGATATATGGATGGCAAATTAGCAAATGAAAAGTTCTTCAACATCATTAAGTTATTGTTGTTGTTAGGTGCTGTCGAGTTGGTTCTGACTCATAGGGACCCTATGTACAACAGAACAGGACATTAGCTATTAGAGGAATGCAAACAAAACCACAATGAGATAGCACTACACATCAATCAGAATGACTGAAATAAAAAATAGTGAGAACACCAAACACGGGTGAGGATGCAGAGAAACTGAATCACTTATATATTGCAGGTAGGAATGTAAAATGGTACAGCCACTCTGGAAAATATTTTGGCAGACCCTTTTAAAACTAAAAATGGACTTACCATACGGCCCAGCAATTGTACTCTTGGGTATATATCCCACAGAAATGAAAACTTATTTTCATACAGAAACTTGTACACAAATGCTCATAGCACCTGTGTTCGTAACAGTCGCTAACTGGAAACTCCCCAAATGTCCTTCAATGGATGAATGGTTAAACAAACTGTAGTACATACACCATGGAATACTACTCAGTAATTACTGAAAGGAATGGATTATTGATACATGAAACGACTTGGATGAACCTCAAGGAAATTATGCTAAATAAGTCAATTTCAAAAGGATATATAATGCATAGTTCCATTTATATAACATTTATGAAATAAAATAATTATAGAGATGGAAAACAGATTCATGGTTGCCAGGGGCGGGGATGGAAGAGGGTAGGGTTGTGTGTGGCTATCAAGTAGAATGAGGGAGTGTTATGGTGACAGTATAGTTAACTCTCTTGATTGTGGCAGCGTTTATCCGAAGCTACACACACAGACACATGCACAAGTGCATGTAGAGCCGATGAAGTCTGAATAACCTCTATGTATTGTACCAAGTCAACTGACTAGTTTTGATATCCTAGAGCTATGCAAGATATTAACACTGGGTGAAGGGTACATGGGAACTCCCTGTAAATTTCTCTGTACTTCCTGTGAATCTATAATTATTTTAAAATAAAAAGTTAGAAGTATCCAATAGGCGATTCATTGCATACGCTACGGTTACCAAACAGTGGAACGCCATTGTAACATAAAATCCAAGGATGGCATCACTGATGCATATTCCCAAGGTAGGTGGAGGCTCGGGACTCGTGTGTGGTGGACGCTGCTGGTCATCCATCAGAGTAGGTTCTCTCCTCTTCCACAGTGAGAATTTCCGCTGGATCTACAGCTGTCCAGTTAAAGAATGCATTTCCCAGTAGCCCCTGCAGCTAGGTATGCCATGTGACTAAGTCCTTGCAAGTGGAACTGAAGTGTGCCAGAGCTGGGTCTGGGTCTTAAAACACTGGACACATGCGTCCCTGTACTTTTTTCTCTTCCTGCAAACTTGGAAGGTGGCTGTGACCTGGCTGCTACCACACAGACCATGTCCTGAGGGATGGTGATACAACAGGATGGCGGGAACTAGGATCCCTGAGTGACTGCATGGAGTAGAGCTGTCCTCTGATCTGACTCTCTCTAGAACACTTATGTGAAAGAGAAATAAATGTCTATATCCTTTCAGCCTCTGTATTTTTGAGTCTCTCTGTTATAATGACTTAGCCTTTATTAAACGGAAAGAAGCAGGTTTCAGAACAGAGTCCAGTATGATCTTATTTTTTGCAATAAATACAGGTATCAAGAAAACCCAAACCCTTTGCTGTCTGTCAAGTTGAATATGACTCATGGGGACCCCATGTGTGTACAGAGTAGAACTGCTTCATAGGGCTCTCTTGGCTATAATCTTTACAGAAGAAGACTGCCAGGCCTCTCTTCCATGGTGAAGCTGGGTGGGTCTGAATTGCCAATCTTTATGTTAGTAATCCACTGACACATATCCATATGAAGGTCTAGAAAGATATACACTAGTATGTGTTCCAGTAATTGTCTGTTGTTAGTGGCAAGCAGAAGCCCCGGTGGCACAGTAGTTACAAGCTTGGCTGCTAACCAAAAGGCTGGCAGTTCGAATCCACGAGCCAATCCTTGGAAACCCTATGGGGTAGTTCTACTCTGTCCTATAGGGTTGCTATGAGTTGGAATCCACTCGACGGCAATGGGAAAGAAATGGCAATTATGGGTATTGTTTTCTTTGCTTATCTACATTACCTAATTTTCTATAAAAGGAACATGCATTCCTTTTGTAATTAAGAAAGCGAGCCTATGATTGAGATTCGAGCCAAGAATTTGATGAGAATGAGTAATGCATTAAACAATAATCCATCCCACGGCATGGGGTGCAGGGTGTGAGCACAGCGGGTGCCTGACAACTGCTTGCTGGCATCCCAGCCTAGCTCTCAAGCTCACCGGCTTCTTGCATTCCTCTCCAAACCATCATCTCAGCTTCCCTCCCCCCACACCTTTTTTCCCTGGGGGACAGTTCCCTGTTTTGTCTCCATTAAGCTTGGGAGAAGCATGATGCAGATGAAGCCTGCTGCTGGCAGGACCTGCCTGTTCTGTTAGCTCCAAGCTACAGCTCACACTGTCCCAAAGGACAGTCAATCTCCAGCTGAAATTTCAAACTCAATTAGCACAGAGACAGGCTGGAGCTGCTCTTGAGTAACTAATCATGTTAAAGCTGCCAAGACAGTCCTTTACCTGGGATGTGCCCATGAACTTTAAGGCTTATCTATTCAAGTACTATTAATAGGGAGCAGCCAACCCACAGTATAAAATTCCACTTGAAAGTGATTTTCTGAGGTTCCTGTCCCCTAATTTAAGGAGCTAGGGTGGGAACGAGGGTGGGGAGGTATGGCAGAGACTGCAGAAAGAAACCTGCCTGTCCTAGAAAGTGAAGCCTCCTAATTATTCACTGAGCGTGCGGACTGGCGGCAGGCAGGCTCTGCTGTGCAGCCTGGGATGAGCTCTGCATGCAGAACTATGGCTGGCCGGCTGCACCAGCAAGGGAGCAGGTGGAATGGTGCTGGCCCACCCTTCCCTGTCAAATGCAGGACAATTAATGCTCACAGAGATCATCTTCAGCATGCCAACGGAGATGCCAAAGCTAAGAAGCGTGGACAAGAAAGGTGAGTTGTTCATATTTTGTCCTCTACTCTCCAGACCTGCTGGCCAGAACGAGATGCTGCCCGTCAAGTTTGCACCGGCTCCCTATCGTGTGAGAATCCTGGTAGCTGAAGCTGTCGTCCGTTCTCCCCCAACCAGGTGACCTTAAAAGGCTCTCAATTTAGCATCATGGCCCACACTCTGACACTCTAAATGTAATGGAGAGTTTGTATGTTAACACCGAAAGATCATCATTTCATGCCTGCAGCTTCCTGTCAGTGGGGTGAAGTGTGAAAACATCACTCGATACCAAAAGGCCAATTCCCAATTTAGTTTAGAAAAAAAAAAATCTGGACAGCCTTTCATCATAGGCCTCCTTGTTCCATTTTGTCAGTTCCTGCTATAGCGTTGCCCGTTGAGTAACAGTAACCTGGCCAACAGAAAGCATGGGGTAAAGGTGTTGTTACCTAATGTGAAAAGCAGCCTCTGTGAGACAGACAAGTTCCCAAGTTCTGGCTGAGAATACGTCTCAAGCAATACTTGATGCAACACACTTCAGCAGAGCAGGAGCAAAAGGTCCCTTTGACTCTGGGGTAGGAAGTGTCATTGCTGAGTAGCCACAGAGTCCAACCATGCTGTCAGTCTGAAATCCAGTCCCTCTGTCTCTTGCAGTGTGAGACCCTCTGCCTGTTTCACCTATAAAATGCAGAAAACACCATGTACACGCCTGTGACTAAACATATGTAAATTGCCTGGCACAGAATAGGTGCTGAACTGTAGTAGTAATAATTAAGCCACATAAATTACCTTGTAGGTCTGGCTTACAGAGCACCTTCCGACAGTCTAACTAACGTCTGACCTTCTCAATGGCATGCCCGTACCACGTTCCTGTTTTGTTAGGGGCACCAAGGGATGGTTCCAGGACCTGGTGACAGTCCCCACAGCAGCAGTAGGTCTTCCAGCATCCCCTGTATCCACCATCTTGGATCTGATCCAAATCCATCTTGAGCTGTAGCTAGTCTCCCTCATGTTTGTCTCTTTAAAGCACCAAGCATTCTGGGATTTGGCAAACAAGTCCATCACCCTCCCAGCCCCTCTCACCTTTCCATTTCTAAACCTGTAAGTACGTTCCCTTTCAACTTCTGTCTCTCAGGACTGAAGAATGGGAGTCTCAGAGACGGAAAGGTCTTAACGGTTAACCAGTCCAACCCTTATATTTTTCCCTTCCTTCTTATTATGAGAAGGTAGAAAAAAGAAAAACAGAATAGCATACCACCTCCACGTATCTATCTCCTGGACTTAATAATTAGCAACTCCTGGCCAATCTTGTTTCATCTATAAGCCCGCACTCCCCCTAAACCTCCCCCCTCACCATCACCGGATTCTCAGTCCTGTGTTTTGCAGAAGAGAAAATGGGGTCATGGAGAGGAAGAAAAACTTGTCTACGCTCCTACAGCTGGTGTGTGTTTACTACCAGTGATCTGCCCACCAGCCTCACACCTTTTGCGATAACCACACTCTGCCTATGCTATTATTTAATATTTCCATTAGTCTCACCTTTTCACCTAAATATATTTATTTTAAATGGAAACTTATTTAACTGATCTAAAACGGAAACTTTCTATTACAGGTACCGTTTCCTATAAATAGAAGGCATCTCTAAAGACAACCCAGAGCAACAAAAAACAATGTCTTTACATTCAACGTAGAAACATATTGCCTGCTCAAGGCTCAGAAAGCAAGGCCTGCTCTCTTAAAAAAGGAGATCAGTGGGAGGTCAGATGGACCTTTGGAGTCCCTGGGTGGTGCAAATGGTCAATGCGCTTGGCTGCTAACCAAAAAACTGGAAGTCTGAATTTACCCAGAGGCTCCTCAGAAGAAAGGTCTGGGGTTCTACTTCCAAAAAATCAGCCACTGAAAACCATATGGAGCACAGTTCTACTCTGACCCACATGGGGTCGCCATGAGTGGGAATCGACTCGATGCCAAATGTAGTTAGAGTGACCTTTAGTCCCAGTGGAGGCTTTCTCAGACTTGCTGCAATCCGGAGGATTAAAACGGTTACAAATCCAAATAGCTTTCTCACAATGCGATTTAATGTTACTGTAATGTCATCAATTCTCAGATGAATATTTTCTATATTTTAACATCTCTGATGTGCGCTGTCAGCCAGCTGGCAGTCACGATGTACTTGTCATTGTCTGCACATGCCCCAACTTGGTCAGAGCCGCTCACACTGCCGTCACTTCACACGAGCTATGCACACTGTTGGTACTGCCCAGGGTCAGTCTACTTTAAATGTCTTAGGAAAGATGGCACTAACTGCAGCACTGTAACAAGATGTTATTATATACCCAGAAGAGGATGGGCACAGCAACAAGGCATAAATCTGCTATCAGCGAAGCAAGTGTTCACTGATGGAAGAATGTCCTCAGTTCCGTTATTTTCTTGCAAAGCAACAAACAACTGTTTCAGAAGACCAAAGACAGAAGATGCTCACAAGTCATTGAAGCTAGGTTATGTTTTGTTAGTAAGAGTCATGTAAAAGGATCTCCTGTTACATGCTAAATGATAAACTCAAGGCAGGTAAAATTGCCAACCCCCTTGGAACACATGAAAGAAATTTCAAAGCCATGAACCGCTGGTGAGACTGACTCATGTGTCATGTAGGATTATCATTAAGGCCTGTGCCATAGTTTACCTGGCAGTGTTTTTTTTTTTTTCATAGTGGTTCATAAAATAATGGTGCATCTTACAGGTGATGGCATCTTAGATTTGATGAACTATGGTATTGAATGTCAAATCATCCCCTGAATGTAAACGTTCCAGTACTACAGCATGCTGCCTCCCATCACACTTTCCCAAACCCGGCATTGAAGCATTGCCAGTTCTCCTCTAGCAGTGGCAGAGCTCACATCAGTCAATGGGGGGGTGGGGGGGTGGTGGTCGAAAAACAGATTGCTGGACCCCTAGTCCCAGAGTATCTGGTTTGGTAGGTCTGGGGTGGGGCTGAGGATTCGTATTTCTAATAAGCTTCCACGATGCCAAGGCTGCTGGGCTAAGGACTGAATTTTGAGTAGCACTACTGGGGGGCCGACTTGACAACAGCTAACAACATCCTATAGTTGAAAAAACAAACCCACAGCCATTGAGTTGATTCAGACTCATGGCGATCCCATGTGTTATAGAGTAGAACTGTTCCATAAGATTTGCTTGGCTGTTACGTTTATAGAAGCAGATTGCCAGGCCTTTCTTCCACAGAGCTGTTGAGTGGGTTAAAACCACCAATCTTTAGTAGTTGAGCGCAAACCATTTGCACCACCCAGGGATAGTTTAAACCCATTGCTGTTGAGTTGATTCCGACTCGTAGCTACCCTATAGGACAGAGTAGAACTGCCCCATATGGTTTCCAAGGAGCGGCTGATGGATTTGAACTGTTGAACTTTTGGTTGGCAGCTGAGCTCTTAACCACTGTACCACCAGGCCTCACTAAATCCCTTGATTCTGGCTCCTTTCAGCCTGGTGGGGGTAGGTGAGATGAGGGTGGGTAGTACCAAATCAAGGTAGGAACCACCTCGTTCTTCTGGATATCTCAGAAGGCAGCGTCTCTCTTGACATCATTCACTGCAAACAGAACATTACTTGTAGTGTATGTAGGCTGTACCAGGAAAGCCTTGGGAAACTCACCCATTGTTCTCTAGATCTTTACCAGATCAACGATTTTTTTTTTTTGAAACTGTGCTTTGGGTGAAAATTTACAGAGCAAACCAGTTCCCCATTCGATAGATTGTACAGAAAGTGTTCCATGACATTGGCTGCATTCTCCCCAATGTGTCAGCAGTCTCCCCATTTCTGCCTTGGGCTCCCAGTTTTCTTTTGCCCAGATTCTACCCCTTCCTTCCTTCTCATTGTTGCTTCTGGGTAAATGCTGTCCTTTTGATCTTGTATAATTCATTCTTCTAAGGAACACATTCCTCTCAGTGTTATTGTTTATCTTATGGGCCTCTCTATTGTTTGGCTGAAAGGTCATAAGGGTGTCTTAGGGCCATAAGTCTTGGGGGTTTCTCCTGTCTCTCTCAGACTAGTAAGTCTGGACATTTTTGTGAATTTGATTTTTTGTTCTACATTTTTTTCCCGCTCTGTCTGGGATCCTCTGTTGTGACCCCAGCCAGAGTGGTTGGTAGTGGTAGCTGGGCATCATCTAGTTCTTCTGGCCTTTGTGTCGTGTAGGCTGTGGTTCGTTAGTTCTTTGGGCTAACTGCTCCCTTAAGTCTTAGTTTTCTTTACTCTCCTTTGCTCTGGATGGGAAGAGACCAATAGTTGTGTCTTAGATGGCCGTTCGCAAGCTTTTAAGACCCCAGATGCTACTCACCAAAGTAGGATGCAGAAAATTGTCTTTATGAACTTTGCTGTGCCAACTGAAGTAGATGTTCTGAGTGTGTGGTCCTTCGCTTTTCAGCCTAGGAACTTTGTCCTGCGAGGTGTTTGGTTACGTCTAAGAAGTTTCCATGACTGTGCCCTTGTGTGCTCTATTGTCTATATTAATATACATACGGCACCTACAATTATGTACGTAGAAATATCCACAACCAAACCTTTATCTGTAGGAGGGTGCGCTCCCTTACACTCTCCCACACCTCTTTAGCATACCTATCTTCCTATGTATCCATTCACAGATTATTGTTTGTTAATACTATTGTTGCAGGATTGTCTACGTTATAGTAATTACTATAGTTGTCCTTTGTTATAGTAATTTTCCCTCCCTTCCCCTCCCATCCTGGTAACCATCAAAGAATTTCCCCCCCCAACCCCGTGTGTAAAACTTTTCTTGTTTTTTTTTAATAATAGTGGTCTCATACAATATTTGTCCTTTTGTGACTGACTTATTTCACACAGCAAAATGTCCTCCAAATTCACC
This sequence comes from Dugong dugon, assembly GCA_030035585.1. NCBI lineage: Eukaryota > Metazoa > Chordata > Mammalia > Sirenia > Dugongidae > Dugong > Dugong dugon. Next base: position 76,474,659 of record CM057471.1, read on the forward strand.
CATGTTGTGAGATGTTTAGTAGATTCGTCGTTATTCTTTATAGCTGCGTAGCGTTCCATTGTGCGTATGTACCACAGTTTGTTTATCCATTCATTTGTTGACGGGCACTCAGGTTGTTTCCAATCAACGATTCTTACTATAAACAGACATGGCTTTAAGTGTTAGTTTTGTGGCACTGAATGAATTACACAGACAGGGCTGGAATCTATTTTATAGTAACACTCAGGACAAAGCTCTGGGCAAACAAGTCAGACAGACTTGTGTCTCCTGCTCACACGTTTTCTAACTGGTTAATGTGGGCAGATTACTTTTCTTTTTAGTGTGTGCGTGCTACTGATTTAGCAAAAAGAAACATCTGTGCCCTTCCCTCCGCCCTCAAAAAAAAAAAAAAAAAAAATCAATTTTTCAAGCCGCTAAAATGTCTCTGAAACTGAATATTTGCCAACACAGCCCTCCCCACTGAAAGCAAGAAGCAGGGAAATGTCTTCTCAAAAAGAACCGTTTTAAACGTAGACATTACTGAGTGTTTTTTCTTCAAAAGGCCCAGATCTGCTCACATATTCACTGAACTGCATGTAAAAGGTGCTACAAAAAACAGGAGACGAAGCCTTGCCCTAGGTACAAAAGGTTTATTGTTTACAAAAATAAGTTACCTAGCATGGCAATACATGTAAACAGAGTGCTCATTCATATGACAACTCACAAAAATGACATAAAACACAGAAGGACTGACTCACTGAAGAACACGCTGCATAACTTTCTTATATTACGTTCTAAAAAGGTCTACCTTGCCTTCTATACACTAGCTAACATGTATAATTAGTCTCATCAATCACAGAGATGGAATCTGTTTTTTAAGAGGCTCAGCCTTAATATACAATACTCTATTTTACGAAAAGAAGGGAATGGCTGTATTGACATTTGAACAGTGAAGAGCCCTCGGAGTCATCAATATTACTTCGGGCTTGTCTGGGAAGGTGCCAGAGGGGGCTCTGTATGCCAGCCTGGGGCATAAACGGGGCCAGGGAGGGGTTACTGTCGGCAGGTGTCATGGAAGGCTTCGAGGGTTCGAAAATCCCTCCACGTAGGGGGAAGGCCGTCTTGCAGAAACTTCCCGCAGCGCTGGCATGGGGCCTGAAACAGCTTTATGTAACTTCTTAACCAGGTCTAAAAAGACAAGTGAGGAGAAAAACGAAAGAAATGGGAGCTGGGTGCTTCCAATGTCATCCTTCCTATCAAGTCTAATGATCCCCAGGATACAGAATGTAAGTTGGCTTTGAACCCAAAAGATATCCTGCGATTTTACATAAAGAAGTATGCAGAATCCACAAGGTCATAACACTGTTGATTTTCAGTTCTGATGCTCCCACCTTGCCCTCCTAGCTGAGGGACTTTTTAAAATAGAAATTTATACTCTCCAAAGCAGGAAGCACTCCCTGAGGAGTCACCGTGAACCACCACACAGCCTATGGCTCTGGGGGCAAACATGACCACATTTCATTTTCTGTGTCCCGTGTGTTCTGAATATTAGTATTGATTCTCTTCTCCTTGTTCACTACCAAGAAGTGGTCATGGACATGTGCTATAAGGTAGACTTCTAATAGATGACAGTTTTAGAATTCTCCATTGAGGTCAATGTACCTTCTTTCTAACCTGATTTAGATGTCACCACTCACTGTCACAACCTGGCCTAACAAACCTAGAGGGGAGGGTGGGGACAACCCTGGTGCCACTGGATAACATAATAAGCAATAAACACACACTGGAGTAGTTCAGAGTGCAGAGTTCTTTTGGGTATCATACATAAGGATGACACTCATATATAACTCAATTCTCAAACCCAAGGAGAGTCACTACTGAAAAAAAAAAAAAAAAAAATCCTACCAATAATCTACAACAACAGGAAAGTAAGTTCTCCCTGTGAAAGCGGCACGTGAATTTCACCATTTAATGTCCTCCTAAATTATGTTGGTAAGAGAAAACTGTTCTCAGAAGAGGTCAGCTGAGTTTATTGATACAAATCCTTTCATCTTCATCACAGATGCCTTCACAGTGGCACAGCTTAGACCATCAATACTGTCCCCCTTCCTAAGGGTAAGGTTTTTGCGGCGTTCTGGCAATAAACACAATGAGGTCAACGGATCATTCAGTTAAACTCTTTATCCTTCAGTGCTGATCAGATTCAAATCTTCCAAAAATTGAGAAGTCAGTTACCACAGGAAAACTAGGCACTAAAACATGTTAGGCTAAAAAGCAAGTCTTTACATCTATCCAAAAATGAAGATTTCACCGAAGATCATCACCTGAACTGCTCTCTCAACACATAAAAGAACCAATACGTGGACAACTCTGTTGAGCACCTGGGTTTGCTTTGTTCAACTTCCCCAACACTGTTAAGCCAATCAATAAGCTGCATTTATGTCTTTCAAGAACTGAACAAGAGGCTCTCTAAGAAGCTTAACTGTTGAGGCACAGGTGATAGGATGGATCAGATAAGCAATGCCCCACCTAGCTGTCAACACTGATTTGGCCTTGATAATAGCTAAGTCTTTGGAATAGGTTCTAGCATGAAGAAAGAAGGAGCTTAGCAGCAGTGAAAGATAGAGCCTACTGATGGGCAAACATGAAGCCGTGTCGGTGTGATATTAAAACAGCTGGCCGTTTCTGTCAACGATGAGGTAGAGCCAGTTGTTAGTCTCACTTAGGCCAGTTGGTGGTCATCTGATAAATCTAAGCAGCAGTGTGCTGATAAACTGGCTGGGGAGTTCTGACCTGCAGCATTTGCTGCTTTCCATGGTGTAAATACTCCCACCAAGTTCAATTTCAAGTTACCAACGGTTGAACAACTCGTTCACAGAATTCTGAACACTGAAAAAAGCTGGCAGGAGCCCACTCCAGCACACCACTGGAACGGGTGCTTTGGGGTTGCTCTCATTCTGAACTGCAGCTCTAAAAATCTAACGATTAAATGTCTTGGGGAACTACAAGATTCTTCTTATTCACTGCTACATGTTCAGTGTCAAGCACAGGGCCTGGAACAGATTAGGAACTCAGTAAGTATCTACTGACTAAATCAATGCTGGAAACAGTTTTGGAAGATCACTTCTGAAACTGATACTTACTCAGAAGTGATAGAAAACACCAGTTATTTAGGCTGGAAGTAGTTTTTCCCAGATACCACATCCCTTTCCAGTTTAAAGAAAGTATCAGTTCTAAACTGGGAGCCTCATCTTCCATTGTGAGGCCCACACAATTTGAAGGTCCAATGATCTCTAGCTGCTGGTTCTCATGATAAGGGAGCCAAGGTTTAAACGAGAGATGTGGCTCTTAAAGCCACTTACCATGAAGGATCTGACCACGACGTCTGGCATCTGGGGCAACTGATAGTGAAGCAGGGCAGTAGTGGCATGGTCCGTTACCTACAAACAAAGGACAATAACTGGAATAAGAGGCCACTCCAAACCAGCACAGAGAAAACAAGTAAGACAATTGCACACTTTATATATGAAAAACAATCTGCCTGTGAACATCTCTTGGAGGAAAGGACATCTAAAATAAAATCTGAAGTAACAAAAATTAGTTAGCAGCGTTGGGGGCAGGGAGAGGGAAAGGTGTATTGTAGGCAGAAAGGAATGCAGGTACACAGCCTTGGAGGTAAGCGGAGTGTGGAACATTCTAGCAACTAAAAACCTTCACAGGTTGGAGACAGGCTGGAGCTGCTGTGTGTGTGGGGGGGTGGGGTGGCAGAGGCAAGTCTGGAGAGGTACAGAGGAGGCACATCATGGCAAGGTTTACAAGTCACATCACTGCGTGAAACAATACATGAATGCAAAGGATCACTTCCCACTGTCCACATTTTACCTCATCTTTAGGCTAGAACAATTTTCCTGATGGTGTAATTGGGCTTTTTCTGCTTCCTTTAATTCTCATTCTGTCTCATAACTTATAGCCACATAGACTTTATGATCAGGAACCTGGTAGTTTCTAGTGATCTTTTCCTTGGGCCTCACAGTTCCTACCATTACTTTTCTGAGGAGCTTTGCCACTCGAAGTGTGGTCCTCTGATCAGCTCTCCAAAGGGGTTTGGTCTATTTTCAGAACCTCAGCAGGCCACGCCCATTCTCATAACACCACAGTAGTGACTTTATCAGCAAGGCCAATGGTGAGATTGTGCCAAGTCCACTAAAGGCAGCAGGAGATCAGATGGAAAGAGCACTGAAGTGAAGTTCCAGCATTGTGCCCTGACCTTGATGCAGCTACTTAACCTCTCTGGGTCTCAATGTCTCTTCTGAAAACAAAGGGACTGGTCTAAAATCCCACGTAGTTCTGAAATTTGATGACACCATGAACTGCTAATACCTGCCATCAATCAGCAAATTAACAGATCATACCTAACTTGATAGTTGTTTCAGACTAATAGTTTATTTGATTGTCCTCATTAGGGATTCTTGGCATTACAAATATTGTGGTTAATAAACAAAAAACTCCAGACAAAATCATTAACTCTAAGAACAAGAAAGAACACAGGTCTAACTGTAGACTTATCAGTGTTTGAGCTCCCACCAGGACACTATGTGATGTGCTAACAGACCTAAGTAGCAGTTAAGCAAACTATCAGGTAGAAACTAGAAGCATGGGTCCAGGCCCCACATGGTGAGAAGAAAATGACTCCAGATAGTACTCCAGCTACACATCCACACATTCAACCAGAGAAGCTGAACCACAAAGTATTTAAGGACAAAGGCTTTGCAGCCAGGCAATCTGGGCTTGGGGTCCTGGCTCCCCAGCTTACAGAAGGGTAATCTTTGGCCCCTTATAGAACCTCTCTAAGTCTCAGTTTCCTCCTGGATAAAATGGAGATTATAGTAACATACATTTTATAAAGTTGGTGAGAGGACAGATCGAGGCTATGCATGTGAAGCATTACCTCTCCAGCAACAATGCCAGCCCTGCTTGCCCACTTCCCTTTTGTACTCCTGGCCCTGGGACTGTCCTCTTTTCCTGCTGAACGTGAGTGGCCTGCCTGGTGGCTGGTGAGACCCACTAGACGATCAGCTCTGTGAGGGCAGGGATCATATCTGTCCGGTTTGCGCTATGTCCCCCAGGCCCAGAACATCACGTGGCATAGAGAAGATACTTAATAAACATGTTAAATAAACAAACTTAAAAAAATGTCCACTCATCAAAGGCCACACACCACACACACCTGCAGTGACTTTCTTGCAAATACAGCCAACAGTTCATGTATCCAATATGAACCATTCAGGAACCAACACTGTTGAAAAATCCTCACCCAAGTGACTTTCAAGATAAATGGCACTTATTTCTTTAAGGGCTAAGACTGTTTTTATTTTAAGCATCTTTGACAGACAGCTTTCTAAAATGAGCAATGCTTTTTATTTTTTTTAAATGAATAGTAATGATAACTTTGCAAAATTGTTGGCAATGATTGGTGGAGTGAAACTAACGGCTAAAAAACACAGCAAATGGTACCTGAACCATCCAGCTCCCTTGCTATACACTAAAAACAAAATAAACAAAAAAAAAAAAAATCCATGCAAGTGCCACTGTATGGGCTGAGAAGACATTCCTTGTAAATACACCTGTCATAGAAAAGAAACAAGGGTTTGGAGAATTCTCTTTCTTGATCCTACCATTTATTTATTTTATTGTGCTTTAGGTGAAGGTTTACAGAGCAAATTAGTTTCTCATTCAATAGTTTGTACACAAATTGTTCTATGAAATTGTTGCAGTCCCTGCAATGTGTCAACACTCTCCCCATTACCACCCTAAGTTCTCCATTTCCATTTGTCTGGTTTTCCTGCCTTCTCATCTTTGCTTGGGGGCGTATATTGTCTTTTTGGTCTCATGTAGATGATTGTTCTAAGGAGCACTTTCTTCACATGTGTTATTGTTTATTGATAGGCCTATTATTTGGCCGAAAGGTGATCTCCAGGATGAGCTTCAGTACCAAGTTAGAAGGGTGTCTAAGGGCTATAGAGTCTTGGGCGTTCCTCTAGTCTCTCTCAAGCCAGTGAATCTGGTCTTTTTTATGGATTTGAATTTTGTTTTACATTATTATTGTTATTATTATTCTCCCCACTGTAACTGGGACTTTCTATTGTGATTCTGGTCAGAGAAGCTGGTCGTGATAGCCAGGCACTATCTAGTTCTTCTGGTCTCAGGCTGGTGCAGGCTGTGATTCCTGTGGTCCGCAAGTCCTTTGGAATAATTGTTTCCTTGAGTCTTTGGTTTTCGTCACTTTCCTTTGCAAAGAGACCAACACCTGTATTTTATTTTATTTATTTATTTTTTTTTTGTCTTATTTTTTTTTTTTTTTTAATATATATTTTATTGTACTTCAGGTGAAAGCTTACAGAGCAAATAGTTTCTCATGAAATAGTAGTACACATGTTGTTTTTTGACATTGGTTAACAACCCCACAACGTATTAAGCCTCTAAATTCTCAACCTTTTTTTTTTGATGAAAATTACAGATGACCAAAGATACACCGTTTCAAAAATTTCTACATTCACAGTTCAGTGACATTGACTACGCTCTTCCAACTGTGCTGTTATTCTCACTTAAGATGAAGGCTTACAGAAAAAATAGTTATTCATTTAACAGTTACTACACATGTTGCCCTATGACAATGGTTAACAATCTCACAGCACATCAAGAATACCAACACCTGTATTTTAGATGGCCGCTCGCAAGCTTTTAAGAGCCCATATGCTACTTACCAAAGTAGGATGTAGAACGTTTTATGAACTATGCTATGCTGATTGACCTAGATGTCCCCAAGACTATGGTCCTCAGCCTTCAAGACCAGTAACTCAGTCCTGCGAGGTGTTTAGTTATGTCTACACTGTTTCCATGACTGTGTCCCCTGTGTGCTCTACTACGTATATAAATATACATACAGCACATACAAATACGTATGTAGAAATACCCACAGCCGAACCTATATATGCACGTGGGTGTACTCCCATACGCCCTCCCACACCTATTTGGCATACATATCTACCTACGTAGCCACTCATAAATTATTATTTGTTGTTAGTGTTGTTGCAGGATTGTGTATGTTATAGAATTTTCCTTCATTGTTTTTTTTTTCTTGTGTACCTCTCACTGTCTTTCCTTGCTTTGCTCATGTTGTGCTGAATTGTCCCATATTGTATACTGCCTTTCCATTCACCAAAGTTAACATGTGTCTACTCTCTCTTGTTGTTAGGTGCTGTCAAGTCGGTTCCAACTCATAGCGACCCTATGTATGGCAGAAGGAAACACTGCCCGGTCCCGCACCATTCTCATGATTGGTGTTATGCTTGAGCCCACTGTTGCAGCCAACGTGTCAACTCATCTTGTTGAAGGTTTTCCTCTTTTTCGCTGACCCTCTATTTTACTATGCACGATGTCCTTCTCCAGGGACTGGTCGCTCCTGATAACATGTCCAAAGTATGTGAGATGAAGTTTTGCCATCCTCGCTTCTCTAAGGAGCATTCTGGCTGTACTTCTTCCAAGATAGATTTGTTCGTTCTCTTGGTAGTCCATGGTATACTCAACATTCTTCACCAACACCATAACTCAAAGGTGTCTTCTTCAATCTTATTTATTGTCCAGCTTTCGCGTGCATATGAGGTGACTGAAAACACCATGGCTTGCGTCAGGTGCACCTTAGTCCTTAAAGTTGACATCTTTGCTTTCTAACACTTTAAAGAGGTCTTTTGCAGCACATTTGCCCAATGTAATATATCATTTGATTTCTTAACTGCTGATTCCACAGACATTGATTGTGGATCTAAGTAAAATGAAATCCTTGACAACTTCCATCTTTTCTCCATTTATCATGATGTTGCTTACTGGTTCAGTTGTGAGGATTTTTGTTTTCTTTATGTTGAGGTGTAATCTACACTGAAGGCTGTAGTCTTTGATCTTCATCATTAAGTACTTCAAGTCTTCTGCACTTTCAGCAAGCAAGGTTGTGTCATCTGCATAACGCAGGTTGTTAATGAATCTTCCGCCAAACCTGATGCTCCCTTCTTCTTCACACCACCCAGCTTTTCAGATTGTCTAGTAATTTTCCCTTCCTCCCCCTCCCATCCCTGGTAACCATCAAGAAGTATTTCCTTCTGTGTGTAAACCTTTTCTTGACTATAAGAATGGTCTCATACAATATTTGTCCTTTTGTGGCTGACCTATTTCACTCAGCATAATATCCTCCAAATTCATCCATGCTGTAAGATGTTTCATGGATTCATTGTTATTTTTATTGTTGTGTAGTGTTCCATTGTGTGTACGTACTACAGTTGGTTTGCCCATTGTCTTAGTTATCTAGTGCTGCCAAAACAGAAATACCACAAGTGACTGGCTTTAACAAACACAAATTTATTTTCTCACAGTCTAGGAGGCTAGAAGTCTGAATTCAGAGTACCAGCTCCAGAGGAAGGTCCTTGTCATCAATCTTCCCTTGGGTCTAGGAATATCTCAGAACAGAGACCGTGGGTCCAAAGGACACGCTCTTCTCCCTTGATGGTATGAGGTCCCTCTCCTCTCTGCTTGATTCTTTTATATCTCAAAAGAGACTGACTCAAGATATAAGCTTATCCTGTAGATTGTGTCCTTCCTCATTCACATCACAGAGGTTAGGATTTACAACACATAGGATAATCACATCAGATGACAAAAAGGTGGATAATCACACAATACTGGGAATCATGGCCTAGCCAAGCTGACACATTTTTAGGGGGCACAATTCAATCTATAACACCATTCATCCGTTGATGGGCAGTTAGGTTGTTTCCATCTTTTTGCTATTGTGAATAATGCTGCAACGAACACGGGTGTGCATATGTCTGCTTTTGTCACGGCTCTTATTTCTCTAGGATATACACTCCATTTATTTTTAAAGTGCCTCTAATGAAGCTCCCACCCAATGTATCAGCAGTGTGATAGCAGAGTAGCTGAGGCTGGCTGTGTTTGTTCAGCCCCCTACTGTTCTAGTTCTGGTTATGACTTCTTTTCCAAGACGGGGGATGGTTCCATCTGCACTCTAGCCCTGGGAAGTCTGCTGGGACGAGACCAGATCACTTTCAGCAGCTTGTGTTAGCTTGGGGCCTGATTCTCTAATCACTCTGGTGACTCAAAGGCTATACCCAAGCCAGGCATGCTATGTTTGGCTATACATTTTTTAAAAACAATTAAAAACAACAACAAAAAACTGTTGTTGTTACCTGCCATCAAGTTGGCCCTCACTCACGGTAACACCATGCACAATGGAACAAAACGCTGCCAGGTCCTGCACCATCCACATGCTCAATCGTGGATCGGACCATTATGACTCAGAGGGTTTTCAACAGCTGATTTTCGGAAGTAGATCACCAAAACTTTTTTTCTAGTCTGTCTTGGTCTGTAAGTTCTACTCAAACTTGTTCAGCATCATGTTGCTGCTACATGCTGTTGAATCGAGTCTTACTCATAGCAACCTTATAGCCTCCACTGACAGACAGGTGGTGGCTGAGCTTGAGGGGCATTGGTTAGGAACTGAACCTAGGGTCCTGCATGGAAGGTGAGAATTCTACCACTGAATCACCACCCCCCCAAAAAACAAAACCCATTGCCGTAGAGTTGATTCTGACTCAAAGTGACCCTATAGGACAGAGCAGAACTGCCCCACAGGGTTTCCAAAGAGCAGCTAGTAGATTTGAACTGCCAATCTTTGGTTAGCAGCCGTAGCTCTTAACCATTGCACCACCAGGACTCCAAAACCACCAATGCCCCCTAAAAAATGAACTACCAACATTTAAAATTCGACATCTCACGTAACTTAGATTTCTAGCTTCTCTTGAACATAAGAAGGCCTAGGGGCAGTAACAGTATCCCTATCTCAGAGGTTGTTGTAAAGAAGAAATAAGTTCGGCCATGTGAAGTAATTGGCACAAGGCTTAGTTGCTAATAATCATTATAACTGTGACTTGTTACCTTCCCTGCCCCCCCGTCCCACATATCCAAGTGGCCACCATCAGCTGGAGTCAACAACGGGCAATACCTTTGGACAGGGCACGTACCTACAGTTTGCCTGAGTCCCCCCAAGGTCTTTCATCCTTGACAAACCTGTTCCCATCTCAACCTTCCTTCCTTAGCTGACCTCTGGACTTGATCTATTCTGGCTGAATTCAGGTTCTCCAAGCAATGGATGAAACATGTTTTTTTTTTTTTAATGGCTGATATTTTTGGAAGTAGACTGTCATGTCTTTCTTCTGAAGTGTCTCTAAACAAATAATTTCTTTTATAAGGATCAGCACAAAGTTGGTTCCTATGAGGCAGAGGTTAAAGATGCCCCAAATGTCCAACTTTTCCAAACTGCTGCACCACTCCATGGTCTCTAACATCAACTACTCCCTCTCCCCTCAGTATTCTCCCTCCTGTCTTTGGGTTCCCTAATCTGCTGCAATATCTCACAGAACTCACAAACCATACAAAGGCAATGGCTCATGTGGTTTTGGAGGCTGGCAAGTCACAAATCCGTGGGTTACGGGGAGGCTTCTCCTGACCCACACGGCTGCAGAGGCTGACAAACTCAAACTGGCAGTTCGGACCACAGGCTGCTGGCTTACATGGCTGCGGAAGCTGGTGAATCAGGTCAGATGATAGGCCGCCAGCTCACAGGACTGTGAAGGCTGGCGAATCCCAGAATCAGCAGGTCAGACGGCAGGCCTCTGGCTCAAGTCCTAAGAAATGAGGTCAACTGATCCTGAAACAGACTTGGGATCCAGATGCAGAGAGAAAGCCCCACCAGGGCACACACATATACCTTAGATGCAGGCCACACACCACACCAATCCCACCTCACCAACATGAAAAGGTCAGGATCCACAACACATAAAATGGAGGACAACCACACAATACTGGGAATCATGGCCTAGCCAAGTGGACGCATAACTCCAACCATCACAGGTTCCATATACCTTATTTGTATAGTCCCACTCATTGTGTGTGAGTCACAAAGACCATGGCTAGAAGGGCCATATTAAGTAATTCATTACACAGCACTTTTGGTGAACTCGAATTTCCAGCCTTTCAGTTAGCAGCCAAGCACGTTAACCATTTGCACCACCCAGGGACTCCGAGAAAATGGTTTTGATAACTGCAAAGTGCTATACCCTGGCAAGGTATCATGCTAGTTACATAAACATTTAAAGGGCTCTTCAAACCTGCTCTTCCTTCAGTGTTCTAGGTAAATAACACCACCAACCACCCAGATGCCTAAGCCAGAAACCTGGGATCATCCCTTATCCCACTCCTCATTCTTAAGCAGTCTCCAAGTGGCCAAGTTCCAAATTATTTATCTTGAATCCCTCTACTTCATCCCATCTCTACTGCCACTCCCTAGTCTGAGCTGCCATCTTTTCCTGTCTGGGTGACCAGAGGTGCCCAGCTAGCACGTCCACTCCTGCTGTCTCCCATCCTTTCTCAAAACAGTGGTCAGAGTGAACATTCTATAGCAAAGGGGTAGAGTGGGCTCAGGATCTGAGGGCCTACGTTTGAATCCCAACTCTACCTCTTCCAGCAATGTAACCTTGGGCAAGTTACTTAATCTTTCTTAGCTACAATTTTGCCATCTGGAAAATGGAGATAATAACAGAGTACCTATTACACAGGTTAACTGTGAAGATTAAATAAAATAATGTTAAAGTGCATGCTATTCAATAAATATTAGCGACTATTATTAAACTGGAGCCCTGGGGGCACAGTGGTTAAGAGCTTGGCTGCTAACCACAAGGTTGGCAGTTGGAATCCACCAGCCGCTCCACCGACACTCTATGGGGCAGTTCTACTCTGTCCTATAGCGTCACTATGAGTCGGAATCGACTGGATGCAACGGGTCTGGTTTAGTGTTATTAACCTATAAATCTAACCATGCCACTTCCCTGCTTAAAACCTTCTTATAGCTTCTGAATGCACTTAGGATGCTAGGATAAAATCCAAACTTGTGAATATGGCATTTGAGACCATATAGGACGGACCTGGTTCCTGCCTCCTCTCCTCTTATCCCCTTGCTCTAGTCACACTGGCTTGAAAATACTACAGTTCCTCAAATGCTCCATATTTCCTCTTCCTCTCAGAGCTGGTCCCTCTGCTTGGACATCTCCTCTCCCTCCCTCTCCCCTTCTCCAGTCTCCCTCCTACTCTTCATTCTGGGTCTGGTTTAAGTCCACTTGCTCAGGGAAGTCTCCCAGACTTCCCTGAATGGGTTAAGTTTCTTGCTCAGCTCTTTTCTTTCATAGCACTCCTCGTGACTGAACTTATAAAATTATTTTTGCAATTCTTGTTTAGTGTCAGTTTCCCTAACTTGACTGTGAACTCTGAGAGGACTAAGGCCATGTCTGTTCAGTGCTGGACACAGAGAAGGTTCTCAATAAATGTGTGCTGATTGAATGAACGATCCATTTAGTCTCTGAGACAATCTAAAGAGACTAGGACAGATTAGGTGTGTGGGGTGGAGATCAGGAGACATGAGCTGAAGACTGTGGATCCTGGTCTACCCCTAACATGCTAGGGAATCTTGAATTTTCCCTCTGTGGTAGAAATTACTAGTGCTCACTCTGTCGAGTTCTCCTATCCTTCCTGGGCACATGGGAAGACTTTCCAGCCTCCATGTCGTTAGGTTAGGCCATGTGGCTAGTTCTAGCCAATGGGCTACCAGTGGAAGTGGCACATGTTACTTCCACTTGGAGACAGTGAGAAGGAAGTGTGAATTCTGCATGCTCTCTCTCTTTCCCTGCTGTGGCTACCCTGGAAACCATGGTAGAGTCACAAGATGGTAGAGCCTCTATTAAGCTTGGGTCCCTGAGTGATGTGGAGCACAGCACTCTGACAGCTCAACATGGATGTGTAGTGTGAGCAAGAAATAAACTTTTACTGTGTTAGACTACTAAGACTTTGAAGTTTATTTGTTACTGCAGCAATACTTCTCTTACTCAGACTGGTATATCCTGAATGTGTATTTCCCACCTATAAAATGAACCATGGAGTTTGCCAGGTCTATGATTCCTATAAGTGGTGGTACACACAAATTTGAGCTGTGGCAAAGGAAATTTCCACTCTAGAATGGTGATACTCGAAATATGGTCCACGGAACAGCAGCATTGGCATCACCTAAGATTTGTCAGAAATTCAAGTTCTTGGGCCCCTCTCGAGACCTAGAATCAGAATCTCTTGGGTAGGAGCCAAGCTTTTCAAGCTACTCTTATGTATGTTAATGGCTGTTAATGATAGTACAAATCACCTGGTTATCTTGTTAACAAGCAGATCCTAATCAAGCAGGTCGGGTGGGTCCTCAGGTTCTGCATTTCTAATAAGACTCCCAGGTGACATTCATAGTGCTGGTTAGGACCACACTTTGAGTGCCAAGGCTGTAAGGTATACAGGCACTACAGGAAAAAGTCCCGAAAGCAGCAGGCATTTAATTCCTGGGGCACAAAACAAACGCATACAAAAAGAGGATAGTTTGTCTTTTTCATAAATCAAAATGACATCACCCAAGTTTTAAGATGAAATATTTTCACAATGGGTGTCACTAGAGCGGGGAGCTCTGCTGATTTCTGAAAGGTGCTGTTTTAGGACCATAGGATTATTACGTTTATTTATTTATTTAATAATGACTATAATGAGAGTTTATTGTGTACCAGTTAAATGTACCCCCTCTCATTTATTCCCTAAGATAACTCTGACGTGGTGCCGTCCTTATGTCCATTTTACAGAAGAGGGAATGCAATGGAGTGGTTAGGAAAATGCCCAAGGCCACACAGCTGATGACGGGCAGTCAGTGTTTGAATCCAGCCCGAGTCTTTGCCCTTGTCCCTCCCAGCAGGCTTCACCCTGGCCATCTCACCTGCCTGATTTGCAGAGAAAGGTATGTTTCTCAGGCATCACTCTGCCCTCCATCACCAGGGTGTGGCGACGTCTTCCATAAACTAGAGCCCCCTGTGAGTGGAAGGTTTGGAGATATACAAATGTGGCTGCCCTATAACAGGCTACTCAAGACCAGGGCATGCTGAATGAACTAGAAAATGCCCTCTTCCAGGAGTCAGGCACCAAAGCTCTACCTTGGCATTTGGTCCTAGGGAGGTCACCCAATTAGTTTTTTCCATTACTGGTTGGCAATCTGGTTAAATTTAGCCTCCTTTTCAAAAGCCTTAATATAAAACATTCCCTTTCATTGCCAAATGGTGATATTTTTTTTTCTCAGTGCTGACGCAATCATTTAATTTCTGTAATTTCCCATCACCAATTACAAGAATGTTTTAATAGAAGGAAACAAAGCTGACTAATTTGTTGTTTTCCCTCCCTTCCTCTCAAACTCCTACATTGCTGGTTTTCAGATTCCCGTGGCTGAATCTAAAAGCGCTGGAGAAATTCACCTCCAGTGATCTTCCTTTTTGTCAAAGCATTCCACCTTCAATTATTTTTGTTTTATACTCTTCAACAACAAAGTTGTTTTTGCTCAGCAACCAAGATGTGGAAAAAAACAGGCCTGGGGCAAAAAAAGAAAAGAAAAGAAAAAGCTATTAACTAATTTAAATCGGCTCTGAGCCGCCAAGGTTCGGGTCTCATTGTAATGTAAAGCTAATGACATTCCACTGGGAGATAAAAGCCACCCTCCCTGGTGGCCGAGGCAGAGAAGGGTACTAATGCCCGAACCAACCAAGCAAGGAACGGGAGGTGATTCATCCCACTAGTGAGTGCTGGTTTGGGAAAAAAAAAAAAAAAAAAAAAGCTTGTAAAAGGATCAAAGTAGATGGCCAGCCCAAAGAAAGGGAGGGAGGGAGAAGACAAGAAAGTAACCATAAACCGGCAAGATAGGGAAGGCCGCAGAGGAGCAGAGAGGGAAATGACTGTGGCTGCAACCAGTCAGGGTGGGGGAAACAGGAAGCAGAGAGAAAGACCCGGCTAAGAGCAGGAATGGGCAGACATCAGAGGGGGTTTCGCTAAGAGTTTCACCTCAAGGCAAAGAAAAACAGCATATGCTCCACTTTAGTTTGGGGTACGTTTCTCCCCCCGCTGTTGTATGGCTGGGCTGTAAGGTGATCTGTTTTGAGTAGGGGGTGACACTTCCACAAACCCATCAACAGATCCACTTCGCATTATTAACTTTACTTTTAGGGTTTTCTCCTCCACCAACCAGGGCTTACCGAAATTCCCTCTCCCTCCACCCAAAGAGGTAGAGGCAGGTCTTACGCAGACCCAAATTGACAGGAGAACTACAGCTCAGGGAGGGAGAAAGGAATCTTTCAAAAGACCTTGAAACAGCTGCCAGTCATCACACTGGAGAAAAAGAAAAGATGCCAGGCAAAACAAGTCTCCTCAGAGTTCCTCTGCCATATTGTGTGCAAGGAGCTTCTGACAATCTTTAACTCCCAGAAGCTGAGAGTGAGCGGGGACTTCAGAGACCACGAGTCATTTTAGCTAAACTAAATACGGAACTACTTGCAATAATAGCAAAACCAAAGTCAACACTTACTGAGGACTTATCCTGTGCAAGGGCTTGTGTACACAACACACCTGGTGAGGAGCTCAGGGCTGGCACATAGAACACACCTGGAGAGCAGCCTAAGCTTTGGAACCAGATCATGGTCTGGATCCTGTCTGCCACTTACAAGCTGTGTGATCTTGGGCAAGGATTGCAGGTGTCAATGCACATAAAGCACTTGAATAGTCTCCTCACAAAAAATGTTATGACAGAGGTCCTCATATAATTTTCGTTTACAAGTGAGTAGACAAAGTCACAGGGAGTTTAAGTAACTTGCCCAAGCCAAGGAGCTATTAAGTGGGAGAGCAGTAATTTGAACCTAGTTGGGCAAGCTTGAATGTCCCAAGCAGAGGGCTCTCCACAATAGGCATTTAGGGGGTGGGAAAAAAGGGGAAGACAGAGGCTGCAGGGGATGCAGAAAGGTGGCATATCTGGGCCATTTCCTATGCCCAGAAGGGAATGGAACCCACCACTCCAAGTGTAGCACAGAGGTGAGAAGCACAGACTTAGAGGCAGGCTGTCGCAAACCATCCCTCAGCTTCTGGAAGGTGGATCTAGGCTGGGGACCAGGACCTGAGTTGTTAAAAGGCTCCCCAAGGTGACTCTGATGTGCAGCCAGGTGAGGAACTACTGGTGAACAGCCAGCCTCACTGCCAGGCCACTGCCTGCTTCCCTCCATGAGAGGGCAAGACTGGAGACATGCAGTGCTGGGCATGAACTGAGCTTGAAAAACGGCTCCAGCAATTACTTGATACTCTTCCTAATGTAATGGACCAATGGCACTGAGGTACTTTATCTGTGAGCACACAGCCACGAAGCCCAACGCCTCCCTCCGCTAGGCTAGGAGAACTGAGGCCTCTGACTATTAAAAGTATGCCCCGTAAGATTAGTAAATAGGAAAAGTTAAATACCCAAGTGTTTAGAAGTTGCTTATTTAAGAGAAGCCTGCTACAGAGACTCAGGTTCTGGCTTCCTTCCAGCCAATGCCTGCTTCCACACAATATGAAGAGAAGACTCTCTAAGACCTGGGATCCAGGGGAACACTGAACTGTCAGAAGACCAGGTTCAATTCTGGATTAGTCACTAATTATCTGGGTGATGTTGGCCACATCACTCTCCAACTGGCCCTCAGTAAAAGAGCACAAGGCTTGGATTAGCGACAGATGATCCCTCAGGTCCTGTCTAGGTCCTAGGTTTTAAGTGGACGCTGCAGGACCTACGCAGCCATGGTTACCTCCTGGCATGGCAGCCCACACACATACCATGTGCCCTGCTTCAAAGAAAACCTGTCATAAGCTCCACTTTCACCTCTACCTGTTTGTATTTGGGGGTAAGATTAAAGCCCTTTGTTCTTCTAAAGGTTCCCTGGGTGGCACAAATGGTTAAGCATGTGACTGCTAACCAAAAGGTTGGTGGTTCCAACCCACTCAGAGGCGCCTTGAAAGACAGGCCTGAAAATCTGCTTCTGAAAGGTCACAGCCTTGAAAACCTCATGGAGTGCAGTTCTACTCTGCCATACATGGGGTCGCCATGAGTCAGAATCAACTCAACGGCACTGGTTTGGTTTGAAGGTTGATTTGTTTTCCTAAAAAGGACAAACCAATCTCAGCGGGTAGAAGGGGACGCCAGGTCCTTGCCCCGCTCCAGGAACCCACTGGTACTGATGTCACCCTTATGCATTCTTTAGTTTCTGGGCCGTCTGGATTGCTTCTCCAGGAAGAGATTAAAAAGAGGGTAGAGAATCGGGCTCAGAACCAGGGAGACCATCAGCACAGCACTGTTCTTTGTGTTGGAAATGTGTGCCCCCTCTCCCCATCTAAATGGGCTTCAGCAAGACTTTGAAGCACAAGCTTAGCGGGCAGCAAAGCCAAACATTTGCTACTGGGTTGTATCTCATGCTGTTCCCTCACTCAAAGAAATAAAAATTAACTTTCATTGGGCAGGTATACTTTAATATTGCACAAGGAGATTAGACCAAGAGTTTGGGGCTCTACTAAGAGCTTTACCAAGGACAGAGCCTTAAGGAGAGGGTCTCTAGGAATCTCTTAGAAGGAAAATTCTTTGTGGATCCTGGAGTCAAAGATGTGAATCTATCATATTAATGTTTAAAGAGAGAGCAATTCCTGCCAGCAATGTTGCTCCAAGGATCTGCACTGGTTTTATGAAAAAATTCAACAGTCCCAGAAGTACTCACTCCATTAAGAAAGGAGTTATTATTATTCCAAAACTGGAATGCTATGAAGTCAGTCCTGAAAGTGATGCTGGGGACTGGGCGAGATGGGGTGCGTTGCGGCACAGAGACATGCTTCTAAAATGGGAATGAAAGTACAGTAGTGTGGAAATAGTTGATTTATTTTTTTGTCATGCAGCTCTAGTCTCTAATCTGTATCTTGGATTTGTATGCCACAGGCTAACCAGGCCTACAGGCCTGAGCAGAAAGCATCAAAGGCCACTGGGACTAGGGATTACTTGGACTAGATCAGTATTTCCTTCTCTACTTGGTGAAGAAGCCATTTGCATGGGCTCCAAAGGACTTACAAGTGTCCACTAGAGTCAGGAAATGTTGTTCAGGGATGAACCATAGGCAGGGCTGCCTGAGTGTTGGAACTGAGAGGTGGAGAGAGGCCCAGCTGCTTCATCTTGCCTGAAATCCCTGGACACATCTCTGAGACTAAGCTCTGTGTCTAAGAAAGGATTCGACCACATATATAAAGAAGTTAACATAACCTCTGGCGCTTATCAGGACCTCCATAAATGCATTTTTGTTTAGTTTGGGGGGTTCCAACCTCACCCTTAGCCTAGATTAATTGCAGACAGTCTCCAGAGGCAGACGGGGTGTCCCTAGGTTACTCCCCAGCTCCTACAGGTCCTTCAGAACGCCTTAGTGTGACAGATGACGTCCTTGAAACCTAGATCCCAGCCTTGTTTCCCTCAGCCCCCACTTTACACTCCAGCAATACTGGTTTGGTTAGAAATTCCTCCTACCAAATATGCTTTCCTGACTCTGTGCCTTTGCTTAAGTGTCCCTCTGCCTGGAATGCTCTTCCCCTGTCTAAGCCCTTTTTAACCTTTAAGACTCAGCTCAGGGGTGTTCCCTCTCCCACCCTATCCCCTGGTGCCTGTACTCCCAGTAGCATCCTCTGGATAACTCAAGTCCTGCACTTGCCACTATCTGTGACCAGAGGACCCTGTCCCCCTTGGCTGTGTGCTCCTTGAGGATGAGGCCACATCCTCCTTATTTCTGTACTCCCCATACCTAACACACTCCTGAAAGTGATGCTGGGGACTGGGGGAGATGGGGTATGTTGCGGCACAGAGACATGCTTCTAAAATGGGAATAAAAGTACAATAGTGCAGAAATAGGTGATAGGAAATACAGGAGGACAAGTGCTCTGAAAATGTGGCTCTGCACTGGGCACCAGAACCGAGTGAAGGAGAGATAAAGTGGGTCAGATTGTCTTTATTTCTTTTTGACCAATAGGGAAAGGGGAGCCGAGTGAAAGGGGGCATGTGTTGGGAAAAGCTGAGGTCACTGGGCATTGTCAGAAGGAGAGGACCTGGGTAAGCAGAGAAATTCAGGGCAGATGTGAGGGACTTCTCCAGGGTTCTAAGGGCAAGTGCTGTGGAAGGCAGGCTTGACCAGCCCTCCGATCCTGCCAAAAGCTTTGTGCAGCGCTAGGAGGAGACGCGCACAAAAAGTCCTTGACATTTCTCAGGATTAAGGAATTAAGGCTCTTCATTTAGATGGTGGGGCAAAAAAAGTCCAATGCTTTCCAGATGGTAAAATGCCAGATTCTGTTGGTGGCTGCCAAGAAAGTTCAAGCCCGAAGACACCTGAATTGTTCTGTACCCACTTGTGTGATGTTATTTTCTGCAGGAACAGCCTTGTAGTTGGAGAAACACATCCAAAGACATCTGGGTTCCCAAGAAAATACAGACAATACCTCCTACTTCTCCAAAACTGAGGAAACTGTAGGAGATGAGTGAAGACTGCCTGGCTGCGGGTCAGCCAGCCAGGCTCCTCAGCAGCTGGGCGTCATGGTTTCTGGGGCCTTCTGCCTTTTCACTGCTCTGCCTGGGGAAATGGAAAGTTAGGGTGGGACACATGAACCTGAGATGCCTCCCAGGGACCACAGAGGTGCCTTTAGCCTTCTCAGGACACGAGGAACTATTCCAGATTCTGGAACTGTGATTCTACATCAGCATGTCAGGGCTTCCCAAAGGACACTACTGTGTGGTTGTAATTTTGGGTGCCTTAGTCTCTCTTTAGCTGATTTTTTGACCAGGAGAGGAAATAATACGCCTGGAGAAAAAGGGAAGAGAGATGATGTTTCAATGGGAGTACATGGATTTTTCATGGCTGTGCTGGCCTCTGGTTTACTTTACAAAACATACCTAACTTAAAATGGGCCATACATACAGATGACCACAGATCCTGAGTTCTGCTCCCCACCTCTGCCCCACACCCCATGGCAATGATAATAACACAGCTAACATTTACTGAGCACTCACTATGGGCAACTGCAGTGCTAAACACTTTGTGAGTATTTATCACACTAACACCTCATAAATAACCCTATCAGAGAACTTTTTTGTGTAAAGCTGGGTAAGTGTAAACAATGGAAAAGGAGGAAACGATCTTGCAAGTGAGAGAGGGGATGACTGACTGAGCAAAATCCTAGAGGAAACTCCTCTGTCAGAGGAATGTAAGTATGTTTTTACTAAAGAAGAGGGAATGGGTGCATACACAGAGAAATTTCTTGACAGACATAACGTGGTAATTTGAGATTATCCAGAGTGAAGCGACAGAAGGAAGCTTTGGCAACTGAAAGCTTTGCAAATTGAAAGTTTATGTGCAAGAGCAAATAAACTTTGTATCTATGAACTCATTTAACCCTCACAATTCTATGAGGTAGGTACTTTAATCTCCATTTTACAGATGAGGAAACTGGCAAGTTAGGTAACGTTTTGAAGGTCACGCAGACAGTAAGTGGTGGAGCTGGGATTTGAATACACAGCAGAATGAATGGCTC
This sequence comes from Dugong dugon, assembly GCA_030035585.1. Lineage (NCBI taxonomy): Eukaryota > Metazoa > Chordata > Mammalia > Sirenia > Dugongidae > Dugong > Dugong dugon. The sequence goes on from CM057471.1 coordinate 76,495,224, forward strand.
TTTACCACTATGCTACATTGCCTCTCTCTGGAACAGTCACTGTGGGGACTGTGACGGGAGGCCAACCAGGACTTGAGAGAGAAAGGAATCAGCCTGAATTCCCAGTGGAGTAGACTGGCATGGTTCTAGGAAGTTCTCTTGCAGCACTGGGCAGCCTGCATGTGCACTTTGTAGACTGCTGGGTAACTGAGGTTTGAGTGTGGGGAATGGTAAGGTGGATGGTCTTCCCAGAAACAGTTGTTGGATTCTGACCTGGAGATTACTTGGTTCCATGCAACACTTCAGGAAGAAATAAGCTATATAAACGAAAAATGACTATTCTGTGACTCCTCTAATGGTAGAAAACCACAAACCACTTCCAGAGCAATTCATTAGGCCCTAAGAAAGTGAGCAGGATGGGCTAGGCTTTCCTGGTTCCATTTTAACCATAAAACTGGGCACATGTGAGTATACTTTAATAATGCTCTCGGTTACTGCCATAGTCAGCATTGGTTAAGGGAGCCTTGAAGAGGGAAGGTACTGGGGTATCATAAGAGGAAAAGAAATGATCAAATCTATTTTGTGTTTAGAGGCTTGTGAATATTCAAACATGCCCATTATGAGAAAAGGTGATGATAAAATGATAAAATGCTTTTTGGCTGTCGGGTGAGTGTAACGATTCCTTCAGCTCCCAGGGCCCTTTGGCCAACACTTAACAATGTCCACTCCTATTCTCCTTCTGCTTATCCAACCTGGTCAATACAGTCCAACTGTCAGTTTAGGAAAAGGTTGCCCTCTGGGATGACCCTGGAATTGTCCATCACCTCTCCTTGCCTGACGCTCGTCAATAGCCCACTATTCGGCTCATGCATGCATTCATCACGTACCATCACTTGTTCAGAGTATATTGACAGGAATATATTTTCATACATTAAGCTGCCCACTTGCCCTTGTACTGGCGAAAACTGTTCCCTAGGCTTTATCTGTTTGGGATTGCCAAGATACACTTCTGAGGCAGGAACAGGATGCACACAAACACAATGCAAATGTACCATATTCAGTCAATAAAATATGTTCTTTTGGGAAAAGTTAAATTGGCATTTAAGAGAAATGGGATGGTCAGAGTGACATGATCTGGAAAATGCAAAGGCCGTTCTATGACATGAAAGGGATTGCCTTTTGGAGGCTGTTCCTTGGTGGCTGAATTCTTTCTCGGTGTGGGAGCCTCTGCTGATGGTGGACTGAGATTTGGCATGAAGTCTTAGAATTTTCACCACAACTTGAGCCTCTTACAGGTCTTCATATGTGGCTTTTGAAGACAAGTTTTTGAAAGGAAATGTAAACAAGGCAAGTAGGAGGAAATTTTAGATATTATAGAATATGAAACTTAAAATAATTTAACATTTATTTATTGAGCCTATTTTGTGATGTGAATGCCACAGCAGGTACATATGTTCAAGTAACATATGTGACACAGCCTTATTCCAACAAGAGAACGATAGTTCCTGTTTTCTGGGAACTATCCCAATTATCGGGGAAGTTCCCCTTCCTGAGTGCTGGAATTAAGGACAGGCTGTTGCTGTTAGCTGTCATCGAGTCAGTCCCCGAATCATGGTGACCCAATGTACTACAGTGTAGAACTGCTCCATAGGGTTTTCTTGGCTGTATACTCTTTACAGAAGCACTTTGCCAGAGCTTTCATCTGCAGAGCCATTAGGTGAGTCCAAACCGCCAACCTTTAGGTTAGCAGCCGATCACAAATTGCTTGTGCCACTCAGGCTTCCAGGCTTGGCAGATACTATTTGGGGAAGTGCTCAATTTCTGCTAGGTACTCAGCGTATCCACCAATCTAACATATATCATGTACCAAAACTTCAGAGACCTGAGTCTTCTAGGGTTGAGTCAATCTATTCTATTGAAAAGCACCTGGCCACACAGCAAACATACCTTGATAAAATGTCCCCAGATGGGGCCCAGTTTTTATATCAAGGTATGAATGAATGACTCTAGAAACGAAGTGGCGGCAGCCTGCCCAGAACAGTATCGCCCTGTCCACAGCTAAGTTCTAATGGCATAGGACTGAAAGGGTGAATCTTCCCTCAGTTGCTTGTAGAATAATTCCTGTTTGTGGACGAAGAGCTAGATATCCCTGGGCTACGACTTTTGTGCTTTACCTCTGGGTGAAAAAGCCGTGAAGCATGTGCTAGCCCCTCTGATGATGTCTGTCAATTCTCTGTCTGCCTACCTGGGGCTGTACACACACTCCACCTCTTTCTTCAGCCTCCCTGCCAAGATTTAACACAGTATGTAGCTGCAGATTTGCACTCACACTTCCTAAGTTACCGGATGAAAATGCACACTGTGTTGAAATGACGGGGTTAAAGATCAAAACAGGGACCGCCCCTACAGAGTTTAAATGTCAGAAAAATATGAACACACTTGAAACCTTTCCTGGCTCTTTGTGATTCTGCCCTTTCAGATGGTTCCCTCTTATTTCTAAGTTCCATTCTCTGAATCTACTCTGCTGGAGACTTGCTGGCTATAAAAAGCTCCCTCACCCTAGGATGAAATGCAAGCAGCCTCCAGGGGACCAGAGTAAATGATGGGAACCTGTTAGCAGTGATGGACCCACAGCAAGCTGTCCAGAGCTCTTAGCCGCTTCCCCACACTTGGGTAAGGGGTCTAATGAGGAAGAGAGAAAAGGGCTTGCTGACAGAGTCAACGTTTGCAGACAAAAGGCAGGCCAAATTTAGCTTCATGTGGCAAGATTTGCAACAGGACCTCGGGTGCTCCATCTTTAACCTAAGGAGTCAGGCATGGGCCTGAGGAGAATTTGACAGGTGTGGGCTTCCATTTTCTTAGCTCCTGACATTATTTTCAGAAATAAAAAGGTGACTATAAGCTTGGTTTGGTTCTGCAAGGCAGCTCTCCCTCTCCACTCTCCTCCTTTGTTACACTGAGGGGAAAGACCCCAGAGGGCTCTCTGCCTTTCTAACAGGCTCTCTTTCTGTGGTGGTCATTGCTGCTACTTGTGGGCAGGAAAACACACATAATACACAGTAACTTCAACCACATAATGAATGCCAAAGAAAGGAATGCTAGGGGTTCTACACCAGCACAACGCGGGGACAGAATTCCTCCAACGACATTACGTAGCCAGGTACTCCCAGCTCAGAGGTAAGGCACAATTATGGTGACTACCACCATCATTTGGACATTGGGCCGCTATTTTTCTGCCTGAGAAATTCCCTATATTGATGACAAAGAAACTGCCTTTTCCATGTCACTGTAATCTCCCAATGCATTTTTTTCTTTTAAACTGTGATTTAGGTGAAAGTTTATGGAGCAAATTAATTTCTCATTTGAAATTTATACATAAATTGTTTCATGGCACTGGCTGCAATCGTGCATTGTGTCAGCACTCTCCCCCTTTCCCTTTCTACCCCGGGTTCACCATGTCCATTAGTCCAGTTTTCCTGTCCCCTCCCGCCTTCTCATCTTTGTTCCTGGGCAGGTGTTGCCCATTTGATCTCCTATACTTGACTGATCTAAGAAGCAAGTTCCTCACTTGTGTTACTGTGTGTCTTATAGGCCTGCCTAATCTTTAGCTGAAAGGTGAACTTCGGGAGTGGCTTCAGGTCCGAGTTAGAAGGATGTCCGGGAGCCACAGTCTCGGGGGTTCCTCCAGTTTCTGTCAGACCAGTAAGTCTGGTCTTTTTTGTGAATCTAATCATTTGCTCTACACTTTTCTCTCACTCTGTCAGGGACCCTCTGTTGTAATTCCAGTCAGAGTGGTCAGTAGTGGGAGCCGGGCACCATCTTAGTTCTTCTGGTCTCAGGGTCGTGTAGGCTGTGGTTCATGTGGTCCATTAGTCCTTTGCACTAATTGCGCCCTTGGGCCTTTAGTGTTTTTCCCTCTCCTCTGCTGTGGAGGAGAAGAGACCGATAGTTGTATCTTAGATGGCAGCTTGCAAGCTTTGTACACCCCAGACATTACTCACCCAAGTAGGATGTAGAACATTATCTTTAGAAGTATGCTGTGCCAATTGACATAGAAGTCCCCTGAGACTATGGTCTTTTGCCTTTGAGCCTGGGAACTTCATCCTGTGAAGTGCTTAGTTATGTCTAAGAGGTTTCCTCAACTGTGCCACTTGTGTGCTGTATTGTCTATATTAATATATGAGGAGCACCTACAGTCATGTATTTAGAAATTTCCACCTCTGAACCTGTATTTGCCAGTCGGTATGCTCTCTTACCCTCTCCTTCACCTCTTGACACATCTATCTATCTATATATCAATTCATAGATTATTGTTTGTTGATTCTATTGTTGCAGGACTCTCTACGCTATATCCCAATGCATTTTATACCAGTGTTTCAGGCTGAGCTTTTCTGGACAATGTAGAAACTAGCCCTAGCAACCACCGACTGGGCTACTTGGATGGGTGTAAGCAGGTAGATCATGAGCTAAAGGCAGTATTTACCACAGTACTTTAAAACTACATCTTTCTGGGAAACGCTACAAACAACATCAATCGGAACACCCAAAATTTAAGTGGGTGGACAGGAAGAAAACAGAATTCTGAGAAGTAGCTGATACTAAAAAGCAGAAAAGCAGACTTTAGAAATGTTGCCACCTAATCCTTCTCTTAGGGCATTTTCAGTTTGAAATGCTAACATCACACAATAAACTGCACCAGGCCTCCAGAATATGCAACTGACAAAGGGAGTCTGAGCTCAGCTTTTAGTGTGCAATCTGCTGAGGAACAGGAACATCTGCCCTCTGAGCCAGGGCTGACTGAGCTTCATACAATGAACTAAGCACAAACAATCATTCCCCATTATTATCCCATATGACATATTCTTCATCTTCTCTACCAACATCTTCCACAAGCACAATGATATGAAAATAGACTTGTTTAAAAAATCCCGAACTCTTTCCATGTGACAATGACTAGTTGAAAGGTTTGTTTAGATAAAGGATTAAGCTTCATTCTGTATTACATTATTTTCCAGTATATTCTCTAATTTGATAGCAAAAAGAGAAGGTTTGGTAGGGAAGACAGAGGACACTTTAATCCACTAATTCTTACCAACCTCTGAAAAAATAAAAGGAATTCAATGTATATGCCTTTACTTCTAATCAGAAAGACACCGTTACCTGTCCACAAATTGTTGTTCTTTAATCTAGTACAGGTCAATATTAGAGGTCAAGTCCATTTAGTTAAAAATAGGTGAAGGTGGGGATGATAAAGGAATCTCAAAAAAGGTTCTGCACAGACTTATGCCACTCACCAGCTGAGATAAAATTCCCATTCCTTTGAATTCATCAATTTATGTTGTTTGAGTTACTGCTTCAAATGTTACATAAACTACAAGGAAGGAGCTGCAGGTGTTCCTAAATCTCTCTGACTAGACTAATATCAAATTTTAAACACTGCTTCAGTATATGTTTGTAGTTTTAAACAAATACAAAGCATGTTTGGCAGGTTATTTTTAGGGGAGGTAAAATAAAAATATAGCACTGTCTTTCCAAATCTATGCTTCACCAAATCTATTTCACACATTTCACAACTTCCTAATAAACTTCCTGCTTGCATTCAGAAATACTTAATACTACACAGAATACTTAAAAAAAAAAATATGCAAAGGCAAGCATGTGTGAGCCCCTCCCTCATGAAGGAAATATGAATGGAAATTGGACCACTGTTAAGATACCAGGTCATGAGTCTTCGATGCTCACTGCCCTCAAGAAGTCCTCACTGCCTTTTGTGGAGCCAGGAGAAGGAACTCCTCGCAATACCACAGAGGACACTAAGATCAAGAACCAGTTAAAAGCAAAATAACTGTCTTAATATTCCTCACTATTAAAGCAAAACAAGATACAGATAATGAGCAGGACTCTTTCTCATTAGAATGTTTTTCAACCAGCTGCTTGGGGGAAAAAAAAAATATTAAGAGCAGTCAGTATGGAAAAAGTTAGCAACTAAGGCCAAGACTTTATGCATGTGAAACAAGTAAATACCTTAGGTATGGTCACCTAGGTAAGAGCGCTACGATCACAAACGTAGTTCACTACACTAAAACGGACACATGACTACACACTTCTTCCTTTCAGGCTCCAGATGCAAGGAGAGAGGCTGTTTTCCCTATTATGTTTTCAGGTTGCTCAGCTGGGTAAGGGGATGTTAGTAGAGTCAAGACCAGAATTTTCTTTTTTATTTTGGAACAGTTTTAGATTTACAGAAAAGTTGCAAAGATAGTACAGAGAGTTCCCATAGACTCTACTCACTTTTTCCGCATTATTACAGGCCTTCCAACCAGCTCCTTCCAGTTCAAACCCCTGCTGAGAATTTGTATTTCTAACATCTTCCCAGGCAATGCTAATGCTGCTGGTTAGGGACCAATTCTGAGAACCACTAGTAGAACAGTAGTTCTCAAAATTTATCATACATAAGAACCACCTGTGGATCTTGTTAAAACTATAGATTCTGATCCAGTATATCTGGGATGGAAATGCAAATTCTCAGCAGGGCTTTGAACCTGAGCGAACCAGTTCAAAGCCCTGCATTGTTAACATCTTACATTATCATGGTACATTTGTCACAACTAAGAAATTGATACTCGTTACTCACTATTAACTAAACTCCAGACTTTATGTGGATTTCACCAGCTTTTCTGTTTCAGGATCCAATCCAGGGTACTACACTGCATCTAACTGTCATAAGACCATGAATTTTTAATACTTACATTGTTGTTGTTGTGTGCCGTTGAGTTGATTCCAACTCATAGTGAACCTACAGGGCAGAGCAGAACTGCCCCATAGGGATTCCTAGGCTGTAATCTTTGTGGGAGCAGATTGCCAGGTCTTTTCTCCTGTGGAGCTGCTGGTGGGTTTGAACTGCCAACCTTTCGATTTGCAGTAGAGCATTTAATCCTTTGCACCACCAAGGTTCGTTTTAACATTTATATGCCAAAAAGCCCAGATCCATTGCTGTTGAGTGGATTCCAACTCACAGCGACCCTATGGGACACAGCAGAACTGCCCCATGGGGTTCCCAAGGCTGCAATCTTTATGGAAGCAGACTGCCACATCTTTCTCCCACAGAGCAGCTGGTGGATTGAAACTGCTGACCTTTTGGTTGGCAGTCAAGCACTTTAGCATTGCACCACCAGGACTCACAGTGCTTATATATATAAGAAAAAACCCAAAAAACAAAACGTTGTCATCGAATATTCCGACTCATAGTGACCCTACAGGACAGAGTACAACTGCCCCATAGGGCTTCCAAGGAGCAGCTGGTGGATTTGAACAGCTGACCTTTTCTTTAGCAGCTGTATAAAAACCCATTGCTGTCGAGTCGATTCCAACTCAGTGCGACCTACATAAATTTGTGGTTTTTAGCCTCAGACCACTCCCCTGACTCCAGGCATGTCTTTTGTTTACCCTAAGCACTGTAAAGGCGTTCAGGGAAGAATGTCAGTTAATGTAAATTAAGCACCATTAGAGGGGCGGTCCAGTATGTCCCTTTGCTACAAAAGCTCACACTGCTTAATGGGGTATGGTGTTTTCCCTTCAGGATAATGAAAATATTTTGGAACTAGATAAAGGTGGTGACTATGCAACATTATGAATGTACTAAATGCCAACGAATTGTTCATTTTAAAATGGTTAACTATATGTTATGTGAATTTCACCTAAAAACAAACAAACAACCCCAAAAGCCCTATGCTAAGCTGCCTGGCACAACTTGGACACAACTATTACTCTATATGGGAATAACTGGGGCCAAGCTTTCAAAATCATGTCTATCCTCTGCTTCACCCCCTTCCATGGCTTCTCACTGAACTAAGAATAAAATCCAAATTCCCTATCAGGGCCTAGAGGGACTTGCCAGTCCTGGGCTCTGCGTCACATCTCTTCTTCACTCCCTCCTTGCCCACCATGTGTTCTAGGCACATCTGCTTCCATCAGTTCTTAGAACATGCCCAGCCCTTTCTCTACACAAGGTTTCTGGGCTGCTGTTTCAATTGCCTAGAAATTTCTTTCTGTGGCTTTTTACATGACTGGCTCTTTCTTACTCTTCTAGTCCCTGTAATAAATTTCACCTAATAAATGTCTCCTCTGACTATCCTAATTGGAAGGAAGCCCCCTCCTGTACTTCTTACAGCCACCTGAAGCTATCATATGTATTTACTTATTTATTACACTTTCTTGTCAGTCTTATTTTCCTCTGCACCTCTAGCACCTAGCATAGTGGCCGGTACATGGCAACAGTGCTCAATAATTGTTGCTGACCTTGATGAGGGAAATGAATGAAACTGCATCCAACTCTTTATTATTTGTACTACTGGACAGAAGCAGAGACAGAAGGAAAGGAAAGAAAACCAGCTGCAGCCTGAGTGCTGCTGGGGGTAGTGGAAATCCTCATAAGCCACAGGTATTGAGCTAGTCCAGGGAAGGGGACCCTTCCACCACTGGGTGTTCTGGGAAATGGATTTTCTCTCATCATATTTCATTTTTTCCTAACATTTCTCAAACATAAATTTATGAGGAAGACCAATATATGAACAAAATATCACAAGAGCAATTCTAGTTGAAGTGGGGGTGCTGGGTACAGGTTGGGGTAGGGTGAGGGCAGAGCTACCTGCCTCCTAAGCCCATTCCTAAGGCTCCTGCGTAGACCACCAGGGCTCTGAGAAACAGTTTAAAACTTGTGTAGGTTGTGCTTGGGGCAACTCAACTGTCTCTGATTTTTTAAAATGTCAGGTTTACTGAGTTATAATTTCCATGCAGTAAAATTCACCTTTTGTAGGGATACAGTTTTATGAATTTTGACAAACATATAGTCACGTAATCCCCAGCACAGTTAAGATATAGAATACTTCCATCACCCCAACCTGTCTCCTTATGCCCCGTTGTAGTCAATCCTCTGTCCCAACTTGAAGCCCCTGGCAACCACTGATCTCCTTTCTGCCCCCAGGTTTTGCCTTTTCCAGAATGTCATAAAATGTAATCATACAGTGAGCAGCCATTTGTGTCAAGCTTTTTTTTTTTTTTAACTTTTTAAAAAGACTCTCCGATTTGAGACCAGTGTTTATACCACAAAGCATTCAAATTTTCCTTAATTCCTCTTAACTAAGAAGTAAAAAGTGCAACTTACCTTCTGGAACACTTGATAGTTGGATTTGGACCATATATCAAGCTGGAGGGAAAAGAGATTAAAAATATGCTCACCATCAATTTTAGAATTTTGGACTTTAAGAAATGATTTTGTAACTACTGTTACACTTACTAGGCTTGGAAAAACAAACAAACATTATAGTTATAGAATAAGAGGATCTCAGGGTTGAAAAGGATCTTAAATCTCCTACTTTAATTTCCTCTATGTCAATCTGAAGGTGATTTAAAGAAACTAAATGAAGGAAAATAGGATAAAGAGGCAAGTCAAACTTAGGCGCTCACTGCCTCCAAGGTCCCTATGAGCTAAGCCCTGTGCTCACTTTTCTAACCTCAACTCCTACCACTCTCCCTGTTGCTTACCCTGACTCTCTTGCAAGGTCAATCCTACCTCAGGAGTCAGGACTTCTGCATTTGCCATGCCCTGAGCCCTGGTGTCACAGTGGTTAAGCATTTGGTTGCTAACCAAAAGGTTGGTAGTTTGAATCCACCAGCTGCTCCTTGGAAACCCTATGGGGCAGTTCTACTCTGTCCTATAGGGTCGCTAGAAGTCATAATTGACTCAACGGCAATGGGTTTTTTGTTGTTGCCTGGAATGCTTTTCCCACAGGCCTTCACATGACTCCTCCTATAGTTCCTATAGTTCAAATGTCACCTGATTGGAGAGGCATTTCTCAGCTCTCTAAAATATTATTCCCAGTATTTGCCCTTAATCCTCTTTACCTTTTTGAAGAATTTTAATTTTTCATAGTAGTTAAAGCTACTTGATACTATATTACTTCTTCGTTTACTATTTGTCTTGCTCACAGGAATATAAGCTCAGTGAGGGAAGAGGCTTGTCTTACTCAACATTGCCTCCCCAGGTCCAGGAACAGGGCCTAACACATGGCAGGCATCAGTAGGTCCTTGCTGAGTGGAGGAAAACTAGCCACCCCAGGTGCTGACACCTGTTCTGTGCCCAGTATGCATTAGGCCCTCCACACACACTCTCTCATTTAATCCCCAGAACAAGCCGATGTGGCTGGTCCCATTAACAATCTTACTTTCCAGATGACAAGACAGTGGCTCGGAGCTGTTAAACAGCCCATCCAGAGGCCTCTGATAGATGATCTAGTCTGGTGGTGCTCAAGCCTGTCTAAGTATCAGACAGATTTTTTTTAAAATATACACATTCCTTGGTACCTCCCCTGCAGTGTGTGAATTAGCAGCTTTGGAGTGGGCCCAAGAATCTATTCCTTTCTTTATTTAGCTTTTTTGGTTTATTTGTTTTTGTTTTTTTAGCAGGTTACCTATGATGCCAGGTAAGGTCAGGAACCTTTAATCTAGGACGCCCCCTACTGTACAAATGTGGAAACTAAGGCTTGTGAGATAAAATGCCAGTAGAACTCCTAGTAAACCTAGTCCAGTCTCCTTCAGCCACACTTGGGGTGCACAGGGTACTTTAATGGCTCATTTTAACCAAAGCCATTTTGGTTTTACAGGATCAGTGCCTTGTCACTGTTTCAGGAGTTTGGAATGAGAATGGCAAGAAAAGAATTACCCCAATACAGTGCTGGAAGACAGCTCAGGGATGGTGCAGATTAAAAGAGGAAGCCATCAGGGTGTCCCAAGGGTGTTAAAAAGCCAACTTTAATGTATGAGTTCAAGACTTGAGCAAATTGAAACACCTGGTCGATGGGCCTCTTGGAACCTGTCCTGGAGGTTCGTCAGTGGTCAAGGTTGAAACTCGAGACATGGCTGTTTATGCTTGTATGTTGTGTTATTAATTTTGGAGCACCAGAGAGCATGAGAAGCAATCAGGCAGGAAAGACTCCTCTAAGAAAACAGGAAGTGAAGTGTTTCATCTGACATGGGACACTTCAGAATTCTGTTTCTATTCTGAAGAAAACACTGAAACTCGGCTTTCTGAAAAATTCCTTGGAAATTAAAGTTTGACGGTGAACAAGCCACACATTCAATTCTCACTGGCTTCTTCCCGTTCAAAATTAGTTTCATGTAAGTATCACTGAGTTGGAAAACTTTCAGAACAGCAGAGAAGGTTAAGATGATCAGGAGGAGGCCACTCCAGATCTCTGCAGGGCTCCTGCTGGAGAGGCTGGAGGTTTCTTTAATCCAAGTCTGGTATAAATAATACGAGAACTTTGACCACACATTCATTCAGCCTGGAAAATAACCTCAAACCCATCTGCTTCTCCTTATCCTGCCATTTCTTTCTTGGATTTCCACAAAAGCCTCCTACCTGGCTACTCTGGCCAAACTGCTCTTCAGAAAGGTGGCATTTCAGACACTGTTCCCCCACAGAAACCAACTGATAGAAATAAGAATTTTAAAAATCTTTAGGCGCTAGAATTTTAGTTTGACAAGTTAACAATTTGTAGGGGAAGAAAGTGACACATTACTTCCAGATTAACTCTGAAGAAAACCTCAACAGAAACATATGAAATTAATTCCCTACATTAGCAATCATGTTGAAGAAAACCACTGCTGGACAGGTGATCACATTTGGAAGGACAAGTCAGGTTCACATTACTTTCGTAGTGCAGCAGTTCAGCTCAGGGCTTAAAAAAAATGCAGCATTTAAAGATTATTCAGGGATTGCAAGATGAATAAGAATGACTTTTTTGCATCTTTTAGTTCTACCAAATCACTGCCAAGACTACAGTGAGATGCCAAAGCCTTTAGGTCTAAATTTTAAGAAGAGTAACATCAGTGTCTGAACTTGGAACTAATATAGTTCTCCTTCCATTTCAAGCCCACAGCTGTGTCTTCTGAAGTTCTCCACTGTTTATCCTTCCTGCCTGTTAACATCATACACAGGCAAGACCATGACATAAACACAGAGCCCAAAGAAACTGAAAAGGAAGAATCGGCATATACACTAGCAGTTATAATCATTATTCGAGAGAAAGAAAAGAAAACTTTAGTATCTAAAAAATATATTAATAAAAAATCACGTAGAGAGAAATATGCACAGGTTTAATTAAGAGATGGACTCTCTAGCTTAATTGTGGATTCTCAAAACAAACCATGTCTATTCAAAGTGAGAATGTTGCTCTTTTTAAAAGGTGGTTTAAATATATTATTCAGTACCCTAGGGAACAGTTCCTACCATCTGGAACAGAAAAATTTTAGACAATATGGTCTATTTACCTGGTGCACATTGGTAAGAAAGGGATCCAATAACAATGGGTTTGCCCCTTTTGCAGTGAATGCACAGCAGGTGGTCTGTACTTGATTTTCTGCTAGATTTATGCCAGAGAAAGCCATTTGAACAAGCGTTCTGGAGTCAATGCCCTGCCCCTCCTTAGGGCCAGGAAGGTTTCAGAAATTAATTTCAGTGAGCCAGGATGGATACAAGTGAATATTTATTAGCTTCAGCTTATCTGCTGCAAAGGCAGGTATGGCTACTAATTTTTTTGCTGGCTGCAATATTCAAAAAAGAACATTCTGGAAGCTGCAAATCTTCAGCCTAATGAATGAGAAATTATTCTGAACTACAGCATCAGGAAAAAGAAAGTGAAGAACCCCTCAGATTCCGGGCAAACATGAGAAAGATTTGAAAATGGAAAAGTCAACCTATGGTAATTGGTAGCTGAATCTGCAGTCTTAGGAGCAGCCTCTTGAACTCGGGACTGGAATTCATGTTTTAGGGATGGGAAAGTGGTCTATTCTCAAGTAAACTGAAAACAAACCCCACAGATGACCAACTGCTTTAACACAGACACAACATTAAGACTTCAGAAGACCTCTTGATGAACAGGAAGAGCAAGTGAAAATAGTGCCAACTCAAAGTTATTCAACAAAAAGAAAAACCAGAACAAATCGACATCAGTAGGCAAGGTAATTCTAGCCACAACGATGACCGCGCGCATCACCATCTCCATCACAACCTGCAAGGGCAGATATCATTTCCTGATTACTATGTGTTTGCTCTGCACTTTACCTTCACTGTTTTATTTTTAAATTCTTCCTACAATAACCTGAGCATGACAAAATTATTTCCAATTCACAGACGAGGAAACTGAGGCTCAGAGAAGTTAAACAACTTGCCCTAGGTCACATAACTAATATGTGGTGGAGAATTCAAAACCAGGACTGTCTCCAGAGGCCCAGCTCCTAACCTTGGAGGAAGACTGCCTTTCAGCTAGAATTCAATGGAATGCTGATTTTGACTGCCACTCACAGAGCTCTCTGGGGACACTCCAAAGTTCAACGATATAAATCTGCTTTGAGGCCTGCTGGTGTGACAATCATTTCTGCTAATATTCATCTAGCAGCAAGTGAAAATTTTGACAGCTTATCAGAACGTTACCAATTCTCTGATTTCAGAAAAGTGTAATGAATTATAAATTATCCAAAACTGACACTTCCAAATAAAACTCATAAGCCTCACAAGGGATTTCAACTTTTAAAGACTTTATTTAGAGGCTTCACCCTGCAAAGTCAACAGGTGATAAATATGTCAGTATGAGTATAAGGCTACCAACCAGCAACGGTAATGGATTTCTCCATGGTTACAAGTTTTCGAAGTCTTAAGCTTCTCTGTAGTCATCTTCCTAAGCCTGCCCAACCTCCCCTGGAGAGTGAAAAAGTGAACAAGTCTTACCAAAGAATGCAGTGTTACAGGTCTATTATTCTTCAGCTTTTCACTTTCAATCAGGACATACATTTGTTACTAAAAAACTGCTGAAAGCACAATTTCAGGGCATCCTCTGCATATGAATTAAAGTGGATTCCCCTTCCCCAGCCTTCACCTTTCCCCACTATGAGTACCAAGAGGCCATGTTTCTGAAGGTCATCTGAACAATTTCAAAGGCTATAACAAATCAAAATGTTCCCTGCATCTAATATCAAACAGGGCTGATGACAACACTTATTAGAGAAATCAGATTCAAGTTTCCCCCAGCCCCTTTGACCCAAACACACACACACATATCCAACTTTGAAGTGGGAAGAATGCGGGGATCAGCAATTACCCTGGAGACAGCTCTCACTGTCTTTGAAGGTTTCCTTTGATACTACCATTTCTTTTCCTCTCTTATGCTAGGAGGCTAAAAGCTGCCTTTTTTTTTTTTTTTTTTTATTGATATGGGGTAATTAATGAAGCTAGAGCATTAACATAACCTAAATCCCCTAATAAGATAAATCCAACTGAGATACACTTATATGTTTTCAGTTAAGTCTGACTGGGATAAAATCAGAACAACAGTCAGGTAGTCATCTTAAATCCTGCCTCTTCACATGCTGAGTCACGGTTCTTTGCTATTCCCGGATTATGATGAATAGCCAGTTGGCAAGTCTTAAAAGCATTTTTATTTTTTATTAGCTGCATTAGTCTAGTGGTGCTCAGTATCAAAAATATGCATCACAGGTAAAGAGACAGGACAATTAGTATTATGGTGGTTGTTGTTATTGCTAAGCGTGCTGGGTTTCTGATGGGGGAAAAGACCTGCCAGGTCTGGAAACTGGGAGCAGTGCTGAGCCACCACTGTAGCAATAAGGATAATTAATCCTTTTAGAGTGCTGGTTGCTTTAGATTTGGAGGATACAGACGATGGCATAAGCAGAAATACAGACCCCTATAAGCCCAAACAAGGCTGTCCAAGCCACACCCACTGTATCAGTGGCTGTCTCCGAGCCTGCAGCAAAACACCCCCAAGCAACCACTTAGGCACCAACTCAGCAAATGCAGGGCTGCATGTTTTAAACAGCAAAACTGTAAGCAACAATTTGTCCTTTTAGACCATACCTCAGACCCCAGTGGCCCCTTCCAAACGGTACATTTTTTTGGGATGTACCAGCCATTTCAACATATTAATGCACTAATGCTGGTATGTGTATAAATACATACAAACACACATATACCAGTACTTGAAATAGAACACTAGTACTGTCTGAACAGTTTTATTTTTATCTTTTGTAAAGTGCTCTGAAAAACACAAGGGCTAATCAAATTGGCTAGGATTAGATTCTGGCCACAGCAGTTATCTGAAAGCATCTCTACCAAATGTGGCTAATGTACCTTTAAAATAACAAACTCCTCTCAGTCTTGTTATTTTTGGTTTAGGGTCTCTGCTTATCACTTGGGCCAATGTATATAGTTATAAAAGGAAACAAAAGGCTTCCTGTATCACCATATTTGTGATAAGAATTATAGAATGCAGGATCCTAAACACACACCTAATTTCTTTCCAAAGAATAGAGAATCCATGCTAATCTCTGATCACAAAAATATGTGTGTGCGTGTCCGTGTGTGTCCTCATCCTCTCTTCTTTGATATTATTTATAACTTCATTCATTCCCTGCTGCTTCTTTCAGCTCCCATCTCAATTTTTGGTTCTCTACTTTTCCACTCCAGCTAAAACTTGTTGTAGGTTTCTTCATTATCTCTTCCCACACATTGCTGGGCTTCTACTGTTGGCCAGGTATAGAGGTGTATCCAGGGATACAGAGTCATAGGACAGAGTCTGTGCCCTCAAGGAGCTCCTGGGTAGATGTAGGTTAAGAGATCTGGCTCTGTGTGTCCGTGGGCAAGTTATTTTACTGTTCTAGGTCTCAGTTTCCTTATCTGTAAAATGTATATGATAGCACTACTTATGTCATGACATTGTTAGGAAGATTCAATAACCATTGTAGGCAAAGTTTGCTCAGTACAATCCCTACCAGGCCAATAAATGTCAGTATATCAACTGCAAGACAGACATGAAAACAAAGACTTATGATGTAATAATTCTAGAACTCTAGGAAAAGATTGTTCAAAATTCTATGGATGCATTAATAATTATTATAATTTGTGCTGTAAGTAAAGGCAGACTCAGACTTGCCATCTTTAGAGCCCATGTTCATAAGCATGGTGCTCCTATAATAGCCCTGGGAAAATAGGGACAGGAAGAGAAGGAAGATGACATTTAAGCCATGTGTTAAAGGAAGAGCACGGGTTTGTCAGGTAGACTAGGAAGGGAAACCATCCCAGGCAAAGGGCCACTGATGTGCAAAAGTGTGAGAGAGTTTGGCATGTCTGGGGAGGCATAAGTAGCATGTAAAGCTGGAAAGTAAGATGAGATGTATGTAGAGAGTAATGGCAGATGAGGTCAGAAAGGAAGGTAGGGGCCAGATCATGAAGCATTTATACACCTTGCTAAAGAATCTGAATTTTATTCTGTAAGCCAGAGTTTCCAGAAGTATGGTCTGCAAAATGCCAATGTCATATATGCTCCTATAATAATGGAAGAAAAAAAAGAATTTGGTGGTCAAGAAAGTTAGGAAAATGTATACTATATATCCCTCTTAGAGATTCTGAAGACACATAAGTAAACTAAAGGCTCTAAGAATTTCTACAGTAAAGAATCCTACTGAACTTTCTCTAACCTAGTGTTTCTGAAACTAGACGCTTTGTATCCAACATCTATCAATATCCTACCTTCCTACTTTGGGAAGGGCTGCTTTGGGCAACGGGGAGATGGTGAAAAGCAAGAGAACTGTATGCTTGGATGTGTATTTTGGGAAGATTGCTCTGGAGGCAAAGTGAAGGACAGACTGGGAGGGAAGTAAGACTGGAGATTAGAAGTGAGAAGGCTAGTGCAGTTACTCAGCTGAGAAACAATGAGAACCTAAAAAGAGTGGAGATGGACAGGAGGGGCCCAATTTAAGAGATATTTAAGAGGGAGAATTGCCAGAACCCGCTGACAGACTAGATATGGGGGATGAGGGGAAGGAAGGCGTCAGCAATTAGGTGATGGTACAGTTAACCAATATAAGGAAAAGAGGGGGAAAACTGAGTCTAGGGAGCAAGACAATGAGCTTAGTTTTAGACATGTTGAATTCAGATACATTCAGGGAGTCTGTGTGGAAATGCAGGTCTGGAACTCAGAGGAAATGTCTGGTTTAGAAACAAATCACAAGTGATCCCCGTTGTAGGCGACACATGAAACAAGTATGGCCGGGGAAATGGGCAGAGGGAGAAGACAACCCTGGGGAACATGGGGGTCAAGGGGTAGATGGGAAAGAAAGAACTGTCTAAACAGCAGAGGAGGAGTAATCAGGGGAAATCTGAAGTATACATATGAGACTATTTTCCACTTCCCTTGTTTTAAGTGCAGAATAAAAATACTACTTACCATTTATTGAGTATTTACTAGCTGGCAAAGTGCTAAGCATTTTACATGTATTATTTCAGACACTTTCAGTACGGGACATTCAATTAAATCAATATTACATTAAAGATACCATGCAACGGAGGTAAAAATCTCCATTCCTTCTTATAATCTAAATTCAAAGTTTGCTTCTTTAGAATCCTGAATTTGGTATCTCTTGTAGCATGGTCCTTATTTAGCTTTTTATGTATTTATTCTTTATCTCCCCAATTCACTTGTAAGTCCTTTGGGAGCAAGGGTTACGTTTCATTCCAGGAGTGACTATAAGGTTACAAACCTTGAAAACACCAACAAGAACCATACTTCTAAGTGACCACTGACCCAGGGTCTTTGGCAGGTTATACACTATTCCAGTGCGGCTTCTGCTGCTGATAAACAATTCAGAATTCCTCTTTTGGGACTACCTTCAGAGTTTGTTAATCATAAACATACAGATCATACCTGCCTTGATTATCCACTTTATTCTCCACACTTACTCCAAAGACTTTTTGGTTTTTCCAAAGAAAAAAAAAGTTTCTCTTCAAAGAATGATTTGTTATCAACAGGGATACTTAAGAGAACTTGGCAGAATCCTTGGAGTAACGGTAGCTTCCAACATAAGACAACACTCATGCAGAATGTGTAAATGCTGGCTTACTTGTTCAAAATACAAACTGCATTACTTTATGGGTCACACCTCTATATAACACACTGCTATGTGCTAAGCTACATTTATCACCTTTCTTGGAAGACTATTCTATCCTCATTATAATGTGGCCTTTGGTTGTAAGTGCTAGCACTAACAAACTTTTAAATTTGAATGGGATTCATGAGGAGAATGGAAAGCTCCTGAGAGTGGGGGAGACAGGGGCTCAGTGCTGGAAACTGACCAAGGCTGAGTCTGGGGTGGGGCGGGGCGGGGCGGTGGGGGGCGGGTACCTCAGGCAGAGTGCTCATTACATTCTGGAAGCAAACAAATGAAGGATGTCAGCTCCCGTTAGCATCCTCTGATGTTCTCTATAGAGCCATATGGGGTGTGTGCAGGCAAAAGAAATTAGTGGTTTACATGGGCGAACTTTCCATGGAACAAATCACCCATGGAAATAACTTACCTTTTTTCAATGGCAGCTATTCAGTATGTGCTACTGTGGATAAGCAACTTCCTGAGGGCTACTTGGGAGTTTCATGGAAAAAGATGGTCATCAAGCTATGTGTCAAACTAACTCAAACTTTTCTCATGGTTCTAGGAAAAGCAAAATGCTGAACCCTGGGCTATTGATGTGCTGCTAGACTTGGCAAAAAAAAAAAAAAAATCCATTTCCTCAGAAGACACACTTAATGAGGCAACTGGGGTCTAAGGTGACAAATTGGAAATTCAACTAAGGGCATCAGGCTTAGAGGAAAAAGCAGGAGCTTGATGAAAAATGCAAGCAGACAGAATGAAATGTTTTTCTGAAAGTGTTCATCTTCATGCTGACATATCTATGCTTGTTGATCATTTTAGCTATGATTGCTAGTTTTTAATGTCATTCATCTGGTGCTCTACTACATTAGTTTTGGGATACTGGAAATAAAGAAAAAACAAAAGACTCCAGAAGGCTTACCTTGCCATCTTCTGTGTAGACATTTTCGTTATATCCCTTCACTATTGTTCGATCAATGAATAGGCTCCGCATGACGACAATCACTTTCAACACCTTTCCCAAGGTAACCTGTCAAAACACATGCATGAAAACATGAAAGCTTACACTTGAATGTGAAAATCACACAAAGTTTGGCAAAAGCATAAGAAGAAATGATCTTCTATCCATCCTGTTCCCGAAAGATGCACCAAAGGACATTTTGAGAGAAGGTATGGCATTACCCCTTATGCTATCATCCTAAAACATTTAATAACAAACTCTCAACAATGCCAAGTTCTTCACATAATTCCTTCAAGATGTAGTGGGTCCCAACTCACCTATCTACCCTGAATTTATTTATGTTTTCGGATGATAAACTCTCAGTATAAGTTTCACATGTTTACTATCTGCTGAATAAAGTAAAATTTCTTTTTTCTTTCTTCCTGCCTTAAGGTTACTTTCTTCAAAGAGTATCCTATAATCTTGGCATTCTGGAATCTAGTGAGTACATTTGTTTTCATATTATATCTTGGCCCTGTGTATACCTATGAACTATGTAGAGACTACAATATAGACAGTATAGGCAGACAACACCAAATACCCTCTGGTTGAACCACACATTTATAATACGTGGTATAAACCAGAGAAGCAATACCAAATAAAGTTACTTTAAAGGAAAGTAACTGAATTTTACTTTCAAAAAAGAAACATAATCCTGGAAATACATTTAAGTGTTTTACTCTCTCAGAACATAAGCATGTATTATGGATTAAAAAGAAAAAAAAACCTAAAAAAAGTACAGCTTCATATATGCCAGGAAAAAAGTAACCTGCTGTGTTTGTTGGAATAGGATCAGCAGTAAGAATAGAAATAGCACTTTTCTTTCTTCTGGGGCTCACATAACATTCCTGGTATTTTTCTAACCCTCTTCTTTTCATTGCATAGATGAGACCCTAGAGGCAGACCTTGCATGGGACCAATCCAAGGTCCGTGGTCTAGTTGTTCCAATGATGCTTTGACATTACCTAATTAAATGAAAGAAAACCCTGCCTATCCCAGTAAGACGAGCCTCAGCCTCCAGCAACATCCTGATCCTTCAACTTCAACTTGCAGTCAGTTTCTGGGGATGCCACCTTCAACCATCCTTTCCTTATTTCTTCATATCTTGCAGTTTTCCAACTGCCTGGCCCCTGACACAACCTTCCTCTTTCCTTGGTTAGTCCTGGGTATCAGTGAACACCCTTAACAACTGGTTTCTTCAATAACCTTAAGTGTTAGGTTGATGTCTATATTATTGTATGCCTAAATTGGTACATAATATAAACAGGGTAAGAAAAAAATATGAGACATTTATTCACATTTCAGAGAATGTTAATAAAAAATCTTATTTCTGTAGCATACTTTTTAAAATACTGCCACACCATGTAACATTTAAGGGTTCATTTTTTTTGTGTAACTGAAAATCACTATTTGAGGATGCCAATAAACCATGAAAGGTAGGATCAGCAACTTGGTCTTCCTTCAGAAGGAAGGAAAAAAAGAAATGAAGGAAGGAAAGAAGGAAGAGAGGTAGGAAGTTTGTGAGTTAGGGAAAGAGGGAAAGCAAACAGAATTACACTTTTGTAATTTGCTATATAATCACTGGAGCCTGGTGGCAAAGTGGTTAAGTGCTACATGGCTGCCAACCAAAAGGTCGGCAGGCAGTTCGAACCTACCAACCACTCCTTGGAAATCCTATGAGGCAGTTTTACACTGTCCTATAGTGTTGCTATGAGTTGGAATCGACTTGATGGCAAGGAGTTTCGTTTGGTTTTATATGATCACTGAAATACATTTCCTCTTACCAGGCTAAAGTGGAGGTTCAAGATACCTCCTCCAACAGAGCCATCACTTCCAACTGCACATTTTAACTCTGTTTGCTAATAAGCATAGATAACTAAGCAGTTGTTTGACTTTAATTAGCTGATAAATTCAAGTTTCTTAAGATGAAATTCAGAAAAACTCACTTTGCTTTTAAAAGTTAATTTTAGTATTTTAAGGATACCAAACCCACTGCCGTCAAGTTGATTCTGACTTATAGCAACCCCACTGGACAGAGTAGAACAGCTCCATAGGGTTTCCAAGGAGCAGCTGGTGGATTCAAACCGCCATCTTTTGGTTAGCAGCCGAACACTTAACCACTGTGCCACCAGAGCTCCTTTTAAGGATAACTAATACTAAAAAAGTTAACTAATACCTGCTCAATATAGAAAAATATAAAATTAGAGAAAAAAAAAGAAGAAAATAATTGTTCACAGTCTTCTCATTCGAAGATAATTACCAATAATACTTTGGTTTATCTCCTTCAATCTTTTTACTATCAAAGATTTATGACTATTGAATTTTTAACATGAATATAAATAAAACTACATCTACAATTTCAAATAAAATGTTTACCTAAAATTATGGCATAAACACTGTTCCACGTTGCTACCCAGACTTCAAAGACAGCACTAAATGCCGTTTGGTAATCTATTGAGTGGATATTACAATTTCCTTAACCATTCTCCTACGGTTGGACATTTATGTTGCTTCCAAATTTTTCCTAATATAAACATGGCTGTAATGTGTGCACTTCTGTTCACAAGTTTTCCCTGAATTTGAGGTTATTTCCTTCAGATAGATTTTCAGAATTGTGATTACTGGGCAAACAGTACAAAAGGCTTTTGATACACTCTGCCAAATTGCTAACCACAAGGGTCACGCAAAGCACATGCCAACCAGAAAGGTATAAGCACACCTATTACACTCTGCTCTTGTCAGCAACAGGTGCTATTAAATCAAAACAAAATCCAATCCAATCTAATCCTCCCTATCCTTAAATACCAAGTTAATTATTTTTGTTTTAGTCTCAAACATTTTATTTAAGTTGGTTTGTTGAAATCAGCATCCCAACAAAGCCCACATTTTACATTTGGTTGTTAAACTCTTTTAAGTATCTTAATCAAAAGCAGTTCCACATTCTAGATATGCCTGTTTGCTTCCTTGTGGTGTCATTAACATGTCCCTCTATCCCTCCATGCCTCCATATTTCCACTAAATGAAGTTAGGTATAGAGCAATGCTGTCCAATAGAACTTCCTGTGTGATGGAAATATTCTACCTGCACTATCCAATACCGTAGCCACTAGCCACATGTGGCTACTGAGCACTTTCAGTTAACTTATTTTTCAAAACCTTTCATCATGGAAAAATTTAAAACAGATACAAAAGTAGACGAAATAGTATAAAGAACCTCACAGACCCATGCAGCTTCAACAGCGATCAACTCATTTGTTTCACCTCCACCCCTACTTTTCCCTTCCTGAATTACTGTGACACAAATACCAGCCATTATATCGTTTCATCTATAAACATTTCAGAATGTATCTCTAAAAGATAAATGCTCTTAAAACAAAAAAGCGTAACCACAATAGCACCCACATCTAAAACAGAAACAACAAAACAAGAATTCTCCAGTATTAGCAGACATCTCGTTCAGTGTTCAAATTTCCAACAGTCTTATAAAAGCCACTTCTTAAAAAATTTGCCTTTATCGGGATCCAAATATGGTCCACACATGTGACTGGCTGACATGACTCTTAAGTCCCTCCTAAACAAAAGTAGAGAAGGTATTCCCTTCTCTACTAACCCCACCTCTATTATTATTTGTTGAAGAAATTGGGTCATTTCTTCCATTGAATTTTCCACAGTCTGGTTTTTGCTGATGGCATCCCTGTGGTGTGCTTTAACATGTTCTTCCTTACTCCGTACTTTCTGCAAATTGGTAGTTAGATCAGATTCAGGCTTGATTTTTTCTTTTGGTAAGACTACTTCAGAAGATTTCAAAGGGCAGCTCCAGAAGACAAAGCAAAGTATTATAATGAAATGTGCAAGACCTGGAGTTAGAAAACCAAAAGGGAAGAATACACTAGGCATTTCTCAAGCTGAAAGAACTGAAGAGAAAATTCAAGCCTTGAGTTGCAATACTGAAGGATTCTATGGGCAAAATACTGAATGATGTAGGAAGCATCAAAAGAAGATGGAAGGAATACACAGTCACTGACCTCAAAAGAATTGGTCGACATTCAAGCATTTCAGGAGGTAGCATATGATTAAGAACTGATGGTACTGAAGGAAGAGGTCCAAGTTGTGCTGAAGTAACTGGAGAAAAACAAGGCCCCAGGAACTGATGGAATACCAATTGAGATGTTTCAACAAACAGACGCAATGCCAGAAGTGTTCACTCATCTATGCCAAGAAATTTGGAAGACAGCTACCTGGCCAACCAACTGAAATAGATTCATATTTGTGCCCATTCCAAAGAAAGGTGACCCGGAGGATGTGGAAATCATCAAATAATATCATTAATATCACATGCAAGTAAAATTTTGCTGAAGATAATTCAAAAAATGGCTGGAGTAGTACATAGACAGGGAACTGCCAGAAATTCAAGCCAGATTCAGAAGAGGATGTGGAATGAAGGATATCATTGCTGATGACAGATGGATCTTGGCTGAAAGCACAGAAAACCAGAAAGATGTTTACCTGTGTTTTATTGACTATACAAAGGCATTCGACTGTGTGGATCATAACAAATTATGGATAACATTGCGAAGAGTGGGAATTCCAGAACACTCAATTGTGCTCATGCAGAATCTGTACACAGACCAAGAGGTAATCGCTCGAACAGAAAAAGGGGATACTGTGTGGTTTAACGTCAGGAAAGGCATGCGTCAGGGTTGTAGCCTTTCACCATACTTATCCAATCTGTATGCTGAACAAATAATTTGAGAAGTCAGACTATATGAAGAAAAACTTGGCATCAGGATTAGAGGAAGACTCATTAATAATCTGCGATATGCAGGTGATACAACCTTGTTTGCTGAAAGTGAAGAGGACTTGAAGCAGTTACTGATGAAGATCAAAGACCATGGCCTTCAGTATGGATTACACTGCAACATAAAGAAAACAAAAATCCTCACAAATGGACCAATAAGCAACATCATGATAAACGAAGAAAATATTAGAAGTTGTCAAGGATTTCATTTTACTTGGATCCACAATCAACGACCATAGAAGCAGCAGTCAAGAAATCAAACGATGTATTATTGTGTTGGGCAAATCTGCTGCAAAAGACTTCTTTAAAGTGTTAAAAAACAAAGATGTCGCCTTGAGGACTAAGGTGTGCCTGACCCAAGCCATGGTATTTTCAATCGCCTCATATGTATGGAAACCCTGGTGGTATAGTGGTTAAGAGCTACGGCTGCTAACCAAAAGGTTCGCAGTTTTAATCCACTAGGTGTTCCTTGGAAACCCTATCAGGCAGTTCTGCCCTGTCCTATAGGGTCACTATGAGTCGGAACTGACTCGATGGCAACAGGTTTTTTCTTCATATGTATGCAAAAGCTGGGCAATGAATAAGGAAGACTGAAGAAGAACTGATGCCTCTGAATTACGGTGTTGGCGAAGAATATTGAATACACCATGGACTTCCAGAAGAATAAACAAATTTGTCTTGGAAGAAGCACAGCCAGAATGCTCCTTAGAAGCAAGGATGGTGAGACTTTGTCTCATGTACTTTGGACACGGCATTAGGAGGGACCAGTCCTTGGAGAAGGACATTATGCTTGGTAAAGTAGAGGGCCAGCAAAAAAAGAGGAAGACCCTCACTGAGATGGACTGACACAGTGGCTACAACAATGGGCTCAAGCATAACAACGATTGTGAGGATGGTGCAGGACCGGGCAGTGTTTCGTTCTGTTGTACACAGTGTCACTATGAGTTGGAACCGACCTGATGGCACCTAACAACGAAGACAACTTCATGGGCAGTGTCACAGCCTACCAAAAGGCAGCATGCAAGGTCTGGCTGTCTCTCAGCTTGTGATGCTCAGCTACTGACACATTAATTTATCAGGCATTTTTATAAAAAAAACCTGTTGCTGTCAAGTTGATTTCTATTCATAGTGACCCTATAGGATAGAGTAGAACTGCCCCATAGAGTTTCCAAGGAGCAGCTGATGATTTGAACTACCCACCTTTTTGGTTAGCAGCCAAACTCTTAACCACTGTGCCACCAGGGCTCCATCATCTACTATTTGGCTACCCAGTGGTAGTTTCTTACACACAACCCAAAAAAACCCAAAACCAAACCTGCTGCCATTGAGTCACTTCCAGTTCATAGCGATAACATAGGACAGAGTAGAACTATCCCATAGGGTTTCCAAGGAGCAGTTCGTGGATTCAAACTGCTGACCTTTTGGTTAGCAGCCAAATGCTTAACCACTGGGCTCCTTATACACAACAGGCAGGATAAATGCTTGATTCCTTTCCTTTATTTACCAGATTTCAAAGCGATGCATTGGTTCACTAGTTATTTTCCAAAGCAGACATATCAGTCTTTTTCCCCTCCTAACATTATTATAATCTCATGGATTTAAACATATTTGATGTGTTTTTATCTGATACAATTATTACTGATGCCCAACCTGTCCTGTTTGTGGCCAGTGGGCATCTCCTTCCAGTTGACTCCTGGGTCCTTTCAACCCTAGTCGTTTTTGATAGCTGCCTTGCTGTTTAGTATAAGATGTACCAGGCTTATCTTGTACAACTTCTGTCAGAGGTCTTCAAACAGCCATTCCTTCAAGTAGCCCTGGTTACCTTCAGTGGGAGATGGTATTCCAAGACCACAATCTGAGTAACAGAAGCAAATAATTTTTGATAGGTTTGTATGTTTTTTCCCTTTTCTCATAATTTTTGACAGGTTTGTGTGTTTTTTTCCCTTTTTTAATACAAAAATAAGGTAATTCCCAGTTGTGCCTCTCACCACTCCTCTTGAAGAGTTCTCTGGTGGGCTGATTCTCTAATGCACCCTCTGTCCCCTATCTCTGCCTCTACGTGTGTTCTGCTCCTACCAGGGACAGGTGCACAAACATGAGAGGCTCACCAACAATGTCCCAATGGCTGTGCCTATATGGCTTACACAGGCCTATATACTATACACACTATTTATGGAGAGTCAGTGTCGTGAAGTCTTGCTTTGGTTTGCTTTATTATCTTTCGAATCTATAAATTTCTAGGAAATTTGTTCAATTCTCATTTTTTACAGAGCCAGAAAGGACCCTGGTGCTCAGCTAAGTTGAACATGCACAGATTCATGGCTTTTAAAACTTTTTAACATGGTCATAATGAAATTATATACACAATTTTGAATCCAAAGATTCTGAGGCTTTGGAATCAGATCTCAGCTCTGGTACTGGAAAGCTTGGCCTGGTTACTTACCTTCTCTGAACACCAGTTTTCTGATGTCTAAATGGAGACAGTGATCCCTCCATCTCAGAGATATTGTGAGGAGGAAAGGAAACAACACACTGATAAGGGGTATGGCATAGGGCCTGGCACAGAATAAGTTCTTAATAAACTGTAGCTCCTGTTAGTTGAAGAAGCCTTGGCGGTGCAGTGGCTAAAGTGTTCAGTTGCTAATCAAAAGGTCGGCGGTTTGAACTCACCAGTGGCTCGGCGGGAGAAAGATGTGGCAGTTTGCTTCCACAGAGATTTACAGACTTGGAAATCCCATGGGACAGTTCTACTCTGTCCTATAGGGTCCCTATGAGCTGGAATCAACTTGACGGCAGTGGGTTTGGTTGGGGTTTGGTATTGGTAGTTGGCCCAAACTCTTTGCCTGGACTTCACAGAGGTAAGGTAAAATGATTTGAAGCCAGCTAGCATCCAAGTTGGAACCAGACTGTTGCTGCCTAAAGGTCAATGAACTGGCCACTTATGTTACTTTACCTTCCGACTATAACACCTGGGGCTAAAGGGAAACTGCAGAGAGTGGGTGACAGTGGTACTGGGCCCTGAAGGATAAACAAAAATGTGCTGTCTGATAGATGACTGCTGAGAGGAGAGTCTGCAGGCCTAAGGGTCAGGTGCAGTTTAGGGAAAGACAGGAAGCTACATGGGCTGACTAAGCAAGACCTCATCGGACCCCAGAGGAGGCCATTTAGTGTGAAGGTCAAGTGGCTGTACTCTTGGATTGGACTGTAGTCCCACATCTGCCACTTCCAGGCAGTGTGACAGAGGGCAAGTAAGACAACCTCTTGTGCCTGTTTACTCAGCTGCAGAATGTGGAGGGGCCTGTTGAGCAAATTAAATGAGACAATCCACATAAATCACTTAGCTAGTGGTATGGTTCGCAACAAAACTCAACACCTATTAGCTCTCTGTTTCTCTTCAGATTATGGTGTGGTGGAAAAAGTAACATGAGATCTTCCAGCTCCGCCATTAGGACGGAACTTAATACATGTTCTCTAATGTTCTTCCTAGCCCTAGCACCACTCTATAATGATTCATACTTTCATCTATCTGGGATGTGCCTGTTTCTAATGTATCTGGATGCACCAGGCTGTAGTGACCTTGGACTTTTGGCAGGCTGATAGGGCAATGTATCATATACAAGCCAACAAACATCTTTCTCCAAGCTAGCCAATGCTGGCCGTGGTCAGAAGCAAAATTCCCACTGACAGGGGCTACGGGTTGGTTCTTGGCAACTGCTATGGGATACCACAAATAAAAGCTAATGCCATCTGGTAATGAAGCAGGCTTGCTCTTGCCAAGGTAACACCTTTTCTATACTAAGCAGCACATTTCCAAAGAGCTCACTCACTATTGCACCTGTCCCCGTGAGGGCTCAAATGGCATGCTGTAAAGAGAGTCAAAGGAAGCACTGTGCTTTCTGAAAAGGAACAAAGGTGCACTTGAGAAGAAAGCCTCCCACACTGGTCATCGCCCTTCCAGGGAGGTACACTTAGAAATGCTATCACTGCCCAGCCCCCTGTCAGGGTAAGCTTGGTTGTCAGCAGCTGAGGCTGAGATTGGTGATCTTCTCTTTCTGGTCTTATAGCAGTTGCCTGCTGAACTGTAGTCTATTAGGGGAATTTTAGTTCACTGTGGCAAGACAAGGGAGCCCTGGTGGTGCAGCAGTTAAGTGCTTGGCTGCTAACTGAAAGGCTGGCGATTCAAATCCACTTAGCTGCTCTGTGCAGAAGAAAAGACCTGGCGATCTTCCCCTGTAAAGATTACAGCATAGAAAATCCTATGGGTCAGTTCTACTCCATCACATGGGATTGCTGAGGCGAAATGATTCGACAGCCCACAACAACATCACGAGACAAGTCACAAGATCGGAAAGGAAATGGGAGGAAATTTGAGGATATGGTAAAACGAATATTTAGTTCAGTTGTGCCACCAACTGATATCTAATAAACTCAATAAACCTGGTAGCTGAAATGTCATCGACATCTACAACGGTAGACCATGTGAGTTTAGAAGATGAGAATAGCTGATTACTTCAAAACTTATTCCTTCAGTGCTTGTGCAGGGGGAAGGCCATTTTGAAACTAAGCAGTATCTATATCTAGAATATAGGTGAGGTGAGCTGACCAAAGTTTATCTGTATGATGGACTGAAGGGCCAGGCATGGTATCCCTGACCCGGCATAAAGCTTGTGTGTGGGAGGTGAAGGGGGCTAGCACAGCGTTTGTCATTCAGACAAATGACTGCATGTCTGAGTCCTGTTCTGGCTAATGGGACTACATCTAAAACAAAAAAAAAAGCCAACCATTTATATAAACCATTCATGAATATTATTTTCCAAGTACAAACAAGGTCCAAGTCTGATGTGTAGGTACACCCTTAAGGAGTCAACTGCAAATTAAATGATGTTTTACAAAGTATAGCTAGGAAGGAAGGAAAGAGAGAAGGAAAGAAAGAAATGAGGAAAGGAGGAGGGAAGGAGAGAGGAAGAAAAACAGAGAGAGGGAGGGAGAGGCAGGTAGCTTTAGGAACAGTTTTTTATGAATACAGTACTTAGAACCTTCCTCTTTGTACTAACTCGGAAGAAAGAATGGGGTAAGGAGAATGATCCTAGTAAGCATTTATTTATTGAGTAAATAAGTGTTTGTACTATACGTGGCACTGGGCACTGATTCATAGAATGATATAATTTGAGAACTGAAAGGGATTAAAAAAATCATTTTGTCCAACTCTTCCATTTTTTAAAGGGGTAAACTGAGGCCTAGAGAAGTATCAACTATGGCTCCTATTTTAAAGGAGGTGATAAAACCTACATGTCTGAAATAACAGGAAGGACTATTAACTGCCACACCACACTGGGCTCACTGTGTGCTCAAGGAGTTTTGAGGAAGGAGAGCACTGCCTCATTGGGAGGTCTGGTGCAACCAGAAAATGCTTGGTTTAGCACCCATCCAATTACTACAAATTTGTAGTAGAGACAAGCATTCCCCAAAATAGTGTTTCATGGAACACTCTAAAAGATGTTCTGAGATGTGGTCTGAAAGAAACGTTCAACACCATTAGGGTTTTCACTGACTCCTGGGGGTCTTCCCCCAAATGATGCAAATGTACCCCTTTGGTCTATAACAGGGACAGGTGCATGCACTTGTGGTCACAGCTTTCCCCTTTGTCTAAGAACCCTGTGATGCAGTAAAGACAGGTATCTTATTTTCATTCTTAATAGAAGAAAGCTGAGGCTTATTGATAAAAAAAAAAGCAAACACACCAACCCCATTGTTGTCGAGTCGATTCTGACTCATAGCGACCCTACAGGACAGAACTGCCCCCTAGGGTTTCCAAGGAGTGACTGGTGGATTCAAACTGCCAACCTTTCGGTTAGCAGTCTGAGCTCTTAACCACTGTACCACTAGGGTCCCTTATTTATTCAAGGTTGCTGCTTTTCTGCACAGGGCTCATTTCCACCTCTTGCTGTTTCCTCATCTCATGCCTGGTTCCTGATCTCCCACTGGTGTCTTAAGTGAGACAGGGAAAAAAAAAATAACAGTGGCCACAGAGCCTTGGGATCACCTAATCCTTCAACTGCTCAGGAAACTTCTCTGGGACTCTACGAAGTGGTTCAAAATCTTGCCTCCCAAGACTCCTGGCTTCCCTCACAAATGGATTTAAACACACACTCCTGACTCCATCCATAAGATGCTAATAAAGTACTTTTTCTGGTCTAAATGTAGCATTTTTCAAAAAAGTTAACACTCTGAATTCTGCACAGCTACTAGGTTACGTGTAGTCCTGACAGAATTGTGCTGGGCAGAATTGTTCTCTTAACAGCAGGCCTTGAGAAGCTGCAGCAGCAAAGGGGATTTAAAACTGAGAGGTAGGGAGGGAGACTGGCTGTTGCTTCTTTCTAGGAAAACCGTAAAACTAGATATAGCCAACAACGAGAGCAAACCGAGACAGACTGACTCTGAAAGGCTGAAACTCTGGCAAAGCTGAGGTAGAAAAGATAAACTGTCTGTCATGTCTTGAAAGAGGCGGCTACTAGTACTGCAGAGAGCTGGACAGTAACCAAATCATAAAAAGAGAATGGGGCTATGTGACTTGGAAACCAAGAGGTCAAACTGAGGGACTGTCAAAGATAAAAGTGATGCTCTTCCCTGCTGAAGGTCACTCACTTTGCTCAGTGGGCTGGATCAAGCTGTGTCCCCAATGATAAAATGCAATGTAATGTAATGCAATATAAGAAAGGAAAAATGAAACTGGAAAGGAACTCCCACATATGGGCTACAGTTGAGATACAAAGCAGTTATAGCCTCAAGGGGCGAACTGTATTTTCCCTTTGACAAAGACCCAGGAAAATGGAGGCAAGTAAGCTGACCTTAGGTCCCATCTACCAACAAC
Source organism: Dugong dugon (assembly GCA_030035585.1). Lineage (NCBI taxonomy): Eukaryota > Metazoa > Chordata > Mammalia > Sirenia > Dugongidae > Dugong > Dugong dugon. The sequence goes on from CM057471.1 coordinate 76,525,865, forward strand.
TCAGAAAATCAACTTGCCACCGAGGCAACAGAGCATGGGCGTTACCTTTATGGACTTTGAGATGAAAAGAGACCAGAGTTTAGATCTTGGCTCTACCCCTTCTTGGCCACATGACCTTGGGCAAATTACTTACCCTCTTTTAAAAAAATTTTATTGTTGTACTTTAAGTGAAAGTTTGTAATTCAAGTTAGTCTCTCATACAAAAATTTATACATACATTGTTATGTGACCCTAATTGCTCTCCCTATACAACAACAGCACACTCTCCTTTCCACCCCTGATTTCCCGTGTCCATTCAACCAGCTCCTGACCCTCTCTGCCTTCTCATCTCACCTCCAGACGGGAGTTGACAATTTGGTCTCATGTATCTACTTTAGCTAAGAAGTACACTCTTCCACGAGTATCATTTTATGTCCCACAGTCCAGTCTAATCTTTGCCTGAGGAGTTGGCCTCAGGAATGGTTTTAGTTCTGGGTTCACAGAGACTCTGGGGGTCATGCCTTATGGGGTTCCTCCAGTCTCAGTCAGACCATTAAGTCTAGTCTTTTTACTATAATTTGAGTTCTGCACCCCACTTTTCTCCTGCTCCATCAGGGACTCTGTTGTGTTCCCTGTCAGGGCGGTCACTGGTGGTAGCCGGGCACCATCTAGTTCTTCTGGTCTCAGGCTGATGCAGTCTCTGGTTTATGTGGCCCTTTCTGTCTCTTGGGCTGATACTTTCCTTGAGACTTTGGTGTTCTTCATTCTCCTTTACTCCAGGTGGGTTGGGATCAATTGATGCATCTTAGATGGCCATTCCCCAGCTTTTAAGACCCCAGACATCACTCACCGAAGTAGGATGCAGAACATTTTCTTAATAAACTTTGTTATGCCAATTGACCTAGATGTCCTCTGAAAGCATGGTCCCCAGAACCCTGCCCCTGTTACTCTATCCCTTGAAATGCTTGGTTATATTCAGGAAACTTCTTAGGTTTGGTTTCATCCAGTTGTGCTGACTTCCCGTGTAGTGTGTGCTGTCCTTCCCTTCACCTAAGATAATTCTTGTCTACTATCTAGTTAATGAATAACCTTCTTCCTCCCTCCCTGCCCTTGTAACCATCAAAGAATGTTTTCTTCAGTGTTTAAACCTTTTCTTGAGTTCTTAGAATAGTGGTCTTATATAATATTTGTCCTTTAGTGACTGACTGAATTCACTCAGCATAATGCCTTCCAGATTCCTCCATGTTATAAGATGTTTCATGGATTCATTATTGTTCTGTATTGTTGCGTGGTATTCCATTAAATTACTTACCCTCTTTCAGGCCTAGTTTTCTCAGCTGTAAACCCAGGATAATGTTTCACAGGGCTGTTGTGAGGAGGAAACAATATAACATATGTGAAGTTGCTTGGCACTGTGATTAAAATATAGAACTGCTCAACCAGTGGTCCTGCTAGGTTACTCCTTCAGTTCTATCATCACAGTGGAAAGCTAACATGGTGCAGGGGAGAGAGCCAGGGCTTTGGAATCTGAGAGACCCACGTTCAAATTCTGCCTTTGCCAGGTACAGAGCAATGTGGCCCTGGGAAAATCAATCCATGTGAGCTTCTGCTTTCTTATTTCTAAAATGGATCCCTTATTTATAACGCCTGGAGAGCTGGTGATATTATGTGTCCAGGACAGTAATTACCGGTACTCAGTGGGCACTTACTACATGGTAGCTTAATTATTAATATCACTGTTAGCAATTTTTAATAATTATTAACAAACCCCCTGCCCAATAAGACAAAGCTTATTTTTCATTAGGTGGTTTGTCCACTGATGAGTGAATTTGAATCATTTGTGCAATGAGCCATCAGTGTTGACAATCTGGGCATTTCTAATTTTCCTGAATTCATTCTTCTCTTCTGAAATCAAAACTGCCCGTTCGAAGGACAACGTCATCAGGGAGTACTTACCCATTTGCCAAGTTTCATTACTAGATTTCATGACAAGGAAGGCTTATGAAATAACTTGCCATATCATATTATAAATATAAATTTCTCTTCTCACAATGTTCCTATCACATCTCTCTTTAATAACAATAAAAAGTCACAGATAACGTATAGAAATGAAGAGAGAGAATTGAGAAGAATTGTGCAGCCTTGGTTTGTTTCATGCTACCTCTGGGCTTCCCTTGAAGAATTATTAAAAAATCCCCCCGAACTGTCATTGAGTTCATTTTGATTTATAAAATATATATTCAAATATATAACATGTAGCCCTTCTAAGAAAAAAGGAAAGTACAGAACTAATACCAATGCTTATATAAAAATCCCAATTCCATGTGAATGAAATGGGATATAGCTAACTGAGAAGCTATTTTCTTCAACACAGTGAAAATGTCGAATTTTTCCTAACAGATTAGAAGATGAATCCTCAACAGCATGGATCCTTTACTTGTACCTTGTACTAAACATGACTGTAACGAAGCCCACTTCACACAACGTTCCTGTCTCACTGGAACTACCTGCCACCCAGGGAGGCAGCTGTTGTCTGTGCTTGGGTGGAACCAACTGGCTCAGGGGTAAGTACCTGGTCTAAGGGTGGCCCTACACAGTGGCCTGGTACAGAAGGCTCTGCCCTATAGGGAAGATGGTTCTGGGCTAGGCCAATTAAACTGTCTCTCTTCAGAATCTGGAGAACATGAAGTGAATTGGTAGGAAAAAACAGCAATACTACAAGGAGGAGGAGCCATAAAGCAAGAGAGAGGGGAGGAATAAAGGAATGGGGAAAAGGAGGGAGGGAGAGACAAACAGATGCACACCAGAACCTAGAGCTGCCTTGGATTACAAATGGCTTGCCTTTCTATTTCCTTTCTTTCTTCTATCCATTCAACAAACATTTATTAAATGCATATTATGTGCAAGAGTAAGCATTAGGTACACAGAGGTAAACAGATAATCATAGAGCTAACAGTTTAGAACAAACAAGCAATAAATATATAAAGAAAAATATAATTTGCAAAGATTTATGAAGAAAATGAACAAAAGGGGGACAAAAATTTAAAGAGAGAATATTTAGGTAATACCTATGTGTGAAAATGTGACATTTAGATTGGATCATTCAATTATTCATTTGTTCATGCATTCACACATTTATTCATTGAAATATTTATTAAATGCCTACTATATGTCATGAGTTAGAATAGACTCAATGGCAACCAACAACAACATGTACCAAGCACTGTTCAAAGCATGGAGATGGAGCAGTGAACAAAACAACATCTGTGCTCTCATGAAGTGTATATTCTTGGCAAACAGAAGAAAAATGATTTAATCTGTATAGGGCTATGAAGACAACAAAGTTAGACAAGTGAGTTGTTGAGATTTGGTTGAAACCTACAGGTAAGACCAAGCTAGTCCATGCAAAGTGCTGGCGCAGAGCATGCCAGGCCAAGAGAGAAGCATGTGCAAAGGCCTAGAGTGGGAACTGACCTGGTGTCCGAAGAACAGAAAGTAGGTCAGTGAGGCAAGCAAGATAGCAGCAGGCGGCAGTGGGGATGATCATGAAAAGCCCTTGTAATGCTGATAAGGAGTTTAGGTTTAGTCCAGGTGAACAGAGAGCCAGTGCAGAGTTTTCAGTGGAGGAACATGTCCTATGTTTCATTTTAGAAAAACAGACCCCTGGCTGCTCTGTGGAGGGATCGAGAGAAGAAGTGGGGAGACCCCGTCACAGTGGCCCACAAAAGAGATGATGATGGCAGCTTCAACTAGGGTAATGGCAGAAGAGAAGGTGACAGCAAATAGATTTAAGGCAGAATTGACATGATTTGCTGATGGGCTGGATATAAAAGGTGAGAAAAAAAGGGGACATTAAGGAAGCTTTTAGGTTTCTCGCTTGAGCACTGGGCAGATGGTTTTCCTACTCAGAGATGAGATGAGAAAGAACAAGGGGAAAAACAGAGAGAGGAAAAATCATGTTCCTCTTACTCAAGTTTAAGACACTTTTGAAACACCCAAGTGGAGAAGTTAAATGGGCAGTTCCAAGGCTGTGGCTCAGAGCGGAGGTCTGGTCTAGAGATAGTTCCATTTTATGAACAATCATAACAGGCCCTCTTTTTCAAGGTGGTCTGAGTGAGTCTCAGATGAGCTGAAACCTCATCCTAAACACACAGGTCTGAGTAACATTACTCTAGGCTGTGGGATGTTCAAGGATTCTCTTCCTGGGAGAGGTGGATCCATGGACATAAACAAGAACTGTCCCCTTGTTGAGTCAGATTTAAGTCCAGGAGAAGGTGGTCTCCACACAGACTTAACACTTGCCAGCTGTACTATAACAGTTTCCGGTGCCCCCGTGACACACTTGCCCCTGTTAAACCTCCATTTCTTCTGTCGATACCCTGTTAGGCTGCACTTGGTTTTAAAATAGTTTGTCTGTAGAATGTGTGCCAACTTGACCTTGATGTAGAAAATTTAAATTCAAATCAATACATGGACAAGGTCACTTTAAAATTCAATTAATATGAATGAGAAAATATGTCCCACAGTTATGTGAGCTGAAAATGGAACAGTTGCAAGTTAACAACAACAAAAGAGACATCCCCACACTCAGTTTGGGTTCTTCTGTTTGATAATGCAGCTATCTGTGTCCTTAAATACTTGCAGTAGTTGGAATACCAAAAATACTTTTTTTTCCTGCTTCTATTTAAGGTAGCTTAAAATTAAACTGTAGTTTGTTTGAAGAAAAACAAAGTGTACTGAAAACTGTGAATTCCTATAAACCAATTTTAAATAAATTAAACCCTTGGACTTCAACTTACGCAGGAATCTCTAGAGAAATCTAAGGTTTTAATATAGTCTGAATAGTAGCAATTTTCATTTATGTAGAATGCATATAGAAAACTGTTTGCAAGGATAGCCATAATATAAGGGGAAACTGAGGTGCTGGTATTTAAGAGGCTTCTTTGGTTCCTACAAGCTTTATACAATCAGGACTCCACGACACTTCCTTCTTAGATTTACCACATCAACCCCTACATTTTACTCCTTGTTAATAAGAAAACTTTATTTTATACCAACAATTAGAGAATCATGCAATAAATGACATGAACGTATTATCATCGTTACTGGGTTCTTCTGTGTTGTTCTCTTTCCCTTCTGATTCACTGCTATCCTATTTGGAATCTCAGCTTTTCTACCTTTAAACCAGGCTATAATATAATATGAATGATCAAGCATCCATCTAAAGAAGATGAAATTGCTTTGTAACTTCAAGGAATGACTGTAAATTATGTAAAATTGGAATGTGATATTAGCAGCACCAGTGAAGTATCATAAACCTATTTTTCAATTTACTTTACATTTGGATATTAAGGAAAAAAAGGCTGCTGAAGGGACCAAAGCTGAGGCAGACAAGGAAAGTCCCCACTTCGGGTTGCTTGCTTTTCAGTATCCTAGGGAATCCTCATTGGTTTGAAGCACAGATGTCCTGCAGTACAGGGCTGAAAGGAAAGCTTCAACCGAAACACTGCCAGCTAAGGTCATAAGACAATTGTGCAAGTGTGTGTGTTCACCTTTACAGATTATATTGCACCAACAAATTAAAAGCAGCCCAACTCCTGCAGTCAGAGGACAAGCTGATGCCTTGCATAATGTCTGCTCTGTCCTCCCTTCACGGACTGGCTCGGAGGATCATTTTGCATTCTCCTTCATTTGAAGATAATATAAACCAGCAGACTTGCCATCCATCCCTCCCTCTCCCCCACCAACCTCTAGTTACTTCATCTGCTGCTAGTACTAACGCTCTTCACATACTCATTATTCTTTAATGATGCCTGTTTGTAAATAGCAAGATGGGATGCAATTAAACCATGAGAGGCTAAATAAACACACATACTAATTAGGATCTTTACAAGAGATTTTTTTTTTCATGTATAGACTGGAATTTACCTTTCATTAATCTAACTTAATTGCAATAGTGCACCAATGAAGAGTCAACACAAATTAAGTGCTCTAAATGATTTCCCCATACTAAGGGCGAGCTAGCGAGCCTTCCTTTGGGTAACAAACCATCTTCTGCTAAAGGAGGGGACTGAATGGGAAAATAACACTGTTAAGCATTAGGAGAATGATTTCAGCAGTAAGACAGGTACCGTATCATTATCATAATGCTGGCGGCTCAGATGGCTGCAGCTGATGAGGTCAAGGTCATAGGTTTAAACTGCAGCCTCACCCCTCTTGTGAGTCAGCTGGGTTCCATGACAGCAGACATCACCCCTTCCATTTGTCAGCTTTCTGCCACTGGTTCCAAGAAAGACAGAGTAAGGGTTTCGATCAATCGGTTCAAATCTATTCCCACTCCTAGAATAATAAAGGTCAGGAACATTTACTCCATGGCATGGCAGCAGAGATTTTTGTGAAAAGGACATCTGTTATTTGCAGGAAAAGAAAAGTTCTTATATTTTAACCTTTGATTCTAGAAGGTGTGAAAGATTACATACATTTGGCAACTAACTGGAAGAAGAATATGATAGTTATCATAACACTAGATACATTCTTCCAGTAAGATCTCAGAGCACTTATTAAGTTATTTATCCAACAAATACTGCTGAGCCCCTCCTAGGTACCAGTCACTGTGTCAGGACACGAAATTCCTTCAGGAAAAATGTCAGTCACTCTAGAACACTTTTCACCTTTTACATATCTTGCTCATCTTTCCCTAATCATTGTTGCTTATCGGGTGTCATCTTCCACTCTGCCAAATATAGACACACAGGGATATGCAGAGGCCCAAATTTCCCTCCCACCCCTGTGTCAGTGGCATTACTGGCTTAAAATCTCAATTCTGAGAGATACCAGGGGCCATAAGACAGGCCTGAAGGTGCCACAGGGGCAAGATGGCTGAGGGAACCACCCAGACTTGGAACTTAAGACTCTACATGAAACAGCAGGACCAGGGCAGTATCAATGAGATTACTGAGATCCTAATTTTAAAATAAGCATTTGGGAACTTCCCCATGACAACATTTCCCAAAGTGTATTCTATGAAAAGGGGTTCAGTGGTCAAATATGTCTGGGAAACCACGTGTACAATATCCTCCTCTTGAAGATTCACAGTGCACCTGAGCACACTAAAGGCTCTGAAAACGCCTGTGATAAAGGAACCTGCTTAACTTTAACCAGGGAGTACATCACAATCTTATTGTGTACGTTTACTTCCTTAAGAATTGGTGTTCTAAGAAACTCACTTTGGGAAATACTGTTACATTAGCATCAGGAAAGAAATAACTTGCCTATTCAATCAGTTACCTGAAGCTTGAATCCTATTTTTCCAGTTTGATAGTACACCTTACCCCATCCACTCCCCCTTCATTCTCTAGAGACAGAAGAGCAAGACAGCAATGCTGCTCCCCTCTCCCTTACCCCAGAGTCTGGAACACACAGAACCTGGGTCAGCGGTGTAGTAAACCAATAGAGGCTCCAAGGATAGAAAATGGCTCCTTGACAGACTGTAGATAAAAATCTATCAACTCGAAGACATTTAATTGCTGCCAGTTTAAGAACTTTCAAAGATTCACTCTTAAATTCATTTTTATGGTTACATTATAAGCCTCTGAAAAACCTAGTCTTGTAACAGCATCACCGACAGGCCTCACTTAATCACTCTGGTAGATCATATATATAAAAACAAGATAGAGCTAAAAAAATCATTTCATGTCAGTGAGCAGATGTCGAGCCCATTTGCAATTAATACGACCCACTTCCATACAATCAGACTGCTTAAAATTCCTGAAACAAGATGTAAACGTTAAGATGCAAATGTTCTGGTTTTAATGAGAATGAATGGAAACTATAAAATCCTCTTTCCCTTTGAGGGTAGGTACAATCTACATATAAGTCCCAAGTGCACACTAAATTTATCAACGAAACAATCATTTGATAAAGCCTGTGAGAAAGAAGAAAACAGAACTGGGAAAGTTTCAGAGTATTTTCAGAAAGCATTTCCTACCAAAATCATTATTCTTTAAATAAAACTTGTCTTGTTTCAACACATTTCTCCCAGTTACCTACATGTCCCAGAGGCTTCTTGTATTTCTTTGAATCTATACAATCTTTTCATGGACAGTGGCAGAGGGGGACAGAAAAGGTCAGGACTTTGGCCTTTTATGGATCTCGCTTCAAATCCCAGCTCTGCCACTTAATGTGACCTTGAACAAGTTATTTAATCTTCTCGGTCTCAGTGTTCTCATCTATAAAATGGTGATAATGACATCTTCCTTGGTGGGGTTAGTGTGACAATAAAATTAACAGCATATATTAAAGGACCAAATAGAATTTCAAGCACAAAACCATTCTGACTCATGGTGACCCCATGGTAGGCATAATGAATGGTCCAAACCCAAAAACCAAACCCGTTGCTGTGGAGTTGACTCTGGCTCATAGTGACCCTATAGGATAGAGTAGAATTGCCCCATAGGGTTTCCAAGGCTGTAATCTTTGCGGACAGATTGCCACATCTTTCTCCTGGGCAGCAGCTTCAAACCGCTGATCTTTTGGTTAGTAGCCGAGTGCTTAGCCACTGCGCCACCAGGGCTCTTTTAAATGAATGGTAGCTATTATTAAAATTAATATTCATGGAGGCAGAGGCATACTTCTCAGGATCAAAAGATAAATCTCACTTTTATTTCTTCCTGCTTGGAATGCGGATGTGTACCTAAATGTCATCCCTTCCTTGACGGCCTAGCTGTGAAGTCTTTAGGTGGCAGTGGGTTTCTCAAAGTGTGGACCCCAGCCCAACTCCATCTGTATCAGATACCCAGGCCCTCCCTCCCTCCTTCATCCCATTAGCTTTGGGGTAAAACTGATATTTCTAACAGGCACCCAGGGGAGTGTAATGATTCTCTGAATCACTGGCATAGTACCTAATATGGGGCAGCACTTGGTAAGTCTTTGTTGAGTTAAACAACAAAAAAGGAATTTAACTCCTGTAAGCACTTGTTTGTACCACTTGTCTTCATTCATTCATTAAATACATATTAACAGAGTATCTCCTTTGTGCTAAGCACAGTTCTAAGCCCTGGAAATATGACAAGGAACAAGAAAGACAATGGGTTCTACAGTCAGGAGCTTATATTATTCTGGGGGGATTCATTGAAGAATGCAAGTAGAAGGGCAGAGACCAGGCACTGACCCTCTTGTTATCTTCTGTGACATGCACAAGTTCTGTGCAAACCAGGCACTCAAAAAGTATTTGATGACAATGATGAATGAAATCAAGATGGTAAGGTTTCAAAGACCAAATGAAATTCTTAGAGATTTGGTAGTAGTTTAGAAACATCTAGAAATGGGTACAGTACACCAGAAAGAATAAGCAATTCAGTCAGACTGACTAGGGTTAAGTCTCAACTTATTTGCTAGAGGCCTTGGGGAAATTATTTTGCCACTCTGGGCAGTACCTACCTCATAGGGCTGGTGTGAGATTACACTTCAAAGTAGCATATTCCTTCATTCAATGGTTATTGGAGACATAAAATGATACTTGTGAAGAGTGCGCTTCTTAGCTCAAGTAGATACATGAGTCTAAATGGGCAGCTCCTGTCCGGAGGTGAGATGGGAAGGCAGAAAGGGATAGGATCTGGTTGAACAGACACGGGAAATCAGGGTGTAAAGGAGAAGTGTGCTGTCATGGTATGGGGAGAGCAACTAGGGTCACATAGCAGTGTGTGTATAAATTTTCGTATGAGAAACTAACTTGAACTGTAAACTTTCATTTAAAGCACAATAAAATAAATAACTAAATAAATGTTTATTGGGCACTCAGCATGTGCCAGGCATTCTTTTAGCCACTGGGGATACAGCAGTTACCAAAACAAGATCTCTGCCCTTGGAGAACTCATATTCTAGTAAATGAAGACTGACAATAAGCTGATAAACAAATAAATAACATGCCAGATGGTGAAAAGCGCTATGAGAAAAATAAAGCATGGTAAAGGACAGATGTAAGGGAGTGGGGTAGGGTGCTGTTTTAAACAGTGTGGTCAGGAAAGAAGTGGAAATTCAGAAAGAAAGGGAGAGAGCCAGGGGCAGAAGGTATAGTCGGTGCAAAGGTCCTGAGAAGTAGGAAAGATCCTGAAGGGCTCTAGCAGCAGTGAGGAGGCCAGCGTGGTTGGAGGGAAGGGTGCCTGGGGCAAATGGTCAAAGATGAGGTCACAGGTAGTGTCGGGGAGGAATGGGATGGATTATGGAGGGCCTTAGGGATCGTGTAAGGACATCTCTAAGTGTGATGAGAAGCCACTGGAGTGTCCTGGGCAGAAGAGTGACATTTAAAAGTAGTGCTCTAGCTGCCATATAAATAAGAGATTACAGAGGTGCAAGGGTAGAAGCAGAGAGCAGCTGGGAGGATGTTGCAATAACACAGGTGGGAAAGAATGGTGACTTGAACTGGAGTAATGGGGTAGAGTTGGTAAGAACTGGTTGGATTTTGGATATATTTCTAAGGAAAAACCCATGGAATTTATCAAATGATTGGTTGTGAGGTATGAGAGAAGAGGAAAGTACGACTCCAAGAATTCTGGTGTGGGCAGCAGGGAGAATAGGGTTGTCATTTACTGACACAGGGAACACCTCTGGAGTAACAAGTATGAAAATCAAATCAAGTAGAGACATGGAACAGCCAGATGGATCTGAGGCAAAAGTCTGAAAAGAGGCCTGGACTAACGATGTACACTTGGGCACCTTTAGCAAATAGAACATATATAAAACCAAGGGATAAATGAGATCATCTAAGGAGTAAGAGTAGATAGAGAAGGGAGTAGATCTAAGAACTAAGCCCTGGGATACACCACTGTTTAGAGGTGGGAAGAGGAAGAAAAATCAGTAAAGGAGACTGAGAAGGAATGACCAGAGAAGGGGGAGGAGATCCTGAATAAACAGTGGCCAATATTATGATATTTAACTATAAGACAAAACCCAACAAAGCCTTTATCCAAAATTCTGCTTGACATGCCTCACATATCTATAACTGAAAGAACTGGAGAAATGTGGATGCACTGCAGTAAGCATAATCAACAATTTAAAAAAAAAAAACCTCACTGCCATCTAGTCAATTCCAACTCATAGCGTCCCCTTAGGGTTTCTCACGCTATAAATTTCTACAGAAGCAGACTGCCATATCTTTCTCCCACAGAGGTGCTACTGGTTTCAAACAGCCAACCTTTCGGTTAGCAGTTGATCACTTTAGTCACTGTGCCACTAGGGCAACAATGAGTCACCTTTAAAGTAGTCAAAAAGACTGTCACCATGTAATTTTACCTAAAAATACAATTCGAGAATGAGGGAAAGAAAAGAAAGTCAAATATTTGCATCTTATGTTTTAAAAAAGGTCCACATTATTTAAAAGGATTTTTCAACAGAAATAAAAAATTTTTCTTATATTCATAGTTTATAGTAAAAAGTTAACATAGTACCTAAGTGCATGAACAAGGCCTACAAAAATTTATCATCTTCAACATGTGTCTCCTAGAATCATTTCGATGCCACTCCGTCACCACAACCCCCTGCTGACATTCCTGAGCTTGCCCTCAGCCATGCAAGCTCTAAGCACACTATCTGAATCAACGCTTGCAATCCTCCAACAACCCCATGAGGTAGGACTGTTTAGCTCCATTTTACAGAGGAAGAAACGACAGCACAGACAGACTGACTATTTGAGGTCACACAACCATAAGTGGCCGAGCAAGGATTTGAACCCAAGCCGCCTGGCTCTATAGCCCACATTCTTATTACAATTTGCTAATGAGTTGGGTTAATTATGACAATGACGAGAATGATGACAACTGCTACTCCTATAAATATATATAGCATAATGAGTTAAATTAATTTTCATTAAAATTCTATAACATCATCTATATAATTAATAATGCCATAGACCATATTAGTGTAAACTCATACTCTTAATTCAACTGCCAAGAGAAATGAATTGTATATGTCACTTTTATTAAAATTGAGCAACTGTTTTATCTCAATGCAGAGACACAATGAAAAGATTAACTGGGGGAAAAATCAACTGTGCAGACTGGGATTTAAGGAATAAAGTAAAATACCAAGATAGACTGCTTTTAAAATCAGTTGAAGATTTAATACAGCCCCGGAAGGTTTCAATTATTTACATGCTTGGTCTATGCAGTGTAAATCTGGGCTAATAAGATTCTATCGCTGTGTATAAATCTGAAACAGGACAACCCAACTGTCTAAACAAAATAGCAGCTTGGGCTCCTGTGTTAATAACTCCTCAAAACAAAGATTATGATTCAGGAAGAGTAACATCATTTTTGCTTCACATTATTGATTGCAGTGGGTGTTGAGAGAAATGGCTCCATCTGGCCAAATGCAAACAGACAAGTTGCAAGGGATCTAAAGAATCTATTGATCCTGGTGATAGGGAACCCAAGGTTGAGTAAGGATAGTGTTGATGTGTTGTGAGGTTGTTAACCATCATCATAGGGCAACATGTGCACTAACTGTTAAATGAGAAACTATTTTGTTCTGTAAGCCTTCATCTAGAAGTGAGAATAGCAGCACAATTGGAAGAGCGTAGTTGATGTCACTGAACTGTGCATGTAAAAATTTTTGAAATGGTGTATCTTTGGCTATGTATATTTTCACCAAAAAAAAAAAGGTTGAGAAGGGGGAGGGTTGTCATGTTGTGGGGTTGTTAACCAATGTCATAAAACAATATGTATACTACTGTTTCATCAGAAACTATTTGTTCTGTAAGCCTTCACCTGAAGTACAATAAAAAAAAAAAAGAATCTATTGTTCAACGCTGTTGTTCTAATAACAAGACCAACAATAAGAATTTACATTGTCTCTCTGTCCTAAATATAGTCCCAAGCGATCCCTTCTTCCCTGTAAGGTTCCCTGGTGTTTAGTATCGAAAGTTATGTAACACAGGTAGAACACAACAGATGTTAAAGGTATTGGCCAGATCATAATACTTCCTCTTTAGGATCTTCACAAAGGCTTTGTGCACAGTAGTATAAAACATTGTAGGTACCATCAAATGACATTTAAAAGCAAAATGATCCATTTAAGATTTATCCAAACACCTCTGTAACATAGTACACCTCTATAATATAGGCATAAAAAGTACTTCAGGAACATAAAGGAAAGATAGACTATCTCAGCATGGGGAAGTAAAGGTAAGCTTCTTAAAAGATGACAGTGGAGTTCAACATCAAAGATTGCACAGCAATTTTACAAGAAGGGAGCAAGAGGTGGAAAAGGGCACCACAGGCAGAGGGAAGAGTAGGCACAAAGCACAGAAACAAACAAACAAACATGGAGTGTTTAGGTAATCTTGTGGTTCCTATGGCGCTTCTGAAAATGAGGAGGTATTTTTGTTTGTTACAGTAAGTAGGAAGAACTACTGACATTCAGTGGATGGAGGCCAGGAAAGCAGGGGACGAGAGAGGTAGGAGGAGATAAGGGGGGAAAAGTAAATTGATAACCTGCCTGAGTATCCTCTGTGCTCAATGTTTCTCAGTGGAGGCACTATTGGCATTTCTGATGGAACGATTCCTCTTTGTATGGAACTGGTTGGTGTATTACAGAAGGTATAGCATTTCTGGCCCCATCCACTACAAAGAAGCCCTGGTGGCACAGTGGATAAGTGCTCAGCTGCTAACCGAAAGGTCAGCAGTTCAAACACACCAGCCGCTCTCCGGGAAAAAGACATGACAGTCTGCTTCCACAAAGATTACAGCCTTGGAAACCCCATGGGGCAGTTCTACTCTGTCCTATACCAAAACAAAGACCCACTGCTGTTGAGTCGATTCCTACTCACAGCGACCCTACAGGACAGAGTAGAACTGCCCCATGGGGTTTCCAAGGAGCAGCTGGTGGATTAGAACTGCCAACCTTTTGATTAGCAGCTGAATGCTTAACCACTGCGCCACCTATTGAGTCGCTATAAGTCGTAATCGACTCAATGGCAATGGATTTGGTTTAGGTTTTACAGTTAGTACATGTAGTCCCTGACTTACAGCGGGATTCCATTCAGACGACTCTATCGTAAGTCAGTTCTGACTTTTTTTTTTAGTTTTCATTATTATTGCCTTTTATTATCAGTATCTTTAGAAATTCGATCTTTGTGTTTGGGGGTTGGAAATAGTACATACAAACTTACAGATTTCTTTTATAATAATCACGCATTACGTTTAGAATTAAAATTTGTAAAATAAAGATTGTCCTTTCATGTATAAAATTCACTGGGTACATAAATACTGCTCTGATATTAAAGATTTCTTAGGTAAGTTTCTTTGTTTTGTAAGAGATTTCTCTGTGCCGGGCACAGTGTTCGGTACTTTACATACACCTTCTCATTCAGCCCTACTGAGAACACTAGGAGGTAGCCGCATTATCACCATCTTTCAAATGAAAAAAAACTGAGGCTTGAAGAATCTCAAGGTCACACAGCTACTGAGTGGCAGAGTGACATAATTCAGACCCAGGTCTTTTGGACTTGAGAACTGAAACTTTCATCCATTTTTTAAAAATAAATCACTTGAAGCCACCCAGATGTTGTCTAATTCTTCTCTAGCCATGAAACATGTCCCCACATCATCCTGGTTGCTCATGGTACTACTTGCTTGGCCCCTTCCACCCTTGTAGTATCCAGCCTCTCTATTGCCAGAGATGATCTCAAGACTGAGCAAAACAATAGGAAACTATAGCAGCGACACAGGGAAAAAGTCGTGGTCTTTCAGTAGTTTTTCTGCACCCACTTGATTCCGAGATTTCATAGCCAAAATATGTGCAGTGCTTCTGTCTAAATACGTATGCCAAAGACAGTTCTGTTTAAATGTGGTGTTCTATTAAAACACAGAAATGTCATTTTGTGGGAGGCTCCTGTCCTATTCCCACTTACCAGTAATCTTCCGAAATCAGCTCTTGTCATAATCTCAGGGATCTTAACCTTGGGTCCATGAACTGGGAGGTTGTGGATAGACTTCAAGAAATCTCTGAACCCCGTGCAGTTTTTTTGCGTGTAGATGTGCTTATGTGCCTTTTTCTGAGGAGAGGGCCTATGATTTTCATTAGAAAACCAAAGAAACCAAACCCACTGCCATCGAATCGATTCTGACTAATAGCAACCCTATAGGACAGAGTAGAACTGCCCCATAGTGTTTCCAAGGAGCGCCCTGGTGGATTCAAACTGCTGACGTTTTGGTTAGCATCTGTAGCACTCAACCCTTACGCCACCAGGGTTTCCTTTAATTAGAAAAGGTGGTTAATTCCAAAAGAAGGTTAAGAACACTGGTCTTAAAACTTAACTTGACCGAGTCCTTTCTCTTCACACTGTCTGTTACGAGCTGATGCAGCTCTGAATTCTTGGTACTCTTATTTTATACTCAGTATATGTTAATATTTGTACTTTATTTCCAGATGAATTTCTGGTGGCTTATAGGTTAAAGTACAGTGTGGGAGATACTACTACTCTTAAAGATAATGGCCATGGAAAGCAAGTAGAAGGAATTGATGCTTTCAGGCACCAGAGCAGAACAGCTTAAAAATATGCTTGGGCAGTCAACTTTTTTCTGTTTTCTGACAGCTAAGGCATAAAAAGAAAACACTTTGTGGTGTACAGTTTTTATTTTCTGACAAGAGCATACCAAGTCAAATTTAGGAATAAATATACATTTTTTTCTTTGAACTAATTTCAAGGAGTAATTTATACTTTTTTCTTTTTTTTACAAATATCATTTTACTAGGTTTATATTGTTTCTTTGATAGCCTAGTTGAGCCCCCTCCACATCAAATCGCCCATTAAAAAATCACAATATGCCAGTAATCACCAGATTCTATCATTTTTAATGCCATATACTCTTTAAGGCCCACAATTCAGATCTCTAGTTTTCCTCAATATGTTTCAACTGCATTTGTCCCAAAGAGTTGGAAAGCACATTCCACCACCTCTAACAGGTGTATTTCATTAGCTTGGCATTTACAGTAGTAAATTTAAATGTTGGAGAAAACAATTCTAACTCTGAGGAGTTTTACTGAATTTTACTTTTAAAATATTTTGAATACATCATATTTGAAACTAATGTCTGGTAAAAACAGGTGGCACTTGTCTTTTTGAGAGAGTGAAACTGAGGGTTCAAAATTCTGAAAAGTGGGCTGAATGAATGCACAGTGCCACTACTATCTTAACTTTTTTTTTTTTTTTGATTATTTATTTCATTTTTATTCAACGATAAATGTTGGATCTGTTTTCATGGTGCCTAATTTCTAGACTACTTCTCCCCCACCCCGCCTCCAATTTGGCATCTTTCTTTTCCAGTCCTTATCTTCATTCTTGTAACAAATCCTTACTGATCAACTACTATGTATAAGATACCTCAAACTGTAATCTCTAGCAAAGATCCATCCCCCTCTCTAATGCCACATACAGTACACATCTTGATGCACTGTCATTCCTGCCTCCTTCTTTCACATCAGCCCCTCTTGCCCCATCTTTTCTTCTCTCATCTCTTGCCTGAACACTTGCCTTCTAGTTGGTCTCCTGGTCTCCTTGCTTCTAAACGCTCTATCGCCATTCCATCTTCCACACCAGCGTGATCATTCAAAGAGCTGGTCTCATTAAGCCAGTCTTCTACTTAAGAACCTCTGTTGGCTCCTCGTTGCTCGCAGAATAAATTCCTCCTTCCTTAGTGCAGCTTACCCAGTCGTAAGTCTGGCACTACCTATACTAACAGTAAAACCAAAATCAAACCTGTTGCTGTTGAACCTATTCCAACTCATAGTGACCCTACTGCACAAAGCAGAACTGCCCCATGGGGTTTCTAAGGCTGTAATCTTTATGGAAGCAAACTGTCGCATCTTTCTCCCGTGGAGTGGCTGGTGGGTTCGAACACTGCTGACCCTTTGGTTAGCAGCTGGGAACTTAACCACAGCACCACCAGGGCTCCTTCGTACTAACAGCAGGGTGTGTATATATATCCCTTCTAGACCATTCACAAATATACTTACAAAGAGGAACATATCCATTCCCCTCACAATCATGACTACACTTAAGTCTGTATTCTAGTCTCACTTATATCATTCCCTATAGTTCATCTGGGAGCCCTGGTAGCACAGTGGTTAAGAGCCTGGCTGCTAACCAAAACAGCGGCAGTTCGAATCCACCAGCTGCTCCCTCGAAACTATGCCCTATGGGGCAGTTTTACTCTGTCCTATAGGGTCACTATGAGTCAGAATCGACTTGATGGCAACAGGTTTGGTTTTTGCTTTGGTTTATAGATCATCTCAGTACTTTAAAGAAAATCTTTTAGTTTCTTTATACACATACACGTAGTCATTCATTTAACAAATATTTACTGGGCACCTACTATGTGTCAGGTACAGGGCTCAAGGGGTTCTAGGGACTTGGGACACATCACTGAACAAACCAGACAGGATCTCTGCTCTTGTGGAGCTTTACAGTCTTTCCAGTGGAAACAGACAACAGGCAATACGCATAATAGATAAGAAAATATCACAGACTATGTTAGAAAGTGCTAAGTAGTATTAAAAAAAAAAAAAAGGATGTTCAAGGAAATAAGGAGTTGGGAGGTAGTTATACATGGTGGTCAGAGTAAGTCTCACTGAGAAGGGGCATAAAAGCAAAACCCTGAAGGCTATGAGGAGTGAGGCCAGTGGATATCTAAGGGCAAAGGCCTTACAACAGGAGTTGGGCCTAGTGAGTGAGAGGAGCTGTGTTGGGGTGGGGTCACGGGGGTGGGGCTCAAGCAGATGATGAGCCATCATAAGGACTCTGGCTGGTGAACTTCTGCTCTGAGGGAAATGGGGAGCCGCTGCAGAATTTTAAGCAGGGAAGATAACATGACTTGACTTTCCTTTTAAAACGGTCTGGCTATGCGTAGAAGAGACTGCCCAGAGGCAGGGTGGAAGCAGGGAAGTAGGCCAGTTAGAAAGCTATTGTAGTCATCAGGCCAAGAGGTGATGGGAGACTTAGAGCAGACAGATATAATTTCATCTAATATGTAAGTATAAATGTGCATGCTTAAAAATGTTAGCTTCTTACTTTGAAATAATTTTGAACAATCTCAGACTTACAGAAAAGTTGCAACAATAATACGAAAGAATTCCTATATATCCTTCACCTAGATCCCCTCAATGTTAGCATTACTTCACAGTTGCTTGCATGCTCTCTTTCTATACACCTACACACACACATATATACACACACACGCACACACACAGTTTCTCATCAAACTTTTACTCGTTAATTTTAGCATCCATTTATAATTCTTGAGTTCTTGATTCTTCCTGAAACAGTTATTACTATGATGGTTGCCAAATTTTCTACATTCTTCTACATTTATTAGTTTACATTCTACTGTAAGGAATTGTTATGTTTATCTCCCCTTTCTTTCTTTATTCATTTAGTATTCATTTATATCAGTATGGACCTGGGGATTATTATTACACTCTGTGAGTTTCAATCCACTAGTATCATTATTTATTTTGGTGCTCAGTGGTCCCAGGTTTGGCCTGTGGGAACCCTTTTAAACTGGCTTCTGTGTCCTTTTAACGCATCCCTATCATTTTTTGAGCACTTCCTTTACTTTCTTGCATAACAAGATACTTCAGACTCACCATGTACTTTCCCTGCCCCTGTTCTGGAAACTGCCATTTCTCTGAGAAGACTGTTAGTAGAGAATGCACTAAGATGCAGATGACAGATGTGCTCACTGCTCCTGGGGTCTCACTGCTTCTACACCCTCTAAGCAAACAGAGCTAGGACATATGTTTGTGCATATGTGTGCATGTATATATGTGTGCGATATTTCTATATCTGTCTATATACATCAAAAGCAATTAGTTCATACTGGTATTTCCTATTCCAGTCCAACACCAAAGGTTCTTTCTAGTATTCTCTTTTATGTATGTAATTTCCTTCTCCAAAAGGGAGAAATCTGGCTCCCATCATCACACAATTTATTTCCTATTTGCTCATTCCTAGAATACACCATAAAGTAATTTCAGAACTGCTAACCCGTATCAAAAAAACCAACCAACCAACTAGAGTATAATGTTAGTTCAGTTATTACAGTCCTAAGAAGGGCTCAGAGTCAAAATGCCATGTTCAAAGGTTACTAGGGAGAGTTCTCCATGCTCCCTCCTCTCCCTCAGCAAAGTGTGGTTAGCTTATTCATTTGAAATACAGTTAAGTTTATTTCTGTTTGCATTCATTTTTTTTTACACCCATCATTGTCATTTCTTACTTATTTTTTGAGTATGTGAAACATTAACACGGTTCTAAAAGTCAGAACTACACAAAAAGATATACTCAGAGATGTGTCATACTCTCCCCCAACATCCCTCCAATTCTATTCCTACCCTGCCCCCCATGTGCCTTTCTCATCCAACTCCTGTAGGTAACCAATCACTTTGTTTTGGGTTTATTCTTCCTCTGCGCTTTCCCCCTACAAATGAGCTAGATAATAGATGTTTTATATCTTCTTCTTTCTTACAAAAAAGGAAGCGTATTAAGGATACTCTTGCATTTTGCTTTTTTTTTTCCTTAACAATATATCTGGGAAATCACTTCATATTTGTCATAGAGGTCTTTCACATTCTTCTACAAAGATAAAAAAATAATGTGTGGCTCCATATTGTGACTGTATCATAATTTATTCAATCATTCTTTTCCGCACAGATATTTAGGTTATTTCCAATATTCTGCAGTTATAATTAAGTTGCAATTAATAATTTTGTGCACAAATATTTTCACAATGTTGGAGGTGTATCTTCAGGGTATATTACAAGTAGGAATGCTGGGTCAAAAGATAAATGTATATACAGTTTTATTAGATATTGCCAAATTCCCTCCAAATTCTCTCCAAAAGTGTTGTGCCGATTTGTGATCCTCCTAGGCACTATGTATGATAGTGCCTGTTGCCTCACAGCCTCACCAACAGAATGTGTTATGATACTGCTTAATTTTTGCCAGTCTGGTAGGTGAGAAATGGTACCTCAGTACTGTCTTAATTTGCATTTCTTTAATTATGGGTAAGGAGGCTGAACATCTTTTCATTTAAGAATGTTTTTATATCTTATTATCTTGTGTGTGTGTTCCTGTGTGTGTGAATTGTCTGTTTCATGTCCTTTTTTCATTTTCTATTATACTTTTGGTCTTCAATCGTTCATTTTTTAAGATTAAAAAATATATCTTAGGAATATTAGCCCCATATCTGCGATATATGTTGCAAATATTTTCTCCCAGCTTGTCAGTTGTCTTTTGTCTTTGTTATTATGTTTTAATCATCCATTTTTTTCCTTTCTATCGTAGGTATATTTACCAGTGTTTTCGATTATTGCATCTGAATTTTGAGTCATAATTATAAAATCATTTCTTGAACCCAATTATACAGGAATTCACCCATCCTTTCTTCTAGTATTTTTATGGCTTAATTAATTATATTTAAATTCCAATCTATTTGGAGTTTATTTTGCATATGGTGTGAAGTATGGATCTAATAGTATCTTTTTCCAAATAGCTATCCAGTTGTCCCCGTACCATTTGCTAAAATATCCATCTTTGTCCCACTGATTTAAGATGCCACCATTATCATATACTAAATTTCCATATGTACTTGGGTCTATTTCTAGTCTATTTCATCCTACCAGCCTGTTTGTCTATTCATGAGCCAGTGCCACACAGTTTTAATTATAGAGGCTTTATAGTATGTTTTAATGTCTGATAAGGTTAGTTCTCCTGGTAGCTTTTCTATTTTGGTGCTTTCCTAGACTTCCCTGCATGCTACTCTTTCCATATAAACTTCAGTTGTACTGTCCAAGGATAAGGAATGTCTTTGCATTTGTTTAGATCTACTTTTGTGCATTATAGGAACACTTTAAAGTTTTCCTCATAAAGGTTTTGCACATTTCTTAAGTTTATTCCTAAGTATTATATCTTTTTTGTTGCTATTGTAAATGGGATTTCTCTACCACTATATCCTTATACTGGTTATTGCTTGCATGTATGAAGACTGATGATTTCTCTGTATTAATTTTATATCCTATTTTACTGAATTCTTTTATCAAATCATTGAGCTCACCTTACTTTCATTTTTACCTATTCCTTCTCCTGTTTTTTGCTTAGGTTATATCTACTGTGTTAAGACCCATAACATTTATATATTAATACTCCACCCTCATCATCTTTGTTTTAGTCTTATATCAGCAATTAAATATCTTACATGCTTACCATCAGTCCTTGGGCTGAAGTTTTCCCACTTACTGCTTGGTTGGATGACGTTCATCCTCCAGTAGATTCCTTAAGATTGACTCACAAGTACAGAATTCCCTGAATTCTTGTAGGTTAAAAATGGTTTTTCTGTAGTCCTGATACTGGAAAGACGTCTATATATCCCTGATTCACACATTTTTTTGAAAATGCTGCTTCATCACTGCCTTGCTTTATATACTATTTGTAAGGAGTCTGATGCCAGTCTAATTCTTTTGCCCTTGTAAGTATTTGACTGTTTTGCTTGAGGGCCTCAAGGATTTTTTCTTTATCTTTGAATTATGATAGTTTTACTAGAATATACCTGACTTGGTTGTTCCTGGTCAACCTTCCCAGGGAGCCAGTGGGCTCCTTCAATGTGTAAATTTAGACCTTCTTTAATTTCCAGAGAATTTTCTTGGATTACAGTTTTAAATATTAGTTCTATTCCATTAACTTGTTTTTCTTCTTCATGGACTCCAACTATATATATGTTGTTTCTTCTTTGCCATGCTTCATTTCAACCATTTTCTCTCTGACCCTTTCTGCTTCTTTCTTTATCTCATTTTTATTCTCTTGGTTGTTTCCCAGCCTTTCTTCAATGTCCTTTATTAAATTTCCATTTGAGTCTATTTTCCTTTGGGCATCTGGAAATTTAGTCTTAATTTCTGAGATAATTTTATCATTTACTTCCATTTCTTTCCTGAGTATAATAAACTCTTTTCATTTCTTCATATTTTTTGCCCAATTCTGTTTTTAATTTTTGAATTTCTGATTCAAGGATTTTTTATTTTCATCTCTTCAAATGGTTGCTGAGGATATTAAAATAAGCTTGGAATGCTGTTACAGTTTTCTCTGTTTCATAGTGTTTTTTTCTTGGAAGGGGAATTTCTTCAGTTGAGGTGTTTAATTCACCCAACATTTTATTTTGGAACATTTTTAAAACATATAAAAAGTTGAAAGACTTGTAAAGTGAACACACACATTCTAATGAGATAGATTCTACAATTGTTATTATTTTGTTTGATTTGCTTCACCACATATGTATGCATTTATCCATCTACTGATTCATCTTATTTTTTGATGCATTTGAAAGGGGCTGAGATCTGTATACTTCATCCCTAAACATTTAGGCAAGCACATTATTAAGTAGTTTATCAATGCATGCGTTGACCAAGCATATTGATGTTAATTTTTAAACTTTCTTTTGAGGTAAAATTTGTCCATAATAAAATGCACAAATTTTCAGTGTACTATTCTCTGAATTTTGACAAATACATATAGCCATATAAAGCACACCCCTATCAAAATAGAGAACACTCCCATCACCACAAAATGTTCCCTCATGCTCTTCCCAGTCAATGTCTTGCCCACCTCCCTCCAAGAGGTAAACACTGTTCTGATTTTTGTTCACTTTATACTTACCCTGTTCAAAAACTTCATAAATGGAATCAAAGAGTATGTACTCCCTTGTGTGAGGCATTTTTCACTCAGCAAAGGTTAACAGTGAGTGTGATAGCTCACTTGAATTTTTTTTTTTCTTACACATAATTTGGAGTGTGTATATTCTTGTTTTTTTTGTGTTTATGGTGTGGTTTTTGTACTTTTGTTTGTTCTTGTTTTTCTACATTGTCTGGAGGATATGCGTAGAGACTTGAATTTAGATAGTCATCCATATATTTGATTGTGAAATTTTTTAAACATAAACAGACATTATCTAAGGATCATCCAAATTAACAAATGATCAAGATTTTGTCACATCTGCCTTATCTATCCCTTTTTTCTTACTTTTTAAAAATTTTTGTTGAACTATTTTAAAGCAAATTTCATACATCATGTTATTTCAACTCTACATACTTCAGTACCCATCTCTAAAAAATACAGACTTTTTTTCATAACCACAAGGCTATTATTACACCTAACAAAATTACCAACAATTCTTTAGTATCAATGAAAATTCAGACTCTGTTTAAATTTCTCAGATTGCTTCACAAATGTCCTTTTACAATTGGTTTGTTTGAATCAGGATCCAAAGTCCACAGTTTACATATTGCTGTTAAGCCTCTTTTAAGCATTTCATCTTCCTCATTTTCCCCCATGCCATCAACTTTGTTGAAGAAATTCAGTTGTCCTGTAGAATGTCCCACATTTCCTGTTGCCTTTTACTTTTTGATTGTTTTAAAAACTGCAAAGTTTTTGATCACTAGTAAACTTCCAGTAATGTCACTGCCCTTGAAGCAAACATTTCTGGCACCACTTTTCCTTAATGGCTGAACATATTTCTTCTTAAAGCAGCAGTTCTTAAAATTTTTATCTCATGTCCTCTTTACACTTTTGGAAATTATTAAGGACCTCAAAGAGCTTTTGTTTTTGTGGGATGTAGCTATCAATATTTACCAAATCAGAAGTTAAAACTGAGAAATGTTTAAAACACAAGAATACACAACCTATTATGTACCAGTCTGATGATGTCATCGCATATTACGTAGTCTTTGGAAAACTTCATCGTGAACTCATGAACGAATGAGAGTGAAAAAGGAAAGTAATGTCTTAGTATTACCATAAAAATAGTTTTGATCTTGTGGACCCCTTGAAAGTGTCTCTGTTACCCCTTGTCCCTGGACCACTGACTGCTGGATGCTGAATAAAGACAGCAAGCATCACAGAATTTCAGCACTGGATGATCTTCAGAAATTTCTGAAGGACAACACTACAGTTATTACCTAAGTCTTTGATATTTGGGAAAAATGTGTTTTACTACTTGAGGATTGCTGGTGGAGTGTAAATGTGTGCAACTACTTAGGAAAACGTTTTGGCATTATCATGGTAAGCTGAGTATTTGCATGCCCGAAACCAGGGTTTCACAACATTGGTACTTCTGACATTTTGGACTGGATAATTCTTGGATGTAGGGACTGTCTTATTCATTTTTAAGTGTTTAGCAGCATCCCTATTATCTTCCCACTAGATGCCAGTAGCATTCCCCCTGCTTGAGTTGTGACAAAAATTTCTCTTAAAAAAAAAAATCCATTTCGTTGATCCTGACTCATAGTGACCTTATATAGGACAGAGTAGAACCACCCCATAGGGTTTCCAAGTCTGTAATCTTTATAAAAGCAGATTGTCACATCTTTCTCTCGTGGAACAGCTGGTGGGTTCAAACTGTCGATCTTTCAGTTAGCAGCCAAGCGCTTAACCACTGTGTCACCCAGGCTCCTTGTCCCTTGAGGGTCAAAATTCACCCCTAGTTGAGAATCACTGCCCTAAGCCAAGCAATTCCACTCCTAGGGGTAGATCCAGGAGAAACTTTAGCACATGGGTACCAAGAGATACAAACAAGAATGTTCAGAGCAGGACTGCTCGTGATACAAAGAACAAAATACAAAAAAAACCAAAAAACCCAGAAACAAATCAATTGGTAATTGACAATGGATAAGCCAATTAGGATATATTCATACAATGAAATATTTCATACCACAAAAGTGAATAAGCTATAGCTAAACCAATAATTTGAATAATTTTTAGTAAAACAAATGCTGAGTGAAAAAATTAAGTCCCAGAAGATAACATATAATACCTTTCTTTGGAAAAATAACAGGCAAAATTAAAGAACATATTGTTTGGGCATACATATATATGAGATAAAAGTCAAAAAAATAAAAAAAGGAAAAAGAATTATCAAAAGGAAGGATAATTATTCCCTGCAGGGCAGAGGCAGGAGGATGGAACAGAGTGGTAGGAGGTACTTACAGGTACATACAGGTTGCAGATAGTGTTCCGACTCCTGGGTTGGGTTGGTAGGTTCACTCATGAGTATTCACTATATTACTAAACAAATGTGAAGGGGCCATGCCTGAATCAACAATGACGGCGTGTCATAAACCAAGGATTATGATAAATTCAACTTTGTACAACTGAAGTTAAACAAAAAATCTGAGCCCTACCCTGCTTCAGCAGCCCCTTCTCCTCCCTACCTCCCTCTCTTCCTCTTGGTCCCTGAACTCTAGCCACCTGGCCTCCTTGGTTTTACTTGAAGTTCACTGGCCAACTGCCCTAGGGCCAGGGTCTTTAGTACTTGTGCTGTCTCTCCTGGACCCCGACTCCCCAGATGGCTCGTGACCTCACCTTATGTAGGCCTCTACTCACAGAGCCTTCCTTAATTCCCCCACCCCCTCAACAGCACCCTGTACCACTCTCCAGCCCTTTATCCTGTTTAATTCTTTCTTCCATAGCCTATCACCATGTGACATCATATTATGTGACAATGTGCTTGTCTCTTGTTCGATTCGCATACTATAATGCAGGCTTCACATGGGCAGGGACTTTGCTCCGTCGATGCTGAACAGCACCTGGAACTGTGATTTCATCTCTTGGTGGTCAGTAACTATTTACTGAATGAATTAATGCTTTAGCTACATATCTCATCTCTCATCTCTCATACCAGATCTGTGACTTACCAAAAAGGTTAGACTTCATTGGAATGCCAAGTGCATAAAAGATTTAACATCATGTTTCTTACAATGTGATCCACAGATTACCTGAGACTTAGTTGGGGCACCTGGGAAATGCAGTTCTTGGGGCCTACCCCCCAACCTGCTGAATCATAATTTCTGTGGCACCTTGCCAGGAATATGCATTTTTCACAAACTACACTGTGACTGTTAGCCCTACTAAAGCCTGAGAACTATTAAACTCAACAGAGAAATCAAGGCTCCAAATAATTCAACAGGTTAGCTGTCCAAAAGTCTTTCCTTACCTCGGTGAGCCTGGGGTACAGTAACCTGAGATAACGTGTCTAAATGGTTTTAAAAAGAAGATGTGCCATTCAAAAGCATGGCATGACTATGTTAAAGAAACTGAAGATCAGTTGAAATGTGGATTTAAAAAGACTGATCAATGAGTTTTATCTCCTACAAATCAAACAACATAAAGATTAATTTACAAAATATAAAGGTATATTTCAAATATCACAGTTGAAGCTGTTTCTTTTTTTCTTTTCTTACATTTTATATCTAGATCAGTAAAAAATTGCAGATTAGTATTTTAAATGTTGAAAGACGCCAGCTGCTTGTTCCAGTCTGACTCAGTTAAGCTCTTACAATATTTTGATTATTTGAAGAGAATTAATAACGGAATGCTAGGCGGTAGATTAACTGAAACTAAATATCAACACAGCTAGATTTATTTTTGGATAACTGAGCTCATTTTTACAAAGAATGGAAACAGGATGTATTATATCATGAGTTATTAACTTACACAACACCAGAACAGCCTCCAAACAGAGCAAAGAAAGCTACAATGTATTTAAAGGTTACATAAACAGTTAAAAGTTTAGATTTCACATTAGGATTTAGACTGTATAGGCTAGAGTCGATTACCTAAGACTCATAAAAACAGCAGAAGAAGTTAAGCCAATAACTGTCTTGATAGTTTGAGAATCAAAACAGTATAAACGCCTTATTCCTTTTCCCTTGAGTAGTCAGAGAAAAGGTCCCCATTACAGCCAATATGGACAAACCAATACAGAGTAAAAGATGCTTTTACTTCTGTCATTCATGTATTTATTTGGCAAATATTGACCGAGCACCTATCTATCTGTCCTCCTTTCTGTCCTCTCACCTCACTTCCTAGGTATGCCCTATCTGTCCGACCATACACATGAATAGGATATGTGCATGTGCTTCCAGGTCAAACACAGTTCCCAGACAGAAGGTGACTACTCCTAAAGTTTCTGATGCGCGCTGAAGCCCTGGGAACTCCAGGCCAACAGGGAAAGGCAGGCTTGGCTTTTAAATAAGCCAAACTGACCTCAACTGTATAAAAGAGAAGCCTCAAAAAATATCAGTTTGGTCCCTCCCCATCCATTTCTTCTCCTTCTATATTGTGAAGGAACGCTAGTGGCGCCGTGGTTAATCAATTGGCTGCTAACTGAAAAGTCGGTGGTTCAAATCCACCAGCTGCTTTGAGGGAGAAAGATGTGGCAGTTTGCTTCTGTAAAGACTACAGCCTTGGAAACTCCATGGGGCAGTTCTAGGCTGTGAGTTGGAATCAACTTGATGCCAACGGGTTTATACTGTGATGAGACTGTTGATAAGGGACTAGGGGTCTGAATTACATCACGCACATCTAAGGCTCTCTCCGCTTCTTGGCAGTGACTGCTTGGTGAAGGAGGAAACTGAAAAGGATCACCAAAACCTGCCTGTGGTTCATGGACTTCTCTGGAGTTCTAATGACTTGATAATGTTTTCCCACAGACATGCATAAACAATCCAAAACCTCCTTTAAACTCACACAACCAAAACTGAAGAGGTCTCTAACTACAACAAAGTCAGTGGAATGCTCTGATTATGGAAACCAGACTGTTTAACTTGAGCCATTTCTGGACCCCTTTATACACCAGAGTGGGCATCCCTCCTCTGAGTGGTTTCAGGAAGTCATGCCATTACATTTCACAACTCAAGTGACTCTTGTGAAAGAGCTATCTGCTCTCACTGCTCTTAACACTCCATTTCTCCCTCCAGAAACGGGCCTGCCCTGGCGCCATGGCTTGAACTAAGACTTAAAAATTTATGCTGATGTATGTGCAAGAATGCTCATGCCAATATTATTTAAAAAGCAAAATTGGAAATAACCCAAACATGCATTGACAGGAGAAAGAACAGTGTACGTCGCAGAATGGGCTATTATATGATAATTATTAAACTGCAGATACAACCAACAACAGGGATACATCTCAGAAACAACACACAGCGTGACACCATTTCTACGAAGCTCAAAAACCAACGAAACTAAACAAGACATTATTTAGGGATATATGTACATGTTTTAAAAGCACACTTAAAAAAGGGAAGAGAAAGGAATGAGCAGGATGGTGGTTACCTTGGGTGAAGAGGCAAGGACTGGGGAGAAGCATACAATGGTTCTGTTCTGCTTATTAAATTGAGTGGGGAACTCACGGCTTTATCATTATGCTTTATAATTTACATACACATTACACACAGGCCTTTGTATAGGCCAAATTACATAATAAAAAAACTTTTAAGAAAAAATTACCAGCCTAGTAGTTCAAATCTTGTCACTAGCATGAGCTACAATCAGAGATGGGAGTGGGTGTTCAAGCTGCATGGCCCAGCAGAAAGGACTGCATATCTTTGGATCTCAGTTTTCTAACATGTAAAATAGAAAAAATTGGTCCTATCTACCTTGAGGGCACTCTTCAGGAGCAAATGAGCTGAGTGCTATGTAAGATGAAGGCTCTGTACACGTGGGTATTTATTTATTTTATCATGCAGATTGTTGCTTTTTCTGTCCTGCTCCTCTCCCTCTGGGGAATGACCACATCCTACACTATGTAGTTCTGTGGGGCTGTCAATGAATGACTTCATCCTGATCACAGGGGGAGGACCCACTCCAGGTTAGGCCAATGTGATTATTTCTCCAGGGAATGTATAAGTACAAACATAGGGATGGAAGGTAACTGATACCGAATCATTTGGCCCACAGGGCCCCATAAGGACTGTTGTTTTGTTCCTGCTCCTGACATCCCTGGAGCTACCCTGGTTTTTGTCCTTTCTAGCAGATACTATCTTTGAGTCTGTGAGCATCTAGCATCATTAAAAAGCAAAATGAATCAAAAACCAACTCCTTTCTTGCTTAAGTTAATCAGAGCAGGTTTTTTATTGACTGCATCCAAGGAGGTCTAACTGATTCAGGAGGGAATGCCTCTTCATTAAAGCACAGGTACACTTCAGGCTTTGGTCAAGATAGATAAAAGGGGATGTCACAGAATGCTCCAATGGGTCCTCCTTCAACAACCTCCTAACTGGTCTTTCCTCTGCCAGTCTCACTCCCCTCTAAAAGCCTTCCAGCATGCCTCCAAATTAATCTCCAGAAAACAACATATTCATCTCTTGCCCAAACCTACTGCACTGGTGCCTTACTACCTACAGTATGGGTCTCTAACCTTTTCCACCAGAGTCACAGGGAACAGGTTACTAGCAAATGTAGTAGTGGAGGTGACAGCTGTTGGTCCTGCTCCCCTCCCAGGCCAGAATTCTATTCCTCCTCAGAGAACATGGGTGCTGCAGCAGCAGATGGTTTAGAGATTTGCAATCTTATAAAGTAACATCTTTCAAAAGTAAAAATCAAATAAAGCAGTTATGTTAAAAGTATGATTATCTACCTGACAATATGATTCTGAATCAGATCACCCATTACTATTCCTATAAATAAGCACCACCTTATGTGGATTTTTGTGTCATCTGAGGAAGGTAACAACTAGCTAGCTAGACGCATATGGATCTGAATGAGCCACTCACAGGTGTAAGAAACAGTATATATAAAACAGAATTCCTTCCTTGAATTGAGCCCCTAAACTCTCTCATCAGTCTATTAAAACAGAAGCTCCATGAAAGCAGATGGGGCTGACAGGTCATTGTGAAATAAAAGCTTGCTTTCTCAGGTGGAAGTAACTCTTAGACCTGTTTACCTATCATCCTGTTCCCTCTGGCTCATTCCCTTCAATGCCAAATTCCTATCTTCATCGTGAAATGGAAGCTCAATGACCCAGAAATAATTTGAACAAACCTATTTCACTGAGGACGCTTTCATTTTTATCTTCATTAACTCTCTGGTCCCTGTCAAGTATACTGAAAGCAAGATTTATGTTTTGGTTGCTGGGTTCAGAGGATCTTAAAATTTAGACAATTTGTACATTTAACTGAGGCAGAAAATATTTCATGTTTTACATAGATACGTCATACATAAAGAAAGATGTTTTCTTTTACTGTTTAAAAAAAGTACTGTCTCATTCTCTTTATTTTTTAACAAAAAGAATTTTAAAGTCAAGGAAAGTAGCATATTACCCAGATGAATTTCACTGATTTTTTTCTCACGATGAATTATTACACATTTAACAAGCTTGTATCTTTTCTTTCTTAAGGGAAAAACACATGCGTACACACAACAAGCCTGCTCTCCTAAGATGAATAGCTTGAGTGAATAGTAACTCATCCTGGATGACTATTTATAAGACTTTTACAAAACTGTTAGGTGCCAGTGAGTCAGTTCTGACTCATAGCGACCCTATGTACAACAGAATGAAACAGTGCCCAGTCCTGCACCATCCTCATATTTGTTGCTGTTTGAGCCCATTTTTGCAGTCACTGTGTCAATCCATCTCATTGAGGGTCTTCCTCTTTTTTGCTGACCGTCTACTTTACCAAGCATGATGTCCTTCTCCAAAGACAAAGTAAAATGCTAAAATACGGGGAGTTCACACTAGGCCCCGAAAAAGCAACTGACTAGATGTAAAAAACATTCAGTTCTGAACCTCACCTCCCTGATGCCCATCAAAAACTGCTGCTCTTTATATTAAAACTCTCTCTGTAAAATTTGATGGCTCCTCCATATCTGTGTTCATGGAAGTGTTTTTCAAGCACGTGTTATTACACAAACCACTGAAAATTTCTCAGCACTGACGTCTCTATACCTTTTTAATTAAAACTATAACTTACCATTGTTATTCCACTGTATTCCCAAAACATACTTAACTTTGGTAAATTTATGCAAACAGATACATCAACGGTAAGATTATGAGAATAAACTGCTAAGAACAAATCAAAATAAAAAACATCAAAACCTGAAACACAAGGTCACTGGTTAGGAGGCCTCAGAACACTTTTTCAAATGCATGATGGATTTCCACAGAACCTGGTTCTGTTTTGAGAAGGTAGTTTCTTTAACAGGATCCAACAGTTGAAAGGACCGGGCAGTGTTCTGTTCTGTTGTACACAGGGGTTGCTGTGAGTTGAAACCAACTCAGTGGCACCTAACAACAACAATAATAGATGAACATTACTACTGTCTACTGTACCTCCTTAAAACAATATAAAACAGATCTATCAAAACTTGCTTGGCAGGTTTATACCATAAACTAACTTACAGGTGAAACAGTCTTACAGTATCTTTTCTCTCTGGTTAACTCTTAGATAGGATCTGCAATTGGTTCAAAAGTAAGGTTTCAATGTGAAAACTTTTTAACCTACAGAATGCCAGTAAGAGAAATATCCTATTCACTATGGAACCGGAATTTAATTTCCATTTTATACATTGTACAACACAGGACAAGAGAGTCAATCTTGAGGTCAATTTTCTTCTTCCACATGTACCTACAAATAGGTCAAGTAGATCTTACCAGAAGCATTGCTGATGTTCCATTGGGTCTGGATAAGTGGATTGACATTTCAGGAAACATCCTGTCAATACGGCTGATCACGTCATCAACATACCTAAGTGGAAAAAAAGAAACATACATGTATGAACTACAGCCTTATCCAGAGAAATAAAAATCTACAGTTTGCTAAAGACTTGCCTTTTAAATTTAATTTTTATCAACATAATACATTTTTAAAAAGGCAAATAGCATTAGAAGTCTTTCTAAAAAAAACCAAAACACTAATCCCCTATCCCTCCCCTTGCCTTTTTAGGGATGACCTTTTTTTTCCCTCAGTATTTTATTTTTGGTGAAAATATATACAGCAGATCATACACCCATTCAACAATTTCTGCATGTACAGTTCAATGACACGGTTACATTCATGTGTGTCACCATTTTCGCTCTCTCTCCCGATATTGTGTCACCACCACTGACTTAGACTCAAAAATCAAATCTGTTGCCATG
This sequence comes from Dugong dugon, assembly GCA_030035585.1. Classification (NCBI taxonomy): domain Eukaryota; kingdom Metazoa; phylum Chordata; class Mammalia; order Sirenia; family Dugongidae; genus Dugong; species Dugong dugon. The sequence goes on from CM057471.1 coordinate 76,557,796, forward strand.
GAGTTGATTCTGACCCATAGCGACCCTATAGGACAGTGGAGAACTGCCCCATAGGGTTTCCAAGACTGTAACCTTCACGGAAGCAGACCACCATATCTTGCTTCCAAAGAGTGGCTGGTGGGTTCGAACCGCCGACCTTTCGGTTAGCAGCTGAGCTCTTAACCACTGCACCACCAGGATCCTGATCTACACTCACTGCCCCATAAATTACTCATTTATGCTTTAGTTATTAGTGTCAGTTTGATCTGATACAGATAATTCTTTAATAGAGCACAATGTTCAAGGCAAATATTCTTTACTAATTCACCTAAACTGTTGTTTATAGTTTGAAGACGACTTTTGGGGATAGTTTTAAGGTTCAAAAATTTTCTTAGGGCAAGAGACTGGGGGTTCCTTCAGCCTCAATGGGTCCAGTCAGTCTGGATTCTTTAAGAAATTGAAATTCTGTTCCACATAACCCCACCCATTTCTGATCAAGCATTCAGGATCAAAACGTTTGGCAGTGGTAGCTGGGCACCATCCAGTTCTTCTGTTTCAAGGCAAAGGAGGCAGTAGTTTATGAAAGTAACTAGACCTGCAGTCCAGTTCCTTCTCTGATTCCTGAGTCTCCTTTTTCCTCTGCTCTTCCAGGCGAATAGAGACCAATTGTTGGATCGTGGATGGTCCCTCTGAAGCTTTTAAGACCCCAGGCACTACTTACTGAACTGGGGGGTAGAACAGAAACTCTAAAAACAGTGTTAGCTCAATTGGCTGGACAGTCCCATGAAGCTATGGCTCTAAGACTTCAAACCAAGAGAACTAATCCCATTAGGTGTTTGTTTGGCTGTACCTAAGTAGTTTCAGCAACTGTATCTTTTTTTTTTTTTTTTTTTGTTACTGTTGTTGTAAAACTACATATAGCACATTTGCCATTTTGCCATTTTTCTGGTACATAACTTAGTGATATCAGTTACATTAGTCAAGTTGTGTTACCATTACCCTTAATTGATACCAATTTTCCCATCACCATAGACATGAACTCACTACTTCCCAGAGAATGATTCCTTCTTTCTCCACCCCCTCTCCTGCCCCAGGTAACCACTAATAACCATTGGTCTCTATATATTTATCTATTCCTATCATCTAAGTGAGGTTATACAGTATTTGTCCTTCTGTAATTGACTTATTTCACTCAGCATAATGTCTTCAAGGTTCATCCACATTGTAGCACGTATCAGGACTTCATTTCTCTTTATGGCCGAGTAGTACTCAACAGCATGTACGTACCACATTTTGTTTATTCATTCATCCGCTGATTGACACTTCGGTTGTTTCCACCTTTTTGCTATTATGGATAGTGCTGCTATGAATGTGAGCGTACATATGTCTGTTAGTGTCATTACTTTTAGGCTCCTAGGGCATACACCTAGGGGTGTAATTTCTGGATGATATGTAGTTCTATTTTTAATTTTTTGAGGAATCACTATACTGTTTTCCACAACACTTGTACCATTTTACATTCTCATCAGCAATGGATACGATTCTGGTCTCCCCACATTAGAGGTGACCATTTTTTAGTGATTTCTTCTGGTATTCATCTTCATATTTCTAAATTTGTTTTTAAGGCTAGTTCTTGATTCTTCATTTTTAGGCATAACCAATTGATTTGCTCCTACAGAAGACCAGAATTTAGCTTTCACCTTCCTGGCCATTGGGCTCCAGTAACACAGTCTCATCTCTCTGTCCTTCCAGCCTAAGGATGGCAGCAGCTTCTTATTATTGCTAAACTCTGGGATGCTTCGCTGTGTCTTGTTTAGATTCTCATCTCAATTATCTGAACAACCAACTTCCTGGATTAAATTTTTTCTGTTTTAAATACCTGAAGTAACTTATGTTTTCATGGTTGGACTCTAAGCAATTCAAGTTATATCACAATTTTTGTTTAAATCAATATCTGGTGTTTGCATTCTAAAGTCTATGCATATATTTTAAATAGCTGAATTACACAGTGGCTCATGTGTACATTTATTTACTTGTATTGCTTTCTGTTTTTTCTGGATTTCTGTTTTGACTTCTCATTTGATTAGTTTTCTATGTACCATTACAATTTTATCTCCCAAACTCAGTCTACTGACTTTAAAACTTCTCTCATTATAGTCAAGTATATTAGGCAATCTGTCAGTCCCATTTTTTCTTGGAGACATCCCTCCAAGGAGTCCTTTGTTCTTCTGGCCCAAATGGAACCTATATCTCTCAAGGTTTAATAATAATTGAGATAATTGGCACCTGGCACATATTAAGGGTTAAAAAATGGTAACTACTCTTACTGGTAGTTCTACAACATAAACCATGGGCCTACTCTACAAAGATGTTCTCCCTGAGTAGGGTGAATTCTTCTCCCAGTGGAGGCCTGTTGTGAAGATGCTAACCCATGGCCTAAACAGAGCTGGGTCTGGTTCAGATCCTTTGAGAATAACATCACACAAGCATTTGTGCTCACCATACTGAAGCACAAATGGAAATGTAAAATACAGTAGCTTAGATGCAAAACTATTTGTTAAGGCTTTTCCATTTGGATATAACCAATTAGATGCATATAACTATTAACGACTGGTCCATTTGGATATGACAAATTAAATTATACAGCCATTAAATCAGGGACATATAAAAGGTATGTTCTCTTGGGAAAAGAGGGAGATTAGCTCTCCATTTACAACACGAAAAGATTTTAGTCAGAAATCTGGGGCTCATAAGAGACAGCAGACAACACAATGCCATTTGTTAAAAAGTGAACATCAACATATCAGCTGTGGAAGTCAGAAAGTAATCCTACGGCCTAACCCATCAGGTTTTCATTAAAGAATATTACGTGCAGCTTTAAACTCCGAGTTGAAGAAGGAAGGAGAAAAACTACAGAAGGCTCAAGGTAAATAACGCTGACAGTGAAGTAGAGGTGAATGGGAAGAGCTGGAGGTGTACTGAAGGGTATTTGCTTATGGCGAAAAGCATGCTGAGGGGGGACCTTGATATTCTTCAACAATGCCAATGGCTACTACAAACTCAGTACCAAACATGTGTCCTTCATTCCTAGAAAGGAACATAAGATGAGGATATGGCATTAAAAAGTGAACTTGCTCAGAAAGAACATAAGGCATTTCTTAAAAGTGAGGCTCCATTCTGTAGATTTTTAAAAATGGTATAGAAAACAATCTTTCCTGGATGGCTAAGAAACAAACTGACCAAGACACCACACGTCATCTCCTGTGGTCCTCTTCCAGATTTACAACTTCATGACATACAACACAACCTTGGTTCTAAGCTTAAATGCTACAAAACAGGAGGAGGAAGAAATTAATTCACTTTTCATTACTGCCTAGTATTTCTTGAAAAGGTGGAAGACACATGACAAACTTCAGGCCAAAACTTATACCAAGTCACTGGAAATATTTGTACATTTACACACTTTTTTCTAAATCTATGTGTGCAGTTTAAACCCAGTTAATTCAGACTCAGCAGGAAGTAAAAATCCGCTGTTCTGTGTGAATAGAGGTCATTGCTAAGTATGTGCTAATGGAGGGGAGGGCAATGTCTTCTGAACTGATCCTCAATCAATAGCCATCATAGTTCTGGACAGTAGAATGCAAATGAATATACAGAACTTCAGTACAAAGGCAACATCATAATTTGCTCTCTCTTGTACCTTTCACCTTGAAGTCTTCAAAATGCTTTCTGCAAAATTAGTCTTTTTAGTAGGCTAGGAAAATAGGGGAATGAGAAGATTAAGTGATGATTGTAGGTCCCGCAAACAGCCAGAAAATAAGCCCTGTGCGCACATTTTCAGAATTCCATGCCAACTACCTGACTTTGCTTTCTTTCAGTAAGGGCCTGAGTTCTAAGTGAGCAAAAAACAAATGTTCTCTGCCATTTCTGGAATTCTCTATTTATGAGATCTTTACTTGTAAGGGAAGGCAGTGGCAGGAGAAAAATATCTTCAGCCAGAATGGGAAAATAGAAAGGGCTGGGGCAGGGTTTTTTTGTTTGTTTGTTTGTTTCTTCTCTAACCAGTGATCTTAGCTAAAGCTCAGCAAACTCAATTTAAAGATTCTATTAAGCAAAATGGAATTTTAAGAAGACAGTTTTTCATTCACATGCCTAACATAAAGGAGACGCAAATTTCTTTTTTACAGGTGACGTTATGTATCTGCCAAAAAGGAGAAAGAGAAAGTCAGCTGCATCTTTAACTTGAGGAAAACAATGTCTAAATTCTAGAAGCAAAAATCAAAACATTTCATTTTCAAATAGACCCAACCTTCGAAATGCAATACCACCACTAGTGACTTGGCAGAAATAAGGAAAGCTTGGAAATTCAAATTAAAAATCTGGAGACAAAATGACACTTTCTTTTTGCCAAGGGTGGGGGTTAGTATGGGAAGTAGTTTTTGTTGCCCCACCTTTTTGGCAGTACTTCTCGGAATGCTGCCCCCCAACCAGTGGGCATCGCCAGAGTCTGCACACAGCTCTGCAATGTGCGTTCACTCTGCCTTTACTGTGGGGCTAAGGACAGGTAGGAACAGCGTGCTCTCCTCCTACACTTCCACCATATGTTACACTCTGCTCTATGGCAGGATTAAATTACTTTAATTTTTACCTTTTGAATATAGGCAAACAAGCAGCAACACAGCAGTGGTGACTAGTTTACACTTGAGCAGACGCAGCACTGAAAGACATTAATTTAGTGCCAAATTGAGCAGTGACTCACAATTTGCACGTATCTGTCAACATGTTAACTGGGTAATAACTTGGAAAGATTGCTGTTCCTATTTACATTACAGAGGCCCTTTGAAAATGGAGAGCGGTCTGGTTCTTCTTGAAGCACTCGGCCAATGAGCTGGCTTGATGGTCTAGGAACTGGGCTAGAAACAACAACTCCCAGAAATCACTGGTTCAAATCAAGATATAATTCGTAACCAATATTTCAGGCTGAAATGAACTTCTAAGCAACCAGAGAATTCTGTTTCTCTACCCTGCTCCCCAGTTACATCAGACTCTCAATGGTGTCTGGTCCAATTTGTTCCAGTGCAACCCAACTGCCTCTTCCTGCAGTCTCCAATAGATTCCTTAGGACTGAGCTTCAGTCTCAACTACCTCAATATCTCTGCTGTATCAGAAACTATCACACCATTTTCAGATTTTAAACATTAATTTCTGAAATCCTATAAACCTAGAATTCTGCTTTTTTTCAAGTGGTTCTGCTTGCTTCTTTAAATGGCCTTAATCAGAGAATTCAAGAACACTGGGACCTCAGAGGTCATCTCATCCAATCCAGGAACAGAACATCTCTAAGAGATGGTTTGCATAAATACTCCCACAGCAGAGCTCAGCACCTCACAAGGCAGCCCCTTGTACTACTGGATAGCTGTGTGGTTTCTGATCCACTTACCAGTATCTCCAGCCAATTACCCCAATTCAGCCTTGTGGAACAACACACAAGAAATCTATTTCCCCTAAAACCTGAAGGTTTCTGCAAATAGGTAAAAGACTATCAGGCTTTCTGATTTCTTTTATCAATGGTTTTTAATCTTTCTTGGATCAAAGATCCCTTTGAGAATATACTGAAAGCTAAAATACACATATGTGCAAAATTTTACAAATAATTTTTCTGGCATTCACAGGCCCTTGGAGTCCATGCATGAATCTCAGGTTAAGGATCCCTGCTCTATACTCATTCTAAAACTGAGGCATCAGGGGTTTTCTTCTCTATTCCTTTCTGAATGTTTAATCTTATTTTTCAGTAAAGCTATTTTCATTTTGGAAAAAATAAATGTGTGTGTGCTGCCTAGAGGTGAACACATCTGAAGTGGCTGGGTATATAATATTCTGACCGTGGTCATCTTAACTTCATACTTCCATAATAGAGCCCAAGGTTAGTTTTTTTTTTTTTTTTTTTTTTTTTGCTTGTCTGGTATTAAACAACTGCCTCTCACTGTCAACCAATCTTTCCAAAAAAGTCAAGTACCTGTTTCCATGACCTTAGAGGTCATCTGACTCCACAGCCATATCAGCCATGCTTTACAGAAGCCCCTTGCTTAAAATGGAAGAAAGAGTCCCACATACCAGCTCCCTGCTTTCTGTATCATTACCTATAGCACAGCTTGGTGCTGAACTCAAGTCTCAAGTCATCAACAGGGCCAAGGTGATGTTTCATTCAGTCCAGCTGCTGCTATCGCTCCAGCCTCATCAGGTCTTCCTCCTCGTCTCTGAGCAGGCTGCGCACATTCTGCATCTTCCTCCTGCAAGATTCTTCTCACAATCGCTTCCATCCCATGCCCAGGGAATTCCTACTCATGCTTCAAGTCTTTGGGTTTGAGATTAAATGGCACTTTCTCAGGGAAGTCCTCCTTGAAGCTCTCCCAGGTCAGTCAGTGCACCCCAGTCTATCTCTTAAGGTACTTTTAATTATCTTTGTAACTCCTGTCACATCTGTAATTAAACAATTACTTGAGTGGTCATTTGTTTAAAGTCTGTATCTCCAAAAAAGTCTCTCTAAGGGATTATATGACTGCCTCCTTCACTACAGAATCCCCAGTACCTCATCACAGTGCCTGGGACACAGTAGGCACTCCTTAAATATTTGCTGGATCAGTAGATGGTGCATTGAAAGTAAGCCACACAGGCCCAATTAGGCACTTATGAAACATCTAAAATGAAAAGTTTTTTTTTAGCAGACGATTTGAGGAGTTGGAGACTTTATTACATTAACCATCAAAAGTCACTAACAGCAGCAACCAGAGAGCTCCACAAAACAAACCTCAAAGAAAGCAGCAGAGATCCTTCAAAGTCTTACAGCTTAATATGCATCCACAAAATCCCTGTATCTGTTTCAGTAGAAGCTCAATGCCTCTTAGAAGAGCCTTCTAAAGAAGTGCGCTGTGTTACTAACGTGCCAGTTTTAAAATGTTGCTTTTAAGGAACTAATTAATTCTGCAAAACATTAGTACAAAGATGTGTACTACCAAATTGGGATTACAATACCAAAATGATAACAAAACAGAATGTGGAAGACATTTCTAAAAATACCGATTTTATAAAACGTTAATTTTTTACTCTACACATTAAAACATATCGCCAACTATTTGTTAGTAAAGCCTTAAAATAATTTGCTGGACAGATGGCTTAGTTCTCTCAAGTCTGACCCCCTCCTCAAAAAAAAAAAAAATCTGGATGCCAGCCAGTGATCCCATGTTAGCGTGATGCTTACTTAGCAGCTCAAGTCTGATTGAAATAGCATTTACCCCACACAGCGTGTAAGATACATGCTGTTCGTTTTCTCCACCCATAGAAAATCTAAAAATTAGGAATGCATATATTAATAAACCACCTTTTTGAAGAAAGAGTAATGCCCAGTAAGTATCAAGAAGAGAGTCATTTGCATGATCTGAAAATAATTTAAGATTTTCCTCCATACCTATCCAGAATTAGACTGAGTGGACTCTGACAGTGGGTGGAAACAGAAGGGGGTTTGTGTAATTACTTCGTGAGAAGGAGATTGGCTGAAACTATAACTATCAATCTCAATATGCTGAAGAAAGAGAATTGGAAACTTAGGTCAAATGCTCATTTCTCAGATTTGTAAAATAATTACATTATATTTGTCAAAGAGTTCTGATTATTCTCTCAAGAAAACTAAAAGTTCTTTCTAAGCTCTACATTAAAATACAAGACTAGATGTACTCCAGACAGAAATAAGGACACTTGCTTAGATTTCTATATTATCTCTCATTATACTCCTTTCTCACTTCTACCCAAGTGGCTGCCTACCTTCCAACAAAAGACACTCAAAAATGTCAAAATCTCTGTATGGTAACTGACCACCTAAGAAGACAGGGCTGTCAAGATTGGGCAGAGTTGCTTCCAGGGATGGTGGCCAGGCCACAGAAGTAGGAGGAGAGCTTTACCCTGTTCTCTCCTGGTAATTTATGGATTTTGAGCTATGTGAATATATTACCTTAAAAAAAGTTAGGAGGACCACAGGGCAAGCAAACAAAAGCTACCCTTATATTTCCAAAAGTTGAAATAAATATACAAAGACCCACCACATACTAAAACAAATAAACAAATCTGCCTGCCTGCTTTCTTCCTGTCAGGTGTCAAGCATCCCAGTAAGTTCACAGGTATGGCATGAACTAGAACATTTGCCAAATATCATCATGAAAATAGAATTCTTCTTACACATAATTTAGCATGATAGAGAACTAAAAAATTTTTTCTATTAATAAATATTTATCAGTTTTCCTCAATCTTAAACAAATAGTAACTGTGCTCAGAGAACAATATTAAGTACTAAAGATAGAAAACAACTGAATTAGCTGGCCCACAGTAGGCGTTCTGTGAGAATTACATGGCAAGGGGTGGGCCCCTAGCCTGTACTTTCTGATTTAGATTACTGGTTGAGCAGGGAAAGTATCATTGTTTTCCAGTTTTCAAAGCACTTTTGCATCCTCATTAGATCTCAAGCCAACTCTGAGAAGTAAGCAGGGCAGTATAAAATTCCCATTTTATAAAGAAGCAAAAAAAAAAAAAAAAGAAAAAAAAAAAGAGGTTAAGTAACTTGCCCAAGGTAACAGAATAGCTACATGGCAGAGCTGAGCCCAGAACCTACATCTCTGGATTCCCCATTCCAGGGCTTGCTTTCACATCACAGTGTTATTAGGTCTGTGAGGATTCCACGGAAAAAGCAGATTTCATTTTTGACATTCCTTGGATTTATAAAACACCTGAGAAATATTTTGTTAGCATCGTAACAAAACAAGATCAGTTTATGATTTTCTCTTTCCAGTCATTCAATAAATATCTATTCAGTGTCTATGTGAGCCTACGGACCCGATGATGAAGGTAGTCTTGCCCTGATGGGGCTTATAGTTCATTTGCTAAAAGCCACTTTCCTTCAAAGCAAAAGGTTTGTCTCCAAAGAAAATGGACAACTAAGTTAAATTTCCTTAAGTTCTCCTGCTGAGATTTTTGATTCTCAATGTGCAAAGTTGGCAGACACCAGGAAGGGGTGAAAGAGTAAATTGTTTTTTCCATTTTATTTTATATTAATAACTAAGATGTAGATGCTTTCTAAAATTCATTCTTCTAGCATTACACATTTACTCTGATAATCTTGTGGGCCCCAGTTTTCCCTAAAACATTTAAACAATGTATTAGGCTTGGGGAAGAATTATAATCTCACTCAACAATTACCTCCTTTACAAGTCCTTACATGTTAAAGAAAAAAAAAACAACACAAACACCCATATTGAGCTTTCCAGCAACACCAATTAACAATAATTATTAAATCAGTCATCTCTGTCAGATCTTGGGAAATGACACTCAGAGCTCAGATGGGCAGCGAAGAATGTGCGAACTGCGACTCAACAATTCATGCTGTGAGAAAGGAAACCCTGGGCTTCTGACATTCAACCAGGGAGCTGGCTGGGGCAGACAATGCATGTTAGAAAGCTGTACCCCTTCCCCAAATTCCAACAGCTTTCCTTCTCACCCCACAGTTATAGCTGAGGGCTGTGATTACCATGTGCAGACTGGCCTATTAATAGTTAGCACTCCTTGGCAGTGTTTTAAACAGCCCAGGTGGCACAGTGGTTAAAGTGCTCAGCTGTTAACCAAAAGGTCGGAGGTTCAAAACCCACCAGCTGCTCCATGGGAGAAAGATGTGGCAGTCTGCTTCTATAAAGATTTTATAGCCTTGGAAATCCCATGGGGCAGTTCTACTCTGTCCTATAGGGTCGCTATGAGTTGGAATCAACTAGACTGCAATGGGTTTGGTTTGGTTTTTTGGTAGTGCTATGAGTTGGAACTGACTTGATGGCAACCGGTTTGGTTTCTGGTTTTTTAATGTGGCGACCAGTTCCAGTAATTAAGAGTTTGCTGTACATATGTAGAACAAGATTTCATTTCCATTTGATATTTTAATGTCCCTGGGAATACACATGGCAGATTTCACAGAGAAATGCTAAAGAGGAATAAGAATCACTGAACATGTAACTTGTTCTAGTCATAACAATGCATTAAGCAAATGCATACTAGTATTCAGAAATGGTCAGCACATTTCAGGAAACTGCAAAACTCTTTTTTCCCCCCCTTTCTGGGACAAATAAAATATTTGCGTGACAGTAATTTTGTTTTACTTTAGCTCATCAGACAACCACTTCCATGAGGGGAGAGACTGAGACCAACACATCTCCAGTCCTTGCAATGATTTTGCACATAATAGGCACTCAATTAACATCTGATGAATTGGACTGATTTAAACAGACTGAATCAAAGCTAAATAAGGATCACAGAGTAAACAGAACTTGGTTTTACAATTGTTTCTTCTACAAAAAGTAAAAAAATCGAAACCAGAAAATGTCATCCAACAGAGTTTACAGACCCAGTGAAGTCATTTCCTTTCCTTACCACTTTCTGATGATCTTGACGCTGGCCAACTGGGTTATAGGGCAGAACTAAGGACAAGTGGAAAGTAACTGACACATAACCTGACTCCTTGGGCAGGGTCTCTTATCTAGAACTCCAGGGGTTTCACACATATGTTCCCTATACCTGGAATACTTATCCCCCAACTAGTCACTTCTAGTCCCCTTCAGGTCTCTGTGGAACACAGTCCCTTCGGGAGAGAAGCCTTCTCCAAGGCCCTAAGATGAAAAACAGTTCAATTACCATCACTCATGGCATTCTTCCCTTGTCTTTCATAGTATATATCACAAGGTACACCCACACATCTGGTGACTGACCAGATGTTAAATGTTTCCTACTGGAAAGAAAACTCCACGAGGAGAAGGCATAGTCCATCTTGTTCCCTGACACACCCTCAGCCCCTAGTACACTGTCTGGCACACAGCAAGTGCTCAACAGATATCTGGTAAATAAAACTTGCATGTGAACTCCTAGAGTCTGAGGCTGTGGCTTAGGAAAGAAACAGACCTGGATGCTCCCATTCTGGCTCTGCCCCTCATCTTAAGCCAGTTACTTTAACGTCTCTAAGCTTTGGCTTCCTCATCTGTAAAAGAAGGATAAAAATATTACCTTCTCCATATGGTCATTATAAGAATTCAAAGGCAATACATGTCAAGCATTTAGCACATGACAATTAACAATATTAGCTGTTCTTATTATGTGTGTGAATATCGCATTTTCTGAAGAAAAAGGTTAGGATCTTTTGCTTGAAGTCTAGAGGACTATGAAGCCTCAGTGAGTCAATCACAGTACTAAAAACTGCTTGAAGGATAAGGTTAAAGACAGGAATGTTTTTCACATTTCCTGCTCATTTTAACACATCACTGCATTTCAGTTAGTAAGGAATGCTCTTCTCATCATTTTCAAATGAAGGCAGATATGAAAGAGGGAAATCTGTTGTTGAACTTGAAAGCATGACTTAATATGGAAGTGGGCTGGAGTGAACAGATCTGGCTTCTAGAACAGGGCCTATGCTCTGAATATCTTTCATCTGTCCCTCCATATCTACTTTTCCACCCTTCTGGCACTGCACCTCAGGAGGCTGACCTACACGTGGACTGTACCAAGTCTTTTTGTCCTCTGGCTTCTAGTTGGGTTTGGTCAATGGGAGGCACCAGTTGGAGACTCGGAGGGCATGAGAAACATGAGGTCAGGGGGCACTGAGGACTAGCTGTGACAACTTAATAACAAAGCACCAAGGACTCCAATGCTACAGTGATGAAGGTTTAGTTCATCCTAACAGCCAGATCTATTCAATGGAGGACCGGAAGAGGGTCAGGAAAACTTGGACTAGGTATTGGCAGAAGTCAATATTACTACTAACTTAGGCCTTGTGACCAGCTGCAGATAATGGGGATGGTAATAGCTATGTTTTATGCTCACTGTTTCTCAACATGGCCCTGTCCCTACAGAAAGAGCACCAGCAGGGGTATGACCAAAGTGATATCACCCCCTCTAGACAGACTGTCTCCTCTGGCGTTCTGCACCCCGGCAGGCTGAACCATAGGCTCCTGTGCCCTCTGGCTTCCGTCTGGGCTTGGTTGAAGGGAGGCACTGACAGGAGATGTGGGAGGGAGAAACAGAGTGAGGTCAGGGTATTTATTCTACTAGCAAAGTCACCAAGAACTTGCTGCAACCCTCATCGTAGCTTTGTCAGGAGCTCTCTCCACAAAGCACTCTCTCCCACTCTGGGTTCTAGTAACCATTTCCTTCCTGAAGGGCAAGGGATAGTAAGAGCGCTGGCCACTGTTACTTGTCCAGGGTACTGCACTATTTATTCCCTTGTGGTTTTCCTACGACCTTGCCTTTCCTTTGGAAATAGTCACTTTATTAAACTCTTTTCAAACTGGAAATAATCCCCTTGTTAAAGTCTCCTCTCAGAATAATAAAAGATTCTTCCCCAATGAAACATATAACATTATAATATCAACCCTGTAATTCTACCTGTTAACACAAGAAACATGGTAAGTTTTAAATTACTTAATTGAGGGTAATAGTGATGTGAATATTCTAAACTGGTAATGAAATCAAATGTCACATAATCTGCTTATTTAATTCAACAACATTCATTTTATAAATATTTCCTAGAGTGTTTGTGGCTGTGGCTAGTTTTGAAATTCATGACATTCATACAGAAAAATAGAATTATAATAAAAGGACCTACCTCACTAAGAAATAGTTACCCCAGTCTCCTATTCCATTCCTTTACTTATTTCTCCTTTCTTCTTAAAGTGCCCTGGCACCTCCAAACTGCAGGTACAGAGCATTCCCTTTCAGACCACTGCCAAGTGCTAGCATGCTTCACCATCTCTCTAAATTCACTGGAAAGTTCATACTTACCCCAGACTAACAATTTCCAAAGTGTGACATGCATACTCACAAAGTGGTACTGAGATGATTTTAAGTGATACATGGATGAACATTTTTCATTCCAATATATATATGTATATAGAAAAATATAATTATCAAATAAAACCTGTGATTTCATATCCCTGATGAGAATGAGGCTAAATTTTGAAAGTGAGTTTAGTTAAAGAAAAATATTATGCAAATAACAGAACAGGTGGCTGAAGGTTACAGCAAAAATCCTATGGTGGCTTGTGAATAACTGAGGTTAGGAAACACCAGTAAGGCAGGTAACTAAACAGCTTAGTTTCAAAGGAGTTTTGCTTGTATTGGTAAATTACACTTTTTTTTTTTTTCATTCTAAATAAATCTTCACTTTCAAATCTTAAGAAAAAGGTCTTTACTCATCCATCTGGAGCTACCGAAGAGAGCAGAAATGGACACACATCCTAGGAGGGACCAGGCAGTGTGTGTCGATCAGCAATACCATGAAGCAAAGGCTGCGGATGATCAATCATCCTGGGAGCTGACTACACTGGAACAGGTGTCTGGGAATGTGCAGTTGGAGCAGGGGGAGGAGGGCCTCCTTAATAGAAAATAAAATGGCTTTCCTAAAGCCTGCAGCATACACGGCTGCGGGCTCCAAAATTTCCTGTGCCATCTTCAAAGGGGTTAAAAATACCAAATGTTGGGGAGGATGAAGAGCAAGTGGAACTTGCATATGCTGCTGGTGGAGTGTAAAATGGTACAACCACTTTAGAAAACTGTTTGACAGTTTCTTATAAAAGTAAACATACAATTATATGATTGACTCCTAGGTATTTATCTCAGAGGAATAAAAACATAGTCTACACAAAGACTTGTTCTCACTGTTCATAGTAGTTTTATTCATAATACCCCAAAACCAGAAACAACTCACATGTCTATGAATAGGTAAACGGATAAACACATAGTAGTATATCCATACACTGACTACTACTACACAATAAAAAAGATTGGACTACTCATATGTGTATAGCTTGGATGAATCTTGAAAACATATGATGAGAAAAATAAGTGAGGAACAAAACATACTTCCATGTACAGTATATGAAACTCTCAAAAAGACAAATCTAATCTAGAGTGACAGAGTGCAGATCAGAATTTGCCTGGGGCAAGGGCTGAGGGTGGAATGATTAGAAAAGTCACCAGAGAACTTCTGGGCAATGAAATTGCTTTCTTATGTTGTTTGGGGTGGTGTTTATACAGATGCATACATGTGTCAAAACGCATTGAACTGCACACTTAAAATGAGTGCATTTTATATAAATTATTTCAATAAAGTTGATCTTAAAAGAAAAAAATATTCTTGCAACATGTGTTGAATCCCCTGCACTAACCCCAAGTATTAATGGAATGGGAGTCAAATTAAATGGTTTTTTAAAAGTCTTGGGGAGACAAGGCAAGAGTCAGGATGCCCCTAAATACCTTAAATGATAAGAATATAGTTTGCTTTGCTCTCCAGGTTTGTTTGGAAAACCATGAGCTCTACCACAGCTCTCAACCAAATGAGGAGCAGTAGTAATGTTATGATATGTGCAGTAGAATTACAGTCCTGAAAGGCTCAGGCACAGCCTGGTTTTATAATCATTACTGTTTTCTCATCTGAGGACTCTGCAACATTGGTGAAAACTGACATGACTCCATTCATAGATGGCTGGAAAGGAGACGCAGACTTGACATGCTGAGCGCTGTCCACAACAATACACTTTTAGCAGGATAGCTTCATGCCGTGAAGACCTTTTGGCCTCCTAGTTTGCCCATCTGGACTATTAACAGTTTCACATGCATCTGAATATGGAAAATACTTTGGATATATTTATACCTGTAAAATCACTACTGAAGCAACATATTTCCCTCAAGACAATTCTGGGATAGAAATACAGTACTTTCTTTCCATGTTGAAAGGAAACAATAAGTCAGGAAAGTAGTACTGTAGATTATGAAGATCAGGAGTCTACACGCCTGGGTTCAAGTACCAGCTCTACTAAGCATGAGGCAAGTTACTTGGCCTAAACCCTCATCTTGAAAATGAGGATAATTAATAGTATCCTTCAGAGGTTGGTTTGGAAGATTAAATGAGATAACGCATGTAAAGAACTTAGCAGACTGCCTAGTATACAGTATATGCTTAGTAATAGTAGGTGATGATGATGATGCTATTTACAAGTCAGTATGTTAAACTCTCACATAGAATCCAGATGAACGGGTCCTTTTGCAACTGTTTTCTCCATCACTTCACCTCAACCCAAAAGAAAGAAACTTGCTGCTTTAGAACAGCAATGTCCAGAACATACAGGGCAGAGTGTCAGGTTGAGAAAATCCTGGACTAGGCATGGAAATATCCTGGCTCTCCTATGCACTCAAAGGGCCACAGTGGGCAAGTCATTTATCCCTTCTAGCTTTGATTTCCTTTCTCCGGTCTGGACGATTTCTAAGGTTCCTTTTGGTTCAATTCAATACAATACACAATTCCAAAGAACTTACTATATGTACAAGGAAGAAATTATAATTAAGAGTTTTAAAAACTGTCTATCTTTGACTGGTACACGTGGTAATTATTCCAGAAAATTGAATTCATCAGAACTTCCCATCCCTTAACCTTGTAGGTAACTGTGATCTACTATACTTGATGGATTTTAGTAAAATCTCAGTGTTTTAATAAGTATTCCAAATATAGTTTGGGCATAAACACGACTGCCTTTGCCATGGCGGGGGGCGGGGGGGCATTACAAGAAATTTCTGAAGAAACTTGTTATTATAAAGGACTATTGCAGCCAAATCTTAAACATGGACTTAAGATCAGCATCTTTAACAACCACCCCAGGAAACAGCAATTTTGCAATCAAGAAAATTTACAAGAAGGACTTCACCCAATAGAGGCCACAAATGAACATTTACTGTAGCTGAGCAGGTTGCTCTAATGTGGCTGAGCAGGGTGCTCAGAGGGCACGTGTAATTAAAGGGCACATACCTAACATGTCTGTCTTCTGAGGATTTTAGAATAGAACAGATAAAAACAATTATTTACTTAAATGGTAACAGCTTTAGAAATAGAAGCCAGAAGTATCCAGGTCCTTGAACTTCAGACACTTACTCTTGTAAACAGATCTGCTACAATTTTACAGATGCAGCCATAACTCAGATTCAGTTGTGTCATATCAATCATTTAATGCTCCAGATATCATCATATGCACCTACCCCACAAAGACTGTAACGTGAGCTCTGACGTGTGTGTGTGTGTGTGTGTGTGTGTGGGGCGGGAAGTGATATGCAATATTTCAGTAGGCAGAGCAGATTGTTCAAGAGTTAGGGACATAGCTCATGATGATGAAGCAGAGTCAGTCTCTCCCTTGCTCAGACCCCACAGCTGTCCTCAGCAAATAGGACTGTAGTGAATCACACTGTGCATGAGACAACAAGGCAATGGTGTTAAAGTCAACTGCTTGGAATTGTATTCATATGGAGAATTCTGTGTAAAATGAGAGACAATCATTCCATTTTGTTAAAAACAGGTGCAATACCAACGTGAATGATAATAAAGGGATGACAAATTAGAGGGTATACATAGGAGATGAACAGAAGCAGTAAGTAATCCTTTTGGAAACCAAGGTGTACAAAGAAGCTAACAACAAGGGGAGAACAAAGATGAGAGAAATGACACAGTTTCTCCTAAAACATGCAAATGGAAGTTGCTGAGTGAAGACAGATCAGTTATTCTCGGTCGATGAGAATAATAAGAGAGAGTTACAGCAGGGAACACTACGATTAAATATTAGACAAAACTTCACAACTGGAAGAACTGCTAGCAGAGTGGGGAGGCTACCAGGAGAGGACAGGAAATGACCGCCAGTAGGGGCATTCAGGGTTAAAACTCAACACCTGCCTAATTACGGATGGAAGGAATTATTCCTGCTACAGTTCAGGGAAATGGGAGAAATGTACCATTAGAGAGGTCTGTTCCGATCTAAATGAGTATGAAAACAAGGCGGTTAAACTCCTGCTTATGAACATTTTTAACCCTCCAGTATAAACAAGGGTTTTACCCACTGGGCAAAACTCTTTACATTTAAACCCATCAAATTCCCTTAAAATGGCCTGCATATGCTGCAGCAGACAAGAAATCAACACGATGGTGACATGTTTCAGAGAAAAAGACAGGCAAAGCTGTCTGGGAGGTGGCTTTGGGTAACACACATCACATCCACAGTATTTCTTCCCCGCCTGAAATGCTCACTGATATTTTTCAGCCTTAATTCAAATGTTTCTTTGTTGAGCTGAAGACAGTAGAGCACGTTATTTGTTGTCAAACAATTTAAAGCATTTAAGCTTGATTAGCATGACTCAGAAACTTTTCATCATTTTCATGACAGTTCCAAGGGGCTGCTGACAACTCTGGGAAATAGGACTTTTTCCAGATTTCCACTGTAAATAATGATCGACCACTGGCCTCTGTGTTTCAAGGCCTAATGAAGGCAGCAGGATACAAGATAGAACTTTTTGCCTTCATTAACTAGATAGGGAATCTTGCACTGGGGAAGCTCTGCTTTCTACTCCCTACACACCACACACCACACACCTAATATAGCACAGCACATTCACATTCACTGGGACCCTAAACACTCTGAAGCCAAAAGGCCTTCTGCTCTTTTTTTCTCTCTGTTTGAAGGTGGCAACATATAGAATGCCACCTCTAGCACTATTTTCTCTATGAGGTGGAAGGCACTTTAGTGAATCAATTCATGTTTGGAAATACATTCCAAGAGTTGACAGATTTAAGAATTATAATAATAGTCCCCAAAGGAATCATCTAATTCTGGAGCTGGAAGGCAATTGAGAGCATACCTAGTCCAAATTCTTTACTCTATGGAGAGAGAAGTTGTGGCAGAGAGAGGCTGGCTGACTTGTTTAAAGTCTTCTAGCTGGTCGTAGGCAATGCTAAGATTAGAACTCTCACCTTCCAAATCTGTAGGCTTTTTTTAAAATACACCAGTCCTAGATACATTCCTTTAAATGTGTCCACTAGTAAACATTATAACCAATAAGCTTTTCCAAAAGACAGATTTAAGAAACTAATATAGTTACATGTAAAAGTTTCCACTGAATTTTTATTTGGTAGGAGTACTATATTCTTATCCACTCTTGCTTTTCCAACAGTAAATTCTGGTATAGTTTAAAGGTAATTGGAATTACACCATAAGGTTTTAAGAAATCTTCTCAATCTGTCTTCAAGCACAAACTTTGGAGAAATAATGTGTTTAGAGTGTCTGCTTGGACATACTCAATTAACCTAGACAGGGTGCTTCTCCATACAGAGTATGCACAGCTGCATACTCCATGCTTTGGTATTTTCAGGAAAACTTGGAATAAAATAATAATCGTGTTACATGCATTTTTGTAAAGATTCTCAACATTCTTCCCTTCAGTGAAGAGGAAAAGCTGGATGAAGTACATAGTAAGATGGCTTCTTTTTATGTGGATTTCAAATAACTGGCTAATGATTTTCATTCTGCAGATGTGGATGACATTTCAGCATTGATTCAAACACACTTGATTCATCTAGTCTGGTTCATGAGAAAGTTTCCAATCCAAAAATAAAACTTGAAAAAACTGAACATATATTTCTAAAACCTGTGCTGCAATGACCAGTAAAATATTGAAGCATAATGTTCAACTAAACCATTTCCAAGCCATACATCATTTTCTGTTTGGGTCCTACCCAACTGTTTCAAAGTTCATTTTTACAGTGTTCAGGGATAATAGCAACCGTATCATTCACAGGAGCCATGTCCAGTCAATTTCTACAGAGGGTAAATGGAATTTTTCCAAACAGATTAAGTTTTAGTATAGACAACAAAGACCCCCTGAGGTTAGTATTTCTGAAACAAAATGGCCAGAAATTAAGTTTAGATAATTTCAAGGGATATTTTTCAAGTGTGACTGGCTCAAAATGGGAGGCCTGCTACTCTGAACATTAAATTTTTTAAAGCCCCCAGAAGCAGCAAGCAGAAAAAGAAGATGAGGACAATCAAGATTCCTATATCATGGCAAAAGTATTTATGATATCAACAGCTATAAGACTTAATCCCTATAGCCGCTCCTCATTTGTCCACTACCACTGAAGAATGTACTTTTCCTGATTAGCAAAGGTTTCAGATATCAGATGTCTATCTCTTTGGATGCCCAAATTTATTTTAACCATTTTCTACGAGTATCTTTTAAAAACAAAGACATACTTGTGTTTACTCACAATAAGAAATTAATTTAATTTTCTATTAATGTTAGGAGCATGAAACTTAAGCCTTTGTGCTTTATATTTATGGTATTCTTTTTATTTTTTTCCTGGCCTCCTCTCTCATTATGTAAGTATTGGCTCCTAGCTGTTGTTAGTATGTGTACTGCATGTTTCCAAACGTGTTACCCTGACAACCCAGAGAAAACGGGCTCTGTGAGAGGGTCTTTGACAGTCTGGGAAACTGACAATTCCAGTTAGGCTTTTCCTCATACGTCTTGTTCTTGACTATGTTCCAATTTGTCACAGAAGTCGAAAAATGAATAGTAAAAAATGAAGTGTGCCATTATATGATGTCGACTACCTATGCTGCACAAGTACCTCTGGTCTGATTGTGAAGATAAAGAAGAAAGCAGTATAGATGCTGAAAGCGTTAAAAGCATGGGCTCTGGTGGACTTGGAAAAGTAATTAAACACTCTCAGGCTCAGTTTCCTCATCTATAAAATGAAGATTAAATCTGCACATAGCTCAGAAAGTTGTTAGGATTAAATAATTAGTGTTAAGTGCTTAGGACAGAAGTCTGTCAAAGTAATTCATTCTATAAATGACAGCTGCTGTTGATGGTGGTGTTAGAATTATGACTTCGAAGCGCAATATCCAGGATCATCTGTGCCCTTGTTAATTCCTTCAATGCCAAAATGATCGATGAAAATTTCATCAACTGAGGCAAATCACTCTGGCCACATATTAAACAGGGCCACAAATACAAAATTGTGGGGAGTTTTCAATGACATAAGAACAAGAGGAAGGAGAAGGTAGAGGAGTGAAAAAAGAATTTTGGTATTGGGCTATTGGTACCAACCCCCACCCCAAACTCTCTTATTTAAACCTTGAACCAAGGACAAGTAATTCTTATAAGACAGTAGTCCGTTTTAGAAAGCGGAAAGCATAATGTTTAAGCACAAGGGATCAAATTGGTCTGCTTTGATGGAGTCCTTTTTGATACAAGGACATATTAACTATATTTCAAGCTTTCCCATGGCACCATGTTAATGCATGTTCACTGTTACGTTTAAAATACCGCAATCCTTCCAGCAATTCTGTACGCAGTTCTTATTTTAAACTCATTGTATTTACATGGCTACACCCTTCTCAATAAAGGCTTTTTAAAAGTGAAAGTATATAAACTTATATCTCATATGCATTACAAATTTTATTTATCTGGCTCTATATCATATGTAGGTATTTTCACTTCAATAAAAAGGGTTTGAGAAGGTGAAAAAGTTCAGATCCCTTAATCTTTTCTTTCGAAAATAAATTATTCATGAAGCTCTCTCCCTCATTCCCAAACGGTTAGGTTTAAACAATTGCTTAAAGTGCTGTTTTTAACTGAAGAACACATTATTCATAAAGCCTACAGCCCAGGAAAACACTTACTTGCTAACTGGTCATTTTCATCTGATCAATGACTTCATTGCACTGAACACACCACAGTGGAATGTACTTCCAGCGAGGCCAGTGGCATTAAATGCCCGCCTCCCATAAACAAATCAAGTTGGTTAATGGTCATTTTATGGTCCACATAGTACCCTGAAAATCTATTAGAGGGTGGCTTAGTCAACCTTATCTGAGACGATTTGGGGGTACTAAGCACAGGAGGAACCTTCCTGTAACAGGTTAATGGATCAATTTATTTCAAATTTGTGCTTTTCAAGTTGAAAACCACTAAAAACTTTCCAAGCAGTCAGTTCAATAATCACGAGGCAAGGAAGTAATGCCAGATCTGTTGATGTTGGCCCTTCTCTGTCATTTGTGGTTTGTGTGTCAGTGCCACTGGCTCACTGGCACAACAGTCACTCAAGCCAAACGCAGAGCCTGGCTTAGTGTCCTATGAGTCTACATGTTCATTAAGGCCTCAGGCTACCTTATGTTCACTGGCCTTCAACTTTTCCTTAAATACAGAGCCTAAGAAACAGTTCAAATAACAAAAAGAATTAAAGGATTCTATTTAAATGGCAAACCAAAAATTAAATAAATAAATAAATGGCAGACCATAGGTCACTCCCAATTGTGGGTAAACATTATTTGAAGTTTCTCATAAAAATATGCCAATAATTTTAGACCTGCAAACCTCCCCCACCCCTGATGCTGAATAACCAAGCTACCAGCAAGACATCAGGTGACCATCTGCAATTCAGGAGTCTTTAATGCTCTTTGGTAACCATAGGTACCCTAGAGAGAACACTCACTTTGCAATATGGTTCTAACACCTGAGATTACGAGTGCGTTCCTGCTAATGGTCCCCAAACTTGAGATTTCGGGGACCACGCAAGAGGAAGTTTTAGTTTTGCTGAATTTCAGTCATATGCCATATAGCTAAAAACTCAATGTTGGCCCTAAAGGAAGGAAGAACAAGTTTAGTACTACTTGGGATCATTTTTGCTCTTCTGGAGTCACTTCTAATGAAACGGTTGAAAGCAAGAACTTTGGGGTCTTTCTGTCGGCCACCACACTGCTGATATGCAACATGATATAGCTGAAAAGAACCTGAACTCTGGAGACTGGCTGCCCAAGTTCAAATCCTTGCTCTGACACTTACCAGCTATGTGACCTCGGCCAAGTCACTCAACCCCTCCATGCCTCAGCACCCTCATTTGTAAAAAGAGACATACCATATTTTTATGCAAATAACATGCGGTTTCTACATTTGTTTGCCAACTGTGCCCTTCCGCTGCGATGTATTTTCGTAAGCGCCACTATGACAATTTTTTTTACATGTTGCTGTAGGAGACACGTGTTATTTGGGTAAAAATGCAGTAATAATACCAACCTCAAGGAGCTCGTAAATATTAAATGACTTAATAAATGCAAAATACTCCCACTCCTCACTTATTGACATGGTTAGGTTCCAACAACTAGGTCGTTATGTGAAAATCAGTGCTATGTGAAAATGGAGGATGACCACATCAGATCACATAATGGAGAATGACTACATCATTATATAACTGCCAAATTACATCATTACATAACTGCCAAGCACTGAGAATCATGGCCCAGCCAAGATGACACACAACCTTAACCATCACAGCCAATGTTACTCTCACCTCATACCTCAGCATTCGTTACTGCCAGATGTACGACATTCATGGGAAAAATAGTTGGGAGAGTAAACCTTTTTTTACTATTGTCATAATGCTAAATGTCAGATAATGAGATCGTTGATAAGTTAGGAGTAGCTGTACTTAGGACAGAGCCCAGTACCTAGCAAGTACTATATGAATGCTCACTATAACTATTACCACCTTTACTCCTCACTAGCTTCATGCCATGGTTTAATTTTTTTGCATCTCAGTTTCTTCACCCGTAAAACAGGAATAACAATATTTTCTTCACAGCATGGTTAAATAACTATGTATGTAATATGCCTGGCACAGGGTCTGGCACATAACGTGTGCTCAATATGTGGCAGCTATCATCATTACATCAGTGATTTAATACCTTCTCACATTGTTCTCTACTCTGTACAAGAATCTCTGTGCTTAAATAAACAATATGTCATAAACTTATTCAAAATACAAACCCTAGGCCATTCCAATTTGTGGGTGTTAATTCAAATTTTTCAGAAATGCATGATACTATTTTCAGAACTGTACTTCCCCAAGCAATCTCTCTTAAATGTATCCCCCATGATACCACCACTATGGATCAACAAAAAAATACTCATTGGCTACTTGCAAATGGATATTTGTAAAATTAAACTGAAGTTTTTTTTTTTTTTTTTTTTTTTAAAGGTATTATTTCTGCTTTCATTATCAGGTTGCATTTATAACAGGCTCCAACTCAGAAAACACTTCTATCTCATGATTCGTGCACTCAGGGGTTAGAATTGGTCTTAAGCTAACTGATATTTATGCTTGTAAGAATCCCAGTACTCAGAGCTGAAAGGGGCCCAACCCCCTTATTTTACTGATGGAAGGAAGTCTAGTGGGATGAAGTGGTAGACCCAAGGTCATACAATTACTAAGGAGCAGAGATAAGGCAAGAACCTTGCTTTGCTTCTGGTTCCAAGACCATCTTTCTTCTCATTATATTGTAGAGCACCCCAACAGAAACAGGACATTTGTGAATCTAGAGTGTACACTGTCTTAGATACCAGTTACTATTGTCTTTAACCACAGTATACATGTAGACAGACACGCATGCAAGTAATGCACATACAGCAAGAGAATCCATAACAGACCAAGGGCCCAAGACATCAGAAGACCTCAGATTGTTAACTTTTGGTGATATTTAATTCAGTGTATATTTGACTAATATTTTTAATATCTTAAATGGAGTCTTCTTTTTGCATTTTACAATTTAAGTACACTCGTAACATTTTAGAAGAAAATTTTTTTATACTTATTTTTTGGGATAATATAACTATTATAAGGAGGTTTAGAGTTTTGGGGAAAAGTTTCACAATATTCAGGGTAGCAAGGAATGGAGTAGAGCATGTTGTGCTCATTCTTCCCCTTCTGTATGTTGGGTCTGCCACTATTTTAGCCCAGTGGGGATTCAGAAGTGAGCAAGATGGTCAGAGCCCTCAGAAACAACAAGAGAATGAAGAGAAACATCAGGTGGTAACATGCACCAGGCAGAGTCCCCACAGGGTGAGATGACAGTGTCTGAGGGGTGGCTACTTTTGAGGGTGGTCAGGAAGGCCTGTTAGGCAACATTTAATTTGATGGAGCCAGTGTAATTTTGGAATCTCTCTAAATCTCCTCCTGAAAACCACACAAAGCAACTAGAATTGAGACGCGGATGACATCATCAGTAGGTAACATCTACAAAGCACAGAATATAAGTGGGCAGAGCCATGCAGGGTCAGCAGTTGTAGGTCTGGGCAGTGAGAGATGAAAAGGTATGACAGATTGGTCCCAGAGTCACAAAACCCAAAACCACCAAGAAATACCCACCTCCAGAAAGAGGGAACTCACCCGAGTGACAATCTTGTCAAGTGGGTCTAGGAATAACTGGCAAACTAGATAAAGTCCTCTGAGGGTCTGAGTCTGGATGATCACAAACAACCATGAGGGGAGTCACTACGGGACTGCAGAACCATCCAGCAAACACTCCACTCTTGAGGGAACATGGCTGGGAGAAGAGCCAAACGGAGCAGGGCAGGAAGCCTGGAAGAAAGGCAGAGAGGTTTGGATTGCAGGAGGGCAGGCCACCTAGAGCAAGGATGGAGAAGCAACCACAGCATCTAAAGGCCAGACATGGAGCACACCTCGGGAGGCCCAGGCAGCCATGGGGCTCTGAGAGTCAGACCTGTGCCGCGGTCCTTCCTGAGGCTGGGAAAGGCACCCTGGCCACCGTGCTCCCTTCGCAGGACCACCCTTCACAGAACAGGGAAGCTCGTTTCACTTACTCAAGAAAGACAAACTGCGAATAGTATTCTACCCACTCAAGACCACAAGAGAAAAAGAATGTAAAATTGAACAAAACAGCCCACACCATAAAAAAGTGATCATAAGGAGATACAAACTATAACCAATTATTTCAAACAGAGCTAAAAGAAATTAAGGAAACAAAAGTGCTTTGAAAACACAGCACAAATCAGAAATAGTTGTCAGAAGTGAGATGGCTGGACAACGAGAGCATATGAAATGAGAACTAGCAAAAATTAAGTAAAATGTGAGAAAAATTTTTTTAGAATGACCAAATTAAAAGAAACACAAAAGCAGAGAGAGACCCCAGAAAGCACTGTGAAAAACAGAGGACAGAATGAGACGAGTGAAGAGTACAAATATCAAATGCGCCATGTGGAGTTTGTCTGGATTCCGACTCAAACAAACCAGCTGTAAAAAAGATATTTTCAAGACAACTGGGGAAATCTAAATATGGGCTGAGGATTAGATGATATGAGGAAAATATGGTTACTTTTGTTAAGTGTCATAATGGCATTATGATTATAAAAGTAACTGTCCTTGTTTTGTAGAAATAAGTACTCAGGAGTAAAATGACATGACACAGGGATTTGCTTTGAAATATTACAGTAGCAACAACAAAGACAGAAAAAAGGGATAGATGAAGAAAACATGGCTGAATGTTGGTAATCTGGGATTTGGGGGATTGCCCTAGGAGAGTTCATTTTATTATTTTCTCTACTTTTATGCGTGTTTGAAATTTTAATGATAAAAAGTGAGAGGCAGGGACACTTGCCAAAATGATATGACAGGGGAGAGCAAAGCAGGCAGAAGGAACAGACAGTGCAAAGGCACAAGGTAGGAACAAGCTTGGAGATTTTCAGGAACAGAAAAAAATGCCTGTAGCTAGAACAGGGTAGATGAGGGAGAAGTGGTACAAGATGAAACAGCAGAACCAGGTAGGGGCCAGATTATGTAGGTCATTGTAGATGAACAGGAGGAGTCTGGAATTTATTCTGAATGTGATGGGAAGCCACTGGAAGGTATTAAGCACTACAGGCAAAATTAAATTAATATTATGAAAAGATTGCTCTGGCTGCCATTATGTAGGGGCAAGAGTGAACGCTGAGGGATCAGAGGGTAGGGGCTTGCAGGAATCCAGGTAAGAGATGACGGCAGCTTGGATCGGGACCACATTAGTGTTGATAGAGAGGATACGATTTGAGATACAATTTAGAGATATGGCTAATGGACCAGATTGAGGGGGGAGGAAAGGCTGAAGAAAAGAGACATTCACTCCTGGATTTTGGTCTTGCCATAATTACCTGTCTAATCTTGTTAGTTGCCATCGGTTTGGTTCGAACTCACAGTAACCACGCATAACAGAACGAAATGTTACCTGGTCTTGTGTTATCTTCATGATTGTTAGTATGTTTGAGTTCACTGTTGCAGCTATTATGTTAATTCAGCTCATTTAGGGTTTCTCTGGTTTTTGTTGGCCCTCTGCTTTACCAGGTATGATGTCCTTTTCTATTGACTGGTCTTTCCTGATGACATGTTCCAAGTAAGTGAATCAAAGTCTCACTATCCTCACTTCTAAGTAACATTCTGGTTGTATTTCTTCTAAAAGACTAATCTGTTCATTCCTTTGGCAGTCCATGGTATATTCAAAGGAGCCCTGGTGATGCAGTGGGTTAAGCGTTCAGCTGCTAACCAAAAGGTCGGTGGTTCGAACCCACCAGCTCCACGAGAAAAAGATGTGGCAGTCTGCTTCCATAAAGATTTATAGCCTTGGAAACCCTATGGGGCAGTTGTACTCTGTCCTGTAGGGTAGCTAATTGACTCAATGGCAACGGGTTTGGTTTTTCATTTGGGTATATTCAATATTCTGTGCCAACACCACAGCTCAAATGCATCAATTCTTCTGGCTTTCTTTTTCACTATCCAACTTTTGCATGTGTATGAGGTGAATGAAAACACTAGGCTTTGGTCAGACATACGTACCTTAGTCTAATCTTAGTTAACCCTTTTTCCCAAAAATGAGAAGAAAATGTTCTACAGTTCTCTGTAGCTAATCTCTAAAAGTAATTCTATACAAAGAAGCTTACACCTCTAAAAAGAGACTTCGTAAGCATGGTCAGATATGAATCACTATCAGAAGTCTGACCTCTGACAACACCCAAGAAAAGAACTGGTGTACCACAAAAGGAACAGTCTGAACTTAGAGCAGCCTAAGGAGTTCGCTGCATCAGTCCTGTTCAACAAATCAAGAACGAATTAGGTACTAGCCTTCAAAGGTAGAACCAGGAGGTTATTCATGAATAAATCACAGCAAGCTCTTCAGGGGAAAGGTGGAGGAAATGGATCACCTCCCAGCCATGGAGGAAGTAAAAAGGAACTGTGGGAAGGAACAGTAAGGCTAGGAGAGTGAGCTAGATTAAGAGTCTCATTAGCAAGTAACAATCAGGTGACAATGTTTATTCTTAATTTTTCCAGATCTTTCTCAGGAAAAAGTAGACAACTGCATTATTCCAAGTAAAAGGCAAAAACGTGGAGAACACCTACTTTCTTTGTTGCAAAACATTATAAAAGTAAGCTTCAGTTATGCAGGGGGGAAGATGAGGAATGTTCAATATCATTAATGTAGTATGCACCTTTAAAGGAATTTTAAGAACATCATGACGTAACAATCAATCAGCAAGCATTTAGAAATAAACTCCATGGCTAAAAAAAATTAAGATTTTCCCCCAAAAACTGAATGTGTACCTTTATTTTGAAATGTGTACAAATTACTATTATTTAAAAAAAAAGAAAAAGTTGCCTTTGGGCTTATTCCAACTCCTGGAGACCCCATGTGTGTCAGAGTAGAACTGTGTTCTGTAGTGTTTTCAATGGCTGATTTTTCCGAAGTAGACTGCCAGGCCTTTATTCCGAGGTATCTCTGGGTGGACTTTGAACCTCCAACCTTTTGATTAGCAGATGAGCACACTGTTTTAATACAGCAATAAAATTTCAAACACTCAAATGCTCAGAGCAGGAAGATAACTGACATTAATTACAAACCATCTTCCTGTGGCAATTCCCATCTGGAAAAACTATAAATTATATACCAGTATACTTCCTTATTTTAATAGGTATCTGCCTATTCCCTTGTGAACAAAACCCTATGATAGGTATCACCCCTCATGGACGGTGGTCCTACCCCACAGTTTCAGGATAAATCCTGAGTAGTTTCACTCTAAACCCATGAGGAAATACTGTTCCGGTTCCTTTGGCAATGACTGTGATGCCAAAGTGCATGTGTGTGAAGCACAACATTCTGGCCAGAGACATGGGGAAATCAGCTATGGAGCTCCCTGGAAAGGCTTCCTTTCTCTGAACAGGAGGCACTAGAAGAGACGGTCACCTGTGTCTTCCGCTTCTTGTCAGGACCAGAAGAGTTGCAGCCATCTTGCAACATGAAGGGTGCTACCCTGAAGACAAGGCCAGCATGCTGAGAACAGTAGTCTGGAAAGATGATATCCCTGAGCTACTGAATTACTGTATTTCACTGGATTCTAAGATACACATTTTCTCTCCACATTTAATCATCTCTGAAATCGGATGTGCTTTATAATCAATAGTATGTTAGAGTTTAACTGACAGATTTTTATTTCATAGTGGAACATAAAATAAGGGTGCATCTTACAGATTTGATTAAATATATTACAACTCCCAGAGCTGCCCCACCTTGGAACTTCTTGTTATAATAAATTGTCTTGTTACAAATAAGTTGTCCTATTGTTTAAGTTATTATACTGGGGTTTCTGATACTTGTGGAGGAAAGGTACCAGGCTTAACTGATATGCAAATCAAACAGGAATAACCTGAGGCTCCTGTGTCATAATGAGCCAACATTCTGATTATCTCATCTTACCACGTTATAACTACTACTACTGGGCTGAGTTTTAATGACCCTAGGACATACGGGATATGTGATTATATGTAACCATATAGGTAGGATTTTTATAGTGACAAGGGGACCTGGAGATCACCTAGTTTAATTCACTCATTTAAGAGATGAGAAAACTCAGCCCAAGGAGAAGTGACCTGCCCAAAGATGCAGAGCAGGTCAATAACAGAGCTAGGACAGAATTTGGGAGTCTAGACTGTGAGCTCTGGGTTGTCCATTATACCTACCGGAGGCTCCTCTGCCCATTTACCTGAAAATGTAGCATGAGAAAGAACAATGTAGTTAACAGAGGGTTACATTTAACCTTTTACTGTAAATTCTCCTCCCAATTCATCTCGTAGGCATTATTTTTGCACTGGATGCTTTCTCTTCATTTCAGCTATGTTCCAATGACCATCTCCCTTTGTCCCTTCACTAGTTACTGCATTTGCAATCATTTTCTTGATGGTGTTTTTCTAGATTTCCCCCTACCCCCACCCCATCCCACCCCACCCCACCCCATCTATCATCAGTTCAGAAGGGCATATGCATTTTTTAAGACCAACAAATCCAGAAGGTGCAACGGAGTAATTGTATAGACCACCATGGAGAATCTTGTTACTCGGGTGTAAAAGCCCGGGTAGGAGTGGGTGTTCAACAGAACTTAACTAATTTTTTAATCTGGTATGCCAGGTTCTAAGTTTAATGTTCATCTATTTTCACTTTGACCTTTCAGCCAACGTAAAATCATAAAGAGAAACTTACTTTGTAGTCATTTGTAAAACTTGTTTTGGTTACTGCTATTTTTTCCCCCTTTAAATACGTGATTTGGAGAAGGTTTTGCTGAATACTCAAGTAAAGTTTTAATGATATCTTGGAGCCAATGTTTTTTAAAAGGAATATATCTCTAATTTTATAACCAAATAAATGGCAGTTTAGTATTATATCCCTAATATGAGAAATTCACTAACTGTTAAATATTATAAACAGTCATCTCTCTTTGCTACAAAAAATATGTAAGAATTTGGTTAATGGGCCATCTAGACCATGTTACTCTTCCTTTAACCTTGCAGGCCAACCCCCTTGCTAATTAACACCTTCAACAGATAGTGAGCAAAATCAGAGACAGCAGTTTTGCTACATGCTAGAAAACCAAGGAAAGAACTGAGAGAAAAGAAAGGAGACTAAAATCAATGGCTTCAGGGAAGTAGTTTGGTAAAGTCCTGAGTTCTGATTCAGTTTCTGCTTCTAAATAAACTAGCTTCATAAAGTTTGAGCAAATCTCATCATCTCTCTGAGTTTCAGTTTCCTGATTTAAAAAAAAAAAAGGTAGCAAGGGGCTAGAGTCATTCATTCTTTCAACATTTACGGCATCCCTATACAGTGATAAGTGCTGGTGGGACAAAGATGAACAAGACATAATTCCGCCCTCAAAGAGTTCACAGGTTAGAGAGGCAAACAGAAATATAAACCTACAAGATAAGGAATTACAAAGACAGAGGGCATAGGGCATAATGAGAATACAGAAGATATCTTTGGGACATAGGCTATAAGGAACCGGAAGGATCCCACTAAAAGTAAGTTGAGAAAAAAAGGAGAGTGGCAACGTGAGGTAGGCAAGCTGTCCAAGAAGGGAGCATGCGGGCAGAGAGAAAATGACTGGTGGAGTCAATAATTATCATTTCCAGTAGAGAGAAGGCTCTATAAAAATCAGAGTTATAGAGAGGAATGAAGAGTCCTTAGAACTAGATAAGTCCAACTCCTCAGTCCACAATTAGTCCAGTTAAAAGTGAGGAAACTGAGGTGAACTAAAGTCAGGTGGGCTCAGTCACCTGCCTAAATTCTGAGAGCCCAGAATGAACCCAGCCTCTTGACTCTCACTCAATTGAAGAACCTTATCACACTCCAGCTCTAAAATGTTATGATGCTAGAGATTTAGTTATCCTCGCCATTACACTAATCAGCTGATAAATTATGCTCGTAAAATCAAAGGCCAAGGAAAAAAGAGAAAAATGAAAACAGCCATTGAGCAGTGAGTGTATTCAGTGTTTCTTAAACTGATATAAGTGATGGGATTATTCTCAGGTTCATGAGTGCTAGTCCTGTAACCAAATGTGAAGAACAAATGTGATCACTAATCCAATCTTCCATTACTGACAGGCCTTGCCCATGAATTAAAACCAATCCTGTGGAGAAAGATGAGGCAATTTAGGGAAGTTAGCAAAGAAATATCTTCAAACTCTTTTTTCTTCCTTGACAAGCTGAACTTTTGACCGATTTGCTCCATCACTTGCTTTCAAAAAATCTGTAAATATAAACTGTTCACAGTGATTAAGGAAACAGCTACCAGAAGACATCCAACCAAAAAAACAAATGAGCACAGCAATAAACTGAGTTGGTTCTGTCTCTAATCAGCAATGCTATTATCTAATCAGGTAAGACTGAAAAACAGATCATTATGCTTTAAGAACACTACAACCACAAAAAGAGGCCTGCCCCTTTTCTGCTCTCTCAAACCCTGATCACAACACAGTTATTTCAATATTCAACTTGCAGGAGCCCCATTTAAACAGGAAAAGCACTAATTGGGACTCTAGTAGCAGCTGTCCTACTTTGATGTCTGTTACAAAGATGAACTTGAGCAGAATTCTTTATGGCCCTGCCAAGCCAGTGAGTCAGGAAGGTTAACCCTTAAACCACTTGTTATTCCAGACACGGTTTTTGGTTATCTTATCCAAAAGCTGCTTCTGCAGAAACACTTGACAGTACACATGTAACAAACCTCTGCCTGGGTCCCCTACACACAGCAGTAACTATAACAGAGCAGTCATGTGGCAGCCAAACTTCTGCTGGCAAATAAGGAAGCAGCAACTCTAGAATGAAAAACAGGTGAAAGCCTGGTTTGCTGAAAACAGTTCACTGTACAGAAAGTTAGACGATTTGGGGTCTAGCTGCCACTATGCCATACTCCTGTGGCCTTGGACAATCTTTCTGGGCCTCAGTTTCCTCATATGTAAGAGTTGGTCGAGATGATTACTGAGGAGTGTTTCAACTCTGATATCTAAAGGTTTGACTGGTGTTGATGGCTTTCATTTCTTTCTTTTTTTAAAAAAAAAAAAGAAAACCAGAACCCACTGTTTAACTAGAATCATATGTTGTTGCTGTTAGGTGCAGTCCAATTGGCTGCAATTTATAGAGATCTTAGGTGTAACAGAACAAAACCTTGCCCAGTCCTATGCTACCCTCACAATCGTTGCTATGTTTGAGCCCATTGTTGCAACCACTGTGTCAATCCATCTCATCGAGGGTTGCCCTCTTTTTCACTGACCTTCCACTTTACCAACTGTCTTAAGCTAGGTTCTCTAGAGGAGCAAAACCTGTCAAGCATATACATAAATATATATATAGAGAGATTTATTTCAAGAGAATGGCTCACACAGTTATGGAGGCTGGCAAGCCCCAAATCCGAAGTTCAGGCATCAGGCTGGAGGCTTCTCCTGACTCACGTGGTTGCAGTGGCTGACAAACCCAAAAACAGCAGATCAGGTGGAAGGCTGCTGGCTGGTGGGATTGTGGGAGCTGGCGAATCTCAAAATTTGCAGGTCAGGCGGCTGGCTGCTGAAAAACTGGAGGTCAGAAGCTGATGAGCTGCATGCAGGATCGAGAGAGAGTGAGCTTTGCCAGAACATCCATATATATTCACTGCAGGCCACATCCCCAAGGAAATGTCCCTTTCAAATGGTTGGCTGCTCACATCAGATAACAAAATGGAGGATGATTACATAATATTTGCCAAACCACTGAGATTCATGGCCTAGCCAAGTTGACATATAACATTAACCATTACACCAAGGACGATGTCCGTGATGGTTAAGATTGTGTGTCAACTTGGCTGGGCCATTATTCTCAGTGTTTACATGTGATCACTGCCATGATGGAATCTGCTGTGCGTAGCCAATCAGTTGAAAGGGAGTTCCTTGGGGGTGTGGCCTGCATCTGATTATAGCAGACATTCTGGCTTTTTGCTTGCTCTGGATCCTGTGGCCTCCTGTTTATCTGACCTCCAGTTCTTGAGATTTGAGCTATCAGATTATCTGCCAATCTTGGGATTCATCTATCTTCACAGCCTGTGAGCCAGAACCCTGCTCTCTGATCTGCCAGTCTTGGGTTCGCCAGCCCCTGCAGCTACGTGAATCCAGGAGAAGTCTTGCGGTCTTGCCTGCCAATCTTGGGATTCGTCAATCTTACAGCCTGTAAGCCGGAGCCCTCCTCTCTGACCTGCCGATCTTGCGTTCGCCAGCCCCTGCAGCTACATGAATTGAGAAAGGCCTCCATCCTCATCCACGGACTTAGGACATTTCAGCCTCTACAATAGCATGAGCTGTCTCCTTGATATAAATCTCTCTTTATATGTATTTATACGCTTTACTGTTTTGTTTCTCTAGAGAACCCACACTAAGACAATGTCTTTCTCCAGTGATTGGTCCCTCCTGATAACACATCCAAAGCAAGTGAGACAAAGTCTCGCCACCCTCACTTCTAAGGAGCATTCTGGCTGAACTTCCTCCAAGATAAATTTGTTTGTTCTTCTGGCAGTCCATGGTATACTCATATTCTTCGCCAACACCACAATTCAAATGCGTCAAAATTCCTTTTCAGTCTTCCTTTCTCATTGTTCAGCCTTCACATGCTAAAGAGCCAACTGAAAATACCATTGCTTGAGTAAGGCACACCTTAGTCATCACAGTGCTTTTTAACACTTTAAAGGGGTCTTTTGCAGCAGATTTGCCCAATGCAATACACTGTTTGATTTCTTGACTGCTGCTTCCATAAGCATTGATTGTGGACCCAAGAAGAATGAAACTCTTGACAATTTCCATTTCCTTGCCACTTATCATGATGTTGTTTATTGGCCCAGTTTTACAGACGCTATAAAAAGAGTAGCTGACCAGCTTTGGGAGTGGGAATGGAATGCAAACCATTAGATTTCTCCCTTTTGAGGTACCCCTGGTGATTCTCCACAGGAGGGATCCAAGGGAGACATCTGAAAACCAAGGTTGGGACAACCAGATTTATCCAGCCTGGTCCCAAGACCAGCTCTCCAGGCAATGTGAACCAGTTTGCTATGCTGGCTGGCCTGTAGAAAAGGCCTTTTCAGCCTCCCTGAGAGCTGTGTATGGATCTCTTGCGAGGGTTCTATACCACAACACGTCTATCAGTCCTCCACCCCTCACCCCCAGCATTAAGACCTCTCTAGGCCCATGAAAAGGGCCCAAGTCATCTCAAAACTGACGGTTACTACCAAAAAAATACAAATGATTTTTAAATTTAATTTAAAAAATATTTATTAAAAAATTGAAGGGTACTAAAGAACCAATTCTATTTTGAAATCTGGTAAATAAATCAAGCAATGCCTGTCCTATATAAATTATGGAGCCCTGGTGGCACACTGGTTAAGAGCTCAGTTGCCAACCAGAAGATCAGCAGTTCAAAGCCACCAGCCACTCCTTGGAAACTGTATAGGGCAGTTCCACTCTGTCCTATGGGGTCCCTATGAGTCAAAATCAACTCAACGGCAAAGGGTTTGGTTTTGGTGGCACAGTGGTTGACAGCTTGGCTGCTAACCAAAAGGTCGGCAGTTCAAATCCACCAGCTGCTCCTTGGAAACCCTATGAGGTCGTTCTACTCTGTCCTATAGGGTCTCTATGAGTTGGAATCGACTCGACAGCAATGGGTTTTATATAAATCACAGCACTGCATAATCAAATAGTTGATATGAGGAAGTTTTTCTTTACAGAAGCATCCCAGCTAATAGGTGAACAAGGAATGATAACATTAATACAGCACCAGTCTATACTCTAATGAATCTAGACATTGAGAATAAACAGCTGCTAACATCATCAAAAAGAGAAGACAACCAGACATTTTGTGCTTCCTGACAGAACACAATTACCACCTATGAAGTAGCCCTGTCAAAACAAACAAGCAAATCAAACATGACTCTGATCAAGCTTCTAGATCCAACTATCAATTTATAGTAAATACAGAGGACAGAGAAATGTTTAACGAAACCATGAGGATGCAATCAGCAAAATCCAGGCTATGGAAAACTCTACAGAAAAAAACAACCTGGTTTCTCTAATAATAACAACATTGAAAGAGAGGAAAAAAAGAGGAAGAGAGAGATATGGAGGGGAAAACTATATATTAAAAGACTTATGAACAATCGCAAAGTGTGGGATTTATTTGGATCCTGATTCAAACAGTTTAAAAAAAAAAAAAAAAAAGAATTTATGACACCTACAAGAAGACTAGAAATTTGAACACTTACTGGATATCTGATGTTATGAAACTACTACTAGTTTTATTTCAGGTGGGATAATAATGTTGCAGTTATGTTTTTTAAAAAAGTCTTTATACTTTAGAGATACATACAGAAATATACATGGATAAAATATGATGTTTCAGATTTGCTTCAAAATGAGAGGTTGATAGTTGCTGGGGAACACATTAGTTCATTACACTATTGTGTCTACCTTCATGTATGTTCAAAAAAAATTAAAAGAAAAAATAAAAAAGACTGTCCCACATACGGCTGCACCCTACCCTGACATATAACTCTACATTACTGCGCTGGAGTTTCAGCAGAATGAGACACACTACTCTTCAGAACAATCAGATCCAAATGAAACATCTCAAATGTCCAATTCAGAATCTCAGCTCAAACCTCAACTATTTCTTTAAATGGTTTTAGTCTGCAAATTGCTAAAAAGTACAAATTTATCACCAACAAGAAAATCACTGTTTCTTGAGAAATATGTGTGTGTGTGTGTGTGTACAATGTGTGTGTGAAAATGGTGGGTGGAGGGGAGAGGAGAGAAAGTAAGTTGCCACTTAACAAGAGCAGTAGCTCTAAGCACTAAACTGCTTTAGAAATGAATCAGTCACCCCAGTTCATTAAATATCAAATGCTGGACTGGGCAAAATTTTTCCTCTCATTCAAAGAACACCTGATTTTTGACCCCAAAACATGGACTACTGCAATCAGCAGAAGGCTTCAATGATTGAGAGATTCTAGTATTTAGGAGAGCTGAAAACAGACTGGCACGTACCAGCTCATGCACACAGCAAGCGATTTCACATGTCTGCACTTTAGCTTTCCATAAAATAAATAGGACCTTAGGGTAAAAAGGTAAGGGGTACAAAATAATACAACACTCTTCACTTATCAGGACGAATCTGACAGTAGATGGTTATGCTTTCCAATCAGTTCTTAAAAATAAGTGCACAATATTCAATCCTTTTGTGAAGAATTCTAGTCTTCCTTGAAAACTCTCTCTTTAAAACAGGTTTTGACTGTTCAACAGAAAAGCTATATAGAAACATTAGCCTGCCTAGTCCCATTTAAAAAATTAAAAAGACACAGGAATGTCTAGCTTTAACCACTTCACTGCTGCTAAGGAGAACCTTCTTAGTTCAATGAATTCTGACACTTCTCAGTAGACAGCGGTCAGCACAGACACGATTTAATTCCTTATTAGTGGAAGAAAGAGTTCAGTGGAGCAGATTAGGAAATAAAACCCTGAAGGAAGTCTGTCACCCAAAATTTCTGACAGATTTGCACATTTTTAAAAAATACTTTATTGTGTTTTTGGAAGAAATTTACACAGCAAATTAGATTTTCATTTAACAATTTCTATATATATTATTCAGGAGCCCTGGTGGTGCAATGGTTAAAGTGGCTGCTAACTGACAGGTTGGCGGTTCGAATCCAC
This sequence comes from Dugong dugon, assembly GCA_030035585.1. NCBI lineage: Eukaryota > Metazoa > Chordata > Mammalia > Sirenia > Dugongidae > Dugong > Dugong dugon. The sequence continues at coordinate 76,594,025 of CM057471.1, forward strand.
TAGTTGCTCCTTGGGAGAAAGATGTGGCAGTCTGCTTCTGTAAAGATTATAGCCTTGGCATCTGTATGGGGCAGCTCTACTCTGTCCTACAGTGTCACTATCAGTCAGAATTGACTAAATGGCAGTGGGTTTGGTTTTGGATGGTATACATATTATTCAGTGACATTGGTTACACTTTTCACAATGTGTCAGCATTCTCATTATTTCCATTCTGATTGTTCTGTTTCCATTAATCTGGCTTCCTTGTCCCCCCTTTTCTTCACATCTTTGGTCTAGGATAGATGTTGACCTTAGGTCTAATTTAGATGATTGTTTAGAGAAGCACAGTACTCACAGGTGATATCATTTATTTTATGAGCCACTCTATCTTTTGGTTAATAGGTGACCACTGGGAGTGGTTTGAGTTCCAAGCTTAAAGGGTATCCCAGGGCGATAGTCTCAGGGGTTCCTCTAGTCTCTACTGGTCCAGTAAGTCTGGCCTTTTTTTTAGGAATTTGAGTTATAGTCTACATTTTTCTCCCATTCTATCTAGGACTAACTATTGTTTCCCTGGTTGGAATGGTTGGTAGTAGTCACCGGGCATCATCTAGTTCTTCTGTTCTCAAGGTAGGTGAGGCCGTGGTTCATGTAGACTATTAGTCCTGTAGACTAGTTTCTGCTTTGAGTCTCTGGTTTTCTTCTTTCTCTTTTGCTCCAGATACACAGAAATCAATAGTTGTATCTTAAATGGCCGCTCACAAGCTTTTAAGACCTCAGATGCTACTCACCAAACTAGGATGTAGAACATTATCTTTGTGAGCTATGTTATGCCAATTGACCGAGTTGACTCCTGAGACTACGGTCCTAAACCCTCAAAACCCAGTAACCCAACCTGCAAGGAGTTTGGTTATGTCTAGGAAGTATCCATAACTGTGTCCCCTATGTGCTTTATTTTATATATGAATATATATTTAGCATACACAATATGTATGTACATTTGCTTACAGAAAAACCTATACATGCATACACATATATTCATATGTGCTTACCTATACATATATAAGCATAGATATCTACCTATGTAACCACTAACATATTTTTTTCATTGTTAATACTGTTGTTGCAGAACTGTATATGTTGTGGCTTTAACCAAAATTGTCCCTTAGTTTTGTGCACTTCTTAGTGTTATCATTTACCTTGATCAAGCTGTACTGACTTCACCCTTATTCAGTATTGCCTTACCCATCACCCAAACTGACAAATGTCTACTATCTAGAAAGTCATCACACCTCTTCATCCCTGGTAACCACCAAAGAGTAGGTGTGCACGTGTATACACACACACACACACACACACACACACACACACACACACACACACACACCCCTATATATATACATACCTATATACATATATATACCTATTCTTGTCTTCTTATAATAGTAGATCATACAGTATTTGTCTTTTTGTGATTGACTTATTTCACCCAACGTGATATCCTTCAGATTCATCCATGTTACTATGTATTTTGAGAACTCATCATTATTCTTCATGACTGCATAGTATTCCATTGAGTGCATGTACCACTGTTTATCTATTCATCTGTTGATGGGCACATAGGTTGTTTTCATCTTTTTGCTATTGTGAACAATGCTGCAAGGAACATAGGTGTGTGTATGTCTATTCATGTCAGTAGTTTTAGTTCTTTAGGACACAGGAATACTTCAAAGATACTGCAGGTTTGGTTCCAGACCAATGCAATAAAGTGAAAATTGCAATAAAGCCAGTCACATGAATTTTTTGGTTTCCCAGTGCACATAAAAGTTATGTTCACACTACACTGCAGTCTATTAACTGTGCAATAGCATTATGTCTCAAGAAAAAATGTACATTCCTTGATTAAAAAAATACTTTATTGCTAAAAAATGCTAACCATCATCTGACCCTTCAGTGAGTCATAATCTTTCTGCTAGTGGAGGGTCTTGCCTCAGTGCTGATGGCTGCTGACTGATCAAGGTGGTAGTTGCTGAAGGTTGGGGTGGCTGTGGCAATTTCTTAAAATAAGACAACAATGAAGTTTGCCATATCGACTGACTCTTCCTTTCATGAAAGATTTCTTTGTAGCATGCGATGCTGTTTGACAGCATTTTACCCACAGTAGAACTTCTTTCAAAATTGGAGTCAATCCTCTCAAAACCTGCTGCTGCTTTATCAACTAAGTTTACATAACATTCTAAATCCTCTGTCGTCATTTCAACAACGTTCACAGCATCTTCACCAGGAGTAGATTCCATCTCAAGAAACCACTTTCTTTGCTCATCCATTAAGAAGCAACTCTTAATCCGTTCAAGTTTTATCATGAGACTGCAGCAGTTTGGTCACATCTTCAGGCTCCACTTCTAATTCCAGTTCTCTTGCTATTTTCACCACATCTGCAGTCACTTCCTCGCTGAAGTCTTGAACCTCTCAAAGTCATCCATGAGGGCTAGAATCAACTTCCTCCAAACTCCTGTTAATGTTGATAGTTTGACCTCCTCCCACGAATCACGACTGTTCTTAACGGCATCTAGAATGGTGAGTTCTTTCAGAAGGTTTTCAATTTACCTTGCGCAGATCCATCAGAGGAGTCACTATGTATGGCAGCTACAGTCTTACGAAATGTATTTCTTAAAAAAATAAGACTTCAAAGTCAAAATTACTTCTTGATCCATGGGCTACAGAATGGACGCTGGGTTAGCAGTCACGAAAATAGCATTAATCTCCTTGTATATCTCCATCAGAGTTCCTGGGTGACTAGGTACACTAGCAATGAGCAGTAATATTTTGAAAGGAATCTTTTTTTCCGAGCAGTAGGTCTCAACAGAGGCTTAAAATATTCAGTAAACCATGCTGTAAACAGATGTGCTGTCATCCAGGCTTTGTGCTTCCATTTACAGAGCACAGGCAGAAGAGATTTATCATAATTCTTAAGGGCCCTAGGATCTTCAAATGGTAAATGAGTACTGGCTTCAACTTAGAAGTCATCAGCTGCATTAGCCCCTGACAAGAGTTATCCTGTCCTTTGAAGCTTTGAAGCCAGGCATTGACTTCTCCATTCTAGCTATGAAAGTCCTAGATGGTATCTTCTTCCAATATAAAGCTGTTTAGTCTACACTGAAAATCTGTTGTTTACTGTAGCCACCTTCATCAATTATCTTAGCTAGATCTTCTGTATAACTTGCTGCAGCTTCTACGACAGCACATGCTGTTTCACCTTGCACTTTTATGTTACAGACAAGGTTTCTTTCCTTAAACCTCATGAACCAATCTCTGCTAGCTTCAAACTTTTCTTCTGCAGCTTCCTCACCTCTCTCAGCCTCACAGAATTGAAGAGAATTAGGGCCTTGCTGTGGATTAGGCTTTGGCTTAAAGGAAGGTTGTGGCTGGTCTGATCTTCTATCCAGACCACTAAAACTTTCTCCGTATCAGCAATATGGCTGTTTTGCTTTCTTGTGATTCGTGTTCACTGGAACAGCACTTGTAATTTCCTTCAAGAACTTTTCCTTTGCATTCACAACTTGGCTAACGGTTTGGTGCAAGAGGTCTAGCTTTCGGTCTATCTCTGCTTTCGATGTGCCTTTCTCACTAAGCTTAATCATTGCTAGCTTTTGATTTAAAGTGAAAGAGGTACAGCTCTTCCTTTCACTTGAGCACTGTAGGGTTATTAATTGGCCTAATTTCAATACTGTTGGGTTTCAGGGAACAAGGAAGCCCAAGAAGAGGGAGAGAGACAGGGAAACGGCTGGACAGTACAGCAGTCAGAATGCACACATTTATCAATTAAGTTCGCTGTCTTATATGGGCATGGTTCATGGTGCCCCAAAACAATTACGATAGTAACATCAAAGATCACTGATCACAGATCATCACAACAGATATAATAACGAAAAAGTTTGAAATATTTCGAGAATTACCAAAATATGACACAGAGACACAAAGCGAGCATGTGATCTTGGAAAAATGATGCTAAGACACTTGCTCCATGCAGGGTTGCTACAAACCTTCCATTTGTAAAGAACGCAGTATCTGCGAAGCACAATAAAGCGAGGTATGCCTGTATATACCTAGGAGTGGGATTGCTGGATCACAGGGTATTTCTAAGAATTTGCAAATTTTAAAACCGAGGATTAAACCACAGTTTGTTTGTTTTTTACCAGAAATCATCCTAGCTTTCTTTATCAAGAGCTCAATCTGGATGAGGGTATCATTTCTTGAAGCAGCAGGACTCCTAATTGCAACGAATACCACCACCAAAATTGTTACCCAAAATATAAATATGATTTCAGAGTGTTGGCTAGGACCCACATTTTGTAACTATGTGAAACAATTTCACATCTTGTACAGATATTTGTTCATTCACAGCAATTGTTGCAAGTTTTAAGGAAAACCATTATTTATCTTGGCTAAATTACAACAAATCACATACTTCTAATTTTGCACAGGGTGATGGCTACAGACGTTTTCCTTCAAAATTGGCATAAGACATACTTAAAGCTCCAAGGAGTCTGGGCCCATGTGCTGAAATGAAATTTAAAATATGATCTCTGATAATGAAGGGAAGTTAAACATGTAAGAAAATGCAGATTGTCCAAAATTCCTTTCTCCCTCAGTTTATTTACATTTAATATGTGGCCATTCATGAGAAACAATAACTGATCCAAGCCTCATGATTCTTCCTTTATCAACTATCCCAGGAGGATCATGAGGGGCTCATATAACTTACAATCTGGTCGTTAATGCTGATTTGCATCCACAAAGCAGGGAAGCGATTTACCACACTGACACAATCACAGAGCAAAGCTAAGAAATGAGGAAGGAAGAGTATGGTCAGCTGTGTAGGACCAGAGTCATTATACTTCCACCCAAAGGCAGCAAGAGGAGCAAGGGAAGAAGGGCACACTGTGGGCAAGGAATTAACACCATCTTTCTAACAACTCATAAGGAGCGCTGGTGGCGCAATGGCTAAGTGCGCGCAGAGTTGCAATGGACTGCACAGCAACGGGTTTTTTTGTTTGTTTGCTTTTGGTTTCTAACAACAATGTGCCTTCAGATTTCCAATTAAATTAGACGATTTTATTTTGAGGAGAAAGCATCTGGGGAAAGGCACTTACTACACCTTGCCCCATGTCCCTTAAAAATAAATAAATAACAGTAGTAGTAGTTACGGTTTACTGCACACTTACGTTCTTACACGTGTGGTATAGTCTGTTACATTGATGGCCCCCAACGGAACATGCCTCCCAGTACTTATGCCCTTGTGTAGTCCCCTCCCCTTGAATCTTTTGACTTGCTTTAACCAATAAAATGTGGCAGAGTTGACACTGTACCAGTTCTGGGCCTAGCCTTAAGAAAGTTTGGCAGCTTTCACTTTTGCCCTCCTGAGAGCCCTGAACTGCCATGTAAGTAGTTTAGCTACTCTGCAGGAGAGATCACGTGGACAGGCCACATACAGTGGGACAGACTACATGGAAAGCGGATCCTAGGTAAGTCCGCCCACAATCAACCAACTAGCTGAATGTAGCTCCATAAGTGATCACTGGCAAGACCAGCAGAAGAACCGTCCAGCTGTACCCAGCCCAGACTGTAGAATCATGAGTAAATAAAATGTTTGCTGTTTTAAGCCACTGGGTTTTGGCATGATTTGCTACGGAGCAAAAGACAACTGATTCAACATTATCTTATTTAAATGATCACAACAACCCATGAATGAGGTAGATACTATTTTCACCATTTTACAGATGGGAAAACAGTTTACAAGTAACTTGGTGCCACAGCTACTAGGAAGAGAGGCAGACTTTAAACCCTGGGAATCTGACACTAAAAACCAGACCTCTAAATCAGGGCTTGGCAAACTTTTTTTTTTAAAGGGCCAGAGGTAAGTATTTTAGGCTTTCAGGTCACATGATCTCCATCGAAACTACTCATCTCTGTGCTGCTGTAGCACAAAAATAGCCATAGAAAATATATACACAAATGGGTGTGGCTGTGTTCAAATAAAACTTTATTTATAAAAACAGGTGGTGGGCCAGCAGCCTCTGGTTTGCCAACCAGTGCTCCAAGTCAAAGGAGTCCTGGTAGTACAGTAGTTAAGCACTTGGCTGCTAACTGAAAGGTCAGTGATTTGAACCCACCAGCTGCTCTGTGGAAGAAAGATGTGACAGTCTGCCTCCATGAAGACTACAGCCTTGGAAACCCTACGGGGCAGTTCTACTCTGTCCTACACGGTCACTGAAAGCTGGAATCCACTTGAGGGCAACGGGTTTTGGCTCTAAGTAAGTGTTTCTCCAACTTCAATGTGCATCTTAATCACTTGGGGATTTTGTTAAAATGAAGACTCTCATTCAGTAAATCGAGGTTTAGAGATTCTTCATTTCTAGAGAGCTCCTAGGTGATCATACTGCTGATTCATAGACCACACTTTGACTTATGACACTTAGAGTTGTCTAAAATAATTAGTGAACATCACCAGACATAATACTAATCACTTTCCATACTTCCTCTCACTTTACACTTGTAACAACCATACTAGACAACTTTTACTTTTATCTCCATTTTACAGACGAGGAAACTGAGTTTTTAAAGGAGTCACACAGGCCAGATCTTCTAAGCAAGAAAAGCTATTATGGATTTTTCCTTGCTACATGGCTCCTGATATTGTACTTTGATATAACTCACTCAGTCTCTTCTTAATGTCCCCAAGTATCACATAAGAAGGGAAATTTTTAGTCAGTCACAAGAGGACAAATATTGTATAAGACTACTATTATAAGAACTACTCAAGAAAAGGTTTAAACACAGAAGAAAACATTCTTTGACGGTTACGAGTGTGGAGAGGGAAGGAGGGGGTATTCACTAGCTAGACAGTAGACAAGAATTATCTTAGGTGAAGGGAAGGGCAACACACACTACAGAGGAAGTCAGCACAACTGGACTAAACCAAACCTAAGAAGTTTCCTGAATACAACCAAACACTTCAAGGGAAAGAGCAACAGGGGCGGTGGTCTGGGGATCATGGGACATCTAGGTCAATTGGCATAATGAAGTTTATTAAGAAAATGTTCTGCATCCCACTTTGGTGAGCGGTGTCTGGGGTCTTAAAAGCTAGCGAACGGCCATCTAAGATCCATCAATTGGTCCCAACCTGTCTGGAGCAAACGAAAATGAAGAACACCATGGACACAAGGAAGCATTAGCCCGAGACAGAAAGGGCCACGTAAACCAGAGACTTTACCAGCCTGAGACCAGAAGAACTAGATGGTGCCTGGCAATGACCACCCTGACAGGGAACACAACAGAGAGTCCCTGATGGAGGAGAAAAGGGGGGTGCAGAACTCAAATTCTAGTAAAAAGACCAGACTTAATGGTTTGTTGAGACTGGAGGGACCCCAGAAGACATGGCCCCCAGACTCTCTGTTAGCCCAAAACTAAAACCATTCCTGAGGCCAACTCTTCAGAAAAAGATTAGACTGGACTATAAGATATAAAATGATACTTGTAAAGAGTGTGCTTCTTAGCTCAAGTAGATACTTGAGACTAAATGGGCAGCTCCTGTCCAGAGGCGAGATGAGAAGGTAGAGAGGGTCAGGAGCTGGCTGAATGGACACAGGAAATCCGGGATGGAAAGGAGGAGTGTGCTGTCACAGAGAGCAACTAGAGTCACATAACAATGTATGTATAAATTTTTGTATGAGAGACTAACTTGAACTGTAAACTGTCACTTAAAGCACAATAAAAAAAAAAGGAAATTTTTAAGACATTTATGTAAAACTTAAAGAAAAACAGCCAACCTGCCAAGCAAAATGTCTCATTTCTTAGTTATGCTGCAAACTTTTCCCTCACTAAATAGGTACTGTTAATTGTTTGGGAAAATTCTCCTTTTATTTCAGCAGTTGCTCCTATTTCAAAGGCTGCCTGTAATACTTTACAAAACTGGCTTTGACTTTGGTGCAAGACAAATATATGGAAGTTTGTTACTACATTAAACCTAGATGTCCCTCTTCCAGTCATTAACAATGAATATTTTTAGCATTTAAAAATGTGTATCTCAGACAGATATGTAAATATTTAGCACCATCCTTTTGAGACTGTTAAGCTTTCATTTTCAATCATGTAGAGGTATGCACTTTCATTAATAGTCTAATTATATCATATTTTCATTCCACACAATATTTTTGCTTCTATATTTGAAATAATTGAATTCATTTCTGCTAATAAATGTTCTAAAAGGATATTTTAATAATTAAAATTAGCATATATTGTATCCCTCAAAATAATGTATAAAACATGAATTATTATTTATATTACACCAAGGCAAAACTGCCCACGATCAGGAACTTGGCTCAAGGTGACATATCAGGTTAAATTCCTCACGCTGCTCCAGCTGATTCAGCTATGCTTAATCAGTGCCAGTTTTTTACCTCTACTCTCAAGAATAAGTCCAAACACTGCCACGTGGCGTTCAAGATCCCAATTCGTCTATACAAGCTTACAGTCCATTGCTCCCCATTCCTCTGCATTCCCTCTGTCTAAAACACTTTACAAGCTTATAGATCCAGAGACCTACATGGCTGACGCTTTCCTCACATTTGCTCAAATGTCACCACCTCAATGAAGTCTCCCCTGACCATTCTTTAAATCGCAACCAACCTACCACAAGCTCAGCTCTCCCAGTTCTTCCTATCGTGCTCCAGTTTTCCACCCAAAGCACTAATAACCTTCTAACATTCTATACAGAGCCTTGGTGGCGCAGTGGTTATTTATCATGTTTACTGTTATCCACAGGAGCCCTGGTGGCACAGTGGTTAAGCACTTGGCTGCTAACCAAAAGGTTCGCAGTTTGAACCCACCCAGCAGCTCTGTGGGAGAAAGACCTGGTGATCCGCTCCAGCAAAGATTACAGCCTAGAAAACCCTATGGGGCAGTTCTACTTTGTCACATGGGATTGCTAAAAGGTTGAAAATTAACTAGACGGCACCTAACAACAATGTCACCCATACCCACTTTGCTGGATCTAAGCACCACAAGGGCAGGGGTCTTTATTTCGTTTACTGAAGCATTCCAAGCGCCAAGTGCTTGACATATAGCACACACTTAATAGATATGTGTTAAATATAGAGTGACAGGTTTGCCAGGCCATGGTGTAGGCACTGGGGCTATAGCAGTGAATGAGACAGAGTCCTTCTCTCACGGAGATTTTGGTCAAGTCACAAAAAAACCAAGATAACAAGTACATAAGAGAATAGCAGACAGTAATAAGTACTACAAAGGAAATTAAAAAGTGGTAAGATAGAGAGTGACTGGGAAAGTTATTTTAGATTGGGTGGTTAGAGAGGGCCTCTCTGAGGAAGTGATATTACAGCTGACAAACTAGAATACGGGCAGATATTATTTAAATCTTCTACATGCTTCCTTGTTTTTCTGTCTTCCTGATCTGTTGTGGGCTCCTAAGGTGAGTCACAGTCTCCTACTGCTAGGTTTTCGACCATTTCTCTGGCACTTGTGTCATTTATACAGTCTGTATTTGGGCCCCATGTTTATCTGTTATGGCCTCACTGTGGACTGTACACTCTATCAAGTTTTCCTTTACAGCCATTTATACCATATGCTTTGAACTCAACTTTATCTAGCATTTCTATTACAAGCCTAGTCTTCTTTCAGTTAGAAATGCTGAATCTGTCTTTGTCCAATATCCCTCGCATGTTGTATATACTTGGGCTTTATTTGCTGGACAGAGCTGAGTCCTTTTTCGTAATATATTTAATGATATTACAGATGTCTGATCTAAGTTTTGGGGCCCTGGTGGTGCAGTGGTTAAGCATTCGGCTACTAACAAAAAGGTCAGCAGTTTGAATCCACCAGCTGCTCCAAAGAAACCCTATGGGGCAGTTCTGTCCTATGGGGTAGCTATGAGTTGGAATCAACTTGACAGCAATGGGTTTTGGGGTTTTGGTCTAAATGTGGTCATCTTATTTTATGTGTTTAGCTATTAAATTTCCTTTGTTTTAAACCTTTTGTTTGCAATATAGTCCTTTTTTATTGTCTTGAGGGGTTGTACTGCATTTTTTTAAGCTGCTAGTGGTTTCCTTTCTAATTTTATATAATATACTTAAACTTCTATTTCTTGATGTTTAGATAATACTTCTAGCACCCAAATAAAATGAGAAAATTCATCCACCCAAACTCCTAATTCTGTTTGCTCTGTGAATATTTTTAAATTCTCGTATCTTACTACATTTGCTTCCTGGACTCTTATTCCTGACAATTATTTGGCCTTTGCTGCATACTTAAGCAGACCAATGGCTTTTCTATTATCCAGCACAATGTAAGCTAATGAATTCTTATATCCTTGGTGCCTAGAACAGGGCTTGGCATATAACAGGCAGTCAAAATTCGCTGAATGAATTAATGAACTTAGCTGATACCTTGATTCACTGGATTTTGTCATTGAGTAGTTCTTTTAAAGACAGGCCCATGTGTTCTCTATTCCTTGAGTTCATGCCTTTTTTCTTTTTTTTTTTTTGAAGAAGATGATGACTACTGTCATTAAACTTTAAACCTGGCTGAGTATAAAATTCTTGGGTCAAATATTCTTTCAAAATTTTGTGTTACTGCTCCACTGTCTCCTACTATTAAAATGAATGATGTGGAAAAGATTTGAAGTAATGAGTCTTGTGATCTTCTATGATACTTTCCCTGGTCACCAGTTTTCAAAGAAGTTAAGTCCTTTCCTTTGACTGACTGATGCTAGTGCTTCTTTCCTGGCTTTAACGTCTCTTTTGCTTCTTTCATTAAGTATACGAGCCGAGAGATTCCAAGGTAACTCTGTCATCTAACATAAAAGTCTCCAGAGCATCTATGTTTTATAAAAGTGCCACAGTCAGTGTTGAGAACCAGAGGCCTGACACAGAGACCAAACATTCAATCAGTTTTTTGAAACAGGGAATAAGCAAAGGCATGTAGGCGAGAATGAGCAGAAAGATGTGGGAATGAGCAATAGTCAGTTAGAAGTCTGATGTGATGGAAAATCAAGTCCCTGAACTAGCCCAGCAGAGTAATTTCCTCAATGGGGGAAAGGGGATAGGTGGGAATGTGGGGAGGCAGAATCTTGAGCTCTTTCCAAGGCTGCATTAAATTCAGAAAAACTCAACAGGTTCTGTCTTAAAGAAATCACCACCTCCCCCTAAATATCACACCTGACAATGCAAGAGATCAGAAAGTTTTCCTGATGATATTAAGCTGGTCTTTTAGATATGTCAAAGGCATTCTTATTTCTTGCAAATTTACTCAATTTTCTGTCTCCTCTTGCTTTCTGTTTACATTATCCCAACTGTCAGGAAGACAATATTTTGACACAATTAAAATGCTGTGGGCAGTCATGAAGAATTATGCGTGAAATCGGTCCCCTCCCTACTGGGATGAGTAGCAGAACTTCTCATTAATCTGGATTCCACTGAGGTAGTGGGAAAAGCAGTCACACCTAGGGTTCAGGAGACTGGAGTTTAAATACAGTTCATGTACTAGTTGTGTGCAAGTGACTACCCCTCCTCGGGCCTCCTGGCCACACAGTGAGAGCGCACCCTGAGGTGCCAGGCAGTAGAAAACTGTCTGAAAAGTTCACAGTTTGTGTCTATTAAGACATGGTCTGGGTTAGTTAACTTTTAGGTTCACAGCATTTCAAAAAATGAGCGAGGAAAATTATTTCTGTAAATAAGGCAGTAAAAAAGTAAAACAAAAATCACGATATTAAAGAGATAAAAATTATTAGCTTTTTCCTTTTTCACAATTCTCTAGCATAGTGGTTACTCATACTTTTTAATTTTAAAAAATGACAGTGTAAATATTGAGAAGATATTCTTTGCTAGCCCCTCAGATATGCTTATTTACCCAGGAATAGTGATTAAAGTATCCAGTATTATCTGTCCATTAAAGAAACCACTTACTTCACAAGCCTAGTTCTGAATAAGGATATTCAGAAGCTTGGGGAGGAAACGGGGCTACCTAAGTTTTTTAATTTTTTATTATTTCATTTAATCTTCATAACAACTATAAGGTGTATGTATTATTATCCCCATTTTGTAGATAAAGAAACTAAGGCTTACAGCAATTACATAAGTGGCTGATGTATACTAGAAAAGAAACGATTTATAATACTTAGAAAATATTCCATTTTTCAGATTTCACTAACACTGAGCTTCCCCTCAGCAAGACAATGAAGCAAGAAAATTGGTCTGTTTCTATTATTTTACCCGAATCGTCCCTCTTCGGACAACAGCATGAGTCCAGGATTTCCTGACCTTTCAAACCATCAAAATGTGTCTTAACAGGCCCAGCAGCAGGTTCTGTGGCTGCTAGTCACAGTCTGATATTATCCCTTTGTAGGTAAGATAGCTGTATTATTTTTAACTTTTTATTATGGAAATGTTCAAACATACCCAAAAACAGAGAGAACCACAGAATAAATTCCCGTACCAGTGAACTCTAGCAATTATCCATATTTTGCCATTCTGTTTTTTACGGTTTTTAAAATAAAACCCACTGCTGTCGAGTTGATTCTGACTCACAGCAATCCTCCAGGACAGAGTAGAACTGCCCAATAGGGTTTCCAAGGCTGTACATGTTTACGGAAGCAGATTGTCACATCTTTTTCCCACGGAGTGGCTAGTGGTTCAAACTGCTGATCTTTTGGTTAGCAGCCGAGCGCTTTAACCACTGTGCCACCAGGGCTCCTAACACAAATCCCAGACATCGTACCAATTCACCTATAACCTACTTCAGCATAATACAGTTGTATTTTAACATAAGCCATTAGGAAGCAATATATTCACCTGTATACTAATTGAACTAACAACATCTTGCTCAAAATTGACTACTCACCAGATAGTCTAACCTCAGCTAGCAACCAAGGCATTCCAAATTCAGGCAAGCCCTCCCATACTGCTGCCTACACATAAAGTAGGCTGTTTAGTACCCTTCCAACCCACACAGAACTAGTCCCACCTCTGATCATCCTCAAGACTGTCCATTCCCTGGACCACCCAACACTTCCTCCCCATACCTTTTTGTTTACAGGAAGTCTCTACTGCCTTCAAAGTTCAGTTTCAATCTTGTCTGCAAGGGTTAGGGTCCTTAACAGTGCCTTCTGTTCCCATGGCTGAGCCTACAAACGCCTTGTAAAAAAATATCTATGGCTCAACTCCAACAACTCCAAGCAGTCACCCCCTCTAGAAACTTTGTGCTCTGATGGATAGCACCCTTTGTTTTGTCCCAGGGCCTCTACCTGGATTCCCTGTCTCTGACCAACCCCGAGGTTCCTGACCTAGGGTCCTGGAATTGCATAAACTATTATTAGGTGTATGTTCACATGACTATAATCTCCATGAGAGCCAGGATCTTGCCCTGTTATGCATTCCCAAATCCCTAGTGCCTGGATCATACTCATTCAAAAATCATCCCACAAATATTTATTGACCACCATACAAATTTCCCAAAGTGGGGTGTCTATGATCAAAATAAGGTTCAGAACAATTGCCCTAAGTCCTTTCGGATCAGCACCTTGGTTGCAGAGTGCACTTGGTCCCTGATTTTAGTGTCAGCCCAGGATGATGTAGCCTCTTAGTTCACCCTTAACTCCATGCTCTGTAGCCTGAAAGCCAGTCTTGCCCCACGATTCTGTATTCTGACCAGGTCTAGGACTTCCATTAGTGCAAGAGATCTGGCCAAATCTTACCTCCCAGAGGACTTGAGCTCACAATAATCTCGTGATGGACTATCTATATAAATCACCAGGTACTGATACTCTCTTACCTGCAAGTGAACACAATTTCATTCCTCAACTGGATTGTAAAGTCCTCATAGTCAAGGGCACATGACACTGTATACTAATCATACATGAGATGGAAAATCTATAAACATTTGTGGTCAATTCATTAATCAATGTAGTCTTCATTACCAGGACAAAGAACAAGAAATTTGGGGGTGTACTAAAGAACAGAGTGAAGCAAGTCTCCATCTTTTGAGTCATAACCCAGAGGCACAAAAAGAAGAGTCTGCTTTCCCTTCAAAGACAATTTTTGACAGTTTCTCCTAACTGCTACTTGTACCCAAATATCTTTAAAGCAGACATACAAAACAACAAGTTTGCTATGTTAAAGTACAGCTGCATTTCAAAAAATACAGGGGCCAATACAGAGCTAACTCTACACCTGCTGAGAAATACCCTCAGATACAACCATTCAGAACTTGAATTTTAAGGCAGAGCTGTTATTTCTATATTATCTAACACTGCCAGGACTTTCTTAGAAAACAGACTGGAACATCCTAATGTCATTAGTTGCTGCAAAAACTCAAAGCAGTCTATTTTCTAACTTAGTATTAGAAGCAATCAAAACACCTTCACCAATTATCCCTGCCTACACTTAGGAAAGATATGAATCAAACTCAATAAGGGTAACAGGCAAATCTTCACTGAGCACTGTAAATTATCTGTGCTCTCATAAAGCCAGAGTATTCGTAATCTAATTTCCTGTTTTAAGGCAACACATTTACCATTTATGAATTAATAACTGTCAAAATTAAAATATGATAAAACACACTTAACACAAAATACATACAATGTAATTTAATTTTTCTTTGAAGGTTCAGGAAGGAACTCAGATCTTTCAGTGTCTTGGAATCATTATTATTAGCCAAGACATTTACCAAAAATGCCTGTTAGTGAGCTGTGTAAGTTCATTTCGTAACCTCTGTTATGATATTTTATTATCCTTCATTGCCCAATTCTCATGACATTACTGGAAAAGAAAATGTAATTTCCTCTCACATATGTTAAGTGTTTGTGTGTGTGTGTGTGTGTGTGTGTGTGTGTGTGTGTGTAGGCATTACACACACACACACACACACAGAGTAGAAAATATACATGCTAATAGGAGACACAATTTTATCTCAATTAGAACTGATGAGAAAAAAGAAAAAGGAAAGAATAAGCAGACTGTGCTCTGAACTCCTCATAGGAGGCCTCATTACAGTTTTTTTTTTTTTTTACCATCACCATTAACAGGAATCCTTTTATCTTCTGGGACATGGACATGGAAAATAGCTGCATGCAAATGGAGATAAAAAAATCTTAAAAATCCTCATCTATCAATGTTCCATTTCTTTTGATGCCTAAGCTTAAAAGGGAATGCACATATTCATACAAAGGATAACTTCTGAGCCTGCCTCCTCCATGAAGCCTTCCTCACTGCTCCAGCAGAACTCACTACCCACAATACTCATTTGGTACATACTACTACTGTAAGTAATAATAATAAATGAAAAGCTAGCATTTACAGAATGATTACCATATGGTAGTCACTGTGCTATTATCTCATTATTATCCCCATTTTACAAATGAGAAAACTAAATAACTTTGCCCAAAGGTAAACAGTTAGTAAATGGGAGACCCACACCCAAGCAATCTGATTCCAGAACCTGCTTCCTTAGCCTATAGTCCCTTGTTTATTCTCATATACAGTATGTTCTAAATCTTCAACTTGTCCATAAACCCCTAAGAACAAGGGCTCTCTGTATTTCTGGAGTCTACAAGCAAGGATAGCAAGACTTTGTCCCACATACTTTGGACATGTTATCAGGACGGACCAGATGCTGGTGAAGGACATCATGCTTTGTAAAGCAGTCAGTCGGCGAAAAAGAGGAAGACTCTCAATGAGATGGATTGACACAGTGGCTGCAACAATGGGCTCAAGCATAACAACTCTGAGGATGGCACAGGACCAGGCAGTGTTTCATTCTGTTGTACACAGGGTCGCCAGGAGTTGGAACCAACTTGACAGCACCTAACAACAACGACAACAACAACACTGTGCTTACCTAAGTCTGCTGATGATAAATAATACAGCAGTTTAACATCAGTTCATATTCATCCATCAGATGGCACATCAGTTGGTACAACCATATCAAAAAGTTGTACAAAAAAAATTAATAGTGGGAAGAACATTAATATCAGCATTCTGGAACTTAGTCATACAATATTAGTGTCATAGCTGGGGAAGACTTGGTAGACACTGACATGGGCCCCCCAAATCCCCTTCAGGAAGGCCTTGCTGCCCAGCTGTGGGAAGTTCAATCAGTACAACATTCATTCAGGGTCAGCCTCAGCTACAGAAAGTCACCTGTCTGAGGTAACAGTGACTCCAGAGAGTTGAAGCTTCATCGTGCCCCCCAACCCCATCATCTTATAAAGAGTAGGAGCACGTGGGAGCCAGGTAATAAATGGAGTCTTGGCCAATGTCAGGTTTACAGTGGGTCTACTGGTCTGCAGATCCACCTAGCAGTGCACTAGTGAGATCAACATACTTGGCAGTTGGCATAACCACCACATTAGGTGGTGCTTATCTGGTAAGATTTACTAGAGTGAGGAAGGCCAAGTGGAAGTATCTGATACTACCCTGCCCCTGCTCCACCCCTACATTCCCAGCCAAGACAGTAAATCAAAAACAGTATCACATCCCAGGGCAATGGCAGAGACCAGTGTTACTCATAAGGATCTAAAGGATACAGGGATGGTGATCCCCACCGTATCTATTTAATTTACCAGTCTGACACCTGCAGAAACCAAATGATCTTGGAAGAGTACTGCAGACTACTGCTAACTCAACTAGGTAGGTATCCCTGATAAGCAAGAGGTGGCCAAGTCATTGGATGCCTTGGTAAGACAGATGCCATGTCTTCCACATCCATAAAATGTTTAAGGCTCCAGGGGCATGCCAAGACATGTCATTGTTGAGAGAGAGTTCTGCATGGATGTCTTGCACTCCCACACATCTTCCTGGGTATGCCAAGAATGGAAGGCTATGATAGCTCTTTATCTGGGACGTTTCTCAAGGTTGTGTCTGTAGTAAGCAACCTTGAGGGATGAGGTAACACCTCCTTGCAAACAGGGAACAGGATTGCTTGTAGGCGCAGTTCCCCAAGCTCAGTGTTCCTCTTCTGTAACGTAACCCACTGCATGTGCAGGCGTCCAACTTGGCCCACTTGGATCGTCCCTGTGGGAACTGGGGTTCAGGGAACTGATGAAACCATGCTGATACTCTCACTACTCCTTTCACTGTGAATAATAAAGTATTTTGTCTCTGACTCAGGCTATGTCTTCTGTCAGCATCCATAAATCTAAGGCAGGCTAACGTGTTAGCTTGCAAGCTGGGCAAAAATCTCAGACCCTTCACAGTTCTTGACATCGATCCAAAGTAAAACATAAATTATTGCATTTGGTACTTCCTATCACAAAGGAAGAAGCACAATGCCTGGGCACTTCTTTCGGTTCTGTCGGACTCACCAAGTCCTCAGGTTGGGTAGACCCAGCAACAATCAATTATAAGACTGATTGTTATAATTATAAGATTGAAGTAGTACATCCTGGACTGACCACAAGCAGAACTAAAGGATACAATCAACCTATATGAGCAGGTTGCCTCAGACCCCATGGCACCCACCATAGATGTCCCATCATCCCTGCCTATGGTTTTATGGGGGACCCCATACGACCAAGTAGAAGAGGAGCAAAAACCCCAAGCTTGGTTTACAGACAGATCACTTTGGTGTGTGGGTGCAAGCCAAAAATGCATGGCAGCTGCATTATAGCCTTACTCAGAATGGCCATAAAAGACAGTGGTGAGGGAAAATCCTCCCAATGAGCACGGCTTTAAGCAGTACATCAGCTTTGCTGCTGGAAACAGAAGTGGCCCACAGTTAGACTGTCCACAGACTCATGGGTGTGGTGAATGATCTGGTCAGATTATCAAGGGCCTAGAAGGAGAAAGATTAGAGGATCAAGACAAGAAAGTCTGAGGTAGAGACATGGACTTATGGGAATGGGAATGAAATGCAGAAGATCTTTGTACCACATGTTATCATCTAACAGAAAGCATCCACCCTAGAGAGGCACTAAACAACCAAGTAGACAAAATGACCTGGCCAGTCGACATCAGCCAGACTCTGTTATCAGCTATCCCATTGCTAGGATGACGGATACATGAAGAAAGTGGCCACAGCGGCAGAGATGGACTCAACAACATGGACTTTCACTTACTAAAGCTGATTTAGTTACTGATGCTGATGAATGTCCAATATGCCAGCAACAGAGAACAGTATTGAGCCCTATTTGGCAATATTCCTCAAAGAGACCAACCAGCCACTTGGTAGCAAGTTGACTACACTGGGCCCCTTCTATCCTGGAAGGCCAGCAATTTGTTCTCACAGGAACAGACACATCCTCCAGCTATGGGTTTGCCTTTCTGACTCACGGGACTTGAGTCAGCATTACTATCTAAGGGCTTACTGAGAGTCTTAGAACTCCCAGCACAGAATCCCACACATCATATCAAATCAAGGCACCCACTTTACAGCAAAGAAGGTACAGTAGTGGGTCCATGACCATGGAATCCCCTGGTCATATGACATACCACCACTCAGTAGCTAAAGCGCTGCAAAAACCTCCTGAAGGTACAGATGAAACACCAGCCTGGAGGCAACATTCTGCAACAATGTGTAGCACCCTCCAGGATGCAATATACGCACTGGATCAAAGACTTTTATATTATGCCATGTCCCCAAAAGGAGCCTAGATGGTACAAATGGTTACATGCTTAGCTGCTAACTGGAACGCTGGCGGCTGGAACCCACCCAGTGGCTCCATGGGAGAAAGACCACGCGACTTGCTTCCACAAAGATTACAGCCAAGAAAACCCTGTGGGGCAGTTCTACTCTGCCACATGGGGTTGCTATGAGTCGAAAACAACATGTCCCCAATTCAGAGAATACATGGGTCTGGGAACCAAGGGGAGGAGGGAGGAGTGTCCTCCACACACCATAACTCCCAATGACCCACTGGCAGACTGTACATCCCTGCAGAGTTTGAGGTCTTGGTCCTCAAAGGGAACACACTTTTGCAAAGAGACAAGGAAAGAGTCCTAGTGCATAAGCTATGGCTGCCACCTGGGCACTCTGGGCTCCTTGTGTCCAGGGACCAGAAAGCAAAAAGAATCATCAACTTGCCAGATGACCCTGATCATAAGGTGAAATGAGGGCTGCTGTTACACAATGGAAGCAGAGAGGAATATATGTGGAACCTAGATGTTCTACATGGGTACCTCTTGGTACACCCTTGATCAATTTCAACTGTAAATGGAGCTACAGCAACTCTGGCCTGAAAAGTGCATGGTGATTAGGGGCTCTTAGGGATGAGGGTGAGGGTCTTATCACCCAGTACGCTACAGAAGATAGCAGGGGTGGTAGCTGAGGGTGAGTGGAATCTAGAATAGATAATGAACGAGAGAAACATTAAGCATCAATTGTGGCCCAACTCTGCCAAGTGCAGCAGCGGAGGCTATAATTTATCCCACTAAGCTTGTAAGATCCCCTCAGGAAGGCAGGCCCACTGGATTCCTGGAGGAGGAGTATTCCTTAAATGTACATGAAAAAGTGGATCTAAGTGACACAAGGGGTAGACTGCGAGACATGGTCATGTACCACCCAGATCCCTCTTATATAGGTCTACCGATGATGAAAAATACAGCAGTTTAACATCAGCGGGTGTTCGCTACTTTAAAAAAAAAAAAAAACAAGCCTTTTCTCCAGCAAACCCTTATTTATCATGTTAAAAAAGTTATACAAATATGCTACTTTGGGAGAAAAATAATTAATTACCAGCATTCTGGAACTTAGCCATATAGTATCATAGCTGACGGAGATTGTGGCAGACAAGAAGGTATGTCGACAGATTCCCTTCCAAGGGAGGCCTTGTTGCTCGCAGTGGGAAGTGCAGTGAGTAGATAGCCTCCAGCTGTAGAGAGCTGCCTGGCAGAGATCCCACCTGTCTTGGAGCCACCAGGATTTAGTGACTAAGCGAGGCAAAGGTATAAAGGCCCAGCCATTTCAGCCAACGCAGGACAACTCTTATGGGTAATATTTACTTCCAAGATCTCCTGAGTTGGCTGAGGCCTTGTCTGTCCTGCATCACAGTTTGATTTCTCCCTCATCCAATCCTGAAGCCCTGGTGGCACAGTGGTTAAGAGCTCGGCTGCTAACTAAAAGGTCAGCAGTTTGAATCCACCAGCTGCTCCTTGGAAACGCTACGGGGCAGTTCTACTCTGTTCTACAGGGTCACTATGAGTTGGAATTGACTTGATGGCAACAGGTTTGGTTTGGTTTTGATCCAATCCTACTTTCTTCTCCTTCCTTTCACAGATGCTGATGTCTAATAAATATACTGCATCCCAAACACCATCTCAATATCTGCTCCCAGAGAACCTAATCTGTGACAGAGGTGAATACGAGATACAGTTCTATCCTGTATAGCTCAGACGTGTGGGTCTGTAGTCCCAGTGAACAGTTATAACTGCCAGGCCCACCACCTCCCAGCTGGGAGGCTCTGGACAAGGTCTGAGCCTCAATGTCATCATCTGTAAAGCCCAGGAGAGTAATATTTCCCCTCAGATGATTAATGCAAGAATTAATTGAGTGCCCACTAAGTGTTAGCTTTCATTACCAACCAGTCCTACGGTGTTTCTTCTCTCACTACAGATTCCGCGTTGGTGATCTCTCATCTCATTTCTTTGAACTCTTGAGTCTACAGATCTGGGCTCATTTGTAGAACAGAGACATATCTGTTCCTACTGGCTGATACAGTCTTGCTTCTCTGCCAAAAACCAGTGCTAACAGTGCAGAGCTCCAGGGCTACAAGGAGCACCGAAACGGAAAGCTCTAACTCTTAGCATATAAATATTGAAACTGTCCTCGTCCATTTGCAAAGAACCAGAAGCAATGGGCTGTGGCTCTTGCTAGGTTCACATGCAAGTGTCAATAACCAACCAGCGAAGTATCCCACTTGGGGAAATTTAAGAAAGGAAAAACGGGGGTGGTAATTCTATGACACCATCCAAAAAATCACCCAAAAAAAAAAGATTCACAATTTTTATATCCTGTCTTATTTTTTCCTCTTCCTCCTCCATTACCACCGTCTCCCACATCCCAGGAGGGAGACAGTGGTGGAATATCAGTGGGAGCATTACAGGAACAAAACAATCAAGAGGTTCCAGTCCTGGCTCTGCTACTAATGCACCATGCACTACGAAACTTCTTTGAGAAAAACACTTATCTGGACCCTTAGTTTCCTTAACAGTGAAATGAGAGTAGAGAAGTAAATGTCTCCCAGCTCTTCCAGGTCTGGGTTTTCATGACACTTTAAATACTGTCCCTCAATAATATCATAGGTTCCTTAGGGGTAAGGACAATGACACATACTGTTTAAGTGTCTGTTAAATTAACTACATTGAATTAACTGGTCACAGGAGACCTCTTTTTTCAAAAATTTAAAAAATAAAAGTATTTTAAAAGGAGGAGGGAGGCTAATTTCTAAGAATTTATCCTAGACCCACATCTGATACACAAAGTTAGGTTCTGCGAATGCCTCACTTGGGAGTGGAGGGTGTCCCCATTTTAACTGACAGTAAGAGGTGGGAGTTCTGGTGAAGAGAAGGAAAAGGAAATTGGTGGCTTTTATTTACTTAATTTCAATTGTTGTATTTTTCCCAAGGTGCCTAAATCCACAAAAAAAACAAAAAAACAAAAAAATATACAGCTATTTTATTATATGTCAGAAAGGAAACGGACATCTTTCTAGAGCTACAACGCTTAGAACTCACGCTGACTTAATGATATGATACAAAACAGAGTTAAATTTTATTCAAGACTGTTGAGAGACTTAGAAGGATGTTTTCTTTGGAGCACCAAGATGTAAATGTTGACAAGCTGAAGGAACATAACCCTGTAAAACACCTCTGGGGCCTCAAAGAGTGGGGGTAGGGTTGGAGAGGGAATGGGTTATTTAATCTGTAGCTAAGGATCCCTAGGTTTCTTCCCTGAGGACATTAAGTCCTACAAATCTAACTCCCTGTGTGGGAAGCTGGGTCAGCTGCACAGAGCTAAGAATTATATTTCTTTAAAAGAGATACCTGGGACTATCCTTGCCTGAGCCTCAAAACACAGCAGGGTAAGAGAGATGGAGAGGCACGAGGAGTTTCAGCTCAACACTATAATTATAATGAAGTCTATCTGTGGGCTAGGCACATAAGTGAATCTCAAAACATTGCCCTGCTCTATAATGATGTGTCCACTAAGGTTAGAGACTAAGGCCTTTTCTAAGTTTGATCTGAGACCCAAGCCTGATAAGGGAAGTCTCTCACTGTGTTTACTAAAGGGTTAAAAACAAGGTTCCTAGGGAACAGAGATGAAAAGGGGGTATGGAAAACTAAGCGTGAGATGGTCCTTAGAAAGACAGTGGAGAAAGGAGCACTGGATTTTGGGCCCACATAAGCACAACTCTCTTATAGCAGGGCTTCCCAATCATTTTCACATTATGGCCCACAAAGAAAATGACATCTACAGATACAGTGGGATAAGCAGCTGCCATGGGACTCACCAGCCCAGCCTAAACGTTGAGGGGATCAGTATCTCTTCTCTACTGTAGGAAACATGCTCAGTTAAAAGAGCTAGGCAGAAGAGTGAGAGATGGAATGGAGATAGTCTTATTCAGCAATTCCCAGTTCTCAGCAGCTTCTTACCTCAGCCTCTTCCTTTTGCCTACTTTTAGGGGGTGATGGGTAGCAGTTCTAACACGAGACACCAACATCGTATCCAAGTCCAGTTACAGGGAATTTCATCTTTTCCAAGTCTACACCCTCCAAGAAACCCTCCCTGGCTCCCTAAAGACAATTATATATCCTTCTTCTGGATTCTAATGGTCTCTTTCCTTGTGTCCCCAGTACACTGTAAGCTCCTAAAGAAAGTGTCCACTAAGGTTAGAGGCTAAAGTCTTTTGTAAGTTTGATGCTGAATACCCAGCACCTAGCCTTGTGGATACTAGATTTTATTTGCTGAATAGCAAAAATAAATAAAGGGCAGAGCAGACTGCAAATAAATACCAATTAAAGAATAGCAAGAATTTAGACTCCAGAGGTTCAAAGACAAGCAAACCTACCAGAAAAACCAGGACTAGCTAAATTAAAAGGCTATCACTAGCACCAACCCTTGATCCACTGTTATCACACTGGTAAAGGAAAGAAGATGACAAGGTTAAGAGACACTATGAGACATTCAAGCAAAACCTAGATTGTAAGCCCCTAGGTGTTCCAGCCCAAGACACTATTTCTTCTGAATTCCCCCACAGGAACTGGCAGAATGGTGGGCATACTGTAGGCATTCAACAGATAACTGTCAATTAATATATAATAATTCATCTGTGATAACCTCTACACTAAGGAGTTTTCAAAACCATCAAAGGAAATTCCAAAGATCTAACATTTCTCCAAAGTAATTTCTCTTGCAATAGGCCTGAACCTTTTTTCTGCACATCACCAAAGAAGATATACGCATGGCAAGTAAGCATACGAAAAGATACTCAATATCATTAGTCATTAGGAAAACATATGTGACAACTACAATGAGATATCACTACATACCTATTAGAATGTCTAACATTAAAAAGATTTATGTTCTGAGACTTCCGGCAACATGGCGCTCTAGGCAGAAGCACCATGCCATCCCTCCACAGCAAAGATCCAAAAAACTAAGTCAAACAGAGAAAACAGCAATCCTGAAACCCTAAAACATCAAATGAAAAGATAAAGAACTCAGCCAAGCACCAAATGGAGTGATAAACTGACAGAGAACGGAGAGCGAGGAGAGGTTCATGCAGAGTCCCCTATCAGCTAACAAAGCGCGGATCCGCCATCTTGGACTCCATTAGAGACCAGCAAATAGGGGGTACGAGAAAGCAGTTTCACGGAGCTTACAGCAGGAGACAGAACAACCGGTAATTGGCAATATATGCTTTCCCACCCCCCAACCTTCTTCACCCCCACTCGGCCTTCTCTGCTTCTCGCAGCCACAGTCTCTTGGCCGTGAAGCACCGGCTGCTTGGATTCCACCCACCCTCACTGGCCGACACCCTAAGTGCCATTTGTTGGTTGCTGGTATGCTTTTTTCTGCTTCTTTTGATTTCTTCCTTACCTCTCACCACCTCCCCCTCCTTTCGCTCAAATACTTGGCTCTGTGTGCCATCTCTGCTTCTTCCTAAGCAGCTGCGGAGCTCCGTTCGAGTGTCGAACTGCTTCCCGGTCTGCGCTACCACGCTGGTGGGATCCCATGGCTTTTGTTTGTTTGTTTTGAATTGCTTGTTTGTTTTTTCTTTTCTCGATTTGGGAGCCCATTCTGGTGGGAAGTGCTGCGCGGCTTGGGACCTACCCCCTCAGCTTGCACAGATGTGCAGAGGGATCCCTGAGAGCATTTCTTTTTTCGGTTTTTTTTTTTTTTTT
The DNA here is from genome assembly GCA_030035585.1 of Dugong dugon. Classification (NCBI taxonomy): domain Eukaryota; kingdom Metazoa; phylum Chordata; class Mammalia; order Sirenia; family Dugongidae; genus Dugong; species Dugong dugon. The sequence goes on from CM057471.1 coordinate 76,618,411, forward strand.
CTGTTTTCTGGGGGGCTTTTCTTGTTATTTTTTTTTTTTTTTAATTTATTTTGTTTTATTTTCCCTCTTATTCCCTTTTTGTCCTTCTTCACTACTCAGTTTCTCGACTCCCTATACCTTCCTTCTCTTCCTGTCCCCTGAATACCTGGTGCTGAATACCTCTATGCCTTCTTGCCAGGCTGTACTTCAACACCTGGGAACAACTTCCCCAGACCTTGTAGCCGCACCAGTGGGATCCCTGGGAGCTTTGCTGTTCTTTTCTCTTTCTAATGTTTATCTATTCAGTCTTTTCTTTTTCTTCTTCTTCCCCTTTTTGTTTTTCTCCATTTCATAGTCTCTCATCTCTTCACTCGAATGGCAAGCTCCCCTAGCACTCTTTTTCGTTTGTATGTTTTTGGTTCCTGTTCCTCTCTCCTCTCTCCCATATCCACCTTAGCTCCACACATCACAATCTCCCCCCTCCATCCCGCCTACCCGCACTGTACGCTTAACATCACACCACCAAGCAGCACAGGCACGGCCTACAAGAACCTGCCCTGCACTGATTACCGACCCGCCCTGGTGGCTGTAGTAAGTGCCACAAACAACCCATCCCAGCAACTCCTCTTCAGCTAGACCTGTCCTACTGTACCATATCTGAGCAACTGACCCTGCCAATTGGAGAAGGAGGTGGAAAGTACTGTGCCCACAGACGAGCAAACAACAAAGAACAGATAGCCCACCTGCTCAGACACAGCCAAATTAAAAAAAAAAAAAAAAAAAAAAAAAAAGGACGAAACAAACAAATCTACAATCAATAAACAAGAAAAATAACTACTGAATGCCCTGACGACAGCAGACAATATCAAAACATTTATAAAAACAGGACAGGATGGTTCCAGTAGGCATCCAAAATAAAACACCAGATGACTTTCCAATGGAAGAAAAGGCACTAGAACTACTTGATAAGGAATTCAAATCTCTCATACTCAGAATTATCCAAGAGTTGAAGCAAAAAGCAGACAAAAATGAGGAAAAAATAGACAAATTCATGGAAAATAAAGACAAAAAAATGGAACAATTCAGGAAAATAATGCAGGAACAAAATGCCAAAATAAATTCACAACTAGAAATTATACAAAAACAACAATTAGAAATCCAAAAGATAAACAACAAAATTTCGGAAATGCACAGTGTCACAGAAGGGCTGAGGAGCAGATTTGAAATGTTGGAAGACAGGATCAGCAGAATTGAAGACAAACACTTGGATATAACTCTGTTCGAGGAAAACTCAGAAAAAAGAACAAAGAAAAATGAAGAGACCCTGAGAATTATGTGGGATACAATCAAAAGCAAAAATGTGAGAGTGATCAGAGTTCCAGAATAGGGGGAGAAAACAGAAAACACAGAGAGGATCACTGAAGAACTGCTGATGGAAAACTTCCCCAATGTCATGAAAGATGAAAAGCCAGCCATCCAAGAAGCTCAATGAACCCCATATAGGATAGACTCCAAAAGAAAATCACCAAGGCATACCATAATCACACTCGCCAAAACTACAGACAAACAAAGAATTCTGAGAGTAGCTCGTGAGAAACAAGAAGTCACGTACAGAGAAGAAACAATAAGACTAAGCTCAGATTATTCAGCAGAAACCATGCAGGCAAGAAGGCAATGGGATGACATACATAAAACCTTGAAAGGAAAAAACTGCCAGCCAAGAATAACATATCCTGCAAAAATCTCACTCAAACATGATGGTGAAATTAGGACACTTCCAAATAAACAGAAATTAAGGAAATATGTAAAAACCAAACCAAACTTACAAGAATTATTAAAGGGAGTCCTTTGATCTGAGAACAAACAGCTTCAGCTCACAGGCTGAATGTAGGACTCAGGATTGTACCAGCCAGATACCAATCTAGGAAATGAACTCTCAAGGACTATCCAGAACCAAAAGAAATACAACAGGGAATCAGAGCAGTTAATCTGTAAATGACAACAACATTGGAACAATAAAAGAGGGAATAAACAGTGTAGGTATAGAACCTTCTAATGGAGAGGAAGGCAAGGCAATACCAAGTAATAAGAGATTGCTTCGAACTTAGAAAGATAAGGATAAATTTCATGGTAACCACAAAGAAAGTTAACGTACTCATAAAAATAAAGAGGAAAAACAAAGTCTCAGTAAAAACAAAACCTACAAAAACAAAAGAAATGAAAAAAAATTCAAAAACAAAAGGAATTAATCTGTGAAGCATCTCATAACATGGATGAAACTGGAGGACACTATGCTAAGTAAAATAAGTCAATCACAAAAGGACAAAATTGTATGACACCTCTATTGTAAAAACCCATGAAAAAGTTTACACACAAAAAGTAACAATCTTTGTTGGCTACCAGGGATGGCAGGGGGTGGGGGGGGGATACTAAATTGGCAATAGATAAGTGGTATCTTTGGTGAAGGGTGAGACAATGCACAATACGGGGGAAACCAGCACAACTTGTACAAGGAAAGGTCATGAAAGCTCCATAGACACATCCACACTCCCTGAGGGACTGACTTGCTGGGCGGAGGGCTGTGGGGACCATGGTCACAGGGAACATCTAGCTCAACTGGCATAACACAGTTTATAAACACAATGTTCTATATTCTAGCTTGGTGAGTAGCATCTGGGGTCTTAAAAGCCTGTGAGCAGCCATCTAAGATACTCCACTGGTTTCACCCTTCGGCAGCAAGGGAGAATGAAGAGAACAGGATACAAGGAAAAGATTAGTTCAAAGGACTAATGGACCACAGCTATCAAGGTCTCCACCAGACTGAGTTCAGTACAGGTAGATGGTGCCCAGCTACCACCACTGACTGCTCTGACCTGGATCACAACAGAGCATTCTGGACAGAGATGGAGAAGGATGTAGAAGAAAATTCTAACACACACAAAGAAAGACCAGATTTACTGGCCTGAAAGAGACTGAAGAAACCCTGAGAGTATGGTCCCCAGACGCCGTTTTAGCTCAGTGGTGAAGCCACTTCCGAGGTACACTGTTCAGCTGGTGACTGGACAGCCCCATATAACAAAACAGGACTAATGAGGCACAGCAGTCCAGGGACAAGGACTAGAAGGCAGAAGGGGATAAGAAAGCTGGTGATAGGGAACCCAAGGTTGAGTAAGGACAGTGTTGACATGCAGTGGGGTTGTTAATCATAGTCACAGAGCAACATGTGTACTAACTGTTTAATGAGAAACTATTTTGTTCTGTAAACCTTCGTCTAAAGTGAGAATAGCAGCACAACTGGGAGAGCGTAGTCGATGTCACTGAACTGTGCATGTAGAAATTTTTGAAATGGTGTATCTTTGGCTATATATATTTTCACCAAAAAAAAAGGTCAAGAAGGGAGAGGGTTGACATGCTGTGGGGTTGTTAACCAATGTCATAAAACAATACGTGTACTACTGTTTGATGAGAAACTATTTGTTCTGTAAACCTTCACCTGAAGTACAATAAAAAAAATTAAAGGAAAAAAAGAAGATTTATGTTCTGCATCCTACTTTGGTGAGTGGCATCTGGGGTCTTAAAAGCTAGCAAGCGGCCATCTAAGATGCATCAATTGGTCCCAACCCACCTGGAGTAAAGGTGAATGAAGAACACCAAAGTCACAAGGAAAGCATTAGCCCAAGAGACAGAAAGGGCCACATAAACCAGAGACTGTATCAGCCTGAGACCAGAAGAACTAGATCGTGCCCGGCTACCACCAATGACTGCCCTAACAGGGAACACAACAGAGTCCCTGTTGGAGCAGGAGAAAAGTGGGGTACAGAACTCAAATTCTAGTAAAAAGACCAGACTTAATGGTCTGACTGAAATGGAAGAACCCCGGAAACCAGCCCCTGGACTCTGTCAACCCAGCACTAAAACCATTCCTGAAGCCAACTCTTCAGTCAAAAATTAGACTGGACTACGGGACATAAAGTGATACTTGTGAAGAGTGTGCTTACATAGGACTAAATGGGAAGCTCCTGTCCAGAGGTGAGATGAGAAGGCAGAGAGGGTCTGAAGCTGGCTGAACAGACACGGGAAATCAGGGGTAGAAAGGAGGAGTGTGCTGTCACAGTATAGGGAGAACAATTAGGGTCACATAAAGATGTATGTATAAATTTTTGTATGAGAGACTAACTTGAATTGCAAACTTTAAGTGAAAGTACAAAAAAAAAAAAAAAAAAAAAACTGACCATACCAACTGTTAATGAGGATAGGGAGTAACTGGAACTCTCGTACCTTGCTGATGGGAATGTAAAATGATAATAAACGCTTTGGAAAATAGTTTGACAATTTCTTAAAAAGTTAAACCTACCATATGGCCTAGATATTGCACTTCTAGTATTTACCTAAGAGAAATAAAGCATATGTCCACATAAAGACTTATACATAAATGTTCATACTGGCTTTATTTGCAATAGCCAAAAACTAAAAACAACCTAAATGTCCATCAACATATGAATGGATAAACAAATAGTGGTATATCCATTCAACAGAATACCATACAGTAATAAAAAGAAATGACCTACTGATAGATGCAACAATAGGAATGCACTTCAAAATAATTAGGCTGAGTAAAGTCAGATTAATTTTAAAAAAGAGTATACACTATATGATTTCATTTATATAAAATTACAGAAAATGAAAACTGAGCTTATGGAGTAATTTTCAGCACATATGAACAGAGAAACTGCCCTACTGCTTCTTGATCACTTATAACCTTAAATGGAGCCTTAGGGGCTGAAATCTATGGGTTACTAATAGCCTACGTAGCAGAGAAAGAAAGAAAAAGACACACACACCAAAAGACCACCAAAATTACTTTCCATTCTAAGAGGAGTTTCACTTACAACCAGTGTTAGTTGGGCATGGCATGGTGTGAAATATTCACAAACCTTAAAGCTCTGACTCTTTGTTATGCAAAAAGGGATTTAAAAAAAAAAAAAAAGATCCTGCTTCTAGCTGATGAGCTCTACTACACAACAACCTATCTCTTTTCTTCCTTTGCCCAATAATGGCCAGAATGATGTAATAACCACACCAGACAGCTGTCTTCCTGGATAATATCACCTTGTAAAGGAGAAATGCAATTAGAGGACACAATGAAATACAATTTTTAAACTGATTCTGCAGGCTGCCACATTCAACTTAGTGCTTAATGGCTAGGTTCTTTATTACAATTTTCTATTTTATGCAATTTGTCTTTGATTCAGATTCTATGGAAAACAGTTTTAAATTTTAGTCTACGTCACAATGGGTCTAAGACAAATATACGAGAGGTCAGCTGAGAGTGAAGCCAGGCCTAGAACTAGACAGTAAGGGACTGCAAGTACCATTTGACAGGCAGGCTGGCGAACTCCTCCTCTGCTTGCCCTCCTCTGGTCTCCCTCCAGGATCCCTGGCAGATTTGATCCACCCACAAGTCTTCCTGTACCACTGATATACCGCTGACAAACAAAATAATATCTCTTCAACCACAATCCAAGCTCGACTCATTTTTTTAAAACATTTTGTTATAAAAATTTTCAAATACACACCAAAGTACATAAAACATTATATAATAAATGTATCAACTGTAATGTACTCATTATCCAGCTTAAATAATTCATAACTATTTTTGTCATTTCCCTCACACCTACTTCAGGGGGAGGGATGTAGTGGAGTAATTTTTTTTTTAATTGTACTTTAGATGAAGGTTTACAGAACAAACTATCTTCTCATTAAACAATCAGTACACACTGTTTTGTGACATTGGCTACCAACCGCACGACATGTCAACACTGTCCCCTTCTCAACCATGGGTTCCCTATTACCAGGTTTCCTGTCCCCTCCTGCCTTCTCGTCCTTGCTCCTGGGCTGGTGTGCCTATTTAGTCTCGTTTTGTTTTATGGGCCTGTCTAATCTTTGGCTGAAGGGTAAACTTCAGGAGTGACTTCATTACTGAGCTAAAAGGGTGTCCAGGGGCCATACTCTTGGGGTTTCTCCAGTCTCTGTCAGACAAGGAAGTCTGGTCTTTGGGGGTGGGGTGGGGTGTGTGTGTGTGTTTGTGTGTGTTAGAATTTTGTTCTACATTTTTCTCCAGCTCTGTCCAGGACTCTACTGTGATCCCTGTTAGAACAGCCAGCGTTGGCAGCCAGGTACCATCTAGGTGTGCTGGACTCAGTTTCCTGAAGGCTATAGTACTTGTGGTCCATTAGTCCTTTGGACTAATCTTTCCCTTGTGTCTTTGGTTTTCTTCATTCTCTCTTGCTCCAGGCGGGGTAAGATGCAATGGAATAATTTAAAGCAAATCCAATACATCATATCAGTTCACCTGAGCCTTATGGGCATCTCAAACCTAACATGACTTCAAATGGAACTCATTACACCTTTCTCATCTGTTTATATACAGTACTTTCTGCACGTTTAGATTCCCACTCTGATCAAGCACATGCCTAGCCACCTAGCCTATAGGAAGAGCTCAATAAATGCTTGCAGACTGAAAAGTATTAAAACATGCATGCACATACACACACACAGAGTAGGTAGGGTACCAGGCAGGGGGTCAAACAGCAGGAATCAAAGGTCCAAACGGAGGGTCTAGATAATAAGACAGGACATAGGACTTCCTACCTACTTTCTACCCTGGGCCAGCAGAAGTGTGGGTGAAGACAAGGAAACCCTCTGGCTGAAGCAAGAAAGCAAAGTAGTTCTCCTCTCCATCTAAAGTATTACAATCCTGACAAGCTACAGATTTCAGTCTGTGGCTATTAGTTGAACTAAATATGGTTATCTCAAGGGGAGAAAAGTATCTTTTACAACATATATGCTAATGAAGCACAATGACATAGAGCATTTAAAACAAAATGTCCCTATATTTACTCTCTATAGACAGATTTTTACATTAATATTTATGAGGAATTCCTCATTTATTTCTCCCAGAGATTTTTCTCCTGCCCAAAGAGAGGAGATAAAAGATAAGTAATATGAACCAATTATCTTTTAAACAGCTACAAAGGACTATCTTATTTATCTGCATTCTGCTACTTGATTAATCTTCCCAATATACCACTTTCCACATATTAGGCCCTGTTCATGAGCCCCCAGGGGCTTGCTGTTCCCTGTGGTAGCAAGCTGCTAGGCCTCTGCCTAGCTCTCAGGCCCTGTTCACTGGCCCCAGCCTCCAGATCCAATCCTATCCATCCTTACACGGCAGGAAGAATCGGCACGATGGAAAGATCTGAAACTCCAAACCCCCACCCACAGGCATTTCTGTCTGTCCAAATGGCACCTGGTTCCAAACCATTTAAATCTCCAAGGATTATACTGACCCTTTACGAAAGAACCATAAGGAACATCAAAGCAAGTCCATGACATATTGTGAAAAGATGTTCTCAGCCTCATCAGACAGAGGGCAGCATACAGCAACTAAGCCTTAAGATTCCCTGCATCCAACCATCAGGACAAAGTTGGGCTATAAAGGACACAGAGTCCTGGTCCTCAAGGAGTTTTCCATCTAGCGGGGGAGGTAACCATAACTCAAGGGAGAATGTGATAAATGCCACTGAGGAGATACAAAATTAAAGCATTACAGAAGTTAAGAGTTGAAGTTTTTTTTCCCCTGCCCAGTCAGTGAATTACATTTTTCCTTCCCCAGTCAACGCCCCAGACTCAGAGACATTTTTTTTCTCTGCCAATAACACAAGCACATAAAAAAGGACATTTCAAGAACTATTACTGGGTGTGTCTTCTTTAGTCCTCAAATGAGAATCTCTAAAGAGCAATGAGGGCAATGCAACATTGGAGACTGGAAACATAAGGAAGATCATTCTATGTCCTTGGCCTCAAAATGCTTTCCAACTCTATTTCAAGCAAATGGAAAGCAAACATATGTGAACAAAAAAAGCAGAGAGAGAAAATGAAATGGTACTTGTGCAGTTAAATCTTAACAATCCACTAGGGTAGGGCCCCAGGATCTTCCCTCCAGAGGCTGGTTTCAAGGAGCTCTGAATACCAGCTATTTGACTACAAAGGGTTTCTGTCACTGTGTCAAGATGGCCTGACATCATTTTATAGTGTAACCAGGCCCTTCACCAGCCACAATTATAAATCTTAAAACAGCTAGGTACATGAGTTCCTCCTAACCTTTTGACCTGTGCTTAGAAAACTGGCTCAAACAAGAGAGAAAATTATTTTGTTGACAAAACAGAGGGATACAATGAATTACAGGATTGAGGATCCATATACAGGTAACCCTTGCTAACTGAACATTCCTATCCAAACTCCGTACACTGAATAGGTTTAAATAATTTTTTTTTTTAGTAAGACTGGTATCCCTCATCATTCCCGGAGGCAGTTCCAGTCTTGCAGGAAAAAGGCAAAAGAAGTACAGCAGTCAGACAGTTTAAGCGTGACTGATGTTAATAAATGAGCTTTGGTGGTGTTGGTTATTGGAAACTGATCTCTTCCTTATTAATATGTTCCCACAATGGAGAGAAAAGATTTCTCCATGTTCTAGAATGCAAACAATGTTTTAATCTTTAATTATATTCTCAATTTTAACTCTTCTGGAGAGTTATAGCCACCTAGGCCTAGGATTATTTCTTTATTACATAGCCTCTCTGTGGTATTTAAAGAATATTGTTACTTAATACTTGCCAGTAGGGGAAAGAAAGACTTAGTGAATTTCTACCTAAGTTTTGATGACTTTTTCCAAAACTCAGGAAACTTACAGCTGCAAAGTTCTCTGTTTCCTTTCTGGGACACTCAGTACAGGCAACACACTTTCCCTGCCACCAGACCAAGCTCAAGGTGAGTCAGCAACCTGGGTGTTACACTTTTCCCTTTTTAACGTATCCCTGAAAGGAGAGATTTAGGAAACTATGCTTGGCACTTCTAAAGCTCACAGCAATGAACCAGTTTGTTCCTCACTCACTGTTACCTTGCTCAGAGGTAAACTAAACTAAACTCCCAATAAAAAACCAAACCTGTTGCTGCTGAGTCGGTTCTGACTCACAGTGACCCTGCAGGACAGAGTAGCACTGTCCCATAAGGCTTCCAAGGAGCGGCTGGTGGATTCAAACTGTCGACCTTTTTGGTTAGCAGCCAAACTCTTACCCGCTGCACCACCAGGGCTCCCTAATAAAAAGAGATGCCAAATATTCTTGTTCAAGGTTCCTATCACCAAAGCTGAAGAATTCAATACAAATTTATCAACATATAAGCAAATTCAGCCCTCAACAAAATATACAGGACCTGAGGAGGCAAAACGAAGGCCATGTCATTAAGAAGAAAATTAGGCCCCTGCAAGGAGGCATGTTAACAGTCACTATTCAAATGACATCTATATCAAGTCTTTTGTAATGAAGTAGCAACTGCAGACACCTGAAGTTTAATACCTGAACGGCTTGAGAAAAGGTCTTGAAAATAAGAAACAGAAGAGATAATGATATAATGGCCAGGAAGCTACAAGAAGAGACTCTTGGTTTAGTGAGCTTCATCCTGGCAAATATTTGCCTTGCTCATTTTAAACACCAATGTCCACGATCAGCTACCACCCTCATTCATCACTCTGGCCAAGGATGGATTTATGTCATTGCTGTACTCTCCATGATTCCTGTTGGTTTTACATTAAGCAAAAGACAACAAGAGCCTCTGTCTTCCAAGAATAGAAGCAGCATTTACCAGACATCTTGGAAAGAAGCCAATCATCTGTATAAGCACCACGTGTAATTTCAAGTCGATGATCTTCTTGGGAATTAGTGTGCAAGGCAGTGGCAGAAAATGAGCCTTTTTCATTTAAACTCCCAGAGCCAAATTAGTGGCCGTACCAAAGGCAATCTGTTGTTCCAAACTGGAACACCTAGGTGTGAGTGGCGTGTCATTACCCTCTTACCTCCTGAATCAGTGTCATGTCTTTCCATCAACACTTAGTCACTGCATGATGTTTTTGTATTGTTGCTATTGTTACTCAAACCTGAGGAGGGTCGTCCAAGAACAGGAGCATCAAGTGAGACACCACCTGAACTCTCGAAGGTATTAGACAATATTGAAGTAGATGCAGAATAGTGAGGAAATGCTACCAGTAGGTGCCAAAGGACATCAAGGAATATTGTTCAGCAATAAAATGGAACAAGCCACTGATACATACAATATAAATGAATCTCAAAAACATCATGTTGAGCAAAAGAAGTCAGAGAGAAAACACTACATTCTCCATGACTCCATTTATGTGAGGCTCTGAAAGAGGCAAAACTAGGGTATAGTAATAGAAATCAGAAAAGTGGCTGTCTGTGGTGGGAGAAAGATTGCAGACAAGTATAGTCAACTCTCTGGAGGAGTTTTGCTATAAAGAGGACAGAAATGAGTTGGGGGCTGGAAGGGGAAATATGATTAAGAGACAGGTGTTCTTGCAGGAGATGGCTTTTTGGGTAGGCATGTTTTATATGCTAACAGGTATGATTCCAGGAGAAAGGGAGATATGGATGCTGTAGGACAGAAAAAGGTGACCAATCAAGAAATGGCCCTGAGTAGGTGAGAGGGGACTGGACCTAGTAGATACATAGAAAGGTTGTTCTTAGCTGGAAGCACGGACAGTTCATCCCCAATAACTGGAAGGAGATAGCATATGGAAGGGCAAGTGCTCTTAAATCAGCAAGAAGTATCTTTTTATAGAAGATAACATGACACAAAAGAAACTGCCTATCCCAACAACTTCTGCGGGGTAGAGGTAGTATTTTTTTAAAAAAAATATTTCTGGAAAACAATTTTTTCCCCTTCAACCCTAAATGAGGAGAATAAGAATGTGTACAGAATAAGAACACAAATCAGAGTCTGATACACATGAGGTCGACATGAGTTGGATTTTACTCGACTTGACGGCAACTGGTTGGTTTTAGTTGGTTAATTGTATTGTTTACCTTAGAACGTGAGCATGGTAAATAAACACAAACACACACACACAAAAAGAACAAATAAGAGTCTTTCACCTCGGCTGCCACTGAACACCAGCATTTCATCAGGCCAAACTGCTAAAACTCAAAGAATCATAGGCCATTCAGCTTGGCATATTGATTAAAATCAATTACCCCATGTTAACACAAAAGCCTCCCCCCTACACAAAAGTGCATCGTAAAGTTAAGACTGCTATCTAAGAAAGAGCACAAGTAAACATAGCTACATCTGATATATATTAAATACATAGATACCGCAATATACAACTTAATAGATCAATCAAATAAGACAGCCGCTCTCCAGGCTGTTCTCAATACTACAGGGGTCAAAAGCCAGGCAATGTTTACACAGCAGCAGGGGACATAGCTTCTTTATGAAAACAACATTGCCCCTTCTGCAAAAGACTTCACTCAAACATTTGGGAGTCATAGAAGTGAGGTCGCTTAGTTAGTGCCTCTGAAGGCTAACACATGACAAAAGATCTTTCACTGCAAACAACATCTTTTTCTTTTTACAAGCTTCCTTGGAGGGGGAGAAAAATATAAATCATTAATCCCAGGAATCACTAATCCTGTGGGAACCCAGGGGGGAATCTGAGTCTTCAAAGACTACTACTGTTAAAATCAACTACATTTAAAAACAAACACAATGTACAAAATCTCCTGCATTCTTGCCATGCCTGTGGTCTCAGCACAATTAAGTAGAGTCAGTGGTTTTGTTGGAGTAGGCTTGGTGCCATCCAACTTCTGACAGAAGCCAATGCAGAAATTCATCCATCACTGCATTAACAGCTGCATAAAGTTACAAAGGAGGGCGTGTGAGGACCCAGCCACTTGCCCTTCACTGTTCCCCTCTGCTGTTTAAAAGATCCTGTAAAGCCTATGCAAGAAAGCATCTAGCTCTCTTAACAAAATGAAACTTCCATCTTTCACAGCTGGCAGGGCAGAAATCCTGTAACATTTGGCTGGGCCTCCCCAAGGGGAAGATCTACTTCAGCACCCTGCCCGTTGTCTCCTTGGGCACTACTGAATCATGTCTATTGTCAGACTTAGCACACTTCATTAAGATGTCCTGCTACTTGTTTGATCTTATACTCAAGAGCTTCCTGAAACCCAAAATTATATCTTGTTCATTCTGTAGGCACTCAGCAAATATTTACTGAATAAATAAGTGAGTGGGGCTTATAGGCTCAGTCACTTGTCTCCATTGTGGAATGTCTCTCCCCATTGACAACTACGGTGGTTTTAAAACACGTCTGCAAATTCTGACACTCTTTCCTTCAAATAGTAGAGCCTCATCTCCTCCCTCTCAATGTCAGTCACACTTAGTAACTGATTAAAACAAACCGAATGGGGTGGAATTGATGCTGTGGGTCTTCTGAGGTGAGGTTATATAAAGGATAACCTCTTCCTTGCTCTCACTCTTCTTAGATCATTTATATTGCTCATCTGCGAAGAGGATGTCACCTGGAGAGGATATTCGAGCAGCCTTTGGAGAGGCCTCCGTGGAGAGGAACCAAGGTCTTCTGTTAACAGCCATCACCTCTGCCACAGGAGCCAGAAACCTTAGAAGTAGATCCTCTCTAACCCCAGTTAAACCTTCAGATGACCAAAGCCCTGGCTGATATCTGAAACCTTGTGAGAGGCCAAACCAGAATCACTCAGCCAAACCACTCCTAGATTTCTGACCCACAGAAACTGTGAAAGATAATAAATGTTTATTGTTGGTAAGCCACTAAGTCCTGGGGCAATTTGTTACACAGCAATAGATAACTAACATAGCAACCTTGGAGGATGTGAGTATTGTTTTATAAGGGGGCTCAAGGGATTTCCTTAATGACAAAGTTAGTTCAAAAAGATCTTGTTATGATCATGTCTTGCTTTTAATAAAATTTTTTAATTTGTAGTCTTCTATAGAACACAACCATAACATGGCTAATTAATATGTAAACACAAAGATCCCATAGCTCAAATTATACAGTTAAAATTTAACAACTATAGTAAATATTGGGATGTGATACAGAACAATATTACAATACAACCCTTTTTGAAGGTTTGGTTTTAAAAATTATACAGAAAAAAGTCCAGAAAAATATTCACCAAAACCTTAACAGTAATTTCCTCAGGGTGATAGTATTATTCTTTTATTTTTTGTTACCTTTGTTTTCTTTGTTTACATTATGTATATATTACCAGTATATTATTTTTTAACTTTTAAAAAACTTTTATAACCCGATTAGGTCAGCAACTATGTCTTATCTGTGTTTCTATCCCTGACAACTTACGTAAACCAAACCCATTGCTATCAAGTTGATTCCAACTCGTAGCAACCCTATAGGGCAGAGTAGAATTGTGCCATAGTTTCCAAGGCTATAATCTTTACAGAAGCAGACCATCACACCTTCCTCCCACAGAACGGCAGCCAAGCACTAAATCACTGCACCACCAGGGCTCCCAGAGTAGCACATAGTAGATACTTAATAAAAGTGAAAAGAAATTCATGAATGTCTTTCAGATACAGATCCTGCCTACTGGACAGTAGTTCCATGAAGGGATTCCAGCATCCTGTGAATCCAAAAAACTCAATGATATGAAAAAGCAGCAGTCGATTTTCACAGGAGACAGACTACTAAGTATAGGAAATCATTTCAATGCTGTATTCTTAGGACAGAGTAACCACTTTTCTCTTTGAAACTAAGTATTTTGAGTGATTTATTATAAATGTATAATGACAGTTGTGAACACTTCTTTTTTCTTTTTTTTTGGCATGAGAACAGAGTCTGTTGATTGCCTTCGTGCTTAAAATAGTTTCAAAGTGTCCTCATAATAGCATGTCACCTGTAAACAGGTTTCAAGCCAATGCAAATTAACAAACGGTGAACAGATGGACTAAGAACTGACTTTTGTCAAGAGAGTCAGCAACAAACACTTTTTGGCTCCAGTCTTATGGGACCATTAGAAAGTCTTCCACTTCTCGCCAAACATCTTGCTTCAGCAGACAATCCATGCAGGGAAACTGACAAGTTACAAGGCCCATTAGACTTTAGAGAGCTGAAAGCTGAGATGTGCAGAACCACCAAATCAACACACAAGGACAACAGATACAGTAATGTTCCTTAAGAAGCTTTCTGAGAAATAGTGAAGACTCTGTCTTGCAACACGAAAAGAAGCTGTCCCTGTAGTCTCTGAAAAATACTGCCACCTATGCGTGCAGCATACAGAAAAATACCTGCCAGAGGCTGGTTGAGTCTGTTCATTCTATCATGGAAGCAAATGTTAACTGTGAAGAAAACCTGAAAATCAGAGAAATGGTTGTCTAAGAGTACTCATCGACAAGAGCAGACACTTAAGGGAGTCATCCCTGTGACGTCCCCCAGCTCCTCATGGAACTTTCTCCTCTTCATCCTCCAAGTCTCTGTCTAACGTTGTCTCCTTGGAGAGGCCTTCTTTGATCACCCTACTTAAACAGTTTCCCCCATTCCCACTCCCTGCCACCCTATTTATTTCTTTCCTATCACTAATCATAAGCTGCAATTCTTGTATGAATTTATTATTATATTGTATTTTTATATTATTGTATTTATTCATTGGTTTAGTTTGGTTTTTGCATGTGTGTCTTTTTCCCCCACTAGGCAGAAAGCTTCATGAACATGACACCATGTTTGTCTTGCTCATGACTGTAACCCCAGGGCCTAGTACAGCACCTGGCACACAGCAGTACACAATAAATACTTGTTAAACAAACTAAATGAGATTTTGATAAAGGCACACAAATGAGTCTTACCTGCAAATACTCCTTTGGATTGGAAATTTTAAGATGTAGTTTGTAGCTGAGAATGTAAATAAAATGGGGTACCATAAAAGAGTAGGGCAGACTAGGGAATGAGTTTAAAGTCCAAGTCAAGCTTTTTGGTAGAACTGCCCCTCTCAGGGAAGTGTGCCAGCTGATAGAAAAGCTGCCAGCAAGAACTATATTTTCATGTTTCTGATTCCATATCACTGAGTGAGCTTTGGCACTCATCTACTAGTGCTTATAGTGCAAAATAACCCAACAAGCAAATGAATAAATCAATTGTGGCCATATTCAAAGGAATACTATGCAGCAACAAACAGAACAATCTGGATGACTCTAACAGATACTATGATGACAGTAAAAAAATAGCCTATACAAAAGATTACCTACTGTGTATGATTCCATTTATATGATGTTCAGGAAGAAGTAAAATTAACTGATGTTTAAAGATATAAGAATAGTGTTAAACTCAGGAGGCAAGAAGGACAGGTATAGACCAGAAAAATAATGTGATTAAGTGAACAAATAATGTATGAGGTATCTTAAAATCCTATGTGGAAAAGTCACACACAAAATACATAAAATATGAACTGCATTACAGCCACTTCATAAAGATATATGCAAAATATTTCATCTTTACGCTCGGTTTTTAACGGTAATTCTAAGAGTTACCTTTTAAAGAGAAAGAAACAATGGCACAAATATAGTAACTTTCCAATAGCAAAAAACTAGCACAAAGTAGAGTTCACCCGGGACAAAAATATTTTTTCAAACCCATTACTCACTGAGGAGGTAAGACAAGAGTCGTGGGTTGAGCCTTTGGTCTACGTTTAGCAGATACTCCCATCTGGTTAGCAGAACGTTTCAACGACTGTTGATTCAAAAGGCCAGATGCTAGACCTGCATGGTACTGCAACTGGGGAGAAAAACAAAAAAGGGGGAAGGAATAAAATTCAGTAAAAGCAGGACAAGGGGTATTAAACTACCGATACTTGATACATCTTATCCTCTTAGAACATTTTAAATAATTTCAAATACAGCTGCTAACATTCTGCTTCAAAGACTTTATTAAGACAACAAATCAGACAAACAAGGAAAGAAACATGAATATGGTTGTTCACCGCTGCACAATGTAATGATGAAAAACTGGAAATAATCTAAATGTTCCACATTGAACTGAGACATTGGTTACAATAAAGAACTTTACAACATCCATTTTGCTGAATTAACAAAAAAGTTACATTGTGAACAGAGAGACATTTGAAAAGATGTTCTCTAAAAAATTAACAGTGTATCTCAAAGTAGAATCTGAGTAATTTTTACTTTCTTCTTTAATTTCCACTACTATTCATGTATACTTTACGTAAAAAGTTTTGAAGTCCACGCCATTTTTTAAAAGAAGATTCTGAAGTTTTCCTTAGTGATAAAATTAGTTCTAGGAACTCTTGTATTATGGTGTCTTGTTTATAAACAAAAACCATGTAATTTGTAGTCTACTACAGTAGACCATGACATGGTTTATTGTATGCAGATTCAAACATATCATGGATCACGTTCAGAAGCACTGAGCTACAGTTTTCAAGAGTAAGGTAACAGTATCAATCATAAGAATTCTGTTTCTATGAAATATTCAGAATGGGTAAGTTCATAAAGACAGAACACAAACTGGTGGGGAGGGAGAAATGGGGAGCAATTGCTTAATGGGTATGGACTTTCCTTTTGGGGCAATGAAAATGTTTTTACACCTAGACAGAAGTGGTGGTTAGACAACACTGTCAACGTACTATACGCCACTGAATTGTTCACTTTAAAATGATTAATTTTATGTTATGTGAATTTCACCTCAATTAAATATGTATCAATCATAAGAGTATGCTCCTGAATATATCTTATAACAATGTATCCAAATGGATATAGGCTTACTGAACTGGGTAGAGAAGTTAATTTCACTTCCATGTATGTGAGTTGGAATAATAGTAAGGAAGCAACATAATTTAAATGGGCCTTGCTTTGTTCCTGGACAAACTGCTGAGCTTCGAGGTTACTTAGGACAAATCATTTTACTTTTCTATACCTCGAGTTCTCCATTGGAAAAGAGAAATGACACTGTCTAGTTCTAAACTCAATAGGACTTTTTAAAAAATTCATTTCACTCAGTTATAATTTACATAAATAAAATGCACACATTTTATACAAATAGTTTGATGAGTTCTGACAAATGTATACCTGAGTAACCGCCACCCCAATCAAGAAATGGAAAACTGCCATCACTCCAGAAAGCTCTCTTGTGCCCCTCTGCAGTCAATCCCCTCTAACTCCTATCATCAGGATCTTCTGATTTAAAACGCAACCCATCATTCTCACTCATTGCCAAATGAAGCTTATATCCAATTTGACATGTGACAATGATACTTACCTTCCTTTTTTAATCTCATTTTTTTTTATTCTGGATCATAAGAGTTGTCATAAATCTCTCTATAATAAAATTATCCTTGAAAGGTATCCCAATTTTGAACAGATGTAAATAAAACATTCAAATGTGAAAATGCCAAGCTAAGAATTTGGATTGAGACCATTTATAACGTCCAATATGGTTCCTCCTCTCTACTCAAATTAAGCAAGGTCTTTCAAACATTTATTTAGAATTAACTAAATATACAAATAGTAATTAATTCTGAAGCTCTGAATCAATTTCTTTTCAAAATGCTCTTTCAAGACATAGATTTCCTTTGCAGACTCAGCTACACAATGGCTCATAGCAATGAAACTGGCGGCCACCTTATAAAAATGGGCTGGGCCCTGGATGCAAAGGCTAATAACATTCTAAAAAATAAATGGCCTCACCTAAAGCCACTAGGCAGCACACAAATAGAAAGTGAAGAAAACAAAACCAACTGAAATGATCCGTTCCTTGAAAGTCTCTATAAAAATGAAGATATCCAGTGACCCAGTAAGACTGAAATGTCTGTGTTTGGAGCAGCCGTATTGCTTTTTAACAGGCTCTTAATTTACTTGGTCGATTTGCTGTGGGAGCCTTATAACTGCACAATACAAGACAAAGATATACCACATTCATAATAAAAATGGAGCTATTCTCAGGGTGGAAAAGGTGGGCATAATTTGGCTCTAACAACTCATCTTAGACCAATGAATTTTGCTCAAATTTGTTTTTCCCCTACAGATTTCTTAAATGGGAAATCAATGGAAGCAAGGGACAGTACAAGTTTGAAAGACAATGTTTCAAAATGTCAGCTACTTGGGTTTCGATCTTCCCCACCAGAATTTGCAATGAGTGCAATATGCATGGGGCTTTATGGAATTAAAGGGAAAGACAGCTTGGCAGGAGCCCCCTCCTGGCTCAAGGAAGTCTCTCCCTTTGACTCTTCTTCTTTGTATCTTATTAGGGTCCATGCAAGCTCAGCGATTCCAGCCCTGCTGACTCTTTGAGTGGAAGAGTCTTGCTAACTACACAGAGTGGCAGGGTGATTTTGCCCCCTGGCATCATTTTGCTCACTTGCTCAAACAAACAAACAAAAAATCCAAAACAGCAGAAATGCATGCTAACTGCTGTCTGTTTTTTAAAGGTTTTCTTTAAAATCTTTGCCATCTTGGATGCTCTCAACGTACACTGCACGTCTAAGAGCACATGTGGATAGAAGGACTCCTATTCCCAAAAACAAAATCTGTCCTTGAAAGCTGACTCATAATGATTAAGAGACATTTGTTAATCATATACACATATCCCAGTTTCCAGGAACACAGCTCCAACTATCAAGATCTATAAGGGGCCCATTAAATATTTACTGAACCATCTTTATAGTTGGAGAAAAGGTCAAAGTTAATAAAACTGATGGGCAGCTCCTGTCCAACTGCATTTATACATTATTTAAGCACCTAATACTCCATTCCATGAAACACAGTTCTGATCTGAAAAGACTCTTAGAAAATGTTCACTCAGCCAACGGTTCTATAACAGCAGAAGGGAGTTCAGAGCTAATTCACAAATTAACATTAAGAACACATCACTCCCAAAATACTGCTGTAAGTTTTCAACTACAGGTACTGTAATATTTCCTATAAAAATCTATTTCAATAAACGTACTTCTCTCTCCAAACGTCTGTGTCATGGAAACAACTCTATTTCAAAAAGCAACTTATCAAAGTTCTAATGTGATTTTTCTATCCAAGATCATTTCTTCACTTTCTTTTAACTTCCACATATTACAACTAGGGGGAATGGGAGTGTTTATATAGGGAGTGAAGGTGGGGGTAGTTCTTTATTTACTGGTGAGTTGCCACTTGGTAGTAACAGCTATTTCAGTGTTCTCTGGATATTTTAGAACAATTCTCTCAGTTTCAATTTTGCTATCTATTAATTCCAACCTTCTATTTTCTAACCAAGGATTTTTCTGTCAGTTCTCAATTTAAAGCCCAAACCCTTGTGGCATAATAAGTGCTACAGCTGCTAACCAAAAGGTCAGCAGTTCAAATCCACTAGGCACTCCTTGGAAACTCTATGGGGCAGTTCCATTCTGCCCTATAGGGTCGCTATAAGTAGGAATCGACTCGACGGCAATGGATTTGGTTTTTTTGGTTTCGGTTTTCTAATCAATTACGTCTACAAATTACCTCTTGTTGTTGTGTGTCATTGAGTGGATTTCGACTCACAGCTACACTATATGACAGAGCAGAATGGCTCCATAGGGTTTCCCAGGCTGTAATCTTTATGGCAGCAGATCCCCAGGTCCTTTCTCCCATGGAGCCACTGACTGGGTGGGTTCGAACTGCCAACCCTTTGGTTAGTAGATGAACCACTGTGCCACCAGGGCTCTTAATTATCTCTACACCTGGGAAAATTTCAACAGCCTAATGATCTGGGGAAAAGACCGACTAGAGTTATGAAAACCTTGATATACTTAATAATTTTAAAAGTAATGCTGTTTTAATAATTTTAAAAGTAATGCTGTTTTAATAATTAAACATGTAAGAACCTCCAAGTGTTGGGAGGTAGGATCCTGGTAAACGTTAACGTCTAGATTAAGAGTCTCTATAATAAGCATCCTCATTGGAAATGTGCTACTGGGCTCTGCTACTAACACAGCTGTGTGATCTTACATATCTCACTTCCCTCTCTTAAAAACATGCATTATTTTTTTTCTCCAAGAACCCTTCTAGCTCCAAACTGTGGTTCCTCTGTGTTTCTAAAGGAGTTACAAGGGCAAATGGAAACATCTTAAAGTGGTTAAGTAATGTTCCCACACTAATCATACAATAAGCTTAACAAACCTTTTCCCCACAGATAGCCTCTGTCTTGACAGAATCTGCTTCTAAAGAATTTCAAACTATTGGAATCCAAATTCACTTAACTTTAGTATGCTTCAATTCACAAATAACAACTTCTACTGAAACTAATCATATGAAAACAAATGATAAAAACAGAATTCAAACGGAAAATTTCTGACTTAAATTTTGAGTTCAAAAAACCAGATAAGCAATGATTGCCCTGGTTAATTCTTCACTTGCTTCATGTCCTCCACACTGCTGTAAACGCTTCTAAACCAAATCCATTGTCACTGAGTCGATTTCAACCCACAGCGACCATACGGGACAGGGTAGAACTGCGCCATAGGATTTCCAAGGCTGTAAATCTTTATGGAAGCAGACTGCCACATCTTTCTCCTATGGAGTGGCTGGTGGGTTCAAACCGCCAATCTTTCGGTAAGCAGCAAAGCGCTTAACCACTGTACCACCAGGGCTCCTTGTGATTGCTTCTACTTGCTCCAGAATAGATAAAGCAAATGTTTTACAACGGACAGAAGTCTCAGAAGGAAATTCATCACACCAATCATGTTCAATATATTAATTAAGCCAGTGGCATTCAATTAGGCCTATTATGTAAAAGCTGAAGCGTATGCTAGAACCTCCCTGGGGTCTATGGTACAGCATCTTATCATAGGTAACATTATTCTATTCCTGCCATATGGCATGGTCCCACTTTAAGAAAATCTGACATTCAAAAATCTCAAAACTTACAAACCAGATCAATCAAGATGTGATTCCTCCCACTACAAAAATCATTATTTCCTACAAACAAAAATAGTAAGCAGTTCAAATCCACCAGCCGCTCCTTGGAAACCCCATGGGGCAGTTCTACTCTGTCCTATAGAGTCGCTAAGAGTTTAATGTTAAGGTATGATTCATTTTATTTTAAAAAATTAATTTACATATAAGTTTCTAAGAATACTAACAAGATACATTGATACTGCCAGTAACTAAATCCTTTGGATGAAGAATGGGCTAGAACTAAGTCGTTATAACAAATTCTGGCCAGCTTAGGCCAGAGGCTCTACAGAAGGGGAAAAAATGATCAAGAGGCTGGCAAGTCCTGCAATCTCCTCTTCCAGTCACCCTAGGCCAGTTTCCCTTCTCTGAGCACACAGCTCTTCCTATCTGTCCTGGAAATTTGGCACCCAGAAAAGACAGTCTTGTGTTATCTCTTGGTCCAGGAGTGAAGCTGGTCACCCAGGTAGACATATCTCAAGGGCAGAGACTTTGTTACTTATTACTCTGTATTCTCTACAATGTCCAGGATGGTACACTGCATACAGGAGATGCTAACGAATTCCTCAACTGAGAAGCAGAGTGGCAGATCAGTGAAATTACCATGGCCTGGCCTGTCACTGAAGCCAACCTAGAGAACAGACTGGCTCCATCCAACAATCCTCTTATGGTTGACCTCTTAAGAAAGCAAACACACTGCTGTGCAGGTGCTCACTGTCATGATAGATTCATGAAGGGATCCTTTTTCCTCTTATTCTAACTGCCCTCCTAAGTGGGGATTCTGAACCCCTATGCGGGCTTGGGTTCTGGAAAAGTCATCAAATCATGTAAATCTAAAGTCAGAGAAGAGCTTTCACTTTACAAGAGGGGAGACTCCAGCCTTAAAGAGCGCACGAGCTCAAGGTCACACATATCAAAAAAGGGAGGCAGGCCATACAGAGCCCACCTTACAGATCTTTGTTCTACAGGGATAAGGGTACTGCATCTTTCTGACTGGAGAAACTGGCATTTGTTATCTCTGCTTTAGCGATAAAATCCAGTGATTGGTCTTAGACAGGGAACTAGACCATGCTAAGGAAGCAGAGATGTTAGCTTAACTAGCATTTGCTGACTCTCATTAGCTCCTTTCACTCTGGCTTCTCTTAGGCACTGAGACATTACATGTTTTTCCCTTCTACTGACTCCAGTTATGTGTAGGGTGATATGTTCAGAGAAGTTTTAAACCCTATCGTGCTAAGGTTTTAATAGCATTCACGGCTAAAAACCTTGGAGGAAGAAAAAAAAGAAACCACACAAACTTCAATATTGTCAGAAATCTAAATTCTGTACTCCACAGTTACAAATTTAACCTTTCAAGCAAGTGGCTTTAATAATGTTCTATGATGGGGCAATTTAAAAAAAACACCATAACCTAGTGGATTTTTATAAATCATCTCATTTTCCAGGAATATAATCTATTTTTACTTCAGGGTTCTCTTTGAGAACTTGTATAATATGTAATGATAGCAACAAGCTAGGACATCACCTGGAGATCAATAGCCAAAACAGCTATAGCTAGCTAGCTGGCATCAGTGCATGAAAAATCCTTCCAAGGTGCAACAGACCAAGCCAAAGCTCACAGCGACAATCTAAGGACCATACAACACCTGAATCAGTTCACACCACACACACCTGGACCAAGTTACACCGCATACAGCTGGAATGTGAGTACATGGCAGTGGGGGTGAGCAGGTCATTTGCAGTTCTCATACAAATAGTCTTAATTCCCTAAACCATTGAACTATATCAACTAGAACCAAGATTTGTGCAAAACTGGAAACACTTCTTCACCACTTTGAGTTGCAAAGACCTTTGCTCCTCATTATTAAAATATGTTTCCAGTGAATGAGAAAGATCCATGTATTATGACAAAGCTCTATTTCATCTTTTGGGGACATAACTCTAAACAAAGAAAAAGGAAAGCTTGCCTGGTATTATCTGTGCCAAGGAAAACAGCTACAGAAAAATACCATATCTAATTATTTTGCTAGGGTTTTTATCTTAATACCAGATAATGAAATCAGTGTCTTTTCTCTTTTTATCTCCTCATGTCTCTTTCAAACAGACAATATTTAAAAAGAAGAAAAAAAACCTTAAGATTTCAGCTTTTATGAGTAAATGATCTTTTTACTTGGTCAAAACAGCATCAATAAATCATAAGAAGGAAGACTTCAATTTATTTGCGTATTTGTTTTCTGCTGGGAAGCTAGGTTTCAGGCCTTTCAATTACCATGAAAGCAGGACAGCCAATCAGGGCTGTTTCCAGCTCACTTATAACATTCATGCACATGTGGAATGCCACTTGGATTTTTGTTTTCTACGTATTAACCCTCAAATGTTCAAACTTCAAAAACGACCAAAGATGTAATTAGAGAGGATGGATAGCAGCCTATTTCTTTTTAAAAATGTTCACAATATTTAGGGTTGTTTAGAATTGTTCCACTGAACTTCCCAGAACTCACAACTTTATTAATAGGCTTTTCTCCACACCTGCTCCTATTTACACTACAGCTGTATGCATGTTATCATATTTCAAAGATGCCAATCAGCTGGAAGAGAGATCACTCATATATCTGAACAGATTCACTAACAAAACAAACTGTGGATATGGCTATAAATGGAGGAAACAACCATCACAGAGATTATTTGTAAAGGGAGAAGGAAAGAAGATAAAAGAAAGTACAAAAGAAAAGACGAGTTGCAAAAACAAAGATGAGAAAAGACAGATGAGGGTACACAAGAGCTGGTATTCTCCTGTCTTCCATTTACCACCTCTCATTTCACACCAGGCTCTCACTCCGCTTGCACATGGTTTCAAGAGCAATGCATAGGGTCACAAGGGAAGAAGATGTTGGAGAGCCACCTCACCAGTTAGCAAGACGCAGGCAGGAAACAGAAATCGGATTAAGGCAGAATTTGACAGTGCACTGAAGAGAGCTCCGCACAGATTTTTAAACGATGGTGATAATGATGGAGAACAGGTCCCGTGAAAAAGGACAACATCGTGGGCAAACTTGTTCACTTATGTCTCTATTAAAGGAAGAATTCCAGGTCTGACAGACCACCATGTTCTTATCTCCCAGAATTATCCATTTACACACTACATGCATAGATCCAACAAAAACAGAACATGTATTTGACCTTCTCTGTTGAGACCAAAGACAGAAGTAGGAAGGAAGAATAACATATCCCTGAATTATCTTAATACTTCCATCAGAAATGCAGAACACTATGTTTTTAAATGCATACTTAAGGACTGAATCAAAAGTCTGTAAAGTAAGGTTAGAATTATGTCTAACGTCCTTTCTAAACACTGAAATTCTATGATGGTATAAATATTTCTTTATGAAAACACAGTCTGAGCTTAGCTTCCTAGCACAAAAACCAACACTGGTGAAATTTAAATATACCTATGAAATGCAAACATTTTACTAGTTACCAAAAGTCTTCAATTAAGGCAGTTGTGGGGGGGGAGGTGTTGTGCAAAGCACTCGTTATGATGTCTTATGCCTGGTATTAGGAGAATAGTGCAATGCTAGGCCCCTAGCAAGGACTCAAATGTTTACTGACATACAATACTTTGTTATTCTTACTAAATACTCATATGTGAGCCACGGGGGAAAAACCAAATATTCTCACATACTATGTATTTCCCTGGACATTTCTTCCCCCTGCCCCCAAAAGAAACCAGAGCTTTTCAACTGAGAAATGAGTAAAATGACAATCACTGCACTTCTAAATCTCAATTCAAGACACTGTGGATTCCAAGCATTAGTCATTTGCCTAGTTATCACTGAAAAAATTTCAGTCAAGAAGCCACTAAACATAACTTTTTAAAATTCCCAATCTGATAAAAGTAAAATTATGATTATTATAAACCTATTTTTATAGGATGCATAAAAAAGGGATGGCTTCTCAGAAGGTAAAAATGATTCCTATGTGCCTCCTAGACAGTTTGGATTTAGCTGGAGGATTTATTTAATTCTCCTTTCTTCCAATGTCATGAAATCCCTAATTCTGCTTTAAGCACCATTTTAATTACCATCAGATGGAGCCCCCATCAGCTTCCTCTACTTCCTTCCATAAACAGTCTGTTGGGAAGGCAACTGGCTGCAAATCAGGGATCTGATCGGTTCTCCCCCACTTCCCCACCCGTTGCTCACATGGGATACGAAGGAGAAAGAGAGAGGGAAGAACGAAAGGTAGTACAGAGAAAATTCAGAAGGAAGAAGAAGGAAAAACAGGGAGCTGTATAATCACTGACATTAAAAGATATATAACTAGGATGCCAGGAAAACAGAAAATAATCGGAGAAGTGAGGAGACACGCAAGAACAGGAATCAGGAAATAAAGCATTTAGGAAGACACATTTTTTATTAATCATTTTTAACAACTGTGTTATCCCTTTCAGAATAGGAATAAGGCCTAGTGGCTTGTGGCTACAAGGAGGAAATGGGTCCAAGGAGGCACTGTTTGCCTTTGCACTTTGCTATGAAGCAGCAAAGGTTAAAATCTCTGGAGGCAGTCTGGCCTAGTGGGCAGGAAAACAACCTTGTAGTCAGATGGCCCTGAGTTCAAATTCCAGCTCGACCACAAGCACTCTGGGCAATTTTGGGTGCTTCTTCTCCCACTCAGCCTGTTAGTTCATCAGCCCAATGAGCATAGCGATGCTTACCTTGTTAAGGGCAGAGTTGGTTTACTGAGCACACTCCCTAAGGCAGGCTCTAAAAAAGCACCTTTCCTTATCTCACAACAGCCCTAGGAGGCAGGCAAGTCAGCCTCCTCTTACAGATGAAGAACATTATCGTAGGAATTAAGCGGTACAATGTGTGCAAAAACCTTAAGGTAAGCACAGTGCTCAGTAACACCGCAAACGTTCCAAGATGAGAGCTGTTCTTGATTACCAGAAGTGACTGTACCCAGAAATTCACCTACTCCAACAATGCCAGGAAATGACTGAATTTTCACAAAACTGATCAGAATTGTTGTCCTTTAATCAAATACTGTCACCTTCAACTTATCAGATAATACATTGTAAGTGTAAAGGAAAAGAAAAAATGCACCCAGTAGGCTGTTCTAAATGAGTAGTTGTATTGAGAAGAAACCCCAACTCAATTCTTCTGGCACAACTGACGAAGAGAATCTACCACATGGTGATGCCTCTTGTCTGAATCTGAGTAAAACCCTCAATAAAATCAAAGACAGTTGTATGAGGCCTGCAGAAACAACGTAAGCACTCTAAATGAAAAGCAATCCAGACGATCACTTGGGAAGCTCCTTTTAATATACTGTGGAGATTCTCTTTAATCTACACACAACCTAAAAGCCCAGAAAGTTGGCTCAACCTTGATGGGTTAAACAATCAAATTAAGGAATATTTCTTATGCATCCAGAGCCCTGGTTGTGCAGTGGTTAAGAGCTCGGCTGTTAACCAAAAGACTGGCAGTTCGAATCCACCAGCTGCTCTTTGGAAACCCTATGGGGCAGCTCTACTCTGTCTTATAGGGTCACTAAGAGCTGGAATCAACTCAACTGCAATGGGTTGTTTGGTTTCTTATGCATCCAACAAAGTACACTGCACCGGAAGATCAAGGTCTCTCTCCAGACTCCCATAGAACGTGTTCCTTTAAGTTCTGGTTGTGACTGTCTACATAGGAAACCTATGTGGTAGAACTTTTCTATGATAAATGCAGGGCTATCATTCTTTTCCCTTGGAAGAAAGAAAAGCAGAAGTTATATATACTAATAGCAGGTATGAAACAAACAACAGATCAAAGTGAGTCTTCTACTGATAACATGACCTAGGCAGAGAAGTATTTTAATTTCTACCTATGGCTGTTAGCCAAAAGGTTGGCAGTTCGAATTCACCAGCCACTCCTTGGAAACCCTAAGGGGTAGTTCTACTCTGTCCTATAGGGTCGCTATGAGTTGGAATCAATTCGACCGCAATGGGTTTGGTTTTTTTTTTGGTTTTTTTTAAAATCTAATTAAGAATATGGTTTGTATGTCTAACTGCCAGGATATAAATCCTAAATCCTCTACTTAAGTATGTGGCCTTGGGTAAGTTATTCAACATTTAAAGCCTTGGTTCTCTTCTATTATTGGAGATAGCAGTACTACTTGTTACTACTCAATTACTCTAGAAGCAATTTGGGCTTTCATAGAGCAAAATCACACTCAGGTTCTTGGAGTTAGTAAGAATTAGGTACATGAAAAATGGTACAACCACTCTGGAAACTGATTTGGCACTTCCTGAAAAAGCAGGAAATAGAAGTACCACACGATCCAGCAATCCCGCTCCTTGGAATATATCCTAGAGAAATAAGAGCCATCACACGAATAGATATACGCACACTCATGTTCACTGCAGCACTGTTCACAATAGCAAAAAGATGGAAACAACCTAGATGCCCATCAACAGATGAATGGATAAACAAATTATGGTATATTCACACAATGATAAAGAATGATGACGAAGCTGTGAAACATAACATGGAGGAATCTGGAGGGCATTATGCTGAGTGAATTCAGTCAGTCACAGAAGGACAAATATTGTATAAGACCACTATTATAGAACTCAAGAAAAGGTTTAAACACTGAAGAAAACCTTCTTTGATGGTTACGAGGGTGGGAGAGAGGGTGGGGGTTTATTCACTAACTCAACAGTAGACAAAAATTATCTTAGGTGAAGGGAAGGATAGCACACACTACAGGGGAAGTCAGCACAACTGGACTAAACCAAAGCTAAGAAGTTTCCTGAATACAACCAAACACTTCAAGGGATAGAGTAGCAGGGACAGGGGTCTGGGGACCATGCTTTCAGAGGACATCTAGGTCAACTGGCATAACAAAGTTTATTAAGAAAATGTTCTGCATCCTACTATGGTGAGTGGTGTCTGGGGTCTTAAAAGCTAGTAAATGGCCATCTAAGATGCATCAGTTGGTCCCAACCCTCTTGGAGTAAAGGAGAATGAAGAACACCAAAGTCTCAAGGAAAGTATTAGCCCAAGAGACAGAAAGGGCCACATAAACCAGAGACTTCATCGGCCTCAGACCAGAAGAACTAGATGGTGCCTGGCTACCACCAATGACAGCCCTGACAGGGAACACAAGAGAGAGTCCCTGATGGAGGAGAAAGGTGGGGTACAGAACTCAAATTCTAGTAGAAAGACCAGACGTAATGGTCTGAATGAGACTGGAGGAACCTCAGAAAGCACGGCCCCCAGACTCTCTGTCAACCCAGAACTAAAACCATTCCTGAGGCCAACTCTTCAGACAAAGATTGGAGTGGACCGTGGGACATAAAATGATACTCGTAAAGAATGTGCTTCTTAGCTGAAGTTGATACATGAGACTAAATGGGCAGCTCCTGTCCAGAGGTGAAATGAGAAGGCAGAGAGAGTAAGGAGCTGGTTGAATCGACATGGGAAATCAGGGGTGGAAAGGAGGAACGTACTGTTATAGTATAGGGAGAGCAATTAGGGTCAAATAACAATGTATGTATAAATTTTTGTATGAGAGACTAACTTGAAATGTAAACTTTCACTTAAACTACAATAATAAATGAACAAAAAATAAATAAAATAAAAGTAACCACAAATTAAAAAAAAAATTAGGCACATGAAAAGTACTGAGTAAAGTGGCTGGCACCAAGTACACACTCAATAAATGTTAACTATGATTATTATTAATAGGTGGAAGTTATTGAGCCATTAACAATTAGACTGAGTCTTAGCAGTGATTAAGCCAATAATTGGAAGGCTTTGCCTCAATGAAAAAAAAACTTAGAGAAGGTAGATCAGCCACAAATAGGTCTGTTTCTTCCTCAGGGTGGATTTGTGAAAGAGGAGAGCCCAGGGATGGCTGAACCCTAAGAGATTTGAGGCCCTGACCCGAGAAGGGCTGTTCTGATGTACAACTTATTCTGATGATGCTTTGCAGTCCTACTCAGCCTTTCCAAATTCTGCCTTGAAAAACAAGACAAGCAACCAAAACTGAGGGCCATCAGCAGCCAGCTGTGAGTGGTCCAAGAAGGAATACTGACAATACATCTATCACTAACCACATCCACCCTAAGATAACCAGATTGTGAGGTAGCCTTCTTTAGGGTCAGAAGTGGAAAAATAAAGAGAATAGCCTAACTAGTGCCACATCTATTGTTTGCTTTTCATCCACAATAGCCAAATAAATAGGTTGTCTTTCCCTTTAAATACCTGGCATGTAGGGTCGCTATGAGTCGGAATCGATGGCACACAACAGGGAGCTGAGAAGACCTGAAACTTACTTAAGCCAGTCTAGAAGTCTTTCTGAAACACTTTTACAAGTTTGACCACTATATGTTATAGTATGTTTTTTCAGTTTATCTATCTTTATTCCTTTTCTAAATTGTATGCCACACAAATGCCAGAACCATCTCATACTCCATTTTACAAGCCCCACAGGCCTAGCATTAACTAAGTGCACAATAACTATTTACTGAGAATGGGATGGCTCAGTGGATGCAGAACACAATGCTAGACATGGATGGATATATAAAGAAATGTTCTCTGTCTTTAGAAGGTCAAGATATGCCTAGAATGTAAGCTCTATAAGAGCAGATATTTCCTAGTCTTCACTGCTATGTCTAGAACAGTGCCTGGCATAACAATGAAAAAAATAATAATTATATTAGCTAAAGCTTCTACAGAATTCACTGTGAACTAGGTACAATTCTAATTCAGTTAACACATTTAATCAATACAATCATCTTATAAGGAAGGTACTAGTATTATCTTTATCTTATAGATGAGGAAACTGAGGCACAGGTGTTAAGTGGCTTGCCCAAGGTTACACTGGCAGGGTCAGGCCTTGAATCCAGGCAGCCTGGCTCCAATGTCCCTGCTTTGTAATCACTTCACTATACAGCCTCTCCAGAACTTAGCATGTACTCAATAAGCTTTTTTTTAAATAAATGAATACTTAGGGAGCAGGAGATTTGAACTAAATGTCAAGGCATGGTAGAAATTTGGACTCTGAATCACCTTCACACATAAGGTTCCATGAAGAAGTGAGGATGATGGAGATTTACTGCCTTCCCTTATTACCCAGCTATGCCTTTTCAGGTTGCAACAGGCACAGGCATATGTGGGTTACCCAGTTCGTAAGAGTTTGTTATGAGGCTCCATGGGGAAGTAAGGAAACAGGAAATGTGTCCACAACCAGACCTCTTGGAAAATGGGAACACTGCTCACTGCTGTTCAGTAAACGGCTCTATCAGTTCACATCCATTCTCCCTACTCAGCTTCTTGGCTTCTTGACTCCCTCTCCACTTGCTGCTGTTTCCAACTCCACTGACTCAGTGGTACCTTCGCTCTCTTCCAGGACTCTGCTTGCAGATGTGTGAATGAGTGTGCAAGCGTGTGTACATATACTCTTCTACCCACTTATTGCCTTCCTGTGTCTCACATTCAAAACTGAGGATAGAACAAGAATCTGCCACTACAGAGCCATAATTCTTTTTCTGCAATATAAAAATGAATAAAAAGTTCTGAAAGTCAAAAGCTTTTTCATAAACATAGGCACCAAAAAGCATGTGGCAGCAAAACTTGACATGAACTGACATGAGTCTATTTAAACTTAATTTATCTCACTTAGTGTGAACAGTCATGTATTTTGCTGCACAAGTATTAACATGTTTGATTACAGGATACTGCCCTAGACCCTGCTGGAAAAACTAATGTAACACATGGTATATGGACTATATTTTAAAACCCCTAAAATTATAAAATCCAAAACACAAAGTTTTGGATAAGGATCATGAACCTGTACCATCCAATGGAGAGTGTGTCTGCTGGGCATAGCCCCATATCGGATACCTTGTAAACTGCTAACAACCTTTGGCTTAAGCACCCATCTCAGATCCAAGCGCCCACAGCCAGAGCCACGGAGTCATAAAGCACAGAGCGTGACAGCCTACATAATCTGTCCCTGCCTCCTTCTTCCACTTCACTGGAATCCCACCACTCTACCCCCTCTCACTGCCCTCCAGCCACTCTGGCTAGCTTCCTTTCTGTTCCTAGAACACTGTCTCAGGACCCTTTCGCTAGCTGTCCTGTTTGCCTGGAACACTCTTCACCCTCATCTTTGCATGCCTGACGTCTTGTCATGCAGATCTCAATCAGAACTTTACCTTCTCAGAGAGCCTTTTCTGGCCACCTAATCTAAGAGAGGCTCCAGGTACTAATTTCGACTGGGTGTTTTCTTATTTGTTTCTTTGTTTAACGTATACCTCTCCCAACACACACACACATACACCCGGCTCCACCATAACAGTGAGCTTAACTATAGCTCCAAGGCCTAGAACAGTGCTTGGCTCATAGTTGTAACACAATAATAATAATAATAATAAATACTTGATAAACAAATGTGCCCTGGCGGCACAATGGTTACGCACTCAGCTGCTAACCGAAAGGTCAGCAGTTCAAATCCACCAGTGGCTCTGTGATCTTCCCCTGTAAAGATTACAGCCTAGGAAATGCTACATTTTTCTCTGTTCTATAGAGTTGCTATGAGTCAGAATCAACTTGACGGCATACAACAACCAACGAATAAATACAAAAATACTCAGAAGGGGACTGTAGGCATTGGAGGAACCTTGTAGAGACAGACCCATATACCATGCCTACACAAATTAAAAATCCATAATACCTCCAAGTGGTATGGATTTTTTACACCTTCTTTGAACTTCAGTCAATAGACAATTGGAGGAGAGAGGGTATCATTGAAGGTACTGAACAGAGGAGTGGTGCGATCAAAGGGCATTATAACCTTCAGATCATTTTTCTAAACACAGTGATCATACATATCCAAATCATCTACCGAGCGTGTGCCAAAAATGCAGATTCCAGGGACCCACCTCAGATCTACTGAATCAGAATTTCTGCAGAGGGGCCTAGGAATTAACACTGTAAGCACCCCAGGTAGCTCTTAGACACATTAAAATTTGAATACAATCACAGTACAATCTCAAAAAATATTTGTTGGTTCACTGATTGACTCAGGAAGATAATCTCTACCTGGAACCCATCAAAACTATGCTACAGAGAAACCTTTGACAAGTCATAACTAGCTAACGTAACAGTGAAGCTCTCACTGGTCCAATACGGGTTCAGAGTTTCAAACATGGATGCAATTATGTTTCAAGCACTGAGAGGCTTCCACCCTTCCAACTTCTATCAAAAGCCTCACCATTTCATGCATATACTGTTGAGGACTGGTGGAAAGAGAGCAGGATAGGGGCAAATAGTAGAGATTTAAGGAGCTTCTAGAATTCCGATACCTTACTCTAGCACTAAGTTACACTTGATTAAGCAAATAAAGAACATACATTTCAACAGTCTTCAAACAGTTAAATTTTCAATCTTTATATAAAATCCATCAGATTTGATTGATAAGTGTACTTTTTAAAACTAAGAGTAAAGAAGTGAAGATTGGCAACATTTTCACCATATAATTTGCTTTCTTTGCCTTTTTCCACAGCACTGTATATAAATCAAAGAAACGTTAAAGAGGCCCATATATCACCAACTGGCATTTCAAAACTATTTACAAAGTCTTTAACAGACACAGGACAGAGTATGGAAAACCATGACCAGAGAGGCTGAAATTAAAGGGAGAAAATTAACTCAAACACTGACAGAGAATTAATTAAGTTTACAAATAACTCTCCAATGAGCAAATTATGATATTTAATAAGAACAGCCTCGGTGAAGCCGGGTTACCAAATATGGAGGGAGAAGGGGAGAAAGACAAGACAACAGAGCTCTCCAAACAAGAATAATGTATATTTGAACAAACTGCCTTTCTATGATTAAGCACAGAAATCTGGGAACAAGGCAGGGGAAATGATGTTTTAGTAAGGTCTGAAATAGACTTGTGAGCAGCATTTTACATTACCCTTGCAAAAAAAAAAGGGCATGGTCCAAAAGTTGCAAATCAAGGTATGGGTCACTATGTATAAACTGCTGCTACAGCTGGTACAGAGGTAGAGAAATGTGTGTTTAAAACGGGTTACATTTCCCATGCAGAAAATGCAAGGATTCCCCAGAGGCAAAATATTTAACAAATTGGTGATGTATGTCCCGGTTTTCAAAGACAGGAAGAGATGTGAAAATGTCTTACCTGTCTATCTGTCGGAAGACAGTACAAAGCCTGGCAGTGCCAGGAGGGTCAGACACTCCACCACTGCTCCATTCTAGAAGCAGGGCAGTCTGCACCGTCACCAGAGCCATGTTTTGTGTCTGGGAGGCGGCAATCACTCCCTACTAGAATACTGCCTGCCTCTCCCAGGCCCCAGCACAAGGGTAGTGGCTGCAATTCTAATGGAGTCTCTGCTTCTTCGAAAAGTTCAGCTTTTAACACTGCCATCACCCCCCAGGTACTCTTGCTTTCAACTATTACACTCCAGAAAAGCTAACTGCTGACAGCCAAAATAGTAAGAAAGCACCATAGCGAAAAAGGTTTTCAAACCAGCTGGTAGGTGAAAGAGGGTGGAAAAGGTCAGTCCTTTCTTCTCAGGAACTCAGTATTTTATCATCTCTTCCTCCTGCTACATAATGAAACATTAGCATCAGACGGATCTTCTTAGAAAGCATACTAAGGACCCAGAGACATATTACTCTTTTTCAAATGCACAAAGTGCAAACGTGTGAACAAATTTCTTAGAATCATGCAATGAAAGAAGATCCTTCATAGAAAATATAGGTCCATTAAATTAAAAAATGTGCTTTTTAAAATCAACACCAAGATCCAGCAAACTTATGTGCAAATAAAACTAAAAATAGGAGCCCAGAAGCCTTCCTGTTGAACATGGCAGTTTGAACAGTCATATTCACCTGCACTCCCTCCCCAAACCACAAAAATGATAGCAAATGAATAAACACAAGGGGGTAAGCCCACAAAGACAAAGAGAATAGCAGAGGAGACAATGTCAGAAAGAGAAGTCAACTAAATTTTAGAAGATAGGAAGCAAACAGACCAGCACTATATCAGCAGAGAGAAGTATGCTGAAAACTTACTCTGCATGGAGGGTAGGGTTGTGGAGGGTGGAATAAGTCCAAGCTGAACTGGACTGTAAAACCTCAAAAGACTGAGGAATTGGAGATACTGGGTATAGGGTGGAGGCAAAAACAGCCTTTTTAAAACACCTAGCCTTTTTTAAACACCCAGATCCCTGCTCCCATCAGAAGCCAGGTTACTCTCTGGAGAGGCTGACCTCGTGAGGCTCAGGGTTTAGAATAGCTGAAAACAGGCGTATAAATCTGTACTCTGAATAGTAAAACAATCCTCATCCCCAGCCTTCATGAAAAGAAACAGCAATGTTAGTACACTACATGGCTCAGCTGTAAACAATATTTCATAGTCATGATAAGGTAAAAATGGAGTAAATTGATGAAAGGAGGATGGTGTATGAGTTAAAGCTTTATCTTCCACATAAATAAAAAAATAATGCCTAAAATAGCAGCCTAAACAAGTTATTTAGAAAAATGTAGACAAGTATCCAGAGAAACAGCTGAAGGATTTGAAAGGAGTTGTCTCCAGGAAGTGGCATGTGGAACAGACAGACAAGAAACTAATGTTCCTGTTATAAATCTTATAGTATTACTAATTTGCCTTTTTAACTAGGTACTTGTATTCCTTTGGTGAAAATAAAAATTATATGGGGGGGAGCCTCAAAGTTAAGAAGGTCCTGAAAATGTAAGCCCCTGCACAGTACAAAATGTGTTTTATCACCTGGGGACTATTAGTTTACTATAGTAACACTTAATTTTATTTCAAGTTTTACTGCGACAGTTAAAGGTTTTTACAATAGCAGATGCCTTCCCTCCCACACATCAATTAATTTGCAAATTCACTCAGGTTGTATAAATAATGAACCATGGAAAGCTTTTCCACTGGTAAGCGCTGCAATCAGAAGGTGGATGTGGTGGGTGAGGTGCTAAACTGCGCTGCTGCTAACTGCATGCCCAAGCAGACTGGAGAAGCAGTTCTGCTAACTAGCCCACTAGCCTGAAGGACCCACCTCACTTCAAAAAAAATAAAGAACATAATGGCAACCACCTTGAAAAACGGAAAAACAATGGAAAAAATCTGGAGATAGGCAAGGGAGTGACAGACATTCTGCCTCATGAAATCAAATCAGTCTTTAGGTTCCTTTTTATAGATTTTCATCCAGTGTTTACCAAGGAAGTAACTTTTTGAAAAGAAACGAGGTGGCACTTTGAACTTTGGTCTGTAGTCTGGCAAAACCACCTATCAAGCCCACACATTCTTTTTTTCCTCCTTTCTCAAAGAGCTGAACCAAAGTCACCACGCTGTTTCAAAACACAGGGGTTGAAAATAGTTCCACGGCTTCTGCTTTGCCAAAGAACTGTCTTCTCTTCCCATTTTCACTTAAATCTTATTTTTTTAATGACCTAAATGATGAAATGAACAAGACAATTTTTCATTTTCACCTATGCAAATAACATTTTGTACAGAACATTTTATCAACTGTAGATCTTAACTCCTTGAAGAGTTGATGGGCCTCATGAGGCAGAGCTAATCAGTAGGGAAGGCCAAACACCACCGATCACTAGGGTCAATTTCTCTGTTCCACTGGCTCTAGAAAATGCCTTTTTCACACAGAGCTTCCCACTTGCTCTCTCCTGTCTCCTACTACCAAAGCCTTCCCATTCCAGCTCTCTCCTGTCTCCTACTACCAAACCTTCCCATTCCAGCTTCTCTCCTAATGGGCAGCGCCTGGCACTGTACTTCAGACTAAGCATTCTTTCTAGGTCCTTAATAAATAGTCTGAATGTGAATAAGCATTTCAAAAGGCTGACTGCTCTGAGAATTCACCCTTGCAACAAATTAAATAGCATCTACAACAGCCTGACAGGTAACAACAACATATTTTCTTCTTTACAACTGGCCCTGACCAGAAGTAAAATATTTTTCATTCCTCACCATCCAAAAGCAGTTTCATGCATGGCGTTTGTCTCTCTAAACATATCACTCTATTAAGAATGTTCAACATATCCTCTAGATTTTGAGGACAATAATTTTCTTTAAACGCTTATGAAAGCAATACAAATTTCCCCTGACATTTTCTGACCCTGCATTGTCCGTAAGGGGCACAGGTTAACTATGTTCAAAAAAAGATCACATATAAATCATGAAGATTCCTGGGACATTGTTTGGTCCAGGGCTTCGGACTCAATACCATATTAGCAAGAAAAGAAACCTCTTTTCTTCTCACTTGCATACCATACTGGGCTCAAAAAGCACCATCAAAATGTCAACAAAGGCATTTTGGGATCCACAATCATTTGACATTTTTTCTAAGAAAATTTAAATTTATATTTTTGGTAAATTTAGAGTCTTGTGAAGTACCACCCACCTTCCCCTCCACTCCCCTAAAAAGGGCAATAAAATTCATCATCAAAGGTTACTGCTTCATCGAATGCCATCAGAGTGTGGTATTTCAGCACACACGTTTGTGTATATAAATCTCCAACTGTTCTGAGATCTCCGCCATCATTGGCATAACTGGATGAGTTAAAAATGGAACGGCTGCCTTTCTAAACTCAATTTTTTTTGGTCAGTTTAACTTAGATCCTTAGTGTCCTGTATAAGTCTCTGGATTCTATCTGGCATAAAGGTGACAGGAAGACACTCGGCCTCCTCCCCACATCAGCTCCCCTACTCAAAATTCCAAGGACATTCATATAACTTGTTCATTAAAAATACACTATTTTTTATTTCAGAAGTTCAACCATAGCACATTCCCTTCTTTAAAAATTTTATAGCATCTACACTTTCAATTTGAGATTTTTCATTCATGCTAGGTGAGCCTCTTATGTTCTATATTAAATGCAAGGCATGTGTGATCAGTACTATTAATAATATAACAGTGCCAATCTCAGAAGCAGCAACACAGCACCAATACACAACCCCATATGAACAGATGTGGAATCATGAGTACCAGTGCAATCTTTGTTAAAAATATGGGAATAGAGAATGTGGCTTACTGCTCTGTCCCTTCTCTCACTCAAGAATCAGGAGGAATTTTTCCTTTCTTCCCTAAAGGCATAACATATCATTAGCTCTCAAAAATACAAATAGATCTGATGCAGAAAATAAGAGGTTACCTTTATTAGATTCAAGGGAGAAAAGGAACTGGCATTTTAAAACTGCTGATGGACAAATCAACATCAAAGTGTAGCAGACTCAAGGATTTAAGGCCACTAAAGTCACCTATTATGAATATGATGGTAAAACAAACTCTGGCTCTCACTTCTCCAAGAACTAGCTTTCCTAACAAAGCCTGACCTTCACATTGATGCTATCACAGTGCTTTGTCCAAGAATGTAATTTGAGAAATGTTCTTTAAAGATGTGTAGAAGAATCACAAGGCAGACTGCACAGTTCCAAAAGACAGCTAAAACTGAGCCTATGATGGAGAACTGTATCTCAAAATGAGGGTTGGATTTTTGACAAGTTACCATAAAACCACTTAACTGTACCCTCCTTGTCTCCTCAACAATCTCACATACCGGGATGGGTCCTCCTTTCCAACACAGTGGATGCAGGTGGAGTACTGACTGCCCATTTACCGTGGCCTTCACTATGGCTATGAGCACAGGTCAACCAGCAGGAAGCTCAAGGTAGGAGGACAATATATAGGTCTTTACTATAAAATATCAAATTGTCTGAAGAGAGAAGTGGAAGCAAAGCCATCTATCTTACTTAATGTAGGGAAATGTTTCTACTCTGCCTTTCATTTTGTTTTAAGGACCTTTGTCCTTAGTGACACATGTAATTACATAAATGGGCAATAAATATACTCCTATCTCTTAAAAAAAAAAAAATCAAATTGTCACACATAAAAAATGGGGGCTGTTAGTGTTATGTTCAGAGCTGAGACTTCAGCTCTTAAAAGTACCTGTGAAAGTGGACTAGTTGATTCATAGCATAATAAATTCACCGGAGCACACACACATGTGCACACAAACATACACACTCACCTCAAATGAGTATTATGTAAACAGAAAAGACTAATCAAGAATCCTAGTCTATGTAACGTATGAAACAATAACAACCATACTAAGAGCCTCCAAGTGTCTACTGTGTGTCAGGCACTTAATCCTCACAACACAACGGAACAGGTATTCTTATCAACCCCACTTTGCCAATAAGGAAAGAAGCATAGAGCGGTTAAGTCACATGCTCAAAGTCACACAGCTGATCCCAGGTCCAAATGACTTAAAACCTGTAAGCTTAATTACAAAGGTACACCAACCCCCCCAACTAAAATTCCATTCATTCAATAGTGAATTATATATAAATAGTAATAAATACATACTGAGAGTCTAATGTGCCTGGCACTGCTCTAAGCATAGTACTGGGAATAAAGCAATGAACAAAATAGGGACTCCCATCCTCGTGGGAGAGAACCCTCCACAGAGGGGATAGAAAAGGCAATAAATAAAATGAGTAAGTAAAACAGGCAAGATGTCAGGTGATTAGTAGTATGGAGAAAAATAAAGCAGGAAAGTGGGTAGGGGTGGGGGCAGCAGTGGCGGTAAGAAGGTTGTAACAGGGCAGTCAAGGAAGGCCTCCCTGAGAAGGTGCCACTTGAGCCAAGACCTGAAAGATGCAAACATATCTTTCAGGTAATAAAGGAAGCTTCTGATAGAAAAGGAGATGCAAAGAAGAAGGTAATCAATCATCACAGTCTAACACACCCTCAACAATAAAAATTCCAAAACTACACAGAATTGAGCCCTTGTTCATGAAAGCTGCATTTTACACCTGCTTTGCTTCTCTTCCCTCAAGCACCTGTGGGTGTAGAGGTCTCCAGCCTCGCAGTTATTACCAGGGGGT
Source organism: Dugong dugon (assembly GCA_030035585.1). Taxonomy (NCBI): domain Eukaryota; kingdom Metazoa; phylum Chordata; class Mammalia; order Sirenia; family Dugongidae; genus Dugong; species Dugong dugon. The sequence goes on from CM057471.1 coordinate 76,657,156, forward strand.
GACCCTGATTGGTCCTAAGCCTGGACCTCTTTCTCCAATTCAGATGGCCGAACATTAATTCCACAAGAGTGCTTCTTCTGACACTTCTCATTCCACACACCTCCTCCTACTCTTTGTTACACATAAAAGTAAAAAATGGTGGGAATTTGTTCACTCATTAGATTAGCAAAGATCTGAAAACTAGACAACACAGGACACTAGGTAGATACAGAAAAGCAGTGCTCAAGCCTCTTCTGGTGATGAACACAAACTGGCACAACTACTCTGAAGGGCAGCTGGAAAACATCCATCAAAATGTTAAATGTAGGTACCTTTTGGCTGTTAATTCTTCCTCAAAGAATTTATCCCACATCTAGGCAAAGAATTATAGACCAGGATAGTCACTGTAGCATTGTCTGTAATAACAGAAGACTGGAAACGACTTACATTTCCTCTATGTAGAACTGGTTATAGTACATCCACATAATGGGCTCTAAGCAGCTGTTTAAAAAAGGAGGAGTTAAAAAATGTTAAGAATGAAGAATCAGCCTTTCAAAAGAGCATGTCTGATAACTGTTCTGTGACTATGGGTGAGAATGCCTTTGTTCTTTGCAGTGAAGGGTAAGGATGCATGCTATTTACCCTCAAATGGTTTAGCGAAAATTATAATAATATGTATACTGAGGAAGATGAAGCAAATGTGATTAGTCTAGGTGAAGGGTATACAGAGGTCAATGTGCTATTCTTACAACTTTTCGGTAAGCCAGAAATAGTTTCAAAATGAAAAGTTTTTAAAAATTGTTCAGACCCTGGCAAATCCTCACTGAGGGCAAAGCTCTACGCCACCCAGACAACAAGCTCCTTCAAAGAACTTCAGACATTCCACCCTGTACCTGACCCAAGGTAACCAGGGGAGAGAGCAGAAGACTTAGTGCATGGGCAATAACTAGGCTAAAGTTTCAGTTAAGTAGAACTTGACTAGTCACACAGTCACCTAACCCAGTCGGAGAGGCAATAAAGCAAGCTCCTCTGTGTGTCCTGGGCCAGGGGCCATGTGGTCTGCCCTCAAATCCCACCCATCTTCCCAGTCCAACCCAAAGCTGACATTCTGAGCGATGACTCTGAAGCACCTACATATTCCTCAAAAGAAAAAAGTCTAAATTATATTTAGGTACTAGGTTTTTTAAAGCAGAAAAATGAACTTTTAGAAAGATCTGGAAAAGCTGGAATACAAAAAATAGTCTCTGGCTAGCATTTAATAAATAAGAACATCTCATTTTCCTAAGCATTGTGATGCACTCAGGATACAGGTCTTTTGGTGTGTACGTTGTTGTTGTTTTTAAATGTATTAGTAATTAGTATGTTACTGACTGAATGCCAGCATCTCCTGCTCATAAGGAACAGCACGGTGAAAGTTTTGGTTCGAATCTTTGCTCTGCCACTTACCACTATCTGGATGATCTTGGGCAAGTGATTTAACCTCCCTTCACCCCAGTTTCCTCATATGTAAAGCAGAAATTATAATAAGCATACACTGCATAGGGTTGTTTGTGAAGACTGAAACAGATTCCTTCATTGCAGAGATGTTACTGATTCTATTCCCTAGGTACAGTGCTAGGGATATAGCTTTGGTCCTCGTGAAGCTTACAGCCTATAAGTATAGACAGGCATGAAAACTAATGGCCTTTATGACAAATGTCACAAAGGAAAGGCACAGGTGCTGAAAGCCTATGCCAGAAGGGCATTCCAGGCACAGGGAAAAGCATGCGAAAAAGCAGAAGCAAGGGAGAGCTTGGCTTGTTAAAGAAAGTAAAAGAAGAAAATGTATGTGAAATGTTTACTCACAGGCGTGAACAGCATAAGTACTCAACAAAGGGTGGTAGAAGTAACAGACATTGTTAAGGATAATAAGTATGTCCCTTACAATCATGCTCACATATTACTCCATTCATCATGGAGAAGAGTAAATTTTAAGTCACAGTGCAAATAAGGAAATATGAAATAAGTGTAATCTTAATATACTGGTGACTTTCAGGGACAACTTCCTGACTTAGTGTCACTTATTGGAATGAAAGCGTGAACAGTAACAGCTACATGAGAAGTTTTTCAAGCCCACAGTTCAGTTAGATACTAGCTCATTCAGCCACAATGACTGCCCAAGTCGCCTACACAAACGAGTAAGCTAGGCTTTTAAAACTGTGGTTATAACAGTTGAAAGACTAGTTACTGGCATTCAAAACAAACAGCAAGCAATTGAAATCCATGGAGCGGTTGGTAATTCATATTTCAAAATCTAAGGCTTGGATGGTAAAGAGAACAGATGGTTGTGCAATATGCAAACAAATCCACAAGAAACAATGGGCGCAGGCAGACTTTGGTGGCACTGAGAGCAAGCTGGAGCTACCATACTGGGGAGGGGAAAATAACATCGGCTTTACAAACAGTCTCTGGGGAACATCACTAAATGAAAATAGGCAAAACAGGCAATGCTTTCACCAAGCAGCTGTAATCCTGGCACAAGTGGTGTATTTCTTACTCATAAGCTTTGGCTGACACAGAGCACGTTCCCTCATCAGAAACAAGATGAGAATTTAGGCCTCTAGATCCAGCAATGACATGTCACCTGCCTCCTCAACACTAGCTAAATCCTGCCTACCCCACATCCTGGGGCAAGGTGAGGATGGATTAATGATGCATTAACATAACTAAGACGCAAAGAATCAACACAAGTTACAGCTGGAAGGAAATGACATTTCATCCAACACAAGCTATTTTACTCCAAAGGGGGGGAGAGGACAAAGAGAAGGTGGCTTTTCCAATGCTACACTTTCATCCATTTCATCCATTCACTCATTCATTCAAAAAATACTTACGGACCACTCCTTAAAATGTGCCAGGCACCCTTCAAATCACTTGGGAAACATCAGTGAAACAAACAAAGAGTGCCTCCTAATGGGTAAGACAGATAAACAGTAAGTTCTTTTTTTTTTTTTTTAAAGTAAAGTATATGGAATGCTAGAAGAGAAAACACATTATGGTTTTACAAATACGCAAGGTAGGGAGACTTGGAGTGGGGAGTGCTGGGATTTTAAATAAGGTACTTACTGAAAAGATGACTTTTTTACTGTGCTTTAGATGAAGGTTTACAGAGCAAAACACTTTCTCATTAAACAACTAATATGCTTATTGTTTTGTGACATTGGTTGCCAACTCCACAATGTGTCAATATTCTCCCCTTCTCGACCTTGGGTTCCCCGCTGCTAGCTTTCCTGGTCTCTTCCTGCCTTCTCATCCTTGCCCCTGGGTTGGTGTGCCCATTTAATTTCGTTTTGTTTTACGGGCCTGTCTTGAAAAGATGACTTTTGAGCTAAGATTTGAAGATGGCTATTTGGGAGAAGAGCAGTCAGAGAAAGGCCTAGAGTGTTTTAAAATCAGAAGGGAGGCTAATGGCTGGAGCAGAGAGCGCAGAGGACAGAGGAGAAACAATGAGGTGGGTGTGCAGGGGACATCATGTAGGGTGTTGAAGGCCACTGCAAGCACTTTGGCTCTCACTCTGGGTAAGATGAAAGTCACTGCAAGGCTTTAAACAGAGGAATGACATGATCTGACTTTCCTTTTTAAAGGATCACTTTGACTGCTGGTTGAGACTAGGCTGTAAGGGGCAAGGGTAGATACAGGAAGAGTCAACAAGTTCAAGGCAGTGCCAAAACAAGAACATGGAGGTCACCCTGGTGAATAATGGCTCCAAATGCAATTAGATAGTATTATTTTGGTTCCTTTGCTTGCAACTTGGACTGCTAAATTGTAAGGCATGCCATATACAAAAATAACATTTATTTCTAGATTGAGAAGAACTTTCAAGCTTGAAAGCCAAGTAAGAAACCACAAAAAGAACAATTAGTAGATATGACTTAAAAATGTTTTCACTTTACTGTATCATGAGAATTTTCACTTATGTAGTGAGTACTACGTGTCAGGGGCTCTACTGGGAAGCAGTAGAGCTCAGTAGCTGGTAAAGGGTATGGCTCTGGGGCCAGACCATGCCCCAGCTGTGTAACTTAAGCTCTTTGCACCTCAGTTTCTTCATCTCTAAAATGAGGGTCATAATAATAATAATAGAACACATGCCTTAGGGTTGTTGTGGAAACTAAATGTGTTATTTATGTAAAGCACCTAGAACAGTCCCCAGCGCATGGCAAAAACAAAAACCTGTTGCCACTGAGTCAATTCCAACTCATAGCAATCCTATAGGACAGAGCAGAATCGCCCCACAGGGTTTCCGAGGAGCAGCTGGTGGATGCGAACTGCTGACCTTTTGGCTACCAGGGCCCCTTAAATGTTTGCCAATGTCACTGTTAGCTGCAACATCTTAATCCTCATAATGACTCCATCCCCGCTGCACTGACGGGAGAAAACAAGGCTGGGGTTCACATCTTGTGAATACTGAGCTGAATCTACACCTGGGTCTGTCTGACTTCAAAGGTTACGATTACCTCACTAACTAGAGTTTACATGGAGAGCAAAAGAGTCTACGTGGAGAGGAGAAGCACAATCAGGAGGCAGGGGTTCAACTGCTCAGTAATCACTCACTGAGCAGCGACCGTGTGCCATACCCAGTGCTGGGCCTGGGGAGACAAAGACACGCAAGGCTGGGTCCTGCTTTTAGGGGCTTTCACTGGATACAGAGGACACTCTTAGCCACCAGTTACATGCCTCTGTGACCTCAAGTCGCTTCCTTATAAAAGATTTTAGCTCTGAGGGCCTCCATTCTAGCTCTGAAATTTCCTGATTCCGGGTGTTGTTTCTTTGTTGTGTTTCATAAGACCACATAAGAGGGAAAACTATCAATTAAAAAGTAGGACATCTTGATAAAGAAAAAATATACAATATATATTCCTCTTCACAGACACTTTATGATATGCTAAATTTCACTCATACCACCACACCAATATCAACTACTTACACATCACTTTTCAAAATGTTGTCAAATGCAAATTGATTACCTGTGAGATTTCATCTTGTCATGCTCAGCATCAGTCCCCACACATGGGTCAATCAACACTCAACAAAACTATTGCCTTTCAAGCTGCTGGAAGCCTCAGTCTCTTCCCTGTGGCAGGGAAATGAATTATTAAAAGATTAAAAAGCAAATGCCATCACCTGTTTGCTTTATCTCCCTATGGGAGAAGAGTGGAAACCAAACTAGGTAAGAAGCTGCATAGCAGGTCACTTAAGAAGAGCCATTTATAAAACATATATATGTATATATACACATATATCTGGACTGACTGGTAGGATCATGATCAAACAGCTAACTGGGCTCAGACGGATCCACATGCAGAGAAGGTATCACCTGACAAGAACCTGCCCATGTAACTATCACGAGAAAGCTATAAATAGGGCTTTTAAATCTATACATTGGGGAAAAATGTGAGGCGGAAAACAAATACAGGCGGCATGTTTACTTTCAGCCGTATCTTGAAGGGAGCAAACGGTAGAGTTTAATTATACCCAGACCTTTTATTCCATTAAGGCTTAAATCTGGATCAAGGACAAAAAGGTCCCATAAGTAGTATTAAAAATGACGAAGTATTACACTTATTCAGAAAACGTCTGTTTCTCTCGTGCCTGCCCATCCCATGCACATGCACTCACTTTCCAGCATGGACATCAGGATTTTCTAGGAAGGCCTGTGTAACAGTTTTATTTTCCCCCCTTATTTTGCTAATTTCAGGGATGATCGGATGCTCATTTTATCTCACACTGAGATTAGGGGAGGGAAGGAGTCCACAGCCCAAGAGTTAGTGGCACAAAGAGCCAGGACACAGGGCCACTGTGGTTCACAACTCCCAGGGACACCACTCACAATTTACCTGGGGGGTGGTGCCATGCAGTGGCCCTGCAGATGTTAGTCATAAGACCAAAACATGGGCAGCAGAAAAGAATGAAAGGGAGAAAAGCAGACGAGAGGTCAAGAGGGAAAAAACAAAAAGAAGAAGGGCAGGTAAAAAGAGGGCTGCCCACAACTGCTTCAGCATCACTCAGTGTCCAACCGGAACCAGCTAGTGGAGGAAAATAAGTGCTGAAAGAGAGAAGGTGTGCTAACAGGAGAGGAAACAGACAAAAGGAACATGGGTGACGCACAGAACGCAGTACAGTACACAGTCATGCTGAGAGCCCAGGGCTGAGCTGAACTAATCGAGCTCACAGACTGTACTAAAGAGTTGTGAATATTTTCATCTCTCTTACATCCGCTATCTTTCACACACTATCAGTTTTGTGATTTGGGTATGAGGAGCAATTCTGAAGACACTAAGCTTTGGAAAGAACAAGGTATGGTATAGGTAGGGGAGCTGCATTAAACGTACACTTAACTTATGGGGATTCAGCTCTGTGCAGATGACTAACTGATCTGCTACTGAAGTCCACGTCGACAGAGCTCACCTGCACACTGCTGCTCCTGTCCAGGGCTACAAGCAAAACCCCAGAGTTAAGTACGCCTGGAGAGGTCATGTGCATTTTGATAAAGCTCTAGTTGAGAACCTGGGCTACCAAAAAGTGTACAGCCACACGATTTATGGCCAAAAACCAAATTTTAAAAAAAATTATGTTTTTAAAATTTTTAAATATTCAGTGTGGCTTAAAAACTTGTTCTTTAGGGCTGAAGTCCAAATTAGCACTGTGTGGGAAAGAAGAAAAAGGGAAAAAAATCAGTCTGAAGTAATTATGTGAAGCGCATTCATGGGGCTTGGCCTACAGTGGCAGCTGCCGCTGACTTTCTTCTTCTCAAGAATGCAAATGATTAAGATAGATTAAATACCTATTTTGCTTAAATACTCTTGATAATGAGTTTCTTTCCTTCTTCTAAGGGTGTTTGATGTTGACAGTTGATGGATCTTGAGTTAAATTGTTTTAATTCAAAACAGCACCATCTGTTGTTAGGATCTGCCGGCTTAAGAGAGGAGGCAAGGAAACAGCACTGCAAAGAGCCAGAGAAGGTTACAAAAAAGTAAATGATCTAGATATGTGCGCGGAAAGGAAGGTGGCAGGGTGGAAAGAGCACTGCACAGGGAATCCAGAGATTGGAATTCTGGTCCCAGCTCGGCCACGGACTAGCCATTAAGATCTGGGACTCACATGGGGTTGTTAACCACTGACATAAAACAATATGTGTACTAACTGTTTAATGAAAAACCATTTGTTTTGTAAACCTTCATTTGAAGTACAATTTAAAAAAAAAGATCTGGGACTCAGTTTCGTCATCTATAAAATGGGAAGGCTGGCTTCAAGATGATGATGATGACAATTGCAATCACTACTGGCAACTACAGTTGTTAGTGCATAATACATGCCAGACACTGAGTTAAGAGCTTTACATAAACGATCTTATTTATAACCTATTGATACCTTATTTAAACTCCTTATGCCCAAGAGTATATGTATTAACAGTGCCTCCATTTTACATATGAGAAAACCAGGGTTGAGGGGGGGGTAAAGACACTTGCCCAAGGTCATTCCACTGGTAGTGATAGAGCCGAGATATGTGTGTGACTCCAGAGTCTGCACTCACAACCACCGTACCATACTGCCCAATGACCTTTGGGACTGAAGAGGTCTACAATTCCACCCCTCGCATCCATACTCTAGTAGCCATGATTTGTACTTGCTTTGAGTCATTACCAAAGCAAAAGCCAAGATGAGTACTAAGCATTTCTGATGTTGCAATCTTAGATTTGTGGAGTGGACTCTGCTGCATACAGTATTACTGCAAAGCCAAGTCTTATTTTACTGGGTTCCACTTTTAATCCACACTTGTGACCACAATGTTTATGTGAGTTGTAAAAATTAGCAAAAACCTAACTACTTCCAGTGGAAAATTCCCAGCATTTGATTTTTGAAAGGCTAGCTAAGTATCTTCCAAGATATGTTTATTCATTTGGAACCATGGTATTGACTATACAAAAGGAGTGACTGTGTTCCCAGTAATCATGTGTACATTATCTCTTCCAACTGGAACTATGGGCACAAATTAGGGGGATCAACACACAGACATCCCATAGACTGTCAGCTTACTTTTTGAGAGGCAAGGTAAGTTTTCGAATAGCATCTGAAACAGGCAAATGTAAAACTCTCAGTAATAAAACACTAATTCCAAACAATTTAACTTATTCTTCAGAAATCTTTAGTTAAAATTAGGAGCGTGAGGAGGTCTAGGAAAACAACACTGTTGTTGTCAGGTGCTGTCAGTCAGTTTCGACTCATACCAACCCTATGTACAACAGAACAAAACACTGCCCAGCCCTGTGCCATCCTCACAATCGTTGCTATATTTGAGCCTACTGTTGGAGCCACAGTGGCAATCCATCTGGTTGAGGGTCTTCCTCGTTTTTGCTGATCCTTTTTTGATGTCCTTTTCCAGGGATTGGTCCCTCCTGATAATACGCCCAAAGTACAACCAACACAACAAAATGAAGAGGTAGTACACAGTGTTTCAAAAAAGAAAAAATAACAATCATACTAGAAGCCCAAGATTTAGGTGCTAGTTATTACAGTTATTTTTACTGCCAGACCCTGGGCAACTCATTTACCTTTTAAAACTTTAATTTTCCCAACTTAAAAGAAAGGAATAAAAATGTCTGCCTTCAGGAAATAAAAAGCACAAAATTCAGAGTACTGGTTACTTCAGGGGTAGGGTATACTGGAGGAACTGGCTGGACAGGGATATAATGGGGACGGGCTCAAAGCAGCTGGGCAGCAATTGCTACCTACTGTTTCTTCAGCTGGGAGTAGGTTCACAGGTGTTCACTTTATCATTATTTAGCCATTTCATTCATATATATAATTTTATGCATGAAATATTTCATAATTAAAAAAAACTTGATTCTCTATTGTGGAGAACAAATGAAATTGTATGCTTATCAGGAAACTGCAAACTGAAAGAACTTGTTTTTATTAAAATTTGAGTTAGTAAATGGATTCCTACAGTTCAATAAACTTTAAAAAGGAATTCTAATGGTCAGTAACATAATTTACGATTCAGGGAAAAGATTCTTGGGGTGAGAGTACCAAAGTTCTACATAGCACAGAGGAAGAAGCACCGATATCAATAAGTAAAATATAAGCCACTCAACTGAAAAAAGGATAAAAGCCATGAACTAGCAACCTGTAACTGAAGACATACAAATGGCCAAGGCATCTAAGAAAAGGGGGTTCAGTCTCTTCATTAATACATGCAGGTCTTCTAAAGAACACCATTTTCCTCCTAGCGAACTGGCCAAAATTTTCTTCTCCTGTTAATATCTAGTGTTGACAAAAAGTGGCACTGTGGTCAGTTGTCAACTGGCAGTTGTTTTCTTCCTCAGATTTACTGTAATTGCTAAAACTGCTATAATAATACAGAACATTATTTTTAAAGTGACTCATGAGCTAACTGAAAGGAAAAAAAGAAAAAAGGGCAAAAGATGGATGGGTATGGATGGAGGGAGGGCGGAGAGAAGAAGGAAAGTTGTGCACAAGGTTTAGAATCAGGCAATATCTTGGCTCCACTGCTTGGCACTTGTGTGACCCAGTGTAAATCCCCTCACTCTCAAGGTTCAGTTTTCTTCTTGGTGCAAGTGTGGTAATAATGTATATACTAAAGAGTTGTCTCTAGATTTAGAAATAATATAAAGCACCTAGCACAATGTTTGGCAGTTTGTAAACGTACAACAAATGCTCTTTTTATTATTACTTCTAATCCCTTCCACCACTTTTTTCAGTGGTCTTGCATCAGAAACTTAGAGATGGAGAGAGAGACTCAGAGCTGTCCTAAGGTGGCAGAGAGAATGGAGGGGGAGGAGGATAAAGACTTCACCTCTCCCATGGGCAGGCATCTATCAGTAGCCTGTCTGCCCACTGCACCACATTTTTAGTTTGCAAGTTAACTTTGTTCCTAATTATCTGCTTTGCAGTTGGATCTGCTGACCTTACATTTGAAGGACAATCCTGTATCTGCTTAAATGATCAAAAGCACTGCATATTTTACCCACAAATTCCATGGTAGGAAAATTACCTACAGAACCAAACTAAATGAAGACACTCCTTTAATTTTTTTCATTTTTGGTCAGTTTTCATTTAATGAGAATCCTGTCATTATTCATGCAAAAATCAAATTTACTTAATTCCATGAAAATACATTAAAAAACAGGAAAAATTTTAATTAAGATGGTTACCTCACACCATACACCAAAAGTAAGTTTAGACAGATTAAACATGTGAAATCCAATCACAGAAAAACATGGGGAAAAAAGAACGTGAATGTCTCACAACTACTATCTATGTTCAAAAAAGACGGTATACACCCACTCTTCACTTATCGACATGGTTAGTTTCCAAAGACCAGGTCATTATGTGAAATATTCATGGTTTCCTGCCCCAGCTCCCCTTCTACCAGGCCCCAGCCCTCCCAGCTGGGTAGCTGCCTGGCCCCTTGATACTTGCAGGGGTCACAGCGTACACGGGCTTGCCCTCACTCTGCTCGCTGGAATCCAAATCCATGCTACAGGCTGCTGGCCGGGAGTCCTTAGGCGCCCTGCGTACCAGCTCAGGTTCCGCTGTGCACTTGGTACAGGAAGCAGGGTGGTACGTGCTGGCAGTGCACAGCAGCAGACGCTGCCAGCACCCATGCCCTGATCCCGGCGCCTGCCTGGGAGGCCAGCGAGGGGTGGAGGATGGGGCACGCCGTGAGAGAGCCCAAGGGGAGGGAACGGAGGCACCAGCGCAACATTGGGCACCCCGCGCATTCCAGATTGGGGTTAAATACCCCGGGACAGTACCACTCCTCCCTCTGCGTGCTCTGGACGACCTGTGTGCAGACCAGCTGTGCATGACAATGGTGTGCAGGTTGGCAGGATCATTAATGTGCAAAATAGTGGGATAGTAGATTCTTTACTATTGTAGTAAATTCAAAATGTCAGATAACGAGACAGTCAATAAGTGAGGAGTAGGTGTATACAAAGAAAAAGACCAAAAGATTTGACTAAATAAAAACTTAAAATTTCTGTATGTTAAAAAAAGAAAATACAACAAATTGGGACAACATATGCCACAAAAAGGCATAATATTAATAATCTTAAAAGAAAACAATGATAAACATTTACGTAACTATGCCAAGATATGTGTTCAAAAATATTCACTGCAGCATTTTTAAAAATGTAAACCTATCAATAGGAGGAAAGTAAATTATAATACAGCCATATAATGGAATAGTGTACATAACATATACATATATATTATCTGTCTGTATATTACTGAATGAAAGAAAATTATAAAGTAATGTCTAGAAAGATCCCATGTTTGTTTTTTAAAATCACACACACACACACACATACACACACCCCTTTTACATGTGTAAAAAGGGGTCCTGAAGAAACTAGTCACACCAAGCTGTTAACAGTGGTTATATCTGAGTGGTGAAGCGAAAGGGGAGGAGGGAAATCCCAACCCAGCCATTCACTTTTCACTTTTTAGACCTCTATAATGTTTGTTTGCTAGTTTTACAACAAACATATTATTTTACAATTACAAAGAAAGCAATACTGTGGCAGCCACTTCTAACTGCCTCTCAATAGCAATCCTCCTTTTCTTAGTAACAGAACCCACTGTTGCCCAGACAAAAGACTGTATTTCTCAGCAACCCTTGCAGCTAGGTATAGCCAAGTGTCTAAGTTCCAACCAATGAGATGTAAACGAAATGTTCTGAGCAGGTTCTGGGAAACCTCCTTAAAAGCTCATGATGGGTGTTCTTTGCCCCTTCTTCTTCACTCCTTCCTCCTGGTGGCTGCTAGGAATGGGAATGTGATGGCTAGAGCTCTGGCAGCCATTTTGGATAACAAGATGAACTTGGGAATGAAAGCTATGCGTGGCAAAGCAACAAGATAGGTGGAACCTTGGTCCCTGCAACAATGGAACTCCCATACCAGCCCTGGAATATTTTGAAAGGTCTATGTTAGTTACAGAGCCCCTGGGTGGTACAAACAGTTAACCCATTCAGCCGCTAACTGAAAGGTTGGAGGCTTGAGTCCACCCAGAGATACCTTGGAAAAGGCCTGAAGATCTGCTTCCAAAAAATGAGCCACTGAAAACCCTATGGAGCACAATTCTGCTTCAGAAACACAGGGTCACCATGAGTTAGAAATGACTTGACGGCAACTGGATTACGTTACTTACGGCCAAACTTAATCCTAATGTAAATATGAAGACAAATTTTAAGCAAATCAATAGGCAGTGGATCTGAAGTGACAATTCAAGAGAAGAAAAAATATATCTAGGTAATAAATACAAAGGTGAAAGTTTAACCCCACTACTAATTGAAGAAACAAATTACAAAGTAAACTGCTGTGGTTGACCTATCAACTGAGTAAAGATGGGGATATTTTTGTTTCGTTTTGATCTCTTTTAACTATCTCTTCCAGTGCTCATGAAAGTATACTGAAAAAGGCCAACAAATACTGATAGTGGAATATAAACCGGTATAGTCATTTTGGAAAACAATTCGGTAATGTACCAAAGTCTTTTAAAAAATCCATACCTTATTCAGGTCCAGGTAAGACAGTGAACTCTCTCTACCGTGTTTCTCTACTGAATGTAGCTACAAAACCTGAATAGACAATATGGAGCAGCTATTTTATGAATCTAAACAGTAAACAATAATAGATGGATTAAGGAATAAGACCAGAATTTCAAGGACCATAGAACCAGTGATGAGTTTACCATTTGTTTATACTCTAATATCACCCACCCTGAACTCAATGCTGCCCAAAACTGGAAGTGTAGACTGACAGCACTCCAGAAGGTCTCTAATTCAGGCTCAAGGAGTTGAAAAGGGTCACCTAGCTCAGAAAGAGTGGGTAAAATCGTCTGTTGGGGTTTTTTTCCTCCTCTTTTCTTCCATTCTCTTGTGTCCCAGCCAATCCCCAAGAAATCAAAGCAGTGGTGGTACGATAGTAATAGCAGAGACAACAGGAACACACAAGAGCCTAAAATTTTGAGGATGGGGAAACTTCCTCTCCAATCAGAGGGGCACAAGTCTCAAGAGGGTGACATGAACGCCCTAGATTTTATTCTCTCTCTCCCTCCTGCTGGCTGGCCCCAGATGCAACTGCAAGAAGTACACAGCAAAGTAAATAAAGCCCTAGCTTTCTGGCCAAGGGACCAAAACAGGAGAGGCCCAAGAACCCAGAAAGTATAAGAGAGATTCCAGAAAGAGAGGTGCTTACAAAAAAAGTTTGCCGGCTTCAACCCCAAGCTTTGCATGTGTAGATCTGACCCTAGAGAGCATAAAATAGGCTTTAAAAACTGAACTGCAGGATAGATGACCACCCAATTCACAAGTGAGACATTGGGTGGTGTGCTCATGAAATAGATATGAATCGCAGTGCAATGGATTTGAAAACAAAACTGACAGTGAAACCACAACCCACAGAGAGCTAAGCTGAAGTCTCAATCCAACAGGATCAATTGCCTGCTAAAACAAAAATATCCATAGTCTCTGTAGACTTTAAACAGATTATTGAGTTTCCTAATACTAAAAATGTCCAGGATACAATACAAAATTACTTGGCATATGAAGAATCAGGAAAATCTCAAAAGACACATGGGTAAAAGATGCCACCACCAAGATGACAGAGATGTTGAAATTTTCTGACAAAGATATTAAATTAGTTATTATAAAAATGCCCCAAGTAAGGGCAAACACTCTTGAAATGAATGGAAAAACAGAAGAAAAATAGAAAGTCTCAGCAAGAAAACAGAAGATATAAAGAAGCCAAACAGAATTTTTAGAAGTGAAAAATACAACCAAAATTTAAAAAATTTTTTTTTTAATTTCATTAGATAGGCTCAGCAACAGAATGGTAGTAAGAGAGAATGAATCAGTGAAGTTGTAGATAGAAATGATCTAATCTGAATTATGAAGAGAAAAAGATTTAAAAAAACAAAAAACAAAAAAACAGGACATGTGGGAAAATACCACAGGGCTAACATTTGTGTCACTGGAGTCCCAGAAAGATAGGAGAAAGAATAAGTTCCAGAAAAAAATACTTGATGAAATAATGGCTGAAATTTTCCCAAATCTGACAAAGATGATCGTAAAATTTATATAGAAATGGCAAGGTTGGAGAATAGTGAAAATAATTTTGAAAAAGAAAAACAAAGTTAGAGAACTTATTATAATTCCCAATTTCAAAACATTCTACAAAGCTACAGTAATTAAGGCAGTATGGTACTGGCATAAGGACAGACATATATATCAATGGAATAGAATTGAGGAATCAGAAATAAACCCTTACATTTATGGTCAATTTATTTTCAACAAAGGTGCCAAGACAACTCAATGGGGAAAGGACAGTCTTTTGAACAAGACAATCGGATAGTCTTATACAAAAATATGAATTTAGACCTTTACTTCATACCACACGAGGAGCCCCGATGGCAGAGTAATTAAAGCACTTGGATGCTGATCAAAAGGTCGGCGGTTCAAACCTACTAGCTGCTCTGCAGGACGAAGATGTGGCAGTCTGCTTCCATAACACTGCAGGCTTGGAAACCCTATAGGGCAGTTCTGTCCTGTCTTATAGGGTCGCCCTGAGTTGGAATTGGCTCAACAGCAATGGGTTTGGTTTTGAGTTTTCATACCATACACAAAAAATCACCTCAAAATGGATCATAGATCTAAATGTAAAATGTAAACTATAAAACTTTGGAAAAAAAAAATCTTTGGATCATGGATCTAAATGTAAAATGTAAACTATAAAACTTTAAAAAAAAAAGAAAATCTTTGTGATCTGGGATTAGGCAGACATTTCTCAGACGTGACACAAAAAACCTCTATTTGTAAAAGAAAAAATTGATAAACTGGACTTCATCAAAATTAAAAACCTTCACCCTGCAAAAGACACTGTTAAGAAAATGAAAAGACAAGCCATAGACTAGGAGAATATTTGCAAATCACATATTCGACATATTCAACCCAGAATATACAAAGAACTGTCAAAACTCAGCAGTAAGAAAACAAACAGCCCAATGAAAAAACAGGCAAAAGACTTGAAGACACTCATCATGAGGATATACAGATGGGAAATAAGCACATGAAAAGATGTTCAACATCATTAGCAATCAGGGAAACGCAAACTAAAATTATGATAAGATGCCATGACAAACCTATTAGAATGGCTAAAATGAAAAAAAAAAAAAAATACTGACAATACCAAGTGCCAACAAGGATACAGAACAAACAGAAATTTCTTACACTGTTGGTGAGAATGCAAAATGATACAGCCACTCTGGAAAAGAGTCTGGCAGTTTCTTACAAAGTTAAACATACATTTACCATATGACCCAGCAATCCTACTCCTAGGTTATTTGCCCTTGAGAAATAAAACATTTATGTTCACATAAAAACCTATACAAATGTTTACAACAGCTCTATTCAAAATCTCCAAAATCAATAAACAACCCAAATGTCCTTCAGTGGGTAACTGGATAAATAATCTGCGGCACATCCATACAAGGAAATACTCAGCCATAAAAAGGAATAAACCATTGACAAACACAACTTGGATAAACATCAAAGGCATTATGCTGAGTAAAATAAGCCAGGCTCAAAACAAAGGACAAGTAAGTACTACATGATTCCAGTTACATGACATTCTTGAAAAGACAACCCTGTCGTGAAGGAGACCAGATCAGTGGTTGCCAGGGTTTAGAAGTGAGAGATGGGTGTGACTACAAAGGGATTGGCATACGGGAATTTTTTGAGGTGATAGAACTGCTTTGGATCCTGATTGTGGTGGTGGTTATATGAATTTATACATGTGTTAAAATTCATAGGATTGTATACAAAAAGGAAAAGTCAATTTTATTGTATGCTACTTTTAAAAACAGATTTTTTTTTTTTAAAGCCTTCTCAGGTGACCATTTGAAGATTTGTGCGATGAAGACGAGAAGTGAGGGAAGTTCAGCTAATTACACGTTAAATGTTCTAGAGTTAAGCAGCAACAGTGCCACTCTTGAGCTTTCTGAATTCCTGTCTTTCAAACCAAACATTACAACCCTCCCTTAAAGTTTCCAGACTACCCACTGATGCTTGGAAATACAAAGGATAAACTACAGTGCACATGTAATACCCTGCACTGTATTTACCTTCCAAATTCTAAGCACTGTTTTTACATAACTGGATCACTAGAGAGAAGCCCCAGTGGCACAGTGGTTAAGTGTTGTGCTGCTAACTGAAAGGTCCGCGGTTCAAACCCACCAGCCAGTACACACAGGAGAAAGATGTGGCACTCTGCTTCCATAAACATTACAGCCTTGGAAACCTTATGAGGCAGTTCTACTCGGTCCTATAGGGTAGCTATGAGTCAGAATCAACTCAAGGGCAATGGGATTGATTTGGATCACTAGAGAGACCAAACTTTATCTCTAAGTCCCCTTTCAGAGCATTCTTTGGAGTGCATCAGGATAAAAATTTACCAGAAAAAATATATATAATTTTAATATTGTATTTTGTGCCTCACTTCAGTATTCACCAAAGAAAAGGAGAGAAACAAACCATTGGAGGATGTGTACACACAGTGAGCTATAAAGACAAGAGGTAGAGCATGGGCTATGGAGATAAGAACCAAGAGTAAAGGGCATAAGAGGTTGATAACCGTGAGGAAGAGTACAAATACAGGTGGAGTGTCCATTTGCAAAATGGTAGAAGAAAGTCACCCAAATATAGATAACTTATTACAGTTAAAGGCTAAATTTTAAAATGTTTCATTTTATAGGTATTTTGGAGATTCTGCGTGCGCGTGCGCACACACACACACACACACACACACACACACACATCTTAGTCCACTTGGCAACTCTGCAGTGGTTCAACTGATGATCTATGGCTTTGTAATAAAGCTTGTCCAAATCCTGAAAAATAAAAAAATCCATACCCTTTGACCCGACAATTTTACTTCTGGGACTCTATCCTTAGGAAATACTCCTAAACAAAGGAAAACTTTTGTACACAAGAGTGTTTTTAACAGTGAAAAACTGAATTTCCAACAATATGGAAATGGTATGAAGAACTATGATACAAACACTGAATGGAATATTATACAGCTTTTTAAATATAAATTTTCTGAATACTATAATAATAACATCACTATATAATACCATAAAAAATTCTTAGGATATGATGACAAATGAGGTAGGGATAGTGTTTTATTGTATAAAAACGATGATTACAATAAAGTTAAACACAAAAATATTTGGGCCCTGGTGGTGTAGTGACTGCTAACCAAAAGGTTGGCGGTTTGAATCCATCAGCCGGTATGTGGGAAAAAGATGTGGTAATCTGCTTCCATAAAGATTACAGCCTTGGAAACCTCATGGGGCAGTTCTACTCTGTCCTACAGGGTTGCAAAAATATTCACCAGAAAAAAAGATTAGAAGCAAAGAGTATAAAATATTAATGGTACTTAACTTCAAGTAGTGGGATTATAAATGACTCTTTTCCTTCCTGTTTTTTTTTTTATGCATGTATTTTTTCAAGTTGGGATAATGAGCACATATTACTTTAAAAATAATAATTAACTACCTTGCAAACATTCTCAACATTATCTCTCAGAATACTAAGCCAAGTTATAGATTTTTCCAATCAAAATTTTTCTCTTAGGAAAAAACAAATGCTTCTTAAATACAGAAATCTCAATTTCTCCTGTTTCTAGTCCTCTAGTCAACCACAATGGCAAGGAAAAACATTCCTACTGCTGATGGTTAATAAATAATGTAAAATTATTCAGAAATATTCAAATCAGACCATTCCTCCTTATTAGGAAAAACGTTAACATGACACATTTGCAAGAACACGATTCCAAAGTAGCTTGGTCTCTGTGGACAATTACAGAATGTCAAGCTGTCACACAGAACACCACTAATAAATAAACCGTTCTTTTGATTCCTCTTAACTTAAAGGTCCCCACCCTCCCAAACTGTCAAGGAGTCCCCTTCCCTTCCATCTGTTCTACACACCCATGCTTAACATGAAAGGCCAACAGCAGAACCCCTCTGGACCTGTCAGCCTGGTTCATCAGCTGCAACGATGAGCCAACCCACTCTGTGGCCACAGTCTGTCCTTCATCCGACACCACTGTAACAGGGTTGGAGAGCAGTGCTTTGGCAGCATGCTGAGGTGTCATCCCATTCACTTCAGGATTTCTATGAGTAAAACAAGACTACATCTAAACCACAACAGACTGGCTGTGACTAATTTTCAGGATAAAATATGCACACTGGGTTTCTGCCCTTTAAGCACTGGTGTAGCTGCTTAGTAAATTAAAGATGTGCTGTTAAACGCAAAATAGCACCAAAAGAGAGCACAAAGTCAACTATGGTACCTGGGCAATTTGGTATCTTCTTCAATCTTCTTGAAATGTGATTAAGCATGACCTTTAAGAGTGGTGGATCAACCAATCAATTTTGGTGAAACAACCCTGCGTGTGACGCGAGAGCATGCCCTGGATAGGGAGGAGCCTACCACTGCAGCAGGGACTAACCATCTCATTGTGCAGGAAAAGTTACTGAGATTTACCTCAATTGATTTTACTTGCAAGAAAAACACATCATAAAACTGCAACCTCAGCAGGACTCTATAGGTCGGTCTTGGCTTCTTCAGGGATGAACTTGATATCAATAGTTATTAGGACACATTCATACAAGATACACAAGAGAGACAGAGAAAAGATGCCAGTAATCTTACTTAATCCTAACGCGGCCCCAAATCAGGCTCTGCAGACTGTGGGAAAAAAATCAAGGAAAAACTTCAATATAACCGAGATTAGATTTTGTACACATATGCTCATATTAGGAGCCAGAAGAACAATGGTAAAGTGGGGATTTCTAGAGCTCTGTGTGGGGAGGCATCACACGACAAGCTGGAACATCACCCAGAGTCAATGTTCACTGCTCTTCACAACTCTCAATGATGGGTCAGTAAAATCAGGTTGAATGTCCAACAGAGTATTAGATTGACCCAACCAGGAAAACAGCATATAAGATCACAGAATTGTTAGGCCAGGAAAGGACCTTATAATCACAAAGAACTGAGAAAGAAAAAATTTGAGCACTCTGCAGCTGCTTCATAATCTCAGGTCCACCAACCAAGCGTTGACAAGACTGATTCCCAGAATGCACCAACACCCTAAGCACACATTCAATTCTCCATAAAAGTAGAAAATTAAAAACACTGCCTAAAAGAACTGGAAAAAAATCCAGAGAGAACAAAAACAGGTAAAATTTCTTCAACAGAATCTAGAACTTTTGCACTGTTTTAAAATAAAGTTTCTTAGACTTAATACTACAGACTCCTTGAGTTTAAGCCCAAGAAATTGGAGAAATAAAATGTTTCTTATATTGTGTAATGGACCAGATCATATTTATTATCAATTCAACAAATATCAAGCAACATCATGATAAATGGAGAAAAT
Organism: Dugong dugon; assembly: GCA_030035585.1. Taxonomy (NCBI): domain Eukaryota; kingdom Metazoa; phylum Chordata; class Mammalia; order Sirenia; family Dugongidae; genus Dugong; species Dugong dugon. The sequence goes on from CM057471.1 coordinate 76,676,637, forward strand.
ACTGAAGTTGTCAAGGATTTCATTGTACTTGGATCCATAATCAACAACCATGGAAGCAGTAGTCAAAAAATCAAATGACCTATTGCAGTGGGCAAATTTGCTGCAAAAGCCTTTTTTAAAGTGTTAAAAAGCAAAGATGTCACTTTGAGGACTAAGGCACGCCTGATTCAAGCCATCGTATTTTCAATAGCCTCATACATATACAAAAACTGGACAACGAATAAGGAAGACCGAAGAATTAATGCCTTTGAATTATGGTGTTGGCAAATAATATTGACTATACCATGGACTGCCAGAAGAATGAATAAATCTGTCTTGGAAGAAATACAGCCAGAATGCTCCTTAGGAGGGAGGATGCGGAGCCTTCATCTCACGTACTTTAGACATGTTATCAGGAGGGACCAATCCCTGGAGAAGGACAACATGCTTAGTAAAGTAGAGGGTCAGCGAAGAAGAGAAAGACCCTCAACCAGATAGACTGACACAGTGTCTGCAACAATGGACTCGAACAGCAACGATTGTGAGAATGGCACAGGACCAGGCAGTGCTTCGTTCTGCTGTACACAGGGTCACTATGAGTTGGAACCGACTCAACGGCACCTCACAACAACAAAAAATATCTGGGCATTACAAAATATGGGAAACAATGAAAGACCTTTCCTGAGAACTTCTGTTTCTAAAGGAAATAAACTATGACTGATTTAAAAAAAAAAAAAAATCTGGGCATTATTTGTGATATAATACTGTGATGGTTAAGATTGTGTGTCAACTTGGCTGGGCCATGATTCTCTGTGCTTTAATGTAATCACTCCCATGATTGAATATACTGTGAGTAGCCAATCAGATGAAAGGGAGTCTCCTTGGGGGTGTGGCCCGCATCTGTATATAAGCAGACGTTCTGGCTTTTTGCTCTCTCTGGATCCTGCAGCTGCTTCCTGTCGTCTCATCTCCCGTTCTTGGGACTTGAGCCGTCAGCTTATCTGCCGAACCTGAGATTTGTCGATCTGCACAGCCTGTGAGTGGGAGCCCTGCTCTCCGACCTTCTGATCTTGGTCTTGCCAGCTTCTGCAGCTGTGTGACTTGGGAGAGGCCTCTACCCTGATCCGTGGACTTGGGACATTCTAGCCTCTACAATCACGTGAGCTGTTTCCTTGATATAATCTCTCTCTATATATATATTTATACACTTTACTGGTTTTGCTTCTCTAGAGAATCTAGCCTAAGACAAATACAAAGAGCACGTACTTAATTAAAAATCAGGAATAATGGGTTCCAGTCACAACAAGTTATATGGAAGAGGGGAGGTCAGGAGTGGGCCTCTAAGGATGGGGAGTATCTGGGCAGGAGTGAGGAGAAATGGGTGTTTTGGAAAAGAGGCATAGTATCAGAAAAAGGGAAATTTTAGAAAGTATAAACTATATTTTAAGAACAGAAAATTGGACAATTTGACCAAAGAAGAATGTGTGTTGGGCAGCAAGTGGGAGATGAGAGGCTATCAGCATGTAAGTTCCATGAAGGCAGGGACTTTGTCTTTTTTTACTACTATATTGCTAACATCTGAGCATATGGTAGGCATCAATGTATTTTGCATGAATGACTGAAAAAGACTTGGAGATAGTCTCGATCAGTGTTTCCCAATCACTACTTGTCCAGGAAGCCCTAGGCTCAACATGTACACATATATATAAATACATGTACACCCCCTCCTCCACACACACTGCTGCAAATGCTCTAATTAAATGTTCAGACGTTAGTTTTTTTAATCCATTGTGACATGTGCCCAAATGTGTTTCTGATAACACTTAAAGTACATGAGATTGTCAATTATTTACTGATAAATTAGATCAGATTCAAGGTTATCCTTACAACATTTCTGCCACTCATCTGCATTTCAGTAATCTTTCTTGAGTAGGAAAGAAAGGGACAGAATTACAGCTAGCTGGTACATGGACTTGTGGAAGGATTAACCCAAATGCCACTCTGTTCGAAATCTATGTTGGGGAGAAAAGAGGGCTTGTCTTGGCCGCAGATTCAAGAGACACCCTCGAGCAGAGGGTCTTTTTCTTTCTATCCCATCATTACATCCAACTCTTTTCAAAGACCTATCCTGTCCCCTGCCTCTACCCGAGCTAGACATCAAGACTGCAGAAATACGCAGTTAAATAAAAAAGGAGGTTAGTTCTGATCTGTATGAACCAGAGTTTCTACTAGCCTCTGGATCCGCATTGTCCAATACTGATCATATGTGACTATTTAATTTTAATTTAGTTAAAATTAAATAAAATAAAAAATTTAGTTCCTTAGTGGTACTAGCCACATTTCAAGTGTGGCTAGTGGCTACCATATTAAATAAGGCATATTATAGAACATTTCCATCATCACAGAAAGTTCTATTAGCAATTCCAGAAAATGAATATGCTACCCACCACAATAAGGCCAGAAGAATTCCTCAGGAGAAGACTAAAACAATGCCAAAGCAGGCTCCATCCCTTGCCATGTTAACTATGATGAGGGCATTTAGCTTATGATCGATTGTACAAAAGATTTAACAATTAAACAAAACAAAATATGGCCCAAGAAAAAGGGCAACAGGGGAAAAGAACATGGCTACCATTCAATTCTTGACTTACTTCATCCAGCCCAAGCATTAGCTTTTCATGGTATGGGCAGGCTGCAGCATAGCTCTTTCAAGCAGAGATGGATGGCCATGCAGAAAAGGGAATTTGAATTAGGAAAACAGCATCAGCACTATCCTGGATTTCTTGGCTCTGAGAGGTAGTCACCTTACAATAATTTTATTCTTTCACATTTCCTTTAAAAGGAGTCAGTTGTTTGTCTACAAACTTCTGCTTCACAAGGAAAAACAAAACATCTTGGAGAAGAGCTGACATTTAATCTGCAAACAGTTCCTATTTTGAGGTTTACTAATAAAAGATTAATTCCACACAGTGGCTATCTCTATGTATGTTTTTTTAAGTATATAACAGTTATATATAATATATAATAGTTACCAGAATAAAGCCTAATAAGCCCTTGTAGAAGTAACATTTCAAAGATAAAACTTAAAATACACACACACATACACAGAAAAAAATCTCTCCATGGCAAAGCCCAACAAACATAGGTGCAGTAAGATTCTCACACCGCACTGCAGTCTGCTGAAATTACCATTCCGTTCCATTCTTTATGAGTGTGCTCCTTAACGATTGCATGAAAAGGCCGTTCAGAAATCTGTTTGTTAGCTTGGCTATAAAGACAAACAAGGCAGGGGGACAGAAAGTGATGGGGTGGGAGGTACTAATTTCTTCAGAACAAGCACCAAAGATGTAGATATAACACAGGAGAGAGGCATTAGGATTGTTGTTGTTAGCTGCCGTAGAGGCGATTCTGACTCATGGTGACCCCAGGTACTACAGAGTAGAACTGCTTCATAGGGTTTTTCTTGGCTGTAATCTTAACAGAAGGAGATCGCCAGGCCTATCCTCCGTGGTACCTTTGAGTGGGTTTGAACCACCAACCTTTAGGTTAGCAGTTGAGCACAAACCATTTGCACCACCTAGGGACCTCAGACATTAGGGTATGGGGTGGGGGAGCTACTTACTTTAAAAAAAAAGGAGGAAAATTCACTGTGTCAAACTTTGTAGCAAGTAATTCATAGACATTACCTCAATCCTCATAATAACTGTAAGGTAGATGCTGATACTAGCCCCATTTAACAAAAAAACTGAGGCACAGAGGTCATACAGCTAGGAAATGAAGAAGCAGGCTAACAGGTTGGTTCCAGACTCATGTTTTTAACTCCTGTGCCATACTCCCTATCTTACTCCTATGTTTCTACTGCTCTCCTTCATATACCTCAAGTAACAGGCAAAATAGTCTAGTCTCAGTAGAATACAGAGTTCACAAAAGTGTGCAAGATGTACCACTGGTGTCTACAAGATGATTCCTGGGAGGTTTCCAGGTGAATACTGTTTTTTATTTTAGTAGCTATGTATTTAGTATAATATCTATTGAGGGAAAATGTAAATAACTAATATATTATGTAAGTGACAATTTCCTTTTAAAACAAATATACTAAGAAAAAAAGTCTATTTAAAAAGATATCAAATAATCAAAAGTAAAGATGGTATGGGAATATTGGGGAAAAAAAATAAAACCAATACATGAATCTAATGTTTTGATTGGGAAGTCTGGAAATTAATTTTTTTAGATTTTTTTTTATTTTAATCTTTGTTCAAACTGTCCTCTCATCTGGAATGTTCTTCTCAGTCTCTTCCACGTTTGCCTGTCAAAAGTACAGATATTCTTTTGGGACAGGTCAGCATCCCCTCTACGAGTCTTCCTTAGGGGGTACTCAATAGTGTCATCTCCTTACGACTCTGAGCACTTTCTCTGAGCTATCTCTGTGTCACTGTCACTGTCTGCTCTGTACTATGAGAATTTGTGTCTTTGCCTTCCCTCTCACTGCTCTAAGTCTTGTGAAGGCAGGGTCTTGTCTTGCTCTTAGGTCCCCCACAGAGTCGAACACACAGCTTTGCAGATAGTAGGCCCTAAAGAAACAATGCCTAAATGACTGCTGGAGGCCTCCTAATCATTCTCAGAAGACAAGATTAGGTTCCACGACAATAAAATGAGAATTGTGAGATGAAGACTCAGAAAACAAACGAGAAAAGGTGTAAAAGAATACAAAATAGTTATGCCCAAAACATTTCTTGAAACAAAGGAATCAAGCAGAAATCTCAGAAGTCAAATCTATAAGGAATTAGAAATTCTTTTTTCACTAATGTTCATCAAATTTTACTTCAAGTCTTCAGGCCTAAACTGAGAACGAGCTCTTGTAAGCCCTCCACAGTATGCCTAACCTTCTATGAGTACTTCATAAACAAAATACAGTCATTAACCTTGGGACCACTGAAAACCACATGTACAACCAGACTAATATTTACAAGATCAAACAGGACAGCAAAGATGATTAGATCAAAAAGGATTTAGATGTGGGTCAACTCATACTCCAAACCACGAATGAAATCTGCTATTTTAAGATGCCTTACACTCATTCATAGCACTGATAAGCTGCTTCGAAAAGACAAAACATTAGGCAGGGTAAAGTGTTTGCATTAATATCAATGTAGGGAGGACTCCCCATTTTCCATCTGTTCACTGAAGCCAATGGCAGCAGCCGGGACCATTAAATCCATAGATAATGCAAAAATCTCATTTCAGTCAAACCTCTACCACAGTGTGGTTGTAATGATTAATAATGCTAATAAAATAGCTATTTATTAAGCCCATTTTATGTGCCAGACACTATGCTAAACGCTTTATGTGTATTAATTCACTGAAGCCTTACAACAACTCAGTGAGGGAGCTGCCATCATTATGCCCATTTTTCAGATGAGGAAGCTCAAAGAGACTAAGTAATCTGCCCCAGGAGACCCAGGAAGGAAGTGAAAGAGGCAGAGTTTAACCCTGGAATCAGACACAGCCCAAGTGCTTAAACATCACTTCATACTGCCGTGGACCTAAATCTGCAATTTTACCCTCAGATATAATTGACATAATATTTGTTCACATTTCCATCACAATAACTTAGCATATTGTTTATTTTAGGACTTCATTATGGTAAATTCATTAAGCAGGACAAATATGTGGAATTTTTGCATGGCATTATTACTCCTACAACAGAACTGCTCATGTGCAAAATACAAAGATTAATTGTATATGTATACATATATATATACACACATATATACATATACATATATATATATATATATATATATATATATGTATTGCTGGTTGGTGCAGTCATGACAGGGAAAAGAGTAAGCCTCAAATGCCTAAGATTGAGCCTCTGGTAAATAGGTATAAAGTAACCAATTTCCCATCCCAACCATAAAATGAGATTGCTAGGTGAAAATACTTATCAACTTCCAAGCAGGTATGAGCCATTTCAGAAAAGTAACTTTCCAACTTTCACAGAGGAGGGAAGGTATAAACACCAAAATTGAGGGCTCGACCTTGCAGAAGCCACCTCTGGACCAACTTAGCATGACCCCTTTTTCTAATAACTGGCCCACACTAGCCCCATGAACACATTCACTGGGCCAGAACAAACAGCTGACTCTAGGTTCTTTCTTGAAAAGTAGAACTGAAACATTCTTCATCCAGCCCACACTGTCTACCTAAACTGAGGTGATGTAAACTGAAAAACTGAGGCCATATTCCTCTGCCAAGTGTACTCATCTGCAGACAGAAAACACACATGAAGAAGAACAAAAAAAAACCACGCTGCCGTCAAGTCGATTCCAACTCATAGCAACCCTATAAGACAGAGTAGAACTGCCCCACAGGGTTTCCAAGCAGCGCATGGTAGATTCGAACAGCCAACCTTTTGCGTTAGCAGTTGTAGCTCTTAACTACTATGCCACCAGGGTTTCCCATGAAGAAGAAGCAGGGACAAAAGACAACATGGCCCTAGAGCATCCAAGACTGACAGGGTTGCTCTGGTTCCTGACATCTTTCTAGTTCTTGGTGTCAGGCTCTTGGAAGGCCTGGCTAATATTTCCTAACCTTTGGTACCATAAAACACCTAATAAATGCCCCCTTTTTGCTTACATGAAGTTGAGTGGATGTCTTCCTTACAACCAAAAGAGCCTACACGAAGGCAAAAGTAAACATTAGCTTGCATCAGCTGAGGTAATTCTCAGTCAGCTCCATTAAACAAAATCATTTACAGTGTTGGAGCTTGTTTAGGTCTCCTCATCTCTAAAGGCAGAGAGAGAAAGGGTGGCTGTTGTGGAAAGAGACTGGGCTCTGCCATCTTAGAGATGTTTGGTGTCCTCATCTGGCAAACCAACAGAGATCATTATGTTCAACTGACATGGTTCACAAGTCAATGAGAGGACCAAGTGAGATAAAAGACAGGAGTTCGAGCTGTGACTTGCTGTGAGCAATTATTTCTATGGGAGAACAACACACGGGAACAGTACCGCCAACGGTATGAAAGTGTGCTTTAAAGAGGGAACACAGAGCTATGTTGATGGACCACTGGTCCCATTCAGTATAGCATTTAAATGTTCTTTTGCATCTACATCCAGTTTCCTTTTGCCAGAAATAATCAGGAATAACTCATGCAGGACTTCATTAAACTTCATTTGATTTGCTCTCAGATAAACACATATCTAAGCCAATGGGAGGGCAGAATTTCAATTTCCCAGAGAATAAGTTAGCTAAACCAACCAAACCAAACCTGTTGCCACTGAGTCAATTCCAACTCATAGTGACTCTATAGGACAGAGCATAACTGCCTGCCCCATAGGGTTTCCTAGGCTGCAATCTTTACAGGAACAGATCACCAGATCTTTTCTCCCACAGAGCTGCTGGTGGGTTCAAACTGCCAAACTTTCAGTTAGCAGGCGAGTGCTTAACCACTGCACCACTAGGGCTCCTTACTCAGTTAGCTAGCAACAGTAAAATTCTGCCTGTACCTGAGATTTTCTAGCAGGTGGTCCCAAGTATTACTCATGAAAGTGAAAAGACACCCTGAATTTAGTGTAAATTCCTTCAAGGGAAAAAACCAAGTTTATCTTTCTTCAAGCCTCCAAATTGTCAATCCCTCACCCCCGCCACTTTCTTAATACGCAGTCAATGCCTCCACCCCACTTTGATGAAGACGATGGAGATGCCGTGACAGTGCTCCCCGTGAATGTAATATTAATTTAAGATGCCTTGCACTCATCCACAGTGGAATGTTCTGTGCTCAAGAAAAAACATCAAAAGTGATTTTTTTTTTTTAACATCAAGAATTATATGAGACACGGCCACCAATTTTAAAAGTAAAAAAACTACATTAACCTGAGTGAAAATATGTTGAATGCGATCATTTGAAAGCATGATATAACATGCACCACCCATCTTTTCCGATTTTGTCATAGGGATACTAGTCCCCCTCTTCCTACCTCACAAAGAGGCAAAGAGTATTAATTTTTTTTTTAACAAATTGGAAGGTTATGTGAAGGTCACTGTATGACAAAAATGTCTTGGCCCTCCAAATTCATATCTCTACAAATTCGATGGCCAGATAAATACGAAAATGTATCAAAAGCTAAGGATTTTATAACCAGCTCCATTACCAATATATTGTATTTCACTTATTCAAGGCCTTCTGAAATCATGATGTATTTTATGATCATGGTATCTAACAATTATCTTTGGAAATGCTTTTTCTTTCTTAGTGGTACATAAAATAATGCTATGCCATACAATCAATGGAATTTTACATTCAATAAAACAGAGAAGTGATTTGGTGAGTCATTTCAATCCCCAAAAAGAATTCATAAACCCACTCTAGCACCATTCTGAAAATCCCACTTAAAAGAATGCAGCAGTGGGCTTATACCTCACTACTTTAGAAAAAGATGAAATTTAACTCACATGCAAAGATAAAAGAGAATAGGTATCTACAAGTAAGACATGACACAGAGGATTAGAATCCAAACAAGTACTTTTCCTTTCCTAAAGGCTTCTAACTCAAACTATTCACTCCAAGCATTCACTTCAGATACAGTCTGGTATCTCTGGGAGGGCAACAGGAAAAAGAATTACCCTCACAATTATTTCAGTGAGGAGCTATAGACCAGCATGGGGCTTAGTTAAAGGGAGACAAGCTTCAAGTTTAAACAGTAATTTGTGCATAATTATCCTCTCAGGTTGATACAAGATAGTTAGATTAAATAAATTAATCAAAGTACAAATTGTGCTGGCAAGCTCCAGCACCTAGCTTCTCCTAAGGCCAACATGCCAACAGCTCCAAGGCTGTGCCTCAGACACCAAATCGAAGCTGGCAGGTGATGGGGGCAGAGGAGCTGCAGTCATACTCCCCGAGTTAGAAGCAGGCAATCTGTGGGGCGGGGGGGGGGGGGGGGGAGCTCTGCTGAGCTGTGACAATGGAATCCTTAAACACAAGATACATTACTGCCTGAACACCCACTGCCATTTATACAACACAGTTGAAAATAAATCTTCGGGAAAGCAAAGAGTGACGGAAAGCAGCCATTAATATGCTGTGCCCAAAAACAGCTCAAGATCTCTGTCTGCTGCCATGTGTTACTGGGACTCATTCCTTCTCTCACCCAACCTCCTCACTTGGTATTGCTATTATGACTATCAATTTACTGTCGACATATTTAATATCAATGCTCACTAATATATTTAATTATAATACACCTAAGAGCTAACATTCATTGAGCACTGGGCTAAGTGCTTTACAAGCATTAGCTTACTGAGTCTTTGCTGAAACCCCATAAGGTGAGAACTCGTATGTCCTCATTTAAAGATGTGGAAACTGAGACTCCAGCAAGGCCAAGTGACCTGCCCGAGGTCACACAGTAAATAAAACTGCAGAGCCTAGATTCAATCTAGTTACCTATGCTGCCTTGGGGAAGCAGGAGAGGGGGTGAAGGGTTTCAAGGTAGAAAACACATTAATGCAGTTTCCATTTCTTCTGCAAAAGAATAATTTAGTAATGGTTTTATTATTAAATGATTAATGATAATTTATTTATGATCCCATGTTTGAGACTAGTGTTAGTGAGTCCTTACTATGAGGTGAAATATTATCTGTGACAAACAATCTTGTTGAAATATAAACACATTCCCACTTGCAGATAGACACTGAAGCCTAACACACCCAGAAGTTGGGCCAAGGAACAAGTGATAAGAGTTGACAAAAAAAGTTGTAAAACACAATCTTAATCCTCTTAGCTGCCAGTTCCATCTACACCCATAGGATATTGATACATCGTAAAGCAAAGTCTTAGTAAGCCAATTCATAAACTTCTTTCTTTCCCATTAGCTGGGAGAATGACCACACAGAGACAAAATATGTTACTGCCCCCTCCCCCCAAACTGGGAACTCTGCACAATTCCATTCAATGGTCATGTTTCTGTTGGAACCTTCATTGTAATGCCACCTTTTCAGAGCTTCTACAGGAAACCCTTTATACTCTCCATGAATTACACTAAATCACACTACATCATCCAACTTCAAAATTCAATTTTCAAACAAATTATTTCAAAAATATTTTCATTTTTTCTTTCAGAAAGAAAATGTCCACTAAGTTTTACCTTTTTTTTAATCTCCTGTCACCTGACAAGTAGCTCCAGAGAATGTTGTCACCCTTATCAACTAAAGAATTGATACAAGACCCTTTCTGCATCTATAATCATTTCTGCAACACTAAAGGATACTTTAGGAAAGAGAAAAAAGGGAAGAGGGACAAACGGAGAGAGGGATAAAGGGAAAGGGGTGGACACCTCAAGATATCGAGGCTGAATCTCATCTTTGGAAACAAGTTCTCAAACCAAAAAACAAGTCAGAGCTACAAAGACTGAACCAGTTGCTGTCGAGTCAACTCTGACTCATGGTGACCCCCATGTATGTCAGAGTAGAACTGTGCTCCATCAGATATGGATGGCTGATTTTTGGGAAGTAGATCACCAGGACTTTCTTTCAAGGCACCTCTGGATGGACTCAAACCTCCAACGTTTCAGTTAGCAGCCCAGTGCATTAACCGTTTGCACAACCTAGGGACTTCACAAAGACCAAAAAAAAAAAAACCAAACCTGTTGCCACTGAGTTGATTCCAACTCATAGCGATCCTATAAGACAGAAGAGAACTGTCCCATAGGGTTTCCAAGGAGCAGCTGGTGGATTCGCTGGATTCGAACTGCCAATCTTTTGGTTAGCAACCATAAGTTCTTACCACTATAAGCCTAACTGAGAGAGCAGAGCTCTTGCAGGCCCTACCTCCCAGGCTCCAAGGTTGGCTTCAGGAGGGTCTGTCCAGCCCAGTACAGTCAGAATTGGAGGTGATGCTGTGGTATGAAAATAACAATTACTTCTTCCTCCATGATAGTGGTTCTTAAACTTGTTGTGGCCACAGACCCCTAAAAGAATGCTGATGAAAGCCAGGGATTATTTTCCTGGAAAGATGTATGTAGGTATTCATGAATACATGAACCCAAATTAAGAACCCCTGTCTTTTATGAAGGTACTTTTTTCTTTTTTAATTGTTCTTTAGATGAAGGTTTACAGAGCAAATAGCTTCTCATTAAACACTTAGTACACATATTGTTTTACGATAAAGGTTAACAACCCCATGAAATGTCAGCACTGTCCCTTCTCAACCTTGGGTTCCCTATTACCAGCTTTCCTGTCCCCTCGTGGCTTCTAGTCCTTGTCCCTGGGCTGTTGTGCCCCATTAGTCTCATTTTGTTTTATGGGGCTGTCTAATCTTTGGCTGAACGGTGAACCTCGGGAGTGACTTCACTACTGAGCTAAAAGGGTGTCCGGGGGCCATACTCTCAGGGTTTCTCCAGTTTCTGCCAGGCCAGTAGGCCTGGTCTTTTTTTGAGAGTTAGAATTGTGTTCTACATTGTTCTCCAGCTCTGTCCAGGACCCTCTGTTGTGATCCTGGTCAGAGCAGTCAGTGGTGGTAGCTGGGTACCATCTAGTTGTACTGGACTCAGTCTGGTGGAGGCCATGGTAGTTGTGGTCCATTAGACCTTTGGACTAATCTTTCCCTTGTATATTGTTTTCTTCATTCTCCCTTGCTCCTGAAGGGGTGAGACCAGTGGAGTATCTTAGACGGCTGCTCACAGACTTTTAAGACCTCAGACACAACTCACCAAGGTAGAATGTAGAACATTTTCTTTATAAACTGTGTTATGCCTATTGAGCTAGATATTCACAGAGATCACAGTCCCTACAGCCCTCCGCCCAGCAATTCAGTCCCTCAGGGAGTTTGGATGTGTCTAGGGAGCTTCCATGACCTTTCCTTGTACAAGCTATGCTGGCTTCCCCAGTAGTGTGTACTGTCTTACCCTTGTGAAGGTACTTTTTAATGAAATATATCTCATCAAACAAAACAGACCAGTCAGGGAGTGGGAGGGAGTGAAAGACTGATAGTTGCAAAATATAATATTGTTCAAACCCCCTCCTCAATCTACTGCTTAAGTGACCTGTCCCAGTTCACCGGATTGTAAGTGACAGAAGGGCCTGATCACAGATTGTCTAACTCCAGATCCTTTTTTTTTAAATTGTATTTATTTTGCAGTTGTTGTTGAGAATATACACCGCATAGCACACAGCAATTCAACAGTTACTAAACGTACGATTTAGTGACATTGATTACACCGAGTTGTACAACCATCCTCACCCTGCTTTTTGAGCTGCTCCTCCCCTATTTACATAAACTCACTGCCCCCTAAGGTTCCTATCTAATCTTCCAAGTTGCTGTTGTCAATTTGATCCCACACAGACAGTTCTTAATACAGTATAATGCTCAAGGCAGACCTTTTTTACTAGTTAAGCTAAACTATTGTTTGGTTTCAACACGACTTCAGGGGATACTTTTGGTTTAAGGTTTAAAGAGGTTTATATATAAAAGGTTTATAGTTTCAGGGGCTCATCTACCCACAATGGCTCCAGGAAGTCTGGAGTCCATCAGAATTTGAAATTCTGGTCTACATTTTCCCCTTTTGATCAGGATTCATCTATGGAAATTTTGGTCAAAATGTTCAGTAATGGTAGCCGGCCACCATACAGTTCTTCTGGTCTCATGGCAAAGGAGGCAGTTGTTCACAGAGGCAATTAGCCACACATTCCATAGTCTCCTCCTATTCCAGACTCTTCTTCCTCTGTTGCTCCAGATGAACAGACCAATTGTTGTGTCTTGGATGGGTGCCTGTAAGCTTTTAAGACCCCAGACACTACACAATGAACTAGGCAATAAAACAGAAGCACTAACCACATTATTAGGCCAATTAACTGGGATGTCCCAGAAACCATAACCCTAGACCTCCAAAACCAAGGACCCAAATCCCATGAGGTGTTTGGCTGTACATAAGCAGCCTCAGCAGCTACTCTTTTCTTTTTGGTCATTGTTGTAAATACATAGATCCTTTTATTCTTTAGTTTTGCCTTTGTTGCCTTGGCAGCAGCAAATACTGTGTAGCTGCTTTCTGGAAAACATGGTGGTATCCTTATAATGAGGGCATTGTTAAAGAATGGCTTTTCTTTTAGGTAAAATCTTTTGATAGAAACTTCCAAAGGCTTATGTAACTTTATATGTTCTTGAACATTTACATAAATCACAAAGCTCATTGTCAGTATTCTTATTTTCAAATACCTGAATAACTGATTGTATGACTCTGGCAGAAGAGAATCTCGTAAGTGAACTGCAATCCCCTAACCTTTAGGAGTTTTTTTTTGTTGTTGTTGTTGTTTTTTAATTTGGGTGACTAACGCAAAACTTTATAGATAAGCTCCCTAAGCCTTCAATACCATAGAAATGATCTGTGACCTTGGTTATTACTCAACCATTCCTTATGGCAGAGATGTCATAAAAGTAATTTAACTTCTAAAAATCTGAGCTTGTACATCTGTAAAACAGGGTAAAATTACCTAACCCTCAGGGTTATTAGAGAATTGATGATAACAATAGCTAGCATGTACCAGCCACTCTGAGCCCCTTATATATTAGGTTTCTGATCTTCAAAACAACCTTATAAGGTAGGTACTATTATCAACCTCATTTTATAGATCAGAAAACCAGAGTAAATTGCTGAAGGTCACAATCTAGTGAAAGGGAGAAGCAGGATTTGAACCCAGGCAATATGGCCCCAGCTCCACACTACAGTGTCTCTCTAAGGGTTTGATAAGATGACGGACACTTCCATGCTTTAGAAACTGTGAGTGCTAAAATAAACAGACGGCGTTACCATAACCTTCACTGTATCCTTTCTTTGCCCTTTTCATATTTGCCTCACAATAATCAGGATAATTTGCCTTCTGTTTGTATCCCCAAACTAGTTTAAAAAAAAAACTTAATACGCATTATCCTTCAGCAAGTCAAGGCGTGACTGGAATGCATAAACCAAATAAAGACATCTTACAACCGCGTGCTTAGGAAATACAGTGGTTAAGAGTCACTCTCCTACCCAAACCGAAAGAAGAATGCAACCTGGAAGCCTACCTATGCTCCCTACCTATATTCCTCTCAAAATTATGTTTAATTTAAATTATAACATTGACTTCCAAGAAAATTAAGCTACTTATTTAACTGAAAGTGTTTTGTTGGTTTGTTCTTCCCTGATGGGCCCTGGTAGGCACTGGAAATAACAACAATGAACAAGCAGATATGGCCCCATTCAAATCTAGAAGGGTGTCCAGGCAAACAGTACTTATCTAATGTGAATTGTGCTACGATCTGGGCAGTAGTGGAGAGGGCTGCAAAAGCATACAGAACGGGTACCTCACCCCAACTTGGAGAGTTAGAAAAGGGTCTCTCAAGTATATGACTTATAACGAGTTTGCCAAACTCGAGATGAAAGGCACAGTTGTCCAGACTGCCTACTCCGCCGAAGACTTTAGAGATCAGCCACAAAGTTCAAGGATCCCCAGAGCCACCTTCATTTCTGACCAGCTGGCTACAAATTCAGGTGTACCCAAAGACTCCTTCAGGTTTGATAATTTGCTAGAATGACTCACCAAACTCAGGAAAATGCTACACTTATGATTACGCTTTTATTATAGCAAAAGGACACAAATCAGAACCAGCTAAAGGAATAGACAGAGCAGAATCTGGAATTGACGAGGTTCCAAACACAAAACTTCCATGTCCTCAGGGATATGTTACCCTTCTAGCATAGATGTGTGACAAAACATGCATGGAATACTGCCAACGCAGGAAGCTCATGCAAGCTTCGGTGTTCAGAATTTTTATCGGGGTTACATTACACAGGCATGACTGACTGAAACATCATCCATGTGGTTGAACTCAATCTCCAGGCCCTCCAAACTCCCTGGAGGTCAGGCTGATTATCACATGGCTCAAAGTCCCAAACTTCTAATCACGTGGTTGGTCTTTCTGGTGTGGCCAAACTTCATCCTTGGTCAATCTCTGAGTAACCTCATTAGCATAAACTATCAGAAGTGGTGTGGTCCAAGGGGCCCACCATGAATAGCATGAATAACAAAGACACTCCAATCACTCAGGAAATTCCAAGGGTTTAGAGACTACCTCCCAGGAACCAGGGACAAAGGCCAATCAAATTCTTTATTACACTAACTATGGAAAAAATGAGAAAGTATTAGCCAAGCAAAAAGGGGGCTGGGGCCCTTTGAAGCCGGGGAAATAGTTCCTGCAACTGAGACAGAAGGGACTGGCCACACCAGGGAGGGTTAAAGCCTCAGGCATGGCTAAAGCTTTGAAATCCACACTCCTTTCTGTGGAACAAGCAAATGGCCCTGTTCTGCTTAACACTTCCTCCTAAGCTGTTTTTTCAGACAGACCAGTTTGATCCAGTATCTTGGGCATGTGCATTGCGCCAGGGGACCACTTTTCTAGAAACATGAGTCCCCGACAAGACTCAAACCAACGTCTCAGAGAACTGCACATGCACAACATCCCAGAGTAAGTGATGCCAACTGACCCAACAGCTTTAGCAACGGGTTCCATCTTGAATTACCTCTTGTGCACACACCTAACGCACTCTTTTTCCAGAAACTCATACCCCTTTCATGAATAAAGATGAAACCATTTGCCACCTAGAAACTTTTATAAGCCTTGTAAACCCTTTATTTGCAGAGACAAAGGCTAGCGTTGCATAGTCCATCTTTGTCTTTGCTCGTGAGCTACTTTTGCTCAATAAAGCTTTGTTCGTGCAGAAAACTTGAGCCTCTCCTGGTCATTCTTGGTCAGTAGAAGGCAAGAACCTCATAGGGGATACCCAGGTTGGGCAGAAGACCTCAGCAATGCAACAGTGTGAGGCAGGAGGCAGCACGTCGCATACGGCTCTTTAGTTGGCTAGGTGCTGGAGGTGGGACACAGGAGCCAGACAGAGCCAGACCATTATAAACTACATTATGGAATTTGTCTTATTCTGGAGGACCAGAGGAATCATCAACACATTTTAAGCAGTACAGTTCCGTGATCAAACTTGCATTTTTAAAGGTCACTCTGACTGCTGTGTGGGACAAAGACTAAAGGTAGTTAAGGCAGGGAGGCAAGTTAGGAGGCTATTGCAAATGTCCCTGCAATAGAAGATGGCCTGAAGTAGGGTGGAAGCACTTATTCATTAAGCACCAAAGTACAAGGCCTGCTAAGCACTACAAACCACAGACACATGAGGACTCAGTCGTGGCTGATATGCAGAACAAATGAAGCCCAAAAGGCAGGGATGTTGCCCTGGTTTGATCTGGGGGTTTTCCTTAAACCACCCTAGTGTATGGTATTTCCAGCTCTCCAGTAGACATCAGCTCTTCAATCATCATCTTCCTTACAAGGCTGGCTTACAGGAATGGATGAGTGGGAAGCGCACCCCAGACAGCACCAGGCTCACAGATATTGTCAAAGGCTTACAAAAGGTCTTTTCCATTTTGCAAATCATCAGAATAAAGCAATTTCCCCACAGGTATCCTTTGCTAACCAAAGCTTTGAAAACCTTCCTCAAAAACAATACAAGACCATCACTATGTGATTAAGAAAGACAACGTTTTCCCTATTTGGAGGAAGTCTCAACAGGAAAAGCAACATTCCCCACAAGACATTTTCCTAGGAAATTTCCGTGTCCCGGCTTTGTAAGCCTAGGTCCCCAAGTACGTTTTGGCCAAGGATTCCAAAGAACTGCCAGCAGGATAATGTGGTTACACTGTCTGAGCTACTGTGAAAATGCATTAAAATCTCAATGTTTGAGCTCATCCAAGCAATTAAAATTAACACAGATTGCTCCATTTTAGACTGGGAAAAACAAGGGATGGGGTGTTTGCCTCCATAATCCTCTGCTATTTCTTTGAGCATTTAAAAAGCATTTAGAGCTGGCATTTCTGTTATCCAAACCAAGCTTGAGGGTAACCTAGTAACCAGGAATGTCTCCACTGGCCCAAGTTAAGTGTTTAGGGGTAGAGGACATACAGGATAGGAACCTAAGGTGATGAAAGGAAAACTAACACTCACTGAGGACCTACTATGTGCCAGAGTCTGTACTTGGTGCATTCACCGCCCAGAAAAAGAAATGTTGAAACTTAATTTGCAGGTGGAAAAGGTAAAACTTGAGAGGAACTGATTACAGCACATAGAAACTATCATAGTGATTTTAAAAGGGAAATATATTCCCACCTTATCACTAAATAAAACTCTTCAATGGTCATTTAATTATTTTCTGTTCACTAAGAGAAAGAAGTCAAGAATTCATTCTATCTTGAAACTCTGGTGATCCTAATTCTTATCACAAACACCACAGACAATGTAGTATTTTGAATCAATGCATTCAGTTCTGGGAAACATACCAAATTATAAAATGTGATTTTAAATGGCGAGTTAGATAAATGACTAGACAGACAGCAGGGAGGCAGGGGGGCAGTCAGGCAGACGGAGACAGCACAGTACAGTACAGTGGATCCCAGCTTACCTCTGGGTGAGGTCCTGAAGTCAATGCATAAAATTACCCACACACACAGGCAAAATCATCCTTCAGGGCTCCAGATATCGAAATGAAATTTAAACAGACCCAGTCGTAAATACAGGGAATAACAAATATCTAGCACTCTTTGCTACAGAGTCACTAATCCATATTACAGTGGAAAGTTCTCTTCTGACAGAAACAGAACAACTGGGTCAGATCTGAGGTCAACAGGAGCAAAGAAGTCAGTAACCTGAAGCTGATCGAGTGCTTTGTTTTTTCTTCCGGACATAAATACAGGATATATATTTAGTGTTCTGTGTAAATCAGGAAGAATCCCTTAAAACAAGCACAGTCTCAGGCTGGAATAGGATAAGGGCAAACTGGTGACATGCCAAGTGCAAATAAACTAGAAAACTGTGTATTACTAGCAATAAATTTACATATGCATTAAGCATATGACAGAATTAAAATGCACCAAGCTATAAAAACAGGATGGTATTTAAGATATTAGGACAAGACAAAGTTTCCTTTATGTTCAGACACTGTTCTAGATAAATTACATATGCCAGTTAAGTCACCCAGCACTCTGGGGGTTGTGTTCCCAGTCTGATAGTAAAGACTGCCAAGCTGAGGCACAAGAAGGCCACTGATTTGAGAGAGAGACCAGCAGTACAGCCAGAATTATTATTATCAAAATCAGGTGCTTTGGGCACTTTACTCCCCTGGTCAAGTTAGAGAACTAAAAGTAGTTTAAGTTCCAGGAAGATGGGAATTTACTGGCTTCGTTCACTGTTGTCTAAAACAGTGCCTGGAACATAGCAGGTGCTCAATAAATACGTATTAAATGGACATACTGTTTATTTCCTGGCAAAAAGCAGAATGCCCCCAAAAGCACAACTTGGAAATGAAAAGACTGAGCATTTTATAACAAGTACAACCATTGTCTCACATGTGAATGCATGCCCACATTCAAAATCTGCAGACTCTTACCCTTCAAAATCTAACGTTTATAGGAGTGATTAGCAGAGAAGCATGCCCAGAATGCTTAGCAGTGGCAACTACTGACAAGTGATCAATAAGCAGAGAAGCCCACTGACTGAAGATAACAAACGGTACAATGTTAACTTGCCAACTCTGAAACACGTAACACACACAAATGGGGAAGGATAAGAGCAACTGGCATCTCATGAGCCCCAAAGGATTAAGTACAACTCCTGTTAAGAAGAAGGAAAAAGAGGGGGGTGGTGTCTATCTTTACATGGCCATTCTTTGGTGCCCCCACCCATGCCAGTAAGGCTGTCTCCCAGCAGTCCTTTTTTCTTCATGAGATGCCCAGCAAAGATGCCGGTTAGTTACTAAGATTCTAACTTACCATACCAAGAGCTGAAAGCAAATGAGGGTGCCTGCCTCCCTTTGCTCACAGAGGTCAAGGGAATTCCCTGAGCCATTCCCACACATGGGCGGACCCCATGCAGACATGCTCTGGGCACAGAACGCAGCTGTCAGTGGATCACACCTGCCCCCAATGAGTCCTTCAATATGTCATGTGAACTGACCACTGCTCCTGCTTCACTGACAGCAGGTCAGCAGCCGCAAAACCACATGTAAAAAGGCGGTGTTCTAACGGGCCTCAACAGCAGAAGAAACCTCTCCACTTTTCTGGACATTCCCTTTTCAAGCTGCCAAATACTGCTGGTCCCAGTTATAGGGCCAGAAGTGTGACACTGGACACGTCACTCTCTGTGTAAAATGAGGACCTGATCACTGAGGTCCCCTTGAGATCTAACACTCAATAGGAGATACTCATAGTCCCTAGAGTTTGTTGGGAAATATGGCAGGGGTGGAGGGAGGAGGTCTCAATTACTAAGTACCTACCTACTACGTACTAGATGCTAAGTAGTCAAAGCTGACTCCACAGTCCCAACCCTCAAGAACAGCAGACAGATCTGGCGATGAAGCAGCTGCAGCAGAGTACGATCAGTGCAGCCAAGAGGCTGTGGGGGCAAAAACAGAAGCGATCAGCTTGGCCTGGTCAGTATAAGGCTTCACAGAAGAAACATTTTAACGGGACTAGAGTTGCAACAGGAGAATGTGCTCAAAGTTACAAGGCATTATTCCAGACAGAGGGGATGACATGGGCAAAGGGACAGAGACCATAAGCAGCAAGGCACAAGCCAACTACTCTGAGTTCATCATGGCTGATCCAGGGTGCATATAGTAGAGCAGCCACAAATGAGGCTGGAGATGATTTCAGAAACAGTCTCCAATTCACAGGGTTTGAACTAAGTTTAGCAATGGGACAATGGGGAAAGACAAAAGTTACTGACTTGTCAGAACCGACTAGGTGAGCAAAATGTTCCCAGAAGGAAATGAGGGTCTTGGGAAGATCCATGCACTTTGTCAAGTCAGCAAGGAAAAGCAGAAGGCTAAGCCAGGCCCTGGCCCAGGGATAGGCCCCAGCAACAAACTTCACCAAGCCCAAGAAACTGGTGCCTCCGCAAACAAGTAAGTGACTGCAGCAAAAGAACGCCCACGCCAAAGGGGAATGCAGAAGGCATGCTCCAGAAGCTAGAGCATGCAGTGAGCAGGAGGCAAAACAGGTTCCCCAGCTTGCCCTCCTTCATACAGGGCAGAAATCCTGACTCCAGCCCAGAGGATCTCTAAGAAGGTCTGGCAGTCAGAGGAGTAGAATTTAGGATAAAGCCTCTTGGCACTCACTTCCATACACTCATCCCTTTCAATTCTCCTGTGTCTAACAACAACAACAACAGCAAAAAACCCGGGGGAAAAAAAAAAAATCAAGGTAAAGCAAACAGAAGGAGATTCAGAAGGAAAAACACAAATAACCTGAAAAAGTAAAAGGAAGAAATTTAGAGGCTTCAATTTAACCCCATTCAAATACTTTTTCAGTGTGTACTTAGAAATAGCTAATAACTACTGTTTATAAGATACCACTATGTGCCCTACCCTAAACTAGAAACTTTACATACACTTTTTCTAATTTAACACTCACAACAATCCTTTGAGATTGGTATTCTGCCCATTTTATAGTCCAGCAGACTGGGGCTCAAAGGCTTAGATTTGCCCAAAGTCTAAATCCAAATATAAGACCAGGCTTAATCTTATGGAGGAAACAGACAAGTAAAGAAGCAGAATGGAATAACAGTAACAATGGGGTAAACACAGGGGACACCTAATTTAGATTCTGGGGATCACGGGAGGCTTCCCAGCGGAAGTAACAACTAAGCTGAAATCTAAATGACTAAGAGGAATTTTCTAAGGAAAAAGAACATGAGCAAAGGCCCTGAGACAAAAAGATTATGGCTCCTTGGGGAACTGCACTTAATTTTCTAAGACTAGAACTGGCAAAAAGAAGAGCAGGGAAAGTGGAAAGAAAGCTGAACACTGAAGTACTCATGGATGAAATGGCATAATGTCTGCTTTAAAATACTCCAGCCCTCACCATCCCTCATCCAAACGGGTAGGGGAGGAGGGGCAGGAACGGGGAAATATACGAAATAAGATTGGCAAAATGTTCCTAATTGAAGCTGGGTATATGGAGGTTCATTATACAAATTGAAAATTTCCATAATAAAAAGTTTTGGGTTTTTTCCCAGATTGAAGGAAGGAAGCAAGCAAGCTAGCTAGCTTGCTAGAGAAGTAAGCTCGTCGTGCTAGACCACGAAGGGCCCATAGCAGTACTACTGATGGTAAACAGGTAATGTACATAGACTTCCCCCATGCCAGGGTCTGTGCTAAATACTCACAGGCAGTTCTCACATAATCCTCACAACAACCCTGAGAGACAGGGACTATTCATGCTATTTTACAGATAAGGAAATTGAGACTACGTAATCTGCCCAAAGATCTGTCTAATTCCAGACTCAGGTTCCTGAGCACTATTACTAGAGTGCCTCCAAATGACAGCTAGGAAACTGGGATTAATCCTAAAATAGGTGGAGGAAACCACTGAGGAGTTGCAAAATCAGATCTCTATAAAGATCCCTCGAGAGCTGCCAAACGGAAAATAGATTAGAAGGGAAAGATTATAGGCCAGAAACCAGTGGGGAGGCTGTAGCCATTACCCCAAGCAATAATGGAGGCCTGGGCTCAGGTAGTAGCAGTTGAGATGGAGCAGAAAGAGCTGAGAGGCTTTGAGGAGGTGGAATCAATAGATCACAGGCAGTAGGTGTGAGGAACAGTGAGTAGCCATGGATGACACATGGGTTTCTGGGACCCTGACTGGATAAGGCATTCCACCCCACAAGGAGCAAGTTTAGTTTAAGGATAAAGTAGAGAGACAGGAGGATTTTAGTTCTGGACTTCTTCAGTCTGAGATGCCGGTGAGACATCTGAAAGCAAATGTCTGACAGGCACTTTGCTATATGCCCCAGTAGAGTTAGGTGGCATCAGTGCATGGCTGGCAAGTGAAGCTGCAGAATGGATGACATGCCCAGGAAAGGCACATATAACAGGAGACAAGCACTAGTAATCTAGCTGCTCTTCTCCCGGCTCAAACTCAGCATGAAGAAGAGAAGACAAGAAAACAGGGAGATGTAACAATAGATTCCTTCCGTACGTGTTTAAGTGATACGCTTCCACCACCACCATGCAACTTACCACGAAGAAAAATGCTATGGGGTAATTTCCTTTCTACTTAACATTCCTAGAAGAGAAGAGAAAATGCCCTTTTAGGCTCTGGTTACAATTTGCAGATTTTGGACAAACCACACAAACCTAAGCAGTTCAGAAAACACTAATGTAAAAGAGTCAAAGAGGGAATCGAGACGAGTTCCCCACAGATAGAGTGACTGGTGAAGGGCAGTCCTGACACATGTCCAGCAGCCTCTGCAGCCTCCCTAAAGCAGGTCCAGTAAAGCTTTAAAACGATCTCCTGCTCTTTTATAGAAGACGAATGATGGAGTCACAAACCTGATTCCAGGCAAGAATAAAGTGACAATTTTCTGAATCCACAACTAATAAGCAGAACATAAAGACTGGAATTAAGCCAAATCCCTTGGGCTAGAAATTATAGGGGCATCACTTGATTTTCACTAACATTTACACTGAGTGTGTTACTAGAGGCTAATGCTATCTAGAGAACCTCTGAAAGGTAATTTTCAACTGAAGTCCTCAAGGGCTGCTACTCTACTCTAGGATGTTCTGAGATGCTCTGCAGCATATACAACAGCTTATGTATACTTAAGCACCATCACTGGACAAGAGAAGAGGTGGGAGTATTCCTCTCCAGTCCCCAGATTATGCTTTCATTTCCGTAACTACAGAAATACATAAATAATCCCCACTGAACCTTTCCAAGCTAGAGCTGAAAGGGACTTGAAAGATCATCTAGTCCCTCAATGAGGCAACTTGAACCCAGAGGAATAAAGCCACTGGCAGGAAGACACACAGCTAAACAACAGACAGTGAAGACTAAATAAATAGAGCTATCCAGAATCCTCTGTCCACTGTTCTCACAACTACATGCTATCTTACTAAAGGTTTACCAATACCTGCTGAGCACTGTTCAAGGTACTTCAGGTGTATTAACTCATTAATCCTCACGACAACCCTATGAAGTAGAAACTGTTATTACCCACATTTTACTGATGAGGCCGAGGCACAAATTATCAAGTTGGTAAGAGGGGGATGCAGATTCAAACCCAAGAGAGTCTAACTCCAGAGCCCAGCTGGTAGCAAGCACCTACTTTACAAACTGGATATAATCCAAACGTTTATTTTTAAATTGGCCTTTGTGTTCAAACATCTTCCTAAAGAAACAATACTAGAAATAACAGTTAGGTTCCCAGACTAGACCACAGTATTTTTCCAACCATGTAAGAGGGCTACAGAAGTGATCTAAATCCCAAATACGGGGAGGAAGGCCCGGCTGGGTGACAAAATGAGAAGAATCACCCTGAGTTTGGGCTAAAAAAATTTTAAGTTTTGCATTATGAAAACATAAAGAGTTCTCCTACCCATGACACTGAAGGTCATCTTGTTCAAAGTTGTTAGAAATCTATGCAGTGTAACAAATAAATAATCTTATAGCTGTGTTTTAAACTATAAACTTTTAGAAGTAGCTTGTTTATTTCACATAATTGATTCTAGGTGATCAGGCCCACTGAAACCAGAAAGGGGCTTTCATTAACCTTCACTTGAAATTTATTCTTTCAGAAAACAGTAACATATCATGTTTTCAAGATTAATGAATATACCATTTTCAAGATCAATGAACATAACCTGTTTTCAAAACTTTGCAGGTCTTATAACCACGACCCACTGATGCTGATTGTCTTTAATTGTTTAGCAAAGCTACATAAATGTCAAGTACTCATAAATTTTGTTCAAAAGTTCCTGATAAAACTTTGTCTGTAAGTACTTTAGGAATCCTGATTAACCAGAGCACTCATTTACTCAGTAAATGATCACTGCCCAATTGCAAATTGTCTATTAAACCTGCGTAAGAGTCCGTTAATGGTGTCCTGAGTTGTTTATTTTTTTGACAGGACAAATGGTCTGCCCTGGGCAAAATGTACCCGTTCTCACCTCTTCTGCACTCCTCTCATTTCCCCTTATGGTTTCTTCCCAGGACCTTTACCCTGCCTTGGCTGTTAATAGTTGTTAGGTGTCATGGAGTCAATTTTCACCCATAATGACCCCATGTGACAGAAGAACTGCCCCTATAGGATTTTCAAAGCTATAATCTTTATGGGAGATCACCAGGTCTATCTCCTGTGGAGCCGCTGAGTGGGTTCAAACGGTCAACCTTTCAGTTAGCGGCTGAGTGCTTAACCGCTGAGCGAGCAGGGCTCCTTGTCCTGCCTCTACTGCCCCTCAGTTCCCACATCACATCCATGCCTGGCCAAACTACCAAGGTTCTCAACCAACACGCTGTCTATCTCCCTCACCAAACTCCCAATCCCTCACTGTACCCCAGGTTTTATAAGAAAAGAACTCCCCACCCCCAACTAATTTATACTAATGTGTGAATTGCTGATATCTATGCTCTGGCTTCCCCAAGGAGGAAAGATACAGATTACCTATAGGAATCTCTAATTTGTAGACTTTTGGGGGAATATACTGAAGACAAATGTTGGAGGCCATGTGGTGGTACAGAAGTCACTGCAAGGAGACAGGTACTTCCTGGGAGTCTGTCCTCATCATTGTTTAAGATAACAACACCAGCCCATAGACAGTACTTACTTTGTGTCAGGTAACTGCTTTAGTGCCTCATTTAGTTCTCATAACATCTTTCTGAGGTGTACACAGTTGTCATCCCCATTTTAAAGAAAACTGAGGCACAGAGAAGTTAGCCTCACAGCTGCTGGGTAGCAAAGATGGGATATGAATTAAGGTGGTCTAGCTCTGGAGTCTATGCTTTTAACCACTGAGCCATACTGCCTCTCCATAAATAAATACACAGGCACACACTATTACTCTGCTTGGTAACAATAACTACCATTTATTTAGCACTTTCTATGTGGATGAATCTTGGCTGAGAGCCTAGAATACCAGGAAGATGTTTACCTGTGTTTTACTGACTGTGCAAACGCATTCACCTATGTGGATCATAACAAATTATGGATAACACTGAGAAGAATAGGAATTCCAGAACACTTGATTGTGCTCATGTGGAAGCTGCACACAGACCAAAAGGCAGTCATTCAAACAGAACAAGGGTTTAGAATCAGAAAAAGTGTGCATCAGGGTTGTATCCTATCACGTACTTATTCAGTCTGTATGTTGAGCAAATAATCCGAGAAGCTGAACTATATGAAGAAGAATGCAGCATCAGGACTGCAGGAAGACTCAATAAGAACCTGCAATATGCAGATGATACAACCTTGCTCACTGAAAGTGAAGAGGACTTGAAGCACTTCCTGATAAAGATCAAAGACTACAGCCTTCAGTATGGATTACACTACAACATAAAGAAAACAAAAATCCTCACAACTGGACCAATAAGCAACATCATGATAAAGGAGAAAATACTGAAGTTGTCAAGGATTTCATTTACTTGGATCCACAATCAACTCTCATGGAAGCAGCAGTCAGGAAATCAAATGACGTACTGTACTGGGCAAATCTGCTGCAAAAGACCTCTTTAAAGAGTTGAAAAGCAAAGACATCACTTCGAGGACTAAGGCGCACCTGACCCAAGTCATGGTATTTTCAACTGCCTCATATGCATGTGAAAACTGGACAATGAATAAGAAAGACTGAAGAACTTATGCATTTGAATTATCGTGTTAGCGAAGAATACTGAATATACCATGGACTGCCAGAAGAACGAACAAATCTGTCTTGGAAGAAGTACAGGCAGAATGCTCCTTAGAAGCGAGGACGGCCAGACTTCATCTCACATACTTTGGACATGTTATCAGGAGGGACCAGTCCCTGGAGAAGGACATCATGCTTGGTAAAGTAAAGGGTCAGTGAAAAAAAGGATGGACTGACACAGTGGCTGCAACAACGGGCTCAAACATAGCAATGATTGTAAGGATAACGCAGGACCAGGCAGTATTTCATTCTGTTGTACACAGGGTCACTATGAGTCCAAACTGACTTGAGGGCACCTAACAACAATGTGAGTTAATCTACTAAACATTTTACCTACATTATATCACTTAATCCTCACTACAACCCTATGATACAAATACTATTACTATCTTCAGTTTACAGATGAGGAAACTGATACTCAGAAAGTTTTTTCACTTTTTCAAGGCACAGAGTAAGAACAGAGCTGGATCAGAACCCAAGTAGCCTGACTCCAGAACTTACATTTAAGCCTTTATACTTCTGGTTGTACCTTCCTTTACTTCTGAATCCAGTATTACCTAGAAATTCAACAGATTGGTTTTGTATTGTTGCTGTGTTCTTTTTGGTTTTGTTACTTTGTTCTTTTCAAAATGGCTCCCATGGTATTAGGGTTTGGGGATGGGGAGAAAGGAGAGTGTAGGGTTTGAGTTTAACCGGAACAGTTTATACTATTTTCAGATGCATTATGCTAGCAAGTTCATTTTGAGTGACAGGGTCTATAAAGATTAGATTTAGGTGAAAGAACACCTGTAAGAATGGTACCTGGTACCTTTGTTAACAATAAGGAAAACCCAGAACAGTGGCTGATCCTAAAGTCATGTTGATTAAACTTTGTGGGCAATTTAAGTAATTTTCTTGAAGTAGATTTTCTTTGCTCATTATGTTCTGGATGTATTTGTTTTCCCTGTATATCAGCTATAGAGAGAAGAATGAGTCAAGGGTGGGCCTAAGGGTAAGGAAAAACCTAGAAATAGAAATTGTTGTTGTGTTGTTGTGTGCCATCTAGTCAATTCTGACTCATAGCGACCCTAAAGGATAGAGCAGAACTGCCCCATAGGGTTACCAAGAAGCAGCTGGTGTATTCAAACTGCTGACCGTTGATCAGCAGCCTGAGCTCTTAACCACTTCACCACCAGGGCTCCCGGAATAGAAATTAGTTATTGATAATTCACAAAGTGGGATAATCCCTATGAGATTTGATGGAATTGACTTCAGACACTTTTCACTTTACTGCCAAAATAACAGCTGCCACAGAACACTTGACATCAGGTGCAGAAGCTCAAATTAACCTGACTCAATCAACTCCAAGACTTCTACCAAGTCCCTGTCCTCTCCTAAGCACTGGCTATAAACCCAGCTCACGTAGAAAGGGCACACTGGGTGACAAACAACGTAACATAAAACTGCTAACCTCAGCCCTCAAAGAGCTTATCATCAGTTCACCAACTGACCTCACTCTGTCCTTCCAAATTATCCTTCTGGAATCCAGCCCTGGCCTCCATCACGGGATCTCAAAATTTTCTCTCATCTACAAGTAGCACGACTAGATTTCTCAGTAAAGGCTAAAAATGGAAATACCCTTATCGCACTTCATCAAAAATACAAACAAACAAACCGCAGAAGGAGTTGTAAATTAAAAATTCAACAGAAAAAGCTTTTATTTATTCTTTCATTCATTCAATGAATTTTAATTGAACACTGTGTACAGGCATCCTGCTAGGTGCTGGGGACTCTCAGCAGGGAACAAAGATAGGCATATTACCTCTCCTTTGGGGCTTATGGTTGAGTGTCTATACATAGCTATAATCTAGACTTCCTTCCAAAGAGTACAAGGTCCCTAAAGGAAAAGGCTCAATGTTTCAATTTAAAACAATCCCAATCCTGTTAGCTCCATAACAAAAACATAAAGAGCACCTTTAAGGATGCATTTGAGAGATATGAATGTCACGGTAACAAAGCTATTAAATAACTAGATTCTGATGGAATAATTCAGGAGGGTAATGTCTGAGGAAATGTCTTCAGACTTTCTAACTGAATATTCTTGGGATAGAAAGTTGCTCTTTCTTTTATAAAAATGAAAAATTAAGCATGTAAAAAAAAGCAGCAGCAGCACCTTCCTACGGGCCCACTTCCTAACCCCAGGAGAAAGTGACATCTCTGGGATCTTTTCTGTTACAGATGCCACCAGAGAGAAGTCAAAGTCTAAGTCTACTTTTCCAGGTAAATACACAAGTAACATTTGCCATAAACAAATGACAAAAAATCAGTCAGAAATAAAAGCCAAATGATAGCAAGTTGGAAACCTTCAGAATAAATTCAGTCTAGCCTGAGACTATGGCTCCCAGACACCCTTTTAACTCAGAACTGAAGCCACTCCCGAAGTTCACCGTTCAGCCAAAGATTAGACACTAGTTTTATAAAAAATAATAATAATAATAATAACACATATGAGGATCGTGCTTCTTAGTTCAATCATGTATATGAAACCAAAAGGGCAACATCTGCCCAAAAGTAATAAGGAGAAGGCAGGAAGGGACAGAAAAATGGACAGATGGAGACAGGGAAGGGGAAAGTATTGACATATCACGGGGACTGCAACCAATGTCACAAAACAATTTGTGTATAAATTGTTGAATGAGAAACTAACTTGCTTTGTAAAGTTTCACCTAAAGCACAATAAAAAAATAAGTTCAGTCCAACTTTCAGTATATCTGAACATAATAAACCAATCTAAGGTCTACATTGTCTATTTTACAGCAAAGACAGACAGCACTGATGCCAATTATTTTTTGCCCTAGTCAAGAGAGTTTGTCAGCCTTCTACAGAACAATTATCTATAGGTGGATAATACTTAAAAGCTGAATTCTTTCTCCAATTCAGCACAGAAAAAGTGCTGCTCACAGCAATCTGACATCATTTCATTAGACTAATTTTTAAATGTGTTATTCTAACAATTATGCCAACTATCATGTAATTAATAATCCAACCCAAAATCCCCTAAAGAAAATTAGTCATTCAGCATGAACGAGACTTTTCTATGGCCAACAGTACATAAAACAGAAAGTTTCATCACATAATGGGTGGTATCAAAGCCTTTCCCATACTTCCTACAATTCTTAGCCAACAACGTGTAAAGCTGACATAGGCAACTTACCACAAACTTCACTTAATATACAAAAGCACTTACTGGTTTAAACTCTTTGAGGGTAAAAAGATGAATGACGAAAGCTTTAGCAATTAAAAGGCTCTTTTCATTTGTAGGAGAGGAAAGATAAACATATATAATTATTTGCTTCTTCCATGTCCCCAGCTGTATATTAGAATACTGGCTTATTTCTTGGGGCTATTTTTGGGGGGTTTATTAAATAAATATACGTAAAGCACCCTTACCCTTGTTTTCCTCTTCCACTTCTCCTTATCTTCCTCAGTTTTATGTAGTTCTATACCCCCCCCAAAAAAAAAAAAAAAAAAAAACCATTGCCATAGTGTCAACTGCAACTCACAGAGACCCTACAGGGCAGAGTAGAACTGCCCCATAGTGTTTCCAAGGAGCGCCTGGTGGATTCAAACTGCCAACCTTTTAGTTAGCAGCCGTAGCTCTTAACCACTATGCCACCAGGGTTTCCATGTATTTCTGTAATACACCCTAAATCCTTTCTAGAGTAAAAACCAAACCAAACCCTTTGCCGTCAAGTCGATTCTGAGTCGTTGCAATAATACAGAACAGAATAGAACTGGCCCCCATAGGGTTTCCCAAGGAGCGGCTGGTGAATTCCAATTGCTGACCTCTTGATTAGCAGCCTTAATGCTTAACCATTGTGCCACCAGGTAAGGTATAAATAAATAATAGTTAAATAGGACATGATTTACTGTAACAGAAGTAAAATATACCTTTTACCTGTGGTCCTCCTTTGAACTGGCAGTGGCTGCCTAATGCCAGAACAAAGAGTTAAGAGGAATCCAAGCCCACACATGGCCTCAGCAGAAAAGAGTACCATGGTTAATTAGTGATGTCTGCCCTGGACAAGAGCAATAGTTTGAGGACCCACGTACCATGGCTGATTAGTGATGTCTGCCCTGGACAAGAGCAATAGTTTGAGGACCCACGTACCATGTATTTGCCATCCCATCCTTCAATAAACCATTAAAAATTAGTAAAATGTGTAGAGATTCATGAATAAAATATATGAACTATTTCTAGGATTCAAGTTAAAGGGGGGAAAAATGTTTTCTATCGTCAAAAACCTTAAGCAAAATTGGACTATGCCATCAAGTTTCAGAGGAAATAACAGTGAACTAAGTGCGAAAATCCAACTTTTAGTCTAGCTGGAGACTCTTGAACAGGTCAATTCACTAGGCCTCTGTTTGCTTGGTTCTAAAACAAGAGGTTGAATAAATGATCTCTTAACCATTTTCTTTAGCTCTATTGATGAATGCTACAAGCAGCCCTAAATCCCCTCTCTGCTGATAGCATCAGGGAGCTGATGAAAGAACACTTTACATACACATGCTTAACTTCACCAGGCCAAAGACATGCTTAAAGTCTCAAGATTCCCTCACATTGCCATTTGGGATTTATCATCTAGGATAAATTTCTATGTATATTTTTAATCTGTAATCTCCAAGGGCAAGAAGTTCCACATACATTTCTTTTCCTTAATACAACCTCTTTTCCACCTTGAAGCTGATGTGGGGGTCAGAAGCAGGGGCTTCTATTTTAATAATCCATAATTTGGCAAAGAATTAAAACCACCTTCTCTCAAAACGTGTCATCACTTCAATGTAAACAGTCACTCATGGTTTCAAGATCAATCTAAATCTTCCTGCTACTGAAAAGTCTGTCACTCTAGCCTATTCCAAGAACAACTTTACCCACATGATACATCAACACAACTTTCTTCTCCAAATAGCAAAACTTTCTATAAGAAATAAGTCACACCACACACCTACTGATCAGATCCCACCCAACCACCCAGTACAATGAGGTTAAAATGACCAAGAGCAACCCTGAGAAAACAAGGAAGTTCAATTCAAGCAGGACAGCCTAAGAGAGGAGTGTTGTCTGTGTATGGCTAGGACAATCCCACATCTAGCCTTGGCAACTGCAACAGACATCTATAATTTTTTAGTCTACCCTGCATCCTGCTGTTTTGGGACCTGCTTCTCTCCAGCTTCAAGGAGCCCCACGTTCTCATGCTTCAGGTGATCAGAGCTGGCCAATGAGAGAATCCCTTCCCCTGGGTTCAATGCACCATCTTGGGGCCACCTACCAAGCAGGGCCAGAATCCTTTTTCAGGGCCTAATGTGGACACTAGAGATCACCAGGTTTAAGGATTATACAAGCCTATAGTTGCTGGGGCTATCTTTTCCACCACTTGGAGAGCCTCAGGCCAACACAGAAGAAAGCACGTCTAGAGGTGGCAAGAGAGAGACAGGTTGCTGCCACCCATCTGAGTACCCTGATCCTCATGAGCTGAGCTTCATACTAGAAAGTCCCTAAATGTTTTAGTTTTTTGAACCAGTGAAGTCCTCTTTCTCTCTTTCTTTCTCTCTCTCCCTGCTTCCCTCTCTTTTTTCACATAACCTAGATTGAACTGGGTTTGTCACCAGCAGTCCACAGTTTGGAAGAAACAGTGTATAAGCTGAATGTATGCATATGAGCTTCAAGTTCTTTCTTCAGTGCTCCATGGTAAATTATCTTCTCCCTAAATCTCACAAAGAAAACTAAAACACTCCCATAGAGAAATTCAAAGAAGAAATTGTGCACACCGGGAGGACTGTCAAGGCTCACCCATCATCCAAGGTCTAAGGGGGAAAGGCCCACTGGAAAGAGGGAAAAGATGATGGCTAGCTGGAGAGGGCAAAGCAGTTCACAACCAGTAACTGTGAAAATAAATATCTCCAGGGAGGTAGCACAATGTAATGAGAAAAGCTTCCGAAATCCTCCCAGGCTTATATTCTGGTTCCCCAATCAATAAAAAAGAAAGCACACACACATAACAATAACAACCCACAGCACCCAAACAGAAGGAACTTATCAATAAATAAATACACTGTTTGCAGGCTTACGAGCCTAATTGTTCCTGTTATTTCTGGACTACAGTTTAGTTTTTCTTTTACAGCTGTTCTAGGGTCTATGCCACAGGCCTGCCTGCTGAATGAAACATGAATATCAAATTCTATGAAACGTGTTAAGAATCTCCCTCAGATGGTATCTAAAGTAATTAGACAGTAATTAAAGAGTAATCCAACAAGCAATATTCTAGTGATGTTCTTCTATCAAGGACAGGGGAAAACATAATACACACAACATTAACAATGGGACTGGCTAAACATTTAGACCACCAGTCCTTAAGAGGGTCATGGGCTGCTATGAGAAGTTGATAAAAGCTACAAACCCTTCCCTAGAGAAAATGCACATACCATAACATTTTGCATAAATTTCAGGGGTTCATAAACACTGCTCCCCACACGAAATCCCTAGGTGAAAAACCCAACTTAGAATTTAAAAAAATTTTAATTACCTATGCATCATTATTAATCCTCAAAGACTTCAAAATACTACAAAATAGCTTCTAGGGAAATTCTAAAACTTCCAACCCTACAATCCTATGCTGAATCAAAAACAAAGAAAAAAAAAACTTACCCTCACATTCTGCAACTTAGGATATGAGAAAACTCGGTTTTTCTTAAGTTAGCTTCCTTTGTAATACGTCTCTCTTACCTTGTTTGACCATTTATACGCTTGAAGGAGTTGACTATAGAGAGGAGTTTTGTCCTGCACAGGATCCAGGCTTAAAAGTCCGCTGTTATGGAGAGGATGGTTCTCAGATGGCTTGCCTACCAAATTGCTCAGACGTTCCAGCTCGCTGAAAAGTAAACAGAAAACAAGCCTGAGTCCACTGAACTCCAAAGTAAAGCCAACCACCACTGTCAAAGACTGCTCTTTAAGTTGTCCATCAGAAGTCTCTTCAAAAGAAATACTTTTTGAAAAGTTAAACAGATTCAGGCCAATCAAGAAAACCCCTAATTGGGAGCTTGTCTTAATTTAAAACAGAGCTTCCTGGTGTCATTTCAAAGGAGAAAAAAGTTAAGAGCACTGGAAACCATAAAATGGCTCCTAAATTCAGGATTTAACAACTCTAATTATTCTCTGAGGGGAAAGGGGACTTACTGGAATTTTAAAATGTGGCATAACACTACTTCTCACTAATGGTTTTCAGACCCACGTGCATATTACATTTGGCAGAACAGCAAGTACCTGAATAAATGATGATTATTTATCATTCACATAGGGATAAATTTGTACATGATGCTTCACAGATGGTAAAACTTAACAAAACAAAAAAGAGATAAAATAAACAAATGGAATGAGAAGACACAATGGAGGAGGCTGCGTCAAACAAACACACTTCAGTCTAACAGGAAAATTCTAGCAAAGCTTGGAAAAGGGAGCCAACAGCAAAAACACACTCCAGGAGCACGTTTCGAGGGGCCAGTCCCAAACTACCAACAAGAGAAGTCCCCCTACGAACAGCCTCTCATATGACATTCATTTTGGAATCTTCGGCCACCTTTTTCTTGGTCCTACTGTACAAAGATTTAAGAAGGCAAAGGGGGGAAGGTAAACATCGTAAACTTTCTAAGATGGGAAGTGTTCTACCAACATCCTGGACACTACAAAGGGAAGAAAATCAGAAAGAAAGTGGAAATGGAAGAGAAGAAAGAGCAACCAGTGCATTTCCTCCAGCAGGGAAAGTATTAACTGGCACTGTGCCAGAGAACAGCAAGTGGATGTGGGAGTTGAGGAGGGGGTGTGTGATTTCCTGGCTTTCCTCCAAAAAGAATGGCAACTACTTAGGGAAAAAAGCAAAAAGAGGCACTCATCATTTGGCCACCACCACCTCCTCCATCCTACCTCCTTCTTCCATCTGGTTACTAAGGAGACCAAGTTGAGCGGGGAAAAAATCCAGCCAGTCCAGAAATCATAGGATAACCAGCTCACCAAATGCCTTCCCCTGCTAAAGTCAGTTCTGATAACTAAAGGAAAAACATCCTGGAATTCTAGACTCCACGGGAAGGACTGACTCTCTTAAGGAAGGGAAGGCAAGTTCAGGACCTACCCAATTACAGAGTGCCTACTATGTGCTGGAAACCCTGGTGGCACAGTAGTTAAGTGCTACCGCTGCTAACCAAAAGGTTGGCAGTTCAAATCCACCAGGTGCTCCTTGGAAACTATGGGGCTGTTCTACCCTGTCCTATAGGGGTCACTGAGTCGAACTGACTCCAAGGCACAGGTTTGGTGTTTGTTTGTTGTTTTACCATGTGCTAGGCATTTACGAACATCCTATCATTTAATCCTTACAGCAACACTATAAAGTAGAAGAAGGTGAGCTGTAAAAGAGAAGGAAATGTACAATCCTTAACTCTAAAGGACCACAAATTCATTGGGGGGTGGGGGAGAGGGAGTTACGCACAAGTGATTAAGCTGGTTAAGCCTGAGATTAACTCTACCGAAAAGGAGCTGATCAGGAACAGCTGGAAGTGAGAGAGTACCGGTCAGGTCATTTGGGATAGGATAAGGTAAGAGGGAAAGACAGATCAAGATCTGATTTGTCGTTTGGAAGGGTAGAGATAGAACTAATGAATTCCAGGTTTAAGGGCGGAGAATTGGGACCCAGATCGGTTCACTTGAGTGAGTGACCTGGTGCCACGCTGGTCAGGTCCTGTTTGGTCCTATCAGTACTGTTTGATCAGGCATGGTGGGACACACAGAGCCCACAGGTGAAAATTCTGCCAGGCTAAATGAGAAGTGGAACTTCATAGCAACAGTATGCCTCCTCGTGAGGAATGGGACGACCAAAGAAGGGGTCCAGGAGGCGGGAGACAGCCAGGACTAGCAGGCCAAGAGAAGGGAGACGAGAAAGCGGGGGTGGGGGACGAGGTGTCCCTGAGGGGCAGAGAGAGGTTAAGAGAGGACGAAAGGAGAACGGGGAACAAGGAAAAGGGACAACAGCCCCTAACTAGGAAGACGCGCAAGGTCCAAATAGGGCTGGTTCCCCACTCCAGCCCCCTCAGCCGGTACCTACTTGAGATCCCGGTTGACCGAATGCAAGTTGTCCTGGAAGTGCGCAATGAAGGCCTTCTCCCGACCCTCCAGCGTCTCCTTGTTCCGCATGCCATCTTTCAGGCAGTCGAACACCCTGCTCACGCTGGAGCGCAGTGCCTGGATAGCACTAATCGCCTGGGCAAAGGCCTCCAGGTTCACTCCGACACTTATCACCTCCGCCATGATGCCGCCGCCACAGCTGGCTTCCCAAAGCCTGCTATGCCCCCAAAAAACCGCGCTCGTTGATGACGTAGATGCCTTGAAGACCTGTGGGAAATGTAGTTTCTGCGGGGTGGGGCTGCCTCGGTAGTTTGTGGCGCATAACCCAAAAGAAAGTTTTCACCTGAACTAAACTATCTCGGGGGCAGGACAGTGATAATCTCGATTTAGTGAGGTCAGGTTGTACTCTCGGTTTCCTTAATGGCGAGGAGATGAAGTTCCCGCATTACTTCAAACTTGCTTTCTAGGAGTCATATGGAAAAGGATTGCTCAGAGCAGTAAAGTGTCCTTCGATCAGTGCAAAAATGTAAAACCTGAATGTAATCATGATACCAGACAAATTGAAAGACATTCGACAAAATAACTGACATCTGCTTTTTCAAAAAATGTCTGTGTCAGGAAAAAGAAAGAAGGAATGAGGAACTGTCCAGATTAAAGGAGACTAGGGTAGAGGGTCATTGAAAAAGAGGAAGACCCTCAATGAGATGAATAAACACAGTGGCTGCAACAATGGGCTCAGACATAGCAAAGACTGTGAGGATGGCACAGGACCAGGCAACATTTCATTCTGCTGTACCTAGGGTCACTATGAGTCAGAAGTGACTCAATGGGATAGTCATGGATTGAATTGTACCCCCCCCCCCCAAATATGTGTTAAGTTCGTTAGGACATGATTCCCAGTATTGTGTGGTTGTCCTCCATTTTGTGATTTTCCTATGTGTTATAAATCATAATTTCTGCCTGTAGTTAAAGAAGATTATGGTGGGATATAACACCCTTGCTCAGGTCACATCCCAGATCCAATGTAAAGGGAGTTTCCCTGGGGTGTGGCCTGCACCACCTTTTACCTTACAAGAGATGGAAGGAAAGGAAAGCAAACAGAGAGTTGGGGACCTCATACCATCAAGAAAGCAGTGCCAGGAGCAGAGCGCATCCTTTGGACCCCGGGGTCCCTGCACAGAGAAGCTCCTAGTCCAAGGGAAGTTTGATGAGAAGGACCTTCCTCCAGAGCCGACAGGGAGAGAAAGCCTTCTCTCTCCTGGAGCTGATGCCTTGAATTTGGACTTCTAGCCTACATACTGTCAGGAAATAAATTTCTCTTTGTTAAAGCCATCCACTTGTGGTATTTCTGTTATAGCAGCACTATGCGACTAAGACAGGGACCTAACAACAATAGGGAGACATGCAGATGGGGGCAGCAGTGATTCAGTGGTAGAATTCTCCCCCTCCATGCGAGAGATCCAGATTCAATTACAAGCCAATGAACCTTGAGCACAGCCAACATTCATCTGTCAGCAAGGCTTACCAGTTACTATGACACTGTGTTCAGAAGTTTTCAGGCTCAGAAAGACTAGGAAGAAAGACCTGGTGATCTACTTCCAAAAAATCAGCCAGTGAAAACACTATGGATCACAACGGTCCAATCCCGTTGTGCTTGTGTTTTCATGAGTCTGGGCCTACTCAACGGCAGCTAGCAACAACAACAGTGCTGAGACATAACAACAAAACGCATCTTGTGATCCAGGATTTTCTTTTGCTGACATTATTGGGACAATTGGTGAAATCTGGATAAGGTGTGTAGATTAGTTAATAGTACTTTATCAGTATTAGCTTCATGATTTGGTTAAGTGTGTTGTGGTTATATAAGAGAATGTCCTTGATGATAAATTATGTATCATCATGTCTGCATGAAATGTAAAATAATCTGAATATGTATATTTAGAGAGAAGAATAAAGCAAATATGATAAAATGTTGTGGAATCTGGGTGAAGGGTATACAGGAATTCTTTGTACTCTACTTGCAACAGAAAGTCAGAAATTATGTCAAAATAAATTGTTTTAAATGCCCATCAATGAGGGACAGGTAAACACAGTGTACACAGAGTCTAAAAAAAAAACAAAGTGGTCGCCATCAAGTCTATTCTGACTCATTGCAACCCTATAGGACAGAATAGAACTGCCCTACAGGGTCTCCAAAGCAGTAATCTTTATAGAAGCAGACTGCCACATCTTTCTCCCTCGGAGAGGCTGGTGGGTTCACACCACCTACTTTTTGGTTGGCAGCCCAGTGCTTAACCACCACGCCACCAGGACTCCTTACATACAATCTGTTGTGCTTGTTGTTAGGTGCCATAAAGTTGGTCCCAACTCATAATGACCCTATGTACAACAGAACAAAACATTGCCTGGTCCTGCACCATTCTCACAATCGTTATGCTTGAACCCACTGTTGCAGCCACTGTGTCAATCCATGTCATTGAAGGTCTTCTTCTTTTTCACTGACCCTCTACTTTACCAAGCACGATGTCCTTCTCCAGGGACTGGTCCCTGCTGATAACATGTCCAAAGAACATGAGACAAAGTCTGGCCATCCTTGCTTCTAAGGAGCATTCTGGCTGTACTTCTTCCAAGACAGATTTGTTCGTTCTTCTGGCAGTCAGTGGTATATTCAACATTCTTCACCAACACCGTAATTCAAAGGCATCAATTCTTGTTCATTGTCCAGCTTTTGCATATGTATGAGGTAGAGTGAAAATAGTCTGGCTTAGGTCAAGAACACCTTAGTAACATTTGTGCTTTTTAACACTTTAAAGAGGCCTTTTGCAGCAGATTTGCCCAATGAATAAGTCATTTGGTTTGCTGACTGCTGCTTCCATGGGCATTGATTGTGGATCCAAGTCAAATGAAATCCTTGACAACTTCAATCTTTTCTCCATTTATCGTGCTGTTGCTTATTAGTCCGGTTGTGAGGATTTTTGTTTTCTTTATGATGAGGTGTAATCCATACTGAAGGCTGGGGTCTTTGATCTTCATCAGTAAGTGCTTTAAGTCCTCTTCACATTCAACAAGCAAGGTTGTGTCGTCTGCATACTGCAGGTTGTTAATGAGTCTTCCTCCAATTCTGATGCCCTGTTCTTCTTCATGTAGTCCAACTTCTTGAATTATTTGCTCAGAATACAGATATAATATGTATAGTGAAAGGATACAACCCTGACACATGCCTTTCCTGACTTTAAACCATTCAGTATCCCCTTGTTCTGTTTGAAGGACTGCCTTTTGGTCTATGTCTATGAGCACAATTAAGTGTTCTGGAATTCCCATTCTTTCCAAAGTTATCCATAATTTGTTATGATCCACACAGTCGAATGTCTTCCCATAATCAATAAAACACAGGTAGACATCTTTCTGGTATTCTTTGCTTTCAGCCAAGATCCACCTGATATCAGCAATGATATTCCTCATTCCACGTCCTCTTCTGAATCCAGCTTGAACTTCTGGCAGTTCCTTGTCAATGTACTGCTGCAATTGCTTTTGAATGATCTTCAGAAAAATTTTACTTGTATATAATATTAATGTTATTGTTCGATAATTTCCTCATTCTGTTGGATCACCTTTCTTTGGAATGGGCACAAATATGGATCTCTTCCAGTCAATTGACCAGGAAGCTGGCCAAATTTCTTGACAAAGACAAGTGAACACCTTCAGTGCTGCATCCATTTGTTGAAACATCTCTATTCGTATTCCTGGAGGCTTGTTTTTTGCCATTCCCTTCAGTGCAGCTTGGACTTCT
Source organism: Dugong dugon (assembly GCA_030035585.1). Classification (NCBI taxonomy): domain Eukaryota; kingdom Metazoa; phylum Chordata; class Mammalia; order Sirenia; family Dugongidae; genus Dugong; species Dugong dugon. The sequence continues at coordinate 76,715,326 of CM057471.1, forward strand.
TTCAATACCATCAGTTCTTGACCATATGCTACCTCCTGAAATGGTTGAACATTGACCAGTTCTTTTTGGTACGGTGACTCCATGTATTCCTTCCATCTTCTTTTGATGCTTCCTGCGTCGTTCACTATTTTGTCTATAGAAACCTTCAATATCGCCACTTGAGGCTTGAATTTTTTCTTCAGTTCTTTCAGCTTGAGAAATGCTGAGTGTGTTCTTCCCTTTTGGTTTTCTAACTCCAGGTCTTTGCACATTTCATTATGATACTTTACTTTGTCTTCACAAGCTGCCCTTTGAAATCTTCTGTTCAGCTTTTATTTCATTATTTCTTCCCTTTGCTTTAGCTACTCGACGTTCAAGAGCAAGTTTCAGAGTCTCTTCTGACATTCATTTTGGTCTTTTCTTTCTCTTCTGTCTTTTTAATGACCTTTTACTTTCTTCATGTATGATGCCCATGATGTCATTCCACAACTTGTGTGATCTTCGGTCATTAGTGTTCAATGCATCAAATTTACTCTTGAGATGGTCTCTAAATTCAGGTGGCATATACTCAAGGTCATATTTTGGTTCTTGTGAACTTGCTTTAATTTTCTTCAACTTCATCTTGAAATTGCATATGAGCAATTGATGGTCTGTGCTGCAGTCAGCCCCTGGCCTTCTTCTGACTGATGATATTGAGCTTCTCCATCGTATCTTTTCACAGATGTAGTCAATTTGATTCCTGTGTATTCCATCTGGAGGGGTCCATGTGTATAGTTGCCGTTTATGTTGTTGAAAAAAAGGTGTTTGTAATGAAGAAGTCGTTGGTCTTGCAAAATTCTATCATGAGATCTCCAGTGTCGTTTCTATCTCCAAGGCCATATTTTCTAACTACCTATCCTTCTTTATTTCCAACTTTAGTATTGCAATCACCAGTAATTATCAGTGCATCCTGACTGCATGTTTGATCAATTCAGACTGCAGAAGTTTGTAAAAAGCTTCAATTTCCTCATCTTTGGCGTTAGTAGTTGGTGAGTAAATTTGAATAATAGTCACATTAACTGGTCTTCCTTGTAGGCATATGGATATTATCCTACCACGGACAGCATTATACTTCAGGGTAGACCTTGAAACGTCCTTTTTGATGATGATTGTGATGTCATTCCTCTTCAATTTGTCATTCCTGACGTAGTAGACCATATGATTGTCCAATTCAAAATGGCCATACCAGTCCATTTCAGCTCACTAACACCTAGGATATCTATTTTTATGAGGTCCATTTCATTTTTGACGACTTCCAGTTTTCCTAGATTCATACTTTGTACACTCCATGTTCAGATTATTAATGGATATTTGCAGCTGTTACTTCTCATTTTGAGATGTGCCATCTCAGCAAATGAAGGTCCAAAAGCTTTACCCCATCCACATCATTAAGGTCAACTCTCCTTTGAGGAGGCAGCTCTTCCCCAGTGGTATTTTGAGTGCCTTCCAATGTGAGGGGCCCATCTTCTGGCACTATATCAGACAATGTTCCACTGCTATTCATAAGGTTTTCACTGGCCAATTTTTTCAGAAGTAGACTGCCAGGTCCTTCTTCCTAGTCTATCTTAATCTGGAAGCTCTGCCGAAACCTGTCCACCATGACTGACCCTGCTGGTATTTGAAATACCAGTGGCATAGCTTCCAACATCACAGCAACATGCAAACCACCACAGTACTGCATAAACTCTAACTCAGAAAACCAAATCCATTGCCATTGAGTTGATTCCGACTCCTAGCAACCCTGTAGGACAGAGTAGAACTGCCCCATAGAGTTTCCAAGGAGCACATGGTGGATTCGAATTGCCGACCTTTTGGTTAGCAGCCGTAACTCTTAACCACTACACCACCAAGGTTTCACATACAGTCTAGGTGGGAGACAATCTTCATTTCTGACAGGCTATTCTGACCAGGATTTTGAAATTATGTAGTTTACTTCAAACCAAATTCCCTAATAATTTCCTACTCCCCACCCCTCAGCATCACCCTCGCCCTCACGCCCGATGTACCACCTCAATTCAAATCTTCTTCTAGTTCTGAAATAATAAAGATAAATTCTGCTCAAAAACTAGGCTGTAATGTTGCTCTCCATGAAACAAACAACTCTTACACGTTACTTAAATTATTTAAACATTATTTAAATTGATAAATGGTCCTTTGAGAAAGAAAGCTGTTCTGTTGTCTTGACTTTATATGTTGTTATAAGGGTTTATATATGTTGGCTCTCGACTGATGGGTTTTTATTAGTTAATTTTTCAGAAATAGATCACCAGGCTTTTCTTCCTAGTCTGCCTTAGTCTGGAAGCTCTGCTGAAACCTAGTCAGTATCACATCAACATAGCAAGCCACCACTGACAGAAGGGGTACATTGGCTGGGAATCAAACCTGAGTCTTTCGCATGGAAGGTAAAAATTCTACTGAACCAACAACCTCACTGAGTTTATGTAGTTGCTTTCATTTTCTCAGGTCTGCTTTTCCTTTACAGTATTGCCATTTATACCTTTTCTTAAAGGTCAGGGGTGGGGATAGCAGGAAACTTGTAGCTGTGGAACTTTAAAAAAGTTATTGAATTTCTCTGAGCCTCAGTTTCCTCCTTTATAAAATAGCTGTGAGCTTTAATAATATCTCGCAGCTTTTGAAATAGTGCCCGGCATAGGCTAAACACTTGGAAATTATACCTGTTAGGAGAATGTAGTGAAAAAGTCTCTGACAGATCTGTAACTTGTGCTCCTATACTCACTTGAAACTCTGCAGAGAATCAAGCAAAGATTAGTAATGGATCTATTAGCTAAGAATATCTCTAATGACAAAACCCTGTTGCTAATAGCTTGTCTATTAACTGTCCCATAATTCACTATTTCAAGTGGCATTTTTATTTCTTTTGGCATATAGGAGTTTTTGGTTTTTTTTTTTTTTTTTTTTTTAAGGTTTTTGTAGAAAGTATTTTTTTTTACTTTACAAAAGAAAAAGAAAATATCTGTGTTAGTTGGCTCATTTTTCGGTTTTGACTTTGGTTTGTTCATTCTTTCCAGGGACCTATTGCCATCGAGTCAATTCTGACTCATAGAGACCCTGTAGGACAGAGTAGAACTGCCCCATAGGGTTTCCAAGGCTGTAATCTTTACAGAAGCAGATTGCCACATCTTTCTCCTGTGGAGCAGCTGGTGGGGTCGAACCACAGACCTTTTGGTTAGCAGCCAAGCACTTAACCATGGTGCCACCATGGCTCCTTATGGAAAGACTAGAGAAGGCAAATTCTACAATAGTGTTTACTCACCATTCAGGGGGCTCTGAAGGCTGTGAGAACATGATTCATGCTGTGTACCCATCTATTTTTGCCTACACCCATATATACCTATAAACATGAGATTTTGCATACAATTTCAGGGAGTTCATTGTCCCCTTTAAGCTAAAACATGGACCTCTGGTTAAGTATCATGCTTCACTTGGAGCACCGTGAAGATCTGGCCCAGGACTATCTGGTTATCACCAATGCCTGGGACATGGTAGGTTCTCAGAGTATGTTTCTGGAAGCAATGAGTTAATACAATATATTACATTTGCCTTCTTGGATCCTCTCTCCAGATTACTTCATCTTTTTATATACTCAGATCTCATCTCCCCCTCATGCCCAGTCCTCCTCCCCACCCCACTCCCATGCACACAATAAGATTTTCCTTTGTCTCCTTCTCTGATTCAGTGGTTTAGACTCTGACTGACACAGTAAAGTACCAATATGCTCTACTCTCACAGTCATTAGTTTTCAGGATTTTTCTGAGGCTCCCCTCTCCTGGGAAACTCAGAAATTGATCAGTGGAAATGCACATTTCCCCTGAACCTAGTAAGGAATCTTTCATCACGTCAACAGAAAACTTTTCATTTTGGAAAAGAATGGGCAGAGTTTCTCTAAGGTGTTGTAAATCCTTGAGAATGTTGGCACATGTATACCTACATCTGTGTGTGTTTGTAGGATACAAATTACTTGAAAGGAGTTCATTTCGAGAAATACCAGTTTTTAATTATTATGATCTTGTGTTTGGGTAAAAGGCAGCACCCTGCTGCTAATTTCTTCCAAAATGAGCAAGCCATTAGCTTGGTGCTATCGGCTCTGGAGTATTAGAATAAGCAATCAGAATTAAAGTTGTCAGTAGCTGATTGAAATATGCTACAACTCCGATCATATTCAGAGAGCACGTGGTTTAGCATTCAGACTGAGAAAGCACCCTCATGAATTAATAATTATTAAGGATTTGCTAGATGCAGAACACTGCATTGGCTGGTTGTGCGTAATGTCACCAGATAGGTTTAAAACCAAATCTGCCTTGGATAAGCCACTATGTAATCAATCCATCTGTAGTAATCAGCGTGGCGTAATGCTTAAGAACTTGTGGGTTGATCTGAGGATTAAAATTAGGTGGCATACAATGTTTGGTACATAGTAGGCATTTAATTTAGTCATTCAACAAATATGTATTGAATGTGCCCAACATTTTGCTAGACAGCTGGAGAGCCAACGGTAAAGCCAGGCCCAGTCTAGCCCAATAAATACCACTGAACCTATCTGAAGTGGATTATGTGTTCCTGCACCTCACCGTGGTTACTGCTCAGAGCACTGATCACTTTTAAATCACTTAGAATCAGATTTAGTATAATTAATCTAAAGTGAGTATGGTAGAGAATCTTTTTTTATCTCTTCTAAATCGTCCCCCCACCCCGCCCCGTTTTCCTTTTATTTCCTACCTCTTGTGGTTTTGTGGGAGAAAGATGTGGCAGTTTGCTTCTGTAAGGACTTATAGCCTTGGAAACCCTATGGGGCAGTTCTATTCTGTTCTATAGGGTTGCAATGAGTCAAAATTGACTTGAAGGCAATAGGTTTTATTTTTTCGGATCGCAATTTTAACTCTGACATGATGATAATGGTAATGATGCTGATGCTGATGGCCATGAAGACTATGACCAAAGTGATTCCAAAGACAAGGAGGATCCTGGAGAAAATCATCCTAGACCAGGGCCTCTGCCCTTCACTGGGGTCTCTCAGGCGAATGAGTTAACCCTCCAGAGTCTCAGTTTTTACATCTACAAAACAAGGAAATGGGATCCCTCCAAGAGCTAACAATGCAAGAGTATAAGATTAGGAGGAACTTGTTCTTAATTCAGGAGCTTTGGTGGTGCAGTGGTTAAAATACTCGGCTGTTAACCAAAAGTTCGGGCAATTCCAACCCACCAGGCGCTCTGGGTGAGAAAGATATGACAGTCTGCTTCCACAAAGATTACAGCCTTGGAAATCCTATGGGGCAGTTCTACTCTGCCCTACTGGGTTGCTATGAGTTGGAATCAACTCAAACCAGTGGGTTTGGTTTTTGGGTTTCGTTCTTAATTCAAGAAATAAGAAAAGGAGAGAATCATTAACCGTGATCACCACAACCACACCAGGATTCCTGCACTCATTCATTCATTTATTCAGCAACATTCATCAAATAAAAGGCATGAAGGATCTGAATAGCACGTGCTCCTGCTCTCACAGCACTCACTCACAGTCTAGTAGGGGAGACAGACACAGAAAGGGAACATGAATCACAGTGAGATTCAAGTGCAGGGCAAGAGACATGCATAGAGAATTTCAGAGTCCCTAGAGAGGATGGTCAGAACGCCCTCCTAAAAAGGGAAGGCCTGAGCTAAGCCTGCCACGGTCAGTAGAAGCTACCAGGTGGGGCAGTAGAAGTAAGGGAGGGGGTGGCAGGCCTGAGCAAAGGCTCCAAGGTGAGAAGTGGCATGGTATTCAGGGGGAACCACAGTTGCCAGCAGTGGTGGACCAAGCAACAGGAAGCCAGAAAAACCTCGTATTTAATAAATAAACTTAATAAATACCATACAGTGTGGACTTTCATCTGTAGGTGAGGAAGGGGGTGTACCAGATGGTTTTAAGAAAGGGTGTCATATGATGAGATCTCTGTTTTCCAAAGTCCACTTCCCAGCTATGCTCAGAGGCAGGGAGACCAGAAAGGCGGGGAAGGCCTTCACCTGCAGAACAGTTAGCAAAGGACCACACACGAGTTATATTCTTCACAGGAAGCCAGGAGGTTTTCTAAAAAATATTTTAATAAATTACTGATTGCCCATTTGGATGCTCACTTCATCAACCACTGAGCATGTTGTAAGGGGCCTTCACTTTCTGCCATGTTCATATGGAATTAACTACAAAACATCTCAGGAATGGAACCTTTCACCAACGCATTAGGCTAAATCAAAGTGGAACAAAACACAAGTTGTTTGTGTAGCCTCAACCGCAGCCCATTTGAGGAAGGAATTGCCTTCTGACTCTTTTACTGCGTTATGTGGATGGTGCATTTTAATCAAGAGGGATGACTGACTGCCAGCCTCACGTGCTACTAAACCTGGATCCCTGAAACCCAGAACGTGGGAGCAGAGGGTGATGCCAGACTTGCGGGCTCCCAGGGAAAGCCAAGCCACCCGGGGCTCAAGAGCAGCAGCACTAGGATCTTTGCCTCAGGAACCCCCTCCCTTAGCACCCTGGAAAGTCCCCCTTGCCTCCCAAACTCTTGGCGGGCCTCAGGAAATCTAACAAAAGAGGGCACTTGAGATTCCTGACAAACAGATGATCCATTCACCTTGAAACCGTAGTCTTATACATATTTTTTAATGTTCTGTTTTAACTCTCCTAATTGCAAAATATATTTATTTTGAAACCTTGGCAACTGTAGAAAAAGCCTACATATGAAAATAAAATTATGCGTAATCCCACCACCCAATAGTTCAATTATTTACGTATACACATTCTTGAGTTTTTTGTTTTACAGAATTGGAATCACACTGTTTTGTGACTTCCATTTTTCATAATATAGCTGAAATATCTTCCCCTATCATAAAATAGTCTTCTCATCATCTTAATAACCAACAAGTATTTCATTTGATGGCGTTACATAATTTATTGAATCCCCTATGGTCCACCACTTAGGTTTTTCCACACTACACAATACAGCTGTGGACATCGTAGTTTGTAAATCTTTGTGTGTAAAGTAGACATGTTCCCTGCAATTAATGTTTCTTCACCATTTGGCTGTGAAATGCCTTCTCTGTGTGGATGCAATAGATGCAGAGGACAACCAGGAGCCTGGTTTCCACAATACTGGTATCATCGATCCATTCTTGGGAGACAGAGTGGCAGAGGTGGAGAGAGCACAGGCTTTGCAAGACACATACCTGCGCTCAAATCCCTGCTCTGCCACTTACTGATTTATCCCAAAGAGGAAGTGCAAGAAAAGCTAAAGGTAGCTTAAAGTGACAAAGATTTGTTAGCCTTACATGATAAGTGGTCTAGGGGTGCATGATGTGGGGCTAATAAAATGGTCCATCAGGGACCCACACCCTATCATCAGTCTACCTCATCACCCTTGGTTCTGTCACTTTGTGGTTGCAGGATGGCTTGGTCCCAGGTATGCATTACAGGCAGGAAGAAGAAAGAAAGAGAAGAGGCAGCACCAGAAGACCTGCTCACTCCTCATTGGCCAGAACAATGTCACATGGCCACCTTTACCTGCAAAGAGGCTGGGAAATGAAATTTTATCTTTATTTTCCAGCTTCTATGAGCACCACTGTTTAATAGTAGCCCTGGTGGCACAGTGGTTAAGCATTTGGTTGCTAACCAAAAGGTTGGCAGTTGGAATCCGCCAGCTGCTCCTTGGTAACCCTATGGGGCACTTCTACTCTGTCCTATAGGGTTGCTGTGAGTTGGCATCGACTCAACGGCAATGAGTTTCATTTTGGTTCAGTTCAATAGAAACAGAAAGTGAGCCACAAATGTGAGCCACATTTTTTCTAATCCAACCCAAGCCCCATTGCCGTCCAGTCGATTTCGGCTCATAGCCACCCTCTAGAACAGAGTAGAACTGCCCCACAGGCTTTCCAAGGCTACAAATCTTTACAGAGGCAAATTGCCACATCTTTCTCCTTCTGAACGACTGGTGGGTTCCAACTGATGACTTTTTGGTTAGCAGCCAAGCGCTTAACCATTGCGCCACAAGAAATAGGGTCGCTATGAGTCGGAATCAACTCGATGGTAAAGGGTTTTCTTACGGGTATGCTTAAAAGAACTAATGAAATGTTTTACGTTCTTTTTTATACGAAGTTTTTGAAATTCTCTGTGTATTTTACGCTTGCAGCACATCGTAATTTGGGCTAGCCACATTTCAAGTTCTCAGCAACCACATGCGACTTATCTGTTAGACAACATAGCATGAGTGGGAAATTGAAGTTGGTCAGCCAGTCTATCCTGACTGTCGCACCTTGGCTGGCCGCTTACCCTCCCTGAGCCTGCTACCTCATCTCTAGAATGGGAGATGGGTGGGTGATAATAGCTAACTCTGCCCTGGTAGCACAGTGGTTAAGCACTCAGTTGCTAACCAAAAGGTTGGCAGTTCGAATCCACCAGTCACTCCTTGGAAACCCTATCCAGCAGTTCTACCCTGTCCTATAGGGTCGCTATAAGTTGAAATTGACTCGATGGCAGCAGACTTTTTTTCTTTCTTTCTTGTTTTTGTGATGATGCAAGGATTATATTGGATAATATGTGGAAATATCCATGTAAACTGTCTGGCACATACAACAGCTACATTTGTAAATAGTGGCTCCCATTCCATCGCCGTAGAGTTAATTCCAAGTCATAACGACCCTACAGGACAGAGTAGTACTGCCCCATAGGGTTTCCAAAGCTGTAAATCTTTACAGAAGCAGACTGCCACATCTTTCTCTCGAGGAACGGCTGGTGGGTTTGAACTGCTGACCTTTCAGTTAACAGCCCAGCGTTTAACCACTGTGCCACCAGGGTTCCTAAATAGTGGCTACTGCTAGCCATTTCCACTGAGGGGCATGAAGAACAGGGATAATAATTTTGGAAAAGGACTTTACACAAACAAACTTAAAAAAGTTTGTAAAACAATAAGGAGAAATTTGAATACAGATTGAGAGCAGATATTAAAGAATTATTCATTTCTTTAGGTCTGTAATAGTATTGTGTTTTGTGGGGTTTTTTTAAGAGTCGTCTTTTAGAGGTACATGCTGAAATATTTATGGATGAAGTGACAGGACAGATGGGTTTTACTTCAAAATAATAGGGGGCAGGGGGTGGGCAGAGGTCAATAGGGGAAAAAGTAAAACAAAGCTGGTTGTCCTCTAATAATTGTTGAAAGCAGTGATGGGTATGTGGGGTTCTTCAGACTGTTCTCTCTACTTTGACACGTTTGGCATTTTTCACAATGAAAAGTTGGGATTTTTTTTTAAAGGATATTATGTGGGTATTCAACATGCCTTGAGTTTCTCAGATTCTTGGTCATTATTTTGGAAATTTGTGGTTCTGGTGGTTGCCTGGTAGAAATAAGCAGTCCAAGTGACCTCGAGCACCAAAAGTAGACTGCACGCTGCCCAGTGTGATACGGATTGCTGTAAAGAAAGAAGGTAGCATGGTATTGCCCACACTGGCTTTATTTCCCCTGCATGATATCCCCAAGAAAGACACTTCTGTTTTATCTCTGCTCAAAGTGTTGATGTCTTGTGTTATCTAGCGCTGGAAGGGAGTGGTTGGAGGCCATAAAAGTGGTTATTGACTCTGTTCAGCTGCTTGGTTTGTATGTTTTGTTTTTGTTTTCATAGTGGATTTGACTACATGAGGACTGTATTGAGATATAATTAACAGATTATCAAATTCACCTTCTTAAAGCGTATAATTCAGTGATTTATCATACTCACAAAGTTGCACAACTATCACCACTAATTTCAGAACATTTCTATCTCCACCTAAAAAAAACCCTATACCCATTAGCAGCTCCCCCTAGTCCCTGGCGAACCACAAATCTACATTTGTCTCTATGGATTTGCCTATTTTAGATATTTCATGTAAATGGAATCATACACTATTTTTCTTCTTGTGTCAGGCTTCTTTCACTTGGCTGCATGTTTTCAAGGTTCGTCCATGTTGTAGTATGTATCAGAACTTCATTACTTTTTGGTCTTTTTATGGCTGAGAGGAATGGACATGCCACATTTAGTTTATTCATTCATCAGTTGATGGACATTTGGGTTGTTTCCACCTTTTGGCTATTCTAAATAAAACTACTATGAATGTTTGTCTACAAGTTTTTGTGGGAACATATGTTTTCAATTCTCTTGGATATTTATCTAGGAGTGGAACTGCTTGATCATATGGTAACTCTCTGTTTAACTTTTTGAGAAACTGCCAAATTGTTTTCCAAAGTGGCTGCACCATTTTACATTTCTACTGGCAATGTATGAGGGCTATAATTTCTCCACATCCTTGCCAGCACTTTTTATTGCCTACCTTTTTGATTAGTCACCCTACTGGGTGGAATCTCATTGTGGTTTTGATTTCATTTTCTTAATGACCAGTGATGCTGAGCATCTATTCATATGCTTATTGGCCATTTGTGTATCTTCTTTGAAGAAATGGCTATTCAAATCCTTTGCCCATTTTTTAATTGGGCTGTTTGTCTTTTTGTTGTTGAGTTGTAAGAGGACTTTTTTATTAGCTGTAAATGACTTCTGACCTTACAGTGAACATAACTGAGCAAGTAATAAAAGTTCTTTGAGCTACTTATCATACTGCAAACAGCACCCCAAACTGAACTGGATATGACAGGTTTTCATCATGAATAGCTACCACAACCAAATATATATCTAAAAGCTTCCCATTGAAGAGAACAGAGGGAGGATGTCATTCTTTTTTTTTTTTTACCTTGTATTTACTGTGCGCCTGCTGGCATCTGGCTGAGCCGTTGCTCTCTGCGAACTGTGGCAAACAGGAGGGATACAAATGCAAGTTGGCTAACTCCAGCTTCCATAAAATCAAGGCCATCTCAATGGTGACCACAGAGTTTGAAGAGAATGTAGGGAAGAGAGAGTAATCTTTCTGTAATCTTTCCGGGGTCAGAAAAGGCTTGTGAAGGCAACTACACAGCCTTCACCGGACTGAGTCCAGCACTACTAGATGGTGCCCGGCTACCACCACCAACTGCTCTGACAGGGACCACCATAGAGGGTCCTGGACACAGCTGAAGAAAAATGTAGAACAAAATTCAAACTAACAAAAAAAGACAGGCTTACTTGTCTGACAGAGACTGGAGAACTCCCAAGACTATGGCCCCTGGACACCCTTTCAGTTCAGTACTGAAATCACCCCTTGAGGTTCACCCTTCAGCCAAAGATTAAACAGACCCACAAAAAAACAACACACATAGTTCAACCACGTATACAAGACTAAATGGGCACACCAGTCCAGGGCAAGGACAAGAAGGCAGGAGGGGACAGGAAACCTGGAAGAATGGAAATGGGGAAACTAAGGTCGATAAGGGAAGAGTGTTGACATGTCGTGGGGTTTGCAACCAATGTCACAAAACAATATATGTATTAATTGGCAAATGAGAAACTAATTTGCTCTATAATCTTTCACCTAAAGCACAATCAAACAAAAAAAAGACAAGAAAGTGCTTGTGAAGGATATAGTACTAAAGCTAATCCAGTTGTTCTCAAGTCTGTCTGCAGGATATTCTGAGGATCCACAGATTGATCTTCAATCATTTATCCAATAAATATTGATTAATTGAATACTATGCGCCAGGCATGGTCTAGGACCAGGGATAGTGCAGGATATGTAGTGAAAGTTCTTTGCTTGCAGAGTCTACATTCTAGTGAGGGGAAGCAGATGATTAAAAACAAAACAAACAAAAACAGATAAACCTACAATAGGCCATGTGGTGAGAAGTGTCAGGAAGGAAAATAAAGCAGGATGAATGGACAGAGTGACAAGGATGAGGCCATTTTGATAGGTTAGTCCAATAAGGAGGTCTTTGAATACTGACCTGTATGACCTCAGGGATGGAGCTGTGAAGATACCTGCAGGAAGAGTATTCCAAGCAGAAAGAGCAGCAAGTGCAAAATCCCTGAGGAAAGAGTGTGTGAGGAGCAGTGAGGAGACCACAGCAGCTGGAACAGAGAAGGGAAGGGGAAAGGAGGACAGGAGGTGAGATCAGAGAGGTCGTGGGAGCCCAGATTATGTAGGGCCTTTCATGGGAACATCTACTGTGGGGCAAAAAACTCTTGTGCCACGCATCGATAGTGTGCTTATGCATGCATTCTGTAATATCTTGCTTGGAGTCATCTCACAGTAATTTTGACAGCTTTGTTTTTTTTTTTTTTTTTTTCCTCTTGGCAGAGGAGAGGTAACAGGTAGGAGCAGATGGTCTGAGGGATCATTTGCCTGGGTGGCATGGTCTGTAGATCATTCCATTTGAGAATCTGTGTACTAATCAGAATCTGATTTTCAGTGAAGTCCACACTTCTGAACAGAACGTACACAGAGGTTGTGGAAGGAAAAGAAGGTTTGAGATTCAGATGAGACCAACAAAATACTGCTTTGCAGAGGTTCAAGATATCTTCTGTGTCTCTCTGTCATGATTGCTATGGATGGGTTTTCAAAAATTAACTGGACGGAGAGTCTGCCCAAGTCCTTCTCTTCTCTTCTTAGAGAAGCTGGGTTGCTTTGCCTTGGAGCAGAGATGAGAGCAGGTGGAAGATTTTGACAGTGGCCTTCAACCCACGCTCAAGTTGACCCGGGAGAAGACTTCTTCCTTCTATGTTATCTAGTGGCAATAACAAGAACCAGTTGTGGAAGTTATAGGGAGGAAGATTTAGCCTAATACTAGAAACCATTGCCGTCAAGTTGATTCCGACTCGTAGAGACCCTATAGGACAAAGCAGAACCGCCCTATAGCGTTTCCAAGGAGCAGCTGGTGGATTCAAACTGCCGACATTTGGGTTAGCAGCTGAGCTCTTAACTAATGCACCACCAGGGCTCCACTTACAAAGGGCTTCCTATAATCTGAAAAGCTGTGAGTTCCCCATGAGCAAAGGTATTCAAGTAGAGATCAAATGGGCATTTATCTGGGATTCTATGCAGGAGATTCTTGCATCAGTTGGTAGGTTGGACCAGAACACTTACAGCTAAGATTCTGTAATTGCATTGTACTGTCCTTCTTCTAGGTAAAAAATCAAGACCATTCATGAATGAGAGCTGCGGAACAACTTGAAGGTCATTTACAGTATACCCGAAGTCTTTTTCCTCAAGTTGCATGCTGTTAAGGGGACTTTAATTAAGCTTTCCCCTCCGGGCATAACCAGTTTGTTTTTGGTGAGTGCAATATGCCATCCCAGAATATGTCAAACTTCATTTGCAAAATATCAGACTGCTGTTTTTTCTTCCCCCCGAGCCAATCTGCAGAGTAATACGTTCAATAAATTTTGCTCTTTTTGCTCTCAAAGATAGGTCTCTTTTTGGAGTCAATAGCGCAATAAATGTGGAATCTGGTGCAAATTCCAATGGAAAGAAAAGATATTGTTATTTCAAGGCCAAATAACGGCTTAAAATTAGAGTTGTGAAGGCACTGAAAAACACCAGACTTCCCAGATGGCTTGGAGATAATTCACTTTGCACTCAGTCCACTTGAACGCTAAAAAAATACTTTTGACTCTGTTTCTCTTCAGATTGAAAGTTGGTGCCTGCTTTAAACATATGTGCTTCTCTCTTTAAATTTAGCTCTGAGTCATGTTGTATTACATTAGGAATTCAGCAGGCAGGCACTTGGAAAATGTACATCAATGCGTTTATTTTTAAATTATATAAAAATAAAAAAATATATGTTTAAATATATTGAACTGTATTTTTGCCCGATTTCAAAGTGGTTGTTCTCCAGGGCAGATTAGATAAAACAGTAATAATGATGATGACATTATGATTCTGGAACGCTGCCCATTCCCAAGGATCCCAGAGCAATTTAACAAATCCTGTAGCTCCTTGCCCCCAGCCCAGCAAAGCACGGAATTTGTCATTGAAACCTCCGTCTCCACAGGGGACCAGGCAGTTCCCTTAACAGCTGCATGGCAGCCTAATTAAGATGCACCTTCCTCAGGGTATGCCAGGTCGCTGGGCAGAAGTCAGCAAGGGGCAGGGACAGTCAGAGAGACAGGGCCAGACAGTCTAAAGAGAAATCTTTAGTTTAGTGGCTGAACTCATGGGCTTTAGGGTACAGATAGACAATGCTGGGTTCAAATCCTGACTCTGCCCCTTCCAATACATGTGACCTTGGGAAAGTGATGGGGTCTCACTTGTGTCTCAGTTTCCTCACCTGTAAAATGGATAATGGTTCCCACTTCTCCAGGTGGTTGTAGGGGCTACCAGAGGAAATTCATTCGATTCATTAAGTCATTCACCCAGCACATATTTATAGGTCCCTGGGTGGTGCAAACTGCTTGTGCTCAGCTGCTAACCAAAAGGTTAGAACCCATCCAGCAGTGCTGTGGAAGAAAGACCTAGCGGTCTGCTTCCATAAAGATTAAAACCAAAACCAAACCCATCGCCGTAGACTCGATTTTGACTCATAGCAAACCAAGCAAACCCTACAAGCTCAGTTCTGCTCTGTAACACATGGGGTCAGCATGAGTTGGAATTGACTGGGCAGCACCAGGTTTAGGTTTTTGTGGTTTACTGTCCTCATGGACTGCACAGTGTAATGGGTAGAGAGGCACTGATGAATAATTACACCCATTATTATTTAATCAGAATTGTGATGAATGCAATGAGGAAGTTTGCAAAACAAAGCCTGTTCTGATATGAAGATTCAGGAAAGCTTCAGCAAAGAAGTTAATGAACATAAACAGTTTAAAGGTGCCTGGCATAAAGTCGGTGCTTTTTACAACCTGTATCAGTTTCCGATTGCTCCTGCAACAAAGTACCACAAAGTTAGTGGCTTAGAACAACACACATTTACTACCTTATAGTTTTGAAGGTCAAAAATTTAAAATCAAGGTGCCAGCAGGGCTGGCTCCTTCTGGATGTTCTAGGGAAGAATCCACTTGCCTTTTCCAATGTCTGGAGGGAGCCTGCATTCCTTGGCTCATGGTCCCTTCCTCCATCTTCAAAGCATATAACTCGAACCTCTGCTTCCATTGTCACGTCTCCATTTTCTGACTTTGACCTTCTTGCCTCCCTCTTACAAGGATATATGTGATTGCATTTAGGATCCACCTGAATAATCCAGGATAATCTTATCATCTCAAAATCCTTAATTTAATCACACTTCAAAGTCCCTTTTGCCACATAAGGTAACTTATTTACAGGTTCAGAGAAATTAGAATGTGGAAGTCTTTGGGGGTTATTATTCTGTCTACCACAGTCCAAGAGGTTCAATATCCTAAAATATGAGTTCCGGACAAAAAGAATAGAGAAAATAGAGGGAAGGAAATTATCAAAGAAATAATACACCACAATGTCCCGGAACTGGTAGGGCATACATTTCTAGGTTGAAAGAGCCTTCAGTGTGCCCAGCACAAAAGTATATCAAAAACTTCCAAAGAGAGAATGTCATATGCAAAGGATCAGGGATCAGGCACTGGACTTTCTAACATAATCATTGGAAACTGGAAGATATGGTGCAGGGCCTTCACAATCCTAAGGGGAAAAAAATGTCCAAGCTAGAACTTATTGATAACTTTATCAATCAGGTATAACGATGAACTAAATACATTTTCAAACACATGCTAGGTCTTGCCAAACCTTTTTCTCATGTACCCTTTCTCAGGAAGCTGCTAGAAGATGTGCTCCACCAAGATGACAGAGAAGACCAAGAAGATGAAGACAGAGAATCCAGGAAACCGGGGCTGCAACACAGCGGACAGGTAAAGGGCACCCCAGAAGACCCAGGCCACACGTGTGTCTGGGGCCACAGCTGTGCCTGGGGCCACATGTGTGCCTCAGGCTGGCAGAGCAACCAGCCCACAGTGTAAGACCTGAAGCAAAATACTGGAACGGATAGAGTCCCTGTGGTGTTTATTATATTAAGAAGAATGTTAGAGTTAGGATGGAGAGTTTGGAGAGAAATTAGAACTGTCGTTGTTAGTTGCCATCAAGTTAGCCCCTGACTCATGGTGACCCCATGCGTGATGGAATAAAATGTTCCCCAGTCTTGTGCCATCCCCGTGATCAGTTGAGGATCAAACCATTGTGATCCATAAGGTTTCATTGGCTGATTTTCAGAAGTAGACCACCAGGTCTTTCTTCCAAATTAGAGATAGCTACATAGAAAACTAAGCAACCTATTCCTAAAAAATTACTAACACTAAGAAACATAAAATTCTACCAAAAAAATGTAATTATGGTGTATTGAGTGGTTAGTGATAAACAGTATTTACATAGTCATAAGACAGTAAACACTGAATATTATTTTTATTAGAATCCATGATATTGGAAGGATGAGTAAAAGGAAATACAAGTGTAGCTATGTTGTGTATACATGCACTTGTGTGTATGTGTGTGAAATAAGAGAGTTAAATACTTGTTTTCTATAGCAGAAACTCAATTAGATGATACCTAAAACTGAAAAATCAAGATAGAGCTAAAAGAGTTGAAGGTATCTGCCTCTGGAGCAAAGGATCAGGGTCAGCAAGTAGGGCTATTTTTAATTATAAGCCTTATAGGTCTGCTTGCCTTTTTAAACTATGTGTATGTATTACTTTAATAAAAATATTTTTAATATGTTTTCAGGGGAGAGAAGGGAAAGACATTGATGCTCCCTGAAAAAGACGGCAGGCAGTGGTTTCTCGGAAGGGGCAGCCCTTTGGCGTTTCCAGGTTTTCTCTGACTTCAGCCTCATTAAATCACAGGAGGAAGATGATCTCAGCCAAGGACATCAAACCTGTAGGAGGTCTAGCAAGGCCACGAAGCCCTCTGCCCTCTCCAGTGATCATAGAGGCTGCTGAGGAGACAGCGGATGGGGTGGTAGACAGGACCTTGAGAGCTGCGGGCACCTGTCACTGTCCAGAGTCGTCCCAGCAGGCCTGGTGGCCCCGGTGAAAGGGTCAGCTCAGGAGAGACAAAGCTTCCTAGGGTAGACCTGGGCAGGGAAGGCAGGGAGCAAGAGCTGGAGGGAGATGGGAGTGGGGTGGGGTGGGGAGGAATCTTTCTTGCATACAGACCTGAGTGCCTTCTGCCCTCCAGGGAAGGCATCTAGTTGTTCCTGACACGATGCACGTGACTACAGTTCAGCCTGTTCCAGCAGCCAGAGACACTCTGTCCTCTGCTGTCCTCAGCTCTCTGATTCTGGTCGCCAACTAACAGAGGACCTCAAGGGAAGGGTGTAGCAACTGGCAGCAGGGCTTTGGGGAGCAAAAGGAAATGTGACCCTCCTTCAACAGTAGGTGCATGGCTCCTAAGAGGGCTACACCTGGCAAAACACCCCCTGCCCCAGGTCATGTAGGGTCACAGGTGGGGCTTTTGGGTTTCTAGAACCAGGAGGGATTTGAGAAAGACCTCAGGCAGAACTCAGCTGCATAGGTTTTGACCCCTTGGAGCATAGCATAGACACAAGGAAAAGTGGTGAAGAGTTTAAAGAACATGGAAGACAGTCATTTCTGGTCTGGGGACAGGAGAATGGCAGATGACCCTTGTCGGTTTCTTCTTGTCCCCTTGTAAAATGTCATGGCCACCATCAAAATAAGCTGGGCTCTCAAAAGTAAAACCCACTTGAGACGTGTTATCAAAACACTAGAGTCCCGGACTTCAAGGGCTCAACATTCTCAAAGAAAGAGGAAAACCAATCTGGAGGCCCTTGAACAACCAACTTCTCCTTCTAGAACCCGAGAAAGAATACGCTCCGTTCCCAAATTCTCCACAGAACTGAAACTCATGTTCTGTGGAGCTAACTAGCTTGCTGCTGTACGGTAATAGCTGTTACACAGGGGAGAAATTATCCGGGGTGAAATGAGTTTGGAAAACGCTAGGTTAAACAAAGAAAAAGCTAACAATGCTCAAAACTTTAATATTTATTGTAAATATCCCAAAGAAGGTTTTTTATACCTTGTAACAGTTGCTCCTGTTTTCAAGAAGCATCGCATGGGATTAGAGTTCCATGGAACACACTTTGGGAAACACTAGCCAAGCATCTCAAGCATCTGAGAGTTTGATCATTCCTAGCAACTGTCTGCAATGTGCTTGATCAGAGCATACATCTTTGTTTCCCTCTTTCCCACCCAGCCAGACTATCCTGAAAAGTTTGCGGGTTGGACTCCATCTTTTTGTCATGTGTCAGCTATGTGGTTTCTGGTTTTCACATAATGTGTGTTTGCTTTTAATTAATTTCCTTAGACGTGGGGAAAAGCCTTGGGAAATAGGACCTTACTAGTTGCTGAGTTGATTCCGACTCATGGTAACTCCATGTGCGTCAGAGTAGAATTGTGCTCCTTAGGGTTTTCAATGACTGATTTTTTTCAGAAGTAGATCACCAGACCTTTCTTCCGAGGCACCTCTGGGTGTTCGCAAACTGCCAACCTTTTGGTTAGCAGCTGAATGTGGTAACCATTTACACCACCCAGGGACTTCCTAAATAGAACCTCAGGGAACCTAGTTCTTCTGGTTCTTTCTTGATTTCTTGGATCTCTCTTCAACTCCTCCTCCCCCCCCCAAAAAAAAAAATTATCATGAGTTTTTAGGCCACACCACTCTGAGAAGCAGAATTGTTTAGTTCCATGCCTTAGTTTCTAAGAGCCAAGAGTTAACTATTTGTTAAATCTTACATGACTTACGTACTTAAGAAGATTCCTAATGCAACAGTTTCAGAAAGGACCCCCTTCACTTTTTGAAGAGGCAGAATTACCATAGGTCCATTTGCAACAGAGACTTCTCAGGCAGTACTGGTGTTTTCAAGGGAATGGAAGGCAGTAGGTGACAAAGGTAATCTCATGAGTGTCCCCGGGCCCATGTTCTCTAAGGCCACATTGGCTTTGCACATCTAAGCCTGGTGAGTCATTAACCCCATCTTCCTTCATTTATCCATCCATCTGTCCAATATATATTTAATTAAGCACCGACTCTGAGTCGGGCACTGAACTAGATGTTCCAATACAGTGGTGAGTAAGACAGATACCATCTCTGACCTTGTGGAGCTGACAGTCCAATCTCGTAACTGATCTTGAATGACTACTTCCTGCAGGGCTGCCAGGTGTGATTGTGCAGAATGTTCATTGCACAAGGGCTCCAGGCCAAGGGGGCAGGTGGGAGCTGAAATCCATCCCATGGTCCATTCACTAAATCAAACAACATGGCTTGGGGCTGCATCTGCCTGGAGGGACACCTGTGCAAAGGTGCTGTTATGTGGACTAGCAGTAGCTCTGACTTCCTGTGAAGTTACTAGATTACTCAGCCCTCAAGTAGCCACACGTCAGTGATTTGTGACATATTATTAGGGTCTTTGAATCCCAAAGTTGAGCTTAGCAGATGTTAGACCCACATGAAGGTCAATAGGTTTGCACTAGCTCATCTGAGCACCTCAGGAGAAAGGGAGAAGTGAAGTTTGACCAATTACTTTAGAACTGCTGCCAATTATTCCCTAAAACAAGGCCCATGTCCTCTAGCCTTCCTCCATGCAAGTGGGGCATTCAGCCTTAGACGTCCAGCTTTGAAAATAAAATGTTCCCCTTCCTCCTTCCCAAAATCTGTAGTCCATCCCAAATAGCCCGTGAGGGTACCATGGGACAGATAAGCAGCACATAAAGGAGATCCTGCCATCTTTACTACTTAACTTCAACGGTATCTCACTCCAGGCAGGGAGAATATTCTCTAAAACCTGTACTGTAGCATTTGAGAAACTCTGTTGCAAAGACAAAATGGAGAAATGTAATGAAAGTTTTGGATTTCTAAGATGTGCTCTATGTTTGAGAGTGAGCTTATGTATGTGTGTGAATTCCCCTGCTCAAGGCTTCTCAAATTTTAAGGTGTAAATTGAATCTTCTCCGTATCTTATAAAAATGCAGTTCATTATTCAGCAAGTGCCATTCTAACAAGTGCCCTAGCGATGCCCACGCTGCCAGTCCACAGGCCCTACTTGGAGTTGCATGGCCCCAGTATGCATGCTTGGAATCAGAGACACCTGAGTTCAAACCATGTTTCTGCCTTTTTAACTCACCATGTGACCTTGAGCACTTTATTTACCTTTTCTGAGCCTTTGCTTTCTCCTTTATAAAACGAGAAATGATTGCCCATTTGTTAACACTCTTGTTAGGATTAAATCAGACAATGTATGCAGAGCAGCATGACTTCCAACACATTGGAAGCACTCAATCAATGGTGGGCATTCATAGTTTCCCCCTGCTTTTTAGAATAAAAAAAAAAAAAATCAGGAAACGGGAGAAAACTTAGTTAAGCAAATCCATAGCTATAACACTTACGTGTTCTTTGTCACAGAGTCTAAACCACAGGGGCTCACAACCTTTTTGTTTAGCTTGGATCCACCTGAGGGCTATAACTGGCCTGGCACATAGTAAGTGCTCAGTAAACAGTTGCTGAATGAATGACTAAGTGCATTTCCATCAATAGGAGTAGCTCATTGCTGGAGCTGGCAGTGGGGCCCACTTTCAGGCAACAAAATTAGAATCTGTGGGAGGTGGGGGTAGCAAGTAGATAAAAAAGGCTCTCTGTAAGATTCTGATACTTCTTCCAAGGGGGCATCCTCTCTCCTGTTTTATGAATCTCTCATCCAAGGGAACCTCCAGAAAACTTAATTTTGCCTTCTCTAAAATCATATATTGTTTGGTTCCCTTGTTTCCTATGAGCCCCTAGAGAGGAAAAGAACTGTAAGAGCAGTTAGAACACCAGCAACTGCTGTGCTGGGAAGAAGGGCCACCCTCCCTGGGTCCCCAGGCTTGGAGGCATCATCAACCCCCTAATCTCCTCACTGGGGCTCAGTATGGCCCTCTTTGTAGGGTTGGCAGCTCTTTGGCTGAGGATTCATGCATCATCAACTTTACAACCTGCTCGCACCGTCCTGTCTCACAGCCACTCAGCCCTGCCCAGCCAGAAAGGTCTTGGCATCCTGCTGCTCAGGTGTGACGTTTTTGCCCCCCTTGCCAAGCCAAACTGAGCTGTCTCAGTCTCGCCTTCTATTTTCCTTCTCTGTGGGTATAATTGTGTTGTCAGCCATGAGAAACCAAATGTTTCCCTATGTCGTTCAGAACTGTGTGGCCCATGAGGTTCCTTTTCATTTTGTTGTTTTCACCATGAATGCAATGAGCGCAGTTGTCAGGAGAAAAACCTCAAAACATTTTGGGGAAATAGCAAACTTAGCATCCTAGCAATGTGTTGCCATTAGACTAATGAATCGGTCAGGCAGCCAAATCACAGTTACTGCCTGCCCAGAATGCGCCCAGCTCTGTGCTGGTGTAGTGCTGGTACCAGAGCAGAGGACTCTCCAGAGCAACCCAGGGACCAGTAAAGCACAGACCCAGGTGAAAGCTGTGAGGACAGGTGGGGTGGGCAGCCAAGGTGGGGCAACACTGCATGTCAGCTGACTAGTAGGTACATTACCAAAATCTGCAGTTAAGAGTTGTTGTTGTTGTTAGTTGCCATGGAGTCGATTCCAACTCATGGCAACCCCATGTGTACAGAGTAGAATTGCTCCATAGGGTCTCCTTGGCTGTAATCTTTATGGAAGCAGATTGCCAGGCCTGCCCTCCCAGGCGACTCTGGGTGAGTTTGAACCACCAACCTTTCAACTAGAAGTCAAGCACTTGATTGTTTGTGCCACTCAGGGACTCCTAGTCAAGAGCTGAGGACTGGAAATTAGAAAGACAGCAAAGATGGTTAGAGAAACAAACATGGGTTCTCTCTAAATCCATCAAATCCTATTTCTCTCCAGTGGAACTGGGTTGCATTTTTGGGATATTATTCTGATTATAAAAGTTACATTTACCTATTAATGACAACTTACAAAATACAGACGTGCATGAAAAAAATAAAAATGGCTCACAATTCCTCTTTTTGCTTCCTATCCTATTGGCTATATATCCTAATAGTATATATTTACATCTATACTAGCTGGCCCATCTTGTGTGGTTCAAAAGAATCTTGAACAATTGTTAAATATATACACCCTTGCTACTCTTCACCCTAGAGCAAGCTACCTGAAGTGGTCCATGTGAGAAGCAGCCCAATTAATTACGTATCAGCATCTACAATTCTGAATATCACCTTCAAAGCCTTTAAATATTAGAATTTTCTCCTTGTTTCCTATGTCCACAGTATCTTAGTATGTGGGGCATGTCATCCTATCAGTCACCATAAAGATGCATTTCAAATCTGACCGCATCCTCTGACACCCCTGTGGTCCATGTCACGGTTACGTCTCATCTAGACTACTGCTATAGCTTTCTCTATGGTCTCCTTGCTTCCTGCTTTTGCCTCCATACAGTTCATTCCTCTCACAGAAGCCGAAGGGATCTTTAAAAATTGTAAATCAGGTTATGTCACTCCCTTGCTTAACTCTACTGTGGTTTCGCTTTGCACTTAGAATAAAATCCAGACTCCGTGCTCTGCTTAACAGGATCCCAGTCCACCTCTCCACCTTATCTCTAACCATTCTCCCCCTTACTCCACTCCAGCCCTTCTGGTCTGTTGGCTGTTCCTGGAATGCACCAAGCTCATTCCCACCTTTTACATATGCTGATCCATCTCCCAGGAATACTTTTCTACAAATCATTGCATAGCTCAAGACTTTTCTTCATTTTCTCCATAGAGACGCTCTCTAACTACCCTACCTTTAAAAAGCTAACTTTCAAGCCAGGTTTCTTTTCTTACTTTAAATGTAGAAGTTATTATGAAATTATTGTTAAAATATATAATCACTCTCAGAGAATGTTAAGTCACAGACTTCCAGAATCCAAGAATCATAACATTTTGGAATCCAAATTTTACACTCATGGAAACTTCGTCATGTCTGTGATGGTTAGGATTGTGTGTTAACTTGGCTGGGCCATGATTCTCAGTGGTTTGGCAGTCGTATAATGTTGTGATCACTTCCATGATGAGATTTGATATAATGTGATCACCTCCATGACGGGATGTGCTGTGAGTAGCCAATATTGAAAGAGAGTTTCCTTGGGCACGTGGCCTGCATCGAATGTAAGTGGACATTCTGGCAATGCTTGTGGGCTTTTTTGCTCACTCTGGATCCTGAAGCTGGCTCCTGTTTGTCTAGTCTCTGCTCTGGTTCTTGGAACTTGAGCTAGCAGCTTACCTGCGGTCTTGCCTGCCAGTCTTGGGTTCCCCAGCCCCTGTGGCTACGTATGGCTATGTGAATTATGAGAAGCCTCTATCCTGACCCATAGACTTAGGACATTCCAGCCTCTGTAGCCATGTGAGCCGTTTCCTTGATATAAATCTCTGAATATATTTGCATGCTTTATTGACTTTGCTTCTCTAGAGAATCCAGCCTAAGGTAATGTCAAAGATGAAAGTTCAGGATTCCAGAAACCACCCACTCTAACAGCTTCACTGTATAGATGGAGAAACTGGGCCTAGTGGATTTAAATGACTTCCCTAAGATTCAATAGTTAATGGCAGAGCCCAGACTAGAACATAGGTCTTCCAACATCGAGGCAGTGCTATGTGTCAGTACCGGTGGTTTTCAAACTGGGCTCCCCAAGGCACCAAGGGTGTGCAGAAGTATCATGCAGGTTCTGCCTCAAACATGGAAACTATGAGGAAGAGATGGCAGAGGGTAGACCTCAAGGACCTCTTCAGTTCAAAGCAGTTCTATTTTATCCCACTTATATTGAGACCTAAGTAATTATCATTTATAAAGGATTTTTTCTGCCCTTACCAAAAAATCTCAAAAATCTTTGTGTTGCATACTACAGTCAATAGATAATCACAAGGAGCAACCAACAAACAAACCAAAACACAAAAAACAAAATCCCATAAACAACCACAATGGTAATAAAAATGAGAGCTTTAGAGATACTGGTTAGCAAAACTCAGGTTGATATAAGTGTTCTATATTTCCTGTAGATAATGGTGGGTAGAGGCATTGACTATTACAAAAAGACAAGTACTGTCAACAACAAAATACAGTCTAGAAATCTGTATCTGAGCTCAAATACTGCCTGGCAATTTCAGGTCTTGGATACAGAGGAAGAGAAAACCCTGCCCTAAAATGATCTTCTGGCATCTTATCAGGAACCATATAGATTTACAAAGAAAGCACACACTCCTGAGAATCGTGCTTGATAATGACACGCTTGGAGGTTTGAATCCTAATTTGATTATGACTTTCAGCTATGCAAATAAAATCTCTTCATTGATCAAGACTGAATCTTCTAGTTGCACTCCCAAAAATGCATGTTTCTCACCCTGGTGAGGCAGCACCCCAAATTTAAAAAAGAAAGAAAGAACAAAACTCATAAAGAAACCTTCAACATGAATAAGTGGATTAACTACTGGCTGTAAAAAGACATTTGCCAAGTTCTGCAACGTCTATTTTTGAAGTTATGGCATCTTCATTAGTAAGCTTCCTCCATTCTAGGACTCTTTGTAGGAAGGAAAAAGGGAACCAGAGGGGTATACTTTTTTTTTTGCTCCTTAGCTATCTGTTTGTGCGCTGTTTCCCAGTGGAAACCCTCCAGTGGTTTGATTACAAAAAGATATAAGATATGTGTGTGTGTGTGTATGTATGTAAGACATCTTGACCCCCAATATGGGAAATATCAGTTCTGTTTTGCTTGGGTTAAGATTTGGTTTCACTGCAGTTCAGTATTTCTGTGACTGGTGAAAGATTAAAGGTAAGAAATATCATCTTATGAAAAGCTACCAAGAGCAGAAGTAATTCTCAAGAGGGGCAAGATCCTGCTTTCAGAGGCCTCTTTTTTTCTAGCAGGTTTTAAAGCAATCTTTTTTCTTCACTTTGTTGTTAGGTTTCTGGTTAGTTTTTGTACCCATTCAACTCAAGGGCCATGAAAACCCGTGGCCCACAAGGAAGTGACAATATATTTTTTAAATATTTTGTTTTATTTTTTGTTGTTGCTGTAGAGAATATACATAGCAGAGTATACACAATTTGAGAATTTCTACATGTACAATTCAGTGACTACCTTCTTCAAGTTGTGCAACCATCCTCACCTTCCTTTCCTGAGTTTTTCCTCCTCCATTAACATAACTTATTGTCCCTCAAAGTTCCTATCTAATTGTTCCAGTTGCTGTTGTCAATTTGATCCCATAAAGATAGATCTTAAAAGAACCAAATGCTCAAGGCAGACATTCTTGACTAGGTAAGTAAAACTGTTGTTTGGTTCTAAGAAGATTTCAGGGGATATTTTTGGTTTAAGGTTTAAAGATTATCTCAGGGCTATAGTTTCAGGGTGTTTATGCAGCCTTCATGACTCCAGAAAGTCTGGAGTCCTTGAGAATTTGAAATTCTGTTCTATATTTTCCCCCTTTTGATCAAGATTCTTCTACAGAATTTTTGATCGAAGTGTCAAACACTGGTAGCCAGGCACCATCCAGTTACCTGATTTCATGGCTAAGGAGGCAGTTGTTCATGGAGACAATTAACTGCACATTCCATTTCCTCCTCCTATTCCGGATTCTCCTTCTTCCTCTGTTGTTCCAGGCTAACAGGGGCCAATTTTTATACTCTGAATGGCCACTTGCAAGGTTTTAAGTCCCCAGGCACTACACAACAAAGTAGGAGGTAGAACAGAAGCACTAAACACATTATTAGGACAATTGACTGGGATGTCCCATGAAACCGTGACCCTAAACCTCCAAACCAAGGAACCAAATCCCATGAGGTGTTTGTTTGTACATAAGTAGCCTCAGCATCTACTCTTTTTTTTTTTTTTATCATTGTTGTAACTATATCTATCACACAACTTTTGCATATTCAACTTTTTACAGGTGTACAACTTACTAACAGCAATTACATTAATTGGCTGTGCATCCTTACCCTTAATCAATGTGATTTTTCCATCACCGTAAACTGAAACTCAGTACTTCATAAGCAGTAACTCCCCTTTTCCCCTCCCTCTCATTCCTGGTAACCAGTAATAAACTTTGGTCTCTACACACTTGCCTGTTCTTGTCTTCTTATATGAGGTCGTACAATATTCTTTTGTGATTGACTTATTTCACTCAATATAATGTCTTCAAGCTCCATCCATATTGTAGCATGTATCAAGACTTCACTTCTCTTACTGGCTGAGTCATATTCCATTGTATGTATGTACCGCATTTTGTTTATCCATTCATCCATTGATGGGCATTTCGGTTGTTTTCACCTTTTGGCAATTGTGAATAGTGCTGCAATAAACATTGGTGTACAAGTTTTTGTTTGAGTCTCTGCTTTCAAGTCTTTCGTGTATATACCTAGGAGTGGAATTACTGGGTCATATGGTAGCTGTATTTTTAGTTTTTTGAGGAACCACTGCACTGGTTTCCACAATGGCTGTAACATTTTGCATTCCCACCAGCAATGAATAAGGTTTCCAACTTCCCTATATCCTCGCCACCATTTGTTATTTTCTGTTTTTTTATCTTAGCCATCCTAGTGGGAGTGAAATGGTGTCTCACCGCAGTTTTTATTTGCTTCTCTATGATGGCTAATGATGCTGACCATCTTTTCATGTATTTGATGACTATTTGAATGTCCTGTTTGGTGAAATGTCTATTCAAGTCCTTTGCCCATTTTATGATTGGGTTAGTTGTCTTTTTGTTGTTAATTTGTCAAAGTTATATATATGTTTTGGTTATTAGCTTCTTATCAAATATATGGTTTCTGAAGATATTCTCCTAGTTGGTAGCTTGTCTTTTCACTTTTTTGTATAACACATTTTTTGATGTGCTTTATTTTCTTCATAACTACAGAGACTATATAACTTATAATCCAAATAGCACTATAAGAGTGAAAGGGATCACTATTAATAAATATTTTTTATTTATTTACTTCCTTGTGTATATTCAGTTTCCTTCACCGTAGCATTCAAGCTCCATAAAGGCAGAATTTGTTGGCCCTGTTTGCCTCTGTGTAGTCAGCACCACGGACAGCATCCTGCAAACCACCGGGCAGGGGAGAAAGAAGCAGGGCAGGCACACTAAGGGAGGCAGCTAATGGGGGTGGGTCAGAAATACCTAATGTGAGACCTGAATGATGAGCACAAGTTTCCTAAATGAACAATTGGAACATCAGCATTCCATGGGGAAAGATTAGTTTGTGTAAATGCTCAGAAGAGAGAAAGGTAGTAGCTTGTTTGAAGAGCTGCAGTAACACCAGTGTGGCTGGAGTAGGGAAGAAGAGTGACAAAGTGAGGAGGGATGGGGGATAAGATTGGGTAGGGCCTTGTGGAGGTCTGGACTTTATCCCAAGGGATGTGGAAAGCCAATGGAGTCTTTTAAGAGCAACAATGACTGAGTAATAGTCACTTTTTAATTTCACCCACATTTAGTGATATACTATAGTCCCTGGGTGGTGCAAAAGGTTAATATCCTCAGCTGCTAACTGAAAGGTTGGCAATTTGAGTACACCCAGAGGTGTCTCAGAAGAAAGGCCTGGTGATCTACTTCAGAAAAATCAGCCACTGAAAACTCTATGGAGCATGGTTCTACTCTGACACACATATAATTGCCATGAGTCAGAATCGACTCAGCGGCAACTGGCAACTGGTACACTACAGGATATTTTCAGTTTACTTTTTAATAGATGATACTTTTACACTGTTCAAAAATTGAAATGATTCAATGGAAAGTCTACCTTTCTCCTCTTTTATTCCCTGAAGTCAACCAAAGTTATTAATGTCTTATTTATATTTCCAGGGTGTCTTGTGCCTATATAAACAAATGTGTGTGTGTGTGTGTGTGTGTGTAAAGATTTCTCTCTTTTGCAAAAACAAAAATTAAAATAAAGTGAAAGCATGCTTTACATACTGCCTGCATCTAACTTTGCTCTTCTAATACAACGTATACAGGAGAGCTTCCAAACCAGTTAGACATATTAGTTTAGCATTTAAGGCATCTCATCCCTCCCAAACAGCTTCCCACTATTTCTCATTGAAGCATTTACTGATGAAGATCAAAGACTACAGCCTTCAGTATGGATGACACCTCAACATAAAGAAAACAAAAATCCTCACAACTGGACTGTCATGGATTGAATTGTGTCCCCCCAAAATATCTGTCAACTTGGCTCTGTCATGATTCCCAGTATTGTATGATTGTGTGTGTTTTGTAATCTGATGTGATTTCCTTATGTATTTGTCTTAGGCTGGGTTCTCTAGAGAAGCAAAACCACTAAAGCGTATAAATATATACAGAGACAGATTTATATCAAAGAAACAGTTCACGTGATTGTAAAGCTTGGAACTTCCCAAGTCTGTGGATTAGGATAGAGGCTTCTCCCGATTCACGTAGCCGCAGGAGCTGGCAAACCCAAGATCGGCAGGTCGGAAAGGAGGACTCCGCTCACAGGCTGTGAAGATCGATGAATCCCAGGGTCAGCAGATAAGCTGATAGCTTAAGTCCCAAGAACCAGAGGCCAGATGAACAGGAGGCAGCCACAGGATCCAGAGTGAGCAAAAAGCCAGAACGTCTGCTTATATTCAGATGCAGGCCACACCCCCAAGGAAACTCCCTTTCATCTGATTGGCTGCTCACAGCATATTCAATCATGGGAGTGATCATGTATAAACATTGATAATCATGGTCCAGCCAAGTTGACACACAATCTTAACCTTCACAGTGTTTGTTGTAAACTCTATCACTACGATGCAATAAGATGGATTAGTGGCAGTTATACTGATGAGGTCTACAAGATTAGATAGTGTCTTAAGCCAATCTCTTTTGAGATATAAAAGAGATAAGTGAGCAGAGACACATGGGAACCTCATACCACCAAGAAAGCAGTGCCAGGGGCAGAGTGTGTCCTTTGGACCTGAGGTTCCTGTGCAGAGAACCTCCTGGACCAAGGAAAGATTGATGACACGGACCTTCCTCCAGAGCCCACAGAAAAAGCTTTCCTCTGGAGCTGATTTCCTGAATTTGGACTTGTAGCCTTCTAGACTGTGAGAGAATAAACTTCTCCTTGTTAAAGCTATCCACTTGTGGTATTTCTGTTACAGCAGCACTAGGTGACTAAGACATGGACCAATAAGCAACATCATGATAAACAGGGAAAAATATTAAAGTTGTCAAGGATTTCATTTTACTTGGATCCACAATCAACGCCCATGGAAGCAGCAGTCAAGAAATCAAACAACATATTGCATTGGGCAAATCTTCTGCAAAACCCAAACCAAATCCATTGCCATTGAGTCAATTCTGACTCATAGCTCCCCTATAGGACAGAGTAGAACTGCTCCACAGGGTTTCCAAGGAGCGGCTTGTAGATTCAAACTGCTGACCTTTTGGTTAGCAGCCAAGCTCTTAACCACTGTGCCACCAGGACTCAAGGCTTCTTTAAAGTGTTAAAAAGCAAAGACATCACTTTGAGGACTAAGGTGCACCTGACCCAAGCCATGATATTTTCTATTGCTTTATATGCATGCAAAAGCTGGACAATGAATAAGAAAGACCAAAGAAGAATTGATGCATTTGAAGTATGGTTTTGGTGAAGAATATTGAATATACCATGAACTGCCAGAAGAACAAACAAATGTGTCTTGGAAGAAGTACAGCAGCCAGAATGCTCCTTAGAAGCAAGGACGGCAAGACTTGGTCTCCTGTACTTTGTACGTGTTATCAGGAGTGACCAGTCCCTGGAGAAGGACATCATGCTTGGTAAAGTAGAGGGTCAGCGAAAAAGAAGAAGATCCTCGAAGAGATGGATTGACACAGTGGCTGCAACAATGGGCTCAAGCATAACAATGATTGTGAGGATGGCACAGGACCGGGCAGTGTTTCATTCTGTTGTACACAGTGTTGCTATGAGTTGGAACTGACTCAATGGCACCTAACAACAACTTCTCATTATCTGTGTCTTTCTGTGTGGGCAATTCTTGCATTTGATCTAAGTCTTCAGATCATTGTTTTCTAAACTGTTTGATATTCCCAGACACTCCCCTTCCCTCCCCACTCCCAAAAAAGTTTTGAAATGCCAGGTTAACCAAGATTTAACCTGGGTAAGCCTGTTTACTGCAGAACTTCTCTGAACTTCAGTGGCCTTCAATCCTAATGTGTGTGTTGACTCTCAGGGAGGGAACATGATATGCAGAATTTCCCACCTGTGCTGGTCCTCAGAACTCTTTCCCCAAGCACCTCAGAGAACTGGTTTGCTGAGGAAGGGATGTTGAAAAACACTGCCTCGGACAGTGTCTCTTTCCCTTGGGTGGTATTGGCTAAAGACTGACCAGTTCCTGCTATCCAGTACCCCTTCTTTTACATTTCATGCTGACCAATACTTTCCTGTTAATAGTTTCTCTTCAGACAGGTTAGAGCACAATTGATTAGATCACTACTTTCTTAGACCAGTTTCATTCCTAATGATATGAGTGTTTCCCAAGTCAGCAAGGCATTCACGGGCTATCTCTCAGAGTGATTAAATGTCTAAGCTTACATGTTCTCTAGTGATTCTTACTAGAGCCATGTTGAAAGAGGGGCTTCAGATCCAAATTGGGGTACCTTATGCTAGCTCCCTAATGAATGAATATAGACCAGAGGGCTTTGGACTCCACCTGCAGTGCTCTTGCCATCACTCTGCAGGCTCCCCAACCCTCTGTTCCCCTACTTGATTGTATACAATATTTTATTGGACACAAGTCTCCTCCCTCCAGCATAATCACAAATCTTTCAAGTCAGAAACGTGATTTTCTTCTTGTTTGCATGTTCTATATCAACCCCTCACAGCTCCAGGCACACTAGAGCTGACTAATATTTAATCATTTTTTAAATGACTTTATGGGAGGGGATAAGTACCTATGGCCTCTCTCTCCATCTGGCAAGCAGAAAGTGTATTGCTCAGTGGCGGACATGAAACCATCGTACAAATGGGTGGGGAGGTGTCTGTTCTGTACCTCCCTCCTTGACTTTACATGACCTGGGAGGCAGCAGGCATTTAGTGAATGCTGGGGGAAATGGTCTGCTCATCTATTTGGAATATTCACAGAACCAAGCATTATAAAGGCTGGGGATCTTCAGGCATTATTGAGTCTGACTTCCCTCACTTTATTTATGACGAAGCTACCCAGAGTGGGCTATAGCTTGTCAAAGGTCACACAGAGCTGGGACTCGAGCCCAGGTCAACTGCCCTTCATGTCACCACCCCCCACCCCGACACACACACACTGCCAGGGACTGCAGTGGCAAGTGGTCTTCTGGGGACTGAGATGGCAACTTGAGAGTCAGACAAACCAAAAACCAAACCAATCATATTGCCATTGAGTTGATTCTGACTTATGGTGACCCTGTGTGTTACAGTATAGAACTACTCCATAGAGTTTTCTTGGCTGTAATCTTTATAGAAGCAGATTGCCAGGCCTTTCTTCTGTGGTGCCGCTGGGAGGGTTTAAACTGCCAGCTTTTAGATTAGTAAGGAGTCAGAAAAATCCAAGTCTAAACACTGGCTCTGTCACCGGCAATGTTGCCTTGTTTGCAGAATTGGGTTAATGATTCCTATCTTGCAGGAGTGCTGTGATACTCACTCAGCCAAGAGGGTGCATATAGTGCTTGGCACTGTTACCATCCAATGGATGGTGGTTATTATTGCTAAGGAAATGAGTCAAGAAACCCTTCCACCCGGATGCCTTGTTAACCAGTAAGTGTAAGGCTGATTTCTCTGTACTTCTGATGTCTATCAAAAAGGACCCAGCAAGCAACTGATGATGATAATCCAGTAATCTAATGACTCATGTAACTTTCGTGTTATAGCCCCCAGTGGAATTAGATCTGCCCCTTTTGGGCCCATAGGGTTGACTCTGGGGAATGACTGAGTTCCTACAACACATTGGTTAGATAAGACTCTAAACTTCCCCCTGCCTCAATTTCCCCATTGGCTGGCTCACTGAGCATGGCCCGAGGAAGAAGATGCAGCACACCTTGATTGATGGATTCATTAGGGCTTGGAAAGGGCCTATAGTCCTCTGAGCCAAGCATTGTTATTTAAAGAACACTGGTGGAAGAGTGGAGTTAGGTATTCAAATGGTCCTCCGAGGACTGACAAGGCGGCCAGTCATTGTAAGGCATTTAGAGAGCTAATTCCTTGCTTCAGTATTTAAGTTCTCTGAAAAAGCTACATCCATCTTCCACGAAGAAAAAAAAAATGTTCTTGCATCTTTCTGCTGTCTAGAGATTATTTAGTGCTCTGATATTGACACCACTTTGTAGAAAGATGTAAAGATAAAAATGCAATGTGTTCAAGTGCTGACCGTTTTTCATTGTCACTTAGTGACAGGACAGGCTGGAGTCGATCGCTGCAGATTTATCTTTTGTGGTATTGATTGCGTGCATATATGCCTAAGCTGTTTGCAAATACCTGGCTCTATCTACCAGGGGGTGTGGGTGGGAGACATTGGTGTAAGAGGTGCGGGTCTGGGGCAGTGGGCAGAGAGGGGGCCTGGAAGGGACCCTGCCTCTATTCTTCTGCTGTACAAGACAGTCTGGATGGGCACTGCCCAGAAGGTCCTGGACCAGGAGGCCCAATGCCTGATCTGTGTTTTAATCAACCTGCAAAGCCCCAGAGATGCAAGGGACTGAAAGGGTCCAGAATCACTTGTGCTCTGAGCTTATTAAAAATGTGCAGAGTCAGACTTTCAGGTTTCCTTGAAGCTTGTCTCCCTTCCCTAAATGTGTGCAAGTCAACAGTTCCCCGGTTTGGGAGGGAGCAGCTCTCCAGTGCGATACCTCTTCTTCACAGTAACAGTGGTACCATCTATGGACCATCTACTATTCACCAGAACCCCCGGGTGGTGCAAATGGTTAACGAGCTCGGCTGCTAACCCAAAGGTTGGAGGCTCACCCAGAGGCACCTCAGAAGAAGGGCCTGGCAATCTACTTCTGAAAAAAATCAGCCATTGAAAACCCTACGGATCACAGCTCTACTCTGACACACATGGGGTCGACATGAATTGGGATTGACTCATTAGCAGTTGGGTTACTGTACCAGGCACCACATCATTTTCCATGCATACTTACAAGGAGCAGGCCCATGTGATGGTAGGAGTAGGGGTGGGGGAAGGAAAGGATGGGTGTGAGGGAGAGGTGTCATCATCCTCCATTTTTACACGGGAGAAGGCTGAGTCTCCAGAAGTTAAAGGACTTGTCCTAAACCACCCATTTTTTGCTCCTTAATCATCTCCTTCTATCTTATCTGAACTGGTGCCTTTTCTGGGTTACTTTCCTTCAAAGCCAGCTCCAAACGCCATACAGTCTACTGTCAAGGAGTGGTTCTTACCAGACCTCAAGCCCCACTAAAAAAAAAAAAAAAGATTGTTACTGTGTGCTGTCGAGTTGATTTCGACTCATAGCAACCCTATGTGACAGAGTAGAACTTCTCCATAGGGCTTCCTAGGCTGTAATCTTTACAGGAAGAGATCACCAGGTCTTTTCTTCCATGGTGCCCCTGGGAGGTTTGAAGTGCCAACCTTTTGGTTAGCAGCCGAGCACTTAACCATTGCACCACCAGGGCAATGGTATAATTAAAGAAGAAATTTAAAAAAAAAAAGCATCAGGTTAGGAGTTAGCAAAGTGGGATTCTAAGTCTGATTCTGCCACTAACTTAGTTGGTAACATTGCTACTTAGCTTCTGTACATCTCAGTTTCCTCATCTGTAAAATGGGAATTAACCAATACATTGCCTGTCTTTCCCCCCCAGCTCCACACACGGCTGCTTCTTGTAAGAAGGGTACCTGGAAAATGGAGTGGTGCTGGGTGCTGGTGCATGGTAACCCAGTTGCTGTCCAGTCAACCCCAACTCACAGGGTTAGTATGATTAACGTGCTGGAATAAAAGTAGCAGGTGCTAGTCTCTAGTTTACTCATGTAATAAATATTTATTGAGACAGTATTCAGGTGGGGGCACCTGCTTGGTTCTGCATAGCATTAACATGACTTATATAGCAGTGCCAAGTTCTGGGCTTCAGAGTCAGAGACCTGGGTTTGAATCCCGCCACCACATTTTGCTTAGTGTGTGATCCCAGGTAAATCATCTAACTGCCCTGATCCCCAGTCTCCTTATCTGTACTATTGAGATAGTTACTTCTGCCTCATAGGGTAGTTATGGGGACAGGAGATTCTTGAGGGTGCCTGGCCCAGCAGCCCCAACAGACAGAAGCACTGCTGATACCAAATTTATTCAAATGGCTTTTAGTGCACACCCAAGGTCTCTGCTCTCTGCCCATCCATGCCTACAAGTCTGCTGGTGGAAATGGGGGCTCCCATGCACTCTTTCCCAAACTCCTCACCTCTAGCCAACATGGGCTTTGAACATCTCGGGTCCAGTAGAAGCCAGAGTCCCATCCAACAAAGGTCCATGTGAGCCCCACTTGAGGATGACTGGGCCATCCTGGGGTAAATGCTGGGAATTTCTAAGAAGGCCTATCTCTCTCTGTCAGAGAGCTTTTCCTTGATGTTTAGTCCACATTGACTGTTCCTAAATTTCATCAATCATGCCTCCTCAGACCCAGCTAAATCATTCCTCCCCTCCTTCCTGTGACTCTACACTTTTTAATCCTGGTCTACTCTTTCTGCCTGATACCTACTTTGACACTTCAAAGACAATCAAGAAATAAGAGTCTCATTCCTTGCCCTGTTACTGCCGTGGAAACCTAGACTTTTGGAGATGGGAGAGACCTTAGAGATTATGGAGTGTCCAGCCCCCTTATTTTACAGGCGGGGAAACTGAGGGCCCAGAGAGGGGTTGACCTTCTCAAGGTCACAAAGTCAATGATTTCAAGATACTTTAGTGGTTTGGAAATAAATATGAAATTAAACAAAATGAAATAAGTCCTTGGATTTTACTGGATAATTTAATGCACATACTGTCATGGTTAAGGCTATTTGACTAAAGCTATTAGCTTAGTCACAGCCTAATACTGTTGACTGAGCACTTCCTGCTGGTCAGAAGATGCTTGTCGTACACCAGGCGATTTATCTCATTCAATCCTACAGCAATCCTAGAAGGTGGGCACTATTGCCCCATTTCCCAGCTATGAAGACTGAGCTCAGAAAAGTGAACTAACTTCTCTGTGGACACACAGCAAGCTAGAGGCAGAGCTGGGTTTCAAATCCATGTCTTTCTAACTTGAAGCCCATTGCTTCAAACTTGATGTTTGATATTGGAAATCAGAAATGTGGCAACAAAGCCTGAAGAGACTCAAATTCCAAAGAAGGAGGAAGAAAAGGAAAAGTGCTTTCTCTGGGGCCAAGCCACCTGGTACAAGCTACTTGGCACAGACCTCCAGGAGAGAAAGGACACGGCAGTTTGCTGAGTAGTTTTCCCTGCACTGGGAGTGTCCTGGGTGCAGGGACAGGGCGTATTCATCTTTGTATCCATAGCACCTGGCACAGAGAAGGCGCTCAGTAAATTTCTGGTGAATAATAAAAGAAGAGTGTGGAAAACTGACCTTACCAAAGGGAAGACTGGAGGAAAAAGTGCCACATAGGAAACATAATCCATGTCTCTTTAATATTATACATCTGGGAGAATCAGAGTGTGTTGACATTATCTAAGACAGGGACTGGTCAAGATTCTACCCTGACATGCTCAGAAAATGCCGGTGTTGCCAATTCTCTTGTTCATAGTAATAAGGTAATAATAGTGACATTTACTGAACACTTACAAGGTGTCAGATGCAGTACTGAGTAGTTAAATGCATTATATCATTTAATCCTTACACCAGCTTTCTAGAGCTAGGTTCTGTTGATATTCCCATTTTACAGAGGAGAAAACTCAGTCTCAGAGAGGCTAAGTTCCTGACTCAAGATCACACAGCTACAAAGTGTTGAAGCTTAAACTCAAAATACAGTCCTGCTACCTTCAAAAATGGGTTAACTCAAAGTCAACCAATTAACTCGAAGCTATTAACACATCGAATTACAGACCTAAGATCCCAAACAGCCATTAGCCTGGGAACCACCACTTGAAAAATATTGTTTGGCATCAGTATATTAGAACATGACTCTGATCCACAGCTTACTTCCCTGTTCTTATATTAGTCATCTTTCCAGATTCCTCTCTCAACTTCTTTAATCACTGGCTGTCACCTGCTGGCCTCCCGTTATTTCTGTGTACAACATTTTGGATTTGTGTAATCACCTGGCGGATGATATCTTCCTAGAAAAGAATCTAATCACATCACCATCCTCTTTCCTTGATCCCTCTAGAGGCAGGTAGCACCAGCGCAACATTCACTAGGCTGTAAATCCAGGAGGACAGGGACTATGTCAGATTTGTTCCCTGCTATCCACCCAGAGGAGTCCCTGGGTGGTGCAAATGGTAAATGTGCTCAGCTGCTAACCAAAAAGTTGGAGGATTGAGCCCACCCAGAGGTTCCTTGGAAGAAAGGCCTGGCATCTACTTCTGAAAAATCAGCCATTGAAAACCTTGTGGAGCATAGTTCTACTCTGACACACATGGGAATTCCATGAGTCAAAATCGACTTAACAGCAACTGGTTTATGTAGCCAGTAGGCCTGGCACAACTGTGGGTGCTCATGAAATCTTTGCTGAGTGAATGAATTTCACGTCTCCGTTGAGCAGAAATGGTGTTGGTATCCCAGAGCAGGGTAAGGTGACTTCTGCAATGCAAAGTAGCCCAGTCTCCATGATTCCCCAGACTCTGGGAAGCATTTCTAGAAGCCACTCTTTCCCTTTGCCTGGTCCAGAAAACTGCAGTTAGAAGCTGTGCTGAGTTTTCTCTGTGTGACTCCCCAGATCTATCATCCTACCTCCCCTTCCCCGCCCTGGGGCCCCCAGGAGGCTCACCCCTGAACCACTTGACTCTCTTGCCCTTAGGTTTCTAGTTGGATTTGATTAATGGGAGGCACTGGCATGTGACTGGCAGATGCAAGAGAGAGTAGTAATGTGGGAGTTTATTCCCCACTCCCTTGCTATTGGATGCTGAATCTCTGAGGGTAGCCCAGGCCTGTGGGGAGCCCTTCTGCAACAGATCCAGCTCTTACTGGTTTCCTGTATCACTATTTCCTCCTCTTGCCCCTTCAGCACTGGGGTTGGTAACAGCTCCCTACTGTTTCTGGTGTCTGAGTGCCTCATCAGCGAAACAAAACAAAACCAACCAAACCAGTTGCCATGGAATCGATTCCAACTCATGGTGACCCCATGTGTTTCAGAGTAGAACTGTACTTCCTGTTTATTCCTTTAACCTCTCCCCCACACCTCTGCAATACTCTCTTCATTTTAACCATCTGCGGTGAATTCTTTTTCCTATGGAGACCCTACTGGACAGGAGCCCAGTTCCATCCGGCATCCATTTTACAGAGCACCCTTTGTTGAATGAACCTGCTCTTTGCCAGGCACAGTCCTGGTTGCAACTGCGGATACAAAGATGAAAAGGGCGCAGACACTTTTAAGGATCTAAAAATCTAGGCTGAGATAAAAAAAAAAAAAATTCTAATGCAAAATAAGTGTTATTGGTACTGTAAGTAAGATATATCATGACATGAGGGAATCAGTGTCTGTCACAGCAAGAGTGTAGTTAGTATTTGTTAAATGGACATGAATAAGTGAATGAAACAAAGGAGACATTACGTCTGGTTAGGGGAAATCACAGAATGCTACACAGAGGAGGTGGTATTTAAGAAGAGTATTAAAGTGTAGGCATGCATATCAAAACCACAACGAGATATTACTTCACACCCACTAGGATGACTAATCAAAAAGATAATCACAAATCTTGGTGAGGATGTAGAAAGATTGGAACCCTCATACATTGCTGGTGGGAATGTAAGTGGTATAGCCACTGTTTGGCAGTTCCTCAATAATTAAACATAGAATTATCATAAAACCTAGCAGTTCCTGTCATAGGTATATACCCAGGAGAAATGAAAACCTGTCCACCCAAAAACGTGTACATAGACATTGATAGCAGCATTATTCACGATAGCCAAAAGGTGGAAACAACCCAAATGTCCATCAACTGGTGAATGGATAAACAAAATGTGGTATAGCCATACAGTGGAATATTATTTGGCAATAAAAAGGAACAAAGCACAGATACATGCTACAACATGAATGAACCTTGAAAACATTACGCAAAATGAAAGAAGCCAGTCACAAAAAACCACGTATTGCACGATTCTGTTTATATGAAATGTCCAAAATAGGCAAACCCACAGAGAGAGAAAGTAGATTAGTGACTGCCTGGTGAAGATGGGAGAATTGGAGGGTGATGATAAGGGGTAGGAGTTTTTTTGGGGGGAGGTGGGTAGTAGAAATGTTCTAAAATTGATTGCGTGATGGTTGTACAACTCTGTGAATATACTACAAACCATTGTATTGTACTAAAAAAAAAAAAAATCAAACCAAACCCATTGCTGTTGAATCGATTCCGACTCACAGTGACCCTTTAGAACAGAGTAGAACTGCCTCATAGGGTTTCCAAGGAGCAGCAGGTGGATTCCAACTGCCAATCTTTTGGTTAGCAGCCATAGCTCTTAACCACTACGCCGCCAGGGTTTTCATTGAATTGTACTGTACACTTTAAATAGGTGAATTGTATGATATGTGAGTTATATCTCAATAAAAAGTTACCCCTCTTCCACCCCTCCCAAAAAAAATGTAGGCAAGGTTTCAGCAGGCAGAGAAGAAGGGAAGGCCGTTCCTTGGAGAGAAAACAGGCGCAGCCAAGGCTGGTAGTAGGAAGACAAAGGCCCTACCTGTTGGGTCAGCCTGACTAGCCAGTCGATTGCCTTCCAGAGGCCATCTGTTCCTGGCCCACAGTGATCTCCCAGAGGAAGAAGATTCTGGGAATTGTACTTTTGGTCCCCAAGGGATCAAGGATGACCTCACAAAGGAAACCCTCTATTGCCCTTTAATGACACCTTCCCAGGCAGAGGGTCTGGGATCGAGTGACCTGTGTGGCCCAGGATGGTATCTCTGGGGTCCGTGAAGCTCCGGAGTCCCCAGGGACCCCCACCATTGGCATATCTCCTTTCTGAATGCCCTCCATAATCTTGACCAGTTTTTTCCCCACATCACACTTCCAGCTAAGATTGCCCTCTGCCTGAGCCTTTTTCAGCATTATTTTTGCATTGTTCTTCTCTCCAGGGAATATCCTGTTTTAGACTTTCCTCCCAGTTGAATTTGTCTTTCTCTCTCTGAGCCAAATCTTATTTTGTTATTTTCCATAGATCTCTTTAACCCCCCTTGAGGCATCTGCATTACTTCTCTGCCCTTCTTGGTGATAGCAACACCTCCCAATTAAGAATCTTACGCAAATTTCATTAGTGTGCTGTTTACTCCATCTTCCAGAACATTATTAAAGATGTTAAATAAGAGCAGAACAAACATCGGTCCTACATACCTCCAGCAAAGCCCATGTTCTCTCATTTATCTTTGCTTGGTGTGAGTACACTATTCCATTTGCAAAGCAAGGTTCTTTTCCACCCTGGTTTGAATTCATTTCATAAGCAAAGTTTGTATTATGGCAAAATCTAATTTCATAGCTATCCACAGTACCCCTGCATATACAGTCCCAATAGAATGAATAAGCTTAGCAATCTTCATGCTTTCAGTAGAAACTCACCTTGCTGGGGAGTTGATGGTCTTCGGGATGTTAGCCAAGTTTCCTTGAACATCTCTGCGTCACTTGGTCTGACAGCCTAGAACGTGTATTAAATATCTACTGGATGAGGTCCTCCACCTGTACTGAGAGGAGATGACAGAAGGGAAGAAGTGATCCTTGCCCTCACAAATCTTACAGTCCAACTGAGAGAGGGAGAACATGTCAACACACGTACCCCCCACACAGAGAGACATGAACAGATAATTCTGATGAAAACTACATGCAATTATGTGCAGGCAACTTTTTAAAATATCCAGACATGGATCTTGCATTAAAACTTTATTTGTTTAACTTTTTATTATATATATATGTAATTATATATATATAATATATATATTGTCTATATTCAAATATAGACAAAAAGTACAATGAATATGAGACCCTCGTCACCCAGATTCAACAGTTGCAGTATTTTGCCATTCTTATTTCATCTCCCCACCTCCCCCCCGCCACCTTCTTTCTTTTCTGGAACACTTTAAACCAAATCTCAGACACTGGTATTTATTTCAGAATGCATCTCTAATAGATAAGGACCTTCTTTTTTATAAACATAAACACGATACTATTATCACACCTAACACAATTAAAAATTACTTCTTATAACATATTGTCTAGTACATGGTCTGCGTTCAATTTTGCCCTGATTGTCTGGAAAATGTCTTTCTACAGTCAGTTCATTTGAATCAAGACACAAACAAGAACTACATATTGTATTTGCTGGCTTTTAAGTCTCGATCTATAGCATATCCTTTTAAAATATCTTTTCTGTTGTTGCTGTTGAAGAAATGAAGTCATTTATCCTGTAGAATTTCAAATGTGGTCCCTTTTAAAAGACATTAGTTATGTAAAATATAAACAGAAAGGAGATAAGCTAGGGGATGGGGAATTACTAAGAATGCCAACACATTTGAAGCATGGAATCTTAGAGTTGGAAGGAGGCCTATAGACTATTCATACGAACTCAGCCCCTACCCCCATACCTACCCCCCTACCCCAAATACAGGAAGGAGCCTTGTCGGCAATAATCTTGATAGATGTCCATCCTCTTCAGTTGGCAGAGGAATCTACTTTGGATTCTTTTACGTAATAAATTGTCCTGTGTAGCTAAAAATATTATTCAACTTAGCAACAATTATCAAATATACAAATCTATAGCAAACATCTACTTCCTGAAATGTGTAATGTCTGGAAGGACCCTAGCAAAGAGTCTCAAAGGAGAAGAAAGAGAAGGAAGACACCTGTTGCCAGCCTTGTTGCCACCGAGTGGATTCTGCTCACAGAGACCATGTAGGACAGAGTAGAGCTGCCCCATAGGGTTTCCAAGGCTGTCTTCCTTACGGAAGCAGGCTGTCACATCTTTCTCCTGAGGAGTGGCTGGTGGGTTCAAATTGCAGACCCTTTGGCTAGCAGCTAAGGTCTTAACCACTGTGCCACCAGGGCTCCTTGAAAGAAGACAAAGGAGAAGAGAGGAGAGGGGAGGGGAGGGAAGGGAAAGAGGGGAAAGAAAAAAACAAGGCAAGGCAAAACCAAAACAAAACTAGGGGCCAGAGACTAGGGGCTCTAATTCCAGCCAGAATGAGAGAAGTTTTAGGAGGTGGATGGTGGAAAAAGCAAAAGATGACTAAAGTTTCTTGGATTCGAACACGGTCCTACCACTTCTAAACTCTTCTGCATCTAAGACTCAGTGGGTCACTGGAGTTGAGTGGGAAGCAAGGCCAAGCTGCGTAACACTCAGTCAAAATGTAATCACCAGTTGCCATTGCGTTGACTCTGACTGATGGTGACCCCATGTGTGTCAAAGTAGAATTCTGCTCATAGGGTTTTCAATGGTTGATTTTTTGGAAGTAGATTGCCAGAACTTTCTTCCAAGGCACCTCTGGAAGGACTCCAACCTCCAACCTTTTAGTTAGTAGCCGAGTGCATTAACCATTTGCACCTCCCAGGGACCCCCAAAATGTAATGGGGCTCCGCAATCAGACTTATCTGGGTGTGAATCCTGCCTCTCTTTTGAACAAAGGCTCGAACTTTCTGAGCAGAGTCTCCTCCATGACCTGGGAAAGATAACACTCATCTCAGTGGTCGTTGTGTGCATGAAGTCAAATAAGGCCGAAAACTGCTTGGCACCCTGTGTCTGGCACCGGGCTGCAGCGCCATGGGTGAGAGCTGTTGTTTGGGTACTCTGTAGAGATAAGCTCGGTCCGTAACACGCCAGACAACCTGTTCATTCCACTCAACAGCAGGTCGTTTCATTGGGAAACGCTATCAAATTGATCAGCTCTGGTAACAGATTGACTGGGGGAAACATACCATTCAACCAAGCGAAAAAGGGAGCGAGCGGGTCAATGAGTTAGTACTGCAGGCAGTGGCCTTACTGCTGGCGTTCAGAGTTAGCGTGAGTGACTTGAAGATAATGCCTCTGTCTTTTCTGAGATATTTGCACCATGTTCGGATCAGTTTGCATTTCTGGTCTCAGCTTCATCCTCTTTAGTTTTCCCCAAATACTAAGTAGGTTAGGTAATTCCTCCAGGGCCCAAGGATGCGCATCACCCTGATGTGCTGATGGTGCAATTGTTTACCCAGAGGAATCCAGGTGAGGAGAGAGCCTTGGCCCCCCCTCAGCCCCTCTCCTCCCTCCAAGTCCGTCCCCACGAACACTCCCACGGCTTCCACCAGCCCCAGCAGCCTTCAAGTTGCTCAATTTGCTCAACTCAGGAGAAGGACCTCGGCCTGCCCCTCTCACCCCCATCCTACCCTTCTGCAAAGGAATGTTGAGAGAAGAGTTGAGAAATCACGTAAGGGATTTGGGCCTATCACAAGAGAACAGCTAAACAGATTCAAGCTGTTATTGGCATCTTCTCAGTATTGATCAGGGCTCATAACCACTTAATTCCTCATTCTCATCAAGTCTTTCTGAACTCACAATAGTCTTCATTTCTGGTAAATTCCAGCTTTTTGTTTTTAGAGGCCCAGACATTTGGAAATGAGGGCAGTTGAGCAGCTATTTCAGCTTCAGCAGCGTCTCATAACCCCTCCTGGTTTGTTAGCAGCCTTCCCGCCCCTCTGGTCTTCCTTTCCCCACAGCCAATCCCCAGCAGATGGTTTGGTTTCAGGAGACCACCAGGGACACAACAGACCTTTTCCAAGTCCGTTAGAAACTCATTATTTAGGGCAGCTGCGCCGACTTCCTCCCAGACCCCTCATCCCCACACCACTAAGATCCCTTATCAGGAAACTCTCAGTGTTTTGATTCTTTAGGGAAAAAGCCCATCTGTATCCACAAAAAGACTCCTGGGCCATCCGATGTCGGCTTGAAGATTTCTTGTTTGGATGCAGGAGAGCAAGATCACTGCGCTGAGCACTGCCTCAACTCAACTCATCTGTCCGAAGACGAAAGCTCTCAAAGTCCTGGCAAGGAAAGGAAGCGGTACCGGAGTCCTTCAAAGCCAGCGAGCGATTCAGACAGAGCTCTTTACTGCCATTGATTTCCAGAAATCAATAACTTCTTTTCAATAAGCAAGTCTCATATTTCACCCTTCTCTCCACAATCCACCAAAA
Organism: Dugong dugon; assembly: GCA_030035585.1. NCBI lineage: Eukaryota > Metazoa > Chordata > Mammalia > Sirenia > Dugongidae > Dugong > Dugong dugon. The sequence continues at coordinate 76,758,521 of CM057471.1, forward strand.
TAAACAGCCAGTCATTAAAAGCACCTCCACCATTGCTTTTGTGTTCTCAACGCTGACTTGAGTTTCTTTTTTTAAATGGGGATTTCCTCCGCCTCCTTCTCGAGAGCCCCTGTTACTGAAATATAAATTAGGAAGCAGCGACAGAAAGCTGATGTCTTTGCAAGGAATAAAAACAGCGACAGGCAACCCAGCCCACTGCCTTGCCTCGCGGAAGGTCTGCAATTGTCCACGCGCTCTGTCTTGAAGCACGGCCCACGGAGGACTCGTTCCGGCTTCTCCAATCGCATCGTTATTTTATAAATAATTTAGCCCCAGGGTAGGGTTGTCTGTGCTGGTGAGTGGCTTTGGAGCCTCGAGTTATCAAAATACTAATGCCACTAATTTATCAGTCCTCGGTGATGGCGTGTCAGGGGGTTTTAGTAGTTGTGGGGGAGGCGGACATATTACAACTGGGAAGACCTTGGCCAGCTGGGCACCTCTGTGGGAGCAAACACAGGCTAGCTCTATCCTCTGTGCCTGTCCTGTCCTGGGACCCTTAAGGGAAAACTTTGAATCAGACCTTGGAGTTGGTTACGCCCTCAGGGACCAAGGATGTGGGGGTGGGGGTGCGGGGAGGGCATGAATGGTATAGCAAACATAATGGCTTGGAGTTTTGAATCTGTCATAGGGACCGCCAGTGGAGTTTCCTTACGGATTATTTCACTGTCTGCCAACATGTGGGACACGTAATCCTGGTGGTAAGTGGAAGGGTTTTTGTGGAATCAGTCATGGTGCTGAATAATGCAAAATCACACAGTGAGAATTACTCCCTTTCTGATTCTGTTTTCAACCTTCATGCTGCTTAAAGGGAAATTTCTGACTTGGGTGCTCCTGCACTTTTAACGCTTCCCTAATACCAGCTAATCTCCCTTCTTAACAAGGAGATTTCCCTTCAGGCTCCTGGGCCTCTGATGGAAGCAGTATCTCTAGAAACTGACAGCATTCTTTGGTTTTCAGCATTCTTATTTTTATAGTTACCTTATATTTGTAGCAAGTTATACTGATTTTCCATTTGCTGTGGTGATATAAAGTTTCCTTTGAAAGAACATGTGTTCAAGTTGAAAATCAGATGATTCCAAATAAAAATATCAAATAAGCAATAGTCCAGGTGGCATATAGATACAGCAAAACAGATGAAAGTGACTGTCTTAGCTATCTCGTGCTGCTGTAACAGAAATACCACAAGTGGATGGCTTTAACCAACAGAATTTTATTCTCTCGCAGTCTACTGACTGGAAGTCCAAATTCAGGGTGTAAGCTCCAGGGGAAGGCTTTCCCTGTGGGCTCTGGAGGAAGGTCCTCGTCATCAGTCTTCCCCTGGACTAAGATATTCTCTGCGCAGGAAGCCTGGGTCCAAAGGATGTGCTCTGCACACAGGGCTGCTTTCTTGGTGGTATGAGGTCCCCAACTCTCTGCTTGCTTCCCTTTCCTTTTATCTCTTGTAAGATAAAAGCTGGTGCAGGCCACACCCCAGGGAAACTCCCTTTACATTGGATCAGGGATGTGACCTTAGTAAGGGTGTTACAATCCCACCCTAATTCTCTTTAACATAAAATTACAATCACAAAATGGAAGACAACCACACAATACTGGGAATCATGGCCTAACCAAGTTGACACATATCTTTGGGGGACACAATTTAATCCATGACAGTGACATATGTCTGCTTGCAGTTTAGGAAACAGGAGTCTGTTTGAGATGTTATATGAGATAAGGTGTCATATGAAACCTGCCCCCAGACTGGGCTGGGTGGAAAAGGAATGGGAGGGGGAGGAGAGATGGGTCACTCAGGAAAACTGCAGATCACAAGCTAATTTATCTCTCTCATTGCTATTTCCTCCTCCTCTCCTCCACTTCATCACAGCGTGGGTGGTTGTACTGGACGTATGTTGTCGTTGTGTGCAGTTGAGTCAATTCTGACTCATAACGACACTAAAGGACAGAGTAGAACTGTCCCATAGGGTTTCCTAGACTGTAATCTTTGTGAGAGCAGATAGCCAGGTCTTTTCTCCCATGGAGCCGCTGGTGGGTTCTAACTGCCAACCTTTTGGTTAGTCACTGAGCGTTTAACCATTGAGCCACTAAGGGTCCTTACTTGGCATATAGTACACACTTTATGTTTGCCTGGTACCCTCGCCTATTCTCCTGGTATCAAAAATCCACTTTCTTCAGGGAACTGCTCATGACATTCAAGCGGAGCTGCCAAGAACAGTGATTGGGCCATAAGTGGTCATGTGATGTAAGCCAGGTCAAAAGAAGCCCTTCCCTGGGAGTTTTCATACTGAACCTGGGGAAAAGACTTTTCTCTTTCCTTTGATAAGGAGCTGTAAGGCTGCAGCTGGCCTGACCCCAGACCTGTTTCTAACTATGCAGAGAAAGATGCTCAACATCATTAGTCATCAGGGAAATGAAAATCAAAACCACAATGAGATACCACTTCACACCTACTACCAAAAAACCAAAACCAAATCTGTTGCCATTCAGTCGATTCCAACTTATAGCGACCCTACAGGACAGAGTAGAACTGCCCCATAGGGTTTCCAAGGACCAGCTGGTGGATTCAAACTGCCGGCCTTTTGGATAGCAGCTAAGCTCTTAACCACTATGCCGCCAGAGCTCCTCACATCTACTAGCATAGCTACCATCAAAAAGTCAGACGTTAACAAGTATTGGTGAGGATGTGGAGAAATTTGAACCCTCCTACACTGCTGGAGGAAATGTAAAACGGTACATCCACATTGGAAAACAGTCTGGCGGTTCCTTGAAAAGTTAAGCATAGAGTTACCTTCTGACCCAGCAATTCCACTCCTAGGTATATACCCAAGAGAAATGAAAACACACATCCATACAAAAACTTGTACATGAATGTTCATAGCAGCATTAACCATAACAGCCAAAAGTGGAAACAATCCAAATGTCCATCAACTGAGGAATGAGTAAACAAAATGTAGTATATTCACCAAACAGAATATTATTCAGCCGTGTAAAGGAAGGAAGCCCTGATACATGTTACAACGTGGATGAAACCTGAAAACACTGTGCCAAATGAAAGAAGCCAGACACAAAAGATCACGTATCATATGAGATTGTTTATACGAAATGTCCAGAATCAGCAAATCTATAGAGACAGAAAATAGATTAGTGGTTTCCAGGGGCTGGTGGGGATAGGGGAATTGAAGGGTGATGGCTGAGGGGAACAGAGTTTCTTTTTAGGGTAATGAAAATATTGTAAAATTGATTGTAGTGATGGATGCGCAACTCTGTGAATATACTAAAAGTTATTGAATTAAATGTACCTTTAAATGGGTGAATTGTATGGTATATGAAGTATATCTCAGTAAGCTGTTTATATGTACATTATATATATATAATGTATATATCACTTCTCAGCCTTTTGGTTAAGATCAAGTGTAGTATCTGTTCTTGTCAGTTTAATATGTATTAAGTACATATACATGTTATATATGTATATATGTATCTCAATGTATGTATATGTCAGTGTGTATAGATATATATACACTTTGAGATATAATTCATATATATATATATATAATATATACCTGATTGGTATAGTGGTTATTGGTGGTGTTTTGAGAGGAGATTTGGGAGAATAGTGTTATTTGGGAGCTTATTAAGTCTGTGTGAACACCTCTCTCTGGATTAGGCTCTGTCCAGACATTGTTTGACTCCCGTGGGTAACTGGATCCTCTCCTTTGGCTCTGCCAGCTGGTGGACGCTGACTTAAGGGAGGTTACTCCAGGACCTCAGGAGTCATGGCTACAGCAGGTCAGACCCAGTGGCTGTTACTCTTTTGACCTGTGCTTTTTATTTTGCATAGGATTTAAACCTATGTAGATAAGGAAGAAGGGAAGGAGGGGCATTCTAGGCAGGGGAACAACAGAAGCAAAGGCAGAGAGGCGGGAACTTTTGGTTCATGTACCAGGAATAACAAGTGGTTGAGTCTGGAGTAAAGGGTATACAACGTGGGGGAAGGAGGAGTTTCCCAAGGGCAGGGGAGCTACTTTTCTTCTGAACTTCCCGTGGCGGCCGTTACATTATGGTCCTCAATAAGACCTCATGAACTGGTCATCTCTTAGGGATCTAAGTTAAACTCGTACCAAGACTGGAATTTGACCCAGTTGTCTTAAGGTCTCATCTTCGTGTCCACATAAGGAAGTAGGATGTATGCATCCTGCATGGTGCCAACATGTGGGTTGATTTGGTGAACGTGGTTTAAAAAAACAAAACAAAACAGCTTTTGGATTAAACAAAATCCGACCAGCTGCCTCACTGGCTAATAATAATAATAACAATTAATAGCTGACATTTATTTATTGGTTCCAGCTCTGTGCCTCACACATGCATACTTTGTCTCACTGAATCCTCATAGCACTGCATAAGGTGGGTATTATCCCCATTTTATAGATGAAGAAACTGAGGCACAGAGAATTTAAATAAGTCAATTGATTATTAATGTGTTAATTAGCGTATTGATTCTAAACAGTCTGGTGATTCCCCTGCAGACAATCTAAATAAAATAGAGGCCTAACGTATCACTTCTTATAGAACATGGATGACGGGGGGTAGAAAATAATATCAGCTTATTGTTTATTAAGGGCCAGGCGTGGTGGCAAGTGCTTTATTTGCATTATCTGGGGAGCCTTTCTGAGAGGTCTGTGAGGTGGGTTTTCTTACCCACATTCTACCAATGAAGAGTGTGAAGCACAATTTAAGTAGCTTCAGTGATTTGTCTAAGGTCACCAGTGAGTGGTAGAGCTGGGGCTCAAACCCAGGCCTGTGGGACTCCAAAGTCCCAACACATACCTCCTCTCTCTTCACGCCTGGTCAGGACGAGTGTGTCATGTTAGGGATACCTGTTGCTGGGTGATGCCACAAGCCACATAGCCTTGGCATTACACATGGCACTGTCTTCTGGGCCAGCCTTCCCTGGAGCCTCCTGCGGATCTCCCTTCTTCTTCCTCCAGCCTTCACCCACTCTTTCCTCAGCACTCTGCCAGAAGAACGCGACCCTGCTGGACCAGGGCACAGTCGAGGCTGGCTTCCAGCATAGGGAGAGGCTGGGGCAGGCCAGGGGAGAGAGCAGAGGACGCTCATTTTGCCTCCCAGTCTCCGTTTTCCTATCTGTAAATGGGGATGTTTAGACTACTTGAAGAGCAAATGAGAAAAAGTCTGGGGAAGTTCTTGTAAATGGTAAAGTGCTATGAAAAAGTAAGGAATTTGGTACAGTTAATGATGTCATAATCTGTATTTCTTTTTACCAGCTGGCCATGAATTTCCCAGCTCGTTTCTTCCTGAATAGAGTGAAAGATTTAGGATCAGAAGACAAAGTGGGCTAACACTGGTTCAGGGCTCTATGCAAAATGCTTTATGGGTATTTACCCACTTACCACCCCAGCAACCCTGGGGAGGGGGGAGGGTGTGTCCTTATCCTCCAGCAAAGACAGGTGTCTTAGAGAGGGAAGACAACTAACTCATGCCTGGGCTCATGCCTGTCAAGTAGGGGAGCCTGGCTCCCAGCCCAGCATTCTGATGTCAAAACTCCCACCCCTATTATAAAGAAAAAAGAAAAGAAAAAATAAGAATTGGCGAGAAATTAGAACTCTGGTACATTGCTGACGGGAATGTAAAATGGTGTAGCCCCTGTGGAAAACAGTTTGGAAGTCCCTCAAAAAGTTAAACGTAGAACTACCATATGACCCAGCGATTTCACTCCTAGGTATATACCCAAGAGCGCTGACAGCAGAGACTCAAACAGATACTTGTATACCAATGCCCATTACAGCACTATTCACAATAGCTGGAAGGTGGAAACAATCCAAGTGTCCATTAACAGATGAACGGATAAACAAAATGCGGTATATCCACGCAATGGAATATTATTCAGCCATAAAAAGGAGTGAAATTCTAATACATGCTACAATATGGATGGACCTTGAACACATTATGCTAAGTGAAATAAGCCAGACACAAAAGGACAAATGTTGTATGATTCCACTTACATGAAATATCTTAATAAGCAAATTCATAAAGACGAAAGAAGATTAAAGGTTATGAGGGGCTGGGAGGAGGGGAGAATGGGGAGTTATTAACGGGTACAGGGTTTTTGTTAGGGGCAATGAAAAAATTTTGGAAATAGATGGTAGTGATGGTTGCACAACATCGTAAATGCAATTAATGCCACTGGATTGTGCACTTAAAAATAGTTAAAATGGCAAATTTTATGTTACGTGTATTTTACCACACACACACACACACACACACACACACACACACACACACACAGAACACCCTCATATCCCCAACACTCTCCTACCTTATCTTACCAGTAGAACCAGTTGCCATGAAGTCAACTCTGACTCATGGTGACCCCATGTGTGTCAGAGTAGAACTGCACTCCATAGGATTTTCAATGGCTGATTTTTCAGAAGAAAGGTTGCTAGGCCTTTCTTCTGAGGTGACTCTGAGTGGACTCGAACCTCCAAACTCCAGTTTGCAGCCAAGTGCTTTAACTGTTAGCATCACCTAGGGATTTCTGCCTGATATGAACAAAATCAAAAGAAGGTAGGCACCAAGAAATCTGGCTTGCATCCCTCCAGCCACTCCATACCTCCCCACGCTGCAGGTGAGCATTTCATTATCTCCTTATTTATCCTTCTAGATTCTACATGCAAACACAGATAGGGATGCACTTTTCTTATGCAAAAGGTAGCGTACTATAGACATTGATCTATCCCTTTGTTTTATTGTTGCTTTACTTACCTGTATATCCTGGAGATGTCTCTCATAGCAGTATATAGAGATCATTCTCATGCTTTTTCATAGCTGCACAGTATTTCATTGTATAGATGTAGCACAGTTTATTCAACCAGTTTCTCACTGATGCACACAAGGGTTATTTCTAATCTTTTGCTCTAACAAACAGTACTTCAATGAACGATGTTTTACCTGCCATTTCATACTTGTGCAGGTGGACCTGTGGATAGATTCCCAGACGTGGAATTGTTGGACAAAAGGATAAATTACCAGTAGTGTCTGTGGGCAGCAGGATGGCTCGGACCCGTGGTTCCCACATGTGCCTAGGCATCAGAGTTCTCTGTAGGACTTGGTGACAATACAGATTTCAGGGCTCTAGTCCAGGCCTACTGAGGCAGAATCTCTAGAGTCAGGGCCTAGAAATCAGTATTTCTTCATAGGCATTATCACAAGCAATCATTATTTTGTATATTTATTTATTCACTTCTTCATTTCCTGCTTCTCCCCACTGGAGTGTAAGCGCCCTGTGGCAAGGACTTTATCTTTCTCACTTGCAGCTGGATCTCCAGCACTTAGCACAGTGCCTGGCTCACTGGAGCTGAATAAGTGAATGCGTGGATGAAGGACTGAGCAAAACGCTCTGCCAGGCTTGGGAATCACTGGATTTGATTGTGCCTTCATCTCCGTTGGAGAGGGTTACTTGTGCGTCACTAAGATGTCCAATTTCTGACAGCAGCAGAGGAGGTTGGAGGGAAGTAAGAAGGCAGGAAAAACTGTAGACATCTGTTGGACATAGAAATGGGAGTCAGGACCCAGGCCATCTGGGAAACGCTGGGTGAGACAAACGTTTTCTGGTGCCTCATTTAAGCTGTACTGCTCTGGTCCTGCCGAAGTCCTGCGTGCAGTGGAAACACAGCGAAATGCAAGTGTCCACTCCTGATCCTCTCACATTCAGCCAGAAACCAGATGCCTGGTGATATCTGCCTAAGGAGCTCAACTGACCTTTAAGTGACAACGTGAGGAGGACAATTCAGGAACTCAGCACACGTCTTGTCAGCCTGCGTGGTCCTGAAAAGTTTTGGGAGCCAGCAACGCACGTGCCCTGGTTCCAATAGGTCTCAATTTTCCCCAGCAGTGCCCGTGCTTTGGAGGGGGTTGGCTGGGCTTGGAAGTGCAGATTATATCCAAAGCATAAGCAAGCCAAGCTAATTAGAGCCTTCAGCGTGACTGAGGTCTGGCTGACCCTTTTACAGGAAGTCGCAATGCCCACTGCTGTGGCTGGAGCAGGACGAAGGTCAGAGAGAGAGGCGGGTAGGAATGGAGGCTGAGCAGACCATGAGCTCATAAAGGATGCCCCCTGTAGAGTTCCTCATAAACATGTCTTGGCACACTTCGCTAGACAGGGGCAGGTCCTTCAAATGCCCCATCCACCCCAGAAAGATGCGCATGCTGCTTGGGAAGACCCTTTACAGGCACCATGACAGTGAGGTGCACACCTGGAAATCTCCGGCGAAGGAAAGAATGTGGCAGCACCCGGCTGCAGGCTTTTTCAGCATAACTGCCAGAAGCTGTCACACGAGGGGATACAGTCATGGGGCCAGTGCTTCTGAGGCAGTGTGGCAAGCATGGAAGTGGAAATGCAAGCACTTGTCACTCCCCAGGCACCTGCTGTGGACTGCCCAATGGGGCTGTTATTTCCTTACACCCAGGTAAGGACCCTCCCTGCCTGCAGCCATCCCTGCTCCTGGGCCTCAAAGCCTGGTAGTATTTCCAAGGAGCAGAAAGGGCCCCTGAGCCTTCATGCACGGTGTGTGCCAGGCTGGCATTGGGTCAAGCTGGAGATGCCCATAGAAGAAACTGACCAGAGAGAGAAGCCCTTAGCAGAAGACAGCTCCACAACCCCTGCTCCCGGCCTTTCTGTGGGCTCTGTCACTGTACCTCTGCGCACCCTATTTCCTAGGTTCACCCGGGAAACCATCCACTCCATTCTTCCCCTACTTTGGGTATTTTTCTCTGCCTTTGGTGCTCAAGATACACATTTCTGGAACCCCACTACCTCAGCTGTGAAATAAGGTGAATCCCACTTGTATTTGTTTCCTGGGGCTACCCTAGCAAAATGCCACAAATTGAGGGGCTTAGAACAACAGAAACTGATTGTCTCACAGTTTCGGAGGCCAGAGAGTAGTTTGAAATCAGGGTATTGTCCACGTTGATTCCTTCTGAGGGCTCTGAGGAAGAATCTGTCTCATGCCTCTCTCCTAGCTTTTGGTGGTGGCTTGCATTCCTTGGCTTGCACTACATCACCCCTATTTTTCCCTCGTCACATGGTCACTTTCCCTTGTCTATCTCTCTGTGTCTCTTCTCCTCCTTTATAAAGACACTACTCAGATGGAATGAGGATGCACCCCCTGGTGGCTCAGTGGTTAAGAACTCGGCTGCTAACCAAAAGGTCCGCAGTTCGAATCCACCAGCCGCTCCTTGGAAACCCTATGGGATAGTTCTACTCTGTCCTATAGGGTTTCTACGAGTCAGAATCGACTGGACAGCAACCAGTTTGGTTTTGGTTTGCTACTCCAATATGACCTCATTCTCTAGATAGTAGTCACTTCAAAGACCTTTATTTCCAAGCAATGTCACATTCACAAGTACTAGGGGTTAAGACTGACATATGTTTTTAGGGGACACAATTCAGTCAATAGCACCACCTCACTGAACAGTGTGGTAGTTAAGGGTACAGGCAGACCTGAATTTAAATCCTGTCAACACCACCCCCTAGCTGGTGACTCAGATGAGTTTCTCAGCCTCTCTAGGTCTCAGTTTCCATATCTGAAAAATGGGGAAAATACAGGATGATTGTGATGATTAAATGAAATGATGAATATGAGACACTCAACACAATATGTGGTGATTGCTTCAATAAGTTGTCACTCATTCATTCTTTCTTTCATCCATAAATCTTTATTGGTAACTTACTATGTGTTAAGCACCACTCCAGGCACTGGAGACACAGCAGTGAATAATGCAGACAAAAATCTCTCAAGAATATTCTAGTAGAGAGAGATAGACAATAAACATCATAAGTAAATAAAATGTGTAGTTTGTCAGATGGTGATAAGTGTGATGGAGGGAAAATTAAGAGGAAAAGGGGATAGGGGATCAGAGTGGAACACCAGTGGGGTTGGGTTGCCTCTGCCCACAAGCCGTCTAGGGGTCATAGTCTAGGATCCGAGAGACAACCTGGAACCCTGGGCTTTGGGGCAGTTGATGCAAACAGGAATTAAGAGAGGAATGAGATCCATGTAATGGTCTCAGGTAGACAGTGGTGGGTAGTCTTGGTGCGGGGAAGGGGTGGGGCTCACCAGGGGCACTAAGAGTTTCCTTTTCCTCTATATGTGGTGAGGTGGAGGCTGGGGAGGGGAGGTCTCATTAAGTCACATGATGCTTCTGGCCTCCCTCCTAGCTGCTACCGTTGTTGTTGTTGTTGTTGTTGTTGTTATGATTAAATGGTGGCCTGAGGGTGAGGACATGAGCTAGAGAATCTCTCTAGGTCCCTTCCAGCTCCAAGATCTAAGACTTTAGGGTTTTTCTCACAGACTCAGCCTTCTCTAGTCCAACTCCACCCTCAGACCCAGCTCTCCTTCCTTGGGGCTGGCACAGTGTGGAGAAAGTTGTCTCTCCATCAGGAATGCTCTGAGAACTGGCTGTTATGGTGGATGCGGCTGTTCTAGGTGCCAGGATTGAAAAGCAGATTGGGCATTACTCTCTGCTCCCACCTAAAGGACGGACCTCTTTCCAGTCTCCCGCAGCCCCTTCCCCAGGCACGTCTCAAAAATAAGCTCAAAAAGGCCATCGTGTGAGGTTTGGCCTGGTGTTTGGAGCTCCTGGCAGGGACCTTGGGTTTTCCAGCATCTCCTTATCATCTGTGGTTGGAAGCGTAGCTCAAACATCCCATGGGACCTGCAGTATTCTAACCCTAGTCCTTGAGACTATGTGTCCTCCACGTCCCATGCCCCTGAAGCTGGGACTTTAAGGGGCTAGTTTCAGCTTTGAAAGCTCTTTTCTTCTCTATATTCCCACATTCCAATTTCCAAACAGACCCTTAGGGCGTTTGCATTCTGCTAGTCCACCTCAGCCTTGATACACCCCCTTGTTTTTCATTCATATCACCTTGGAGGTTTAATGCTTTTCACTAGTCCTACAGCTGAGATCCAGCGGCCCAGGTGAAGCTCTCATGTATGTCACATTTTATTTCCACCACAGCCACACCCACCGCAGCTTTATGTGGCCTTGGCTCCAGCTCGCCTTCTGCAACAGGCTCTCGAGTTGAGCTTTGGCCACGTAGCACAGTCAGCACTAACCCTCTAGACAGCTGATTCCCCCTTTTCTCTTTTGCCCGGGTACTTGGCTAATTTCGGTATGGAAATGTGTCTGGAGCTCCCTTCTAGAATCTTCCATCCTGCAATTAACAGATGTCTCTTCTCTTGATAAATGTATTCCATCTCCTCCCTTAAGTTGAGATTCTGCTGATTTGTATAAATGCTGAAGAATGATAAAGTATTTATGTTGATCAGTGCTGGCAGTGGCCTTTCTCAGGGTTCCTGGCTTTGCTTCTTCCGAGGAAGACGCATAGCTGGGTGGGATGGTTACCAGCGATGATTGCAAGGCTGTCCCACGTAACTCCTTCCACCTCCACCCTTTCAGTCCAGTTCCACAACCGTTTATTGAACACTGTCTCACCCACTATTGAGGTACATGTATTCTGGTGGATGAGACAGGGATGGAAATAAGAAGCTCTACCTTGGGCAGACTGTAGTGATTTCTAAGAAATGTACAGATAAAACTCCTCCAGAAAGGGGAATCATTCTCTGGATATAGTCACTTTTTGTTTATGGTTATGGGAAAAGTAGCATTGAATGTGGGTGAAGTACACACAGCTTGACTAATGTAACTGATGCCACTAAGTTGTGCGTAAGAAAAAGGATGTATCTGTAAATGCTATGTCATATATAATTTTGCAACAACAGCCAAAAAATAAATAAATAAAACAAATAGGGGCTACAGAGGTTGATACTTCTTAGACATAACCAATTACCTCACAGGATTAGTTTTCTTGGTTTGAAGACTTAGGGTCATAGCCTCATGGGACAATTCAGTCAATTGGCATAATACAGCTTATGTTATAAAGTTTATGTTCTACATCCTAGTTTGGTGAGTTGTGGCTATGGTCTTAAGAGCTTGTTAGTCATCATTTAAGATACAACTATTGGTCTCTATTTGTCTGGAGCAAAAGAGAAAAAAGGAAACCCAATAATCAGAGAAAGAGCTGGACTCCAGGACTAATTATCTCCATGAACCATGGCCTCCTCTACCCTGCGACCAGAAGAACTAGATGGTGCCCAGCTGTCACTACCAAACGTTCTGATCAGGGTAACAATAGGTGGATCCTGATAGAAAGGGAGAAAAATATAGAGCAAAACTTTAAGTTCTAAAAGAATCCACACTTACTGGACCCATGAGACTAGAGGAATCCCTGAGACTATTGCCCTGAGATACTTTTTAAGTCTTGAGCTGAAACAATACCCTGAAGTCACCTTTTAACTAAATAGCAGGTTAGCTCAAAAAGTACAAATGTCATCCTTGAGTACTATACTCATTTAAAAACTTATCTATATGAGACGAAATGGACAACAGTTACTCCAAAGCACAGATAAGAAGACTGGGGGGCAGTGAGACTAAGTTGATGGGAATGGAACAATTAGAATGGAAATAATGAGAATGTTGATACAGTGTGAAGAATGTAACCAATGTCACTGAACATTACATGTAGAAATTGTTTAATGGGAACCTGTTTTGCTTTGTATACTTTCACCAAAAATACAACAAAATATTTTTTAAAACATCAGTTATATGTCCCAGAGGTTCTGCAGCTATCTTGTAACCATGAGGTGACAAGTACAGGACAAAATCTAACATGCTAAGGTTGGTGGAAGAGAAGGAACAGCCTGGGCCCTTGTTGGCCCAGCCTGGACTACTCACTTCTGGACTTGTTATGCAAGAAAAATAAATCTCTATAGGTTGAAGTAAAAACAAATAAGCAGAACAAAACAACTCTAGAGTTCCAGCTTCAGGCAGCCAGAGAAGGCTTCCTAGAGGACATGGCATTTGACTCCAGTAGAACTGAGGCAATAGGTCGGTGGTGATTCAGTGGCAGAACACTCACCTTCCATGTGGGGGACTCAGGTTTGATTCCCTGTCAATGCGCCTTATGCACAGCCACCACTCATCTGTCAGTGAAGGCTTGTGTTGCTATGATGTTGAACAGGTTTAAGTGGAGCTTCCAGACTAAGATGGACTAGGAAGAAAGGCCTGGTGACCTACTCCTGAAAACCTCCCAGTGAAAATGCTATGGATCACAATGGTCTGATTCACAACCAATCATGGGCATGGCGTGGGACCAGACAATGTTTTGTTTCATTGTGCATGTGGTCACTATGAGTTGGGGGCCAATCCAACAGCAGATGAAAAAAACAGAATCGGGGCATTTGGAGAGGAAAGGCGGAAGGGAACACGTTGTGGTGGGAATGGCAGGGACAAGGCAGAAACAGATGCAGAGTTGTATGTTTAAATAAAGTACTGACCTATGGAGAGGTGGGTGAGGGCTCTGGGCTCTGGAGTTTGCTTTTTATTCCAAATCCAGTGGAGGAGTGTGGGAGGAGGGGGAGGATAATGAGAAGTGGCATGAAGTGACAAGAACTGGATTGTGCTTCAGGCAGATCATTCCAGGAGTGAGAGATGGAAACTATCTCCTACTAAGCATCTATTCTGAGTCAGTGCATTAGTTTCCTATTGCTGCTGTAGCAAATTACCACAAACTTAGTTGCCTACAACAACACAAACACCAGCACTGGAAGCCAGAAGTCTAAAATCAGTTTCACTGGCCTAAAATCGAAGTGTCAGTAGGGTTGCGTTTCTTCTGGAAGCCCTAGAGGAGAATCTGTTCCTTACTTTTTCCAGCATCTGGAGACTGCCTGCATTCCTTGGCTTTTGGTCACATCATTCTGACCTCTGCTTCTATTGTCACATCTCTTTCTCTGACCCTCCTGCTTCTCTCTTAAAAGGACCCTTGTGATCATATTGGGCCCACATGGATAATTCAGGATCATCTCCCCATCTCAAGATCCTTAACTTAATCACAGCTGCAAAGTCCCTTTGCCAAATAAGGTAACATATTCACAAGCTCTGGGGATCAGGACATGGACATCTTAAAGGGGTGGGGGCACAATATTCAGCCAGAAACTTACAGGCTGTCTCATTTAATCCCCACCCAAGTATACCAGACAGCTATCATAATCCTCACTTTACAGATGAGGACTTGGGTTTCAGAGAGATTTAACAGCCACCTCCAGGTGACAGTTACTGAAAGGCACACATGGGATCTGAACTAGATTCTGCCTGACCTCAAAGCCCTCTCTCTGTCCATGACAGGGACCATCTGTGGGATGGTTGGAGTGGGAATGATTTGCAGTGGACCCTTAGAAAGTGTTGTCAGGAGATCTAGTGGGAAATCAGGAGAGTGAGTGAAATTAAGTTGGTACAAAAGGAATGGAGGGGGATGTAGAGGTGAGAAAGACTGCAGAGGGGACCCCAAAGATTTAGCCCATTGATATGGGGAGTAAGGGACCTGTAGTAATCAAATTACTGTGACCTTGGGACCTCAGTGATGGGAAAATTAATGGAGCTGATGAAAGAAGTAGGGATGTGAGGTTGAGGATGGGGCTTGGGAGGAGATGATGGTTCCGGTTTGGGGCCAGATGGGAGGACCCAGCTAGCAATTGGAGATATGGCCAAAGGAGGAGTGAGGGCTAGAGACAGAATTCTGAGAGTCAACCAAGAGAGGTGGGAGTTGAGGTCCTGAGAGGAGATGGGGGAGAAAGAAAAGGGTTGGGGATAGAACTAGGGGAGGGAATGGTGGAAAAGTTATCAAGGTGTCACGAGAAGGAGAAGGGAGAGAAGTGTGACTGGTGGGGTTGGTAGAGAGTTTGAAGAGCACAGTGCCAGACACTGAAGGAGGGTGAACTTTCAAGAAGGGAGGATCAGGCACAGCAAATGCCAAGCAAAGTTCTTGGGTTTGGCAGCTTGGAAGTCAGTGGCCAGTAAAGGTGCAGAGATTCCCCCATCATCAACTCTCAGGCCATCTTGGAAATCACTGGGTTTGGCACACTGTCCAGGCCAGGCTGACCAGGAGATGCTTAAACCCAGGAAGATCCTTCTCAATGAGGGTCAGGGATGGGACTGAGCAAGTAGATTGTGGTGGCTTTAAAACAAGTCCTTAAATTCTCTGACATTCTGACTTAATAGATTAAATTATGTCCTCCAAAAAGTTATGTTGAAGTCCCAACCCTTGTACCTATACGTAGGATCCTGTTTGGAAATAGGGGTTTTCTTTTGTTATGTTAATGAGGTCATGCTGAAGTAGGGTGGATCCTAAACCTAATCCTTTCTGAATGGTGTCTCATAAAAAGAGCAGAATAGGCACAGGCACCAACGAGGAGACATCATACACAGAGAAAGGCAGGTGCATCTATAAGCAGCAAAGGAACACCAAGGATCACCGGCAATCACCAGAAACTAGGAGAGAGGCCCACAGAAGGAATCGAAGCGGCTGAGACCCCAATTTGGACTTTAGCCTCCAGAACTGTGAAAAAATACATTTCTGTTCTTTAAAGCCACCCACTTGTGGTATTTTTTGTTACAGCAGCACTAGGAAACTAAGACAACCCTTCATAAAAATCTAATCCCCCCACTCTTGAATGTAGGCCAGCCTAAGTGACTCACTTCTACAAATAGAACACAGAAGTGACGTGACTTCTGAGGCTAGGTTAGAAAAGCGGCTACAGTTTCTTTCTCGTTCTCTTTCTGTCTCTCTCTTTTCCCTCTTCCCTCACAGGTACCTTGGAGCCCTGAACAGCCATGTAAGAAGACTAGCTACTCTGAAGAGACCAATAGAGAGCACACATGGACATAGGTGCCCCAGCTGCTGCAGCCCCCAGCTGTTTGAGTCTTCTCAGCCCAGGAGACAGACATATGAATGAGCGAGCCTCTGGATGATTCCAGCCCCAATCCCTATCTGTCTGCAACCACGAAAGAGACCCCAAGTGAGAACCGCCCAGCTGAGCACAGTCAGCTGCCAGCTATGAGAGATAATAAAAGTTTGACATTGTTTAAGCTACTAGGCTTTGAGCAGTTTGTTACACAGCATTAGATAAGCAGAACATGGATCAAGGATGCAATTGTCAGTCTTGGGTGGAAATTTGGCAGGAAAATCAGAGTTCTGTTGGCAAGTATATTGGCTCCAAGTGTTCCATTGGTACTAATTGAGTCAGGTTGGTGGAGAAGAGAATTTTTTTCCTGAGAGCTCCCTGTCTTCACTCTCTTCCCGCTGCTCCACTCTGGCAGCCCTGCTTTCCCACGGTGTCCTGCTCTTGTCACTGTCATCAATCAAGTCAGTGTTTGGGGAATAATCTCCCTTCCAGAGGCGTTGGCCGTTTAACACTGAGTTCCTCCTATGAAAGGCAAGATTTTATTCCACAGTAAAGGAACTGTAGACTTCAGTAATCGGGGAAAGGAAGGATTTCATGGGTAGGTTTGGGTCAGTGGTGTGCTGGAGTTGGCTCATAAATTTTCAGGAATTTTGTGAGCTGGTTGTTAAATATAGCCATTATTAAAAACTAAAATATACAAGCCTACAATTAAATAAGTTGTATTAAAAACAAAGGTAACAAATACTCAAAACTCATCCATTCCTAATTATTTTACCACATTTTACTATTACCTATACTCTTGAGGGGGCCCTGGTAGAGCAGTGGTTAAGAGCTACAGCTGCTAACCAAAAGGTCAGCAGTTAGAATCCACCAGCTCTCCTTGAAACCCTTCGGAGCAGCTTTACTCTGTCCTATAGGGTCACCATGAGTTGGAATTGCCTTGACAGCAATGGTTTGTTTTTTTTTTTTTTTTTAATGCTCTTGAGATTCTTTACATCTGCTGTATCTATATGGTGGAAATACTGTATGGTGTACTTTTTTCCAGTCACTGTCAAGTTGATTCTGACTCATGGCAAGCCCATGTGTGTGACAGTAGAACTGTACTCCATAGGGTTTTCAGTGGGTGATTTTTCAGAAGTAGATCACAAGGCCTTTCTTCCAAGGTACTTCTAGGTGAACTTGAACCTCCAACATTTCAGTTAGCAGCTGAGCATATTAACCATTTGCACCATACTGGTGTGCTACTGGGAATATTTTTCTAACTCTACATTCAATGACATCACATTGGTAGTTTGAAATTGACCATGATGGGAGTGTTTACACCATGGAAATTGGCCAACACAACAAATCAGAGTTGTATTTTTTCTCCCAGAGAACAGGTAATAAAGCTTTTACCAGCACACCACTTTGATTTGGGGGGACTCTTTGGAGACAGGATTGAGAGAGAACCAGACTGACCCCCTCAGCCAGATTTCTTGTAGAGTTATATTTGGTAGGAAACGATCAAACGTAATGTAACGTGAAGTTATGCATGTTGTTCTCACCAAGGTCTGCAGTGAATGTTGGTTTTCTCTCCCTGCCCCTGCTTTCTAGTTCTTTCCCCCTCCTTTATTTATTTATTTTTTTCTTAATTTGTTTACAGTTTGATAACTTGTTTCTCTGGGCATGGTGAGCAGTTTCTGGGCTGCAGGTTCAGCCCCTCTGCCCACATGACTGTCTCCTCACCCTGTTGCAGATACAGTGTAGTCCCCACTGAGCCACATCTGGGAGGTGAAGGAATGGGGCTGGGGGGGGAGGTGAGGTAAAAAGGCCTTCAAGGATTGGCTCCCCCAACCCCCTCACTTAAACTTTTAACTCTGCACTTCCCTACCCCACCCCTACTATTACTGGGAGACCTGAACAGCAACAAAACCCACACCTGTTCTTGCCTGGTGATACTGAGAGCAGAAAATTCCTTGAGTGGTCACTTCAGTCATCACATCCCTGGAATCACACAGATCTGGGTCCTGCCATTTACAAGTGTGAAACGCTGTGCCCTTTAACTCCTCCAAGCCTCACTCTAATCCTCTGTAAAGTGGGACTAGAAAAATAGAACTCACCTCTTAGGGCAGTAGGGAGCATTCAGTGAAGTAGTACATGTCAAGTACTTAGCCCAGTTCTTGGAACGTGATGACCCCTCGATAAATGGTCATAAGGTTCAGATGACAATGAGGATAATTGTAGCTGAAACTTAAGAGTGTCAGAGCTGGGGAGAACTTTGTGTCCATCTCTGGACACAAAGGCCTGGAGAGGGTCAATCTACGCATCAGCTGCAATACAGGTTTCATTTGCCTCCCTTTCCTGATGGCCTTAACCTTGACAGGGGTCTGGGGAGTAAGAACTGCGGGTGCAGTAGAGTTCTCTTCCTCTTCCACAGACTCCAGGAATCTGTTCAGAGAATGGACCCTCCTCAGTCGCCCACACCCTCAGCCAACTGGTCCAGCTCAGCCCAGGCAGCAGCAACAGGAAGTGCAGCCTGGGGGTGGCTGAAGTAACTGGCCGACCATCCCTGAGGCCACAGCAGGAATCAAAGAGCCATTTTCTCCTTTCCTGGGCCTCCCGCTGGGTCACCTGCCTACTAGACATCATCTCAAGGGCAGCACCACGTGGCATTTAGGAATCCCAGGGATGGGCTTTAGCCCTGCCTTGCTTCCTTCTGCAGGTGTGACCTGGGGGAGTCACGAAGCCTGAGTCTCTGTCTCCTCTCTCCAAAATGGGACGATACCAGGACCAATTCTCACTGCAGTCGTCAGTTCATACAATTCACATTAATTCACGTAAGACGATAATCGCCCTGCCTGGCCACAGGAAGTACCTGGTTAAAGAGGAGGTTTTAATCAGTTAATAGTGGGTTTTAAAGAGAGAGAGAGAAGAACATGTTAACAGACCTTAGGTGGAAAGTCACTTGTGCCAGGAGGCAGAGGTCTGGAACCTCCTAGCCACATGACCTCAGGTAAATCCTTTCCCCCTCAGGTCTCAGTGTCCCCATCATGTAAAATAGGAGAAAAGGACCCAGAGGTGATTTTCAAGGTCCTTTCCAGCTAGACAATGAAAAAGGAAGACTGAAGAAGAATTGATGCCTTTGATTTATGGTGTTGGAGAAGAATATCAAATATACCATGGACTGCCAGAAGAATGAACAAATCTGTCTTGGGAGAAGTACAACCAGAATGCTCCTTAGAAACAAGGATGGCGAGAGTTTGTCTCACGCATTTTGGACATGTTATCAGGAGGGACCAGTCCCTGGAGAAGACATCATGTAAGCAGGGTAAGTAAAAAAGAGGAAGACTCTCAATGAGATGGATTGACACAGTGGCTGCAACAATGGGCTCAAACATAGCAACGATTTTGAGGATGGCAAAGGACTGAGCAGTGCTTTGTTATGTTGTACATGGGGTTGCTATGAGTCAGAACCAACTCGACAGCACCTAACAACAACAACTTTGAGAGCTGGAATGTCAATATCCTAGGATGGACTCCCATGAGCTGTCGGGTGTCCCCAGATCCCCAGGGGCAGCTGACCCAGCAGCTGTGGCTCCCCCAGAGCCTCTCCCTCTATGCCGCAGCCAGTGCCCCTTTCCTGTCCTTCCCAGAGAAGAGTCCGAATAGCTCTCCTGCCACTTCACCCATTGACAGGGGAGCATGCTTCACAGAGAGGCTTTTAAACCTTCCTCGTTGCTTCGAGTATTGATTAGCCTTGTTCCTTAATGGATTCTTCTGCGGTGTCTGCTCTCCTGCCCTCCTACAGCCCCCATTATTCTGGTCTGTCAATGCTTCAGACCTCCTTCAGGCCCTCACTCTGAGGCGAGGGAACGAGGAGACAAACAAAGCAACCTACTCTTACTTGGGGGGCTGGGGGCTATGAGCAATAAAGGATGGCTAATTGCTGTACTCCCAGCCTGGGAGGCTGCTGCCTGTTTGGTGGCTGCCCGTGTTGGGGTCAAGTCCTCGGGCCCTTTCCTGAGTGTGGCCCCTGAGGGAAGGCGCCCTGCCCCTTCTTCCTGTCCTCACAGGTCCACGCTAGCATGGGCCCTCATGGGCAGGCAGCCTCTTCTCACCAAAAAGTTCCCCCAAAAAGTCACTTGTGAATGTACCACCACCTCATTCCCGAGTTTCCTTGTCTTTGGATAATGATGGTGGTTTTCGGACCGGTCTGTTGCTATGGAATCCAAACTCATGGCAACTTTGTACTGTTGGGTTGGCCGCCTGCCTTTGGTTCTCTGACTTCCTTTACGATCAAGTCAATAAAAATGTCACCTCACCCTCCTCTTTTTAGTATTTATATTTCAGATCAATGTGAGGCCTGAAGCCCGTCGATTACCCTCCGATGAGTTGCAAAAAGCTACGGTACTAAAAAGGGCTGCTTCTGAGAGGGATCCAGGGAAGCTGCTAGTAAAAGGAGTCGAGTCTTTTCACAAACAGCAAAATCTGTTATTTATACGATTTCGATGTCTGCCTCTTTTATTACAGACCAGCTGCCTCTCCCTTAACATTAGGGACTGCATTGCCACACCTTGAGGCTCTGCATCCAGACAAGCTGCACCTGTTTGTCACAAGCCCTCCGTAGTGGCCTCCAGTACTTGCCGGGAAACTAGTCCTGAAGGGCGGACAGTGACCAAGTGCAGGCATCTTTTATAACTGCCCCACAGAGGGCATCTTCACACAGCAGACAGCTCCTGGGCAAGGGCCCAACTCTTGGCACACAAAGGAAGCTGCATTGCCTGTTCCTGATCGGCCAGGATGGGAGCTTGTTTAGCTGGGATGAGCAATAGGCTTGATGGCCAATCGATGCACAAGCTACTGTGTCAACTGCCCTCAGTTCGCATTTCCCAATACTCACCGCCCTCCAGCTATCAGTAAAGTGGTAAAGAGGGGTCATCTCTAACTTTGTGCTGGCCCCAGCGCTGCCTCCAAGGTACTGGCACGTCCCCTCGCAGCCTAGCGGGGAACACTACTGACAATGGGCTGGACTTATGCACCCACCCAAAGGACAAGGCTTCTGTGGCAGGGTCATAAATGCCCACGACCAAGCCAGCAGCCCTCGCTGCTCTCCGTTCCTTTGTCTGGATGATGTTGCAATGGGGATAAAAGAAACGGCTGTCCAGGCTTTCAAAGCAGACAGATAGTGTCATGAGGACATGGCAAAGGGGACAGAGTTGGGTCTAGAAAGAAGCTAGTTGTCTGTGTGAGTGTGTGTTTTGCTTTTTATTCGAGACAGTTGTAAATTCACATGCAGTTGTAAGAAATAATACATACAGATCCCATGTATCTTTCACACAGTTTTCGCCAGTGGTAACATCTTGCAAAATTATAGTACATATCACACCAGTATATTGATACTGGTATAGTCAAGATAAGGAGCCTCAGTGGTGCAATGGTTAAATGCTTGGCTGCTAACCCAAAGGTCAGCTGTTAGACCCACCAGCAGCTCTGTTCTCCTGTAAAGATTAAAAACCAACCAAACCCATTGCCATTGAGTCACTTCCGATTCATAGTGACCCTAAAGGGCAGAGTACAACTGCCCCTGTAGGGTTTCCAACACTAAATCTTTATGGAAACAGACACCACATCTTTCTCCTGTAGAGTAGCTGGTGGGTTCGAAGCACTGACCTCTCAGTTAGCAGCCAATCGCTTTAACCGCTGGGTCACCAGGGCTCTTTCGGTAAAGATCACAGCCTAGGAAACCCTATGGGGCAGTTCTACTCTGTCCTATAGGGTTATTATGACTTGGAACAGACTCAACAGCACCCAACAGTCAAGATGCAGAACGTTCCGTCATCACGAGGATCCCTTATGTTGCCCTTTTATAGCCTCATTGCTCCTCTTCTCTAACAGTGTTTTGTTTTGTTTCCTTTTAAATAGTTTATAATTTAGGGGGCAATAGAGCATAATGTCCAAAACAATGGACTTCAGAGCTGGACCGACCTGAATTCCAGGCCTGGTCTTTCCACTTCTTAGCTGTGTGATTTTGGGGAAATGACTCAATATGTCTGAACCACAGTTTCCTTGTAAACAGTTAACGCACTCGGCTGCTAACTGAAAGGTTGGAGGTTTGAGTCCACTCAGAGAAGTCTCGGAAGAAAGGCCTGAAGATCGACTTCCAAACAATAAGTCATTGAAAACGCTATGGAGCGCAGTTCTACTCTGACACACACTCTGTCGCCATGAGTCAGTCAGCTCGATGACAGCTGGTTTTTTAAATAGTACCTTATTGGTGGGGATGCTGAGAGGTTAAACAGAATAAGACAGGTGAGGAACCTGGCCACACGTCTGGCCAAAAAAACCACTCAATCCTTATTGGCTCATGTTATCCTTACTGTGTAAAATGTCAGACCCTCACTCTGTGCCAGGATCTGCTTAAAGTACTTTTCTGTATGTAAAGTCATTTAATCTTTAATAATGGGATAGCTAGCACTTTGTCATACAGTTTCTAGAAAATTCCTTGCAGATCTGAGAACTTGACTGGCATTGATGCTAATTTATAGACATTTCTCTTAGAGGGTGATGGTGGCGGGTGAGATTAGAAATGATGGGGCAGGGGTCCAAACGTGTGAGTGTCCCAGAACTCCTTACTGGAGGCCACTTAAAGGGTCGGACACATTTGGCTTGTGTCTCTGCCTTGCTTCTCACACATGCTTTTTCTTCTTTTTTTAATTGAGGTAAAATTTACATAACATAAAATTAAACATTTTTCGCATAGAGACAGAAAAAAGATCAGTGGTTACCAGGGACTGGGGAAGGGTGGGGGGCAGCAGAGTTACAGAGTGACTGCTTAATGGGTACTGAATTTCTGTATGCAATGATGAAAAGTTTTGGAAATAAATAGTAGTGATGTTCGTACAACATTGTGAATAAAATCAATGCCACTGAATTGTACACTTAAAAAATAGTTAAAACAGTAAATTTCATGTTATATATATTTTACTGCAATATTTTTTTAATTAGCCATTCTAAAATGAACACTTCAATAACATTAATACATTCACAATATTGTGCAACCCCTACTTCTATCTAGTTTTTACACATTGTCATCATCCCGAGATAAAGCCCCATACCCATTAAGCAGTCACTTCCCATTCCTCCCTCCCTGCCCTTCCCCCCACACCCCGCCCCTGGCAACCACCAATATATTCATTCTGTCTCTGTGGTTTACCTGTTCTGGATATTTCATATACATATAATCACACGATATGTGACCTTTTGGGTCTAGTTTCTTTTATTTGGCATAATGTTTTCAAAGTTCATCCACATTGTAGCATGGATCAGTGCTTGATTCCTTTTTATGGCTGAATAGTATTCCATTGCGTGGATATTGCACATTTTGCTTGTCCCTTCATCTGTTGACGGACATGTGGTGGTTTCCACCTTTTGGCTTTTGTGGATAGTGCTGCTGTGAACATGCATGTATAACCCACAGGCTCTTGATCTGTACGCCAGTCAGATGTGCAGTTCTCAAACCTGTCCCTTTGTCTCTTCCAAGCTCTGGGCCTCTGCCTGGGCCTGTCTATGCCCCGGCACAGTTGTTACCCCCACCCCTTGGTTGACTCCTACTCAACCTTCAGGGTTCAACTTCATACCACTGCCTCCAGGAAGCCCCCCTGCTTTGTTTGGATACAGCTGGTGCTCCCCTTCCCATCAGGCAAAGCCCTGCTCATCTCCAGGCAAAGCCCTTCTTACCCGTAGTTGTTCTTTTTGTTTTTTGTTTTTTTTTAATTTCATTTTTTGTTGTTGTTGAGAATATACACAGCAAAACATACAGCAATTCAACAGTTTCCACAAATACAATTCAGTAACATTGATTACATTCTTTGAGGTGTGCCACCATAGTCACCCTCCTTTTCTGAGTTGTTCCTCCCCCATTAACATGAACTCACTGCCCCCTAAGGTTCCTGTCTAATCTTTCAAGTTGCTGTTGTCAGTCTGATCCCATATAGATAGTTCTTAAAAGAGCATAATACTCAAGGCCGACATTTTTTACTAATTAAGCTAAACTGTTGTTTGGTTTGAAGAAGACTTCACAAGGAACGTTTTCAGTTTAAGATTTCAAGCTTATCTCAAGGTAATAGTTTCAGGGGTTCATCCAGCCTCCATGGCTCCAGAAAGTCTGGAGTCCATGAAAATTTGAAATTTTGCTCTGCGTTTTCCCCCTTTTGATCAGGATTCTTCTATAGAATCTTTGGTCAAAATTTTTAGTAATGGTAGCCGGGCACCACCCAGGTCACACAGCAAAGGAGGCAGTTATTCATGGAGGCAATTAGCCACACGTTCCATACCCGTGGTTGTTCTTGATCATGTGCCTGTCTTCCCTGATGAGTGTGATGAGTGTGACTGTGATGACTCTGACCACCATTGTATCCTCAGAGCCTTTCGAAGTGCTGGGCCTGTAGTAGGTGCTTAATAAATGTTTGCTGAATGAATGTGTGATCATCAGCTCTGCACTTGCTGGGTCTTGGGAGTAGGCCTTATGGGTTTTCTTACCTAGGAGTAATCAGTCTTCTCCTTGGAGGCCAGAGTGGGGTTCCTTTTGGGGATAGGAGTAGGCTACCTCCAGTTATTATTCCTAGTTTCAAAAGTCCCCTTGGGAGCCTTGGTGATAGAAATGCAGTATGAAAATGGGAGCAAAGCTGCTATTAAAAATGATTAGTTAGAATCCTGCTCATTGTTCTCTTTGGAACAACACTATTAATATTAATGACCCTTAAAAACACTTAACATATGGGCACTCTTTCCTTCTGCACTTACTACGGCATGGTTTCATCCCTTACTCTTAAGCTCTCTAAAGCTTGGATTCTTCCCAAAATTGTCCCCCTCCAGAGGGCACCAGGCCAGAGTTCCTGCCACTCACTTGTTCAAGGACTATCACCATTGTTCACTCGACCCAGCCACACGTGCTAAAGTGTTATCTTCTCCCAGTCCATCCCGGAAACAGAAGCCATGTGCCTTTTTACACTTTTATTTTGTAGCTGAAATGCCATGGTGGTTCCTAGGAAGAGGAGGACAATGTCTGACCCTGGGGGAGACAGCTAAGCTTTCCCTAATAAGATGGCAGCAGAGAGATGACACAGATAGAATGGAGGGACAGCTTCAGTAGGGGAGCTGAAAGAAAATCACTCATGAGGGAAGCAGAGAGAAAAGCCAGTGGGGGCCGACGCCCCAGGAGCTCGTCAGCTCCACAGCAGCTCCAGCTGGGGGACACTATGACTGCATCCTGAGAAAACGCCAATTAAAAATATTAACCCCCAAAGCCAGGGCTTCAGACCTAGGGTCTGGTAACAGTGAAAGCAGCAGCTACGTTCTTTGAGGAGACTTGTGGAAATTTGGGGAGGAGGTGGCGAGAACTCGGTCTTGTCCTTTGTTTCACCTGTCTTGGTGGGAGCAAAAATCACACCCGTGCACCTTTTGCCCGTTGCAGTTTTATCACCCATCTGTCATTTATGAAGGGTTTCCTGCATGTGCGATCTGGTGAACTTGACCTGAAGGAGAGCCCCATGAGGGTGGGGATCCGGTCTGCCTGGCTCACGGGCGCTCAGCAAAGAGCCTGCACATAGCAGGCACTCACAATTACTTGTTGAACGATCATTTGGTGGTTGTTGTTGCTGTTGTTAGGTGTGGTGAAGTTGGTTCCAGCTCATAGTGACCCTATATACAACAGAATGAGACGCTGTCTGGTCCTGCGCCATCCTCACAATTGTTACTATGTTTGAGCCCATTGTTGCAACCACTGTGTCCATCTCTCTCATTGACGGTCTTCCTCTTTTTCTGCTGACCCTCTACTTTACCAAGCATGATGTCCTTCTCCGGGGACGGGTCCCTCCTGATAGCACGTCCAAAGTATGTAAGACAAAAGTCTCACCATCCTCGCTTCTAAGGAGCATTCTGGCTGTACTTCTTCCAAGACAGATTTGTTCATTCTTCTGGCAGACATGGCGTACTCAATATTCTTCGCCAACACCACACTTCAGATGCATCAATTTTTCTTTGACCTTCCTTATTCATATTCCAGCTTTCGCATGCAGATGAGGTGATTGAAAATATCATGGCTTGGCTCAGGTGCACCTTAGTCCTCAAGACGACATCTTTGCTTTTTAACACTTTAAAGAGGTTTTTTCAGCAGATTTGCCCAGTGCAATACATAATTTGATTTCTTGGCTGCTGCTTCCATGGGTGTTGATTATGGATCCAAGTAAAACGAAATAGTCGACAACTTCAATATTTTCTCCGTTTATCATAATATTGCTTATTGGTCCAGTTCTGAGGATTTTTGTTTTATTTTGAGATATAATCCATACTGAAGGCTGTAGTCTTTTAGCTTCATTAGTAAGTGCTTCAAGTCCTCTTCACTTTCAGCAAGCAAGGTTGTGACATCTGCATATCGCAGGTTGTTACTTTTCCTCCGATCTTGATGCCCCGTTCTTCTTCATATAGTCCTGCTTCTCAGCTTATTGGCTCAGCATACACATTGAATAACTATGGAGAAAGGATACAACGCTGACTCACACCTTTCCTGATTTTAAACCACACAATATCCCCCTGTTCTGTTTGCACGGCTGCCTCTTGGTCTATATACAGGTTCCTCATGAGCACAATTAAGAGATCTGGAATTCCCATTCTTCTCAATGTTATCCATAATTTGTTATGATCCACACAGTCGAATGCTTTTGCATAGTCAATAAAACACAGGAAAACATCTTTCTGGTATTCTCCGCTTTCAGACAAGATCCATCTGACATCAGTAATTGTATCTCTCTTTCCACATCCTCTTTTGAATCCAGCTTGAATTTCTGGCCATTCCCTTCAGTGTACTGCTGCAACTTCTTTTGAATGATCTTCAGCAAAATTTTACTTGCGTGTGACGTTAATGATATTGTTCGATAATTTCCACATTCTGTTGGATCACCTTTCTTTGGAATGGGTACAAATATGGATCTCTTCCAGTTGGTTGGCCAGGTAGAGCTGTCTCCAAATTTCTTGGCATAGGCAAGTGAGTGCTTCCAGCATTGCATCTGTCTGTTGAAACATCTCAATTGATATTCCATCAATTCCTGGAGCCTTGTTTTTCGACAATGCCTTCAATATAGCTTGGACTTCTTCCTTTCAGTGCTATTGGTTTTTGATCATATGCTACCTCCTGAAATGCTTGAATGTTGGCCAGTTCTTTTTGGTACAGTGACCCTGTGTATTCCTTCCGTTTTCTTTTGATGCTTCCTGCATCATTCAATATTTTGCCCATAGAATCCTTCAATATTGTTAACTCGAGGCTTGAATTTTTTCATTTGGTTACTTCTCCCTGATTAATGGCAGGCAACTCTTAATTGTCTTTGAAAATGGTTGGGAGGAGGAGAACATTTACGCATCTTTGGAGGTGGGTTTCTTGTACTTACATTTCATAATGGAGCCCTAATGGCATAGCGGCTAAAAGCTTGGCTGCTATCCAAAAGGTCGGCAGTTCAAATCCACCATCTGTTCCTTGGAAACCCTATGGGGCAGCTCTACTCTGTCCTATAAAATCAGGAATTGAGTAGAAATTTTCCTCCCCCAGGTCCAAGTTGTGTTAATTGCCTTTTTTCCTTTAACTATGTCAATTGCTGTTGAGTCGGCTCTGGCTCATAGTGACCCCATGTATAACAGAATGAAATGTCTCCTGGTCCTTCACGATCCTCACAATAGTAGGTATGTTTGAGCCCATTATTATAGCCACTGGTGATGCAATGGTTAAGTGCTCGGCTGCTAACACAAAGGTTGACAGTTCAAACCCACCGAGGGAGAAAAGACCTGGCAATCTGTTCCTGCAAATATTACAGCCTAGGAAGCTCTATGGGGCAGTTCTATTCTGTCCTATAGGGTTGCTATGAGTTGGAATCAAATTAACTTGACGGCACCCAACAACAACAACATGCATAACTTAATCAGATATGTTGCAAATAATAGACAATCACCCCCCCACACACACACACGAACACAAAAGCACACACCTACAGGTGCACACGTACCACCCTTCCTCCTGACTGCTACTTGCCTTATGACCTTGATTGAGGACAATGAGGCTCAGAGAGGTTAAGCAACTTCCTGAGGTCACACAGCCAGAAACTGGCTGACTGCAGGATCTGGTGTTTGTTTAAATGAAAATGTGTTAAAAACCTTTTGATTCCAAGGCTACAAGTTTATTCAAAAGCATCCTTTTATCTTCTCAGGATCATGGGCTCTCCTTCAGATTTTCTATCATGTGACCCATTCCCATTGCTTTGATAGAAACAAGCTGTTGCTCTTGATACCATCTCGCCATCTGGGGGCATAGCCTGGCATGCTCAGCACCCAGCAGTCACCGCGCCGCCCCAGGCTTCATCCTGCTTTGCACTCCTTATCTTGCCAGATTAGCAGGTTGGTCTTTCCCGCCTCCTTGTTGTGTCTTCAGTCCCCTTTAATTAAACAGCAACTCTCCTCGGAAAACAATTGAATTATCCAGTTATGCCCTCCTAACCTGATTGCTATGATTAACGTGAGGGACTGGGTGACTCAGGTGTTGATGGGGCTCGCTGGGAACCAGCATCAATAAGCAGTAGTGACTGATGTGGTCCAACAGCCACTCCCCTCCCACATCCACCCTGCTCCACCTACTGGCTACCAAGCTAATCAGATGTTATCCTAAATAAAGAACAGCCAGAACCCCAAAGCTGCCTTGCCCAGGGCCTGAGTGGCTGCTTCTCCAATCACTTACTGCTACAAAGGTTGGGTAAGGGGCACATCCATCCCAGAGTCCCCCCATCACTCTGGATGTACCTCCTTGGACCTCTCTGTGGCACCTACAATATTAGACTTCAGTGTCTGCTGGTTCATTTGGGTATTCGTTCTGGAGTTCTCTAGTGGACACCTCCTGTGCATGGGCACACTGCCAGGAACTGTACATGGGAAGATGAGGCCTGCTGTCACCAGCCACAGTCCCAGGGCCTGGCTTTCATCCTGGCTGACTGAGGGTGGGATGCTGTGCATACTTGCCTCTGTCAGGTGCCCGGCTCAGAGCCCTACTCGGAGAGGGGTTCAATATGTATTTGTGAAAATAAATAATAAGTACTAAAATACAGTTCTGACAGGTTCTGTGTAAATAGTAATAACCATTACCATCTAATCGATTTTGATTTCGTAGCGACCCTCTAGAACAGAGTGGAAACCATAGGGTTTCCAAGGCTGTAATCTTTATGGAAGCAGACTGCCACACCTTTCTCCCTTGAAGCAGCTGGTAGGTTCGAACTGCCAGCCTTCTGGTTAGCAGCTGAGCATTTAGCCACTTCGCCACTAGGACTCCCTTATATAGTAAAAACTACCATTTATTGGGTGAGCCTCTCATATACCAAGCATGGGACTAGATTCTTTTAAATTTAATGAAAAAAAATTCTTTTTTTTACTTTTTATTTTGAAAAAAATTCAAACCTATGGAAGAGTTGCAGGAATAGTAAAATTAATTTCTGTATATCCTTCACCCGGACTCACCAACGGTTAACATTTTGCCACATTTAGTTTTTCTCTCTCTCTATCACACACACACACACATACACAACACACACATGTGCACACAACTTTATGGTCATGTTTAGTAACTGACTAATAGAAAAAGTTTTCACAAAGCATCAGATATTACAAGAACCCTTCACTTTACCCAACAGGTACATTCCTGAAGAGTTAAATAACCACAGTTCTCTAGAAGACTTCATTAGAAAGTAACCATGCACCGATTGCTTACTATATGCTAAGTGCTTTGCATGTAGTTCTTCATTTGATCTTTACACAGGTGGGATCATTACACAGGTTGTCATACCCATTTTATGGATATGAAAATTGAGTCACAGAGAGGAGAATTGACTCATTCTGGGTCAAACAGCCAGTTATTCACTGAGCTGGGATTCGAACTCCACACTTTTTGCTCCCGCTGCCCCTGCCCTTAACCACTAGGCTGACTCACTTCCCAGCATAAAGGATCCCCACAGTCCTTCTGCATCGTCGTCCAGTGGCAATTGAGAAAGCTGGGTCAAATGGCCAGAGGCTGCTCATTATCCTGCCTCCGAGGCTCCACGTCTACAGTGGCCTGGTTCAGCTGCTACAGGGTAGCCAGTGCCACTTTGGCACTCACACAAAATATGCTAATCCTGGGGCTCCACTTTAATAACAGGTCCAGCTGGTAGGAGCTTTTATTTTAGCGAAGTGTGAATGCTGTTGCCATGGAATGCAGCCTTATACCCAGGGCGCAGGAATTACGGGGAGGAGAAGCCGCTCTGGGTAGTGTTTTTCCCTTTATCCAAATTTCATTTCCCTCTGTGTGTTTCACCACTGATTTTCATTTCAGTCTGCATTGAAAACTGGCACACGAACGGCAGTTTGAGTCAGGGAGCCCAGTGCTTTATCTTCCTCACTCTCCATATGTTTACAATCTACCCCTTCTGGTAAGGGAGGGGGTATGAGATAGTTATTTTCCCACTGTGTGTGAAAATAGCATCTGAGTTGAGAGTGAAACAGGATTGGTCCAACATGCCAGATCTCAACCCCTTGTTTTCAATAGGATGGCGATCCCCAAATCGCTCCTCCGCCACTCTTAGCTCCTGTTAAAATGGATTTTAAAAATCTCTTTTAAAAAGATGGATTGTGGGATCTCTGGTAGTGTTTGGCTTGGTGTGTGCACGCATGAGGTCCCTGGCGAGCCACGTTGTGCATGGCGGTCAGGAGCCCTGACTTTGGAGCCAGCAGAGCTGGGATCTCCTTCTAACTAGCTGGGTGACCTTGGTCCAGTAACTTAACTACTCTGGCCTCAGTTTTCTCATCTGGAAATAAAGGGGAATGTATGCTTACAACACAGGGGTACTGAGTATAAAATAATGGACTTTAAAGACTGTAAAGCATAGTGCCTGGCACAGACTAACTGGTTGGTAATATAGTTGGTAATAGCAACACCTTTTCTTTCTATTGTCCCTTTGTTCTTCCCTTTTTTCCTTCCTTCCTTCCTCCCTCCCCTTATTCCTGCAGGAACGGGGTGGGGGCATGAGGATGGGGTGGTGGGTAGGGTATAAAAGACTAAAATGAGTCTAAGTAGTTCTTGTCTTCAAGTACTTCACAGCCTAGTAGAGGACATGAGATGTATATCCAAGTAGCTCCAATGGCAAGTTAGAATGTGAACATAATGATCACAGCCAATGTTGGCTCATTGCTTACTATGCATTACACGTTCCTTTTAAAGTGAGCTATGTACATGATCACATCCAATCCTCAGAACAATCCAATGGAGGAGGGGCTAGCCTTATTCCCATTTTTCGGAAGAGGAGATTGAGGTTCAGAGAGATTGGTTAACTTGTCCAAATTCAAACATCTACCAAGGGTGGGATCTGGGATTCCAAACCGGTTGTCTTAGAGCCATGAGCTTCGTCACCATTCCAGGTCATCTTCTCAGAAGAGCAGTCCAGGGGCCACAGGGTCAAGGACTAAGGTTAGTTCTTCCGGGCAGGAGGGCCAGAGACAGCTTCTCAGAGGAGAGGGTATCAGTGCCAGCCATTGAAGCCATGTAAGATTTCCTGGAGACCTATGGAAGCAGAGAACTGGGCTGGGGACCAAATTCACCAGTTAAGTGCCTACTTTTTTTTTTTTTTTTTTAACCAGTGGAAGAAAGACCCAAGGTTGGGGGTATGTTTGGGGAAACAGCCTGGCCCACACTGACTGACTCATGGAGACAGGTAGGTGCTCCCTGAAGGAGATGATGGGAGTAAGCTGAACCAGGATGTAAGTGTCACTTTAAAACTTTGTTTTCTAGGCAATGAGAAGCTACTGAGTTGTGGAATGAAAGGGAGAAAAAAGGATAAAGGGGATGACTAAATCAAAGATAGGTTTCAAATGGATCAACGACCTAAACGACCTATAAAACTCTTAGAAGGAAACATAGGGGTAAAACTTCAAGATCTTGTTTTTGACAACGGATTCTTAGATATGATATCAAAAGTACAAGCAACAAGACAGAATATTAGATAAATTGCACTCCATCAAAATGAAAAAATTTTATGTATCAAGGACTTTATCAAGAAAGTAAGGAGACAACCTACAGAATGGGAGAAAATATTTGGGAACCATATAGCTGATAAATGTTTAATATCCAGAATATATAAAGAATTCCTACAACTGAAGAACAAAAAGACAAATAATCCAATTTTTAAAATGGGCAAAGGACTTGAGTAGACATTTCTCCAAACAAAATATGCAAATGGCCAATAAGCACATGAAAAGATGCTCAGTGTCTTTAGTCATTAGGGAAATGGAAATCAAAACCATGATAAAATGCCACTTCACACTCACTTCATCTATGGTTATTATTAGAAAAATGGAAAATAAGTGTTGGCAAGGATGTGGAGAAATTGGAAGCCTTGTGCGTTGCTGGTGGGAATGCAAAATGGTGTAATCACTGTGGAAAACAGTTTGATGATTTCTCAAAAAGTTAAACATAGAATTACAATATGACCCAGCAATTCCACTCCTAAGTATATACCCAAGACTTGAAAGCAGGCACTCAAATAGATACTTGCACACCAGTGTTCACTGCAGCATTGTTCACAAAAGCCAAAAGGTGAAAACAACCCACTGCCCATACACAGATGAATCAATAAACTAAACGTGGTACACACACGATGGAATACTATTCCTCTGTAAAGAAAAGTGAAGTTCTGATACATGCTACCACATGGATGAACCTTGAAAACATTATACTGAGTGAAATAAGTCAGTCATAAATGGACAAATAATGTATGATAGCACTTACATGAAATATCTAGAATAGGCAAATGCATAGAGACCGAAGTTTATCAGTTATCAAGGGCTAGGCTAAGAGGGAATGAGGATGTATTGCTAAGGGGCACTGAATTTCTGAAAAACTTTTGGACATGGGGAGTGGTGATGTAGCACAACACGGTGGATGTAATTGATGTCATTGAATGATAAATGTAAAAATGGTTAAAATGGTAAAATTTTTGTAATATATGTTTTATCACAATAAAATTTAAAAAAAAATTTTTTTTTCAAGAAGTAAACTCTCCTCTGAAGGTCTTTGCATGTATCACCTTTTTGTTCATTGGACAAGTCTTTGAACTATAAATTCTTTTTCCATCTCCCCATCTAAAGCATAAGCTCACTGAGGTCAAGTGCAGGCCCATATTGCTTGGGTACTCATAGGGGCTCTCAGGGTCATACCTGTTTGATGATCAGGTGTTGCTTGGTGGTGTCAATACCACCCCGATCCTTGTCACCCGGCCCTCTGGTCTTTGATGGCTTGTCTCCTTTATTCCTCTTTCTCCCCCTTCTCCTCTTGAAATCATGAGGCATGTCGGAAGTGTGATGAGAGAGCCCCCGGGTTGGATGTGGCAGACACAGGGCTGTGCACAATGGTGTTTTGTCTTCTTTGTGCCCCTTTACCTGCTGTGGGTACTCCAGGCAGAATGGGAGCGCTCAGACAGACTGTTTTGATTAAACACAGGCCTCTCCTTTTCTTTTCAGAGCCTGAGAATATATTTCAGAGTTGTGATTGTCAGGCTCTGCGTGTGTACACGGGAAGAGTTGACAGTTGAGACAATTCTATCCAGGAGAGAGAGAACACAATCGCACATGCTAGCAAGAACTAGAAGGAAATTTGACTTAAACATTCCAATTAGCAACTCTGCTGATCCTATTAATCCACTAATTACTCAGCTTTACCTGTGTGCTCAGGAGCCATCTAAAATCAACAGCGTCGTATTCCTTTTCTTACTTGTGGCTTGTTCGTTAATTCAACTAGCAAACATTTATTAAGCACCTACTATGGGCTAGGCAGCCCTGGTGGCACAGTGATTAAGAGTTCGGCTGCTACCCCAAAGGTCGGCAGTTCAAATCCACCAGCTGCTCCTTGGAAACCCTAAGAGGCAGTTCTACTCTGTCCTATAGGTTCACTATGAGTTGTAATTGACTCAATGGCAATGGGTTTTATGGGCTTGGCAGAGCCCAGGTAGCTCAGTGGTTAAGAGCTCAGCTGCTAACCTAAAGGTCGGCAGTTTGAATCTACCAGCTGCTCCTTGGAAACCCTGTGGGGCAGTTCTACTCTGTTCTACAGGGTCGCCATGAGGCAAAATCGTCTTGACGGCAACACGTATGGGCTAAGCACTGGAAAGTCTTTATTGAACCAGATGGGCAAAGCCTTCCCACATACAGTCCAGTGGGGGTATGGGAAAGAGGCACCAAAAAAAAAAAAAAAAAACAAAAACAAAGCAAAATCTGTTGCTATAGGGTCAAATCTGACTCATAGTGACCGTGTAGGACAGGGTTGAACTGCCCCATAGGGTTTCCAAGGCTGTAAATCTTTGCAGAAGCAGACTGCCACATCTTTCTCCTGCAGAGCAGAGCAGCTGGCGGGTTTGAAGTGCTGACCTTTCGGTTAGCAGCCCAGCACTTAGCCACTGCACCACCAGGGCTCCAAAGGGACACCAGTAACCAGGAAATCATAGTAAGGTGTGAGGAGGGCTCTGTATGCTTCACAGAGTTCTTGGGCCCTTCACTGTAGCCCCCATATGACCGTCTGCCTCCCCATCAGTCTGAGTTTCATGAGGGTAGAAATATATCCGTCCTGTTCACTGTCATTCCCCGAGATAAACCACATGCAAGAGCCTTAATGAGTACTTGCTAGAGGGATTGTTCTTGTTGTTAGCTGCCATCGAGTCACGGCTACCCCATGCGCAACAGAATGAAACGTTGCCTCATCCTGAGTCACCCCCATAATCGTTTTTGGATCAGATCCTTGTGGTCCATAGGTTTTCATTGGCTGATTTTCAGAAGTAGATCTCCAGGCCTTTCTTCCTATTCCGTCTTAGTCTGGAAGCTCTGCTAAAACCTGTTGAGTGTCATAGCAGCACGCAAGCCTCCACCAATAGACAGGTGGAATCTGCACATGAGCTGCATTGACCAGGCATCAAACCCAGGTACCCTACATAGGAGGTGAGAATTCTACCACTGAACCAGATATAGCTAATGGTCAGCCGTGTGCATTAACAGCCCCCTTTAACGCTGTGTAGGTGCTCTCCTTATCTCCTTTTGTAGATGAGGGAACTCAGAGAGGTAAAGTTACTCACAGCAAGCCACCCAGCTAATGAGTGGCAAAGTGAGGAATCAAACAAGGTCTCTTTCAAGGTCTCACTCACCCCCCCCCCCCACATAGACACCTTTCTTCCCAAGCCAGATCTTCTATCAGCACCCGCTGCCCTCTCAACAGCCTGAGGCAGGTGCAGTCTGGGTGAGGAAGGGCAGGTGTGAAGGAGGAAGGAGAGAGGGCACTCTGGAGTCAAGAATATCTAACATGTTCAGTCTCTGAATCTTGTGATGCTGAAACGCAAGAGCCCCCTGACTCAGCAGGATGTTAATGACCCTGGCCAGTCCTCGGAGGGCAGCTCTGTCCGGGATGAGGAGAACAGCAGGGCTGTATCCACCTTCCCTGAGACCCGTGACAGCTCACACACCGCCTGTACTCACCTCGTCTGTCTCCCTCCATGGGCTGGAAGCACCTTGGAGCAGATACTGGTCTATGTCTCCAGCCCCTAACAGAGAGCTCAGCACACAGTAGGCGCTCAATAAATAATTGTTGAGCAAATGAATGAATGGAAAGATGGATAAATAAATTGACCTTCAAACCTTCTAGAAATACTGCTACCGGTTCCTCTCCTCAATTTATCATCTGAGTAATTGCACATAGTATGTGCTCAATAAATGTATGTGGCTTGGCTCACGTTTAACACTGCCCCCAATTAAAAGCATTTCCCAAGCATTTATTTTTGTCTGGTATGGTTCTGGGTTCTCTATGGAGTGGACAGAGTCTCATCTCCCCTTCACCTCAGTTCTCTCCCTGGCCAAGCCCACCCACCACTCCATATCTTATAACCAGGGAGGATAGTGGTTTCTGCTTATGGAGGACAGAGCTCTCCTCTGGCTGTCCTTGCCTGCTCTTTCTCTCAAACCGACTCTAGAAGGGGAGAGCACAGGTTCAGAGAGGCCACACTGTCAGCAAGAGGAGGCTTCTTTGTGGATGGGTGCTACACTCTGAGTCACCAGCAGGACCAGAAGTCACCTTCCAGCCTTACTGGGCCTAAGTGGTTCCAGTCTCACTCTTGGATGCTGATGATGCTGCTGCTTGGTACGTGTATGACCTTTCAGCTACAAGAGGAGAGCTCCCCACAGGGTACCCTAAAAGTATTTCTAGAGCACACGTTGCCCAAAATAATAATAATAATAAAATAAATTCTTCTGAGGCGCAGACTTCTGTGTAGCTGGGCCTTGCCATCTCTGGATTCCCCTGCGACTGCCCTCCTCGCTCCTGGGGCTTCACCTGTGCTGTGAATGTGATGTGTTAATGTCAGGCTTCTAACAAGCCTGCTCTTGGCGCGTGTCTCTCTTCTCTTTAGGGAGTTGTCATTCTGTTGATGGTTCAGGGAAACATTTGTATTGCGTGAGCTCAGACTCCTGCATCAAGAAAGGACTAGAAGGCCAATGGTTCATCTTAAAATGTTAGAGCTGGAAAGAACCTCAGATAGCACCCAGTTCAGCTCCCTCACTTGATAGATAAAAACCTTGAGGCCTGGAGGGGGAGAGAGAGGACCCAGCCAGGGTCCCAAAGCTTAGAGGGGCAGACTGGGGTGAGAAACTTGATCAAGTCGGTGTGGGGATGGTGGTGGCGGGTGATCAAGGACACCGGCATTGGAGTCAGACAGGTCTAGGCTTGAATCCTGGTGTATTACTCTGAGTAGTTGTTTTATCTCTCTAAGCCTCAGTTTCCCTATCTGTAAGGTCAGTAGCATACAGCAGGTGGGGGCAAATAAGAGCACCTGCCCCAGGCTCTGGCACACAGTCTGTTATCCGTTGATCGTATTTTATTTTTTAAAGAAACCCCAGCTGTCCGCCTACACCCTATTGCCAAGAGTGGCTGCATTGTATGAGCCAACTGTGAGCATAAGAATCGGTGGTGGATGGGGGGCTGGAGGAGAGAGGGGTCACCATTCTGGCTTCACAGTGGAGGGGTAGTTTAAGCTGGTTCAGAAAATGAATTAATTTGGATAGAAAGACAGGGGCGCATCGCCGTACTTGGCATGAGATTATACTTCCTTTGGCTTTTGAGGGTGCCCTGGTTGAGCAGTATCATGAGTTCAAAGCCAAAAGTGGCATTTCCGCTTTGAGGTAGGGTGAGTACTTCCTGTCGCTGGAGGCCCAGAGGGCTTCTCTGGGAAAAGGGAGGATCTTCTGCTCTGACTGGGGACAGACTATCCAGGGTCAAGGGTCAACCTCCTCCTGGCAGCCTAATCACACTGGAGCCTACAAACCCTTCTGTGAGCACTCTAAAAACATTCCGTTATTAAATCCTTGCAACAACCCTGCAAAGTGGGTACTACTATGATCCCCATTGTACAAACAGAAAATTGAGCTGCAAAGGTGTGTGTGCCAAGGAAACAAGAGGCAGCACGGGTAATGGTGTCACTAGGGTAGGTGTCACCCCTCCATGGACCTTCTCCCGTACCAGACCATACAGAATCCTCAGTAATGTTTTTTGTACTAATGTTACTCGTAAATAGTAATTGCCTTATATCACCCCTTTAATTACCACTTCATTCTCAAAAAAGTTATTGATACAGGTTCACAAATACTAATTACACAACATTGTAGCTAAAAACCAGAAATTTGATAAAATTGTTGTAAAAACACCAGCAGCAACGAAAACAACAGCACGTGCTTGTTGTAGTGCCTGCAGACAAAACCACGTGATTTAGAGGGTCATTGTAATTGGTTAACAATGACAACTCTGAGTACAGCGCATTAGAAGGTTCAAAAAGTAAATTAGCATAGAGTCCTAGCCTTGTAGGTATATTGATACTGTAAGCTGGGCTTATAGAAAAACAAATTTTTGTTGTTATAGCTAACTAGAGGGATATGTTTATAAAAAATAATACATTTCTGCTGAAACACTGCACAAAAATTTTATAGACAGTCATTTTGGCCTCATCCCCTCTGACAATGTCAGCTGGTGCAGTCCGCACCCCTCACGCCTCCCTAGTGACGTCACTGAGCATGGGGACTCTAAATCCAGGCTGTCAGATTCTGGAGCCAAGCTTGTAGCCTCCAGTCTTCCAGCAAATGTGGTCAAAGATCCTCCCACAGCCTGTCTGAGGACTGAGCCTGGGCCGTCAGTGCTTCCCCAGTTACCACACACAGGTGCTGGGCACAGGACCTTGGAGGCCCCATAAGGTCTTCCGAAGCAGTAGAAGGAGTTGGGTTGTTAGAGCTATGAAGAGGGTCCCTGATGAGCCCCACTGGGCAGGGAGAGGGGAAAGGGGCGAGTCTTGGAAAATTTGAATTTAGGCATCAGGAGGGTCAAGAAGAGAGAAACCCGATCTGGAGCTTTTGTTTTTCCAGATTAAAAAAAAAAAAAGAAATCCTGGGAGTGAGTCCTCCATTGTGTGGGATGTTAGATGCCAAGTCCTTCCAACTCTCAGGTGACATAAAAAGCAAAACGTTCCATCAACTGACCAGCCAGCTCACTCGTTCCCTGCCCTACACACATCTGCATTTGCTCAACCAATAGTGAAATGGAAGAAGAAGCGTGGGGACTGGCAGGAGACCCAACAAGGAATCCCAGGGCAAAGACCAAAGCCTTATAAGGGAAGTTGGAGGAACCCTTCCAGGAGTAGGCGC
This sequence comes from Dugong dugon, assembly GCA_030035585.1. Classification (NCBI taxonomy): domain Eukaryota; kingdom Metazoa; phylum Chordata; class Mammalia; order Sirenia; family Dugongidae; genus Dugong; species Dugong dugon. Next base: position 76,797,130 of record CM057471.1, read on the forward strand.
AGGCAGGTTAAGCGTGGACACTCTAAGGGTCGCAGGTGACACTGGTAAAGTCAGTAGAGCCAGGGAGCAGTGGCAGCTGCGATCTGTCCCCATCCATCAGGCCAAGTGCCATTAAACAAGAAATCGAAGCTGGTTCCCAAGATGAAGAGTCGAACTTTGTGAGTGATGGTACCTGCAGCATTCTAGGGAGCCCTGACTCTGAGGCTCTGCTCTGAGCAGAACAGACTGAACCGGGAGAGGGAGGAGGACAAGGGAGGAGAGGGACACTGTCTCAGAAGAAGCCAGAATTTCCAAAAATCACGGGCAATGGGCTGTTTGGGGAAGTATCACAGAGTGCCCTTCCGGTAGGAGACAGAACAGAGGCAAGGACCAAGGGTAGCAGGCTTCTTACAATGCAGCGTTTTGAGTGGTGAAGTTTGTACGCCAAGGCGGCCTCGCAGTCTCCAATTTAATGAGGAAATTGTTGAATGCAACACGGCATGAGTGTGTGCTTGTTTGTGTGTGTGTGTGTGTGTGTGTGTGTGTGTGTAAGACAGAAAGAGAGAGAGCTGGAAAGAGGTAGTAAGAGGGAATGCCTTTCTCTTTATTCATTTCTCTGGGTGTGAGTGGGTTGACATTCTGAATTTCCGACTGCATTTCGTTAGAGGGGAGTTGGCTCCTAGCTTGCCCACGTGTGGTCGGATGTATGCACAGGACTTTGCATGTTTACATGTGGTGCTCTTGGGCTGGGACCTTTGTGGGCTCTCCTTCTATGATGCTAATGATCAGGAGACTTGGAGTAGGGGCAGAGTGGGCGTGTTGTTCTCAGGCCACTCCAGGGTAGGCTTACCTGGGGAGCGAGAGGGAGAGCGCTGAGGCAGGGAGCAGGTATTTCTATAACTGGGTCAATTATTTTGTGATCAGCACATGTCTGAGAGGAAGGCCACATCTGCTGCCTCGTCCTAGAGGCCCAGATCACCTGCTTGGTAAGGAAGAAAAATGTTTTCTTTTAGGTGAAGCATCATGGGGCAGGGTGGGGGCTGCGGGAGGGGGAGGCGGCTTCCTGGAGCTGATAATGCGTTTTCCCTTCTGATTGCCACATTTTTTCAATTCCTTCGCTCCTTGCCAGGTGCATCTTCCCCACTCCTCACTGGCGCCCCGGCAGGCAGCCCTGTTAGAAGCCTGCACACCTGGTGGGAGGGTGGGGAGGGTTGTGAAGGATTCCACAGCTGGGGATGTGTGGCTCCTTCCACATCCCGCTCCCCATCCTGAGAGTTGGGAGAAACATTCCCTTTCCTGAGAGCTGGAGAGGCGTTGAAGAGTGGGGGTGGGGATTCAGCCTCCCGAGAGCTGATTCAAAACCTCTGTTTTGTGAGAGGTGCCACTGGGCTTGGAGGAGAGCTGGAGCTGGTACCTGCTTTGTGTTTCAGGCTCAAGGGACAGGTGAGGCCTTTTAGAGAAATCTTCTCTGCTAGGTCACAGGCTCCTAAAGGACTTTAGACCTCCCTTCACTGAACAGAGGGCCTGGCTCAAGGAGACTCTCCATGAATGTGAATAGTAATTAATTGAGAGAACATTTATTGAGCACTTACTATTTGCCAGGCAGACCCTGTGCTGAATGATTCCCACACATTTTCTCAGTGAGTCCTCCCAACACCGCAGGAGGTAGGTGCTATTATTATCCCCACTTGATGGATGAAGAAACTGAGGCTCAGAGAGGTGGAGGAGCTGGGAGTTGAGGTTTGGTCACCCCAGAGCCTGGGTGTTGTTATTGCTGACTCTCACAGTTTGCACTTTCCTTGCCCCTATCCTGGTAGCTCCAACTTGCCCCTGCAGTTAACTTCCGTTTATCTGGTCTTTTACAACAATGCTGCCAGGCAGGCAGACTCCCCCACGGCCTACACACACACACTCTCACACTCACACCCTCTCACACTCACACACCTTGTACTTCATCGCCAGATTGAACCAGGTGTCTGGTACATAGTAGGTGCTTAGGAAATGTTGGTGAGGTGCACAGGTAGCTTGTGTCTGCAATGTGGAATGTCCCCCTAGACTTGCCATACCGTGAAGGCAAGGACTCTGTGGACTTGTTACCATTTCTTTCCCAGGGCCCGGCTGGGTGCTGGCATGAAGTAGGTCCTTAGTGGATAGCATAGAGTCACCTGCAGGGAGATGTCCCCTGAGATCAGAGTTGGCAGTGCCAGGGTAGTTACCAGGCCCTGCTGAGATAGAGGGGTCCAGTGCCCCCAACCCCAAGACTAAGACCCAAGGAATCCCCAGAGACTCTGGAATTATAGGAGCGAGCAGCAGTGGGTCCTGCCTCTGGGGCCTCTGGACCAAAGACCTGCTGCCTGCTGAGGGCGCTGGTCCCTGGGAGGCCACAGGCTTCCTCCTCCAAGCAGCCCTGTTCCCAAAGGAGCCAAGCAGCAACACCTGGAGGAGGATGGGCTCTTCCTCTTGAGCTGAGCCTCATTGGGGTCCTCTCCGTGACACGCTGCCTGGATCTCCGGAAGCAGACACTCCCAAGGGGACCCACAGAGGGGAGAGATCCCAGCTGGGCTTCCGATTTCTGGGGAAAGGGTCTTAACAGACAACGGCAGGGTGACCCAGTGGCGTTTCCACCCATTCAACAGAGCCTGTCCTAACTTCCCAGGTGCTTGCTTGCTGTGTGCCCTGAAGAAGGCACTGAACCCATCCAAGTCCCCATGTCTTCTGTTGACAAATGAGGACGGTGATGCCAGTTCCCTCCCAGGGTCGTTGGGAAGAACCCAATAGTGAAGAAAACAAATCCGGAATAATAAGCTTTAAGACAGAGATGGCACATTAGCACAGTGAAGAGCCCAGCCATGAAATCAGAGAGGCCTGCATTCAAAAACTGGCTCTGCTGTTGTCTTACTGAATAACACAGAGCAAATTCCTTAACCTCAGTATTCTCATCTGAACAACGGGGAGAATAATAGTGTCTCTCCCTAGGTGGTGGTAGAGTAGAAATGTGAAAGCCTCAGTAAACTACTATGCATCGTGCCTGGTCCTCGTGTGTAATACTAATGCAAGAGCCACCTTGGGTTAAGCACTTTCTAAAAACCAGACAGGTCTCAAGCATTAACTCATTAAATGCTCCAACCAAGCCTAGGCCCTGGCTACTGTTGTTATCCCCATTTTCCAGAGGAGGCAACTGAGAGTTATCAAGGTGAATCCATTGCCCAAGGTCACATAGCTAGGAAATGGTCAGCAGGAAGTGAGCCCAGCACTGCTTGGCACTGAAGCCCTAAGTCCCAACCATTATTGTAGGAAGTGCTCATTTATGATCTGGAAGGAACACTCAAGGTCATCTTGATTAGCTATCCCATTTTACAGCTGAGAAAACTGAGGCTCAGAGAAGGGAAGGGATTAGCCTAGTCACAGAGCTGATGCTGATGGAATGAGGCCTAGAACTCCCACAATTACTGCTCATATTTACTGAGCACTTACTATGTGCCAGGTTCTAAGTAAGCTCAAGAGCCATCCCCTGCCACATTCTCACCATTCTCCTGGTTTACCAGACCAAGATTTGATTCTTCAAGAGACTCTCTGTCCCTTTGACCTTGAGCAGTTAAGATGCAGCTCTAAGTAGGTGGTAAGATCCTATGAACCAGTGCAGGACCGTCCAGGGATTTTAAGACATCCATGTGCCCTTACTTCCACAGCCAAGGCAGAGGCAGGGAGGAAAGACTGCATCATTGCATTAGTTGTCGCAATAAACCTTAGGAGATAGAGACTATTATGAAGTCCGTTTTTCATTTGGATAAACTGAGGCAGAGAGGGGAACTAGTTTACTTAAGGTCACACAACTAATTAGTGGGAGAAGCAGGATCCAAGCCCAGACAGTCAGGCTCTAGAGCCCTCACCCAGTGCCACTTTGCTGCACTGCCTTGCCCAGTAGCCCAGGGCCTGGGCAGACTTGTATGCCAAGAGAATGGGGTTTGCAGGGTTCCCAGGTCATAGCCACCATCAGGCAAGGAAGGGCCCAGCAGAAGTGCTCAGCAAGGAGGCCATTGCCTGTGCTGCATAACCCAGGGAGGTGGGCCTGGAGCTGGGGCTGACAACTCTATCTGCCCAAAGACCATTAGCCCCCTGCCTCTGCGTAGACAAATGTATCCAACAAAATGCAGGCAAGCAAAGAACAAGTCCTGCTTTATGTGTCTCTTGTTGTAGGCAGTGCACATCTTCGGAGATATGTGGATGAAAGGCACCATATAAAATGCAATCAATTATGAATCACCATTACTGAATTAATCACATGTATGATTAATACAGTAATAATAATTAATGGAAGTATGGTCTAGAGATTAGAGCTGAGAACTGGCAGCGAGGAGTCGAGGTGCTTCTTGCAGCCTCTGCCACTGGCTAGTGGTGTTACCTGGGGTGGGGGTGGGGTGCTGGGCTTGGGTCTTGGTCTCTCTCCCCCAGCTCCTGCCTTGGTTGCAGAAGTAAGAGCCCCAGGGATCCTTGAAATCCCTAGATGGTCCTAGGCTTGTTTACAGGATCTCACCACCTACTTCTAGCTGCATCTCAGCTGCTCAAGGTCAAGGGGACAAAGAATCTCGAAGAATCACAATCTTGGGCTGGTGAAAGAGGCAAATGGTGAGAACATGGCAGGGGGTGGCTCTTGAGCTTACACTTGTCTTTAATGAGGGATGTGTGTTCATTTCATCCGTCTGTCCTTTTGTCTGTCTGCATCAGGGTTATCCTTCTCTCAGAAATACCCAGGGGGCCTGGACCTCATTTGTTACCTCTCATTGTAAAGCTAGTAGATTATTTTTGTGTGTGTGTCCTTATAATTTCCTATTGCTCATCTAGCCCATGAATATTTCCTCATTGTGAAGGAGTCAAGCAATGCAGAAAGAATGTATATAATAAAGCATGTTCTTCCCCCTCATCTCCCCTGTTCCTGTCTTGGTGTGTTTCTTTATTACACACACACAAATCTTTTTTTAAAAAAACATAGATGGAATAAAATGGAAAGCATTGTTCTGCAGATGCTTTTTGATAGTAAATTCCACATACACCATTCAAATTAACACTGTGCAGTGAAGCCAAAATCCCACCAATGAAGACGGTGATTAGGCTGCTGGCAAGAAGGGAGCCAGAGATTATTTTGGGGGAGATTCATTAACACTTTCCTGCCCCTGGTGCTCAGCTTCTTTTCATTCCCAGGAAAAGGTCATTTGTCATAAGGTACCTTAATGACGTTTAAAAATGAATGTCCTCGGACCACCTGGTCCCTATGTGGATGGCCTCCTGTTGGTTTTCCATCTTGGAAAATGAGCACTTTATTGTTTACTTGAATGCAACACCATCTCCCAGAGGCTGCTGTGGCATGCTGTCAACAAAGGGGCTACCTTCCAGGGTAAATCCCCCCATCATGCAGATGGAGAAACTGAGGCCAACAGCAGGGAGGTGACATCCCCCAGGCCACACAGACAGTTAGGGATTGAGCCAAGAAGAGCCTTTATCCTGACTCTCAGATCAACTGCTCTTTCCACTATCCCATAAATTCCAGGGTCTGGAAATGGGGGAGGCCAGAAGACACCTTTCAGAAGAGGTTCCTGAAAAAGCCTATTGGCATCAGCTTGTTGGAGATTGGGGGAGGGAGGCTGAAGAGGCATTTTAAAAATGGTTCTACTGGCATATAGCTTTACATATGGGTCATGAAAACCATCTTGGCGATAGCAGGGAGGGCATGTCCCAGGTCCCTACACACTGTGCTTAGATAAACTACAAATAAAAGGCATCCTTCTCCAGGTCTCGCTGGCTGTTTATGACAGCATCCAGCCAGTGGTGATGAGGGAGGAGCAGGGCATTTCCAGGGGATTGATGGCCCTGCCTGGGGGGTGACAGCAGGCTGAGGGCCAACCCAGGTCATCACTCACCCTCCCAGGGAGCCCCACACAGTGCCTGCAGGCCGAATGTTTAAAAAGCAAATCGCTGAGATCTCTTCTCCTCCAAGGAGCTTCCTCTGCCTGGACGCTTTGAGGCAGAGCAGGTAACCAGGGGCTAGCATGCATCTGCTCCTCTGGACAGCCTCAGGGTGGGTGGTCCTTCTCGGATGGGAGGGATCTGAGAGCAGCAGCGCTGATGGGTGCAGATGCAGGAGGAGGCGCTCAATGGCCTTGTTTGGACACCTCCTTGGAAAAGAAAGGACTCACCATTCACATCTCACAGATGGGGAAAATGAGGCCTAGAAGCAATCTGCGCCATGCCCCAAGTTAACCAGCAAGTCAGGTGGCAGCAGAGCACTGGCTGGGAACCTGCAAGTCCTGCCTCCTAGGCCAGAGTCTTCCTTAGCCGTGTGACCTTGGGCAAGTTACTGAACATCTCTAAGCTTCATCTATAACAGGAGGATTTGCTAACAGCACTTAAGTCACGGGGGGTCGTTGGGAGGAATCAGTGAATAATGTATGTAAACTGGTTCACATGGAGTCTGGCATAAAACAAGTGTTCAATAAATGTTAAATTATTATTACTGCTGTTGTTATTAAAGCAGATGACAGTATTTAATTCTGCATTCTCTGCCTGCTTTATCACAAGATTCTAAATGTTATTAGGCAGTACAGCCCCCCTTCCAGGTTCAGGAGGAGCCAAGAGCAGGGAAGGGTGAAGGTGGAGGTAAAGGGTGTCTGTGAGATATGGACGCTGAAGTGCCAAATCTTGCTCCCATTTCTGTCACCCTCCGTGACCTTGGACTAGTCCCTCTCCGGCTCTGTCCTCAGGCCCTTTGTTCTTGATGCGTCCAAATGACAATGCTGCCTGAAAGCAGCAGTGAGAACCCACCCCAAGGAGGAGGCTGGGAGTACCCAAAAGCTACATGTCCCCCTGGGGCCCAAGGAAGCTCTGGGAACAGCCTGGGAGGCAGCCTGGCAGGAAACCTCCATGGGATTGAAGAGCCAGGGCTGCCCTGTCTTGCCAATTCAGTGGCCTCTGCCCTGGCCCCTGAAGCAGTCTTCCCACCCCTCCTTGGCTGCTTGCCAGGGCGGGAGGCCATGAGCCCCTTAGCCAGGCCCCACCTGCCCCCCTACTCTACACTCCCTGCAGAGCTGGCTTGGCTTCATCAAAAGCAGGGCCCATCAGGGTGGAGGCGGCATGTGTCAGCTGGTATTCAGGCTCTGGTTGTGCGCTCAGCTCGCTCCCCCTCCCCATCTCCCCAAATCCACCCACCCACCCCTTTACCCACTGCTTGGGGCCTTCTGGGTGGCAGTACTTCGCAGAGGGAGACAGGGGAGCAGCCTTGATCCCTTGGCTGCTGAGGGGCAGGGAGAGACTGACTCACTTGGCCCCCTCCCTGGTGCCGATGGGGCAGCCCCCACACCCATGGGCGTTGGCACGCTGGCCAACCCCTTGGGGGGGAAGAAAGCAGCAGTCCCGCGGCGCCCTTCCCACCGGCGCCTGACCCGAGCCGGCTGAGGATGCGCTCGGCGCGCAGGGACCCGCTGGCGCCCGGGCCGGGAGGAGATGTTTAGGCAGAGACCCCCTAGAGCAGGCTCGCTCCCGCGGCAGCCCGCTGAGGCCATCCTGGCCCCGGGCCCGCCGGGACGCCCCTGCTCGCGGCCCTCCTCCCCGGGCCGTGGCACGTCCTCCGAGTCTCGCAGTATTTCCTTCCTGCACCTTTAAGAAGACCGTTGCTCCGTGGTGGGATGGTGTGTTAAAGCCACACAGAGGAAGTTACGCAGCCCGGATCAGACCGAGAGATAAAAGCCCCGATGGTGATCGTGAGTGATGGCAAGAGGATTTAGCCTCGGCATTAACTTGGAGCGGAGTGCAGGGGGGCAGTGAAGCGCCCTGCCATCTGGCTCTTGCCGCGCCTGGGGGATGCCCCGGCGCCCAGAAGAGCAGCGGCGAAGCCCACCCGGGCCAGGGTCTGCCCGGTGCCCAAGCGCGAGTCCTCTCCAAGCAGCCCAGGGGGGCCAAAAAGTTTGCACTTGTTAGCGGCGACCTCCCGCTGGGCCGGGGCGGGCGATGCGGGCGGTGCGGGCTGCCCCCTCCCTTGGCCCGCGTCTCCCGGACGGCTGTGGGCGGCCCCCCCGGCAGCCGGAGGGCTCCCCAGCTCCAAACTGACGGCGGCGGCCGCGGCGGCGGCCACAGCAGCAGCGGGAGCTGCGCGGGGACGGAGCACTCGCTCGCAGCACTCCGGCCCTCGCCCCTACCCAGCTCCAGCCGGAGGGTGGGGGGAGGCGGAGCGCCAGAGGGTGGCAGTTCTCGGCCTCCCGGGTCTCCGCTCCGGGAAGCTGCTTCGAGCCGGGGTAAGGCGGGCGGGGAGAGCCGGAGAGGAGAGCGGGGAGGGGGGCAGATGCTGCAGCTTTGCCAGCCTGCTTTCATTTTTAAAGGGCTTCAGTGACCGTGCAGGCTTTCCTGTGGCCAGGAGCCACATAAAGCAGCCCAGCAAACGATCGGTTTCAAAAGTTGGTTGGTAGCCGCTGTTACTAGCAGAGGGCTGGAGCCGCCCGGAGAGGGGTGTGCGAGTGTGCATGTGTAGCAGTATCTTAAAGGAGTAGCTTATCTTTCTGGCTAGCTTTCCCCCGACCCCTGGGTCTCTTTCCATCCTTTTTTAGGGTGTGTGTGTGTACGTCCTGGGGATTTCAGCGGCAAGACTGCCTGGATATGTTTTGTTTCTGAAAAGGAAATTAACCCTTCTCTCGGCACTACTCCCCCACCCCGATTTAATCACCACTATCTAGAGCCACCTCCTTCCCATCCCTCCGCAAACTGGAATGTGTGAGTTGCACGGGGAAACTCTGGGTCTGTCAAGGCTGGAAACTTCTTTCGGTGCTGTAGAGGGCTGGGTAGGTGGAGGGGGGCGGGGGTAGGGACCGGCAAGGGGGCAGTGTGCAGTCGAGCCTCGAACCGGGTGGCGCGCAGACAGGGATAGAAGAAGAAGCGGGAAGGCGGGAAGGAGAAGAGGACGGAAAGCTCAAGGGGTCTGCCCGCTCCGGAGTAAGTTGCCTGGCCGGGAGGCAGGGGGGGGGCGGCGGCCGCCGGGTCGCTGCTGGCAGCGACGCGAGGAAATAGGATACATACAACTAATTCCCAGGCGCTTTCCTCGGTGTCTTCTAATTAAGAGAGGCGGTGCCAAATGAGGGGGCACCCTCGGTGCGGGCTGGAGCTTTATTAAAGGCGTAATTATTAATTGCTCTCGTGGCTTGCACACAACTTTGGAAAAAGCAAAAAGCAGCGGCGGGGTTGCCCATACATTCTTGCGCAATGCACGCAGTTTGTAACCTTCCCTAAGCGCAGACTCTACCCCAGCCCCTTGGCGTCTCCGGCCGCCCTCCCCGGCCGGTCTTCCGGGGCCCACCCTCGCGGCCTCAGCCACCCCGCTGAGACCTTCTCCCCGCGCCCAGCCTCCCGCGCCCAGCTTTCCCTGGCTCCCCGCTATCCTGCTCAGCTCCCCCGCCGCTGAGAGGGCGTCGGGGGCGCCAGGGGCGGGAAAAGGAAATCGGTTCGGACGCGGGAGGCACTGGTGCCACTGGAACGGGGATGCCTGCTGGGCTGGGGGTGAGCGCTGGACATTTCCAGGACCCGACCCATGGCGAGGGGCGGGAAGGTGACCTCGGTCCGCATGGGCTCCCCTTTCCCTCTTCGTCACCCCCCAGCAGATTTTACTCCCCTTTGCGGCCCCCGCTGGGGAGAGAGAAGGAACCTCATGGTGGGTTGGGTCCCCCGAGATTCCCCCAGCGCCCCCCCCCCCCAAATCCCCGGAGGCTCCGCACTGGCGCCCGCCGCGGCAAGTGTCCCGCATGGCGAGGGCGCAGCCGGCAACTCTGAGAGGCGTTTGCTCGCGAGCCCAGCCAGCTCCAATAGGCGCTAATTCAATAAGACAGAGAAATCTGAGTTCAGAAATCTTGATAAAATCTAATTTTCGGGTTTTAATACCCTGGCTATCAGCCCCCCTCGGTTCCTGAGGACTCTTAAAAGAAAATAAATCGCATTGATTCTATTTGTTTCTGGGAGCTGCAGTTTCTTAATAATATCAGGTGAAGATTTATTTTCCAAGGAGAAAACAATCCACCGGGATACAACCTCTAACTCGTGAATTTCCCCCGCTGGCTTCCCACTCCCTGCTTTCCGTCTCATTATTCCGGGGACTCTTGAGTCCCCCCCCCCCTTTTTTTTCTTTTTGGCAAAAACCAACTGTAATATTCGCATGTTGAGCTCATAATTCTCCCTACGATGCCAGCAACGCCCAATTGATTGAGTGGTTGTAAACACGGTTTTTTCCGCTGGCAGATTTTGTTGTTGTTGGCTTTACCCCCCCACCCCCCACAAATTTTCCAGGGAATGCGCGGCATTTAAGCCAACAGAACTGCAAAGCAATTAATAGATCTGCGCGACGCGCAGCTCGCCCGGGCCTCACTGCCTTGCCGCCTCCCCTCGCCCGGCCCGCGTCCAGCGCCTTCCAAGCCCGGAGCAGCGGCTGGTCCTGCAGATGAAGGAGACCCGCAGCTTGGTCCTCCCTGCGAGCCGCAGCCCCGCGCCCTGGTTGTCCCCAGGCGTCAGGAGCTCCCTACCTGTTAGTGAACAGTTGGGAGTCCGCGGCTGGAAGAATTAATTAGGGACGTGCTGTTTTCTGGGCAGCACAGAACTCGGGTAGAACCATCCAAACCTTAGCCGGCAGAGCTATATTATTTTTACTACATTTTCTCAGGCTATAAAAATAGACGCTAGGCGGGTTCTTTCTGAGAGTTATCTAGCAAGGCAGTGCGTTCAAGGCCGGGCAGGCTCTAAAAAACGGGTTTCTTTGTAAACAACCAGAGGTGAGGTGTGAAAATGTGGTCCCCGTGGGCTCCTCATCCATCTCCATCAGTAGCCCTTCAGCCAGACAGAGGGGCACGGCTGCCTTAATACAGATATATGAATCCCCCGGCTTGTGGCCACGGGGGACAGCGGCTAGGGGCTTCTCCCAGAGCTGAGGTGCTGCATGCCAGCCCTGGCCAGGCAGAGGCCGCTGCTCGGTTTGTCATTTTTAGCAGGAGCCTGTTTGTGTCTGGGTGGAGAATGGGGTTTCCGGGAAACGTAGTTAACTCTTCAGGGACTTTCCATTTACAATGGCTGAAGAGGATGTCAGGTGAGAGAGTCAGACTGAGGTTCAGCACCAATGCCGGACCGGGTTTGGGAATTTAAATGCAATAATTATAGGCATAATAACCAGAGTAATTAATAATGTAGGTACACATCTGCTGTGACTCATTGCAATAACGTTTGCCCCACTGGCCGGTATTTTTGGCCGGGATCCCATGCTGGTCTTGGACTTGAATTCTCCTGGTGATGTATCAAGTGTCTGGGAACACCACTTTAGTGGAGTCATGCATTTGACAATGTAACATTCATATGAGTTATGTCTATTTGGGCTTTTAAATAATTTCCAGTAGCTTAAAATAGTAAAACAATAATCATAACAGTGATCCATTTGCAAGCATAGCCTCTGAGGATGCTTGCAAAATTTTCAGCCTTGGTCAGAAAAATCTAATATGAGAAAACATTGTCACTCCTGTGAAAAGCTTCACCATCCCTAGCTTTTTATGCTGAAAAGATATTTTTTTCCTTTTCAGGTTGTGCCTGTATTTGGGGAGACATTTATCTGCACCTGGTTCTTAATTGTTGGTCTCTACGTGGACCACTCTGTTTATCTGCACCCCTCGTTACAGTCTCGTTTGTGCCTTTAACTGCTGTGACATTTTGACTTGTCAGTCATGGTATTTTAGAGCAACTATTATGTCTTGGCTTCTGGGGATGCTTTAGAAAGTCGCTGACCCCAGAATGGGGGTACGTCTGCTGACCTTACACCCCCAGAAAAGATGCAAAAATCCATCACTTTTTAAGTAATATGCTCAATCTCCAAATGTGTGACTCCAATATTAATAAAAATAACTCGGTTTTCTCAGGAAACCTTGCTAATGCAACCTCATTTTTTGCACATTTTGCCAGAGAGCTTTTGTTCTTATACATCTTTATTCCCCCCCCCTTCTTTTTTTAAATTTGTTGCAGGTGTTGTTGCTAATGAGCTCTCTCTCCTCCCCTCTTACAATGAAAGACAAGCCTGGATGGATTGAGAGCTGAAGCCCCAGAAACTCCACAGTAAGTTGCCGATGGTTACCAGCCAAGGTCAGTGGCCCCATTAGTGCCTATCCGCGCCAAAGTAGAGCCAAACAACCTTCTCCCCAGTTAACGCCTCAGTAGCGTTTGTATTTTTCAGTCCGGTGGCACAATTGTTGTTACTTTCAACTCATATGAAAAGAAATCTCTTTTATTGGCCTGAGACGCCAAGTCCAGTCCCAAAGAGGAACACGTTTCCTGCTAACATGTACCCCCTCCTGATTTGATTTTATCTTTACAATGCAGGCCGGAGGGTTGTTTTACAGTTGTGTTGAGCACATCACACATTAAGGGCCCTTTAAAGACCTGGATTGATTGGAAGGACAAAAATTAAAAGCAATCTGATCTGGCCTCATGTCAGATCCCTGCGACTTTTCTCCGTATCCCATTTCCACCCACTGCCACAGTTTGAGCGTCTGCTTGATTTGATCAGACTCACTTCTGGGAGAGGTGTAATGCCAAGGTTAGGAGGACGCCAAGTTATGGGCAACTTTTTGATCTGCCCATCAGCAGTCTGAGAAACGCTGGCTCTGAATTTTCTGTATCAGCCTTTTGGAAAAAGCAAGTTCCTTGCTGTTCTGCAAACCTGCAGTGCTCAAGTCCCTGGTATATCCTGGCCACCATTGCTCGGTAGATGTGGCATTTCCATGCTGAGGCTGCAAGTTGCTGCCTCTCCAGGGCCTCTCGGGGCCACGCCCCTGCGGACCTCGCAGTCATGCTGCACCTGCTGGCTCTCTTCCTGCACTGCCTCCCTCTGGCCTCTGGGGACTACGACATCTGCAAATCCTGGGTGACCACCGATGAGGGCCCCACCTGGGAGTTCTACGCCTGCCAGCCCAAGGTGATGCGCCTGAAGGACTACGTCAAAGTGAAGGTGGAGCCCTCGGGCATCACGTGCGGAGACCCACCTGAGAGGTTCTGCTCCCATGTAAGTCAGCCCATTGTTGTTCTGTTGGCCCTTGTCCAAGAGGGAGGGAGCCTGGGACAGCCCCTTGGGATGGATGAACAGAGTGGGAGGGTCAAGATGGAAAGCTGACTTGGATTGGGACCAGGTTTTTGTCCCATCTTGGAATTGTGCCAGTGTAAAGGCCACCCCCAAAGGACTCTGGGGTCACGCTACATTGTTCTCTGGGGTGGGGACATTCTCAGCCAGCTGAACATCAGAACGACCATGGTAATCACATTTCCACAGTCTTGCAAATAAGCCCTGCTTTCCTTGGTAGGAAATGAGCCGCCCTGGGCAAACGAATGAGGTACTATTTGCCATGTTGCACTCCAACCTTCCTCTGTTGATCCATTCTGTGGCACAACCTCCTACCCCACCCAATCCAATCCAACCAAAAGCATTTCGAGGCCAAGGTGCACCAAGCACTGAGCTGGCACTTTGCAGTGGAAGGTTTGATGGGAGCACAGAGGGTAATCGTCGGGGAGGAAGGTGAGGATGAAGCCAGAATGGACAATGAGGCTGGGGCCCTTTCCAGTTCCATCCTTGGGTGGGACCACCACTATTACTGGATAAGTCAGGGGAGAGGCAGACATTCCAATGTTGTCATTTGAGTCCCTGAGTTACACAAGGATGGGGTTTTAGAGCCACTCAAGTGGCACTCAAGTCATACGAACAGCAACAGTAACAGCAGGGATCACTTAATGTGAGCTCCATGTGTGGGGGCTAAGAGCTTGATACATGTCATTCCATTGAGTCCTCACCTCAGCTCAGCCAGGCTGATTCTGTGTTGCATACTGTGGGCTCTTGATCAGTGGTATCTCCAAGTCTCTGTCCCCTCACTTATAAAATAGTGACACTCATAGTGCACACTCATAGGGTCATTGTAGTGCTCAGAATAGGGTCTGGCACAGAGCAAGTGCCCCATAGGTGTTAGCCATTGTCATTCCCGTCTTATAGATGGGGAAACTAAGGCAACAGGCATGAAGGCACTTGCCCAAGCTCACACACTAGGAAGTAGTGAAGCTGTGATTCAAGCTTAGCGTGTCTGGTTCCAAAGTCACTAAGTTCAACTGCTTCCAGAGGGCTGCCTTGCTATTGGGCATTGCTCTGGAGGCTCCATGCCTGGCAGGAGGCTGGGCAGGGCAATCAGGCTTCAGGAGCTGTTGGCGGGGTGGGGGGGTGGAGTGGGGTGGGGGAGTGGTCACTGGTACTCTGGCCTTCCCTTGGGGAAGCCTCCAGCTCTCCAGGTTTATGGTGAGGCCTTTGCGGTGCATCTACCCCGGGCTCCTGAAGACTCCTAGATCCCATGGGGAAGCTTCCATCACATCATAGCGCAGTCAGCCAGGAAGATGTGTTACATTTACATTCATCAGCAGAGATAAGGCTGTCACTCTGGATGTTGGCTGGGCTGCCAGGAAGCTACCTAGGGAGAGAAGGAAGGAGCTAGAGGGAAGGGACAGCACAGGGCTGGGAGCCAGGGGCTGAATCATCTGTGGAGATTACTGCACTGGGACCACAGGCTCTCACTTTCCCAGCTCAGGGGCAAGCCCAGGATGGGAGCCTTGTTCTATTCTGCATCTCAGGCCAGCTGTCCACACCCTCCTGGGCAGTCAACTTCTGCCTTTCATATTGAAAGTCTTAACCGTATTTTTTTTTTTTTCTCTTAAATATTAAGCATTATCTTTTTTGGTGTTCTGAGGGAGGGCAAGGCAGGGCAGCTAAATCAGAATACCCACTAATTCACTGGGCCAGCTTCACGGCAAGGGCTTGAGAAGTGGAGATGACCATCTAATGCAGGTCCGAGGCCCTCTCGTGCCAAAGCCTTCTCAGGATGCCCTTGACCCTGGACCTGGCCATGCCCCCACCCTCAGACAGAGCCCAGGCAGGTGTCCACAGAGCCCTGGAGTCTAGGAAGGGCTCCTTTCTTCCCTCCTAGGAAGACAAGTGAGGGGGACAGAGGAGAAAGAACAGCATCTTCAAGATCTTCCTAGATAGGTCCTCAATGTCTCGCCACCTGTTTGTTGGATTTAAATATTTCATTATGGGCTGCCATCCAGCCCTGCTTTGACTGCAGATGCGCAGCCGGGAAGGATAGGAATGCCTGCCTCGACAGGTGGAGGGCAGCCTTTTAAGGGACTGGATTCTGCAGGGAAGAGGGATCACATCCAGAGGGACCTGGATTCAAACCCTGGTGCTGCCATTTATTGCGATTTCCCTTGAGCAGGTCTTTCTGTGTGTGTTTCATTGAAGCATCTTACGATGCTCTGAGGTTGGCCCTATGCTAATCCCATTTTAGGGATTAGAAAGGGTTGGCTAAATCCTGCCAAGGTCACTCAGTTTTAGACTCAGCAGAGCCAGGCAGGGAACATGTCTGTGGCAGAGGCCAGGGCTTACCTACCAGGCTGCACGGCCTCCCTCTCTGAGCTTCTGACTCTGCTGAGTCTTAGCGTCTTCATATGTAAAGCAGAGATACTTGCGTCTGAGTGTCCCAGTGCTGATGGGAGGGTGTGGCCCCGCCACGTGGGTCGTGGGCATCACCAGGGCTGGTGCTTAAGTTGTACTAGCTGTTACTCACTTCTTATATTACTCACTCAGTGGTTTCTCTAGCTTTTCTTCTTTCTGGAGTTCTTTTTCCCTCTTCAGCCTTTAGGACACCACACCCTGTATTTCTAGTCTCTGGGCAGTAGGCAGTACATGCTCGGAAAGCTTAAACTCTTCCGGCCACAACCCATCAGGAAGTTGGATGACCACCAGGGGGCGCCCTAATGGTGGCCAGCCCTCCCACTGCCCCCTTAGCCTTGCAATCGCCCCATCCTTGTCACTGTTCCCCTGACCCCTCTACCAGCCCTTCCCCAGGCCTGTCCCACAGTAGGCACTGGGCTTGTCCCCATAGAGAATAGGAGCATGAGCCCTAGAGTACCCCAGGGTCGGCTGCCCTTTTTGGGGCTCAGGGTGCGACCCTCTCTCTCCCCAGGCTTGCTGTCCTTCGGCAAGGCCACCTAACAACTGAATTGTAAATTCCAACCTGGTGAAGAAGGGGAGGGGGAAGGAAGAGAAGATAAATGAATAAATAAAAACCTATTGGCTCTAAATGCACAGTGAGAATTAATAGGGATGAGCTCTCAACCAAGGATTCTTGGGCAAGGGCAAAATTTCAATGAGGGCTGCGGGAGAGAAGTAGCATCCCCTCCTTCCTTGGGTCCCAGGGCCTGGGGAGCTGCAGGGCCAAGGGGGAGGAGGGAAAGGCAGTGCCAGCAAAGTTGCAGGGCAACTGCTGCTCCCAGGACCCCTACGGGATGAAGGGCACGATTGGGCATGGGAACAGCTCCACAATTCCGCTCTAGAGAGGTCACCCACCAGCCACCTGTGCTGCCCTTGAAAGGAAGGGGAAACCCTTTCCTTGTGCTTCTGAGGCAAAAGCTAAGCCCTTGAGACTCAGGGGAGAGATGATGAGGAAGGAGAGAAGGCAGGATGGTGTTTAGAACAAGCTTACAGCCATGCTACCCAACGCGTGGTTCTTGGACCAGCAACACTGGCATCACTTTGTTAGAAATGTAGAATCCCAGGCCCCGCCCCAGACCAGCTGAGCCAGAATCTGCATTTTAACAAGAAATCCTGGTGATTTGGGTGCTCACGCTGTATGGTCTGAGAAACGCAGTTTGACATAATTGTTCTGTGGTGGATGATACCTAACGCTGAAGAAGGGGTGAGGAGGCTGTAATTTCTATGGAATATTTGCAGATTAAAGGAAGAGTCACTACTGAAGGAAGAAAGGTGAGGGGCAAAAGGGGCCCGGGGGGTCCTGGGAGTGAGGGAATGGAGCTGAGAGCTGAGGCCAAGGCCAGGGCCGGTGCTTTACTTTGAGCGAGACCCAGTGGAAGATTCCAGAGAGAAACCGTATGATATCCTGGCAAGAACCACAGACCTGGAATCTGAGTTCACATCCCAGCTTTGCTACTTGGTTGGGTAATCTGAGGCACAGTGTTTAAATTCTCTGAGCCTCAGTTTCCCTCTGCCAAGGGGGATGATTGTGGATGATTGCCCACCCCACCAACTTCCTGGGAGTAGGAAGTGCTACTCTCAAAATACCTGAAAGTACTCAGTTAAGAGTGTAAGTTCTATTCTAGTATGAGGTTCTAATATTATCAGTTTTCAAATGTCCTTGATTTTTTCCATGTTAAAATGGATAAACATTAAACTTTGTATCCAAGTGAGACTCTAGGATACAGAGGGGCCTTGGTGTCGGTGGACTGGAAAATCGAGAGAAGGCCGTCAAGGCCCATCTTTGAACACTCACTTCTTACTCAATTAGAACCTACTTTACCTGTTCTGTGCCTTGGTTTACCCAGTTGCAGAGCAAATGGCCCCATACCTCCCCTGGGGAATCTACTGGGCTGATTAATGTAGATGGCAGGAGGGCCCTGGAGCTCTACAAGCCCCTTCCCACTGACACTGAACACCACATGCAGAATCAAGGTCACAGATACCCTGCCTCTGCCAGACCTCGACGTTCACGAAAGTTTTCCATCCAGCGATGCAGAGCTGATGGGTCCACTGGCTCAGGACTCCTTCCCCCTCTGGTTCCTGGCCCCCAAACCCGTAGTGGAATGTGCTCAGAACACCCCTCTCCAGCCTCCTGACTCTCTCTGCATCACACCTCCCCTTCCGCTGACATTTCCAGGGTCTGACCTCCTGTCAGACATGGCCTCAGCTGCAAGAAGCTTGCAGTTGCACCGAGCAAGTGAGATGACTTGGGAAAAATTAAGTACAGAACAAGAGAAACACAACAGACGTTAAAAAGACCACATCCCGCTACCAGCAGGTGGATGAGAGAGACCCGATATGACAGGAGCTCGAGAAGGATGAGGGCAGGTCTCTCCCTAACTAGCCCTTGATGCTGTTTCCCACTTCCTCGCCTTTGCCTCTGCTGCCTTCTCTGTCCAGAAGCCCCTTCCCTTCCTGCTTTCCTGGTCTCCCACTCTTTCTCTGGATACCTCCCATTCATTTTTCAAGGCTCAGGTTGGACCTCACCTCTTCCAGGAGGTTGTCCTCCCTGAACTCCCTAACCCAGGTGGGTTAGAAGGCTGTTCACATCCCTGCCATTGTGCTCACTGACGTGGCCAAGGGGCACAGAGGTGGAGTTGTAATCCCGTGCTATGTGAACTTCCGCATTTGACTTAACCTCTCTGAGCCTTGTTTCCTCAAACTGGGGCTCCAGATAGAATGCACATACAAGACTCTCAAGAGCAGGTTATTAGTATCAATTCTATACTAGTACCAGTTACCATCAAGTTGATTCCAACTCATGGTGACCCCATGTGTGTGAGAGTAGAACTGTGCTCCACAGGGTTTTCAATGGCAGATTTTTTTCAGAAGTAGATTGCCAGGCCTTTCTTCTGAGGCACCTCTGGGTGGACTCGAACCTCCAACCTTTCAGTTAGCAGCTGAGTGTGTTAACCGTCTGCACCACCCAGGGACTCGTCAGTTCTATAACCCCTGATGTTCATTTCCCCCACGGACTGTGAGCTCCTCAAAGGCAGGGGAGGTCTTGTCCGTCTTTGTGGCCCCAGCACACTGTCCTGGCTCAGTCAGTGCTCAGTAAGTGTTTACTGAATGAAAGGGTGGATGAGTAGAAGGGTGGCGTGATCCAGGAAGCCTACTTGGAAGAGGAGGGATTCGGGCTGAGTCTTGAAGGAAAAACCAGGATTTGGATCAGGATGGCAGAGGCACCGAAAGCCCCCCGCTTCTCTCTACTGGAGTCTGTTCTGTGGGATTTGCAATCGATGGCACAAACTTTGTCTCTGAATCTGGAGCCTGAGCTTCACCCAATCCTTAGTTAAAGCCACTCAATCTCTTGAAACGCCCCAGGCAGGGCCCAGCCTAGGACAAGAATAGTTCGGCAATGACATCTTGTTGCACAGTGAAGTCTCCTTCCTGGGGAGCAGACAATGAGAGAATTGGGGCAGAGCTGCCTGCAGAGGTCCAGGCCTGCTGGGGAGGCACCGGCCACGGGGCTGCTGCCAGCCTGCTCAGAGGAGAGCCTGCCTCTGACTTTCCTGAAGGGAATGGATTTGGGGCCAGACACCCATGGAGGGCAGGGGGCAGTACAACTGGGATGCAGTAAAGAAGGGAAAGGGCCTCGAGGGGACATCTTTCCAAAGATTCTAGAACTCAGTGGCATGTGCCCTTGAGGGTTCACACATCCCCACTTTTCTGGGGGCTCATCTTTCTCCTCCATCCCTATGTTCCCCTGATTTTTGGCATATGTCATTTTTTTTCTTTAATTGCATGTATTATCATCAGTTGCCTCAAATTCCATGTGTAATGAGGCAGGGGATGGACGGACAGATAGGCAGGCAGGTTATATCATGCTGTGGTTAAGAACCTGAGATTTAGTATTGAGCAGATGAGGACTCATACTTATTCCAACACGCTGTGGTTACAGGACTTTGTATTAGTCTTCGGTGGCTCTGAGCCTCAGTTTTCTCATCTAAATGGGAATAATACCAGACACAACCAAAAAGCAGATTATTTTTTTCATCCTAGAATTTAGCTCCAGGGATAAAAGCAGTAAAAATAGAAAGTGACAGACAGAAGAGGATGCTATGGGTCAAGTGTCCAAGGAAGTGTATCGGCAGCGTGTGCTGCAGGAGTTCAGATGTGGGGGCTGGCTACCGAGCACTCTGGGGTGATCTATGACTAGGCCTTGAAGGAGGGTACGGGTTCAGAGAAGCCCAGGTAACAGTGCAGGCAGAAGGCATGGTGTGTACAAATGATGTGTGCGTGACAAGGAGGGGACAGGCCACTCCACCTGCTTGTCTCGTCAAAGCCCCTGTAGTCTGTGGGGCAGGGATGTTGTTACCCCATTTTACAAGGTCCCACTAAGGACTGGAGCTGGGATTCAAATCTTCCTCTGTCTGGCTCCTAACCACTCTCTAGGGCAGGAGGGTAAGGCCAAGGGCTTGGCCAAAGGCAGAGGAGGAGGGGCGTGCAATGAAGGGCAGAGATCACAGCACACAGGGCATGGAAGTCCTGGGCCCTGGGGCTGGAAGAGAGCTTGTCAGGCTCCACAAAGGGGACTCTGAGCCGTGGCCCGTCACCCTCACACGCCAGCCGCTGTTCCCCAGGAACGAGCCCAGGCTGCGAAGCTCTGTTCCTGCCACGCAACCCATGGCCAAGGTGCCCCTGCCTCTGGCCTGTCCATCTCCCATATGGCCCACGAGAACACCGGCCCCTTCCTGGAGGGAGCCCGCATGAGGAGGACAGTGGGAAACAGCAGATGATGCAGAAACCTGTTCTGTTCGGCTTTGGTTTGCAGGATCTGATTTGTTTTTCATCAGGAGCAGATTTGCTTAAATATATGAAAATGCATTTCTAATTCCCTGAGCGCACAACAACTGCTGGTGGGGAGCAGCGCATTAGAGCAGACCAGCGCTGAATGGGAGCCGTGGAGTTCTAGGCCCCAGCAAAGCGTCTCTGCTGGGGGATTGAGGCCAAGCCCCTTAGCCTCAGTTTCCCCAACTGTACAACGTCTGGATTAACCAGTTCATCCAGCATTTCTGCGTGATTGCCAGATCCTTCTGGGAGTTTGGGGGAGAGGCCAGGGTTTGGCATTGACCACCCACAGGCAAAACGGGGATTCCTATCAGAGAGCGGGGCTCAGAACACTTACCCTGTATCCAGTGTAGCCCTGGGTATCTTACATGCAGTATTTCATCAAACCCTCCCCAGTATTCTGCATGGTAGAAGCTACTATTATCCTTATTGCCCCGTCTTAAAATTCTGATGAGGAGAGGGGGAACCCAAATATTTACCCCTCCCTCCCTCTCTTCCTCCCTCCTCCCCTCCCTTCATTCCTATTTTCTTCCTTTTTTTCTGACATATATTCTGGGCTGAGATGCTAATGTTACCTCTCAGAGGAGGGTAACTGGGGAGGGGATGTTGTGACTTCTCTCTGGTCTCGGAATATTTCTAGCTTCTGCTTCACCTCCTCCCCTCCGCCACGGTAGGCACCAGAGTCTGTCTCCACCTTTGCCACTTACTTACGTAGGTGGTCCCTGAACACAGGAGGTGCTAAATAAATGCTGGTGGTAATTACTTCTCAACTCAAATAGAGAGTGCAGTTTGGGAGGGATCTTAGGGATTATCTGAGACCAGGGCAGAGGAGCCCCGATATTCACACACACATTACAGTGGAGCTAATTGCACAGGTGAAAGTCAGGGGCCTGGGTTCTGGCTGCTGCAGTTCCCCTGCCCCCAGGCCCCTGAGGCCCCCACCCCAGGAAGTCCTAGGCCTCCTGTGAACCACTAATAGAGTCCACCTCCCCTCATTTCTACATGGGGAAACCGAGGCCCAGAGGGCACCCCATTCCTGGAGCCCCCAGTGAGGGAGCAGCAGACCCAGGGCTCAACTACAGGCCATAAACTCCCCCTAAAAGAGTGTACTGGAGCCCTGGGGGTATGAGGGACTCCATACCAGGTCCCCATCCATCCACTCACATCCTGGTTTTGACCTTGCACCAATGCTTTCGGAGGGGCCGCATGGGTTACTTACCTGGAAGCCTCTTGCGGCCAGCTGGGTGCTGGGCTGTCCTTTGGGGTCAGGGTGGCCCGAGGTTAATGCACTTGCTTTCTGTGTGTGTAGCCACTGGTGCCTCGGCACCACTCAGAGCTGGCTCCCTCAGGCCCTGAGGGGACCTAGACCCCCACGGCCTACCTACAAGCCCTGGTTCTCCCTGCTGTGGCAGCCCCGTGAAAGGTGGCCAGGAAAGGGTCGTTCAGTGGCAGGTGAACAAGGCCGGGGTGAGGCAGGAGGGTGGGCAGGGCTGTTAGCCATCACTACCAAGTCAGCATCTGCGATTAGCTTCCAACATCAGGTTCAGGTTGCATGCTGGTTAAGCCCCAGCCCTCAACTTGGAGCTTCATGAAACAAAAGCAGGGGGAATGTACTCTTCCCGATCGCCACGTGCCGGTGCTTCTTCAATGTGGCCTATGGCAGGGGACTCAGCCGCCGTTTCCCAAGGTCTCCCTGTGCACTAAGCACTGGGTGAGGCGCTTTATGTGCTTATCTCTTTACATCCTCTCAGTAAAACTGAGACAAATATATTACAGAGGAGGAAAGGGAGGCACAGAGAGGTGAAGAGACTCACCCAGGTTTGCACAGACAGGGCAAAGCCAGGATCTGTCTCCAGGGCCTTGACCACTACGCTCTCCTGCCTTGCTCTGGATGACAGTCCTGAATGAGCAGGCAGACAGGACCTGGGACCTCGCTGTGCAGCCTCAGAGGGGTCAGCTCCTCATTCAGGGTCACTTCTGTAGAAAGGCATTGGACTAATCACATTTGTGGTCCCGTCCAGATCTGGAGCTAAGGGTCTAGGACTGTACCTTCAATGTAAAGGGATGCAGGCCCCATCCTAAAGGACCTGACATTCCTTTCCTTCAGCACACACACACGGTTTGTCTGGGGTCCTTTGGGAACCATTTGCCATCTCCTCAGTCCCTTATTCCATCTGCCTCCTGCTGCCCAAGTCATTTGTCCACTTGACTTTGAACGTCAGATAGGGAGATAAAAGGAAGTGAAACAAGACCAGGGCTTTTTCCCTCGGTTGTAACAGAAGTCTGTTGTTGGGCAGAAAGTGAGAAGGAGGCCATTGAGAGACGGAAGTATCCTCAGTGGTCCCATCAGCTCTGCAGGGCCCTCTCTGCCACCAGCCTGCAGGGGATTGGCTGGGCCCATTGTGGGATGCCAGCTTCCTGGCGTGTCCTCTCCCTCTGGCCAAGCACAGGTGGAAGCAGGAGGAGAAACCAGCAGTCCAAAGGGCACTTTGTCTCTGCCCTCGTCCAGGCACCATCTGAAAACCTTTGTCAAGCAGTCTTGGGGCTGGCACTGTGCTGGGCCTGGGATCCTGGGGACCGGGTTCCCCTCTGGATTGGCTGCCAGGAGCTGGGTGACCTGGATCTAGATTTCCTGCCTGCAAAACAAGGGGTCTGTGTGTTCCGCCTCAGAGTCCAACTGCATTCCCCAGTTCTGCTTCTGGCATTTGAGACTTTCAGACTTACAGAGCAAGGAGAGAGGGTAAGGGGAGAGAGGAAGAAGAGAGGGAGAGGAGGGAGAGGGAGAGAAAAGGAAGAGAGGGAGAGAGGAGCAAGAAACTCTCAGGCATCCAGGAAGACCCAGTGGGGACAAATAAAAGTAGGAAACCAACCCACATTTCAGCAACAAAACCCCAGAGTGGAAACTTCTGACTTTTGGAAGTCATAGCCCCCTTTGAAATTCCACACACTCTGGGGCTTCCCAGACCACCCCGAGTCCATCCATGGCCCCTTTGCTCAAACAGCCCGCTTGGGAGAGTCCTGCCCTCCGGGAAGCTCAAAGCTCAGAAAAACCGTGTTTGTCTTTATGTAAACGATTAGTTCTATTATCTGAGTGTTTTCAGCATTCCATACCCTCCTCTTCTCCTTCCCAGCTGCAGCAGCTTACATTTCTTGGATGCCTGCTGTATACCAAGGGCTGTTTTCAGCACTTGACCTAAACTAGCTCATTGAACCCTCACAGAAGACTTGCAGTAGATCTTATTACCCCTATTTTGAAGATGAGAAATCTGAGGTTCAGAGAGTTTAAGCCACTAGCCCAAGGTCACACAGCTTCCCCTGGTGCTGCTTAGACCCAGTGCAGAGGCTCCTATCCAGGCCACTTAGCTGAAGTGAGGCGCTCCGAGTATCTCAGAAAGCACCTGACAGGTCGAGGTGATCGATTGGTGTGTGTGCGCGCACGCGCTTACATGAGAGTTGTGTGAGCATACTGTCCCTGTCAGCCTCTCCTCCCCCTGCACGCCCCCACAGCCTGGAGGAAGTCAGGCTGGGGAGGAGTTACGCTGGCACTCACCCACCCCCCTGCCCTTTGAGACATGACGGAGTCTGCTAATCCACTTATTTGATAATTCACTTAGTTCATGTCTATTTGGCAGTGTGCGAGCTCCCACGCACCAGCACCAGGGAAGGCAAAATGGCTTTGCCTGAAGGAACCCGATCTGTTTTCTGGGCAAGGAGTGGGGAAAAAAATACACCCAATAATGGACCTAAAAATAGAGGTGGAGGGGACCAGCGGGGAGGGGGAGCGTGGCGTCTGCCTTCCACTCAGCCCCACATCTAGCAAAGGGCTCCAGGCCTGTCTGCCTGGCACAGGATAGCCCTCCCGTGGCCACTTGGTCCAGAAGGGGTTGGCTGCCTTTCAGCCTGGAGGGAGGGATGGGCAAGAGAAGGTGTAGGAAGGGGGGTGGGGTGGGGAGGGGAACCAGGTGCCCCCTTGCTGAGCCACAGCCCACCCCAAAATGGAGAGCGGTGCCATCTCAGGGCCCTCAAGGCAGTGGCCTCAGCCCTGACTGCGCACTGGGGCTCCTGGCGGCCATAAGCAGCCCAATGTCCAGGACCTACCCCCAAAAGGCCAAAACGTACTTGGTCGGGGTGCAGCGCGGGCTGCGGATTTTTCAAAGTTCCTCAGTGCATCTAATGTGAGAAACACTGTCTTAGGTAAGGGTTGTCTCCACAGTGAGAAAGGGGGTTCAGATTTTGTAGTTATCTTCTAACCCTGGGGGCAGCACACAGCTGTGACCCTGAGGAGCGGGGAGGGCAGGCCCGGGAGCTGTGCAGATTCTTGGTTCTGCCAGCACCCTCTGCACTGTCGTATGTGAGCATTCATTCCTTGGAATCACCTGGGAGCTTTTAACAAGCACCCAGCCCAGGCCACATCCCAGACCTGCTACATCAGAGTCTTGGGGGTGGGGCCCGGGCATCAGGATTTAGTATAACTCCCCAGGTGGTCCCAGGGGGCAGCCAAGTTTGAGAACCACTGATTCAAGTCTTTTCAAGGACTGCACTGGATTCATTCCAGCCATAAGCATTTTGTCGTTTTTATATTCAGAGACCAAAGTGGGAGAAAATTCCAGGGCCTCCGCTCTCAGAATCCTTCCTAATAGCTGAGCTGCAACCACTTCCCCCCACTGTTTGTACTGTCCTTGTTCTGGGTTCCTGGGAGCTGAGGGGTGCCTCCTGACTCAGGGAGAGGGCCCCCTCCGTGCCCCTGGCCTTTTGTTCCTGGGTTCTTAACCTCTCCTCCTGGAAGGAGACTGGTTGGCCAGAGTCAGGGCCTTCCCTGGAGCTGCTAAATGTCAAGGTCTGGCTCCTGGCCTCCCCGTTTAGCCTTATCTACCAGTCCCCACCAAGATGCTGGCCCAGCCAAATGCATTAACCCATTACTCCCTGTAGCATTTGCACATCTGATCTGGCCTGGCCCTTTGCTCAGTCCCTTTACCTAGAACTCCCTTCTCCTAGCCTTGCCAAATATCCCTCCACCTGTTCACGTCCGGCCTGTCCCTATCTGCCCCCTCCCCGCCCCACCACCACACACACATCTTTCCGGGCTCAGCTGAAATCCCACCTCCCTTGGAAAGCCCTACTGACGACCCAGCCCTCCTCACCACCCAGTCAGATCCACGGGGACCAGGCTATAGGTGATTCCTCCCCGTGATCACAGCCTAGCATTGGACATGCTTGCTGAGGAGTTGAAGTGCCCAAGTTAGAAATATGGCCTAGAGCAAGTGGCTGAGCTGCTGGGGGCCTCAGTTCCCTCACCTGTAAAGTGGGCATGATGGCAATAATAATCATGGCTTTGGTGCCCTTCTTTGCATCAACCGTGACAGACTCCTAAACCTGGCTGGCCATTGAATCACCTCCAGAGGGGTTTGGTTGGTTGGTTGATCTGCTTTCAATCTGGAGAGAATTCTGGCCTTAGGGCCCAGGACTAGTTTAACACCTCTCCCCGCCCATCCCAGGTATTTTGATGAGCAGCCAGGTCTAGAAGCAGCTTCTCCGGTGCTACTTTGCCCACAGAGGGCATTCAGGTATAGTTCATGAATAAGTGACTGAATAAATGAATGAAACGTTACCGGCCTGGCCTGGCCACTCTCACCCCCACCAAACACTTCATCCACAGACTGATGCACCAGGTGAGCCCAGGTGAGCCCAGGTGTGCCCAGGTGAGCCCAGGTGTGCTCAGGTGTGCAACTTCTTACTCTTTCCTCTACCTAGTGACCTCTTAACTCCCAGAGACCTCAAGAGTCTGTCTTAGCTTGTGGTTTCTTTGCACTGGCAGGCCTCATCCATCTAGGTGTAATGTCCACTCCTGGGACATCCTTCTGAGTAGGGTGGACCCCGAGAGGGCCCTTCGCTGAGACCTGGCATGTGCCAGCCTCTGCCTCTGCTCCACGGAGCTCACAGTGTGCAGGGGACACAGACCACACAAGTCATTATCCACAGAAGTCACTGAGGGAAACTGAGGTCAAGCGCTGCTCATCTGACTGACGTGTGGGGGTGGCAGGAAAGTGTTCCCTGAGGAAGGAATGTTGAAGCAGAGACCTGCAATGGAGTACAGGCGGGGAACCTCCTGATAGAGGGTACCTCACTGTGAAAGCTCAGGGTGGGAAGGGGTGGGCATTAAGAAAGGAAGGAGAGAGACTGGAGGGTAGAAAACAAGGTGGGAAGAGGCATGAGATGGGGAGGCAGCATGGGAGGTGACAGGTTGGGAGGAGGTGGGCAGAGCCAGCACCCAGAGATTGGACTTCACCGGAAGGGTGCTGGGGTTCAGCAGGGGAAGGACATCAGACTGGTGTTTTACAAAGTGCATTCTGGAAGCAGGTGGAGAAGGGACTCAGGAGCAGGACAGGGGATGGGCAGAGGGGAAAGATTTGGCGAGGCGGCTGTTGGGCATTGAGCTTCAGCTTCACCCTCTCTTGGGTCCTTTGCTATCCTGCTCGAAGTCACCCAGCTCTCCCAGTGGGGAAAAGAGGGGGACTCTGAAGAGGCCCCAGGGACCCCAGGAAGGGCAGCTGCCTGAGCACTCCAGCCAGCCCCCTTCTTCCAGCACTGAAATCCTCCAAGCAACTTTTTTTTCCTCCATGATAAAATATTAATGTCAGCAGAGCAGGCCCTCTTTGCGAAGGCTGCCTATGTCTGGCTTATGCTTTGCACAAGCTTTTAAAGAGCAGGACGCTTTTCCTACTCTCTAAGCATTTTCTAAGTCCTGAATCAATAATGCACTTTACCGGGCTGCTCTGGATGCAGCTTCTCTCCTCCTCTCTGTGCCCCTCCTCCCCGCCCTGCCCCCTTCCTCCCTCTCACCCTCTCTCCCTTCCTTTCTTTCTCTCTTTCATCCTTCCTTCTTTTCCTTTTCCTTTTCTTTTTTTTTTTTTTAAGTCTTAAACGAAAGTGTGGCGCTGTTTGGGTGGCAAGCCCAGCCTGAATGGGGAGTGGGGACAGGCAAGAGGAACGAGAGAGGCTGAGGCAGCTGCCAGCCGCTCCTGGGAGGAACAGGCTGAGCTTGTGTGCCCGCGGGGGGAGGAGGAGGAGGGGAGGAAGCGGCTGAGCACTCCCCGCTGCCCCTGGTGGGGAAGCTTTTGAGGATCACTGAGCTCCCGGGGTGGAGGAGGAGAAGGGCTGGGGCTAACCCCAACCTCCCTCTCTCCTTTTCCTAATCAAATAGAAAATGTTTACAGCATAACCAAAGAGAAAGCAGGACCATAAAATATAAAAGAAAGGAGCCTGGAACAAACAATACATGAGGTGTGCAAGCTGAAGTACACACCCCTAAACTCTCTTACAAAGGAGCGGTGCAGTGGGGTCTAGCTGCCTTGTACAGTAGTGAGTTTCCTGTCACTGGAGGTATGCAAATGGAGCAGGAGTCATCCCCTGTCTAAGACAGACGATCATATGTGTCTGGCTGGTTGTGTGAACACTGGGTGAGGGGCTAGGGTGCAGCGCTAGGCTGTGGGAGGCCGGAGGGATTGGCACAGGCACTGTTCAGCTGGGATAGAATTTCCCACCCCAAACATTCCTGGAAATCTGGCTGTGGGAAGAATCCACATATGCCCAGGGCAAAGCAGAAGTTATCCTTTTTTTTTTTTCTTTTTTCTTTTAAGAATAAAATTTTAAGTTCCTGGAGAGATTAACCCTTGTGTGGCCATAGCTATGGCAAGATATCCCCTCTTTTCCCACACCCCTCCCTGCTCCCTACACCCCTCTCCTTCCCACCTGCTGTTCAACCCACAAGGAAAGTCAGCCATTCTGGCTGTCAGCCATGTTCCAAGCCATGGATGCCCATGCAGGGTTTGGTATTTCATCCTTGCCCCTGACCTTGGCTTCCCAACTGACCCTTTCGTGGACAGCTGGTCCACTTGGGACAGCCCAATGCCCCCAGGTTGTCAGAAAGTCTTGCTGGCTGGAGGTGTTGAGAAAGACCAAGTTAGGGCGAGGAGCTCTGAGGAGCTGGGGAGTCTCCACTGGGCTGGTAGTCCAGCATCCCCGAAACAGACCTTAGCTCTTAGGTCATCTATGACTCCACAGCTGGCTGCTTCCCACTTCCCCTATTAACCACCCAGTCCTACCTGGTGATGCTGGGCTGGTGGCTTAGCCTTTTTGAGCCTCAACTCCTCACCAGAACAAAGGAGATACAGTGAGAGGTAGAAAGTGCATTGCACTGCACTACACCATACCTGGCTCGAAGTAAGTACTCAGCAAACATTATCGTTATACCCGATTTTTTAAGGTCCTCATGCAATTTGGAAATGTTTATCAAATGCTACTATGTGCAAGGAGTCCCTGGGTGGCACAGATGGTTAACATGCTCGGCTGCTAACAGAAAGGTTGGAGGTTCGAGTCCAACCAGAGGCGCCTTAGAAGAAGTCCTGGCCATCTACTTCTGAAAAATCAGCCGCTGAAAATCCTATGGAGCACAGTTCTACTTTGACAAACACAGGGTTGCCCTAAGTAGGAGTTGACTCGATGGCAATTGGTTTTGGGAAATACAATGCTAAAGTGGGTGACACCCAGCCCCTGCTCTCCTAGACAGCAGTCTTAATCACAGAAGGTTCTAGAAGGTGGTAAACTGTGGGCAAGGTTGAAACGAAAGGCCTAATGCTCCTTTTCCACCCAAAAATTCGGGAAAATGGAGCAGTATGGAGAGCTGCTCTGGGTAATTCAAAAACTAAGATGCTTTTTCTTGATACTTAGTCAAGGACAAGGGCAGGTCCCTGGGTGTCGCAAATGGTTAGGGCTTGACTACTAGCCTAAAGGAGCCCTGGTGGTGCATAGGTTAAAGTGCTCGGCTGCTAACTGAAAAGTCCATTGTTCAAACCCACCAGCCGGGAGAAAGCTGTGGCAGTCGGCTTCTGCAAAGATTACAGCCTTGGAAACCCTATGGGACAGTTCTACTTTGTCCTATAGGGTCGCTATGAGTCGGAATCGACTCTGTGGTAACAGATTTGGTTTCGTTTGGTTTACTAGCCTAAAGGTTGGTGGTTCAAACCCACCCAGTGGCACTGAGGAAGAAAGGCCTGGTGATCTGCTTCTGCAAAGATTACAGCCAAGAACTCCCTACCTAGCAGTTCTACTCTGTAATACACGAGGATCACCATGAGTTGAAATCTACTTGATGGCAACTTTTTTTTTGTTTGTTTAAGGGCAGGTCCAGGAGGCAGCCTGAGCAGCCAGGCTGGCCTGACACTCTGGGTCCAGGAGGTGAGCCTTCTGGCCCATTCAAGGACAGGTTCTGGGGGTGAGGTGGGGAGCCATCATCGGCCCTGGCTCCTGGGGGCTCTTTCCCAAGATGAGTGAGTCCCAGGGAAGAAGCCTCACCCAGGCTGGCTTGCTTTCCCCTGCCTGAGTAATTGCTTGGGGCTGAGAGGAAAATTGCTCCAAAGAGAAATAAAACAATAAAAAAGCCTCCCAGGCCAGATGCAGCTCCTGCCCTGAGCCATGGGCAGGGCGGGGCGGTGCCGTTTCCGCTGATTCACGACCTGGGAGAAGATGCCTCTGCACACTCCTGGCCAGCCGCAGGTGACCTTGATGGTGTCCAGGGCTTCTGCTGCAACAGAAACCGAAAAAGGAAGGGGAAAGAAGCCTTCGAGATGGGGAGGAAAAGGGAGTTAGAGGCGGAGAGAGCCAGAGGGAGAAGGATCAATGAAACCACAGAAGGAGAATAAGAGAGAGGTGGAGAGCTGAGGGGAGGAGGAGAACGTTAGAGACTGTCAGAACAGCTCGAATTAGAATCGTCTTGGAACAGAGTCTGTGTTTCCGCATCGTTAATAATTTATCCCAGCTGCAACTTTTCTTACCAATAAATAGGAAATAATTTGTTAGGGAGAATTCCCTCACACCCCGGCTTTTCTCCCTGGAGTGGGAGGGTGCGTTCTGTGCCCTTCCTCTGAAGAGGCATGGGGGGCCAAAGGAGCGCTCAGAAGTTAGTTTTTGGGGGTTGTAAATGTCAAATGGGAGCGAGACAACTCACTTCTGTTAGGTCATTTCATGAATGGGGAAACTGAGGCTTGGAGAGGGTAAGACTCCACCCAAGGCTGCCCATGGGGTTAGAGACACTGCCCTGAGCCCCACCTGCATGACCCCATAGGTCCAAAACCAAAAACCTATTGTCAAGTCGATTCAGACTCACAGCAACCCCAAGTGTTACAGAGTAGAACTGCTCCGTAGGGTTTTCTTGGCTGTAATCTTAACGGAAGCAGTTCACCAGGCTTTTCTTCCACGGTGCTGCTGGGTGGATTCAAACTGCCAACCTTTAGTAGTTGAGTTCAAACTGTTTGTGCCACCTCCCCTGGGTCAGGTACTTAAAATGGATTTACACCCCTGCCCAGGCTGGAGGAGTTTCCCCCAAACTTCCAGAGGCGGTGGCCATGGAGGAGGAAAGGGTGAGCTCCACTACCTTTCTGCATCCTCCCTCCACCTTTTTGCCTCCCTAAGTCCTCTTTGGTAAGAATAGGAGCTGGTGCTGCCAGAGCCCATCCCCTCGGCACCCCCTGGAACTCTCAAATGATACTGATGCTCCAGGTCCCTCCCCCGCAGCACCCTACTCCGGGGCCTCTTCTTTGGCAGCCTCCCGCCACCCATTTTGGACGAGGCAGCTGCCTCCAGCCCCAGTTGAGGTGACAGGCCTGAGGATGAGACAGCTTCAGTTGGCAACTTGGCAGACAGGTTCAAAAAAAAAATCTGTCAGCTGCTAAACTGTTCCCCGCGTCTGCCCACACGCCTGGGTGCAAAGCGATGGGCTGTCTGCCTCCTGGTGGAACCAGAGTCTGCAGTAGAGTGACTTGGGGATGGGGGTGGCAGTGTCCTTCCCCTTTTGGGTGAAGGACATAGTTTGCTGACTTCTCGAGGCTCCTGGGCTCAGAGACCAACTCCCGGGATTCCTGTCCCGCCTTGGGGCTGCATGGCCTTGAGAAGTTGCCTGGCCTTTCTGAGCCTTGCTCCCCTCATATGTCAAACAGGATCCCATCCTCCAGGGAATCCAGTATCAGCACAGGGTTGGGCATGAAGGAGGGGGTGCTCCATAAATGGTGGGGCTTAATGTTTGCTCAGTCCCTGGATGGTGCAAACGATTAATGTGCTCAGCTGGTTTGAATCCACCCAGAGACACCTCAGAAGGGCCTGGTGATCTACTTCCAAAAACCCAGCCGTTGAAAACCCTATGGAACACAGTTCTGCTCTGACACATATGGGGTCACCCTGAGTCAGAGTCAACTCCACGGCAACTGGTTTGGTGTTTTTAATATTTGCGCGAGCCGCGGGGCTAGGGGATGGTCATGATGTTCTCCTGACACCAGGTGTTTCCCATGTGGTACCTAATGCGATTCTTAGAACTGCCCTGTGAAGTCAGCATTATCAACCTCATTGGACTTCATTTCATTTATGCAACGAAGATCCTGAGTTCCTGGAGAATGCCAGGTGCTGAGGCTGCAGTGGGCACAAAGGCAGACAAGGCCACTACCCTCATGGACCTTATCTTCCAGGGGAGAAACTGAGGCTCAGAGAAGTTGAGTGATTCACCCAAACTCGTAAGTGGCTGAGGGAGGCTCTGTATCTGGTCATCCAGCTGCAAACCTCAGCCCTCCCCGCCATGCCCGGGCATGCTGCTGTGCAAATTATCAAAACTTGTCTATGTCGATATACAGCTGTGACATTTTGTCTCACCACAGGTTTGGAGTGCAAGGCCAGCCCCCCTAAAGTTACTTATTCCTCTTCCTGAAACTTTGTTACAGTCCGAGTGGCTGCCCCTCCAGGGGCTGCTTGGTAAGGGGCTTGGAAGTCCACACAGCCAGGCTTCCCACAGGCACAGTTAACTCTGTGCCTGCTAATAGTTCGCTTTCCCATTCAATTATATTTTTTGCCCGCAGCTTGTCTGCAGTGTTTACAACCTGGCCTCTGACTCTGACTGCACTCTCTGCACAGAAAATCACATAAAAGCAAAACCATTTAAGAGAGCATAACAAGGTTTGCAAAGCGTGGCATAAAACGGTTTCGCTGTAGAATATCCCATGCCAGGCATCTCCTACTTAGGGTCTACATAGGGAACACATCCTGTCCTGGTTCTCCGGTGCTGTCAGTCCCACCTGGCTCCCTTCCCCTCACCCTGCACCCCCTGCCTTCACCCTTTTAAATATGCTGCCTAACCTTTCAGGTACGTTAGGTAGGCTTTCAGGTAGGCTCTCCCGGAGATAATGATGGGCTCCGTTTTCCCTACGAGGTCCCAAGGTTGGGTCCCACAGAGGCCAGGAGAATGAGATGGAGCCAGCATGCACTCAGCATCTCGTCTGTGAAATGGTGTTGCCCTTCCTCCCTGGGGCATGCAGGGGATACAGTCAATGGCTGTAAAGTGCCCAGCCCAGGCCTGGTGGATGGTTGAGTGCCAGTGGTGCTGTCATTATTACGCTCTTCCAAGCCGGCAGTCCACATAGAAAACTTCTCAGCTTTACCAGTAACAAGCCTGGTGGTCTCAGCCTCACGTCTCCCTCCCCTGGGAGGTTCCTAGGATGGACAGTCCATGAGCTAAAGGGTATGAAGCTGCCGTTTAATAATAATAATAATAATAAACCAAATCAGTTGCTGTTGATTCCAATTCATGGTGACTCCATGTGTGCAGAGTAGAACTGCTCCATAGGGTTTTCATGGCTGTGACTTTTCGGAAGCTGATCACCAGACCTTTCTTTTGAGGTACCTGTGGGTGGGTTTGAACCACCAACCTTTTGGTTAGTAGCTGAGCAGTTAACCATTTGCACCACCCAGGGACTCGTACTATTGAATAATAATTGCTACCATATGGGGACATTTCATAAACGTTATCTCACATAATACTGAATGAGAAATCAGAGGCCCAGAGAAGTTCAGCGCCTTTCTCAAGGTCACACAGCCTCAAGGGATGGTGCTGAGATTGAACCCCAGGGCGTTTCGACTCAAAACTTGTTCCCCTAACTGCTCCATTACTCCAAGCTGGCCTAGCCTCTAGGACGAGGATTCCTAACCTCTAGGAATTCCTAGAGTACAGGGATCGTAGCCGCTAGGATGAGGCACCATGAACCCCTTGAATTTGTATGGAAAACATGGTGTGCTACAGCATTTTTCTGGAGAAAGGTCCACAGCTTTTATCAGGGGTATGATTTGAAAAAAAAAAAAAAAAAGAAATCCATAAGATGTTTCAAGAAACAATTCCTGCTTTCGATAATATCAAAGGTCGGGTTTGGTGTCATCCTAAAAGGTTAGGGGTATGCCTCAGACATCGTGGCTTTTTCTCATCGGTCTTAGGTCACTTTGTCTGACTGTTGTTTTCGCTATTAGTTAATCTGATCCCATGGAGGTAAGTGGGAATGTGCAGACCAGGAAGGCTGGTACCTGTCCGCCCTCCCGAGGACAAGCCCCATCCCTCACACATCCCTCACACAGCTGGTAATCAGCTGTCAGATGTCAAGCTCAGAGTGGTGGGATACTGGAGTAAACCGAGCTCCCAGTCCCAGGCCGGATGCTTGGAATTCTCCCTAGTAAAGAACAGAAGGAAAGCGAGAGTGTGAGCAAATGGTGTGTTTGGAAAGGACGGTCAGTTCAGCATTGACGTCAGCAAGGAGACACGATATTCCTGCAACATCTAAATGGTTAAATGAATTCTGAGATCCTGGGGTGGGAGGTAAGGAGAAATAGGAGAGGGAAAGGAGAGAGAATTGTGTTGGTGTCGGCTTGGGATTTATTTATTGTACTTGCTGTTGATTAAGCCCGCTCCGCAGCAGGCGCGGGGCTGGTAAATACACAGGCTGATTCATTAGCTTCTGACCATCTGCTTCCCGGGCTGGGAGGCGGGGGGCCGAGGGGACCCTGCAGGTTAGGGCAGCCAGGCATTGGCAGCCAGGTTGGGGCCCCCATCCCCTGGCAGAGCCGTGTCAGTCTTCCCAATGACAGAGAGGCTGGGCGCAGCTGGGAGCTTTGAGGGATCTTACGAGGACCCTGGCCTTCTGGACCCCTGGTGGGGACCAGGAGGCCCAGGCAGATGGGGGAAGGTAAGGTAGGAGGACAAAGAGGGACCAGGGAAAAGGCAAGATGTGGGCAGCCAAGAGTAGCTGGAGGGTGACAGGAATAATGTCAACACTCAATATGAGATGTATGGATATTAACATAATTTTCGTTATAATTAATGTATGATAGTAATAACAACTGTAATTTAGTAAGCTGTTACTGAGGTCTAGGCCCCATACAGAGGCTTCACTACACTGTCTCAGATAAGCACACTAACAACCCCATGATGAGTGATGAGGTAAGTGGGTTCAAAGACTGAGCCAGACAGGGCAGGCTTTCTGGAGGAGGCGTGTGGGAGTAGGGTTCTGAAAATTGGGAGAGAAGAGAGTGGCTGCAGGATCAAAAGCCTAGAGACAAGGGTGTATGAGGCAGCCTGGGAAAAGGCATAGCCTTCAGTGACTGGGTTAATAAAGTGCTTTCCAGGTGGACAGGGCAATGTGAAGCCACCTGGTGTCAGCATACTGAGAAACCAGGCAAGTGGAGGGAGGCTCCCAGAGAGCCTCTGGGGAAATTGTCAAAAACTTAACAATTCAGTCTCGCCCCCTCTGAGCCATTCTCCTACCCTAGGATGAGGGTCCAGGGGCAGTAAGAGAAGGCAGAACTGGGGCTGTGGGAAGAGGGCAATTGCTGGGCTGGGGGAAAAGGGGAGGCCCCATGCCTGATTGCAAACTGTCTTCCCACCCCTTCCCACATCCCACCACTCAGGTGTGAGCTCTTAAGTCAGTTGTCCACCACTCCTCAGCCCCTAATGACGCAAGCAGGGCCCATTCCACCTCTAGGCTCAGAGCAGCCTCCACTACGGGCCGTGATGATGTCTAGGGAGGGGGCTCGCCCTCACGGGTCAGGCCTTCCTCCTCAGGCCCCAGTGCTCTGCTATCCTCTCGTCACCAGCCCCTGCCTCTGTGGCCCATTGAGTTATCCCCTTGGGGCATCTCAGCCCTCACCTCATTTAGGGTGGCTTGCCCAGGTCACCCAGCTGGGGTGTGAGGAAGCTCAGAGCAGGCGCCCTCCTGGTGGTGGTACCTGTGAGCCCACCAGCATTGCGGAACCCCACTGCACGTGTCCAGGGCAGAGCAGGCTTATCCTCAGAAATACCACTCGCTGTCAAAGAGGCCTTGGGCCTCAGTTTCCACATCTGTACAATGAGGCATCGGACTCGATGGCGTCTCTTCCACCCAGAGGTTTATGGGTCACCTGAATCGGCAAGGGCCAGGCCAGGTGTGGTGGATAGTGATGTCATGGAGAGCCGAGGACGGAACTATTTTGTTCGAGGAGGGCTTTGTGGAACCTGCCCCGCTAAACCCCAGGGCCAGCCTGCCCAACGAGGAACCCTGGTAGCTTGGGAGTTTGTCCTCTACCGTAGCAGATCAAAGCCGATGGCCTGAGGCCCAGCTGCAGTGACACGCGGTGGGTGTGGGTTGGGGGAGTGTCAGTCCAGCCCCTCAGAAGCTGATGAGCCCACTTCCCCCCCTGGGGCCAAATGGCTTATTTCAGAGTGAGAGGTTTTCACTCAGATCCGAGCCGTTTTGTCTCTGAACAAACCAGAGACCTGAAATATTCATCAAAAACGGCTGCAAGTAGTCTAGGGCACAGTATGGCTATTAGTGACATTTTCAGGCCTCCCATGTGAGTTCGCACAGTGGACCAGACACGGGGAAATGGGTTTCAGCCGCCATGGAGGGAAAACCTCACCTGGTACTCATTGGGCCGGGGAGTGGGCTGACCAGGCTTCCAGGGGCCTTTATGGGGCCGGGGGAGGGGAGAGTAGGCCTGTGTCAGACACATCTGTGTCAGAGGTAGGGTGGAAGGAAAGTAAGCAAGCAAGGGGGTGGTCCCTGTGATCCTCAGCCAGTGTCCCCTACAAGGGACCTGCCAGGCACGTGCCAAGAACCCAGAAATGACTTGCCACAAAGACACACACGTCTTGGGAGGGAGCCGACCCGCTAACCTTCAGCATCCTTCCCACGTGCCCAGGGCTACGCCTGAGGTGGACACACATAATGCGGGGCCAGAGAAAAGCGTAACTATCAGACAGGATGCATCAGACCAGCCGGGTTTGGCTCTTCTCTTCTTGGCTGGGGATGTGTGCAAGGGACTCCACCTTCCTGGGCCTGGGTTTCTTCATCTTGAACTTGGAGATAATGCACCTGCCCTGTGATTGGAGGGGAGATTATAAATATGAGAGAACTGAGATCATCAAGTCCGTAGCGCAATGCCTAGCATCAGGTAGCAGCTGGACAAATGGCAACCATAACTGACTTCTACCACCAGCGCTACCGTTGCTACTGCTAACGGTAGTTTTCAAAGGGTCCAGAAGGCATCTGTGTAGGAAATGTTTAAAGAGTCAAGAATGTGAGTGGGAACTTTCAAGGCAGAGAGTGAAGGGCCAGTCGAGGAGAGGGAAGGGCTTCTGCAAAGGCTCAGAGGCAGGACAAGCAGTGCTTGGAGGACGAGAGTGGTTCAGGTGTGCCCAGCCCAGGTGGCCATAAATGTGGTAGGAGGACAGGCCAGAGTCAACTGTTGAGGAGTTATGACTTCATCCTACAGGCAGTGGGGAGCCACGAGGGACTTTGAAGGAACACCCTCCCTTCTTGATTGTATTTAAGCCAAACCAGTTACCCTCAACTTAAATTCAGCTCCTGGTGACTCCATGAGTGTCAGGGTAGGACTGTGCTGCACGGGGTTTTCGATGGCTGGTTTTCTAGAAGTAAATCAACAGGGCTTTGTTTCGAGGTGCCTCTGGGTGGACAAGAACCTCCAACCTTCTGATTAGCAACCAAGTGCATTAACTATTTGTGCTACCCAGGGACTCAGAGGAGAGATAAGTGTGTGCTTTCTTGGGAAGCCATAGAGTTGCACATCTTTTTGTGCTTTGAGGAAAAGTGGGGGAATTGGTACAAATCACCCTACCTGGGAGACTTCCTGATGCCGGGACATCAGGACACAGAGAGTCTGTGTATCCCTGGGCCAGAGCCTGGACGTGTGGGCAGGGAACAGCAGAAGGAGGCCTCCCAGCCCTCCTGAGCAGCCTATGCCCACCCTTCCCTTCTCCTCTCCTTGCTGCAGGAGAACCCATACCTGTGCAGCAACGAGTGCGATGCCTCCAACCCGGACCTGGCCCACCCACCCCTGCTCATGTTCGACAAAGAGGACGAGGGGCTGGCCACATACTGGCAGAGTGTCACGTGGAGCCGCTACCCCAGCCCACTGGAAGCCAACATCAGCCTTTCCTGGAACAAAAGCGTCGAGCTGACAGATGATGTGGTGGTGACCTTTGAGTACGGCCGGCCCACCGTCATGGTCCTTGAGAAGTCCCTGGACAATGGGCGCACATGGCAGCCCTACCAGTTCTACGCAGAGGACTGCATGGAGGCCTTCCATATGCCTGCCCGCCGGGCCCGGGACCTGTCATCCTCCAGTGCCCACCGGGTGCTGTGCACCGAGGAGTACTCACGCTGGGCAGGCTCCAAGAAGGAGAAGCACGTCCGCTTCGAGGTGCGGGACCGCTTCGCCATCTTTGCCGGCCCTGACCTGCGCAACATGGACAACCTCTACACACGGCTGGAAAGTGCCAAGGGCCTCAAGGAGTTCTTCACCTTCACGGACCTGCGCATGCGGCTGCTGCGCCCAGCGCTGGGCGGCACCTACGTGCAGCGGGAGAACCTCTACAAGTACTTCTATGCCATCTCCAACATCGAGGTCATTGGCAGGTAAGGCCCAGGATTGGGGGGGTGGTGCATGGTGGCAGAGCCCGGTTGTTACCTGGTGGGCAAAGGGGTCGCCTGTGCTGGTTGGGGCTGCACTGAGGAATTGAATGGAGGGAGGGGAATGTGTAGACGGTCAGTGTCCTCGCTGGAGCCTGGGCTGCCTCCAGCCACGGGGAAGCTAGGAGGCTTGCAGAGGATAAGTGGGGCTGGCAGTGTGGGCAGAGCTCGGGTTAAAGCCTGGTGCTGATGCTCAGAGGTATTTTATAATTGTCTATTACTCAGTGGATGAGCTCTTGTGTTCAGAGATCTCCAAGATCACCCTCAGTTTCAATGATTCACTGGAAGGACTTACACAGAACTCAACAAAGCTGTTCTACTCATGGTTATGGTTTATTACAATGAAAGTATACAGATTAAATCAGCAACAGAAAAAGGCACATAGGGAAGACTCCAGGAGAGGCCAGGAGCAAGCTTCTAGTTGTCCTTGCCCAGTGGAGTCTTGGACAGAGCTTACGTCTCCCAGCAATGACGTGTGGCATGGAGTATTGCCAACCAAGGAAGCTTATCCAAGCCTTGGTGTCCAGGGTTTTTATAGTAGACTAGTCACATAAACATGGCTGAACAGCATGTGGCTGACCTTACTTTTTAGCCCCTCCAGAGATCACATTGGTACTGCATGGCCCAAGACACCCACCATAAATCACATTGTTAGCATAGACTCTCTGGCATGGCCCAAGGCCCCAGGTAAACAAAGACACTCTTATCAGGCAGGATATTCCAAGGCTTAGAGACATCTCCTAGGAGCCAGGCAAGAACCAAACCTGTCTTTGGAATGTGCAGGATATGGACAACCCAGAATTGCTGAGTTAATCCTTTACTGCACAGCTTTGGGGAAAAATATGTTTGGAGCGCACTTTTTGGAGAGGCAAAAGACTGTCACAGGTGGTAAAAGCAGCCTTTGGTTCCGAGGAACCATTTAGATAGTGGATGGTTAAATGGTTTTATGCTGCCTCAGATCATTTGTTCATTTGACAGACAATGTTCTGATCTGTGGGGACCAAGACTTCATCCCTGAGCCATCTACATAACACCCTGGTCTGTACTCAGGAGAGAGGCTTAGGGAGGCACCCATCACTAGGTAGCCCCAGGGAGAGAGTGATATGGGGCAGTAGAGTGTGATGCAGGGGTTCTCCAAGTATGGTCCTGTGCAGGCATCATCAGCATCACCTGGGAGCTTGCTAGAAGTGCCGATTCTTAGGCCCCGTGCCAGACCTTCTACATTATGAACTCCAGGTGGTGGGGCCCAGCAGTCTGGGTTTTCGCAAGCTCTCCAGCACATTCTGATGCACACTTTGAGGCTAAAGTTTGAGACTCACTGGTGTAATGGTTGGGAGTATGGACCCTGGAGCCAGAAGGCCTGGGTTTGATTTCTGGCTCTGCCATCCACTGACTGTGAGCCTTGGGCAAGTGCCACTTCGTGCCTCAGTTTCCCCATCTGTAAAATAGGGATGAAAGCGATCATTATCATTGGATTGTGGTGAGGATTAATGAGTTAAATGAGTTAAAGTTTGTGAAGTACTCAGAACGGCACCTGGAGTATAATTCTTGCAACAGAAAAAAGGTGTTTGTTGAATATAATCATGGAATCAGAGGGCTGTGGCAGGCTGAGGGAGGACAGATTTGAGACCCAAGAAGGTTGGGCCATAATCAGGGCCAGCAGCACGGCTTAGGCAGATGAGGGCAGGGGGTGCACTCAGAGCTCAGCTGGGACAACACACCCTGGGCATCTTTCCACAGCAGGCTCTAAATACTGCCCAAGTTTATAATTACTGAGAAGGGAGAAAAGCAATTTGCTGTATAGTATGTATAACATAATCCTATTTTTATAAAATACATAATATGACTGTGCATATACTTCGTATGTAGTATATGCATTGGGAAGAAGCTTTACAGGAAAAACATCACAGGGATGGGAAAAAGGCTGAAAGCATGTTCACTAACTGTTCACAGTGACTACGCCTGGGGAGGGGGCTGGGTAAGCGCAGAATGGTACGTTCATTTTCAGCTTGTGCTTGCATTTTATTTTATTTTGATAACATGTATGGATTCCAGCTGGACAAAGGCAAAAGCAAGTGGATTGTGAAGTAGGAGTCAGGTCCAAGGCGGGCAGATTTCAGGGCTGGCAGATGGGGTGCGGCTGGTGCACATGCAGGAGGCTGGGGTTCCAACTCCCATGTTTTCTAACTCCTCCCCCAATCCAGACTCCCCAGTATTTAATCTCTGAAATGTTCTGGAAACCACCAGCTCTATGGCCACTATTGTGGGAGTCGGGGTCGTGCTGCTATGCCTGTTATCTAACCTGTGTGCATAGACAGTGTGGTCATCTCAGTGACCTCTGCTGTTGGGATGTGACTGTCCAGTTGATGTAAGGCTCCCCTTGCAGTTCTGCTCGGCTTAGCAACCCTGGGGTGGGAGCAGGATCTGTAGGCCTTCCAGGGGTTGCAGCCCGTTTTCCAATCTGTCGAGCTGCCCTCACCTTTGCGACTCTGGTCAAGGGCCCCATTCCAGGCCGGGGTTCTGATATCTGGGCTAGCTGCTGGGTCCTGGCTGGGATGGTGACAGTTAGGGCCTTGTTGTTAGTTGCTGTCAAGTCGATTCAGATTCATGGCGACCCCATGTGTCAGAATAGAACTGCCCCCTAGGGTTTGCAAGGCTGTGACCTTTCAGAAGCAGTTTGCCAGGCCTGTCTTCTGACACTCCTCTGGGTGGGTTTGAACCACCAACCTTTCAACTAGTAGTC
Source organism: Dugong dugon (assembly GCA_030035585.1). Classification (NCBI taxonomy): domain Eukaryota; kingdom Metazoa; phylum Chordata; class Mammalia; order Sirenia; family Dugongidae; genus Dugong; species Dugong dugon. The sequence goes on from CM057471.1 coordinate 76,838,090, forward strand.
AGGTGCTTAACCATTTGCACCACCCAGGGCCTCTTCAGGGCCTTGTGGCGCCCCTTCAGACCCAGCAGGACAACAATCATTCTCTGTCATAGGAGGGACTGAGACGCAGACCCAGAAGTGGGACAGAGCACACTCATGAAGGAACACAGGGCCAGAGGGGGAAAGAAACAGTCTCAGTTCCTCAGCCTCATCCAAGTGAAGATCACTGTGCTAGTGCCAGGTGACCTGGGTGATCTGTGCCTCTACTTTCCCTCTCTGGGCCTCAGTCTCCCACCTGTAACATGCAGGCTTGGGGCTACCTGGAGCCCCTGTTTCCCTGGCGAGGTGGCAGGGCAGTTCCTGCCCAGCGGCTCACAGCTCCCTTGTCACCCAGCCTCTGCGGGTGGCAGGGATTAGCCGTAGTGGTGTCGAAAGTACGGCAATCGATTTACGGATAAAGTAAGTACTCTTTGGGCGGCTGGTTGGCAGGAAAGCAGTAGCTTGGCTTATCGATTAATTAGGTCTGGTTAGATGGTTCAGCAAAGGACCGTGAATTCCTCCTCTTTTCCTTTTTAAATTTAGGGTGGGAAAGCCAACCCAGGGAACCAGAGAGGCAGGGGGAGGTGGGCACAGCAAAGGGAGACACTGGACCCAACCAGATGATGCTTTCTATGTCCCTGAGCAGGCACCCGGGGACCCTGAGGGGTCTCACGTTCTGGGTTTTCAGATTGAACCTGTTATGGTGTTCCTTGAGAATTTCATGATCCTGATATTCCACATTGCCTCCCCACACTGTGTGCTAACATAGTAGCTAATATTTATTGAGCATTTGCCGTAGGTCAGGTGCTGTGCTAAGGGCTTTACGTGCATGATCTTCTTTAATCAACAGTAATCAATTCCACAATTTTTTACTGAATGCCAAAGATCTTATAAAGGAGCCCTGGTGGTGCAATGGTTAAGCGCTCGGCCGCTAACCAAAAGGTCAGCGGTTCGAACCCACCAGTGAGTGGCTCCTTATGAGAAAACACCTGGTGATCTTCTCCCGTAAAGATTGAAAAAAAAAAAAAAACAAAACCCATTGCCATCGAGTCCAACTCATAGTTGAACCCTATAGGAAAGGGTAGAACTGCCCCATATAGTTTCCAAAGAGCACCTGGTGGATTTAAACTGCCGACCTTTTGGTTAACAGTGGTAGCTCTTAACCACTATGCCACCAGAGCTCCTAGGAAACCTACAGGGCAGTTCTACTCTGTTCTATAGGGTCACTATGAGTCAGAATTGACCCAATGGCACCTAACAGCAACAGCAAGATCTCACAAGCTAAGGATGCAGCTTTGAGCAAACTGGACCTGACCCCTGATCCATGGAGCTTTCCCTATAGGGACAGTGCTCCCCTCAGCCTCATGTTTTCAGATGATGGGGCACCTGAGGCTTGTCGAGGTCAGGGAACATAACTGAGATCACACAGCTACACCCAATGTGTCTGTTGCTCCAGCAGGTCTCTACCGCTGAGCTTTCTCTAGTGAGGCACCTGCTCCTTGGACTCTTCATTTCTGGGACCAGGTCTTGGACAGTGACTCTGCCTCTCTTGAGCTCAGGTCGTTTATATTGTGTCCTGATTGGACGGGGTGACAGGCGATCCCCACTGGCCTCGCCTCCAGCTTCTTTGATCCATGGTTGCTCCCCTCCCCCATCACTGACATCAGCTATTTCCAGCTCCAACTGGGACTCAGATGGGAGGAGGAGTCTGAGGGGAGGGAGCAGAGGCACCTAGCTGCTAGAGAGGTGGGGGACCCAGAGCAGCTGGAGAAAGCCCAGGGCCTCAGGAATGAGGATCAACTAGTGCAAATCAGAAGCTGAGAAGAGGGGGCAGACAGAGCTGCAGGCCATGGGGTGTGGGGGTGGGGAGGCTGGCGCTGGTGGCACAGAAAGAAACAGCCGCCAGCATCTCCGGGCCACCCCCCCCCCCCCCCCCCCCCCCCCGTCCCCAGTCATTATTCACTCCCATTCCTGGAAGGCAGGAAGGAGGCGGGAGCAATTTTCTCCTTCTACAAGTGGGGAAACCCAGGTGCAGAGCAGGAGAGTGGCTGGCTTTGAACCATGCATCGAATCTGGGATGAAACCAGGACTTGAGGAGGAATGAGATCATCCCTTCATGGTGCTTGGAGCCAGGACAGAGCCACCGCCAACACAGTGGTTAAGAGCACTGAGGTGCAAACTTGATCCAGCCTCAGAATCATGTGAGAGAGCTTTTTAAGATGACTGATTTCTTAGCCCCTCGCCTAAGAGCTTTGGATTAGAATGTTTAGGGTGAGGTCCAGAAAGCTGTCTCTGCAAAGTGAGTCGGAGAGGTGGGAACCACCATAGAATTTGGGCTTTGGCATTATTAGACCAGCCAAGGTTTGAATCCTGGCTCCACCCCTGATTAGCTGGATGACCTTAACTTCTCTGAACCTCAGTTTTCTCATCTGTGAAATGGGGAAATAGCACCTACCTCATCAGCCTGTTGTGAGGATTTAATGAAATAATGTATCTAAAGAGCTTATCTCAGTGCCCCATTCCTCTGGCAAGATGGCAGGAGAGATAAGAGAGAGGCATGGGGTCAGGCTGCCTGGTTATGACACCATCACTACCCCCACCCTTAGAAAAGAAGTGTGGAAGCATGCTTTTTGGTCTAGTGGGAGTTGCAAACGCAAATGTCCACAGGGTCCCAGAAGATAACATATATGGGAAAAGTAGCCCAGGAGAGGCAATAGGGAATGGTGTGGTCTGTGGAGAGATGGAGAAAGTAGGACCCCTCACAGGACAGCAGACCAAATATTGCCAGCTCTTTCGATGTTGCAAGAAAAGGCAGATAGTTAGATATTTATGTGAAATCTGTTGATTTTAAAAATATTGGCACCTACTTCAAATTTTTTTTTAAAACTCTGCAGGTGAAAAGAAACACACCTGCAGCCCAGTGCAGCTCACTGGCTGCCAGCATGCTCCCCTCCGCTCTGGGACATTCAGTGTCTTCTTGCGGCCCGGAATATCAGCTGTATGCAACAGGTTCTTGGCAGGACTGGCGACCTTCAGAGGGGGTTGGGCAAACTCTTGCAAAACAGCCTTGCCAGCTCTTCCCACTCCGGCTTTATGAAACTGTGCGTTAGAGGAAAGAGGGGGTCATCCTGCCCAGGGATAAATTACTCTACCCAGAAGACTCTGGGAGGCTTCAGGGAACCAGCCCTGCTGGACCTGGAGGCCTGACAGCCTGAGCCTGTGCAAGCCAGGACAGGAAAGGAGGAGTGAGTTCCCCGTTCCTGGAAGTGTTCAAGCCAAGCAAAGTGGCATTTGTGGGAGACAACAGAGAGAGGCCCTGTGCACCAGGCTCTGTACAGCATCAATCAATTCTCATTATTAAGTGAATAGCAATAATAACTACCATTTATTCGGTGTGTGTTATGTGCCAGGCATTGCATCCTCATCCCATTTCACCCAGGGGGAGGCTGAAGTCCTTAGGAGGGAGGAGACCTGCCAGATCTCCAAGCCTGCAGGAGCCCAGCTGGGCCTAGACAAGCAGAGCTGACCCCTGGGCTGGCCTTCTTGGCCCAGCCCGGCATCCTTGTTTCTGCTGGGGTCTGGCTTCTCAGAGTTGGCCTGCTCCTGGTTTTCTCCTCCCTGACCCACTCCCTCCTTCCCTGCCTTCTTGTCTTCTTCCATAAATGTCCTGTCCCTATTGATCGGCCTTGTAACTGGAGATGGACGGAACTTAGGACAAGAATAGAAGCATGGAGGGAAGAAAACCTTTGGTTTGTGCTTGTGAGTGTGGAGGCTGGGGTGGGTGGGGTGGAGGAGGGGACAGCCAGAGAGAGAAGGCATCCTTTTCACTCACTGTATTTACGTACTCAACCCTCCCTCTAGTCTCCTCTTCAGCTGTTCTACAGGAAAAGCAGGGGGCGAGAAGGGAATTATGGGATAATATTATTCTGCCAGCACTGACTCTTGTAACTCTGTGATCCCCACTTGCGGTTGGGAGGGCAGGGCTCCCTCTTTTAGTAATAATAGCTGCCATTTCCTGGGCATTACTCATAGGCCAGGTGGCATCTAAGCCTGTTATGTGTGTTTTCTCAGTAAGTCCTTTGCTCCCGTTGTACAGATGAGAAAATTGAGGCTAAGAGTTAAGAAATAGCTGGATGACCCCCAAATCTATGGCTTTGAGAAAATCTTCAAACCATGAACCAGAATTATCCTCTGACGTCATCTTTAAACAACTGTTTAGCTAAACAGTAAAGAATGTTCCCCATGAGCGTTGCACCCTTTTAAAGGATTATGTCTATGAGATCAAATTGTCGACAGTAACTCTAAAGCATAGATGAGAAATTTCGGGGGTAATGAGTCTAAGTCAATGATGGTGAAACAATATGAGCAGAGATAGCAAGAATGGTGGTACAATGTGAAGAATATAACCAGTGTTATTGAATTGTATGTTCCGCTGTGTATATTTTCACCAAAATTTTTTTAAAAAAAGAAAGAGCTAGCTAAATGAACAGTGTATTAGTTTCCTAAGGCTGTCATGACAAAGTACCACAAATGGTGTGGTTTAAAGCAACAGAACTTATTGTCTCACAGTTCTGGAAGGTAGGAGTCCAAATGCAGGGTGTCAGCAAGGCCATACCCTCTCTGAAGGCTCCAGAGGAGGAAGCTTCCTTGTCTCTTCCACCTTCTGGTAGCCTCAGGTGTTCCTGGCTTGTGGCAGCATAACTTCAATTTCTGCTTCTGTCTGCACGTGGCTGTCTTCCCCCTGTGTCTCTGTCTGTGTCTCTTCTCCTCTTTTGTAGGGACACCAGTCATACTGAGTTAGGGCCCGCCTTACTATAGAGGAGCCCTGGTGGCGCAGTGGTTAAGAGCTCAACGGCTAACCAAAGGGTCAGCAATTCGAATCCACCAGCTGCTCCTTGGAAACCCCATGGGGCAGTTCTACTCCGTCCTATAGGGTCACTAAGAGTTGGGATTGACTCAATAGCATCGGGTTTGGTTTTGGTTTTTACTAGATGACCTCAAGTTAGCTAATAACATTTTCAAAGACCCTATTATCAAACAAGGTCACATTCACAGGTACCAAGGGTTAGGAATTGAATCTGTCTTTTGGGGGGATACAGTTCAACCCACAACACGATATCAGCTTGTCATTCTGTCTTTAATCTGTTCAATGCCCCTGGAAAAATGCCAGCAGGTCTTGACTTTCTCACAATTTCTTTGTTGCAATATGAACTTCTGCATCTCATGCTGAATTAATACTTTATCTGAGAACATGAGAAATGATAATATGATTAGCTATTTTATTACCTTCATGGCGAGTGATGTCAGATTGTTGTTGTTGATTTCAACTCACAGTGACCCCATGTGACAGAGTTAAACTGCCCCATAAAGTTTTCTAGACAGTAATCTTTATAGAAGTAGATCACCAGGTCTTTCTCCCACAGAGCCGCTGGGTGGGGTTCAAGCCACCAACATTTCAGCTAGCAACCAAGCATTTAACCATTGCTCCACCAGGGCTCCTTGATGCCAGAATTTACCATTTCTCAATTCTCAGCTAGGCTAGAACACCAAACTCACATTCGCCCCACTTCTTTGCTTGTTGAGGCCAGAAGTGTTTTTAACGTGGGTATTAACAGTCACTCACTATGGAGTCTTGATTGTCAGGGAGAAGTTTCTGGAGGAAAAAATTTTTTTACATTTTTGAATTTTATTTTTTATGTTATCATACAGCATACAGTAAAACTGGCCTTTTAGGGGTGCAGTTCAACGCACTTTAACTCATGTCTGGATTCATGTAAGCACCACCACAATCAGGATCCAGAACAGTTCCATGACCCCCAAAAAAACTCCCTCATGCTGCCTCTTTGCAGTCACGCCCTCTAACCCCCAGTGACCACTAGTCTGTTCTTTGCCATTACAGTTTTGTCTTTTTGAAACTGTCGTATAAATGGCATCATACAGTATATAAGTTTTTGAAATTGGCTTCTTTCGTTCAGCACAGTGCCTTTGAGATTCGTCCATGTGTTGTCTGTATAGTTTGTTCTTTTATCTCTGAGTAGTATCACCCTGGGCTACCCTAAGAAGTGCAAATGGTTAAGTGCTCAGCTGCTAACCTAAAGGTTGGAGGTCCACACCCACCCAGAGGCATCTTGGAAGAAAGGCCTGATTATCTACTTCAGAAAAATCAGCCATTGAAAACCCTAGGGAGCACAGGTCTACTCTGACACACGTGGGGTCGCCATGAGTCTGATTTCGTATCCACTGTATGGATGAACCACGGTTTGTGTATCCACTCACCTGTTGAAGGACATTTTGGTTGCTTCCAGTTTGGGGTGATTATGAATAGAGTGCTCCTATGAACATTCATCTATAGGTTTTTGGGTGAACGTAAGTTTTTGTTTCTTGGGTAAATACCCAGCTGTGGGATTGCTGGGTTATGTGATGTGTGCATGTTTAACTTTATAAGACACTGCCAGACTGTTTTGCTGAGTGGCTGTACACTGGAGGAAAACTGAGTCCTGTTGAGACCTGTTGGTTTTGAGATACGTTCGAGGCACCCAGGGCATTTGTGCATCCAAACCAGAAACTCGGGTGAGGCTGGGCGCCTTAGAGATGATACCTAACACCATGTGTGAGACCTCCAAAAAGGAGACAAGAGAGGGAGAGTGCCAGGCTAGATGGAGCCCTGAGGCGAACCGGCATTTAAAAGTTTGATAGAGAAGAACACAGAGAAAAAGCAACCAGTAAGGGAAGCAAAAATAGAAGCCAGGTGGAGGAGTGTTTCCATGCCACTAAGGGGTCAAGACAGAGTATGGCAAGGTGGGTTCAGGGACTTAGCAACATGCAGGTCAAAGTGACCTTGTTGAGAGCATGTTTGGGGGGAATTGGAGGGTGAAGGTCTGCTTGGGGTGGGCTCAAGGATGAATGGAAAAAATTAAAAAAGAGTGAATCCGAGGTGAGGAAGAAGGGCTGCTGGTGTGGACAAGGCTTTTAAGAAGGTTGGCTCTGAAGAGGAGTGAGGAGATGGGACATGGGCTGGTGAGGAGTATGGGGAAGGAGAGGGTTTTTCCTGAAAAGATGCGAGGTACCACACACATTGGCATTCTGTTGGGAATGACCCAGAAGAACTACCGATGCAGAGAGAAGAGGAACTGCAGGGGAAAGGTGCTGGAAAAAGAATGATGTGGAAGGATGAGGATGAGAGGGAGGAGGAGGAAGGGACATGTTCGGGCTGACAGATTTAATATGTAGGTCAAAGTCCTGATTGCTAATAGCCTCTCATGATCCCCTATCAGTCCTGGCCGCCAAGGGCAGCCCATCCTCTTGGTTCAAAGAGGTATCTTTGTAAAGAGTCAACAGCAGCATGTCATGGCATCAAAGAGAAGCATGCATTTGAATTCCAACTCTCATCTGCTATTTTATGGCTCTGGGTAAGTCTCTTGATTCCCTGAACCTCAGTTTCCCCGCCTGAAAAATGAGATACTGCTGTTGTGAGGATCGATGAAAACTTGCAGGCTGGCTCAAGGCCCAACACACCATAGGTGCTTGAGAAATGGAAGGGAGACTTTGTTATTTGTAAGGCGCCTGTGTTAACTCCCCTGGACACAAAGCCTGTCTCCATGGATGCGTCACTCGCGTGGAGGACCGTCTGCAGTGGAACCTAATCCCTGGATATCATCTCAGATCTGTCTCTCTCCCCCGCCCCCTTCATTAGTCAGCAGGTGCACAGGAAAGAGAAACTCATTTTAATATTAGATGTAGTCAAAGCGACTTCAGAAGAGCATGCTGCTGCCAACAGCGTATCAGGGAGTGAAGCCTGCACGACCCAGCGCCATGGGAGCGAGCAGGACAAATCCGGCTGTGCCCTGCCGGGAGCAGGCTCCTGTATCCGCACCCCCACCAGGCTGTATGACTATGGGGGCCTTATCAGCTGTAATTGGGGCTAATGAGGCATAGACAGGACTGGTGAGGGAAAATCAGATTGGGGAGGATGCAGATCAATCCCAGACTAATTATCAGTCCTTTCTGTTCACCTCCTACCCCCTGGGATGGGCTGCCTGCCCTCCCCTCCAACAGAAACCCAGCCCAAGGGAGCCTGGGGTGGGTCCTTTGGAAGGCTCACTGGCAGGTGGACCCATATCAAGAAGGTTTTAGACTCACAGGTGCTCCCTTATATGTACCCCCTGCAGGTCACACACACCAGAGTAACATGCAGGAATGCAAGCATCCATGCATCCGTAATACACCCCAGATTCACACACACATACCTGCCCCACCAAGTGCATGAACCCACTTCCACATGCACCATTCATATACACATCACACAGCTGCACATGCACGCCCCTGCTCACAGATGTCAACCCATAGATGCCCTGAGGCCGCAACAGCAGCCCAGGGTCAACGAGGGGGCCTTGGCTTGGCCACCCTGACGTTGGTGATTCCCAGAATTCTCCCCTATTTTGAGCTCCTGTTTTGTGCTTGGGTTCTAGGAAGCCTCTGTGCTCCATGAGAGATGCCCACCTCTGGCCTTCTAACCCCATCCTCTAAGCTTGAGCAGATTCCGAAGTTGCCCACCCCGTCATCCTACCCCTGCGCGCCAAGCGAGAGGCTCACACCAGCAGCACAATTTTGCTTATGGAGATGACTGGCTTCCTGCCCTTCAGTCTTGCCCCTCCCACACAGAGATTTTTTTTTTCAAAACCAAGATCCAGTTATGTCACTTTCTCTGCATGATACCCTTCAGCAGCTGCCTATTGACCTTAGAATCAAGTCCACACTCTGGAACTCTGCTTATGGGACCCCACAGAATTTTCCTGACGCCTCCCTCTGCAGCCTTGGCTCTGAGCCTTGCAGAGCAGCCATACTAAATGTTGGGTTCCTCTAACTTGCCTCTGGGCTGTTGCTTTTGCCTGGAATACAACCAGCCCTTCTGACTGGCAAACTGCTCATCCCTCAGGGCTTGGCTCAGAGACGACCTCTCTCTGTGTGTCCTGAAGGCTTGAGACCTGTATGGCCCTCCCTTGTGTCCCCTCCAAGGCACACAGCAATCCCACTGCATTGTCGTGGCTGTGCTAGCTACACACGTACCGTACCGGTCTGAACCCCTGCTAGACTCTGAGCTGTGAGAGAAGAGGGACTGGGTCTGGTTTGTTCGCACTGTAGTGCCAGCACTGAACCAGGTAGGCATGCTATGAATATTTGTTGAATTCATTTGTTCACTCATGAACAAATGAACAATCTGTAACTATTTCTAGAGAAGAAACGGACTGGAATATAGGAGCCAGGAGGCAGGGAGAAGCAGTGGCATCACTAAAGGGGGTGCATGGGGTGTGGACCACATCGAGTGACGTTGTAAGAGGCGATAACACCAAAGTGCCTGTCTGTAAAATTTTTGTGCAGTGTTTCAGCAGAAATCTATTATTTTTTATAAATATATCCCTGCAGTTAGTTATAACAACAAAAGCATTTTTCGCAAGCCCAGCTTACATAAATCAATATACCTACAAGGCTAAAACTCTATGCGAATTTACTAGTTGAACCTTCTAATGTGCTCTAGTCAGAGCTGTCGTTATTACCCAATTACAATGAAGCTTCAAATCATGTGGTTTCATCTGCACCCACTACAAGCACATGTTGTGCTGTTGTTTTCATTGCTGCCCGTGTTTTTGTAGTCGCTGATTTTGTCAAATTTTCTGGTGTTTTAGCTGCAGTGCTGTGGTAATTAGCATGTGGGGGGAGTGATACCATGAGTCACGGCACGGGTGACACCAACCTTAGTGACGCCACTGGGAAGGAGTTCCTGGAAGGTGCAAATGGTTAAGGAGCTTGGCTGCTAACCAGAAAGTTCTGGTTCAAGTCCACCCAGAGGCACCTTGGAAGAAAGGCCTGGCAATCTGCTTCTCAAAATTCAGCCGTTAAAAACCCTATGGAGCACAGTTCTACTCTGACACACGTGGAGTCGCCATGAATTAGAGTGGAGTTAATGGTAACTGTTTTTTTGTTGTTGTTTTGGGGAGGCAGGGAGGCAAAAAATCTTGCCAACACCCACCTCTGTCACTGCCCACCCTTCTACCCTCACACCAGCTCCTTCTCATGCTTTCCTGTGTGAGGAGGGGGCCTCTTTGGCCTACCACCTTGGGCCTGGCCCTGCCCTCACGGGGTGTAGGGACTTCCCACAGGCTCCTGCTGGTTAAGAAGCAATCTTGCTTTACTTAACCAGCCAGGTCAGGCTGGGGGTGCCTTTCCAAGCCCTGTTCCTACCCCCACGATGTCACCGCCAGGCCACATACACCTGAGCCCACCTGGATCCTTCCATCAGCCTCTCCTGTATGCTGGAAAGCTGCTGTGGCTTTATAATGGGTAATAGGATTTATCAATAGACTGAAGGAGGTGATGTATGTTAAAGCACTTAATATAAAAGGACTTCGCACAGAAGCCCAAATTTGATTTGGCCAATGAACTCAATTGCCGGCCTGATTGCGTTCCAGGAGGAAGACCAGCCAGCATTTATCCACATTACCCTGGAAAAGCCAGGTTGTTCAGGCAGGCTGAGGCCTCCCAGACCTCTTCTCTCTCCCTGCTGCTCTGACCTCAGTCTTCCCCCGCTTCCCGGCATGTCAGGCTTTGACTTTCAGCCTCTTTCAGACCCAGACAGTCTCAAATTCTCCAGCATCCAAGAGTCTACTTCCTTTTAATACTCAAGCCCTGCCCCCATCCCATTAATTAGCTGGAAGTCCAGTTTCTTAGTAGGTTCCCTCACCATGATCCCCAAATACATCCTTCTGGTCACTTGCACCTCTTGATCTAGCTGGCCTCTCTGGGCTTCTCCGCTGACCATGGCTTGCTTCTCTGACTGCCGCCAATCTCTCTGCACTGCTTTGCTTCCACCAACGACTGGGTCTCCTCTTAATCCCCCAGTGAAGACCTAAGACCCTGTTATGGATTGAATTGTGTCCCCCCAAAAGATATGTTGAAGTCCCAATCCCCAGCACCTGTGACCATGACATTGTTTGGAAATAGGATCTTTGAAGATGTTATCAGTTAGGTTAACACGTCATACTGGAATAGAGTGGGTCCTTATAAAAGAGGAGAAAATACACAAAGACAGGAAGACAGAGGAACGACAGCCAAGTGATGCTGCAGCTGCAAGACAAGGAACACCTGGAGCCACTAGAAGTTAGGAGACAGGCGTGGAGCAGTTGTTCTCCCAGATCATTCAGGAGGAATCAACACGACCGATACCCTGATTTGCACTTGTAGTCTCCAGAACGGTGAGATAATAAATTTCTGTTCTTATAAGCCCCCCAATTTGTGGTATTTTGTTATGGTAGCCCTAGGAAACTAATACAGACCCCTAGGCTGATGTTTCATCATAACTTGACTTAGGCATGGGAACAGAAGACAGAAATTACCACATAGAAAAGGAAGACTTCAAAGATAGCCATTAGCTACGGCCACCCACTGACTGGGAAGGGGAAATCCCTTGGGTCAGCTTCCACATTAGCCCCCTCTCATGGAGCCCTGGTGGCTCAGTGGTTAGGAACTCAGCTGCTAATCAAAAGGTCTGCAGTTCGAATCCATCAGCTGCTCCTTGGAAACCCTAAGGGGCAGTTCTACTCTGTCCTATAGGATCATGCTATGAGTTGAAATTGAATCGACGGCAACTGGTAACATGGACAAGGGGGCTCATGGCTACATCCTTCCTCCCTGGAGTTTAGATATGTGAGACCCTCTAAAAAGGAACTGCCCTTGGTGACATCAACCTTCTCCATCATCTTGCTGAGCACATCAACTCTAATGTGCTAACATCTCCAGGCCAGAATAGGATTAGGGATTTACTTCCCCGTAACCCATTGGCAGAAGAGTCCCTGGGTGGGACAAATGGTTAAGCACTTGACTACTAACTGAAAGGTTGGTGGTTTGAACCCACCCAGAGGTGCCTCAGAATAAAGGCCTGGCAATCTTCTTCTGAAAGGTCACAACCTTGAAAACCCTATGGAACACAGTTTTACTCTGCCACACATGGGGTCGCCATGAGTCAGAATCAACTCGATGGCAACTGGTTTGGTTTGGGTTTTTAACCAATGGCCTATTACAATGCTTTCCCCAATACAAAAGAAACAGTGTTTACCCAAAGAGAAATCCTCTCTCTGGCAAGAGAAATAGGAACCCGATGTTGGCTGTTTCAAATAGTAGTTTGTTTCTAACTCTAGCCTTCAAGGTATCAGAAATACTGGGGTCCAGCTTCATATGTACACCCCAAGTGTAAATGCACGGAGAAGTAGTAAAGCAAGTCGAGGGAAAGACCAGGCAGTGATCATCAGTTAGCTTTTGCCAAGAACCCCCATGAGTCTGACATTAGTTGGTTTGTGAGGAGATGGGTGCTCGGCTCTCCTGCCCTTACCCCATGTCTACCCTACCTTTGTGGGATCGCTGGGAATGCCCTGGAATCCCACTGGGGTCTGACCTTTGTGGGGAGCCAGTCCTGGTGCCTCCCAGTCCCTGCCCAGCTCCAGGTACCAGCTCTCACTCACCCAAACTCACCGCTTCCTCCATCATTGTTCCCCCAAGGAACAGATGACATCACTCTTTCCGGCAGCCAGGAGTTGACCTACATTCCTCCTGCTCTCCTGTCTGGGAGACGTTCCAAACACCCCACTCCTCTCCAGCGAGGAGGGAAGGGCCCGGCTCACGATTTTCATGGAGCGCCGGCACCAGGCCCATATCCAGATGGTGTTCCTGCCGGCAGCTCCCAGGCACTGCCTGCCTCTCCCCGCGGGACTGGGCACGCTCTGCCCTGGCAGGGGCACTAGCCCCTGCCGCCCTGACAACCACTTGTGTGGCTGCCGGCTCCCTGACCAGGCCAGGCTAGTTGTCAGGACAGGGTGAGGTTGGTGTGCTAATCACCCCCTGGCAGGGGCAGAGCAGGTTTCCGTGAGGACTTGGGTTATCTGGGACAGGCCTTGCCTTGGAGGTGAGGCCTAGTGCTCCTTCCAAACGGTTGTGGTCCCCTGGGACTCGTTAGGCACTTGTCCGTTGGAAAAAGAGGAGCAACTTGGCTGAGAAGGTGGCTGGGGCCCCTCGTCTAACGGGCAGGCAGCAACGGCAGCTTCTAGTGCTTCAGTGTACCCACCCTGTGCCAGGCTGTGAGAGGGCTCAGGGCTTTGGGGCAGGGGACGCAGCCTAGCCAGGGTGGGGGAGCAGGGGTGGCAGGTGGAGCTGCCAGATAAAGTATAGGACGCTCAGTTCAATTCTAACTTCAAATTGATGCATTTGAATTGTGGTGTTGGTGAAGAATATTAAATATACCATGGACTGCCAGAAGAACAAACCAATCAGTCTTAGAAGAAATTCAACCAGAATGCTCATTAGAAGTGAGGAAGGCAAGACTTCCTCTCACTTACTTTGGACATGTCATCAAGAAAGTCTAATTGCTAGAAAAGGACATCATGCTTAGTAAAGTAGAGGGTCAGCAAAAATGAGGAAAACCCTCAACGAGGTGGATTGACACAAGAGCCACTCCCGCCCAGCCCTGACACTAACTGGCCTTTCATCAAGCAGTTGTATTATTGCATTCATTCATTTACTCATTCATTCATTCAGCAGATACTGAGGGCCTACTGTGCATCAGAGAGTGCATTAGGCACTTACAAAAATAAATTAAAAAGTTAAAAATCTAAGAGACAATCCAACTGTTCCAATTTAGGAGAAGTGGCTTGCTCAAGGTCATCCAGCAAATCATGCAGGGCCTGGATGAGAATCTGTCTCCTGACTCAGCATTTCTCTCTCTGTCTCTCTGCCTCTCTCTGTTAACCTGCCTGGTGTGTGTCCTATAGAACCATTCAGCTGCCGTCCAGAGACTTAAAGCAGCTGGGTTCTGTTGTAGGGCCAGGATGCAGAGGGGTCCGTCCTGGTGGGCTGGGAGTTGTGGGCTGGCCAGCCTTGAACTGTTCCTCTGTTCATTATTACATAATGCTTCCTGATGGATGGTCTGAAAAGTTCTGTGTAGCAGGGTCAGGAGGCTGAGGTGATGTTTTCTGGTGAGATTGAGGGTTCTTGAAGGTCAAATTCAGAAAGCAATTCCTAGGAAAGATTGATCCCATGGACGGAGGGGCAATGTTGGGGCTGGAGGTGCAGCAGGGATAGCAGACCACCCACTCAGGTCTGAGTGGAGGCAGAAGCTGGTGTTGGGGGGGAGCATGGAAAAGAGGGCTTCTTTCTTCTTCTGGGGTTGCATTTCCTCAGCCAAGGCCCAGCCTCAGAATTGGCAGCGGGGCCACGCTCAGTGTCGGGGGAGTCTTGTACAGCAGCCCCCTCCCCTGGCTTTTATTATCCGGGTGGAATCAAGTTAGAGTGAGCGCTTAGAGAAAAGCAAGGTGGTAGTGTGGCAATGCGGTCCAATACTAGCTCCAGACAGCCGTGGGTTCGAATCCCACCTCTTACACCCAGAGACCTGGGGTGAGTTATTGCGTTCAGCTTTTCGGAACTTTGTATCCTCATCTGTAAAATGGGAAGAGTGGTAACTTCTGGATTTTCACGAGGAATTCAGTTAATAATGCATGTTGCACAGTGGCGTTCCATAGATAAGTGCTGAATAAATCATTTATATATATTTGCTTATTTATCTCATTTACTTCATCTCTCAAGGGCCTTCTGGAATAAGGAAAAGAAACCACAGGGCAGTAGCCAGAGGGAGAGAGGGAAGGGCGTGCCTGTGTTTGGGGGAATTGGGCTGCTTGGACATCTATGAGCCGGTGTCTGTCTCAGAACCAGTACATGGATACTCGCCAGGTCCCTGCCCAGCTGCCTGCCGGACACCCTTCCTAAAGTGGAGTTTACCAGCACTGTCACCTGGGGCACCCTCCTTGGCTTCTCTGTTTTCCATTTCCTTGTCTGTAAAACAGAGATGCTGTTGTTATTGTTGTTGTGTGCTCTTGAGGTGATTCTGACACCTAGTGACCCTATGGGACAGAGTAGAACCGCCCCGTAGGGTTTCCCAGGCTGTAATCTTTACGGGAGCAGATCACCAGGTCTTTTCTCCCGCAGAGCCAGAGGTGGGTTCAAACCACTGACCTTTCTGTTCGCAGCCGAGCACTTAATCGTTGCACCACCAGGACTCCTTAAAGTGGAGAAAATAATAATGTATTCTTCATAAGGTGCTGGTGAAAAGTTGATGCATTAACTCATGCAAAGCTCTTGGGATCCCTGTCTCTAGAAGCTCATAAGTATGAGACCTGAGAAAGCGAATAGGAAGGGAACATTTATTGAGCACTTATATGTATCAGAGGCGCTCTGGTGATGCAGTGGTTATGCGCTCAGCTGCTAACTGAAAGGTCAGCGGTTCGAACCCACCAGCTGCTCAGCTGGAGAAAGATGTGGCAGTTTGTTTCTGTAAACATTACAGCCTTGGAAACCCTATGGGGCGGTTCTACACTGTCCTATGGATTGCTATGAGTCAGAATTGACTCAACAGCAAAGGGTTTTGGTTTTTATAGGCATTAGCAGGTGCTTTATAAATAACAACCCTATGAGGTAGGTACTACTGTCATTCCTATTTTACAGATGAGGAGATGGAGGCCAAGGGACGTTCAGCAACTTTCCTAAGGTCAGGTAGTAAGTGGCAGAACATTCTAGGTTACTGGGGCTAGAGGGATGGGACTGGGGGAGGTCCTGTACCACAGTCACCCAGAAAGGCAAAATTAAGGAGTACAAACTCCAACTGGGCACCTGCTGTGTACAGAAGCTTCTGTTTCATCCTAACCCTGGATGTGTGTGTAGGTAATATGGCAGGTGCATTACCTATGTCCATTCATTCATTCATAAATGGCAAATGTGAGTGCTCCTCATGACAGTCCATGGTGTAAGCAGGGTTATTACTCTCCACTTAGAAGTCTTCTTGAGTTCTGAGGAAACAGACTCAGCTGGGTTAGGAAACTTGCCCAGCTCACTGATGCCATGGCTCCCAGGCTCCCATTACACCAGCCTGGAAACTGCAGATGTTAAGTGTGGGCTGTATTGTCAGGGTTCCCCGATTCAAGTCCTAGCTCTGCCATTTACCAGCTATGAGACCTCAAGCAGCCTACTTCACCTCCCCATACCTATTTCTCCACCTGTCCAATGGAGATGATAATGATATGTTGTTCATAGGATTGTTAAGGCCCATGTGTGCATTCACGTGGAGCACTTGGAATGGTGCCTTTGCAAAGTGAGCGCTCAAGGGTCAGCTATTGTTCACCCAGGAGCCTTTCTTTAAGGTACCATGTGATAGGTTTATACAGATAGTAACGCAAATCTCTGAAGGTTTGTAGGAGAAATAATACAATAAAACCCTGTTTTCCAGGCTTCAGTCAACCAGATAACCCCTTCATTGTTTTCCCAGATTCATTTTTTATTTGTTTGTTTTTATTTAGTAGCAGCTTTATTGAGATATAGTTTATATACCATACAATTCACCCATTTAAAGTGCACAACTCAGTGGCTCTTAGTATATTCACAGAGTTGTGCAACCATTACCACAATCAATTTTAGAACATTTTCGTCACCCCCAAAAGAAGCTGCACTCCCCTTAGCTATCAACCACAATCCCTCTATCCTTTCACTCTCAGCCCTAGACAAACACTAATCTATTTTCTGACTGTATAAAATTTGCCTATTCTGAACAATTCATATAATTGGAATCACCCAGTGTGTGGCCTTTTGTGTATGGTTTCTTCACTTAGTATAATGTCTTCAAGTTTATCCATGCTGTGGCATGTATCGGCACTTCATTCTTTTTTATGACTGAATACTATTCCCTTGTGTGGATATATATGTACCACATTTTGTTTATCCATTCATCAGTTAATGGACATTTGAGTTGTTTCCACATTTTGGCTATTATGAATAATGCCGCTATGAACATACGTGTACAAATTTTTGTGGAGACATATGTTTTCATTTCTCTTGAGCATATACCTAGGAAAGGAATTGCTGGATCATATAGTCATTCTATGTTTCACCTTTTGAGGAACTGTCGGGCTGTTTTACAAAGCAACTGTACCAATTTATGTTCCTACCAGCAACATGTGATGGTTCTGATTTCTCCACATCCTTGCCAGAGTTTGTTGTTATCATCTGTCTTTTGGCTATAGCCATCCTAGCGGACATGACGTGGTATCCCATTATGGTTTTGGTCTGTATTTCTCTAACGACCAATGATGTTGAGCATCTTTTCATGTGCTTATTATTGGTATATCTTCTTTGGAGAAATGTCTATTCAGATCCTTTGCCCACTTTTTAATTGGGTTATTTATCTTTTTGTTATTGAGTTGTAAGAGTTCTTTATATATTCTAGATGTTGTTGTTGTTAGGTGCCATCGAGTCAGTTCTGATTCATACCAACCCTGTGTACAGCAGAACTAAGCACTGCCCAATCCTGCGCCATCCTCACAATTATTGCTATATTTGAGCCCATTGTTGTAACCACTGTGTCAGTCCATCTTGTTGAGGGTCTTCCTCTTTTTCACTGACCTTCTACTTTACCAAGCATGATGTCCTTCTCCAGAGATTGGTCCCTCCTGATAACATGTCCAAAATATGTGAGACAAAGTCTCACCATCCTTGCTTCTAAGGAGCATTCTGGCTGTACTTCTTCCAAGACAGATCTGTTCGTTCTTCCAGCAGTCCATGGTATATTCAGTATTCTTTGCCAACACCATGATCCAAAGACATCAATTTTTCTTCAGTCTTCATTATTCATTGTCCAGCTTTCACATGCATATGAAGTGATTGAAAATACCATGGCTTGGGTCAGGCACACCTTAGTCCTCAAAGTGACATCTTTGCTTTTTAACACTTTAAAGAGGTCTTTTGCACCAGATTTGCCCAATGTAATACGTGGTTTGATTTCTTAACTGCTGCTCCCATGGGCGTTGACTGTGGATCCAAGTAAAATGAAATTCTTGACAACTTTTGGTCCAGTTGTGAGGATTCTTGTTTTCTTTATGTTGAGGCGTAATCCATACTGAAGACTGTAGTCTTTGATCTTTATCCGTAAGTGCTTCAAGTCCTCTTCACTTTCAGCAAGCAAGGTTGTGTCACCCGCATAATGTAGGCTATTAATGAGTCTTCCTCCAATCTTGATGCCATGTTCTTCTTCATATAGTCCAGCTTCTCTGATTATCTGCTCAGCATACAGATTGAATAAGTATGGTTAAAGGGTACAGCCCTGATGCATACCTTTTCTGATTTTAAAGCACTCAGTATCCCCTTGTTCTGTTCGAATGACTGCCTCTTGGTCTACGTACAGGTTCTGCTTGAGCACAATTAAGTGTTCTGGAATTCCCGTTCTTTGCAATGTTATCTACAATTTGTTATGATCCACACAGTCGAATGCCTTTCATAGTCAATAAGACACAGGTAAACATCTTTCTGGTATTCTCTGCTTTCAGCCAATCTGACATCAGCAATGATATCTCTCGTTCCATGTCCTCTTCTGAATCAGGCTTGCATTTCTGGCAGGAAGCAAGACGAGAAGGCAGGAAGGGATAGGAAAACTGGAGAATGGACACGAGAAACTGGGGGTGGAAAGGGGGAAAATACTGTCACATTGCAGGCATTGCAACCAATGTCAGAAAACAATTCGTGTATAAATTTTTGAATGAGAAACTTTCACTGTAAACTTTTACCTAAAGCACAAAAAAAGAGGCCTCCTTGCAGAAGTGAAATTTGACCTCAAACTTGACACTGATCCTAAGTATTAGTCTTAAGAGAAGGTGGTAGAGCCTGACAGCATGTTTCAGGTAGAGGGAACAGCATGTGCAAAGGCCCAGAGGAAAGACAGATCAGGGCATGTGCTGGACAGTGCGAGCAGCTGAACATGGCCAGAGAATAATGTGAGAGAGAGGGTGGGCGGGGCCAGATCTGAGGGTCCCACAAGCACAGAGAGGAGTTTGTTCTTTCCTGTGAGCCCTGGGGGTCATGGAGGGGCTTTGAGCTGGAGAATACCACAACCTGCTCAGATTTACACATGAAGACACTCACTCTGGCTACACAGTGGGAAGTGGATAACAGGGCAGGTCTGGAGCCAGTGAGTCCAGCCAGGGCCTGCTGCAGGAATCAAGGTATGAGAAAAGAGCGTGGCCTGAACCAAGGCAGTGCATGTGGGAATGGCAGTTGGAACAGAGCCTTTTGGAGGAGGGAAAGAAAACTTTTGCCTCAGAATGGTCTTGGAGGGAGCAAAGGCTATCTGAGCAAAGGGGTGAGGAACTTGGATTTGAATAGCTGTGTGACCTTGGGCAAGTGAAGCAACCTCTCTGGTGCTCATTTCCTCAACTAACCCTGTCTTAGTTATCTAATGCTGCTATAACAGAAATACCACAAGTGGATGGCTTTAACGAACAGAGGTTTATTCTCTCACAGCCTGGTAACCTAGAAGTCCGAATTCAGGGCACCAGCTCCAGGCAAAGGCTTTCTCTCTCTGTTGGCTCTGGAGGAAGGTCTTTGTCATTAATCTTCCTTTGGTCTAGGAGATTCTCCACGCAGGAACCCTGGGTCTGAAGGATGCGCTCCACTCCTGCTGCTGCTTTCTTTGTGGTATGAGGTCCCCCTGTCTCTCTGCTTGCTTCTCTCTTTTTTATCTCAGAAAAGATTGACTCAAAATACAACCTAATCTTGTAGATTGAATCCTACCTCATTAACATAACTGTCTCTAATCCTGCCTCATTAACATCATAGAGGTAGGATTTACAACACATAAAAGAATCACATCAGATGACAAAATGGTGGACACAACACTGGGAATGATGGCCCAGGCAAGTTGACATACATTTGGGCAGGGACACGACCCAATCCAGGACAAACCTCATGGTGAAGAGCACAGACTTGGAACTAGACTGTTCGTGTTCAAGTCTGCTCTGCCACCTATTAGCTGTAAACCCTCAACCTAGACCCTTTACTTGTTGGGCTTGACATGGGGTAATGATGGTTCTGCCTCTTCCAGCTGTTGTTAGGATGTAGTGAGATGATGCAGAGGCAGAACATCTACTCCAACGCCCAGCCTAGAGCCTGTGTAGGAACAGGGGACATGCGAGGCTAGGCTATTCTCTGCCAAGGGTGCAGGTTGCCACCCTCAACACCCTGTCTGGCCCCCACAAAGCTGCAGAAGGAACTAGCCAATGGAACAGAGAGTGGAGTCCCATAGGAGCCATGTGCTGCTAGAGACAAGGGGGACAAACACTCAGAAATTCAGCACAGACCCCTCAGCCCCTCCCCGCCTTCCCAGTTCTCAGTTCCCAACCCCCCTGATGAAAAGGAAAGAAGGAACCCTCCAGCACTGGCCTGCAGTCGCCCCCAAATGACTCAAGGGGCCCTAGTCCTTGCTATTGTGTGTCGACAGGCTGGGTGGGCTCCATCCTGTTGCCACTAGAGCTAGGCAGCTTCTCCTGGAAAAGCCCAGGTCTCCTGGAGCCCAGCAGGCCAGGCTGCGGTTGCCAGGGCCGGGGCTTCCGGACTGTGGGGGAGAGACGCCAAGCACCAAGGGCAAACCAGGGGCAGAGAGATGTGCTGGGCAGAGCATAGGCTTCAGGACCCGGCAGGCCTGGCCTCAGGGGATGCTTTCCTTGGACATGAAAGCTCTCCCAGTTATCCCTGTGCCCTAAACAAGTTTAAATCTGCCAGGACTCTCTGATACAGAAGGAGAGAGAGACAGACACAGAGAGAGAGACGGATACAGAGAGAAAGACAGGGAAATACATAGAGACAGAAAGGGACACAAGGAACCAGAGAGGCTAAGCCACATACACGAATACCATGTCCACGTCCTCTCTCTCTCTCTCTCACACGCGCACGTCACACACACACACACACACACACACACACACACACACACACATGCAGCATCACTCAGAGCTACCTTCAAACATCAGGAAGACTAAGAAGCGCCCACCGTTTCCTGGGCACCATTTCAGTGCCAGTCCTAGCCTTGGCTTCTCCCACACTCCGTAGGCTCCTCCCACAGCCCTGGTGGGCAGAGCAGTCCTCTCCCTCGGTAGGGGAGGCACCACACTCATTCCAGGGCACAGCCAGGGATGGGGAGAGGCCGGGGCATCCTCTTGTGCTCCTCTGGGAGACAGGGCTGGGGAGGGATGTCTGGATTTGGGGCCTGAGTAACCAACTGCATGACCTTGGGCAGGCTTCTCCCCACCTGTACCACCTGGCCTGTCCAGCTCTCACATTTCATGACTATCGTTATTACAGTATGCTTCTCAGGTTCAGCTGGTCTTTTATGCATTTTTAATAAGCCAAGGTCAATGTTATCACCCAAAGTTGAGATGGCAATCTTTTCTTTATGTAGCCAGCATCTAAAAATATCCCTTCCTCAGGCCAGCGGCATGGAGTACCTCCCTGGTTCCAGACAGCTGAGGTGTTCCTCCCCAGCCAACTCAGTGGGATGTTAAATAGGAATTCTGAAGAAAAAAAAAATGAAAACCTTCTCAGGTCAAGTACATTTTGCAAACAAACTTTTGTTGGACAAAGTTAGACACAGTTCTTTCCTGCAGGACTTGTCAGAGCCTTTAATACGCTAATGTGCACTGAAACTCCTAGCATGTGGGAGCCAAGGAGCAGGGTGTGGGGTACTGAATTTGATTAGTGGTACCATCCCTAGTAATGAACATTTATGAGGAGTTTACAATGTGCAGGAGGCTGGAGAGCATCATACATGCTGACGAAAAGGGTTTAAGCACAGGACCTTTCTTTGCCAGTTGGTATTTCTGGTCTGAATATGTGTATTTTAAACATTATCAGAAGCCACGACACATCCAGTTTGATGTCCTGTTTGCAGTCTGGGTTGTATCCCATGTTAACCTCTTGGACTCTGGAGTCAGCTCTGGGTTCTACTCCCAGTGACATTTTTGAGCAGCTCTGTGACCCTGGTACTTAACCTCTCTGAGCCTCCATTTCCTTGTCTGTAAAAGGAAGGTGACAGTGGTACCACCTCTTGTGGTCACTAGAGGTTTGAATGAGATTCCTGCTTGGCACACAGCACTTGGTAAGTGTGACCTTTTTCATTTGTGTTAGGAGCATTCCTTGTGGCTTGAAATAGTCTCTGAAACTGCAATACTTAATATCTTTATAACATTCCATTGGGTGGATGCGCCTTAATTTCCTTAACTGTCCTGCAGAATAATTGCAGGGCAAAAACAAGACTACAAGAAGGAGGGCAGCCCTGGTGGCCCCAAAGCCTGCGGCCAGTGGGTTAGCACAGATCTGCAGGGCTGAGAGAAGCAGGGGCTTATCACCAGATTGAGATGAGCAGCCCGTTCCCAGCTCAGCATCCTTGCCTTGGAAGGCCGGCCCCACAGATGAGCCCTCATTACCAGTCAGATGGAGACAAACGAGGGGACGTGGGGAGGTAGCAAGAGCCAAGACAGAGGGTCTGACAGGACTGATTTATGGAGGAAGGAAGATGTGTGGAGTTAAGTATGCGTTGTGTGGGTAAGCAGAGGCTGAGGGGAGGCACCTCCGTCTGTGAGGATCTAAGGAGCGTGAGGCAGAACAGTGAAGTATCACTTGGTCCAGTGAAGGGATGGGGTATGAAGAAGATGGCAAATGAAGAGCTAGAGAAGAAATGCTGGTTAAACATTCAGAAAACAATGTCTGAGACCATGAGAGCTTGTGAGGGGTGTGCCTAGTGGGCAGTAGGTGTACCCACCCTAGTCCAGGCCACCGTCCTCTGTCACCTGCCAGAGGGCAGCCTTCTCACTGGTCTCCCTGCCTGGGTTCTTGTCTCCCAAACAAACCATTCTCCATGGAGCAGCCCAATGATTCCAAAATCTGAACCAGAGCAGGCACTTCAAAGCTTCCGATGGCTTTTAGTCCCTCACAGAATAAAACTCAACCTCTGTGTCATGGTCTAGCCCTCTTCTACCCTCCAGGCCCCATCTCAGACCACTCTTTCCAGCCTCACGGGTTGAGCTTCTCTCAATACCAGAGTCTTCCTCATACTCTTGCCTCTTTCCAGAGGGTTCTCCCCTCTTGCCTGGATAACTCCTCACCCTCCTTCAGGTCTTAATTTAAAACTCTGCTCTTCCTGGAAGCCTGACCTTCTCCCGCTAGACTAAGTTAGGACCCCCCATGATATGCCCTCCCTCATATAACAGGTGAGCACTTATAACAGTTGAAATTAATTTAAGATTTGTGTGATGTTTTTAAGTGAATAGACTTTATTTTTTAGAGCAGTCTTAAGTTTACAGAAAATCACACGGAAAGCAGAGAATTCCCATATGCCTCCCCCACCTTGGTTTCTCTTATTATTAACTTCTTGCATTCCTGTGATACATTTGTTAAAATTGATGAACCAGTATTGATACATAATTATTAACTCAAGGGCATAGTTTGCAGCGAATGGTTAAGCACTGAACTACTAACCAAAAGGCTGATGAGTTGAACCCTCCTAGATGCACCTTGGAAGAAAGGTCTGATGATTTGCTTCCTAAAGGTTACAGCCTTGAAAACTCTATGGAACGGAGTTCTACCCTGCACACGTGGGGTTACCATGAATCAGACTTACCTGGAAAGCAACTGGTTTGATTTTGGTTTACAGTTTGTATTAGGGCTCACTCTTGCTGTTGTACAGTTCTATGGGTTTTGACAAGTACATACTGTCACAGTTACAGAATCATGTAGAACAGCTTCATTGTCCTGAATACTCCTGTGATTCACCTATTCATCCTCCTCCTGCCCCCCAAACTGCTGATCTTTTTGCTGTCTCCCTGCTAGACCCTACACCCTATCAGAGCAGGGACCCATCTGCCTTGTTCACGTTATGTTCACTGTTCCCAGCTCAGAGCCTGGCACATACCAGATGCCCCATAAATATTTTTCTTTGCATATTTTAATAAAAATAGGATTCTACTAAACATGTTATTCTGCAATTTGATCTTTACGAATATTGACAATCTATCTTGGACATCTTCCTGTACCAGAATATAGAGCACAGTCTCTCTCTCTCTTTAACTTTTTATCATGGAGACTTTCCAACCTGCATACAAAAGTAGAGAGAATCGACTATAATGAACTGCCATATACCTGTCACCCAACTTCAGCAATCACCAACTCATGGCCCTTCTTGTTTCATCCATATCTCTACCCATGTCCCCTTCCTGTCTTATTTTGAAGCAAATTCCAGGCATCAGATCATTTCATCTTTAAATATTTCAGTGTGTATCTCTTAGGGATAAAGATTTTTACAAACAATCACAATACCATCATCACACCTAATAAGCATTAATTTAATACTATCAAGTATAGTCAGTTTTCAAATTTCCAATTGTCTTATGAATATAAATTCCATTTGTTTGTTTATTATTGAAGTTTGTTTGAATTAAGATCCAAATAAGGTCCACACACTACAACTGGTTGATGTACCTTTGAGGTTTCTCTTAATCTCAGTCCCCACTCCGTATGTTTTTTTGTTTGATCGGTTTATCTTTTTTGTTCTTGAAATTCATCTACTGAAGAACTGGGTCATTCTTCTGGAGCATTTCTCTCCGTCTGGTCTTCCCTGATTACATCCCCCATGGTGTTGTTTAGTACGTTCCTCTGTCCTCTGTATTTCCTATAAACTGGTAGTTGGATTTGGAAGCTTGATTAATTCAGGTTCAATTTCTTTTGGCAAGGCTGCTCTGGAGGTGGAGGTAAGCTCTGCCACCAGGAGCACTCTCTCTGGTCCTCTCTCTCTGTGATATTCTCAGCAGTTCAATGCCTGGAGCCATTCATTCGTTGTTGTTGTTAGTTACCGGCAAGTTGGCTCCAACTCCTGGAGACCTTATGTACAACAGAACAAAACGTTGCCCAGTCCTGCGTCATCTTCATGATTCTGATACAATTATATGATTCAGCTGTGTTGATTGTTAACAGGGTTAATTTTGATTGTAAAAACTATAATTGTAGAAGTAGCAACCATGAAAGAGTGGACTAAGGAGAACGCACTGCTGGACTGGAGTACAGTGGCTGAACCTAAAGTCCCTTAAAGGTTTTGCTGTGCTAATACCTTATGAGGCCCAGAGCAAGGGAATAATGTCCCCTCAGTTAAATTTTATCAGACATCAGGAAGGGTAAAGCCGAGATGACCTGCAGCAGACCTGAATGGCTAGTACCTGAGTAACTTCACCCTGAGGACTCTTTGCCCTTCTGAAGAACTAACTGTTAATGACTGTTTTGGACTGGTGAAATGATTGGAAGGTGGAAGTTAATCCCTCAAGTATGAAAGGGCCAATGACTAGAAGAGCTAGGGGGTGGCCTGTAGTGCAATGAATTACTTACTATGGCCCTTCTAGCTATAGTCTTTGTGACTCACACACAATGATTGAGTGGGACTATGCAAATAAAGTATATGGAGCCCGAACAAAGGGATTGGTCAGTTTTGCCATCCCAGTAGTCTTAAAATGAGCCATCCCAGAGGAGGGAGGAGAGGATCTCACCACTACCAAGAAAGAAGAATCAGGAGTGGAGCATGTCCTTTGGACCTAGGATCCCTGTGCTGAGAAGCTCCTGGAACCAGGAGACCAAGAGAAAGAACCGTAACACTGAAGATGGCAAGATGCGGTGGTTGAGAAACTACAGCAGCAGAGGCAGGAGACTGGCAGGAGAGACCAGCAGGAGATGACGTGGTGGTCTTCCGGGCCCATAGAGCAAGAAAGCTGAGCACCTTCGGGCAGGAGGCTTGTTGCCGGAGCAGGGTGCCTCCGGGCACTTGGTGGAGCTAGGTTCAGAGCAGAGGCCAGGCCAAGGGGCTGAGGGCCAGAAAGAGACTTGCCTGCGGGCGTGACTGAGAAGAGGCTATCCTGATCAAAGAACTGTACACTGAGGGTTCCCTGAACCTGAATTGTAACCTGTTACTTCCCTAATAAACCCCTTAATTGTGAGTATGGTCTGTGAGTTCTCTGTGGTCACTGCAATGAATTATGGAACCCAGCGGAGAAGTAGAGAGTGCCGTGGGAGGGACGGTTGGTGTTGGAATTGCTAAAGACGGCAGAGAGAGGAGGCATGTCTGATCACCTCCTAGGAATCAGCCTTGGCTGTTAATCTTGATTCTCCTTCTCTCTTGTGAGGTTAGAGGAGGCCAGAAACCCCCGCCATGCCATTTTTACTGTTTGTTTGAGCTCATTGTTGCAGCTATTATGTCAATCCATCTCATGGAGGGTCTGTCTCAATGATCTTCTCATTCTATCATTCCTCCTTCAATCATTAGCTGGAATATTTCTATAAAGAGAAACTTCCAGTCGTTAGCTTTTTGGTTACTCCTGAGGAACAATTTATGTAGGACAGGCAGAATAAATGCTTGATTCTTTCCCTTTATTTACCAGTTTTCAGAATAATAGGTTGCCTATAAATATTTGAATGAATGAATGAATAATGCATGCATGGATGAATTCACAGGGGTTTGGGAGTCAGAGCTTCTCTCTGTCTGCTCTCAAGGCCACGGGCCTGGGCCACAGGCTGAGGGCAGAGCTGCTGCCACCATCTGTGGTCAGGCAGACATCTACACAGTGAGAGGCAGGTAGGCGCCTCTTGGTGCCCCTCAACCTACCTTCGTCATGGCTAAGGGGATCACACGCTGTGTAACTAAGAAAACAGCATCTGGGACAAGGGGTCTCAAAGCCCCACCCCAACCAAGAGGTAGGAAACCCTGAAACCACCATCCAGGAAGAGTGTAGACAAACAACTTTCATGCTGCTGAAGGGGCTCAAAGTGGTGTTGTTCCCAAGATGGAGAAGGAGTGGAGGATTTTTCAGCAGGAAGGAGAGTCAGGGCAGGTTGGGCTGGGGGCCTCCAGGGTCCCTTCCAGGCCAGCTCCATCACCTTCGAAGCTCCTCCTGGCTCTCCTTCCCCCGGGAGCCAGGACGCTGCCTACAGCTTGCTGACGTCTCTCCTCCCTCTGTGTCCCCCCAGGTGCAAGTGCAACCTGCACGCCAACCTGTGCTCCATGCGTGAGGGCAGCCTGCAGTGTG
This sequence comes from Dugong dugon, assembly GCA_030035585.1. Classification (NCBI taxonomy): domain Eukaryota; kingdom Metazoa; phylum Chordata; class Mammalia; order Sirenia; family Dugongidae; genus Dugong; species Dugong dugon. The sequence continues at coordinate 76,865,077 of CM057471.1, forward strand.
AGTGTGAGCACAACACCACCGGCCCAGACTGTGGCAAGTGCAAGAAGAACTTCCGCACGCGGTCCTGGCGGGCTGGCTCCTACCTGCCGCTGCCCCACGGCTCCCCCAATGCCTGTATGTACCAGCAGAGTGGCTGCCATGACCCGGCCACTGGACCACCAGGCCACCAGGTCGTGGTCTCCCCCGTCAAGCCCCAGGAGCTATGGATCTCACATACACACACAGAGACACAGACGCACATAAACACACACAGATACACAGAGACACATATAAACACACACAGACACAGGCACACACAGATACACAGACTCACATGCTCACAGACACACAGAGACACACAGACACAGACATACATACACATCCTTGTTACAAGGCTCCCTAGTGCCAGGGCTTGTAATCTAGACTCTCCATCACACCTACATTCTGCCGAAATCTAAGCCACCCTTCTGGCCCTGCCTGCAGGGAAACCAGACATGAGCTGCTCAGCATCCTTCCAGCCATCCTTCTCCTTCTTGACCCTGAAGGCTGGGAAGGAGGACGCCAAGATGTCAGGAAGTGAGGGTGGTGGAGACCTCTGCTCCAGGCTGAATTTGAGTAGCAGCACCATGCCCAGTATTGAACGTTTATGGTGTGCTTACAGCAAATGGCCCTGACGTTGGTCTTGTCGTACCCCGTTTTACAGAGGTGTGCTCTGCAGCCACCCTGCCCCCTGCCCGTGCTCTCTACACAGCCCTCTCTCCTTGCTCAGCTGGCCCAGTCCCAGGAGAAGCTACTCTCAGGGTTTACTACACACCCCCGCATCATGAACACCCTTTGAGAGACCCCCACTCATTGGGGACCATTTGGTAAAAGTCGGGCTGGGCCCCAGCATAGACACGGGTATCTCTACAAAACCAAGAAGCCCAAGGAGCCCCCGGCTGGAAGCTAAGAAGGGCCCAGGGTGGCCCTCAGGAGCTCTCCCCAGACCCACCCACGTGTGGACTTACACACATCCGACGTTTCTCAAGTGCTCTCTACGTGCCATAGGCTGCACCAGACACTTCATACACATCGTCCATTAACCTTCACAACCACCCTGAGGGGTAGTATTTTTATCACCCCACTCTCCAGATCAGCAGACTGAGGTCCTGAGAGCTTCAGTTCTCACCCCAGTGAGTCAGGTGCCAGCACCAGGACTCAAGTAAGTCACTGGGTCTTACTCAAGGTGAGGGTAGTCGGGTGGCCTTCTGCCCCAGGAACTTCCTGCCTCCCTAGGCACACTCATAGGCCGCTCCCTCAATGGGTGAAAGACTTGTGTGACGTTAGGCTGATCAAAGCTGAAAGCAACGCAGTGAGGCCGTGACAGGAGTGCCGTGCCAGTGCCCAGGACGGCGGCGGAGACAGGCCTTTGAAAGGGGTGACTTGGCAGGCACTGCAGGCACTCACGATCTTCAAAGGTGTGAAGCGAGCTCCGGGTGCTGACAAGCCCGCCTCCCCCCGCCCCACCCCACGTGTTCTGTCCCTGTCTCTCTGTTGCCCCAAAGCCTTCCTTTCTTTCTACCGCTGTCACTTGTCTCTCTGACTCCTGATCTCCCTCCCTCCCTTTCATCTGTGGTAGAGTCCTCCTCTCACCTCTGCTCTTCCCTCCCCATTCCCTCACCTTTCTCTCCATCGCTTCCAGCTCTTTTGCTCTACTTGTGCCTTTTTTCTCCGGGAGGATGCTCCAAGGTCTCCTGTCTGTCCATCTTCTACAACTGACCGAGACTTTCTCCACAGGCCTGGTTCCCGGTCACACTCAGGAGGGCCCACTGCCCACTCCAGGCTGAAGGCCAGCCCTCCCTTTTGACCAGTGATGGACAGACAGGCTGAACCCTCTGCTCGCGCATCCAGGCAGGGGAAGCTGGAGCTGCCTTGCTTGGGAGAGGGTAGGAGTCGTCTGTGGCTGCCACCACAAACTGAGTGGCTTACAAGAACAAAAATTTATTCTCACAGAGTCCTGCAGGCTGGGAGTCCAAATTCAGGGCATCAGCAGGGCCCTGCTCTCTCTGTCCGTTCTAGGGGAAGATCCTTCCTTGTTTCTTCCAACTTCTGGTAGCCCCAGGCATTTCTTGGCGTTCCTTGACCATCTTCTCTCTGTATGCCTCTGGCTCCGTGTGGCTTCTCGTCTTTTGTAAGGACGGCACTCAGACTGGATTAGGACCACGCTACTCCTCTATGACCTCATGTTAACCTAACTACCAACATTTTCAAAGACTCTGTTTCCAAACAAGGCCACGTTCACGGGTACCAGGGGTTAGGACTTCAACATAAATTTTGGGAAGACACAATTCAATCCATAGCAGAGAGGTTCTTGGAACTGGCCTCTGCTCCCTGATTCCTCAGGGATCTCTGGGAATTCTCTGAGAGGCACCAAAAGCCCCAGGAAAAAGGAGTTTCTCTTGGAATGCTCTGGAAGCTGCCACATGTCCTCAGCTTCCTTGGGGCAACCAGTGTCAGGAAACCGGGAGAAAACAGCCCAAAGAGACACAGATTGGGCTAATTTTGCCCTCACCCCACTCTGCCCATACTCCCATCTCAGCAAATAGGCCAAGCTGCAAATTTGGGAGTCACCCTTGACTCCAGCCCCTCCTCCTCCCACATTCACCCAGCCTGGTGAGCTCTGTCCTGAGTATCTCCTGAACCCGCTGCTTCCCTCCATTCCCACCACTGCCCACTTGTATCTCCTCCGTCTCTTCCCTCAACCTGCAGTAGCTTCCTCTCCACCTTCCCGCCTCCTCTCTTAGTCCCTCCACTCCATCCTCCTGCTGCAAACAAGGGCTTTCCTGAGAACTGGGAGCTCACCTGCTTCAACCTGCAGCTCCCCCTCCACCTGCATTGTCCTCAGGATAAAATTCTGTCTCATCAAGCCACCCCCACAACAATGTACAAGACTCTTGCCAAATGGCCCCACCTCCCACCACCTCTCAACTTTGAATCCTCCATGTCTGATTTCCTGAATGCCCCACCCCACAGGTATCTCTTGAGACTGCATCCTCGTACTTGTTCCTGTGGCTTGGAGCACTCCTGGCCATCCCTGTGCCCCTCGCTGGCTGGCTCCTGCTCACCCTCCAGGGCTCATCTTAAAGGTCCCTTTCCTGGCACTGTCCCTCCTCTGTGCCCCGCCCCCAGCCTCCTGCCTCTTCCCACCTGAGCATGCACCACACACCCATGTCCTCACCTGCTGTTTCCTCAGTGTGTACATGCCCTGAGGCCATGCCTCCCTGTGCACCCTCAGTGAGTGAATGAATGTGCGTCCAGAGGACTCAACCGCCGAGGCCTTCCTGGACCCTCCAGCCAAGGCACAGCCTCAGCTCACCCAGGAGAGGCCCCATGCGACCCATGTTTCACAGGGGAGACCACAGCGTCCACCCTGGGAGGGCCTCCCTGGGGGCTGGGAGGTGTCCTTACTCTTGTCATTTCTGGAGAATTGACCTGTCCCCTCCCTTCTTGACCATGGGGATTCTTACCCTGGTAAGCCGTGATCATAGGCCTCCCCTCACCTTTCTCTCCATCACTTCCAGGTCTTTGCCTCTCCTGAGGTACAGGCACACACCAGAGTCATAGGAGGGAGACAGTATGACTTGGTGGTAAGAGCTTGAGTTCTGTGTGGCCTTGGACAAGTCATTTTACCTTCTGAGCCCAGTTTCTTCATCCCCAGAATCAAGATCATAATAAAACCCCATCATGGGGCTGTTGTGAGGGCTAGATGGGCTCATATAAGGAGAGTGCTTAGCACAGCTCTTGGAATATACCAAACCTGTTGCCTTTATGTCAATTCCATTTCACAGTGACCCCATGTATGCAGAGTAGAACTGCTCCATAGGGTTTTCAAGGCTGTGACCTTTTGGAAACAGATCACCAAGCCTGTCTTCCAAGGCACCTCTGGGCGAGTTCAAACTGCTAGTCTTTTGATTAGTAGTCACATTTAACTGTTTACACCACCCAGGGACTCCTGCCTGGCACATAGGAAGCACTTAGCATGTGGTGGTTACCATGATTATGTTTTATTAAGTTATTGGGCCACACCTGCGTTTCTCCAGATGGGAATATCCATGTGATAAATCCCACCAAAGTTCTAGCCAGCCAGTCTGCCCCTGTGGCTGTGAACTTGTATGTTCTCTGACATCTCATCACCCCTTGGAGAACGCTCGCCCAATTCCACCCAATTTCTTTGTCCAGCCCTGGAGGACCTGGAAGTCTAGAAGTAAATAAGGAAGGGCGGGGGGGGGGGGGGGGTCGTGTAAAGCTCCTACCAGTGTTTGACACTTATCAGCAAGTCCCACTGGGTAAGTCATGGCTCTGAGACTCAGTTTCTTCATCTGCTAAATGGGGCTAATGGCGGTTCATCCCTCTCAGGGCGACAGTGAGAACGAATGGGCTAACACCCCAAAGCTGTTACACAGTGTGGGCTCAGAGAAGCTCATCGTTATCACGGTCATTAGCATCAGGGTCAAGGAGTAGGTCCTCATGACCTTCAGTTTCTTTCCCTTTGGCAGAGGGAGGGATTCCTCCATTGTGCTCACCACCCCCACCGCCCTCCTCTGAGTGGAGGAGATGGCGGCGGTGCCTTACTCCTTGGCAGCGCTGTGACCCTGTCCTCTCTCCTGTAGGTGCCGCTGCGGGCTCCGCCTTTGGCAGTAAGTACACCCCTGGGCTGGCTGCCGGGGAGGGCCGCTCGGACCCTCGTTGCACCAGCCTCTCTGCATGTCCTCGGAAGAGCAAGAGCTGAGCAGGGCCTTCAGCGTCCCTCTGGGCCTGCTTCTGCCTCTAACTGCACCTCATTTGCTTCTCCACCTCTCATCCCCTCCTTTGTATCACCATTTTGCTGTGGCCTGCAGCCCACCACCTCTCATTTTCTCCCCGTGAGCTTCATTAGTGCTGCTTTGGAAATCTCATGGGACTTTTTGCAGGTGCCCTTGATCTCTGGGTGAGGTCACCTCTCTCTGCTTGCCTCCCCACCCTCTTCCGTCACCCAAACCTGGGGGAAGCTCCTCTGCTGCCAGACAAGAGCAGGGATCACCCTGTTCCCTGACCTGTGGCAGAGTCCCCCCCATCCCACAGTCTGAACGTGGAGTCCTCCTCCTCCAGGCAGCCTGCAGTTCCCACCTCTGCCTCGGGCTTGGTCACAGTGAGGCTGCGGGAGGTCAGCCCCGTTCGCCATGTTTTGGTTATCCAAGTAATCTCAGGTCTAAGGGTATGTAAGTCCGGGAACGGGGCATCTGAAGGAGTATCAAGGAAGTCCTGAGAACTCAACAAGGCAGGGTGAGGGAAGGACGGGTATTCCAGCAGTCTGTCAGTGAGAGAGTCGTCACTGTGGCTGCTGCTTATTAAGCACTCACTGGCACCAGGCACCAGGTAAGCAAGATGCTCATGAAAGCCAGTTGCCCTCGAGTTGACTCCGACTCTTGGCGACCCCATGAGTATCAGAGTAGAACTGTGTTCCATAGGGTTTTCAATGGCTGATTTTTTGCAAGTAGATCTCCAGGCCTTTCTTTTGAGGTGCCTCTGGGTGGACATGAACCTCCAGCCTTTCAGCTAGCAGCAGAGTGCATTAACCATTTGCACCACCCAGGGACTCTAGGATGTTCATAACTCGTTGCCGTCAAGTTGATTCCGACTCATAGCGAAGCAACCCTGTAGGACAGGGTAGAACTGCCCCATAGGATTTCCAAAGCTGTAAATCTTCACAGAAGCAGACTGCCACGTCTTTCTCCCACAGAGCAGCTGGTGGGTTCGAACCACCGACCTTTCAGTTAGCAGCTCAGTGCTTACCCGCTGCACCACCAGGGCTCCTAGGTTGCTCATAATACCTCATTTAATTCTCACACCCACCTTCCAGGTAGGGATTGTCATCTGCCCTGAGACTCAGCAGCGAAGGACTTACCAATGTCACGCAGTGAGGGCAGACCCTAAGTCTCATAAATGCCGCCACAGGACACTCCTCGTCCGATGCCCCCCCTCCCCTAGGCTGCCCTCTGCTGGGATACCAGTGGCAGAGAGGGAGCCAGCAAGAAAGCCAGGTGCCAGAGGGGAAACGTGGCTGCAAGGTCAGATGTAAGCTGCTTCTCTGGGGTGCCCAGTACCCGCCAGCTCCCCAACCAGCTTTTGCTTTTCTCATCTCTCACCAGGCGTTGGCAAATCCCGGAAAGACCCTGTCCCCAAAGTCCCTGTGGCCACCATGGCCTTGAGGGAGGACCCCACCACTCCTGCCCCCTCCACATCCACTGCCTGGGCCCCCACGGTACCCAGCACCTCACAGCCCACAGGTGGGTGCCAGGTTATAGCCGGTGACCCCGCTGCCCTGCCCCTTCCCACTTCCAGCCTGACTCCCTGCCTCTCGGCCGAGGTGTTCAGGGCAGGGTGTGGGCTTGGCTGTTAGATGTAGAGAACGCTAGAACTCTAGAGCTGCTGGGATGCGGGTCAACCTCTCCTCGAGCGCCAACCAGGGGATTCAGGGGCTGCTTCAAGCTCCTGATAACTCTTCCTCCTGCCCCTCCAAAGCACTGCTTAGAAGGGCCCTGAGACCAGGCGACCAGTTGGACAAGGTGGTCTGGGGAGGAGTGTGCAGGCAGCAAGGAGGCCACACTGAATCCTGCCACATTCAGGGCCTTGTCTCCCCAAGGCGCTCCCACCTCAGTGCTCTGTGCCCCGCCTCCATCCCAGTCTCCCTCACCCTCCTCTGCCCCCAGGCCCTCAGCAGCTGGGCTGACCTGTGGGAATGGACTGAGAAGGCAAGGCAGAAGGGAGCCCTGTGAAGCAGGGGATTTTAGAACATGGACAACTGGACACTTGGCCGAGCGTGTGGGTCAGGGACAGGGCCAGGCCAGACTCCTGTCCCCACCAGAGCAGCCCGCTGCCAGGGTTCTGCGGCTACAGACGTGTTTGGAAACTCCTACCCTCCGACTCTAATTCCTCTCCAAAGGCAGGATTTGTATGTGTGCCAGACCTGGGGTGCTAGGGTAGCGTGGCCCTCTGATCTCACCTAGAGGTCTCACCAGACCCTGCCCACCACAAGTGCCAGGAGTCTGAAGGGACTTATCCTTCCCGAGGGTGCCAGGAAGATGGTGGCCAAGGGGAATTTTTCCCATTCCCAGCTGGGAAGCAGTGCCCCAATCACCCCGCCACTCCTCCTGTGCAGGGAGGAGAGGGCGGGGGCTCCTCACTCCTTGGGCAATGCTGTGACCCTTCCTCTCTCTGGCCATTAAGTGGCAAAGAGTCCTCTCCACCAGCTGGGGGAGGGATCTGCCCCCTACACTCAGGCTTCCCTATTGCTGGGGGGTGGGGGTGGGGGGGGGTCATTCCAAGCCTTCTCTGAGAAATCCTCCTCCTCCTTCAGAAGCAATCCTGCTCAGCCCTCAGTGGGACCCAGAGGATAACACACCATACACAGCTCTTTGTCTGTCTTCCTCCCTTCTCCACCAGGAGGCATTTGCAGGAGGCAGGGGCTAGTCAGGAGATTTCAGGATTTCAGGGGAGCCTGCTGGCCCAGGAATCCTCCTTAGGGTGGAGGGTGGGGTCACTCTGGAAATGCCAGGCTTTGGGCATAGGTTGGCCTGGGTCACCTGTGACTTGTGCTTTTGCTGAGCCTGTGGTGGGCAGACAGGGAGTAAAAATAGTCATGGTGGGTGCTGTGTCTGCCTTCAAAGAGTGGTCCATCTCCGTGGGAGCCAGACGCTGTCTCTCTGTTACACACATACACAGACACGGAGTGACCTTGAATCCATTTATGGAGCTGCTTTTGATTCGGTTGGTGCAAGGGGTAGAGGGCAAATTATGCAAAGCTGGGAATTCAGGAGAAAGAGTCAGAGGCCAGAAAGGATGAACCTAGAGGAAGTAAGGTTTGAAGTGGGAGGGTCCCCAGGCCCTAGGTGGTGAGAAGAAGCCAGCCCCTCCTGCAGGCCGGAATGGCAAACATTTTGGGGGACATCGTCAGCTTTGCAGTCCTGAACGCAGCTCTGAGCAGCTGGGAACTGAGAGGGGGAAGGAGTCCCAGTGCAACAGCCAGTGGCCCACGCAACCCCCTCTAGGTAGGCATCGCCTCCTCTGTAACAGCTGAGCCTACGCCAGGGGCCCCATTGTACCTGGAGCCCCTGTTAATAATGACATTCCTTCCAGCTGGTGAAGAGTGAACTTATCCTGGGCTACGAGCTTCACTGGTGTTATTGTGCTCCTTGCTCACAGCTCCGTGGGATGGGGCTGCTGCTTGCCTAATCCCACAGGTGAGGATAATGAGGCTTAGAAAGAAGCAGCTGGATTTTATGGTATGTGAATTATACCTCAATGTTGTTAGGTGCCATAGAATGGGTTTTCAACCCATAGTGACCGTATGTGACACAGTAGAACTGCCCCATAGGGTTTTCTAGGCTGTAATCTTTACGGAAGCAGATTGCCAGGTCTTTCTTCCATGGAGCCACTCTGTGGGTTCGAACTGTCAACCTTTTGGTTAGCAGCCGACCACGTAACCATTTTGCCACCACGGCCCCTGTATATCTCAATAAAGCTATGTTAAAAAAAATAGAACAAAGCAGCTGCTCAAGGCACCAGCATTTCTGAAGGGGCTCAGGACTCCCTGACTCCAGAGACTGCCTGCCGCCTCAGCTACCCCAATGTCACTGTCCTGAGGCCTCGGGGGGCTGCGAGCTGGTGCCATCTCTAAGGCCTGGCTTGCACAGCCTCTCGATCCTAAAGGAGCAGATGGGGCTTCCATCTGGCCTTGGCACATGACACCGGCCTCCACGAGAACGTTCTTCCCGCACACCTGAGCAGGTCCCTGGAGAGCCCAGTGGGGAGTCTCTGTTCCCCAGATCCCGCCCCAGAAAGGTCCTGGGTCTCTCCTGGTACCTCCTAACAGGTGTCTCGGGCTCTTTGGCCAGAGTCCAGCTGGGTCCCTGAACTCCTGGCCCAGATGTTTCTCCTTCCTGCCAATGTCAAGCTGTCTGGAGGGCGGGGGCTGCTGGAGTTGGGCTGCTAAAGACCACTAATCCCTTCCTCAGCTCTGCTCCTGGAGGGAGGGCGGGGTGAGAACGGCTCAAAAGCAAAATGCCTTCAGGGTGGGTTTTACTGAAGCTCTAATTAAGCCCTTGCCAGTTTGGGCCCAGCCTGCCTCCTCTCCTCATTGAACACCATATTAATGTCGATTTGATATCCAAAGGCTCCTGGCTCCCAGCTGGAAAGTCTCCTGCGCTTTTTAGCTGGTAGATTTTCTTTTTCTTTCCCCACTAGCCATCGTTGTGCATAATCTCTTTAAGAAGCAGAAAAATCAGATTTCTCCCCTGTCCCTATGGGTTTGTCCTTTGAAATTCGGCAAAGAGCAAGTTCTTCCCTCTGCCAGCGCTGCCTTCTTTCCCTGGCTGTGTGTCCAGTTAGACTTGGAGATGAGCGGTGTGGCATTTGAGGGGTGACTCATGTTGGGGTACCCAGTGACACTTGGGACCAAATCAGGAGGCCAGAAAGGGAGGGGGCGGGGGACACCAACCAGTACACGGATTTGAGGGCTGTGACCTAGGAGGCAGGTCCCGGGACTGGTGTTAGGAAGCCTTCAGGGATCCTTCTGGATGTGTTTGATGATCTTGGCCCAAACCTATGCACTCCCCACCCCTTTTGCAGCCATTAGGCAGAGATTTCAGCATAGAGGGCTCTGGGCCCAGACACAAGACTTATGTAACTCTACTTTTCAGTTGCAACGGGGACCACACAGGGAGGGTAGAAGAGTTCCCAAAATCATGTGTCTGCGGAAGAAAGAGTTGTGCAAATTCGCAAATTCTTGGGCATGGAGGGGCCTTTCCCATCTGGCTTCAAGTCCGTGGGTGTCCGCCACAGGCTACAGGAGTGTAGATGTTGCCGCTATAGCAGATTCAGATCCAGTTCTGTTTGACAGTGTAGACAGAGTGCTGCTTCTTACAAGGGGCCTGTGTGTGTGTGTGTGTGTGTGTGTGTGTGTGTGACATGCCTCGGTATGTCCTCAGGAGTCCCCCAGTCGACCCCCTCTCATAACTTGGTGTTCTTCTCTTCTTTCCCCCAAGAGTTGTCAAGGTCATCCACAGCGGCTCTCCTCTGGGAGAGCCCCCCATGGCCCCATGTGTCCTCCAGTGCAGAAGGTATGGGCAGGGCCTTAGGCCTTAGTCCCCCTGGGAAGCTCTTTCTTAGACCCTTAAGCCCCTTCCTCTGTAATGGAGGTAGCAAGTGGACACGATGGGGACCTAGGGTGGGAAGGGGGCTGAGGGAGCTGAGGAGAGGAGTTGTAGAGAGATGGTACCCTTGGTGAGCTCCGGGGCGCAGCAATGAGGGGAGGGGCCCTGGAGGCCTACTCGCCCCCACCTCTAACTCCACTTACTTAGGAGGCCCAGTGTGACATCCCCAAACTGCATTATCCTACACTGCCTCCAAGGGCTTCAGGTTCATTGGGGACTCAGCTCCTCACAGCCTTAACCGTCACTCTGGACAGGACACCCTGGGCAGTCATTGATGGAGCTCAGAGTCCCAGATGGCTTCCTGCAGGAGCTGGGAGGGACTAGCCCCTGAAGGGTGGTTGACTATGAGTAGATAGCAGGGGGAATGGAGTACATTCCAGGTGGTGGGACCAGCAGGGGCAAAGGCTCAGGGTGGTGGGGTGGGGGGGGTGGGGGGGTTTAGGTGGGATTGCAGTGAGGAGCCGGCCGACAAAGTAGAAGAGGCGCTGGTGTAGATGAGGTCAGGAAGGGCATGAGTATCCCTGGAAGGCCTTGACTACCAAGCTGAGAGCCTGGTCCTTTCACAGCCAATGGGAGGAGACATGTGTGGGCTCGTTTGTAGCCAGAGATGGGTACATGCAGGAAACACACAGGGCCTGCCTGCCTCTCAAGTTGGGCTGAGAGGTTGTCACCAGCCCCAACTCACCTGTTGCCTGGGCGTTAGGTTCTAATGCCCTGGCTCAGGCAGCAACCTCGCCCTGCCTTATCCCTCCCCAGCACCTCAAGTCCCCGCTCCGGCCTCACCTATGAGCAGTGAGCAGGGCTTTGAGCACCCTCTGCTGGCAAGTGATTTTCGAGATGGGACGATAATTGGCAAGGGTCTGCATTTCCCAGCAACCTGATGATGGAGACAGGTAGAGCCGACTGGAGCCATCGCACCAGGCACTGGGGCACCCCAGCCCAGGGCGCCGCAGGCTCCCAGTGGGAAGCCAGGGAGATGACGCCCTGGCACAGTGAAATGCTCACCCACAAGTATGGGGCTGGGGACCGGATGGAATTCTGGGAAGCGAAAGGCAGGCACCCATCCACGCTCATGGCTTGAGAGCACCTGGGACTGGGGAATCCATGGATGAAAAAGGACTCAAGCTTGGCTAGAGCCAGAAGGTTGCTTCAGAAAGGAAGGACGATGCTAAACCCTTCAAAGCCAGGTTCAGACTTTGGACTTGATGCACAAGCAAGTTTGGAGAGAAGAGCAGACAGCAAGAGTAGAAGGGATGTTTTCAGTCAAAAGGTTGTTCAGCATCAGCTAAGTTCTTAGCACAGTGCAGGGCGTGTTGGGGGATAGAGATGTAATTTGGGAGGATTAACCCAGCAAGATGTGTAGATGGTATTGGCGGAGACAGGGACCAAAGGCAAGGCTTGCTCCGTGTGGATGTGCTGGGTCACCATCAACAAAGCTACTCAGACTCCTGGCTTCTGTAGGCTCTGAGAGGGACCTGCCTCCCGATCTGAGGGTCATGTGCTCTGAGGCCAAGCCACTCCCTTCTTCAAATCTGAGTGGGTGACAGGACTGCCCCAAAGCTTGCTCAGGGCACTGTCTTAGTTATCTAGTGCTGCTGTAACAGAAATAACACAAGTGGGTGGCTTTAACAAACAGAAATTTATCTTCTCTCAGTTTAGGAGGCTAGAAGTCCGAATTCAGGGTGCTTCCTCTGTCAGCTCTGAAGGAAGGTCCTTATCTCTTCTGAGCTTCTGCTCCTGGGCCATCTTCATGTGGCTTGGCATGTGTCTCCCCCAGTCTCTGCTTCTCTCGCTTGTTTAATCTCCTTTATATCTCAAAAGAGATGGACTCAAAACACACCCTACACTAACCCTGTCTCATTAACATAACAAAGACAACCCATTCCCAAATGGGATAATATAACCACAGGCATAAACCAAAAACCAAACCCATCGCCATGAAGTAGATTCTGACTCACAGCAACCCTACAGGACAGAGTAGAACTGCCCCATAGGATTTCCTAGGCTGTAATCTTCATGGAAGCAGACTGCCACATCTTTCTCCTGCAGAGCAGCTAGTGGGTTCAAACTGCTGACCGTTTGGTTAGCAGCAAAGTGCTTAACCACTGCACCACCAGTGCTCCTTACCACAGGCATAGAGGTTAGGATTTACAACACATGTATTTGGGGGGCACAAATCAACCCATAACAGGCACCTTGACCTTTGCTGGGCTTTTCCCTGGGCCCAGCTATCCCACCCTGGGCAAATGGACTATGGCTGATGAAAAAGCTGGTTTCTCATCTCTCCAAGCTGTGGGCACCTCTGCCGCTGTCCCTGTCCCTGCCAAGGTCTCCAAACTTTTCCAGCTCAAGCCCAAATCTCCTCAAGTGATGCCTATTGGAGAATTTCAAGGTAAGAGGAAGTCCTGGGGCAGGATCAGCCCTCCCCAAAGCATCTCCCTCTCCACCTCCACTGGAGCAAAAAAGGTATGGGAGGAGGATCAATGCTTGGCTCAGAAAACCCTCCCAGAGTAGCTGAGTCAAGGTTAAACCGAGCCTCTTTTCCCTCCAGCCATCCCTCCCCAAGGGAGCTGGGAGCAGGTATGAGTCAGAAGCTCAGTGGGCAGGCCACAGGGTAGGGAGAACAGCTGCCAGAAATAGCCTGACCTGGCTCCCCTGGGAGGTGTGGCCCAGGGGCTCATCTTGGTGGAAGGCAGGATTTGGGACACGGGGGTCACCGCCACCGCTCCTTCGGACAACTGGAGGATGTTCCACCTTCTCAGTGTCTCTGGAGGGACAAGGTGAAGGGGGCAGGCCCAAGAGGCCCAGTGGTGCAGGAACGCCCACATCTCCTGCTGGGCACATGTCAACAGCTGTTTCTCCAAAGCTTCACATGCCCTTGGCCACCAACGCCTGGGTCAGTCCTTCCCTCTCGTGTCACAACAGGGAGGTTGGATCCCCTAGAGATACGCAGATAGTAGTACCTTTCTTGTTCAGGGGCACCCACAAGTGGCCTTTTTGCCCAGAGGAGTGTTGCATCCCTTAGAAATGGCCCCCCTTCTTGCAGCAGGGAAGAGGACATGAGGTGACCCTCCTCACCAAACCCCACCCCTTCATGATGTCATGGGAACCACCCCAATCCCTGGGAGCCTTGTGACAGGCAGTCCTAGGACTTGCCCAGTCCATGAAGCAGAGCCAGTCTGGCAGGGTGAGTCTGAGAACCACCTGGGTGGAGACGCAGGACATCACAGAGATGCTTGCCCTCAGCGTGGAGTCTTGTGCCTCCGGAAGCACTGAGAGTCAGCAGGAGGGCCAGGAGACTAGGGGAGGCATGCAAGGGTGCTCCAGGGCCTACCTTAAGGAGGCACCCGCTTTCGGAGTCATGCAAGGGCAGGCCCTGGTCGGCAGGCCCTCTGGTGCCAACCAAACCTGTGACACAGCTCAGGCCAATGGGAAAGGGTCCTGCAGGTGGGGGCTTTTCCTTCCCACCATCTTCCAAAGCAGCATGGGGAGGAAGCTCCTCCTGGTCCATCTCATCCTGTCCAGCACTCATGCATTCATTTTTCCATCCATTTAACCACTGAGGATACAAGGGTGAGGGCACTGAGCCCTGGCACCTCCCTCACTGAGCTTCCCGTCTGGTGGCATGGCTCTGTCCTTACATGAATCATCTCTCAGTCACCCTGCTCTCATGCATCCTTCAGAGAGCACTTTGCCCTGCACCTGGCGAGACCTTTAGGAGGTGCTGCCCACTGGCCCTCTGTTGTTCATTGCCCACAGGGGCAGATGGAAATTTGTGGTTCTAGAACTGGTTCTCTTTTGGCCTCAAAGCTGGCAGACCCCAGTGTCTTTTCAAATGACAGGCATGTTGGAGACCCAGAGCACCTTCCTGTGCCAGATGCTTTTCTAAAAACACCTGCCTCCCTGTGTGTCCTTGGGCAGCTCCTTCTTTGCCTGTGCCTCAGTTTTCCCAAATACACCCCAGGGGTGGTGTTGGGAGGGAGGTAAACACAGGAAGGCACCATCTCCCCATGCTCGCTGACCCTCAGTGTTCCTCCCGCTCGGCCCAGACTGTGAGTGCTACGGCCACTCCAACCGCTGCAGCTACATCGACTTCCTGAACGTGGTGACCTGCGTCAGCTGCAAACACAACACGCGTGGCCAGCACTGCCAGCACTGCCGACTGGGCTATTACCGCAACGCGTCCGCCGAGCTGGATGACGAGAACGTCTGCATTGGTGAGCCGGGGAGCAAGGGCGGCCTGCTGGGGGCAGGCAGGGGGGTGGGCCTCGTCTCCTGTGTGCAGACACATCACACAAATGTGCCCAAATGTGCCCAGGTTGGAGGGCTGGTAGAGCAGTGACGGGTGTGCTTTGGAGACTCCCTGCATCAGCATCACCTGGGGAGGCTGTGGAAATTCTGATTCCAGTGCCCACTGCAGCTAGGGGCTGAAGCTTTGGAACTGGCTCTGTCAGTAACCTCCCGATGCACTGGTTCTCCCACAGGCACTGGAGTTTCAGAACCACTAGATAAAGAGACTCAAAGGCTGGATTCTAGAGCTTGCCTTGCTGTGTGCATTTGGGCAAGTCATCTTCTCCTCTCTGGGCCTCAGTCCCTCATTTGTAAAATCAGAAGTGGACCAGATCAAAGGATTTTTTTCTTTTTTTGTGGCCGACCCTTTTCTTAATATAAAATTTTTCAAATGCTTTATAAGCAGAGGTCCAGCTTATAAAACTGCCCTCCACCCCTGGTAGGCACCTGGTCCATTTTCTTCGAGCTCTGGCTCCAGGACCGGCTTTTGGAGCAGTGAAGGAAGTATGGGGGCCCTGTGCACTCATGCATGGGGAAGACCATCCCAGAAGGGCCAAACCCAACCTCCACCCTACCAGCCTGGAAGGGTTGCCCACCACCTCAGGCCCTGTCTCTGTAGAAACCAGGCTTCATTCAGCCCCAGGGGCTGCCTCCAGGTGCCCAGCCAGCCCCCTGGTAACCCGTTGCCCATCCCCCACCCACCCAGCAGGCTCTGGCTTCAAGAGGAAGGTCTGCCCACGAGGCTGCAGCTGCCAGTCTGTATTATGGCTGCCGCCTTCAGATAATTCCATCAACTCTAAAGGGTTCAAAATGGAACTGTGCTGCCTACATCACAGGGGGTCAGCTGCAAGAACAGGGCCGGGCCTTAGGATCCCATTAGAGGTGCCCCTCCCCCAGTCCCTTCCTCTCCCAGCCTCCTTCAGCCTCCACCCCACCGCCACCCTCAGGCCCCGCACTCAGCGGTAGACTCAGAGTGGGGGACATTAGCCTTCTCCCACAGAGTAGCGGCCCAACGAAACCAACTGGGGAAGGGGCTGAAGGCCCTGGGGCTGCTCCCCAACCCCGCCCTGGCCAGGAGCTATAGATGTGAGCTACGCTACACACACACCCCCCACACACACCACAGCCCCTGGGCAAATGCCTGGTAGCCTCTGATAAGGGCGCCTCTTGCCTGACAGTCATAGCTTTTTGGAGCTGGGAAGGATCTGCGTCTCCTTCCGTCGCAGCTGCGGACGCCCAGAGAGGGGAAGTGGCTGGCCCAGGCCACACAGCGCCAGGGCTAGGACTGGGGCGTGGGGTGGAGGATGCTGGGAAAGTAAGACAGGCTTATTAACATAGCCTCGAAATCTGGCCACACTAAGCAGCCTCCATCCGCCGTCCAGTCCGCGAGCCCCGCGGACACGGTGTGGGGCCCACCGCCCCGGAATCTCAAGACTCAGGAGGGATGGGCGGAGGGGTGGGGTAACGATGCGTGCAGAAGGCACCCCAGGTCGCCCTGACCGCGCGCCCGTGTGTGTGTCCGTCCAGAGTGTAACTGTAACCAGATCGGCTCCGTGCACGACCGGTGCAACGAGACGGGATTCTGCGAGTGTCGCGAGGGCTCGGCGGGGCCCAAGTGCGACGACTGCCTCCCCACGCACTTCTGGCGCCAAGGCTGCTACCGTGAGTACACGTCCGCCCCACCGGTTTGAGGCCGGAAGCGGGGCCTGAGCTGCTGGGGGCGGGGTCAGGGCCCAGCGGGCGGGGTCCAGGGCGGGGCCTGATGCTGCCCGGCCAAGTGCCTGGGTCGATGGGCGGAGCCCTGCAGGCGGGGCGGGGTCCGAGCTGGTGGGCGGGGCCTGATGCAAGAAGGGCAAGGTCTGTGACCGGTGGGAATGGTTTGCAGGTTGGGAGGTAAGTTGTCCCAGGAAATGATGGACTAGTGGAGACCAGGACACGTAGGCGTTAGCCAGGGGAAGAGGGTGGAAGGGCGCTCTGGGCACATGGAATAACATGTACCAATCTCTGGAGACGAAAGGGCAGGTGCGTCTAAAGAGCTGCACCAAGGCCAGTAGGGCGGGAGCGGGGAGAGCCAGGCAGTGGCCAGAGGTAGGCAGTGGCCAGGTCACGCCCAGTCCTTGTTACCATCCGAGAAGGAACTTTTCGTACGCCCTAGTCAGAGAAGCGTCCGATGTGGGGGTGAAGCAGGGCCCACTCGCGTTAACTCCCCTTTCCCCTGCTCCGCAGCCAACGTGTGCGACGACGAGCAGCTGCTCTGCCAGAATGGCGGCACCTGCTTGCAGAACCAGCGCTGCGCCTGCCCCCGCGGCTACACTGGCGTGTACTGCGAGCAACCCCGCTGCGACCCCGCCGACGAAGACGGCGGCCTG
The DNA here is from genome assembly GCA_030035585.1 of Dugong dugon. NCBI lineage: Eukaryota > Metazoa > Chordata > Mammalia > Sirenia > Dugongidae > Dugong > Dugong dugon. The sequence goes on from CM057471.1 coordinate 76,881,944, forward strand.
GACTGCGACCGCGCAGCGGGGGCCGCCCCGCGCCCCGCCACCCTGCTCAGCTGCCTGCTGCTGCTGGGGCTGGCCGCCCGCCTGGGCTGCTGAGCCCGCTCGAAGGACCTCAGCCATGGAGGCCCGTCCACGCGCCGGGCCGCGCCCTGTGCCCGACAGCCGGCGGCCCTGGGGCCCGGGGACCGCGAAGGCCGGCGTCCGAGGGAGGCCGGGCGGCGAGAAGGGTGCGGCCGGAGCTGCTCCCAGGTGCTATTCAGCAGAGTCCTCCGCCCCTCTTTCCTCCCTCCTCAGTGGCACCTGCCCCCGCCTCGGCACTGCCCTCCCTCCGCAGTAGGGGGCGCTGTGGAGCCCTGGGCCCCCCCCCCCCCCCCCCGCGGATTATGGTTTTGGTTTTAGTTTTTCTATTACCCCAGCCCTTTACTTTTTTCTTTTCTTTTTTTTTTGCTGGCGGTGAGGGGTGGGGAGAAATGCCCACCCCAACGCCCCCAGGTCCTCTCTCTCTCTCTCTCTGTCTCTCTGTCTCTGTCTCTCTGTCTCTCTGTCTCTCTCTCTCTCTCTCTCTGTCTCTCTGTCTCTCTCTCTCTGTCTCTCTCTCTCTCTGTCTCTCTGTCTCTGTCTCTCTGTCTCTCTGTCTCTCTGTCTCTCTCTCTGTCTCTCTCTCTCTCTCTCTGTCTCTCTCTGTCTCTCTCTGTCTCTGTCTCTCTGTCTCTCTGTCTCTCTGTCTCTCTCTCTCTCTGTCTCTGTCTCTCTGTCTCTCTGTCTCTCTCTCTCTCTGTCTCACACACACACACACACACACACACACACACACGACTGTTGCAGACACCCCCTGCGCCTATCCCTGGCTTACCATCAGCCAGAGGACCAGCAACTCCAGTTGCCTACAACTCTAGTCGCTGACTTGATTCTCTTTTATAGTCTTCCTTGTTTTCCTTTGCACCCCACCCGACACCCCCGCCCCTCCCCGGCCCCAGTGAAGTTTGGGGGCCAAGGAACTCACTGTCTGGGGAGGAGAGGAGGAAGGTGGGTTGGGAGGGTTGGAAACTTTATTTTGTAGAGAACTATTTTTGTTTGTATTAACTGTCCCCTATAAGGAGGACCCATGGGTGGGAACGCTGGTCACCATGGGGCAGTTGATGGTATATAATCTGACAGAGTAAAGAGTCTGTTCATTGCTGCCTCCAAGGCCTGTTTTCTTTTTGTATTCCTGGACACTGGGTAGGTTTGGGGTTTAAAGAGGAACCTACAATACAGCCTTAAAGAAACTATTTCACTACCAGAGCCATCACTTCCCCAGGTGGAATTTCTGTGAATTAAAACAGGCAGCGCTCTTCCCAGCATGCCTGGCCCTGTCCCAGGGCTTGGCTAACAGACCTCTCTCACCCCTTGGCCAGGTGTGGCCCTGCTGGTGAACCACATGTTAGACGCTTCCCGAAATTGCAAGGTTGTCTCCCCATGTGACCCCTTTCCCTGAAAAAAAAGATCCAGGGTTCATTGGCACTTTCCTTCAGCTGTCCTAAAATTTAAAATCACATCCATTCTGGACACTGACATTGTTGCTGCGTTCTATAGAGTTGGAATCTGCTGCTCTGATTTATGAATCTTTCTTAGTGGCTGCCCAGGATGGATGTGTCATCACAGACTTGCTGGCCTCTTAGCCTCTAGTCCAATATCAAGCTGTATAATATCAGCCTCAAGTCCGATTTCAGATTCCCATATTTGCCTTTCTTCTGTCGCTGCCTCCTCCCAGAGCCCCCTGCTGGCCAGAGATTCCCAAGACAGGTGCATGCCCACAGAGGAGGATAATGCAAAGATCTACACCAGACCACCCTCCCCTTTTCCTTTCCCTTCTGAAAATCAGGGGAGGGAAGACAGCTGGGGAGTTGTGCGTAGATGTTCCTAAGAATCTGAGGATTCTTTATCAACCGAGGCACTTCGCTAGGTTAGGGACCCGTGCATCTCTCCAGCCCTACTTAGTGTCTCCAGCACTTGGGGTGCACCTCCCCCTGCTTGACCTTGAGAAGTTCTGGGTTCCCTTCCCCATCTACTTACTTCTGAGCAGGCCGGGGAAGATTTCCAGCCCTATGGACCCGTGTCCTGCTTCCTAGTTACTCCTACAACTCCTACCTCCCTCTTGCGCTGGTTCCTGTCAGCTGCAGACACTCTTACCACGCTGGGAAGTTTAGACCTGGGTTCCTCCCTCAAGTCCCCAGAGCAAAGCTAAATCAATTTTACAAAACTTGACCTTGGACATAACAAGAGATTATAACAGAGAAGGAGGGGGAAGATACAACTGGATATTAAATATGACATACAGCATCTCAAAGCCAATCACACCTCCCACTGGCCTCCCGTCTCAGCTCCCAATCCCACCACCAGATTGCAGGGGTCACGCCCAGTCCCCAGAGGAAGTGCCTTCTGTTAGGACCCCCTGGATTCCCCAGTCTCCATCCTCACCTTCTTCCTTACTAACAGAACCCCATTAGAGAGGCTCAAAGTACCCAGCTGAAGTAAAGCACATCTCCAGGAGTCCTTGTGGATGGGGTGGCCACGTGACACAGTTCTGGCCAATGAAATGTAAGCAGAAGTGATGGGTGGGACTTCCAGAAAGTTCCTTAAAAACCTCCCCTCCTCTTGCCCTCCACAAAGCCTCACCTGGCCAAGTTTTGGCCTTGGCTTTTCTCTCTTGTCCCTCCCCTTGGTTTGCACTCATATAGGAAGTAAGATGGGCAGGAGTCATTTTGCAATCCTGAGTATGGTGGAGCTGGGAAGGGAGAAGCTGCCTTTCTGAGGATCTAGCATAGCCAGGAGCACCAGCCCTGGTTGTCCACCTCTGCACTTCTTAATGTGTGGAAAAAATAAACCTTGATGTAGTTAGAACACTGGAATTTGGGTTTTCTGTTATGTGTAGACTTACCAATTCTTGACTTACAGTAATTCCTCTGAGCGAGCGACCAGGCGCCCTGAGTCTACTGAGGCCTGGAGAGAGACTAAAACTCTTCCCTCTGGTCCACAGCCCCCATGTTACAACACTCTGTCCTTCAGGCTGAGGAGTTCAGGGCCTCACTGTCCTGAACCACCTCTTTCCAGAACAGGACCTTCAAATGACCAGAGTAGAGGGGTAGGCTAACTTAAACCCACCTCTAGAGAAACACAAACACTGGCTGTGGCTTGTAAACAATAGTCACCTTCCCTCTAATCATCAAAATACTTAAAGATATAGAGTTCCTAATAAATAAATAGGAGTCCTGGTGGCCCAATGGTTAAGCACTCAGCTGCTAACCAAAAGGTGCGTGGTTTGAACCCACGGGAGGAAAGGCCTGGTGATCTGCTCTCATAAAGATTTCAGCCTAGGAAATCCTGAGGCAGTTCTACTCTGTCTTATAGGATCGCTATGAGTCAGAATCAACTTGACAGCAAACAATAAACAAACAATAAAACACAAAAGTACATAAATTTTAAAAAAGAAAAAATAAAGGAGTCCTTGGTGAAGTAGTGGTTAAAGAGCTCGGCTGCTAACCAAAAGGTCGGCAGTTCAAATCCACCAACTGCTCCTTGGAAACCCTCTGGGGCAGTTCTACTCTGTCCTATAGGGTCGCATGAGCCGAAATTGACCTGACAGCACTGGGTTGGTATCAGCTAGAGTCACAATACACACATACACACACATTAAAACGCAAGACCACATGGTTCCTTGTGTTCTGATTGACTCCTGGGGGCTAGTCCTTGCTAGAAGAAGCTAAGGAGAGGCTTCATTTCTTTATACTTCCCCTCCACACACATCCCTTTACATCACTCTGGTGTGTCTCTGCAAGGCCCAAGACTCCTGCGGGCTCCCGGAGGAGAGGGGCCTCGGTGGACATCCGCCCCATCCTCCCTGACCTCTCAGCCCAGCCAGTGCTGTGTCAGCGTCCCTGGGTCTAGTCTTTGTGGAGCGAGGGCCGGGGAGGTGGACCGCGCTGTAAATCAGAGTGACAGCCCCAGTCCCTGGGGACTCGGCTCAGGCCCTGACCTCTGCCGGAGGGTGGAGAGAAAGTGGCCAGTGGCTGTTTGGAAAACTCTGACATCTTTCAGGTAGCAGAAAGAAGGAGAAAACAAGGTTAGTAGAGCCAAACTCAAGGCCAGCCTCCCTTGTCCCAAGAGCTGGTGTTTTGACACCTGATTCTGAGAGGCAAAGGGGAGAATGTTCCCATTTCACAGCTGGGATAATACTAGCTATGGTTAATGAGTTCAGGTACCCTTCTTGCATGATCGCTTTCAACCTTCGCCATCACCCTAGGTCAAGGGTTCTCAACCTCGAAGCCATTGACACTGGGGGCTGGATCATTCTTTGCTGTGGAGGACATTGTAGAGTGGTTAACGTTATCCCTGGCCTCTACCCACTAGATGCCGGTAGCAACCTCCCCGCCACTTTTGCCTCCAGATATTGCAGAAATGGGGGCAAAATCGCCCCAGGTCAAGCACCACGGCTCCAGGAGGGGAAATGGAGGCTTGGTGAAGGGAAGTGACTTGCCCGAGGTCACAGTTGCCAAGAAGCAGAGACAGGAGTTGAATCCAAGGAGGCCTGACTTCAGGGCTCAGTGTTTAACCCCTAGGCCAGGCAGCCTTGGCACCTGAGGCAGGCATCCTCCCAGGACAAGGTCTGTAACTACTTCCACCCCTGGCCACCACCCGTGCCCCTGCCAGCTTCCCACACCCCTGCTTGTCTCCTGCAGTGGGGTCTGTGGGCAGGCTGAGCAGGGAGCCCTGGGGAGCCACACTTCATCGAAATGGCTCTGGCTGTCAGAGGAAAGGCCTCCCCACTCGCCCCTCCACAGCGGCCTTGTCTCGCCCCCTGCCCCCACCCTGGTCCCTCTAAATAAGCTGGGCTGCTGCATTGGCATTTCTTGTCTCGGCTGCCATAGGTTACAGTTATGAGACATTTATGGGTGTCTAGGGAACAGCCTTCTGCAACTCCCGGCAAGCCTGGGTGGGCAAGGTTGAGAGGGGGCACACCCTGAACCCCTGAACCCCTGTCCTGAGCCATCCTCCTCCTCTCCCGAGGGACCTCCAAATTCCTCCTAGCACATCTCAGGCTGGAAGAGTAAAGGCAAAAGGCCCAGGGAAGAAAGCCTTTCTTTATTTTTCTTTTTAAAACACAAATCACAACTGTAGGAAGGTTAGAACATACAGAAAAGAAAATAATAATAATTTTAAATTAAAATCATCCACAATTCTCTATCCAGAGCTAATAACTATTAATATTTTGTGACACACACACACATATATATATTTTTTCTAGTATTTTTCCATAAAATAAACCCACATACAGACACTCCCCACTCCCCGCCCTCAGCATTTAAGCCCCTGTGCTAAGCATTGCAGATCACCTGAGTGGTGCAAATTGTTAATGTGCTCATCTGCTAACAGAAAGGTTGGCAGTTCAACTCCACCCAGACACACCTCAAAAGAAAGGCCTGGTGATCTACTTCTGAAAAATCAGCCATTGAAAATCCTACGGAGGACAGTTTTACTCTGACACAGATAGGGTTGCCATGAGTTGGAATTGACTCAATGGCAACTGTTTTGTCTCTTTTTGTTTTTTTTTTTTTTTTTGCTAAGCATTGTGCTGAGGCTCTAGATCCCTTTTTTTCACGGGATCCTCGAAATGGCCCAGAGAAATGGACTTTATTAATGTATCCATTTTATAGCTGAGACCACTGAGTCTCCAAAAGTACCCTGGTCAGGGCACTTAGCTGCAAGCACCAAAAATCAAGCTGGCTGACTGAAGCAGAAAAGGAGATTACTGGAAGGATCTTGGGACCCACGTCAGAAATAAATGCACAGCAGATGTCATAAAACCAGGAACAATGCCAGAGAGCCGCTGCAGATGTCCCGGGCACTGCCCTCTCCACCAGGCCTGCCTCCTGCTGGCCGCCTCACTAGGCTGTCATTCTTGTCCCCACACCCTGGTGTCCAGCACTTCCCAACCCACCAAGGAGGTGAGCTTTCTTCCCCCTACCAGAGGAAAGGGATAGAGACTCTGGCAGCCAAAAGAATGACTGTACCACAGACAGAGTAAGTAAGCTGCCCACGGTCACATAGCCAAGAAGAGGCAAAATCTAGGATTCAAATCAGGTCTCTGGAGTGCAGAAGTCCAACCTTATAACCACTCAACCACACGGCCATCTACCTTTTTCCTTTTTTTTTTTTTTAACCAAAGGCCTCATCTTAAACATACACTTCTCTAGTCTGCTTTATAAAATCAGCATTAAGTCCTGAATGTCAAAGAAGGCCTTTTAAAATAAAACCGTGCACTGCAAAACCCCTCCTATATTTTTTTGTCTGGGCTTCTTGCCCTCTCCCTGACCCAGAGCCAGGGATCTTTTTGGCAGTGGGACTCCAGCTCCTGGCAGGGCATTGCCCTGACATCATTGCCTTCTCTCCCGTGTGCTCCTCTGATGGACAGCATCTAGCCAGGCCCCCAGAACCCCCGTGGCCGTGTTCATTGTGGCACAAAACAACTTTCGATCCTGCAAGGGCAGGCCAGAGGCAGGAAGCCTGAAGGAAGGCCAGGTGGGTGCACCTTTGGGCAGCAGCGCTCCAGATGGCACTCCTCCAGAGGACGCCTCCTCTGCTGACTGAGCAGGTGACCCTGGGGTCTGGCCAAAAGCAGTTGGAATGTGGCCCGGCATCCCGGGAGCTCCAAGGGCCAGTGCCCTGCAACTGGCACTGAGGGCGCCTGGGGCCTGTCCCACGCTCGTTATCTTTCACAGTTGAACCAAGGCTCACACTTCTCCCCCAGGAGGGCAGGGAGACTCCAAAGGGCTGGCCGTTACGGGTGCAGCCTCTAGAATTGGACCACCTAGGTTTGAAGCTGGCCTCCATCACCTGCTAGCTATTTGAGCTTGGGCAAGTTTCTCAGGCTCTCTACCTCAGTTTCCTCATCTGTGAAATAAGAAATTAAATAGTACCTACATGAAAGGGCTGTTCTGAGGGTTAACTGAGTTACTAGGTGTAAAGTGTTCAGAACAGTGCCTGGCACAAAGACAGTGAGCAATAGTGTCAGCTTTTGTTACTACTCCAGTGCCTCCCTCTCCACCACCCCAAAACCTCTGCTAAGTGGATGCAATACCACTGCAGATGCCCTTCCTTCCTCTCCCTCCCTCCCTTCCTCCTCTCTGTGTCTCTCCCGTCCGCCCTCCCTTCCTGCCTCCCTTCTTCCTCCCTTCCTTCCTTCTTTCCCTCATTTATATATACTTGAGCACCCCATGGTGCCAGGCAGGCCTGGACCCTGTCCTCCTGAGCTCCCAGCAGGCTGAAGTCTTATCTCCCCATCCCCACCTGCCTTACTCCCCAAGCAGAATTGGGCTATTTCAAATCTGCAAAGGGGCTGCCAGCACTTTTGTGCCAACAAGAAGGACCAGGAAGACTCCAAAGGCCCCTGTCCTCCTTGCCCCATCTCATCTGGCCACTGGGCTCATCAGGGGATGGAAACTCTCTCCTTGCTCCTCCAAGACCCAGCCACCTCTTCCCCTTTCCCCTCCTGTCCACAGGGGGCTTAAGGATTGGGAAAGGGAGGACTATGGGCAGAGGGAGGCACTCAGGGCTCAAGAAAGGGGGGTGGTGTATGGTGTCCTGGTTATCTAGTGCTGCTATAACAGAAATACAACAAGTGGATGGCTTTAACAAAGAGAAATTTATTCTTTCACAGCCTAGTAGGTTACAAGTCCAAATTCAGGGTGTAAGCTCCAGGGGAAGGCTTTCTGTCTCTGTTGGCTCTGTAGGAAGGTCCTTGTCATCAATCTTCCCCTGGTCGAGAAGCCTCTCAGCTCAGGGACCTTGGGTCCAAAGGACACACTATTCTCTTGGCTCTTGTTTCTTGATGGCATGAGGTCCCCCTGTCTCTCTGCTTGCTTCTCTTTTATATGTCAAAAGATATTGGCTCCAGACACAATCCAATCTTGTAGATTGAGTCCTGCCTCATTAATGTAACTGCCTCTAATCTTGCCTTATTAACGTCATAGAGGTAGGATTCATAACACATAGGAAAATCACGTCAGATGACAAAATGGTGGACAATCACACAATACTGGGAATCTTGGCCTAGCCAAACTGATACACATATTTTTGGGGGACACAATTCAATCCGTGACATATGAGGACATTTGGATACCAGGGAATGGGGATGCTAGAAAAAGTGGTCCCATGAGGGACACAATACAGAGGAGCATGACCTACGGTGAGGGCAGAGTGCACCATAGCAGGAGGGCCTCTTCAGACTGAGTGTGGAAAGCTGAGGAGTGGAGGGGTGAAGAGCATTCCAGAAGGGCAGGCCGCAGAGACAAGTGGAGAAACCTGGAGAGGTCCAGAACCACAGCAGGAATGGGGCAGGTGGAGAGTGGGGTGCAGGGCAGGCAGTGTGGCAGGAGAGGCCTGCAGGGGTGGACCTGAAGGGCAGTTTGATAAATAAGGACTTGACCGTGAATTTAAGAGCAAGGATCAGCCATCCATGCAGCTGGGGCAGGGGAGTAATTGTTCTGGCTGCAGGGTGAGGAGAAGGCAGGGAAGCTGGTCAGGAGCCCGAAAATTGGAGGTTGGCGACATCGGTTAAGGGATAGCAAAACTGGGGTTGTTAGATCTAGGGCAGGTGCCTGAGGGGGCCTAGGACAGGAGAGGACTCTGTCTCCAGTCCTTCAAGGAAGGCTGATTTTGCTGCCCAGGTCTCTGGGTGGTGAAAGCTGTTTGCAATCAGCTGCTAACCTGAAGGTTGGTGGTTCAAACCTACCCACTGGTACCTCAGAAGAAAGGCCTAGTGCAGAGTGGGAGACAGAAGGTGCACTCCTGCCCATGGCCACGCGGGTCAGCTTTGTGCTCTATGCAGTGGTTTTCAAGGCTGAGCCCTGAGGATTCTGGGATTGGACACCGTACAAGAGTGCCTGGCCAAGGGGCCAGTAGAGGCTGAAATCCAGTCCACCCTTCACTCTCCGAACTGCGTTCCTCGATGTAGGCTGTGTCCTCCTGGCTGAAGGGGTGCCATGTGGGCTGGTAGGGGCAGAGACCCACAGATGAACAGGAATGGGTTCAAACACGAAGTTGTCCCCACTGCTGTCCTGGGTGAGGGCAAGTATCCTCAGAGCCACTTGCAAGTAACCTGCTGAGTGTGTTATTAAGGGTTAACAAGGTCTTCGTAAGCTAGAATGAGCCCCTCACTGCGGTTCCTGAAAGCACAAATTCAGACTTCTACGAGGCCTGGCTGCCACACGAGGATTGTCCCTGCCCGTCCCACCCCACCAGCCAGGGTCCCCAGCACAAACCTCTGCTGTCAGCCCATGAGTGGGACTTTGCAACCTCTGCTCCCCTACTTCTTCATGATCAATTACTGCTAGATTAGTGTCATCGATATCCATTTAGCTTGTCGTGGGATGTTTGAGGTCCCCGGATGGTGCAAACGATTTGCACTTCGCTACTAACGGAAAGGTTGGTGATTGAAATCCACCCAGCAGCGCCAATCTACTTTTGTAAAATTACAGTAACTGGAAATCCTATGGAGTGCAGTTCTACTCTTAAACACATAGGGTTGCCAGGAGTCAGAATCTACTCAATGTCATGGATTGAACTGTATCTCCCAAAAAGATCTGTCAACTTGACTGGATCATGATTCCCAGTATTGTATGATTGTGTACCATTTTGTAATCTGATGAGATTTCCCTGTGTGTTGTAAATTATATCACTATGACATAATACAATGGATTAACGGCAGTTATACTGATGAGGTCTACAAGATTAGATAGTGTCTTAAGCCAATCTCTTTTGAGATATAAAAGAGAGATGCGAGCAGAGACCTACGGGAACCTCATACCACCAAGAAAGCAGTGTCGGGAGCAGAGCACGTCCTTTGGACTTGAGGTTCCTGCGCAGAGAAGCTCCCAGGCCAAGGGAAGACTGATGACATGGACCTTCCTCCAGAGCCGACAGAGAAAGCCTTTTCCTGGAGCTGATGCCCTGAATTTGGACTTGTAGCCTACTGGACTGTGAGAGAATAAATTTCTCTTTGTTAAAGCCATCCACTTGTTGTATTTCTGTTATAGCAGCACTAGATGACTAAGACAGACAGCAACTGGTTTGGTATACAATGTATATGATGAGTATTTGCTTTAAGATTTTTTTGTCTTGTAGCTTTCCAACAACCAGACCGAGGAACATACGCACTGTGGTTCATATGAGAACTGCCACTTGAGCATTGCCAAAGTGAACGCACAGACGGTCTGTCCCACACCTGCACGTACTTGGTGCTTACGAGTGTTGGAGACTGTGCTAAGGGCTTCACAGTCCTCACCTGAGTCCTGTGAGGGGGCACTATCATATCTCCAGGCAAGGAAACAGACTCCGAGAGGTTAGGCAACTTGCCCAAAGTCACATAGCTAGAGTCAGAATGGGGGCTGGATCCCCTACTGCCTGCCTCCAGAGCCTGGGACTCCACTGCCGCCTGCAAGCTTGTGCTATTCAAATAACCCCTATGTTTATATACTATTTATTTCATGTGTACAAGCTCACATTCTTGTATAAAGCACAAAATAAGCAATTGTGTCTGCTGCTAGCAACAAGGGTGCTTGCTCCTCTTTGTTTTGTTTCTCTCCCATACTGTTACCACCAAGACTTTCTAGCTTGCAAAGTGGCAACAAACGGGTAGGGGGTGAGAGGGCAGAAATGGCATAGGTTCTTGTGCCCTGAGAGGTCCTGGACCAGAACAGTTTGAGAGTAACCAGTTTAGAGCAGCAGCTCTTACGCTTTTCCACCAATACCCACAGTACAAATACGTTTCCTATCAGAGATCATTATTACCCAGTGTGTGTTATCTAAAAGAAAACGTACTCTTCCTACGGCAAAGCTGTAGTCTACTCTGTTCTGCTCTTTGTCTCGTGTTTGCAAACACTGCTATTGATAAGATCAGGTACGTGCAAGCTGAACCGCTTTCTCTCTTCGCGGAAGCCACAGGGCGGCAGCACTGGGTTGCTGTGCACGCTGGGCCGGGGCCGCTGAGTGGAGCGGGGCCGCTACCCTCCTCTAGAGGGACCCGGGGTCCAGGGATCGGGGAGCCGTGGGCTAGGAGAGCTCGTCCCCTCGTCGCCCCTAGGAACCGGATCCTCACCCCGGGACACTCTAGGGGTTGGGGGGCGGTGCAGATCCCGAAGACAGGGCGCCTGTCGGCCGGCGTGGGGAGGGCAGGAGCGGGCAAAGGCACCGCCTTGTTGGTGGCGAGTTCTAATCGCCTCCACCCCGGCCCCCGGGCGCTCACTCTGGAGGGCTCAGATGTGTCCCAGTGCCTGCTTTCCCCCTCGCAGGCGGGAGTCCTGGGCCCAGCGCTCAGGACTGACAGTCGGTAGGGTGTTCTACGCACCCGCTTTCCCCTGCGTAGCTATCTCTCTGGCCATTCTTTTAACAAACTCCTTCCCGGCCCGGCCATGTGCTGATCCCTCGGCCCTTAGGGGTCCAAGGAGCAGGAAGCCGGGGGTGGGGAAGCAAAGCGGCCACATGAGGGGGATGGGATACGGGGTTCCTGGGAGTCTAGGCCCCCACGAAGAAGAGGCAGTTACGCCGAATCCCAAAGATGGGTGTTGCCCTCCAGGGCCAGGTCTACAGTCGTATCATCCGGACACCATGCTTGCAGCCACAGCCCACAGGGGCTTCCCTGGATCCTGGGCTCTCTCCACCCTTGCACGCGGGAAATGAGATCATACACGAGAAGGGATGAATTTTGCTAACACTGAGTCTATTCCAAAGTCTCTAGGGCTAACGCTTGTTTTAAAAGAGGGAATGACTCAATAACTAGCGTCTTCTTTAAAGTAATAATCCCTGGTGTCGCAGTGGTTAAGCACTCTGCTGCTATGACTCGGAATCAGCTCGACGGCAATGGACTGGTTATTCTTTAAAGTAAAATTATTTTTATTATAGAAGTAATTCATACTGTAAAAAAATTGGAAAAAATGAAAAAACTATACGGAATAAAGTTAAAATTACTACCCATACCTAATCCCCGTTAAAATTTTGGTGAATGCCCTTTTAGGTTTTTCTCTTAAAAAAAAAAAAATATATATATATATACACACACACACACACGAATACATATATACACAAACACATATAACACATATACATACATAGACATATACACATATACAAACACATATGTGCACACACATATATGCACACATACATATATACACATTACAGACATACACAAATACATACATATAGATAGAACAAAAATGTAACTTTCCCCTTACAATAATATTGCGGACATTTTCCATGCCAGTAAAAGTTACTCCAAACTATTTACATAGGGTGTTCCTCAGTCTGCCCTAGAGAGGTGCCATTGTTGTCAACCATTCCCCTATTGGTTGTGAGGTCATTTGGGGGATGTTGTAATGATCACTGGTGCTGCAGTGTTCGTCTTTGAACCCCCATTATTAGCTGAGGGTATATTAGGAGGTATGGCGTGTTTTAGTCAAGGCGTTTAATGGAACCCACAAAGGCTTGTTCTATGATACTGGGGGTTACTGGTGGGATATGGAAATGATGATGGAGCAATGGGCAGGGCTTCCCATCACTTCTGTGGCATCTTACAACCAGACCAGGGCCTGGTGTACTGTCCTCACGGCTCGGTTACCACGGAAGGGGCTTAGATGTCACCTGAGAGGTCCTGAAGACGGACATCTGGGTCAAATCCACCAAGACAGCTCTGCTGGACTTTGTCAAGCTGCACTGGGAGCCTCACACCCACACTGTGCATCTGACCTCTCAGCACCCCCACTTTCTGCTGCCTCCCTTGTCCCCCAGACTATTCTGCCTCCTTTTGGGTGTCTTGTGCAGTCATCTTACAGCCAAACATGAACATGTTCCTTCCTGCTCACACCAATCTCTTGGGGATCCCTGCAGCCCAGCTCCCTCTCTCCAAGGGACCCAGAGATGTGCACTGAGATCCTGAGATTTCAGGAGTCACCTGGGAGCAGTGGGCTCTGGGCCAGGCTATAGGTGGGTGCATGTGTAGAGTTTGTTAAATGCAGATTCCCACTAAACAGCTCTTCCAGGAGGAGAGGTCTCATTATTCAAAGGCCTAGGTGGGATTCAGATGCACAGAGGGGCCTGCTGATTTCACCCGGTAGCTGGGGCTTGCTGTTCAGGTGAATATAGAGTTGTCTGGGGAGAGAAAATGAAGCCAGGGGACGAATCAGTCTCCAAAATTAAAAAGTTAGAGGAAGGAAGGGCCCGAGGAAAGTAGGGCACACAGCCTGTAATCACCACACCAAAGAGGGAACATCTATGAACCTTCCAAAACGAATTGCCCTCGAGTCAATTCCAACTCATGGCAACTCATGTGTGTCAGAGTAGAACTGTGCTTCATAGGGTTCTGAACAGCTGATTTTTTGGAAGTAGATTACCAGGTCTTTCTTCTAAGGTGCCTCTAGGTGGACTTGAACTACCAACCTTTCAGTTAGCAGCTTAGCGCATTAACCTTTTGCACCACATAGACCTTCCAAGAGGCCTGCAAACCACACTCAGGCCAGCACACCACAGCTTCTGGAAAAACCTACTAGGCCATCTTTGCTATCTACTCTTATCCCCATTACACTTACTCTTCATTTATCAACTATCTTGTTATTCTATATTTCAATTTAAAACAATAGTATAAAATCTACTATCTGACTACTTTGTGCATTAATGACATATGTCTGGCAGTAACAAATGCCGAGGTGTGAAGCGAGAGTTACCCTGGCTGTGATGGTTATGTGTCAACTTGGCTGGGCCATTGTTTTCAGTGGTTTGGCAGTTATGTAATGATGTAATTTGGCAGTTATAATGATGTATTCATCCTCCTTTTTGTGATCTGATGTGGTCATCCTCTATTTTTGCATAACACCAATTTTCATGTAAGGACCTGGTCTTTTGAACCTAACCATGGTGATAAGTGAAGAGTGGGTATACTACCTTTCTGCTGTTATCTTGAAATGCCTATATTTCCTAGTACAATTAAAATGGTGAATTTTATGTTATGTGTGTTTTACTACAATTTTTTTAAAAAACTACACTTGGTACTATATTTTTTAGAAATATTTTTAATAATTTTTTCTTAGAAGAAGAAAAATTATACAAATATATCCTTATCTGTAACCAGCATAAAGTGGTTACTGGCTTGATCTAATTTAAACTGGAGTGATGTAAATACTCACAAGCTTCAAGATTATGTATCAAATGGTAATTGCCTCAACTGGCTCTCTGCTGTAAATCAGCCTGAATTTGAGAGGCAGGGACCAGTTTTCACATGGAGCTGGATTTCCAGGAGAACATTTGAGTTCAGACCCTGAAGCTAATGCTCAGTTGTTAGGATGATCTAAAGGTTATGGCCCATATTCACATACCACCAGAATTAGAGAGTAGAGAAATTAGTTATAGCTAATTAAGTGGTGAGGCAATATAGTGGGGATGGGTGGGGTGAAGTGCATCATAGAGTGTTCTCAAGAGCAATTAAGTGAAAGGTTTCAAAATAATTAGGTAAGGGTTTACCTTGAACTCTTCAGAAGACTTGTAAATCAACCCTATGTGAAGGTTTGGGCTTGGAGTTTGCTGTTGTCATAGAAATTCTATATGGCAGACTAGATGTTCCCAGACACCCTTGATCGTTCACCACAACTAAAAATATCAGATAGAAAACAACCACCCCCACCACCACACAATACTCTGATAATTCATGGCTGAGGTGGTGAGCAAGTAAGGTAATCTGTCAGAGGCCTGAAGACAAGAAACACAAGTCCACAGATGAGCACTATAATATGGATTGAATTGTGTCCCTTCCAAAAGATATGTTAAAGTCCTAACCCTTGTACCTGTGAATGTGACCTTGTTTGGAAATAGCATCACTGAAAATATTATCAGTTAAGTTAGCATGAAGTCATACTGGAGTAGGGTGGGTCCTAATACAACCATAGTGGTGTCCTTGTAAAAGAGAAGAGAAAGAGGAAGGATGGTCATGTGAAGATACGTCTACAAGCAAAGAGGCAAGAATGGTCTTCCCCTAGAGACTTTGGAGGGATCATGGTCTGGCTGACATGCTGATTTGGACTTCTAGCCTCCAAAACTGTGAGACAATAAATTTTTGTTCTTATAAGCCACCCAATTCATGGTATTTTGTTTCAGCAGCCCTAGGAAACTAATACACACTGTGAATAGAGTTTTCTCTGTGGTAAATGTGGATCTGTAGTGTTCTAGAGTTTAAATTTTATAGCCTGTGCCCAGGACAGAGACAATGTCTGGACATCAAGTAGAGTAAGTCATATCTGAAACAGCCACATAAGGTCAGGACCTTCAAAAGATAATACCCTCAATAAGTGAATCGGGGGGAAAAAACACCTCGCAAAGAGAGATAGTGAGTGAACATGCTTATTACTGCCATGACTTTAGGTAAAATGAAGAAAAAATGCCTCCCTTGGGACTTTGTAACCGCAAGCATACTCTCAAGAACACCTGAAAGTCATACACTTGTGAGGTCTGAAAAACTTAAAGCTGAAAATTTAGTTTAAAATGGTCTGTGTTGGAAGTGCCCCAGACTGTTGGCAAAAGAAAATATGAATAATTTGTAAAGAAATGGACTTTAAACCCAGGCCTCAAGAAATTCTCACAAATATGTGAGGACAGTACAGGGAATAGGAGCTCAAAAAAAAAAAAAAGCCATTAGTTATATGAGGAAACAATCTACCATGAGTAAGTCAGTAGAAACAATAAACTACATCTTTGATACTCAAGTGTACATGGGGGACCAGGAGTATAGCAACAGTATCACCTGGGAGCTTCTTAAAAATGCACACTCTCAAGCTACACCTCAAATCCATGGAATCAGAATCTGCATTTTAACAATATCCCCAGGTGATCTGTATTCACATTAAAGTTTAAGAAGTACTAAATTATCTACTCGGAATTGTAAAGATTGCTGATATTCAAATTATTAAATACCTAGGAATAAAAATAGAAATTATAATGGATACTAGAAAATATTTTTAACTGAATAAAAATCAAAACACAGCCTATCCAAATCTGGGGGATGCAGCTAAAGCCGTACTGAGAGGGAAATTCATAGCTTTAAATCTTATTTTTAGACTTTAAATGCTTATGCCAGAAAAGAAGAAAGGTATAAAATTAATGCCCTAAGCTTGCACTTTAAGAAGATAGGAAAAGAAAATTAAACCCAAAGTGAGCAGAAGGAAGGAAATTATAAAGATAAGGGTGGAACTCAACTAAATACACACAAATAATAGGAAAAAATAAAACTAAAAGCTAATTTTTTGGAAGAATAAACAAAACAGTTAAACCTGACTGATCAAGAAAAAAAGAGACATCAACAAAGAGAACTCCAAAAAGGAAATCAGGAAAACAATACCATTTACAGTAGCCCTCAAGAAGATAAAATACTTGGGAATAAATCTAACTAGAGATGTAAAAGACTTATACAAAGAAAAGTACAAAACACTACTGCAAGAAACCAAAAGAGACCTACATAAACGGAAAAATATACCATACTCATGGATAGGAAGACTTAATATTGTGAAAGTGTCAATACTACCGAAGTGATCTACAAATGCAATCCTGATCCAAATTCCAACATCATTCTTTAATGAGATGGAAACACTAATGACCAACTTTATATGAAAAGGAAAGAGGCCCCAGATAAGCAAAGCATTACTGAAGAAGAACAAAGTAAGAGACCTCACACTCCCCGATCTCAGAACCTACTATACAGCCATGGTAGTCAAAACAGCCTGGTACTTGTACAATGATAGACACATAGAACAGTGGAATACAATTGAGACCCCAGAAGTAAATCCATCTGCCTACAAACAGCTGACCTTCAACAAAGGGTTGAAGTTCATTAAATGGGGAAGAGATAGTCTCTTTAACAAATGGTGCTGGCAAAACTGGATATCCATTCCCCAGTGAAGAACCAGATGGTATCCAGTGGAAAACTAGCACCATGAGTTTAAAGAGCCTGCAAGGGCCACCATCTAGGAGCTCAACTAAGTCAATGTATTGATCATTGATGTGTTACCTCCAATCTCTGATCAACAGGAGGGAATGATTTAGTAAATAATATTGGAGTCATTATTCCCTGCCCCTAAGCATAGAGAATGTGACCCAGCTGGATCTGGGCTCACAAGGACTCACAAGGACACATCAACTGGGCCCTGAGATATAAAGACAATAGCTAGGATAATCTTGGAAAATATCTTTCAGGGAACTTTTCACATAAAACAGTCAAACAGAACACAAAAGAGTTTCCACTCTTATCTTTTTCTATTAGCATTTAGTGAATAGAAAATTTATTGGACCAATGAAGACTCTCCTGTCGTTACTGAAACCTGTACCAATGATTGTTAAGAAAGACAATTCAAAATGTAGGATCACAGTTTCTAGCCAATCTGTGAAAAAGTGAAGCTTTCAGTGGTTTTGCCCATTTTGTAATGTTAATACAGTCTGATGACTCTGTAACGTTCCTTGGACTCGGGCAGACATGGCTGTGGCAGCATGCTTGTCTGTTTTCCCACTTTTGTCTATTTTTAAATTTCCTTGGGTTCAGGCAGACATTACCTCTGGCAGCATTCTTGTGTGGTTTTTCCTACTTTTGCCTTTTTGAATATATGCTGAATAAAACTTTCTTTTTGCTTTAAACACACACACACACACACAAAACTGGATATCCATTTGTAGAAAGAATGAAAAAAGATCCATACCTCACACCATGCACAAATAGATGAAAGACCTAAATGTAAAACCTAAAATTATAAAGATCATGGAAGAAAAAGTAGTAACTACACTAGTGACCCTAATACATGGCATTAATAGAATACCAAATATAACTAAAAATTCACTAACAGCAGAAGATAAAGTAGATAACTAGGATCTCCTAAAAACTGAACACTTATGCTCATCAAAAGACTTCACCAAAAGAGCAAAAAGAGAACCTACAGACAGGGAAGAAATCTTTAGCTACGACATATCCAACAAAGATCTAATCTCTAAAATTTATTGAAAACTTCAACACTTCAACAACAAAAAAATAAACAACCTAATTAAAAAATGGGTGAAGGACATGAACAGACACTTCACCGAAGAAGACATTCAGGTGGCTAACAAACACATGAAGAGATGCTCGCAATCATTAGCCATTAGAGATATATAAATCAAAACAATGAGATACCATCTCACCCTAGCAATAACAGTACTGATTTAAAAAAAAAAAAAAAAACAGAAAACAACAAGTTCTGACAAGGGTGTGGGAAGATTGGAAGTCTTACACTGCTGGTGGGAATGTAAAATGGTACAACTGCTATGGAAAATGGTATGGCACTTCCTTAAAAAGCTAGAAATACCATATGATCCAACAATCCCACTCCTAGGTATATATCCTAGAGAAATAAGAGTCATGACAAGAATAGATATATGCACATCCATATTCGCTGAAGAATTATTCACAATAGAAAAAAGATGGAAACAACCTAAGTGTCCATCAACAGATAAATGGATAAACAAACTGTGGTACATACATACATGGAATACTACGCAATGATAAAGAATAATGATGAATCCGAGAAACATCTCACGACATAGATAAATTTGTAGAATACTACGCTGAGCGAAATAAGCCAAGCACAAAGGGACAAATAATTGTAGGAGACCACTATTATAAATAGTCGAGAAAAAGTTTATGCACAGAAAGAAATATTTTTTGATGGTTACCAGGAGTGGGAGAGGGAGAGAGGCAAAATCATTAACTAGAGAGTAGACACCTGTTAACTTTGGTGACGGGAAAGGCGGTACACAATATGGGGGAAGTCAGCACAACATAACCAAGGCAGAGGAAGACACTAAGAGGTATGCAAGAATAAAAGGCAACAATGGTAAATATTATACACAATCCTGCAACAACAGTAATGACAAACAATAATTTATGAGTGGATACATATTTAGATGTGTACGCAGAATAGATGGGGGAGGTGTATGGGAGTTACATCCATGTGTATATACAGATTTGGCTGTGGATATTTCTACATACATATTTGTATGTGCTACATGTATATTCATATACATAATAGAGCACACAGGGGGCACAGGCATGGAAACAGCCTAGACAGAGCCAAACACCTTGCAGGACTGAGTTACTGGGCTTGAAAGCTAAGGACCATAGTCTGAAGGGACATCGAGGTCAATTGGGATAACACAGTTCATAAGGAAAACATTCTACATCCCACTTTGGTGAGTAGTGTCTGGGGTCTTAAAAGCTTGCAAGTGGCCATCTAAGATACAACTGTTGGTCTCATTCCGTCCAGAGCAAAGGAGAATGAAGAAAATCAAAGACTCAGAAACAATTAGTCCAAAGGACTAATGGACCACAGGAACCACAGCCTCCACCAGCCTGAGACCAGAAGAACTAGATGGTGCCCAGCTACCACTACCAACCAGTCTGACCAGGATCACAACAGAAGGTCCTGGTTAGAGTGGAAAAAAAAGTATGTAGAATAAAATTCAAATTCATAAAAAGACCAGATTTACTGGTCTGAGAGAGACTGGAGGAACCCCTGAGACTATAGCCCTTAGGCACCCTTCTAATTTGGAACTGAAGCCATTCCCAGAGATCACCTTTTAGCCAAAATATAGACAGATTTATAAATAAACAATAACACGCGTGAGGAAAGTGTTCCTTAGAACAATCATCTACGTAAGACCAAAAGGACAACAAATGCCCAAAAGCAAAGATGAGAAGGCAGGAAGTGGCAGGAAAACTGACAAAGGGAAATGGGGAACTCGCTGGTAGCAGGGAGAGTGCTGACAAATTGCAGTGATTGCAACCAATGTCATGGAACAATTTATGTATAAATTATTGAATAGGAAACTAATTTGCTCTGCAAACCTTAACCTGAAGCACAATAATAAAATTAAAAAAGAAAAAAAGAGAGAAGACACAAATTGCCAATATCAGGAATGAAGGAGGGAATGTCTGTACATATTCTACAGACATTAAAAGGACAATAAGAGAATATTATGAACAACTTTATACCAGTAAATTCAACAACTTATATGGAGTGGAAAAAATACTTGAAAGACACAAATTAGTAAATCTGACTCATGGAGAAATAGAAAATATGAAAAGGCCTATATCTACTTCAAATATTTAAATTCATAATTTGATCAAATATTTTAGAAGAAAATACCTACCCTTACAAACTGTTTTAGAAAACAGCAGAAAAAGAAGAAAGAGGAAGAGGAGAAGAAGAAAAAACACTTCCAGCTAATTTTATTGGGCCCAAGTTACCCTGATACCAAACCATACACAGATGTTAAGTTACAGACCAATAACTTTCATAAACGTAGACACAAAAACTCTTCACAAAATATTAGAAGATTGAATCCAGCAATATACAAAAAGAATAATACATCATGGCCAAGTGGGATTTATCCCAAGAATGCAAGGCTGATTTAACACGTACAAAATCAATCAGTGTATCATCACATTAACAGAATAAAAAAGAAAACTATATGATGGTCTCAGTAGAAGCATAAAAAGCACAAACTACAACACCCATTCATGATTTAAAAAAAAAAAAGAAACTCACAAAGACTCAGCAAACAAGGAATAGAAGGGAACTTCCTCAATCTGATAAAGGACATCTTTGAAAAAACTTTAGCTAATACCACACTCAATGATGAAAGACTGAATACCTTCTCCTGAAGACCAGTAACAAGGCAAGGATGTCTGCTCTCACCACTCCTATTCAACATTGTACTGGAGGTTCTAGTCAGTGCAGTAAGGCAAGAAAAAAAAAGGGAGGGGGGGGCACCACCCAGATTGGAAAGGAGGAAAAAAACTAAACATTTTTATTCACAGATAATATAATTGTCTATGGAAAAAAATTGATGGAATTTACAAAAAATTTCTTTTAAAATTTATATCTAGTGGAAATAATACATGAGTTAAGCAAAGTTGCAGGATACAAGATTAATAAACAAAATTAATTAGATTTCTATATACTTAGCAACAATCAGAAATTGTAATTTTTTAAATAGCATTTAAAATAGCAATAAAACTATAAAATACTTAGGAAGAAATCTGGCAAAACATGTGTAAGACCTGCATACTGAAAACTATAAAAATACTGCTGAGAGAAAATAAAGAAGACCTAAATAAATGGAGAGACATATGGAAATTGATTGTCTCACAGTTCTGGAAGTATGGCATGCTCTAGTCCAAAACAAGTTTTCAGCCATGTTGATTTCTTCTGAGGGCTCCAAGAAAGAATCTGTTCCATGCCTCTCTCCTAGCTTCTGGTAGCTCCAGACAATTTTTGGCTTGCAACGGCAGCATCACATGGCATCCTACCTCTGTCTCAATGTATCTTCTCTTTTGTAAGGACATCAGTCACATAGGATTAGGACCTCCTCTATTCCAGTATGGCCTAATGTTATCATAACTGAAAACATCTTCAGAGATCCTCATTTCCAAATAAGGTCATATTCACAGGTACAGGGATTAGGACTTCAACATATATTTTTGGGGGACACAATTCAGTCCATAACATAATGCAACTGGTGGTGGGAACATAAAATGGTACAACCACTTTGAAAAACAATTGGGCAGTTTCTTAAAAAGTTAAACACACAGCTACCATATGACCCAGATATTTCACTCCTAAGCAGTCACTTAAGAAAAATGAAAGCATATGTCCACATAAACGCTTGTACATGAATATTCATAGCAACGTAATTCATAATAGCCCAAAACTGGAAACAAATAGTTCTTCAGGTTGAAGGAGAAATGATACCAGAAGACAACTTGAAACCTCAGAAACAAGAGAAAACCCACAGACATGGTAACTAGCTGGGTAAATATAATAAACTATTTTTCTCCTCCTAAGGTCTTCAAAAATTGTATGACTATTGAACACAAAAATTATAATATTGTCTAGTGGGACTTTTTAAATGTATGTCAATGTAATGTATATAACAACTATAAAGTATTTGGTGTTTTTGACAGCATTACTTTCTGCGAGAAACCATTAGTTGGGCAGAGCCTTCAGACCTTGCTTATTGCTCCCTCTCCCTCTCCATTTGTGCTAGACTGAAAAAAAGTCCAGACAGATGTGCCTATCTTTCAGTGTCTCCGAAACAGAACAGAGAACACACAGTAATCAATCTGACCACCAGGGGGCACAGTCAAACAGAACAGAGAACAGCGCTAATTGATCTCTCCACCAAGGGAACCGGTCTTCTTTCTTTGGTCATCTCTCCCTCACCTGCTCTGTGTGGACTGCATTTCCATAACCATGTTTTCCATCAGAGCGCCCACACCAAATGAACCACTGAGCTGGTGAGTTCAGGCTAGACATGGGTAGGTCACCTGGGACTTTGGCAGGCTTTTCACTGTTCCAGGAGGGGGAGGGGGGGATCCCCCTGAACAGACTTCCAGGGAGATCCATCTTGTTGATTTCAGAGCTGGAGCTGGGGGCCTTTCCCTGTACATAGGCAGACAATGTGTTGGCATGGTAGCCAACAGTCTGTGCCCCAGGAAGGGTAGGGGCGGGGACAGTGGGAGAAGTGGTGCTGTTAGTTTCTGAGACCTGTTGTTGACTCGTGTCCATCTGCAGATTTTTGCCATTGTTCTCTGCCAACCAGTTCAGAGTCCTTCAGGGCCAAGCACGTATTTCTTGCTATATTTTTTGGTGTATGTGCAGGAGGAGTTGGAACCAAGTCCTGCTCACACCACCATCTTCCCAGTATTCCCATGACTTTTGTTTATAGTCTCAGCCTCTCCTGGTCACTTGCTTGCTTAAAAACCTTCAAGGGCTCCCTACTGCCTTTAGGATAAGATCTGACTGCTTACTGGCCTAAAAGGCTCTGCAGGGTCTGGCCTTTCCCAGCCAGCCTCCTCAGCCTAAATGCTAGCAGACCCCTGCCAATGGGTTCTTAGATTTAACCATGCCCTTTTTTAATTGAGCTCCAGTTTTTGTCTGGAACGCCTAATTTCTACTCCATCCTTCAGCTCTCAGTCTTCCTCAGCTCCTCAAACTAGATGTCTGCTTTATTGTGCACTAGCATAACATACTGTACATCTTCTATCTCGTTTATGTCAGTTGAAAAGAACTAACCTGGGTGTCTTGAGTCCTATCACTTATCTCACACAGGTTCTGTGGGTCAGGAATTGAGATGCAGCTTAGCTCAGTGGTTCTGGTTTGAGTCTCTCTTGAGGTTGCAGTCAAGATGTGGGCCAGGGCTGCAGTCATCTCATGGCTTGACTAGGGCTGGAGGTTCCACTTCTAAGATGGCGGCAAGTTGGTGCTGCCTATTGGCAGGAGGTCTCAGTTCCTCCCTGTGGACCTCTCCCTGAAGGGCTGCCTGAGTGTCCTTACAATATGGCAGTTGGCTTCCCCCAGGGCAAATGACCTAAGAGAGAGCAAGGCAGAAGCCACAAATTGTATGACTTGGCCTCAGCAGTAACACACTGTCAGTTCCGCAATATCCTACTGGTTACACAGCTCAGCCCTCTTCAGTGAAGGAGGAGACTACACAGGTATGAGTATCAGGAAAACCAAAAAAACCTGTTACTGTCAATTCTGACTTACAGTGACCCTACAGGACAGAGTAGAACTGCCCCCATAAGGTTTCCAAGGAGCAGCTGGTGGATTTGAACTGCTGACCTTCTGGTTAGCAGCCATAGCTCTTAACCACTGCGCCACCAGGGCTCCTGAATATCAGGAGGGACCACCATATTCGGTGTCTGTCAGGGTTCAATTAAAGCAGTAGAACCAATGGTAAGATATTGTATACGTTGTTGTGGCTGGTAGGTACCGTTAAGTCGGTTTTACTTATTCCAGGGATTTGACCTTATGCAATTGTGGGAGCTGGTTAAACTATCCTTGTAAGACTGCTGTCTTCATGTCTGATGCTGGAGTTTGCAAGGTATGGCAGTTGGGACAGGACGATGGATGGAAAGTGGGGGAGAGGGATGACAAGCTGGAATTCATGAGAGTGGATTGGAACCCATGTCAATCTGCCACCAACTTCAGTGATGTGAGTGTCCCACAGAAGCTGGTGCCCTTTGTCATGGAGCCAAACACACACTTGAACTAGGAATTGGAGTTTAAGGATAACATAGGGTAAAGAGGATCCAGCTGCAGGCCTGGCGGTTGCCCCACACCAACAAGCCAGCAGACAAGTGAAAACTGGCATGAGTTACAAGTGTCTGGTGCTCCTGTCCCAACCTTTCGAGCCTAAGAACAATAGGGCTGCTGCTTCATTTCTGGCCTCCAAATCTCAGGCAAAGTGTTTCTGTGACCCACCCTAAACGGAAACATACAGGAAAGAGAGTTCTCGAAATGGAATTCCATTTACTGAAGTTGACCCATTACAAAGCCACCACATTCTTCTTGCCTCTTTGTCTCCATAATCTCAGGGATTGAGGCCTGGAATTTGAGAACTTATTAGTGAAAGGAACCAGAAAACTCAAACCCTATCGTTTTCAGGCAAAGAAAGCTAAGTCCAAAGAGGCTAAGAACTGTGCATGATCAACGGCAATGGCAGAGTTATGCCTTCTTTCCAGTTAACACAACTCCCTCCCCAAGCCAACTTCTGTAGCTACCTGGCCAGTTGTGACATTCAGCCTTGCTTAGGTACTTACTGTAATGGCTATAAGCAAGGGCTTTTAGGTCACAAGATCTGGACTGGAACTGCTACTTTGCTAGTTCTTAGGTATATCACCTTGAGCAAGTCATTTTACCGATTTGGCCCTGTTTTATAGACACCTAATATCTAATAATGGAAATGATAGTGTCATCATGGGGTTGGTGGGAGACTCCAAGGAGATGATATACAGGGAGGGCAGATGCCTAGCAGAATAGAAGCACTCAGTACATGTATCATCAGTTATTCTTTAGGCTACACTTGGAGCATAAGCACTGGTATTTCCTTAAAAAGCTATACCAGCATCTCTGCTGGGGGCCAAAAGATATCCCTGACTTGCTCCTTTATTGAGAACACTTTGGCCACACTGATTCACTCTGAATCTTCTGACTCAGGGAGCCTTTGACCTTCTTACCTTTTGAAGGTTGCCGAAGTTACCTGAGCAGTTTCCAGTTCCCCTTCCCCTAGCCCTGCTTTCTGCTCTTGGGAACCTCCTTCTAAACCAAAGCAATGGAGCCAAGATCGCTCTTTGTGGAAAGCCTCACCGTCCAGAGCACCCAAGGGGGACGATGTACTGACGGAAGGTAAACATGACCCCTATGGGCTCCCAGGGCTGCTCCTCTTTCCTCCTGCCCCCAGAGGAGCCAGACCCCAAACCCAACAGCCCAATGGATTCATCGGCAGTGAGTTTAAGCTTAAACCAATCTAAACCCGTTGCCATCGAGTTGATTCTGACTCATAGAGACCCCAAAGGACAGAGTAGAACTGCCCCACAGGGTTTCCAAGGAGCAGTTGGTGGATTCGAAGTACTGATCTTTTGGTTAGCAGCTGAGCTCTCAACCACTGCAGCACCAGGGCTCCTGTTTACGCTAAGGAGTTAAAAAAAAAAATGCAAGGGCCCCACTCTAAACAAATCAGAAATTCTGAGGTGGAGCCTAGGTATGGGAATTTTTCAAAAGCTCCCCAGGGAACTCCAAAGTGCACCCTTGAGGTTGAAAACTACGAGTCTAACAATTCTATTTGCAGCAATAATGCTTAAAAACAAAGGCAAGTGTGTATACAAACATAACATGGCCTGAGCTGTAAGGAATACCAGCACACACAAAGCAATCGTCCTCTGAGGTTTCAAACACCCATATACGGACAGCGTTTAAGCCATTTGACTTGACAAATGCTTTCTGTACAGTAGGACAGTGACAATAACTCAGGTCTTTTAAGAGTTACAGAGGGATCCCTTGTGTATAGAAACTGACTTTATGGCGCTGCACAACACTACAATTCTATTTAAGTGGAGCCTAAATTTTAGTTTCCTCCCTGAATTATTTATTCCTCCGACAATGAATGGTGAAATCCAAGAAGTGGTGGTGATGGTGGTGGTGACAGTGTGGGTGCACTGGTCAGGAGAGATGTCTGGTGACTTTAAAAATCATTGCTACAGCTGCTGCAATATCACTACTGTAAATGAATTCCTCAAATGAAACGGCCATCACAGAGCAATCATCTCTCATCAGGTCACTTCGCAAATTTACTAATCCCCGTAACTCTCAAACACCTCATTTTACCCTCCTCGGTAATTTGTGTCTGCATACCAGATGAGCAAAGCATGCCAAGTTGGGCTGTTTGTGTACACACTCTGGGTGTATTATGAGACACCAATACTGAGGTCAAGTGCCTTTTAACAGGCACAAATGTGGGCAAATCTGACTACATTTCCTGAAGTTATTGCTTTTATAAAACGCGTTCCACTTCTGTACCCACCAGCAATTATCCCTTAGACATCTGTACCTTGCCCCTTGATTGCTGCCTCTGGGAGCTCCTTTCAGGGGTCACTTCATTTTTCCCTATCTCACCTCCTCCCCAATCCCAGCCTAATGAGGAGTATGTATTTCTAATGGGGACCAAACTTTTATAACTGAACACCAGAGTTGGTCACGAGTACACCAAAAGCAGTTGGAAAACACAGGAAAGCTGAGCTGAGAATAGGGGCTGGAGAGTAAACTCCTTTTTACATCTGAATAAAACAAATTCCCCACCAAGCAATTTTGGCATAAAACAAATCAAATGGTTGGTTAAATCAATTACCTGATAAGACTTTATACCTTAACTCAATAATACATAACTCATAACTCATGTCAGTTTTCTTGCTTCCACTTTTAATTCTGCCATTTTCTTTTAAAACTTAGGCTTTAACAAAGACAAGAGGGCTACTATTTGCCAAATCTCAGCTATGAATTCACAGCATAGAGTCAAAGATACAGCAAAAAAATGTCAATCTGTACAACCAATTTTAGAAAACAATTTAGTACATTTTGTTATAAAATTCATTTATAGGAGATTATTCACATGTACTTACCAAATCTGCTCCTGATAATACTTGGAAACATATAACTAAACCAACTATGCACAATAAATTCAAGGCAAATTATATACAAAAACCAAAAATATGTTTTTAGGTAGAATATACTCATGTTGAAATAACTAATATTGGAAAGAAGACAGGGCACTTTTAACGCCATGGCAAGGATGAAGCAAACAGCCACATTTTCCACCTTGCAGGAAGATTAACCACCATTCCACAGTACTGCTATGATAGCCGCATCAAGAAAGGCCACAGCATACATATGAAAAGCTTTCTGCAAATACTTTTATCAACTGGAACAACAAATAAAGTTTCAAATTTTAATGTCAGGTACAACTGTATTCTGCTGGGAGAGGCTGTCACAGGACACAGGCTCATTCATCAGAAAGGATTATGCAGTTCTCTTAACGAATTCTAGCATAACCAGACTAGGTGAGTGATAAACACAACAGGTGAACAAGAAGTGTGAGAACAGGCATCAAACTTAACTGGAAATAATACTTTCAGTGCGTGGCAGCAAAGAATGCATTTTGGGGTAAATTCTTAATTCATGTGTTAATATGAGCAGAGTAGGAGACATTCCTGACCCCAAATGGTTTTGTCATGCCTCCTTTAGAAGCTTAGAGAGTTTTTAGACACAGCTGTCACCAGTACAAGTCTCTGCTTAGTGGAGGGCTTTACGAAGGTAGCAGGAAAGTAAACAAAGTAAGAGAGACTGCTTGCCAAAGGCACACAGAGGAAGCTTGGAGAGCCCTAGACCCAGACATAGTGGGCTCTCAGCCTCCATCCTGCACTGTCACACTGGCACTGCCAAGGAAAAACTCCCTACACCCACAAAGAGGAAGCAGAAGCTGACTATGAGGGGGCCAAAGAGTTCTAAGAAGCCACTTGTACCCCAAGTTACAGGAGCATTCACTAGACATTAGTCAGAAGTCTGGACACCAGTGGGAAAGACACAAGATAATGAAGAAGTAGAACGTCTAAACTCTTGCCAACCATAAGCTGTTTTCTTAAAGCTCTTTATAACCTGCTTCTGTAGAATTTTTTACTAACACAAAATCCTTTTTGCTTAAAAAGCAGATGACAAAGAAAATTTCGAATAATGCACACTAATGTTCAGGAATGTTTTCCTACCCCAACTTAGCTAATGGGCTGCATAGCATTCATTGTAAACCACTAGTTATTACAACTGTCAACTATTGCTAATATACAGTCACATGTTTATAATACTTCACAAGTTCATTGTGTGTGGATGTTTGGAAAACTGGACTTTGAAGCTTTGTCCCAAGCTTCTTAAATCACCATTCACCATAGCCACTTTCCTTTCACAAAAGCATAATCGACTCTAACACTAAAACTCCTATCAGATATCCTGTAAGAGCAGATTTTCATCAGTAAGATGATTTCTGAAGATCATAGGAAATTTGTCAACTCTCTTCCTAGTTCTGAATCCCAAGTATTTATATTCCTCTTTACTATCCTTCTCTTTTTAAAAACAGTGCTTCTTTCCTGCCTAAAATATTATATTTGGCCAGCCCCAGTGGTTCCTGAGCTGTGTGGTGACCAGAATTTCTTGGGAAGGTGTTTAACATGCAGCTTCCCAGGCTCTACCTAAACCTGCAAGCCTTAACAGCAACTAAGCTAGCATTTGGTAACCACTGACTGATACACCAGCTCACAACTGGCTAGGGGTGTTTGATATTGTCAACAATAAGAATTTCAGATAGAGAACTAGGTGCTTACTCAAATTGGTAGATGAACTTGTCACAGGAATTTAATATCCTGTGCCAAGGTGCCTCATTTAAAAATGTACAGCATCAGCAGAACTTTACCTAACATAACTGTATACTTCCCAAAGTCTTCCCCAGGAGACTCTAGTTGTTTTTTAAATAGAACAAGAGACATCTGACCCAGTAGCACTAACAAGCTTATTCCAAGTAACTCAGGCTGTTAAAGAAATCTGTCTTGCCATAACAATGGTTGAAAGGACCTGCCCTCCTCTTGCTAGTCTTTTTAAAAATAAAGTTTGCTCTGTTGAAAAATGATTAACATTTTAAGCAGGGGATAGAAAAGCGGTCTACTAGATTAAATTTTTAAAGGATTTTGTTATTTGCTATACAAATATACATCTCAACTTTTACAACATTCACTTCAGTTTGACCTCCTTTTCTACATTTTCAACATTTCCAGTCTCTGACTTCAAGGACATTATTACTGATACACAAATGTCCTCTGAAAGTTTTTGCAACTGACAAAAAGTACTAAAGATGACCAAGAGCCTCAGGTGTTAGGATACATTTTCCATGTTTTCCAACAGCACACAAACTCCTTTAAGAAAAAAATAATCTTATCTGGATGGTCCTATTAGTTGGTCATCGTAAGTTTACAGTAATGCTTGTGGCTGATAGCTTATGTCATTGAGCTTCACTATAAAAGCCTTCTTTTCTTTGAACTACTGTCCTCCTTCTCCAGTCTCCTCTTGTCCCAGTCAGAGTTCCTCACCATGTGATGGGTCACAGAGCTACATATTTCCCGTTCCCCTTCACTGAAAGACCTGGTCTCTCTTCTGTGGCTGAGCCATCCTTCCTGCTCACATTTTCTTTTACTTGTGGAAGCATCAGTACTAGCAGCTGGAAGTTCACACTGCATGTGAGATTTGTGGTTGCTCGGAGTGGCTACTTTAGCAGTGAACTGCTGCACAATACTACCAAGATCCTGGTAAGTTATAGGAAAGTCTGGCTCTCCCGTAGGAGTTGTTGCTCCAGAATGCTGGGGGCTCAAAGATTGTGCATCTCTCAGCAATTTCGCTATGGCTTCAGAGCTCATTCTCCTAAGCAGTCGTGGGTCCCGAAGTCGGTCCTGAACAGGAGGCCTTTCAGGGTCCTTTGAAGTAACAGCAACAGTAGCTTCCTTGGAGTCAAAGGGACTGTGACAAAGAGAAGAAGAATAAGATGTCTTGGTGAGTCCACTGTCTAGCTTGTTGCTGGGCAAGTCGCCCTGGGGTCGGGCCACCTCTGGGGCTACAGCCGGAGGGTGAGTCAGACTTCTCTGTAGTACAGGCTTCAGTTTCAGAATCTTCATTGCATCGTGTCTATAGTTTTTGTCACAGGTCTTAATAATGGCACCACGCTTCTGAGCATCCTGAATCAGATGATTCCAATGTTGATTTTCCTTGAAACAAAGAGAAGGGATAAACAATTACACCCCAAAGAAACACTCATATGCTTGGGAAGCACAGGATTCCAGTTTTCATTTCTGAATAATTTCATAAATAGATTCTTAAGAATCCACTACTCGTTAGACAAGACCAAAGGGTAAAAATGTCTGCATTCAGAATGAAAAAGCCACATTACTAAAAAACCACACTGGTCACAGCCTAAAATACAGAAAGAATGTCCACAGTTTTTATCAGTGTTAATAATGCCATGTAAGCCGTCATGTAGATCTGCACCAGTTGCCAGTAGCTCGTGCAGCTTGTTAAAATTTAAAGTTAAATTAAAAATGCAGTTCCCCATTTGCACTAGCCACATTTCAAGTGCTCAACAGTCACATATGGCTAATAGTTAGCATACCAGACAGCACAGATAGAGAATATTTCCATATTTGCAGATAGTTCCTTTGGACACTGCGGATCTAGACTACTGGCTGCCTCTTGACGGGCTAACATTCTGGAATAGGAGGGCTTGGCTTCAGAAAGTCCAAACTTTTGAAGTGTATGTGAATATTCTAGAAAGAGGCCCATAACTGTTACCAGATTCTCAAAAGGCCTCCAAAATCCCCAAGGGCTGAACGTCTGAATCCACGGAGATACTCTTCCAAAGATATGGTCCCACCTTCTATCTCTTTGCTAGAGAAGCTTAAGTTACAAAAGCACATCTAAGAAAAAACATACAATTCTGTGCATCTCTCCTCTCTTCCTTTAGAGTTCCCTCAGCAATAGAGTGCTGCTTTAAAACCACCAGAACTTGGGCCTCTTTAGAAAGAAAAGTGCGCATGAGGGAGGGGGAAAAAAAGACAAAGACTGAAGGAAAGAAAAGAAAAAGGATAGCTATCCTCATGTGGGCTCCTGTACTATTCATAAAGGTGGGTTAGGGTAGTAGTAAGGCTGCACAGTATTTACTTGCTGTGTGACCCTGGACAAGTCACTTGAGCTCTCTGAGCCTGTTCCTCATCTGTAAAATAGGAATAATATTTTATTTTATTGATTCTAAAATACACACAGTTTTCACATTTTACCATTTATAAATCTGGGATGCCTCTTAGCCAGATGGCAGTTTCCATGTACCTATTCCTGGGGGAACTCATGACCAGGCAACTACAACTCCCTGACTTTCAATTAGTAAACCATTTAAAGAAAGACGGAGTCCCAGTTCTTTTCTGAAAATCTTCTGATAAGACAAGAAAGCACCAGCAATCAAACTTGTGGAATGGATATCAAGGGTTGGAAGAGAATCATGGAGACAACAGTGGTGCACTCTTAAGAAATGCTGAATTAGCAACCCTTCTGATTGGACAGAGGACAACGGTCTGGGGAGAAACAAGGACACTGATAACTAGGAATTGGGAAATGATTAAGAAGTGTTACATTCTGAAGGTGAAATACTTTTATTGGGAATATCTTAACCAACTCATTGTTTGTATTTTCCTTTTTATATATGCACAAGAATGATACGATAAAAATCTGTCTGAATAAGTCTAAAAAAGTCTCTTAAATAAACATAAAATAAAAATTTTAAGTGAAAGTAAAACACTGTATACTAGTAGTACATAAACAGTGATGCATATAATAATCAATGGTCCCTTAGATTTGGTAAACTATGGTAATAATGCTGACTCCACAAGGGTTTTATAAACTTTAACAGAAGTCCTGTAACTAAAATGCAAGGCATGGTGGCTGGCATATCCCAGACAGGCCATCTGGCAGCCCTGGGCTCTGTGACCCACTCTCTCTTCCTCACTCAGGAGACCTCTAGAGAGTCTCCGCCTGTGGCTGAAACACATATGGTAAGCAGATGACCTTGCTGCTATTTTTTGCCAAGACTACTACACCTGAACTTTGTGTTTAATCTAATCCTAAAATCACAAAAACAGTTTTGAGAAGGGGCTGTTAGTCTTGGTTTCTCAGAGCACAAGTGCTTTAATCATTGATTATATTTCCAAACCAGTACGTTGGAAAGCCCAGATGATAATTTGGGAGTTTTCTCTCTTTTTGTACCACCGTCTTCCTAGAGGGAAAATAATGTCTGTGCCCTTAGCTAGAGGTCAGTGGTCTTCAAAGCCAAAAGATTTGGGTAAGCGGGACCCTGGGGTTCACAAGCTTTTAACAGGGATGTGAAAAAGTTATATGGGAACCAGTTCCCAAATGCCTTGCTTCCTATATGCCCCCCTACCTCCTGCCCTTGGGCTCTTCTGCCAATTCCAGCACATCCTTCACAATTACAACAACCCTCATCTACCCTAAACCTCACCACACAATGCACTGCAGGGCAGGAAAAGACTCCTGGTACTAACGAAGAGAAGACTAAAAATAGCTGTGTCCACAAAGTCTCCTTTAATCAGGGCATCCTAAGAGACAATGTCTCTAATAACATTTTACTTTTTAGGTGTAAACATCCTTTATCAAAATTTGTAATATATTTATGTTGTTTTGGTTAACCGTGTAAAAGTAGTAATTGTAATAGGATATTCAATTGAGAAGAAATTGTTTTTAACACCCAGACCCTTACGGCCATTGCAAAGACAACTTTTTAAAAAACCTTTTGAGATAATTATCAATTCACAGAAGTTTCAAAAAAGGTACGGAGTGGTCCCATGTACTCTTAATTCTCCCCAATAGTTAAAAACCACAATTTCTTAAACTTTTAATTTATATATAAAGTTTTATGGCAGAGAAACATACTAGCAAGATTAATAGAAGGGATTTTAATTATAAAAATATATTACTCCATTGAATTTTATCTTAAGTATTAATGTAAATATAATATCAAAGAGAAAGGAATAATATCAGTATCTTTCTATTCCTCTGAATACAGTTAAGAGTGATGTAAGTTTTATTTAAAATGTTTATATTAGAAACAAAACTTTTATCAACTAAAACATGATACAAATTTCTAGATATTAAACTTACAAATAGGGAGTTCATAGCTTTTAAAAATGCTTTTAAGGGAGTACACAAACAACAAAAGTTGAAGAAGAGCTAAATGGAAAAGAATGAGCATCCCAGTGCCCTCTGGTGGTAGTAACCAAAACCAGGGATAAAATCTACTGAATAGAGAAATCAGAGAAACTGAAAAGTTAATGTCCCTGAGACAGCAAATATGTGCCATCTATAGCTGTGATGGAGTCCTGGTGGCACAGTGGTTAAGAGCTCAGCGGCTAACCAAAAAGGTCAGCAGTTCGAATCCACCAGCTGATCCTTGAAAACCTATGGAGCAGTTCTACTCTGATCTATAGGGTTACTATGAGTTGGAATCAACTCAAAGGCAACAGGTGTGGTTTTTTCTGTTTTATACCTGTGGTATCAAATGAAGCTGTAAAATTTGTATACTAAAGATATAAACACATATACCTGTTCCAGGGAAGAACCTATACTGGAATAGGAACTCTGATGGTGCTAAATGCCAAAGTGAAATGTGTAAGTGCTAAAAAGAAAAGGAAACCAGAATGCTTGCAAAGACCCTATCTCTGGCATTATGCAGGGCCGATAACAGGTGCATTTACTAAGTGTTTACTAACTGACGAGTACTGTTCTAGCACATGTATGGATTTATATACGTTCCTAACAATTCTATGACGTAGATCTAATTTAAAAAAAGGGAGGGTAATCTTGAGAGCCTACTTTACATACTTGGGCCTTCCGCTAAGAAAGGCTGAATGGTTTATGTATGTTAAGACTCCCAGGAGGAAGTTGCTGGAAAACATAACAACCATGGAGAATAGGTTTATTATTTTGTAACCTAGAAACGATTTTCCTTTTGATGAAAAATAAAAACAAAATCCTAACCCCCAATAACAGTACCAATGGCAAACTGGCCTTTGAAATTCTCTGGTTCACAAGAATGTACATACCATCAAAGTTCTCAAATGTCCAAGGATGAAGAGGCTGTACTTGGCTCGTGTAATGGTGACATTCAATCTCTGCAAACTTGCCAGGAATCTGAGCAATAAAAAAAGAATTACTTCTTTCTATAGAATGACTTAGGTGAGACAGACATAGGCAGTATTTTAGATAGCTTTTCTAGTGCTCCTTCTACTTCTTATCAAAGTCATAGTACTTTCTCGCTCTCCTAAAACAGGGTTACCTGGCAAAGAAGCTAATTCCCATTCAAAACCTGTAAACAGACAAACGCCCCAATGCTTTCAAAATCAACCTTCGAAGTGATATATCTGTCAATTTCCTATTTTTAACTTGGATCAGTACTGTAAACTTTACGTTTTAGCAGTATGATTTTTAAGTCTTAAAAACTAGATCAATAACATACTCTTAAATATATTTAAGATTATTAAAGTCCCAGGATGGTACAGTTAATGTGCTCAGCTATCAGCCAAAAGGCTGGAGGTTCGAGGCTACCCAGAGGTACCTCAGAAGAAAGGTCTGGTGATCTACTTCTAAAAAATCAGCCACTGAAAACTGTATGGAGGTGGGGCCAAGAAGGTGGAGTAGTCAGACGCTTCCGGTGGACCGTCTTACAACTAAGACCCGAAAAAACAAGTGAATGGATTATATATGGCCATCTGGGAGCCCTGTACATCAAAGGCAGAGTTGAGGAACCAGACTGAGCGGCAGGGGGAGGGAGAGATGGTTCAGAAGCAGCGAGGAGTTGCCAGACCTGACCTGGCGAGAGCCTGAGCCCGTCAGGCCTGATCAGCCTGGGGGTAAGCAGTGAGGCAGGCAAGCAGCGGTGCTTGGGAGGCGTGTCTTCCACACTGGGAGAGACCCAGCACTAGAGAGTCTACATGGCCATCCAAAACCAGTGAGAAGCAGCCTAGATCGGCGAAAGATAAGTACTTGTGTACAGCCTAAACCACAGATCAAAAACAGCCCCCCTAGGGAAAAACCTCTCTCCTATTTACCTCCCCGCTCCCTGCTCTGCACTGGGTCCTGGACCAGCATCAGCAACTGCCAAGTCCCCTGGGCCGGAAGTAGGATCCATCACACGCCCGGAGCCATTCTCCTGGCCTTGGAGAGTGAACAAATCAACAAACAGGAAAAAACAAACTGCCAGCTACCCTAAGTCAGGAACCCAGGGTAGGCACAGCTCCTTTACCTAGGCACAGGCATAAAAGGATCCACGGACTCTGAGTGTCTTTCTCCCTGCATAGACTTGTGTCGGCCCATCGCAATAGTGTAGGCCCTCATTACCACACAACAACAGGGTATATACCGGAACTCTAACTTCAGTTGTTTCAGCTGTGAAGTGGCATGTTCCTGACATTTGATTGACATTGCTCTGTCCATTAAGCAGGGTTTTTACCTACCCACATCAGGGGCCTCAGGACTGGTGGCTCTACCCATGCCACCTAGCCACCTGTGATAGGGGCCCATGAATAAGAGGTGCCCCCCAAGTCCTTACAGACAACAGTATTAGCTGCTCATAGTCCAGCTGCAAAACCCACTCACCTACGCACTCTAGGGAACAGGGACACATCTTCCTCCTGAACACTTGTGGGCGGCCGTCAGCTCCCTGCCTTGCTCAGAGTGCGTCCCCCTGCTGTAGCCACATGTCTGTGCCTACACCAATCACCCATGCCTGTCTAGGACTGTGAGAGCCTATACCACACACTTGGTGGCTACCTACCTGTGCACCTGAGCTGAATCCATACAAAAAGAGTGGGCGGACTCCTGAGCTCACATACCTAGTAACATATCTAACCACCTGGTGACAGGATATTAGAGCTTCAAAGGTGCCAATAATCAAACTAGCTCATACGAGCAGCCTATTTGGGCATATCAAAACAAAATAAGAAGCTAGGCACAGTAAGCGAACATAAAATAAATAAATATAATAACTTATTGATGGCTTGGAGACAACAGTCAATATCAAATCACATGAAGAGGCAATCCATGATGGCTTCAGCAAGCTCCCAGAATAAAAAATCCAGAAATTTTCCAGAGGAGGAAAATTTCTTGGAATTACTGGAGGCAGGATGCGAAAGATTAATACACAGAATTCTTCAAGACATCAGGAAGGAAATTAAGCAAAACGCGGAACACACAATAAAGGAAATTAAAAAGATAAGAGCATACTGACAAATTTAACAGGCTGCAAGAATCCACAGAGAGACAGCAATCAGAAATCCAGATTAACAACAAAATTTCAGAATTAGACAACTCAACAGAAAGTCAGAGGAGCAGAACTGAGGCAACAGAAGTCAGAATTAGTGAGATTGAACATAAAGCAATTGACACCAACTTATTTGAGGAAAAATCAGATAAAAGGATTAAAAAAAAGTGAAGAAACCCTAAGAATTATGTGGGACTCTATCAAGAGGAATAACCTACAAGTGATTGGAGTACCAGAATAGGGTGGGATAAGAGAAAATACAGAGTGAATTGCTGAAGATTTGTTGGGAGAAAACTTCCCTGATATCGTGAAAGATGAGACGATATCTAACCAAGAAGGTCATCGGACCCCACTTAAGGTAGATCCCAAAAGAAAGTCACCAAGACATATTATAATCAAACTTGGCAAAACCAAAGATAAAGAGAGAAATTTAAGAGCAGCTAGGGATAAATGAAAAGTCATCTACAAAGGAGAGTCAATAAGAATTAGCTTGGACTACTCAGCAGAAACCATGAAGGCAAGAAGGCAATGAGATGACATATATAAAGCCCTGAAGGTAAAAACCTGCCAGCCAAGAATTATATATCCAGCAAAACTGTCTCTCAAATATGATGGCGAAATTAGAGCTTTTCCAGATAAACAGAAGTTCAGGGAACTTGCAAACACCAAACCAAAACTGCAAGAATACTAAAGGCAGTCCTCTGGTTAGAAAATCAGTAACAACAGGTAACAACTCAAGACTACAACACAGGACAGAGCAACCAGGTATCAACCCAGATAGGGAAGTCACAAAAGTAAATCAAACCTAAAACACTGAAAATAGGGAAACAGATGTCAATATGTAAAAGATGACAACATTAAAACAAAAAAGAGGGACTTAAAATACATAGACACAGATTTTTCATATGCAGAGGAAGTCAAGGTGATACAAAGAAATAAAAGACTGGTATAAACTTAGAAAAATACAGGTAAATATTAAGGTAACCACAAAGGAAACTAACAATCCTACAAGTCAAAATAAAAAAAACTAGAAAAATATAAGGACTGAGCAAACACAAATCAAAAACAATGAAAAAGATGAAAAGAAAATACATAAAGAAAAACGACTCAGCACAGAAAAATTGAGTGGAACAAAGAAACTGTGAACAACACACAAAAAAGACATCAAAATGACAGCACTAAACTCATACCTATCAATAATTACGCTGAATGTAAATGGACTAAATGTACCAGTAGAGACAGAGAGTGACAGAATCGACAAAAAAACATGATCCGTCTATATGCTGCCTACAAGAGACACATCTTAGACTTAAAGACACAAACAAACTAAAACTCAAAGGATAGAAAAAAATATATCAAGCAAATAACACTCAAAAAAGAGGAGGAGTGCCAATATTAATCTCTGACAAAATATACTTTAAAGTAAAATCCACCACAAAGGATAAGGAAGGACACTATATAATGATTAAAGGGTCGATACACCAGGAGGCCATAACTATAATAAATATTTACACACCCAATGATGGGACAACAAAACATATGAACTCTAACAGCACTGAAAAGAGAGAGAGAGACAGCTCCACAATAGTAGTAGGAGACTTCAACGCATCACTTTTGGTGAAGGACAGAACATCCAGAAAGAAGCTCAACAAAGACACGGAAGAGCTAAATGCTACAATCAACCAACTTGATCTCACAGACGTACACTGAACACTCCACCCAACAGCAGCCAAGTATACTTTCTTTTCCAACGCACATGGAACATTCTCCAGAATAGACCACGTATTAGGCCATAAAGCAAGTCTTAACAGAATCCAAGGCATCAAAATATTACAAAATATCTTTTCTGACCATAAAGCCATGAAAGTAGAAATCAACAACAAAAAAAAGCAAGGAAAAAAAAAAAAATTAAACACATGCAAACTGAACACCTTGCTCAAAAACTACTGGGTTATAGAAGAAATTAAGGATGAAAGAAAGAAGTCCACAAAATCAAACGAGAATGAAAACACATCCTACCAGAACCTTTGGGACACAGCAACAGCAGTGCTCAGAGGTCAGCTTACAGCAGTAAATGCACACATCCAAAAAGAAGAAAGGGCCATAATCAAAACATTAACCCTACAACTGGAACAAGTAGAAAGAGCAGCAAAAGAAGCCCTCAGGTGCCAGAAGAAACGAAATCCTAAGAGTTAGAGCAGAATTAAATGAAATACAGAAGAGAAAAACAACTGAAAGAGTTAACAAGACCAAAAGCTGGTTTTTGAAAAGATCAACAAAATTGATAAACCACTGGCCAAACTGACAAAAGAAAAACAGGAGAGGAAGCAGATAACCCGTGTAAGAAATGAAATCGGTGATATCACAACAGACCCAACTGAAAGTAAAAGAATCATAACAGAATACTATGAAAAACTGTACTTTAACAAATTTGAAAACCTAGAGGAAATGGACAAATTTCTAGAAACTCACTACAAAAAAGCCCTGGGCCGGATGGCTTCACTGGAGAATTCTACCAAACTTTCAGAGAAGAGTTAACACTACTACTACTAAAGGTGCTTCAGAGCATAGAAAGGGATGGAATACTCCCAAACTCATTCTATGAAACCAGTGTAACCTTGGCACCAAAACCAGGTAAAGACACCACAAAAAAAGAAAATTACAGACCAATATCCCTCATGAACATTAATGCAAAAATCCTCAACAAAATTCTAGCCAACAGAATTCAGCAACATATCAAAAAAATAATTCACCATGATCAAGTGGGATTTATACCAAGTATGCAGGGATAGTTCAACATTAGAAAAACAATCAATGTAATCCATCACATAAATAAAACAAAAGACAAGAACCACATGATCTTATCAATTGATGCAGAAAAGGCATTGACAAAGTCCAACACCCATTCATGATAAAAAATTTCAACCAAATACGAATAGAAGGGAAATTCCTCAGCATAATTAAGGGCATTTATACAAAGCCAACAGTCAACATCATCTAAATGGAGAGACTCTGAAAGCATTCCCCTTGAGAACGGGAACCAGACAACGCTGCCCTTTATCACCACTCTTATTCAACATTGTGCTCGAGGTGCTAGCCAGAGCAATTAGGCTAGAAAGGGAAATAAAGGGCATCCAAATTGGTAGGGAAGAACTCAAAGTATCTCTATTTGCAGATGATATGATCTTATACACAGAAAACCCCAAAGAATCCACAAGAAAACTACTGGAACTAATAGAAGAATTCAGCAAAGTTTCAGGATACATGATAAACATACGAAAATCAGTTGGATTCCTTTACACAACAAAGAAAACCTTGAAGAGGAAATCAAATCAATACCATTTGCAATAGCCCCCAAGAAGATAAAATACTTAGGAATAAATCTAACCAGACATGTAAAAGACCTATACAATGAAAACTGTAAGACACTACTGCAAGAAACCAAAAAGAGACCTGCATAAGTGAGAAAACATACTTTGCTCATGGATAGGCAATCTACAGATACAATGCAATCCCTATCCAAATTCCACTGCCATTTTTTAATGAGATGGAGAAAAAAAACACCAACTTCACATGGAAAGGGAAGAGGCCTCGATTAAGTCACACGTTACTCAAGAAGAAGAACAAAGTGGGAGGCCTCACACTACCTGATTTTAGAACCTATTATACCGCCACGGTAGTCAAAACAGCCTGGTACTGCTATGACAACAGATACATAGACCAATGGAACAGAATTGAGAATCCAGAAATAAATTCATCCACCTATGAGCAGCTGATATTTGACAAAGGCCCAAAGTCCATTAAATGGGGAAAAGACAGTCTCTTTAACAAATGGTGCTGCATAACTGGATATCCATCTGCAAAAAACTGAAACAAGACCCATACCTCACACCATGCACAAAAACTAACCCAAAATGGATCAAAGACTTAAATATAAAATCAAAAACGATAAAGATCATGGAAGAAAAAACTGGGACAACACTAGGAGCCCTAATATATGGCATAAACACAATACGAACCATAAGTAACAATGCACAAGCACCAGAAGAGAAACTAGATAACTGGGAGCTCCTAAAAATCAAACACTTATGCTTATCAAAAGACTTCACCAAAAGAGTAAAAAGACAATCCACAGACTGGGAAAAAATTTTTGTCTACAACAAACCCGATCAGGGTCTAATCTCTAAAATCTACAAGATAACTGCAAAACCTCAACAACAAAAAGACAAATAACCCAATTAAA
Organism: Dugong dugon; assembly: GCA_030035585.1. Lineage (NCBI taxonomy): Eukaryota > Metazoa > Chordata > Mammalia > Sirenia > Dugongidae > Dugong > Dugong dugon. Next base: position 76,922,529 of record CM057471.1, read on the forward strand.
AAATGGGCAAAGGATATGAACAGGCACTTCGCTAAAGAAGATACTCAGGCGGCTAACAGACACATGAAGAAATGCTCATGATCATTAGCCATTAGAGAAATGCAAGTCAAAACTACAATGAGATACCATCTCACCCCAACAAAGTTAGCATTAATCCAAAAAACACAAAATAATAAATGCTGGAGACGCTGTGGAGAAACTGGAACACTTATACACTGTTGGTGGGAATATAAAATGGTATAACCACTTTGGAAATCGATTTGTGCTTCCTATAAAAGGTAGAAATAGAAGTACCATACGATCCAGCTATCTCACTCCTTGGAATATATCATAGAGAAATAAGAGCCATCACATGAATAGATATATACACACCCATGTTCACTGCAGCACTGTTCACAATAGCAAAAAGATAGAAGCAACTTAGGTGCCCATCAGTGGATGAATGGAGAAACAAATTATGGTATATCCACACAATGGGATACTACGCAACGATAAAGAACAATGATGAAGTCGTTGAAACATAAACATGGAGGAATCTGGAGGTCATTATGCTGAGTGAATTTAGTCAGTCACAGAAGGACAAATATTGTATAAGATCACTATTATTACGAACTCAAGAAAAGGTTTAAACACGGACGAAAACATTCTTTGATGGTTAAGGAGGGTGGGGAGGGAGGGGGAGGGTTATTTACTAACTAGATAGTAGATAAGAATTATCTTAGGTGAAGGGAAGGACAGCATAAACTACAGCACAACTGGACTAAACCAAAGCTAAGAAGTTTCCTGAATAAAATCAAACCCTTTGAGGAACACAGTAGCAGGGGTAGGGGTCTGGGAACCGTGCTTTCAGGGGACATCTAGGTCAACTGGCATAACAAAGCTTATTAAGAAAAAGTTCTGCATCCTACTTTGATGAGTGGCGTCTGGGGTCTTAAAAGCTAGTGAATGGCCATCTAAGATGCATCAAATTGGTCCCAACCACCTGGAGTAAAAGAGAATGAAGAACACCAAAGACACAAGGAAAGTATTAGCCCAAAAGACAGAAAGGACCATATAAACCAGAGACTTCACCAGCCTGAGACCAGAAGAACCAGATGGTGACTGGCTACCACCAATGACCGCCCTGACAGGGAACACAACAGGGAGTCCTGGATGGAGCAGGAGAAAGGTGGGGTGCAGAACTCTAAAATAGACTTCATGGTTTGACTGAGACTGGAGGAATCCCAGAAAGCATGGCCCCTGGATTCTCTATCAGCCCAGAACTAAAACAATTTCCGAGGCCAACTCTTCAGACAGGGATTGGACTGGACTTTGGGACATAAAGTGATACTCGTGAGAAGTGTGCCTCTTATTAGTTCAAGTAGATAGAAGAGACTAAACAGGCAACTTCTGTCTGGAAGTGAGATACGAAGGCAGAGACGGTCAGGAGCTGGTTGAATGGACATGGGGAATAAGGGGTGGAAAGGAGAAGTGTGCCGTCACAGTATGGGGAGAGCAATTAGGGTCACGTAACAATGTATGTATAAATTTTTGTATGGGAGACTAACTTGAAATGTAAACTTCATTTAAACTATAACAAAAAAAGAAAACCCTATAGAGCACAGTTCTACTCTGACACACATGGGGTTGCCATGAGTTGGGATCAACTCAACAGCAACTGGGCTAGTATGCCAGGCATGGTACCATTTTCCATGCACACTTCTTGCAAGAGCAGCCCTGGCTAAGGATGGTGAAAGGATAGGGATGGGTGTGGGGGAGGGGTGTCATCATCCTCTGTTTTTAAACACCAGTCAGAATCAACTCGATGGGAACTTGTAGTGCTAAAATACACAAAGAGATCAGGCAAATACAGTAACAATGGACCTAAAAAGAGCTGAGTCATAGAAATGGCGTATGATAACAGTAAGATGTCAAATTGGTTGGGAAAGCACATACTATTTTTAAAAAATGGTCCTGATATAATTGGTCCCCATTTATAGATGCAGGCTATCTCTAGGACAGGACAGTGATAACATAATTTGCTATTTTTATTAAAGAACAATTAAACAAATTTATAACTTGTAAATTCCATCTGCTTCTCATGAAAAGGAAAATAATCACATAAGAGTCTTAGGCCCTGAGACTCAGCAGATTTTTGAGTGTCAGCCATTAACAGTAATCTTAATATTATCACTAAGTAAACTGACAGCAGATAAGGGTAGCAAACTTAGCCATAGCAGGGAAACAGAGAGAAAAGAGCAAAAACCACTGTATGACACATACCATGTGAGAGCAACATGTTCCTACAAAATATATCTGATCTAATAATTTATTTCAGTTTTATTAAATAAATGAACAGAGAGTCACACTGTGAAATGAGTTAATATATAAGGTAGCAAAAGAGAAACAGACCTAAGAGTGGATCTATTTTACAACTTTAAAAAAAAAAAAAAAAACCTACATGATATTATACAAGTTTTTATAAAAGAAAATTAATAAAGCAAATGATGGTGTCTCTAACAGCGAAAGATAATGGACCTAAGCCTGGATTATAAAGAAATACAAAACGAACAATTATGGTTACTCACCCAATTGAGCCTTGCATGGCATTTGCTCTGACACATGTAACAATAACACAATCCTTTTGACGACCCTGGAAGGCATCCACAGTATCTACTTCTGCGGGTCTATTTACAGAAACAAAAACACGTTTACTGGAGAAGTTTAAGATAATTATTAAATATACGTATTTATACAGCGGTATTTTAAAGAAACTTTTTTTCCATGGTCTTTTTTTTTTTATTGAGATACATTTCACATAAAATTCACCATTTTAAAATGTACAAATCAGTGGTTTTTAGTATACTCACAGAACTGTGCAACCATCACTATCTAATTACAGAATATTCCCATCATCACAAAAAGAAAACCCATACCTATTAACAGTTGGTCCCTATTACTCACCCTGACCCCCACCCATCCTTTGGCAATCACTAATCTACTTTCTGTCTCTATGGATTTGCTTACTCTGCACATTTCACATAAATGAAATCATAAACATGTGGCCTTTGGTGTCTTGCTTCTTTCACTTAGCATATTGTTTTTTAAGGTTCATCCAAGTAGTAGCACGCAACAGTACATCATTCCTTTTTATAGATGAATAATACTCCAGTATATCCATATGGATATACTACATTTTATTTAGCTATTCATCAGTTGATAGACATTTGACATGTTTCCACTTTTTGGCTATTACGAATAACGCTGCTATGAACATTCATGTACCAGTTTTTGTGTGAACAAGTTTTCAATTCTTTTAAAACTGCTTGATCACATGGTCATTCTGTGTTTAACTTTTTTTGCCAAACTGCCAAACTTTCCTACAGCGACACTATTTTACATTCCTACCAGCAATGTAAGGAATCCTATTTCTCTACATCTTTTTTTTAAAATTAAAGCCATCCTGGTGGGTGTGAAGTGGTATCTCATTGTGGTTCTGACGTGCATTTCCCCAATGACTAATGACGTTGAGCATCTTTTCATGTGCTTATTGGCCACTTTTGTATTTTTTCTGGAGAAATGTCTATTCAAGTGATTTGCCCAATTTTTAACTGGGTTTTGTTGTTGCTGAGTTGAAGGAGTTCTTTATATATTCTGATACTAGACCCTTATCAGATGTAAGATTTGTAAATACTGTCTCCTATTCCGTGGTTTTTTTAACTTTCTTGATAGTGTCCTTTGATGCACAAAACTGTTTAATTTTGATCAAGTCAAATTTACTCATTTTTTCTTTTGCTGCTTGTGCTTTTGATGTACTATCTAAGAAACTATTGCATAATCTTAGGTCATGCTAATTTACACCTATGTTTCCTTCTATGAATTTTATTAAGTCTTTGATCCATTTTGAGTTCATTTTTGTACATCATGTGAGACAGGTGTCCAAATTCATTCTTTTGCATGTGGATATCCAGTTGTCCCAGCACCATTTGTTGAAAAAGAGTGTTCTTTCCCTATTAAATGGTCTTGCCACCCTTGTTGAAAATCAACTGGCCAATACTCTATTGGTAATATGTCTATCCGTATGGCAGCACAAAACTACCTTGTAGTTAAGTTTTGAGATCGGGAAACATGATTCCTCCAAGTTTGTTCTTTTTAAAGACTGCTTTAGCTATTCAGGTTCCCTCTGCATTTCCATGTGAATTTCAGGATCAGCCTATCCATTTCTGGTTAAAAAAAAAGCAGTTGCAATTTCAATAGAGATTGCATTGAATTTGCAGATCCATTTGGGAATATTGTCATCTTAACATTATGAAGCCTTGCAACCATGAATAAAGGCTGTCCTTCCATTTATTTAGGTCTTCTTTAATTTCTTTCAACAATGTTTTCTGGTGTTCAGTGTACAAATCTTAAAGTCTTACACTTCTTTAGTTCAATTTATTCTTAAGTATTTTATTCTTTTTGATGCTATTGTAAATGGAATTGTTTTCTTAATTGCGTTTTCATATTGTTCACTGCTAGTGAATAGAAATACATCTGATTTTTGCACATTAATCTTGTACCCTGTAACTTTGCTGAACTTGTTTATTAGCTCTAATAGTTTGTTTGTTTGTTTGTTTTTGAGGTGGATTCCTTTAGGGATTTCTATATGTTAGATCATGTCAACTGTATATACAGTTTTATCTTTTTCTCTATAATCTGAGTGCCTTTTATTTCTTTCTCTTGCCTAACTGCCTTGGCTAGAATCTCCAACACAATGTTGAAAGGAAGCAGTGATCATCCTTCCTGATCTTATCATACAAACTTATCATTAGTAAGTCTGAGGTCAGCTGAGATTTTCATGTTGCTGTTGTCAGCTGCCATCGAGATGATTCAGACTCATGACTACCCCCCTTTATTAGGGTGAGAATGTGTTCTATTCCTAGCTTGTTAAGTGGTTTTATTATGAAAGGGTGTTGGATTCTGTCAAATGCTTTTTCTGTATCATAAACTGAAAGGATCATGTGGTTCCCCTCCTCCTTTATTCTATATTAATAGAGTACATTACATTGATTGATTTTCAAATGTTGAACCAACCCTGCATTCCTGGGATAAATCCCACTTGGTCATGGTGTATAATCCTTTTTATATGCTGCTGGATTTGGTTTGCCAGTATTTTGTAGAGGACTTTTCCATCTATATTCATAAAGAATATTGGTCTGTAGTTTTCTTGCGATGTCTTTTGTCTGGCTTTGTTATCAGGGTAATATTGGCCTCAGAATGAGTTAGGAAGTGTTCCCTCCTCCTCTATTTTTTTGATGAGTTTGAGAAGGATTGGTATTAACGCTTCTTTAAACATTTGGTAGAATTCACCAATGAAGTCATCTGGTCCAGGGTTTTTCTGCTGGAAGATTTTTGGTTACTAATTCAATCTCTTTACTTATTATAAATCTATTCACATTTTCTACTTCTTCAATAATTTTGTGTACTTTGTGTGTTTCTAGGTTATAAAACTTTTGAGTTAAGTGATTTCCAATATTTTATCCTTAATTTTACTGTTGAGGTAAGGAGACAAAACACAATCTTCACTCTATGCACAAAGGCAATACAAGAATTAGAATTCAGATTAACAAGACATGGAACTAAAAGGAAAAGGCCTGGAGAGTTTCTTAGTCAATTCCATTGTTAAATGTAATGTTGACGTTCCAATGGCCAGAAGGTACCATTTCTACTGAGGCCACAAGTGTAACCATATCCTACACAGCACAAGTCTTATGGAAGCCAGTTTCCCAGTCTCCTTGTGCCTTACCAACACCTTACATGGTCTAAGACCACTCCCTAGAGTTAGGTTTCCTCTTCTTCTCTCTTTCCTAACTCTCTTCTTGTTAATGCAACAGAAAAACTGGAAATAAGTGTAAAAATGCCTCACCCTTTTCTATCAAACTCTTTGTCCAAATCCTTCTGAATCATCATCTTCTGAGCCTTGTAATGGGTTATTATGCCAATGTTTCGGAAAGTAACATCCCTTCTTTTGTCTTTAATAAGTTTAATTATTTCCATCACCAATTTTATTTCTTGAACATTAATATATGAGCTAAATAAGATGAAAAACAAACAAACATATCAAAATTAACAGCAGTCTAATTGCTAACTTAAGTTCCACTTTGTTTGTCTTCCATCACAGTAAAGGGCAGGCAGGTAGGTTTCATCATTTATTCAGCCAGCAGTGACTCAAAGAGGCTGTTATAATGACCTTTAATATCATATGTATGAATAAACATGAAAAATAACTGCCCGGTGAAACAGGACGTTGTAGAGACAACAGAGTTTGGAGTCAACCGAGATTCAGGCATCAATTTCTTCATCTGTTAAAGCAGGGATAATAACAGTAATAACAACAGTATTTACAATACTGAACATGATAATAATAAACAGCTAACAGTAATTACCACCACTCATCTGTCAGTTTGTCGTACTGTGGTGGCGTCTGTGTTGCTATGATGCTGTAAGCTCTGCCCCCAGTATTTAAAATACCAACGTGATCACCCACACTGGACAAGTTTCAGGGGCGCTTCCAGACTAAGACAGTCTAGGAAGAAAGGCCCAGTGATCTACTTCTGAAAACTAGCCAGTGAAAACCTTATGAATCGCATAAAAAAACTGTCTGACTGAGTGCTGGAAGATGAGCCCCCAAGGCTGGAAGGCTACATAATAGCCACAACAATAGACTTAAACATACCAATGATTGTGAAGACAGTGCAGGACCAGGGAACGTTTTGTTCTGTTATACACAAAAGCCACCTTAAGGCGGAGTCAACTCGATGGCAACTAACGACTACAACAACATTAACTGAAGATTTACAATGTTCTAAACTCTGAGAAAAGTGCTTTAGATGTATTATCTTCTTTAATTGCCCACCACTGTCTAGGACAAGGCCAGGGCCACCACCACTGGCCGTGTAGACCATGCACTGTACAACTGAGATGCCATCCAAACACACTGAATGGAAAGATGGGGCCCCTACAGTTGAACAACTTGGGGCCCTGCACCAGGCCCATGTCCTTATTGTTCTCCTCGTTGGCCACATATTCTGCACCCCCAAACTCAAGTGGGCTCCTGCTATTCCTGTGATGCAATCTCCCAGAGGATGGTGCTCCCTCAATACCATACTGGATCTAAATACATGAACAACAGGGTATGCACCGTACCTGCACCTTTATTCCTGAGCCTACTTTATCTGTCTCACTTTAACAGCCTTAAATACTCACTATCCTAACTTCATTTACTATAAGGACAATCCAGACAGCTAGCCAACTCTTAACATAAGAGCTAAATTTGTATTTCCCTTGCACACCTCTCAGGTTAAGTCTCTCTGGCCAATATTCCTCTTGTGGCCTTCCATCTCCATAATGTTCTGGTGCTCAACTCTTAATTCTCTGCTCCACCTCCACAGCCCCACTAAAACCTTTTCACTGTGTCTCTGGCATTACAATCCCATGTCAACTCTAATGTATTTTTCACTTATTCACTGAATGCTCCCACCCTCCACCTCTATATCTTAACCAATACCTGATTCTCACCTGAGAACACCATCTGCTCTGCATCCTTCTCATGATACAAAGGTAGAATTTGTATTTCCTCACACTTCATGATACAGAGGTGGGGGTTTGTATCTGTGCTAACAAATGCTGCCTCCAGACTATTACTCCTCTACTCTCTCACAAGAACCCCTGACCCCTCTGAAGTTTTTACCCTCTAGCAACACTACCATTCCTTTCTGCTGTCATTCCCAGACCACCTGGACACTTTCCCTCATTCACAGTCCAATACCCTGAAAGCACTGTCTACCTTCCACCTCTACTTCCTTACTCCTGTTCACATTTTAATCCAATTTAATCTATACACTTATCCTCCACAGCACTTAACCTAACTGGATCAACAAATTACCCAGGTGCTTACCTGCTAAATTCTGTCTTCCCTATTAGACTACAATATCCTTGCAATGGGGCTGTGTCTGTTTTACTTCACTGCTGTGATCACAAGTGTTTACCACATGTTAGGTTAATATTATCCCCATTATACAGATTTATAAAAAATAAAAAGGCTCAAATACATAAAGAAAGCCATCAGTAATATATGACAAAAAAGGAAAAGTTATCACAACCCAGCTAAATGAAAATGATTGGGCCCTGGCACTAGACAAAGAGATGTGTACAGAAAATGTTTTTAACATAAATCCGAACAAAATAATGTAAACAATTCTGTGACTATCTCTGGGGATTGAAGAAAGAGAAGAACATACTCATTATCCCGTCTTTCTGAACCATCTCCGACATCAAACACAAGGTAAGGCTGAAATGGCCAGTCTGATGAACATCGATTGGTTTCAGTCACTCTATAAAAAAGCAACCACCATTCAGAATGTCTAGTTATATTTTATTATAATTATCATTTTGTAGGGGAGAGGAGTATAGAGAAAGGAAAGGGACAAGAAGAAACTTTTCTTTTACAGATGTGTATTAGTAAAAGGAAAAAAACTGACTTTATTTTAGTGTTAGGAATAGTAACCTATCTAGTAATTAAAATATAATGCTATGACTGTAAGTAAGTGATATAACCCACTGTCATCAAGTTGACTCTGACTCACTGCGACCCTACAGGACAAAGCAGAACTGCCCTACTGGGTTTCCTAAGCTATAAATCTTTAGGGAAGCGGACTGCCACATCTTTCTCCTGCAGAGCAGCTGGTGGATTCAACCTCCATCTTTTGGTTAGCAGCCAAGCACTTAACTACTGTGCCACCAGGGCTCCTTCTTAAGTGAAAATAGCAAGCCACAGAACATAAGGAAGTACGGCTCAATTTTTTTCCAAAAATTTAAAAAGAGAGAAAAAGTAAAAGAAGATATGCACTTAAAAAATAACCAGGAGATATACCAAAATGTTACCAGTGATTTTTTTTTTCCTTTTTATCTTCATTTGCTACAATAAATATGTATGGCTTGTATAATTAGAGAAAATAATTAATTTAAAAAACCCTGGTGATGTGTGCTTTTCATGACAAGACTTAAGAACACAGTAAAATGGCTATTCTTCCTAAGCAGCTAAACCTACAAATAAAATAAACTAACATGCAATAAATGGAACCAACCTGTTTGTTTTCAAGTTTCTGTTATATACATAATTAGAAGGGAAGAGACATATGTCTGGGTGCATCCTGTATTGAACAGTGAGCTGTAAAACAGGCAGTCTGCCGATCACATTGTGCTCTACATTCTCCTCCAGCAGCTTGCAGAAGCGAGCCATCATCGACTGGTTATAGCCATATTCCTGTGCTTTCTAAGAGGGGAAAACAAAGCAACAGCTTCCAAGAATTCATCTATACTTTCCCACTATAAATACAATTACTGAGTTCTAACATGTATATGGCAAGGTTCAGGGGACATAAGATTACTAACCACCAAAGATTCAGACAGTGGAGATGTTTCTGACCCCAATCCTCCAAAAGTCATGTATCCTGAATATAAGGCGAGGAATCTTCTCTTTATTTAGAACATTCATAAACACTTATGAAAGAGACGTTATCTGGAACGACCACAACTGATGCTATTTTGATACTAATAGGTCACCAGAAAGAATCAATAATAAAGCAAGCAAAGAAATGTGACACAGATTTTAACAATTATTTCTAGAGTATGTCCTCACAGCAGAAATGCTGAATGTCATTATAGACAAGCCTTTAAAAGAACAATTTATTCATTGATCCATCTAGTATGTACTGAGCACCTACAATTTGGGTACTGAGACTGCTAAGGTAAATAAGATCAAGTCTCACAGTCTCTAGTGGTAGAGAGAGACAACCTACTTACTAAACTGATTTCAAAATCCCAGTTATGGGTTACAACCTGCAATTTGAAAAACACCCAACTATAAAAGACAAACGAAAAAAACTATCTTAATGTTCTGACAGTTGTATCTTGGTTTATCATTTTCAGTGACAGCATCATACAAAGATTCAAAGAGCATTATATCTTAAAATAATCTAAAACTAAAAACGTGCTCTAGAAACCACATTAAGATGACTGAGTGATGTTGAAGATAACGGCATCAAAGACATATGTGCATAGTTCGAATAAGCTCATTTCACAAAATGCGAGTAGAAACAAAAGCACTATTTCTTAATATACACATTATTTATGATTTTAAATAAGTATGTAAAACTAAGAAAGATAAATATCAGTAACCATTTGACCATTTCCTTTACACCCTCAGACGTTTTATCTATTCAGTTAGCCAAACCTAGTTTTGAATCTTCTCACTGGGGAGAAAGAAAAGGGACTTATACAAAACAAAACTTTACACATATACATAAACATGTACATAAACCTCATAACCATCTGACATACCATATTTTAATAACTTATTTATTTACTGTTACCCACTAAAATGTAAGCTCCATGAGGCCAGGAATTTTTATCTGTTTTCTTTACTGTCATAACCCCAGCACCCAGATTAGTGCCTGAATTAGTCTGGCACTCAATAAATACAGACTGAAAAAATGAAAAATGAATACCCAAATACCCAGAAATCAAATTTCTTAAAATACTCATTAAGCTGTTCACAGTAATTATCCCTAGAAACAGATGGTTAGAAAAGTGTTAAGAAAATTAACTTCGTAATTACTTTCTGTAATTTTCTCAATAAGCCTGTATTATTTTTGTAGTAATTTTAAAACATTACTGGATTTTTCCCATTTTTGCTGCTTTTATCAATCACCAAAGTAACAAATAAAATTGAGAGCCATCAGCAATCCTTTTTCTCTAGAGGCTGAGGCTCTCTTCAGTAAATTTTTGAAATACTGTATTATTTAAAGAAATGCAATATACAGTTCATTCTTCACCATCCTCCATGAACAAAGTTACCCACAGCAATGCTTTCTTACAGACACAAGTTTTCGCACAGCAAGTGGTATGCTTCTGAGCTACATATAATTTATACATGTGCTCAGATGTCACACAAAGAACTACATTATCATTCTGAGTAATTCCAAAGTCAATAAAGACAACAAAAATAAAAATGCTTCTAAAATGATAGTTTCTCTGGGACTGTTTATGCAACTACTTCTCTATATTGGTACAGATAATCAATGTAGCAGTAAAGAACACAAATTTTATTAAATTTCGAACCACGATTTAGGTTTATTCAAATGACTCAAAACATCTACTGAATCTTGAGTCCAACATGCACTTCGACAAGCCATCTTCAGTGGGATTAAAAAAATAATAATAACAAAGTAAAGTGGATCACAATGTAACTAAGAGCTTATCTTCCCAGAGTTTATAATTAATTCCTTTTCTTTTCCAGTCACCTTCACTTTCAGAAAACGTGAGGAGCAGAGCAATTTTCTTGTACTACAGGATACAAAAATTGGAAATGTACTTCAAAAAGAATTTCTCTTTATAATGTCTGCCTCATATGTGTGCATAATTAAGTATAAGCCAGGAGGCTGGGGTTCCTTTCCTTGCTTTTAAAGTTTTTCTTTTATTATTGTTTTAGTGTTTGTATTATTAAAGTAAGTCAGAGACAGTCCGTTAAAATATCCGGACACCATCTTTCTCAAAGGAAAGGCCTAAGGCAGACAGCCTCTGGTCTCCAACACTTAACACTGTTCTTGCCATACATATTCACACAAGTACAATTATGAATAAAGGTACGTTTTCAGAGATTTTTTTTTTTTTTTTTTTTTTTTTTACTAACGAAGACTCAGTGCTTCTCTTTACTCATTCCCTATTTCTCCCTCCAAATAGAAGCTGATAATCCTAGAAAGACCACTCCTATCCTTGAAAACAAAAAGCCCCTTCCACTTTAAGGCAATATGAATATAAAATAAACTTACCATAGAAATGACCGTGGGAGGGAGCTGTTTAGGATCTCCTACCAGGATAAGCTTGTTGCAACGATGGATGAGCGGAGTAAGAGTCTCAATTTCACAAGACTGTCCAGCCTTGGTAAGAAATATGGAAAGGAGAAATTATTCTTGATTATCTTAGCTATTAGTTTATCCACATATGGTTTACGTAATTCATAAAGGTTCTAACTATTCAGAAAAGTACCATACTTCTGTTTCTGCACCAAATTATCAAAATAAGAATTTTTGCTGGTTAGAAAACAAACAACAAAAACACCTCTACGTAGCACAATTTAAAAAACAAAGATATATTTTGAAGTCAGCCACTGCTTGGTTCCAACTACTACTTGGGCACTAGCCGCAAATTAGAAGGCCTTATATATCTTCAATTTGTGTTCCTCTGTTCAGCTGGGCAAGAGCCTGATGGAACATTTTCTCCTCTGGAAAACAGAACTTGTCTCTGAAGTTCAGAAATCGTATTAGGTGTGACTGTATAAACCACTCCCCCCACATCAAATCATTCTTCCTTGTTCATCAGTCTGTGCCATAGAGTCGATTCCGACTCATAGCAACCCTACAGGACAGAGTAGAACTGACCCATAGGGTTTCCAAGGAGTGGCTGGTGGATTCAAACTGCTGACCTTTTGGTTAGCAGCTGAGCTCTTAACCACTTCACCACCAAGGCTCCTCAGTAGGCCTCTTCAATCACAAGACTCAAGTTTCTCTTCAATTCAATGACATTTCCTTCAATTATTTCATCATTTCTACTTTTTCTGTTCTTTCATTCTGGTGGATATTGGGACTTCGATCTCCTGGATCAATTTGACAAATATTTTCCACTTCCTCTGTCTTCTGGCTGTACATTCTGACAAACAGTAGATACCCAATAACCAATAACTCAATGAATAAAACAGGAATAAGGGATGTAAGATGAAAATACTGTGGCTCAGAGGTGTCAAAACTTATATTAAAACTGTTTCAAAAGGTTGTGAATTGCTTATTACTGGAGATGTTCCAAAATAGGTCTAGATAATCATTTGGCAGGGATTTTGTTAGCAGCAATCAAGCATCCTTAAAATCCTAATACTGGTGAAGTAATTTTTAATTAACTGTGATGAGTTATTAGTAGCATATTTCAACATAAGAGAACACACAGGTATTGGCAGGTAAAAATAAGATGCAAAATAAAAATATTATCGACATCTCCGCAGTCACAATTCATCTATGACTTACTCCTTACAGTATTAGTTAAAGATGTATGGCCGACTGCTCACTGACCTCATCAACAATGACACAACTGAACGGAACACCCCCTTGCCCACGAAAAGCAGACTCAAGTAGTAAACCACCACTTGTGCTCAATGTGCAGCAGATGATATGGGACTCTAAGATGATGATACTCTGTGTTTTCTGTGGGCGTCCTTGAACCTAAGAGAATAAATAAAAGTTAATATTTAGTTATACATACATTCTTACTATGATATGCCTGTTTTTATTATAAAACATCCAGCATTTATTATGTGACAGAATAATATTCAGCAACAGAGGAAAAGCTCACATGCAGAAAACAGCAGAAACATTCAACCATAATCAGAAATCACCATAAAGAACACTGTGCTTTGCAGTCTAAGCTCAGAACATGATTTAAGCATATTAAAAAAAATTTATTCAGGGTTTGATCTGGTCAAAATAGACTATAATTCTTCCTGTAGCCAGATGTATTTAGATAGTTATCAGAATAAGTAGAGATCACCGATTAATTCTACTGAGTAGTAAACAAATAGCTGAGTAAAAGCTAGGGTTAGAACTAAGCTTGAATGTACATTTTCTTCTATTAATTTTTAAATTATATAGTGTTGTTCTTTCTTTTATAAAGTCTAATACCAACAAAATTATCTGTGGACCTTTCTACTTCCACATTAAGAAAAACAACACTGGTCTGTTTCTATAACGAAATATACTGTGATAGAGCCACACAATGTGAATGACACCTCACAATGTATACAATTTAGTGTTCAAACTAAAAGCTGAGTTTATTATTAGTCAATTTGCCTACTTCTGCTACTGAAAAGTGGTAGTGATTCATCCCTGCACATATGATATACTCAACCATGAACTCCAACGCATATATGTGAGCTTTAGGAAGAGGGTGGCAACTGTGGCCCTCTAGTGCTCACACACTAAAGCTTTGACAAATACCCCTTCAGCAATCTAGTGAGTTAAACTGCCAAGGCACAATTAAGTCAATGGCCCACAGAACACATGTGGTAACACATATGATGAGTACATAAAACTTGTGAACATGGACTTCATCCTTAAACTCCCAAAAATTCATTCTGGGCTTGGTTTAAAATTTTAGTAAAAAGCTTTCCACTGAATTTTTAGTTTAAATAAACTGTCAGTGGAAATATACATTAAATTCTACTTTATTTTGCTACATACCCATTGACAAAAAAAAAAAAAAAAAAAACAAAAACGGTTGCCGTAGAGTCAATGCTCACTCATAGTGACCCTATAGGACAGAGCATAAGTGCCCCATAGGGTTTCCAAGGAGTGGCTGGTGGATCAGAACTGCTGACCTTTTGGTTAGCAGTCAACCACTTAACCACTGTGCCACCAGGGCTCCACAGAGAAGGCTAATATATATTCAAGAGAAAATCCCAACTTAAAAATACTAATAATGTTACCAGTTGGATAGTACCCTTTCGCCCTGACTCCTGCTTGTTCTGATGAGAGCAGCATTCTAGTGATCAGAATATACATCTGATTCATCCCAGCTTCCATCAGTCTAAATCTTAATTTTGTTACTTCTATACCCAAAGAATACTGGGAGAAAAGTTATACATGTTATAGAAGAATTCTTATAATCAAAAACAAAGAGTTTATGCTTTAAATTAAGAATTGCAAAAAAAGTGCTTATCATTTCCTGTGCCAAGCCCCATCACTGTCATGTGACTTGAATCCACATACACGTGATTTTCTTTCTTCCTTTTAAATAGGGAAAACACCTACAAACCTATTTTCATTAACTCTTCATTTGTTCATAATTAACAAAGGAAAAAACTGTTTTTTGCAGTGGGGGGCAAGGGAGACGGAGCACCTAAGAAGTGAGTTTTTAAAACACCCAGTCTTAAAACAGGAAAAACATAATTTATAATCACTTCTTTCTTGTAAATCTCAGGTGGTAGTTAAGAATCCATTTGTAGGCTGAAATTTTATGTTTGAAATTTTTCGTAATAAAAAGTTTTAAAAACGTAATTGAGAAAAGTACACAGGATGTCTAAATCATGTCATAATTAAAAAAAAAAAAAAAAGAAAATGTTATAGGTGAACTACTTACCTCTTTAATTTTGGAAGCAAGTTCCTGCCTTTCTTTGGAAACTTTGGCAATTTTTTCATCTAATTCTTGTTTCTGGAAAAAATTTGGATGCCATTATTAAAACTAAACTAAGCATTTTAAAACACCTTCTAATGGACTGCTCCCATTTCAAAAGAGTGAGTCTATATTTTCAATTAATGAAAAGATTATTATTATTATAGTGGAGTCCTGAAAGACTTTCTGTATCACTGAATTACGACTCAGGTCCAGTGGACTGAGTGGATGCTATTTCTGTTTGCTTAGCATTCCAACCCTTCGGTAATTATTCCAGCACTAATTTCCAAGTGGTTCAAATGAGGTTGTCAGTCATACACCAGCTTTTTCTCCAGCCACAGTGATGGGCATATAATACAGGCTAGGCAAGTCTTAAAAACAGAGACTGGACCAGCTTGCCCACACCTGGAATAATCACTTCTTCCTTGGAATTAATGTATGGATGTAAGAAGAGAAAACTTTTCTTCCTCTGGGGTTTGTAAGCTGGGATGGTGAAGCCTAGAAATGTTGGCACTCATCTTCTCCTGGAGAAGAAACAGCTGACACACAGAGAAAAACTAGTTAAAGGGTGGAGAAATGACATCATCTGAGCCTCTGGATCCAGTCATGCTGAAGCTAGTCCACTCCTGGTTCTTCTAGTTATACAAGCCAATAAATACCTTTTTTGACTAACCTAATTTGAATTGGATTTCTTTAACTTGCAACTGAACGAGGACTAATAAATTCTGTGTAGGTATAATATAAGGCAGGGATGAGTACACTATAGCCTATGGGCCAAATTCAACCTACTGTTTTTGTACATAAATTTGTTCTGAAACCAGACACATCCATTTGTTCATGTACTGTCTATGGCTACTTTCATCCTACAATAGCAGAACTGAGTAGATGCTACAGACAACAGATGGTCTGCAAAGCCTAAAATATTACTGTCTTGCCCTTTACAAAAAAAGTTTGTTAACCCTTGATGTAAGATATATTACTTTATTATACCAAATTAAAAATTGGTAATATACATTTTTGTACATGAATTATGCCACTCCCAATAAAAGTATGGTATCAATAAGTTTGTATACCTGAGTTATTATTTAAAGAACACTAATCAAAAAATATTTATTTACCTGTACTTCCCTTCCACCTCGGCACAAAGCACGCTGGCGGGAAAGTTCATCTAGTTGATGATCTAAAAACTCTTTTCTTTTATGCATCTCCTGAACATGACAAGGTAAGTCCTTTTCTAAAAAAATAAGAATAAAAATAAATTATATGCCAATTCTAACAAACTCACACGCACATGCACAATGTGAAGAAAAACTAGTTCCCAAAGCTAGGCTATCTCTAGGGTGTCCAAATTACCTTTAAAATCCAAGTCACTGTCTACCATAAAAAAAAAAAGGGATATTGTTAATATGTACCTTACTCAGTACTTACTCATTCTGTGGTTAACTTGGCTGTCCAAACTGAATTTTAGGACTTCATTATTAATAGACTTTTCTGGCCCCAGTCGTACTAAATTTATATCTCCACAGTTTCCTATTGATAAAATTACACATAAAGATTAATAAGGACTCTATCAATCCTGTCTCTGTACATAGTATCTTTCTCTAAACAAATACACTCACAATCAGAGAAGGGAGCTAACGTGAACTATTAACTAGATATCAGGAACTCCACTAGGAGTTTCTCATATATTATTTCATATATTCTTCATAACAACCTTATAAGGCAAGTATTTATGATTTCTACCTAATAAAAACTAGTGAGAACACATAAATAATACACAGCTGAATTGAAATTCTATTATACTGATGTTTTTCACACTGTAGTTCTAAAACATTCCATAGTAAAATAAATTTGGGAAATGCCAAGTTAAAATAAAACAGGTTAGTGTTTATTCGCACTTATCCCAATCTGACTCATCACATAGTTATTTGTTTACTGTCTATCTCCCTCCACTGGAATGTTAAGTCCCATTAAGAACATGGGTTTTGTTTTGGTCACTGCCTAGAACAGTGCCTGGCACATAGTAAGTACAATAAATAAATGCTGAATGAATGAATAGTTTATTTATACAGGTATCTACAGCATAGCTATGATCCTAGTCAGCTCATTCTTCTAAATTTGAGGCCATCTTCTCTGGTCAACATTTACTTGAGGGTTTCAAAACTGCTAAATGTCTTCATTTGTGTTTCCACCAAAAAGATGGATCCTATTACCTGGAAACCCTCCCACTATAAACATCTAGAAATGCTCTATAAATTGTAACAACATCCTTTAAATCTCAGGACTTAGCTCATAAAAATGTAAGAGAAATTCTTAGGGGCTAAAAACAACGAGAAAGATAAAAACCAGAGGTGAAAACCCCTGAGCTGCTGTGACCTCCCTGAGGAGACAGAGTAAAGGGTGAAGGTTGGTCATTGTGGAGGGGCCTACGTGTTTTTTGTTTTGCTTTGCTTTTTAAAACCAACATTACTGAGGTATCATTTACATTTAATAAAATGTAGAGATTCTTAAGTCTCTAGTGCTATGAGTTTGACAAATGTCTACATCAGCAAAACCATCAATCCAATCAAGATGTTGAAATTTCCAAAATAAGAGCTTGGCTTTCTATGCCCACCAGAAAGCAAAGGGGTCTGGAAGAGGTGGAGAGACAAAAAAAAAAGAAGTGTATCTATCTTGGCCTGGGCTCAGTTGGTAAAAAATAAATTCTCCTCTGGGACCTTCCAACCACAGGCCGGTGCTACACATGGAGTTAGGGCATAAATATATAATTCAGGGAATGAAAAAGGGGACCCAACCATAAATACAGTTGGAATTAAAAAAATGAGAATACAATGCACAACTTTACATCAATATATCTGAAGACCTAAGATGAAGTGGCCATTTTTCTTAATAGGATATGAATTAGCAAAACTCAGACAAAAACAGAAAACTTCAATAGATCTATAACCATTAAGGAAATTTAAACAGTAGGTAAAGAACTGCCCATCTATCAAAAAAAACAACACTAATAAATTCAGAAGGCTGTAACTATAGCAAGTTAACTCAACCTGCAAGAAACAAACCGTCTTATACAAAACATTTCAGAAAATTTCTCCAACTCATTTTTTAAAGTCTGTGTAACTTTGATACTAAAACTAGACAAAGATATTATGACAAAGAAAAATTATAGGCTGTCCTCATTAATAACATGGGACCAACCTGGGCTTATTTTAGGAATAAAAGATGTTTTCAGATTAGAAAAGCATTGTAATTTACCACATTAACAAATTAATGAAGAAAAACGTCACTACCATTTCAATGGATAAAAAGAAAAAAAAAGCACGCAACAGAATTCCACACACACACGCACGCGCACACACACACGACCAGTGTTTACACAAATGCTTGTTATGGATTGAACTGTGTCCCCCAAAAGTATATGTTGTAAATTCTAACCCCTATACCTGTGGTTCGGAAACCCTGGTGGCGTAGTGGTTAAGAGTTCAGCTGCTAAACAAAAGGTGGCAGTCTGAATCCACTAGGTGCTGCTTGGAAACCCTATGGGGCAGTTCTACTCTGTCCTATAAGGTCGCAATGGGTGGTGGGTGGTGATATCTGTGGTTATAATCATATTTGGAAATGGGTTTTCTTTGTTATGTTAACCCAGCAGTATTAGTGTAGGGTGTGTTTTAAGTCAATCTCTTTTGAGACATAAAAGAGCAGATTAAGCAAGGAAGCAGAGATGGGGGAAGACAGATGCTATGCCACACGAAGATCACCAAGGAGCCAAGGCTGTAAAGAAACAAGGACCTTCCCCCAAAGCCAAAAGACAGAGAGAAAGCCTTCCCCTAGAGCTGGCGTCCTGAATTCAGACTTCTAGTCTCGTAAACTGTGAGAAAATAAATTTGTTTCTTAAAGCCACCCACTTGTGGTATTCCTGTTATAGCCAAAAAAACGCGTTGCTACTGAGTGGATTCTGACTCACAGCGACCCTACAGGACAGAGCAGAACTGCTCCATAGGGTTTCCAAGGAGCAGCTGGAGGATTCAAACTGCCGACCTTTCGGTTAGCAGCCGAATTCTTAACCACTGTACCTAACTAAGACAGAATTTGATACCAGAGAGTGGGGTGCTGCTCTAATAAATACCTAAAATGTGGACATGGCTTTGGAATTGAGCAATGGGTAGAGGCTGGAAGACTTTTAAGATGCTGAATAGTAAAAACCAGACTACCCTGAAGAGACTGTTGGTAGAATTATGGACGTCAAAGGCAATTCTGGTGAGGGCTCAGAAGGAAGTGAGGAGAGTCACAGAGAAAGTCACTATCATCTTAGTGAATACATACAGTGCTGTCTACAGAATGTTGCTAGAAATATGGACATTACATTGTGCTTCTAGTGAGGGTTTTAAAGGAAATGCCAAACATAACTGGACAATGGAGTAATGGCGATGCTTTCTATGCAGTGGCAAAGAACTTGTCCGAATTATACTCAAATGTTTGGTGGAAGGTAGAGCTTGTAAGTGATGAACTTGTATATCTGAAATGGACGCAGGGCTATCTTGGTTTCAAAGGCTGGAGACTCTGTCTCCTGGATCTCAAAGGTGGAGTCACAGCCTCCTAGGTTTCAAAGGATGCAATAAGGTTTCCTAGGTTTCAAAGAGTCAGATCCTGACCAACGTGGTGCTGAAGTGTAGGGCTGCCTTTCAGGTGTGCCAAGAGGATGGAGCCCCTGCCCAAAGCTGAGGAGGTGGGGCTACCATGCCCAAGGGGCAGAAGAATGGGGTCTCCTGGGGCCAAGGGACTGCCACTCAGATGTACTAGAATGGGGCTGCCCAAAGCCAAGGGAGCAGAGTTGCCATTCCAATGGGCCTAAAAGGTGTGGCTAGAGCCCAGGGCCAAGGGACCTCCACCCAGAATACAGATAGCATGGCCAACACCCAGAGTTTTAAGTGCACGGCTAGGCCAAGATGGTCTCAGAGAACAGGATTATTCTCCAGCCTTGAGAGTCTGTACTTGTTCTGCTGGATTTTGGACTTGCTTACTGCCCATTATTCGTTCTTTCCCTCCAATTTCTCTCATTTGTAATGGAAATATCTAAGTTGTGCCTGTTCTACCATTGTACTCTGGAAGCAGATAATTTGTATTCTAGATTTCATAGGTTCACAAATGAAGAGGAATTTTGCCATGGAATGGAATACGCCTTAAATCTCACCCATATTTGATTTAGATGATTCAGAAGATGCGATTTTGGACTTGGAGATGATTTAAGATTTTGGGATAATGTGATGGGCTAAATGTGTTTTGCATTGGGAAGGACGTGAATTTTGGGAGCCAAAGGGTGGAATGTTATGGATCGAATTGTGCCCCCCCAAAAAAATATGCATTATAAACCCTAAGCCCTATACTTACAGTCACAATCACATTTGGGAGTAGGTTTTCCTTGTTATGTTAGTAGGGTATGTCTTAAATCAATCTCTTTTGAGATATAAAAGAGCAGATTAAGCAAGGAAGCAGAGATGGGGGAAGACAGATACCATGCCACATGAAGATCACCAAGGCGCCAAGGCTGAAAAGAGACACGGACCCTCCCCCAGAGCCAACAGAGATAGAAAGCCTTCCCCTAGAGCCAGCACCCTGAATTCAGACTTCTAGCCTCCTAAACTGTGAGAAAAGGAGCCCTGGTGGTGCAATGGTTATGTACTTGGCTGCTAACCGAAAGGTCGATGGCTCCAACCTACTAACTGCCCCACTAAAGAAAAGACCTGGTGATCTGCTCCTGTAAAGATTACAGCCTAGGAAACTCTATGGGACAGTTCTGCTTTGTCACACTTGGTCGCTATGTGTTGGAATCAACTCGATAGCACACAACAACAAACTGCGGAAATAAACTTCTATTTGTTAAAGCCACCCACTTGTGGTATTTCTGTTATTGCAGCACTAGATAACTAAGACAATGCTTTTGACTTTAAACTATAGCATGAAGTACACTCATATCGACATCCAGTACACAGACACATGCCTACACACACCTCACAAATGAAACAAGTTTCACAAAACAATACTTACCCATTATTATCTTCAATGCACTCTGGTCTATTTTCTTCTGTTCTATTCTACTTTATCTAAAATGTTTAACTATGCTGGTTGTGGTCTCCCTAAACGGATTTTATAATTCACTATTTGATCACAACCCACAATTTGAAAAGTACTACCCTATAAAGCTGCATGTAAACACAAGATACATAAATTACAATGTAGGGCTTTAGTGTATTCCTTTTACTGACAACTGTTGTATAGTATTACATAGTACAATTCACTTATCCAAAGCAGTGAACATTTTTATACCTACACTGAAGAAATATGCATGTATTCACTGCAACATGGTTTACAACTGGAAACAACCTAAATTTCTATCAATGGATAATGAACAAATTGTGCACACATACAATAAAATACCATATAGTAGTTAATATGAATGATTACAGTCGTACATAAAATCACAAATCTTACAAACGTAATGGTGAATGGAAAAAGCAAGTTGCAGACTCTAAGTTTTAAGATGCAAATGAATTCTATAGGCAGGTGATACATACATAAGAAAAATGAAACACATGGTATGATCCCCTAGAATAAAGATGCCATGTCCCAGCCTCCCTTGTAACTGAGTATGGGCATGTGAGTAAGTTCTGGGCAAGAAGAAATAAGCCAAAAGGGCCTTTGGCAGCATCTAGGAATCTAAATGGCTAATATGTTCCCTTTGCCCCCTCTTCATCTTCCTCATTGCTTGCTCTTTCTCATGCTTGCTAGATGTGATTACTGGAGCTGGAGCAGCCATCTCTGACTATGAGGTACACACTAAGGAATGGAGGTCATAGACAGTGGAGGAACAAGCTAGAAGGAGCCTGAGTCTCTGAAGACTCTCTGGTGCAGTCACCATACCAGTCCTGGTCTGCCTACCATCTACCTCTGGACTTTTGAGTAAGAAAGAAATTATTATTATATTTAAGCCACTGTATCTAAAGTCTCTTTTATAGCTGGATCTAATCTTAACTGATAAACAGCACTGTCAGTTATCCCCAAGGAAAATAAAATTTGTTGGGGAAGACAAGATATATGAATTTGGAAAAATAGTCTACTACAAAGCTATAACCATACCACCCAATATGGGTGATATGAAGAGTAAATTTTTTAAGATTAAGTAAACAAATTATTTTACATCTTCACTCAAAGTATCTTGAATCATCTGTGGTGATGCTCTTCACCATTATATAAATTCTACTGAAAAGTTTTTTTACTCCTATAGTATTTAACATTTCTACTCTTCGGTTTCCCCACCTATAAAATGTAGATAGGATTATTTAATCTCTCTCTCTCAGGATTATTCTGAGGATTACTGACATACAATAAGCACTCAATAACTATTATTGTTTTTATTATTTTTAATAAGTCAACATTTATTGAAAGTCTTATCTTTTACCATCTACTAATCCTTCTAGCTTTACATCACTAAATACCTACTGAGCACTAACTGAGTGTCAAGTATTGCCCTCATGGAACTTACATTCTAGCTACACTGAACTATCTGAAGTTCTCTTGCCTCTGATCCTTCTTATTTATGGTAACATCTGCTGGAGTATCCTTCCATCTTACTTCCCATGGCTAACTCCTTGTTGCTCTTCAGTTTTCATCTTAGACATGATTTCCTCCAAAAGCCTTCCCTAACCCATACATGACTGAATCAAGGGCCCCTCTCAGGTGTTCTGAAGGCATGTCATGTTTTAACCATATTATAGAACTTATCACTCTATACCATAATTGTCCAATGACCTGTCTACTTCCCTCATTAGACTGCACATTTCCTTCAAGTCCAGGACCATGTTTTTGTTCTCTGTTGAAACCTCAGGACCTAGCACAGTGCCTGGCACAGAGTAAATCAATCTATGAGTACATACGGGCTACAACTCCAAGCAGAAGTTACTACCAGGATTCAAAGCTGCCCACGCTAAATACTGAAAACAAACATCAAATTAAAAGCCTGCATAAGGATCATACCCAAAGGATTCTTCTTGTCTTTACATTTTTCCTTGAACTCGAGGATAATTTTTTTCATAAGTTCATCAACAGCTGCATTGGAAGGCGCACAAACAAGAACACGGTTTTGTTTGATTTTGGCGTTGGAGTTTTCATCTGAATGTCCCTTTCTCTGGTTCTAGAATTTGCCACACACATACAAAACAAAAACAAAATACTGATGAGCTCTATTATGTAGTTTTAAAGTTAGTCTCTACTTCCATGTATGCTGAAAAGTTTCCACTATAGTTAAAAATAAGTAAAAGAACCTCCATCATTAAAATTACTCTGGCATAAAATTTTACTGTTAACTACTCTGAGTCTTACCTTACTATCCACTTAACTTAATCAATACTCAATCCAACCAAAATGCAACCCAAGAATACATTCAAGATGGTTTACTGGCATTAGCTGGGACCTAATAATAAAATAAGACCATTCTAGCCCTTAGGATTAGTTTCACATGAGATAGTGTTTTCTGCTCTTCCTACTTCTTACAACCTTCCCTCCCTTTGCACCCCTTTCTCTAATACAGTTCCACACAATAACAATATAAAAAATAAACACAAAACTGAAAGGAAAGAAGAATTTTAATACTTAATTATATCCGCCAGTTACAACTATGTAAAACAAAGCAACGTATTCAATTAACAGCTGGAAGGCCCTCACTCATACTCTACCTCTGTCAGTAGGCGGTATAGAAGGCCAACAATAGTTTTTGATTTTCCTGTTCCAGGTGGTCCATGAATCAGACAGATTTTGGCAACTGACGGTGACTGTTTCACCATGGTATACGCAGTTTCTATTGCTTTCTTTTGGTCTTCATTGAAATCTCTTAAGTAGGTTATCTACAAAAAAGGCATCAATGAGATTGAGTTGTTTTTTCTGTACTGGCACGTGAAAGGAAGATAATAAAAATATCATTTGAATTTCTTCTAATCTATACCAGCCAGCAGCTTTGGTTTTGATCAGGTAACACTCTAAAGTGATCTTTAATCTAAGAGCTACTTTCACTACCAGAAGGAAAACTAATTATTTACAAGTATCTGCATGCTTTTTAGTCCACTTTACAAATACTACAACCGTATTTTTGTTTGTAATTCTTACAAAGAAGATCACAACAAATTATATTTACTTCTATAATTTTCTTCTAACTATTCTCTGATTCTACTTTAATTCTTTCCTTCAACTCTACAAACTAATATTCTAAAACTATTCTTTCCTACTGAATCTAAACCTCAGTTTCACTTACAAGCTAGGTCACTGAACTCCTAACCTCTGTAAGCCTCAGCCTTTGTCATCCATTAAACCTGGGATTCTTTAAAGTGTGAGAACTGAATGAGGTAATGCACACGAAAGCCCTAAGCACATAGTAAACTAAAACCCTTTGCCACCTAACTGATTCTGACTCATGGTGATCCCATGCGTTACACAGTATAACTGAGAGTTCCACAGGATTTTCCTGGCTGTAATCTTTTGTGGAAGCAGATCACCAGGCCTTTCTTCCATGGTGCCACTGGGTGGGTTCAAACCGTCAACCTTTTAGTTAGTAGCCGAGAGCAAACCATTTGCGCCACCCAGGCACCTATTATTAGCAAACAGTAAGAGTTAAAAAAAAAAATTAGGTTCCTTTGCCTTTTCCTATGTTAATTTCCCGGAGCTCATATACAGCTCTTACTATGAGAAATAAATGTTGATACAAAATGACAACCTCATCTTTGCATTTGCAGCATTACCTATCAATTCAAATGCAAAATAAATCCATTAAACCTACTCCTACTCCTGAATTTTAATAACCTAACAAACATTTAAGTGGGATGCTGATCTAACATTTTAATGTTGTTCTTCAAGCATATTTTCAATTCTTCACTGTCCTGAACCGCTCTCCTGAGGTTAAGCTAACCTAATTACATACTTCGCAATATTAAAGGCATACACACTTTAAAGAAAACTAAGCACTGTAACAACATCACAGTGCATTCACAGTGAATGTCTTTGTTGTAGACACACAGGAGTATGTAGTAGCTAAAAATATGGTGTTTTAATATTCTGACATGAAATTTTATGACTTTTCCTGGTATCATATAATCATTACTCACAATTCTCTCAGACGCTGTAGTTAGTAAATCTTTTGTACAAAAGTCCATGGGGTTTGGATTCAGAACAGCTCTGGCCAGTTGGTTCCGACCACTCAACAGAGACATGGCTTTCAACATCCTTTGTGTAGTTACCAGAGAACTGATTACAATGCATTTCACAAGTTCATTTAAACTGACCGGCAAACTGTCTTGAGTCTGGATGGCAACAGAATACTCAGATCTCCCATTACGCACTATTATCAAGAAGAAGAATAAGCAATTTCAGTTACCACTGCAATACTGCTGTCCACTTAAAAAGGTTATTTAGAATTAGGTATCTTATAGCTTATGTTTTTGTGTATATTCTATAAATAATTCATTCAATAAATATTTACTAAGTGCCTCCTAAGAACCAAACAATGTTGCTGTCCTCAAAAAGCTTATTTTCTAGAAGGGGAAAGCAGATAATCAAAAAAACCTGTCAGATGGTGGTAAGCGCTATGAAGAAAGCAGAGTAACAAGCCCCTAAACCAAGGCTGGAATATGATTTAAGGTCCAACAGATGGTCTGCAAATTATCTGTTTTATAACAAACACAGTGACAAATCAGAGAATACACCAAAAGGAGAGGATTATTATAAAAGAAAGCTTTTAAATCATAAAGCTATATATAGCAATAAATCTGGCGCCTTTTCTAGGTAAGTCTAGGAAAAACTAGAAAAAGGATTCTAAATGACAAGTAATCAGCATAGCAAATACACCTCTGGTAAATGTATAGCAAATACATAGCTGGTAAAGCACAATTTAGAGGAAAATTAGGAAACAAGCTTACTCTAATCAGGAGCGCTGGTGGTGCAGTGGTTAAAGCACTTGGCTGCTAACCAAAAGGTCCGCAGTTCGAACCTACCAGCTTCTCCATGGGAGGAAGATGTGACAGTCTATTCTGTAAAGATTTACAGCCTTAGAAACTCTATGGGGCAGTTCTGCCCTGTCCTATAGGGTCACTATGAGTTGGAATCGACTTGACAGCAGTGGGTTTGGGTTTTTTTTAAACTTATCTAAGAGATTAATTTTCAGTGCTTCATTATTTACTTACTGACTGACGTGCGGCGAAATTTATAAACATAACCACAATAATATTCGTGGGGATCTTGCATGATATTTCTTTCTGTATCGTTCTCTCCACC
The DNA here is from genome assembly GCA_030035585.1 of Dugong dugon. Classification (NCBI taxonomy): domain Eukaryota; kingdom Metazoa; phylum Chordata; class Mammalia; order Sirenia; family Dugongidae; genus Dugong; species Dugong dugon. The sequence continues at coordinate 76,949,076 of CM057471.1, forward strand.
ATTTAGTCTTTCAGGAACCAAAAACACCAAATCATTTTCCTTTGGATGAAGCTGTCTAGCCACTTCACATTCCTCAAGATAAACTATGACATAACAAGAAGTCAGCATTTATATAGCTCTAACAGAATTATTTTTAAATAAGCTTAACTTAAAGGAAATTAAATCCTCGTACAAAGTTTAAGAGGAGTCCTGGTGGTGCAACGGTTAAGCGCTTGGCTGCTAACCGAATAGTCGGTGGTTGAAGCTATCAGCTGCTCCATGGGAGAAAGATGTAGCAGTCTGCTTCCTTAAAGATGACAGCCTAGGAAACTTTAATGGGGCAGTTCTACTCTGTCCCATAGGGTCACTATGAGTCGGAATCGACTTGACAGCAACGGGTTTACGAAGTTTAAGTAAGCACACAGCACCAACAATTTGAATGCACTTCAAATTGGTAGTATAATCTAATCAAAACTTTCAAGTATACCTACTCCTCACTTATTATCTCGTTATTGGACACTTCCCATTTACAACAACGGTAAAAAATCTACCAACCGCCCCCAGACACCCTTTTAGCTCAGTGGTGAAGTTACCTCCGAGGTTCACTGTTCAGCCTGGGAGTGGACAGCCCCATAAAACCAAATGAGACTAATGAGGTACAGGAGTCCAGTGACAAGGGCCAGAAGGCAGAAGGGGACAAGGAAGCTGGTGATAGGGAACCCAAGGTTGAGTAAGGATATTGTTGATATGTTGTGAGATTGTTAACCATTGTCATAGGGCAACATTTGTAGTAACTGTTAAATGAGAAACTGTTTTGTTCTGTAAGCCCTCATCTTAAGTGAGAATAACAGCATAATTCGAAGAGTGTAGTCAATGTCACTGAACTGTGTATGTAGAAATTTTTGAAATGGTGTATCTTTGGCTATGCGTATTTTCACCAAAAAAAAAAAAAAAAAAAAGGTTGAGAATTTAGAGGGTTAATATGTTGTGGGGTTGTTAACCAATGTCATAAAACAACATGCATACTACTGTTTCATGAGAAACTATTTGTTCTGTAAGCCTTCACCTGAAGTACAATAAAATATAAAAAAAAAAAATTAAAAAATCTACTAACCAACTGTTTTGCACATTAACAATGTACGTCTAGCAGTAACAAATGCAGAGGTGCGAGGCAAGAATAACGCTGGCTGTGATGGTTAAGGTTATGCGGCAGCTTGGCTGGGCCATGATTCTCAGCGGTGTGGCAATTATGTAACTCTGTTGTTGTTGAGAATATATACAGCAAAACATACAGCAATTCAACAGTTTGCACATGTACAGTTTAGTGACACTGATTACATTCTTGGAGTTATGCAATCACTCTCACCCCCCTTTTCTGAGGTGTTCCTCCTGCATTAACATAAACTCACTGCCCCTTAAGTTTCCTGTCTAATCTTTTGAGTTGCTGTTGTCTATTTGATCCCATTTAGATAGTTCTTAAAAGAACACAATGTGCGAGGCAGACTTTTTTTACTAGCTAAGCTAAACTACTGTTTGGTTTTAAGAAGACTTCAGGGGATGTTTCTGGCTTAAGGTTTAAAGATTATCCCAGGGCAATCGTTTCAGGGGTTCATCCACCCTATGTGGCTCTAGGCTCTGGGTACGCATTGCCTCTTTAACGGCTTGCTGCAAAACAAATGCTGAACGCTATCTCCTCATTTTGCCTTTTTTCTTAAAAGCAAAAATCCTCTTCAGATTTCTTTTGGTTAGCGAAAACATACTAACGAAGGTCTTTCATAAAAGCAAAGCGGCATAAAGTGAATTTTCGAAAAGCGGGGGATACCTGTACTACTGCACAGCCATAAATAATGAGTTCTTGAAATAGAATGTTGATGAATCTGGAGGACATTATACTGAGTGAAATAAGTCAATCACAAAAGGACAAATGTTGTATAATCTCACTTTTATGAAAAACAAGAGTAGCTACATGTACAGAAACCAACATTCACTGGTGGTTACCAGGGATGGAGGGAGGGGAAAGGAGGAATCATTCTCTAGACAGTACACACTTGTTACTTTTGGTGATGGGAAAGGTAACACCAAATGTAGGTGAAGTGCACACAGCCTGACCAAGGTAAGTGATATCACTGAGAAGTACACAAGAAAAAACGGCATTTTGCGTAAACGCTATGAAATATATAATTTTGCAACAACAACCAAAAAATATATGTGCTGTTACATACATATGTACGTGTGCATATTATGTGTATAGGCATGTCTATGTGTGTATGTATGGGTGAACAACAGATGAATCTATATGTATATATGTACGTGTGTACATGTATATATACTGTATTTGTATGCAAATAGTGTGTGCCTTCTATGTCTGTTTGCCAACTGCACCCTCCCATGGTATTTCTGTAAGAGCATTATGCTAATTTTTTTACAGCAATATGTAAAAAAAAAAAAAAAAATCGGGCATAGCAGCACTTATGAAAGTACCTTACTGGGGGAGGGTGCAGTTGGCAAACAAAGTAGAACACATGCATTATTTGCATAAAAATACAGTATTCATACACATAATAAAGTATACAGGAGGCAGAGTTACAGATATCTCTTAGACAACCAAATACCTCGTGGGATAGGTTTTCTGGGTTTGAAGGCTTATGTTCTGCATCCTAGTTTGGTGAAGTAGTGTTTGGGGTCTTAAAAGCTTGCAAGCGGCCATCTAAGATACAACTATTGGTCTCTGCTCATTAGGAGCAAAAGAGAAAGAAGGAAAGCAAAGACTCAGAGATGTAAGTAGTCTGCAGGACTAAGAGTCTACGCAAACCATGGCCTCATCTACCCCGAGACCAGAAGAATTAGATAGTGCCTGGCAACCACTACCAACCAATCTGATCAGGGCCAAAAAAGATGGATCCCGATAGGAGAAAAATGTGGAAAATAATTCAAATTCTCAAAAAGTCCAGACTTAACTGGAACAGTTGATACTAGAAGACTTCCTGAGACTGTTACCCTGAGATACCCTTTAAACCTTGAACCAAAACTATCCCGAGGTCACTTTTTAGCTAAATAACAGACTGGCTCGTAAAATAAAGAATATTACCCGTGAGTATTACACTCCTTTAAAATATCATCTATATGAGACCAAACAGTCAACAGTTACTCTAAAGCAAAGATGAGAAGGTAACAGGGCAGGGAAACTAGAGTACTGGAAGAGAACAACCAGAATGGAAATAATGAGAATGTTGACACATTGTAAAAAATGTAACTAATGTCACTGAACAATTTGTGTAGAAACTGTTAAATGGGAACCTAATTTGCTGTGTAAACTTTCACCAAAAACACACTATTATTTAAAAAAAAAAACTCACTCAATGAATGAAAAAAGTCACAAAATAGGTAAAATTATCTCACCTCTCATACACACACAAAATTCTCAAAGCTAAGTACAAAGACTGGCAGTAGGATACTGCAAGGTGTGGAACCCCCTTGCACTAAACAATTTGGCCTTTGGTCCTGGTTCCTGAGAGCCAGACCATGCCTCAGGCCAATGCGTGGGGGCTGATCAGACCAAGAGTGACCACCTGGGGGCACAAGGCTGACTAAACCTTAGGAGGCATGATGTAATCTATCACAGCCACATGGTGAGGCCAATAAAGGCTTTGGAAGACGAAGGCTCAGTGGAGCTTCCTGGGTGGTGAGAATGAACATCTGCTCTCTGGAGGGTAAGCACTTTCCCTAAGGACTTGAAAGCTCTGTGTTGAGACCCCTCCTGGACCTTGCCCTATGTGTTTGTATTGTTTTTTTCTGCTAGCTTAGAAACAGCCCTTTCCAATTAGTCCAAAGGACTAATAGACCACAACTACCAAGGCCTCCACCAGACTGAATCCAGTATAACTAGATGGTTATACCACCACAGTGACTACCACCACTGAATGCTCTGACAGGGATCACAATAGAGGGTCCCAGACAGAGCTGGACAAAAATGTAGAACACAATTCTAACTCAAAAAAGACCGGACTTACTGGCCTGACAAGAGACTAGAGAGACCTTGAGAGTATGGCCCCCGGATACCCTTTTAGCTCAGTACTGAAGTCACTCCAGAGGTTCACCTTTTAGCCAAAGATAAGAAAGACCCATAGGACAAAATGAGACCAAAGGGGCACGCTAGTCCAGGGGCAAGGAGAAGAAGGCAGGAGGGAACAGGAAAGATGGGTGAATGGAACTGGGGAACCCAAGGTGGAAAAGGAGCAGCCTCCCTGGACTGGTTTGATACAATCGGGGATGAGGGTGGGACTTGACAGAGGGGACCCTGACAGTGCAGATATACACCAAAATGTTAATGGGATTATCTCTGAATCATGGAAACAGTGGACAATGCTAATTTTACTGCTGGCTGATATTACCTAAATGTTCTACAACAAACATGCAGTATACTTTCCCCTCAAAAAAATACATATACTTTAAGTTGATCTAGGAAGTCAAAAAGAGGTCAAAAAGAAGACTTAAGCTTTTTATTTTAAAGACTTCTGAATTGTTTGATTTATTTAAACCAGTATACATAAAAGTGATAATGTGTTTTAGACTTATCATGAAACAAGTAGATGCTAGGTAGACTTACTCGGAATACTCTTCTATGCTTAACCTATAAACTGTTACTGCTATGTATCTACTACGTTCCTTCGCTCATTCTCTATCCCATTTCTAGCTTCCACTGACACTTTTGGCAGTGGTATTCTAATTACAGAGCAGGAGAAAAAATATGAATTTTATGTTCATAACTGTCCCAGTAATTGCCATCAATGATTAAGAATTCAAACATATTCTTTGTTAAGAGGTTGCAAATTCAGCTTAGGATACCTATACCCAGAAAATTCAAATAATGATGTTTCCTCTTAAGCAGAAATCTTCAATTATCGTTATCATATATTCCAAGTTACCTAAGAAAGAACTTACCCACAAATTCCCAGTATTTTGTATAATCAGCAGGAAATTTCCGTACATGCAATTGATAGAAATTATCTTTATTTGGAGAACTGATCCATTCCTGTGCCACCTATACAAAGCAAGAAAGCAAGTAAGAAAGCAAAAACATACTAGGAAGTAATACTAAAGAGCAAAATTTTCCAAAGCAAGCAACCTCAACTAGAACCTAGAATCCCAGGTGATTAACCTGCAGCAGTCTAACAAAATTGGCTAGAACTGCCCTGTTTGATTCAGCAGCCATTAGCCACATGTAGCTATTTAAATTTAAAGCCAATTAAAATTTTAAAAATTCAGTTACCCAGTCACACTAGCCACATTTCAAGTCCTCAACAGTTATCTGTGGTTATTATGCTATATGCTGCAGATATAAAGCAGCATTTCCATCACTGCATAAAGTACTGTTGAACAGCACTGGTGGAATTCCTCCCAACCAGAGTATCTCACAAGTCCAAAACTACCTAGATTTGTTGCAAACCCTTGGGTTTCCTCACAAACATATCACCCTGACAGCTTCTAAAACCCTCTGCACCCATCTCCCAATCCTTTGCCAAAGTCCAAACCTCAGAAAAGTACCCTTGAGGACCCTCTAAGAAATAAAGATGACTACCCCTTCCCAAATGTGTAAATAAATCATTTTAGGTTTCCATTTTTTCTAAAAAAAAATGACTTGCTCTATTTTTCCTTCCCTTTTTGATTTCAGGTAGAGAGTCCACCAAAATTTTTAGTTCACAATGCACTATTATAAGTCTATGCAAGGCCCCTCTCGTTTTGATTTTTCTTTCCCTGTATCTCAGATTCCCACTCCCACTGTAACTTCTACCCCAGGCACCCAATTCTACTGTGTTTGGTATTAGTGTCATCGAAAAGTGCCAGTGTTGTTTGCATGTATGTGCCTAACTTACAAAAATGGTATTGTGCTATAAATCTTTCATTTTTTTACTCAACATTTTAAAAATCTTTTGCTATTGACTGCTGCATAGTATTCCCTAGTATGAAAACTCCAATTTTACTCATCCATTCTCCTAACTGGTTCCGACCCCACAACACTCCTATAAACAACATCTTAAGACAGATAGATTCCTTATGAATGGACCTGTGCCTATGTTCTTCTGGTGAGTATACCCAGGAGTGAGGTTTTGCTGGATCTCAATGGGTCACAATTTCCACTTTGGTAGACTGTTCTCCAAAATGGATATATTGGTCTACATTCCCATCAGCAGTGTTATGAGAGTTCCCATTTCCTCAAATAATATATTTGGTATTGTTCACCACTCTAATTGCTGTTTCATTTTGTTCTTAGTATGAGTAACACTTCGTATACTTGGAAACCCTGGTGGCACAGTGGTTAAGTGCTATGGCTGCTAACCAAAAAGTCAGCAGTTCAAGTCCACCAGGCACTCCTTAGAAACCCTATGGGGCGGTTCTACTCTGACCTATAGGGCTGCTATAAGTTGGAATCAATTCGATGGCAATGGGTTTGTTATTTTTTTGGTTGTTTCATGTACTTATTTACCATCTAGGTTTTCCCTTCTGTGAACTGCCTTTGTATTCTCTGTCCATCTTCTATTGACTTCTTGTACTTTTCTGGTGATGTACAATAAGTTCTTTGTATATTCTAGCTATTAACCTCTTATCAGTTTGGGGATGTTTTAATTCTCTTCCTATGTTAACTATGGGGTCCTTTACCTTAATCATTAACTTTGACAGAGTAAATCCATTAATATCTAAAGTTTGTGGTTAATGTTTTTACTATACCCTTAATCATCTAAATTGACATGTATTTTCTGATCTTTTCTTCTATTAGCTTACAGAGTTTTATCTTTCAAATGTATGTTTAATCAAAGCCTATATGCTGTAAGGTAGGGATCTATCCTAATTTTTTCCCAACACCATCAATCAATCTATCCTTTCCCCACTCATTTATGATATCCTATTTATCTTATACCAGGTTCCATCTCCACCCATCTCCCAATACTTTGCCAAAGCTCAAAACTCAGAAAAGTTTGGGACAGGGAGCAGTAAAGTTTCAGGAGCCAAAGGGTCTCTATCCCACCTTAATGGATTATCTGCTTGTTGCTGTGCCACTCATAGTGTGACTATTACTATGGCTTTGAAATATATCTTTCTATTTAACGAGGTGAGTGCATATCCTCTCACCCTTAAGCTTTCTTTTCAAAGTGACTTTATTAATAGGTTTTATTCTTCTATACAAATTTTAAAATAAATTTATCAATCTCCTCAAAAAAATCCTGCTGGAGGAGTTTTAATTAAAACTACACCAAACTTATAGATTAATTCAGAAAGGAGTCACACCTTTACAGTGTCAACTTGTGTTACCATGAATATGGCACTCTTCTAGTGTAGTCAGTGTCACTGAACTGTGCATGTAGAAATTTTTGAAATGGTGTATCTTTGGCTATGTGTATTTTCACCAAAAAAAAAAAGGTTGAGAAGTTAGAGGGTTGACATGTTGTGGGGTTGTTAACCAATGTCATAAAACAGTATGGGTACTACTGTTTCATGAGAAACTATTTGTTCCGTAAGCCTTCACCTAAAGTACAATTAAAAAAAAAAAAAAAAATTAAACTTGTAAAAGCTAAAAAAAAAAAAAAAAAAAAAAAAATGGCACTCTTCTTCAGTTACTCAATTTCATGTCCTTCTAGAGTTTTATAGTGTTCTCCATAAACGTCTCATGCATTCTTTGTTAACTCCTAACACGCTTATAATTTTGTTTATAATTATAATTAAGCATTTCGTTTGTATTTTCTAGTTGGTTACTGCTGGTGTAAAGGGACGCCACTGATCTTTCTGCACATCAATCTTGTACCCAACTACTGATTCTATTGGGGTTTCTAAGTAGAAGTTATACCACCTGCAAATGATCAGAATTGTCTCTTCTAATTTTTCATTCCTCTATTTTTCTCATCTTAATGAACCGTATTACTGAATACTAGCTATAGTAGCTATCATCATCTAAGCAATCGTTCTATCAATTGTTGGGTTTGTATATTTTCAGATTATGCTATTATACTCATATATGTTCACGATCAATTATGTTCTTGGGTTACTGCTCCTTTTATCAATTATCTAGTACCTCTGTCCACCAAATTGTTTGCATTGTTAACACAGCGTAACAGCAGAGAATCACAGATAGAGACAGCAAGTCTACATTTTAAGATAAAAGAGAATCTGCCAAAACTGAATGAAAAAAATTGGTCACTGCCAAAATAGTGCACACTTATGTCATTAATATTCTTCTGTGTGATAACAAACAAGGATTGAAAAACAAGTCTTTCCTCCATCAGTCACATCAGTATAGAAAAGACTAATATTTCTAAAAGTTGAATTCGCTCTCGTTTGCCTTTTGTGCTAAGGAATAATTCAGCATAATGTCATTATATTTCACCAGCACTTAGACACAGTAACTAGACAGCCCAACACTACATTTCACGTTTTAAACAGGATAACAACCAAACTTCTGTAAAAAGATCTAATACCCACTACAGCATTCCACTGACAAAGTGAATATTATTAAGCTAAGTTACATCAGAATGATGCTGATGACCTTGGTCCAGGGTTGTGGTTGATGCCACAGCCCACAGCTTATTAGAATAAAAATTAAAATTAAGCAAGGTATACTTTAATAATAATGCTAATAACTGTCAACCTGTATAAACTGTTGTTGCTGCTGCCAGCTGCCAATGAATCTGCCCGACTCATGACTCATGTGTTACAGAGTAGAACTGTTCCAAAGGGTTTTCTTGGCTATAATCTTTACAGAAGCAATTTACCAGGACTTTCTACGGTAAAGCCTGTTGGTGGGTTTGAATCGCCAATCTTTAGGTTAGCAGTTGATCGCAAACCACTCGGGCCACCCAGGTGCCTTTTCTGTATTAATTAAAAACGCTAAAACAAGGTCATTTAAACTAATGGTTAAAAAAATAAAAATGTAAAACATCAAGGTAAAGAATAGTAGATTGAACACATGCATTTCCTTTAATTCCTCTTGTAAATCCACCAAAACCCCAAAGAATACAAAAGAAGAGACAAGAGGAGCAAAATTTTGGAAGCAGGAAAGCAGATGGATGAATTGGAACTAACTTAGCAAGCCTAAGAAGCTGAACTCCAACCAGGAAGCAATCTGATGTCTACCCCTGGCAAGGAAGGGTGAAGGGAGAGTGCCCCTCCCTTATCCTGGCTAAACCAACAGATTTAGTCTCTAGAGAGGATAAAACAGGTTCTGGTCTTGGGAACAGTAAGCAGGGCAGGGATACTGTACTGAAAATAAGGGAATTAAGTTAATGTGCATATACTGAATGCTGGGACCCTCCCCTCTACCCTTCACTCTCCACCTCAGCCCTCTCCCCACACTTGGTTCCCAGAAAGGCCTGTACTTTCCAGGTAAAATATTTGAAGACTGTTCTCTGGGGAACCTGACCTCACTAAGAGAAAAAACCAAAAAACCTAAAGATAATGACATAAAGGTGGTAACTGGGTTCCTGAATGAAATGCCAATCATTAAGAAGTCTATACATCTTGTATTTAAAAAAAGATTATAACTGCAGCTAAGTATGAAATCATAACATAAAGAATAAAACTAATGTTGCATTCTACCGTGTTTTGGCATCCTTCTGATCATGTTTGACTTCCACAGTACAATCAAAAAAGATTGTTTTTGTAACATTATTTGAGAGTTTTATCTGTTTTCCTAAGCAACTCTTTTATCTATTGGTATTCAAATTTATTCTTTTTTAATAACACTTTTTACTGATACACTTCACACATAAAATGCATCCTTTTAAAGTACACAATTCAGTAGTTTTCAGTAAATACACCATTGTGCAACCATCACTACTCACTCACTCCAGAGCATTTCAATCCCCTGCCAAAAGAAGCTGTGACCCTGTACCTACTAGCAGTTAGTTCTGATTCCCCACTAAGCCCATCCCCTGGCAACCAGTAAGCTACTGTCTGTCTTTATGTATTTGCCTATTCTAGACAATTCATGTACATGGAATCAGACAGTATTTGTCCTTCTGTGTCTAGTTCCTTTCACTTAACATGTATGTTTTCAAGATTCATCCATGTTTTAGCAAGTATATGAATTTTATTCCTTTTCATGACTGCATATTCCCTTAATGGATACACACATTTTGTTTATACATTCATCAGCTAACAGTCATTTGGGTTGTTTCTATTTTTTGGCTATTATGAATAATGCTCCCATCTGCTTTTTTAGTGTCCCATTCTTAAATATGAAAAGAACACCAAAAATGATGAGACATCAGAAAGGAATTAACATGAAAGATCTACTGACACTAAAATGATACGGAAAAAAGCAACTAAAGAAACAGCGGCTATAAAAAGAGAGGAAAACTTTTAACTAACTTAAAAATTATCATTAATAAACTTTAGACAATAAAAGATAACTGCTGTCCATAAAAAAAATAGAATGCTACAAAAAGGAACATTCAAAGAGCAAAAGCTCCAGGAAATTAAAAATATACTTAAAAAAGAAATTCAATACACTTGTAATAAAAAACTGAGAAAACCTCCAACAAAAATAGAAAAAAAAAAAAGAGAAAGAAAATAGAAGAAATCAAAAAAAATGAGATTAAAGAAATTTTAAGACACTGCCAGTTTTCAAAAGTTTACCTTCTTTTCTTGGGAAGCTTAAAGGATGTGCTTTATTAAAATAGGAAGTAACCATGAAAGATGATGACATGATATACAGGAGACAGAGATCCAACACAGGAATGAAGAAAATAAAAGCCCCAGGATGAAGATGGTGAATATTTCAGGATAACTGTCATATACCAAAGGTCCCTGGGTGGCACAGCTTGTGCTCAACTATTAACCTAAAAGGTTGTTGGTCTGAACTCACCCAGAGGCGTCATGCTTCCATAAAGATTACAACCAAGAAAACCCTATGGAACAGTTCTACTCTGTAACACACGGGGTTGCCCTGAGTCAGAATCAATTCAACCGCAATGGGGTGTTTTTTGATCATAATCCAAGAAGATGGAATGTATATCACTGATCATAATAAGTGATTTAAACATCCAAAAGAGAGTCTGAACTTAGTGATAAGTATACAGAAAATTAAGTAAATAAACAATAAATAAATCCAGAGAAAACAGAGTTGAGAAGGAAAATAAAAGTAGTTATAGCATACTACATGCGAAAGCTGGACAATGAATAAGGAAGACAGAAGAATTGACGCCTTTGAATTACACTGCCAGTGAAGGATGCTGCAAATACCACGGACAGCCAGAAGAACAAACAGATTTGTCTTGGAAGAAGTACAGCTAGAATGCTCCTTAGAAGCAAGGATGGCGAAACTTTGTCTCACATAGGTCTGATGGTATCAGGAAGGACCAGTACCTGGAGAAGGACATCATGCTTGGTAAAGTAAAGGGAGAGCGAAAAAGAGGAAGACTCTCCAAAGAGATGGACTGACACAGTGGCTGCAACACAGCAACATGGGCTCAAACATAGCAACCACTGTGAGGATGGCACAGGACCGGGCAGTGTTTCGTTCTGTTGTACACAGGGTTGCTATGAGTTGGAACCAACCGGGCAGCACCTAACAACAACATGACTTAGCTGAGAATAGCTTTTACATAGTCAAAACCTACAAACTCTGATCTAAAAATTACAAAACAATTCCATAGGGAGAATGAGGGAACGGGAAGAGGGTGTGTGGGTGTGAAGGTGAGGGTGGGAAGAAAGGGTACTTCCTAGAGCAGGAAACTAACAGAAAAATACCTCTAACTGAAAAAAATCAAGAAATTAAAACACAGGCACGTTATTTAGAAACATGAAGATAAATATTAAAAAGAATCCATTAAGAGTTGAAAACGGTTACTTGGGGGGTGTTTTATATAATGGGGCTTGTAGAATATTTGACTATTTTAAGCTTTGTGTATGTACAATTATAACTTGTACTCATTCTGTTCTGAAAAGGGTGGGGCTACAAAAAAGTCCTGCAAGGAAGAAATCTTAAAAAGAGTACATAAATACCACTTAACTTGGGAAAAATTAAAATAGAAAATATGTATCTCTCTAATGGCTGTGAAAGGCTTCTAAGTGATTTAGTGCTTTCCAGAAAAAATAAAGGTTAAAGAAAAAATAAGTTTCAAAGTGAATAAAATTCTCTACTTCCCCCAGCTTATTACTCACTTAGCTACCAACAGTTTTTCTTTGAAAAGAAAATAATTCTTCTAGTATATCCATTGCAGTTGAGTCAATTCCGACTCACAGGGATCCCACGTGTTAAGAGTAGAACAGCTCCACAGGGTGTTTCTTGGCTGTAATCTTAACAGAAGCAGATCGCTAGGCCTTTCTTCTGCAGTACTGGGTGGGTCTGAACTGCCATTTTCAGGTTAGTAAATGAGCATGTCAACCACTAATGCCAAAGATGAAGAAACTGAAGATTTTACCAACTTCTGCAGTCTGAAGTTGATCAAACATGCAAATAATTCTAGAAGCTGGACTACATGAAGAACAACACATTCGGACTAGAGGAAGACTCTAACAACTTGTGATATGCAGATGACACAATCTTGCTGGCTGAAAGTGAAGAGAACTTGAGCACTCACTAATGAAGATCAAAGACTACAGTCTTCAGTATGGATTGCACCTCAACATAAAGAAAACAAAGTCCTCACAACTGGACCAATAAACAACATCATGATTAACGGAGAAAATGTTGAAGTTGTCAAGGATTTAATTTTACTTGGATTTACAATCAATACCCATGGAAACAGCAGTTAAGAAATCAAACTATGCCTTGCATTGGGCAAATGTGCTGCAAAGGACCTCTTTAAAGTGTTAAAAAGCAACGATGGCGCTTTGAGGACTAAGGTGCAGCTGACCCAAGCCATAGTATTTTCAATCACCTCATATACATGCAAAAGCTAAAAAATGAACAAGGTAAGATTGAAGAATTGACATACATGAATTGTGGTACTGGCAAAGAATAATGAATATACCATGGACTGCCAGAAGAATGAACAAATCTGTCTAGGAAGAAGTACCACCAGAATGCTCCGCAGAAGTGAAGATGGCGAGACGTCATCTTGCTTATTTTGGACATGTTATCAGGGAGAAGCAATCCCTGAAGAAGGACACCATGCCTGGCAAAGTATAGTGTCAGAGAAAAGAGGAACACCCTCGAGATGGACTGACACAGTGGCTGCAACAACGGGCTTAAACAATCCTACTATTGTAAGGATGGCACAGGACTGGGCAATGTTTCGCTCTGTTAACACATGGGGTCGCTATGAGTCGGAACCGACTTGACAGCACCTAACAACAACAAATTGAGTGCAAACCGTCTGCACCACCTAGAGACCTTTTAGGAGCTCTGGTGGCACAATGGTTAAGCGCTCAGCTGCTAACCGAAAGGTTGGCAGTTTGAACCCACCAGCCACTCCTAGCCTTGGAAACCAATGGGGCAGTTCTACTCTATCCTACAGGGTCACTATGAGTTGGAATTGACTTGACAGCAACCGCTACTTTTTAATTCTTCTGGTACAAACTTTTTATTCTGCTGCTATGGATAAATACTGAAGCCCCTTTGTCATTTAAATGTTTCTAATACTTTTGAAACACTAGTCAAATTAAGTCCTAAAACAATGGCTAAAAACTGGGTCATAAATTGATATGAAAGATTCAACATGAAATGCATTTTAAAGATGCACTGATTCTAGCCTTGTAAAAACCATTTATCTTGACAAGTATTAACAATTTACTTGATTATCTTCTTAAAACATTAGACTTACCTCCTAGACTACACTTCCTTTTCCTTCAACATAATCAGGTTTGTGTCTTCACACAAACTTGGTAGTGCCTTCACACTCACTCTACCTGGAGTATACTTCCCAAAGCTGATGCTTTCTATTCATTCTGGTCTCAACGGAAATACCATCTGCTCACAGAGGTTATCTCTGATTTTTCACTCTAAAGTGCCCCATTCTCCTTTACTCTTGCTCACATCAGGGTCCTTATCACCACTATCTGAAATGGTCACTTCCTGAGGTCAGAGATCTTGTCTGTTCATCACTTTACCTCCCAGCCCTGTAACAACACCTGGCACATACTGGAAATCCAAATATCTGCTAGGTGAATGAATTAACAAATATTTCCCTCAATGCTCTTTAAAAGTCTTATTGCATACTCAGGTATTTTTTTTAGGAATCTGAACAAGTAAAAATCAACCTGCCTTTAAAATGCCAAAAAAACGTCATCCAACATGCAGCTGAGACACTATCTCCTCTAAGAAGTCTTCCCTTACCCTTCCATGGATAAACATACCTCTGCACTTGGTATATCATCATCCCAAATTGTGTTTATTTCCCCTATTAGGCTATAGGCTCCAGGAGGACAGAGGTTTCAGAACAGTGCCTGGCACAAATGACTGTTCAACATGAAATCTAAAATCTAGTTCTAAATCAAAATGAGGTCAGTTACTTTAACTATAGTCTACTTATTACTCAGCTTGGTAAAGAAAAGAAATATCCTTAAAAGTCTACAGAGGCATATAATTGGACTATATACTTACTGTTTCAAAAGTATTCAATATCATCAAAGGAAAAAAGACATTAAAATAATCTCCAGAATCTTGAAATCTGACAGGCACAGGTCTCGAGATGGACTGACAAAGACTTGCTGGGGGCCCACACTGATTAAAGTTCATAAACATTTCATATTTCCATTTTAAGATCTCTTTAATGAAGGTATCAGAGACGGACTGTGATGACGAGAGAATGTTTACTGGAGAGGAAGCTAAAAAAGACTTGCTTTCACCAAATGGAAGTTTGTGGCCTTGCCTATTAGAATTATTTGGAGTCTGAGACAGAAGAACATTGCACGGACTCTTTCCTTCACCCACTGGCTTCTGAGACATCAAAGAGGCTGGCTGTGGTACTTTCCCAATAGACTGCACCCTATTTGATTTATTTTTCAGTGCTGGTGGAAGTGCTGAAGTATTTTCCAAAGACTTGGAAAGATTAGCATTTCGTGAAGTACTACTTGAGCTAAAAATTTTAGTAGTGGAAGGTCTTGAAGGTTTAGATGCAGAAAGAGGCAAGCCAGGTTTACGAAATACACCTTCATCTGCCGCTTTAGCTTCAGAGTGTCTTGAGCAGTAGTCACTCTGGTTTTTTGTGGTTTCAACACAATCTTTGTGCTTACACTTCTTGCTACTCAAAGATTCCAACTGAAGCAGATTTACAGAGTCTCCTATCTGAACTGTATCTTTTCCATAAACTACTTCAATGACTGTAGCAGTCTCCATTTGTGAACACATATCCATATCTTCAGGATCGTTTTGAGTTAAAAATAAATTATCTTCCTCTGTATCACTGTTAGATTCAGGCTCTCCCTCTTTTAAAGCTGCCACTTCAGACTGATATACTGTGAGATCACCTCCACCTGAAGAAGAGCCCTCTGAAGTAGAAACAATTATTTCGTTTGCTGGTATTTTCCCATTTAACATTATAGAATCACACTGGTTCAAAAGACTAGTATCATCAGCCACCTGAGAAACATATTTTGCTGTTATAGTTTCTGGTTCAGAAGAATTGCATTTTATTGATTGTTTTCCATTTCTGTTAGCAATTACCTCAGTTCCTCCTTTATGACTATGATCTAATCGATCAGATTCTGGTACGAATGTGTCAAAATTTGATGCACGTGGCCCTGCCTTTGTAGTATCTGTAGTTTCATAATCAACAAGTCCTTGTCTACTTTGTTGTGATTTGGGTCTCATCTGCCTTCGCAACTGAAGATCTTGACTTGTCAGCAGTTTCTTATTATTTCTGACAGAGAGCGTCTGAGGAGCAATTAATTTAGCCTTTTTTCGGGTATCAACTACTCCAACAGTTTTGCCGTGATCACGTAACTGAAACAAACACTCTAAAGATTGCTGAGACAAATCAAATGCCTTACGTGGGGCCTTTTTCAGACCAAGTTTTTCAGCTGTTGAAGTTGGTTCAGGACACTGGCGAAATTTCTTTGGTGGAACTATAGCAGGAGTTGTTCTACAACTTATGTAATTCGAACTTTTACTTTGCCCTTTTTTGCCATCTGAATGTGTTTTCTTAGGAGTTTTAGAAACTGGGACTTTCCTAATGGGTTTTGAGTAAGTACGAAGCTTTGGAGACGACTTCTTTAGTGAAATCGCAGTGGCTTTCTGAATACTTGAATTTGGAGCTGTAGTCCCTGTATCTGTACTTTTAAAATCAGTTTCAGTAAGATCTCTCTCATTAAGAATATCAGACTGGTTCTCATTTCTGAGAGAAGATAAAGGCCTTAGGGGATCTTCAGCCACAGGTTTTTCAAATCGTTTTCTCTTAGATTTTACTTCAATTTCACAAAATTCAACAGAAATACTATCACTCTGTGGTTCTGCATGTTCTTCAATGCCCTCTGCTACTTCTTTAATAACCTCTTCAGATACATAATCTGTATCATAACCCCAATCATTTGTGATATCAGCTATATGAGTCAAACATGATTTTTCTGTGTCCTCTTGAACTGAATTCTTGTCAACTGGTTTATGGTCCTGCCAAACTGAAAATACCTCACTTGGACTTTCAAACTCAAAAATCTGAGACTCAGAGTCCTCAAATGTTGTTGTTTCCTCCTTTATTAGCTTCTTTTCCATATCAGTATTAGCTACCAAAGCATGCTGCTCTGGACATTCTTTCTTAATGCGTATTTTGTCTTTTTTAATGTGTTTCTCAAAACCCAGAATTCTTTGATCACCATCATCATCATCATCATCATCAGAATCTGAAATAACAATAATTTGTCCACAGCCAGATTCCTTGACAAAAGTAGATTCATTATTTTGGTTAGCTGTGAAACATCTTTTATCATCTTTTACTTTTCTTTGCAGCTGGGATGAGCCCTTTTTTTTAGTTGAATCAGATGGAAACTTAGTAACACTGGCTTGAGCTATTAAAGACAATTTGTGGAGGTCTCTGTCTATCTGAGAATCTGTTAAGGTTTCAGATTTAGGATTGATGCCAGAAGCCTGTTCTCTTGTCAAGAAAGAAGAAACCTGATCAGTACTGTTACTCATTTCCTTTTTCTTTGATTCAAGTACAGTCACAGTATCTTTAAAGGAAGACGTTTTCTGCACTGAAGTATTGGTCACTTCTGTAAATGAGATCAAATCCTTACTGTCAACATGGCTTCCCTGTATCTGACAACTGTTTTCATGAGAAGAGAAAGTATCTAATTTCTCATTCTTTACCTGTTTATTTTTCAGCAATAAACTATTTTGAGATTTTTGTCCTCCACTTTTATTATCATCCAGAATACCATCAGGGTCTAAAGCTAGATTGTGTATGATGCCATCCCCTTTCTGATCTCCCGTATCTTTCCTTGAACAGGGACTCTCAACGTTAGATACAATCAGGTTTTCTTCTAAATTGACTGCATTATTGACCAAAGTACTTTTCTGATGTTGCTTCTTTATAACATGGGATAACTTAGCACAGATTTCATCCTTCTGTGCCTTAGTTTTGGGTACTGAGGTTTTACCAAGAGCATCATCCTTTAAAGAGAAATCCTCATTTGATGTGGACGCCCTTTCCAGGGAATCAATGCTAGAATCAGTCAACATACGTGTTGGTATTATTACCCCTCTGTCACATCCCCTTTCTGGACCATTTCTTGAAGTACAATTCTGTGCTATATATGCACAGTTCTCTTTTACAGACTTCTGCTTCCCTGTATTTATTTTAACTTGATCTTGAGCTCTTTCAGTAAAAAGGCTTTTAGTCTGCTTTAAGCATGATTCAGCTGAGAGACAGTCTTCTAGTTTTGAATCCTTTACATAGTTTTGCTCATTGTTCTCTGCCACAGTTTTACTTGCTTTGATCAGTATCTCTTGCATTTGATATGCGTCAGTTTTCATTGGTTCTTTAGAAAATGTTGGGCTAGAATTTTCCAGATAATGCATGTCTTTTTTAGACTTCTTCCCTATTTGTTCACTTTCTTCTTTATTATAAGATGCAGGAGGAGTTTTACATGCAAGAGTCAGATCCCCGAAAGTGTTAAACTGAGGTACTTTGACTTTTATGTTTCTAATAATTTGCTTTAGACAAGTTTGTAACTCATGGGTTTCCTGACTAGTCAGCTGCCAACCTAGGGATAAATTTCCTCGAAGGAATAAGTTGAGCTTATCCCAGAACCGCTTACAAAGAGTTTGTTGCCCAAGCTGATAGCCTTCTTTAAGGAGACTTCTAATCAGCTGTACACAAGCAAGTTGTACAGAGTTAGATGGCATTGAATGCAATGACAATGATGATATCATTGCGGTTCCTTTGGCACAATTTCCCGGTGATTTCTCAGAACTCCGTGCAAATGCAGTGGTAGGCAGCTTGGCACATTTTACGACAGCTTCTACCCATTGCTGGGAACTAACCCACAGCAAATGCAAACATTTTCTATTTCTATGCAGTTCAATCACTGACACCAAAATCAGAAGAAAAAATTCAGTGACTTTGTCGCACATAGCATCTCTTTGGTTGAGAACATCTTTGACTTCGGAGTGCAGATGATGAATAACTTCTACTATATAAGCCACACCCAAATCCTTAAGATCCATGAGGGACTGAACGAAAGGGATAAACCATAGAAATGTGCTGTTATGAACACGCATGTCTTGACCAATATCTGACTGAAGCACACTGGCTAATGTTTCCATTTCTTCATACATGTTAGGACAATAATCTGGGCAAATGGCCGACCGCCACCCTGAATCCTAAAATGAAAGAAATACTGACATTTAGATAAAAAAAAAAAAAAAACAGCATCATTTAATAAAGTTTTCTTATCCCACAATAGGTTTAACACACAAATTTGTAAGAAAGTAGATGTATTTCTCAACTTTCCTGTTTTGTTCTACCATGTGTTATTTTTAATATGCATACTCTCAAGAAATTAAAAACTTAGGCTGAATTTTGAGGATAAGGTTTCATGAAAAAGCATGTTTCCACCACCCTCCACGCGCTCTGGCCTTTCCACTCTGGTTCTGATTTCTAAACATGTCACTCATCTCCCCACACCCCAGAAAGGTTGTTTTTAACTGCACTTAAAAATTAATCTTCCGAAGTCCATTTTTTTCCCACGCACAATACAATGAGAAAGTCTTTACATATTAGTTGATTCAGAACAGTCACATATCATAAAATCAGTAATTCAATTAGTTATGCAAAACATTGCCTATATAATATAAAAACCCCAGAACTCAAGCCCACTGCTGTTGAGTCAATTCCAGCTCATAGTGACCCCATAGGGTTTCCAAGGCTATAAATTTCTGCAGAAGCAGACTCTCACATCTTTTTATACAATATAAAGGCAATACAAAATCATCTGAATTCTCAAAATGTTTTGTACCTTTTTTGTCTTTTCGGGATTGTAATTGTACACAATCTGGCTGCAAGTCACCATATCGTCCAAATATGACTCCGGTTCTAACTTGGTCCTTAAATATTAAGAATAAATAGAAATTACCGAAATGAAGAAAAAAAAATAAAAACCCTATTGTTAAGTCAGTTGCAACAGACTTCCTTACAGAGACTATTTTTAAATCCTGACACATTCACTGAACTAACCTTACAGAGCTGTTTCGTATATTTTGGATCTCTCTGTTGTAGCTCACATTGTTGATAATGGTCTGAAATGCTTCAATAGGATCAATAAGTTGACCCCAGACCTTAGATCCAAGGCGATCCAGAATCACCATGAAACAGTGTAATGCTGGCCAGAAAGGGTCCACACTATCATCTGAAATACAACACAGCAATTGCTAAATCACAAAACAATCAGAAAAAAGTACAAAAACATATTGGGAATTAACCATTATTTTTTATTGTACTTTAGACGAAGATTTACAGAGCAAATTAGTTTCTCATTAAACAATTAATACACATATTGTTTTGTGACACTGGTTGCCAATCCCATGACAAGAATTAAGCATTCTTTACCTGGGTAGCAACAAATCTGAAAGCAAAGTAGCAAGTACTTTAAAAGAAAGCACTATCAACTCAAAAGCTGACAAATTTAGAAAAAAAGTTTTGTTTTTCATTTTTTCAAGCAATACTGTAATATTTCTGTAAAAAATTTTTAAATGGGAAAACAAATTGAGATAGTCTAGGCAAAACCTCCTCACCCTGTTTGCCACACCCGAAACAATCTTTCCTACTCAGCTCCTCAACTCCTCCCAGAACTTCATACTTGAATAAACAGTAGCAGAGGGAAAAAAAAGAAAGAGAAGCTTAGTATTTACAGCTTTCAACAAAGCCCATGATACACGACTTCTGCTTTAGCAAGATTTTGAATTGTGTGTGCCATGAGGCTAGTGTAAAGGACTAAATCCCTTAGCTACTGCGTACGCAGAGATACGCATCCTTCATCCATCCATAGCTCAACACGACTTTGTGGTTACCCACTTTTCATCCGATTTGCAGGAATTCCCATTACTGACAAGCTCTTACCTCCAGCCCTTCCCTCTTCTTTATCAGATATACAGTGACAAGACACTGTCCTACTCAAACATCTTCAATGGCTCTTCAATGTATCAAATAGAAACAAACCTGAACTTAGATAGGGAGACGTTTTATTCAGAAAAGACTACTGCAATAGGAAGAATGCTGCACTCTCAGAAATCTGCAAGCATCTCAAAATCAAGCAGAAGTTTTTCTTTTACATGGGAGGAGTAGGCAAAGCTTTAGCAGACATTTTTAAGGAGAAACTGGGCAAGAAAGGGGAAATGACCAGTGGAGTCTGACAGGAAGTGTCTCACTGTGTTCAGGATAAACTGATTAGGGGGCACAACCCACTTTTTAGTGCTTGCTCAGGCTAGGGAGCAGGCAGAATTCAGGGGCCTGTAGGAAGGGAGAAAAGCTGGTCAAGACAAAGCAGAGGGTAAGAAATGGGCAATGGCGAACACCTGGTCAAAAGTCTACCAAGAAAATTCAAAGTCCTCAGTCAAACACTTACATGTTCTTGCTCTACCACTTCTTTCTAGTTTTATTTTTCACACTCCCAAAACCACAGCCTATCTACGGCCAAAAAAGATCACTGATCTTTTCCCAAACAAGCCCTAGAATGCCTTCACTATTCCACAACCTGTCAAAATCCTATCTATCCTTAAACTCCGTTCAATTAACTCTTCTGCATTGACATTCTCGAGCCATTTCATCTCCTATAGTACTCTCCCGAGGCAAATGCTAATTCCCTCAGTTACTGATACTATTCTTTACTCCCCCTAAAATGTGTAGTTTTATTTTCCTCAGTGCTCTTAGATTTTCTGCTTTTTTATCACAGTCATTTATGCAGCCTTTCTCATATATTTTTGCATAATCCACTACAGCTGACATAGTTAGGTATTAAATAAGGAAAAAAGTAGTCAGCTAGGTGAAGATAATTATGAAAGGTTTCTTAGAGGTAACTCATATTTTGAAGGTTAGGGGAGTGAATTAACTTAAAGGACAGAATTTTATGTGCAAAGCACAGGGACAAAAATAAACAATGAATTAGTAATAGTTTTAAGCAGGAATAATCTAGCAAGACTGTATCTGCCACCAAAAAAAGAACTAATAACATTAACATATTTCTTTCAGAATCTTCCACAAGTTGAGTTCATAGCCACAATCAAGTTGATTGAAGAGAAGAGAAATAAGGGGGAAAAATGTTTTTATAAGATTTAGCATGCTTAGTCTTTACCGATTCATTCCTTCTTAAAGATCAGAAGTATAGATCCTCCCTCATCAGCTTGATAAAATCATCAACAAATGAAGGTTGGAGTCAAACAATAAACATGATTATAAGTTTTAGACCGCATTTTCTAGACTATGTAGTGCAGCGCTATCCAAGAGAACTTTCTGCAACAATGACAATATTCTGTACCTGCACTGTTCAACACAGCAGTCATCAGGCACTGATGCACTACTGAGTACTTGAAATATGGCTAGTGATACTAAAAAACTGAATTTTAATTTAAATTAAAATAGACACATGTGGTTAGTGGTTACCATATTGAACAGTGCAACCCTAGAGAACCAAGGCAGAAATGAAGAACCGGGAAAAAGGGAGACAGCGGAACAAGGGAAGCTCCATAATTTTAACTACCATGTCATTAAACACTTATCTCCCAAAAGTTCTAGTCTTGATTCCACTACTTGCTGGGTTTTTCAACACGAAACAGTTAGGTTCATTTCCCTGGGCTTCGTATCTTTCTTTTATAGAAGGAAAAGTGTTGAATTAAACTCTACGGTCCTTTCCATTTAAAATTCTGAATCTGCGACCTAAACCATAAAATATTAACAAATCTAATTTTCTCCACACCATAAATCTAAATTCTTGCACTGACGCTAGCATTTTAAAAGTGCACTATCATCACAATATTAAAAAATATTTAGCAAATAAAGTTTATTACCATCTGATTGCCTCTCCATGGTGTGAAGTATTGATTGCATAAAATCATTTTGTTTGTCTGAGCCCAACAGCAGAGAATCCATGGCTTGTTCTTCAAGAATGGTCAGCAACATGCAAATACCTGTAAGATCATTTATAGTTTTCTTGAATTGACGGAAAAAAAAACAAAAAAACACTATTCTAATCCTTCTCTAATTGACAAAAGAAAAATAAAGCAGGAAAATCAAGTAAAACAATATCCAGTTCCTCAAACATTTAAGTCTGAGATATTTATAAATAACTGCTCCTAAAATACCATAACAGGACTTCAGACTGATTCAATTGCAAAAGGGTAAAATGGTACTAACTTGGGTAGAAAACAACTTCTACAATAACTAACACACAACTGGTATTTCATCAAATCTAAGATGCCTTTAATAATGTTAACATGCACCATTATTTCACATACTACTAAAAGAAAAACGACTGCTAATTATGACACATGACTGTGTGTAATAGAGATGAAATACGGTAGAATTATTTTGAGCCAGCGTAGAACTTCTTGAAATCCTGTACTTAGCAATTTCGATCAGATCATCAAAGGAAGTTGTACTTCCTCTGCAGAACACTCATAACTACATGAAAATACTAATCACATTAGCGTAGGTATAATACTTACCTAGCCAGTAATTTTTGTAGTTAGTAGTATCATACATGTGTGATGGTAGAAGAATCAATTTACCCTTCTCCAGAACAGAAGAAGTATAAATGTCTGGACTTTCTAAAAGCCCCAACTCAATGACTTTAAAAAGGCAAGTTAAAACCTCCTGTAAGTCATAATAATCATCTCTGTCCACTTTTCCCAAGTTTCTTGCAGTCAGGATAGCCCAACGCCGAACCTAATGCATAGTATAACACATTTATTACTTCACTCAAAAAATAACTGTACACGGAACAAGAACAATGATTAAGAAATAGGATTTTCTAGATTTTCAAAGATACTTAATGAGGTATCTGTAATGCAATGTGTGGATCTTATTTGACCCTGATTTGAACCAACCTTAATAAATCATAAAGAATAAATCACTTATGAGACAATCATTTCCAGTCATTTAAACACTGAGTGGAAATAAACTAAGGAATTAATAATATTTTAGGTGTGATAACGGTACTGTGTTTATGGCTAAAAAAAAAGAGTCCTTGTCTTTTAAAAATACATACTAAAGTATGGGTAAAATGCTCTGATGTCTAAGATTTGCTTCAAAACAGGTGACAGTATTTTATCAATGTTAAATTCACTGAAGTTGACAACTATACTGTGGTTATGAAAGAGAACACCCTTATTCTTAGGAAATACACATTTTAAGTATTTGGTGGTAAAGGTCCATGATGTATGCAACTTACTCTCTAACGGTGCAGGAAAAAAAAAAAATGTAGTTAGTTGAAAACAAATGACAAAGCAAATAAAATGAAATGTTAACAACTGGTGAATCTGGGTAGAGGGTAAACAAATGTTTTCTACTATTGTATTTTTACTCTTCCAAACTTTCTGAAAGTTTGAAACTATTTCCAAATAAAAAGTTGAAAGAAAACACACATAAGGTTAACAAAAAAAGCCATGTAGTCTTTGGAACCGTGCTGCCTATACACATATCCCCGCCACCATTTAAAAGCTTGTGTGACTGTGAACAAGTCTTTTAAGTCAGTTTCCTCATCTATAAAACATAGATAATAACCTAACTCATAAGAGTTGTTATAAGGTTTAAATGAACTGGAACATATGGAAAGGACTTTAATCTGTTCCTGACATATAATAAACCTGAATATTCACTATTATTAAAAGCCTTTACCCAAAATAGCAGTATCTCATATAATACTTATTGTCAAAATAATGTAAAAAGGCTGACGTTCATTGTGAATTTATAGAAACTATTGGAGATAAAGGGGATAAAGGATCCAAGCTGTTTGAAGGTTGAAGGTCTTTGTTTCATGCTTTTTTTTTTGGAATAGTACTTGGTGTATATGCTTCTAGGTCAACAGTTATCTTTTTTTTAGCACATGGAAGATATTGTTCTACTATCTTCATTTTATATTTGTGGCTAACAAGCTAACTGTCAAGCTAACTGAGGCTCCATCGTAAGTGGTCCTTTCTCTGGCTTTCCTGAAGCATTACAGTGTGTATAGGTATAGATTTGTCTTTTATTTATCCAGGTCCAAATCTGTTATACATCTTTATTTGTGCCTTTCACTGATTTTGAAAAATACTCCACCACTATCACCTCTTCTCCATTCTCTTTTTCCTTCCTTCAGGAACCTGTTAGACATTCTCACTGTATCCTCTATGTCTCTTAACATCTTTCTTCTCCGTACCTTTGGCTCTCTGTAGTGCATTCTGGGTAACCTGTATGACTGTCTTTCAAGTTTACTAACTCTCTTTAGCCATGCCTAAGTAGCCATTTAACCCATCTGTTGTTGTTAGGTGCTGTCAAGTCGGTGACCCTACTTACAATAGAACGAAACACAGCGCAGTCCTGCGCCATCCTCACAGTTGTTTCACTTGAGCTCACTGTTGCAGCCACTGTGTCAATCCATCTGGTTGAGGGTCTTCCTTTTTTTCACCGACCCTCTACTTTACCAGGCATTATGTCCTTCTCCAGGGACTGACCCCTCATAACAACATGTCCAAAGTATGTGAGACGCAGCCTCACCATCCTTGCTTCTAAGTAGCATTCTGGCTGTACTTCTTC
The DNA here is from genome assembly GCA_030035585.1 of Dugong dugon. Lineage (NCBI taxonomy): Eukaryota > Metazoa > Chordata > Mammalia > Sirenia > Dugongidae > Dugong > Dugong dugon. The sequence goes on from CM057471.1 coordinate 76,974,209, forward strand.
CAAGACAGATTTGTTCGTTCTTTTGGCAGTCCATGGTATATTCAACTTTCTTTGCTAACACCACAATTCAAAGGCATCAATTCTTCTTTGGTTTTCCTTATACATCGTTCAACTTTTGCATGGATATGAGGCGACTGAAAACCACATGGCTTGGATCAACCACACCTTAATCTTTAAGGTGGTATCTTTGCTTTTTAACACTTTAAAGAGGTCTTTTCCAGATGTGCCCAATGCAATGCGTTGCATGATTTCTTGACTGCTGCTTCCATAGGTGTTAACTGTGGATCCAAGTAAAATGAAATCCTTGACAACTTCAATTTTTTCTCCTTTTATCACAATGTTGCTTATTGGTCCAGTTGTGTAACCTATCTACTAAGTTTTTAATTTTACTGTATTTTTCACTTTTAGAAATTCTATTTGGGTCTTTTAGAAATATTCCCGGTCTTTTGACAGTAGGTTTTCAAGTCTCTCTTTTATTTAAGCATTTTACTGTCTGCATCTAATAATTCTGATTTCACAAAGTTCTTTGGGTATAACTGTTTATTATTATTTCTGCTCTCACAGTGGCTTCTCTTTCCTTTTTTCTTTTTTGTAATTCTGGCAACTTCGGCTGGGACTGATCTGTGGCAATCTTAGCTGACGGTGTGTCACCACGGAGAGGATGTGCAATGGTTTCTACTAGGTGCCACAGAACACAGTATCAAACATGCAAGGCAAACACGAACTTCTAACTCATACAAAGACAGGCCTGTGGTTACAGCGTCTCGGGGGAGTCTTTTTTTTTTCCCCCTTCAGCTGTGAATTATTTTCTACTACACCTTTGACTAAAGGTGTAGCCCTTCAAAGGTCTCAGCTTTACGCTAGGACCTATTCCAACTCCCAACCCCAAAACCTTGTTTAATATGTACCTGTTAAGCCCAAGTTTTAGGTTTTACTAACTTTGGCTAACATTCTCTGGGCAGTTGAGGGTTTCTCCTCCATCTTCTACTCTGGTTTCCAGTCCCATATATGTTCTTGGACTCTGAAAACATCCATTACACTCTTGCCTTCTTTGATAAGCATTTAAATTCCTGTCATATTTTATCTGGTATTTCTAGGTATTTTGTAGCAGCAACGTTCTTCAGTTTACATGGCCACTAGAGTGCCAGAAATTGAAGTTCTAGTGGCCCCTTTTTTTTTTTTTCTTTTTTTTGGTGAAACTGGGGGGAGACCTCAGAATTAGACTTATTAAAATTATTAGCTTGGTTTGTGACACTCTGTCTTTGGTCTAGGCATGGCCCACTTTTAAATTTTCTTTTTAAAATAATACAACCAGCATCTACAAACTCACCATCCAAACCAAAAACTAGGATCTTCACCATAATATAATTTAATTGTATGATCCCCCATCTCTCCCACCTCCCAACTTGAGGTAACCATCAACTTGAACCTCAAATTCTTCTTTCCCTTGCCTTTTTATATAGTTATTATACCCCTATGTATTCCTAACAAAGCATTCACTCTGTTTTTAACTCTTTAAAAAGGGCTCCCCGCTACATGTAATCTTTGGGAACTTCTTTTCTACCAAGATTTATCCATTTTGTTTCACACTGGTAGTTTGTTTTGACTGCTACATAATGTTCACTGACCTTCCCATTGATGGGCATTTGGGTAGATGAGGAATATGCTATGCAATTTATGTATGCCTCCTGTTACACATGTTCAGAGTTTCTCTCAGGTACATACCCAGGAATAAAACTGGTCATGCTGATGACGATGATGGTGCTAAACTATTCTCCAAGGTGACTGCACCAGTTTATTTTATGCTTCTACCAAAAACGATAGAGATCCTACAGATCCACATCCTCTCCAAAAACTGTATTCTCAATCACACAAGTATAAAATGGCATCTCACTGTGGTCTTGATTATCATTTCCTTGATCTTGCCTGTTCAGGTCTTAGTTCATTTTTCTTTTGGGGTATGGAGATATCCTTCTCACTTTGTGATATTCTCTTAGAAGAAGTTTTCTGAATTTGTCTTTGATGTTCTTAAATTTCATTATTCTGTCTAGGCAGGTTTTTCCCTCTCTCTCCTCTTTTGACACTATGTAGGTCCTTATAATCTGAGATCTTATTTTTTTTTTTTTTTTTTTTTAATTCCAGGAGTGTTATGTTGAAATCTTTTTACAATAATGAATTTATCTGTTTTTCCCTGTAGTTCTAACAATAATTGTACCATATTATTTCAAGGCTATTTTAACCAGCATATACTTATTTAAAATTGCTTCATATTCTTGCTGAATTGGACCTTTTGTCATTATGTAGCAACCATCTCCATTCCTGTCCTGTTTATTTTAGCTGGTATTACTACAGCTTCATCAACTTTTTTAGGTTATGATTTGTCTATTATAGTTCTTTTTCCATCCTTTACATCCACCTTTTCATGCCCTTATTTTAGGTGTGTCTCTTGGAAACAGCATCTATCTAGAATTTTTTTTAATAATCCAATCTGATGATCTTTGTCTTTTAACTGACAAATTCAGTTCACTTACATTTAGTAAAATTGATATCCTTAAATCTGTCTGTTATGTCTGAACCTTTTGTTTCTTTTTAAACATTTCTTACTTTTAAAAATAATTCTTACCTATCTCTGCCGTAACAGGATGAAAACTTAGCATGTTCTCACATCCTTATCTTGTCTGCATAACTCTATCATGTTGATTTTACTAATTCCAAGTTATTATTAATATAGTTTCTTCGAACTTAGTTTTGTCTTGAATAATACCAAACTTTACCATAGTCTCTCTATACATCTCTTGCAACATGTCCTAGGTTCTTCTCTCTTATGTTCTTTGTTCAGTGTGGGTCTTTGTGTGGCAAACTTTCTATGACCTTGTATGAACAAAGTATTTTATCGCACACTCATCTGTAGGAGATTGGCTGAATATATAATTTTAAATCTTAAGCTTCTTCCTTCAATACTCTGAAAATATTATGCCATTGTCTTCTTGCATTCAATGTGAATGTTACAAATTTGAAGTCATTCTGATTCCTGTATCTTTGTATACGATACTCTCTTGGAAAAGGCTTTCTGAATCTGTCTTTGATGTTAAATTTCACTATTCTGTCTAGGTACGTTTTTCCTTCTCTGTCTTCTTTGACACTCTCTAGGCCCTTATAATCTGAGATCTCATTTTTTTTAATTTCAGGAAATTTTTCTTTATTTCTCCAAATACTTCATTTCAATTTTTATTTTTCTCTTTCTGGAACTTCTTACATCCATATGTTAGCATTTCTATCCTCCATATCTCTTAGCTTTTCTATTTGTCTTTTTCTTCTTCCTTAGAAATTTCTGGTCTTCTGATTTAGTAACTCATCTCTTTAGCTGTACTCATTTATCTCATCTCCTGAAATCTTTATCATATTTTAGAATTTTATCTATATTTCATATCTTGTAGTTCTGCTTTGTTCTTAGGTTTTCCATAGTTCTTGCTTCATATTGATATCTTCCCTTATCTATTTTAGCATGTTCATTTATAATAATTTTAAATTACTGGACAATTTTTCTAGTATTTCTGTTTCTACTGAAATCTATGTTCATCCAATGTTTGTTATTTTGACCTGTGAATTAATTTTCCCTCTAGAGAAGAAGGCCAGGCCCCATTCTGGCTGAGTACCAGTAAATTCAGGGGTAGGAGTCTGCAAACAGTTTCCAATATAATTTCTAAGGTCAGAGCTTCACCCTTTATTCCCAGGGAGAAACAGCATTAGAAGACACCACTAGGCTAATTCCTCAGTCCTTGAAGTCAAGAGGCGACAGTGCTGAAGCAATTGGCCCCTACCAGCTAGTCTCATCATCTAACAATCACACCTCTTGCAAACACACTGGATTCTGTATTGCCCTGATTTTATTCCTGCCTTCACCAGGATCAGATTTTTGAGTTGCCACAGGTATGGGTACAGGCATCGTTTATCCAAGGCACTTGTCATCCCAAAGTTTCTCTTACTTTTCTCCATTTTTTTTCTTGAGTTCCTCCAGAGTTGATTTTAGGGGTAGAGGAAAGAGCCAACAGTGCTGATCCTGGCTGTCTGTCCTGGTCTTAGCTGTCTTAACTTTCATTTTCCTCATGTTTTTTGGATTCAGTTTATAAGCTCATCCTGAGAGAAAGGGATTTTGTGTCTCTTCTCCCCTCCCCCTGCTCAATCCATAATCCTAACTATAAACTAAAGATTGTCTCTAGCTCCCAGAGTTCTAGTCTAGAACTTGGTATCATACTGGCAGCTCAGGACTTCCACCCTTTGGTCACATAAAGGATACTGCAGACTCAGTCACCACCAGGCCTGCAAGTGCTTAACGAAGGTTCTTGTTAATAGGTTAGACCTGCTTCCTCTTTAAGAACACAGTTTTTAAAAAGCCAGTCTCAGAGAGCACCTGACTGTCAATCCTCTTTCACAGGCAGGGGAGCCTCACCCTTGTTTTAAGGAAGCTTACCTCTGGTTCTCTGACTTGCCTGAATTCCTATTTTCCTTCACAAGCTGGATCTCCAGCCACCTCTGGTTATTGAGGCCTATAGGTTTATCACCGTTTATCATTTTATATTTCTGTTCCATTGCTGGTCCTCAGAAATATTTATTTTAGGGGGGATGTGACTATACCTTTTTAATTTCCTCTTCTTGAATTTTTTGTTACGTTTGGCACAGAGGAGACTGGGACTACACTATCATCTTGACTGGAATCCCCACTGCCATACCTCTGTCTTAGCTGCTTTTATTTTTTTTAATTCTTCCTTTCTTGCCTTATATTGGTAGAGCAGCTCTTCATGACTACTGGCTTAATGTAGTAACTCAGTTCTAGATGCCAATGTGCATGGGACCTGCAGCACTGACTACCCTCGCCACACAGTAATAAAACATCAAATGCCAGCCATAAACTCTATGCTCCGGTGTGACTCTACATATGTTCCTGCCCACTGTTCTGATTTTTCTTAATATTTTATTGTGTTTTTGGTGAAAGTTTACACAGCAAGTTAGGTTCCCATTTGACAATTTCCACACAAAATGTTCAGTGACATTAGTTATATTTTTCACAATGTGTCAACATTTTGTGTATCGACTGTTCCATTTCCAGCGCTCTAGTTTCCCTGCCCCTTATCTTCTCATCTTTGCTTTAGAGTTAATGCTGACCTTTTCGTCTTGTATAGATGTGTTTTTTTTTTTTTTTTAAGCAGAGCACCATACTTAAGGTAAAAGCCTTTATTTTGTATGCTACTCTGCTACTATGCTAAAAGGTGATCTAAGGGGATAGTTTCGGGTCAAGGTTTAATGAGTGTCTCAGGGCCACAGTCTCAGGGAATCCTCTAGCCTCAACTGGTCCAGTTAGTTTAGACTTTTTTAGGAATTTGAGTTTTGTTCTACATTCTTCTCCCATTCTATCAGGGACCATCAATTGTGACCCCAGTCAGAATGGTCCCACTGTTCTGATTTTTACGTCCCTTTTCATTTCTAGCATCTAGGTATGCTCATCTCCTCTATTATCAAAATAATTTCTGTAAATATTTTAACTGGTGAAGAATGTAATCAATGTCACTGAATTGTACGTGTAAAAATTGCTGAACTGGTTTATGTTCTGCTGTGTGTATTTTCAACAACAACAAATAAAATAAAATAAATTATTTAAAAAATATATATATACATATTTTTACCTGGTACACTTCCATGTGTTTGGAGAGGGTCAAGCAGGCAAGGGAGGTAAGAGAGATGCATCTTCCTTCATTAGCTCATTTATGTATTAAAACAAGTTCAAATATTCCCTTATTTGTCTTTTAAGCTTGAGCATCAACTGTTAAAAATTATTTCCTATCCTCTTGGATCTCCTTTTCTTTGACCCCACAACACCCTCTACTTACCTATGGTATAATTTTATAATAATAAAAAAAAGTTTAACAAATATCTTTAACAAAATACACACTACCCATAACCCACTGCCATCTAGTCGATTCCAACTCATAGCAACCCTACAGCAAAGGGCAGAACTGCCCCATAGGGTTTCCAAGGAGTAGCTAGTGGATTCAAACTGCTGACCTTTTTAGTTAGCAGCTGAGCTTTTAACCACGGCTAAAAATCTCTATTATAGCTAATCTATATGTACAAAAACAAAGTCTTTTCTAGTCCCTAACACTCATATAACTTACCACTGCCTGCCACTCATACTCACCATTTCATTGGGATGGACCAAAAACAAATAGATCCCTGGATGTTTGTCAAAAACCTGAAAGGAGCAATTGGCTTGTTCCATCCGACAAAGTGCTTCAACACATAATTCGTCTAAAAGGGAAGCAGTAAATATAAGATACAAATCTTATCAACTTATCAAGATTCCCTAAATCTGTAAGTACAGAACAAGATTCCCTTGTACTATAAGTAAATGAAAAGGTTTTTTGTTGTTTTTAACTGAGGCATAAAAATGCTGATAGTGTGAATGCAGAAACAATTTTTACCTAACAGATTAATCAGTTGACTATAATGAATTATTATGAATTATTCAGACTTTATTAGACCACACATATTCTTTTACACTTGGCGTAATTGCCTCCACGGGGGTATCTTCTTAGAATTACGGTTATTAAGTCCAATTCCATTTTACATTTTGATACATCTGGACTTTATTTGGTACAGGAATAAAGGATGAAGTCAACTTTTTCCCCAAATAGCTAGCTGTCCTAATCTCACTGACTGAATAATCCATCTTTTCTCCACTGATTTGAAATGCTGCAATCATCAAACGCTAAATTCCTCAAATATATTTGGCTTATTTCTGTACTCTCTATTCTGTTCCACTGGTCTATGCTAGCACCCTTCTAATTCCTGTTGCTTTATAGAAAATTTCTCATTACTCTTCTTCTTGAGAAGTGTCCAAAGAGACTCATATATTTACCCTACTAGATGAATCAACTTTAGTTTGTCAAGTTTCAAAACATATTATACCAGGGACAGTTGTTGTCTTTAGAAGGAGGGATAATGACTGCAAGAGCAAGAGGGGAGCTTCCAGGGTGTTTGTAATGTTTTGTTTCTTGAGCTACGTGTTATTTTCACAACGCGTTTAGTTTCTGAAAATCAAACTTTTATACCTTTTTGTATATATTATTTTTCACTAAAAGTTTGAAAACTGCCTTCCTAGAATTTTAAATCTGATTACTCAGAATTTATTGATTTAGGAAAGAGCTACCTTTCCATTTACTGAAAATACAAAAGTTAGAAAATAAGTTAAACATCAAAAAGAAGCAATCAGAAAAAAATCTATAAAGTACATTATATTACCATACAGTCTCTTCAACAAGTCAAACTCATGGGCGAAAAAAAAAAAGTAGGTATGTGCGCATGTGTAGGAGTAGGGTCTTTTTAGCAAAAAGGCAGAAACAACCTAAGTGCCCATCAACGGATGAATGGTTAAACAAACAAAAAGTGGTACATACATATGATGGAATACTACTCAGCCATAAAGAGAAATAAAGTCCTGACGCATGCTACACAGGGATGAACCTCAAAGACATTATACTGAATGAAATAAGTCAATCACAAAAGGACAATTACTGTATGACCTCATTTATATAAAACAACCCAAAAGCAAAACCCATTGCCATCGAGTCGATTTCAACTCATAGTGACCCTACAGCAGAGTGCACAACTGCCCCATAACGTTTCCAAGGAACAGCTGCTGGACTTGAACTGCTGACTTTTGGTTAGCAGCCGAGATCTTAACCACTGTGCCAACAGGGCTCCATATGAAATGATAAGAACAGGTAAACATATAGAAACCAACAGTTATCAGTGGTTACCTGGGGTAGGCGGGGGAGGGAGAGAGGGAATCATTCTCTGGGAAGTAGTGGGTTTATGTCTATGCTGATGGAAAAATTGGCATCGATTAAGGGTAATGGTTACACAACTTGACTAATTGCTATCACTAAACTGTACACCAGAAAAAGGGTGAAATGGCAAATGTAGTGTTAGATATGATTTTACAACAGCAGCAGCAACCCCTGCCCTTCCCGCAAAAAAAAAGGATGCAGTTGCTGAAACTACTTAAATACAACCAAACACCTCGTGGGATTAGTTCTCTTGGTTCAAAGGTTTACGGTCATGAGACTAACTGGCCTAACACTGTTTTTAGTTTCTGTTCTACCCCTAATGGTTAAGAGCTCAGCTGCTAACCAAAAAGTTGGCAGTTCAAATCCACCAACCACTCCTTGGAAACCCTATGGGGCAGTTGTACTCTGTCCTGTAGGGTCGCTATGAGTCAGAATCAACTCGACAGCAATGGGTTTGGTTTTGGTTTTGTTCTACCCCCTAGTTCAGTGAGTAGTGTCCAGGGCCTTAAGAGATTGTGAGGGGGCATCCAAGATACAACAACTGGTCTCTATTTGCCTGGAGCAACAGAGGAAGGAGACTCAGGAATCAGAGAAGGAATTGGACTGCAGGTCCAACTGGACTGCCTCTGTGAACTACTGCCTCCTCTGCCACAAGACCAGAACTGGATGGTGCCTGACTCTCATTACTGAACGTTTTGATCAAGGACGCCACAGCTGCGTCTTGATCAAAAGGGAGAGAAATGTGGAACAGAAGTTAAAATTTATTACAGAATCCAGAAATACTGGAACCACTGAGGCTGGAGAACCCCTGAATCTGTTGTGCTGAGAATATTTATGAACACTGAATGGAAAGTATCCCCTGAAGTCCTCTTCAAACTAAACAGTTTAGCTAAATTAGTAAAGAAATGTTCACGTTGAGCGCTCAACTTTTTTTATAAATTTTACTTTAGATGAAGGTTTACAAAACGAATAGTTCCTCATAAAACAGTCAGGGCACATATTCTTTTATGACATTGGTTAACAACCGCACGACATGTCAACACTCTCCCTTCTCGACCCTGAAGCACTTTTTTTGGGTGAAAATATATATAGACAAAGTTACACCATTTCAAAAGTTTCTACATGTACAATTCAGGGACATCAATCACATTCTTTCAATTGTGCTGCTATTCTCACTATCCTTTTCCAAATTGTTCCATCACCATTATCTTCAACTCACCACCTCCTAGGCTTCCCATCAAACCTTCTGAGTTGCTGTTATCAATTTGATCTAACAATTTTTTTTTTTTTTTAATACCTCAGATGAGGGTTTGCAGAATAGTTTCTCGTTAAACAGTTAGTACACATATTGCCCTATGACAATGGAAAACAACCCCATGACATGTCAGCAATGTCCCTTCTCAACCTTGGGTTCTCTATCACCAGCTTTCCTGTCCCCTCCTGCCTTCTAGTCCTTGTCTCTGGACTGCTGTGCCTCACTAGTCCCATTTTGTTTTATGAGGCTGTCCAATAACCAGCTGAACGGTGAACTTCGGGAGTGACTTCACCACTGAGCTAAAAGGGTGTATGGGGGCCATACTCTTGAGGTTTCTCCAGTCTGTCAGGACAGTAAATCTGGTCTTTCTTGTGTGAGTTAGAATTTTGTTCTACATCCTTTTCCAGCTCTGTCCAGGACCCTCTATTGTGATTCCAGTCAGAGCAGTCAGTGGTGGTAGCCGGGTACCATTTAGCTGTACTGGACTCAATCTGGTGGAGGCCATGGTAATTGTGGTCCATTAGTCCTTTGGACTAATCTTTTCCTTGTATCTAGTTTTCTTCATTCTCCCTTGCTCCCGAAGGGTTGAGACCAGTGGAGTACGTTAGATGGCTGCTCACAGGCTTTTAAGACCCCAGACGCTACTCACAAAGGTAGAATGCAGAACATTGTCTTTATAAACTGTTACGCCAATTGAGCTAGATGTTCCCTGAGACCATGGTCCCCACAGCCCTCTGCCCAGCAATTCAGTCCCTCAAGGAGTTTGGAAATGTCTATGGAGCTATTACATGACCTTTCCTTGTACAAGTTGTGCTGGCTTCCCCAGTATTGTGTACTGTCTTACCCTTCACCAAAGTTACCACTTATCTATTGTCTGTTTAGTACCCCCAACCCAAGCCCTCCCATCCCTCATAACCAACAAAGATTGTTTCTTTTTGTGTGTAAACTTTTACATGAGTTTTTACAGGAGAGGTCTCATACAATATTTGTCCTTTTGTAATTGACTTACTTCACTCAGCATAATGTCCTCCAGTTTCATCCATGTTATAAGATGCTTCACAGATTCATCGCTCTTTACCTTTGCATAATACTCCATTGTGTGTATGTACCATAGTCTGTTTATCCATTCATCTGCATCTAGGTTGTTTCCATCTTTTTGCTATTGTGAACGATGCTGCAATAAATATGGGTGTGCATATGTCTATTCGTGTGACAGCTCTTATTTCTCTAGCATATATTCCTAGGAGTGGGACTGCATTTTGTAGTGCTTTTTTTTGTGGTGCTGACGTTTTCTCTGTTCTTCTTACTCTCCTGTGCTGGGTTCCTTTTGTTTGTGGTTTTTTTTTTTTTTTCATTTCTTTTGTTTTTGTAGGTTTTGTTTTTACTGAGAGTTTATGTTTTTCTTCTTTATTTTGATGAGTGGGTTTGTTAACTTTCTTTGTGGTTATCTTGAAATTTACCCTTATCTTCCTAGATTTGAACCAGTCTATTATTACTCGGTATCACCTTGCATTCCTCTCCATTAGAAGGTTCTATGCCTACACCGATTATTCCCTCTTTTATTGTTCTGATGCTGTTGTCATTTACAGATTAACCTCTCTGGTTCCCTGTTATAATTCTTCTGGTTTTGCATAGTCCTTAAGAGTTCATTTCCTAGGTTGGTATCTGACTAGTACAATCCTGTGTCCTAGATTCAGCCTGTGGTCTGATGTTGTTTGTTCTCAGATCAAAGGACTCCCTTTAATAAGTCTTGTAAATTTGGTTTGGTTTTTACATAGATCCTTAATTTCCGTTTATCTGGAAATGACCTAATTTCACCATCATATATGAACGAGAGTTTTGCAGGATATGCTACTCTGGGCTGGCAATTTTTTTCTTTCAAGGTTTTATATATGTCATCCCATTGCCTTCTTGCCTGCATGGTGTCTGACAAATAAACCAAGCTTAGTCTTAATGTTTCTCCTCTGTATGTGACTTTCTGTTTTTCTGGAGCTGCTCTCAGGATTCTTCCCCTGTCTTTGGTTTTAGCGACTGTGATTATGATATATGTCTTGGTGATTTTCTTTTGGGGCCTATCCTATATGGGGTTCGTTGAGCTTCTTGGATGGTCAGCTTTTCATCTTTCATGATATTGGGCAAGTTTTCAGTCAGCAATCCTACAATGATCCTCTCTGTTTTCTGTTTTCTCCCTGTTCTGGAACTCCAGTCACTCACAGATTTTTGCTTTTGATTGTATCCCACATAATTCTCAGGGTTTCTTCATTTTTCTTCATTCTTTTTTCTGATTTTTCCTCAGAGTTGTATCCAAGTGTTTGTCTTCAATTTTGCCGATCCTATCTTCCATTGTTTCAAACCTACTCCTCAGCCCTTCTATGACACTGTCCATTTCTGAAATCTTGTTATTTATCTTTTGGATTTCTAATTCTTGTTTTTGTATGATTTCTAGCTGTGAATTTAGTTTAGTATTTTGTTCCTGTATTATTTTCTTGAATTCTTCCATTTTTTTTTTTGTCTGTATTTTCCATGAATTTGTCTATTTTTTCCTCATTTTTGTCTGCTTTTTGTTTCAATTCTTGGATACTTCTGAATATTAGAGATTTGAATTCCCTATCAGTTATGTCTAGTGCCTCTTCTTCTACTGGAAGGTCATCTGGTGTTTTATTTTGGACGCCTACTGGGACCACCCTGTCCTGTTTTTATAAATGTTTTGATGTTGTCTGCTGTCTTTGGGGCATTCAGTGGTTATTTTCCTCGTTTACTGATTGTAGATTTGTTTGTTTCGTCCTGCTTTTTTGTTTTATTTGGTTATGTCTGAGCAGGCAGGCTGTGTGTTCTTTGTTGTTTGCTCGTCTGTGGGCACGATACTTTTCACCTCCTTCTCCAATGGGGAGAGTCACTCACTCAGGTATGGTACAACAGGGCAGGTCCAGCTGAAGGGGAGTTGCTGGGATGGGCTGTTTGTGGCATGTACCAGGGCTGACAGTGCGGACTGGGAATCAGTGCAGGGCAGGTTCCAGTAGGCCATGCCTATGCTGCTTGTGAGTGTGATGCTCAGCGCACGGTGCAGGTAGGCAGGAAAGAGGGAGTAGATTGTGATGTATGGAGCTAAGACGGGTATGGGAAAGAGGAGAGAGAGGAGAGAGTAACAGGAGCCAAAAACATACACACAAACAAAAAAAAGTGCTAAGGGAGCTTGCTTTTGGAGTGGAGAGATGACAGACTGAGAAATGCGGGAAAACAAAAAGAAAAAGGGTAAAAGAAAAAATGAATAAATTGAGAAACTGGAAATGAAGACAAAAAGGGAATAAGAGAGAGAACAAAACAAAGAAACAAAAAAACCCCAGAAACAAACGAACAAAACCAAAAACAAGAAAAAAGAAATGCCCTCAGGGATGTCCCTGTGCGTCTGCGCAGAGTAAGGGAGTAGCTTCCAAGCCGCGCGATACTGCCCGGCTAGAAGGGGCTCCCAAGCCGAGAAAAGAGAAAGAAAAACAAATCAGAGCAAACAAACAAAAAAGTCCCAGGGGGTCCCACCAACGTGGCAGCACAGGCCAGGAAGCAGTTTCACAGTGGAGCAGTGTTTCGCAGCCTTTCAGGAAGAAGCACAGATGGCACATGGAGCCAGGTATTTGAGAGAAAGGAGGGGGAGGTGGTGAGAGGTAATGAAGAAATCTAAAGAAGCGGAAAAAAGCAACCCCAGCAGCCAACAAAAGCCACTCAGGGAGCCAGCCAGTGCGGGCGGGTGGAATCCAAGCGAAACCAGGGTGAAGCTGGTGCTTCCCGGCCAAGAGACTGTGGCTGCAGGAAGCAGAGGAGACTAAGTGGGGGTGAAGAAGGGTGGGAGGTGGGAAAGCCTATATCACTGATTACCGGTTGTTTTGTCTCCTGCTGGAAGCTCCCTGAAGCTGCTTTCTCATACCCCCTTTTTGCTGATCTCTGACAGGAGTCCAAGATGGCGGATCCATACTGTGGTACCTGATAGGGGACCTCTGCTTGTATCTCTCCTTGCTCTCTATTCTCAGTCAGTTTCTTATTCCATTCAGTGCTTGGCTGAGTTCTTTACCTCTTCTTTTGATGCTTAGCGTTTCAAGACTGACACGTGACTCTGCTTGACTTAGTTTTTCTGATCTTTGCTGTGGAGGGACGACATGGTGCTTCTGACTATAGCACCATGTTGCCCGGAAGTCCGGGCATTGAATGTTTAAAGAATTCTTTATATCAGATCAAACTGACAACAGTAACTCTAAAGCACAGATGAGTAGCTTATGCAGTCATAAGTCTAAGTCAATGGTGGTGAAACAATATAGGAAGAGATAGCAGAATGGTGACACAACATGAAGAATGTAACCAATGTCACTGAACTGTATATAAAAAAATTGTTGGATGGGTATATGATCTGTACACATTTTTCACCAAAAATACAACAAATATTAAAAAAAAAAAAAGAGTAGAGTCGTTTAGATTAAGAGACAAAAGAAATATAAACCAAATGCAGTGTGGCCTGACTAGACTCTAAATAAACCAACTAAAAAACACTTTTTGCAACTACTGGGAAAACTTGAATATCGGCTAAATGTTATTTTGTTAGGGTTTGATAGATGAGGAAAATGTTCTTACTCTTAAGAGAGTCATATTAAGAAATGCAAATATAAATGACCAAAATCTAGATAGCCATAATATGCTATGCCACGATGATTAGTGAAAATTACTGTAGACCAGCGATTCTCAACCAGGAATGATTTTTGCTCCCCAGGGGCACTGGACAATGTTTGGTGACACTTTTGGTTGTCATACTAGGGGTGTGTGTGCCACTGGCATCTAATGAATAGAGGCCAGGGCTGCTACTCAACATCCTACAAGGTACAGAACAGTACCCCACAACAAAGAATTATTCAGCCAAAATGTCACAAGTGCCAAGGTGAGAAATCCTGCTATAAACAAATTACAAGAATGAAAATGAACTGAATGGACAGATAAATAAATACGTGATAAAGCAAATATTGCAAAACCTTAGCAACTGTAGAATCTGTGTGGTGGGTATACAGTGTTCACTGTACAATTCTTTCAACCTCTCTGTATGCTTGAAAACTTTTGTAATAAAATGTTAGAAAAAAAATATATTAAGTACCCTAATTATACATTTGGTAATCAAATTTTCGATATAGATAAACCTAAATCCTTACAATTTTTAAAAAAGTAAAATTAATATAATTTGAGGAATACCCAAGATACTCACTAACTCGCTCATGCAGAAGTAGGTAAGGATATTTCAGTATTTCAAGAAGAGGAACTCGAAGCTTATTTTCAAAGTCTTGGCCAGTAAAGTCAAACAAATGTGTTTCTCCGTTGTTGTCTACTATATATAATTCATCATCATCTCCAATTTCTGCTTTCATAGATTTTTCAAAGTGATTAATGAGACGTAAAGTTTCTAATTCCCACAAAACCTACAGAAAAGAAAAACGGGCAGTGTGTTTTATACCTTAGTATCAAGAAAACATACAAAACACGATTATCTTTCTAGAAAGCCTTTTCCTAAGAATAAAAATTTAGAAGTTTAAAGATATACTACACATCATGTATTGAATTTATTTAAAGAAAATAGTCACTAAACATGGCCACTTTTATGAGATTAAACAGAAATGTTTAAAACTTCTTTGGCACATTTTTGCTATAAATTTCATAACATTCCTACCAACTATATTCAAAAGGAAATGAGAAGCTAGAGCTTCTTTGTCAAAGGCATGAACCAGGCCTTTTATGCTTTGCTCTTCCATGTTCTAGCCATAGTACCTATCTCAAAACATCAGCTTTAACATGAAGACACTGGCTAGCTTCATAATTAGGAAACTATAAATGCCAAGTTTTCTCAATATGAATTCATAACTAATCAACCCCTCTTCCTCTAAATACTACACATCTCAATGATCTGTGTTATGTTTTTGCATTAAATAAACGTAATAAACCAAACTCTCAGGCATGTATCTAGAATTCTTTCACCTTGCCTACTATGACTGAAAACACTTAGAGTTTTATACCATTTACTAGTTAAAAAATGAAGGAAAAAAAAAGAACTATTAACCAATAATGAAAATAACCAAGCCATTCAGATATGTCAAGTATACTGACTTTAAATAAAAAACCAAAACTGTATATTATCAAATAAGTTACTGGGAAAAAAAAAAAAAATCCCCACACATAATTTTTCATAAAACTGATTTTATTCCACAATGATTAATGGATCATAAAATTCTCTTATAGGTTTCAATTCAATTCTATTAGTAAGTGTTTACTCAGTACCTACTAGGTCCCAGTCAATGGGCAGGGTAGTGGAAGGGCAACTATGTTAGCCTTCAGAGTTTAAATCATATCATCATGTCCTTGAATGCTTCTAATAGAATTTAAACTTATTCTCTTCCTAGTTATCAAGCTCCTAAAAATATTGCCCATCTAATCTAAATTACCTCATGCAAGAATGGCAATTCATCTCTTGCTTTATGGTATTCAGCCACACACTCTAAGCAGTAGCAGAGGTCTTCATCAGCTGTTTGAAATTCACTGGTGTTGGTCCTGGCTGCATAGCGCTTTAGGAAGTCAATGGTGGAACCACCACCTGGTGTACACCAACAACATGTGCTCATTCTGTACCTATATTCAGAAAGGAAGACAGCTAAAGACTAAAGAAAAATTTTAAAAAATCTCAGGCCTAGTCTGTGTGATGAATAGGTACACTTCCTACCAGTGGGCCCTGATCTTCAACTTAAAAAATGTCCCTCCACCACAGCCAGAACATTTTGCTGACTAGCGTAACAAGGACTGACTAAACTCAGATCTGTGCCTACTCTTAAAAATCTTATCTTTGACACATGAAAAATATAGAGAAATGAAATGAAAGCACTTTGTTGGTAATAAATACCATAAGGCAATATACAGTTGTGCTACAAAGGAGGTTCAAAACTATGTAGTACTGATGGACAGAATTATCAACATGTTTTCAAAGTACAGATTTTGGAGCGTTCTAGTGATGTACTGGATCCAGACAAAAGGTCAGGAAACCTTTCACATTCCCAAAGGCTATGTTCCAGAAATCCTGGAAATAAAAAAATACATAAATACAAACCTGTACCAATAACAAAAATCCATATAGAAAAGGACTTTCTCTTCATTAGAAAGTATACATACATGACTATGCATGTGTATGTGTGAATCACTGACCACAACTCACTGCTCTTTAATGCACTGTAAACTCTAACAAGTTACAAATGTTAACAACTTATTGCTACTAAGGTTGACTGCCTTCAATTTAAGATAATTTGTTTTTATACCAGAGCCTCCATCACCCAGTGAAATGGCTAAAATGAAATAATATTCCAAGTCCTAGCAATCTCAAAGACAGCAAAGTAGCAAGAGGGAACCAGAAAGCAAGAGAAAGTCCAAGGAACCATATCTGTCAAAGGTCTGAATGAAGATACATGGGGCAGATTTATCAGAACTGCACAGCACATGAAACTGAAAGGATTAGTAAGTAGGATAGAGACCAGATTCCAAAGAGATCTCCATAGATGAACTCCAATAAGCTGTAACAAAAATAAGCTAAGAACCTATAGTTTTATCCCTAACGAAACGCGTGTAGAAAGCTGATAGAAAGGTCGCTGTTAGTAAACAGTGTATTGTGCCCAAACAAAAAGCAAATGTCTGCACTGATAAAAATAAAGAAAAGTTTAGGTCAGGGAAGATACCAGATGAGCCTAGAATATCTTGTAGTGTCAGAAAGTAAGGAAGTGCTTATACTACAAAAAAACGGGAACATGTCAAAGGGACACTGGAGCTACACAAACAACTTCAAATACAAAAATCAGCACAAAGTCAATTCCTATGAGGCGGAGGTCAACTATATCCCAGATTTCTACATTCTCCAAGCTGCTGCACCACTCCATCTCTGACACTGGCCATTCTCCTTCCCTCGTTTGGGTTTGGTAATTCCTTGCAATGTCTCACAGAACTCACGAATTGGACTTAACAGTTAAGTGGTGTATTAACGAAGTAACAGGGTACAACTGAGGATCAGGATTAAAAGGTTACAAATCAGGATCGTCATCAGGAAGCACACAGAGTGTCCCTTCTTCAGTGCAGGATAACTCTCTCAGCAGTGCAGTCCTCCCCTTGGTCCCCTCAGGACAGGCTCCTCTTGGTCCCTAAGAATAGGCTCTTCTTGGCCCTGCTGTCTGTCACTGCCAACTGTGCCGCTGGGCCCCTTCCATGCCCATTGCTACCGGCTCTCTCCCAAACCTGTTGCTGCTGGCTGTGCCACAGGGCCCCTTCTGAGCCTCTTGCTGTCTTCAATGTTATACCCCTTGACCCCTGTTACGGTTCTTTTGGGAAGTTCCTTACCTCCTCTCTCTGCTTCTTCTCTCTTCCTTCTGCTTCTGTCTCAAAAACCTCTGTGGGGCTGACTGCTTAAATATGCAACTCCTTGCCAATTTCAAGGCACGGCCTCTTCCGGCGCGGCCACAAACAGACCAAACCCCTCTTGCGAGGCCACAGATACTTCATTTGCATAGTAGGCTATAGTCACTTCATTTGCATAGTATACTGACCAATCACTGCAAGGTGTATATCAATCACAGGGCAGGCTGTAGCCCAGGGCCAGACAAAATGTATTAAACCAAATTGTTTACAGCTTACCCAGTAAATTCAATCAACCTAGCAAAAGTAATAGACCCTCTAGGGTAGAAAACTAGGGCAAAGGTAACTCCTCAGGGCTTAGGGGGAAGATCTCTAAAGATGTTTCTCCAAAGAACCAAGGCAAAAGGCCACATAAAAGAACTCATTTCACCACAGGAGACAACCTGTAAGAGCTCCCAGTAGCCAAAGCTGAAATAATGTGAGCAAGAAAATAATGTAAGTATAACCTCAAGTATAAAATACACAAGAATCCATACTGATATAAATGATTGAATAAAAAAATGGGAAGAAGTGACAAATCTTCCTCACAGAAGAATTAAAAATAACAATACGTAGTTACTCCCTGTTTCAGGAGGTGAGGCTTAATTCCACCTCCTGAGTGTGAGCTGGATTAGTGAGAACCACTTTCAAAGAAAACTGTGGAAAAAGAAAAACAGTCGCTTTACAATGGAGAAGTCTGGCAAACCTGATCAAGGTTAACGTCACCAGTGATAAGTCATACTGATAGCCTCGCCCCCGCCATACACACACATAATGTCATGAGAAAGGAATTTCAACTCCAGGGTTGTAGTTGCTGTTGCGGAGATTTCTACTTATAGCCACCCCATAATCCCAGTCTAATCATGAGAAAAACATCAGAAAAACCAAGTTAAGTATTATCTAAACAAACAACTATTAGCTAGTCTGCAACAACAAAAGGTAGAAATTCACACCAAGTGGAATCAAGGAAAGTGTTCATTCATATGAAAATACTGATTGGGTATTGAGGCAAGAAAATTATCTAACAGATCTGATATTGACCTTAAATTAACTATCCAATATATGTAAAACATCACCCTAATGGAGGAAAAAAGTCACGAAGTCAACTGTTAAATTATAAATTTATTTCATAAACTTAACAGACCTAACATTCATGCACTCTCAACAGGGTCATATCACCCTTAAGGGGATGAATATCAGTTTGTGGCTGTCAAAAAAGTCCTCATCTTTAGGTAGCACAGATACCTGTGGTATTAAAATTTCATGTGAGAGGCAATTAGGAAAAGATGTCTAAAAAGTTTCTTTGCAGGGAGGAAGAGGGGACAATACAAAGTTAAGAAACCTAACCCAAGTCACTGAATATTTGGGTATGGAAACTTGGCAATATAAGGTTTCTGAACACATACCCCCCAAAATTGAGACTGCATAATCTTTGCTAATGGGAAATCAGTAACACATTGACAGAAATTATATTTTGCTGCAAGGCTTTGTAGCATAATACTACCTCCTAAAAGTAATGAATTTTTTTTTTAAACTTTAATGCTTTAATTTCTTCTTATACCCATGATGAAATAATTACATATAAATGCGTTTAAGTAAAATAAGATACACGTATTTGCTTTGTGAATTGAATTTTTTAATTTTTTAAATATTACTTTTATACTTTCCTCATGCATCTAAAAAGAATTTGGGGTTAGCTTTCAACATTGTTACATACATACAAAATGACATTTAAGAGAGATTTAAAAAAAGAGAGAAATCAAAACGTATTTAGACTTTCACTAAACCCTAAATTAGGAACTTTTTGAAAAGCAGAGCAAAGAGAATAGCCATGATGAGTTACAAAGTTTTCATGTGAACAAAAGTATGCAAGTTCAGCTGGAGAGCCCAGCTCTTTCCTGGCACTAATTCTACTTCAATTACATTTCAGTAATGTCTGTTGTGTGCAAGTGTGCTATAGACTAGAGAACAGAGAATAACATAACAGATAAGGTCTTCACTGTGTTTTTGTAGAATATAAAATTATGTATTCAAAGAGAATTTCTTATACTTGAAACATCAATATAACACCAGGGAGTTTACAGAATTCACATAAGCTGTTTTTTCCAGTGATCTAAGTCAATGTAGGGAGTGAACATAGAAGACCTAAGAACAGAAAGTTAAATATCATGGAGATTTCTCAAACATCATTTGTTTCAAGCATGATAGCATGATTTTGGTGGATAACAGTTTGCAGTCCATTTAAACTTTTAAAACTGAGTTAATGGAACTGAAGCTATTTCTGGAGATCACCTTTCAGCCAATAATAGATTGGCTTATAAAATAAACAGTATCACCAATGAGTAACATGCTCCCTTAAACATGAGACCAATCAACATTTACCCAAAAGCGAAAATGAGAAAGCCAGAAGGGAAGGGAATCTAGAAACAGAACAAACAGAATGGAAACAATTAAAATGTTAACACATTGTGAAAACCGTTAACCAATGACATGAAACAACATTCATAAAAAGTGTTAAATGGGAACCTAATTTGCTGTGTAAACTTTCCCCTACAATAAAATTTTTAAAAAATAAACTTAATTAAGGGACTGAAGTGCAAAGTGCGGTGTACTTCAAAGTAATAGCAGACAGAAAAAAAAAAAGAAAAACCTTCTACTAAGAAAATTAAGGAGCCTGCTTTTCATCTTATGCAAAAAGAGAGGTAGCCTACTTCCACACCCCAGAAAGCAGGACTAAATTTTCTCAAAGTAGATGGGAGTTATTGCAGTGGAACAGGTAAGTGCTATGGAATCTACAAAATAGAGGACACTGCTGTACAACATGTCAACAACAGAAATGTATGCTTCTATGATTCTTCTCAACAGGCCATAACGAGGTTATGTTCCCAAATCTAAAATCGTCACTTGCCTGATGGCTAAGACCAAGAAATCTCAACAGGGTCGATTTTTAATTTTCCTTCAGGGGAAACATTACTGCTTATCAACAACCATGAATCCTGTTTTTGAAAAACTCTTAAGTTCTTCTTGAAGTCTGTTTTAATTTCATCCAATTTTAGCTGCTTGGACTCTTTACTGAACCACGCAAAATTAGGTTGTCCAAGCAATCCTTAAGCTGCAGGACAGAAAATAAAAACCACTCCCGAGCAGGAAAAAGAGTGTCAACAATATAGTATGCTTCATCAGAGGCGTAGGCTATAACTTTTCATACTTATCCTTGGGATATCATTTCTCAATATTAGCCAGCCAGAAATTTCAAATATCACTTTCCTTTATCCTTTCCAGCTAAGCTTCTTGAAACAATAATATAGATTTACCATCACCTACTTCATCTCCTTTGCACTTTGGATTCTACTCTTGTACTCCACTGAAAGTTTTCAAAAAAGTCCCTGATAATTTCTATATTATCAAATCCAATAGGTTCTTTACTTGACCCCTCTAAAGCATATGAAGATACTGACCACACTTTCCTTAGCTAACACACAGTTCTCCTGCCGTTTTTTCCCCTCAGTCTCCTTTGTAATTGCTTCATCCTCTGTTCGCCTCCTAAATACCAAAGTTCCCAAAGGCTTGTCCTCAGGACTTTTCCTTCTTCAATCCTCTCCTTCCGAGGTGACCTAATTCAAAAAACTGCTTCAACTACCACCTACACTGAAGCTTCCCAAAGACTGAGAACTTATGTAAAACTCTTAATGCAATACTTAACTATGTTCCAGCTACTCAATGAGTGATAGCCTAGACCTTTCTCACAAACTCCAGACACATATATTCAATATCCAACTGCATACAGTGTATCTGTACTCACATCTCAAAGCAAACACGACTAGAAGTCTTTAACTTAAATCTGTCATTAGTCCTGTATTTCCTATATTGATGGCATTATCATCCATTCAGTTTTTAAACCAGTAACCTGGGAATTATCCTATACCACCCTCCCTTTAGGAGCCCTGGTGGCGCAGAGGGTAAAGTGATCGAGGGCTACTGGAAAGGTCAGCAGTTTGAAGCGACCAGCAGTTCCACAGGAGAAAATGTGGCAGTCTGCTTCCATAAAGATTTACAGCCTTGGAAATCCTATAGGGTTGCTATGAGTCGGAAACGACTCGACAGCAATGGGTTTGGTTTATTTATTTATTTATTTATTGGTTTTTTTATCCTCTCTTCGTTCCCATCTCTAAGTTCCAAGGAGTCTTGATAGCATAGTGGTTAAGAACTCAGCTGCTAACCAAAAGTTTGGCAGTTCAAATCCAGAAGCCGCTCCTTGGAAACTTCATGGGGCAGTTCTATTCTGTCCTATAGGGTCGCTATGAGTCGGAATCGACTTGACAGCAACGGGTTTGGATCCTCCCTTTAGGATCCCTGATGGTGCAGTGGGTAAAGTGATTGACTGCTAACCAAAAGGTTGGCAGTTTGAAACCACCAATAGCTCCACAGGAGAAAGATATGGCAGTCTGCTTCTGTAAAGATTTACAGCCTTGAAAACTATGCGGTCGCTATGAGTTGGAATCAACTTGATGGCAGTAGGTTTGTTTTTTCTGGTTTTTTTAACCTCCCTTCACTCCCATTTCTATGAGTTCCGTGGAGTCTATCTCCTTAATTACACCTATACTTTCTTTCAGTCTAACTACATTTTCATTATTTGCCTGGATTACTATCTAATCTGGAAGCCTACCTGATCTCTTTTTTGATCCTCACTACCAATTCTTCCTCCTAAATACTGTATTATCAATTGAATTGTGTCCCCTAAAAATATGTGTCAACGTTGCTAGTCCATGATTCCTAGTATTGTGTGATTGTCCACCATTTTGTCACCTGATGTGATTTACCTACATGCTGTAAATCCTTCCTCTAGGATTAGCAGCAGTTTTGTTAATGAGGCAGGACTCAATCTACAAGATTAGGTTGCATCTTAAATCAATCTCTTTTAAGATGTGAAAGAGAGAGGCAAGCACAGAGACATGGAGGACCTCATACCACCAAGAAATAAGAGCCAGGAGTGCATCTAAAGGTGCATCTAAAGGATGCAGGGTCCCTGTGCTGAAAAGTTCGACTGGGGAAGACTGATGACAAGGACCTTCCCCCAGAGCTGACAGAGACAGAAAGCCTTTCCCTGGAGCCAGCACCCAGAATTCACACTTCCAGCCTTCTAGACTGTGAAACAATAAATCTGTTCATTCTGGCCATTCACTTGTAATATTTGTTATAGCAGCACTAGATAACCAGAACATACTATCAGAGTTCAAAGCACAAAGGACTCCTCCACAATTTCGGGATAAAATTCAAACTTTTCAGCTCAACACACAGGCCCTCCATAATCTGGCTTCAGCACCATCTCTTGTCATTTTCCCACATTTACCTCCCCTCACTTGTTCTTTCTAAAATTCTTCATGATATTTGGCATTCCCTGTATGGTTGCTACGAGTCGGGGCGAAGGCAACAGGTTTGTTTTTTTTTTTTTTTTTTTTGACTTTATGGAAGCTCTTCTATCTGCCTTGAACACCCACCCATCTTCCATATCTCTGCCTGGTTCTTCACCCTGAAGGCACATCAGAATCACAAATCCTACTGATAAAACTCAGATTAATTTGAAAGAACTCCACCAGTGATTCTAATAGAAAGCCAGGTTTGAAAAGCAGAGTGTCATGATGTCTGGAGGACTTGTCTGACCCATCCTCTCCCTTCCAGTTTGTCTTTGAGGACCCTCTTCTCTATCCCTTCAGGACTCTGAACATGTTTTCATCATTGTACTTACCATGTTGATCCGAACTGCTGTTTATCTGTTTTCCACCCAACTGCCCCATGCTCACCAATTTTGAGTGTGTTAGGGCAAAGATCTATATATCTAACTCCATTGCTTAGAACATACTAAGTGACCAAAAAATGTCTTAAATGTTCATTTAAATAATACTTACCTGGGCAAATGGCCTACAGCAAAGTGATCCTGTCAGCCAAGATTCCTGGGCTTATCTGTGAATGGATGAGGCTTTGCATTCATATATACCCAAACTCTGGCCCCAAAAGAACATTTCTGAAATAAGAAAGGGAACAACCCTGTATATTTATAAAGCGGTTTTTATGCTCCTTATCTCATCTGTGCCTCACATGAACTTTACAGAGACAGACATTCCCATTTGATAAGGAAGCTCAAGCTCAGAGACGTCAGGCAACTTACTCATAGACACACACATAATAAATGAAGGGTGAAACTGTGATTTTGACTCCTAGTCCCGGTCCCACATTTGCTCCTAAGACAGCTAAGCACTTCGTCAAAAACGCCCCCAAATTAGCAAGGACAGATAACTTCAGCCCTAGTATCATCGTTAACTAACTCATTTCTGTCATCCTAAATAGCAAAGTCCTCCTCATCATCATCGTGGGGTTCTTTTCCCTTAAAGCAGACACGCCCACTTCACACTGGGTCCTGGCAAGTCTTTGGTACGTCCATCGCTGCTGGAAATGGCGAGGGCAGACAAAACCCCTCAGGCGTGCTGTCAACGCTCCATCCCCTTCAGATGGGGCAGAGAGAGCTCAGGTGGCCATTCGTGATCAGCTTACTCTCCAAAGGGAGAGACCTACAAGCAGGAGGAAGGCGGGGCGTCGAGGGAACAGAGATTTAATTTTTAAGAGACCCCGACCAATCCTCCTACTCACCCGCAGGAAACCTACGCAGTGCCGAAACCAAAAAGAAGTAACGTGAGACCGCGGTGTAGATTCGCAGAACTGACAGGAAGGGAAGTGGGTCCCAACGTCCGGAAGCCCTAAGAGCAACTGGCACAGAGGGAGGCGACCCACCATACGCCGAAGAGTGCTCCTACCTCAGGCGCAGCGACCCGCACTGGGAAGCAGCGGGGTTCGCGTCGCCCCTCCCCCACCCTCCAGGGCCTCACGCGCCGCGACGGTTACTCGCCGCGCGCGTGCCCCCACGCGACCAGCCCACGGCCGCGTGCCTGCAGTTCTCTTCACCCCGTTAGGCCTCACGTCGGCTGCTAGCCTACCTCCATGCCTCCGCTACACAGTCCGTAAGTGGCGGAAGTCCAGTCCCGCCGACCTAAGCGCCTCTGATGCAACCCAGCCTCCGTCCGCACTCGACAACCCAATCCGCGGTAGCCGCGAGCAAAAGCTCCGCCCCCTCCGCCAAGACGGCGGTCTACAGGCCCCGCCCCAGCCGCTTTTTGCTTGTTTTGGTGCGTCGTGAGGCGGGACATGCAAAGAGGCAACGGGGCTCCCCCTAGAGGGTGGGACGTGGACGTCACTTCCGGCCCGCTGGGGCACGGCCAATCAGGAGCATACGGGTGTGGAAAGTTCGCCTGTGATCAGTGAAGCGGTCCCGCCTAGGTGTATGGGCGGTTCCACAAGGGGGGAAGTTTAGCGCCTGCTGTTTTCCGTTTTCGATTCTCAGCTTTTGAGATTTTTTTTTTTTTTTCCTTTTTTCAAAGCCTCGGGAGTTTCAGTTTCAGTGTGTGTTACGGATAGCGAATGAGTTGTTCTTTTCTCTTTAAAAACTTAAAATATATGTAATCAATATGTAATTTAGGGGAATATATAAATACAACCGAACCCGTTGCCTGAGTCGATTTTCAGACTCATACCCTATCGCACAGAGTAGAACTGCCCCATAGGGTTTCCAAGGAGCGGCTGGTGGATTCGAACTGCCGACCTTTTACCAGCCGTAGCGCTTAACCACTGCGCCACCAGGGCTCCATATATATATGTGTGTGTGTGTGTATGTATATGTATATATATGTATATGTATATATGTGTATTTATGTGTATATATATGTATATATGTGTATATATGTATATACGTATATATATAGTATTACCAAAAATGGATACATCGGACAATGTAAAGAATACAAACAATACAGAATACGACAAAGATTTTTAAAAATATATTGGAAAAGCTACTCATTTTTCTTAATGCGTACAATGTGCTATCTACTGATCTTGATGAGGAATAACTACTAGCTTATAGTTAGAGGAGACAAACAAAATAATAAGTGAAAAGAAGAGGCTGAGATGGGTGCGATTTAGATAGGTTGGTCTGGGAAGGTCTTAAGAAGGAGAACCTTAAACGGAGGGTGAGACAGACCAAGCAAGCCAAACAAGAATGGAGAGCAGAAGTCATGGTGAAGGAGCATTTCAGTAAGGGGGCGTGGCTTATTTGAAGGCCTTGATGGCCCTTATGAGAATTTAGCGTTTCACGCAGTAGCAGTAGTTGAAGTTGGACCGCGAGGCAAGGACTTTTTTTTTTTCTTCTCGTTTCCGGTTGTTATCCACTCTCTCAAATGTTTCAGCCAAATACAGATGAACCTGTTTCAAACTACACTGTGTTATAAATTGTGTATATATCCTTTTAACAATAATACTTTTATATAATACATATTTAAAATAAGGGTCTGGATGGCTATTGAAAAATTTTAACCCAAAGAGATAAACAAGGTAATAAAAATCACCTGAGATAACCATGGTTAACATTTTGACGTATATATCCTTGAAGAATTTTTAAATATATTTAGGTGTATATTTCTTAAATTGATTTTATTAAAGTAGATATGAAAGAATATTTGTAAATGCCAACCTACTCATCACAGTGTAAGAAACACTACCCTGAACTCTGAACAGAGTGACTTATCCATTAGACACAGTAGCTCAGAACCTAGAGCCTACGATACTTTTTAAGGGCATGTGAAATTATTTTAATCTCATAAAATCAAACGAAAAAAATGAACTTTTAGATTGAAGAAAATATTTCAACATACAATATTAATACATATGTCTTTAACACAGTTATATATATTTTTTATTGTACTTTAAATGAAAGTTTACAGTTAAAGTTAGTTTCTCATACAAAAATTTATACACCTGGTTGCTCTCCCTATAATGTGACAGCACACTCCTCCTTTCCATCCCAAATTTCCCGTGTCCATTCACCCAGCTCCTGTCCCTTTTTGCCTTCTCATCTCACCTCCGGACAGAAGCTGCCCATTTAGTCTCATGTATCTACTTGAGCTAAGAAGCACACTCTTCACGAGTATCATTTTATTTCTTATAGTCCAGTCTAATCTTTGTCTCAAGAGGTGGCTTTGGGAATGGTTTTGGGCTAACAGAGAGTCCCAGGGCCATGTCTTCTGGCTCCTTCCCATCTCAGTCAGGCCATTGAGTCTGGTCTTTTTACGTGAATTTGAGTTCTGCACCCCACTTTTCTCCTGCTCCATCAGGGAAACTCTGTTGTGTTCCTTGTCAGGGCAGTCATTGGTGGTAGCAGGGCACCATCTAGATCTTCTGGTCTCAGGCTGACGGAGTCTCTGGTTTATGTGGCCCTTTCTGTCTCTTGGGCTAATATTTTTGTTGTGTCTTTGGTGTTCTTCATTCTCCTTTGCTCCAGGTGGGTTGGGACCGATTGATGCATCTTAGATGGCCGCTAACTAGCTTTTAAGACCCCAGATGCCACACACCAAAGTGAGATGCAGAATATTTTCTCAGTAAACTTTGTTATGCCAGTTGACCTAGATGTCCCCTGAAACCATAGTCCCCAGACCCCTGCCCCTGCTACTCTGTCCCTTGAAGTATTTGCTTGTATTCAGGAAACTTCTTAGCTTTTGATTTAGTCCAGTTGTGCTGAATTCCCCTGTATTTGTGTGTTGTCCTTCCCTTCACCTAAGATAATTCTTGTCTACTGTCTAGTTAGTGAAAATGTCCCTCTCCCTCCCTCCCCACCCTCGTAACCATCAAAGAAGATTTTCTCCTGTGTTTAGACCTTGAGTTCTTACAATAGTGGTCTCATACAATAGTTGTCCTTTTGCAACTAAGTTCACTCAGCATAATGCCTTCCAGCTTCCTCCATGTTATGTTTCACGGATTCATCGTTGTTCTTTATTGTGTAGTATTGCATTGTGTGACTATACCATAATTTGTTTATCCATTGGTCTGTTGATGGGCACCTAAGTTGTTTCCATCTTTTTGCTGTTGTAAACAGTGCTGCAATGAACATGGGTGTGCATATATCTATACGTGTGATGGCTCTTATTTCTCTAGGATATAGTCCAAGGAGGGGGATAGCTGGATCGTATGGTACTTCTATTTCTAGCTTTTTAAGGAAGTGCCAAATCGATTTCCAAAGTGGTTGTACCATTTTACATTCCCACCAACAGTGTATAAGTGTTGCAGTCTCTCCACAACCTTTCCAATGAAAACTGATATTTATTTGGAATGAATAACACAAATTATAAATATTTTAAGACTGACAAAACCCACAAACATAAAAAATCCAGAAAAATAATATTTAAACTGCCTGGCACAACTCTATAAAAGTTATATATTTTGGCTGCATACACTCTAATTACCACTTCATATAACAATAAGATTGTAAGATAATTTTCTATACAGAGAGTAGAATGTTCAGTCTTTTTCCTAGCAAGGTTGATAAAATATTATTAACAGTGTGGAAAAGTTTCGATTTAATGATTTATTTTGATACTTTTATGTAAATTTTTAGGATTGTGATCAAATATAAGAAAAATTTTATCAAGTTTCTTTCATATACGAGCTATCAGATTTCAAAGCACTTCAAATGCTCTGGTGTAATGACTGAACCTAAATACTCTAAATTGAGGACACAATTACCAGGTTATCGGAGATGACCGTGTTTTTAGATATACAAGGCTAAGTCAGAAAGTACTGCTACTAGGGTTCCAGTTCATACATGCACAGATTTATTCCAAACAAAACGTGTTTAAGCAAATCTCTGAGATCAGTGGATGGCTGCAGACAAGTTCTCTCAATAATGTACTTTTCTTAGTCTTGTTAGGGTGCCTTAAAAAAAAAGGATACTTTTTGTGCCATGGAAAAAACGATTTTGCGGTCAGGGCTAATATTAAATTTTTACCAAAACTCAAGTGGACATCTTCCCAAATCATTGAAGCTTTGCAACAAGTTTATGGGAATGGTGCCCCACATAAAACAACAGTTTTTGGATGGATCAAGCGTTTTAAGGAAGGTCGGGAAGACCTCAAAAATGAGCCAAGAGAGGGAAGACCACTTGGAAGGCTATGGCAACTGTTTTTGTGGGATTCCGAAGGGGTAATCTTGATAGATTTTCTTGACGGACACAGGATGATCACAGGAGCTTATTATGAAGAAGTTTTAAGACAATTAAAAACTGCATTGGTGAGAAAAAGACCAGGAAGATTGGGCCAAGGAACTTTTTCCAGCACGACAATGCACCTGCTCATTCTTCAAGGGTAGCAAGAGCTGGCCTACAAGAACTCCATTGGGAAACCTTACCCCATCCACCCTATGGCCCTGATCTTGCCCGTTTAGACTTTTTGTTCCTAAAACTCAAAGAACATTTAAAAGGAACACAATCTGAGTCCCTCGAGGAGGCCAAAATTACCGTTTTGACATGGTGTAAATCAAAGAGCACAGAATTCTTCGGGGCAGGGTTAGGGAGAGGAAACACCACCTTCAGAAGTGTATAGACCTAGTTGGAGGATATGTCAAGAAACAGTAGCTTCACATTTTGATATTTTTGTTTAATAAAGGTTTTTATGATATTGTAGCAATACTTTTTGACTTACCCTCACATATTGTGAATTTTATATAATGGTATTTTGTGTCAAAATAAATTTCATTATTTTTTCCAATTTGATCATGTGACTCATTCTTCTTCATTATTTTGAACAATCCAAGAGCCTATTACTCATTAGCCTATTACTCAAATGGATCTCTTCTTCTTAATGAATTACTGAATTTTTTGTTATAATAATTTCTATTGATTTCATCATTGTTAATCTTCACTTTTGTTTCATATTCCTATATATCTTATTTTTTTAACTCTCTATATAATTTGTATACAATCATATAAGATCAAATGCACAGATTTTAAATGTATGGTTTGATGAGTTTTAAAACTCTGTACTTTTCATTTCAAATAACCATCTCCAATCCATATATAAGACATTTTCTTCATCCCAGAAAGTGCCGTTGTGTCATTTTGCAGACAGTCTCCCCTCCCACACTCACTCAATGGAACCGCAGACCTGATTTCTATCACCGTAGATTCATTTAGCCTGTTCTAGAAATCTATATATCAGTGGAATTATACATTATGTACTCTTTTGTGTCTGGCTTCTTTCATTCAACATAATGTCTGTGAGATTCATATACATTGTTGCATGTATCAGCAGTTCATTTTTATTGTGGAATAGTGTTTCATTAAGAAGAAAGAAAACAAAAGTGGATGTCAGAAGAGACTCTGAAACTTGCTCTTTAACGTAGAGTAGGTAAAGCGAACGGAAGAAATGATGAAGTAAAAGAGCTGAACATAAGATTTCAAAGGGCATCTCGAGAAGACACAGTAAAGTATTATAAAGAAATGTGCAAAGATCTGGAGTTAGCAAACAAAAAGGGAAGAACATGCTCGGCATTTCTCAAGTTGAAAGAACTGAAGAAAAAATTCAAGCCTTGAGTTGCAATTTTGAAGGGTTCTATGGGCAAAATATTGAACGACACAGGAAGCATCAAAAAAAGATGGAAGGCCCACTTTTCAAACAAAGATTAGACAGGCCTATAAAGCAAACGGTTAACACACATGAAGAAAGTACTTCTTGGTTCACTCAAATATATGAGACCAAATGGGCAACTCCAGCCCAAAGGCAGGACAAGGGAGGAAGGGACAAGAACTGGACAAATGGACATAGGGAACTGGGGATGAAAGAAGGAAGAGTGTTGCCACATTCTGGGGATTGCAACCAATGTCACAAAACAATGTGTGTATACATTTTTGAATAAGAAACTAACTTGAACTGTAACTTTCACCTAAAGCACAATAAAATAAAAATAAAAAGATGGTGGAAGGAATAGACAGAGTCACTGCACCAAAAAGAATTGGTTGACATTCAACCATTTCAGCAGGTAGCATATGATCAAGAACCGATAGATTGGGGAAGAAGTCCAAGCTGCACTGAAGGCATTGGTGAAAAACAAGGGTCCAAGAATTGACAGAATACCAGTTGAGATGTTTCAACACATGGGTACAATGCTGGAGGTGCTCACTTGTCTATGCCAAGAAATTTGGAAGACAGCTGCCTGGCCAACCACCTGCAAGAGATCCATATTTGTGCCCATTTCGAAGAAAGGTGATCCAACAGATCGCTGAAACTATCGTACAATATCATTAATATCACATGCAAGTAAAATTTTGCTGAAGATCATTCAAAAGCGGGTGCAGCAGTACATCAACAAGGAACTGCTAGAAATTGAAGGCAGATTCAGA
Organism: Dugong dugon; assembly: GCA_030035585.1. NCBI lineage: Eukaryota > Metazoa > Chordata > Mammalia > Sirenia > Dugongidae > Dugong > Dugong dugon. The sequence goes on from CM057471.1 coordinate 77,005,023, forward strand.
AGAGGATGTGGAATGAGGGATGTCATTGCTGATATCAGATGGATCTTGATCAAAAGCAGAGAATACGAGGAAGATGTTTACTTGTGTTTTATTGACTATGCAAAGGAATTTGTGTGGATCATAACAAATTATGGATAACATTTCAGAGAATGGGAATTCCAGAACACTTAATTGTGCTCATGCAGAACCTGTACATAGACCAAGAGGGAGTCGTTAGAACAGAACAAGGGGTTACTGCATTGTTTAAAATCAGGAAAGGCATGTGTCAGGGTTGCTATCCTTACACCATACTTATTCAATCTTGGATTGTATGCTGAGCAAATAATCCAAGAAGCTGGACAATATGAAGAAGAACATGGCATCAGGATTGGAGGAAGACTCAGTAACAACCTGCAATATGCAGATGACACAACTTGGATTGCTGAAAGTGAAGAGGCCTTGAAGCGCTTATTGATGAAGATCAAGGACTGCAGCCTTTGGTATGGACTGCACCTCAACATAAAGAAAAAAAAAGTCCTCAAACTGGACCGATAAGCAACAACATGGTAAACGGAGAAAATATTGAAGTTGTCAAGGATTTCATTTTACTTGGATCCACAATCAACGCCCATGGAAGCAGCAGTCAAGAAATCAAACAACGTATTGCACTGGGAAAATCTGCTGCAAAAGACCTCTTTAAAGTGTTGAAAAGCAAAGACGTCACTTTGAGGACCAAGCTAAGCCACGATATTTTCAGTCACTTCATATGCATGCGAAAGTTGGACAATTAATAAGGAAGAATGAAGAAGAATTGATGCCTTTGAATCATGATGTTGGCAAAGAATATTGAATATACCGTGAACTTCCAGAAGAACAAACAAGTCTGTCTCGGAACAAGTACAGCCTGAGTGCTCCTTAGAAGCATGTACTTTGGACATGTTATCAGGAGGGACCAGTCCACGGAGGACATCATGCTTGGTAAGGTACAGGGTAAGTGAAAAAGAGGAAGACTGTCAACAAGATAGATTGACACAGTGGCTTCCAACAATGGGCTCAAACGTAGCAACGATTGTGAGTATGGCACAGGACCAAGCAGTGTTTCTTTCTGCTGTGCATAGGGTCGCTATGTACAACAACATTTCCTTAAATGAATATACCACAATTTGTTTATCCATTCGTCTATTGATGAATGTTTGGGTTGTTTCAAATTTTGGGCTATTATAAATAAATTCGTTATAAACATTCATGTACAGGTCTTTTTATGGACATATGTTTTCATTTTACTTGGATTAACACCCAGGAGTGGAACTGCTGGCATATTAGAAGTGAGGATGGTGAGACTTCGGCTCGCTTACTTCAGGCATGTCATCAGGAAAGACCAGTTACTAGAAAAGGAAATCAACGTGTGGTAAAGCAGAGGATCAGTGAAAATGAGGGAAATCCTCAATGAGATGGATTGACACAATGGCTGCAACAATGGACTCAAACACACAAATGATCATGAAGATGGCATAGGACCAGACAATGTTTCAGTCTACAGTGAAACCTAGGAGAGCTGGAACTTGACAAGACTGCCTTGTTTTTCCAGGTCTCACAAGTTTTCTGCCTTTGACACGGTGCAGTCTTACCACTTTTCTATTGCTCTCTTTTAGTGGACAATATTTGAGTTTTCCTTCTCTGACAGGTTTCCTTCCACCTTACACAGGCTCCGGCTTTTGCAGGTTTTACTGTATTATATATAAAATCACCATGAGTGAGAGCCAACTTGATGTCAACTAACAACATGTATAACCTTATAAGAAATTACCAAACCAGTTTCAAAAGTGGTTTTACCATTTTACATTCCCACCAGCAAATGTATGAAAGTTCCACTTGCTCCACAACCTCGTCAATACTTTCCATTGTGAATTGTTTTAATTTTAGTCATTCTCATGGGTTTGTTGTGTGTGTTATTCTGATTTTAATGTATTTCCCTGATGACTAATGAGGTTGAGCATCTTGTCAGCGTGCTTTTTGGCAATTATTATAACTTCTTTTGTGAACTGTCTGCGTGAGTCTTTTGTTTTTAAATTGGATTGTTTATCATCTTACTATTAAGTTCTAAGAGTTCTTTACATATTCTGCATACATGACTTTTATTATATGTATTTATTGCAAATAATTTCTCCCAATTTCTGGTTTATATTTCAGTATTTTTGAAGGGCAGAAGTTTTTTAATTTTGATAAAATCCAATTTATCAACTGCTTCTTTAGTGGTTAGTGCTTTTTATATACTGTCTAAAATTTTATAAAGATTTTCTCTTATATTTTCTTCTAAACGTTTTATAGTTTTGTCTTTCTATTTTTCCTGTGTGTATGGTATGAAGTAGGGGTATAGATTCATTTTTTTCCCCCAATATATACCCAATTGTTTCAGCACCATTTGTTGAAAAGTCTTATCTTTGGCACCTGTGCCAATTATTAATGTATTGCCTCACTCAGCTTCAAATTCATTCAATACACGCTCTGCAATGATGGTTGGAATAAACATTTCTCCTTTACAAGATGATAAGCCTTCTCAGTAGAGGGCACTGGAGGAACATCATGGGAGGAAGGGGCTGCTTCTCCTGCTGCTGCTAGTGGCTGCACCTTCAATCAGAGGTGTAGATGTGAGGAAATCAGATAGTGCTGTGCCCAAGCCACAAGCCCAGTCCCTCACTCATCTCACAGCCCCAGGCCAATCTGGTTATCACCTTCCCGTGGCCCTTTCAAAATGGTCATCATGCACTCCAGGTCTTAAATCTTACCGGGATTTTTATTGGAATTGCATAAATCCGTAGATAAAATTGGGAGAATTGACATCTGTATCATGCTATCTTGCAAGTCATGAACCTGGTGTGTGTCTCTCCATTTATTTAGCTCTTCTTTGATTCATTTCATAAGCATTTTGTAGTTCTCAGCTTACAGATCCGGTACATGTTTTATTATATTTCTATCCTCAGGACCATGCAGTGTGTTATTATGTTATACTGAAGAGTCGGAGCCAACTCTATGGCACCTAACAACAACAACAACAATTTCATTTTGGGAGGAGCTATTGTATATTGTACTGTTTTTTGTTTTTTAAATTTTGGTTTCCAACTGTTCCTTACTGTATTTCAGAATAGGATTTTTATATATTTACCTTGTATCTTGCAACCTTGGTAAACTCACTTATTATTTCTAGGAGTTCTTTTTTTTTTTTTTTTTTTGTAAATTCCTTGGGATTTTCTATGTAGACAATCATGTCATCTGTGAATAGGGACAGTTTTATTTCTTCTTTTTAATCTGAATGCTTTCTTTCTCTCTCTCTCTTTGCCTTATTACATTGACTTGGACAACAGCATGATGTTGAATTGGACTGGTGCGAGTGGACATACTTCCCTTGTTCCCAATCTTAGGGGGTGTCTTAGTCATCTACTGCTGCCATAACAGAAATACCGCAAGTGGATGGTTTTAATGAAGAGAAATTTCCTCATTGTCAAAGTAGGCTAAAAGTCCAAATTTAGGGCATCAGCTCCAGGGGAAGGCTTTTTCTCTCTGTCGGCCTTCTTCTCTTCAGTGTTCCCCCAGACTAGAAGCTTCTCGGCACAGGGACCCCGGTCCAAAGAACGCGCTCTGCTCCCGGCACTGCTTTCTTGATGGTATGAGGTCCCCTTGTCTCACTGCTCACTTCTGTCTTTTATATCTTAAGAGATTGCCTCAGGACACAACCCAGTCTTGTAGATCATGTCCTGCCTTACTAACACAACTGCCACCCATCCTCCCTCATTAACATCATAGAGGCAGGATTTACAACATATAGGAAAATCACACAGTACCAGGAATCATGGCCCAGCCAAACTGATACACACATTTTTTGGGGGACATAATTCAAACCATGACAGGGGGCATTGTTCAGTCTTTTACGATTAAGTATGATGTTACCTGTAGGTATTTTGTAGATGCCCTTTATCAGGCTAAGGAAGTTCCCTTCTACTTCTAGCTTGCTGAGAGTTTTTATTACAAGTGGATGTTGAATTTTTTTCAAATGCTTTTTATGCATCAATTGGTAGGATCATATTGTTTTTCTTTTTTAGGATATTGATATAGTAGATTATATTGATCAATTTCAAATATTAAACCAACCTTGCATTCCTGGGTAAAGCTCACTTACTCATAGTGTATTACTCAAGATTCTATTTGCTAATATTGATGGTTATTGGTCCGTAGTTTTGTTTTCTTGTACTGCCTTGGTCTAGTTTTGGTATCAGGATAATCCTGGAATCATGCTAAGTTCATAAGTGTTCCCTCCTCTTTTATTTTCTGGAGATTATGTAGAATTAGTGTATTTCTTTAAATGCTTGATAGAATTCAGCAGTGAATCCATCTGGGTATGAAGATTTCTTTTCCAGAAAGTTTTAAAACTATGGATTCAATTTCTTTAATGGCTATATGACTATTTCAATTGCCTCATATGCATGCAAAGCTAGACGATAAATAAGGAAGACTGAAGAATTAATGCCTTTGAATTGTGGTGCTGGCAAAGAATATTGAATATACCACGGACTGCCAGAAGAACAAACAAATTTGTCTTGGAAGAAGTACAACCAGAATGCTCCTTAGATGCAAGGATGGTGAGACTACGTCTCACATACTTTGGACATATTATCAGGAGGGACCAGTCCCTGGAGAAGGACATAATGCTTGGTAAAGTAGAGGGTCAGCAAAAAAGAGGAAGACTCTCAATGAGATGGATTGACATAGTGGCTGCAACAATAGGCTCAAGAATAACAACAGTTGTGAGGATGGTGCAGGATCGGGCAGTGTTTCATTCTGTTGTGCATAGGGTCGCTGTGAGTCAGAACTGACTTGACGGCACCTAACAACAACAAGCTATAACAGAAATACCACAAGTGGGTGGCTTTAACGAACAGAAATGTATTCTTTCACAGTCTACTAGGCTAGTAGTCCAAACTGAGTGCTCCAGCTCCAGGGGAAGGCTTTCTCTCTCTGTCAGTTCTAGGTGAAGGTCCTTGTCATCAATCTTCCCATGGTCTAGGAGTTTCTCAGCAGAGGGACCCCAGGTCCAAAGGATGTGCTCCCTCCTGGCTCTTGTTTTTTGGTGGGATGAGGTCTCCTTGTCTCTCTGCTCACTTCTATCTTTTATATCTAAAAAGAGATTGACTCAAGATACAACCTAATCTTGTAGATTGAGTCCTGCCTTATTAACATAACTGCCTCTGATCCTGCCTTATTGACATCTTAGAGGTAGGATTTACCACACATAGAAAAATCACATCAAGTGACAGAATGGTGGACACCTAAATATAAAATTGAAAACAATAAAGATCATAGAAGACAAAATATGGACAATGCTAGAAGCCCTAATACATAGCATAAACAGAATATGAACCATAAGTGACAATGCACAAGCACGAGAAGAGAGACTAGATAACTGGGAGCTCCTAAAAATCAAACACTTATGCTCTTCAGAAGATTTTACCAACACAGTCAAAAGACAACCTACAGACTGGGAAAAAATTTTTGGCTACGACAAATCCAATCAGTGTCTAATCTCTAAAAACTACAAGATACTGCAAAACCTCAACAACAAAAAGACAAATAACCCAATTAAAAAATGGGCAAAAGATATGAACAGGCACTTCACCAAAGAAGACATTTCAGGTGGCTGAAAAACACAAGAAGAAATGGTCATGATCATTAGCCATTAGAGATTGCAAATCAAAACCACAATGAGATACCATCTCATCCCAACAAGGCTAGCATTAATCCAAAAACCACAAAGTAATAAATGCTGGAGATGCTGTGGAGAGACTGGAACACTTATACACTGTTGGTGTGAATGTAAAATGGTACAACCACTTTGGAAATCAATCTGGTGCTTCCTTAAAAAGCTAGAAATAGAAGTACCATACGATCCAGCTATTCAGCTCCTTGGAATATATCCTAGAGAAATAAGAGCCATCGCACGAATAGATATATGCACACCCATGTTCATTGCAGCACTGTTCACAATAGCAAAAAAAGATGGAAACAACCTAGGTGCCCATCAATGGACGAACGGATAAACAAATTATGGTATATTCACACAATGGAACACTACGCAGTGATGAAGAACAATGATGAATCTGTGACACATAACATGGAGGAATCTGGAGGGCATTATACTGAGTGAATTTAGTCAGTCACAGAAGGACAAATATTGTATAAGCACTGTTACAAGAACTCAAGAAAAGGTTTAAACACAGAATAAAACATTCTTAGATGGTTACGAGGGTGGGGAGGGAGGGTGAGGGTTATTCACTAACTTGATAGTAGAGGGACTGAGTTGTTGGACGGAGGGCTTTGCGGACCATGGTCTCGGGGAACATCTAGCTCAATTGGCATGACACTACTTATAAAGATAATGCTCTACATTCTACCTTGGTGAGTAGTGTCTGGGATCTTAAAAGCCTATGAGTGGCCATCTAAGATACCGCACTGGTCTCATCCCTTCGGGAGCAAGGGAGAATGAAGAGAACAGGATACAACGAAAAGATTAGTCCAAAGGACTAATTGTCCACAGCTACCAAGGCCTCCACCGGACTGAGTCCAGTACAGCTAGATGGTGCCCGGCTACCACCACTGACTGCTCTGACCAGGATCACAACAGAGGGCTCTGGACAGAGCTGGAGAAGGATGTAGAGCATAATTTCAACTCCCCCCCACAAAAAAGACCAGATTTACTGGCCTAAAGAATACTGGAGAAACCTCAAGAGTGTGGCCCCCAGACACCCTTTCAGCTCAGAGGTGAAGTTACCTTCGAGGTTCGATGTTAAGCCTGGGAGTGGACAGCCCAGTAAAACTAAATGGGACTAACGAGGTACAGGAGTCCGGTGACAAAGGCCAGAAGGCAGAGGGGGAGTAGGAAACTGATGATAAGGAATACAAGTTGAGTAAGGACACTGTCGATGTGTTGTGAGATTGTTGACCACTGTTATAGGGCAACATTTGTAGTAACTATTAAATGGGAGGCTGTTTTGTCCTGTAAGCCTTCATCTTGGGCGAGAATGGCAGCACAATTGGAAGAGCATAGTCAATATCACTTAAATGTGTAAGTAAAAAGTTTTGAAACGGTGTTAAAAAAAAAAAAAAAAAACCAAATGAGACTAATGAGGTACAGTAGTCCAGTGACAAGGGCCAGAAGACAGAAGGGGACAAGGAAGTCCCCTGGTGATAGGGAACACAAGGTGGAGTAAGGATATTCTTGATGTGTTGTGAGATTGTTAACCATTGTCATAGGGCAACATGTGTAGTAACTGTTAAATGAGAAACTATTTTGTTCTGTAAACCTTTATCTTAAGTGAGAATAACAGCACAGTTGGAAGAGCGTAGTCAATGTCACTGAACTGTGTATGTAGAAATTTTTGAAATGGTGTATCTTTGGCTATCTGTATTTTCATCAAAAAAAAAAAAGGTTGAGAATTTAGAGGCTCTATATGTTGTGGGGTTGTTAACCAATGTCATAAAACAACATGTGTACTACTGTTTCATGAGAAACTATTTGTTCTGTAAGTCTTCACCTGAAGTACAATAAAATATAAAAAAAAAAAAAAAAAAAAAAAAGAATTATCTTAGGTGAAGGGAAGGACAGCATGCACTTCAGGGGAAGTCAGCATAACTGGACTAAACCAAAGCTAAGAAGTTTCCTAAATACAATCAAACACTTCAAAGGACAGAGTAGCAGGGGCGGGGGTCTGGCAACCATGCTTTCAGGGGTCATCTATGTCAATTGGCATAACAAAGTTTATTAAGAAAATGTTCTGCATACTTTGGTGAGTGGTGTCTGGGGTCTTAAAAGCTAGCAAATGACCATCTAAGATGCATCAATTGGTCCCAACCACCTGGAGTAAAAGAGAATGAAGAACACCAAAGACACAAGGAAAGTATTAGCCCAAGAGACAGAAAGGGCCATAGAAACCAGAGACTTCATCAGCCTGAGGCCAGAAGAACTAGATGGTGCCCAGCTACCACCAATGACCACCCTAACAGGGAACACAACAGAAAGTCCCTGATGGAGCAGGAGAAAGGTAGGGTGCAGAACTCAAATTCTAGTAAGAAGACCAGATTTAATGGTCTGACTGAGACTGGAGTAACCCCAGAAAGCATGGCCCCCAGACTCTCTGTCAACCCAGAACTAAAACAATTCCCAAGGCCAGCTCTTCAGACAAAGATTGGACCGGAATGTGGGACAGAAAATGATACTCATGAAGAGTGTGCTTCTTAGCTCGAGTAGACACATGAGACGAAATTGGCAGCTTCTGTCCGGAAGTGAGATGAGAAGGCAGAGAGGGTTAGGAGCTGGTTGAATGGACACAGGAAATCACGGGTGGAAAAGAGGAGTGTGCTGTCACAGTATAGGGAGAGCAATTAGGGTCATATAACAATGCATGTATAAATTTTTGTATGAGAGACTAACTGCAAAGGTAAACTTTCACTTAAACTACAACAATAAAAAAAAAAAAAGAATTTAAAATGTCCACACATCCCAACCTAAAAAAAAAAAAAAAGAGGTGGACAGTCACACAGTACAGGGAATCATAGCCTAGCCAGGTTCTCACACATTTTGGAGAACACAATTCAATCCATAACATGTGCCTTTCGTTAAATTTATTCCAAGTACTTTATTTTTTAATGCTATTGAAAGTTAAATTATTTTTATTCATTTCAGTTTTCCAATTGTTTGTGACCAGTATGTAAAAATATAATTGATTTGTATACATTAACAGTGTATCCTGAGGGCTTGCTAAATTCACTTATTAATTTGACTAGGTTTTTTTTTTTTTTTTTTTTTTTTGATTCTTTGGGGTTTTCTATACACACAATCATGTCATCTGCAAGTAAAAACAGTTTTGCTTCTACTTTTCCAATCTGCGCGTTTTATGTCTTCCTCTTATTTTATTGTGCTTGCTAGAATATCCAGCACAATGTTGAATAGATATAGTGAGAGCAGACATCCTTGATTTGCTTCTGATTATTTTCAGTACGCTTCGTTCCTTTTTATAGATCAGTTTCTATTTGCTGTCGTTTCCCTTCAGCCTGAAAAATTTTTGTATTATACAAGAAGTTCGCTGGTGTCAAACTCTCTCAGCTTTAATTTTTCTGAATATCTTTATTTCACCCCCATTTTAGAAAATTATTTTCACGATATGTAGAATTCTTGGTTGATAGATTTTTTTCTTTTCTTCCATGGTTTAAAGGTATCATTCAATTGTCTTCTAACCTCCATTGTTTCTGATAAGCGTTGCCTGTCATTTATATTGGGTCATTTTTTTTTTTTTACTGCATTCAAAATTTTTGAGTTTTGAAAATATTTTTTCAGCAGTTTGATTATATGTGCTTAACATGGCTTCCTTTTTAAATTATCCTGCTTAGTGCTCACAATGCTTCTTGAATCTGAAAGTTGATATTTTTCCCTAACTTGGGAAAATTTCACCCACTGTTTCTACAAATATATGTTTCTGCTCCATTATCTTTCCTCTCCTTCTGAGGCTCTGCCTGGACATATTTAGATTTCCTGATATTGTGTGACAGGTCACTGAGGACCTGTTCATTTTTTCTCTTAAAAAAAATAAGACATTTCTATGAATTTGGCTTCAATTTTATTCACCCTTTCTACTGCCATCTCTAATCTTCTGTGAAACCCATCCAGTGAATTCTTCATTTCAGATATTGTACTTTTCTACTTTAAAATTTCCATTTGCTTCTTTTTTTTTAAAGTTTCCATTTTTCTGTTGCGATTTCTCCATCTCTTCACTTGTTGCAGGCATATTCTCCTTTAATAACCTGGTTACATTAAAGTCCTTGTCTGCTAAAACCAACACCTGAGTTATCTCTTCATCTATTTCTATTAATCTTTTATAAAAATATTCTGTGTGCAGCAATTACAAGTATCAAAGATATTATATAGTGGTTGATAATTGTCTGCTACAAAATCTGCTGCAAAAGACCTCTTTAAAGAGTTAAAAAGCAAAGATATCACTTTGGGGACTAACGTACACCTGACCCAAGTCATGGAATTTTCAACTGTCTTATATGCATGTGAAAGCTGGACAATGAATAAAGAAAACCAAAGAAGAATTGACGCCTTTGAGTTAGGGTGTTGGTGAAATATTGACTATACCATGGCCTGCCAAAAGAACGAACAAATCTGTCTTGGAAGAAGTACAGCCAGAATGCTCCTTAGAAGCAAGGATGGTGAGACTTCATCTCACGTACTTTGGACATGTTATCAGGAGGGACCAGTCCCTGCAGAAGGACACAATGATGGTAAAGTAGAGGGTCAGCAAAAAAGAGGAAGACTGTCAATGAGATGGACTGACACAATGGCTGCAACAAGGTGTTCAACCATAACAACAGTTGTGAGGATGGCACAAGACCAGGCGGTGTTTCATTCTGTTGTACACAGGGTCACTATGAGTCAGAACTGACTTGACGGCATCTAACAACAACAACAAAATATGAAACAAAATACCGTGTCTTAGTTATTTAGTGCTGCTATAACAGAAATACTACAAATAGATGGCTTTAACAAACAAATTTATTTTCTCACAGTTTAGGGCGCTAGAAGTCTGAATTTAGAGTTCCAGCTTGAGGGGAAGGCCTTCTCGCCCTGTCAGCTCTGTCAGCTCAGCATTCCTTGGAAATCTCCATGTGTCTTGGCATCAAACTTCACCTGGCTCCAGAGGTTCTCAGCATAGCAACCATGGGTCCAAAGGACATGCTCAGCTCCTGGCTCTTCTTTCTTGGTGGTAGTGAGGTCCCTCTCCTCTCTGCTCTCTTCTTTCTCCTTTTATCTCTTTTAAGGTAAAACCTGTGACTCAAGCAAAGGTGTGGCTTGAGTAAGGGTGTGTCTTAAGTAAGCATCGACTTAAGTAAGGCAGTGACTTGAGTAAGGGTGTGACTTGAGTAAAGCTAATCCTTATACTAATCCTGCCTCATTAACATATAGAGGTTTAGGATTTACAACACATAAGATGAAGGATAATTATACAATACCATAAAATGGAGGACAATTACATCAGATCACAAAATGGAGGACAATTACACAATACTGGGAATCATGGCCTAGCCAAGTTGACTCATATTTTGGGGGGACACAATTCAATCTATGACATATACTTACTGGATTGTTCTTCAGATTGCACCTGCGCTCTGGCATCCAAAACAAGGATTTCCCATAGATAAAAGCTGCAGTACAATTCAATAAGTGGTTAGTATAGATCAATACTTGTTTTTCTTATATTCTTTTTCTGCCCCCCTCCACCTCCACATGTTATTAAAGCATTGAGTACTTGGAATTATGCCTCCAATCAGGACATCATTTGAGTAATTTCAAATGATGTACACAGTTCTTCATGTGAAAAATGTTTTGTAGTCACAATTACTTCAAAAGGTAATTATATTGAAATAACCCAACATATCATGCTTTAGCAATTATAGAAGTTTAATTTTGACACATGGCAATTTTATAAGTTAGACAAATGTGAAATGCTGAAAGATGTGAACAGTTGTTCATCTGTTTAAGTTGACAGTGCTGAAAAACTCAGCAATGATTGAGTTTTGATGACTACTTTTTTTTTTCTTCAGTTAACGTAATCAGCCCACAGTACAGCATACTAAATCATAAAGACTTTTGGAAGTACAAATCCAGGGAAGGTAATATATCTTTACTGAGTTACAAACTTTGGCAAATGAATATAGTAGTCTTTAATATAATAAAATATTTTTGTTGGAGTCATATGTTATTTTAATGATAATTTTCCACTCCAAAAACATAATTTAAGTACTAAATCAAAACATTGTGGGTTTTAATAGCAGAGCAGGAGTCCCTGGGTGGTGCAACAGTTAATGAGCTCGGCTGCTAACCAAAAGATTGGCAGTTCAAATCTACCCAGAGATGCCTTGAAAGAAAGGTCTGGTGATCTGCTTCCAAAGAAGTAAGCCATTGGCAACCTTATGGAGCACACTTCTACTCTGGCACACATGAGGCTGCCAAGAGTCAGAATCAACTATATGGCAATCAACACCACACACACCATAACAGAGGAAATTTTTATACAAAAATGGCTTTTAAAAGTACACAGTTTCTCCATTTGAAGTGAATTCCTTCATGCAAGCTGTTAAAGTTTAAGCAAGCATGGCAATCATGTGTATATAAAAGGTGGTTCCACTTCATTCTGGGGTTGGTCCAAAACCAGGTCAGGTTCTAGTGCATGAAAAGCTTTAAAATTCTACCTTAAGGAGATTCAACAGTATTAAATTCTTTCAATAATATTTTATTGTTTTCTACATAAAGAACTTGCACATATTGTGTTAGAATCATTCTTAGAAATCTGGTATCTTTTATTATAAATGGTGACTGTCATAGGCAGAATAATAGCCCCAAAGGAGTCTCTGGGTGGTGTAAACAGTTAAGTGCTCGACTACTAGAATTAAAGGTTGGCAGTTCGAACCCACCCAGAGGCACCTCCGAAGACAGGTCTGGCAATCTGCTTCTGAAAGGTCACAGCCTTGAAAATCCTATGGAGTGCAGTTCTACTCTGACCCATGGGGTCACTATGAGTTGGAATTGACTTGACGGCAACTAACAACAACTTTGAAAAAAGACCCAAAAGAAGGTGTGGCCAAATAACAGACTAAACCACAAGACCATGTCCCAAGGAGCGCATTACTTCTTTAGTCTTAATATAGAACCTCTGTTTAGCATGTAGGATTAGCTAGACTGGTAACTCAAAATCCTTTGCCTTGAAAATGCTTTGGAGCAGTTCTACTCTGGACATGTTGGGTCATCATGAGTTGGAATCAACTAGACAGCAACAATAATAACAATGAAGACGTCCACGTCTTAGTCCCCAGAATTTGTGAATATGTTACATAAAGTTTAGAATTCTTCTGTATGGGAGATTAGTCTATTCTTCCCCATTAATTTATATATTGAATTATTAATTTGTATCAGTATGGACTCATGGATATGTATTTTTTACTTGAGGTTATAATGCAATACTACATTACTTATTTGGTTGATCAAATTGTTTCAGCTTTGGCCATTGGGAGCTCTTTCAAGCTGGCTCTTGTATCTCTTTGACATGCCTCAATTCTCTTGTTTTCTGAGTACTTCTTTACCTTCTGGCACTACAGGATGCTCCAGGCTCAGCATATTTTCCCTGCGTTAGCCTCAGAATCAGCCATTTCTCCAAGGAGCCCTGGTTCTTTTGTTAGATAATGGTATTTAGAAGCCAAAATCTGGGATCTAGGTATACTTGTTGCTATGGGGTGTCACTTCTAGGCTGTCTCAGCAGAAGGAACTAGGAAATATATGCATATATTCTAACCCATGTCTACACATATACCTATAGTTACTTCTGAATTTGTCTATCTGTTTATACTTAATATAAACATGAGTTCATACTGATGCCTCTAACTGTAATCCATCACTACGGCTCATTCTAGCCTTCCCCCTTTGGTTATTTGTAACTTCTTTCTCTGGCAGTGAGAAACCTGGCTGTCATTATCTATCATTTATTTACTTATTTGTTCAATCCTAATATACATGTAAGGACCCCTGGTGGCATAATGGTTAAGCGCTTGGTTGCTAACCGAAAGGTTGGAGGTTCAAACCCACCAGCTGCTCCACCAGAGAAAAGACCTGGCAATCTGGTCACGTAAAAGATCACAGCCTAGGAAGCCTTACAGGGAAGTTCTTCTCTGTCCTGTAGGGTCACTATGAGTAGGAATCAACTAGATGGCACACAACAATGTATGTGTAAACTAGTTTCAGAATTGTTAACCTGTGCCTCTGTGAGAAACTAATCTATTAATTTGAATACTGTATAGAGTTTATGTACAGTTATTTTCATCTTTAGCTTTACAGTTTCCTGTCAGAACAGTATTTTTCAAACTTACTTAGGTCATCTCCTTTCTCCTCACTCTCTTCAGTGAGGTCATGTCATACATTTGTAATACAAATAGATTTCCTTGTCAGAGTCTGCATTCCATCCTGGAATCTCCTGACATCCTGAGTAGTTTTTTATCTTTTTACCAGAGTATGTCAAAATTCTTGGTTACGTACAGTTCTCTGAGTTTTGACCAATGCATAGAGTCATGTATCCGTCATTCTAGTACCATACAGAACAGTTCCATGACCCTAAAAATTTCCCTGTGCATCATCCCCTTTGTAATCAGCCACTTCCCCCACCCCATCCCCAGCCCTGGCAACCAATGATCTGTTTCCTATCCTTGTACTTCTGCCTTTTCCATAATGTCATATAATTGGAATCATACAGTGCGTAGCCTTTTGAGTCTGACTCCCTCCACTTAGCAAAACGCATTTAAGATTCATTCATGTTGTTCTATATATCAAGAACTCAATTCTTTTTATTGCTGATAGTACTCCATTGTAGATAATACCATAGTTTGTTTATCCATTCACCTGTTGAAGTACATTTTGGTTGCTTTCAGTTTTTGGTGGTTATGAATAAAGTTGCTATAAACATTCACATACAGGCTTTTGTGTGAACTTTTTAGTTCATTTGGCTGAATATCTAGGAGTAGGATTGTTGGGTCATACGGTAGTAAGTTCATGTTTAATTGTATAAGAAACTGAAGAATCGGCTTCCAAAGTGCATGCTCCATTTTGTATTCCCACCAGCAATGCATGTTACTCTGCATCCTTGACAGCTGTTGGATTTTAGCCATTCTAATTGGTGGGCAGTGCATTCATTTTTTGTTTTGTTTGCATTTTTTAAATCGAGATATAATTCACATACCATAAAATTCACTGTTGTAAAGTATACAATTCAGTAGTTTTTAATATACAGTATTCATAAGGTTGTGGAACCATCACTACCATCTAATTCAAGAACATTTTAATCACTCCAAATAGAAACTCTGTACTTATTAGCAGACATTCTCTCCTTCACCCATCCCATGGCAACCACTATCTACTTTCTGTATCTGTGGACTTGCCTATTCTGGGTATTTCATACAAATGGAACCATGTACTATGTGGTCTTCTGTGTCTGACTTCTTTCACTTAGCATATTTTCAAGGTTCATCCATGTTGTAACATGTGTCAGTACTTCATTCCTTTTTATGGCTGAAAAATATTCCATTGTGTGGCTATAGCATTGTTTGCTTATACATTCATTGAGTTTTAAATTTCTGTTATTTTATTTTTTCAGGTCTATTTGATTTGTTTTATTTTTAAAGTCTTTTTGGACAATTGTATAGTACCTTACTATTTAGTAACGTAAACTTTTTAATTTTTAAAAACATTATTAAGCACACTCATTTTATATTCTGTACCTGATAATTTCAATATCTAAAGTATTTGTGGCTTTGCCTCTTCCATTTATTGTTTCTGTTGATTTTTTTCAATGTCTTGTTTCTTTGTGATTCTGTGATTTTTGTCCTGTGAGCTCACTATTTTGGGCACTTTATTTTGGGGAATTTTTTGAGGGCAGAAAAGAAGTAGTGGAGATTTTCGAGGGTTGGAGAGATTTGTTTTCTTCTGATAGCAGACGGGGGCACTATCAGTCCATGTTCAGTTTAATCTAAAACTTCCATCAGCTTGAGATTTTTCAGACATTTCTGGTAGTGTGATTTCAGGCTGCAAAACCCTTGTGATGGCTGTATATAGGTTTGTGATTGTGAGAGATAAATTTCTTTGTAATCCATAGGGGAAAGGGAAACAGGTTTATATCTCTTTCATCCTTACTTTGAGGGCAGAGTTTTTTGGAGGTTTCAGTTTTATGGGGCTCATACTTAGACTTCCTGCCTTGGGCAGGCCCTGGGCTCTGTCTCCTCCGTGCCAGTCCTATGAGGCCTCAAATTTCTGTAACTCAAGTTCCGCTGGGTAAATAATCCCAGACTAAAAGCCAGTTACAATGCTTTACTCACCTGTATGGATTACCACCTTCACATTTTTCTTACCAATTCATGATGTATTTAAGAACATTAAAAAACTAGTTTTAATTACAGTGGGGATCTGGGGACCATGGTTTTAGGGAACACATAGGTCAACTGGCATAAGAAAGTTTATTAAGAAAATGTTCTGCATCACATTTTGGTGAGTGATGTCTGGGGTCTGAAAAGCTAGTGAGTGGCCATCTAAGATGCATCAATTGGTCCCAACCCATCTGGAGCAAAGGAGAATGAAGAACACCAAAGACACAAGGAAAATATTAGCCCAAGAGACAAAAGGGCCACATAAACCAGAGACTCCATCAGCCTGAGACCAGAAGATCTAGATGGTGCCCTGCTACCACCAATGACTGCCTTGACAAGGAACACAACAGAGAGTCCCTGATGGAGCAGGAGAAAAGTAGGGTGCAGAACTCAAATTCACGTAAAAATACCGGACTTTGAATGGTCTGACTGAGACTGGAGGGACTCTGGAAGACATGGCCCCTAGACTCTCTGTTAGCCCAGAAGTGAAACCATTTCCGAAGCCAACTCTTCAGATGAAGATTAGACTGAACTATTTAAGACATAAAGTGGATACTCAAGAAGAGACTGCTTCTTAGCTCAAGTAGATACATGAGACTAAATGGGTAGCTCCTGTCTGGAGGCAAGATGAGAAGGCAAAAAGGGACAGGAGCTGGCTGAATGGACACAGGAAATCCAGGGTGGAAAGGAGGAGTGTGCTGTCACATTATAGGGAGAGCAACTAGGGTCACATAACAATGTGTGTATAAATTTTTGTATGAGAAACTAACTTGAACTGTAAATTTTCCCTTAAAGCACAATTTAAAAAAAGTAGAAAAACTAGTTTTAATTAAACTTTTCTAGGGTTCAGATGGAGGTTGGGAAAGTCTGGATAGCTAGTCTGCTAAACTGCTGAATAAAGAAATCCCTACGCATTGTCTTTAGAATGAGCCCTGATGGCACAGTGGTTAAAGCGATTGATTGCTAACCAAAAGGTCGGTGGTTCAAAATAACCAGCAGCTCCACAGGAGAAAGATGTGGCTGTCTGCTTCCATAAAAATTTACAGCCTTGGAAACCCTATGGGGTCACTATGAGTCAGAATCAACTCAACGGCAGTGGGTTTGGTTGTCTTTAGATCTCTTTTAAAGAAGAGTGATTTTAATAATTTTCTTGTTTTGAGAAGAGCTATAGTGAATGCCTTTTGGAAATAGTGACAAGATGTTTAAACAAATTTTTTTTAAGTACAAAAAGGTTTAAATTTTAGTAAAAGCACCCTAAAGCCCACAATCTATTCAGTAAACACTGAATAAATCCCTGGTGCTAAACCCTGGGGATGGTCATGACGCATCATGGAGCTCCCAGCTGGAGAGAGGGGCAGGCATTAAACTAGTAGTTACCATTGTGCTGAAAATTACAGAAGTACAGGATGCTCTGAGAGCCTTCTCCTTCCCCTGAATGGGTTAGGCCCTTCTATGAATGCCCATATACTCAGTACCACCCTTAGACCTGGGCAAGCAGCACCCCTCAAAGACCCCCGTGCTTTGGAGTGTCTTCTTGAAACTTTCTAAGTCCCTCTCTGCTGCCTGGGACAAGTTGGGGCCACAGTACCGTCCCTGGGCAGGGTGCTCAGAGCCTGGAAAAAAACCCATGGTCCCCAGTCCCATGTCTCCCTTTTGGGGGCACTTTCAGATTCTCTACCCCACCCCCTGTACATGGGGAGGTAGACAGACAATGCCCCAAGGAGCTCTCGAACTTACAGTGATGGGGTTTTCCCAGGGCAAGTGAATTGCTCTAACTAGCCAATGAAATATTTCTTTCATGGAATCATATGATACTGAGCTGCCAGAATGGTCTGGTTTGTAGTGTTTCAAAATGTTTATATAGACAGAACTCCACACACAAAAATTGCCGGTCACCCCCAACCCCTCCGTCCTAAGGTTGGCCCTGCCTAGAATTCTCCATTGTAGCATTCATTACAATTGTGATTATTTGTTTATTGTCTGTCTACCTCCCTCCCTCTCTTCTTCTTCCCTTCTATTCATTCAACCTAGACACCATTCAAGGTACTAAGGATGCAGCAGTGAATCACTTTCTGCCTTCTTGGAACTTAAATTCTCAGGCAGGAGTGAGGCAATAAACAAATACATCAAAAGACAGGAATTAACAACAAAAAGACAAATAACCTAATTGCAAAATGGGCAAAGGGCTTGAGTAGACATTTCATCAAAGAGGACATTCAAATGACCACCAAACATGAAAAGATGCCCAATGTCATTAGCCATCAGAGAGATGCAAATCCAAACCACAATGAGACACCACTTCACTCCCACTAGGATGGTTAAGATTAAAAAACAAACAAGCAAACAAACAAAAACAACTAGAAAATAACAATGTTAGCGAGGATGTGGGGAAATTGGAACCCATATCCATTGCTGGTGGGAATGCAAATGGTACAGCCATTGTGGAAGATAGCGTGATGGTTCCTCCAAAAACTAAAAATAGAACTACCATATGACCTAGAAATTCTAATCCTGGGTATAGACCCAAAAGACTTGAAAGCGAAGTCTCAAACAGAGACTTGTACACCAAGGTTCATTGCAGCACTAGTCACAATAGCTGAAAGGTGGAAACAACATAAATGCCCATCAACAGATGAATGGATAAACAAAATGTGGTACATACATACAACAGAATGCTATTCAGTCAGTAGGGATGGAGCTTGAAGACATGCTGAGGGAAATAAGCCAATCACAAAAGAACAAATATTGTATGATCTCAATTATAGAAAAAGACAAGCAAAGGCAAATGTATTGAGACTAAAGTTTATTAGTGGTTAACAGGGTAGAAGGGAGGCAGAAAGGGGGGGAAGTTATTGCTTATGGAGTACTGAGTTTCAGTTTACAGTGATGGAAAAATTGCATTGATTAAGGGTAGGTTTGTACAGCCGATTACTGTAAATACTGTCAATAAGTTGTAAACCTGTAAAAAGTTGAATTGGCAAAAAAGTTCTGTGATACATTTACAACAATGAAAAAAAAGAGAGAGAGAAGCTGCTGACATTGCTTATGTACAGCCAAATACCTCACGGGATTTGGTTCCTTAGTTTGGAGGTTTAGGGTCATGGTTTCATAGGACATTCCAGTTAACTGGCCTAGTGTTTAGTGCTTCTGCTTTATCTCCTAGTTCATTGCATAGGGCCTGGGGTCTTAGAAGCTTGCAAGCAGCCATCCAAAGCACAACAATTGGCCTCTATTAACCTGGAGCAAAAGAGGAAGAAGGAGAGTCATGAATAGGAGGATATGGAATATGTGGATGTGTGGCTAATTGCCTCCATGAACAACCGCCTCCTTTGCCACGAAAACCAGAAGAACTGAATAGTGCCCGGCTACCATTACTGAACATTTTGATCAAAGACTATAGAAGAATCCTGATCAAAAGGGGAAAATAAAGAACAGAATTTCCAGTTCTCATGGACTCCAGATTTTCTGGAGCCAAGGAAGCTAGATGAACCCTGAAAACTATTGCCCTGAGAGAGTATTTAAACCTTAAACCAAAAATATCCCCTGAAGTCTTCTTAAAACCAAACAATAGTTTAGCTTAACTAATAAAGAATATCTGCCTTGAGCATTATGCTCTTTTAAGAACTGTCTCTATGGGATCAAATTGACAACAGCAACTCAAAAGATTAGACAGGAACCTTAGGGGGCAGTGATTTTACATTAGTGGGGGAGGAACACCTCAGAAAAGGAGCGTGAGAATGATTGTACAATTCAAAGAATGTAATCAATGTCACTGAATTGTACATGTTGAATTGAACTGTTTAATTGGTGTATGTTTTGCTGTTATATTCTCAACAGCAACAACAAAATAAATAAATTATAAAAAATAAAAGGAAAAATTATATATACTTACAATTAAATAATTTATAACAATGATAATAAAGAAAAAAACAAAAAGATAGGTAAGATAATAGATAAATGCTATAAAAATAAAAGATAAAACATGTTCACTGGGGATCTAATTTGCTTAGGGGAAGGTCAGTAAATCTCTTCTCTCTGAGGAAGTGACATTTGAGACAGAAATGAGGTATCCTTGCAAAACTCTGGTGCAGTGGTTCTAGCCAAGAAACAGCTCCCGAAAAGGCCTTGAGGCATTTTTGCTATTCATTCATTTGTTCATACAACAGTCTAGCGTGAAGTGAGTGCATGAGGGAAATGGGGCCTGGGACAATGTTGGAAAGATAATCGAAGGCAGGTTGTGCAGAACCTTTGAAGACACTATGACATAGTTTGCACATTATCCCAAAGTGAAGTGGAAACTCATTTCAAGGGTTTCTTGGTGGCACAAATGGTTTGCACGTGACTACTAACCTAAAGGGAGCCCTGAGTGGCGCAGTGGTTAAGAGTTATGGCAAGTAACCAAAAGGTCGGCAGTTTGAATCCACCAGCCGCTCCTTGGAAACCCTATGGGGAAGTTCTACTCTGTCCTATAGGGTCACTATAAGTCGGAATCGACTTTTCAGCAATGGGTTTTGTAACCTAAAGGTTGGTGGTTCCAACCCACCTAGTGGTACTGTAGAGGAAAGGTCTGGTGATTACAGATAATTGGGTTGTGATGAGTTGGAATCGACTTGACAGCAACAGGTTTGCTTTTGGTTTTTAAACAGGATGACAACAATCAATTTGCAGATATGGGAAGTATAAATTGCATAAGGGCCAACAGTGGAAGCAGGAAGATGAGACTAGTTCAGACGGAGAGGATGATACCTGAGATCATGGGAGACGGCAGTGGAGGTGGATAGATTCCAAGTGTGTTTGGAGGCAGAATTGATGGGTTTTTCTGATGGATTGGATGTGGGGGTGCTGGGGGAAAGGATAGAATCAAGGATGACAAGCACAAGTAAGTGACTGATGATACACTGGCAGAAGTCTGGGGGCGGGTGACAGATTTTTGAAGTGCGTGTGGGCAATTAAAATGTTGTTTGTAATATGTTAAATTTGAGATGTAAGACACCTAACCAGCCTGGAGTTCAGGGGAGACTCTGACCCTGGAATGATACATTTGGGAGCTATCAGCATTAAGATGTTATTTAAAGGCATGAGAATGGATGAGATCTCTTAGGGAGACTGTGAAGAGAAGAGAGCCCAAAACGGAGGCCTGAGGAGCAACAACATTGTTAGACGTTGGACGGAGTGGGAGAAGTGGAGCAGACACTGCTAATTGATTCCCAAATGTGGTTTTGTTTTTAACATGGGTGATACTAGAGCTTGCTTATATGTTGATAGTGACCCAGGAGAGACTGATTTAGGAGACGGATCAACAAAAGGATCAAAATCTTTGAAAAAATGTGAGGGATAAGGGCCGCCCGGCTCAGTTGTAGGAACCGGCTTTTAGGAGGAATGAGTGTAGGTTTACCTTGTTTGTGGAGGGCATGGTTTACTTGGTGGCTTAAATTTTTCTCTTTTAATTATGAAAAGTGCCGAAGAGGGGTATGGGAGGTTTGAGTGTGTAAAATAGTTGATGCGGGGGACAGAAAAGCAAGCGTGCTACAGAATCAAAGCAGGATCCTCTGGCAATATTATGTGTGCATTTGAGGTTTACACTCATTGATTTATAAATTTATAAAGTGAAACCAGCCAGCTTATTATGTGATTTTCTTCTAGGAATATTTGGCTCTTCAGGTGCAGGTCAGAGGCAGATGGAAGGGTTAACCAGGCCTGGGGACTTGAACAGAGGACTACCAGAGAGAAAGAGGATATAAGCGTGGAGGGAGTTCAGAAGAGAGTACTAATGGACCGTGTGACAGCCTTGATAAGTTGGGTGTGGGCTGATGGGAAAAAAGGATTGTTTCAGTGAAGTCCAAGAATTATGCCTGTGGCAAATACTGCAGGAAATGAACTGGAAATGGTGATTAGAAAGTGCCAGATTGTATCCACTGCCATCAAGTTGATTCAAACTCATAGCGACCCTATAGAACTTCCAAGACTGTAAATCTTTATGGAAGCAGACTGCCACATCTTTCTCCCTTGGAGCTGCTAATGGTTTCGAACTGCTGACCTTTTGGTTAGCAGTCAAGGGCTTTAACCACTGCACCAACAGGGCTGTATAGCTTCCAACAAAACAGGCCTTGAACACAAATTATACACTGAACTGAAGGTAGTATTGTGAAGAGAAGGATGTTTTGGTCTGACTAAGGCATTCGTTTTCTACCTACTCAGGGTCCTGGACCTGTCTCTTGTCCATAAGTGAAGATAAAAAGCTGAAGAGCATGCTTTTTGAAATAAGTTTTGTTTTCTGATATACTGAACATTTTGTATGACTGCTGTTGTTAGGTGCTGTCGAGTCTATTTTCAACTCAGAGTGACCCCATGGGACAGAGTAGAACCTCCCCATAGGGTTTTCTAGGCTGTACTGGTGCGGACTGACAGGTTTTTCTCCCGAGGAGCCGCTGGGTGAGTTTGAACTGCCAACCTTTTGGTTAGCAGCTGAGCACTTAACTGTTGTGCCACTAGGGCTCCTTTTCAAAAGCATGCTCATTGAAAAGTGCGAAATGATGAAGAACTGGGCCAAGAACTCAAATAATGCCCAAACTAGCCAAGGCTATTTAAAAACAAAACAATTTTATTTGTTGCTCAAAACTTCGTTTCTTTTGAGATTGGAATTAATTCTTGGAAGTAATTTTCTTTCTTTTTTTTTTTAGATTGCTATGCAGGTTTTACAGACAACTTCAAAGTTGGGCAGTACATCATTACCGAGTAAATCTGTGCTCCGGTTAAGATTTTCAGGGTACTTATATATAATTTCAGAGCCCTGGTGGCACAGTGGTTAAGAGCTCGGCTGCTAGCCAAAAGGTCGGCAGCTCGAATCCAGCAGCCGCCCCTTGGAAACCCTATGGAGCAGTTCTGCTGTCTTATAGGGTTGCTATGAGTCAGAATTGACTGGACAGCAACAGGTTTTTTGGGGTTTTTATAATTTCATCAGGAACTTTGAACAAAAAAATTTTGATTGGCTGATGATTATGCCAGAATATATAAATCTTATAAAAGAGCAGTATGTGCTCAAACATTATAAAGAATAGAAAAATAGAAATCTTGCCGAGACAATCATAAGATCAGTGAGCCACGATTGTAGGACGTCTGCAGTCTTAGAAACAGTACATGTTCATTAATCTTCGATTGTTTTCTGAAAAAATAAGTTTCAAATGTTTCAGTGAGACTGATCACCTAAATACAATTACGTGAAACAAGACAAGCTGCTTCTAAAGGTTAGTTACAGTTTAAGGCATAACTATAAACTTAAAAAATTATATATATGTGATTATATAGCCCATAGGTTTCTAACATTTAATAAGATAACCTTTACTGTCATGGGCAAGAGAACTCTGTTTTCATGAAGCAAAACTTACAATTTTATTTCACAATTTATCTTCTTTGGTATCCATTCATCTATTTTATTATTTGTTTGCTCAGTTATTATTAGGTTGAATTGTAAGAGTTCTTTCTATATTCTGGATATATGCACAGTTAATATTTTCTCCCAGTCTGTGGCTTGCTTTTTCATTCTCCTAATGGTGTCTTTCAAAACAGTACAAGTGTTTCATTTTGAGCAAGTCCATTTTATCAATTTCTTCTCTTATAGTTCATGCTTTTTGTATCCTAGCTAAGAAATCTTGGCCTGCTTTAAGGTCACCATTTTCTCTTATGTTTCCTTCTAGAATTTTTATATAGTTTCAGCTTTTACTTTTAGGTAATGATCAGTTTCAAGTTAATGTTTGTATATGCTGTGAGGTTAGGACTTGAGGTTTATTGCGTTCCCTGTGGATAATCGGTGGTTACAGCACCACTTGATGAAAACATTGTAATTTCCCCATTCAATTCCTTTGGCTCCTTTGTCAAAAATTAATTGACTCCACATTTTTGGATCTATTTCTGGATTTGATTACATCACATTTGTCTATATGTCAGTACCACACTGTCTTAATTATTATAGCTATAAAAGTCTTGTAATCAGGTAATGTTAGTCTTCAACTTGGTGTTTTTTGTTTTTTTTTTTAAATTGTTTTGGCAGTTCTAGGTCCTTTGCATTTCAATATAAATTTTAGAATCAGTTTGTGAATTTTTAAAAAATAATATTTTATTGTATTTTTCATGAAAGTTTACACAATGAATTAGGTTCCCATCTAATAATTTCTATGTATATTGTTCAGTGATATTGGTAACATTTTTTCACAATGTGTCAACATTCTCATTATTTCTGCTCTGCTGGATATATAATTCTTGGCTGGCAATTTTTTTTCATTCAAGGCTTTATATATGTCATCCCATTGCCTCCTTGCCTGCACGGTTTCTGCTGAGTAGTCAGAGCTTATTCTTATTGACTCTGCTTTGTAGATGACTTTTCCGTTTATCCCTAGCCACTCTTAAAATTCTCTCTTTCTCTTTGGTTTTGGCAAGTTTGATTATAATATGTCTTGGTGACTTTCTTTTAGGATCTACCCTGTGTGGGGTTTGATGAGCTTCTTGGATAGATATCTTCTCATCTTTCACGGTATCAGGGAAGTTTTCTGCCAACAAATCTTCAACAATTCTCTCTGCATTTTCTGTTATCCCCCCCTGTTCTGGTAGTTCAATCACTCATAGGTTATTCCTACAAGTCCCAAATAATTCTTAGGGTTTCATTTTTTAAAAATTCTTTTATCTGATTTTTCCTCAGATAAGTTGGTGTCAAGTGCTTTATTTTTAGTCTCACTAATTCTGACTTCCATTGCCTCACTTCTGCTCCTATGACTTTCTATTGAGTTGTCTAATTCTGAAAATTTAATGTTAATCTTTTGGATTTCTATTTGCTGTCTACCTGTGAATTCTAGCAGCCTGTTAAATTTGTCATTCTGATTTTGTATAGCTTTCCTAAATTCCTCTACTGCTTTGTCTGTATGTTCCTTGGCTTGGTCTGTGTTTTGCATGATCTCCTTCCTGATATCGTGAAGAGTTCTGTATATTAATCTTTTGAATTCTACCTCCAGTAATTCCAACTTTGTCTTTGATGTTCAGGGCTCCTAGACTGTCATATATAACTGATTCACTTGTATTTTCAGGTCTTTGTTGTAAGAGGGACCACAGGAAGTGTCTAACCTTTGCCCCTACTCAAAGCCCATTGTTTTGTTAATTGCCTTGTTGATTGCTGTATTGACTATAAAATAAACTCCTGGGACTGAAGTGGGGGTCGACGCCTCAGAGTGACCCTCCTGGCCCCACTTCTCTGTAAGAGTTGTGCAGTTGGTTACTGTCTTCGCCGTCCCGATTACCGTCGCCGCTGCGACAGATGGTGCCCCGTGTGAGGGATCTTCATCGGAGCTGCAAACGCCCTCGCACTCAAATCCCTTTAGGGGGTAAGTATAGGACGCGCGTCCGTATCAGGCTAGGATTCATAGCCCGAGAGTGGCGAGGCTTTCCGGAAGCCTTTCCGAACGCTCTCAATTCAGGCTGGGTTTTACAGCTCAAGGGCGGCGGGGCTTTCCCGAACGCTCTCAAGGGATTTCAGGCTTCAGGCCAGGAGCTTTCCTATCATTCTTCTCTTCATTTTTCCGTTTCCTCCTCACTATGGGGAATTCTCTTTCTCCTGAACAGCGTCAACACAAAACTCAGTTGCTGGGATTGTTAAAAGCCTCTTTCTCCAGGGCTGAAGAAACATTCTTAACTACCGGTACTCTCTTTACATTTACTAAATCTCAGGTGTATATTTTTGTCTTCCTTTTCCAAATATTAACAGCTTCTGCTTCAACCACTTATTGGGCTCATGTTCTTAATCCTCCTGTTTTCCATCCAGTCACATGGGAAGAGCCAGAGCCCCCTCTTTCCTCTAATGGTACCTCTGTTACAGGAGGACAATATTTAGCTTATTTTAAGCCACTCATTAATTCTTCTGAAGAAGGTTGGTTTGTATTATCAACAAATTGGATACTTTACACTGATGTCCTTCCTTTATGCTTTACTACCCAACCTCACACTACCTCTGTGTGTGTACCTATATTAGAACAATGGTATATGAATCGTATCTACTATAACGACACCTATCGTATACCAGCCTATTCTAAACAAATTTTTATTAAAGCCATAGGGGTTAACGGCACTTTCAGTAATAATAGTGCCTTTATTACCCATTCACCCCCTTCTATTCCTGTCTGTCAACATCCCCAACTATCTCTTACAGACCCTATCGATAATACCTGGGTTACCTGCAGAACTACTAATTTCTCTACTTATTCTCTCCCTTTCAATATTTCCTTAGAAAATTGGGGTCCTCATGGTTTAATTTTATTACCAAATCTTTCTACCTGGCAATGGACAACTCCATATCATTATCTAGGACACTCTCAATCCTGGAACCCTGGCTTAGCCGGACCCATTCTTCGTTTACGCTACCCAGTTATCCGCTGTCTCTACTCCCTGAAAGCCTCTCATCGTCAACAGAAGTCAGCCTTCCTCGCCTGGACCATTCGCTACCAGTTACATAAACAGGAGACGGGAAAGATAAAGACCTCCTCTTAAGAAGGCCCTTCCTATGCTATTATTTTGATAATCAGTAATTACCGGTATTTTGTTAGTCAGTAAGCTCCCAGTGAAAATTTGTTATGTGTAAACTCCTCTATATTTTCTGCTTCTCCTAGTTAGACGCTTCTGTATAGATAGATTTCTAAGTTAGATGATTCCTTTCCAATTGATAGTGAATCTGTGTAAATCAATGTTTGTTTGATAGTTAATGAATCTTTGAGCCTTTATAAATCTTTAAACCTTTAAGAATAATAATTTCAGTGGATGTTAAAAGTTAGTGTTTACCTAACAAAATGAGAGTCAGAGGAAACCCATGGGTCCAACAATCAGGATATGACTAGTGTAGAGGATTATATTATCCTCATAAGATCATCCTCTATTGTCTTATACACCTGAAAGGCACATTGAGTCCGCTCACTCCGGCTATGCAATTGATAAGTGCATCGCTCTTACTTAGTAACCTGGTGAAGAACCAGATGGTATCCGGTGGAAAACCAGCACCGTGAGTTTAAAGAGCCTGCTACGCCGCCATCTAGGAGACTTAAGCCCAGGCATTAAGTTAGTAACAACCTGGTGAAAAACCAGACGGTATCCGGTGGAAAACCAGCACCGTGATTTTAAAGAGCTTGCCATAGCCGCCATCTAGGCAACTAAGTCCAGGTGTTACTCATAGCTATGCTACTTCTCCTTAAACACATGGAGTGTGCCCCAGCCCTAGCTGGGCTCAACAAGGACTCACTAAGACTCCAGGCCCTGAGGTGTAGAGACAGTAGCTGAGATAATCTTAGACTTTATCTCATAGAGAAAATTTTACTTTGTCCTACCAGATACTTGTTGGACCAGTAAAAACCCTCTTGATTCTTACTTCATTAACTAAACAAAAGGGGGGAAATGTGGGGATATATGCCATTTAAACATGGCTGCACTATTGACAACTGCAGCCCCCACAGCCCTCTATGCTGCACAGCATGTCGAGACTTGTCCGGATGTGTTTTCCCAAACCTATTGTCCCTTTACTGATTGACCTTTGCCCGTACTCAAAGCCCATTGTTTTGTTAATTGCCTTGTTGATTGCTGTATTGACTATAAAATAAACTCCTGGGACTGAAGTGGGGGGTCGACTCCTCAGAGTGACCCTCCTGGCCCCACTTCTCTGTAGGAGTTGTGCAGTTGGTTACTGTCTTCGCCTTCCCGATTACCGTCGCCGCTGCGACAGTTGTACCTTGGATGGCTGCTTGCAAGCTTTTAAGACCCCAGGCACCATGCAACAAACTAGGAGGTAGAAAAGAAGCACTAAACACATTATTAGGCCAATTAATTGGGATGTCCCATGAGACCATGATCCTAAACCTCCAAACCAAGGAACAAAATCCCATGAGGTGTTTAGTTGTACATAAGCAAGCAATCTCAGCAGCTACTCCTTTTCTTTTTTGGTCTTTGTTGTAAATACATCTATCACACTTTTGCCAGTTCAACTTTTTACAGGTGTACAACTGTTGACAGCAGTTACAATAATCAGCTGTGCAACCCTACCCTTAATCAGTGCAATTTTTCCATCATCACTAACCCCCCCAACCCCTCTCTCTTGCCCCTGATAACCGCTAATAAACTTTGTTCTCTGTATATTTGCCCTTTCTTGTCTTTTTATGTAAGTGAGGTCATATAATATTTGTCCTTTTGTGATTGACTTATCTCACTCAGCATGTCTTCAAGCTCCATCCATATTGTAGCATGTATCAAGACTTCATTTTTCCTACTGGCTGAGTAGTATTCCATTGTATGTACCACATTGTGTTTATCCATTCATCTGCTGATGGGCATTTACATTGTTTCCACCTTTTGGCTATTGTGAATAGTGCTGCAGTGAACACTGGTGTACACATCTCTGTTTGGGTCTCTGCTTTCAAGTCTTTTGGATATATACCTAGGAGTAGAATTACTGGGTCATATGGTAGTTCTATTTTTAATTTTTTTTGAGGAACTGCTAGTTTTCTACAACAGTTATATCATTTTGCATTCCCACCAGCAACGGATATTACTGAGTCTACTCTTCCTCTCCACTTCCCGTCAAGTACAGATGTTGCTTGAGGTTTCTTCCTTTGCCATTTTCTCTGTCTAAATTGAGTATGCCATCTATTTCATGGCTTCAACTATCACCTTCGTAGACCTCTGTATCTCCAGCATAGCTCTTATCTTTTGTCCATTCTTTTCACACCATAGACTGGGGCTCTCCTCAAATGTGCCCCATCAGTACCTTAAAGTCTACACATCCCAACAGAATTCACAACTTCCCCTTACAACCTAATCTTTTCCTGGATGCATTTGATGTTTACACTCTACCCTGCCCTTCTTCCAAATTTATGGATTTTTTTATATGTAAAAAAGGTGTTTGGCAAAGGTAAGATTTACATTGCATGCTTCTGGTTTTTTTTTAGAGGAGGGACATGGGAGATTAGGTGAGAAAAAGTTACAAAAACAAAATTTTTACGAAGTATACAAGTTTATTGGATAAAATTTATAGCACAAATAATTAGCCACTGTAATGCACATTTGCTGGTTGCTTCCCAAGAGTCCATTCATCCCTTCTTCTGCTAATGGTACCTGGACTTTCCACTGGGTATTTACCCTCTCAGCCATTCAAGGGATGGTGAGCCAAATCCCAGCTCCAGAGATGAGCCCAGATTGGTTGAACCCAATCCTATCCCCTTGGCTACAGGGATGATTCAGAGTTGGGTATCAGATCTAATGTGGACACTAAGAGCAAAACCTAGGATTAAGCAGGAGCTATCAGAAAAGACCCTCTTTTTTCCCCTACGGGGAATAGAACTACTAAAAACATGTGGCTACATGAGGGTGTGCCCTGGGGGGGCGGGCAGCAGCGGCAAAGAGTTACCTTGTGTGGACTGAAGGTAAGTGGACTCTGCAGAAGGGATAGCAAAGAATAACCAAGAAACCAGGTCTTTGGTGACACTGAGTAGACGGCTCAATCCTTAACTAAAACTAGTGCTACCTTTGGACTTTCAGTTTTGAGAACCCAGATAACCCCCTAAGTCTATTTGAGTCTGATTTTCTGGCAACTGCAATTCAGAGTCCTAACCTATAAACTCACAACTCCATTGCCCAGAGAGAACCACTGTCGACATGTTGGGTTTATTTCCTCCCATACATTTTACTATATTTATATATACATTCAATTTCCTTTACTTTTTACTTTACAAAATTCAGACAATATACTCTTCTGAAATATTTCGTTGATAATATCGTTAACCTCCTTTTATGTCAATCAAATCTACCATTTTCATTTTAAATTACTACATAATCTTCCATTCTAGTAGTATACCATAATTTAACAAATTTTCTATTAAGGAACATGTATATTTTTCTATTTTTTCTCTATTATAAATGTGCCATTTTTATATACTTGTTCTATTATCCCCTGCTATGGATTGAATTGTGTCCTCCAAAAATATATGTCGTAAATCCTAACCCCTAAAGTTATACTCCCATTTGGGAATGGGTTTCTTTGTTACGTTAATGAGACAGTATTAGTGTAGGATGTATCATAAGTCAATCTCTTTTGAGATATAAAAGGAGTAGATTAAGCAAGCAGAGATGGGGGAAGATAGATGCCAAGCTACAGGAAGATCACATGAACAGAGGCTGACAAGAGACAAGGACCTTCCCCCAGAGCCAAAAGAGAAAGCCTTCCCCTAGAGCTGGTGCCCTGAATTTGAACTTCTGGCCTCCTAAACTGTGAGAAAATAAATTTCTGTTTGCTAAAACCAGCCATCTGTGGTATTTCTGTTCTAGCAGCACTAGATAACTAAGACGTCCCCTTAGGATAAATGCCTAGAAGTGAAATTGCTGGATCATAGAATATGTACATTCACAAGGCTTTTTGACGTATCTTACTGGACTGTCCTCCAAAAGAAATATATAATTTATATTCCCATCAGCATGGAGCTTGGTATATTTGAGACGTAGAAGGAGGTGACTAAGGGGAGACGCTGCTTGCTGGAAAAAAAATATGTTCATTTATTTAGTGAATGTTTATTGAATGTCTATTATTTGCAGAGCACTATGACAGACGCTGGGGATACAGTGATGAACAAGGAATCCTCAATTTGTTGTTTCTCTGTATTCCTCCCTCTCCAACAACGGCAGGTTTGGAAAAATACCGAGCTTTGTAGATTAATTAAGGCACCGACACCAGAGAGAGCGCTCAGGAGACAAGGAGGCTGCACCTCAGCACAGACAGTGGCGTCACTGTACGGGGCACAGCTAACCCACGGTTCCCTTTCTACGCTCTCCTTTACAGAGACACGGAGAGAGGACTGAAAACCTCATTTCCCAGATTCTCCTGCCAGCAGAGATCTGCTAAGGGGCTGCCTGTGGGAGGCAGGAGCCACTGTGTTCCACAGATATGACAGGTTCCTGAGGTGGCCATGTGGCAGTGAAGGGACAGAGGAGCACAGGGCCCTGCGAAGCCAGTGGCGGCAATGGTCGAAGCAACAGTAGCAGACAACCCAGCAGACAACCCAGAGTTTGGGGCTCAGCCGGAGGCAGTGTGGAGTTGATTGCTGTTAGTTGCCATTGAGTCAATTCCGACCCATGATGACTCCGTGTGTGCAGAGTAGAACTGCTCCACAGGATTTTTAAGGCTGTGAACTTTTGGAAGCAGATCACAAGGACTGCCTCCCGAGGCTCCTCTGGGTGGGTTCAAACCGCCAACCTTTCAACTAAGAGTCAAGTGTTTCACTGTCTACGCTACCCAGGGACTCCCATGAAGCAGATCAGTGCAAGCCTTGCAGGGGGCTGCAGCAGCTTCCCCACAGTTCCTGATCTCTGGGCAATTCAACCTACCCCCTTTTCCTCCTTCACCCTATCCTCCTATTTTGTAATCCAAAAACCTACATTAAATCCTCCTCTGCAGTATCTAGAGTAGCTCCACCCCATCCCCCGGACTGACGCGCCAGCCAATGTTAAAATATCGTTGCCAGTCTGTCAGGCGTGAGCTGGCTGTGAGACTGACACACCGATTTCCGTAAGTCTGACAGAGCTATTGAAAGTTTTTAAAGGAGAATGAGAAAACAAGAAACAAGCTTCTCTACAAACAATACAATAGACTTCTGGCTTTTTCTTTTCTATTTCAGTTCAAAATCAAATGAATTTGGTGACTTGCTTTGACAGGGCATCCTGTATAAAAAGTACGTATCTTTAAACACTGGAATCATAGGAAGATGAGATGCACACGCTATGATAGGTAAACAGGAACGGAGACTAGTCTGAGGATACAGCAGATTCACAGCCTGAATCTAATGCTTATATACCCCGAGCACATACGTAGAAACAACTGGGAAAACACACCAAAATGGCATGTATTATAAACATTTCGAACGTTCTCATTTTTGCTGAGCACATATACTTGAATCCACATAATGAAATGTTCAACGTTTGTAAGACGTGACTCTACCTTCTGCTACAACTGGAGCAACATGGGATAATTTTGTTGTATAACACTGTTACTTGTATTTTCAAAAAAAAATGTTACTTGTATTTTCAGAAATATTGAATCATCTCATATGCTCTTCTTTCTTTACACACTGATACAAACTTTAATGTGAATGCATTAATAAATTTTTAAAGTTCCATAGTATAAATTATTTTCATATCCTTCCTGGGGCCATTGTGCATTCTTTAATAAACATGCTGGAAAGAGCTCTATTAATACATGTACATAAATACAACCAAACAGACAAAAAGGACAAGAAAACGGTAACCTCTGCTTAACTTTTTTCATTTACGTCTTCTCCATCACTATCATCTTCACTGTAAAAGATATCTCGAAATAGGAAGACTTGCTTTGGTGCTGCAGGAGTCTGGATTTCCGTGCCTTTCTCTATCTTCTTTTCCAACTTTTCTTTAAGCAAAGGTAGACTAGTCTCGTAAAGGTAGTCTATAATCTCTAAAGAAAAGAAATTTAATTTTGAAATTTTTTTTCTGTACAAAGACTCTTACCAAGGCCAAAGGATATAGGGTACAAATAATAGTAATACACTGCTATTGTAATTACTATGTGCAAGGTTCTTCTAAGTGGTTTACTTATATGCACTCAGTTAATCCTGATAAACATCTTAATAGGTAGGCACTATTTTTCAAATGAGGAAACTGAGGCTTAAAGACATTAAGAAAGTTGCCCAAGGTCATAGAGTTAGTAAGTGGTGGAGCCAGGATTCAAACCCAGGTAGTGATGTCTGCAGAATGCCAAGAATTATTTCATCACACATCCCAGGATACAAGGTCATCCAAACCAGCGGTACCTAAGCACTGCTGCCAGGCAGATCACGTGAGACTCACCTGTAAGCTAGATAAAGAACATCTAGACATGCGACCCCTGGAGCTTAGGATTCTGTAGGTCTAGGATGAGGCCCAGGAACCTGTATTTTTAGTAAGTTCTCCACATAACTTTGATGATCCGAATATGGGAAACACATATCTAAACCACCCACAAATGACTACCAAGAAGGAATTAGGCATCTTACATCCCTTCCAGACTGGGGGTAGGGGACGGGTGACGGTAGCAGGAGCAGTAGCACTGTGCTGAACGCGTATTATTCGCATGTTATCTAATACTGTTGAAAATCTTATCAAGTAGGGATTATAATTTTACAGTTTTCACCATTTTATGAGGGACAAAACTGAGGCCCCGAGAGGTTACATAACTATTCAAATATTAAGGATACTGACCTGGAAAAGTCTTTTTCTGCCAAAAGGGAACACAGGTAGCTTTTAGCTTATAAAATTTACTTTGAACAAAAGATGGAGGAACATCACTTTAGAAACAAAACAAAACAAAACAAAGTCAATTTACAAATTTATCATTTCAATAAAGTGTGCTAAGTACACTTATAAGATGAGCTCTATACACATAAGCAGCTTTCTTATCCAAATATGAAATAATTATGTCCATAACTATGTGATAAAAATAAGATGCATATGAAAAGCTATTGTTCATTTAGTTAAAAAAAAAAGAGGGAAAATCAGTAATACAATAACATGGATTTTGTTTAAATTAATTGAAATTATTTGTCAGGAGGACAAAATATAATACTAGCTAACATGATGTTACCATGGCCTTGGCCCTGCAGTAAGCACTTTACATGTACTAATAATCCTCATGACAACTCCATGAAGCAGCTACTCTACTATCCCTCATTTTGGAGATGAGGAAGTGGAGACAAAGAGGCCAGAGAGCTGATAAAGGTGCCCTGGTGGCACAATGGTTAAGCCTTGGGCTGCTAACTGAAAGGCTGGAACCCACCCAGTGGCTCTGTGGGAGAAAGAACTGGCGATCTGCTCCCATAAAGATTAAAGCCAAGAAAACCCTGTGGGGCAGTCCTACTCTGTCACATGGGGTTGCTATGAGTCATAATTGACTCACCAGCACCCAACAAACAACAACAACATACAGCTAATAAGGGGTACTTGAACTGGGCACTGTGACTCCAAACCCTACACTCTTAACCACACATTCAGGATAAATACGCATTTGGCACAATTTAAAGGCAGATGCTCCTCACTTTTTATTTTGCAAAGCTAAGAAAGAGAAAAGCAGATGCTTATCATGTTTTGGTGAGTTGAATACGTTTTCAGTTTATAACCATAAGGACAGAAATAACCAAACCTTAAGTTGTTTTAAAAGTGAAAATTACTGAACTTCCTGGACGCTTTTTTTCTTAAACAATAGAAGTGTGGCATCTTTTTTCAGTAATTAACTAATCTAGTTGTTAAAATGGTTTCTGTAAATACTTTTATCTGTTAAGCGTGTAGAAAGAGGAGCTCTAGTGTGCAAACTGTGAAGTGTTCGGCTGCTAACTGAAAGGTTGGTGGTTCAATCCACCCAGCTGTTCTGCAGGAGAAAGACCTGATGATCTACTTCCATAAAGATTACACCCAAGAAAACCCTGTGGGGCAGGTTCTACTCTGTCACATGGGTTAATATGAGTCGAAATCAACTTGACGACACTGAACAACAATGTAGAGATAAAAGATGCTCAGGTCCTTCTGACCTCTTCATCATATCAACCACTAACTGAATATATACTAAGTGCCAGGCATCAGGCTGAGAATGTTCCATGTATTATCTCCAGTAGTCCTTACCACAGCCCTATTAACCCTTTTTTTTTTTGATGTTATGAAATCTTTTATTTTTTTTGAATTGTACTTTAGATGAAGGTTTACAGAACAAATAGTTTCTCATTAAACAGTCAGTATACATAGTGTTTTATGACATTGGTAAACAACCCCACGATATATCAACAACTCTCCCTTCTCGACCTTGGAGGGCTTTTTTTTTGGTGAAAATATACATAGCCAAAGTTACACCATTTCAAAAGTTTCTACATGCACAGTTCAGTGATGTCAATTACATTCTTCTACTTGTGCTGCTATTCTCACTATCCTTTTCCAAATTATTCCATCAC
This sequence comes from Dugong dugon, assembly GCA_030035585.1. Lineage (NCBI taxonomy): Eukaryota > Metazoa > Chordata > Mammalia > Sirenia > Dugongidae > Dugong > Dugong dugon. Next base: position 77,040,023 of record CM057471.1, read on the forward strand.
CATTATCTTCAACTCACTGCCCCTAGGTTTCCCATCAAACCTTTTGAGTTGCTGTTATCAATTTGATCTCACATAGATAATTCTTTTTTTCCTTTGTACCTTAGATGAAGGTTTGCAGAACAAATAGTTTCTCATTAAACAGCTAGTACACATATTGCCCTATGACAGTGGTTAATAACCCCACGACATGTCAATACTGTCCCTTCTCAACCTTGGGTTCCCTATCACAAGCTTTCTTGTCCCCTCCTGCCTTCTAGTCCTTGTCCCTGGACTGCTGTGCCTCATTAGTCCCATTTCTCATTTATGGGGCTGTCCAATCCCTGGCTGAACGATGAACCTCGGAAATGACTTCACCACTGAGCTAAAAGGGTGTCTGGGGGCCACACCCTTGGGGTTTCTCCAGTCTGTCAGGCCAGTAAATCTGGGTTTTTTTTTTTTTGTGAGTTAGAATTTTGTTCTACATCCTTCTCCAGCTCTGTCCAGGACCCTCTGTTGTGATCCCTGGCAGAGCTGTCAGTGGTGGTAGATGGGCACCATCTAGCTGTACTGGACTCAGTCTGGTGGAGGCCGTGGTAGCTGTGGTCCATTAGTCCTTTGGACTAATCTTTTCCTTGTATCCTGTTCTCTTCATTCTCCCTTGCTCCCGAAGGGGTGAGACCAGTGGAGTATCTTAGATGGCTGCTCATAGGCTTTTAAGACCCCAGATGCTACTCACCAAGGTAGAATGCAGAACATTGTCTTTATAAACTGTATTATGCCAATTGAGTTAGATGTTCCCCAAAAACTATTAAGCTTTTTTGTAGTTGAAGAGACCAAGGTTCAGAGAGAAGATCGGTAATAACCTGCCCAAGGACGGCTAGCTAGTAAATAGAGCACCAGGGCTCAATGCCAGGTCTGTGCGACTCCAAAGCTTGAGCTCTAGGGCATCCCCGTGCCTGTCTTCTCCCCATAATGCTGTGCACCCAATGTGATGTTCTGCAGACACAAGCCCGGCTTTGAGAAAGAATGAAAATGATGTGGACATTTAAAACTAGTTAGGTGTTATATCTTATTTGGCGGAGATGCTTTCTTTAAATCCTGCCTAAGTAATACACAAAGCAGGCCTTAAAAAATCTGAAGAAACTGTGGAAGGAGGAGTGTGCTGTCACGGTATAGGAAGAGCAACTAGGGTCACATAACATGTGTGTATAAATTTGTGTATGAGAAACTAACATGAACTGTAAACTTCCACTTAAAACACAATAAAAAACAGGAAAAAAAAATCTGAAGAAACTGACCTTATTTTCATTAATATGCCTTGTTTCAATCCATTACCAAAACTTTAGGAATACACTATCTCAAACAGTATTTGACTAGATGCTATAATCTCTATTTTAATACAACAGCTTTGAGATTATATAAATCTTAAGTAAAATAATCAATATTTTAATATATAATTTTAATTAAAATTAAAAACCGTTTTAATAAAAACCATTTTAATAAAAACCAAAAACACATGTTCTGAAGCAATGTCACAAGATACACAAGTTTAGTGGGAAGGCCCAATTTTTAAAAAATGGTTTTATATTGTAAAGGGAAGACTTTGTTGATATGAGCACTTCTCAAGATGGGAATTGGTGGGGGTGTACATTAGAGTTACCTCTTTCAAACCACCTGACACACTCATCTCTTAGGGACCCAAGGTACTGAAGAGTGTGGGCCCCACCTCTCAGGTGAGCTATTAAAAAAAAGGGTTTGGAACCATTGGCAGGTGTCTGTGATTCCTGGCAGGGTTTGTGAGAAGTCACTAAAATACTCCAATTCTCCAAGTTCAAGAAAGAAAAAGACTGATTGTCCTTTGGCCATAATCCCAAGTTGTTAATAACTAACCACCAGAACAGGTTTAAAGCCTTTCTAATGGATCAACAACTGCACATCAGTGACCACGCTTTTGAGGGAGGGTCAGCTGAGAGGCCGCAGCCTTGCTCTGGCGTAAACACTTCCACAACCAAAGGCCAAACAATCCCTCAACACTCTCCTGTCTGGAAGTCCACCAGTCGCTGAGCCACATTTCTCAACAATCTGCTTTGTTTAGAGAGACTGTGCTTTGCAAATATAGCCCCTCCTTGCTTAGCAAGCAATAAATTCAGACATTGAGTGTGGTGGCCTCATTCTACAATAGCAGGAAGTGATCCAAAATGTGAGAACGATATGCAATGAAGGCTCACAGCAAAGACAAACAGAAATAGCTTATCAACATATGAAAGTGATGTTCAATTTCACTCAGATAAGAAATGCAAATGGGGCTACACCGAAACTACTGAGTGAAGCGAAAGCTTGAAGAGGAACAGGGTCTATTTACACAGTCTCAAAGTATCTCCCCACAGCCATATCTTAATCACTAAGGCAAAAGGGGTACTTTTATACAGTGGGAAATCTGGCAGGTACCATCTTAGCCAAAGGATCAAAGTTAGCACCACATGCCTCATTATGTGATGCAGTGATAAAGGCATAACACTGCCCATGTTGTATCCCTGCCTGAAACACATAACCTAAATCTTATAATTAGAAACACCTGATAAACTCCAGTGGAGGGGGAACATTCTACAAAACTAGCCCATACGCTTCTCAAATTTCAGTGCTCTCAAAGACGAAGGCAAAAGAACTTTACAGATTAAAAGACAGTAAGGAGAGATGACAATTAAATGCAATGTGTGATCTTGGACGGGATCTTGGAACAGAAGAAAACTGCTATAAAGGACATAATTGAGACACTTGGTGAAATTTGAATGTGGACTGTGCTTTAGATAACAGTATTTTATCGATGTTAAATTCCTGAATATGATATTTGTGCTGTGGCTATGTACAATAACATCCTTGTTCAGGACATGTTGTTGCCAACTAAACTCTCAAATAGCTAACGGAAAAACTCATATTCCGTTGGAGGGAGGGAGAGAGGAAGAGAGAATGATAAAGCAAATGTGGGAAAATGTTCAGAACTGGTGGTTATGGCTGTGAAGGGTATATAGGAGTCCTCTGTATTATTTTCACCACTTGTTAGCTCTTTGAAGATTTTAAGAGACTTTGCACTCATTTTACTCATCTTTTCTAGGTGTCTACAGTGGGGAGCAGGGTGGGGGGAAGGTTGGTCCAATTTACTTCATCTGCAGCAGAGTGGAGGTTTCAGATACATACACACAGAATATTAATATTTCCCTCTTCTTGTTTATACTATGCCGGAATACCACCCACACTGTTTTACACCTTGTTTTCCCATCTAACAATACACCCTGGAACTCCGCGCATCTTAGCTTGATGAGCTTTCTCATTCCTTTTTGCAGCCTTGAAGTATTTCATCATATGGGTAGAACGTGCTGTCGCCTATCAATGGACACGTAGGTTGTTCTACCAAAGACACTGCTGTAGTAAATACTCTCATATACAAGTCATTCATGCATGTGTGAATTTATACTGTAGTATGTTTCCAGAAATAGAATTACTCAATCAGAGGAAGTGTTCATTTGTAATTCTGAAATATACTGAGGCTGTAAAGTACATAAAATTTACCTACCAACTATAAAAAAAACAAAACAATAAGCAAGTGTGGTGTGGTAAGTGGATGGATGCAGAGGTTAGATGAGCATGCAGTTACTGCAGTGGACTGAGGGGTGCAAGGAGGTTCCTTTACTTAGCATATGTCTAAACTTTTCCTTACAAAAAGTTTCCAAGAAAACTGTTAAAAAAAAGAAAACTGTCAAAAAGCAAAGATGTCACTTTGAGGACTAGGTGCACCTGACCCAAGCCATGGTGTTTTTAATTGCTTCATATGGATACGAAAGCTGGACAATGAATAAGGAAGACCGAAGAATTGATGTCTTTCAATTACGGTGTTGGTGAAGAATGTTGAACATACCATGGACTGCCAGGAGAATGAGCACAACTGACTTGGAAGAAGTACAGCCAGAATGCTCATCAGAAACAAGGATGGCGAGACTTCGCCTCACATACTTTGGACATGTTATCAGCAGCGACCAGTCCCTGGAGAAGGACATCATGCCACTTAAAGAGACCTTCCCTAACCCCCTATCTGACTGCCCCAATCTCTTCCACTGTATTTTTATTTTCTTTTTTGTACTCATGACCATCTGAAATGGGCTTATTTGTTTAAAATCTCTTCTCAATATAACTAATCAGACTTACTGGGGTCATTATTCACCACTATCTTTTGTACCTGGTGTATCAAAGGTGGTCAGTAAATATTTGTTGAGGGAATGAATGAAATAATTGTAAGTTTGGCATCATTACTGTTGATGTAGTTTGTTGTGGGTTTTTAGGTTAATCCTATGGTATCTGTATCTATGGAATGGAAGCTCCACAGGGCAGTGGATTTATCTTTTGTTCACTGCCATATCTCTGTTGTTGTTGTTAGCTGCTGTGCAGTCAGCCCCTGAGTCACGGCAACACCACGCACAACAAAACAACACTCTGTCCAGTCCTGCACCATCCCAATGACTGGTTGAGGATGGGACTATTGTGATCCATAGGGTTTTCATTGGCTGATGTTTGGAGATCATCAGGCCTTTTTTCCTACTCCATCTTAATCTGGAAGCTCCACTGAAACCTGTTCAACATCATAGCAACACGCAAGCCTCTACTGACAGATGGCTGGTGGCTGCGCATGAGGTACACTGACCGGGAATGAAACCTGAGTCTCCTGCGTGGAAGGCAAGAATTCTATCACTGAACCACCAGTGCCCCCTGCCATATCTCTAGAGCCTAGAAAAATGCCTGGCATACAGGTGCTCATATTTGGTAGATGGAGATTAATTCTGGGCCTTTAATTTTCCAATAATTAGACCGGATGAAGTGTATGTGCTACAATAATTCATTCCTTTACTACTAAAGCAGGGTATCTACAAACTCCTCTCACCCCCATCTCCTGCCAACACCAGTTTGATTGTATGGCAATACTTCCTTGTCACAGTTTTTTTCAACTGGAGAATTCAAATAGGTGGAATAGGTGGATGGGCCACAGGAATTTTGCTCTACCTAAAATTTGTGATCACAGAACACTTTAAATGTGATGATCCATAGGACACCCAAAGAAAAATCTGAAGAAAAATGAAAAACATAGCTAATTAATGACATATTTAGTGCCATGAAAACCTTGTCTATCTCGCAGTTCAGAGTCTTTAGGTACAGTTTGCTCTGAAACTTACTGTATTACATTGTATTGGTTTTCTAGCAAATATGATGAATTTTAGCCACCACTGATACAAAATTCCATATACAGTAAGAATTTCAGCTTCACTCTTCAAAATCTGATAGTAAGTTACCTCTCTTTTAAAAAATATTTTATTTTTGGTGTTTGTGTATTAAGTCATCTTTTATAACTAGCTTAATATTAAACAAATGGTCTTACCCTATGGCACTGGCAAGATCTTCCCAATCTATTTCATTAGAATCTTCCACATTTATTTTATACAACCTACAAGAAAAATTAAAAATTAAGTTTTCAAGAAAACAAATCAACACAATAGACATTTTCATGGACTCACAGAACATTAAGAGCTGGAAGGGACCAGCACTTTCAGCCCCCATTCCAGCCCCTTCATTCCACGGGCCGTGAGGTCGGCACCCTAGCCCAAGGTAGACTGAAAAGCCAGCTCTCTCCTCCTGAGTCCTCTGCCACTCCTACCAAACCATTCTGCTTTCTCCTACTCACAAACACAACTTCACCACTCACTGTAGACACAGTAATAGTACATTTGTACTTAGCACTTACTATGTGCCTAACACTATTAAGTCCTTTATATCCACTAACTCATTTACAGTAATCCTCAAAACCACTTTATGAGGTTGGAGGGATTATCCTTATTCTACAGACAAGGAAACTGGAGCTGAGAGAGAGTAGCTGGCTCAAGGTTACATGACTAATACTGGGTACCAATAACAGAACCCAGGCCTGCCTGACTTGAGATGCCCTCCTCGGATCTGCTGCTCTATGCTGTCTCCCTAGCAGGGGCAAAAAAAGGTGGAGGCAGAGTCAGCCAAACCAGTGTGAAGAATCAGGAAGCACACCAATGAACTTAAATGAGAGCTCATGACAGAGAGCAGGGAGAGGGTGCCCAGAATCCGAAAGTTTCTTCTGCTTTGTTATTATTCATTCAACATAAGCCCAGCATCAGCCCAGGTCTCCTAGACGAGCACCCTTCATAAATTAGGCCCACGTCTCCCTTTCCCTTGTAGCACTTCAAACACCTCATAGAAGACTCTGCACGGGCCAGGAATGCAAAGACAAAAACAAAAACTTAGCAACAGTGACACCAACAAATGCGTACTTGAGAGCAGCAAGGCTTTGCCTGAATTATTTACCTCAATTTTCCAATAGATGGAAATAACGTACCGTAGAAGTTTCAAGGTCTAAAATAACTACACTGATTGTTTTACACGCACTATTTCATCTTCGCAGCAACAATACAGGTAGGCACTACTATTATCAGTATCATTTAAGATGAATAGACTGAAGCTTGAGAGATAACATACGCAAGGTCATAGAAGTGCAAAGTTCTGGAACAGAGACTTGAACTTTGTAATCTCCATACAGAGCCTGCTGTACCAACAACTGCACTTTGGCTGGAGAGAAAAGCAGCTAAATATCATCAATTACTATTTCTGTACCTTTCAATAAGGTTGATTTTAGCCTGCAGGGCGTTGACTCCCTGGAATACGCGCTGACCATTAGTCATCCTTTTGGTTAAAACTTCGGTCCTAGATTAGAAAAGAGAAAAATATAATTTACTCTCAGGGGTAAAGTTTGCATTAAAATCTATCACTTGCTCATTTAAATTATCTTCATTCAGAAGCAATTTTTAACTCTTGCAACTCATCACTGCTAACATTTACCACCACTGAGAACACATTTTTTTTTTAAAAAAAGCAAGGGAGGGATAAATAAAGTAGTAATGATAGAACACTGACGATTATTGAAGCTGGATGATGACATAAGAGGGACTATGTTTATGTGTGTGCTAGAAAATTTCCATCATAAAAAGTTAAGGGTGGGAGGAGAATAAGCCCATTAGTAGGTGCTTAAAGACACTATCGAAACTCACTTTATTTTTGGTTGTTTTTGAAACAGATGGACATTGCTCTTATTACCATTACCGGCTGTTGGAACACTAAATAAAACAAATTTAGTAAACGGATAAATGATTTGAAGATTCCTCTACCGCCCAAAGCTAATGGCTGAAGGAAAGGGTTGAATTGAAATACCCAATGAGAACAGCAACTCAATTAAAAATATTAAAATATTACTTCTGTCGAATAGCAAAATCTGCCACAATTTGGTTGGCAGATCATTAACTCTTACAATTGTGTTCTTAATAATGAAGATATATGATACACACACACACACACACACACCACACACACACAGATAACAGACACTGTTCTTACTAATACCTATTGTGTTTGCAATTTTGAAATGTATCACTCAGTGTCATTTCAATGTTACATGGAGCAAATATATGCTGAGGCTTCAGACTTCTTATTTCTTCCTCTTAAACTAAAAAAGAAATCTCGCATGTTTTCTTACTTCTGCAAATTGTGAAGCAGAGTACCCTTAATAATTCTCCCTATGTCCTTTTTTAAAACTGTTTTCAAATTTTTACTGTAAATAGCTTTGATAGAAACTTTTACTTAAATATTTTCTGAATTCCATTCTGACTTATTGTCTTGGGATATATATTGTATTCCAGATGGAGCTAATGGTCAAAGAATTTTGTTATCCACCTTACATATTTTAAGATGTGACATTACATTTTCTTGTTTTTTTTAACTGTGGCCGACTATGTCACAAAATATTTGCCATTTTGACTATTTTTATGTGTAGAATTCAGTGAATTAATTATGTTCATCATGTTGTGTAATAACCACCATTGTGTTTCTAAATTTTTTCATCACCTTTAACAGTAACTCAATACCCCTTAAGCAATACCTCCCCATTTCTCCCTTTCACCTGCCCCTAAACCAAAAAAACAACCAAACTCTTTGTCGGTGAATCAATTCCAACTCATAGTGACCCCACGTATGACAGAGTAAAACTGCTCCACTGGGTTTTCTTAGCTGTAATCTTTACAGAAGCAGATTGCCTTTTCTTCCATAGTGCCACTGGGTGAGTTCAGGCTGCCAATCTTTAGGTTAGTACTTCAGCACAATTTATACCACCCAGGGACCTTCCACCTGTCCCTGGTAACAACTAATAAACTTTGGTCTCTATGAATTTCCCTATTCTAGGTATTTCATGTAACTGGGATCATACAATATTTGTCCTTTTGTGTCTGACTTTTGTTCACTCAGCATGATGTTTTCAAGGTTCATCCACGTGGTAGCATGCATCAGTATTTCACTTTTCCTTAAGGCTAAATAATATTCCATTGCAGAGCCCTAGTGGCTCAGTGGTTAGGAGCTCGGCTGCTAACCAAAAGGTTAGCAGATCGAATCTACCCAGTCACTCTTTGGAAACTGTATGGGGCAGTTCTATTTTGTCCTATAGGGTCACTAAGAGTCAGAATAGACTTGATGGTAACTAGTTGTTTTTTTTTTTTTATAGGAATATATCACATTTTGTTTATCCATTCATCTGCTGATGGACACTTGGGTTGTTTCCACTTTTTAGCTATTGTGAATAATGCTGCAATGAACACTGGTGTACAAGTATCTGTTTGAATCACTGCTTTCAATTATTTGGGTTATATACCTAGAAGTGGAATTGCTGGGTCACATGGTAATTCTATGTTTAACTTTTTGAGGACTGCCAAACTTTTCCACAGCAACTGCACCATTTTACAATCCTACCAGCAATGGATGAAGGTTCCAATTTTTCCACATCCTCGCCAACATTTGTTATTTTCCATTTTTCTGATAACAGCCATCCTAGTGGAGGTGAAATTGGTGGACAAAAACTAGTTGTGGAGTTGAAGTATCTCACTGCGGCTTTGATTTTTATTTCTCTAATAACCAATGATACTGAATATCTTTTCATGTGTTTGTTGGCCATCTGTATATCTTCTTTGGTGAAATGTCTATTCAAGTCCTTTGCCCATTTTTTGATTATTTTTGTTGATGAACTGTGGCGATATATGCCACTTAAACACGGCTGCACTATTGACAACAGCAGCCCCCACAGGCCTCTATGCTGCACAGCATGTTGAGACTTGTCCCCAACATGTTGAGACTTGTCCCCAACATGTTGAGACTTGTCACGACTTGTTTTCCCAAACCTATTGTCCCTTTACTGATTGGCTTGTTTACCTGAATTCCTTCTCCCTTGCCCGCACCCAAAGCCCATTGTTCTGTTATTTGCTTCACTGCTTGCTGTACTGACTATAAATAAACTCCTGGGACTGAAGCCAGGGTCGACTCTTCAGAGTGACCCTCCTGGCCCCACTTCTCCGTAAGAGTTGTGTTTGGTTACTGTCTCCGCCGTCCTGACAACCGTTGCCGCTGCGACAATGAGTTATAGGAGTTCTCTACCTATTCTGGATAGTAAACCCTTATCAAATATATGGTTTCTAAATATTTTCTACCATTCCGTAGGTTGTCTCTTCACTTTGTTGATAAAGTCCTTTGATGCATAAAAGCCCAATATCTTTTTTTTTTTTTTTAAACAATGATACATCATCCTCCAACCGAGGCTTATAATCCCTGTGCCCCCATACTATAGGCGCAGAAAGGGCTCTAGTTCTTCCCGCCAGTATTTTAAAAACAAAACAGAAGAAAATATTATCTGCTCTCTGTAGTTTATTTTCCTGAGTGGTGTCTTCTATTAAAATAAACAAATACCCTACAGAAGAATTATAATGCACATAAACAGCACATTCTAAGAGTCTGCTTTAAAAAATAAACTATGCCTAGTTTGGATTTCATTTATATTTGATAATCAAGGATCACGGAGCTCCTTGTATGCATGAGATATGAGTTGTGCATGTGTAGAGCCACTACTTCAAGAATTCATGCTGCTGCTGAACAGCCAGCTCAGCCATCCTCCAGAGCTTAGAAAAGCTACATCAGGCAAAGAACACGCAGCAAAATCGACTGAAAATATCTCCATGTGACTGGTTTAGCTAAAGGAGTTCTAAAATGAAGAGCATGACTGTCTTACTTTAGATGAAGACAGAAGAACTGACAAATTACAAAGCAAAATAAGCAAGGCAGAGTTATTACTGATTACCATGCTTGTGGTTTCTCTCCTGAACGTTAGTTTCATACCAGGTTTTTTTTTTTTGTTTTTTTTTTTGGTGCTGCAAACAGGTAACTGCCTAGTTTTACTAAAGGCTTAGAAAGAGACAGAGTTAAGAAACCAGAAGTCAACATTCAGTATTGAAAGGCTTGAGTTCTTTATGAGGAATCCACACAATCTTCAGTGAATCCCAAGGGCTAGTTAAGTGCTAATTAAAACCAGACACTGAAGTGGCTGGAGAGTGGACTACACAATTCTTGACATGTAAGGTTTTTCACATAATAGCTACATAGATAGTCTTAGTAACCTTACCTCTCTACTCACTCTGTAGAAATTGTCAAGAAAGAGAGAATATCATCTTGTTGAAATTTATATTAAGAAAACCTTAAAACTTACCACTTACTTTTACACTGCATCCAATTTCTTGTTTCCACTTTAGCTTCTACTTCTACCCAAGATATGCCCTTGTAGAGCTTTTCCCGAACGATTGACAGGCGGCCTTCAGGATCTTCCTGGAGCCTAGAATCTACCTCCTTTAACTCCTGGAGAGACATCTTCTTTAGAATCACTTGTTCAACAGCCTTGACTAGTTTCTGGGTTTCCGTCTTACTCCAAGTACCATGATTTACTTCTATAGAATAAACGGACAGTCTCAGAGTTGCTAATCTATTTACTTTCAAATACAGTATTAACAACTAAATGATAAACTTAGCACTTTTCAGAAGACAATGGGTGGACATCTCAATTACACAAATAAAATTATCAAATACAATCATATGCAAATTAAAATGAAATTACTAAAGTGGTAATCGGTTCTTTTCAAGATTAAAAGCCAGGAATTATTAAATAACAAGTCCTTTCTTAAAGCAATGTTTTGTTTTGTTTTTAACTTCACAAAGAGTTGTTCTTCCAGTTTCTGAGAGCAATGTTTTCTCCAGGAAACGGTGAAACACATAACAGAAAAAAATAATCAAATGACTTTTATATTATGTACATGAGTCTTCCCCCAAGAGTTCCTAGTGTAAAATTAATGGCCACCAATGGACAGCAACATAGTACTTAATGGTAAATACACCAAAAGAACTTCTGAAACAAATTACCCACGTAGGGTGCCAAAAGCACTTATTTATGGTTTACCGTTCTTGACTACTGACAGTCACGCTAAGGAAGTGGTCTCAAACTGGCAGTCAGCAAATATCTTTGGGTATGAATCATAATTTGGTTCCAACTTACCAATAACATTTAAAAATGAAGAAATGTAAAAAAAAAAGGAAAGAAATGTAATTTCACAAAATGAAAAAAATCTTGAATTTTGCTTTATTTCTTGGAAACTGGAAGAACTGGCCACACTGAGTCTTCAAATGGCACAAGTAGCCGGAATTGAGTGGCGCAAGACATACGGCCTTCAGCTCATCACAGGGCCTACCATGCACCATCCACTCAGATGCACTGTTGCTTAGTGTGCTGTTCATTTGCAGTACCCCGGCTGCTGGAGCACGTGAGCCCCTGTACTAAACAGTAACACCCACTAAGGACTGTCTTTTTTAAAGCAGTTGGGGATTTTTTAATGTAAAGAATGTAACCAAGGAAACTATTTTATAAAGAAGAGAAAAAGACAGGTAGGAGATCGATACACTAGTTTTGGGAAAACCAAACCTAAACCCACTGCTGTCGAGTTGATTCTGACTCATGGTGACCCTGTAGGACACAGCAGAACTGCCCCAAAGGGTTTCCATGGCTGTAAATCTTTACGGAAGCAGACTGCCCTACCTTTCTCCCACAGAGCAGCTGGAAGGTTCAAACTGCCAACCCTTCAGTTAGCAGCCAAGTGCTTAACCACTGTGCCACCAGGGCTCCTCGTATTGGGAAACGTCCTCCCTAAACCAGCAACTGAGCTGCATCCCTCCCTCCTTCCATGCCTCCCAAAGCCTCCCTTGACACCTCAGGGAAGCGACCTCCTCTGCCCAGTCTCTCCTGCTGACCAGCTTCCTTGGGTATGGCTCCACTGGGCAGTTATATTTGTGGTGAAAGTTACTAAACTTCTACCCAAGATATGGTTAAAATCAGTCTTGTGAATTAGGGTTCCATGGTTTCATCAAATAAACACGAAGAAATGAAATGAGTCAGTATACAGAATGCCTTTTAAAATGCTAACTCTGCTAGAAGACAAGCCTGAAATAATTTCTAGGCACTGGATCAGCTTGCGGGCTGAACCAGGCCTGTAGGGGCTGATTTATTCCCCGAAGTGGAAGCTACAGACGGCCACTTACGACTGCTGATCTGGGAGTACTTCAGGGCAACAGACAGGCTACTCCGGGCCACCATCTCACCGATCTTTTTCCAGTCATTTCCGTGGAGGGAATGGTATAGCTTTACCTTCTCAGCATCTCCCTTACTATACCTAAGAGGAAGGGAAAACATATTACATTTTTGAATTAACTACAAGATTAAAAACTATATTCTCATTGCAGTACAATGGAACAAGCTGAGTAGGGAGGGACACCAGGAAACCTGGTTCCAGCGCCGGTACTTCTGATGCCTAGAACTAGAACTCGTATCACTTCATGTCCCTTCGTCTCAACTGTGTTCATCCTATAAATTAATAATCACAATCCCAGCCCAGAGACCTGGCTCAGTTTCACAGCAGCCAGAGGAAACAAATTGGATCACATTACTTCCTATGCAAATCCCAAAGGCTTCACATTGCATGTGCGATAAAACACAACTTTTTGAAGTGCCTCCAAAGCCTGTGCTCTTCACAGTTCAGCCACATCAGCCTTGTTTTAGCTCTCTCACCTCCAAGCCTCTGTACTGATGGTAGAAACAACCTTCCCTCCACTCTGCCTGGATAACTCCTACAAACCCTCAGAATACAGTTTAAATGGCATTTCTTCAGAGAGGCCTTTCCTGACTACCTTAACTTAAGAAGGTCCCCATTTTAATTACAGAATATTGTGCTTCTCTTTCATAGCACTGAATACAATTTGCAATTATATATTTATAGGTTTCCTTGCTTATTCATCTCTTCCTCTAGGGCAGCTCTGTCCAATAAATACAATGTGAGCCACAAATGTAATTTTAAATTTTCTGGTAGTCACATTAAAAAAAGTAAAAAAAAGGTGAAATTAATTTTAATAATATATTTTACTCAAACCAATGCATAATATTATTTTAACATATAATCAATATAAAAAGTATTAGATACTTTACGTTCTTTACTTCATACCAAGTCTTCCAAATCTAATATGTATCTTATCTTACAATGCATCTCAATTTGGACTAACTACATTTCAACTGTTCATGCAATTTTCTCTGCTTTCTGGGTGGCTACCATACTGGATGACGCGGCAGTAGAGGGTGAGTTTTATAAGGGTGGCAGCTTTGTCAGTTTTGTTCACTAGCACGTCTATAATGCTTGACAGGCAACAGACATTCATTAAATAGGCAATGAATGGCTTAACACAAACAGATAAAACTATCTGAGACATTTTTAAGGTGCATTAACACTACATAAAAACGAATGTATTAAAAAACTCAAAAAAGCACTATAATATTATTCATCAAATTTGAGATTAACCACCAGAAATGTTTACGTGAAGAAAAAGCAATCTATGTGAGATCCCAAGACTCCTAAACATCAGTCGGGAAGGGGAAGCTATGCTATTACCAAGGGCAATACAAAAGAAGCCCTAGCAAAATACTAATGGTCTCTGATGATAACAATCCAGAACTAATTCATGAGAATAACATCCTAATGTTTTTTGGAAATTCATCTATAAATGCAGAGTACGGTCAATAGAGACTCATCATCCTTGTTCATTAAAATCCATGGGTTTCAAAAAGTACTACCTTCTAGTAGTTTTCTTTTCCAAGCAATGAAGGTCCTTCTGGTATAAAGAATGACTTACATGGACCCTTGAAGTAACAGAGTAGAGTGTGTAAGAGAGAAAGTGAGTGTAAAAAGTGGGGAGACTAGTGTATATTGACTTCCAAAGTCCCTCAGATTCTTTGACTTTTTTGACTTTCTACTTTTTATCAGTTAATAATTTTTTTTATTGTGCTTTAGATAAAGGTTTACAGAGCGAATTAGTTTCTCATTAAACAATTAACATACATATTGTTTTGTGACATTGGTTGCCAACCCCGCGACATGTCAACACTCTCCCCTTCTTGACCATAGGTTCCCCATTTCCATTTGTCCAGCTTTCCTGTCCCCTCCTGCCTTCTCGTTCTGGCCCCTGGGCTGGCGTGCCCATTTAGTCTTGTGTACATGGTTGAGCTACATGTATTGTTTTCTCAGTTAAAAATTTCTTAAGTTAAAAAAATATTCTCAGGACAAATGATTATGACACCACAAATGATATGGCATAAACAAAAGGAGCTTTTTAAAATTACTAGAATGACAGACTTTTATTATTCCAAAAATTTCATTCCACTGCAATTAAAAAAACTTTATTGAAAAAAAAAATTTCATTCCACATCTGTCATAGGTAGAGAAACATGTTACCTGGGCTGCCACCATCAATTTACCAAAAGCATTTTTTTCAAAAAATAGTTTAAAGCATTCTTTCAAGTTGGATTTAAAATGTCGTCTCTAGTGAATTTTCTTAAAGCTCTGTTCACAACTGTTTAACCTTGTGGTTGGAAAAAAAGGGTATAGCAAGTTTCAGTTTCCGTGTGGGAACGCTTCTCTACATAAGGTTTTCTTTCTTTTTGTAAAAAATTTAAAAACAGGAAAGAAACCAAGGTCATATCAATGTCTGAAGTTGAGATAATGTGTATGTTTTAAGTCACACAGATGAGTAGAACTCCTAACCCTGCCAGAAGACTGCTATAATTTACTAAACGTGCCTCCCAAAGTAAGATAAAGTAGTTGAGACAATAATTGTTTGGGCCCTATGAGGTGGAACTGATGCTTTCTTGCTTATCCCTTTGTCCTCGAGCATAGTGCTTATCCACAAACCAAACAAAACCAAACCCACTGCCGTCAAGTCGATTCCGATTCATAGCAATCCTATGGGACAGAGTAGCGCTGCCCAATAGCGTTTCCAAGGAGTGGCTGGTGGATTTAAACTGCTGACCTTTTGGTTAGCAGCCAATCTCTTAACCACTGCACTACCAGGGCTCCAACAGCAGACACTTACTCTACATTTTTTTCTTTGCAATGTTGGAAATGAATTATGGTTGGATATTTTATTGGAGGGCAGAAGGAAGAAGGAATTAGAATAACCAGATTAAGCACTCTGCCTTCACACTACTGAATCACATGTAAATGATCTAATACTAGTGTTTACCTGCACCTTCAAATATGTGCTGAAAACCCAAAGAGTTGTGCTAAGTGCTAAAGGAACATCAGACTGAGAAGGAATGTTTGGGTTCATAAGGAGCTTACAATTTGGTAGACAGCAGAGAAAATTGCCTTAGTACCAGTAAGAAAGGCGGAGTATGTTATATGCTAAAATAAAGGCAAAAAGGAAAAGCTAAGAACTTGGAAAAGAGATTAAAAACCTTTAAATGAAAATGGCCTGTAGAGACATACATGTGACAACAAATATATCTTATGGTTTCACACACCAAAGTATCTTCTTAACTTTTACTTTAAATTTATTACTGTGGATATTTTTATTGATAGTATTGTCAAAGTCTAAAGAAAATGTTCTCTCAAGCTGCTAAGACCTTTTCCTTACCTGCCTTTGTAATTACGGATATCAAACATCTTCTTTGCTCTATAGTATACTAGTTTCCAAGGCCGAGCAATGCCCTTGCCTAAAGTCAAAAAGAAAGGTAGTCAGATGACACACATTGTAATTTTTTTAAAAAAAGGGAGCATTTCAGAGCATGGCACGAAAGAGAGTCACATTTATAAAAGTAACCCAAACAAACTCTTTTTAACAACACTATCCTAAACCCCACATTAAGGCTGGGATTTCATGTTTTGTATAAAGTTGTCTTGCAGAGCAGATGCACAAAATACCAGTTTCCTTGGAGATCTTTCAAATCTAAATGCTTAGTACCTAAAGGCCCCAGATTCTGCTCTACTAAATTCATGGAAAAGACCCTTATAAGGCAAAGTAATTTTAACATAATTTCAAACAAGAGAATAACTAAGAAATTATCCTTTTTAAATGCAAAGGAGATTTTCTTTCAGTCTGATCCCATATTACTTCGTGACCTTATAACCTTCTAATCATCACCTCCAGAAGGAGGGTTCTAGCTATAAGGCACACATATGGCTACATTAAAAAAAAAAGGGAGACCAAGGTACATATAAGAATGTGCTTTGTGAAGTTAAAAAAAAAAAAAAAAGTAAATAAACAAGAAAAAAAATACAAAACTATATTATTAAGAAGAAAAACAGAAGTTGATTGTGCAAATTTTCATAACATCTATAAAAGCACTATATATGGGTGATCGGAATACATTCTAAATCCCTAAAAGTGTAGGCTAGCAACAATAAGAATACTATTAACCACAGCAGCAGTGAACATGCATTGAAGGCAAGGAATAGGCCAGGCATTGTGCCAGGGACTATTTTACTTACCATGGGTGATCTCGTTTACTTTAAAGTTATAAGATTATAGATACAGATGGTCAGAGAGTGAACACTTCTAAACTTACTAATGTGCAATCTAAATGCATATTTTCGTTTTAAATCGGTGATCATAGATTTCTCCTCTGGATATCTGTCAGTGTGCAGCAGCTTGTCTGCAGTCTCAATTCCCGTCAGGGACAGAAATTCTTGTACGTTTTTTTCTAATTGTTTATTCTCCTTTACAGAAAACTTGCCAAATTTAATAGAAACACCTAGGATTGAGGGGAAAAAAAGTATATTATTGTTAATAATGAATAAAAGTAAACCCACCATCTGATATTCAATCGGCAATTACAACACAACACAACATCCCCGCCTTCCTGTCAGGGAGCCAGTCTTGGCCATGTGCCTGACTGTTCACTCTCCCATCCTCTACTTATGGACCAGTGTCTTTCACAGTTCTGCTCAAGCCATACCTCTTCTCCCAAGGCCTTCTCTGGTCATCCTATTCTGAAGTGATGGTTCCTTCTTCATAAATGTTTTAAAATTTTTATTTTATTTTTTAAAATTTATTGTGGTAAAATATACGTATAACACAAAATTTGCCATTTTATGCGTACAATTCAGTGCCATTAATTACATTCACAATGTTGTGCAACCATCACCACTATTTCCAAAACTTTTTCATCACCCTGGTAAGGGAGAAGTTCATGGAGCCTTTTTGACCAGAACTAAATGACTGAATTAAACTCAGTTTTTGCTGAATTAAACTGGTCTTTCTACATAGCTGCCCAGACTCTTTACTTGCCTAGCTGCTCTCAGCAGAGTCGACCCAGACTTTTCACAGGCGCCTGCCATTTAGCTCCTTAATTGCTAGTAGCCATGGGAACTGAGGGAGTGTTTCTCTCCTCAGTCAAGTAGGATGTTAAAGAAACACACTCTAAGGAAGGGGATCTTGACACAGGTGGTTTCTTGTGTAAAGTGGGCCTAAGAAATGTTTCTTTATGACGAGGATGTAATAAAAAAAAAATTGCTTTGAAAGGGTCCCGGAGCCAGCATTACCTAAGGTTTCCCAGACAACTGAACAGGGTTTTGTTTCAACAAGCTGTTTCTGGGAAACAAGGTCCTGGTACCAAACGGTTATCACAAATCCCTGAGAGAGTTAGAGCTGTTTCACATCAACCAATGATGTTTTTATGACCCCTCCTGAAGGATACTATGATTGAGAACCTCTGTAATTAGTCCCTGAAATCAATCACTGTAAGCTTCTGTACCCAATTATCCAATAGAAGCCCATTCCCCGCCTCCTGACTCATCCTTCTTGTGCCCTTAACGAAAGACTAACCAATCAAACAATGTGTATTATGATTTCTTTGTTCCTTGGACTATATCCGTTCCTGTCTGAAGCCCTCTCACTGGAGTCATCAGTTCTCACGTGAACTGGTGTCTCTCTGTATTCAAATGTACCTTTCTTTCTTTCTTTCTTTTTATTGTATAAATCCTCCTAATCCTGTTTTAAGGACCAAGTTGTTTTGTTCTCTGCAACACCCCAAACAGAAACTTAGTACCCGTTAAGCAGTAACTCCCCATTTCTCTCTCTCACCTGCTCCTGGTAAATACTAATCTACTTTTTGTCTCTATGAGTCTACCTATTCTAGATATTTCATATAAGTGGGAATCATATAATATTTGTCCTTTTGTTTCTGATTTATTTTGCTCAGCATGTTTTCAAGTTTCACACACATTGTAGCATTTGTATTTGGACTTCATTTCTCTTTATAGCTGAATAATATTCCATTGTATGGATATACCATATTTTGTTTATCCATTTATCTACTGATGGACAGTTGGGTTGTTTCTACCTTTTGTGAATAATGCTGCAATGAACATATCTGTTTGAGTCACTGCTTTCTTTTGGTTATATACCTAGGAATGGAACTGCTGAGTCATTCAGTAATTATATGCTTAACTTTTTGAGGAACTGCCAAACTGTTTTCCACAGTTGTTGCACCATTTTACATTCCTACCAGCAGTACATGAGGGTTCCAATTTTTCCACATCCTTGCCAACACTTATTTTGTTGTTTTGTTTTGTTTTTTAAATAATAGCCATCCTCATAGGTGTGTGTTTTTGTATTGAAAAGTAATACACGTTCATTAAAAATTCAAACAGTGTTGAAATAAAGTTTAAGAGAGGCCTCCATTTACTCTCCTCAGCCATACTACTCTCATTCCTCTTCCTTGCCTCCTCTATCAGAAGTTAGGTAGGCAAAGATGAAAACTAGAGCAGTTACTTTTGCTAATCTTACAGCTCTTATAAAAACTCTGGTAGAAGATAAAGCTGGAAGAAGCTGAAAGACACATCTTGTCAATGGATAAATTTTAATTATTCATAAAAGAAAGTTAAGTGTTAGTTATACAAAAAAATCAACAAATATTAAATTTCTACAAGCTTACCTTGTGCTTTAAATTCTTTAAACCGTTCGAAGTCATCCCGATACATTCGCTTAATTGTAGTGGCAGCCCTTTCCTTTATATCAGGAATAAATTCCTGTAGCTGCTTCACAGCAGAACCCAAATCCACATCTGAATCATCTGAATCTCTTGAATCATCAGACAAATATGTTTCAGAATGTCTACCTGATTCCAAATTGCTTTCTTCATTTGTATAGTCTAACCTAAGAGAAAAAATTGGATTGATAAACATTAACATATCACTTGCCCTAAAATCTTTTAAACTCTTTTATTAAAATGACTCTCACACTACTACAAAG
This sequence comes from Dugong dugon, assembly GCA_030035585.1. Taxonomy (NCBI): domain Eukaryota; kingdom Metazoa; phylum Chordata; class Mammalia; order Sirenia; family Dugongidae; genus Dugong; species Dugong dugon. The sequence continues at coordinate 77,059,550 of CM057471.1, forward strand.
TGTTAGGGCTGGAAGGGATCTTGGAGCTGATTCAGTCTATAATTTGCAAACTCTTTCAAGAAATTTTAATTACTTGGATAAACATTTCCACACTACATACACACCTCTTTTATCAACATGGTTAGGTTCCAAAGACCATGTTGTTATCCAAAAATTAGAGTTATGTGAAAATGGAGGATTTTCCCCCCGTTTTCAGACCATCTATTTGTCTTTTTTTTTTATTTAGAAAATATGATCATAGAAAAGAGCTAAGACTTACTAATCTGCTCATCACTGTGACAAGTCCAAACCAAAAAAACAACTAATCTTGTTGCCATTAAGATGATTCCAACTCATAGCAAGCCTATGGCACAGAGTAGAACTGCCCCATAGGGTTTCTAAGGAGCACCTGGTGGATTTGAACTGCTGATCTTTTGATTAGCAGTCGAGCTCTTGTGATGAGTCCAGTTATGGATTATTCCTCTGCAGAGAAAGAGGCTTGGAGGAGACGAAGCTGGATAAAGCCGGGCTGTGTGACTGGAGGGCCCACAGCTTAACGACTTCATCATCCTCCTGTGCTACATCACAGCTTCCCTCTTAGAGCCCTGCTGCACCATAGCTGACTGACTAGCCCTGCCCATTTGACAAGGAGGTGAAAAATATCGTGTCCACAAATGAGCAAACAACAAAGAATCCACAGCCCATCTGCTCAAACATAACTGAATAAAACAAAAGAGAAAGACAAAACAAATCTACAATCAATAAATGAAGAAAATAACTACTGAATGTCCCAAAGACAGCAGACAATATTAAAACATATAAAAAAACAGGACAGGATGGTTCCACTAGGCGTCCAAGATAAAACACCAGATGACTTTCCAATAGAAGAAAAGGCACTAGAACTACCTGATGGGGAACTATAATCACCAATATTCAGAGCTGTCCAGGATCTGAAGCAAAAAGCAAACAAAAATGAGGAAAAAAAGGACAAATTCATGGAAAGGGTAGACAAAATCATGGAAAATACAAAAAGGTGGAATAATTCAGGAAAACGGTATAGGAACAGAAGCCAAGATGAACTCACAACTAGAAATCATACAAAAACGACAGTAGGAAATCCAGAAGATAAACAACAAGATTTCAGAAATGGACAGTGTCATAGAAGGGCTGAGGAGTAGGTCTGAAACAGTGGAGGACAGGATCAGTGAAGTTTAAGACAAACACTTGGCTACAACTTTGTTTGAGGAAAAATCTGAAAAAACAACGAAGAAAAATGAAGAAACCCTGAGAATTTTGTGGAATACAATCAAAAGCAAAAATCTGCGAGCAATCGGAGTTCCATAACAAGGGGAGAAAATGGAAAACACAGAGAGGATCATTGAAGAATTGCTGACAGAAAACTTCCCTAATATCATGAAAGATGAAAAGCTGTCCATCCAAGAAGCTCAACGAACCCCATATAGGATAGACCCCAAAAGAAAAATCACCGAGGCATATCATAATCACACTAGATAAAACCAAAGACAAAGAAACCTGAGAGCAGCTCCAGAAAAACAAAAAAGTCACATCCAGAGGGGATACAATAAGACTAAGTTCTGATTACTCAGCAGAAACCATGCAGGCAAGAAGGCAAAGGGATGACATATATAAAACCTTGAAAGAAAAAAATTGCCAATCAAGAATAATAAATCCTTCAAAACTCTCATTCAAATATGATGGTGAAATTAGGATATTTCCAAATAAGTAGAAATTAAGGGACTATGTAAAAACCAAACCAAACTTGCCAGATACCAACCTAGGAAACGAACTCTCAAGGACTATTCAAAACCAAAAGATTTACAACAGGGAACTAGAGAAGTTAATCTGCAAAAGACAACATCAGAACAATAAAAGAGGGAATAAACAGTGTAGGTATAGAACTTTCTAATGGAGAGGAAGGCAAGGCGATAACAAGTAATAATAGACTGGTTCCAAGATAGGAAGGTAAGGGTAAATTTCAAGGTAACCACAAAGAAAGTTAACAAACCTACTCATCAAAATAAAGAAGAAAAACATGAAGTCTCAGTAAAAATAAAATCTACAAAAACAAATTAAAACAAAAAAATCCACAAACAAAAGGAATTCAACACAGAAGAGTGAGAGGAACAAAGAAATAGTTAGCACCACAAAAAAAGCACTACAAAATGACAGTAATAAACTCACACCTATCAATAATTACACTGAATGTAAATGGTCTAAATGCACCCATAAAGAGACATAGAGTGGCAGAATGGATGAAAAAACAGGATCCATCAATATGCTGTCTACAAGAGACACATCTTAGAAACAAAAACATAAATTTAGTAAAAATCAAAGTACGCAAAACAACATATCAAGCAAACAGCCACCAAAAAAGAGCAGGAGTGGCAATATTAATCTCAGATAAAATAGATCTTAAAACAAAATCCACCATAAGAGACAAAGAAGAACACTATATCATGAAGACATAAACATAACAAATATCTATGCACCCAACAACAGGGCTCCAAAATACATAAAATAAACTTAAATAGCACTGAAAAGAGAAACCAACAGTTCCACTATAATAGCAGGAGACTTCAACACACCACTCTCGGTAAAGAACAGAACATCTAGAAAGAAACTCAACAAAGATACAGAAGATCTAAAGCCCACAGTCAGCCAACGTGAACACACAGACATATATAGAACACTCCACCCAACAGCTGCAAAGTACACATTCTTTTCCAACCCACATGGAACGTTCTCCAGAATAGACTACATCTTAGGCCATAAAACAACCCTCAACAAAATCCAAAACACTGAGATAATACAAAGTATCTTCTCTGATCACAATGCCATCAAAGTAGAAATTAACAACAGGAAGAGCAAGGAAAAAATCAATTACATGGAGGAGGCAGGGCCAAGATGGCGGACTAGTCAGATGCTTCCAGTGGACCCTCTTACAACACAGACCTGAAAAAACAAGTGATTTGATTATATATGGCAATCTGGGAGCCCTGAACATCAAAGGCAGAGTTGAGGAACCAGTCTGAGTGGCAGGGGGAGGGAGAGATGGTTCAGAAGCAGTGAGGAGTTGCCAGACCCTACCCAGCGAAAGCCTGAGCTTTTCAGGCCAGATCAGTTTGGGGGTGAGCGGTGAGGCAGGCAGGTAGCCGTGACAGGGAGGTGCATTTTCCGCACCAGGAGAGACCCAGCACCAGAGTCTACACAGCCACGCAGAACCAGTGAGAAGCAGCCCTCGATCTGGCAAAAGATAAGTAATTGAGTATGGCCTACCATGCAGATCAAAAACAACCCCCCTTAGGGAAAAACTTCTCTCCCAATTACCTCCCTGCACCCTGCTCTGCACTGGGTCCCGGACCGGCTTCAGCAATCGCAGAGTACCCTGAGCCAGAAGTAGGATCCATCACATGCTGGGAGCCATTCTCCATGTCTTGGAGAGTGAACAAATTAACAAAAAGGGGAAAAAATAAACTGCCGGCTCCCCTAAGCCAGGAACCCAGGGTAGGCACAGCTCCTTTGCCTAGGCACACACATAAGGAACCCACAGACTTTGAGTGCCTTTCCCCCTGCAGAGACTTGTGTGGGCCCATCCCAATAGCGTAGGTCCTCATTACCACAGTAGAACAGCGTATATACCAGAACTCTAACTAGAACTGTTTCAGCTGTGAAGTGGCAGGTTCCTGACATTTGATATTGCCCTGCCCGTTAAGCAGGGTCTTCACCTACCCACATCAGAGGCCTGAAGACTGGTGGCTCCATCCATGCCACCTAGCCACCTGCGATAGGGGCCCATGAATAAGAGGTGCCCCCCAGCCCTTACAGACAACAGCATTAGGTGCTCACAGTCAGGCTGCAAAACCCACCCACCTACGTGCTTCAGGGAACAGGCACATGCCTTCCTCCTGGACACCCGGGGGCAGCCGTCAGATCCCTGCCTTACTCAGAGGGTGTCCCCCGATGGAACCAGATGACTCTGACTACACCAATCACCCATGCCTGTCTAGAAACTGTAAGTGAGAGCCTACACCACACACTTGGTGGCTATCTACCTGGGCACCGGAGCTGAATCCATACAGGAGGAGTGGGAGGACTCCTGAGCTCACATACCTAGTAACATATCTGAACACCTGGTTACAGGACATTAGAGCTTCAAAGGTGCCAATAATCAAACTAACTCTTATGACCAGCCTATTTGGGCATATCAAAACAAAAGAAGAAGCTAGGACACAGTAAGTAAATATAACTTATTGATGGCTCAGAAACAACAGTCAATATCAAATCACATAAAGAGACAATCCATGATGACTTCAACAAGCTCCCAAAATAAAGAATCCAGAAATTTTCCAAATGAAAAAAATTTCTTGGAATTACCAAAGACAGAATACAAAAGATTAATATATAGAACTCTTCAAGAAAATAGGAAGGAAAGTAAGCAAATGTAGAACACTCATTAGAGGAAATTAAAAAGATTAGAGAAGCGCATAATGACAAATTTAACAGGCTTCAAGAATCCACAGAGAGACAGCAATCAGAAATCCAGAAGATTAACAATAAAATTTTAGAATTAAACAACTCGATAGAAAGTCATCGGAGCAGAACTGAAGCAATGGAAGTCAGAATTAGTGAGTCTGAAGATAAAGCAGTTGACACCAACTTATCTGAGGAAAAATCAGATAAAAGAATTTTTAAAAATGAAGAAACCCTCACAATTATGTGGGACTCTATCAAGAGGAATAACCTATGAGTGACTGGAATACCAGAACATGGGAGGATAACAGAAAATACAGAGAGAATTGTTGAAGATTTCCTGGGAGAAAACTTCCCTGATATCATGAAAGATGACAAGATATCTATCCAAGATGCTCATCGAACCCCACATAAGGCAGATCCCATAAGAAAGTCACCAAGACATATTATAATCAAACTTGCCAAAAAAAAAAAAAAAGAGAGAGAATTTTAAGAGTAGCTAGGGATAAATGAAAAGTCATCTACAAAGGAGAGTCAGTAAGAATAAGCTTGGACTACTCAGCAGAAACCATGCAGGCAAGAAGGCAATGGGATGACATATATAAAGCCTTGAAGGAAAAAAACTGCCAGCCAAGAATTATACATCCAGCAAAACTGTCTCTCACATCTGATGGTGAAATAAGGGCATTTCCAGATAAACAGAAGTTTAGGGAATTTGCAAAAACCAAACCAGAACCACAAGAAATACTAAAGGGAGTCCTCCGGTTAGAAAATCAGTAACATCAGATAACAACCCAAGACTAGAACACAGGACAGAGCAACCAGATATTAACCCAGATAGGGAAGTCACAAAAGCAAATCAAAGCTAAAGCACGGAAAATAGGGAAACAGATGTCAATATGTAAAAGACGACAACATTAAAACAAAAAAGACGGACTTAAAAAATGCAGACATAGATTTTTCATATGGAGAGAAAGTCAAGGCGATACAAAGAAATAAAAGACTGGTATAAACTTAGAAAAATAGGGATAAATATTAAGGTAACAACAAAAGAAACTAACAACCCTACAACTCAAAATAATAAACAAGAACAATACAAAGACTCAGCAAACACAAAATCAACAACAATGAAAAAGATGAAAATACATAAAGAAAAACGACTCAGCACAGAAAATTAAACGGAACAAAGAAATTGCAAACAACACACAAAAAAAACATCAAAATGACAGCACTAACCTCATACCTATCAATAATTACACTGACTGTAAATGGACTAAATGCACCAATAAAGAGACAGAGTGGCAGACTGGATAAAAAATACAATCTGTCTATATGCTGCCTACAAGAGACACACCTCAGACTTAAAGACATAAACAAACTAAAACTCAAAGGATGGAAAAAAGTATATCAAGCAAACAACACTCAAAAAAGAGCAGGAGTGGCAATCTTAATCTCTGACAAAATAGACTTTAAAGTAAAATCCACCACAAAGGATAAGGAAGGACATTATATAATGATTAAAGGGTAAATAAACCAGGAAGACATAACTATAATAAATATTTATGCACCCAATGACATGGCTCCAAAATACATAAACTCTAATAGCACTAAAAAGAGAGATAAACAGCTCCACAATAGTAATAGCAGACTTCAAGCCACCACTTTCGATGAATGACAGAACATCCAGAAAGAAGCTCAACAAAGACACGGAAGATCTAAATGCTACAAGCAACCAACTTGATCTCATAGACATAAACCGAACCCTCCACCCAACAGCAGCTAAATACACTTTCTTTTCCAACGCACATGGAACATTCTCCAGAACAGACCACACATTAGGCTATAAAGCAAGCCTTAACAAAATCCAAAGCATTGAAATATTACAAAGTATCTTTTATGACCATAAAACCATAAAAGTAAAAATCAACAACAGAAAAACCAAGGAAAAAAAGTCAAGCACATGGAAACTGAACGACATCTTGCTCAAAAACCACTGGGTTATACAAGAAATTAAGGATGGAATAAAGAAATTGATAGAATCAAATAAGAATGAAAACACATCCTACCAGAACCTTTGGGACACAGCAAAAGCAGTGCTCAGAGGTCAGTTTATACCAATAAATGCACATATCCAAAATGTACATAAGGCCATAATCAAAACATTAACCCTACAACTGAAACAAGAAGAAAGACAGCAGCAAAAGAATGCCTCGGGCTCCAGAAGAAAGGAAATAAGAATAAGAGCAGAATTAAATGAACTAGAGAATAGAAAAACAATTGAAAGAGTTAACAAGACTAAAAGCTGGTTCTTTGAAAAGATCAACAAACTTGATAAACCATTTGGCCAAACTGACAAAAGAAAAACAGAAGAGGAAGCAGATAACCTGAATAAGAAATGAGATAGGTGCTATCACAACAGACCCAACAAAAATTAAAAGAATCATAACAAAATACTATGAAAAATTATACTTTAACAAATTTGAAAACCTAGAGGAAATGGACGAATTTCTAGAAACTCACTACCTACCTAAACTAACACAAACATAGGTAGAACAACTAAATACACCTATAACAAAAGAAGAGATTGAAAAGGTAATTTAAAAACTCCCAACAAGAAAAATCACTAGCCCTGATGGTTCCACTGGAGAATTCTACCAAACTTACAGAGAAGAGTTAACACCACTACTACTGAAGGTATTTCAGAGCACAGAAAAGGATGGAATACTCCCAAACTCATTCTATGAAGCCAGCATAACCCTGATACCAAAACCAGGTAAAGACACCACAAAAAAAGAAAATTACAGAACAATATCCTTCATGAACACTGACCCAAAAATCCTCAACAAAATTTGAGCCAACAGAATTAACCAACATATCAAATAATTCATCATGATCAAGTGGGATTTATACCAGGTATGCAGGGATGGTTCAACATCAGAAAAACAATCAATGTAATCCATCACATAAATAAAACAAAAAACAAGAACCACATGATCTTATCAATCGACGCAGAAAAGGCATTTGACAAAGTCCAACACCCATTCAAGATAAAAACTCTCAGGCTAAGTAGGAATAGAAGGGAAATTCCTCAAAATAATTAAGGGCATTTATACAAAGCCAGCAGCCACATCATCCTAAATGGAGAGAGTCTGAAAGCATTCCCCTTGAGAACAGGAACCAGAGAAGGATCCCCCCTTTATCACCACTCTTATTCAACATTTTGCTGGAGGTCCTAGCCAGAGCAATTAGGCTAGAAAAAGAAATAAAGGGCATCCAAATTGGTGGAGAAGAACTCAAAGTATATCTATTTGCAGATGATATGATCTTATGCACAGAAAACCCTAAAGAATCTACAAGAAAACTACCGGACCTAATAGAAGATTTCAGCAAAGTTTCAGGATACAAGATAAACATACAAAAATCAGTTGGATTCCTCTACACCAAGAAAGAGAACCTTGAAGAGGAAATCGCCAAATCAATACCATTTACAATCGCCCCCAAGAAGATAAAATATTTAGGAATAAATCTGACCAAGATGTATAAGACCTATACAATGAAAACTACAAGACACTATTGCAAGAAACCAAAAGAGACCTGCAGAAGTGGAAAAACATATCTTGCTCATTGACAGGCAGACTCAACATTGTGAAAATGTCAATTTTACCCAAAGCGGTCTACAGATACAATGCAATCCCGATCCAAATAGCACTGGCATTTTTTAATGAGATAGAGAAACAAATCACCAACTTCATATGGAAAGGTAAGAGGCCTCGTATAAGTAAAGCATTACTCAAGAAGAAGAACAAAGTGGGAGGTCTCACATTACCTGATTTTAGAACCTACTATACCGCCACAGTAGTCAAAACAGCCTGCTACTGGTACAACAACAGATACATAGACCAATGGAGCAGAATTGAGAATCCAGACATAAATTCATCCACCTATGAGCAGCTGATATTTGACAAAGGCCCAAAGTCCATTAATTGGGGAAAAGACAGTCTCTTTAACAAATGGTGCTGGCATAACTGGATATATCCATCTGCAAAAAACTGAAACAAGACCAATACCTCACACCATGCACAAAAATTTAACTCAAAATGGATCAAAGACTTAACTATAAAATCGAAAACAATAAAGATCATGAAAGAAAAAACAGGGACAATGCTAGGAGCCCTAATACATGGCATAAACACAATACGAACCATAAGTAACAACGCACAAGCACCAAAAGAGAAACTAGATAAATGGGAGCTCCTAAAAATCAAACACATATGCTCTTCAAAAGGCTTCAATGAAACAGTAAAAAGACAACCTACAGACTGGGAAAAAAACTTTGTCTACAACAAATCCGATCAGTGTCTAATCTCTAAAATGTACAAGATACTGAAAAACCTCAACAACAAAAAGACAAACAACCCAATTAAAAAATGGGCAATGGATATGAACAGGCACTTTGCCAAAGAAGATACTCAGGCAGCTAACAGACACATGAAAAAATGCTCACGATCATTAGCCATTAGAGAAATGCAGATCAAAACTACAATGAGATATCATGTCACCCCAAAAAGGCTAGCATTAATCCAAAAAACAAGAAATAGTAAATGCTGGAGATGCTGTGGAGAGACTGGAACACTTATACACTGTTGGTGGGAATGTAAAATGGTACAACCACTTTGGAAATCAATTTGGCACTTCCTTAAAAAGCTAGAAATAGAAGTACCATACGATCCAGCTATCCCGCTCCTTGGAATATACCCTAGAGAAATAAGAGCCGTCAGACAAATAGATATACGCACACCTATGTTCACTGCAGCACTGTTCACAATAGCAAAAAGATGGAAACAACCTAGGTGCCCATCAGTGGATGAATGGATATACAAATTATGGGATATCCACACCGTGGAATACTACGCAATGATAAAGAACAACGATGAAGCCGTGAAACATCTTTATAACATGGAGGAAGTTGGTGGTCATTATGCTTAGTGAATTTAGTCAGTCACAGAAGGACAAATATTGTATAAGATCACTATTATAAGCACTCAAGAAAAGGTTTAAACAGAAGAAAACATTCTTTGATGGTTACGAGGGTGGGGAGGGAGGAGGTTATTTACTAACTAGACAGTAGATAAGAATTACGTTAGGTGAAGGGAAGGACGGCACACACTATAGGGGAAGTCAGCACAACTGGAGTAAACTAAAGCTAAAAGGTTTCCTGAATAAAATCAACCACTTTGAGGGACAGAGTAGCAGGGGTAGGGGGTCAGAGGACCATGCTTTCAGGGGACAACTAGGTCAACTGAGAGAATAAAGGTTATTAAGAAAATGTTCTGCATTCTACTTTGATGAGTAGCATCTGGGGTCTTCAAAGCTTGTGACCAGCCATCTAAGATGCATCAATTGGTCCCAACCACCTGGAGTAAAGGAGAATGAAGAACACCAAAGACACAAGGAAAGTATTAGCCCAAGAGACAGAAAGGACCATATAAACCAGAGATTTCATCAACCTGAGACCAGAAGAACTAGATGGTGCCCAGCTACCACCAATGACCATCCTGACAGGGAACATAAGAGAGAGTCCTGGATGGAGCAGGAGAAAGGTGGGGTACAGAACTCAAATTCTAGTAAGACCAGACTTAATGATCTGACTGAGACTGGAGGAACACCGGAAATCATGGCCCCCAGATTTTCTATCAGCCCAGAACTAAAACAATTTCCAAGGCCAACTCTTCAGACAGGGATTGGACTGGACTGTGGGACATAAAGGGATACTCGTGAGGAGTGTGCCTCTTAGCTCAAGTAGATACAAGAGACTAAATGGACAGCTTCTGTCCAGAGGTGAGATGGGAAGGTAGAGAGGGTTAGGAGCTGGCTGAATGGACATGGAGAATCTGGGGTGGAAAGGAGGAGTGTGCTGTCACAGTATGGTGAGAGAAATTAGAGTCACATAACAATGTACGTATAAATTTTTGTATGGGGAAAAATAAAAAAATCAATTACATGGAAATTGAATAGCACACTGCTTAAAGACCACTGGGTAACAGAAGAAATCAAGGATGGAATCATAAATTCCTAGAATCAAATGAGAATGAAAACACATCATACCAAAATCTTTGGGATACAGCAAAGTCAGTGCTCAGGGGTCAATTTACAGCAACAGATGCACACATCAAAAAAGAAAAAAGGGACAAAATCAAACCATTAGCTGCAAAAATCAAACAAACAAAAAAGAACATCAAAAGAAGCCCACAGATACCAGAAGAAAGGAAATAATAAAGATCAGAGTAAGAATAAATGAAATAGAGAATAGAAAAACAATAGAAAGAATCAACAAAACCAAAAGTTGGTTCTTTGAAAGGATCAACAAAACTGACAAACCACTAACCAAAGTGAAAACAGAAAAACAGGAGAGAACACAAATAACCCAAATAAGAAATGAAATGCGGGGCATTACAACAGACCCTACTGAAATAAAAAGGATAATAACAGAGTATTATGGAACACTATACTCCAACAAATTTGAAAATCTAGAGGAAATGGACAAATTTCTAGAAACACACAACTTACCCAAACTATCACAAACTGATGTTGAAAATCTGAACAGACCCATAAGAGAAGAGATTGAAAAGGTAATAAAAAAAAAAAAACTCCCAACAAAAAAAAGCCCTGGCCCAGATGGCTGCACTGGAGAATTCTACTAAACCTTCAGAGAACAGCTTACACCAGTACTACTCAAACTATTTCAGAACACAGAAAAGGAAGGGATACTTCCAAATTCATTCTGTGAAGCCAGCATAACCCTGATACCAAAACCAGGCAAAGACACCACAATAAAATAAAATTATAGACCAATATCTCTCATGATATAGATGCAAAAATTCTCAACAAAATTCTAGCCAAAAGAATTCAGCATCATATCAAAAAAATAATACACCACGACCAAGTAAGATTCATATCAGGTATACAAGGATGGTTCCACATTAGAAAATCAATCAACACAATCCACCACATAAATAAAAGAATGACATGATCATCTCAACTGACGCAGAAAAGACATTCAGCAAAGTACAACTCCTATTCCTGATAAAAACTCTGAATAATATAGGTAAAAAAGGGAAATTCCTCAACATAATAAAGGGCATGTATACAAAACCAACAGCCAACATCATTCTTAATGGAGTGAGGCTGAAAAGATTCCCCTTGAGAACAGGAACAAGACAAGGATGTCCTTTATCACCACTCCTATTTAACACTGTGCTGAAGTCCTAGCTACAGCAATAAGGCAGACAAAAGAAATAAAGGGCATCCAAATTGGTAATAAAGAAGTTAAACTGTCCCTATTTGCAGATGATATGATACTATATATGGAAAACCAAAAAGACTCCACGAGAAAACTACTGGAACTAATACAAAGATTCAGCAGAGTGGCAGGATAAAGATATACATACAAAAATCCATTGGATTCATGTACACCAATAAAGAGAATGATGAAAAGGAAATCAGGAAAACCATACCATTTATAATAGCCCCTAAAAAAATAAAATACTTAGGAATAAATCTAACCAGGGATGTAAAAGCCCTGTACAAAGAAAACTGCAAAATACTACTGAAAGAAATGAAAAGAGGTCTACATAAATGGAAAAACATACCATGCTCATGGATATGTAGACTCAACTTTGTGAAAATGACAATTCTACCCAAAGCAATCTACAAATACAATGCAATCTCGATCCAATACCAACAAAGTTCTTTACAGAGATGGAAAAACTAATCATTAACTTTATATGGAAAGGGAAGAGGCCCCGGATAAGTAAAGCACTACTGAAGAAGAATAAAGTACGAAGACTCGCACTACCTGACCTCAGAACCTACTATACAGCTATAGAATTCAAAACAGCCTGGTACTGGCACAACAACAGATACATTGACCAATGGAACAGAATCGAGAACGTGGATGTAAATCCATCCGCCTCCGGTCACCTGATCTTCGACAAGGGCCCAAAGATCATCAAATGGGGAAAAGACAGTCTTTTTAACAAATGGTGCTGGCAAAACTGGATGTCCATCTGCAAAAAAATGAAACAGGACCCATACTTCACACCATACACAAAAACTAATTCAAAATGGATGAAAGACCTAAATATAAAACCAAAAACTATAAAGATCATAGAGGAAAAAATAATAGAATCAATGCTAGAGACCCTAATACATGGCACTAACAGGATACAAACCATAACTAACAACACACAAACTCCAAAAGATAAGCTAGATAACTGGGATCTTCTGAAAATTAAACTTACGCTCATCAAAAGACTTCATCAAAAGAGTAAAAAGAGAACCTACAGACTGGGAAAGAATTTTTGGCTATGACAAATCTGACAAAGGTCTAATCTCTAAAATCTACAGTAAAATCTAACACCTCTACAACAAAAAGACAAATAATCCAATTAAAAAACGGGCAAAGGAAATGATCAGACACTTCACCAAAGAAGACATTCAAGTGGCTAACACATATGTGAGGAAATGCTTGGAATCACTAGCCATTAGAGAAATGCAAATCAAAACCACAACGGGATACCGCCTCACCCTGGCATTACTGGCACAAATCAAAAAAACAGAAAATAACAAATGTTGGAGAGGCTGCGGGGAGATTGGAACTGTTATGCACCGCTGGTGGCAATGCAAAATGTTACAACCATTTTGGAAAATGATACGGCACTCCCTTAGAAAGCTAGAAATAGAAATACCATATGATCCAGCAATCTCACTCCTAGGAATATATCCTAGAGAAATAAGAGCCATCACATGAATCGATATATGCACAATCATGCTCATTGCAGCGCTGTTCACAATAGCAAAAAGATGGAAACAACCTAGATGCCCATCAGCAGATGAATGGATAAACAAACTGTGGTACATACACACAATGGAACACTACACAACCACAAGGAACGATGACGAATCTGCGAAGCATATCACAACATGGGATGAATGTGGAGGGTATTACGTTGAGTGGAATAATTCAATCACAAAAGCACAAATATTGTATGAGACCACTACTATTAAAAACTCATGAAAAGGTTAATACACAAAAGGAATCTTTGATGGTTACGAGGGAGGGGAGGGGTAGGGGTGGAAAAACACTAAACAGACAATAGGTAACTGGTAACTTTGGTGAAGGGTAAGACAGTACACAATACTGGGGAAGCCTGCACAACTTGTTCAGGGTAAGGTCATGGAAGCTCCATGGACAAATACAAATTCCCTGAGGGACTGAATTACTGCGCTGAGGGCTGTGGGGACCATGGTCTCACGGAATATCTAGCTCAATTGGCATAACACAGTTTATAAAGAAAATGTTCTACATTCTACTTTGCTGAGTAGCATCTGGGGTCTTAAAAGCCTGTGAGTGACATCTAAGATACTCCACTGGTCTCACCCCTTCAGGAGAAAGGGAAAATAAAGAAAACTAAAGACACAAGAGAAAGATTAGTCCAAAGGACTAACAGACCACAACTACCACAGCCTCCACTAGACTGAGTCCAGTATAACTAGATGGTGCCACTACTGACTGCTCTGACAGAGATCACAACAGAGGGTTCCAGACAAAGCTAGAGGAAAACGTAGAACAAAATTCTAACTCAAAAAAAGGCCAGACTTACTGGCCTGGCAGAGACTAAAGAAAGCTTGAGGATGGCCCCCGGACACCCCTTTAAGCTCAGTAATGAAGTCACTCCTGAGGTTCACCTTTTAACCAAAGATTAGACAGGCCCATAGGACAAAACGAGTCTAAAGGGGCACACGAGCCCAGGGGCAAGGACTAGAAGGCAGGAGGGGACAGGAAAGCCGGTAATAGGGAACCCAAGGTCAAAAAGGGAGAGTATTGACATGTCACGGGGTTGTTAACCAATGTCATAAAACAATATGTGTACTAACAGTTTAATGAGAAGCTAGTTTGTTCTGTAAACCTTTATCTAAAGTACAATAATGATAACAAAAAAATCAAATAGTTCTACAACGAAAAACAGATGCCCCATCCCTTGTCACCCTCCAGAAGTAACCACTTTTAACTTTTTATTTTTCTACTTTTCCCCTGGTTTTATTTCCAATTTTCTAAATAATCTTTGCATATTTACTATTTCTCAATTTAAAAAAAAGATACTGACTTCCTAATAAGCTCAAGCCCTCTTCTACCCTCAGTGATGTTCATATACTTCTCCCAGATCCTCCCAATGTGTTTAGTTTTATAATATACTGGTTAATAATTGGTTAAATCAATATTCAGGCTTGGCATTACCAAGACTGTGTCACTATTGTTCTTACTGGAGCCATATAAGACGCTGGGGTCACAGCTGTTTTTGTTGCAGTTAACAATTTTTCTCCTTTGCTTAATTTTCTGCGTTATTGTTTGTTGTGTGCTGTTGAGTCCGTTGCAACCCACTGCGATGCTATATGACAGCGTAGGACTGCCCCAAAGGGTTTCCTTGGCTGTCATCTTTACAGTGGCAGATTGCCAGGTCTCTTCTCCCACAGAGTCACTTTTGGTAGCAGCTTAGGGCTTAACTGTTATGCCACCACTAATTCACCCTTAAACTCTCTGCCTGAGGTCTAAATCTCCTCAGAATGTTCAAACATTGGCTAACCTGTCAGACTAGGAACTGAAACTACTATGTGCATTTGTCTAAGCAAAGGGTCACCAGCTTTCAGAGAGCCCACAGCCCAATAAAAGTGAAGAACCATCCAAAACAAAACAAAACCCATTGCCATTGAGTCGATTCCGACTCATAGTGACTCTATAGGACAGAGCAGAACTGCCCCATAGGGTTTCCAAGGAGTGGCTTGTGGATTCAAACTGCCAATTTTTGGTTAGCAGCCAATCTCTTAACCACGGTGTCACCAGGGCCCCTGAAGAACCACAGTCCTAGAGTATTCCTGACTCATTATCAGTGTTCTGAAAATGCCCCTGATACGATAGCACAGAGGATGACATGAGTGGGCCCATAATTATTATCGGTACACCTGAAGTGAAGCCTCTTCCCATTAACTTTTACATGAAACTATTTTAGGACAAGACTAATAATGTAAGAAAGTGAGTTAAAACAGGAAAAGTAATCTCAAATCCTAGAAACTATGAGATAAAGTGGTTTAAAAAAATCTCTGCCTTTGCTCATTAGACAGTATATTTAAATAATTATACAAATAATGACATTTAAATTTCTTACATTAGTGAGAATCCTAATTCAAGTTTTTTTGCTGCTCTGTGAGATTCTAACCATTATATACCTAATCCTTTCTTCCACCCATATGCATACAGACAAAGGTAATTTTGGGATTTTAAAATGCCTTAACTTACTCATAGAATTTCAGGGCTACAAGTTCTTAGTGAAAATGTAATCTAACCGCTTTATTTTATAGATGAAGAAATTAAGCTACCTGTCAAGTTCACAGAGTTCAACGTGTACATTATTCTGTACATCTGAGGGTCTATCTCTTTGGTTTCTGCCATTTAATATGTACGTGCTGAACAAAGTGGCCAAGGACAGAATTCACGCAAAAGCAGTACACCATCTGAAGGCGTAACATTCAAACATTACCTCTGCATCTCTTCCACATACTTCTCTTCTGAACAGGACTGGATTTTCTTCCTTTTTGTCCTGGGCTTCAGAATTTCTTCAATCAAGGCACCCTCACTTGCCAGTGAATCACCACCTTCCAGATCTATGCATGTATTTTCAGAGTTCTCATCGAGCACTGAAAAGTTAGCACCAGATTCGACTGCACTTTCGACAGACCTTCGCTTCCTTTTCTTAGACTTTGTCTTTGTACTGTTGGATTCCCTGATCTCTTTAAGTGCATCACTGCCTTCCACAGTATCAATCTCACTGATCACCTGCAATCCTTCAGGGCGTAAGTTCTCAAGACTCTCAGGCATGGCCAATGCCTCCAACTCTGGGTTATTTGAAATCTTCTTTTTTTTTTTCTTAGACTTTTTTTTAACAGCAGATACTGAGAGTTCTGCAACTTCCCCTTGCAGGCCCACAGAAAGCAAAGATTCCTGCTCCTGTGTTTCCGACTGGTGCAAGACAATGCTTGAACGTGGGCTTTCCTGGGGATCACAGGATGCTTCTGTCCTCTGACGTTTTTTATGCTTTTTTCTCCTAACTTTATCATGTAGCTCTTCTGACCCATTTTTATATGACTGAGGAATTGAAGACAGTTCATTTGCTTCAGGCTCTTTTGCTGACTTTTGTTCCTCGTTCATATCAACATAAATGACATCGAGATCCTTCTTAAAATTCTTTGGTGTGTTCTCAATATTTTCTTTATCCACAAGGACATATGCAATATCCATTTCCTTGTCTACTCCCAAAGCACTTTTTCTCTTCTTTTTTTTCTTTTTGAGTGTCAAAGTGGCCTTTTCAGTCTGGTCACAAATTTCTGATTTGTTCAAAGGAGAAGAAATGAAATGGTATTTATCTTTTCTCTTTTTTTTGCTCTTAGTTATTTGAGACTGTTCATTTGCCAGGCAGAAATCTTTGAAACTTTTACTGGAACACTTCTGATGTATTTCCTTATCTACTGAGTATTTTTTCTTTTTCTTTTTCCTTTTCTTGTCAACAACTGGAGTGTGGATTTCATATACGCTTGATTTTCCTTCCATTTTCTTCCTATAGGGAAAATTGACAACAGCTTATTGTGGTAAAATATACACAACAAAACATTTGCCATTTCAACTATTTTTACATGTACAATTCAGTGACGTTAATTACATTCACCATGTTGTACAACCACCACCTTTATCTCCCATTTTTTTCATCACTCTTAACAGAAGTTCAGTGCCCCTTAAACAATGTCTTCCCTTTTTCCCTTCCCATCTGCACCTGGTAATCACTAATAAACTTTGGTCTCTATGCATTTGCCTATTCCAGATATTTCATATAAGTGGGATCATGTAATATTTGTCCTTTTGGGTCTGACGGATTTCACTCGGCATAATGTTTCAAGGTTCATCCATGTTGTAGCCTGTACTAGGACTTCATTTCTCTTCATGGCTGGACGTAGAACAGAAGCACTAAACATGTTATTAGGCCAATTAATTGGGATATACTATGAAACCACGACCCTAAACCTCCAAACCAAGGAAGCAAATCCCATGAGGTTTTTGGCTGTACATAAACAGCCTCAGCAGCTACTCTTTTAATTTTTCTATCGTTGTTGTAAATGTATCTATCACACAGCTTTTGGCAATTCAACTTTTTACAGGTGTAGAACTTATTGATAGTAATTACAAAAATCAGCTGTGCAACCCTACCCTTAATCAATGCACTATTTCCATTACTATTAACCCCCTCTTGCCCCTCCCTCTCACCCCTGAAAACCACTAATAAACTTTGGGTCTCGATACATTTGTCTTTTCTTATTTTTTTTAATATAAGTGAGGTTATACAATATTTGTCCTTTTGTGATTTACTTATTTCACTCAGCATAATGTCTTCCAACTCCATCCATATTGTAACGTGTCTAGACTTCATTTCTCCTACTGGCTGAGTAGTATTCCATTGTATGTATGTACCACATTTTGTTTATCCATTAATCTGCTGATGGGCATTTAGGTTGTTTCTACCTTTTGGTTGTTGTGAATAAGTGCTGCAATGAACATTGGTGTACATATCTCTGACTCTCTGCTTTCAAGTCTTTTGGGTATATATCTAGGAGTGGAATTGCTGGACCATATGGTAGTTCTGTTTTTAGTTTTTCTATGAACTACCACACTGTTTCCCATAATGGCTGTACCATTTTGCATTCCCACCAGCAATGGATAAGAGCTCCAATTTCTCCAACGTTTGTTATTTTTTCTTTTTTTTTTTTAAATCTTAGCCATCCTAGCGGGAGTGAAATGGTATCTCATCGTGGTTTTGATTTGCATCTCTCTGATGGTTAATGACGCTGAGCATCTTTTCATGTGTCTGGTAGCCATTTGAACGTCCTCTTTGGTGAAATGTCTATTCAAGTCCTTTGCCCATTTTATGACCGGGTTATCTCTTTGTTGTTAAGTTGTCAAAGTTTTACATACATTTTGGTTATTAGATTTTTGTTGGATATATGGCTTCAGAAGATATTGTCCCAGTTGGTAGCTTGTCTTTTCACTTTTTTGGTAAAGTCCTTTGACGAACGAAAGTTTTTAATTTTTATGAGGTCCCATTTATTTATTTTGTCTTTTGCTGTTTGTGCTTTTGTTATTATACTAGATAACCCACTGTTAAAAGCTAGGCCTGACATCGTTGTCCCTTGTTTTTCTTCAAAAAATTTTTTTGTTTTAGTTTGTGAGTTTAGGTCTTTAATCCATTCTGAATTTGTTTTTGTGTATGGTGTGAGGCATGGATCCTGTTTCATTTTTCTGCATGGAAATCCAATTTTCCCAGCACCATTTATTGAAGAGACTCTTCTTTCCCCATCGAATAAACCTGGCACCCTTGGCCATAGACATGTGGGTTACTTCTGGACTCTCAGTTGTATTCCATTGGTCTATGTGTCTATTGTTATACCAATACTAGGCTGTTTTGATTTCTGTGGCTGTATAACCAAAACTTGTTGCTGCCGAGTCAATTCCGACTCATAGAGTATAACTGCCCCATAGAGTTCCCAAGGAGCAACTGGTGGATTTGAACTGCTGACATTTTGGTTAGCAGCCAAGCTCCTAACTACTACGCCACCAGGGCTGTATAGTATGTTTTCAAATCAGGAAGTGTTATGGATGGAATTGTGTCCCCCAAAAATGTGTATCAACTTGGCTAGTCCATGATTCCCAGTATTGTGTGACTGTCCATTTTGTTATCTGATGTGATTTTCCTTTGTGTTGTAAATCCTGCCTCTATGATGTTAATGAGGCAGGATTAGAGGCAGTTATGTTAATTCGGCAGGATTCTATCTACAAGATTAGGATGTGTCTTAAGCCAAACTCTTGAAATATGACAGAAGCAAGCAGAGTCAGGGGGACTTCATTATCACCAAGAAAGCAGTGCTGGAGCAGAGCATGTCCTTTGGACCTAGCGTCCCTACACTGAGAAGCTCCTAGTCAAGGGGAAGATTGATGACAAGGACCTTCCTCCAGAGTCGACAGAGAAAGCAAGCCTTCCCCTGGAACTGACGCCCTGAATTTGGACTTCTAGCCTACTAGACTGTGAGAGAATAAACTTCTGTTTGTTGAAGCATCCACTTGTGGTATTTCTGTTATTAGCAGCCCTAGATGACTAAAACAGGAAGTGTGAGTCTTGCTACTTTGTTCTTCTCTTTTCAACATTGCTTTAGCTATTCGGAGCCTCTTGCCATTCCATATAAAGTCAAGGATTGGTTTTTCTATTTCTGTAAAGACGACTGTTGGAATTTTGATTGTGATTGTGCTGAATCTATAGATCGTTTTGGGTAGAACTGGTGTCTTAAAAATATTAAGTCTTCCAACCCATGAACATGGTACATCATCCCATTTATTTAAGTCTTCTATAATCTCTTTCAGCAAGGCTTTATTGTTTTCATTGTATAAGTCCTTCACATCCCTGGTTAGATTTATTCCTAAGTATTTTATTCTCTTAGATGCTATTGTAAATGGAACTGTTCCACTAATTTCTCTTTCACATATCTCATTGCTGGTGTATAGAAACCCAACTGATTTTTGTTTGCTGACCTTGTACCCTGCAACTTTGCTAAATTCCTCTATTAGTTCTAGAAGTTTTCTTGTGGACTCTTCGGGATTCTCTCTACATAGAACTATATCATTGGCGAATAGAGATAATTTTACTTCTTTTCCAAACTGGATACCTTTTACTTCTTTTTCTTACGGTTCTGGCTAGGACTTCTAAAACAATATCGAATAGAAGTGGTGAGAGCGGGCACCCTTATCTTGTTCCCAATTTCAAGGGGAAAGCTCTCAGTCTTTCTCCATAAAGTATAATGTTGGCTGTTGGCTTTTCATATACACCCTGAACCATGTTGAGGAATTTCCCTTCTATTACAATCTTTTTCGTTTTTTTATTGTGCTTTAGGTGAAAGTTTACAAAGCAAATTAGTTTCTCATTAAACAATTAATACACATTTTGCTTTGTGACATTGGTTGCCAACCCCTCAGTGTGTCAACACTCACCCCGTCTTGACCTTGGCTTCTCCATTTCCATTTGTCCAGCTTTCCTGTCCCTACCTGCCTTCTCATCTTTGCTTTTCGGCTGGTGTGCCCATTTAGTCTTGTATACATGGTTGAACTATGTGCGTTATTGTTTGTTTTATAGGCCTGTCTAATCTTTGGCTGAGGGGTGAACATCAGGAGTGACTTCACAACTGAGCGAAAGGGGTGTACAGGGGTCATACTCTCAGGGTTTCTCCAGTCTCTGTCAGACCAGTAAGTCTGGTCTTTTTTTGTAAGTTTGAATTTTGTTCTACATTTTCTTCCCATTCTGTCTATTTGTGATTCCTGTCAGAGCCATTGCTGGTGGTGGCCCAGCACCATATAGTTGTGCTGGACTCAAGTCTGGTAGAGGCTGTGATAGTTGTCCTTTGGATTAATCTTTCCCTTGTGTCTTTGGTTTTCTTCATTTTCCATCGCTCCAGACAGGGTGGGACTAGTAGATGTATCTTAGATGGCCACTCACAAGCTTTTAAGACCCCACATGCTACCCACCAAGTAAGATGTAGAACATTTTCTTTATAAACTATGTCATGCCAACTGAGCTACATGTCCCCTGAGACCATGGTCCCCAGCCCTCAGCCAAGTAACACAGTCCCTCAGAGAGTCTGGATGTGTCTATGAAGCTTCTATGAATTTGCCTTGGTCAGGTTGTGCCGACTTCCCCAGTACGGGTGTACTATCTTACCCGTCACCAAAGCTACCACTTATCCATTGTCTAGTTAGTGTTTTTCCCTCTCCACTCTTCCCCTTCCCTCCCTTGTAACCATCAAACGTTGTTTCTTTCTGTGTGTAAACCTTTTCATGAGTTTTTATAATAGTAGTCTCATAGAGTATTTGACCTTTTGTGATTGACTTATTTCACTGAACATAACACCCTCCAGATTCATCCATGTTGTGAGATATTTCACAGATTCATCACCGTTCTTTATCGTTGTGTAGTATTCCATTATGTGTATATACCATAGTTTGTTTATCCATTCATCTGTTGATGGGCATGTAAGTTGTTTCCATCTTTTTGCTACTGTGAATAATGCTGCAGTGAACATGGGTGTTCATACTATTTGTGTGATGGCTCTTATTTCTCTAGGATATGTTCCTAGGAGTGGGAATGCTGGATCATACGGTATTTCTATTTCTAGCTTTTTAAGGAAGCGTCATGTTGTTTTCCAAAATGGTTGTACCATTTTGCATTCCAACCAGCAGCCTCTCCAACATTTGTTAATTTCTGTTTTTTTGATCAGTGCCAGTATATTGGGGTGAGATGGTATCTCACTGTAGTTTTGCATTTCTTTAATGGCTGTAATTGTGAGCATTTCCTCATGTGTCTGTTAGCCGCCTGAATGTCTTCTTTGCTGAAGTGTCTGCTCATATCCTTTGCCCATTTTTTAACTGGACTAAATTTGTCTTTTTGTTGTAGAGGTGTTGGATTTTCTTATAGATTTTAGAGATTAGACCTTTGTTGGATATGTCATAGACAAAATTTTTTTCCCAGTCTGCAGGTTCTTTTACTCTTTTGGTGACGTCTTTTGATGAGCTTAAGTGTTTACGTTTTAGAAGATCCCAGTTATCTAGCTTATCCTTTGGTGTTTGTATACTGTTAGTTATGATTTGTATTCTATTTAGGCCATATAATAGGGTACCTAGCATTGACTCTATTTTTTCTTCCATAATCTTTATAGTTTTTTTGTTTTATATTTAGGTCTTTGATCCGTTTTGAATTAGTTTCTGTGTATGGTGTGAGGTATGGGTCCTCTTTCATTTTTTTTTTTACAGATGGACATCCAGTTTTGTCAGCACCATTTGTTAAAAAGACAGTCTTTTCCCCATTTAATGAACTTTGGGCATTTGTCAAAGATCAGGTGGACAGGTGGATGGGTTAACATCTGGGTTCTCAATTGTGTTCCATCGGTCAACGTGTCTGTCGTCATACCAGTACCAGGCTGTTTTGACTACCACAGCTGTATAGCAGGTTCTGAGATCAGGTACTGTGAGGCCTCCTACTTTGTTCTTCATCTTCAATAATGCTTTACTTATCCTCTTTTCCATATAAAGTTAATGATTAGTTTTTCTATTATTCCAATCTTCTTTGGGGTCTTCATCAAGAAATGGTGTTAAATTTTATCAAATGCTTTTTCTGCATCACTAGAGATGATCACGTGGTTGTTTTCCTTTGTTCTATTGATGTGGTGTATTATGTTGATTTTCTATTGTTGAATCATCCCTGCATTCCTGGAATAAATCCCACTTGGTCATGGTATATGACTCTTTTAATATGTTATTGGATTCTGTTCACTAGTATTTTGTTGAGGATTTTTGCATCTATACTCTTAGAGATACTGGCCTACAAATTTCTTTTCTTGCGGTGACTTTGTCTGGTTTTGGTATCAGGGTTAGGTTTGCTTCAAAGAATGAATTAGGGAGTATTCCCTCCTTCCCTATCTTTTGGAAAAATTTAAACATTATTGGTGTCAACTCTTCTCTAAATGTTTAGTAGAATTCCCCCATGAAGCCATCTGGTGCAGGACTTTTTTTGTTGAGAGGTTTTTGATCACTGATTCAATCTCTTCCCTTGTTATGGGTCTGTTGAGACTACTTCCTTGAGTCAGTTTGGGTGGGTTGTGTGTTTCTAAGAATTTGTCCATTTCATTTGTTATCCCGTTTGTTGCCACAGAGTTGTTCATAATAATCTGTTATAATTCTCTTTATTTCTATCAGGTCAGTTGTAATGTAGATGTAACGTCCACTCTTTCATTTCTTATTTTGCATCTTTTCTCTTTTTTTCTTTGTCAGTCTGGCTAAAGTTTTGTTAATTTTATTGATCTTTTCAAATAACCAACTTCTGGTTTTACCAATTCTCTCTATTGCTAACACAGCAGTGTTTGATATCACACTGGCCCTTGCCGCGTGGAGCCAAGGTGACAAATTCACATTTAAACCCTAAATTTTGCTCACTCACTGAAAGAAGGCAGAGGCAAACACTGAGAGCCTGCTGAGACTCTGCTTGCTGCTGCTGACCTTGGATCCTAGCTACGAGAAACTTCTACTGAGTTCTAGCCATGGTAAGCCTTCCTCCTGAGACCTCTTGTTAAAGGTAAAATCCTGAAGTCTAAAGATTTGGACTTGAACCACTGAACTAACACTGTAATTATAATTGTTAATTCTGATTCTCTGGTTCTAAATGAATATTGTGAGGTCTTACTTGCATAGGGTGCCACGACTACCTCGCAATAAACTAAATGAATTTATGCATGACAAACCTGAGTATTTCTCTATCAATCTTCTAATATAAAATCCTAAACACATGTAAGTAAAGCATTTAGCATGTACACAACAATAAATGGTAGCTGCTGCTGCTGCCATAATCATCATCAGTCAAGCTCCAGAGTGCCAGCCACCCCTACTTCTGGTACTGGGCCACATGGCCTCTGGCATCCAGACTGGAGACTTATTAGCTGCCAGTTCCCCTTTACCCCTTTCATCTTCTTGATCATTCCATTTATTCTTCTCTAAACCTTCCTTGCTGACTGGTTGATGCTCAAGTACTGCCCCCCACCCCATCAGATTTGTTCATGGTACTCCAAATGGCCGAGTAAAAGGAGATCACTGTCTATTTATTTTCTGATATTCTCTTTGATCATGCCTGGCACTCTTCTGGTCTTTCTCCTTTTGTCCAAATGTTTCCAAGGAACAGGCTACAATTCTTTTATCCTGTTTCAGATGCTAACCAGCTTTTGAGGGTGGGGTGGGGAGTGTGGTTAGTTCTAGATCAAAATTTAGTGTTTACCAAAATCAACCGAGTGCTTGTTTAAGATTGCTGGGCCCTGCCTTGAGTTTCTTACTTGGCAGTATGGGGTGGGACTTGAGAACTTACATTTTTAGTAGATTCCCAGATGATGCTGAGGCTGTTCTGCCGGGGACCACACTTTGATAACCACAGTTCTAGCCCAGGGCTTGGTAAACTTTTTATGTAAAGGGCCAGACAGTAGAATTTTAGGCTTTGTGAATCATACATCGCTGTCACAACTACTCAGCTCTAACGTTGTAGTGCGAAAGCAATCACTGGCAATATGTAAACAACCGAGCACGGCTGTGTTCCAGTAAAACTTTATTTACAAAAACAGATGGCTGGCCACAGTTTGCTGACCTCAGCTTTAGATCAAAGAGTCTCTTTTAAACTGAGAACCCTTGAAGAACGTGATAAAAACAAAGGACCTTCTCTGCATACTGTTCAGTTTCAGGGAGTTCATAATTTCTGAAGTTCCTGCCTATTCTAAAGCTCTATTTCTCTGATTTTTCATTTGGATCACAGTATTTCTCCAAGATCTGTACTGTTCAATTTAGTAGTCACTAGCTACATGTGGCTAATGAGTCCTTGAAATGTGGCCAAATTAAGATGTGTTCTAAGTTTAAAATACATACCAGATTTTGAAAACTTAGAATAAAGAAGGTAAAATACCCCATTAGTGATATTTGTATATTAATTTCATGCTGAAATAAAAGTTTGCATAGTGGGTTAAATAAAATACATTACTAATTCCACCTGTTCGTTTTTTTTGTTGTTGTACTTTAAGTGAAAGTTTACAATTTAAGTTTTTCTCTCATACAAAAATTTATACATACGTTGTTATGTGATCCTAGTTGCTCTCCCTATCCTGTGACAGCACAGTTCTCCTTTCGACCCTGGATTTTCCGTGTCCATTCAACCAGCTCCTGACCTTCTCTGCCTTCTCATCTCACCTCTGGACAGGAGCTGCCCATTTAGTCTCGTGTATCTACTTCAGCTAAGAAGCACACTCTTCACAAGTACCATTTTATATCCCATAGTCCAGTCTAATCTTTATCTGAAGAGTTGGCCTCGGGAATGGTTTTAGTTTTGTGCTAACAGAGAGTCCAGGGGCCATGTCTTCTGGGGTCCCTCCAGTCTCAATCAAACCATTAAGTCTGGTCTGTTTACTAGAATTTGAGTTCCGCACCTCATTCTTCTCCTGCTCCGTCAGGGACTCTCTGTTGTGTTCCCTGTCCCACCTGTCCTTTTAATGTGGCTACTAGTAAATTTTAAATTACACATGTGGCTTGCATTCTGTTTCTTTGGATTGTGCATGCTGCTCTAAAGAGCTCACTTTCCCACTCTTCTTTCTGGCAGGTGGTACATTTAACAATTGTCCTAGAAAAGAAGAATCTTACCTTTTAGTTGTTTTTCCCAGGTTGTAGCTCCTAGGTTTGTTGTTTTGGGTTTCTTATTCAACTTGTATGAGGTTCAAAAGCTACACCTGCAAACTAGAGAACCAATTGGATCTTTTTTAAAAAAGTGCTTTTTAAAAGTCATCTCGTTTTCATTGACTTCTGTGTCCACTGGGATCTAATCCTCTGACCTCCTCATATCCAACCACCTTCTCCTTCACTCCAGATCTGCCACCTACTTCTATCCTGTCCTCACCTCTGACTCCGTAACTCTTAATGAAAACATTCCACACCACTTCCTATCTCTCTGACTTGCCTGTGCAGCTTCTCTGGTGTTCTTCACTCACATCAGGACCTACCAGCTCACCCATCTTGTCCCTCACTATCTATCGGTATCCTGCTGTGTTCACTTCCTTCCTTATTCATCTTAGACTCTACGGTTCATCACACTGACTACCTGTCTCAACATTTTAAATCCCTACCTCTCTGTCCTTTCAATGTATAGCCAGACAAAACCTCAATCCTGGCTGAATCCAACAATTGGGTTGCATAAACATGGGAACTTTGCCAGTCTTATTCATTAATGAAGCCTTAGTATCTAGCATAATGCCTGGCTCCTAGGAGGAGTTCAACATTGTAAATACTTTTTGAACGAATAAAAAAAACTTACAACTGGGCAGATGGACACCCCTGTAAACACGTGGTTCCGAACTACACCTGGGACCTGAACACAACCCAGCAATCAAACTATGTGTCTCTAAATCTGTACTGTTCAATATGGCAGTCACTAGCCACATGTGGCTACTGAGCACTTGAAATGTGGCCAGTCTGAATTAAGATGTGCTCTATGTGTAAAATATATACCAGATTTTGAAAACTTAGAACTAAGAAGGCAAAATACCTCATTAGTAATATTGTATATTAATTTCATGCTGAAATAATTGTTTGGATAGTGGGTTAAATAAAATACATCATTAATTCCACCTGCGTTTTAATGTGGCTACTAGTAAATTTTAAATTACACCTGTGGCTTGCATTCTGTTTCTTGGACCATGCATGCCACTCTAAACAGCTCACTCTCCCACTCTTCTTTTTTAAAGTGGGGTCTCCAGACCAGCAGCATCTGCATCAACTGGGAGTTTGCTAGAAACGCAAAAAGGACCCCATCCAGACCCTACAGAATCAAAATCTGCCTTTTATCAAGCTCCCCAGCTGATTTGTTTACCCGTCAAAGCCACCCTAGTGATCAATTGCATTAAAACAATATTTTCTATTTATATATCTATTTATTGTAGTAGTCTCCCATTCTTCTTGAAATAATTATTTCAAACCTTCTCCACTCTCAACTTCTAAATTCCTCTCTTCTCTCTCACTGGAGCAGATAAACTCATCCACTACTTCACATTCTTACACACATTAAACAAGAAATATGTTAACTTCCAAATCTAATACAACTGCCTGCATCTCTCTGTTCTCTCTTTCCCTCTTGCCACAACAAAAGAAGTGTCCCTTCTCCTGTCAAAGGCCATTTCCTCAGTGTGTGTGTTGGATTCCAACCTCCTCCTGCCTTCTCAGGGAGGTCGTGATCCATCAGGTACTCCATCCCAGGCTCTCCCCTCTGCACTGGTTCCCTTCTACCAACACTTCAACAATCTTTAGTTTTTTCTAACTTAAAAAAAAAAAAAAAAAAATGCAACCACGTCAACCTTAAGGTGCCATGTAGCTATTCTCTTTTCTCTCCTTCACAAAATTTCTTAAAAGAAAAACTGCTCTCTCTATTCTTCACCTTCCATCCACTTCTTATCCTACTTCCTTGTAGCTTCCACCTCCACTACTTTCTCAGAGATTGCTCAGGTCAAGCCATTAAATTCAATAGCCCCTTTTCAGGCCCATCTTCAGGGCCTCTAAATAGCAATGAGCAGAGCTAACGACTGCTTTAAATATTCTTTTAACTTCCATCAGTTCCTTTTTCTTTTTAAAACACCTCTCAAGCTTTTCCCTCTAATCTCTTGAGCCCAGGACAACTTTTTAAACATATAAATCAGGTAATCACTCTCCACTAAAATCTTTTTCCTTACAGACCTACAAGGTCCTTCATGATGGAGTCTGGTCCGTGCCTACCTTTCCACCTCTCATTTCTCTGAGTTGTGGCCACCATGTCTTCTTTCAGTTCCTATAATACAATATGTTGTTTTTCATTTCAGGAACTGCAAAAGCAGAAATGCCAGAAATGCTCTTCCTCCACTCACCTTCCCGCACTTTAACTGGTCTAAGTTTGAAAATCACTTCCTCAAGAAGGTCTTCTCTGCTGCCTGAACTTGGGTCATGTCTCCCTGTTACAGTGTTTCCCAGCAATCTATTTTCTTTCCCATTGCATTTACGGTATAACTGACCTCCTTAAGGGCAGGGATCACGTCTGTCTTGCCCGCAGCGAATCCCCCAGAGACTAGTACAGCGCTCAACACACAGAGAACGATAAACATTTATCCCCACTTATTCGCAACATACCACTTTCGCTCTGCAGAGCACGTGCCCAAGCCTGGTCTCGGATTCTCTCACAACCTTTAGGGGACGACAGAAAGCCCGCCCTATTCTGGGATGTGCAGTTCGGGAGGACCTAACCAAATGTCCGACTCTAGATCCTGTTATTCCCAAAGACCCAAGTCTCAGTTCCCATGTGTTCAGGCCTGGAGTGGCAGCTGAGGAGACAAGAGGCACCAATCCCAACCCTGGAGACCTCAGGCCAAGGGCGGGTGCCCGGAAGATGAAGACAATTACCACCCACTACTCGATCTACAACGCGCATTTCTTTTTTCACCGAAAGAGTTAATAAAAGCGCCTCCAACCTACCGCCCAAAGCCATCGCCATCTTTCTTCCAACCCGGAAGCACTGCCATTGTGGAAGCGGAAGTAGTCGTGCGTCGCTGCCGCCCCTTGGCGTCACGCTGCCATAGTAACACGGTGGCCACTCTGGGCTACCACCAAGACGCATGCGTAGTTACTTGCCTATTTTGTTTCTAGGGTGCTTGGGGTGGGGTGGGGTGGGATAGTTTCGTTGCGTTACTAATTCATGCGTGCATTCAGTTTATTCAATAAATGTTTGCTGAACTCCTTCTATAGTCCAGGAGTGAACAACATGATGAGGTCCTTAACGTGAGGAAGACAGATAACACATTAACCAAGATAATTTGGGATTATCCTGTGAGGAAAATAAAACAGGGTAAAGTGATGGAGCGTGACTGGGGACAGTGGGTGCTACTTTAGATGGAAGGGAAGGCTCTTTGAGAAGCGACATAACCATATAGGCCATAAGAGAAGGGAATCAATCTATTTAATATGAGTTTTCTCATTCATCCTCTGTTGTAGGGTTTTGGTTGTCTTTTTTTTTTTTAAGATATTATTATCCTCATTTTTTGGATGAGAAAAATGAGGTTTACAGTAACATTTCCAAGGTGACTTACATGGCCCAACCAGGAGTCAAACCTGTGCCTTTTCTACTACTCCACTATCCTGCCCCTTGCTGCACCAGCTTGACTTCATCTATGTGAGTTTCCAAGTGGTTTTGATTAAAACGTGCACAACCTATACTTCTGTGGAAGTCTGGAAGTGAAGCAGGCTGGAGAAGCCATGAGCAAACTCATCACTACACAAGAGCTGCTCCATGCCTTGGATTAGCAATGGGAAGCTCTATTTTTAGTCTAGTCTCTAAATGTGGTGTGGGTGTTGTCCACTTTTGATATGTAAGGCCTGGAAGTTCAGGTTTGGCTTTGGTGCAGCTTGCTCTGTGGTGAACCCACAAACCCAGAGCCTTATGTAAGTGGATATTTGCACATGTAATGAAGATGTATGAACCTGTAAAAGACTGGAACCAGAAGGAAGCTTGGAGATCATCCAGTCTAGTTGTTCCAAAAACACTGTGCCAATCACCTGGGAAGCTTTTTTAAAAATGCAGATTCCCAACTTTGCATATGGGCTGCATATTACACACTATTTATTGTATCACCTTAAAACACTTGAATGTGATGATGACATTGTAGTTAAGTACAAGAATGTCCTTGTTCTTGGTAGGTACATGCTGAAGTATTTAGAGTCAAACATGATATTGTTTGCCGATATTTTCAAATGATTCAGCAATTTAAGAGACAATTCAGAGACAAAGCAAACGTGGCAAGTGTTAAGGATTGGTGGATTTAAGTGAAATCTACTATGAATTTTCGTTTACTCTTTCAACTTTTCTGTAGGTTTGAACTTTTTCAAAGTAAAAGTTTGAGGGGAAAACCAAAAGCCAAACCAAACTCATTGCCATTAAGTCGATTCTGACTCACAGCGACCCTATAGGATAGAGTAGAACTGCCCCATAATGTTTCCAAAGAGCGGCTGGTGAACTCAAACTGCCGACCATTTGGTTAGCAGCCAAACGCTTAACCACTGCGCCACCAGGGCCCCTTGGGAGGAAAGGGAATTTTTTAAATGCAGATTTTTAGATCCCATTTTCAGATGTTCTGATTCAGTGCGTCTAGAGTGCGTCTGTGATTCTGTGTTTTTCAAACCCTTCCCCTCCTCCCATCGCGTTGCACAAACTTGGAAACCATCGACCTAACTCTAGACTTCCCTTCCTACTCATTTCACAGAAGAAAAAACTGAGGCTCAAGAAGGTGACTAGTCCAAGATCATTCAGTAGGACTAGTGGCAACATCAGGCCTGGAATGCAGTCTTCTATTTCATCATGAAAACTTTCGTACTATATCCTGGGTGTGTGCGGTGGAGAGTGAGGGGATGGGCGGAGCAGAGGTGGGGAGGAGCGAGGAGTAGGGTGGAAAGGAGAGAAGGAAGGGTATCTTTTACTCGAAGGTCAAGTGTAAATGACCCTCCAGAGCTCCGTCGATTTAACACAACCCAGTGGTGTTGTGTTTTTTTCCCATGTCTATTTTGCAGTTCGAATCCACTAGGGGCTCCTTGGAAATCGTATGGGGGCAGTTCTACTCTGTCCTATAGGGTCGCTATGAGTCGGAATCGACTTGACGGCAACGGGTTTATTTAAAAATACTCTAAGGAGGCTCACAATTGTGGCCACCAGTAAGTTCATGAAGGAAAACGACTGGCACAACCTGGGCGCCGTTGGCGTCCCGTTGTCACGGAGACGGACCATTCCATCCTTCCTCAAGGGGTGGCCTTGATTTTGTCTCTTTTCTCAGTTCTCAGCGCAGGGCCCAGAAGCCGCTCTGAGAAGCCGAAGGGGCTCATGTCATGTTTCAGAGCTCCTTGTAACAAGGGGGCGGCGCAGGGTAGGTGTTCCCGGATCCGGACCTGACCCGGCGCCCGTCGCCCACCCCGGGGTCCAGGTGGCGCGGCCCGGGACAGGCGGTGGCGCCCGAGGAGCAAGCGCGCGGGACTCAGCCCGCCGACCGACTCCCCGGCGACCCCCAGGATGCCAGAGGCCACAGCCGCCTGCAGGGAAATCACGCAATGGAAGAAAAAGAAGCAGCCGGCGCGCAGCACGGTCAGCCAGATCTGCCCGCCTCCGCGGCGACCCCTGACCGTGGCAGATATTCGGCCCGGCATGGAGAACGAGAGGCTGGGGGTCGTGAGGGATTCCATGTTTCAGAATCCGCTCATCGTGAAGGTGAGCAGCCCCGACTCCCACCACCCTTTCGCGCTCGCCCCCTCACGGGCACCGAAGCTGCCGGAGGCTTTTGCCTATCGAGCCGTGGACCTTAGCGGACCCCTTGTCCGATCGCAGCGGTGCGAGCTCCAGCTCCCGTCTGGACTGGCCTGGACTCCCGGGCGGTCACGGGCAAGTCGAGTTGCCTCTCTGAGCCTTGGTTTTCTCATCCTCAAAGTGGGATGATATTCCTATACCCACTGCCGTCGAGTCGATTCCAACTCATACCAGCACCCGTTAAAAAGGGTGATTGGGAAGATTAAATAGGAAAACCCCTGCGGGACACTTGCACAGCGCCAGACATGTGGTAAGCCTGCAATATTGGCTGCTGCTATTTCCCCAGGAGGCATTTAGTGAACCCACGGTTGGCAAACAGGCCGCATACACCTAAGTCTATGTCCTTCCTCGCAACTGCCAACCCCGTCAGGGTGCAGGCCACCTCTTGCCTCTTCTTTTTCCCTTGCACGCTGGGCTAACCACGCAGCAAGTGTTTCTGTATCTCTCCTGAAAGTATCGCTTCACAAGTTAATTTCCGCTCAAACACACTTTAACTTATCCAAATTTCAACCTAAAAGGTGTGGGGGGTAGCACGAATCACTGCCCTAAGAGGCCCTTCAGGGACAAGTGAGCTGTAGTTTCGAAGTAGATCACCTTTGCCTTGTATTGCACGCTCCCGCACTTTAGAGTCCTTTCCCTCCTAGTGATCACCCCAGACTCCTACGGACTGTGCACATGTGGCACCTCCACGCCTTCCCCAGGTCACAGCAAACCCAAGTTGTAGTTTGGCAGGATTGTTAGGGAGCCAGTTATGGAGCAAATTATCTTGTGCCACTGGAGGGCGGCATGCCTTTAAAAATGTGAGCAGTTAGTTTACCCAGGAGGGCACGTAACCAGGGATTCAGCAAGGATTATTCACTGAGGCCAGGCACTGATTAAAGCTCCGAGGCTTGTTGTTTTTGTTTGTTTTGGGGGTTTTGGGTACAAGGAACCTGGACTTTTTAACCCTGTGCTAGATTCTGTAGAGTTAACTTGCTTCTAGGAAAACATTGGCTCTCTCCTCTTGTCTTCTCCAAGCTAAGTCCCTGCAGGGGAGGGAGTTTACTGAAAAGGCAAGCTGGTCCTTGGGGAAGCTTGCTTATCATGCTCCAGAGCCTTCCATCTAATATGCCTCCTTTTTTAGGCCCCCCCGGAGTAGAAAAAGGTCCTTCCTTCACTTATTTCTAGGTGGGAAGAGCCACTCAGCAGACAGATGAAATAGAGAGGGTTCACCATTTGGGGATCAAAGGGAGAGAATCAAGTCCACCGCTTCTGATTAGCTGCTTTAATGTTAGGTCGTTGCTTTTACTCCAGTAGCTACTCATGGGTAGCTACTCATTTTCTATTAAATGTAAAATGAAGGACGCTATGGAGTTATTATTCATAATGGATTAGTAGTGTGTGGAATCCCTGGGTGGCACAAATGGTTAATGCACTCCACTGCTAATTGAAGGGTTGGAGATTCAAGTTTACCCAGATCTACTTCTGAAAAATCAGCCGTTGAAACCCTATGGAGCACAATTCTACTCTGACGGACATGGGTAGCTGTGAGATGGAATTGACCTGATGACAACTGGTTAACTGGATACTCACCCTGAGCGATATAAAAACCCTCCTCCCACCCCTTTTCATCTTAACTCCTCATCCTCCCATCCCCTCTATCCCCCACTGCTATATCAAAGACAATGTTTGGTCTCTGGATGGCACTAGATGAACAGCTTCCAGGGCGAATTCAATACCTGGTTCCTGAACCCAAACCTAGGGTTGGAAAATTTACAGGAGATAACTGACCCTTGACTGGGGTTTGTCTTCAGGTCACGAGATGCGGAGCAGGGCTGCCCTGGGCAGTGGTGACCGAGCCAGAGCAGCTGGCTGCTATAAGCAAGCGCTCTCTGGCGATCGAACCTGAGAGTCTCTTCTTCTTTGGGGGGCAGCTAGGGGGCAGCCTTTCCCTCTTAATTTCCTTCCTGGGTTCGTGATGGGCCACAAGGTACCTACTTTAGTCCCAAGCAGTTAAGATTGTGTCCACATCTCGTTAGTTACCACCTCTGTAAGACTTTCAAGCCTTGTTATCAAAACCTGACAGAAATAAAAGTTTGCAGGGAATTTAAGAGCAAAGAGGAATCTTGGCGGTT
The DNA here is from genome assembly GCA_030035585.1 of Dugong dugon. Classification (NCBI taxonomy): domain Eukaryota; kingdom Metazoa; phylum Chordata; class Mammalia; order Sirenia; family Dugongidae; genus Dugong; species Dugong dugon. The sequence continues at coordinate 77,093,211 of CM057471.1, forward strand.
ACAATTTTCAAACCTCCTTTTCCATAAGACACCTGGGCTCTCTCTGGTGGGCTTTTTGATCTAGACTCTGGCAGAACCTGGGTTAGAAGCTAAATTCTCTGACTTCCAGCCTAGCATTATTTTTACTAATCCAAACAGCTTCTTTTATTTTAAAGAAATTTTGAACTGTGAAAAAACGTCAGGCTTTTGGTTTTAAGGGAGAAAATCGGAGTGTTTAAGGTTGTGAAACCTTTTTTTTATGAAATCTTTTTTTTTTTATATATATGTTACTGAAATTTCTATTGGATTTCTTCTTTATGGCATGTCAGTTTTGCAAGCCAGAGTTTCAGACCTGGGGTTAGCATGTTGCTCCTCGTTCTGTGTGGCAGAGGTTGGAGGTGCCCTCTGCTTGGGTGTCTTTATGAGGATTATTGGAACTGAAGTGTTTTGTCTGTGCAAGTCTGAACCTGAAGGTGTGCATCTGTATTGGAAGACTATAGCATCTTAGAAATAGTCATTTATTTGACAATATTGGGGGGTTGTTGTTTGGCTTGTTTTCTCCAGTGAATTGGATCAGCATTTTTTCATTTAAAATGCAGAGACACTGACTGAACAAACCCAACACTACTATTTCACACCCATGGAATTTAACAGGGTGTATACACATCGTTTGTTCAAGAACATGTCTGCAAGATGCCACAGTAACCAAGTGAAAAGTGAAAAACTCAGACAGCCACACAGGTATTTTATCTACAAATGCTCAACAGCCATTTGCCTCATTTAAAACCAAACCAACTGCTTGTTTAATGAAACTGATTGAATCAACTTGGTGTTCTGTGTGGCCACAAAGAGACGTGGATGGTTATGTTAATATTTTTCCATTAGGTAGGGCTTTTACCCTATTGTATATAGTGATGTGCAGTTATCAAGTTTTTCCTTCAAAAGTGACTCTCTGGGAAGAATAAAATTAAATAGAGAAAGAACCAAGCTTCTCTTTACTTGATTCTCATTTCCCCAGAATTCTGTGACTCAACATAGAATCCTGCTACAATAGCTTTCAAGGCTCCTTCATAGAACCTGTCAGGGGTGCACCCTTCCTGCCATCGGAGCTCAGCTGATACCCTGTCAATACAATTATAGGGAGAGACTGCTTGGTTTGCTCCACTGACAACCTTGAATCTTCTGTCGCCCTGGAGAGGCAGGCTATGTACAGGGGTGGAATTGATTGAATTGAGCACCCTTAGTGCAAATGATCATGGCACCTGATTTTTTCATAATTTATTACTGACTTTGTTTTTCTGTGAGGGTTTATGTCACAAATAAGAAATGCATACATTTGTAAAATAGAATCATAGGACCCCAGCACTTGGGGGCTGGAAGGAGGCTTATAGACACATCTAGTCCAACCCTTTTTTTTTTTTTTTTTTGATGCATTAAGGCCCAGAGAGGGGAAGAGACTTGCCTGAGGTGCTACAATGACCCAGTGGCAGAGGTGGATGAGAGTTAGGTCTCTTGACTTCCAGCTTCGTGCTCTTTTGACCACAACACACCAAATTAGTTAATTAATGACAACCCAGACTGGTTATATTCTGTACAGCAGGCAGTCAGAAAATGTTCACAAATGAATCTGATTGCAATATCATTTCACTCAACTTTCTTCACAAAGTGAGCTCTACCAACATCTTGGGACTTGTTGACGGCCAAGAAATATTTGTTGATTGTTTACTAAATGCCTAATGGCATCCTGAACTCTCTTGGGGGGTCAGGGAAACAAGTTTAGAACACAGCCCTTGCTCACAAGGAATTAACTATTTAGCTGGGAGATGGGATACATATATATAGCTTAGCACATATATACATCTATACAGCTTAACAATGCATTGCCGTCGAGTCAATCCTGACTCATAGCGACCCTATAGGACAGAGTATAACTGCCCCATAGGGTTTCCAAGGAGTGGCTGGTGGATTCAAACTGCTGACCTTTTGGTTAGTAGGCGATCTCTTAACTACTGTGCCACCAGGGCTGTACATATACCTTGGCACATATTTTTTTAAAAAACCCACTGCCATAGAGTTGATTCCGACTCGTGGTGACCCCGTAGGTTTTCAAGGCTATAAATCTCCACAGAAGCAGACTTCAACATTGTTCTCCTGAGGAGCCGCTGGTGGTTTTGAACCACTGACTTTTCGGTTAGCAGTCAAGTGCTTTCACCACTGCACCACCAGGCCTCCTTTAGCACATATATACATATATAAAACTTAGCACATATATACACGTATATTTATGTATATCTATATATCTATGTACGTCTATATACAATTAGCACAGTGCCTACCAGGAAATGTTAGCTCTTATTGTTACACACACACACACATATACACACACACACAATGTCATAGACCACTCCCTGTAAGGACCAAGGGAACTGCACTACCTAGAAGCATTAGAGTTTTGCAGGAGGGAGCCCTGGGCAGGATTTGGGGATGGCTTTATGAAGGAACAGATCTGAAATTGGACCTTGAAGGGTGAAGAGGCAGATTCAAATCTGGGGTGAAGAAATTAGAGAGAGAAAAAAATCCAGTCCTCTGGAGCTGGATGATTCCACCCTCCTTAACCATTGAGTCAATTCCGACTCATAGTGACCCTATAGGACGGAGTAGAACTGCCCTCTAGGGTTTCAGACCGGGGAACTGCCGAACTTTCGGGTTAGTAGCTAAGCACTTTTAACCACTGAGCCACCAGGACTCCTTCCACTCTCCTTAGCTCCTAAGTATTCTGAGGTTTTCATTCCAACTGGAGTTCTAGTTTACAAGTCTCAGCATCGCTGCTGGGATCATTATCATTACCATCACGAGGAAGCATTTATTTAGAGCCAGTGTGTTCAAATTGGATGCTCTACAAAATTAGGCAACCACACCATGCCCACTAATAGCTTAATGTCTCTAATAAATATTGATGCCAGTGAACATAAACACATAGATAACGACAAATGCAAAGAAGGCAGACAGACAAAACACTCAGTTGTACAAATATCTCACCGTGGGCCAGTATTTTTATCACATTTGAGTAAAATGTGAAAATGTTATTTTGGCTTTATCTGTTGATGATAATATACTCTGATTGCACAAATCCTTTTACAGTCGATTACAACGTAATAGGAGAAAATAAAACGTTAGGAGGGGATTACAAACGAGCTGCCCATCCTAATGGCCCAATGTCAGCTGGCCAGTGGGCAGGTTTCTTTTTCTATGGCAAGCCGTGGGTTTAATCTATCTATCCTTGCAACTCTCTCTCTCTCTCTCTATCCTTTTTTCTTTTTTGTTTCAAATCAGAACCTCCCTCTTCCTGGTGCCCAGCCATATCCTTCAGTGAGTGGGAGCTAAAGCAGTGAACTAATCTCCCTGCCCAGCCCCGTGACCATTTCAGAAAGCCGAGTTGCTCCCTCGCCCGGCTTTTCATCACCGCTCCAGGGGCAGCTGCTCCAACAGAGGAGCCGCCTTACTCTTTGTCCCTCTGAGAAAGGGGTGCTTTGGCTTTGAAGCATTAATGAAGATAAGACCTTCACATTTGGGTTCCTCCCACTGAACTCCAGCCACCTTCTGATTCCGTGGTTCTCAGAACAATATCCAGCTCTGTGGGAGGCCTTGTTCCTCCAGAAAGAATTCTGAAGACAGAGTGAACAAGTCAGTGGCCGTTTCCAGCTCCTTCCAGAGCAATCCACGCTCAAGCGTTGTTGTTCCGTTGTATAATCCAGGGTGCTTTTTCCTGATTGAAAAGACAAAATTTTCTTGATTTACAACTGGCCCCGCAGACAAATTTCAAAACTCTGTCATTCTATTGCAGTGGTTTTAAAACTGTTCTGTGGTCTCCAGAAGCATGGAGAAGCAAGTCTGATTTGAATTGCTTTTTAAGAAAATGCGTTTAAAAGAGTACAGTGAAAAGTAAACACCATTAAATGTAGTCTATGCCAAATGCTGATACTGGAGACCACTGGCATGTTAATTATGTTTTCAGGTGAACCAGGGCCCTAAGCACTGATAATCTATGGTGTCCCCTCCTCTGCTCACTTATGTATTAGAACAGGAAATTAAAACTTTTCATGTTAGATAAATATTAATATTTCTAGTATTTTTGAACATTTGCTATGTTAGTATTATATTATTTACCCACGTTGGTATTATATTAAATGTATAGCTAGATTGCATCCACCTGTAAGCCAAACATATTTTAAAGTTAAAGTTATATTGTTGTTCACAAAACTTAGAATATAACTCTGTACATAAATGTTATACAGTTAAAAGGTAAGTTGACTGAATTCATTGCAGTGGTCAACTTATTTGAGTTCCCTCGCTTTTGCGCGTCATCTGGGACTGGAGTTTCCATTGGTTATTTACCAGGACGTGCAGAAGAGCATATTCTTACGTTTGTATCATGGCAAAGAGCATTGCTGGCCCTCCTGGCTGGAGTTGTTGGATCAGCAGATGTGGATGTACAAGATGGTTCTCTCAAAATGGATCAGAGACCTGTTATCTATTAATCCATCCTTGCCCAGCAACCGCTCATGTGGGATGCAGTTGCACATTGGGTGAATGCAGCAAGTTAGACTCAACAGCTCACCTCTACCTCTTGTTGATTAGAAAGAAATAGTATTCTCCCAAGAGACCTGCTGAGATGAGTTTCAATGACACAGGAGAGGACCACAGGAGACAGATGTCAACAAAGGTGTTGAAGTGGTAGGGCCCTCGTAGCTTAAACAACCTTGTGTGTGGGTGCCCTCGTGACCCTGCGTGAACTTTGTTTCCAGCTGGCACGTTCTCACACACTGGAGCTGGTATCAGTTCCCTTCCACTGCAGCACTCACTTTTTCTTGCGTTCTGTCTGCTTGGCATCAACTGGTCTTTGCTTAATACCCTAAGCATGTGCTTACTTTGCTTATTGGGTAATCCATCCCTGAGGTGAACTAGTTTTGGGATGTTAGTTCTGTGTTTGTGTTTCAACCACTTGTAAGTATGTCACAGGCCAGGAAGATTGTAACCAAGCATGAGTCTTGCTGGACTTTCAGGCCGGGGTGAATCCATTTGTGCAGAACAGTGTGCGGAGAGGGCTCTGCCAAGGTCCCTGGGAACTGGGCTCAATTAAACTTCAGACCCACCTGCTGGGCTTTTGCTTCTGCCCCTGGGCCCTCTGGTTGGTTGGGCAGAAACAAGCAATGGCACAACACAGTCATGATGGTAGGGTGTTTTGATTGGTTTTAGTGTGTATTTTAAGTGTTGGGTGCCTCTTGTCCAGCTTTTGTATTTACACAAAAATGCAAGCATTTCTTAGTTATCGGTAATGATTTAACTTTAAATAAAACTGCCCTTTACCTCTTCTTTCAAGCTCCTAACTCAGTGTAAATTCGAAAGCATGTTAAACCGTTAAAAATAATTCTAGGTTGCAGCTCATGTTCATACACACACACACACACACACACACACACACAGAGAGAAATAAGTTGGTTGCCCAGGCAGATATAAAACTGCAGCTGCCTCACTGGCAAGAAAGGCCAGTGTAGAGATTTAGCCCACAGGCTTTGGAGCCAGACATATCTGCATGTGAGCTCTGTCCTGCTGTTTGCTGTGCCACCTGTGAGGTTACCTACCCTTCAAGCCTCAGTTTCCTTGCTATAAAATGGGGTGATAATAGTTAGCACCTGGCCCACGGGAGCATTGCAAGGATTCAAGGAGATGCCCAGGACACAGGAGAGCACTCAGTAAGTGGGCACTTTTGTTATTATCCATTATCCTGATTCCAAATTCTTATATTCCTCAAAATAACCTCATTGTTCTCATCAACTGATTTGAAGAGAATATTATAAATTTGAACTTATAAAATAAATTTATAATGATACAAATCCATCTAAAGCTTACTTTTTTTTTCCTTTTGCTTTCTCATTGAAAAATACTGTCACCCATCCCCTCTCAAACTTCCTGCAACTCTGTGCCCTGGAGCAGATGGGAGTGGCTGGATGAAGGGAGAAAATAATCCAGTTTCTAGTTCCCATCCCATGTGCTTACTACTCTCAAGGATCCTTGGGCAAGTGGCTTAATTTCTGAACTTCAGTTTCCTCATCTATAAAGTGTGGGCACTAATACTGACTTTGCCTGCTTCTCAGCATTGTAATGAAGACTAACATTAAGCATGACACTCTTATGTAAGAGATGATGCCATTCTGGAACTAGACCATTGGTTCTCAATTGGGGGCAATTTTGCCCCCCAAGGAATATATGGCAATGTCTGGAGGCATTTTGGGGTGTTTCAGCAGTGGAGGGGTGCTATTGGCATCTAGTGGGTAGAGGCTAGGGGTGCAGCTAAACATTCTACAGTGCACAGGACAATCCCCTACAACAAAGAATCATCCGGCCCCACGTGTCAACAGTGCCAATTTTGAGGAACCCTAAAGTAGAAGACAAAAATGTATGGGAAATTAGTTCGCCCCTGGTCCATGATCTCTTGAAAACCTAATACAAAGATTATAGAAAGGAGACAGTTTGGTTTTAATTGCTTCTCTATCCATTGTTTGCTTCTGTTTACCCTCTTCAAGTATATTTTATGGCTATTTTAAATGTGCTTTTTTGAATCAGTTTTCTTCCCCTTAGTGATGTAGCTTGCATAAGTTTGCTAGCTTTTGTCTGAGCTTTGTCTATCTTCAGCCTCACCCATGTTAAAAAAAATAGTTAAAAAAAAAATTAAAAAGCATTTCCAGCAACCCATGCGGCGTGGCTCAATAATTCATTAGATAAATGAATTAGCATAGGGGCTGGTTTGTTGAGTGGTCACTGACCAGCATCCAAGCTTTGTTTCCTTGGCCCACCAACTTGATAGGGTTTTGTTTTGTTTTCCCTCAGCATGAACTAATCTAAGATTTAAATCAGAAATGATTTGGTACACCAGAAATTAAGCTTACAGTGGGCCGGGGCCCCATTCTGGATCTTTTGCTCTCATTGTGATGCTAAATACAGCATTTCAGGGAAGTAAATAAGTGCACTTTATAAAGAAAAGAGCTGTACTTTCCACCCAGTAATTTAAAGGCATCAGAGTTCGGTCAAGAAACTGATTGACATGGGTCAATGAGCAGAAAGGTCAACACAAGTAGCACACAGGATGGAGAATGGCCCACCAAAGGGATTGTAGAAAACACATAATGAGCCCAAAAGAGGGATTTCTGATCTTTTATATGAACCAAACAATACATATTTGGGAGACCAATGAACCCTGAAGCGTACAAGGTAAATTTCTTTGTGTGGATCAAAATCTTTTGTGTTTGCCCAGAAGAATGAAAGTGGAGGATCAGAAGCTCTTTGATTTCTAGGTACAGCGTTAGTGAAAGGCCATACCACTGCCAGACCGCTGGCCATTTGTAACCATTAGCATAGTGTCCAAGCCTTGAGGATGATTCAGAGAGAAAGCCCAAATCAGCCGCAACTTGGATGCCTCAGCCTCCCACAAAGATGGGGCATCAAAGAAGACATGGAGAGAGGTGACCTTTTGGCCATGACATTTTTGTCGAGGGAATTAGAAAATTTTCTGGCAGTTTTGTTAGGCAATAAAACCACCCCAAAACCAAACCCATTGCCGTCGAGGTGATTTCGACTCATAGAGACCCTATAGGACAATGTAGAACTGCCCCGTAGGGTTTCCAAGGAGCGGCTGGTGGATTTGAACTGCTGACCTTTTGGTTAGCAGCCTGCATATAGGCTTTGCCCTCAAAGAACTGACAACCCACTAGGCAGAAAGAGGCATGAATAAAAATAAACAAAGTGGTGCAGATGTAGTGACAGTCACCTGGATGCAATCTTCTCCCAGCACTGAGGGCGGCTCCACCTGGGTTAGTGGAGGCGAAGGAAATTCTCATAGACTAGATGGCTTGAGCTGAATCTTGACAGAAAGATTAATAAATGTATGCAGGGGGCTGGAGAAGCAGGGATAGAGAGGTGGATTCGGGTTTTGTATGACTTGAAGCTAATACCATTTTGGAATCTGGTAGAGTCCTTCTTTTTAAAAAAAAATTTTTTTTGGAATCTGATAGATTCGTCCTTTTTTTTTTTTTTTTTAAATTATTGTTGTAAACTATATATATAACACAATATTTGCCAATTCAAATTTTTCAGGTGTACAATTTAGTGACATTACATTAATCGTGTTGTGCAACCGTCGACAATAAACAGAAACTTACTGCTTTTGGGATCCGTCTTTAATACAAAATTGTGAGTATGAAACTTAGCCCAAGGCCTTGGAAGGGGTCCATGCAAGTGGGGGGCCCTGAAGCTTTAGCGTCATTAACTTCAGGGTAAATCATCTTTCGGCTGAGGGATAAAAAGTTTTTCAGGAAAAGGGATAGCATGGTTGGTGGGGGAGAGGGGGATGCACTAGATTATCAGATTTGAAAGTCCTTGGTTCTTCTCCAGGCTACATGTCATTCATTCATTCATTCAATAAGTACTGAACACTCCCCTTGGGCCAGGCACACCAGGTATTAGGGCCACTGTGATGAGCTTACAGTCTACTGCACACTCTTGTTGGCTCTGAAACCTTGGATGAGTCTCTGAGCCTTGATTCCCACACACCTGAAAAGCTTCTCTTTCGAGAACCACCCTGAGCCACCCTTCATTTACTCATTTGACCATTTGCAAAACGTTTACTGAGGGGCAGTTGTGTGCCAGGCAGTGTGCAGGACCTCGAGGGTACCTCTGTGGACCAGGCAGCCTTAGTCCCTGCAGCTTACGAGATCTGGGGAAGACTGACAGTAAACCAATTCATTCTTCCTTCGGGATAAGTGCTGTGAAGGAGGCCAGGGTGTTAAGAGGCTGAGTAACCAGGAAGCTAGGGATGTGACATTAAGCCCAGACTCGTAAGATGAAGAGTTGGTTGGTGAAGAGGTGCCGGAAGAGGTAGGGTGTGGACGTGTTAATGTGTGGGTGGATGGTGGGAGGACATTGTTCCAGGCAAAATAAGAGGTTAGGTGAGAAGGCCCAAAGCATGAAGGAACTGAAGCTTTGGAGAAGGAAGGGAGGGTAGCTGGAGTGCAGCACCCAGCCTAAGGGAAGGGCCGTGAGATGAAGCTGGGCAGGGAGTTAGAGGCCAGGTCTGGCAAGGCCACTAATCCACTGAGAGGCCTGCAGGGGCCAAAGCAAGTGGAATAAACAAGACACAGAACAGAGGACTGAGAGATGAGTTCAGAAATCAACAGCGCATCTACAGCGACCACATCTCCTACCCTGAGCTGATGACAACAACAAATTGACAAATGTTCCGGACTCCAGGATCTTGCAGTTTGCCTGGAGGAAAAATATCTAGCATCCTCCTTCCCTGGAACGAACACATTAATTGCGTCCTGTTTCTGTCACAGGCCTGATGTTTGGAGCACCAATCAGTGGAATGCTTGCTGCAATGGTTTAGGGTTAGTGACGGCAGTTTGTTTACTTTTTGCAAGTTGAACAAGCTCTGTGTCTGTTATGTTCTGCATTTTCTCCAAGTCGTTTGAGGGAACTGCCGGAGTGATTTTGAGGGGTCCCTTAGGGCTGAGTGCTGGGCTGTGCGGCTGCCTCCAAAACCCTTATAAACTGTCACTGAAGATTTTGCTCTCTATGTAGGCACCCAGTGGGCATATATTCAGAGATTTAAGCAAGTCTTTTAAAAACTCCCCTTCTAGAAGGAAAGTGCCTGCCTGGCTTTTCTGAAAGCTGTGTCTTTTCTTAGGCAACCACCTGCTTCCTGCGGTGGATCCTTCCAGGATCGCCTTGAAGGATGCTCCCGGTCCTGACTTCTCCCATACTGGAGTGTTAGGAGGAGGCTGAGGTCTGGCGTCTAGGTTTCCTGGAAGCTCCTGGCTGTAAACCCATCTACTGAGCGGACACCACCACCATGCCATCTGACAGCAGCTGCCCTTTGAGGAGCATTCCACTATGTGCCAGGCACTGTGCTAGCCCTTCTTACACATCGTCTCGTTTAAATCTTTGTAGCAATCCTATGGGACATGGTTACTATCATTCCCATTTTACAGATGGGGAAGCTGAGGCATATAGAGGTTATGTAACTTGTCTACAGTCATCCAGCTAATCCATGGAGGAGCTAGCCAGGTCTGTGACTCCAAAACCTACAGTTGTAACCACTGTGCAAATAGAAAGCACTTAGTGACATCAGTGGCACCACTTGGTGAGTACCTACCAAGTTCCAGGCCTATTACATACGTGATCTCAATTCTGCAAGGTTGGTTTTTTAAGCTCAGAAAGACTTGGTAATATGCCCCAGGTCACGCAGAAGGTAAATGGCAGATTTGGGCTTTGCAGCTTGGCTTGCGGGAGTCCATAGTTCGTCCAGCTCTTTATATGATATGCCATGCTGCCTGTTACCCCAGAGACGTCTTTATCCTGACTGGGGAGAAAAATCCAGTTCGTTTATATGTGTGTCTTGGTCTACACCTCCATCTATATCTATACCCACATCTATCTCCACCTATGCCTACATCTATCTAAAAGATCAGCTTTGTTCCTAAGGAATTTACCTTCTAGTTGGGCAGATAAGCTATATCACACGCACGCACACACACCTACAAGGAGACTCCTGAAGAGTGAAGCAAGTAGGGCTAAGGGAGTGACCCAAACGTGAGTGACTGTTACAAAGAGTTGGGAAAAGGGAGAGGGCTCCGTGGCCTGGGGTGGTCCCAAAGAGCCTAGTGGAGTTGCTGGAAGGACTAGCAGGACACAGATAGGCTGAGAGGAAAAGGAAAGTCATTTTCAGCATAGAAAATAGGCAGATGAGGTGAGAAATTGGATGCTGTAAGTTTGGGTAAATTCGGACGAAGGATTAAATCTGGAGGGATTTTGATATAAAGAAGGAAGGAGTGGAAGGGAGGTCACCCGGGAAGGGGACTCTGGGATCAGGATGGGACACCTTAAGGGGCCTGCACTTTTGGTGTCCCCACTTAAAGTTTTAAGTAGAGACATGACATAAAGAAAAAGTAACGTGGACGGTTGGTTTCCCGTGGGCACCTGGGTTTTAGGTTCTTTGAAATGTGCGCATCTGCTGGCAAGGGAGCCAGGATGGCTGGGGCAAAACATCCAGGCCGACCAGAATGTTCTGGCCCTTTCTGAGGGAAGACGTCTCTTCTACTTCTCCCACCCTTGGCCCCCTCCTGCCCTCACCTCCCTAATCAGAGGGAGGAAATTGTTATCAGATTAGCGCCAGCATTGAAAAGCGCAGTCCGGCTCACCCTCGAAGTTAGTTAGCATTTAGATAGACTGGGACAGAGGCCTGCACAATAGGCATCAAAGCTGGTCTCGGGGCGGCGGGAGGGATTAATTTCTTTAACCAACAGGACTGCTCTGGCCTAACTCATTACCCTGCCTTGTCAGTGTGGATGTTGGATTTGATTGAAGATTATACCATTTAGGCTCATCCCTTGTTTTCTCCCGAAATCAAGGCTGTCGAACTGCACATTCTTGCATAGCCCCCTGTCAATACTCAGCAGCCTGAGGTTCTAATTCTGCTTCATTTAAACTTCATCAACTTTTCCAATCAAGTGGAAGGATCTGAAATAGGCTCTGTACGCAGAAAGACCTGATTCCTTTTGTCAGATAATTTATTCTGTTTTCTGCTTTTCTCCCCTTGCTCTCTTTTTCCCTCCAGCCTCACTCCCCTCTCTCAATGCGTTCCCCCCCCCCCCCCCCCCCGCCACCTCCTTATCCTGATGCTGAAAACGAGATTACAGTATTTAGATGACTATGATAATCAATCTAGGGACCTGGAGCTGAGATTGAGGTTAATTTTTCTTAGCAGAACAAAGAAGCGTGATGCCTTTGGGGAGGTGAAGGTGCAATCTGGGTTTCTTGCTTGTGTTTTCTTCCGCCCGAAATTGCAGTTTTAGGAGTCTTTTCTTCTTACTAACTAGGCGCCGGGCGTGCTTCTTAATGGCGGCAACCCCTAGGAGAGCAGAAATGTAATTTTGAGCTGATAAACCGCTAACAGCCTTCAATCAACAATTTTAATAGAAAAAAAAAAGTCCCTTACATGATGTGAGTGCAGATCTAATGAGAGAGTGATCATTTACCTTATTTATTTTTAAACACACTTGGAATAATTTCCCACTGTGTTAGAATTCGTAATTACAGGCACATGGTGCACCGTAAACTTTTGAATGAAGAGCCTTGTCACTCAGGTACTCTTCTCCTTGGCAGTTTTGCTGCTATAAAAGTTGAGATTTTGTCATGTTTTGGCTAATTGGAAATGGGGTCATTATACTATTGAAAATCGACATGAAAGTGACTCGTTCAATTATTACCTGAAGCATTCACAAGCGCTGGCCAGTCATTCTGCTGGTATCCCCCTCCCCAGCTTCTAAAACAGAGAGAATCAAAATATGTATATTTCTTTGTCTCCCTTTGCTATCTTGTCAGAGCTGTTTTACATGCTGCCACCCAATGTTATCTTTTATTTGTGTCAGGAGAAAGGATTTGACAAGTTCAGTATACTATGTTCATTTGGCAAGGCAAATTTTTCATACCAATTTTGAGAAGGAAATGAAACTATCTTTCAACAGAATGAGCAACATCATTTTTGGACAGACTTATTATGAGAGGGAGGATCGCAGAACTTTATTTCCTCGCATATGCTGAAAAGTCGAATACATTTTTAAAAAACAGGATTTGGTTTCCACACACAGCTCGAGTTTGGGGAAATAAGAAACAACCATAATGTCTTCAAACAGGGATGCCTAATCGTATTCTCCTCCTTACTCCCCACAAGTTATTAAAAGGCTGGAATAAATTGTTCCTTTTCTATATTATAATGACTTTGTTTCAGACCCTTTAAACTGTGGGTGAGTCTCTGACAGTCGTCTGCATTTGCAAAGCAAAATACTGAATAACCATCATCTTCTGAAGCAGCAGCAAAAAGCCTAAGCAATCCTATTTGTGAAGAGTGAGATCCCCCCACCCCCATATCCACTTTCCATCACTGCCTAAAAAAAAAAAAGAAAAGAAAACTATCTCGCCCTCTGTGCTACCAAATTCATTTGGGGCAGTGGTTTATGGTGACATTTTTCTTTCTTAAAGCAAATATTGACTCACCATGGGAAAATTAAAACTCTATTAGACATTGCGACATTGTAGAGCAGCCTGCATTACAGCAGTCAAGCTACTATTAATTGGTTTCCTCCTCAGGAATAATTCAGGGAGGGCAGAGGGAAAGGGGAAAGAGAAGATTGATCTAAACCATAATTTCTCAAGATGATGCCATGTAAATCAGCAAAGGTGATTATTACGTGGTTATTAATCTAAACAGAAAGAAGATGCTGCCTAATAATACAGTATAATGAATTTATCAATATAAAAAGTTTGCAGTCAAGTTATTTCCAGGCTGGAGAGAGTAAATTTTAAAACACAGGTGGGCCAGACTTAAACAAATTTGGACAAATTTAAAACTGGCTTCTCTAGGACGCAAGAAGCCCTGATTCTTCTATCCAGATGCAAAATTTTTTTCTTTCTCGAGATAATGTAATAAGATTCCCCTTCCGACCTGTTCACTGTTTCCTTCCCAATATGAATGCTGTACTTTTCTCCCAATTTTCCCTTTCTCCTTTGCCCATCCAACTCTTCCTGTGGTTCTCAGCCCGGGCCAAATCCTACCTGCTCCATCAAGACTTCTCTGGTCATTGGGAGGCAGGGCCAAGATGACGGAGTAGTCAGACGCTTCCCATCATCCCTCTTACAACAAAGACCTGAAAAAACAAGTGAAACGATTGTATATGACCATCTAGGAGCCCTGAACATCAAAGGCAAAGTTGAGGAATTGGACTGAGCGGCAGGGGGAGGGAGGGACGGTTCGGAAGCAGTGAGGAGTTGCTAGACCTGACCTAGCGGGAGCCAGCACCCTTCAGGCTGGATTGGCTGGTGTGCACGGTAAGGCAAGCAGTGGCACTTGGGAGGCGTTTTTCACATCAGGAGAGACCGAGTGGCAGGGAGTCTACTCAGGCCTCCAGAACCAGTGAAAAGTGGTGCTCAATCGGCAAAAGAGAAGTATGTGTGTCTGACCTACCACGCGGATCAAAAAACACCCACTTTGGGGAAAAATCTCTATCCCATTTACCTCTCTCCTCCCCGCTCTGCACTGGGTCCTGGGTGGCTTCAGCGATTGCTGTGTTCCCTCGGCCAGAAGTAGGATCCCTCACGTGCCCTGAGCCATTTTCCTGGCCTTGGAGAGGGAACAAATTAACAAACAGGAAAAAATAATCTGCCAGCTCCCCTAAGCTGGAACTCAGGGTAGGCACAGCTCCTCTGCCTAGGCACAGGCATAAGGGGTCCACACACTTTGAATGCCTTTCACCCTCGCACAGACTTGTGGGCCCATTTCAACAGCATAGGCCCTCATTAGCACAGTATGATAGGGCATATACCTGAAGTCTAACTTCAACTGTCAGCTATATGGTGGAGTGGTAGGTTCGTGACATTTGACACTGCTCTGCCCATTAAGCAGGGTCCTCCCCTACCCACATCAGGGGCCTGAGGGCTGGTGGCTCCACCCATGCCACCTAGCCACCCGGGACAGGGGTCCAAGAATAAATGGTGCCTCCCAGTGCGTACAGCCAACAGCATTGGGTGCCCATAGTCTGGCTGCAAAACCTACCCATCTGCCCACTCTAGGGAACAGGGACATGCTTTACTCTTAGACACTGAGGGGCTACCTACCTGAGTGTCCACTACCTGGACACCTGAGCTGAATCTGTAAAAGAAAAGTAAATGGACTCCTAGACTCACATACATAGTAACAGATCTAACCACCTGGTGACAGGACATTAGAGCTTCAAAGGTGCCAATAATCAAACTAGCTCACGTGAGCAGCCTATTTGGGCATATCAAAACAAAACGAAGCTAGGACACAGTAAGCAAACATAAATAAATATAATAACACTGATGGCTCAGAGACAACAGTCAATATTAAATCACATAAAGAGGGAGATCCTGATGGCTTCCGCAACCTCCTGAAACAAAGAATCAAGAAATTTTCTGGAGGGAGAGAACTTCTTAGAATTACCGGATATAGAATACAGAAGATTAATATACAGAACTCTTCAAGAGATCAGGAAGGAGATCATTAAAAATGCAGAAGAAGCCAAGGAACACACAGACAAAGCAACAGAGGAACTTAAGATTAGAGAAGAGCATAATGACCAATTTAACAGGCTGCAAGAATCCACAGAGAGATAGCAATCAGAAATCCAGAAGATTAACAATAAAATTTTAGAATTAAACAACTCGATAGAAAGTCATCGGAGCAGAACTGAAGCAATGGAAGTCAGAATTAGTGAGTCTGAAGATAAAGCAGTTGACACCAACTTATTTGAGGAAAAATCAGATAAAAGAATTTTTAAAAATGAAGAAACCCTCACAATTATGTGGGACTCTATCAAGAGGAATAACCTATGAGTGATTGGAATACCAGAACATGGGAGGATAACAGAAAATACAGAGAGAATTGTTGAAGATTTGTTGGCAGAAAACTTCCCTGATGTCGTGAAAGGCGAGAAGATATCTATACAAGATGCTCATCAAAACCCACATAAGTTAGATCCCAAAAGAAAGTCACCAAGACATATAATTAAACTTGCCAAAACCAAAGATAAAGAGAGACTTTTTAGAGTGGCTAGGGATAAACAAAAAGTCATCTGTAAAGGTGAGTCAATAAGACTAAGCCCAGACTACTCGCAGAAACCATGCAGGCAAGAAGGCAATGGGATGACATGTATAAAGCCTTGAAGGAAAAAAATTGCCAGCCAAGAATTATATATCCAGCAAAACTGTCTCTCAAATATGATGGCAAAATTAGGGCATTTCCAGATAAACAGAAGTTTAGAGAATTTGCAAAAACCAAACCAAAATTACAAGAAATACTAAAGGAAGTCCTCCAGTTAGAAAATCAATAACATCAGATAACAACTCAAGACTAGAACACAGGACAGAACAACCAGATGTCAACCCAGACAGGGAAGTAAAAAAATAAATCAAAGCTAAAACACTGAAAATAGGGAAGCAGAGATGTCAATATGTAAAAGATGACAACATTAAAACAAAAAAAAAAGAACTAAAAAATGTAGTCACAGATCTTTCATATGGAGAGGAAGTCAAGGCAATATAAAGAAATAAAAGAGTGGTTTAAACTTAGAACAGTAGGGATAAATATTAAGGTAACCACAAAGGAAACTAACAATCCTACACATCAAAATAAAAACCAATAAAAATATAAAGACTCAGCGAACACAAAATCAACAACAATGAAAAAGATGAAAAGAAAATACATACAGAAAAATGACTCAGCACAGAAAATTAACTGAAACAAAGTAACTGTCAACAACACAAAAAAACACACCAAAATGACAACACTAAACTCAAGCTTATCAATAATCACGCTGAGTGTAAATGGACTAAATGCACCAATAAAGAGACAGAGAGTGGCAGAATGGATAAAAAAACACGCTCTGTCTATATGCTGCCTACAAGAGGCACATCTTAAACTTAAAGACACAAACAAACTAAAACTCAAAGGATGGAAAAAATATATCAAGCAAACAACACTCAAAAAAGAACAGGAGTGGCAATCTTAATCCCTGAAAAAATAGACTTTAAAGTAAAATCCACCACAAAGGATAAGGAAGGACACTATATAATGATTAAAGGGTCAATACATCAGAAGGACATACTCATAATAAATTTTCGCACTCAACGACAGGGCTCCAAAATACATAAAACAAACTCTGAAAAGACAGATAGACAGCTCCACAATAATAATAGGAGACTTCAATGCACCACTTTCAGTGAAGGACAGAACATCCAGAAAGAAGCTCAGTAATGACATGGAAGATCTAAATGCCACTATCAACCAACTTGATCTCATGCACATACACTGAACACTCCACCCAACAACAGCCAAGTATACTTTCTTTTCCAATGCACATGGAACATTCTCCAGAATAGACCACGTATTAGGCCATAAAGAAAGCATTAACAAAGTCCAAAGCATTGAAATATTACAAAGTATCTTTTCTGGCCATAAAGCCATAAAAGTAGAAATCAATAACAGAAAAAAGCAAGGAAAAAAAAAAATCAAACCCATGGAAACTGAACAACACGTTGCTCAAAAACTACTGGGTTATAGAAGAAATTAAGGATGGACTAAAGAAATTCACAGAATCAAATGAGAATGAAAACACATCCTACCGGAACCCTTGAGAGACAGCAAAAGCAGTGCTCAGAGGTCAATTTATAGCAATAAATGCACACATCCAAAAAGAAGAAAGGGCCAAAATCAAAACATTAACCCTACAACTGTAATAAGTAGAGAGCAGCAAAAGAAGCCCTCGGGTGCCAAAAGAAAGGAAATAATAAGAATTAGAGCAGAATTAAATGAAATGGAGAATATAAAAACAATTGAAAGAGTTAACAAGACCAAAACCTGGTTCTTTGAAAAGATTAACAAAATTGATAAACTCTTGGCCAAACTGACAAAAGAAAAACAGGAGAGGAAGCAAATGACTTGAATAAGAAATGAGCTGCGCGATATCACAACAGACCAACTGAATTAAAAGAATCGTAACAGAATACTATGAAAAATTATACTCTAACAAATTTGAAAACCTAGAGGAAATGGACAAATTTCTAGAAACACACTACCTACCTAAACTAACACAGAGGTGGAACAACTAAAGAAACCTATAACAAAGGAAGAGATTGAAAAGGTAATTAAAACTCCCAACAACAACAAAAAAAAAAAAAACCCTGACCCTGATGGTTTCACGGAGAATTCTACCAAACTTTCAGAGAAGAGTTAACACCACTACTACTAAGGGTATTTCCGAGCACAGAAAAGGATGGAATACTCCCAAACTGAGTCTATGTAGCCAGCATAACCCTGATAACAAAACCAGGTAAGATACCACAAAAAAAGAAAATTCCAGACCAATAACCCTCATGAACATTGACGCAAAAATCCTCACCAAAATTCTAGCCAATAGAATTCAACAACATATCAAAAAAGTAATTCACCATGATCAACTAGGATTTATACCAGGTATGCAGGGATAGTTCAACATTAGAATAATGTAATTCATCACATAAATAAAACAAAAGACAAGAACCACATGATCTTATCAATTTGATGCAGAAAATCATTTGATAAAGCCCAACACCCATTCATGATAAAAACTCTCAGCTAAGTAGGAATAGAAGGGAAATTCCTCAACATAAGTAAGGGCATTTATACAAAGCCAACAGCCAACAGCATCCTAAATGGAGAGAGTCTGAAAGCATTCCCCTTGAGAAGGGCAACCAGACAAGGATGCTCTTTTTTTTTTTTTTTTTAATATATATTTTATTGTACTTCAGGTGAAAGCTTACAGAGCAAATAGTTTCTCATGAAATAGTAGTACACATGTTGTTTTTTTTGACATTGGTTAACAACCCCACAACGTATTAAGCCTCTAAATTCTCAACCTTTTTTTTTGATGAAAATTACAGATGGCCAAAGATACACCGTTTCAAAATTTTCTACATTCACAGTTCAGTGACATTGACTACGCTCTTCCAACTGTGCTGTTATTCTCACTTAAGATGAAGGCTTACAGAACAAAATAGTTTTTCATTTAACAGTTACTACACATGTTGCCCTATGACAATGGTTAACAATCTCACAGCACATCAAGAATATCCTTACTCCACCTTGTGTTCCCTATCACCAGGGGGCTTCCTTGTCCCCTTCAGACAAGGATGCTCTTTATCACCACTCTTATTCAACATTGTGCTGGAGGTCCTAGCCAGAGCAATTAGGCTAGAAAAATAAATAAAGGGCATCTAAATTTGGTAAGGAAGAAGTCAAAGTATCTCTATTTGCAGATGATATGATCTTATACACAGAAAACCCCAAAGAATCCACAAGAAAACTACCGGAACTAATAGAAGATTTTGGCAAAGTTTCAGGATACAAGCTAAACATACAAAAATCAGTTGGATTCCTCTACACCAAGAAAGAGAACTTCCAAGAGGAAATCACCAAATCAATACTATTTACGATAGCCCCCAAGAAGATAAAATACTTAGGAATAAATCTAACCAGAGATGTAAAAGACCTATACAATGAAAACTAGAAGACAGTACTGCAAGAAACCAAAAGAGACCTACGTAACTGGAAAAACATACCTTGCTCATGGATAAAAAGACTCAACATTGTGAAAATATCTATTCTACCCAAAGTGATTTACAGATACAATGCAATCCCTATCCAAATTCCAATGGAATTTTTTAATGAGATGGAGAAACAAATCACCAGCTTCCTATGGAAAGGGAAGAGGCCTCAAATGAGTAAAGCATTACTCAAGAAGAAGAACAAAATGGGAGGCCTCAAACTACCTGATTTTAGAACCTATTATACTGCCCCAGTAGTCAAAACAGCCTGGTGCTGGTACAACAACAGATACATAGACCAATGGAACAGAATTGAGAACCCAGACATAAATTCATCCACCTATGAGTAGCTGACATTTGACAAAGGCCCAAAGTCCGTTAAATAGGGAAAAAACAGTCTCTTTAACAAACGGTACTGGTGTAACTGGATAGCCATCTGCAAAAAAATGAAGCAAGACAAATACCTCACACCATGCACAAAAACTAACTCAAAATGGATCAAAGACCTAAATATAAAATCTAAAATGACAAAGATCGTGAAAGAAAAAATAGGGACAACTCTAGGAGCCCTAATACATGGCATAAACAGAATACGAACCATAAGTAGCAATGCACAAACACTAGAAGGGAGACTAGATAACTGGGAGCTCTTAAAAATCAAACACTTATGCTCTTCAAAAGACTTCACCCAAAGAGTAAAAAGATAACTTACAGACTGGGAAAAAAAATTTAGCTACGACAAATCTGATCAGGGTCTAATCTCTAAAATCTACAAGATACTGCAAAACCTCAACAACAAGAAGACAAATAACCCAAGGAAAAAATGGGCAAAGGATATGAACAGTCACTTCACCAAAGAAGACATTCAGGCGGCTAAAAGACACATGAAGAAATGCTCACGATCATTAGCCATTAGAGAAATGCAAATCAAAACTACAATGAGATACCATCTCACCCCAACAAGGCTAGCATTAATCCAAAAAACACCAAATAATAAATGTTGGAGAGGTTGTGGAGAGACTGGAACACTTATATACTGTCGGCGGGAAAGTAAAATGGTACAACCACTTTGGAAATCAATTTGGCACTTCCTTAAAAAGCTAGAAATAGAAGTACCATTCGATTCAGCAATCCCACTCCTTGTAATATATCCTAGAGAAATAAGAGCCATCACACAAATAGGTATATGCACACCTGTGTTCATTACAGCACTGTTCATGATAGCAAAAAGAGGGAAACAACCTAGGTGCCCGTCAACAGATGAATGGATAAACAAATTATGGTATAGTCACACAATGGAGTACTATGCAACGATAAAGAACAACAATGAATCCATGAACCGTCTCATAACATAGATGAATCTGGAAGGCATTATGCAGAGTGAATTTAGTCAGTTGCAAACGGACAAATATTGTATAAGACCACTATTATAAGAACTCAAGAAAAGTTTTAAACACAGAAGAAAGCCTTCTTTGATGGTTACGAGGGTGGGGAGGGAGGGAGAAGGGTATTCACTAACTAGATAGTAGACAAGAATTATCTTAGGCGAAGGGAAGGACAATACACACTACAGGGGGAGTCAGCACAACTGGACTAAACCAAAAGCTAAGAAGTTCCCTAAATACAACCAAACACTTCGAGGGACAGAGTAGCTGGGGGAGAGGGGGGTGGACACTATGCTACAGGAGACATCTAGGTCAATTGGCATAACAAAGTTTATTAAGAAAATGTTCTGCATCCCACTTTGATAAGTGGAGTCTGGGGTCTTAAAAGCTAGCAAGTGGCCATCTAAGATGCATCAATTGGTCCCAACTCACCCAGAGCAAAGGAGAATGAAGAACACCAAAGATGCAAGGAAAATATTAGCCCAAGAGGCAGAAAGGGCCACATAAACCAGAGACTCCATCAGCCTGAGACCAGAAGAACTAGATGGTACCCACCTACCACCAATGACCACCCTGGCAGGGAACACAACAGAGAGTCCTGATGAAGCAGGAGAAAAATGGGTGCAGAACTCAAATTCTAGTAAAAAGACCAGACTTAACGGTCTGACTGAGACTGGAGGGACCCCAGAATACATGGCCCCTGGACTCTATGTTAGCCCAAAACTAAAACCATTCCCGAGGCCAACTCTTCAGACAAAGGTTAGACTGGACTATAAGACATAAAATGATAGTCGTAAAGAGCGTGCTCCTTTTTTTTTTTTTTTCTTTTTTATTGTACTTCAGGTGAAGGCTTACAGAACAAATAGTTTCTCATGAAACAGAAGTACACATGTTGTTTTATGACATTGGTTAACAACCCCACAACATATCAACTCTCTAACTTCTCAACCTTTTTTTTTTTTTGGTGAAAATACACATAGCCAAAGATACACCATTTCAAAAATTTCTACATGCACAGTTCAGTGACATCGACTACGCTCTTCCAGTTGTGCTGTTATTCTCACTTAAGATGAAGGCTTACAGAACAAAATAGTTTCTCATTTAACAGTTAGCACAAATTTTGCCCTATGACAATGGTTAACAATCTCACAACACATCAACAATATCCTTCCTCTACCTTGGGTTCCCTATCACCAGTTTCCTTGTCCCCTTCTGCTTTCTGGTCCTTGTCACTGGACTCCTGTACCTCGTTACCCTCATTTGGTTTTACGGGGCTGTCCACTCCCAGGCTGAACAGTGAACCTTGGAGGTAAATGTGGGGATATGTGCCATTAAAATATGGATGTATAAAGGCCTCTATGCTGCACAACATGTTGAGACTTGTCCCCAACATGTTGAGACTTGTCACGACTTGTTTTTCCAAACCCGTTACTGATTGGCTTGTTTACCTGAATTCCTCCTCCCTTGCCCGAAACTTGTTGTTAGTCACCCAAAGCCCATTGTTCTGTTATTTGCTTCACTGTTTGCTGTATTGACTATAAAATAAACTCCTGGGACTGAAGCTGGGTTCAACTCCTCAGAGTGACCCTCCTGGCCCCACTTCTCTGTAAGAGTTGTGGCATTGGTTATTGTCTCTGCCGCCCCAACAACCGTCGCCACTGCGACAGATGGTGCCTCATGTGAGGGGCTGCAACACCACTGAGCTAAAAGGGTGTCTGGGGGCCATACGCTCGGGGTTTCTCCAGTCTCGTATAGGCCAGTAAATCTGGTCTTTTTTTGTGAGTTAGAATTATGCTCTACATCCTTCTCCAGCTCTGTCCAGAACCCTCTGTTGTGATCCTGGTCAGAGCAGTCAGTGGTGGTAGCCGGGCACCATCTAGCTGAACTGGACTCAGTCCGGTGGAGGCCTTGGTAGCTGCAGACAATTAGTCCTTCAGACTAATCTTTTCCTTGTATCCTGTTCTCTTCATTCTCCCTTGCTCCCTAAGGGATGAGACCAGTGCAGTATCTTAGATGGCCGCTCACAGGCTTTTAAGACCCCAGACACTACTCACCAAGGTAGAATGTAGAGCATTGTCTTTATAAGCTGTGTCATGCCAATTGAGCTAGATGTTCCCTGAGACCATGGTCCCCACAGCCCTTCGCCCAACAATTCAGTCCCTCAGGGAGTTTGGATGTGTCTATGGGGCTTCCATGACCTTTCCTTGTACAAGTTGTGCTGGTTTCCCCTGTATTCTGTACTGTCTCACCCTTCACCCAGGATACCACTTATCTGTTGTCTATTTAGTATTTACCCCCCACCCCTCCCATACTTGGTAACCAACAAAGATTGTTACATTTTGTGTGCAAACTTTTTCATGGGTTTTTACAACAGAGGTCTCATACAATATTTGTCCTTTTGTGATTGACTTATTTCACTCAGCATAATGTCCTCCAGTTTCATCCATGTTATGAGATGCTTCACAGATTCATTGTTGTTCTTTCTCGTTGCATAGTACTCCATTGTGTGTATGTACGATAGTTTGTTTATCCATTTATCTGTTGATGGGCATCTAGGTTGTTTCCATCATTTTGCTATTGTGAACAATGCTGCCGTGAACATAGGTATGCATATGTCTATTCGAGTGACGACTCTTATTTCTCTAGGATATATTCCTAGCAGTGGGATTGCTGGATCGAATGGTATGTCTATTTCTAGCTTTCTAAGGAAGTGCCATATCATTTTCCAAAATGGCTGTATCATTTTGCATTCCCACCAGCAGTGCATAAGTGTTCCGATCTCCCCGCAGCCCCTCATACATTTGTTATTTCCAGTGTTTTTGATTCGTGCCAGTAATGCCGGGGTGAGATGGTATCTCACTGTGGTTTTAATTTGCATTTCTCTAATGGCTAGTGATCGCGAGCATTTCCTCATGTGTCTGTTGGCCATTTGGATGTCTTCTTTGGTGAAGTGTCTGTTCATTTCCTTTGCCCATTTTTTAATAGGATTGTTTGTCTTTTTGTTGTAGAGATGTTGGATTTTCTTGTAGATTATGGAGATTAGACGTTTGTCTGACTTGTACTGTCCAGAAATTTTTTCCCAGTCTGTAGGTTCTCTTTTGACTCTTTTGGTGAAGTCTTTTGAAGAGCATAGGTGTTTGATTTTTAGAAGATCCCAGTTATCTAGCTTATCTGTTGGGTTTTGTGCGTTGATGTTTATGGTTTGTACCCTGTTAATGCCATGTATTAAAGCCTGAAGTGTTGGTCCTATTTTTTCTTCTATGAACTTTATAGTTTTAGGCTTTATATTCAGGTCTTTGATCCATTTTGAAGTAGTTTTTGTATATGGTGTGAGGTATGGGTCCTGTTTCATTTTTTTGCAGATGGATATCCAGTTTTGCCAGCACCATTTGTTAAAAAGACTGTCTTTTCCCCATTTGATGGAGTTTGGGCCCTTGTCGAAGATCAGGTGACCGTAGATGGATGGATTTACATCTGGGTTCTCAATTCTGTTCCATTGGTCAATGTATCTGTCATTGTACCAGTACCAGGCTGTTTTGACTACTGTAGCTGTATTGTAGGTTCTGAAGTCACGTAGTGTGAGTCCTCCAACTTTATTCTTCTTCTTCAGTAGTGCTTTACTTATTTGGGGCTTCTTCCGTTTCCATATACAGTTAATGATTAGTTTTTCCATCTCTTTGAAGAAGGTTGTTGGTATTTGGATCGGGATTGCATTGTATTTGTAGATTGCTTTGGGTAGAATTGACATTTTCACAATGTTGAGTCTGCCTATTGATGAGCATGGTATGTTTTTCCATTTATGTAGATCCCTTTGGGTTTCTTGCAGTAGTATTTTGTAGTTTTCTTTGTATAGGCCTTTTACATCCCTGGTCAGATTTATTCCTAAGTATTTTATCTTTTTAGGGGCTATTGAAAATGGTATTGTTTTCCTGATTTCCTTTTCATCGTTCTCCTTATTGGTGTATAGGAATCCAACTGATTTTTGAATGTTTATCTTGTATCCTGCTACTCTGCTGAATCTTTCTATTAATTCCAGTAGATTTCTCGTGGAGTCTTTAGGGTTTTCTGTGTATAGTATCATATCATCTGAAAACAGGGACAGTTTAACTTCTTCATTACCAATTTGGATGCCCTTTATTTCTTTTTCTTGCCTTCTTGCTCTAGCTAGAACTTCCAGCACAATGTTAAATAGGAGTGGTGATAAAGGGCATCCTTGTCTTGTTCCTGTTTTCAAGGGGAATGTTTTCAGCCTCTCTCCATTAAGGATGATGTTGGCCATTGGTTTTGCATAGATGCCCTTTATTATGTTGAGGAATTTCCCTTCTGTAGAGAGTTTTTATCAGGAATGGGTGTTGGACTTTGTCAAATGCCTTTTCTGCGTCAGTTGATATAATCATGTGATTCTTTTCTTTTATTTATGTGGTGGATTACATTGATTGATTTTCTAATGTTGAACCATCCTTGCATACCTGGTATGAATCCTACTTGGTCATGGTGTATTATTTTTTTGATATGATGCTGAATTCTATTGGCTAGAATTTTGTTAAGAATTTTTGCATCTATATTCATTAGAGATATTGGTCTGTAATTTTCTTTTTTTGTGACATCTTTTCCTGGTTTTGGTATCAGCGTTATGCTGGCTTCATAGAATGAATTTGGAAGTGTTGCTTCCTCTTCTATGCTCTGAAATAGCTTGAGTAGTACTGGTACAAGCTCTTCTGTAAATGTTTTGTAGAATTCTCCAGTGAAGCCATCAGGGCCAAGGCTGTTTTTGGTTGGGAGTTTTTTTTATTACCTTTTCAATCTCTTCTCTTGTTATGGGTCTGTTCAGATTTTCAACATCACTTTGTTGTAGTTTGGTTAGGCTGTGTGTTTCTATAAATTTATCAATTTCCTCTAGGTTTTCAAATTTGTTGGAGTATAATTTTTCATAATATTCTGTTATAATCCTTTTTATTTCAGTAGGGTCTGTTGTAATGTCCCCCATTTCATTTATTATTTGGGTTATTTGTGTCCTCTCCTGTTTTTCTTTTGTCAGTCTGGCCAGTGGTTTGTCAATTTTGTTGATTCTTTCAAAGAACCAACTTTTGGTTTTGTTGATTCTTTCTATTGTTTTTCTGTTCTCTATTTCATTTATTTCTCCTCTGATTTTACTATTCCCTTTCTTCCAGTGGTTGTGGGCTTTTTTTTGCTGTTCTCTTTCTATTTGTTTGAGTTCTGTAGTTAATGTTTTGATTTTGTCCCTTTCTTCTTTTTGATATGTGCATCTATTGCTATAAATTGTCCTTGAGGACTGCCTTTGCTGTGTCCCAAAGGTTTTGATATGATGTGTTTTCATTCTCATTTGATTCTAGGAATTTTTTGATTCCAGGAATTTTTTGATTCCATCTCTGATTTCTTCTATTTCCCAGTGATGTGTAAGCAGGGTATTATTCAGTTTCCATGTAGCTGATTTTTTTTCCTTGCTTTTTCTATTGTTAATTTCTACCTTGATGGCATTGTGGTCAGAGAAGACACTTTGAATTATCTCAACATTTTGGATCTTGTTGAGGATTGCTCTGTGGCCTAAGATGTGGTCTATTCTGGAGAATGTTCCATGTGCATTGGAAACGAATGTGTTTTTTGCAGCTGTTAGGTGGAGTATTCTATACATGTCTATGAGGTCAGGTTGGCTGACTGTGCCCTTTAGGTCTTCCGTATCTTTGCTGAGTTTCTTCTTAGTTGTTCTGTCCTTTACTGAGAGTGGTGTGTTGAAGTCTCCTACTATTATTGTGGAACTGTCAATTTCTCTTTTCAGTGTTGTTGAGTTTGTTTTATGTATTTTGGAGCCCTGTCATTGGGTGCGTAGATGTTTATTATGGATATGTCTTCATGATGGATCATCCCCTTAATCATTATATAGTGTCCTTCTTTGTCTTTTATGGAAGATTTCATTTTAAAGTCTATTTTATCTGAGATTAGAATTGCCACTCCTGCTCTTTTTTCATAGTTGTTAGCTTGATATATTTTTTTCCAACCTTTCACTTTTAATAAATTCACATCTTTGTTTCTAAGGTGTGTCCCTTGTAGACAGCATATTGATGGATCCTGTTTTCTTATCCATTCTGTCACTCTCCATCTGTTTATGGGCACATTGAGTCCATTTACATTCAGTGTAATTATTGATAGATGTGGGTTTGTTGCTGTCATTTTGTAGTGCTTTTTTTTGTGGTGCTGACATTTTCTTTGTTCTTCTTACTCTCTTGTACTGAGTTACTTTTGTTTGTGGATTTTTTTTTTCATTTCTTTTGTTTTTGTAGGTTTTGTTTTTGCTGAGACTTTATGTTTTTCCTCTTTTTTTTAAATGAGTATGTTTGTTAACTTTCTTCGTGGTTACTATAAATTTTACCCTTATCTTTCTAAGTTTGAAGCAGTCTACCATTACTTGGTATCGCCTTGCCTTCCTCTCAATTAGAAGGTTCTATGCCTATGCTGTTTATTCCCTCTTTTATTGTTTTGATGTTGTTGTCATTTACTGATTAACTGCTCTGATTCCCTGTTGTATTTCTTTTGGTTTTGGATAGTCCTTGAGAGTTCATTTCCTAGATTGGTATCTTGCTGGTACGATCCTGCATCCTACGTTCTGCCTGTGAGCTGAAGCTGTTTGTCCTCAGATCGAAGAACTCACTTTAATAATTCTTGTAAGTTTGCTTTGACTTTTACATATTCCCTTAATTTCTGTTTATCTGGAAATGACCTAATTTTACCATCAAATTTGAATGAGAGTTTTGCAGGATATATTATTCTTGGCTGGCAATTTTTTTCTTTAAAGATTTTGTATATGTCATCCCATTGACTTCTTGCCTGCATGGTTTCTGCCGAATAATCTGAGCTTAGTCTTATTGTTTCTCCTCTGTATGTGACTTCTTGTTTTTCACGAGCTGCTCTCAGGATTCTTTGTCTTTGGTTTTGGTGAGTATGAATATGATATGCCTTGGTGATTTTCTTTTGGGGTCTCTTCTATATGGGGTTCGTTGAGCTTCTTGGATGGCCAGGTTTTCATCTTTCATGATATTAGGGAAGTTTTCTGTCAGCAGTTGCTCAATGATCCTCTCTGTGTTTTCTGTTTTCTCCCCCTGTTCTGGAATTCCAATCACTCGCAGATTTTTGCTTTTGATTGTGTCCCACATCACTCTCAGGGTCTCTTCATTTTTCTGTTATTTTTTCTAAGTTTTCCTGAAACAGAGTCATATCCAAGTATTTGTCTTTAATTCCACTGATCCTGTCTTCCACCATTTCAAATCTGCTTCTCAGCCCTTCTATGGCATCGTCGATTTCTGAAATCTTTTGGATGTCTAATTGTTGTCTTTGTATAATTTCTAGTTGTGAATTTATTTTGGCATTTTGTTCCTGCATTATTTTCCTGAATTCTTCCAATTTTTTGTCCATATTTTCCATGGATTTGTCTACTTTTTCCTCATGTTTGTCAGCTTTTTGCCTCAGTTCTTGGAGAATTCTGAGTATTAGAGATTTGAATTCCCTATCAGGTAGTTCTAGTGCATTTTCTTTTAGAGAAGAGCCATCTGGTGTTTTATTTTGGACGCCTACTGGAACCATCCTGTCCTGTTTTTGTAAATGTTTTGATATCGTCTGCTGTCTTCGGGGCATTCAGTAGTTATTTTTCTCGTTTATTGATTGTAGATTTGTTTGTTTTGTCCCTTTTTTAAAAAAATTTGACTATGTCTGAGCAGGCAGACTGTGTGTTCTTTGTTGTTTGCTCGTCTGTGGGCACAATACTTTTTGCCTCCTTCTTCAACTGGCAGGGTAAGTCACTCAGATATGGTACAGCAGGGCAGGTCTAGCTGAAGAGGAGTTACTGGGACGGGTTGTTTGTGGCACTTACTACAGCCACCAGAGTGGGTCAGTAATCAGTGCAGGGCAGCTTCCAGTAGGCCATGCCTGTGCTGCTTGGTGATGTGATGTCAAGCGCATGGTGCACATAGGCAGGATGCAGCGGGGAGATTGTTATGTGTGGAGCTAAGATGGATATGGGAGAGAGGAGAGAGGAACAGGAGCCAAAAACATAAAAACAAACAAAAAAGAATGCTAGGGGAGCTTGCCCTTGGAGTGGAGAGATGAGAGACTATGAAATGGAGAAAAACAGAAAGGGGAGGAGGAAGGAAAGAAAAGAATGAATAAATAAGAATCAGAAAGGTTTAAGAACCGCAAAGTTCCCAGGGATCCCACCGGTGCAGCTATGAGGTCTGGGGAAGTCGCTCTCAGGTGTTGCAGTACAGCCTGGCTAGAAGGCATAGAGGTATACAACGCCAGATATTCAGGGAACAGAAATAGAAGGAAGATATAGAGAGACGAGAAACTGAGCAATGAAGAAAGACAAAAAGGGAAAAAGAGGAAAAAGAAAACAGAACAAATTAAAAAAAAAAAAAAGAAAGGCCCCCAAAGAAACAGAAAAAAAAAAAAAAGTAAAAAGAAATGCCCTCAGGGATCCCTCTGTATGTCTGTGGAAGCCGAAGGGGGGTCTCCCTGCTACGCAGCTCAGCCTGGCCAGAAAGGTCTCCCAACTCAAGAAAAGGAAAAGAAAACAAACAAACAATTCAAAACAAACAAACAAACAAAAGCTCTGGGATCCCACCAGTGCAGCAGCCCAAACTGGGAAGCAGCTGCACACTTGAACAGAGCTCTGCAGCCCCTCAGGAAGAAGCAAAGATGGCGCACAGAGCCAGGTACTTGAGCGAAGGGAGAGGGAGGTGGCAAGAGGCAAGTAAGAAATCAAAAGAAGCAGAAAAAAAAAAAAAAGCAACACTGGCAGCCAACAAATGGCACTCAGAGAGCCAGCTAGTGCGGGCTGGTGTTTCTGGACAAGAGACTGTGTCCGTAGGAAACAGAGGGGGCAGAGTGTGGGTGAAGAAGCGTAGAGAGTGGGAAAGCATATATCGGCAAATTACCGGTTGTTTTGTCTCCCTCTGGAAGTTCCGTGAGGCTGCTTTCTTGTACACCCTGATTGCTTGTCTCTGATAGGAGTCCAAGATGGCAGATCCGCACTGCGTTAGCTGGTAGGGGACCTTGCATGAATCTCTCCTCGCTCTCCATTCTCTGTCAGTTTTCTCACTTCATTTGGTGCTTGGCTGAGTTCTTTATCTCTTCATTTGATGTTTTAGGGTTTCAGGATTGTTGTATTCTCTGTTTGGCTTAGTTTTTCAGATCTTTGCTGTGGAGGGACGGCGTGGTGCTTCTGCCTAGAGCGCCATTTTGTGGAACTCTCAAGAGAGTGCTTCTTAGCTCAAGTAGATACATGAGACTAAATGGGTAGCTTCTGTCCGGAGGTGAGATGAGAAGGTAGAAAGGAGCAGGAGCTGGTTGAATGGACATGGGAAATCTGGGGTGGAAAGCAGGAGTGTGCTGTCACAGTATAGGGAGAGCAACTAGGGTCACATAACAATATGAATATAAATTCTTGTATGAGAAGCTAACTTGGATTGTAAACTTTCACTTAAAGCACACACACACACACATACACACACAAAGACTTCTCTTGTCATTCTGATGTATAGTGATTTTGCCATCCATTGACCCCCTGGCTCATACTTGGGCACAGCTGTGGAGATGTGGAGTTGTGGGCCATTCTCTTGCCATCCATCATTCTGGGTCCTGAGTGTGGGACACATGGCAGACCTTCAAGGTATAGTCAGTGCTCCAGGAAAAGAAATGCTGCCTAATAATCGAATAAAACAATGGATGGGTGGATGGATGAATGAATAGCTCCATAGCTATCCATCCATCCATCTACCCATCCATTGTTTTATTCAACAAATACTGAATTTACATTATATGTGCCATGCACTGGACTTGGCATTAGGGAGTTATTAGTGAGCAAAAATTGACATTGTCATCATCCTGTGGAACCTTACAGTCTAATAGGGCAGATGAATATTAATCAAAGAATCACAGATAAATGTAAGATTACAACTGTGATAAGAGTGAAGTAGAAGGTCATGGTGTGTCTACTTGGGGGAGTTGACCTGGTTGGGGTGTCAGAGAAGACTTCTTGGAGGAAGTAAAAATTGAGCTGAGATTTGAATTAATCAGATAAGCAGTGGGGTAAGGGGCAGAAGGGAAGGAGAAGAGCATTCCAAGCACTGGAGAGTGGACAAAAGCAGACAGATATATGATGGGTGTTGACACATGGAATAAGAGAACAGCATGGGGTGATTTTCCTGTTTAGAAATGACCTTTAGCCTAAGATCAAACTACAGTCAGTGCTGCACAAATTCTATCCATAGAATTTAGATAGAAACCTGTGGTCCTACGCCTTGAAGAATCAGAGGATAGACTTTGGGGCAACCATAGTCATTGAAAAGTAAGGGGAGAAGCCATGAAAGGAGACAGCTAGGAAGGGAAGTCCAAATTCTGTGCATAAACTCTGCCTAAGTCTCTGGATGATCCCAGAACCATGCATTAGTGGGCAGACTATAAGAAGCCCAGCTAAGGCTAAAATAACTGAACTTAGATTTGAAATGCCACTCATTGAAGAAGAGGCAATGTTTGCAATTTGATCTCAACCAACTTAACTGGTTGAAACAAACAAACTAACTAATTCTTACAGGAATATAACAGAATCTAGAGCTTCTACAGTGTATCAGTCACAACGTCCAGAGTATAGTCCAAAATTACTTGACATATGAAGAAATGGGGAAACATGACCATTCTCAAGTGAAAAGACATTCAATTGAGATAAATGCCGTAGATTACCAAGATTTGGAATTAGCAATCAAGAATTTAATGCAGCTATTATAGATATGATCAAGGATGTAAAGAAAAATACGATCATAATGAAAGAGAAAATAGGAAAAAGAACCAACAAGAACTAAATGAAAATTCTATGAGTGAAAATACAGTAGCTAAATAAAAAATTCACTGAGTGGGCTTAACAACAGAATCTAGGTGATGGAAAAGTCAATGAACTTGAAGATACAGCAAATTAAATTATCCAGTTGAAGAACAGAGAGAAAAATGATTGAAAATAAATGGGCAGATCTTCAGGAACCTGTAAGACAATATCAAGAAGTCTAATATATGTGGAATTGAAGAAATAATAGACAAAAATGTCCCAAATTTGCTCAAAGACATACATTTACAGATTAAAACTCAATGAGCCCCAAGCAAGATTTAAACATATAACAAAATGACACCTATGCATATAGTAGTCAAATTGTTAAGAACCAAAGATAAAGAGAAAATCTTGAAAGCCGACAGAGAAAAAGAACACATTTCATTTAAGGGAATAACGATTCAAACGATCACTGGCTTATTAGAAACAGTGGAGTCCAGTAATGGAAACCTTGGCATGCATTCATTTATTACAATGTCTAGTTTGTTAAAAGAATATCAAGGAGCAGGGCACGATATTAAACAAGTCTGGATTGGGGGCTGGGAAGAGAGAAAGGGTGATGTATGGAAGAAACGTGTGATTTGTGGGACAAGGCAGGGTGGGATCCCTAAGCAACAAATGAATGGAGAGTTTGCATTAGTTTCCTAGGGGTACTGAAACAAAGTATCACAAACCAAGTGGCTTAAAATGACACAAATGTATTCTCTCAAAGTTCCATAGTTCTAGAGGCCGGAGATCCAAATTCAGGGTGTCAGCAAGGCCATGCACTCTCTGAAGTCTCTGGATCTTTCCTTGTCTCTTACAGCTTCTGGGAGCCCCAGGCATTCCTTGGTTTGTGTGTGGCAGCATAACTCTAATCTCTCTGCATCCATCTTCACATGGCGGTCTTCCCTCGATGTCTCTCTGTGTGTCTTCTCTTCTTATAAGGACCCTAGTCATATGTTGGATTAGGACTCATCCTACTCTAGTATGATCTCATGTTAACGAATTACATCTGCAAAGATGTTATTTCCAAATAAGGTCACATTCACAGGTTCTGGGGGTTAGCAGTTGAACATACATTTTTGGGGGACACAAAGAACCTCATAACAGATGTCAAGAGATGGAAAGCTGTGAACCCATATTTGAGAAACACTTGCAGCTTTATAATCTTGCTGGGAGCCAGTTGTACTCGTGGACCTGGGTATGGGCTTTGGACTTGGACAGCTCTGCATCCTTACCCTCCTTCTGCCACTTTCTATCTGCATGACCTCAGGCAAGTTATTTCACCTCCCTAAGCCTCAGTTTCCTGTCTATAAAATAGGGCTAATAATAGCACCAAGGAGGCTGTTAACTGAAAGGCTGGCTTTGAACCCACCCAGCTGCTCTGTGGGGGAAAGATCTGGCAGTCCGCTCCCATAAAAATTACAGCCTAGAAAACCTTATGGGGCGGTTCTGCTCTGTCACATGAGGTTGCTAGGCGTCGAAATCGACTTGATGCACCTAATAAACAGATAATAGTATCTACCTCATAGGGTTGTTGCAAAGGTTAAATCAGATACATGTATGTAAAGAACTAAGTGCAGAGCTGGGTAAATTGTAAGAGACTACTAAAAGGCAATTGCTGTGATTATTACTATTATTCTCTTTGCCAGAAGCCCCCACTTTCGAGCACTTAAATCCCTTTGTAGACATTCGTTACTCGTCACTCTTGTGTGGTGTTATCACGATATGCCTTATCACCTCTGTGAGCATGGACGCCCATGATGGCATGAAGTAGTTGATGTGACGTGTGTAGCTTCCGTGCCTGTGGTTAGCTGCTCCGCCCGCCTGAGATGCTGATTCTCCACCTCCTCCTCTTCCTCCTGTTTTCACGTGGCCATTCCTCCCTCATCTTTTAAAACTTATCTCTGAGTCACTTCCTTCTGGAAGCCTTTCCTGACCCTGTTCCCCCTCCCAGAAGTTTTATGTGCCCTCCTTGCCTCTCTAATATCCTGTGTATATTTCTGTTATTGCTCTTACCATATGTATTAAAATGTCTGTTCTTGTGGGCTCCTTGTGGGCACAAGCCAGGTCTTATTCATCTTTTTATTCCCCAGACCTGGTGTGCTTGGCATAGAGTAGGTGCTCAATAAATGTTTGTTGAGCAAGTGAATAAATAAACGATTTAATGAGTACCTGGGAGACTGTTTCCAAGTAAATAGTAACCTTGGCATTTCTATGAATGTCTGGATATATTTTCAATTCAAACTCAAGACACTTTCGTTGTAAGATTTAAAGATGGGTTTTTCTATATTAAGGAAGACATAAGGATGTGCACATGTTGGTGAAGTCTATGGATTTGCAATTTGGCCTAATTAAGAACTTTGTGTAATTAAAACACGATTAATATCAACAACACGAGTGTTATCAAAAGAGCAGTGGAAACACATAGAAATCTGTAGGGGACTTGAGAGATTGTTTCTGTTTCTGGTCAACCTTTTTTTTTAGTAGACTATTTTTTAAGAGCAGTTTTAGATTTACAGAAAAATTGTGCATGAAGTACAGAGAGTTCACATATACTCTCTCTTCCCTCTACCCCCTGTTGCCTCTGTTATTAAGCTCTTGCATTGGTGTGATACATTTGTTGCAATTGATGAACCAACGTTGTTACATTATTATTAGCTAAAGTCCATAGTTACATTAGAGTTCACTTTTTGTGTTGTACAGTTCTACGGGTTTGAAAAATATTTAATGTCATGTGTCCATCATTACAGTATCAAACAAAAGAATTTCACTGCCCTAAAAATGTCTTGTGCTCCACAAGAACAAATCTGTCTTGGAAGAAGTACAGCTGGAATGCTCCTTGGAAGCGAGGATGGCGAGACTTTGTCTCAAGTACTTTGGACATGTTATCAGGAGGGACCAGTCCCTGGAGAAGGACATCATGCTTGGTAAAGTAGAGGGTCGGCAAAAAAGAGGAAGACCCTCAAGGAGATGGACTGATATACTGGCTGCAACAATGGGCTCAAGCATAACAATGATTGTGAGGATGGCACAGAACCGGGCAATGTTTCGTTCTGTTGTACATAGGGTCACCATGAGTTGGAACCGACTGGACGGCGCCTAACAGCAACAACCACCTATTCATTCTCCTCAATCCCTGGCAACCACTGATCATTTTACTATCGCTATAGTTTTGCCTTTCCAGAATGTCATACATAGTTGGAATCATATGTTATGTAGCTTTTTCAGACTGGCTTCTTTCACTTAGCAATGTGCATTTAAGGTTCGTCTGGTTAGCTTTTTGATTTGAACATTTAACAAGTAAATCCAAATGGGGACTTTGGAACTGTGATCCTAGCATGGCCATTCTGTTAGATGTGCTCTGTGCTTGGGCAGCCTGGAGCATAAAAGGAAATATACGGAACACATGGCGGGTCCTAAACTAGAAAGGCCCTTTCTGTGAGAGGATATTGAGCTGTTTGATAAAGCCCAATATTACGCTTGAATTATGCTTGAATGCTTAGCTTAGAGAAAGAACATTGTTCAAAGATGCGTAACATGGGTACCGGTGGATCCCCTTTCTTCTGTTGCCTTGGAGGTGGTGGTCCGGGCGGTAATGATTTGGTGTTGTATTTATAAGCTGACAGGGTAATCCTGGGAACAGGAGGAGGCTAGGCAACTCAAGTCAGGCTTGGCAACCCTGCTAATTAAAACAATCCTTCCTCTCCCCATGAAAGCTAATGAGACAGAAGAGAGCAGGTTAATGAAAATGTCACCATGTGATTCCCCACTTATTTTATTTATTTACTTAATGCTATAGCTTCCATTTTGGGGTTCAGAGAGTGAGACAGCAATTTTCAAAAATTGGCTGGAAGACCTTTTCTTAGTCATCACCACTTTGTTCACAATTAGCTACCGCCAAGCATGTCTTCAGTGATAGAAAATTTTATCTCCAATTGTCAATAATAACACTATTCTAGGAAGAGGGTCTTGCCTATGTTCGTTCTGAACCAAATAAAAATGAAAGTCATTTGAATTTCTTTTCAGAGTATTTTCCCTCAAATCCAAGAGGCCAGTTTCCTTATGAAGGCTTGGTCCCCCCGGTGGGTCTCCAGTCAAGTTGAAAAGCCTCATTGGTATTGAATGGTGTTTGGTGAGACGAGGTCACTGTGCTCAAACAGATTTAGTGTTTATCCCATCAGTGTTTGGTTCCACCAATATGGCAAGAATTCAGTTAATATGATATTTAATGGAGCCCAGCATGACCTCACCCTTCAATATTATCAGAGCACCCCAGGGTCCTCCACCCTCATTTTAATCCCTTGCCTTCTTTCTCTAAAATTCTCTAAAAAGCTTTCAGCTAATGACTTCATTGGCACCCACTGTACACTAGATTCGTGAAAGAAAGAAGATTCAACTTTGTGTAGATTCTGCCAAATGGGATTTTTATGCTGGTGAGATTGAGTTTGAGTTTTTTGTTGCCAGAGAGTATTTGCAGACCAGGTGGACTGGGTGGCTCACCACCCCCAGTAGCAGGTCCTCCTTCCCTGGAAGAACCAAGGGAGTAAAGAGAGGATGATCTGGTTATGGACTTGGTAGTGTTGGGCTAGGTGAATGTGAGTTGGTCAGTTGATCCAAGACTGAAGGAACATTTCTCACTCTTGCTTCAAGAAGGAAATTGGTTCTCTCTCTATGAAATGAAGATATATGCAGAATGACTCCTATAAAAAGTACATTCAGAAAAGAATGTGAGATCCACTCCATCATTCGACATCAGCAGTTGGATGGAGACTTTAATGCTATATCCCTTAAAGGTAATGATTATGGAGACTGTAAGCAATGGAGGAAATGCTCATAATATAAATGGGGAAAAAAGAAGAACATAAAATATATACCTCTAGTGTGGTTATAGTTATGCAAAAAATTATCCTTGTGCATGAGCAGGGCCTGGAAAGGAACTCTGAAAAATGAAAAGGGGTCACAGTTAGATATAGATTTAAAATCTCAAGAGCATAGGTGATAGTAATATATAGTAAAATAATTAGGAAGTGATGAGTTTTGAGTATCTATTACCTTTGTTTTTAATATCATTTATGTACTTGTAAGATTATATAATTTAATTTTTAATAATGGCTTGCAGCATCCTCAAATATTTAACAAGTGGCACTTAATAAGCCAGTACAAACCAGCTCTGCACACCACTGGTTTCTATGAAGCCTCAAATGTGTGCATTTTACTGATTATAGTGCATGCCAGAATCTCAGGAATAAGAGGATCCCTGGGATCCCCTTTATTTGGGGGGGGTGTCTGTGAGGCCATATAATATATTTAAGTCATGACCAATATTCTTAAATAAAGGGCTTAGGAAGGAGTTGAACACGACGTCTCACTCTGACTGAGCCCAGCCCTGGGTCCCAAAGAACAGGACCTAAAGGATGCAGATGGAAACTGCTAAGCCAGTGAGGGGCTCAGCAGTGTTCCCTGCTCCTTCATCTGCTTAAATCACTGGCTTTGGTTCCCCTCCTTCAGAAAGCTGCCTGATTAAGCCAACCCAGGCAACTGAATCATCTTCTTCCCTCCAACCTCTAAGCTATGAGCTGAGCGTTTCAGCTCTTTGTGGTCTGACCCAGTTTCCCTGACTCATCCTCAGATAAATCAGCCACTCTCAAGGTTTCAAAGACATCCGTGGGTGGCACAAACAGTTAAGCATTGGACTATTAACCAAAAGATTGGCAGTTTGAACTTGCCCACAGGCGGCTCTGAAGAAAGGCCTGGTGATCTGCTTTCAAAGGGTCAGCCATTGAAAACCCTATGGGGTGCAGTTTTACTCTGAAACACATGGGGTCCCTATGGGTCAGAATCAACTTGCCAGCATCTCTTTTGTTCCTTGGTCCTATGTTGCTGGTAATCTAGATCACCACTCAGGGAGGAATGGGAATTACCATCATCATCATCATCATGGAGTATCATCATCATCATCATCAACAGCAGCAGCAGCAGCAGCAATAACAATAATAATAGCTCACATTTACTGAACCCCTTCTATGGGCCAGGCACTGGTTTTAACGTACAATTGTCTCACTGAATCACCACAAGAATAGGTATTATTGTTATCCCATTTTATAGACGAGGAAACTGAGGCTCAGAGAGGCATAGAAACTTGCTTGAAGTCACACTGCTACTAAGTGGTGGAGCCAAGCTCTGAACCACAGTTGGGCTGACTCCAAATATTTAACAATATTCATGTTAAAACTGCTACAATGCTTCAGTTTCCTTTGGCTAGCTATTGACAATAATAATTAGTATCTAGAACATGCTTGAGGGTTTACAAAGTACCTTTGCGTTTATCACCTCGTTTGCTTACAACCCTGTGAGGCAGTCATTATTATTGTCGTTTGAGAGATGAGGAAGTGGTGAAAGACTTGTAAGATCTCACACATGGTGGTCAGTATAGAGTTTCTGAAACCTGAGTCTTGTGGCAGCCCACCTTACTTTGCAGGCTGTTGTAGGCTGCTCTGTTTTGTGCAAACATCTTCTGGGATGTGGACCCTTCCTTTCCAGTAAATACCTCCCGTACATGGTACTTTCTGAGGCAACCTGTGTGTGTTCTTAAAATAGCTGTTGAATGACAGTCTAGCCTCCTTGCTTTGAAGCTTGCAAAGACCACTGTCTTAATTACCACCACCCTTCTCTCCTTGCCCCTTACCCTCTACCCTCCTCCACCCTCTCCCTGAATCCTAAATGCACAATACCAGGGTTGGTGGGATGGCCCTTTGTTTTCAAAGTGAAATGTTGTGAAGCTAACCCTCTAAATCTGTCATTTGCATACCATTTCTTGGGAGCAGCGGGAAAAGGAGGCTGCGGGCCAGATATTTTCATGCAATTCTACTCATTATTTACACAGACAAGGAGATATTTCAGTAAAACTGCACTCAACTCTGAGTGACAAGGTATCTTGCTGCAGTGCAAGGTTCAGGGAAGTTGTAGTGAAGTTGACAGCTTTTTAATGTACAGTTGCTATTCCACTGAAATACGGCATGTTTTTATTTTGAAAGTACAAGATGACCTATTTATTAGCTGTGATTCAGACTGAGTTTACACGCAAGGAAACACAAAGGCAGAAGAACAGCATATTTCTTTTGGGGGGCCACAGACTCTCCCTCCCCCTCCCCAAAGCCACACATAAGAAAACATTGAAAACGGAGTGTTCCGAATTGAAGTGGACGTATTTTCCTTGAAATGACAGTCTACCTTGGAATCAGGGGAAAAAGTTGCCAATTACCTTAATCATCCTCCTCAGGATAATAACAAGGAGGTGCTTAGGCTGCCTCTAAGCCAGCTATGGCAGAGTGAGCAGTAAGGGCTGGGGAGACAAACAACGTGGATATTTGAAACAGAAGCCTGCTCTTCTTCAGTAGCATGGCTGGGGTCTGGTATGGCTTGAGTCACTATTTTTTTTTTTTTTAAATAAGTACTTCATATTGTATTATAATATACACAATTTCCCTCTCTCTCTCAATCTTTTTTTAAATCCCTAGCAGCGGTTAAGCGCTCGGCTGCTAACCAAAATTTTGGTGGTTTGAACTCACCCAGTGGCTCTGAGGGAGAAAGCTGTGGCAGTTTGTTTCCATAAAGATTTACAGCCTTGGAAACCCTGTGGGGCAGTTCTACTCTGTCCTACAGAGTTTCTAGGAGTTGGAATCTACTCGATGGCAATGGATAGCGTCTCAAACCACCACCAGTTTGTTAGTTTGTTGTACTGTGATGGCTTGCATGTTGCTATGATGCTGGAAGTTATGCCACTGGTATTTCAAATACCAGCAGGGTCACCCATGGTGGACAAGTTTCTGTGGCGCTTCCAGACCAGGACAGACTAGGAAGAAAGGCCTGACAATCTACTTATGAAAATTAGCCAATGAAAACTCTATGGATCACAACAGAGTATTGTCTGATACAGTTCTGGAAGATGAGCCCTCTAGGTTGGAAGGCATACAAAATAAACAGTGGCCACAACAATGAACAAGAGCATACCAATGATCACGAAAATGGTGTGGGACCAGGCAATGTTTCGGTCCGTTGTACACGGAGTTGCCATGAGTTGGAGCTGACTCGATGGCAACTAAAAACAACAGCTTCCCCAAAAGAGCCTGGTCCACAGTAGGTGCTCAGTAGATAGTTCCAGAATGAATGAAGGGAGAGAGCTGATTGCTGGTGAGTAGGTTTAGTACTCGCTTGACTCTTGCTCCTCAAAGTGTGGTTGGTGGACCAGCAGCCATCTGCATCCCTGGGTGCTCATTAAAAATGCAGCATCTCACCCGCTACCCCACACCTACCCAACCAGAATCTGCATTTTAACGAGGTTGCAGGTGATTTATGCACAAGTTGCAGCTGGAGAAGCACTGGCCTAGGGTATCCTTCACTCTTTGCCCAGCGGTAGCAGGTGGTCATTTGCTCATCAGCTCACATTTATTTGGTACCTACTATGTACCAGGAGCCATGCTAGGCACTTGGGATGTAGAGAATAAGACAGACAAGGCCTCTGCCCTTTAGGAACTTCCAAGCCAGAGGGGAAGCCAGACAGAGAACAAGTAATCTCAGGTGGGATGGATTAGGAAACCATTCTCACCTGGACAGAATAGAATTTGCATCTTGATGGGTTGTAACTGGCAAAATTTATCCAAGTAAGAGAAAGCACATTTGTGTTATAGTTTTTGCTGCATCCATGTACACAATCTCACAGACCTCATCTTTGTTTTTTTATTGTTGTAAAAATATATGTATTACACATTTGCCAATTCAACGTTTTTCCAGTGACATCACTAGGGAGGTGGGGGTGGGGTGTGGACTGCACAGGGTGACACTGTCAGAGGGAGTGACACCAAAATGACTGTCTATAAAATTTTTGTGCAGTGTTTCAGCAGAAATTTATTATTTTTCATAAAAATATCCCTGCAGTTAGTTATAACAAGAACATTTTTTGTCAGCCTAGCTTACACGTATCAATATACCTACAAGGCTAAAATTCTATGCTAATTTACTTTTTGAACCTTCTAATGTGCTCCAGTCAGAGCTGTCATTATTATCCAATTACAATGACACTTCAAATCACGTGGTGATTCCCTACACGCTATGAGCATGCGCTGTTGTTTTCGTTGCTGCTGGTGTTTTTATAGTCACTGATTTTGTCAAATTTTCTGGAGTTTAGCTACAATGTTGTGGTAATTAGTACCTGTGAACCTGTGTCAATGACTTTTTTGAGAATGAACTGGTAATTAACGGAAAAGAAGGAGTGATATACGGGAATTATGACTGATAAGTAACATTAGTACAAAAAACATTACTAAGGAATCTGTATGGTCTGGGACAGGAGGAGGTCCATGGTGGGGGTGACACCAACCCTAGTGATGCCACTGCGTTTTTCACATGTACGATTTAGTGACACCAATTATATAAGTCACGTTGTATGACCGTCAGCAGTATCCACTGCCAAATTTTCCATCACCGTAAACAGATACTCAATGATCCCTAAACAATGACTTCTTTTTTCTCCCCCCTCCTACCCACCCCTGGTAACCACTAATAAACTTTGGTCATAGACCTCATCTTAGTTTATTTTGAACTCAGATAATCGTGCTCATTAAAAAATATGTATTTCAATTCAAAATAGGCCTGTGCTTATCTTATGTGAAATATACCGTCTTTGGTAAGCTGGCCTTTCATGGGGCAATAATTCCCATTTTGGATTACTACGTCATCAAAATGTAACATTTTCACGTATCAAAATGTACATTATCAAAAGTTGTCACTTATATACGTTTGTAGCAGTTTCCAGTTTATTAACCCAAGTTAATAGTGCAAGGTAAGCATTCTTTCCGTGAAGGATAAGAGTATGGTCTGCAAGGATCAAATCAGAGTGTTACCTTGAAAATAGGACTCCAGGATCC
The DNA here is from genome assembly GCA_030035585.1 of Dugong dugon. Lineage (NCBI taxonomy): Eukaryota > Metazoa > Chordata > Mammalia > Sirenia > Dugongidae > Dugong > Dugong dugon. Next base: position 77,134,580 of record CM057471.1, read on the forward strand.
GTACATGAGGCTCCTAGACACACTTGAATTTTAGGTCCTGGCACTTGAAAACCATTTGTTTGTGTCTGCAAAGCATGAATGTTACCACTTGCAACTCTGCGTGAAATCAGTGGCTATCCAGGGCCATTTTCTCATTTTATTCAATCAACCACTGAATTCATTCCTCAGCTGCTGATGGAGTGGGCACTCCGGGCCACAGGTAAGGCACATGGATACTCGAGTATCCTGAGAGCTGACAGCTGAGCAGCCAGGGGTGCAAAAGACTACACCTTCCCCCTTTCTCTTCCCATTTCCTAGTGTGAGGTGGCCTTGCAGCTTTGAGGGAAATCAGCTTGAAAATGAAAGCATAAGGAGAAGCAACGGAAGAAGGTATTTGTGAGGATAATGTGCTCAGATGGAGCTTTCCGGCCAAGCAAACTTAGAGCCACCTGCAGCATTGCCAGGGAATGAGATCTGGAAAGAGATCTGCATAATCCACAGCTTGTCATTTGGGCAGGAAGTATTCTCTCTCCTTTGAGAATCTGCCTAATTATGGGTTGGATACATGCCAGGAAAGAGGAAAAAGAAAGAGAGAGAGAGAAAGAGAGATGAAGAAGCAGCACACACACTCGACACATCTCTGCCACAGTGTGTCTTCCAGGATTGTGGTCCACCACCGGCTATTGCAAGTTCAGGAGGTATCCATGGTCAGAGTCAAGAGTCGGCCAGGGCCAGGCAGGAAGGTAGATAGATTCGAGTCCTTCAGGCAGGCTGGCAGGGATTGGCTGTGGCCTCCTGACCTGCTGTGGTGTTTTGATCCACTGTGGGGTGTGTTGCAAGTAAATTGTCGCTACTGGTAAAATACCGACTTCAGTAGGTCATTGACTTTTTTTTTAATTGTGGTGAAATTATATATAACAAAACATTTGCCATTTCAACAACGCTACGTGTACAATTCAGTGACATTAATTATGTTCACCATGTTGTGAAATCATCACCACTATTCATTTAGAAATCATCACCCTTAACAGAAACTGAGTGTCCCGTAAGCAGTGACTCCATTTTTACCCCTTCCCCCAGCCCTTGGTAACCACTAATAAACTTTGGTCTCTGTGAATTTGCCTCTTCTAGATATTTCACTTGAGTGAGATCATATAATATTTGTCCTTTTGTGTCTGACTTATTTCACTCAGCATAGTGTTTTCAAGGTGCATCTATGTCATAGCATGTATGAGGACTTCATTTCTCTTAATGGCAGAGTAACATTCCATTGTATGTATATACCACATTTTGTTTATCCATTCATCCATTGATGGACATTTGGGTTGTTTCTACCTTTTGGCTATTGTAAGTAGTGGTACAAGGAAGGTTGGTGTACATGTGTCTGTTTGCATCCTTGCCTTCAAGTCTCTTGAGTATGATATACCTAGGAGTGGAACCGTTGGGTCATGTGGTAATTGTATGTTTAACTTTTTGAGGAAAAACTTCCATTAAAAAAAAGGAGCATTTCTCTAGTCTTGCTTCTCTCACCCTGTGTTCTCAGAAGTGCTCTGTTGAAGGGGCGGGAGGGGGCCTTCGATCTGGGCTGTGCGCACTGGGCATGGCTATTCTACCTGTCTGACCACAGCTTTAGTGAGAGGCACTTACTGTTGGCCCTTACACAGTTGTGCCGATTATGAATGCTCATTCTGATTTAATTCTCCTGTAAATGGTGATTGTGGTGGGGACTTTCCTCAAGATCTAGGTTTGCTCCCGGGCAATGTGAACACATGTTAACTTGACCTGTTAGGTATTTCACTATGGATGAAAGGCTGCGAAGACCTTCCTTAAATCTAGAAGTTAAAGAGTCAGCTTGAGTAGCCCCAGGAAGTAGGACTGAACTCAGATCTTGAGACCTGAAACTATCCCTCCAGCCTTGGGTCTTGGCATCTGCTGGGTGCTGGTGATCCTTGTTTCTATCATCACCATGTGAACACCAGCTCTAATGAAGTCAATACAGATGTAGTGCTTCTCACGCTTCACTGAACTACCTGGGGAGCCTGTTAGAAATATGGCTCCCTGGGCCCCTCTGTGGGTGGAGAGTCTGACTCAGTAACGTTTTGTTGAGCTCCCAGGTGATTCTCCTGCAGGCCACCCATGAGCCACACTCTGAGACTCTCCCTACCCCATTAGGAGCCAAGTTGTGTAGTTGTGCTCATGTTTGAAGGAGAACTTAAGTTGACCCTCCTTTTCTTGGGTATTCTGATCATTGTGGGGTGACTCATGCCAGGGATGGGCGAGGGCAAGAAGATACGTCATCAAGCAGTCAATTCCTTACCAGCAAGTTTGGGAGAAAATGCACTTGTCTTGGTTTAAGAATTACTAAACCTTTTTTCACCCTATTTGTTCATTCCCTGAGTTCATTCTTTTCTATGGTACTCTTTGCATTTGAGGCTTGAATTCCAAGTAGGAGGTTTGGTCAGAAAAACCCAATAAGAGTTAGGCCTCTTATCACCCACAATGTCGCGTGTTGGCTTAGCTTCGTAAACTTGCCTTAGAGAATCTTCCATGCATTTATGCAGTGGCCATGTGGTTGTGTCATTCTTGTCTCTCAGAATTAGACATGGAATCGTACAATAAAGATAATGCTGTGGTTTACTGAGGGCTCTGCTCTGTGTCAGAAAACGTGCTATGTGATGTATCAACATCATCTCATTCAAATTAATCTCACAGCAGCCCTGTGAGACAGGAATTAGCTCTCCCATTCTACAGAAGTGAAAATGGAGGCTTGAGAAGACTAGATGACTTGCCCCAAAGTCTCAGAGTCAGTAAAATAGGGGAGTCATGACACACCGGGCCTGTCTCTCTCCAGATTCCCCACTCTGCCACTGATTCTGTTTTGTGTTTTTCTCCTTAAAACCAGCTAACGAGTGAAGCCTGATGTGGAAGGCAGCTGGAGGTGACAGTCCTCCATCTGTCAATTAGCACCTGCGTCTTTTTGGGAGGCAGAGAGTAAACTAGGTCAAATTAATTGATCATTTTCTATTTCCCCTCCCAATGAAAAAATATCCTATTATTCTAATTCCAGTTGCAAGCATAGCAAATAATTGAAACCAGGTCCCTGAGAAGCATAAAGCTGTCTGTCCTGGCCAGGCTGTGTGGAGGCTTCGTCTCTGCTCCCCAGCACGGGCGTGATCCACACCCCTGCTACCTCGGCCTCTCCCAGGCTGCCCCACGCACACTCGGATCAGCAGAGACTGTACCCAGCGCTCCTTCCGTGTGTTCTAAACTAACACTCCTCTAAAGTGTACACTAAGTTGCGGACAGCAGCGAACACAGAGACTTCAAAAACCAAGCAGGACAACGTATATGTTGAAAGATTTCTAGAATGCTAAAAGGTAGAACACACGAGAAAATTGGGCTGATTAAAGAATCAACCTGCTACTTTCTCTCTGTACCCAGCCCTAGAATATTTCTTAATAAAACCACCAAACGTTCAAAGGAGTATCTACTGAAGGAAAAGACCTACTTAAGGGTGCAGTTTAGATGGCAATGGGATTATTTGTTTTACAGCAAGCCACAGTATTATGCAGTTAGGAGCTGCCAGGGGAGGTAGCCATTGTTAATGTGGTGACATTGTTAAGTGCTTTGTTTGGGAGTGTGGCTTAATTAGATGACAACTTGGAGGTGCTAGCTGTTTGCAAGGTCATACTGGTCTCCTGGGCTAAGGGCTAATTTAGCTTTTTGGTTTAATTCAGAAGTCGGGAGAGGGAAAAAGCCCAGGTTGTAGTGAATGAAGAAGAACCCCCCCCTCCCCCGCACACACACACCCCCTGATAGTATACATATATTACAAAAACCTTTACCATTTTGGTTGCCTGACCCTGGGAGGGACTGTGGCCCAAGGCAGAGTAGGGGGATTGGAATGATTCCTACATTCAATTAGAGTCAATAAAACACATAATTACCGCGGGCTTTCTCAGTACCCTGCGATGCATCAGCAGTATAACGTAGTGTTTAAGGCATGACTTGGAGGTGGACAGACAGACCTGGTTTTGAAATCCAGTCCCACCACTTCTAGCTATGTGACGTCAGACAGTTAGGTATTCATTTAACCTCTCTGAGCCTCTGTTTCTTTGTAAAATGGGGATAGTAATACCTAACTTATAGGATTGTTGTGAGGAGTAAATGAGACAATATAGGTCAGCACTTAGCACAGTTCTTGGAACACAGTGGAAACCCTGGTGGCATCGCGGTTAAGAACTATGGCTGCTAACCGAAAGGTCACCAGTTAGAATTCACCAGGCGCTCCTTGGAAACCTATGGAGCAGTTCTACTCTGTCCTGTAGGGTCGCTATGAGTCGGAATTGGTGGCAACAGGTTTGGGTTGTTTTTTTTTTTTTTTTTTTTGGAACACATTAAGTACTCAATAAGTGAAGTTTCTTTTTTTTATTATAAGCTGCAGGGGAGCAGAGATAAATGAAGGATCTGAGAGCCTTGTCTCTAGACTAATGTGGAGATAGACATGTAAGACCTAACTACAAGATCATTGGAAAAGTTCCGCAACTGGGATATGAAGAAGGCCAGGGTAGCCCAGAGGTGGGGAGTATGAACTCTGTGACGGTCACAGAAGGCTTTATAGAGGGAGTGATTCTAGAGGTTGGTTTTGAAATGTTTCCCTCTTTTAATCGCTGAAGAAGGACATCATGCTTGGTAAAGTAGAGGGTCAGTGAAAAAGAGAGAACCCCTCAATGTGATGGATAGGAACAGTGGCTGCAACAATGGGCTCAAATATAGCAATGATTCTGAGGATGATGTAGAACAGTGTTTCATTCTGTTGTACGTAAGGTCGCTAGGAGTTGGAACAGACTCAGTGGTACCCAACAACAACAAGTATTCCATTGTATGGATGTACCACAATTTGTTTATCCATTCACCAGTTGATGGACATTTGGGCTGCTGCCAGTTTGGGGCTGTTATGAATAATGCTGCAACAATGGGCTCAAGCATAACAGTGATTGTGAGGATGGTGCAGCAACTGGGCACTGTTTCCTTCTGTAGGACATAGGGTCGCTGTGAGTCAGAACTGACTCGACAGCACCTAACAACAACAACAACATGAATAATACTGTTATGAACTTCCATGTACATGTTTTTGTGGGGGCGTATGTTTCCCTTTGTCTTGAATATGTAACTAGTAGTGATTGCTGGGTCTCATAGTCAATGTACGTTTAACTTTACAAGGTTCTGCCATGTTGTTTTCCAAAGTGGCTGTACCATTTTGTATTCCTGCCAGCAGAGAATGAGAGTTGCAGTTGCTCCACATCTTCACCAACACTTGGTATTGTCAATCTTTTTAACGCCGATGCTTGAGTTTTGGAGGAAGATTTAGAGTTTGGTAGGCAGATGAGTGGGGAGAGTATTCCAGGTAAAGAAAATAACATGTGAAGAAGCAAGGAAGCAAGAAGCAGAATGGAAACATGTGTGAGAATTGCAGGTAGGTTGGCATTGCTGGGCCAAAATGTTGGGGCCCGGGGAATGGGGAAGCTGGGAGTGCAGGAGATGACCTCAAGCTGTGGGCAGAGGCTGGACACGGGCGTAGACTGTTAATGATAAAAGCAATGACTGCAACGAGCCCCCTTTAAATGCTGCATACCAGCCACCAAACTTCTATGAGATATTACCCCTTTTTACAGATAAGGAAACTGAGACACAATTAACTTACCTACTTACCATACAGTAAATAGTACTTAACTAGCTACTTACCATAGCTAGTAAATACTACAGTAGAAATTTGACTTTGGTGGTCTGACTGTACAGGCCATGTGCTTAACCATTATGTAACACTGCCCAACCTGGAAATCTTAATTCTGACTCTATAAGCCATGGGATGCCTTTAAAGCTTTTAAGTGGAGAAATGAAATGAACAGACATTTTTTTTTTTTTTGCAAGAGCACTTGGCTGCAGGGTGATAAGGGACTGGAGAGAGTAAGCCTGGAGGCAGGGAGACCAAGTAACAGGCTGCTGCAGTTGTCCAGGTAGGAGGTGAAGGTCGGTCTTAGCTAAGACAGTAACAGTGGGGAAGAAGTGAAGGGGTGGATTAGAGAACTATTTAAGAGGTAGCTTGATTGGGTATGGAGGGAAAGGGAAATAAGTTGAGGATAAATATCAGGTTTTTGATGTGGGCAACTGAACCAGTGGTGGTGCCATTAACCAAGATAGAAGATTCCAAAATGGGAGCAGATCTGCAGAAAGATGATGAATTAGGTTTGGATTTGTGATGTGAACAGTGAGTCTACCACAAACTGTGATCTTTTGGCACTGGTGGTTCTAACACTCAGTGAGGGACCCAAAAGTCCATGACATTTGGTGACGTATAGTTTTGTGGATATAGGAGTTGGAATACCCTGTACTGTGAGGGGTGTGTGTGTGTGTGTGTGTGTGTGCTTGTATGTGTGTTAGGGGTTATTTAAACCACTGAGTGTGCCTGGTCAGCCAACCAGCTCCCATATTGCACCCCACTCCATACTTCTGTGCTCCTCATTGCGTGGCATCCATGAGGACTCTTTGTCCCTGTCTCCCGATCTTTACTGCTCCCCTTAGTTAAGATTGCGTGTCAACTTGGCTGGGCCGTGATTCTCAGTGTTTATATATGGTCACTCCCATGATGGGATCTGCTGTGAGTAGCCAATCAGTTGAAAGGGAGTTTCCTTGAGTGTGTAGCCTGCATCTGAAATAAGTGGATATTCTAGCTTTTGCCTTCTCTGGATCCTACAGCTGCCTCTTGTTCATCTGACCTCCGGTTCTTGGAACTTGAGCTAGCAGCTTACCTGCTGATCTTGGGATTCATCGATCTTCGTAGCCTGTGAGCAAGAGTCCTGCTCTCAGACCTTCCCATCTTGGGTTCACCAGCCCCTGTGGCTACGTGAATCAGGAGAAGCCTCTATCCTGATCCATGGACTTGGGACGTTCCAGCTTCTACAATTGCTTTAGCTGTCTCCTTGATATAAATCTCTCTATCTGTATATATATATTTATATACTTTTACTTGTTTTGCTTCTCTAGAGAACCCAGCCTAAGACAAGGGCCATCATTGTTTATTCCCTAGGATAATTACAGTTGTCTCCTATATGTTGTCTCCCTACCTACTCTAGGCCTTTCTACTCTGTTATCCCCATATGGAGGCACAGAGATCTTCTAAAAAATAACTTGGTTCCCATCACTTCCCATTTAAAGCCCCTTTGCATTTACAGGGCTGGTCATGATGTGTGTGTCCCCTCCTCCAGGTGGTATGAGCTTACAGGGAAAGGACCATGGCAGAGACAGCTCTTCTGCTGTTCGCGCCTTGACAAGAGCATCGATATTGCCTCCCTGGGAGCCTAAGGGAAAATCAAGCTCATTATTAGAACAACCCTACAGCAGCCAAATGGTAGTCAGTTTTGGCAGTGACATTATGAAGAGGCAGTGCCTGTTCCTCCACCCCTCTGCTTTCAACAGAGAGCACCTGGGCTGAGTTCTGGGATCCTGGGGAACTGAGGTCCTGAAAAGGAGGGGGCAGGTTGGTGAGCAGTCCAGAAACCATGGAAGACCAAAGGCCAAGGTTGAATCTGATAATGGTCTTCAAGTCTTTGAAGAAATGTTCCGTGGAAATGGAGAGGACTCTTCTGTTTTGCTCCAATGGGAAGAACTACTAAACTGCCACAAACACTGGATCCCTACCAGGTGTCAGGCCCATGCCAGGCACTGAGACTCTGGGCTAGGACCCTCGTGGAAGCTTGAGGAGGCAGACCTCAGCTGAATGTAAAGAAGAGATGCCCAAGAGAGTGATGTGTCCATCAGCAGAAACCAGCAGGGGTGCCCAGTCCTGGGAGGAACTAAACACCAGCCTGGGGAACCATTGACTTCACAAGGAGCTTTTATTGAGCCTGAGTGGGAGGGTAGACCAGATGACTTGATGGCCCTTTCTGACTCTCAAATTCATTTGCTCTAAGACGCAGTTCTATATCTAATAAGATCATTCTGAAAAGTACTTAGTGACATAGTGTTAGACTCACGGTACGTGCTCAGCCAAGGCAAACTAGCTGGCTTTTCTTTTGCGAAGTATCATGGTGGTGAAACTGAATGAATCTGGGCCACTGGCATGACACTTCACCTGTGTGTCCTTGATGAGTATCTTTCCTCCTCTGTAAAGGAAGGGAATAACTCAGAGATTCCTAAAGTTCTTTCTAAATCTAACATTCAGCTTTTTAAAAAGCCAATATAATTCTTATCTCTTGAAGAAGGAAATGTATCTCACGTTGGTTAAAATTTAAGCTGAAAGATTCACCCTTAAAAATAACACAAAACCATCTTGTCTTCATTAAAAGGGCTTCAGTCTGGAGCATGGGGCCAGGAACACCAGGTTTTGACCCCCAGTCCTGTATCTTTCTGCTAACTTTGGTAGCAATTTCTGGATCCTTGGGTGAGATTCAGAAAGCTAGGATTATACTGGATGTTTCCTTCCTCAATTATCTTTTGGTCTCTCACTGTTGAGTATATAAGAGCCATTTGCTTTTCTTAATTTACAATATTTGCTTTTGGAATGTTGTTTCTTACTGATTCAGAGAAAGGAGGACATTTGTTTTCATAGATTTGAATTTTATCAGCCTGTATATTTGCACCAAAACATAATAATAATAAATTACAGTCCTAGTAAGTAGGCTGTCCAGAAGGACGGTGGTGGCACCCCCAATAATCGATGTACATTCTTTGGAATTTAGGGGCATCATAATTTAGCAGGGTTCATTTTTTCTATTCGGTTTGAAGAAAGGCAGCTGTGTTTTGCAAGCAATAAACTCTGCCATTGCATTTCTTAGCTAAGCAGAGAAAAGCATTTTTCTTATTTTTTGCGTATTTCCGAGTTATTACTGCAGCATCCAGTAGCTTCTTTATGCGAAAGAGTTTATCAATATTTCAATTATAAACTCCAATTTTCAGGAGATTCGTAACTCACCTGTTTAAAAATCACATCAGGCTGAAAATACAGTGAGTAGCTTGTCATCCCAGCAACCTGAGTGCTTTCTAAAATATTAAACAAGTGAGGTAAGTCAGGGTGAAACTTTTGTTTTTCTTCCCCACATAAATAACGTGGAATTAAGTTTCTCCTTCTATCAGAAGTATTCAGATGCTGCTGGGGTTTCCGGCTGCAACTGGAGGGGACAGGTGTTTGATTCAGTGTCTCTGATGGTGTTCAGTGGTAGGTATGTTCTGGAGAAGATACCTACACTTTTTTTTTTTTACCAGTTGAGTGATAGTTTGATGCAGTGCCATTTTGAATGGAATCGTGTTGTGAATCCTTTTCCAGAAATGAAACCTCCTTCAGGAAAGCAAATAAACACTCCTAATTATGCAATTGGTATTGGTATCTCTGAAGTCCCTGGGTGGCACAAACGAGAAAGGTTGGTGTTGGGCTACTATCCAAAATGTTGGTGGTTCAAACCCACCTAGAGGTGCCTTGGAAGAAAGCCCTGGCAGTCTACTTCCAAAAGATCAGTGCTACTGAAAACCCGACGCAGCACAGTTCTACTCTGCAATACGTGGGGTCACCATGAGTCGGAATTGACTTGATGGCAACTGTTTTTTTTTTTTTTTAATTAGTATATTGGTTTTTAAGAAAGTAGACATACCTGTAAGTGTAGCCAAGGACCAGCACTACCCTTGCCATTGAGAAGATGAGGCTGGGCCAGCTGTCCAGCAGTCTAGCACACAGGTAGACACATGGACTCTAGGCACCAAGAATAAACTATTGACCTCAGTCAATCCCTGGCTTGAGCTGCCCTTTCCCACCCAAACCACATGCCAAGGCACTTCTTTCAAAGTCCCCTCAGGTCAGAAGTATGTGGTCACTTAGTGTGTCCCAGAGCCCACTGGGAGTGAAGACATCTTTTTTTTTTTTTTTTTTAACCTTTCTGGAGGGCAGGTTGGCAGTGCATTTTTTTTTTTTTAATTATACTTTAGGTGAAACCTTACAGCTCAAGTTAATTTATTGTACAAAAATTTATACACATGTTGTTAAGTGACATTAGTTGCAATCCCTATAATGAGACAGCACACTCCCCCTTTCCACCCCGGGTTTCTTGTGTCCATTCAGTCAGTTCCTGTCCCTTCCTGCCTTCCCACCCTGCCTCTCACAGGAGCTGCCCATTTGGTCTCGTATATCCGCTTGAACTAAGAAGCACACTCTTCACGAAGTGAGGACACCTTGAAATGTCATGATGCTATACGCAAATTATCTCCTGGTCACAGCTCGGTATAGATTTTGTTTGACTGATTTGGCCTTTAAAAGAGAAGCCAATAAATTAGCCTGCTTTGTCTTGTGGCAAAACTCAGTGATACCTTGAGAAGGAGCAGGCGGCCTTTTAGTTGCAGATTATGAGGCCCTGTTAGTGATGAAACCTTGCTCCTGGTAAGGTGGTATGTAACTGCAGCTGAGTCATTACAATGTTGCTGTGCATGGGGTTCTCACCTTAAAACACAGAAACAAACCAAAAGCAACCCCCAATTTCTGTCCACTTGGCCCCTAATAGATGCAATTGTCTGTGAAAAGCAGTAAGTCCAAACCTTAGGATTTGGGGAAGCCATCGAGTGCGGTGGGCTTTGGGGTCCACCAACCTGAGTTCTCATCTGGCCTCAGTCACTTACCAGCTATGTACCCTTGAGCAAGTTACTTAGCTGTCTTTAGTTCCCCCATCTGTAAAATAGGGACAAGAACACATGTTTGTAGCATTGCTGTGGGGATTATATGAGAAAGTGTGAGTGCTGTACCTCATTAATTAATTCATTCATTCATTTGGTACATATTTATGAAGTGCCTACTTTGTGTCTGGCACTATCCTAGGCCCTGGGGAAATGGTGAATGAGAAGAACAGATAAGTTGCCTTCGCTGTGGGGCTTACACTGTACTGGGGAAAGCTAGACAATAAATGAATAACAAACAAACAAAAAGTATTTCTGGTTTTAGTCAATGGCTGGACAAGGAGACAGGGAAGGACGCTCTGAGTGGTGTCCTTCCTTCAAGACCCGTTTCAAAGGATGCCTCCTCCAGGTAGCCTAGCCTGACTCCCTGATATCGCCTTCCCTCCACCCATCACCGTGCACCTTGTAGTGTGCTAGGCATGCTCTCATTCACACCCCCTGCTCGGCAAGCTCATCCTGGAATTCCCCAGGGTGCCTGCTTGGCACCGTTCTTGAGCACGTGGTCAAGCTCCAAAAATAAGCGTGGAGCTGAACCTTTCCAAGAAAATTAGGCAGGGACTGTGTCTTATGCCCCTTCAGTGATGTAGTGTTGATGGACTTGAACCCACATGCAAAGTCTTATTAAGATTTCTAGAGAAGCGTCCTTTACAGTGAACCCCTAGACAGCACATTCTCCCCTAAGTCTTTTTCTTCTTCCTGTAGCCTTCATGGAACAATAGCAGGGCAAAGAAACCGTCCAGCTTTGGCAACTACCAGCTGGGCAGTGGGAAGGCGACATTGATTAAGCTGGAGGTATTTTTTTTTTTTTTAAATTGATGTAATTAAATGAAGTTTACATTTCAAGTTAGTCTCCTATACAGATTCTTTTTTTTTAACATACATTGTTATGAGACCCCAACCGCTCACCCCATTCTGTGACAGCACGCTCCTCCCCTCCGCGCCTGATTGCCCATGAACATTCAACCAGCTCCTAACTCTGTCTGCCTTTGCCTCTCATCTCTGGACAGTAGCCGCCCCTTTGGTCTCTTATATCTGCTTGTCTAAGAGGCACATTCTTCACGAGTATCACTTTATGTCCCACAGTCCAGTCCAATCCCTGTCTGAAGAGTTGGCCTCGGAAATTGCTTTAGTTCTGGGGTGATGGAGAGACCAGGGGCCATGCTTTCTGGGGCGCCTCCAGTCTTAGTCAGACCATTAAGTCTGGTCTTCTTAGTAGTATTTGAGTTCTGCATCCCTTCGTTCTACTGCTCCGTCAGGGACCCTCTGCTGTGTTCCCTGTCAGGACGTTCATTGGTGGTAGCCAGGCACCATCTAGTTCTTCTGGTCTCAGGCTGATGAAGTCTCTGGTTTATGTGGCCCATTCTGTCTCTTGGGCCAATACCTTCCTTGTGTCTTTGGTGTTCTTCGTTCTCCTTTACTCCAAGTGGTTGGGACCGATTGATGCATCTTAGATGGCCACTTACAATAAGCTGGAGATTTTTAAAAGATCACGCCTTGATGAACTTCTACCTCTGGGTGACCCCTACAGTGAAGGCCACAGAGGGTAATTCCGCTTATTTACTCAGGAGCCAAATGAGCCCTTCACACAGGTCACCCCCCTTACAGTGAGGAAGGCGAGGGTGAGGCTGAAGTTTGAGCAGCCTCTTGGCAAAGCCCTCAGCCCCATGTGATCCTGGGTAGCCCTGTTCCCACGCATGCCCACCAGATGACTCAGAACCCTAGTAACTGACAGCAGGCTGCATCTTATAAGAAGAGAGAGGGAAAAAAAAAAAAGGACTAAAATAGAGATTTTGCTATTATTTTTCTCTGATAAAAGTGTGGCGAGGAGTAGCTCGATTGTGTCACTGCCTAGTTTTTCATTTGTGTTTTTGTTTCATGCTTCAATATCTTCCTCCAGCTGCTCGTGTCTCCTTTTCTTTCTCCTCACTTTGATCTATTCATTTTCCTCAGAAATGGGGTTTATAAATCATTGTAATGCAGCCTTGGGAAAGATGGTGCTTAGTGCAGGGAGAAATACATCGCCGCTAACAGCCCCGGCAGGGAGGAAAACTCTCTCCTTGTTGCTGGGTTCTGGCGACAGGTTACTGATGGTATTTGCTTTTTATGTCTGCGCGCATGCCATCAGGGCAGGACCGTAGGGAGCATTCCACGCGCCACCTTTGTAATATTTCAAGCCTCCTTCAGCAGTCAAAAACAAACTGCTCCTGCTCGCTCTCAAGGAAGCAGAGAGAGAGAGAGAGGAAACAGAAGGAAGACGCAAAAGCAGGAAAGGAGCATGAGGAAGGGTGAGCTTTCTTCTTTGGATTCCACCTCTGGAGAAAGCTGGCTCCCAAAACAGCCCTCTTCCCAACTTCCTTAAACCCATCTGCAAGCTAGGATTTGGCATCACTAATCCAGTATTGCAGATCATCAGGCCCAAGTCTCCCGGGCACCGTTTGGAGTCTAACAGCCCCTATCCCTTCTTTCCGAAGGCCCAGGGCCTCCCTTCTCCTATTTTATTGTCCCGTTTTCTCTGCAGCTCAGAGCGGCAGAGAAGCATCGGGCTTGTATGTGAGTCTCCTTCTGACGCAGAGCAGCCTCACTGTGCATGTGAGATCCAGGCGAAGCTATGAAAACCCTGCCTGGCCTTAAATCAGAACATAAAGACGGGTCCCGTTATCCTGGAGCCAGGTGCGTTTTCACGGACTCGGGCCCCTTGCTGGAACATACGCTCTCGCGGGGAGACTTTGATTTCTCCCTCACCCTCAGGCCCCTCCACCTTTGTCTATCTGCCAGGCGGTATGGAAGGCTCAGCGGATCCCACCTGGGCCACACTTCACACCTTGTTTCCTTCACATCAGGAATTTCTGCCCAATCGGGAAGTCACCGTCTTATCTCCTGCATTTCATTGGCATCTTCAAAGTATTACTCCGGATAATGACCTTTACTCAGCAAAAGAAAACGATTATTTCCTTTCACAGGACAGGATTATAGAGTGTAGAGGGAAGCGGAGACAATTACTAGGGGAACTGGCATTGTATAGACCAGTCCCTGGGTGGTGCAAAAGGTTAACGTGATTGGCTGCCAATTGAAAGGTTGGCAGTTTGAGCCCACCCAGAAGTGCCTTGGAAGAAAGTTCCGGTGATCTACTTTGGAAAAACCAGCTATCGAAAACCCAGTGGAGCACCGTTCTCCTCTGACACACATGGGGTCAGCATTAGTCAGAGTCGACTCAACAACAACTGTTAGACCAGCGCTGTCCGATAGAACTTTCTGTAATGATGGAAACATTTTGTGTCTGCTCTGTCCAGTAGGGCCGCCCCTACCCACGTGTGGATATCGAGTGCTCACAATGTGGCTAGCGTGACAGAAGAATTGAATTTTCATTAATCTTAATTTAAATAGCACGTGTGGTCAGTGGCTATCATAGTAGACAGGTTGCATACAGACAGACACTCTGGAAAATTCAGAGAGGAAAGCCTTCCTTTGGTTATGTCTTTTGTTATACCTAGCAGCCACTGTCTCAAGTAGGCCGGCATGAAAAAAAACTGAGGTGTGTACAAGGAGATAAAAGTATGAAAAAAAAATCATGAAATGATTGAACTCTTTTGAAGTCACACTCTCTTCCTAAGCACAAGCAGGAGCGAAAAGATGCGCAGAGTTCATAACCAGACCAGATCGTGGAGGAAAACTTGCCGTTGGTTAAAAGATAATCCGAGTAAACTGTGACTTGCTTTCCTGCAGCAGCTCATTTTATAACCCTGGAATCGTCTAAATTATCCCCATGCACCTAATCCAGCCTAGACAGGTGGGTGTGTACTTGCTAAAGACCTTCAAGAAACTTCCCCCTGATAATCCAGGTCTTAAAATACTACTCAGTACAGTGCACTAGACACCACGAAGCCTTCATAAGCAATAGGGCTATTGACCAACCCCTGCTGTGTTAACTGGACGTGCCAGATGGGATGCTACTGAAAAGTCACTGTGTCCCATTTCCTCCTGTCCCCCTCCCCCCCCCCCCCCCCCCCGCTGCCATTGCTCTGGTCCCAGCCCTTTCCCTAGTTCCTGGGCACTCAGTGGTCAGGCTGCCTGGTCATATCTAGGCTCCTCCACTTATTTGTCATGGAGCCTTGGACAAGTGACTTGACCTCCCAAAGCCCCTGTTTCCTCATCTGTAGGATGGAAATGATAATAGCATCTACCTCAAAGGATTGCGTCCTATGGACATTCAGTGCGCAAGGCCCATGCCACAGTGCCTGGCACAAAGTAAGTGCACAATGAAGCTCTTAAGAACAGTGATAACCAAGCATGCGTTGTCTGGGTGTGATTTCTCCATAGAAATCCCCACTTCTGACCACAGGAAGCTTTCGGGATGAACAGACCACACACTTGGGTAATGCTTAAAAAGTAATTGTATGCAAGGAGGGCGTTTACACATGGCACATGTGAGTAGGAACACGGGTAAAGGACCTGCTGTTCCCGAGTTAGACAAAACCCACACACTGGATGAGGTGTGTGGCCAAGGACGTGCCCGGGTTCTGGGGACTGCTTTTGGCTCTCTCCCTAAAGTCAGGATGAGTTAGAGATGCCGGGGCAGCCTGATGGTGCCTGCTGCAATTTGGTGGATGTGTTCATTGCATTTGCTTCTGCAGCCTTCCCTCCGGCTGGGGGACCACCTCTTTATCCCTGCTCCCTTGTCCCCAGTAGCCAACGGGGACAGGCCCTAGCTGCAGGAGCAGCTTGATTTCTCAAGCCCATAGAAGCTATAAATCTAGAGCTTTAATCATGTCTTCATGATCATTCAGCAAAGAGCGATAGAGGATTTATTCTGCCGGGACTGCAAGAGGAAGATTGTAGGGGGGGCTGTCGTGGGGGGTATTGGTTTAGCAAAGGCAGGACTGCTCCCTTGGGCCCTTACTGGGACCGACCGATGAACGATGACACCAATGGCCATAACAAGGCAATTACTGGTGTGCACGGGCGATGCTTTGTTAAAGACAGGCAGGCTGCCTGCTTGGGGCCCCACGCCAGCCTTTGTTGTGCAACTCCGTCCACACAGCCAGAGCACCTGCGATTTCTCCCCATTCCAGGCTGCGTCCTTGAGAATGCAGTAAGCATTTTTTAAAAGCCCCAAGGGTCCTTTCCAGTTTTCTCTGCAAATGTTAAGGAGGAGGAGAAATCAGGGTAACCCAGAGAGGACTTTGTGGTCCCTTGCACATGGCAGGTACCTGCTATATATTTATTGAGCAACTCTGCTCCATCATTTTACAGGAGAGAAAAAAAAGAGGCCCAGAGAGGAGGCGATTAGTGACTGTCACACAGCTGCTCCCCCAAGTCCCAGTGTGAGCTGGCTGCTTCAGTGTTTGGCCCTGTTTGCAAACCTCAGTATTGGAGCAGCAGAAACGGAGTGGGCTTCCTGGGTTCCCCTGGGACAGATAGTAGAAATCCAGCCCCATTTTCAGGGGTTGGTGTCTGTGGGGCATTTCTTGCCAGTTATTCCAGACAATTTTTTAAATGCATGTGAGTGTTCATATCTGCTATGGGTTGAATTGTGTCCCCCCAAAATACGTATTGGAATCCTAACCCCTATAGCTGTGGATGTAATCCCATTTGGAAATAGGGTTTTCTTTGTTATGTATATCAGTGTAGGGTGTGTCTTAAAACTAGCCTTTGAGATATAAAAAGAGCAGATTAGATCAAGGAATCAATAGATGAATCCTGATCAAAAGGGGAAAAATGTGGAACAGAATGTCAGATTCGTACAGAATCCAGACATACTGGACCTACTGGGACTGGAGGAACCCCCAAATCTATCACTCTGAAAAAAAATCTTCAAACCATGAACCGAAACTATCCCCTGAAGTCATCTTTAAACTAAACAACTTTTTAGCTAAAATAGTAAAGAATGTTTGCCGTGAGCATTGTGCTCTTTTAAAGAATTATCTGTATGAGATCAAATTGTCAACAGTAACTCTAAAGCATAGATAAGAAGCTTAGAGAGTAGTGAGTCTAAGTCAGTGGTGAAACAATATGGGTAGAGATATGAGAATGGTGACGCACTGTGAAGAATGTAGCCAATGTTACTGAGCTGTACACGTACATAGAAATTGATGAATGGGTGTATGCTCTGCTGTGTATGTTTTCATCAAAATTTTAAAAAGGAGCAGATTAGACGCAGAGAGAAGCAAGTACAGGTGGGGGAAAGATAGATGACATGCGGAGATTGCCAAGGAATGGTGGAATGCTTGTGGTATTTCTGTTACAGCAGCACTAGATAACTAAGACAACATCCTTTCCGTTTGCTTGTTTGCTGTGTTTTTCCACAAATGGGATTGACTGTACCTCATTTACTTAAGTTTAACTGTGTTGGGCACTGGCTGGGACACTTTTTCATAGCAGTAGGTGTGTATATCTTCCTCCTTTTTGAATGGCTGATTCTCATTCCTTTACATGAACGTGCCATAAAATATGCCACTTCCCCTGTGATGGCCATTCACCTCCAGGTTTTCAACACTACAAAACCACACCACAAGAACGTCTTTGTATATACGTGCAAGTAGGTTAAATTTTAGTTGTGGAGTTGGTGGGCCAAAGAGTACTAACATTTAAAAAGTTCATAGGTGCTGGAAATTGCCCTTCACAAGGGTTGGCCAACTTGTACTCTACCCATAGCATCTGAGTGCCAGCTTCCGGTTCCATACCCAGTCAGCTACCTTCTTATGCTTATATTCTTCTTTTGTATTCATCACCCTTCCCCCAGCCCACTGCTAGACCCAGAATAAATGCTTGTTATGGATTGAATTGTGTCCACCAAAAAGATATGTTGAAATCTTAACCCCTGGTACCTGTGGATGTGACCTTGTTTGGAAATAGGGTCTTTGAAGATGTTATCAGTTAACATGAGGTTATAGCAATCTGAGTACCCAAAAAACCAAACCCGTTGCCGTCAAGTCCATTCTGACTCATAGCAACCCTGTTGGACAGAGTAGAACTGTCCCATATGGTTTCCAAGGAGCAGCTGGTGGATTTGAACTGCCAATCTTTCGGTCAACGGCTGAGCTCTTAGCCACCACACCACCAGGGCTCCGCAATCTGAGTAGTGACCTACAAAAGAATTGAAGAGACACAGAGAGACAGACAGGAAACACAGCCATGTGAAGATAACATCTGTAAGCCAGGGAACACCTGGGGCTACGAGAAGCTGAGAGAGACAAGAAAGGATCTTCCAGAACCTTCAGAGAGAACATGGCCCCGCCAGAACTCTGAATTGGGACTTCTAGCCTCCAGAACTGTAAGACAATAGATTTCTGTTCTTACAAGCCAACCACTTCGTGTTACTTTGTTATAGCAGCCCTGGGAAACTAATACAGTACTCCACATTAATAAACCCAGAAATAAATTACTGAACTCCCACTGTGTGCCAGACAGTGGACTTGGTGCTAGTGAAAAAAGATGCAGTCCTGCCTTCATGGAGCTTACTGTCCAGCAGGAAGCTGGAATGAACTGCTGGATGAGGTTGGAAGCTCAGTGTTCCCTAGGCCACCTGCCTGGATAACCTGAAGGAGGTAGGCTTTCCCCAGGGTGTTGGCCACATACACTAGAGGAGTGAGCCTGGCCCAAATAGATTACACAGAAGAAAAGGGGGCACTGACTGAATGAAGGGGGAGGGTGGGGTCATCATACCCAGTAGCTGACGCCAGCGTGGAGGCAGCCTGCTTCCATTCAGCAAACCCAGCCCATTTTAAGTTAATAACACCACCAACCACAAGATTCCGTTAGGCAGTCGTTTGATTTACACAAATTCAAATTACCCTCAGATTGCAGAACTGTGTCTCTGCTGTGTAAAGCCAGGCACACCTGTAAGCCAGGTCCTAGGAGGAGCACAGTTCCTGAAACTTGTGGCCAAGGGCCCCTGAACATTCTGCAAGTCCAGACACCACACAACAAATGTTAAATTGCTCTTCTGATCCTATTAGCAATTTCCTGCATATCAGGTCCCTGGGAAAGAATGACTATTTGGATCGGCATGAGGACACCCGACCAAGAGGCCCTCGTGGGCTATTTCTGCCCTTTAAGAACAACGTTAGTTCTCCCCAGGCCTTCGAGCCCCTTCCAGACGTCCAGCAGACCCCCCTCATCCTATCCCACAGGTTTGCCCAATGGAAGGGACTGAGAGAGATGATCTCTGGGGCTCCTCTACCTGCTCTAATTCTTTGATCCAAATGAGCCAAGGACATTTTGTCATAGCTCATTGTCCTGGGGCTAAGAACATCCTTTTAAAAGCTTTATGAGTTAAGCGTTCTGGGATAATGGTCATGCAATCAAACCCAAACATGATGAGGCCACTCTTCCCCTGCTGCTTAAAATCCTTCAAAGCCTCCTTGTTGCTTTAGAACTGAAGATCAGAATCCTTAATACAGGCCAGAACACTACATATTCTAGGCAGTGTCCACCATTCAAACCGTATCCCAGGATACTCTCCCTAGAACCTGGAAACTCCATTATCATCCCCACCACTACTCTCCCCTTCCACCCCCACGCCCCTTGCCCACCTTCTTCTTGTGCAGCTATTTTTTACTCATCCTTCAGGTCTCAACTTACATGTCTCTCGCTAGGGGGAGCCTTCCCTCACCTCTCCAGACCAGGCCACAGCTCCCTGCTCGACACCCCAAAAGCAGCCTTTACTTTCCTCTTGTAACGCTTATCTCAAGGATAACTAATACTTTATCCTGTAACTTGTTTAATATCTGTCTTTCCAGTCAGAGTGGAAGCATCATGCGACCATGGACTATGATGTCTCTTTTGTTCGTTGCTCAGTGTCTTTCACATAGTAGGTGCTCACTTAGTATCTTTTCAAAGAATAAATGAACACGCATGCACACTTGTAAACACACACACGCACACACACTCACGCTTGCACACACAGAGCCCATGTGTTTGTTTAACTCTCAGCCTGTGTGCAAAAACCTAGGCAGCCTTTCTAAGATGGAAGAACTGAAATAATTATAAAATGCACCACATTCTATTTTGATCCTCCAATCCCAGTCCTCTCTTCCAAATTTTCTCTCTTCCTTCAATCGAGCTTGAATGCCTAGAAAGTACCATCTTTGCCACTTGCATCTTTGTAATGGAGTTGAAAAGCTTTCTAAGAAAAAAAAAAAAAAAGGATGCACCCTTTTCCGTTTTAGGAAAAGAGGTTGTAAGGGGCAATCCACCACTTTCCCAGATATAACAGGGTCTCTGTAGGAAGCCCAAGTGTGGGGTGGGAGACGGGGGGACCACACAGCCATGAGAGGGGACGGTAGACTGGCTCACGCAATCACAGGACTATTTTTCCCCCAAGTGCCTTACAAAAGAAGATGAAAACAAGATAAAAATATCTTCCATTTCCTCCCTAATTTGTAGTTTTCTGGTGTTAGCAAGGCTTATAAGACACATGCTCCCAATTAGCTGCTCCTCTTAATTTAAATGCTTCATAAATTATCTCCTGCGTGTGTGGATTATCACTTCATAATGTGAGTTAGCATTTAAATAAATAGCTGTGGTGTAGAAAATTAGAGAGGTTTACTTCTGAGGCACTGGCATAATGAAGGAAAATGCCACAGCAGCTGAACAGGGGCAAGGGGAGGAGGTGAGGGGACATATAGCATATCCGTGTTTTCCAGAAAATGGGAGTAGTTTGCAAAGTCCACCCACTCTTCATCTCCATCAACATTCTGTCTTATCAAAGGTATTTAATTTGCTCCATCTTTTGTTTTTAACTTTTTATTTTGAAATAATTTTAGACCCACAGGAAGTTGCAAAAATAGAATGGAGGGGGTCCCGAGTACCCTTCCCCCAGCTTCCCCCAGCTTCCCCCAGTGGCAACATCTTAAGTAGCTATAGTACAGTATCAAAACCAGGCAATTGACATTGGTTCCATCTACAGACCTTATTCAGATTTCACCAGTTGCTCCATCTTATTTTGGGGCATTTCAAAGACATCTCAATGTGCACTGATTACAACAATAACAACTACCGTTTGATGAGCATTATATGCCAAGCCTGAGGCTAGTGCTTTATAGTCAGTATCTTACTGGATCGTTACAGCCCCCCTGTGAGGTAAATACTCTTGTGATCTCTGTTTTACAGATGAGGATGCTGAGGTTCAGAGAGGTTGCCCCTTATTCCAGGTCCCACAGCTGGTAAGCGGTGGAGGCAGGATTAGAACCAGGCTGGAGATTGCAGAGCCTGAGTCCTTGACCTTCATCGGCTGAGGGGACGAGGTCTAGTTCTCTTTACTTTTCTGTATTCGTTCCGCTAGAATGTGTGGTGCCTCCTGGGCAGCGGTGCCCTGAAGTCGGGATGCTTATTCTTTCTTGAGAAAGAAATTTGGGCCATCTCTCAAGTGAGTCAGATGCTTTGAGCATTAGGTGGATGAGGACGACCTGCAAGGGAGGACCACAGTAGGATGTTCATCAACCCTAGGCACTTTTGCCTTCCTGGGCTCCTTACTCCATTAAAAGAAAACGAAGAAGAAGAAGAAAAATTGTGTTTTACTAGGAGCTGTATGAAGGGGGAAATGGAATGTTATTGCCTTAAAATTTTTTTTTTAAAAGAGAAAGAAAACCCCTTAGGCATATACAACACAGTGAACACTAGCGTAAATTATGGATTTTAGTAAATTGATTAAATCCATGATTTACATTAGCGTTCACTGTCGATTCCAACTCATGGTGACCCCATGTGTGCAGAGTAGAGCTGCTCCACAGGGTTTTCAAGACTGACCTTTCAGAAGCAGATCTCCAGGCCTTTCTTTTGTGGTACCTCTGGATGTGTTTGAACCGCCAACCTTTCAGCTAGTAGTCAAGCACTTAAATGTTTGTGCCACCAGGGGCTCCTTATATATATACATATTCATATATGTAATTTTTTTACAGGTGGTATTTTTATTTTTTTCCTTCTGATTAAAAAAAAGTTAAAACATTTTCACGGGCTCCTTCCAAGTGCCCTGAGCCCAAGACACTGTGCCTGATGGACAAGTCAGTCCTGCCTGCAATTAATTGAGCAGTTCGAGAAGGCAGTTCAAGTACTTCAGTGGGGCAGGAAAGCCATAGGCCTTCAAGGATTCAGCCCTGGCATCTGTGAACCAAAACCCACTGGGAAATGATGCTGAATGAGAGAAGATCTCACAAAACGGTTTTGTGGAGGGGGTTATGAACCCCAGACAACCTGTGGAAGGTGCCAGTATCCTTCCTGGCACAGACACAGGAGCAGCCTCGAACCCTCGAAAAGCCTGTCCTGGAGGGGTCATCAGGGTGCCCCGCAAGTGTCAAAACTAGCTTATAGGTTTGGGGTTTGTCTCTTATAAGGGCTTGAATTTGTAAAACTCTCCCATGTTAAAAACAAAGTTTGTCGTGCGCTTAAGTGCTGTGTCTTTTTGATTTAAATAGAGAATAAATATGGTCCAAAGGATGCTTTCCCCTGAAAGAGAGGGTTTCCCTGGCCCCTGTTCTGTGTAGCTTTTTGTTGGACATCCATACACTTACGAAGGCCTCAGGCATGCATTCATTTGTTCATTCATTCATTCACTCATTCACCCAAATATGCAATTATCGAACCATGATTGTGGGGTCCGTTTATCCCAGGAAGGATCATGACTCAAGTGAAATAGGATAGATGTGGTGGTTCACAGTGCCTCAAAAAGGACACTGTGGGTTTATATCACTCAAGTATGCCGGGGATCAAAGGCCACGCTTGGAATGTTCTAAGCCCTTTGAAGCTCATAACAAAGGAGTTTCTAAGAAAGTTCACAGTCACTAGGACCAGAGGGAAGCTCACGTATGAAGTAACTCAGGATGGGTTGCAGGGGGAACGTGAGTGGGGTTCGGCAGTAGATTTTTCTGCACAGAGAATGATTAGGGAATGACTGCATTAGTTATGAGTAGGCACGCAGGGTTAAAGGTTGGGACGAAAGGCAGGCAAAATGGCGCCCCAGTTTCAGGGGCATGCTGGCTGAAGGTATCGGAAAAGCCAGGGGAAGTTTTCTCAGAAATAGTAGAAACTGGGTCTGACTGCTTATGTCTTTCCAACTGATCTACTAATCATATTTCTTCAAATGTTATATCCCTGACCCTTGTAAAAGGATTGCATTGAAAGCGTGTTTTAAGCTGCATTTTAGTAAGTCAATAAGAAAGCTCAAAATTATTTAAAGCTTCCTAAAGAGGATTATATCTGATTTCTTATGGGAATTCTAGGGTGTAGAATAGTGAGGATGCTCTGTCCTTTCAAGGTTGTTTTACATTAAGGAAACGCATCATTTTAGGCAAAAACTTTTAATGATTTTTATTGTTCAAACAGAACAAGACTTTTGTTACCAGCTGAGGCATTTAACCAAACCTTAGGTCTTCCAGGAGAAGGAATCTCATTTTCAACTTTCAAGCAACTCTTGGACTCTCCTTTGCAGTTTATTTTCTAACCTTTAAAATTAGACTCTTCTGATAATCTGCAAAGGACAGATCCCCCAGGTATCTGGAGGAGCCCAGCCTGGGCATCATGCATCTTGCGGAACACAAAAATCTGGGCTAGAGTCTACATTTAATTCTTTGTTTTGTTTTGTTTTTAATGGCCTCATTCACCACTGGGCCCCATCTCTAATGATGGGTCTGCAGTTGGGAATGGCATAGGACCCCAGCTGGCTCCAGTCCCCAGAGCAGCCTCCATGCCGAGGGGATGTTGGGGTGAGGAGGAGGTCCACTTTGGGGTGGAGCAGATAATCCTCAGTATTGGCCAATCCTGAATGACCCAGTCAAAGGAGAAATCTCGAAACACCTATGTGAAAGAACCTGTGTGAAATTAGATGGGCAGCATTCTCTACATCAAATCACCTTTGAAAACACTTGGGCTTGAAGAGCTCAAACAACTTATATTGCTATTATGTTGGGAGGATCCTGATGGCCTCTCTCCCAATTTTGACCCTCGTCACCTTTCACCTGGAGTGCAGAACTAGAATCCTGGGGAGTCCCCCACCTTCTGCTCTCCCTTCCAGTCCCTCTGGAATTCACTACCAATTCAGCTTCCCTAACTGCAGTATTGGTCCTTCTGTGACCATTGACCCACAACCCATCTGTGGCTCCCTATTAACTATCAAAGAAGACAACTTGGCTTTCTTTCCCCTGGTCGTTGGACCATTTTCTGCTGTCTGTGTTTCCTGGTCATGCTTTTCTGCCATCGCATCTTGGTTCATGCTGTGAAACGCAGCTTTATGTCTCTCTCTTCAGCATTCAAAGTCCTTCTCAAATGCCACCTCTTCCAGGAGGTCTGCCTGAACCTGGCAGTCAGATGGGTCCACTCTCTCCTTGAAATCCTTGTGGCCTGTTATCCTTCTTGTGACGATTAGGCTGATCTCCTTTGTGCCCAGGCAATTTTGTATGTGTCTTATCCTCTGGGCCCCTTGTCTCCCCATGAGCTGTAATAAGGGGCACATGCATGATGTCAGTTCCAGTAGATGGGATCCGGCTCATCTTCAAACAGCACTTGGCACTGAGGTGGTTCCCATGGCATGCTTGTTTGATCAGTACTGTGCTCTGATGGGCGTCCGTGTGCGCTTGTCAGTATGGACAGAGGATCGCTTGCTATGTTGTGTTGTTGGAGGGGACGGTTTGGGGCCAGGAGGCAGATACTGTAGATAGAGCTTCCCGACCAGCCCACCCTGTGACATGTAGTTCAACCATGTATATGAGACAAAATGGGCACACCAGCCCAGGGGCAAGGAAAAGAAGGCATGAGGGGACAGGATAGCTGGAAGAATGGAAAAGGGGAACCCAAGGTTGAGAAGGGGAGAGTGTTGACATGTTGCAGGGTTGGCAACCAATGTCACAAAACAATATGTGTCTTGTTTAATGAGAAACTAATTTTCTCTGTAAACCTTCATCTAAAGCACAATTAAAAAAAAAAAAAAAGATGATTGTTGTCTCTGTGTGCCAGGATGGTGGGAAGGCTGGGAGGCATCAGCCAGAATGGGCTTTAGAGTCAGGCACACCTGGTCTCCCAGCCCTGCCTCTGGCAATCAGCTGTGTGACCCTGTGCACACACTTAACCTCTCTGAGCACTAATGTGTAAGACTGGGACAAGAGTAGACCTGCTTCACTGGTTATGTTGAGAATTCATGCATTCATTCATTCAACAAATATTTACTGAGCACCTACTATGTGGCAAGTACTATTCTAGGCACTGGAGACAGAACAGTGAACCAAAAGGGCAAAAATCTCTATCCCATGAAGCTTACATTTTAGGGAGAAGAGAAAAAATGGTGACCAAAACTCATAAGTAAAACTCAGTTTGTTAGTTGGTGGTAAGTGACATGGAGAAACACAAGGCAGGGAAGGGGATGAGGAGAAAGGGGCAGAGGGAGTGGGAGGCTGTAGAGATGGTGGAGGGGGAGGCAGTTACAGTTTTAAATAGGGAGGTTGGGTCAGGAAGGGTCCAGGAGGCAGCAGGTATAAAGAACTTAGCCCCGATCGTGGTATTGAGCATATAGTAATTGCTCAACATATGTTAGCTGTTTGTACTGAAGCACAGAAGTCAGTTCCTGCCCCCTGCATTCTATTTCTCCTTGGGATGCTCTGTGCCTTCTTTTACCTCCCGTTTTGTTTAAGTCCCTCCTCTTGGCTCCCTCCCTTGGGCATCCTGAACACCGAAGGGGGTGTCTAGGGGTAAGGAGAGGACTGGCCAAACTCAAATGGAAAAGTGAAGGACTCTTGACTTGGACGGGCAGTCTGGGAGTGGGCGCTCTGAACCTGGGCAGTCTTTGCAAGGAGGGAGCCAGTGGGATAGCTGAGCTCGTGTGAATTGGCCACAACCCCCTGCTCTCTCATACGCTCAACTTGTTCCTGTTTGGAACATGAAAAAGCCCAAACTTTTGTAATTTCTTGGAAAACAAAGAAGAAAGCTAAGATGAGAGACTATGGAGACAGTGGGAGGTAAGTGATTTTTGTCTCTGGGTGGTGCAAACTGTTAACATACTTGGCTGCAAACTGAAAGGTTGGAGGCTCCAGTCCACCCTGAAGTGCCTCAGAAGAATGACCTGGCAATCTATTTCCAAAATATCAGCCACTGCAAATCCTATAGAGTACAGTTCTATGCTGACACGCATGGGGGTCACCATGAGTCGGAGTCAACCGGGTCTTTTTTTTAACCAGGTCTTATGATGCCACTGCTTACACTGGCGGGTGGATGGGAAGAGAGGATCACCAAGTCTGTGGCCTTGGCCCCCTTGAAGTTGGCTGCCTGAGGCTGAAGGGTTCACTCCTAGCATGCAGGATGGGTTAAGATGTGCATCATTACAACCCACTGAATTGATCTTCTGATCCACTAAAGGGTTGCAACCCACACTTTGAAAAACAGTGCTGCCAGCCAGAACCGGGCTTACAAGTGCCAGTACTGGCTCTTCTTGTCTTACTGGCACACTCCAGGCTGGCTATTTGTTTCCCTGGCACTCTCTTTCCACCATTATTAAGTTATTAGGTGTTCTGGTGAACAACTCTGACTCAAAATGACTGACAAAGAGTATGCATGTGATCCTCCTGGATGTGTCACAAAAGAACCAAAGAAGAATATTGTAGACTTTAAGATGTGTGTTTGCTGGACCTCACGGCTCCCTCAGGAAATAAAGGGTGCACAGAGGGTAAAGATTGGAGGGCCAGTAGGGATTGGTAGAGCCTCCAGCTTGAGAACAAATAAATTGCAGTGGTTAGCAGCAAGGAGTCCCTGGGTGGTGCAGAGGGATAAGCGCTCGGCTGCTAACTGAAAGGTTGGCAATTTGAACCCACCCAGAGGCACCTTGGAAGAAAGTCTTGGTGGTCTGCTTCCAAAAGATCACAGCCTCAAAAACCCTATGGAGGGCAGTTCTGCTCTGATAGATATGGGATCGCCATGAGTTGGACTCAAGGGCAACTTGTTTTTACGAGCAAGAACCCTGGATCCAGATGGCCTGGATTGAATCCTGTCTCTACCACTTAGGTACTGTGTAACCTTGGCAAATTATTTAACCTTTCTGTGTCTCCATTTCTTCATCTATAAAATGATGAATGGTGCTTATCTCACAGGTTGGCATGAGGGTTAAATGACTTACTGGGAATAAAGCACCTAGAATGTGCCTGGAACATGCTAAAAAAAAAAAAAAAAAAAGTACGTCTTTATCTTCAGTGGGACAAAGAGAACCCAGTGGATCAGATGACCGAACCCATGATCGAGTGGAAAAGGGGGGCATCCAACCTGGACTTTGGCCTCAGACTTTTGTCAGATTGCCACCCAGGGAAACCAGGCAGATGGATATCTGGTCTACCTATGTCACGTGCCAAGCCGTGGGATTCATTTTCCCCCAATTGCTCTGTCAGTGCTGAAGGCCTTGGGTGTGCCTGCAACCCTCCAGACTTCAGAAGGTGCGCCTTCAGAGTACAGGAGAGAATTCCTCTAATAAGCAAAACCCCATTTGCTTTTATTACTTTGGGAAAAATAAAATTTGCTCCTGAATAAGCAAAAGCTCCTTGACAGCTCTGTCGATGCGAGGTGTCCTATTTGAAAAGATATGAGAGGCAAGGGACAAAAAATTTGAGGCTCCTTCAAGGTGGGTGGGACCCAGCATGGGCTTGAGGTGACAACGGAAGGACTAATAGTCGAATGAAGAAGAGAGGGCTGGCTGCAGAGACACTCAGATCAGCCTAGCCCTTTAAAACCAAAATGATGGAGTTCATTGCATTCAGATCTCCTTGGCTCCCTCTTTTCATCTAAAGACAAATCCTCACAAAAGGCTGCTTAATTAGACCAGATTAGATTTCTGCTCAGCAGCTTGTCATTCATTACAAAATGCTGTTCTTTTTCTATTTTGGTAGTTATAGGCTGGTCTATACCAGTTTGTAAGCGTTCACTTCAGCCACTGAGTATGACTAGCATTCCTGATTTTGTGCGGAGAAGAGGAAAATTATTCAGTTGCACCAAATCTGCCTGTTTTATAAGTTGGATCAATACCCATCACTACAGTCTTTAACAATAACGGGTATTCTCACTCTTAATTCTTTAATGATTAATTGTAGGAGCAGCACTGAGCTTGGTAATTTCCAAGACTAAAAGCTAAGTACAAACATTTCACGTGTAGCACTTACGCCATATATTTGAAATCTTTACCTTAGTTATACAACCCTATTCCATCTAAGAAGCCTTCCATTAAATCATTTATAGTCCAGCCCCTCGCCCAAAGTTAATATCGCTCAGCTGTCTTGCACTGGAACATTTTCAGGGGAGCTCAAACCTTTTCTACCATAGTTCATCCCCTCCTCCCATTCACAGAGCTGAAATATTTCCAGTTTTCAGCTGTAGATGTAGACATGGGTGGGTGGATGCACGGGGGAAGGCCTTGGAGGGCTGGGCCATGATTTGGTTGGCTGACCCCAGGTCTTCACTATCACATTCTTTAAAGACTTTCCATCTGTTGTACATGGTGCAGTTCAGTATCTAGAGGACTTCCCACAAACCCAGGAATGATCTTCCAAGTAGTTGGTGGGCTGTGCTGGAGAGACCATGGTATGGAGTTCCATCCCAAAATGGACCATTCTGGTTGAGTGCATGTGGGAGATGGCCGTGAGTGGGTCACCAGGACAGGTGTTGCTTATGAGGTGGGGCAGGGAGCATTGGTTCTTTCTAATAACAATTAATGTTCATTCCTACTGCAAATATTGAGTGAGGTCTACAATACAATGTGGGAGGCAATGAATACTATCTCCTGAAAATCTGACACGAAGCCTACAGATTGGGTGGTGTCCCAGGTTATGCAGCTAACAAGTAGGAGAGTTAAAATTTGATCCTAGGTCAAGCAGACACTAAAGCTTTACCACTTTGCTGCTTTGCCTTTCTTAATGAAAGAAGCAGATGTCGTGGACATAGACATGCTCCAGACAGAGAATGGCAGAGCAGGAAGGGGTCCTAGAGATCACCTAGCTCAGCTCCCACAGTTTACAGATGGGAACACTGAAGCCAGAGAAGGGGAGAGGAAGCCTCTCCAGGGCTGCCCTCCAGGACTAGCCCTAGCTGCTAACCCCTAGCCTCCCACCCCTCCTGGCTCCTGCCTGCCTGTCATAGTTATGAGGTGGGAAACTGCCTGGTTCGGCTGTTCCCACTGGGCCCAGAAACTCCAAACTTTTCTTGCCCTCACCCACAGGGCCCACACTGGGGCAATGCGGGGCCTTTTCACTTTTTGCCCTCATAGCTCAACTCTCTAGAGAACCTGGGATCATATTCCATATCCTGTTCTAGAAGAAGTACTCCAGATGGCCCAGGCTAGTGAGGAGCACTTCTTCCACGAGCTTCCAGAGTGTTGGCCATCTGCACCAGTCACTTGGATGGCACTCAGCCACACCAGCATTCCAGAAACTTGTCTTGAAGGCCTACTATGTGCTGGGCACTGGGGATACTACAGTAAAAGAGACAGAATTGCCCCTGTGTTCATGCAACTGGCACGCAGTCGAGCAAGAAGAAGCAGAAACCACCACCCAAATGATCAATCAATTCCAGTGGGATGAGTCCGGCAAGGAAAATGTATAAGATTGTGCCACTGGGGTTTCTAAGCAAGGCTGTGAAGTCAGGAGGGCTTCCCCAAGGAGATGACATTTAATCTGGGAGTTAGCGAAACCCAGGGGTGGTACAAGGACAGGGAGGTGATTGAGCACAGACTGAGGTGGAAAGGAGGTTGCCAAGTTCAAGGAGCTAAAAGAAAGCCAATGGCTTGAAGTGGAGAGTAAAGGCGGGAGGTATAAGATGAGGCTAGCGTAGGGGCTCAGGTGCCCCCCCTTGTATTACTTGGGGCTCCTCCCTCCCCAGTTAGATTACTATTCATCTTTGTATGTTGCAAGGTACCAAGCACAGTGCATTGTAGCCCTGTAGGTGTCTGCTGCTGCCCCCGCTGCCACTGCTGAAGGAGAAGCATTGCTTAGGTCCTGCATCATCTTCCTCATGAAACGTCAACCCAGAACAAATCGTGAAACAACCTCACAGCAGCAAGGACAAGGGAGAGATGGGACCCTGTCCTCCCGCCTCCCAGCTTTGTGCTGAAATCAATAGCCTCTGGTTCTCTTTCCCAGAGATGACCCCATCCTTATTAACAGGCTTCATTTTAATGCCACAGCCTCCACTTCTGCTATCTGCCTTGCTAGCAGGTTGGCTGCCATTTTGTGTTAAACTCCTTCTCATTTATTACAATACCACTTTTTTTTTATTGACATGGAAATAAAACTTACAATCAATGAGCTATTATGAAATATACATCAAAACAAAAGTCACTGGAGCTGGCGTTTTCATCTGTTCTCGGGAAGGAACAAGGGTTTATTGGCGGGGCGGGGGGGAACACAGAACATTTTTCTTCCCTATTACATGATACGATTTTCAATGAATCTATAAAGAAAATGAAAACATAAATAGAGTAACCAAACACAATGATCCCTGTGGCTGTCAAAACTTAAAACAGTTCAGTTTTCCTTTGATTTCTGTTTTAAGTTTTGAAAAGTACACAGATCACTCAGCTATTTTTCATTCTTTCTGGTGTGTATGTGGTTTTTTTTTTTGTTTTTTTGTTTTTTTTAAAGTAGGGAGCCTCTTTCTTAAATCTGCTCAGTCTGTGGTCCTCGGGCGTTGACCCTTGGCAGCTGAACTGACCAAATAATCAAATGAATATGCCATTTATTTCTTATGCCATCAGCACACCTCAATGGAAGGGGTGCTTGTTACTTGTCAGCAGTACAGAAAGTTATTTTTTTCCTTGTTGGACACCACATCAAAGTAGGCTCAGAGAGGTCTCTTCTTTTTACTGAAATAATGTAACACTGGAGAAAGAGGAGAAAGGAAGAGCCCCTCCCAACTTCTGCCTATCTACTGTGTGCTGGACACATCCATGGCACTTTACCTGAAATGTCTTGTTTAAATCTCATCATTGTATCCTGAGGTGGGGATGATTATCCCTGTTTTACAAATGGTGAGAAACTGAGGCTCAAAGAGGTCAAGAAACTTGCTCAGAGTTACGCTGTGAAGAAGTATGCAAGTCTGGATTCAAATCCCATCTGTCTACACCAGGTGGAAGCTGGAGGGGACCTCTGAGGTCACATAGTTGAATGCTTCTCCTTTTTTTCTTAAAGCCAGAAAACCCACGCTTCAAAAGAAGTCTTATGTGGAGACCCGCCCCCCCACCCCCTCCACCCCGTGCCCGCCATGTAGAAAACAGGTATCAGAGTGGCCGCCTGGCTGGGCCAGGCTGAAGGGCTTCAAGTTCCCCGTCCTCCTTCTCTTCACCCTCCATCTGAGGCACCCTTGAGCTCCTCTCTAGAGCCATGAGAGATTGTGGCACTCAATGGGAAGGTCGCTGTCCGGTGATACAGATGATGCAGGGGCCACAGGGAGGAGGCGAGGCAGACAGGCACTAGCATCCAGGTCTCCGAACTCCAGTCCAGTGTTCCTTTCCTTCCCCACTTGGCCTTCAAAGGGTAAGACCCATGAAGCAAAGGAGGGACATAATGAGAAATGGAGTCCACCAAGTTTCACCAGCCTTCGACTTGACTTGGAACACATATTTTACAAAGCTCTAAAAAGCCTCTAAAAGACATGCCTACCGAGGCCTCTCCTACCCACCATCAAAGCAATGGGACACAAGTGGGAAATGATCTTAAAAATGGTAGTCCTAGCCTGGAACCCTTCTCCCCTACTCCCTATATCCACCTCCCCACAACTTCAAAATCCAGTGATGTTTGCAAATCGTGTCGTCCTGTTGTGTGACAACAAAGTCACTTTCTTTGCATTTCTTTCCTTTTCCGTCCTTAAGAGAGAAAAGAGTTTCCTAAATCGCTTGGATGGAATGCATGGCCTGTCCTTGCAGACAATGTAAATTTTATAGCTAGTTGTCTATTCTTTGCAGGAATGGAGACAGAGTGGCTGATAATTCAAAATAGTGAGGAGTCTAGTAACAACCACTAGCTAGTATCACTGCTCTTTGCTGAGAACCTTCCAGGCTCTTTACCTGCATTATTAAATGCACCAACAACCCTGCAAGCTGGGTACTCTCATTATGCCCATTTTATAGGGAAGGAAACTGAGACTCTGAGGTTAAGTAACTTGCTCAAGAACTCACAGACAGCTGAGGAGCCAGAATTCCAACTCTAATGGTTTGGCCCCAAGCTCCTGTTCTTAATCACCAAACTATAGTGCCTCCATTAACGTGCCATATGATTTCTGTTTGGATCTGGAACGCGACTGGGTGTGGGCTGGCAGCGGCAGATCTCTGCTCCTAATTATGCCCCGGCTCAGACTGTCATGAAAATGAGTTTGCCTTCCTTAAGCACACCACGGCTGTGAGCCACAGGAGCCGCTCTGCCGTTGGCTAAAATGAAACCCCACACAATGGATAACCTACAAAGCAGAGAAGTGACACTTGGGTGCAAACAACTACACGGAGGAGACTTCTCCCAGTCGGGACATTTAGTTTTATCCCTCGGTTTCTTCAGAAAATAGCCTGTCATAACTATACCAGCTACCGTTCATGAGGCACTTGCTCTGTGTTCAGCATAGTGCTGAGGCTTTTCTAAGCATCAACTCATTTATTCATCTTAGCCACAGATCAAAGAGTGCCATTATTTTCCCCATTTTACAGATAGGAACTTGGGGTGCAGATAAGTTAAGTAACTCGGTCAAGACCATCCAGCTGGTCATTAGCAGGAACTACCGTGAATCCACACCTTCAGATTCCAGAGCCAAGCTTAAACCAATTGCCATAGAGTTGATTCTGACTCATGGCAACCATATGTATCAGAGTATAAGGTTTTCTGTGGTTGATTTTTTGGAAGTAGGTCACCAGGCCTTTCTTCCGAGGCACTTCTGAGCAGGCTTCAGCTTCCAGCCTTTTGATTAGCAGCTGAGTGTGTTCGCTATTTGCACCACCAGGAATGCCCTATAGAGGACACACCATCGCTTTTAGGAGCTTCAGATTTTGCTCAGGAGGAAAAGTTTGTGGGAGTTAGTTCCCCAGGGGAATGCAGCTACCTCATAGAAGGGACTTGGATTCTGTTCATAATCTCAGACAATACATAGCCAGTTTCTATTGTTGTTATTTTAAATCCAAATCATGGTGTTCATGCCTTCCAACTTCCTCCCATTTGCTTTTTTCAAAACGCTGTGCATTTCTCCCTCATCCACCTAAACCTGCTGTTGAGTTACCGGCCCCCAGAGGCCACCGGCTCCGAGCGGATGCATCCATGCACTTTGCTGCTTGCCGGCTTCTCCGAGTGTAATCAAACATCAAGCTAAGTAGCAAATAAATCTCTCGATCTCATAAGCTGCACAGCGAGATCATGTAAATGCAAATGAAGGACCTGATTTCAAGCTGTCGAGGGGGAGGGGAAGGAGCGCTGGGCCCTGTCACCGTGACTGCCTCACACGACAAGGGCCATACATCAGCTGCAGTAACAGTACTGGCGGCATCGAGGGAGGTCAGGCTACACCAGGGAGGAGGGAGGAAGCAGGCAGGTGTTGGCAAGACACAGGCAGCCCAGAGCTATGAGAACCAGACAAGGGCCAAGTAGGATGGCTGAGCAGGCACAATGGGGCTTGGAGAGGTGTCCCGGCTGTCTAAGGCTCCCCTTGGACATGAGCTGGAGAGCTGCTATAGTAATACAACAAAGACAGCAATAATAGAAGCCACTGATTACTTAACATATTACCCAGCCCCGTGAAGCTTTTACAGGCAAGGAGATGGAGGTCCAGACAAGTTAAGTGACTTGCCCAAGGTCACACGGGAATGGCAGAGCTGAGATTGTGCTTATTTGTGTGTTACGTAATTAACATGCTGGCTTCCCAAAAAGTCACCCTTGGCCTGCAGCCTCTTCCTCTGTACCCTCCCCCACCTAGCAGCAGCCACTGAACCCTGATTAGAAAACTTGCAGCGGAGTTGTAATGATATAGGAGAACATTTTGTGTAACTTTTTAATGTATAAAATAGAAGCTTATACTTAACTCTGCTTATTGGCTTTTTTTTTTTTTTTTGGAGTCCAAGTACAAACATTAAGTGCTCAATTACTAACCCAAAGGTTGGTGGTTCGAACCCATCCAGAGGTGCCTCGGAAGAAAGACCTAGAGATCTGCTTCCGAAAGGTCACAGCCTTGAAAACCCTATGGAGCACAGTTCTATTCTGACATACATAGGGCCACCATGAGTCGATGGCAGCTGGGTTTTTTTGGCTTTTTTAATTATAAAAGTAAAATAACCTCGATACCAGAGAAGGCTCATATCTCCAATGACACACTCTCAAATAGTCACAGCTACAGTACTATGTTACCTTCTAGTTTTTTTTGAACACATTTTTTTTTTACATGTTAGTAACAGTTGCTGTAAAATTTTGAATCCAGATGGCTTTTTTTTTTTTAACTTGACATTATTTTATATGCCTTTGATCATATATGGATGTGGTCTTCTCGCGTGTGGCTTTTTAGTATCATTATGCGTTGTTCAACTGTCACTCAGACAATGCACATGGTTCAAAGAATTTGGCTTCTAAGATGATGTCTGGGTCCTTTGATGCATAATGCACCTTATTTTACATGATTGTTTATCTGAGGTTCTCATTATGGAAATAAATAAATATCCTCTATGCTAATAATGATCACAATTTGCATTTATATTGTGCCTTTCATTTGAGGATCTTAAGTTGTTTTATAATAATGAACTATCCTCCTGTGAGCAAAATGGTATGTGTGTGCATATGTATGCATGGTTATGGCTATATACAGATATTTATTTAATAACTACCAGGTGATAACTGTGGGATTTCATGTAACTATGCTTTTATAGAAGGCAGGGAAGTGAGCGGTCTAGGAAACATTTATTTAGTTTAGACCCAGGGCCCGAGGGTTAATGAGTTACACTGTACGTGGTTCCCGGAAAGTGGGGGGTGAATCCTATAAGAAGTTTGTTCCTGACCAGCTGAACATCTTAGGTAGGTCTAGAGCCCTGGCTTCGAGCTCCCTGACAGAAACCCCACCATTTTGGAAATGACCACTAGCCCACTTGCCCTGTACTCAGGAGGCCATATGAGCAATCAGGCCAACTGATTTCACCCATTTTCACCTCTTTGGTGGGAAGGAGGGCTAGTAAAAAAAAAAAAAAAAAGTATATTGGATAAGAAATGATTAGACTTGAGTTGCAAGGCTGGGCCCTTTTTTTTTGAAGACGTTGTCATGCAAAAATAGGCTTCCGTGAGGCCCCAGAGCTAGGGGCCTTCGTTCCTGGGTCCCAGGTGACTTCAGAGCAAGGCCTCAGCACCTCTGGCAGCATCCTTCGGGAACCCCCACCTAGGTGCCTGCTTCCAGGCCCAGGGCTGCCTGCCCAGCCCGACCTTTCATGCCGGGGAGCGGAGGAAACCACCGTGCAGGAGGAGCCCAGAGAATCCCAGGACCCCCTGGGACAGGGAGAGAGATGGTTTTAATTAGAAGTGAGAGATGGGAAATAAGGCAGAGAGGGATGACATCTTAATGAGGTTTAATGAAGCTGTCTGCTGATGGGGACAGCTGTCACCCAGAGCTGTATTCCAGCCAAGCCACTTTGTGACAGAGGAAACTTGTAGAAAGGCACAGTCTGAAGGTGGCTGAGGAGGGTGGGGTGTCAGACTCAGAGCTGAGATTTGTCTCCCACATTTGCCTCTGGATTCTAACACCTTGATGACAAGGGGTGCAAGCTGGTGGGCTGTATTTGGATCACTTCCATTATTTTACAGTTTTCTGATGTACAAAACCAGGGTGTGCATCTTAAAAGACCTTGAGGATTTTTTGTGAGGTTTTAGAATTCAGCCCTAGGAAATGGGAAATGCAAGGGGTTGGAGGGCTAAATGGGGCTAATCGGTCTCTCCCCTTTCTGAGCCTCGGTTTCCCTTCAAGTGGGGATCACATGGCCTCCCTTTTAGGGTTGTTGTGAGAGGGGAGGAGTGTATTAATTTCCTAGGGCTGCCTTAACAAAGTACCAGAAACTTAGTGGCTTAAAACAATAGAAATCTATTTGCTCACAGCCCTGGAGGCTAGAAGTCTGAGATCAAGGTGTTGGCAGGACAACACTCCCTCCGAAGGCTCTAGGGGAGGTTCCTTCCTGTCTCTTCCAGCTGCTGGAGGCTCCGGGTGTTCCTCGGCTTGTGGCAGCATAACTCCAGTCTCTGCCTCTGTGTTCTGTGTCTCTGTCTTCACACGGCAAATCCTTGGTGTGTCTGGCTGTAACCTCCCTCTGCCTCTGTCGTGTAAGGTTATTGCAATTGCATCTAAGAACCACCCTGATAAACCCCTCCTCTCAATATCCTTAACTGAATCACATCTTTTGCTGAAATAAGGTAATACTCCCCCTTTTGCCATATAATATTCACTGGTTCTGGGTGGACATACATTTTGGGAGGCCACCATTCAAACCACTGCAGGAGTCCACTGTGGGTTAGCAACAGAGGTGTGACATCTGACAGAGCTCAGTCCCAGCTCTTCCCCTGACTACCTGTGTGACTTCGGCAAAGTGACTTTGGGCAAGTGTTAACCTCTTGAAGCTTTTGGTTCCCCATCTCTTTAGGTTTCCTCTCAGTGGGGTTGGCAGACTTAAGAGAGAAGCACAAAAAGCTCTTGGCACATGCCCAGCACATAAAAAAACCCATTGCCACCAAGTTGATTCCGACTCATAGTGACCCTATAGGACAGAGTAGAACTGCCCCATAGGGTTTCCGAAAAGCACCTGGTGGATTCAAACTGCCGACCTTTGGTTAGCAGCCGAACTCTTAACCACTATGCGACCAGGGTTTCTGCTCAGCACTTATGTATAAGTGCTCAATAAATGGGGCAGCTAAATGAGGTCATGGTTGGTGCAAACAGTTAACCTGCTCGACTTCTGCCTGAAAGGTTGGAGGTTCAAGTCCACCCAGAGGCACCTCGGAAGAAAGGCCTGATGATCTACCTCTGAAAAATCAGCCACTGGAAACCCTGTGGAGTACAGTTCTTCTGTGACACGCATGAGATCGCTATGAGTCTGAATCGACTTAACGGCAACTAGTTACTGGTTAAATGAAGCCATAGGACATGAAATGTGCCTGGTATGCAGGGGGTGCTCAGTAAATGTTTATTTTCTTGCTTGTTCCTTTCTTTACTTCCATAGTTAAGAAAGTATGGTGGTTCGAAGGGAGAGAATGAGGAGTTAAAATCAACGTGACTTGGAAATGAATAGGATGCGGGAGTGTATCAAGTAGGGTTCTCAGTCACTAGAAGTTGTGTATGGGTTGGTTTTGGTGTGTAACAAACCATTCCAAAATTTAATGGCTTGAAACAATAAAAATGTATTATTTCTCACAAAAAAGTAATGAATAAAGTCTTGAAGAAATATTAATATATTTTTTAAAAAGCCCTACAGACGTTCTCAAGCTGTGTTTAAGACAGAGCCAGGGACCCCTTGGGTGTCCTGCAAGTGGCCCCCTCAGATACTTTGGTATAACCTGCCAGAGAGGGAAGTCCAGTCGCCAGGGTGGAGGCTAAGGAGCTGATCATGCTGAACCTGCTTCTCGGTCAAATTCTTGGGCAGTTCTACTTTGTTCCACTAGGCTATACACCAGTTGGGAAGAGTCAGAGGAAACGAGAAAACCAGTACTGCATTCTCAGAGATTTCAGGATGTGACCCCCCAACCCCACCAGTCTCAGAAACGCATTCCCAGAGAGATAAAAAGCTGTTGTTGTTGATCTTTTGCCTGCGTGCCTGTATTTATGTAGTTCTTGTATGAAGTTGGATCTCCTGTGTCTATATATGGAACCCATTTGTCCTTTGACATGTATGGAAGGAAAGGATCAGTGGCTGCAGTTACAGATGAATGGATTCTGTGGGTGGGAGGAGGCAGGACTTCATGGTGTTCAGGGCACCAATATCAGGTCAAGAAACAGAATGTGACTAGCACTCCTGAAGCCTCTGTGTCCTCTTTCAGCCACTACCCCCTGCCCCAAACAGTATTTATACTCCTGACTGCTAACACCATAGATTGATTATGCTCGTGTTTGAAGTTAATCTGAATGGAGTAGCATGTACGCTTGGGTGCCTGGCTTCTTTCCCTCCACACTGTGTGTGAGAGCCACCTGTGTTGTTGTGTGCTTTGTCATTCTTTCATTCTCGTTGCTGTAGAGCAGAGTTTCTCAGCCTCGGCACTATTGACATTGGGAGTGGATAATTCTTTGTTGTCCAGGGATGCACTATCTCTGGCCTCTACTCGCTAGATGCCAGTAGCACCTCCTCACTAGATGTGACAACCAAAAACAACTCCAGACATTGCTAAACGTTCTCTGGGGGGCGAAATGGCCCTGGGTTGAGAATTGCTGCCATAGTCTATGGTGTGACTATGTCACAACTTATTTATCCACCTGTTATGGCCATTTGGACTGTTTCTGGGTTTTGGCCATCATGAATTGAGCTGCTATGAATATTCCTGGATGGAGTGAACACATGCACTCATTTCTGTTGGGTTTTCAGGAGGGAATTTTTGGGTTATGGGGTAAGCATATATTTAGCTTTAGTAGAAAAAAAATGCCAAACAGTTTTCCAAAGTAGTTGTACCAGTTTACACTTCCACCAAGTACATGAGTGTTCCAGTTGTTCCACATCCTCACCAATAGCATTAAATTTTCACTTTGCATGTCCCATAGATTAAACACTTTTACATATGGGTATTATCCACTTAAACATTCCTTAATGAAGTGCCTGTTCAAGTCTTTTGCTCATTTTTCTATAGAATTGTCTGCCTTTTCTTATTGCTCTGTAGCAGCTCTTTGTATATAATGGATAAGAGTCCTTTGTCAGATATATGTTTGTAGATAATCTTATCTCACTATAGACTCAAATTTTTAGAGCTAGCGGTGCTGAATGTGTTTCCCATCAAACCTCCTGGTGCACTTGACTATTATTACTTGTTTAACTTTCCTATTTGCACAGGGCTCGATGCAGAGTATGCACAAACTAAATATTTGTGGAATGAATGAAT
This sequence comes from Dugong dugon, assembly GCA_030035585.1. Lineage (NCBI taxonomy): Eukaryota > Metazoa > Chordata > Mammalia > Sirenia > Dugongidae > Dugong > Dugong dugon. Next base: position 77,173,294 of record CM057471.1, read on the forward strand.
GTGTGAACCTTCCATTGGGATGATTTTTATAGCCTAAGGCTTCGATGTGTTTGGGCAGTTATTGATTCCTAGGCAACCCACATTAAAAAGCATGGAGACTGAGGTGCCTGCCTGCTCCTTCATCAGCCCGCCTGAGGGTGGCAGCCAGCTCCTGAGTCTGTCTGTCTTCCTTCTGCCAGCTGGAAGTCTGCCCACCTGCAGCTGCCCTGAGGGAGGCAGGGCCTCTCCCAGAGAAGTCACATTTTAATTAACTTCACTAGTAGTCACTGGAGAGGCCAGATTGTTTTCATAAACAACGGAGAGGCCAGAGCTTTGTCTGTAGTTCAGAGCACATTGTGTGTAAGGAATTCAAAACCAACCACCCCAGCAGAGGCCCGGTGCCTCCACCTGGAACTCAGAACCCAATTGCTCTCCAGGGAGGTAGGGTCTGGGATTTGAGGTGGCTAAGAGGAGGCAGAAAAATGACCAGTCACGGAGCAGAAAAGAACCTATGGAGTCTCGAAGTAGGCATTTTATTCATTAATTCATTCTACACCTACTTATTAGCATCTATTCTGCGCTGGAAGGAGCCTTAGTGGCCAACAGTTAAGCGCTTGGCTGCTACCTGAAAGGTTGGCGGTTCAAACCCACCTGGCAGCTCTGTGGGAAAAAGACCTGGTGATGTGCTTCCATAAAGATTGCAGCCTAGGAAACCCTATGGGGGCAGTTCTGCTCTGTCACATGGGGGCACTGTGAGTTGAAATCATCTAAACAGCACCTAACAACAACAACATTCTGTACTGTACCCTGGGGAAAAAGGGGTGAAATTAAAGACTGATCTCTGCTTGCATGGAGCACATGTTCCCCTGGGGGAGATGTTCATTCAACAAGTCATCATTTAATGAATGACTTAACTAGACTACTATGTAATTTTTTAACAGCTTTATCGAGATATAACTCAGACACCATACAATTCCCCCATTTAAATGTACAATCCAGTGGCTTTTAGTACATTCGCAGAGTTGTGCAACTATCACCACAATCAATTGTAGAAATTTTCATCACCCCGAAAGGAAACCCTATGCCCCAATCCACCTGTCCCCTTTAGCCCTAGGCAACCACTAATCTACATTTTGTGTCTGTGGATTTGTTTCGTGTGGACATTTCATATAAATGGGATCATACAATAGGTGGTCCTTTGTGACTGGCTTCTTCACTTATTAAATGTTTTCTAGGTTTACCCATGCCATAGCATGTACTACTATGTAATTTTAAAGGTGTTTTCTAGGTTCACCCATGTCATAGCATGTACTACTATGTAATTTTAAAGGTGTTTTCTAGGTTCATCCATGTCATAGCATGTACTACTATGTAATTTTAAAGGTGGAGCTCAGGGTGCTATGATTCTATATAACAAGGAGGCTTATCTGGACTGCAGGCAACCTGGGAAGGCTTCCGAGAGGAAGATATATATATATTTTTTTTTTTTTTTAATTACATAGTTTCAGCTTCTTTTTAAAAATTTTTTATTGTGCTGTAGGTGAAAGTTAGGAAAAGATTTTTAATATCAGGTATTTGTTGAGCACCTACTATACGCCACTAGGGGATAAAAGGCAATAGAAGCTGTGGGTCTGGCTGTGGAGGGAGTCACAATCTAGGCAGGCCGGCCTGGCGTGTGCAGTCATGGAAACTGAGAAGGTCACTTAAGTTCTAAGCCCCAGATGAATAGAATAGAGTAGTAAGCGTTACCAGAGTTCAAATGAGGGAGAGGCCACTGTGAGCCTGAGGAGTCCAGAGAGCTATCACAACATAGGGTCTCTGACCTCAGGAAGCTGTTACTCTAAAGAGAGGCAGCATAGTACAATGATTAAAAGCTCCAGCCTGGACGTCAAACACACCTACATATGAATCCAGCCCATCTCTTACTAGCCGTGAAGAATGACTCTATCTCTCCAGGTCTCAGTTTCCGTATCTCTAAAATGGGAGCAATAATGTGGTTGTTGAAAGGACAGAGTGATTTTGCTCATACAAACCCCTTCTGGGATGGGGTCAAGGAGAGGAGTTCACCAGTGACTCAGACAGTAAGAATAGTTGTCCAGCTGCCAAGCCAATGGTAGTGGGCATCCTTACCAGATCCCTCCTGTGAGTTGAGGATTCAAGGAGAAAGTGACTTTCTCATGAGGTGAATGAGAATTGACTCAACAGCAACTGGGTTTTCAACTGGTGTGTCTCACCACCCAACCGCACTTTGGGCTCCTCTCAGGGAGGGCTCTGTCGTACACATCCTGTGACCCCTGAAGTTCCGGCACAGGGCCTAGGACAAAGTAGGCACTCCCTGTTGCTGAATTGTATGCTTTGTCTGAGATTCCACTACTCAACTTCACTCTCTCTCCTTCCCCCAACAGGCTGAGCTTGGCAAGCCCCGGGAAAGAAGCTATAGTCTGCCTGGAATTAATTTTAATTATGGACTCTACATCCGGGGGACGGATGGAGGGGTCCCTGCAGGTGAGAGAGCCTGCTCTGGAGCCCATAAAGGCTTGAGGATTGGCTGGGGGGCTCATTCCTCCCCACAGAGCTCTCCACCTCGGCTGGCTGCTTGGCAGCTGGCTGCGTGACAGGGAAAGGGCCCAGGAGCCTACCTTGAAGCACACATCTGGTAGAAGCCACAGGTTTGGGCAGATAGTAGTGAAACCCAGGGGTTGGCTGAGATGGGGAGGACCAAACAGGATCCAGGTCTGAGATATCAGGGGAATAGCAAGGGCACCCCAGCCAGTGGGGTGGAGCCCTGTCCTCGGGGAAAGGACTGTCTGCCCTGTGCTGTTGAGAGCCCAAAGGAGGTCAAGGGCCAAGTGAACCCAGCTCCGTGTAGGATGCAGAAGCACCCTGTTGAATCTCCGGGAGTCCCGATTTCTCCCTTTCGGGTCTGTCATGCTTCCAAGAGGAGCCATGCAGCAGATCCCGGGTTAGTGGGAATGTACAGGGGCCCATGTACACTACTCACCCCATTTCTTCTCAATCAGATGCAATGGAGTCTTTACTTCCCAGACTGACTGCCTCACTGTCCTTCTGTCTCTCCCTGCTCCCAGCCCTTGGACACTGGAATGTATTCAAGCAGCAGCCCACCTGCCCCCAGGAGCTGACCCGGAATTACATTGCAATGAACCGTGGAGCCCTGAAAGCTGGCCTGACAACAGCCCGGGAGAATTTCCTCTACCGCCGGCTCAGTGACATCCGCATCAACGACCAGGAAGACCGGCACACAAAGAAGGAGCAGCCCTCTCTACCTCCAAATATGACATTTGGGATCCCGTCACGGTAAGGTGGTGGCGCCTAATGAATCAAGGGACAATATCACAGGATGACGGGGAAGCGAAGTAACCTCTCTCTCCTGTATACTGGTGCAGCCACACCCTGCATGCTGCTGAGCTGGATCCTTGCCTCACAGGGACTCACTATAGGGATGTACGCAAGCCACTAATTTTCTCTCATTCAACAAATGTTTATTAAGAACCAGATTATGTGCCTGTCTCTGCCCTCAGGGGCTTAATGACCTAGGTGAGGGAGGTTCAAGCATGCTGGGTACCCTAGCACAGCGCCATCCCAGTGAGACCAGGAGAGAGGCTGTGGAGCCTGGGCTCAAGCCTGAACTCTGGTCACAACTAGCTCCTTGCCTCAGTTTCTGCATCTGTAGAATGGAGACAATAATAGTACCTGCTTCATAGTGTTGCTGTGAGGTTTTGGTGACATAGTACCTATAAAGGCCTTAGCACGGGGCCTGGGACATAGTGAGTGCTCAATAAATGTTAGCTATTATTATTGTTAAAACAATATAATGCCAACTGTAGACCCAAGTACTATGAACATTAAATTTTTTTTTATTGAGGTATAACTTATACATAATAAAGTGCACAAATTGTAAGTGTTTAGCTTAACGAACTTTTACAAATGGAAATGTTCATGTAACCACCGCCCATATAAAGATATAAAATATATTTAACATCCCAGAAAGTTCCCACGTTCCTCCTGAGAAATTACCACTCTTCTGCCCACTATACCTTTGATTATATTAGTTTGTATGAGTGTTCCGGTTGTTCCACATTCTTGCTGATATTAAGTGCTATGAACTTGATAGTTCTTTAATGTTAATGAGGATCCACAGTCCACACAGAAATAGGCAGGGAGATGGGGGCGCCAAAATAAAAGGACTCAGAGGGCCTTAATACTTTCCATTCAGTGCCCTTGTCTTCCCCTGCCTGAATCTCTGCAGTAACCAGTCAATTGCTCTTCTTGCTTCTAGACGGTCCCTTCCACAGTCATCTTCCACATGGCTGCCAAAGTTTTTTCATAAAGCACAGATCAAATTATGTTGTTCCCTATACAGATATCTGTTAACAGCTCCATGCTGGTAGGGACTTTATCCTATTTGCTGTTTTTACCTGCCCAGCATCCATTCTGTCTCCTTCTGGGAATAGAACCCCCTATTTCTACATAGTTTCTACAATCAGCCCACGTGAATTGCACAGACTGATTTCAACCCTGACTCCAGGGATGGGCAGGTGACCCAGGCCTGGCCAATCAGGGCATCAGATTCCCCTGGCCCCAGCAACTGGTTCAGAGACAGGCATGTGACAACCTGGGTCTGGCCAATCAGTATATTTCACAAACTCTATTCACAGTGATTGGTTCTAGGATAGACATGTAACTATGTCCCAGCCCTGTTATCCAGGACATTCTATAAAAGTAGAGTGTGGTTGCATGTAATCAAAACTCAACTCAACTCTTTTAGCTGTGTTCTGTTCTTTGACAAACTTTTTCCGCATATGGCAAAAAGGCCACTAGCAGTTCCATTCTTACATCTATTATTAACGCCAGTGGGAAAAGTGTTGGAACTACAAAAGCCTTGAGATTCTTTGATCCTACTTGGGTCACATGCTTATCCCTGAACCAATCACTGTGACTAAGGTTTTTGAAGTGCACTGATTGGCCAGGCCAGGGTCACATGTCTGCCTCTGACTCTTTCTGTGGCTATGCTACCCTACTTTGCCCATGCCTTTCCCTCTCCATCCTACCTGGTGAAACCATCTTCAAAGTTCAGCTCAGAGGCATCTTTTGGTAAGCACTCCCACCTCCTAGGACCTCAAATACTATGCATATCTCTCTCACCAGAAATGCATTTTTCTATTCACTAGCCTTTAAAATCTGGAATATGATGTTAGAGACACATTGTAAAGTCAGTTCTGGGCTGGATTAACCAATCATCTGTACATCATCCTTCCCTCACCTTTGAAATAATGCCCCAAGTCAGTCCCTCCATGCCATCTTCCCTGATTATCTCTGCCTGAGTCTGTCTTCTCTTCTGCAGCCCCTCAGCCCTGTGGCCTCCTGGTCCTTATTCTTGCAGACTGCCTAGAGCTTGAGTAGAACAGAGTCCATGCTGTGCACTAGACTAGTCCACGCTGGTCATCAAGGGTGTCAAAAACAGCCTGGTGTCATGGAAGGAGCTCTAGGCCAGGAGTCAGCCTGGGGTTCTAGTCCCAGTTTTGTCCCCAACTCTCCATGTCACTCTTTTCACCCTAGAAACCTGGCAATCGGTGCTTCTCAGGATATGTTCTGTCTCTTCATCATTGCATTTTATTTTCATTAAAACCCCGTCAGGAGGTAGGCAGGTTTATTATCCCCATTTCACATCAGGGAAAGCTGAGGCAGGGAGAGATTAATTGGCCTCCACAAGTTCACACAGTTCTTCATAGCAGAGCTTGACCTAGATTCTTAATCTAGTATGCTTGCCAGCAGACCAGACGTTATATATATATACATATATATATATATATGATATTAGAATATATAGGTATTAGGGATCATCTGGTTTAAAGTTCTTATTTAAAACAGGAGAAAAGAGAAGTTCAGAGAGGTGAAGAGAATTCCCTAAGGTCACACAGCGAGTTGTTAATCATGCCAGGACTAGAGCCAGGCTGACAGACTCCTTGTCCAGTGCTCTGTCTTCCGTGCTTTGCATCCTTGGCCTTGGGGCGTGTAGTATGAACACCTGCGGTTTCTGGTCCTGGGGCTACGTTTTTCTATTATATCCCTTAAGTCAGCTGGGCTCGGAAAGGCCATCCATTATCATCTAGCTTTCAATATAAAATCTTAAATTGCTATAAAACCGAGTAGCTACAATTCTAGCGAAAGGATGTGATGAAGTGCTGGCTGTATCTCCTGTGATGGTAAATGGGCTTTGCATATGCAAATTGAATGGATTTTAAAATGGTATTTAATGACAATTTTCGTAGCAGACATTAACATTAATTGCACAAAAATGAAAATGCTGCATTAGGTTGCTGTTAGCAGCAAATATTGTGGCCATAAAGCTTTATCTTTATCAACAGCAGCCTTTTCTGATGTGACAGGGCAGCTCAGCAAATTGCAGGCAAAAGGGCTTTTATGAAACAAAAATCTCCCCCAAAGCAGGCCCAAATCAGCATCAATTTCACTTTATTTCTTCATAAATGGAGGTTAAATGGCTGCTGGAAAAGCTTTCACTGAGATGCCCAACCTACCCAGAAAACCCCTCAACTTCACAGCATAAATGCAGAGGAACGGTTAAAAAATAATTGCCCCTTTTTGTAATGGGCCTATTACTTTAAAGTTATGGGGCCAAGGCCCATTCTCTAACAACAACCTTTTACAAGCCTTGATTGTGTTTATTTTTTTACTTTAAAAACATGTTAAAAACCAGATCTGATTACACCCAGTTACCGAAGAGTTGTTGGGGTGATTTGGTCTAACAAACAAACAAACAAGTGCCATTTCCTCACAACTACTAAAGTCCCTGGTGGTTGCAAAGTATGGTAAATGTAATTAATGTCAGTGAAATGTATACTTAAAAATGCTTAAAATGGCAAATTTTTGATTATATATATTTTACCAGAAAGGTCCCTGGGTGGCCCAAATTGTTTTTGTTTGGCTACTAATCAAGTGGTTGGCAGTGTGCCCCACCCAGCAGTGCCATGGAAGAAAGCCCTGGCAATCTGTAACACATGGGGTTGCCATGAGTCAGAATCCACTCTGAGGCAATGGGTTTGTTTGTTTTTTATTTTACCACAACAAAATTTAAAAATAAATAACAATCAAGTCCCACCTCAGACTAAATGCGTGAAAAACTCACTGTAAGCTAGGGATGCTAACAAGTAGAGAGGAGTCGTAACCACCACCCGAATTAAATTCCCAACCGGAGCTAGTGCCCTCTCCTGTCCCTTTCCACCCCACCTTCACTATCAAATCTCTTGCTCTTTATATAGTTTGTAATGAGCAAAATAAATAGAATATGAGGGAACAGCATTCTCTCTTTTCCACACACCTCCGTCCACCCACCCACCCAGCCTCTCAACACCAGATGGGATTCAAACCTGAATTTGGAATTATTCAATTACTTCCTTCCCAGTTAGCTTATTCAGTTCCCAATCCATACTAGTTTGTTATGGGTCATCACTAACTTGTAAAGGTACATTTCAACCCATATACCTCTATGGCTTAAAGAAAGTAGAGACCTAAGCAATTATCTGGAAAACAGGGGTCATGTAGATCTGCGGTCTATGGCTGAGGCCACGTCAACCCACAGAGGGGTTTATTTGGCCCGTGCAGGATTTTTTTAAATTATAAAATTTAATGAGTTGCCACATTAAAAAGGCAGGAGAGTTCATATAAAAACCTGGATTTCCTGCTTCTCCTGAAAAGAAAGCCCAAGCAGCCTGGCTCTGCACTGCCACCTGGCACGAGGGGGCTGGGGCTGAGAGGCAGTGCCCCTTTTGGACAGAATCCACGCAATTTACGATTTTCTGTTTATCACAGCCCCCACGTGGCCCAAGCTTCCCGATTTTTGTAATCTACCTGGTTCCTGTAAGCACTGAGTTTCCAATCCCTGCTGTAAGAGTAGTTAGTCATCTTAATCACTCAGCTAACTGCTGCCTCTTTTTGTCCTCGTACCACTAACAATATTGTTGTTCTTGCTCTCGAGTCAATTCCTAGTATGGTGACCCCGTGTGTTGCAGAGCAGAACTGTGCTCTATAGGGTGTTCAAGGCTGTGACCTTTCAGAAGCAGATCACCAGGCCTTTCTTCCAAGGTGCCTCTGGGTAGGTTAGAACCACCCACCTTTCCACTAGTAGTCAAGTGCAGTTTGTGCTACTCAGGGACTCCTACCACTCACCATACCAAACAACCAACCAAACTCATTACCGTCAAGTCAATTCTGACTCACAGGGACCCTATAGGACAGAGTAGGACTGCCCCATAGGGTTTCCAAAGCTGTAATCTTTATGGAAGCAGACTACTACGTCTTTCTCCTGCAGAGCGGCTGATGGGTTTGAACCATCCACCTTTCAGTTAGCAGCCGAGCGCTTGGTCACTGTACCACCAGGGTTCCTTACCACTAACAGTAGCTGCGGTGAATTGAGTTTAAATGTGACAGGCATTTTGCAAACGCAATTGCTAATCCTTATATCAATTTTATGAGGCAGGTAACATTGTGCTCACTTCACAGACCAGGAAAGAGAGGGTAAGGGCCCTGCCTGAGGCTGCAGGGCTGCGGAGCCTGGATTTGTACCTGGTTCTGGCCGGCCAGTTTTGCAGCTCACACTCCTCAGATCAGGCAGCTAGAAAAAGCCCATACCTCTTTCCCTTAACTGTTTCACTGTCATATCTCAGAATTCCAGTCAGGGGAAAATTTTAAATTCTCATTCCCAGCTTCTAAGGCCATAACGCAGATCTCAGAGCATGCTGTGACCCAACATTCATAAAGAGATATGTCTGGAGGCCAGAAATGTAACTATTAAAGGAGTGCTTAATTACTGACGCATTTGAATAAGTGTTTGCAAATGTTCACATGCCCTCAGCGCATCTTAATTGTTACTGCTTCTAATTGGTCCAGCCTTGTCGAGTCAGGGATGGCAGGGAGGGGACAAGCACTGGAGCTGGGCAGCAGCTCTTGCTCCTGGCCAATTCTGGGTGCCAAGGGCTCCACCACCATCCTGCTTGGGAGCAGTCATCCTTGCGCTGTTCCTAAGGCAAGGATGCTAGCAGGAGGACCCATCACTCAGTCACTGAGCAAACAGGCCCTCCACAACGCTCAGTGTCTGACATGGTCCAGATGGAAGGTGGGGAGACCCCTGTCTTTGAACAAATAATGGCAACTATGTATTATTGTTACTATTACATGTCAGACATTGGGCTGAGCACTCAGATGCCCTGTCTCCTTAAATAACTCTCAACAACTCAGTGAGCTATGAGGTTGGAACTCATCTCCCATCTTACAGAAGAGGAGACAGAGGGTCAGAGCAGTAAAGCTGTTTGTTCGTGGCTGCTCTGTAGTGGGGTGGCTGTGGCACTGATCTGCCTACTTAACAGATACAGGGATGAAGGTAACACAGGTGGAGACACTACCCAAGTTTTCCTGCACTAGAGGGGGACTGAGGCAGGTTATCTATCTACGTTGTGAGGTCGTCTTATCTGAATTTTTTTTAAGGCTTTAGAACTTAATCTCAACATATGAAAAGAGCCCACTAAGCCTCTCTTTTAATGCGTCACTTCTCTGTTCTAACCTTTTGTAACTTCCCACTCGCAATAAACTCAAAACTCCTTGATGAGGCATCCAGAACCTTCCTCCTGACGCCTGATGCTTTAGGCCTGCTTTTGCTCCCTGCAGTATCCCCGGTGCCAACCACAGTGCCTCTGATGATAAGGCCCTCAATAAATGTTTGCTGAATGAATGTATGAACAATTGACCACATTCGAATCAGAAGATAAAGCCAGTAGCAACGTGTGACTTCAGTAGACTATTGAGTTGGTCCACCAATTAGTCTAGTCTAGACCTTCCTTCCACCCAGCCCTGGTGCTGAAAGCTGTCAGGCCATGGAAAAATAAGAAACCAGAGGAAGATAGGAAATGCTACCAGCCCACCCTGTGTCTGCAGCTCTGCTCGCCCCACCATCAGATGCATCATCAGCCTGACATTGACAAATGTGAAGGATGGAGAAAATTTTACAGGCTGTTAAAAAAATGTTTGCTGCCTGACAGGTTTTTTGAATCTCTCTGCCAAGCTGATTTATTTTACAAATTTACAATGGGCCTATCAATCACTCTGGGTTATTTTGTTTCTTCTGCAGCCGAAGGTAAAAATCTAAATCACCCACCAAGACCCCTATAAAATAATACTAAGTCCCTTCCCAGGCAACTGTGCCAGCAATTCAAGACAGTTTCTGGCAAGGCCAAGCCCAGATTTACTCGTGGCCCGAACCCTGGGCTGACCACAAGAGGGAGCAAGTGGATCTCTCAAAGAGCACAGAGCCTCCAGATTCAGGCCTGAAAGAGTGAACTAAGATATACATCCTGCCAGGCAAAGCCAAGCCTTCCTGGCTCCTATATAATCTGCTCCCTTTAGCACTGGCCACAACTGTAGTTAAATATTTCTCTGCTTTCTACCAGTTCTTCTCCACTGGACACTCAGAGCCTAGAGAGCAGGGACAATGTCAGTTTTGTCCACTGCTGTATCGTCAGAGTCTGATACAGTGCCTTGCTTCCAGTAGGTACTTAATAAATATTTGCTGGGGAGAAATATGATCCAGGGCCCTTTGAGATTTTGAGACTAAGTTATTGAAAGCAAAGGGACAGTCAATTTGAGATCAGAGAGCAGATGGTAAAGCCAGAAATTCTGTGTCATTTAACAGACTCTGCTGTATTCTACCCTGGCCAATATTATGCATCAGCCATGCGACGATGTGACCTCAAAGAGTGAATGTTTTCCTTGGCAGTGTTAATAGAGGTAGCAAGTCCAGAAGAAAGGAGGTGAAGTTTCTGCTCTGTTCTGCTGCTCAGGTCATACTTGTTGCATCCAGTTCAAAAATCTGGGACTTGATACATTCAGGAGAAGGTCCACAAATAGGAGAGTATCCAGAGGGGAGACATCAGGATGGTGGGCAGGAAGTGGGGAGGGAGACCACCAGGTATCAAGAACATGGCAAGAAGCCAAGTCTTCTTAGCTGGATGAGAAAAGATGCAAAGGGGACACAGCAGCTGTCCTCAACTCTCTGAAGCCCTGTTGTGAGGACAAGCGGTGTGCTTTGCTTTCAGTGGCTTTAGAGAACAAAATAAGGACCAGTGTGTGTGTTGGGAGAGGGTAGTAGTCACGGCTCACATCCATGGAGCGCTCGCTCTGCAGCCAGCAGGTGCAGTGGTACATGCATCATCTCGTTAAGTCCTCGTAACTCTACCAAGTGGGGACTACTGTCCCAGTTTTATAGATTGGAAAACTGAGACCCAGAGAGTCACTTGTCCAAAGCCAGAAGGCTAGTCAGTGGCAGCACCAGGATTTGAGCCACATTTCATTCTAGAGCCTGTATCCATGTGCTGCATGCTTCCAGGGAGGCAGAGCGAGGCCCTGGGTGAAGACGTTATTTCTCATCCTGAGCTCCATTCACGATGGCACAGGATGCTTGGCGCAGAGGCGGTCCTCGGCAGCGGGTTGGCGCCTGTGACCAACAACTATAGTAATCAACAGCCAACACTGACAAGTGCTAAGTGCTCTTGAACTTGATTCAACAAATATGACCTGAGTGGCAGAACGGAGCAGGATGTTCACCTCCGTTGTTCTGGACCTTCTACCTCTATTAATGCTGCCAAGCACTTTTCATGTAGTAAATGGATTAATCCTCACCGCAGCCCTGGGTGGTAGGTTCTATCATCACCTCCATTTACCATTTAGGAAACTGAGGCACAGAGTGGTTATGCCACTCAGCAAGAGGTCACAGTTGAAAAGTGGAGGTGTAAGGATTCAAACCCAGGCAGTCTGACTCCAAGGCCCTCGCACTTAGCAGCCAGAATGGATTCCTATGGGAGACAGAGGCAACAACTGGGCCCCAGCATCTCTCTTGGGCTGGGCTGCCTCTACTGGGGCTTGGAGCCACCTGGAACACCCCAAACTGGTCCGACAGGAGTCTGGATCTGGGGGGAGTCTCATTACAAGGGGCCCAGGCAGGGAGACATGCCTGGGGGTAGGTGTGGCCCCAAGGCCTGTCCTTTCCTGGTCCCATCCCAGGGGGCCCAGCCTCTCCTCTTTGGCTCCTGCAGCTCCTGCTCCGTCCTCTCCCGTCTCCCCAGCCCCTTCCTGCTCCTTCATCCACGGCCTGCTTTGTTGCCAGAGTCAGGAAGGAGATATTTTTCATGCTTTGCCTTTTTTCCCCTGTTCTGCTCTCCTGTGGCCAAGACAGAGATTTATTCCTAGCCTGACGCTCGTGACATTCTGAGTGGGGAGGGTTCAGGGAGGTGCTGATGGGCCCATAATGGATAGGGCCGCCTCTCCCCTGGGGCCCATCCAGGCCCAAACCCCATCCATCAGGAGCGGCTCTGTGCCAAGGTCGGCGGCACTAACGAGGCCAGGCCAGCCGCTCCCTCTTGGGACCTCCCCAATTGCATCACGCAGGCTCCAGCTTGGGCTTCTGATTTTTCTAGAGCTGGACCTTGCCCGAATTGGTGGGCAATGCTCTGAGCCCTTCTGGGTGCCAGCGTAGGGGTCGGCTCAGTGCCTGGCATGGCCATGGGCCTCTTCTTGCCTCTGGAGCCTCCAGCTCTCGATATAATTAAAGAGGCTGTGGGGGCACGGTTGGTTCTGCTGCTCCAGTGACACGGCAGCCTCCATGGGGCACAGAGGAGCAGGCACTTTTGTGAGCCAGCCCTTGTTGGTGCTCATGAAGAACCACTCTCCAAGCCTGACACATCACCCACATCCCACTGTTGTGAAGGACCCAGCAAGCGGGACTATCCATAGAGTGAGCCTGCAGCACCTAGGACCAGTTGGCTCAGCCAGGGATGAGCTGGAGGCAGGCTGGCTGGCTCAGTTCCTTTGGAGACCAGATGGAGGCAGTCATTCATGCTGGACTGCCCCAGCACCATGGGCACTTGTTTGTATTCATAATAATACCAGCTTCCCTTTTTTTAGCTCCTATATAAGGGGCCAAGGATCCCTGGTGGCACAGTGGTTGAGCACTTGGCTGCTAACTAAAAAGTCAGGGTTTGAACTCACCAGCTGCTCCACAGGAGGAAAATGTGGCAGTCTGCTTCTGTAAAGATTACAGCCTTGGAAACCATATGGGACGGTTCTACTCTGTCCTATAGGGTCGCTAAGAGTCAGAATTGACTCAAAAGCAACGGAATGTATGGGGCCAAGCACCATGCTGGGTGCTTCACGTACATCATCTCACAAGATCCTCACGTGAGTGACTCTTTTACATAGTGACTCTTGTCCCCATTTTACAGATGAGGAAACTGAGGCCCAGAGACAGTTGTCTAGGATCACACAGCTGAAAAGTAGTTGGTCACAGCCCACGTTTATTACCTCTGTTCTATGCTGTGTGGTCATTTAGAGCCCATCCTGTGCCGGGCATTATGCCAGGAGTTAGGGATACAGAGAGGCAAAAATACACAAAACAAAACAGGCAACAAATGGATAAACGAGCAGTGCAGTGTGCTAAGTGCTACAGGAGTCTGTGTGGGTACTGTTCCTGGATGAGCAGAGGAGGGCCACAGAGGAGGGCATAAGGGGGACTTTGTGGGGCTTCGGTGACCTGACTCTGACCCCCGCCATGACAAACTTCCTTCAGCTCTCTGAAGCCCCGTCTCCTCCCATGCTTTCTCCTGCTTCTGGCCTTACACTTGCTTTTCCCTCTGCCAAGACACTCTTCCCCTACTTTGTCTGGCTGAGGTCCCTCCATCCTTCAGGTTACCTTGTGTAGTCACTGCCTACTGACCTGCCCATTTCCCTCAGTGGAACAGAGTCCCGTCTGCTTTTTTGCTCATTGTTGTATCCCAGTGCCTAGCAGGTGCCTGGCGCATAGTTGGTGCTCAGTAAATGCTTGTTGACTGACTGCATGGGAGAAAATAGCTTGATTGCAGTCCATCCCCAACATTGGGAACAGCTGATATTCTAATGCCACGAACAGGAGATGACCACTCTTTCCCGGGCTAACTCTTGTCGGGCCCAGAGCTCCAGCTTTAGGGGTGCTGACATCTTCATTGAGTTTCCTGGGGCTGGCACAACATATTATCACAATCTGGTGGCTTAAACAACAGAACTTTATTTTCTCACAGCTCTGGAAGCCAGAAGTCTGAAATCAAGGCTAATCCTTCCTTGCCTCTTCCAGCTTTTGGGGGCTCCTGGGGTTCCTTGGCTTGTGGCTGCATCAATCCAGTCTCTGCCTCAGTCTTCACATGCACCTTCACCCTCTTCTTTTATAAGGACATTTGTCATTGAATTCAGGGTCCCCACAAATAACTCAGGATTATCTCATCTCAAAGTCCTTCACTGAATTACACCCGCCAAGACCCTTCCTTTATCCAAATAAGGCCACATTCACGGATTCCAGGTGTTAGGACTTGCACGTAACATATGGAGGCCACCATTCAACCCATGACAATCATCAAAGCATCTTAGCACAAAGACAGAAAGTTCTGCATTTTAGATATCACTGGGTTATGAGAAAACTATCTTTAGAAGTATTATTATTATTAACTACATGTGGAATCATGTTACATTAAAAAAAAAAAAACAAAAACCCAACCCATTGCTGTCAAGTTGATTCCGACTCACAGCAACCCTCTAGGACAGAGCTGAACTGCCCCATAGGGTTGCCAAGGAGCGGCTGGTGGATTCAAACTGCCGACCTTTTGGTTAGCAGCCGAGCTCTTAACCAGCGTGCCACCATGGCTCCTCTTGTTACATAATGCCTTCTTACGTTTTTGTGAAAAAATATGAAAGTGGTTTGTAATCAATCAAAACTTTTAATTAGCCGGAAGATGATAGGTATAAATGCTTTTCTGGGCAGCAAACATTTTTACCAATCCCTTTGTGTTTATTAGGAAACTTTTCAAAGAAATAGAAAAGTACGGAAGCTCCATAACCAACTCGCATGAACCTACCACTCAGATTTAACAAATGTTAATGCCTGGCTGCATTTGCTTCTGATCTTGATTATTATTATTATTAAAGAAATAAAATACAACAAATACAGTTTGAAGCTGTTTTCCACCCCGTCCTAGCCCCATGGCCCTCCCTCTCTTCCTTGGGGACCAGCCAGAGGCTGGCATATGCACTCTTTCCTCATTTTTTGCTGTATCGTTAGATTTCCATAAATTATATATAATACAGTGAAGCCTGCGAGAGCCGGAACTTGACGGGACTGCCTTGTTTTTCTGGGTCTCGCAAGTTTTCTGCCTTTGACAGGGTGCAGTCTTACCACTTTTCCGTCGCTCATTTTAGTGGACAATGTTTGAGCTTCCCTTCTCTGACAGGTTTCCACCTTGCACGGGTTCCAGCTTTCACAGGTTTTACTGTATATGATAATTTAGAGTGGCTTTGCACTATTATAAATCACCGTGCATGACAACTTGCTTTCTTCATTCACAAGTTTGCACTTGCTGCCCTGGTCACTGTCAGAATAGTCCACCACAGATGTAACCGTCTCCCTATTGTCGGACATCCAGGTTGCTTCTCATTTTCCCTGAAACAAGGCCACAGTGAACACCCCACGCACACCTTGTGAACTGGGTCGACCTCCATAGAAGTGGCACTGCAGGGTTGAAGTGAGGACCTCCTCAACTGATCTTGGATGCCACCGGTTTGTTCCTTTCGGTGCTTACCCCGTCTGCACTCCCATCTCCTCCACCTTTCCTACCTTGTCAGGGTCGCTGACCACAGGTAGCAGTGTGGAGGTGCTCCCCTCTCTGTCTTTCTGGGCAGGCCAATGATGGGCATCCACCGTCAACTTGGAGAAGGGGAAACTGAGGCGCAAAGGAGAGGGACCACCTCCGAGTTACATGTACTTGGCAAAAGCCCAGCCTTCCAACCCCTGTGTAGTGCTCTCTCTACCATCCTCACTGCCTCCCGGCAGGGATGCCCCATCTCATCCCTCCCTTTTTCTCCAGACGCACAGTAGATTCCTGAGTGGTCTCAAGGATATCTCATTCTCAGCCATATCCATTTCAGTTTTGTTGAGAGGGGTTCAAACCACAGCCTGGGGGCAGGGTGGAGGGACATTGAGGGTGGGCAGGGAGGTCCCTGAAGTTTCCAGCACAGGCACTTGAGGTTGGAGGAAGCTTCTGAAAAGCCAGCCCACCTCCAGGGCCCATCCTGCCTGCCTGCTGCTGGGCGCCTGGGTGTAGCGCACTAATTGAATTCACCCTTGTGAAAATGTTAACAAATTGCAAATGACCTCTTAGACAAATTTTAGAAGTCAGGAAATGTGCTGCTAACTAAGCCTCCCTCCTCTGTCAGTAGCTTTTATGTTGGATCCACAAACAATTAAAAAATAACCACGAACCCAAGGGTCCTCTTCTCTAATTGGCTGTCTAAGAGTCCTGCAAGCCAGAGAGGCTGTGCGCCTCAATTACCACCCCTTCCTCCATCCCAGCCTCTGGCCTCATTAGAAAAGAAAGGCCCTCGGGCCAAGGGGGAGCAATTAAGAAAAAGGCAAAGAGGGTGGGTGAGGGGGCTGCCACAGCCCCTGGGCCCCCCGAGCTGACTGGCCAGCCCACCCAAGCTTCCTGCTGGGCAAACAGAGGTGCTGGTGGCAGGTAGGTTGGAAAGGCTCAGAGCTGTAACCGTCAGAGGGTGCCCAGGATCCCAAAAGCCACAATCACCCTTGTTAAAATGCAGATTTCTGGGCCCCTCCCAGGCTTGTCAGAATGTCTGAGGGTGGGGCACAGGTATCTCTGTTTTGAGTAAACTCTGTGGGTGATTCTTAGGTGATTGTTAGTCACACTCAAGATTGAGGATCTCGGGCCTCAACGCAGTGAAGTGGAGGAGAGATGGTATTAAAACACAACTTCTGATTCAGGCCAAGGCTTGTGTTCTTCAGCTCAAGGGCAGTTGGATCTGAGCGTCACTGTCCTTCCCAAGGCCACAGTAGGGCTTCTGTGGGACCTCGGCACTTTCGCCTTTGTGGGCCCCTTCCTCCGTAAAAAACCAAACCAAACCCTAGTTTGGTGAGTAGCGTCTAGAGTCTTAAAAGCTTGTGAGCAGCCATCTAAGATATAACTATTGGTCTCCACTTGTCTGGAGCAAAAGTGAAAGACGGAAACCAAAGACAAAGGAGAAAACTTGTCCACAGGACTAACAGCTCACATGAACTACGGTCTCTTCTAATGTGAGACCGGAACTAGATGGTGCTCGGCTACCACTACTAACCGTTCTGACCAGGGACGCAATAGAAGGTCCTGGATAGAAGGGGAGAAAAATGTAGAACAAAATTCAAATTCCTAAAAAAGGCCAGACCTACTGGACCGATAGAGACTCGAGGAACCCCCGAGACTATCACCCTATGATAACCTTTGTACTTTAAATTGAAGCTATTTCTGCAGGTTACCTCTCCGCCAAATAGATTGGCCTATAAAATAAACAATATCATCTGTGAGTGATATGCCCCCTTAAACAATCAACTATACGAGACCCAACGGTCGAGATTTTCCCAAAAGCAAAGATGAGAAGGCAAGGAGGGGAAGGGAAGCTAGATCAATGGAAACAGAACAAACAGAATAGAAATAATGAGAATGCTGACACATTGTGAAAATTGTAACCAATGTCACAGAACAGTTTGTATTAAAATTGTTGAATGGGAACCTAATTTGCTGTGTAAACTTTCACCTAAAACACAATGAAATATTTTAAAAAATTTTAAATAATATTTTATGACTGTGCTGGTATAAGGACATATAGTCTAAACTGGATGCTATTTATTTTTCTTCTGATTTTCAAAGAAATTAAAACATTTTCACTGGCCCCTAAAAATGTCTTTGAGCCCAGGCGTTGTGCCTCCTGGACCTGAAGGATGAGTACGCCCTACTTCTTCCCTTCAGGCCTCATCACTCCCCTCCTCCTGTAAGGGAGTTTCCTGTCTTCTTTCACTGTGCACCCAAAGGGAGCAGAGATAAGGCAGAGGAAGGATAGAAAGCTGACTCTGAATCTCAAGGGCTCCAGAGTTTGCAGGCTCTCCCACTTCTATGCTGAGGTCCTTTGAGCACGGCACTTCATCTCCATGGGTCTCTGTTTCTCCATCTATAAACCAGATTGATAACTGCCTCTGCTTTTGTCAGAAAAAATGGCTCGAGTTCATAAGTGAACAGTTTTCTGAGCTCTAGGGAAGACAGAGAGATACAAAGTGTTTTTGTTGTTTAAGAGGCATTGAGCAGGCATTACAGATTCACAGGTTACAGAGGCCTGGCAGGTTAAAGGGTGAAGCTGGCCCTGTGTAAGGCAATAGGGAACGGTGGGGACTGCTCCAAACTTGAGCACGTTCCAGGTATAAAGGTAGCAGCTCCAGCCAATTGTCAACACTTAAGAGTCAGGACCCAGTGTTACCAGATAATCTAATGTTCCATTAAAAAAAAAACTAGACATTTGGATTTTTATATGAATTCTTCTGATTTTTAAAAATACTGGTAATATAAGAGTTGTTTTTTTTTTTTAATACTACAGGCCAGATGTGGCCTAGAGTTTGTTATTCGCAACTGCTTTAGTGCAGTATTTGCTAAATATTGATCCTGAGCAAGTTATTTAACCTCGTTGAACTCCAATGTCCTTATCAATAAAATGGGAGAGAACATAATAACAGTTCTTATAAGGATGAAATGAAATGGTCTCTGGCACATGGGTGCAGTGCAGGAGAGAGGTGGGTGTGATCATAAAAGGGCAACACCAGGGATCTTTGTAATGATGGAACCATTCTGTATTTGGACTATGGTGGTGGATACACAAACCTGCATGTGCTAAAATTGCATAGAAACACAAACGTGCGCGCGCGCACGCGCGCGCGCGCGTCAAGTAAAACTGGGGGAAATTTGAATAAGATTGATGGACTGTACCAATATCAATATCCTGACTGTGATATTGCGCTATAGTTTTGCAAGATGTTACCATTGGGAGAAACTAGGTAAAGTATACATGGGATATCTCTGTATTATTTCTTAAAGCTTTATGTGACTCTACAATTATCTCAATAAAAATTTCAATTAAAATGAAGCAAGTAAACAAACAAAAAAAAGGATGTAGCTGGTGGCTCTGGTACCATGTGGGCAGTGTTCAGTAGAATCACTTGTTAGAAAAAAACAGCTGCACAAACTTTAGGCACAAGTGAAACTCCCTCCCCCGCTAAAAAAAAAATCCCTTGCAGTCAAATCGATTCAAACTCATGGCGATCGCATGTGTTACAGAATAGAACTGGTCCATAGGGTTTTCTTGCTGTAATCTTTACGGAAACAGATTACCAGGCCTTTCTTCCTTGGCACCGCTGGGTAAGTTTGAACCTTCAACCTTTAGGTTAGTAGTAGAGCGCAAGCCATTTGCACCACGAGTGTTGGGTAAATAGTTGTTGAAGTCACTTGACAGACGAGACCATTCATGAAGCTTACAGGTGGTGAGGAAAGAGGAAGGTGCCCCCAGCCCTGAAGCACACTGCCCTCTGCTGTCCAGCAGTGGGCATACTCAGAAGCTGCACCTGATGCTTAGCAATACCTCCAGGGGGTGGAAAAGAAGTCAGGTCTCCTTAGGTGGTACCACTGATGGGTGTCACTTGTGGTGCAATTTTGATTTAGAACCACTGAGAGAAGCCCAGCCCACCAGCCCTTCCACCCCTCCAAATCCCCACCCTCCATGGTCTAACACTGTTTGGAATTTCACATGTAGCCAAGGAGGTGTGGCCCATCTGGGAGACCACAGTCCACTCCTCCCGCCCCCGTGGCGGGGAGAGTAACGGCGCCAAAGCCTCTCCCGTCCCCTGGGAGCAGCAGGCCCATGGCATATTAGAGATGGATTTTAATTTTATTTTAACAAAATAGCTGTCTCTGCTGGAAGAAGCATCAAGAGCTAAATAAGGACCCGTCTTGAGCGGAATCACGTTGAACAGACCTCTGTGCTGTCATTGATTTTCCAGGAAGAAAAAAATTGCCTCTGGCTACTAAACCAAATTAGTAGTCACTGATGACCAATTATTTCAGCCCGCTGTGAACGGAGAGCCGCACTAAAATCCGGTTTGTCAGACCCAAGGCTCCCTTCTCAAACACCTTTCAACAAATGTGCTCCTAAAGTCCCTCAGAAGGTTCCTCCAGCCTCCTCTCTTCTGGCAAGTTCTCCAGCTCCACAAAGTTTTAATGAGCAGCAAACATGGAGATGGCCGCCATGAAAGGGCCCCCCCTAATCTCCACAGAGCGCTCTTTGGCAGAGAGGAGCCGAGCCGGCAAATCAGAGCTGTCAGCCCCCATCCACCCGCACGCACAAAGTGTCAGCCTAATGTTTGCAGATAATAATTTCCGTTTCCCTCGCACGTCCCCCGTGCCTTCATTGGAGATCAACCCCTGGTCTGGGGTATCAATCGCAAAGCAGCCAAGATGGATCTGCTGGAACTAATTTGAAGTTTCTTGGAGGCCTACCCTGCGTAGGAGCTGATCTCGTTTCATTTGGTTCCCCCGTCTTTGCTTTATTAGACTTAGTTTTGACACAGTTTTGTTGTTAGTGGGAGCACCAGGGTGGTGAGGAACTTTTCCGAGAGGTTCCTGCCAGGTTATCAGCAAATAATTTGTCAAAGCTCTTTGCGGTAACCCCGCCATGACTGACGGACGCTGCTTGGGTGCCCACAGGCAAACACAAAGTCCAGCTTTAGAAATGGCATAAACAGCACCACAGAAGGCCTCCCGGTCTAAGTGTGAGGGTCTGAGGCCCTCAGGATTGGGCCCCAGCAGGGAGCCAAGGGAGCCCCTGGGTGGTGTAAATGGTTAATGTGCTCCATTGCTAAATGAGAGGCTGGAGGTTCAAGTCCACCTAGAGGTGCCTCAGAAGAAAGGCCTGGCAACCTACTTCCAGAAAATCAGCCATTGAGAACCCTATGGTTCATAGTAGTTCTACCCCGACACATATGGGGCCCCATGAGTCAGAGTTGACTCGATAGCAGCTGGTTGTCTGTTAAGGGATCAGGATAAATCGAACTTCTTTGTGCAGGGGCATCACTGTAGCAGAAGTCCAGGGGAAAAATTATAGAAAAAGCACAACTTACCTCAACTGTCCAGGCACAAAGTAGGCCCAATGGTGGGACCCACTGACTTCACACCTGGCCAAGGATGGTTTGATCGTTCAGATCCAAATAGGGAATCTCAGTGCACAGCCTAACGGTTAAGAGCAAGAATCCTTAGAGTCAATCTGGATTCGGATCCTGCTGCCTGGCTACTCTGCGTCCATGTGCAAAAACCACGGGCAAGCAGCTTGCTTTCTCTGAGCATCAGTTTCTCCATATGAAAGTGGGAGGGTTCATCCTCACTTTCAGAATTGCGAGGAATCAGTGAGATTACAGGCAGAGTGTTCAAAAGCAGACTTGGTGTAGCAAGTGCTCATTAAAATGGGAGTTATTTTTATTTTTATATTGTACTTCAGGTGAAGTTTTACCGAACAAAGAGTTTCTCATGAAACAGTAGTACACATATTGTTTTATGACATTGGTTAACAACCCCGTGACATGTCAATCCTCTCCCTTCTCGACCTTTTTTTTTTTTTGGTGAAAATACACATAGCCAAAGATACACCATTTCAAAAATTTCTACATGCACAGTTCAGTGACATCAGCTACGCTCTTCCAATTGTGCTGCTGTTCTCACTTTAGATGAAGGTTTACAGAACAAAATAGTTTCTCATTAAACAGTTAGTACACATGTTGCCCTATGACAATGGTTAACAACCTCACAACACATCAACACTATCCTTACTCAACGTTGGGTTCCCTATCACCAGCTTTCCTGTCCCCTTCTGCCTTCTAGTCCTTGTCCCTGGACTGCTATGCCTCATTAGTCCCAAAATGGGAGTTATTTTTAAATCACTGTTGTAGTTTGTCATACTGTGCTGACTTGCAGTTGCTATGATGCTGGAAGCTATGCTGCTGCTGTTTCAAATACCAGCAGGGTCACCCATGGTGGACAGGTTTCAGTGGAGCTTCCAGACTAAGACAGACTAGGAAGAAAGGCCTGGTGACTTATTTCCAAAAATCAGCAATGAAAACCCTATGGATCACAACAGAATATTGTCCAATATAGTGCTGGAAGATGAGCCCCCTAGGCTGAAAGGCACTCAAATTATACAGTGGCCACAGCAATGGACTTGAGCACACCAAGGATCATGAAGATCCCAGGTGCAGGCCTGGGAAACATTTTTTGTTCTGATGTGGACTTGGCCTAAGTCATTCTGACTTCCTTGCCCAGGGGCTCCTCTCCAGACGTCTGTGCGCAGCCAGCTCTCCGCGCCTCTCTCCAGGCTCTGAAGAGCCATCAAGGTCTGGATGGTTCATCAGACCTGCTTTGGAGCAGCCCTAACCCCACATGTCCAACCCCAGTGCTCTTTGGGGACCCTTCTGGAACATCACATGGAAGTATAGACTTTTGCAAGCCTGAACTACTTTGGAACATTGTTTTGAAGATTTACAGTGAATGGGTCTGAGAAGCACAGATTTTGCTGGATAGGGTCTCAGAGGGCTCCTTGCCCACCTCCTCCTGGGCTTCAGGTACTCCTCTCAGTCATTCTCAGGGAGGGGCCTCTTCCAGTGTTGCCTGTCCTGGCCAGGCCTTCTGCTCTGGGGACTGCCCCTGCTGCCCCATTTTGACAAAGAGGATCTGACATGCTAACCTTCATGGTTGTGCCCCCATGAAGAGATGGAGAGAGAGAGGAGGGAATCAAGAGGCAAAGTGGCTTGTCCTCCGGTGTCTACCCCCTTTCTGCAGGACATCAGGGCTTCCCTACCACCATACTCCCCAAGGAAAAGCTTATTCATTCTGAAGATGCCTGTCCTGGGGCATTACAGTGGAGGAGGTCAGCTGTCTGAGGAAAAGGCTCCCAGAGTCACTTAGCATCTTTGCATAGCGCCTCTTCCGTGCAGGCCTGGAAATTCCCAATGAACAAGAGACAAGATCCTTGTTCTACGGAGCTCAGAGCCCAGTGGGGAGGATGGACAAGGAGCCAGTGGTTGTACATAATTTGAAAAATACCTTCTTACGTGCAAAGTGCGGGGAAGGTGAAGTCAGCAGAGCTAAAGGAGGTCTCAGGGGGGTGAGAGTGGGGGTAAAGGAGGTGTCAGGGCAGAAGTGGGGGCGTTTCATTTAAACTGGGATCTGAAGGATCTGATGGATTGAGTCAGGTGAAGAGGACCCCAGGAGGCAGAGGTGGAGGGCAGTGAGCTCCAGGGGCTCGGTTGGGGTTGGTGTGTGGGCTGGGAGCATCCTGGCACCCCCTGGTCTGGGAGAAGGCAGGAGAGAGCATGGGCCAGCAGGGATTGTGGAGGGGCTTTGAAAATTGTGCACTACATCCTAAGGGCAATGGGAAGTGACTGGCCGGTGTTAGAAAAGACAGGGTCAGATTTGCATTTTTAAAAAGGTCTCTGCTCCTGTGTGTGTGTGCAGGGTAGGGGTAAGGTGGGAGTTATTGCAGGGTCTGGTGACAGAGCACAGAGTGACAGTGTCTTGGAAAGACCGGGGTCCTACATGAAAGTAGCCAGGCCTCCTGGCTTCAGGGCTCTGTCTGCAGTTGGCTTGCTGGATGGCCCTGTTCAGCCTTATCTGCCTTGCCCTTTGTGAAAATTGATTTGAATTCTCTCAACTAGAGACATTGTAGCTCGAGGCATGAGAGTCCAGGCTTTACAGCTGAAGCATGCTTTGTGACCGTGGGCAAGCCATTTGACCTCTCTGGGCTTCCGCCTCTCCACCTACACCTTCCCTATCCTCATTTAGCGAGGATAAATAATTAAGATCTTATATGTGAATCCCTTTAGCTCCTCCAAAAAAAAAAGCTACAATAAGGATGGCTATAATTGTTACCACAGGGGCTCTCAGCCTCTGGCAAAAATCATTCATTTTTGGATGGAAAAATGCTTTTTTTTTTACAACAAAGAACTACATTTATATTTTAAAAAATATTGGACACGTTTTAAGGTAGAAGCAAAAAATAGCTGTGGAAGAAAATAGGAAAAAATGCGCTTAAAGATGCATCCAGGGAATCCCTAGGTGGCACAGATGGTTAAGTGCTTGACTACTAGCCGAAAGGTTGGTGGTTCGAAGCCACCCAGAGGCGCCGTGGAAGACAGGCCTGGCAATCTGCTTCCAAAAGGTCACAGACTTGAAAACCCTTTGGAACAGTTTTACTCTGCATACGTGGGGTCGTCACGAGTCGGGAGCGACTAATGGCGACTGACAGCGATAACAAAGAAGCATCCTAGAAGGGTCAAAAAACAAAACAAAAACCAAAACTCTGCTGTTGAGTTGATTCCGATTCACAGCGACCCTATAGGACAGAGTAGCACTGCCTCATAGGGTTTCCAAGGAGCGGTTGGTGGATTTGAACGCCGACTTTCTGGTTAGCAGCCAAGCTCTTAACCACTGTGCCAAGGGTCAAGCACACGGGAAAGGCTAAACATTCCCAAGCCGTAACAGTGCAGGGCTGGGCTCTTACCCAGGCCCTCCACGGTATCAGGGCTTCTGTCCCCGTGGCCCCAGGAAGGCCTGGTCACCTTTGGCTGTTTGTGGTGAAAAACCAACCAGGAGAGAGGTAGGATGTTCAATGCCAGTCTGTGCATGGAAGTGGGGACAAGTGTCCTGCGCCAGGTCTGGGAGCCTGGATCTATCACCCCGTCTCTGGCTGTGTGGCCTCCAACAAGTCACACAACCTCTTGGGCCCAGGTTTCTTTTTTTTGCTTTATTTGACGCACAAGAGTCATATAAAACTACGTATGGTTTATACCATATTCAGTAGAGTTACCAGGGACTGTGGGGAGGAGGGGCAGCCCCTGCTGCCATCTAGTCAATTCTGACTCACAGTGACCCTATAGTACAGAGTAGAACTGCCACATAGGATTTCCAAAGCTGTTGGTAATCTTTATGGAAGCAGACTGCCACATCTTTTCTCTCAAAGGGTTTGAACTGCAGACCTTTCAGTTAGCAGCTGAGAGCTTGAACCACTGTGCACCCAGGGCTCTTTGGGAGAAGGGGATCGGGGAGTTATTTCTTAACCGGCACTGAGTTTCTGGCTGGAGTGATGAAAACGTTTTGGAAATGGATAGTGGTGGTGGTTGTACAACATGGTAGATGTAACTATTATCACTGAATTGTAGGCTTAAAAATGGTTAAAAAGTTTTTATTTTGAAAAAAAAATTATAGATTCACAAGAAGTTGTAAAAATAGTACAAAGAGATTCAGTATGCCCTTCACCCAGTGTACCCCAATAACATTTTATATAACTTGTAGTACAATATCAAAAGTTTTTAAAAATGACATTGGTATAATCCATAGATCTTATTCAGATTTTACCAGTTTTACATGTACTCGTGTGTGTGTGTGTGTGTGTGTGTAGTTCTAAGCTGTTGTATCACATATGTAGATTCATGTAACCAAAACCACACTCAAGATATAAAACAGTGTCATCACCAAAAAATTTCCTTCATGCTACCCCATAGGGACAGACACCACCACCCCCACAATTCCCTAATTCCTGGTAAATTTTGAAAATGGTAATACATAGAATCATACAGTATGTAACTTTTCTTTTAATGTAACTTAGTTTTTTAGTGCTGCTGCAATAGAAATACCACAGTTGGATGGCTTTAAAGAACAGAAATTAATTTCTCACAGTTTGGGAGGCTAGAAGCCCAAATTCATGGCACTGGCTATAGGGGAAGGCTCTCTCGCTCTCTGTTGACTCTGGGGGAATCTTTGTCTCAGCTTCTTTAGGCCCAGAATTCCTCAGTTCCTTGGAGATCTTCACCTCACGTAGCATCTATCTTTCCCCTTCTGTGCTTGACCATCTCTGTGTCTATACATCTCTTCATATCACTTAGAAGTGAATAGATTTAGGATCCACCCTACACTAACATGGCCTCATTAACGTAACAAAGAAAACCCTAGTCCCAACCTGGATTACATCCACAGATATAGGGGTTAGGATTCCAACACGTATTTTGAGGGGATACGATTCAATCCATAACAGTAACCTTTTGAGATTGTTTTCTTTTCACTCAGCATAACAGACTTGAGATCCATTCAAGTTTTTGTGTGTATCATGGTTTGTTCCTTTTCATTGCTAAGTAGTATTCCATGGTATGGATGTGCCAGTTTGTTTAACCATTCTCTCTTTGAAGATCATTTTCTGTTTGGGGTTATAACAAATAAAGCTGCTATGAACATGCATACATAGGTTTTTATGTGGACATAAGCTTTCATTTCTCTGGGATAAATGACCAGGAGTGCAATTGCTTAGTTGTTTTTTTTTTTTAAGAAACTGCCAGACTATTTTCCAGAATGTTGTTGTTGTTGTTGTTAGGTGGTGTCGAGCCAGTTCCGGCTCATAGCAACCCTACGTTCAACAGAACGAAACACTGCCTGGTCCAGTGCCATTCTCACAATCGTTGTTACACTTGAGCCCATTGCTGCAGCCACTGTGTCAATCCATCTCGTTGAGAGTCTTCCTCTTTTTCACTGACCCTCTACTTTACCAAGCATGATGTCCTTCTCCAGGGACTGATCCCTCCTGATAACATGTCCAAAGTAATGTGAAATGTAATCTCACCATCCTCGCTTCTAAGGAGCATTCTGGCTGTACTTCTTCCAAGACAGATTTGTTTGTTCTTTTGGCAGGCCATGGTATATTCAATATTCTTTACCAACGCTGTAATTCAAAGGTGTCAATTCTCCCTTATTGATTGTTCAGCTTTCATGTGCGTATGAGGCAATTGAAAACACCATGGCTCGGGTCAGGCGCACCTTAGTCTTCAAGGTGACATCTTTGCTTTTTAACACTTTAAAGAGGTCTTTTACAGCCGATTTGCCCAATGCAATACGTCTTTTGATTTCTTGACTACTGCTTCCATGGGTGTTGGTTGTGGATCCAAGGAAAAATGAAATCCTTGACAACTTCAATCTTTTCTCTGTTTATCATGGTGTTGCTTATTGGTCCAGTTGTGAGGATTTTTATTTTCTTTATGTTGAGGGTGGAATAGTTGTACCATTTTACATTCCCAGAAGTAACGTATGAGAGATCCAGTTGCAGTCTCCCCAGCATTTAATATTATCATTATTTCTTATTTTAGCCATTCTGATAGGTGTATGGTGATACCTCATCATGGTCTTAATTTGCATTTTCCTAATGGCTAGTGATGTTGAATATTTTTTTCATGTGCTTGTTTGTCATCAATATATCCTCTTTGGTGAAATATCTCTTCATATCTTTTGCTTATATTCTAATTGGATTGTTGGATTTTTAGTGGTGAGTTTTGAGAGTTCCTTATATATTCTATATATGAGTCTTTTGTCAGATATGTGGTTTGCAAACATCTTCTCCCAGTATGCATCTTGTGTTTTCATCGTATTAAGAGGATCTTTTGTGGAGAAAAAGTTTTTAATTTTGCTGAAATCTGATTTTTTTTTTTTTTCTTTTATGGATTATGCTTTTGGTGTCATGTCTAAGAACTCCTCATCCAGCCCTTGGGTCCCAAAGATTTTCTCCTATGTTTTCTTTAAAAAAAGTTTTATAGTTTTACATTCTGCAGTTAAATCCATGATCCATTTAGAGTTAATGCTCTTATTTCTCTTATAATGTGTGAGGCTTAGGTCAAAGTTCATTCCCCCCCCTCCATGGATATCCATAGGATCGCTATGAGTCAGAACCAACTCGACAACGCTTACAACAACAACATGGGTATCTAATTGCTCCAGTATCATTTGTTGAAAAGATTACCTGTCCTCCATCGAATTGCAATTTCCATGAGTTTACCTAGTTTAACTTATTATAACTTATATATAGCTTAATTTACAATGCCCTGAATTATGAAAAGTATATCTCCTAAAAATTTGCCTAATCTTTCTTTTTCTCTGTCTCTTTCTCTTCCTCTATCCCTTCCTGTGCTCTTTCAACAACAAATCATTACTGAGCTAGGCATTTTGCCAGTTCACACCAGATACAAACCATTCCTGCCCTGGTAGCATTGACATTCAAAGAAGGACCCAATCGTAAACCAGTAAATGAATGAAATGAAGGGGAGTGCTCCTGCCTGGGACATGGATGTGAAGCAAATAAACTGGGCGATGAGATGGAGAGCGCCTAGAGAGCTGTGTTAGGCTGGGCTGGTCAGGGACAAGCCCCCCTGGAGGAGGGGACATAGCAGCTAAGACCTGTAGACAAAGGTTAAGCCAAGCATGCGTCGAAAGGGAGGAAGAGGATTTCAGGCAGAGGGTGCAATGGAAAGAAGGAAGCAGTGAGGGCCGGGGCCAGTGTCAAGGAGGAGTTTGGAGAGGGAGGCAGGAGCCACATCTGGAAGGGCCTGGTGGGCCATAGCAAGGAGTCTGGGTCTTGTCTAAGAAATGGGGGACCATTGTGGGTGATTTAAGCAGGGAGTGATTTGATGCGATTTACGTTCTGGGTTTTTCCCTTTGTCAGACCAGCTTCTCCACCGTTTTATTCAGTTTAATGATCCAGAGCAGAAATAGGCAAGACCTGCTGGATTTCCTTCTGGCAACAAGGACTCGGGCTGTTGTGACTTGTGCAAGGTTTGTCAGTCGGTTCTCGTGCTCCAAGCCCCTCCCTACCTCTCTCCCAGTACTAAGAACTGCCGTCCAGAGCAGGACACCATGGCGGTCAGCAGAGGCTGCAGGAGGGCATAAAGGTAGGTAGGCTGGTGGTGATGTATGCAGCGGGGGCTGCCGGCTTTCCGTTGTGAATGGCCTCCTGGGGTAGATATTGCGAGATTACGCATCTAGTGCCATTAGAAAACATGGCTATAAATTAGGCTGCTCAGAAGCATAGAGTGTGTAATAAGTAATAAAAGCACCACAGGGGTAAAAGAACCAGAAAACAAAGAGCCCCTGTTTGTAGATGCGCTTCAGGCTGCTCTGTAAAGAGACCTCTGAGCGCAAGTAGCATTTCAAAGCTGCCTCCTCTCAACTAGAGTCCGGGGGAAATCTGCAAGACCACACATTGGAAGAGGCGAGTCCCCGTTAGGGGTGAGGCAGACTGTACCCAGAGCATAGATGGGGTGGGAGAGTGACGAAGGTTCAGGGTCCAGTCCAGCTCTGTGTCTGACTCAGAGGCCCCAACAGCCAGTGGAGTTAGGCTGGGTAAAATGAACCATAGGGAATGGTGAGGACTGGGACTAAAGGAGGCAGTTGATTCTCAGCTCCAGCCAATTATGCATACACATGTTGTCAGAGCTTCCAAATTTTCAAGAAAATCTAGAAAGTTGAATGTTTATGTAATGTTTCAGCACTGACAGCAATTTCAAAGTGCCCACTGTGCAGGCCAAACAAAACACAAAGCTGAAGGCTCCCGGTTTGCCGTCTCTGGTCCTCAGTTGGATGATCTTGGGGCAATCACCTTTCCACTTGGTACCTCCATTTCCTCATTTCCTTGTCTGTGAAATAAGGGCACTGGGAAAGATCAGAGGTTCTGGACCTTTCCTGGGACACTTGTGCCTTTGAAAATCTGATAAAGGTTGTGGATCCTCTCCCCAGATAAAATGTCCTTGCATACCTGCTCACAAATGATTGGCTGAAACTAGAAGAGATCCAGGGGGCTAAGAGGGCTGGGGTGAGGTTACCTCTAAGGCATTAAGACTCGAAATGTGGTCCCTGGATGTGGCACCCCAGGTTCACCTCAGACAGACCGAACCAGAACCTGCCTTTAATAAATCCCCAGAGATTCCTGTGCATCTAGCAGTTTGGGAAGTGCCGCTCTAAGGTTCCTCCAGCTATAAAGGACTCGTGATTCTTAGTCACCATGCCCAGCGCTCATTTGGACAACAGTTTATAACAGTGTTTTCAACTATGTGGGCTGAAGACGTCCTGTGTATTAGTTTCCTCAGGCTGCTGTAAAAAATTGCCACAAACTAGGTGGCTTCAAACAACATGGATTTATGCTCTCACCGTTCTGGAGGACGGAAGTCTGAAATCAACGTGTCAGTAGGGCCATGCTCCCTCGGAAGGCTCGAGCAGAGAATCCTTCCTTGTCTCTTCCAGCTTCTGATGGCTCCAGTGTTTCTTAGTGTTCTCTTTTGCCTCTTATGAAGACACTTGTCATTATATTTAAGGACCACCCAAATGATCCAGGATAAGCTCATCTCAAGATCCTTAATGACATCTGCAAAGACTGTTTTTCCAAATAAGTTCACATTCACAGG
Organism: Dugong dugon; assembly: GCA_030035585.1. Lineage (NCBI taxonomy): Eukaryota > Metazoa > Chordata > Mammalia > Sirenia > Dugongidae > Dugong > Dugong dugon. The sequence continues at coordinate 77,203,496 of CM057471.1, forward strand.
TTCCAGGGGTTAGGACATGGACATATTTTTTGGGGGGCCCCCACTCAACCTACTTTACCCTGCATCAGAACTACTTCCTATATTTGCTGAAAGTTCTATTTCTTGGGCTCCACTCCCAGACTTCCCAATTCAAGACTTCTGGGGACCCCCAGACACCCTTTTAACTCAGCACTGAAGTCACTCCTGAGGTTCACCCTTCAGCCAAAGATTAAACAGGTCTATAGGGCCAACGGAAATCCTGGTGGTGTAGTGGTTAAGAGCTGCGGCTGCTAACCGAAAGGTCGGCAGTTCGAATCCAGCAGGCGCTCCTTGGAAACCCTATGAGGCAGTTCTACCCTGTCCTTTAAGGTTGCTATGAGTCAGAATTGACTCGATGGCAATGGGTTTTTTGTTTTGTTTTGTTTATAGGGCCAACAATAACACATGTGAGGGACGTGATTCATAGTTCAATCATGAATACGAGACTAATGGGCACGTCAGCCCCAAATCACGGAAAAAACAAAAACCTCTGGGGATGGGGCCCAGGTGGTTCTTATGTACTGTAAAATCTCAGAACCTCTGGCCCAAACAAATACGGAAATAATCAGCTCAGATTTGAGCTGGGTGGTAGAGAAGGTAGGTAGGACTGTTCATGATCAAAAGAAAGACTAGAAAGAAGTGAATGGGAAAACAATGAGCTTTTGTAAAAATGGCATGGGTGCAGTGTCTGACCTCCTCTAACTTCACAAGGGGGAAGGAGAATCACCATCAACAGTCCAAGGCTGATTCCTATGAGGTGGGGGTCAGACATGCCTCCTCTCTAGGCCATCTTTACTAATTCTGACACAAACCATCCCTCCCACAGCACTCTGCTTCTCTGCTGGGTTCGATAACTCATTGCAATGGCCACACAGAACTCACAGACAATACTCATGACTAGGGGGTTTATTAGGGAAGTAACAGGTTACAATTCAGGTTCAGGATTGCTCAGGATACAGTTCTTCCATCAGGACAGCCTTTTCCCAGCCATGCTCTCAGCCATACCTCTCTGGCCCTCAGCCTCTGCCCTGCCTGGGCACGTGTTACAAAGCTCTTCTAGCTCCGCTGATAAGTGCCCAGAGACACCCTACTCCGCCAGCAAGGCTCCTGCCCAAAGGCACTCAGCTTTCTCGCTCCGTGGGTTGGGAAGCCCACTACACCGTCTCCTGCCGGTCTCTCCTGGCTTGGTGGTGGGCTTCTCTCCTTCTCGCCTCTGGGATGGCTCATTTCAAACCCAGCGAGATGGTAAAACTGACCAGTCCTCTTGGGGGGTGTCTTAGTCATCTAGTGTTGCTCCAACAGAAATACTACGAGTGGGTGGTTTTAACAAAGAGAAGTTCATTCTCTCACAGTCCAGTAGGCTACAAGTCCAAATTCAGGGCATCAGCTCCAGGGGAACGCTTTCTCTCTCTGTCAGCTCTGGAGGAAGGTCCTGTGATCAGTCTTCCTTTGGTCTGGGAGCATCTCAGCGCAGGAGCCTCAGGTCCAAAGGACGCACTCTGCTCCTGGCACTGCTTTCTTGGTGGTATGAGGTTCCCATGTGTCTCTGCTCGCTTCTCTCTTTTATATCTCAAAAGAGATTGGATTAAGACACTATCTAATCTAGTAAACCTCATCAGTGTAACCTCATCACAGTGATAGAATTTACAGCACCTAAGGAGATCACATATAATCTCATCATAGTGATAGAGTTTACAACACATAAGGAAATCACATCAGATTACACAATCATACAATACTGGGAATCATGACCCAGCCAAGCTGACAGATATTTTTGGGGGACACAACTCAATCCATGACAGGGGGCCACAATTACCCTATTGGCACAGTCCTACCCAATCACTTGGGTGGGAATTACAAGACCACGGCGAGAAAGGCCACACAAAATCGATCCATCATGTCGCAGCTTTACTCACTGTTTTTTTTTTCTTTTTAGTATGAAAAATTTCAAACATGCATAAAAGTATAGCAAAAAACAAATAACCCTATCAAAAATGGGCAAGGACTTGAATAGACATTTCACCAAAGAGAATACAGAAATGGCCAAGAAGCACATGAAAAGATGCTCAATGTCATTAGTTGTTAATAACAACAACAACAAAAACCCCAAACCCATCGCTGTTGAGTTGATTCAGCCTCATAGTGACCCTATAGGACAGAGTAGAATTGCCCCATAGAGTTCCCAAGGAGCAGCTAGTGGATTTGAACTGCCGAATTTTTGATTAGCAGACAAGCTCTTAACCACTGAGCCACCAGAGCTCCATTAGTCATTAAGGAAGAAAAAACAAAAACAAAAACCCAAACCCATTGTTGTCGAGTCGATTAGGGAAATGCAAATCAAAATCACAATGAGATACTATTTGACCTCTACTAAGAAGTCTGTGATTAAAAAAAAAAAAAAAAAGGAAACAACAGGCATTGGTGAGGATGTGGAGAAATTTGAAACCTTACCCATTGCTGATGGGACTGTAAAATGACACATCACTGTGGAAAACAGTTTTGAGGTTCCTCAAAAAGTTAAATAGAATTATCATTCGATCCAGCACTTCCACTCCTAAGTACATACCCAAAAGAATTGAAAGCGGGAACACAAAGCGATACATATACACCAATGTTTATTGTAGCACTGTTCACAAGAGCCAAAAAAATGGAAACAGCCTAAATGTCCATCTAAAGATGAATGGATAAAATACAGTATATACATACAATGAAATATTACTCAGCCATAAAGAGAAATGAAGTCCTGATACATGCTGCAACAGGAATGAACCTTGAAAACACTCTGCTGAGTGTTACAAGCCATCACAAAAGGACAGATATTGTACGGCCTCACTTATATGAAATAGGCAAATATATAGGGACCAAAGGAGCCCTGATGGTGCACTATGAGTTGGAATCTACTTGATGGCAACAGGGGTTTTATAGAAACCAAAGTTTATTAGTGGTTACCAGGGGAAGGAGGGAAGGAGAAAGAAGGAGTCATTGCTTAGGGGGGCACTGAATTTTTGCTAATGGTGGTAGAATAATTTGGAAAAAGATAGTGGTAATGGTTGCACAATAGGACGAATGTAATCAATGTCACTGAATTGTACATGTAAACATTGTTGAATTGGCAAATATTTTTGTTACATATATTTTTACCGTAATAAAAAAGTATAGCAAATAGTATAATACACTTCCCTGATCACCCAGCTTCAATAGTTATCAATATAGTCTGCCATTCTTGTTTCATTGTTTTATTTTATTTTATTGTATTTCAGTTTTTGCTGCACTTTTTAAAAAGTAAATTCTAAACAACTGGAAACCGTGGTGGTGCAGTGGTTAAGAGTTCGGCTGCTCAGCAAAAGGTCGGCAGTTCAAATCCACCAGGTGCTCCTTGGAAACCCTAGGGACAGTTCTACTCTGTCCTATAGGGTTGCTATGAGTCAGAATCGACTCGATGGCAACAGGTCTGGGGTTTTGTTTTTTTCTAAACAACATATTATTTTACCTATAAACCCTTCAGTATATGTTTCTAACAGATGAAGACCTAAACAAATAGCCACAATACCATTATCCCATGTAACACAATTAACGGTATTTCCTCAGTGGCTTCTAAAACTCAGCGCGTGTTCCATTTTCCCTAGTTGTGTAAAAAAGTTCCTTTCCACTTTTAATCTATATCACTTCCCTTTTTTCCCAATATCATTTGTTTCTTGAAATGACTGAGTCATTCGGTCAGTCCTGTGCTGTGGCATTTTCTCATGTTTTCCTTGTTTTTAATGACCTTGATAGTTTTGAGGAGTACTGGTCAGGTGCTTGTAGGATATCCCCCTAGTAGAATCTTTTTGGCGTTTTCCTCATGATAAGACTGGGATTATGGGTTTTTGAGAGGAAGATCGCAGAAATAAAGTGCCACTTTCATCACATCATATCAAGGGTACCTGCTATCAATGTGACTTATCACTGTTGATGTTGACCTCGATCACCTGGCTGAGGTAGTGTTTGCCAGGTTTCTCCACTGTAAAGTTACTCCCTCACTGCTTTTCCATACTCTTTGGAAAGAAGTCACTATGCACAACCCACATTTAAGGAGTGTGAGGTTATGCTCCAACTCCTTGAGGATGGAATATCTACAAAAATTATTGGGAATTCTTCTACCCCATTTATTAATTTATCTAATCACTTGCTTACACCAGTATGGACTCATGGATATTTATTTTCTATTTTGCGTTATAATCCAATACTACTTAATGTTGTTGCTCAAATTGTTTCAGCTTTGACCATTGGGAGCTCTTTCAGTTGCCTCCTGTGCTACTTGGTGAGGCATCTTTTCAGATCTTTTGCCCACTTTTTTTTTTTTTATATCAGCTTGTTTGCTTTCTTATCGTTGAGTTTTAAAAGTTCTTTGCATATTTTGCATACAGGATCTTTATGAGAAGTGTGGCTTGCAGATATTTTTTCCCAGTCAGTGGCTTATCTTTTGTTTCTCCTAACAGTATCTTTCACAGGTTACAAGTTTTTAATTTTAATAAAATATTTGGTAGGTGCTGCTGCATCCTTCCTATTGCATCACTCTGGCACAATGTCTTTCACACTTTCAGTGATGCTAAGATTGTTCAGTTCAACTGCTGTCAGCCTCATCCATCCATTGTAAAGTTCCCCATCAACCTTCCACCGCATCATTTTAGCCGTCGTTGATGAGCATTGTCTAGATCCATTATTTCACTAGAGGTTGCAAAATAGGGATTTTTTTCCCCATTTAGTTTTATCATTCCTCCTGCATTTATTGGCACTGTTTCTTCTGTAAAGAACTTTCCTCCATCATCTATTTGGCTACCCTGAAATGCAGTTGCAGTGCAGTGAATTAACAGGGCCTTTCTAGCCATAGTCTTTGTGACTCCTACACAATGATTGGGTGAGACTATGCAAATAAGGTGTTTGTGGCCCACCAAGGGGATTGGACAGCCTGCTAAAAATGCAAATAAGGTGCATGGAACCCTTGTGGGGGTGGGTCCATGAAAATAAGGTGTATGGAACCCTAATGAGGGGATGGGTCAGTTTTGTCATCCTGCTAAGCTTAAAAAGAGAGCCAATCCCAGAGCAGAGAAGGGACCTCAATATTATCAAGAAAGAGGAGCCAGAAGTGGAGTGCATCCTTTGGACCCGGTGTCCCTCTGCTGAGAACCGCCTAGACCCTGGAGACAGAAAGGAGAGCTGTAACACTGAGAAAGCACAAGATGGCGAGAAGCAGTGGCAAGCATGGCAGAGAAACAATAGCAGCAGAACAGTGGTGAGCTGGATGTGGTTACAGTGGGCATGCTGACCCATGGAGCGAAAGACCTGAATGCCTCTGGGCAGGAGGCTTCTTGGCAGAGTTGGGTGCCTTCGGGTACTTATCAGCAAAGCTGAAGAGTTTTGTAACACTTGCCTGAGCAAGACAGAGACCAGGCCGAAAGGAGCCTGTCCTGAAGGGGCCAAGAGGAGTCTGCCCTCAGGAGGCCCAAGAGGAGCCTGGAGGCCAAGCACAAGGGGCCAGGCCCAAGCAGGGCTCAGCAGCAGAGGCCTGCCTACAGGCATAACCAGAGAAGAAGCTGTCCTGGTCAAAGAACTGTATCCTGAGTTGCACCTGTTACTTCCCTAATAAACCCCGTAACTGTGAGTATGGTCTGTGAGTTCTGTGTGACCATTGCAACGATTTATCAAACCCAGCAGAGAAGTAGAGTGTTCTGTGGGAAGGACAGCTGGTAACATAATTGGTAAAAAGGTTGGAGGGTGGAAGTATGTCTGACCTCTGCTTCATAGGAATCAGCTTTGGGCTGATATTGATACTGATTCTCCTCCCTCCTCCTCTGTGTGTGTGTGTGTGTGTGTGTGTGTGTGTGTGTGATATTTCAATCTATGGCAGTCATTTTTCTTCTCAATGCTCAAATTGTCCCATCTTTGGATAGTGGGAGCCCCTTTAGGTTGGCCCTGTATCCTATTGCCATGACCTCTAGTAGCCTCTGTGACTTCCTTGCTTCTGGCAAAGAGGACTTCCAGGCACAGGGGATCAGGTATTTCTTCACTGAGCCCTGGTTCCTTTTAGTAGCGAATGGCACTTAGAGACCACAGTCTGGGCAGTAGGGGTGCTCATTGCTGCTTGATTGTGATTGCTTCTAGACCTTTTTAGTGGACAGAGATAGGAAACATATTTTTTAGAAAGGGGGAAATGCATGAGTTCATGATGAATTTACAATGTAAATTAAAGATTAAAGTTAAAAAAAATTTTTTACGCCTATTATTTTATCTGTGTGTTTCTTTTTTCTTATGCTGAAAATACTGTGTCCTAGTGGCATTTACATAATTCCTAATTTGTTTTTACTCTCTCTATATAAGCTCTTGGCTACTAACCTAAAGGGTGGCGTTTGAATCCCCCCAGCAATGCCACAGAGGGAAGGCCTGGCAATCTACTTTTATACGATTACAGCCATTGAAAACCTTATGGAGTGTAGCTCTATTCTGAAACAAGTAGGGTCACCGTCAGTCAGAATTGACTCAACAGCAATGAGTTTGGTTTTGGTTTGGTATATATAATAGTTTCAAAATAAGTTATACACTAGCAATGTGAAATCTGAAAGGAAAATTAGGGAAATGATTCCATCTACAGTAGCATCTAGGAGAATAAAATACCTAGGAATAAATGTAACCAGGGACGTGAAGGACTTTGTAAAAATGGTGTGGTGGGGATGTCGTCTGAACTTCTCTAAGTTCACAAGAGGGAAGGAGATTCAAGGGTGGCATCAACAGCCCAAGGCTGATTCCTATGAAGCAGAGGTCAGACATACCTCCTCTCTCCAACCTTTTTAGCAATTCTAACACTCATCATCCCTCCCACGGCACTCTCTACTTCTCTGCTGGGTCCAATAATTGGTTGCAGTGTCCACACAGAACTCACAGACAATACTCATGATTATGGGGTTTATGAGGGAAGTAGCAGGTTAAAATTCAGGATCAAAAAAGACTCAAGAAAGAGTTTGTCAATCAGGACAGAGTCTTCTCAGCTGTGCCCGCAGGCACGCCTCTCTGTCTGGCCTTTGGCCCCTCAGCCCCTTGATCCTTTGGCCCCTTGGCCTGTTGACCCCTTAGCCTGGCCTCTGCCCTGCTCGGGCAAGTGTTACAAATCTCTTTAGCTCTGCCAATAAGTGCCCAGAGGGACCCCACTTCACCAGGAAGCTTCCTGCCTGAAGGCACTGAGCTCTGTCACTCCATGGATTGGCATATCCACTGAAGTCACCTTGCTCCACAGGCCGGGAAGCCCACTATGCTGTCTCACGCTGGTCTCCTGGTTCTGCTGCTGCCGGTTCTCTGCCATGCTTGCTACCACTTTTTGCCGTCTTGCACCATGTCCAGTGTTACAGTTCTCTGCCTCATGGGTCTAGGAGATTCTCCACGCAGGGATCTCAGGTCCATATGATGTACTCCACTCCTAGCTCCTCTTCTTGGTGGTAGTGGGCCCTCGCTTTTCTCTCCTTTTACCTCTTGTAAGATAAAAGGTGTGTCTCAACTAAGGGAGTGATTTTAATAAGGGTAGAAAGTGTGGTGACTGGGGTAAAGGTGGTGACTTGAGTCACACCCTTTAGTAAGGCAGTGACTCAAGATACATCCCACCCTAATCTTGCCTCATTAACATAACAGACAACTCACTCCCAAATGGGACCATAACCACAGCCATAGAGGCTAGGATTTAGAACACATCACAAAAAGGGGAATAATTATGTCAATCACAAAATGGAGGATGACTACATCATTGCATAACTGCCACATTATATCATTACATAACTGCCAAACCATTGAAAATCATGGCCAGCCAAGGTGACATATAACCTTAACCATCACATGTTCCATATGCCTTATTTACATAGTCCCACCCAATCATGGTGTGGAAGTCACAAAGACTATAGCTAGAAGGACCATATTAAGTAATTCACTGCACCACAGACTTACACAATGAAAATTACAAAACACTGCTGAAGGAAATTAAAGAAGACTTAAATAAATGGAAAGATGTTCCATGTTTATAGATTGGAAGACTTACAGTGGTTAAGATGTCAGTACTACCCAAAGTGATCTATAGATTCAGTGCAATCCAAAATTCCAGCAGCCTTCTCTATAGAAATGGAAAAAACCAATCTTCAACTTTATATGGAATGGCAAGAGGACTCATAGCTAAAGCAGTGTTGAAAGAGAAGAACAAAGTAGGAGGACTCACACTTCCTGATTTTAAAACATATTATACAGCTATAGTAATCAAAACAGCCTGGTACTGGTATAACAATAGACATATGTATAGACCAATGGGATAGAACCGAGAGTCCAGAAATAAACCCACACATCTGTGAGCAACTTATTTTTGACAAATGTGCTAAGACCATTCGATGCGGAAAGAAGAGTCTCTTAATAAATAAACTAAAACCCATTGCCATCGAGTTGATTCTGACTCTTAGTGACCCTATAGGACAGGTAGAATTGCCCCATAGGGTTTTCAAGGCTGTAATCTTTATGGAAGCAGATTGCTACCTACTTCTCTCGCAGAGTGGCTAGTGGGTTTGTACCAGTGACCTTTCAGTTAGCAGTTGGGTGCTTAACCATTGCACCACCAGGGCTCCTTATTCAATAAACAGTGTTGGGAAAGTTTGATTTCCACATGCAGAAAAATTAAATAAGACCCATGCCCCACACTATACACAAAAACAAATTCAAAACAGATTACTTCTTCCTTATGAATTTGGATGCCCTTTATTTCTTTTTCTTGCCTTACTGCTCTGGCTAGGACCTCCAGTACAAGGTTAAATAAGAGTGGTGATAAAGGGCATCCTTGTCTGGTTCCTGTTCTCAAGGGGAATGCTTTCAGACTCTCTGTTTAGGGTGATGTTGGCTGTTGACTTTGTATAAATGCCCTTTTTTTGTCAAGGAATTTCCCTTCTATTCCTATTTTGCTATGAGTTTTTATCAAGAATGGGTGCTGGACTTTGTCAAATGCCTTTTCTGCATCGATTGATAAGATCATGTGGTTCTTATCTTTTGTTTTATTTATGTGATGGATTACATTGATTGTTTTTCTAATGTTGAACCATCCCTGCATACCTGGTATAAATCCCACTTGGTCATGGTGAATTATTTTTTTTTTATATGTTTTTGAATTCTATTAGCTAGAATTTTGTTGAGGATGTTTGCGTCTATGTTCATGAGGGATATTGGTCTGTAATTTTCTTTTTTGTGGTGTCTTTACCTGGTTTTGGTAACACAGTTATGCTGGCTTCATAAAATGACTTCAGGAGTATTCCATCCTTTTCTATGCTCTGAAATACCTTTAGTAGTACTGGTGTTAACTCTTCTCTGAAAGTTTGGTAGAATTCTCCAGTGAAGCCATCAGGGCCAGGGCTTTTTTTTTGTTGGGTGTTTTTTTTTTTTTAATTACCTCTTCAACCTCTTCTTTTATTATAGGTTTATTTAATTGTTCTACCTCTGTTTGTGTTAGTTTAGGTAGGTAGTGTGTTTCTAGAAATTCATCTATTTCCTCTAGGTTTTCAAATTTGTTGGAGTACAATTTTTCACAGTATTCTGTTATGATTCTTTTAATTTCAGTTGGGTCTGTTGTGATATTGCTCTTCTCATTTCTTATTCCAGCTATTTGCTTCCTCTCCTGTTTTTCTTTTGTCAGTTTGGCCAATGGTTTATCAATTTGGTTGATCTTTTCAAAGAACAAGCTTTTGGTCTTGTTAACTCTTTCAATTGTTTTTCTATTCTCTATTTCATTTATTTCTGCTCTAATTTTTATTATTTCCTTTATCCTGGTGTCTGACGGCTTCTTTTGCTGCTCTCTTTCTATTTGTTTGAATTGTAGGGTTAATGTTTTGATTTTGGCCCTTTCTTGTTTTTGGATGTGTACATTTATTGCTATAAATTGACCTCTGAGCACTGCTTTTTCTGTGTCCCAAAGGTTCTGGTAAGATGTGTTTTCATTCTCATTTGATTCTATGAATTTATTTATTCTGTCCTTGATTTCTCCTATAACCCAGTAGTTTTTGAGCAAGGTGTTGTTCGGTTTTCATGTATTTGATTTTTTTCCGTTGCTTTTTCTGTTATTGATTTCTAGTTTTATGGCTTTATGCTCCGAAAAGATGCTTTGTAATATTTCGATGTTTTGGATTCTGTTAAGGCTTGTTTTGTGGCCTAATATATGGTCCATTCTGGAGAATGTTCCACGTGTGTTGGAAAAGAAAGTATACTTGGCTGCTGTTGGGTGGAGTGTTCGGTATGTATCTATGAGATCAAGTTGGTTGATTGTGGCATTTAGATCTTCCGTGTCTTTATTGAGCTGTTTTCTGGATGTGCTGTCCTTCAGTGAAAGTGGTGTGTTGAGGTCTCCTACTACTATTGTGAGGCTATTTCTCTTTTCAATGCTGTTAGAGTTTGTTTTATGTATTTTGAAGCCCTGTCATTGGGTGTGTATATATTTATTATGGTTATGTCCTCCTGGTGTATTGACCCTTTAATCATTATATAGTGTCCTTCCTTATGCTTTGTGGTGGATTTTGCTTTAAAGTCTATTTTGTCAGAGATTAATATTGCCACTTCTGCACTTTTTTGATTGTTGTTTGCTTGATATATTTTTTTTCCATCCTTTGAGTTCTAGTTTGTTTGTGTCTTTGAGTCTAAGGGTGTCTCTTTTAGTCAGCATATAGATGGATTGTGTTTTTTTAATCCATTCTGCCACTCTCTGTCTCTTTATTGGTGCAGTTAGTCCATTTACTTGTGTAATTATTGATAGGTATGAGTTTAGTGCTGTCATTTTGATTTTTGTGTGTGTGTGTGTGGTGTTGACAGTTTCTTTGTTCCACTTAATTTTCTGTGCTGAGTTGTTTCTCTTTATGTATTTTATTTTCATCTTTTTCATTGCTGTTGATTTTGTATTTGCTAAGTCTTTATGTTTTTCTTCTTTTTTATTTTGATGTGTAGATTTGTTAGTTTCCTTTGTGGTTACCTTAAACTTTACCTCTGTTTTTCTAAGTTTAAACCAATCTTTTATTTCTTGTTATCACCTTAACTTCCTCTCCATATGAAAGTTCTATGACTTCACTATTTAGTCCCTCTTTTTTGTTTTACCGTTGTCATCTTTTACATATTGGCATCTCTGTTTCCCTGTTTTCAGTGTTTTAGCATTGACTTATTTTTGTGACTTCCCTATCTGGATTGATATCTGGTTGCTCTGTCCTATGTTCTAGTCTTGGGTTGTTATCTGATATTACTGATTCTCTAACCAGAGGATGCCCTTTAGTACTTCTTGTAATTTTGGTTTGGTTTTGACAAATTCCCTTACCTTCTGTTTATCTGGAAATGCCCCAATTTTGCCATCATATTTGAGAGACAGTCTTGCTGGATATACAATTTTTGGGTGGCAATTTTTTTCCTTCAAGGCTTTATGTATGTCATCCCATTGCCTTCTTGCCTGCATGGTTTCTGCTGAGTAGTCCGAGCTTATTGTTACTGACTCTCCTTTGTAGATGACTTTTCATTTATCCCTAGCCACTCTTAAAATTCTCTCTTTGTCTTTGGTTTTGGCAAGTTTGATTATAATACGTCTTGGTGACTTTCTTTTGGGATCTACCCTGTGTGGGGTTCAATGAGCTTCTTGGATAAATATCTTCTCACCTTTCACAATATCAGGGAAGTTTTCTGCCAACAAATCTTCAACAATTCTCTCTGTATTTTCTGTTATCTCCCCATGTTCTGGTATTCCAATCACTCATAGGTTATTCCTCTTGATAGAGTCCCACATAATTCTTAGAGTTTCTTCATTTTTTAAATTTCTTTTATTGATTTTTCCTCAGATTGGTGTCAAGTGCTTTATCTTCAGTCTCACTAATTCTGACTTCCATTGCTTCAATTCTGCTCCTATGACTTTCTATTGAGTTGTCTGATTCTGAAATTTTATTGTTAATCTTTTGGATTTCTATTTGTGGTCTCTCTATGGATTCTAGCAGCCTGTTAAATTTGTCATTCTGCTCTTGTATAGCTTTCCTAAATTCCTCTATTGCTTTGTCTGTGTGTTCCTTGGCTTGGTCTGAGTTTTGACTGATCTCTTTCCTGATCTCTTGAAGAGCTCTGTATATTAATCTTTTGAATTCTACCTCCGGTGATTCTAAGACCTTCTCTTCCTCTGGGAGGTTTCCTGATTCTTTGTCTTGGTCACTTGCTGGAGACATCATGGTCTGCCTCTTTATGTGATTCGATATTGACTGTTGTCTCTGAGCCATCAATAAGTTATTGTATTTATTTACTGTATGTTTGCTTACTGTGTCGTAGCTTCTTGTTTTGTTTTCTTGTGCCCAAATAGGCTGAGTGTGTGAGCTACTTTGGTTACTGGTGTCTTTGAAGCTCTTACGTCCTGTTACCTGGTCTTTAGAGCTGTTACTAGGTGTGTGAGCCCAGGAGTCCATTTACTTTTCTTGTGTGGATTCAACTCAGGTGTTCAGGTCATCAGGCACTGAGTGTGTGGTGCAGGCTCTCACCTACAGTCCTCAATGGACAGGGCTACATAGGGGTGATTAGAGCAGGCACAGGTATCTGGCTGCAGCAGTGGGTTATGTGCTGAGCAAGGTAAAGGGCTGATGACCGTCCCTGAGTGCCTGGGTGGAAGGCGTGTCCCTGTTCCATAGAGCACGTAGGTGGGTGGGTTTTGCAGCTGGACTTTGGGCACCGAGTGCTGCTGGCTGTAAGGACTGGGAGGCATCACTTATTCTTAAACCCCTGTCGTGGGTGGCTAGGTGGAGTGGGTGGAGCCACCAGTCCTCAGGCCCATGATGTGGATAGCTGAGGACCCTGCTTAATGGGCAGGGTGGTGTCAAATGTCATGAATTTGCCACTCCCCCTTAGCTGTTGCAGTTGAAAATAGACTTCAGGTATATACCCTGTTGTACTATGCTAATGAGGGCCTACACTGTTGAACTGGCCCACGTGGGTCTAGGCAGGGGTGAAAGGCATTCAAAGTCCATAGACCCCCTTATGCCTGTGCCTAGGCGAAGGGGCAGTGCCTTCCCCGAGTTCCCAGCTTAGGGGGCGTGGCAATTTTTTAAAGCCACAGGACTGGTTTGGGCAAGGTTAGTCCTGAGCTCTCAGCTTAGGGGAGCTGGTAGTTTTTTTGTTTGTTTGTTTGTTTGTTTGTTCCGTCCCCAAAGCTGGGAGACTGGCTCGGGATTGACAGGTCCCACTTCCTGCCTAGGGGGCGCCGCAACTGCTGAACACTGTCAGCATCGGAGCAGAGCAGGGAGCGGGTAGGTGAGGGAAAGAGAGATACTTCTCCCTTGTGGAAGTCCCAGAGGGGAAAGGGTTATTTTGATCCCGTGAGGTAGGTTAGACGCTTGCACTTAACTTTGGCAGATCCAGCGCCGCTTCTCCCGGCTCTGGAGGCTTGTGCAGTCTTTCCCCTGCTAGGTTTCTCCCAACCTGGTAAAATGGCTCCCAGACATTACTGCTTGCCTCAGCCCACACGCACCAAAGGGTCCAGCCTGCAGGGTGCCGGCTAAGTCAGGTCTGGCACTTCTTCGCCACTTCTGAATGGTCTCTCCCCCCACCTGCTGCTAAGTCCAACTCCTCACCTTTGTCCTTGATGTTCAGGGCTCCTAGACTGTCAGATATAATCAATTCACTTGTTTTTTCGGGTTTTTGTTGTAAGATAGACCAAAAGAAGTGTCTGACTATTCCATCATCTTGGCCTCGCCCCCTCAAAATAGATTAAAGACCTAAATGTGAAAATTAAAACCATAAAATTGTTAGAAGATAATGCAGGGGCAATGCTGTCAGGCCTAGCTTTTAACAATGGATTATCTAATATAATAACAATAGCACAAACAGCAAAAGACAAAATAAATCAGACCTCATAAAAATTAAAAACCCTTCTTCATCAAAAACTTTACCCAAAAAGTGAAGAAATAAGCTACCAACTGGGAGAATATCTTCAGAAACCATATATCTGACAAGAATCTAATAAACAAAATATATATATAAATTTCAACAACTTAACAACAAAAAGACAAATAACCTAATCATAAAATGGGCAAAGGACTTGAATAGACATTTCACCAAAGAGGACATTCAAATGGCCACTAAACACATGAAAAAAACTCAACGTCAGTAACCATCAGAGAGATGCAAATCAAAACCACAGTGAGATACCATTTCACTCCCACTAGCATGGCTAAAATAAAACTTAAAAAAACAGAAAACAACAAATGTTGGCGAGGATGTGGGGAAATTGGAACTCTTATCCATTGCTGATGGGAATGCAAATGGTACAGCTGTTGTAGAAAACAGTTTGGCGGTTTCTCAAAAAACTAAAAATAACACTATCATATGACCCAGCAATTCCACACCTAGGTATATACCCAAAAGACTTGAAAGCAGAGAGTCAAACAGAGATTTTACATTAATGTTCATTGCAGCACTATTCACAATAGCCAAAAGGTGAAAACAATCTAAATGTCCATCAACAGATAAATGGATAAACAAAATGTGGCACATACATACAGTGGAATGCTACTCAGCCAGTAGGAGAAATGAAGTCTTGATACATGCTACAATATGGATGGAGCTTAAAGACATTATGCTGTATGAAATAAGTCAATCACAAAAGGACAAATATTATATTACCTCACTTATATATAAAAAAAGACCCAAACCCACTGCCACTGAGTTGATGCTTACTCAGAGAACCCTATAGGACAGAGTAGAACTGCCCTATAGGGTTTCCAAGGCTGTAAATCTTTATGGAAATAGACTGCCACATCTTTCTCCCTTGGAGTGGCTGGTGGGTTCAAATCACTGACCTTTCGGTTAGTAGCCAAGTGCTTAACCACTGCACCACCAGGGCTTCCTATAAAAAAGACAAGAACAGGCAAATGTATAGAGAACAAAGTTTATTGGTGGTTGCCAGGGGCAGGAGGGAGGGGGAAAGGGGGTTGTTGCTTATGGAGTACAGAATTTCAGTTTACAGTGATAGAAAAATTGCATTGATTAAGGGTATGGTTGCACAGCCAATTAATGTACTTGCTGCCAGTAAGTTGTACACCCGTGAAAAGCTGAATTGGCAAAAGTTATCAAGTGCTGCTAAAATAGAAATACCACAAGTGGATGGCTTTAACAAACCATCCACTTGTATTTCTGTTACACCAGGGGAAGGCTTTCTCTCTCTGTTGGCTCTGGGGTAAGATCCTTGTCATCAATCTTCCCCTGATCTAGGAGCTTCTCAGTGCAGGGACCCCGGGTCCAAAGGACATGCTCTACTCCCTGTTCTTCTTTCTTAGCGGTAGGAAGTCCCTTGATTTCTGCTTGCTTGTTTAATTTCTTTTATATCTCAAGAGATCAACTCAAGATACAACCCAGTCTTGCAGATTGTGTCCTGCCTCATTAACATAACTACCTCTAATCTTGCTCATTAACATCGTAGAGGTTAGGATTTACAACACATAGGATAATTACATCAGGTCACAAAATGGAGGATAATTATATAGTACTGAGGATCATGGCCTAGCCAAGTTGACACATATTTTGGGGGGACACAATTCAATCCCTGACAATATCAGACAATATTCTGTTGTGATGCATACGATTTTCACTGGCTAATTTTCAGAAGTAGATTGCCTTTCTTCCTTTCTTCCTAGTCTGGCTTAGTCTGGAAGCTCCACTGAAACCTGTCTACCATGGGTGACCCTGCTGGTATTTGAAATACTGGTGTCATAGCTTCCAGCATCATAGCAACATGAAAGCCACCACAGTTCAACAAACTGACAGATGGGTAGCGAGTGGACTTTAATAATTGCACCCACTGTAATGTGCTGTTAGGGGGCAGAACATATACAATGCTCAGCACAGGATAAGTGCCCACAAGACTGCAGGCTTCTTGGCTGCAAGATTGTCCCCAGCCCCAGCACCTGATAGACACAAAGTGAGTGTTTGCTGAATGAATTATGCAAGGAATCTGCTCCTTCCATGGCTTTTGCAGGCTAGGGAAGGGTCTTCACAACCCTGGGGAGATATGCTCTGCAGCCCTTAGGTAGGCACCATGTAGGGGAAGGGTGACGCTGGCTTTTCCAAGACCTCAAGCCCTGTCTGGACTTCCCTCTAGGCCTTCGACACCCTTCTTTGATCTGCTGCAGCACCGGTACCAGCAGCTGTGGGTGCAGGAACAAAAGGCTGCCCAGAAAGCCATTAAAATGGAGAAAAAGCACAAGGTAAATGTAGCCATCACTCCTGGGTGGCAAGTTGTTGCGGTGGGAGGGGAGAAAATGGCTGACCCAGGCAAAGCTCTGATTGATATCTGCATATGTTTGTCGTTGGGTGGGGTGAGGAATCAAGTTGCTTATTGCTCTGCTAACCACGCATCAACGAATTTTTAAGTTGGAAAGGATCTTAGCAACTTTCACGTTCAATCCCTTTAAGCCCAGAGTGTGTAAGGGACTGGCCCAGCTCACCAGCAAATTGTTTCTGTGTGCCTCCAAGGCAGGATTAGAACCCAGCTCTCCTGATTCCTGCCTGGGGGTCCTTTCCACCAAACTGCTTTGTGACTTCAAAAAAAAAAAAAAAACAAACCCATTGCCGTCAGGTCGATTTGAACTCGTAGCAACCCTATGGGACAGAGTAGAACTTCCCCATAGGATTTCCAAGGAGTGGCTGGTGTATTCAAACTGCAGGCCTTTTTGGTTAGCAGCCAAGCTCTTAACCACTGGGCCATCCAAACATCTGATTTAAATCTAAAACCGATCTGGTCTAGATGGAAATGTGCCCTGTGCTATCTGTAAAGAACAAGGAAGAGCTAAAAGTGAAAACCCACTTCCAGGAGATTGCTTTAAAGAACACATTCTATTAAACTTTAGGAGTACATTTTGTTAAAATTAATGAAAAGACCCCAGGCTAAACACTTCACGTACAAATATATAAAAACATGGCAATCCCACGTGTATCAGAGTAGAACCGTGTTCTATGGGGTTTTCTTTTCTTTTGTTTTTTTCAATATAATTTTATTTATTTTGTTGTTGTTGAGAATATACACAGCAAAACATACACCAGTTCAACAGTTTCTCCACACACAATTCAGTGACATTGATTTACATTCTTTCAGTTGTGCAACCACTCTTACCCTCCTTTTCTGAGTCATTCCACCTCCATTAACATAAATTCACTGCCCCCTAAGGTTGCTGTCTAATCTTTTGAGTTACTGTTGTCAATTTGATCCCATAGAGAATAGTTCTTAAAAGAGCATAATGCTCAAGGCAGACCTTTTTTACTAGTTAAGCTGAACAGTTCTTTGGTTTTAAGAAGACTTCAAGGGATATTTTTGGTTTAAGGTTTAAAGATTATCTCAGGGCAATAGTTTCGGGAGCTCATCCAACCTTCATGGCTCCAGGAAATCTGGAGTCCATTATAATTTGAAATTCTGTCCTACATTTCCCCCCTTTTGATCAGGATTCTTCTATGGAATCTTTGATCAAAATGTTCAGTAATGGTAGCTGTGCAGCATCCAGTTCTTCTGGTCTCATGGTAAAGGAGGCAGTTGTTCATGGGGGCAATTAGCCACACATTCCATATCCTCCTATTCCTGACTCTCCTTCTTCCTCTGTTGTTCCAGTCTACAGACCAACTGTGTCTTGGATGGCTACCTGTAAGCTTTTAAGATCCCAGGCACTATACATTGAACTAAGAGGTAGAACAGAGGTCTAAACATGTTATTAGGCCAATTAACTAGGATGCCCCATGAAACCATGACCCTAAACCTCCAAACCAAGAAATCAAATCCCATGAGGTTTTCAGTTGTACATAATCAGCCTCAGCAGCTGCTCTTTCCTTCTTTTTTTTGTCTTTGTTGTAAATATATCTATCACACAGCTTTTGCCAATTCAACTTTTTACAGGTGACAGCTATTATAATAATCAGCTGTGCAACCCTATCCTTAATCAACGTGATATTTCCATCACTGTTAACCCCCCTCCCCCTCCCTCCCACCCCTGGTAAACGCCAGTCAACTTTGTTCTCTATACATTTGTCTTTTCATATAAGTAAGGTCATACAGTATTTGTCCTTTTGCAATTGACTTATTTCACTCAGCATATTTTCCAGCTCCATCCATATTGTAGCGTGTATCAAGACTTCATTCCTCCTACTGGCTTAGTAGTATTCCACTGTATGCATGTACTACATTTTGTTTAGCCACTCATCTATTGATAGGCATCTACGTTATTTCCACCTTTCGGCTATTGAGCATCTTAGGGTTTTCAATGGCTGATTTTTTGGAAATAGAACGCCAGGCCTTTCTTCTGAGGCACCTCTGGGTGGATTTGAACCACTAACCTTTCAGTTAGCAGCTACAGCTTAACTGTTTGCACCACCCAGGGACTCTGTACATTATACACATCATCTCATTTATGCTTCCCAAAAGCCTGTGAGGTGGGTGTTATTATCCCTATTTTCCAGGTGTGGAAATCAAGGCTCACAGAACTGGGGCCATGCATGGGGAAATTTGAGCTGAGGCCTGACCAACTTCCAAACCTGTGCTGTCTTCATTGGGCGGACACTGCCAATGACTAAATAATATGAATCATTAGCAACTGGCAGGAAGTCAGCCCAGCAAGATTTTTTACTTGCTAATTTGCATTGCTGTGCATATTTGAAAATACTAAAATGGTACTTCCTTTAAAATATTCCTAAATTCAGACGTTCTGAGAGCTCACATTGGCCTGCTTTCCAGTAGTCCAAACTGATCATCATAAAAATCAGAACTGCTTTGTGTTCACAAAGTGCTTTACAGATTTCACTAAGGGCATGGCTTTAACATCACTGGTTGTTAACCACCACCACAACCACCACCGCCCCTAAGCCACGCTCTGTGCCAAGTACCAGGCTGAGCACACCCCCTGCATTCCTGCGTGTAGTCCTTTCAAAAACTCCATGAGGTCAGTGACACCATCTCAATGTGTTTCATCTTCATTTGGGGAAACTGAGACTCAGAGAGACTAAGTGACTTGCCAAAGGCATCAGAGCCAGGCCTGGGCCCAGGCATGTCCAGCCCCAGAAGCCAGGCTGTTTTGAAGGCCAGGTCCTGTATCCTACTGATTATGGGAAGCCTCAGCAAATCCAGAATTCAACAACACCTGTGATGTTCTAGGGCCAAACTGGGTACCGAAAGAAGCTTAGCAGAATCCTGGTCCCCTCGGTTATAGAGAATCTTCCTGATGGGCTTGTGCTGTGGAAGGGAGGGGCTGAGGGCTCCTCAGGCCTGTGGCTGGGTGCAGAGGCCTTTCCTGCTGTTCTCAGCATCCCTAACCCACACCCACCTCGGCAGTCAGTGAAGTCTGAGGGGCTGGCTCTTTGAAGAGCACAGCATCACAATAACATTTTAAAAGCAGCCCATGACTAGTTTATTCGTTAATGGCTGAAGCAAGAATCAGCTTACGATGGTAATGACCAGTTTCAGAGGGAGCATTGCCATTACAAGCTGTTTTATAGCTCAATATTACAGCCATGTTTTTTAATTAGCAGCTATTTCTTGACAACCGAGAGTGTCCGCAAAGCCATGGAAACCTAAGCCTCCAGGGACCAATTCTCTGACTCTAGAAAATGATCTTGTAGACAGTGTCCCTTCTTTTTCAGCTGAGCATCCCTTAGGCAGCTACTGTGAGTGACTCCATCCCAAACACCCGATTAGGAACTGGTTCTAGCACCAGGCGTGTGACTTTGAGTGAGTCACCCCTGTGTTTGGGTCCCGGTTTCCTCACTGGGCAAATAAAGAGCCCAGATTAAATGAGGGCCTGCTATGCCGGGCCCAGCACATAGCAGGTGCTCAGTAAACACTGTTGAACCAACTAAACATTCTCTTCCTGCTCCTGGATTCTTTGTGGCTGCTAAATTGTCTTACAAATAGTTATGTACCCACCAATTGCTGGGGGACTGTTGTCTGAGGTTGATAAGCAATTTACTGGGGTTGATGAGCTTGTTGGTTTGCAAGGCCAAATTACCACCAACCAAGGGGAAGCCTGTCTCTTCCTCGGGAAGCCCTGGATTTTGGACAGTGATGCCCCAAATGCAATTCTACCCCAAGGCTACCATTTAGTGAGCAATTGTCTTGCACCAGACACTCTGCTCAAAGCTTAACTCACTGAATCCTGCAACAACCCCATATGTTAGGCATCAGTACCCCATTTTCCAGAGGAGGGAACTGAGACTTAGAAAGGGTACGTGACTTGCCCACATCTGTCTAATTCCGAAGCCCAGTTGTACGTTCTATACAACGTATCGGTTACCATGGAATTGACTCCAACTCATGGCAACCCTGTATGTGTCAGAGTAGAACTGTGCTTTTTAACCCCTCACTAGACAGCCTCACTGCTTTAAAAATCTTTTTTTTACCATCCACTCGGCTCAAAGATAAAGTTTCAAAACTCTGTTCTAGAAAGTAGAGAGGATAAACAGATCCAAAGGGCTTGTAAGTTACCCACAGACACATTCAATGAAATTAATATAATGGATTAATAACATTAATCAGTAAAAGGAGTTCAGCTCTCATTTGTTGCCTGTGCCTTCTGCGTGCCTGGTTCCAGGGGAGGTGTTTAATTGTGGGGGTCACTGGAAGTTTATCTGGCTCTGTCCTGACCATCAGAAAAAAGCTGCTTTGAAGGAAAGACCAAACATAACCCAAGTGAAGCTTGGGGCAGATCCAGATTCTGTGGGCCCTGAAATGTATACAATCTGGGGGCCTGATGTAAGAAAAAGTATACAAAAGCGTATTACTGTTACAATTTTTACAAAAACTTAGGGCCATGTGAGCACATGACCAGGGCCCCGCCAGGGCCTTAGGTGGGATCTGTGTGCGTAAGGAGACCCAAAGGTCAAGTAACATCAGCTTCATGGAAAATCCACCTACACACAAAACAAACAGCAAGTAGCACAGCATGTTTGTTGCAAATGTTTATTGAGCTTGGCTCCAGCCAGCAAAGGCTCAACTCAGCTGACAGCCCCTGTCCCCAAGGTGCAGCCACAACAGTCTATGAGAGACAGCGATGGGGCAGGTGGGGAGAGGGGAGGTTCACTGTGTAGGCAGGGGTATGTGGAGGGGTGGGGTCAGAGGGCCTGAGTCCAACCCTCATCCTACTGCTTAAAGCTGTGGGACCTTGGGAAAGTGACCTAACCCCACTGAGCCTTGTTTTTCCCATTTTTAGAATGGGGATAGTATGTAAGGGGTACTGTAAGTACATTATAGAGTCCCTGGGTGGCGCAAATGGTTAAGCGCTTGACTACTAACCAAAAGGTTGGAGATTCAAATCCACCCAGAGGCTCCTCAGAAGAAAGGCTTGGTGATCTGTTTAAAAATCAGCCATTGAAAACCCCATGAAGCCCAGTTCTACTCTGACACACGTGAGGTCTCTATGAGTCAGAATCGACTTGTCGGCAACTGGTACATTACAGAACGTATCTCCAGTGACTAGTGCAGTGTAAAAGCTCAGTAGATGTTAGTTAGTATTATTAGGGATAAGTCCCCAGGTTGCTAGACCTCTCAGCGGGATTCCTGGGGCTGTAATGGCTGTTCCTGTACCCCCACTCTGCCCATGGGACCCACAGGGGTAGGGGACCACAGGAGAGGCTGCGAAGTACAGACTTGCCAGGGTTCATGTCCCAACACTGCCACTTCCAGCTCTGTCTGTGGTCTCAGGCGAGTTCCGCCTTGAGTCCTTGAGTCTCAGGGAATAATAATAACCTACCTCTAGGTATAAACAAGGGTGAACAGCTTACTTGCTAACCTGCCTAGGGATTCTTGAATTTCCACAAAGATCAAAGACATGGGCTAAGGGAGCTTCCCTGTGCATGGAAATCCCTAGGACCCCACCCCAGCTGATTCTGAGATTGGAGGCCTTGGACCACGTGGGCTACACAACTCTAATTATGGACCTGCTGGCATTTGTTAGTGGGCACAGGACAAGCAGTTAATAAGAAGGAGCAGGATGTCCTCCATGACTCTGAAATCCAGTCCTGCAAGAACCCTGTCATAGACTCTGTAATGAGCCCCTAAACCCCTCCCCAAAAAGAAGTCCTCCTGCTCTTGAGGGATAATGAAAATCCACCAAATCATGCATTTCGTCATCTGAACACTGTGGAGTCCACATGACTCACTAGGCAATGTGCTAGCTGCAGGGGAAATTACAAGGATCACTGGGACACCATCCCAGCCTTCAAGACAGCTGTAATCCAGAACTCTGTGTGTTCTAGGGTGGAACCAGAAACCAGAGCAGTGCTCGGGGCCAGGGAAGGAGGCAGAGTGACCCACGGGTCTGCCACACCAAAAATCCCAACTCTCTGCCCTGTATCCCTCCCTCCTAGCATGGACTTCCCCAGGTAACCAGGTAACCCTCTTTACCTTTGCTTTTCTCTGGCCTGCAGGTGATCCTCGGGAAGCTCTATGAGACCCGCAGCTGTCAGCTGAGGAAGTATAAGCCGCCAGTGAAGCTGGATGCGCTCTGGCATATGCCTCACTTCCAGAAGGTCAGAACCCACCTCCATTCTCCCCTTTCTACACCCAGGGCAGAAAGTTGGTGCCTTGCTCAGTCTCTTCCTGCATCTCCATGGTGGAGTTCTGTGGGCTTCTAACCATTCATTCATGGTGACCCCATGTGTGTCAAAGTAGAACTGTCCTCCATAGTGTTTTCAAGGCTGTGGCCTTTTGTAAGCAGTTCGCCATACCTTTCTTCCAAGGCACCACAGGGTGAGTTCAAACCTCCAACTTTTTGGTTAGTAGTTGAGTGCTTAACCATTTGCATCACCTAGGGACTCGGAACCGACATGACAACAAGTGGTTTGCTTGTTTTTGTTTTAACTATCCACTGGCATAACAACAGTAACAGTAATCATAGCAATAGTAATAATTAACATGTTTTGAGTATTTCCTAAGTGCTAGGCACTGAGCTAAGTGTTCCACTTACATTATCTCATTGAATCCTCACTCACTGAGGAGGAGCTGCTGTTACCATCTCCATATACAGACGGGAAACTGGCCCGTAAGATGGCTGGTAAGTGACAGATCCTTGACGGACTGCAGAGCCTGTGTGTATGTCCATCCTGAGAGGACAGTGTCTGGGCCAAACCTCTCTATGGTGATGGGGTTGTCTGGGGCACCAAGTCTGGGGCTGGGAACTTGGGGCTGCACCAATACCAAAACTTCCACAGGATGGTGTCCCCAAGGGGGTAGGAGCATAGTCTACTGGGGACTGACACAGGTATGTGACATGCACCCAGACTGGTCCAGACAAGGACCCAGGGAACCCACCATGCTCCAGCCCCAGACCTGAGCCCATGTTCACACAGCCACGTAGGGGTTCATCTTCAGCATCTTTTAGCCGGGAAAGAACAGTGTAAGAGCCATGGGGCGGGGGGAGAGGGAGCAGGGGAGAGGCACTGTGCGAAGGAAGGGAAGTGGGAGATTTGGGGACTGTGGCTTTAGGATGGGAGGGGGCTGCATGTACCCAACTCAGGCATGGTGAGCCTTTCTATCTGGCCCCAGGGGACACGCCTGGTTGCTGGAAAGACAGCTGCACAAACGTTCCCGGCCAACCCAGGCCCAGTGCTGTGTTGTGTTAAACTGCGATTTAGACAATGAAGGGCCTGGTGCCTTCCTGAGGCTAATAGACTTGAACAAGCTGCTGAGCTTCAAGGGAGAAACCTGCTTCGTGCCCCACCTTGATGTGGCCTCTCATGTCCTGCCCAAGTGGCCGCCATCAGCACATGTCAGTGACCGTTCACCTCGCCGCCTGTCAGACGTCTCGGCTGCCATCTCTGAGCACACGGCGCGTCAAGGGAAGAACATGACCGAATGGTGTTCAGGAGGTGGAGAGAGCCACCGAGATGCGATGCGCCAGAGCCCCTGCTTTGTAGCCCCTCTCACCCGGGCCCTCGAAGCCGCTCATCTCCAGTTTCTCTGTCTCTCTCAATCTCCTGCTTTTCTCACCCTCCCTCCTTCTTCTTCTTTCTCACTCACAGCAGTTGGCTTCCACAGCCTCCTTCCCGCCCCCTCGCTCTGTTGCCTTTTCTCCTCTGCTCCTTCCTCTCTCGTGTTCCCTGATGTTCATGGGGCACAGGCATCCAGGATGCAGCCCGAGGAGGGACCAGGACCCATGGCCCTCATGCCCTCCAAGTGCTCTGCTCTGTGGCTTCGACTCCTGGCCCCACGCAGCCCCTTTATCTCCCATTTAGAACCTACGCATAGCTCTCAAGGCAATGGTCGGAGGAGGACGCAGGCGGTGCTTCTCCCAACAGGGCAAGGAAAGGGGCTTCTCCCCACCCCAGCCCCTCCACCCCCGGGCAACACTGATACTGCTATGCTGGCAGCTCCTTGTCTCACACACCTTTGTAGCCTCCCAGTGCCTGGGCCATAGTATGAGCTCAAATGCGTAAACAAACGAATGAGCTTCTACTTTCAAAAGAGAGGGTTTGACTCACTGCCCATGGGTCTCTCCCAGTCCTTAGACTGTTGTTATAAACAACAATAACAAAACAGTAATGACAACCTTTTATTCAGTGCCAGGTGGAACAAACATGATCATTCCTGTTGGGGCAGGTGAGAGTCAGAGCAGCATGCACCTGCCTCACCCAGGACGTGGCTGGGCCTGGAACCCGGCTTTGTGTGACCGCCAGGCCCAAGCTTGTAGGCACTCCTCACTGTGTATCACAGAATATGAGAAAGAGGGTAAAAATGCAAGCCGCAGTGTGTATAGGGTATTTTTCATCTTTTATGAGGACGTTCACACCTACTTCTCAGGATTCTGTGAGGCAGAGGTGCCACTGTCAACCCTGTCCTATTGACCGAGGGAAACAGGGACTTGTGTGAGACTCCTAGATCAGGGCTTGCCCCCTGGTGCTATCCTGTACAGCCCAACAGAGACCCTTAGGTTCCCAGAGTGCTGCTGTTATAGGCGCAACGCTCACTCCCCTCCCTTCAGGAAACAACACCAATGTATTTATGGAGTCCTTACTATGTGCCAAGCGCTGGACATGCATTGTCTCTTAGGTATGATGGACCCATTCTGCTGATGTAGAAACTGAGGCCCAGAGAAGTGAAGGAATTTGCCTGGTAAGAAAGGGATCCCGGATTCAATCTGGGCTGCCTAACTCCAAGGCTGAGCTGTGATGCCTTGCAAGGACTTCTTCTCTGACCTCCAGCCCCCCACAACAGGCCCCCTTCTTCTCCATTGAGGGGATGTCTTCCCCTTTACGGCACTTTTCAACAGTGCAATTAATTAATTTGTTGTGCAATGAGTTGTTCAATTTCCATCTTCTCTGTAGAACGTGAGCACGCGAACCATGCCTGCTGTGTTCCCCAGAGCCTAGCACGGTGCATGGCACATAGTAGACAGTCAGCAAATGTCTGTGGAATGAATGAATGAATGACCAAGACAGCTCAGAATGGAGGAAGAATTTAAAAGCTATTCACAGACTGGCTGAAAGCCTCCTTCCCAACCTAAAGGCTCCAGCATGCACCACCTCTCCTAGCCACGGACTGGGCCTGTGGTGACTCAGAAGGCCGGGTGCAGCCGGGGTCATTCCTCCCCCACCGGGTCTGCTGCTGGCACCTTGAGCAAAGCCCCAGGAGGGTCTTTGTGCCTCTCGTCCCTGCTGATTGGCCGCCCCGCCCCGCCCCCACCCAGACCCCATTGTGAAGGGAAAAAGCGCTTCCAAAAAAGTTGAACCTGTCACAGTGATGGATAGCCTAAATGGACTCTCCCCGCTCACCAACAGATGTCGATGCTGAACTCTGTCAGAAATAATTAAACACCTTTCACATAGAAAAGCAGCAGGCAGGGGCGTGAGGCCGCTCCTCGGGCTGGGTCAACGCGCGCGGGAGCAAGCTGGCCTTCTGCACCAACTGCACCAGCCACAAGGGGGGTGCTCCGCTAGCCACGAGGGGGGTGCTCCGCGAGGGGCTGCTGAGAGCCCCGCCTGCCGCGGACACTTTGTGGGCACTTAGTTGGGTCATGAGATGCACAGGGACCAAGAAAAGGTGAAGGAAACATCCCTCAGCACAGTTCTTTCTGTCGAGCCTCCTAGCAGCATCCTCCCAGGCAGACTGGGCTTGGAAAGCATCCTCCTTTTCTGGTCTTCGTGACCAGCATCTGCCGTGGAATGGCCAGTGCCTGAGAGGGAGAGAGTGAGGGCGGGTCAGCTGACTGCTGGCAAGTGGCATTCATGCCAGGACATTAACACTGTGCCCCTGACCTGCTGAGAGGCCTGGCCAGTCACTGAATCTCTCTGGGCCTCAGTTTCCTCATCTGAAAAAGGGAATGGGACTACTTTCCTGAAGGTCTCTTCCAGCAGGAAATTCTGTTTCTAAGTTCACTGGTGGTGGAACCATGTAGGTGGGGGAATGGGGACACTTGGAGGGGACACACTCCAAACCCAAGCCCTTCCTCAGAGTGGTTTGGGGACTGGATGTGAACCCATTGTCTCCCAGCCACTGAGTGGAGGAGGCACTGGGCTTTGGGCTGACACCCTCTGTGCAGGGGGCATGGGGGCTCTCTAATGCCTTCACCAGTGTGTGATAGAGTTAAAGGAAAAGGGGAGGTGTCCGAGGGGAGGGAGAGGAGAAGTGGGGTGGTGCTGGGGCACCCAGAGTGTGATTCCAGGGTCGGCCAGACCTGGGTCAAATCCAGACCCTGCCACTCCCTACCTGTCAGGTGACTGTCCTTGAGCCCAGTGGCTTTACCTGAGACCCAGTTTTCTGTAAAATGGGCTAATGCTGATTCCCTGGCAGGGTTACTGGGAGGATTTGATGAGGAGGTGTGCGTGCAAGGTTTAGCAGAGTGTCTGGCCCAGGTTATGCCACTGCCATGACGGTGGTCATGGTGATCTTTCATTCATAAATGTTTTCATTGAGCACCTTTGTGCCAGGCTGTGTTCTTGGCACTGGTGGTATGGTGGTGAACAAGCCACCTTAAGTTTATTACTGCTGCTGCTGTGTTGCTGGTGACTGGTGTGGATAGGGTGCGTGGATGGACAGGTGGCTGCACAGGTGGATGGCTAGACAGGGAACATTTGGAGAAGCTCCACTCCCAGGTATCCAGTGGTCACAGATTTGAAGACACCAACCTTAGCTGGCAGCCCAAGTCTGGGGTATGGGGATGATTCGGCCACATTAACCATAACCACAGCATGGGTTGGCTCCCTGTATTAGCTTCCTAGGGCTGCTGTCATAATGTACCACAAAGTAGGTAGCTTATAAGAACAGACATTTATTGTCTCGAAGTTCTGGAGGGTGGTGTTGTTGTTAGGGGTGGTCGCGTTGGTTCCAACTCATAGCGACCCTATGTACAACAGAACGAAACTGTCTGATCGATCCTGTGCCATCCTCACAATCCTGGCTATGTTTGAGCCCACTGTAGGGTAGGAGTCTGAATTCAGGGTGTTGGTGGGGCCGTCCTCTCTCCAAAGGCTCTAGGGGAGCTTTCTTTCTTGTCTCTCCCAGCTTCTGGTAGCCCCAGGTGTTCTTTAGTTTGTACATGCGTTCTTCACATAGCTGTGCTTCCTCTGTCTGTCTCTCTTCTCATTTACAAGCACATCACTCAGATTGGATTAGGACCCACCCACCCCACTCCTGTTTGACCTTATGTTAACTGATAACATCTTCAAAGACCCTATTTCCAAACAAGGTCATAGTCACAGGTGCCTGGGGTTAGGACTTCGAGATATCTTTCTGGGGGACACAATTCAATCCAAGACACCCACCCTCTTCACATGCCTTTTGCAGAATCCTCCTCAGGGCTCTTTCTAGCAGGTACCCCAGCTTGCCCAGGACAGTCCTAATTTGGGCCTGTTGTCCAGGTGTGATTATTAATAGCGCCCCCTTTTGTTCCAAAAGGACCTGGTCTGAACCACACATTCTGTGGTCACCTAATACTAAGCCATGAAAAGCAGATGGTTTATCTTTCTTTTAAAAAGGACTGAGTCAGAATCAACTCGATGGCAACGGGTTTGGTTTGGTTTTGGTTTAGTGATAACTGCCCAAAGACGAGGGTCGAGTGCTCCTGAAAGCTCACAGCAGTGCCGATGACATGGTGAAAGGATGGGTGCGACTAATGAAGGAATGGCTTAAGTACACGTTGGTAGATTCATACAGCCATTAAGAATAACGACTTTGATCTGCACTTATTAATACTTTAATTACATATTGTTGGGTGGAAAAAGCTAGTTACCTAATAGCCTGTGTTGTGTGACCCTTACTTGCATAAAGCCCACATGTATATCTCTGCACACATCCATGCACGTGGACAGACGCCTGCGAGGAGGGTCTCCCAGATGGTAACAGTGGTGATCTCTGGGGGCAAGAGGTAGGCTGATTTTTACTTTCTCTGATGCTCTTTTGTGAATTGTTTGAATTTTTACCACGAGTACATGTATCTTTTACAAAACTAGTAAGGCTGTTTAAAAAAAACTACAATCTCCTCTGAGGATGGGGATTGCACAGCCTTTCCTGGGTGACTTTTCCCAGGGTTCAAGCCCCATTTCAGCCATTTCTTCCCATTGTCTCACTGAAAGTTCACGTGCTGCTGGCCAAGCCCAGTTTCTTGTGTTCAATTTCCATCAGGCATGAAACTCTGAGGTAAGTGCTGTAGCCCAGCAGTGGAGTCTGCTGACTTCCCAAGTGTGGATCTTTAGGGACAAGTCCATGTTGTAACTGGGGATGCAAAATCCATTTTACAAGGGGTGTTTGCCCAAGTATCTCGCAGTTTCCTGCACACTCCCACCTTCCCTCCCCTCTCCCCCAAGCAGTCCTTGTCTCTCCTCTACAGCCCTGATATCCACCGACATTACATAGTCATTCAGTCATTAAAGTATGAACAAATTGAGTATATTTTCATTTGGCTTTTGGTTTCAGCCCCACTGCTTTAGAATAATGGCCCAAGCTATTAAGCTAACAGTTTGATTTACAAGCTCTTGTGCTCCGAACGCTGGGATCAGACTTCTCTCTTTGTGGAAGACTAACCCTGCCTCGGGTCTCCTGGGCCCCAGGCTCCCTCATAGACCCAGAGACGGCAGAGAAAAATATCAGCACAATCAGCCAAGCAGTGACACCCAGACGCGGTTGATTAGTGAAAGCTGCTGAATCTAAGAAAAGGATTTTCTTTCCCACCTTTAAGCTCTCCTACAAATCATAACTGGCTGGGAAGTTAACTCTCTGTTAAACCCCTAGAGCAGGTTCTTAGCCTGGCCACCCAGCTGTCTCCACCTCGCCAAGGGCTTGCATGGTGAAAATAAAATGAGGGCCATTCTCCTCAAAGGTGTCTTCAACCCCAAAGTCATTCTTTCAAGGCCCAGGAAAGACAGAACCCCAGATTACCTGCCCCCTCCCAGAGACCTCTGCACCAGCGATGTATTTTAAGAATCCTGTCGCTTTCTTGCATCGGAATAAGAATTACCGTACGTTTCCGCGTAGGGCACCCAGTGCGGGAATGGAATGTGTCACACGCGGAAACAGGGCACTGGGAAGAATGATTCAGAGGCCCTGATGCAGTTGACATTTCTTCCCTAAATACAGATATCCCCTCATTATAAATCGGATCGGTATGCAGAAAAGCAGGCTTGCTGAAGGGATAAAAGCAGGGGCTTCATTGGTTTTACATAATCCAGTACCGCAGAGGTACAGCATTTTTAGGCACCTGCTCAGGAGGTGACATTGTTGCTCAAATACTGGCAAGTCACAAATAGCCAGAGATGAAGCTCTGGGGACTGGGACAAAAGGAAAGGGAGGATAGCAGCAAAGTTCCTAGAGGAGAAGAAAGCCAGGTCCTAGAGGAAGCCGTCAGACGTCTCTGGTGGGGCCCAGGGAGGCCAAGATAAAGAGACGCAGATGCTGATACTTCTAGCAGGACTAGTCTTGCAACCCAGGGACCCCCAGCCTGGCTGCCTCTTTAATCTTCCCAGCTCCTGAGGAATTTTCAGTTTAATCCAGAAGGTTCTTCTCCCCAATGGGTGTGAAAATATTTCAAATTTTATTTTGGAAAATCAACGAGAAAATAGCTTGTTCTGGCAGTCAGGAATATATTTCTAATCTCTAGAGATAACTCGAGTCTCATATTGAATTTGGTAAGTTGATGGAATTTGGGGCGTCCCCAATTTCTTCTTCTAGCTTCTGCTTCTCCCCAAGAGATTAAATCCTTGATGACCTAAACAGGATCCCACTGGCTTGAGGAGGAGTTTGGGCTAACACATGCCATCTCTGGAATGACTTCCTCAGTGTTCCCACTTGTCAGCCTCAGCCACAGCCGCTAACATGATTTGAGGCAATGGGAATCCAAAGTCGCAACACATGGCCAGCTGCAGGTTCTAGCAGATGAATAACATCAGAAGAACTTCACTTGGATAAACTCAAGGTTCATTCAGCTTTGTCAAAAGGGCAAGTGACATGAATCAACATGTTGGCATATTTTTATATCTAAAGACTACAGGCAATAAACACAATCTCACTGGTTTCCCTTGGAGATGCCAAGTCCACTGCCATCAGAGATATATACATGGTGAGAAACTAAGACCATAGGAATGTTCTTGTGGCTTCTTGCCTTCCTCTCCTTAACGAGGTCCTGAGAAATGATGCCCTAGTGCTCTGCAAAAAATTTGGGTAGTTTGACCAACGTCACAGTTGAATGGCTGGAAGTGTACGGGGAAGGGTATCAAGGAAGCCATTCTAAAGATGGAGTTCCTGTATGGCAGTAATAATAACATCAACAGCTCCCGCATCCTAAGCACTTCATCAGTGTCAGGCTGGGTACTTCTATGGATTATCTCATTTCATGTCAACACTCACAATGACCCTATGTGGTAGAGATATGTCACCCTGACTCAGAGATGAGGAAACCAAGGCTCAGAGGCATAACGTCACTTGCCCAAGGCTAATAGCTAGCAAGTGACAGAGTGGAGCCTGGTCCGGTGGGTCTAGGGTAGCCACCAAATCTGCATTTTCAGCAAGCACCTACCCCAGCTGCCTGGGCCAACATCAGCTCCACTCTTATGCAGCTGTATTTTGTTTGTTTAATTTTTTGTTCTTTCTTTTATTATTGTTGTAAAAATATAGATAACTCAATACTTGCTTATACAGCTATGTTTAAAGTATATATTTACTGTGGGAGGTAGGTACCGTTTCATTTGTTTGATATGACGTATGTTGGGACCTTCAAAAGGAAGCGTGACTCTTGGAGACAGACTGTCGTCTTTTAAACAGCTCTAAGAGTAATGAACTTCTTTTTTAAGTTCAGTCCCAACCTGCCTCCTTCCACCTTCCACCTTCCACCTCCTGGTGTGTTTCCTGCTTCTGGAACCCCATGGAATCATCTGCTCCCCCTTCCCTGTGACAGCCCTTCAAATATGTGAAGTCAGACACCACTTTTTCACAAGTCCCTAGGTTTCTGTGCTCCTTGCGGCACAGAGCTCTGTACGTGGGCAGGTTGAACTCTGTGCTACAATGACGGTAGGCAGCTCAGACCACGTGGTCTCTGCCACTCAGCCGTTACATTCTCTACCTTCATCCTGGTCCACAGTCATAGACCATCTGTCAGTTTGAACTGCATTTCTATATGCTTTTCAAAGGAATTGCGGTTGAAGATGTCCATCAGTGCCACTTGAATCATTTAATACAAGAATCTATGTGAAAATTTCCTGCTTGAGGGCAATTTCAGGAAAAAATTGCAGTCAGCTTTGTATGCTAATAATAATAGTAATAATAGTGGCAGCCACTACGTCTTGAATGTTTACTGTGTGTACCAACCACCGTGCTGAGGGCTTGGCACACAATGACCTCATGGGATGGGTAGTATTACCCTCACTTTGCAGATGAGGAACTGAGGGCCCTGGTCACACAGCTGCAAAGTAATAGGAACTCAGATCTGTCTGACTCAAAAACCTGCATTCCTCGCCATTGAGCTCTGCCACTGTCCCTTCCTTTGTCGAAAAACCATGGTTGACTTGATGGAATATGCTTCTTTTTTGCCTCACATGGCAGAAATTAACCAACATTCAGAATCTGTTCAATTTAGGGACCTGAAGTTTCTGTACTTTCTTCAGACACTCTCTGTTTTACATACCCCTTGAATATCTTATTTCATGTCATGTGTAATCAATCAGACACCTTCAAGTCACTTGGAAAGAGATACAGTATAAATATTGAAGGAAGTAAAACACAACACCTCTTCTACTTAGAAGTTAAGTGGAACAAAGCAGATGGAGAGGATCTTCAGGATGCTTGAATCTTAGATGCATTTCTAAGGGCCCTGTTGTCTTGTCCCAAGCTCTACATCCATCCATCCGTCCATCCATCCAGTCAACCACCCATCTGTCCATCTATCTGTCCATGCATACATCCAGCCAGTCAGCCATCAAGCCAGTCATTTGTCTGTCCATCTATCTATCCATCCACCCATCTGTCCACCTGTCCACTTGTCCATCAGTCGGTCCAGCCAGCCAGCCAGCAGAGATTTGTAGATGCCTACCTGGTACCCTAACAGTAGAGTTACCCTAAGCTCTTTGAAAGTCTCCTGTCTGCTGATATTGCCCCAGAACACTGGCCAGAAAATAGCACTAATATCCTTGCTGTTGGGCTGAGGACACTTAACCCTAATATTCTTATTTGTAACTGGAGAGGATTGGCTTCATCAGCCACAGGAAGGTTCTTCTCCTTCTTAGAGGAGACACCAAAAAAAAAAATTCTTCCTGCTCATTATTCCAATCAGAGAAAAGGATAAAAACAATACCAAACCCCACTGCAGTGCACCCCACCCCAATGAACTATGGACACCAAACATCTGAGTGTGTCCCCAGCTTCCCTGGAAGTAACACAGGAGTTGTTCGACAGCCTATATGAATAAGCGATAAGGCACTGACAGGCAGGCACTGTACGGACGGCTCAGCAAAGGACTTAATTTGCAACCGAGCACAAAATCAAAGACTCTGTCAGCTGAGGCACCGTGCGCCTGGATAACCACCTTGCGCTACCTGAGAAAGCAGTGTCAGGTAAATTTCCAGAGAAAATAATTAAGGAATCCCCATTGTCTAAATTCAGCAGCAAAATTTGGAGCTCTGGAATTTGATGCTCACCAGGGATCTGGTGTCTCCTCCCAGCCAGATCCTTCATCAGAATGAGCAGTGGAGGTTTATGAAGGGATCATTGGTATGCTCACCCCACCCCCACCCCAAGATGCTCTTCCAGTACCCTGTGGTTCTTCGTGTGTTGTCTTGTCAAAGAAGCAGGAAGCATCAAACGAGATCACTGCTTCATGAGATGAGGGGTGAGATTAATATACAAATATATAGACCTCTCTGAGATCCAGCAAGCACCAATTAATATTTATCAAGTACTCATGGTGTACCCAATACAGAGAATCAACATGCAAAACATACAGTCCCTGGCATCAGGGAATCTACGTTCTGATTCAAAAGCTACAAATAGATGCTCCATGTGATTGGAGGCACCCACCCTGGTGGGAGAACCCACCGGGAGTTTAGGTTAATATTTATAGCAAGTGGAATCTTCTTACAGAGACAATGTAAAATTCTCAACCAGACGTCACCAGCACCATGGCCTCCACTGGGGGAATGTTGCAGAGACCCCATCCCAAATCACCAGGAACCGTCTCATTTGCAAAGACTTCTCGGAAGGGTCTCCATCGACACTTGTCCTTCACTAACTCCCTTCTTAGCTTTCACTTGAGGTTAAAAGAAAAGAATAAGTCCCACTCTTAGTTGAAGATCAGAATCTACCATGGCCATCCATATGTTGCTATTTCTAAGTGGGACAGGCAGGATAAGGCAGGAGGAGGGACCCCACTGGTGTACCCCACTGCCCACTTGCAGGCTGAGCCCCTCAAGCCAGACCCCTCACCTGCCACCTCCCAGAAAAATACAGCCAAGCAGACTCTCATCATCTGGGCTCTGAAAAGAAGAGAGGGAAACCCCCTCCCAGCAGCTAAACTTGTCACCGTATTTGTTGACAACCCCATTGAAAACAGACTTCACTGCAGTTGTGAAGTCTCGTTCTGTCTCCCATTCACTTCTTTCTCAGACAGTTTTTGAAAGGCAAAAAGTCTGGAAAACACACCTACTCTCCCGTCCCCCACTCCCATCACACAGAGGGGAAGAGGCGGCAGCTTGGGTGAGCTGCAGTTGACGAGTTTCCTCACCTGGCCCCACAGTGCACCGCCTCCAATTAAATCAAAATGGTTTGTTTTTAATGGTCTTTTACACTGACAAGTGGGCGATCATTTTGGGCCCATTAGCTGTCAGGGAACTGAGGCAAATCCTCCGTTGATAATGCCCAATGCTTCCAATTAGGAGCCGAGGCCGCTCCTGGCACGCTAACGATTCCCCAGCCATCCCCTAGGCCCCTTTGGCGCTGGCTGTTTCTTCTTGCCTCCACCGCCACAAATTACTGACACAAAACGAAAGGCCCTGAGTCTCCTCCGCCACGCCAGGCCTGGGCCCTGTTGGGTTTAATGAGCCAATGGAAGTTTCGTGGCTCCGGCGCTAAATTATTTTCTTGTTTGACAGCTGCTCGGCTAAGGCGAGTGTTGACCTTATAAAAGATTTAGTGTTTCTCATTATTTTCTGTCAAGCTTCACAAGTGATGGCTCTGCGGTTATCATTTGCATCCTGGTGTGTGTGTGTGTGTGTGTGTGTGTTGGATGGGGGATCCAGGATGGAGATGGGGGAACAGGAAGGGGTCTGTCTCTCTCCGCATTGTATTTGGCTCCTGCACAAGAACTTCCAGCATGACATTCTTCTTGGGCATAGGTGTTTCAAAGAGAAGCCAAGATGCAAAGCCAGAGATAATGGGTGGTTGGTGATGGCTTCCGGGCCTGCAGGACACAGGCGAGGTGGAGGCAAAGGAGAAAAGCCAGTGCACCCTGAAGTTGGTGGACTCCCAGAGCCTGTTTGACAACAGGTGAGCTAGGGGCAGGCATGCTGGGCAAAAGGATGATCTAAGCTAGACTCGGAGCTGAGGACAGCTCTGGAGCCCCATTCAAGATTTCATCAGGGGAAACTCACTCTTATTACAGACCCCGTTTAAAGCTTGCTCCCTTTGCTCTGCACTTAGGTAAGGACTGACTGGTTTTAAAAAGCAGAACCATTTAAAAAAAAAAAAAAAAGGCACATATTATTCTCCCCTGAGATGGCTATAGGAGCATTTGTTAGTCCTGATTTTTTTCCTGCACCCATGCCAAATTGGGGCTGCTCTATAAATAATAAGACTCTTGGGCCTCCATGCCCCAGCTCCTTTGCCAGGCCTCCTGCTGGCCTCCCCATCTCATGTCTGTCCATTCTGGTGTTCTCCCCGTCACTTTCACCTACCCACTGGCTGGCCCACATGCAGGTGACCCGAGGTCACCCAAGAAGGAGAGAGAGTTAAAGGCAGACAGGTGGGGATGTTTCCTCCCTGGGATTTTGACTAAAAATAGACAATTTAACTAAATATAGGCAATTTAACTAAAAACAGTTTAATTGTCTATATTCATCATTGTTACTATGAGAGACTTTGTTTTGCTCCCTTAGAGCAAAAACATGGCACCCTCTCCCTCCCGTGTCCATGCAGTCCTTACTGATCAATCACTGCACACTTTCTCACAACCTGCATTCAGCCTGAGAATGTTTTATAACAGAACACTGCCATCAGCCACCATCAGTCTATGAGAGCTGCTATGTGAAATGACACCTATACAACAACCTTGCCTTTGAGGGTCTAGTTCAATAAATAGCTAAGTATTCTAAAAATTCTGGTCTTTTTATGCTGCATTAAGATGATATTTATATAAAATGAAGTTAAAAAAAAATAGCTCACTGAAGAAAAATAGTTAGATTTTACTTCATCAAAATTAAAAACTTTTGTGCTGCAAACAATACCATAAGAAAGTGAAAAGATAACCCACGGAATGGAAGAAAATATTTGCAAATCATATATAAAGGACTTGTATCCATAATATGTAAATAACTCTTAAAATTCAATAATAAAAAGATAAATAACACAATTAAAAATGGGCAAAGGATATGAATGGACATTTCTCCAAATGTATACAAATGGCCAAGGTATATAAATAGGTAGTAAGCACATGAAAAGATGTTCAACATCATTAGTCATTACGGAGATACTACTTCATACCCACTAAGGATGGCTATAATAAAAAAAGACAGACTATAACAAGTGTTGTTGAGGATGTCAGGAAACTGGAACCCTCATACACTGTTGGTGGAAATTTAAAATGGTACAGCCAATTTGAAAAACAGTTTGGTATTTTCTCAAAAGCTTAAACAGAGTTAGTAGATGACCCAGCAATTGTGCTCCTAGGTATATACCCAAGAGAAATGAAAATATACATCGACACAGAAGCTTGTATATGAATATTCGTAACAGCCAAAAAGTGAAAACAACCCAAATGTCCAACTGATGAATAGTTAAACAAAATATGGTATATCCATACAATGGAGTATTTGACAATAAAAAGGAATGAAGTACTGAAGTTTGCAACAACATAGATGAACTTTGAAAATATTACGTTAATATTATAAAAATGTTAAATAAGCCAGACACAAAAGACCACATATTGTATGATTCCAGTTATATGAAATGTCCAGAACAGGCAAATCCATAGAAACAGAAAGTAGGTTAATAGTTGCCAGAAGCTGGGAGGGGAAATGGGGAGTGACTACTAATGGTACTAATGGGTACAGAGTTTCTTTTTGGAGTGATGAAAATGATTTAAACTTAGATTGTAGTGATGGTTGCACAACCCTGTGAATACCCTAAAAACCACTGAATGTGCACTTTAAATGGGTGAATTGTATGATATGTAAATAAAGCTATTTTTAAAAAGTCAGGCCACTTGAAAAAAATAGCCCACTGAGTCAGATGAGGATCATTGCCCAAATTCTGTCTTCGAAGTCTGAGCAGGGTGATAACTGGCTTCCGTAATATGGCCCCAGATGGTGAGAGAGGGTCGGTATGTTTCCTCACTTCCTCCTGATTATTCCTTATGACTCTCAGTTACCTGAATCCTGTTAAACTTAGAAGCTGAAGAAGCAGAGATGGGCACTGACCTGGTGGTTTGTGGGAAATTCAGATGCACACCCCACCTTGGAACTGGTGTTACCGTGTTATTTATATACCAGCATCTAACAAATAGATTCATTGTTCAATCTTTATTTCAGCTGCTGCTAGCTGTTGTTGGTAGCTGCCATCAAGTTGGTGCCGACTCATGGCAACCCCAAGTACAACAGAATAAAATGTTGCCCAGTCCTGTGCCATCTTCATGATTGTTGGTGTGCTTAAGTTCACCGCTGTGGCCACTGTGTATTTTCAGTGCCTTCCAAGTAGGGGGCTCATCTTCCAGCACTATATCAGACAACATTGTGTTGTGATCCCTAGGGTTTTCATTGGCTAATTTTCGGAAGTAGATCGCCAGACCTTTCTTACTTACTTCTTAAAGGAAGGCTGCTAACTAGCCTTAGCTAATCCTTGAGAATGTGCTAGAAATATCTGTATGACTTCTGGAAATAGCAAATTGATTCTCATTTCCAAAGACATGAGTGACTATCTTTTATTCAGCCTCATAGATTTTTAAGAACCCTACAGCCTAAAACCCACCTTTGCATAGACCTGGATTCCACTTCTGGCTTTACCACTCAGTAGCCGGCAAAACTTGGGACAGTGTCTTAACCATCCTGAGCTTCAGTTTCCTTTCATGTTAAGTGCGGATGATGTCTTTCCTCTCGGAGGCTGTCGCTCTGCCCCCATGCATCCGACCACGGTTTGCTGCAGTTGTCATTTTAGAACCCACATTAGACCTTGTGGGGAAGCAAGAAGTTTGTTCTCCCAGCTGGAGTTTGGATGTTCCTTGAACACGTGCTATGTGTCAGTGGGAAGGGTCATGCCCCTGTGTTCTTGCTCCATCTATTTTTGGATCACAGAGAAATTAAAGCTGGTAGCAGAATAACAATTTAGGAGACCAGATGTCTCTGGAGAGATTGTTACCCTCATTAATTACTTAAAATACAAACCTGCTACATCAGAGCTTAGGGTCCAGCCTGTTTGCCCGTGTTGTCTTACATGGATTTGTGTTTTACGGGGACCTCTGACCTCCAGCTGCCCCGAATTTGACAGAAATTACTGACCTGGGACTGATCCATAATTTTCAAGTGCCTCTCATTAGAGGAGACAGCCTCTCAATCTTTTAAAGCAAAATCTCTATCCCAGTCACCTGAGCAGCTGTCACTTAAAAAAAGCAAAACTAAAATCTCTGTGGCTGTTTTTTTTTTTTTTTTTTAAGCTGTTTGGCAGATTTTTTTTTTTTTTTTTTTTTTGAATCCTCTGTTTTGCCTTCTTGGTCCACAGACTTGGCACTGGGAAGCTTTGTGTCCAGTTGTGGGACCATCGTGTGACTAATGAGCAGAGGCGGGAGAATCAGCTGGACCAGGACTTTAACAGCACTGCGGAAAAGCTGCTCAGCCCATGAATTTGTACACCAGTGATGTATTGGGCAGCTCTCTGTCCTCTCTGACACACGCCAACTAATTCTAACTCTTTTGTCTGAAACCAATTGTACACGAAGCACTACTTCTTCTGACGCTAACCGTCAGAGCCAGGTCAGACCTCACAAATGAAAGGCACGTGGTCCTCCAGACTGGCAAGGCTGCCCAAGACTTCAGATGCCAGACACAAGCTTGGAGTCCCCCGGTACCCTGACTTCTAACCTGCTGGCTACAAATTTGGGGTTCTGTGTACCCTCTCAGGATGCCAGCTGTAAGCTTGAGGGTCCCCAGGATCCCTTCCCTTCTGATCTGCTGGTTACAAGTTTGGAGATTTCCATTACCCCCTTGGGTTCAATCGTTCACTAAAATAACTCACAGCACTCAGAAAAGCTCTGTGCTTACAAGTGCAGTGTGATTATAGCAATAAGAATACAAATGAAGCAATGCATAGAGCAAGGTCTGCGAGGTCCCTCAGTGTGGAGCTTCCATGTCCCAAAAAGGAACACGTTGCCCTCAAAGCACCGATATCTTTCACCAAGTAGGCAGCCCATGGAGACTCCGTGTCCAGAGCTTTTATTGGGGTTTTACTACATAGGGATGATTGAGTGAATCATTGTCCATGTGGTTGAACTCAACCTCCAGCCCCTATCCTCTAAAGTCTGGCTGATATCATGTGGTGGGTCTTTCTGGCATGGGCAGTCCCCACCCAAGAGTCACCTCGTGAGCATAGCCTGTTAAGTAAGTGTGGTCTGGAGCCTCTCCAGACCACAGTCACTGGGGACATTGCAAGGGTTTAGAAATTACCTCTCAGGAACCAAGGACAAAGACCAGATTCTCTGGGTAAAGTTAAGTGTGTGCCTCACAAGTGGGTTTGTTTTCTCCTACCCATTGTGACCCCTCCACACACACCCCAAATCCCTTGGTCAAACCCATCGCCCTCCTACTGTAAAGAGCCCCATGGCTGTGGCTGCCTGCGTTCCCCACTAGCAGCAAAGTGCTTATGCTGAAGGAAGAAGAAAGCAAGGAAAGAGGGAAAGAAAAGAAAGCAAAATGCCACTCACCCTTTAGCAGGTGGACCCAAGCCATTGAGCCCAACAAAAGTCTAGTGACACTGGACAAATGGGAAAATAGCCAACGTCTCACCTCCAGTTAGCGCCTCTAGGTCTTGGGTATTTTCTTAAGGCGTTGAGATGAATTTAAGTCCCATGAAGCAAGATAGGCCTAACTAATTGCCGTCAAGTCAATTCCGACTCATGGTAACCCCATTTGAGTCAGAGTAGAACTGTGCTCCGTAGGGTTTTCAATGGCTGGTTTTTTGCCAGGCCTTTCTTCCAAGGTACCTCTGAGTGGACTCGCCTCCAACCTTTCAGTTGGTTAGCAGCTGAGCATGTTAACCATTTGCACCATTTAATTCACCATTGCACTCCTGGCCTAACAGAGAGGAACCACCAGGAGGCAGTTAGCAGAAGCCAATGTCAGAAACCACTGGTTGTAAAACTCCACTTGGCAGCAGAACTCGTTACTCAGATAGAATTATACACATGCCTCCGATAAATAAAACTCATAAAACAGAGCAGCTCTTTCTACAGCGTGTGCATGAAAGGGAGGAAGGCAATTCCATCCATCCCCTCAGCACCCCCATCCCTTGCCCCTAAGACACCTCTCCAAGTATTTTCATATTAAAAGGGAAGGGGGGCAGGAGGCAATAATCCCTTACAGATGAAGCAGAAGTTCTCTCTTCTCCCCTTTCTATGCTCAGTCCCCCTCCCCGAGGCAATCCCCAGAGTGCCTTCCTCGTTCATCCTTCCTTTCCACGTTGTCCCATTTAACTAGATTCAGGCACGTGCTTGAGCAATATAGGGAATCATCTTGTATGTTTTAAAATGTTTATATAAATGGCATCCTACTTACATTCCATTGTGTAACCTAAACTTTTTCTTCACACAACATTATGCTTTTGATATTTATACATGTTGATTCAGATAGGACTAGAGCGGCGCTATCCAATAGAATTCTCTAGGATGATAGAAATGTTCTACATCTGTGCTGTCCAAAGCTGTAGTCACCAGCAAGCCACAGGCAGCTATGGAGCACTTAAAATGTGATGAGTACGACTGAGAAACTTAATTTTTTATTTTATTAAATTTTAGTTCACTTAAATTTAACTAGCCACATGTGACTAGTGGCTACCATGCTGGACACTGCAGCTCTAGAATAGTCATTTGAACAGATGCAGTATCCCATTGTATATCTTTACCACCATTCATTTGCCCAGTCCACTACCGATGGACATACGGTTGTTTCCAGCATGCATTACCCTGGTGGCACAATGGTTAAGTGCTTGGC
The DNA here is from genome assembly GCA_030035585.1 of Dugong dugon. Taxonomy (NCBI): domain Eukaryota; kingdom Metazoa; phylum Chordata; class Mammalia; order Sirenia; family Dugongidae; genus Dugong; species Dugong dugon. The sequence continues at coordinate 77,244,413 of CM057471.1, forward strand.
TGCTAACCAAAAGGTTGGCAGTTCAAACCTACCCAGTGGCTCCTTGGGAGAAGGACCTGGTGATCCGCTTCCATAAAGATTACAGCCTAGAAAACCCTATAGGGCAGTTCTACTCTGTCCCATGGGGTCGCTATGAGTTGGAATCGACTTGAACTCACCCAACAACATTATCATATTACAGTGAGGATTCTTGTACATACCTTTTAGTGGACATATTTAAAAGTTTCTCCAGGGTATGCATCTAAACATGGACTCATTGGTTCACAGAGTGTACACATTTCCAGGCTTCCTAGCTAGTGCCAAATCCCTCTCAAAGTGTCTGTACCAATTAACACCTTCTCCATCCCAGCACATCAGCAAGGTGCACAGTGACCCGTCCTGCAGTGGCACTCCATGCCCAAGGCTTCCCCACACCTGTTGCTGTCAATTCCGACTCATAGTGACCCTACAGGACAGAGTAGAGCTGCCCCGTAGGATTTCCAAGGAGCAGCTGGTGGATTCGAACTGCCAACATTTTGGTTAGCAGCCGAGCTGTTAACCACTGTGCCACCCTCACTGGTAGTGTATAAAGGTTCCCATTTCTGATGCCAGATTATTGTTATTATTACCAGTCTGATGGGTGTGAAATGGTACTTCGTTGCTTTAATTTGCTATTCCCTGATTACACATTAGGTTGAGCATCTTTTCCTGTGCTTGTTGGCCCTTCAGGTTTTTCCTCTGTGAGTTGCGTTTTCTTTTCTTCTGCCCATTTTTCTACTGATAAGGGACCCCACCACCATTTTCCCCTGACATCTCTGCCTTACCCTTTGAGTCTCTGCTTTTACATTGTTTCCTTGCAGAAGTCTTCTCTGGCCCCAAAGTATGAATTTTAGTCTCTGTGTTATAAACTCTTACAGAGTCTGGTACTTCTTTTATAGTATTTAGCACAATTACGAAGCCCTGGTGGCACAGTGGTTAAGAGATTGGCCGCTAACCAAGAGGTCTGCAGTTTGAAGCCACCAGCTGTTCCCTGGAAACCCTATGGGACAGTTCTACTCTGTCCTATAGGGTTGTTATGAGTCAGAATCTACTCGACAGCAATGGGTTTTTTTTTTTTTTTAGCACAATTATAATGAAATCGTCAGTTGTGTAATTATATATATGTTTTGGTTCTCGTTTAAAACAGCAGAAATTTATTCTGTCACAGTTCTGGAGGCTAGACGTCTGAAATCAAGGTGTCGGCAGGGCCCTGTGTCACTGAGGGTCTTGGGAAGAATGTGTTTCCATGTCTCCTAGTTTCTGGTGGCTTCCGGCAAGCCTTGGTATTCCGTGGATTGTAGCTTCGTCATTCCAATTTCTGCCTTCAGCTTCACACGACTATCTTCCCTCCCTGTGTGTTTCGTAATTATATTTTTATTACTAGTCTCCTGGCCCCATAAGAGCAGAGACTTTAATTCTTACTGTATCCTGATGCCTAGGACGGTGTCTGGCACATTGAGGGTGCTTGTAAATATTCACTGGGCCAAACAGTGAATAGATAAATGGAAGGACGATGGCCACACCTTGCCTCCTAACCCAGAACACGTGGGTGCTTTCTCTATGATGGCACCAGTTCATTCTACATACGGATTTTCTGTTGAAAGTACATCAGACTTTTCAAGCAAGCATTCAAAGCAAAACCTCAACAAAGACCACAGGATCCGATTCAGACAGATTACTCTGACACCAAAGAGATTCCCGGCCAGTGCACCTCAAGTGTAGCCACCACCCATCTGTCAGTGGAGGCTTGTGTGTTGCAGGTTTCAGTGGAGCTTCCAGACTAATATGGACTAGGAAGAAGGGCCTGGTGATCTACTTCCAGAACATCAGCCATTCAAAACCCTGTAGAGCACAGTTCTACTCTGACACACATGCAGTCATCAAGCATTGGAGTCCACTCAACAGCAACTGGAAGTGGAAGGAGTGTCAAGGGCAAATCTCTTCTAAGATACGGCCACTGCTCATCTCTCCAGCCTCATCTTGCTGCCCCTAGTCACACTGGCTTGGTTTCAGTTCCTCTGATTCACCCCAGCTCTTGCCACCTCAGGGCTCACTGGCTGACCCCTGCTGCCTGGAGCAATCTGCCGATTTCTCTTCCACTGGCTAGCCCGCTCATCCTCCCTAGAGAGACCTTCCTGCCCCCTCAGATGGGATGAGATTTTTCCCAATACACAATCATATTTAACAGCTCTTGTATAACTGTTATTGAGCAAATCACGTGTATAGTGTTTTTAGTGCCTGCTGCCCACGCCTGCCTACAGGGTCCACGTGAGCGTGGCCCTGTCCTATCTTACTCACTGCGTATCCTCAGGGTGTTGCACAGCGGAAGTGCTCCATCCTTACTTGTGCAAAGCAACACAGGTGCCTCCCCATGCACACAGGACCAGTGCCTTCACCACCTGGGGTGAAGCCGCCCCGCCCGGCTCCCGGGGCTGCTGGCAGGCGCAGGGCTTGGCTCTTATTTACCTGCGTTGACCTTAGAGCAGCTCAGAGCTCCATTCAGCAAAGCTGTCTCCTGCCAAAACCATTACAATTTCTTAGCTCCAGGCAGAGACAGACCGCAGATGGCTTAATTTAGAAGCATCTCAGAAGGAATTCCTTGCTCCATAGCGCTTCATCCTTCGACTCCAGGGGTCCGTGGAATCGTGACTACACACGGGATGGAGGCCTGACTTGTAACTAGGATCCTCATCTCTGCCTGAGCTGCTATTTTAGGAGGGGAGAGAGTGTGTGCGGGATCAGGAACCACATCTGTCCCAGCAGGGACTTTCACTGACTCATTTCACAAGCATTTATCAAAGGACGATGCCTCGCAGTGACTAAGAGCTCTGGGCCCAGAGCCCTGGGTTCAGTCTGTGCCACCTTGGGCAAGGGACTGAAACTTTTTCAGCCTCCATTTCCCTATCTGTAAAATGGAAACAATGATGGCACTTTCGTCATCAGGGACGTTTCGAGGCTCACGGGAAATAATGCACAGCTGCTGGCAAATGGCAGGTCTGATTTTATTATAATATTGCATGGACAACAACGGCTGAAGATTCCAGTTCTGGGCCTCCAGGGAAAATTTTGCAGTGGGCCCCCCTGCTACTTGGACTTCTGTTTTCTGGTTAGGGATATCAAGGGTTCAGAACAGGCCCAACTTCCCCTCTCTGTCTAAAGACCTATCCCACATAGGGTATAAGCTTTTGCACGAATCAGCTTTCAGGAGCACCCACAGGACCCAGCCATGAAGCATCTCCTTCAGTCTTCACATCCACACTTAACATGCCCCTTCCTCCTCTCCAACACCATTTTCTCCCCCTGCAACTCCTGACCCACCGCCCTCATCCCAATCCTTCCAGGCCAGATTCACGTCCCACCTGGCCCAAGAAGCCTTCTCTGACCACCTGAGGCCAGGTGAATTCCACCACTTCCTTCTTTCCTTCCTTCATTCTTTGACTTGTTTGTTCACACGGGCAACTTTGTTTAAACACCCCATGGCCCCGAGGAGTCCCTCTGCGAACAGGACAGCTGTAGTCCCTACCTTGCAGAGCTCCTGGGCTGGTACTTCCTTAAGCTCCACTGCACTGGATCACTTAACTCTACAAGATTCCAGTTGGAACGGGAATTCATCAACATCAGAGAACACAGGCTGCGTGCTTTCTGCCTCCCTGGCATTGTTGAGAACACAGTAGGCATCAAAATACTCGTGTTTAGTGCCTGGGGCAAGCCTCCCCTACCCAAACTCCTCCACAGGAAACCAAGGGAAAAACAGAGCTTGGAATTCCGAAGTACAAAGGATGTTTGCCTGCATCTCCTGGCACATAGTAGGTGCATAGTAAATATTTTTTAGGTGGATAAATTAATGTTTTTGCCTCACTGAAGTATCTAAATAAACGGAGATTGCAAAAAAGAACATTTCTAATTAGGGTTCACTTTGGTCCATGTGCTGGTTTTAACCTCATTACCTCTAAGCTGAGCGGCTCCTTAGGGGCTTGCTCCTCCTGCCGCCTCCTCAGGAAATAAGATGAGAGCAAGTGCCGACAAGATACCCACTGTCAGCGCCACCCGCCATCAGTGCCACCTGCCATTAGTGCTAGCCCACAGTCAGCATCACCCACTCTCATGGATTGAGTTGTGTCCCCCCAAAATATCTGTGTGTTGTAAATGCTATCACTATGATGTAATAAGATGGATTAGCCGCAGTCATATTGACGAGGTCTTAAGCCAATCTCTTTTGAGATATAAAAGAGAGAAGCTAGCAGAGAGACATGGGGACCTCATACCACGAACAAAGCAGTGCCAGGGGCAGAGCACATCCTTTGGACCTAGGTTCCTGGGCTGAGATGCTCCTAGACCAAGGGAAGACTGAGGCATCACAAGGACCTTCCTCCAGAGCTGACAGAGAAAGGAAGCCTTCCCCTGGAGCCGGCGCCCTGAATTCAGACTTCTAGCCTACTGGACTGTGAGAGAATAAATTTCTCTTTGTTGAAGCCGTCCACTTGTGGTATTGTGGTATTTCTGTTGCAGCAGCATGAGATGACTGAGACACCCACCATTGGTACCCTGCCCTCAGCACCATCCACCATCAGCACCACCCCCCATTTCCTGGTGCTGAAGAGCCCAGGGAGTGGCTTGGGGACCAAGGAGGGATGTGAGGAGCTGGCAGAGAACCCAGAGCTGCACTTCCCTGTTAAGAATCATAGGTGACTAGCCACCAGGGACAGAACTATTACCAATCTGAATGCTCAAGTCCGAGCCTGGCTGGGCATCCGAATCAGCTGGGGTGTCCATGACGTCCTGGAACCCCGATATGGCCAGCTTTACTGAGCTTCTCTGGCTGCCTTTGGGGAACTGCAGGTGTCAGGGAAATTGTGTCACAGTGTAAAAACCCAGCCATCACTTGCCAGAGGAGACACAAAGGTGTAGCCTAGAAGCGTTTGTTTACTGACTGCTTTCTTCCTGCACCATGGATAGGGTCCTCACTTTTTTCAGTAACTTTTGTGAACCATTGGGAAATTTTTCTGAAACTGGAGGTTGAGCTGAGAACAAGATCATGGTTTAACTGATCAGAATGAGTGAGCACCAGGTTCTTTGCCCTGGTTGCGTTCTCTGGGAACCCGGGGTCTGGATGGGTATTAGGTGAGTGTGCTAAGAATATGCAGCCTGGACCCTGCCCTGGTGGACTCAGCTTTGGGTAAACCCTGCTGGTTTACAAGAGCCCGGGGTGAAATTCTGATGCATGCCCAAAAGAGGGACATGCAAATGTCTGCAAACCTCTGAAACTGCCTGTGCTGTTTTATACGTAAAAACAAGCGGGTTTTTTTGGGGAGGGGTTTTGTTTCGTTTTTTCCCAAAGAAGAGAGTTCATGGCTTTCTGCCATCTCCAAAGGGTCTACATCCCCCAGGGAATAAAGGAGATGGTTTTGTGTCCTGAAATAACTAACTAAATCTACTCATCACCATTTGTTTTTACGGTTTTCTAATAAGCTTCTGGAGCCACTGGGTGGTGCAAACGGTTAATGCGCTTGGCTGTTAACTGAGTTCACCCAGAGACTCCTTGGGAGAAAGGCCTGTCCATTTACTTCTAAAAATCAGCCATTGAAAACCCTATGGAGCCCAGTTCTACTCTGACACACATGGAGTCGCTATGATTCAGTTCTGACTCAACAGCAACTGGTTTCATAAGCTTCTGCACTCCCTGCCTCTTTGGTTTCACCTCAGTAGGTGAATGCAGGGAGCACCCTGGACACAGCATGAGAGGCAGCTGCAGTGGAATGTTCTAGAGAGAATCCAGAACTTAAAGCCTAAAGGTCAGGGGCTAAATCAGAATTTCTCTTCCACCAATTCCCTGTGGGGCCAACCTTGAACCAAACCCAGCTCTGAGGCTCAGTTTCTTCAGCTGCAAAATAAAGACCACGGTCCAAGCAGGATTCTGTTGAGCCCTCGTGTACCCTGACAGTGACTGAGTACAGCTCCTTGGGCCTGGAGTCGGCATCCTGTATAGGTCACAGTGACCCTAAGCAGTGACCCAGACTTTGGACTTGGGGGTGGCCTGATGGTGTCCTGGGGCAAGGGTGTGGATACAGGCCGGATGACAAGGCTGAAGGGGCCCGGAGCTGCATCAGCTCTGTAACTGGCCTCAGAAGAGACATTACCCCAGTTCTCTGCCTTTAGGGACCCACAGCCAGGCCACAGAGCCCTGGTTAAGGTTCATTAATTTCCCCTGGGTAAGGCTGGAGGAGGGACCCCACCCCAGGCCCCCGCCAAGCACAGAGACGTTTCTATACAATTCCTCCTTGTCGTCTCTCCGTTTCCTTTCAACATTTTATCCTCTCTCCGTTTTTTCTCCTCTCTCGCTTTTTGTCACCTCAAGGCTGCCTACAGCACTGTGGGCTTAGCTAACCACCCTCAGGTGGGCCTGTATTCTGGACAAGAAGCTTGTGGGGGGTTCCAGGGCACAGGTCTTGCTTTATCCTTCGGTGCTTCTTGCCAAACCCAGAGGAAACTCGCCCTGCCGACCCTCCAGCCTCGCCTCAGGCCACTGTGTTCCCTTGTGAACGTGAGCTCTGGCGGACCCCCGGGTCAGCACATGCTGCTCCCTTTACCTGGGAAAGCCCTGCCCATCCCACAAGCCTCCCTCAAACCATGTCTTCCTTAGGAGGCTGCCCCTGACTCGGGCAAAGGTAGACTCATTGTTATTTGTTCTCACTGCACACCCCTCGTCTTCACTCTGTTGCTTGTAATGAAATAACTGTGTATTATTGTTCCATGTGTGTTCTCCCTTTAGATTAAAAGCTCCATGAGGATAGGGCCAGCCCAACTCTCTCTTGTTTACCACCGTATCCCCTAGCACATGGCACAGAACAGTGATCAATGACAGTGTTGCATGCATGAGTGAATGATGAATGAATGGCTGATGCAAAAATGAACACGTGAACCTGGACCCTTTCCATCCTGTGCTTCTCTGGTTTTTCTAAAGGGGAAAACACCATTTTAGGGGATGTTGCATTCAGTGAATGAGTCAGATCTTCTCACACTCGGAGGTGGACAGGACAGACAAGGTGGACACCAGGAGATAGGAGGGGTTTTCGCTGATTACCATTTCTTGGGAAGGAAGGGCAGTCTGAAATACTGATTGCATAAAATTTTAACTGAAGGAGCTGCCACTCCTTGGATCTGCTTCCCTCACGTGCTTTCTTCAGAAGGGGCAAGGGGGTGCTTTCTTGAACTCCAGCTTTGGTGTCAGCCACTTGACTCCCATGGGGTGCCCCCTGCCCCTGGCTGGCTGGAGAGGAGTTAGATTATCTTCCCACTGTAGGAGCGCTGACAGCCAGCCACCAGGACAGGGCAGCTTGTTCGAGTGTTTAATCATGGAAAAGCAGGATTTTAAGGACGGGCACTGGCTATTAGGTTCCAGTCCATAGTGACTCTGGTTTGCTGTCAGGTGATACTTATTATGCATACCTCTTCCCTGGCAACGGGCTGGACAGGATGAGGACCACTGGGACACGGGGACATCCAGGCAGCCCCCCTCTCGGCTGCTGCCCTTTCCTGGCTCAGCTCCACTCAGACCAGGATTCTCAGAAGCAATTACTCCTCACTTCTTTCCTTTTTTAGCTGCCCCTGGGGCAGTTTTCACCCCTGACATTGGAAAGGAAGAGCCATCACAACGCTTTTCTGGAAGATAAGATTTTTAGGATGCTATTGCAAGTAAAAGCAGGGGCCAGTTCTAGGCACTGTTCTAGGCACGCCCACTCTTAAAAGACAAAGGATACATCAAAAATATATCCTCAAAAATGTAAACACAGGGCTACCATGTATCTTAGTTATCTAGTGCTTCTCTAACAAATACCACCAGTGGATGGTTAACAAACAGAAATTTATTCTCTCACAGTTTATGAGGCTAGAAGTCCAAATTCAGGGTGCCAGCTCCAGAGGAAGACTTACTCTCTCTGTAAGCTCTGGGGGAAGGTCCTTGTCCTCAATCTTCCCCCGGTTTAGGAGCGTCTTAGCACAGGGACCCCGGGTCCAGAGGACGTGCTCTGCTCCTGGCTCTTCTTGCTTGGTGGTAATGAAGTCCCTATCTCTCTGCTTTTTTCTCTCCCCCTTTATCTCTTGTAAGATAAAAGGTGATGCAGGCCACACTCCAGGGAAACTCCCCTTACATCAGATCAGGGCTGTGACCCAAGTAAGGTTGCTGTATCCCACCCTAATCCTCTTTAGGATAACCTGAGCTTGCCTCATTAACCACAAGGAAATATTAGGATTTACAACAAATAGGAAGATTACATCAGATCACAAAGTGGGGGACAACCACATAATACAGGCAATCATGGCCAGCCAAGTTGACACATATTTTGGGGGGATACTAGTCAATCCATGACACCATATGACCCAGAAATTCCACTCCTAGCTATATACCCAAGAGAAATGAAAACATTCTGTCCACACAGAAACTTGTACACAAATGTTCATAGCAGCATTATTCACAATAGCCAAAATGTAGAAACGACCCAATTGTCCATCAACAGATGAATGGATAAACAAAATGTGGTGTATATACACAATGGAATTCTATTCAGCCATAAAAAGGAACGAAGTACTGATACATGCTATGACATGGATGAACCTTAAAAACTCTATACTGAGTCAAAGAAGCAAGACACAAAAGGAAAATAGTGTATGATCCCAATTATATGAAAAGTCTGGAATAGGCAAATCCAAAGAGACATAAAGTAGAATAGTGCTTATTCGGGGCAGGGCAGAGGCAGGAAAAGGGGCATGGCTGCTTAATGGGTCCAGGGTTTCTATTTGGAGTGATGAAAAAGTTCTGAAACTAGACAGTGGTGATGGCTGCACAGCTTTAGTGAAATGCCACTAAATTGTACGCTTTAAAACGGTTAAAAAAGTAAACTTTATGTTATATGTATTTTGCCACAATTTAAAAATATATAAAATTAAATAAAAAATTTAAAAAGTACAGTTTAAAACAGGACAAACGTGGTACTCGCTAATGTATATAAAAAGGTTAAAAGAAAAAGAATCCGAAAAGGGATAGAAAAGAAAAGAAGGGATAAATATAATAATAACAGGCCAGTAACTGAGAGCTAACTGTGTGTTCAGCGCTGTGCCATACTATTTATATGCAGTATCTGGAGTCCTCCTAACAAATCACTGGGTGGGTAACAGAAGTGGAGGTTCAACAGTAGAATTCTTGCCTTCCATGTGGGAGACCCGGGTTCAATTCCCAGCCAAAACACTTCACGTGCAGCCACCACCATCTGTCAGTGGAGGCTTGCATGTTGCTATAATCCTGAACAGATTTCAGCGGAGCATCCAGACTGAGACAGACTAGGAAGAAAGGCCTTGTGTGATATAATTCCAAAAATCAGCCAGTGGAACCTCTATGGATCATAATAGTCCAATCCTGTTACATAAGTGGTTGCCGTGAGTCGGGGCCAACTCAATGGCAGCTAACAACACCACAACAGAAGCTCAGAAAGATGAAGGGACTTGCCCCAAAGCACGCAGGCATAAACTGCAGAGCCAGGATCCAAACTCCGGTCCAACTAAACCTGTTCTGCAGGAGCAGAAGTGAGGAGTAAAGGGGTGTGAAAGGAATAGGGGAGAGGTTATGAAAGTGGAGGGGAAGTGAAAAGGAAAACAAGGAGTCGGTCTGGACAAGCATGAGGCCAGGTGAGCCAGTTCTGGGCGCTGGGCCACAGTCTGAAGGGGACGCTGTGGGTGAAACGAGGCAGGCAGGAAGTCAGGACCCAGTGCAGCTACTAGCTTGTGTGATTCTGGGATGAGGAGGTGCCTCATCTTTCATAGCCCCAGGGAAATGAAAGTCAAAATATTTACATTGTTAGCATTTTACAATTAATTAGATGGCACCTAGAAGGTTTCCAATACATAACAGCAATTTTTATTATTACCCCAAGATTGAAGTAAGGGGCAGGCAAGGGGATGAAGGGGAGCAGCTGGAACTGCTTTCACAACAGCCTCATTCTCATTGACCTGCTATTCCCTTCTGTCCACAGGTGGGCCGCCATCTTGATACGTTCCCCACTGAGGCTGATCGCCAGAGAGCACTCAAAGCCCACCGGGAAGAGTATGCCGTGCGCCAAGGTGCCCTGCGGATGGGCAACTACACCCACCCCTAGCCCCTTGTCTTCCATGAGAAGCCTTCTTGATGCAGTAGAAAATTCTCTGCAGGATTCACCTTTCTTGCCCCAAGTCACATAGGATACCCACCCCCATTTTATGGGGTTCTGCTTCTGCAAGGACTGCAGATTCAGGTCTTAGGTTAATTATTTCTGGTAGATCCCTTTCGTTTTAGGTCAGCCAACACTAGTCTTACCTTTGCCCCAGTGTCCCACTCTTCTATCTGGGAACCCCCCTTCTCATCCTGCCTCTCTTCTCACCCTCACCGGACAAGACAAACCCAAATTGCTAGACAGTTTTTTAGACTCCAGGCCAAGGGATCAGTTCCACGGCTCTGCCCATTAAGAATTAAGAAGAAGCTGTGTATCCATGACCGTGACATGCTTTGAAAGTCCTAGTTTTATATTCCAAACATGAGTTTTAATTGCTCTTTTTGAGATGCCTGGTGTCTCACCATGGCAGTATTAGGTGTCTGGGACCCCTGACAGCAAGAAGAGCCAATAGTTCATTACTCCGGCCTGCCCCCATCCCCTCGGTGCTAGGGTGAGCAGGAGGGCTGAAGGTATGCAGGCTGCAGAACTTCCCAGCCAAACTCCTGGGCACCTCTTAACTCAGTCTTTCTGCATCTTCTTTGGCTTCTCCTCACCAGTTCTATCCTGAGCTATTTTTTAAATTAAAGATGCTATTTGTCATTGTCCTCTTGTATCTTTCCTTGAAAACCAGCAAACCAGTAAAACTATTGAGGGAACCAACCTCAGACTCTTTAGATGATGACGTTATCATGCAGAGACTCTTCAAGATAGACCACCCTCCTCCGAGATATCCCAACAGTGCCTTTACTGAATCAGACAAATTCTCGAGTTTTTTAAATACCATTTCTGCACAGAGGAGTCCCAAATATTGGTCTTCAACCCTGAGAACTACCTGGAAGTTCTTTTTTCCAACTGCTCACTTGATACCACCATGTGGATGTCTGATGCTCATCTCCCAGCCAAGACTGAACACTGGATTCTTCTCCCCTTAAACTTGCTTCTCCCTCATTTTTCCCATCTCATAAACGAGACCTCCATCAACCCAGCTGCTGAAGCCAAAAACCTTCATTACTCTCTTTCCTTCACCTCTCACACCTAATCCATCAGCTAGGCTGTCGACCTCTCCTCCAAACACATTATCTTGGATCCATCCACTTCTCCTCATCTCCACTCCCACAACCAGAAGTCCAAGCCCCTCGTACCCTCTCTAGGTAATGCAGTAGATTCCTAACCTATCTCCCTGTTTCATTCTTGCTTCCCTTGCTATCCATTCTCCACAGATAAGGCAGCCACTCCAGCGGCTCCCATTGTTCTTAAAGTCAAGTCCACACTCTCACCAGAGCCAGTATGACACTAGGGGGTAGCCAAGGCCCATCCCTCGGGCTTCATCTCGAATCTCTTGCCCCTTTCATCACTCTCCTCTGGCCACAGCACATTCATTCCTGCCTTAGACGTTGTGCTTATTTTTCCCTCTGCCTAGAACACTGTGGACCCAGATGATCACTTGCCTGGTCCTTTTTGTCATTTAGATCTTACAAATTGAATCCAACAATGTATGAAAAGAATTTATACACCGCAACCAAGTGGGATTTATTCACGATATGCAAAGCTGGTTCAACATTCACAAATCAAGTAATATAATTCATCATATCAACAGGCAAAAGAAGACACATCATATGATCATATCAATAGCTACAGAAAAAGCACTTGGCAAAATCCAACACCCATTTATGATAAAAATCTCTCAGCAAACTAGAATGAAGGACACTTCCTCAACTTGACAAAGGACATCTAAAAAAACCCATAGCTGACATCATTCAGATCTTCACTAAAAAGTCAAGTCCCCTACTCAAAAGCTCTTCCTTAAAATAGTACCAGTACCAGTTGCCATCAAGATGATTCAGACTCATGGCGACCCCATGTGTGTCAAAGTAGAACTGCTCCATAGGGTTTTCAGTGGCTGATTTTTGAAAAGTAGATTGTCAGGCCTTTCTTCTGACACGCATCTCTGGGTGGACTCAAACCACTAACCTTTTGGTTAGCGGCCAAATATGTTCACCAGTTAAATTCATATCAGCCTGTCTTAGGATCTGCAAATCAATGATCCATATCATAAAGTTGACTGCCTATCTGCCCCTCTAGAAGGGATGCTGCTTGAGATCAGGGATCTAAGAGGTCTTGTTCACCACCACATCCCATGGTGATGCTGGGTCATAGGTGACCCTACAGGGCACCTCCAGACAGGGAATGGCCAGCAGCCTGGTCACAGACCCTGAGTCTTACGATTACCCAAGGGCCAGAACAATTGCCACATTACATATTTCAGCAAGTTTCTTAGTTAGCCCCATTCCACCCTTACACTGCAGCCCATTAGAAGCCAATTCTATAGAAATGCCACAACACCAACGCCCCCTCCCCGAACCTGGCTCAACCAAGGCCTTGACAGGACTCTACTCCTGAAAATGCCCCTCCCACTACATGAACCTGAGGGAAGCCACGTCGCCACTCATGTTGGCTAAAACCACCCTGGAGCCTTCATACCCAAAGAGAGCAGGATGAGCCTGGTAGAAGAGCAGGGGCAGCCCAGGGGCCTGGCCCCCTAGGCCAGAGCAGCTGAAGGCAATACCATCCCTGCTGTGGTTAAGAACATGAAGCCCAGTCCCTCTAGGTAATTCATGTGTGACCGCAAACAGTTCCCTAGCCTCTCTGTGACTCATCTATATGACAAAGACTCCAACACATCACAGGAATTTTCCTCAAGCTAAATTAAATACTGATTATCTTAAAGAATGTGTATAGGGAGATTAGCACAGGGTCTGGCGCTTTTAAGCAATAGATCAATGTGAATTATTACTTTTCATTATGAACAAAGCATGCTGAAAGAAGGCAGCCAGAACCCTTACCTGTAACTGAGGGGTGAAGGTGGGATGGACTGAGTGACCACTAATTGAATATTCAAAGAGGCAAATGTCTTTGTGCCTGGATGTGGGACGAAAGTGAAGATAATTTTGAATCAAGCCCCGTGTTTTGAAGGAGACAGAAGAGTTGCCTGAAGGACCAGAGATTGGGCTGTATCTACCAAAGGGAGGGACAAGCTCTGTGATGGCCAAGAGATATGCCCACAGGTGAACGGCCCCACCACACCTGCTTTTCCCAAGTACTGGGCGCAGGAGAATGTATGGGCTCAGCCAGAAAAAGTTACAGAAAAATCGCTTTTGTTTATCCAGTCACTTCTTGCCCAGCAATTGGCAGGCTGCGTACCGGTGGGTCTTGCTAGAGGTGGACGAGAGGCCCTGGAAGCACCCCCTGGAATCCTCTCCTGGAGTCCAGCGCCTCTTGGTACTCCTGCCCAGGCCTGCACTGTGCTAGCCCGAGTGTTTCTCGGCTCCTTGTCCTATAGTGCCACCCGCTGGCGAGTTTGAGGCCCTGGAAATTCCTGGCCCCGACCTTCCCTACCTCTCTCCCTCCAACTTGGTTCTTCCTTCTTCATTAATTATTCAGGCCTGCACACAACCCGGGTCTCATTCCATCTTCTTTGGTATCCTGTCACATCAGCCTAGTCCCTGCCCTCACTTGCACCCACACTGGCTGGGCCCAGCATGAACTGGGGTCCCTCTGCCTGCTCTTCATGACCCAGGAAAGAATTCCCAAAGGTTCCAGCCTGGAGAGACTTTGGGGTCATCTTGCCACCCTCCTCCCACAACAATTTCCCCAGCTACACAGATGGAAAATAGACGTCCAAGGGGCCTGAGTTCCCTCTGTAAGCCAGGCCAAGCGCGGGCCAGACCAGGGGTCTCAGCCCCCATCCAGTGGTGGGTCCACTGCACATTCCAGAGCCAGCCCCCTAAACTACTTATCAATCCAAGTATGAGGGGAAAGGGGGAGACTTTAGCTTTCCATCCTACCTCCTCCTAATCACATCAATAAATGCCATATAAGGATGATCGTCATCAGACACACCCCTGTTTTTGTTAATTTTTCCACCGGTTGGTATTTGGGAATACTCTGTCTCCTGGTTGGATTTCTTGGCAACACCTCGCCAGAGATTTAACTAACCCAAGAGGCCCGCATGTACTGTCTTTACAAACTATAGGGAGGTGGCTGGTCTGGACCCTCACCTGGTCTGACTGAAATCCTCTGAAGCCCTTCAGAGGTGGGAAGGAGGCAGTGCCAATGCTGATGTGCACTTGGCAGGAGGGGGCAGCAAATGCAGACCTGGGGTGCAAGGATGTTGAGATACAGCCTATGGAAACAGGACTCATAAAGCTGCAAGGGGCTTGAGAGATCATCTGGTCCCACAAGGAGAAGGTAGAGGGTTGTAGAGTTACTTAGCAGGAAAAGGAGGCCTAGTCTAGACTGCCTGGATAGTACACCAGCTGATTTCAATCTGGTTCCAGTTTTTAACTGGAGCCCAAATCCCGTATTCTTTCTCATTCTCTCGCTCTTTCTCTCTGTGTGTGATACACCAAATAATTGTTCATATTCTCGACCAGAAGAAAGGAGAGGAGGTTCTGGAGTCTGACTGTTGTGAAGGATTTTTACTAGGAACAGTAGCAATGAGCCAACAGCCATGTCGACCCCCTGCCTGGCAGGGGGCTCCCAGAAACCTGAAGAGGAAGCACAGTTCACAGAACACAGATACAATTTCAGTCCCAAGGAGGCCTCTGGATCCAGAGAGAGATGGTTTGACTTACCGGTTCACCCATCCCTGGGTCCCAACTGGTGCTGGTTTGGAAACAACAGATGTAGGGGAGCAGAGAAGGTCCATCTCCACAGCAGTAAGCAGACTACCAGCTCAGGTGTCAAGGGGGGCTTGCATTGCAACCGGGCAGGTCTGTGTTTCCAATCAAGTATTTTCTCTTGTATTTTATCCTTTATGAACCAAAACATTCTTTTGGGTGCATTTCTTTTTACTTGAGAAACAATTTGATGCTTGAAACAATTATTTTTTATAAAAACAAAACTAAGTTGGCTTTTTATACAGGTTTCTAGAACTGAACTCAGGTAAATTATAAACTCGGATCCACAGACGAGAAATTATCTATGAAGGGGGCTTTAGAGTGATGGGCCCTATTGCATTCGGTGATCTGGTGATCTCCACTCTGCCAAGTTGTCCATTACACCACCGGCATCTAGCGTAATACACAGAATAGAGTGCGTTGCCAGGAAGGAAAAGAAAGACTGTGCTCTCTTCCCTGTTTCAGGGGCTCCATAGGGTTTGGAGCTAAGCACAAATCGTTGAGAACAGCATGACCTGAAGCCCACAAATTTTCCAAATCCTTGTCCAACCCATCTGTTTGCAGAGCAGAGAGATGTGAGCACACAGGCCCGTATCGTCCAAAAACCACCCCCATCCCCTCCATCTTAAAAAATGGTTTTGGTAGGAAGGCCCTGGACAAAGGCAGGAACTGAATTCTCCAGTGAGTGCTGGAGAGACAAGCATGGGGGTTCTAACGTGCCAAGGGAGAAGGTACGGACTCAGCCAGAGAAAAAGCTCTGGCTATTCACTAGCAGTAGTATTTGTACTACGAACAGCATAATTACTATTCTCCAGGACCCAAGCCAAGTGCAAATAGATATTTCTCACAACGTCCAGCTCAGAAAGGTCAATTGATTGGTTCAGGGTCGTAGAGCAGGGCCAGGACTAGGGTGAGGTGAAAAATCCAGTAACCAAGACAAATAATATTTTAATATAATATTTTTAAAATAAATAATTTTAAATCCATGAAGAACAGAATATCAAAATTTTAAATAAAGACAGGATCTGACCCTGTACTTGCCTGGCTCACTGCACTTGGCTCACCCTAATCCCGGCTGGGACTAGAGCCAGGCTTCTAATTCAAGTCTGGCCAATTCTAGAATTCATGCCCTTGGCCATCTCCCTTCCCTCCTCCCCACCCCTCAATATGGTGCCCCGGTCCCAACTACTCAGAACCTTGAATTATGACGTTCAAGCCACAAATCACACGTGAGCAGAGGAGACCTCAAGATGCTTCTCAAAAAGCTTTGAGCCAGATTTTCCTGTGTGGCTCTACCTGCTGGGCGAGGTGAGCAAAACCAGCAAAAACAACCCCTTCTCCATGCTGAGTGGTATTAAGTGGACAGGAAGGTGAAACTGGAAGGTAGGACTGGGAGGAAGGAAGTTGGTAAGAACCGCGGTCCAGCCAGTGGCCCAGGCACCCTGAGTTCCATTCCTGACTCCAAAGCCGAGTCAAGAGCCCCAGATGGAGAAGGATGTGTATTCTACAGCCAGGCCACTTCAGAGTTGTCCACAGGCCTCTCCTACCCTTGGCCCTCTTACAAACCTCTGATGTAAACAGACTGATACTGTTAACACTTTTGTACCCAGCAAGAAATTACCTGTCCAGAGTGGAAGGCAGGGCCAGAACACTGGCCTTTTGATGGCTTGTCCATGCACCTTGCCTTCCTTGCCCCTGGAGAAGAGCAAGAGACAAGAGCAACCCTGGAGAAGGGGAAGTGGGAAGCTAGGGGCTAGGGTCTTGAAAAGGGAGCCCAGAACAGGGGACTTGGACACTTGAGTGATGATTCTGGGCCTTTGATTAAAACCAGGTGACACTGTGCTCCTGGTCCCTGGAAGTGCCTTGTCACAGTCATTCCTTCCCCTGAGGCCTCTAAGCCCCTCAACCAGGTCTGGTGAGCAGGGGGCTGGGGCTAGGGAGAGAGGTCTGCCTCCCACTGTATAAACGGAGACTCAGAGAGGTTAAGTAACTTGCTAAGGTTCACACTCAGCTTCAATTGACCTCAAAGCCCAGATATTCCTCTCCACATCACACGCCCTCCCCCCGCCCCCAAGGCTTCTCTCTCCAAGGGTGGGAAGGATGGTCCTGCAGGATCACCTGGAGACTTAGTAAAATATTATTTCCTGGGCTCCCCTCCGCTAAACAAGAGCCCAGGTGTGTGCACAAACCTCTCATACCGTGAACAGGGTGAGATGCAAAGAACCATCCAGGTGATGGAGGAGAACGGAGGAGACACCTTAGTGCAGCTGGAAAAGCCCAAAACGGGAATAAAATGATGTTAGAGGTCACATCCATTGAGAGAGGAATGAATCCTAGCATAAATTCCAAATGAAATAAATCACGTGACATGTTTTCTAGTAGACTGACGATAATTCAATACTAATGACACTATTCAACCGTTAAATATTCTTGGGCTCCAAGAAGCACCCAAAGCAGGCTAGGGTAGCAGTGGGTATGGGCCCTCGCTTTTCTTTTCAATGCGTCTGGCTTGGGCCTGAGCCCACAAAACCCAGCGTCGCCAGAGGCCTCGCTTTTGCTGGGTCCGGTATCCAAAGCAGACCCTAACACTCCGAGACCAAAAAAGGTCCGAGCACTGCTAGCTGCACGTCCGCCCTGGGCAGGAGGGGCCGGGTACCGTTTTGGGCAGAGGACACAGAGGCTCCTGGGGCCTGGTGGGGCTGGTGGATCCTGGCCCAGGGGCGGAAAGACCTTTAACAGGTCCAGGAGGGCGGGTCCCGTCGACCCAACTTAGGATCTCGGATGGTCCAGGGGAAATGAGGTTCCTCCGGTGATGGCCGGGGAAGCAGGGGTGGGCTGAGCAAGTGCGGAGCGGAGCGAGGTTTCCAAGGGCGCAGAGAGCAGCAGCGAGGCGCAAGCTGGGGGCTGACCGTGAAGAGTCGGGGCAGCCAGCGGAGCTCAAGATTCATGACCCTCTTCCCACCCACCAAACTAAAACGAACGACCAGCCCGGGTTAGCCCTGCCGCGGGAGGCACCCAGTGCCCGGAGCGCGACCCGGAGCCTCTCCGTTTGCGGCCCCTCGGCGCCCCCGCCCTCCTCCCTCCTCGACAGCTTGCAGCCGAGCTCTGCCCGCCGTCCCTGGGGAGCCGCCGGTCTTCGCCCCCGGCTTGGCCGGCGGCGGAGCCGCTTTCAATCTGCCGGCCGGCGCAGGCGGAGAGCGCGGGGTGCCGGGCGTGAGGCCACAGCCAGCCTCGCCCGAGGGAGGAGAAAGTTTCTGCAGGGCTTCCCCGGCCCGACCTCCGGCTTGGATGATGCTGGGGCCTTACTATTGCGCTGCGGTCTCGGACGCTAGTCTAGGGTAATTTTCTGGGGGCTCTTGGGGGTGAGCAGGAGCGCCCGGGCCCGGCTGCTAAGGCCTGGGCTCCAGGCCTGGGGTGAGCGAAGGGCGCCTCGCACTGGCCGGCCCCGCTGCAGACGCGAATCCTCCCTCCCCTCTTTGGCCGCAGACCGGGGTGGCTATCCGTGGCCCTGCACCGAGAGGTCCCAGTCCCGGGGCGCGCTTCTGAGCTGACCGCCGCCCTGGACCTTGACACTAGAGGCTGACCTCCGAAAGGCGTGGAGCTAGAGCACTGTGGCGGGGTGGGGAGGGCGAGGGGGTCATTATTCACAATAAAACGCCCATGTTTCCAATGTTGCCTTGAAAATACATCCCCGAGTGAGCTCCGGCTCCGCACGGAATTAGAAGCAGTTCGAGGACATCTGCTCTCACACGCAGAAGCTCTGTGCATTCCTGTTCAGAGGTACAAAAACACCCGTCCCCATGGACACGCGCTGTGGAAGGGGCCATCGGCTTGGGGAAGGGAGTCACTGCCTTTTTTGTCCGCTGCACTGCCTCCCTTGGGCTACATGGATTTCTCAGGGTCCCCTAACATCTTAGACATTCGGGTCCGATTTTCCCCCTTCTCCACTCTCGCCCAGGTGAAACCATCGCTCCAGCCACTTTCCAGGGCAGACACCAGTTTTCCATCCCCTCTAGGCCCGTACGATCCAAAGAGAGCAGAAAGAGAGGGTTGCAAATTGTCCTACTCAGGAAACATCTAGAACCTAACGGAAGCGCCCTAAAAACAACATAGTAATTATTCTCTTCCCTCAAACAGGAAAAGGATTTACACACACACACACACACACACACACATACACTTTCTTCGCTGAGTTTAGTCTCTTTCTGCTGCTGGAGGGAGAAAAAGGATCTACGACAGCCCTATGGACAAATAATTTGAATCATTGCTAGAAAGGGTCGGGAAAAACTTACAAAACCGCACATCCCAACCCACCGACAGCGGCAGCCGGGCTCCAGCCCCCTCCCCGCCAGCCAATACCCCCCTTGGCTAATCACCCTCATTAGGAGCTTCATCACCGGCCTAATGAAAGCAAACCGTGTGGAAATCGCCGGTAAACAGTTGGGTCTGTGCTGTAATTAATTCAGTGTCTCTTTTAATCAAACTGAAAGGGGATCGGGCAGCGGCTTGCGGAGCGTGACATCACCCCCAAAATCGACCGGAACCAATCAGCGTCATCACTCCGGGGACACGTGGGCGAGTCCCCTTTTAAAAAAAAAAAAAAAAAAACACACAACGAAAAAAAAAGAAACAAAAAAAAATCCAGCCCCAAAGTAAAACTGACACAAGTTCATTTTTTAAAGGAAGGGGGGGAGACGAAGGCGCAAGTGGCGGGTGAGAGCTACAGCTGAGGAGCCGAAAGGCGCTGTCCACGGTGCTGACGGGCCCCTGGAGCTGCGGGCGCGCGGAGAGAGGACCTCCCGGCCAGGTGGAACATCATGAGCCGCAGGCCGCGGGCGCCGCCGCTATCCGCGGTGCTGACGCCGTCAGGTGCGCTCCATCCCGCCCGCTGGTAGTGCGGCCGGGGCCCGCCGCTATCCGCGGTGCTGACCCCTCTGTCTTCGGCCACCGCTCTCCCGGAGGAAGCGCGCGGTTTGGACTTTTTAAAAGCCATTCTTTATTTAGAGTCCAA
The DNA here is from genome assembly GCA_030035585.1 of Dugong dugon. Taxonomy (NCBI): domain Eukaryota; kingdom Metazoa; phylum Chordata; class Mammalia; order Sirenia; family Dugongidae; genus Dugong; species Dugong dugon. The sequence goes on from CM057471.1 coordinate 77,264,359, forward strand.
CTTCCTCGCATTTCTTCTGTGCCAAAGGGGCGCTCAGGCCGTCCGCCTCCTTCTTTGCTCTCCCCAACTTGACGCGCCCTCCCTCCCGTTTCTCCCTGACACTCCCACCCCCCCCCCTCGGCTCGGTGGCTCGGCGCGATGCTGCAGAAGACGCGCTGAGCCCTCTTGGATCTAATGCGCAGAGGAGGTTGGCCCAGAGCTCCTGGGCTCCCCCAAGGCTGAACTCCGTCCAAGGTGCCCGCAGGCTCCCTGCCCGCCTTCCCCATGCCAGCCCGCAGCTAGGGGCAGGGGCAGCGTCGGCTGGGGTTAGGGGTGGGTGGGGAGCTTTTGAGGAGGACAGGTCGCAGCTTGGCTATGGAAGGCTCCAATGGCTTTGGGATCGACTCCATTCTCTCCCACCGTGCGGGCAGCCCCGCCCTTCCCAAGGGGGACCCCTTGCTCGGAGACTGCCGCTCGCCCCTGGAGCTGAGTCTGCGCTCGGAGAGCAGTAGCGACTGCTCTTCACCAGCCTCGCCAGGAAGGGACTGTCCGGAGACGGGTGCCTCGCGACCTGGTGGGGCATCGGGCCCAGGTTTGGACTCCCACCTGCAGCCTGGGCAGCTCTCCGTCCCAGCCCAGTCGCGCACGGTCACCTCCTCCTTTCTGATCAGGGACATCCTTGCCGACTGCAAACCACTCGCGGCCTGTGCACCCTACTCTAGCAGCGGGCAGCCGGCTGCCCCTGAGCCTGGGGGCCACCTTGCGGCCGAGGCCAGGGAGGACTTTAGAGACAAGCTGGACAAAAGTGGCAGCAATGCTTCATCAGACTCCGAGTATAAAGGTAAGAAAACATGAGGTGAAAAGTTGATGTGAAGGGATGATGCTATAGTTCTAAAAACTGGTATTTGAAACTTGAGTGCCCACGTGTGGGGACATGCACATGCTCACCTTGGGGCTCCCCCAGGGCCCAGGCTGAGCAGCTGGACTTCCCTGAACCTTTCCGTCAGCCCTGTGGCTATGCCTGTGAGCAACAGAGTCGGGGCGGGGAGGCGGGCGCGTAATACTGCATGCCCAAGGAGAGATTCCCGCAAATGCACAAAACAAACTTTCTAAACTTTAGCTGGGAACCTTCCTTCCAGTGGTGTTGGTGGGCAGGAGTGGGTTCCAGTCAGGCCAGTGGTTCTCCAGGAAGCGACCTTTGCAGAAGCAATGGAAGACGCAAAGGGTTCTGCTTGAACACCTTCCTATAAGAGTGAATACCTAGCATGAAATTTCAGCTGGAGCCCTGAAAACAGTCAGAATTTTCCATCTTTTAATCTGAATTTCCAGATGGGAAAAGAAACTGGGGTCTCCTTCCTGTTGGGCCCAATGTGCTCTGGGCCCCGTGAATCATGCGAAAGAAACATTCACTTCAAAAAAGAAACAACAGCCAGGTGGCTGGCTTGGAACAGGTTCAGAGGTCTGGTGGAAAGAGGAGGACCCCACACCCACCCAGCTGTTCTCAATGAATTTGATTTTAAGCGCATTAAGCAATAAACTCCAGGTTGTTTATTAATAACTGCAATAAACTGCAGGACCCAGACGTTCCTGAGTAACCAACCTCGTTTGCCCTGTACTGGGGTTGCTGCTCCTTCCCTTCTCTTTTCATCTCTGTGAATCTTTTTGTTCCCTTTTCATCGCATTTTAACCAGGGAGCTGAGATTGAAATTAAGAGGAAAGGGAGAAGGAAGAAAAGAAGGAAGGAGTTCCACACTTTTGTTTCTTCCTCTCACCTCCTACCTCGCCCTAAAGGCTCTTTGGTGTGGCCAGAGGTGCAAAGTTATTTCTAAGAAGAAGTCAGGAGTCAGAAAGTGAGGCGAAAGCCCTGTGTCCCTATCAAGCAGAAAACCCAGAGCTGGCAGAAACTGTTCAGAGCTCTCCCTTCAGCCATATAATAAATTCCCAGAACACTTTTCACAAGAAGAAATTTACCATGAAGGAAATTTCTTTATTGTTGGAGGCCCCACACTTCCTGGCCCCTATTTGTACCAAGTGAGCTTCACAAATTTTTAGGAGGTTTTTTTTTTTTTTTTTTTTTTTTTTTTTAACACCTTCCTCTCAGCCAATAATTCGTTTGTGGATATACCCCAAATAGAAACCCATTTGAGCCCCATTCCCTATACACATCCTACTCCCCTCCACTTCCCACGCAAACGACTGAGCCTCCCTCAGCCAGGCTGGGCCAGCCATTGCCTAGAAAACGGGCAGGTTGCACAGAAGCACCCAGGAAAGAAGCCCAGAGGAAAGTGAGTCCTAGGAGCCCTGGCAGATTGGCCCAGTGACCCTTGCTTCTCCCCCTGCAGCCCGCTTAGAAAGAGGCAAAGAAAATTCGTCCTGGAGAAAGACAGGTGTGTGTGTGGAGGGGGAGGCGATGCAAATGTATATATTCATAACATCATGTCTTATTGTTTATAATTTTCAACAACAACAACAAAATCCCAGCTTTACTGTTAGGGCAAGAAGCAAGAATCTCCAAATTCATATACTAATGGCTGGTGTCAGTGGTGGTGAAAGAATTTGGAGTTTCCTCTTATTTCTTTGCCCCCAGGAAGGATTTTGAGGAGAGGTTTCCTTTAAGATAATTGGAATATCAATTTCCGTCTCCTGTCCCTGCTGATATCTGATCAGGGAGGTGACGAGGGCCGGCTGTCCCCGTATCGCTTAAGTGGGTTTGGTGCAGAGAAGGATGGAAGGGCCCCTCCTTCTCCCCAGGCTCCACAGCCTTTGCATCTAGAAAGCCCCGGGGTGAAAAAAAGGAATGGGTACATCAGCCCGGGCGGAGTCTGGAGCGTCTCTTAAACAGGGAAGTGACTTTTTCTGGGTCCAAGTTAGGGAGCCAACGGACAGGCACACCAGTTAAGACGTCTAAGCCCCTCTCCCCCACCCCCACCTTCCACACCGATAGTCATTTCCTCCGCGGAGGACGTGGAGGGAAGGTCAGATTCAGCTAGTATCAAGGCTCCTCAAGCATAATATTTAAAGAAGCTGTAAGAGGGCTTTGAAGTAAGGCAGTCCACCGCCAACACTATGCCACTGGAGCGCAAGTCAGCGGAGAAGCCCACGCTTTGCTCAAAACAGGCAAGGTCGATGGGTCTCGAACTCCCTCCCGGGCGTTGAGATGCGGGCTCCAGGCCGGGAGACTGCGAGTCCGGGAAGCCGAGGCCCCACCGGGATGAACCCAGGGAGGCGGATGCCGAGCGGCGTGGAGCGCACACCGTAAGGCTCCAGCTTGCACTAGAAACGAATGAGGGAAAAGCCCAGCGGTCCTTCCTGACGCCCGCAAACCGAATCCCCTTCGCTCACCTTAACCTCAGCCCTGAGAAATTAGAAGGTTTCATAAATAATCCAGACAATTAGGTAAAATAGTAGGATTTCTGCAGTATCAGGATTGAGGTTGGCTTATTCAGATGATTGTTTCTGCGCACTTGTTTTAACTTTACCTCGTCTGCACAGACAGAACTCAGGTTCCCCCATCCCTACAGGTCCCTCTCTCCTGCCGCGGTCCGAGCCCCTAACTCCCCGCCCAGACCTCTGATGCCTGCCTGGAGGAGGCGCGGGAGGAGGGAGACGTCGGCGCGGATTCTCCCCCGCGCTCGCGCAGCTCGCCCGCCTCAGTGCACCCGGTGCCCGCGCCCTCCCGGCCGCGAACCACTGCCTTTCCGGTTGAAAAGTCTCGCTCCCTAGTGGCTCAATTAACCGGATTATTGTTTCCTACAGAGAGAAATCAACTCGTATTCAGCTGAACCCTGTCACTGCAAACGCCATGCACAATGAAACTCGCGATAAAATAGAGAGAGACAGAGAAAAAAAAGAGGGGGTGGGGAGAGTCCCCAGCCGGCGCCGCTAATTTTGAAGAAGCGGCCTCTTTGGTTACACAATAGTTCTAGGGGAAGAAGGGAGAAGACTGAGCTTGCTCTATCAAGTGCGTTCCCGGTATAGTCATCCCCAACGAAAGAGTTTGGGGGAAAAGAAATCATCCCTGTCCCTTCCATCCTTGGGCCTCAAGAGCGGGGACCCTCGTACCCGCCTGTCCCGACTGTAGGGTAAAGATACACGACCGCCACGCGGTGTAATGAGGGCCACAGTGGGCACTGTGTGTTCACGGAAACGCAGATCTCGGCAACTTGCGCACCCGAGGGGCAAACCGACGCAGAGTCGCTTATTTCTCTAAATGCTTCGCGCTCCCAGACTCTCTCTCGCACCCGGCCTTCCGCAATGCGCAGTTTGTAGGTAGCTTAAGTACGGGGGTAACTATCACTATATATCCATATCCACATAGACGGGCGGGCAAAATGTGGGTGCAGTTATTTGTTTTTAATTGTTCTTCAGGACAACGAATCGTTCCGAGGTGAACAGGTTTTGTCTCTCCACACGGGTTTTTCTCCCCAGACTGTGACCTTCCGCTTCCTTCCTCCCAGCCTCAGGCGCGGGCAGTTAACTCCGGGCGCAGGCTCGGAGCACATATCCGCACCCCTGAGCACGTACCCTTGCAGTCCATCCCGCTGGAACCCCTGGATTCCCCCCACTCTCAGCGGGTCGGGTCCAGCTCCACCACGTTAGCTGCGTTTATCCTTCCGGGGAACGCAGGAGCAGCGCAGGAGAACCGCAAAGAGAAAGCGTAGTGGAGTTCTCCCGGCTTTCGGTTCTTTCTCGCCGGAGCTACCATTTCCTGCCAACATCTCCCGCAGTCAGGGTTCACACTTTGGTACTGGGAGTCCGGAGGACTCGGCTCAGCCCGGCTTTCCCGCGCACTCGGGTGCAGCGGGGCCTCCGCGGGCGCGAGTTGCGTTTACAAGAAAGCGTTGCGCCAGCGGCCGGCCTGGTCGAGCAGGCGGGCGGACACGTAGGTGGCGAGGCCGGGCCCTGACGCGCCCCTGTGTCTCCGCAGTGAAGGAGGAGGGCGACCGCGAGATCTCCAGCTCACGGGATAGCCCCCCAGTGCGTCTGAAAAAGCCACGCAAAGCGCGCACGGCCTTCACCGACCATCAGCTGGCGCAGCTGGAGCGCAGCTTCGAGAGACAGAAGTACCTGAGCGTGCAGGACCGCATGGAGCTCGCCGCCTCGCTCAACCTCACCGACACGCAGGTCAAGACCTGGTACCAGAACCGCAGGTGAGGCCCGGCTACCGGGTGGCGGGAGGAAAGGGCGTCTTCTGCTCTCCTTACTGCCTTTCCGGGAGACCCTCGAGTCCACCGCCTGGCGCTAATGGAAGGGCCTTGGGCCTCCTCCATTCTGTAAAAGCGGGAAGAAGGCAATGCCCAAAGTCCTACAGTGAGGGCCAGACACGGGACTAAACTAGTCTGCAGTGCCCTGTCTTCCTTGTCCAGGACAGACGGAAAGACAGATTCCCCCGGCCAGGGGGTCACACTCTCCCCCCAGTCTTGTGGCCGCTGAGCCCTCTCGGTGCAGGTCCCAGGCCAGGGGAGGGATGGTGGCTCCTAGAAGCCTCTAGGGGGAGAGTACAAGCGGGCAAGCGGCCCTGGGGTGACGCGTGGGGCGTTCCCAGCCTCTGCCGGCACGTCGGAGTTTGCACTGGGGCCCTTGAGCTCCCGCTGAGCCTCTCCAAGTCTTGAAATCCGCGGGACACTCGACCCGGCCCCATTCCTTGGGGACAAGGTGACCAGAAATCGGTATTCAAAAGTGGAGGAGGCCGGCACTGATCTTCAACCTGACATTTCCTGATCTCCCTCCCCAAAGCACTCACAGGGGTAGATATAGCTGTACGTGCCTCACACTCACACACACATCCACGCATTCAATCCTCATCCTTAGTCACACGCACATTCACACACGTACCATACCCGCAGACACACGCACACGAAGCAGAAGCGGAATGGTGCTTTCCGTAAACAAGCCTCAGAACACATTACCTTATTAATAATAAATACGATTACTACTCTGGGCATCGATAATTAAGGCTCGTTACAGTAATTACACAATTATGATGATGATGAATAATTCAGGGAGGGAAACGGGGCTGGCTTGGCTGAGCCCGCTTCGGTGGGACCCCGGCCCGCCGAGTGAGCCTTAGCGGCCGGACTGCAGGCTCTGGCAATGAGAGAGCGTGGCCTCGACTTCCTTGACCTCGGAGCCAGACGGGGCGCAGGGCTCGCCCCAGGTCTCGGACCCAGGCTTGGAGCTCGGTAACTTCTCGCTGGGGCCTAGGGCAGCAAGGTGCGGTCGAGCTGGCGGGAGACGCGCCCAGGAAGATGTGTGCGCTCCTGCGCTTCTTTTCCAGTTGCCTTCTCCCGCCCGCGCGCTTCTGTGGAGGCGCAGCCGCCAGGATACCACGCCATGTTTGTCTCAGCTTGGCCACGCAGGGATAATCATCCTCTCCCGTTTCCAGGGCTAGCCCAACCCCTTGGCCCCGGAGCCCTCTCCAGTGCAGGCCCATCTTCCTAAGGCCTCTCCAGGGACACACACGTAGGGGGAGCCCCAACACCGGGGTTTTGGAGTCAGATAGCCTGGCTTAGACCCCGGCTTCTGCTGATTTCGAAACCATCTCAGAAACTGGTTCACGCCTCAGTTTTATCTGTAAAATGGGGATAATAGCCATGGAGGGCCGGTGGAAGATTAAATGAGACCATGAACGCAATGCGTGGGAACGTTTGCCTGGCACTTCGTTATTTATTAACAAATTAGTGTGATCCTTCCTGGCCTTCCCCCTCTGGGCCAGACACTTGGGAGGGGCAAGGGTCGTCAGGTGCTTTAGCTCTGACCCCGACGTGCATGTTTATTTCGGACCCTAGGACTAAATGGAAGCGACAGACAGCCGTCGGTTTGGAGCTGCTGGCGGAGGCGGGCAATTACTCAGCGCTCCAGCGGATGTTCCCGTCGCCTTATTTCTACCCGCAGAGTCTAGTTTCCAACCTGGACCCCGGAGCCGCGCTCTACTTGTACCGCGGCCCCAGCGCGCCGCCGCCCGCGCTCCAGAGACCTTTGGTGCCTCGCATCCTCATTCACGGACTCCAAGGCGCCAGCGAACCGCCCCCGCCGCTGCCCCCGCTGGCCGGCGTCCTCCCGCGCGCCGCGCAGCCTCGGTGAGGCGCCTGCCTGAGGGCCGGCCCGGCTAGCTCCCGGCACCCCGGGTCCCCCTCCCCGGGTCTCGGCGCGGGGTTTCAACTCCTCTTCCCGGGGAGAGGGGGTCCTGTCCGGCCCTCCTCGGTGTCCCAGCCCGGTGTCCCCCGAAGGGCCAGATGCCAAGTCCACTGAGGCCCAGCCCCCGGACTGAGTCTCCCTTCCTCGGCGTCCCGGCCACTCCATCAGGGAGCCACTTCCACCCGCCGGATGTACATATGCGTCTCTGCCCGCCTCCCCGCTGGCTCCCCAGGCGCCCCCTTCCCACCCGGGGGCAGGTGGGGAGACTGTCCACGCCTCGCTCTCTTCCATCCCCCTCCACGCCCAGCTGTACACCAACGCCCCTCTCGAACCTCTTCCAGAGGGAGGGGAAGGGGCGAGCGGGACCATCCCCTCCACCCTCCAGCGCCCGGTCCAACGGCTGAACTGTACCTACCGTGTGCAAAGTGTATATGAAGTTATTTATTTCGTGACCCATGAACCCGTGACCGTGTCCGTGAATCAGTGAGTCTGTGGCCTGTGCCCTCCCCATTCCGGGCGAGGCAGGAAGGGGCCAAGGGGGCTTACCCACCCACCACGACCCCCAACCCCCACCTCAGCCCCGGCCCTGGACCAGCCAGGCCCCTCGGGTTCTCTTTCTTTCTCTTTTTTAAATGTCGAAATAAACTTCTTACAAATGACCAGGCGCCTGTCAGCGCTCGCGTCGGTCGGTCAGCGCTCAGCCCTTTTCTCCTCCACCCCTCTTTAAGCCACTTCCCTCTCTTGGGGCTTCGTTTCCTTACATCCTCAATAACTAAGTATTTTTGTCCCTTTCTCTTCTTCGGTGCTATGGTGGTGTGGAGGGGTCCCCGACTGGACACGCGGGGGACTTGGGCAGGGTCTCCCCTTCCTGGCCTCAGTCTTCCCGTCTCTACAATGAGGCGAGCCAGCTGCCCGGCTCCCCCCGCTTCCTCTCGGTCTGGTTCCCTTCCAGCTCCCAGCCGGTCCGGAGGGCTGGCGGCGGGGGAGAGGCAGGAGCCAGTGCTCGGGCCCCGCTCTGCTGCGGGCCGGGCTGCGGTGCCCTCGCCGAGCCAACTCATCTGGCTGCGACAAGGGGGCTGGCAGCTGGTGACCGGCCGGCGGGGCGCGGGCCCGACAGATGGGCTCCGAGTCTGCTTGCTCCCCCCACCCCGCGCCCTGGCCGGGTTCGGGCTCCGGAAGCTTCGGCCTCCCGCGCTGGGTGGGACCTGACGCGCCTTTGCTGCGAACCTGACGCCACATCGGGTAACCCCCCACTCCCGCATCTTCTCACTTCTTCCTTTATCCCGGGAGTAAGTTGGGAATGAGACCCACAGGGGCTCCAAATCCCAAGTCTGCCTCCTTCCCCACTCCTTTCCGCCCCGTGGTTCCAGGATCTCAGGGGAGTGGATTTTAGTCCCAAGCCACATTCAAAGGCCAAGGTCACCTCCTGAGGACGTTCCCTCTTTGGGGAGAAGGGCACAGGTGCTCTCCTCCCGCATACCACTGCAGCCCACTGACCCCCAAGATGGAAGAAACCTGGGCTGGACGTTTCGGGCTAAGTTGAGCCCCCTCCAGTTTTCTGGCAGGGTTGCTCTGGGAGAGCGCCGCCTTGCCAAGAACGGGTGGGGGCACACACCCCGGTGAAAATCAGACTCATGCCCGGTCTGCTACTGTTTCCTCCCCACCCCCCAACACACTCACACCATGCTTTTCTTTCCTGGGATGGTGAGGGTATTATTCTAATTTTGCAAAATGCATAGCAGCTAATGAAGTCAAGGAGCCCCTCGGCTTTTGAGTTCTTTTGCATGTAAATGGGGGTTGGTAAATCCCTAGCTCTGGCTGTGGTGGGGGGTGAAAGGGGATTGTCCCCAACTCTGGGTTAATGAAGTGGGAAAGGAGTCTCTCATAGCCTCCTGCAAACAAAACCCCCCATGCAACAAACCCTGCCCAAATCCTACATGGATTGACTTAAACCCAGGGGATAAGTGCTTTAAATTAATCTCATTGAATAAGAATGAGACCAAACAAAACTCTTTAAAATCATATTAAAAATCTATCAAAGGACAACTTGCACTGGTGTGCTTTTCATTTTGTGAAAGTGAAGGAGGTAGACAAGAGCAACCATCCTTACATTTACACAGCAGCAGTGTAAATCACAGACACATTCTTAACTATGTAATTGTCCTTGTACCTCAGAGGCGATTTCATATCTTACATTAATGAAGAACAAGGCTCTCCTAGAAGTTTATAATTACAAAATTTTAAATTGTCCTGCAGTTCCCGTCTATAATAATAACTTTACAACCTTTGCAGTGAGGTGGGCTTTTACTTTCATCCATTTAGAAGGCTAAATTGGTTTCTCTGTTCCCAACCCTGGGGCTGGGTGAACTCTCATTTAAAATAGGAAAAAAAAAAGAACATGAACCCTCAAGCAGGCAGAACAATAGCAGAGGCACGAAGAGGCATCTTAGCTGCTCCCACTGGCTTTCTCCCCCTTACAAACCTTGACTTGCCAGGGTGGAAAGCTACAAAGTTTAAAAGAAGTTTAGCTTTCCCTACTAGCCTTCAGTTGCAAGGCTGCTGGGAATTTCTGAGAAGTTGAGCTGACTTTCAGGGTCCTCACTGTCCCCATACTGGCAGGCCTTGCTCTGGGTTTTTCCTGTGGTGGAGCAGATTAAGAGATAAGTGGTAATGGTCCTAGAGGCAATTTACCACCACCAGTTGGTTAAGCATCCTTTGCAAGCAGGGCAACTTCTGTGAAACACTGTACATTTCTATCTAGGAGGCAACTGATGGATTTTAATGGCTTCCACTGACTTTATGTTGAGTGGCTCAAGTGCTAAACAGCGAGGCCTCTCGCAGTCGGGAATACACCTCCCTTAAGGGACTCTTGTTTACTCTTTTCCACCCTAAACCTCACTCACCTTCTTTCACTCGGGGGGGTCTGGGGGGGTGGGAGGGGATCAAAGAAATCGACTGGGCTTTGTCAAAAAATGTCCTTTGCTGAGATTTGGTGGCTCTGCTTCTATAGGAGCAGGAGATGCCGTGAGCATTGCATCAGCCCTGACTTAATTGGATCACACACAGGCCCCCTCACTCACCAAGGGCTCCGTGTCCTTCAGTGCGTGAGAATTGGGGGCCCTTCTGAAGATGTGCAACCGCTGAGGGTTGCAAACACGAAGATGTTTTGGATTAAAAAAACGCATTCTCAAAGCCTATTGGGGAAAAAGCTTTAGGCTGAAATGCTCCGTTAAATGTCCAAGTTCTCTGTGATTTTAAACATGGGAAGTGTATGACAGAGAAATGGATAAGTTTGGGAAATCAGAAAAAGGCACGATTAAAAAACACAAAATTAGAAATATGTACAGTGGAATTACACTAAAGCTTTGCCTAATTGATGCCTGAAATGTATAATCTGTCAAGAGCTATGGCTAAGGAAGAGATTTATTTTTAAGGTTATTTAAGTTTAGATAATATTAACCCTAAATCTGCTAAATCCAGGTTTCTTTATTAGCTGGTTTAATATATTGATTCTACTTAGAAACAGGCCCGCATAGCATCTATGGCAAGAAACCCTTACCTAAGTGTTAACAAATTAAGTGTAAGTTACAATCTTGGAATTACAGTCACTTACACACTTTGCAAGATTCTAGCATTTCTCCCCCAGGAATGCAGAACTCTGCTGATATATCCTTTAATTGAATGAACACTCTGGAAAAAATGCAGGTTTTTCTCTTTGATCATCCCAAATCACTGGCATTAATCCTGTTTCCCACACAGCCGGGTTTTGTCTGTAAGTTTGAACCCTCTTTTTCTCATCCAAATCATATGAACCATTACACATCAAAATAAAAGAAAGGTGGCAGATTTGCCCAAAGTCAGCTTGACATGTGCTGTGGGGTTGTTTTTATTGTTGTTACAAATTTCACCAACTGTCCCTATTAATTCATATGTCACAGCCAACTCTAAGAAGGTCATATTTTTCCTCATGCAGAAGATCAATTCTTAGCAGGCTTATAGCTGCCCTCACCCCAGAGTCCTTCCTAGTTTGCTTTTAGCTGACATTTGCCTTGAGTCTGCCTGAGTGTGCCTGCCCGTGATCAGAGAGGGAACGGAGGCAAGGACGCCGAGCCCTCCTTGGTTTTCCGTGGAAAGGCCCGCCATGCCAGTCTCCCCATCCTCTCCTGGCCATTTGGGTCAGTTGGATCTGGAGTTTCTACCTAAGTGCTGCCCCCACTCGCTGTCACAGGAATGCAAGGGGTGACAGAGGAAGAGGAAGAAGGAAAACAGAAGGAGAGAAAGAATGAAGAGCAAGTCCTAAGCAGAGGGGCTGAGGCTTTTTAACCCTTTCTCTTTTAGATGCCTCTGGAGTTGCCCGTGTCCAAATCTTACATTTATTGAGAAATCAATATACCCCAGGGGTCCTCTTTTAAACCTCCCAGGAAACATAATGGGGAGGGGGGCAGTTGTGACCTGAGTCACAATACAAAGACCCCCAGACCTTTCTAGAAGATGAGACTGGATGGGGTGAGAGGAAAAAAAAAAAACACTTAGGGCACTGGTGTCTTTTGACTTCAAAGGCAAATAATAAAAAGGCAACAGTAAATCAATTAGCCTCGAGAGAATAAATTTTCAGTGGGCACTAAAGAGGAAGCAATGCATGGAAATGCGACGTGATGTTTATAGCAACGTACTTACAGAAAATAAGAGGACTCACATGACTGAAAACACTGTAGGATTTTTGACTTGTATCAAAAACTCTTTTGGTTCTTAACAAAGCATTTGTACATAAAGAAAATGATTATTTGATAAATATATTTTTCTCTTTTCATAAAAGTTCAATTCCAATTTTTAAAACCTTACTTTACAAAATTCATGCCAATTATATACATTGATAGCGCTAAAGTAAAACCATGAAGCTTCTTTAGGACACTGTTACAGGGCAGGAAAGAAATCCCTTACAGGCCAGTGCAGAACACGTTAGGCTTTTACATAAGTCGTGAGGGCTGAATGTGATATATGGCAAGCCGGCACCTGGGTCAAGTTAAATGCCTGGCACTGATGGAATCAATATAAGGTCTATCTTATATAAGAAATAAATTAATTGGTTAATTCATACTCTGCTGACCCCCCCACCCCCACTGATTTCTATCAGGATCACCCCCTCCACCACCAAAGATAAGGGCTGTGGCTTTTACAATGGTCTGAGGGACACAGAATTCTGTTGAAAGCATCGCAGCAGTTCTCCACAAGCTTCCTTTGACAATCTGGTGCCACCCAGGCCTCCAAGAGCCACGCCAAAGCACAGTCCTGTAGAGACAGAGTGTAAAAAACTTTCTGGTAAGTTTCAAGTTTTTCCAACATTTCATGGAGAAAGTTTCTTATTTTTTCCCCACGACAAAGGCTGGGTGCAGGCTGCAGCTCAGCTCTGCCATGGCTGGCTGCTGGGTTTTCCCTGTTTGTTCTGCTTTTCGACCCTGGCGACGGCAGCCTCCACCCCACTTGAGTATTCAGAAAGCAAGAGTTCAGCAAGGCAGTGTTTCCTCTGTGTCTTCCTATGAAGGTCAGGCCTGAAGAACAGTAACAACAGAGGGGGAAAAGAAACTTTATTATATTTTTTCCTTCCCATTTGGAAAGAGGCAGATAGTGGCTGGTTCCGAGACTGTGAAACTGACATTTTTGTATTAACAGAAGTACAATTCCTTCAATAGTGCTTATTTTGATATTCTATGCACCAGAAGATTAGATACGGCATGACAGATTTTCAGAACAGTGGCAAAATATCATGGCATTTTTAAAAGTGAGGCTTTGTTCTGTGTTGTTTTCATGGAAAAAAAAAGAACTTTACACACTCATACTCTGATAGCAAATGAGGTGTATGATACAACAGTTTGCCAAAGCATAAGGGGAAAAAAAACAGCCCTAAAATGCCACAACATTCAGCAGTGAAAGCACTTAGGCAATTCTCCAGTCACCCCAATGTAGTTCAAAGCAAGAGGCCTCCTTATGGGAAACTGCTGGCCCCAGGACTTAGCCCTCAGGAACAGAGAGGATGCCTGGCTGGGTCCCAACAGGCATAGCCGGGGGTTTTCATCACAGACACCTCTTCATCGACTAAGAAGGCTCTAAAAACCATTTCTGACCTTGCAAAACCCAAACCCAGAGTGGTCAGTGTCCACACTGAGGCTAGAACTGCAACTTTCCAGGGCACACACAGACCTGTGTGTGCGAGGGGGGTCTCTCCCTGCAGTAATCCACACAGAGAATGTCAATGGGTGAAAATCAATTTCAGCTGCTGAATCACAGTAACTGTTTTCAAAAGACGGCGGCCTTACCATTTGATGAGAAGATCAGAGGAAGAAATTTGTAGAAGTTCAGCCATACATAAGAAAAATGATTATGAAAACTAGAGAGTAAACTAATGTTGCTTAAGACAGGATTTTAACTAAAACAACAACAAAATGACTAGCACCAAATCCATATCGCCATACTGGTAATTCCTTCAACACCGAAATGGTGATGTCTTAGGGTTCTTACACAGGCAGATGTTAGCCTCTACTACTTATTAAAGCTCATGAGATTTTCTTTCTGTAATAATACGGAGGACAAATAGGACCGAGCTTGTGGTAAAAATAAATGTAACGGAACTCCTTTAAAACCCAAGAATTCGAAACAACACTAATAACTGTGCTATTAAACCGAAAATGAAAGGTTGCATAATCCTGTTATAGCATTAATAACTATGTTAAAGCAATAACACCTATTTATAATTATGCTCCAGAGGATAGGGTTCAAGTAATGCAGCTAAATTCATGTTATAGTCACATAATGGTTTTCTACTGTAACATGTAGAAAGAAGCACAAAGGCAACCTCTGTTGGAAAAAAAGAAGACTTGAGGCAAGGGGATAATCAGGACATAATATTTAAGGGCTGGGAGTTTATAAGGTATGTTGTGTGTCAGGGGCAGGGTTCAGCACGACGATTAGAAATATACAGGGAAATACTTTTTGTGTTCTGTGCAAAATGATTTACATACATTATCTCATATAATCCTCACTTGATGAGCTAGCTACTATTATTATCCTCATTTTACAGACAAGGAGACTAAGATTCAGGGAAGGGAAGTGACCTGCCCAAGACCACAGGGCTAATAAGCCAAGATGCAAACCAGGGTCAGCCTGACTCCCAAGCCTACACCTTCCCACCAGGTTGTGTGTCGAGGAGGAGAGAACGATCCACAGTACCAGGTGTGACAAGAAGGTCCAGCAGGATAAAGGATGAAAAATGACCATGACTGGAAATGGAGGAGTCCTCTGTAGCCTCATAAGGAGTCACTTCAGTGGAACAACCTGGGCAGAAGCTAGATGACAGAGTAAGGAGGGGGAGAGAGAGGAGAGCTGAACGGTGAAGAAGAACCCCGCTGTCACTCATGAGCTGTATGACAATGGACGGGTGATGCAGGTTCTCTGTGCCTCACTTTCCTCATCTGAAAAATGAGGATGATCCTTAACGCTCATAAGGTTTTGTAAAGATAACATGAAATAAGATGTATAAAGTGCTGGCTAGCATGTGGTTTGCCATCAATCACGGTGAAAAATGAGGAAATTCAGGTCCAGAAATGCCAAGCCACTGCCACAAGGCCACAGAAGAGCCAGGACTGACTCTGGGGTCCTTGACAGCTTGGCTGGGGCTCTTTTGATGGCATTCATCATCCCCTAAAAACGATGCTCCTAGTTCCTGGGACCCTGCCTAGCATGGGCTGTGAGCACTGGTGTCCCTGGTAGGGGGCCAGGCCGCAGAGGGCTGACGTGTAGTTTGGAAGCTGCAGGAGGCGGGCCCTGCAGTTGACAGCGCTAAACTTGTTCCAAACTGACGGCTGCCAGTTCTGTGTGCTTGTAGTTTATTTTTAGTTGGGTTTCATGACAGACGGAGTGAAAAGGTTCTGACAGGAAGGAATGCTTTTTCTTCCCCTTGTTTGAAGCCAGGTACTCACAATGTGTATAATTTTAAATGTAACAACCTGAGTTTCAAAATATGCAAAATTTCAGTCAAAATATTCTCCCCAGCATAAGCTCTAGCACTTCGATGATTGCTCCTGCCACTGCTAAAGCAAAATAAATAACTAGAATCTTATCTCGGTGATTGATCCACTGATTGCCTACAGAGATAGCACAGGCTGTGGAGACACCGTTGTTCCTGCCAAAGGCGTTCAGGCAGTGTGTCTGTGCGCACTCAGACTGGTAGTCCACTAGTCAGAGGCTGAAGAGATAGGCATGAAAGACAACATTTGTGTACGCAATATACAGGCACAAATACCATTCTGTACACACACCACCAGTCAGTCCACTCCCACATTTACCCAACGTCTGTCCCTTCACAGACAAGCATGGCTGGGTCTGGGGTAGTGGAAGTAATCCCTGGTGGGTATATCATGCCACTAAACAGGAAAACAGGAATATTTATTAAGGATCTTTGAGTCACACTGGCTGTAGGGGATGCCATTAGAAAGCAGACCTTGCCTTAAGGTTACGACCTCAACATTTCCTAGGTATTCTACCATTTTATTCTAGTCAGTAGACTTTCAACTTGGGACCCAAAACCCAGCAGTCCACCAACTCAGAGGATCCTCGTGCTTACATTTTTCAGACCCAGACCTATTCCTATGGGGGTTTCACCTGCTGTCACAGCAGCCACCCCAATGGGACCCATCTTTTTCCTTGGTCAGTGCACTGTCTCCTTTTCCTTTGTTCTGAGGCCCAGGTCTGAAAAGGCAAAGTACAGATGGGAGATGGAATGTTCTAAACCTAAACATGTGATGCCAAGCTGCAGTTTTCCCAGAAACTTGCCAACTTTCTTGCCCTACTTGCCCTCCAAATACCCAAACGCCTCTCACACTGGCTTCCTGAGCATCCGCAGTAGTAATCCTGTAGTTACCAAGCAACAAATCAGTTTAGCTAACCATAGGGAACTCCCTTGTAAGTGAAGGCTGAATAAATCCACCCTCAGTGACCAGGCTGGATTACTGAGCAGGATAGGCAGATGCCAGTTTTACTGCAAATAAGGTGAAATCACAGCCTAATTAGTAAATCAATATACCCTGCTATGATGACCACTAGAAAAGAGCTCTGAGGACCTTCTTCCACTTTACCAACAAGTTCACAGAATGATCATCCTAGTGGTAAAAAGCCATTCCAATAGAGACTTTTATTAATGGCATTTTTTTACAGGACAGAATTTAAAATTTTATTTTATGTATCTATTGTCAAGCCTAGGAGCCCAGGTGGCTCAATGGTTAAGTGCTCGGCTGCTAACCAAAAGGCTGGCACTTCAAATCTACCCAGTGGCTCCGTGGGAGAAAGACCTGGTGATCTGCTCTTATAAAGATTACAGCCTAGAAAACCCTATGGGGCGGTTATACTGTCACAGGTGGTCACTATGAGATGAAATTGACTGAATGGCACCTAACAACAACAACAACAAACTATCAAGTCTATCAATATTTTCTGGCTTTAGGGTCATGCTTAGAAAAGTCGTCTTTAGTTCAAAGATTTAAAAAATATTCAAGTATATTTTCTTTTAATCTGTTATTCCTTTAACTCTAATTCCATCAAATTCACCAGGCGCTCCTTGGAAACCGTATGGGACAGTTCTACTCTGTCTTATAGGGTCACTATGAGTCGGGATAGACTCGACGGCAACGGCTTTGGTTTTTTTGGTTTCTAATTCCATCTAGATCTTATTTTGGGTTATGGTATGGAGTAGGGAATCTATTTCTACCCAAGAGTTAACCAGTTATCCAAGACAGGCACTGAACAACAAATCTTTTCCTTGAAATGCCTCTTTAGAACGCTTCCTATAGGCTTTACGAACACTTCTCATTGGCTATGTTAAAGAGTAGGTGATGATGATGATAATGGTGGCTAACATTAATGGGGTCTACTAAACATATTAAAACAACATTTAAGTGCATACCAATTACATGGATTGTGAATGGATTTCAATATAAAACTGGTCAAATCAAAGCCATTCAAACCAGCTACCAGACCTTAATAATACTGGCTAACACACAGCGTTTGTTGTATGTTAAGCACTGTTTGAAGCACTTCGTAGGCATTTAATTCACTTCTCCAAAAGCCTCATAAAACAGGTACCATTAGTGTCTCCATTTTCCTAGTAAAGAAACTGGGGCACAGAGAGGTTAACTAATTTGTCCAGGGTCACATATCAGTAATGGAAGAGCCAGAATTTGAACCTGAGGTTTGACTCCACAGCTTGTGTGCTTAACCACTGCCCTGTAAGTTTTCTAAACAAGGAACAAGTTCCTTGCATGAAATATTTTTAAATATAAAAACAATATTTACATTATCTGAAATCTTGAAGATTTTTGGAACCCATGATAAAAGTGTGTCTTAATAGTCTGATATCTTGTTACGTGAAAAAAGTAGTTGAAAAAAAATAATGATTTGGTCAATCTCATTTTTGTGGAAAAAAAAGTATATAGGCAGAAAAAGACTGGCTAAAATGTGAATCAAGGCTAACTTAGATTGTAGGTTTATGGTTATTTTTTAGGCTTTTCTCTATTTCCAAAATATTTGTAATGAATGTATATTATTTTTATAATCAGAAAAAAACAGTATATTCATTTTAGGAAAAAAAAAAAAGCAAATGGTAGAATTTTGCACTATGCTGAAAATGCTGAAGTATTTTAATTTCTACTTATCAAAGTTATGTTTTAAAAAACAAACCTCTTTGCCTTCTGGCTTTCAGTATGTTTGATTTTTTGAGGGTTTTTTCCTTGTGGTATAGTTGAAACAAGCAAGCAAGCAAGCCGACTGAGGACTCTAATCGGAAAGATTCTGCTTATAAGCAAATGATCCCGGACCACAGCTATGCCCCAAAGGACTCTGCAAGGGGAAGCGTGCCCCAGACTGGAAGAAAGGCCTGGGTTCTAAGTGATCATGGAAGGAGACAGGGATGACTTCAGATGGCTTGAGGCTGATTGAAAGTTTCTATACTTTTGCCTTGCTCTTATGGATGAAGAAAAGGCAACAATGTCTAAACAGGATTTTGGTGGCTCTCTGATGACAGTAACAAACAACATCAGGGAGAATCTGACAAGCAGTCCCCCTGGTGCAACAAAGTAGCTCAGGTAAAGAATCAGCTAGCATAATTCAGCCTACTGAAGGGAAACATGCTATCAATCCTTTACAGTCACTGAAGGAAGAGAAACTGCATCAAGACTCATTTAACCTTTGGATTCTGTTTTGGCAAAGATGTACACTCTCAGGCCTACCAATTTAGGGATGCCTTCTTTGTGAATTCTTAGGATCAAACCAAGTCTAGCTTCTGTAAGACTACCAGGGCCCTAGAAGACGCCCATTCCAGATGAACCCTGCTACACCTGTCTTACAGCAGTGGATATTACAGCAAAATTCTGAGAGTGGCTTTGTGGACACAGACAAAGATGAAAAACGAATCTCACCCTTATACCAAAGAATAAGACTCAGTAAAGAGCAGAAAAGAACTCCTAGCCCTGGGCTAAAGGCAGGCACAATGCTTAGAAGCACAGATCATAATTAATCAGTAAATGCCCGTTGATGCCAAGATTGATTTGCTGCCTGGAAGGTCATGTACAATGGGAGAGAAGAAGTTACAACATTTAGAAATGGCTGATGTCTAAAGATGAAGAGCTGAATCAGGATCCCAGAAATGGATGGGGATTTTGAGATCTTTAGCTCAAACCACCAAAACTTTTCTTTTGTTGTTGTGAAAATATACTGCCAATTCAACATTTTCAGGTGTCCAATTTAGTGATATCAATTACACTAACCACGTTGTACAACCATCCCCCATAACTGCTGCCAAATTTTCCATCACCATAAAGAGAAACTCATTGCTTCCTAAACAATGACTCCCCCTTTTCCCCACCCTCTCACTCCTGGTAATCACTAATAAACTGTGGTTTCTATAAGTGAGATCATACAATATTTGTCCTTTTGTGATCAACGTATTTCATTCAGCATGTTTTCAAGGTTTATCTGTGTTGTAACATGTATCAGGGACTTCATTTCTCTTTATGGCTGAGTAATAGTCTATTGTATGTATGTATACGTTTTGTTTATCCATTCATCTGTTGATGGACATTTAGGTTGTTTCCACCTTTTGGCTATTGTGAACAGTGCTGCAATAAACACTGCTGTACACATGTCTGTTTGCATCTCTCCTTTAAAGTCTCCTGGGTATATACCTAGGAGTGGAATTGCTGGCTCATATGATAGTTCTATGTTTAACTCTTTGAGGAACCACCAAACTGTTTTCCACTGCTGCTGTATCATTTTGCATTTCCACCAGCAATGGGTGAGGGTTCCCATTTCCCCACTTCCTTGCCAACATTTGTTGTTTTAGTGTTTTTGATCTTAGCCATCTGAGTGGAGTGAAGTGGTATCTCCTTCTGGTTTTGATTTGCACCTTCCTAATGGCTAATGATGTTCAGCATCTTTTCATGTGCTTACTGGCCATTTGCATATCTTCTTTAGTGAAATGTCTGTTCAAGTCCTTTACCCATTTTTTTGCCAAATCACCAGAACTTCTGAAGTTCTGGTAGAACTTAAGCATGGATGTCATATGGCAGGGTGGCAGGCTAAGGAAAAGGCAGGATACCAGAATTTCGATGACCTTGGTTAGAATCCTAGCTCTGCCATCTAACATAGATGATGACCTTGAAAAGTTAATAGCCTTCTCTAAGCTTAGTTTTCTATGTCAGATAAGGTCTATGCATGGGCTATGGGGCTAGTATGAAGGTTAAATGAACCAGCAGGCTACAGTGCTTTATAAATTTTAATTCTCTGTAACAAATATCATGAATTATTATTTAGATGGAAAAACACAGTGTGGATATGGAAACAATTAAGTGAATTTATAGCTGGTATGATTATATTCTGAAAATACTGATTAAGATTGATAAACTTGGGTAGAATTCCAGCACCAGACCCCAGAGCTTAGCCCTCTGGGTCTGTCCTGTATGACGTTATTACTGATGACTTAGATGATACTAAGGCACAGTTACCACATTTGTAGATGAAAAGAAGCCTGCAGGGGCAGCTAATACACTGGATGACAGAATACTCACAATACACTAATAGACCAAAAGGATGGGCTTAAGCTGAAAAGTGAATTTGAACTGGGACAGATACAAGGTCCTCTTGAGTCAAAAAAAGAAAAAAGAAAAGAAAAAAAAAAAAAGGACAACTGCACAAGAACGTGGGTGGTATGAGCTATCATGTGTGCAAACATGCAGGGATTCTGTTGTCAGGTTTCGACCTGAGCCACAGTATGACCCAGATGCCAAGAAAGCGAGAAGCTGCCACGGTTAGAACCAGGGGGCCTGGGTGTGAATCCCAGTTCCACCCTGTGAATGGCAGTGTAACTGTGGGCAGTTTTCTCCTCTGTAAAACAGGGACAATACAAGAGTCATAAAGGACATTTTGCGAGGGCAAAATGAGGTAATACACAGCACAGCACTGTGTCTGGCTGGTGCTGAGCACTCCGTCAGTGATGGCTACAATCTCTGTTGTTACCATTAGCTGCACTAATAGAAGTACAGGCTCTAAAAGTGATGGCCCTACTCTATTCTTTGATGGTCAGCCTCTATTATTAAGTTTGGGTAGTTTTGAGAACCAGCTTTTTAAAAGAACATGGGTAAACTAGGATAGGCTGGGAGACAAGCCAAGTAGACGACAGCCCGTGAACCGTGTGAACTGAGGAGCAGCTGGCAGCGCTGGGGCTGTATGGCTAGGCTGGATGCACTAGTTAAAAGCAAGCACTTCTGAGTGGGTGGATCCTTATTCTCTAAGTTTGGCCAAGGTACTTATTTCTCTAAGTCCCAGTTTGATCACTAACGAAAAGGGGATAATGATATCTCCAGAGGTTAGTGTAAAGATTAAATGAAATAATGTGTCAAAGCAGTTAGCACGGTCCCTGTTGCAAAGGCGCTCATTAAATGTTGATTATTATTATTAATAGTATGGAAGATTCTCCTTAGGTATTTGACACAATGTTATGTGGACCATGTGGATCAGTGATAATAACAACATCTTATATTTTTATGTTTTTAAGTCATGCACATACAGTATTTGAATCCCACAGACAAAAGAGTGGAAATAAGACCAAAGGGTGGAAATGGAAAGTGGTCAGTTTTGGCTCACTTTCAGGAGTTCTAACAGCGAGCAGGGTCCAGTATGGCATGGGCACCCTGGGAAGCGGCAAGTCCCACTGCTGTGAGGACTGGGCAGTGGCCACCCAAAGAGTTGGAGAAGCGGTATGATGAGTCAGGCCAGGATGGACAGATTCAGGGAACTTTCAGACCCTTCCACCCTGAAGAGTCTATGAAGTTTTCATCCTTCATTTACAGACTGAGAGAGGAAGGTGGGAAAGGGTAGAGGAAATAACATTTATTGAACAACCACTCTAAGCTTGGCACTGTTATGTGTTGCACATTCACCCTTTCACTGCACCCTACAAAAACGCCACGGAACCCACATTTTACAGAGAAGCTATTGTCAAGCACTAGAGTTGGGACAGGAATGTTGCCAACAAGGCCTGTGCTTCTTCCATTGCACTTTCTGTTTCTAGAGCTGGAAGGGAACTAGAGATAAAACTGGATCCAGACCTGCCTACAATTATCTCTTCCCAAAGATCTTTTGAGATGATTGCCTCTACTTATTCTACTTCAGAACTTGCTTCTCCAGTGGTTCCAAATCAAATTCTTCCATATGTGCCAACAAAAAAATCTCCTGTTTTAAGTCCATTTCTTTGGTCGCATGGATGGCAAATTATCTGCTCATGTAAAAAAATGTCCTTAATAGGGTTCATAAATTTGTCACTTTGCCCAATACTGATTCTAGAAACTGGCAGCTTCCAAAGGGGTGTTTGAGGAAGCAGAAAAGCGAAGTGGTTAGGAGCGTGGGCTCCAGGGTCACTTGGACTTGCAGCCACGTGACTGGGCACGTATGTCTCCTCACTGGTAACTGGGCATACTGCCTTCCTCAAAGGGACATGGTGAGGTTTCAAAGAGATAATGTACATGAAGGACGCAGCACAGCGAAGGGCACACACAAGCCCTCGAGAGATGATGGTGATGATGATGATGATGATGACGCTGCTGAAGAACTTACAACAACCATGCAAAAAGAATCACACACCATGGCTCTGGGAGGTCCATTCCCAGACTGCATCCCTCTTCTGGACTATTAAGTAGTTACGACATTACATTGCAGACTGTTGCTATAACATAGCAGGACCAGAATGAAGATGACATTTGAAAAAGACCCAGAGTCATTCTGTATAGGTCATGGCAAGATGGAAAGGCTCTGGCATCATTAAAGTAGGGAGAACGTGGACGGGCTGGGAATATAAACGTTGCTATTGCAGAAAGGAGCTAAACAAAAGTATAGACAGATTAGAGAAGAAACAGAGTAATTCATAGGCTCTAACACAAAAGGGGTTGAGGATGACTAAAATTAAACTGTGCATAGCAAGGCTCCTCCTTGGAGTGATGAAAGGGAAAAGTTGGAGGATTGTCATGTTCTTTCTTGATTTCTCAAATGAAATGAAATAGAAGAACTCTGAGCAAGGACAGTCTAATGACCAGGTGGGTAATCTCCTGTTGCGTGCAGCCTCATCTGGTATCTGCAAGGCCAGCAGCATCTTCTAATTCCAGTGCTTGGAAGGCTGCAACAGTGAATAGACCGTCTCCAGCATCCTCCCAGGAGAGGCTGGGTGGGTTCCTGTTCTTTGTTGTCAGCACCAACTGCCTGACTGAAAGCACACCCTGTGGATCCTGGTGTCTCCAGGTGACCCAGGTGTGGAGGAGGCCAGGGGTCACTGTGAAATCCCTCTAATCACCTCATTAGGTGGGGACAAGAGTAGGTTTGTTCCACGAGGAGGCAGAAGGCTGGTAATTGCATGATGTCAGATAGAAAAAAATGGTGGTAGAAGCAAAAGGCCAAATGTAAAAAGCTGCATGTGCACAGCTGTAATTAAACCAGAGCACTGAAAAGTAGGGCCACCAGTACCTGAGCCCAGAGAGAAGGGAAGGGAAGTAAAACTGGATTTTCATGGGGTCTGCTGAGAGGGGAAGCGGACAAATCCTCCACTGGAGCATACATCTGCACAATGCAACCCAGCTGGAGTTGCACTGTGAACAGGACTTGGAACAGTCAACAAATGAATTCATCTGACAAACAGCCCCTGAACGACTACTAAGTGTCAGGTGTTCTCTACTCAGAAGAAACCCAACCACTATCCAGAGAAATCTTCCTGTCCCTTGTTCCAGTCTGAACAAGAGTTTATTCCTCTTCTCAGTACTGATACTCCAACGAGACTATTTAGTGTGAACTTCAAAGTCACTCATATTGTCTCCCTTAACAGAGAGGCCATTAGAATATGCTCTTGTCTACAATCTGTGCAGCTCACCCAGGTTCCATATTAAAACATTATTAAGTTATCCTAACTCATCTCTGCACCATGGTTACCATGGTTATATTTTAACCAGCACCTTAATGCCCTACTGTGTTAAGGAAGACATCCCATTACCTGCCCTGAGTACCACACCCTTTCAAGTTCCCAGGGGTCGTCTCTGTGTCTAGATTTTTTAGATCTGGTAGCCAAGTTCATGATCATCTCTGTCTTCATCGTTTTAGACTTTAACAAGTAGTAATTCTACTTAGCATTCTATGAGCTTCCCTATGTTAGGATGCTTATCTTAAAAAAATGCCAATTTCTGGGCCCTACCTAAAATTCACTGATCCAGGTTTCCTGTGTTGGGGTCTGGGCATCTGTATTTTCATACAGCTCCCTAGCAGGTTCTGAGAGTAGAGTCTGCTTCCCCATAGCACATCTGACCTCACAGCTACGGCCAGTGGTCCTAACTGCTTCTTTCTGGTCTTCAGGCTAAAGCCAAGTATCTGACCTTCCCTCTGGATGTCTGCTCTGACCTTGTCAAGATGGAGTGGAGACCCTGATCCTGAACCCACTTACTTCTAGGTTCTGTGGGCCAATCCTAGCACTTTCACATGGTCAGTCAGGGAAACAGAACAAGAGGCTCAGCTGTGCGGGGCAATCCGCAAGAGGTACTGTTGTCCTTAGGGACTGTTTTTATGCCAAGAGGAAGGAATCCCAACCTCATGCTTGTTCTCTTAGGAGAAACTATGATTGCCGAGTGGAAGGCAGGGCTCTGGAGACAACTTCCCACCAGGGAAGCAATAAATTTTTTGCAAGATTTATCAAACAATAAAAAGGCATTTACCTCTTTTTGATGTCAGGATGATTCTTTTTCTCTTTCTTTCCCTTGCTGTGCTTCCTCTCAGAATTATAGAATGCTTTCAGGTTCTATTCATTCAAAAATATTTACTGAGCACCTGTTGGGTGCTAGGTACTATGGTCAGTGCTGGCGATACAATAAGCAAAAACTCAACAGGGTTTCTACTCATGAGCGATATTCCAGAGTAGGAGACAGACACTAAACCCACGTACAAATAACACTACAAATGTAAACTTGCTACGATGACAAGTGTTAAAGCGAGAGGTGTGAGAGTAGCTGCCTGGTCAGGCTGGGCAGAGAAGACTTTCCTGAGGAACGGAGGAGCTCCAAAGATAAAGAAGAGGAGGAGAAAATTTCAGGCCCAAGGAACGCTCTGAAAAAGGCCCTGTGCAGTGAGGACAGTAGGGTGTCAGATGAGGCTGAAAGGTCAGCAAAGGCTGGGCCATGCAGGGCCTGGTAAGGACTTGTTGTTGGTGCTGTGCCGTTGTTGTGTTTGTTTTCAATGATTAGAGAAATGGGATGCCACTGAAAGGCTCTAAGCAGGGCCCGATGGTGTAAGAGCTGTGGAGGCTCTGGCTGCTGTGGGAGCACAGGCTGCAGGGAGACCGGGGAGGAGACTATTTCAGAAAGTGAGATGAAGCTGAGAGGCTGGGAGCTGTCATTCACGGAGACAGTGTTTGGGAAGCAAGGAGTCTAGGAGGGTCAGTAGCGCTGAACGCTGCCAAGAGGACAAGTAAGAGAACCAACTCACGGGCAATGCATTTACACAGAGAAATCCCCATGTTTCCAAGTGTGGCTTTGTCCAGCCTCTGAGCTCATGTTTGGTCTAATCTGTCTTTTTATAGAATGATAACTGGCTCAATGAAATCGAGAAAACTTCCACAATGGGCAAGATTCCAGGTTTGCCTTCAGCTAATTAAGTGATATTAGGGAGGTTGTAAATGCCACATAAAAATTGGCAGGGAAGCTGTTCCTAATGATGAGAATATTGCTTTACAGGGAGCTGCAGCTGCAGCTTCTTAATGCTAGTCTTTGTGGGAACTCATCCGTGTTTTCAAGGTTGTTCCTGAGAAGAAAAGTTAAAGGGTGCTAACAGGCTGCCAGTTAACTACACTTTCAGCACTCTCTATTCTAGGGATACCTGTAAGTATGATGACATCAGGAGAAGGAGCCAACACAATCATACTGTCATTATTAAGATCAACAAGTGCTCCCATTTATTTACAGCCAGACCCTGTGTCCACCCTTTATTCTCATCATCTGGTTTAATCCCTGTAACACTGTGAGGTTTGACAACTCCATTTGAAAGACAAGAGAACTGAGGCAGAGAGGCCAAGTAACTTGTCCAAAGGCACACAGATATAAGCGGGCCAGCCAGGATTCAAATCAGACATCTGGGTGAATGCAAACCCGGGCTCTTCATCACTGAGCAACACTCCCTTAGTCAGCATTTAAAATACCAGGGGGAGGGGCAAGAAGAGGGCTCATGAGGGTATAGAAACTTTTCAAGCTATAGTACTATCTAACACAGCAAGCTCTTAGTAGTTATTTAACAATTACTGAATGAACAAGGGTGAGAATCATGCAGAACATCTTAGCAAAGGCTTTCAAAGATGAAAAATGTCAAAAAAAATGGAGCTTTTTTTGAACTTCAGTGATAAAGTATTTGTGACAATTCAGACGGGAAAAGACTGACAAACGTGTGTCCAATCTATACAGAAGGGTTGACTAGCAAGTATGATGTCCATGAGAATGTTAACTCATTTAAGAAATCAACTACTTCTAGCACTTTAGAAGGGACGGAAGTTGAGGAAATGCTCTGCAGTGCTTGGCAAACATGCCTCCGGCATATGGTAGTTCAGATATTAGGGCAGAACCAAGCATGCCCAGCCCCACAGAACCTTTCACTAGTGACCATGGCCTGCTAAGTACTGACCCAGCACACCCAGGTCTATCAAGTGGTAAAGGGTAAGAAGTGTCTCAGCTCATTTTAGATTATTACCTAGTTAACACTTTAACTAGGCTGATTTGAGTACACAGATGCAAATAAAACTGTTCTTTCTTTCAAGAATAGTCAACAATTCAGACTGTTGTTCCTCTAGTAATTTTAAAAGACAGGAGATGAGAACAGGGGAACAAAAACGATGGAATTACTGATAATAAAGATGTCCCAGATGTTTCTGGGCACTAAGAATAATGCTAAAGAAACACAGATGCAGAAAAGCCACC
The DNA here is from genome assembly GCA_030035585.1 of Dugong dugon. Lineage (NCBI taxonomy): Eukaryota > Metazoa > Chordata > Mammalia > Sirenia > Dugongidae > Dugong > Dugong dugon. Next base: position 77,291,004 of record CM057471.1, read on the forward strand.
GGTAAAACCAATCTTAAAGCAAACAAAAACAAAAACCTGTTGCCATCGAGTCAATTCCAACTCACAGCAACCCTACAGGACAGAGAAGAACTGCCCCATAGGGTTTCCAAGTAGCGGCTGGTAGATTCGAACTGCCGACCTTTTGGTTAGCAGCCAAGCTCTTAACCACTTAGGTATCTACAAATGACATCATATGGGGAAAAGCAGTGCCTGGGTATAGCATATTATCTACACACAATACCAAACCAAAATAAAAACCAAACCTGCTGCTGTTGAGTTGATTCCAACTCATAGTGACCTATATAGCAGACTCACACTTTAATATCACCATGACAACACCAAGATCTTAAGGTACATTCATTTCTCTAGCCTTGAACCATTTTTCAAAGCGTCAAACAAATAAGAGAATTGTGGCCCTCAGTGGCATGCCTCTCACTGTTCCCGGACACTTCCCAGCCCCGTGTGCACTGCCTAGACAGACACCTGGCAAACCACACAATTCCGCCGTCTCCTAGCTGACAGTCTTGGCTCTCCATGTCTCCTGAAAAGGTACAGGACTGTGGAAGGTGTGCTACTTTTCTTCTCAGGAACTGCTGGGTCTACACAGCTCCCAAATAAGAATGCTGTTTTTGTGATGGATGTTGCTAAGGGGCCATTCAATATTTTACCAATATCACCAACTATCTGTGTACGTGTGTATGTAGGTGTCTGGGGGGGAGGGGCTTGTTTTGACAGGTTTATGTGTAGGTGTCAGAAGAGTTTTTGTGACTATGACTGTATTTCTGTGTGCAGGGGGAAGACATTTAGTGTTTCTTTTCAGAACTAACGACTGAAAAGGAAGACAGAGACCTGGCTATTAAGATCTCATTTGTGGACATTATTTATTTTCTTTTTTCTAAAAAGTGGCCAAGTAAAGTAAGAGAGGCATATGAGATAAAAATTCCCTTTGTCATTGCATGGAAGTGTCTAATAGTCTCCTAACCTAAACTGCCCTTGATTCATATTTTTAACATCCCGTTTGAACTCCTTGTTTGGTGTATGACAGGCGATTAAAGGAAAGATTTCGTTTACAGTCTGATGGATTTGGTTTGCAGATATCAGAGCTCTGCACACAATATATAATTATTCTCGGCAGTAAACACCATAAAATGAAATGCTGAATAGCTCAGAGAATTTAGTGCTATTATTTTATTCACCCATATAAAACATAAGGGACCCATTCTCCTTCTTGACAGATGGATTTCAGAGGAGACGTTTCAGCTCAGAACAATAATTGTGGCCACAGCATAACTCTCCACACTTTGTGAGGTTTAATGGACTTTCTTTCCAGTCCTCAAAAAGCAGCAACTGGCATTTGCTTGAGCCCTGACTGAGGTATGGAAAATCTGTCAAGTTTCCTCTGCCGCTAACCCTGACCACAATTATACGGTCCATGTGCAGATTAGCTGCAAAGTCATTCTTCCTTCGGAAGTGACAAGATCTCCCCCAAATAAAAAAAGGTACCTACTGCATCCTTGAGTGCCCGTCTGCGTTGTACAGGCAGGGGTGGGACGGGAGGGTGGAAGGAGTGCGAGAGAAATGCCTTCCAAAGAAGGGCATAACAACGGAAAAAGTGGCTGGAACAGAGTGGTGACATGGCAAGAACAGAGAGCGGCATTGTCATGAGCAGAGTAATCCTGTGACGCACTGCTGTCACTCACCACCCGGCTCCCTGCTGCGCCAGCCAGACATCAAAAGCTGCCCCATACCATCTTACATGCTCTTTATCAGCTAATCAGCCCATTCTTCCCTAAATAAAGCCCTGTTAAATCCCCTGCTCACAGGGGTATAGTAGTCCTGGTGCCCATCTGCTAGTGAGGGTCAGCTGAAGCAGGAGGCGGCGGATTGCTCTCTCCCTAGTGGCTTCTCAAGGTAAGGACAATGCTGTCTCCAATTCCCCCTCCCAAATGCCTCCCTGCCTCCCTGCTTTGCTTTCCAGGATTTGGGTAAGAGCTGAAGACATCCCAGGCTGAAGAGCTGCTATCTGGATTAACACTTGCTAATGAAATTCCCAGTCACAGAGGTAGATCATCTGCTAATAATAAAATATTGGGATTACACTTATTTGAGGGGAGAGGCATAAACAAAGATATGTATTTAACAGGAATCATTTGGCAGGTCTATTCTTACCTTGATGATGAAATGATGGTCAGGCTTTCAGATTATAAGAAGGTCATTCTCAGATGTAGACTGAGAAGCCTTATGACTTCGTTAAACACTCAAAATCAAAGTTAATACGTGCAGATACCAGCTACACTAAATCCAAAGACAAGGAACTAACTCTGGTCACTGCAGCCTGAACCCTGGCATGACGGCGTGTATCTGGGAGCAGATCTGAAGAGTCTTCTCCCCCTGGGAGGGGGGTCTGCTCAAGTGGAGGACAGGCGGAAGTCTCTGCGCTGGCAGCTCTGCCCAGGACAAGTGTGCAGCAGCAGGTAGCGCTCTGCTCCACACCTCTGGACCTCAGAACTGCCTGGGAAACACCAGAGCTGTACACCCCACTCTCATTCGGGTACTGCAGTACAGTAGTGTGGGGAGAAATAGTTTCTATCTGCCTCACAGGTTTACTGGACTATTGTCTTATATGAGAGGTTCCAATACAAGAAAGAAAAAAAAAAAAATCAAGCATCTTAAAAATTCCAAAACTGGAATTAGAATTAGGCACAATTCTAGCCATTGTAAAGAGTCATCTAGATGCCAACTCCCAAGACAGATCAAGCTGGATGTTGCTGAATCTTAACCCATCTGGTTTCCAGCTCTCTGTCCTAAGGTACTTCATCTGTATGGCCCTTTATGTTTCAAAAGGCATATTCACATGTACCACCTAATTCTGATCCTCAAAACAATCTTGTAAAGCAGCTAAAACATGGATTTTCTTTTTCCTCTTGTAGGTGAGGAAACGCTATGATCCAAAATCCACACCAAAATGGAGCTGCAGCTTAAGTTCTCTGACTCCAACACCAATGGTCATTTCCCTACAACAGGTGGTCACTCTCCCTTTGCCATTTCGCACCAGAGATACTGGGTCCTGACAAGGTTGATGGGGTAATCAATGCTTCTTGGTGAAGGAGCAAGACAGACATTGTGCTGGTACATGGAGGAAAGCATGGTACTGCCTAAGATTCTCAGAGTCAGAGCGAGTATATCATGGCATTTGCAACTAATGTGCAGAAAGAATATATAATGTGAAATAACTGTCTAGAATATCCAAGGATTCCATAATAAAACTGAGGCTGGTGAAAGGAAAGTCTTTGTGCCCCTAAACATTTATTCAGTGTATCCTACACAAAGGTTGCATAAGTGACAATGGCAATCCATCCCAAAGCTCCTCCACAAGAGCAGCTCATAGTGTCTATAATATTCTAGGTCCTAATAGTAAAAAAAAAGTCGTCTTTGAAGAGAAAAAGACCTTTTGCAAATGTAGTTTGCTGAGGGAAATCATCTCAGGATCTCATGAAACTGTAAAACGGACTCAGAGCCCTCCCTTCAGTCTACAGGGGGATGGTTCTCACTCTGACTTTCCTCTCACTAGAACCTCTGGTCAAAGAGTTCAGTGGTAGAATTCTCGACTTCCATGTCAGAGACCCAGGTTTGATTCTTGGCCAATGCACCTCAAGTGCAGCCACCACCTATCTGTCAGTGAAAGCGTGCGCGTTGTTATGATGCTTAACAGGTTTCAGAGGTGCTTCCAGACTAAGATGGACTAGGAAGAAAGGCCTGGCAATCTACTTCCAAAAACCAGCCAATGAAAACCCTATGAATCACAGCAGTCTGATCCTGTTGTGCATGAAGTTGCCATGAGTTGGGGCCACCCTGATGGCAGCTAATAACAACAAAAGAACCACTGGTCAGTTCTGAATACACTCTTTCTTTGGCGGGAAAGAGTCCTCTGCCCTAGCCCGCAAGAGTGCTCAGCCCTGGAGACACGTGTCAGCACCATGGAGAGCAACACCATGTGCTGCAGAGTCTAATACTGTTGTTGTTGTGTGCCGTGGAGTCAATTCAAACTCATAGAAACCCTGTAAGACAGAGTAGAACTAGAACTGCCCCATAGAGTTTCCAAGGCTGTAATCTTAATGGGAGCAGAATGCCAGGTCTCTTCTCCCATGGAGCCATTGGTGGGTTCAAACTGCCAACCTTTTGGTTAGCAGCCAAACACTTAACCATTGTGCCACCAGGAGCCCAACACTAACTCCCTGGAACAATCCAGTTGGAGCTCTCCAGCCTCACCAGCTCCTGCAAATCTGCAGAGCTCTGCGGGGTACTCATACCCTTCCATTTCACTACAGGGTATGCCGCAGGGGCTAATTTCATGAAACACACTGGGAGTCTTCGTACAAGTCTCAGATGCTTTCCATGGTGACCACAGCACATCTGAAGCACTGACTGTGGCTAGTCCCCTACTTTACTCTACTGCCAATACCTTTGTCTTGCTGCTCCAATATCTCCACTACATTTGGGCCTGACAGGAGACACTGCTGAATTTCTGTAGATGCCTTAAAAATAACAACATTAGGTACTTTTTCTCTTGTTCTGAGCACTTACATTGAGAGGAGGGCAGACGCTGGTGACAATTTCCCACAAAAACCAAAGATGGAAGTGTTTCTATCGAGCACAGCAGTCGACCTTATCATCTCACCATTGCTAATCTGAACAGGGCTCTCCATACTCACCAGACTTTCCGCCACTTGCTACGGAACAATTCTGCTCATCTTACCTTTTCAGATTTGTTTTCCTCTTCTTTAGAGCTGAGACACTAAGATTTGTGGGAGCATCTCTTAGCCCAAAGCTCTTAGCCACATGTCCAAGGTGGAGGGATCGGACATGGAAGATATGCTTCAGCTCCCTGGGGTAGGCTGCATAGGCTCGGATGAAGGACTGCAGAGCTGAAAGAAAAAGGGAGAGGGTGCTGTCAGGACTGGGGTCCTGAAGTTCACATCTGCCCCAGCCTCATGACCTCTGCACTTCATCTTGCCAGGTGATGACGAGAGCCCAACCAGGACAGTTACGACATATATGGACAACCTAAATCCATACTTCTGCGTAGTTTTTTTAATTCTTTAAAACAGCAACAACAACAAACCCCAAACCTATAAGTGAAGATAATCACTGAAAATAAATCCAATAAAATTTCAGATTTTACTGCATAGCTTGCTAACGACCCAAAAGGGGAGGGGCCTGTTTTGTTCTTCATTATTGTCTCAGGGTCTGGCACACAGCAGACACGTAATAAATGTTTGTTGTATAAATGAGTGAAAGGGAGAATGAGTGAAGACATTAACAAATGAGCAACCTAGCACATCATTTTCTTATGAAAGTGAGGAAATCATCAGACATTTACGTTAGGAACATTTTTTTCCTAACTAAAAAAAAATTTTTTTGAATAGTTAATCCACACCAGTGTTATAAAATACAAAAAATTCAAATGGACTTACTATGAATGTCAATATATCTACTATGAATGAAAAATATTACTATAAAGGTTGCCTCCACCATAATCCTTGCTTCTACCTTCCCCATCCAGAGGAATTCACGGGATTTTAAAAGCAAAGTCATTCCAAAAGTATCTAGGATTGGCCAATGAAGTGCTTATTACCCATTCAAAGGAGGTGTAAAAAAGAAAATGAAAAATAATCTTAAAAAGAAGAAAGGAAATTATTAAATATCTAAAACAGTCCATGAAATGGTTCATCCCAAGACTGCCAAAAGCTTAGAGATGTTCATCAAATATTCTATCAGGGAAATTGTGGTCCCACTTTAAAGCCAAGAACAGAGTATCCTTGTTCCAGATCCCTCACAGGCCAGAGAAAAGCCAATTCTCAGGAAGGTGGAGTTTACCTATGCTTTAACCTGGCATTCCTTTGAGAACCTACACCCAGCCCCCCTTGAATGTCTTGCAGTAACAGTGAATGATTAAGTGTCTGTCCTTTTCTTACTGCAACAGGGAAGGAGGGAATTGTTCTGAAACGCAGCTCCCCATGCCTATCACTGCGCCCTCTACTTTCAAGCCCCACTCTTCCTGCCAGCCACACCGCAGCCCACCCTGCACTCTCTGATGGAAGGAAGCACTAAACTCTAACCTCCCTCACCCTCGCTTGTTGAGCCACTGGACTGGCAAGTTTGCCCACAGCTTAAATGTAATATCCCAGCAGCACCTGGAGATTGGCGTTTATGAACAGTAATAAAAAGTGTCATTTTAGCAGATCAGCTCCTGGAAGGATCCTGAGAATCCATCAAAGCTCTATTTACTGAGCAAAGTGAACTCCTTTTCCCAATCGATGAGAAATAATAACCAAGGCAACTCCTCTGCACCCCTGTCTTAAATCTGTGCATACTCCCATTTTTAATAACTGGGGACTAGCTTTTTCAAAGAAAATCTTTTAACACTTCAAATGGTCTGTACTGTTTGGAAGGTTCTGACACCAGGCTCTCAGACACAAAGCTACATATAGAGACACAAGCATTACAACTACAGTGACCCAGGAGATTTTTTCCTGTCTCCCCTACCCCTAACGTTTACCCTGGTCTAGAAGTACCAGACTGAAAGCAAGACAAATCAAACCAAGCCTAAGAGGTTGTGCTTTTAAAATCTCAGTTATCTAATCCTGGTCCGAGTCTCCCTGTTTCACACCACTCTTCTACTTAAGCAGATTAGCCCCCAGGCTTCCACCTGTGCTCACCCCTTCTTTCTGAGGATGGAGAGCCTCTGTTCCAGGAGACTTAGGTACCCAACTAACAGCTTTACAGGGATAATGAGTGTGCCACGAAATGGCAGGAAGTGTTTTCTCCCCTAGACAACTGGTCAGGCAGCACTTCACACTGCATATTTTTACTAAACTTCCTCGTCCTCAAGGTGCCTGTCTCACCGGGGACAGCGACAGTTGGTTGTCCTCACATTCTTGCATGGACTCTCATGTTCAGATAATTCAGAGAAGCAGGATTTCAGGTGCAGCAGCAGCTGTTTGTAGGACCTTCCAAGGGGCAAGAAGTGGCTCATGTTGGCAGTGTCTAGAATATGCAGAAGGAACAGGGGCTACAAGGCCAACACAAGCGGGAAGCAGAGGAATAATGAGAACAGACACTTACTTGGGATGACGGACGAAGCCACAGCTAATCACAATGAGCACTGTGTAGTCTTCGATTCCTATTCCTAGCCAACTATTTAAGGTAGATCAATTAGGGGGAATCTATTTTAAAATACCCTACATGGGCATTTTGCCCTTTTTCATAAAATCAGAATTATTTCTGGATGTTCTGGATCAGGAATAGTAGTATCTTATGGATGGATGATGTTCACAATCAAGAGGTGGAAAGGGGCAATACTCCAGGCTGGCACGTGAAGATAACACTTGTTCCTCCCAACCTGCCCTTCTCTCTCAGAAAAGCACAGGTCTGGACAGAGTAAAGATACATGCATCTTCCATCTGACACATCAACAGTGACAACTAATCAAAAGACGTGGGAAGGGAGGAAGCTTGTTACCCTTCTCTTAAAGACAAAGCATTTGGCAAAGGACCCAGTTAACCTCTCATCACACACAGAGGGTTACTGTCATCATTGGTATGGGTTTCCTTGACTTGGAGAAGCAACCCTTCCAAGCACAGCATAAATCTACACACGTTGCCCTTGTTCTTCAGGGAGACGTGAAGATGGAGATGATCAAACCACAGGAGAAGTGCCAATTTACAGGTAAAGGGCTCCATTTTCTGAAATTTTTGTTCAGGAGTGTGGAATTCAAACTTACGTAACAGTTATTTTTAACACCTGAATTCCTATCTAAGAAATGAGAAGAAAAAGAGGCTGGTAACTGCTTCTGGAAACTGACAACAATTAAATGCTGTTATTAACAGTGACTGGGTCAGAAAATGCAAAGGGAAAACAAATGCACACTTGGCCCAGTTTCCAACTAGTTTTCTGCCATAAAGGCAAAAGCCAGCTGCTTTGTTAATTATTCATGAGGTGGGTTCTGAAATGGCATAAAAGGGAAGCAAGTCAGTAGTGGAATGAATTTGCATATGCAGATTGAAATGCAAAAGATAGTATCAACTTATGGGGTACAGTGGCTGATGCTATGTTGTAACTTCACTACCTTTAGGGTGGCAAATATATGTACATTCTCCCAAACCTCCAAAATGCACAATCCTAAGTAAAAGGAGAGAAAATAATAATGGAGAGCTTTATATTTGAAGCAGGTGACTGACATCTACCATAGGTGGTTTTGTCACAGCCCATTATCAATCTGGTGTGGAAATCAATTAGCAGATAAGAGAAATAATATATTTATTTCCTTCATGGTAATTAAACACTAGGGGAGTGGCTCTACTCCAATATCCTTTAAAAAGAAGACAAGTAGCTGTGCTTGTTTCTTGGTATTAATCAGTTCAGTGGTGACAAAGATGAGATGAAACACAAAACCATGTTCTCTAGGTATTACTTCCTATAACTTTTACTCCGATGACTCCCGTCATGCTGAAATAGCTGTGGTCCCACCAGAATATTCAAAATAACTCTGACACCAAAATCAAAGTCAGAGATTATGGTGTGGGTTTATTTAATTCTTCTCATTATACTTTTATTATTAACCCTGAAATTCAGCAGCACAACACCTAGTCATGTATCACACAGCAAGCTGAATTTGCCTAACTTTCACCAAATGACCACACTCTGTACAGTTACACTGTGCCAAATATTCTATTACACTGTGCCAAATATTCTATTCCTCTTGAGAGGCATACTCCAGTACTTACCTAAAGGTAGGTTCTTAGGAAAACCCTTAGGGATTGCTGAATTTACTTTTGGGAAATGCTGGGAAAGGATATTATTAGGGGAAAAGTCTAGAAGGATACACACTAATTCAATATCAGTGGTTTATAGGGGAATTACCAGGGACCTCATCTTTCGACCCTGTACAGTTCTGATTTGGTCAAGTTTTATGACCACAAAAAAAGACTTTTTTATAAAGTACCAACATATATAACAGGTACTCAAAACTATTTGCTGGATAAACAGTTTTGACCATCCACTTTCTGGATGACCACGACAGCCTCCTAGCCACTCTCATGTTTAAGTCTCCCAGCTTTTGCCCTGGACCCCCCAATTGTACACAGCAGCCAAATGACCTTTTCAAAGTCATGTCAGATGATACCATATCTCTGCTCCAAGGCCCTCAATGGCTCCATCTCACCCAGGGTAAAACCCAAAGTCCCCATGACAAACTCCAACCCTGACAAGATCTGCCTTCTGCGACTCTTCCCCTTCTGCTAGCCACGCTGCCTTGAGTGCCTTTGCTCTGGCTGTTTCCACTGACTGGAATGCCCTTTCTTCAGAGAGCTGCAGGGCTCATCCTTCTTCCGGTTTTCATTCAACTATCACCTTCACAGCGAGGCTCACTCTGACACCTATAAATGCACTCTGTCCCACCACCCCCTTGCTCGCCCTTCCCTTGCTCTATCTCTTCTTTTGGCTTTAACAAATAGGAATTTATTTTCTCACAGTTCAGGAGGCTAGAAGTCTGAATTCAGGGAGTCGGCCCTAGGAGGAAGCCTCTCCCTCTCTGTCAGCTCTAGAGGAAAGTCCTTGTCTCTTTGAGTTTCTACTCCTGGGTGATCTTCATGTGGCTTGGCATGTGTCTTCCCCTGTCTCTGCTCTGCTTGCTTGTTTAATCTCTTTTATATCTCAAAAGATACTGACTCAAGATACACTCAAAAGACAACTTATGCCCAAACGGGATTATAACCACAGGCACAGAGGTTAAGATTCACAACACATATTTTTGGGGCTCATAATTCAATCCATAAGAGAGGTACTGATGCAAACTGATTTCTTGAAATGGTTCTCAGGCGAATGTGGCAGCACCATACTGAAAATGTGAATGACTCGTTTCTACATAAAATAACCGGTGTTATCTCCTTCTCCCTGCGTTGTGATGTTTTGTTTTAAATTTTTTATTGTGCATTAGGTGAAAGTTTACAGAGCAAGTTAGTTTCCCATTTGATGGTTTGTACATAAAGTGTTCCATGAAATTGGTTTCACTCCCCACAATGTGTCAGTAGTCTCCCCATTTCATCTTGATTTTCTAACCCTTCTAGGCTTCTCATTTTTGCTTTTGGGCAAATGTTGCCCTTTTGATCTTGTTTAACTGAATGTTCTAAGAAGCATATTCGTCTCAGGTGTTACTGTTTATTTTACGAGCCTGTCTATGGTTTGGCTGAAAAGGTGGTCTCCGAGAATGGCTTCACTTCTAGTTCGGAAGGTGTCTTAGGACTACAGTCTTGGGGGTTCCTCTAGTCTCTGTCAGGCCAGTGTAAGTCTTGTATTTTTTGTGAATTTTATTTTTTGTTCTACAATTTTTCTCCCGCTCTGTCTGGGACCCTCTGTTGTGATCCCAGTCAGAGTGGTAAGTAGTGGTAGCTGGGTACCATCTAGTTCTTCTGGTGTAGGGGTTGTGTAGGCTGTGGTTTATGTGGTCCATTAACCTTCTGGACTAACTGCTCCCTTGAGTCTTTGGTTTTCATTCTCCTTTGCTCTGGATGGTAAGAGACCAATAGTTGTATCTCAGATGGCCGCTTACAAGCTTTTAAGACCCTTGACGCTACTCACCAAAGTAGGATGCAGAACTTAGCCTTTATGAACTATGCTGTGCCAACTGACACAGGTATCACCCGAGTGCTCTACTTCTTTTCACAGCTCTTATCATCTTTTAGTACACTACCTAGTTTGTTTATGTATGCATGTATGTATATATGTATGTATGAATGCATGGAGGTATGTTTAGAGTGCTCATTGTCTGCCCACCCCCCACAACCACTAGAATGTTAGCTTCACAAAGGCAAGGATTGATTTTTGACTGTTCTGATCCCTGATGTATCCCAAGCACTTTGAAGAGTGCCCAATTTAATAAACATTTGTTGAATAAATGATTTTTAAAAAACATATTTCTATTCACAGAAAGAAGAAAAGAAAGGATGCTATATTGGTAAGCCAGCCCGGCATTTTTCTCAAAATAGCAGGTAACTAATGAAAAGAATTGTGGATCCCCAATATGGAGTAAGTCTCATTAGCCACATGAGCCAGTTGCTAGCCAAGAAACAGAACATTCCACTATAAAAAAGTATCAGCTATAATAAGCCCTGTGCCCCTATTCTCGATCATTTCTCAAAGTGAACTGTTAAGTCCACATTTAATGTCTGGTGATCCTAGGAGCCAAATTATCCTATGAGGAGTCGAATATTAAATTAATACTTAACTCTTTTGTAAATTTCCTAGGAATTGGGTTCATGGTTTTACTCAGCACTGTTCTTTCTCACTTTTCTTTGTACTTTCAAACAGGAACTGCTTGGGTCTAATATTTTCAGTCATTACCTTCATCTTTAATTTCCATCTCTACAACTATTTCTACTGATGTGTCACACCTAGTTTTCAAAGAAAAAGAAAAAAGCACCCATAAGATCCATGTTGCTGGGTCAAAGCTCCAGTCCTGATGTAAGCCAAGATAAAGCCTCGTTTGTGCAAAACATAAGGAAGGATGAAATTAACATTCAATATCATTTTAAAGCCCTCCGTGCCTACTTCCAAACCCTGCAGAATTACAGAGGCTGAAGGCTTTTGCTGGTGAGCAGAGGCCCCTGGTTGGCCTCTCAATCCATTTGGGGGTGTGTGGGTGGAGGTGGGGGCAGTGTTCTGCTGGGTTACCCACTCCATAATACCTAAGATACTGACCTTTCTTTGCCCAGGAGACCCTCCTCTCACTGGAGTGCACGTAATCTTCAAATACTGTCTGCAAGACCGTGGCTCGCTCGCGGATTTCCTGGGGGCCAACAGCATGGGATTTCTGGGAGGGTGACGGAAGGATTAAAGGAGAGACAGAGTTGGAGTCAGGAATAATGAAGCAGTTTATAATAGATTTAATAACAGTAAAATCACAGAGTAACCACCTAGGGGCCAACAAGGGTAATCCTCTCAATATTACTAGGGAAAAAAAAAAGAGGAGCTATAAAGATGTTAGAGTCAAGCAAAGATGAGGATGGTTTTGTGAGGAAGCAGATTGGTTCTATTTATTTATTTACTTACTTGCTGACTTACTTTTCTTCCTGGCCTCTTATCACACATATTCAAAATGAGACACCATTAGAGACACTTTGGAATTTTCCACATCCAATCCAGGAATTTAAAACATCACTGAACATAAGCTGTTTTCAAATGAATCTTGTATCTCCTTCTTAGGCCTTCCTAACACTTATCAGTGGAACATGGGTGACTCCTTTCCAAGAGCATTCAACAATGACTTGCCTAAAATTTAGCCTTAAAAAAGTTACTCTGATCCTTGAATACCAGAGCACATTTCCTCAATTCCTAGAGAAGTTCAGACTTCTCAGTGTTTCAGATTCATTTAGCTTCATTTAGCCCATAACCACTAAGTGCCTACGCTATGCTGAGTTCCCAGGAACCTAGTAAGGAGTGGGCCATTCCAACAAACTAAACAACAAAAGGTCCAAACAGAAGACTTCCTAGATCTTTGCAACCAATCGTACCTCTGAAAGAAGTAACATCTCTCTGCAGTGTAAGACCCTAAAACAAAAAATACCAAACCCGTTGCTGTGGAGTCGATTCCAACTCATAGCGACTGTACAGGACAGAAAAGAACTGCCCCATAGGGTTTCCAAGGCTGTAAATCTTTACGGAAGGAGACTGCCACATCTTTCTCCTGCAGAACGGCTGGTGGGTTCAAAGCGCTGACCTTTTGGTTAGCACCTGAGTGCTTAACCACTGTACCACCAGGGCTCTACAGATGGAAAATGTTAATAAAATATAAAATTATTTTCTTTTCATCCTTTAACAGTCCCAGAGAAGATTTCCGTTCTTTACATCCCCACTGAAAAGCTGCTATTTTTGTTTTCTGTTATTAAAGTAAACACGGATGTTTTCAACTAAAGGTGAGATCCAAAAGAACACAGCTTCTCCAGTCCAATTCTGTTCATGCGTCTCCCCAACAATGTGAAGATCATCTGAGTGGGGGAGATCATTTGAGTAGTATTATTAAGCCTTGACCCTACCCCCCTTGTGGGGCATGAGGATAAAAACCTACTTCTTTTAAGCTTTGTAGGGAATAGGGTGCAAGGGCCTGTGTCTGGCTAACTGAGCCTAACCCAACCTAGACTCCCAAGAGCTTCTCTTTTACTTTTAAGGCTGCAAGAGTAAGAACAAAGGGGAGAGAAGAAAAAGCCACGTTCTTTGGATCGATGTTCATCTCTGGATTAACAGAGACTGAACAACCTGAAAATGTTTTTAGTTTAGTCAAATCATTCCTGCTACCTGTTTGGTTGATGACAGCCTAGTTCATTTCACAGTACATGGTCCCCCAAGGGTTTTATCCACTAAAATGTCAAGAGAAAAGTCATTCAGGAGCTGTGTTACGAAAGTGGACATTTGCTATTGTCATTAACAGGGATTTTTTACCCTCTTAACTGATGTGAAATGCAAACTTTTTTTTTTTTTTTTGGTGCCCTCCTTTCGTTAAGCCACCTCAGCAGCGGCAACTGTCACCTTCGCGTTTTTTTTAATATGAATGTGAAATTAGCGAAGATGCCCTTTCCCCTGGCGGACAGAATCCTCTGTTATTAAAAAGTAAAGCACTTTAATAATGAAAACTTTTTCCTCTTTTTCCTGTGTTTTAACTGTTTAAAATTAATGAGAAGGGCAGAATGGTTGTCAAAGCGATATTGAAAGCCGGGCATCCAGGACCGAATAAGCACAAAAATCCCTTTAGAGTGTTAAATAAACAGAGCTCCAGCCCTCTCCGAATCCCTCTGTTGGTTATTGTATACATTCTGTAACAGCTCTCAGAACAGATCTGAGAGCCAGGGAGGCAGAGAGGTTTCAGAATTCCAATAAAGGCCTCAAATTAAAGACAGCCTGGTGCGAATTCCAGGAGAAAATTAAAGAGACCTCAAGCTTAAGTGACAGGTGACTTGCCTGTGTGTCACAACTGTCAGGGGATTTAGTGATAATATGGCAATATATTACAAAGGGCTTTTCTTATTCCCCCCTTTAGGTTTCAAAATGAGGCATCTTTTCTTCCCAACCCAAAAAAAAAAAAAATTACATATACACACATATATAATGTGAGTGTGTGTACAAGTGAAATATGTAGGGAAAAAAGCGATAAAACTAGGTTCACGTGTTTGAAATGATGAGGTCAGTTTTAGTAAAATATAAGACAAAGTTACTGGCAGAAAACATAATATACCTTGGAAAAAGCATTTCTTACTTTTCCTCTCTCCCCCACCCTCACTTCCAGAAATACTTTATTTTAAAATTGCCCCTCTTGAGAATGAATGAAGTATGTTTTCAGTTGTCTTCTGGGGAGGACAGTCTAAATTTAAACTGAAGACAGAGGGGGGCAGAGTTATGCACCACCATCTCCAGCCCCAGACAGGTAAAATGCTCCCGTAATGAGAACAGGTCAAAGCCCTGCAGGCACATGAATACCCCATAGGACTGGCTCTCCCACTGTCAAAGACACGCTGATGCAGTACTGGTAATGAAGCTAACTGGCAACCAATGGACCACGGGCAGTTTAGAAAAATACATTGCCAACATTCTGTAAGCACTCAGTAGTCCTTTATCTATAAGATCCTATTGATCCTGGATAGAACAGACAATCACAAAGGACTAAGCAAGGGGCTACTGATCTTCTTTAATATCTCACAATGCCAGTGAAATTTTTTTGTTAGGGTAAGTTTACAGGCATATTTCGTAAGACAAAAGAACACTTGTAGGAAAAACACATTTTGGTGTGTGTGCTTCAGCGTGTGAGTATATACTTTGATGATAAAAATTTCACAGCTATCAAGGAGCAACAGATGAGTTTAAGACAACTAGGCCAAACTACTTTTGTTGTAAAAAGTTTTAGGTGGTAGCAGTGGTGGGTGAGGGTGGTTTTTTAAAAACATGTGCCTTGATATTGCCAACTTCCGAGATATTTTTAAACTAAGTGAAAGGATTTTGCTTTAATCACTTTATTGCCAGGCTGAGTTTTACCCCCATGGTCCCTAGAACCTTCTGAGTGCTTCCCAGTGAAGTTGAAAGATCAAATTTATTCTCTTTGTAGGTGGGTGAACAGTCACGCACCCAGACGTAGCTATATATATTTTATATACCTAAATATGAAATATACATTTTACAGATGCTTCACTCGCTTTCCTTCTGTTCACAGAAGCCTAAAAATGTGTGTGCCAAAGAGACATTTACAATGGACTTCAATCGAGCTGGGTGAAGTAGAGGGGTGTTATAATGAGGTGCTGGGCTATATGTGTAAAAGGCTTAACTACTGAATCCACATTTATCTGCCTAGCATTAGTGCATACGCTAGAGGAAACTTCCCAAATTGAGTACAGCAATTAAGACATACTATATTTCTTACACAGAATGGAATTAGAAGTTGTGTCTAGGATCTACTGTATTCTTTTTATTATTCACATGGGTCACACACAGAGAATACTCCTAAGGCTGTAAGCCATGTGACAATTAGTAATGGAGTCAATTTAGTTTAAGTGTTTCTTTTTCCTTTGAACTAAAGTTAAATTTTGTCAAACAAACCAAGTCTTCATCTACGGCATCTAGAACCTGCTACGGCATGACGAATTTAGTTTTCTAAGGTAATCAGTTATTTTAGTGTTGGTGAAAGCCCAACTTCGCTCAGCTTTTTTTTTTAAAACAAAGACCCCCCTCAAACTTTAAAAACATCGGAAACATTCAATTCATTCCTATGCATCAAGTAAGGAGCTCGGGGCTGAGATAAGATGGATAAGAACTCACACTGGTTAAGTCTTAACGTGCCCTGAACTACGCTGAGCACTTGATGCCTTGTTTTACTTAAACCTCACAGCAACCTATAAGATAGGTACTACCGTCCTCCTCAATTTACAAATGAGAAAACTGAGGCTGGAGAGAAGATAATCTGTCCAAGGTCACAGAGCTACCAGTAGTGAAATCAGGATTCAAACCCATGTCTTTTGGCTCTGGGATATAACTCTCACCCACGATCTTATAACCACTCCTTAAAAATCTCGAGAAGTCTTCAAGGCTGGCCTCAATCCAGGGAAAGGCTTAAGAACTGAGGCTGCAAGGCCACAGAAGGGCAGATGTTTAAAAAAAAAAAAAAAAAAAAAAGACTGTGGCTTATTTCTGAAAGAGCAGGGAAATGCAGGTGCTCTGTTCCTTCTTTGGGGAAATGTCCTTCAGGAGGGAATGAATGCCCTTCCAGAGCTTCCCAGGGGATGTGCAGAGGCACAGTGATCACCTCCCTGGAGAGAAATGATCTGTGCTCATGGGATAAACACTGACACCAAAACCGGTCCCTGAAATAGTAATAGGAAAGACTAGAATTGATCAAACTTTAACATCTCATTTTGTAATTTTACTACTTGCTCTTATTTCTGGTGAGAAGACAGGTGCTTATGTGCTACTGATTTAGCAAATCAGGTGCTGGACTTCATGTCGCTGAGCCTGGCTCTAACTCCACATCTGCTACTAAATGATATGACTAACCAACAATAAAAATAATAACCTTCAGTATCATGCATTGTACTTGGAGCTTTAGGGCTATTTCTCACTCAATCCTCCATCTTCTTCTGAGAATACTATTATTATCTCCATTTTACACATGAAGAAACTGGGCTTAGAAACATCAGTACTTGCCCAAAGTCACATGGCTCGTACGTGGCAGATCAGGAATGTGATGCTAAGGTCCACGGTCTTAACCATTCTATTATGCTCCCTCCTCAAACAGTTCTCCATGTACTCCCCAGTGGTCCTACATGGCTGTCCAGGAGCCATATTAACTATCTGTACGGACATTTTGGAAAAATAACCTTATATAATAACAGGTAGTTTTTAACGTTATTAATTAACATCAGTGAGGACAGATCTTGCCTGTGCCTAGTTAGCAGTGTCTGGGGGTATTGTTAGAAAACAGTAACTGTGCCTTCTGGAATTCTGACTAAAGTTTACATTAGTTCTCGAAAAACAGCAGTATGCCAAGGCCAATGAGCATCTGTTTGGTTACTGGTCAATTCTCTTGACAACAAATTGTTATTAAGAGATGATCCAAACAAAAAGATAACCCAATTAAAAAATGGGCGAAGGACACGAACAGACACTTCACCAAAGGAGACATCAGGCGGCTAAAAAACACCATGAAGAGATGCTCCTGAACACTGGCCATTAGAGAAATGCAAATCAAGGCTGCAAAGAGATACCATCTTGCCCCCGCAATAATGGCGCTGATCAAAACAATAGAAAAAAATAAATGCTGGGGAGGCTGTGGGGGAGATTGGAACTCTTATACACTGCTTGTGGGAATGTAAAATGGTTACAACCACTATGGAAAACGGTACGGTGCTTCCTTTTAAAAAGCCAGAAATAGAAATACTATAGGATCTAGCAATCCCACTCCTGGTATATATCCTGGAGAAATAAGAGCTGTGACATATGCACACCAATGTTCACCGCAGCATTATTCAAATAACAAAAGACAGAAGTGCCCATCAACGGATGAATAGATAGATAAAATGTGGTACAATACACACAAAGGAATACTATGCAACGATAAAGAATAACGATGAATCCTCAAAACATCTCACAACATGGATGAACCTGGAGTATATTATGCTGAGTGAAATAAGTTAATCATAAAAGGACAAATATTATATGAGACCACTATTATAAACAGTCAGTAAAAGGTTTACACACAGTAAGAAACATTTTTTTGATGGTTACCAGGGGTGGGGGAAGGAGGGAGGGAAAATCACTAACTAGAGAGTAGACACGTGTTAACTCTGGTGAAGAGAAAGGCAGTACACAATACGGGGGAAGTCAGCACAACATAACCAAGGCAAGGGAAGACACTGAGAAGTACATGAGAATAAAAGGCAATGAAAATAAATACTATAATATACACAATCCTGCAACAATGGTAATAACAATAATTTATGAATGGATACATAGGTAGATATGTATGCTGGATAGGTGTGGAAGGGTGTATGGGAGTACACTCACATGCATATATAGGTTTGGCTGTGAATATTTCTACATATGTATTTGTATGTGCTACATGTATATTCACATATATAACAAAGCACACGTGGGGCACAGTCATGGAAACACCCTAGACATAACCAAATACCTCCTGGGACTGAGTTACTGAGCTTGGCATAACAAAGTTCATAAGGACAACGTTCTACATCCTCCTTTGGTGAGTAGTGTCTGGGGTCTTAAAAGCTTGCAAGTGGTCATTTAAGATACAACTATTGGTCTCCTTCCATGTGGAGCAAAGGAGAGTGAAGAAAACCAAAGACTCAAGGAAACAATTAGTCCAAATGACTAATGGGCCACAGGAACCACAGCCTCCACCAGTCTGAGACCAGAAGAACTAGATGGTGCCTAGCTACCACTACCAACCACTCTGGCCAGGATCACAACAGAAGGTCCCAGTTAGAGTGGGGAAAAAAGAAGTAGAACAAAATTTAAATTCATAAAAAGATCTGAGAGAGAGGGAGGAACCCCCAAGACTGTGGAGCTTAGACACCCTTCTAACTTGGAACTGAAGCCATTCCCAGAGCTCACCCTTCAGCCAAATAATAGACAGGCCTATAAAATGAAAAATAATATACCTGAGGAAAGTGCGCCTTAGAACAACCATCTATATGAGATCAATAGGGCAACATCGGCCCAAAAGCAAAGATGAGAAGGCAGGAAGGGGCAGGAAGACTGGACGAATGGAAACGGGGAACTCAGGGTGGTAATGCGGAATGTGCTGACACATTGTGGGGACTGCAGTGAATGTCATAGAACTATCTGTGTATAAACTATCTGATGGGAAACTAATTTACTCTGTAAACCTTCACCTAAAACACAATTGAAAAAAAAAATTGTGGCTGGGATGATTTATATGAAGTATCACTTAAAATAAGTTGTTGATCAATTGAATCTTAAACAGCTTTTTGTTCACAGGGATTTTTGTTGTGGTATCAGTTAAGTGCCCAAATTTTACCTCTAATTTGTCGATCACCCAATTTGAAATTAGCTAACTTAAAAAGCAATTTAATTTTATTTTCTTGGTTAAAAAAAAAAAAACCAAACTAACTGCCACTGAGTCAATTCCAACTCACAGCGACCCTATAGGACAGAGGAGAACTGCCCCACAGGGTTTCCAAGGAGTGGCTAGTAGATTCAAACTGTCAACCTTTTGGTTAGCAGCCGCGCTCTTAACCACTGCACCACCAGGGCTCCTTTCTTGATTTAGCTAATACTAATGGAGATATATTGATATACAGGTAAGTACATGTACTTTGAAGTTAAGACTGCCTAATTTCAAATCCCAGGGGGTTAATGATTATTAGTATGCCCTTGTGAAAGTTCCTTAACCTAAGCCTCAGTTTCCTCATCTATAAATTCGGACAATAATATCTACCTTATAGGGTTGCTGTGAAGATTAAATGGGATCATGCATGTAAAGAGTTAAGCGTTGGGCCAGGTCCGAAATATACACACTCAGGTAACAGTTGCTATGAC
This sequence comes from Dugong dugon, assembly GCA_030035585.1. Lineage (NCBI taxonomy): Eukaryota > Metazoa > Chordata > Mammalia > Sirenia > Dugongidae > Dugong > Dugong dugon. The sequence continues at coordinate 77,310,615 of CM057471.1, forward strand.
TATTTCTTCTCCTTTTGTTAGGTAAATTTCCTTAGGCACTCTTTGGAACAAGAGAACTTAAGTGAAGGTCAGTCAAACCCAGTCCCTGCCTCAGGGAGAATATGGATCCAAATAATGACACATACTTAAGCATAAGAGAAACTCTTAAGCTGGACTACTTGGTTCTGATTTTTACAATTTATCCTCAGGCATAAGCAAATGAATGTAAAGTATTCAAATAATTACCATTTCACGGACAAAATTACATACAGCAACACTCTACACACACACACACACAAAAGTATATGTAATATATTGAGTAATGTGTTGAGGTGGGGAAATGATTGTCTGGCAGGGGTGAAGCCTCAGAAAAGCAGGAAAGGATGTTCAGGGCTGTCTACGACTGCTCAGGATCTCCGTATGGAACTACATGAATAATAAAAATTTTTCTTCTTAATAATCTCAACTTTACTCTTCCTCTGTGTATAGCACACAGACATTAAAAAACGGATGAACTAAGTGTGTCTGAAAGGAGACATAGAGATATTTTTCTCCATAGTGTCTTGGATAAATGAATCGAATCAGTTGTCCTTGTTGATAATCGGGAGAGGGACCACCAGGGTTGAACACATAAAACTGCCTCCAAACTCATTCTGGCGTACATCTCTTTTCTGGGAAGGCTGCTGCTGTGTGGCTGGCTTCCAGAATGGACTATAGACCATTAGCTGGGTGAGACCAATAGGCACACCCAGAAGGCACAAAGAGAAAAAACACAATCAAGATTTGTCCTCGTCTAATTTTCATGGTCCTTAAAACACACGTTTTGCTTGACAAAGGAAGTAATTAACCCGTACACAAAATCTCTACTACTCCAAATCAAGAAATATATCATGTAGTTAGCAGCAAGTACACTAAATATAATAAAACTCACCAGTTTTCCCCATCGCTTTCCTTTAAAACAATCATCCTTCGTCAAAACAGACAAAATATCTTCCATCTTAATCTCAGAAATACTGTAAGAAGAAGGGTATATCAAGGTAAACTTTTTATTCTTTCAAAAACAACCCAAATCTTGATGCATAAAACTGCTTATTCTCAAGCTAGTTAGACATAAAGTAGAGCTACAACCTCACAGGAAAAGGGAATCTTTTTCTAAACCTTTAGGAATTTGGAAGGAAGGGGACCTCTAGGATACTGCAGGGACAGACAGGGCAATATTCTTGAAAATTTCCTTCCCTGGGATAAATCTAAAATATGCTATATTTAGAATTTCTTTTATAGGGAACATGTCATTATTTCTTATATCTTGCATACTAATTAAGTAGGCCTGCTTACTGGTATACTACCTTGCTTCTAGCAGAAGTTGGTGATATTAAAAAAATAACAGATTGTCCCTTTACTTTTATACTTTTAAAAAAAACAAAAAAAGTACCTAAAGATCCTTCCTTAACTGTTGGGGTAAACACCACAGTGAAGGTTAACAAGTGACCAAAGCCTCCCCTCTATAGCACCAGGACTTCCTCATTCCACCCTGGGGTATCTTCACTACTCTTGTCCTCTTAACTGTTAAGGGGTGAGGACCAGATGATCTCTGATGAATCAAGAGCTATGTACAAATTGCTGACACCAGATTTCAGGTTTCCAGTTATGGGCAGAAGTCATTGGAAGGGAGAACAAAACAGTCCGCCCTGCCTACGGGTGGGAAGTCTGGAGAGTCTATACTTCATCCAACTGTCTGTGAGGCCACAGCACTCAAATATGGAAAGCAGATCTGGAATCACGTCTTAGAGACTAAGGAGGAAATATGAGCTGTTGAAAACATACTTCTCAGGGAGAAAGGGAAGGAGGAGTTCTGGGGGAGAAAACAGATCATAAAAAGATAAATGATTTTTTTGTATGTTGTTTTTTTGAAAATGTAACAGCAAATTAAAACATGAATGGCAACCTCTTACGTGGAAGAAGAAACTTCTCCCCTTTTCCCCCAAAGGTTACTCTGACAAAGCTATGAATGAAAATGTCAAGTCTTTGACAGCGATTTACCTGAAATGTGTCATCTTTTCCCTGAACAACCCTGAGCCCCCATACCTCAACGCTCTCTCTTGCTGCTGCCAGCTCACAGCCCTATGGATACGTGGAATCTTTTTACAGCAGTAAAAGTCACTCAGAGAAGGTAGAGGATGTACCGAAAGGGTGGGAGTCAGATGGAAAATGCTCATGGTTTCAGGAAAATCTATTTTTCATACGAGAGAGAAATGTATGGCTACTGAATCTGCCTCTTATTTATGCCTGGAAAGCTGAAGGAAGATGGAAACATAGCCCAGACCTACCTCTTTCTTTCTCTATATGACTTGCCTCTATGTGACATTTTCTTCTTTAGGAAAAAAAAAAAGAAAACAGTGAAAGAAGCATAAGAACTTGGAGTCAAATCTTGAAGGGGGAAAGGAAAAACAGAATAATGCCATTCAGTCAAGGATACAAAAAACTGAAGATGCCACATAAAGGCAGTTTCTTAAACACACAGAAGCGCTGACATTTCAGCCAGGGCACAGCTCCTACGTTGTGTCTGTATGGCAATGTTGGGAGACCATATACCTGAACTGGACAAGAGTTCAGGGTGAACTGGAGTGATTTACAGTTTTAAAAGGCCTTCTTATTCTAACAAATCTTTTCTTCTGAGGAACAAAGCAAATCTACTCTGATTATTTAAGGTTCTATCAACAGATCTGAATCATCCCACCTTACTATGAAAATAGATAAATAAATTCGGGGAACTGTCTTATGCCTAAGAAATTGTGGGGATACATGCCATTTAAACATGGCTGTACTATTGACAACTGCAGCCCCCACAGGCCTCTATGCTGCACAGCATGTTGAGACTTGTCCCCAACATGTGGAGACTTGTCTGGATGTGTTTTCCCAAACCTACTGTCCCTTTACTGACTGACTTGTTTACCTGAATTCCTTCTTCCTTGCCCGTACTCAAAGCCCATTGTTTTGTTAATTGCCTTATTGATTGCCGTATTGACTATAAAATAAACTCCTGGGACTGAAGTGGGGGTCGACTCCTCAGAGTGACCCTCCTGGCCCCACTTCTCTGTAAGAGTTGTGCAGGTGGTTACTGTCTTCGCCGTCTCGATACAGTCGCCGCTGCGACAAGAAATGTATGTTTTGATGAAACATTTACACTTTAATAAACCTATGATCATGACTTTCGTTAGAAACACATTTAAAGGTGAGGTAGAAAAAATGTAAGAAGTTGGCAAACACAAAGAAGTCAAAAGGATGTAGAAGTAAAGTTCTGAGTGTTTCAACAGAGGCGGCAGCGGCCTGAGGCACCTGTCTTTTGGCCTGCTGCTGAATTAAATTGTCAGGGTTAGTTCCTCAGTGCTCAGGATATGAAGGCAGGCAGCAATTTATTGTGATGGCCCTTGCTGTCGAGAGCCTTGGCCTGCCTTTCTGAATCTCCTCTGTAATTCATCAGCCATCCCAGCATCCCGCTGCCTGGCTCTCATGTTCTTATGCACAAAACACATACACTTCTTCTTTTTTTTTTTTTTAAACACCAGGAGTGTACCTTTTGGGTTCCAAAAATGTTCATGTCTGTTTCTTTCCATTGCACATCTTGCAACAAGTTCTTCTTAGATTTATGTTTTTTAGTTTTTGGTATTAAGTCAAAGAAAGTCTGTATGTAGATATACAATGTATAGCCCTTCCACAAACAGAAATCAGAAAGTACAACACATATATAACTTAAAATACATAATACATATACATATATATATATATATACATATATATATATAAAATACATACGTAACTTAATAGAAGATTCTGATACTTTTCTCAGTTGATTACGTCTAGCCCAGTGAAACAGTTAGTAGTTCAGGAATAAGGTACTTCAACAGGTGAGTTTTCCGGACAGAAATAAGCAAGAACAAAGTAGGACACAACCCTTTATCTCCTTACATGAATGCTCTTTAACCATCCTCTATATTCTCCCTCCAAGAGATCAAAATCTTTTCCTTTCAGTACTTCCCTATCTTTATCCTTTTCAACTTTCTCTCCAAGTCCAAGTCACTGGCATAGCTGAGTTGTCTCCTCCTTTTTAATGTGAAAATTATGTTGAATTTCGTACCAATGGTAGCGTACTATTTTTCCAGATGAGATCATCACAGAGGACAATCTTACTTTTTATACCTTTAAAATATAATTGGCTTGCTACTAATAGTGTTTGTGCTAATTATCATCCCCCCTTTTCAGTTTTAGGGTTTATATTTGAGCTTTTCATAGGAATCAACCTAAATAGGTGTATTAAAGAAAAATGAAGAAAGCAGATAAAGGGGAAGTTATGATGGTAACTCTGGCATTAGAAAAGTATCATTTGACTTCATAACTGTTATTGCTCTCATTTTTCTGAGGAGATCATGTCAATGTCAGCAAGCATGGAAGGCATTCAGAGAGCTGCCAGCCGAACGAGAGGATGTGAATTTGTAGGTCTAGAACAGGAAAAGAAGCTGTAGAATGATAGACTGCTAAGGTGCAGTGACAAAATTTTCTATTGTGGGAAGACAAAACAAAATTCTGAAAATGCTTTCTATATGTATACAAATTCCTCTGTGACAGAGAAAAAAGCTACCGAATTGTGATGGGCTTGAGGCCAGTGGGAACAGAGTAAGGGAAGAAAAAAGAAAGGGCTATACCAATGGGCTTTCATTTTAATTCCACCAGTATTTCTGAAGTATACTTTCCTGATGGGGTGCCAGCCTAGACACTGAAAAGAGAAATGCCAGTCACCTCCAGCCTCAGGGAACATAGAATCCAGCTGGAGATAAAGCTCTTGGTGAACAGTGACTGACTGATTTATCTACATGTGACTTCTCTCACAAATAAGATAAAATAGGCACATCTTCCTGAAACAAATAAAAACTACTCTTTCAACTGATAAATTGCATTAAGAGACACATTAAATAAAAATGAAACCCAAACCATCTTTGTTTTAGCACATTAAATAAAAACGAAACCCAAACCATCTTTGTTTTAGCCACTTGAAATTTTTGCCTGATCCATCAGGATCATGTTCCTGCCTCCCTGACACTGAAGGACGCAGAACTATTTTCTGAATAAGCCTCAGTCCCTAAGTGTTCACATTAACACCCTTGAAAGAGTTCTGAGAAGTCTTACTAGGGTAAGAGTGAAAGTTCTGCAGGTGGAAACATGGAAGGGACCAGTGGGGACCACCACACACAGCTCTTCCAAGTGGTGGCCTGTCCGTAGTGCTGCAGGCCCTCCCGGATCAGGTCTCCATAATGTCTCTTTGGCTCGTTCAGACATATAATGCAATGATTTTTTCAGCTCTGTATTTTAGGAAAACATGACGATGCAAGTTCATTTCTGTGGCCCAGGTAAATTATTTCTGGTTTCATTAGACTTACTCCCGGCCAGGAAAAGATGTTGCTCTGTATGTGTGCTTTGTTTTGCCTTTCCTACGTAAGACACACAGTTTGATGGCAGGCCCTTACTAAGCTTCTGTGCACTCCCATGGCACTCAGTTTAGTCTGCTGGCCCAGGCTGGAATTTGGTGCTTGATTCAGGGGAATGGGAGGTGCTGCCATCTTGTTGTGTGCATACAAAATGGCACCTGGAAAGCACCGGTTGTGAATGTATAATATATATTTCAACTACCCCTAAATTATCTGTCCCTTGGGTTTATTTTCCCAGGGAGGGAAGCTGTGTGACGAGTAAAAAGCATTAATGTTTTAAGAGATAAATCAACTTTAAAGATACAAAATGTGAATTGCAAGGAATAAAAGCTGTGAATAAAAAAGGTCTTCAAGAAGCTGGCTGTGAAGGTTGTGCACACTTATTTTACAGTAAGAGAAATGAAACACAGACTCTATCTCAAAGAAAAACAAAGTGCAACAGATCATTCTATCACTTAGTCTGGCAATGCGATGAAAACTGTCATATGCTGATGGTATTAAGGGTTTTAGTTTTTGCCACTGGCTATACTGGGACTCATTTAGGGATCACAAGGGTTAATGGTTCTTTGTCAGCTTACAAAGCCCATCCACTGTAAAACGTGACAGAAAGTTAATTAGGAAAGATCAGCCAAAACCCTGTTCAGGTTTCTGACTCACTTGATTTTGTGAGAAGCCAATGAGTTGACATATTCTGCCTCCGAAGGAGCCAAAATGAGCAGGCTGCTCCCATGGCAGCCAATCCGGGCGGTTCTTCCAATCCGGTGGATGTATTCTGCAGGTGAAGATGGAGCGTTGTACTAAAAAGGGCAACAAAAATGAAGGCATTCATAGATCAAGGGATTGTCATTAACTGGAAGTGCAATACCCCTCCCCTGCCTCCAGGTATCCCAAAAATTAAATCCTGGTGCTATGGTTACTCTAAGACAATCACAAGAAGTCACTCAACCCTGAAACTCCTGGCTTCATTGGAAATAACAAGGCTCTGACATGCAAACGTGAACAGTGGCCAATTTTCAGGTAAACGAGACATCTTCTTGTCCCAATAACTCCTTTTTAATTTTATTTCTCCACAGGTCTCTTCATCTTCCTATTTGCATCTTTTCACTGCAACGTCTGGGCAAGGATGAAAAGGTAGGCAGGTGGGGGTGAATTTCTCCAGGATGATCACATGACCTTGGCCTACCTCCTTGGTAGACAAAGCAGTAGGAATCAGGCAAGAGAGGACACTGGACAGTGCCAAGATGAAGGGGGCTGATTACTGAGCTCAACTCTGCTGCTGGGCCTCAAGAATAGGTCCCAGGAGCTAGTCCCCATCACCTAGCTGCTGTGACACTCAGTCCCAATTGAGATGAGTTGCAATGCAGTTAAGAGGCAACAAAGGACATACTTGCTCCCATGGAGAGTATTCCTGACTCAGGGAAATGGGCAGACGCTATAACTCAGCAGAATGAATTATGCATAACACTTTATGGTATCTATGGCAATAACTTCATCATCATTAGAGCTAATCAAAACATACACTTTTCCTTTTTTCTCTGCTGCTACATGAAACGAAGACCAGAGGGTCAAGATGAATATATTATACAGGAGGCCAGGCATATTAAACTAATCAGTAGTCCCAATATAAGAAGGCTCTAAATGATCAATTTTGTGTGTCTGGCCTATCATATATTAAAATTATCCTTGCCTTCTTATCTTTAATTTGCTCTTTTACCAGGAGGAGAGAAGAAACAATGCCTCTAGTCCCAAAGTAATTGTCTGTGATGAGCAGATCAGATTTTTTTTTTTTTTTTTTTTAAACTCAGCGATAGGCATGCAATTCCATTAAAATGTGAATAAACCATGACTCACGTAAACAGGGCATGTGCTCCCTGGCCCCCACAGAGAAGGGGCTTAAAAATACCATTCAGCAGACTAATGAAAATAAAAAACAAAACTAAAACCACTAGACTCTAGTGCTAACACCTGTACCCTCTGGCAAAGTGTCTAGAGGCTGGAGGTATGTGTAAGATGCTGCCAGGAACTTAATTGCTCCCTGCAGGTCAATGTACACGGACACAACTCTCAGGACAGTTGAGCCATCACCTTCAGGACACAGTGAAGCCTCCCAGGGGTCTGGGTAATTCCTGGTATTTTCAGATTGTTGAAACTTTCGTTGGTGACATGCATTAGTCTGGGAACGAGAGCCTGCCACCTCCCTTACACGACTGCACATTCTGGCTGTTCTGCTGCAGCCGTTAGGTGGGCTAGGTAAAGGAAGGATGTCAGGAGAATTGTGCATATAAGGCTGGTTACTGCCTGTTACCAGGGCAACACCCAAGAGGGTGATAGTAATTATTCCACTTAAAGCCAAAGCATCTACTCACGATCATATATATTCCTGCCTCGAGCTCACACCTTAACAACTAAAAAATTACCTGAACAATCCACGTGATTTGAGGGAGATCTAAGCCCCGAGCTGCAACATCCTTCAAAACAGAAAAGAATACTTTTAGGACTGCATTTCTAAACCTTTTTTGGATCATGGATTCTTTGATAATCTAATGAAAACCATGGGGTTCACCCCCCCAAACGCACACATATATACACACAATTTTGCTTACAATTTCAGAGGGTTCATGGACCAACTAAAGTTCACTGGTGATTAAAAACTGTGATTTAAGGGAAGGCACTACAGAACCCATTGATGAGGCAATCAAAACCCCTTTGTTGGAAGAACAATCCACAGGTTAGAAAAGCCGTATTTGGGAGGGTCGTCTAGGCAAGAATTTTAACAGTAATTACCCGTTGTGTCATGTAAGAATTCTGAAAACTTCTAGCATGTTTTACCACTTTAACATTTTATCTGAAAAATCACTTGACGAATAAATTCATGGATCATTACTCCCAACTCATGGCTATCAGTAATGCCTGAAAAACCACATGGCCTTGAGGAGTACTTCTAGAAGATGATCCCTTAAGGTATTCAGTGGTGGAGGTGAGCTGCAAAGTATTTACTGAGGACTCTGTTAGCTCAGAGAGCGGTAAGTATCAAGTAATGCTCTCTCCCTTCTGACAGCTAAATTAGAATGTAGGCCAAACTCGTTAATCACTTCAGAGACTTAACTACACTTAACTATAAAAGCAATGGAGATTTATTGTTTCTTTTCAGCTGGTTGCCATCCAAAGAGCAAATATTCTCTGCTCTATCTCTGGCCATTTTGATGGAGAGACTAGAAAACTGGAATCCCCAGTCTTTATCAATAAGTTTGCACTCAGCATTCATCTTCAAACTTAAGGCATAACAAGAACACCCACAGTCAACATTTACTGAGCAGGTACTACATGCCTGACACTGTGCTGAACATTTTACCTGCATTGTCTTAACTAATCTTGCAAGCAACTCTGTGTAATAGGTACTATTATTACCCCCATTTGACAAATGAGGAAACCAAGTTTCAGAGAGATTAAGTAACTTGTCCAGGGACACACAGCTAAGAGGTGGAGATAATCCTCAAATCCAGGTCTACTTTACTTTTCAAAGGCTGTATTATTAAGACTGTGTTCTACCACAAAAAATGTTGCTGTGTCTCATACACTGCTGGTGGGAATACCAAACAGTACAAACCTTTATCGAAGGGAATTTGGCAATATCTAGCAAAATTACATATGTATTTGCCTTTTGACCCAGAGCAATCGCACTTCTAGAAATTCATCCCAATACTTAACCACTGCCAAACGCTTAACTACTGTACCACCAGAGCTATGGGTTTTTATTTTTATTTATATATATAAACAAAATATACATTTTAGCTTGGCTGCTAACCAAAAGGTCAGCAGTTTGAGTCCACCAGCCACTCCTTGGAAACCCTATGGGACAGTTCTATTCTGTCCTATAGGGTCGTTACGACTTGGAATCAACTCAATGGCAATGAGTACATATACATACACACATACATACATACGTATAGATCGATATAGCCATGGGTATATATACACTTCATCATACATACTAAAGTAGAGGGTCAGTAAAAAAAATCCTCACAACTGGGCCAATAAGCAAAATCATGATAAATGGAGAAAAGACTGAAGTTGTTAAGGATTTCATTTTACTTGGTGTGACGGTTAAGACTGTGTGTCAACTTGGCTGGGCCATGATTCTCAGTGTTTATATGTGATCACTCCCATGATAGGATCTGCTGTGAGTAGCCAATCAGCTGAAAGGGAGTTTCCTTGTGCATGTGGTCTGCATCCTAACGTAAGCAGACGTTCTGGCTTTTTACTCGCTCTGGATCCTGCTGCTGCCTCCTGTTCGTCTGACCTCCAGTTCTTGGGACTGGAGCTATCAGCTTATCTGTCCATCTTGGGATTTGTCGATCTTCACAGCCTGTGAGTGGGAGCCCTGCTCTCCAACCTGTCAATCTTGGGTTCGCCAACCCCTGAGGCTATGTGAATTGAGAGGAGTCTCTGTCCTGATCCATGGACTCGGGATGTTCCAGCCTCTACAATCATGTGAGCCGTTTCCTTGATATAAATCTCCCTCTGTATATATTCATATGCTTTATTGGTTTTGCTTGTCTAGAGAATCCAGCCTAAGACACTTGCAACCACAATCAAGGCTTCATGGAAGCAGCAGTCAAGAAATCAAATGACATATTGCATTGGGCAAATCCGCTACAAAAGACCTCTTTAAAGTGTTAAAAAGCAAAGATGTCACTTTTTTTTCAGTTGTTGTAATTAAATGAAGTTTACATTTCAACCTAGTCTTCCATACAAAATTTTTACACATACATTGTTATGAGACCCTAATTGCTCACCCCATTCTGTGACGGCACACTCCTCCTTTCCACCCTGGTTCCCCATGACCTTTCAACCAGCTCCTAACCCTCTCTGCCTTCCCATCTCACCTCTGGACAGAAGCTGCCCCTTTGGTCTCTTGTATCTACTTGACTAAGAGGCACACTCTTCACGAGTATCACTTTATGTCCCAGTCCAGTCCAATGCCTATCTAAAGAGTTGGCCTCGGAAACCATTTTAGCTCTGGGCTGATAGAGAGTCCAGGGGCCATCCTTTCTGGGGCACCTCCAGTCTCAGTCAGACCATTAAGTCTGGTCTTCTTACCAGAAGCAAAGACGTCACTTTGAGGACTAACATGTACCTGAATCAGGCCAAAATATTGTCAATTACCTCACATGCATGCGAAAGCTGGACAATGAATAAGGAAGACTGAAGAAAAATCGATGCCTTTGAATTATGGTGCTGGCGAGGAATATTGAATATACCATGGACTGTCAGAAGAACGAACACATCTGTCTTGGAACAACAACAGCCAGAGTGCTCCTTAAAAGCGAGAACGGCGAAACTTTGTCTCATGTACTTTGGACACGTTATTAGGAGGGACCAGTCCCTGGAGAAGGACATCATGCTTGGTAGAGAATCAGTGAAAGAGAGGAAGACCCTCAACGAGATGGACTGACACAGTGGCTGCAACAATGAGCTCAAGCATATCAAAGATTGTGAGGATGGTGCAGGACCAGACAGGGTTTCGTTCTGTTGTACGTAGGGTCACTGTGAGTTGGAACCAAATTTACGGCACCTAATAACAACAACGAGTTGATATCGACTCACTGGCAATAGGTTTGGTTTTTCTGGTTTATGGGAGAAAGAGGCACATGTTAAACACCACCATGAGGACACAATTAGCCAAATCTAGAATGTGGGACATTCTATAGGACAGATGATATGGTTTCTTCAACAAAAAAATCAAAGGAAAAAATTTAAAAGGACAAGTAACAAAAATAAAAACAACCCAAAAGGTATTAGATAGACGGATAGGCTGATCAAAAGACCAATAGAGAGATAAGCTGAAAACCAATATCTGGAAAGAGGGTCACCAAAAAATGTCAACTATGGTTATCTTGGGGTGATTTTCACTTTTCTCTTTGCATTTTTCTGTATCGTTTGCTTTGTTTTTCTTTTAACAATGAATGCATACCACTTCTCTCCAACTTTTTATTTAGAAAATTTAAGCTTACAGAAAAGTCAGAAGAATAGTACAATGAGCACCTGTATATCCTTTATGTAGATTCATCAGCTGCTAATCTTTGGCACATCTGCTTGCTCTCTCTCTATATATACACATACATGTTTTTTGAACCATCTGAAAGTTGCAAATACCAAGATATTTCACCTCTATTTTAGCATGTATTTCCTAAATAAAAAGATATTCTTCTACATAACCACAATACCACTACTACACCTAAGAAATTTAATATTGCATAACATTTTCCAATAAACAGTCCATATTCAAAATTTTTCCTCAATCTAGAACAGTACTTCTGCCTTTTATTTATTTAGTCTTTTAAGACTGCTGTTTTTGAAGAGGCCAGGTGTCTTGAAAAACATTCAACAGTCTGGATTTGCCTAATTGTCTCATGTTGGATTCAGGTAAATACTGTGGCAGGAGTAGGGCACAGGTGGTGTGCCCTCCCACTGCACTGCACCAGGAGGCACACCAAGGCAGTGTGCCTGGCTACTGGTAACACCATGTTCAGCCACCTGAGTAAAGTAGCACCTACCAGCTCTCTCCATTGTGAGGTACCTTTGTCCTTTGTAATTAATAAGTAATCTGGGGAGTGAAACTTTGAGACCACACAAACATCCTGCTTCCCAAAACCTTTTGCCCAATGGTTTTGGCATCTATTGATGCTCTTTGTGTCAGTTATCCCTTGATGGCTCCAAAATCACGACTTTCTAGTCTATCATTCCTTCCTTCCACTTAATAGTTGGTATTCTTCTGTAAAGAAGAGCCCCATTATCACCATTTTTTTTTTTTTTTTTTTTTTTAGGTACCACTAAGGGTTCACAGTGAATATAGGCTTTTTCAAGGAGAAAAAAATCAAAACTCCACAAAGTTTCTGTAAGAAGCATGTACAATAATCACTCCCTGCATCCCCTCGGGTCTGGGTCAGGGCTATGGGAATACACTGTCCCACCATTCCTCTAATTCACCCAGAAAGACCATTGATGGTAAGTCAGGACTTGTCTGCCTTTATTGACTATGCTTGAGATTTGCTGGTTTCCTTTGATTGGTGGCAAAGCTGTATTTATTGACTTTGTAGCAGAAGTTTAATGTACTAAAAGTGTATCAACCACCCACAAAGTGTTTCCAGACAGCTCCCATGTGCCCTGAAAAGCTGAAGGCTGATGATGTTCCAAGAGCTGATGCCTTTGAGAACACAATTTAGAGTTCAGCACTCTCTAAAGGGGAGCAGGAACTGCTTTCTATACTAACCACGGCTGATGTCTTTAGAAAAACTGACGGGTTCTTAAATCTGCTAAGCTCTTGTTAAGAAATGATTTATTTTATTTAAGCGCTCTGCAGAGTAGGAGATGCCTGTAGACAATGGGCTGCCTGAGCATTACACAGACAGGCTTTGTAAAAAGTTTAATGCTCTTCAGTTTAGTAAATTCAACCAAGAAACACAGATAAAGCTCTAAAATAGCATATGATGTTCATGAAACTCACTTGGAGCACAAATATGCTGAAGCCGTGAGTTATGAAGAACGCCAGCAGCCCCTCAGTGTGATCATTCAAAGTTCTAATTCCCACTTGGGTGATCTAGCTCAGGACAGGCGGATGAGAGACAATCTCTGCCCCTGCTTCCACTTCTTCTTGTGTTAGCAGAGAGTAATGGACAACCACTGCCTATTCCTCGTTTTCTCCATCCTGATTTAATCCAGCTAATTCTTCAAATACTTCTCTTCTCACACAGGCTATCACATAGAATGGGGGGAAGGAATAATATTCCTGGTCTAGGAAGAGAGAGAACTGGACTACTCACTTCAGTGTCACTATCACTTTACTAACCTACTGCCATCGAGCCGGTTCCGATTCATAGCAGCCCTACAGGACAGAGTAGAACTGCCCCATAGGGTTTCCAAGGCTACAAAACTTTATGGCAGCAGACTGTGACATTTTTCTCTTGCAGAGCAGCTGGTGGGTTCGAACTGCTAACCTTTTGGTTAGCAGCCAAATACTTCAACCACTGTGCCATTTGGGCAAGTCAACTCAGCTCTCTGAGCCTCAGTGTACCCATCTATAAAATGGCCATAAGAACTGCTCTATTTATCTCATGGAGTTGCTACGAAGATCAAATGAGACAGTGTACGTGAAATGTCTTGAGAGTTACAAATCTAAGTACAGGAAGTTCCCGACTTACAATGGGGGTCTGTTCTGATGACTGTGTTGTAAGTCGGTTCTGATACAAGTCGAATACCTCTTTTTTTTTTTTTCAGTTTTCATTATTATTGTCTTTCATTATCAGGATCTTTATAAATCTCAGCTTTGAACATCTATGAGTGAACATCTGAGGATGATAACATCAGCAAATTACACGCTGCAACACTGCATGTAGTCCATATTACTAGTGATGTTAAAAAAAAAAAAAAAAGACGGTCATAAGTACAGTTCATCATAACTTGAATATGTCGTAAGTTGGGGACTACCTGTACTACATTTCATGATGAAATAAGAATTGGTATAGGAGTAATTAGGTCGTGATTTAAATACCTCTTCAATCTCTTCCCGCATCACACCCCATTCACTTGAACCTGGGCAGAATACTACAGAGAAGCAGGAGACTATTCTGTCTTCCTGGACTGTCAGCTAGCTGTACCAGATCAACGGGAAATTGTAACCTGCCTGAAGACTCAGCAAAAGCTTTGGTTCTCTACCCACCCTTAGAACTTAGACACAGCCCAATTTTATTGCTTCAACCTAATTAGGGCAAAAGAATCACTAAAGTCAGTTCTGAAAGACACTCAACGGAGAGGCCTTGAAGGCCTTAGGCTTGACAATTGGCTGCCTCCATGAGACCTCAGAGTACAGATGGAAGGCAGCTTGCTCAGGTGCCAGCCTGTCAGTTGGATTAAAATGACTCATTTATTTACCCAAGAACCTCACAAAGTGCTTTTACTAACAGGCAGAGGGGGCCTGCCGGCTCTCTGAGCAAGGGACACAGCAAACTTGCCTCTGACGCGTTCCCGGCCTGCCAAAAGTCATTATTGCCGTGTGTGGAAAGCCATCAGCAGGGTACAGGCCCCTGTTGTCCGGGTGACAGATTGGGCTGCGTAATCAGAGAAGGAAGGAGAGAGTGCAGAAGCTGTCAGAGGCGAGAGATCTTGGCTGGAGCCGCCAAAAAACTGGCAACATGAGTTAGTGTAACTGAGTAAACAGCAAACAATCTCCAAACCATCTTTTCATCAACACAAATGAAATAAAATAGAAAAGATAAACTTTACCTAAAAAGCATACCCCAGAGAAAAGCAAGAAAGTCTAAATTTATTTGGGGCAGTGAACTGACATTCTTCTGACTCTGACGGCCTCATCTCCTTTGTCTCCTAGCCTCCTGGCATGGTGGAAATTCCCCAGGAGGAGAGGAAATTAAGAACTGCACAGACCTAACAGTGTGCTTCAAGCAGAAAAAGAGAGAAAGCGAAGGTGAAGGGAAGCAGCACAGGTGATTCCAGTATCTTCTGAAAAAGAAGTGTGCGCTGGACAGTCAACAAGGCATGTTCCAATGGATAATCAATCGGCAAGACCTAGGTGAAACCGGAAATATCTCTACTTTATGGGGAAAAGCTTACTGTATTTCATTTATCCAGGGACAACCAGAGAGAGTCACATGTACCAAAGGAGAGCCTTCTGTCAGCCTTAAAACCAGAGGTGGAAATCGCATCTTCCAGTCACTCAGTGGTATTTTTCTTTCTCAGTTCAGAAACATGAAAATGATATTATACACCATGCTTCCTTCCTTTGACTTTGGGTGAGTTCTTCACTATAAGGAGGAGGAAATATTACTTTGTAGATAATCCACTGTGTTATATCTTACTCCTTTGATTTCTTAATTTTATTTAGGAAAGTGGGCTTTGAACTTTCAAATGATTCCTGCCTATTATCCCTACTCCCTACTTACCGTGGCTTTTTCCTGGATCTAATTTTCCAGAGTACACAAAATTATATTTCAGATGTGTAAAGACTTCTCATCTTTTAGAAACTGGTATCTCCTGCCCCAGCTACCCTTTTACCTCTGCCTCTACTTCATCTCACTGTGGCCAAACACTTATACCCACAGTATATAAATCCATGCCTCAGGTCTTCAGAGAGTTGCATAAAATTAAAAAGGTCCTTCCTTTTAAGATGTTTGTAAGATGAAAAACACACACACATCCTTAACTGTTACTAATAATAGAAAAGATAAAGCAGGAAGGAAAATGGGGTGGTGGAGGAAGCTTTCTAACAGAAAAGGAAACAAGGTAATTGCGGGCTTTTGTGTGATTACAACACAATCACCAAATTTTAATACAGACATTCAGTCTTCTGGCCTCGTTAAAAGGACTTTAGGATGATAAATCAAAATGGCCAAAGGTACAGTATAAAGGGGGAAAAGTCCCCATATAACAACAACATGATCCTTCTTTATCAAAAGAAGCCAGTTCCCATCTGCCTTGTCCTGACGTGGCCCTCGTTCCTCATTAACACTAAGGAGGCTCCTGGAGAGCGTTCAGATAGCCTGGCAAGCAACAGGCTGCTTAAAAGGATGCAGAGTGACAATATCTCCCCCTAACCCAGGCAAGATCTATTACAGCGTGTCTGATGTGCCCTGCAGCTCTCAGACGCCAGAAGCATCAGGCTGAAGGAAACAAATATGGCAGAAGTAGCAGAACACTGAGAGAGTGAACGAATAACTTCTCATCACTGGGGACTTGTGCTCACGTCTTGGCTTAGGAATGGAGAGAAGTGAGCCCCCATCAGCTCTTCGCCAGTACTCTTCACCGCAGAGTAAAGAAAAGATGAGAGTGTGGCAGAGGATCAGTGTGCTGGAAATGACCTAGACAAGCAAATGAATACAGACAATCAGATTGTGGGAGGTGAGAGCTTGCTTTAGATGAAGCGCCCATGACTGGAGGGGTGTGTGTGCTGTGCTTTGCCAAGTCAATGGCCTTCTTTGTCTCGCTGACATCATCTGCATGCAGGAACTAGCCAGACAGAACAAGTAAAGTAATCATAAGCTTCTGACCCCACTGAGAATTACATTTCAAAACAATGATCTTTTGTTCCAGGTAGAGCTACTGAAAAAAAAACAACAACAAAAAACTGGACTTCAGATACGAGGAGTTTTCTTTGAAACCCGACACTCTCCCATGTCTGTGAATCATTTGCATACTAGAAGACTCAACAATTTCCCAAAGATAAATCCAGCATTTTAAGGGTTGAAGATAAAATAGTTTGTTCCTATCCTGAACTCTAACTCCAAAACAAAGATTCCCGCTACTTTCTGTTTCAATATAGATAATCTCTAACATTCACTCTTCAGACAACACCATGTATATGAAAAAGTGAAATCATTTCCAATGAGCAAGCACATGAATCTAAGCCCTCCTCCAGCTTTACAAAAAGGCACACATTGGTGGTTCTCAACACCAAGTTTCTTGGGCTCTATCTCTCCACTCATTCAACTCACAAATACTGAGTGCCTACTGTGAGCCTGCTCACTCTGTGCCAGACACTGATGAACAAAAAAACATAGCCCCCGTCCTCATGGAGCTCATGATCTGGTAAAGACTGAGTGTGATGAGCATTACAAAGAAGAAATTCAGGGTGCACTGGGTGTGTCTAACAGGGAAGATCTTAACCCTCTAGACTAGGGCTCCAGGGGTTCCACTTTCCTGGAGAAGTAAATTTTAAGCTGAGCTCTAAGGAGGGGTTAAAGTCAGGGCGGGGTGTTCCAGGCAGAAGGAAAAATATGTACCAAGACCCCAAAGTCAGAACAAGCAAGAATGACACACTCAAGGAACTGAAAGAGGGGCCTGTTTGGCTAAAGAATGGGGAACGAGGAGGAAAGTAGAATGAAAGGGTCAGAGTGCTGAAAGTATTATTGGACATTGTAAGGCTTTTTGACAAATTTATTTACAAGGAGATTATTTAGACTCATCTTCACTTTAGACCAGACATTTTAAGACACAGTTTTAGAAAAAACACAAGATCGGACTTGTGGAATGGCTTCATAAAGGAAAGGGGTACTTGGTCAGACGCAAATCATCTTGGGAGGCAAGTACTCCAGTAGTAACTGGTCTCAGACCTGACGATAGTTACTCACAAAGTCAGCACAGCCTGTTTGTCAAACACATGACG
The DNA here is from genome assembly GCA_030035585.1 of Dugong dugon. Lineage (NCBI taxonomy): Eukaryota > Metazoa > Chordata > Mammalia > Sirenia > Dugongidae > Dugong > Dugong dugon. Next base: position 77,328,249 of record CM057471.1, read on the forward strand.
ATCACCGCTGTGATAAGCAGGTCACTCGGCAGGCCTTCCTGTGTATGGCCATGCATACACACACGAGAAACAAAGCAGCCCTCACTCATAGACTCTAACATGATTTAGAAAGAAATCAGTCTCTACTCCTTTTAAAACAGAATACAGAGTAGGATTTCTTTTAAAAGTTGCATTAAGTGTAGCCTAGACAGGTATTCAAGTATCTAAATGTCTCTACCCAGCATTTGTTCACTGGATTTACTAAATTTATAGTGCAATTTCATTACTGTATATACAAAGACTTCCTGAATAACCGGTTGGGGATTAAGTGACATCTTCCAAGATGGCACAAACAGAGAAGGTATCTGAATCTTGGGAGAGAGCAACAACTATGGAAAAGTGAATCCCCAGAGACAGGGGAATGTAGAAGGTGTGAGTTTTCAATCTTGAAAGAGCACAAGAGATATGCATTAAAAAGGTCAGCTGCTGAGCTGGAGGAGGCAGCTAGCCAAGATTGCAAAGATTGAGGCCGAAATGAACTGGCCCTGAAAAATGTAGGGCAAATGGCAGTTTTAGACAACAGCAAATAAAATCTGCCCAAGTGCATCTATTTTCCTTTAAGAAAAGGTGAGCAGTGGCAAGCAGAGTCATTTGGTCGTGGAAAGAGTTTCTCAGCTCTAATTACTCCCGATAGCTGTAATTTACAAGTTTTAGGTGGGTAGAAATCGTCAAGATTCACACGTTTTCAGACCAACAGCTGCCACTATTAGTGAGCAAATTGCAAAGTCTTCTGCACAGTGGCAGCCGGTTATCTGTGGCATAGTCAGGTGACAAACCAGCAAAGACACCAACCACACCAAGAGGCCCCTGGTATTCCTGCTCCCTGTGGGGCTGGCCACAGGGCAAACTGTCAAGAAATGAAAAATTACAACTACCATCACAGAATATTTCAGCCTGACTTTTCCCCTTCTAACGGAGTACAGAATGATACATACCGTGCAAAGAAGGACACCTGTTTTGGAATGTGAGAATTCCTGAAACACTGCTGTTCTCTCCTACAAAAAAACAAAGAAAAATAGTGCCTTACAACTCTGAGACAAACTCAGGCAAGGTATACATAGGTTCCTGTAACTCTAATTTCCTACCACTATAGATATTTTTAGGCACAGAAAAGAGGAAGAAGTGGACCCTTTACATCTTCTAATAAGATCCTGAACTTACAAGACTAGACTTGTCAGACTACAGGAAAGTAGCGTAGCTTCGAGGGCAGCAGTAAGACACAGCAGGATGGGCACAAACTTCAGAAACAGTCACTACCAAGATTAGGGAAGGCCAAAGGCCACACGGTATCACATGTAGGGTTCCAAACACAGAATCTATTCTAAACATGTTTTCCTTCAAGTGGTCTAGAGGAATGACAAACCAACTTTGATTTTTATCTCCTTTCCAATAGGGTAATTAAAAAAAAAAGTTAACAAAGATTAAAAAATTATAAAAACTAAGTATTTTAACTGTAGAATTTAAGTCAAAAGAAGAAAAGATTTCCACCACTCAAAACAAACCACCACTGTTAACACCCTGATGTTTCTGCGAGACCCCTTTCTATGTATAACGTAGCCAAATATGCAGCTGTGTACATGAATACTTCAAAACACCACACCATACTATTTACACAATTAACATGCTTTTATCATGTGTCAATAGAATGTGAACATCTTATGCCAATAAATATCCAACAACCACACTGACTCTAGTGGCTACACTGTATTCAACAGAATGGATACTTGATCATTTATGTGACCAATGTCCTATTACTGGCAATTGAGGTTGCCTTTATAATTTCTTACTATTATAAACAATGCTACAATCCAAATGTTTGTAGATAAATCACTGTATACATTCCTTTTTTTTTTTTTAATGGTACTTCAGGTGAAGGCTTACAGAACAAATTCTCATGAAACAGTAGTACGCATATTGTTTTATGACATTGGTTAACAACCCCACAACATGTCAACCCTCTCCCTTCTTGACCTTTTATTTTTTGGTGAACATATACATAACCAAAGATACACCATTTCAAAAATTTCTACATGCACAGTTCAGTGACATTGACTACACTCTTCCAATTATGCTGCTATTCTCACTTTAGATGAAGGCTTACAGAACAAAATAGTTTCTTATTTAACAGTTAGTACACATGTTGCCCTATGACAATGGCTAACAACCTCACAACATATGAACACTATCCTTACTCAACCTTGGGTTCCCTATCACCAGCTTTCCTGTCCCCTTCTGCCTTCTGGCCCTTGTCCCTGGACTGCTGTACCTCATTAGTCCCATTTGGATTTATGGGGCTGTCCAGTCCCTGGCTAAACGGTGAACCTCCGAAATGACTTCACCACTGAGCTAAAAGGGTGTCTGGGGGCCATACTCTCTGGGTTTCTCCAGTCTCCTTTAGGCCAGTAAATCTGGTCTTTTTTTTGTGAGTTGGAATTTTGTTCTACATCTTTCTCCTGCTCTGTCCAGAACCCTCCGTTGTGATCCTGGTCAGAGCAGTCAGTGGTGGTAGCCAGGCACCATCTAGCTGTACTGGACTCAGTGCGGTGGAGGCCTTGGTAGCTGTGGTCCATTAGTCCTTCAGACTAATCTTTTCCTTGTATCCTGTTCTCTTCATTCTCCCTTGCTCCCAAAGGGATGAGACCAGTGGAGTATCTTAGATGGCTGCTCACAGGCTTTTAAGACCCCAGACGCTATTCACCAACGTAGAATGTAAAACATTGTCTTTATAAACTGTGTTATGCCAGTTTAGCTAGATGTTCCCTGACTCCATGGTCCCCACAGCCCTCCACCCAGCAATTCAGTCCCTCAGGGAGTTTGGATATGTCTACGGAGCTTCCATGACCTCTCCTTGTACAAGCTGTGCTGGTTTCCCCTGTATTGTGTACTATCTCACCCTTCACCCAAGATACCACTTATCTATTGTCTATTTAGTATTTCCCCCCCACCCCTCCCATCCCTGGTAACCAACAAAGATTGTTACATTTTGTGTGTGAACTTTTTCATGAGTTTTTACAATAGCGATCTCATACAATATTTGTCCTTTTGTGATTGACTTATTTTACTCAGCATAATGTCCTCCAGTTTCATCCATGTTATGAGATGCTTCACAGGTTCATCATTGTTCTTTCTCATTGCATAGTACTCCATTGTGTGTATATACCATAGTTTGTTTATCCATTCATCTGCTGATGGGCATCTAGGTTGTTTCCATCGTTTTGCTATTGTGAACAATGCTGCCATGAACATAGGCGTGCATATGTCTATTCGAGTGACGACTCTTATTTCTCTAGGATATATTCCTAGGAGTGGGATTGCTAGATCGAATGGTATGTCTATTTCTAGCTTTCTGAGGAAGCACCATATCATTTTCCAAAATGGTTGTATCATTTTGCATTCCCACCAGCAGCGCATAAGAGTTCTGATCTCCACACAGGCCCTCCAACATTTGTTATTTCCAGTGTTTTTGATTCGTGCCAGTAATGCCGGGATGAGATGGTATCTCATTGTGGTTTTAATTTGCATTTCTCTAATGGCTAGTGATCGCGAGCATTTCCTCATGTGTCTGTTGGCCATTTGAATGTCTTCTTTGGTGAAGTGTCTGTTCATTTCCTTTGCCCATTTTTTAATAGGATTATTTGTCTTTTTGTTGTAGAGATGTTGGATTTTCTTGTAGATTATGGAGATTAGACCTTTGTCCAACTTGTACTGTCCATAAATTTTTTCCCAGTCTGTAGGTTCTGTTTTTAGTCTTTTGGTGAAGTCTTTTGAAGAACATACGTGTTTGATTTTTAGAAGATCCCAGTTATCTAGCTTATCTTTGGGTTTTGTGTGTTGATGGTTATGGTTTGTATCCTGTTAATGCCATGTATTAATAAGGCCTGTAGTGTTGGTCCTATTTTTTCTTCTATAAACTTTATAGTTTTAGGCTTTATATTCAGGTCTTTGATCCATTTTGAAGTAGTTTCTGTATACGGCGTGAGGTATGGGTCCTGTTTCATTTTTTTGCAGATGGATATCCAGTTTTGCCAGCACCATTTGTTAAAAAGACTGTCTTTTCCCCATTTGATGGACTCTGGGCCCTTGTCGAAGACCAGGTGACCATAGGTGGATGGATTTACATCTGGGTTCTCAATTCTGTTCCATTGGTCAAGGTATCTGTTGTTGTACCAGTACCAGGCTGTTCTGACTACTGTAGCTGTATAGTAGGTTCTGAAGTCAGGTAGTGTGAGTCCTCTTCTTCTTCAGGAGTGCTTTACTTATTCAGGGCTTCTTCCCTTTCCATATAAAGTTAATGATTAGTTTTTCCATCTCTTTGAAGAATGTTGTTGGTATTTGGATTGGCATTGCATTGTATTTGTAAATTGCTTTGGGTAGAACTGTCATTTTGACAATGTTAAGTCTACCTATCCATGAGCATGGTATGTTTTTGCATTTATGTAGATCGCTTTGGGTTTCTTGCAGTAGTGTTTTGTAGGTTTCTTTGTATAGATCTTTTACATCCCTGGTTAGATTTATTCCGAAATATTTTATCTTTTCAGAGGCTATTATAAATGGTATTGTTTTCCTCATTTCCTTTTCATTGTTCTCCTTATTGGTGTATAGGAATCCAACTGATTTTTGAATGTTTATCTTGTATCAAGGTATCCTGCTACTCTGCTGAATCTATCTATTAGTTCCAGTAGATTTCTCGTGGGGTCTTAAGGGTTTTCTATGTATAGTTTCATATCATCTGCAAACAGGAACAGTACAACTTCTTCATTACCAACTTGGATATCTTTATTTCTTTTTCTTGCCTTGATGCTCTAGCTAGAACTTCCAACGCAATGTTAAATAGGAGTGGTGATAAAGGGCATCCTTGTCGTGTTCCTGTTTTCAAGGGGAATGTCTTCAGCCTCTCTCCATTAAGAATGATGTTGGCCATTGGTTTTGCATAGATGCCCTTTATTATGCTGAGAAATTTCCCTTCTATACCTATTTCATTGAGAGTTTTTATCAGGAATGGGTGTCAGACTCTGTCAAATGCCTTTTCTGCGTCAATCGAGATGATCATGTGATTCTTTTCTTTTCCTTTTATTTATGTGGTAGATTCCGTTGATTGATTTTCTAATGTTGAACTATCCTTGCATACCTGGTATGAATCCTACTTGGTCGTGGTGTATTATTTTTTTGATATGATGCTGAATTCTATTGGCTAGAATTTTGTTCAGAATTTTTGCATCTATACTCATGAGAGCTATTGGTCTGTAATTTTCATTTTTGTGACGTCTTTGCCTGGTTTTGGTATCAGTGTTATGCTGGCTTCACAGAATGAATTTGGAATTGTTGCTTCCTTTTCTATGCTCTGAAATAGCTTGAGTAGTACTGGTACAAGCTCTTCTGTAAATGTTTTGTAGAATTCCCCAGTGAAGCCATCTGAGCCAGGGCTGTTTTTGGTTGGGAGTTTTTTTAATTACCTTTTCAATCTCTTCTCTTGTTATGGGTCTGTTCAGATTTTCAACATCACTTTGTTGTAGTCTGGGTAGGTAGTGTGCTTCTAGAAATTTATCCATTTCCTCTAGGTTTTCAAATTTGTTGGAGTATAGTTTTTCATAATATTCTGTTATAATCCTTTTTATTTCAGTTGGGTCTTCTGTAATGTCCCCCATTTCATTTCTTATTTGGGTCATTTGTGTCCTCGCCTGTTTTTATTTGTCAGTCTGGCCAGAGGTTTGTCGATTTTGTTGATTCTTTCAAAGAACCAACTTTTGGTTTTGTTGATTCTTTCTATTGTTTTTCTGTTCTCTATTTCATTTATTTCTACTCTGATCTTTACTATTTCCTTTTTTCCGGTGGTTGTGGGCTTTTTTTGCTGTTCTCTTTCTATTTGTTTGAGTTCTGTAGTTAATGTTTAGATTTTGTCCCTTTCTTCTTTATCAACGCGTGCATCTATTGCTATAAATTGTCCTCTGAGGACTGACTTTGCTCTGTCACAAAGGTTTTGGTATGATGTGTTTTCATTCTCATTTGATTCTAGGAATTGTTTGATTCCATCTCTGATTTCTTCTATTACCCAGTGACGTGTAAGCAGGGTATTATTCAGTTTCCATGTAATTGATTTTTTTTCCTTGCTCTTTCTGTTGTTAATTTCTACCTTGATGGCACTGTGGTCAGAGAAGATACTTTGAATTATCTCAGCATTTTGGTTCTTGTTGATGATTCCTCTGTGGCCCAAGATGTGGTCTATTCTGGAGAACATTCCATGTGCATTGGAAAAGAATGTGTACTTTGCAGCGGTTGGATGGAGTGTTCTACGTATGTCTATGAGGTCAAGTTGGCTGATTGTGCCCTTTAGGTCTTCTGTATCTTTGCTGAGTTTCTTCTTAGTTGTTCTGTCCTTTACTGAGAGTGGTGTGTTGAAGTCTCCTACTATTACTGTGGAGCTGTCAGTTTCTCTTTTCAGTGTTGTTAGAGTTTGTTTTATATGTTTTGGAGCCCGATCATTGGGTGCGTAGATGTTTATTATGGTTATGTCTTCGTGATGGATCGTCCCCTTAGTCATTATATAGTGTCCTCCTTTTTCTTTTATGGCGGATTTTGTTTTAAAGTCTATTTTATCTGAGATTAGTATTGCCACTCGTGCTCTTTTTTGGTAGTTGTTAGCCTGATATATTTTTTTCCAACATTTGCCTTTTAATAAATTCACATTGTTTGTTCTAAGGTATGTCTCTTGTAGACAGCGAACTGACGGATCCTGTCTTCTTATCCATTCTGCCACTCTCTGTCTCTTTTTGGGTGCATTGAGTCCATTTACATTCAATGTAATTATTGATAGATGTGAGTTTGTTGCTGTCATTTTGTAGTGCTTTTTTTGTGGTGCTGACATTTTCTTTGGTCTTCTTACTCTCTTGTGCTGAGTTTCTTTTCTTTGTGGATTTTTTTTTTTCATTTCGTTTTTGTAGGTTTTGTTTTTGCTGAGACTTTATGTTTTTCCTCTTTATTTTTATGAGTATGTTTAGTAACTTTCTGTGTGGTTACCATGAATTTTACCCTTATCTTTCTAACTGTGAAACAGTCTACCATTACTCGGTATCGCCTTGCCTTCCTCTCCGTTAGAAGGTTCTATACCTATGCCGTTTATTCCCTCTTTTATTGTTTTGATGTTGTTGTCATTTACTGATTAACTGCTCTGATTCCCTGTTGTATTTCTTTTGGTTTTGGATAGTCCTTGAGAGTTCATTTCCTAGATTGGTATCTGGCTGGTACGATCCTGCATCCTAGATTCTGCCTGTGAGCTGAAGTTGTTCGTTCTCAGATCGAAGAACTCCCTTTAATAATTCTTGTAAGTTTGGTTTGGCTTTTACATATTCCCTTAATTTCTGTTTATCTGGAAATGACCTAATTTCACCATCATATCTGAACGAGAGTTTTGCAGGATTTATTATTCTTGGCTGGCAATATTTTTCTTTCAAGATTTTATATACGTCATCCCACTGCCTTCTTGCCTGCATGGTTTCTGCCGAACAATCTGAGCTTAGTCTTATTGTTTCTCCTCTGTATGTGACTTCTTGTTTTTCACGAGCTGCTCTCAGGATTGTTTGTCTTTGGTTTTGGCAAGTGTGATTATGACATGCCTTGGTGATTTTCTTTTGGAGTCTATCCTACATGGGGTTCATTGAGCTTCTTGGATGGCCAGGTTTTAATCTTTCATGATACTGGGGAAGTTTTCTGTCAGCAGTTCTTCAATGATCCTCTCTGTGTTTTCTGTTGTCTCCCCCTGTTCTGGAACTCCAATCACTCACAAATTTTTGCTTTTGATTGTATCCCACATAACTCTCAGGGTCTCTTCATTTTTCTTTGTTCTTTTTTCTGAGTTTTCCTCAGAGTTGTAGCCAAGTGTTTGTCTTCCATTCCACTGATCCTGTCTTCCATCATTTCAAATCTGCTTCCTAGCCCTTCTATGACACCGTCCATTTCTGAAATCTTGTTGTTTATCTTTTGGATTTCTAATTGTTGTTTTTGTGTAATTTCTAGTTGTGAATTTATTTCGTCATTTTGTTCCTGCATTATTTTCCTGAATTCTTTCAATTTTTTGTCTATATTTTCCATGAATTTGTCTATTTTTTCCTCATTTTTGTCTGCTTTTTGCTTCAGCTCTTGGAGAACTCTTGAGTATTAGAGATTTGAATTCCCTACCAGGTAGTTCTAGCGCCTTTTCTTCCACTGGAAAGGTATCTGGTGTTTTGTTTTGGACCCCTACTGGAACCATCCTGCCCTGTTTTTGTAAATGTTTTGATATTGTCTGCTGTCTTCGGGGCATTCAGTAGTGATTTTTCTCGTTTACTGATCGTAGATGTGTTTGTTTCGTCTCTTTTTTTTTTAATTTGGCTATGTCTGAGCAGGCGGGCTGTGCGTTATTTGTTGGTTGTTCGTCTGTGGGCACAATACTTTTCGCCTCCTTCTCCAATTGGCAGGGTCAGTCACTCAGATATGGTATGGCAGGGCAGTTCTAGCTGAATAGGAGTTACTGGGATGGGTTGTTTGTAGCACTTATTACAGCCACCAGAGCAGGTCGGTAATCAGTGCAGGGCAGATTCCAGTAGGCCGTGCCCGTGCTGCTTGATGGTGTGCTGTTAAGCGCACAGGCAGGATGTAGTGGGGAGATTGTTATGTGTAGTGTAGTGGGGAGATTGTTATGTGTGGAGTTAAGATGGATATGGGAGAGAGGAGAGAGGAATAGGAGCCAAAAACATACAAACAAAAAAGAATGCTAGGGGAGCTTGCCGTTGGGAGTGGAGAGATGAGAGACTATGAAATGGAGAAAAACAAAAAGGGGAAGAGGAAGGGAAAAAAAAAGAAAAGAATGAATAAATAAAAATCGGAAAGGGAAAAGAACAGCAAAGTTCCCAGGGATCCCAGTGGTGCGGCTATGAGGTCTGGGGAAGTTGTTCTCAAGTGTTGCAGTACAGCCTGGCTAGAAGGCATAGAGGTATACAACGCCAGGTATTCAGGGAACAGAAAGAGAAGGAAGATATAGAGAGACGAGAAACTGAGTAATGAAGAAAGGGAAAAAGAGGGAAAAGGAAACAAAACAAATTAAAAAAAAAAAAAGAACAAGAAAAGCCCCCCAAGAAACAGAAAAAAAAACGAAAAAAGAAATGCCCTCAGGGATCCCTCTGCACATCTGCACGAGCCGAGGGGGTAGTTCCAAGCCACACAGCACCGCCTGGCCAGAATGGGCTCCCAACTCAAGCAAGCTAAGGGGTTAGTTCCAAACCACACAGCACTGCCTGGCCAGAATGGGCTCCCAACTCAAGAAAAGGAAAAGAAAACAAACAAACAATTCACAACAAACAAATGAACAAAAGCCCTGGGATCCCACCAGCGCAGCAGCCCAGACCGGGAAGCAGCTCCACACTCGTAAGGAGTTCTGCAGCCCCTCGGGAAGAAGGAAAGATGGCGTACGGAATCAGATATTTGAGCGAAACAAGGGGGAGTTGGTGAGAGGTAAGGAAGAAATGAAAAGAAGTGGAAAAAAGCAACACCAGCAGGCAACAAATGGCACTCAGAGAGCCGGCCTGTTCGGGTGGGTGGAATCCAAGCAGCCGGTGCTTCCCGGACAAGAGATTGTGGCCGCAGGAAGCAGAAGAGGCCGAGAGGGGGTGAAGAAGGGTAAGGGATGGGAAATCATATATTGCAAATTACCGCTTGTTTTGTCTCCCACTGGAGGCTCTGTGAAGCTGCTTTCTCGTACCCCGTTTGCCGGTCTCCGATAGGAGTCCAAGATGGCAGATCCGTGCTGCATTAGCTGATAGGGGACCTCTGCATGAATCTCTCCTCGCTCTCTGTTCTCTGTCAGTTTTCTCACTCCATTTGGTGCTTGGCTGAGTTCTTTATCTCTTCATTTGATGTTTCAGGGTTTCAGGAATGTTGTTTTCTCTGTTCGGCTTAGTTTTTTGGATCTTTGCTGTGGAGGGACAGCGTGGTGCTTCTGCCTAGAGTGCCATTTTGCCGGAAGTCTCCCATTGTGTACATTCTTAATTATTCCCTTGGGTAAATTCCTAAAAGCAGATCTGCTGGCTCAAAGGGCATGTACGTACACTTAAAAGGTTGTCTGCAGGAACTTGCAAAAGTTAAATTCTGACTGTGTTTAAGTTACAGCATTGGCAAGCAGTTGAGGCTTAGTGACATACATTTGTCAGCAGTAAATAAAAATAAAATAAAATTACTAAAAATTGGGAATAAAGAAAAAAGTGGTCTCTCCTTCCTTCCACTCTGGCCTAGCCACTACGCTGTTTTGGTGTGCCTTATTCTGGTCTTTCACATGCACATGTTTTGTCACATAACTGGAACCCCAAAGTATACCTTATCTGACATACTGAATAATAATATAAAAATAGCAACCACTATTTACTGAGCATCTACCATGTACCAGATAGATACTGGTCTTAAGCACTTGACATGTCTATACTTACCCAATTCTCATAACGTCCTGTGAGTAGGTGCTATCATCATTCCCATTTCCCAGATGAAGAAAATGAGTCACTAAGAGGTTAAGTAACTTGCCTAAGGGACACACAGTAAAGGGCTGAACTGCCATTTGAACCCAGGGAGTTGTGTTCCAGAGTCAGTGCTCATACCCTGAAAAGGATAACAGCATCTGCCCAGTTTGCTACACAGTCTTTACAGGGATCATTTTTAATGATTGTATTGTGGAAACTGTGAACTATGAACAAACTATAAACAAACTATGAACAAACCAACCATTCACAAAATAGAGATAACAATAATAATGGCATCTAACATTTGTTGGGCACTTACTATGTGCCAGGCCCCGTGCTAAGTGCTTTATCTGAATTAACTCAATGAATCTTCACAACAACCTATGAAGGAAGTACTATTATTATCCTCACTTTAGCGATACGGAAACTGAGGCACAGAGAAGTTAAATACTTACCTGAGGTCACACAGCCAGTAAATGGCAGACCCACGATTAAAACACAAGCAGTCTTCCCCAAGTACACAGTTGTAAACACCATGCTAAACTACTGCTGCCCTGCTATACTGTCAAAGTGTGATTTCTAATGGCAAAGCAGAAATAATTTAACAACAGAATCTTTCACATGATCCATTTAAATTCCTAGATTCTTCTGAGTCCATACCCAACTCCTTCATTATCTTCAGACCTATCTTTCAAACTACCTCTGGTGAAAACAGACCCAGCGAACTAGTAAACTAAGGGGATAACAAAGCAAGAACAAATGGCAATAAGGAATGAAATTAACAGGAATTTCTGTATAATCTTGCAGTAAAGACGCTGGTCCTTGGATGACCTTGAGCAAGTTCACTTTTCTAGGCCTCCCTTTCCTTAGTTATTAAAAACAAAAACAAAAAACAAAAAGAAGAGGTGGAATTGATGACCTATAATGTCCCTTTTAGCTCTAAAAATTTTATGATTTTTAAGCTGATTCTAGTTACTGTATATCTAAGTAATATTACTTCAATTACTGATTTTCTTTCACTGTAATTTTCTTAGCTGCCTGGTAACCTCTCCTCCAGGACAAGATGGCTCCTATTTCCAAGTCCTACTCATCCTTTCTTTCACAATTCCTGTGAGTACACCTAGCTCCCATACTCTACTTCAACCCTCTAAATGGATGGCCTAGTTAAGAGTAGTGGAATGAGAGTTATACAGCTAATTACCTAAAATAAGGAAAATATTATACTCTTCCTCCTGAACAAAAATCTATTTTGTGCCAAGAAAGAACTGAAACCCTGAAGCCCCCTGGTACCAGTACCCTCTCCCAACCCAAAATGTTAAGAGCGAAAGCTCTGTATCTTGTTGACAATGACAGCAGTCATGCTCAGCAGTACCATATGGGATCCACAATTTAGCTCCATTAATGCTCTTAATTTGAAGACATCAAGCCCTAATTACACACTGGGTACTAAAAAGGCAAAACCCTTCCCTGGTGCCAGCTACTTAGTGGTACTCTGTTGCCTTAACAGCTGGTTGAGGTAGATTCAGGCCAAGCTTGGGCCAGTGAGCGCTCTCAGGTGGAAGAGGCCAGCAAGCAGGGACAACGAGGCCCAGCTCCTGAAGCAAAAGCAAACGGGAAACAATAGCCTCCCTTCACCCATATCAGCACAGCAGCGTGATCTACTTCTAGTTCCAGTGGGCTGCCCATTTTGGGTTAATTCTTCTCCAGCCTACTGGAGTTTTCGAAGGGCACAACCCCGTGCTGACCCTGGAGGATGAGTCTGACAGGCCTGGGTTTTCATCCCCTTTTCCGCTCTGAAGGCTATTTCACCGCGTGGTGAGAGGCGGTAGTGCTCACCTCCTGTTCCATGTTGCCATGCAGCCGCAGGAATTTTAATTGCGTGGAGGCAGATGGTAACTGCCCTGATGCTGGGGCCCCTGAGCTGCTCTGCAGGGTCTGGAGGAAGAGGTTGTAGTGGAACTCCACCAGCTCACAACTTGAAAAAAAGACAATCAGCTTCTGGTCTTTTTCAAACTGCATCAATATAGAGAGAAAATAAAACAAAAAAATAAAAAACATAAGTTTTTAAGATTAGATGTCACTGAAATGAGTATTTCTCTAAAATACAAGGTCATACTGGCCTTGATTTGCAAACATAGGTGAAAGAGTTTGGATTATTAAAAAAAAAAACCCTGATGGTCCACTCTACAAAGAATATCAGGGAGGAAAATGACATAGCTATAACCTTGAATAGGCTTTCCGTATTTATGGAAAACAAATATACTTTAGAATGAGGCCGTTCGTTAGCTCTGTTCCTCCCATTCATACACGGCTCGCCACGTACAGCACTATCCAGCTGGGCTCTGTGTATATCGTAAATCTTGACGCTTCACTCTCCAGCCCTTCCACCTTCTATTTTCCCACATACAAGAGGAAATGATCACATAAATCCAGTAAATATACAAATAGCATGACTTTAAAAAACATGAATATAGGCTCCTATATTTACATAACACCCAACATGTTTCTGCCACTTGTAAATTCCCAGTATTGGTCCCAGGAAAGACATTTAGAGCAGATTTCAAGATGAACATAGGGGCTCCTGTTGACCTCTAGCTCTTCACTATAATCTTAGAACCACTGAAAGGATATCATAACACAGAATTAAGCCAGAAAACTTTTCTTTTTGGTGCCTGAATTAACTACTACTGATATATGACATAAACAAAACAGGTCTTTCTTCCATGGATCAAGCCAAGTCTAGTACATAGCCTTACCTTGCATTTCTGAAGGATGAAGGCTGCTAGGCAGACAAGCCTCAGTTTGTTGGGAACTAATGTCACGTGCTGATCGAGACTCTCTGGTATTGCAAAGCTATCTAGCTTGTCACTAGCTTGTGGCTGACAGACTTCATGGGCTGCTTTTTCCTTTGGGTTACACTGGTCATGGCTTTCGTCCAGTACAGAAATACTGATAGGATTGTGCAAACTGATATCAGCGAGCCATGTTACACCTTTGATAAAAAGTGAAAAAGGCAAAACAGATGATAAGCGGACACTGTGAAACTGGTCAGACAGGCACACCCACACATCCAGGTGTATCAAGAAACTCCAGGTGGTATCATATAAGTTCCAGCACCGATCTGCCCTATTTTCAATCTGGTACGGCAGACCCACTGATTGCTTCCCACTGCCTAACAATTTAGCCATACCAGTGTTTTCTAAACTCTGGTCTGTGGAAGACCAATTCAAAAGGATAGTAACAGATGTCTGCTCACCATTCCCCCCAAAAAGAGTTCTAGGTCAAATATGTTACAAAAATCTCAGATTAAAAATATTCACGGGTTTCTACAAGCGTTCTCAGAACCTTTATTGTGTTACTGTGCACCATGAATCTCCAAGATGGAGAAACGGTGTGCGGCACTTCTCCAATTTTTTAAATCACAAAATCCCTTTCTCATAGATTCTCTCTCAAAATTAATGTTACTTAGAACACACTTTGACAATTGCTGATGAATAATGAATTAGCATTTGGTATTTGCGTTTAACAATGTGGCCTCATAAGCTAAGCAGAAAACCATGAAAGCTATATAGTGGCTCGTACGCATTGTCTGGGGTAATTCTGGTGGACAGTGACCCAACTTTTCTATGCCTTAGTGTTCTCATTTGTAAAAGAGAGCTAAAAATTTCTATCTTAGGAAGACTGAAGACAGAAACGAGCTTAAAGACTATTTTTTTTTAGGTTCAATATCTCTTTAAGAGAAAGACAGGGTGATAACGCACTAGGATAAGAGGTCATTGTCTGCAGAGCAAGGGCCCACTTCAGTAGGTTGCAATCACACACAAAAAAAACACCTCACAAAACTACTAGGTCAATGGTAGTCAGCCTTTTTTCTTCCTCTACACTGGCATGAGAACCATTAGCACTAGTACTTGCCTTTCCAGAGATGATTCTGGATCTGAGACCCACCCTTTTCATCCACGCCCTGGGGGACCTATCAAAGTCTTGGATGACTGGAAGAGGGAGGCTGGGAGTGCAGGATGTATAGTATGAAAAGAGCAGAACTCTGGTGACACTCTGTTCCCCACCCTCCACCCCCCACGCTGAGAATCACTGCTGCCAAACAATGAAGATTATGTCTAGGTCCTTCTTCATTAAAAACAAAGAAGTTCCCATCACTTCTTTTCAACCCACCTTCTGTGAGTGTTGCAGATAGCAAGACATTCTGTCGTTTCTGGCATTCTGCATTTACAGCATTGAGTATCACTGTGATGTCCTTTTCAAAACCCAAATCCAAGATTCTGTGGTTTCAAGAGAAGGAATTTTAATCTATGAGAAGAGTAAATGTGATACTAAGGAACTACAGAAGGTGAAATGAAGGCAGCAGAAACAGTCCTTTTCTTCAACCTTTCAAGCTTCCTAGATGAGACTCACCTGTCTGCTTCATCCAAAATCAGCCACCGTATCCGACTAAAATGAATGTTCTTTGTGGATTTTATATGATCCACCAGACGTCCAGGAGTTGAGATAAGGACATTTATTCCTTTGCGGAGTCTGTTTAAAATTATTTATCATAAAAGAAAGTAAATCAAATAGGGCTGTATCAATAAAAAACATAAGAAAAAAGTAGAGGAGACAGACTCGTGTATAACACAAATGTGTCACAGCTTGAAATCATGACAAAACATAGGGACAAATGGATAAAAACATGTATTTGTATTTTAAAACTTTCCTTTGTGATATCCCTCTCCTGTCAAATATAAAGATCTGAAATAATATAAAAATCATAAAACCTTAAAACTTTGAATCCAATGTTTTTAATTTTTTTTTTTTTTTTTATTGTACTTCAGTCTCGTTTTGTTTTATAGGCCCGTCTAATCATTGGCTGAAGGGTGAACCTCAGGATAATCCAATGCTCTTTAACTGATCCATATATTCTTTCCAGAACATTCCAAACAGATGGTCATGTAGCCTGTTCTTTTTGGCTTCTGTGCCAGAAAACCTAGTACCTGAATGAGTTATCTCATGCCAATGTGTTCTAGCTGCTACAAAGTTGGTTCTTATACTAAACCCTTTTTGCAACTTCCATAACATTTAGAGGTGATTGTTCCCCACTGACTCAACATGTCCTTATACATGGGACAAGGCTCTCTCCTTGTTTAAAAGAACCAAGTGTTATTTAATAGGAAGGCAGGACAGATAGACTCAGAAAAAATTAAAAACAAACAAACTTCCTCCTACCTGGCCTTTTCAGATTTTCTCTTCTCTCCGCCCATTAACACTCCAGGCACAATCCAGGTAAATGGCTACAGAAAGACAACAGACCAAAATCAATGCAAAGTCCCCTCTACTGAAAACACAGAGACTAATTCCAAATTATTTTTCCTTAAACAAATAGGGAGACAGGATTTAGGCTTCTTGATGCATGCGGTGTTAAGTGATGAATGCAGTGTTATCGTGTAGACACAATTCCTAGGCATTGCTACACCCAAGGTTACTTACCAGCAGAAACTTGAATTACAGCTATATAACTAGCTTCCAACACTGTAAGAGAGAAATGTAAGCTTTTTTTTTTTTTTTTTAAATGATTCAAGTAGCTTCTCTGCCTTTTACCATGTAGCCTGCACCGAAGACACATTTCAGTAAGCCTAATGCTTTATTTTTTGGGTTAAGATAAAAACCCAAGCACAACCCTTCCCTACCCCTCCCACCTTCTAATAAAAGAAAGTGTAGATCAATTCTGTATCTAATTTGGTAAGTTGGCAGGTTTTGACTTCCAAGCCTTCCTTCTTAAATACTACTTAGAGCTTTTTAAGTTGTTTTCTGCTGGTTCACCTTATGGCTGTACCTATGTATCTCTGTAGGCGGCTGACTGGTAGCTATGATGACAGACTGTATGACTACAAGCACCAGGAAACACTAGTAATCTAGCTAAGCTAGAAATCCATGGTTAGTAAGGTTTAGATCAGTAAAACCTAGAAATTGTACCTAGTTAGAGCAGAGACATCCCAGAAATAGATATAAGAGTAATTCCTAGCTCTTTGAAAATCAAGAAAAGACTGGTATATTTCTCTTTCCTCAAAAAGTTAGAATAAAAGCTATAACTGAACTCATGGCTTACCTTACCTTAAGCAGTTTCTGGACAATGTCAAAGCTTTGTAGAGCCAACTGTAAAAAATATTAAAAAGTTAGAGATAATAAGTGGGGTTCTTTTTCTTTTTCTTTTTTTTAAGACAACATGAAGTGATAAGGATCCAAACTTAGACCTTAACTGAACATTTAAGGAAAAAAAAAAAATCCTACATACAGAATCTATTCTGAAAAATATCTCGTTCTTAGACTGGTTCTGAAACCTGCCAGTCTGGGGAAATGAGAGTAAAGACATCACATCTTTTCTTGGACATATACAAAAACAGTGTTTTGTGCTCCCTCTGCTGGCTCAAATTCCCAGAGTGCCACACAGAAAAGTGCAAGTCTGTGATGCACAAAGATGAGAGAAAATGAAACAAAGTCAACCTGAATTTGGCTCTCTTTAGAAAGAGAAAGAATACAGATATGCATGAAGGGATAAACTGGAATAACAATGCAACAGGCTACCCTTAGGAACTTTGCTTTAAAGGTTATATGACTATATCCTAAGAATGTGCCCGGGTAAAGCCGTATCTGAAGACTGAGAGATGGTCATTTCTCCAAGTTTATAGAAAACAAAACCAAAAACAAGCAGCCCAGTGGAAACCAGCAAAAGTGAAAATTGATGCAGGGTATGACCATTAACTACCATCAAAAAAAGCCTTTGCAGAATCCATTTATCCAAGAATATATACAGTTCCCACAGGTTTAGTATTCATGAAGCATCCTAGGGAAGTAGCAAGTTTGCTGCTGTAAAAATTTAAATAGCTTTCGTGCCAGCCTCTTCATTGGACTGAGCAGAGATAGGGCACTGCAGGCTGTATAAAAGGCTGAGCTGAAACTTCCATCTCCGTGATCAGTTCTCTACAAGGAAGTGCTTAGCATTTGATATAGAAAACAGGCACCCTAATCTGAAATTGCCTCTGTAGGCAAATAAAATAGATCCGATAGAAGAGACTTCCACCAAGAGAGGGGGAAAAAATAATAAGCTTAACATTCAGAAGCAAGTGAAACTTCTGGTAGCAGAAGCTTTTAAAAAAAAAAAAAAAAAAAAGTTCATTTTCAGAGCCAATTGCTTTCACTTCTGAATTAAGTTATTAAAAAAAAACCCTACAAAAATGTGATTCTTTTAATTACTTTTAAAGGGACAGAAATTTGTAGTGTCATTAGTTTTTAGACAACAGGGAAATGCTTTTCCATACTTTTCAAGGAGTACTTTAATTTTTCTCCTTGACAGGAACCAGAAGAATGGTTATTGGGGAAAGAAAAGGAGTGTGCAGTGGTTTGTGCAGCAGGGAGAAAAAATAAATTCAAAGCTATCACTGAAAGTACCTGCTTAAAACTTGGCTGGAAGTAAGATGGCTTACCTCTCTTGTAGGCACCAGTACCAGAGCATAGGGGCCGTCACTGCGCTGTTGACACAGAAGGAAAGAAATGCCATGATCAGGAAGAATGAATATCACAGGACTCCAGATGGACAGCTTAGAGTGGTCAGTTGTAAAACATTAGAAGCATTCTCATTAAAGAAAGGAACAAGACAAGAATGGCCTCTACCTCATTTATTATGGAACATTGTTCTAAAGGTTCTAGCCCCTGAGATCAGACAAGAGAATGATATATGATGTATAAAATTGCATTTTTATACATATGTATAAAATAATGTTATTTTTAGCGGATGATGTTATTTTATCCTAAAAGAAAATCTTAATAGAATCAACCAAAAATTTATCACAAACAAAATAATTTGGGCAGGTAGCTGAATGCAAAATTAATATAAAAAAATCAATGGCCTTCCAACACAGAAAGTTTGAAAATATAAGGGGGAAAAAAATCACACAATAGCAATAAAAAAGATAAAAAGAATAAGTTTAATAAAAAGTGGAAAACTCCATATGAAAAAAATTTTAAACACCTCTGAGGGGCATAAAATAAAATCTGAAGAAATGGAAAGATGTCCTGTTCTTGGATAAGAAGACTCAATATTACAAACAAGTCAATTCTCTCTAAATTAATCCATAAATTCAATGCAATTTTAATAAAGATGCCCCATATATATATATGTACATACCTACACATACATACGTATATATACGTACACGCTTATACATACACCAAAAACAAAAAATAACCATTGTCGCTGAGTCGATTTCGACTCACAGTGACCCTATAGGACAGAACAGGTGGATATGAATTGCCGACCTTTTGGTTAGCAGCTGATCTCTTAACCAATGAGCCCCCAGGGCTCCTTATACATACACACACATATATACATATACATAAAAAATGTTATACCTTATCAGACAAGCTGATTTTCGAAGTTCTTACGGAAAAAGAAACGTGCAAGAATACCCAAGACATTTCTTAAAAAAAGATTAATACAGGAACGTTGCCCTTTCAGATGTTAAAACAACTTAAAGCCACAACCATTTTAGAAAATTGATGCTGGTACATAAATAGAGCAAACAATAGAAAATACAGTCTAGAATAGGCTCAAATACATATAGAAATCTAGGAAATAATCCAAGGGGCGTTTTATACCAGTTGGAAAAGAGTAATAAAAAGTCCTCTGAGAAAAAATACAGTCAGAAAAACAAAGCTGAAGTTGGCCATTTTACAGATAACATATAATTTAGAAACCACAGAAGAAAATATTGATAAATTTTATTACATAAAAACTTAAAGCTATCTAACAAAATTACCTAAATGAAATCAAGAGTCAAATAACAAGACAGGGGGAAAACATGCTACACATAAGAGAAAGTGCTAATTCCTTTAACTTATAACGAAATCCTATAAATCAACTGGAAAAAAAAATAAAAGATCAACAACTCAAGTAGAAAAATGGAGAAAGGACAAAAACAGCTAATTCATTGAAATAAGAATTCAAAATACAGCTTTTACATAAATGAAAACATGCTTAAAGTCACTCATGAGAGAAACTCAAATTAAAACTACAGACTAGTACTTTTCACCTGTCAAACTGGAGAAAATAAAACAACTGACTGTGTTGATGAGGGTATGGGCAAACAGGAACTCATACTTTGTTGGTGGAAGTGCAAATTGGTATAAGGCCGCTGGCAGTCCATTTGGCATTATTATCTACCAACATAAAAATGCAAATTCTACTTGTAGGAATTTCTCCTACAGATACACTCTCATACGTGCAAAAAAAAAGTTGTACACTATTTTACAGACTGTAGAATTTTATAATAGCCTTGTTTATAGAAAAATACTGAACATAATATATCCCACCAATAAAGGACTGATTCAATAATTTGTAGTACATACAAACAATGGAATACTAGGCGGTCATTAAAAGGAATAGGGCAGCTCTAGGTAGTACTGATAAGAAACCATTGCCAAGACATTAAGTGAACAAAAGCAAGGCACAGGACAGCACACATAACAAGCAGGCATTTGTATATCAAATCAAACAAAACTGAAAAACATATTTAAAAAACCTCCAAATAAAAGGGGGAAAGGGAACTATGCATACTCATATTTGCCTGCCAGGCAGAGACTACCCCAGGAAGATATACAAGAGACTGGGAACAATGACACTGCCGTGCTGGGAGGAGAAATGTGTGACTAGGGGGAAAGTGAGAGTAGACAGACTTTACCCTCCATATATTTTGTGGTAACCTTTAAATTTTTTAACATGTACACTATATTTAAAAATAATAAGAAATAAAAGAAAACAAAGTGGTCTGATAAAGGCTCCTACGTCAATGGTGCCTTGCACATTAAAAAGGCTCACGGATACAGAATGAATGAATCAAAACAATGTTAGTACAGAAGCAAAGCTCAGATTTAACAGCAAATTCAATTACAAGTATGGTCTTCATGTTTTGCATAGGAAACATTTACCCACAAGGAGGAAAGGATTTGGAATTCAAACTAGACTTCTCTGTACTCAACATCAACTTTGTAAGACTGCACCGAAGCCTAGGCGGGGAACAGTAAACACATCAGTACAACAGTATCAACGTGCCACTCTGTGACGTTAGGAGATTCTGACATTTCAAAAGGTGTTACTACACAGAGAAGAAGAAAGAAAAATCAATTCCTCGCAGGGCAGAAGTGAGTAAGGAAGGATGGATGTGATGTTAGAAAAATCAGAGCCAAAATAACTGAAAGAGGGAAAACAGAAAAGCAGTCCATCCTTATTCCATCACCAAAGTAATTTAAGAATCTATTGGGTGCCTTGAATTTGCTGCTCTCTCCAGATATGGTTTTTACAGGTCAAATCATTTGAGCTCCAATGGACTATACTTAATATTACTTGAGATAAGTGAGTTAAGTTGGGCTTGGAAAACTGTTCATACAGAATATACTGTCATACAACCAGTTGTTATCAATATTATAAAAAAAAATTGGAGCAAATAAAACACAACTACATGGCTTGTTAATGATTCTGAATATAAGCAAATCAAAGCATTACCCTTCAAATGACCCATGTGACCTTGATGATGATGACAACAACTAACACACTGCACATACTACTACCAGGGATGGGATAACAGTTAAGGAGTCTTGGTGGAGCAGTGGTTAAGCGCTCAGTTGTTAACCAAAAGGTCGGTGGTTGGAACCCATCAGCTGCTCCGTGAGAGAAGGCTGTGGCAGTCGGCTTCTATAAAGATTACAGCCTTGGAAACCCTATGGGGCAGTTTTACTCTGTCCTATAGGCTTGCTATGAGTTGGCATCGACTCGACCGCAATGGGTTTGGTTTTTTTGGTTGGTTTAAATATCAGTTCTCAACACTTGACATGCATTATGCGTTAACTCAAGTAATCCTCAACGTCACTCTAGAAGTACAGTATATTCCCCTGCCACAGGTGAGGACACTGACACTCAGAGAGATGAAATTGATTTGCCTAAAGTCACACTTTGTTGTCGTTGTTAGGTGCCATCAAGTCAGTTCCGACTCACAGCGACCCTATGTACAACAGAACAAAAAACTGCCCGGTCCTGCGCCATCCTCACAATCATTGTTATGCTTGAGCTCACTGTTGCAGCCACTGTGTCCATCCATCTCGTTGAGAGTCTTCCTCTTTTTTGCTGACCTTCTACTTTACCAAGTGTGACGTCCCTCCCCAGGGACAGGTCCCTCTTGATAACATGTCCAAAGTATGTGAGGTGTAGCCTTGCCCTCCTTGTTTCTAAGAAGCATTCCAGTTGCACTTCTTCCAAGACAGATTTGTTCATTCTTTTGGCAGCCCATGGTATAGTCAATATTTTTGGCCGATACCACTATTCGAAGGCATCAATTCTTCTTTGGTCTTCCTTACCCAGGATTTGAGCAGAGCCACCCACCACACTATCCATCTTAGGTATGCCATTTAATCTCTGCCTCACAGATTTATGGATTGAAAGAGCTGGGTAGAACATTCCAGCTAAAAAGTTCCCAAACTTTCCAATCTTGTATGAAAAAAGAACCTCTACTAGCAAGAGAGTCTCATGGAATACTTAAATGGATGCAATTGTTCTACTATATTATTGTAATAATTTACATTTGTTCATCTCTATGTACCACATTCAAAACTATGTACTTTGCATGAATTATCTCAGTGTCAAAGTGCTAAATGGAAAAAAATCATCACCGTTAGGAAACAATAAAATTCCTCACTTATCATACCTCAAAGAAAACTAATGTTAATAGTTCAATGAGTATCTTTCTAGTTTTCTATGCATATACGCACGCAGATTATTATATTTATGAAAATGGAGTCACACTGTATGTGATGGTTAAGGTTGTGTGTCAACTTGGCTGGGCCATGATTCTCATTAGTTTGGTAGTTATGTAACGGTGTAGTTTGGTGGTTATGTAATGATACAGTCATCATCCATGATGTGATCTGATGTGATCAGCCAATCAGTTGTAAGACAAGTTTCTTCGGGGGTATGGCCTACTCTAATATATACATGGATATTCTGGTAAAGCTTGCTTGCTTGCTCTGGATCCTGCTTCTGGCTTGTCCTCATCTGACCTCCAGTTCCTGGGACTTGAGCCAGTGGCCTGTGGTACTGCCTGCTGATCTTGGAATTCATCAGCCTCTGCAGCCTGTGAGTCAGGCCCCTGCCATCTTACCTGCCAAACTTGGGTTCAACAGCCCCTGCAGCTACTTGAGTCAGAAGAAGCCTCCTGTCTGAGGTCTGACCCATCAACTTGGGACTTGCCAGCCTCTACAACCACGTAAGCCATTTCCTTAAGATAAAGCTCTCTCTCTATATATATATATACATACATACATGCACACACCTCATTGGCTTTGCTTCTCTAGAAACCCACCCTAAAACATTTGGTACCGAGTGGTTCTACAGAAACAAAATTATAAGGATGTTTTCTAAATTGGTTCTCCAATCTGACTAGTCTTAAAGGCACTGATGACTCTGCCTCCAGTAGTAAAGAGGGTGCTGCAAATGCATGGTGTGAGCCGGCAATATTAACATGCAAGATATCACCACCAATAGATTAAGTACTGGTGAGAAGCGAGGCCCTGGGTGATTACATGTCTGATACTTTTCCACAATTTTGTCAAAATGAGAAGTATAGGGGAAGCTGGCTGGTTGGTCTTACTTTTGCTAGACAAAG
Source organism: Dugong dugon (assembly GCA_030035585.1). Taxonomy (NCBI): domain Eukaryota; kingdom Metazoa; phylum Chordata; class Mammalia; order Sirenia; family Dugongidae; genus Dugong; species Dugong dugon. The sequence goes on from CM057471.1 coordinate 77,351,467, forward strand.
TGGTGAAAGAAAGAGATGAGCTCAGGGCTTCAGAGTCACAACTCAAGTGCCACATAAAAGACCTGAAAGTTGCCACTTGTGCCCTGAAAGAAAGCCTCATTTCTTGCAGTAACAGGGATCATACTACCAAAAACCAAACTCAGAGTCTTAATGTTAAAGTGGTTGAATTACAAAGCCAACTGAATTTCCAATCTTGAATGGTGTTGGAAGTAAGTGAGGGCATTGACTGTGAAGAAGTGGGATCTCGCAACTTGGGATGGTGACATATAGGCAGATAATCAGGAAGCTAGGGACACTGAGCCCCTAAATTCCATTGAATCACTCCTGCCAACAGAACCAGCCCTCTTACCCCCATCTGAAGAGATCACTCCAACTTTGCCTGCTAAGCCACGCACCCCAGTACTACCATTATCACTTCCACCCCCATCTGATGAAATTAATCCAGCTATGCCTAAAGACTCTTTGTGTCAAATATCACCTGGGGCATTGCCTGGGGTATCGCCTGAGGTAGATGCCTTACAAGACATTGCTGAATATTCCCAAAACCAACCCCCACCACCCATTTTTGCTTCTAGACCTATAACTAGACTTAAGTCTCAGCGAGCCCCAAAAGGTGAAGTATAATGTGTGACCCAGGAGGAGGTGTGCTACACTCCAAAAGAACTGCTCAACTTTTCTGATTATGTACAAACAGAAACCTGGGGAGTATGCATGGGAACAGCTATTAAAGGTGTGGGGTAATGGTGCAAGGAACATAAAGTTGGATCACTCTGAGTTTATTGATATGGGCTCACTAACCACAGATTATTCATTCAGTGTTTCAAATTGAGAAGTTAGGAAAGGATCTAACAGTTCATTTGGTTGGTTTGCTAAAGTATGGACTACATGGTGGCTTACACCAACTCAAGCTGAAGTACCAGACCTGTCTTGGTATACTGTAGAAGAAGGTATCCAAAGGATAGGAAAACCGGCAGGTTAGAATGGATTTATCAGGTTAGAACCACAGACACACACATGGAGTGCCCAGAGGACATACCTTTTACCACAACTGCAAGGAACAAATTTGTGAAGGGAGCCCCAGCATCTTTGAAGATGGCTGTGATTGCTATTTTATGGAAGTCAGATTTGACAGTAAGAACTGCCCCAACTGAATTAAGACTCCTAACTACAATGGGGCTGACAGGACCCCATGCTGGTAGGGCCCACGTGGCAGCACCCAATCGACAAAGACAAGGTAGGCGTGGACCAGAAGCGGACAATGGAGTCAAAGCAGTAATCAGAATAGTCTGACTCATTTAGACTTATGGAACTGGCCTTAGTCATGGTGTCCCTAGGAATGAAATATTTGATCTGCACAGGCAGAAAAATTCTAGGTCAAGTGAATGGCAGTCTAACTCGAATCACCAGAATAAAGAGCCATGGCCCCTCAATCCCCCAGACGTGAGTGAGTTACAGACCCACAACCCCTTGAATGATGGGGAAGCTGGGTCCCGTTGAGGAAGGACCCCACTACACTGCCAAAAATTTATACTGTTTCTCTTTCTTCCAGCCTTCCCCAAAGGGAGCTACAGCTTTTTATGAGTGACTGTTAGTGGGGAAAAGGAAATAATCAGACTTTTGGAAGATTACTGGATACTGGTTCTGAACTGACACTAATTCTAGGAGACCAAAAATGTCACTGTGGCCAACCAGTCAGAGAGGGGGCGTATGGAGGTCAGGTTATTAACGGAGTCTTAGCTGAGATTTATTTCACAGTGGGTCCAGTGGGCCCATGAACTCATCCTGTAGTAATTTCCCAGTTCCAGAATGCATAATTGAAATAGACATAGTAACTGGCAGAACCCACACACTAGATACCTAACAAGTGGAGTAAGGGTTATTATGGGAGGAAAAACCAAGTGGAAGACATTATAACTGCCCCTACCTATGAAAATAGTAAACCAAAAGCAACACCGCATTCCTTGAGGAACTGAAGAGATTGCTGCCACCATCAAGGTAATGAAGGATGCAGGGGTGGTAACGCCCACCACACATCCCCAGCCAACCTGCCTATTTGGCCTGTGCAAAAAACAGATGGATCTTGGAGAATGACAGTAGATTATCTGACACTTAACAAGGTGGTGACTCCAACTGCAGCTGCTGTTCCAAATGTAGTTTCATTGCTTGAGCAAATTAATACATCTCCTGGTAGCTGGAATGCAACTACTTATCTGGCCAATGCCAGTTTCAAAGAACACCAGAAGCAGTCTGCCTTCAGATGCCAAGGCCAGCAATAAACCTTCACTGTCCTACCTCAGGAAACCCTGGTGGCATAGTGGTTAAGTGCTACAGCTGCTAACCAAAAGGTCGGCAGTTCAAATCCATCAGGTGCTCCTTGGAAATTCTATGGGGCAGTTCTACTCTGTCCTATAGGGTTGCTATGAGTTGGAACTGACTTGATGGCAATGGGTTTTTTGTCCTACCTCAGGGGTATATAAACTCTCCAGTACTATGTCATAATTTAGTCCACAAGGACCTTGATGACCATTCCCTTCCACAAGATGTCACACTAGTCCATTATGTTAGTAACACTATACTGACTGGATCTAGTAAGTAAGAAGTCTCAATGACCATGGATTTTTTGTTAAAACATCTGTGTGCTAGAGAGTAGAAAATTAACCCTAAAAATTCAGGTCCCTTCCATCTCAGTGAAATTTCTAGAAGTCCAGTGGTGCATGTCGAGATATTCCTTTCAAAGGGAAGAATATGTTGTTGCATTTGGGCCCTCCTACAACTAAAAAGTAGACCCAATGCCTGGCAGGCCTCTCTGGATTTTGTAGCAACATATCCTTCATTTGGGTGTGCTACTCTGGCCTATTTATCAAGTGACTCAAAAAGCTGCTATTTTTGAGAGGTGCCCAGAACAAGAGAAAGCCCTGCAACAAGCCACTCTGCCCCTTGGGCCATATGATCTGGCAGATTCAATGATGCTTGAAGTGTCAGTGGCAGATAGAGATGCTGTTTGGAGTCTTTGGCAGGCCCCTATTCGGGAATCACAGCGCAGACCCTTAGGATTTTGGTGTAAAGCCCTGCCATCCTCTGTATATAACTACTCTCCTGGTGAGGAACAGTTTGTGGCTTGTTAGTGGGCCTTAGTACAGACTGAACACTTAACCATGGGCCACCAGGTCACCATGCGGCCTGAACTGCCCATCATGAACTAGGTGTTGTCTGACCCACAGAGTTATAAAGTTAGACATGCCAAGCAGCACTCCATCCTTAAACGGAAGTGGGATCGGGCCTGACGGCACAAGTAAGTTGCATGAGAAAGTGGCCCAAATGCCCATGGTCTCCACTCCTGTCAGATTACCTGCATTCTCCCAGTCTGCACCTATGGCCTCATGGGGAGTTCCTATGATCAACTGATTGAGGAAGAGAAAACTTGTGCCTGATTTACAGATAGGTCTATGTGATATGCATGCACCACTTGAAAGTGGACAGAGGCAGTACTACAGCCCTTCTGGGACCCCCTTGAAGAACAGTGGTGAAGGAAAATCCTCCTAATGGGCTGAACTTCAAGCAGTGTACCTGGTTGTTTACTTTTCTTGGAAGGAGAAATGGGCAGATGTGAGACTGTATACTGATTTATCGGCTGTGGTTTGGATGGATGGTCAGGGGCTTGGAAGGAACATCATTGGAAAATTGGAGACAGGTTATTTATGGGGAAGAGGTATGTGGATAGACCTCTCCGAATGGGTCAAAGAAGTGAAGACATTTGTGTCTCATGTGAATGCTCACTGAAGGGTGACCTTGGCAGAGGAGGATTTTAATAATCAAGTGGACGGGATGATGTGTTCTGTGGAAACCAGTCATCCTCTTTCCCCAGCTACTCCCATCATTGCTCAATGGCTCATTAACAAAGTGGCCATAGTGGCAGGGATGGAGGTTATGCATGGGCCCAGCAACAAGGACTCCCACTCACCAAGGCCAACTTGGCTACAGCCACTGCTGTTGTGCCCAATCTGCCAGGAGCAGAGACCAACACTGAGCCCCTGATATGGCACCACTCCTCAAGGCGTTCAGCCAGTGATCTGGTGACAGGTTGATTACATTGGACCGCTTTCATCATGGAAAGGACAGCATTTCGTTCTCACTGGGACAGACTCTTACTCTGGACACGGATTTGCTTTCCTTGCATGCAATGCCTCTGCCAAAATTACTATCCGTAGACTCAACAGAGTGTCTCATCCACCATCATGGTATCCCACACAGCATCAGCTCAGATCAAGGGAATCACTCCACAGCAAATAAGTGTGGCAATGGGCCCATGCTCATGGAATTCACTGGTCTTACCATGTTCTCCATCATCCTGAAGCAGGTGGCTTTACGGAACAATGGAATGGCCTTCTAAAGACACAATTATGGTGCCAGCTAGGTGGCAACACTTTACAGGGTTGGGGCAATGTTCTCCAGGAGGCTGGATATGCTCTAAACCGGAGTCCAATAAATGGCGCTGTTTTTCCCACAGCCAGGATTCACGGTTACAGGAATCAACGGGTCGAAATGGGAGTGGCATCACTATTACCCCTAGTGACCCGCTTACAAAATTTTTGCTTCCTGTCCCCACGACCCGATGCTCTCCGGGTCTAGAGGTCCTGGTTCCAAAGGGAGGAATGCTCCTGCTTGGAGACACATGAATTCCACTGAACTGGAAGTTAAGAATACCATTAGGCCACTAGGGGCTCCTCATTCCTCTGGATCAAAGGCAAAGAAGGGAGTTACCATATTGGCTGCTGTGACTGACTCTGACTACCAACAGGAAATTGGATTGATGTTGCATAATGGAGGTAAAAAAGAGTATGTCTGGAATACAAGCGATCCCTTACAGTATCTTAGTACTCCCATGCCCTGTGATTAAAGTCAATGGAAAACTACAGCAACTCACTTCTGACATGATTACTAATGGCCCAGACCCTTTAGGAATGAAGATTTGGGTCACCCCACCAGGCAAAGAACCATGACCGGCTGAGGTGCTTGCTGAGGATAAAAGCAATACAGAATGGGTGGTGGAACAAGGTAGTTCCAAATACCAGTTACGACCAACTGACCAGTTCCAGAAATGAGGACTGTAATTGCTATGAGTATTTCTTCCTTGCATATGTGCATCAAATATTTTTGTTTTCTTCATTTATAAAAATAAGATGTAAATGGGGCTAGTGCGTTTTCTGCTGTGCACATTAGTTGTATCGTGTCTGGTGGCAAGCATGACTTTGTAATTGTTTTTACAGGTTGTGTATGGTTTAAAGAGATGCGTACAGGTGCCAAGTTGACAAGAGGTGGACTGTGATGGTTAAGGTTGTGTGTCAACTTGGCTGGGCCATCATTCTCAGTGGTTTGGCAGTTACATAATGATATAGTTTGGCAGTTATGTAATGATGTATTTGGCAGTTATATAATGATGCAGTCATCCTCCATGATGTAATCTGATATAATCAGCCAATGAGTTGCAAGGGGAGTCTTAGGGGGCGTGGCCTGTATCCAATATATAGGATGTTCTGGCAAAGCTCACTTGCTTGCTCTGGATCCTGCATGTGGCTCATCATCATCTGACCTCTGATTCTTGGGACTTGAGCCAGTGCCCTGTTGTATTATCTCCCAATCTTGGGATTTGTAGCCTCCTCAGTCTGTGGGCCAGCAGACTGCCATCTCACCTACCAATCTTGGATTTGTCAGCCTCCTCAGCCCACGAGCCAGGAGAAGCCTCCAACCTGACACCTGATCCACAGACTTGGGACTTGCTAGCCTCTACAGCAGCGTGATCTATTTCCCTGAGATAAATTTCTTTTTTTTTTTCCCTCTCTCTATATATACGCTTCACAGGTTTTACTTTTCTAGAGAACACAGCCTAAGACATATTGTTTTGTAACCTGCCTTTTTTCACTTAGTATTTGCAGAAGTTCACCAACAGTAAATTGAAAAAACATTACTTTTAATGGCTGTAAGAGTTCCATCATTTGGATGATTGCATAGGGTTTCTTTTTCAATTATCTAAAAAAAAAACTTACTCATTTTGAAATAATTCAAACCTACAAAAATATGCAAAAATAGTACAAAAAATCCCCATGTACCTGTTTCCCACCTTTCCTGTATGTTAACAATTTTTATAATTATAGTACAATTTTCAAAATGAGGAAATTAACATTGAGCACTGCAATTAATTAATCTACAGATCTTATACAAATTTCATCAACTGACCTGTTAACGTCATTTTTCTGGACTGGGATCCAATCCAGGGCTACAAATTGCATTTAGTTGTCATGTTTCCTTATTTTCCTTTAATCTGGGACAGGGTCTAAGTTTTTCTTTGTCTTTCATTAACTTGATATTTTCAACAAAGTACTGGCCAATTACTTTGTAGAATGCCCCTCGATATGAATTTCTTCATTGAGTTCAACTTGGATCACTTGGTTAAGGTAGTGATAGTCAGGATTCCCCATGGTAAAATTACTGTTTTTCCCCTTTGTAACTAAAGGTTGTGGGGAGATAGTCTGGGACTATAATATCCTGTTTTTCATCATACTTTCACCCACTAATTTTAGCATCCATGATTCTTGCCTGAAACAACATTACTACGGCATTTGCCAAATGGTGAGTTTCTATTTCCATCACTCCTTCTGCGTTTATTCATTGGTATTCTACCATAAGGAGCCCTGGTGGCGCAATCGTTAAAGCATTGGACTGCTAACCAGAGGGTCAGCGGTTTTAAACCACCACTGGCTTCATGGGAGAAAAGATGTGGCAGTCTGCTTCCACAGAAACTTACAGCCTTGGAAATGCTATGGGATTGCTATGAACTGACTCAACAGCAGTGGGTTTGGCTTGGGATTCTACTGTAAGGAAAGGCTTTCCCTCTTCCCTGATTTACTTATTTATTCAATTATTTATTTATATCAGTGTGAACTTGTGGATATTTGTTTTATTCTATGCGTTCTAATCCATATATGGGTGGCACAAATGTTTAGGCGCTTGGCTACTAACCAAAAGGCTGGCAGTTTGAATCCACCCAGAAGCACCTTGGAAGAAAGCCCTGGTGAACTACTTCGAAAAGATCACAGCCATTGAAAACCCTAAGTAGCTCAGTTCTACTCTGAACACATGGGTCACCATGAGTCAGAATCGACTTGGCAACAACTGGTTTGGTTCTTTGGTTTTATTGTTACTTTTTTTGTTACACAAGTTATCAGGCAGGCTTCATACATCTCTAGTTCTGCATGTCCAAAGTAAGCAAAAAGTAATCAATTAGCTCTTCTCATCTGGTTTGTGCACCTACCTCACTATTTCTGGTTTCACCATTTCCTCTTAAATGAAGATAACCAAGGTTATGTTTGTGGGATTGTAGGCTGGGGTTTGAGATGAACCCTAGGCCTCCTAGGGAATTTAAAAAACCCAATTTTGGCCCCTTCGGTCCATCCACTAACCAAATCTATTTGACAACTAAAGATAAATTCTAGATAATGTTAAATACAAGACAACCCAACTGTCAAACTCACTAATGAGGCACTTGTTTTCACATCTCCTATCAGGATAAATCCCTGTTTTAAATATGATGTCCGGCCTTCCTGGTCGGAAGCAAACAGCTTACTGGAAATCAGGATAGCAGGGTGGAATTTAATCCTTCACGTAAGTTACAACACATACCCAAGATCAGAGCATAAATGGACAGCTGCAAACCAAATCATTTTGAGACATTTATTGAGCAATCATTTTGTAGCAGGTCCCATGCGGGGTACTGTGGAAAACATACAGACACGGTCCGTATACAGCACAGATGCTCATAATTAACCCTGGCATAAAATCACAGCATGGAGTGAGGAATCTGGCTTCTGAACCAAACAGAAGTGAAGTGGAAAACCATTTCTACTACTGCTCAATGCATGACCTTAGCAAGTTATTCAACGTCCCAATTTTCCTCTTTGTAAAACTGGGATACAGATAATTTGGGGGTCGGGTGGGGGTGGTGGTGTTTAAAGATTTAAGAAAATAATACATACAAAGCATTTGGCATAGCACCTGACACTTGGGGAACATTTTACAAATGCTCCCTATTATATCCATTATGATAATTATGAAATAATGTTTATTCTATTACACTCTAGGCACAATCTTTAAAGATAACATATTCATATAATAAATGAATTAAAAGAAGGTAAGAACACCAACTAAGTGAAAATACAGTCTTTCAGTCCCAATATTATCGCTATGGTTCAGTTTGATGGTTGCTTGTGTACTGTGAACAGTAACAGAAAAATGCATTTTATACTCACCTTTATTTTTGATTTCATTGCTTGAAGGGACTGGACCACAGGGATACAGTAGGCAAGAGTCTTACCTTTTAAAAAAAAGTGTAAAAGCAATTAAAATTACAGACCCTACAGACATAAGAAAAACAAAGACCATAAAGGAGACAGGCTCTGTTATCTTTGGGTCGTACCAGATTCTGGGGAAAGAAAAGAATGCCATCATACAGCCAAGAGAGGTGAAAAGGAAGTTCACCTGTCTTCCACAACCCCTAATTTTGCTTTGGAAATTCAGTACTGCTAAAAAACCTGAAGCTTCAGCTCCTTTACCCATCTAACAAGGGAAACAATGACACATTTCCCAAATTACACAAAGCTCAACTTGATAGTTGTCTACAGAAGTTACAGGACTCCATTTCTGAAGCCCACCTTAATCTCTCGGATGAGCTTCAGTGGTCAATAAAAAGTTCTCTGCAGGGGCTGTTGGGATTAGCAGCCAGTTTGAACTCTACAGCTAACTTCTAAAAACCAAGGAAAAACCAAAGATGGCCAAAATTCTGGGTTTCCACCACCTGAATGGTGGTCAAGCAAGTAGGATTTGTCATTAAAGGCACAAGAGGGTCAGAAGGCCAAGTCCAGACTGGTCTGGAACACAGTAAAAGCAGTTTTCTGCAGAATGACTGGTGTTCAATATTGTATACCCATGTCAGAGCTCTGTGTTTTAATATCAGAGAAAATATTCATCCTCCACTACAGTGAGGGTGGGCAGCTCTGGCCAGAGATGATGGACCCTGGCAAAGGCCTGAAACAGACTCCTAGGAATGATAGCAGAACGTGACAATTTCCTGCTCATGGCACCATCAATCATCCCCTTCCCTTCGTTACTGGAACAAATTCAGTGCTTTAATCAAAAAGCAAGCATAGCTTCCCCTCTCCCAAATAAAACATTTAAAGCAACTCCACCACAGAAACAAGACACTTTTACTTCATAGCCATGGGCCTAGATACCATGAGAAGGCAGAAAATTAAATGATGACTGACCTGAACCCGTCTGGGATCTCACAAGAGCATCTCTGCCTTCCAGCAATGCAGGAATACTTTGCTTCTGAACACTTGGGCACCCAAAAGAAAGAACACTTATTTATCTACAATACGTTACTCAGTTATGTTTAGAAGAAGAGACATAGGATAGACAAAATGCAACTGCCACACTCTGATTTGTCTATCAACTGCCACCACAGAAGTTACATAAACATTCAAGTGAAGGTGCTAAGAAATTTTTGATGATTAGAAGTATAAAACCTCAGTTAAATTTCTGGCACTTAGCTGAAAATCCTGAGGCAAGCCTGAGACTGGCCATTCTACTAAATAAAAAAAAAAAAGAAAAAAAAAACTGGTAGTGGTGGTGGGGCTCCTTATTTTCTTCTTCAATATTCTTATTAATTTTTTACTTATGGAAGTAGAAAGTATGTATTATTAAAACGCACAGAAACATACATAGTCAAAAAGAAGAGGTTCATAATTTCACTACTCTAATTTCATGTTCCAGGAGTCATCACTCTTAACAAAGATTTTTAAAAAAATTTTAGTATCCCATTATTTCCAACCAAATAGCCATTTTGGTTGACTCTAATTCTTATTACCAAGAAATGACATGCTAAAGTCTATCTTTTGTCCATAAAGCCTGGACAACACTGTTATCTTATGCAGACCATCTTCTGGACCAGAGCTCTCTCATAGTTTAGAGCTGAGAGCAGCACTAGAAGGAGATCCAGCCTCTCCATTTAACAAGGGAAATGAGCAAACTGAGTGATATGTTAAGCCCTTGTTGGTCAATAGCAGGCATTCTTTTCTAATGCCAAGATACCCATTTGCTCTATTCTCCACAGACAATTGAAATTTCATCTGGTTATACGCACTTGAGCCCTGAGAAAATTAAGATTAGCCTGGAATTCTTACCTGGTCATACTAGATATTTTTAAGACTGTATTTATTGTGGAAATCTAAAAGAGAAGAGAAAAAAAAAATTTAATTACCAGTTTTTGATAAAAATATATTTAATGGAATTAAAGACACAAAAAAGGAGAAAGTATTGGGATGAAACTGATTACCATGATCACATTAAGTTCAAAATCATCCCCAGTTCTCAACCAGGGGTGATACTGCCCCTTCCCCCTGCTCCTAGGAACATGTGGCAATGTCTGGAGACATTTCTGGTTGTCATAAGGGGGTGGGGGGGTGTTGCAACATAAATCTAGTAGGTAGAGGCCAAGGATATTGCTAAACATTCTACAGTCCACAGGATAGCTCCTGCAACAAAGAGTTATCCAACCTGTAGGTGAGACAAAAAGCTATGTAAAAAAGAAGGGGTAGGTAAGCTGCAACTGCATAAGCAAAGGAAATCAAGACTACCTAAAAGTGAATGTATTTTTCTCCCTTTACTCATAAGAAGCCTGGAAACTTATTCATAGTAAAAAAAAAAAAAAAAAACAGAAACAAAGTGTACATTTGTTTGTAAAAAAATGTATGTTAAAATAGTCTCTTCTCTTAACAGCAAGATGCCAGTTCAGTTCCCTCTCCTATGGTCACTGTGACATCTGCCACCAGAATGGTCACAATGCTATATCTATTGAGTAATTAGGAAGTTGTTTAAGTCTAATATGTGAAGTCCCAGTCATAAAGGAAAGTCTTTAAGTTCTTAAGAAAAAAACAATAGTGTCAGGAGACAGTACACAATAACCTAAACCCATTAAATTGCTCTAGAAGAGTATCATATCAATTTGAGTTCATTCAGGTGGCTTGAAGCAGAAATAACCATTCTTCAATTTCTCTTCCTAGAACTGTCATTTCACAAACATTCTGAATGAATAAAGATACTTAAATAAACAGACACATCAAACCATGAGACTACTTACTAGATGTGGATGGAGGTCCAGTTCATGAAAAGCATCTGAAGTAAACACTTTCTCTTGCACCTGCTTTACTGCAAGTCTGCAAATGATGAATAAAAAGCCAGGAATCAGTTCCAATATGCAAACAAAACAGCAGAATACACTTTATTCCTTTTATTCCTAAAGCACATCTGCACCTGGACATACCTGTGGAGTTCTGGAATTTCAGGGTTGTTTTTAAACAATGATGAAGTCTTAATGCACGGTTTCTCCTCCTGGTTTACATTACTGGTACCAGACGAGTACTTCTTTGGAGAAAATGTTTCTCGTGCCTTCCCCTTAAAAGTCCTTTCAGTTTCCGTAACACCAGTTTTCTTGGCTGGGAAAAATGGTATTTTGCTCCTCCGTTTCACTGGGGGAGCCTCACTGGGCGCGTGGTATTTTCTTTTGGTAGCCTTTGCTTGCTGCATTGTTCCCAAAAGGAAAGATCAACAAGAGATGCATTAGTCCATGAAGACAGACCTCAGAGTGAAGCCTGACTGCCCACAGAATTGCATCTCTTCCTGCAGGGATCATTATGCCCCATATGTCAAGCAACAGTTTAGGGTTTGCAGTCAGATTTTCTGACTCAGCATTTTTCTTCCCCCAAAAAATTTCAGCTCATTCATCTCACTAGACTTTATCAGCCATCTTAAATGTTAAAGTAACCAGGATGAGGGTAAGGACCAAGAAGGGAGAAGCGTATTTTGGGCTGAATGTTAACAAATCTGTTTTAAGGGAAAGAATGAACACACCTTTGGAAGTATGCATGCTAAGTCAATCCATATCCCTAAGGAATCCATTTACACAAGAACGGAGGGGAGAAAATCTCTCTACCAACAAAGCAAGTAGTGACTACACACGGGAGAAAGAAAAGTGGGATGCTCGTGTTCCATTTTATGCTCAGGAAGCAGAAACCTTTGTTACTGCTCTATCCTAGAGTGCTTGGATCGCTGTCATTCTCTACTCTCAAGCTGCTCCTCCAGACTCAGATGGTTTGGAGATAATTCCTACTCACAGTTCCAATTCCAAATGAGAATTCTCCTCCATCCATCACTTCTATCACAATTATTTCCAACTCTCCTCGCCTTTCAATTCCCCACCTAATTGTTGACTATAGGCTACAATACTATTTTCTTGCCTGTTGCTTATTTCTATTAACATGAATACAGTTAAATGCATGATATCCAAACTCCCCACAGAAGAAACATCCAATTCCTCTATTTTCTTTTACCTTCTCTTCCTGATTACATATAAATATAAAAATATCCCTTGAGTAGTTAGTGCTTGTTATTCTAGAGTTTTCATTTTTCCTGGAATATGTTATTTTCCTCTTTGCTTGAAATGATGACTTCTGCTTACAGACTGGCTTGCTTTAGCCATGACTGTCAGCTTCAGGCTAATCTACGAGTAACAATTCTTTGCTTCTGGCAACCACAAGGATTCCTTTATCTAAATAATTCAATAAATACAACTTCAAATATTTAATATTAATAAAGTACTAACCTACCTCATTTTACAAGTTTATTTTTTACAAAATCCCAAGGTTAGGGAATCTTAAGATTACAGAAAAAGATGAAGTCAAATTTCAGGTCTGCTGAATTATTTACAAGACAGTACTTCCATACGGAAGGGGCAGATTTCACCTGATTCACAGCACTGGGGAAAAAGAACCACAGAATCTTGGAGCACAATGAGCCCAACAAGTCCATTCCCACCACATGCAGGAATTCTGGCTGCAGGTTACCTGCCAGGTGGGGCCTTGCGGCCTCTGCTTACACACCTCCTCCTGGTCACCATGTCACGAGGCAGCCAACTCTGCTCCTAACCAATTTTAGAGGTTAGGAAGCTGTTTCTGACATTCAGACAAGATCTGCCTCCTTGAACATCTTCTACTAGTCTAAGGTTTGCTTCCTCTTGTACATAACATTCCTTCACACACTACATGATTCGTTTTTTTCATCTTGGGACTACACAGTCCAAATATGATACAAACTTTAGATCTCTTAACATCCTGGTCACTCTTTCTTACTATATCAACGTCTCTCTAAAAGCAAGTAATCAGAATTAAGCACAATATTAGACAGGCTTTCCATTGTTCTTAAGCTAAAATCCAAAATCAGTAATATGATCTATGAAGCCCTCCAGAATCTGGCCTCTGCCCAATTTACCAATCTCAGCTTTACCTTATGCCAATCTGATCTTTCTTAAATTCCTTGAATGTACCATGCTCCTTCCCTCCTCAGGACCTTTGCACCCACTACTCCCACACCTACATCCCCAACCCTACCTGTGGCTGGCAAACTCATACTCATTCTTCAGACTAGGCTTCCCTGGCGTGTCCTCAGAACTGTCTTTCCTGATCCCCTCTTTTCTACCCAGTCAAGCCAAGGTTCCCTGTTCTTGGCTCTCCTGGCACCTTATTGTCCTTTGCAGCACTCAGCACAATAATAAAAATAGCATGTAATTCATTGTTTGGTGTCTGTCTTTCCAATTAGATTGTAAGCTCCATAAAGAAATGAACAAGTTCTGAGCATCACCTGAAGCCCCTGCACTGATCTGTATCTGGCACAAAGTAAACACTCAATAAATACTTGTAAGATGAATGAATGACACACAGTGGAATTATCGATCTGGACACTATTCTACTACATGTTAGCTACCCCTGCCCTTATCTCCCCCCTCTGACCCCACCAAGATCCACAACACATTCATTTAAAAAACTGACCACTCTGCAGTTGTCAAGTAGCTTGGTTTCGCAGATACAAAGCTGAAAGATCAGCCAAGCCCTTGAGGAAATCACAGTCTAGTGAAAAAGACAAAGGTGTAAAAACATAAATACAAGCCTATATTTGTACTATAGAAAAGGTATGTACAAAGGATTATGGGAACACAGAAAAAGAAAGACTAACTTGGCCTACAGTAGGGGAAAGAGAGGGCAAGGAGTCAAGTAATGCTTCCTAAGGTGGCGTCTGAGCAGAGAGTGAGCAAGGACATCGCTGGATCTACTGAAAATTAGCTGCACAACACTCAGCAAATCACTGCCCTCTGAGTCTCTGTTCCTGTACTTGTAAAATTAAAGGACTACAGCAGATGATTTCTAGGGCCTGTCCTCGCCCTATGAGTCTAAGATGCCATATCTTTGATATTAACAAACTTATCGAGTACTTACTATACACCAGGCAGTATGCTAAGTACTTATATGAATTATTTAACCAATACAGATCCTGGTATCATCCCATTTTTAAACGCGAACACAGAGGCAGAGATGTGGTATACTGTGTCCAAGGGTCACTGGGGGACCCAGGCTTTGCCCAGGCATTACGATTCAACAGCCCAAGTTCCTGTAATATTATTACATTTATTAATTGTATTGTTTGGTTAGAAAACATCATGTGTAGTTTGATCCCTATTTTGACATTCTGCTTTCTAGAAGGATATATACCAAAATGTTAACGAGAGTTACCTGAGTATGGCAATTATGGGTGTGTGTGTGTGTGTGTTTTAAAATCTTCTTTCCAAATTTTCTACAATAAATTTGTATTAACTTAGTAATCAAAAAATATTTTTAGAAAGAAAAAATCATGCATAGTATTAGATATACAGCATAATTTAAACTGTCAAAGGCTTCTCAAATCCAGTATATTAACTACTTATCCCAAGTTCAGGCTATTGGCAAATTCAATTAGCATATCCATAATTTTCATTCAGGACATTAACAGGCCACTGCAGACATCTGTCATCACCTCACTAATACCCTTTTGAAACAGTGGTTCAAGGAATCGTAAAACCAGATGCCCCACATTCATTAATTCAACTACTCAACAAAGTTTTAGTAAGTGCTTCCCATGTGTTAGTTACTAAGCTTTGTACATGGCACAAGCACCCCAATGATCTAACGATACAGCAATTCTATTACCAAAAATGGGGCCAATACTACTTTTTTTATTACTGGATTTATTAAATGCTTCTACGGGCCCTTGTGGAGCAGTGGGTTAAGCACTCGCTGGTAACTGAAAGGTATGGGGTTCGAATCCATCAGCTGCTCTGTGGGAGAAATATGTGGCAATCTGCTTCTGTAAAGATTATAGCCTTGGAAGCCCAATGGGGCACTTCTACTTTGTCCTATAAGGTTGTTATGAGTTGGAACTGACTCGATGACAATAGATTTGTTTTGTTTTTTTTTAAAATTTTCTACAGGCCAGACAATGTACAGGGCTTTATGTGCATTACCTTATTAAATCCTCATATAAACTGTTCCCATTTTATGGGCAGAAAAATCAAGGATAAAAGAGATTAAGTAACTTCCCCAGTGTCATGGAGCTATGAGTTGCAAGGCTGGCATCTAATTCCAGGTCTATCCTACTCTAAATCTGATGCTCCCAACAGGTCCTTTATACCTCTCTCCCCTTTAGATGTGGCTGCACCATTGGCCAGCTGAAGACTACTCATTCCCAAACTCCTAAACACTAAAGTTTGATTATTATTAAAAACCACCGAAGAGAAACCAGATAGTACGCGTTAGCTAGTGTTAGCTAATATGAACTCAAGGAATGTAAGCTTCTGGACATTAGCTGACCTGAAATGACTCTGGCAATTGATTTTTCAAGGGCATTATGTGTTGCTTTTTCAGGGGGCAGGGGAGAAGGAACAAACCTTGGCACTAGATAGTATCCTTCCTGGTCTTTGTGTTAATTTATGACTTTGTACCAAAGCTTTTCTGCTTTGCAGTCCTTCTCTTTCAATCTGAGAGTCAGGATCCCAGGAACCAGTTTTCTGCTCTTGCTTGGGTTAATTCCAGAGCATCTTTCCCTTTACAGTGTGGGAGTTATATTGATGAATTGTACTCTCTTTTTCCCTTCCATTCCACGTGGATGGAAATGTATCCAATTTTTGAAAGCTATTCAAAGAAATTCCTAGTCTCCAACCCTCATTTCTGAGACAAACTACCCTTTAAAAAAAAAAAACTCGTTGCCGTCAAGTCGATTCCGATTCATAGCGACCTACAGGACAGAGTAGAACCGCCCCATAGCGTTTCCAAAGATGCGCCACCAGGGCGCCTTAGAATCGAGGAAACGTGACTTACAGAAGTTAGGAGAGTTGGCTGGTAAGTGACAGGGCTAGGACTCAAGACGGAGCGTTAGTTCCCAACTTCAAAGTAAACAGTCACCAATCCCTCACACCACCTTCACAGTATTCAAACTAACAGCATGGGCCAGCCCCCAGCCCTCTTCATTCGCTCCACTCCCTCCAAAAACATCCCTTCAGGGTGGTCTTCCGGTTTTATACACGTGTTTCTGAGCAACTCCTCCAGAAGCTGCCTGATAGCTGGGTTTTCTCCCTTTTATTCTGTTAAAAAAAATATCGAAAATGGTCTCAGAAGCAAGGCGGCAGCCTGCGGTACGCCACGAGCCCGGCTCCCGGAGGAGACTGAGCTGAAGCCAGGTCAGAACTCACCCGCTTTGTCTGGGCTCGGAGGGATCTGAAGAACGTCTTACGGCCGGCGGCCTGGGCTTCGAAAACGTTGAGGAGCAAATCCTCAGCAGCTGCCATGGCTACCGGGAAGCAGGAGGTACCCGCGAAACGCGGAAGACGTCAGCTAGACACGATTATCCGCACCACTCACAACTTGGGACTGCGGCTCCAATTCCGACTAGACCCCACGTGAGACGCGCGCGAGGACCCCACGTAGCTGTCCTGTTGAGTCCTGTGGTCGCCTCCCCTTCCGGGGCTGAGAAAGACTTAGCAACAAACAGAGAATAAGTGATTATAGCAGCAGTACCGGGGCGGAAGGGCGCTTGCTGTGGCGCACGGACCGGGAGATGCGAAAGCGAACACCCTGAGGGCGAGGGACACCGAGTAATGTGAGGTGACACCTCCGTCCCTCATGGCTTGATTTATTGCAGAAATGCAAAATTACTCTTAATCGGGGGTTAATGCTTGTGAAGTTCTTTGAATTCCTCTAAGAAACAAAAAGGCTGTGCGCTATCAAATTAACATTTTCATTTACCGCCTGGTTACTGTTTCTTTGCTAACTCGTTGCCCTGAGAGGCTCCTAAAGGGACTTGGGGCTCGGTCACCAGGAGAGGCCCTTTGCCTGCCACGCAGGCGGTGAATTTAGGGCCATGTTTCTTCCTCGAGGTTCCTTTTACCCGCTCGCAGTCGAAGCGTAGCCAGGCCTGGCCGCTTGGATTCCGCCTGCAGACCAGGCGCGTTTTCTAGACAGGCAACTCCTTGGTCACCTGGTAGGGCTGGGTCGCCTGGCAACGGCGGGGTCCTTCCTGGCTCAGCGGCGCTCGGGCCCTGAGGGGAGAAAACTGCCGCGGAGGGGGGGGGTGGCAGCGACTTTTGGGGAGGCAGCAAGGGGGCCGCGACGTGGAGTTTGAGCGCCCAAGGGTTGTCTTCTGGATCTAAGGGAAGATGTCCACGGCTATCAAGGCCCGGGTGGTGCCCGAGACCGACGGGCCTGCGCCACCCGGGGAGGAGGAGGGCGAGGGGGGCGGCGAGGTGGGCTTGAAGGAGCCAGCAGCGGACGCGGCTCCGGGGCCCAGTGCCGCTTTCCGCCTCATGGTGACTCGGCGGGAGCCGGCCGTGAAGCTCCAGTACGCGGTGAGCGGCCTGGAGCCGCTATCCTGGTCCGAGGACCACCGCGTGTCGGTGTCCACGGCCCGCAGCATCGCTGTACTGGAGCTCATCTGCGACGTGCACAATCCGGGCCAGGACCTGGTCATCCACCGCACCTCGGTGCCCGCCCCTCTCAACAGCTGCTTTCTCAAAGTAAGTCATCACCGGGGCCCAGCCCTGGGATTTCCTCCCGCGGCCGCGTCATCGGTCCCCAGGGAATCTTGGCCCGCGCCAAGCGCGGGGATTCCCCCCACCTCGCAGCCAGTGCTTAGGGTTTTTTAAGTGGCCAGGGTTGCCGCAGCTTTAAGAAAAAGAGAGAGAGAGAGAGAGAAGAAATTTGCAGTCTTTTGCGCCCTATTTCTCTTATCACTTCTCTACACACACTCTGGGGACCCCCCGGAGCCGAGTCCCGCCAATCCTCCCTTTGGCCCTAAGTCTGACCGACTACTGGCGTGCTTTCTGAAAACTCCACCCCCTGTTGACCCAACCCCAGACCTGCTTCTAGTGTTGCTTCTATTGTCTGGGGCCTACTCCCCGGAGCCCTTGGCTAGCTTTGTTTACTGTTTTGTATCCTCCTGTGGCCTGTTTTGCTTTGGGGAAGAAAAAATGGCCCTTTCCATTGTCATAACTATTTTAGCGACTTTATTATGAATGATCTTTGTTTCTCACTCCGGGCAGATGGGTAAAATACTGCATCTCGGTGTTTGTACTCCAGTTTCTCTTTCATAGCTGAAAATCACTGAGATGTAGAATGGAAAAATAAGGCCTCTGGAAACAAATACGATTCGTAAACTTCAAGATCTCTGTGTAGATTTAGTGCTTTCAATTTCATATAATCTAACTTTGCCTTCAGAATTTTATGGTTCCTAAAGTTTTATTATTTTACTGTCACCATTTTCAAATTCAGTTTTTTATTTTAAGCACTAAGCCATATGGTACATTTTCGTGGTTTAGAAGTGTAAAAACTTTTCCAATTTCCATTATAGGTTTGTATGCCAAAGTGTATATTCATGTATCAGGCAGGTATTTGAATACCATTATGTGCTAAACTCTGACCTAGGTTTTGGAAATAAAACCAAAAACCCTTTGCCGTGGGCTTGAGTCTGACTCATAGCGACCCTATAGGACAGTGTAGAATTGCCCAGTAGGGTTTCCAGTGCTGTAATCTTTACGGAAGCAGACTGCCACATTTTTCTCTTGCATCTGGAAATGAAGCCATGTACAAAATAAAGTCCCTGCCCTTACGGAGCGTACATTCTTTGGCAAGTCAAACAAATAATAACAATGTCAGGTGGTAATAAGTGCTCTGAAGATACGTGTTTATATACAGAGAATGTGTTTATGTGAAAATAAAATAAAAAACTCTTACAGTCAACAGAGCCCCCACCCAACCAAACCCAGTGCCATCTAGTTGATTCCAACTCATAGGCACCCCATAGGGTTTCAAAGGCTATAAATCTCTGTGGAAGCAGACTGCCACCTCTTTCTCCTATGGAGCCACTGGTGGTTTTGAACCACCAGCCGTTTTGGTTAGCAGTCAGTTGCTTTAGCCACTTGCCACCAGGGCTCCAGTCAACAGACAGTTATTTTAAATATGAATTCTTAGCTGTGGATGGAGTCCCTGGGTTAAGATGCTCAGTTGCTAATAAAGGTTGGAGATTCCAGTCCACCCAGAGGCACATCAGAAGTAACGCCTGGTGATCTACTCCCCCCCCCCCAAAAAAAAAAAAATCAGCCACTGAAAACCCTGCAGAACACAGTTCTACCCTGATACACATGGGATCGCCATGAGTTGGAACCGACTCCATGACAGCTGGTTTTAGTTAGGGTGCAAGGAACCCACACAACTTGATTTAAGATCATTGGTAGAGTTGTATGACCAAGCCCTGTAAGATCTTGGAGAGGATATGAATCAATTGGTTTAAGTATAAACAAGTCAGGTGGACCTATGCTGGCAATGCTATGCCACAAGGAGAGAGACAGAAGAAAGGGGTTTAAAAAGGTGTGGTAAAGGAACTTCTTGTTTCTAAGAATATTCATATGCACATCAGCTAGAGAAAACATTAAGTGTATATGTCAATATGGTAGAGATTGAGTACTTTAGCAAAGGAACTTCAGAGAAAGGAAGGAATAGTGAGAGGAGGGACTTTTATCAGGGAAGGTTATCCAGTATTGAATGTGCAGCAGTTCTTAAAAGAATGTAGTACAGTATTTGGCTTGTAAAAGGAAGGGAGGAAAGGGCAATCTGGGTGGCAGGAATGAGGTGTTCCTCTCATGTGCGTACATATTTAAGTCATGAGCGTGATTTACTGTTTGTGTAAGTACTGACAATTCAATGGATGAGCTCAAGAAGATTTTCTAGAGAGTCAGAGAAGTAAGGTGAGCCAATTTGGGAACTTTGAAGGTCAGTCTGAGGAATTTGGCTTTAATCTAGAACTCCCTAAGGTGCTGTTAATAGTTTCATGAGCATAGAGTGACCTGGTACGGTTCAGAATATGGATCTGGTTGGACTAAAAGCAAGATGATGATTGTTAGGGTAAGTATAAACATAGGGGTTAAGACCTTGGGTTTTGGCACAAGATAGCAAGATAGGCTTGTATATAAAAGGGGGATCATAAAACTTACCTTGTTAGGGCTTTTTGGAAGATTGAATTTAAAATATATGCATGTATAATCACCTAGCACAGCTGTTGGCACACTATAAATGTTCAAGTTAAAAATAAAAATAATGCAGTCTTATAGGTATGAAGGAATAAGAGTTTGGATTGGATTAATCTCCAGCCTGTGGATATTTTTACCATTCTGATAAAAATTTGACTCTGTCATTGGTTCTACAATTGTGTTACTAGTGATAAGCAATTCTTATCTTTAACAATAATAAAAAAATACGTGAAATTAATTAGCGGCATCTTCCCATTCTGTACTGTTTTTTGGTATGCGCATCACAACAAACCATTAATGAACTGCCAGTCTTATTAGACTAGGACTGCCTAATGAATGAATGCTGAATTGTCCCTAGAATTCTAAAAGAGGCCTCTGTGGGATGAAACTGTGGTGAAATGGTAGGACCGTAAAGAAATCTGTATCAGTACTCTGATGGCTCTATCCATTGATAATCCAAATCTACTCAGGGCTGTCCAGCTTGCTTTTGCTCTAACCCAGGAAGATGGGCAATCTGCAATCTAGATCATAATTTTAGTGTGTGACACTGCTAGAGGGCTAGGTGCTTAACCCCTTTGAAGTGTTTGCTCTATTGATTCTGTTAGATTTGCATTTCTCCTAGGAAAATCCTCAATTATATAATAGTTCAAATATAAGCAAATTACTGTCCTGAGCATCGACGGCATGTGATATTAAAAAAAAAAAAACAACCCATTGCCGTCAAGTCGATTCCAACTCATAGCAACGCTGTAGGACAGAGTAGAACTGCCCCAAAGGGTTTCCATGGAGCAGCTGATGGATTTGATCTGCCAACGTTTTTGGTTAGCAGCCAAGCTGTTAACCACTGTACCACCAGGACTCCATGTGATATAGAGGTGAATGATGTAAATGTGAAACATAATAACATAATGATTTAAGAATAAGTCTCAATTTTTCTTCCCATTGGACTACTGTTTGGTGAATCATCTAGTTGTGTACAATTCCACATTCTAATAATTTATATGTAACTTATTTTGTTGTATATCCATTAAGAGCCTTAAAAAAATTACCTTCTTACTTTTACTACATTAAAATTAAATAAATACTGCCTATTTTTGAAATCCTGTTCCCTGCCCTCAAGAAGCTTAGTGTTTAATAGCTTCAAATGAATTTTCATCTGTCAGGTGCTTACAAAGGGCCTAACTATTAGTACTAGTAGTGGACTAGAAATGGGATAGTGTATAATTAAATGAATGGCCAGGGCAGTACTCTGGGAACTGGGCTTTAAGCGGTGTTCTCCTTGGGCATCTGAGTGCTTGTTTTAATTTGTTAACTAATTTTGTGATATGGAGAGTTGTGGCGGGGAGTGGGGGAGCTTTAGTAGCCTAATTCAAACTAATGGATTAGAAATTACTACCACAAAGCAATAAGGATTTTACCTAGCAGTCAGCATCTGTGCTGCTCTCCATTCTACCAAGAATTCTTCCTACAATGAGTGGTGCAAAGAGTTGCTTGAACTTCCTTTATTTTCTTATGTGCTGCTGCTGGGTTACAAATTCTGTAAGTTTACCTCTGGTTTCTACAGTACGTTTTGTTTGTAGTAATAAACACTAGAAGTACTTTTGTATTACTGCAGAGATACTTGTCTGTTCTAAAGAGTACTGTCTTGTTTACAGTACTGAAGGATTTGGTGAACAATTTTATGTCTATCCTGTATTTTATATACTTTTTTAATGTCTCACTAACATTTACCTAATCTTCAGAGAGTGTTAATAATCATACCTAGCATTTATTGAGCATTTATTAATGTATCCTTTGCATGTAGTGACTTACTTAATCTTCCTAACTCTATGAGTGGTAGTATTCTCTTTTTATAAATGAGGAAATTCAGGCCAGAAGATTTAAACAATTTGTTTCAGTCACAGAGCTGGTATGTAAGTAACAGAGCCAGGGTTTGAACCCAGGTAGTCTGGATCATAGCACAGATTTTTAATCATTATTCTATGCTTCATTATGTCATATTTCAAATTTTATCTCCCCATACAAAGCTCTAGGCTTTGATTAGCATTATTTTATTACCAGTCTAGCCAGTTCTACCTCTATTTAGTTAGGATTTGCAGTTTATATTTCTCCAACTTGTCCATAGTATGTCTAAGAGACTACCTTAAATGTCTTTCTAAAATCAAGAAACGCTGTCTAAAACACCATTTCCAGAGTATTCTGTAGGATAATAAGAAGAGATACTCCCCCTAAAAAGTTCTGTTGTAAAAAAATGTTTGGATAACTGGTTAAATAAGTGTCTTTATAGTAGCTCCCTGGCCAAGGCACTTCATGTGCTAATGTGAATGGTGACTGCGTAAGGGGAAATAATATATAATGTATTGGCATTTCCAAAACTTTTTTGACCACAGAACTCTTTCAAGGGACATTTAGGGTGTAGTGGTCTGTAAAACACACTTTCGGAAAAGTTAGTCATCTAATTCATTGGGTGGACAACTTTATATCTGTCTTTCATTTTCTATGCTTATTTATTATCGTGTAGCAATTTTAGCAGAAAAAGAATAAGATTAAATTACTCCAGTTATCCTATGCCAGTTTCTAATAATCACTGATATCTAAACCATTAATTTGTTAATATATTCAGAAATTTTATTCCCTGTTAGGCTTAATGCTCTGTAATTTTTACTTATCTGTGTTTGGCATATTTTAAAATTGTTTGTTGCACTCTGGTTTTCTGACACATCCTAATTGTCCAAGCTTTATCAGGTAATGTAGTTGGTGGTTCTGAGTTCAACATCTTCCAAGTTATTTCTGTGTCTTAGAGTGTGATTCCTTTGGATTTGAGGATTGAACTAATTTAAAATGACTCTTATATATCCGTATATATTTTATGTTTGAATTCCCTTTTAATCATGTTTGTTTTACCCTTTCCAGTTTGAAGATCAACCTCCTTGACAAAGGAGATTGACAGTGAAGAGGGAGCAAAAGATTCTGCTTTCTTTTTGTGTTATCTGTTTCTCTAAAGAGAGTGGGTCAAGTCCCTCCTTGTTCTATCTGCTTCCAACATAACGAAGACCATCTTTTGGTTGACCTCTGCTCTTTTTTGGCTTTAGCCTTCCTGACTCTCTTAGGGTTCTGGACCCCTTTTTTTGGTCACTTTTCTCTCCCTCTGTATCTATGTTTATATGTCCCTTTAAAATCATATGTTGTGAACTTGAAAGAGAGAAATGATGAAAACCAGAATGATCTCAGGAGACCTCATAGAGTTACGACAGATAGGATTTAGATAGGAGGAGAGAATATTCTAGGCAAGGGAGCCAGGGAAAGCAGATTTGGACTAGCATTAGAGTAGTGTGATTGGAGCAGAAGTTACTCTATAGAAACACTAGACAGAGTTGGCTCTCATCATAGTTTACGAATGACATTTCAGAATAGTAAACTTAAGCTGGTATTTGTATTGCAGAGATAATGTAAAAATCCAAATACCTAATTGTATCATATACTTTGACAAATTTTTAACACCTAAGTAAGTTAAGTGCTCTGTTGACTGTTTAAGAATCAAGTGTATCTCTATTGCTTATGTCAATTCTGAGAATATGGAAACCAGGCTATGAATAATGACAAATTTATTCTGACCCTTAAAAAAAAAATCACTATTTTTTCTAGTAAATGGTCATTTAGTCTTTAGACATGTACTTGGTCTTTTAAATGCATGTCATACCAAAATTGACAGAACTAATATAAAAGTACTCTGTATTGTGAATCTGTTAATGTATCCTAAGTAATATAAGTGTATTCCTCTTAGGTTGAAATATTTATCTGATACTTTTTATATCTCTTATTTTCAGGTTGGCTCAAAAAAAGAAGTTGCTGAGTGTAAGGAGAAATTTGCCACCTCTAAAGACCCCACAGTCAGTCAAACTTTCATGTTGGATAGGGTGTTCAATCCTGAAGGCAAGGCTTTGCCACCAATGAGAGGATTCAAATACACCAGCTGGTCCCCCATGGGTTGTGATGCTAATGGCAGGTGCCTGTTGGCAGCACTGACTATGGACAACCGCCTGACTGTCCAGGCTAACCTCAGCAGACTACAGTGGGTACAGCTAGTTGATCTGACTGAAATCTATGGAGAACGACTTTATGAGACCAGTTACCGGCGCTCTAAAAATGAAGCCCCAGAAGGAAATCTTGGGGACTTTGCAGAGTTTCAGAGGAGACATAGCATGCAGACACCAGTCAGAATGGAGTGGTCAGGCATCTGTACCACACAGCAGGTCAAGCATAACAACGAATGCCGTGATGTTGGTAGCGTGCTCCTGGCAGTTCTCTTTGAAAATGGTAACATTGCTGTATGGCAATTCCAGCTACCATTTGTAGGAAAGGAATCCATCTCTTCATGCAACACAATTGAGTCAGGAATCAACTCTCCTAGTGTTTTGTTTTGGTGGGAATATGAGCACAATAATCGGAAAATGAACGGCCTTATTGTGGGGAGTGCTTTTGGACCTGTAAAAATCCTTCCAGTCAATCTCAAAGCAGTTAAAGGTTACTTCACTTTAAGGCAGCCTGTTGTATTGTGGAAAGAAATGGACCAGTTGCCTGTGCACAGCATTAAATGTGTACCACTTTACCATCCTTACCAGAAGTGTAGTTGCAGCTTAGTGGTGGCTGCAAGAGGATCCTATGTGTTCTGGTGTCTTCTTCTGATCTCCAAAGCAGGTCTGAACGTTCACAATTCCCATGTCACGGGCCTACACTCATTGCCAATTGTCTCCATGACTGCGGACAAACAGAATGGAACTGTATATACTTGTTCCAGTGATGGGAAGGTGAGGCAATTGATTCCCATTTTCACAGATGTTGCATTAAAGTTTGAACACCAGTTGATTAAGCTCTCAGATGTGTTTGGCTCAGTGAGGACTCACGGGATAGCAGTGAGTCCCTGCGGTGCGTATCTGGCTGTTATTACAACCGAGGGCATGGTCAATGGCCTCCATCCTGTTAACAAAAACTACCAGGTCCAGTTTGTTACTCTCAAAACCTTTGAAGAGGCAGCTGCTCAGCTCCTGGAATCTTCAGTTCAAAATCTCTTTAAGCAGGTAGATTTAATAGACCTAGTACGCTGGAAGATTTTAAAAGATAAACATATCCCTCAATTTTTACATGAAGCTTTAGAAAAAAAGATTGAAAGCAGTGGGGCCACCTACTTTTGGCGATTTAAACTTTTCCTCCTGAGGATCTTATATCAGTCAATGCAGAAAATTCCTTCAGAAGCCTTGTGGAAACCCTCCAATGAGGACTCAAAAATATTACTACTTGACTCACCTGGGATGGGCAATGCTGAGGATGAACAGCAAGAAGAAGGCACTTCTAAACAGGTGAATAAACAGAGCCTTCAGGAGAGGAACAAAGAAGGTGATACAGAGGAGCCTACTGATGACTCACTCACCCAGTCTGGCGATGTTGGAGGCCGTGAGCCAATGGAAGAGAAACTCCTTGAAATCCAAGGGAAGATTGAAGCTGTGGAAATGCACTTGACTAGGGAACACATGAAGCGAGTCTTAGGAGAAGTTTACCTGCACACCTGGATCACAGAGAACACGAGCATCCCTACAAGAGGACTCTGTAACTTCTTAATGTCTGATGAAGAATACGATGACAGAACAGCACGGGTAGGTGTTTATTAACAAAAACACAAACTTTGGAAAGTCTGCTTTCTTCATGAGAAAAATGACCTAAATTGAATTCCTAAAGCTCAATTTTTGCTTTGAAATTTTTTAGATAGTCGATTGGCATGAGATACAGGAGAGTAAATAGGAAACATGGATTAATGCAGAGGACACATTCATATCACACAAAGAATGTTTTAATTCATCCCCACACTGTGGCCTTGATTGATAGGCAAGGTTTTGCAGGATGAGATTTCCAGGCTGTAGATGAGCTAGAAGCAGCTGCATTTAGCAAGGTAGTACATGATGGGGTAGTCATGGCAGTGGAAGTGTGATACCTTGTGCTCCTTTCCCTTCCTGTTTGCAAAAGTTTCTTTTTTGAGTTTTGTTTTCCATTTGAAAGGTCTTGAGTTGTTGTTAGGTGCCGTCAAGTCAGTTCTTGCTCACAGCGACTCTATGCACCACAGAATGAAACACTGGCCAGTCCTGCACCATCCTCACAATTGTTGTTATGCCTGAGCCCATTGTTGCAGCCAGTGTGTCATTCCATCTCGTTGAGGGTCCTGCTGTCTTTCGCTGACCCACTGTTTTACCAAGCATGATGTCTTTCTCCAGGGATTGGTCTCTCCTGATAACATGTCCAAGGTATGTGAGGCAAAGTCTTGCCATCCTTGCTTCTGAGCAGCATTCTAGCTGTACTTATTGGCAGTCCATGGTGTATTCAGTATTCTTCACCAACACCCTAATTCAAAGGCATCAATTCTTCTTCAGTCTTCTTATTTATTGTCCAGCTTTTGCGTGCATGTGAGGCAACTGAAAATACCCTGCCTTGGGTCAGGTGCACCTTAGTCCTCAGAGTGACATCTTTGCTTTTTAACGCTTCAAAGATGTCCTTTGCAGCAGATTTGCCCAGTGTAATATGTTGTTTGATTTCTTGACTGCTGCTTCCATGGGCATTGTAGCAAGGTAGTGCATGATGGGGCAGTCATGGTAGTGGAAGTGTAGTACGCTTTGTTCCTTTCCCTTTCTGTTTGCAAAAGTTTCTATTTCGGGTTTTATTTTCCATTTGAAAGGATTTGGGTAGGTCTTCTGATGTAGTCAGGAAGAATATATAAAGTAAACAACTTATTACTCATATCTCGTTTTTATAAAAAGTAGATATAATCTTTATTTTGGTGTTAGAATAATCTTATAGTGTTATCCAAAAGGTATTCCACAGAACTCAGAAAGAACAGTAGGGTTGCCTGTATGAGGAATTAGTGCATACTCTATACTTCTCTTAAAGGTCCTGAGTGTCCATTATCATGCTACTGGTTTTGAGATTTCCCACAGAAAAGAAACTGTTTAACTTTGTTCAGCCAGTATTATCTAAACTTATGGACCATGAAACCTTTTGTCAGCTAACAACTGCTAAATCTAGAAGAAATTGTATTCTAAGGAAAGTACTATGTGCTAAAATATTCAAAGTATTAATTGAAGACAGTAAACTTAGTTATCTTTATCCCTAATGTTAAATCATTCACGAAGCATTTGTTGCATTTTCTTGTTGGAGTGTCGTGTACGTGTGTATACACTTGTAAAATTGTTGTTCATGTGATCTAGTTACAGTAATCTTAGGAGTAGTTAAGATGTACTGTTCATTTAAATGCCTCCTCTTCCTTAAAAGTCAACTTTTAAACATCATTTCATTGTGTTCTAAATTGTCTGCAAGAGTCTTCTGATTATCACTGTTTTATACGACCTAGCCAGGGGTATCATAAAGGTTAATGAGGTATTAGAAAAATATTTTAGGAAATATGTTGTGGAAGGTAGTTGGTAACAGTTTAGTATAATTGTCAGGATGCCTCATGAGGTTCGGTGAAGGTACACTTAGGATGAGGTTCCAACAGATCAAGTTTTAAGAAGAGAAGATTATACCCTTGCCCATCTATAACTACTAAGTTTTTTGTTTTTAGTAACAACTGAGTTTTCCTTGAAGACAGTGTGTGATATGGTTTAAAAATCCAACTATATACATAAAAACTTTTAATCTAGGAAGCTGATTTAGTAATAAATTATTTCTGAGATCCTCAGCTTGGCATGTTACATAGTTAAACCAGCATTCCTAACCTTTTTTCTTTATTGCCTTCCCCTTCTCCAAGAAAGCCTTTTTAGACATTTTTCCGTAATCGTCCCACTGATAAAATGTTAATACCACAGATAATACTGTGTACCTATTTATGTATATCTGTACTTTATACAGAAAAAGAGTAAGATTTTTTTCATTCCCCAAGAGCCATTTTTTTGCCCCCTTGGAAGTGGTATCACCCCTGTTGAGAATGCATGAGTTAAATTAACAAAGTTGGGATTGCGTGATCAAGAAGGTTGTTTATAGCAACTAGAAGCAATCCTCCTTTATGTAAAATTTGGGTGGGTCAGTCCTGGAGGAATTTTGGGCAGGTTTTGTCATTATACCACTATATGGATTTATTGTCTGTGTAGAAAAAAGGGGTCGGGGGGGGGGTGTATCTCTACTGTAAGGGACTATAAAGAGGATTAGGATTCTTAAATTAGGTTGAAAGTTAATGAGATTTAAATTTGTAAATTATATGCAGGGTTCACCAACTTTTGAAATATTAAGACACCATTTGCAACTTAAGTGAATTAATTTTAGTGAATGGCTGATGTAGAGGATTCCTCTACAAGGAGTTAAACATAAATGGATTCAAAATTTTTAAGGGTATTATCTGTTACTAAGAGAATATAGGAGGCGGAGCAAGATGGCGAAGTGAATGGATGTTCCCGTTTACTCCCCCAGCAATTAACTCACTGAACAATGAATAAAAAGAAACAGACTGAGATCTCAGAACTCCAGACAGCAGCTGAGTTATTGGAGGGTCGGGGTGAGTCCGGAAGCAGGGGAGAGGATGAACAGGGTCGACACAGAAGCAGGGAAATCCTACCTGCTAACATCGGGAGCGCTCATTCATCACAGCCATGTTGAGATAGGGCTGGGTAACACCTCAACCAGGGAACACAAAAAAGGAGTTAATCTGAGGAAGCTCTACCTAATTTTTCTCTCAGGAGAAGATGCCAAGCCCACTGCTGTTGAGTCATTCTGACTCATAAGTGAATCTGTGGGGCTGAGGAGAGCTGCCCTGTGGGGTTCCCGGGGCTGTGAGTCTTTGCAGTGGTGGTCTGCCACATCTTTCTCCAGCGGAGTGGCTGGTGGGAGCAGGCCCCGACCTCTTGGGTGGCAGCCAGGCACTTGGCAACTGTACCATCAGGGCGTCCAATCAGAAAAATTTCCCCCAGTAAACAGAATACAAAAGTCAAAGCAAAAAAAAAAAAAAAAAAAAGTTAACAAAATGACCCAAGTTCAACAAAAGATAGTAAAACACACAAAATGACAAGAGAAGAAGGAACTATCAAAAGCAAAACATAAAAAAGGAAATCTCTCCTGTGGAGGCCAGAATAATACAAATAATTAATAATTTTCGGACTGTGGTGCTAAATATGTTGAAATAAAGCAAAAAGCACACAGAAAACAAACTAGCAGCAATCAGAAAACAGAGGAACAAAATGAGAGATTAACAAAGGAAAAAAAGAACTACTGAAACTGAATAATAAAACATCTGAAGTAGAAAAAGCAAGAGAAACACTCAACAATAGAGTCAAAGAGGCAGAGGATAGAATAAGTAAATTAGAAGATGAAATAACTGAACTTACTAAGTCTCGAGAAACAGGAGAAAAGAACAAAAAAAAAAAAAAAAAAAAAAAAACAGACAAGCCCAAAAGGAAATGTGGGATTAAACTAGGAAATGTAACAGAATTATTGGTGTCCCAGAGCACCATGATAACAATAAAGGCACAGAAACAATTTTCTAAGAACTAATCAAAATTTCCCAAACCTGAACAGAGAGCCAAGCCACAAGTGTAGGAAGCTACCAATCAGAAGAGACACAAAAAGATCAACTCTGTGCTATATCCTAGTAAAATTCTTGAAAACCAAAGACAAGAAGAAAAATTTAAAAGCAGCAAGAGAGAAACACAATCTAACATACCAAGGGAGTTTAATAAGAATCAGTGTAGATTTATCCCCAGAAACTCTAAAGGCCAGAAGACAGTGGAGTGACATATATAAAATACTGAACTAAAACAATTGCAACTAAGAATTCTTTAACCCAGCAAAGTTGTCTTTCAAAAATGAGGGGGAAATTAAGACATTCCCAAACAGAAGCTGTGGGAATTTGCCACTACCAGACCAGCTATTCAAGCATTACTCGAGTACTCCAGATGGAAAAGCAAGAGCATTTAGAAATAAGTACAAAGTAAATTTATCAAATATAGGTTGTATACTGATGTTAGTAGAGATGCACCAACAGGAATGGGAGAGGGAGGAGCATAACGAGTAGATTTATTATGTTAAGTTTATATGTTAACTGTTGTTTGTATGTTAAATGTTACAAGTTGTGTAATGTAATGTGTTGACCACTAAGAAATCACCAAGAAGAAACGTTCTGAAGAAAAGATAACAAAAAGGCTCATCACAAGAAAGCACCCAAATACAAACAAAAACAGAAAAATCATAATAAAAAAACAAAGATACAAAACACTCAAAAAACAAATAGTAAAATGAGTGAGGTAGAAAATTGATTTTCAGTAATAACCTTAAATATAAATGGTCTAAATGCCCCCATGCAAAAGTCAGAGAGTGGCAGAATGGATAAAAAAAGAATCCATTCATTTGCTGTCTGCAAGAAGCACACCTTAGACGTAAAGGACACAGATGGACTGACAATGAAAGGATTGAGAAAAATATTCCATGCAACCAGTAAATGAGCAGGAGTTGCCATACTGATATCTGATAAACTATATCAAAATCTAGCACAAGAGATAAAGAAGGACGTTACATAATAAAGGAGTCAATTTTGACAAGACATAGCGTTATAAATATATATGCACCTAACAGCAATGTGCCAAAATACATGAGATAAATACTATTATGAATGGAGATATAGACAACTCCAAAATACCGCTTCCAGTTACAGATGCCACTTTAAATCATAGAACGTCTAAAAAGAAAATCACTAAGGACATTGAGAACTTGAATAAAACCATAAGCCGGTTGGACCTGACACGTATATAGGACACTCCACTCAGCATCAGAACAATACACATTTCCAGCACACATGGATCATTTTCCATAATAGACCATATGCTGAGACACAAACAAGTCTCAACAGATTAAAAAAGGATTGAAATCATACAAAAATCTTCTCTGACCATAACAGTATGAAACTAGAAATCAAAAAGATAAATAAGGAAAAAAAAATACATAGAAACTAAGTAATACACTACTAAAAAAACTACTGGTCATAGAAGAAATCAAAAGTGAAATTAAAAGTTCCTAGAATTAAAATGAATATATCAAAACTTTTGGGACACAGCAGAAGCAGTCCTCAGAGGGAAATGTATAGCAGTAAATGCCTGCGTTAAAAAAGAAGAAAGAGCCAAAATCATTAACTTAAACTGAACAAATAGAAAAGGAAGAGCAAAAGAAGTCAAAACCTACCAGAAACAGAGAGAATAAAGATCAGGGCAGAAATACACGAAGTTGAAAATAGAAAAACCATTTAAAGAATTAACCAGAAGTTGGTTCTTTGAAAGGATCAATAAAATAGACAAACCACTGATTAGATTGAGGGGGAAAAAACTGGGAAGAAGCAAATAACCAAATTAAGAAATGAAATTGACATTACAGCCAATCCAACAGAGATAATGAAGATCATAACTGATTACTATGAAAAGTTATACTCCAACAAATTTGAAAACCCAGATGAAATGGACGAATTCCTAGAAACACTACCAATCCAAACAAACACAAACAGAGGTAGAAAATTTAAACAGACATAAAGAGATCAAAGATGTCATCAAAAATCTGCTAGTACCAAAAAAAAAAAAAAGCCCAGGACCAGATGGCTACACTAGAGAATTCTACCAGACATTCAGAGAAGAGTTGACACCACTCCTACTCAGTCTCTTCAAAAACATAGAAGAGAAAGGAACACTACCAAAGTCTATGAAACTAGCACAACCCTGATACCTAAACTAGGCAAAGACATCAAAAAAAAAAAAAAAAGAAAATTATAGACCAGTATCCCCTATGAACATAGATGAGAAAATTTTCAACAACATTCTAACCAGCAGACATTAACAATACATCAAAATATCATAAACATACACCATAATCAAGTGGAATTCATAACAGGATCACAGGGGTGGTTTAACATTAAAAAATTAATGTAACCCACACATAAATAAAATGAAGGAAAAGAACCATATGATATCAATCAATGCAGAAAAGGCATTCAGTAAAATTCAATAGCTTTTCCTGATAAATCTCAGCAAAATAGGAATAGAAAGGAAATTCCTCAATGCAATTAAAAGCATTTATGCAAAACAAACAGCCAACATTATACTCAACAGTGAGGCTGAGAGCCTTCCCTTTGAGAATTGGAACAAGACAAGGATGCCCGTTGTCACCACTCTTATTCAACCTTGTACTGGAAGTTCTAGCTAGAGAAATAAAAGGTATCCAAATCGGAAAGGAAGAAGTAAAACTATATTTGCAGATGACATGATCCTGTATATAGGAAACCCTAAAGATTCCACAAGAAAACTCCTGGAACTACTATAATTTTAGTATCGTTGCAGTGTATGAGATCAACACAAAAATCAGTTGAGTTCTCTACACTAACAAAAACTACTCTGAAAAAGAAATCAAGTAAACAATACCATTTACCATAGTCCCCAAATCGATAAAATAGCTAGGAATTAACCTAACCAGGGTCGTAAAAGACTTACACAATGAAAATCATGAAACACTACTGCAGGAAGAGATACTCAAGATAGCCGTCTAGTCAGATACTCCCACTCTACAGCAAGGACCCGAGAAACAAGGTGAAACAGATACAGATGCCAGCCCTGGAACCCTGAGCATCAAATGAAAAGATAATAGAATTAGATCAAACGCCAATTGGAAAAAGAAACTGAAAACAGCAGCGAACAGGGAGAGTTACAGAGTAGAGACGCCCTGCCAGACAGCCCAGCATAGCGGGGCCATTTTGAGACAAAGCCTTCAGCAACCCTGGGTTAGGACCTTAGGAAGACAACATCCTGGAACTCCCAGTAGGAGACAGAGAAAATGTGTCGACATACCCCGAGTGAAGCAAGGTGAGCAGAACATGAACTGGAGCTCAGGAAGAAAAGTACAGGGAGGAGGATGAGAGCTTCAGGGATCCTGACATACACAGAGCAGGGAAGGAGACGGAACCCAGAAACAGGGCGACTCTCCATTGGTGGTACCTGGAGCACAGAGCAATAAAGTAAACCCCTTCCTTTTTTCTCCCCCGCCAGCCACCCACTCCTCCCCTCTTCCACCAGAGAGAGTGCCTGTGGTACCCGCAGTCACTTGCTTTGCTCCTTTGTTGCTCACCCATCTGGTGAGCGACTCTGAGCATTCCCATATTGCCAGATAGTGCCCACCCAGTCTACCCTCAGCCATCTCACGTACAGTGAATAGCAATGAGGGCTCGCCCTGCCCACTGTCACCCCATCCAAATTGAAGCAGGAAATGAATCCTGTGCTGCCAGATTAGCAGTTAGCAAATCACACCCAACCCACTCACACTGATAAAACAAAATCATACCTTGGAGACAGCAGATAATATTAGATACAGAAACAAGACAAGATGGCTCAGCCAAATGACCAAAATAAAGGAGCAGAAAATTTTCTGAGGAAGAAAAGGTAACGGAACTGCCTGATAAGGAATTCAAAAGGCTTATACATAGGGTTCTTGAAGAGATCAGAGAAAACACAGACAAAACTCTAGAATAATTCAGGAAAACAGTACAAGAACAAAATGACAAGTAGACAATTACAAACCATACAAAAACAACTAGAAATCCAGAAGATTCACAATAAAATATCACAAATAGATAACTCAATGGAAGGACATAAAAGTAGAATTGAAACAATAGGTGAAAGAGTTAGTAAAATAGGGAACAGATCCCTTGATACCAGTTTGAGAACAGTCCAAAAAAGAAAATGAAGAAAGCCTAAGAATTATGTGGAACACTATGAAGAGGAATAATTTATGCCTGATGGGAATCCCAGAACAGGAGAAGGAAGAAACACACACTCAGAATTTTTGATTTGTTAATGGAAGAAAACTTCCCCAATCATGAAAGATGAGATTTCCATCCAAGAGGCTCAACGAACCCCCTGCAGGATAGACCCCCAAAAGAAAGTCACCAAGACATATCGTAATCAAACTTTCCAAGTCCAAATATAAAGAATTCTGAGGGCAGTTTGTGAAAAACAAAGTATCACCTACAGAGACTCCAATAAGACTGAGCAAAGACCATGCAGGCAAGAAGGCAATGGGATGACACAAAACCCTGAAAGAAAAGAATTGCCAATCAAGAATCATATTCCCAGAAAAACTGTCTGTCAGATATAGTGACAAAATTAGGACATTCTCAAAAAAAAAACAGAAATTAAGGGAATTGTAAAAACCAGACCATCCTTACAATAAATATTAAAGAGTATCCTTTGGATAGAGAACCAACGACAGCAGACAACAGCCTGACAGCGAGGCACATGACAGCATCACCACGATGCCAACCCAGATAGAGAAATCTCAAAATTAAGTTACAGAACCAAAAACAGAACCAGAGATGTCAATCTGAAACTGACAATTTCAAAACAAAAAGGGACGAATGGTGTAGTTATAGAACTTCCATATGGAGAGGAAATCAGGGCAATATCTAAAAATAACAGACTGTTTTAAACAAAAGGTGAACCTCACCACGAAGAAAATTAACAAACCTACCCACCAAAATGAAGAAAGTAGAAAAGACTTAGAAAACTCAAAATTGACAAAAACAAAATGAAGATAGTCCACAAACGAAAAGAACTCAGCACAGAAAATTAAGTGGAACAAACAGTCATCACCACCAAAAAAGCATAACAAAATAACAGCAGTAAATTCATATCTATTATTAATGACGCTAATTGTAAACTGTATAAATATACCAGTCAAGAGACACAGTGGTAGAATGGATTAAAAAAAGCATGATCTGTTAATATGTTGCTTGTAAGAGACATGCCTTAGACACAAAGACATAAAGAGGTTAAAAATCAAAGAATGGGGAAAAAATATATCAAGCAAACAGTAACTAAAGAAGAGCAGGAGTGGCAAGATTAATCTCTGATAAAATAGACTTTAAATCAAACTCCATCTTAAGAAGCAAGGAAGGGCATTATATAATGATTAAGGACCAAATCCACCAAGAGGGCATAACCATAATAAATGTCTATGCACACAATGACAGCTCCAAAATACACAACACAAAAAAAAAAAAGAGAAATAGTTCTAAAATAATAGTAGGTGTCATGGATTGACTTGTGTCCCCTAAAATATCTGTCAACTTGGCTGGGTCGTGATTTCCAGTATTGTATGATTGTGTACCATTTTGTAATCTGATGTGATTTCTTTGTGTGTTGTAAACTCTATCACTATGATGTAATAAGATGGATTAGTGGCAGATATATTGATGAGGTCTACAAGATTGGATAGTGTCTTAAGCCAATCTCTTTTGAGATATAAAAGAGAGAAGCAAGCAGAGACACACGGGAACCTCACACCACCAAGAAAGCAGTGCCAGGAGCAGAGCACGTCATAGAAGCTTCCTAGACACAACCAAACACCTTGAGGGATGGAGTTACTGGCGCTGAGGGCTGGGGATCATGGTCTTGGGGAACATCTAGGTCAACTGGCATAGCTCATAAAGAAAACGTTCTACATCTTACTTTGGTAAGTAGTGTCTGGGGTCTTAAAAGCTTGTGAGCGGCCATCTAAGATCTATTTGTCCCATCCCATCTGGAGCAAAGGAGAATGAGGAAAACCAAAGACATAAGGAAAATATTCACCCAAGGACTAATGGACCACATGAAACACAGCATCCACCATCCTGAGCCCAGAACTAAATGGTGCCTGGCTACTGCCACCAACTGCTCTGACAGGGATCACAATAGAGGGTCCCAGACAGAATGGGAGAAAAATGTAGAACACAATTCAAATTCACAAAAAAAGACCAGACTTAACCAGTCTGATAGAGACTGGAGGAACCTCCGAGACTGGCTGCTGGACACCCTGCTAACTCAGAACTGAAGCCACTCTGGAAGTTCACCTTTCAGCCAAAAGCGGCTGCTAATCAAAAGATCGGCAGTTTGAATCCACCAGCCACACCTTGGAAACCCTATGGGGCAGCTCTGCTCCATTCTGTAGAGTCGCTGTGAGTTGGAATTGACTCAGTGGTAATGGTTTTGTTTTGTTTTTCTATAAAACGGTAACATGTGAGGAGTGTGCTTCTCAGATCAGTGAAGTATACAAGACCAAAAAGGGCAACACCTGCCGAAAAGCAAAACCAAGAAGGCAGGAAATGACAAGAAAACTGGACGAATAGAAATGGAACCCAGGGTGGAAAGGGGGACAGGGCTGACATATTGTGGGGATTGCAACCAATGACATGAAACAGTTTGTGTATAATTTTTTGAATGAGAAACTAATTTGCTCTGTAAATGTTCACTTAAATCACAAAGAAAAAAAAAACACTACTAAAAGAGACCTACAAAAATGGAAAGACATCTCGTGCTCATGGATTGGAAGACAATATAGTTAAAATGTCAATATTACTTAAAGCGATCTACAGATACAGTGCAATCCCAATATAAATCCCAACAATGTTCTTTACTGAATTGGAAAAACGAATGACCAACTTCATATGGAAAGGATAGAAACCCCGAATAGCCAAAGTAATATTTGAAGAAAAAGGACAAAGGAGGAGGCCTCAACTCCCTGATACCAAAACATACTATACAGCCACAGTAATCAAAA
This sequence comes from Dugong dugon, assembly GCA_030035585.1. Lineage (NCBI taxonomy): Eukaryota > Metazoa > Chordata > Mammalia > Sirenia > Dugongidae > Dugong > Dugong dugon. The sequence goes on from CM057471.1 coordinate 77,388,548, forward strand.
CAACCTGGTGTTGGTTCAATGGTAGACACATAGACCAGTGGAATAAAATTGAGAACTCAGATCTAAACCCAAATATTTATAGACAACTGATATACAACAAGGAGTCAAAGTCCATTCAGTGGGGGCAGAAACAGTTTCTTTAATAAGGGGTGCTGGCAAAACGATATCCACCTGCAGACCAGAAAAATGAAACAAGACCCATACCTCACACTACACACAAAACTCAAATCAAAGACCTAAATGTTAAACCTAAAATCATAAAATTCCTGGGAAAAAAAATAGGTAGAAAAGTAGGGGACCTAATCTTTTGTAAAAATATGATAACACTACAATAAATGCAAGACTAGAAAAAGACAAAATAGATACATGGGACCTCATAAAAATTAAAAACCTATGCTCATCAAAAGACTTTTTTATATTCCAAGAGTAAACAGACAACCAATAGAGTGGGAAAAAACAATCTTTGGAAATGACTTATCCTTTAAGGATCTAATCTCTAAAATCTATAGAAAACTGCTACACCTCAACAACAGAAGACAGCCCAATCAAAATGGTCAAAGGACATGAATAAAACCTTCCCTAAAGAGGACATCCAAGCAACCAACAAACATGAAAAGATGTTCACGATCATTAGTCATCAGAGAGATGCAAATCAGAAGTACAATGAGATACCATCCTACCTTGGCCAAAATGACACTGATTTAAAAACAACAACAACAAATGTTGATGAGGATGTGGGGAGATTGGAATCCTTATCCATTGCTGGTGGGACTATAAAATGCTACAGCCACTATGGAAAACAATATGGCGCTTTCTTAAACTAGAAATAGAACTACCCTATTATTCAGCAATCCCACTCCTAGGTATATGCCCTAGAGACCTAAAAATAATAACAGGAACAAACATATGCATACCTATGTTCATTGTTCCTCTATTCACAGTAGCAAATAAATGGAAAACAACTGAAGTGCCCATCGGGATGAATGGATGAGGAAACTGTGATACATACATACAGTGGAACACTACGCAACTATAAAGAAGAGTCCGTGAAACATAACACGGTTGGACCTGGAGGGCATAATGCTAAGTGAAATAAGTACATAAGGACAAATGTATACTCTCTCTTTTATAAGAAGACAAGAACAGATAAATACAGAGAGACCAGTGGTTACCAGGAAGAGGGGGCGGGGAAAGTACCCTTTAGACCTTAGAGACTTGTAATTTTTGGTGATGGGAAAGTGGCACTGAATGTGGACATAGGGAGCACAATACAACAAAAGTAAAAATAAATGAGCACATATGGATGGGTATAGACACAGAGAATGTTGACAAATTGTGATAAATGTAACTAACGTGAATGAATAATTTGTGTGGAAATTGTTGTATGGGAACCTAACTTGCTGTGTAAACTTCACCAGAAACTCGATTTAAAAAAAAAAAAAGAGAAGATAGGTCTTAAGGGTTACTTTGTCTCATGCCTGTTGATATATCCAGTGAAGTGTTTTTCAACAAAATAATGAAGTAAATCAATGTTTTTTTAAAGTAATACAATCCTAATAAAGCAGATAAAAGCAAAAATGCAGGGCCTTGTCGACCTCTCTCACCACCACCTCCCCACTCCCACAGTGGGTTCTGACATCCCTCTGCAGTGAGCAACAGTGGAACTTAGATTGCAGACAACTAGACTAGGTCAGTTATGGGTCTTTGGGCCATTTAATGTGAAATTAAAATTACTTTTAAAATCCTGAATTTCTTTTTATTTTGTAAGCCTTCTTTAAGCAGTAAGACATTTGTACAGTTGTACAAGGGGACATTAGTGTTTCCATGGTAGACTTCTCATCTTCCATGTGGGAGACCCAGGATCTATTCCTGACCAATACACCTCATGTGCAGCTACCACCAGTCTGTCAATGGGGGTTTTCGGGTTGCTATGATGCTGTACAGGTTTCAGCAGAGCTTTCAGACTAATAAGACGGCCTAGGAAAAAGGCCTGGTGATCTTCCAAAAAATCAGCCAGTGAAAACCCCATGGATCACAACAGTCTGATTAACAACCAATCATGGGAATGGCATAGGACTAGGCAGTGTTTTGTTCCATTGTGCGTGGGGTTACCATGAGTCGGAGGCTGCTGACTCAATGGCAGTTAACAACAACAACAGTTCTACAAAGATAACAGTGTTTCACACGATATTTTGCATATAGAGATTATACTTTTCCTTTTTTAAATCAAAACATAAATTATAGCTAAATACTTTGTCTTATAGCAGAACTCTGAAATCCTTGTTTCAGAAGCAACTAAAATGAGGCAAGTAATAAGATGCTGATTTTCACAATAGTTGTTCCTTTAGTGGTTTGGTTCACACTGTTGTTACATGATCCCTGAGTGAATTTATTGTATTCAGCCAGTTGACACAGTGAAAAGTCTAGCTTTTTTGCTTTATTACTTTTTAGATCAGCCTATGTAGAAGTACAAATCTCTTATCTCTTCTACAACACTGCATTTTTATTTATTTCATTTTTCCTTTGTGTGTTAGGCTTTTTCTTCAGGAAATCCTGCATTCACCACTAAGCATTGTTGACTGCTTTGTCTTTTTAGGTGCTGATTGGACATATCTCAAAGAAGATGAACAAACAGACTTTCCCTGAGCATTGTAGTTTGTGTAAAGAGATCTTGCCATTCACAGATCGAAAACAAGCAGTCTGTTCCAATGGCCACATTTGGCTCCGGTAAACCATTTTAAGCATGCTCTGTTTTTGTTCACTTTTCAGTTTCATATACCACAAACCACCACTGTAAAGTATTTATCTATCTAAAATATATGTTACTCATCTCTCTGTGTTGGAGAAGAACTGCTATTATAAAAACTGGCCTGGACTTTGATTATCATCAGTGTAGCTAAAGCAGGAAGGATGCCCTTTAAAAGACAGTTTTATGGCTTGATAGGGGTTTCCTTATTTATTTTGGTAATACTGATTTACTTAGAAATAACATTAGCTTTTTTTTTAATTGTACTTTAGATGAAGGTTTACAGAACAAACTAGTTTCTCATTAAACAGTACACATATGGCAATGGTTAACAACCCCACGACATGTCAGTACTCTTCCTTCTTGACCTTGGGTTCCCTATTACCAGCTTTCCTGTCCCCTCCTGCCTTCTAGTCCTTGCCCCTGGGCTGGTTGCCCCTTTAGTCTTGTTTTGTGCTATGGGGCTGTCTGATCTTTCAGTGAGAGGTGAACCTCAGGAGTTTTCATTACTGAGCTAGAAGGGTGTCTGGGGGCCATACTCTCGGGGTTTCTCCAGTGTCAGGCCAGTAAATCTGGTCTTTTTTTGTGAGTTAGAATTTTGTTCTACATTTTTCTCTAGCTCTGTCCGGGACCCTCTACTGTGATCCCTGTCAGAGCAGTCAGTGGTGGTAGCCAGGCACTATCTAGTTGTCCTGGACTCAGTCTGATGGAAGCCGTGGTAGTTGTGGTCCGTTAGTCCTTTGGACTAATCTTTCCGTTGTGTCTTTAGTTTTCTTCGTTCTCCCTTGCTCCTGAAGGGCTGAGGCCAGTGGAGTATCTTAGATGGCTGCTCACAGGCTTTTAAGACCCCAGATTCTACTCACCAAAGTAAAATGTAGAACATTTTCTTTATAAACTATGTTATGCCAGTTGAGCTAGATGTTCCCCCAGACCATGGCCCCCACAGCCCTCAGCCCAGTAATTTGGTCCCTCAGAGTTTGGATGTGTCTATGGAGCTTCCATAAGCTTACCCTGAACAAGTTGTGCTGGCTTCCCCAGTATTGTGTACTGTCTTACCCTTTACCAAAGGTACCACTTATCTATTGTTTACTTAGTGTTTTTCCATCCCCACCTCTCCCCTCCCTCGCAGCCATCAAAGATTGTTTCTTTTTTGTGTGTAAACCTTTTCATGAGTTTTTATAGTAGTGGTCTCATACAATATTTGTCCTTTTGTGATTGACTTACTTCCCTCAGCATAATGCCCTCGAGAATCATCCATGTTTTGAGATGCTTCGCAGATTCATCATTGTTCTTTATCGTTGCATAGTACTCCATTGTGTGTATGTACCATAATTTGTTTATCCATTTATCTGTTGATGGGCATCTAGGTTGTTTCCATCTTTTTGCTATTGAAATAACATTAATTTTTAAAAAATTATTAAAAAGTAATACATGTTAAAGTTAATGGAATATAAAAGTTCATGCAAGGTAAAAGCCCCCCTACTTCCCTCAGTCTCACTGTCCAAGGTAACCTTGGTGTGTTCTCATTTTACTTGACCTATGAGCTACATTTGACACAATAAATCATTCCTTCCTCCCTGAGGCATTTTCATCATCTACCTTCCAGGACACAGTACTCTGCTGGTTTTCTCCCTACTTCTGATTTTTCATTCTCAGTTATCTTTGCTGGTTCTTCCTCATCTCCTTGAAGTCAGTCCTCAGGCCTTTGTTTTCTTCCCTCTACCCTTCTCCCTTGGTGCTCACATATCACATGTACACCGGTGACTTAAAAATATTGCTTTAGCCTGAATCATACACCCTAAATCCAAACTTAGGTATCTAATTGTCTACTCAGTATTTCTGTTCGGATTCTTAATAGGCATTTCTAATTTGAATCCAGCCTTTTCTCACCACTTTCACCTCTCTAACCCTGGTCCAAGACACGACTGTCTCTTGCTAGATTGTTGTAGTTGTCTCCCAACTGTTCTTCTCATTCATTCTTGCCCCCTTCAGTCTGTTCTCAGTACAGCTGTCATCATGATCATGATCCTGTTAAGACTGTCAGTTCATGTCACCTCTCTACTCAAAACCCTCCAGTGGCTGTCCATTTCTGATGAGAAAAAGTGAAAATTCTTTCAGTGACCTACAAATCCTTTTTCCCTCTCTGACCTTATTTCTTACTTTTCTTCTTCTTACTCACTTCCCTCCACGCATACTGGCCTCATTGTTCCTCAGTACATGAGGCACCACTCCCACTTTGGGACTGCTGCACTGGCCACTCCCTCTGCCTGGAATGCTCTTCCTGCAGATGTCCATGTTGCTTTCTCAAATGTTACTATATCAGTGAGGCTGTCCCTGGCCTAAAATTAGAGCATTCTGCTGACCTCCCCCTACTCTCACAATATTCTCCATCTCTCTTCCTTGCTTTGTTTTCCTCCTTAGCAGTTATCACCATTTAACATAACTGTCCTTCTTCTTTTTGTTTTTTCTCCCTCCTCTAGAAAGCTCCATGTGGACAGGGAATTTTGTTGTTTTGTTCACAGCTCTTTCTAGAACATTGCCTGGTACATGATTGACGTTTAGCAATTTTTTTTTTTTTGAGGGGGGAGAGGAGGACTGAATGAATTTTTATTACTTTCAACAGAAACAGGATTGTGCCACACATACTATACTGTCCTTAGCAGCTTGCTAATTCTCTTATCAAAATATTGTGGACATTTTCCCCATTCTTAATGACTGTGGTTTTCCATTGTATGGATGTTCCATAATTTACTCCCTTATTGATGGATATTTAGGTTTTTTCTCAATTTTTTTGCATTTCTACACATTTTCTAATTTGGCTTTTTTTAATGGGGAAATTTAGATTTTGGGTTTGTAATAATAATAACAACAACTAACATTTATTGAGCACTACCAATATGCCAGGCACTAGTCTAAGCAATACACATGTGTGTTAAGTTACTGCATCCTCACAGTAACCATGCATAGTAGGCACTGTGACTCTTTATGTTTTAATAGAGGAGGAAACTGGGACATAGGAGATTAAAAAACATGCCCATAGTCACCCAGGAAGTTAGTGGCAGCTAAGAACCCAACGTTCTGGCTCCAGAGTTCACATTTGTAACCACTGCACATTAATGCCTTTCAAATGCGTTCTTTCACAAAAATTATTTTTATTTTTGCTGATTAAAGTTAGTGCCCAAATGTTTCAGTATAATTACTTTATGTGAGAATGGGTGCTTGCCGCCACTCAGATATAGTCTTTCTCCCTGGATACCCAAGTCTTTATTTAAGGTAGACCTACTTGGAATCCCTCCCCGTAGCCTTCCTTTTTCTTTATATGTTTCTGCTCTTTACTTGTTCAACTCAAACCCTTTATCTTTTGGAAAACTTTCTTGATGTATCCAAATGCACCCTTTGCCGTCTGTATCGATCCCATCTAACTTTACTTGCCTGGTCTTGCTAGGTGCTCGGTGAATGGTCATTGGGTGGAACTGAGTATTCCTGTATATGAACATTTATTAATGTCCTTTTTTTCCCATCATTTTTGTCTTCTAATCCATCAGGTTTTTCCCCACTATATTGTCAGTTTCTTAAAATTACTAACAAGAATAATGTTCTCTTCTTTTCAAATAATACATGATCGATTTCTTTTTAACCTATCAAGTATTCAAAGTACAGTCAACTATGGACAGAATAAATTCTCTCCTAGTGCTGAAAATACGGACAAAAAAGAAGCTGTAGTGACTAAATTAGTAGTTTTGTATCCCTTACCCTAGTACTATGACACAGCCACTTCCTCTTTACTTCCCCATTCATTTTACCATGAACTTGGGGAGTAATTTTTGCTGTCTCATTTTGCTTATGTGTGATTTTGGAATAATTAACTGTGATGAAGTTACCTTCCAACATCATGCTGCTTTCTCTGTTTCGGTAGAACCAGAGCAAACTCTCTCCCTTGACAGTACAATCTGTCTTCTTTCAGGTGCTTTTTAACCTACCAGTCCTGCCAGAGTTTGATATACAGAAGGTGTTTGCTCCATGACAGCATTGCCCGACATCCAGCTCCAGAAGGTAAATGCTCTCTCAAACTTGGGAGGATGAGATTGAGCATGCTGTCACAGTGCCAGTGCCTCAGAATAATGACTTGGGTCAGGCTCGCGCTGCTTAGTTGATGCAGTCAGGGACGGGGAGCAGGCTCGTTTTGCTGTTTACAGTATTATCTTGAAGCCAGAGAACTAATTAAAAATTCGTAATTGGAAGGAGTCATGTTAAAGTCCATATTGCATGTTTAGTATGTGAGTTAAAGTGCATCTGCAGTTTGCTGTTCTGTCACTGCAAACATATTATTCATTCAAAAAAATGTCAGAGCTTGTTTTAGAAGGCATATATGGATTATATTTGAATGAAAGCTCTACAAATGAAATTGAATACAAAGACAACATTGCTGAACCAGTAATAGGATATGCACTTGGAGTCATTCTTCAGTAGCCATGATAGATTTTTTTTCTAGTTCATTTATATTCTCTTTCCTAATAGCCCTGGTAACAAAGCACACGTTTTTGTTAGTATTAAAATAGATATAACTAGTTGGAAGTAAGAGTGCACATGTCATTAAGGAATGAAGAGATTTAAATAGCCACACAAATGTCAAACGTATGATCTGAGGCTCATTAACATCACACTCTCACCAAATGAGCTAAGTAGACTCAAGCATGTACAATCAAGTACACGTTTTGGGGGACGTTTGTGGTCTCAATTAACTAAAACAAAAAATATTCTCTATAAAACTGCATGCATATTCTTGCTCTAAACTGGCTGAAGCTTTCTGATTCTAAGAAGTTGGTGTATTGGCAACTGGTGTTCTAACTTTTTATTGCGGGAAATTGCAGTCATACAAAAGTAGAGAGAAGAGTGTAATGAACCTTTATGCCCCCGTTTCCTCAATTTCAGAACTTACCAACTCGTGGCCATTTTTTGTTTCATCTACTCCCCCACCCACTTCTTTCTCTTGGATTATTTTGAAGCAAATTGTTGAGAATTTTTTTAAAACTCACTTCATTTGAGAATTGATAATACTATTTGGGCAGGAAATCTGGGAAAAATTGAAACTTAAAAAACTGCCAATTGACTTTAAGCTGAGCCACATGCAACTTTTGGGAAGAATGAGGATGTACTGGATCTAGAGAGTGGTTCTCAGATGTCTGCATTTCACAGACCAGGGAGGTATTGACCCAGTGTTGCCACCTTTTTATTTCTCCAAGTAATGGCATTTAAAAAGAACTTACTATTATTCTATACAAGAATATTTTAACGCTAACAACGTTTGAAGGATATAATCTCAGAATAAAGCATAATCCTTTCTTTAAATGGAATAAATTTTGCTTTTTGAAGCACTCATTACATTACCTTTATTCTCCTATTCCATCACAAAGGGATGAAAATTTCATCACAAACTTAGCTTTGAGAACCACAGATTTTGTCCAGCCTCTTCTTTTAGAACGGTAGAAACTGAAGCTCAAAGGAGTGAAGCACTTTGTTCAGGGACAATAGCTAAGTAGTTGCATAGCTGGGACCAGAATACTGGTCTGTTCACACTGCAGACCAATACTCGTCCCATTTCATTGTACTGCCTTTTTTGAAGCTAACCCTTGATACCCCTTGTCTTCCTTTAACAGATCCTGACTGGATTAAGAGGTTACTGCAGAGCCCCTGCCCTTTCTGTGACTCTCCTGTCTTCTAAATGTCAGTGGTGGGAAGATGGAAAGGGCATGTACTGTGCTGTAGAAAACGTCCTCCAGTCTAAAGAGAAAGGATGCTCCGGCGTAAGCCTGACTTTCACAAGTGGAAGGCACTCTTCATATTTGTAAATAGGGCACTGGGAACTCATCTCTGAAGTACATTCTCTTATCTCCAGGGGCTAAAGGATATCGCAGAATGACTGAATACAGAGATTTTAAGTAATTTTGAGATGAACATAGCCCCCCAACTCCGTACCCAATGAAGAATACTTATTTTTTAAGTGTCTTGACTTAAGCAGTCTGAACAGAAAGAATGTCCTATCATTTCTAGGAATAGAATGATCTCTTCTAGAGAGTTTGGATAAGGCCTTTGCTGGCCGAGTTAGGTTTTACGTCTTGTTTTGGTCTGGAACTGCCCTGTTGCTCCAGAGAGCTTAAATTCCCTGGTATGTGGCATTCAGTGTACCAACAGATATTAAAAGTGACTAAAACAGTATATGGGTCAGATATTTTGTTCTCAGTAAATAGCCAGAAATCTCTATCCCATCAATTCTTGTTTTTCATGCACATTGAAAATATTTTCCTAAATCTCTTCTGTTTTTAAGAAGTCGAAGCAAAGACTAAAATTGGTTTTAATGTGTCAAATGATCAGTTAACTATTATAATAGTTGTGACTTGTTTTTAATTAGTTCCCATGTCATCAGACTTGCTGACCCAACTCTTTCATATTTATGTCAGGTATTGTAATTCACCCATGTCATATCCTTGCTTAAAATTTAATCTGGATGAGATGTTTGTACATAGGCTTTTGAAAAAAAGAAAGAAAATCACTCTTGTATTAAAACTTCTTAGTATTTTTTAACGTTGACATATCCAGACAGGTTTCACTTAATGTCTAGTGTAGGAGTATACAGAGGCCCTGCCTGGAGACTTCTGGAGAGAGATGGGCAGCTCAGAAGTGGAAACCTTGAGCTCTGTTGTTAAGAGTATGTGCAGCTCAGTTGAGAGCCTGGGGGTTTCTTCCTTCTGTAAAGTTCCTTGATATTTGTAATACGTGTATTTTTCTGTGGGCAATTAAAAGGGGACATCAGAAGGTAATTGCTCTTAAAACCTAAAATAGACATTCTGGAATTAGTGTTCTTGGATTTTTTAAGTAGTGTCCTAGAGATTGGTGCTAATTAACAGGACTGTAGTGCACACATCTTGAAGTGGTGCACACATCTTGAAGTGGTACATACTTCTGCAAAGTTGGATGGGAAATATAAAATGTGAATTTCTTAAATCATATTTCATACTGTTCATCTTTCTTGCCTTATTCGAACAATTTCCTGCTTTTATCTTGTGACCTTGGTGAAAGAAATTTTGTCCTCACTTTAGAAATAACATCTTGAGAGTTGGATAGCACTGTAAGAAGCCTCTATTTCTATCACACTGCACTTGTATTCTTCCTGCCGCCGTTAATAAAGAAACAAGAGCCCCTAAGAGGCATCGAGGCACTTCCAAACAACCTGCTTTGAAATGTGTTTTGTTTTCTATTCAAAATTCTTCTTTAGATTCCTGTATTTAATTGTGTACTTGTTGAAGTCTTCTTATCATTTTATGATAATTTCAAGAATAGTATTTATCCAGACTTTTGGGTCCAGTGTATTAAATTGCTTTTCAAGAAAGGGAGCTAAGTAGCATTATAATCATGAATCACACAACACCGAAGGTCATATGGTTGAAGTTTGTGCCTATAGCTGTTTCACTTCACAAGAAGTATGACAGTAAAAAGTGAGATCATGTCAAGGAACTGTTCCAGTTTTCGTAATCATGGCATGCTTAGTTTGGTTTTTTGTTGTTGTTCCTAATCAGTTAGTAAGTGAGAATTTTGTGCTGCTGCCATTTAAAACTTACATTGAGTTTTTATTTAAAGCAGGTGTGCATTTTTATGAACATTTAACTATTAGGAGTTAACTAAAAAGGATCTCCTGAATTATTTTATGTATCACTGTAGGAATAAACATGGCAACTATCTTACTACTCTATATAAGAGTGCTGTTCTAGAACATTGACTGTCTTCGGCCCAGTGGCCGCCTTAACACTCTGAAATCCAGTCAGCACCTGCCTCAGCCCAAATTTCTGCATACCCAGTTGGTTGGCCTTCCTTATCTTCCCCTTAGCCCTCCAATCCACGGAGGTTCATTCATTGACCTGTTGGGAGATTTTGAGTTAGTAGCAATGTCACAAACACAGTGTGCTTCTGAATTTCTCTAAGCGTCAGCAGACTTGATGATGGAGTACTGATTCTTCCAAGGGACAGATTGGCCAGTGAAACATTAGAAAAGTGGGAATGACACCAGGAATCTTTAGACTAAATTGTGTCTAGTTTAAAGTTATCACACCCTCTACCTTCATAAAACTTGCCTGATTAGTGTATTTCATACCTATTTCAGCTTTAACTGTAATAAATATTTCAGGAGTGGAAGAAATAGAAATGATATTGCTGCACTGCACTTAAAGTGCAGAAGGAAAGATTATAAAATTAGACCTTTTAAACTATAACACTGTTGCATTTTGGGAGTCTGATATCCACATATGTATACATTTTCTCTGCCTGGGGTTAATTTGTTCTTATTATTCTAGATAAGAAATTGATAGCTTGTTATGCTTGATATTCATTCTGAAATCCTCATGTGTCCACCACCCAGACTTCAAGCTCTCTACCTACTATTATATGTGCCAAAACTACCAATTATTTTTCAGTGTCAAAAGTTATTAGAACCACTGGTGAAGCTCATTGTTGAGCATGACATTTTTCTGCTTCTCCCTCTAAGAAGTTTTCGAGAATGTTAATGTTGTAGCGTGTGGATTGGACCTTTTAGCAAGTTCAACAGGTTAATTAGGTTAAAACAATGTTAAAGGGTAATGATTAAATATTAAAATGCATTCTGTTGTAATTACAGTAGTATCAGACAGGACAAAAAAAAATCGATGCTTACTGGTGCTCATTAGGAGGAATACGAGGCTGGTTTTACAGAGCACCTGCTCCCATTGCAGCAGCTGAACCGCCTCAGAGTCTGGTGAAGAGCTGCAATTCCTGGAACAGAACCAGGAATTAACGCCCCTGATTGATTTCCACAGGGTTTGTCCATCCCTTCTGCCCCAATCTCTCTCTCTTGCTTTTTCTTCCCAAAGAGGCACTCTCAACTTGCATTCTTTAGTTCTGTAAGCTCTAGCACACGTTCAAACTAACATTGCACATTTGAAAGAAAAGCAGATGAATGATGACATTGCTAGAAGCTAAATCATGTAATGAGTCTTCTTTCCTAGAAAGATTTAACAGTTACAGTTCTTTCTAAACATAATAATGTTAGTTTTTAACAACTTGGTAAGTTGTATCTGGTGGTTTTTTTCAAAACTCTTTATAAAATTTCCTTGTCAGAGTGCTCACTAACTGGTTGGTTAGACTTCAGGCCACGAGATGGCTCAATTTTAGCATCTTACCACCACCGGCCCCCACTCCCCAAACGAATTACTATTCTTGACAAGCAGAAATTACGGTTAAAGCTAAACTGAATGGGTTATATTCAGTCAGTGGGCCTATTTTTTCTTTTTAAGGGGAGAGTATGTTCTGCCTTTTTTTCTTTTTAGAAATTGGGCGGCACAAACAGCAAAAGCCTGACAAATAAAGCCTGTTAAATCTCTTCCAGCTAGCCCACCATCCACTGTTTTGAGTCCCTGCATGACTTCCTTAAGTCATTATGGGTGTATCTTTATGCTCTTACATCGTTCTTTGGTGTGTTGGTGGAATTCAGTGAAACAGGGAAATGTCTCAGGAACCTAACTTTTCCTCTCAAGGTTGTCGGAATTTAAAAAAAAAAAGAAAAACAGCCTGTAAAGGACCTAACTGAAGTGAATTGATTTTGTTGTGGTTATTAATGAAAGCATCAGTTGGCAGCCTCAAGCAGTTTTAGGACTATGGCTCATGGTTCTCATAGTTATTAAACTTGGAAGTGATCTTTCTTGAAGCTAAAAGAAGTTTGTAAAGATCTGCTTCTTGTCTGCTAATGTATCTGTGATTCAACCTAAATCGAGGGCATGTGAAATTTGACTACCCTTAAACCAAATTAAGCCAAATTTACAGGATATAGAGTTGCTTCTCATTATGTAAAGTCCTGCAGTGTCACTCTACCCTGTGTAGCAGCAGGGTTTTTCAGAAGATTGTGAACTCGTTTCCATAGTACAGATAGAAATCAGTATCAGGAATTGTTAGCTAGACTGTGTCCTACAGATATGAGCAGCCTCCCATCTGCAGATACAATTTAAGACAGGGCTGTTTCAGAAAATTTGCTGTGGAAATCAATAATTGGATTTAATAGGGAAATGACTATTTAAAGATGTCCCGTGAAAGAGGTTAACCTTTTGGTATATGAATATCTCTCCTCCAATCTCCTTATCTGATTAGGGGGTTCAGATTCTCTTATCTTTAATTTTCCTTGAATCATAGTTGTCCTCTAAGGGAGAGACCTAATATAAAATATAGGGCACTAGTCAGTGTGTCCATTTAGAGCAATAGTATATGTTTACCAACATGTCCGAGAGTTTGACAAGTTTATTTATTCAGTCCAGGCTTGGGAAGAGTTGAAAAAAGGGAAAGATGATAACTCTTATGCTGAAATAATAAAGTGTAGGCTATCTAATTGAAATATTGTGAATGGATTGGATAGAATTAAATTTCAGAACTCTAATAAATCTTATATTTATTTTTAAGATAAAAAGTTGTTTTTAGGAAATCCATTACTTTAGTAAACAGGTCTTTTAAAATGGTCATATTAGACAGTGTTAAAGGTAGTAGTGACTTTGAGACATTTTGTTTGAGGCATTACCAGTTTTACATTTGGCTAGCAGGCTGGTAGGATTTAGGGGATTTTTTTTTTTTTTTTTTTTTTTGGTACTAATGCAAAATGTCCTAAGTATTATGTCTTTTTTAAGGCAAGGGCTCGTATTTGTACTTCAATGTATAAAAGGAAAGCAAATATCAAACTTGTTTATACAGAAAACTATAGGAAAATAAGTGTTGTGCAGAGTGATACATTATGTTTATACAATGCTTGTGCTGATCTTTGTGCTTGACTTTGAATTATATGTTTAAGTATGACATTTTTGAAATAAATGGAACAGGTATCTAAAAACTTAAGGTTGTGGAAGGGAGATGGTTTTGAAATTCTCATCATCTGATTAGGGAGTGTGTTTTAGACTTAATTACTATTTAAATAAAAAACTTAAGGAATAGTAACACATTTTGTTTGGAATATCCTCCATCCAGAAAAATTGGCTGCTTCTCTCCATTGTGTATATGTACATAGTTTTTATTATTAGATTGTAAGCTCCTCAAGGGCAGGGACTGTCTGTTTCATCTTTGTGGTTCCTGCAGCACCTAATATAAAGTGCCTTGCACAGAACAGGTGCTCATGATTTATAGAATGAGTGAGTGAGTGACCTCTTGCCACCTTTAGGATGAATCGTGGTTCACTTTTTCCAGTGTGTTCAGTACTGCAAAGCCCCTGATGACTAGAAGAGGGCCGAATTCTTTCTTGGGTTTGAACTGGTTGAACCAGAGAGAGTATGTTAATACTGTTCTGCCTTTTCCTGAAGATAGCATACCAGGGTCCTGAGCTTTTATCTAATGTTAGGACAGGTTTCTGGGAGAAGTTTGAAGTGGGAAAGATTGTAGAGAAAATGAAATGGAAATTGTAGAGGGCTTTTTGTTTGTAGTCTTTTTTTTTTTTTTTTTTTGCTGCATATCGCTCTGCGGGGCAATCTTATTTTAGTCATTACTACTCAAGAAGAAGGTTACAGATATCTTCTGTTTGTTTACCAGTTAGCTGGTTGGCCATTTGTCTGATTAATGAGAGACCCTTGATTTTTAGCTTTTCCCCACCTTGGATTCTCCTCAATTGCTGGTATGATTCTAGTACTTAGTCTTAATAAAGTTGCTGTGAATATCTAGTGCTGTACATAATGGCAGTTTTGTAAATGTGAAATAACCTTGGATATGTTGTGTTTTGTATGCAGAGCCACTAGTATTGTTATCTTGGTCACTTTTTTATTCAAAATAAATAAATAACAGAACTATTTGTATATTGCATGTATGTTTTATGGGGTTCACATGGTTTGTAGCAAAGCTTGGAAATCTCTTTAGGCTTGAGCACCACCAGTGCGTTTAATGCCCCGAGCATGGGCGGAGGAGGAGAGAGCTATGTATGTGAGAGAAAGGGCCACTGGGAACTACCTCAGGATCAATTCAGTATGTCTTTGGTTGTTTATTCCAGAAAAGCATGGGGAATGTAAGAGGAAATAATTAACAGAGCTTCAGTACTGTTCTACACTACTTATTCTCAACAGTGTCAGTTAATGGTGAGGAAAGTGACCCTTGAGAGTATGACTCTCTTCACAGGCATTGTTTACTATTTATACAACTGGGAGTATACCAGCATTTTGTGTGGATAATCATCTGTGCTTATGATGGAGCCAGTGTCTATATAAGCAGTTCTCAAATGTCATTGTGCATCAGAATCACCTGGAAGACATGTTAAAACACAGATTGTTGGGCCTACCACAGCGTTTCTGATTTAGTAGGTTTAGGGTGGAGCCTGTGAATTTATATTTCTAACACATTCCTAGACGGTACTGGATGAAACTGCTGATACAGGATCCATGTTTT
This sequence comes from Dugong dugon, assembly GCA_030035585.1. Taxonomy (NCBI): domain Eukaryota; kingdom Metazoa; phylum Chordata; class Mammalia; order Sirenia; family Dugongidae; genus Dugong; species Dugong dugon. Next base: position 77,403,720 of record CM057471.1, read on the forward strand.
GAAAACTGTTGGTCTACAGATGAACTCAAACACTGCCCCTTGTATGGGTTATTGATCTGTATAAGTTCTTTGCTTGGCTACCAGTTTTACCTCAGGGTTCCAACATCACTACACCAATTACTTTTAACTTTATCAGGCCAGGACTTTTAACTTTAATTGTATCATTTACTAAGGAAGATAAGTAGAGTGGATTACTGCTGTGGATCCTTTCTTAAGTCTGATTGTTACTTTTACTCTTTTAAAATGCACCCTCAGTTGAAATGAAGCTAAGCCTTCCATCCACTGAGGAAATTGATCTTTCAGCCCACCGCTTGAAAGTCATTGAATAAGAAGCTTCAAAAGAGGCCAAAGCATTCCTGCTACTACATTTTGAGACAATTTAAATGAAGCACTGATCGCAGGGGTTTCAGCAACAATAAACATGTAATTCAGACAAATACTCATGCTGAGAACAACCAGGAAAGCTAAACAGAAATAAGAAATATATATTTGAAGGTGTTGAAGACCTTACAAGGCAGTGAAGAATTACATTGTCAAGATCTAGAAGGAACAGTCTCAGAGAGATGAGCCCAGCATTTGAACGGATTCCCCTTAGGGACATCAGCCAATTTTAGAAGAGGCAGGTGGGAGGCTAAAAGTTGAGGAGAGCTTGTGACGTGGTTGTATAGCAGGAACAAAAATTGTACACTATTGCCCACCAGGAAAGAGGGTACCCTGTAAACCTCCATATTTTCAACTGGGAATCAAAGGACTATACCCTAAGAATAAAGGTGAACAGAAAACAGACGAGATTTCCCAGGGACTAAAGCCCAGCTTCAGATCATTTCAGTCCTTGACAGTGGGGGAAGGTGATCCATGCTGATTGGTCGGTACTTCTTACTGCCTCCCTTTGAGGGAAGAGGCTATCACAGACGTCAAATTACAATGGCACTGAGTCAAAAATAGCCAGACTCAAACAGATATGAGTACATCAATGTTCATTTCAGCATTATTCACCATAGCTAAACAGTGGAAACAACCCAGGTGTCCCTCAACAAGATAAATGGATAAACAAAATGGAGCTCATATACATATAATGGAATATTATTCAGCCATAAAGAGAAATTGAATTCTGATACATGCAACAACATGGATGAACCTTGAAAACATGCTGAGTGAAGTAATTCAGACACAGAAGACCACATACTGTATGATCTCACTTATATGAAATAACTAGAATGGCAAACGCATAGAGACAAAAGTTTATTAGTGGTTACTAGGGGTGGGGGAAGAAGGGAATTCGAGATGCTGCTGAAGGGATACTGAGTTTCTATTTGGGGTGATGTAAAATGTTTGGAAATTGGTAGAGGTGATGGTAGCACAACACGGTGAATGTAATGTCACTGAACTGCACACTTAAAATCCGTTAAAATGGAACTTTTTGTTACATATCGTTTACCACAATAAAAAAAAAAAAAAAATAGCCAGGGCAAAACAATAATCTGACACACCAGAAAAGAAGATAAGATTTTTAAAAACACAAAAAACAAAGAAATAGACCCATGGGTGATTCAAACAACATTGTTCGACATGGACTTTAATAATTTAAAGTGCCTTGCACAGAGTAGGTGTTCATGATGTGTAGAATGAGTGAGTGAGTGACCTCCTGCCACCTTTAGGGTGAACTGTGTTTCGCTTTTTCCAGTGTGTTCAGTATGACAAGGCCCCTGATGACTAGAAGAGGGCCCAATTCTTCCTTGGGTTTGAACTGGTTGAACCAGAGAGAGTATGTTAGTGCTGTTCTGCCTTTTCCTGAAGATAGCATACCGCTGTCCTGAGCTTTTATCTAATGTTAGGGCAGGTTTCTGGGAAAAGTTTGAAGTGGAAAAGATTACAGAGAAATGGAAATCTTAGAGGGCTTTTTGTTTGTTGTCTTTTTTTGTCTGCATACAGCTCTGTGGGGCAATCTTATTTTAGTCATTACTACTCAAGAAAAAGGTAACAGATATTCTGTTTGTTTACCAGTTAGTTGGTTGGGCATTTACCTGATTAATGAGAGACCCTTGATTTTTAGCTTTTTACCACCTTGGATTCTCCTCAATCGCTGGTATGGTGCTAGCTCTTAAAACGATGGGGAAAGCACCGAACTCTGAGTGCCTCTCTCTGGCAGTGAACAGGAAAGACTATGTCCTTGCTGGTACTTCTGCCCAGGCCATGACCATGGCTAACGACATAGCTGTCTGTACTTCCTTAGGTTTTGTTTCTTTTCCTCCTTTTCCTTATTTTCTCTTTATAACAAAAAAAAAGAAAGTTGGGAGTAAGACGGAGGCTTTTAACAACGTTAGAGGAATTGTCCTTCCACAGTATCTACCACTCTGGGTCCCCTGCTTAGGATGATCTTTCAATACAGGAATCTCCAAGGGTCCCTGGGGAGTTGAGAGGAAGCACAAGAGTCGGGGTGATGCGGTGCGGGGTCTCCTGCTCTGATTCTCTGTGGTCCTCTTGCTTCTGCCCCCCGCCCGTTTTCAAAGTCATCCTGAGGCTGATAGCAAGAGACATACACATAATAATACTAAACTGTTTCTCAAAATGGTGTCCAACCCTGGCAGTGCATAAGAAGGCAAGATTTCTAAGGGTGGGGCCTCAGAACCTACGAGTTTAACAAGCTCCTCAAGTGAATCTAATGCACATATTAATGCGTCTGTAGTGTCTTATTAACTGGCATTAGTTCACAGGGCATGCATCTTTTCACACTACCAGATGACACCAATTGCTCTCCAGGTGGTCTTACCTTTTCCATCCCCACAGACAGTCTTTATGAATTCCCGTTGCTCTGTGTTCTCTCAATATTAAGACATGCCAAATTTTTTAATTGCCAGTCGGGGAGTATGTAATAGTATCCCGTTACAGCCTACATTTCCCTTATTATTAATGAGGTTGAGCCTTTTTCATGTATTTAATTGGCTATTCATGCTTCTGTAGAGTGCTTGTTCATGTCTTTTTTCTGTTTTTCTCTTGAGTCTATTTCTCGCTTTTTCTCTGTCTCACACACACAGGTGTGTGTGTGTCTTGCTTTTTAAACCTGTCTCAAAGATATTCTACTTTTAAATTGACATATAACTTACATACAGTATAATAAAGGCCACAAATCTTAAAAGTACAGGTTAGGATTAAGTATAACTATTTCCCAGATTGATACAGAACATTTGCGTCACCACAGAAGGTTCCCTTGTGCCCCTTCGCGGGCATTCATCCCCCTCAGAGGTGACTTATTATATCTGATTTTTATTAGTAGTGATTAGATTTGTCTATTCATGAAATGGAATAAATGTATACATGGAAACATACAGTATGTACTCTTGTGTCTGGCTGTGAGATTCATCCATACTGAATCATCTAGCAGGAGTTTGTTGTTATTGTCTTGTAACATTTCATTGTATGAATATACCACAATGGATGGACACTTGAGTTGTTTCCAGTGGGGGGCTAATATGACTAAAACTGCTACTAAAATTCCCATAAGGAGCTCCAGTGGCGCAACAGTTAAGTGCTCAGCTAATAACCAAAAGGTTGGCAGTTTGAACCCACCCAGCGGCTCTGTGGGAGAAGGACCTGGCGATGTGCTTCTGAAAAGATTACAGCCAAGAAAACCCTATGGGGCAGTTCTACTCTGTCACATAGGGTTGCTATGAGTTGGAATTGACTTGAGGGCACCTGACAATAACAATGTACCCATATGTCTCTCTGTGTTTATTTGCACTCATTTCTTTTGGTGTATACGTAGGAGAGGAGTTGCCAGGTCAAAGGGTAGGAATATGCTTAGTGTTAGTAGAAAGCTGCCTAACAGTTTTCCAAAGTGGTCAAACCAATTTACACTCTCACCAGCAAAGTACGGAAGCTCCAGTTGCTCTGTATTCTTTCCAGCACTTGGTAGTGTCAGTTTTCTAAAATTTAGCCACTCTGATGGGTGTGTAGGGCTATCTCATTGTGATTTTAACTTGCATTTTTGATTATTAATGAGGTTAAGCATATTTTCATATATTGAATTGACCATTCTTGTTTTCTTCTGTTAAATATTTGTTCATGTCTGTTTCCATTTTTCTACTGGGTTGCTTGTGTTTTAGGAATATTTAAAAACCAACCAACCACTTGCTATCAAGTTGATTCTGACTCATGGCAACCCCACATGTTGCAAAGCAGAACTATGCATGGGGTTTTTACTGGCTGTGACCTTTCAGAATTAGATCTCCAGGCCTTTCTTCCTAGGGTCTCTGGGTGGATTTGAACTGCTAACCTTTTGGTTAGTAACCAAGTGCTTAACCATTTGTGCCCCCAGGAACTCCTTTAGTAATATTTAGGAGTTGTTTATTCATTTATTCTGGACACCAATCATGTTTGGTTATATATGTTACAAATTTTTCCTCCCAGTCCCTCTTTCTACCTTGCCAGTACTCTATACTTTGTCTCCAGTCTCCCATGCGTGGACTGTTTCAGCTGAAGCTCTCGGCCACCAGGGGTCAGCAGATGCTTCCTGGGTAGCTCAGCTTCAGTCCTCACCCATCTCTGGATTCATGATTTCCTGTCATATCTGGCCTATTTCCACTTCTTCTTGTTAGCTCAGTTATACTTTTAGAACGTGTGTTTATTTTTTCCTATTTTATTCATAATTTTTACGGTTTTGTTTTAGGAGGGGTCATCAGAATATCTAATCTGCCACATTGCCAAAATTGGAAGTCTCCAGTTACTTTCAAACTGATATGCAACGATCCTAAAAACTCAGGCCCACAGACCACTTCCATCAACACTGGGGGCTTTGCAACAAACACAGATTTCCAGGCTTTGCCCCAAACTGACTGAATCAGAGTCTCTGGGGATGAAGCCCAGAATCTTCACTCTAACAAGTATCCCCGATGATTCTTACATACTAGATCACTGCCCTAGAGAGCCTTCCCAGGGGGGCTGCTTAGAATCAAAATTACATACTTAAAAGTGGATAGAATGTGGAGAAACCCCGAGAGTATGGCCCCTGGACACTCTTTTAGCTCAGTGGTGAAGCCCTCCCGAAGTTCACCATTCAGCCAGGGATTGGACAGCCTCATAAAACAAAACAGGACTAGTGAGGCACAGCAGTCCAGGGACAAGGACTAGAAGGCAGGAGGGGACAGGAAAGCTGATGATAGGGAAGCCAAGGTTGAGAAGGGACAGTGTTGACATGTCATGGGGTTGTTAACTATTGTCATAGGGCAATATGTGTACTAACTGTTTAATGAGAAACTATTTGTTCTGCAAACCTTCATCTAAGGTACAAAAAAAAAAGAATAATCTATGTGAGATCAAACTGACAACAGCAACTCAAAAGGTTTGATGGGAAGCCTAGGGGGCAGTGAGTTGAAGATAATGGTGATGGAATAATTTGGAAAAGGATAGTGAGAATAACAGCACAACTGGAAGAATGTAATCGATGTCACTGAATTGTACATGTAGAAACTTTCAAAATGGCGTAACTTTGGCTATGTATATTTTCACCAAAAAAAAAGTCCTTAAGGTCAAGAAGGGAGAATGTTGACATGTCATGGGGTTGTTAACCAATGTCATAAAACAATATGTGTACTGACTGTTTAATGAGAAACTATTTGTTCTGTACACCTTCATCTGAAGTACAATTAAAAAATTAAAAAAAAAAAAATGAGAGCAATATTCCCAGAGACTACTATGGGAATGTTGCCTATCTACATTAAGAAAAGAATTCTTTTGAAAGCAATAAGAAAAAAAAAAAAAGTGGATAGAATGCAAAAAAATGAAGTTGGACTCCATTCTCACACCATACATAAAAATTAACTCAAAATGGACTATAGACCTAAATATAAGTGCTAAAATTATAAAACTCTTAGAAGAAAATTATCAGAGTAAATCTTTGTGATCGTGAGTTAGGCAAAGCCTTCTTAGATACGACACCAAAAGCATAAGCAATCAAAGAAAGATAAATTGGACTTCATCAAAATTAAAAACTTTCTCCTACAAACAATACCGTCAAGAAAGTGAAAAGAAATCTACCGAATGGGAGACAATATTTGCAACTCATCTATCTGGTGAGGGGCGTGTATTTAGAATATATAAAGAACTCTTACTACTCAATAATAAAAAAACAAGTAACCCAATTTTAAAAATGGGCAAAGAATTTGAATGGATATTTCTCTGAAGACAGCACACGAAAAGATGCTTAACATCATTAGTCACCAGGGGAATGCGAATCCAAACGACAGCGAAATACCACTTCACACCCACTAGGATGGCTGTAATCAAAACGTCAGGTATGGTAGTTTTCGGTTAGGGGGCACTGAGTTTATGTTAACGGTGGTGGAATTGTTTGGAAAAGGATAGCGAGGATGGTTGTACAACTTGAAGAATATAATCAATGTTACTAAATTGTAGAAAATGTTGAGATGGTATATGTTATGTATATTTTCACCACAATTAAAAAAAATTTTAAGTTAGATAATAACAACCATTGGAGAGAATGTGGAGAAATCTGAACCCTCATATACTGCTGGTGGGAATGTAAAATGGTACAGCTGTTTTGGGAAACAGTCTGGCAGTTCCTCAAAAGGTTAAACACAGAGTTACCACATGACCCAGCAATTCCACTTCCAGGTATATGTCCAAGAAAAATGAAAACATACAATCACGCAGAAACTTGTACAGAAATGTTCATAGCAGCATTATTCATGACATTCAAAAAGTGGAAACAACCCACTTAGTCCATCAAATGTCCATCAACTGATGAACAAAGTGTGCCATATCCATGCAGTGGAATACTATTCAGGCATAAAAAGGAATGAAGTACTGATTCATGCTACAATGTGGATGAACCCTAAAAACATGTTAAGTGAAAAGCCAGTCACAAAGGCCACATACTGTATGATTCCATTTATATGAAATGTCCAGAATAGGCAAATTTATAGAGACAGAAAGTAGATAGTGGCTACCAGGGCTGGGGGCAGGAAAGGGGGAAATGAGGAGTGACTGCTAATAGGTATGAAGTTTCTTTTCAGGTAATAATAAAATTATATAGTGGTGATGGTTGCACAACTCTGTGAATATCCTAAAACCACTGAACCGTATACTTTAAATGCGTACATTCTATGATATGTGAATTATATCTCAATAAAGCTGTTATATATATATATATTTGAAAGTGGCTGGAAAGTTTATATTCATGTACTCCATTACATACAACGATGGGAATTTCTACCGTCTTGAGGTTTTGTGGAGAGCATGAAGTTATCATTGCAAATGAGATGCTAACAATTGCATATCTCCAGCTACCACCTCCCCATGAAACTGACGTAGCAGGTTCAGTGAACAGACTTACCTCCAACCCGGGCCTGTGAACACGTTCCCATTTTTTTGTGCTTGATCTCCACCTGGACATCAGTGGAGTGTCCTGATGGTTCTAAGAGTAGCTGAGCCAGTGCCCCACTGGCTATTTATATGTAAATTAAATGTCAGTGTCCTCATTCTGGCCTCTGGGCCCGGGAACAGATTTGTAAGGGAAATAGCAGCTTGATAGGAAGAACTGGACTTTTCCGCTTGAGCATCACTAAAAACAGTTTACAGTTAGGTAGAAGCAATGGTTATGACACTTGAGCTCAGCCCTCTTGCCTGGGGGAAGGAATGACCAGATTAGAGTAAGCAGCTTATGTGATGTTCCTGGGCTGCTGGTAAACAAAATTAGGAAACTGTTTTGCTGAAGAAGGGAAAGCTTTTTTGCTAGTTTTGTTGCTAGGTCTTAGGGCATTCGTGGAGTTCCTGGGGGTCCTGGTGCTTTCACACCTCTTGGCATCTGATGCTGGACCATGTGAACCTTTGTGCTTAGAGTCAAGTGTAAAGCACAGTCAGCTTGATTCCTGGCCACAGTGCAGGGCCTTGTCTGTCTTGTCACTGCTGTATCCCTGGACTTCATGCAGAGTAGATGCTCAGTTAATATTTTCGGAAGGAATGAACCTGAGATGGAAATATTCATTAACTCACCTTTCTTATTCTATTTATGTTGTTGTGAGGTATCCGACTCATAGCAACCCTATGTATGGCAGAACAAAATGCTGCCTGGTCCTGCACCATCCTCACAATCATTGTTATGTTTGAGCCCATTGTTGGCAGTTACTGTGTCAGTCCATCTCGTCAAGGGTCTTCCTTTTTTTCGCTGACCCTCTACCTTACCAAGCATATGTCCTTTTCCCAGGACTGGTCCCTCCTGATAATATGTCCAAAGTATGTGAGACGAAGTCTCACCATCCTCGCTTCCAAGGAGCACTCTGGCTGTATTTCTTCCAAGACCGACTTGTTCATTCTTCTGGCGGTCCGTGGGATATTCAATATTCTTCACCAACACCTTAATTCAAAGGTATCAATTCTTCTTGGGTCTCCCTTATTCATTGTCCAGCTTTCGCATGCATATGAGGTAACTGAAAATACCATGGCTTGGGTCAGCCACACCTTAGTCCTCAAAGTGACATCTTTGCTTTTCAACACTTTAAAGGGGTCTTGTGCAGCAGATTTGCCCAATGCAAGACGTTTGATTTCTTGACTGCTGCTTCCATGGGTGTTGATTGTGGATCCAAGTAAAATGAAACCCTGACAACTTCGGTCTTCTCCATTTATCATGATGTTGCTTATTGGTCCAGTTGTGAGGGTTTTTGTTTTCTTTCTGTTGAGGTGTGATCCATACTGAAGGCTGTGGTCTTGGATGGTCATCATTAAGTGCTTCAAGCCCTCTTCGCTTTCAGCAAGGTTGTGTCGTCTGTATGTCAAAGGTTGTTAATGAATCTTCCTCCAATCCTGATGCCACATTCTTCCAGTTTCTTGGATTATTTGCTCAGCATACAGATTGAGTAAGTACGGTGAAAAGATACAACCCTGATACACACTTTTCCTGAGTTTAAACCACACAGTATCCCCTTGTTCTGTTAGAATGACTGCCCCTTGGTCTATGTACAGATTCTGCATGAGCACAATTCTTTTGGAATTCCCATTTTCGCAATGTTATCCATAATTTGTTATAATCCACACGGTCAAATACCTTTGCATAATCAATAAAACACAGGTAAACAAATTTCTGGTATTCTCTGCTTTCAGCCAAGATCTATCTGTCATCAGCAATGATGTCTCTTGTTCCATGTCCCCTTCTGAATCTGGCTTGAATTTCTGGCAGTTCCCTGTCGATGTACTGCTGCAACCGCTTTTGAATTATCTTCAGCAAAATTTTACTTGCAGGTGATTTAATGATATCATTCCATTATTTCCTCATTCTGATGGATCACCTTTCTTTGGAACGGGCACAGATATGGATCTCTTCCAGTCATTTGGCCAGGTAGCTATCTTCCAAATTTCTTGGCATAGACAAGTGAGCACCTCCAGTGCTGCATCCTTTTGTTGAAACATCTCAGTTGGTATTTTGTCAATTCCTGGAGCCTTGTTTTTCGCTAATGACTTCAGTGCATCTTGGACCTCTTCCTACAATACCTCAGTTATTGATCATAATGCTACCCGTGGAGATGGTTGAATGTCAAACAATTCTTTTTGGTGCAGTGATTCTGTGTATTCCATATTCTTTTGATGCTTCCTGTGTCGTTCAATATTTTGCCTATAGAATCCTTAAAATTGCAACTCAAGTCTTGAGTTTTTTCTTCATTTCTTTCAGCTTGAGAAATACCAAGCGTATTCTTCCCTTTTGGTTTTCTAACTCCAGGTCTTTGCACATTCCATTATAATACTTTACTTTGTCTTCTCGAGCCACCCTTTGAAATCTTCTGTTCAGCTCTTTCACTTCATCATTTCTTCCTTTTGCTTTAGCTACTACTCTTCGTTCAAGAGCAACTTTCAGAGTGTCTTCTGACATCCATTTTGGTCTTTTCTTTCCTGTCTTTTTAATGACCTTTTGCTGTCTTCATGTATGATGTCCTTGATGTCATCCCACAACTTGTCTAGTCTTCAGACATTAGTGTTCAGTGTGTCAATTCTATTCTTGAGATGGTCTCCAAATTTAGGTGGGACATCCTCAAGGTCAGAAGCCCTGGTGGCGTAGTGGTTAAGAGCTATATCTGCTAACCAAAAGGTTGGCAGTTCGAATCCACCAGGTACTCCTTGGAAACTCTATGAGGCAGTTCTAGTCTGTCCTATAGGGTCCCTATGAGCTGGAATCGACTCGATGGCAATGGGTTTGGTTTCTGTTTTTTTATACTCAAGATCATATTTTGGCTGTCATGAACTTGTTTTAATTTCTTTAGCTTCAACTTGAACTTGCATGTGAGTTCCACAGTCGGCCCCTGGCCTTGTTCTGATGATACTGAGATTTTTCCATTGTCTCTTTCAGCAGATGTAGTGGATTTGATTCCTGTGTTTTCCATCTGGTGAGGTCCATGTGTATAGTCACCATTTACGTTGCTGAAAAAGGGTATTTGCAATGAATAAGTCGTTGGTCTTGCAAAATTCTGACATGCGGTCTCCTGCATCATTTCTATCACTAAGGCCATATTTTCCAACTACAGATCCTTCTTGTTTGTTTCCAACTTTCACATTCCAATCACCCAGTTATTATCAATGCATCTTGATTACATGTTTGATCAATTTCAGCCTGCAGAAGTTGGTAAAAATCTTCAACTTCCTCCTTTTTGGCATTAGCAGTTGGTGCGTAAATTTGAATAATAGTCGTATTAACTGGTCTTCCTTGGAGGCGTTCGGATATTATCCTGTCACTGACAGTGTTGTGCTTCAGGATAGATATGCATAAGGCTTGATATCCTAGGCATTAGTCAGCTGAAACGGACTGGTATTGGCCATTTTGAATCAGACGATCATATGGTCTGCTATGCTGGGAATGACAAATTGAGGAGGAACGGTGTCACATTCATCATCAAAAAGAACATTTTATTTCTAGAGTCAGTTTTAATAACGGCTTTAATTTCTTATGATTAAGAGTAGAGATGGGACGTTTTTAAATTTCCAAAGCTTTGGCTAACAGATTGTCAGTTTCCCCAACGTGGGTAATGTGGTAATCAGAACAAACTGGCATCCATCCCAGGCTCATAGCCTGCAAGAGGCTAGGCTAAAGAAAAGCAAGAATGTAGATGGTTTTAACCTATATGTTCTGAGATGGAACGGTGACTACACTACATGGTGGAATAAAAAAGCAAAGTACATACATACCAGTTGCCATCAGGTAGACTACAACTCGTAGCAACCCCATATGTGTCAGAGTTGAACTGCTCCGTAGGGTTTTTGATCACTAATTCTTCAGAAGTAGATTGTCAGGCCTTTCTTCCTAGGTGCTCTGGGGGCATGAACCGCCAACCTTTTGGTTAGCAGCTGAGCTCATTAACCATTTGTGCCACCTGGAGACTCCAAACAGCAGACTGCAGAGCAGTATATGCAGTACAGTCCCATCTGTGTTCATTCTCATCAGCCATCTGCCCTTCTTTCCATCCACAGCAACTGACACACCAAACCCCTGATTGCGGTTATCTCTGGGGAATGGAAATTCAGGATTTTATTGGAGCAGATGGGTGCTTCACTCCCTGTGAGATGTACTTCTGTTGTACTATTTGAAATTTTTATAAGTAACATGTATCTTAATAATAAAAATATAATAAAAGATATTTTTATTTTTTAAAATTGGAAGCGTGCTCCATGGTCATGAAGTGTGTCATGTTCTTTTATGCCTCTGAACTCTCAGATGTGCTTCCAAACTCAGCTCCTGTGTCAGTCCCCTGGGAGATCCCCCAGGAGCCCCGGCCTCATTTAATTCCCTCCCACCTGCTCCCATGGCCCCGGCCACACCTCCAGACTAGTCTAACCACACTGTGCTCACAAACTATCTTGTCTACACCCCAGGCAAAAAAGGGAGCAGGTTGGATAGATACAGGAATGTTTCAAGGGACCCAAGGCAGAGATGCAGCCCAGGAACCATCAAAACCAAGACTCTCTCCGTCTGACTCTCTCAATCTCTCTTATTTCTGTCATCTTTTTTGTAAAATGTATGCCTCATGAGGGCAAGGACTTTTGTCTCTTTTTTTTTCTCTACTATATCCCCAGTGCCTAGCACAGTGCCAGCACAGAGCTAATAACTAAACTAACCCCTTGTCAATTCTGATTCCTAGCAACCCTGTAGGACAAAGTAGAACTGCCCCATAGGGTTTCCAAGGCTGTAAATCTTTATGGAAGCAGACTGCCAGATCTTTCTCCAGAGGAGCAGCTGATGGGTTCGAACCACTGACCTTTTGGTTAGCAGCCGAGCACTTAACAACTGTGCCACCAGGGCTCCTTCGACACAGAGCAGGCAATCAATAAACACTTGCTGAATGGGTAAGGTAGGAATGTGCCTGCTTCACTCTCCCTTTTGCCAGATTAATTTTCCTTGTTCTGCTGTGCTGCCCACGTCAGACAGATCCTGAATATCCTCCTGTTCCTGCAAGAAGAGATTGACCAGCTGTCCTCAGCCCTCTACAGTTTCCTGGGAGAGAGAACCTGATTGGCCCAGCATAGGTCAGGGTGCCCTCTGGTCTAATCAGCTGCAGCCATGGTGCAGGGTCCCACAGTAAACATACCTGCGGTGGCTGCAGGGTGTCCGGGAGCACAGCTCAAGAGCCTGTAGTTCCCGGACAGACACCCCAAAGGTACCTCTGAAACTATCTGGCGTTCTCACTTTGAGGGGAGCAGGGAAGAGAGAGGAACAGCATAAACACAGACATAAGCAGGTGTGACATGCTGGGAACCGAGCAAAAGTGGTTGTGGTGACAAATTGTGTCAAAAGAGGTTGAAAGTGAACCTGGAAGCTACTTTAATGTTGACAATGTTGGAAATGATTTGTTCTCTTTCAAGTAACATTAATCAAACCTCAGTCCTAAACGTCTATCTGGAAATGAACAAGAGGTTTGCCCTCTAGGAACAGGAGTGGGCATCTCTGGACCAGGCAGCTCCCAGCCCACCATCACCCAGCTGGAAACAGAGGCTGATACCAGCCGCCCAATTAGGCCGCAAGCTGAGGGCTCCAGTAAGAACTTAATTCGTTCCCGCCGCCTCCTCAAAGCTAATCCCAGGGCAGCTTTGCTATGCAAAGCGACAGGAGGGGCTGCGCGTTGGCGGTGATTAACTGAATGCCCCTTGCTCGCCTCGTTTCCAAGGGAGAGAGCAACTTGAGCAGGAATGTGTTGGGTTAACCTGCTGTCCCACAGCACATCCGAGGGGGCCGACTGCGACCCGTGTGCTTAGAGCGCATCTCAATGAAGCTCGCAGCGGTGTCTGCCTAGCGGAGCTGACATCCTGGCTGCGAGGAATCCAAGACGCCGGAGCGGAGCGGAGCCGGGCGGGCGATTTGTCAGAGGGAGCGCTGGGCCGCTCCACGAGGCCGGGCTGCGGGAAAGCAGGGGCCCTGCAAACGGGGTTGATGTCCTCGGCATGTGGAGTTCGGAGCTGACGTTGGGGGACTTGTGTCCAGTCCTCCATCTCACATTACGTGAGGCCTTGGGCAATCAATTTAACTTCTCTGAGCCTCAGTTTCCCCATAGAGATAACAGCCCTTACCTCCGGGGAGTTGTGGCAATTAGAAGAGAAGATTAATTATAACTGCATTTATTGAGCACTTACTGTATGCCATGTTCTATTTTCAGCCTTTACAGGTATTAACTTACTATTTTGTTTGCATTATTTTACAAAGACCCAGAGAGGCTAAGTAACACCACACAGCTGGCAAGTGGCATGCAGACTGGCTCTACAGCCCATACTCTTGGCACACCACTACCCTGCCTCATAGAGGGTTGCACTCAATAAGCTTAGCACAGAGGTGGCACACAGGAGGCACCCAACAAATGGTAACTGCTCTGGGGGAAGTGGTGGAAGAGGAGAAGCAATGGTGCGGATAACCCCTAAGGGTGGGTCGCCCAAATGCCCAGCTTCCTGGACTGAGTAAGCATCAATGTGCTAACTAAATAAAGGTCCCTGGGTGACGCAAATGGTTTGCATTGGGCCACCAACCAAAAGGTTGGCGATTTGAACCCACCCAGTGGCACCACAGAAGAAAGGCTTAGCACTTCTGGGCAACATGGTGCTATAGACAGAAGCACCACACCATCCCGCCACACAGCAAAGATCTGAAAAACTAAGCCAAACAGAGAAAATATCAATCCTGTAACCCTAAGCATCAAATGAAGAAATAAAGAACTCAGTCAAGCACCGAACGGAATAATAAACTGACAGAGAACAGAGAGTGAAGAGAGATAAATGCAGAGGTTCCCTATCAGCTAACACAGCATGGATCCGCCATCTTGGACTCCTATCAGCGATCAGGGAACAGGGGGTAGAGGAAAGCAGCTTCACAGAGCTTCCAGCAGGAGACAGAACAACCAGTAACCAGCAATATATGCTTTCTCACCCCCCACCCTTCTTCATCCCCACTCGGCCTTCTCTGCTTCCTGCAGCCACAGTCTCAGCCGAGAAGCACCGGCTTCACCCCAGTGCTGCTTGGATTCCATCCATGTGCACTGGCTGGCTCCCTGTCATTTGTTGGCTGCTGGTGTTGCTTTTTTCCACTTATTTTTATTTCTTCCATACCTCTCACCACCTCCCTCTCCTTTCTCTCAAATACCTGGCTCCGTGTGCCATCTTTGCTTCTTCCTGTGAGGCTGTGAGACTGCTTCCCAGCAGGTGCTGCTGCGCTGGTGGGATCCTGGGGCTTTTGTTAGTTCGTTTTGAATTGTTTCTTTGTTTCCTTTTTCTTTTCTCAAATTGGGAGCCCATTCTAGCCGGGCAGTACTGTGCGACTTGGGACCTACCCCCTCAGTTTGCGCAGATGCGCAGAGGGATCCCTGAGTGCGTTTCTTTTTCCTTGGTTTCTTTTTTTTCTATTTTTTGGGGGTTTTCTTGTCTATTTTATTTATTTGTTTGTTTTGTTTTCTCTCGTTTTCCTTTTTTGTCTTTCTTCATTACTCAGTTTCTTGTCTCTCTATACTTACCTTCTCTTCCTGTCTCCTAAATACCTGGTGCTAAGTGACACCTCTACCCCTTTTGCCAGGCTGTACTTCACGGCCTGGGAGCAACTTCCCCAGACCTCGCAGCTGCACCAGTGGGATCCCTGGGAGCTTTGCTTTTCTTTCTAATTTTTATTTATTCAATTTTTTCTTCTTCTCCTTTTTGTTTTTCTCCATTTCTCAGTCTCTCATTGCTCCACTCCAACGGCAAGCTCCCTTAGCACTCTTTTTTTGTTTGTATGTTTTTGGCTACTGTTCGTCTCTCTTCTCTCTCCTCTTTCCCATACCCATCTTAGCTCCACACATTACAATCTCCCCCCTCCATCCTGCCTACCTGCACCATGTGCTGAACATCACACCCCCAAGCAGCACAGGCACGGCCTACCAGAACCCTGCACTGCACTGATTACTGACCCACCCTGTTGGTCCTAGTATGTGCCACAAACAACCCATCCCAGCAACTCCTCTTCAGCTAGACCTGCCCTGCTGTACCATATCTGAGCAACTGACCCTGCCAATTGGAGAAGGAGGCAAAAAGTATCGTGTCCACAGATGAGTAAACAACAAAGAACACACAGCCTGCCTGCTTAGACATAACCAAATAAAACAAAAAATCAGGACAAAACAAAGAAATCTACAATCAATAAATGAAGAAAATAACTACTGAATGCCCCGAAGAGAGCAGACAATATCAAAACATTTACAAAAACAGGACAGGATGGTTCCAGTAGGCATCCACAATAAAACACCAGATGACTTTCCAGTAGCAGAAAAGGCACTAGAACTACCTGATAGGGAATTCAAATCTCGAATATTCAGAGCCATCCAATAGATGAAGCAAAAAGCAGACAAAAATGAGGAAAAAATAGACAAATTCATGGAAAAAGCAGACAAAAAATGGAAGAATCCAGGAAAATAATGCAGGAACAAAATGTCAAAATAAATTCACAACTAGAAATCATACAAAAACAACAATTAGAAATCAAAAAGTTAAACAAGATTTCAGAAATGGACAGTGTTATAGAAAGGCTGAGGAGCAGGTTTGAAACGGTGGAAGACAGGATTAGTGAACTTGAAGACAAACACTTAGATACAACTCTGTTTGAGGAAAAATCAGAAAAAAAGAACAAAGAAAAATGAGGAGAACCTGAGAATTATGTGGGATACAATCAAAAGCAAAAATTTGCAAGTGATCGGAGTTCCAGAACAGGCGGAGAAAACAGAAAACACAGAGAGGATCACTGAAGAACTGCTGACAGAAAACTTCCTGAATATCGTGAAAGATGAAAAGCTGGCCATCCAAGAAGCTCAATGAACCCCATATAGGATAGACCCCAAAAGAAAATCACCAAGGCATATCATAATCACACTCGCTAACCAAAGACAAACAAAGAATACTAAGAGCAGCTCAAGAAAAACAAAAAGTCACATACAGAGGCGAAACAATAAGACTAAGCTCGGATTATTCAGCAGAAACCATGTAGGCAAGAAGGCAATGGGATGACATATATAGAACTTTGAAAGAAAAAAATTGCCAGCCAAGAATAATATATTTTACAAAACTCTCGTTCAAATATGATGGTGAAATTAGGTCATTTCCAGATAAACAGAAATTAAGGGACTATGTAAAAAACCAAACCAAGCTTACAAGAATTATTAAAGGGAGTCCTTTGATCTGAGAACAAAAACATCAGCTCACAAGCTGAATCTAGGATGCAGGATAGTAGCAGCCAGATACCAGTCTAGGAAATGAACTCTCAAGGAGAGTTCAAAAGAAATACAACAGGAAATCAGAGAAGTTAATCTGTAAATGACAACAACATCAGAACAATAAAAGAGGGAATAAATGGTGTAGGTATAGAACCTTCTAATGGAGAGGAAGATAAGGCGATACCAAGTAATAATAGACTGCTTCAAACTTAGGAAGATACAGGTAAATTTCAAGGTAGTCACAAAGAAAGTTAACAAAACTACTCATCAGAATAAAGAGGAAAAACACACAGAAAGAAACAATCTTTGTTCGTTACAAGGATGGGAGGTGTGGGAGGGGGGAAATACTAAATGCACAATAGATAAGTGGTAGCTTTGGTGAAGGGTGAGACAGTACACAATACTGGAGAAGCCAGCACAACTTGTACAAGGAAAGGTTATGGAAGCTCCACTGACACATCCAAACTCCCTGAGGGACTGAATTGCTGGGTGGAGGGCTGTGGGGACCATAGTCTCAGGAAACATCTAGATCAACTGTCATAACACAGTTTATAAAGGAAATTTTCTACATTCTACTTTGGTGAGTAGCATCTGGGGTCTAAAAAGCCTGTGAGCAGCCATCTAAGATACTCCACTGGTCTCACCCTTCGGCAGCAAGGGAGAATGAAGCAAACAAGATACAAGGGAAAGATTAGTCCAAAGGACGAATGGACCATAACTACCACGACCTCCACCAGACTGAGTCCAGTACAACCAGATGGTGCCTGGCTACCACCACTGACTGATCTGACCGGGATCACAACAGAGGGTCCCGGATAGAGCTGGAGAAAAATGTGGAACAAAATTCTAACTCACAAAAAATTACCAGACTTACCAGCCTGACAGAGACTGGAGACACCCCGAGAATATGGCCCCCTGACACCCTTTTAGTTCAGTAATGAAGTCATTCCTGAGGTTTACCATTCAGCCAAAGATTAGGCAGCCCCATAAAACGAAATGAGACTAATGGGGCACAACAGTCCAGGGACAAGGACTAGAAGGCAGGAGGGGACAGGAAAGCTCGTAATAGGGAACCCAAGGTTGAGAAGGGACAGTGTTGACATGTGGGGTTGTTAACCATTGTCATAAAACAATATGTGTACTAACTGTTTAATAAGAAACTATTTGTTCTGTAAACTTTCATCTAAAGTACAATTAAAAAAAAAAAAAAAAGAAGAAGAAAGGCTTGGTGATTTGCTTCCATAAAGATTACAGTCAAGAAAATCCTACGGAGCTCAGTTCTACTCTGTAATACACAGGGTAGCCATGAGTCGGGGGGCTACTCGAAGGCAGCTAACAACATCAACATGATGTCTTTGGTCAAAGATTTACACCCATATGATGCTTCATTGAAGGTCCCGGTTAAGTGAGACCACATTCTCTGTTACCCAGAATGATAGGAAGAGGGTGAGAGGCAGGGTAAGGGAGGTGTCCCCCAGCCAGGCTGGGACTTGCCACATCACCTGTTTGCTGTCTCCTCTCACCTGGGGTTCCTGGAGGGCAAGGAGGCAGAGTCTCATCCACAAGTGTTGATGAACTCAGTGGAGTGTTTGCAACCTGGACATGTAATTGAGGGCCCTCCTGGGGGTGAACGGAGGCATAATGGGCAGGTACGCACTGACAGGGTGAAGTTTCAGGGAAGGCACCCTCCTCCTTGTTCTGTGGGGGTGGGAGTTGGAGTGGAAGAACTGGTACCTGGGCTGAGGAGGCCCCTGATGGAGTTTCAGCCAGTGGTACCCAGAGCCTCTGCAGGGCAGGAAGAGAAGACAAAGGCTGAGCTGTCAGGCAGAGTAAAGGAACAGAGGGCAGGACGCTGCCTCTGGAGAGAGGGTCCAGCCCTGGGTGACATGGTGGACACTGAGGCCAAGCTGGAGCAGGCCTGGGTTCACCTGCCTATGACCAGGGCCAGACGCAGGGAGGGCAGAGCCCAGGCAGCTGGCTCAGCACACACCAGCTCCTGGCTGGCAATGCCACTGGCTACCATGGCAAGTACTAGGGCTAGCTCTTTGCTGGCGGGGCTCTGGGCTGCCCCAGGCTAGAAGGGGTTTTAGCCACCAGGCCTAGAAGTCCTCAAGCTTCCCAGAGCCCAGAGGCTAGCATCCCCCTCCTGGGCCCAGCCTGGCCTGGCCTGCTGAGGCCCGCAGGCAGAGAGTGCTGGTGGTTCCCAGAGCACCAGGTTCAGGTCTAGCCCTGGATCCAAGTGAACTTCGGTTAAGTCACTTACCTCAGCAGGCTCATTGCCCTCTTCTGTCAATGGGAGAAATACCCAAGGACCTACCTAACGAGGGCTGTCAGGAAGGTATAAGGAAATAATGGGAGGAGGGGACTGTCCCTCTGGCATTCACTCCTGGCTGGTACTGCAGGCTTTGCAGACCTCAGAGAGGCTATTTCTCCCCACTCAGTGCAACCTAAAGGAAGTCTGTCTAAGGGGCTCTAGCAAGTTGTAAGAAACAGCCAAGTCTCTCTAGAACTGCCCAATACAGTAGCCAATAGCCATTTGTGGCTACTGAAATTTAAATTAGTGAAAATTCAATAAAATTTTAGAATCAGTTCCTCAGTTGCTGTAGCCACATATCCAGCACTCACTAGCCACATGTATGTAGCTAGTGCTGCCGCATTGGACGGCACAGATACCGAGCCTGTGTCACTGCAGAGATCTACTGGACAGCACTGTGCGAGAGACAGTCGCCTTTCTGAAGCTGCGTTTATTGAGAGCTTACTGTGTGCCAGGCACTGTGCTAAGAGCTTTATCCATGTTACCTCAGTAAATCCCACAGTAACCCTGTAAGGTAGTACTATTATTACCTCACTTGGTAGTGAGAAAAGAGAGGCCGAGGCTTTAAGTGTCTTCTCCAAGGGCACACAGAGTGCTGGTGCTGGAGCCAGGACTCAACCCAGGTCTGACTCTAGAGACCCCACAAGCTGCCCTCTACTTCACTGCTTTCCTGGTCTTCCTGTTGTGTGTTCCCAGACCCCAAAACAAGTCCATTTTCTAGCCACATCACCTTCAGGACACATGAGACTGCACCTAGCACTCTTTATTGGCTTGGTAGAGCTTTCCAGAAGGTTGGGGCCACAGCGTCCTCTTCTGCAGATGGGGAAACATGTATTTACCTAATGAGGACTGTTACAAAGGTAAGGGGAAATCATTAGAGGAGGG
Source organism: Dugong dugon (assembly GCA_030035585.1). Classification (NCBI taxonomy): domain Eukaryota; kingdom Metazoa; phylum Chordata; class Mammalia; order Sirenia; family Dugongidae; genus Dugong; species Dugong dugon. The sequence continues at coordinate 77,423,628 of CM057471.1, forward strand.
GACTGACCCTCTGCTGGTCACTCCTGGCACTATGGGATGGGGGTGAGAGGTTAACGTTTTTTCCCTGTGGATGCTCGTACCCATCAGGGGACTTTCTTGGGCAGGGGATTAATGATCCCACTCTCTATGTATTCAAAGACAGTGTATGGGTCCTGGTCCCCATTGATGGTGATGGCACGTGTATAGAACCCCTCCAGCTCAGCGGAATTCTGGTAGAACAGATCCATTTTGAGCTTGATCTGCTCTTCAGCATCCTTTGGGTTCTGCAGGAGACGGGCCTGGATCTCTATGGTAGGGGGTGGCTTGTACATGAGGTGGTACCTGTGAGAGAGGAGGGGAAATGGGTGACCGAAGGACCAGCCCAGAGGGCAGGGGAGAAATGGACCCTCTGTTCTATTGCTGGCCTAGTCGGTATACCCTGGTCATCATCATCATCATCAAAAACAAACATTTACTGTGCACCAGCTGTGTGCACGCCTTGGGGTGGGCCCTGGGGCAACAGCGAGACTCAAGAAACAGTCTCTGCACAGGGGAGAGGGATACAGATCAGTGACAGGAGGAGGGCAAAATATAATAAGTGCCAAGTTCCTTCGTTCTTTCCTACTCTTTCTTTCTCTTTCTTCCAAACAATATTTATTAAGCATCTGCTTCATGTATGTCTGGTATTATATCTGTTGTTGACAAGGCATAGTAAGCAAGACAGATGGACTTTATGGTCAAATGCAGGAGGGGGACACAACAACAAACTGAGTGGAGGTGACAGTAAACGACATGGACAGTCACTGTGGGGAGAGGCCCCGAGGCAGAGCAACATGAAAGACATGGTCTTTGACATGGGTGTGCTGAAGACTGTCCCCTAGCAGGAAGGATGACAGATTGGACCTATGTTTTAGAAAAGTCCTGGTAATGCCCTCCCTGCCTCACCCTACTCCATTCCTCAGTCCCATGGAAATGTGGCCCTGATTATCAGGAGGGACGGCAGAGTCTACTGCTTGGCAATTATGGGGACTTTAACTTGCATTCTGAACATGGATGCAGTAATTATACTTGGTCAGACTGCAGAATAAAACTCAGTTCACTTCTTGCAACTATGAAAAAGCTCAGAGGTGGACTGGTTCCCAGGGGGATGTGCTGGTACAAGCAGCCTTATACCAGCGTAATAGATGATGCATCACAGTGAGAGCAAAAGCCCAGGGCAGTATACAGATGGCTCTTACCCAGTGTATCCATTTCACACGCGGGGCCAATGCTGTTGCCCTGGGGGAGTGTGGGTGAACGTTCCACCCATGTATTGCTGTATAGCCTTGAGCATTAATTTCCTGGGTTTTCTTCCAGGCAAAGAGGGTCAACAGACTCTGTCCAGAGGAGCGAGTTTGATAAACCCCCTTTCCAGAGTCTTCTGTCAATAGTCACCAGTGTTAGCCCTGGAGAAGTCCCGCCATGGCACCAGACAGAGAGATGGGGCTCCCTGGTTGAGCCTGGCCCCTGGCAGCCCTTAGACGCCAACCACAGGAACCTGGCACACACCTTTCTCCTGTGACTGGATCGGTTCTTCTCAGGGTCAGCCGCTCGATGATGGAATCTAATGGTACATTCAGGAGAAACACCCTATGGGTAAAGAAAAAACACTGTGGTCAGAGAACCCCAGGCTGGATTCTCATCACCCTAAGACCAGGCATCATTCCCCACATGTGGGCAGAGGCATGAGGAGCCACCTCCTAGGAGCTCCTAGTACCAAACCGTGGAGATGGCCACCATGCCCTGGCTGCTCTCCACTCCCCTGCTTCTGGGACAGCTCCCCTAGCCCCATCATTCCAGGGGTGGGACTCCCTGAGGGGACACTGTTCAGGTGAGCAGGAGGACAGTGTGCTCTCTGGAGTCACACATACTTGAGTTCAAATCTCACCTCTGCCATGGACTTGCTGCGTGACCTAACCTCTCTCAGCCTCAGTTTCCTCAACTGTAAAATGTGGACAATAATAGTTCGATAGCGTTGGAGATTTAATGAGATAAAGCATGTGACAAGCTTAATGCAGGATTTGAGCATACTCAGTGTTCAAACACAGCAGCTAGTATTACTATTTTATTATTATTGCTATTAGACACTCTTTCTGGGAGTTCAGACTCTTGACTGCCTGTGCCTTCCCTGGAGAGGCAGGGTTGCTTATTCTCAGCTTTCTCTTTCTCTTTCACAAAGCAGCCCTGGTTCCAAGGGAGCAAGACACGCAAAGTCAACAGGCCCATCTCAGAATCCAGCCAAAAAGACAAAGTACTCCCTTCTCTTGAAAATCTGGAAATTCAGACTGGAAGTGCCTGGGAATACATCTCCTAACCCCTAGTTCGAGGAGTTTAATCCCTCACCCCTTTTCTTTTGGCAATGGAATATTTTCTTCATATAAAACCTTAAGAGAGTGGTTCTCAACTGAGATTGATTTTGCCCCCCAGAAGACATTTGGCAATGTCTGCTGACATTTTGGGGGTGACTACTGGCATCTAGCAGGTAGAGGCTGGGGATGCCGCTAAACATCCTACAGTGCACAGGACAGCCCCCACATCAAAGAATCACTCAGCCCAAAACGTCAACAGTGCTGAGGCTGAGAAGCCCTGACTTAGGATGAAGTATGAACAAATGGAGTAGATAAAAGGCGATGCTTCTCTGGTTGGGAGAGTTGGGGTGGGGTGGGGGGCAGAGAGCCAAGTGTCCAGCTGGCCCCTACCTACAGATCTAATGCATGCCCCTGGCTTCTAGCGCTAAACCATCTTGGTTTTTTAAATTATTATTATTATTATTTATCAACTTCTGGAATAGTCTACTGCTTACTGTTTACTTACTCGTCCTTTAAGTAATTCATTCACACATTTATTGAGTGCCTGCTGCATGCCAGGCCCTGTAGTAAGCTCCAGTGTTTATGAATTCATTGCATGGAACTTATACACTATATTTCATAACGTCGTCATCATTGACTGATGTGTGCAGTTCCTATTGGGGATAACATCAGTGACAACAACATCAGTGACAACAAACACTCCCCGTGTGCCCAAAGAATCCTCTTCATGTCACTTTCAAGTAAGTAAAGTCAGGCCAGAAACATCTCTAGGAAAGCGTAAGAAAAACATACATAAACTAGATTGCATGGAAACTGTAGAATGGAAATCTTTTGAGGAAGGGTACTCTGCCGCCTCCAAGTTAGTGAACAAAAGAATCCCCTCACTGTCAGTGGCCGATTCTTGGAACTCACTGGACTGGTGCAGCAGGCTGCTGAGAAGCAAAACTCTGGTGGTGTGATGGGACACTGGACCCCAAGGACCCTGGATAAGCCCCTCAGGCGCAGGTGCCACCTCTATAGCCAGAGCAATAACAGGCTCCAAGCCGGTGTCCTGACATGCAGCCAGTGCTCAGGAAATGCTTATGAAGGAATGAACAAATGGTAGGTAGTCCTAGTGTTCTATCTAAGTTCTACTGCCTGGCTTTTTTCTATTCCAGTCAAAAACTCAGTTAACTGGTAGAGTTGAGGATAAATCTACAATACCAGGGTTGGCAGGGATTTTAGACATATGGTTATTCCCAGCGACCAGCATATCAGGATCCCCTGGGAACCCTTTGACATGTGGGATGCCTATAACCTCTCCCAGAAATGCTGAGTCAGCAGGTGCTAGGGGAACCCAGTATTCCCCTGGTGACTGGAATCCACTGCCTTGGAGAACACTGGGCCAGGGATTCTGAACAAGGAACGCTACAGGTCAGTCCTGTGAACCTCTGTGAATTAGATACAAACTATTTCGTACGTGTGAGAATGTATGATTTTCTTGGGTGGGCGTGTCCATGCTTCTCATCGGATTCTCAAAGGACTGCCAGTTCTTAAAAATGGTTACGAATCACTGACCTGAGCCAAAGCCTCGTGTTTTGCAGCAAGATGAAGGTCCCTAGGCTGTGATTAGGCGACAAAGCTGGGCTGCCCAGATCCTGCACACTGTCTTCTCGCTCACTGCTTCCTTTGGCTTGTAGACACTTGTTGATTTTCTCAATTCCTTCTGGGGAGTCATCCTTAGTCCTTGTCATCCCTGTGACTTGGTTGGAACTAACTCTCTCAGGAGGGAGGCCTACATGTGGCCAATCTGAGACCCAGCTCCTCCTGGCCTCAGCATTATTGAACCTCCTGGTTAAGGATGCAAAGATTGGCCAATGAGAGGCTGCCCTGGGGTTTGCTGGAGAAAAAGGAGCCTTGTTTCTGCTGGGACTGCTAAGCTGATGGAATGGAAGCCCAAGGTTGACTAGGGCTGGCCTGAGAGAGCAGACAGATGGCAGGAGACATTGTTTGGAGCCCTGGATCAAGCTGTGCCTGAAGCCAACTTACCTCGAAATTTTTCCCCAACATAAATACATAAATCTATTCTTTTGCTTAAGCCAGTATGAGTTGGGTTTCCTCTGACTATTACCCATAGGATACCTAATACACCTAGTCTTTCTAATACCACTTATTCCAGAAAATGTGTGAGCTTCAAAAACATTCTGTGAACCAAATGCTCTTTCTCCTTCAAGGCCAGCTTCCCACACTCCCTTCCTTCTCCCTTTCTCATTTTGTCCACACTGTTTACTGAGGTTTGCTTCTGCCAAGTTGGCAAGAAGCCCCTCACTGGTGCCTGACAAAAGTTCCAGCCACCCCTCCACAAAGTGTGCAAGATAGTTTCCACAGCAGCCTGGGGGGGGGGGGTGGGGCAGGAGCCATGAAAACCCACTTCTTTCCTGCACATGTTCTCAGTAATGACTTCCACTCACAACATGCTGCAAAATAACAGCCGCCAAATAAAACATGCGAGATTGGGGAGCGTCTAAACACAGGGAGTGCAGGTGTTTCAACCTGCTTTTATCCCTTACACTCTAAACATGCGGGCCCCCCCCCCAACACCCCAGTATTTGCAAGGCCCAACAGCAACACCCAAACACGGTTGTCACTGCAGCTGGCGGTTGACAGTGCCTCTTGGATGCCAACGTCAGTAGAAAGGAAGCCAGTTCAGAAATCCCTGATAATTGATGCTGCTTCATAAACAAACAAGCCCCAACTGAAAGACTTTTAACCCAGCATATCAAGACTGCTTGTCGTCATTCAAGGGAATGGCTTGTGAAAGGCTGGCAAGATCAGAAGCACAAGGACACCAAATTGGTACTGGAAACGCGTCGCTGGGGAAAGCCTCACTGGAGAGGAGCTGTGCTTCCACACTAGAAGATTCTGATTACCCAGGCTCATGGCACCACAATGTGAGGGCCCAGTGACACGGTGGCATGGACGAGCCAAGCATCTCTGCTGAGACATGCTGCCCCATGCACGTCCCCACCCTTGGCTTTTTGTTTTCTGCTTCTCTTACAACAACACAGCAAGGAAAGGAGAATGGTGAAAGCACGGAAAACTCGGAGCAGGGCGTGTGCTGGGCAGAGACCCTTCCGGTGTGTGCGGGTGTGGGGTGCTTGGACTGACTAGGGTAGGGACCTGTCTTTGGGATTCTAGAATTTCAGGCTGGTAGATGCCTCAGAAGAAGAGCCCTGGTGGTGCAACAGTTAAGTGCTCAGCTGTTAACCTGAAAGATTGATGGTTCGAACCCACCCAGTGGCTCCAGAGGAGAAAGACCTGGCAATCTGCTCCCGTATAGATTAAAAAAAAAAAAAAAAAAAAAACTCCTGCTGTCGAGTCAGTTGCAACTCATACAGCCTAGGAAACCCTGTGGGGCAGTTTTACTCTATCATATGAGGTCACTATGAGTTGGAATCGACTCGAGGGCACCTAACAACAGATGCCTCCAAAGGGGAGGTGGAAGTTACCTTTGAAGGCCCCTAATGCCTTGGTAGGAGCCCTGGTGGCACAGTGGCTAAGAGCTGTGGCTGCTAACCAAAAGGTCTGTGGTTCGAATCCACCAGCCACTCCTTGGAAACCTGATGGGGACAGTTCTACTCTGTCCTATAGGGTCGCTATAAGTTGGAATTGACTAGACGGCAACTGGTATAATGCCTCAGTAATCAAACTGGGGTCCCTGGACCAGCAGCAGCGTATCTCTAGCCCCACTGCAGACCACTGAACTGGAATCTATGTTTTAACAAGATCCATGGTGATTTGTATGCACATTAAAGTGGGACAAGCGCTGCTTTGATCCAGTGTTTCTCAGATTTATCTGATGTTAAGAATTATCTGGAAGACTTGTCTAGCATGCAGATTCCAGGCACCCTCCCAGAGCTAATGAAGCAAAACTTCCTGGGGAAGGGCTGCATTTTTAAATCAGCAGCCCAGGTAATTCTTACACTCAGGCAGGTATGGGAACCATGGCTCTATCTAATCCAGCGGTTCTCACCCTTGGCTACACAACTGTAACCATCTAGGGCATTTTAAGGTAGCCCTGGTGGCACAAACTGTTAAGTGCTTGGCTAGTAACTGAAAGCACTAGGGCTTCCATGAGTCAGAACTGTTTTTTCAGTTTTGGGGAGCTTGAAGAATACTGAGGCCTGGGTCCCACTCCAAAAAATTCTGATTTAATTGGTCCAGGTGTACCCTCAGAAAGGAGATTTTTAAAAGCTCCTCAAGTGATTGTAATATATAGCCAGGGTTGAAAACCACTGCTCTGATCCAAATCTGCTCAGTGTATAATATGGGGAAACCGAGTCCCAGAGAGGCAAGGGGCTCACACTGTGTCACTGAGGGCACTGGTGTCAGATACCCAACAACAGCTGGGATCTCCTGACCCTCCTTCATCATGCCCTGGCTGGCCACACTGCCTGAGGCACTGTTTGGAGAGCAAAGGCAGCCTCACTAGAAATGGAGGGACAGAATTCTCTCCAGGCCCATGGCTAGATGTGGTAATCTTGAAAGACAGGATATACAATCACTGGCTATAATATGGTATTCAGACCTGCCCAGGGGCAGGGGCCTGCCCTTGTTGGCCTCTTTATTTTAACCAATAAGCCATCACAATATGCAAAATCCTATACAAAACACTACACTCACTCCTCACTTATTGACATGGTTAGGTTCCAAAGACCAGGTCTTTACGTGAAAATTGGCATTATGCAAAAATGGAGGATGACCACATCAGATCACAAAATGGATGACCATATCATTACACAACTGCCAAACCACTGAGAATCATGGCTCAGCAAAGCTGACATATAACCTTAACCAACACAGCCAGCGTTACTCTCACCTCGCACCCTGGCATTTGTTATTGCCAGACATATGTCATTAATGTGCAAAATAGTCAGATAGCAGATTGTAAATGAGAAATGACAGATAACAAGACAGTCGATACATGAGGAGTAGGTGTATAACATAGTTACTAGACATTATGGCAAAGGCAGAAGGAGGGAGTTCTCTGGCATTGTAAGAATAAACTTACAATCTAATGAGGTTGTGAATATACATACATGTATACAAATAAGTGGGTGTACAAAAAATATAAATCATATGTTAATACTAATTTTACATGAACTATAATGCCGGCGCTATACAAATTCTTGTGGAACATAGAAGAGGAGGAAATACTTCCAAACTTATTTTATGAGGCAGATTTTCCCTGATACCAAAAGCCAGACAAAGAACAGGCCAATATCATGAACACAGTTGCAAAAATCTGCAATAAAATATTAAAACAAAAAAAAAAGAAAAGAAGATCAAACCCATTACCGTGGAGTCGATTCCAACTCATAGCAACCCTATAGGATGGAGTAGAACTGCCCTATATGGTTTCCAAGGAGTGTCTGGTGGATTCGAACTGCCAACATTTTGGTTAGCAGCTGTAGCTCTTAACCACTACACCACCAGGGTCTCCCAATAAAATATTAGTGAACAAAAAATCAAATTCACAAAAAAGACCAGATTTACTAGTCTGATACAGACTGAAGGAACCTCAAGACTATGGTCCTAAGACATCCTTCTGACCTGGAACTGAAGCCATTCCTAGAGACCTTCTCCCAGCCAAACAATAGACAACCCCATAAGATAAACTATAACACCCTAGAGGAGTGTACTCCTTAGAATGATCAATTACACAAGATCAAAAGGGCAATATCTGCCCAAAAGCAAATATGAGAAGGCAGGAAGATACAGAAAATTATGACAAAAGGAAAAGGGGAACCCAGGGAGGAAATAGGGAGAGTGTTGACTCATTATAGGGAATGAAACCAAGGTCATGAAACACTTTATGTACAAACTATCAAATGGGAAACTAATTTGAACTAATTTGCTGTGTAAACTTTCACCTAATGCACAATAAAAAAAAAAAGAAGAAGAAGAAATTGAACTTAAAAAAACAATAAAATCTTAGTAAATGAATCCAGCAATACATAAAAAGAATAACACATTGAAGCCAAGTGGGTTTTATCTTGGGAATGCAAAATTGGTTCAATATTTGAAAATCAGTCAGTGTAATCCACCATATTAATAGTCTAAAGAAGAAAAAACAGATAAACATATCAATTGATGCAGAAAAGCATTTGATAAAATTTTATATCAATTCTTGATAAAAACTCTCAGAAAACTAGATAGAGGGGAATGTCCTCAACCTGATAAAAGACATCTACAAAAAAAACAATAGCTAACATCATACATAATAGTAAAAGATGGAATGCTTTTTTCCTAAGATTAGGAATAAGACAAGGATGTCTGCTCTTGCCACTTCTAGTCAACATCATACTGGAAGTCCTGGATAATGCAATAATGCAGAAAAAGAAATAACAGGCACAGACTGAAAAAAGAGGAAATAAAAGTGTCTTTATGTGCAGATGACAAGACTGTCTAAATATAAAGTTCCAAAAATCTTCAAAAAAGCTACTACAACTAATAAGTGAGTTTAGCCAAGTCACAAGATATAAAACTATTATATCAAAGAAAAAATTTCTACTTTATAATTGTTTATTTTCCAATAAACACTTGGAAATTAAAATGCATGAAAGTATTAGAAGTATTTTAAAAGAATCAAAAATATTAAAAAAAAAACAAAAACCCACTGCCGTCAACTCCTAGCAACCCTATAGGACAGTAGAACTGCCCCACAGGGTTCCTAAGGCTGTAAATTTTTATAGAAGCTGACTGCCACATCTTTCTCCTGCAGAGCAGCTGGTAGGTTTGCACTGCTGACCTTTTGGATACCAGTCAAGCACTTTAACCATTGCACCACCAGGGCTCCATGTTTATTAAATAAATAAATCTGACAAAATATTAGCAAGATCTATATGCTGAAAACTACAAAACACTATCAAAGAATTCAAAGAAGACTTAAATAAATGGAGAGCTATACCATGTTCATGGACTAGGCAACTCAATAATGTTAAAAATGTAAACCCTCCCCCAAACAGATCTCTAGATTCAATGCCAAAACCTGTTCCCATTGAGTCAATTCCAACTCATAGCAATTCCAATCAAAATCCCAGCAAGATTTTTTTTTTTTAAAGGTTCTATAAAAGCTAATTGTAAATTTTATACGGAAAGGAACTGGAATAGCTAAAACAATGTGGAAAAGAAGAATCAGTTGATTTCAAGATTTTCTCCAATGCTACAGTAATCAAGGCAGTGTAGATGGTGGTAAGAGGATAGACACATGATCAAAGGAACAGAATAGAGACCAGAAATAGACTCATACAAATATGGTCAAATGATTTTCAATAAAGGTGCCAAGGCAATTCAATGGAGGAAGAATGATATCTTCAACCAATAGTGCTGGAATAATTAGACAACTATATGCAAAATCATTATCATCATCTTGAACTATACTTCACACCGTATACAAAATTTAACTCAAAATGGATCATAGAACTAAATGTAAAACCTAAAACTATTAAACTCTAGAAGAAAGTCTTTGTGATCTTGGGTTAAAAGATTTCCTAGATATGATACCAAAATCATGATCCATAAAAGAAAAAAATTGATAAATTAGACTTCATTAAAAGTCTAACAATTAATTTAAAACATCTGCTCTTCAAAAGACATTATTAGAAGGAAAGCAAGCCACAGATTGGTAGAAGTTATCTGCAATGCTCATATCTAATAAAGGATTTGTATCTAGAATACACAAATAATAAGAAATATGTAGAAAATGCACAACAAATTATATGCACAAGGAGACACAAATAGATCTCTTACTACCTTAGACTTCCCAAATTTGATATTCAGATAGGGAAAGTTTGATATAGGAAAATAGTTTTCTGAAATACGTTCAAACTGCCTCCTTTTTCCCCAGTCTTTTCAGATCCTGGAGAACTATGCTGAGCCATTTGTCTGGAGCCTGGCTGGAAGGCAGTGCCACTCTCTGGGCTTGAGACAAAGACTTGGTCTCTGCAACTCAGAGCCCCTTCCCGGGACTGAAATACACACCCAGAATGCTCTGCAGCAGACTCTCTGGCTGTGGTATAATCATGGGGGTCTTCTCTCAAGTGGGATTTTGTAATGACTGTAGCACAGAGGTTAAGAACTTGGCTGCAGTTTGAATCCACCAGCCACTCCTTGAAACCCTATGGGGCAGTTCTATTCTGTCCTATAGCGTCGCTATGAGTTGGAATTGACTCAACGGCAGTGGGTTTGGTTTTTTGGTTTTTTTTGATTTGGCCCCTGAAGCAGGGAACCAGAGAGAAAGAAAAACTACCAGGAAAAATGTACAATTACAGCACTGATTAATACTTAGAACTGTCTGCTTATCTTTGACTAAAGTTGTTGTCCATGATATCAGAGAGGAGAGGCAACATACACGCTGTTGCCAAATTAGCCTTCCTACAATTATAACCTATGGGATGTACATATAGCACAAAGCAGGAGTAACCAGCTTTTATAGAGTTGTCAGGACAAGACCTCCATGTGATCTAAAGGTAGAGGAAGCATACGAGTTTAGAGATGACTGCATTTGGGGATGGCAGTGAAGAATGGGGAGGTTGTTAGAGAAAGCTAATCTGAATGAAAAGTGAAACCGAGCATAGAATGGGAGGAATAAAGGCAGTTTTGGAGAGACTGGACTGCAGGTGCTAGTGAAGTATGCCTAAAAAAAACCATTGCCATCAAGTTGATTTCAACACTTGGTGGCCCCACGTGTTAGAGAGTAGAATGGCTCCATAGGGTTTTCTTGTATGCTGAGCAAATTATCCAGCATATAACTTGATGGCAATGGGTTTGTTTTTTGTTTTTTGTTTTTTTTAATAATCCGAGAAGCTGGACTATACGAAGAAGAACGGGGCATCAGGATTGGAGGAAGACTTGTTAACAACCTGAATTATGCAGATGACACAACCTTCCTTGCTGAAAGTGAAGAGGACTTGAAGTACTTACTGATGAAGACCAAAGACCACAGCCTTCAGCATGGATTACACTTCAACATAAAGAAAACAGAAATCCTCACAACTGGACCAATAAGCAACATCATGATACTTGGAGAAAAGATTGAAGCTGGCAAGGCTTTCATTTTACTTGGATCCACAATCAACTCCCAAGGAAGCAGCAGTCAAGAAATCAAAAGAAGCATTGCACTGGGCAAATCTGCTGCAAAAGACCTCTTTAAAGTATTGGAAAGCAAAGATGTCACCTTGAAGACTAAGGTGCGCTTGACCAAAGCCATGGTATTTTCAATCATATCATATGCATGCGAAACCTGGACAATGAATAGGGAGGACCAAAGAAGAATCGATGCCTTTGAATTGTGGTGTTGTTGAAGAATAGTGAATATACCATGGACTGTCAAAAGAATAAACAAATCTGTCTTGGAAGAAGTACAACCAGAATGCTCCTTAGAAAGAAGGATAACGAGACTATGTCTTAGATACTTTGGACATGTTGTCAGGAGGGATCAGTCCCTGGAGAAGAACATCATGCTTGGTAAAGTACAGGGTCAGTGACAAAGAGGAAGACCCTCAATGAGATGGATTGACACAATGGCTGCAACAGTGGGCTCAAGCATAACAACGATTGTGAGGATGGCGCAAGACCAGGCAGTGTTTTGTTCTGTGGTACATAGGGTGGCTATGAGTCAGAACTGACTTGACGGCACCTAAGAACAACAACATAGAGTTTTCTTGGCTGTAATCTTTATGGAAGTGGATCACCAGACCTTTTCTTCCATAGCATTGCTGGGTGACCTCTAGGTTAGTAGCTGAGAGCAAACTGCTTGCGCCACCCAGGGACCCTTGAAGTATGCCTACCCCTTGCCATTGAGTCGATTCTGACTCATAGTGACCCCACAGGACAGAGTAGAACTGCCCAACAGGGTTTCCAAGGAGCAGCTGGTAGATCAAACTGCCAACCTTTTGGTTAGCAGCTGAACTCTTAACCACTGTGCACCAGGGCACCAAAGTATGCCGAGACTACCAAAAAAAGTAAAGGTCCCACTTGTGGGGGTCTGTTTAATTAGGTTACCTGCAGAAGGATTCACACCTCCAACTATACTAGGTGTAAGCTCTCTGAGCACAGGAGCTGGACTGTCCTGTGAAGGCTGTATCCCTTATGCCTGGCAGATGGTAAGTGATGGGCGAATGTGGATGAGTAAGTGAGGGAACCAGCTGTGACATCACAGGAGACCTAGTTCCCTCTCCCAGAGAAGTGTCCTATCAAGTGAATGGGATCGGCTCCCAGGTCCTCCTGACAGGTGTCATGAACAGCAGGCACAGGTTGCAAAGGTTCCCATAACCACAGTTATAAAAGATTATGCACGAGAGATGTGGGGGAGAAAGCAGTGCTAGACAGGGTTTGGACACAGAGCCTGCCTGAAGCTTGGAAAAGACCCTGACCAGACTTTTAAAAAATTTATTATATCTATTTTCTACCCTGACAGGAGTACATTTGAAAAATAAAGGTGTCTCAGTCATCTGGTGCTGCTCTAACAAGAATACCATAAGTGGATGGCTTTACAAAGAGAAATTTATTGTCTTCACAGTCCAGTAGGCTACAAGTCCAAATTCAGGGCATCAGCTCCAGGAAAAGTCTCTGTCTCTCCATCGGCTCTGGAGAAAGGTCCTTGTGATGCCTCAGTCTTTCCTTTGGTCTGGGAGCTTCTCTGCGCAGGACCCTCAGGTCCAAAGGATGCTCTCTGCTCCCGGCATTGCTCTCTTGGTGGTATGAGGTTCCCATGTGTCTCTGCTCACTTCTCTCTTTTATATCTCAAAAGAGGTTGCATTAAGACACTAATCTTGTCAACCTCATAAGTTATAACCTCATCACAGTGATAGAATTTATAACACATGAGGAGATCACACATAATCTCATCATAGTGGCAGAGTTTACAACACATAAGGAAATCACATCAGATAACACAATCATACAATACTGAGAATCATGACCTAGCCAAGTTGCTGCACACATTTTTTGGGGGACACAATTCAATCCATGACAAAAGGCCAGACATCTCAACCTTCTTCTAAAACTCCATGTATAAAGTCTCCTGCCCTCAGGGAGCAGCTGCAGCGTCAGTTCACTTCCTGCTCCGACTCCTTTAAATAAAAAAGAGGCTCCCCCAACTTCCAGGCAACATGGTACTATAGCAACACGCTGTCCCTCCACAGCAAAGATCAGAAAAACTAAGTCAAACAGAGTCACATGTCAATCCTGAAACCCTAAGCATCAAATGAAGAGATAAAGAACTCAGTAAAGCACCAAATGGAATAAGAAACTGACCAAGAACAGAGAGCGAGGAGAGACACGTGCAGCATGGCTCCGCCATCTTGGACTTCTATCAGAGATCAGCAAACAGGGGGTATGAGAAAGCAACTTCACAGAGCTTCCAGCAGGAGACAGACCAACTGGTAACCAGCAATATAGGCTTTCCAGCCCCCCACCCTTCTTCACCCCCACTTAGCCTCCTCTGCTTCCTGCAGCCACAGTCTCCCAGCCAGGAAGCACCAGCTTCACCCCAGTGTTGTTTGGATTCTGTCTGCCCGCACTGGCCAGATCCCTGAGTGCCTTTTGCTGGCTGCTGGTATTGCTTTTTTCTGCTTCTTTAGATTTCCTCCTTACCTCTCACCACCTCCCCCTCCTTTCTCTCAAATACCTGGCTCCGTACACCATCTTTGCTTCTTCCTGAAAGGATGAGAAACACCACTTGACTGTGAAACTGCTTCCCGGCCCAGCCACCATGCTGGCGGGACCCCCAGGGCTTTTTTTGTTTGTTTGTTTGCCCTAATTTTTTCTGTTTTGATTTGCTTATTTGTTTTCTTTTTCTTTTCTCGATATGGGAGCCCCCTCTAGCTGGGCAGTACTGCACAGCTTGGAAGCTACTCCCTTACTCTGCGCAGATGCACAGGGACATCCCTGGGGGCATTTGTTTTTTCTTGTTTTTTTTTTCTTTGTTTTGTTTTCTTCTCTCTCTTATTCCCTTTTTATGTTTCTTCATTTCCAGCTTCTTGATTTATGCATTTTTTTCTTTTACCCTTTTTCTTTTTCATTTTTGTTTTTCCTCATTTCTCAGTCTCTCATCTCTCTGCTCCAATAGCAAGCTCCCTTAGCAGTCTTTTTTATTTGTATGTATGTTTTCGACTCCTGTTCCTCTCTCCTCTCTCCTCTTTCCCATACCCCATCTTAGCTCCACACATCACAAACTACCCCCTCTTTCCTGCCTACCTGCACCATGCACTGAACATCACACTCCCAAGCAGCATGGGCACGGCCTACTGGAACCTGCCCTGCACTGATTCCCGGTCTGCACTGTCAGCCCTGGTACGTGCCACCAACAACCCATCCCAGCAACTCCCTTTCAGCGACCTGCCCTGCTGTACCATACCTGAATGACTGACCCTGCCCATTGGAGAAGGAGGTGAAAAGTATCATGCCTACAGACGAGCAAACAAAAAAGAATGTACAGCCCACCTGCTCAGACATAACCAAATAAAACAAAAAATCAGGACAAAACCAACAAATCTACAATCAATAAACAGGAAAATAATGACTGAATGCCCTGAAGACAGCAGACAATATCAAAACATTTACAAAAACAGGACAGGATGGTTCCAGTAGGCGTCCAAAATAAAACAGATAACCTTCCAGTAGAAGAAAAGGCACTAGACCTAACTGATACGGAATTCAAATCTCTAATATTCAGAATTATCCAAGAGTTGAAGCAAAAAGCAGACAAAAATGAGGGAAAAAAATAGACAAATTCATGGAAAATACACAAAAAATGGAATAATTCAAGAAAATAATAATACAGGAACAAATGCTAAAATAAATTCACAACTAGAAATCTACAAAAACAACAATTAGAAATCAAAAAGATAAACAACAAGATTTCAGAAGGGCTGAGGAGCAGGTTTGAAATGATGGAAGATAGGATCAATGAAATTGAAGACAAACACTCGGCTGAAACTCTGTTTGAGGAAAAATCAGAAAAAAGAACAAAGAAAAATGAAGAAACCCTGAGAATTATGTGGGATACAATCAAAAGCAAAAATCTGTGAGTGACTGGAGTTCCAGAACAGGGAGAAAACAGAAAACAGAGAGGATCATTGTAGGATTGCTGACTGAAAACTTGCCCAATATCATGAAAGATGAAAAGCTGACCATCCAAGAAGCTCAACGAACCCCATATAGGATAGGCCCCAAAAGAAAATCACCAAGGCATATCATAATCACACTCGCCAAAACCAAAGACAAACAAAGAATCCTGAGAGCAGCTCGAGAAAAACAAAAAGTCACATACAGAGGAGAAACAATAAGACTAAGCTCGGATTATTCAGCAGAAACCATGCAGGCAAGAAGGCAATGGGATGACATATATAAAACCTTGAAAGAAAAAAATTGCCAGCCAAGAATAATATATTCTGCAAAACTCTCATTCAAATATGATGGTGAAATTAGGTCATTTCCAGATAAACAGAAATTAAGGGACGATGTAAAAACCAAACCAAACTTACAGGACTTATTAAAGCGAGGCTTTGATCTGAGAACAAACAACATCAGACCACAGGCTGAATATAGGTCACAGGATTGTACTAGCCAGATATCAACCTAGAAAATGAACTCTTAGGCACTGTGCATAACCAAAAGAATTACAACAGGGAACCAGAGAGGTTAATCTGTAAATGACAACAGCATCAGAACAATAAAAGAGGGAATAAACGGTGTAGGTACAGAAACTTCTAATGGAGAGGAAGGCAAGACAATACCAAGTAATAATAAACTGGTTCAAATCTAGGAAGATAAGGGTAAATTTCAAGGTAACCACAAAGAAAGTTAACAAACCTACTCATCAAAATAAAGAAGAAAAACATAAAGTCTCAGTAAAAACAAAACCTACAAAAACAAAAGAAATGAAAAAAATCCACAAACAAAAGGAACTCAGCACAGGAGAATAAGAGAAACAAAGAAAACATCAGCACCACAAAAAAAAAAAAAGCACTACAAAATGCAATCCCACTCCTAGAAATATATCCTAGAGAAATAAGAGCCATCACATGAATAGATGTGCACACCCATATTTACTGCAGCACCGTTCACAACAGCAAAAAGATGGAAACAACCTAGATGCCCATCAACAGATGAATGGATAAACAAACTATGGTATATACACACAATGGAGTATTATGCAAAGATAAGAATGATGAATCTGTGAAGCATCTCATAACATGGATGAAACTGGAGGACACTATGCTGAGTGAAATAAGTCAATCACAAAAGGACAAATATTATATGAGACCTCTATGGTAAAAACTCATGTAAAAGTTTACACACAAAAAGAAACAATCTTTGTTGGTTATGAGGGATCGGGGGGGAACTAAATAGACAATAGATAAGTGGTAACTTTGGTGAAGGATAAGACAGTACACAATACTGGGGAAGCCAGCATAATTTGTACAAGGAAAGGTCATGGAAGCTCCATAGACACTTCCAAACTCCGTGAGGGACTGAATTGCTGGGCGGAGGGCTGTGGGGACCATGGGCTCAGGGAACATCTAGCTCAATTGCCATAACACAGTTTACAAAGGAAATGTTCTACATTCTACCTTGGTGAGTAGCATCTGGGGTCTTAAGAGCCTGTGAGCAGCCATCTAAGATACTCCACTGGTCTCACCTCTTCGGGAGCAAGGGAGAATGAAGAAAACAAGATACAAGGAAAAGATGATTCCAAAGGACTAATGGACCACAGCTACCACGGCCTCTACCAGACTGAGTCCAATACAGCTAGATGATGCCTGGCTACCACCACTGACTGCTGTGACCAGGATCACAGTAGAGGGTCCTGGACAGAGCTGGAAAAGGATGTAGAACAAAATTCTAACTCACAAAAAAAAAGATCAGATTTACTGGCCTAACAGACTGGAGAAACCCCAAGAGTATGCCCCTGGACACCCTTTTAGCTCAGTGGTGAAGTCGCTCTCGAAGTCTACTGTTCAGATGGGGATTGGACAGCCTCATAAAACAAAACGGGACTGATGAGGCACAGCAGTCAAGGGACAAGGACTAGAAAGCAGGAGGGGACAGGAAAGCTGGTGATAGGGAACCCAAGGTTGAGAAGGGACAGTGTTGACATGTCGTGGGATTGTCATAGGGCAATATGTGTACTGTTTAATGAGAAACTATTTGTTCTGCAAACCTTCATCTAAGGTACAAAAAAAAAAAAAAAAGAATTATCTATGTGAGATCAAATTGACAACAGCAACTCAAAATGTTTGATGGGAAGTCTAGGGGACAGTGAGTTGAAGATAATGGTGATGGAATAATTTGGAAAAGGATAGCAGCACAACTGGAAGAATGTAATCGATGTCACTGAATTGTACATGTAGAAACTTTTGAAATGTTGTAACTTTGGCTACATATATTTTCACCAAAGAAAAGGTCCTCCAAGGTTGAGAAGGGAGAGTGCTGACATGTCGTGCGGTTGTTAACCATTGTCATAAAATAATATGTGTACTGACTGTTTAATGAGAAAGTATTTGTTCTGTAAACCTTCATCTAAAGTACAATAAAAAATAAAAATAAAAAACAAAGCTCCCGCTGGCCATTTCTTATATAAAAGTGTGCATAATTGATAGTGGCAAATCTACCCAGCTACGTCTAAAATCTCTCCAGGGGCAAGAAAAACACTCTCTATCACTGTCATTAACTACTAAATTAGCAAGCACTCCTGGCAGTTTACAACTGCCACACAAAATGCATCAAGTCTGGTTTAAGAAGAATGACCCAGGGATCAAAGTCCTGCATAATCGGCCTCCATTTTAAAGGCATCTTAAAATTTCTGCCTCCCTCACCACTGGAAGAAAGAGAATAATCCCCTTTGCACACTGCCACCCAAGCAAGCACCAGATAATAATGAAATGCAAATCATCAGAAGTCTGGAAGTTCTGCAAACTTTTCCCAAAGAGAAAAGTAGAAGAATCTAAGGCCCAAATGGCAGTAGACAAAGCAGAAGGCCAGCCAAAAGTTGAGAAGCATATCTCTTCCAGGTGCATTCAAGAGATTGAGGTCCAGCCGTGGGGTGAGGGAAGCAGGAGAGGGATCCAGTCAAGACAGGAGGTGTGGAGGAGAACTTTCCTGTCAGGCCTTCCCCAATGGAAGTTGTTTGCAAGCATGTCAAGGCATGTGCAAGAAAGTAGGCTTTGGATCAGCAAACAGTGTCTGTGTATGAGGTGCCATGTCCTAGGACCAGGAAGCCAAGCTAACAAGATAGAAAACCTGTTCTGAGTTCTCAGCAGCTCCCATCACTTTTGCAGGGCTTTGAACTGGTTTAAATTGTTAAAATGTAGATTCTGAGTCAGTCTGATTCCCAGGTGATTCTTACGTGTAATAAATTTTGAGAACCACTGCTCTCCTAGTGGTTCTCAGAACTGGTCCCTACTCCCTAACCAGCAGCATTATCATCACCTGGTACCTCGTTAGAAATGCAAATTCTTAGCAGGGGTGTGAACCAGACCAAACTGGTTGGAAGCCCTGCTTTTAAGTATCTTAACAACGGACGTTTTCATGTCTTCAAGTCTATTTCCAGTGACTGTTCAGACTTTTTAAAAAAAAAATTTTTTAAGATCAAGTGCCTGCTTTTTTTGTTCTATTTGATTAGCACAATTTGGTCACAATAAATGTGGTCCTTTATAGCCTAGGGTGAATTCGGACGTTCACAGCTGAGTGGAAATAACACTTTGTTCAGACTACTATTTTGGTACCCCAACAAAACTCTTATGCATTTCTTAAAACTGAAATAGGGGTGGGTTCAGGAACTTTTCATTTGGGGGATCCTCTCTTGAGGCAGAGATAGTTTCCAAAAGGAAGACCTGATTCAAGGAGATTGGGGGAGTGTATTGCAGAATTCAGAGACTTGCTTCATAATTTGTGAACATAATCACAACAAATAAATCACGACACGAAAGTCTGTTCAAGACATAGTGTTAATAGAAAAAAATCAGGTTGTAAATCAGGTGATACTATATAATTCCATTTTAAAAATGTATAGGGAAAAAAGAAGTCTGGAATGTTAAGAATGATTGTTCCTGGGTGGCGGAATTATGGGTGATTCTTACTTTCTCTTTTTAGATCCACCATATTTTCAAAGCTTTTTACAATGTATTATATGACTTTATAAGGACAGATAAAACTGGAGTTCTTTTTTAAAAGCCAACTTCCATTAACATGAGAATCTGGAAGAAAAAAATATTTTCTGTGCATCACTAGCAACAGCCCAGCCTTATCTGAATCAGGAACAGGCTCCAAGGAGGAGGAAGGGCAGGTGCGGTTGATGGAGGTGGTGTTACGAAGTAGTGGCAGAAGAACCAGACCTTTACAGTGATGGGGTGGGTTTAGAGTTCATAGAGTATGTGCTCTCATATGGCCCTCACACAGTGGTCTGCTGGTAAGCCAGCACCTGGGGTGGGGGTGGGAGTGGGGCAGCCCTGATTTGCAGCATCTGCCGATTCCCATGGTGTAAATACTCCCAACATGGCTGATTTCAAGTTGCCAACATGACGTCATTGGATGTGGAGTTGGGAAGAGATGCACACAATGAGATCTCAAGAGCTGGCGCAAGCCGGTTCCATCATGCCCCTGCCACAGCAGCAGAGAAGGGACTACTGTTCCCATTTTATGGACAAAGGTATTGGTCTCCAGGAGTCACTATCTATCAAGTACTTGTGTTTTAAGTCAGGCACTGTAAGGGTATAGTTTTAATTAATCCTCACAATACCCCTATAAGATATGGGGATTATTAGTATGCTTATTTTTCAGATGAGGAAACAAACAGGGTCACAGAAAGATTAGGTATTTGCCTAAGGTTATACAGCTAATCTGTGGCACAGACTTGAACTCAGGACCATCTGCTCTTGAATCTGTGGCCTTAGCCACCTTGCTATGCTGTTTCTCTCCATCACAGAGATCATTACGGACTGAGTGACTGCGTGTGGTAGGCTGTGTTGTTTGTTTTGAGCCATCACCAGATACACAAGATGCGGAAGAGACATTTTTTTGGGGGGGGTGGGCTGGGCTGGAAGGAGAGTAGATCCTTCAGAACACAATGGGTTGAGCAGGACCCCAGGAAGAACCAAGACATGAGGGGCTCAGCCTGGAAGCCCCCTGGTCTGCTCCACTCTGGCATTTGGAGATAAAGAATAAGGACCTGTAAGCTGTTGGCCTCTTCCAGTTTCAGAGCTGGCAGTACCCCTACCTGCCAGGGTTGCATCCTTCTCCTGTATGGAAAACCAGGTGTGAGACCCCACCCAGACCTTGGAAAATGCAGTTGGTAAATGGCCATCTTCATCCTTGGGGTTACACTCTCAACCCAATTCATTTGGTTAATTAGCTGCCATACTGGAAGGATGCTGGAGGAGTGTTAGCAGATCCTGCCCTGAGCCCTCTGGTGTCCAGTGGAAACACTTGCCTGAAGTGTCCTTTAGTGCACTTGACCTACACTCAGAAGACTGTGGTCTGGGGGCCCCAGACTGAGGGGCCCCACTCTCCTTTGCCTCCACCAAGACTTCACTCAGGAACCTGGACCTGGCACCTGGTGGTCACAGCTTTCCCCTGCCATGTGGGTAGGATTACCCTTTCCCCTCATTCTCTGGTGGGTCTTGGGCATGTTGAACCACCCACTGCAAGACTTGTGCCAGGTCATAGCACCACCAGGTCAAGGCCCTCAGCCTTCCTGTGTGGGATGCAGAAATATACTTAAAAAATTTCTGGACAGGCACACCCATGTTCATTGCAGCACTGTTCACAATAGCAGAAAGATGGAAAACAAACTAGGTGCCCATCAGTGGATAAATGGATAAACAAATTATGGTATATCCACACAATGGAATACTACGCAATGATAAAGAGCAACAATAAAGCCATGAAACATAACATGGAGGAATCTGGAGGGCATTATGCTGAGTGAATTTAGTCAGTCACAGAAGGACAAATATTGTATAAGACCACTATTATAAGAACTCAAGAAAAGGTTTAAACACAGAAGAAAACATTCTTTGATGGTTACGAGGGTGGGGAGGGAGAGTGAGGGTTATTTACTAAGTAGATAGTAGCTAAGAATTATCTTAGATGAAGGGAAGGACAGCACACACTACAGGGGAAGTCAGCACAAAGCTAAGAAGTTTCCTGAATACAATCAAACACTTTGAGGGACAGAGTAGCAGGCGCAGGGGTCTGGGGACCATGCTTTCAGGGGACATCTAGGTCAATTGGCATAACAAAGTTTATTAAGAAAATGTTCTGCATCCTACTTTGGTGAGTGGCGTCTGGGGTCTTAAAAGCTTGGAAGCGACCACCTAAGATGCATCAGTTGGCCCCAACCACCTGGAGTAAAGGAGAATGAAGAACACCAAAGACACAAGGAAAGTATTAGCCCAAGAGACAGAAAGGACCACATAAGCCAGAGACTTCATCAGCCTGAGACCAGAAGAACTAGATGGTGCCTGGCTACCACCAATGACTGCCCTGACAGGGAACACAGCAGAGAGTCCCTGATGGAGCAGGAGAAAGGTGGGGTGCAGAACTCAAATTCTAGTAAGAAGACCAGACTTAATGGTCTGAAAGAGACTGGAAGAACCCCAGAAAGCATGGCCTCCAGATTCTCTATCAGCCCAGAACTAAAATAATTTCTGAGGCCAACTCTTCAGACAGGGATTGGACTAGACTATGGGACATAAATTGATACTTGTGAGGAGTGTGCCTCTCAGCTCACGTAGATACAAGAGATTAAATGGGCAGCTTCTGTTCGGAGGTGAGATGGGAAGGCAGAGAGAGTCAGGAGCTGGTTGAATGGACATGAGGAATCACGGGTAGAAAGGGGGAGTGTGCTGTCACAGTATAGGGAGAGCAATTAGGGTCACATAACAATGTATGTATAAACTTTTGTACTGGAGACTAACTTGAAATGTAAACTTCATTTAAACTACAACAATAAACAAATAAAAAAGACACTAAAAAAAAAAAAAAAAAAAATTCTGGCCAGGGCCTTTTCCCAGCTGCTGGCAGGCCCTGTATCCAGACTTTACCCAACATGGCTCTCTCACTCACGTCTCCCACGTGCACACACACCCAGCAAGTCAGTAATCCTTATGGGGCACTTGCCTTGGCAGAACCATGGTGGCTCTTAGTGGCCGCTGGGGCATCCACAGTTATCACTCCCTCATCCCTTGGTGGGAATCCCAGGATGATGTAAACAGTTAACTGCTCAGCTGTTAACCGAAAGCTTGGTGGTTTGAGTCTACCTGGAGGTGCCTCGGAAGAAAGGTCTGGCAATTTACCCTGTGGAGCATAGTTCTACTCTGACACACATGAATCAGAATCCACTGGCTGGCAAACGGTTAGGGTTTTTTTTGTCCCATGGTGGCCCTTCAGCTTTATGTCTGGTTTTGAGAGGACTTGTCTCAATAACCAGATGGTCTTTTCCTGTATGCTCACGAGACAAAGTTCCTGCATGTTTCTGGATCAAGCTATACCCTCCATCCCTTATTTCTAGCATTTGTAGCTACACCAACAATCTGCTTGGCTCAGAGTTTCCTCTGGCAATGGGAACATTGATCAAACTTTGGCAGTACACTTGTGAAGGATTTGTGTGGATGCTGATTAAGATCCATTGGTCAACAACAGCCTCAAAAGAACATCTGGGTAGGTGAACATTTGGTTGGTGCCCTAAGCTGTGGCCGACACAGAGATGCACCACCTGGATCCCCTTCTAGAAAGAACTCGTGGCCCAGCTGCAGGGAGTGTGGTCAACTGACCACCTCCAAGTTTAAGTAACTTCAGCAACAACCTAAGCTTTTTTAAAAACATCTTTACTGAGATATAATTCACATACCTTTAGACTGTACAACTCATTGGTTCTACTTGTGCAGTCATCACCACGATCTAAGTTTAGAACATTTTCACCATCCCAAAAAGAAAACCCTTACCCATTAGCAGTAACTCCTCATTCCCTTCCCTCAGCCCCTGGCAACCACTAACCTACTTTCTGTCTCTATGGATTTGCCTATTCTGGCCATTTCATATGATCAGAATCATACCATATGTAACCTCTTGTGTCTGGCATCTTTCACTCAGCATAGTGTTTCAAGGTTCATCCATGTTGTAGCTTGTATCAGTAATCCATCCCTTTTTGCTGTCAAATAACATTCTATTGTATGGATATACCACATTTTGTTTATCCATTCACCAGCTTATGGACGTTTCAACCTCAGCTTTTGAGCCAAGGTCACACTCCTCTTGGGGCAGCCACCAGCCAATAACTGAGCAAGGCAGTGGTACCAGGGCCTGCCCATTTCTGCCCAAAGGGAGACTCCTTCAATGGTCGACCTTTGTTCTCTAGCTCTTTGCTGGGCTGGCAGAGACCTGGTCAGGCCTGCGCTATGACCTGACAACTCCCTCTGTCCAGTCTTGCCTTGTCTCCTTTTCCTGGCACAGGTATTACTAACCAAGAAACCTTTTGCACTTCTGACTCTGTCTCGGCATCTACTTCCCAGAGAACCCAGCTTGTGACAGATGCCGTGAAAGAACCAAGAGTCTTAAGGTACTCAGTCCCATTTAAATGAAATGTAACTCCCCCTAGTTCCTTGTCTGTCTCCCCACCAGACTGTCAGCTCCTTGAAGACAGGGATGTGGCGCATTACTGAGGCAATACAGGAGAGGGGAATATTTAAGACATGGGCTGGGAGGTCAGAAAGACCTGGATTCCAATTCATCTTTGCCTTCCAACTCACTATGGGACCAGTCATTTTACCCCTTCAAGTTTCTTTTTATGAGGATAAGAAAGAAAAAAAAAGTATCTCACAAAGTACTTATAAGGGTTAAATAAGATAATCCATACCGAGTGCTTGCTATGTTGTTGTTAGGTGCCGTCGAGTCGGTTCCAACTCATAGTGACCCTATGCACAACAGAACGGAATACTGCCCGGTCCTGCACCACCCTCACAATTGCTGTTATGCTTGAGCCCATTGTTGCAGTCACTTGTTAATCCATTTCGTTGAGGGTCTTCCTCTTTTTCCCTGACCCTCTACTTTACCAAGCATGATGTTCTTCTCCAGGGACTGGTCCCTCCAGATAACATGTCCAAAGTACTTGAGACAAAGTCTCACCATCCTTGCTTCTAAGGAGCATTCTTGCTGTACTTCTTCCAAGACAGATTTGTTCGCTCTTCTGGCAGTCCATTGCATATTCAATTTTCTTTGGCAACACCATAATTCAAAGGCATTAATTCTTCTTCAGTCTCCCTTATTCATTGTCCAGATTTCACACGCATATGAGGTGACTGAAAACACCATGGCTTGGATCAGGTACACCTTAGTCCTTAAAGTGACATCTTTGCTTTTTAACACTTTAAAGAGGTCTTTTGCAGCAGATTTGCCCAATGCAATACGTCATTTGATTTCTTGACTGCTGCTTCCATGGGCGCTGATTGTGGATCCAAGTAAAATGAAATCCTTGACAACTTCGATTTTTTTCCCATTTATCATGATGTTGCTTATCGGTCCAGTTGTGAGGATTTTTGTTTTCTTTATGTTGAGGTGTAAGCCATACTGAAGGCTGTGGTCTTTGATCTTCATCAGTAAGTGCTTCAAGTCCTCTTCACTTTCAGCAAGCAAGGCTGTGTCATCTGAATATCAGAGGCTGTTAATGAGTCTTCCTCCAATTCTGATGCCCCGCTCCTCTTCATATAGTCCAGCTTCTCGGATTATTTACTCATCATACAGATTGAATAGGTATGGTAAAAGATACAATCTTGAAGCACACCTTTCCTGACTTTAAACCATGCAGTATCCCCTTGTTCTGTCTGAATGACTGCCTCTTGGTTTATGTACAGGTTCCTCATGAACACAGTTAAGTGTTCTGGAATTCCCATTCTTCCCAATGTTATCCATAATTTGTTATGATCCACACAGTCGAATGCCTTTGCATAGTCAATAAAACACAGGTAAAAATCTTTCTGGTATTCTCTGCTTTCAGCCACGGGCCATCTGTCATCAGCAATGATGTCCCTCCTTCCACATCCTCTTCTGAATCCAGCTTGAATTTCTGGCAGTTCCCTGCCAATGTACAGCTGCAACCACTTTTGAATGATCTTCAGCAAAATTTTACCAGCGTGTGATATTAATGATATTGTTCAATAATTTCCAAATTCTGTTGGATCACCTTTCTTTGGAATGAGTACAAATATGGAACTTTTCCAGCTAGTTGGCCAGGTAGCTGTCTTCCAAATTTCTTGGCATAGATGAGTGAGCACCTCCAGTGCCGCACCCTTTTGTGGAAACATCTCAATTGGTATTCCATCAATTCTTGGAGCATTGTTTTTCGCCAATGTCTTTGGTGCAACTTGGACCTCTTCCTTCAGTACCATTGGTTCTTGATCATATGTTACCTCCTGAAATGGTTGAACGTTGACCAATTCAAGATAAAGTGCTTAGCACAAGATAATAACACAGAGTACCTATGTGGGCCCACATGGCAGGCACTCTTGTAAGACTTGACCTAGATTAGGTCATTTAGTCCTCATCACAACCTTATAAGGCAGGGAATATTATCATCTCCATCATAACAGATAAGGAAACAGAGAGAAGTTTCACAACCTGCCCAAGTTCCCGAGCTAGAAAGGGGTAGAGCCAGGATTCGAACCCAGGTGGCCTGGCTTGGTGTCTGTGTGCACTCCATTGTGAAGCTGCTGAAGGAAGGAAGGAAGTCCTGGTGTTCCACTGTTCAGCACAAACCACAAGCACTGATTTGTGGCTCCGCTTTAGTTCCATGGGGCTGTGCTGCACAGAATCCCAGGTTCAGAGGCAGCTGGAGTCAGTGTCATCCTCCTCCACTTTAAGCACATCATTTAAAAGGGATTTGAGGCAGGAAATGGGGCAGATGCTCTGCCAGGGAGGCCTCTGCCATATGCCTTCACTCTTAGCCTCACTTGCCATCGGGAGGACCCCCTGGGTGCTAGAATTTGCTTCAAGGACCAGAAAGCAGGATGTGCAGGATCTGGATCCTCGTGTCAACTGGGAAATAAGTCACCTTGGAATGGGAAACAGAGGGATGGATAGGTGAATTAATTTCCAGGTTTCCTTTCTCATAGCCAGGCCTCTCCATCAGTGACAAATGCTACACAAAAATCTGTCTCTGGTGAAAAGTTACATAAGCACATTCCAACATTCCTCAGCCTTAGCAGGTCTCTACCCACTGCCACAGTCTCTACCCTTGCTTTTTCCACTATATATTTTTAAGGTGCTGCAAAGAAGACTTTGTGTTAATCCTTTCCACAGCTGGAGCTTTCCTTCCATGAATCTCTCCATTTTCTTGGCTTCCGTTTTAATCCTTTGCTTCCCATTAATCGTCATCATCGTCTCAAATTTCGAATGACACTTATTACATGCCAGGCACTTGTTAGTACAGCATGAGTTGTCTTTAATTATCATAAGAAGCATATGACCCAGGTATTATGATTATACCCATTGCATGGATGAGAAAACTCAGGTCCCCAAGAGGTTAAGTGATACCTCCAAGGCTGGGCACCACTGTGAATTGTGTCTGACCCTAGGACTGCTCTGCTACTTTCCTATAGGTAAAATAATTCTGCTTCATCTCCTGAAGTTGTTAGGCATTTCTGAAGTCTCTGATGAAAACCAGGGAATGAAAAGTGAACAGCGAAGCGATTTAGGAGAAGAGCTAGTAGGGATGGGAGGAGAGGGGAGGCACTGCTTATGCAACCCTCCCCTCAGAAGCTCACTTGACCCTATCTGAGACCCCAAAGGCACCACCTCACCTGTGTCCTCCATCATGAACGGACACCCCAACTTCTCATAAGGGTGGAAGTCACTCCTCAATTTGCCTTACTGAGAACACCATGCATAGCTGCCTCTCAGGGTTAAAGGTAAATAACGTGGATTCCAAAAGACCTTTCACCCTCAATCACAGCTGCCTTGCCTGAAGAATTCACCACCACGTTTGTTAAACCCACACTTTAATTACTCCAAAATTATGTTAAAGCCTTGCA
This sequence comes from Dugong dugon, assembly GCA_030035585.1. Classification (NCBI taxonomy): domain Eukaryota; kingdom Metazoa; phylum Chordata; class Mammalia; order Sirenia; family Dugongidae; genus Dugong; species Dugong dugon. The sequence continues at coordinate 77,451,025 of CM057471.1, forward strand.
TAAATATTGCAGTGGCATCCTCCAAAGAATTTCATTATAATAAGTTGGGTTGCTGCCAGAGCACTTGCTTAAAAAGTAAGAGGAGAGACGCACGCAAGATATATTGTTTTCAGAATAAAAAGGCGTGGAGGTTATCCTTTGTCAGATCACCCAGGGGTCCACCAGAAACGGGCTCCTGATAGCAGGCATTTCCCACTTTACAGACTGAAGGGGGAAAAATGCCCTTCAGCCCTCCCATCTAATAGGTTTCACTTCTGGAAAAAAACCCTCAATCTGATTAAATATTAATAACCAGTGGTATTAATTAAGGGGAAAAAGTCCATCAAGAGAACCCCAACATGTTTACAGTGTCCCCGGGAAACTGGGAAAATCCACAATCAAGTGCGTAAATGTTCTAAAAAAGGGTCCTGAATATTTTATGAATATTTGTCATAAAACAGAAATAATAACCACTGTGCAGAGCTATTAGAATTAATATTTATGCTGCCTTCCATGAAATATTCATGGGGACAGAGAAAGGGGGGCCCGTAAGACAAGAATTAATTTACACTGGGCTCGGTTTACCCGCTGGCTTGATGTTTAAAGACGGCTGACAAGCCTCCATATGAATCCGCCAGTCACTTCCCGCAGTAGGTGGAGTGGAGCTGGTGGGGGACGGGTCCAGGCTGCTGACAGCTCACAGATTGAGTTTCTGACAGCCCTTAAAAAACCTAAACGGCTCCCCACCATTTTTTCCTTCTTCCATTGCCCAAGGCACTCTGTTCTGCCACCGTTCATCCGATCTCCCCTTCCATCTGCTGAAATTAACGAATTAATGAGCGCGATCCGCTTTACAGTGGGGCCCTATGAATGTTTACAGGCGATTAAATTATAATGCGGGGAGGCTGTATAATTCATGAACCAATTAAAGGAAGTGTTAGTTGATTTGATGGGATGAGGACGTACAAAATGCATTTAACTAATGGAGAACCGCGGGCGGCCGAGGGCCGGCTCCCTCTCTCGGATTACGTGGCTAATTGCTCGACTTTACGGGGCTGTCACAGATACCCGTGCATATTTCATTGTTCTCAAATCCTTCAGTTGTTTGCGTTCCTGTCGTGGCTGTAATACGGAGAAGCCAGGCCAAACTTGAGTGTAGTTACAGTGGGGCAGCGGCCACCACGTGAAAACCCGAGCTCCCGCATAGCGTGTCACTGGCCATTAGGTGATTAAAAAGGCTCAGCATCTGATCGCCCTTTTGTTTTACAACGGTCAGACACTAATTCCGGAGGCTGACTCCAGAACAGAAGCAAAATTGGGGCTTTTTTTTTTTTTTTTTTTTGCTGGGGAGGTGGGAGGGGGAGTCTGAGCCCCCAGGCTTGTACTGTTTCCACCATGCCCTGCAAAAACCAGTGTCCAAAGTGCAGGCAGCCCTTCAGTTCGCAGGGACATGCCCATTTGTTCCCTAAGGTAGCTCACATGGGGTGGTCCCATAGCTAAGGGTTCCCGCGGGCCTCACTTTGTTCATCCGTAAAAGGCCACTCGGAGCTTCATTAAACATGGTTTGTGGAAAACTTGAAGCCAAACTTAAAACCCTGTCATACGCTGCTTGGTTTGTGCTTGGAAGGAAATCGGTGGAGAAGAGAAATGAACCCATCGTAAGGAGGAGTAAAATTAGCGTGGTTCTCAGGAAGCGAGAGACAGTGAGCCAAAGGACAGAGGAGATGAAGGCGGCAGGTTTCCCAGCTGGAGCACCGGGAATGTCTAATTTAGAGTGATGCCACCTTTACACCAACAATCTCAGGTTACTGTGCAAGGAATGGGGCAAATTTCCCTCAGCACGTCCAAGATTGTCAGACCCCTGCATCAGTGATCAACTAATCTCAATAGCCCAGCCAATTGATCATTCCCTCCGAAACGGTTCTACTTTCTCTTCTGGCTTCTAAGCCAAAGTCTGGATTTAATATGAGCTAAACACACATACACACACATTAAACAAATTAAAAGGTCTGTGATTACCATCTTCAATCTCCCTGTGGATGCCAGAGGAAGAATTTACTTTGCTCCCAGTTTCACAGGCGTGGCTGTGAGAAGGGAATGGTCAGCAGCCACAGCCTGCACTTCCCAGTGGGAGCTCGGCCACGCCCTTTTCCAGACTCTGCAGTTATGTGACCCTGGGCAAGCCTCAGGTTCCCCATCCCTAAAACGGGGACGACAATAGGTGGTGAGGATTAAAAGAGCTAATCCATATGCTTAGTATGTGGTCTGGCATGTAACAATTGCCCAAATTATTTTTGTCAATATTATTACCACATGATATTAAAAATCCCAACTAATACAATCAGAGAGGCTAAACTTTTCCACAAATGTACACTACAGTAGAGATTAGCTCTTCCCCATCCCCCTCACCACCAAATTGCACACCGGATGCTGTAGTGTCAAATTAAACAACCAATAAAATCTATAAAAGACCTATGGAGTCAGTTGAACACCTTGTTACAAGAGCAAACTGCAAAGATATATGGACAAAATTTCCCATTGCTGAATTACTTATAATAGCAAAAACACTGGAAACAACATATATGTCCACAGATAGAAGAAAGCTAGCACATTGTGGCATACCCATACTCTGTGGCTCTTAAAAGAAATACAGTAGATCTAGGTATTGACATTGGAGAGAATCCAAGGCACAGTCTTAAGTTAAAAGAAAAAAAGTTATATAACACGTATGTACAACCCTGTTTATGTTTAATAAGAAAAGGAAATCTGGAAGGCTGTGCACCAAATTGTTTGTAATGATTATTTTGGGGGAGGGAGCAGGGAATAAATTTGTTTAAAAATAATTTTATACATGTCTGTATTTTTTGTTTGTTTACAATGAGAATGTACTATTTCTATAGTTAGAAACAATACTAATAATAAAATCACAAGAAAAGCATTATTAAGAAAAGGAAAAGCATCACTTTAAGCTAAAGGACCAGTGTAATAGTGATAACACAGGTGACTGGACCAGCCTTTCTTGTGCAGATCACACCATCTATAGAATTATAATTTAGTGTGTCATCTTGGCCTCCTATCAGACCCCCCCGATATGACAGAGTCAGTACTTCATTTCACAAGTGTGGGAAGACTGGAGACAAGGACCCAACAAACGTTGGCTCCTGAGAAGAACAAACGGTTATGATCTTCTGTGCAGACCACACCCCTCACCAGGGAGCAGCCTCCCAGGTGCCAGGGTGCAAGAGGGGCCAGGTAAGAACGTATCAATATCTCAGTGCAAATCAATGCCCCTGGTTGAAGAAAAATTAACTTACGTTTATTTATTCATTCAGCAAATATTTATTCAGTGCCTCTATGTGCTAGTCACCGACTGTCCTAGGCACTATGGGCCTGGTGGTGAATAAACCAGATGCATTCCTGCCCTCACAGAGCTAACTATGTATGTTTACATACATATGCATGAAAGTACCTGTCCTTGATACTTGGGGTTGATCTCGCCAGTTAAAAGACTGAAATATGCAATACGAAAAGACGAGTGTGCAACAAGCAGAGATGAAGCCCACATGTTATTTGGCAAATATGGTTTGGATAAGGTAGGTGAAGTGCACCCTAGCATCTTGGATGACTAATTTTACAATGAAATGGCTACGTTGTTAATCAGCTAGTATTTACAGTGTTCGCTACGGGCTAAATACATTACATAACACCATCTTATGGAATCTTCTCCCTGTACGAGGTAGATACAACTATTAACCCCCATTAGGTAGGTGTAGAAACTAGAGTTCAAAGGAGTTAATGAACTTCTCAAGGTCATGTCCCTAGTAATGGCAGACTCTTCATGTTCAGGCCGGTTGGACACCCCATCATGAGCTATAACCACCGGCCCACATAGCCTCTCTGGATGCTCTTGCTGGAGTACCCTGTAAAGAACTCAGGCTGTTCAGATACAATTGCCAGGCTCTATGCCGAGGATGTATAGATATCACCTTACTATATATTCACAGCAAGCCTGGGAGGTAGGTGCTATGTCATCCACATTTTACAGATCAGGCAGCTTGTTCAGTTACCGGCTAGTCAGTGATGAGATGGACTAGAGACCCAGAGTTGTTGGAGTCCAGCATCCAGGTTGGTAATCATTGGGCTACAATGATTATTAACCAAGTACAGGGACTTTTCTAAGTGCTCTAATGTATTATCATTACTTTTTTTTTCTTCTTCTTCTTGAGGCAGGTTTGCTTGTCATTTTCTTTTAATTAAAAAATACGTTTTATTAAGGTGAAATTTACATAACATAAAATTAACCATTTTAAAGTTTACAATTCAGTGGTATTTAGTATGTGTGCAATCACCATCTCTATCCAATCCCAGAACATTTTCATTACCCCAGAGGAAACCCCGCACCCATTAATCAGTCACTCCAGAATTCCTCCCAGCCCCCAGCCCCGACAACCACGAATCTGCTTTCTGTCTCTATGGACTTGCCTATTCTGGACGTTTCATATAAATGGAATTATACAATACGTGGCCTTTTGTGTCTGGTTTCTTTCACATAATAATGTGAAAATGTTTTCGAGGTCATGTTCACTCTTCACAACAACCTTCTGAAGTAATTTTATAATTAGCCCCATTTTACAGAAGAGAAAACGGAGGCTCAGAGAGAGTAAGGAACTTGTCCAAGTCTATGATGCTAGTCAAGGGCAGAGCTGGATTTCAACCAGGTTCATCTGACTCAAGAGCCCATAACCACTGTCTCCACACTTTCAGGTTTTAAGATGACCCTTCAAAATTGACTGACTGAATATTTACTGTGTGCTTAGCTCAGGTCTTAGGTGTCAGCTGCTCACAGACCTCACCTCTCTCTCCTTCCCTCCTTTCCCCGACTCCCCAGCCTCCTTGCCATTCTGGAGCACACCCTCTGCACAGGCTGGTGCCTCAGCTTGGAACATTCTTCTCTCGGGTATCTGCAAGGTCACTCCCAAATTCGTTCAGGACTGTGCTGCGATGTCACCACTTCAGAGCAGCCTTCTGTGCCACCGCCTGCTTTATTCTCCTTTGTAGCCCTTTGTGCGGGGAGATGATGATCACACACAAGATTATTTGTTCTATCCCTAGGATGTGCCCTGTAAGGGCACACAATGTGTCTGTTTTGTTCTCTGCTCTACTGTCAGCACCTAGAACAGTGTCTGGCACATAGTAGGTGCTCAGTCAATGCTGACTAAATTGCTCTCAAGAGCCTCATCTTCAGAATGGAGGGAGGTTCTATTAAGGGTGGGCTGGAGCTAAGGACAGTTGGAAGAACGAGTGGGGAAGACCACAGCCAGAAGCTGCAGGAGAAGAACTCACATAAAGAACATGTGTTGATGCAGAAGGTGATCAGTATGGGGTTGTCAGGGATTTGGCGCATGAATTGGTCATCTTTCTTATTTCCTCCATGTCCTGCTTCCCCTGCCTTCTCTTCCTTGCAATACTGACATTTAGCATGTTTTTATTGAGTTTCCCCCCGTGTGCTGGCTTCTGGAGGAGGCCCTGCCCAGGAAAGCCTTGTGTCCACCCCTGAGCCAGCCTCGCCTCTCCCCCTCCTCTCATGACCTCCCGTCACCTCCATCTCCATTTCCTCCAGGAATCCTCCTCTCTAGGGTGGAGGTGGCAGAGGTCCTACAGAAGACATACTTCTGTTGCCTTCCCAGCATAATCCAAAGGACGCTCCTGAACATTCCAACTCTGGAAAATCCCGAGCTTTCACTCCAGGGGGGCCACTCTTCCTTCTCAAATTTCTAGGTGTGATAGGAAGCTATTACTTATGGATTAGCAAAGACCTAGATTCAGATTTTACCATGTCAGATAAGACTCCATCCAGTGAATCCCACTATGACACAGTCCTATCCCACAAGAGTTGCCTTAGAAAAAAGGTTCCCTGATGACCTTCCTCTCCTGAATCTGCATCTAACTTCAGGCTGCATTTGGAGATGAGTTACTGATATGGATTGAATTATGTCCCTCCAAAATACGTACTGAATTCCTGGTCTTTGTACATGTAGATGTGATTCTGTTTGGGAACAGGGTTCTTCTTTTGTCGTGTTAATGAAGTCATACCAATGTAGGGTAGATCCTAAACTTAATCACCTCTGTGTTACAAAAAGACCAGAACAGACACAGAGACACACATAAGGGAAGACAAACACCATGTGAGGTCATCTACAAGCCAAGGAATACTAAGGAATCAGGAACACCCAGGGCTACTGAAGGAAAGAATCAACATGATCAAGTCCCTGATTTGGACTTTTAGCCTCCAGAACTGTGAGAAAATAAATCTCTGTTTTTTAAAGCTACCCATTTGTGGTATTTCGGTCATAGCCGCACTAGAAAACTAAGACAATTGCTAATGCAAATTAGGTACAAATTGCACCCTGGACTTGATTCACTGTAATTGGAGGAAACCTCTATTTGAAGGGATACAGGATACCTGCCCTTGGAGGCCTAACCAATGACCAGGCCTGTGTCTTGGTGATGCCAAAAGAAAACTCACCTAACTGCCTACTGAAAAGAAACCCAGGGTTAAACTGTTTTATCTGGGTTATGCTCATGTGTTAAACTTCTTAAGTGAACCTACCTAGGAGGTGAAACTTGAATTTCTAGATAGAGTTTTTCCACGTCCTTGACCGGGTATGCAGGCCTACAGTAGAAAATTTCTGAGTTTTGACAGTTGTCTATGAATTAAATCTGGTATTTGAGACCAGAAGCCCGCCACATTCCGGTGGAATCTACCCTAAGCTCGTCTTCTACAATAATCCTGCAAGTATGTTGTAGAGCCGATGAGCTCAATGCACTCAAAGGAATAGTACGCAGCTGCAAACAGTGAAAATATGAATATGCACTTGTTAACATGGATTCTGCTCACTATATATTAAGTGGAAAAAAGGGCTCCAATACGGTATAGATAATTAGGACCTGGTTTTCATAGAAAAGCTTAAAAAATGTCTAAACATACATATGCCAAAATGTTAACATGGATTATGTCTGGATATTGGAAACATTTTTGCTTAGCTACATTTTCTAATTTTTCTGCAACAAACATGGATTTCCTGTGTAACAAAGCATTTAAAGTACACATATATAATAACCATCCTCCCCGGCCAGCCTCTCTGACCAGCTCCACCTGTGGCTTCTCATCGCCCTGCCCTGGCTTATGGAGGGGCTGGGCCTGGCCTGGCACTTAAGCCGCATCCTCTACAGCTGCCCCTCCCTCCGCAGTTCTACAGACTGTGCCCTTTCTCTTTGTATTAGTTTCCTAGGGCTGCTGTAACAAATCACCACAAATTGGGTGGCTTAAAACAACAGAAATTTGCCTCACAGTTCTGGAGGCTAAAGGTCCAAATTCATGGTGTTGGCAAGACCGTGCTCCCTCCAAAGGCTCTAGGAGAAGCCCTTTCTTGTCCTTCCCAGCTTCTGGTAGCCCCAGGTATTCCACGGCTCCCATCTCTGCCTCTGTCTTCATATGGCCGTCTCCCCTCTGGATGCCTTTGTCTCTGGGTCTCTTTTAAAGAACACCACTCACACTGGAATAGGACCTACCCTACTCCAGTATCAGCTCACTTTAACTTAACTGATAACATCGTCAAAGACCTTATTTCTAAACAAGGTCATGATCATAGGCGCCAAGGATTAGGATTCAGCATGTCTTTTTGGAGGGGACACAATTCAATCCATAACATTCATGTTCCTGGACCATGCCTGGCTCCCGCTGGCTGCAGAGCCTGGGTGCTAACTGCCTCTTTGCCTGGACTGCTCTTTCTCCCATCTACCCATAGCTGGCTCCTTCTTTTCATTAATTCTTAAACGACCCCTCCTCGGAGACACCTTCCCTGTCATTGAACCTAAACCTGCCACTTTGCCATCTTCCATCATGTCATGGTATTTTAATTCCCCACAGAGCACTTTGTCTGGTAGCTGTTTCTCCTTGCCTGTTTACTGTCCACCTCCTTCCACAGGGATGTTTCGTTCACCACTGTATCCCCAGGAACTGGGATAGTGCCTGGCAGAGAGTAGCCTGCAAAAAATCCTTGTGGAATAAATACATCGATGTGTGAGTCCTTCCCCTTATTACTAGGATGTATTACTAGGAATAGCAGCTGCCATGTATTGCACTCTACATCATGGAATTACCGTAAGGAAGAAGCCAATACTATTCTTTACATGATGGGGAGCCTGAGGCTCACAGAAGTAAAGCAACCTGCCAAGGGTCACCCACCTTATAAGTGCCATAGCCTGTTCTTATCCTCTGTTCTGTGATCTCTTTATCTTGCCACGATATTATCGAGACACCCCCGGTGGGTGAGCCTGGCCCTGAGGAACAGGAGCTTGGCAGATAGCAGGTACTGATGCCTCCATCTGGTCCCAGTGGTGGCACTCCAGGGTATCTGTCTAAGGGCTTAAAGGCAGTGGTACGGCTAGAAATGCTCACAGGACAAGTCTATACAAGTTGCATACTCTTTTTGCTTAGATTAGGAGTTTATGGCCTGGCGGTCTGCTCCCGTATAGATTAAGCCAAGAAAGCCCTATAGAACTCAATTCTACTCTGGAACATATGGGGTCACCATGAGTCAGAACTGACAGGATGGCAACGGGTTAGGTCTTTCTTTGGTTTGGGGTTAGATGGAGCTCACTGAGGGGACGTGCTGGCGCTATCCTGGACTGTACACTAAGTACTCACATCCTTTGTAGGGAAGGGCTCCAGGACATCCTAATTGCCTTGCTAGAAGACTAGTGGTCATCCTGCCCCACGTGGCCCTGAATGGCATGCCCTCTCCCTGTCCTGCTGGGGTGGGAAGGATACCACCACTGTGGTGGAACCCTCCTGTGGATACCACAAAGTTCCTCAGTGTTTGCAATCAGAGACAAGTGCTCTCACTCCTGCAGCCACTCTGGAGCAGTGCAAAGGTGGCAATGAGGGCAGTGGCAGATGTGTGTGAAGGCCACCTCTGCGTGCTTACTCATCCAACTCTCCCCACAAGTCTGAGTTAAGTACCACGGTCACCTCCATTTTATGATGAGGAACAGGGGCCCATGAAGTGAAATAAGTGGTCTTGGCACAGCTAAGAAATGACAGAGGGGACTCTGAGCCACATGGCTGGGCACCATAGTCCACGCTCTCACCATCCCATCATGCTGCTTTCCTCTAAGCAACCCTTGCAGGCAGAGCTGGTTAACGGCTCTCTGAGAATCCATTCAGCTCAGCAAAAGCTCTGGGGAAAGAAGAGAGGGACTGGACGCCCAGAATCTCTGCAGCTACGGAGAGACAGCGGAATGTGGCAAGATAGGGAAATGGAAAGCACTGAGCAGACAGTGTTCTTTGATGTTTCTGAAGTCCCTCAGCCACAAGCAAGCACAAAGATGTATTTTGGTTTAGTATGGAAATAACTATTTGTATTTCATTATCTTTGAGAGGGACTGCAGATACAAATGGAGGCCCATGACAGAGTGAAACCAGCTTATTGCAGTGCAAGCCCCATGCCAGCATCGAGCAGGCCTCTAAGATGAAATGGCACCCAGCTTGTCACATTTTTATTGATTTACCAATGACTCGGAATGATTAAGTTTTCCTAGAAGACCAGCAAACATGCAAATGAGGGAAGAGGATTAAGCCCTTATCCCCACCTGATTGGATGCAGGATGGGTCAGAAGCCCCCATCCCCTTTTTTAATATCAAGTTTCCATCACGAAAGGTCAAACTTTCAACTCCCATTACTCTTGCCACCTGCATTCTCTGTGGCCGCTGGCTTATTCCTGGGGATGTTCCATAAAGGGAAACTTTAGCAAAATGTAGCTTCTCTTCCCTCCTCCCTCCAGTCATGCCTGTCTATCAGAACAGACCGACAGTTCTAATTTGATTCCATTTTTCTCCAACCACTTAAAGAAAAAGGCCTTACGGCCAAAACATTACTGCTGACCCGATTAGCCATTCCTTGCTGATATTTTTATCAGCATCCTCCTTTTTCTCAGCTGACAGAAGCAAGCTAGCACCATACGCCAGGATATTTGGATTACAACTCGGTTGTCTAAAATATTTAACATGTTTTTGTATTTTCCATGTGTCAGGGGCCTGGAACACCAGAGTGCCCTCGGCAGCCCCTGAATTGTTTTATTACCTAGGGTGTCCTCCAGGAATTGAGAGCCCTGCCCTGCAACCTACAACCACTCCAGGAGAGACACTGTGGGTTGAACACCCTCGAATTCCCTTCCTGTCTTGTCATGTTGGCTGAAAGGCAGACCTCAGAGAGTGTACGTGACACCCAGGACCGTAGCTAGTGTGTTCAAGTCTGTCTTGCCTGTTGGCAGGAGCTCCTGGTGGAGGGGCCATGGACAGCAGAGCCACATCTCACTCATCTTTGCATCTCCAGAGCCTGCACCTGGTGCATACAATACTCCTCATACGGCTTAATCAGTGTTTGCTGAATCACTGAATGAATGACCTTCCTATCTGCTGGGATCCATACGTCACTAGCTAATAAAGCAACAGCTCCAGTATCACTGCAACATAGCATTCCAGGGCCAAAGAGAACCCTAGAAGCCCTCAAATTCTACAGGCAGAATTGCTTCCCACCAATGACTATTTCCAATTTTCAAAAGATTTCCAAGGAAAGAAATTTATTTCTCAGCTTCTCTTGTTTTGTTTTGTTTTCTCTCTCTAATCGCCAGTGTGGTAGACTCAACAACGGCTACCCAAAGATGTCTACGCCCTAATCCCCAAAACCTGTGTATATATTACCTTACATGTCAAAAGGGACTTTGCAGATATGATTAAGTTAAGGATCTTGTGATGGAGAGGTGATCCTTCATCATTTGAGTGAGTTCAGTGTAACCATGAACGTCCTTATAAGAGGGAGGCAGGAAGGTCAGAGTTAGAGAAGGAGATGTGACAACGGAAGCAGAGGTCAGGGAGAGAGATTATGCTATGCTGCTGGTCTTGAAGATGGAGGAAGGGCTATAAGCCAAGCAATAAGCATGGTGTCTAGAAGTTGGAAAAAGAAACAGATTCTCCCCTAAAGTCTCCAGAAGAACACAGCTCTGTTGACACCTTGATTTTCAGACTTCTGACCTCCAGAACTGTAAGACAATAAGTTTGTGTTGCTTTTAGCCACTAAGTTTGGGGAAATTTGTTACAGCAACAGTAGGAAACTGATACAACCACCTGTACAAACTATTGGTTCATTTAAAGTCTACTTCCCTTTGTTCTTCTGTCATAGGAAATATAAAGCCAGAAGCTTACTCTTATACAGACAACGTATGCCTTCTTATATTTGCTAGCTAATACACGGTCAGAAGAATTATTTTCCCAAAAAGAAGGTCCCCAGGTTCTAAAAAGATGGCCTCAAGGTCAGCAGTTCAAACCATTTTGCTTTCTGTAGCATCTATAGGAAGGATATGGTTCAGTACAAGCCGGCTTCCAGAGGGGTCGCCCGGGGTCCCCCCTCACCTGTGAAAACTTTGTTAAGTAAATTACTTGCATCCCTTAAAACTTCCACTGTGCTTGCAAGCAATTTCCTTTTGATCCTTTCACCACCAATCACAAATCAATGTCTTGCCACGTGGAGGGCAGGAATAGCTGTCAGGGGCTACATTTCAAAATAAAATTGAACCTAAAACTACCCTCTCCCCAAAAATGACAGCACCCTGCTGACCTGACTCATGACATCGTTCTAGTCGAATGAGAAGGCACTTGATCATCCTACTCTTTTGAGCTCAAAGCGTGCTGTTGTAGGCACTGGACACATGTCACCTAATTTAATTCTCAACACACCATTTTCATCATCCCCACTTTACAGAGTAGGGAAATGACCTGCCCAAGGTCACTTGGCCAGTACATGGTAAAGCTGAATTTAGACTCAAGCAGTCTGGGCCCTTGACTACTACAGCTAGTACCTGCACAGCTGCTCCATCCAGCCTAAGGGATCACAACAGGTGGTTCCTCAGTCAGGAGTTTCAAGGCATGTTCTCCAGCCCTGGACAGCATCTCTGACACACCACAGTACACATAGGTCCCCCTGAACCAAGTCTCAGCTGACTAGGCTGGACTCAGTGCTCTGCATACCCTCTGGCATCCAATATGTGCTACTGATGACTGTCTCCTTCTCCACGGGCCAGTCTGGCCCACTCCCCAGCCAGCCTGCACCTCTGCCCCTAGATTCAGACATCTGAAGGGCAAGTACCGTGAGGCTGGATGTGATGCAGCTACTGTGTGTATGTGTGCTCCTCAAATTAATGTCCGCACACCCATAAAACGGCTCACTCAAGATCATTATCAACCCTACATATATCCCCAGATTGGTATCTAGGGAGTTCTGTCTAGCTAGTTTTCTCTGTTCTTCTAACTACTCCACAACTACATGTTTTACAAAGCCATTTTCTACCAAAATTTTTATGTTCTCAAATGTTTATTACCCTCTCTATCATGATCAAGATTTTATGAGCACTCTATAGCAACTGTGAATTAAATACCTAATTTCTAATCCATCAAATTCCGGTTTGGTGCTACATTTGCCTCTATTACACCACAGCAGTTGCTGCAGGCACCCTGCAGATGACAACTGAATGCATGTGTCCAGGGGTAGCTGAAGTGATTGACATTTCAATCCAGAAGGAGCCATGGGGGGTTGGTGATTACCACTGATAGCTGGAGAGAAGTTTCCACAACTCGCTGGGATGGTCGAGGGCTTTGGAGAAAGGGCAAACCTCAGGAAGGGCTCCCTCCTGTCCTCATTCTACCCATGAGGCCCTCTCCAGCCCACCCATCCCTGGGAAAGAAAATGACAGATAAGGAAAAAATGAAGAAAGATGAGGAAAAAGGAAGACTACTCTGATGAGCAGCACCAACTCTCTTAACAGGGCATCTGGTCCGTGCTTGGGGCCTACGGGTTAACACAGTCCTGTGCAGGAAATATCGAAGGAATAGCAGTTCACGAAGCCTGGAACACAAATGGTAACTGCTGCCATTTATTATTCGTTATGATCCAGGACATTACCCAATACCAGCTCATTGAACCTAACAGCAATTTTACATGGTGTGTATTACTAATTCTACTTTGCAAAAGAAGAAACTGAGGCTCAAAAGGTGAAATAAATAGAAAGAGGCAAAATTAGTTCCTGTTTGGGTCCTTTGCCCTTGTTGTTGCCTCTGCTTGGAATGCTCTTCCCCAAGAACTTCTCACGGCTCCCGACCATTCATCCTTCGGCCTCGGCCTCGAGGTCAACAGGGCTGCTGGCACGGGTCCAGGAGCGTGGGACCACCTCTGCAGTTCCAGGGGCAAGGATAGTATTATAATTATTATTAAACCCATTGCTGTCAAGTCAATTCTGACTCATAGCAACCCTAAAGGACAGAGTAGAACTGTCCCATACGATTTCCAAGGAGCAGGTGGTGGATTCAAACTGCCGACCTTTTGGTTAGCAGCCATGGTGCCTAACCATTGTGCCACCAGAACTCCTTAGACATTTTCTAGAAGAATATCCAAGAAATTATTAATAGTGGTTGCTTCTGGGGAAGGGGGCAGGGGATCTGGGGTGAGAAGGCTTAATATGCATCCAATCTTTTTATTATGACATATTTTGCTATACAAAAATAAGGTATGTAACATATATTCATTCAGTCCACAAATATTTATTGAGTGCCTACTATACGACAGGCATTATTCTAGGAGGTTGAGATATATTAATTGGTAAATAAAAGAAATTTCTGTTCCAGAAAAATTTCTATTCTTGTAGATGCTCATATTCTAGCATACATATGTTATAAAACTAACCCTGTGAACCCACCACCTAATGAAGAAATGCAACCGGCCAATCCCATCCATCTGCCCATCAACATGATTTTTTTTTTCTTAATGTATATCAGTACTTAAACAGTACATTGCTTAGTAACCGAAAGGTTGGCAGTTGAGTCCACTCAGAAGTGCCTCAGAAGAAAGGCTTGGCAATCTGCTTCTGAAAAATCAGCCATCGAAAATCCTATGGAGCACAGTTCTAGTGGGACACACATGAGATCGCCATGAGTTAGAATCAACTCCGTGGCAACTTTTTTCTCTTTTTTTAAACCATGAACATGGTATTGCTCTCCCTTCTAAGGGTTCTTTCAATAAAGTTTTGTAACTTTCTCAGTAAAGGTCTTACACAACTTTTGTTGTATCTATTTCCAGGTAACTTTTTTGTTGCCATTCTAAAATACTGTAGAGATTTTTTAATTTTACGTCTTTAATTATTTGTTGCTGAAGAAAATATAAATAATTTTTTGATATTGATCTTTTTATTCAGTAATCTTACTAAACTCTTATTAAATCAAATACACCCACTTCTCACTTATCAACGTGGCTAGGTTCCAAAGACCAAGTCCTTATGTGAAAATTGGCATTATATGAAAATGAAGGATGATCACATCAGATCACAAGATGGAGGATGAAGACATCATTACATTAACTGCCCAACCACTGAGAATCATGGCCCAGCCAAGCTGACGCATAATCTTAACCATCACAGCCAGTGTTACTCTTGCCTCGCATCTTGGTGTTCGTTACTGCTAGATATATGCCATTAATGTTAAAAAATTGTCGAACAGTAGAAGTTTTTACTATTGTCATAAATGCAAAATGTTGCCTAATGAGACAGTTGATAAGTGAGGAGGAGGTGTAACTTTTCTATACTTTCTTTTGGGTTTTCTCATATAGACAATCATATCATCTGCAAATGATGACTTTTGATTCTTCCATTCTAAGTCTTATGGTTGCTTTTCTTGTCTTTACTATATTGGCTAATGTTTAATAATGTTCTATAGAAATGGTGATGGTGAACATCCTTATCTTACACTTCACTTTCAAGGGCATTTTGTTGTTGTTGTTAGGTGCCGTCGAGTTAGTTCCGACTCATAGCAACCCTATGTACTACAGAAAGAAACACTGCCAGGTCCTGCACCATCATCACAATCGTTGTTATGCTTGAGCCCATTGTTGCAATCACTGTCTCAATCCATCTCATTGAGGGTTTTCCTCTTTTTTGATAACCTCTACTTTACCAAGCACAGTGTCCTTCTCCAGGGACTGATCCCTCCTAACAACATGTCCAAAGTATGTGAGATGAAGTCTCTAATGAGCATTCTGACTGTACTTCTTCCAAGACAGATTTATTTGTTCCTCTGGCAAAATTTGGAATGCAAAAGTTGGAAACAAAGAAGAAGGACTGATAGTTGGAAAACATGGCCTTGGTGATAGAAACGATGCCAGAGAGCGCATGACAGAATTTTGTAAGACCAGTGACTTATTCATTGCAAATACCTTTTTTCAACAACATAAATGGCGACTACACATGTGGACCTCGCCAGATGGGATACACAGGAACCAAATCAACTACATCTGTGTAAAGAGATGATGGAAAAGCTCAAATCATCAGTCAGAGCAAGGCCAGGGGCCGGCTGCGAAACAGACCGTCAATTGCTCATATGCAAGTTTAAGTTGAAATTGAAGAAAATTAGAACACGTTCCTGAGAGCCAAAATATGGCCTTGACTACATCCCACCTGAATTTAGAAAACATGCCAAAGAAAAGACCCAAATGGGTGTCAGAAGAGACTCTGAAAGTTGCTCTTGAACACAGGGAGCTAAAGTGAAAGGAAGAAATGATGAAGTAAAAGAGCTAAACAGAAGATTTCAAAGGGCGGCACGAGAAGACAAACTATTGTAATGAAATGCACAAAGGTCTGGAGATAGAAAACCAAAAGGGAAGAATATGCTCGGCATTTCTCAAGCTGAAAGAACTGAAGAAAAAATTCAGACCTCAAGTTGCCATACTGAAACATTGTTCGTGAAAAATATTAAATGACACAGGAAGCATCAAAAGCAGATGGAAGGAATACAGGGTCACTGTACCAAAAACGAATTGGTCGACGGTCAACCATTTCAGGAGGTAGCACATTAAAGGGCGTGCTTCTAACATTTCACCACTATGTTCTATGTTTACGAGAGTTTTGGGAAGATATAGTTTATCTGGTTAAGGAAATTCCCTTCAATTTGTAGCTTTCTAAGAATTTTGATCATGAATGGACATTTAATTTTATCAAATGCTTTGAAATAGCCATACATTTTTTTCTTTAATTTGTTATTATGGTGAATTCAAGCAATAGATTTTCTAATGAATGAACCATCCTTAAATACCTTATACCTGCTTTGATTTGTTAATATCTTCTTTAGGATTTTGGCAACTATATTCACGAATGACATTGGCCTGTAATTTTTCTTCCTCATGTTATCTTTGGTTTTCATATTAATGCTCTATTAGTCTTATTAAATACATTAGGTGAGTGTTCCTCTTTTTCTGTTTTCTGGAAAGAGTTTGTTTAAGATAGGAATGGTCAGTTCCTTGAATGTTCCAGTAGATTTCACCTGTAAAAGTTATCTAGGTCTATTGTTTTGTGGGGGAAGATTTACCTTTATGATTGAATTTATTTAATGGTTATAGGGCTGTTCAGATTTTTCTGTTTCTTCTCATGCGAATATTGATAAGACTTTTTTTCTGGGTACTTATCCATTTTGTCTGTAGTTTCCAAAATTTTGGCATGAAGTTGTTAATAATATTTTTCTTATCCTTTCAATCGCTACTGTATTATGGTTAGGTCCTCACTTTCATTCTAAATATTATTTATACATTCTTTCTTTTTTAATTGATTAATTTTGCTAGAGATTTGTCAATTTTATTAATTTTGTCAAAAACCAACTTTTGGTTCTACTATAACTTTGTTTTCTATTCCATTAATTTCTGCTCTTATCTTTAAGGTCTTTTTCCTGGCACTCTTTGGGTGTATTATTTTTCTCACCTAAGTCAGAAGCTTAGATTATTAATTTTCAGTTTTTTTTTTTTTGAGATTTACTTTTCACTGAATATCCATTTTACTTCTTTAATTTCTTACTTGTCATTAACTTTTCCAGCTTAAAAAAAAAAAAACAAGTAATTAACTGTTTAATTGTACATACCCTTTGGCTCAGCAATTCCATTTCTATGAATTTTTCTTAATAAAATGTCCCAAATCAATGCATAAAGATGCCTGTGTGTGTGTATGTGTGTATGGATGCTTGTTGCTGCATTGTTTGTGATAGGAAAAAAAAAAACCTGAAAACAATTTAAATGTCTGCCAACAGAGGGCATTTAAATACATTATAACACATCTGGGCAGTGTAATACTATGCAAACATTTAATGAAACATAGCTTTCTGTAATGATATAGAAAGATAGCCACAATATTTTATCAAGTGAAAAAGCAAGTTATATACATGATTTTTGTTTGTTTTAAAAATTTTCCATATCTTAAAATTCATAGGAAAGGGATCTGGGTTTTAGTCCCAGCCACACCACTTCAATGATTCCTTAGTTGGGTCAATCACTCATTTACTAAACAGTGAGCACAGTACAGTCCCTTCCCTCATGGAAAAGAAGCAGACAAACAGAAAGGCCAAGTGACAAGCACTATCAGGGAGAAGAACAGGGGACGACGTGGGAGGAGTGTGCAGGCAAGCTGCCCCAGTAAGTAACATCTAAATACCGAAAATACAGTCCTCAGGGGTAAAAAGAAGTGCTGAGAAGGCAGAGCAGTCCCGTGGGCAGGGGTGTAGGGTAGGACAAGGAGCCCGGCCCTGCCCTGCCACTCCAGGCCAAGTGACCTTGAGCTCCAAGCAGTCAGTCTCTCTGGGCCCCAATCTTCTCCAGGTAAAATAAGGGACTTAAATTGATGTTCTCTCAGGTTTCTTCAGACTCTGAAATTCTCTGCTGACATTCACCGACAGGAAGGCTGACTCAGTGCAGAATCTGAAACCTTTAGGAAAACTGGGGGCCAATGGCAGTGTCTTGGGGCCCCCAGCAGAATGGAGCCCTCTAACAGAACACTGTGGCCGGCAGGAACCATGGCGGCACTTCATATCCCCAGCCTCACTCGCAGGAAGTGCTCAGTACACATGGGTGGGATGGATGAATGAGCAATGTGCAAGCAAGTGCGTAACAGAAGCAAGATTTTAAGGGAAGGAGATTTCTCTAAAATTGGCCTTCCAGGTGATCATGAGCTTGCCTCCAACATATCCAAGTGCTAGGAAGAAAAATCAGCCGGGAGGGTTTCCCTTCTCTCATTTTTTAAAAAGCCAGGCCTTTCAGCCGACTGCCACTTGCCATTCCTGCTAGGTAATCAGATTGTGGTTAATTAATAAAGCTGTCAGGTGAATTGTCCTCGCTGGTCATTATTATCCATTCTGAAAGAGAATCACCCCACCTGCCCCTCGGCTTGCGGCTCAATTAACTTAATGCTATGCAAATGAGAGACTCTTCTCATCATTAGCTTATAGCCCACAAATGTTAATCGCATAATTGGGCCTTCAACAGGGTAATTAGACATGATTTCGTCCATTAGTCTTACACGGCTAATTATTGTTGGGGGGGGGGGGGGTGCTCCCAGGGCTCCACAGGAAGGGGGGCATCTGGTTAGTGCAAATACAGACAGAACAACCACAAGGAAAAACAGCCATGACAACCCATTGTCTCAATCCATTGCAGGGCCACCAAGAAAGGAAAACGGGACACTGTGGAGAGCCCTGGTGGTGCAGTGGTTAAGAGTTTGGCTGCTAACCAAAAGGTTGGCAGTTTGAATCCAGCAGCCGCTCCTTGGAAACACTATGGGACAGTTCTACTCCATCCTACAGGGTCGCTATGAGTTGGAATTGACTCGACGGCAACGGGTGTGGGGAGGCCTTGGGCATGGAGTGCCACTGCAGGGCGGGTCACTGTGTACCTTGCCCAAGTGCTGGGATGGACAGAAAGGTATGGTATTTGAAAACAAAAGCAAAACCAAACCAAACAATGGCCAGGAGGCCCAGTTCTCGCCCCTACACACTAACGGTGTGACCCCAGACAACAAACTCAGTTGTTCTGGGTCTCAGTTTCCTTTTATGTACAACAAAGATGTTGCACTAGATGGTCTCCAAGGTCCTTCTGGGTTTGACTTCCATGGATATGACTCTTGGAATGTGAAAAGAAAGCCCAGAGCCCTAAGTGAGGTTGGGGGAAGGGACGATGGAAATGCCAAGAAGTGTTGGGTGATGCCCTGGGCTCCATGAACACATGCTTTGGAATTATCTTGAGGGGCAGCCATCAGGAGAACTGATTACTTCCTGAATTAGCTAGAATTAGCTAAAAAGTATGCTCTGTCTCAACATCAGAAAACTGACAGCTACAGCTGAAGACCCAATGTGGGGAGATGCTGACTGACCTCAGAGGGGCAGAAAAGTGGGGGTGGGGGGCAAGACCAAGGATGAGGCCTAGAATAGCACAAAGGCTTCTGTCCTGGAGGACAGAAGTTGGCCAGTCTTGCTCCTTGCTGACCTCCAGCTCCTAGTGCCTGGAACATAGTGGGCTCTGAAAACAATGCTTAATGAATGGAGAACAAAGGGGAGTGGGTGGAGCTTTTGCCACACCTGGTGAAGGGGGGCAAGTAGGGAGACACGCTTCTCAGAAGTCGTATCGAAAAGTGAAACTCCCTGTCCAATAGCAAAAAAAGCACAAGAGAGCAGAGCGGGTCCAGCTGAGGAGGGGGCCACAGCAGGGTGCTTTGTTAAATGGACAGCAGGGCCAGATGGGGACTTTGTGGGAGGACTTTATGAACAGTCTGTGATGCAGTAGAGTGTGGTAAGAGCACAGAAGTCTGTGTGACATGGTCAAAATATTCAGCCTCTCTGAGCCTCAGTTTCCTCATCTGAAAAATGTGGGTGATAACTCTTCCCTCCATATTGTTGGAAGGACTCAGTGGAACAATGTAGGCCAAATAAATAGCCCAGGGCCTGGCCCATAGGCACATAATAAATAATGACTATGGAAATGAGGAGGAGCTAAAGTAGATGGTTGTTAAGTATTTACTTGAAGCAGAATTATATTCCTGTCAACAGAATGACTAAATAAGTATGGTGAAAGGATACATTCTGACGCACACCTTTCCTGATTTTAAACCACCCAGTATCCCCTTGTTGTATTGGCTCTACATGAGTATAATTAAATGTTCTAGAATTTCCATTCTTCAAAATGTTATCCATAATTTGTTATGATCCGCACAGTCAAATGCCTTTGCATAATCAACAAAACACACAGGTAAACGTCTTTCTGGCATTCTCTGCTTTCAGCCAACATCTATCTGATGTCAGCAATGATACCCCTCGTTCCACAAATATGGATCTCGTCTAGTCGGCTGACCAGGTGGCTGTTTTCCAAATTTCTTAGCATAGATGAGTGAGTGCTTCCAGCATTGCATCCATTTGTTGAAACATTTCAATTGGTATTCCATCAATTCCTGCAGCCTTGTTTTTTGCCAATGCCTTCAGTGCAGCTTGGACTTTTTCCTTCAGAACCATTGTTTCTTGATCAGATACTACCTCCTGGAATAGTTGAATGTCGACCAATTCCTTTTGGTACAGTGACTCTGTGTATTCCTTCCATCTTCTTTTGATGCTTCCTGTGTTGTTCAATATTTGACCATATCAAAAACCAAACCCATTGCTGTCGAGTTGATTCCAACTCATAGCAACCCTATAGGACAGAGCAGAACTGCCCCATAGAGTTTCCAAGGAGCGGCCAGTGGATTCAAATTGTCAATCTTTTGATTAGCAACCAACCATAAAGAAAACAAAAATTCTCACAGCTGGACCAATAAACAATATCATGATAAACAGAGAAAATATTGAAGCTGTCAAGGATTTCATTTTATTTTGCTCCACAATCAACACTCATGGAAGTAGCAGTCAAGAAATCAAAGAACGTATTGCACTGGGAAAATCTGCTGAAGAAGACCTCGTTGTTAAAAAGCAAAGGTGCCACTTTGAGGACTAAGGTGTGCCTAACCCAAACCATGGTATTTTCAATTGCCTCACAGGCATGCAAAATCTGGACAATGAATAAGGAAGAATTAAGAAATTGATACAGTTGGATTATGGTATTGGCTAAGAGTATTGAATATACCATGGACTGTCAGAAGAATGAACAAATCTGTCTTGGAAGAAGTACAGCCAGAATGCTCCTTAAAAGTGAGGATGGCGAGACTTCATCTCCCATACTTTGGACATATTATCAGGAGGGACCAGTCCCTGGAGAAGGACATCATGTTTGGTAAAGCAAAGGGTCAGCGAAAAAGAGGAAGACCCTCAACAAGATGCGTTGACACAGTGGCTGCAACAATGGGCTCAAACATAGCAATGATTGTGAGGACGGCGCAGGACCTGGCAGTGTCTCGTTCTGTTGCACATAGGGTCGCTATGTGTTGAAACTGACTTGATGGCACCTAACAACAACAACAGAATGACACGGAAATCTTGCAAGTGGGAGACTTCTCTAAACGTTTATATGAGATTCTGTTTATGAAAATGTACCACCCTCCTAAAAGGAGCCCTGGTGGTGCAGTGATTAAGTGTTCAGCTATTAACCACAAGGTCAGTGGTAAAAACCCACCAGATGCTCTGCAGAAGAAAAATGTGGCAATCTGCTTCCATAAAGATTTACAGCCTTGGGTGACCCTGTGGGGCAGTTCTACTCTGTCCTACAGGGTTGCCATGAGTGGGAATTGACTTGACGGCACAGGGTCTTTTTTTTTTTTTTTTTTTTTTAACCACCCTCCTGGGGTTGATAATAGAAGCCCTGGTGGTGCAGGCCTAGCAGGTCTTTCCTTGCTACATGCAGATCTCCCTTTAGGGTCCAGAATGCCCACTTCATGAGAAAGGCCCAGAGGCCCCCAGCAGTAGGCTCTGCCCTAGAGGCCTCTGGCCTCTGTCTGCCATGGGGAGAGGCGGTCTGGACCCTTCAGAAACCTCAAAGCCAGCAAGGGGACACTGCCCAGAGTTTTACATTCTCAGAAAAAGTAAAGCAGAACTTTTATTTGTGGAAGACTTCTTGTAAAAAGTTTTTTTTTATTATTAAATAATTTTTGTGATATTTAGGAAGGACAGCTTCAAACTTTTAGACATCTGCCACCTGAATCTGGCAGAGGCCCAAGCTTTTAAAGCACAGTGCCAGGTTCAACAATTCAGCACTTTATTCCTGCCTCTAAGGAAGATGGAAAATTGAAGCGCACACTGATACCTCCCCAAGTCTCCTGTGGGTAGAGAAAAACAAATATGATTTCTCCAAGTCATCTCGGCGCCTTGTCCTCTTGCCTTTCTCTGGGAAATGAGTTTAAGTTAATGGTTGAACATCCCGCCTGCCAAAAATGGGGGCGTCTCCATCAGAGCTCAACTCAAACGCCAACTACCCCGGGCTCTGTTCTGCTAAAGGTTACCTGTTGTTCTCCACCTGAGGCATAGATATTGCTTTGGATCTCTGATCAACACAGCGGGAAGGCCTGTTTATCTTCTTTGATGTCTTATTCACCACTGGCCAGGGTGGTATTGTTACCAGTTGGATATTGCCCATTGGGCAGTGGCGTCACTAGGAGGGTGTAGGGGGTAGGGTCGGGGGTACAGACCACACTGGGTGACACTGTCAGAGGGGGTGACGCCAAAATAAGTGTCTATAAAAATATCCTTGTAGTTAGTTGTAACAACAAAAACATTTTTTGCAAGCTCAGCTTACATGGATAAATATACCTACAAGGCTAAAACTCTATGCTAATTTACTTTTTGAACCTTCTAATGTGCTCCAGTCAAAACTGTCATTATTACCCAACTACAATCACGTGGTTTCCTTGAATGATGTGGTTTCATCTGCACGTGTTGCAAGCAGCACTGTTATTTTTGTTGCTGCCAGTGTTTTCGTAGTCATTGATTTTGTCAAATGTTCGGTGTTTTAGCCACAGTATTGTGGCAATTAGTATTTGTGAACCTATATCAATAAGTTCTTTGAGAATGAAGCAGTAATTAAGGAAAAGAAGGAATGATATATGAGAATTATGATTGACAAGGAACATTAGTACAAAAAACATTACTAAGGATTCTGCATGGTCTGGTAGGGAGGAGGTCTGTGGGGGGAGGTGGACACCATGAATTACTGTACTGGGTGACACCAACCCCAGTGACGCCACTACCATTGGCCACTAATAACAGGTTGTAATCCACAGAAGAGAGAGAAACTGAGATGTGCTTTGCCAATGAAGAAGGGGTGGATTAAGTTGGGCATGAGGGGAAATCTTCTGACTGTTAAGACTATCAGATACTAAAACAGGAAACAGAGAAAAGTCATAACGTTCTCCCCAAATCACACATTTACCCAGAATGATATGCTAAAAATAGGAGAATGGCAGACTGAGCCTGGAAATCTTCCTCAGACCTCTTCCTAGAAACAGCAGAGAAGCCTACCCAGACTTCCAGGCAGGACTGGGTATCTCTCAGAAAGTTTTTCAGAGGAAAAAATTAAAAATGATGAATAAATAAACTGCATTTCAATATACTACAGTGAGATGGTGAGTGTTGGTTCTTCACTAACAAAATGACTCACCAAGAAAATATCAACAGGGCCCTTATTACACAGAACGCACCTGCCCCTTCCTAAAGGTTAGAACTGGCATGGCTGATCCTCAGGCCAGGACTGACCATCTCTCAGTGGCCTGGGCTCCCTGGCTTCCCCAAGTTTCTAAAGAAACACAGCAATGCAACCGCCCTGACCAATCCTCAGCTGCCCGTTTGGGACAGCAGAGCTAAACCTGTAGTCCCCCGGCTCTCGGTGGAATCCACTGTATTTTTATACTCTGAAAGGTCCTCAAGGCTGCAGGCAAAGAGGTCAGAGGCAATGTACATTTTTTTATGTCGTAGCTTCAAAAGTAATTGCTCTTATGCTCTCAAAAGACAGAAAACAAACCTAGTAACAGACTTTCATAAACTAGGTTTTAACCTAGGAAAAAAGCAGCACCGACCTTCCACATTCGCTCAGAATCATCCCCACCAGACTTCTTCTTACACAACCATTGGAAATAAGTGGTAAAATGTCAACAATCCCCTAGGCAGGGAAATGATGGGGGAACTTTCCTTTTTCCACTCCGATTCTTATTTACTGAAAGATTAAAATGCTGTAAGTCCAGGGGCTGTGGGCTGATGGCCTCATCACCATGATGACTGGCCACAACCTTGGGCTCAAAACCCAAGGGTGTACCTCACCTCTTAAAGTCAGGCCCAATGACCCAGCCACACGAGGTTCAACTAGAGGGCTGCAGGCCTGCTGCCAAACTCTAACCACAAGGTAAGGCATTCAAGCTAACTGAGTACAATGCTTCCTATTAGATGGATGTCAGGCAGGATGCTCTGGTCGCCGAGCACAACTGGCTGTAGGAAGCTCGGTGGTAAATGAGGCCAGGGGCACAGAAAGACGGTCCCTCGGCTGCCCCTCGGGAGGCCTGTGCCTTGGGAGGGAGTGGATAAGGAAGCCTGGGTGAAGCAGCTTACTCCAATGCTGGCAGAGTGCTGGAGCACACGATGCAGAGGCTTTTAGACACACTGTGAGAGTCGTTGTATTCATTTCCTGGGGCTGCCCTAACAAAGCACACAAAGTGAGTGACTGTAAACAACGGAAATGTATTGTCTCACAGTTCTGGAGACAGAAGTCCGAATTCAAGGTGTCGGCAGGGCCACGTTCTCTCCAAAGGCTCTGGAGGAAGATCCTTTCTTATCTTTCCCAGCTTCTGGTAGTTCCTGTACATACATCTTCAGATGGTTTTCCTTCTTCTGTCTCTATCTCTGGGTCTTTTCTCTTTTGTAAGGACACCTGTCAGATTGGATTAGGGTCCACCCTACTCCAGGATGACCTCATGTTAACTGATAACATCTTCAAAGACCTATTTCCAAAAAAGGCCATGTCCACGGGTACCAGGGGTTTGGACTTTGATCTATCTTGGCGGCGGCGGGGGGGGGGGGGTGGTGGTGAGGGGGAAGGGGGGCGGCACAATTCAATCCGTGAGAGTTGCTTAACTATAGGATGAACAGGTTGCAATGACAACTGGCCTTTTGGTTGAGTTTTCATCTTGTCAAAGTGCCCTAGAAGGGCACTCTCTAGATAGAGTTACTGTCTAGTCTTTGAACGTGTACTTTGACCACAGAAAAGTGAAGAATTCTGAATTAGGACAAGCCAGCTCCCTCTCAGGCCTTCCCACATAGGACAGGGTAGAGGTAATGCAAAATGCACATTTTTAAAAGATTGGTTTCAATGATTTCTATACATTCATATAACTTTTAGAATTAATATTTTCCAGTGTGCATAGCTTGATGGGGCCTCAGACATATGTGTAATTTTGTCCTCATCTATTTGCAGGATCATTATCCTGCCCCACGCCCACCAGATGAATATGGAACTACCTTTCCCTGAACTCCTCTGCCGAAGCTGGCCCAGGGAGAAGCAGTCTGCTCGGAGCAGCCAGGGGGCAAGAATGGGTTACAAAACCTTGCAACTTGTATTTTGGTGAGGAATTGGTCTGACCTTACTTTTCAGAAATGATCAGATCTCCACGGAAAGGCACAGAGTTCCCAGTATATTAATAAATGTAGTTCCTATATATGAAACCCCAAGTTGTACTGCGCACTGTGCAAAGTGCTTCCTGTACCATCTCACTGTCTTCCCACCTGATGTCGTAAGCGCTATGTCCCTGTTGTTTAGTGGAGAAACTGAGGCACAGAGAGGCTAAGAACATGCCCAAGTGAGAAGCAGGTTAAAGATTATTAGAAGTTAAATCTGTCTGATTCCAAACCTATGTTCCTCACCATTGCCATCTCCATGCCACAGAATGAGCCTGACACTCTGCAGGACACTCTGGGCTTTCTGTCCATAACATTACCTTGGCTGTAAAGAGCATTTTCCAATTCATAAATCCTATCCATATATATTATCCCAGCATGTACATACATTAATCCAGCAAATAGTGATGTAAGAAGTGCAGAGGTTATTACCCCATTTGACAGTTAAGGAAGCTGAGGCTGAAGAAGGTTGAGTAGCGCCCTGAGACCACTTAGCCAGAAAGCAGCAAAGTAGGATTGTTGGAAACGTAGTGAATGAGGAAATTTTGGGGGTGCGGGCAAAGATGGATGGGGTACAAATGAGATAGCTGCGAAGTGTTTAAAGGTATAGAGGAGCCCAGAAGACACAAGGTGATGTGTCTGCCCCTACTCCACCCATAAAATAATGCCACATTTTCTTTTTCACCCTTGACCCCGACCCTCTGTTGAAACAATGACTACTTCCCTCATAGCTTTCCAATTTAAAGCTAAAGCCCCCAAGCCCAAAATGGACCTCTGCCAAGTGGTGCAACTGGAAATAGCAGGCCCTTGCTGCATCATTTCTCATGCAACAAAATTAGATTGATTTGGGGATTCCTTATAGGCAGCTGCATGGCTACTATTAGGAGGGGTCTTGCGGCTAACCGATCTTTAAGAAAGATCTTTCTTCCAAATATAAAAGGCACCTATGGAGCACAGAGTTAATGATATGTATTCCAGCCCATGTCTGGTAAACTCTCAGATGACAGCAGCAAGGCAGGGTCACTCAGGTTCTATTAGCTCGATTAATGAGAAGTAAGATAAGGCTAACACCCTACTCGTTGGGCGGCTCAGGCATAGAGCTGCAGTAATGGAGTTATTAACCTTCGTCAGCCACCGAATTTTGCTGCTGATTCCAACTCCATTTCCTAGTTCAGGCCTCCATTAATGGGCTGTTTATTATCCCTAATCCACATAAGGATCAGCTGCAGAAATATGAGAGCTTCCAGGAAGGACTAAGTGATGAGAGAGAAGACATCCTCTCTATTTTGCATTTTAATTTTTCTTTGGTCCTACTACTGTCCTCTTAAGAAATTACAGCATCTTTCTCACTTTGGAACACATTAGAAATGGCAAAGTCATTATCCAAGGGTTTCACTGTGTTGCCCCCAAAAAGAAAGTACCGTATGAAACTAAGAAACAACAATTTTTTTTTAAATCAAATGAGAGAGCTCTGGCATATAAACTAAAGGCCATTTCCATGTTTACTTTCATCATGTACCATAATATTCCATTATTTAATAAAATTTACCATAATTGAAACCAAGAAATCAAACTACTATTTAGCAGAACAATTTATCAACATTGTTATCCACCCTGATGAGTATTTTCCAGCAGGCATGGCTCCATGGGGTCTCAGACGAAAGTGTGACTTTGTCTGCTTGCAGGATCATTCTCCTGCCCCAAATGCTGCCATGTGAATAAGGAACTAACTTTCTCCCAATCCAACCCAACGTCGTCATTAAAATGTCTTCTATAGATAAGAAAGTAGACAGATTGCTATTACAGAACAAATATTATTTAAATAGCAATAAGTTATTTGTACCAACCCATAACAAGCAGACACAGCAAATACTCTTTGATGGCTAGGCCTTCAGAATATAGCTACATTTGCCATGTTAGGCTCTTTTTATTTAGCAGAAATCCAAATCACATGGGTAACTTATAATAAATGTTTTCACATTTCTTAATGTGTAAACAAATCTGTAGCATACCTACTTTGGGGGGTGTGAGAGTGTAATTTATTATGTGACAACAGGAGAAAAGATAAACTCTATCCTATATTTTTAAATGAGAGTTTGCCATACGCTGTGGGGAATCGTATATGGAGCTAGCTCATAATAGCTCATAGTACGGCACTTTCCCATTTAAATCACACATACACACACACACACACAATTACACACACACACACACACACACACACACACACACACACACACACACACACGTTCCATTTAATCCCTAGGAGAGTAGTGCTGTGAGTTTGAAAGAGTAGAAACCATTATCCCCTTAAACAAATGCTAATTATATTGTATAACGGATACAATGTAATGACTCAGAGCAAAGAGCTGGGTTCAGGTTTGAAGTCCTCAGATTCAGCTGTGGGGCTTGGGACAAGGGACATAGCCAAGTTCAGATGTTCTTTACCTGAACAAACCAACTTTATGGCTGTTGAGGGGATTAAATGACATATGAAGCAGGCACATAATTAGCACTCCATAAATATCAGGTATTAGCATCATTATTTTCGTTGTCATGATGATTATTATTATTTAAAAGAAGGAGACCAAGACATAGGAGCTGGGAGAGAAGAGAGGGAGAGGTCAAGGAGGGGAAAGGGAAGAATGTCCCCATACAATATTACCTAGGAACCAGGTATGACTGTGTCTTAGCCTGGGGTTCTCTAGAGAAGCAAAAACAGTGACGCATGTATATGTATATATATATAAACTGCAGGGGCTGACAAACCCAAGATCAGCAGGTTAGACAGCAGGTCACTGGCTCACAGGCTGTGGAGGCTGATGAATCCCAAGACTGGTAGGCAATACAGCAGGCAGCTGGCTCAAGTCCCAAGAACTGGAGGTCAGATGATGAGCTGGATGCAGGATCCAGAGCAAGCAAGCAAGCTTTACCAGAATGTCCATATATATTTGCCAGACTGTCATACACACACACACACACACACACACACATACATATAAATATAGGATGCAGGATGCAGGTCACACCCCTGAAGAAACTCCTCTTACAGCTGATTGGCTGATCACATTAGATCACATGGTAGAGGATGACTATCATTGCATAACTGCCAAACTGGATCATTACATTAACTGTCAAACCACTGAGAATCATGACCCAACCAAGGTGACATACAACCTTAACTATCTGCTTCAAAGCAGAGTCAGAGAATAAGAGGAGAATGGAAGGAAGAAGAAGGGGGAGAGGAAGACAGAGAAAGGTATTATTGTCAGAACCAGAAGTAGCCTAGACAGAACATTCTGGGCCAGCCTCAGCAGGACTATCGAACAGACTGCCAGCCCCAGGAAATCAGAAAAGACTTCTGGCCCACTTATCTGCAGAGGTCAGGTTTATACCCTACTTGGGTGTGGAATTTCCAACCCCCTCATGGGCAATGGAGTTAGTATTTGCAGGCCCCTCAGAGGCTCTGCTCTCCAGCTCCCTGGAGGAAATGGCTGTGTGTTAAATGTCTGTTTAGCAAAAGCCCACAACAACAATAAACCCAGCACACCAAGTGGGAGCCACATGCAATGAGAAGGGGCCTGTCACTGCTTTCCCAGGGACAACCACATCCTCTGGACTGGGACTCACACAGCTGTCTTATTTAAAAAATAATAACAAATAAAAATTCAAAACCTGCCATACCCTCAAAGGAATCTATATAGCCGTTTCCAATTTGCACAAAACTACCTGGAACACAAATGAGCTAATCTAAAATATCGTTATTTGGTGATTTCTTTATAGTTTTAAATTTTAGTTCAATGGAATAGAGAAAGACAGACATTCTAAAGAAAACAACACTAATAAAATCCCTGCTACCATTCTGCTGGATTTCATTGCCAGACTCATCTGGGGTCTCCCTTTCATCCCCTTTCTTGCGGATTTCCGAGAGATGCAGCAGCAACCCTGACCCTGGACCTGTGCAGTTCAATGTGACCACGACCTTGCCCTGTCCTGACACAAGCCGGCAGGGGAAGGTGGTTCAAAGCAATGGCTCATCCCACCCCCCTTCTTGCAGCACTGAGGGGAAGGATGCAACAAACACTTCTGCGTGATACACTGCAAACTTTCCAACATCAATCAGAATCCTATACACCCTTCTCTACAGTAAACATTAATTTTAAAAGAAAATACCATTGCTACGAACTTGAAGGATGAAATCAATTATTTTACATCCAGGCAGAGGGCAGATTTCTGGATGTAGTCTTGGATAGTTCTTTCTTTCTTTTTTTTTTTTTTACTATTATTATTGCATTTTAACAAACTTTATAGCCCATTTTATTTGTTCTCAAATAACTTTTTCTCCTTCTTTTCAACATGTCAATTACTTGGTTTGTTTCCCTCACTGTATGATGTTGGAACCAAGAGATTGATACTGCTCAGCAGACTATAATTTAGTATTATGTGCCATGGGTTTATGAGGTAGGAGTCAGACAAAACGTTGTGTTTGAACACTAGCCATTTATTAGCTTTAAGAAGAGATTTATATTTGACAAGGAGACAATAACTGTTTTCTGATAAGCCAAAGAGGTCTATTTTTGTGTCCAATACACAGAGTAGTTTACCCTTTCCCCAATAACTCTATTTACTGGTGTGACTATATATTAACAATAAAATTGATATATATGTAAATTTATTTTAATCTAATTTCATCGAACCCTCCTAAAAAATGAGCCTTTGTAGATTGTTTTCATATCTGAATTATAGATTTCCGTATTGTATTCCCAGATTGATACCTAGGCTATAATTCTGTCAAGATTTCCTCCTGGTGTCAAAAACAGCAACACCACAGCTAGAATGTTTTATAATTGGCATCACGACTGAACCAGAATTATAGCCCTGATATTCATTCCAGTGCTAGGTGGGTTTGTTTTAGAGTATTTTTCTCTTTCTTAGCTTATATCTGGACTTGAAAGTTTATGGCTAAAATTACTTTCTGGATTAATCATAAAAAGGTTTAACTGAAAGCTAAGCTGGGAGAAATGGAATAGAGGAGATGAGAAAGGAGGAGGGAAAATACACCCTCAGTGATGGGAGGAAAACAAAGAAGGATGATTAAACAACAACACATGATTAAATCTACATTATATATAAACACTTCTTTTTCTCCTGCCTGTCCTCTGCCCTAGAGTCAAATAAATTAAATTGGCATTATTTACTAAGTCTTTAGGAATTGATTTTTACTCCATGGTGAATGGAGAAGTATTTACTTGCAAGCCTGCCCTAAATCAAAGAGGCTCTTGAATATTCTTTCCTGTATGGTTCTGAATAAACACTGGGCCCATCCCCACGCTGTTCCTGCAATGCTAGCATGGTGCATGGAGGGTCGATAAATAAAGCAATCCTTTTTTTCCTCAGGGTTCAGAAAACCAGCACTAGATTCTTTCCATCAACCATGTTAATAACCCTCCAGCCTTCTTCTAAGTGACTGTTTTGCATTTTTCCTCCGGTGTCTTTCATCTTCAGTTATACCATAAGTTTACACAGAAGCTGACACTGAAGTCTGTTATACTACAAGAGAACAGAGGGCAAAAACTTAGCCTCATGGCACTAACCATAACCCATTGCTGTTGAGTCGATTTCTATTCATGGTGACCCTATGTGTTACAGAGTAGAACCAAGCGAGCTCCGTAGGGTTTTCTTGGCTGTAATCTTTATGGAAGTAGACAGCCAGGACTTTCTTCCTCTGTGCTGTTAGGTGAGTTCAAACCACCAACCTTTTGGTTAGTAGTCAAGTGTAAACCATTTGCACCACCCAGGGACCTCATGGCATTATAGTCCCTGGAATTTCACAGGCAATACAGGTAGTAAAGACAGGTTAAGACTGCTGTACTTCTGCTGCCCTGAAACTAAACAGAGGTTCCAGTCTTCCAACAGGAAGCCTTCCAGCCCCAAATCTAGGGATGTAATTAAAACAAAGTTGAGGAAAATCTAACTGTGGAAGGCAGAATAATGGCCCCCTAAAGATGTCCACCTCCTAGGCCCTGCAACATGTTAGCTTGTATGGCAAAAGAGACTTTGCAAATGTGATTAAATCAAGGACCTTGATTTGGAAAGATTATATGGGTGGGGCCAAACTAATCACATGGGTTCTTAAAATCTGAA
Organism: Dugong dugon; assembly: GCA_030035585.1. NCBI lineage: Eukaryota > Metazoa > Chordata > Mammalia > Sirenia > Dugongidae > Dugong > Dugong dugon. The sequence continues at coordinate 77,482,634 of CM057471.1, forward strand.
GAGCTTTCCCAGCTGTGGTCAGAGGGAGATACGACTACAGAAGAAGGGTCAGAGAGCTGCAACATTGCTGGGTTTGAAAATGGAGGATGGAGCCATGAGCTAAGAAAGCAGGTGGCCTCTAGAAGCTGGAAAAGTAAGGAAACCAATTCTCCCCTAGAGCCTCCAGAAGGAATGCATCCCTGCTAACACCTTGATTTTTGCCCAGTGAGACCCATGTCAGACTTCTGACCTACAGAATTCCAAGAGAATAAATTAGTGTTGTGTTAAGCCACCAAATTTGCGGTAATTTATTATGGTAGCTGTAGAAAACTAATATACCAACTCACACTATTCTTAGACGAACATCAGGCCTACTGAAAAGAAAATAATTTGCATAAAATATCTATTTTAGGATTCATGTATAGACATTACCAAACAAAGAAAAGGAAGGAGTCATAAAAGCCAAAAAAGGAGATAACGAATACCCTTTGGAAGAAGAACTACTCTAGAAAACAGAATATTTTAGATGAAACCTATCAATATGCTTAAAATAATTTAGATATATATCAAAGAAAATCAAAGAGCAGATGTTTGATAACAAAAGGAGATGAAAAGAAAGCTGACAAAGGGGGAAAAGTAAGAGCATTACAGAAATGAAAAACAAATCAGAAGCAACAAGAAATAAACAAAAATAGTCAAAGTTACCATGAAGGACAGACTTGATAAAATAATACAGGAAAGATAAAGATAAAAGAAACTCGAAAAAATATTATAATTATGGAAAACAGATGATAAATATCCAACATACACATAATTGGTCTTCCTAAAGAAGAAAACCAAGAAATCAACTGAAAAATATTAATATATCTACTAGAAGAAAATTTCCCTGTAACAATGTAAATTGAAGGAATTCATAATGTTCCAGGGAAAATTAATAAAGAGAACCAAGTCTGAGACATGGCCTGGTGAATGTAAATGAACTGAGAGAGCTAGAGAGTGAGAGAGAAAGAAAAAATCCTATCAGCATCCAGGCAGAAGAGGCACATTACCTATAAAGGAAAACAAATCTCATCGGCCTCAGACATCACTGCAACCCCAGAAATGTCAGAGGACAGTGTAGAAATGATACAGGATACTGTCAGGGGGAAGGGCGGAAAGAAATGTGATCTAAGAATCTTTTACTTTGCTAGATGCTGTTTACCAGTAAAGATAACAGAAAGATATTCTAAAATATGCAAGAATTGAGAAAGTTTAGCATTTATGAAAACAGATGCCTTCCTGAAAATGACTCAAAGACATAATCCATTCAAATGCAAGACACATAAAAATATATAAATGGAGAATTTAAATTATGTAACCAGCTGGTATTGAAATCTGAATCCAGTTGAGAAGAGAATTAAAACTTGACAAGTATAGCAAATACAGCTAAAAACATAATTGTTATATTTCTAGAAAGAAGAGCTAAATAATCTTTAAAATAATAATCTGTGTGTAACAGACTGGACAAAATATGTAAGAGCATGTCTGCTCCTGCCCCCTCTAAAACCAAAAAGTGGATTGAGTTGGAGATTGAGGAGGTGGTACATATGGAATAATTTTTTTCATCTTTCATAGGATGAAATCATTTCAAAATTCAGAAATATAGGCTTAACCACATTACATTGAAGAGACTAATAGAAGTAGAAACAGATTATCTTCTAAATTAACCAGAGTGGAGGGTGGCAGAAGCCAAAATAACAATAACAACACTCAAAGAAAACACAGACCACAAAGAAAAGATGGAAGATGAAACCATAATGAAGCATAAAATAAAATAACAAAACCAAAACTAAGTGGAATAAACTCAACTATTCAAGGAAAAATACATTAAGATTGAATAAAACATATTAAACTCAATTTCATTCTCTCTACATGACATACAACAAAAAGTAGAGAAGCAAAATAGTTGAAGGTAAAAATATGAGACGTGTAAATGCAACAAAGAAAGCAGGGGTTGACTTCCAGGTAAAAATGACATATTGAAGCATGCACCAATATTTTGTTTCCTCCAAAAACACCACAGAAGAATTACAATCCAATTCACAAGGACAGAGAGAACAAGGGAAGAGGGAGAGAACTGCAAAAAAATTTGGTGCTGGAAAGCAGATGGACCAGTGGCAACTAGTTTAGGGGACCTCAAAAAGCCAAATCCTAGATCAGCAGCAGGAAAAGCTAAGAGCCAACCTAGTCTTCACCCCAAAATCCTCAAAAGGCTCAGGCACAGTTAACACCTATGGAACTGGTGGCTAAAATAAGAAAGGCTGGTTGAAACTTGTTTAAGAAGAGATTAAGCCTTAGATCCTTCCCTTTTCTCCATCCAGTTGAGCCAATGCCCCTCCTCCACTTGAGCAGAAATTAAAGGTCTATTCTCTAGAGAACATAAAATACAGGCTCTTTGAATTAAAGAATGCCAAGCACAGTTGAAAGCCTGAATCTCTACCAAAAACACAGAAACTAGATAAAAATGTACATACTGCATGCAGTATATGAAGCCTCCTCCTACCTTCCTCCCCCTTCCCACCTTCCTGGGCACCTAGACCCTTGAAGCTAGTTCTTTACCCTCCAGATTAGACAAGTCCTCTGGGGAATCCGAGCAGCACAGAGGAAAAGACCTAAAGATGTTAACACTTGGGGGGAAGTGTTTCTGCACAAATTCCCAATTAGATCACTCTAAAGTGAAAACAAAGTATACGGATTCCACCTATGCACTCAGAACTTCCAAGAAGCTTTTTAGTCTCAGCAATCAAGGATAACCTAACATTTGGGGGTCTAATTAAGAAAGAATGAGACCAAGACAAACAAACAAAAACTCAACAGAAACAGATTATGCAAGAGGAAACTCCCCCTCCCATGCCCCAATAAAACCAATCAGTTAACATTTTCAAGAGGAAAAAAAAAAAAAGACTTGGGATTCATGAAACAAGATCAGGAACCTATAAAAGAGAATATTCAGAGAACAACAACAACAAATACTGTCAAGTCTTACAGAAGCAAATAAACACTACAGCAGAAATTAGAAATTCAGTAAAAGAGTGGGAAGAGAAAGTTGAGGAAATCTCCCAGAAAATAGACTAAAAAAGCAAAGATATGGAATACAAGAGATAAAAAATATTTTTAAAAGAATTTAGAAGGTCAATCCAGGAGATCTAATGTTCAAATAACAGGAGTTCCAGAACAGACAAAATAGAAAGGAATCATCAACAAAATAAGAAAATTTTCCAGAAGTGAAGGACTTGGGATTCCGGATTGGGTTCTTGTAAAATGGAGGAAATTAGACCCATACCAAGAACATAAATGAAATTTCACTATGAAATGTCAGAACCCTGGGGACGAAGGGAAGATTCTACAACCTTCCAGAGAAAGAGAGAGAGAAAAATCACATACAAAGGATTAGGAATCAGACTGGTATTGGACTTAACAGCAACTCTGGGGTTCAAAATTCTGAGGGAAAATTATTTCCAGCCTATAACTCCTCACCCAACCAAACTATCCAGCAAGCATAAGGGTAAAATGAAGACCCTTTCAGGCATGCAAGGTCTCAAAAAACTTATTCCCATGCAAGCTTTCTTAGGAAGCTACTGATGGATGTGCTCCACCAAAACAAAAGAGTAAACCAAGAAAAACAAAGTCATGGGATATAGAAACAAGATATCCAACATGGAACAGAGATGAAGGAAATCTTCAGGGTGGTAGTGAACGGGCATTCCAGGATAACAGCTGTGCACCAGGAGAAGAAGATGACCTATTCAGTTTGGAGCAGATGTGTTGAGGGTATAACAGCCTACTGCTGCTTTTTAACTTGAAAATCAACTGGAGGATATGCTCCACTAAAGTAAGAGTGTATACAAGGAAGAGAAAGACATGTGATTCAGGAACAGGGACTCCAGCTCAGAAGAAAGGCTTTGATAACAGTGAAGGGAAGTCCCAGAAGAAGAGCCATGCAGTAAGCCTAGGAATAACCAGTCCAAACAAAGAGAAGAATGGAAGTGACCAAGAAAAAACTGGAACTAACAGATTACATAATGTGTGGAAAACGGTTCTGAGAGGTTATTATAAACTATGGAAAGAAGTAGCTAACAGGTACAAAAAAAAAAGTAGGCAAATGAAAAAAAGGTGATTATTACCTTTAAGAAAAACAAAAAGAAAGAAAAAACAAAAAGGACAAAAAGGGTCTCTTTCCAGATGAGTTAGCATCCTTAAAGCAGGTTTTCTGGAAGTATCACTCAAATTTATATTTGTATCTCATTGGTCAGAACTTAATCACATGGTTCCATATAGCTGTAAAAGAGCCTGGAAAACGGAATCTTTTTTTTCAGATATCAAGGTGCTCCACTGAAAATTGATGGTTTATTACTAAGTAGAAAAGGGAGAATGAATGTTGGAGTAGCCAAGTGGAAGTTCTGACACAGACAGTTGCTTTCATCAAGAGTACATTTCACAATGAACACATAGTGACATAAACCTTAATGTGCTGAATAACATAGCACCAAATCATATAAAGCAAAAACTGTAGGAAACACACACACACAAAAATCAAGAGACATACAATATTAACGGGAAATTTGACAAATCTCTTACTCCTTGACAAGTTGATAGGCCAAAAGCAACCAACCAAACAAACAAACCAAAAGACGACAACAACAAAAAAATAAGGTAAGGATATACGGGGTCTACATTATAAAATTAAGTTTGACCTAATTTATATTTAATTCTTTAACTTTAAATTAAAAATACACATTCTTTTCAAATGCCCATAGAACATTTAAACAATTATTCACAGAATAAATCTTATGCATTCTAAAAAGTAGAGCTTATACTTAAATACATTCTCTGTACTCTGCACTAAATTGAGAAACTAATAGTGAAAGTTGAAACAACAGCAACAAAATGTCAACTAGCTGTAAATTTTAAAACTCTCCCAAACACCTCTCAGATGAAAGAGAAAATTTAACCATACATTCAGAATATCTAAAAAGAATAAATAAGTAATGAAAATACTATACATGAAAAATATGAGACATGGCTAAGGCTGTAAAGAGAAGACACTTCAAAGTCTTAAACATTTTCAGTATCAAACAAGAAATAACAGAAAATAAGTGAATTATGTACTTTACTCATAATTTGAGAAAAATAACCAAATAAACCCAACATAAGGAGAAGTCATTAATAAAGAGAAGCAGAAATTCATGAATAAAGAATACAGGGAAGATAGCAGATTGATAAATAAATCCAAGCCCATCTATTGGTGAAAAAATCCATAAGAAAAACAATCTACCAGTTAAACTAATCCCCAAAAAGGAAGAAAACACAAATATATAAAATTAGCAATAATAAAGAGGAAATAACTACAGACACAGAAGAAATAAAAAAAAAAAAAGATTTGAAAATCATGTTAAAACTTTTAAAGGCACTGATGAAAGGGATGATTTTCTAGGAAAAGACCAATTGCACAAGAAAGGAAGTTCAAACTGACCAAACGCCATGAATGAAATCAAACTGTTAACAGCCTGTCTCTCCCTCAAGGTGCCAGCTCCAAGGAATGCTTACTGCTAAAGTTTTAAAACTATTCCAGATATGAAGAAAGTATGAAAATTTATGAAATTATCATATCACGAATACTAACAGTCTGACAAAGCACACACACACAAAAATTCAGACTCACACTACAATATGCATATTAATGAAAAAAATGTAGCAAATACAATCCAGCAGTGTATTAGTTTTTGACTGCTGCTATAATAAATTCCCATAAACGTAAATGCTTAAAAAACACACAAATTTACTAGCTCACAGTTTCTGTAGATCAGAAGTTCAGCACAGTTCTCACTGGACTAAGATCAAGGTGTCCACCGGGGCTGCAGTTCTCATCTGGGACCTGGGGTCTTTTTCTAAGATCACTGGTTGTTAGAAGAATACGTTTCCTTCTCACACTTCCCACGTGGCTCCCTCCATCTTTGAGCCAGCAATTGTGTGTCAAATCCTTCTCATGCTTGTAATCTCTCTGATTTTCTTTTCTGTGCTCAGTCGAGAGAAAGCTCTGCTTTTAAGAGCTCATATGACTATATTGGGCCCAACCGCATAATCCAGGATAACCTTTCTATTTTAAGGTGAGTTGGTCAGTAACTGTAATTACATCGACAAAGCCCTTTTTTCATGTAACATAAGATATTCACGGGCATGATGTCAGGGGGCAAAGGGGATCAAAATTCTGTCTACCACAAGCAGTATATTGAAAGAATAATATACCATGACCAAGTGAGAGTCATTCTAGGAATGAAAGGCTGACTTATTATAAGAAAATCTATTAAATAATTCATCATATTAATATGGCAAAAGAGAAAAAACATTTAATTTCTTAAAAGATCCTGAAGAGGTCTGTCTTAGTTATCCAGGGCTGCTATAACAAAAATACCAAAAGTGGATGCCTTTAACAAAGAGAAATTTATTCTCTCACAGTTTAGGAGGCTAGAAGTCCAAACTCAGGGTGTCAACTCCAGGGGGAAGGATTTCCCTTTCTGTCGGCTCTGGAAAAAGGTCCTTGTCATCAATCTTCCCCTGGACTAGGAGCTTCTCAGTACAGGGACTCCGGGTCCAAAGGACATACTCTTCTTCTGGCATTACTTTCTTGATGGTATGAGGTCCTCCGTCTCTCTGCTGGCTTCTCCCTTTTATATCTCAAAAGAGTTTGGCTCAAGACACAATTCAATCTTGTAGATTGAGTCCTGCCTCATTAATTTAACTGCTGCTAATCCATCTCATCAGCATCACAGAGACAGGATTTACAACACGTAGGAAAATCACATCAGACGACAAAATGGTGGACAATCACACAATACTAGGAATGATGGCCTAGCCAAACTGACAGATATTTTGGGGGGAGACAGTTCAATCCATGACAAGGTCTTTAATAAAATTAAACATCAACAAGATATTTTAAATCCATAGAGTTATATACTTTAACTTTATAAACATTATATAAGCCTTAATGGTAGAACACCAGGACGGCCCTTTAGGTCAGGAATAAGACACATCTGTCAAACACGATACTGCCTGACCCTGCTCTAGAAGTACTGACCAGTGCAATTAGGCAAAAGAGTAAAATGAAAAGTATATGTAGTGAAGAGAAAGAGGCAAAAGAATACTTATAGGTGACATGATCATTCACCTGGAAAACCCAAAAAAATCAAGTGAAAAACTATAAGGAAGATTAAGAGAGTTCTAGGAGGAGGCTGGGGTACAAAATAAAGAAGCAAAGTCAGTATCTTTCCTATATTCCTGAAACATCTGGTTAGAAAATAAGACAGATGAAAAAATATTATCACAATATTGATAAGAACAACAACAGGTAATATTTAGAAATACACTTAAAATGAAACGTCTGAGGCCCAACATAAAGCTCTGATAGTTTCACTAAGGTTTTCATAAGGGAACCCCTCAATGAGACAGATTGACACAACAGCCAAAACGGTGGACTCAAACATAACAACGATCATTAAGATGGCACAGAACTGTACAAAGTTTTGTTCTGTTATACAAAGGTCACTATGAGTTGTAGCAACTTGATGGCACCTGACAACAGTTTCACTAAGGCCGTAGGATATGGTCATGTCAAATTGTAGCAGATTGGTCTATAAATTTAAGGCAATTCCAGTGAAAATTTCAATGGTATTTTTTCTTTTGTATAAAATTATTATAGTGTTCATCTGGGTAATAAATATATAAAAATAAAGGGGAGTAATGAGAGGGCCTTGTCCTGCATTGGCTATTGAATATATGATAAAACTAAAATAGTTAAACAGTGTAGTACTACTGCAGAAATAGACTTGTGGAAAACAATAGAAAGTTCAGAAATAGCCCAAGTATATATATAATTGTGGTATGCTCTAAAGTTCAGTTTAGTGGAGGAAGGACCAAGTATTCAACAACTGGTTTTGGAATAAATAGCTAACTGGGGGAAAAAGAATTAGACTCATACTGCATACCTACATCAAAATAAATATCAGTTACATCAATGATTTAAATGTAAAAAATGAAGCTGTAAAATAGCAGAAGAAAAGATAAGTTGATTCGCATAACAATCCTACAAGGAAGGCAGGATTTGAATCCAAACTTGACTCCTAGTTAACAGGCACATGGGGGCGAGGGGTGGGAGTCTAAGAGACATTCCATTTTAGGAACATGTAAAAGCTCTTGTAAACTGTATGCTGTAAGTCAGAAGTCCAGTATGGGTCTCACTGAGCTCAGATCAAGGTGTCTACCAGGGCTGCGGAAGGGCACTCAGTGACAGAGACCCTCCCAGGAGGCACTCTGGCCAAGGACAGCTCACCTGTTGGGCTTGTGGCCCAGGCTTTCCAGCAGGTGTGCCTGGTCCAGGTCCCGTGGGTAGCCATGCATCACCCACCCTCTCTGAATGCAGTCCTGTTGGTTCAGGCGCTTGGTCAAGACCTTCAAGATGATGTTGTCAGGGACTGGAGAGAAAGGAGGACAAGTGATCACTCTGCTGCTCCAGGCACCTGCTCCTGACTAAACAGAGAATGTCAGGGAGGGTCCTCTCGGTTAGTGGCCCGTGGGCTTTCTACCTTGATTTGAACATGGAGTGAACTAGTGAAGAGTTGAGTTTAGGTGGAGCCGCTTGGAACCACCTGGAGAAGGCTGTGGATGCCCATTTCCTATGTCCCCACCATGATCCAGAGAAGGAATAACGTGGCTGCCTGAGATTAGAAAAGCATTAGTGACCTTGACATTTCCCTGACCTTGACAAGTTAACATCCCCAGCTACAGTCAGGGTAGCGCCCAACCATCTAGTGATATATGGCTAGTTGTTTTTCCCCTCCAGGATCTTGTTTTTGTATCAAAAGACTTTTCACAGAAATACACCAAGCTGAAGTTTTCATTTTCCTCAAATGGGACCGCATTAGTTCTCCCATTTCTCTCTGCTAGTTAGGACCCACCAGCGATGGTCACTCCCTTTCTTCCCCTAATTCTCCCCTCTTTGATATTTAGAACTGAATCTCTCTCAAGAATATTAGCTCTAGTTATAACCAGAGACTGAAATAAAGTCCTATGGAAAATGAAATATTGAGAGAAGCCTCTTGTTTACTTTACCACAATTGACATATTTCTGAAATTTATACCTCTCCTCCCAGACTCATTAAATATCCTGTGTTGCTAATGTACTGCATTCTAGCAATTTGCACTGCATTTCCTGCACTTTGCACTCATTTTTCCAGAAATACTTGGTAAATATTACAATTGTTTGCTATGACTGTGGGCCCCAAGATGAGGTGGTTTCTTAGAGTTACAGTGACAGAGTGCTTTGCAGCCTCTTTGGAGGTGCACGGCTTTCCTCCTATGAACCGTCTGTGGGTCAGGCAAGTAGCCCTAATGCCTACATTTGAAACCTTCAGACAGGCTGCCCAGGCTGACACTCAGGTGAACATGGAGGTGAGAGACACAGAAAAATCAGTAACAGCTGCTTTCCTCCATGGCAATGACTTGTTGGGTTATTGCCCTGTAGCCAACTCGTTGCCACTGAGTCAATCCTGACTCATAGTGACCCTATAGAACAGAGTAAAACTGCCCCATAGGGTTTCCAAGGCTGTAATCTTTATGGAAGCAGACTGTCACATCTTTCTCCCACAGAGTGGCTGGTGGGTTTCAACTGCTGACCTTTTGGTTAATAGCTGAGCACTTAACCACTGTGCCACAAGGGCTCCTTTGTGCTAAAGAACCATAATCCTTATTCTAAAGAATTTGCATTTTCCTGAATTTGTTTTCCCACATTTTTCACCTTTCTCTCCTGGTCTTGGGAAAGAACAGAAAGGGGCTTTTGCTCTAACAAGAGCATCTGGCTATCTACATCCTAGTTTGGTGAGTAGCATCTGGGGTCTTAAAAATGTACAAGTGGCCATTTATGATACAATTATTGGTCTCTGGAGCAAAAGAGAAAGAAGAAAGCCAAAGACTCAAAGAAGAAACTACTCTACAGGACTAATAGCCTACATGAACTACGTCTTCATCTATCCTGAGACTGGAACTAGATGCTGTCCGGCTACCCCTACCAACTGTTCTGACCAGGGGCACAATAGATGGTCCCAGATAGGAGAGGAGAAAAATACAGACCAAAACTCAAATTCCCCAAAAAAAAGCCAGACTTACTGGACTGGTAGAGACTAGAGGAACCCCTGAGACTGTTGCCCTGAGATATGCTTTAAACTTAGAACTGAAACCACTCCCAGAGGTCACCTTTTAGCTAAATAACAGATTGGCTCATAAAATAAACAATATCACACACGATTACTGTGTTCCTTTAAAAAAATCATCTATATGAGTCCAAATGGTCAACATTTACCCTACAGCAAAGATGAGAAGGTAAGAGGGCAGGGAAGCTAGATTAATGCAAACGGAACAACAAGAATGGAAATAATGAGAATGGTGATACATTGCGAAAAATGTAACCAATGTCACTGAATAAAGTGTATAGAAATTGTTAAATGGGAACCTAATGTGCTGTGTAAACTTTCACCAAAAACACAATAAAATATTGTTTTAAAAAAAAAAAAAAAAGAGCATCTGGCTATCTAACCTGAATCAGAAGTTAACACAACATTCACTGGTTCCCTAGCGCTCTGAAGATAAAGAGTAGACTCTGCACCATGACTGACAGGGCCCTGCAAGGTCTGGATCCTGCCTCTCTCCTAAGTGAATCTCCCCCAGGTCTTCACCTCCCCTTCCATCCAGAACATCCTTCCCTCACACTTTGCCTTGGGTAAGCCTTTGGACTCAGCCTTTGAACCAATGCTGCAGAGTCCCCTCCTCAGGGAAGGCTTGGAGTATGGCCTCCAGACCAGATTAGCATCTGGAGTTCTCCTTCTCCTTCTCAGTATTTGTCACTCTTGTTAATAAGTCTGAGTAATTCTTTTTAAAAAAAATTATTGTGGTACAATATGTATAATAAAATATTTGCCATTTTAACCATTTTTAAGTGCATAATTCAGTAGCATTAACTGTATTCACCATGCTGTGCAGCCATCACCACTATCCATTTCCAAATGTTTTTCATCACCCTAAAAATGAAATTTAGCACCCCTTAAGCAATAACTCCCCATTTTCCCCCTTCTTCCAGTCCATGGTAACCACTAATAAACCTTTGTCTCGATACATTTGCCTATTCTAGATATTTCATGTAAGTGGGATCATACAATCTTTGTCCTTTCTGTCTGACTAATTTCACTCAGCATAATGTTTTCAAGGTTCATTCATGTTGTAGCCAGTATCTGCACATCATTTCTCTTTATGGCTGAAAAATATTCCATTGTAAGGATATACCACATTTTATTTATCCATTTGTTGATGGACATTTGGGTTGTCTCCACCTTCTGGCTATTGTGAATAATGCAGCAGTGAACACTGGTGCACTAGTTATCTGTTTGAGTCCCTGCTTTCAATTCTTTTGTCTGGGTAGCTCTTTGTTTAATGCCTGCCTCTCCCTAGAGACTGGATCCCATGAAGACAAAAGATCATGTCTATCTCATTATCTCATTTTCAGGTGTCCGACTTGGTGCCAGGTGTATAGTAGGTATACAATGAATAACCAAGGAATCTTCTCTTTTTAAAGGTTTCCCTGCAACTAAGACGAATACGTTTAAACCATTTGACCGACTTTGGGGAGGGCAAGTGGTAGAGAGGAAAGAACACGGGCTTGGGGCTTTCACAAATCTGGGGTCTCATCTCAGCCCTGCCCTTATGAGCTGACCTTGACAAGGTACCATCCCCATGTGCAGCCAGGGTAGTTTCCTGGCTGTGTGTAAGGTCAACCTCAGAGAGTACCTCAGCTTTCTCATCTGCCAAAGGGGATAACAATATCTATCGTGACAGGGTTAACACTGTATATGAAGTTTCAGGCATGTCGCAGACACTCGAAGATGGTGACTATTATGTTTTAATTCAGAAGATGTGTGTAGGGAAACAGTGCTTCATGAATACTTTCATGTTTCCACACAGGGATTGCCAAACAAAGATTGCTGGCACCTGAGTCAAAGGATGATTAACTGGCAAACAAGTCTTGGAAGTTAAGGCATTTGTTTACATTCCAGGGGTTATAAACCTAGTGACCTTCCCCTCCTCTCCCTAGAGAGAATTTGTTTACATTCTTGAGCAAGAGCCATTCTATCTCTCCAGAAGCGAGAAGGGGCAGCATTGCCAGCTGTCCTATATAAGCTCCAAGATTCATAATTCAGGGGTTCCTCTCCTGTGACATAGACCCCTGTATACGTAGAGTTCGATAATGATATTGTTTGGTAATTTCTGCATTCTGTTGGATCACCTTTCTTTGGAATGGGCACAAATATGGATCTCTTCCATACTGAACAATATCATTAATATCACACACAAGTAAAATTTTGCTGAAGATAATTCAAGAACAGTTGCAGCAGTACATTGATAGGGAACTGCCAGAGATTTAAGCTGGATTCAGAAGAGGACGTGGAATGAGGGGTATCATTGATGATGTCAGATGAATCTTGGCTAAGAGCAGAGAATACCAGATAGAGAATACCTGTGTTTTATTGACTATGCAAAGGCATTCGACTGTGTGGATCGTAACCAATTATGGATAACATTATGAAGAATGGGAATTCCAGAACACTTAATTGTGCCGTGTAGAACCTGCACATAGACAAAAAGGCAGTCATTAGAACAGAACAAGGGAATACTGCATGACTTAAAATCAGGAAAGGTGTGCATTAGGGTTGTATCCTTTCACTACATTTATTCAGTCTGTATGCTGAGCAAATAATCCGAGAAGCTGGACTATATGAAGAAGAACGAAGCATCAGGATTGGAGGAAGATTCATTAACAACCTTCAGTATGCAGATGGCACAATCTTGCTTGCTCAAAGTGAAGAGGACTTGAAGCACTTACTGATGAAGATCAAAGACTACAGCCTTCAATAGGGATTACACCTCAACATAAGGAAAACAAAAATCCTCACAACTGGACCAATAAACAACATCATGATAAAAAGAGAAAACATTGAAGTTGTCAAGGATTTCATTTTACTTGGATTCACAATCAATGCCCATGGAAGCAGCAGTCAAGAAATCAAATGCCATATTGCATTGGGCAAATCTGCTGCAAAAGACCTCTTTAAAGTCTTAAAAAGCAAAGACGTCACTTTGAGGACTAAGGTGAGCCTGGACCAAGCCATGGTATTTTCAATTGCCTCATATGCAGGCAAAAGCTGGACAATGAATAAAGAAGACTGTTACGGACTGAATTGTGTCCCCCAAAAATATGTGTTGTAAATCCTAACTTCTATGACTGTGGTTATAATCCCATTTGGGAATGGGGTCTCTGCGTTATGTTAATGAGACAGTATTATCTGTATGACCCCCGTTGCTGTCGGATTGATACCAACTCATGGTGACCTTATAGGACAGAGCAGAACTGCCCTACAGAGTTTCCAAGAAGCAGCTGGTGGATTCAAACTGCTGACCTTTATGTTTAACAGCCATAGCTCTTAACTACTGAGCCACCAGGGCTCCAGTATTAGTGTAGAGTGTGTCTTGAGTCAATCTCTTTTGAGATGTAAAAGAGATTAAACAAACAAGGGCTAGAAGCAAAGATGGGGTAAGAAAGATGCCAAGACACATGGAAAACTCCAAGGAAGCAGAAGCTGAAGAAACAAGGACCTCCTCCAGAGTCGACAGAGAGGGAAAGACTTCCCCTAGAGCTGGCGCTTTGAATTTGGACTTCTAGCCTCCTAAACTGTGAGAAAATAAATTTCTATTTTAAAGCCATCCACTTGTGGCATAGCTGTTATAGCAGCACTAGATAACTAAGACAAAGATGAAGAAGAATTGATGCCTTTCAATTACGGTGTTGGCTAAGAATATTGAATATACCATGAACTTCCAGAATAATGAACAAATCTGTCTTGGAAGAAGTACAGCTAGAATGCTCCTTAGAAGCAAGAATGGTGAGACTTCGTCTTACGTACTTTGGATATGTTATCAGGAGAGACCAGTCCCTGACTCAGCGGCACCTAACAACATGCATAAGTAGAGTACATCTGGCTCTCACTGCACCACCTTGTGTGGAACTGGGGCACAGGGATCCAGTGCTAAGATTACTACGTGGGTAAATAATTAGTCTGTTATCTGATCTCATGTGGTTCCCCTCAGGATAATGCATAAATTTAAATATAAAATCTTAACAATATGGGTTAAGAACCTGCCATAGAGCTTTCCAATCTAGGTCTACCTCTAAATATTTACGAATATTTCCACCTAAATAAGAAACTAATGCGAAAGTAAGCCTTTCCCAATGATTCATCCAATGAATAATTACTGAACATCTGTGCTGTGCCAGGCTCTGTGTTTGATGCTGGGATACATGGTAAGCAAGACTGCCAAGAGCTCTGTCCTCCTGAAGTTTATATCCTAGCAGGAGAGACAAACAATACACAGGTAAACAATCATTTCACAGAAGCATAAATACTATGAAGAAAATAAACCAAATGATAGGGTGGGGGAGGCTGCTGGTGTGACTGGGTCCAAGATGGTCCCTGAGGAGGTCACATTTGACTGAGATCTGAATGGTGGATCCAACCCACAAAAAGTGTTCTAGGCAGAGAGAGCAAGAGAGCAAGAGTAAAGGCCCTGAGACTGAAAAGAACTTAGCTTTTCAAAGAACAGAAAGAGGGCCAGTATGGCTGGATCAGAGTGGTGGAAAGGAAGGGCAGTGGAAAGTGAGAGTGAGAAGGTCCTGACAAACCTTATGGAAGGAGTGGGACTTCAGCCACACACAGGCCATCTTGGAAACCATCATACATTGGCCCCCAATGTATATTTATTGAATGAACACATGGGAGTTAATCTCAGAATCCTGAACCAGAAAGCCTGGGAACATACACTTGGCCACATTTGTGAACTGAAAGCTTATTTTGTGAGGTCAGTCAGTGGAGTCCCCATTTGGAGTCTCTAAAGACCAAAGCCAACCCACCACCACAGCCTTTTCAAAGCAACCACTGTAGAATTGAGGGCCCCTAAAGGTAGGAATGGACTCATCTGTAAAGTTGGCAAAGAGCTCAGGCTAAGGACCCCTGAATAAGAATTAATTGCTAAAAGCTTTAGCTTTCTATGTTTTAAAACCATCTTTTTGTTGACCCCACAAGCCCAGCACCCTTCAAGTTCTTGAGAATCCTGAGTATCTAAGAGACACTACAAGCTTCCAGCAGATACCCCTGTGAAAGAGAAAGGTTGGCTCTGGATAAAGGGCTCCCGGACATCCCTATTCTAATCCCAGTTCTACTCCAACCAGCTTTGAGACTCTGGACTTGCATCTCTTCATCTGTAAAATGGGAAGATGGGTGGGCTGAACTCTAAGGGAGGAGTTAGGAGGATTTTTAATACCAGCGCTTTTACTAGAGTTCCTTAGAATAAAACCCAGAAAACCCTACTCTTAGCTCCTCAAATTCCTTTGTGAGAGCAAGTATGAGCTGAGATCCCTATGGTCCAGTGGCCTCCACTTGCCAGCAGTGGGACCTCCCTGAACCTCAGTGTCCTCCTCTGTGATACTTGCCTCACTGGCTGATGTGGGGCCTAAAGATGACTCATAGAAGATATCATATCTGGAAGAGATATTCTGAAGGGATGTGTAGGTATTTTAATTCTTTCTAAAAGTGTATCTGGATTCCCATATGGGCAATTGCAACGAAGCCACAGACAAGAATATGTGACCCTTACACTAAAAACATGAAGTTCTACATCTGAACTTGAATCTGACTTTAGGAGAGTGCAGTAGGTTTGAAATGAGTTTGCCCTTGTGGGAGCTCGTGCAGATCCACTGGGTGATTAGCTTGCTGACCAGCAATACTCCAGGGCCCGTTAAAGCATCAGTTTTTGGGGGGCAAGGACTGGACTGGCCCATATTTTCTGATTGGTTTCTCCAATTATCAGTTCCTGCTCGGAAACCAAGCTGTACCCAGGGAAATCTGACAGGCTGAATGGCATCCTTCTGGGGCAACAGTGGGCTGCTCATGAGGCCTAGAGCCATGGTGATTCAGAGTGGAAGGGCCTGGAAGATCATCCTATCAACTTCCCTCATTTCAAAGTTGGGAAACCAAGGCCAGAAGAGGTTATGGCTTAAGTGAACTGCATATGGTCAATTAGCCAGTTGGTGGTAGGGCTGGGACAGAACACTGATTCCCAACCCAGAACACTCCCCACTATTCCGTGGCCTCATTGCCCAGTGGCCCTGGAGCACTTGCACCCCTCACCTCAGCCACTTAAATACCAACACAGGGAAGTTTCTCAGCTGGGGAGAAGTCTGATTTGAGGGAAGAATGGAAGACCAAAAAGAAACACAAAGAGTTGGGGATTCTTGCCTGTCAGTTGGCAAGATTAAAACTCACTGCTGTCAGTCAATTCTGACTCAAGACAACCCCATATGTTTCAGAGTAGAACTGTGCTCCATAGAGGTTTTATGGTTGTGACCTTTTGGAAGCAGATCAATAGGCTTTTGTTCCAACGCACCTCTGGGTAAGTTCGAACCAGCAACCTTTTGGTTAGTAGCCCAGCACTTAGCGTTTGCTCCACCCAGGGACTCTGGCAAAGATTAGAAACCTTAATAACACCCAGAATCAGCGAATATGTAAGTTAATGTGCACTCTACTGTAAAATTACTAAAGATGCAAAATGATATAATCTTTCTAGAGGGAATTTCCCAATTTGCATCAAAATTTAAAATGTACACACCTTTTGACCCAGCAAACCTATTTCTAAGAATTTATACCTAAGAGATAATAACACAGATGGGAAAGTACACAAAGATGTCCATTTCAGTGTTGTTTATAATAATGACCATTGGAAATCATCTAAAATGTCCATAAATACAGGACAGGCTAAATAAAGGATAGTACATCTATACAGTGGGATATTATGCAACCTTTTAAAAAATTATGTATATTTATATTTATTAACTTGGAAAGAGGTCTATGGCAGAATATCAAATGGAGAAAACGTAGGTAAATGAATGGCTTGTATAATACAATCTGTTTTTTAAAAGACCATATACATGTAAAGAGAGATGACATCTAGTTGATGCTACATAAAGGAGACTCAATCCCTCCCCTCACAGAGCTCAGGTCCCGGAGTTGAGATGAGACAAAGACAATCCTAGCTGGAAAGGCAAAGGACACAGGAGAAGTAGGAAGGGCTAGGGACTTCAGAGAAGGGAAAAGTCACATTTCCGGAAGATTGGGGAAGAAGGTGAAAGCTCATACTGATACAAACTTTCAGCCAAAATCAAAACAAGCCCCTCTCTTCAAGAGCCAGGAAAACATGGGCTCTCAAGTTAGCACTTCTCCTTAGAAGGACTTACCACAATTGTAAATAAATAATTATTGGTGCAGTATTCATTTAATGTCCTTATCCCACCCACTCACCCACCGTCAGAGCCACAAAAGTAGTCACACTTTTTGCTATACCCCAGCACCTGGCATAGTGTCCGGTATATGATACACACTTCATAAACCCTCTTTGCATGAGTGAGTAGTACCATTTGTACAGAACAGAACGCTCTTTAATTACTCAAGTGTTTGTGGTCTAGAGAACTAAAGGACTTTTCTCAACTGTGACAATGGCAAATAACTGAAGGGAAACCCCTTCTCTTGGTAATCCCTTTAATCTATATACCATCACCTATTTGTGAATTAAATAAATAATCAGAGAATATGCGCTGACATCTGGGATTTGTTTCAAAATAATCCTGTGGGGGGTCCAGGGGAGTGTGTGTGTGTGTGTGTGTGTGTGTGTGTGTGTGTGTGTGTGTGTGTCTGTGTGTGTGTGTGTGTGGAGGGGCATCTGGATGAAACAAGAGGGACCGTAAGTACTTGCGAACTCGTTATACTGAAATGTGATGGGTCCACAAAGGTTCATTACACTGTTCTCTCTGCTTTTTATATATGTTTACAATTTTTCATTTAAAAAAATCTATGTGTGTGTGTTTAAGGATATAATTTGATGCTTAAAGGAGGTTTAAATGTCCCCTGTGAGAGACCAGAAGTTTCACTACTGGGAGGAACCAGAGCAACGGGGCAAAGGATGAAATCTCAGAAGGCCGTACTTGCATCCCATGAGATGGCTCCCACTTTGGAGAGCCTAGAGTGGGAGCTGTCCTTCCATAGCTCCACCAGTTCATAGGTATTTGCCCAAATCTGTCCTGTCCTAGGTAATCCTGTGAAACTTCAGAGGAGTCATTTAACCTGTCTGTCCCTGACCCCTAGTCAATATTCCCATACTCATTGCCGTCCAGTCAATTCCAACTCATAGCATCTCTACAGGACAGAGTAGAACTGCCCCATAGGATTTCCAAGGCTATAATCTTTATGGAAGCAGACTGCCACATCTTTCTTCCACAGAGCGGCTGGTGGATTCAAACCACTGACCTTTCGGTTAGCAGCTGAGTGTTTAACCATTGCACCACCAGGGTTCCTCTAATTAACATTACCACAAAAACTTGTTGCCATCAAGTCAATTCCAACTCACACAGACCCTACAAGACAGAGTAGAACTGCCCCTTAGGGTTTCCAAGGCTGTAATCTTTACGGGAGCCGACTGCCACATCTTTCTCCCACGGAGCAGCTGGTGGGTTTGAACAGCCAACATTTTGGTTAGCAATCGAGCACTTAACCACTGTGTCACCAGAGCTAAATCACAGTTACTAGAGCCTCTGAGGGGACTTCATGTCTAAGGCGCCACCGTGGGCCTCTCCCAGTGTAAAAGTCCCCTTGTAACACATTAGCGGTCTCCTCTGTGAAGACTGGCTGTGACCCTCATCTAGTTCAAGGGGAAGGGGCTGGGACACACTGCTGGTTGCAGAAACAAATGACAGACCCCTCTGGATGTTGCCTCTGAGAAGTGAAGCCACAAAGACCCAGCCTTGGCTGTACTTCCCCAAGCCCACCCCCTCTCCTATCTCAAGTTCTTCTGCTCTGGCTTTTGTTTGACAGCCTACGCTTTTCTTCCTGTAAGCTATTGACTCACTTTCCAAGCCAGCATGGTCTGACCAGCCGGTTCAGTAAAAAAGCAGTTTTTGGGGAGCAGAGCTCATTTGCTGTATTCTGCGGAAAGTTTAAAATCCCCTTGATAATGCTGTCCATTTAGTCTTTATCCTTCTCTCAGATAGAGAATTTTCAGTGCGGTCTAAAGTCTTTCACCATTAAGTCAGATGCCTCAGGCTTGATTTTGGAGCTTGACAGTTAACATCTTACCCTGAGTACAAGCTACTGCCAAGGGCTAGCTCTCTGGAATGTCCTGTCAACCCTAAATTTAGCAAAGCGCAAGATATGAATATCTCATTATTTCATAAGGCCATACCACATGGTATCACTTTTTTTTTTTTTTGCTCAAGATCTTCCATAAAAGATGCCAGTCCTCACATTGACCTTGAGGTTGTTAAAATCTCAATCCATTTATTCCCTGCAAGCCTAGGTGTGTTTGGCACAGGGATTGATCATCATGGCAGACCTGAAATTTCCAGATCTGGCAGGGATCTTCTATGCCACCCCACCCCATTCAGGACTCCTGGCCCCCTCCTGTCTTGAAGTGGAAGTATTCCAGGTTCAAGCTCCATTCCCCACATCAAGGGCCCTCCTCCATGTAAATTCTGCCGCTCTGGACAGGAGAAAGTGCCAACGCCAGTTAGGCCACACATGAGATGTAAGCGGATGAGACTGATTCTTCGCCGGCTGCAGGTCTGACTTCTGTCATCCTCAGTCAAGTCCAGCCCAGACAGCCCATAAGTGGGAATTAAGGAGGGGCCCAAAGAGACCTCAGATTCCAGTCATGCATTCTCCAGCAAAAATGAAGAGAAAGGAGAGAAGGGACTTGCCCTAGGCCAGTAGGGAGCCCTTTCTGCTGCACCGCACTGCTGCCTGCTGTTGGACCTCCGTGGTCGTCTCCCCTGCAAGGGCTGCTACCATCACTTCGTGTCTTAGCTATCCAGTGCTGCTCTAACAGAAATACCACAAGTGGATGGCTTTAACAAACAGAAATTTATTCTGTCACAGTTTATGAGGCTAGAAGTCCAAATTCAGGGTGCCAGCTCTAGGGGAAGGCTTTCTCTCTCTGTCAGTTCTGGGGGAAGGTCCTTGTCATCAATCTTCCCCTGGTCTAGGAGTTTCTCTGCCCAGGGACCCTGGGTCCAAAGGACATGCTCTGCTCCTGGCACTGCTTTCTTGATGGTATGAGGTCCCCCTGCCTCTCTGCTCGATTCTCTCTTTTATATCTCAGAAGAGATTGACTTAAAACACAACCTAATCTTGTAGATTGAGTCCTGCCTCAGTAACATAACTGCCGCTAACCTCAACTCTTTATCATCTTAGAGGCAGGATTTACAACACAAGGAAAATCACATCAGATGACAAAATGGTGGACAGTCACACAATGCTGGGAATCATGGCCTAGGCAAGTTAACATATATTTTGGGGAGACACAATTCAATCCATGACACTTAGTGTCCCTGACCCAAGGCACAGCTGGGTAGGCATGAGGGGCACCAAGATCGCTGAGGCTGGCACAAACAGGCTGAGACAAAAGTTGGACAAAAGGAAATAGCTCCCTCAGCCAGTGCTTAAAAGTGAAAACCACAAGGCTGATTGATACATACACAGTAAGCCATTTAACCTTCTTTCACCACCCTAAGCCGAATCAGACTAAGCCCAGCACCTTACTATATACACACACACCACCCCTATACACACACTCATACACCCACCTACATACATACTCATATACCTACATCCACCCCATACACACACCTACATACACTCATACACCTCCATCCACCCCTACACACACCCACATACACACTCAGACACCTACATCCACCCCTAAACACACCTATGTACACACTCAGACACCTACATACACCTCTATACTCACCTACATACACACTCAGACAGCTACATCCACCCCTACATACATATTCAGACACCTACACACATACATTACACACCTACACACACTCATACACCCACTTACATCCACCTCTACCTACACCTACATACACACTTAGACACCTACATTCACCCCTATGAACACCTACATACATATTCAGACACCTACATACACCCCTATACACACACACATACACATTCAGACACCTACACACTACCCTGCATACTTATACCCCACTTATATATTACAAACACTGCACATGTGCTACACCTACACGTTACACCCTCCCACACCTACATATTCCCCTACACATACCAACCCATACATACACTACACACACACCTACATACACCCTTGCACAACACACATATGCCAACATACACCTACATACAAACGACACACACAACCCACTCCCCCCACCACACCCATGCCTACAATACCCTTACATACTATACCCAAATGCATCACACACACACTGCACCCCCATACCGACCTACACACTCTCTTGTATACACACTACACATAGCTACACTCACACACACACACACACACACACACACTACACCCCACAAACACCTACACACTCCTCTATACATACATACCCCTCACATTCTCTTCAAGCTACCCTTCGGTTACTTCTTTCCTTCTTCAAGCCTGTCTTGAAGCCACTGCACAGGTGACACGTTAGAATTAATGGAAGGCATCAGAATTTGCTTCTATTTTCCCCTTCCCAACATTGCCCCTGGAGAAGCCCTGGGTTCCACCACTTCTAAAGAGGAGCCCAGTGAGACCCAGGTGGTAGGGAATCTTAGAAAAGGCATCAGACTGTGCTTTTGTTTTTAATTTCCATTTCATGCATACGGGTGCTTGAAAGAAAGAGGGCTACAATCTCTCCTGAAGTTCTCTTCCCCAGAACCCTGGGGGATGGGGGCTCGCCAGAACACAGGTTGGGCTCTTTGGGGGCCCCAATTTACTATCACAGTAATTCAGTAAAAACTAACCTACCACTTCTGAGAGACCATCACTCTCCAGATGGTTCTGATTCCAGCGCTGAGGCCTGCAAGCACTCCATATTGCCGTGATCAGAAAGCCCTGCAGCGCTAAGGCCAGGACCTAGAGTCAGGTGTGTCTGCCTTAGTATGCTATTTGTTTATTATTTACTGCCACCTGCTGGTCAGTCATGGATCCTGCACCTAAGTGAGCGCTACAAACCCTGCTGGCATAGTGGTTAAGAGCTACTGCTACATGAAATGATAGAACATTTCTAAAACCTATAAGGGAGGTAACGAGGATAAACTGGATTGTTTCAATTGTCCCACCCTGAAATTCTGCAGGAGGAAGAAAAGCCCACTGGCTCTAGCTTGTCCCCTTCGTAAACTCAAGTCACAGCTCCCAGACAAGTCCCTGTTGCCCAGGCCTTGGTTCCCCAGCTACTAGTTTAAACAGATGTCGTTTAAGGTTTTTTTAGGTTCCAAAAGTCCATATTCTAGCATCTATATTGCTTAACAACAACATTTAAAATTGCTTGGCAGACAATGGTGCCAGGGAACAGCAATTATTTAATATTGGATTTTTTTCCAAGTCCAGACAAGCACATTAGCCCTGGGGGCTTTTACCAATTAGGAGTACATTCTACTCCTGTGCTGCTCATCCCTCAGAGTGGCTACCCCCTTGAAATCACTCTCCTCTCTGTCATGCCTGCTTGGGCAAAAAGCAGGAAGTACCTGCAGTATAACCCAGCAGATCACAGTGCAGACATATCACTAATGTAGCTGAGTGGCAGAGCTATCCAAGAGTGGGCATTTCAGTTTGTCCCTCATAGTGAAGTTGTGTTTTTTAATCTTTGTATTATTGTGGTAAAAATATATATATATTATATACCATTACCCATTGGCACTGAGTCAATTCTGACTCATAGTGACCCTATAGGACAGAGCAGAACTGCTCTACAGGGTTTCTAAGGAGTGGCTGGTAGATTCGAACTGCCAACCTTTTGGTTAACAGCTGTAGCTCTTAACCACTGCGCTACCAGGGCTCCAATATATTATATATGCATATATAATATATTGCAGTGTGATGGATCGCTTTTACATGGCCTTTCTAGCCATGGTCTTATAACTCTTACCAAATGATTGGGCGGGACTATGCAAATAAGGTGATGTGGCCCACCAAGGGGATTGGACAGCTTGCTACTAATACAAATAAGGTGCATGGCACCCTTGTGGGGGTGGGACCATGCAAATAAGGTGTATGAAACCTTAGGGGATTGGTCAGTTTTGCCATTGGGCTAGACTTAAAATGAGGCATCCCAGAGGTGGAAAGGGGGGACCTCGCTACCACCAAAAAAGAAGAGATGAGAGTGGAGCACATCCTTTGGACCCATGGTCCCTGTGCTGAGAGCCTCCTGGACCAAGGAGATAGAGAGAGTTGTAACACTGGAGATGGCACAAGATGGGGAGAAGAAGTGGCAGAAACGGTGGCAGCAGAACCAGGAGAACTGTGTGAAATGACATAGTGAGCTTCCTGGTCCACAGAGTAAGGTGGTTACTGTGGGTGTGCATACCCATGGAGCAAGAGAGCTGAGCACCTTCGGGCAGGAGGCTTGCTGGTGGAGTGGGCTGCCTTGGGGCACTTGTCATTGGAGCTCGGCTTGCCAACCCACACAGCTAGGGAGCTGAGTGCCTTCGGGCCAACACTTACTGGCAGAGTGGGGTGCCTCTGGGCACTTATTGATGGAGCTAAAGAACTTTGTAACAGTTGCTTGAGCAGTGAAGAGGCTGGGCTGAGGAGTTGAGGGGCGGAAAGGCCAAAGGCCAGAGAGAGGCCTGCCTGCAGGCATGGCTCAGAAGAAGCTGTCCTAATCGAAGAACTGTATCCTGAGTCCTTCCTGATTAGGAATTGTAACCTGTTACTTCCCTAATAAATCCCATAGCTGTTGAGCATGGTCTGTAAATTCTGTGTAGCCATTGCAACAAATTATCAAATACAGCAGAGAAGTAGAGAGTACCGTGGGAGGGACGGCTGGTGTCAGAATTGGTAAAAAGGTTGGAGAGAGGAGGTGTGTCTGACTTCCACCTCATAGGAATCAGCCTTGGGCCGTTGATGCTGATAATGATTCTCCCCACCCCTTGTGAAGTTAGAGGAGGTCAGAAGCCCCTGCCATGCCATTTTTACACACACACACACACACACACACACACACACACACACACACTTCCATTTTAACCATTTTTAAGTGTACAATTCTATGGCATTAATTATATTCACAATGTTGTGCAACCATCACCACTATCTTTTTCTAAAGCTTTTCATCACCCCAAAAAGAAACTCTGTACCCATGAAGCCATAACTCCTTATTTCCCCCTACCCCCCAGCTCCTGGTATTTTCTGTCTCTGTGACATTTCATATAAATGGGATCATACAATATTGTCCTTTTGTGTCTGGATTCTCTCACTCAGTATAATGTTTTCAAGGTTCATGCTGTAGTCTGTATCAGTACTTCATTTCTTTTTATGGCTGAATAATATTCCACTGTATGTATACACCACATGGTGTTTAACCATTCATCTGGTAATGGACATTTGGGTTGTTTCCACCTTTTGGCCATTGTGAATAATGTTACAATGAACATTGGTGTACAAATATTGAATGAAGTTTTAAATTAGAAAAAAGACCATTTAAAAATATACATTCTTCTATAAATAACTAGTACTTCACTTAGCAAATGAATAAGACTTACTTAATAAAAATGCTGTTAACCACAATGTATATAACAATTTGATAATTATTCTTATCTTAAAATGCATTTTTACATCTTTCAGTGGACTATGAAAGTACCTGAGAAGATGAGAAAAGGTCTACCAGTCTAAATGTGAACTGGATTGTTTTAAAGTGCAATGTATTAAAATTAAGGTTTCATTGGCACTTCCAGGCTAAGACAGACTAGGAAGAAAAGCCTGGCAATCTACTTCCAAAAATCAGCCAGTGAAAACCCCATGGATCACAAGAGTCCAATCCACAACTGACCATTGAGAAGGCGCAGGACCGGGCAGTGTTTCATTTCGTTGTACCTAGGGATACCACGAGTCAGGGCCCGACTCAGCGGCAGCTAACAACAACAACAAATGAACACTGCAAATTGAAAAGCTTAAGGAACATGATTTCCCTTCAGTTTTAATGAATTCAGGGCTCTGAACCAATTATTTCTCCCACATCTCAAGGGCAGCAAGGATGCCATTGCACACATGATCGGTGAGGAGAAGAAAGTCAGCAACTATTGGGGAACCAGGAAACTGAACCATGAGCCTAGTTTTCTGGAATGGAAAAAGATGACATATTATTTATTTAACAAACAGACATGCTGCATAGTGCTTATTATAAGCCTAGTCCTGTTCTAAGCATCTTACGAATATGAATTCATGTTGTCTTCACAACAACCCTTAGAGAGAGGTATTGATAGTATCCCCATTTTACAGATTAGAAAACAGAAACACAGAAAGAGGCAATAACTTGCCCAAGGCCACCCAGCTAATAGGCAATGGAGACAGGAATTCAACCAGCCAAACTAGCTCGGGGCTACTTACTCAGTCTCTGTGCTTTGCTGCCTATCTTTCAGAAGGAGCACTGTGATGAGATTAAGAGACGCGAATTCTGTCCTCCACTCTGAATCTAACTTGCAGCACACACTTGGACGAGTCACTTTACCTCCCAGTTGAGGCTTCCTCCTCTTCAAAGGAACAGAATTTGACTCTGAAGTCTCTAAGGTCTCAGCAGCCCCTATACAGCACCTTTGTAGTCACCTTGTGAATCTAGCCCCTGTCTGCCCCCCCACTGTCACGATATAACCAATCCTGAACAAATGTAAAATGTTCAAGGCTTCCTTGGTGCCTACTGGTATGGTAGATTAAAGGTGATCACAAATTCTTCACTAGTCCTCCAGCTGAGGTGGGGCCTAATTCCCCTACCCTTGCATCTGGGCTGGCCTTATTGACTTGCTTGACCAATAGAATTCGGCAGAAGTGCATTCTGAGACTTCTCAGGCTAGGTCATAACAAGCCTTGAAGCCTACACCCCCACACCACCACCATCACCCTTGGACTCCTAGAAATGGTTGTTCTAGGGGAAGCCAGCTTGCCATGTAAGAAGTCTAACTAACCTGAGGCCACCATGCTGTGAGGAAGCCCAAGCTAGCCGTATGGAGAGGCTGCATGGAGAGAGAGATGCCTGGCCAGCTCTAGCTGCTCCAAGTATGTCATCCCAGGAAACAGGCATGTGAATGAAGACTCTGTCTTAGACATACCAGCCCCAACAGATGCAACATGGAGAAGAAGAAAGGAACTGAGCTGACACCAGAACTAAGATCCCAGACATAGGGCCCCAGATAATCCATCCCAGTCATCTCAGCCATTCAACCCAGGCCAACTAAGGCCCAAGTCATCACGGAGCACAGTCCCACCTTCCCTACTGTGCCCTGGCTAAAATCTTGGCCCACTAAATCAGTGGCATAACAAACAGTTGTTGTTTTATGCCATTAGATTGCGGGGTGGCTTGTTACATTGCAGTAGATAACTGGAGCACTGGCATAAGGCAAATTGGGGCTTTGCCAGTTCCCTGTTACCATAGGGACCCAGCACCCAAAGCTGGTAACAGTCACAGGAAAAGAATGAAATGAAATATACATAGGTACCCAATGGGGCTGCTACTACTATCATCACTACTGCAAGGATGATGACCACAACACAACCGTCTCTGTTAATAAGTATTTAATAAATGGCACTGCAATATCTCATGCACTGTGCTAAGCATTTTACAAACACAATTCATTTTAACATGCCAACAGATTTGATACTATGAAAAATCCTAACCTTCCAGATGAGGAAAATGAGGCTTTCTGGGAGGCTGAGTGGCTTGCCCAAGGTCACAGAGCTGGTAAGTGGCAGAGCCTGAATTGGAATCTAGTCTGTGTGATTCTAGAGCCCAAACCTGTAACACTCCCTGTACCATACGGGAGTGACAGTGGCTCACTATTTCTCTAGAAACCCTTCAGGCTTCATCCTGCCTTCTATCACCTGTTCTCCCCTTTGTTCCTTCAAGATGATGGGGTCTCACCTATAGAAATGCAAGCAGCAGAGGGAAATGTCCAGACCCCAGATGCCAGAGGGCAGGCCTGTCTGCTTTTGTCCACGCTGGTAGGGTCCAGGGTCAGTTGCCATGTGCTCATTCATTCATTCACAAACATTAGCTGTGCTATGAGCCATGCATGTGTTGAAGACTGTGTTGGGGACTGAGGAATCCCCTACCTGGCCCCATCCAGTGAAGCAGTCAGCCAGGCAGAGCATGAGCAGAAACCTGCAGCACTATTGTGCTGGGGTTGGGGATACTAGGGTAAGGAAGGAGGTCCCAGATGAAGATGAGGTCCATCTTACCTCCCAGTAACCCAACCATGACCAAAAAAAAAAAAAAAAGGAAAGTGAGATTAGGGTTTCAGCAGTCAAGGTCACGGAAGGGGTAAGTCAGACTATGTGGATCCAAGGCCTGAGGTGAAAGCTGAGGAGGAGAAAGGTCTCTCTCCTTTCACCTCCAGCCTCCCATGGAGCCCATAGATAGGGTAGATGGGCACTTCCCTCCACACTCTGGGGAAGTTTCCCCCTCACTATCTCTCGCATCCCTCTGCCCCCACCCCTCCAATCTCCCCCTCTCTGCTGTGCCCGTTTTTACCCACCAGTCCTCACTACCTTGTTTTATACCCAAAGCAAAGTAGATGCATGCAAAACTGAAGGGCATGGTGGTGCCCATGCTTCCTCCATGCCCATCACTGCTGGGCTGAGCTCTCCACGTGAAAGCCTCAGCGCCAGCTGCTGGTTGACAAACCCCAGCAAGTCTTCTGCTCCTGATCTGTTTCAGGGAAGCAGTGACTTTCCAAGGTGTAGGGACCTCCCCTCCACACTCAGGCCCTGCCACCCGCCTCCAAGGGAGAGGAGGAAGCTGGTGTCAGCTCCCTGTCAGAAGCTGGCATCAGCTCCCTGTTGAGGACATGCCCCAAGGGAAACAGGCTTTGATATGCACCTGCCTTGGGGGTGTGAAAAGGGCTGGAGGGCAGCTTTGGCCACGGTCATGACCAGGGGCTGCCCAGACGGCTCCACCAGGAGACCCCTCTGCTGGAGAAGTCACCCTGGGGCCCCCAGGGTTGGGGCTGTCACAGGCAATTTCACAGCTGAATGGGTTGGAAGTTTTGCTCTTCTCTGAGGCCACTGGGGCTGTTCATGGAGAGAGAAACATTTCCAGAAGCTTTGGTCAGAGCGAGAAGGGCACTATGCACTTCTGGGCTCACCTTAGGCTCCCCAGAAACGCCTGGGGTGTTTTTGTTTGTTTGTTATTTTTTAATCTAGATGCCTGATACATAGCAAGCACCCAATAAACATTCAGTCCAGCAGAAAAATCCATGAATGCTCCTCTATGCCAGGCACTGCTAGCTGGTAAGAAAGAGCAATAAATAAGCCACACTTGGCCCCTGCTCCCCAGTTCTTGTTTGGGAAAGAGACATTAAAGGCTAATTACACGTTGTTGAATGGATGCATGAATGAATTGGGGGGTGGTCCCAAACTGCCTCAGTTTCCCCACTGGACTAGCCATTGAACAAAAAGCTTTGCACCTTTCAGTGATAGGCACTGCCTTTCCCCCTTCTCTGGCACAGTATGATTTTAATAACATAGAATAACAATGTGCACTTTTGGAATGGAAATCTAGTCTAAAAAAATAAAAGATACAGACTCGCTGGAGGGCACGGACCTGTTGATAAACACGGACGCTGACTCCCTTGATATAACCCCTCTCATTAACAGGCCCTCTGGCCCACAGAATGCAAACACCACATTTATACCTCCCGGTCTGTTTGGCTATCTCGGCCACGGATTTCTCTCCGGCTGAAAAAGTCTCCTACCTATTTTCCATAAGGAAATCTTTGTAGCAGTCCCAGCGGAAAAGTCAAAAGTTTGACTTGAAAAAAGGAACTACTTCAAAAGCACTGTCAGGCTGAGGTGAGGGTTTCCTTAAAATGCATAAATTACAGGGGGCATCCATTAAGCAACCTATGAGTGACCCTACAGTGGGAGCTCTGGGTGAGGGGTGGAAAGGGACAGGTGTGGACATATCTCAGGGAGGTGAAGAGAATAAAATACACATTCAATAAGACAGTAAATTAATCTGTTTATTACTTACTGCTTGAGCTGCATGCGTGCGTGTGTGCGTGTGTGTGTGTGTAGAAAAATGAAAGAAAAATGTAGTTTTTTCAATAATAAAAAGGGAATTGCACTGCGGGGCCCCTAAAGCTTGTGAAAAATTAAACTCAACGGATTCAAACTGTCCTATTTCCACTTCAAAAGAGAAGAGGCACTGAGCTCTTCCCAACTTATCTTCAAACGCCCAGCACCCTAGAAAGTTTCTGTAAAAAAAATAAAGCCTCCTGTTCCCCTAAGCGCTGTACTGGTTACTGTACCCACTGTCTCTCCCCTTTCTAATTATACCCCTGTGAGTCTATTAATCAACTTGTAAATTATTTAGAGTCATGCGCTGTCTTCAGCTAGTACAAACACACCGCATGCAAAGACTTGCTGGAAATGGGCAGAGGTCCCTCAGGGTCTCCCCTCTGTTCCTAAGACAGCTTGCAGCTCACAAATCTGCACTGTTAAAAACAAGACATTGCATCCCACTTACCTCCTTAGATGGAAAGATTTACTTTGTCTTTCAACTCAGCAACTCTTAGCAAGTTTTAACAAAAGAGAAAAGCTGATCTATTGTCAAATCTTTAGTGTGCATTTAGTGATGAGAATATTAATTCCCCCCCTCCCCCCAAAAATGAAGCACTTCAGCAATGCACTGATCCATCTCATCTGGGATCTGGACTTGCAGAAGGCTCTTGAAAACGCTCGTTATCATCCCAGTTTGGGACTGGTTTGGCTTGTTTGTGTTATGATCTCTTCATCTGCCTTTGTGAGTCTCATTACCAGAAAGGGTACAAATTAGAGTATTGAATCTCCCTCAAATCTCCCGCCTCTTCTCCAGTTCTATTAGGCCACTAGGGACTGTCTACAGACAGAAATATTTAGGAAGTAGAGGGGCACACGGGAGGGGGCACAGGTAACACAAAATTCATCTTCCATGTATTTTTTTCTACACATCAGGACTTTGACTTTTATGGGAAAGTTATCATACCAGTCAAATAGCTGTTTTCTCACCTGAAAGTAAGTATATGTCTGACATGTTCGCCAATGAATTTGGGGTTTCCTATAACTGAACTGTTTTAGCTGTTGGAGAGGTGCTGGCAGGGGTGGGGTTATATAGGAGAGGTGAGTTAGACGCTCGTTGCAATTTGGCCAACAAGCTGGTTTGGCAGGTGCTGGAATGCCTGGTTCTCCTCCCAACTCCAGGGGAGACAGGTGATGTGAAGCTAGAGTCTAATTGAAAACCCCACTGCTATGGACACACCCTCGCTAGTGGTCTCCTTACCTCACAATCCCAACATGTTCTGAGTGTGCTGCTGATGAATCAAGACCAATATATCAAACACTTAGAGAAAAGACTTCAACCAGCAAGGACAAGACATGCCTTCGGCTGTTTTTAATATCTTCCCTGGGTAGACGTTCTCCAGAGAAAGCCCAAGCAATGTCTAAGAATGAAAACAATTACCACATCTGGGATAGAAGGCAACATTTCTGAACCAAAGAGATGGTGTTCTTTTACTAATTAGACCCAGCAATCTGGAATTAGGTCATATCTACCACTGACAGCCACTGGACCATAACTTACAGTTGAAACTCCATGAGATGGGCTAGATACAAAAGCAGCACAGACTTCTTTATGATGGGGTGAGTTTGAACACCATAGTGAAGGCTGAGGAAGAGGGCTGGTTTTTATGTTGAGTGAAAATTGGGGAACCAGACGTTCTAATGGGCAAAGACAGAGCAGATGCTTTCCTTGAGAAGCTCTAGGGATCTGGAATTAAGAAATCTCACCCTCCACACAAGCCTTTAGTAGGAAGGAAGCCACAGGGAAGGAGCTGAGCACATCATTTGGAGATGGTGGCCACTGTGAGCCACTGCTGATTTAAGCAGAGAACTGAGATCTAGTAGTTTCTTTGCCTGATTTCAGAGAGAAGAAAGCACATTTTCACACTGTGTCATAGTACATATTGGCAATGGAGTCCGTCAGCGTCAGCCATCTAATTTTAAATGGTATATAAACAGCTCAGAACTTATTGTTTTCCAAAAGCCCAGAATAGTTTTCACTTGTTTTGGTACCAATGTAAAAGTGACAGGAGCTTTCTAGCAACTAATGCTGCATGATTTAAGGCTCGACCCTGTTCATCGTATGCAACCCAAACTCCCGTTGACTTTAATGGAGTTGCCTGCATAAAGAACGCCGCGTGCAGAACCCTGGGGAATAAATTTGTTCTGTTTGCTGCAGCTAGAGTCGAAATGAGTTTAGGAGGTCAGACCTATATATTTCAAAGTCTAGGGCACAGAATAAGCACCTCCCCAACTCTCTGTTCAAGGTGCCTTCGCCAAGAACCTAGGATCAAGAGATTTAAGATGAGCTAGGATGGGGCCCTGGAGTCCTTTGCCCAGTAAATGTGGAAAGATGAGAAAACAGCAGTTATTAATTTTGCTGCTGATTCAAAAGAAGGAGGTGTTGGCAGCACCTGTAAGGACAGAAAAAGAACATAACTAAGTCTGCAGAGGTCATGGCTGGGACATAACATCATGAGGCCCAGTGGGGGGAAATAAGAGGAAGTGGCTCCTTGGGGGAAAAATATGACATCTGGATCTATTCGGCTGAGCTGGTGATGATGGTGATGATGACTGTGATGGCGGCAATGATGCACAACAATAACAGAACGGCACGTCTCTGGGGCTTGCTGCTCCAGGGCAAGAGCCTGCAGTGGGAGGGATCCCAATGAAAGATGAAAAGAAAGTGTGACCAAGCTGGCCAGCAGCCAGGAGCACAGGGCAGAGCACAGTCTCTGAAGGAGGAGGTCCAGTACCCAGAAGGGCAATGAGGCATGTCCCTAGGAAGGGTCTACACTGCCTGGCTTTGAGGGTGTGGGGAATTGAGGATGGGGTTTCTAACTGGTTGGCTATGGGGTTTTCTACACTGGTTGGCTGGTTGGTGGGTGGCTGGATGGCTGTGACAACTGCCAAAATTCAGACATGCCAGGGGTCTCTGATCCATGGTGATGAGCTCTCGGTATCCTTACAATACTCTCGCCCCTCTAGCTGAGCTCCTTGAACCTTGTGAGCCTTTGGATTTCATGTGTGCAAATTCCCAACATGCAGGGGACTGGTCGGGTCCACTTCCACGTTCCCAGGAATGCTGCTGGCATCAAGTGCAGCAATATCTGAAACATGCCTAGGATTTTGAAGAAGGAAATACGAGATGCTCAAATGGGCCCCAAATGGGATGGAGGAGGACCCACTATCTCCCTCTTCTGGAGTTTCTACCAATGGGTTAAAGCATGTACTGTCCTGTCCTCAAATGCTTGGGAGGGTACTTCTGATCCCAGAGCAGGTGGTGAAGGTGAATGCTGCTGTCCCCTTTGCCCCTTCACCTCATTCCTCCCCATAGAGGAGAAGCCTCTCATCAGATTGGCCTGGTCCCTCTGGTTCTCATTTTTTGGGCTAGCTGGCCCTTGCGCATGGGCAAACTGGCCCTCCCACTTCTGCCTCCCCTAAGTCAGGGCTCTTCCCGGGGCAAGTCTCTCCATCCCCACCATTGGGCCATGGTCATTTACTGGGTAAGGGGTCGCCTCTGCATCTCAATTGCTCCCCTGTGTAGCTCCCCAGGTCTGGACTCAGAGGGGCGTGTTTGGAAGCCCACCTGTGACCTCAGATCTCAGCGGCACTCTCCACCTGCTGCTCTCAGCAAACTGGGTTCAGAATCAGGGTGGGGGCAAGGGATGTGGTTAATTACCACACTCCAAACCCAGATAGTGGCACACCTACAGACTAGGGAGCCCCTGAGTCACAGATGATGCCAATGCTCAATTAGAAAAACAAGGGGAGCCTTAGCAAGGCTGCCAGCTGCAGTTACTCTGAAATGAGCAAGGCTGTGGTTGGCTAAACAGAGTTTCCGTGTTCAGTCTGACCTTCCCTTCAAAACAGAATTCTGTCAAGATTCATTTACATTTTCATCCTGTTTTCAGCTGGTAGGGAAGTGGGTCCCTGCGGAACCTAGGTGGCTCTGGCGTCCACCCCTCTGCAAGCCGGGTGCTTTGGTCCCCTGGGCAGCCTCTCAATAGCCCACTAATGAGAGCCTGTTAGTGCTTATGGATGTAAATACATTCTGTGCTAGCCCTGTGAGCTCAGGATTAGGGAAATGACAGAAGTTATTGCTTCTGTTAGGAAGATATGATATGGATGGTTGTTGCGTCTTTAATTTTTTAGGAAGTGCAAAAGTACAGAGCTGCATAGTCTAAATAAACAAAAAGCTGTGGAAGAAAAGAGCTAGCACAAAACACTGAAGGCTGAAGTTACCCAGTGGCTGCTAACTTCACAGGAGATTGGGGAATGTGCGCTCAGTCTCCCTTGAGTGCACCAAAAAGACCCGTCTCTGGCCCACCACTGAAAGGGCTCCTTTCTTAGTGGTGGATAAATTAAACTAAATGCATAAAAGCTTATTGTGCTTTGATTCAAGTAAATTCATTTCTGTCTCTCTAAAAGGAAGTCACTGACCTCAAAGACGTAGGGTAGAGGTGGAATAATAAATAAAACAGTGCCCATGCATGATGGTTAATTAAGGATCCATAACTAGTAAATGCACAACTTCCTATAAGACAAAGGAAGATAAGAGAGTAGAGAAAGTAAACTAAAAGGCCAAAGGCTTCATGATCCTCATAAAGAATCAACATCCTAATACGACCTCCCCGGTCACCACAACATTCCAAGAAGTCTGAGAACTAAGGGTGCTATAATGAGTTACCGTTCTCTTTTCAAACATTTGCTAAACTCACAAAATTATAATGTGACTTGAAATGTAGAGATAAAATATAGAATACAGATATAAAGAAAAATTAGTGGAAAAAGTTAAACAATCCTAATATGCAAAGAGCAGTTAAGAGGAGAAAAAATAGCTTAATTGAAAGGATAAAATAATAAGTCAATAGAAAAATGGGCCAAGGATATAAAGGAATAATTCATAAAAGATGAAATACACATGACTAATAAATATTGGTGGTTCAGTGGTAGAATTCTCACCTTCCATGAGGGAGACCTGGGTTTTAATCCTGGCCAGTGCACCTCATGCACAGCCACCACCCATCTATCAGTGGAGGTCTGCAAGCTGCTACGATGCTGAACAGGTTTCAGTGGAGCTTCCAAGCTAGAATGGACTGTGAAGAAATGCCTAGTGATCTACTTCTGAAAATCAGGCAATGAAAACCCTCTGGATCACAATGGTTCATTCTATTGTACATGGGTTGCCATGAGTAGGGGGCCAACTTGATGGCCACTAATTACAGCAATGGAACCCTGGTGGTGTAGTAGTTAAGAGCTTGGCTGCTAACCAAAAGGTTGGCAGTTCAAATCCACCAGCCGCTCCTTGGAAACCCTATGGGGCGGTTCTACTCTGTTCTATAAGTTCACTATGAGTTGAAATCGACTCAACAGCAACTTTTTTTTTTTTTTAACAACAATAAACATATAAAAACATATTCAACCTTAACAACCTGGTAATAAAAAACCCACATTTAAAAGTAAACAAGTTTTTTGTCATCTAGCAAATTGGCAAAGATTCAAATGACTGACTGTGGTAAGAATAACAGCCCCGCAAAATGTCCATATTCTAATCCTTGGTTTCTGTGAATGTTAGGTTACATAGCAAAAGGCACTTTACAGATATGATTGAGTTAATGATTACAAGATGGAGAAGTTGTCCTGGATTATTCAGGTGGGCCCAATGTAATCACAAGATTCTTATAAGAGGAAGGCAATATGGTCAGAGTCAGAGAAGGAGATGTGACAATGGAAATAGAGGTCAGAGAAAGAGAGAGACTTGAAGATGTTAAATTGCTGCCTTTGAAGATGGAGGAAGGGGCTGTGCGCCAAGGAATGCAAGCAACCTCTAGAAGCTGGAAAAGGCAAAGGAAATGGATACTTCCCTAGAGCATCCAGAAGGAATACAGTCCTGCTGACACCTTGATTTTAGGGCTTCTGATCTCCAGACCTATAAGATAATAAATTTATGTTGTTTTAAACCACGAAGTTTGTTACCGCCACAACAGGAAACCGATACACTCACAATACCCAGAGCTGGACAAGTTATAGAGGACAAAAGCATTCCCATACCCTGTTGGTAGGAGTGTGTATTAATACAGTATGTATCACAGTTGTTAGTGGGTGTGACAGTTAATGTTATGTGTCAGCTTGGCTAGGACATGATTCTCAGTATTGTGTGTAGTCCTCCATTTTGTGAACTGATGTAATTATCCTCCATTTTGTGATATTAAGTAATTATCCTCAATTTTATGTGTTGTATATCCTAACTTCTATATGTTAATAAGGCAGAATTAGTATGGGGTGTATCTTGAGTCACAACCTTTCCTGATGGTGTGACTTAAGTCACACCCTTCTTCCAATGTAGGGGGAATTTCCTTGGGGGTGTGACCTGCATCCAATATATCTATGAATGCTCTGGCAAGGCTCTGTGTTGCTCTGGATCCTGTATCTGGCTCATCATTGTCTGATCTCTAGTTCTTGGGACTTGAACCTGTTATCTGACCTGCTGATTCTTGGATTCGCCAGCTTCTGCAGCCCTGTGAGCCAGCTGCCTGCCATCTGACCTGCCGATTTTGAGATTTGCCAGCTTCCACAGCCCCATGAGCCAACAGCCGACCGTCGGACCTGCCAATTGTCGGTTTGTCAGTGCCTGCAACCATATGAGTAGGAGAACTCTCCAGCCTGATGCCTGACCCACAGATTTGGGACTTGCCAGCCTCCACAACTGCATGAACCATTTCTTTGAGATAAATCTCTCTGCATACATTTGTATATAGACATGCTTCACTTGTTTTGTTTCTCTAGAGAACCCAGCCGAAGACAGTGGGCATTACCTTTGATCCAGTCTATCAATTTACCCTAAGCTAATCAGGGATGTCTGTAAACCTGTGTATGTATAAAGATGTGCATTACAGTATTATTGAAGGAGTGAAAATTTTAAACCACTTACATATTTATTTTTTGTAATTTCTTATTTTGAAAAAATTTCAAATGTAGAGAAAAGTAAGAATAGTCAAAGAATTCCTACACACTCTCCTTTAGATTCACCCATTGTTAACACTTTGCCCCATTTGCCTGCTCATTTTCTTTCTTTCTGAATCACTAAATGCTTGTTAGTGGGGAATTAAATCATCATCCAGTCATATGACAGAATACTAAGCAGCAAAATTTAAAGCAATGTAAATCTATGTTAACTTGGCATCACATTCACTCACTTATTCAATAAATATTCTTTAAGGTGCTAATACTCCCCCTCCCACCAAAATAAATGGGAAGTTGGCATTATGAGAAATTACACTTAAAGTATACATCAGGTATTCAGTCATTGCTGCTGTTTGCTAGTAGTATTTTCTAATAACCTCAGCTACATTTAGTGTGCCTCCCAGGCACAGAACATGTACATCCTATCCAGTCCTCTCGATACCTGAAAGGCAGGGGTTCCTATCTCCATCTCCCCACTGAGAAGCCCCAGGTGCAAAGAAAAGCAAAATGGCTTCTTGGGGCCACACAGCTGGTGGGGGCAGCACCAGGATCTGAGCCAGATCTCGGAAACACCAAAGCTCACACTCTCCCGTGGTTCTTCCTGCTTGCACCTCATTCTATTTATCACCACAGGGACTTAGAAAAAACGATGCACTCACTGACCTAACTCTGCACAGATCCTTTTATCTGATGGATCCTACTCTGCCTCACTTCAAGTTCACCCTAAGGACTAGTACATCTTAAGAGGGGATTGGGTGAGACAGGGCAGGTCATCTCCTCCAGAGGCCCTTTCAGCTGATGGTTAGGATCAAGCAGGCTATTCTTGTATGTGTCCTCATCAACTTATTCTATCCAGAAAACGGTAGGAGAAGGCAATGAGCATTTTGCTGAGCATGTCTAGTCAACACTCACATGGTCCATTATAATGGCAGCTTCTTCCTGCCATGTTCACATTACACTTGAAAACTGAGCTTGTACTGATTGCACAGAGGAGCTACAGCACTTTATGCAACAGAGGAACATGTGGGTGAGTCAAGAGCCTACTGCTCCGGGGAAGAGACACAGGGTCTAGAGGAGCCCAGCCACAAATTTGCTGTGTGGCCTCGGCAGCTCGGCCCCTTCTCCAGGGCTCATTTGTGGAGTCAGGAGGCTGGACTAGATTGATCTCAAAGGTGCCCTTCCTGGGGGTCAGACCCCAGGAATACTTTCAGATTGTAGATCATAGATGGAGTCTGGAAAGATGATCTGGTTCAGCTTATATCATCAAACAGGTGAGCGTCTAACTTCCTGAGGACCAATGGCCAGTCTGTCCTCACATCTGCAAAGCTGTCTGAATCTTCTGACTTGTGATTAAATAGGAATATTTGCCCAGAATATTTTTATACACCACATAATAAAGGATATGGAAAGCTCTGTGGTCTCTCTTGGCTCCTTCAGTTAAGAAGAGTAAACATGGTTGAGAAAGAGAAACATTCTAAGCTGCCAGTGATAACACAGGACATTCACAAACCCACCCCACCAGGGATCAGACATGGAAGCCAACGGTCCTTACCAAGGAATGACACATGAAGCCTTTGCTTACAAGAAACCCCAACTTCCATCTCCTGGTGGGTTGTTTTCCATAATTTTAGCCACCCCCCGCCCCCCACCCCAAGATGCTCATAGTGCCTCACACAGTGCACTTTCTTTTCAGAGCCTGTGACAGTTTGACAGTTACTGGGAAGTGTGGCCTACCTGCCATCTTCTTTTCAAAAAAAGGCCGGATAAGCTCGCCAAATCTTGACTTGTCTGCCACGGCCTCTTTCAGCAGTTGCCCACAGCAGACTGGAGGAGAGAGGAACAGAAAGGCACTGTTAAATTTTAAATAGAGGAAAGAATGAGGAAAAAAAGAAACCCTAGTGCTGCCTGCTGGGAGGGAAAAAAAAAAAAAAAAAAAGGTCACTGAAAAAAATATAAAAGGGTTTTTCTGTGTGTGGGTGTGTGTCCAAGCAAAAATAAATATCAAAAAGAAACTGGGACATATAAAAGAAGCTGAGGAGGAAGATGTGGAATGAAAAAGAATGCATTTGGCAAAGGATGTATTAAAAATGAAGGGGGCAAGGAAGACACTAATAAGGGATGTCGCCAACCTAGAAACCCCTGCAGGGCCTCAGTTACACCAGGAATTACTGAACTGTACTTGAAGCTCCCAAGGTCCGTGATGAGGAATAGGAATAACATTCAGGGGGAGAACTATTTAACTTGTTTCTGAGTAATTTGCCATGAGGGCATACACATCATTATGACACAGGGAAGGGTGGGGAGCTTGTTGCCTGCACAGCCCTTCTGTTGGCAAGGTGTTTCCATGGAAGGGTGGGTTTTGGTGTGTAGTCCATACTATAGGATTAAGTTATATAATAAACAGACCAACACATAATTAAAAGGCACCATACTGTAGGTGGATAGCAGGGCTATCCTTTGGATGCGTGCTCCCCTGCAAGCAGGAGCCATTCTATCATGGGCCATGGCTGGCACACAGGAGGTGTCAGTCAGTAGACACTGAGTGATTTAACATAGGCTAGCATCTCCTTAAGGAACCCTGGTGGTGTAATGGTTAAGCACTCAGCTGCTAATCAAAAGGTTGGTAATTCAGACCAACCCAGTGGCTCCACAGGAGAAAGATCTGCTCCCATAAAGATTACAATCAAGAAAACCCTATGGGACAGTTCTACTTTGTCACATGGGGTCACTATGAGTCAAAAATCTTCTCGACAGCACCTAATATGATAACTGTTATAAAGTCCTTGTGTGCTCTCTTTATCTGCTTCTATGGCTTATTTTCTCCCTTGATGTGTCACAATTTCCTGCTCTTTTACATGTCAAGTAGTTTTGAAGTATATGCTGGACACTGTAGATCTCTCATTTTTGAAAATCTATACAGTGTTCTGTTTTAAGGAGTATTGAGTTAAAAATAGTTAAGTCCTAACAGGCAGTTATTGAAGGATCAATTTGATCCTGTTGAGACTTGTTTTTAGGCTTTGCTAAGGTAGGACTAAAGTAGTCCTTCTTCTAGAGCTAAAGTATCCCTGCACCTAAGATGTGGGCTTTCAGAAGTCCCACCTAAATGTTTGGGGTGTTCAGCAAGGTCTCTCCACTTTGGCTATCAGAATATCAACACTTGCCAGCACTGTGTGAATCTCCATTCAGTTCACAGCTTCCCAGTAGCTGTTCTCTACCAGGCCTCGTGTAGTCTCCTCCACAGCTTTGTATTGACCAAAGACTCAAGCGAACTCCCATGCGTATTTCTACCAGGGCCTGGTGCTGCAATGATTAAGTGTTTGGCTCCTAACCAAAAGGCTGGCAGTTTCAACCCACCAGCAGCTCTGCAGAAGAAAAGACCTGGTGATAGTCTCT
This sequence comes from Dugong dugon, assembly GCA_030035585.1. Classification (NCBI taxonomy): domain Eukaryota; kingdom Metazoa; phylum Chordata; class Mammalia; order Sirenia; family Dugongidae; genus Dugong; species Dugong dugon. The sequence goes on from CM057471.1 coordinate 77,522,255, forward strand.
CATAAAGATTACACAGGAAGCTGATATGGCAGTTCTGCTCTGTCACATAAGGTCACTATGAGTCAGAATCAACTCTGTAGTACACAACAACAACATCATAAATATGCTTGAAACTTTAAAGAAAAATATAGTTAAAATGAATCAACAGATGGGGAATCTCAGGAGAGAAATGGAAACTATAAAAGGAATCAGATGGAAATTCTAAGATTGGATCATACAGAATTTTAAATGGAAAAAAAAATCACTGGATTGGCTTAGTGGCAAATTGTACACTGCAGAAGAAAAGATCAGTGAATTTGAAGCTAGAAAAACAGGAAATATAAAGTATCCAAACTGAAGCAAAGAGAAGGGGTTAAAGGACTAGAAAAAGGGACAGAACCTCAGGGACTCAGAAGACAATATCAAGCAGTCTAACATAAATGGAACTGGAGTCCCAGAAGAGGGAGGAAAAGAGGGAGAAAGAGAGACAGAGATGAGAGAGAGAGAGAGAGAGAGAGAAGGAGAAGAATGAATGGGGCAGAAAAAATATTTGAGAAAATAATGGCAGAATAATTTCCAAATTTGATTAAAAATAACCCATAAATCCAAAGATCTCTGAAACTCAAGCAGAATAAACAAAAAGAAAACCACAACTGGTGTCTTAGTTATCTAGTGCTGCTGTAACAGAAATACCACAAATGAATGGCTTTAACAAACAGAAGTTTATTCTCCATCAATCTTCCCCTGGACTAGGAGCTTCTCCATGTAGAAACCTCAGGTCCAAAGGATGTGCTCTGCTCCTGGCACTGCTTTCTTGGTGGGATGAGGTCCCCCTGTCTCTCTGCTCACTTCTCTTTTACATCGCAAAAGAAACCGGCTCAAGACACAATCCAATCCTGTAGATTGAGTCCTGCCTCATCAACACAACTGCCACCCATCCCCCTTCATTAACATCATAGAGACAGGATTTATAATACATAGGAAAATCACATCAGATGACAAAATGGTGAACAATCACACAATACCAGGAATCATGGCCCAGCCAAATTGATACACACATTTTTTGGGGGACACAATTCAATCCATGATACCTGGTTACATCATAGTCAAATTGCTGAAAACTAAGGATAAAGAGAAAATAGTAAAAGCAGCCAGAGGGAAAAAAGATACATTATACATACAGAAACAACGATAAGAATAATGCATGACTTCTCATCAGAAGCAATGCAAGCCAGAGACAATGGAGTGGTATCTTTAAAACGCTGGAGGAAAAAACACTGTCAACATAGATTTCTATACGCAGCAAAAACATCCTTCAAAAATGAGGGTGAAATAAAGACATTTTCAGCCAGATAAAAGTTTAGTTTGTCACCAGCAGACTTGTACTACAAGAAATATTAAAGGAAGTTCTTTAGGCTGAAAGAAAATGATACCAGATAGAAGCTTGGATCTAAACAAAACAGTAAAGAGTGTTGACAAGTAGATAAGTATAAAAGCCCTTTTCCCCCTCATTCTTAACTTCTTTAAAGGAAAAATGACTGTTTAAAACAAAAATAATTACAATGTATTGTTGGGCATATAACATATGTAGAGGTAGAATGTCTGACAATAGCACAAAGGACTAGAACAAGGTAAATGGAAATACACTCCTGTAAGGTTCTTACATTATACATGAAGGGATATAATATTAGTTCAAGATAATCTATAATAAGTTAAGGATGCATATTTAATCCCTAGAGCAACCACTAACAAAATAAAGCAGAGGTATTGCCAAAAAAGGCAACAGAGGAAATAAAATGGAATACTAAAAAATATTTGATAAATCCAAAAGATGGCAGGAAAGGAGGCATAAAGAACATATGACATAAATGGAAAACAAAAAACAAGATAGTAGACTTACAACCAACTATATAAAAAATTAAATGGACTAAACACTTCATTTAAAAGGCAAAGACTTTCAGATTGGATTTTTAAAAAAACAAGACCCAACTATTTAGAGTATAAGATACATATTTAGAGTATAAGACACATCGTTCAGAAGAAAAAGGATAGACGATATACTATGCAGACATTAATCATAAAAAAAAAAGAGTGGCTATATTTATATCAGACAAAGTAGACTTCAAGACAGTATTACTACAGAGGCAGAGGGACATTTCCTAATGATGAAGGATCATTTAATAAAGAAGACATAAGAATCCCAAACGTATATGCACTTAATAACAGAGTCTCAAATTACATTAAGGAAAATTTGGCAGAGAAATAGATAAATCCACAATTAGAGTGGAAGATTTTAACACACCTCTCTCAGTAACTGTAATAATAACTAAAGAGAAAATCATTAAGGATATAGAAGATTTGAAAAACACTATCAAACATCTTATTCTAATTAACATTTATAGAACACATATCTAACAATGGCAGGATACACATTCTTTACAAGTACACATGTAACTCACTCATATAGACCCTATGCTGGACCATAAAAAAAGTATCAATAAATTTCAAAAGATCAAAATCATGTAGGGTATGTTCTTTAGCCACAATGGAATTAAATTAAAAATCAGTAACAAAAAACTCTGGAAAATCCCCAAATACTTAGAAATGAAGCAATACTTTTCTAAATACATGGGTCAGAAAATAAATCACAAGGGAAAATAGAAAATATCTTGAATGATAATGAAAACACAGCATATTAAAAATTTGTGGGATGCAGCTAAAGCAGTGTTTAGAGGAAAATGTCTAACTTTAAATGCTTAAATTAGAAAAGAATGGCTTAAAACCCCTGCCAACAACCACCTCACTCTATAACATCCTACGAAGAAAATACTTTAACAGTCTCCTCTCTCCTAAAGATGCGAAGCCTGGAGGGCGGGGGGGATTATAATCTTGATCAAGAGGATCAAAAAAGGCAAATGTCTTTCTGCTATGGGGCACAGGTGAGGTATCAAGGCTTTGGACACAATCAGGCCCAAGACTACTTTGGGTCAGCCTCACTTCACTTTGCTGGTTTCCTCTCCCCAAGCCCTGCAGGGTGCACCTGGACCCTAAAGTTCCTCTCTTACTTATTCTACATTTGACCCTATCTGTCTATCCAGTAAATTGCATTACATATAGCAGGCACTCAATAAATAATATTGATAATGTAATAAAAATCTTCGTAGTTGTTTCTGATTAGAAAATTAATTCATGCTCATTGAAGAAAAAAAAAATCAGTCAGAAGTATATAATATACCACTCTCTAAAAGAGAGCTAGTTTGGTGTATGGGTGTTCCTTCATAGTTTTTTCTGAGTATAAACTAACATACTTTTTTAAAAAATAGACTATTTTTTAGAGCAGTTTTAGGTTTACAGGAAAATTATGCAGAAAGAGTTCCCATATACTTCCTCTCCCTGCTACACACAGTTTCTCCTGTCATTAACATTTTGCATTCCTGTGATACATCTGTTACAACTGATGAACCAATATCGATATCTAACCTACTTTTTTAAACAAACAAAAATGAGATTATCTGATGAATACTAGTGGGTGGCTTGCTTTCTGTCCCCTCTCCCATTTACCAATATACATGGACATCAAGTTGATTTATAGGTTTCTTTTTAATAGGGGCCCAGTACTCCACTATATGGGTGTACCATAATGTATTTAACTAACCCTCTTATTAACAGAGTTAGCGGTTGCCTCTGTTTCCCATTACGCATCTCTCGCTGAGTATCTGAGTATTTCAGTGGAATAAAATCCTAGGAGTGAAAGCACTGGGCCGAAGGATTTGCAGTTAGCATTTTAATCATAGTGGCCTTTACCTTTCAAAAAGGTTGTGCTAATTTATATTCCTACCAATTGTAAATGAGATTCTTTCAAAAACCTCATTAGAGTGAAAGCTGAGTTGTTTGTTGATTTTTTCCCGTGACTTAGAGATTCATAAAAGCGGAGATTAGAACCAAGTCAGGGGGTGACCACAGGGTAGCTGGCAGCTCCTGGAGCTCTGAATTCAGACAGGCCTGTGCAGAGAAACCCCAACAGTGCAGTGAATACCTTTTCAAAACTTAGAGCTTTTCCATTGATTTACTTAAATCTCATGATGTCTTGTATTTACCAAGAACAGCTTTGAGAAATGTGAACTCTCTGAATTAGTCCCCAAATGCTCAATGATCTAAAATAGCCCCACCGTGGAGCACTGACTACAAAGGAAAAACCATGATGAGCTTTTCTATTTTCATTTCTGGAAAAATCTAGGCAGGTAATTTCATTTCTTCATGATTGGTAAAGTGAAAACAATTGAAATTAAAAAATACTTTTCTTGAATGAGAGTCCCTGCCTAAACAAAATACAGTAGTGACAATTATTTAAATGAAGCCGTGCACTGTATTAAGGCATTGCTATTGCTTTTCAGATCCTCCCTCTGCCATTAATGCACTTGGCACAGTAACTCTTCACCTAACAATAAACACAGACACTTAAACCAACATGTGGGTGTAACTACAATTAGATTGCTGTTCTTTCTTAACAAAGAAGCCATCCTTACCCATAGCTGGGAATTCAATCTTACAATACTCCTAACAGGTAAAATCAGGAGAAGGAATTATTTGAATAATTCAGTTGTTTGCTATTTTAAAAACCACTGATGTCAGGGAAAGCAAATTTTTATCCTGAAGGGTCCAGATTATTCTTCCATACTAATCAAATTTGCGGAATAATTGCTCTGTTTCCTATTTCCATTCATAGGTGTGATTTTTGTCACTGATTCCTGGCTAGTCTCAGTGACTTTGGAATTTTAAGTTGGAGGAGACCTAAGTGAAAAGGATTTTTATTCAAAACTTGATCCTTCTGAGATTATATATATATGGTGTACATGGATTATTTGGGGAGTATATATGTATATTTATATATTTGGGGGTGTGGGCCTCATGTTTTCTTAGCAAACAAAGTAGAGGTTGTTTAGGTTTGTAGAGTGTTTCAGGGAGCTGTGCCTTAAACTTCCCCCGACTGAACTGTGCGTCTGCTACAATTTCTTCCTCCTTTCCAACCCTTTATCCTCTTGAAGGCAGGCTGGCATCCAAGCCCGCCTGGGACCACCCTAGGAAAGACCTAGAGAGCTCATTTCAGTATTTTCTCTCCTCCTGGTAAAATATTTATTGAAACTGTGTAGAGCAAGAAGTCTTCCTCTGGTTCAGAAATTGTTTTTCTGTAAACACACTGACCTGGGTTGGGGGAGCCAAGTGAGGCAGGAGAAAATAAATAAACAGCAGATCCATATTATGCAAGAGCTTCAGCTTCAAGGGAAAATGCAGAGGCTAGATGGAAGCACCTCTGGTGTATAACAGAAAAACCACTGCTCCAAAGGATATAAAAAATGATGACTAGAAAATAGTCTAGCTCTTTGGGCCGCGGACATGTTTTTATTGGTTAATGTTTTTATAGAAATATTGTTCGGAAGGAAAAAATCTTATCCCTGCAAAGATAAACTAACTGAAATAGTTAAGAGCAGATAGCAAGAAAGACAAGTGATACTGACCTCCCCACCCTCTCTGCCACCCCCCATGAAACAGGAACTTTTGGAAGGGCAGAAGGTTCTAGAAGTAGGGCCACTACCAGGGCACTCACCATTAACAAGGCCATATTTCTGTGCCAGGAGGGCAGCCTGCAGACTTTTCCCACTGCCCACAGGTCCACAAAGCAGCACCCGCGGGGTGAATGGGGCGTTGGATCGATGGTTGGTTTGGACATAGGTCAGAACTGGAAAGAGGGGACATGAGGATAATAAATCCAGGTCCTAAATAAAGGGAAACAGCTTACAACACCTTTGCTTTGGCTCTTTAAACGGCAGCAATTATTTCTCTCTTTTACAGCACCACGGAAACCCTCTGTGCATCTGCCGAGACACCACGGGGTGAAGCTGCGGTAGAAAGCATTACGCTTCAGGCCTGGGCACCAGGGTGGGGAGGAGGTGATTAAATCCACAGAAGCCACCCCTCGGAGCACTGCCCTAACATTCCTCTAAAACAGCATGGGTGTCTGTGGTTCCCTCCTGGTTGAACTAGCCCTGGGTATGTTGTGGTTGGGGGGCTGGTCCTGGGACACAAGCCATGTGCAGTATGGGGTTTGGATGTTTCCAAATGGAATCTGGGCTGAGCGTCTAATCTGAAGCCTTGGGACGAGGCTGGCTTCCTGGAGGAAGGTCACATCAGCTTTCTGCAGCTTGTGCTGAGTGTCAGATACAGGCTTTGATAAATGTGCCAGGCTGAGCGGGGCCTAGCACGCAGGGACTTCTAAAGGACTCAGGAAGTGGTGGAGAATAATTTGTGCAGCTGCACTCCAGTGACACCTACTTTGTTGCAAGTCTCCAAAGAGGCAATGATCAAATAGGTCACTGGAGTGGGCAGATTTAGCCGCATGGCCCTGGACTGTGGTATGTCCCTGGCATTTGATGAACAAAGAGAAGTGGAAAGACAGAGGTGAGCATCTCCAGCAATAAGGTTACCCCCATAGAGGGGGCACTGGATGCCAAGAAGTCACAGGGAAACAACTACTGAACATCAAACCAGATCACCTCCCACCTGGGTGTGAGAACAGGCTGATTAGGCTGTAAAAAGGGCAGCCACTGGGGCACCTGAGCAAGCGGAGCTGAAGCCACAAGCCAGTGTCAGCCTCCCCTACCCCTAGCCCACCCACATCAAAGCAGAGTCTCCTTCTCCAGACCTAGCCTCCTGCTGGAACCCCGACCATCCTGTGCAAAGACAGCGTGGGTGGCCCTGTTACATCTGCCAATTTGCCTTCCAATGGATTCTGTCCTGAGCAAGGGGCTGAGCCAACACACCTGACTTCAGGAATTCAGCCACCCTAAAACCATTTATAGGTGTGACAAGCTTTTTCAACCCCAGCACTATTGACATTTTGGCCCAGATGATTCCTTATTGTGGGGGGCTGCCCTGTGCATTGTATGGTGTTGAACAGCTTTCCCAGCCTCTACCCATTAGATTACGGTAGCACACCCAGAAGTTGTGACAACAAAACATGTCTCCAGACATGGCCAAACGTCCCCTTGGGGGCAAATTACCTCTAGCTGAGAACCACTGGGATATGTTCATTGTACAAATTTTGAAGCCTGGAATCTTTGCAGGATTTTTTAATTGGAAGGATCATTAGAGATACTACAGTCCTCTCTTTCTAGAACTAAAGGCACAGGGAAGTTAACAGACTGTCTTCAAGGTTGTGTTGATAATCATCACCATCATCAATAGCCTTCATTCACTGCTAAGCTAAACACTCCTCTTCTTTGATTGGTTCAACAATCCCATGAGAGACGTGTTATTCTTGACCCCATTTTCTAGATGAGTAAACTGGGCTCAGAGAGTTGGCAGAGCTGTGGCAACTCTCCCAAGCCCACTGCCACATGTCACATTTTCCCCGTGTGAGAAACCTGAAAGAAGCCCCCCTAGCAAGACTCTCTACTCCCAGACCTTCATAACCCAATGCATCTGAAAAGCACAAATACTACAGGCAAAGCAGCCTGCTTACAAATGATGCTTAATTTACAGTAAATAACTAAGTTAATTAGAAGTAATGATCCCCCAGGCAGTCCCAACATCTAATTATTCTTTTAAAAAATATGTGGTTGCTGGATGCACTGCAGAGAGATTAAAAAAACAACACAGAGATAATTTTGCATTTCAATTTTCAATTTATCTCTCTGCATTATTAATTAATAATAATTAATATTCAGACACTCACATTTTTACTTACAATTCCAGGCATGAATTCTTTATGAATGATCATATGAACTTTTAAATTTAATTAAGTAATTTGGAAGTAATTAATGTGTAAATTTGGAATCATGGCATAAGATAAATGTTGTGGTTGCTTATCTTAGGAGTGTAGTGCTTGCTACTAAAGACCCTTCCGAGATGCAAAATTGCTGGTAAATTATAAGCCATCATGAGCGTGGCATTTTTTTAAGTAGCGTTATTTTCTAGACACACATCTGTTGGTTGATTGCCCCCTTCAGAGAGTGAGGCTGCACCATAGACACTACCCAGGCAGAACCAAGCACCAAGGTGCTTATTCCACCAGCTGGCTAGCAGCTGAGGGCCAGTGAAAGGGCCAGGCTGGGAGTGAAGCCCGCGTTCAGGAAGCACAGAAACACCTCCCACCAGAGCAAAACTTTTTATTGAAGGGACCTGAAAGAATGTATGAAAAATGGACTTTGTAAGCTGTCAAGTGTCTTAAACGTCTGTGGTGGTATTTTCTCTGCGTCAAAGCAAACTAAATGCTTCATTTACCTGGCATTGCAAAATACCAAACCAAACTTGCTGCCGTCAAGTAGATTCCGACTCACGGTGACCCTATAGGACAGAGTAGAACTGCCCCATAGGGTTTCCAGGAGCGCCTGATGGATTCAAACTGCCGACCTTTTGATTAGCAGCTGAACTCTTAACTACTATGCCACCAGGGTTTCCCTGGCATTGCAAGGAAGAGGATAACTGAATTTTGAGACAAGGGAAGCTTAGCAAGAACTTTAAAAACTATACAGCTACTTTGGGATAGAATTATTACAACTTGTCCTTGCCTTTTTGACAGGATATTGAAGAATGATAATAGCAGTAATATTTGAAGTTTATTGAGCCATTTCTCTGAACCAGTACTGGGCTCATGGCTACGAGCACACAATTTGCGGAATCTCATTTAATACTCACCTAAACCTGTGAGGTAAGTACGATTTTTGTTCCCATTTTAGGGATGACAACGTTGAAGTTCAGAGGTATTAAAAGAGTTGCTGAAGACTGCACAGTTGGCATGTGGTGGAGGTTAGATTTGAACGCAGATCACTTGATCCCAAACTCTCGGGCTCAGCCATCATATACACCTCCTTACACACACACACCTCACACAGGCCTACTTCAGCCTGGTTCCTGTGAAGTCGCGGTGACTATTTATTATTTCTCTGGATGGCAAGAGCAGAGGGGCTGCTTTCTTCTGCTCCAAATGGACTTAAAGCACCTGACTTATGTTGTGTTTTGGGTTCTTATGGTGGGGTAGATTGCTGTTGCTTTTTTTTTAATCCTAATAAAATTTCTCTCCCTTTTCTCTCATGGTCAGGCCAAAATTCCTTGCTACCATGGCCCTTGCACCCCAACCCTCACCTCTTCTCCCCCACCTCCATCACTTTCAAATCTGCTATGGGCCAGAAATCTGACTGCACCTGAGTACAGAGCATTAGCCCAGGGTTTCTGAGTGGGCCACTTCCAGAGACCCCACATGCGTTACTGGGCCGGGAATCTGGGCCATCTGTGATGTCTACACTTGACTCCCAGACACTGGACACTTGCCATTGCCATATTAAGTGATGTCAGGATAAGGAGGGTAGAGGTGTATGGGACACCTGCTCCTTGGATGCATGTCTGGGGATGGGCGTCCCAGAGGCATCCAAGTGGAGCTGCCCATTTGTGTTTACCCTGGTAGAAGACATCCACACACGGCTGGTCAGAACTGATGACTTTGAGGATTTTGGGGTAAGAGGGCATGATCCTGACAATGTTCCTGTGATATTCCAGCAGTTTCCGAGCCGTCTCCAGCTCTGAGATACCCTCTGGCGCTATCAGTCGGTTCTGGATTTCAGATTCCGGGGGCCAGTCAAAAGTGGTGTGATAAATCTCTGCAACAAAGAGAGGCGTGGTCAGAATCACCTCATTCCAGCACCAGTTAGGTGACCGGCTGCATCTGGCCTGGCCGCTTGCTGTCATGGAAGCCCGAGTCTGTGAATCCCAGCAGCCAGACATTGGCCAGGGTGGCTGAACACGATGGGATATAGTCGCCTAACAGTCGCAGTGCAGGATGCTGCTCTAGCGCAGTCTGCACTCATTACTATTAACAGTATCAACATGATGATAACAACACTCCGCACGATGGTAATGGAGGCAGCTGTGCTTTTTCGAGCACTTACTCTGGCTGGCACTCTAACATGTTGCCCTACATGCAGCCTCTGATTTCATCCTCACAGCAGTCCTGTCATAAGGTAAGTCTCAGTGTTTTCATCCCCATGTGGAGAAGAGAAAACTGAGTCTCAGACATTTGGTAACGCATTCAGGTAATACACCTAGAAGGAGCAAGGCCAGGGAACCACGAACCCAAAGCCTGAGCCCAGGAGGTCAAGAGCACTCTCACACTATCTGATGAACTGCCCATTCTTGAAGACTGAGCTCATGGGTCCTCTCCCCCACAGTACTTCCCAATTATCCCAGATAACCCCCATGCCTCATTCTTCTGGCTACCCATGCTGGGGCACGCATCGCAAAGAACAAGGGATGCAATGCACGGAGTTTGTCCCAAGAAGACAAAGACGGGCTCCTTGGTTCCTGTGTGTGGCTTCAACCTAGGAGATGGGTTCATCAGAGAGTGGGACCAAAGCCCAAGTGCCCAGGTATCACGGTCCATACCCTAGCCTGGTTCTGCCATGGTTAAGGCTCCTCGTTCAATCTCTCAGGGCCTCCACTTCTTCATCCACTGGGGTTTACTATCTCCCATGTGTCTTTCATCTCAGAGTCCAGCCTGCAGCATTTGAGCCTCAGTTTGCCTCTGTGTCCTCTCATGAACCCTCTGCTTGTGCCAGGAACATAGTAAGTGCTCAATAAGTGGTAGGTTGTGGTATTACTATGATCATCTTTGAAACCATCAAAGCAGGGCAGGGAGGGATGCCTGTGGATGGCCATACCTCCAGTTTGAGGATCGATCCTCTTCCCCACATTTCTCTCAATCAGGACCGTATCCGGTGCACTCAGCACAACTGGGCAGAGGAGAAAAGAAGCATGCTGAGCAGCAGGTCCCACATACATGGACTTGTTTTATGCTTCTTTTGCTATGTAATGACATTAAAACAACAACCACTCCTGTCCCTGTGAATTCCTAAAAGAAAGGTCTTGTCAGCACCAAAACACAAAAAACATAATCTCAGTACAGATGACCACTCTTGCATTGTGTGCATCCTACTTTTTCTCACTTTGCCACAGGCCCATCAAGCCTTCCTCTTGGATGGTGTCTGGGCTGAGGATGTGCATTGGGAAGCCAGTGACACAGATCAGAGTGGTCACTCACTCGCTGGCTCTCCATGACTCTCATGGGGACCGGGGGCCATAGCTCTGGTGGAAGGGCCCAACTGGGGAGGCTACTCACTAACGTGTCTGGGGATGATTCCGAGGGACTGGATCATCAGAGCCTGCTCCCGTGTTTCAGGGATACCGTCCAGAATCCAGCCCTAGACAGAGAATTTGGAAAGATGCTCATTTTTTTTTTTAGAATATTTTTTAAATTATTATAAAAGGAATATAATAGCTTTATAGAAAGACTGGAACTTTTAAGACAAAAGAACATAAATGTCTCTGATAACAGCATCACCCTTATAACTACTCTCATATTTTTATATCCTTTTCCAATCTTATGTTCATCATTATAAACCTAACATACATATTTTATGTCCTGATTTCTTCCACCAGCCATTATATCTACAACATGTGTTTTTTTCATACTGGTACGCTTCTTCATTACCACCATTTTAAATGGTTGCACAATGTTCCACCAAGGGAACATGCCCCAATCACTTAACCATGGTTTACAACCGAACACTTTGATGGCTAATAATTTTCACTACCATAAATAACACTGTGATGAACATCTTTGTGCATATATCTTTTTCTAAATTTTGGATGATTTCCTAAAGACAGTTTCCCAGATATGGGATTCCTGAAACAACAAAACAAAACCCAACTTTTCTTAAGAACAAACCCTGAACTAAGCATTATGAAACCTGAGTTCAAGATTTGCTCTGTAGCTAACTTGTTGTAGGGCTGAAATCTCCAAGCACCAGCTCCCTCTTTGTTACAGCTAGGGAACTGGTTTAGGATATTTATTTTTTTAATTAACTCTTTAAATCTAATTGTGAAAGTGGTGCATGATCATTGTATGGTATGTGGAAAATACTAAAAAACTCAAATAATAAGGTAAGTCACAGATAATACTGCAGACCCAAACTAGCCACTGTTAGCATGTCTTCTTCCAAGCAGATATATCTTCCTGGGGAGAAACAGACTCACTCCATACGTACTATTTTGCAATCTGTTCTTTTCATATAGCATAAACATTTCATGAATCTTTTCCCATGGCACAGAGTTTTCATAGCTACCTAGTATTGCATGAATTGACATGCCAAATGTTAATTAAGCCCATACTTTTGCTTGTTTAGCTTCATTTCACTTTTTCACCATTATTTTTAAAAATGCTGCACATACTTGAACATACATCTTGATGCACATCTAATAGCCTGAAGATAAATTTCTAAAAGTTGATACCTTCTCTTGTGGCTTTTAATACATTTTGTCATATCACTCTACAAAATGACCCAACCAATTTATGAATCCAATGGCAGAGCACCTATTTCCCTGCATCTTTGCCAATGCTGGGCATTATCTTGGGGGGAAAAAAATCTCTCCAGCAAAATATAGTATACATTGCTGCTTTAATTCACATTTCTTTGATCATTAGTGATGTTCAATATTTTTTCCATGTGTATATTGGTTATTTGAATTTTTTGTTTCTCAAAGTACCATCTATCTTCTTTCCCTTTGGGGTTTTACCCTTTTATTTATTTACAAGAGCTCTTTACATATTAAAAATATTAACCTATTTTTGGCAAATGCTACCATAACCCCTTTGAGGCTTACAATGTTGCCAATATTTTCTGCAGTTTATCTTTGGCCTTTTAATTTTGCACATGGTATTTTTTACACACAAGTTTTTGGCCAAATCATTCAGTCTCCCCACCCCACCCCTTTGGATTCTGGCTTTATATGGATGCGTAAAAAGGCCTTTTCCACCACAAAAGCTGAAAAATATTCACATGCATTTAAATTGTGTTCTCTTACGCTTTCACTTTTTACCTTTAAATATTAAGCATAATGACATTTTTATATTGTGAATGATGGGGGGCTGTGATTTAATTGGTTTCCTTGTGGCTTGCCAATTGTCCCAATCTCACTTAAGAAATAATCTACCCTTTCCCTTTTATATGAATACCACTTTTATCATAGTCTAAATTCTGATATGACCTCGACTCTGGCACTATACTTTCTATACAGTTACCATCTTTCTGCCCGTATATTCTTGTCTATAATCATACTGTTTAAATTATTGTTTTCTTTGTAATTCAGCGTTACATCTAATCTAATAGGACATGCTCCCCTTTCTTTTTTTCAAAAGCTTTGTTCTTCCAGATGAGCATCAAAAATATTTTGTCAGGAAATAACGAGAATGTTCACATATTGTGAAGAATGTAACCAATGTCACTGAACAACTTGTGTAGAAATTGTTGAATGGGATCTTAAACTGCTGTGTAAACCTTCACTGAAAACACAATAAAATATTATTTTAAAAAAATAATAATGTATGAGTGTTCTAGTTTTTCCATATTCTCACCTTCACTTGGTATTGTCAGGCTATGATTTTGGCCATTCTGGTGGGTGTGTAGTGGTATCTCATTGTGATTTTGATTTGTATTTCCCTAATTCGTATTTCCCTAATTCGTATTTCCCTAATTATTAATGGGAAACCTGGTGGTACATTGGATAAGAGCTCTGCTACTAACTAAAAGATCAGTGGTTCGAATCCACTGGCTGCTCCTCGGAAACCCTATGGGGCAGTTCTACTCTGTCCTATAAGGTTGCTATGAGTCGGAATTGACTCAGTGGTAACGGGTTTGGTTTTTTGGTTTTAATTATTACTGAGGTTCGTGGGTAGTGCAAACTGTTTGTGCTCAACCACTAACCTAAAGGCTGGCAGTCTGAACACATCCAGTGGCATCTCAGAAAAAAGGCCTGGTGATCTGCTTCCACAAAGATTACAGCCAAGAAAACATTATGGAGTAGCTCTACTCTGTAACACATGGGGTCTCCATGAGTCAGAATTCAGTTAATAGCAATAGGTTTTGTTTCTTGGTTTTAATTATTAATGATGTTGATGGTGTGAGCATCTTTTCATGTACTTATTTGCCATTCATACATTTTCTTTGGTAAAGTGTCTTCCCATTTTTTAAATTGGATTTTTATCTCATTTTTTATAGTTTCTAGATACAAGTCCTTTGCCAGATAAATGGTTTGTAAATAAAAATATATATTTTGTCAAACTCCAGAAGAAAAATTCTACTAAGATTTTATAACTATATTAAGTGTATAGATTAAGTAGTGAAGGTTGACATTTTTATATCAAGTCAACACATTATCTTCCCATTTACTTAAGATTTTTTTATGTTCCCCATCCATGTTCAGATTAAATAATTCTAAAGTCCTTTCAAGTCCCATGAGTCTCAGTTTCCCCCTTTATACACATACTATTTCAATGCTTTAGACTTGATATCTAGATAAATGAGGTAAAGTGAGCTTTGGAAGAGTGAAATTCAGCAGCAAATTGTTCCAACTCTTCATTTTGCAGTGAAGGGGGATAGGCAACAGTGGTTGAAAATGAGGTTTCCAACTCTGATGCCTAGAAAGGGCCTCCCCCCTTGCCACAGGCCCACCCCCTCAATCATTGTAAGAACTTGTTTGCTTTAACGTTAGAGGATGGATTGATATGAGTGAACCTAGACTCAAGGCTGCTCATAACCCATAACAGTTGATTTACTGAAGAGTTTGGGTGATGGCAGGAAATGCCCTTCTTAAGAAACAAAAACAAAAGTGCTCACATTTTTTCAATATTAAAATATTTAGGTTCCAACAAGCCCAACCAACAGTTACAAAAAGCTAAACATATTTACAGAGTAAAGAGTGTTGGAAAAAATCAAGCATGCTTTCATTAATTTCGTAAATTATACAGGAAAACTCACAGCCACTGAACTCCTAGTTTCTAGGACTAATGAGGCAAAAGTGTAAAAAAAAATTTTTTTAACAGCCTTTTGCTCCCTCAAGTCCTTATTATAGCCAGCCAAGTGCTGGGCTGCAGCTCTTAAAATGAGCAAACATCTATAGATGTGAGCGACGCCACAGGAACCAGGAGACACGGCATCTGAGAGCCCTCTCGCTCACATCCTGGAAACTGAACCAACATTTTCTGAACTTTAGCTAAATTCATACCCCCATACCATATTCTTTCTTTATTTGAAGCGGGGAGGACTTGTGAGCCCAATGATTGCTTCTTATAGTACAAGTGCTGATAATTCTCCTTTAAATCACTTTTTGAAGCTGGAAGAAGGCTGGAACTCCATCTTCACTCAGCACCAAGAAAGACCTCTGCTTTTAATATTGCATTACTGAGCAATCATTATAATCTCGCCCATAAATTTGCAGCTGATATCAGTATGTGGTCCAAAGCTTTTAGAACTATTCAGGGGAACAGCTCTCACCGATTTCTCACTGGAGAAAGCGAGACTTCCAATTACACAGGAAAAGTGCAGCAAAATGAGGAACATCTCCCTAATTAGCCTGGCCTCACTGGTGCACATGAGACATTGAAAAAAACAAGGTGGGGGCTTCTGAAACAGACCCCAGGCCACCACCTCTCTGACTGCTCTTTCTGATTTGAGGGGTAGTGTGGGAGGGGGAGTGACCCAGGTGTACGAAATTAGGTCCCTGAGGGACCTCTAGAATAGCACCCCACCCCATTCAAGCAGCCCCATGTTCTATGTGGAAGGCAGTCGTGGAGATCCTTCATTCCTGCACTGGCCCAAGTCAGTCCACGTTGGTTCATTTGGAAGGAAAGACACAGTGACCAAGGCCTCTGTGTCAGGGAGCATCAATCCTGGAGGCACTCAAGATGGAAGCCCTGGGCTTGGCCACAGTGCTTGGAAAAGATCTTCTTTCCCAGAACTCTTGCATTTATAGAAGTTATGTGCAACAGTCCAGTTGCAAAATGGACTGGACTTTCAAGGGAATACGACAATTTTAACTGAGAACACTGTAATGGTTGCGAGTTCTGGCAAAGCAAGAAGTCATAAATCAGTAAATAGCATCCTACAGCTGCCATTATGGGACACTAAAGACATTCAGGATAACCCTGCAGTTAGGTTCAGGGTCTGACTTCCAGCAGTGGCTCAATTAGGTGGTATCCATCAATCCCTAATTAGAATACATTATCCATCTTCCTGACACTTCAGTGAAATGTCTATTCCACTACGGCACTGCAGCTTTGTTCTGAGCAGGTTAATTGATATTCTGATGCCTTCGCTCACCATACCCTTGTGGCTTGGTACTGTTTTATCACACATCAAAAAGGCCGTATGCTCAGGGCACTCCATGCACCAGCGCAGAGCTGGAGGTCTGCACAGCTGCGAGGAGTATGGTATCACAGGAGGGACAAGCACCAAGCAGATGTCACAGATGAAAAAAAAGAAAAGAAAAGAAGCCAGCCAGTCTAAGGAACTTGGCGGGCCCCGCAGAGCATGGCCTGATGCATAACAGGCTGTCCTGCTTTGTGCCAACACTGGCTTTTTTTGCCCTCCTGACTATTATTAAAGCACAATTAGCAACTTCACATGGTAAGACTTTGTTGCCCTCTGGGTCCTCTGCCTTTTTGATGAGCTGCCCTTCATCTCCTCCCCTCTCCTCCAAAGACCAGAGCGTGGGTGTTCCCCTGGGTTTTTCCCCCAGTACCGCCTGGATTCTGTTCCCAGCTCCAGCCGCAAACTTGAGAAAGCTCCATTGGAGGCACTCCCTGGAGCCGAACGCTGATTTTTCACAGTCCCGAGGAGGTACTCTGAGGCTGAAGGTTTGAATTCAATAAATCAGATTCACTCAGCTCCAATTCTGAACCAGGGGAAGCAACACAAAATGCATCACAGAACTGCCACCCCCTTTCTTTTTTCAAATGAAATATGATGTGGTTTCCCAACATATAAAACAAAAAAGAGAGAGATTTTATCAGCCCAAAAAAGAAATGTATCTTAAAAGATCAAGCTTAGGATATTGATTTGTTCTAAAGCCAATCAGTGAGAACAAGGAGACTATTTTGATGAACACAAAAAAGTTGATATCAAACTCCCCTACTAGCTGATTACTTGGGTTTATACAAAACCATGAAAATCGTGATTCACATAAAGAAGTGGTTTGAATTTTTTTCACACCAAATAGACTGTCATATAATCTGAGAATGCCAGCCATATTAAACTCATCTGGAAGATGACCAGCAAGAATTTTTATTTTAAAGTTTAATCTCAAACAATATGCAACAAGAACTGGCATTCCTTACCATACTAAATGTATGATTGTAGCAGGATAGGTTACTCCTACCTTGTGCCTACACACTGAGTCTTCAGC
This sequence comes from Dugong dugon, assembly GCA_030035585.1. Lineage (NCBI taxonomy): Eukaryota > Metazoa > Chordata > Mammalia > Sirenia > Dugongidae > Dugong > Dugong dugon. The sequence continues at coordinate 77,539,523 of CM057471.1, forward strand.
CCCAGCAAAACGTTCCCTAGCTTTGCCTAACCTTTTTCTGGGCATAGCCCAATAGTGTATAAACTTGTACAATGCTGAAATGCGCAGAGTGATTTTTCTAAATGATACTGTAGGTAGCCCTAGACGGCAGTGAAATCAGATGACTTATAACGTCCCTCTTACAACAAACACCCAAGAAAATAAGTGAATTAGATATAGATGACAACTTTGGAACCCTGAGCATCAAAAGCAAGGCTGAAGAATTGGACTGAGTGCCAAGTGGAATAAGAGGATATACAAAAATAGTGGACATGGAGAATTGCAGATTGCTGGCACCCTGCCAACTGAACCTGCACAGCACAGACATACTGAGAAAAAGCAAGCAGCATTCCCAGCCAAAGCCCCTAACACCTGGTGCAGCCAAAAGGGAGCAACTCTGCATCTATGTTCACAGACAGGCAGGAGTGCTCCTCACTTTGTGAAAGTTAAGTGCACTCACCTCACCGATTGCGTGTCCCCAACCCCCTGTACTGGAGATCCATGGACCAGCAGTGCCCACCCCCCCCTCCATCCAACCTCCCCCTGTATGCAGTTGTGGCCCAGCGGCACCCATCACTGCCCCGCCCCCTGAGCCAGGGGCCCACGGACCAGCGGTGCCCACCCCTTCACTCAGCTACTCGTGCTTGGGACCTGCAAACTGGCAGTGCCTGCTCCATCAGCCAGCCATAGCACCAGGGGACCGCAGAATGGTGATGCCCATTTCTCCGCCTAGCCACTTGCACCAAGGGCCTATGAACTGGCAGTGTCCCCTCTTCCACCCACCCAAGCACTCTGGGGATCTGTGATCCAGCAGTGCCCGCTTCTCTACCCAGCCACCTGCACCAGGAGCCCAGGGTCTGACAGCATACCCTCTTCCACTCACCCACCCATGCCAGGGGCCTGCAGAGCAGCAACACTCAATCTTAAACCCAGCCACTTAAGCCAGGGCTGGCGGACTGGCAGTGTCCACTTCTCCACCTGGCTGCCAGTGTGAGGGGTGCAGGGACTGGCAGCACACCTTCTTCCACCCAGCCAACTGCACCAGGGGCCTGAAGACCTGTGGCACCCACTGTTACACCCAGCCACCCACACTGGGGGGCCCACGGACCAGTGGCACCTGCTGCTCTGCCCAGCCACTGGCACTGGGAGCCCATGAACTGGAGGCACCCATTCCAATGCACAGCCACCCATGTCAGGAGCCCGCAGACCAGCAGCACTTCCTACTCCCCCTGGCCACCTGCGCTGGGGGATTGAGGACCAGAGGCATACCCTCCCCCACATAGTGCTCTAGCACACAGGGGCACGCCCTCCCAGAGGACACCCATGGACTGTTGACACGCCCCCTGCCTCACCCCCACACCACCCCCTCCTGCACAGAGGCTTGTGCCTGCTCTGACCACCTCCATGTTGCCCTGCCCTCCTGGGACCATCAGTGAGAGTTTCTGTACCACTCACTTGTGACTCATGACCTAGGCACCCTCACCCCAACCACCCAGCAACTGGCAGTACCCACACACAATACCTAACCCAGTGACCAGTGAGAATGCTCCCTGCACCCATACCCAGGTGGCTGGCTGGACAGACACATCACCTCATCAGCAATGCAAGCTACATCCTTAGCTGTCCCGCAAAACCAGCAAAGACAGACCCACACTCACACACCCAGTTGCTGCCCCACCCACCTGGAGACAGGTGGTAAGAGCTCCAGTGCAGCCAGACTAGTGATCAGAGTAGCACACCTGCCCCGTCTATTGGGATTTTTCAAAACAAAACAAAAACTCAGGACACAGAAAACAAACATACAATAAATAAATATATATAATAACATCTTAATGCCTCGGAGACAACAAACAACATCAAATTACATAAAGAAGCAGGATAATATGGCTCCAGCAAGTGACCAGAATAAAGAACCAGAAAACCTTCTGGAGGAAGAAATGATAACGGAACTATCAGATAAGGAATTCAAAGACTAATATATAGGGCTTCCAAGAGATCAAGGAAAACAAAGACAAAACCAAGGAAAACACAGACAAAGCAATAGAAGAATTCAGGAAAACAATATAAGAACAAAATAAACAGACATTTAGAAACCATACAAAAACAGCAACTAGAAATTCAAAAGATTAACAATAAAATATCAGAAAGAGATAATTCCATAGGACATAGGAGCAGAATTGAATCAATGGAAGACAGACTTTCTGAAACAGAGGACAAACACCAATTTTGTTTGAGGAAAAATCAGAAAAAAGAATGAAGAAAGCCTAAGACAAGAGGAAATATTTATGCATGATCAAAATTCCAGAACAGGAGGAATCTAAAAAAAAAACCAACACAGAGAGAATTGTCGAAGATTTGCTGGCAGAAAACTTCCCCAATATAATGAAAGATGAGAAGCTATCCGTCCAAGAAGCTCAATGAACCCCATACAGTATAGACCCCAAAAGAAAGTCACCAAGACACATCATAATCAAACCTGCCAAAACCAGAGAAAGAAAGAATCCTGAGAGCAGCTCAGGAAAACTGAAAAGTCACCCACATGGGGTAACCAATAAAACTAAGCTCTGATTACTCGGCAGAAATCATTCAGGCAAGAAGGCAATGGGGTGACATATATAAAACCTTGAAAGAAAAAAATTGCCAGCTAAGAATTATATGTCATGCAAAATTGGTGAAATTAGGACATTTCCAGATAAATAGAATTAATGGAATTTGTAAAAACCAGACTAACCTTACAAGAAATATTAAAGGGAGTCCTTTGGACAGAAAACTAACAACATCAGACAACAACCTGAGATTAGGACACACGACAGCATTAGCCAGATACCAACCCAAATAAAGAATTATCAAAAGTAGATCAAAGCTAAAAGATTGAAAACAGGGAACCAGAGAGGACAATCTATAAATGACAACCATGTCAAAACAAAAAGGAGGAATAAATGGTGTAGTTACAGAACTTTCCTATGGAGAGGAAGTCAAGGCAATATCAAGAAATAAAAGGCTCTCTTAAACTTAAGAAGATAAAGGTAAATTTCAAAGTATCCACAAAGAAAGTTAATAAACCTACTCATCAAAATAAAAAAGAATAACATAGACTCAGAAAACACAAAATCAACAACAACGAAAGAAATGAAAAGAAAATACACAAACAAAAAGAACTCAGCACAGAAAATTAAGTGGAACAAAGAAGTCATCAAAACCACAAACACACACACACACACACACACAACAAAATGACAGAAGTAAATTCATACCTACTGATAATCACACTGAATGTAAATGGCTTAAATGCACCAGTAAAGAGACAGAGAGTGGCAGAATGGATAAAAAACACAACCCATCAATATGCTGTCTACAAGAGACACACCATAGACACAAAGACATAAATAAACTAAAACTCAAAGGATGGAAAAAATATATCAAGCAAACAATAATCAAAAAAGAGCAGGAGTGGAACTCCTGATAAAATAGACTTTAAGGCAAAATCTACCATAAAAGATAAGGAAGGGCATTATATAATGACTAAAGGGTCAGTCCACCAAGAGGACGTAACCATAATAAATATATATGCCCACAATGACAGGGCTCCAAAATACAGAAAACAATCTCTAACAGCTTTGAAAAGAGAAATATGTCTATTTCCACAATAACAGTAGGAGACTTCAACACACAACTTCTATGAAGGACAGGACGGCCAGAAAGAAACTCAACAAAGATAGCGAAGATCTAAATGCCAAAATCAACCAACCCGACCTCACAGACATATATAGAACATTCCACCCAACAGCAGCAAAGTATACATTCTTTTCCAATGCACATGGATCATTCTCCAGAATAGACCACATTTTAGGCCACAAAGCAAGCCTCAATAAAATCCAAAACATAGAAATAATACAAAGCATCTTCTCTGACCATAATGCCATAAAAGTAGAAATTAATAACAGAAATAGCAAGAAAAAAAGTCAAATAATGAAAACTGAACAATACCTTGCTTAAAAACTACCGGGTAACAGAAGAAACCAAGGATGGAATAAAAAAAAAAATTCATAGAATCAAACAAGAATGAAAACACATCTTAAACCAAAATCTTTGGGACACAGCAAAAGCAGTGCTCAGAGGTCAATTTATAGCAATAAACTCACACGCCAAAAAAGAAGAAAGGGTTAAAATCAAAACTCTAATCCCACAATTTGAACAAATAGAAAGACAACAACAAAAGGAGCCCACATTCACAAGAAGAAAGGAAACAATAAAGATCAGAGCAGAAATAAATGAAACTGAGAAAAGAAAAACAATAGAAAGTTTCAACAAGACCAGAAGCTGGTTCTTTGAAAGGATCAATAAAATTGACAAACCATTGGTCAAATTTACAAAAGAAAAGCAGGAGAAGAAGCAAATAACCCAAATAAGAAATGAGATGGGTGACATTACAACAGAACCAACAGAAATAAAAAGGATCATAACAATACTATGAAAAATTCTTCTCCCAGCAAATTTGAAAACCCCAGTGGAAATGGACAAATTTCTAGAAACACACTACCTACCTAAATGAACACAAATGGGGGTAGAAAAACTGAACAGACTCATAACAAAAGAAGAGATTGAAGATGTAATTAAAAAAAACTCCCAGCAACAACAACAAAAAAGTCCTGGCCCAGACGGCTTCACTAGAGAATTCTATCAAATATTCAGAGAAGAGCTCACACCAATACTACTCAAACTATTTCAGAGCATAGAAAAGGAAGGAATACTCTCTAATTCATTCTATGAAGCCAGCATAACCCTGATACCAAAGTCAGGCAAAGACACCACAATAAAAGAAAATTACAGATCAATATCCCTCACGAACATAGACACAAAAATTCTCAACAAAATTCTAGCCGATAGAATTCAACAGCATATCAAAGAAATAATACAACATGACCAAGTGGGATTCATACTAGGTATGCAAGGATGGTTCAATATTACAAAATCAATCAACATAATCCACCACATAAAAAAAGCAAAAAAAAGAAAAGAATAACATGATCGTCTCAATTGATGCAGAAAAGGCATTTGATAAAGCCCAATACCTATTCCTGATAAAAACTCTCAGCAAAATACGAACAGAAGGGAAGTTCCTCAGTATAATAAAGGGCATTTATACAAAACTAACAGCCAACATTATTCTCAATGGAGAGAGACTGAAAGCTTTCCCCTTGAGAATGGGAATCAGACAAGGATGCCCTTTATCACCACTCTTATTCAATATTTTACTGAAGTCCTAGCTAGTAAAATAAGGCAAGAGAAGGAAATAAAGAGCATTCAGATAGGTAAGGAAGAAGTAAAACTACCTCTATTTGCAGATGGTATGATCCTACATATAGAAAATCCCAAAGATTTCACAAGAAAGCCACTGGAACTAATAGAAGGTTTCAGCAAAGTAGCAGGACATAAGATCAACCTACAAAAATCAGTTGGATTCCTCTACACCAACAAAGAGAACTTCAAAAAGGAAAACAATACCATTCACAATAGCCCCCTAAAAGATAAAATACTTAGGAATAAATCTAACGAGGGATGTGAAAGACCTATACAAAGAAAACACAAAATGCTACTGCAAGAAACCAAAAAAGACCTACATAAATGGAAGAACATACCATGGTCATGGATAGGAAGAATTAACACTGTGAAAATGTCAATACCACTCAAAGCAATCTATAGGTATAATGCAATCTTGATCCAAATTCCCATAGTATTCTTTAACAAGATAAAAAAACTAATCACCAACTTTATATGGAAAGGAAAGAGGCCCTGGATCAGTAAAGCATTATTGAAGAAGAACAAAGTAGAAGCCCTCACACATCACACTACCTGATCTCAGAACCTACTATACAGCCACAGAAGTCAAAACAGCCCAGTTCTGGTACAACAGACACATAGACCAATGGAACAGAATTGAGAACCTAGATGTAAACTCATCCACCTATGGACAGCTGATCTTCAACAAAGGGCCAAAGTCCATTAAACAGGGAAGAGATAGTCTCTTTAACAAAAAGGTGCTGGCAAAACCAGATTTCCATCTTTAAAAAAATGAAATAGGACACATACCTCATACCATACACAAAAACTAACTCAAAATGGATCCAAGATCTAAATATAAAACCTAAAACTATAAAGATCAGGGAAGGAAAAAAATAGGGAAAAATCTTAGGGGCCCTAAAATATGGCATAAATAGAATACTAAGCATAACTAAAAATGCACAAACAGCAGAAGATGAACTAGATAAATGAGACCTCTTAAAAAATTAAACACTTATGCTCATCAAAAGACTTCTCCAAAAGAGTAAAAAGAGAAGCTATAGACTGGGGAAAAAAATTTGGCTATGACATATCCAACAAGGGTATAGTCTGTAAAATTCATAGGAAACTTCAACATCAATGCAATTTAAAAATGGGCAAAGGATATGAACAGACATTTCACCAAAGAAGACATTCAGGCAGCTAATAAGCACACGAAGAAATGCTTATGATCATTAGCCATTCCAAAAACCAAATTCACTGCCTTCGAGTCGATTCCCATTCATAGCAACCCTATACGGCAGAGTAGAACTGCCCTATAGGGTTTCCAAGGCTGTAAATCTTTACAGGAGCAGACTGCCATATCTTTCTCCTGCAGAGTGGCTGGTAGGTTTGAACCTCTGACCTTTTGGTTAGCTGCTGAGTGCTTTAACCACTGCACCACCAGGGCTCCTCATTAGCCATTAGAGAGATGCATATAAAAACTACAATGAGATACCATCTCACTCCAAAAATAATGGTACTAATAATAATAAAAAAGAAAATAACAAATGTTGAAGAGGTTGTGAGGAGATTGGAACTCATACTGCTGGTGGGAATGTAAAATGGTATGACCACTATGGAAAACAGTATGGCACTTCCTTAAAAAGCTCGAAACAGAAATACCACATGATCCAACAATCCTACTCCTAGGTATATACAGGCAGTCCTGCATTATGAACGAGATCCACTCCTAGGTCTGTCTTTAAGTTGAACTTGTAGGTGAGTTGGAACAGGTACATACGGTTCTTATTTAGCATCAGTTAGTCAAATGTTTGGCTTAGTATATAGTATATATTTTACCTTTCTATGCATACAAAACATTTAAGAAACACTTCCAAACTGCACAATGTTTTCATGAGTGTCACAAAGTAGTGCATGCATTCAGTTATTGTGAACCATTGTATTTAACCCAAATTTTTAATACAATAGGCTTTATGGCAGTCTATTCTTAAATACAAGTTGTCCATAAGTTGGACATTCATAACCCGGGGACTGCCTGTACCCTAAAGAAATAAGAGCCATGACACAAATAGACATATGCACACCCATGTTCATTGCAACATTATTCACAACAGCAAAAAGATAGAAATATCCTAACTGCCCATCAATGGATGAATGAGTAAACAAACTGTGGTATATATACACAATTAAATACTACACAACAATAAAGAATAATGACAAATCTGCAAAACATCTCATAACATGGATGAATTTGGAGGACATTATGCTGAATGAAGTAAGTCAATCACAAAAGGACAAATATTGTATGAGACCACTATTACTATAAAAAACAAGAAAAGCTTTACACACAGAAAAAAAATTCTTTGATGGTTACCAGGGGTAGAACGGGGAAGGAAGGAGAATCACTAACTAGATGGAAGACACATGTCAATATTGGTAGAGGGAAAGGCAATACACGATATGAGGGAAGTCAGCACGACCTGACCAAGGCAAAGGAAGACACTGAAAAGGAACATAAGAATAAAGGGCAACTATGGTAATTACTATGACATAGGCAATCCTGCAACATAGTATTAACAAACAATAACCTATGAATGGATACATAGGAAGACAGGTATGCTAAAGAGGTATGAGAGGGTGTAAAGGAGCACACCCTCCTGCACATACAGATTTGGTTGTGGATATTTCTACACATGATTGTAGGTGCTGCATGTATATTAATATAGACAATACAGCACACAAGGAGCACAGTCAGGGCAACTTCTTAGACATAATCAAACACCTCATGGGACAAAGTTACTAGGCTTGAAGGCAAAGGACCACAGATTCAGGGGACATCTATGCCAACTGGCACAACATAGTTCATAAGGACAATGTTCTGCATCCTCCTCTAGTGAGTAGAGTCTGAGGTCTTAAAAGCTTGCGAGCAGCCATCTAAGATACAACTATTGGTTTCCTCCCGTCGGGAGGAAAGGAGAGTGAAGAAAACCAAAGACTCAAGGTAGTAGCTACTCCAAAGAACTAACAGACCACACGAACCACAGCCTACACGACCCCAAGATCAGAAGAACTAGATGGTGCCTGGCTACCACTACCGACTGCTCTTACTGGGGTCACAACAGAGGGTCCTGGACAGAGTGGGAGAAAAATGCAGAACAAAAAATCAAATTCACAAAAAAGACCAGACTCACTGGTCTAACAAAGACTGAAGGAACCCCCGAGACTCTGGCCCTAAAACACCTTTCTGACCTTGAACTGAAGCCATTCCCCAAGACCACCTTCCAGCCAAACAATAGACAAGCCCATAAAATAAACAATAACACCCGAGAGGAACGTGCTCCTTAGAACAATCAATTATATGAGATCAAAAGGGTGATATTTGCCCAAAAGCAAAGATGAGAAGGCAGGAAGCGTAGAAAATCAGGAAAAATGGAAACAGGGAGCCCAGGGTAGAAACGGGGAGAGTGCTGACACATTATGGGGCATGAAGCCAAGGCCATCAAACATTTCATGCACAAACTATCGAATGGGAATCTAATTTGCTCTGTAAACTTTAACCTAAAGCACAATAAAAATTAAAAAAAAAAAAAAAAAGAAGCTGGGATGATGCCCAGAAGCTACCCTCGGAAATTCCATCTCAGAGATAGCCTACTTTACAGATTTGCTTTTAGTTCTCCAGTTCAGACATGCTGGGCTCTGGGTGAAAGTGAATGAGATGGATAATCCAATAACATCCAGTGAATGGGTTCATTGCTCTCAGACATCTTAGATCTTGTCTGCAGTGTAGACCCATCTCTTCAAAAACATAGGTAGCTCTGTAAGAGTGTCAGTTTATCTGGGGGGGGGGGGGTGAAAAGCAGTGGCTACAGAGCTTGTGCCACTTGCCAGTTGTGTGACTTTCGGCCAGTCACTTCAGCCCCTCTGGGCCTCCTCCTTATCTGCAAAACAGAGAACAATAATAACAATCTATCTCATAGTTGTGGGATAATTTAATGAAGGCTATAAACAAACACCACCACCCATTTGTCAGTTTGTCATACTGGGGTGTCTTACACAACGATAAAGTGCAACAATAAAGTGCCTGACTCAAAGTAGGTTCTTCACAAACATCAGTTCCTTCTCTCCCTAAGAAACAATTTGATGTGCAAGGGCATTTGCATTTCCACAAGACTAAAAAAGACTGGATCCACAAAGGGATGGCCCCAAAAAGTGGAAAATACTCTTGGCAGACACTCAGGGCCATACCTTTACATTGAGCAGCTCCCTCCTCCTCAACATCCCACGGATACTGCTGGCCTCTCATGCATCACTTTCCTCAGGTCTGGCTGCCTCTGGTTTGCTCTGGGTCACTTCCATCAGAACCACATACTCCCACCCTTATTTCTTCTCTTCCAGTCAAAACTCAATCTCCTTTGAGGCTCAGTTCTGTGGGGACGTTTACTCCTAGCTCGCCTTGAGGCTGGGACCACTTCCCACCACTTGCTGACTCATTCTCCACTCAGGTCCAAGTCTCTCCTGCTTCCAGAGACTGGTCCCCATTCCCTTGCTCTAGACTCCACTGGCTGACTCAAGGCAGGAAAAATCAACCCCAACCAACTGTTTTACTCTGACACAAATGGGATCACCATGAGTTGGAATCGACTCTACAGCCAACAAGTCTAGTTTTTCATTGTTTGCAGAAAATGAGACTTCATCAGTCTAAGTACCAGTGAATTCCACAAAGTCTCAATAAATAAAAGGCATGCCAATAAAAGATACATTTCAATTGTTTTCTAATCAATATTTTTATTTAGAATTAATATTATAAATAGTATATTTATAGTAGAAATTGGGGTTAATATACTACAGATTATAGTTTAGGAAAAGCAAATGCTAAAAACCATCCACTTTCAGTTTCCACAATCCTTTATAATCCTATCAACTGATGATTTTGACCTAGATGGGAACCCTGAACCCCTGCTCACCAACTATGTAACTATTTCCTTAACTGTAAAGCAGGTATAATAATAATAGTGCCTGTACTTCATAGTGTTTAGGATAAGGTACATAAAGTGTTAGCACAATGTCTAGCAGACATTATATGCTTAATAAATGGAAGTAGCTCATTCTTTTTTTTCAGCTTTCTGTTATCAACCATGCTTTTCACAGTTGACAAATAATTAATAACAACAACTAAGAGCCTAAGAACAAGAGAAAGAGGAGCTTTGTCCTTGTCCTGTGATAGGGGTTTCTTGCTCTCGGGAGACAGGCCTCTTGGTTTGCTTGTTCTGCCTTGGCCTCTGACTTAGTGTTTAACCTTCAAATGGTGACATGGTTGGTGGTTCTGAGTTCAATTCTGTTTCCAAAGTCACCGTGCCTCTCCAATATTCTCTACTGCTCCAAAGTCCATTTACATTTGCTCAAACATCTGGCTCTATCCTGCATTTTGATGGAGCCCTGCTGGCGCAGTGGTTAAGAGCTACAGCTGCAAACCAAAAGGTTTGCAGCTCAAATCCACCAGCCGTTCCTTGGAAACCCTATGGCGCAGTTCCGCTCTGTCCTATAGGATCGCTATGAGTTGGAATCGACTCAACAGCAACAGGTTTGGTTTTTGGTCTATTTTTCCTCCAGACTGCAGTGGGAGGGATCATATGATGCAACGCATACATCAACAAATTGGCTGCCCCGCTGCACAAACATGGAAAAGCTCGTTCCTATCCACATTGGGTGTGCTGCTGAGCAGCATGCAGACAGGTGGTCTGCACGTGTCATTAACAAGCCTTATATCCCATCAACCAACAAGTCATGGCCTCAACACTAGGGTCTAGAAATGAGGGAATGATGAGGGTGTATTCACTGTGTTCTACACTGCAACACACAAAGCCCTCAGAAGTCCCTGCCTCGCCGTGATGTTTGCCATAAGTTTTCTGAGTAGAGTTCAGACCTCCCCTTCTGATCCCCTGCAATCCTAACTGCATTTGTATTAGAGGAACACACAGCCCAGGGCCTCAGCAGAGCTGTTGATCAATAAAACTGTACTCCTCGGAGGATGCATGTGACATCTATAAACCTGTGAGTGTCAAAACAATGGCAAGAAAACCCTGTGTTCCTACTGTCAGTGGGATGAAAGCTGTGTAATTAATGCCAGCCCAATGACACCACAAGGAGAAATAAAACAAACAGCTAGTGGTTCTGTGGACCAGCATCCGGCTCCTCTACTCTGTTAACATTTTCTCTATAAAATACTGACTCATGTTATGGATAGGGAAGCATAAATCTCTTACCAAAAAGGGAAGGAAAAAAAAAAAAAAAAAAACTCTAGAAACCCACCAAGTAAATTTTAAACCTCTGGTTCCACAGTCAAAAGTATACTACCTATTCAAATCCTTTGCCCATTTTTTAATTGGATTATTTGTCTTTTTGTTGTAGAGGTGTTGGATTTTCCTATAGATTTTAAAGATTAGACCTTTGTTGGATTTGCCATAGCCAGAAATATTTTCCGAGTCTGTAGGTTCTCTTTTCACTTTTTAGTGAAGTCTTTTGATGAGCATAAATGTTTAATTTTTAGAAGATTCCCAGTTATCTAGCTTATCTTCTGGTGTTTGTGTATTGTTAGTTATGGTTTGCATCCTATTTATGTCATGTATTAGGGCCTCCAGCATTGACCCTATTTTTCTTCTATGAAAAAGAAAATAGTTTTTGGTTTTATATTTAGGTCTTTGATCCATTTTGGATTAGTTTTTGTGTATGGTGTGAGGTATGAGTCCTGTTTCATTTTTTTGCAGATGGATATTCAGTTTTGCCAGCACTATTTGTTAAAAAGACTGTCTTTTCCCTGTTTAAGGGACTTTGGGCCTTTGTCAAAGATCGTAGGTAGATGGATTTACATCTGAGTTCTCAATTCTGTTCCATTGGTCAGTGTGTCTGTTGTTGTACTAGTAGCAGGCTATTTTGACTACTGGAGCTGTATAGTAGGTTCTGACGTCAAGTAGCGCAAGTCCTCCTACTTTATTCTTCTTCAATAGTGTTTTGTTTATCTGGGACCTCTTTCCTTTCCATATAAAGTTAATGATTAGTTTTTCCATCTTGTTAAAGAATGCTATTGGTATTTGGATCGGGATTGCACAGTATTTGTAGACTGCTTTGGGTAGAATTGACATTTTCACAATGTGGAGTCTACCTATCCAAGAGCATGTATGTTTTTCCATTTATGTAGGTCTCTTCCGGTTTCTTGCAGTCATGTTTTGTAGTTGTCTTTGTATAAGTCTTTTACGTCACTGGTTAGATTTATTCCTAAGTATTTTTATTTTTGTAGGGGCCATTATAAATGGTATTGCTTTCCCAATTTCCTTTTCGGAATTCTCTTTATTGGTATATAGGAATCCAACTGATATTTTATGTGTATCTTGTATCCTGCTACTCTGCTGAATTCTATTAGTTCCAGTAGTTTTCTTGTGTAGTCTTTGGGTTCTCTATGTATAATATCATATCATCCACAAATAGGGACAATTTTACTTCTTCCTTACCAATTTGGATACCCTTTATTTCTTTTGTTTGCCTTATTGCTCTAGCTAGGATTTCCAGCACAACGATAAATAGGAGTGGTGATAAAGGGCATCCTGGTCTTGCTTCTGTTCTCAGAGGGAATGTTTTCAGCCTCTTTCCATTAAGAATGATGTTGGCTGTTGGTTTTGTATAGACACTTCACCAAAGAAGATATTCAGATGGCTAACAGACACCTGAGGAAATGCTCATGATCACTAGCCATTAGAGAAATGCAGATCAAAACTACAATGAGCTACCATCTCACCCCGACATTACTGGCATGAATCAAAAAAACAGAAAATAACAAATGTTCCAGGAGACTGGAACTCTTATACACTACTGGTAGGAATGTAAAATGGTACAACTATTTTGAAAAATGATATGGTGCTTCCCTAGAAAGCTAGAAATAGAAATACCATATGATCCAGCTCTTCTACTCCTAGGAATATATCTTAGAGAAACAAGAACTATCACACGAATAGACATACGCACACCCATGTTAACTGCAGCATTATTCACAATAGCAAAAAGATGGAAACAACCTAAGTGCCCATAGACAGATGAATGGATAACAAACTGTACTGTGTGTACTGGAATGGAGTATTACACAATGATAAAGAACGACAACGAATCTGCGAAACATCTCTCAACATGTATGAATCTGGAGGGCATTATGCTGAGTGAAATAAGTCAATCACAAAAGGACAAATACTGTATGAGACCACTATTACAAAAACTCATGAAAAGTTTTACACACAGAAACAATCTTTGATGATTACAAGGGAGGGGAGAGATTGGGAGGGAAAAACACTAACTAGACAATAGGTAAGTGATAATTTTTGGTGAAGGGTAAGACAGTACACAATACTGGGGAAGTCAGTGTAACTTGTCCAAGGCAAGGTCATAGAAGCTTCATAGACACATTCAAACTCTCTGAGGGACCAAATTACTGGGCTGTGGACCATGGTCTCAGGGGACATTTAGCTCAATTGGCATAATACAGTTTATAAAGAAAATGTTCTACATCCTACTTTTGTGAGTAGTGTCTGGAGTCTTAAAAGCTTGTCAGCGGCCATCTAAGATACTCCACTGGTCCCACCCCATCTGGAGCAAGGGAGAATAAAGAAAACCAAAGACATAAGAGAAATATTAGTCCAAAGGACTAACGGACCACAACTACCACAGCCTCCACCAGACTGAGTCCAACACAACTAGATGGTGCCCGGCTACCAGCACCAACCACTCTGACAGGGATCACAATAGAGGGTCCCAGGCAGAACAGGAGAAAAATGGAGAACAAAATTCTAACTCGCAAAAAAAGACCAGACTTATTGGCCTGACAGAGACTGGAGAAACCCTGAGAGTATGACCCTCAGACATCCTTTTAACTCAGTACTGAAGTCACTCCTAAGGTTTACCTCCTTTATGGTGAAATAACTGAGAGTCTCCATAATATTAAAGAGATGTAAAAGAAGTCAACCTGTAAACACAAAGTATAATTTTGCATTTTATCATCGAAGAAAGAAACACCCTCCTCCCAAACCTGGTAATGAGTTGCTTCCAATATGCATCAGAGACCTTCTTCCTGACTCCAGGAATTTGGTGAGAGAGGTCAAAGTTTAGCAGAATGGTCCAAGTTCTCCATTTGACGATGGCATTTTTTCTTCAGCTAAAGGAGGTGACTGTGGAACCAGATGTTTTGTACTTGATGGATTTCTAAGTTTGTTTTCCTTTTAGGTAACACATTTATCCTTTCCTTGGGTCAGCAGGTGGGCTTCCTGTGCCACAGTCTCCTTGTCTGTAAAATGGGGATGATTGCAGTACCAAACAACTACCCATACCAAGAGTTGTATGAAAGCAGGGTCTCAGTTTTACTTTGTTCTGTTTCGTCCTCAACATTAGTTGCACTGTACACTGCAACTAATAAGCTAAGGAATAGACATACATTAGGTACATGGTTTCTAAAAACCACACAGAATGATAAGTGATCAACATAGTTTAGTATTTGCTAATTTTACTACACTCTTTTGTTATGTGTGTGTAAGGAAGTCATCAAGATTATAAATTCAATTAGTAAAGCTTATGGGTGCTCCACAAGTCTTAGCTGTTTGGTGAAAACCTCATAGGACAGTGGTGAGGATTCCACCAGAAAATGCCTCAAAGCTTGGCACAGTGTCTGGCACATGTTATATGCTAATAAATGCCATTATTTTTATCTTTATCTCGATGGACCAATTCCACTCTCCACCACCTAGGTTTGGGCTTACCCTGCTCATCGCTGTCAAGTCAATTCTGACTCATAGCAACCCTATAGGACAGAGCAGAACTGCCCCATAGGGTTTCCAAGGAGTGCCTGGTGGATTTGAACTGCCGACCTTTTGGTTAGCAGCGGAGCTCTTAACCACTATGCCACCACGGTTTCCTGTTTGGGCTTAGCTCTGGCTTTTATGTTTATTCTTCCTGATTTTTACTATAATAAAATCGCAGACCCAAATAGTCACAGGACCAGGTAACATTTTTTTAACTCACTGAAGTAGACGCTCACTCACATCCTGATGAACTAACCAAAAGTCCTGCCGGGCAGGTTCTGTTTTCACTTGTTTGCATTTGGTAGGGAATTTAGGAATCTTGATCAAGTTCTGGGTGAGACAGGAGATGTCTGAATTCAGTAACCAGAATGCAGTCTGGAGGTCATGTTCCTCTGCAGGCTTCCCTTCAGAGGTATCAGCAAGTCTTGCTTTTGTTAACCAAAGTGTAGTTTCAACTAGGGCTTGTGGTTTAGGAAGAAGAAAGAAAAAATGCTGTGAGCAAGACAGAAGGGAGATTGAGGAGGGTATCAACCACCACTTGAGCATCAAAGAAGTTGATTCCTGCCTCAGTCACATTAAGGCCCTTCCCCAACTGACGGCGCAGCTAAGTCTTAGAAGCTGTGAGCTGGCATTCTGAGTACTCGGCATCCTGCACAACCGTTTCAACAGGGCCTCACCTCCAGAGAGGAAGAACGTGATTCGAAATGGATCTCACGAATGAAAGAAAAACCGAGGCAAATGGATGGGTATGAGGGAGGCAGGCTGCAGCTGGCTCTGAAGTTTTACTGTTTTCTTTTTCCTCAGGTACTACTTTTCAGCCTGTTAATTCTCATTCTTTCAGGTACGGGGATGTTACAGACCTTATTCAAGTGACGATTCTGAAAGCATGCTGTGCCACTTGCTGGTGGGTTACGGGCTGACCCCAAAATTGTACAGTACTATTTCCTAACACGAAGCAATATATGAAGCTGATTCTTCTACGAGTATATGATCCACTCTATTGTCTTCACCCAGTTCAGTTAGCATGGGAAAAATGTCTCACCTCTGCCTAAATGGACCTCAGGGCCAGGCATGGGCTAAGCACTTTGCTTTATCATCACCCTCAATCAGAGAGGTGAGAGGGCTGTTGCAGCAGACCGTGCACTGCCACGCTAGAGTCAACCTCGACTGTCTGTCAATGACAGGGGGCTCGATGCTGGAATGTGCCAAGGTCTGAGCAGGCGTTTTCCACTGGTTCCTTTCTGCACTCTCCCCAGGCGCCGTTCCCCAGCCTAGCTATATGAGAGACAGCTCAGACCAGAGAGGCAGACTGGAGCCATCTATGGAGGCCATAAAATTGCATTCTTGATGCATGGAGACCTCTACCTCTTCATGGGTGATAAAATTCCACGACAAGCCATCATAATTGGACACAAGTCCATCCTCCTCTCCCTCTAGCTAGGAGGAGTGGGATGGTAGCTATCATACAGGAAAACATTTTTTCTTTTTCTCTTAGCCAGACATTTTCCAGCTTGTGACATTTTGACTCAGTCTGGTTCTATCATTATTGTTAGCTGCCATTGAGTCGGCTCTGATTCATAACGACCACGTGTATAACAAAACGATATGCTGCCCGGTCCTGCATCATATTCACAACCGTTGCTATGTCTGAGCCCACTGTTGCAACCACTGTGTCAATCCATCTCATGGAGGGTCTCCCTCTTTTCCAGTGACCCTCTACTTTACAAAGTATGATGTCCTTCTGGTGACACAAAAATGCCTTTGTCAAAGGGCCTGGCACAAGCTCATGGAGTCTCTGGCTGAAGCCTAGCCCAGCAGCCAGATATGGTGAGGTGTGGTGATATGTAAAATGCCTTGCTGCCCTGGCTCACTGATCTCTGACCTCAGCCAAGTCCCAACCTCCATCCAGGCCTCAGTTTCCCCCTTACATAAAAGCAGGTTTTAGGTAGGGGGATTTCTAAAGATGATTTTTTAAAAGACATTGATTAAGATAAATTGGAATTCAACTACAGGCATGCTCACTTTTATGATATGTGTTTATTTCATGTTTTTAAAATCAAACGTCCTAGTGGTTGATCCTTGTCACAGTTGATTGAAGAAATGAAGAGTGAGAATACAGAAAAATCTCACAGCACAGGGCACCAAAATCAAATTGGAAGACTGGTTCTCAAAAATGTGAACATTGGGTCTCATGGTGCAACGCCAGCCCTAACGGTCCAACAGCTGAACTTGATCAAGGTGTAGGAGACTACAGAGATGAATGGGAAACTTGAAAGCACTAATAATGGACAATTTTAAGATGTGAGGAGAAAAGTTGCTGAACAGATCTCTACAGTTCACATAAAACCAAGCCAGAGCAATAACCAAAAAAAATCACCCCCAGAAAACTTTCAGACAAATATGTTCATATTAGGACATCGAGATTTTAAATACCTTCCCCTCCCTGGGCCAACAGCAAGTTGGAAATGATTTCACTGCTTGGCAATGCATTATCCAGATGGCTTTCATTCATTCATTCATTTCATATTTACTGAACAAGCAGCCTAGGCCAGTGTCATGGATTGAATTGTGTCCCCCAAAAAATGTGTGTAGCAACTTGGCTAAGTCATATGATTCCCAGTATTGTATGATTGTGTAATCTGATGTGATTTCCTTATGTGTTGTAAACTCTATCACTATCATGAGGTTATATGTGATCTCCTTATGTGTTGTAAATTCTATCACGGAGTGATGGGGTTATGCTGATGAGGTTTACAAGATTAGACAGTGTCTTAATCCAATCTCTTTTGAGATATAAAAGAGAGAAGGGAGCAGAGACACATGGGAACCTCATACCACCAAGAAAGCAGTGCCGGAAGCAGAGCGTCTCCTTTGGACCTAAGGTTGCTGTGCAGAGAAGCTCCCAGACCAAGGAAAGACTGATGCATTACAAGGACCTTTCTCCAGAGCCGACAGAGATAGAATGCCTTCTCCTGGAGCTGATGCCCTGAATTTGGACTTATAGCCTACCGGACTGTGACAGAATAAACTTCTCTTTCTTAAAGCCATCCACCCGTGGTATTTCTGTTAGAGCAGCACTAGATGATTAAGACAGCCAGGTACCATGTAAGACGATGGGAGATTCTCTGGAGAGTGGGACAGATGTGGCCCTTGCCCTCACAGAACTCACATTCCTAAGTACTACTGTGAAAGCACCAAAGAGCAAGAAGCACGTGTAACAGGAAACCAGTCTAGTCTAGGAATGGGGGGGTCAGGGGAGGCCTCCCTGAAGAACTGACTAAGCTGAGACTAAGGATTGTCCAACTGAGACAAGCAGTTGTCCAGCTAAGGGGTAGTGATACTTCATGTAGTGAAAAGAGCACGTGCATATTAGTTTTCTATTGCTGTGTAACAAAGTATCGCAATCTTAGCTGCTTAAAATAACACATTTATTTATTATCCACAGTTTCCATGGGTCAGGAGTCCAGGCACAGCTTAGCTGGGTTCTCTGTTCAGGGTCTCACAAGGCTGTAATCAAAGTATCAATTGGGCTGTGTTCTCATCTGGAGGCTTAACTGAAGAGAATCTACTTCCAAGTGCATTCAGGTTGTTGGTAGAATTTACTTCCTTGTGGCTGTATGACTCAGGATCCCAGCTTTTTGCTGGCTGGAGGCTGGAGACTACCCACAGATCCTAGAAGGTGCTCACAGTTCCTTGCCCTGTGGGCTTCTCCAGCATGGCAGCTTACTTCACCGAGCTAGCAAGGAGAATCTCCAGTCTGTTAAGACGTAATCTCATAAAATGTAACATAATCACAGGAGTGACATTCCCTTACTTTTGCCATATTCTATTAATTAGAAGCAAGGCACAGGCCCCATCCCACTCAAGGGGAGGGACGACATGAGGCATGGACACCAGGAGGCAGGAATCACCGTGAGTCACCTCTGTTTGTCTGCCACAGCGTACAAAGGCACTGAGTGGGGTGAAAGCAGGGTGAGCTGGAAGAGGAATGAAAGGCAGTGGACACAGAAGGCATGGATGAGAGGCCCAAGGGATGCTGCTGGGCTACAGCAGACCTAGGCCATGCAGGGTCTTAAGAATGTACACTAAGAAGGAGAAATAGTGAAGGTTATCAGCAGTGACATCTGCTTTAAAAAGACAAATGTTGCTTTAACATGCATAAAATAATCTTCAGAAGAATATATTTTCAAGAAAGTGTCAAAATCACTTGCCTCTGGGGAAAGGAACTGGGTTTCTAGGGGACAGGAGTGAGTAGGGGACTTTGATAACCTTTTGAATTTTGAACCATATGACTATGCTACGATCAAGAAATATATTCATGTGGTTTTCAAAAAGTGATCCCTCTAGCTGCAATGTGAAGAAAGAACTGGGAAGAAACCTGGGTAGCTGTGGGGAGACAGATGATGTGCCAGATAAAGAAGAGGGATTCTTAGTAACCCAAATAAAATGGACCGTAAATGGTGACTCTGGTCAAGGTAAAATCCAGAATCTCTTCCGTATTGCGTTTCCCCCCTCCAAATTTCTGGAGCACACGACTTTATTTCTTAGCTTCCCTTTGCCCTAGAGATGTGGTTTGAAGAACTAGGCACTCTCTGACCTCAAGAACCTGATAGTCCCTAAAGAATGGCTAATGGGTCTCCAGCAGGTAAAGCTCACACTCTAATAGTTCCAATGCAAAGTGCCATAATTTCTCAGTAACACATTTGATGGTCACTTCAAAGAAATTCTTCAAAGAGATTGCATTAGACCGAAAACAAAAAAGAAAGAAAGAAAGAAAGCCAGCATTAACTACAGAATCCTGATGGGTTATGATTACATTCTTTTTCCCTGAACACTATTCCCTGCATTCTTCTTGTGCTCTAAATTACCAATTCTAGTCCCTGTGTAGCTAAATAATAATAATTACCATATAAATGAATATGCATATGTGTCATTTTTCTCCCTAAAAGCAAGAAAGCCTGTTTATGTTGGAAGGGGTTTTGTTTTGCTTTTGAACAACCAAAGCACATAATTAGAAGTGTAACCTCTTACTCTTGAAATCCTGTCTCCACTGGGAAGAGATGAAAAAGGTATCAGATGCTTCTTGAAGCTTAGAGGAAATTTTAAAACAAATTAAAGGAGATATTTCTTTACTCTGTAGGTAACAATGATCAGAATTGCAGAACGGTAAGGGCAAAAGGGACTTCAATGCTGAAGCCCAATCCTGTCATTTTGCAGACAGGGAAACGGAGGCCTAAGGAAGTGGAAACCTTGCTGGGGTGATACTGCTGTGGCCTCATGAGACATGACCTTTTAAAAAAGAGCAGAGCGTCAAAAGCACAACTGCGTTTCCCTCTTGGTTCTGGAACTCACTGTGGGACTTTCAGCAAGATACATAGCCTCGGCAAGCCTAGATACTGCATCTGTAAAACAGGGGTGATAACAATACCACCTCCACAGTACTGCTGCAAAGGTTAAGTGAGATAATGGACATCAGCACTCAGCCAGGCCCAAAACGCAATGAACTCCCAATCCATGGCAACCATCAACAGTATAATAAAAGGTATTACTTTTAATACATTAATGTTAATATTAAATATAACATTACAACCTCTTTGCATAATGCATAGCATACCTGTAGTGTGGACAAAGTTCCAGACCATACATATCAAGTCCCTGTCTGGAGTCCCAGATAACAATTACCACTATCATCACAATAATAATAATAACGGAATTTATCTAAGTGATGGGACACACAAATGATCATTCAACAATTATACAGTATAATATGATTGATAATATTAATTAATAATTAGTATTGTTATTATTGGGCCCTGGTGGCACAGTGGTTAAGAGTTTGGCTGCTAACCTAAAGGTCGGCAGTTTAAATCCACCATTCGCTCCTTGGAAACCCTATGAGGCAGTTCTACTCTGTCCTATACAGTTGCTATGATTTGGAATGGACTCAACGGCAACGGGTTTGGGTTTCTTTTGGTTTTATTGTTATTATGATCATCATTTTGATAATGGTGGTAGCTGCCTGGAACTCTAAGCAGGGGCTTGGGACACCTGGTGGGGCACTTTGTCCATACTGCAAGTGCACTATGCAAAGAGGTTGTGCAAACCAAGCTTTTAAATAAGCTCAGTAAGGGTTTATAGAAGTTAAATTCATGTTAAAGAGACTATTCTAGATCACTAAGGGGAAGTTTAGGATATCAAATTGAAATCATAGAGATAGCCACTATATTTCCCCAGAAACCATCACTCAAAAAATCATATAAACTAACCAGCCCAGGCCAGCCGAATCCTGTTCTAAATCCATGTGACATTCCTTAAGTTTTGGATGGAAAGAGAAGGACAACCTGTGCTCAAGGGAATTCATCTATGTGGTTGGACGCACAACCCAACCTCAGGAAACTGCACCTCTGAATTCTAGGGTGAACATTTCAACACTGGAAACATTTAAATACAAATGTTTCAAGATTGGAAAGAATGGCTTCTTTCAGGGTCACTCCCTGGTCCAGATGCCTCTGGCTCCATGCCAGTCAGGATCAGGGTCACCAACAATATGGCAGTGTGTTTCTCCCTTCCCTTCTTTCTTCTCTCCCACTTCCACCCCTCTGCCTTCCACTTCCCAACAGTTATGGGGCAAGGATTGGGATAAGGGATGCACCCCTTACTCCCCACTGACATATCTTCTCCGCTGGTTTCTCTCCTCCCTCTTTAACTCCTCAAGTCTCCTTTAGCTGAGACTTCTTCATTCCCTGGCACTGCTCCCCCCGTCAGCTCTTCCTGCTGAATCACTCGCCTGCAGTACCCATCACTAGCTGACCTCACGACTACATGTTCCACTTATTTATCTGGTTTATTGTTTGTCTCCCACAACTAGAATGCGTGCTACATGAAAGTAAGGCTCTTAACTCTTTTGTTCAATGCTTTATCGCCAGCACTTAGACTATCTAGGAGGTGTTCAGTAAAGACTTGGTGCATAAGAGAATAAATGAATGAATGAGTACCTTTAAGAAACCTTGGTGCAGGAGGCAGGGAGGTAAACAAATCCTGGCAACATGTTTGGTAATGATAGCAAGGGAGGGACATCCCAGGTTCCACAGGGACACATGGGAAGGGGTGATCAAATGGGTGGGCAGGATGGGCCACAAATGACACAAACAAAGACTGAGGACAAACAGACTTTGCGTGGTATTTGGGCTCCTACCCGGGTAGCCCAACACAGCCCTACAGCCCAGGACTCAAAGCACAGACCCTGCATACCACGTGCCTGGATCCACATGCCAGCCCTGCTGCTTCTAAATGCGGCTTGGAGCAAGCCTCAGGTCCTGTATCTCTAAAATGGGGACAATAATAATACCAACATGACCCTTTGTAGAGCTGTATGAGGTTGGATAAAGTGCTAGCGCAGTGCCTGGTTCTGAGACCCAGGACTTTTGCTTTCCTCTGGGTGAAGGTGGAAGGTTTGAGCAGATAAGCTAGGCTCCTGCCTACGTAGATTCCAGGGCCTTTTATGTTCCAATGGTCAGCTGGGCTCCAGCTCCCACCTCAGCCACACCAACGTAGCCAGTCAGACCAAACACTCTTGACCACGAGGGAGCGCCTGGGAGGACTATCTGACACAGCACAGTTCTGCTCACATTCCTGGATCACAGCATGGTTTGGGGTAGTAAGTGTCTTAAAGGGAAAGCAGGTTCTTCCAGAACTTGACATGGGGAAGGCCTGCTGCTTTTCCTAAGACTGAGATAGGCTGTGGAGCCACCTCAGCTGGGATTTTTGTTTGGCAGGAGTGGTGACTGAGGCTCATGAGTAGCCCACATTTTTCAGGGCAAGTGCCATTCCCAGGGATAGGAACTGCAGCATACTCCCTTCCCCGTGTGTTTAGAACCAAAGCTAATCACACTGACAGTACTAGTTCCAGGAGCTCCTGGAGTAGAACTCAAAATCCAAGCCTATGTGCAAAGCCTGTGGCTTTGCTTTTAAATATAGCCCACATCCATGCTACAGGGCTCCAGTCCTGGGTGACTTCGGTATGACAAAGAAGTGACACGTCTCAGTATCTCACCAAATGGGATAAAGTGGCTATTGCTGATGAAAAGGAGAAAACAGCTCAGCTTTAAAGAGCTGAAGAGAACAGAGGCAAACCTGAGTACTTCCAGCCTGGTAATTTGCAATGCAAGAGTTTAATTCGACTTGGCAAACTCATAATAAATTATGGATTAAGGCATAGAGAGCATTTTGTATGTGAAAGTGCTGGCCCATTTCTAATCATTTAGGATGCTCTCCCATCCCTCTTACTCTTTGACAAATGATTGTTTCGGCATTTCCCAGATAAAAGAGGCACAAACCCCTCAAAAAGGTGACCAATTTACGGGCCAGTTTGAAGAAGAGTTGATCTGAGGTTGGTGAACCAAGAGTATGAAGTGAGGGGACTAGATTTTCCAGGCCCTGCCTCAGTTCTGACTGCCACTTGGTCCATCTCAATTGCCCCATTCAAAGACCTTACCATCCCCATCTCTCAAGGCTAAAGCTGCCGTAACAACTCTCCTAGCCCTGGTTTTCTTTCACACAACACTCTTGGTCCCCATCACAACCCGTTTCAGTCAGCCTTGCTATAGTCCTAAAGGATCTGACTCCAATTGTAGATCATGAGCCTCAGGCAGGTAAGACCATCTTGCTCATGGTGGGGAGGGGGAAGTGGGTGCATGGGTGCAGGGCAAAGGGTCCCATCAGCAAGGACTATGCAGAGCTTATAATGGGTGTTCAACTGGAGTTTGTGGAATTAGTCAAGTAGGCTTAGGATACTGCCAAGGAGGGGAGTCCCAGCTTCCGGACTGGAAGACTGAAAAAGGAGCCCTTGGCAGTGAGTTTATATTAACGGAGGAAGAACAACTTAGAAAAGGAGGGTGAGAATGGTTGCACAACTTGAAGAATGCAGTCAATGTCACTGAATTGTACATGTAGAAACTGTTGAACTGGTGTGTATGTTCTGCTGTGTATATTCTTAACAACAACAAACGTAATTCTTTTTTTTTAAAAAAGGGACCCCAAGGAACCAGAAGTTACCAGGGAGATGGCAGAGAGGGGCAGTTCAGGAAAGCAACCAAATAAAGTTGTTTATGAACTTGTGGGCTCACTCCCAAGCGGCACATGAATGGAATGACCCTACACAGCATACCAAACACATGAATTGAACGATGAGATAGACCACTGCCTAGGTCCCAGACAGCCCAACTGAGTGGCACACATGCAGGACAGAGCTGAATAACACTGCAAAGGTTTTGAAAACAGAACTGACCTTGAAAACACAACTCAGGGAAGGTTGCTTGGAACTTGCGGCCTGAACCCAACTAAATCAATTGCCTACTAAGACAAAAATACCTACATTCACCATAGGGTTTAAATAAGACCCAGAGTCTCATAACAATATTTAAAATGTCCAGGATAAAAAATTAGCCCAGGAAGAGCCAGGAAAATCTCAGCTCACATGAGAAAAGATAATCAACTCATGTCACTGCTAACATGATGCAGATATTGCAATTAGCAGACAAAGACTTTAAAGCAGCTATTATTTAAAAAGCTTGAACAAGTCAATGAATGGAAACTAGAAAGTCTCAGCAAAAAAAATAGAATATAATAAAGAAGAGCTAAATGGAATTTTTAGAACTGAAAACTACAATAGCTAAAATTAACAACTCACTAGATGGACTCAATAGTAGAATGGAGATGACAGAGGAAATATTCAATGAATCTGAAGATATATCAATACAAATTATCAAATCTGAACAACAGAGAGAAAAAAGACTGGAAAAAAAAAATGAACAGAGCCTCAGGGGCCTGTGGGACAATACTAAAAGGTCTAACATTCATGTCATTGGAGTCCCAGAAGGAAAGGAGAAAGAGTGTGGTGCAGAAAAATATTTGAAAAAATAACAGCTGAAAATTCCCCAAGTTTGGTGAAAAACATAAACCTACAAATTCAAGAAGCTCTGAAAATCCCAAAAAGAAAACAAACAAACAAAAAAAAAAACAAAGAAACTCATGCCCAAATACATTAAAATCAAACTGCTGAAAACTAAAGACAAAGAAAAAATTTTGGAAGTGGTCACAGAAAAATGATACATTAATTAGAATTGCAACAACTGTGGATTTTTCATCAGAAACTATAGAGGCAAAATAGCACTTTATATAAAGTACTGAAAGAAAAGAACTCTCAACCTAGAATTCTAAATCTAGCAAAAATATCCTTTGGGAATGAAGGCAAAATAAATACATTTCAGATGAAGGAAAATTAGTACAATTTATTGCCAGCAGACATACTTTAAAAGAATCACTAAAGGAAGTTTCTCAGACAAAAAGGATTTAGTATCTAAGGGAAACTTGGAGCATCAGGAATGAAGAAAAAGCAGCAGCAATGGTAAACATGTGGGTAAGTAGACCATTTTGCTCTTAAATTCTTTAAAATCTGTTTGATGACTGAGAGCAAAAATTGTAAAAAAACTGTCTGATGGGATTTTCAGTGTATATAGATGTAATACATAAGACAACTACAACATAAAGAGGGGAAAGTAAAGGGACCTATATTGTGGTAAAGTGTCTACATTCAGCTTGAAGTGGTAAAATACTGCCTCTAGACAGACTGTGAGAAGTTAAGTATGTACACTATAACCACTAGAGTATCCACTAACAACAAACAAACAAAAAACAAGAAAGCAAAGAGATACAGTGAAAAACATAAGAAATAAACTAAAATGGACTACTAAAAAAAATGTTAAAATAATTGAAAGAAGGAAGGAAAGGCAAAACAGGAATGAAAAGCAGAGGGAACAAACAGCAAACAGATAACAAAATGATAGACCTAAACCCAAACATGTTAATAATTACATTAAATACAAATAGTCTAAAGATGCCAATTAAAACATAGATATTGTCATAATAAACTTTTTTAAGAAAATACCCAACCACATGCTTTCTACAATAAACTCACTTCAAATATAATGATACAGGTAGATTAAAAGTAATAGGATGGGGCAAGTTATACGATGCATACGCTAATCAAAGTATGCATGGTATAACTTTCCCCATCCTTTTACTCTAGATAGACTGTGAGAAGTTAAGTATGTACGCTATAATCACTAGAGTATCCACTAACAACAAACAAAACAAAAAAACAAGAAAGCAAAGAGATATAGTGAAAACCATAAGAAATAAACTAAAATGGAATAAATGCTGGAAAGGTTGTGGAGAGACTGGAACACTTATACACTGTTAGTGGGAGTGTAAAACGGTACAACCACTTTGGAAACTGATTTGGCGTTTCCTTAAAAAACTAGAAATATAAGTACCATACGATCCAGCTATCCTGGTCCCTAGAATATATCCTAGAGAAATAAGAGCTGTCACACATATAGATATATGCACACCCATGTTCACTGCAGCATTGTTCACAATAGCAAAAAGATGGAAACAACCCAGATGCCCATCAATGGACGAATGGATAAACAAATTATGGTATAGCCACACAATGGAATACCATGCAACAATAAAAAAACAACGATGAATCCGTGAAACATCTTATAACATGGAGGAAGCTGGAACTCATTATGCTAAGTGAATTTAGTCAGTCACAGAAGGACACATATTGTATAAGACCACTATTATAAGAACTCAAGAAAGGGATGGTGAGGGTTATTTACTAACTAGGTAGTAGATAAGAATTATCTTAGGTGAAGGCAAGGACAGCACACACTACAGGGGAAGTCAGCACAACTGGACTAAACCAAAGCTAAGAAGTTTCCTGAATACAATCAAACACTTTGAGAGACAGAGTAGCAGGGGTAGGAATCTGGGGACCATGCTTTCAGGGGACATCTAGGTCAACTGGTATAACAAAGCTTATTAAGAAAATGTTCTGCATCCTACTTTGTAAGTGGCGTCTGGGGTCTTAAAAGCTTGCAAGCAGCCCTCTAAGATGCATCAGTTTGTCCCAACCACCTGGAGTAAAGGAGAATGAAGAACATCAAAGTCACAAGGAAAGTATTAGTCCAAGAAACAGAAAAGGCCACATAAACCACAGACTTCATCAGCCTGAGACTAGAAGAACTAGATGGTGCCCGGCTACCACCAATGACCTCCCCAACAGGGAACACAACAGAGAGTCCCTGATGGAGCAGGAGAACGGTGGGGTGCAGAACTCAAATTCTAGTAAGAAGACCAGACTTAATGGTCTGAATGAGACTGGAAGAACCCCAGAAATCACAGCACCCAGATTCTCTATCAGCCCAGAACTAAAACAATTTCTGAGGCCAACTCTTCATACAGGGATTGGACTGGACTGTGGGACATAAAGTGACATTCATGAGGAGTGTGTCTCTTAGCTCAAGTAGATACGAGAGACTGAACGGGAAGCTTCTGTCCGGAGGTGAGATGGGAAGGCAGAGAGGGTCAGGAGCTGGTTGAATGGACATGGGGAATCAGGGGTGGAAAGGAAGAGTGTGCTGTCACAATATGGGGACAGCAATTAGGGTCACATAACAATGTATGTATAAATTTTTGTATGGGAGACTAACTTGAAATGTAAACCTCATTTAAACTACAACAATAAAAAAAGAAATCAAATTTGTAGTTTAAAAACTCAAGAAAGACATCTCTATGCCTAGAACACTGGTGACATCTACCAGTAATACCAATTCTATACAGTCTCTTCTAGAAAATAAAAGAAGGAACACTTCTCAACTTACTTTATGAGGCCAGCATTACCCTGATGCCAAAATCATAGAGAAAGTACAAAAAAAGAAAACTAAACACCAATGTCCCTCATGAACATACATGCAAAAATCCTCAAATTGCAAATTGAATCCATGAATATATAAAAAGAATAGCATTTCAACCAAGTGGGGTTTATCCTGGGAATTCAAAGCTAGTTCAGTATTTGAAAATTCACCAATGTAATCCAATATACTAACAGTCTAAAGAATTAAAAAAACAAATATAGCATCTGATGCAGAAAATGCAAACAAATGTACCTCGACCTAAACCTCACACCTTATGCAAAAATTAACTCATAGATTTAACATAAAATATAAAACTATAAAACTTTTGGAAGAACACGGGAAAAAATCTTCATGATCTGGAGTTTGACGAGGAGTTCTTCGACATGACACCAAAAGCATGAACCATAAAAGGAAAAAAAAAAAGATAATTTGGAGTTCATTGAAATGAACAACTTTTGCTCTATAAAAGATACTGTTAAGAGAATGAAAAGACATGCTACAGAGTGGGAGAAAATATTTGCAAATTACACACCCAACCCTCAGTTTTCTCATCCATAAAATGGGGAAGTAACAGTGCTGACTGAATAAGGCTCCTGTGAGGATCAAATGAGTCAGTGCATGTAAAGCCCTTCTCCACCCTCCTCCTGACCCCAGGAGGCTGACCTCAATGGACTGTTTCACCTGGACCCAGCTCTCTGGCTTCCTTGGGTCTGGCCAAAGGGGGCATTGGCAGATCAAAGGATGGGAGGGGAAAGTTTAGGGTACCCCCAATTCTCTCTCTGCCTCTCCACTTACCTATGGCAGCCTGGTCCCTGGGATCTCCACGGTTCTAGTCCACTCCCTCCCCTGCCCTTTCGGTTCCTGGGGTGTAACAGCTCTGTGCTGCTGTTAGTTCCTGGGCGCTTCACCATTGGTTGTTGGTTGCCTTAACTCTGCCTACACTTCTGTAAATGTCCTTTCATTAAACTTTTTCCTGTGACCCACTGGAGTGGGCCAGCTCTTTTCTGCCAGAACCCTGATGGGTATGGCCGATTCCACATTGGTATTTTTCCTTCATCAAAGGTGAAATCCAGGGTCCACGGGCTGATCTTCACCAAGTTCCTGTCTGTCTGTTTTTATCCCTCTCTGCCAAGAAAGCTTTTCTTGTATATCTTTAATCATGTCTGCTCCAGAAGATTAACACATGTATCCTCACCCTACCCTTTGTTCTGTTAATGGAGCCCCATCTCTCTGGGAGCCCCCAAGCTGGCCCCATGCAGGGGTTCTTACCCGCCTGATGCATTCTTCATCATTCAGACGTTCCTGAATCAGTCTGACCAGCAGCCTGCTGGGAACTATCTAAAAGAAACAACACACACACAAAATGAGGGTCTGAATTTGCACCTTGGAATGCAGAACTACATACAACTGGCAGGTATGTAGGCTCAGAGACCTAAAAGGACTCAGCTGGGTTAACAGAAAGTTTCCCCAGCCCCTGATTAAACCTCCTGTGGCCTCTATAAATCCCAGGACCACCATCTGCCTCCATCCTGACTCCAGACTCACTTCCTTTGAGCTTTGTCCTCCACCAACCACCTCTTTGATGGCTTACCCCCACCACCCATGCTCACATCCTCAAAACCTTTTCCCATCTCCATGTTTTTGCTTATCCTGTGCCCCTGCCCAGAATGCTCTCCCTGCCTTCCCCAGAATAGCCTCAGGGTTCCTGCTGAGCCTCAGCCCCAAGCACCGCTGCCTGCAGGAACACTCCCTGGCCCTCCCAGACTGCTCCCTGTACTCCCATAATCCTTGATGTCAAACACTAGTATTGCACTAAGCACACTGCATTACAAAAGCCTGTCCACGTATCCAGCTCCCCAGTTAAGCTGCAAGTTCCTTGAGGAAAGGGACTCATCTTTGTACTCCCAGACAGTGGTGTGTGGGAGCAGGCTCCCACAGGCTCGTGAGAGCCAATTATGAGCAGCTCTTCCCAACTTTACCTTCAGTGACCTCACTTTGGTAGCCTGAAATCAGATCTCAGGCTGATGAAGGTAAGAGCTGGAGCTGCAGCAATCACCGTGTAGGCATGAGGAGAATGTAACACAGTGAAGCCACAACAAAGGGAGAGAGACAAACCAGGTCTCTTAGCACCAGAACTGCTTTTCCAGGAATGTGGAATTGCAAGAGGAAGACAAAGCAGACAGCAAAGGGATGAGGGAGGGGAACACGACTTGTGATGTGTCCACTTGAAAGCTGTGGGCCCATCATGGTTTCTACTAAGTGGACAGTAAAATGCCAGAGCCAGAAGGAGAGGAAGAGAGAATTAAGGAATTATGCAGCAGACACACAGGGAAAAGAGAAGACCAGACAAGAGGGAACCTAGCCAGTGTCCATTCCCTGGTTCCAGCATCTCCTGATACACCTCTATGTCCTTATAGTATTACCTCCCCTGCCCGCATTTGTTGCTTAAATCAGCCATTCTCAAACTTTAGTGTGCATCAGAATCCCAGGAGGGCTTGTTAAAGCAAAGCGCTAGGTCCACTCCCAGGGTTTCAGATTCTGTAGGTCTGGGATGAGACTGAAAATCTGCATTTCTAACAAGTTCCTAGGTGATACCACTGCTGCTGGTCCTGGGACCACACCTGTAGAACACCTAGAGTAAGCAAACCCAAGCACCAGGTATCCGGGAAACTTCCCCTGGACAACAAAGGAAGGGGGGTGGACAGGAAACAGCCCGGCCCCTTCCCTCTGCCACCCTCCTCCCATCCATTCCCATCCTCTCCATAGCAGGGCAGAGGTGGTTTCCATCCTGAGGCGGTTTTCTTGGATTCATCTCCTCTCCCTAACAATATCCATTCTGAAGGCAGCATTCAAACAGGTACCAGGGATGCAGGGGGGTGCAAGCCAGTCAAAGAACATGGGGGTTGAAAGGTGACAGGCCCAAGTGAGGAGCAGCGCCCCCCGCAGCCTGCTCGGCAGGAGACATGCCTTCAACTCTGAGCTCAGCCCTTCCCAGGCACACCCCCGCTGCTCCCTGCCACTGCACTGTCTTGATGCTGGCTTTCATGTGTCACATCAGCAGCCAGGGGCTTCCAGGGGGTCTCTGCCAAACTGTCTTTGCAGGAATCAGGCTCCCTCTTCCAGAGCTCTGTCATATTCCCCCACCCTAGTCCCCTGAAGCCTGGCTTTTTGGGGAGAAGAATCAGGGATGTATTGATGGGACTCAAGGAAGCTACTCCTGGCTGCTGGACCCTCACCTCTCTGGTGGCCTGCTTCCCTGCTGTTAAGGGCTGTCTTTGCTCCAGATGTGGATCTTTCTTTCTTCTCCTTCTAGCTCTGAAGTTGCCTTCAGTGGCTTCCTGGGGCCAGTGTGGCAGAATTGCCAATCTGTTCACCCTCAGATGGGCCTTCTCTCCCTTGAAGAGGTGGTCATTGTGGGACTGCCCCTTGAATAAGTCACTTAACTTCCCTGAGCCTCGGCTTCTTCATCTGGACAATGGGGTGCATGAGGATGACATTAGCTCCAGATGGGCTGTCAGTGTCATCCCATTGCTAGGCCCCACTCCAGGGACCCTGTGTCACCTTGGTGGTAACACTTGCTCAGCACAAATGGGCATTTTGATTTATAGTTATGAACTTCAGGAGTAGAGTGGGGAGGGGAACTGTTGAGACCCCTGATCTGTCCAACTCCAGCCCCTTCCCCCTAGAGGGGCTCCTGATTGGGGCAGGGAAGCCCAGTACTGACTTGAGCTCACCCAAGAACTGAGCAGAGAATCCTTTAAAGACAACTCTTATTTCAAAGCTGTTGCCAGAGCAGGTTTAGGAGATGGCATGCACTGTCTCTTTGTTATAAAAGGCAGGGACCAGGTGGAGTTTGGAACAGGGAGACGGGAGGTATGGGGTGGACAAGGGAAGGGAGGGGATAAGAGGAGAGGTTTTTTTTTTTTATTTTTTCCCATACAAACATTTATACATTGTTACGTGACCCTAATTGCTCTCCCTATACTGTGACAGCACACTCCTCCTTTCTACCCCTGATTCCCCATGTCCATTCAACTAGCTCCTAACCCTCTCTGCCTTCCCATCTCACCTCCGGACAGAAGCTGCCCATTTAGTCTCTTGTATCTACTTGAGCTAAGAGGCACACTCCTCACAAGTATCACTTTATGTCCCACAGTCCAGTCCAATCCCTGTACGAAGAGTTGGCCTCGGAAATTGTTTTAGTTCTGGGCTGATAGAGAATCCAGGGTTCATGCTTTCTGGGGTTCCTCCAGTCTCAGTCAGACCATTACATCTGGTCTTCTTACTACAGTTTGAGTTCTGCACCCCACCTTTCTCCTGCTCCATCCAGGACTCTCTCTTGTGTTCCCTGTTAGGGTGGTCACTGGTGGCAGCCAGGCACCATCTAGTTCTTCTGGTCTCAGGCTGATGAAGTCTGTGGTTTATGTGGCCCTTTCTGTCTCTTGGGCTAATACTTTCCTTGTGTCTTTGGGATTCTTCATTCAGAGGAAAGGTTTTGAAGGGAGACAGCAGACCCCACAAAGTGATGTCCGGACAGGCCCCTAGAGTGAGGTGGCTAGTAAGAGAGACCCTGGAATGAGGAAAAGGCTGACAAAATTTAAAAGATGCTACAGCAGCCAATCCTTGGGTTTAGTTGTTTCCTGTCTTTCACCGTAATGGCCCTACTTCAACCTCCAGAAAAGGGCTGTTACACCCTCCTTGAGTGAGTGCTTGTCTTCAGAAATGAAAGATCATGAGGGCTTCCTTCATGTTTGTCTCAGAGCCCCCCCCCAGGAAATGGAAGCAGCAGGGCAGGAGGAAATGGAATGGCCAGAGGGGATGAGGACAATCAGGCAGGACGTGGAAGCAAGAGTGCATAAGTATGCCTGCAAAATTCTCAGAAATATCTAGAAGAGGACTGTTTCTCTGTGCAGTCAGAGGCAGGGTGAGGGCACAAGTTTTTCATTTGGATATTAAAGGAAGGGATGACTCTGGGCAGCTGGAGGACTTGGATACATCAGGGTACCTCAGATTTTTAAATATTTATACAGGATAGGTGTGATGTGATGAATTTCTTAGTGTCATGGATTGAACTGTGTTCCCCAAAAATATGTGTCAACTTGGTTAAGCCATGATTCCCAGTACTGTGTGGTTGTCCTCCATTTTGTGATTGTAATTTACCTATGTGTTGTAAATCCTAATCTCTGCCTGTGGTTAATGAGGCAAGATTAGATTATGTTAAAGAGGACTAGGGTGGGATTGTAACATCCTTACTAAGGTCATATCCCTGATCCAGTGTAAAGGGAGTTTCCCTGGGGTGTGGCCTGCACTACCTTTTATCTTACAAGAGATAAAAGGAGAGGGAAGTGAGCAGAGAAGGAGGACCTCATACCACCAAGAAAGCAGCACCAGGAGCAGAGCGTGTCACTTGGACCCAGGGTTGCTGTGTGGAGAAGCTCCGAGTCCAGAGGAAGATTGATGAGAAGGACCTTCCTCCAGAGCCAACAGAGACAGAAAGGCTTCCCCTGGAGCTGATGCCCTGAATTTGGACTTCTAGCCTACTAGACTGTGAGAAAATAAAATGTTCTTTGTTAAAGCCACCCATTTGTGGTATTTCTGTTATAGCAGCACTAGATAACTAAGACACTTAGTATGGCCTTTCTCACCATGTCTTGTAACTCCCACCCAGGTGATTGGGTGGGGATGTGCAAATAAGATAATTGTGGCCCTCCAAGGGGATTGGTAGTTGGAAAATATGGCCTTGGTGATAGAAATGATGCTGGAGATCGCATGATAGAATTTTGCAAGACCAATGACTTCTTCACTGCAAATACCTTTTTTCAACAACATAAACGGCGATTAAACACATGGACCTCACCAGATGGAATATACGGGAATCAGATCAACTACATCTGTGGAAAGAGACAATGGAAAAGTTTGATATCATCAGTCAGAACAAGGCCAGGAGCCAACTGCAGAATAAACCATCAATTGCTCATATGTAAGTTCAAGTTGAAACTGAAGAAAATTAGAACAAGTCCACAAGAGCAAAAGTACAACCTTGAGTATATCCCACCTGAATTTAGAGACCATCTCAAGAAGAGATTTGATGCATTGAACGCTAATGACCGAAGATCAGACGAGTTGTGGAATGACATCAAGGACATCATACACAAAGAAAGCAAGAGGTCATTAAAAAGATAGGAAAGAAAGAAAAAACAAAAAGGATGTCAGAAGAGACTCTGAAACTTGCTCTTGAATGTCAAGTAGCTAAAGCAAAAGGAAGAAATGATGAAGTAAAAGAGCTGAACGGAAGATTACAAAGGGTAGCTTGAGAAGACAAAGTAAGGTATTATAATGACATGTGCAAAGACCTGGAGAGAGAAAACCAAAAGGGAAGCACACACTCAGCATTTCTCAAGCTGAAAGAACTGAAGAAAAAATTCAAGCCTCAAGTTGCAATACTGAAGGATTCTACAGGGAAAATATTAAATGACGTGGGAAGCATCAAAAGAAGATGGAAGGAATACACGGAGTCACTATACCAAAAAGAATTGGTCAACATTCAAGCATTTCAGGACACAGCATATGATCAGGAACTGATCGTACCAAAAGAAGAAGTCCAAGCTGCTACAAAGGCACTGGCAAAAAACAAGGCTCCAGGAATTGACAGAATACCAACTGAGATGTTTCAACAAACAGATGCAGCGCTGGAAGCACTCACTTGTCTACACCAAGAAATTTGGAAGACAGCTAGCTGGTCAACCAACTGGAAGAGATCCATATTTATGCCTATTCCCAAGAAAGGTGATCCAGCCAAATGCGGAAATTTTTGAACAACATCATTAATATCACACGCAAGTAAAATTCAAAAGTGGCTGCGGCAGTATATCGACAGGGAACTGCCAGAAATTCAAGCTAGATTCAGAAGAGGACATGGAACCAGGCATATCGCTGCTGATGTTAGATGGTTCTTGGCTGAAAGCAGAGAATACCAGAAAGATGTTTACCTGTGTTTTATTGACTATGCAAAGGCATTCAACTGTGTGGATCATAACAAATTATGAATAACATTGCAAAGAATGGGAATTCCAGAACCCTTAATTGTGCTCCTGGGGAACCTGTACATAGACCAAGAGGCAGTCGCTCAAACAGAACAAGGGGATACTGCATGGTTTAAAGACAGGAAAGGTGTGCATCGGGGTTGTATCCTTTCACCATACCTATTCAATCTGTATGCTGAGGAAATCATTCCAGAAACTGGACTATATAAAGAAGAATGGGGCATCAGGATTGGAGGAAGATTCATTAACAACCTGCATTATGCAGATGACACAATCTTGCTTGCTGAAAGTGAAGAGGACTTGAAGCACCTACTACGAAGATCAAAGACCACAGCCTTCAGCATGGATTACACCTCAACATAAAGAAAACAAAAATCCTCACAACTGGACCAATAAGCAATATCATGATAAATGGAGAAAAGATTTAAGTCGTCAATGATTTCATTTTACTTGAATCCACCATCAACTCCCATGGAAGTAGCAGTCAAGAAATCAAAAGACACATTGCATTGGGCAAATCTGCTGCAAAAGACCTCTTTGAAGTGTTAAAAAGCAAAGATGTCACCTTGAAGACTAAGGTGCACCTGACCCAAGCCATGGTCTTTTCAATCGCATCATATCCATGCGAAAGCTGGATGATGAATAAGGAAGACTGAAGAAGAATTGATGCCTTTGAAATTGCATTGCTGGCAAAGAATACTGAAAATATGGACTGCCAAAAGAGTGAACAAATCTGTCTTGGAAGAAGTACAACCAGAATGCTCCTTAGAAGCAAGGATGGTGAGACTTTGTCTCACATACTTTAGACATGGTATTAGGAGGCATCAGTCCCCAGAGAAGGACATCATGCTTGGTAAAATAGAGGGTCAGTGAAAAAGAGGAAGACCTTCAATGAGATGGATAGACACAGCAGCTGCAACAATGGGCTCGAGCATAGCAACTGCACAAGACCAGGCAGTGTTTTGTTCTGTTGTACATAAGGTCGCTATGAGTTGGAATCAACTCTATGGCACCTAACAACAACTAAAGGGACTGGTCAGTTTTACCTTAAAAGAGAGCCAATTCCAGAACAGAAAGAAGAGCCCACCACCACCAAGGCAGGAAAGACCGGCAGGAGACCGCGCATTGGGCTTCCCGGCCCATGGAGCAAGAAAGCTGAGTGTCTTTGGGCAAAGACTGAGAGCCAGGGAGAAGCCTACATCTGACCCATAAATTTGGGGCTTGCTAGCCTCCACAACCCTGTGAGCCATTCCCTTTACAGGGTTTGTGAGTTCTGTCAGACGTTACAGGGAATTAGGAAACCCAAAGACAGGATGGAGAGTACTGAAGGGAGAGGGAGCAGCTGATGTTAGAGATGATGGTATAGCAGCTTAGAAAAACTGGACATTTGGGATATCTTTAACCTCTGCCTCATAGGAACCACCTTTGTGCTGATTCTTATAAAAGAGATTATTCATTTAACGGGCAAACAAAGTAAGAAGAACCCAGCTTTGCAAAGGTGTCCCTGCTCCTGCATGTTTCAACCAGCCTTCAAAGTGTGGTTGTTTATTCATTCAACCAACACGGGCTGTTCTGCTCAAATGCAACAGTTGCATCCCTAAGAAATTTTGATTTAGCAAAAATTGTGTTGTAAAAATAATAGTTGCAATAAGAAAAGGGGGAGTGGTGGCTGGGGACTAAATCAGTGGTTCTCAGCTGGCTGTGTTAGAATTCTCTGGAGTGTGGTTTTTTAAATGCTGATGCCTGGCTCTGCTCCCAGAGATGAGACTAAATGAGTCCAAGGGGTCCAGGCATCCATGTTTTCTAACACTCCCCAGGTGAGTCTAATGTGCTGCTAGGGTTGACAACCTCTGGACTAGGCAGTTTCAAATTTGCAAATATGTATTATTTCTGCAGGGATTTCAATAATAAAGATTTTTCTTTAACAGTATAAGCTAATGGCCTTAAATCTGAAACACCCAAGCAATCAAATCGAGCTCCTGCTGAGACAAGGTTGTTTTCACCTGGAACCTCCTCACCGTCTTATCATCTTCTGTGTGACTCTGAACCAGTGGTCTGGCCCCCCGCTCTTCTCCTAACCTTACGCCTGGACACCAAACTTTGTTGCCCCCTAATTTCCCAAGCTCCCTGCCAAGACCAGGACTAGGGTGAGGCAAGCAAGGCTCCCAAGGCACAAGAGTTAAGGAGGCACTCACTCTGAGGCTTATGCAAGTGCAGAGACATGCACCTGAGAGGGAATGTCTCCTTAAATTTTGCGCCCCGGGGGCCTCATTGCCTCACTCAGTCCCAGCCCTGCCCCCACCCCACCCCCCAGGGCCTACCTCACCTCAGCTTCTGGTGTCTGTGATGGTGAATCAGAAGGTCAGCTTAGAGATGGATCAGAGAGGGCAAATGAGGGGAAAGCGTTTGGCAAAGGAGAGGAATTCAATCAACTTAATAAAAAGGAGGGAAGGGGAGGAAAAGTGATCTTTGGCTAGGGTCTGAGGAGGGGTGTTTTGATGGGGAAAGGGTTTGAGGAGAAAGGTGCTAGAGTTCCTGCAGTAAGAAGGAAAAGGTAGGAACTAAGCAATATTGTTGGAAACTATGTCCCTTTCATGATGACAGGGGTCATTCTGATACTCCTTTTGGTTGCATTTACCATGTCTTCAGGTCTCTGAACCCCTCCAGGAAGAGCTGTGGGGTCAGTGTCTAAATGAAGCCTAAGTCACAAAACAAAGCAGCCCAGTCACCAGCCAATGGCCTTGGCTGGAGCCTGCCAGCATCCAGCTCTGCCCCAGAAGAGTCAGATGGTCAGGAGTGGGAATGACACTGCCTGAGGTGTTTATAACCCAGAGAGGCAGAGTGTCCTGGGGCTGGGCAAAGAGGGAGAGGGTGCAAAGGAATACAAGAAAGCTGTCTCCTCAAGGAGATTTTAACCCTAACCAGATATTGGAGGAATTACTGTTAAGCTTTTAGGTGTGATAATATGTGTGTGTATTTGTTTGCGTTTTGGTTTGTTTTGTTGTTGTTGTTAATAAAAAAGAGTCCTTATATTTTGAAGACAGAGACTAAAACATCTATGGAGAAATGAAATGCTATATGGGTTTGCTTTAAAATAGCCCACGGCAGGGGGAGCAGGTGGTGCTATACATGAAACTAGACTGGATATGAGTTAATACTTTGGTGAAGCCAGGTGGTGCGTACATGCAAATTTGTTATACTATTCTCTCTCCTGAATATCGCTATGCTATTTCATAACGAACGGTTAAAAACAAACAAAAAACTATCTCCAGTCCCTGGTTGCCATGAATCCCCAGCATCCTTGGGGGCGCCCCTGCCCATGTGGGTTTTGGGGCACTTTTCCCGATTCCGGGCTCTTCCCATGTTATGGAATATCACAGCTGTGTCCTCTAGGAAGGCTTTGCTTATCACGACGGTGGTTATGGCTCTACAGAGCCCCTAAACCCCACACAGTTTGTACCCCTTCCCAGCCCACAGCCAGCACTCAGGACTTAATATAGTAGGTGCTCAGAGAACATTTACTGAACAAATGAATTAATAAACCAAGCCACCAATTAACTGATTTGAATCAGGCTTCCTCACTCCTGTGTCCTGGCTGTGTTCAGTTTTGTGGTACCATCAGTCTCCCACATTGGGCTGGGAGCTCCCAGGGGCAAAGAGAAGGAATTTGTCTTTGGATCTCCCATGAAACACAGTAGGTAATTAAGAAGTATTTTGGAAACCGTTTGGAATTGCCTAGAGTGGAGATGTCTTGGTGAACACCCACAACGTAAGAGAAAATTCTACTTAGGAGCGCAGAGCCAGGATTAGCAGGAGGAAATTAAGTATTTGAAAGTATTACCGCTCCTTGAAAAAAGAGGTGTAAAGACTCCGAATCAGCAGACGCTTCAAAAATGACATTTAATGAGAGCCCTCTCCTGCAGGCAGCCAGCCACAGACAAGGCCGAGTACAGCCGAGCCCTGACACACCCATTTCAGCTCCTCAGTCCCTTTCACTCCTTGATTAGTCCTGACGTCCTTGCCTTTTATCTTCCCTCCACCCATATTTCTGAGCCAAGGAACCGCAACAAGACACCCTTGAAAGCACTTCGATGTGGTCTGAAATATGTTGGTAATTAGTGTAATGAAACCCAGGAGGAATTTCCTTAAACTCCCTCCTCTACGCTGAATTTTAAGAACTAATAAAAGCATCTTTATCCTAGAAATAAGCCTGGCTCCCCCACCCTTGGAAACCCCGGTGGCGCAGTGGTTAAGTGCTATGGCTGCTAACCAAAACGCTGGCAGTT
This sequence comes from Dugong dugon, assembly GCA_030035585.1. NCBI lineage: Eukaryota > Metazoa > Chordata > Mammalia > Sirenia > Dugongidae > Dugong > Dugong dugon. Next base: position 77,578,747 of record CM057471.1, read on the forward strand.
CAAATCCACCAGAAGCTCCCTGGAAACTGTATGGGGCAGTTGTTCTTCTCTGTCCTACAGAGTCACTATGAGTTGGAACCAACTGGACAGCAATGGATGGGCCCCTACCCTTAAAGGTTTATCTTCTGCAGAAAAGAAGATAATCACTTTCTTTCTAAAGCCATGTTCCCCCCTGAAGCTAGTGTCCCCCAAGCTGTGACAACACACTGATTCCTGCAAGGCTGTAGGCGGGACAGGGCATCTCTGTACTCTCCCATGGGCTGAGAGTCCTAGCCGGGGAATATGGGGTCAGGAAACCCACTGGGTTAAGCACTTTTTGGATGCACCATGGAGGTGGCTAACCTTGCTAAGTGACACTTTCTGTCTTTTCTATCCAGTTATTTTAATAGGCAAATTTGGGAGATTTGCCTAAGTCACACCACTCACTCTGAGAATTGTCCTCACCCCAAAGGGCCCCCATGGCCATGTCCGTGCTGCATGGCTGCACTGTGCCCTCTTTGCACATCCCTCAGCAGGGCCCACACCCTGTGAACAGCTGACCAGTTGGCCCCTTCAGGTTCACATTCTGAGAACTTGGCCTTGGGGCTGTCTCTGTGGGTGGTTTGAACTGAGGACACGGGAACCTAGGAAAGGGGTGGCAGCCATGAGTAGCCAGCAGCATGGCCAAAAGAGGCAGGGAAGAGAGGAGAGGGAAGAAAATGGCAGAGAGAACCAGGAGAAGAGACCAAGTGGCCCCAATAAGGAAAAGAGAGGCCAAGGGCAGCTGCCTGGTTTATGGTCACTGAACCAAGAAGCTACTGACTTCCTCTGTCACAGTCCCATGAGTCTCGGAGATCTCCTTCAGGCCCAGTGTGGGGGGATTACTGCTACTTGCAAACAAGGGCTGGCCAAGACATTTGTCCTGCCAGCCAACTCACTGGTGGCCCCATGAAGCTTGGAAACTCACTTTCAGATTTTCTGAGGAACAGCAGCCATGTCCCTCTGCCTTGCTTAATGAACGAAGGCTGGGATGCAACAAGCTCTGGGCCGCAGACTCTGCACAGCGAGCTGGTGGGAGACCGCAGCCTGGATTAACCACGATGCAAAATAAGCCTGTGCTTAGAGCACCAGGGAAGAGGCCACCACAGAGTCCCCTCCAGTGATCATGCCCTTACCTCCTTCACTGCTATACTCCACTTCAGTCAAATTTTTTGTAATTGTCTTTATTTGTCCTGTTCGAACTTAACTTGCACTGGCTTTTTGTTTTTTATTTTTTTAATCTTTGGCATGCTGAGTGACTAAAGTTTAAAAGTTTGGCTTGAAGGAGTCATCTGATTTTACATGAGTGATGGGAGTTCACTTCCTTCACATGTAAGCACAGCTGGCTGCGTTAGCTGGTATTTAATTAATTTGCTGGTTTCGGTGCCGGGCCCTTATAGCCTTGATTTTAAGCAACGGAAGGGCCGAAGGCATCATGGTGGGACTCTGTGTAGGGTATCAGTTGGTTGGAATTCTGCCAGGGCCCGAGCAATTATGTAACCTCCACAGGCCTTGGCTTTTCCATCAGTTGGTAAAACGGTGAGATTGGTGGGGGCGTGGAATGAAGGGAGGCTTGGAAAGTGTGGAGCGCGTAGCAAGTGCTCAACAAACACAGTGATCTTCATCACTGTTCTCAGCTATCTCCCTCACAAACATGAGAGAGCCTCAGTCTCAGTGAAGAAAGCCCAAAAGGGCACATCCCTGCTTATGCTTCAAAGGTAATTTTGAAGAAATATTTTGAAATTTCTATTTGTATTAAGGAGTCCCTAGTGGTTAAGTGATACAGCTGCTAACCAAAAGGTCGGCAGTTCAAATCCACCAGCTGCTCCTTGGAAACCCTATCGAGGAGTTCTGCTCTGTCCTCTAGGGTTGCTATGGGTTGGAATCAACTCGACAGCAACAGGTTTGGCTTTTGGTTTTAGGCAGTACAAACGGTTAAAGTGCTCGGCTGCTAATCCAAAGGTTGGAGGTTTGAGTCTACCCAGAGGCACCTTGGAAGAAGGGCCTGGAGATCTACTTCTTAAAAATCAGCCACTGAAAACCCTGTGGACACAGTTCTACTCTCACACACATGGGGTCACCGTGACTTGGAACTGACTCAACAGCAACTGGTTGGTTATTTGTATTAATGAGAAACAACATGACCAAGCACTTTATTTCCCTTCAAAAAAAAAAATGTTTTCCAAATATAGAGTTGGTAGGATTTTAGAAACAAGACATTCAGTCCTTTCAGGACAGCACTGGACTACAGGTGCTTGGGGCCACAGAAGCAAAACACCCCTAAGGTACAGAGCACAGGGGTCTTTCTCTGGAGATAGCTGGAGAGCTGCCATTTAAACTCCCGGCCCAGGTCAGCCCTGCATGCCCTGGTGCAGGCCACCAGTACACATCTGTTGAACGGAGACTCGCCTGTCCTGGGATGCTTTACTTGGCTGACTCTAAGAAGTAGCAAAGCTGAGCCGCTGCATCAATACAAACCCATCTCCTTCATTCTGTGAATGATCTTTTCCCACCACAAACACCTCACGTTGGTACCCACCAGAATATGAGCCCTATTTCAGAGTATAACTCTCTTTCCTTCCATCACATCTTGCCTCCACCTCATCTTAAATTCCAGGATTCTCTTTCACTTGATCCAAAAGAAGATGGAAACTAGCCGAGCCGGGAGGTGAAGGGGGTGGGCCTTGGGAGCTCTGTCACTGTTGAGGGTGGGGAGGGGCAGTCCTACCTTGGATTTCTGATAATGCCTTGTGGCTTCAGCAGCCAGCTGGGAAAATTCTTTTGCCAACAAGTTCTCCATGGTGAGGAGATTGCTGTTGAGATGTTTGCAAAGCCACATTGCCTGAAGAAAGGAAAGAGGTAACGAAAATTTCAGTCAAAGCAGTGAATATATTAAGACAACTATATTCAAATGCCTAAGTCCTTCCATATTCCTCTACAAAAGGTTGGCCATGTTGGGGAAGGCATAGTTAATTCCGGCTGGAGGGAGGGCACTGAGTAAGACAAATTCATAAAGAACCTCCCAGTCAAAGAATTCTGCTTGTATATCATTTCCTCTTTACCCAGCCATTGTCCCTTAATGGAGCTGAAAACCTACTAATGGGCTATGCTTTTTGGCTGCCCTTGGCATGACTTTTCGAGCTCTTTGGGCCATGAGTTTTTAGCTCAAGAAAGGTTTAGAACAGGAAATGTGAGGAAAGGACCAAATATGGATCACAATCCACATTCAATGTTCGTTTTTCTCAAAGTATGGGAGATGAGGTATTCTGGCCAATCGAATATTTAGTTAACTGACAATTAATATCGACACTCTACATGGGAAGAATAAATTTTAAAGAATAATAATGTAATACAATCTTCTTAACACCAAAATTATGCTTATGATCAATTCAGCATTGGGATGATCTGTAGGCCCTTCCAGATCCCCGGGGCTGGTGTAAATCTTAACTCTCTTTGTTCTTTGTGCTGGGAATCAGCAGGAAGAATATCCAAAAAAAAAACCCTTTAGGACTCTCTGTTTGGATTTTACTATATATTACTTGATCATTGCAAAATTAGGATCTGTGTGTCCCTCATACGGCAGTTGGGAGCAGGGACAGTGAATTCACCAAAAGGTTTGTGCCTGAAACACCAGCTGAGAGCTGACTCATCAGGGAGCACAAACTCAATTGCCTCAGCCAAGTTGGGACTTGAAAAAGGAAGGTCTCTGGTGCTCTGAATCACAAACACTTCATTAATTCTACCTAGCAAATCCCTACCGGTGATCCAGCGAAGAGCTAGAACTAGGAAGGAACCAGATATGTCTCAAAGTATCAAATGTCCCAAAGACAAAAGAAAAGCCCTTTACCAAAAGGAGACCCTAACGCTGAGCAACCTGATTCTTCTTTAAACATAGGTCCAGTAAGTTTGTTGTCTAAATGCAGTCTATTGTTCTAGTTCCCAATATCAGAATCACCTGGGGAGCATTTTCAAACTAGTTTCCTGGACTCTACCCCACTCGATTCTGATTCAGTAGCTCTGGAAGGGAGTTCAAGAACTGTCTTAGTTATCTAGTGCTGCTATAACAGAATACCACAAGTGGATGGCTTTAACAAACAGAAATTTATTTTCTCACATTTTAGGAGGCTAGAAGCCTGAATTCAGAGCACGGGCTCTAGGGGAAGGCTTTCTCTCTCTGTCAGCTCTGGAGGAAGGTCCTTGTCTGTTCAGCTTTTGCTTCCTGGTTTCTTGGAGATCTCCATGTGTCCTGGCATCTATTTTACTTACCCCATCTCTGCTTGCTTGTTTAATCTTTTATATCTCAAAAGACATTGACTCAAGATGTACCTTACACTAATCCTGCCTCATTCACATAACAAAGACAACTCATTCCCAAATGGGATTATAACCACTGGCACAGAGGCTACGATTTACAACCCATATTTTGGGGGCACACAGTTTAATCCATAACAGGAACCTACAATTTTCAAAGCACGCTGGGTAATGCTAATGATTGGCAGGCCCTGGAGCCTCTGGTTTCTAACAGTAAAACAAGGAGAGTTGTTGGATTCAACTGGGTTGATTGCAGAAAGAAGTGAAAGCTGACACCGTGATATTGAGGAACGAAATAAAAAAACTAGAGAGAGATAGAAAGAAGGATGAGGTGGACGGAAGACAGAAAAATAGAACACTATACTAATTCCAAAAGCATAGCAGATGCAGAGTATTTCATGCAAGAATCAGCCATCTTAATTCCTTTCCAGAATAAAGCAAGGTGTCAGTTAATGAGGGGAAGCAGCCTGCCACATTATACAGGCCTGTGATGAGGGCTCATAGAAACAACTTAGTCACCAAGGAAGGGTTAACTGATGCTTATTAACCAGGCTTTTAAAAGCCAAGGTTAGAAAGAGTTCCGTCTCAGATGATGAAAATTTTAACAAGTTTTGGCACTTAAAAAAATGAAGCTTAAGGATTAAAAATGTAGATGGAATGAAGCACATCAGCTTCAGGGTAGTGGTTGCTTCCTGGGAGGGAGAGACCAAAAAAGGGGGTGGGTTGGGATGGGAGGAGGGTATTGGCTGTATCTTTATAGTTATATTTTAACATAGAGAGAGAACAATCAAAACAAAATGGAAAAATGATAAATTTCTGTAATATCTGGGTTTGGGGCACGTAAGTATCTATATTTCCTATATTTTTTTGATTGACATATTTCATAATTAAAATTTTTAAGAATGGATCTTAGGATTCCATACTAAGAGTTTTTGAAATGCACATGCTGTTTGACCCAGTATTTCTACTTCTAGAAAATTACCCCAAAGAGCGAATGAAGAGTACACTCAGGGCTGAATTTCTGATGGGTTTGGAGGTGGCTGGGTGGATGAGGAATAGAGGGACTAATATTGTTAAAACCACCTTTTCCTCATTTAATTCCAGCACCAATCCTGAAAGGGAAACATGGTTTCCTGCTGCAAAGACAAAGAAATTAAGATTTAAAGAAGCACAGTGAAATGTCCAAGATGTCAAATACACATAAGGCAGAACCAGGAGGCAGACCCAAGATTTCTGACTCTAAATGTAATCCCTCCTCCTCACTGGATAAACAATGCTGCCTTTGAATAAAATAGGAACCAAGAATGGGGTTGGGGAGGGGGGAGAGTGTGCAGACAGTGTACATGTAGGCATGGAGAAAACTCTGCAAGGTATGACCCAAAACGTTAAAACAATGCTTACTTATTAGTTGTTTTTATGGTTGGGGAATTATATTTTTTGGTTTCTTTTCTCTGTATTTTCTAGGCTTTCTATTATGAACACACACTACCTTCTGTAATAAGAAAATAAGTTAGGAAGGAGAAGGAAAAGAAGAAAAGCTCAGTTATGTTGAAAATTCACTGAGGTGCAGTGTCTCATTCCAGCTTTGTAGGATAAATGAGATATTACAGTATTATAACACTTAATATGATACACTTACTATAGTTGTTTTCCCCGAGGCAGGTGGACCTAATATTACAATCTTCGGTACTGTGGAATAAAAGAATGTGAATGTCACCACTTGGTATGACAAAGCAGCCTCCCAGGTCTGCAGTACTCTGCGTGTATTTATTTCTTTCCTCCCCAGATTTCATTTTCTGTGAGTGACATGGCCGTTTGTAACCCAGCAGCTCAGAGATGCTCTCACCATAGAACATACTCTCTGTGTTTAGAGAGGTAAGTGATCACTGAGATGGTTTATTTTTCTATCTCCAAGGGGACATGGACACGGTAACTTGTTTGCCAAACTAATAAATATCAAGAACAATTGGGATTTCAAACACCATAAAGCATTTTAAACAGGGACTTTGTCTCGGCGACGCTCTCTCAAATAAAGCTGTGTTTTATGTAAATTGACCTTTGAAACTTTTTTTTTATATTTATGCCTTTTTATTTAGCAAATTGTATTTCCCATCATTTTACAGAGGGAAGTAATGGGGAAAAGCCTGGAGTGTATGGACCAGATTTATAAAACCCAAGATAGGAAAGTCTTTGTTTTTAAATATGGGCATTTCTATGCAAATGGAAAAAACCGGCAGCTTGCTTCAGTGTTATAGTCCTGGCTCTGGCATGCTCTTGCCCTGCAGAATTCCTAAAGTGGCCACTAGACCGAGTAGGTGCTGGTGGTTGGAAAAGAAAAGACCACCATCCTAAGAATAGCACCAGAAGGTGTGTGCATTTGGGTCAAAATGAAGGAAACAAGATGTGATGTCTGGACCGACGGGTCCACACTTCCTGCTGAATGTCATGGTGGTTATGTCACCTTTCTCCCCTACCAGTGGGAGGGAGGGGTACAGAAGCAGAGGGTGGGGAAACCAGCCCTGTCCCTTTGCCAGTCGTAGCCCGGCCCTTGACCCAAGGGAGTGAATAAGCAGATGTCCATTCAAACTCACTTGAGCCTCTAAGTCTATATGCAGAAGCCATTTCTGCCAGAACACTAGGAGGGTTTCTCATCCATGCAAAGAAGTGGGACATGCATGTCCTTCTAGTTTTGGGGTGGACACAGAGAAGGAACTAGACAGTATCCTTTTGGCTAGTGATTAACAGTCTGCACACCTTCCCCCAGCCAAGCTGCTTGTGTTTAAATAGACCTTTGCCCAAGTTCATAGCACTTTCTCATTTTCAGGGAAAATCTGAAAGAAAAGCTCAAGAATATTCACTCATTCATTTCAAACACTTATTGAGGCCTCTTCTGAGCTTGGCACTGTGCTGGATGGTGCTAAGGAAAGCAAGATGGACCATGGTCCCCGGTGACAAGTGAGTAAGGTAATTATGCTAGATGAGAATTGAAAATGAACCAGTCATCCTCTTTCCCCCAGTCTCTGGCAAGGGAACTGCTCTCTCCTCAAGGATATGAAAGGTTGAGGACACACATCTGACTTTTATTTTATTTTTATGTGTTTCCAAATAACTGCTTTAGAACATCCTGTTGTTCTCTGTATTTCTATACATTTCTAAATCTGGTTCATCCACCTCACTAATATGTAAAATGTAGGTAACTTGCTTATTCGCAGCCCAAAGCCTCTGCTGTTGGTGGCGACATGAATCAAGAAACATCAGAGGCAGGAAGACCCTGGATAAGGCAGCACTTGGACATTTCCTCCAGCCTAAGCTACTATCAGGTAAATATTGTGATATCCAGCTTAGCAAACCATTGCAAACACTTTTCTCTCCAGATCAGGCTCAGGCTAGGCTGCTTCCTGCCCACCACAGTATGGTGGAAACAGTAGGTCAGAGGTTTCTGTGTCCCTTTAAGTCCCCTTGGACCTCCAGAGGCATGACCTCAACAGAAGGCTGGGACATGTCCTGGTCATCCCTACAGCTTTGCCCTCCAGAGCCTTGGTCTAGCTGGAGATCCCTTAATCTAAGAAGTCTTGGACTTGTGCATTCTTCCTGTAGATGTTCCCTGCACATTTCCACCTTGTCACCTGCCATTTCCTCATCAGGAATGTCCTCCTCATTCCAACCCACCCAGTACTCACCCCAGGCTCCCGCTATTCTTCTTTCACTGAGATTTTTGCTCCAGCTCCTCTCTGGAGGTGCGTGATTAAGTGGCTTGCTATTGCTTACCTTCCACCCTGGTAAGTTTCTTTCGTCCCACTGCTGAGAAGCCTGTGGTAATGCTGTCCCCACCAGACAGCAAGCTCCTTGAGGGCAGGAACCAAGTCTCATCCTTCTTTACGGCCCCTTCAGCAGCCAGAACGGTGAGGAGCCATGCACACAGCAAGACTTGCAGCAGCCTCCTCCTCGGCCATCCCCACCTTTTCCTGTGGTCACCAGGTGTCTGTCACTGTTGTCACTACCATTACTACTTACTTACAAAGTGCTCCCTCTATCAGTCAGTGTTCTTGGGTACAAGCCCCAGGAACCAACTGTGGCTGAGTCGAACAGAGAAGGAGTTTATTCAAAGGTCAGTGTGGCTCACAGAATCCTGAACAGGCTGGGGAGCCAGGCCAGGCTACCCTATAGGAATGATACCCCAAATAAGACCACCCACTGGTCTGGGGAGAACAGCACTGCTGCACAAGGCACCAGGCTCTGTGGCTGTGCCTCTAACACTGCTCACATATGTGAGCCACGGGGTGCCACCTGCCATGCCACCACTACAACCTAGGAACCAGATCCTGCACAGCCACCAGGGAAGACATTACCCAGACCACAATCCAGAGTCTGGGTGCACCTAACCAGTAAAGCTGGGGTCACCATTCCCTGGTGGTCACAGGAGCTGGGAAAGCATTTCTAGCTTCTGGAATGGGAGCCAGGGCAGGGATTCAGTGGCTGGGTGGCCCATTCTCTGCTCTGGTCATACTACCTGGGGCAAGGCTTTCTGGGACCCACTACCTGGATGAGAGAAGCCACAACAGGTAGAAAACACTGTCTGCAGGACAAGTGTGGAAATGAGGTAGCTTTGGGGACACTTGGTCAGGCCTAAATGATGAGGTGAGATTGGACCTGGGGTGCCACGAAAGGCTTGAGGGGTGGGGCAGTGTCAGAGGAGCAGGGAGGGTAGTCAAGGGTAGAAAGGCCTCACATAATGAGCAAAGGGCTCACTAGGACCACTGGGAGGACACGTGCTTGGCCAAAGCTCAGGGTAAAGGAGCAGAGGGGGGCCCTGGTCTGGCTCATGTGTCTACCACCCGGTTGTCTCTCCAGACCTCTAACCACACTGACTCCTCTGAACACCGGCCAGACCAACAGAGGCCAGAGCCTATGGAACCGAGAAGATGGAAGAGGCATCATCTGAACAAGGATGTTTGGGGAATGAGTCAGACTCCCAAATCACACATTCATCTTGACAAAGTTACTGGGTTTGAAGGTGCAGGGAAACCCCCCCTTTCCAGGTTCTTGTAAGTGGCACCCAAATTGTACGCATCTATGAAAATACTTTAAAAGGGGAACAGCCATGGCCTTTCTCCCCACCTAATTTCTCACACACATTTATGTGATTAATTTCAGTTTCTTAAAATCTAACACCTTGAAACTCCAGCCCTGCTCATGAGTAATTATTTATAAACAGTGTCATCAAAGGCCGCTTGACTGCCAAGAGTAATCAACTTCTTCAAACCACTTCAAAGGAAATCAAAAAACCCTTCCATCCACAGATCCTTTTGAGGCTTAACTAGGAGCATGATTTAAAATTCACAAGAAAACCCTTAGGTATTGGAGCTCTAATACACAGCTTTCTTGGACAAACGTTTGATAAAAAACGAAGCATACCATTATATACACCATTGCCTGCTTTAATATTGCCCAGGGCTACTGTAAATGCTCACTTTGTACTAAATCTGCTTTTCTCATGGCAAAGTGGCTGCCAGCTCCTGTGCCGGTGCCCCCCCTTGCTCCCCCGTGCACGTTCACCAGGGTAAGTCTGGAGTCTTCTCTCCCTCTACACTAGTCACTGGCCGTATCACTATGTGTCACGGTTAACCCCTGCCCACCCAACACCCATGCCCAGTACGAGGAAGAGCTGAGACCCTGGCTTCTAGCTAACACAGGCCATCTGTGTGGTTGGAAGGAGGCAGGGCAATTTGAAGCATTAGCCCAGGTGAACCAGAATGCATGTTGGACATCAAAGATCATGGTCCCAGTCAATGACAGCCTCAAAACACTCTCCGAGCCTCCTGTATACTCTTCTATAACATAAGAAGACTAAACTCTTTCTAGGCTTCCCTGATTCCTAGAAAAATCACAAAAGCAAGGTCCTCTTCCCTGCCTTCTCTCCTTCTTCCATGTTTTTGCTTTAGTAGTCAAGGCCTGGGCACGCTGAAGAACCACAAATGTCTCTTCTTTTTATTCAAGCATTTGAGACTTGAGCCAAAGGACAGATGTGTTCCAACAACCATAAAACCCCAAGGCCTGGGCATGGGGTGAAGGGCTGTGGGAAACAAGTCAACACCCCAAAATGGTGGTTACTGGGATCCAATGACTACTCCCTGAGACAGCATCCAGGCCAAAGAACTGTACTCCAGCTATTCAGGTGGACAGACTGGAGGCTGTCTCTTAGCTAGAAGTTAAAACGAAGCGGGTCTGGATTCTTTACCCCTGCTCAAGGCCAACATACCAGGTGTAACATTGGAGAGCAGTAATGTTGGAGAAAGGAGTAAGGCTGGAGAGCAGCTTTTGCAAAACTACAAAACACATGAATGAATGCATGGCAAGGCATGGCAAAGAGGGCATTAGAAGGTGGTGAAGGGGAGGAAGGAGTGGCCAAGGTGGTTGTAAACCTAGCAGCCCAAGACAGCTGTCCCCAGACATTGGCCACATTCCATCCAAAACAGAAAGATAACATTTGAATTTTTAAAACCTGGTAAAGCAGACAGTGTGACACTAACAAATCAAATCTGCGCAGAGCAGCAAGATCAAAACAAAGAGAAAATGAAATAATTAGGCCTTGAATTTCAGGTTCTTGGATTTCTCAGCTGGGGGACTGGCTCAGTCTTGAAGTTAGTGTTGCGAGAACACAGAGGTGGCACATACGCCCCTAAGTAGGATTTTTCAAATGAACAGTATAAAGTCCCATTGCAACCCAATTTATCACAATTCAGTAGGCTATGTTATTGTCGAATACAATTTAGAAAAATCTTATTAAGCTTTTCACAAACTGAAACTCAACACCTAATCACCTTGAGCCCAGCAGGTTATGGCATCTTTCCCGCTGCCTGGGCCAAGAGCCTCATCTCCTCCGTTTTACCGAGCCAAACAAGCCCAAACTACAAATGAGACAACTGAGGCCAAGAGAAATGAGTGATCTCTCACTGTTTTTTTACATTTGAATAGGGGTATTCTGAAGATCAATGAACTGAAGGAGTCATTTCCATGAATTTACTTCAGTTTACTTTGCTTTTACTTTAACTTTGCTCTTACTTTACTTTTATTTTTACTTTATTGTACTTTGCTTTGCTTCAACTTTGCTTTTACTTTGTTCTTTACTTTTGCTTTACTATACTTTTACTTTGCTTACTTTACTTTTACTTTCAATTAACTTTTACCTTAAATTTACTTTCACTTTTACTCTACTGTACTTTTACTTTACTTTGCTCTTACTTTTACTTGCTCTTGCTTTACTTTTAATTTATGTTTACCTCACTAGTACTTTATTTGATGACGGCAGTAAAAGAGAGTTGAGCATACACAGAAATACTCAAATAACCCCAGGGTTGGGGTGGGGAGGGTGCAGAAACATCTTCATCTGGCAAATGGAGCCTGAGTCAGTGAAGCCTACATGGTGAGTTGTGGCTGCAGCAGAAAGGACCAGCCAAGAGGGAAGGGTGGGCAGAAAAGGTGAATCAGGAGGCAACACCTTCTACCCACGCCATGGAATAAATAGCCAACTACAGAACAGGGACCTTTTAGAAGAGTTTCTGCAGAACAAAGTAAATCACACTGGAAAGGGGGGCACTGAGGAGAAGGCAAGTTGGAGGGCTCAGGAAGAGGGTTCGCTTGGCCTACCCCAGTCTATCTGGGGCAACTGAATGAAGGAATGCCCAGAGAATCAGACATTTGTGCTTCACTAGAGGCTCAGAGAAAGGCACTGTTGGGCTCTCTTGGACCCACACTGCTTAGGCCATGATGTGACAGCCAGACCCAAGAAGCCCCTCACTCTACTGCTCCACATCAAGCCTGAGACTGCATTATGCACTAGGACCTGCACGCACGGCACGCTGAAAAGGTCAGGTACGCTGGGCATAGCAGCAGGCTTGCAGTCTCCTTCTTTTCTTTTTCTCAAGTACTTAACATCACTTCTCATCTTAAGCCTTCTAAAACCCACCACAAGGTACCTCCAGCCTCCAGCCCTCTCAGCTGTGCCAAGCACTAAATCACTGGTGTGCTGGTAACTCCTTCAAAGCAGTTAATGCTCCAATGAAAGAAACATCAGAGCTCCAAGACACCAGTTCTCCCTGACAGTTCATGCAGGACGGGAATGATCCTCTATTTGGTAAACCAACCATGGAATGGAGTGAGAGGCCTGCCTTGCTTCAGCACCTCCCTCCTCCCTGGTTCCATGCTGCAGCCTTGGGTCTGACCCACCTGCACTCAGGCTGAGATTTGGGAAACTCTGCAACTCATTAACGAGTGCCAATAATGAGTCCATTAGAAAAGCTGAAGTGCTGCCCAGCTGTCTAGGTAGACCAGAAACCAAATTTATACCTGACAAGTGGAATGATTAGAGAGTTTAAACCCTACAGGCAACACCAGCTGGGACTCATGAAAACATTAGTAACTGATTTCATGGGCCACTCTGAGGTTTTCATTTTAATAACTTGGCAAGAGGATTTTTATTAGTTGTATACAAAAAGCAATCAAGGCATTTTTAAATTAACCACTACCTCAAGTTGTCAGACCCCCTCCCCACAATGTTCTGACCTCCCTTCAGACACAGGTAGGACAGAGTAGTTCATAGCCTTCCCAGAATGGGCCAGGTTCCCAGGAGGCAGAGGAGGCATCCCACTGCGTGCTCACCGTTATCATTGTCTCGCTGCAAGTGGTCGATCATGAACGGGATGGGGTCCTTGGGCTGGTAGATCAGGAGTCGCTCCAGCATGGTCTGCAGACATAGAGCAGACATCTAGGTGGTTAACACCTGCACAGGCACCCAGGACCCCAGTGGGCCCGGCATGCTGGCTGCCATGGATACCAGGTACGTAGCCTGATCTTCCCATTACACTCCATCAAACTAGAACCCAGCCCCCGCCCCGCTGGCATCTACTTGGGTCCCCATGAGCAGAAGCATGAAGGGGGCTATTTGAGTGATGCTGGGAGGCACCTGGAGAGAGGCAGAGCTTGAGTGACCACGCCCTGACTCAGAACAGTAGACAGCCCCAGGACCTTTGCCCCTAGATCCTTCTGTGCATCCAAACAAGCCTTCCTGGGTTTTCCTGATACACTGTGCTCATTACCACCTCAGAACCTTAGCAATGCTGTTCCCTCAGCTTAGAACACTTCTTCCTCATTCTTCTCCTGGCTAACTTCTACTCAGTCCTTAGGTCTCAATGGAAACATACCTTCCTGATCGTGTGCATTAGATAAATGCCCTTTTCTAAGCTCCCGCAGGCCCTGTGCATGCCCCTTGTTACTTGTCCTTGCTTGCCCAACCACTGTCGCCCCCACCAGGCCGTGGGTTCTGTGGGCCTTACTGTCTGCCTGGGCCCTCTAGCACCCCAGCCTAGATGGCCCGTGCAGATGCTTGCTGGGAGGCATGGCCATCACTGCTACCTGTGTCCCACCAGAGCTGGAGAGAATATTTATCAGCCAAATATCTAACTAGTCCTGGGATATTCTGGCCATTTAATTGAATTCAGCATTCATATCAAAGGAAAGCAAGTTCCAGAGTTCCAGAACAAACAGCACAGAAATGAACTGTTGGAACTGGAAGGAGCTGGGCTGGTACAATAAGAAGCATCCTTCTGCCCTAAGAATAAGCAGGGAGGGGCTTTAGCCCTTTTAGGGCAGAGTGAGCGTGGGACAGTGAAAAGAGCATTGAACTGCAAGAAGTCCTGGCTCAAGCCCCGTTCTGAATGTTACCAGCAAGTCCTTCCCCTCTCTGGGCCTCAGCTTCCCCAGCCGTTAAACGACAAGGTTGGACTCAATCAGTTCTTGTGTACCACTGGTGAGATGGTACGAGATGATTTTAAATGGTTCACAAATGAATAACTTTAATTTCATTTTAAATAGCTGTACATTTCTTTGAATGATATTAGAAAAATAAGTAGTACAATAAACCTTCAAGGATGTTGCTTAGGATGAGGTAAAAAAAATTATTTAATTGTTTACAAATGAGCTTATTTAAAGAAACAATTTAGAAAAAAAATGAAATGTGGTTATATGAATCTATACATGTGACAAAATTTCATAGAACTGTACACAGATCAAAAAAATGAGTGAATGTAAAATCTGATAAAATTCAAATAAGGCCTATAGTCTAGTTAATAGTATTGTAACCATGTCGATGTTCTGGTTTTGACAAGTACTACAGTTGTATAAGATGTTATCATTGGGGAAGGCTGGATGAAGACGACACCAGAACTCTGTACTAGTTTTGTGACTTCCTGTGAGTCTAAAATTATTTTAAAATAAAGTGTTAAAAAAAATGAAAATGGTAATAACCATGGAGGGAGTACACAAGCAATAAAGAGTGGAAACAGTGGACTAAAAGCTTTTTTGGGCGAGCTCCTTCCCACTTAAGGATTGCTATGAAAGAAGACACCAGGTTCTCCAAAATAGACCACAGGACCCCAGCAGCTCCCACCACCACCACCACCACCAACTTCTAATTCACTCAGCTGGCCATTTTCTTTACTTATGACTGGCCACCCAAACAACTTTAGGAATCTCTCTCTACTTCTATCTGTTAATACTTCCCAAAGGAAGTATATGCTTGCTAGAGAGAAACAGACTCAGGTTTCTTAGTCTGAGCCCTGGTCTCGTGTGTCCAGGTCAGAGGCTTGAGGCTCAAATGACCACAAGTCTCACCACAGTTGTGCCTCTGGGGAGAGGGTGTACCCAGCAAACTAGACAAATGTTCTGGAAACTGGGCTCCAGCTTCCCTTTGGCCCTCAGAACCTTTGGGTGGCTGAGAGTTCTTCCTGTCCAGATCCTCAGAGTTTTGACCTCCACTGGGTGTATGACGGGATACTGGGACAGAGGCTTTGCGTCAAGTCACACAGTGACCTGGGAGCCGTCAGGACTGAAACCCAGGATGAGAGCTTTGGAGTGGCCCCAAATTCCTGGCCCTAAGGAGAGGCGCAAGGTGGGAAATGCTGCTGTCCAAACCACAGGACTTTTGTCCCAGGAGGTAGCCACCTTAAAACTGGGGCAACTCTGGCTCAGAAGCCTGTGCTGGGGCTCCCGGCACTATAGACAGCCTCCCAATTGTCAGCGCTGGATGAGCCCTTGGAGACCTCTTGCAACCTCTCATTTCACAGATGAGGAAACTGAGGACCAGAGAGGGAGTTGTTCCAGAACATAAAGCTAGATGATGGCAAAGCCAGGCCGAAATCCTAGCCAGGAGGGCCTGCCTACTTTCCTTCTTCTTGGGACCCAAAGAGGCAAACTCGGGTAGGGGGAGGAAGTATCTTCATATTGAAGGACAACACGGGGGTCATGGCGATGCAGGATTCAGACACCCCAACTTGGGCTGCCCAGGTAGCTAACAAACGAGGGCGCGCAACTTGGTCCCCGGCTGTGAGAGCGCCACCGCGCACCCTGATATCGTGATAAAGGTTCCCCCAGCTGCCACCTTTGTGTCGCGACAGGGCAGGGCTGCCCAGGTCACCTGCATCATCTCGAAGATATGGTTCGCCTCCCCGTACTCGGGCATTTCCGGGGGGATATAGTGCGGGGCCGAGGTCGCATCCATGTCGCCGATGCAACGCGCTCCGCGCCTAGTAACCGCCGTCGCTAAGGCCGCCGCGCCGGGGCCGCGCGTCATCACCACGCGCCGCTGGCCACGCTCTTGAGGCTCTGTGCGCCCTTCCCGGTTGCAATCCCTGTTCTTGGGCTTGCCGCTTCCCTCACCCGGAACTCCTCCACAAACGCGCTCGGCGGCCTTGGGGAAGTTCTTTTCCTTCTCCTGGCCTCTATGTTCTAACTGTGCATCTTAGCGGGGGCCACACTTAGGTCACTTCCAGCTGCGGCATTTTAGGATCACAGGTGCTCCCTGGTAGGGTTCAACCCTATGCTGAGACCCGACAACACCTCAGAGGGGCAAGTCAGCACCACCAGCACTCCCAACCAAGGGTGCAGGAGGCGGATCCTGCTTCCGGTTCTGCCAGGCGACCCGCCGAAGCATTAGAAGCCTCGTGTGCGAACCTTGGCTCTGCTCTCTGAACCTCAGTTTCCCCATCTGTAAAATGTAGGCGCTGGATTAGATGTGGGTAAGGGCTTTTGAAGAGGGAGTGCATCCATGGGGCAGGCCGGAGGGCCAAAGTTCCCGCAGGAAACCCTAGGCGGAGCCTCCGGCAGCTGAGCCCCAGGTGACCTCACCACTGGCCCCCCCAGAGTGGGGCAGGGCTGTCATGTGACCCAATTGCCAAGTCACCAGCAGTAACAATCCGGTCCGCGGCCCCACCCCTTCTTACCCCGACCTCCCCACCCTACCCCACCCCGCCCCCACCTCCCAAGCCCGGGAAAGGGCATCTCCGCCCTTCTAGGGCCTCAGACACCCGCGGAGGCACTCCAGCTTCTGGACGCTCTGTGAGGCGAGGGCTGCTGTAGGACGAGCAAGGTTAAAGCGCGCTGGGGTCCTTGGGGCAGAGCGGCCCGGGACCACTCCTTTCCCCGATTCCGGAGTTGGGAGGTAGGGGAGAAAAAGGTGAGGGATGAGGGAGGATGGAGAGGGGTAGGGAGTGCCGCTGCTGCCCCTAGACGGGGACGGGGTGGGACGCGGTGGGAGGAAAGAGCTCTGCTAGTCATGCTAATTTCCAGTGGGACGAGGATAGCCTGGTATTGGGTGTGCACCGAACCGGGAACTCTAGGTCTTGTCTGTTGCCAGTAATAGTAGGAAATACCATTTGTTGAGCTCTTGCGCCAGGTTCTCAACAAAACTGTACATTATAGAGAGGGAATATAGTATAGTCCTTAGACAGTAGACAACCCCTAGTTCAAATCCTGGCTCCACCTCTTCCTAGCTGTGTGAGTTTGGCGAACTACTTAATTGCTCTGTGCCTTACTTCCCTCTCTTGTGAAATGGGGATTTATTGAAGGATTCCATGAGCCAATGCATCTGAAGTATTAGACAGTAACTGGTATGTAGTAAGCATACAATACATGAGGACTAGTGTAACTTCATCTCATTTAATCTTTGCAACAGCCCTGTGAAACAGGTACTTTTATATCCATTTTACAAGACAGATACTTGGAGAATCAGAGAAGTGAAAAGGATTAGTTGGCTGGGTGACTTTGGGCAAGGCATTTCCCCTTTCTGGGCCTCTTTCCTCACCAGTTGTTGCTCATGGAGCATTAGAATCAGAAGGTCCCTTGTTAAGTCTGTAATCCAACATCCTTATTTTACAGATGAATGAACTGATGCCCAGAGAGGGGAAAAATCTTGGCGAGGGTCACCCATTAATTAGGTCAAGAGCAGAGCCAGGGCTAGAACTAAATGTCCTGACTCCCAGGCCAAAGTCTTTTCCACCAGCCCAGAGACGTTCCCTTCGACAGCAAATGGCTGCAGTTCTTCTGCTCTATTCACAAACTACTTCCTCAAAGTATGCATACCTTGGTAGGCTTGTCAGACCTAACTGCAAAGACAGATGGGGAAAAAAAGGAAGCTGCCTCCCCGTGAACAAAGAACACAACAACGAAGCCTGCAATTTGCACTGGAGAGGTTCAGTTTGCTTCCTGGACATTTCTGAAATGACTTGCCTTTCTCCTCATTTATTTTAAGCCCTAGGCACTTTTCATACCATGATTTAATCTTCTTTAGCAGCCTGGAAAAATACAAATCAATTAAAGCCTAAAACCTATTGGGTAATCACTTTTTCCTATCTCTTCCCCCAGACAGAGAAGTGCCTGCACTCCATGCCTTTCATCCTTACTAATTTGGCTGCAGTGACTCGTTCAAGGCACAATCACTTTGGATAGCTTATTACGGCTCCTTTCATGACATTCATGGTGTGCATGTCACAGGTTGCTAGGATCAAGAACCAAATCAGTTTTGCTTTCGGGCTCTTGGGGCCACCAGCCAAGGCTGCATCCCTGGAGAACTTGGCAGCCCCGGGAAACCCCAAAAGGGTTGCAAGGAGCTAGGCTCTCAAGGGCAGCTCCCTGAACACTAGTCCTTTTTGTTTTGGAATGGGAACAGGGAAAAGTCTAGCCCAGGGCTCTAGCTGGTGGATGAACCCTAGGAGAGGTTGGGCAACTTTCCAGGCACTTGGTATCTCCCCCTCTCCCACCCCAGCTACAGTTAATCTCATGTCCGGCGTGTTTGTCTCTAAGGACCATGGCTCACCTACTTCCTAGGCGTATGACTTCAGTTTCCTCATCTGCCATGTGGGGATAATGGTGGTACCCAGTTAATAGGGCTGTGGCAAGGGCTTGAGATAATGCATGCCCAGCATTTACATAGGGGGCCTGGCACCAAGTAAGTGCCCTATCCAAGTGACCTGCTGTTATTGGGGGGTGGGGCAAGCCACTCTCCATCAGTCCAGCACCTCACTGAGGGCTGGAGCACAATGCTGTTTCACCCTGCACCACACCCAACCTGCCTTCTGCAAATGTAGCCTCCCTGCCCTTCAGTCCTGACATTCCCAGCTGGCTTCCCTGGGAATTTTTCACTTTAGAAGTGCCCGTATCTAACTGACTATATATTCCATTTATCCTTACTGTCTGCCTCCCACTCTGAAAGATGAGTTCCTCCAGGGAAGGGAATCTTGTCTATTTTGTTCAGTGCTGTCTACTCCCAACACCTTAGGTAGTGTCTGGCACATGATAGGCACTGTAGGATGAATGAATGAACAAGTGAATGAATACATGAAGTGTTTTCCATCCCCTTGGCTTAGAAGCCTTTGATCGTTCTTCCAATGGCTTAGCCTGACACTTGGGACCCCTCGGCCTGACCATGTCCCCTGCCCTCTTCTGCATCTGCTCACAATATTCGCACACCCCGCACACCACCTTGTGGCATCCCCCGCATCACTGCCTACACAGTTTAACCACAGTAGCTTCAATTGCTTCGACTACTGGACATTACCACATTCCAAGCTCACCAGTACACTCCTTAACACCTGTCGTCTCATGTAATGCTCACCCCAAGGCTAGGGGGCTGATGCTATTATTACCTCCGTACCAGTGGTTAAGCGCTTGGCTGCTAACCGAAAGGTCAGCAGTTCAAACCCACCAGTCGCTCCATGGGAGAAAGATGTGGCAATCTGCTTCCGTAAAGATTACAGCCTTGGAAACTCTATGGGGCAGTTCTACTCTGTCCTACAGGCTTGCTATGAGTCGGAATTGGTACAGGTATGGGGTACAGCATGTTAGCACACTGAGGTTCAGACTCTAGACTTCTTAGCCACCACCACCAACCGCAGTTCTGAACATTATGGTGAAAAGGCCTGGCTACAAAGCACACTTCTTCCTGGAAGCCCACCTGTGTGCCTTTCTCTGCGTCTTCTAGGTCTTCAACTCCTGAGTAGTTTGTAAACTTGGGTGAGGTGAGTGAGGCACTCACCTCAGGTGCACGATTTAGGGAGGTGCCAAAAAACTCAGTAATCAAAATAAATCATATTTTAATGCAGCATTTTTTAGAAATAAAAATTAATGCCAGAAAACCTATGATGAATAAAATACCAAAATTTTAAATAGACAGGATCAGTATTATTGATTTTTCCTTTTGCCTCAGGCTCTAATATGGCTCAGCACAGCACTGTAACCCATCCTGTCTTTTAAAATTCTATTTTGTTCTTAGTGGATTTTTATTTTTATTTTTTTAATATTGCTTTAAAATATTATTTGTCTTGATTGCTGAGGAGTTTTGTTTTTTTTGGTGCCCTCTTATATTTTGTGAGGGAGGCCGGGCTCTGGTAAGCCTGACACTGTGGGAGACACAACAGAAAACCACTGCTCCCTTTCTTGCCCCCATGGAAAGAGGGGGCCCAGCCATGGGCATAGCAGCTGCTCCATATGCAGTGGGCCCCTACCCCATCCCCTCCACCACAGCCCAGGCTCCCCTTCCTCACTTGCCCACTTCAGGTGGGGAGCTGAGTGCCGAGGAGGTTGAGCTGGAAGGAGGCCGCTACCCTGCCTCGCCCAGGACTCGCTCACAGTGGAGCTCCAGCTGCCCTGCATCTGCTGGCAAACATAGATGCTATGGCTCCCAAGAGTGGCCTCAGGCCACTGCCACTGAAGCTGGCCCCGTTGTATTTATAGTAGACCCACTCGGGTTTATGGGTGCGATCGTCAGGGTCCCTCCTTGTGCAGCTCCTTTATGACAACCTTGCTGCGATTTGGCTCCCAGCTGTGGCTGTGGCTTCAGGGGCTCGCCTCCAAATCGCTAAAGGGCCTCGTCCCAGCCCTCCCCAAGTTCTCTGATTTACTGCTTCTGTCATTTCGTGGAGGCCATTTTCTGGTCTGTTCTTGCATTTCCTTTCATACCTCTGATGCCATCCCCTCTTGCCATAGAGACCGTCACTCTGGCTCCAGCCCTGCTCAGGGCTCAGGATGCTGAGGGAGACACAGCAGAAAGAAATGACTCTGGCTTTATCCTGTTCTCAATCCTTTCCACCTGGGACCTGCCTGGAAACCTGGACTGTGTCCTTCCCCACCCCTGACCTTGCCAAGTATTCTGGCCCCTTTCCCCTGCCCACTTGGACTGCTCACACGGCACAGGCCGGCACATTCAAACCATGACTCCTTTTGTGCTGGGGTCTTTTGTTGGTGGAGGGGTGACCCGATGTGGCAGTAGTGAGGACGCTGGTCTAGATGTCAGGAAACCTGGGAGCTAGGGTGTCTCCAGCACAAACTCGCTGTGACACCCTGGACAAGCCCTCTCTGGGCCTCAGTTTCCCCCCAGAAGTTAAAGGGAGTTGATCTACTGAGGTCCCTTCCAGCTCTAATCCATAGATCTATGATCTGGAGCATTTTGCATGCGCTCAATAGAATTGTGCCGTTGGGGAGGGCAGAGCCCACAGCTTTTTCTTCGCCTCTGCTCACAGTGGGGGTGCCAGACACATTGTGGCCTGAGTCCCACCAGGGACTGTGTGTAAGGGATGAACACAGAGTACTCCCCACAGCCTTAATATTACTAATCAGGACCCTAATTGCAATTAACATGGGAGGCCATGAGTGAGTCAACTGGCACTTAACCCCTGCCCTGGGATTCAGCAAACATGAGATCAGTGTTCCTGACCTGCCCTAAGCACAGAGCAGGGAGATTCAAATCTGAAACAAGACAACCAAGTGCTGACTCTTCCCTCTGCCCACTCAGCCCGCTGGAGAAGAATAGATTTCCCCACCAGTTGCAGAGTGACAGATGTTTTTTATAATTCGGTCCAAACCGATATTTTGCTGGTTTTACATCCTGTGGCACATTCCTTTTTCCTAGATTTTGCTGACACCATGAGGAGGCATCGGCGGCTGCCCTGAACGTGTGAGTGTGTGTGTGTGAGCATGTGTGTATGTGTGTGTGTAGATTCCCAATCTGGAGAAACTGAGGAACCCAGAGAGAAACTATTTGTCCACAGCTGAGGAAAGGAAGTCACATTTCATGGCACACATGTGTCCTCTGAGGGTAAATGGATGAGGGTCAGGGCTCAACTCTGTTGTGGATAACCTGTGGGATCTTGAGCAAGTGGTGTGGCTTCCCAACGCCTCATTTCCTTCTCTGCAAAATGGGGGTGAAAACAGTACCTGTCCCTCAGGGTTGTGGGGAGACGCTGAGCACAGGGCTCCGTGGAGAGGGGCTGTCGTCATCCTCCTCTCTGACCCCAGAGCTACATCGCACACTGGCCCCTGGGATCTCATTTTTCCCTCTCTCTTTCCCCAGAAATTCCTGCCGTCTCATCAGTGACCCCCGAGGAAGACAATGAATGAGGTGAAAGAATCCCTTCGAAACATCGAGCAGACATACAAGCTCTTCCAGCAGCAGCAGTTCACGTTCATCGCTGCTCTGGAGCACTGCAGAGAAAATGCCCATGACAAGATCCGGCCCATCGCCAGCATAGGACAGGTGGTGCCTCCCAGGCGGGCTGGGGCTGGGGGACACAGGACCTGCCCGACCCTAAGAATCCAAGCTCACCCCCCTTTGCTTGAAAGCTGAGAATCGGAGGCCTAGAGAGGGTGTACTGGTTTCCTGGGGCTGCCGTTACTAAGTATTACTAAATGGGTGGCTTTAAATAACAAAAATTTATCGTCTCACAGTTCTGGAGGCTGGTAGTCCAAATTCAGGGTTTCAGTATGGCCATGTTCTCTCCAAAAGCTGGAGGGGGATATCCTTTCTTAGCTCTTCCAGCTTCTCGTAGCCCCAGGCATTCCTTGGCTTGCGGCTACAGCATAACTTCCTAATAACGTGGCTGTTTTCCCTCTCTCTGTGTCTCTTCTATTTTATAAGGACACCACTCAGATGGGATTAGGACCCACGGAGCCCAGGTGGCACGGTGGTTAAGAGCTTGGCTGCTAACCAAAAGATTGGCAGTTTGAATCCACCAGCTGCTCCCTGGAAATCCTATGGGGGCAGTTCTACTCTGTCCTATAGGGTTGCTATGAGTTGGAATTGACTTGATGGCAATGGGTCTTCTCCAGTATGACCTCACGTTAACATAACTGATAACATCTTCAAAGACCCCATTTCCAAACAAGGTCATCTTCACAGGTACCACTTCAATATAAACTTTGGGGGCCACAAGTCAATCTATAACAGAGGGGAGTAAGCTGATGCCAGAATCAGGACTCAGATATTGACTGATGGGATAATTCATTCATTTATTCATCCCCCCACCAAATATTTGGGTGAATAACATAGTGGTTAAAAATATAGGCTCAAGAGTCAGACTGCCAGGTTTTAAATCCTGGCTCTACCATACGCTACCTCTGTGACCTTGGCCAGTGAGTTCACCTCTCAAAGCCTTGGTTTCTTCATATGTAAAATGAGAATAGTAGCCCAACACCTTGTCAGGTTGTTATGCGGATTCACTGAATTCACCCACAGGAAACACTCAGCCCTGGGGTGGCTCTTACTAAGCACTCAACCAGCGTCCAGCGCGTTATGTGCCAAGTCCTGGGCTAAATACTGGGGATATATTGGTGACCAGACAGACAGGGTCTCTGTCATCAGATTCCACTGCAGTTTGAGAAACTAATGCCAAGCATCTTATTTTATTTAACCCACATCCCTTTGGGAACAGACTGCTGTCCAAGTTTGCTCTGGGGGACTGAACAAGCCTCCCAGTTACTGGTGACAGGCTTGAGCGACAGTGCAGTTAGGAACACACACATAAGCCAATCCTCAGACTGAAAAGACTCCTGCCTGCGGAGGAGTCTGCTTGTCAGGATAACTGTTCAAAGGGGTGAGAGGGGATGGGAGGATGGTGCTCAGAACCACTTAGGAGAAACCCTCACAGGGCTGCAGAGAACCAGTGGGGGTGCGGGGAAGGAGACAGCCCTGCCTGCAGCAGCCTTAAAATATTAAATGTAGAGACAAGTTGAAAGAATAGTACAACAAACACCCACATAATCCTTACCTGGATGCACCAGTTTTTTAACATTTAGCCACACTTGTGCATTCTGTCTCTCCCTCTCTCCCCTAATACACACACACACACACACACACACACACACCCCTTCTCCCACCCACCCACCCACCCACACACACACACACACACACACACACACACACACACCCCTTCTCCCACCCCCAATTTGCAAGTAAATTTGCTAAATCCTTTTTAGGATCCCCAGAAGCTCAGACTTCCAAGGGCACCCAACAGTGGTGAGGAAGGAGCACTTGAGATCCCATCCCCCCAGTCCCGGCCCCCTCAGAATCTCCATCAGTGCTGTGTGACTCCAGCCCACTCCGTCACAGAAGGGAGTGGTCTTCTTGCCTTAGATTCAAAAGGCTTTGGTTGACTGTCCCTCTGAAGTGTTGACTCTCAGCCCTCACCTTTCCCTCCCTGAGAGTTCAGCTGGCTCAGGTAGCCACCAGTTACCTGCATACACACCAGGTAACCACAAGCCTCTGCTGCCCTGTTGTGGTTACACTGTGGTGCGGGCTTCTCCCACTGGCCCCTGCAGGTCCCCATGCACTTGCCAGTGGTGTGTATGAGATGCTCAATGGATGTCAAAAGCCCTCTTCCTGCTTACAGAGCCACTGTGTGCCTGGCAATACTTGGGAAGGAACCTCTTCAGACAATTTGGGAAAGTTATTTCTTAATAACAAAAAGGCAACTGGTTGCAGCAGGAAAACCCTGGTTTAGACTTAGGACTTTTTAGGTGCTGGAGGAGGCAGGTAACACCTCCCCTTCCATCAGATCATGGAGAATAGGAGAAATATTTGACTGTGAAATGGTTAATCCTGCCAGGACCATAGCCATTTCCTCCCCAGCACAAAGTCAGGCCTCGCACCCTTGTCCGACCTCAGATACAAAGTCACTGTGGGATCCCAGGTAATTCTGGATGCAGCCCAATCCAGGAAGGATCCCCAGCTCTATTTCGAGAAGAGTTGAAAGTATAACAGACCGATCAATAGTCTCAGTTAGCTCCTTTTGTGACTTAAGGAAGGTTTCCCGACTGCAACATCTCAGAAATAGTCACATGAGAGTTTTAAAGTTTTATTTTGAAATTTAAGAGCTCTTGATCCTTCTAGAGTAGATTTTTGTCTGTGGTGTGAAGGAGAAATCAAATTTTATTTTTCCCAGACGGATAATCATTTCTCTCCAGTTCTGCTTATTGACTTGTCCTTCCTTTGTCTACCTTGGAAACCCAGTACAGCTAAACCCCAGTGGGTTCTAGTTCCTTCTCTTTCCTCCTAAGTCTGGTGGCACAACCCAGTAGTTCTCAAAGTGGGCCCTCTGAACACGGGAAATCAGGGGTGGAAAGGAGGAATGTGCTGTTACAGTATAGGGAGAGCAATTAGGGTCACAACAATGTATGTATAAATTTTTGTATAAGAGACTAACTTGAACTGTAAACTTTCACTTAAAGTACAATAAAATTTTAAAAAAAAAGAAAGTTATAATTTAGGATTATTTCTAAAAAATACACTGAATGAAGAATAAAAGAAAAAAAAGTGGGTCCTCTGAGTGGGGCTATGTTGAAAAGTCTGGGGACCAGCCCCCTTTTGCTTTAGCTGTCAGCTTGGGTGGCATGGGGACTGGTGAGGACTAAGAGCTCTGAGCCAGAGCCAGGGGTTGAAATCCAGCATAGCCACTCACTGTGGTGCCCTGTTGTTGTTGTGTGCTGTCGAGTCGATTCCGACTCCTAGTGACCCTATAGGACAGAGTAGAACTGCCCCACAGGGTTTCCAAGGAGTGGCTGGTGGATTCCAACTGCCGACCTTTCGGTTAGCAGCCTGAGCTCTTAACCACTGTGCCACCAGGGCTCCACTGGGCAGGTTTTTCACCTGAGCCTCAGGTTATTCATCTTTTAAAATGAAGATAAAAAAGGTGCCCAGCACATAAGAGTTTAGGTGAGGATTAAGGGAGAGCAGTCCTGTAAAGCATTTCGCATAGTGCCTAGGACACTTGATGATGTTAGCTGTACGTTACAATGCTTGAATGTGACCGGCATCTCTCCCAGAGCATATCGAGTCATGCCGTGAATCTGTGAGTGTGGGAGGGTACGGGGGGGTGCTCCTGGGTGTTTGCCCATAAATGAGCGGGGACCCTGTGGGTGCTGCCCCCGCTCACATCATGTGCCTTTGCAGGTGCAGAGCTACATGGAGCACTACTGCAACAACTCCACGGACCGGCGGATTCTGCTCATGTTCCTGGACATCTGTACAGAGCTGAGCAAGCTCTGCCAGCACTTCGAAGCTCTGCACTCGGGCACCCCAGTCACCGACAGCCTCCTAGAAAAATGCAAAACCCTTGTTAGCCAAAGCAGTGACTTAAGCAGCCTCAGAGCCAAGTAAGTCCCTCTGGTCCTGCTGTTGAGGCTCCAGCATGTGTATGTGGTGGTGGTGGGGGTGAGGGGGGATGCAGGTAGGGGACAAGGGGGTCCTGGAGGAAGGAGCAGGCTTTTAGGGGTTCAGATGACAGCATAGTCTGAACTGATTCTCTCCTGTGTTGCTGGAGAGCAGGTTGCTAATGTTCCCATTTTCCCTACATGGGAAGTCCTAGTCCCTGTTAATTTATTGGGATGACTCTGGCTCAACCAAACATTTGATTTAAGGATATGAAGGATTCTGAGGCTGTAGATGCAACAGGACACACAGTGTCTCACAGAAGTTGGCACCAGGCAAAGGGAAAAGGGGTTCTAGAGCAGTTGTTCCCAGAAACCCACAAATATCCTCACTGATGGGCAAAGAAGTGAGAAAGAAAAAGACAGTGTCCGTGAAGGTAGACCAGATTCTGTCTGTCCTTCCTCTTTAGTGTTGAAATGACCTTTCTTTTAGGAAATAACTACCATTCAAGTTATGCAGACTTTTGGTAATGCACCTTCTTGGCAAAATGAAAAACTGGCAATCCTAAGTCAGTTACCTGATTTTTTTGTTTTAATCTTTTAAACTTGTGAGTCTAAGTCTAGAACCAGTGTGGACAGTGGACAGGAAGCAGCCTACCCATGTGTCAGCCTGCTGACCTTGTCCTTATAGACCCATTTTCCCAAGATATTTGGGAGATGGAATCCCCATATCCTGCCCATCTGCCCAAAGTGCTCATAATTTCAATGTTTTTTTTAATGTCCTCACATCAGTTTGAGTCTTTCATTAGCCCCAGCAAACTGCCATTCTAATTTTTCCCAAGCACCCATGTGCCAGGCATTGTGCAGGATGCCAGGGATCATTGGGAATGGACAGACTAGGATAGGGCTCCCTGGGGCATCTTGGAAAGACCAGCAGTTAGATGCTTTAGCCTTACGGTGTCAAACGAATGACCGCAAGCAGAATATGCACTTCTGGAGCCCACATCCCATGGGCATCAGCCTCTGTAGGTTCCCCAGTTGACACCTGTGAAACCCACAACACAATGTACCAATTCTCAAGGAAGCTCTTTAGATGCCAGGGTAAGAAACATCAAAGGGATTACACAGCATATTTAGAAAGGATCACAGCAGGTTTCAACAGCCCCTAATCCAGGTTTCTAAAAACCCCAGGTCAGTGGTTGTCAACTTCTGCTTTTCATACCATAATTACCTGGGCTCTTGGCCCCTGAACCTACTGCACTAGAAGCCTCGGGAATAGAGAGCCTCAGCATGGTGTGCAGAGTTTTAAAACCTCCCAAGGTGATTCTGATGTGCAGTCAGGACCAGAAGCCCGTGCCTGAAGTCTGTAAGTTGCTTTACACTCGGTAGCAAGTTCCTGGAGTCGCGTGCTCATCTGGTCCTCTCTTACTGTGCTGCAGATATCCTCACGATGTGGTGAACCACCTCAGCTGCGATGAGGCCAGGAACCACTACGGAGGTGTGGTCAGTCTTATCCCTATAGTCTTAGACTTAATGAAAGAATGGATCGCCCACTCGGAGAAGCTGCCACGCAAAGTGCTGCAGCACGTGAGTGTCCCCCTGGCAAGCACCAAATGCAGCATGGGAGCCACCTGTCCTCACCAGACCACAGACACCCAGACTCCGTTAAAAACAAACAAACATAGGAAACTTCCAAAAACCAGCCTCAAATCTAGTGTGAAAGATAAAGCATGCTTAAAACCTTCCTGGAGACCACCTGGTGGGAAACTGTAAATCAAAGCCAGTGACCTCTTGGGTATGGTGGGGGAGCTTTGTTATTTAATTTGGTTTCCACTGGCTGATCCATTTTCACTGGTACTATAGTCCCTGCCACATTATTAACCCCAAGAGGGGCTGGCAAATATATTATTGAGAATCTCTCTCCCTCTCTTGCTTTAACTTGCTTCTAACTTTTCCTTGCCTCTAAGTGTCAGGCTCTGTGCTGATGGAAGAGGATCCCACTCACACAAGTTGCCAGAACTGTGTGTTGTTGGTAGAGGGTGTCCGAGGAAGGCTGGTGAAGAGGAAGGGCAGGGACCTGCCCCACCCAGGTCCTCTCTGAGCCGCTGCCCTGCCCTCTGCCAGGCCTGCCCAGGTTGTGGGCTCCAGTTGTCCACCTTGAGTGGTCAGGCTGGAGGAGACTGCAAGACTTCTGTCTCCTACCATCCCACCACTCTGGCAACACACAGCCTCTCTCAGCAAAACGGGTGCTCCCACCTCACAGGGTTGTTGTGAGGATTGGCATGTTGAACTTCCTAAGTATGTTTGGGTCTCTGGACCAAAGCCACAAGGGGAATAAACCCACCTTTCCCTCTCCTTTACTTAAGAGAAGGAGATGTATGATAGAAGTCAGAAGAATTCTGAGTTTGTGGCTCTTGTACGAAGACGATTACCTGGTTATCCCAACATAATTGAGGCCCAAACATTGTAAAATGTGTCACTAGCTGCAGAGCTTGCCAGAAGTGCTGTCTGACTGTTGGTTTTTCCCTTCACAGGGGACAACTTAGCTTCTGTATTCTTTCTTCCTCGGGGGGAGAAAGTCAAGAATAAAGTGTTCTACCACCTCTCTGCCTAGCTTGATTTCCTGGGATTTATCCCTTAAAGAAAACCTACATTTATCCTAAGACATCAGAGGCCATCAGGCTATAGCCACACAAGCAAAACCACCAGCAAAGAGAGACACTGCTATAGACAGATATATAAACCCAAACAAAACCAAACCCATTGCCGCTGAGTCAGTTCTGACTCATAGTGACCCTATAGGACAGTAGAACTGCCCCATAGGGTTTCCAAGGAGCAGCTGGTAGATTCCAACTGCTGACCACCAGGGCCCCAGATAGAGAGATACCATCTCCAGAAAGGGTTTGTTTCCAAGAGGTTCGTGCCAAAGATCCATAGAAGGCCAGCATTTAAACATTTCTCCTAAGGTGGCAAGTAACTCCTTGTGTAATAAGAGACAAAATCCAAATTTTCCAAATTAAAAACTGCCACCTCCATGTCTTTGTCTCAATGGTCTGGGAGGAACTTGCCTCTGCCATTAAAATGGCACAGCAATACTGATTTCAAGAGCAACCAGGCAGAGGCAATCAGTGGAAAATCAGCTTGCACACAGAGTGCTTTATCACTGGTCCTTTCCCAGTACTTCCCCAAGCTGAGAGGTCTTAAGGCCAGGGTGGATCTAACTTGCTTAGAGGTAGTTTCCTGCTTCTTTCCAAACACTTGAACAGCGTATGTAAGGTGGTATCTAGTAGCTGCACTTTTTCCCCTTGGCACATTCACAAAATGCAACGAGCAAGACTCAGGGTTGTTAAAACCTTGGCAGCTTAAATGTCAGTGGGGTTTCATCCAAAGGACAGTATTAAAACCAACACGACAAACCCCTAGAAATTCAAACATGCACAGAAGGCAAATGTGGTGGCAGTGCAGAACCAAGCAGCCTGCCTGGTTTTAAGGGTTTCTCTGATAGAGACGACTCAAGTCACTTCCTCCCATACCACCATGCCACCATTTAGGAAAGGGCATGAATTCGAGGCAGATAAAGGTAGGAGTTGTGGCTGTTTACCAGATGATTTGCCAAAACAAAAAGGTCTTGGAGAGACTAAAGCCAGAAGCCACCACCCAAGTTCACCAATCCAGACCCCTGGGTTTTACACCTTTGGACTAGTCCCCCACTTTTGCCTGTAAGCTCCCAAAGCCCTGAGTCATTTCATGCCAACACAGCAGAGTAGTGCAAAACAATAAATTTTTATTTGTTCACAGTTAAACACAAGCAACTGCCTTGACATTTTAGAACATTCTAAGAAGGACAGCAAACCCTTTTGATTCCAATTCCCATTCACTAAGATTGTACCGTTTTCCGTTGCAGTTCGTATCTATGGCATCTGACATGGATTGTTTGACATGCTTTTAAGATCAAGGTGGGCAAGTTTAAACCTTTTAACAAGAGATGACTTTCTCAATTTAACTAAAAGCAGTCAGTTTTTAAAAATCTGTGTTCTTTTCATTGATGGGATCCCTTTAAACTGCAAGTTAGCTACATATGGTTGATCCATGATTGAGTTATAAAACTAAATTATGTCTTAGCAAAATCTGTTCCTCCGTAATATATTTGTGGTCCGTAAGTCTTCTGAAAAGTGATCACTGATTCTTCCTAATGCAAAATGCCTGGCTGCCTCTTTGATAAGCCAAAATATTTGCTACATAGAGCAGCACCGTACCCTCCTATCCAAACACTGTATCAGATGGGGAAAGGGAGGGGAGGGGTTGGTCTGTGGGTTGTCAAAACTCTCAGGGGTCTCCTCTAAACAATCTATTCCAATGGTTAAACCAGCCTATTTATCCCAGAGAGTGGCTGAGTATGTGACACAGCGCATTCTGCTACGATCCACTGGGAAGTGGCGAAGAAAGCTTCTCTGCCTTCATTAACTCGTTCCAAGGCCAAGAGCGGTCGTGGGTGTAGGTGCTCAACTATCCCAGTCAGGTTTCCCTTGTAGCTACAGCTACTCTTCTTTCAGGTTAACATGTACAGACTGCAGGTCAGTATGGAAAAGATGGAAACACCACTCCCCCTGGGCACATCAGTGAGGCAGTGAACAGGGAAATGAGCCACATTGGGACACAGGGCACAGCAGCAGCCTAGAGGCCAGTCCCCACCTAAACCTGTTCTTTTACCTATAGAGAGAAGCTTAATGAAGTGCAATCAATTACTTGACAGTGTTTTGGGTTGGTGCGGTATGTGTCACAGAACTCTGGATGTAAACAGATACACAGACATCTTCAGACTGCATGCGTTTCTCAGTACTCACTGCAGGTCAATTTTAAAGCATGTACCCTGAAGAGTGAACACAGCCGAGTCAGGTGTGCTGACTTAGATCATTCCACAAAGGGCAGCTTTCTTCCCCAAGTGAGGCATACTCTCCTGGGTGGGCCCGTGCTTCTTCCCAGGCGTACTGTATGAAGAGAGGGCTGGCCTCTCTGGGAGTCTCCTCAAAAGGTAGGAGGCACCCCACCTCTACTGCAGTTCCTGGACTGAGCCTTCACTCTAACCCTCTTAAACCTATTCACACTGTCAGCCTGTACCACCTCTTAGTGCTCTCAGAAAATTTTTATACCTTCACGTAGTACTTTCGTTTGTTCCTCGGTTCTTCCTTTCTGGCTTCAAGTGGTATGTTCTAGTATTTGGTGAAAATTCACATTGGC
Source organism: Dugong dugon (assembly GCA_030035585.1). NCBI lineage: Eukaryota > Metazoa > Chordata > Mammalia > Sirenia > Dugongidae > Dugong > Dugong dugon. The sequence continues at coordinate 77,610,061 of CM057471.1, forward strand.
TAGTTGTAGCACATTTCAGTTACATCTTCTACACAGAAACACATACCCAATTTTAACTAATAGTCTGAACCTCTGTGGCATACCTCACAGAGATCCTTTTATCCCCATAATAATTTTATTCATCCTTCTATAAACAATTGCTAGAGTTTTCTTTCTTGACAAAAACCGCATGTGGTGTTGTCAGTGGGGGTGGCCTAGAGTCTGGGGTTTTGTTTCCTGCTGTCCTTGTCATGCACAGTGATTTGCTGGCATGGTGGGCTAATTTTTTCTGTCAGTGGTTTCCAGAACCTCTTCTTGGATTGTAACAGCTTACATTTTAAGAATAGTTTGGACTATTTCCCCCTAACACATCACATATACTCTGGCTCACAAAGAAGCTTATTATTTCTTTTTCCACTCATAGAACCACATAAGAACCTTCTCCAGCTTATTCCCAAAGGTTAGGCAGTTTTCTCTCCTAAACAAGTGTTGTCAACACGCCTACAGAGGTCACTGTATACCCACCTGCTTTAATAAGGCTGGTTTCTAGTATTTATTTATCTTTTAAAACCTCTTGATCCAAAAAATACCTTATCTCCTACCTTTGGTTTTAAGTCAGTTTTCTTATTCATGACCAGAATCTCTCTTCAATCCCATTATAACCTTTTTTATAGTCTTTATGGCAGAACCTTGTCAGAAGCTTTATTATAGTCTATAAAAGTTATACCTGATAGAGATCCATGTGCTCATTTACTGGTCGTGGAATCAGAACTCACTTTCTCTATGGAGACCATGCTATCATGTTCCTATTCGCCCTCGCTTCCCACCCCCACCCCCAATCCCAAAATAATATTGTAGTGCTCCTTTTTCAATAAATTTTGTGCTGGACAAGCAGCAGACTCCACTCTTCTCAGGGTCTGTGCTGACCCTGGTTAGTGTTAGGGTGGGAATCAGAGTAGGTTATGCACACTGGCCAAACAACTCTCAGATGGTTAAGTCTGCTCGTGGTGATTTTGGGGTGGAGGCTATCCAATTCCAACACGTATGAATACCATACTGCTTAATCAGATTCAAGACAGGATCTGTGCTAATTGTTCTAATACCTCTGCCCTGCCTCTTCCCAGTCCTGAACTCTCAGAAGTTCGGCTAACATCACCTTTCCATCCTTAACAATACCTGCTGTAGCATGATCAAGTGATCCACTGATTCTTGGCAGGTTTATCACTTTCAAGACAAATCAAAACAAAACCTTACTATTGAGTCCTTCACCACATAAAGCCCAAATTTTTAGGTTGACTAGCTTCAACATGACTCCAGGTGTAAACTCCCCAACCTCAGCTGAATAAAACCCATGGATTCCTAGAACTCAAAGGAACTTGAGGTGGAGATAACCTAGGTCTTAAAGCTGAGCAGACAGATGCCTAGGCTGAAGGCACACGCCAAGGTCTTAAAGCACAGAGCCCTGCCAAGAGGCTTCCAGCCTAGCCCCCACTCCATCTTACTGTGCTGCCTCCCTTCTTCCTTATTATCTTTACAGTCTGCCCACTTGAAAAATTATTTTTTTTCTTACATTGGCCTCCTTTCCTTGCCAGTTAGTCAGGGGAAAAGTTTGACTTAGTGCCTAGTATCTTTGTTCTGTGGCACATGTCTCTTGTGCCTGGGGATGGAGAAAGCATTTAAAGCCAGCTTCAACAGTTATCCTGTAACATTTTTTCTTTCTGAATTTGTTCGTGTTCTTCTTTTCTAAAACTGAACTAGAAAGCTACACATATTGGATTTTAAGCTTTCCTTTGGACAAAGTTGAATTAAACATGTGGCGTTGTTACTACTTCACACTGGGCCATCTAGTGGTAGTTCCTGGCCCTGTGCTGGGCTGACAGAAGCCGGGTACATTCCCTCCCATAGGCTGGGAATCACTCAGTCACACCCAAAAATCCAGCCCCAGAAGGTCTGCCAGTATAGGCATGGTGATATGGAGTCCCTAGTTGTCTAGCTCCCTTTGGTTAGGGATCCGAGAATATTTATTGCCACACTTTAAAAAAAAAAAAAAAAGACTTTTACCCTCACATGCTGGAAGCGTCTGTATGCAGTAAAATTTCGTACCATTACAAGTTGTCTTTGACCTCTTCATGGCTGACCCCTTCTATTCTTTTTACTGGAAGAACAGAAAAAGGAAAACCCAGTTCACTAGCTCTTCTCTGTCAAGTCTCTTCTTACCTCAGCTGGAATACCAGGCAACAATTCTTAGGCTTCTAGCATTTATTTCAGGAGCATTTGTTGGATTTGGGTTCTCTGCCATCAGTGTTCTGACTGGTGTCTCCTCTCCTGAGCGTGTGTGGGAACCCCAGTGGGCACACAGCAGTCAGCCTTTGTCAGCATTTTCCCAGACTTCCCTTTAAAATGCTCTGCCATTACTAACACATGGGAGTTTAACAGCAATAAGCTCCCTGGATAGTAGGCCCCTGAAAGTTTGAATTGGTGCGAAAAAGCTGTTACCTTTTTGGTGGCTTAGAACCTACTATAGTGAGGCAACTCTAACAGCCTGAGAAACAATGGTCACATAAAACACTGAAGAAATTCTTTGGAACTTCCGAGCCTTTCTGCTGCAGTGTTAGCCAAGAAGCTGACATACACAAGAGGCGAGTATGAACACAAAGGGAGGGAAACAGAGACGAGTTTAGCCAAAAGGCTCAGCTAGCACAAGACCTGCTCGGAGATGCAGTTACTCTTACACAAGTGTTTCCAGGGTAACTTTTCAATTACCACTCCCTCCCTCCTGCAGAGAGCAGGTTTCATCCACCTATACTGCCAGCTGGTCAGAACAGTACCAGCTTTCAAGCAAACACCAAATAAATAAGAGGTAGTGGGGGCAGGGAGAACAGAGCTTTCCCAAAGGGTAAGTAAATATGGTCTCCACAGTGCCAGCTCTGGATCTGTGAAACAGCAGACATCTGTTCACACAGAGCTTTCTAGGAAGCTTATCAGAACCGCCAAAAGAACGTAAGGGTGAATAAACCATTGTTTTTCTAGATGTGCTGCTTTAGATGCTGAACTTCAGAACCAAAAAGCAGTGGAAAAGTCTCATGCAAAAGCTTTCATGGGAAGATCAGCTTTGTAGACTACCTCCGGGAAAGGAACAAAACCAGGCTTACCTGCAATACCACCAACTACCTGGTCTAACCGAGAGCCAACCAAGTTATCTGAGCTTCAGGAAAGCAGAAAGTGGTGTGTTAGACTCAAAGACTAAATTTGGCCTCATATTGCACAGGTTCAAAGGATGCAACCATCTGGGGGAAAAGGAAGGAGTTAAAGCTACTGAGGAATGCAAACTGGCCCTTGGATTAGTACACTGCTAGGTATAAAAGAGAGGTTTGAGGGTGGGTCAAGGGAAAGGTTAAGAGGCATTTCAATGCCAGATCCAAAAAACGTTCTGCATTCAGTCAATTGTCAAAAGGACCCCCATCTCATTTCCACTGCATGAGCTAGCCACTCAGACCCTGGAAATAGGAAAGCTTTGAAACGTGCATTCACACTTCCTGTTCTATGCCAACATATGAAAGTTAACACTGATCGACCATCATCCTTAGCTGTGTTCATGATGAGTCTCATTATAGTCCATGATATGAAGCTGTCCAACACTGTCCAGGTTTGGGGGAGATGGGTGCGGGCCATCTACGTTCAGGGGAGTCTTGGCTTCCACGCCTGAGTCTTTGCCCAGTTCCGTCTTTAGGGTCTCTGAAAGGCTACTGATGGTCATGCCGTCCTCATCACACTGGCTCTCACTCTTATTACGAAATAACTCTCGAGCCTTCATGCCCAGAAAGCTTTTTGAACTGGGAAGTGAGCCAACAGTCATAGGGATGCTGGTAGAGGGCTCTCCCGTGGCAGTTTCCCACCGAATGCTGAATGGGCCTGCCCTCTGGTTTGGAGGTTTCTCTGGAGTAGAAATCTCACTGCTGCTGCTGCTGCTTCCTCCGCCTCCTCTACTTCCACTACTGCCAGGTCTGGTGATCTTGGTCTCACCGTTGTGGCCGTATGTCTCTTCATTGTGCCCTACTACTGAATCTGAGCAGCCATCATTACAACAGTCAAGCCTGTAGGAAATCCAGGGAGGAAAAAATGCATTGGAGATTACAGCATCCATGTCTGCAGGGCATGCAGTCACACTGACACTTGCTCACCCTGACACTGAACTCTGCTAGCCCACTCCGTATTTTAGAGTAGAGGAATCAAGCATGAGCTCTCATCCAGAGAAATGTAAGTCACAAAGAGGGAAACTGAATGGCAATCTTAAATATGAATGTTTCTTGGAACCATATCAAGTGATTCAGAGCCACGGAAAAAGAACAAGGAAAGATGACTAGGCATTTTGAGAAAAGGTAAGTTAGGTATGGCCTCTGAAATGAAGTGTGCTGAGCGCTGAAGCCTTGTATTATCGAGTTATGATTGCTTCTAACACCCACGTGATGCAGGCCTTGTGCTGTTAGTGGCAGCTTAATCACAAGGTCATGGACACCAACTCCTTGTTCCTACCTTTCTTCTGCTGCTTCAGCTGCTTCTGTTTTTTCTTCTTCAAGTTTTTTCAGAAGGCCATCTTTCTCCAACCTGCCATATAAATCTAAGATCTCCAATTCAAATACTTGGGTAATCCTTTTCTGAGCCTCATACCTGCTCTCTGCAGCCTTCAGCTGTTCTCTGCAAGATAAAGACCACCCCAAAATATGAGAAGTTCACTTAATGAGAACACACCTCACTGCCCAAACCTTTCCTGATCAAAGTTACCTTGCCTGGAGTTTGACATCCTCTAGGTACTTCTTCTGTTCCAAAAGAAGGTGGTCTTTCTTGGCCAGATGAGATTCCAGTTCCAAAATCCGTTTCTGAGAGGCATCGAGTCTCTGAGTCTGCTGGAGAACGTGACTTCTATTTTTTTCTAGTTCTTTCCGATAAGCAGCTTTCATCATTTCTACTTCCTAAACAAGGGGCTTGGAGTTAGTGCTTCTAGAAAATGAACAATGCCATAACCATTTTGAAAAATCAATGTAATAAACATTGAGAGGGCACTTTAATATACTGCTGGTGGTAATATAAACTAGTATATTTTTCTGTAAAAGAAGCTGGCAGTAAGTATTAACCTAGTATCCCTTTCTTGAAATCTAGCCCTAAGGAAATCATCTGAAACATCAATAGACATTTTGGCACAAAAATAATCATTAAAGCATATTTAAAGAGCAAAAAATTGGAAATACCATCAAGTCTAATGTCAGAGAAATAGTTAAGTAAATAAAGTATGTCTTATAAGTATTTTAAAATGGTGTATCAGTAAAAAGATAAAAAAGCAAACTACAAAACTGTGAGAACAGTATGATCAACTATGCAAACACATACATTCACAAAACACCAAATGCAAACATGTCAATATTCACAGCTATAATTTCAATACTGCACAATTGCAGGTGATCTTCTGTTGTTGTTGTTTTCACTCCCTCTCCTAACATTAGCTAAGGTAAAGCTAGAAAATACAACATGAAGAAGCAGATTTGCTCAAGCAAAGCAGCATTTGGAGACAAGTACCCTGACAAAGTGTGTCAACTATGCCACGCAGGTGGCCTGTCTGCTGACAGAACGGAACAGCCTAAAACGCAAAGGAAGCATACACAAATGCACAGAAAAAAGGCAGAAAGGATACTTCCCTAACAAGCACGTTACACTTTTTTTTTTTAAAAAGATAACCACAATTAAAAAATTAATTTAAAAAAGTCTAAGTAAAAAAGATATATAAAATAATAACAGTAATTACAGTAAAGATAAAAAGCCATAAGGACAAGGAGACAAACTTACACAAAGGTGCCTCCTGCCTTGAAGATGACTAGTAAACTCAACGCTTGTAGGGACAGAATGCAGTAGACTTAAGCTCAGAACTGGGGATCAGATACTGTGGCCATTCCAGCTGTGCCAAATAGCTCTAGACTTAAGCAAGGTTTAGATGACCAAATCTGACCTTTGTTGTAAATAGTGGCAGTTACTTCTGGATAATCAAGTGAGCTGCTGAACTAGGAAAGTTCTTCACTTTCACTAATTTTCCCAACCATCTTATGAAGTGGTACAAACAATCCCTACCAGCCGTTCCTATCTGACGCTCAGATATCTATTCCTGCACACGTGACTAAACAAGAGTAACCTTAGCCCTAGTTCCAGGGGCAAATCCTGACTAGCTCCAGGCAATGACTGGGTTAGGGATGGGCACAAGCCTCAAAGCTGGCCATTGACAGGATTTTTGGGAAAGGTATCCTTGCTGATGGAGAATCATAGGAAGAGACATTCTCTTCTTTTGCAAGGCACTGTTGTGTCTACTTGTGATGCCTGCAACTGTGGCAGACACTTTGCAATGATGAGAGGAGCTAGCTTGAGGACAAAACCAACACGGTAAGTAAGGCAGTGCAGAAAAATGGAATGAGCCTGGGTCCTTGATGATGACCCCAAATTGCTGACTTAGCCAACCTGGAACTCACCTGCCTGAGGCCTTCTCATAAAACAACTTAAAATAACGTTGTTGTTAGGTACCGTCAAGTTGTTTCCAACTCATAGCGACCCTATGTACAACAGAACAAAACACTGCCGGGTCCTGCACCATCCTCACATCCTTGCTGTTTGAGCCCACTGTTGCAGCCACTGTGTCAATCCATCTCATTGAGGGTCTTTCTCTTTTTTGCTGACCCTCCACTTTACCAAGCATGAGGTCCTTCTCCAGGGACTGGTCCCTCCTGATAACATGTCCGAAGTACGTGAGTCAAAGTCTTGCCATCTTCACTTCTAAGGAACACTCTGACTGTACTTCTTCCAAGACAGACTTGTTTGTTCTTCTGGCAGTCCATGGTGTATTCAATATTCTTCACTAACACCATAATTCAAAGTGTCAATTCTTCTTTGGTCTTTCTTATTCATTGTCCAGCTTTCTCATGCATATGAGGCAACTGAAAACACCAAGCCTTGGGTCAGGCGCACCTTAGTCCTTCAAGTGACATCTTTGCTTCTCAACACTTTAAAGAGGCCTTTTGCAGTAGATTTGCCCAACGCAATACGGCATTTGATTTCTTGACTGCTGCTTCCATGGGCGTTGACTGTGGATCCAAGTAAAATGAAATACTTGACGGCTTCAATCTTTTCTCCGTTTATCATAATGTTGCTCATTGGTCCAGTTGTGAGGATTTTTGTTTTATGTTGAGGTGTAATCCATACTGGAGGCTATAGTCTTTGACCTTCATCAGTAAGTGCCTCAAGTCTTCTTTGCTTTCAGCAAGCAAGGTCATATCATCACAAGTTTTTAATGAGTCTTCCTCCAATCCTGATGCTGTGTTCTTCTTCATTACAGTCCAGCATTACTTGCTCAGCATACAGACTGACACACACCTTTTCTGATTTTAAACCACACAGAGTCCCCTTGTTCTATTTGTACAACTGCCTCTTGATCTATGTACAGATTCTGCGTGAGCACAATTAAGTCTTCTGGAATTCCCATTCTTCGCAATGTTATCCATAATTTGTTATGTCCACACAGTCAAATACCTTTGCATAATCAATAAAACACAGGTAAACAAATTTCTGGTATTCTCTGCTTTCAGCCAAGATCTATCTGTCATCAGCAATGATATCCCTTGTTCCATGTCCCCTTCTGAATCTGGCTTGAATTTCTGGCAGTTCCCTGTAGATGTACTGTTGCAACTCTTTTTGAATTATCTTCAGGAAAATTTTACTTGCGTGTAATATTAACGATATTGTTCAATAACCTCCACATTCTGATGGATCACCTTTCTTTGCAATGGGCACAAATGGGCACATGAATGGAGCTAGCTTGAGGACAGGGTAAGTAAGGCAATGCAGAAAAGTGGAATGAGCATGGGTCCTTGATGATGGCACTAAATTGCTGGCTTGGCCAACCTGGACCTCACCTGCTTGAGGACTTCTTATCAAGCAAAATAATGAAACTTCCTTATTGTCAAGCCAGTTTACTTTTGTTGCTTACAACTGAAAGTATCCTAGCTGTTAAACGTCAGTATAGTCACTCCTGTTTACAGACGGTGAAACTGGATCCAAAGAGGGTAGGTGATTTGCTCAAGGTCACAGAGAGTATAAGCATTCCAAACAACGAGACAGCACCGCAGAATCCAACCCATATTCGCTTCTCTTAGGATATGTTAAGAATGCATGTAATTCAACTTTCTCAGAGGTTCTCTTGTTCCTTAAGTTTGTTTTCCTCCCTTTGTTTTTCCAAAGTCATTGTTAACTCCAAAATTAAGTGATAGCTGGTTTCTAGAGAACGTTCCATACTTTAACATCCTTCTAAAAGGACTCTGAATCTGAGAGCAAGCAGCTGAGAAACAAGAAGTAACTCTACTATGAAAGTTACAATTCTTCAGTTCTAAGACTACTCTTTACATTTGGCCAGAAACGATGCTTTACAAAGCATAAGCCCAAGAAATCCTAAAAGGAAGGCCCATGTGTGATGGAGAAGTTAGTGACAGGAAGCATCTGAGCATTTACTATTAAAATTGTATTCCCAACTCATTCAGTAACATTACCCGAGGCTATTTATAAAGTGACATAAAACTTCTGCTACAACACCATTGGTGAGGCGCTAATTAATGTACGATCATCCTGATGCTGGCCTTGTTGCCAGGACTGAAGCGCCATCTGCTGAAATTAAATTCAATATTAAAAAAAGAAAAAAAGTTGACATGTAAACCAGCATACAACCATAGTCTTGAGAGTTAAGTTAAACAGAACTGATTCCCCATCCCCCCCTCTTTTTTTGGCACTCTTTTTTAAAGGGGGTATGAGGAAATGAAGAGCACCTACTCTGTATGAACTACTTACTATTACTTGCTTTCACTTACATGTTTTCATTGGAGTAGGCTTTCACTTACTTAATTTCAAAGCAACCCAACAAGGAGAAACAAGTTTACATGACGGGTGGTGATGCTTGTATCCCAGACCACGAAGAGGTGAGAATGGACACTGTGACCATCTCCCCCTCCCCCACACCCCATCTTTTAAGGAACATGAGATTCATACAGCCATTCTGTATGACATGCCTTATACATACTTCTTGAATTCCATACTTCCTGGATTGTAAGGGTTTGGCTTCCCCCAGCCCCAGCATACCTTTGTGGTGTCTGCATGCTTGTTCTGCAGTTGTTCCAAGTATAGCTCGTTGACCTCCCCAAGAACTAACAGCTGCCTGTTCAAGAACTCCATCTGCTGTTGGACCGACTCACTATTTGAGAGCTAACCAAAACATAAATAAGCAAAGTGAAAATTCTGACAACACAGAACTATCAAAGGGGCATTAAAGAGGGAACCTGCTATTTTAGTGCTAGGGCAGAAAGAACTATCCCATGGTTTCAAATTCCCAGACATAATGATTGAGGGGAGGAAGGCACTCAAGAACAACAAAAATGGACATAAATGCACTTCAAAATTATGTTATGCAAAGGCGAAGAAGTACAAATGAGCTACCCTGGCCACCCACAGGAAGCTTACGGAAGACAGGCATGTATATAGCCACCACAGCAGACTTTAGATCTAGTGGAATAAAGCGCCAGAGAAAACTCACTTATTCTTTAGTAAATGACTTCTAGTGCAGTGAAGCCCAAAGAGGGAGAAATCACAGCTCAAACACCTGAACAAACTTCTTACATTTACGTAAACAAGGTACTAAAAGTTCCACAGTATACACAAAGACCAAGATTTAACTTAGGCCAAATAATTCTTTGTTGTGGGGGCTGCCCTGGGCATTACAGGATGTTCAGCAGCATCCCTAGCCTCTACCCACTAGATGCCCGTACCTACCTTGCCCCTCGCTTATTGTGAAAACCAAAAATGTTTCTAGACATTGCCAAATGCGCCCTGGGGGTCCGAATCCCCCTCAGTTGAGAACCCCTGGCAGAGACACACAAGTCACATATCTACCCTGTCTGAAGGAAGAATGTCAGCAAGTGGCGTGACAACAGAGAAAGATCTGCCGCGTCTCTTACCTTTTGAGAAACCTGACTGAGCAGCAGCTCGGTGTGACACACCTTGTTGTTGGCTTTCTTTAATTCTATCCGCAGCTCTGCAATCATGTTCCTGCAGTCCTCCAGCTTTGTCTACCCAAAGAGACGTGGGCATTGTCAGGCCAGGTCACAAGTCTACCTGGCCTTCAGCCCACTCAGAACAGGTAATGCCTAGTTTCTCAATTGCTTTATTATTCGTGGGACATTAAGATTTGACTTCTTAGTTTTAAAAATAAGTTACAGTTGATTTATAAGTTCCTTATTGTTTAAAAAAAGAGAAAAAAAAAAGACCTTAGGTCCAGTTTCCAAACTGTGCACCAAAGAGCCTGGGGCTACATAGCAAACTCACAGATATGCTGCAAAAAATTTTAAATTTTTGAGGGAAACACAGCGACATCTGTCGGACATCTTGTGAACTACTAACTAGCTGGAGGTAGTCTGCAGCTTCAGTATTAGATTGTGCTATATTTGTGTAGATGACGTCGTATCTTTACAAAGCGAGTTTTCGGTGGTGGTTGCAATAAAAAGCAAGTACCATGTGAAACCAGAATAAGGGTGTCAGTGGCCATTCTGATTCCAAGGTCTGAGAAGCTGTGTGGTACCCAACAGGTACATACATAGCTTTAGTAAGTAATTATGGTTATTTAAAAATAAAATTTTAAATGTTTTTAATTTTTTTTTAAATTTAATGTAAAAAATTATGTGTATTATTTTAAAATAGCTACTAGGTTGTTAGGACATAAATACTCATTAAGTTATTTAGATCTACTTAATAAAAGGAACTATCAGGTATTTCTTCTGGCTAAGGAGCACGAGGAAGCATTACTGAGCCACTCAGGGACCTGTGAACTGAGAAACTTTTGGAAACTCTGCCCAAAACAAAATTTATCTGACATACATATATCTGCCATGATTTTAGAAAGAAAAATATTTCATTTCAGTTAAGCTGACAAGGTGACAACATTTAAGGAAACAGTTTTGTTCTCTTTCCATTTGCTTTCACACCCTCTCCTGGTTGATTCTGCCTGTGTTCAGTTTATACCTGTAATTCCTGGCTCTGGTTGTAGAATTCTTCTCGGTCATGTTGCAGTTGTCTGATCTGGCTGTGGAGCTGGGCTACCACAGTATCACGCTGCTCCTGAAGCTGACTGTATCTGGCTTGTTCTTTTTGCAGACTAACCTTCCATATCTGGATGTCCTTCTCTTGTAACTTCAACTGATCTTTCTAGCAGAGACCAAAGATGTTATTTTAGCTGCCTTCCAACATGGGTGATAACGCTCAAGTTTAATATGTGTTGCAAACATTTCACCTCAACAGTCGTAAGCTAACCTTAAACTTGTAACTACAGACCCAGAATCTGACAGCTCACTACTGTTTACTTGGCTTAAGGACAAGGTTTTCCAAATTTCCCGTTAGCAAATGGATTTCAAGTTAAAGAACTTTTCTCAGTGATCAGCTTGTTCCTAATACTTTCCAAAGTCCTAAAGACCAGAACTAGAATGAGACCTCTAATACATAGTACTGATTAAGTTCATTAAAATGATTAAGTAGGTTATCTTAACCATGAGCTTCTCTTCCCCCAAGAAGCTTATGGTTAACAACTAACATTTACTGAACCCTTACAATGTCCCAGGCACTGAGCAAGTGCTTTACTAACATTATTTCTTTTAACTTTCACAACTTATAAAAGTAGGTGCTGCTATTATTATTCCCATTTCAGAGAATGGGTAACAGAGTCTTCAAGAGGCTAAATTACTTTTCTAAGGAAGTAAGTGGTAGAACCAAGATTCAATCTCCAGGTATGACTGGCTTGACAACCACTATACTGTACTGCACTTGTTTTATGCCATGAAATAGCTTTCAAAGAGCTGGTTTCCTATTTGGAGAAACAGAATAATCTTTTAACCCTTTTATCATCATAGTCAATTACAAACAATCATTTGTCACCAGTTTCTTGCAAGGGAATCCAGAGATCTAGCCACTCACATCTCAACCTAAGAGATTAAGGGACCCGACCCAAGGCATACAAGTGGTAACGAGTAGAGCTAGAGCTAGGACGAGAACTTCGATACTGACTCAGCCACTGCCTTTACAAGCCATTAGATTGACCCAAAATTAAAAAAAAAAAAAAAAAAAAAAGTGAACCCTCCCTCCCACTCCCTGGGAAAAGATCCTCACCATAGCAGCATTGTGTTCCTCCAGAGCTGCCGCGCGGATGACCTTACGGAGCAGCCGCCTATTCCGGAGAGCATGCTGCTGCCTCTTAAAACGCTCATAGAGTAACTGGTTGTGCAGTAAAAGCAGCTGGTTACGGAGGGTGTGGATTTCATCTGAGGGAGGAGAGCCTGATTTTAAAGCAGAGGGAGGTGGCAGAGATGCTTTTTACATGTAGTTCAATCAGAGCCCCCCCACCCCCATTTTTGTTAGCTTAAGAAACAAAATTCCTTAAAAAATAAATCACCACTCATTTTGCAAATGACCACTTGGAGCAACAGTCATTCATTAGGAGAGGGGGGAAAGGTATTTACTACTTCCTTTTTAAAGAAATGCAAAGTGGTATGATGTGGGATGACTCTTTTGGAGGTTTATTTATTTTTCCCCCAAACCTGGACCACTTATATATAAACGTAAGACTCCCTTTCTATTTTATAAGGGCCTTCCTTCAGCAATAGGCTTTGCCCCCAAGAACTCTCTCAGTACTGTTTACTTCACTCAAGTTTTTTCTAGGGACTTCTGGCACAAACATCTGCACTTTTTGCACTTCTCTTATACACATGGTACTAGCCACTTTTTAAAAATAGGAAATGCTGACTTTGCAACACTTGAGATGCTTTTAACCAAGCAGATAACCCACTGGTGCAGTAGCAAAGGGAGATGTTTCCTATAGGGCACCCTCCTTCAAGGACAGAAAAGGCAACAAACAAGCAGGAACCATATAGGCTGGATCTGGAGCTAAAGTAACAACTTTACCTCCAAAGTGGGTCCAGTCGACAGACTTGCTGGGTAAAGACAACCTACGAAGAAAGTTTTGAGTAACAAAGTTAGCAGTCTTACCTAGAAAAACTTATCTGGACTTTTAATTGCAGAAAGTTTAGATCCTTTCCTTGTTGTCAAAATTTGCGAAGCGTAAGAAAGTTTCAAGCTCAGAGTCCACTTGGAGTTGCAGAAAAAGCCTTGCAGTAGCTGCAAGGGCGCCCTATTATCTGTGATCACCAAGGTGAGTGGAGAAGCCCTAACACTAACCTCACACTGCTTCAGCACTGCCAGTGGCCTGTTTTCCGGTCAGCTCTACCAAAGCAACGTGTGATGAAACAGAGCTGTTTTCAACCCTTTCTGTTGAAATGTACGTTCTCAGTTCGGAAACTGCTCTCACCCAAGTTTAAGGAAAACAGTAGGTAATTTACTTGAGCCTATTATACCAAATCCCACTTAAAAAGAGGAAGCTTAAATATTACAGTCTGTCAAATTCCACCTTAGGTTATATTGAAAAATAAAAACCAACACTCCCAAAAACCTGTTTAGAAATGGCAGAGGATTCAAATTCTGGGCTAGTTATTTCCACATCCATTCCCTGGATATCTTATAAAAAAGGTAACAGAAGAAGGGTTGAAAACAGCATCATAGGTAGGTTTCTTTCTAGGAAATCTTGTGTACCATCGTGGAGAGGTAAGGGGTAAGGCTATCCTAAACTTGCATTAGAATGCTGATGACTGAATTTTTCACCTAAAGAGCTGTGTTACCAAAAATGGAAAGATTAAACTCTCAGGCAACAACTCTAGCTAGGGAAGAAGACACTGTGACAAATATTCCTGTATTATTTGAAATATTAAAACCTCATCCTCAAAATCTTCAGAGGGCAAATATGAAAGCATTCTGAGTTCCTCAAAATGCAGTGGGGCACAAAATGGCCTTTATATGAAAGACTCATATTTAAATGGAATAGTATCCAAGGAATTATTCCAATTTAATGGACATACATAGAGAACAAACAAATTCATGAAAAGGCAATAAGCTAGAAGGACGTATGACAGAATAGGAAGATAAATGGTTGCCTTGATGACAGCATGAAGAATGGTTTTTATTCCTATCCTTACACTTTCTGTATTTTATAATAAAATTGAATGTTTAAGCAAAAAGGAAACAGCCTCAAGTCCCTTACTTGTTAAGCTCCTTGGTGTGTGCGTCTGCTCCCTGCTGTATCAGTCTATCCAGTACTTCCATTGGGGAGGTAGAGGGCACGTAATCTTCCTCTGCGTTTCCTTTTGCTTTTTTTAATAGTTCCTCGGTCTTCTTGCTGACAAACTGATGGGCAGTCTTTGGCAATGCCACCTCAAAAAGATGATCATATGGGGGAGGCTGTCCACTTCCAAACCCCACTCCCCTCTGAGGTGGAATTTTACAAGGGCTGGGAGTGAGGATACTCGTCTCCAAAGAAGTCTGGCGTTCCCTGGTCCCAACAGGACTTTCATCAGCACCTCCACAGGGCAGGTCTATGGGAGTAAAGGTTTGCTTTGGTGTGTCAGGCCCAAACTTGTCCAGGGAGGAGTTTAAAGGCTCAGGGTTCACACTAACACTTTGCGTACTAGAGGCTGCTGAATGGGTCTTCCGCTGAGAACCTGGGAGACTGTCTCGGTAGAAAGGCGAGTCAAACCCACCTCGGGGAACCACAGGCTCAGCATCTGTTGTAGTGATCTCAGAAAGTTCTTTAGATATTGCAGCTAGAAGAGGAAAGGCAACAAGAGAAACCACGGTAAACATTCGCTGTGGATAAGCCCAGGTAGTTTGGGTTTGCATGCTGCCAAGTACCACTGTCACCCAGAATGGGAGATAAAAAACACTTTACCTGGCATAGGACCTAGAATAAAACACCCACTTCTCCCCTCAAGGGAAGAAAACCAAGTGAGCCCGTGTGTATTGACACTAAATCACTGTTTCACAGCAGACTGAGAATTAAGTTTTATCATCTCACAGCAATTTTATACAAGCACAGAATCCACACACATTACCTTCTTCTTTATCTTTTTCAACACTATCTTCTTCAGAGGCCAGATCACCTAAAAACCCTGGAAGATCACTTAGAGTGACAGAACCTTTGCTGCCAGGTATCTCTTCTAAAGAAGAACAAAGACAACTCAAGTTAAATAAACACACTTGTATCCCTGTAACTGTGGAACTGCTTACAATGTCCCACCACAAAGGGAAGGCTGGAAATGACTCTCTCCAGGGGTTGTTATTACAGAAAACTAAAATAGTATATATGTAATCTAATTCACCCATAAAACCCACTGCAGTAGAGTCAATTCTGACTCATGGCGATCCCATGTGCAGAGCAGACCTACACTTGATAGGGTTTTCCAGGCTATGACCTTTCAGAAGCAGATTGCCAGGCCTTTCTTTCAAGGTACCTCTGGGAGGGTTCAAACCACCAACCTTTTGGTTAGCAGTTCAGTGCTTAACCGTCTGAGCCACCGAGGGACTCAATTTAATTAAAGATACCAAAACGTAATCCCACAGAAAATAAAATTCTCACTTTTTAATGTCTCAGAGAACAAATAAAATCGCACAGTTTGATCAGGTCAAAACGTCTACAATCATTTCATTGCAATAAGTTAAAAGCTTTTTTTTGATGTTACTGTTGGTTGGCTTTTAAGAATTAATTACTTGTTGTTTCATTGTCTCTAGGCTTCTGAGTTTTACAGATTTCAGAATTTCCTTGTTTCCACTTAACCTTGCTTCTACACACATACAACCCAAGGAGAAAAGACAAGCAAGGTCTACCACTACCCACAGAGATTTTACCTAATCCTCTGTCATTAGCAAGATGGTGCTGTCTGTGTAGACATGGCCTTGCAGAATCTGTTCTCTCCTCCTGAAAAGATAAGTACCATTTACATCACAAGGCAAAACATTTTGTAAATGTTCTCTGACTTAAAAGAAACATCCTAAATATCCTAATTTTCAACATTTTTATAAAGGAGTTTAAAGTTTAGCCCAGCAGTTCTCAAACTGTTTGGTCTCAGAATGCCTTTAATTCTCAAAAATTAATGAGAATGCCAAGCGTTTTTGTTTCTGTAGGTTATATCTATTGATAGTTCCTATATTAGAAGTTAAATGAAGAAATTTTTAAAATATTTATTGAAGTCACTTAAAAATAACAAACCCATTGCATGTTAACATAAACAACATAGATTTTATGAAAAATAACTTTATTTTCCCAAATAAAACTGAATGTAGTAAAGAGTAGAACTGTTTTACATTTTGCAAATCTCATTAATATCCGGTTTAATAAAAGAAAAGCTGGATTCTCTTGTTTGCGTCCGTATTCAAACTGTTGCAATATGTTGTTTTGGTTTAAGATACAAAGAAAATCTGGTGCCCCACAGGTATGTAGTTGCAAAAAGAGTATGTTAACAGACTTTTCAGATAATTGTGCATATTATCTCCTTTGATGCCACACCAAAACGCAACAAATGGTAGTTTCTTAAAGGTTAGTTACAATGTAGAATGTGAAACTATATCAATTTTCATACTGTGTTAAAATTCATTAGTCTACTTTAATAGCTGCAACAATGAACTCAAACATACCAATGATGGCGCAGGACTGGGTCGCATTTTGTTGTGTGCATTTTGTTTGGTTACACATAAGGTTGACAGGAGTCAAAGCCAACTCAATGGCAACTAACAACAACCATCTTAGGCTCTGAATGCACCTTTTACGTACGCATGACTCTGTAACATCATACACTGATCACTTGGAAAATATTGTTTCATCGAGTTGTGCAGATGTTCCAAATGTTAACACATTTCGTTATATAGTATCACATACATACTCTTAACCAAGCTTCCCAAGACTTTTCAATCTCATCAGGAAAGTTTTGGGAAGCTATCAAGCTCATAGTGGCAGATAAAAGTTTTTTAATATTCTAATTTTCACCTAGAAGTTGAATTTTATCATTGGCAACAAATACTGTTTATCTTAAAATGACAAACTCATTTCATCATTTGAGAAACTGCCTGCTAAAAACCCAGGTCTGAATAACTACAGTTTGTCAGTCATTCTTTCAAATAAAATTGATGTTCCATGAAAAAAAAAAAAAAGCCACTAGTTCAGCTCTCAACTCAAAATAGTCAGATGAGTGCTTCACATTACTGTCATACTCTGAGGTATGCAGTGAAAGTGCTTTATGCGTACTTCCTATTTTGTCACACACGAAATATTAAATATGTATGTTCTCAAGGGTCGAGATTTAATAAAATTAATAATTTCTACTGCTTTACATAGAATATTCTTAGGTTTTTTTTTTTTTTTTCCCCTTTTCTTTTTTTAAACTGGCAGGAAAGAATGCAGTATCTACTAGGATGGTTTGGTGCCTGTCTTGACTCATGGTAAGGCACCAGCCATTTCACCCTCCATTTCACCCTTCAAATGTCAGCAAGTAAAAAGGGCTCAAAACAGCTTAGTTTTCCTATGAAAATAGTTTTGACCTAGTGCACTCCCCAGAACAGACTTTTAAAACCCCAGGTTTCTACAGACCACACAGTGAGACCCGCTGGTTAGCCTATTTTCAATTGTTGTGATTCAAACCCACCACGTTTTAGCTCAAAAATATATTTGGCATAATTACTAGGCTTTACAAAGTGAAGCAGCAAGCAGTTCACTGTGCTTGGGCAAAGGAATAGCAGGCGAGCTGACACATACCCTCTTGAGGGGTGTGGCTGTGGCCTGCGGGAGTGAAATGTGCACGTAGTCATCCGAATGGCAGAGTGGGGCTGGAGGAGGAGAGGTGGCTGGGGTTCCCAGAGGGGTTCCTTTTCCACCTGCTGAGAGATAAGGGCAGGATATATATGACTTAACTATTAGAAAAACTTCTGGTTTTTGTCACCCTAACTATTACTACAAATAAAGCCGCTAGAGTTAACTTCTGGGGACCTAGATCAGTCTCTGTTTTGTTTTGGTTTTTTAAAGATTCGTTTTACATTTTCTAAGAGCCCCAGAGGTTTGCATTAAGTGTCAAAAAAAAAAAAAAAAAGGTTTATTACTGCAAGTGGCCCCCAAACTATTAGATTTAAGAGACAGTTCCTTCTATCATAAACGTCAGGCCAAAATCAACCAAACAAATCCAAGCTAAGACATACATACCAGTTGTACCAAAGACTTTACTGTAAGGGTGTAACAACTCAGGTGGGACATTTCCAGGAGAAGTTGGAGGAGTGGTCATACCACAAACCATAGATGGGCTCCAAGGAGTAGCCTAGGGAGTTAATAACATACGTTAATAAAGTACTAGGTCTATATCCACGAACTAATGTTCAGTTCAAACTTAGCCTTTTCAACTGTAAAAAGGTATCTTGTGAAAGCTTATCAAAGACAAGTTATATTTTCTAAGTCTAGACTCCAAAATGAACCCAAGTGGCAATATAATTGATCCTTAAAACTGATCCTTTGTTAATATAATTGACCCTTAAAACAAGCAGTGTGAGGCTTTTCCAACCACATACTAAATCCTGACCCAGCGGTCAGCTTCACCATAAGCAGAGAAGAGAGCAGGCACATGATTTTACAGCATACTTGTAGCGGCTCAGTTAACAGCCGTGTTGATGGGGAACTCAGAGTCTGAGGTAGCTGCCCTGGCGTATTTAACGTCAGCCGAGAAGTGGAGTAAGGGGTAGAAGTAGCACTCCCTAAAATGAAAGGGGAAGAATACGTGGGGTTAATGTGTGACTTTAGATTGTTCTGATAATAAATTATGGTTCTTTAGACCATTTGATAATATTGAATTCTCTATATTTAACAAATCTAAGCGCCTTCCTGACATCCTTAGAGACAAAGTAACAATATTAAAAAGGTTCTTTAAAATAAAGTCCAGTAATGTTTGATGTCTAGTTAAACACAATCTGAATGACAGCTTTAGTTAAGTGCTACCTACAGACAAAGTCTAGATTTTTATATGAATCTAATTCTAAATTGTAGAGATTCATTAAAACTGGGACAATGCTATAGACAAGAGGATCTCACTGTGTCTGAAAACTGGAAAGATTCCCTTATGAGGTGGGGCCTAGAAATCAAATACCTGAACCCATTTTATTTTTCTTAATGTGTGGAAGACACATCCTCAACTCTGCTGGCATACTATCAGGTAGGAAATCAAGAACGTGGGACTTTAAGAATTATAATTACCTCTAAAACTTGGAGGATTTAACTAGAAAAAAAATGGAAGCAAATTCAAATTGGAACTATTTGGAAAAAGTTGCTAATACCTGAACTCTTACTCTAGGGAAAAAAAATAAACAATGTTGTCCAGAGACTAAGTTGTAAAGCAGATAAGTACCAAAGTCACTTTTTACCATAGCTATTTTGTGTGTCAACATAAGGGCTGGTGGTGACATCAGCTGAACAATGAGGAAAGCGTGCTGAGATTTGGTGAGACACAGAATAGCCATCTTCACATGAGGCTTCTGTAGGGTCCAGGGAGATTTTGGCACACTCTATTACAACATCATGAGTTTCTAATCTCTTCCACCTGCAGAAGGCAATGAAAATCAAGAATACAAGTTTTAATCCATTCAATCAAATAATTAAGAGAGCCAACTCAGTACCAGCCCCTGAGCTAGTTTAGCAATCAGCTAGTTTAGCAATGAACTACCAGGCAGACCCACACCAGCCCGAGTATTAAACAGTACTACTGTACAAAGAATGAGCCATTCATTTTACAAAGCTATACCCTCCCTATTTGAAATGGGTTACACTGAATTATCAGTAACTAATCTATAACAAAAATTCCTTCAACAATAGACTAGGCATAGCCTCAAAATAGAATATAAATTATGTGCAGCACCCCCAGGGAAATAATCTCCCATGGGAACAATGGTAATCAAATAGGAAGGCTTGGAATCTGCCAGACAGCTGAAGGCTGATTCAAGGTCTCCTATCAAAGCCTCAGGATTCTAATCCATCCCTAGACCAGACACAGTACAGAAATACTCAAACCTAGAGAAAACCCACAATAATATTTAAAGAATTATCTAAAGACTCTCATTATGTGGTCCACAATTTCACTTCTAAGAATTTATCCCACGGAAAGACGTATTCCAAGATATACAACAGTGTTCACCACAGCATAGCTTGTAATAGAAAGAAGAAAGGAAATAACCCAAGTCCAACCAAAGGGATATATTCTATAGAAGAAATACTATTACAACACCATGAAAAATCATGCTTTCAACAGATCAATGGTTGCCAGGAGGTGGGGAAGGAGACTGACCACAAAGGGCATGAAGGAATTTTTGGGGTGATGAAAATGTTGTTTATGATAATTGTGACATTTGTCAAAGCATATCAAATTTATGAATTTTATTGCATGTAAACTATACACTACTAAAGCTGATTTTTAAAATCATGCTTTCAAAATATTAAATTACATAAAGTGCTCAGGATATTATCTTAAATGAAAAAAGATATAAACTACTCAGATATGCGCACAAGTAGATATGACCACACTAAGTATTCAAATTAAAAGAACTAAAGTTATGAGTGATGTTTATTTTCTTCTTTCAGCTCTTCAGTATTTTCCAAATGTTTTAAAAAGACCCAAATAATTAATAGAACACTTAAAATATGAATGGTTGCTCAAGTATAACCTTTCTTTTAGACAATATAACTTTGCTATGCATATTTCTAAGTAATTACTAACTACAGAGGTTCTCATCTTCATGCTCCAAAGTTTACAGAGAACAGCACAGCAGTACTAAGGGCACTCCTTGGGTTTATGGTAAAAAAAAAAAAAGAAAAAAAAAAATCTGATCCTACACAATTGTTCTAAAATGCTCATAATTCTTAGATGCTGAAAATGTGGTATTAAATACAGAAAAAAAGGAGTTCAGGGCCTGGAGAGAATGTAAGGCAGCTTCCCTAAGGGGAAAAGCCTTTTAATTTCAGTTTTGCTTCTTTTGTCCCTATACAGGTTCTTAACGCCTATGATCTTTGTGTTACTGGTGATAGTCTCCTCTTCACGCGTTCTCATCATGACTGGAAAGTGATTAAGTGAGAGCAAGAGTCAGGAAGCATATGTACACATAAGAAAATTGATTTTAGAGAAGAAAATGAGAATCATAATAAAGTAGGAATGCATTTAGTTTTTTTATTTTAATCAAAGTAATATATACACTTAAACATTTCACTGATTCTTCAATGGACTTTTCACATTTTAATATCTCTGAAATTGGGAAGTATCTTCTAATCAGTTGCATGTTAGTTTACTTGGCATTTTTTTCTTTCTCAAAGGTGCATAAAATATAAGTACATCATTCATTCAGTGACATCATCATAGATTCAGTGAAATATATATGACAGTTTAAAAAGTCAAAATAATACTAAAAGGTTCCTCCTGCCCCTCTCCCCTGCAACCACTCTAGCAAATGCTTAATTCTTTAGCTGAATTGTTACTCTACCTTCATATTTCTAAATACTATGCTCCATGCTCTTAATTTCTTCATTTATGAATTTTAGACATCATCTATTAACTTTCTACTATAGGTAGGGATTTAGGTCACATATATTCTTTTCCCTCCCCCCACCCACATCCTTTCAAAATAAGTACGTCTCTTTTTGGGTGGGGAGGGGGATTTTCAACAATTAACTATTATGATAATGTTAAGTACTATTCACTGCTGAGCCAAAGACTATACTATGATCATATTTCCTTTCTTATTTGATTTAGTTTGTCCTGGAGTTTTAATTTTCATGGTTTTTGTGTGTGCACACGTGTAAGGGGGTATTTTCTCAGTTTTTCTCCATTTCTATCGCTAATTCTTAATGAACTCACTCTAACCACTCTACAAAAGGGCCTCAATAAAATTTTATATAATAAAATGCAAATAATTTACCAGGGTTGTTTCCCTCCCCCTAAAAGCCCCTTTCTGGAGAACCCTCTCTCCTATTTCAGTCTGGACTGGTTGTTCTCTACCACTGCTGTATAGCTGGTATGCTGGAACTTTCCTTCACCATAGTCCTGAATCAGGTCCCCAGTTTCCTGGACTCTGTGTCTTTTTCCAGATTCTTGATTTTACTCTCTTGTCTTGGTGGAACATACGCTCCAGTGGCTAGCTGAGGAAGGGTATATGGGAGGTAAATCTGAGTCCCTGC
The DNA here is from genome assembly GCA_030035585.1 of Dugong dugon. Classification (NCBI taxonomy): domain Eukaryota; kingdom Metazoa; phylum Chordata; class Mammalia; order Sirenia; family Dugongidae; genus Dugong; species Dugong dugon. The sequence goes on from CM057471.1 coordinate 77,632,232, forward strand.
GTGTACGAAAATGCCATACTCGATAGACGATTTGGCGGAGTATGAAATTCTAAATTGAAAACCCTTTTCTCAATTTTGAAGGTGTTCTAGAAGCTAACATTCTGATTTCTGATTCTTATTAAGTGTTTTGCTTTTCTCTCTCTCTGAAAGATTTATTCCTGGTGTTTTGAAATTTCACAATATTGAGACTTGGTGATGTTATTTTTTAATGGATTGAGCTGGGTGTTAGGTAAACTATTTCAATCTGGAAACTCATGTCCTGCAGTTCCGGGAAATTTTCTTAGCAAATACAAGAAAGTGGAATCCTAAACTGCTGAGGTTTCAAAGCTGAGCTAATCTGAATTATACTGCATAATCCTTAAAAAGTTAAAGAATTTATAGCATCAAGTACTTTTGGAACTGAAGGTGAGTGGTGCGTAGGCGAGGGCAGCTAAAATAAGGAGGACAGGGTAAAAACTGAGGAACAGAATTCCTAGATTCCCTCCTCATCTCTATGCTTCCAGGCAACAGCACTTCTCCCACCAGAAATCTGGATGTTTATTCTCTGAAGAGGGTAAATAAAACAAAGAGTTTCTGAACCGAGGTACTCAAGAAATAGCTAAGAGCATGAGTAACATTCCAAACAAGGGAACTAAGTGAACATATACATTCTGAATGCCAAGACCACTATCCCTTCCCCACCACCAATCCTCTTTTCCCACCAGTGGCAGCCAGCCACTTACTAGACCAAAGATCAGAAGACTCTTTTCTAGGAAATCTAACCAGCTCAAAAAGAAAACAATACTGACATCAGTTTCTTCAACAAATGCCTAGATCAACCTACTATGAAGTTCAAAGTCAACTAGTCCCACTCCTGTGAACAGAGCTTTTTAATCTCCCCATCTAAACATAAGCAGATTACCAGACATTCGAAGAAAGCCTCAAGATGTAAGAAGAACAAAACAAACAGAAAAAAGCAGCTTAGAAGAAGCAGATTATGCAGGGAAAAGAAAAGATAAAAACTATCATTAAACGATTACATCTATGAAACAAAAACAGGCTACTATAAAAAAGGAACAAAGAACAAAAAAAGACCTTTTAGATATTAAAAACATGATGGTAGAAATGAAAAATACAATAAAAAGATTAAAAACTAAAGATAAGGAAATTTTCCAATAAGTAGAGTAAAAGGGCAGAGAGAGAAAAATGAAGAACAAGTCCTGGGTGGCACCAACCTGAACATAAGAAGTTCTGGAAAGAAAGAGACAATGGAGGGAAGGGCATCAAGCATAAATAATTAAAGAAAATTTCCTATAATTTAAAGGTAAGAGTTTCCAGATTGAACAATGAATAAGAATAGACTTTTATCAAGGTACCTCACTAGGAAATTTAAGAATATTATAGGAACAAAGACTCTTTAAGCTCCCACAGAGAAAAATACAACACAAAGTACAGATGATGAGAAATCAGAATGTTTTTAGATTCCAACAGCAACACTAGAAGCAAGCTCACAATGGAATAAGGTCTTCAAATTATTGAATGAGAATGATTCCCAGCCTAGAAGTCGACGCCCAGGCAAGCAACTGCATTCTTTCTCAAAAAGTTACTAAAGGATATATTCGATCAAACCAAGAAGATGACATGAGATACAGGAAATAGGAGATTCTACACAGGAGAGGCATAAAACAAAAATCTTCACAACTGGACCAATAAGCAACATCATGATAAATGGAAAAAGACTGAACTTGTCAAGGATTTCATTTTACTCAGATCCACAATCAACGCCCACAGAAGCAGCAGTCAAGAAATCAAACGATGTACTGCATCGGGCATATCTGTTGCAAAAGACCTTTCTAAAGTGTGTCTTAGGCATCTAGTGCTGCTATAAGAGATATACTACAAGTGGATGGCTTTAACAAAGAGAAATTTATTCTCTCACAGTCTAGGAGGCTAGATGCCCAAATTCAGGGTGCCAGTTCCAGAGGAAGGCTTTCTCTCTCTGTTGGCTCCAGGGGAAGGTCCCTGTCATCAATCTTCCCCAGTCGAGGAAGCTTCTTAGCACAGGGATTCAGGGTCCAAAGGACATGCTCTTCTCCTGGCTCTTGTTTCTTGGTGGTATGAGGTCCCCATGTCTCTCTGCTCGCTTCTCTCTTCTGTATCTCAAAAAAGATTGACTTAAGACACAACCTAATCTTGCAGTTTGAGTACTTTCTCATTAACATAACTGCCCCTAATGCCACCTCATTAACATCACAGAGGTAGGATTTACAATACATAGAAAAATCACATCAGATGACAAAATGGTGGACAATCACACAATACTGGGAATCATGGACTAGCCAAGTTGACACACATTTTTAGGGGACACAATTCAATCCATGTCAAAGTGTTACAAAGCAAAGATGTCACGTTGAGAACTAAGGTGTACCTGACCCAAGCCATGGTATTTTCAGTCACCTCATATGCATGTGAAAGCTGGACAATGAATAAGGAAGACCAAAGAAGAATTGTGGTGTTGGTGAATAATACTGAATATACCATGGACTGCCAAAAGAATGAACAAATCTGTCTTGGAAGAAGTACAGCCAGAACGCTCCTTGGAAGCAAGGATGGCAAGACTTCGTCTCAGGTACTTTGGACATGTTATCAGGAAGGACCAGTCCCTGGAGAAGGACATCATATTGGTAAAGTAGAGGGTCAGTGAAAAAGAGGAAGACCCTCAACAAGACAGACTGACACAGTGGCTGCAACAATGGGCTCAAGCATAACAACGACTGTGGGGCTGGCACAGGACAGGGCAGTGTTTTGTTCTGTTGTACACAGGGTCACTATGAGTTGAAACCAGCTCAAGGGCACCTAACAACAACAACACAGGAGAGGCGCAAAGGGAAGCCCCAGGAGAATAAGATGACAACTGTGTAAGCAGACATAGAAGACAATCAGTCCATATCAGAACAGAGATGTGTCAAGAGGCAGATACACTGCAGGCCATCATCAAGATTCCTGCTATCTTTTTAACCAGAGGACAGACTGTCCAGGTGATCCTGGCCTAGATCTTGTCTGTACCTAGCTTGTCTTGATCATGTGCTGATGAAGTTCCTACTCTCCCTTCTTGTCTAGATCAGCTAAGGACATTCATTTCATCCCACAGAAGTATTCTGCTTTGACATATTCCGGAGAGCTGGAAGCAGGCCATGTGAGCTTAGAAGCAGAAAAGATAGAGCAGTTGCCTCCTCTGACCGTATTTCAGCAGCACATCCAGTACCTGACCCTCACTATAGGCCTTGCCAGATGTTCTGACTAGGGTAAGCCTTATGTTTACCAGGACTCACTCGCGGCCTTGCCCACTGACCTCCCCAGAAAAGACTCTTGTAAACTCTCAAAGAAGGTGAAGTCAGACCAAGACTCAGACACTATGTTCATCCCTTTGTCTTCTGGAAGCCTTCATCTAGTAGTGACAACTGCCCTTTCCTCAGCCAGGCATGGCTTCCTAATCAGCTTTTCAAAATAAAACAATACATGTGGGAAACCTATAAAGAAAATAAAAACATAAGAAACGAAACCCATTGCCTTTGAGTCGATTCTGAATCATAGCAACCCTATAGGACAGAGCAGAACCACTCCATAGGGTTCCCAAGGCTGTAATCTTTATGGAAGCAGACTGCCACATCTTTCTCCCATGGAACGTCTGCTGGGTTTGAACCGCAGACCTTTCAGTTAGCAGCCGAGCATTTAACCACTGCGCTACCAGGGCTCCTTTAAAGAAAAGCAAGGAATGATTAACATAAAAGCAAGAAACATAGTTGCCTCTTCCATAGAATGGGGGACAAGAGGGAAAGAAGGCTACAATTGGGGAAGGTTATACAGAGGGCTTCTAAGGTATGGTTAATGTTCTATTTCTTAAGCTAGGTGGTAGCTACATAGGTGTTCACATGTTATTATTAAACTTTACATATACATTTCATATACTTTTCTACACACAATGTATTTCACAATAAATTACCTTAAGCTGACTCTGCACAGAAGAGGAAGGGTGTGTGGAGAGATGAGATTTACTACAGGGGGATCAGGCAGTGAGCCAGTTTTTTCATAGGGGATCACCAAATGTCAGTATCTGTGAGTCAGTTTCTCCAAAAAGAGTTTAATCCTCTGCCTAGGGAGCATAAGCCTAGCAGCGGCCAGGGAAAACCAAGGGGAGGCAGCTGAGCTTCTCACAGCTCAGTATATAAAATTTCATTTAATTCTCTCCTTTCCAGTCTCAACCTCAGCTCTACCCTCCACTATAGCTGGTATCTTCAAATCAGGAGCCTCTCTAGATTCAGTTTCTCCAGAGAATCTACCAGGAAACTTTTACAGGGGCCTCAGTAAGAATGATAGTCACCTAGCTATGCAGGATGAAGAAAGGGACCTAGGGAGCCCAACCACTCAGTATACAGCCTTTCTACAATCTACTTGTTTTTAGCCATACAATTCACCTCCTGCCTTGCACAATACAGTAAGTCCCCAGGTTATGAATGTCCAACTTACAGACAATTCATACTTGCCCTTTAATGTTATGTAAAATTGCCCACTTTGAAACGACTGAACCAATCCCTACTCACAACAAATTCTTCATCACAATCACCTTTACTTGCTGCACATGCAGTTTTTAAATCATTGACAAGGCTTTGAGCCTTTTCTTGCACTAACCATAACCAGCCCGTTGCCAGAGTCGATTCCGACTCCTAGCGACCCTATAGGACAGAGTAGAACATGCCCCATAGGGTTTCCAAGGAGCAGCTGGTGGATTCGAACTGCTGGCCTTTTGGTTAGCAGCCAAGCTCTTAGCCACTATACCATCAGGGCTCCTTTCTTGCAATAAACCAAAAAAAACCAAACCAGTTGCCGTCACATCAATTCCGACTCATAGTGATCCTATAGGACAGAATAAAACTGCCCCATAGGGTTTCCAAGGAGCAGCTGCTGGATTTGAACTGCCAGCCTTTTGGTTAGCAGCCGAGATCTTGACCACTGTGCCACCAGGGCTCCATTCTTGCACTAAAGTAAGGTTAAATAAGAACTAATGCACCTGTTCAGACTTACCTAAAAACATGACTTAAAGACACACTTAGGAATGGATCTCGTTCATAACCCCAGGGACTGCCTGTAACTGGAACCACCAAGGTGTAAGCTTTCTTGGGGTTCTGCAGGGCAAGCACTTGCACTGAAAAGTCCATCTCGCTACTAAAACAGTATTTAGTTCTCCATCTATCTGTCAGGAATATGTTTTAAACTCAAACAAAGTTGTATAAGTACTTCAAAACGGAATGATTCTATAAGCAGAAAAAAATCTGTGTTCCCAAATAATACCTTAATAGGGACATCTCCTAGATTACATTTTCAATCTCTCAAGAGATTCTTTAAAATTCTGTATCACTAGAGGCAGGGCCAAGATGGCAGAGTAGTCAGATGCTTCCTGTGGTCCCTCTTACAACAATGACCCGAAAAAACAAGCAAATCAATCATATATGACAATCTAGGAGCCCTGAACATCAAAGATAAGGTTGAGGAGTTAAACTGAGCAGCAGGGGGAAGGAGAGAGGGTTCAGAAGCAGTGAGGATTTGCCAGACCTGACCTGGCCAGCACCCTGCAGGCTAAGGCAAGTAGTGGCCCTCAGGGAGCATTCTGCACACTGAGAGAGACCGAGCGGTGGAGACTCTGCTCAAGTCTCCAGAACCAGGGAGAAGCAGTGCTGAATCTTTGAAAGTTAAGTGCAGGCATCTGACCAACCACGCAGGATTAAGAAAGCGTTTCCCCCCTCTGGGAGGTGCCTCTCTCCCGTTTGCCCAGCCCCTCCCCACTTTGCTCCAATCCCAGTCTGGCTTCAGCGATTGCCTGTGCCCCTGGGCCAGAAGTGAAAGCCGCTGTGCGCCCCAAGCCATTCTCCCAGCTTTGCAGAGGGAACAGACTAACAAACAGGAAAAAATAATCTGCCAGCTCCCCTAAGCCGGGAACTCAGGGCAGGCACAGCCCCTTTGCCTAGGCGCAGGCATAAGGGGTCCAGGGACTTTGAATGCCTTTCACCCCTGCCTAGACTTGGGTGGGCCCATTTTAACAGCATACGCCCTCATTAGCACAGTACAACAGGGGATATACCTGAAGCCGATTTTCAACACCGAAAGAGGAGTGGCAGATTTGTTACATTTGACACCACCCTGCCCATTAAGCAGGGTCCTTACCTACCCACAGCAGGGGCCTGAGGACTGATGACTTCACCTACTCCACCTAGCCACCCACAACAGGGGTCCAAGAATAAGTGGTGCCTCCTAGTCCTTACTGCCAACAGCATTGGGTGCCCAAAGTTCGGATGCAAAATCCATCCACCTACATGCTCTAGGGAACAGGGACACGCCTTCCACCTAGGCACTCAGGGGCAGCCGTCAGCCCTCCACCTTGCTCAGCACATAACCCCCTAGTGCAGCCAGATACCTGTGCCTGCTCCAATCATCCCTACATAGCCCTGCCCATCTAGGACTGTAGGTGACAGCCTGCACGACACACTCGGTGACTGACAACCTGGACACCTCAGCTGAATGCACACAAGAAAAGTAAATGGACTCCTGGGTTCACATACCTAGTGTGTGACATACCACCTGGTGACAGGACATGACAGCTTCAAAGACATCAATAATCAAAATAGCTCACACACCCAGCCTATTTGGGCATATCAAAACAAAACAAAACAAGAAGCTAGAACACAGTAATCAAACATAAAATAAATGTAATAACTTATTGATGGCTTGGAGACAACAGTCAATGTTAGATCACATAAAGAGGCAGACCATGATGGCTTCAGTAAGTGACCAAAACAAAGAACCAAGAAACCTCCTGGAGGAAGAGAAGGCCTTAGAATTACCAGAGGTAGAATTCAAAAGAGTAATATACAGAGCTCTTCAAGAGATCAGGAAGGAGATCAGGCAAAACGTAGACCAAGCCAAGGAACATATAGACAAAGCAACAGAGGAACTTAAGAAGATTATACAAGAGCACAATGACAAATTTAACAAGCTGCAAGAATCCATACAGAGAAAGCAAACTGAAATCCAAAAGATTAACAATAAAATTTCAGAATTAGACAACTCAACAGAAAGTCACAGGAGCAGAACTGAGGCAATGGAAGTCAGAATTAGTGAAACTGAAGATAAAGCACTTGACACCAACTTATTTGAGGAAAAATCAGACAAAAGAATTTTAAAAAATGAAGAAACCGTAAGAATTATGTGGGACTCTATCAAAAGGAATAACCTATGAGTGACCGGAGTACCAGAACAGGGGAATAACAGAAAACACAGAGAGAACTGTTGAAGATTTGTTGGCAGAAAATTTCCCTGATATTGTGAAAGACAAGATGATATCTATCCAAGAAGCTCATCGAACCCCACACAGGGTACCTCCCAAAAGAAAGTCACCAAGATATATTATAATCAAACTTGCCAAAACCAAAGATAAACAGAGAATTTTAAGAGAAGCTAGAGATAAACGAAAAGTTATCTACAAAGAAGAGTCAGTAAGACTAAGCTCAGACTACTCAGCAGAAACTATGCAGGTAAGAAGGTAGTGGGTTGACATATATAAAGCCTCGAAGGAAAAAAACTGCGAGCCAAGAATTATATATCTAGCAAAACTGTCTCTCAAATATGATGGCAAAATTAGGGCATTTACAGATAAACAGAAGTTTAGGGAATTTGTAAAAACCAAGCTAAAACTACAAGAAATACTAGAGAGTCCTCTGGTTAGAAAATCAGTAACATCAGATAACAACCCAAGACTAGAACACAGGACAGACCAACCAGATATCAACCCAGATGGGGAATTCACAAACATAAATCACAGCTAAAACACTGAAGATAGGGAAACAAAGATGTCAATGCATTAAAGATGACAACATTAAAACAAAAAAGAGAGACTAAATAATGCAGTCATAGAACTTTTGTATGGAGAGGAAGTCAAAGCGAGATCAAGAAATAAAAGATTGGTTTAAACTTAGAAAAATAGAGGTAAACTTTAAGGTAACTATCAAGAAAACTAATAAAATTCTGTATCACTAGTTTAGTTACTATACCTTCGAGGGTCCAGTTCATGGTCCTTGGATCCAGTCACTAATTCCGGATGAATTCGCACATGCTCCATCATTGGCTAGAAGAGTTTGGGTTGACAAATTATAAAAGGCTGAATTTCTGTGGTATATATATATATATATATATATATACAATGGAATATTATTTGGTAATAAAAAGGAACAAAGTACTGATACATGCTGCAATATGGATGAATCATGAAATCATTAGGTATGTGAAGTGGAAGAAGCCATTCACAAAAGACCATGTATCATATGATACCATTTGTATGAAATGTCCAAAATAGGCAAATTGATAGAGACAGAAAGTAGATCAGCTGTTGCCTACAGCTGAGGGGTTGAAAAAGAAGGAGGAAATGAAGAGTGACAGCTAATGGATACAGGATTTCTTTTTGGAGTGATGAAAATGTTCTGTAAAAGTGGCTGCAGTACAATTTTGTGACTATACTAAAAACTATTGAATTGTACAGTCTGAATGGGTGAATTGTAAACTATGTGAATTACATCTCAATGAAGCTATTACTATTATAAAAAGGTTGAATTTCAAAATTTTCCTATCGACCACTTAATCCAAAAGGTTATAAATTTAGCCTCTCTAAACAGTATGCTATCAAATAAAGAAGCAGTTTTAATTTACCTTGACCACTTCTTCAAAGGTCTCCAAGTTTTCCTTCATACTGTAGTGAGAACGTAGAAAGGAGACAAAGTTGCAAGGGTACATTCCATAAAGGCGATGAAAGAAAGCATAAACACTGGCATGGAGATGGACAAGATAGATTTCTGTCACATGGCCTAAAAAAAGGAAACCATTTAGAGTAGACTCTTAGTTGGACACATGATTGGTATGTGCAAAATAGACACAAATACACGGCTGCCAGCATTACCTTTTATTCACTCCCGCTTCGCTCCAAAGAGAGCAAGTCAGTGGTTTTCTAAAATGCAAATCTGAACATACCAGATACTCCTATTTAAAATCCATCAGTGGCTCCTTATGACCTTTGGATAAAATCCAATCTACTTAGTGTGACCCGTGAAGACTCTTAGTAATCTAATCTCTGCCTTCCTGTCCAGTACTCCCCCAAAAAGGATTCCAAACATTCTCACAATACTGAATTACCTTTATAATGACAGTTGTTCTTCCTAAAACTTGTAATTCCACTTCTCCATTGACCAATTAGGCATGAGTTTTTTGAGGACAGGGACTGTCCTACTCACCTCCGTATCCTCCATGTCTTGTACTTGGTGCGTAACGGGCATTTAAATAATTGTGGAATGAATGTGTGAGAGCCTTTTAAAATCAGTATGTAGTCTTAGCTATGTAAATTTAAAGCTAGAGTGAAAAGACTATTATCCAAAAATTAAAGAGCTATGTATACACTACTGAGTGGGAGAAATCGAAAATTCAGTTACTCTAGCCTTACCTACATCTATGGAAAACCCCATGTCTATAATATACGTAAAGCTCCTCCATAACAACAGATGGACCACTCCTTCTCCCAAAAAAGATCCTACTAAATAAGCTGGCACCATATGGGTCCTGTGCTTGGTCATTTAATCCTGTACAGGAAGCCACAGTATTCTGTTTCACAGGTCTTACACATTTCACTCTTTCAGTATGGGTATGTCTTAGTCATCTAGTGCTGCTATAACACAAATACAACAAGTGGATGGTTTTAACGAAGAAAAGTTTATTTCCTCACAGTTAAAGTAGGCTAAAAGTCCAAATTCAGGGCATCAGCTGCAGGGGAAGGCTTTTTCTCTCTATCGGCCTTCTCTTCGGTGTTCCCCCAGACTAGGAGCTTCTCAGTGGAGGAACCCCAGTCCAAAAGACACGCTCTGCTCCTGGCACTGCTTTCTTGATGGTATGATGTCCCCCTGTCTCACTGCTCACTTCTGTCTTTTATATCTCAAGAGATTGCCTCAGGACACAATCCAATCTTGTAGACTGAGTCCTGCCTTACTAAAACAACTGCCACTCATCCTCCCTCATTAACATCATAGAGGCAAGATTTACAACATATAGGAAAACCACAGAGTACAAGGAATCATGGCCCGGCCAAATTGATACACACATTTTTGGGGGGACATAATTCAATCCATGACAGTATCTCATGCTGGATTAACAAAAGATTCTGAATTTCATATGCTTATAGCTTCTGAGTCACACCGATAGAGCTGTGCTACCTGCCGATACGGAAAAAACCCCGCAGCATTTGAAACTAGAATGTTAATTACAACATGCTGCATTTTCCCTCCTCCTTCTACATACAAAAGGAACAGGCTCTCAGAACTGGAAGTTTGTGTCTGTAATAGCAGACTGGCAGAGTAAGGAAAAATGTTCAGAAGTTCAGTCCTATACAGTTACAATCTAGATTAAAGTTGTCTTTTAGTTTAACTACTGATAATTAGAAAGTTTTACATCCTACCACTCAATTTCTCTCTAACAAATCCTTTTAAGCAACCAGAGTAAAGAAGGTATCTTAATAGTTACGCTTCTTACACAAATGCCTACAATGGAAGCACCCAGGATATTTCCTCATCTGAATAGTGAAAATCACCCATTTCAGCCATAATGTCCTTCCTTTACAGTGCACGACCTATTAATCAATAATGAAAACATTCACCTGTTAACATCTGACAGGTATACAGGGAGAACTTTACCTGGCTTCTTCAGGCACCAGGATGAAAGACGGCCAAAAATATCAAAGAAGTCATGAAGGTGCTGTTTCCCAGACTGTGGAATCATCGGTAGCATGGTTATCAACACTAAAACCCCTGTTGTGAGGACTACTACATCGGTGTCAGTCTGCAGGAAAAAAATTCAAGTAAGAAGAAAAACCTGTCAGACACAGGATTAACACTAGGTGGTATATGAAGAGGTTGTAAATAATGAGGGAACCACAAATTAGAAGTTCACTCACATGCTCATTTCCCTAAGGATTCTGAGGGGACAACACTGAAACAGACTCAACCGGAAAATTACTGAAGACTAGCTCTACTTTAAGGAGTCTGTGAAGACCATCTATACACCTATTCAAACTCAACCAGCAGATGAGTTTAAACTTACTTGGGGACTCTCAAGTGCTAAAGCCTTAGGATGCCCTATTTATAACATCAAGATGTTCTGCTTTTTAACAGAACAGGAGAATGTTGTTGTTTTCCTTCATTCATCCAAATCCTAAAATATTTATTTCTTGTTAAGTCAATTTAAAAAAATCACTACACACTGACAAAAAATTCACTATTTTTCAAAAGGCTACAACAACAGAAATATAATTTAAGAAGAAATGAATACAGCATTAACAAGTCTACTTACTGGCTCATCTTCAGAGCAGTATTTAGAGATCAGCAAATAAGAGACAATATGGTGACATCTGGACCATGCCTATCGGGTCAAATAACTTTAGGCTAACTGAAGACACTTAATACCCAATGGATAATGGATCAACTCAGACTAGCTACAGCAGCTCACCTGACCTATAATTAAATCATTAATGTTTGCCAACTAACTAAAATTCAGATTTAAGAAGCAAGCTATTAATCAAAAGGCTACCAATGCAGGCTAAGACAGCCATTATCCCTATTATAAAAGGAATCTACGAGTCTGGAAATAAAGTTGTAAATATACTTAGATTTTATGCCAAGCACAAAGCCTTTTGTTACGGCAGACATATCTGGTAAGAAGAACGTAATATATTGGTAGGAGAAAGGAGAATATATTACCACATAAATAGTGAGTTCCAGCAAAAAAGAACTAACCTCAGTTCAGTTTATCATAAAATTCTAACTGAAGACTTAAGCAATAGTCCATGATTCATTTCCAAGCCTACCCTTTCGAAAGAGATGGTGCTTTGCAATCTAAACTACATACTATGCCTCAAAACTGGATAATATTCTCAATTTAAATTAAAAAAAAAAATTAAGTTGTAAAAATTGTTCCTTTTTTCTCAACATTAAATGAACATTTTTATGATGCCCTGACAATGTGACAACCTGGGACCCACCTCTAGGGAGAATAAAACACAGTTACCCCTTGCTGGCAGAGACAAAAATCAATTTGCATGGTGCTGTATCAGATGAATCCAAAGGTAATGCCATCCTCCAACAAATACTACTGGGTATTTTCATGTCTCTGTGAGGTACAGGCAGTTAATATTAACCACATTTTCTTGTATTATAGATAGGAAGCAAGTCCAGGAACTAAAACAGATTAAGCAAATAGCCCTGAATATTTCAGCAAGCCACTGTCAAAACTAAAACCATAAAGTTCTATTTAGGTTATGACTCCCTGTGTAGACAAATGCACTAAATTTAGTGCAAAAAAAGTAGACTGCAATTCATTAGGCCTTCTATCAACAAAACCTTAATTATAGCTACAACAGAACATGTTCCTAAATGGTTAAAAGAACCTTTAAGGCATTCTTCTACTAATCCACCATCCTATTAGCTAAAAGAAAAATAAGAAACAGGGGTTCCCAAAAGAGAAATCAGTGCGTTTTTAACTGAGGAAAGACTAGAAGAGATGACATAGAAGAGGTCTGGAATAATGTAATTTCTGAACCAATCTGACTAAATTTCACTATATTTGCTTGGATAAAAGACATTAAACAGTCAGAGTGAAACATGAGAATTTACTCATCAAGTACCAACTCTGAACACTAGCTTTGAGAAAAACCAAATGCCTAGAAGTTTTTTTTTTTTAACTCTATAAAGACAAATCTAGGAAACCTTGGTGGCGTAGTGGTTAAGTGCTATGGCTGCTAACCAAGAGGTTGGCAGTTCGAATCCACCAGGTGCTCCTTGGAGACTCTGTGGGGCAGTTCTACTCTATACTATAGGGTTGCTATGAGTCGGAATCGACTCGATAGCCCCAGTTTTGGGTTTTTTTTTGTTTAAAGTTAAAATCTAGCTTGAGCGCTTTAAGTTGCCCAAAATTTCAGAAACTATATTCATAAGTAACTTCATTCAGATCTTTGTAAACATCCTACCTTGAGACATTTTAGTAAAGAAGGCAAAAGAGGTGCTTGAGAGAGCTTGTGCTTCCACGATGGCTGTAGTCGTATCACATGCCCCAAGAGAGAGAGGATGGATAAACGAGTGGTGGCTTTGCCCACATGTTCGTTAATCTTGTCCAAGAGGTGCTGAACAAGGAAAAGAGCAGGAAATCCTCAGATGAATGTATGAAGTTAACACAAATTAAGGGAGCAAAGATACACGCCAGTCTCCCAAGTCTTCCCTCTGATATAAAGCAAGGGCCGAGCAGGTAAAGAGATCAAATACAACATTTTTTAAATCAAATTAGCAAATAAAACACTTCTGCATTTGGCCTGAGAGATAGCCGGTTTGCAATTCCTAAAAAAAGGTCCCCATAATCCAGGTATGCTAAGGAGAGGAAATGCCAATACAATGCCTCTCAAATAGGTCACTTCTTAAGATAACCATTAGTGCCAAGCCGGGTACCTTGTTGAAGCTGGGAGGGGATCAGCTGTAGCAGGAAGTGTTGAAGCAGCCACTTATTGCTACAGTAGCCCAGCCTGCACAGTTTGGCTCCAAATATAAATCAGGTAGTAAAAGAAGTTAAAATTCAGCCCAGAGTCAAAAAAAAATACAAGATTTGTTATAAAAGGTACACAACTGCAAGATCTTCAAACCCTAGTAAGGTCAGCCTCATATATGAACTCAAAACTTACCAAAGTCTGCAATTACAAAGCTTTGTTAGCTGTTTACAAAACACACAAACAAACAAAGCCACAAGAGCAAAACAGAACAAAGGAGCCCTCCAAGTGCCTGGTGCTGGGAAACAACACTGACTAGCCTCATTAGTTACCTATGCTTACAGAATTTCCCATATTGAAAAAGTCTAAAAATCCAATTCAAAAAAAGAGCTTAAAGATGGGTACCTTATGAGTCAAAAGTGTCCCTGTGCAATTAATTATAGTATTAGAATTATAGAATTTCTTTAAACAACAAGATCTAAAGAAATCTCTGAAGTATGTTTTATTCTGTAAACTTTTCAGGAAACATGGGTCCTGCAAATTATACGCAGTTATAATTTGAGAACGATGTCATCCGCGGAATAAAGAAGTCTAAGGAATACAATCTGGACAAATTGTGCGGTGGATCTGTACAGACACTGTTACACCACTTTCAGAGAATGTACTAAATACTCTACTCTTACATTTCAACAGTTACCTTATCATGTGGCTCTTGCAATGTTGTCAGGATGTGCAATACTGGCTGAGAATTGGTTTCCAGGTAATAATCCACCAATGTGTTTACAAGCATAGGACCTCGGTCTACATAAAGAGAAGCATAGTTTATAATAGCTATTTCTTCTAACATTCTAAATTTACCTCAAATAGTTTCCTGTCACAAAATTCAGAAAATGTGTTACCATATGCTACCCAAAGTTATATGCAGAACTGTATTTCTGCCTTCTTAAATTTATTTATTTGTATCCATTCTAACAATAGAATAATTCTAAACTTATTTGCCTAAATAGTCATAAAAGCATACAAAATGCTATCTTTTATTTTTGATTGATTTTTTTAAATTAAAAAAAAATCCATGTCTACTGTTTAAAGCTAGACTACATAAAAGTATATAGAAGTACTCCTCACAACCTGCCTCCCAACCCACTCTTCAGAGATAAATTAAGTTTGCCTAAGTGTCCTTTCAAACCTTCTTCTGCTTGCATCCTCTCTCTCGCTCACATGCGTGCACATGCACGCACATACACACACTCCCCTCCTGTCCACATATACACAGTTTGTGCGTGTGTGTGTTTCACTTCACAATGTATTGCAGACACTTTCCCACGTCAGTACATATAGCTTATGTCATTCTTTTCACTGACCTCATACTGCTCTACTGTACGCCTCTACAGAATTAATCATTCACCTATTAAAGGATATTTGGGTTTTTCCAATTTTTCACTATATTTCATTCAGGGCTATAATGAAGTACAGGTTCTTTTAAGTGGGCCAAATAGTATGTGCTTTTAAACTGATAATGGATACTCCAAAAAGGCTGAATACCAATTTATGCTCCTGCTAACAGTGCCCATTTCTATTACCAGTATTTGATTTTGAACAGCCTAATAAGCAAAAAGGGATAGTGTTTAAATTTATATTTCTGATTAAAGAGAAGTTAAGCAGTTCTCATATTAAAAAATACATGTATTATCTATAGATGAAACAATATTATCTGGGATTTGTTCTAAAATACTCAAAGTGAGTAGGCACCAAAAGGATAGATGGAATAAGAATGGCAGAAACTTTGAAGCTGGGTTCATGGGGTTCATGATATGATTTCTTTACTTGTATGTGTGTGTATACTTGAATCATAATTAAAAGTTCAAAACACATACATATATAGCAAATCCATGTATAATCTTTTCTGGCAGTTTTAAAAACCCCCTCTAGAAGATGAAAATTAAAATTTATCATTAGGACTTTATTCACCTCTTGGTCAATCTCCTCCGATTAGCAGATAAACCAAAAATTCTAGGATTTTGCTTACCGGAATTGAGGTTCTCTTTAAAGACAGCTGTTATCTCATCTCGCAGACACAGCTTGGAGGAGTCCAGCATGGAGAGGAGCTCCCCGATATTCGTTTGTTGGGCCATTATCTTGTATGGAGGGGCTTATGCCAGTTCCAGTACATGTGTTAAAGACTCCAAAGGTTCTTCATTGGTGCCACTGCCAGACTGAAAAAAAGAAAGGCTAACGATGTGATAAAATGGCCCCATTTTACCTCATAAAAAACTACCTACAGGACAAACCAGTAAATGTGTTAAATGCAATGAAAAGTCTGGCCAGAACTTTGCTGATAAAAGAAGCTAGAGTGTGAGAATAATTTTATCTTTGACAAATTTATGAATTAGATGAGTTATCGGAAATGTAACTATCAACGAAAAACCCAAGAAACTGATAGCACTCAGACTTCATCACCACAGCACCTTAATAACAGGACCAAACTTAAGTTTTATTCCTAATTCTAATTCTACCTTGGGGCTTGGGTAAGACAAGACCGTCAAATCACTGATCTGAGTGGATGAGTGGTTTTCAGAAAAGAACTAAAAGTATACTATTATCTTCCTGACAATTCCATCAGTGTCAAAAAGTTAGTAAACCTGTTTAGGCAACAGGTTCAGAAGATCAATACCTAGTTTGAACCAGGACCATTTCTCTACTTTTAGAGTACATTCCTCATCCTAGACGTGTCTCACACCTGGATGTCACTGGTTACCAGGGAAGTAGGCATGGACACGGACCATCAGGGCAAACCCTGCTCCCTTCCAAACCTCATCTCTTCCAGGTAGCAAAGTAGTTGCCTTATCTTTTTATATACAGAGAGCAGCTCATTCCCCAAGTGTCACTCTATACATTTACAATTATTTATTTCTCCACGCTCTGGTCCCTATGAAGTTGTTTTTTTAAAAAACAAATAGTAACAGTTTTAACATTTATTAGACAGGCAGTGCACACTTTTTACAAACATCATCTCATGTACTCCTTATACTACCTCAGTGTGGCTGGTTCTTTTGTCCCCATCTTACAAGAATGGAAACAGACATCAAGCCATTTACTCAGGATCACAAAGCCAGCAAGAAGCAAAACCAGGGGGAGAAAACTGAAATTTGAACCCAGATCTGCCTGACTCCAAACCCCTATGTCCTTAAATGTAGCATTCAACTAACTTATGCTTTTGACCCTCACAGCAACTCTGTCAGGTAAGCAGGTTATTATCCTTATTCTATAAATGAGAACATAGATACCCATAAAGAATAAATGACTGTGTCAAGGTCACATGGTAGAGCAGAACTAGGTGGTTTAACTCCCAGACCAATGACTGTATATGTCATTCACAGCTATATTAAATTATATTCTCATCTTATACTTGCTTTTCTTTTAGTAAGCTAAAGTAGTGGTTCTCAAGCATTAGTGTGTATCAGAACCACATCTGAGATGCTTGTTAGAAATGCAATTTTCTAGGCCCACCCCAGAAGTTAATTTTGGGCTTGGGAATCTGCATTTTAACAAACATCCCCTGATGAGTCTTACAAAGTGACACACAAACTCTGTTTGAGAAACACTATGATAAATGGAGAAAAGACTGAAGTTGTCAAGGATTTAATTTTACTTGGATACACAATCGACACCCATGGAAGCAGCAGTCAAGAAATCAAAAGACACACTGTCTTGGGCAAATCTGCTGCAAAAGACCTCTTTAAAGTGTTCAAAAGCAAAGATGTCACCTTGAGGAATAAGGTGCACCTGATCCAAGCCATGGTGTTTTCAATTGTTTCACATGCATGCAATAGCTGGGCAATTAATCAGGACGAATATTGTATGATCCCACTTACATGATATATCTAGAGTAGGCAAATGTATGGGAACCAAAGTTTATTAGTGGGACGGAAGGGGAAAGAGGGAGTGATTGCTTAGGGGGCACTGATCTTCTGTTAAGTGTGACAGAAAAACTTGGAAACGGAGAGTGGTGATGGTTGTACAACATGATGAATCTAATTAATGTCACTGAATTGCACGTGTAAAAAACGCTGAAATGGCAAATGTTTTGTTTTATATATATACTCACATCAACAACAAAAAAGGATGGACTGATGGAAGGATAGAGAGATGAATAAACCGACAAATGCAAGTACAGTAACGTATTAATGGTAAAATCTAGGTTGTGGATATACAGGTATCTCCTGTAAAATCTTTTCAACTTTTCTGTATGTTTGAAAATTTTATAGTAAAATGCTGGGGGAAAAAGTCCAGCTAAAGAGTTAATCCCCTGCAAGGATGCCAAATTCAAATTAACAATGATCCCAGGAATTGCTGGGTGTGAACTTACTATAACCTATGTTCTTGTTTAATTACAACCTGGTCATATTCACTGAGGAGTCCCAGGGTGGCGCACATGGTTAAGCGCTCAACTACTAGCTGAAAGGTTAGTGGTTTGAACCCACTCAGAGGCACCTCAGAAGACAGGCCTGGCAATCTGCTTCCAAAAAATTACAGCCTTGAAAACTCTACTCTGTACATGCAGAGTTGCCATGAGCTGGAACTGACTCGACAGCAACTAGCAACAACATTCACTGATCCGGCTCTCGGCGACTAGCCAGAAAAATCAATTAAAATGTCTTGATATCAAACCATGATGTAGGAACTTGCTGGCTCATACCTATAAATGTAAATCTTATAGGTACATCAAAAAGGAAGTCTACTCCAAAGGGCTCAGAAGTGTGGGACCACAACTGATGATGAGATTCTGTTGTGAATGTGTTCAAAAATGAGAACAGAAATTTCACTTTACTGTAAGTTAGATCAAATTAAATCTATAAATAAAGATAATACCAACCTATCAGTTTATTTTCATTGAAGAATTAAATGAGATAATGTATGTAAGGCATTTGTACCTGGAACAAATAAACTCACTGAATAGCACTTACATATTCATTAAGAATACCAGTAAAAAATCTTTGGATCACACTTTCCAAATGACTTTTTCATAGTACATTTATCCAGTTAGCTCCCGCATTCATTACTACTTCAGGTAAATCACAAACTGTTCCCAA
Organism: Dugong dugon; assembly: GCA_030035585.1. Taxonomy (NCBI): domain Eukaryota; kingdom Metazoa; phylum Chordata; class Mammalia; order Sirenia; family Dugongidae; genus Dugong; species Dugong dugon. The sequence goes on from CM057471.1 coordinate 77,650,913, forward strand.
TTAGTGACAAAAAATGCAGCACATGAATTTAAAAGTGTTTTGTCCCTAAGTCTGTTTTTTTTCCCAGTAAGAGTGTTATTTACCTAGTCTCGGTAGGTCTAGTGAGACTTTGAGTTTGTCTTTTGTGCATTCAGTAAGACAACATGTCAGATCTGGTCCCCCAAATGCAGGAAGCCCCAGAGCACAGAGTGACATGAGCTAAATTCAAAACAAAGATGGCATCCATCCAGTCAACTTGGCTATCGTCAGGGCTAACCGGCTTGGGCTACCTAACTTGTTTTTCAGTTTATAAACTTAATGTAGGCATAAAAGTCTGGTTTCTGGAGCTATTCTTCCCAAGTGCTTTACAGAAGGCAAGAATCTATTTTTATTTTGAACATTAAAGCATTTCTGACAACATGGTTTTTTCTTTGGCTCTAAAATTTGACCTTTTAGCCGTATTTTTTAACCCCAGAAAAAAATATAAATGTCATGCTTCGTGTGAGATTCTTCATATAAGTTACCCAAGTTCAAGCATTTTTTTCTAAAAAGCCCTCATAAAAGTAAAATCATAAGCTTTTGGAATCAGTCCCATGATTGGAATATCTTTTTAAACTCATTCAAATATTTCTTGAGGGTCTACTAAATGCAGAGTACTAAGTGGGAAGAAGATTTACTAAATGGGGAGGAATTCTTCAAATGCAATGAAGAACTTCATGTGCTCTAGTAGAAAAATGGACATAGTTCAGTGGATGCACAAAGAAGAGAAGTGAGCAGCTGGACCTGGACTCAGTGGTGGGTGGTGATGGGTTGAGATGTACACATGTTAAACACGCTTTACAGGCTATGGAAGAGTAACTTAAAGGTTAGCACCCTGACACACTGAAACATCCACTTACAGCCGTGAAAGCTTCTCTAACGAGATAATACCATTTTGGAAGTAACCAAGTATAGAAAATAGAATACAGGCACAAGTACCACAGCCTCCACCAGCCTGAGCCCAGAACAACTAGATGGAGCCTGGCTACCACCACCACCAAGTCTGACAGGGATCACAATAGACGGTCCCAGGCAGAGTGGGAGAAAAATGTAGAACAAAATTCAAATTTTCAAAAAAAGACCAGACTTACTGGCCTGACATAGACCGGAGAAACCCCAAGAGTATGGCCTTCGGATACCCTTTTAACTCAGAACTGAAGTCACTGCCAAAGTTCATTCTTCAGCCAAAGATTAGACAGATCTATAAAACAGACAATAACACATGTTAGGAAAGTGCTTTGTAGGTCAATCAGGTATATGAGACTAAATGGGCACACCTGCCCAAAAGCAAAGACGAGAAGGCAGGAAGGGACAGGAAAACTGGACGAATGGAAATGGGGAACCCAGGGTGGAGAAGGAGAGAGCGTTGACACATAGCGAGGCTGGCAACCAATGTCACAAAACAATTTGTATTAATTGCGGAACTAATTTACTTTGTAAACTTTTACCTAAAGCACAATAAAAATAACTGTATTTATGTCTGTAGTCCAAACAAATAGAATCAATAAATGTTAAGTGCCAACTAAAAAAAAAAGAATATAGGAAAAGCCCAAAGACAATACCTGGCTTAGTATATTTCCCACATACCAAAGTGACATTCCATTTAGTTTAATATTCTTTAGTGGCTGCATGCCACAGTACAGTGCTACAGATGACACTATTCATATGAGGGAGCCACGACTTGAATTCTCCTCAAAACCTGTTGCTCGACCAGTCTTCTGGATCTCAGTAAAAGGCACTGCCATCAGCGTCTTGGCTTAAGACAAACACCTAGGGGTATCTTGGATTCTTCTATACCCTCCACCCCCATATCTGACCCACCAGCAAACTCATTCATTTCACTATCCACTTAGCCATCGCCCTTGTCCAAGCCCCATCATCTCTCATTTTGACTACCACAGCAGCCTCCCTCACTACTCTGCCTGCTTGTATTCCTGCTCCTGTACAATTCATTCACCACCAAACAGCCACAAGAGACTTTTAAATATGGAGACCAGAATTTATCACTCCTCTGTTTAAAATCATCCAACAGCTTCCCACAGTGCTAATAACAGCCAAACTCATGAGAAAGGTCTATAAGACCCAGATGAGCCAGCCAGTTATTAACTCCCTAGCCTCCACCTCATACTACTCTGCCTCTTCATTTCTTTGCTCTAGTCTTGCTCTTTGCAAAGACATAAAAACTGATTTTTGCTCAAGGCCCTGTACTTGCCATTCCCTTTATACCTGGAATGCTCTTCCCCTAGATCCTTGTTATGACTAACTGTCCTTCTTTCAGGTCTCTGCTCAAAATGACACCATCTCTGGGAGGCTTTCCCTGACCACTCAATCTAAAGTAGCACCCCCCTCGTAAGCTTCTATTTCATCAATAGTTCAATTTTGTCACGGTACTTACAACCAGCTAAAATTCCTGTTTGTTTGTTTAACTTGTTTATTATCTCCCCTGAGCAGAATGTGAACTCCACGAGAGACTTTGTCTGTCTTTTCAATGCCATATCCCCAGAGCTTAAAACAGGGCTTAGTATATACCTGACACTTAATGCGTATCTGCTAGAAAGATGAATGTAAAATAACATGTGATCAGCATCAAAGGGAAACAATTACAAAGCCTGTAAGAAGTCTTTCATATAGCTAAATACTAAAGCTACAGTTAGGTAAAAACTCAAGAAATTCAGTAACACCTTTTTCTGAACACTTAGCTCACCTTAAGTCTGTGTTGTCCTCCACTCAAGTGCTTCCTAATTTGTAATTTGTCAGAGAGGCACATTAATGACAAGTGGTCACTTCTACATGGGTCTTAAAATAAGACCCTAACCTAGGTAACAAGCAGTGAAGAGCATCTCCACTCGGTGACACCAAAAGTCATGGAAATTACAAAACTGCAGAATGCTCTCAGATTTTCCAACAGTGAAAAACAGTGAGCTACTGTCAATGCGCATTCATCATGTTCTTTCCATTCAATACTTACACTGAATTTTGGAGGGAATTCAACACAGGTGGAGTTTTCATATCATCTTCTAAAGGCAAACAGCACCAAAGATGCGGAAGGAAGGTCACTTTTTCACTCATGACAGGTGAAGAGCTGCCAAATACATCCAGTTTTAAATAAAACTGGATCTCATTCCTGATGCACCTCATTCCTAATCATGCAAACCCTTGGTGTATCCTTTCCTTCTTCCATCGCACCACAAAACTTGGGCTCCATCTTTGAACTCGTCTCATAAGAGAGGCAACAGATTTTTAGACTGCCTAAGTTCACATCCTGCCTCCACAACTTACTAGCTGTGTGACCTTAGGTAAATCATCTAACTTAATTTACAGTTTAAAATAGGGATAAGAAAAAGACCAAACTCCTAGGCTGTTATAAAGATTAAATGAGATTGAGATAATACATGTAAAGCACTTAGAATGGTGTCTGAACACATTTAACCATATACTGTCTTTCAATTATTGTCTCCCTATCAAAAGGAAGTGCTCCAATGCCTAGATAAAGTCTTTTAATACTACTTAGAGTATCTGGCATAGTCCACACGTAGAAGAGGCACGTTAATTTCAGTAATCTTTCTAATCTTCCTATTATTTTACATTAAGGATCAGATTTTACTGTGGGGAGGGAGGTGTTAGTCACTATATAAAAGATACTTCCTAATTCATGAAGAACTTTGAACGAAGTTTAAACTCCACAACTGATAATCATATTTGATCAAAGAGAATACTTTGTATGATCTCAACAAGCATAGAAAGTAGGAATTTACCACAGTTTGGTTTCAGCTCTATGCTTGGCCAAAATCTGCTTTCTGGCTTTGGCCCTGGTCTTCAGAAGGCTGAACAGCCAACTGTCTACTTCAGCACCATTTCTAGCATATTTGAACTTGTGTGTGTGACCAATAAATACATAGTTCATGTAGTTACCACTATACCTAATCTACACGACATCTGCAATGTGAACAAGACATGCGTTTTGAACTGCTAATAACATCTGAATATTCACTTTCAAATAAAGGTAAAAACATTCTAGATGTAACATTCAAGCGAAAATCTCTTTTTGAGCTTTACAAACTGAAATTCTATCAGTTTAAGTATAAATGTGTACTTACTACTGTAACAGCAAACACTTCAGTTAAATGATTTTTATGTTCAAAAACAATTAAGAACTTTCAAATAGTTAAATATATTAACTAATAATATGAATATTAAGAGAGCATATTAGCTAGATTAGCTTTATAAATAACTATATATGCTATTTGAGCCAAATATTTAAAAAATTTAAATAACTCATGGCTTAATAACAGAAATTAGATTATATCTTAATTCTAACTTTATGGAATTGTTTTGCAGCATTTATTACAAATTAAATAACCTTTAAGAACTGCATTTAATTTGTAGTCTTTCAATATAAAGTCATATTTGGTAATACTCCACATCTTGTGAGGATGAATTAAAAAAACGCCAACTCTGTCACAGCAATTTTTTGAGGCAAAAAAATTCCAAAACCACAGTCAACAGCATCTATGAGAAATCATCTTCAAGACAATAATAAAGACTACAGAATATGGAGAAAACAAAATGTTAAGAAAAAAATGAAATACCCAAAACATATTTTATACTCACTAATCAAATTTCAGAACAGACTACAAAAGTGCTTTAAGAAGATAATGCCTTATAGTTTTGAGTCTATGGAGGCTAAAAATTTAAACAAAAAGCTTGTCAAAAATATCACTATAGGTTGCCAATAATTTTTAGTAGTTGAAGACAAAGGATTTCTGAGGCTTGCCCAAGCTATGAATCCCAGGTACAAGGTTCCTTCTAAAAATAACCTACCAAAAATGTTTCTGAATTACATTCTGCTCTGTCCAAAAATGTTACTGATGGGATTAACTGTGCCAGCTGAAGATGAGTGTCTATTTGATACCATGTATATGTAAGAGTGCCCACAGGAGCAGACTAGCAGCTGACAGTGTTGACAAAGTATTTTCCTACACTAAAACTTCAAACTTTCAAAATCTGACTACTAAAACGTAATACAATTATGAAAAATGTTTAGTAAGATTTGAGATTTATTGTTGTATCCCAGAATTTACATCTTATGATGGTGCTATTCAGCTTCAGTCTCAATGATCTGAACACCTGACCATTCAATACACGGTTGAAATTCATATTTGTGGACTTCTTAGAAAGCTTTCCACACTTGCAAAAGAATGATAACTTCCACAAGAACAATACTTCCACCTTCTTTCTCGATAGTCTATAATCTGTATTAAGTCCATGTTTATGAACAGACATCAATTTTTAAGGCAAAAATCTCTACTGATTTTATAATTCCTCTGACATAAGATGAAGTAGACAGTAACAGAACATAAAGAATGGCAACCAATGAGCTATTAAATGAATCACCAGCTATCTGTGTATAAAGATAGCAAACTAAACACCTCCCTATCTTCCATACACCCTTCCTATAGACACAATTCTATTGCATCTGGCACCCTTGCTGATAAACTCAAAATTATAGTTCATTTAGTTCACTAAGACTAAATTCATATCCACAGGAATACCAGAGCCTCAATATTTATGAAGGATATATGATGGGACTTAGAGAATCCACCAATTCCCAAAAACCACCATCGCGTATAATTTATTCCTCCCTCTAAAATTAATTTAAATAAGGCCATATTAAGATGTAAATTTTAATTCACTAGCTCAGTGGTTCTCACCCCTGGATGAACTCTAGAATCACCTGGAGAGCTTACAAAATCCTGAAGCCTAGGCCCCATTCCAGACCAGTTTAAGGGGTGGGGTCTAGAGACTACATTTTGTTTTTTAAAACTCATGTGGATTTCTAAGGTGTGGCCAGGGTTGAGAATTTCTGCACTAACTAAATGACTTGCTCCAACACACAGGTGTCAATTTAATTTAGTGGTTAAGACTAAATTTTGCTGCCAAATAGACTTGGATTAAAGTCATGGGCCCACCAACTACTAGCTATAGGGCTTCAGGAAAATTACATAACATTTCTGAGCCTGATTCCTCATCTGTAAAATGGGATACACCACTAGTGTGACTATGAAGAATAAAATAAATGCTGCATATAAGGCACTTAACACAGTGTCTGGCACCAAATAAGCAATAAATCATCAGTAATCTGACTAATTACTTCATGCCATAGATGTTTCAGTTCCTAGCAAGTAGTGGAATCCTTGAATATGAACAAAGCATCTATGCACTAGTGCAACCATGGACAAGATCAACAATTCCCTCCCATCTTCCCCCAAGCACTGGACTAAGTTTATACTTTTACCTGCTCTGGGGACAATTGATACTTCAGTTTCCAGTGCTGTCAACCTGGTGTCTTTCATGGTCACTGAAGGAAAAAAACATACATATATATATAAAATAATCTTACAATGAAGTGAAATCCCAGACGCAATCAGAAGGAGTTTAGGGTTCATCTGGTACAATCTCTTTTCTACTCTATCTCTGACAGGTGGCCATCTGATTTCCGCTGGGAAGAACACTATAATCATTGGAAGCACATGCCTCTCCCCATCTACGTTTCCGAATAGCTAGCTGCTGGAAAATTCTTTATATTGTGCTGAATTTGTAATCTCTGCCAGTCTGCTCTACTGGTGCTATAAACACATGGGCAGGATGGGCTCTAGAACTATAGAGTTCCAAGTTGAAATCCAGGCCCTGTTACTTAATACCGGTGTACCTTTTGACTATGTAAGCGTTGAACATCTAACTTTTTGTTACCTTGTCTATAAAGTAAGAATAATAATAGCATCTACCTTATAAGGTTGTGTGAGGATTAAGCAAGATGATGCATCCCAAAACAGTGTGTGGCACAGAGTAATTATTCAAGGAGCTCTGGGAGGCAGGACAGTGTTCTCTTGTCCCCAACAGTAATAACAATGCAAGGCACAAAGTACTTCGTGGGCCCACATCACTCGTCACAAGCCACACACCCTTTCCCTCTCCATTACTCTGCCCCACTAGCCTTTCAGTTTCTCAGCCAAGCCATACTCTTTCCCCTCTGGGATGATGAACATGCTGCCACTATGCCTGACAGATTCTACCCCTGCCTTGTCCCAAGCTAACTCTTCATCCTTAAAAATCTCAGCTTAAACATTCACTTCATCAGAGAAGTCTTCCTAGGCCTCCCATTCCCCCTCCCAGACTAGGTCAGGTCCCCTGTTATATACTCTTAGCAGCCTGTATTTCTGTGTCACTTATCATAATCCAATTAAATAAGTATAATTAGTTATTGAACATATCTTCCCCACTAGAACAGAAGTTACATCCAGGAAGAGACTGTAGCTTGTTCAACACTGTATCTCTAGCAGCTATCACAGTGTCTGGCACTTGTTGACTGAATGACTGGGAGTTAAAATATTTCTTAAATAAATGTGCTAAGCCTTCAAAACAGCACAGCTCAAGTTTAACTCTTCTACATGACAAGCATAAAATATCTGAGTACAGCTATCATTTCTCTATTTCATTGTAATACTTTACTTTGTCTTCTCGAGTCGCCCTTTGAAATCTTCTGTTCGGTTCTTTTACTTCATTATTTCTTCCATTCACATTAGCTACTCTACTTTCAAGAGCAAGAGAATATCAGAAAGATGTTTACCTGTGTTTTATTGACTATGTAAAGACATTCAACTGTGTGGATCATAACAAATTATGGACAACATTGTGAAGGATGAGAACTCCAGAACACTTAATTGTGGTCGTGCAGAACCTGTACATAGACCAAGAGGCAGTCGTTCGAACAGAACAAGGGGATACTGTGTAGTTTAAAATCAGGAAAGGTGTGTCAGGGCTGCACCCTTTCACCACATTTAGTCAATCTGTACACTGAGAAAATAATCAGAGAAGCTAGACTGTAAGAAGAAGAATGGAGCATCAGGATTAGAGAAAGGCTCATTAACAACCTGTGATATGCAGATGACACAACCTTGCTTGCTGTAAGTCAAGAGGACTTGAAGCACTTACTAATGAAGACGAAAGACCACAGCCTTCAGTATGGATTACACCTCAACAGAAAGAAAACAAAAATCCTCACAACTGGACCAATATGCAACATCATGATAAATGGAGAAGACTGAAGTTGTCAGGGTTTCATTTTACTTGGATCCACAATCAACACCCATGACAGAAGCAGTCAAGAAATCAAATGTCATACTGCATTGGACAAATCTGCTGCAAAAGACGTCTTTAAAATGTGAAAAAGCAGAGATGTCACTTTGAGGACGAAGGTACACCTGACCCAAGCCATAGCATTTTTAATCGCTTCATATGCACGTGAAAGCTGGACAATAAACAAAGAAGATCAAAGAAGAATCGATGCATTTGAATTACTGGTGTTGGCAAAGAATACTGAATATATCATGGACTGCCAGAAGAACACACAAATCTGTCTTGGAAGGAGTACAGCCAGAATGCTCCTTAGAAGCAACAAGTCCCTGGAGAAGGACATCATGTTTGATAAAGTAGAAGGTCTGTGAAAAAGAGGAAGACCTCAACAAGATGGACTGACAGAGTGGCTCCAACAATGGGCTCAAACACAGCAATGATGTGAAAATGGTACAGGGCCGGGCAGTGTTTCGTTCTGTTGTACATAAGGTCGCTATGAGTCAGAACCGACTCGACGGTGCCAAACATTTCTCTAATTTTTTCCCACTTCCTGCCCAAATTACCTCATATTAAATACCTATGTTAAATATGAATATATAGGTAGTCCCCAACTTACAATGTTATTTGAGTTACAATGAACCACACTTACAATCATCCCTTTTTTTTGGTAATTCTTATCATCAGTAATATGTACTACATACAATGTTACAGTATGTAATTTGCTGATGTTATCATTCTCAGATGTTCACTCACAGAAGTTCAGTTTTACGATTTACTGTTCAAAACACTGCCACATAGATTTAGTTTTCTAAACTAAGTCAGGGACTTCAGTTGTTTGAAAACATAGACCCAAACGCTGACTGCTAAAGTCATAGGCAGATTCAGGAAGCAGTGAGATGCTACCATGAAATATATGAAGAAAAAAGGAAAGGGACCAAACAGACAACTCTCACTAATTTTCTGACTAGAAAAACCATCCCCACTCCCAGGGATAATCCATATTATTGAGAACCTTCCACAAGTGGAGTTATTACCATAACCGACAAAATGACAACGCTGTTCAACTCTTCTTCGTCAAAGTAAATTTTTTATGATTTGTGTGTTTTTTACATATGTATATGTTAAAATATATCTATATCCTCATATGTAATCTTTCCAACCCCCAAAGACAAATAAAGATCAGATTTATACAGATACTGATAAAAAGGTAATAATAATGAAAACTAAAAAAAAAAGGAGGTATTTGACTTATGTCAGAACTGACTTACGATGAAGTCATCAGAACAGAACCCTATCGTAAGTCGAGGACTACCTGTACATGAAAACATTCCAGTTTGCTTTTAACCGTATTTAGGTATAGTCTGATCACCAGATTGTAAACTCTACGAGGACAAGGACCCTCCTGACTTGTGCACCAATGGACACCCAGGACCTACCCAGTGCTGGGAACACCGAGGCAAATCTGTTTTTTGTGCAGGTCACCTAACATTTCATCAGGTTGACTACAGAACATAAAAGCTGACTCTCATACACTGTATACACCTAATTACACTGAGTACTGAAAAGCTTGGAAACAAGCACTTAAATATACAATCCTGGTCAAAGTTAAACAGGTAGATTGAGCAACTCTGTAACAGTTAAAATCTCTTGATCCCAGTGATAGGGTAATTATATTTCCATGTGGAACACATTCTAGGCATTAAATGCCAATGGTCCTCAGTAGCACCTGCAAGCATGTGTGTGGTGTCATGTGGCAGGCTGGCTTTTCAGAAAGAGAGTGCTTGCCTAGCCACAGTCACTCAAACAAGTCAGAGAGCTGGAATTGAAACACAGAGGCCTCTAGTCTCCAAGAATCTTAAAATCAGCTGTTAGTCCAGTGCGTCATATAGTCTTCCTCTTGCAATTAATCCCAGATGGATTTTTTACCTGAAAAGAATTATCTAAGGCAAAGTAAAATTAGGATATACACAAGATGAGATCTTGCAGCCTGTCCAGCCAAGATCACTGTCCTAGATAAAGGGACTACTACAGGAAATCAGAGTTTTTTTGTCCAATGCCTAATGTTCAGACTTTAACTTCTTTGTCTCTACACTATAAAGATGGTAATGGTAATAAATCAGCATCAATTTTATGCTGGTATGTCAAAGGCTACCTGCTATTATTTATATTTTTAGTTGTTTTTTACTTCTTCGTTTATATTTAAATTTTGCTCTGTGGAGGTACTGCTTAGTAAAATCATTCTGGTCAATAAAGTGAGATATGACATAACCTCCTGATGGGAACTGAGGGGTAGAAAAGACCCATCAAAAATGTATACTTCTAAGGGTATGGATGAAAACACCTCTTAGACGGCATAACAACAGTGTTAATCTGTGTTCTAATTGCCAATGTCCAAATTCAAAGAGATACAACCCTCCAGATCTAGATCTTTTCCTCTTTGATATTTTGGCCCAAAGTTATGTTCTCATCTACATGCAACATTGTAATTATACTTCCACAAGCAGACTTCTTTAATAAAAATAAAGGGAATGTTTGACAAAGAAGATGAAGGCTCTGTGCTTTAGTATTTTGAGATTAAACAGATGCACTGAGTATAGGTCAAGTTGTTCTCACAGTTGACCTTAGTAAGTTTCATTCTTTAGGTATTTACAGAAAGATGGTTGCTATATCTGGGAATACACATGAACCTCAGAGTGACAGTCATGTATCACAGTCATTAACAGGACCTGTATATATTATTTTCTCATATCTCTTCCCTAGACAAGATGCTTTTATCATGTGCATTACGAACTGTGCAAGGGCTAAAGTTACACATACTTTTATGAAATACTAGTGACAGGTACCTAAAATGCCACTAGAAAGTATTTTATCTGAAAATATCAGTTGACTATTCAGACTTTAGGAAAGCGAGTGTTGTCTGTGACCTAAAAACTACCCTAGGATTCCTCAGAACTATGAACTACATGAAATAGGTAGCTGTCTATCAAATGGCCTAAGATAATTTTGTACACATTTGCCTATAATATAAAAATGCAACTATAGGTATAAATGAAGACAGATGTCTCTTCACTAAAACTTGTTTTCTATATTGTTTCTATCTATAAATATGCAAAGAAAATTCAGATGCAGATTCAGGCATAGATGGACTCATTCATTACCAAGTACAGTACAGGTAGAGGAGAATACTATGCTAATATTTCAGTGTCTGAGTAAGTCTCAAATAATTTCCTAGGGTAATATTCTATCAAGTGAACAAAGTTGCCTTCAGCACAAATGCATCTAAAAGGAGTAAAAGATTTACTTCGATTCTCTTTTCCTACTCATGTAAAGAACCACACACAGAACTGACAGAGGAGAAAGCGGTAAGAAATATTACTCAGTACATAAAACAGCTGATGGTAAAACCTGCCAAAATTTTAGTCATGTGTGATTTAAATGGTCTCAGCAGTTGTAATACTTTTCAAGGTCATATGAATGGGGTGGAGGGGCCGAGTTCCAACTTGCTAGTTTTCTCCATTCAGAACTTTTGCTATTAGGGGTCTTAATGGACAGTTTGCTGAAGCTTATACCTTATTCCAAAAATGAAGAATCATTGCCTATAGAAACAGAGCTTGATTGATGTAAGGTATGTGTCTTTTATAAGTAACATTTCATATGGTCTGACTTCCTATTAGCATGAACAAAATTATTTACTAGGAAAATAAATACAGCCAGACAGATACCATGTGTGTTTTAAAACACTACTATAAAGAGATCCCCCCGAAAGAAATTTGAGCAAAACTGTGAGATTTCTTTAGTTTTAAGTTCATAGGACTAAAAATAAAAATATCCTAGGGAAGAAAGGTGCAGGGTTGGATAATCTAGGACAGTGGTTCTCAAAATGTGATCCCTGTAACCAGCAGCATCAGCATCACGTAGAAATTTGCTAGAAATTCAAATTCTCAGGCCTCACCCCAGAATTCTGAATCAGAAACTTTGGGGGTGGACTTTCTAGGTGATTCTGATGCCCACTAAAGGTTGAGAACCACTGGACTAGGAAAAAGAAAGACGAAGGCAAGAAATAGTAAATATATAACATATACATGTACACACACACACACACACACACATATATACACACGCATATGCTTTGAGGTTCAAAAGGAAAAGAAACCATACAGTGCATAAACCTTAAAAGAAAGGGGGGGAAAAAAGCCCAATGAAATTCTGCCAGGCACTAAAGGTATCAGCACAGACTGAACACAAAGCTTGGCAAGCATTTAGCTGATTAACATGAGTTCCCTGCTTCTAATTTTTTTTTTTTAAATGTGGCTCCTAAGGTTGAATTCCCAGGGAGGTATAAAGAATCTTTCAATACAGAAATTTAACAGAATTATTTATAATACGAACAGTATATAAGTCCATCTTTAAAGAATTGGGACTTTCTTACCTACTGGTTTAAAAAAAAAAAAAAAAAGACTTATTGTTAATAAACACCAAGTCTATTTTTAAGAGCAGTAATGTATCTAGAATGATCAGCTGGGGCTCAAGCTGGGTCCATGAAACCCCTGAAACTGTCTCCAAAATTCAGTATCTGTGTGAACGCTTTTGGTGTTGATGGGAAAGTAAGGGTAGAGGCAGGGACATTTGGTCCATAGCTTCTAACAGATTTTCAGAGGGGAACTGAGCAACCCCACCCACCAAAAGTTAAAAACCACTGACCTATGTGTTAGTTTTAGAGATTAGCAGATTAGGCAGTTTATCACAGTGAAAGAGTAAATGTTTGGGCTTTGGAGTCAACCAAATACAGTTCAAATCCCAGCTCAGCCACTCACTATGACTCCAGACAACTTAAAGTCCCTAAACCTCAGTTTCTTCATGTTCCTATCCTGTATCCTAAGGCTGTGGGAAGAGTAAATAGGATAAACACACGTAAAATACCTAGCACAGTGTTTGGCTCATAACTATTCAACAAATAGAAGTTGTTACTATTATAACAATATACTACTAAACAAAATGTATTACTAGGTACATAATGCTTAGCAGTCTCTCAGTTTAACAACTGGTATTTGAAACACTGATAAAACCATTTTATAACTCAAAATGGATACACTTCATGTTCTTACTGTGCACTGTGAACTACTCAAAGTAGCACAGGTCTTAATGATTGCAGACATTAAGGTTACCACATCTGTTCTTCCTTATCACTCTCAACCGTGTCCATCATCAATAGAAGATCTATTGGTCCATTACCAATAGAAGGTCAAAACTGTCCCGTTATTCAAACACCTCATGGCCTCTACTGCCATTATATTTACTTTAGAAAGCAACCTGTGAGTTCTAGGCCAGTAACTACCACGCTTTGTTTTGTACTAAAGCTGCGTTTTTAAGGCACTTTACTCATTAGATGGCAATCTGAATTCATTCAACCTGAAAAAATACTGTTACCTTTTGCTACTTTCCTGTATAAACAACAGTTAGCACTGCACAGAGAAGGGGCAAGAAGAAATTAGCAAAATCTAATATACACACACACATATACATATATATACATACACACCAAAAAAAAAGAAAAACAACTCATTGCCATCGAGTAGATTCTGACTCACAGCAACCCTACAGGACAGAGTAGAACTGCCCCCTAGGGTTTCCAAGGAGCAGCTGGTGGATTTGAATTGCCAATCTTTTGGTTAGCAGCCTGAGCTCTTAACCACTGTGCCACCAGGGCTCCATATACACACCCACACCCACCCACACACACACACACACACACACATATATATAATTTATTCTCTCCCCTCCTTGAAAATAAACATTAAATTACCATTTCTAGCAACTACAGGTTCAAAAAGTAAACCAGAGAAAGAACAATCTCACATTGCTGATGGCTACATCTCTTTCAATTTAATTTTTAATTAAATTAAAAATGAGTATTTTATGCAAACTAAATTATATTAAATTACCAGTGATGACATGAGAGAAAAATTCTCGTATCATCCCACCTCATTAAGTCCACCTACGGTAGACAGGTTTCAGAGGAGCTTCTAGACTAAGACAGACTAGGAAGAAAGGGCTAGTGATCTATTTCTGAAAATCAGTCAATGAAAACCTTATGGATCACTACAGAACACTCTCTGACTCGTCTGCTTTGGAGACGTCATCAGGAGGGATCAATTGCTGGAAAAGGACATCAAGTTTGGTGAAAAGCAGAGCGCCAGCAAGGGAAAGGGAGATCCTCAGTAAGATGGACTGGCACAACAGCCACATCATGGACTCGAACATGCCGGCGCTCACGAGGATGACTTTTCATTCGGTGGTACCTAAGGTCGCTGTGAGTCGGAGCTGACAACAGCAATCTATCTATCGCTGTACTTGGCTTATCTGCATCCAAGAATATCCAATAATTTTAGGAGAAGCTAATTTTAGTCCACTATGGCCCTGGAACCTGGAAAAGAACATACCCGTACTGTAACTTCTAAAGAAGACAGAGCTATAAGATCAAGTCATCTCCAATTCAGAGCTAAAAATTCACCTATCACTCAGAGGCTACAAGCTATTTTAAGGAATCCCTCTGCAATAAACTATAAATCAAAACTAAAAAAAAAAAAAGCCAAATCAATACTTTAAGCCAGTAGTCCTCAATCTCTGGCGCACATCAGAATCACCTAAGGCTTCTTCTAAAATACGGTATATACCCAGACAACCCTCAAAGACTGAATCTTTAGGTCTACGGACTATGGGGTCAGGCATCTGTGCACAGAGGTTCTCATGAACACTACAGTTTGATACGCCTTGTTTCTGGCAATCTCATTATTTGTAAACACTACATACACAAGTATACGTTTGTTTTGCCCCAGTAAGACTATTCAGTTTCATCTCACAAATAAAACCAGGCTTGCACAGAAAGCATCACATTACATCCACAGCAGCAGCAGCATCTGACACCTTTGGTCTTAACTCAGTGAAAAACAGTACAACTGAGTCACAGGATTTGAGACATTTCAATTTAATAAAAACAAGAAGCTGGAAGCCACTTTCTTTCTAACTAGGAATTCAGGAACATACCAAGGCTTTATGACACCAGGAAATGCATGATGGAAAGAAAGCTTACATCATCTGCCCTTCTAAGATGTAAGAGTATTTTGAATAAGATATTAACTTTAATAAGAGGATATTTTCCATTTACATCTTCTATAAATACCCCTTAAGTTTACACTAGGTGGTTAATGGAAGATTCTTCAGCTCCCAGGGCAATAGCAAAGAATGTTTCCGTGTTTCTGAGGAGCCTCATTTGCCTGATGCATGACTGTTAAAGGTAAATTTCCCTACAAAACCCTAAATCAGTTTTCACATTTGTATATTCCAGGTTTACTCAGGAGTGTTCGACTTAAGAATCACAGGGGGTTCCCAGGTTTTATAACGCTTCTGGAAATTTACACCTCCATTTTGCCAGCATGTTTGAATTCAGATGACTCCAAGTTGATCCCAAAATTATAAATCAAAGTATCTCAGAAGAGTATTATTCTATTTTAGTAGTTTTACATCCTACTCTACGTAAAGTGAAATGCTATTTCTAACCTTTCTGTTAAAAAAAAGTCTAGCAAACATTTTAGCAGGACTTCTTTCTGCAGTGAGCTTACCAATTTTATAAAAATATCAAATACTTTACAGCCTAATTTAAACTAGCAAATTTACATGCACAATACTGCCATCCCAAACAAAAGCTAACACTTCCCTTCAAAATTGAACACACACAAGCAGGTATGTACAAACCTTGGTCAACTGATTAATTCTAATCCCTTAATTAGAATGACAGAATAACTATCAAATAACAGATAAAGGAGAGTTATGGGGGTGCCAGTAATGACAGAAGGATAGTCTTTGGAATCAGATGCGGATTCCAATCCTGGCTCAGGTACTCCTAGCAGGGTGATATT
This sequence comes from Dugong dugon, assembly GCA_030035585.1. Classification (NCBI taxonomy): domain Eukaryota; kingdom Metazoa; phylum Chordata; class Mammalia; order Sirenia; family Dugongidae; genus Dugong; species Dugong dugon. Next base: position 77,666,980 of record CM057471.1, read on the forward strand.
GGGCAAGTTGCCCTAATCTCTCCGGGCCTCACTTTTTTCATCTAAGGAATGGAGGTATTAGTAGTGGCTGCTCTTCCCTTTGTCGTGAACACTAAGGAGATGATCACTGCAAAGCACTTCCACAATGTCTGGCACACAGAGAGCACTCCATAAACGTTAGATGCTGTTATTAGTTAGGAGGACCGCGCCCCCTCCCAAATCCAAAACACACGAAGCAAAACTCTGTAACAGGAAACACAAAGAAAGAGCTTTAATTTTCAAAGGTCTCTCTGACTGCAAGCTCTTCATCCCCCAGTTCCTCAAATGAATGAATGAGCGCCTAGGGGTGGCTCTGCAAACAGCTGTCTCTTAAGAATCATCTCTGCTCACTTTAAGGTAACTGTCTTTCACTGTCAATTAAACACCCACAAGTACACCCGGAGCAAGACACTCCAGTCAAGCAAATTTCAGTGGAGACACGGAGTCCGGGGGAGTCCCTGATGCCCACAGGTAGCGTCCATTCATTCTCCCCACCCCCACCTCCGACCCACCACATCAAGTCCTAGAACCGCCCCCGCCCTCAAACTCGGCCCTTTCGTTCCAGCCGAGGGTCTCTCCCCTGCCCTCCGCAACCTGCGTGAACCTGTCACCCCACCAAACGAAGGGCTAGCAAAGGGGCCAGCAAAGGGGCCCATCTTACCCCTGCCCTCAGCACTGCGGCCCGGGGATGCACCCGTCCCCTCCGCCGCCGAGGACAAGCGAAGTGTCGGCCTGGCCCGCCTCTTCTCCCCAAGAACCCGCCAGTCCCTGCCTAGCCCCGCCAGAGACAGCGCGTAATAAGAGGGAGGGGAAAACTCTCCGAATCCCCCTTCCCCAGCTCCCCTCCCCGAAAGGGAGCCCCTTGCCCGAGCCCCCTAGAGCATCCCAGATTGTGGTCATGGTCCCAGGGCTGCCCCGAAAAGCCCCCATGAAAAAGAGAGGGAGACACCCCCATACTCACCCACAGTCTCCTCCCCCTCAGCTGTTTACCTCACAGTTCCTCCAGCCTACAGGGCGCCGCCATCTTGGACGTACAGCACCTCCCCCCGTCGTGAAATGTCCACGACAGACTGCAGCTTCCGCCACGAAAAAGAGTCCCCAGCGAGGTCTCGCATCCTCTTCAAAAAAAATAATAAATAGCAGCGGTCGGCATCTCATTTCGACGGAAGAGGCCGTTCCACTCATTACTGACGGTGCCAACTAGTCAAGAAAGAATCAAGGAGAGTTTTTAAGTTAAGGGGGCGGGGACAGGCGGAAGGATCCCAGAAGGAGTCCGCTGAGAGATCTTGTGACTCCGAGGGAGGCAGAAAGACGGGCCGGCGCGGCGGGAGGAGCCACACGAAAAATCGGAGGGGAGGGGCGGAGAGGGACCACGTGACCGGGCCGGGCGGGAGGGGGCTGTGGAAGAGAAATAAACAAGTTCGCCTTGACTGGGTGTGGTTGAAGAGCCTTTCTACCTTTGTACTCTGTACTGTTTCTTCACTTCGCAGACCCTGGTGCCCCCACGGTCTGTCTGTGTCTGGTCACAGAGCCGTGATCCTATTTTCCAAAGAGCCACTGGGGCAAGCGTGGTGAAGGGGCTGCTTTTGAACCTTTAACGAGTTGCAGCTCACTTAGGGAAGGAGTAAAAAGCTAGATAAGGGCAACCTTCTGCTTTCCAAAATATTTGCAGAAGCCCCAGCTCTGGGATTCTTTGGAGAACCAAACTAGCTTCTGCGCTCAGCTTGCTAACACTTCAACCCTAGCCACGGCATCTGTGATAGACCATCTAATCAGAGGAGGCAGCTTCACAATTAGAAAATCTTAATTCGTTTCCTGCTCCACTTCTTCCTAGCTGTATAAACCTGGGCAAGACTTTAAACCCTCCAAGCCTCAGTTTCTCCCTCTGTAAAATGGGCAGGATAACGTGTAAAACGAGGATTCAAGGAGATAAAGTGTGGAAGGTGCTTAGCTCAGGGTTCCACACATAGTAAGTGCTCAGTAGAGGCTGGCCCTGATCATGAGGCAGGATATGATCACTATAACTGATTCAAAGCAGCCTGGGAGAGGGGCAGAGGATGAAATGAAGTCTAAATATGGAGTCTGAGAGGCTTTTTGAAGGAGTTGGCACTAGGCTGGGTTTTAACGGAAAGGTAGGTTTTATGGAATAGAAATGGGAGGTGCGGTTGGGAAAAGAAGGGCATTCTAGGCAGAGGGAACCAGAGGACCAAGAGTCTGGAGGCAAGGCCATGCTGGGTGAGTTATGGGAACAGCAAGTTTTGTCATGGGAACCGATTGGGTCACAATGCAATGCAGCCTATGATTAAGGGGCAGGTGTGTGACTGGCCAGCAAGTGGGTGCTCTCAGAATTCTGAGAAGACCCAGCATGGTCCAGGATACGGCGGCTGCTAGCCCTACAGTGCCTTTGTGAGGAAATAGAAAAATGTAACCTCTCTAGGCTCGTAGCCCACAAGAGCACAGCCCAGGCTGTATTTCAGCCCCCTACTCACCAACCCTCAGACTCTGAGCAGTAGACAACCTTTATAACCACAGGCCTTGGACCACACAGGCTCATGGGGGAGGTGGGAATTCAGCTGGGGATTCAACCAATCTAGCATCAGCATGGAGGCAGCTGGAGGAAGCCAGCAGTTCTAGATTCGAACAGATCTGAGCTATTGTGCTGACTGGTAAGCCCCCACTTTGTGTCCTCATCCACAAATAGGGGTGATAATAATGCGTACCTAATGGAGATGCAGGGTGGATTCAATGAGATATTAAGATATAATTACCATAGAGCCTCACCTAATAAATGTTAGTTCTCTTCCTGTGTTAACTGGGCTTAACCGTCAGCGTCCATCCCTCCCAGGAATTGGTCCACCAAATGCTGAATTCTTATGTGTAGCCACCCAGGCAGAGTCTGCTTAGGGTCCAGAGATGGAATGGCTAGGGAAGAGGAGGGAGTTCTGGATTATCCCAATTCCGTCCATCCACAACCATTTGACAGGAATGGATTCCTGCTTTTGCATTCATACCACAGCCCAGACTCGAGTGCTTCAGAGATTTCCGAGACCACGAATGATTGGGAGAATTAGGGTTCAGGGGTGGGATGGGGGGACAGGCACCACTCCAGAGCTCTGACCCAACAATCCCCAGTTTCCAACTCCCAACCTTGTGGGGCTCAGGACCTCCTCCTGCTAGAATGTGTTCCTAGTGGAAGGAGCAGTGATACACCGAGCTCATCAACTTCTGGCCCTCAGAGGGGCCATCACAACATTGTTACTGTTTATACAGTGTCTGGAAGAAGAATGGTAATTGTTATTTCAGTATGGACCACCAGGGAATTGTAAGAAGAGGCTGAACGAAACAGGCAGAGACAGCCCTACCACCATTGCCCAGTCTGGACCACTGGGGTATTTTCTGCTTCTTTGGCATTGATTCTGACATTTGCTAAATAGATGTTGGTCAGACTGCTACTTCTCTGTGGGAGGGGCTTCTCAGCAGGGCTTTCTCAAACAATCATAATTGGTCTATCTGAGAAGGTAAATAAAAAGGCTGAGCCCTATGTGGGCAGGCAGGTGGTTGCTGACTTGACGTATGCAGTGAACATGCATTGTATTTGCCTGCACAGCATTCCATCCTCTCCCCCACCCCTGTTGGAGAGGTGAATTGCCCTTCCCCAATTCCTCATGTCTTCAATTCCTTAGCAATGAGTATGGGACCAGTCCTTGGAGAAGGACATTATGCTTGGTAAAGCAGAGGATTGGTGAAAAAGAGGAAGGCCTTCAACAAGATGGATTGACACAGTGGCTGCAACAATGGGCTCAAACATAGCAACGATTGTGAAGATGGCGCAGGACCGGGCAGTGTTTCATTCTGTTGTCCATAGGGTCACTGTGAGTTGAAACCGACACGATGGCACCTACCAATAACAACTACAATTCCTGTTGTGCTGGTGGGCCTGACAGTCATAGTACCCACCCCCAGGCCGCAGGCACCTGGACCAGACTTAGCCAATCTGAGTCTCCCATGCTCCTGGCCACAGCGATTGGCTCATAGTTGGGCATGTGACTCTAGCTGGGCCAATCAGGGTGCTTTCCTGAGTCTTTATCTATGGATGCTAAAACATTTTCTCTTTCCTCTGGGATTACTAAACTGAGATGTGGAAGCTGTGTCCTTCCCTCTTCCCTTCTCCTACAGCAAGCTCTGTGAGAAGTCCAGCCAAAAGATGAAAAAATCACTGAGAGATAGAGACAGAAAGAGAAAGGCAGATTGAATCTCCTGAATCCCTAGAAGTCCCTGAGAGCATATTCGCCCTGGTCTTCCAGGTTCCATGAGGCAATAACTTCCTGTTTTGCCTGATGTTAGTTTCAGTTGGGTTTCTGTCATTTCCAAACAAGGGGCCTCCCAGATATAAGATTTGAAGGCTTTGAAAGGAAAGCACTAGTTGAAACCGTCTCCCTCTTAGTACCTAAAGCTCATCCATTTCAATTATCCTCCCACTTCCGCTTTCAGCTTTCTGTGTGCAGCCTCCTGGCCAGTCACCCTTCCTTCAGTGGCCCTGAATCTCCTGCAGGATCAAGTCCAAGCTCATGACAGTAACCCCGGAGGCCCGCTATGACCTGGACCTGCCCACCTCCTCCCGTGATCTTTCCCTCCCTGTCTAGTACTGTGTCCTATAGTAACATAGAAGACCATGTGATTTCACACCATTATGACTTTGCTCAGGCTCTCTCCTCACCCTCCATACTAGATAGCTTCCCCACCCTATGCTAATCATTCTCCATTTGCCATTTTCTGTCCTGCTCTGGTCCCCAGGAGGCTGACTTCTACTTGCTACACCTCCTGTGCTTGCCCTCTGGCTTCCTGTTGCATTTTCCCAAAGTGAGGTGGGTAGGAGGGAGAAAGACCCTTCCTACTTGGTCATAACTGACCGCTCCTGCATGGTGTCTCGCCCATGTGTTAGTAATGGCTCCCTTTCCTTGCTCTTCACATCTAGGGGTGATAAGGGTTCCCTGCTGTTGCTAGTACCATCCTGGGTACCATCACCATGTTTTGTTTCTCTGAAGCCGCTCGCACCTCTGTAATAGTCCCTTCACTGAACTCTCTTCACTTACCCCTCTGAGGGAGGGTGCTACTGTTTCCTGCCTGGATCTTGACTGCGACACCCCTTCTAAGAGAATCTGCCCATGGCCTGGGCTACCCACTATAAGCCATTCCCAAGCTCATACACACACACACACACACACACACACACACACACACACACACACACACACACACACACACGACTGATTGGACCTGGATCAGGAGTGGAGACTTGCCTCACACAGACCCAGCCAGATTCTCCTTCTTGAGAATTTACTCTAAAAGACTCCAAGGCTGAGATAGGTGATGTTAGTGGAGGGTTGCCACTTTGCACAACTTCGGGGTGGTGGGCACCATTCAAATGGTTGAGTTCCAGGGGATACAAATCCCAAAGAATATACCCCATACATGTGCCCTCCTGAGTTGTGCAACATGACAGGACTGTGTTGGTCCCTGAGGGGTCTCCCAGCACCATCTACAGCAGAGGTGAAGCAGGAAGAGAGCGGAAAGGAACAGATATGGTGACAAGTGGCACAGAGCCCCGAAAGAAAGAAGAGCTGCTTGACAACAGTCCACTTACCATGAGGCCTGGCTGTATTTCCTGCTTCAGTCTGGGAGATGTCCTCGTAACTTTTCAATAAAGTTCATTGAGCTAGTATAAGTGGGCTTCTGTTCCTGACAACCAGCAGATGCCAGAGATGGCCAGGCATGCTTTCCCTCCTCTTTCTTTACCTGGATCACACCTATTCTTCCCTTGAGACTCAACTCCACTGTCATCTCCACGAGGAAGCCTTCTCAAGATCCCCAGGATGGCCACCCAATGCATGCTTTTGTTCATTCAACCTTATTACTTACTGAAGTCATGTTTAGAGGCCTGTCTCCCACCAAACTCTCAAGTGCTCTGCTGCCCCTAGAAGGTGTGGAGGGGGCAAGAGTCCCCGTGAAACATGTCTAGTTCAAGGTTAAAAGACAGGGGGATTGAGAGCAAATGTAAACAGGGTAAACCTTTCAAGACTAAGGCTAACAAGGGAAGTGGAAACATAAGCAGGAGTGTTTCCTAAAGGGGACTGTGAGCCATGTGTAGGAGTTTGGCCTTGATCCTGAGTTCGATGATGAGCCCTTGAAGGATTATAATCAGGTAGACACCTGCTGTGGTGTGGAGGATGGATGGAGGGGCCAGGACAGGAGGCATGGGAGACCATCTAAGAAAGTGACATGGTACTCTAGGGGATGGAAGACTGGACTAAAGTGTCCAGAGAATGTCACAAACAGGACTTGGTAACTGATTGGAAGTGAGGGTGAAGGAGAAGAAGGGCGACCCCAGGTTTCTACCTGAGGGCGTGAATGGTGCCACTTCCTGAGACACAGGAGAAGAAGCTGGGTTGGAGAGTAGGGGTTGATGTCAATTTGGGACAGACTGAGTTGAGATGCCAGAGAGATGGGTCCAGTGGACAGCTGGACACGAGTGTGGAGTTTAGGTGAGAAGGCAGAGACCATGCTTTGGGAGGTGCTGGCATTCAGAAGGTAATTGAGATGGAGAGAATTGGCCATGACTGCCAAGGTCAAGGGGTGCAGTGACTGAATCAGGCCCTCTGGTGGGGACAGAGAGAGCTGGTTGAATTGGGATCATTGCAGTATAGCTTCCTAATTGTGTAGCCTTGGGGGAGTCTCCAAGCTTCAGTTTCTTCATTTGTAAAATGGAGATGATACAACACCTTAAATACCTAACTCAGAGGGTTGTTAGGACAGGTGCCTGCCCCAGTGTGGGCACTCAGACAATATTGTCATTGTTGTTACCAGCTTTCAAGGAGCATGGAGTCTAGCAGAGGAGATGGGAGAGAGACACCTTGACTAGCCAGTGATCCAAAGTTAGGTCCAAGCCAGAACCAAATTACAAAATGCCACAGATGATCACAGGAGGAAGAGGTCACACTTGGAAGTGATGAGGACAACTTAGTGGGTCTTGGGGTGATATTTGAATTTTGCTTCTGGTTCAATCAGGAATTTGATAAACAGTGATGGAGCAGATGGGCTTTGACAGGAAAAGGACCCAGCTTGAGAGGGATGGAGGAGGGGCCACAAAAGGCTCGCTGGGTTGATGAATGGTCAGATTTAGGATATATATGAAATAGGAGTGTACTGGTTACCTGGGGGTGCCATAACAAAATACCACAAAATGGGTGGCTTATAAGAACAGACATTTATTGTCTCACAGTTCTGGAGGCTAGGAGTCTAAGATCAGGGTGTCAGCCATGACGACTCCTTCTGAGGTTTTGGGGGAGAATGTTCTGTACCTCTCTCCTAGCTTCTGGTAGCTCTAGGAGTCCCTTGGCTTTTAGCTTCAGTGTCACATGTCATCCTTCCTCTGTGTCATGGATTCAATTGTGTCCCCCAAAAATATCTGTTAGCTTGGCTGGGTCATGATTTCCGGTAAGGTATAATTGTGTACCATTTTGTAATCTGATGTGATTTCCTTATGCATTGTAAATTCAATCACTATGATCTAATAAGATGGATTAGTGGCAGTTATACTGATGAAGTCTACAAGATTGGATAGTGTCTTAAGCCAATCTCTTTTGAGATATAAAAGAGAGAAGCGAGCAGAGACACATAGGAACCTCATACCACCAAGAACACGGTGCCGGGAGCAGAGCACGTCCTTTGGACCTGCGGTTCCTGTGCAGAGGAGCTCCCAGACCAAGGGAAGATTGATGACATGGACTTTCCTCCCAAGCCAACGGAGAAAGCCTTCCCCTGGAGCTGATGCCCTGAATTTGAACTTGTAGCCTACTGGACTGTAATAGAATAAACTTCTCTTTGTTGAAGCCATGGACTTGTTGTATTTCTGTTGTAGAAGCACTAGATGACTAAGATACTCTGTCTCCCTGTCTCTGGGTATCTTCTCTTTTATAAGGACACTAGTTGAGTCAGGAATTCAAAGAACATGTTGCATTGGGCAAATCTGCTGCAAAAGACTTCTTTAAAGTATTAAAAAGCAAAGATGTCACCTTGGGGGCTAAGGTGCACCTGACCCAAGCCATGGTATTTTCAATGGCCTTATATGCATGCAAAAGCTGAACAATGAATAAGGAAAACCAAAGAACTGATGCATTTGAATTGTGGTGTTGGTAATGAATATTGACCATACCATGGACTGCCAGGAGAACAAACAAATCTGTCTTGGATGAGGTACAGCAAGAAAGCTCCTTAAAAGCGAGGATGGCAAGACTTCATCTCACTTACTTTGAACATGTTATCAGGAGGGACCAGCCTTTGGAGAAGGACATCATGCTTGGTAAAGTAGAGGGTCAGCAAAACAGAGGAAGACACTCAACGAGATGGCCTGACACAGTGTCTGCAACAGTGGACTCAAACATAGCAACAATTATGAGGATGGTACAGGACCCAGCAGTGTTTCCTTCTGTTGTACATGAGGTCACTATGAGTTGTAACTGACTCAATAGCACCTAACAATGACAACAGTCAAGGTCCTCAGGTGGCACAAATGACTAAGTGCTCAACTACGAGCCGAAAGGTTGGCAGTTCAGACCTACCGAGAGGTGCCTCAGAAGACAGGCCTGGTGATCTGCTTCTGAAAGGTCACAGCCTTGAAAACATTATGGAGCAGTTCTACTCTGCACACATGGGGTCACCACGTGTCGGAATTGACTCAAAGACAGCTAACGATAATAACAACAAACTTATAAACCAGCGAAACCACCTCCACAACCAAGATGTGGGGACACTAAGCATATAAGGGAGTCCTGGTGATGTAGTGGTTGTGCTTGTCTGCTAACCAAAACGTTGGCGGTTTGAACCCACCATCCACTTCACAGAAGAAAGATGTGGGAGTCTGCTTCTGTAAAGATTTAAAAAGAAGAAAAAGAAATCCATTGCCAATTCCAAATCATAGTGACTCCATAGGACAGGGTAGAACTGCTCGATAGGGTTTCCAAAGAGCAGCTGGTGGATTTGAACTGCCTACATTTTGGTTAGCAGCCGAGCTCTTAACCACTGTGCCACCATGGCTCCAGCCTTAGAAACCCTCTGGGGCAGTTCTACCCTGTCTATAGGGTCGATGTGAGTTGGAATAGACTGTACAGCAATAGGTATTAATCATATCATATAAGATTAGGATCTACCCTACTCCAGTATTATTTAATGTTATCCTAACTGATAACATTTTCAAAGGCCCTATTTCCAAGCAGGGTCACATTCACAAGTACAGCGGACAGGACTTCAACATATCTTTTCGGGAGACACAATTCAACCCATAACAATAGATAAGAAAGGCAGCATATGGAGGACCTTGAGCTCTGTATGAAGCCTGAACTAAACCTGTAGGCAATGACGAGAAACTGAAAATTTGTGAGTTGAAAAAGAAGGGGAGACAGTTTGTTAAATGTTGGCAACAGCTATTCTTGACTTTAATGCCTGCCAATTTAATTTTAAAATCCTGGGCTATTTGACTCCCCTGGGTAGGCCGTCTCCCTGCTCAAATCTCCAATGACATCTATGTGTAGATGAAAGGTGCAAAATGACCCCTGAAATAACCTGGGCAGGACTGTGCTGCACAGCTTGCTGGGTGTTAAAGGATCTCATGATCACCAGAGTGGAAGCGTTCATAACCAGAGGTTTTATTTTAGCTGTGCCTCTCCTTAAGAATATGCAGTGACCATTAGGAGAAAGATAAAATTAGATAAATTCTTCACACCCTACCCCAGAATAAACTCCAAATGGACCAGAGTTCTAAGCGTAAAAAGTGAAGCCTACAAGTACTACAAGATGAATGAATTCTTTGTCATCTGAGACTGAAAAAACTTTTTCTAAAAATGACTAAACGGTCAGAAGCAATAAAAGACAAGACTGAAAAATTAGAGTACCTTAAAAAAAAGGAAACTTTTGTATGATGGAAAACGGATTAAGCAAAGTCAGAAGGTAAATAATAAAGTGAGAAAGAGTACTTGTAACTTATACCACAGACAAGCCTCCCTGATATACAGAGAACTCTGTAAAATCTAGAAAAAAAGACAAAAATTTGACAGAAAAAAAAAGGTCAAAAGATGTGATCAGAAAGTTCACAGAAAAAGCAATGCAAATCACCCTTAAACTTATGAAGAGATGACTCAGCCTCACTCACCATAAGGGAAATGCAAATGAAAACTACCCTGAAAAACTTCCTCTCCTATAAGATTGGCATAAATCCCCAGGTTTTACAACATAGTCGGCTGGCAAGCCTGCAAAGAACAGACATTCTCACACATTGCTAGTGGGAGGGCAAAATGGTTCCACATTTATAGAGAGGGATTTGGCAATAACTGAGAACATTACATATACATTGTCCCTTTGGCACACTGATATCACATCTAGGAATCTACCCTGAAGATAAGATACACCTCCACACACACAAAACACATGCACAACATTATTTATTGTGCATAATAGTATCATTTATTATGGCATTATTTGTAAAAGTTAAATATTGTGGATAACCCAGATGTCTATCAATAGGGGACTAGCCAACTATAGCACAATGGAATGCTATACAGCCATAAAAATGCTAATGTTAGGAACCAAGATTTCCAGAACAAGGGAGAAGAGATGCAAATATTAAATCAAAGAAAGCAGGTGTAAACTTATAATGCTAGATTCAAACTGGAAACATCAAACTGGGAACTTCTAATTAAAAGAAAGAAAGAAAAAGACTTGATTTCCTAGTTTTGAACCCTGAGAAAGCTTAGAAACAGATGCACCAATAATAATGAACACACCTTGCACCTAGGCTTGGTTTCTAGACACCATCCCTCACTCTTAAAGGTACTGTGGTTGTTGTTAAGGAGCCCTGGTGGCACAGCGGTTAAGCACTAGGCTGCTAACCAGAAGGTCAGTGGTTCGAACCCACTACCCACTCCATGGGAGAAAAATGTGTCCGTCAGCTTCCATAAAGATTACAGCCTTGGAAACTCCATGGGGCAGTTCCACTGTGTCCCATAGGGTCGCTATGAGTCGGAATTGACTCAATGGCAACGGGTTTGGTGGTTGTTGTTAGGTGCTATGGAGTTAACTTTCCACTCATAGCAACCCCATATGGCAGAGCAGAACTGTCCCATAGAGTTTCCTAGGCTATAATCTTTACAGAAGCAGATCTCCAGGTCTTTTTCCTGCAGAGCCTCTGGGTGGGTTTGAACTGACAATCAAGACTCTTTTTAAAGGAAATAGGCTTGGAGGATTAGCTGCTTGTAGAAGTAGGGCAGGAAAAGTACAAGTGGGCCATCTTGTGTCAGAAAGCAAGGACGTGCTCGAAGCCTGATGTAGAGGTGTCAAAAGGACACAGAAGCCAGCTTGGATGTGCTGCCAGTGGCAAAACTGGAGGAAATTGACCATAAGAAAAGAATGTCTGTAATTCAATGTAAAATATTGACCGAATAAAAATCCGTAAATTCAGGGGATGCTCAAATTAAAACAGAGTGAGAGAGAAGAAAGAAAAACCAATTACGCCCACACCTTACTATGAAAACTAGCAATTAAAGAAACAAAAATATGTCATTTATACTCTCATTTTTGGAAGAATTGTGGTTTATCTCCAGCTAATGATGGAAAGCTCTTCTCTTCAGAAAAAAAAAAAAAAAAAAAGCCAGATAATACAAATAGAAGGAGTAATAGAACTAGAAAAATCACCGTTTTGCAACCCCCGGTGAAATAATTGTTTCAGGCAATAATTGATCATCAGTGGATGCTTGTATGGTGACAAAGTTGACCCAACAGATTACTTTTTAATTCACCTCTGCAGTGCAGAGAGCTGTCTGTCATTACTTCCACCAAATGACCAAACTTAACACAACTAAGGTGGGACAACCTGACATCAGGTAGCTCCTGATGCAATGGAGTATGACACACACAGCATCACTTATGAAGTATCTTTGTCAAAAACATCTAATCTGGATATAATCAAGCCCTGGACCTAACCCGCAGTTTACAAGGAATACAGGGATGGATGAGCAAGTTGAATGGCACCAGAAGGAAACAATCAGACAAATCCAGAATGCAGGACCTTCTACCAGACTGGCCTGGGCTCTTTTGGAAAAAATCAATGTCAAAAGAAAGGAGTAGGGGGCGCTGTTCCATCTTAACGGAGACTAAAGACACAACAACAATAATAATAAAAACCAGTTGCCTTTCATTGATTCTCATTCATGGAGACCCCAGGTGTGTCAGAGTAGAACAGTAGGGTAAAATTATAGGTTTTCAATGGCTGATTTCTCAGATGTAGATTGCCAGGCTTTTCTTCTGAGATACCCCTTTGGTTAGCAGTCAAATGTGCTCATAATTTGCACCAGCCAGGGACTCTAAAGAGACAATACGCAAATGCAATGCTTTAAAATTGGCTGGATCCTGATTCTAAAAGAACAACTATAGAAGCATTTTGAGAAAATTGAAAAAATGTGAATATGGACTGGATATTTGATGATATTAGGGAATTATTGTTAATTTTCTTAGGTGTGGTAATCATAGTTATGTGGTTATTTAGGAAATAGCCTTATTTTTTACAGATATAGGCAGCTGAAGTATGAAATATCGTGATGTCCGTGATATACTTTCAAAAATTTTAATCACAATAAAACATATGTATATACACATATCTATGCATAGAGAGATAAAGCACATATGGCAAATGCTTACTATCGTTGAATTTTAGGTGGTGGATAGATGAGTGTTCCTTGGACATGGTTCATCCCAGTTTTCTGCTTCAAAGTTTTGATGATAAGAACTTCAAACATATTTGAAGATTAAAAAAAGTAGAATATGCAGTGAAGGAAAATCTGAGATCCTGATTACAAGGTAGTAAGACCCCTGGGTTCTAGATCTGGCCTCACCTACCTGGCCTCTCCTTTCCCATCTGTAAAAGTGAAGGATTGGTTGTGACTCGATGGCACCTCACCCTGAGAACAGCATACTTGTATTCACTCATTATGTACTTTCTGAGCTCCTGTGATATGTCAGGAGTGAAAAAGAGGGGGAGAAGGCTCCCTGCCCTGGGGATCAGACAGACAGACAGCCCCCACTAACAGCTGTGTGGGCTTTACCCCAGTACCAGCCCGCCTGGCTGATTGGTTCTGTTTCTCATTATATGGTCAATAATTTCAACTAGCAAAATGCTTACGCAGATTAAAAGGGACAGATTTGTAAAGCACCTCTACCGTAACTGGGTCATGGTAAATGTTCAAAAACCGTTCATTTCTCCCTCTCCAGCTCTGCAGCCTCAGAATGGGCTTTCTGTGAGTATCCAGAGAGAACATGAATGCAGAAGTCATCTGGATTTATGCAGCAGTAACCAAATGTCAGACGTTTCATTAATAATCAACCTGTCGTGTACATTAACACAGCCCACCGGATAGGAATTAGGCTGGCACCACCCTGGTTGTTTTTTTTTTCTTTTTTCCTTCTTCCAACAGCTAAGGCTACTCGTGACTATTAAAGAGAGAAAGGGCAGGGTTCTGTATCTGTTAAATATCTCTGTTGAAAAATAACAACTCATACATTTAAAACATTTTAGCATTTACAAAATGTTTTCGCATGTGTTGTCTCCTTTGCTACCTACAAGGACCCTGAAAGGGGTATGATCCTTAGCCCCACTTTACAGACAGAAAGTCTGAGGCTTGTTATTAGCTGCCATGGAGTCAGCCACCCATATCAGAATGAAAGGCTGCCCGGTCCTGCGCCATCCCCATGATTGGTTGCAGATTGGACCATTGTGATCCATGGGGTTTTTGTTGGCTGATTTTTGGAAGTAGATCATCACGCCTTTCTTCCTACTCTGAGTCTGGAAGTTTTGCTGAAACCTTGTTGTTGTTGCTAGGTCCTGTCCAGTTGGTTCTGACTCATAGTGACCCTATGTATAACGGGACAAAACACTGCCCGGTCTTGTGACATCCTCACAATCATTGCTATGTTTGAGCCCATTGTTGCGGCCACTGTGTCAATCCAGTTGGCTGAGGGTCTTCCTCTTTTTTGCTGACCCTCTGCTTTACCAAGAATGATGTCCTTCTCCAGGGACTGGTCACTCCTGATAACGTATTCAAGGTACATGAGACGAAGTCTCACCATCCTTGCTTCTAAGGAGCATTCTGGCTGTACTTTTTCCAAGACAGATTTGTTCATTCTTCTGACAGTCTAGGAGGTGAAATGACCTGCCCAAGATCATGCAGCTGGTGTGTGACAAAGCAAGACAGCAATCCCAGGTCTGAATATCAGAATGCTGCTTCTACTTCACCCAAATGACTCTGGAAAGTTAGATGTGACCTGCTCTCTTAGTTGACACTGAGGATTTACATTTGTAAAATAAGATCTAGATTGAAGGCAATAAATCAGTGATGATTTATTGAATAAAAGTTAGGAGGCCAGGAACCTAGTCCTGCCTCTGATTCTTACGAGCTATGCCACCTTGGCAAGTCTCTCTCTGAGCTTCATTTTCCCCTTCTGTGACCTCAGGTGGCTGAGTTGGTGATCGGCAGTCACCCTGCCTTTTCCTGCAGCCTTGCCAGCCTCCTGCTGCAGGAAGGCCTTGGTGCTTCTGCCCTGTCCACTCAAGCTGTGACACACAGATGCCAGGTGGGCCACTGCTTGGGCAAAGGGTGAGTGCACAGAGGCTCTGCACTTCTCTTCCCCTGTCCAGCTCACCTGGCTGTGAAGAGTCAGAAGCAGCTGACTCCTGAGTGGAGCTCAGCACGGCGAGACAGAGGACTTTGTGCCTGGAGTCTGACTGGTAAGGACCCCACCATGTTCCCTGAGAACTAGTTGCAGGGCCGCTGGGAAAGGAAGCCAGGCACCCCCTTCCATCTGCTAAAGTCCAGACCCTGATTCCCCACCAGGGAACATCTGAGCTTTAGGACAAGCCTCCATATGCACGGCAAAAAACAAACGCAAACCTGAACTCACTGCTGTCTAGTCAATTCTGGCTCAAAGGCAACTCTGTGTGTTACAGAGTAGAACTGCCTCGTGGGTTTTTCTTGGCTGTAATCTTTAGAGGCAGATTGGCAAGCCTTTCTTCTGTGATACTGCTGGGTGGTTCAAATCACCAACCCCTCAGTTAGTAGTGGAGCACAAACCATTTGTGCCACCCAGGGTGGGTTTCATTTTTACTTGAGGAAAATTAATGCAGACTTCCTGAAAGAGGATCCCTGGCTGAGAAGTCAGTGTTGGGGTAGAAGGAGCAGAACAGACTTGTTGATCATCTTGTTATTTCCTAACCCTAGAAATAGAGCCCTTGTGTCCACTGTTTGACAGGCCTGCCAGGGCTGCAGGGAAGTATGAGGTAGGATATGCGGGACTGGGTTGCAGGTTCTTCCATGCTGCTCTTCCAGACCACCTACCCAGGTCAAGCGCCCCTGATTCCCCACCCAACCCAACTTCTCTAAACCCCTCTTTCCTGTCATACTCCCCTGGGGCAACCAGCCACCTTGTGAAGTGAGCATACCCAGAGGCAGAGGCACATCCCCATTGTCTTCCACCTGGGTATTGCCCACTCCATCTTGAGATCCTTGGCAAGAGGGTTGAGCGGTGGTGCACCCAGATTGGGGGAGGTGGGTATTCCCTAGATGTGTGGTATACAATAGCAAAGGGCCAATAAAGATCTATTTAAATTTGAAAACGTTACACACACACACACACACACACACACACACACACACACACACACACACACACGCACTCACGCACGCACACATGCACGCACGCAATGAGAGGGAGAGAAAGAAAATCAAAGAATACCCACCAAAAAAGTTAATGTTGAGAGTAGGAGGAGAGGTACATATTCTTTTATTTTCTTCTTTCTACTCTGGTCATATATTACTCTTGTAATTTAAACAATAATTTTGTATATACATATATATATACATAGTTATAATTTTTTTAAACCGTTTTCAGACGGGTTTTGGTTAGAGGAAAAGGAAGCAGGCGTACCACCTCGTGGCAGCATAGTGAATTGCTTCCTACAGAAGAGCCGGGGATGCCTTCTGTCACAGGTTGAGTAGGGAGAGCAACGCCATCCCCCAATGGCAGGCAGCAGTGGTATGCTGGGCACCCTGCACCTCAGCTGCCTGCAACCTCTGGTTTGGAGCCTCGGCTTGGGAAGAGCTCTGCAATTCCCAGTGGTTTTCAACTTCCTACCTGCTACTGACTTTGGTTCACCATTCTGCACACTTGCAGCAAGCCAGCGGGAGGTTGTTTTTTTTTTTTTTTTTGCCTGAAGATATGCACAGAGAAGACCACCCCAGTGCCCAGCTGGCTCTCTGGGAGTCCCCAGAAGGCCAGGAACACAGCCACCAGTTCCGTTCCCTGGGCTAGTGGCACATGGGCTCAGCTCATGTTTGTTGCATTCTGTGGTCATTCTGAGCCAAGGCCAGAAAGGTCCCCAAGGCCACACCACTAATACAAGGTGGTGCTGGGACCAGAACCTGGCTCCTGATGCCCATGCAGCACAGCACGCTCCCCACACCACACATACACACACACACACACAACCTCCTTAAGCCCACCCAACAAGGCACATTCCCCCACCCCACCCTCGCATGACTTCCTGACCCCACTTGTGTTTGCCTGAGATGTCCCTATGGAGGGCTCCACACACTGCCTGGCCCTTCATAAAGGTAGGTCACATTTATTCAGCTCTGCAGGCCAGCATTTACTTCCTTACTGAGCGAGGACCCCACAACGCTCCTGTCCTCAAGGAGCTGCTGGTCAGATGAGAAGCAAACTGAGCACCCATGGGTAACCAAGCAAGACAAGAACCCAAAGGTTGTCATGTTCAGCGCTGGGTCCTGTAGACCATGGTTGGGAGAAGTCTAGGAAGTCTTCCTGGAGGAGTTGAGAGCTACATTGGGCTGTGAAGGACAGGTAGGATTTGAATAAGTGAACAAAGAGATTGAAAAGAAAGGACATTCCAGGCAGGGAGAACAGGAGGGACAACGGCAGGAGTTGGGATTTGGTCTCCAGCAAGAAAGAACACAGCATATTCAGATGACGACAGTCGGAAGGCAGGTAGTAGAAGCCATGGCCCCAAACACCTTTCTGACCTTATTCTGTGTGGTGGATGACTGTTGCCTTCTTCTCTCTTCCTCTACTATTAGTCCATGTGGTTTGGGCAGAAGGGAACTCAAGAGTCAGGACTGGTCAGTGAGAGACCCACATCCACCCCTCCGGCCACAGTGGTTGGACCAATCAGAGTTAACCCCAAGACTCTTACTGAGGAAAGATGCTCCCTCTTCACTGGAGTTTCTAAGCTCCTAGACTCTTGCCTGGCAGTATTGGCAGCCATCTTGGCTCAAGGATAAAGCCAACACAAAGAAAGCAGAACTGAGAGATGCAGAGAGGTTCATTCATACATTCTATGAATACATTAGTGTCTACCATGTACCACACACTTTTCTAAGCACTGGGGATTCAGCTGTGAGCCAAACAAACATGATCCCTGCTTTCATAGTACTTATATTCCTTGTGGAAAGTCAGATTAAAAAAAAAAAAAAAGTAGATAAAATAGTTTCAGAGGATTATGAATGCCAAAAAAGAAAAAAGGGCAGGGTGATGGAACAGAAAGCAGATGGGGAGGCCCTACTTTAGCTGATGATGCGGGAGGATCTCTCTGCAGAGCTGGCATTTCAGCTGAGACCTGGATAACAAGAAGGTTAGGCCATCCAGACACAGGAGACAACAAAAGCAAATGTCCTGAGGCAGGAATGAGATTCCAGACAACATTGTTTGAGCACCTAAATCCAACTATGCCTGAAGCTGAAATTTTCAGTGACATGAACTAATTGTTTTGTTCTTGCTATTGAATTAGTTTACATGTGGTTTCTGCAACTTGCATCTGGAAAAGTGCTGTCATTTGAGTCCTGGGCATTGTGAAAAAACACTGAATGCCAATCTCTGAAGCTGAAGTTTTTCGTCCTGTAGGTAAAAGGAAATTGCTGATGGTTTTTAAACTAGGGAGGAATCTTCCTGAACTTGTGCCTTCTTTCCTCTCTATGTTCATCTCTTGAATGTTCTATCCTTCCTCCCCTTCCTTAGTCTCCACGTTCCACTCATACTGTACTGAACTGGGCTGTTGTCCGTTCCCTGAATGTCCCGGCCTCCAGCTCTTTCACATGCTTTTCCTTTTCCTAGACACTCTTCCCTACCCTCCTTCTCCCAACTAACTCAGTCTGGGTATCAGATATCGCTTCCTTTACTGGCCCTCCAAGTCGGGGTCCATTTCTCCATGTCCCATGTCCCTGCCTACACCGTGCTTGCCTCCATCACAGCACTCACCACCCCAAACTGTAAATTCCAGATTCTCATCTGCCCCCCTGCTAGACCAGGGTGAGCTTGTGAGGATGCCTGTCTGTCACTTGTTTGAAATGCTACATCTGGTATCCAGCAGACATTCAAGGAAGGGAAGGAAGGAGGGCTGAGAGGATGAAGGGAGGAAGGGAGGGACAGAGAGGTGGAAGGCCTGGCACCATAAGTATATCCCAAATGTATTCACTTCCCACCACCCGCACTCCCCACCACACCCCCACAGCTTCCTTTCTCTAAGATACCACTGTCACTCCCTATGGCAGCCCCCTTCCTTGGTCTTTCTGCTCCCCTCACACCCATTCTCCACACAGAGCCAGTCATCTCCTAAAACCTCAAAGCAAGTCCTGCCCTTGCTTCAGATCCTCCAAAGGCTTCACCGTTGCTCACTGTTCTTCAGATAAATCCCACCCTCCTTCCTGGAGTCCTACAAAGTCCCATGTGACCCAACCCCTGTGGTCCTCCCCTGTGCTAGCTCCTGTCACTCTGGTCTCAGCTGAATTGTCACTTGGTTGACCCCTTGACCCCTTCACTTCTGTCACTTTTTACCACACTCCCTCCTGTTTTATTTCCTTTAAAACACTCATCACCACCTGAAAGTATCCGGTTTACAAGCTTCTCCATGGTCAGGCTCACTAGGTGGGTAAACTCCAGGGAGCAAAGCTTTGTCTGCTCTGTTTGCCACCTACTCCCTCCACATGCTACAGGGCCTCGGCACGAAAGGCACCCACGGCAACTGTTGAATGAATGAATGAATGGGCACAGGAATGCTGAGCTTATTCAGCCTTTGGGAGAGGCTAAATGAAGGAACTGATCCCAGGGCTGGCTTCTAAGAGGTGTGGTGTTGGTTCCGCAGGCAGCCCTTGTGAAGCTGTGAGAGAGCCATGGGCACAGAGGTGGGTGGGGGCACGCCAGGGGGTTGGCGGCTGGATGCTGTGCTCCCATGCTGTGCTCCCAAGGTGGCTCCAGGAAAGGCGCTGCCTTCACCTTTACGAAGGAGATCCTGAGTTGATCACTGAAGGGGAGGCTCGTTGTTGTTGTTAGTTGCCGTCGAGTTGGCTCTGACTCATGGTGATACCGTGCACAACATAAAACTTTGCCGGGTCCTGCACCATCTTCATGATCATTGACATGTTTGAGTCCATTGTTGGAATCATTGTGGATTTTGATGAGCTTGGGACACTCATCTTCCAGCACTATTGCAAACAATGCTCTGTTGTGCTCCGTAGGGTTTTCATTGGCTAATTTTTTGGAAGCAGATTGCCAGACCTTTCTTCCTAGTCTTAGTCTGGAAGCTCCACTGAAATCTGTCCACCATGGGTGACCCTGCTGCTGTTTGAAATACAGTGGCATAGCTTCCAGCATCACAGCAACACACAAGCTACCATCATGGTACGACAAACTGACAGATGGATGATGAAAGGGGGAGGCTAAGGCTAAGGACCGTAAAGTCAGATTACAATCTTAGAGCAGCAGCTAGGCTGTACCTGCGTGACGTACAAAAAACCAAACCTGTTGAGGGTGAGTCAAGTCGATTCCAACCCATAGTGACCCTGTAGGACAGAGTAGAACTGCCCTATGGGATTTCCAAGGACTGGCTGGTGGATTTGAACTGCCAACCTTTTGGTTAGCAGCCACATTCTTAGCCATTGTGCTGCCAGGGCTCCCTGCGTGATATAGCACCTTCATATCAGAAAACATCTCAAACAATTAAATGCCCCAAAGGGAGAGAGCTTTTGGTGAGGTAAACCATGAAAAAAAAAAAAAAAAAGTGAAATCATTCAAGATGTTAATGAAGGCTGCAGAGGAATTTAGGAAGTGCTTAGATAAATAGTGTTCTGTGGAAAAAGAAAGCTACGTTGATTTACAAGAGCACAGTATAAATGTGTGTATAATGAAAGGGAGAACATGGAGAAATGGGGACTTGTCGAGTTGAGGGGGAATTTTTTTTTTTTAAGTCCTTAAATAATTTTTTAAGTTTTCTGCATAATGACAAACAGTTGCAGTAGACTGCTGGCAGTGTGTAATAAGCAAAGAAAACTCAAGATGTTTCCATCAATCTCTCTCTGCCAAGAAGAGAGACCGAGGGGTCCAGAGCAATTGTCCCCTGTCTTGTGGCCAGCCATTGGGACTGTGACACCCCAGCATCACGCTGGGCCAGGGTGAGGGCGTGCTCACAGCCTCTGCTCTAGTCCAATCACCCGGGGCTAGGCCAGGCAGCAGAAAAGCCTTGCCTGAACCTCTCTTCTTCCTCTTCACATAGAACCTTGGACTTCCAGTTGAAGCCAGGCTTCCTGTAGCCAAACTTGTTTTATTTATGAGGGAAACATAATCTCTCAAAGGCTGGGGTGGATAAGCATGCAAAGCAGCCTAACAGTGCTCTATTTTGTGGAGTGCTCATTTTATGCAAAACCTCCTGAAATAAATCAGTCATCCTGTAAGCATGAGGAGGTGTGAGGGTGCAGGGCAGGAAGGGCAAGACGGGAAGACCAGGGCTTGGTGCCAAACGGGACAACACGTCAGAGCCTGGAGGCCCAGGGCTGTCCCCCTGGTGCCCGGGGACTCTTCCCATCTCTGTTCCTGCCACCAGGTGGCGGCACTCATGGGGCCCTGGGACCTGGAGCTGGGCACGCTCAATCTGTACTCTGTCCCCTCGGTGGGGCTGTGGATCTCTCTGAGTTCACTGCCATCCTTCAGCCGCTCCTCCACCTGCGCTAGGGTTGAGTTCGGTGAAGTGTGGATTTGACGCTTCTTCGTGAAGGTGACACCCCTGCAAGTAGTAGAGGGGCCTCTAAGAGCAGTCCGTGGTCACCAACAGTGGGGCTCTGTAGCAGAGGGCCCCCCTCACACACCTGAGGGGGACGCTGAACTTGTGAAGGGAAGGAAAGAGGGAAGGAGAGAGGAAGCTAGAAGAGAAGGAAGAAGGAAGGAAGGAGAGAGGGCCATGGAAAAGGAAGGAAGGAAAAGATAGAGAGCAAGAGAGAAAGGAAGGACGGAAGGAAGGAAGAAAGAAAGGAAGAGAAAAAAAGAATTAAAAATCTGAAGAGCTGTGAGTTCTCTATCCAAAAACGGGTTTATAAGTAAAGGTTTACCTCTAACTTTTAAAATCTAATAATTTAGCAATTACTTTCTTTTCACGCAGATGGTATTTAAAATTTCAGGAGGGAAAGTATGCGGCTCCCAGAGTGGAAGGTCAGAAATGAGAGTTCAGAGTCTTGAGTCCTGGAAAGCTTTGATAAGCAAATACGGCCAAGCCCTCACTCTCTCTCCATTGGTTGCTTCTTCACCGCCAGATTTTGACACAAATAATCAGATTGAAAATCAGGGAGGGGAGCAGAAGAGGAAAAACACACACACACACACAGACAGAGGAAAAAAAAAAAAAAAGGAGAAGTATCTATTTGTGCAGAGTGTCACAGAGTCGACAGAGTGGAGACTGTTCCCCAGAGAGAGCTTCCCCAGAGAGAGGCGGCAAGGTTCCCACCGCAGGACCCTCTGGGCGCTTGGAGGTGAGCACAGGCAGGCAGAACCACTCCCAACAGGTGAGTGCTTTCGAATGCCATCTCTATGCGCTCCTTTTGAAATCTGCATGTCTGACTTCAATTGTTTTAAAGCAGGCTACCTAGCTCCTTTTGCAGTCACAGGAAGAACAAGATGGGCTGGAAAGTCTTTCCTAGGATGTAGCTTTCATCCCTTGTACCAAGGGGAAGAAGAGGTGGTAAGGAGACATCGAAACAAGATCAACATTGTTTGAAATGCTGTGTGCTTGTGTATGAGTTACACTTTCCACAAAATGCACAGAAACACTTTTCAAAATTTGACTTTAGGCTGTCAAACTTCACCTATGTGCATAAATGTCGTAAACACATGACATCCCAGCTCTTTCAGGGACTGGGGATGTGCTTGGGATGACAGTACCCACACGACAATGCATTGAGGAGCCTGAGTTGGTATCTCCACTAGGACACCAAACAGCCCTGTCCCTCAGACACTCTAAGCCTTTCTTCATCTGTAAAAGAAGAGAGTGGGATTGAGAGAACTCTGAAGGAACTTCCAGCCCCAGCATCCCACAACCTCAGAGACCTTCAGGAACACTCTCAGGACACTTTCAGTCACACATCCTTCCATTCAGAGCCTGCCCCCTACCTCCAGGAACAATAGGACTCCAGGCAAGGAAGTAGTATCTCCATCCCTCCTTGTGATTGTCATAGCCTTTTCTACCCATTTTTGGAGAAAGAACCAAGTTAGAGAGTCTTTGGGCATCTGAGGAGAGGCGCTCACTTTAAAACAGGGCTTGTTAAGGGGTCCACGGGATGGTGTGGGTATGCGCCTGTATACATTTTTCTGGGGGAGAAAATCCACAGCTTTCACCAGGTTCTTGGAGGTTATTGAATTTACAGTCTCTGGATGCGGGTTCTGGCCTAGCTGCAATTAGCTACCTGGGCTCATGCCTAGACAGTTTGTAGCAGACCACAAGTAGACTATTTCAGAGTCTAGCGAAGTGGCAAGTTTCTTGTCCTCAAAAGTGTTGCAGAAGGAATTCTTCAGAGATTTGTGAGGTCTCTTCCAACTCTTAGATTTTGGGGTCTGGATGCTGGTTTCCTGGCAGAAATTCTTTTAAAACACTCTTGGGGAACTTCAGAGAGCTATACCTGCTTCAAGTTTGATTGATGGAGTCACTTAAAACCAGTGCAGACCATTTTCCCCAAGCTGTCAGGAGGGTTGGAATGGGGTGGGGTGGGGGTCCTGTTGGAGAGCTCAAGGACTCCGGGAGGATTTGTGGCCAGACCATTCACAGGAGAATACCCTGAAAACTCTACCCCCACTTTAAGTCTAAAAACCAGTTGCCGTTGAGTTGATTCCAACTCATAGTGACCACATGGGTGTCAGAATAGAACTGTGCTCCAGAGGGCTTTCAATGGCTGCTTTTTCAGAAGTAGATCGCGGGGACTTCCTTCTGAGGAGTCTCTGGGTGGACTTGAAATGCCAACCTTTCGGTTACTAGCTGAGCATGTTAGCCATTTGTGCCACCTAGGGATTCCCACTTTAGTCCAGAGGGAGGCTTTGTGTTCTTTAGTTTCCAAGAGTCTGAACCAATGGGAGCCGCTTTAACCTCTAGTATGGAGAGGCTTAAGAAGTGTTTCATCCATTCATTTTTGACATTGCATTCTCAGTACTTAGGAGACGTTTGAAAACTCCTTCCAAATTTCAAATAAAAATAATGACAGCTCCCTACTGGGCCACCTAAAGTGACTGGGGCTCAGCTCCCCCCCCCCCCCCGCCCCACTTGAGTCTTACATGGAAAAGTTTATTTTTCTTTTTCTTGAGTAGTATCTTTAAGCATAAAGGAAGTCAGAAGGGTCCTCTGCAGCTGACCCTGAGAAATGACTGAGTCTTACCCAACCCTCCCGAAAAGGGAACCCCAAGCGATGAGCTTCTTAGTCAAGGTGGGTCAGTCTTTCACTGAAGGTTAACGAATCGTACATGGGATTTTAGAGCAAAAGGGAAGTTTAGAAACCTCTTAGTCCAACCGTCCCTTTTGAGAGATAGGAAAACCAAGCCTCAGGTTGGTGGCTGAAGTGGTCAAGCTCAAGGTCACAAAATCAGACTCAACCCCCTGGGAGCAGACAAATCACAGGCCTGTTTATCTGGCTCAACCTGGAGGCCGGGGTGTGCGACCCTGCCTGGCGTGCAGGGCTGCCCCCCTCAAAGCACCAACTGAGATTCTGACTCAGGGTCAGGGGACCCTTTATCAGGACTGGGGGTTTATGAAGAGATGTTAACAGCGGTCCTCTTTCCGGAGGCCGGATACCATCAAGGCCTCAGTTTTATGAAGAAATCTTAGGCTTCTTTCACAATCTCTGCTCTTAGCTCTTTCTCATGTGAATCAAAATGGAGTGGTTGTTAATTAACTATAACATAGATGATTGGTTCCTTTTTTTTTTTTAAGTTAACAGGGTCCAAAAGGAAGTTCATTGGGTATATTTGGCCCTCACTGTAAGCTTAAGGGCTTGGCCATGGGGTTGGCTGAGCCACTGTCACTTTGTCAGGCTTAGCAGAGAGAACACCCTGGGGAAGGAAGGAAGAAAGAGCGGATTCAGGGTTTGGGGAGATCACTACAGTAGGCCCCAAGAATCATCTTCCTTCAGCTGGGGCACCAGGAACTGGACCCCTTGCTCCCCTCTACAGAGTGCTTAGCCTGTGTTCAGTGAACACTAGCGGGTTACTGTTGGGCTTGTCTTGGTTTCAAACCACTTGACCTCCGGGGTCTCCTCCAGTTCTGAGTCTAAGGGAAGACCAACACTTCCTGAAACCCATTCTCTCACCTGCGTCTCCACCTGCAACTCTTCAGGAATGGATATGGGGCCTTTGGGTGCTGGAAAAGACTTGAAGAGCAAGGAATTTGATTTTCCCACCCTGTTGCTCCAGCAACTATCCTTACCCTTCCTGCTCTAGGCTGTGTTCACTGGGGATTGACAGCACCACAGATGGTAATGGGTAGAGCACTGGGCTAGGAGTCAAAGATACTCTGCTGCGGTGGAGCCTTGGAATAGTCACTTTCCTCTCTAAGCCTCAGTTTTCCAACCTGTGACCTGGAAGGACAATCCCTGAATCCTTTGCCCTGGTGTTGAATTCAATAATATAATGTACACCAGAGGACTTGAAACACTGTCCTGCTTTCCTCCTTAGCCTGTCAGTTCCCTTGCTGAGAAAATGCCTGTGAAGGGCACTGCCCAGCACCTCGCACACAGTCTGCACTGAATAAATGCCCACCCTTCGGTCTGACGGTTATGAGCTTGGCGTCCTGGTTCACCTAGCTCTGCCTGGGATCATCTGAGGTCTCTAAGCCTCAGTGCCTCTTCTATAAAATGGGGCAACAGCGGGACTCACCTCATGGAGTAGAGGAGCTGAGGCTAAGTAGATCCTGGCTGTAAGAAGTGTTTCCTGGTGTTCTGTTGTATCAGCTTAAACATTTAGCTTTGGTGCTGGTTGCTTTACTAATAAAATGTTATGTGTTAAAAAAAAAGATCATCTTTTGATTGAGAGACAGATCACAGTCCTCCAAGGCCCCTGCAGAAACAGAGGGTGAGGGGAACCTAGCCCCTAGCTCATGGGGCTCCCCTCCTGCTCCACCCAGGGTCTGGCCTCCCCAGGGGGTTTCCTGAAGTGAAGTGTTAAAAGGGGGAAGGAAGGGGGGTGTTGGGAGCCCTGGTAGGGGAGGGGGAGGAGCAGGAGGAGGAAGACGTGTCCTTGGGAGATAAGGCTCCTAGCAAGCCCGGGTTTGGGGGAGGGCAGGCGACAGCAGCCCCAAGCCACTTTTTTGTTCCGAGAGCTGAGAATCTGACAGCTGGAAGAGACCTCAGAAGCCTTCGAGCCCCACCCTTTCGTTTTAGGGCCCAGAGAGGGAAGTCCTCGGGGACTGCTGTGGCTTGGGACCAGGTCTTCTGACACTGGCCTAGGGCTCATCGCCACCCTAAAGCATCTTCCTTCATCCAGGGCTGACTCATCCACTGTCCTTTTGGTACAAATTCTTAACGTGCCCAGCTGCTAACCAAAAGGTTGGAGGTTCAAGTCCACCCAGAGGCCTCTCCGAAGAAAGGGCTGGCAATCTCCTTTTGAAAGAAAAGTCAGCCATTGAAGACCCTGTGGCGCACAGTTCTACTCTGACACACACGGGGTCGCCATGAGTCAGAGTTGACTTGATGGCAATTGGTTTTTTGGACTATGGGTCAGGTGCTGGGGATGAGGCAGAAACACTGCACAGGGCCTGCCCCCCAAGAAGCTTCCGTTCAGTGAGCGAAGATACCACCCTTGCCTGGGCACTCACTTCAGCCCAGGCACTGGGCCGAGCACTTTACACATCTGTTTGTAACAAATGAAGGTCATTTCTTGCTCTCAGCAATCCCATGAGGTTGGATCGTGATCCTCATTTAGCAGATCCAGACACTGAGGCTACAAGCCCTTCATTGACAAGACCTACAGCCAGGAGGGGGTGGGCCTGGGAGTGACACCTCGAGTGGCGCTGCCACAGCCCGAACTCTGGATGCCCTCAGAGGTCTCTGGCAAGGGGGTACAGGCAGACCCTCTGGGGGAGTCCCTCTTCTGCCGTAGTCTGGGTCATCCTCCCAGGAAAAGGACCAGTCCACCTGCCCCGAAAGCAGAGCTCCAAGCTGCCCTCTCTAATCTCCGACCTCCCACCCCGCTCCTCAGCCGAGGCCTTATCGCCCAGGCCCTCGATGTTGGTCAGAAGCAGCCAAATCCCTTTCCCGCGCTTGGCGCTATCGCCCCTCCAGCCCTTTGTGGCGGCATCTGAAGCGGGGCGGGTGTGGGGGGGGGGGGTGCTCAGAGGCCTAGGGAATGGGGCCAGCCTGTGCTCAGCATGGGGGTGGAGACCATGTGGAAAAACCCAAAGATGTTCTTTGCCTCCCAGGCGCCCTTAGGAGAGCCTCACCGTCCGGGCACAGAGGGTTCTGCCCAGAAATCCAGGAGGCCCGGGGTGGTCAGGATGGTCCAGCCCTGCCACTCCCTCCCACCCCCACCCCAGGGCAGCAAGGGCAGGTCCCTTCCCCAATTTGGTCCTTGGTTTCCTTCTTCCATCTCCCTGATGAGTGGGTTCAATGACAAGGCTGGGCTGGGTGGCCTACTGCTCAGCTCCTGGAGTTGGGAGGCCTCTTCCTCCATGTCCATAACAAAGCTTTAGGCCTCCAGGTGGGGGGAGTTCCTCTTGTGCCTTGAGTCCCGTACACAACTCCAATCCACCAAACCCCCCAGAGAGAAAGAAGGCCCCTCTCTGGGGACCAGACACTAGGCTGGGACGTGGATGAGGCACAGCCCTCCTCTAACTGTAGCAGCTCCCAACTTACCCAATAACATGGATTTCTGACTGAAGGTGGCTTGCTTGCTGCAGGCCGCTGCCTGCCAGTGCCTCCAGTGACAGGCACCGAATACACCTGACCCTGGCAACAGTGGCCTCATGCTTAGGCCCACCTTACAAAAAAAAAGAATAGGCCCAGAGAGGTTAAGTGTTCATCCCAAGTTGCACAGCAGGTGAGAGGGAATTCTAAACCAAGCATCTGACTCCAAAACATAAGCTCAGGCCACCTCTTTCTATGGCCTCTGATGGACTCTACCAGATCTCAAATATGGACTCCACCTAGATTCAGGGTCCACAGTGTGTCGAATCCAGGGACGTTCCTGCCCTTCCTTCTGTGCTGCCAGTGCCAACTCGAGCAGGCCTATACTGGCATTTTCTAGCAGGTGGATGTTTGATTTCAGAAGGTGGTGCCAAAATATGGAGGAGCAAGTCCTCTTGTCTCTCCTAACCTTTCTCACCCCTCTGCTCTGGCAGGTGTGGGGTGCACGCTGAGAATGCCACGCTCCTTCCTGGTGAAGAGTAAGAAGGCTCACACCTACCACCAGCCCCGCATCCAGGAGGATGAGCTGGCCTGGCCTCCTGCCCTGACCCCCGGTGAGTCAGAGCCCAGGCTGGCCTCCCACTGCACCCACCCAGGGTGCCCTGCCCTACACGATGAGGGATGCATCCAAAGTAGCTTCCTCCTGCAAGTCTGGAATGCAGGAGGAGCTTGATAAATGTTGGTTAAATGAATGGATGAATGAAAAGAGTGAGTGAATGAATGAATGCACCCATCTCTTCTGACTCCAATGGTCTTGTCTTTCCACAGTGGCTGGGGACCAGGTCCTGAGCAATGGCCCTGTCCTCAGCACCCTGTTCACAAACCAGTGTCTGGATTGGACCAGCCTCAAACGGGAGCCCAAGCCGGAGCTGGACCGGAGCCTGACCAGGATGGCCTCAGCACCAGGTACCCAGCTAAGGGGGTGCTGTGCCAAGGGGCATGGTGTGGGGAGGGACTCCTGAAAGCAGCAGGCCTTGGAGTCATGGAGTCTGAGGAAAGACCAACAAGGTTATCTGCATGCAATCTGGCTGTCTAGCTTCTACTTGAACCCCTCCTGGCTGGGGAACTCATTCCCTTATGAGCATCCCCGTGTAGGTGGGAGTAGGTGGGTCAGCAGACAGCAGCTGGGCAGTTTGACGCAGTGGTTGAGGTGGGCACTCTTGAGGGGGAGCATTTCTGGACTGGAAAAACTGAGGAGCCACAATGAGGACACAGCAGATCCCCTGATACTTTGGGTTATACACCAAAACCCTAAGTGTGAGGTAGCTAAGCGGAGGCAGGTCGGGAGTGGGTGTCTTAGTTTGGATTTTTGGTTTCCTGGCATTTCCTGCTGCCCTATGCATAAGCAGAACAGACAAAGAAAATAATCTGGTGTGCAAGGAAACGTTAGTGCAGAGGAGATACAAGCGGGACAATGACAACATTTGCTACCGGGCTTCCTTCTCACAGCCCAGCACCATCATCATCATTTTTCTCTTCCTCCACACCATCCTCACCTCCCTCACCACTCCCGGCATCACAGCCAATAGATAGTAGGTGTTTCTTGAGTTCCAAGCACTGTGCTGAACATTTATAAACATTATCTCATCGAATCCTCACCTGCGAGCCAGGTAGTGTTATCTTCCCCCAGTTTACAGAAGAGGAAAGTGAGTCTCAGAAAGGGGAACTCCATGCCCAAGCTCACCCAGCTGGCGAGTGGAGAAGCCAAGGACAGACCACAGTCTTCGCAACCCTGCAGCCTCTCCCCAGGCAGAACCATGCTCGGGAGGTCTAGGCTTACCTGGAATGTGCCCCTCTGTCCACAGAGGGCCCTGTTGTGATGTCACGAGCTCAGGACGGTGATTCGCCACCCTCTGACTCACCCCCGTTCTACAAGCCCAGCTTCTCCTGGGATGCCCTGGCGTCATCCTATGGCCATAGCTACCGGCAGGCCGCCTCTACCATGCAGTCTGCCTTCCTGGAGCGCTCCGTCAGCCTGTATGGTAGCCCACTGGTGCCTAACGCCGAGCCCCCCTTGGACTTCAGCCTCCGCTACTCCCCAGACATGGACACATACCACTGCCTCAAGTGCAACAAGGTGAGCAGCCTGGGGAGCAGCTGGGGATGCAGGACCTGCCCAGCATCTCCTCTCCTGCCAGGGTGTTACCTGTGCTGTGGACCTTGGGAGTCCTGGGGGAGGAAGGGATTAAGGATTTAGAATGTTCATCCTCATCACCATTTATTGAGCCCTAACCATGTGCTTGGCCCTATGCTAAGTACTTGATATGTGGGACCCCATGAGCCCTGGGAAGTAGGCTTTGTTAGCTCCAGTGTATGGATGAAGGGCTAAGGCTCTGAGAGGTTGAGTCACTTGCCCGAGATCACACAGCAAGTAGATATCAGAACCAGCATTCAAACCTGGCTCTGGCCAACTCTTGGCTCTTAACCCCTGAGGCTATTTAGCCTCTGGATGGGGCTAAAAGGGGCCTTCCAGATCCCCCCTCCCAGCCCCCATTTTCCAGACAGGAAATCAAACCACGGAGAGGGAAAGGGACCTGCCCAAGACACATAGCAGCAACAGAACTGACAACCTGTGCTGCAGCTGGGCATGGAGGTGAAGGGGGTGGGGGTGGTCATGGGACCCCAGGCCTGTCTCCCTCTCTGCAGCCCCCAGTGGTTTCATGCTCTGCCCTTGCCCCCAGGTGTTCTCCACCCCCCACGGGCTTGAGGTTCATGTCCGCCGCTCCCACAGTGGGACCCGGCCCTTCGCCTGTGACATCTGTGGCAAAACCTTCGGCCATGCTGTGAGCCTGGAGCAGCACACACACGTCCACTCCCAGGTGGGCAGCTGGCCAAGCACAGGGCCCCATTTCCCACCCTGTGCTTCCCTCAGGAAGTCTAGGGGGTGGGTCTCTTGTCTGTTCCTGAGGGGGACATACTGCCCACCTCCCCTGGTCTGAGTCTCCAAACACCCACCCTTAACACATTTTGGTCCCTGATTGATAGAGTCAGCTTCATGTCCAATTGGAAGAGGATTTTGCCCTGGTTGAGATTTCAAGGGCAACGAGATGTCTGGGGTGCTCAGAAATGATCCCACCCACTGGGTGGTCCAGGCAGGTTCCCTCAGCTTTGAGGCCCTCTTAGAATCTTGGAATTAGACTTAAGTGTTCATCTCATCCCACTTAGCCTTACCTGAGACAGGGCTCTCTTCTTAGTATTCCAACCAAGGAGACTACCTGAAACTGACATGGGTCCCTAACACCTGGAGCAGGCGGGGAAAGCAGACTATCTGGAGAGCTTCCACTCAAGAGCACGTACCGGGTGCCAGGCACCAGCTCAGTTCTCTACCTTCAGTCCTCCCGACAGTCCTTTCAGGTCGTTGCTATCACTTTTCTGATGCCTGATGAGTCTCAGGGAGGTTAAATGGGGCCAATACTGGGCTCCAATAACTAGAACTTTTAACTAAATCACTGCAGTGCCCATAACCATTCCTGTCTCGAGGAACGCACATCTAAGTTTCATAAGAGGCAAATCCTTTGGAAAAACTCCCAGGTCAGTCCACCAGTCACTCAACAAACATTTTTTGGGACTTATTTTAAATGGGATACTGTGAAATTTACAAAGAAAAACCCGACAGGAGACCAGTCAGGCCCCAAGTCCCAGTACCTCCTGGAAGGCAGGATGGGGGACCCCTGGGCCCTTTCTCCTCCAGGCCCCTGTCCTCAAGGTCACCCCAACGGAGTCTCCTGTTCCTCAGGGGACGCTGGCCGGGTCCAGTCCTGCACTCAGCTTGGCACTCCCGGGCGGCGAGGCCCCGCCTGCGCCTGACCCCCTGGGGCCTCGTTTCCTCCGGCAGGAGCGCAGCTTCGAGTGCCAGATGTGTGGCAAAGCCTTCAAGCGCTCATCCACCCTGTCCACTCACCTGCTCATCCACTCGGACACACGGCCCTACCCCTGCCAGTTCTGCGGCAAGCGCTTCCACCAGAAGTCCGACATGAAGAAGCACACCTACATCCACACCGGTGAGCCCGCCCCCTGGCCTGCCCAGCACTCCACCCGACTCTCCCCTTCCAGGGCCAGTGTCTCCCCAGGCCAAGCCCACCCAAGGCCTACACAGAGCCAGCAGGCCTAAGCACTGCCAAGGTCAACACACTGGCCTCGAGGGCACCTCTGTCTTTCATGAAAGACACGTTCAAAGGCCCCTGGCTTTAGGATGGGAGTAGGGTCAGGTGACAAACAGAATGCCCACTCTCTGGTGGAGGGCTGGCTGCACTGGATTACCTAAATACGATTAATGCCTAGAAAGAGTCCCTGGGTGGTACAAACAATTAAGTGCTCAACTACCAGCCAAAAGGTTAGCTGTTCACACCTGCCCAGAGATGCCTCTAAAGACAGGACTTGCGATCTGCTTCTGGAAGGCCACAGCCTTGAAAACCCTATGGAGCAGTTCTATTCTGCACACATGGGGTCACCATGAGTCAGAATCGACTCAAGAACAGCTAACAACAACAATACCTAGAAAAAACACTGGAAGGAAACCCACCAAAATGTCAACACTGGTTATCTCTAGGTGGGAATGACTAGCAGTGAATTTTCCCTCCATTCATCATTTATTCCTCAGATATCTACCAAGTGCCTCTTTTGTGCCTGGCCCTGTGCCAGGTGCTGGGATATATTGATAAGCAAGATAGATCCAGTCCGTGGCCTAACCAAGCTTGTCATCCAATGTGGGCAGAGGAGGGTCTGAGTTTTATTTTGCTTACCTGCCTTTTCTAATTATTTTCTGAAGTGAGTTGGTTATGAAATAAAACATAATAAAGATTCAGAAAGCAAAGACAGAGCAGAAGGGCAGCCTGCCTTCCATAGACGCCCTGACCTTGTCCTTGTTGCCCGCCAGGTGAGAAGCCACACAAGTGCCAGGTGTGCGGGAAGGCCTTCAGCCAGAGCTCCAACCTCATCACCCACAGCCGGAAGCACACGGGCTTCAAGCCCTTCACCTGTGAGCTGTGCACTAAGGGTTTCCAGCGCAAGGTGGACCTGCGGCGGCACCGCGAGAGCCAGCACAATCTCAAGTGAGGGTGGGTCTGCTCCCCACTCCTGGCCAGCCCACCCTGATGTCCTGTCACTCAGAGGCAGGCCAGGAGGGAGGCCAGCCTCACGCACCCAGATCCTCAGTCTCCTACAGGCGGCACTGGACTAGGAGTCTTCGAGCTTGTTTTAAGACCCATGAATTTGTTGTGTGACCTCGGGCAAGTCACTTCCACTCTCTGGACCAACATGTCTCCTGCTGTAAAGTGTAGGAGCTGGGCTGAGTCTTTTCTGAGCTGAAGCTTTCTACAGATGTAAGAGCTCCGGTGCCTTCTCCAGGGCAGAGCCCCCCAGAGTACTGCAGGTGGACAGAGGTGTCAAGAATGGACCAGAGCTGGAACCAACAGAGAATCCTCTCCCTGCCTACTGCTCCACTGGGTGGGAACTGGTTACCTTGGTATTTAGAGGGCCTCTTTCTGGAAGCCACAAATGATCAGAGCTGCCTCTTGCCCCAGTGGGAGGCCTAGTACCCCTCTGCTTCAGCCACACGTTCTGGCTGCCCCAGCTCTGAGCAGCACTCTGCTGCCCACGGAGTTTCCAGTCCTGCTTTCAAGCAATGGGGCCGGAGAAACCAGCAGTTATTGCTGTCAGAAGCCTGTTCCTCTCAACTGCTGTAAATAAAAATAAAGACACAGATTCATTTATATTTTTTTATTGTGGTAAGTACAGTATAATAGGTAACAAAACATTTGCCATCTCTATAATCTTCACTTGTACGGCTTAGAGACATTAATTACATTCATCGTGTTGTTCAACCATCACTATTAAAATTCATTTACATTTGAGAAACCAAAACCAAACCCTTTGCCATCAAGTCAATTCTGACTCACAGTGACCCTATAGGACAGAGCAGAACTGCCCCATAGGGGGTTTCCAAGGAGTGGATGGTGGATTCAAAGGCAAGCAGCCGAGCTCTTAACCACTGAGCCACCAGGGCTCCTCACATTTGATAAGCACTTAATCACCTTCTAGGTGTAAGGCACTGAATGAGGCTTTAGGGGTTTGGGGAGCTTCATAAAAGCAGAGAAAGCTACAGAGGAGCCCACAAACGAGTTGGGGAGACTCTAAACGGAGTAAACTGATAAGTGCCGTAATAGAAGCCTAAGAGACCTTGAGCGACAAGATGACAGAGAAGGGCAAGGTTAATATCTGCTTCCTATGGCTTTTGTAACAAATTGCCAAAATTTAATGGCTTAAAATCAGGGCTTTGAACCAGTTCATTCCAGTTCAAATCACTGCTGAGAACTAGCATTTCAACCTCAGACATACTGAATCAGAATCTACATTTTAACAAATCCCCAGGTGATTCTTATGGATAATAAAAAAAATTTTTTTTTAAAGTGGATTTGATTTTGTTTGGAGATCAGTTTAAGATCTTAGGCAGATAGCAACATTGTGTTTAACAGTCACCCAAAACTGCACTTTTTTTCCAGCTTTATAGTTTGGCATTCATTTAAAAAAAAAAAAAAAAAACTCTTCAGAAGTAAATCACTCAGGCAGAAATCTTTAGGGCATATCAATGTTGATGGCTTACAAGCAAATTAATTTTGCCAATCCAGGCATGTTCACAAATTTGGAGCTTGAAAGCCAGAGACCAAAATGCATGCAAGCCAAAGCAAAGAAACGTTAGGAAATTGTTGTTAGCTGCCGTCGAGTTGGTTCTGACTCATGGCAACCCCATGAGTGCAGAGTAGAACTGCTCCATAGGGTTTTCAAGGCGTGACCCTTTGGAAGCAGATCGCCAGCTCTGTCCTATGGGCTCCTCTCAGTGGCTTTGAACTACCAACCCATTGGCCAGCAGCTGAGCACTTAATTGTGCTACCCAGGGACTACAAAAAAACTACTATGGTTGAATTATTAATACCATCTAAAGTCAGGACCTTTTAACATAAAATGTCCACTGAATATATCCTAATTTGACTGACTCCTGATAAATATCACACTAAGGTCTTATGGTCTCCTCTTTCAACCCTTCTCCCACCCCAATACTCATCCAATAAATTAATGCTCTTAGAAATAAAAGTACTCATGGAAGGAAATAGGTCTGTGGGTGATGCAAACAGTTTGCACTCAGCTGTTAACTGAAAAGTTCTTTCCGGTTCAAACCCCTGGTGAGAATTTGCATTTCTACCCCCAGATGAACTGAATCAGAATCTACAGTTTAACACGATTTCCAGGTGATTCATATGTATAATAAAATTTGAGAATCACTGCTCTACTAGTGGTTCTCAGAATTGGTCCTTAACCAGCAGTATTAGCATTGTCTGGGAACTTGTTAGAACAGCAAATTCTCACCAGGGGTACGAACCAGAATGAAATGGTTCAAAGCCCTGCTTAAAACAACACAAACTGATTCTCTTACAATTCTGGAGGTCAGAAATTCAAATGAGTCTTACAGGGCTAAAATCAATGTGTTGGCAGGGCTGTGTTCTTTCTGGAGGATGCAGGAAAGAGTCTAGTTCCTTGTCTTTTTCAGCTTCTAGAGGTTGCCGGTATCCCTTGGCTCATGGCCCTTCCTCCATCTTCAAAGCACATCACTCCAGTGTCTGCTTCTATCATCTTATCTCCGTTTTTGCTTTTGACCTTTCTGCCTCTTTCTTAATGACCCCTGTGATTACATTGGGCCCACCTGGATGATCTAGGCTAACCCTCCCATCCCAAGATCCTTAATTTAATCACCATAGTAGGCTGATAATGGCCTCCAAAGAGGTCTATATCCTAATCCCTAGAACCTGTGAATGGTACCTTACATGACAAAAGGTTATTTTGCAGATGTGATTAAATAAAGGATATTGAAATGGGGAGATGACCCTGGATTATCCAAAACCCAAAAGCAAACCCGTTACCATCGAGTTGATTCCAACTCATAGCAACCCTCTAGAACAGAGTAGAACTGCCCCATACGGTTTCCAAGGAGCGGCTAGTAGATTTGAACTGCTGACCTTTTGGTTAGCAGCCAAACTCTTAACAACTGCACCACCAGGGCACCTAGATTATCCAGGTGGGTCCTAAATGTAATCACAAGTATCCTTAAAAAAGGGAGACTGAGAGATATTTGACTACAGAAAAGGAAAAGGTGGTGTGACAACAGAAGCAGGAATTGGAGTGATAGCCACAAACCAAGTGATACCAGCAGCTACCAGAAGTCTGAAGAGGTACAGTCCAGATTCTCCCGTGGAGCCTCCAGAAGGAACCAACCCCGCCTACACCCATAAGCCTCATTTTAGACTTCTGGCCTCCAGAACTACAACAGAATAAATCTGTGTTGTTTTAAGCCACTAAACTTTTGGTAATTTGTTATAGTAGCAACAGGAAACTAATGCAATCACATTGGCAAAGTCCCTTTTGCCACATAGGGTAACATTCACAGGTTCTGGAAATTAGGACAATGATATGTTTGGTGGCTATTATTCTGTCTACCACACAGGCAATGGAGAGGAAGAGTTGCAGGGAACGGAGAAGGTAGTGAATTTTGCACTAGATCTCCTTGAAGCACTGATGGACTTTCTACAACAGAGGAAAAGGTAGTCAAGGGCTTGGAGAGGGGCATGTGTGGGAAAGGTTCGAAGTCCAATGAGTGGCCGGTTTGCAAGTACATTGGTGGAGAGAGGAGAGTGGTAGGTGGGCTGGTAAAGGGAGTCAGGGTCACACCATGAAGGTTAGGTCATGGATGTGGGAGGGCACATGCTTGGTCTATAGGGACCTTTCAGAATAGGTCCTATTCATCTAGATAAACCAGAACCCTATACTCCTTCCACTTCCCCAACTGCCCTATAACCCAGTCCCTGCCTAATCCCTCCATCTGTCCACCCCTTCTTCCAAGCCAGTGCATGGAGCAGGCTGGGGCCAGAAGCAGTCAGTTACACACACAAATCCCTGGGCAGACAATGGGCCCTGGGGCATATTTCCATCGTTATCAGTGATTTCCATGGAAGGTCCCACTGGGCAACTCCCAGTCTTATCTCTCAGGGTCCTAGGCCTGAATACCTGGCTGGATGTGGCCTGCTCTGAAGCCAGGCTTCTCTGAAGGGCGTGCAGTAGCTGGGAGCTGCCACACTACTAGGAATTCTATCTCAAAATTAATTCAGATGATGCTTTCCTCTCCCTAATGTTGTCAGTTTGCTTTAATATTAAAATATAGGTTTTGTTACTTATTCTTGAATACAGTGATACTTTGGGTGGAGTAACTGATGCCATCCTGAGGTTTTGTGTGCCCCCATCCACATTTCACCTGAGTTTCCTGGGGCTACCAAACAAATA
Organism: Dugong dugon; assembly: GCA_030035585.1. NCBI lineage: Eukaryota > Metazoa > Chordata > Mammalia > Sirenia > Dugongidae > Dugong > Dugong dugon. The sequence continues at coordinate 77,703,633 of CM057471.1, forward strand.
CGACAGACTTAGTGGCTTAAAACAACAAAAATGAGGCTGCAGGACCAAGATGGCAGACTAGTCAGATGCTTCCTGTAGTCCCTCTTACAACAAAGACTCAAAAAAACAAGTGAATCGATTATATGTGACAATCTAGGAGGCCTGAACATCAAAGACAAAGTTGAGGAATCAGATTGAGTGGCAGGGGGAGGGAGAGATGGTTCAGAAGCAGCAAGGAATTGTCAGACCTAACCTGGCAGGAGCCGGCACCCTTCAGGCTGGATCAGCTGGTGTGTGCAGTGACGCAAGTATGGCGCTCGGGAGGCATTTCTCACATTGGGAGAGACCCAGTGGCAGAGAGACTACTACGGCTCCAGAACCAGTGAAAAGCACCGCTCAATCGGCAAAAGAAAAGTACGTGCATCTGACCTACTGCACAGATCAAAAAACACTCTCTTTGGAAAAACCTCTCTCCCATTCACCTGTCCATTCCCCGCTCTGCACTGGGTCCTGGGCTGGCTTCAGTGATTGCCGAGTCCCCCAGGCCAGAAGCGGGACCCATCATGCACCCTGAGCCATCTTCCCGGCCTTGGAGAGGGAACAAACTAACAAACAGGAAAAAATAATCTGCCAGCTCCCCTAAGCCAGGAACTCAGTGCAGGCAAAGCTCCTTTGCAAAGGCACAGGTATACGGGGACCGTGGACTTGGAACACCTTTCACCCCTGCATAGACCTGAGTGGGCCCATTTCAACAGTGTAGGCCCTCATTATCACAGGGCAACAGGGTATATACCAGAAGCCTAACTTCAACTGTATCAGATATATGGTGAAGTGGCAGGTTCATGACATTTGACACTGCTCTGCCCATTAAGCAGGGTTTTCACCTACCCCCATCAAGGGCCTGAGGACTGGTGGCTCCCCCATGCCACCTAGCCACCTGCAACAGGGGCCCAAGAATAAGTGGTGCCTCCCAGTCCTTACAGCCAACAGCACTGGGTGCTCATAGTCCAGCTGCAAAACCCACCCACCTTATACACTCTAGGGAACAGGGTTATGCTTTCCTCCCAGACACTCAGGGGCAGACGTCGGCCCCCTGCCTTGCTCAGTGCGTGACTCCCTACTGCAGCCAGGTACCTGTGCCTACACCAATCACTCCTGCATGTCTAGGAATGCAGGTGACAGCCTGCACCACACACTTGGTGACCAGCTACCTGGACACTTGATCTGAATCCATGCAAGAAAAGAAATAGACTCTTGGGCTCACATACCTAGCAACAGATCTAACCACCTGGTGACAGGAAATTAGAGCTTCAAAGATGCCAATAATCAAACTAGCTCACATGAACAGCCTACTTGGGCATATCAAAACAAAACAAAACAAAACAAAACAAGAAGCTGGGACACAGTAAGCAAACATAAAATAAATAACTTATTGATGGCTCTGAGACAACCGTCAATATCTAATCACATAAAGAGGCAGACCATGATGGCTTCAGCAAACTCCCAAAAGAAAGAATAAAGAAATTTTCTGGAATTTCTTGGAATTACCAGAGGTAGAATACAAAAGATTAACGTACAGAACTCTTCAAGATATCAGGAGGGAGATCAGGCAAAATGCCGAAGAAGTCAAGGAACACAGAGACAAAGCAATAGAGGAACTTAAGAATATTAGAGAAGAGCATAATGACAAATTTAACAGGCTGCAAGAATCCATAGGGAGACAGCAATCAGAAATCCAGAATATTAACAATAAAATTGCAGAATCAGACAACTCAATAGAAAGTCATAGGAGCAGAATTGAGGCAATAGAAGTCAGAATTAATGAGACTGCAGATAAAGCACTTGACACCAACTTATTTGAGGAAAAATCAGATAAAAGGATTTTTAAAAATGAAGAAACCCTAAGAATTATGTGGGACTCTATCAAGAGGAATAACCTACGAGTGATTGGAGTACAAGAATGGAGGGGATAACAGAAAATACAGAGAGAAATGTTGAAGATTTGTTGGCAGAAAACTTCCCTGATATCATGAAAGATGAGAAGATATCTATCCAAGATGTTCATCAAACCCCAAATAAGGTAGACCCCAAAAGAAAGTCACCAAGACACATTATAATCAAACTTGCCAAAACCAAAGATAAAGAGAGAATTTTAAGAGCAGCTAGGGATAAAAGAAAAGTCTTCTACAAAGGAGAGTCAATAAGAATAAGCTCGGACTACTCAGCAGAAACCATGCAGGCAAGGAGGCAATGGGATGACATATATAAAGCCCTGAAGGGAAAAAAACTGCCAGCCAAGAATTATATATCCAGCAAAACTGTCTCAAATACGATGGTGAAATTAGAGCATTTCCAGATAAACAGAAGTTTAGGGAATTTGTAAAAACCAAACCAAAATTAAAAGAAATACTAAAGGGAGTCCTCCAGTTAGAAAATCAATAACATCAGATGACAACCCAAGACTAGAATGCAGGACAGAGTAACCAGATATCAACCCAGAAAGGGAAGTCACAAAAATAAATTAAAGCTAAAACACTGAAAATAGGGAAACAGAGACATCAATATGTAAAAGATGACAACATTAAAATAAAAAATAGGGACTAAAAAATGTAGACATAGATTTTGTCATATGGAGAGGAAGTCAAGGTGATAGAAAGAAATAAAAGACTGGCTTAAACTTAGAGAAATAGGCATAAATATTAAGGTAACCACAAAGGAAACTAACAATCCTACACATCAAAATAAAAAACAATACATACATAAAGACTCAGCAAACACAAAATCAACAACAATGAAAAAGATGAAAAGAAAACACATAAAGGAAAATGAATCAGCACAGAAAATTAAGTGGAAAAAGAAACTGTCAACAACACACACAAAAAAAGACATCGAGATGACAGCACTAAACTCATACCTAACAATAATTACGCTGAATGCAAATGGACTAAATGCACCAATAAAGAGACAGAGAGCGGCAGACTGAATAAAAAAAAATAAAAAATAAAAAAACATGATCCGTCTGTGTGCTACCTACAAGAAACACACTTAGACTTAAACACACAAACAAACCAAAACTCAAAGGACGGAAAAAAACATATCCAGCAAGGTGAGATGAGAAGGCAGAAAGGGTTAGGAGTTGGTTGAATGGACGCGGGAAATCAGGGGTGGAAAGGAGGAGTGTGCTGTCACAGTACAGAGAGAGCGATTAGGGTCACATAAAAATCTATGCATAAATTTTTGTATGAGAAACTAATTTTAAATGTAAACTTTCACTTAAATTACAACAATAAACAAAATATATATATATCAAGCAAACAACACTCATAAAAGAACAGGAGTGGCAAGATTAATCTCTGACAAAATAGACTTTAAAGTAAAATCCACCACAAAGGATAAGGAAGGACACTATATAATGATTAAAGGGTCAATACACCAGGACATAACTATAATAAACATCTATGCACCCAATGACATGGCTCCAAAATACATAAAACAAACTCTAACAGCACTGAAAAGAGAGACAGACAGCTCCACAATAATAGTAGGAGACTTTAACACACCACTTTCAGTGAAGGACAGAACATCCAGAAAGAAGCTCAAGACATGGAAGATCTAAATGCCACAATCAACCAACTTGGTCTCATAGACATATACAGAACACTCCACCCAACAGCAGCCAAGTATACTTTCTTTTCCAATGCACATGGAACATTCTCCAGAATAGACCACATATTAGGCCGTAAAGCAAGCCTTAACAAAATCCAAAGCATCAAAATATTACAAAGCATCTTTTCTGACCACAAAGCCATAAAAGTAGAAATCAACAACAGAAAAAGCAAGGGAAAAAAGTCAAACACATGGAAACTGAACAACACCTTGCTCAAAAACTACTGGGTTATAGAAGAAATTAAGGATGGAATAAAGAAATTCATAGAATCAAAGAAGAATGAAAACACACCCTACCAGAACCTTTGGGACACAGCAAAAGCAATGCTGAAAGCTCAGTTTATAGCAATAAATGCACAAATCCAAAAAGAAGAAAGGACCATAATCAAAACATTAACCCTACAACTGGAACAAGTAGAAAGAGAGCAGCAAAAGAGGCCCTCAGACCCCAGAAGTAAGGAAATAATAAGAATTAGAGCAGAATCAAACAAAATAGAGAACAGAAAAACATTTGAAAGAGTTAACAAGACCAAAAGCTGGTTCTTTGAAAAGATCAACAGAATTGATAAACCACTGGCCAAACTGACAAAAGAAAAACAGGAGAGTAAGCAAATAACCTGTACAAGAAATGAGATGGGTGATATCACAACAGACCCAACAGGAATTAAAAGAATCATAACAGAATACTATGAAAAATTGTACTCTAAGAAATTTGAAAACCTAGAGGAAATTGACAAATTTCTAGAAACACACTACCTACCTAAACTAACACAAACGGAGGTAGAACAACTAAATAAACCTATAACAAAAGAAGAGATTGAAAAGGTAATTTAAAAACTCCCAACAAAAAAAAGAGCCTGGCCCTGATGGTTTCACTGGAGAATTCTACCAATTACTTTCAGGGAAGAGCATAGGAAAGGATGGAATACTCCTAAACTCATTCTATGAAGCCAGCATAACCCTGATACCAAAACCAGGTAAAGACACCACAAAAAAAGAAAATTAGACCAATATCCCTCATGAACATTGACACAAAAATCCTCAACAAAATTCTAGCCAATAGAACTCAACAACATATCAAAAAAAAATAATTCACCATGATCAAGTGGGATTTATACCAAGTATGCAGGGATGGTTCAACATTAGACAAACAATCAATGTAATCCATCACATAAATAAAACAAAAGACAGGAACCACATGATCTTATCAATCCATGCAGAAAAGGCATTTGACAAAGTCCAACACCCATTCATGATTAAAACTCTCAGCAAAATAGGAATAGAACGGAAATTCCTCAACATAATTAAGGACATTTATACAAAGCCAACAGCCAGTATCATCCTAAATGGAGAGAGTTTGAAAGCATTCCCCTTGAGAACAGGAACCAGACAAGGATGCCTTTTATCACCACTCTAATTCAACATTGTGCTGGAGGTCCTAGCCAGAGCAAGTAGGCTAGAAAAAGAAATAAAAGGGCATACAAATTGGTAAGGAATAAGTAAAAGTATCTCTATTTGCAGATGATATGATCTCATACACAGAAAACTCCAAAGAATCCACAAGAAAACTACTGGAACTAATAGAAGATTTCAGCAAAGTATCAGGATACAAGATAAACATACAAAAATCAGTTGGATTCCTTTACACTAACAAAGAGAACTTCAAAGAAGAAATCACCAAATCATTACCATTCACAGTAGCCCCCAAGAAGATAAAATACTTAGAAATAAATCTAACCAGAGATGTAAAATATAGTGAAAACTGCAAGACACTACTGCAAGAAACCAAGAGACCTACATAAGTGGAAAAACATACCTTACTCATGGATAGGAGGACTCAACATTGTGAAAACGTCAATTCTACCCAAAGCGATTTACAGATACAATGCAATCCCAATCCAAATTCCAATGGCATTTTTTAATGAGATGGAGAAACAAATCATCAGCTTCATACGGAAAGGGAAGAGGCCCCAGATAAGTAAAGCATTACTCAAGAAGAAGAACAAAGTGGGAGGCCTCACACTACCTGATTTTAGAACCTATTATACCGCCATGGTAGTCAAAACAGCCTGGTACTGGTACAACAACAGATACATAGACCAATGGAGCAGAATTGAGAATCCAGACATAAATTCATCCACCTATGAGCAGCTGATATTTGACAAAGGCCCAAAGTCCATTAATTGGGGAAAAGACAGTCTCTTTAACAAATGGTGCTGGCATAACTGGATATCTATCTGCAAAAAAAACTGAAACAAGACCCATACTTCACACCATGCACAAAAACTAACTCAAAATGGATCAAAGGCTTAAATATAAAATCAAAAACGATAAAGATTATGGAAGAAAAAATAGGGACAATGCTAGGAACCCTAATACATGGCAAAAACAGAATACGAACCATAAGTGACAATGTACAAGCACCAGAAAACTGACTAGATAACTAGGAGCTCCTAAAAATCAAACAGTTATGCTCATCAAAAGACTTCCCCAAAAGAGTCAAAAGACAACCTACAGACTTGGAAAGAAATTTTGGCTACAACAAATCTGATTAGTGTCTAATCTCTAAAATCTACAAGATACTGCAAAATCTCAACAACAAAAAGACAAATAACCCAATTAAAAAATGAGCAAAGGATATGAACAGGCACTCCACCAAAGAAGATATTCAGACAGCTAACAGACACATGAAGAAATGCTCACGATCATTAGCCATTAGAGAAATGCAGATCAAAACTACAATGAGATATCATCTCACCCCAACAAGGCTAGCCTTAATCCAAAAAACACAAAATAATAAATGCTGGAGATGTTGTGGAGAGACTGGAACACTTATACACTGTTGGTGGGAATGTAAAATGGTACAACCACTTTGGAAATCAATTTGGCACTTCCTTAAAAAGCTAGAAATAGAAGTACCATATGATCCAGCTATCCCCCTCCTTGGAATATATCCTAGAGAAAAGCCGTCACACAAATAGATATATGCACACCCATGTTCACTGCAGCACTGTTCACAATAGCAAAAAGATGGAAACAACCTAGGTGCCCATCAACGGAAGAATGGATAAGAAAATTATGGTATATCCACACAATGGAATACTATGGAGTGATAAAGAACAAAGACGAAGCCATGAAACGTCTTATAACATGGAGGAAGCTGGAGGGCATTTTGCTGAGTGAATTTAGTCAGTCACAGAAGGACAAATATTGTATAAGACCACTATTGTAAGAATTCAAGAAAAGGTTTAAACACAGAAGAAAACATTCTTTGATGGTTACGAGGGTGGGGAGGGAGGGTGAGGGTTATTTACTAACTAGATAGTAGATAAGAGTTATCTGAGGTGAAGGCAAGGACAGCCCACACTACAGGGGAAGTCAGCACAACTGGACAAAACCAAAGCTAAGAAGTTTCCTGAATACAATCAAACACTTCGAGAGACAGAGTAGCAGGGGTAGGAGTCTGGGGACCATGCTTTCAGGTGACATCTAGGTCAACTGGCATAACAAAGCTTATTAAGAAAATGTTCTGCATCCTACTTTGGTGAGTGGCATCTGGAGTCTTAAAAGTTAGTGAGCGGCCCTCTAAGATGCATCAATTGGTCCCAACCCACCTGGAGCAAAGGAGAATGAAGAATACCAAAGACACCAGGAAGATATTAGCCCAAGAGATAGAAAGGGCCACATAAACCAGAGACTCCATCAGCCTGAGACCAGAAGAACTAGATGGTGTCCAGCTACCACCAATGACCGCCCTGACAGGGAACACTAAAGAGAATCCCTGGCAGAGCAGGAGAAAAGTAGGGTGCAGAACTCAAATTCTAGTAAAAAGACCAGACTTAATGGTCTGACTGAGACTGGAGGGACCCCTGAAGACATGGCCCTTGGACTCTCTCAGCTCTCCCAGAGCTGAGGCCATTCCCAAAGGCAGCTCTTCAGACAAAGATTAGACTGGACAATGGGACATAAAATGATACTTGTGAAGAGTGTGCTTCTTAGCTCAAGTAGATACATGAGACTAAATGGGCAGCTCCTGTCCAGAGGTGAGATGGGAAGGCAGAGAGGGTCCAGAGCTGGTTGAATGGACATGGGAAATCCGGGGTGGAAAGGAGGAGTGTGCTATCACAGCATAGGGAGAGCAACTGGGGTCACATAACAACGTGTGTATAAATTTTTGTATGAGAAACTAACTTGAATTGTAAACTTTCGCTTAAAGCACAACTGAAAAAGAAAAACAGAAATTAATTCTCTAGTAGTTCTGGAGGCCAGAAGTTCAATATCAGCTTCCCTGGGCTGAAATTAAAGTGTTGCAGCCTGTGCCTCCTCTGAAAGGTCTACGGGAGAATCTTTCCTTGACTAATCCAGCTTCTGGCGGCCCCAGCCGTTCCTTGGTTCATAGCTGCATCACTCCAATCTCTGCCTCCATTTCCACATGGCCTTCTTCTCTCTGTATCTCTGGGTCCCAGTCATTGGATTGATGACCACCCAGAAAATCCAGAATGATCCTTACCTTAATGACATCTGCAAAGAACTTATTTCCAAATAGTGGCACAATGACAGGTACTAAGGGTTAGGAATTGGTTATATATTTGGGGGGGCACTATTCAATTTACTACACACCTCACCCCACCCTCAGAAGGGTCAGTGCTGCATTCAAAGAAGTATGACTCCCCGCCCCCCCCACCCCCCATAACTTCAGGACCATCATTTGCCTGTATTCTATGTAAATGCATCCCTGGTGGGAAGACCACTAGACTGAGGGTTGGAAAACCAGGATTCTATCTGGCTCTGCCACTAACTGGCAGAGTTACCTTGAGCTACCACTCCTTCTCCCCCTCTCCCCCACATTTGTGCAGGAAACCAAAACTGTGACAGGGCTGGACGGTGCCTTCCAGTTCACACATGATGACTCCAATGGTGGGGATTTCAGGTCAGGAAGGATGAAAGGGGGCTGCTTATGGGAAGAGGAGAGTGGAAGGACTGAATTCCCCTCAAATCACAGCAGGAGGGTGGCGCCCCATTGCATCTACCAAGTCTTCCCAATCCCAGTGTGATAAATGCAGCCCCGGAATCCTGAAGCAGACAGAACATTGACAGGGAGTTCTGCTTCTATTGCCAGGAGAATTGCCACTGGCCTGTGGGCTGGCACCAGTCTGCAAGCCCTCTTCAGGGGCTGCCTTCTCCTCTGTGGGCTTCCAGCTCCCATTTGAAGCCCATCCTGTGACAGCCATGGGGGTGGGGACTAGGCTAGCGGTGGGGAAGGGGCAGCGGCATTGCAACCCCCAAACCCCGACCATTACTTTCTCAGGGATTAGGGTCCTCCAAGCCAGGCCCTTCCAGCCAATGCTGAAACTTTCCCTGGAAGCAAGTTTCATGGACTTCCCCATGTACCTGCCCACACATCTGCCCCCTTCCTCTGCAATATGCAAATGCTTCCCATGGCTACTGCTCTGAGGCTGCTGTGGCCTCCCCACCCCCACCTCTGTGAGCACGAGTGGAGGAGCAGACACTCTAAACCCCCACTTCACCTAGCCTCAGCCGATGAAGAGAGACACATTGTCTGGCTCTCTCTTACAACTAGGCGTCTCTTCCTTGCCCCACCTGGAAAGAAAAAAAATCTGCTACAGAAGTGGCTGAAATCCTGATATTGGTTCAGTTTTGTTTAGCAAACGAGGAGCATGCAAAGCAGCTCCCTGATCTTTGTGTGTGTGTGTTTAAGAGATGTCATGCACCCCCATCCCCCAGCACCCACCCCCATGCCCCCCACCTCCAGGACCCACCCCATGTGCCCCAATCCCCTAGCACTCATCCAGTGTGCCCCATCCCCCAGCACCCACCCAGTCTGGCCCCCGGCTGTGTGGCTTTGGACAAGTCCCTTCCCCTCTTGGCTTTACTGTCCCCCTCGAGAGAAGGAGGAGTGGGAGCAGGTGGTCTGATGTGCTGGCTTTGCTGGCTCTGATGTGCTGGCCCCTCTTACCCACCTCCAGAAGCTGGCCCCTGGCCCCCACAGGACATGAAGAGGTAGTCTGCTGAGGAGGCTGGACCACCTTTCTATGCAAATCACAAAGTTCCCCCTCAACAGACACACACACACCTGACAGTATTGTCCAGGGAAATTCTGGCTAAACAAACAAGAAGAGCCCTGCCCACCCAAACCCAGAGGCTGGGGTCTGGGGGATTTGCCATTCCCCAATAGGATGGGATTTTAGAGATCAGCCTTTGCCTCTGAACCCCGGAGACCTGGCAGAGGAGAGAACCAGAAGAAACAGTTGTTGGCCACACTGGGAGGAAGGGTAAACTTGCTCAAAGAAGAAAACAACCTCAAACTGGAATCAGATCCAGATCCCAGTTCTGCACTTGCTCTTGCCTACTGTGTAAACTTGGGCAAGTCAGCTGACCTCTCTGAGCCTCAGTTGCCCCATCTGTAAAATGGGATAATGGCACCTCCCTTGCAGAGGGTTGTGCAGGTTAGAGATGATATATGGAAACCCTCAGTCCCGCTTGGTACCAAGGACTGCTGTTATCAGGTGCAAGGAAGCCACACTCCTGAACAGGCTCCAATGCCTTCAACAGGGAAGGGATTCATTCAGAAGCGTTCATTGCTTTGGGTAAGACACGGAGCTAGAGCCCAGAGAGAATACCTTCTAATAGAGGGGAATGTGTCATGTCCACAGATAATTTTCATTCGTGGTTCAATGAGTCAAGAGCTGTAAGTGAGAAGCCCAAGGAGCTCGGTGTCCAGAGAAAGGAGATGAATTTCCGGCTGGAATAACCAAGGGAGGCTTCATGAAGGAGGCAACATTTGAGTGGGCTTTGTAGGATGGGCAGGGGACGTCCACAACTTGGACGTCCAAAACGGGGACATTCAAAAGGGGATGACCACAACTTGGCTGCACTTACCACATGCTGCTTTCCACGGATGGTTTCAGGGAATCCTTACAGCAACTCCACAAAGGAAGCTGAGCCCCAGGGAGGTTCAGGGGCTTACCTGAAATTACACAGCTAGTAAGTGGTAGTGCCAGGCTTAACCAGGTCTGTCTGACTTCAGAGACCCTACACTAACCACTACCCTATGTTGACTCGTACTCTAGGGGGAAGGAGCAGGACAGACAGGCAGAGAGTGAGACTTGAAAGACACAACCAGAGAATAAAGAATTTGGGCTGGCCAGAAGCATGTGAAGCTGGAAAGGCCATGGGAAGTGGGGCAGAACATGGGGAGCAGCTGGGGGAAAAGCAGGGGAGACAGAAGACCTGAAGAGGTCTTCTAAAGGCTCCGGAGCCATTGACTGCTTCAGACTGGAGACAGGGAGGAGCCGAAGAGACATCAGAGCTGAGCTTTAGAAAGACAATCTGTGGGACGCTCAAGGGTGGACTGAAGTGAGCTAGAGTGTGGGTGGGAGGGAGGGGGGTGATTTGAGTCAGTAACAGGAGCAACAGCAGCCCCAGTCCCAGCAATGGACATCGACTGAGCTGAGGCTGACGAGTCAAAGGCTGACCAGGGATGGAGGGGAGGTGAAGGTGGGGAGAAAGGACCCACAGGAGAACATCAAAGCCTCACTGTGCCCTGCTCCCTCAAAAGGCCTTCAGGGAACTCACGATGCTATTTTCCACTCTCACGCCTTTGCCTCTGCCTGAAATGCCCTCTTCCCTCCCCTGAATCCTTCCAGCTGTGAAAGCCAGTTCAAGTGCACCAGAGAAGCTTTCCATCCTAGGATTTACCTTAGAGAAATACCTATGGACTGGCACATGGATTTAGGTACCAGACCATTTTCTGCAGCTCATTTGTAATGGCAAAAAAATATTGGAACGATACTAAATGCTCCATGACAAGAGATTGGCTAAGTGCGACTGATGGTACACCCACATGAGGGACATGCACGTTGCCCTAAAAGGAGCCAGGTCACCTGATAAGGACTGACCCGGAAAGGGGCCTATGGCCTGGTGCAAAGTGAAGAACACGCTCAGCACGTGGCACCACCAGTTCTGTAAAAGCAAGACAATGTGCCTTTGCATGTGCTTTAGAAAAAGAATCTGAAGAAAGTACAACAGTTGATAGCAGCCGTTTCTAGGGGCTGGGAAGGAGGGTTGGATTTAACCCTCAAGGCTATCTCCAAAAGAGATTTGGATTGCTTTTTACTTAAAAAAAAAAAAATTGAAGAGAAAATAGACTTTGCAGAATTAATGTATTGACATAGGAAGTTGTTCATGATATCTGAAGTGAAAAAGTGGTTTAAAAATCAGTATACACCATATGATTCCATTTTGTTAAATATATATAGATATATGTTTACGAGCGTATCAACGGTCGCTGCCACTGAATAAAGGGGGTTGTGTGTATTTTTTCCTTCTTTTCAGCGTGTATGTTTTATTTTTCTGCAATGGGCATACATGATAACATTATCGCTGGCATTTAAAAAGAAAAAGACTCCCTCAGCTCAAACATGATTTCCCTGCCTTGAAGTCTGCCTCACTGCCCCCGTCCCCACCTCACAGTTGTTGGCCCCATCCACCTCCCCTAGTGCCCATGGACGCTGGGTTGAGCCCCCGGTGGGAGCCAGGCAGGACCTAGGGTTCCAGTGCGGGAGGGGCTGCGGATCCAGCCCAGGGGCCACAGGAAAGCAGCAGGAGGGAAATCTGAGGCAGGGGCATTGGCCTAGTGGGCTGTGGCTCAGGTTTGGCCTGATAAGTTTATCAAACAGTGCCGGCTGCCAACCGTCAGCACAGAGCAGGCCAGCGGACCCGGGCAGGAGGACGCTCCCTGCCGATAGAGCCTTCCAAGTGTTATCAGGAGCCTGGTGGCCCAGAGAGCGGCAGAAGGGGAGCAGGGGAGAGGCAGAGAGACTTCCAACCACTTCACCCGAATGACTAGAGACTGGGAGGAAGAGGCCTCCAGGTTCCTGAGGGCACTCTTCGTCCCAGCCGCCTCTGCTGGCCGCAGGGGCTGAAGACCCCATTTCTCCCCTGGTCACAGCCCTCCAGGCTATGGGATAGTGCTGATGCTTCCCAGCTATTTTTCAAGGCCTAGAGGAAAAGTGTCCTTTTCTGGAAGGTTCCAAAACTCCAGAACACATGAGGATAACATGTGGGAGCAGGAGGCAGGACACCTGGGTGTCTCCTGTCCTTTAGCTGCTTCTCCACCATTCTTTCCCCCCTCCAGCCTTTTTCTCTCTGGTGGTCTTGGGTGAGAGTCAGACTTAGCTCACATTTAATGAGCCCCTCCTGAGCAGCCCCAGGATATGGGACATTCTTATCCTCTCCTTACAAACAAGTAAACCAAGACTCCAAGCGAGCAAGTGAGCGAGTGTGGATAAGCAGGAAGGAGAGACTCCAGAACAAGAGAAGGAAGGGGAGGAGGAGGTTGAGGTCTGGGAGGCCCCCTGCTGCCCCACCCGAAGAAGAAAGCTCTACAAGAAATGCTTTGCGATCTACAAAGAAAAGTCACTCGTGATGCTACGAGCAAAAAGCACAGTTACACACACAGGCTGATCTCAGAGGTGTCAAACAATCTGCCGGTGGGGGAGAGGTAGATGCCAGTGTCCACAGAGTTATCTCTGGAGGTACAGTTTGTATTTCCTTTGCTATGAATCTTCTAAGTTTTCCATGGCTTCTACAATGACAATGTTTTGGGGGAGGGGGTGACTGGTTTGTTTTAAGGAGAAGGCACCAGACAGGGGCCCCCAGGACCTTCCAGGAGCAGGCAGCTGTACCTTCCAGCCCAGGAGCAGTCTGTGGGCACCCACATCTGCCTACCTGGGGCCCAAGCAGATGGTCAGTCTTGCCTGTGTCTGCAGAGTGGGCATCTGTGACCCCTAGAAGTCATGTAGGGCAGCCGGGGCCACGACCCTTACAGTGGCAAGAAGTTGTCCCTTTCCTGGTGCCATAGAGTTGATTCTGACTCATGGCGACCCTATGTGTGTCAGAGTAGAGCTGTGCTCCGTAGGGTTTTCAAGGCTGAGTTTTTGGAAGCAGACCACCAGGCCTGTCTTCTGAGGCTCCTCTGGGTGGATTCAAACCACCAACCTTTTAGTTAGTAGCCAAGCATGTAACCATTTGTGCTACCTAAAGACTCCTAAGTTCTCCCTAATGGGTCGGGAATCATTCATACATCAACTTATACTTACTGAGTACCTACCACGTGCCATGCTCCCTTCTAGGTGCTGAGGATAAGGCAGCGGAAAAAACAGACCAAATCCCTGCCTTCTTGGAGCTCATGGGAGAAGCAGAGAATAAACAAAGCCGGAAGAAGGAGAAGGCAGGGAAGGGCACGCGGGCAGTAAACACAGCCACCATATTGCATTGGTGGCCAAGGAAGGCCTCACTGAGAAGCACTGGGGAAAAAAAAAAAAAAAAAGTTGCTATGAAGTCAACTCCAACTCCTGGCCACTCCATATGTGTCAGAGTAGAACTGTGCTCCAAATGGTTCACAGTGGCTGATTTTTCAGAAGTAGATAGGCAGGCCTTTCTTCTGAGCTGCCTCTAGGTAGACTCTAACCTTCAACCTCTCGGTTAGCAGCTGATCACATTAACAGTTTGCACCTCCCAGGAATTCCCAGGAAATACTAAGTTCCCTCCAAGAGACAAGTGTGGAAGGAGAGAGCCCCAGGCAGGGAGTCATGAGGCCAGATATCATCTGGCCCCTGCTTGGCTGGGTGACTGGTCAGTCACTTCCCTTTGGGTTTCTCTCCTCTGTAGGGTGGCACCTGTAGTCTTTAGAAATATCTAGATTTAGCCTGAATGCTCCAGGGTCCCAACACTTCCTTATGCCAATTCTTGAAGACAGCAATGGGGGGTAGAGGTGACGACTGTGGTGGAGAGAAAGCGGAGAGTGGGGTACACGTGTGTGGTGTATGTGTGTGGTGTGCATGTATGTGTGCCAGCATGCACGTATACATGCAAGTGTTTATGCAGTTCCTGCAACATGAGAACAGGGTCAAAACTGGGAAGACACTTAGAAAGTGACCAGTTTCTGCAACTTAGACACTACCTGGCATTACTAATAGTAGTAAACTAGTATCCAATATTTATCCAGAGCTTACAAAGCACCAGATATGACTGCAAGCATTTTATGTAAATTAACTGTTTGAGGGAGGTATTATTATTATCCCCATTTTCCTGATGAGGAAACTGAGGCCAGAAAGGTTAAATAACTTGGCAGGTCCACAGATGGCTCACTGTTGCCTACACCTGTCGACACCTCTTTATTTGAGCCTCTGCACTTTCTGATCCTTCTACCTGGAGTGACTGACTCTTCTCTTCTAACCACTTTGCTCAGATCTCGATTGTCCTCGGCTCAGATCAAACATCACCTCCCCCCAGTACCTTCCCAGGTGGCTTACTCTTCTCTGCCCGTGTCTGTATCATGATTACAGTACTTTTATGAGGCAACACTGAGTAGCCTGGTGGCACATGTTATGCACACAGTCAGCAAAGTCATTGTTATTATTATCATTGCCACAACAACTCTAGCCATGAGCTCAGAGAACACAGGCTGTATCCCCAGGGCCCCCCAGTCCAGGGCTAGTAGAAGACACTTAGATGGCTGGTAGGGGCACTGCGATCATGTGATGAGCTGAACCCGTACTGCACTCATCGGCTGCCCCTGCTGACAGCTGGGGCCACAGATGCCAGGCTGGAGCTCAGAGCTATTTCTGCAAAGGGTGACTTGGGACTTCCTCCCGGATCTCTTAAAAATAAAGGGGTTATCGTGGCTTCAGGCCCCTTCCTCCATGTGAGGAACTCTGACATGATTTCTGGGGAAGGCCTGAGCCCCTGGCCTCTCCCAGCCCAGCAAGGACTTATCTCTGAGCTCAGTTGGGCAGCAGGAAGGGAGCAAAGCGACCACCGCAGGCAGCTCTTCCTGTCCCAGAAGCCCCCTTTTGGGAGCAGCAGGGGATGTGGCCACTGACTCAGGGGTGTCAATCACCCCCTTCCCCGGGCTGTGGTTGCCCACCAGACTCTAGGGGGAATCAGAAACCGGTCAGGCAGACAGCATCCTGGGGAAGCCTCTGGCCTCTCTGCTCTGGGCCCTCCCACTGGGCCCGGCATGGCCTCATCTCTGTATGTGGCCCACCTCCTTGCAATCAGTCGCTGGAGGGATGTCTGTCTCCACTAGACTGCCAGCCCTGGGCAGACAGGGAGTGGATCTGCTGCATGCAATGCCTCATTCCCTGCAGGAATCAGTACAAACGGTCACCTCTGGAGAGGCTGGGGGACCAGGCACCTGGAGGCTAGGTCACTCTGCAGGGAGAGCGAGGGGCAGGAGGCTGGGGCTGTGGAAAGGCAGGGCAGGGCCGGGGCCAGGACCATCTCTCCCTGCCACTGGTTCCCCTCTACAGAAGAAAGGGGCCTCTGGGTCCTAGCCCACACAGTCTGGAAATTTCTTCCCACCATGCAGGCCACAGATTTTTAGTCTCAATAGAAGACAACCCTTCTCAGGGTTCCAAGGAGAGAACCCAAGACCTCATTCAACAAGTATGTACTGGATGTCCACTCCGTGTTGGGCCCTGGGGAGGCAAGGCCCACGAGAGGGGCTCTGGGAGCCCGAGGGTCACCAAGCCCAACCCAGGGAGACAGGGCAGTCTTTCTGGAGGAAGCAGACATCTCAGAGACAAAACGAATTTGTTGGGCTAAAAATGGAGAGGGCTGCCCCAAGCCAAGAAAATAGCGTGTGCAAAGTCCTGAGGGAACCCCTCCCAACCTGCTGGGGGCTGGGGACCAGCCAATTCCCTATTCAGAGCCAGGGGGTCCATCTATAAAATAAGTGTGACTCAGAGGGGTCCTGGGAGCCACATTAACCCCAGTTCGCTGCCACATTCCCTGGTCTTCCAGCCCCTGCTGGCTCACTGGTGCCCACCTGGGCTTGCCTGGCTCCAGCACCTGTGGCCAGGGATTCACCTGGAAGGAAGGTTCAGGTTCCGCAGACTTAGGCTCCCCAGGGCAGCTCTTCAGAAGCCTACAATCTTGGCTGGAAACTGTCACAGTTCAGGGTTTCCTCTCCGCGGCTCCCCATCGCCCCCCAGCCTGGCCTCACACTTATCACTGCCCTCCAGCTGCCTCGCCCCCAGCCCCCTGCAACCACCGCCCCTGGATGATTCAGCAAATCTTCCCTGCACGGGGGAAAAACAAGGGTGAAAAAATCACAATGTCAGATTACAAAGCCCCAACCGTAGGACCGTGCTCTGGCAAGGAGATAAGGGGCCGCTCGCTGCCCACCCTCAAACCCCTCTGGCAGATAAACCTTCTAAAGTAGCAGCGTGGGCTGTGCAGGTGTGGGGTGGGGTGGCCCAGCCATGCGGAAGTCTGATCGGGCGGGGGAGACAGGGCCGTTGGGTGGGCGGGCCAGGGGCTGCGGGCCCAGGGCTCCACCACCCTGCAGAGAGCTGGGCAAAGAGGAAGTGCCTACGGCTGGTGCTGGTGTTGCCATCCCAATCTAAGCCTCCTCAGAGAGAGAGAAGGGCAGGGGCCTTCTCAGAAGGTTGGAAGGGAGGGTGCCCCACAAATGCCCTCCACCCCGGCCATCTCTCTGCCAACTCAGCCTGCAAACCATTCTCGCCTGCTCGGCTGAGCTGCACCCGCTCTGGACAGCCCAGCGGCCCAGCCCAGCAGCAGTGGGTGTTGAGGAAATGAAGGCGTACCTACACACAATGGAGTTTGACTCTGTCAGAAAGAGAAGTGAAGTCCTGATACATGCCAC
Organism: Dugong dugon; assembly: GCA_030035585.1. Classification (NCBI taxonomy): domain Eukaryota; kingdom Metazoa; phylum Chordata; class Mammalia; order Sirenia; family Dugongidae; genus Dugong; species Dugong dugon. The sequence continues at coordinate 77,720,971 of CM057471.1, forward strand.
CACATGGATGAACCCTGAAAACATGCTGAGTGAAATAAGTCAGTCACAACAAGGAAAATATTGTGTGATCTCACTAATAGTAAACACTTAGAATAGGGAAAAGATGGAGGGATCAGAGTTTACCAGTGGTTACCATGGGCGTGAGGGAAAGGGAAAGAGGGGAATCTTCATTTGGTTAGCATTGAGCTTCTGTTTATGGGGATGGAAAATACGGCAATGGATGTTGGTGATGGTTACAAAATATGACTGATGTACTGGTTTCACTGAAGTATATGAATAAAAAATGTTCAATTGGCAAATGCTATGTTATCTATATTTTTACAGCAAATAAACAAAAAGAAGAGGCTGGGCAGGAGGAAGGAGGAGGCCGGAGCCTCCTCTGGGGAGGTGAGGGGGAGGGTAGAGACCCACGCCTGGGTCATTGTATCAGTCCTAGAGATCTTTCTGGAAAGAATCCCCATGCTCCTTGCTGGAATCTAGTTAGACTGGAGACCGGCCCTAGGGCACCCACCTGTCCACAGGAAACCCTTTGGACATGGGAGGCTGGGGGAGTCAGGCCACTGGGCTTCCTCCACCACTGGATAAGGAAGAAATGGATTTTAAGTTGGGCTCTGTAACCCTAAGCAAGTCATTTCTCTACCCTGGGCCCCACTGGCTCATCTATAAAATGAGGGTGATGATAAAACCTACTTGCAGGGCTGTCCTGGGGAGGAGAGCTGTAGGCATCCCCCAACCGTTTCTGGTTCCTTGGTTTGAGGGGCAGCACTCTGGTTGGAATGGAGGTGGGTTGGGGCTGCTGGAGGTGGGAGGAAAAGTGACTGCACAGTGCTTGGTGCACACACAGGGGTCAAGCATCTGCCCACCCAGGGTTCTGGAAATTCTCCCTTTTTATCCAGGGAAGCTTTCCAAGGCCATTTCCCCAAGAAACCTTCCGGATGACTAGAATGAAATAATATAGCTAACAGAGACAGCATGCACTGGCACTGGCCTGTTTCTAAGGGTTCCTCACGCATTTAAATCCTCGGAGCCAGAACTGGTGTTCCTGTAAACCTCTAGAGTGACTTTGGGGAAGTCCCTTTCTCCCTCTGGACCTGGGTTTCCCAACATGCAACAGGAAGACAGCTGGTCAAGGTGAGGTCTACAGTCCTGGGGTCTAGAATTTTGTAAAATACAAAGTGCTCATTCGGCATGAGGTACTGGGCCAAAGAGACATAAAAAGCCACACTGGGCACAGTATGGCCTTGTAAGTGTTGGCTGAATAAGGGCTTGAGAGCCAGAGCCAGACTTGAGAGCCACCGCGGTCCAGGTAGAGACAGGGTGGGCAAAGACCCTTCTACTGGCAGCCGGCAACACCAGGGAGCCCTGTGCTGGGCTGGAGCAGGGAGGGGCCTTCAGCTGTGGGAAACCTGTCAGCCATAGCCCACTTCTCTCCAGGGCGGAAGCTGACTGAGCACCTAAGAGGCAAAAAAAAAAAAACCATTGCAGTCGGTCGATTCCAACTCACAGCACTCAAAATCACAGCGAACTTCTCACCCGCTTTCTTCCAGACTGGCTTTACCTGCCTCTGGGCCTCTGGGAATGCTGTTGCCTCTGCCTGGAAGGCAGTTCCCCCAGTTCTTCACCAGGCCTGCTCCTACTTCATTCCCATCCATCCCAACCCACATGCACCCCATAAGGAAGCCTCCCCTCCCCAGTTATAGACTCTCATGGCCCCCAGTAATTGTCTCCTCTGATGCTGATCGTAATTGTCATTAAATATCCATGTGTGTTATCGTCTGATCATGTCTCTTCCCAGAATATTCATTCTATGAAGGTCTCCAATGCTTCCCCAGCACCCAGTAGAGAGATTCCGATGGATGGATGGACAGACGGACGGACGGACGGAAGTGCTGATGAGCAAACAAACCAATGGGCTCGATTCCTGCTCACTCCAGAGGAGCCAGTGTAGAGTAAGAGCCCAGGACTAGCTAACAGAGTGGAGCTGAGGGTGAGGTGGGGATTTCTAATCTTTGCCCAGGACCATGGCGTGGAGTTCTGAGCCATTCCCAGCCCTACTTGAGACTATGGAGATTGTGGACCTGTTTGAGAACTGCTTCCCCAGCCATCAGTGAGAGGATGCCAGGACCCCAGAGATGCACCTCAAAGAGCCCTGGTGGACCAGACTCACCTGATAGGCTTGAAGGGCCCATCCTCAACCACACCATCATCCATACTGAGCCCCTCCTATGTATAATCGCATCAGATTCACATCACCACCACGATGAGATCCTCACTGTTGTGCAATGAATTGGGGCATATTTATCCCTGTTTTACAAACATGGAAACTGAGGCCCAGACATGCCTTGTCCCAGATGTAACTGACCTTAAAGGATCTCTGCCCCGAGGCCTTTTAACTCCAGGCCATTCAGTCCTGGGCCCCATGGCCACTCTCCTCCCCAGACCCCCATGCCAAAACATCAAGTTCACGCTCAGATGTGGCTAGGCAGGCTGCCCAGGACTAGGAAGGGGATGGAGGGCCTGGGGACACTATCAGCAAGATCAAGACCGCCAGCCCCTTCCCTCCCCCTCCCCCTTCCTTTTTCTCCTCTCCTCATCTTCCTCTTCTTCCTCCCTCCTCTTCCTCCTTCCCTCCCTACTTCTCTTCCTTCCCTCCTTTTCCCTTCATCTCCCCCAGCCCCCACCCTGCCCGCCTCTCCTTCCTTCTCCTTCTTCCCCTCCTTTCCGGCTCCCTTTCTGTCCCTCCTTCTCTTCCCCACCTCTTCCTCACCGCGGGTGGGGTCGTGGCCCTGGCAGGCCCTGAGGCCGACATTCCTGAATTATTTGGTCATTCAATTCATTCATCACTGCCTCTCGCGTTCCCCCTAGGTCCTTCTGCAGCGAGCGGAGATCCAGGCGCCCCGCCTAGTTCGAACCCGGCCTGGCGCCGCGCCCTCTCCCGCTCTGGGGTCCCAGGCTAGGCGGGAAGCGCGGAACCCGCGAGGGACAGGACCGCGCCCCCTGGTGGCTGCGCGGCCGCGGGGTGGGGCCTGCGGAGGGCGTTAACGCGCGTTACTCCTCTGCTCAGTCCTCAGTTCTCTCATTATTTACACATTCATTAGCGAACTTTGATTCCATGTCTGGTGTGTGCCAGGCGCTGGGGTAACGGGGCCAAAGAGACTCATCCCCTGGCCGCGCCACCAACAAGCAGACAACCAGGCGGCGGGGGGGTAGGGGGGAAGTTTCGCTGTATTGGGGGCAGCAGGTGGGCTACCGGGGAGGCGGCCTCTCCAAAACTGGTAGCAGAAACACCTTCTTAGAGGTTACCCCGAGCTGAAACTGGAGTGGGGAGAGCAAAGACGCGGAGGTCCTGAGGAGGAACTGGAATCGCAGGGTTAGGAATCTGGGGGTGGCTGAGAGGAGGTGGGAGAGGGCCAGATGTCCGGGAACGGCAGAGTCTCTGTTAAGAGTTTCCTTCCCAGAGCAATGGGGGAGCCAAGGCAGGTCAGAAGCAAGGTAGGAAGGGATCAGATTTGGGTTTTAGGGAGAGAAGCGCCCCCTGGCTTCCGTGGTGGAGAGGACAATCACGAGTCCCTGTGAATGAGAATGAAGCCCTGAAACTTCAGGGGGGTGGGGAAGGCAGTGCCAGAGGGAGAGACCCAGCACCTAGACGATGAACCAGCACACTGGTCTAAGGGAGCACAGTGGGTCAGTGCTGGAGGATGGCCTGATGTCTCTGAGGCTGCTTGTGACCCTCACACGGACCCAGCCTTATAAATTGTTGCAGTGTCGATGGGAGAAAATTTAGTGACGTCTAACAAAATCACAAACGCGCGTACCTTTTGACCCAACAATATCTTACAGCTATCTAGTTCATGTGTGAAATGACATACAGCGTGATTCATTGCAACGTTGTTTGTATTTGCTGAAGATTGGAAACAACCTAAGAATCCATCAAAAGAGGCTGGTTAAATAAATCATGGTGCAGCCATACGGTGGAATAGTGTGCCTCTGTTAAAGAAATGAGGAAGTGCTCAGTGAATTGGTATGAAGTCATTTCCATGATATATTGCCAGGTGAAAAACGGAAAGTATAGAAGGTAGTGTATATGCTACCATTTGTGGATTTGGTTTTAAAGGGGATGGGGAATATAGCTACGATTTTGCTTGTAAATACATAGACTATCTCCAGAGAATTAAACACGACACTGATAAACGCTGGTCACCTCGAAAGAGAGAAGATCTCAGTACCTGGGGGACAGGAGTGGGAGGGAGACTTTTCACTGGACGCCTTTTAAATTTTGAACCATGTGCCTGTAGTTCCCATGTAAGTGGATATATGGAGACCACTTAGGAGGCTGTCCACAGTGGTAAAGTTGAGAGATGATGGTGGCCAGAATGAGGGTGAGGGGAGGGAAGGGGAGAGAAGATGGATTCCTGACCCATTTAGGAGATGGGGTGAACAGATGGGACAACGGATGGTTCAGGGACCAGGGAGAGTGAGGATCCAGGATGATGTCCAAATTTCTGGTGCTGTCATTTCTGAAGAAGGGAATCCTAGACGAGGAGGGTGGGGAAAGACATTTGGAAGGAATATTTGGGAGCCGAGTTTGGGGTATTTGTTTTTTTGTTTGTTTGTTTGTTTGACTGTCCAGAATCCCCTCCATTGCCCTTTTGGAGAAATTTCCCCTGTGGGTGGTCTTGGTGGGAGGGAAGTTCCCAGCAACACCCCAGCCTGCCTGAGCCTTGGGCTCAGATTTTTCCTCTGTCTCCCCCTGGCCGGCAGTCCCATAACCTAAGCCCCACCCATCAAATGTTTGCCTAGTTCTAAAACTTTTTGTGTTCAGTAAGTGATGCAAAGAGCCGTCTCAACCTCTAGAGCCCTCTAGGCCCCCCAGTCTGTTTTCCTAGCCTCATGGTTTGGTGACTAGTCTGCAAAGCGAACCAGGGAATTTTTTGAGGTGATTGAAGTATTCTATATCATTATTGAGATGGTGACTATATTTATGTATTTGTAAACTCATCAATTATGCATTTAAAATGTGTATATTTTATTGCATGCAAATTATACTTCAATAAAGTTGATTTAAAAGTATATACCCTATATATAAAATACATGATAGTAATAGCACAAAAAAGGCAGGAGGGGTCCAAGTATGTCTTTGCATTGTCATAGAAGTGGTAAAAGTACTAATTTATATTTGACTTTAATAGATCAAAGATTCATATTATAATCTCTAGGAAACCAGTAAAAACATGTACAAATATTTATTAGAGGGAATGTAGAATATTAAAATATAATTAATCCAAAAGAAGGCAAGAAAAGAACATAGAATAGGTAGGACATCTAGAAAATCAATAGTAAAATGAAAGATTTAAACCCAAATACATCAGTAATTATATTAAATATAAAGAGATGAAATATTCCAATTAAAAGACAAAGGTTATTAGATAGGAGGGAAAACACACAATTACATGCTGCTTACAAGACACAGACTTAAAATATAAGGATACAGAAAGATATATACCATAAAAACACTAACGAAAACAAATCTTTTGTAGCTTTATTAATATTAGACAATTTAGACTTTAATAGAGATAAAGAGGAATATTTTATGATGATTAAAGGGCCATTTACCAGGAATACATAACACTTCTAAATTTATATATATATATAATAACAGGACCTCAAATATACATAAAATTGACAAAACTGAATGGAGAAATAGGTAAATTTTCAATCATAGTGGGAAATTTTAATACATCTCTCATAGAACAAGCAGCCAAAAAAAAAAAAAAAAAATTGGATGGCCAGCAGTAACCTAACTCTACCATGCACATATATTCCACTAAATCCAAAATAAATGTATCCCCAATTCAACTTCCCCTTAGCCAAATCCCCAAATACCTGTGGCCACTTCAATGCCTCCCAACACAAGGTGAAATGTAATGGAGTGTAGGGCAGGCGGAAAGAGACAGCCACCCTACCCAGTTAAAACATCTTTACTTTTTCAATATTTATAAAGACATGCCTGTGTGAACACACACATACCCACCTCCTAGGGTAAAAGGAGCCCATTCAATTGAGGGACGCTGATGCTTAATTTTATTAGCTTTATTGTAAATTTGCTTCCTTCTGGTATGTTTTTAAAGAATATTTAACTAAGCCACATAAACCCTATTTACAAACAACCTTTGAAATTCAGTCCTACATGGTATGTAGTTTAATTTTGCTTTGAAATGACAAAATGATTAGGAAGGAGAATGTTTTTTGGAACCGTTTGCTTTGCTTGAAAAGTAAAAAGAAACATGTGAAACTTCTATATAAACCCGGGTTCTCCAGGTTGACATCATTTGCCACCGAGGATGGGGCTGTGGGAGGACTCCTGGTCCTGGGAGTATTGGGTGTGTAGGGGGGGAAGGGAGAAGGCGTGGTCATGCGTCCTCGCTGGTCTGACCTAATCGGAAGCAGGCTGCTGACCCCTGGCCCAGCACAGGCCGTTTTAGGAGCTCAGAGCTGTCTGCTCACTGCACCCCCAGCCACTGTTTCTCCTCCTGTGGCCGCTTTGTCTTTTTTTCCAGGGTGTCAGGGGCGCATATGACTACCAGGTAGCGGTGTTGCCCACGAGGACGTCCAGTCGCCATCTTGTGGCCGAAAGTGAACCCTATGCCTTCCATCAGTCCTTAGGGTGCAGTAGACTCAAGTGGCACCTGGAAAATGTAAATACCTGCTGTGAGCCTTAGTGGCCCAATGGTTAAGAGTTCTGCTGTTAACCAAAAGGTCCACCAGTCGCTCCTCGGAAACCCCATGGGGCAGTTCTAGTCGGTCCTATAGAGTTGCTTTGAATCGGGATCAATGTGACAGGCAACTTTTTTTTTTTTTTTGGTATGTGCTTCAGAAAGGAGCACTCGTGGTGCAGTGGCTAAAGCGCTCAGCTGCTAACCGAAAGTTCGGCGGTTCAAACCCAGCAGCCATTCCATGGGAGAAAGATGTGGCAGTCTGCTTCCATAAAGATTACAGCCTTGGAAACCCTATGGGGCAGCTCTACTCTGTCCTGTAGGGTTGCTATGAGTCAGACTTAACTCTATGGCAATAGGTTTTATGTGCTTCAGGAACACAATTCTATTCTGCCACACATAGTTAGAATCAACTAGATGGCAACTATGAAATGTTTTTGAAATGTGCTTCAGGAGTCCCTAGGTGGTGCAAACAGTGAATGTGCTAAGCTGCTAAATGAAAGTTGGAGGTTCAAGTCCACCCAGAGGTGCCTTGAAAGAAAGGCCTGGTGATCTACTTCCATAGAATCAGCCATCAGAAATTCTAAGGAGCACTCAGTCACCATGAGTCAGGATTTACACCATGGCGACTGTTTCTTGTTTGTTTTTAATGTGCTTGGTAGACTGATCTAGCAACCCAGGAAGGAATATTCAGATTCTGTGGCCCAAAGAGAATATTTTCCAAAGTCCTGTTTGCCCTGTTAATAGAGGATCAATAGCCGCTACCCCAGGTCTCCTCACAGAAGACATTTCCCAGCCAATATTTGCTATTCCCTGGACAGGAGTCATACATGGGGGTTCCAGGGTAGCAAGGAGTGTCAGGCCACTTCCCCACCCCTGCCCCATAGGATTCTGCCCTGCTAGCCAGAGGGAGGCCAATTGACCAGCAGCCCATTTCAACACTCTGGGACACGTCAGCAGACAGGACAGCTGTGTGTCTTCAACTGGGTCCGTATGTCACAGAGCAGGGGTAGGGGTTTGTCTGGACACTGGGATTGCCGAGGGCTGGACCCAGGACGTCCTTAGCGCTTGGGAACTGGGATGGGGTAGAGGACCATTGGGGTGCTGGCCACCCCACCCACTCCCACAGTAGCGGGCCCACGCTTCCTCAGGGAAGAGCTGAACCTGTGTGGATCTGGTTGAGAACTCATTCTGTGACTCCCTAGGGTTCTGGAGGAGGAGTGGAGGCATACTGGGGGAATGCACCCGGCAGGGCCAATTGCAGGAAAGAAGCTAAAATATACCGGGCTTTATTTTCCCTGGCAGCCCTTATTAAACCAGTTGCCATGGAGTTGATTCCAATTCATGGCGGCCTCATGTGTGTCAGAGTAGAACTGTGCTCTATAGGGTTTCAGTGGCTGATCTCCGGGCCTTTTTTCCAAGGTGCCTCTGGGTGGACTTGAACCTCCAACCTTTGGTTAGCAGTCGAGCATGTTAACTGTTTGCATCACCCAGGGACTCTGATGTAAACACACCAATTTATTAATACATAATTATAGGCATGGCTACAATATAATGTTATTCAGATTCCCCTTTCTGTATAATTAAACCATCAGAAGATTGCTTGTTGAGCAAAGAATTAAGAGCAAAAGGACATGAGAAGTTCAAAAGCAAATTTCATCTCAAGGTGTGGAAAATTCTGGAGAATTATCTTGGCCTCACTGCACAGAGCTCCTATTTTGTGGCAGAATGAGCAGGTCCCCACTGGGCACTACAAAAGCCTCATCTGCAGCTCCAGGTTGAGATATGTTGTTCTTCTGGCTCATCCATAATTTGCTGTTGACTCCCTGTTGTAGTTGCAGAGGGGGCCTTTCTTTCAAATTTCTGGGGCTCCTAGCCGAGTCTTCCAGTGACAATATAGTAAAATCCAGGTTACACTTCTTTCTTTCTAATGTGTATTTAGTGGTCTTTACAGTCATAAGGTTGTTGTACATAGGGTCCCTGTGAGTTAGAACTGACTGGATAACACCTAATGACAACAACAACTATCTTTATGGAAGCAGACTGACACATCTTTCTCCCACAGAGCAGCTGGTAGGTTTGAACGGTCAAACTTTTGATTAGCAGCCGAACTCTTAACCTCTGTGCCACCAGGGCTCCTGCCTCACTGCCACGTGCAGAAAACCCTGAAGTGCCATCCACCCAGGATTGAGAGGCAGAATGCATGCATTCATTGTTAGACAGTTATTAAGTGCCTCTTGTGCATTGGACACTACTCAGAACCTAACAGGGTAGATAAACATTAAGCAGCTGTATGGGAGGTGCTGAGGGGACCCATGGTACATGGCCCTGAAGTGAGGAGTGTGGCCCATTCTAGGAAGTGACAGAAGACAAAGCTATAGGTAGCAAAGTGAAGTAAGTTAAAGGGTCAGAGGTCTACACAGGTCAGGCAGCTCATAAAAAACAGGTACCAAAGAGGGTGACTTTTTTCAAAGTGTGATAGAGAACCCTTGAAGGATTTTATACAAGGAGTGTCATAATCTAATTTATGCATTTAAAAGATCTCCCTGAGGGGAAGTCAGCACAACTGGTCCAAAGCAAAAGCAAAGACATTTCCTGGACACATCCAAATTCTTTGAGGGACAGAGTAGCTGGGGCTGGGGCCTGGGGACCACAGTTTTGGGGGACATCTAGGTCAACTGGCATAACATAGTTTACTAAGAAAATGTTCTACATCCCCCTTTGGTAACTGGTGTCTGGGGTCTTAAAAGCTTTTGAGCAGCCATCTAAGATACATCAATTGGGCCCATCCCACTCGGAGAGGGGGAGGATGAAGAAAACAAAAGATACGAGGAAAATACTAGCCCAAAGGAGTAAAAGGACCAAATGAAACAGAGACTCCACCAGCCTGAGACCAGAAGAACTAGATGGTGCCCGGCTACCACCAATGACCGCCCTGACAGGGAACACAAGAGAGTCCCGGACAGAGCAGGAGAAAAATGTAGAGCAGAACTCAAATTCATGTAAAAAGACCAGACTTAATGGTCTGTCAGAGACTGAAGGAACCCCTAAAATTATGGCTCCAGATGCACTGTTAACCCAGAACTGAAACCATTCCTGAAGCCCACTCTTCAGACAAAGATTAGACAGGACTATAAAACAAAAAATAATACATATGAGGAATGTGCTTCTTAGTTCAATCAGATATACTAGATCAAATGGGCAACTCCTGTCCAGAAGCAGGATGAGAAGGCAGGAAGAGACAGGAACTGGTCAAATGGACACAGGGAACCTGGGGTGGAAAGGAAGAGCATGCTGTTACATTGTGGGGATTGCAACTAATGTCACAAAACAGTATGTGTATAAATTTTTAATGAAGAATTAACTTGAGCTGCACAATTAAAAAAAAAAATTCCCTGACTGTTGTGTGAAGAGAGGATTGGAGAGGGCAGAAGTGGACTCAGAAAAAAAAAAAAGGAGACTGGGTAGTGGAAGTGGGAATGAAAAGAAGGGGCTGATTTGAGGATATTGTTGTTGCATGCCATCCAGTCAGTTCTGACTAGGACAGAGTAGAGCTGTCCCATAGGGTTTCCAAGGCCGTAATCTTTATAGGAGCATATTGTCACATCTTTCTCCCATGTGGAGGGGCTGGTGGGTTTGAACTGCTCACCTTTCTGTTAGCAGTCAAGTGCTTAACCACTTTGCCACCGGGGCATCTTCTGAGGATATTAGGAGATAAAAATCAGTAAGCAAGAGACTCCTTGGATAGAGCTACCCCAAGTTTCTGAAATAATTTCTGAATCTAAACAAGATTACCTCACAGTTCTAGATGGATTTAAGAAAGCTGATTCAATGACTGTTGTTAGCTTGTTGTTAGGTGCCAGTGAGTCAGTTCTGACTCACAGCGACCCTGTGTACAACAGAGAGAAACATTACCCAGTCCTGCGCCATCCTCACAATCATTGTTACGCTTGATCCCATTGTTGCAGCCACTGTGTCAATCCATCTGGTTGAGGGTCTTCCTCTTTTTCACTGATCCTCTACTTTACCAAGCATGATGTCCTGCAGGGATTGGTCCCTCGTGATAACATGTCCAAAGTACGTGAGACTAAGTCTCGCCATCCTGGCTTCTAAGGAGCTTTCTGACTGTGCTCCTTCCAAGACCAGACCCACATGACATCAGCAGCGATATCCCTTGTTACACATTCTCTTCTGAATTCGGCCTGAATTTCTGGCAGTTCCCTGTCAATGTATTCCTGCAACCGCTTTTGAAAGATCTTCAGCAAATTTTACTTGGTGTGTGATATTAATGATATTGTTCGATAATTTCTGCATTCTGTTGGATCACTTTTCTTTGGAATGGGCACAAATATGGATCTCTTCCAGTCAGTTGGCCAGGTTGCTGTCTTCCAAATTTCTTGGCATAGACAAGTGAGCGCTTCCAGCGTTTGTTGAAACATCTCGACAGTCCGTCAATTCCTGGAGCCTTGTTTTCGCCATTCCCTTCAGTGCAGCTTGGACTTCTTCCTTCAGTACCATCAGTTCTTGATCACGTGCTACCTCCTGAAATAAGTGACCAATCGTTTTTGGTACAATGACTCAGTGTATTCCATCCATCTTCTTTTGATGCTTCCTGCGTTGTTTAATATTTTCCCTGTAGGATCCTTCAATATTGTAATTGAGGCTTGAATTTTTTTCCGTTCTTTCAGCTTGAGAAATACCGAGAGTGTTCCTCCCTTTTGGTTTTCTATCTCCAGGTCTTTGCATATTTCATTATAATACTTTACTTTGTCTTCTCGAGCCACCCTTTGAAATCTTCTGTTCAGCTCATTTACTTCATCCTTTCTTCCTTTCACTTTAGCTACTCTACGTTGAAGAGCAAGTTTCAGAGTCTCTTCCGACGTCCATTTTGGTCTTTTCTTTCTTCCCTGTCGTTTTAACGACTTCTTGCTTTTTTCATGTATGGTGTCCTTTATGTCATTCCACAACTCGTCTGGTCTTCAGTCATTAATGTTCAATGTATCAAAGCTATTCTTGAGATGGTCTCTAAATTCAGGTGGTACATACTCAAGGTTGTACTTTGGCTCTTGTGGACTTGTTCTAATTTTCTTCAACTTCAACTTGCATATGAGCAATTCATGGTCTGTTCCACAGTTGGCCCCTGGCCTTGTTCCGACTGATGATATTGAGCTTTTCCATCATCTCTTTCCACACATGTAGTCAGTTTGACTCCTTTGTATTTCATCTGGCAAGATCCATGTGTATAGTCGCAGTTTATGTTTTTGGAAAAACGTATTTACAGTGAAGAAGTCGTTGGTCTTGCAAAATTCTATCATATGATCTCCTGCATCATTTCTATCACCAAGGCCATATTTTCCAACTACCGATCCTTTTTTTCTCCTATTTTTTTTATTGTACTTTAGATGAAAGTTTATAGAACAAATAGTTTCTCGTTACACAGTTAGTACACATATTGTTTTATGACAATGGTTAACCACCCCACAACATGTCAACACTGTCCCTTCTCAACCTTGGGTTCCCTATTACCAGCTTTCCTGTCCCCTCCTGCCTTCTAGTCCTTGTCCCTGGACTGTTGTGCCCCAATAGTCTCCTTTTCTTTTATGGGGCTGTCTAATCTTTGGCTGAACGGTGAACCTCGGGAGTGACTCCATTATTGCGCTAAAAGGGTGTCCGGGGGCGATCCTTCTTTGTTTCCAACTTTTGCATTCCAATTGCCAGTAATTATCAATGCTTATTGACTGCATATTTGATCAATTTCAGACTGCAGAAGTTGGTAAAAATCTTCCGTTTCTTTATCTTTGGCCTTGGAGGTCGGTGCGTAAATTTGAATACAATTGATTACAGCCTTGGAAACCCCACGGGGTAGTTCTACGCTGTCCTACCGACGGGTTTGGTTTGGTCTTCGGTGAACCTCTCACCAACTGAAGGTACCTGAGACTTAGGGTTCCAATGCAGCGGCCCACTGAGTTTTGGAGCCCTGGTGGCTCAGTTGTTAAAGCGCTGGCTGCTAACTAAAAGACGGTGGGAGAAAGATGTGGCAGTCCGCTTCCGTAAAGATTTACAGTCTTGGAAACCCTATTGGACAGTTCTACACTGTCCTATAGAGTCGCTAAGAGTCCGACTCCACTCAACCGCAGGGGGTTTGGTTTGGGTTTTGGCAGTGGGACGAGCATTTAATCCACAATTCCCTCGCACTCGCCATTTCCAGATCGGACTCGCCCGGCCTCCACGTGCCGTTAGAAATCTCGTGCTGTGGTAGCTAGGAGGGGGTGAGAACGCTGCCCGAGCCCACACGAAACCGCTTCGTGGGATTCTGGCCCAGAAATCAATTTATTTACGCACCCTTTCTACATGCAAGGAGGCGGGCCGGAAGTCTACCCCGCGACCGCCCCCGAGTCGTCATTGGGTGGAATCCCTAGTCCTGGTTCTTTATTGGCTAAAATCTATGAAGCTAGGCGGGGACCTGACTTCCTCCTCACTCTTCATTGGCTAGAATGTTGCCCAGGTCTTGAGGTTCTCATTGGCTAACGTGGAGGGCTGGACATGATTTACAATCCTCCCGGCCTCTCGCTGGCTGGTGGGAGAGACAGTCCCCTGTACCGCCTCTTTGGCTAACCCTCTTAATTTTAAACAAAAAGGTGTCGTGGCCGTCGTTTCCCCCGATCCCGGGCATCTGCTCCCCGGAGGCCTTCGGGGCTCGTTGAGCTCGGGGATTTAGGGAGACGCGAGCAGTGAGGGAGCCCGGAAGGATTCCTTCGAGGAACCATTGGGGCAAGGCCTCTGGGAGCGCGTTGAGGGACGGATCGCGACGGGCCTGGCCACACGGGCAGGGATGGCGGCCGAGACTGGCCCGGGGGCTGCCGTTCCCCTGGAGCTGCGGCGGGAACGGGGTATGGTGTGTGTGGAGTACCCGGGCGTGGTGCACAACGTGTCTAAGATGCTGCCGACTCTGGGCGGCGAGGAAGGCGTCTCCCGGGTAAGGAGCGTGGAGTGTCTAGGACAAGGGGGGAGGGACCGAGTCGCGGGACTACCTGGAGAAGCGTAATTTCCTTGGCAGCTGGGCGCGAGGCGGGCTCCCGGGCGGCCGGTGGGCGGGAGCTTTGCTTCTGAGATCACCTGCAATGGGCCATTTTAAAATTTGGGAGCAGTGGGAAAAGGACAATGGGAGAGACTGTACGGAGTCTTTGCCATCCCATCCCAGATATGAACTGCAGCCTCAGCATCCCTGCCATGAACGTCGAGGGTGTACTGGGCTGCCTTGTCCTTTTGTCACATAGTAGAAAACAGGCACCAGGAGATTAAGGGCCACTGCCATACGTGAGAGGGGCACGAGTGTTACGTTATTAGGGTTAAGAGTAGCAATAGCTGACATCTTGTTGTGTGCCAGGCACGGTTCTAGGTACGTTATTTACATTTGATCCCCATTAGAACTCTTACAAGGTAGCAACTGTCATTAACCGCATTTTACAAGGAAACTGAGGCCTATGTGTGTTCAAGGTCACACAGCAAGTAGAGGAGCTGGGAGGAGCTTTTACTCGATGCCAAGCTTTTTGCTAAATGCTTTACATATACCAAAACTTTAAATGCCTCCAGTAGAGCCCCGGTCGTTCATGTTTTGTTCTTTTATATTGGCTTATTCACTTGACCTGTGACTTTAACAGGACCCTTGTTCTCACTAACCCTAAAGGTATCTGTACCAAACCACAGTGTGAACTCTTTGGGCAGGGACCTTGGACATTCATTCATTCATTCTACTCAAGTTCTTGAGCACCTACTCTGTGCCAGGCCCGCAGCTGGGGTCATTCCCACCCCAGCGGGACTCAGAGACATATGTTTTATAAGAAGAGGATTCCTGGAGGATGGAGCCCCTTTTAACCTTCATTCCTTCACTAGATATTTTCTGAGCACCTACTGAGGACCAGGCCCTGTCCTGGGTGTTGGGGAGCCAGCAGACTAGCAAGCAGAAGCACATTGTTGGTGCTTTCATATGCACACATCTGACGCTCATTTTCCCCTTTTTCCCTGGTGTAGGGCATTCCTTCGTAATGTAGATGACGTGTATTGAGTGTTTACTGTGAGTTAGGCACTGGGCTAAGTGCTTTATATGTATTCTTCTTTAATCATTGTAACAATCCTGTAAAGTAGATACTGTTATTATCTCCATCTTAAGGAAAAGGAACTGAAGTTCAGAAAGGATAGGTAATATCTAGTCAGAGTGGGTCTTACTGATTGAGTTAATCTTCTTTGGACCTAGAAACATTTGCATATGAGTCTGAATCTCAGAACCGTTTGGGCTGGGCAGTTCCTGTAGTAGATAGCTTTAGACAAGTCGCTAAACACTCCACCCTACCCAACTGCAAGCCTCAAGTGCCTCAAAGGTAAACTCAGGGTTAATAACACCTCCCATGAAGTATTGCCAGAAGAGTCTCATAATGCCATATTCACCAGGCACTTGACAAATGGAGGCTTCTGCCTAAAAAGTTACCTCCAACTTCTATCGCCTTAGAAGGAAAAGACTATTTAGCCTCATTTTCTTGGCTAGATAAAAACTAAGATACTTGGGTTTGAAAAATAAATTTTGGGGAATTAAGAGCCCAAAATAAAACAGGAGCCTTCTGACCCTCCCTGGGTCACCTGTGTTGTCAGAAGGCTTGGGTTGAGAGAAGAACAGCTCCCTGAAGGACTGCTTATCTGCTCACTGCTCCACTCTTGTCTCCTTTGGCTCTCACCACAGATCTACGCAGACCCCACCAAGAGGCTAGAGCTGTACTTCCGGCCCAAGGATCCCTACTGCCACCCTGTATGTGCCAACCGCTTCAGTACCAGCAGCCTGCTGCTCCGGATCAAGAGGAAGACGAGGCGGCGGGCAGCGGTGCCAGGGGCCGAGGCCTGTCCCAAGGTCATGTTTGAGATGGAGATCCTTGGCATCATCTCCACCACTTACAAGTTTCAGGGTAACTGCGAAATACACTCTTACCACATGAGCTTATTTCAGGGCCTTCTATCCCAACTTCTTGCAGGGTTTTGAGTGGGTCACCTCCACGAGTGAAGCAAGCGAGGATTGCCCAGGGGCCAAGGGGCAGGGACTGTGGAAAACCGCAGAGCGCAGGCTCCCCTCCCTCTAGGCAGCAGTTCCCTGGGGGACTGCAGATTCATTGCTGCTCAATCTTCTGCATTCTTAAGAGAAGCTACAAATCCAGAGTTCTATGAGAAGTCTAACTTTTTATAAACCCACAGTGGAGAGCCAAATAAAACTGGTCAGCAAATCTTCAGTTTTCCACCTCTTTTTGGATTCCTTCTCTTGGTCTTGACTGCTGCTAGTCCTACCTTCCCTTCAAGCCTTCCTAGATCACCTCATTCCCTTGAGACTTCGTCTCCTTTGAATTTTTAGCAAACTAGATCTCCTGTGGGATCCTCAATTGACTTTGTGAGGAGGCAGTAAAGTGGGAACGGGTAAGAAAGAACATGGGCTTTGGAGCTGTACCTGCCTGAGCTCTGCCGATTTCTATGGGCAAGTCACTTGGCATCCCTTGGCCTCGATCTCCTTGTGCGTACAGTGGGTGAGTAGCCCTGAGCTCATCAGGTCCTGGTGAAGAGTCAGGGAGACCACGCTATTAAAGGGTACTTGGCAGGTTACTGGCAAGCCTTAGAGATGCCTGCAGTCGCCACTGGCAGTTCTTAGACAGACTCTGAAGAGAACAAAGATGGAGAAAGGAAAAGGGAATAGAGAAGAGAGGGGGAGAAGAAAGTGGAAAGAAAGAAAAAAAAGGACCTGTGGTCACATGGGGTTGGGCATTTTGAACATCAGTCATTCTGGTGGAATGTGATATTCACAAAAGAGGGCTATACTTCCTGTACAAGGTTTTCCAAGTGGTTTATAAAATATTACACTTCATATTTTTATTTCTAATTGAGCCATCACCTCGCTACTTTGTGCCTGGGCCCTGGACCAGCAGCATGGGCTTCATCTGGGGGCTTGTTAGAACTGCAGCATCTCAGAATCTGCAGATCCCAGGTGATTCATATGCATATTACATTTTGAGAAGCACTGACCCAGACTTATCCTCACATATAACACAGCCCCCCCAAATAATATTTATTCAAGTGACTTAGAAGTACATTGAGCCAGGTTTGCAAAAGCATTTCTGAAGGGTGTTCTTTCAACTCCTGCCATTGTTGCCCCAGCAGAATCCAATACACAGCTCACTCAGCACCTTCCTAAAGGGATGTGGGGGTTGGTGGGTGGCAACTCCCAGTTCCTGGATGAGTATGTGGAAGATGTGGCTGTAACAGAGAGAGCCCTTGTTGGCCGTGCGACCGCCAGCTGTCTGCTTCTTCCAGGAATGTCGGACTTCCAGTACTTGGCAGTGCATACAGATGCGGATGGCAGGCACACGTCAATGTATGACAAAGTGCTCATGCTCAAGCCCGAGAAGGAGGATTTCTTCAACCAGGAGCTGCCGCTCTACATCCCCCCACCCATATTCTCCCGGCTGGACTCCCCAGTGGATTACTTCTATCGACCAGACATACAACACCGGTAAGGCCCTCCTTGCAGCGTCAGGGTTCAGAGCAAGGGTCCTGGGGTCAGGGGGCTTGGGTCTGAGGCTCTACTCTGCCACTCGCAAGTCAGGAGATCTCAGGCATGCCACTTAGTCTCTCTGAGCCTGTTTCCCTGTTATTAAAATGGGATAACAATAATACTTAACAAACAGAGGTATTAGAATTAGATAAGGTCAAACACCTGAAGCTCTCAGCACAAAGCCAAGAACAGAGAAAGTCCTCAGTAAGTGGTGGCCATGTGATCATGAGCTTGGCTTCATTCCCGTGGGTCCTTAAAGTGCAGAGAACTCGGACGTAGGACTTGAGGGTTTCTGCTGAGAAATGGCCTCTTTGGCTTAATCCCCTGGTCACTGGTGACCAGTTACTCTCTGGACCTTGCTGTTAGCAGCTATAACACCAATGTCTCCGTGTCCTTGGGCTGATATAACAAAATATCACCAAGTCAGTGGATTTAAAGAACAGAAATTTATTATCTCACAGTTCTGGAGGCTAGAAGTCCAAATCAGGGTATTGACCATGTTGATTCCTTTCAATGCCTCTCTTCTAGCCTCGGGTTCCTGGCAATTCTTGATGTTCCTTGGCTTATAGATGCATCTTCACATGCTGTCTTCCCCCTGTGTGTGTCTCTTTGTGTCTGTTTTCTTGTTTTACAAGACATTACTTGAATAGGATTGGGACCCACCCTGTTGTTGTCTTGTGCTGTCAAGTCAATTCCAACTCATGGTGACTCCACAAGTTACAGAGTAGAACTGCTCCATAGGGTTTTCTTGGCTGTAATCCTTATGGAAGCAGATTGCCAGGCCTTACCCTACTCCCGCTTAAAAGATTCTATTTCCAAGTAAGGTAATGTTTATAGGTAACAGGGGTTAGGACTTCAACCTATCTTTTTGGGGGCCCCCATTCAATCCATAACAGCTACCTAAGGAGTGCTTCTTGCAAACATCCCCCTTCTATGTTGGGGATCCCACGCCAAGTGACCTCACAACATATGTCCTTGGACCCCAACACATTTCCGTCTCCTCTGCCTCCTCATGGCCTCGCTGCCCCACCCCCATCAGAGACTGCATGGCCGTCTTTAAAATCCATCCTTCCCCTGCCTGTCTCCCTTTGCCACACTCACTGTAACTCTCCAGCCCCTGTTCAGCCCAGCTGTTTGCCATCTCCTGGCCTGCCCCCATGCAGCTGGAGGTGGCCTCAGAGAACCACACAACCCCTGGCTAGTCTCCGGTGCCACTTCCCTGAAGGTGGCTGTGACTCTGATCAGATCTAGCTTGTTAATTGTGTACTTGTTTGCAGTCTCTCTCCCCTCTAGAACGTAAGCTCCTTGAGGAGAGACCCTCAGTATCTGTTGAATAAATAGTGGGTTTCTCCTACACTAAGGGTTGTGAAAAGCCAGACGGGTGTGTATCATAGCTCATCTCTCCCGCCTCGCCCGCATCCCATGCACACACTCCTAACAAGGCCACACGCAAGTGTGCTGTTTATTGAAATGAAATAAAATCTTTAGAC
Organism: Dugong dugon; assembly: GCA_030035585.1. Classification (NCBI taxonomy): domain Eukaryota; kingdom Metazoa; phylum Chordata; class Mammalia; order Sirenia; family Dugongidae; genus Dugong; species Dugong dugon. Next base: position 77,739,756 of record CM057471.1, read on the forward strand.
AATCTTGAGATAATTAGAGACCCCAGGGGTTGTTGGAAAAGCAGGACTCGGAATTGTCAGATGTTGGTTTTGCGTTGGTGACAGCCACTCATTGACATGAGGGAATAGATTCCCTTTGTGTAAAAGCCAAGACTGAATACTATTAAAAAATATGAAGAAAATACTTTGAAAATACCCAACTTGAGTTTAATAGCATCCACCACCTCCACTGCCAGTTATTTCATATTCTCATGGGAGAAGCACTGAGTGCGTATTTTATCCCCAGCCTTACAGTGATTCCATATGTTTGTGTCATGTCCATTTACAACTGAGGAAACACACTCAGGTTAAGAGCTTGCCCAGGTCACATGAACCAGCGCCCAAACCCCAGTCGTTCTGACGCCACAGGCCTTACTTTTCTTCCAGTGCCACACTGTCCTGATTTTTGTTTGCTTTTCTCAAATTACCCACAAAAGACAAAATTAGAAAACTTCTTCTTAAGTTTTAATGTCAGCTCCCTGAAGGTAGAGATTTGACCTGTTTTGTTCTCTGTTGTACCCCCGGTGCCTGGAACAGGCCTGGCACATGGGAGGCACTCAGCGTATCTGTGGACCAAGCAAATGACTGTTTAGAGTAGCAAGACTAGTAAAAACAGATAAGCAAAAGGAAAAGGAAATTTTGAAAAATGACCCATAGGTGGTGATCTTCATTAAAGAATTTCTCCTTAGCATGTTTTAAGCTTCCAACTTGTGTTGGGTTACAGAGCCTGCTGACTTGGGCAGCCATCGGTCATCTCCCTTCCAGCTAGCCAGGGGGGTCTGCCAGCTTTGCTCAGGCCCATGGCCCCAGTGCCCCCTGTGTCCTGCCTGGTGCCTCCAAAGGCAGAACAGCTGATGACAAGGGCAGGCCTGACAAGGAGTGTCAGGAACCAGCCTGAGTCTGCGTGCCCTATCGGAGGCCTTGCTCAGATGTTTCCCCACATCATGAAGAGTGACTTGGGGGTGTCACCTTTGGAGACTTGAAGACCTGTCCCAAAAAGCACTTATTTTGGGGTCTGGAGAGGACAGACATTGTCCTACTGTAAGGGGTGCCATGAATGATGTCAACTCTTTTGGAGAGCCACTTGCAAAATCTGTTATGATTTTACATGTTCTTTCCTGTTGACCAAGCTATCCCACCTCTAGGAATTCATCCCACAGCGATTCTTACCTCAGTGCTCAAAGATATGTTTTTGAGACCATTTTTATTGATTTAATTGTTGACAGCAGCAGGAGGTTGAGCAAAAGCTTGGTGTGGTGGAAGGAGCCCAGACGCTGGTGCCTGGTTGCCCGCGTTTAAGTCCTGGCACCACAGCTCAGCCCTGTGTGGTCTTGTGAGCCACCTGGCCTCTCCACATCAGTTTCCCTGTCTGTAAAGGGAATAATAATAGTACCTACTTCCCTGAGTTGTTAGGAGGAGTAAATGACTTAATGGAACCCTGGTGGTGCAATGATTAAGCACTCAGCTACTAACCAAAAGATCAGCAGTTCAAACTCACCAGCCCCTCTAAGGGAGAAAAGACCTGGCGCTCTACTCCAGTAAAGATTACAGCTTAGGAAACTGTGGGGCAATTCTGCTCTGTCCTGTAGGGTCTCTATGAGTCAGAATCGATTCGACAGCATACAAAAACAAATGATTTAAGATTTTTAAAGTACTTAAAACAATGAGTGCCTGGCAGAGTTTGATTAAAAAAACACAACTGCAATACTATTACCACACCAAACAAACGTATTCCTTCCTGTCATCTGGTGCTCAGTCCTTGTTCATTTTTCCCCAGTTGTCTCAAAAATGACTCAGGAGCCAAACAAGGGCCACATGTTATTTAACTGGTGTCTCTCAGGTCTGTTGAATCTATAACATTTCCTCTCCCCCCTCCCCTTTTGTTCTGATTGCAAGAGTAAATTGTGCTTGTTAGAAAAAATAAAACATTACAGAAATGTATAACGAAAAAGAATCAGGTCATACCACCTCCTTGCTTAAAACCCTGCACATAATATGATACAGGCAATTTTCTGTGTGTTTTTTATACTGGGTGCGAGAGTTTTAAGCATGGGGGAGATAGGATCCATTTTTTTTTTAAATTACGTATTTCTGAAATGCTTCGATCCCCACCCCCCACAAGTGATTTACACTTGTAGTCAGAAACAAACAAACAAAAATATACAGAAGAAAACAAAGCAGCCTTCCGCACTGAGTCACTTCTCTGTCCTGTGGGGCCAGCCAGCAGCCGTTCCCAAGCCTCTAGGGTGGGGGTGAGGGAGGAGGGCCAGGCCACCATCAGGCTCACAGGCCCCCTTTTCCCACCCTGTGTGGTTTATCGGTTTTCTAGCACTTAGAAAGAAGCTGCCTTTTCTCCCAGGCCTATTATCAAATTTTCCGCTCTGCTGGCCTTCCTGGGTACACAGGGCTTGGCGGGGTCAGGCTTGGCCACTGCCTGGGTGGATACCCCCTGCATCTGGGGAGTTGAGCTCCCCACAAGCTGGGTGGGCAGAGGAGAGGCTGGGAGGCCAGCCTGGGGGTGGGGTCCATCCTCCTCCTGGCAGTTTAGCACCCCCTGCTCCTCAGGGGAGCCCTTTGGGGTGGTCCCACTGACTTTGCCGCCAGCCCTTGTCACCCGCCAGCAGTTCTCCACACACTGAGAATCGTGGTGATTGCACACAGATGTCTAAAGCCTGGAGCCGCTGTGGGGGGTGGGGAGGTAGCAAAGGCAGCCGTGGGTCTGTCCATGCAGTGCCTGGCACAGGCTGGCCCCCTGCCTCCTGCTCCTGCAAAAGGCTGCTTGGCCCTGGAAGTGAGCCACCAGGGGCTTTCCTTCTTTGGGTTGTTTGGGATTTGGGAGAGGTGCCCTAGGAAACAGGTTAATGCTGCACCTGTCCAGGATGGTGTCTGATGGATTTACACAAAAGCAAAGGCTTCATCCTGTCTTTTTAATTTTGTTTCCCAATATGAAAATGACTTTGTTTTTCCTTCTAAATATGAAGGTGGCACATACTCATGTAGAAAATTAAGGCAAAATAGAAAGAAATAAAAAGGTAATAATCACCTAAATGAAACCGTATGATGCCCCAGGTATACTTTAAAATGTACTTTGAAATAATTTAGTGGGGTTGGGGCAGGGTATAGATGAAACAAGGTTAGCCATGTGACAATAACTGTTGAAGCTGATGGTGGGTGTATGGGTTCTTGATATTTTTCTCTCCGCTTTTGTATAACTTTGACACTTCTGAAATCTCACCCACAGAGGTAGCCACTAGGAGCACCTTGGGCAGCATTCTCTTAGTTGCATTTTATGCCAACACATAGAGCCAAGAATGCCTGGTTCTAGAACTCTTGCTTTTAACTCTGTGCTGGATGATGATACCACTTGGTACTATCCATCTGTTGACAAGATGCTTCTGAGCCAAAGACTCAACGATCTGTGTTGGAGAGGCGACAGGGCAGGCAGTTGAGAATGTGGCCTCTGCAGCCAGGCTCCCTGGGTTTGAATGCCAGCTCTTCCTGTGAGCTCTTTGACTCTGGGCAGGTTTCCTAATCCCTGTGGCCTCAGTTACTTCGTCGGAAAATGGTTCTGCCCTCATAGGATTGTTCTGAGGGTTAAATAAGCAAACATGTAAAACGTCAGTAAGCTTAGCTATTGTTGTCACTGTCCGTTTTAATGGCCGATCGTGTTCTGTTGTGTGGCTATACCTTAACTGATTTCACCACTTCCCACCGGTGGGCATTTAGGCTGTGTCTAGCTTTTCACTAGCTAGATGGTGCTGTGTGTGACTTGGTGCGGTTAGGAGCCCACCAGCCTCATCACGGGGTGCCCTTCCCACAGGCCAGCCTCTCAGGGAGTCAGATTCTCTGGCTCAGCCAGATCAAGGGAGGCCTTTTGGCCTTGCCCAGCTTCAGAGCCACAGGCCCCAGAGCTTCTGTGAGCTCCACGCAGTTGCTGCTTTGTCCTCTTCCCTGAGAACATAGGCTCCTGCCTTTAGCAGCCAGCGCTAAGATCCTCTCCGTAACCCAGGTTCCCAGGGAAGAGCTCACAAACGCGGTTCTCTGTGCCTCCAGGGAAGGCTACAACAACCCTACCATCTCAGGCGAGAACCTGATTGGCCTGAGCAGGGCCCGGCGTCCCCACAATGCCATCTTTGTCAACTTTGAGGAGGATGAGGTGCCCATGCAGCCGCTGGAGGCCGCAGTCCAGACATGGAAGAAAGTCTGCACCAACCCCATAGACAGGAAAGTGGAGGAAGAGCTGAGGAAGGTGAGCCCCATCCTGCCCCGCCCCACCTGCCTCTGCAGTTACCTCCTTGTATTTACCCAGCTGGTCCCAGTGCCTCTTTGTTTTGGGGTTAGCTAGGCTCTCTCTCTTTTTTTTTCTTTTGTAAACTAGTTCTTTAGTAGATGGGAATTTTTCACCTTCAGATGTCATATCTAAAAGCCATGTCAGTATAAGCCCTGCAATTCCCAAGGCTGAAAATACTTCTTAGAATTCTTAAGCAGTCTCTTTGGAGCGGTGAAAAAATGGGTGCACTGTCCAAATGTGACTTAAATGTGGATTTCCAGATCCAGTAAGTTTTTGTTTATCCATTTGTTCATTCTAACAAGCCAAATGGAGCACCTCCCATGTGCCAGGCCCCGGCGCTTTCATCCTGTGAGAGCTGGAGCTCTCTTGCCATGTACCACCCTGGCCAGGATACAGCACTGTGCCTTCTCCTCCGGCCTACGGGTTCTGTGGGCAACGAGGCTGGGTCCTCTGTCCACGCAAACAGCCAGGGTCACAGTGAGGCCCAATCACTAGCCAACTGAGGCTCGGGGCTCATCCCTTGTCTGAGTTGAAGTTACACACTGTGCCCTTGGAGGATTTTTATTTCTTAAAGAGACTTGTTTAATTTCTAGTAGTCATACTTTGGGATAGGGGGCAGGGAGGAGCCACTATCTATGACTCCTAACTGTCCTCTGGAAACAGTCCAAATCCCTAACCCTGGCTTACAAGGCCCTTTCTGCCTTTGTCCTCCATGTTCCCACCACACTGAGCCTTTTACAGGCTATCCCTGGGCCAGACTATCTCCTTCAGACCTCAGTATGTCCCAGCTCAGCATACACCTTCTAAGTGGAGCTAGTCAGGGTTCCCAAAGCTCCAGCACTTCTGCTGTCAGCCTTGCTCTGGGTCCTTTGGTCATCTGCCTCCCCACTGCACTGGGAGCTGCCTAAAGACGGGCCATGTCCCTGGGGTCATTTCAGGACCCCCAGGTCCCACAGCTACACTTGGCACACACTAGGCTTTCAACCCATGTTTCTAAGTGGAGGGCTGAGGGAGTGAGGGCAGCAGTTCTGGGAAGCTTTTCCCTGCAGAAGCCTAGGGGTGGGAGTTCTGCCCCAGCTCTTGCCACTTCCTCTCTGGAATTGCCCACTGGGGGCTCAGCCCCAAGGGCCCACTCGAGCCAGACTGGGCTGGGAAGTCTGGGGCAGATGGCCGGGTGGAAAGCTGCTCGTGTTCACCTCAGCCTCTGCCCTCGACCCTCCCCAGCTGTTTGACCTCCGTCCCATCTGGTCCCGGAGCGCTGTCAAGGCCAACATTAGCGTCCACCCTGACAAGCTCAAGGTCTTGCTGCCCTTCATGGCCTATTATATGGTGAGTATCTGCCTGCCTTCCTGCCTTGGTTTCCACCAAGGTCGTCCTGGATCCCTGAGGTGATGACCTAGAGCCACCACAAGAACAGATGGCTCCCTGTCCTGGCACTCCTGGGATGGCTTTTTCAAGCCATCTAGGAAGATTTTCAGCTCCCTGGTGAAAAAGTTCCAAGGAGCTTGCCCAGCTTCCTTAGCAACATATTTGGCCATAATTGGACAATTTTAGTATCCCTCTAACTTTTAAGTAAAGGGATTATACGTTTTTAAATGCCCTTGTATTGAGAGCTCCCTAAGGACCAGGCATTGAGTTAAGCATGTATGTACAGAGTATCCTTTATTCTTCCCTGGGAGTTGGTGGCAGGGTTCCCTTCTTATCTCTGAGGACAAGCCTAGGCTTGGAGAGGTGACGTGCCATGCCAAGTGGCAGAGCCGCACCGGGACCCCGGCCCGTCTGTCTGCAGAGCCTGAACCCATCACCCAGTGCCACACTGCCTTAACTGGTCAAGTCGGGTTCAGTGGGGTATAGATCAACCTTTGATTCAGTCCGGGAGTGGGGGTGTCATTACTGAGGTTCCCTCAGGTGCCAGTAGGAAAGGGAGCTTACCTGCCGAGGGCTTCTGTACTGGGGCATTCAGAGAGGCCAGTGGAAGGTGTGACCATGAGGGCTAGTGACAGGTGGCAGGATGTGAGAAAGGGTAATCACTTTAGAAATCCCTCTTGTCCTATTGGACTCCAGACTCCCAAGAGCCAGATCTGTCTTTTTGCATTGACTTTCTAGATATAAGGACTTCAGGGGGGGCCGAACACATTCCATCCATTAAGGTGGTAATAATGACTAGCATTTATTGAGCACTTACTATGTGCCAGGTGCTGTGGTAAAGGCTCCACGGGCATGACCTTACTTAATCCTTACAAAAACAGTGAGAAAGGTACTCGACTATCTCCATTTAATAGGAAGACCGAGGCTGGGAGTGGTCTGGTGACCTGCCTCAGGTGACAGAGTTTGCACCTGGCAGGACTGGCTGTGATTCCAGAGTCATTTTCCCAACTGTGGGGGTGTTCGGCTTCACTGATGGGATCTGCTCCCTGTGGTCACCAAGGAGACTTGAGGGATCCGGGGCTTGATAGACGTTCACCAGAGACACCTCAAGACTTGTGGCCTTGGCCCCATGTGGCACTCCTACCTTATCTGTTTCCAGATAACAGGCCCCTGGAGAAGCCTGTGGATTCGATACGGTTATGACCCCCGAAAAAACCCAGATGCCAAGATCTATCAAGTCCTTGATTTCCGAATCCGTTGTGGAATGAAATATGGTAAAAATTACTAAAACCTTTGCTTCCTGTCTTTCGCTCTTTTTCTTTCAATTTCTAGCATTCTTTTTTGCAATAGGAATTTATTCATATAGAGAGTATAAAAAAGCCCTTCTCCTCTTGGTGAGAATCTGTTGGATGCAGGATAGGGTAGAAATTAAGATCTGAGCTCTACCACTGATCTTGGACAAGTCACTGAACCTCTCTGAGTCATTCATTCATTTATTCAGCAATCATTCTGGCTCACGTAATATGTGCCAGGCATCCTGTAAATGCCTACTCCCCAGGACTGCAGTAAGCTAATGCACACGGAGCTTGAGCACACAGACCTACGTGGTAAGTGCCAGAAAACACCAGCTACTATTACTCCTGGTCCCACCTCTGATGTTTGCCAGAACAGGGCTCTGCACCCACCATCCCATGACACGACTCCCTTGTCTGCAGGTTATACCCCCAACGACATGCCTGTCAAAACAAAACGCAGTGCCTACAACTACAGCCTCCCCATCACTGTCAAAAAGACATGTAAGTGGCTCCAGCTCATGAAGGAGTGTTTGCCCTCATGCTAACGCTGAGGAAGATGGGGCATCTGGATGGGGAGAAACTTCTGTGGAAGTCATTCCAGGACTCTGCTGGGCAGCCTTCACTGAGGAGAGGAATGGGGTGGGCAGGGCAGGGGGTTGGGAGGACCCCCCCAACCTATCCCTGCTACATTTCAGAGCACTGCCCTTGTGTCCTCACAGCCAGCCAGCTCGCCATGCAGGACCTGAAGCAGGGCCTGGGCCCGTCGGGAATGGCCAGTGCACGGAAATCAACCTCCAACAAGTACAAGCTCAAGGTGGGTGCCCCTTGAGCCCCAGGAGAGAGCTGCTGAGGTCAACTCCCTGCCTCACTGAAGGTGAAAGCTGAGGGTGATGCTGTTTAGCACCCCCTCGCACAGGGCACCAATGAATTACACCGGGGAGAGGGCTCTGATTGGAGGCAGGCACCTCTGTCCACCTTCAGGAACTGATGGTGAAAACTTGGGGCGTGGACCACATGGGACAGTGGGTATTGAGGACCTTCTGTGCAAAGAGGTAGCAGCAAGTCATAGAGACGCTCTGACACCCACAGCTATGTGTGCTGGCCCTGGGTGTGCCTGGGCCTTGGTGGGCCTCCTCTGGGAGGGCCATGGTCAGACCACCCGCATGAGCATGGAGCTAAACCAGACCAGCTGGCCCCAGCTGCGCTCTGGGCATGGGCACTGTGATGAACAAGAGCCCAGGCCTGCCTTCATGGACTCGATTTTCACTGACACACCCACCGACTGACAGTTGCCAAAGCCCTTTCTCATGCTCAGGGTCCTGTGAGCTGCCCCACGGCCCTGGGGGATGGAGGGTGGGGCGCGTCCCCCTCCCTAGAATCACTGCCTGACCCACTGGGTGGCACAGAGTGCGAGTGCAGCAGAGCGGGCAGGAGAACGGAGTTGGGGACGGGGCAGAGATGGTGCAGCAGGAGTGGACCCAGCTGTCACCAGTGTCATCCGTCCTCCCAGGCCCTATGCCTGCCCCCCAGGTTTTCCAGACCTTTGCTCTTCTCAGTGAGGGCAACCAGTCACTGCCTGAGTGAGCTTCTTGCTCGAGGATTCTGTAATCTCTTGGCAGTTATCCCCACCTCTAGAACTACCTGCCTGGGTAGAAAAAAGAGAAGGCTGATACTCATTAAACTCTGCTTTCCTCCCGGAAAACAGTGTCAAGGCAGCTTGCAGGGATACATAAGATGTCCGGTTAGAAGTTAGCAAAGAATAAACGGGCAGACTGTAGGAAGGCACAGAAAGTTGAGCCCAGCACAACTAATGCCATTCTCCATGCCATAAGCACCGTAGTCTGCCACGTAGACGTTGTCATGGCTCACGGTGGCCCCAGGGTGCCTGGCTGCTTTGTCTGTCCCTCCCAGAACCTCCAGGGGAGCTTGTTGTCTTCACATGTGCTCACTGACCTGGCCTGTGTGCCCAGCCTGTATCCTGGGAGAAGAGATAGGCCTGTGGGTCCTGAGAACCTGCCCACTCCTTGGAGAGACCCCATGGGAGCCTGCAGCGTGGGGACCTTAACACTGGCCACTCCCAAGGAAAAGCTCCCACTAACCTTTCCTGTGTCTCACCCCTCCTTTCCCCAGGACTCAGTCTACATCTTCCGGGAGGGGGCCCTGCCGCCTTATCGACAGATGTTCTATCAGTTTTGCGATTTGAATGTGGAAGAGTATGTACATTGGGCCATGGGACACCGAGGTGGGGAAAGTGGGACTGGGGTCAGTGCTAGAAACTTACCCATAGGTGGCATAAAATATAAGGGGGTGGTTACAGACCTTCTAAAGAAAGCTCACCCATGGGTGGGTCCTTGGATCCCAGCTTAATTCTGCCACATCAGTGGAGGAATCTTAAATCAGAATTCCAGAAACAACCTTTAATCCAGTTGTTCTTAGTGATGTTTAAAACGTTGGGTTGGCAGTGGGGGGAATGCTAGGGTGGGGAGAGGGAGAAGAGATAGGGGAGCATGTGAAATATGGCTTGAAAATCTGGTGAAAGCTATGACCTCTGTCTCACCAGTAAACTGCATGAGCACACCCCCAGCTTTGTGTACTGTTTAGGGGGTCCAGAGACCACACAGGTTAGGGACCCAGCTGGGGGTTCAGCTTTAATGGATGTTCTCCATTATAACAGTCATCTCTGTAGACTGCACTCTAAGGGTTGTTTTCTCTAAACACAGCACTGTCTCTGCAAGACCCTTCAGCTGGCACCTATAGCTGTGATCCCATCCTGGATTTCTGTCTCCCAACCCTCGTCCCTTCCCCCCAGGTTGCAGAAGATCATTCACCGCAATGATGGGGCAGAGAATGTGTGCACGGAACGGGATGGGTGGTGTCTCCCCAAGACCAGCGATGACCTGAGGAATGCCATGTCCGGCATGATCCGGCAGGCCCTCCGCTCCAAGAGGCCTGGTGAGAGCCACTCACTCAGGGTGAAGGGAGGCCCCAGCTGCCTGGAAACCCTGGGCCTTGTGCCCACTCTGGCGACAGAGCAAGGGTCCATAATAGACCCGTTGCCTGGAAATTGCCCTCAAGTGGGAGGGAGGCCTTGTGAGCCAGTATCCCCCTGGGCTGCCAGAGGCTGGGAGTCATGGCACCTAGAGCTGGACCCAGAGGGCAGGGGCTGGAGCAGAGCTGGTGCTGCAGTCTGGGCCTCCAGCTTGTGCCCTGCCACCATCCTGCGTCTTCCTGCACGTGTGGGCATGTTCTGCCTTTGCCTTTTTCCACTAGAGGCAAGTAGGAGCCTGTGGTTCCTGTTGCCCTGCATTGCATAGCCCTGCTCCTTCCCCAGGGCTAGGCAAGGGATGGCTACAGGGAAGTGAGAAAGGGGGGTGAGCTGTTTCTTGGCTGGGGGTTTGATGATGCTGGGAGGATAAGCAAGAGGGGCCTCTCTTTAAGGGTTGGGGCAGGGGAGTCCCAGAGTTAGCCACCCCCCCACAGATCTGAGGAGAGCAGGGGTTCTTAGCCCTGGTTGGGACACGGCCCCCTGTAAAAGTCTGATTAAGACTAGGGACCCTCTCCTCAGAAAAATGTTTTCACACAAAATGGTGTGCACACTCTTGAGGCCCATGGATACCTTGACACCCTCACATGGCTCCTCTGGGGAGTGGTTTTCAAACCTGTGTGCTCCAGAATCCTCTGAAGTGCTTGTGAAACTCCAGATTCCAAGCCCCCAGCCCCCCCCACCCCCCACCCCATACTTCCTGAAGCAGCTTCTCCAGGGCTTAAGCCCAGACTCTTGTAGTTTAAACAGGCTCCCAGGAGCCTTGGGAGCATTCTCTGGGCACCTGGGGCACTCAGGAGGCCCTGCATTAGGACACACATGACCTGTTCCCCCCTGGCCCCAGCTCTCTTCTCCAGCCCGACCAAGGCTGATGCAGGGAAAGAGCAGCTGACATACGAGTATGTGGAAGACGAGGAGGACGATGAAGAGGAGGAGGAGTTCAAGCCTTCAGATGGGAGTGAGAACGAGATGGAGACAGAGATTCTAGACTATGTGTGATAAGCCCTGGGCCTGAGCCTGGGCCTCAGAAAGCCAGGGCCCCCTTGTGCCCCCACAGTAGGCAGAATGGCCCTGGGAGTCCCCTCTGAGGGAAAGCTAGGATCCCAGCAATGGGCACAGCTGACTTTGGTCCTGGCTATAACCTGATGCTTGGTGCTGCCCTCTGACCCTGGGTGGTTGGGGACATTCCCTGAAGGTTGTACCCTGGCTTGGCACATTCATGAACAACCCATTGTTCAGCAGGCTGTGCCAGTGCCCACCACCTTTCTCTGGCTGAGACCAGCAAAATTTGGAGGTGGAAGTGATGCAGCAAGGGGAGGGGCCGGTCTTGGCTTGGGCCTCATGATTAGGAGCTTGGTTCATGGTCACAGATGGCCAAAGACTGTCTTTGAGTTTGGATCCCAACCATTTGGGATAGTGTTGGCAAGGGCCAGGCCCAGCTGGAATTGTCCTTATTAAACATACTTTCCTACAGAGTCTCGGTGTCTCAGTGGGGATGGTGTAGTCAAAGGAGTTTCCTCTTGCCTTGAGGCTTAGGGCTCCAGTGGTACCATTGTTTGTTGTACATTCATTCGTTCAGTGACCTCATACTGGGCAATGCTGGGACGGTCCTCCAGGTGGGTAGGGTAGGAACAGCCAGAAGTAACCCCAGGTCCTAGTCCCAGAGAGTCCTGCAGCCCACAAGTTTATCCCATAGTTTTTCAAATGGATGAGCTCCTGAGAGGTTCACTGTGAAACAGACCTATTGTCTCTCAGATTCCTGGTGTGAAACCACAAGGGTGCACACATGTTCCTTCACGGTGATAAGCCCGTCCTCTCTGGAGACTACTCACAGGCGGGCTGCATCCATGCCACATCCATGCCCCTTTCCTGGCAGAGAGCACCTGAGCCAGAGATGAGCCCTTCACCTCCCTCTTCTTCCCAGCAGACTGAGGGACTTGGTATGACCATCACTCCCTTCAGCACCTTGGGGTAAAATGAAGTCACATTGATTCCAAAGTCAAATGCCTCAGGCAACTTCCCATCCTGCTAACTGGTGCTCCCTGGAAGCTCCTTCCCATAATAAGTCAGGAGCCCCCACAATTTACTTAGTCAACCTGAAGGGGCCAGTACGGGCTACCTCCTTGTAAAGGAGAAGCTGGAGGCTGACTGCTCCCCTGAGGGTACCATGCTCCCTGCTCCCTTCTGAGAAGGCTCAGGCGCCTCCTGAAGCAGCTCTTCCCTAAAGGCAAGCTGGCCCTTGGGCCCAGTTACGCTTCCTCTTCCCTCACCTTTTAGTGAGTTTTCCCTCAGGGGCCCTAGGTGTTCTATCAGTGGAGCTCAGTTGGAGCTACTCCCACTTCTGAGCCATGCTGCTCCATCTGAACCCCAAAGGGTTAGCATCTAGTTTCTTCCCATCTTCCCAGAAGCCTCCTTGGTCCCTGTACCAATTTGAGAAAGTTGTGCCTGTGGTAGGGACATTCCCTTACTTCCCCGTCCTCTGCAACTAAGCCTTAAACTCAGGTTCCAGAACAATGGTGTTGGGGGCGGGGGGAGGGCTTTACCATGTATCTACCTAATGAAAAGGGCTGCTCAAGTTCTTCCAAAATTAAAAAAAAAAAAAAAAAAAAAAAATCACAGTGATTCCCATATAAACCAGTTGCCGTTGAACTGATTGCAACTCATGCAGACCCCCCCATGTGTATCAGAGTAGAACTGTGCTCTATAGGGTTTTCAATGGTGCCTATGGGTGGACTCGAACCTTCACCCTTTTAGCAGCCAAGTGCATTTGTACCACCCAAGGCCAGTGGTTTGAACCCACAACCACTCTGGGAGAAAGATGTGGCAGTCTGCTTCCATAGAGATTTACAGCCTTGGAAATCCTACAGGGCAGTTCTACTCTGTCCTATAGGGTCACTATGAGTTGGAATTGACTCAACAGCAATAGGTTTAAGGGGCTCCTATGAGTCGGAATTGACTCGACGGGAGCAGGTTTGGGTTTGGTTTTTGGTTTGATTCCCCTGTTAGAAATACCTACACTTTTTTTCCTAGCTTCTTATTACAAAAATTGTCAAAAATACACGGGACTCAGAATCGTATAATGAGCCCCATTTACCCATCACCTGGCTTCAGCAGTTGTTACATTTTGCAAATCTTGTTGCATTTATTCCCCCATGTTTTTGTTTTAATTTTGTGTTTGTTTTTATGGGAATTGTTTTAAGGAAATCCCATAATTTATTACTACCTCTAACACATAAAGCCTTTTTGTTTTAATGGTACCATGATGCTGTTATCACACTGTCTTAGTTATTAGTGCTGCTGTAACAGACATACCACAAGTGGATGGCTTTAACAAACTGTCGAAGCAAAAGAAACTGTTTACTCTGTTGGGAGTAGAAAGAAATGGGTTTTATAGCGAAATAGAACAACCGGAGTGGGGGAGCACAAAGCAAAAGCACGAGATGCTCCAAAGTACGGAAAATGAGAGGGGCTTTTTATTCATACAAGGATTAGTAAGAACTGCAACCACAAGCAATTCTTTAAAAATATCAGCTAATTTGCAGACTTCTTGGAAGTAACTTAAGCAAGCATTTTACAAGGACAGTTCTGCACGTAGAATAGGGCAATCTCTTCTGAGGGTGAAGGGGGCCTGTGTAAGCATTCTTTCCAAGGACAGATTGCTCAAAGAATAGTTTTTTTTACTTGTTTTCTGGAACATTCTTATCACATACTTTCCTAGAGCAACCCACATATTTCACCTCTTCCCTAGTTTTTCCCAAGAGTCCGTGTTAACCTATTACTGTGAGTTCAGTCTGAATGCCTCTATATTTGAAGGTCTGCTAGCACATTCCCCCCTTTTGATCATGCCTCCACTAGAGGGCGTCAATCATCCACAATGGAGTTGCGTTTCTTTTGAAAGGACTGCTTTCCTCAAGGGGCTTTGGGCGATAGAAAGTTTTCTTCACCTTGCCAAGCTAATAGGCTGCATCTTCAGGGTGAGTTGATTTTATTGGGGTTAGTGTAGCAGACAAGGCCACACTGGAGGAATAATTTCAGACCAGACTCAATAAGAATCAAAATGAAACACTCCTGGGAAGCAAAGGAGTTCCTTCAAGTGGTTTTGGTTGTTACTGAAAGCTAGCATAAGTACACAGGGGGATTAAAATGTTGGGTGTAATAGGTTTCTTCAAGATACATAGCACTCTGCAAAGCAATGGGAGCCCCCTGTTGGTCACAAGCATTAGTCAAGCATTTAATACAGCATTTAATTAAGCCTACAACAATTATAACAATCGAAAGAATTAATCCAGTTTGTAGTATTAGAGCACAACCAAGAACCAATGCCATTGGGCAACCAACTAAAGATATCTAAGAAATGAGAGTCAGGCATAGGAGATATTGAGTGTAACCAAGTAGTCTTCTGGTGAATCTAATATCTTGTTTTACTTCTCCTGTGGTATTTATCCAAATACAGCAGGAGTATTGGCAATGGTACACGGTCTTTTTGAGCTGCAAACATCTGTTAATAACTGGAACATGGAATGTGCAAAGTATGAATCTAGGAAAATTGGAAATCATCAAAAATGAAATGGAATACATAAACATCCATATCCTAGGCATTAGTGAGCTGAAATGGACTGGTATTGGCCATTTTGAATCAGACAATCATATGGTCTATTATGCCAGGAATGACAACTTGAAAAGGAATGGTGTTGCACTCATAGTCAAAAAGAACATTTCAAGATCTATCCTAAAGTACCACACTATCAGTGATAGGATAATATCCATACACCTATAAGGAAGACCAGTTAATATGACTATTATTCAAATTTACACACCAACCACTAAGGCCAAAGATGAAGAAATTGAAGATTTTTACCAGCTTCTGCAGTCTGAAATTGATCGAACATGTAATCAGGATGCATTGATAATTACTGGAGATTGGAATGGGAAAGTTGGAAACAAAGAAGAATCGATAGTTGGAAAATATGGCCTTGGTGATAGAAACGATGCCTGAGATGGCATGATAGAATTTTGCAAGACCAACCACTTCTTCACTGTAAATAGATTTTTTCACCAACATAAACGGCAACTATACACATGGACTTTGCTAAATGGAATCGAATTGACGACATCTGTGGAAAGAGAAGATGGAAAAGCTCAATATCGTCAGTCAGAACAAGGCCAGGGACCAACTGCAGAACAGATCATCAACTGCTGATATGCAAATTCAAGTTGAAACTGAAGAAAATTAGAACAAGTCCACGAGAGCCAAAGTACAACCTTGAGTATATCCCACCTGAATTTAGGGAGATGATCTCAAGAACAGATTTGACGAGTTGAACACTAATGACCGAAGACCAGACGAGTTGTGGAATGACATCAAGGACATAATACATGAAGAAAGCAAGAGGTCATTAAAAAGACAGGAAAGAAAGAAAAGACCAAAACGAATGTCAGAAGAGAGTCTGAAACTTGCTCTTGAACATCGAGTAGCTAAAGCAAAAGGAGGAAATGATGAAGTAAAAGAACTGAACATAAGATTTCAAAGGGTGGTTGGAGAAGACAAAGTAAAGTATTATAATGACATGTGCAAAGACTAAGAGATAGAAAACCAAAAGGGAAGAACACACTTGGTGTTTCTCAAGCTGAAAGAACTGAAGAAAAAATTCAAGCTTCGAGTTGCAACAGTGAAGGACTCTATAGGGAAAATATTAAACGACACAGGAAGCATCAAAAGAAGATGGAAGGAATACAAGAGTCATTATACCAAAGAGAATTGGTCGATGTTCAGCCATTTCAAGAGGTAGCATATGATCAGGAACTGATGGTACTGAAGGAAGAAGTCCAAGCTGCACTGAAGGCATTGGAGGAAAACAAGGCTCCAGGAATTGACAGAGTTATCAACTGAGATGATTCAACAAACGGATGCAGCACTGGAAGTGCTCACTCATCTATGCCAAGAAATTTGGAAGACAGCTGCCTGGTCAACCAACTGGGAGAGATCCATATTTATGACTAGTCCCAAGAAAGGTGATCCAACCGAATGTGGAAATTATCGAACAATATCATTAATATCACACGCAAGTAAAATTTTGCTGAAGATCATTCAAAAGCAGCTGCAGCAGTATACCGACAGGGAACTGCCAGAAATTCAGGCGGGATTCAGAAGAGGATGTGGAACTGCCAGAAATTCAGGCGGGATTCAGAAGAGGATGTGGAACTGCCAGAAATTCAGGCCGGATTCAGAAGAGGATGTGGAACCAAGGATATCATTGCTGATGTCAGATGGATCCTGGCTGAAAGCAGAGAATACCAGAAAGATGTTTACCTGTGTTTTATTGACTATGCTAAGGCATTCAACTGTGTGGACCATAACAAATTATGGATAACATTGTGAAGAATGGGAATTCCAGAACACTTAATTGTGCTCATGAGGAACGTGTACATACATAGATCAAGAGGTAATTGTTCAGACAGAATAAGGGGATACTTCATGGTTTAAAGTCAGGAAAGGTGTGCATCAGGGTTGTATCCTTTCACCATACCTATTCAATCTGTATGCTTAGCAAATAATCAGAGAAGCTGGACTATATGAAGAAGAACAGGGCATCAGGATTGGAGGAAGACTCATTAACAATCTGCATTATGCAGATGACACAACCTTGCTTGCTGAAAGTGAAAAGGACTTGAAGCACTTACTGATGAAGATCAAAGACCACAGCCTTTAGCATGGATTATACAACATAAGGAATACAAAAATCCTCACAACCAGACCAATAAGCAACATCATGATAAGATTGAAGTTGTCACGGATTTCATTTTACTTGGATCCACGATCAACACCCACGGAAGCAGCAGTCAAGAAATCAAAAGACACATTGCATTGGGCAAATCGGCAAAAGACCTCTTTAAAGTGTTGAAAAGCAAAGTTGTCACCTTGGGGACTAAGGTGCACCTGACCCAAGCCATGGTGTTTTCAATCGCCTCATATGCATGCAAAAGCTGGACAATTAACAAGGAAGGCCGAAGAAGAATTGACGCCTTTGAATTGTGGTGTTGGCGAAGAGTATTGAATATACCATGGATTGCCAAAAGAAGAAACAAATCTGTCTTGGAAGAAGTACAGCCAGAATGCTCCGTAGAAGCAAGGATGGCAAGACTATGTCTTACATACCTTGGACATGTTGCCAGGAGAGATCAGTCCCTGACGAAGGACATCATGCTTGGTAAAGTATAGGGTCAGTGAAAAAGAGAAAACCCTCAAGGAAATGGATTGACACAGTGGCTGCAACAATGAGCTCAAGCATAACAGCGATTGTGAGGATGGCACAGGACCGGGCAGTGTTTTGTTCTGTTGTTCATAGGGTCGCTATGAGTCGGAACCGACTTGGCAGCACCTAACGACAACAATCTACGAAAGCAGGTGGTCAGGACTTTCTTCGGCAGCTCAGCTGGGTAAGTTTGAACCACCTACATTTAGGTTAGCAGCTGATTGCAAACCATTTGCACCACCCAGAGAACCAATATGTCCTTGTTCTTGTTGTTGTGTGCTGTCGAGTCAATCCCAACTCACAGTGACCCTATATGACAGAGTAGAACTGCCCCAAAGGGTTTCTTAGTCTGAAATCTTCATGGGAGAAGATCGCCATGTCATTTCTTCCACGGAGCCGCTGGTGGGTTCCAACCGTCAACCTTTTGGTTAGCAGCCGAGCGAATTCACGCACACCCCGTTTTATTGTGCTTCACTTTATTTGCAGATATTGCATTATTTAAAAAAATTTTTTATTGTACTTTAGATGAAGATTTACAGAGAAAACTAGTTTCTCATTAAACGATTAATACACATATTGTTTTGTGACATTGGTTGCCAACCCCCCGACATGTCATCACTCTCCCCTTCTCGACCTTGGGTTCCCTATTACCAGCCCCTCCTGCCTTCTGGTCCTTGCCCCTGGGCTGGTGTACCCATTTAGTCTCATTTTGTTTTATGGGCCTGTCTAATGTTTAGCTGAAGGGTGAACCTCAGAGTGACTTCATTACTGAGCTATAAGGGTGTCCTGAGGCCATACTCTGGGGGTTAAAATTTTGTTCTACATTTTTCTCCAGCTCTGTCCAGGTTACTCTATTGTGATCCCTGTCAGAGCAGTTGTTGGTGGTAGCCGGGCACCATCTAGCTGTGCTGGACTCAGTCTGGTGGAGGCTGTGGTAGTTGTGGTCCATCAGTCCTTTGGACTAATCTTTCCCTTGTGTCCTTGGTTGTCTTCATTCTCCCTTGCTCCAGACGGGGTGAGACCAGTGGAGTATCTTAGATGGCCACTCACAGGCTTTTTTTTTTCTTTTTTAAATATTTTTTTAATTGTACTTTACATGAAGGTTTACAGAACAAATAGTTTCTCATTAAACAGTCAGTACACATATTTATGACATTGGTTAACAACCCCACCACGTGTCAACACTCTCCCTTCTCGACGTTGGAGGACCTTTTTTTCTATTTTTGGTGAAAATATATGTAGCCAAAGTTACACCATTTCAAAAGTTTCTACATGTACAATTCAGTGACATTGATTACATTCTTCCAGTTGTGCAGCTATTCTCACTATCCTTTTCCAAATTATTCCATCACCATTATCTTCAACTCACTGCCCCCTAGGCTTCCCATCAAACCTTTTGAGTTGCTGTACTCAATTTGATGTCACATAGATAATTCTTTTTTTTTTTTTTTTGTACCTTAGGTGGAGATTTACAGAACAAATAGTTTCTCATTAAACAGTACACATATTGCCCTATGACAACAGTTAACAACCCCATGACATGTCAACACTGTCCCATCTCAAACTTGAGTTCCCTATCACCAGCTTTCTTGTCCCGTCCTGCCTTCTAGTCCTTGTCCCTGAACTGCTGTGCCACGTTAGTCCCATTTTGTTTTATGCAGCTGTCCAATCCCCGGCTGAACAGTGAACCTCGGGAGTGATTTCACCACTGAGCTAAAAGGGTGTTCAGGGGCCATACTCTCGGTGTTTCTCCAGTCTGTCAGGCCAGTAAATCTTGTTTTTTATTTGTGAGTTAGAATTTTGTTCTACATCCTTCTCCAGCTCTGTTAAGAACCCTCTGTTGTGATCCTGGTCAGAGCAGTCAGTGGTGGTAGCCGGGCACCATCTAGCTGTATTGGACTCAGTCTGGTGGAGGCCGTGGTAACTGTGGTCCATTAGTCCTTTGGACTAATCTTTTCCTTGTATCCTGTTCTCTGCATTCTCCCTTGCTCCTGAAGGGGTGAGACCAGTGGAATACCTTAGATGGCTGCTCACGGGCTTTTAAGACCCCAGATGCTACTCACCAAAGTAGAATGTAGAACTCTGTCTTTATAAACTGTGTTATGGAAATTGAGCTAGATGTTCCCTGAGACCATGGTCCCCACAGCCCTCAGCCCAGCAATTCAGTCCCTCAGGGAGTTTGGATGTATCTATGGAGCTTCCATGACCTCTCCTTGTACAAGTTGTGCTGGCTTCCCCAGTACTGTGTACTGTCTTACCCTTCACCAAAGTTACCACTTATCTATTGTCCATTTGGTTTCCCCCCACTCCCTTCCCTCATAACCAACAAAGATTGTTTCTTTTTGTGCATAAACTTTTACATGAGTTTTTATAGTAGAGGTCTCATACAATATTTGTCCTTTTGCACTTGCAAGCTTTTAAGACCCCAGACGCTATTCACCAAAGTAGAATGTAGAACATTTTCTTCATAAACTATGTTATGCCAACTGGATATCCGTCTGCAAAAAACTGAAACAAGACCCATACCTCACACCATGTACAAAAACTAACTCAGAATGGATCAAAGAAGGATGTAGAACAAAATTCTAAATCACAAAAAAAAAGACCAGATTTACTGGCCTAAAGGAGAGTGGAGAAACCCCGAGAGTGTGGCCCCCAGACACCCTTTTAGCTCAGTGGTGAAGTCACTGCTGAGGTTCACCATTCAGCCGGGGAGTGGACAGCCCCATAAAACCAAATGGGACTAATGAGGCACAGCAGTCCAGGGACAAGGGCTAGAAGGCAGAAGAGGAAAGGAAAGCTGGTGATAGGGAACCCAAGGCTGAGTAAGGATAGTGTTGATGTGTTGTGAGGTTGTTAACCATTGTCATAGGGCAATATGTGTACTAACTGTTAAATGAGAAACTATTTTGTTCTGTAAACCTTCATCTAAAGTGAGAATAGCAGCACAATTGGAAGAGCATAGTCGATGTCACTGAACTGTGCATGTAGAAATTTTTGAAATGACGTATCTTTGGCTATGTATATTTTCACCAAAAAAAAAAAAAAAAAGGTCGAGAAGGGAGAGGGTTGACATGTCATGGGGTTGTTAACCAATGTCATAAAACAATATGTGTACTACTGTTTCATGAGAAACTATTTGTTCTGTAAACCTTCACCTGAAGTACAATAAGATAAAATAAAATGAATTCTGTGAAAAAAAAGGATCAAAAACTTAAATATAAAATCGAAAATGATAAAGATCATGGAAGACAAAATAGGGACAATGCTAGGAGCCCTAATACATGGCATAAACACAATATGAACCCTAAGTAACAATGCACAAGCACCAGCAGAGAGACTAGATAAATGGGAGCTCCTAAAAATCAAACACTTACGCTCATCAAAAGACTTCACCAAAAGAATAAAAAGACAACCTACAGACTGGGGAAAAAATTTTTGGCTACGAAAAATCCAATCAGCGTGTAATCTGTAAAATCTATAAGATACTGCAAAACTTCAACAACAAAAAGACAAATAACCCAATTAAAAAATGGGCAAAGGATTTGAACAGGCACTTCACCAAAGAAGATATTCAGGCAGCTAACAGACACATGAAGAAATACTCACGATCATTAGCCATTAGAGAAATGCAGATCAAAACTACAATGAGATATCATCTCACCCCAACAAGGCTAGCCTTAATCCAAAAAACACAAAATAATAAATGCTGGAGACGTTGTGGAGAGACTGGAACACTTATACACTGTTGGTGGGAATGTAGAATGGTACAACCACTGTGGAAATCAATTTGGTGCTTCCTTAAAAAGCTAGAAATGGAAGTACCATACGATCCAGCTTTCCCCCTCCTTGGACTATATCCTAGAGAAATAAAAGCCATCACACGAATAGATATATGCACACCCATGTTCATTGCAGCACTGTTCACAATAGCAAAAAGATGGAAACAACCTAGGTGCCCATCAACGGATGAATGGATAAACAAATTATGTATATCCACACAATGGAATATTACACAACAATAAAGAACAACAATGAGGCTGTGAAACATCATATAACATGGTGGAAGCTGGAACTTATTATGTAGAGTGAATTTAGTCAGTCACAGAAGGACAAATACTGTATAAGACCACTATTATAGGAACTCAAGAAAAGGTTTAAACACAGAAGAAAACATTCTTTGATGGTCACGGGGGGAGGGAGGGAGGGTGAGGGTTATTTACTAAATTGATAGTAGACAAGAATTATCTTAGGTGAAGGGAAGGACAGCACACACTACAGGGGAAGTCAGCACAACTGGACTAAGCCAAAGCTAAGAAGTTTCCTGAATACTATCAAACACTTTGAGGGACAGAGTAGCAGAGGTAAGGGTCTGGGGACTGTGCTTTCAGGGGACATCTAGGTCAATTGGCATAACAAAGCTTATTAAGAAAGTGTTCTGCATCCTACTTTGGTAAGTGGCATCTGGGGTCTTAAAAGCTTGCAAGTGGCCATCTAAGATGCATCAATTGGTCCCAACCACCTGGAGTAAAGGAGAATGAAGAACACCAAAGACACAAGGCAAGAATTAGCCCAAGAGACAGAAAGGGCCACATAAACCAGAGACTTCATCAGCCTGAGACCAGAAGAACAGATGGTGCCCAGCTACCACCGATGACCGCCCTGACAGGGAACACAACAGAGAGTCCCGGATGGAGCAGGAGAAAGGCGGGATGCAGAACTCAAATTCTAGTAAGAAGACCAGACTTAATGGTCTGACTTGAGTCTGTAGGTATCCCAGAAAGCATGGCCCCTGGACTCTCCATCAGCCCAGAACTAAAACAATTTCCCAGGCTAACTCTTCAGACAGGGATTGGACTGGACTGTGGGACATGGAGTGATACTCGTGAAGAGTGTGCCTCTTAGTCAAGTAGATACAAGAGACCAAAGGGGCAGCTTCTGTCCAGAGGTGAGATGGGAAGGCAGAGAGGGTTAGGAGCTGCTTGAATGGACATGGGGTATCAGGGGGGGAAAGAAGGAGTGTGCTGTCACAGACAGAATGGGGTGAGCAATTAGGGTCACATAACAATGTACGTAAAAAATTTTGTATGGGAGACTGACTTGAAATGTAAACTTCATTTAACTACAACAATTAAAAAATAAATAATAAATTATGTTATGCCGATAGAGTTAGATGTTCCCCGAGACCGTGGTCCCCACAGCCCTCAGCTCAGTAATTTGGTCCCTCAGGGAGTTTGGATGTGTCTATGGCGCTTCCACGACCTTGCCTTGGACAAGTTGTGTTGGTTTCCCCAGTATCATGTACTGTTTTACTCTTCACCAAAGTTACCACTTATCTAGTGTCTATTTAGTGTTTTTCCCTCTTGCCCTTCCCCTCCATCGTAACCATCAAAGATTGTTTCTTTTTGTGTGTAAACCTTTTCTTGAGTTTTTATGTAGTGCTCTCATATAATATTTATGCTTCTGTGGTTGAATTATTTCACTCAGCATAACGCCCTCCAGATTCATCCATGCTGTGAGATGCTTTGCAGATTCACCGTTGTTCTTTATTTATTGTGTAGTATTCCACTGCGTGTATGTACTATAGTTTGTTTATCCATTCATCTGTTGATAGGCACCTAGGTTGTTTCCATCTTTTTGCTACTGTGAACAATGCTGCAATGAACATGGGTGTGCATATGTCTATTCATGTGATGGCACTTAATTCTCTAGGATGTGTTCCCAGGAGTGGGATTGCTGGATCATATGGTATTTCTATTTCTAGCTTTTTAAGGAAGCACCATATCTTTTTCCAAAATGGTTGTACCATTTTGCATTCCACCAGCAGTGCACAGGAGTTCCAATCTCCCCACAGCCTCTCCAGCATTTGTTATTTTCTGGGTTTTTTTTTTTTATTCATGCCAGCAATGTCAGGATGAGATGGTATCAATTTGCGTTTCTCTAATGGCTAGTGTGATGATTAAGATTGTGTGTCAACTTGGCTGGGCCATGATTCTCAGTGTTTATAGGTAATCATCCTCATGATGGGCGCTACAGTGAGTAGCCAATCAGTTGAAAGGGAGTTTCCTTAGGTGTGTAGCCTGTACCCGAATATAAGTGGACATTCTGGCTTTCTCCCTCTCTGTATCTCTGTGTCAGTAGCTGCCTACTGTTGGTCTGACCTCTGGTTCTTGGGACTAGAGCTAGCAGCTTACCTGCCGATCTTGGGATTTGTCAATCTTCATAGCCTGTGAGCAAGACTCCTGCCTTTGGGCCTGCCAGTTTTGGGTTCTCCAGTTCCTGCAGCTACGTGAATCAGGAGAAGCCTTTTGGTCTTGCCTGCTGATCTTGGGATTCATTGATCTTCACAGCCTGTGAGCAAGAGCCTTGCTCTCTGACCTGCCAATCTTGGGTTTGCCAGCCCCTGTGGCTACATGAATCAGGAGAATCCTCTATGGTGATCCACAGACTTGGGACATTCTAGCCCCTACAATCGTGTGAGCTGTTTCCTTGATATAAATCTCAATCTCTCTTTCTCTCTCTCTCTCTCTCTCTCTCTCTCTCTCTATATATATATATATATATATATATATATATATATACACTTAGTGGTTTTTCTTCTCTAGAGAACCCAGCCTGAGACATTTGGTACCAAGTGGTTCTAGAGAAACAAAATTGTAAGGATGAGTTTTCTAAATTGGTTCTCAAGTTTGGTTAGTCTTAAAGATGTTGATGACTCTACTTCCAGCAGTAAAGAGGGCACTGCTAATCCATGGCATGAGGTAGTGATACAAATATGCAAAATATCACCACCAGTTGATCAGGTATTGGTGAAAGGCGAGGCTTTGGGTGAACACATGTGTGATATCTTTCTACAGTTTTGTCAGAATGAGAAGTGTAAGGAAGCTGGTTGGTTGGTCCTGTTTTCACCAGATGAACTGGTAAAGAGAGAGATGTGCTCAGGACTTCAGAGTCAAAGCTCAAGTGCTGCATAAACGACCTCAAAGTTTCCACTTGTGCTTTGAAAGAAAACCTTATTTCTTGTAGTAACAGAGCTGATATTGCCGAAAACCAAATCCAGAGTCTTATTTTAAGAGTGGCTGAATTACAATGCCAGCTCAATTGCCAACCTCAAGAGGTGTCTGAAGTTAAAGTGAGGGCATTGATTGGGAAGAAATGGGATCCTAAAACTTGGGATGTGGACATATGGGCAGATAACTAGGAAGCTGGATGCACTGAGACCCTAAATTCTGTTGAATCACTCCTGCCAACAGAATTGCTCCCATCTGAGGAGATTACTTCATGTTTGTCTGCTACCACCCTGCCCAGAAAAACCATTAGCCCCTCTACTCACATATAAAGAGATAAGCCCTAACCCAGCTGCCTCTCAAGGGTCCTTGCCTGAGTCGTTGCCTGGGGAATCGCCTGAGGCAGATGCTTTACAAAACAATGCTGAATGTTCTCAAAACAATTCCACACTACCAATTCTGGCTTCTAGACCTATAACTAGAATTAAGTCCCAGGGAACCCCAAAAGGTGAAGTACAAAGTGTGACCCAGGAGGAGGTACGCTACACTCCAAAAGAACTGCTTGACTTTTCTAATATGTACAAACAGAAACCTGGGGAATATGTATGGGAATGGCTATTAAGGGTGTGGGATAATGGCGCAAGGAACATAAACATGAGTCAGTCTGAGTTTATTAATATGGGTCCACTAAGCACAGATTCTTCCTTCAGTGTTTCAGCTCAAGAGGTTAGGAAAGGATCTAATAATTTATTTGGTCGGGTGGTTGAAACATGAGGTGGTACCAGACCTGCTTTGGTATACTGTAGAAGAAGGTGTCCAAAGGCTTAGGGAAATTGGCATGCTAGAGTGGATTTATCAGGTTAGACCCACAGAAACACACATGGAATGCCCAGAGGACACACTTTTTACCAAAACTGTGAGGTACAAATTTGTGAAGGGAGCTCTAGCATCCTTGAAGACTGCTGTGATTGCTATTTTATGTAAATCAGATTTGACAGTGGGAACTGCCCTAACTGCATTAAGACACCTAACTACAATGGGGCTGATTGGACCCCGTGGTAGTAGGGGCCGAGTAGTGACACTCAATCGACAAAGACAAGATGGCATGGTTACAGTAACGAACAGCGGAGTCAAAGCAGTAATCAGAATAGTCTGACTCGTTTAGACTTATGGTGTTGACTACTTAGTCATGGTGTCCCTAGGAGTGAAACAGATAGGAAATCTAAATATTTACTTGATCTGTACAAATGGATGAATTCCAAGTCAAGTGAACAGCAGTCTAAATCAAATTGCCAAAATAGAGAGTCACGGTCCCTCAATCAATTTCCAGATTTGAGTGAGTTTAAAGACCCACAACCCCTTGAATGAAGGGGAGGCTGGGCCCCCTTGAGGAAAGACTACAATACAATGCCAAAAATTTTTACTGTTAATCTTTCTCCCAGCCTTCCCCAAAGGGATCTATGGCCTTTTACAAGAGTGACTGTTCATCGGGGAAAAGGAAATAATCAGACTTTTAAGGGATTACTGGATACTGGCTCTGAACTGACACTAATTCCAAGAGACACAAAACATCACTGTGGCCCACCAGTCAGAGTGGGAGCATATGAAGGTCAGGTTATTAATGGAGTCTTGGCTCATGTCCATTTCACAGTAGGTCCCGTGTTCCCCGAACCCATCCTATAGTGATTTCCCGGGTTCCAGAATGCATAATTGGAATAGATACATTCAGCAACTGGCAAAACCCCCACACTGGATCCCTGACAAATAGAGTATGGGCTATTATGGTAGGAAAAGCCAAGTGGAAGCCATTAGAACTGCCCGTACTGAGAAAAATAGTAAACCAAAGGCAATACCACATTCCTGGAGAGACTACAGAGATTACTGCCACCATCAAGGACTTGAAGGATGCAGGGGTGGTGATTCCCACCACATCCCCATTCAATTCGCCTATTTGGTCTGTGGAAAAATAGATGGATCCTGGAGAATGACAATAAGTTATCAAAAACATAACCTGGTGGTGACTCCAATTGCAGCTGCTGTTCCAGATGTAGTTTCATTGCTTGAGCAAATTAATACATCTCCTGGTACCTGGTATGCAGCTATTGATCTGGCTAATGCCTTTTTCTCCATACCTGTTTCAAAGGACCATCAGAAGCAGTTTGCCTTCAGCTTGCAAGGCCAGCAATACACCTTCACTTGCCTACCTCAGCCCTACATCAACTCTCTGGCCCTATGTCATAATATAGTCCACAGAGACCTCGATCGCCTTTCCCTTCCATAAGACGTCACACTGGTCCATTACATTGATGACATTATGCTGATTGGACCCAATAAGGAAGAAGTGTCAATGACTCTGGACTTATTGGTAAAACATTTGTGTGCTAGGGGGTGGGAAATTAATCCCACAAATTTCAGGCACTTTCCACCTCAGTGAAATTTCTAGGGGTCCAGTGGTGTGGGACATGTCGAGATATTCCCTCTAAAGTGAAGGATAAGTTATTGCATCTGGCTGCTCCCACAACTAAAAAGGAGGCACAACGCCTAGTTGGCCTCTATGGATTTTGGAGGCAACATATTCCTCATTTAGGTGTGCTACTCCAGCCTATTTATCAAGTGACTAGAAAAGCTACTAGTTTTAAGCGGGGCCCAGAACAACAGAAGGCTCTGCAACGGGTTCAGGCTACTGTGCAAGCTGCTCTGCCACTTGGGTCATGTGATCCAGCTGATCCAATGGTGCTTGAAGTGTCTGTGGCAGATAGAGATGCTGTTTGGAGTCTTTGGCAGGCCCCTATTGGTGAATCACAGCGCAGACCCTTAGGATTTTGGAGCAAAGCACTGCAATCCTCTTCAGATAACTACTCTTCTTTTGCGAAACAGCTTTCGGCTTGTTACTGGGCCTTAGTAGAGACTGAACGCTTAACCATGGGACACGCCGAGTCACCATGCAGCCTGAGCTGCCCATCATGAACTGGGTGTTGTCTGACCCATGGAGTCATTAAGTTGGATGTGCACAGTAGCACTCCATCATTAAATGGAAGTGGTATATTCGAGACTGAGCCCAAGCAAGACCTGAAGGCAAAAGTAAGTTGCATGAAGAAGTGGCCCAAATGCCCATGGTCTCCACTCCTGTCACATTACCTTCCATCTCCCAGTCTTCACCCATGGCCTCATGGGGAGTTCTTTATGATCAGTTGACTGAAGAAGAGAAAACCTGTGCCTGGTTTACAGATGGTACTGCGTGATATGCAGGCACCACTCAAAAGTGGACAGCGGCAGCACTACAGCCCCTTTCTGGATCCTCCCTGAAGGACAGTGGTGAAGGCAAATCCTCCCAATGGGCAGAACTTCAAGCAGTCTACCTGGTGGTTCACTTTGCTTGGAAGGAGACATGGCCTGATGTGCAGTTGTATACTGGTTTATGGGCTGTGGCCAATGGTTTGGCTGGATGGTCAGGGACATGGAAGGAACATGACTGGAAAATTGGAGACAGGTATTTATGAGGAAGAGGTATGTGGATAGACCTCTCTGAATGGACCAAAGAAATGAAGATATTTGTGTCTCGTCTGAATGTTCACCAAAAGGTGACCTCAGCAGAGGATGATTTTAACAATCAAGTGGATAGGATGATGCGTTCTGTGGAAACCACTCATCCTCTTTCTCCAGCTACTCCTGTCATTGTTCAATGGGCTCATGAACAAAGTGGCCATCGTGGCAGGAATGGTGCTTATGCATGGGCTCAACAACATGGACTTCCACTCACCAAGGCTGACTTGGCTACAGCCACTGCTGAGTGCCCAGTCTTCCAGCAGCAGAGACCAACACTGAGTCCCCAATATGGCACCATCCCTTGAAGTAATCAGCCAGAAACCTGGTGGCAAGTTGATTACATCAGGCCACTTCCAGCATGGAGTGGCAGTGTTTTGTCCTTACTGGAATAGACATTTACTCTGGATACGGATTTGCCCTCCCTGCATGCAATGCTTCTGCCAAAACTACCATCCATGGGCTTACAGAATGCCTTATCCACCATCATTGTATCCCACACAGCATTGACTCCGATCTAGGGACTCACTTCACAGCAAATGAAGTGTAGCAGTGGGTCCATGCTCATGGAATTCACTGGTCTTAACATGTTCCCCCATAATTCTGAAGCAGCTGGCTTGATAGAATGATGGAATGGCCTTCTAAAGACACAATTACGGCACCATGTAGGTGGCAGTACCTTTCAGGGTTGGGGCAATGCTCTCCGGGAGGCTGTACATGCTTTAAACCGGCATCCAATATATGGTGCTGTTTCTCCCATAGCCAGAATTCATGGGTCCAGGAATCAAGGGGTGGGAAGTAGGAGTGGCACCGCTCACTATTACCCTTAGTGACCCACTTGCAAGATTTTTGCTTTCTGCCCCTGCGACCTTATGCTCCACAGGTCTAGAGGTCTTAGATCCAAAGGTAGGAATGCTCCCACCTGAAGACACATCATTGATTCCATTGAACTGGAAGCTAAGAATGCTACCTGGCTACTCAGGGCTCCTTATGCCTCTGGGTCAACAGGCAAAGAAGGGAGTTACCATACTGGCTGGTGTGATTGATCCTGATTACCAAGAGGAAATCAGATTGATATTACATAATGGAGGTAAAGAAGAGTATGTCTGGAATGCAGGAGATCCCTTAGGGTGTCTCTTAGTACTACCATGCCCTGTGATTAAAGTCAGTGGTAAATTACAGCAACCCAATTCTGACATGACTACTAATGGCCCAAACCCTTCAGGAACGAAGGTTTGGTCACTCCACCAGGCAAAGAACCAGGATCAGCTGAGGTGCTTGCTGAGGGCAAAGGGAATACAGAATGGGTGGTGGAAGAAGGTAGTTCTAAGTACCAGGTACGACCCTGTGACCAGTTGCAGAAATGAGGACTGTAATTGTTATGAGTATTTCTGCTTTTGTATGCGTGCATCCCATGGAAGCAGCAGTCAAGAAATAAAAATACGCATTGCATTGAGCAAATCTGCTGCAAAAGACCTCTTCAAAGTGTTGAAAAGCAAAGATGTCACCTTGAGGACTAAGGTGCGCCTGACCCAAGCCATGGTGTTTTCAATCGCCTCATATGCATGCAAAAGCTGGACAATTAATAGGGAAGCCTGAAGAACTGACGCGTTTGAATTGTGGTGTTGGCAAAGAATCTTGAATATACCGTGGACTGCCAAAAGAACAAACAAATCTGTCCGGGAAGAAGTACAACCAGAATGCTCCTTAGAAGCAAGGATGGCGAGATTACGTCTTACATACTTTGGACATGTTATCAGGAGGGATCAGTCCCGGGAGAAGGACATCATGCTTGGTAAAGTACAGGGTCAGTGAAAAAGAGGAAGATCCTCAAGGAGTTGGACTGACACAGTGGCTGCAACAATGGGCTCAAGCATAACAAAGATTGTGAGGATGATGCAGGACCGGGCAGTGTTATGTTCTGTAGTGCAGAGGGTTGTTACATGTTGGAACCGATTTGACGGCACCTAACAACAACAACGTGTGTGCATCAAATATTTTTGTTTTCTTCACTTAGAAAATATGAGATGTAAACTGGGCTAGTGTGTTTTTGGTTGTATGTGCGTTAGTTGTATCATGTTAGGTGCAAGTATGACTTTATAATTGTCTTTATTCAAAGATTTTGTATCATTTCAGGAGATGTGTACATGTGCCAAGTTGACAAGAGGTGGACTCTGATGGTTAAGACTGTGTTTCAACTTGGCTGGGCCGTGATACTCAGTGTTTATATTTGATCGCTCCCATGATGCAATCTGCTGTGAGTAATCAATCAGTTGAAAGGGATTTTCCTTGGGGGTGTGACCTGCATCCGAATATAAGCAGACGTTCTGGGTTTTTGCTTACTCTTGATCCTGAAGCTGCCTCCTATTCATCTGACCTCTGGTTCTTGGGACTTGAGCTAGCAGCTTATCTGACGATCTTGGGATTCATCGATCTTCACAGCCTGTGAGCGAGAGCCCTGCTCTCCCACCTGCTGATCTTGGGTTTGCCAGCCCCTGCAGCTACGTGAATCAGGAGAAGCCTGTGGTCTTGTCTGCCAATCTTGGGATTTGTCAATCTTCACAGCCTGTGAGCAAGAACCCTCCCCTCCGACCTACAGATCTTGGGTTCACTAGCCCTTGCGGCTACGTGAATTGGGAGAAGCCTCTATCCTGATCCACGGACTTGGGGCGTTCCAGCCTCTACAATCGCGTGAGCCATTTCCTTGATATAAAGCTCTCTCTATATATATGTTTATACGCTTTACTGGTTTTGCTTCTCTAGAGAGCCCAGCCTAAGACAGTAGGAAGGGGCAGGAAAACCAGATGAATGGAAATGGGGAACTCAGGGTGGTAATGGGGAGATTGCTGACACATTGCAGGGATTGCAACCAGTGCCACAGAACAATTTGTCTATAAACTATTAAATGAGAGACTAATTTTCTCTGTAAACCTTCACCTAAAGAAGAACAAAAATCATCAAAAAAAAAAAAAAAAAAGCAGAATCAACTAATGGACATGTTAGCAAATGTAACCAGCTAGCAATTTTTCTCGTTGGATGGACAATGCTAGTTTCTTCTGATATTTCTGGCGACACTCATTCAGTGTTTATTGAACACCCACTCTGTGCAGGTTTGTGTCAGGCACTGGGTGACCTGTGGTCTACTTAATGTCCCCTTGCTGTAAAAATGTGGGCCTTTCTTTTCCCTCTCCCCTTATTCCTCTTCTTCTCAGCAACTATAAATAACACTAGAGTGAATATATTTGAACACAAAGGGTTATTCCCCTCTGTATTCAAACTTACTTCCTTTAGAATAGGTTCTCAGAATTGGAATTGCTGAGGCAAAAGGAGTGAGTTGCCAAATGCATTTCCTCATCCAGGGCAGCATCCCTCAAACCATTTGCTGGTAGGTCGTCACACCCCTCAGCTGAACCCAGGCTTGCCCCAGCTCCAGCCTGCATGAACCCTTTATTCGTGGGTCCTAATTTCTCCCTCCCAGCCATCAGCCACTGACCCCTCCCTACCTTTCTCCAGCTTCTCTCTGCCCGCTATGCAGCACAAAAGATCCGAGAACTCTAGCAGGTAGACAGACAGACAGGTGTGGATCTGCAGACCCATGCAGTCCCTGGCTATAGCCACGAGGGTGGCATAAGCCTTAGAAACACAGGCTCCAGGATGGCAAAGGGGGTCCTGGCTGCACTCATACCATCCTCCAGCTCCCAAACACATCACTGAGAAGTGCTGTGCAGTGTAGGAGCTGCCACATGAACGTCCTCTGTAGAGAGGCAACACCCAGCATGGAAACTTGGGATGGGTTTGAACTTCTTAAAGGTGGGCAGGGTCTTTCAAATTTTTAATAACCTTCTTTTCCGGTTGCCAAAATAATACACATTCACGAGAAATATTAGTGGCCTCTTTTGCTTTTATGTCATCTCTCTCTCTCTATCTCTTTCTGTGTCTCTGTCTCTCTCTTGGTCAGAGTATGCCCCAGGGCCTTTGCTCGTGCTGTTCTTTATGGTCAGAAAGTCTCCCTCTTCCTTTCTTTCCCTCTTTTTCTCCTGACTCTCAAGACTGGCCCTGTGCTTCCCATTCCCCACCCCATGCCCTTCCGGAGCTCCTTGTCCTTTCCCATCCCAGACCTCGTCATGCTGACCTGTGACATCTCCCCGACACCCTTTAAGATCATCGAGGGCAAGGTTATCTTGTACTGTTCTGTATCCTTGCACCCAGCCTAGCCTGCACACCCAGTGGGCTTGTAACCTAACTCTGTGAATGCCAGTAGATTTCCATTAGTTCTTAAACTAGCCCAAGCCAGATCTGGCCTGTCCCGCATGCACAGAAGGGCCAACTGTGACTGCTAATTGACCTCGACAGAGGACTCAGCAACAAGAGGAACAAATCAGAAGGAAAATCATCACCTGGACCCTATTCCGAAGTGAGAGGTCCAACAAGAACCACCTCACCTCCTGTTTTCTGGCCACCTTCTAGAATTTTCCCTCCCCAGTACACGTGCGTGGCCGCCATCTTGCTGCCGAAATCACATATAAGCCCTGCTTCCCCGTAGCTCAGGGAGGTGGATCTGGGGGACTTCTCCCGGCTCTTTGCTCTTCGCACTACAATAAAGTTACTTTCTCTTTCTCAAAGGCCGGTGTCCAGATTATTGGCAAATCTGAGCACGCCGTACAAGAATCCACCTTCCCAGGTTCAGTAACAGGCTCAGTCAGCTCGTGGAAATAACAAGGGGCAGCCATACTGGCAACCAAGTAGCATACGGCCATCCCGATCCCGGAAGTCACACATGCGATCCCACACTGTAGGAATTCCTACAACTCACATTCCACTGAGCTTGGGGGCAGGCAGGGCATGGAAACCAAGCATGCCCATTTCTCTGATGAGGAAACCAAGCCCTGTAAATGAGCCACACTTCAGGGCACTGTGCCCCCTTGAAGCACCCTCCCACACCCTGTACCACCTGCCTTTACTCCCAGGTAGACAGCAACCTGCACAGGTGCAACATTGGCACCAGAGCACCTGGGAGCAGCTGGAACTGGGGAAGAGCCTCCCTGTAGCTGTGTGTACATTGAGTGTGTGTATACAACCTTGGCCTAGACTGAGACCCCCTGGGAACGGCAGCTGGCTCCTCACCCCAGGAACATAGGCTGGAGCATGGCCAGCTTGGAGAAAGGGGTGGAGGTAGGAGGAGGGAGAAAGGAGTCCTCCACAAAGAGCTGCCAACACAGCTTCCTAGCTGGCTCTGGCTTCATAAATACCCACGGGCCCAGCAGGAGGGCCATCCAGAGGTAGGCACACACCATGGGGCGCCTGGAGCTGGTGGTCTTGGGCTTCACCTGCTGCTTGGCCGTGGCAAGCTCAGCAAAGGTAGGCAAGAGAGGCCAGGGTGAGAGTCTCTCACTCTCTTCCTGTTAAGCCAGATCTGAAAGCTGTGGGGACTGAGCATGGAGGAGGGCAAGGCAGACAGATGGAAACACAGGCAGAAAGCACTAGCCAGAGAAGCAGAACCCAGCAGCAATAACAAGAGCAGCCAACATTTATTGGGCACTTACTCTGTACTGGGGCCTGTGCTATTCCACAGGGTTCACTCACCCTACAACTGAGGTCATTCATCCTATAACTCAGGCTTTGTTGTTGTTGTTAGGTATGTCAAGTTGATTTTGACTCATAATGACCCCGTGTGACAGAGTAGAACTGCCCCTAGGAGTTTTCTAGGCTGTAATCTTTACGGGAGCAGATTGCCAAGTCTTTCTCTAGAGGAGCTGCTGTGTAGGTTCAAACTGCCCACATTTTGGTTAGCAGCCAAGCACTTAACAACTCAGGTTGCCAGATGAAATACAGAATGCCCAATTAAATTTGAATTTCGGATAAACAATGAATTATTTTTAGTATAACTATGTCCCAAGCAATATTTGGGATATACTTATACTAAAAATGATTCATTGTTTATCTAAAATTCAAATTTAACTAAATACTCAGTATTTTTACTTGCTAAATCTGGCAACCCTACCTACAACATCCTTCTAATGGTATCCGCATTTTACAGAAGGGGAAACAGGTCCAGAACAGATAAGCGATTTGCCCAACAACACACAGGCCCCAAGTGGCTGAGCAGGAGTCTGAAACCCAGTGTACTCCAACCCTGAAGGCTGGCTCCCAATGTAACCACGTTCCTCCCAAGGGGGAGTTAACAAGCACCTACTACGTGCCGGCTCCCCTCCAGGCCTGGAGTCAGGAGGCACAGGAACTCTCCTGGGGCATGTGTAAAATCTGTCCTCCCTAACTGCCCTCATTGTGAGGGTGAGGAACAGAGCCTTGAGGACAGAACCCCCAAAACTATAAGCAGACTGTGGGCACTAGTCCAGCCTCTGCCCCAGCCAGGCTTGTGTGGGGGGCCTCAGCCCCCAGGAAAGGCAGGGATCCCAGGAAGAGCCTCTTTGTTCCCGGAGGCAAAATTCTGTCTCTCTACTTCTCACCCCTGCTGTCTCCAGTCTTGGGGACTCCTCCACACAGCCAGATCCTGCTCTCAGCGTTCCTGTGCCCCAGGGACCTGCCCCTTTGTCCTTTTTCAAACCAGGAGGTTTAGGCGCTGGCCCTGGGTCACTTGTCATGGGGGTAGGTTTGCTCTTTCTTGGGGAGACTGCTTTTCGGCGTGCTAAAAGGAGTGGAGTTTCCTCCCCACTGCTGCAGCAGTCCAGGGTCAGCTCTCCCCCTGGTGCCAGGGTCCCCATGCCCTTGGGCCCTCATTTTGATGACGCAGAGATACTTCTGGGAGGTGACTTCCCAGTCCGAAGCCTTGACTTGGCCCTTGGCCTCCTCCTAGTGGTGGTCAGTTGGGTCAGGGAAAACGCCTGGAAGCCTGGAACAAGGAGTTCATCCTGGGGCTCCAGGGAGAGGCCTGGCCCTGAGCCCACCTCCTGGACCCTCCCACCACCACCCCCAGGGCAGCCTGGCAGATGTTGCTTCTGGCTTCTTCCTGTCTCCAGGTCCAGCCTGCCCTACTCTGCCTTCCCCACTGTGGCAGGCCGCATCTATTAGCCTAGATTTCAGAGGGGCTGCCCTGCCCTTCCTCACACTAGAACCTGGTCCAGGTGAAAGCCAGGAGCAGCTACCTGGCATAGCCACCCTCGAGGGTGGCTGTACTGCTTCCCCACCCCCACTTGCCCTGGGACAGGGAGGCAGCCCAGGGAAGGGTGGAAGCACTTGGCTCTAAGGTCAGACTGCCATGTCTCAGCAGGGGGACTTCCAGCAGGAAAGCCTCTGAGCCTCAGCTCCCTCCACTGGGAAACGGGCAGAGGAGAGCACCACCCTCCAGGACCCTTGCGCAATGTGGGATTCTCAGCAGCAGTTCTGACTGCCCAGGGGTGGGCGTGGGTGTGTGCTTGGCATCTTCTCAGCAGGGAGCACAGGGGCTGTGAGGACTTGGGCATCAGGCCACCAACTCTCTGGCAAGGCACCTTGGGGGAGACCAGACAAAGGGAGAGAAGGGCCTGCTCCAAGGAAGCTCAGGATTGGGTGTAAAACAAAAATATTCAGTTCATTCAACCTGTCTAGGCTGGGCATCTACCCCTGCTGGAGCCTGGGGAACATCCCATCTGATCACACATTTGCCCACAGAAAGACACTGCTATTGCTCATCTTACACACGAGGAAACTGAGGCTCAAGGCCAGAGCCAGGACCCAGATCTACACCTCCTCTCTGGGTCCCCCCGGAGAAGGCTTCCTGAGTGGCAACAGTGGTCAAACAGCTTCCTCTGGGATCAGTGAACAGGACCTCAGAGGAGAGGACAGTAAGCCAGTTCCTTAAGCAATGTGGGCAAGCAGGGATGGATTACCTAATAAGCAAGGTACCCACAGGCTGACTTGTGGTTACTTATTAATCTGTAGTGCACAATTTCACCTGTTTTTCACTGCTTTTTTTGATTTTAAAATCAAAGTAAAATCGAACACTACAAATTAGTAAATAAGCACAAGTAAGCCCATGCGTACCTTACTTAACTGGTTAATCCGCCCCTGCAGCAAGTGGTAGGGGGCACTGCCTTGGTCTCAGGTGTAGACTTAAACCTCCCCTTTGACGTTATCTCTGAGGAGCCTCTGGGCACCCCAGGGCCATCCTGATTGTGAGCCAGCCTGACCTGCCCAAGTTTCCCTCACAGCTGGGCGCAGTGTACACGGAAGGTGGCTTCGTGGAAGGCGTCAACAAGAAGCTTGGCCTCTTTGGTGACTATGTCGACATCTTCAAGGGCATCCCCTTTGCTGCTCCCCCCAAGGCCCTGGAGAAACCCCAGAAACACCCTGGCTGGCAAGGTGTGAGTGGACAGGTGCTTGGCAGGGCACTTCGACTAGGGTGGGATGGAGCGGCGGCCACCATCACTTCAGCCCTTCCTGTCATCTGTAGGCACCCTGGAGGCCAAGGACTTTAAGAAGCGGTGCCTGCAGGCCACCATCACCCAGGATAACACCTACGGGGATGAAGACTGCCTCTACCTCAACATCTGGGTCCCCCAGGGCAAGGAGGAAGGTGGGCTCTCCCTGCCGAAGTCCCCAAGGAATCTGAGTCCCAGGACCAAACACCACTGGTTGTGTCTGGGGGCTCTAAGACAGACCTTTGCTGATATCAGCACAGGGGGAGGGGGGAGAGGGGTGGAAGGGGCTGTCACTGCTGGTCACCAAGCCTGGAGCAGGGCAGACCCTTGGAGGCCACACGGGTACACCGCCTGCATGAAAGTGGGGGGATTAGCCAGGAAGAGGGATGGGTGTCTCTGGGTCACCAGACCTCCTCTCACTCACCCCAGTCTCCCAGGACCTGCCTGTCATGATCTGGATCTACGGAGGTGCCTTCCTCATGGGGTCTGGCCAAGGAGCCAACTTTCTCAACAACTACCTGTACGATGGGGAAGAGATCGCCACGCGCGGCAACGTCATTGTGGTCAGCTTCAACTACCGCGTCGGCCCCCTCGGCTTCCTCAGCACCGGGGACTCCAACTTGCCAGGTTTGCCCAGCACCTGGGGGCCCTGGGGATGGAGAAGCCAGTGTGTCCTATCTCCTGAGCTCTGAGCTCAGCAGGGGGCCCTTCTAAATGCCTCTCTTCCCAATCATCCCCTAGCAGCTCTACAGAAAGGTACAGAGTCCTTGTCACAGAGCTGGGGAGCTGGAACTGAATCATGAGACTCAGCTGTGGTGAAATAAAAGAGGCTGCCAGACAGACAGAAAGACAGACACCCAGTGAGAGACTAAGGGAAGCAGGGACAGAAAACCAAGTGAAATAGAGACAGAAAATGACACTGAGGCTGAGACACAGACGCAGGAGAGAGACAGTGTGAAGGACCATGGAAGCGAGGAGAGATAAGGGGGGACCAGGCAGTCCTGCCCCCTTCCCCTCCCCAACCTCCCAAACCTCTCCAGCACCGTACCCAGGCTCAGACTCCTCGGGCCCATCATTTGCCATTCCGGGGCTCTACGCAGTTGAGGACATTTTAACCCAACCCACACTGATTGTGCACCTACTGTGTGCCAGGGCCTAGGCCGCTCATTTCTAGGACCCCCATCTCCCGACCGAGAGTCCCCAATGAATGCCCTGCCCCCACCCCGCCCTCAGGTAACTATGGCCTTCTGGATCAGCACATGGCCATTGCCTGGGTGAAGAGAAACATTGCGGCCTTTGGGGGAGACCCCAACAACATCACCGTCTTTGGGGAATCAGCTGGAGGTGCCAGTGCCTCTCTGCAGGTCTGGGGCCTCCCAGAGTGGAGGGTCTGCTCCAAAGGATTCGGGAGGGAGCTGATGGGGGTGGGGTGGACGGGAGAAGGAGAATGGGGCCGGAGCTGACGTGCTAGGCATCCTTGGCTGAGCCTGGGCTGGGGCAGGATGGGTGAAGCTTTGGTCACAGGGCCTCTATGCGTTGCAGACCCTCTCTCCCTACAACAAGGGCCTCATCCGGCGAGCCATTAGCCAGAGTGGTGTGGCGCTGAGCCCCTGGGCCATCCAAAAGAACCCACTCTCCTGGGCCAAAACGGTAAGTGGCAGTGCTGCGGCCAGGAGGAGGTCTTCCACATTTCCATTTTCCACCCCAGATTGTGTCCTTGTCCTCAATCATTCTCTGTCCTGAGCACTGGACTCACTTACCTGCCTACTACTTCCCCCTACCTGCCCCAGATCGCCAAGGAAGTGGGCTGCCCCACGGATGAAACTTCCAAAATGGCCAAGTGTCTGAAGGTTACTGACCCCCGTGCTCTGACGATGGCCTACAAGTTGCCTCTGTCTGGCTTGGACTGTGAGTGGGGTGGCTGGGTATGGGGGCCTGGGAGCTCAAGGTGGGGGGAGGGCTCTGCTGGGCAGGGCGATGCTCCTGGAGAGGAGTGGAAAGCATCTTGTCTGAGGCTTAATCCTCACCAACTTGCAGGATTCCCATTTTGGGTATTG
The DNA here is from genome assembly GCA_030035585.1 of Dugong dugon. Lineage (NCBI taxonomy): Eukaryota > Metazoa > Chordata > Mammalia > Sirenia > Dugongidae > Dugong > Dugong dugon. The sequence goes on from CM057471.1 coordinate 77,777,988, forward strand.
CCCCCTTGTAGGCCTCAGTGGACCAGGCTGTAAGGGGACCATTCTTCCTTCTTAACTTCCATGGGTCACAGACCCCCCCTAAGAAACTGATGAACATTTGGGTTGCACCCCCAGCAGTGCACACATAAGCAGTTATTTGTACATTATTTTAGGGTGATTCATGGACCCCTAAAGCCCACCAGGGAATTTATGGACCCCAGAACAAGAAATTTATCCTAGATGACCATTTGCTCATTCAACAAATACTTACTGAGCATCTGCTGCAGCACTTGGCCCTCCAGCCCTAATATTCTATACCCTGGGAAGGTTTGGGGGACCCATTAGTACAAACTGATGAATGTCAGCATCCTCTCTGCCTGGTAGGCTGGAATTCTCTCTTGCTCGTTCAGCTCAGGCAAAGTACAGTGGGGCCCACCACATAACTTACGTAAATTAAACTTAAGTGCTTGGCAAAAACAAAACCAACACTTTCATTTGGAGCTCTGCTGAAGGAACAGAAAGCTGCCCCATCCCTGCCTGGAGAGAAAATGGGACAGCCTGAACCTACTGAAGTTCCTGCAGCCACTTGCCCCATATGGTTCTTTAGGAGCTAGTTCAGGGGCACTGGAGGGCAGTAGGGGCCTCCCGGAATTTTTGGTTAATAGACTAGAACCCTGCCCTGGGGGAAGGATGCTTCCTTCTTGATCAGTCCCCTCATATGCTTCTAGATCTCCTTCTACCAAATTTAGTCCCAGTGAGAAGAGATGGAGAAGAAAGGGACTCACACTGCAGCAATGGGACAGACCAGCAATGGCCTCTAGACCAGTGGTCCTCCAGGGATGATTTTGCCCCCAGGGGTCACATGGAAATTTCTGGAGACATTTTTGATTGTCACAGCTGGGGGAGGGGTGCTACTGGTGCCCAGTGGGTAGAGGCCAGGGATGCTACAAGCACCCTGCAATACACAGGACAGTCCCCCACAGCATAGAATTATCTGGCTCGAAATGTCAATAGGGCCAAAGTTGAGAAACTCTACTCTAGATCAAAGAAGGAAGGAGGTCCCCCCTGCAGTCTTGTAGGGATGGGGTCAACTCCACCCTCAGAGGCAGAGGGGAGGTCAGGGGGATACTGGAAGGTATAAGAATTTGTTGGCTTTCCCACTCAGACCCCGTCTTGCACTATCTGGGCTTCCTCCCTGTCGTCGATGGAGACTTCATTCCCGATAACCCCATCAACCTGTATGCCAATGCTGCCGATATCGACTACCTAGCAGGCACCAACAACATGGATGGCCACCTGTTTTCCACCATCAATATGCCCGCAGTTGACAAGACCTACAAGACTGTCACAGAGTAAGCAGGAGGCACAGGAGCCAGGAACAGTGCTGAAAGCTGCTGGGGAGAAGTCAGCCTGAGGGAGGCGGCCCCAGAGGGGGCAGACATTAGCAAAGGGGTGGGAGGGAGGAAGTTAGCAACATGTTGGGGGGCCATCCATGGCTCTCTTCTGGGTGAGTGTGCAGGTACCCCTGTTGGCACTGGGCGGAGGGTCCAGTGTCTGCTTGGTCCCTGCAGTGAGGACTTCTACAAGCTGGTCAGAGGGTTCACCATCGCCAAGGGGCACAGAGGCGCCAATGCCACCTTCGACATCTACACCAAGCCCTGGGCCAGTGACTCGTCCCAGGAGGCCAAAAAGAAAACTGTGGTGGACTTGGAGACTGACATCCTCTTCCTGATGCCCACCAAGATTGCCCTGGCCCAGCACAGAACCAATGCCAAGTGAGGACCTAGGTGGGGGGTGGGGTTGGCTCCCTGGGAAGACCCACCTGGGATGCTGCACCTTCCTGCCAAGGCCTCACCAGTGGGTGACTCACAGGTGTCAAGATGCCTGGGAAAGCCCTGCCCAGGTCCATGTGTCCCTGCCCCATCTACTCTGCCCAGGCCTGAAAAGGCTCCAGAGGACCGGTCCTCCCCTCCCAGCCTCAGGGGTTTACAAAACCCTTCCATGGTCCTCCACCCTATCCAGCCCTTCCCACTGGGGAGTCCTCCATCCCTCATGCTGTGTAGATGGAGAGAAGACTGGACAACGGTCATGGTTCAGTAATTCTTAAGGGCGTCAATGTTGCCCACTTTCAAAACAACTTAAACCTGTGACTACATTGTTGTGTGCCGTCAAGTCGATTCCAACTCATAGTGACTCTACATGATGGAGTAGAACTGCCTCATAGGATTTCCTAGACTGTAATCTTTACAGGAGCAGATTACCAGGTCTTTTCTCCTCTGGAGGGGCTGGTAAGTTTTAACTGTTGACCTTTCTGTTAGCAGCCAAGCACTTAACCATTGTACTACCAGGGCTCCTGTGACCACATTAAATATCATAATAACCAGTTGCCATCGAGTTGACTCTGACTCATGGTGACCCCATGTGTGTCAGAGTAGAACTATGTTCCGTAGGGTTTTCAATGGCTGATTTTTCGGAAGTAGATCGCCAGGCTTTTCTTCTGAGGCACCTCTGGGTGGACTCAGCTTGCCAACCTTCTGGTGTGCAGCCGAGTGCTTAACCATTGTGCAACTTGGGTGCTTAAAAGGTAGGAGGACATAATTAAACCTATAAGTCTAGGCTGAAAGCTTCGTAGCAACTGAATAGTAAATTTAACTCCGAGCTTCCTGAAGTCAAGGCAAAAAGAGAAACAGCTAAGAACATATACCTTGTCCAATCAAATGAAGAATACAAATCCACTTGGAGAGGAAAACTTTCTTGGTACCCAGTTATAGAAGGAAGATGCCTCAAACCTTTGTGTAGAGGTGAGGGATAAATACAATTAAAATAGCAGAATCCATGAGTCTGGCCCACAGCTTTCCCTTCTCCAGAGGGAACAATCTTAGTTTCTTTGTGAGTGGGAAGTCCCCAGACTCTCCCATGCACTCCCCACACACTCCCTTCGGACCTGTCTCTGGGCTGGGCGGCCCAGGTGAGCATACCGCCAACCTGGGTGGTCTCTCCCTCTCATTCTCAGGAGTGCCAAGACCTACAGCTACCTGTTCTCTCACCCCTCTCGGATGCCCATCTACCCGAGCTGGATAGGGGCCGACCACGCAGACGACCTCCAGTATGTCCTTGGGAAGCCCTTCGTCACCCCCCTGGGCTACCGGCCTCAAGACAGGACTGTCTCCGAGACCATGATCGCCTACTGGACCAACTTTGCCAGAAGTGGGTAAGGCTTGGAGTTGAACCCAGAGACACAAGTCTGCTGCCCCATCTGGATTGGACCCGGCTACAGACACAATGGTCCTGAAGGCCTGGGGTTCCCACACCCCCACTTACCAGCTGGGAGACTTTGGGCAAGTCACATAACCTCTTTGAACACAGGCGTCTCCCTCCATCTGCCAAATGAGGATAAGAGCTGCCTGCATGTGCCCTGCTCTGCACCAAGCCCTCAGAGTGCTCTGGCCAGTGCCCAGTACACAGTGTGGCATTGGTGTTAGGAACGAGCTTGGAGCCAGGAAAGATTGCCCAGGCATGTGGGAGGGCAGAGCTGGGTCAGGGGCACAGGTCTCCAGCCTCCTGTGGGCCTGTAGCCTCCACCCAGCCTCTTCTCACTCTGCAGGGACCCCAACACGGGCCACTTGGCCGTCCCCACACACTGGTATCCGTACACCATGGAAGATGACAACTACCTGGAGATCACCAAGAAGATGGAAAGCAGCTCCATGAAGCAGCACCTGAGGTCCAACTACCTGCAGTACTGGACCGTGACCTACCAGGCACTGCCCACGGTGACTGATGGGGAGGCTGTCCCTGTGCCCCCAACAGATGACTCCGAGGCTTCCCCTGTGCCCCCCACGGGTGACTCTGAGGTGGCCCCCACCTCCCCGACAGGTGACTCTGAGGTTACCCCTGTGCCCCCCATGGGTGACTCCGAGGTGACCCCCACCTCCCCGACAGGTGACTCTGAGGCTACCCCTGTGCCCCCCACGGGTGACTCCGAGGTGGCCCCCACCTCCCCGACAGGTGACTCTGAGGCTACCCCTGTGCCCCCCACGGGTGACTCCGAGGTGGCCCCCACCTCCCCGACAGGTGACTCTGAGGCTGCCACTGTGCCCCCCATGGGTAACTCCGAGGAGGCTCAGATGACCATAGTCATTGGCTTCTAATGTCCCATGAGCCTTGACCCCAAGAGGTCATAAGGGTGGAGACCCCAGGGACCACCTCCCCTCGCGTGCTCTTTCTGAATAAAGCCTCATCCTTCTGTGTTTGGTGTCTTCCTTTGCTCCAAAGACTCAGTCGAAGGAAGGTGGGTCAGTTATTTATCTTTACAGCACCAGGAACTGGGGTGAACACTCTATACCCAGGATCTCTATCAACCTTCCAAGCTCCCAGGAGGTCGATATTCTCATTTTGGAGAGGAGGGAACAGGTTTGGAGATGTTACATGGCAGACCCAACACTGGGATTCTGGCGTGGGTCACCTCAAAGCCTGCCCTCCTCCCTCCACACCAGGCTGCTGGCTCCTGATGGGCTGGGCTCTGGCCCCAAAGGGTGGGTCGGGTGGTGGTGGCAGCCAGAGAGGGGAGCTGGGCTTTACATAGGAATGTCTTCCAGGGTAGGTGGTGGCCTCCTCTGGAGCCAGTGGAACCCAGCTACCCCCCATGTCCTGGGTAGCGACCTCTGTATTCTAACTGTGGTCTGGGGAGGTAGCCAGTGAAGAGAAAACGGGTTCTGTTCCTCCAGCTGGATACCAGTCAAAGAGAACAAAAAATCACAGTGGATGTTCAGAAGCAAAGAGTACAAGATGGCTGGACATTGGGTGCCACATTCCCCCGCTGTGCAGAAGCCTTCTGGGCAGTGCCTAGTCATTGTAGGAGAGTCAGAGGGGCAGATGACAGAAGTGAGAGCCAGGGCCTGTCTTAGTGACCTAGTGCTGCCAGAAATGACAGGCTTTAAAGAACGTAACAGTTCTGGAGGCTAGAAGTTCAAAGCAGGGTCTCAGCCATGTCATTTCCTTCCTTGTCAGCAGCCCTGGGCATTCCTTGGTTCCTTGGCATTCCTTGGCTTGTAGACAATCTTCACATGGTGTCTGTCTTCCCCCATGTATGTGTCTCTGTGTCTGTTCTGGTCCGTTTATAACTCAGAAGTGATTAGGTTTATGATCCACCCTACACTGGTATACCCTCGTTAACATAACAGAAGGAAAAACCCTATTTCCAAACAGGATCACATCCTCAGGTACAAGGGCCAGGAATTCAACACGTATTTTTGGGGGACACAATTCAATCCATAACAGGGCCTATCTCACCTCTTCAAGCTCTAGGTCCAGCCCTGTGCTGAGCACTTGACAAGTCTGACCTCACTGTGGTCACATGAGGGGGGTGCTATTAACACCCCCAGTTTAGACACTTATACTTAGAGGGAATTGAGACCCTGAGAGGAGAGTCACCTTCCCAAGGTCACTCAGAGAAAGGATTCAAATCCAGGCCTGAGACCCCAAAGCCAGTGCTCCTGATGACAATGTCAATGTATTCTGCCACAGTCATGGAAGGGCAGGGGCTCAGGTAGGAGGCAGACATGGTAAAGGGAGCTCTAGTTGATGCCATTGGTAATGAGGGAGACCCATGAGATGCCTGGACTTCAAGGTGGTGTTTCTATCCTGTGAAGAAAACCTTCAACCTTCCGATCGCTGTCATTCTGCCTGGTCAGTCACCTTACTGGCTAACTTGAAGCACTGGTAATAATATTTAAATTAACACCTTGGTTTCGGAAAGATAAATACTCTCTTTGTCTTCCACATGTACAGAGGTAACACAAATCTATGACTCTTCTAGATGTTTTTGTTTAAACAGAGTGTGAAGACCTGTCACATTTAAACAGAAACAGTGCTGGGACTTGCTGGGGAGCAGCAGAGATTTAATCCCTGCCTTGCTCATGTCCCCATGGAAAGGCACATGGGAGCAAAGAGGGGATCCTCGGATTCACTTATTACGAATTATTATGGTTATTATGCTCCAAATCCTCCCAGCACTCCTCAACAGCACTGTAAGAGCTGCCCTGCTGGCCAGCCCTGTAAGGGGGGGGGGGGGAGGGTGGGTTGCAAAAATGCTGACCCTTACTTTGGGGTCTTTATTTGAATTCAGGTTGACTTTGTGCAAGTGTTGATCATGACACTCTTCAGGGACTTCATGAGCCTCCTCAGGAGGGTGGAGCAAGCTCATGTTGGGAAAACTAGGACGAGTCAAAGGGGCAGAAACAGAACACTTTCTCCTCTAGCTGGACTTTCTTCATCAGATCTTCTCCCTCCTACCTGAGCCCCTGCCCCTCCGTGACTGTAGAAGCGTAAACCAATATTGCCCTCACGAAGATCCAATGGTGATCAAAGGGATCAGAGAGGAAAGGAACTTGTTATGGGTTGAATTGTGTTCCCCCAAAAAAATGTTCAAGTCCTAACCCCTGGTATTTGTGAATGTAAACGTATTTGGAAAAAGGATCTTCCCAGATGGAATTAAGTAAATGTGAGGTCATACTGGAGTAGAGTTGGCCCTAATCCAATATGACAGGTGTCCTTATAAAGAGAGACAGAGACAGAGGGAAGACGATGCCATATGATGATGGAGCCAGAGACTGGAGTTATGTTACCACAAGCTAAGGAACACCTGAGGCTACTAGAAGCTGGAAGAAACAAGGAAGGATCTTCCCCTAGAGCCTTTCAGAGAGCATGGCCCTGCCGACACCTTGATTTTGACCTTTCAGAACTGTAACAGAATAAATTTCTATTGTTTTGGGCCACCCAAGTTTGTGGTACTTTGTTATGACAGCCCTAGGAAACTAGTCCCTACACGTCTGTCAGTTTGTCTTACTGTGGGGGCTTGCACGTTGCTGTGATGCTGGAAGCTATGCCACCAGCGGGGCATTCAAATACCAGCGGGGTCACTCATGGTGGGCAGGTTTCAGCGGAGCTTTCAGACTAAGACAGACTAGGAAGAAGGAACTGATGGTCTCCTTCTAAAAAAATTGGCTAGTGAAAAACTTATGAATAGCAGCAGAACATTGTCTGATACAGTGCTGAAGATGAGCCCCTCAGGTTGGAAGACACTCAAAATGTGACTGGTGAAGAGCCGCCTCCTCATAGTAGAGTCCACCTTAATGACGTGGATCAAGTCAAGCTTTCAGGACCTTCATTTGCTGATGTGGCATGACTCAAAATGAGACAAAAACAGCTCCAAATATTCATTAATAATTAGAATGTGGAATGTACCAAGTATGAACCTAGGAAAACTGGAAGTTGTCAAAAATGAAATGGAATGCATAAAGATGGATGTCCTAGGCATTAATGAGCTGAAATGTACTGTTATTGGCCATTTTGAATTGGACAATCATAGGGTCTATTATGCCGGGAATTACAAATTGAGGAGGAAGGGTGTCGTGTTCATCATCAGAAAGAAAATTTCAAGATCCTGAAGTACAACGCTGTTAGAGAGAGGATAATAGCCATACGCCTACAAGAAAATACGACTATTACTCAAATTTACGCACCAATCACTAACGCCAAAGATGAGGAAATTGAAATTTTTACCAACTTCTGCAGTCTGAAATTGATCAAACATGCAATCAAGATGTGTTGTTAGTTACTGGTGATTGGAATGCGAAAGTTGGAAACAAAGAAAGATCGGTAGTTGGAAAATATGGCCTTGGTGATAGAAACGACGCCGGAGATCGTATGACAGAATTTTGCAGGACCAACAACTTCTTCATTGGAAATATCTTTTTTCAACAATGTAATCGGCGACTATACATGTGGACCTCACCAGAGGGAATACACAGGAATCAAATTGACTACATCTGTGGAGAGAGACGATAGAGAAGCTCAATATCATCAGTCAGAACAAGGCCAGGTGCCTACTGCGAAACAGACTATCAATTACTCACATGCAAGTTCAAGTTGAAGCTTAATAAAATTAAAGCAGGTCCACAAGAGCCCAAATACGACCTTGAGTATATCCCACCTGAATTTAGAGACCATCTCAAGAATATATTTGACACACTGAACACTAGTGATCAAAGACCAGACAAGTTATGGAATGACATCAAAGACATGATACACAAAGAAAGCAAAAGATCATTAAAGAGACAGGAAAGAAAAAAAAGATCAAAATGGATGTCAGAAAAGACTCTGAAACTTGCTCTTGAATATAGAGTAGCTAAAGAGAATAGAAGAAATGATGAAGTAAAAGAGCTGAACTGAAGATTAGAGAAGGGTAGAGAAGACAAAGTAAAGTATTATAAGGAAACGTGCAAAGACCTGGAGTTAGAAAGCTAAAAGGGAAGAACATGCTCAGCATTTCTCAAAGTGAAAGAACTGAAGAAAAAATTCAAGCCTTGAGTTGCAATATTGAAGAATTCTACAGGAAAAACATTGAATGACACAGGCAGCATTAAAAGAAGATGGAAGGAATACAAAGAGGCACTGTACCAAAAAGGACTGGCCAACTTACAGTCATTTCAGGAGGTAGCATATGATCAAGAACCAATGGTACTGCAAGAAGTCTAAGCTGCATTGAGGGCAATGGCAAAAAACAAGGCTCCAGGAATTGACAGAATACCAACTGAGATGTCTCATCAAACCGATGCAACACTGGAGGTGCTCACTTGTCTATGACAAGAAATTTGGAAGACAGCTACCTGGCCAACCGACTGGAAGAGATCCATGTTTGTGCCAATTCCAAAGAAAGGTGATCCAACAGAATGCAGAAATTGTCGAACAATATGATTAATATCACACACAAGTAAAATTTTACCGAAGATCATTCAAAAGGGGCTGCAGCAGTACATCAACAGGGAACTGCCAGATTCAGAAGAGGATGAGAATGAGGGTATCATTGCTAATGTCAGGTGGATCTTGGCTGAAAGCAGAGAATACCAGAAAGATGTTTACCTGTGTTTTATTGACTGTGCAAAGGCATTTGACTGTGTGGATCAAAACAAATTATGAATAACACTGCAAAGAGTGGGAATTTCAGAACGTTTAATTGTGCTCATAAGGAACCTGTACATAGACCAAGAGGCAGTCATTTGAACAGAACAAGGAGATACTGCATGGTTTAAAGTCAGAAAAGGTGTGCATCAGGGTTGCATCCTTTCACCACACTTATTTAATCTGTATGCTGAGCAAACAATCCAAGAAACTGGACTATCCGAAGAATGAGTCTTGGAGGAAGACTCATTAATAGCCTGCGATGTGCAGATGACACAACCTTGCTTGCTGAAAGTGAAGAGGACTCGAAACACTTACTGAGGAAGATCATATTAAGGATATTAATTTTTTGTCTGTTACACCATTATAAATATTTTCTCCCAGTCTATCATTTGTCTTTTGATCAGCTTTTTAGTTTCTTTTTCCATAGAGAAATTTAAAGATTTTATTTAGTACTGCCACTCACCAAAGATGAGAACTGCTTTGTTGGATAAAACACAACAGAATCTTTGAAACGCCAGGTTTACTGAAAGCACTGTAAAAAGGCCTCAGCTTTTTTCATTAGGCAGTAAAAAGAGATGCTATGATCACTTTTTCCTTTTTTCTTTGGAGTTGTTGACATGGATATCATCATTAAAATCTACTAGCAGCTTTCAGTACAGATTACATCTCAACATAAAGAAAACAAAAATCCTCACAACTGGACCAATAAGCAACATCATGATAAATGGAGAAAAGACTGAAGTTGTCAAGGATTTTATTTTACTTGGACCCACAATCAATGCCCATGGAAGCGGCGGTCAAGAAATCAAATGATGTATTGCATTGGGGAAATCTGTTGCAAAGTCATCTTTAAAGTGTTAAAAAACAAAGATGTCACCTTGAGGACTAAGGTGTGCCTGATTCAAGCCAGGGTATTTTCTAATGTCTCATATGCATTGGAAAGCTGGACAATGAATAAGGAAGACCGAAGAAGAATTGATGCCTTTGAATTATGGTGTTGGCGAAAAATATTGAAGGTACCATGGACTGCCAGAAGAATGAATAAATCTGTCTTGGAAGAAGTACAGCCAGAATGCTTCTTAGAAGCAAGGATGGCGAGACTTGGTCTCACATACTTTGGACATGTTATCAGGAGGGACCAGTCCCTGGAGAAGGACATCATGCTTGGTGTCTTAGTTATCTAGTGCTGCTATAACAGAAATATCACAAGTGGATGATTTTAAAAACAGAAGTTTGTTCTCTCACTGTCTAGGAGGCTAGAAGTCCAAATTCAAGGTGCCAGCTCCAGGGGAAGGCCTTCTCTTTCTGTTGGTTCTGGGGGAAGGTCCTTGTCAGCAATCTTCACCTGGTCCCAAGGACATGCTCCCCTCCTGGTTCTTCCTTCTTGGTGGCATGAGCTCCCCCTGTCTCTCTGTTTGTTTCTCTCTATCTCAAAAGAGATTGACACAAAATACAATCTAATCTTGTAGATTGAGTCCTGCCTTATTAACATAAATGCCTCTAATCCTGCCTTATTAATATCTTAGAGGTAGGATTTACAACACATAGGAAAATCACATCAGATGACAAAATGGTGGACAATCACACAATATTGGGAATCATGGCCCAGCCAGATTGACACACGTTTTTGGCGGACATGATTCAATCCATAACACTTGGTAAGACAGAGGGTCAGTGAAAAAGAGGAAGACTCTCAACGAGATGGATTGATGCAGTGGCTGCAACAAGGGGCTCAAGCATAACAATGATTGATTGTAAGGATGGCGCAGGACCGGGCAGTATTTCGTTCTGTTGTATATAGGGTCACTATGAGTTGCAACCGACTTGACCGCACCTAACAGCTACAGGAAACTGGTACAGACCTCCCATCTCTACTGTTAACAGATACTTTCTGTGCCCTTTATAAGCAGATGGCAGAGGGCATTTTAAAACCTTTTAGTTTCACCCACATCTTTACTGTCCACTTCATCTAGAGCCAGTTGGGGAAGGGGCTATCAGAATGGAATTCTTCTTTAAAAAATCAAGATTTGTGCAGAAACCAGACTGAAGTGGCAACACTGCCCACACTTAAGATCCACTGAAATGGAGGGCTGGCACTTCCCGAGGAAGGCAGACCCAGGAGACCTCAGGCCACCTGCCCTGGCCTGCCGACCCAACAATCACTGCCCTGATACTTGCTTCCTGCCAGGAACTGACATAATACTTTCCATCAGGAATCAAGGCCAGCTGGAGTCCTGCTTCCCCTCACAGCACAGCCTGAGCTGGGTGCCAACCCTCTCGCCTCCAGGAGCACAGTGGCACCCAGCACCTGAGACAACCGTGGCTGCCCTGGGCTTTCTGGTTTGGTCAAGGAGTCTTGGGTGTAAGGAGAGGGCTCTCCATCAAGACAGACTGTGATGGACCCTCACTGCAAACATGGGCCTTGTCTGGGTAACTGTCACTGTATTCTTGGCAGATGGATGTCCCAAGGTACAGTAATGAGTCCCTCCCTCTGCCACAGTGGCATGGACAAGGCCTGCTCTCAGCTTTCCAGCCCTGCAGGAGAAACCCCTCAGGCACCAGTGCCGTCCTCTGGCCCTGGACTAGCTTTGGGACCTGGATCTTACCCCTTTGTGGGAAAGCTCAGCTGCACCTTTATTTAGCAAATCACATCCCTGGGTGGCTAGGCCACATCAGCCAGGGCCCGGCTATCAAGAATCAGGGTCTGCTCAGCTCCGGGGTTGCACTCAGAAGGCCTCCCTGCCAGAGTGGAGCCCTGATGTGTGTCTGGGAGACACTACAGCTATTGGCAAGAGGGAGGTAACTCAGATTTGCTCTGCAATTGATCTGGCTCTTGCCTTTGCAGGGTGCATCCAAGGGAGAAGGTTGAAAATACTTAACAAGGAGCAGGCTGGAGGCTGGTACAGCTCCTGTGCTGGGCCAGGTGTTCATCCTTTAGCTCCGGGGAAGCTGGGGAGGTACCTCGGGTGCAGTCAGGGCAGCATCTAATTAACCCGCAGATTGGAAGCATTTCAGTATTGTAATTGGTAAGGCGGTGTTCCTGTGTGCCCAGGGACCCTCAGTCTTGGCATCCCCCTGCCCTGTCATGCTGCATCTTTCATCTCTCACATGGGAGAGTTTCACACCACCAATGATACAACAAAAGCACCAGATTTTGGACACAGAAGACAGCTATCCCAGAGGGCTACAAGCTCCAAGGGCTCGGGGCCCAGCTACTCTTTTAGGACAAGTCAGTAACAACATGAGTGAGTCTGTGAGCTGGTCATCACTGAGACGGGACCTCAGAACCACATGGCTCCAGACACCATCTTGGTGAGCAAGGGGGAGCTTGAAGGGTCTTTCACCGGCAGGGAATAAGTACGCTTCTCCCAGCAAACTGGAGCTCACAGTGATTCATCAGGTCCCAGCCAGAAGTGGCCATAATGAACCAGGCAGAGGCTGGGGCCTCCTAAGGAATTTCTAGGCTAAAAATAGTGTACAAGGACTTATAGGGAGGCTGGAAACACGAGTTCATAGGTAGCAGTAATGCTTACGGAGTGAGGCCTAACTACAGCCTTTTAAAGCTACATCCCAGGAAGCGAGCCGGATTTCTGAGGTCCAGGACATGAAGCCCGGAGGATTCAAATCTAAGATAAAGGGCTGACCACGAGTCCCTACAGGGGAAGCAGGGGTAAAGTTCCACCTGCCCTTTGTCCATTTGCTAATGGTCTTCCTCTGGCCTTGTCTTGTCCACATAGTGAGTTCTGACCTTTTCACATTTCCCCTACTAGTTGCTGATGGATTTCCAGAGTTTGACCTTGAAGACTACAAGTTACCAACCGGTGGTTCAAAGAAACCTCAGCAAGAGAAGCAGAAAGTATTCCCTTTCCCCAAAGCTGTATAAAGACAGCCACCATCCTGGGTTGGGAAATGGTCCTTGCAAATGTTGTTTTTAAGGACGCCCACATTTAGAGGTTGCTGCTGTGCCTGGTGGCAGCATCCTCTTCTAGAAGAAGAAGGAGCTCGATGGGCTATCACAGCTCCTTGGCTGGCTTCACGATCCTGAGACGAACATGTGCTCTGTGAAAGGTGGACTTGCGTGCTTCCTCCCACAACCAGAGAAGGGAGGGGGGCTCTTCTTGCCTTTCCTGCATGAAGTAAACTGATGACCCTGCAAGATTTCTTATGCGAAGGGGGAATGACAGAATCTGTATCTCATGTGAATTAACACAGGAAACAAAAGAAGAAAACCGCAACTCCCAGGCTGTAGTAGAAACGGGATTTTAATATAATATTCAAGTCTAGCATTTGCTATTTACAACAAATAAATATTGCCCCTCCCCAACTGGTAAACATTGTTTTTTTGCCTTTATACAAATACTCAATCCCCCTCCTCCTCCCTTGCCCCCAAGCCCTCCCTCCCCATTAACCCCCGTCCCGTGTGGTCTCAAAGCTCAGAAGCAGCGGCGCGTGCCACTTGCAGTGACGTGGGATTCGACATCCATGGGACTCAGCTGGGCCCTCTTCACTCATGGGGTGAAGAGCATGATCCACAAAGAGGGTCTGTCTCTCCTCTCCCGTGGGAGGGCTGGGTGGGGGGGCGGGCGAGCCTCCCTCACTCTTGATTGGCCCTGATGGTGGAATCTTTGGTGCAGCCTGAGAGGGGCTAGAGTGGTGGGAGGCAGGGCCATACCCCTGGGAAGGTCACGGGCAAGCCCATGGGCACGAGGAGAGAACTGCAGTGGTCAGACCCAGTGGGTGAGTAGGTGCTCTGGGGTGCCCATGGGCACAGGTGGCAATGACCTGCACCCACAAAGGCGCGAGGCATGTGTACAGAGGGTCGTGCCCAGCGGCAGGCAGGGCACCACACTTGTTGGCAGCACTCCTTGGCAAAGGTCAGCTAGTCCTCTGGTTCCCAGGGAGCAGAAGGCACCTAAGGCAGTGAGTGGTCCACGGGGGTCCAGATCAGCCTGTCAACTGGCAGGCATCATGCCTGGCAGCAGGAGAGGTTCAGTGGTGAAACTGGAGTTTGGGGGTGGCCCGGGCTGGCAGGTTGGGAGGGAGGCCCCTGCTGGCCTGAGCCTCTCTAGTCTGTAAGTGCTTCCCTACCTGGCCAGCCAGACCCTGGGAGGGCGGCCCTGTGGCTGGCTGGTGCCAGGGGCCAGCTAGAAGATGCCCTTGGCAATCTTGAGTCCCTTCTGCTTCATCCGTGGAAGGGTGGAGCTGGCCCCATGCTTGACCTTTGCCCCCTTGGTGAAAGTCCGCTTCTTTAGAACAAAGTCATAGTTGGCAGTAGAGTTCATGGCATAGAACACGTTGGCGTTGTCCGGGATCTTCAGCTCTGGTGGGAGACAGGCAGAGGGACAGTCAGCTGTGCTCAAGAGGGGGCCACAGGCCAAGGTGAGGATTTGACACTACTTGGGAGGCCAGGATTGAGCCAAAGACCTGAGACCCCCCAATCCAGTCCCAGGACCACCAAGGACTCTCTAAATGACACCTGCCCCATAAAGGCACTGATTAAACCTAACTACTCTTTTTTTTAATTGTTGTGTTTTAAGTGAAAGTTTGCAATTCAAGTTAGTCTCTCATACAAAAATTTATACATACATTATTATGTGACCCTAGTTGCTCTCCCCGTACTGTGACGGCACACTCTTCCTTTCCACCCCGGATTTCCCGTGTCTATCCAACCAGCTCCTGACCCTCTCTGCCTTCTCTTCTCACCTCTGGACAGGAGCTGCCCATTTTAAACCTAACTACTCTTGTTTAAAAAGCAACTCTGGAGAAATGCAAATTAAAACCACAATGAGATACCATCTCACCCCGACATTACTGGCACGAATCAAAAACACTGGACATAACAAATGTTGGAGGGGCTGCAGGGAGATCAGAACTCTTATGCACTGCTGGTGGGAATGCAAAATGATACAACCATTTTGGAAAACGATATGGCGCCTCCTCAGAAAGCTAGAAATAGACATACCATTTGATCCAGCAATCCCACTCCTAGGAATATATCCTAGAGAAATAAGAGTCACCTCTCAAATAGACATATGCACACCTATGTTCATGGCAGCATTGTTCACAATAGCAAAAAGATGGAAACAACCTAGATGCCCATCAACAGATGAATGGATAAACAAACTATGGTACATACACACAATGGAGTACTATGCAATGAGAAAGAACAACAATGAATCTGTGAAGCATCTCATAACATGGATGAAACTGGAGGACATTATGCTGAGTGAAATAAGTCAATCACAAAAGGACAAATACTGTATGAGACCTCTATTGTAAAAAGCCATGAAAAAGTTCACACACAAAATGTAACAATCTTTGTTGGTTACCAGGGATGGGAGGGGTGGGGGGGAAATACTAAATAGGCAATAGATAAGTGGTATCTTGGGTAAAGGGTGAGACAGTACACAATACAGGGGAAACTAGCACAACTTGTACAAGGAAAGGTCATGGAAGCTCCATAGACACATCCAAACTCCCTGAGGGACTGAAGTGCTGGGCAGAGGGCTCTGGGGACCATGGTCTCAGGGAACGTCTAGCTCAACTGGCATAACACAGTTTATAAAGACAATGTTCTACATTCTACCTTGGTGAGTAGTGTCTGGGGTCTTAAAAGCCTGTGAGCGGCCATCTAAGATACTCCACTGGTCTCATCCCTTCGGGAGCAAGGGAGAATGAAGAGAATAGGATACAAGGAAAAGATTAGTCTGAAGGACTAGTGGACCACAGCTACCAAGACCTCCACTGGACTGAGTCCAGTATAGCTAGACGGTGCCCGGCTACCATCACTGACTGCTCTGACCAGGATCACAACAGAGGGTTCAGGACAGAGCTGGAGAACGATGTAGAACATAATTCTAACTCACAAAAAAAAGACCAGATTCACTGCCCTAAAGGAGACTGGAGAAACCCCGAGAGTACGGCCCCCAGACACCCTTTTAACTCAGTGGTGGTTACCTCCGAGGTTCACTGTTCAGCCTGGGAGTGGACAGCCCCATAAAACCAAATGGGACTAATGAGGTACTGTAGTCCAGTGACAAGGGCCAGAAGGCAGAAGGGGACAAGGAAGCTGGTGATAGGGAACCCAAGGTTGAATAAGGATATTGTTGATGTGTTGTGAGATTGTTAACCATTGTTATAGGACAACACGTGTAGTAACTGTTAAATGAGAAACTATTTTGTTCCGTAAGCCTTCATCTTAAGTGAGAATAGCAGCACAATTGGAAGAGTGTAGTCGATGTCACTGAACTGTGCCTGTAGAAATTTTTGAAATGGTATATCTTTGGCTATGTGTATTTTCACCAAAAAAAAAAAAAAAGGCTGAGAAGTTAGAGGGTTGACATGTTGTAGGGTTGTTAACCAATGTCATAAAACAACATGTGTACTACTGTTTCATGAGAAACTATTTGTTCTGTAAGCCTTCACCTGAAGTACAATAACAAAAAGAAAATTAAGTATAAAAAAAAAAACATAAAGCAACTCTGGAGACACCATCAAGCAGACCAACATACACATTATGGAATCCCAGAAGGAGAAGGGAGAGGGAAAGGGGCGGAAAGAATATTTGAAGAAATAATGGCCGAAAACGTCCCAAATCTGACAAAAGATGTGAATCTACATATCCAAGCAGCTCAACAAACTCCAAGTAGGATAAACTCAAAGAGATTCACACCAAAACATCCCACCTGGCCTGCCCAACTAACCAAAATGGTGCAAGAAGACGAGAGGGTTTAGAAAACAACTCCTGGGGATCATGGGAGTCATTCCTGATCGTCTGGGCCAATGGCTGGGAGTGGGTGATCAGCTCACCAAAAACAAAATGCGGTGATGACAATATTTACAGTGAACCTTTATGGCACACACACACAGTATGTGCTCCCAGATATACATGTGGATTAACCCACTGACTGCTTCTCTCTCCACTCTGGGGTGAGAAAACAGGCACAGAGGGTGTAAGGGACTTGCCCAAGGTCTCAGAGCCCAGGCTGTCCAGCTCTGAATGTGTGATTGTTCCTCTTCATTTGTTCCCTTTCCCAGTTTTCAGAATACTGGGTTGGGCCCTAGAGTCTCCAAAGGGGATCAAGGAGACATTGTTTGTCTTTAGTATCATAAACACATGGATTCTAACATATTCGATGCTTCAGTGTACAACAGTCACAATTCTTTCATCTGCATTAACTTTTGTATCTTGGCCAGAGGTGCCCCCAGAGGAGCTGAGCCTCTGGGCTGGGTCCTCTTGCCCACAGCGCCAGAACAAAACCTCGTACTCTTGGCTCCTCAACGGTGTTAGCTTTGGACTCTGGTTCAAACCACTGCCTGGTTCATGCCCAGGGAAGGGCACATGACAAAGTGATGAAACAGTTGCCGTGGACCTCCTTCTGCCCCAGGACAGGTCCACACGTGTGCACAGTGCCTCCCCCACCCCGCTGGCATGTTCTGTAGAGCCAGAGAGCCTCTAACTCGGGGGCTGGTGTGTACTGAGCCCATCCCCCATCACCCTTGTCTGACCAGCTCTCCAGCTTACTTCGATCCTCTGAGATAATCTGCACCAGCTCATAGTCATCTGGCTCGTCCTCATCCAGGTTGTGTTTGTCCATGGCCTTGCGGATCACAGTAGGAGCCTTATCTTGGCTGGTTACCTGGAGTGGGGGTGAGGAACAGGCCATCAAGGCCAGGGTCCTGGAGCTGGCTCCTCCAGAGTGGAGTGGCCCGGGATCCTCTGGAGCCGACTCAGGTGAGTACACTCATGGCCTCAGGTTGGGTGCAGTCAGGTGATGGGTCCTTGAGGGCCTTGCCTCCTCCTCCTCCTCCCCAGAGACCTCCATTTAATGAAAGGGGGGCCCCCTCCCCCCATCTCCTACAAGAGCCTGCCACCATCCCCTACGAGCCTCAGGAAACTGCTTGACCCCCAGGGCACTGCCACTCCCTACCAGGCCCAGTCTCTCCAGGGTAACCGTATCAATGACCCCGCAGAACAGAGCGTGTCTAGCCCAAGCCCTGTATGGAAGAGGAGGAGCTGCCCAGATGCCTACTCCCCAGCCTGCTGGGCTCCAAGAGAAGTGGCAGTCAGCACAGACTGGACTCCCAGCTGCCTCGTCCCCAAGGGCCAGGGTGCAGGCAGGGTTTAGACCAAGGGTCATACAAGTGACCGCTTAATTACAACCACGTTAGCTTGCTCCTGGCATTGAGAGACATGCAGCAGGAGGCGGGTGTGTAATGGGGCACTTGACCCCAATTACATCCAGAAGCTGACTACTGCCCCACCACGGCCACCACCCTGGGCAGCTGCTGTTCTTCCCCCCTTGGACTGCAAAGCAGCCTCCCAACTGGCCTCTCCGTGTCTCCCGGCACCAGCCCATCCCTATAAGAAGCCAAAGTCACCTGTTGTCCCTCTTCTGCTCCAATCCCCAGTGGCCCCATCTTACTCTGGAGAAAACCCACAGGGCCTGATGTGACCCAGCCCCCCGACACTTTTTGACCTCAATTCTTACCCCCTTGACCCCTGCTCCTTCACCTCTGGCCTCCTTGCTGTTCCAACTTCCAGGCACCCTCCCTCCTAGGGGCTTTGCAGGGCTGTTCCTCCCTCCCAAGCTTCCAAGGGGCTTTCTCAGTGAGGCCTCCCTGGCCATCCCATCTCAATGTGCAACCTCAACCCAACATCCACGGCCCTTAGCACTGATTGCCATCAAACACCCCGTCTCCTTTATGTCCATACCTGGCTGACTGACTGCCCTTCCCAGCCCACTAGTGTCAGCTCCAGAGTCCTGGTGGCATAGTGGTTAAGAGTTTGGCTGCTAACCAAAAGTTTGGCAGTTTAAACCCACCAGGCACCCCTTGGAAACCCTATGGGCCAGTTCTACTCTGTCCTATAGGGTCGCTATGTGTTGGAACTGACTCGAAGGCACCTAACAACAACAACAGCATCAGCTCCAGGAGGGCAGGGAGGGTCGTGCCACTCAATGAGTGTTACTGTCTGGTCACTCACCAGGATGCTCTTGTACATGTTGCCGTTGTCCACGTCGAGGCTGACGCGGATGATGCAGCAGTCGCCCACCTGCTGGTTGTAGAGGGGCAGCGAGGAGTTGTAGCTGCAGACCCCTGAGACAGAGCGCTTGTGGGTGCGTGTGGACGCCACGGGAGTGGTGGAGGCCGAGGAGGACGAGGTACTACTGGAGGCCGAGCTGATGCCGGAGGTCTCTGGGGATGACTGGGAGGCTGACTCCCAGAACTGCGGGGACAGTGACATCAGCAAAAGCCCCGCACCCTGCAGGGCACCCTATGCTGGTGTCCAGCTTGGAGCAGGGACGCTTCTAGAAGCTATTCCAGAGCTGAGGCCTCTCAACCCCTTTTGTGGGTGTGCAGTGGGGAATGCTGGCACTGGGAAGCGGGGGCTGGGGCAGGGTTGCCAGAGAAAAGGGGCAGTCACCTTCTTCTCCTGGCAGTCAGGAGACTCTGGAACAAAGCTCATGTTGATTTCTTCCACGTCGGAGCTGGAGGAGCCGGCAGAGTGCACGCTGAGCACTTCAGCTGTATCCCCACTGCTGAGGTAGGGGCTGCACTTGAGCTGGTCACAGGACTTGGAATGGCAGCTGCTGCTGGTACTGAGCTCTGTGCTGGGGGCCTGGCGGCTGGATGGAAGGGCTGGCTTATTGCCCACCCTCCCCCTGCTACCACTGCACTCCGAGCACCAGGCACTGTGCCAAGTGCTCAGTCAGTCCACAGTACCCCATTGCTCGAGCCATCTGAGATCATTTAGCGTCACCCCATTTCACAGAGGAGAAAACTGAGACCCAGAGAAATGAGGTGACTGGCTCCAGTCACAGGGCTGGTCAGCAGTGTAGCTGGATCCCAGTGCCAGGCTGTGAATCCCTGAGCCCACACCTCGCCCTGGGGCAGCCCACCCCAACCGTCCTGGCCAAGGCACTCACTCGCTCCAGCGCTTGACTATGGCCGTGTTCTTCTTGGCCTTGAGGGTGTTGCTGGCTGACTCAGATGGGGGTTCCAGTTCACACGACAGGTTGTAGCTACGGGACAGAGCGGCAGCTGTGAGGCCTCTGGGAGCCACCTCTCAGGTCTCCGTCCTGTGACCGAGTGTCGCCAGGCAACAGACTCTGATGCTGACCAAAGGGCCCTGGCTACAGGCTCTCTGGAGCTGGCCACCAGGGAGAGCTCACTCCTGCCTTCAGCCAATGCCTGGGCTGGCCTTACCTCTCAGACTCACTGAGCCGATCCATGGCTCGGAACCAGGCCATAAAGTGCTCCTCGGGGGCGATGCTGTAATTGTTGCAGGCCGACTGGAGCAGCTTGATCTGGGCAATCACTTCGAATTCCTGCAGTCACAGGGGAGGGCAAGGTGCTGAGGGTCTGGGTCGGGGGTGGGGCGGGGGGCCAGTGTGTGTCTCTCTTCATGTGGGGCTGCCTCCTCCCATCCAGCCCCTACCCATTCTCAGAGCCCGGTTCAGACAGCCCCTCCTCCAGGAAGCTGACCTTGAGTCCAACCCTTAACCCACTCTCCAGTGGGTCCGTTCTCCCCCTTCTCTGCATCAAACTCTCTCCATAAACGGAAGATGAAGGAGGACAGAGCCAGGGAGCGTCCTGCCCAGTTGGGTCTCCGATTTCCACCCTACCCCCTGCAGCACGGATCACAGCTGCTTACCTTCCTCCTCTTCTCAAAGTTGATCATTCTTCCCTGGAAGGCAGACCACCACCATCCATCAGACAGTCCTAGGCCATCACCAGTGAGCCACACCCCCTAATGCTGCACTACAGCGAGGGCCCACCAGGGGGCAGCACACTAGCATATACTGGACTCAGGCCTGGTTCTTCTGGGCACCAGGGCAGGGAGCACCCAGAGCAGAGGCTCAGGGACCTTCTAGTCCAACCCTCTCTGACAACAGATGGAGAGTCTGAGACCTCAGGCAGGAAGGCACTACCCTGCCGCTCACGTGCTGCCTGACCTTGGAGAGCCCAACTTCATTCTTCTGCCCACAGCCCCCACCTTAGGGAGGGGCTGTGTCCAGCTCAGTCAAAACCCCATGCAGCTTTGCAGGCAGGCCATTTTGCTGCTTTTCCGACCAAGGCACCAAGACTGGCAGCTTATACCAAGCCTTTGTTTATTCAATAGTAAGATGGACGTGACACCCCTAGCTCACAGGGGCACCATTCCCAAGCGCTGACAGCTCAGTGCTCAATAAGGGGGCCCGCTCCTCCCAAGCCTCAGGATCCCAGTCCCGCCCTGGCCCCCCGGCTCACTCACATACAGATAATCCTTCATCGCTGTGTCCAGCATCACCAGGTCAGTGAGGAACGTGCCAAGGTAGGGAACGGTGCCCTGGATGACACCCTGTGACATCGAGGTGGGGTGAGGATGAGCACATGCTCTCAGTGCAAGCGAAGGCCCCTCCCTTAAAGACTTCTAGGCCCCTACTCCAAGCTTCCCACTTGGAACAGCCTCAGGATACTTAGTTGCCTCCCCCCAAGTCTCCCTCCTGGCCTCCACAGACTCCAATCCCCCTCTAGTCACCTCCTAGGGCCGGCTTTTGGCACATCACAAAGGTTGCGTGGTCTGGGCCCCTCCCCACCCACAAATCCACCTGAGCCCAGCTCTTCCAGGCCCTGGCTCTGGCTGCCTGCAACTCGTCCCCACAAGATCCTAGCTGGTCAAGGCCTGGCCCTCCCAGAACCCAGAGAAGGTCTTGTCCAATGGAGGCATTTCAGGCTCTGTGGCCACAGGAGGGAAGGCTGGAGGAGAAGAGGGTCCCAGCTCTCCTGACTGGAGGCCAGTCTCCCCTGCCCTCCCCAGCCTCGTGCACTCACCAACTCCCTCTGCCGCTTTGGGGCTCTCCTGGTGGTCATCTCCAGGGTGGCAAACTTGGAGGTCCCCTCCTGCAGGGTTGGGGAAGAGGTCAGTGAGGCCATCCTCCCCTCAGCACTTTTTTCCTGCAATGCCACTGACCTCGGGTCTTGGACACCCGGCCTGAGTCAGCTGATACACACACTACTGCCCCCTCCCGTGTGCTCTGATTTTAGATATGAATCCTAGCTCTAACCCTCTCCCAGGTGTGACCTTGGGTAAGCCGCCCGGCCTCTCTCTCTGAGCCTGTTTCCTCATCTGGAAAGTACAGATGAAAACTTCACCTCCTCACAGGGCCTCGGGAAGACTCAAGGTTATATTACTATTACCATTGTTCTCACCATGGCGTACCCTCCACAAAGCTCAGGCATGTTTCTTTTCTCCCTTGAACCTCCTCACCACCTGGTGAGGCTGGCGCCACATGATCGTCACACCTCCACTTTCCAGATGAGGAAACAGCCCCAGACAGGGACAGGGACTTGTCCAGAGCACACAAGGAGTCAGAGGAGAGTCGAGCTCCTCCCTCCCAGCCAGAGGACCGGTCCAAGCTGCCTTCACCCCACCCCCACCAACACTGACCAGAAGGTCTTTGTTGAGAGGCTTCTGCCTGTTCTAGCCCCTCTGGAGTCTCTGCCCCCAGGATGGGCTTGAGGCCATGCCAAAGGCTTCATCTCCCTTGTTTTCGTCCACTCAGGAGGAGTCTCCTGGGAGCACTGGTAGCTATTCTTTGCCTCCTCTTTTATGTGGAAGCTTCTCAGATATGGTCATTCGTCCCCCCAGATAACTTCTCATAAGCCAGATGGGGCATAGGAGAATGTCTTTGCTAGTGAGACGGTGTGATGAAGATCCCGAGGCTGTGACTGATGGGCAGCATCTGCCCTAGGGGTATGGGGGAGGGTCGCAGAATGCAGACATACCTGCCTCCCAGGTCGAGCTACTTAGACCCAAGGCTGGGCAGCCACTTTGGCCACCTAGCCCATGGGGACCTCAGCAGTCCCCATCCCTGGTGCAGGCAGGGTGACCTTCCTTGGGTAAGCAGTGCAGACACAGATAGAAGGAGCAGCAGGGGTCTGGCTTCATGAGGACAGGCTGGGCTGGTTTGGAGAAGGAAGGACCCCAACCTCCAACCCAATCCACCCAACAGCCTGGAGGAAGCTCAGTCCAAGCTGGAGGGGCCAGCATGGAAGCCAGAGAGCTGCTAACTCTGCCAGCCACCACCACTATATCCAGTTACCAGGGGCCTCTTACCTCCCAAACTGCCCCAACATGCCCATAGACAGACAGACCTGTCTTCTGCTTGGTTCAGAGAAAACACACCTGGAAGTGTTCAAAGAAACTTCCGGGGAGAAGCTAACAACCCGTCATCTGCCTTGCTCCATGCAGCAACCTCCCTCACCCTGGCCTCCTGTTTACCTTAATGAGCAGCTCCCGGCTCAGTGAGTAGTTGTTCTCATCTGAGAAGATCTCAGACAGCTTTTGAAAGATTCGGAAGCTCTCCCTGTGAGGAGAGCAAACAAGGAAGGAGAAAGTTGGGAATGGTAGGGAGGGGTGTGAGTACAAGTCCATTATACTTCAGAACCCGAAGGATCCAAAGTGCCTGGATGAGTGGTTTTCAAACCGGGTTCCTCTGAGTTCTAAGGGGTGCCATGGGGCTAGGGAGGTGAGTGCTCACATTGGTGTAATTGGGGACCCTCACTCTCAGTTCAACTGAGCAGTTCTGCTTTGACCAGTTTTGATGTTAGCTGAACAAAGAGTTGGGTTGCAGTGAAGTAAAAAAGTGGAAAATCTTCTGTGTGGCCCAACCCTGTATCTGACTGATCTGGAAACCAAGGCCTGAGGCAGAACTGCTGGCCTAAGGTCACATGGAGACCCAGCCCAGCAGCCCCATCCCTGCCCCCAGGAATGGCTGCCTCCCAGCAGTCCAGTGCCCAGCCCTATGGGAGGTCGTGGGCCAACCTTGGTGCTCCTACACAGGGAGGTCTGCCCACCTGGAAACTTCTTCCCATGTCTTCTTCAGACGGTGAATCGCATTGCTCTGCAGAGCAGAGAGGACAGCATGGAGTGATGAGAAATTCTTGAGGATTCGACACTCCTGGGGGAGGGAAAAGAATGAGCTGGAGCTCCCGCCTGCTCCAGCTTCCTCCCAGTCAGCTGACATCTCCCCGAGGGCACACCCTGCACCCAGTGGGTTACACACTCAGGGAGGAGGATTTTAGCTTTATCTAAGGAAGGAACTTGGAGCCTGGGTGGCGCAAGCATTTTGGGACTGGCTGCTAACCTACAGGTTGGTGGTTCGAACCCTCCCAGCTGCTCCGCGGAAGGAAGACCTGTCTTAGACCACATATTGCTATCTTGAGGGCTGATCAAAGCAAAGAGGGGGTGCCAGGACTGGGGAGAGGGGTCCCCCGGGCCCCTCCCACAGCATACCCTGGCCACCTCGATCCAGTGTTCCACTACCCTAGCCCTGTCTGTGGCCTTCATTTTCCGGTCCCCCAGGCAGGTGGTGATGACGCAGTTGGCCACGCTGTTGAACTGGGTGACGGTGGCGCGTATAGTGGGTGCCAGGTGCTCCTTGCCCTTCTTGTCCCGCTGGGACCAGATGGAGCCCAGGCAGTGATAGGGCACCACCTTCTTGAACAGCTCCTGAGGAGAATGGGGCGTGTCACCGGCCCCGCCTGCCCCAGTGAAGCCTGCAGTCCCCCCAAGTCCCAGGCTGGGGCCTAGTGGTCTGAGCTGGAGCTCAGGAAGCTGAGAATGTGGCTCAAGCTTGCGAGGGTCTCTGGGTTTTGTTCTCTGCCCACTGAGGGAGCCCAGCACACCAGGGACCCAGGACCCAATGATGGCAGGAAGAGAGAGGCATCTTCACTCAGCCATCCTCACTAATCAAGTACCAGAAGGCAATACTTTCCACCCACTCTGATGACTTCTGGTCTATCTCCCCGTTCAGATGCACATTCTTTGTGGGCACTACAACTGGGAGCTTTGTTTGGGTGTGTGCCAGACAGTCTAGTACACATCAGGTGTCTAATAAATGTAGAGGCTGGTGAGGCCCTGGAGAGATGGGTGAATGACCCATGGGCCTAGCGGCACACCAGTGAGCACCTCTCTGCCCCGTAATGGGCCGGGGCCCCACCAAGCTTTCTCTTTGTTCTATCTCATTCGATCTTCACGGCACTCTGCATCCCAGTTGTGTCCCATCTCTACTGTCCAGAGGTGGAAAGCAAGACTTTGGAGGGTAAGAAATTTGTCCAGGTCAGATGATTAGTGGTAGAGCTGGGATTTGGACCCAGATTATCGGACTCCAGATCAGGGAATGGCAGGCCTAGGGCAGCAGATGCCAGAAGGAAGCCCCGCCCTGTGAAGCCCAGCTGTGCTTACCGCATCCATCAGTGTAAACTGCTCTGCCACCAGCTCTGGAGGGAACACCAGGAGGTTAGGCTTCTCCTCACTCAGCCCATTCTCCGTCATCACAGGGGATGGGCAGGCAGGCTCAGGTGCTGAAGCTGGCGCTGGCTCTAGCTCTGAAGCTGGAGCTGGAGCTGGAGTTAGAGCTAGAGCTGGAGCTGGTGCTGCAGCTGGAGCTGAAGCTGGAAGTGGAGCTACAGCTAGAGATGAAGCTGAAGCTGGAGCTGAAGATGGTGCTGGAGCTGGAGCTGGAACTGGAGCTAGAGCTAGAGATGAAGCTGGAGCTGGAGCTGGAGCTGGTGCTGGAGCTGGAGCTGGAGCTGGAGCTGAAGCTGGAACTGGAGCTAGAGATGAAGCTGAAGCTGGAGCTAGAGCTGGTGCTAGAGCTAGAGTTGGAGCTGGTTCTGGAGCTGAAGCTGAAGCAGGCTCTAGCTCTAGAACTGATGTTGGCTCTAACTCTGGAGCTGGACCTGGTGCTGGAGCTGGTTCTATTTCTGGAGCTGGTACTGGAGCTAGCACTGGAACTGGCATTAGCTCTGGAGCTGGAGGTAGAACTGGCGCTAGAGCTGGAAGACAAGAAATGTTCACCAACATGACTGCCTTTCTTGTGCCTTTCCAAAGGCAGAAAATATCCCACTGCCATTAAGGGAAGCCCACCCCAGGAATGCCACCCCAAGAAATCTTCCCAGACCGCAGTCCACCAGATCAGTGGAGTGGTCTGGGGTTACTCTTAGCTCTGGCCCAACACCAGCGTCTGGCATATCCTTCCTGTGTGGTCCAGCCCCGTGTCCCTCCTCATACATTCACACACACCCACACCCACACCTAATCCTCCTCACCCTCTGATTCTGCCTCAGTGGGCTCCGGGTGCTCCAGCTGAGCAAGAAGAAGGTCAGCACGGCGCTCCAGGTCCGAGCCAGGCATGTTGAGCTGCACGTAGGCCACCAGCTGCTTGAGGCATGGAAAGTCTGGGGGCTGACAGAAATCCTCAGAGTACTGGTCCAGCCAGGTGCCCAGAATGGAGGAGATGGCACTGGGGGTAGGCGGGCAAGCAGCACAGTCAGAGGCCTGGTCTTCCCTTCTACGCTGCCCTCCCACAGCACCCCTGTGGAGGGCTGGGCCCCTGTGCCTGTCCCTGCCTTACAGAGTCCAGCCCCATGCTGCTTCCCAACCCTACTCTGGCTGTCCTGGCAGTGGAAGGCCTGGTCACTGAGCAGGGAGCTAGCAGAGAGCCTCAATTCCAGGAAGCTCTTGGTCAATGGTCTGACCAACTCTTCCCTAACTGAGGGAAGGCTGACATACTTCCCTGTCTGTCTCCCCAGCCCCCTCCCACTGGAAAGTAACTCCACAAGGGAAGACGGGGTTGTGTCTGCTTGTTCACTGCAGGGTGCTGGCACACAGTAGGTGCTCCATGAATATATGATGGATGAGAAAATAAATGGAGCCTGTCCTTGCCTCAGCCTTCCCAGGGCACTCGTGGCACCTAAACGTGCAGCTTGTGGGCCAGCCTGCTGTCTTATGCTTTGTGTGCATGTTTGGGTCTCTTCTTCCCACTGCCGCTATTCTCCCAAAGGGCAGGGGCACAGCCATCCAGCCCTACATGCAACCGAGTACCACGACTGAGGTTCATGAGATTTGGGAGCAGGTGGCTCATCGTGCCTCCTGTTCTAGGGTCTGGGATTGGAGAGCAGAGCAGGGATGGGGCCGTTGTGGGGATGGTTCCTCTCAGGATCTGAGCCTCCAGCCTCCCTCTGCTCCCCACGACAGCCAGGGCTCCATTCACAGCTCTCTTTGACTGCTTTCCTCCTGCAGGGGAAGCCCCCAGAATTCATTCCTCTAAGGGGAATCCTAAGATGTGTGGCACCCAGGGTTCTGCCCAGCCCTCCCACAGACCCCCTATTCTACTGTGGAGACAGAGATCCCTCTCCTTCTAGACCCAAAATCCACTTACTTTTTCAGTTGGTCCTCGGGTCCGCCGTCCTCATCAGAATATGGGAGGATGCATCCGTATCTAGAGGAGGCCGTGAGGGCATCACATCTACCGTACCTGCTTATGATGTCTAGTGTTACTGTCTGACTCCCCGACTAGAATGGAAGCCCAGGAGGGCAGGGATTTTGGTCTGCATAATATATATTTGTCGAATGAATGAAACCAACCAGCACTTTCCCTGCTATCAGAGTGGGCCTCGGGCCTCTTTGCCAGCCCCAAGGGTCCCTGCTGTGGCTACACCAAGGACAGGGACCCACTAGATAGAATCTCAAACCTCCTTCACAAATGGGAAAATAGGTTTGCCCAAGGCCATGGGGTTGTGAGGGTGCGATAGAGAGCTTCTTTGCGAGGGAGAAGAAAATAAGAAACGTGAACGACCCCAGCCTCTCCAGCAGCCTTTTCCACAGATCCAGGTTCTGAGTGAGCTCTTTCCACGGCTTATCCCATTTAGTCCCTACAATCACCTGAGGAGGCTGGTCCTCTTACCCAATTTTCAGTGAGCAAACAGAGATGAAATGGCATTCCCAAGACACACAGCTAGTAGGTGGCAGAGTAGTCACTGTGCCAGGGTGCTCACCTTTTGAACAGCAGGTCCAGAACCTGCTGGGTGGTGGCGAAGGCTCGGTAGGTGCACAGGAAGATGGTGACGTAGGAGAGGTCACTGCCCTGGAAGGCAGGCACCAGGTGCTCCACCAGCTTTTCCAATGTGCCTGCCTTGACTGCCCGCACCTTGCAGGTCTCATACAGGTTCAGGGCTGACTCATTTTCATACTAGGGGTGGGACAAAGGAGGGACATAGTCAGCGGCAGCACCATGAACCACCAGGAAGGTCGAGGACTACAGCTGAGACCAGGAACTCCTAGGCCCTCAGTGACTTATGTCAAGAGGTGGGACATAGGTGCCTCCAGCCAAAAAAGGTGCTTGGCTCTCAAGGTAGAATTTGAGGTGGGGGAATGATGGAAATATTAGTGCTTTCAAGTCATTTCATTAGCTGAGTAATCAGCACTTCCCTGTAATTAGAGCCTGTTAAGAGCATTATCCCAGGGAGTCCTCACAAAGCATCCCATTATAGAGATGAGAAAACAGAGGCTTGGGGATGTTAAGTGGCTGCTCAAGGCCACTTGGTCAGAGCCCAGAGCTGTGCAATGTTAGCGCTGTGTGATGTTCCCTCTCTGCTGCGTGAGGCCTGGCTGGCTCCTGACACGGAGGGGAAGGGTCTAGGGCAACGGCGGCCCTCCCCAGTTTGAAGGCAGTGCACAGAGTGAACACACACCCATGAGACCCCTTTGGATTGCAAAGCCAGATACTTCTTCTTCTTTCTTTTAGATTAAAGGGAGTTTGAGGATCTGAGGCTATGGTGATTCCAGATCCTACAAAGGGATAAATGCATGGAGAGTCCAGGGTGGGAGAAAGACCCCGGCAGGGCTAAGGACATGAAAAGACAACTCAGGGGAGAAAATCCAAAAGGCTGCTAAACAAATGAAAGGTAGCTCAACTTCCGAGCGGGGTGATTGGAAATCAAAGCAACACTGTGATTCCACTGGCCACCCTTACACCAGGTTGGCAAAAATTAAAGAGTGAGAACACCTGGGGCCAGGAGGGCTACATGGATGCATCCACCGTCGTAGACTGCTGGTGGCCATGTAACTGCTCTAGCTGTTTTGGAAAGTAGTCTGGCTCTAGATTATATTATATTTTTAAATATACATATGGACCAGTCCCTGGAAAAGGGCATCATGCTTGGTAAAGTAAAGGGCTAGGGAAAAAGAGGAAGACCCTCAACGCGATGGATTGAGCCAGTGGCGGCAACAATGGGCTCAAGCATAACAATGATTATGAGGATGACGCAGGATCGGGCAATGTTTTGTTCTGCTGTACACAGGGTCACTCTGAGTCAGAACTGACTTGACAGCATCTAACAACAACAACAATCCTTCAACCCAAGAGTCCTGGTCCTGGGAGTCTATCCTGTGCAGGGAAATCAGTATATTAGGACTATATATTCAGCACTGCTGAAATGGCAACAGAAAGGAATCAGGTCCGGGTCCCACAGCAGTGAAATGCTGAATCACTGTGAGAACCAGTCTCTCTTCTGGAATATTCTGCAGCCAAGTCAGGCCACAGCTCCTGATCTAGAGGGGTCATGGTGACATGTTCCATGAGATTGTAAGTGGCAGAGAAGCATACATCATGGCATGAGCCCCTGCCCTTTCTAGGCATACACAAGCCTACTAAGCATGACCTGTAAGGCCTGCGAAAGGTGTGGAAGGACGGTCAAGCAGAATGCTGCAAGGGATACCTGTGGCTGGGGAGTTACGACACTAAAAACAGTAGCAAAATGCAAAAATACTCATGGCCTAACATGAAACGAAAACAGAATAAAAATGTTTTTCTAACGTTGCTATGTTAAAAGTGACTTTGCACCTGGCCAAACCTGAGGCTGGTTGGTGGGCATGGGGGACGAGGGAAGGGCTGGTGGCCAGATCCCTTTAGGAGTGACTGTGGGCCATTCAAGAGGGAAAGCCCAGGGAGGAAGCCTGGGGGAATCACCGGGACAGTGTCTGGGCCCTAGGCCATCTCGGGCCATCTGGGGGGCCCTGGGTGTGGACTCTGCAGTGCCCGCACTCACCCCGAGCCAGCGCTGGCCTTTGTTGGCGGCATGGTGCACTGGCCCCTTGCGCAGGGAGATGGTGTAAATGACCCCGTTGACCAGCTCCTCACCAATCTCCTGCGTGGAGCTCTGCAAAGACAATGCCCGGCAGCCGGGCCAAGAGGCATTAAGACTTTGCCACAGGGACACATCCCCACACAAACTTCTGTACCCCAGATCAGGCGCACATGGGTGTCCAGCCTGGGAAGAAATGAGCCAACAGCTTGATAGCTGAGAATTAACATCTGGGCAGACCAGCGTTGCCCCCAGCACCTGCCCCTTCCCACCCTACCAGTTAAGATCCAGCCATTTCACAGATGGGTATGTGGAGGCTGAGAGACCAGCAACCTGTCCAAGATCATGCTGCCAAGAGTAAATGGTGAAGCTGGGATCCCAAGGCCCTGATATAGTCAACTGCATCCAGCAGGCTGTGGCCCCACAGAGAAGGCGCCTCCCCATGACCAGAGGGCCCACAGCCATCCTCACACTTGCTTCCACATCTGCCCAGCCTCGAGGGCAAAGGGCTGACGCAGCAAGAGAGGGCAGCTCCTCCTAGTCACCCAACCTAGCCCTGAAGTCAGCAGCACGGGTCTGGAGCAGGTGTAGGGTGTCCCCGATGACCATATCCGACGCCACTTCCTTCCCCTTCTGCTCATTCATGCCCTGTGCCCGCTTGGGCAACAGAGGAGTTCCCATTTTCCTGCTGTCATCATGTGCACAGGGCAGGGTATGAAACGTCACAGTACTGAGGTCCACGCTGAAGGCTGGAAGTTCCAAGGAACCGCAAAATCATGGGGCCTTGACAGGAACAGCAAAGAAAGGGGAGTCCTCCAGCTATTCTCCAGACCCCTCGGCCAAAAGGAAAGGCCCTTGTTCTAGCAGGCAGCGATTCTTCCTGCCGGGCAGACTGGCCCAGGGGCTGCGCTGTCAAGCCCTGTCTTAGTCCATGTAGCCATGGTCATCCTGGGCAATACTGCCCCCCTCCCACTACTCTGTCCAGGGAAGAGGAGAGCTCACAGCTGGGAGGAGGGGTTTTTGGGTACAGGGAGAAAGATACTGACCCCTGAGAGCTGCAGGGGGGAACTGGGAAGTGCTAGGCCGGCAAAGGGTCATCAGTGGCATAGTCAATACCAACAGCTAGGATGGGGGCTGAGCCCCCCAACACATGGTGAGTAAG
This sequence comes from Dugong dugon, assembly GCA_030035585.1. Lineage (NCBI taxonomy): Eukaryota > Metazoa > Chordata > Mammalia > Sirenia > Dugongidae > Dugong > Dugong dugon. The sequence continues at coordinate 77,809,006 of CM057471.1, forward strand.
GAGCTCAGAAAAAGTCCGGGTGAAAGTGTGGACTCGGCATGTGACCCACTAGCCCTCAGCATAAGCTGGGCCTTCTGGGTGGGGACTCAGGAACCTAGTGTTCTGTGGGTTGTACCCCCTGACATCAGCACAGCTGGGGTCAGAGATCGGAGGTCTGGCCTTCTTGCCCCCTTCCCACCCCTCAGGGCGGCCGGGAACCTTCCTCCAGAAGTCATTTCCTCTGACACAAGGCCACCCTCCCACTCTGGGCTTCTTACCAACAGGAAAGCTGCTGAAATAACACTCAGTTCCTGACCCTCTGCCTCCTCCGGAGAGAGAACCAGCCCCGTTTCTTGGAAGTTAGTGGGGAAACCACAGGCAACACCCCACACACTTACACATGCCTCGCAACCCACACTTGGTGGAGGTCCAGCCCTTCCACCGAGGATGGGAAATTCCTGCTTTTGAAGCAGAAAAACCAAAACAGATGCTTGCTTTCTTTTTCCTGCCTCACATATGCCACCTCTGACTAGAAAATCATCCCTCAGGGAGACAGGCTTCTGAGGCCTTGGTGACATCTGGAGGCTGCTGTCCACCCTCCAGACCAGGCCTCAACTGCCCCAATATCTCCTCCAGGATTGGAGGTGGCCTCCTGTAAAGGCTGAAGGGTCTCTGCCCTCTGTTCCAGGGCTTTTAGCCCCATCTGGCCCAGCTGGAAGGTCCTTCGGTGGCACAAACAGTTTGTGCTCGACTACTAACCAAAAGGTTGGCAGTTTGAACCCACCCAGCACTGCCAAGGAAGAAAGGCCTGGCAATCTGCTTCAGTAAAGATTAAAGCCAAGAAAACGCTATGGAGCAGTTCTACTCTAACACATGGGGTTGCTGTGAGTCAGGATCGACTTGATGGCAAGGGGTTTGTTCGTTTGTTTTGGCCCGGCTAGGAGTCAGGCAATATCCCATCAGCAGTTTGTGGGACCCACATACCAAAGGGCACCTGCACTTGACCCCTCAGGAGCCCAACACAGCGCCTGGCTCCCAGCAGGGCCCCACTGATGCCACCAAATGGAAGTGTTTCCTGGGCCCGGCTGCACAGGCCAACCCATAGGAGGGGCTGGGGCCCGTGGCCTCAGCCATCCCAGAGCAGGTCTAAGTAGCGGCTTGTCAGGGAGCCATGGCCCTCAGCTTGCAGCTGAGCAGTTGGCCTGGCCCTGCACAGCTGCCATGTGATCCCCATTCCTCCCCACTGCTGTGGCCCCCTCTGCCAGCCTGGTGGGGGGCAGGGAGGAACTCTGAGAACCACACATGCCTGGGACGGGAAAGCCTGGATGGGCGTCACCACCCCGTCTTGCAGATGAGCTGCTCCCGGCTGTGTGGAGCTAACCCTGTCCTCTCTGCTTCCTTTATGTAACAGCAGCAACAGCAACAGCAACAAAAACAGACCGTGACGGCAATGCTGAGCGCAGGCACCACTGAAACCGTCTCATGGAGAGGTGACAGAGGCGTGGGGCTCTGAAGCCAAGTGGTCCCGGGCCCCATGAGCAGGAAGTGGCATCCTGAGGCATCTATCCCCTCCTGCTGTCAATCACCTTCCAGGAACAGAGAAGGAGCAGCCAACAGCCTTGGCTTCTGCACCCAGGACCCTCTGGGATGGGACAGATGGGGCCCTGGTGCCTGCAGGCAACCCCAGGCCACTGGGCCACCCTCTCTGTTAGTGGACAGCGAGCAGGCCCAGGACCAGGCAGCCTATCTAGGTAATGTCAGGCCCTCCAGGGACGCTCTGGTAGTGCTGGGGGCGTGCAGGGGAAGAGCAGGGTGGCCTAGTAAACAGCTGATGCGGAGAAAATGCCTTCCCACTGAGGGGGCACCCACAGCAGCTACTGCTCTGAGCTGACTGTTGGGAAAAGAATGTCACATGGTTGGCTGTGTTCTCAAGGGACAGATCCTCCTGTCCCACTCCCAGCAGGCACCTGCTGATGTCCCCAGCGCCCTGGGACGCAGTCAGCAGCTGTGTCTCTGAACACAATGCCTTGCCTTCCACACTTTGGTCAAGGAAAGTGTGGGGTCTGGTCCCCCCAAGGCCCTGATGAGGAGGGGCCAGCAGCATGGACACCTGGGGTGACTCCACACACTGCTGTCCCTTGGAGCACAGCTGGAGCCTGAGGATAAGGAGGGGAAATAGGGCCCAGGTGGTATCTGGTTAGCGTGTCACCAGATCAGCCTTCTCACAGTGACAAGCCAGCAGGCAGGCTGTGTCTCTGGCCGACAGAGGGAGGAAGCTACAGGCCAAGCCCAGATCCCCTCAAAGTAGAACAATAGTGGCCAGCAGGGGCCTGATCCCACCCCTTATATCAGGACAGGCCTGCGGCAACCTACTGGGCCTCTCCTCAGCCTTGCCATCTCCCCAGGAGGAGCCCCATGCAGGGCCTCCAGAGCACAAACTCCTCTGGCTGAGGCTAGCTTATCCTAAGGAGACCTGGCCAAGAGCTGGAGCAGAGGGAGGGAGAAGGCGAGCCTACCCCAAAGTCTCCTCCTCATCTCACCCGCCCAGGGCCACAGGTGCAGAGGCTGGTCCCCTCAGGTGGGCGGGCAGGAGTCAAATCACAGAGCCTCTGTATGCATGCCATCACCAGCTCAGGAACCTCGCCACAGCCACTGGCCAGCTTCCCAGGTCCACTGAGTCACCCAGAGGTCACCCTGCAGCCCTCACCCGGCCACCGTCAGCACCCACCAGCACCCTGCAGCTCTGAACACACGAGGCCCCTCCCAGGGCCCACCAGCCCTCATGGAGGGGCTCTCCAGAGCCCCTCAGCCTTGGCCCCAGTGAGCGTATCTGTGAAACGGGGAAAGCACCAGCAGCTCTCTAAGAGGGCGACCGTGAGAGGTCAAGAGACAACCTGTGCAGCTTGCCCAGCTTGGCATCCGGCACTCAGCACACAGCTCACAAAAGCGCTCAGTAAGTGGGACCTGATGATGTCACTGTCGTCGTAGTCTGTGACACCTGGGCCGCAGCGCCCAGGAGCAGAGAACAAATCCTGAGTGGGAAACCTGCCTGGAACCTGCCAGGAGGCTCCAGAAGCCTGGAAGAGTGCCATTAGGGAGGGAAGGCGGGTCTTCCTACAGCACTGTGGGTGGGCAGCAAGCCAGCAGCTTTCTGACCTTTTAATAGCTTTTTGCTCGAACGCAGAAGCCAAAACATGAAACAAATTGGAGAGAACGGCTCACCATCTACGGAATCCCAGACTCCCAGAGCAGAGTTTGGACCCTACGAATGTCATGCAAACTCCCCATTTTACAGAGGCAGAAATGGAGGCCCAGGGGTCAAGTAGAGCTTATCCAAGCTGAGGCGGGAATCCAGGACTTCTCAAGCCCCCACAAGGGAGTGAGAATGGTCCTTGGTGTGCAGTAGGTGTCCAGAGAATGGTCCTTGATGTCCAGCCCCAGGGAGATGCACTGCACCCTGAGCCTGAAGGCACAGCCAGGACCCCAGAAGGAAGAGCAGCCTTGTACAGAGGCAGATCACACTCCTGGTCCCCAGACACCAAGGCCCACAGAGGTTCTCAAGCAGGAGCTACACAAGGTGCTTGGTTACCAGGCAGCCAGTGAGCTTGATGACCCCAGAAACTAGAGGTGGGCGACCAGCTTGGTTGAGCTCCGAAAGAGGCCAACCATCTCCCAAAGAACCCTCCCCCCAGCTTGAGTCCAGCTACTTGCCACTTCAGCATTTAAAGAGAATAAAAAAAGCGTGGCTCAAGTCGGGGAGGAGAGACATCAGACCCCTCTCCACCACCTGCCCTGTCCTTTCATGACCAGCTCCTGGCTGTCAGGCAAGCAGGACACCAGGCTTGGGAAGGGGCATGGCTGATGATGCCTGAGGAGGAGGGCAGCCAGGTCCCGAGATGGTCTAGAAGAGACCGGCTGAGGGCCTGGACCAATCACCAACACCGCCAAACACAGCATCCAGCACATGCTAAGCACTTCCTGGGTACTAGGCCCTTCGTACACTCATTGCATTTAATCCCCCCAACACCCTACCTGACTGATGAGGAAATGACTGGTTGTGGAACTTGCCCACGTCACGGAGCCAGAAGTGGCAGACAGGCCAGGGATTTGAACCCAGGCCTGTGACTCCCATGTCCTTTGGGACATGCCCAGGTCTGGCTCTTGCTTGGTTTTCTATGGGTAGCTGCCAGGGGCTCCCAGGAACGGCTGTAAGAACCAGGCCTGGGAAGCACTGTGCTGACTGGACCAGGCAGTGTGCCCTACCCAGGCCACGTCAGGTGCTCCTAACTGGGTGCTCCAGAGGCTCAGGCCTGACACTCCTCTGACCAATGCTGACAAAGGTGTCAAACGCCAGGGCCACACTGGCACCCAGTCAGAAAGCAGAACTGTGGCAGCCATGGCCTGTTGGGCTCTGACTCCATGCCAGGCACTGTGTGGACTGCTTGTCTCATCAGTGCTCCCCAGAATCCTAAAAGGAGGAACCAACATCATATCCATTTTACAAATGAGGAGACTGAGGCTTGGAGAGCTGGAGCAGGTCTAGCGCCAAGCCAGCATTCTAGTGCGGCAGCTCCCTTCCCTCTAGAGCCCAAGCTCTTGACCACCATACCTGACAATGCCTCTTGGTTCAAGAGGACGACATGCTTCTAGACGTGCCTGCAGGAAAGGCTATGCAAGCACCAAATGGCTCCTATAGTGGAGAGAAAGTGCCAGCGCAACACCCACAGCCAATAACTCTTCAAGCCCAGTCCCTCGCTCCCTGTCCTGCTGTGCCCACCATGCAACCTTCTGGATCCCACCCCACTTGGCAACTCCTGCACTAGGCCCCAGGTCTCAACTTCCATCCCTTCTGAATTGGACGGCGAGGAGTTGCTTCACTGGGCCTGTGTGTCCGGGAACATGGTGTTTCTGGACCTGCAGGGCTGGAGCCTGACCTGGAACAGGGTAGCCACACCACACAGAGCCACACCGTGGGAGCTGTCTGGGCAGCCAGCCAGCCAGCAGCCCCTGGGAGCCAGACCTCCAACAGCTGGGTGCAGCCTCCTGAAACTGCCCCACTTGCTCCTTTGGTGCCTGCCGAGGACCAGTGCGGAATCAGCCCTGAACCCCTCTCCCCAGCACGAGGCCAGGCTGAGGGGAGGCAAGGGGCTCCTAGAGCGGAGGCTGGAAACAGCCAACCTCCAGCCTGAGGCTCGGCTCCCGGCCCTGCTGCCGAGCAGTCCAGCATCTCCCAGTGCTGCCCCTGCCACCCACCCCTGTCCCAGGGCCACCCTGAGCCTCCTGGGGAACATCCCAACATGTCTAAATGTTCCCCACCTAAAGGCTCCTGGACTGTCATCCACCAACAAGGACCCAGCACCAACCAGCCTGGCTGGCTCCCTCTTCTCCAGGGATCCCAGAGGAGGGAAGCAAAAGAGGCACCAGAGACAGTGCCCGCCTGAACATGACAGTCCCTAAGCTCCTGGAGGCTGTGCCTTTGGAGTCAGCCAAGAGGCCCTCCTCGCAGATTACAAAATAAATGACATGGTATAAAACTTACAAACATGTGCACAGGCACGTTGCTCAGGCCACCTCTCTCGGGCCTCCAGTGTCAAAGGTGCTACTAATGGGCTCCGGGGGTTAAACTGAAGACCAGCAGACAGCAAGGCCAAGAGAGTACAACCAGGAAGGAGGCCAGGGCGGGGCATCTCCATCCTGAAGACCGGAAGCCCTCCTCATCCATTCCTCCTACAGCTGCACTCTGGTCTTCAGTAACTGCCTGGGTTGGAATCCCACTTCTGCCACTTACTAGCTCAGTGATTTTTTGTGCAACCTAATTAACCTGTAGTGCCTCAGCTGTTTCATCTGTTAAATGGGCTATTCAGAGTATTGACCTCAAAACGACACAATGCATGCAAACTGCTTAGGACAGGGCATCCCATGAGGGCAGGGTCATATTAGCTATTGTTTTAAACCTCTGGGGTCTAGCTTCCTCCTGGAAGCTCTCCCCAGTGCCTTCTAGGCCAAACCCCTCTGGCCTTCCTCTGGACTATAAACATCCCTACCCTTGCCCAACTTCTGGGGCTTATGGGCTGCCTGGGTCTGGTCCTGTTTTCCCACAGCTGCCTGGTCCTGCCCATGCATTTACAATTCCCTTGACAGCGAGCTCAGCCCTATCCCTCTCCGATGATGCCCGCAGGCTCTGCTCACAGCAGGCCCCAGTGAAGAACACTGCCAGTGTCCGAATCCTGGCTACATCACTGCTTGCCATATATGCCTTTAGGTCAGGGACTTGGCCTCTCTGACCCTTGATTTGCTATAAAGTAGTTTGGCACCCACTCTGTAGGGCTGGCTAAGGGACAGAATGAGCTGATTGTGCCTGCAGCCAGTAGGTGCTACAGATTCGAAAACACCTCTCATCTGGCTAAGGTAGGGGCCGATCTGGACACAGAGACATGGACCTCCATGACCTCTAGAAAACCCATAACCGCCAAGCCCAAGCTGGGTCCCACTTGGTTAGAATGGAGATGACGAGTGGATGCCCAGATGTGTGACAACACCTGGCAGCCCAGACAGGGAAGGACTGGGCGGAGGCTTGGTAGGGAAATAGGGATGGGGTAGGGAAGGCAGACAGAGCCTGGTGGTTTCCTAGAGGGGACAGGGACCACAAGCAGTGCTGCTCAGCTCTGGCTTGATACAGCAGCCAGGAAATCAGCCCCAGGATGGGGGGAGGGGGTTGCTGGCTGGAGGAATAGGTACTTCCCCGCTCCTCCCCTCGGCCCATAGTAAACGGTCATTGTGTTTGGTTTCTGGCAGTGGCCTTCTCTCCTGCTGGGACCCTGGCTTTCCTGCCCCAGCCAGAAGCATCCCCTTTGATTTCTAAACAGCGGCCACGGCTTGGATCCCAGCACTGAGGACAGATGAGGGAGAGCGGCACAAGAGAGACAGAAGGCAGATCCCTGGGCAAGGAAGGAGCTCAGACCTGCCTCTCTCTCAGGTTCCTCAGGGTGCAGACAGACAGAAAGACAAAGAGAGAAGACAGGAAAGCAGCCGAGTCCCACCCACTATGGCTAGGAACCTGCTGGGCCCGTGTGAGTTCAGGCCAGACGCTCCCTGTACACATTACCTCCGAGCAGCTGCCAGACGTAATGAAAGCCAGATGAGCACCGGGCTGGTGTCAGGCTTTCCGCCCCACTCTCCCGAGGGGCCTGCTCCATCCAGCTGCCAATGAAGGCCGGAACTCTGGATAAATGAGGGACAGGAACATGCCTGACCCTGCCACCTGCCAAGCTCAGGAGGAAAGGGTCTCCCAGCCCTGGGTCCACCCTCTAAGAGCCCTGGATGCTTCCTGTCCAAGAGCCCCCTACCTCCTACCCACTCCCCAAGCTGGGGAGGGTAACACGCTTTATCCTTCCGCAAATATGCATCCAGGCCCTGTTCAGGCACTAGAGATACACAAAGGCACAAGACCCAGGCTCTTGGGAGGCTGACAATCACGGCTATTACAATGCATTATGGCCTACAGTGATGAAGGAGCTAGGGACCACCAAGGAGCCCTAAACAGCACAGGGGCCAGGAACCTCACTGTTAAGGCTTGGTCCAGACAGAGCCTAGACTTGCTCTGAACCCCCGGCCCACGGGTGGCCTCAGTCAGCCTTCTGTCCAGGTCCCATGCAAGGCGGGTGAGAGGCACTGCCCTGCATTTTGCTGCCTCTGCTGCATGGGAGCCAGGAGCGATTCAGGCAGGAGGTGGGGGGCACCTCCATGTGACCCGGCCGGCCATCCGCTGGATCCCCCGGCCCAGGGCTCACCATAAACAAGAGTCACGGGTCCTCCCCCAGTTAACCCCGCCCCCATCCATGACAGGCACAAACACACTCCCTCTTGCCTGGATCCTCCCACATCCTTAGAAATTCAGGGTGTCGGCACATTTTCTAATCAAACAGAAATGAGTCACCCCCTTGGCCCAAGAGGATCTCATCACTCCACAGCCTGGACACCTGGCCACACATTTTGGAGTTCTGCACCTCCCCCCACCCCGCTCCCCCAGGCCAGGGCCCAGCAACCCTGATGTCTCCCTGGTCATCAGATCTCCACGTTGGCCCCAAAAGGGGCTGTTTGGAAGGCCCGTAGGCTCCCAACCGCCTCTCAGGATTCTAGGGTATTGCCGCCCTAACCACTGTCTGCTACCAGGAAGCCTGAGAGTGCCGGGTGCTGGCCCCTCGCTGGCAAGGAAGGTGAAATAGGATGAAGCCCATGCAGTCGGGAAGTTCACAGGCAGTGCTGGGGCCACAGACATAAACAGTGACAGCACAGCGGGAAAAGGTCTATTTCAGTGATGCAGGAGCTCCGGTAGGCATGCCTGAGCTGGTGAGAGCATGCCCTGGTATGGTATTGAGGAGGAGGCATGAAAATCCAGCTCTGGCCCCTAAACTGATGGACTGGGGTACTGGCAGCCCCATGCCCACTCTGCTGTCTTGGGGATTGAGCAAGGAAGTGGATTTCTGCGGAAGGACCCTCAATTCACCTACATTGAAGAGGAGTGACCTGCTAAGGAGGAACCCCCCTCCGCTCCTAGCCCGCGTCAGCCTCGCTCTGCTAGTGGGTCAGTCTGCTCCGGACGCGCCCCCCATCGGGGCTGGCTTCGGGCCCGCCCTGGCTCACCCACCTCCAGGCGCGGCAGATCCGGGTCAAGATGCGTGAAGCTGTGCAGCACCACCGAGCAGCTGTCGGGGACATCCAACTCCAGGCGCACGGCGTCCCACACACTACGGCTCCGCCGGGAGCCCGGAAACAGCGGCTCGGCGCTGCCCGCAGGCCCGGCCGCCTCGGCCCACATGCGCTGCACTATGGACGGGTCGCAGCGGCGCGGGCGGCCAGCCGCGGCGCAGGGCCAGAGGCGGCGCGAGCGCTGGGGGCCAGCCCGGCGCGCGGCGGGGGCGAGAGCGCGGGCCGCGCGACTCGGCGCTGCCTGAGCTCTGGGCCGGCGGCCCCGCCCCCGCTGATGTCAGGCCGGAGGCGGGGACCGACCGGGGGCGGGGCCGAAGGTGCGGAGGGGCGGGGCCCCGGAGAAGGGAGGTCGGAGCCGAGGGGCAGTGCCGGGAGGAAAGGGGGGGCCAGAGAAGAGTGTGAGAGAGTGTGAGAGAGTGTGAGAGAGTGTGAGAGTGAGAGAGAGAGAGAGTGAGAGTGAGAGAGAGAGAGAGAGAGAGAGAGAGAGAGAGAGAGTGTGTGTGTGTGTGTGTGTGTGTGTGTGTGTGTGTGTGTGTGTGTGTGCGCGCGCGCGCGCGTGCTTGTCTGTGTGTGTACATGTAGGCTGTATAGGTGTGAGTTGTGTACGTGTTGATGTATGATGAATCCGAAGCTAAAGCCAGGCCCGGAATTCCAGTTCAGCCCTTCCCTGTAGCCCTGGACAAGTTGCTTAACTTCTCTGAGCCTCAGTTTCCTAATCTGGAAAATATGTATAATGGAAATCACTTCCTTAAAGAGTTGTTGAGAGGATCACATTAGGTTACCAACGTAAGGCAGGGTGCCGGGGGCTGGCCAGTACTGGTAAGTACTGGAATGGTGTCCACGTGCTGGATGTACATGTACATTTGGAAGTCCTGAGTGTTGTGTTGTGTGCTAGGTGCTAGGCTAAGGCTGGGAGGGGGAGTGTACTGTGCTTCCCCTGTCAGGACCTTTCCCGGCACTATCTCCTTCCAGCACTACAGCTAACCGTGAGAAGTTGATATAGGCAGAAAGGAGGCAGAGGAAGAGCAGTCAGAGGTGGGGGAGAACTCGAAATGGAGTTACCAGGGTTGGGGCCTACAGAAATTCAAAAAGGAGGGAGGTGCCTTTCAGCTAAATTACAGATTGGCTCATAAAATAAAGAATATTACCAGTGAGTACTATGCACCTTCAAAAAATAATCTGTATGAGACCAAATGGTCAACAATCACTCTAAAACAAAGATGAAAGGGTAAGGGGACAGGGGAAAAAAAAAAGAGGGAAGGATCAAAAGTGACAAATGCCAGGCAGAGCACCTGGCCACTGGCCTGGTCAGCTAGAGCCACTGGCAACCTTGGTGCCCACTGTCTCAGGAGAGGTCAGGGTGGAAGTGGGGCTGCTGAGGTATGGAGAGGTAGTGGGGTTAGGGAGCCTCAGCCACTTTTTCCAGAAGGCAGAGAGGAAAGGAAAAGGGAGCCTGGGGGTTAATAGCAGGGTCAAGAGAGGCATTTTAAAGACATTCGTAGAATGGATGAGTAAACATCTACACCTAACTCACTGCTGAGGCCTGCCCTAGCCTTGGCCCTTAGTCCTCACAGAGGTCAGCATTGCTGTTAGCAGCCCTGGCAATGCCACCAGTCTCCCTACAATCAGTCCCATACCCACCGGGCCTCAATTTCTCTATCTGTAAAATGAGGGGGCAGGACCAGACCACACATTCCACAGGCATATCCTGCATCCCTATTATGTGCCCGTGCCAAACCTCAGATGTCTATGGACAGTGGGGCCCCAGAAAGTTACATCCACTGGACACCCACCTGGGCAGCTTGAGCACATGCCGGGCGGTTTCCTGTCTGGGCACAAGGCAAAGCCTTGACAAAAACAGGCGGGAAACAATTGGGTAGTTTATATTAAGAGCATTAAAAATGTTCACACCCTCTGACTGGGTAATCCCACTCTTAGGAATTCATCATAAGGAAACCGTCAGAGCTGTGGATGGAGATTTCTAGACAAGAATGTTTACGGAAGCACTGATTACACTGCCAAACCAAATCAACTCAAAAGTGCCCACCATGGACTGAGTAATGAAATAAATCAAGGGACTCTGCCATACAAACCATAGGAGAAACAGACTCTTTCACTATACAGGACAATGCTTCAGCTATGAATGGGACATAGCATACGCATAAGATTAGAAGGATCTACCTCACAAAAGTAACGGTGGTTCTTTCTGGGCGGGGGTAAGTATTTTTTCTTTTTACTTCTCTGAATTTTCTAAAATAAATATTTTTAGAATCAGAAACATATAATAAATGCAGGCATTCCTGAGGGTGAGATGGGTGGATTTGGTTTGGGGTGGAGGTCCCTGGGATGACTTCATTCCCTGCCACCTGGGAGGGTAAGGTGGGTGGCAGCTCATTCAGAGGAAAAAGTCCTCAAAGGACAACAAAGGGGCGACCCAGACACTGACCCTCTGGTTCCAAGCTTCCCCTCCCACCCATTCTTCCAGGGCCAAGCTCAGTGCCTCTGGGAATTTGGAACATGCTGAGTGAATCGGGCAGCTGCCTGCCCCTCTTTGTCTCTATATCTCTTTCTCAGACGGAAGAACCTGAGAAGCAAGGCTGTACCCATTTTACAGCCAGAAAAGGGGCCCATGAGGCCAAGTGACTCATAAGAGTACACAGGAATGTATCCCATATCACCACCACTCTGGTTCAAGGGTGCACGGGGGTGGAGGGGGGGAGAGCCTGGGAAGGGGCAGGACAGTGGGGGCATTAACCATCACTACCCCTCCCCAAACACCACTGGCCTGGCTGCATCCCATCTGACTGCTTGGACAACATCTACATGGGGAGAGGTCCCATCAATTACTTAACCAGTCTCTCTGGTTGGTGTCTGTTTTTACAAAATCCCCCTCCCTGCCTTGTTCACCTCCCCTTTGGGGCTCCCCCACCCCTGCCTAGCCGCACACACCCACACACTGGGGCCCTAGCTCCCAGAGTGGCAGTGTAGCATGGAGGGCAAGCTCTGGCATCGAAATACCTGGGCTTGAATCCCAGCTCCACCCGCTTCTTACTCTGTGACCCCCAGGCAAGCTATCTCACCTCTGAGTCACAGTTTTCTCCTTTGTAAAATGAGAATAATAATGAGAACTAATGAGATGACACTGATGAAGCACCTTACACAGGACATGGTGCCTGGAGCCTCGAGATCAGGCAGGCAGGTGATACAGCCTCAAGGCCGTTAGCAACAGGGGCTAGATTTCCTGGGCACCTCGTGGGTGCAAGTCACTCTCCAAAGTCTTCGTGTCCCTTACCTCAAATTCTCCCCCGAGCTATGCCATCACTGTGGAAGAGCACAGTGCCACCCAGGCCAGAAACTGAGCTTGAGTACAGTCAGGCCTCTACATAGAACTACCAGTTTGGGGGAGATCCAGGGGACAGAGGAATACGTGAAACATACCATGAGGATGCAATCAGCACGTCTCAGACTGTGGTAATCCCTACAGGACAAACCACCCAGTTTCTCCATCAAATTATCAGGGGGAAAAGCAACGGGAAAACTATAGATTAAAAGAAAAGTAAGAGACATCAACTGAATGCAATGTGTGGGCTTTGGATCGTGATTTGAACAAGCCAGCTGTTCAAAAAACAACTAAGAGATAACACCAAGTGCTTGCCCCTACCCTCCTCTTTCCGCCATCTTTCCGTGCCGCTATAATGGTGAGCATGAACATCCTGGCCTACACTCTCAAGAGCATCAGTAATGCTGAGAAGACGGGCAAATGCCTGGTTCTTATCAGGTCGTGCTCCAAAGTCATCGTTCGGTTTCTAACCTGGGTGATGAAGCATGGTTACATGGGCGAATTCGAAATCGATGATCGCAGAGCTGGGAAGGTTGTTGTGAAACTCACAGGAGTGATCAGCCCTGAGTTAAGGGGCAACTCAAAGATCTAGAAAACTGGCAGAAAAATCTGCTCCTGTCCCGTCAATTTGGTTTCATGGTACTGACGACCTCAGCTGGCATCACGGACCACGAGGAAGCAAGATGAAAACACACAAGAGGGAAAATTCTGAGACTCTTTTTCCAGGGATGTAATACATATGTACAAATAAAATGCCTCAATGACAGGGAAGAAAAAAAGACTAAGAAGCAACTGGGACTATATAAACACTACTGGATATTTGATGATATCACACATTATTTTTTAAGTGGGATAATGGTATTGTAGTTACTATTAGAGTTTACATATTGAGCTATTTATGGATGGAATGATACCCCTGGGATCTGCGTAAACATTACCTGCTGGGAGAGGGTGGGCACTAGGGGTGGTAAGAGGTGAAAAAAGTGACCTGTGCTGATGATCATTAAGTCTGGGGATGCACCATAGCGGTTCATTATGCCATTTTCTTTACTTTTGCGTGTATTTGGAATTTTCCATAACGATAGCTTAAAAAAAAAAAAAAAAAAGGACAGTTTGAGACTCACCCTCCAACACCCCTGAGGCTCCTAGCAGCCTTTGAGGGAGGGTCAGAAACTCCAAACCAGGAGCCAGGGCAGTAATGCCTGGTCAGCTTCACCACTTCCTCATGCTGTCGGGTTCCTGGCTCCAAGCCCACAGTGGTCACTCATAGCACCCTTATGACCAAAGGGGCTGGGAGCTTTGCTTTGGGGGCGCAGGCAGTGGGCAGCTGGGAAACTGAGTCCTTCTGCCTGGACTAGCTGTCAGAGGAGGCTGGGGGGCTGGAGGTTGGAGGCAGCCTCACTAAAAGGGCAAGTCTGAAGATTAAGGCCAGTGATAACCCTTGCCCTTGGAGGGCCTGCTGGGAGGAACAAAGGAAACAATTCTTTGGAAAGCTCCAGAAAGCATAAAGCACTATATGAAGTGGGGGATTCTTACCAAGTGTTGTCTTTCCCTTCCTTCTTCATCCTACTCACATCTTACCCCCACCCACTCAGCCTTCCCAGGCCCCCCGCATCTCCTGGGGAGTGCATCTCCCCTTCCTCAGGGATCACAATAAGCCACCAAGAACAACTGTACAGAAAATCCCACACATGAGCTGTTCATTGCTAACAAACTGCAAATGGATGGCCGGGGACAAGAACCGGGCCAAAGCTAACCCACGTATGCGTTGTGTTTGGCTTGCAAAGTGTTTTCGTATTCTTGAGCCAACAGTAAAAGGTCAAGTGACTTCATATAAAAATCTACATTTCCGGCTTCTTCGGTAAATTCCGATAACCTGGCCACCCTGACTCTCAGGGTGTCTCCCTCGGTGGCCTTGGCCAAACCCAGGTTGGAAGAGGTGATTGCCAAGGTGTGTTATAGCCTGGACATTGTCTTCTGCCCAGTGCTGGGTCCGGGCTGATGTGCACCTGGCGGACATTGTCCAAGCTGCACCCAGCCCCATTCCCATCAGGGCCCTGGGCTACGTCTTGATTTAAATGTTCATTCAAACAGCATTTATGAATCACCTGTTGTGTACCTGACAAAGGGGTGAGAAGCAGGTGGGAAGCATGGACCAGGGAGAAGGGATGGCATGGGCAGAGGCCCAGAGTGGGGACAGCATGGAGAGAGTCTCACGTTGGGCACAATGAGAGAAGAGTCTGGAGGTGCTAGGTGGTACCACATCACATAGTTAGTCTTTTTTTGAGGGCACTGGGAGGCCACTGAAAGGTCAAAGATCCCTTTGGCTGGGGGACCAATGCTGGGACTGTGGCAAGGAAGAAAAAGGACCACAGTGGTTGGGCCTGAGCACGCCTTTTCCCTAAACTGGAGGTGGTTGTGCAGGGGCGCCTCTCGGAGCCAGGGAGGATGTAAACTGTAAGGTGCCCAGTGGGGTCTGTGCACACCCGTAAGCGTGTGCCCCGGCTAACAGGGGTGGCCACCAGTCAGCTCCAGCCTGGGAATGTGGACCCGCAGCCTGTGATGGCAGAGTCAGGTTCCCAGACGCAGGCCACGTCCCAGGGCACAACCTTTCACCTGTCCCTGGGCAGATGGAGGTCACCATCTGTCTCTGTTGTGGCCTATATTTAGAGCCCACGGAGAGGGTGTGGCCTGGCCCGGTTCCCCAGTCATTTCCTGACACCAGCATCACCATTCCTGGCCTGCCTAAGTCCTGGGCTGGCTTTCTGTGGGTGGGTGAGCACACACCTTGGCAGGAGGTGACACATTCTCTGTAGCTGGGTTCCAGAGAACCTTCAGGGGCCTCAATTTCCATGGTGGGTAGGGTAATTCCCATGGGCCGGAGACTGAGCTGAGAGCTGATCACATAGCATCCAGTACTCCAGGAGACCAATGGGCGCAGGGATGTGACATCATCATCCATCCCAAATCTCTGACCTCACAGGGCGTTACTGCCCCAGGGCAACCAGAACAAGATGCACGAAAGCCCGGAGCCAGGACTGAGGTCCAGATGGTTCGGGCTCAGCCGTGAACTCACTGTGGGGCCTTGCTGTCCACCCTGTAAGGGGTGCTCACGACCCCTGACTCTCAGGGTATAGTTGTGAAAGCTCTTAGAGGAGCAAACACGTGGTTCACATATCAGTGTGATCAATGCCATCCACAGAGTAGGAGCTGGGGCTGCTCTCACAACTGTCTCCCACTCCCAGGGTGCTCAGTGCCTGACACCCCCAGGGGTCACCCACACCCCCAAGGGCCACCAATTCAATATGTGACAGCCCAAGGTGGAGAGAAGAGAGGAAGAGAAGCAAAGAGAGACAAAACAAGACAGAAATGGCAACTGAGACTCTGAAACTGGGACGGAAACACAGAAAGTCACGGAGATAGAAATGGTAAGAAAGGGAAACAGTTGAAAGAGATAGAGACACAGGGTCTCGTCCGTTGCCGAGGCTGGGCTGGCAGCGGTGCAGGGTGCAGGCGGGAGAGCTGGACACACATGGCCCCTCTGTCCGTGGAAAGGAACGGACCAATGGCCTGGCGGGTCCCACAGTCTCAGCCCCAAGCCTGTCCCCAAGCCCTGGGGCCCTGACTGGGAGGCAGCCAGCAGAGTCCCACATCTGTGCTTGGCAGGAGATATCAGCCCTACCTGAAAGCTCCCATCATGGCCTGGGGGTCCACAGCTCAGGGACCCCTGGCTCTTCCCCTTGTCTCCCCTCCCCTGCTGGGTGATCAGCAGAGCTCCTCTTAAGCATTTGGGAAAGTGCTGGCTGAAAACCATCACAGCTGTGTGGGGTGTGGGAGCACCCAGCCCCGGGCAGGCCGTGCTTTTCTGTAGGTTTGGAAAACCATCTCGTTAGATGGTTCTAGATTCAGGTTCAAGTCCCTGTTCTGCCCTTTCCTAACCTCTTTCTCCATCAGTAAGATGGGGACAATACTAATACCACCACCTGGCTCTCAGAGTTCTCAATGAGAGCGAACGATAAAACAACACACAGAAGCCCTCTGTAATGGAAGAAGCACCATACAAACAGGAGCCCCTACAGCAGCCCACAGCCATCCCCCACCAACTAGCCCAAGCTGGAGGCAGGTAGAGAGACCAGCAGAGTGGGCACCCTCACCCCATCAGCACAGCAACCCTAACCTCCTCTCTCACACTGGAATGGGAGATGGAGCTGCCTGGGCGGCTGCCACCAAACTCCTTCAACCAGTTCTGTCAGGGAAGGAGGGGAGGGAAGTCAGCGGGAAACCAACTCCTGAGCCTTGGGCCCTGGCTCTGACCCACCCAGCCTCTCCTGGCAGAGGCACTGTTGCCCTGGAAACTCACCTCTGTTGCTGGGGCTGGCAAAGGTGCTGGCAAAGGTGCTGGGCTTCGGACAGCGGTGCGGCGGGCGATGGCCCATCGCCTGGCAGTCACCACCGAGACACAGGCAAAGAACACCCAGCCCTTCCTCCCCCTGGCCACAGCAGGCATGACACCAGCCAGGCCTGCTTCTCGGGCCATTGTGGGGCTGGAGGGGGTGGAGAACAAGGGTCCTCGGGAGGCCTTCTGCCAGGCTGCCCGTCCACCCCAGTTGAGTCGAGCACCCAAGTGCCTAGACCTGGTGTCACCCGCATGGCTGTCATACCTGCTCCTGTGATGGGCAGGGCCAGGAATTACCGCTCATACTAGGCCTTGGGCTAGCCAAAGACAGTAGACAGGTCTCTTTGCTGAGTTGGGCCGGTGACTCTAGCTCACGTCTGCTCCTCTTGGGATGGACCTGGTTCTCTCCTCCAATACCCCAAGACCCCATTCACCACCCCACCCCAGCCAGCCTGGGTGCCTAGAGATCACCCGCAGAGCCAGACACTCAGCACACAAAACACCAAGTGAGATCTAGTGGGCTCAGCCCCAGAATCCCTGATGCTGCGAGCCCAGCCTGGTTGAAGGGAGGAGAGCAGGAGACCCCGCTTACTCCAAGCCACCACCACATTCCGGAAGCCTTCCTTGCCCATCATAGCCCTTAGCTCCAGAAACACCTCAGAGCTCCTCTAGAGCTTGGCACCCAGACACAGGATTTCATTTTAAACTGGGGAAACAGACCCAGGGTTGCCGACTTTTTATTTCACCAAGGTAGATAAAAAATAAAAAAAAATCACCACTAACATTACCACCATTTCAGAAAAGGCACCAAAAGTAACTAGGAAAAGCATACCATCAGAAAAGAATTGTTAAATGAATACATACAGCTTTAAGAAAAACTCACTTCCTTGTCCACACACCCGTTTTACAAATAGAAAAACTGAGGCCCAGAGAGAGCAGGGACTTGCCAAGATCTTGCAGGGAGAATCCCAGCCTTGCATCCGTCCAGCAGCTCTGCAAGGCCCACAGACACTCCTGTCAGTTCAGAGCCCAGAGCCCAGAGCCCAGAGCCCAGAGCCCAGAGCCCAGAGCCCAGAGAGAAGTCAGAGCCGAGAGGCTAGCTTCCTTACCCTCCTGGGACTATGGTCAGGTGTCCGTCCTGACCCTGGCTGTGAGTAGAGGGCAGCAGGCTGGGTGTGCAGGACCTCAGAGTAGGCAGGGAGGAGAGGGGGATGGGCAGGGGCTTCGGAGCTGCCCCATAGGCACATCAGGCCCCTGGGCCCTGGCAGGGGTAGCCAGGACCCAGCATCTCGCCCTGACCCGGAGTCCCACCAGCGCCTGGTTGCTGCCCTTGCCCTGCCTTTCAGAGCATTTCACATCCTCTTCCGGTGGCTTTGTGGGGCACAGGGGACCCAGCTGAGCTGAGACCTGATTCCTATCCCTGCTCAGCGCTGCCTCCCTGTGGGACTTGCAAGTTCCTCCTCTCTCTGGGTCTCAGTTTCCTGATCTGCTATACCAGGAGAGGGGTGGGAGAGGTGTCCAGAGGTTTTGAAACTCGAATCCAAACCTTTGTCCCCTCAGTCCCCTGCTCCCTCCCCTGCTCCCTGGCCCCAACTCCCCAGCTCCAGCTTCACCCAGAGCTTTTGACCTTGAGCTCTCACCTAGTTGGCTTCTGTAGGACAGCGTCTTTCAAGGAAGAAAGGATTGCAGGGACAAGAGATAGGAAACCCCTGGGGTGGGGGTTCTCTAAGGGAGAGTGGGTAGGCTCTGTCTGCCAACATGGTACCAATCCAACATGGTACGAGAGACCTTGGGAACACCCATGGTGTCAGCCCAGAGAGCCCCAGCTGTACAGCCATCATTCCTGATGTCCCTCCTGCCAGCCATCCTGCTCCCCTTCTTCATTCAGCATATTTCCTGCTCTGTGCCAGGCTCTAAGTCCTGTTCCTCTGGGCGTCAGGCCTCATCTCTGGCCTCCTGCTGCACACTGATACTCAGCCCTGACCTCTGAGAAACAGCAGAGCAGATCAGCCAGCCCAGGGTTCAAATCCTGACTTCTCCGCTAACTTGGGGACCCTGGGCCAGTGACTTAGTGTCTCTGGCCTCAGTTTCCAACTCTAAAAGGCACAAGATGCTGAAGGATTCCACAAGAACTCAGTGCAGGCCTGGCTCAGGGATCACACTGAGCAGAACTGAATTCTGATTATCCCACTTGGTTGCCTGAGGATAGAGGTGCGATGGGGTGACATGCCTGTCCCAGTACCTGGCCTCTAATAAATGCTCAATAAATGTTGGTGCTATTGCCTCTGCCCGGGAGTACTGTGGCCTGACTTCACACACAAGAGCAAGCACAGAGATGGCAGTCTAGGGACTGTCCAGTGGCAGAGTGTGGTCTTGCAACCAGACCCCACGATGGTCCCCAAGAGAGGGGAGTGGTTGAGGGGGTCTGGCAGACACACCCTAGCCGCTGAGCTACTCCTTCCCCAAGGCTGGGCCCAGAGCTGGGATGGGTACAGCACTTTGTAAAGCCCACCAGCTCGGCCCTTACCCTCTGGGCACTCAATCTCATGGGGAGAGCAGCCCTATGTGGACACTCAGGCAGGATCTGAGTGAGACAGGTGGCAGCAGTCAGTAGAGCTCCAGGGAGGGAGACAACCCAGGGGTGGCTGGGGTGGCCGCAACCTCAGCCTGTAACCTGGAGTGGCTGGGATGTCCACAACCTCAGCCTCTCACCCCTGCATGGCCAACTGCCTGGCCATACGACTATGGTCACTGCTGTGATGCAGTTTAGTTTGGCTGCCCTGTGCCTTTGACAGTGACCTCTCTCAAGCCTTTGGGGGCATTAGATGAACTGGAGGAGGAGGGGAGCCCCGGTATCCTGCTCTGCAAGGTGGGACGGCAGGCCCAGTCTCCAGCCTGTTGTAGCTGTGGAAGAAGGGCCCATTGGGTGATGGATGGTAAGCCTTCCCTACAGCATGCCCACGAGAAGGGGTGGGGTCTGGGGTGGGGGAGACAGTTTAAAGAGGCCCTAGGCGGAAGTGCTTAACTGTGAGGAGCAGAGGAGTGGGAGGGTACCAAAGGGAGCAGGCTGCTCCGTGGGGGGAGGGGTGTGTGTGTGTTAAAGTCTTTGATTCAGAAAACATTTATTGAGTGTCTCCAGGGTACCAGGCCCCGTGCAAGGCCCCACCTCTCCCCGCCACAGCTCATAATTGCCAAACTGCCTCCCCCAGCCCCAGCCTCCAGCTAGGCTCAACGAGTTAAGATCCTTGGTACCTCAGGCACAGGTCAGTCTACCCCCGGGGGTCCAACCCCAGGTCTACTCCTTCTGAGCCCTTCCAAGCCAGCCAGAGCTGCCCCAGGCGGCGGGCGGTGTGGTTACCAAGAAGGCCACGGGCCTGAGTCACAGCCCGGAGGTAGGCGAACCACCAGCCAGCCACAGCTCAGAAATGCGGAACCCTCAGGGAGGCGGGGAGGGTGGGAGAGGAGGAGTGCACGCCCCCTCCCACCCACGCAAGGCCCGCCCATCCACGTGGTCCCCACGGCCCGCCCCGCCCCGCCCCCCAGCGTGAGGGAGAGCAGAAGCGCCTTTGTTCCCTGCCGGCCTGTGTCACCACATGATGCACCACATCTCTGTCACCGCCTGGAACGTGGACCGGCCACAAAGAACTAGGGCTTTGGGGGCTGGGAGCATCCGCCCTGGGGACCGCGGCTGCGTACTAGGGCAGTTCAGCCACCTTCTGGGGCTGGGTCTATTCAAGACTGGACAGAGCACAAACATTTCTTGTGCACTGATTGTGCGTGGAGCTCTGTGAGCGCTAACAACAGCCGTCCCCACGCTTCGCCCAGAAAACTGAGGTCACGTGACTTGTCAGTGGTTCCCACGATGCTCTGCCTGCCACCCCAGATGGCTCTGAAATAAGCCACCTGGCCAGCCACGCACAGGCTCAGGTGTAGAAGAATCCTGCTCACAGATACACGTGTGTGCGTATATATGCACCCATGCTCCCCAGCACTTTGAGGGGCAGAGAGGGACACGTGGGGGCCTGCTGCATCTCACCTCTGGAGCCCCTGCTGTGCAGGGGAGGCAGGGGGGTTCTCACTTCTCCCAGGCTCCCGGTCCTTGGGGGACAAGCTCTGGCTGGGTGCAAGACACATTGTTTATAAACACCGTGTGGCTGTCGCTAGGAGCTGACTCTGAGCCAGATTGGTGACTCAGTTTCAAAGCTGTTTACTCAGCAGACATCCTGTCCAGGAAGCAGATAGGAAAGACCATGGCCCCCCGCTTTCATTCCTCTTTCCCACAGCCTCCTGACTCAGTGGTCCTACGGGGGACAGGAGGGGGCAGCTCAGGTCTCTTCCCCCTGTTTCTGGGAACCTGAGGCCCACCATTAAGTCATTCGACAGAGTCACTGCCAGCCTTCTGTGCACCAGCTCTGCACCAGGGATGGTAACACAACAGCGCACAAGACAGAGCCAGTCCGGAACTAGGCGTACTGCACATTGGCCCACAGAGCTGGGGAAAAGGCATAGATCTGGGGAGCATCCCCATCTGGCAGCCCCTCCCTCCTCAGCTCTGACTGTGAGACTACCAGGGACCGGGGCTCGGCAGACACAGCCACTCTGCAGCCCATAGGCGGGCACTTGCCCACAATTAGAAGCCTTGGGGACTGGACCAAACCCCACATACACAACAGAGCCCAGCCCAACCCTCCCTTTAGAATTCCGTGGCGGGGACAAAGCACTCATCCACGCAGCAACTGGGAGGCAGATGAAGCCACAGTAGTTATCTCTGTTGTAATACTGAAAAAATCGAGGCCCAGAGAGGGAAAATGCCTGACCCGAGGTCACAGAGTGGTCATTTCTGAGGCCAGTTGTTCACCCAGGCCTATCTGGCCCTTAGGACACCTTGCTGTCCATTCTGCCCCAGGGATAAAGATCGTAAGTGAATTTGCTCCTCGTAGCAGAGGCAGGCTTGGTGCTGGGGGTCCCTGTTGCTGGGGTGGGTAGTCTGACCCCTCTAGGAGGCCCAGGCTTGGGACTATAACTTCTGTTTTCCCCAAATCTTTTTCCTCTCCCCCCTCCCCCCTCCCCCTCCCCCAACCATCCCAACCCGATGCTTATGCCAGAGTTAATTACACACTGACGTTTCTACCATTCCCTGATGTAACAGTGTGGATATCATTTGATCTTCACGATGAATGAGGGAGGTTTTGCAGGGAGCTAGGGGACAGAAGTAGGAGACAGCACCAAACTTGAACAAGCCACACAGCAGAGTGGGGCTTCCAACCCTGCTCAGCTATGAGGCCAATGCTCCCAGCTGCTCCCCACAGGAGAGGCCCGTTCTACTCCAGGCTGGGAGACCCGGGACCCCTGGGAACGGTGGAGCCACAGGAAGCACCTGCTAAGGGCTGGGGAGGGTGGGTTGCCCTGGGGAGCTGCAGGGAGAAAGGCAAAGAAGGGCTGTGCTTATTTGGCAGCTGTGCTTATTTGGCTCCACTGGGTTACTGAGTTACTACCAAGTTACTACCAAGCCCCACCTCAGGTAGAACAGTAACTCAGCGGTCAGCTTCCCCTGTTGCTGATTCACTCACCACAGGGCTCCCCTGCGGCTCCTTTTACCAGCCCACTGAGTCACGCATGTTGCCAAGAAGCTGAAGAGCTGAGAACCCAAGAACCTGGGCCCTGCCCCAGCTGCTCCTGCAAGCTTTGTGCCCCAAGGGCACTAGGCAGCTCCCTCCTCCCATAACAGCAAGGAAGGCTCCTCCTTCTCCAGCCTGGGCCTGCCCTCCATGTCCGGCTCTGCAAGGAGCCCAATGTCCAACTGCAAGGATTAGAGCAGCAGCTACAAGCTGGGTGAAATTGGGCAAGTTACTGTCCCTCTGTGAGCCTCAGTTTTCTGGCACATAAATGGAGGTGCCTCAAAAAGGTAGTTCTGAGTGGGAAGCACTTAGGACAGGGCCTGGCATATGCTACATGTTCAAAAAATGTGACCCCAAAGTACCCTTGGACACTCTGTGGTGAAGAACCAGTGGTTTTCGTTTTTAGTTCCCAATTCAGGGCAGACAGAGACTTTTGTAAAATGCATCAAAATGTCGCAGCAAAAATGTTGTATTGGAAAAGGCTGTGTTACATATACCTTTACAACAATAAAAAGAAAAAAATGTTGCAGCAATGTCAAATTGCCATAAACATTTCTAAACAATTTCCATTTCTCTACTTACGTTGCCGAGGTCAGTAACAAACTTTGCAGCCTATACTGTCCACAGACCACAGAGAGGCCCTGGGCACAAATGCAGCACTCCTACATGCAGCCCATGCCAACTGACCAAGCACCTGTTGTGTACTAGGCACTGTCCAAGTGCTGGCGATACAGGGAACCAGAGAAAAATCACCTTCTGACCCTGGCGTATATAATACTTGTTTGAAGGTGAGAATGCAGTGGAAGAAAATAACAGAGGAGGGTAGGATGGCCCGTCCGAGGGGGGTGTGCTGCAATGTGAAATAGGATGGGAAAGTAGAGACAGTGACATGCAGGTGAAGGCTCAAAGGAGGAACATTAATAAAACCAGTGGTCTACCATCTACTGTGGGATGGTTTCATGTCCCCGCCACCCCCCACCACCCCACAACCCAGTTAGGCTCGAAGCTCCCTAAGGGCAGCAGCCACGTTGTCCTGCTCATCCCTCCACACCCAAGTGCCCAGAACAATGCCCGGCATGTAGTAAGTTCTCATAGCTGCTGCTGGGGAGATGGATGAATATACACCTGCATGCACACACGGGCACACGTGTGCACATAGGGGCACACACATGCACACACACAGCATCAGACGAATGACACTGTGGTTCAGAGGAAAGGGCACTGGTGTTCTAGGCCGAGCGTCCCCTCCCTCTTTTTAAAATTGGAGGAGTGGGGAGTTTGAAGGTAAGCTCCTTGAGAGCAGGGACTCTATTCCTTGATGTACTGATGCCTAGTACAGTACCTGGCACATAGTGGGCACTCAATAAATACTGGAATGAACAAATGAACTCCAGATGATTCTTCCAGCTTCAAAGTTCCTGGACTCTAAGACATTCAGGGAGTTCAGGGTCACCAAGAAAGCTTCCCAGAGGAGGCGGGAAGACCAGTGAGGAGCCCAAGGGATGGCAAGGCTGTCTCTGCCAACCTGCCCTCCATTAAAGTGCTGTCCAAGGAGCATGGCTGGGAATCAAGTTGGGAAGTGAGCCCAGGCAGGAAGAAGTCAGGAGGGAGCCAGGCTTTCTGGGAAGCAGGAGCCCTTTTTTCTCAAAAGCAGAAGCCTGAAGGTTCCCAGAAGCCTGCACTGACTGGGCACGGCAGGGTGGGGGTGGTCAGTTCAGCTCTGGCTCAACCTGGGGTGTTTTCCCTTCCTAAATTCCTGACCCAATAAAAATTCTCTGGAAATGGGTCTCTCTGCTCATAAGGTAAGTAGAGGTTGCTGAGGCTCCAGTGTGGTTTGACTTGGGCTAAGAAGCCCCTCCCCAAAGCACAGGCCAGGGCTTGGTGAGGCTGGGGGAGAGGGGCTAAGCCTACAGTCAGTCCCCTGTGCCCAGCAGGCTCTGGGCACCCAGAGCTCTGGGACTAGGGGAGTCAGGACAAATGGGCCCTTGTGGTGCAGGAGGCTGCCCGTCGTGCCAGGAACACTGCGTCCCCGGTGCCGCCGCCGGCCTGCCGTCCGCCTGAGGGGGCCGGGGGCCTGGGAAGCAGGGCTGCCCTTTCAAAGAGGGATTTCCTGAGCTGCCCTGGCCTCTGGAAAGGGCCCGTGGCTCCAGCTGGCTGCCAGGAGGTGGTGGGGCTGGTGCCCGCTGCTTTCTTTCCCACAGTCCTTCTCTGGCAAGCGGGGGAGGCAATGCCTTGGGTTTCCAGAGCCCTGGGACTGAGTGATGGTTTCAGAGACACTGCCTTTGTCCTTCCCTCCTGCCACTCACTGTCACTCTGCCAACCCCCTGGGCTTTGGCTCTTTCCTTGGTTTCTGCTATATACAGAAGTCAAGGCTCAAGGATCTCTCCTCTCTGCCTGCACCTGCTCATACATGGATGCCTGAAAAGGCAACAGCAACCTGCTGGGGACCCTCTAAGAACAAATAGAGGTCTCCATGCCACTACCAGGGCAACAGAGTGACTACATGTGCCAGACACTGTGCTAAGCCCTTTACAACCACCACAACCTGTGAGGAGGTTATGGTTATCGACCCACTTAGCAGATGAGAAAACTGACACTCAGAGGTGGAGGGGCTAGGCCTCCTCACGGCCAAGGCTTAGGCACGGTGATTTGAGAAGAGTAAGATGCATACACATACACATGTGCACACATGTGCACGCATGCACGCATAAAGGCACACACAGAGGCACACACCTCACACACGTGCTCTCCCTCCCCCAGGCATTAGTAGCATGTCTCCACACACAGCCCCATGTGCCCTTTCACTGGGCTGGCTCAGCCACAGTTGTGCACATGTACACCGGTGGTCGCACGATGTCCACATGTTCACGTATTTGCTCAAACGTGCACAAGGTCACCCACAGATAGGGAGAGGCCCCTGACAGGTGCACACAGGACCTTGTGCTCAGGTACCAGCAGAGACACAGCCTCACCCCTGCAGGCCCAGAAGCCCCAAGTGTACCTCCCACCGGCCAGTCTGTCAAATGCTCAAGGCCATCCTGTGGCTCAGATCCAGGAAGCGTGTTCCCTCATGGCCTGCATGCCCAACCTGCACCTGCCTGCGCCTGCCCGCGCCTGCTTCATGCCTGCTCCCAGCTGGCTCTTGCGAGGAGGAGGAGGAGGCACACGCTCTGCTCGGGGATTTCCTGGCTCCAAGCTGCTAGGAAGGGAAACTCCTCTCAAAATCCTGCAGCTTCCCAAGTGTCTGCTGAGATTGGGAAGGGGGGGCAGATGGCAGTGCAGCCAACAGCCTGTCAACATTGGGCACTACTTGCCTGCACACTCTTCCTGTCCCCCAAGCCCAGTCCCCGCTCCCTGGCCACCCAGGACCTCAGGCTTACTCTGAACTGCAACTGGAGCAAATGTGGATCAAAAGGGCAATCCCAGGTGACTTCCTGGTCAGGGCATCCTGTCTGGAGGGAAGAGGAGCTGGAACCTTGTCCTCAAGAAGGAAGGAGATCCTAGTGGGGCTCACCACGTGACCTAGGCAACTGACTCTACTTCTCTGAGCCCTAGTTTCCTCACCTGGAGAAACTGTGGATTCAACCCAGAGCCCAGAAGACAGGACCTTCCAGCCTTGCACCCAGCTCCCCACGGGCATTACCACCACCACCTTCACAACTGGTAGCCATAATGACCATCTGCCTTCCGTGGTGGGAACAGACATTTCCCCACATCTTCTCAGAACGTGCTTGTGCGAAGCACCCTGCCAGGTGGTTTCAGAACACTTCACACACCTTTACCCCCAGTGAGTCCACAGATGAGGCAAATGTGGCCACAGGAGTCAAGTAACCTACCTGTCTGGGTCCCAACAATCCAGGGTTTCTACCCAGGCACCAGACTGCTTTCTCCCACTTGGCCTCTAGACACCCAACCTCCCCAGTGTTGCTGTCACCACCTCCTGGCCTTTTGGCCAAAAGCCCCTCCCAGCCAGGGCCCAGGTCCCCTGGGGAGATGATGGGACATGATGGGGGCTGGGCTTTCCCCTCTCTCTCTGGCCATAGCCCAGCCAGGTGGTGATGGGGTGGGAGCAAGAATCCCAAAGGAGCAGATTCACCCAGGTGGTGGCAGCCCCAAGGGTTGTCCCTCCCACATATTCTCACCTTCCCATTTTTGAGCTGGATAGTAACAATTAAAGGCCCTGATGCCCACCCAACCCACTTCCCAGTCTCCCAGGACAGACATTCTGGGATCAGGATGAAGTCCCCGGAGGGACAGAGGTGGGATGAGGAAGTTCTAGGACTCAGGGCCACTCACTGGCCCAGGGTCCTTTTTTGTTTGTTTACTGTTGTAGTTTAAGTGAAAGTTTACATTTCAGGTTAGTCTCCCATACAAAAATTCACACATACGTTGTTATGCGACCCTAATTGCTCTCCCTATACTGTGACAGCACACTCCTCCTTTTCACCCCTGATTTCCCGGTGTCCATTCAACCAGCTCCTTCCCATTTCACCTCTGGACAGAAGCTGCCCGTTTAGTCTCATGTATCTACTTGAGCCAAAAAGCAGTCTTCACGAGTAGCATTTTGTGTCCAGGGTCCTTTTGTCTCAACTGGACAGGCCCACCCCCCTACCCCTGCCCAGTACACACAGGTCAGGTGGCCACACCTGGAAACTCAGGTGGAGTTCAGAAAAGAGGCCCTGTGCCCTCCCGCAGAGGAACCAATTCTGGATACCAACCCAGAGAGGGGAGAACCCAGGATGCCTTCTCACCCCAAGGTGGATCCCGCTCCCTCCGATCCTGTTTGGGAGGACTGGGGCAGCCTCAATTCTA
Source organism: Dugong dugon (assembly GCA_030035585.1). Taxonomy (NCBI): domain Eukaryota; kingdom Metazoa; phylum Chordata; class Mammalia; order Sirenia; family Dugongidae; genus Dugong; species Dugong dugon. The sequence goes on from CM057471.1 coordinate 77,835,860, forward strand.
TTAATTACATACCCGGTGGGTAGGAAGAACAGGCCAAAGCCATCAGTGGAGTAGGGGGCGCTGGGCTCCCATCTCTGTTCCTTCCCGCTGCTCTGGCCTCCTGCCCCCTCCTCCCAGACTTAGGGGGCTGGGGCTGCAGCGATCCAGCCAGGGCCTCGCGCTCTCACCTCGTCCACCTGCACGCTCAGCGGGACATCCAGCATGAACACCGTCATGGGCAGCACCAGTCAGAGCCGGCAGGACACGCTCTCTCTGAGCGCCGCAACTCCCTGTCTGGCCCTAGACGCGGAGTCCTGCTCTGGGTGCTCCGGGGAAACTCGGGCGAGGGCCATTGTCTGCGCAGCCTTCGCCCCGCCCTCTCCTCCCACCACGCCTGAATGGCGGGCGGCTTGGCAGAGTCTCGGTTGCTGGCCTCCGCCCCCGTCCCCCCCCCCCCCCCAAATCGAACACAGCTGCTAGCAAGAGAGCACACGCTACGTGTCCGGTACAGGGCAGGGGACGCCATGGGAGCCTCCCCGCACTGCAGAGGTGGGCACTTCTCGCCGCCCCACCCCCAACTGACGGACAGGGCAACTGAGGTTCAAAGGGGGTGAGGATATGGACCAAGTGAATGTTCCAGGTCAGACTAGAATCCTGGCTCCCTGAGGGCACCTGTCTTAGTCATTAGTGCTGCTACAACAGAAATACCACAAGTGGATGGCTTTCATAAACAGAAATTTATTTTGTCACAATTTAGAAAGCCAGAAGTCCAAATTCATGGCAGCAGATCTAGGGGAAGGCTTTCTCTCTGTCAGTTCTGGCTCTGGAGGAAGGTCCTTGTCTCTTCAGCTTCTGCTTCCTGGTTCCCTGGAGATCTGCGTGTGTCTTGGCATCTGTCTTACCCCGACTCTCCTCTGCTCGTTTGTTTAATCTCTTTTATGTCTCAAAAGAGATCATCTCAAGACATACCCTACACTAATCCTGCCTCATTAACATACAAAGACAACCCATTCCCATACGGGATTATAACCACAGGTGTAGAGGTTAGGGATTACAACAGATATTTGGGGGGTACACGACTCAATCCATAACATTCCACCCTTTGGACCCCCAAATTCATATCCTTCCCACATACAAAACCCATTCACCCCATCACATCATCCCAAAGTCTTAAATCACCTCCAAGTCCAAAATCTGCTCTTCTGAATCATCAAAATCAAATATGGCTGAGACTTTAGGTGTAGTCCATCCCGGGGCAAAATTCCTCTTCATCTGTGAGCCTGGGAAACTAAAAATTATGTTTCCAAAGTACAATGGTGGAACAGGCACATCCATAATTCTACCAACAGTCTCTTGAAGGCAATCTAGGCTTTTACTATTAGGCACCTTTAAACTCTTCCAGCCTCTACCCATTACCCAATTCCAAAACCGCTTCCATATTTTAGGTATCAGAGAAGCACCCACTCTTCCAGTACCAAATTCTGTCTTAGTTATCTAGTGCTGTTATAACAAATACCACAAGTGGATGACTTTAACAAACAGAAACTTTTTCTTCTGTCCTAGTTTAGGATGCTAGAAGTCCAAATTCAAAGTGCCAGCTCTAGGGGAAGGCTTTCGCTCTCTCTCAGCTCTAGAGGAAAGTCCTTGTCTCTTCAGCTCCTGCTTCCTGGTTCCTTGGAGATCTCCACGTGTCTTGACATCTGTTTTACCCCATCTACACCTCTCTTGGAAACCCTGGTGGCGTAGTGGTTAAGTGCTACGGCTGCTAACCGAAAGGTCTGCAGTTGGAATCCACCAGGCTCTCCTTGGAAACTCTATGGGGCAGTTCTACCCTGTCCTACAGGGCTGCTATGAGTCCTAATGGATTCAACAGCAATGGGTTTGTTTTTTTTTTTTTTTTTTTAATGCTTCTCTCATTTGCATGTTTATCTCTTTTATATCTCAAAAGAGACTGACTCAAGACACACCCTACACTAATCCTGCCTCATTAACATGACAACAACAAACCATTCCCGAATGGGATTATAACCACAGGCACAGAAGTTAGGAATTACAACACATATTTTGGGGGGACACAATTCAATCCATAATAGCACCCAAAAACCCCTTGTGGGGAAAGCAGTCACCAGGAGTCCTACCCTTCACTGCCCTAAACAGAGAAAACTTCTGAGGGCAGCTGGGCCTCACACCCGTCCCCTGGTCCAGGGCCACCAGGCAACCTGGATCCCTCCCGTCCTCTTGCTCTCATTCCACTGTATCACCTTCTCCTGTGGTCAAGGGGTTCCCTCCCCTTGCTGCTTCCTGGATGGGGGGCACCCCTCACTAAAGCAGCCTCTAAGGGAACCCACAGGGCCTGATTTCCTTAAATCCTCACAACGACCTGGAGGTGGGTATTTTCCTCAGGGTGGGGGAGCAGTAAGGCTCAGAGGGGTTTAGTGCCTATTGCAGGACGCTCAGTCATAAGCACCGAGCTGACTCAAACCCACATGTCCAAAGCCAGCACCCATAACCACGGCACCATCTGCCTCCACTTCAGTACCTGGGGCCTGAGGCTGAGATCAAAGCAGGCAGGTGGAGGTCTGAGGGCAGAGGCTGACCTGGTCCTGACCCCCTCACCCTCCTGCCCCAAGGCCCCAGTAGGTAGCAAAATTCACAGGTAATGTTTATGCACTGAATGGTGAATACACAGGCAGAGTGCTATATGGGAGGCCAACGAGAAGGGACTTGCCAAGGTGACACAGCTAGTCAATGTCACAGCTAACCCAGAACTGCAGTCCCTATTCTAGGGGCTCTACCCAGCCAGACCACACCCTGCACTGTCATCCTACCCCAGACCCAGGGCGTCGGCTCATGGCTGCAGGGTGCAGGGGGTATGAAGCACAAGGCTCACCACCCAAACGCTCCCACTCTGACTGTGCCAGGTCCACCCACTGCACCCTCTGACCCAGCATTCTCTGACAATTGGCTGACAACTGTCACTCAGGTATCCAGGAAACGGTCTCTGTTGCTAGGGGACTGCCCAGATGTAGGGTGGGGCAATGGGAGGGGGGAGGGAGGAGGAGCAGACTGGGGTTTCCTTCAGGAAGGATCCAGTGGTGGAGGCTGCTGGCCTGGCGCGGAGCAGAGAGAAGAGGAGAGGATCAGCCAGGAAGAGTGTGGGGGCGAACACAGCAGCTAAGGTCCACACACAGGCCTTTGGAAAGCCCCCTCTCCAGAGCCTTCCTACAGGCAAGTATTTTGGGGACCCTGCAGTTGCCAGGCAACTGCTCTGGTTGCCATGGGAACTCTCCTGTCTTCTGGGGCTTGTCATTTTTTAGGGGATGGCGCAATGCTTCCCGCGCCCTTTCTCTCCACCCCTCACTCTGGCTTGGCCGCCCTAGGACCTGTCCTGGGAAGGGGCATCAAGGTTCCATGCACCCCTACCCGAGGCCTCCCAGCCCTGGCCCTAAGGGCTCCATCCCCTCCATTCCCTGTCTCAGGCTGTGGGAAGCAAGAAGAATATTTGAGGCTCAAAAACCAAGAACTCCTGAGAAAGTGCAGAGACTAGAGCCCAAGGCCTTCACTGGAGCAGGGAGAGGATGAAAGGGGCTCATTATCTCTGTTTATGTCTCCACTCCGCACCGTTAACCACCACCTTAGGGCCTCCCAGCCCAGCCCAGTCCAGCCTGCCCTGCCTGTTGGAAGTCCACTGTAGTTGGAAGGAATTCAGTCCCAGCACCTGAGACTGGCCCCTCCCAGGCTTGTCTGCACACAAGGATGTGCCCCCACCAGCCCTGCCATTAACTAACTGTGGGGGTCACTTCTCCTCGGCTTCTCCACCTATAGAGGATGGTTGCCAGCACCAGACATCTCCACAAGCAGAGGGACAAAGGCCTGTGAGCAGCCTGGGAGGACTCTGCAGAGAAGGGGTCCGTGGCTGAAGTGGCCATGGTGACCTGCCCCAACCACGCCACTGATGGCAGACCTGCCATTGAAACCAGGTCCCTTCTCCCAGTCCAGTCCTCTTACCAGACCTGCTGCCCCTCCCACACCCCTGCTTCTAGCCTTCCCCTCAGACCAAGATGCTCAGCATAGGGCTGGGCTCAGAGGCCCTGGATAAATACCTGCTGTGTGAACCAATCAAGGAACTGGCTGTCAAGGACCACCTCAGCGGTGGTTCCAGCAGCTCCACGGGAAGGGGCCTTGTGGGGTTCAGAAGAGCCCAGGGAACGACAGTAAGAACAGCCTCCTTCCATGGGCCATCTCACTGATGTCTCACGTGAGCCCACTCCATGGCAAGGGACCTGGGGCCTGCTCCCCAGCCCCAGATTGCCCTGAGGAAGACAAAGAGGAACCCTACCAAGTGCAGTGATGGTGGGACTCAGGCATCACTAACTACCCTCTCTGGGCAAGGTCCCTTTGCAGGCGGGACCCTCATGTCATGTCCTGCACAGACAGCCCCCATCCCTACACTGCCTCCCGCGCACCCCCTAGACCTGCACACACAGGCTGCCCTGTAGTAATAGGAGAGTTATATTGAAACCAGTAGTTTCATAACTGAAAGAGCCTCTTGAAATCACCATGAAGGGCCCTCTCGGTTTCCAAGTGCAGAATGCAATACGCACCTCTGACCTTGAGGGTCTGGCACCACCTGCCTTCCCACTCTCTGCTGCCATCTCCTCTGCCTTCCTGCTGTCCCTCTGACACCTCGCTACTCAGGATATGCTCCTCTTCCTCATTCAGGTCACCTCCTACAGGAGGCCTCTTGGCTTCCAGTGCAAAGTCGCCACCATGGAACCCTCAAGACTATGGCCCTTAGACAGCCTTCAAATTTGGAACTGAAATCATTCCCAGAGATCACATGATAGCCATACAACAGACAGGCCTACAAAATGAACAATAACACCAGTGAGGAATGTACACCTCGGAACAATCAGCTATACAAAGCCTGAAGGGCAGCATGTGCCCAAAAGCAAAGTTCAGAAGGAAGGTAGGGGCAGGAAAGCTGGGCAAATGGACATGAGGAACCCAGGAGGAAGGGAGGAGAGTGCTGACACATTCAGGGATTTGCAACCAATGTCACGGAAAAAGGTGTTAATAAATGGTTGGCTGGGAAGCTAATTTGTTCTGTAAACTTTCACCTAAACCGCAATAAAATGTTTAAAAAAAAAGTCGTGAGTTACTATCACATGGCCCCACCCTGTTTTTATTTTCTACCCATTGTGTATTACCCCTGAAATGACTGTACTACTGGTCTGTTTACAGTTGAGAATTGTCTCCTGGCAACTAGAAGGTGAAACCCTTGTCTTCTCCACCACTGCTCCATGCACTGCCCCGGAGGTCTACACAGGAGGTAGCAGCACCACCTGCTGGTACTGCTGCCAGAAAGTGCCAAGCAAGGGAAGCAGGGCTGTTCTTGACTAGGTACCCCCAGACTCCACTCATTCCCCACAAGCCTTAGCTGAAAGTTGAGTTCCCTGAGACATCCTCAGATCCCAAGAGCATCCCCCCCTTACTCCCTATAGGTACCTGGGAACCTGGCCTTTGGGAGGAGAATCACCCCAATACTTCCCACTGGACAAAACCCCACTTCTACCACTCCAGCCAAGTGCACCCAACCCAATGTCCAGAAGTACCCTAGGAACCCAATGAGGGCAACTTCCTGGGGTAGTGAGGATGGAGTGCAGCTCAACAGGGGCTGCCCCCCCTCCCACCATCCCCATCTTTATCATCACACTCCATCCTCATATCCAGCCAGACTTCTGGAACACCTCCTTCCAGAATCTCTCTCTGTGTCCCTTGGCTATTCCCCAAATGAACTGTGCCCCAACTCCTCACAACTTTCTGGACTGTCCTTACTGCTTCCCCTGGCATGGCCTGGGGCAAAGGATATGTGTGCCAACTGAATGAATGAACGAATTCCCTCTTCTGTAACTTCTCCAGATTCAGATGTTCATAAAAATCAAGGGACAGAGGTACTGGGGGGGGAGGAAAATGGGGAGGGTGATGGCAGGTGAGGAGGGGAGCCCCCAAGGTAGCAGCTTGCTTCCAGGTGTTCCTGGAACCTATGAGCTGAGACAACCAACTACTGTGCTTCCATATTCTCAGCCACTGAAGCTCAGAGAGGGAAAGCCATTTGCCTGGGGCCACAGAGAAGCTTGTCAGGGTAGAGCTGGGCCTGAGCCTCCAGGCCTTCTAAGCAGCCTTGGCGGCCCACTAGGGGAGAGGTGGGGGGCTGCCCAGGTAGGATCACAGTAGCAGCCTGGGCTGGGTTGGCCTCCCCTAGGCTGCCCTGTATTACCTTTGGGCACCTCCCGCCAGATGGCCTAGACTGAGGGCTAAGCCAACATCTGAAGTGATAGAAAAGGCTCTCAGGGTTTCCTGGGATTTCCAGAAGGTAAAAACAAAAAAACTGTTGCTGTCGAGTCGATTCCGACTCATAGAGGCCCTGTAGGGCAGAGGAGAACTGCTCCATAGAGTTTCCAAGGGTGTAGTCTTTATGGAAGCAGACTGCCACATCTTTTCTCCCAAAGAGTGGCTGGTGGGTTTGAATTGCCAACCTTTCAGTTAGCAGCTGAGTGCTTTAACCACTGTGCTATCAGGGCTCCTCTTCCTGAAGCTAGAGCCTTGGAGAGTAGGGCTATAGCAGGAGAACATCACACTGTCTTGAGCTTCTTTGGTCAACTGAGCTGGGTAAGGGGCTGTCCCTAGAATGAGGAAACAGAGTTGGAGCAACCAGCCCCTCCCTCTTACGGGTTCTGTGACCCTGAATGAATTACAAGGGGTGACAAGCAGCATGCAGCACAACTCAAAACAGGGCTGGGATTGTACCACAATAAAATAAAAAATAACAAAACAGGACAGGGCCCTGGCAGTGTAATCTTGGCCAAGTTTCCCAGTCTGCACCATGAAAGGGCTAAAATTAAACGAAAATCAGATATCATCACCCTCTGGCATAAAACTCCCTAATGCCTTTCCATTATATTTAGAATCAGACCCAAGTGCCTCATCTTGGACTACCGTAGCCTCCACAATGGCTCCCAACAATCCTCATCTCCTGGTGTACACATCCTGTGTAATCCCCTTCCCTTGAGTGTGGACTGGACTTAGTGACTTGACTGTAAAGAACAGAATAGGGCAAAAGTGATGGGGTGTCACTTCCATGTGTGTGTATGTCTCTCTCTCTCAGATCCCTTGCTCTGGAGTAGCAGGCTGTGATGTATGAGCTGCTGGATGGACAGAGGCCCATGGGGCAAAAGACCAAGGGAGAGCCCCAGCCAACAGTCAGAGAGAAACTGAGATTCTCAGCCCAAAAGCTCACAAAGACTGAATCCTGCCAATAGCACATGAGTGAGTTTGGAAGTGGGTCCTCAGTTGGGACTGCAGCCCCAGCCTTAAGAGAGGCAGAGGCACTCAGCTAAGCTGTGCCCAGATTCCTGGTCCACAGGAACTGTGAGCTAATAATAAATGCTTGTTGTCGTGAGCCGCTAAGTTCTGGGGTAATGCTGTCACACAGCAGTGGATAACTAATACAGTCCACCAGCCTCCAAGATCTGGCATTACCCTCCTGCCTCCTTCCCGCCTCTCCTCCCAAGCTCGCTCCAGCCACACTGGCCACTTTTCTAGCCTCCTCTCTGGACAAATCCACTCTGTCTCTGAGTCTCTGTACCAGCTGTGCCTTCTCCCTGGTACACCGTTCTCAGACTTCTGCAGGGCTGGTCTCTCTTGTCATTCTGGCCACACATAAATGTCATCTCAGTGAGGCTTCTTGGGCTCCCTCCCCCAACCCTCCCTCTCAGCACCCTGCTTTATTTTCACAATAAGCACTTGCTATTTTTTTCCACATGTATATGCTTTCATGCCTTTGTCCATTACCCTTCCAGTCTTTGAGCTCCTACAGTGCAGGGAACACATCGGTCATTTTCAGCACCGCACCCAGAGCATACAGTACCTGGCACAGGGTGAGTGCCTGGGACATAGTTACTGAATGAATAAATGAGAGGCTCTCAGATGCCCTTCCCACCTCTTTCCAGCTCAGGTGGTGGAGATGGATGCTAGTAATAGGAAGTGCACGTCTGAGGAAAGGCGGCAGCCAGAATGACCTCTGAGTGACTCTCTCCTCGGTCTAGTTGCTCCAGCAAAACCCAGTGGGCGCCACTAGCAGAAGAGGCTGCCTGCCCCCTGGTGGCCAGCACTAGCACTGCAGTCCCAGACAGAAAAACCACAGAACACAACACACACCTTTGTTCCTATGCTGTCAAGGCAGCAGCTCTCCCCAGCCTCAGGGGGCAAAGGAGAGGGACCAAAAGCTTCCACAAGTGGTGCAAGGGATCTCAAAAGACTCCTTTTCTCCACTCTTTGCCTCCACTTGCCCTGGGGTGTCCAGTCCAGCCATGCGGTATCCTTGCCACACCAGGGCGATTTCAGCCCCACTTCCAAAGGAGGACTCCAAGGCTCCAGCAAGTACTTGTCTTGAATCTGGATGCCGGACTCATGGTTCAGCATTCTGCCATGCTCTGCCCTACCTCAAGTCCTCAGTCCCCAGAACCCCAAGCCTCTCTCTGCTTGGATGACATGCAGAGAGTAGAAATGGTTTTCCAAGGGTGGTGGAACACAGTAGGTCACCAATGGAGAACCAAGACCAGTGGACACTTCTAAGAGCCTGTGGAACTCTTGTGATCACTCACTCCAAGCACTCCAATTTATAGGGGGAGATACTGAGGCATTCTCTCCTGTAACCCCTCCATACTAAGGGTACTCATTCTAGTTCCAGGAACCCAGAGCAGTGGACTGCAGAGCCCCAGGCCCTGTCCTCTCAAGGTTGCCCTGGGGATGGCCCCTTGCCCAGTCAGACCCCTTGGGAACCTTGGGGATCCCATTACCTATCAGCCTGGTACCTCTCCCCGTCCCTATGCTATAAATCTGTGGGCATGTTGCAACTGCCACTGCCCCATGGCAGAGCTGCCTCCAACCTCTTTCTTCTTCCCCCTGTCACCTCCCTAGGGTGGGTTCCACCACCACGGTCTCCACCTGTGAAGTCAGCGTCTGTGCATGTGTGCACGGGCTTGCCTGTGCACGTGTGGGGATGCCGAGAGGAAACAGTCCCACGTTGCAAGGGGTGAGCAGAGGTCCTCCAGATCTCAGGGGCTGTCACTCCCAAGTCAAACCCCTTGGGAAACAGCTGAGTCCTGGCCTAGGAGACTGGAACTCTACATTATCCTTCTCTCTGCCAACATCGTGTGCCCTGGTTCAGTCCCTGCTTCTCTCTGGGCTTCAGTGTCCCAATTGTACAATAAGGGGTTGGACGTGGAACTGCATAAGGGCGCGCTCAACGAGCACCGGGCCAGGCCCCCAAACACTGGCTTGGATGTGGGCGTGAGGTTTGTGGTCCTCCCCCGACCCGGAGCGGCGGGAAGGGAGGCCCGGACCGGGAGGGGCACTCACCTGGCAATCTACCATCATCCTCAGCCTCGGCCGCTCATCGCCGGCCCCAGGGCGGAGCCCGGGGCTCTCAGCGGCCGCTCGCCTCGGCCCGCGCGCGGCGCAGGGGGGCGCGCGACTGTTGGGCTCATTGCTCGGCCTCCCGGCTCCGCCGGGCCCGAGGCTCAGCCGCCCTCCCCGCTGCCCTGGCCGCTGCTGCCGCCGCCGCCGCCGCCGCCAGCGCCGCTCCCATTGTCTGCGCAGCACCGCGCTACCGGCCTCTCGGCCCCGCGGCTCGGTTCTGCTGAGGCTCCGGGGTCTCGGGCTGGGGTGGGCGGGGAAAGCCGCGGCCCCGCCCCGGCCCCGCCCCAGCCCGTCTCGCAGGTGTGAGGGGCGGGCCCCGCGGGCGGTCTGCGGGCACCCACTGGCGCGCGGCCTCGCTAAAGCTTGCAGACCCGGGTGGACACCACGCGGGGCAACCAGGCCGCGTGTCCACGTCCAGGCGCGCACAAGAGGCATGCGCGCCCCCGCGGACAGCTCGTACACGTGAGCGCCGCCTCGCCGCGCGCTCGCCACGCACCAGCTGCTCCACTCGGCGGGTCCCACGAGTCCACCGCCGCCTGCTCTGTGTGCCCCCCGCCCCCACGTCCGACCCCGGGGCTACCCAGCTCTCAGCCAAGAGGGGCCATCAGGCGCTAGGCCGGGATATAGAGAGCCTGGAGACACGGAACCCACCGAATATCCCTCCCGCCGTCCTGGTCTTCTGATGCCACCTGCAGGGACCGGCGAGGGGACAGACAGGGTCAGGGGGACCTGGAGCAGGCAGTGGCCAGGGAGTCCAAGCAGGGGAGTAGGTCAGGTGGCCCTACCCCCCATCCTTCACCACCTTCCTCCTGTCCTTCCAGACTGGACTCAGGAGCCTATCCCTGTCAAAAGCCCCGGCTGGTGTATGAGGGGGCGGGAGCGAGCCCAGGAAGGAGAGGCAGGCAGGCTGGACCGGGCCGAGCGAGTATGGGATTAGTTACCGTTGTTAGGGAGCCCCCTCTAGGCACTCAGTGATTTCACCGCATTTTATAGATGAGCCACTGGCACCAGTATTGAAGGTCACACAGTTCTAAGGAACCAAGCCCAGCTTCCAACGAGGGTCGTTGCTCTTAACCATCACTAACATCTAAGCTGATCACCAGAGGCCTCCTCCTGTGTTGAGGGCTCTCCAGATCAGGCGGACTGCTGAGGTCCAAGCACTTCAGGTGCTGTCTTCTTCCCAGCTTTAATCCCAGTGCACCCTCATGAAGTCTGAGCAGCTGGTTCCATTTGCAGTTGAGGAAACTGAGGCTCCGAGAAGTCACAATACAAGCTTGTCTGTCATAGGCATATGTAGCCCAGCTGTGCGTTTGAACCCAGGTCAATCTGACCCCAAAGGCTGTACTCTGCACAAGAGCCCCAGCCTTGAAGGCAAGTCCAACAAAGCCTGGTTAGGCACCATCCGTGCCCTCTTGGAGCTTACAGCCTGGGGAGGGGTGGAGAGATGGACATAGGTACATTGTAAAGGAAGTACTAGGGGAACATAGAGGAAGAGCACTCACTCTGGAGACGGGCATGCGAATCAAGGCAGGCTTCCTGGAGGAGGTAATGTCAGAAGAGGGTTAGTGGGAATTGGCCAGGTGGTGGGATGTTCATGCTAGACCAGTGGGCAGCCTGAGTGTGCTGGGCTAGGCCCTATAGGCTGAGATGATGTTGAAATGTAATGTATCGGAAGAAAGGCAGTTGACCACGAGGACATGAAGCTTAAGGGGCCTTAATTTTAAGGTGGGGAGGGCAGCAGGCATTTTGTATTTACAATTTTTGTATTTCATGAAGAAGTACCTCCCAAATTTCAAAAACTTCTGAGCCCACAAAACCTTGATCTGTCCTGGCAAGATTGGTGCCTATAGTTAGGAAAAGTTGGAACCTGATCCTGTGGGACTCTACCACTGGCTACTCCCACCACTGCCTCTCTCTGCTTGGTCAGGCCCATCACCCCACTCCCAGGCCCTTGACTTCTTCCCACCCACGAACCTGCTCTGGCCTCAGTCCCTCAGCTCCTTCCTGGAAAGTGGCCTGGGCTAATTTGGCTCCCGGAATTGGGTTCTGTCACTTAACAGGTGTCTCAAATCACACCCTGGGAATAGGTTAGGGTCAGCCATAGTCCCTAGCGGCTTGGGACAAGGCTGAGAAGGGACCATCAGTGGGGTCTGGGAGACTCTGGACCACAGAATTTGCTGGGCCAGGGCCCAGAGCTGGGCTGGGAGTGAGGTGGGATCTCCCTTCCCTGCCAAGCCAATGCTGCCCAGGACTCAGGGGCACCTCTGTTGAAGCCTTCCCTGGTCTCCACATCTCAGGGTTTCTCCCAGCTCCTTGAAGGCAGGACCTGCTCGTCCTCCACAGCAGTGCTACACAGCACCCCCCCCCCAAGGGTAAGGCAGAGAGCCCTGGGAAGGTGTTCCCCATTGGGGCCACGTGGGTCATCAGTGTGCCCCTTGCCCTTCTGCTCAAGTAGCACCTGGGGCCTCTCCCTGAGTCCATTCTTAACCCAAGCTGTCTCCTCACACAGTCACTCCATCTGCCCACACTCTTGGCATCTGTCCCTACTCACCAGCCAATCCACAGGCCACAGATAACAGTGGGCTGGAGGCTGGTCCCTAGCTTTGCTAGGGGCAGCCAGGTGGGTGAGCACCTGCTCCCTACCCTCTGCCTCCCCCTTCAGTGGAAATGCTGCTGCCCCCAAGGAAGCTGGCACCAGGCAACCCAGCCCTGACCCCAGCCCCCACCTCCATCTCTGCCCTCCCAGGCAGACAGAACCACCATAGGTCTCTGAAGTCCCTCTGGTCCAGGCTGGTGAGGCCACCCTTACACACCCTCTAATCCTGGGCACACACCACTACCTGGGAGCCTCATAGGGCTGAAGTTAACTTGGATACACATCCATGATACAGTCAGGGACCAATAGATAAAAGCCCAGTCTCTCAGTTGAGGGTTCTGCTTTTTACTCAGTTGGGAGTGCAGTCAGTCATCAGCAGGTTTCCACTTCACCCAGACTCCCAGGAGGATCAGAACCAAGTTGTACCATCCGTTGCAGCAGCTGGTTTTAGCCCAGGTTTTCTGGAATAACTGTACCCCTCACCCCCACTGCAAGTACGTCTGAAATCCAAGCTGCCTGGGTCTCCAGAGCCTGGCACTCAGGTATGCAGGTGGACAGAACCCTGGTGAGGGTCCATCACATGCCACCTTTATTAAAACTGCCCCAAGCCCTCTTGCAAAGGAGGCAGCTGGTACAAGGGTGTATGGCTGGCCATAGGATATGGGCTGGACTTGAACTCAGAAAGCCTAGACCTTGCACATTTCAAAGGCTGGTTCCTGGGTCCTAAGTGAGGACTTGGCTACATGTGCTTGGGGGCATCACAGTACTCTGGACCCCCTCCAGCCAGAGAAAAGGGGTCTGGGAAATCTTTCATACTAGGGTGTTATCAGTACAACTTTAAGGGCAATATGCAACCAGAGGGGAGTGAAGTAGGATCTCAGGCACTTGAGTGGGGCTGAGGCTCTGCTGCCTCACCCTGAAGGCAATTCTGCTGTGGGAGGCCTGTCAGGCCCTGCCTTCTTACATCCCTTAGCTCTCGTCCTCCTGTCCAACCATTCTTGTGCCACATTAGTGTGATCTTTGTGTTCTCACATGTGCATTGCCCTTCACAGTGTACAAAGGCCTTTCCACGTCCTTTTTCTGGTTGGATTCTCCTGACAGATTGCGAGCTAGTAAGCAGGGCAGAGCTGGTGCCCACCAAAGGCTCAAAGTAGTGAGGTACCAGTATAAGGTGGCTCCCTGGGGGGACCCAGGTGCTCCACTGGGAGGACTCAACTACTCCACTGGGGCGACCTGGCTGCGCAGGGCTTTGGGTCGCAGCATGTGGCAGCCCCCGCTCCGCCATCAGCCCCTCAGTCATTTGGTACCCTTGTCCAGTGTTGAAAGGCGGATCAACTTCAGGGTGGGTGGCTGGGGCTTCCTGTCATCCCAGAGGTACTCAGGGGACAGCACCTTGGAGGGCTTGTGAGAGATGAAGCGGCGGTTCAGGTGACTCTCCTCCTGCCAGGCTGCCATGATACCATTGGCTTTGTCAGCCAGGATGCCCATGTGGCAGCCCCTGGTGAACTCATACACTCTGGCCACCCGGCCCCCAAAGACTGCCCCACCATAATAAAAGTCTCCCTCATTGTCCTCCACAAAGGCAGCAGAAACCTGCCTGCGCTCATAGGGGAACTGCTGGCGGGATACAGCATAGTAGCCTGGGTGAATGACGGCCACCAGGTCCCCCAAGGTCTCAGGTCCCCACGGGTTCTGGAACACCATGTCCACATCAAGGCAGAAGAGGTAGTCCACCTCGCGGTGCGCCCTGTTAGCAATGTGCTGGCTGACTGTCTCCATCCGACGCATGGAGATCTCCTCCCAGCGGGAGTAACCCTGGATGGGGATGACACTGAGGAGCCGGCCGGGGCCCAGTGGGACGTGGGGCATGGCTGCTGGGTCGTCAGTGAAGATGTAGTAGTACACGTGGTAACCGTGCATGAAGAACGCCTCAGCTGACTCCAGGAAGCGCTGGACGAAGCCAGTGTACCTGGTGATAAGACCCCGGTCCAAATCCACCACTGCCACCTAGGGCATGAGCTCTGCAGTCAGCCAGGATGGGGTCCAGCTCCCCACTTCAGGAGTTACTAAGGTCTGACCCCCAGGGTCCTAGTCAGTCAAATTCAAATAGGCCCGACCTCTTAAGACTATTGTAAGGATGATACTTAACAGTAACGATTCTTATATTTATAAACCAAGCTAACTTTTACTGAGCACTTTCTAAATGTTCTATGGGATTCTTACCTCTTTTAATCCTTATAAGATAGGTGTTCTCATCTCTTTTTTATAGGCAGGAACAGTAAGGTTCAGAGATGAAGTCACCCAGAAACAAGCAAGTGGAAGCATCAAGGGAAGGTGAGTTGTGGAGGGGGCGTGTGTGGGGTGGGCAGTGGATGCCATGGCCCCAGCCCAGGCTACAGGTGGTTGGATAAAGGGCTGCCTGACCCCAGGTGGGCCATCCATCAGCTCGCCAGTGTCTTAGGCCTTGTGGCCCCATTACATTCCCTCTTTCTCAGGAGTCCCAGCAAGGGACCCAGAGGGAAGTTGCCAGATAGAGGCTCCTAAAGGGAAGGCCGTGTAGGGCCAGGAAGGGGAGGGGAGAGATCCAGAGAGTGGGGCAGGAACATTAGAGGGGTGGGAGAGGGTCTTGAGGCCTGTCTATGGCCTATTAACCCCATTTATGTAAAGTGGTCTGGGGGATTTCTATTCCTTGAAACTTACCTGAACTATTCAGAAGCAGCAGTTCCTGCTGTTCCCCCGCCTAGGCTGCCTCCCTGCTCTTTCTAGGCCAGGGCCAAGCCTCCTCACCAGGGAAGTCCCCCTTCTATACCATCACACTCTATTATCTACCTTCCCATTTGCTCAGCACCTGGCCAGGGCCTTCCATGGTGCCAGGCCAGGTCTCAGCTCCAGGTCCCATGTCTCCCCTAGACTGTAAGCTCCTGTGGCTCGGGGAGAAGCCCCCACCCCAGCCTGGGACTCACCTCCCCACGGCAAACACTGTGAGCCCAATGGTCAGGTTCAGCGGCTGGTACATGTTCTGCAGAAGCATGGGGTCGAAGGTTCCCTCCGAGACGATCGGTGCTAACCAGGGCGTGAGTGTCAGCAGCTGTGTGTGCCTGGCAGCAGGGGGAGGCCACGGGGGGACTGAGACCTCTCCTCTGGGAAAGCCTGAGTCTCAGCCTGGCTCTGCCTCCCACGCAGTGTGTGACTGACCCAGGGCAGCTTTGTCCCTGTCTTTGCGCCTCAGTTTCCTCATGTGGAAAGTGGGAATATGGAGCCTGGTGGTGCAGTGGTTAAGCGCTCAGCTGCTAACCGAAAGGTCAATGGTTTGAACCCATCACTCGGTCCACAAGTGAAAGATGTGGCAGCCTGCTTCTGTAAAGATTATAGCGTTGGAAACTCTATGGGGCAGGTCTACTCTGTTCTGTAGGATCACTATGAGCTGGAATCGACTCAACGGCAACAGGTTTGTTTAACATGGTTAGGAGGACCAGGAGTTAATGCATGTTAAGTGTCTAAGCCTGGCATTCATGGGTCTGCTGAGTGCTTAATAAACAGGAGTTATCAACAAGGATGCTAACAACACTATCATTAATAGCCTCCTAAGTACTGACAATGGGGCCAGCACAATGCTGCAAATTTTACAAACATCACCTCATTTGGTCTCCCAACACTCTATGAGGCCGTTGTTGGGTGCTGTCAAGTCGGTTCCAATTCATAGCAACCCTACAGGACAGAGAACTGCCCCATAGGGTTTCCTAGGCTGTAATCTTTACAGGAGCAAATTGCCAGGTCTTTTCTCCCACAGAGCTGCTAGTGGGTTCAAACCGCTGACCTTTCAGTCAGCAGCCAAACACTTAACCATTGCACCACAGGACTCCTTCTCCTATGAGGTATGTACTATTATTATTCATCTTACACAGAAAAAGCTCAGAGCAATTCAGTAACCTGCCCAAGGTCACACAGCTAGGACTAGGACAGGGACCCACCCAGAGCCAATGCCCAGCCTGTGTCCTTCCACAGTCCCAGGCTACCTGGGCCCCAAGCCACTCTGAAACTCCACCTCCACCACCCTGGCTTGTAATCGGGGCTTCTGTTGACCCCTCTACCCACCTCCTCCCCATCCTGTGCTCAGACCCTAACCAACACCTACCTCTTCTCCAGCAGCTTGGGCTGAGGGTAGTGCAACCTGCAACCAAGAAGGACCAGTGGTGAGGGGAGGTGGCCCTACCCCAGGGGCCACCAAAGGGAGAAATGACAGTCTCCTTACTGTGCCACAGGCTGGAATGGCTTCTCCCCCTTGTACTGCAGCTTCATGTTGCTGGTGGCAGAGGAAAAAAAGTGCTGTTAGTGTCTGGACTGGTGGCAGAGAACTCAGCTTGTGAATGATGATGAAGCTGAGATTAATCAGCCCTTAGATGGGCAGAGGAAAGGTGGCATAGTGGTTAAGTGCTACAGCTGCTAACCAAAAGGTCGGCAGTTTGAATCCACCTGGCGCTCCTTGGAAACTCTATGGGGCAGTTATACCCTGTCCTGTAGGGCCGCTATGAGTCAGAATTGACTCAACAATGGGTTTTTGGTAGATGGGTAGGGAAAACCCTGGTGGCATAGTGATAAAGAGCTACAGCTGCTAACCAAAAGGTCAGCAGTTCAAATCCACCAGGCGCTCCTTGGAAACCCTATGGGGTTGTTCTACTCTGTCCTATAGGGTCACTATGAGTTGGAATTGACTCGACAGCAATGGGTTTAGATGGGCAGGTACCCCTCAGGGTCCATGCCAACTCTTTTTGAAATTCACCACAGTTCTGCCCACTCTACAGAGGAGGGTCAGGCTTCTGCAGGTGAGGTGGTCTGTCAGGATCACTGACAAAGTGGCAGGACAAAGATTCGAACCCCGTGCCACATGGGTCCACAGCAGATGCTTTTTCAACCATGTTGTTCTGTAAGAGGTCAGCATCTCCTAGAAGGTTTGAGAAGCTGCAAAGACCTGCAGGCTCACCTCTGCTGCTTTCTATCCTGGACACCTTGGGTGAATTATTTCACCTGAACCCAACAGGACGTATCCTCTTGGCTAGGTGATAGTACTCAGTTACTCCACCCACACTCATCAGGATTGGTATTTTATAAATGTGAGTAACACCTATAATCAGCTGACTTTAGGTAAAGGAGATTGCCCTGAATAATCTGGGTGGGCCTGATCCAATCAATTGAAAGGCCTTAAGTACAAAACTTCTGTTTTCCTGGAGAAATTATGCCTCAAGATTGCAGCATTAAAAGAAAAGAAAAAGACTGCAGCATCAGCCTCTGCCCAAGAGTTCCCAACTTGCTCTTCCCGATGTGGCCTGCCCTATGGATCTCAGACTCTCCTAGCCAGCCCTCACAATTTCTTTCTATAAACCTAAATAAATAAACACATACAGGTATACATACACTACTATGGTCTGTTTCTCTGGTGGAAGGAACCCTGAGTGATACACCTACCTTTCCTCATCTGGGGCAGCCATTCTTAACCCTTAGAGTTGCTGTTACAACTAAACGAAGTAATGTGGGCATTTAGCCCAGCAAGGAGCACGTGCTCAGGCACCCTCACCCCTTCTTGGCAAGCAGCCTGTGGTCAGCCTCTGCTTGCCTCAACAAATGCCAACCTGAGCCCAGAAGAAGGGGGTTCCGGAGGAAGGAGGGGCAGGGCTGCAGGGTAGACACCTGGGATTGCCTATGGCTCTGCCACCAACTGGCTGAGGGATCTGGGGCTGTACATTTCACTCCCCAAACTTGAGTTCCCTCCTTCTTGAAACAGGGATGCTAAACCTTCCACAGAGTCATTCTGCAGGTGGTAGAACTGAGGTCCAGAGGAGGAAAAGGCCTGCCCACGGCCACCCAATGAGTGTGTCAGAGCCAGCTCCAAAATGAGGTCTGAGGTCGACTGTCCTAAAGAAGGTGCTCCTAAGGATCAGGCCACCTGGTGACACAATTGTCTGCAATTTGTTTACTAATTTTTAATGTCATATATGATAGGATAGGTTAAGCCTCCATGAACTTTCAAATCTATCTATCTATCTATCTATATATATATATATATATATATATACTCTTGAATTGAATGCCTAGTTAGGAATCAAATCAATGGGGTTTAAACCAAAGAGACAGCATTTCTCATATCTTGAATCGGCAAGGTAGATTGGTTTTTTTTTTTTTTTTCCCACAATAATACCTAGTATTCCCCAGCCCTAGCCGAGGTGCAGTCCAGCCACAATTTTGTTGGGCACAGCTGGGGTGATGCATGTGTGAGTGGGTGATGTGCTACTGCCCTTGTGGGGAGCAAGATGGATCACCCCCACTATCCCATTCTACAGATGTAGAAAGTTAGGCTCAGAGTTATGCAGCACATCCAAGGGCAAACTGCGCAGGGGGGCTGCAAGGACGCCTGAAGACTGAAACAGCAGAGTTTCACTTGGCATTTGTGCGAGTCCAAAAATTACCTAAACACTCATCAGAACAATGAGCTTAGGACAGAAGAACCCACAGACAAAGTAGCCATAAAAACTCTCCTGTCCTACTCCAGGCAGCCCACAGGGCCCCCAAACCCCCCAGCACCATACTTACAAGATCTTGGGGCAGGGGAGGTAATAGGGGACATAAGAGGCCGGCAGCCAGTTCTCAATATACACCCTGGGAAAAGAAAAACATCTGTTGACTCAACTCCCTGCTAAGAGGCTGAAAACCCACTTAGTGCAAATTAGTGGTGTATCCGCCCTCACTCCTGGGTTCTAAATGGAGAATCACAAGGCCTGGCATTCAGTCATTCGTTCACCAGACAGTCACACATTCATGGGGCATGGCTTGATGCCAGGCCCAGCACACAGCAGCAGGGGTCAGGTGTGGACACAGGCACGTCGCACAGGGGCTGTGGGAGCCCCAGGAGGGGCTGGCCTAGGAGCTTCACAGAGGAAATGCAGGGATGAATTTTCCACCTCTCTTCCTCAGACAGGTGAAGGATGGTCATGGCAGGGGAAGGGCAATTGCAAAAGCCAGGAGGCCAGTATAGGGTAAAATTCTAAAACTGAAACTAGTTTAGGCTGGGGTTGGGAGTCAGGTGAGCCAGAAGAGGTGCGCAGGACCTGAGAAGCCCGTGAAGGGATCAAGGTTTTGGGTTAGCGATGCCAAGAGAGGGAAGAGTCCTCGGGTTGGGGTGGAGGGGGAAGGGTTCCGTGAGGCGTACTCACCACAGGGCACAGAGGCCCACACCTGCTAGCAGGCAGAACCCCAGGCCCAGGCACAATCTTTTGCAGTGCATCACTGGGTGCAGTGATCAGAACCTGGGCACCTGCAGAGACAGAGCCAAGCTTCAGCGGGTCAGCCCCTCCCTTCCCAGGGCTGTGTGCTCTGAGCCCGTGTCTTCTCGGTCCCGGGAACCCCTACAAAGGAATGCTCCTTATCCAAGGCCAGTGTTCTAAACCCGGAAGCCCTACGTCTGCCCCCCTGCCCTCCCCTGGACCACCCATGCAGAAGTACCCTGACCCCTAAGTCTCGCCTCCAAGCCCCGCCCCCGGGCCCGCCCCCGCAGAGCCGGCAAGCAGCAGCTCCAGAGCAAGACTCGAGGAGCAGGATTCCCGGATGGCAACAGCACACGTGACCAAGGCCTCTAAACCAGTGGAGTCGGAACACACCCAGCCCAGGCGAGAACTGACTTCAGCTCTCTCTGGTTTTATGACCTTGGGCAGGGGCGGATTAACTAGCGAGCAAGGTACCCAAGGGTTTACCTATGTTTATTTACTAATTTATAGTGAATATAGGTTTCACCACATCTTTGATCCTTGGGTAAGTCACTCCCCCCAGCCTATGTCCTCCTTAGTAAAGACTTCTTGTTATGGGGAGTAACCACACGCACCGCTCTGGTCCCTTGAGGATGACGCGCGGAAACCGCTGTAAAGCGCTAGGCACAAGCCCGGGCCACTATGAGCACGGGACCCTTGCCAGCTCCGGGGCGGTCAGCCTGGGGCCAGAGAAAAATCCCATTGCCTGGGTCCTAAGGTATGTCCCCTGCTCACTCCGAAGCCTCTGGGGAAAGCCCGCTCCGCCTCCCTCCCTCTGCGGGCTTCAGTTTCCCCACCTGGGCCACGGGACGCAGGATCCTGCAAGCCCCTGCCTCATCCTTCAGCCCCGCTAACCGGTCCCGGTAGCCCGGGGACGAGACGCCCACCTCGACTTCCGCCCGCCCTGCTGGCCCCGGGTTTGGGGTGAGGACTGGCTGGGGTGGAAAACGGCGACTGTTCCAGCGGGTTGAACACTTACCTCTAGCGACCGGACCGACGTTAGGACGGACAGAGGGTCCCACCTTGGCCCTGAATCCAGGGACTCGGTTATCCTAGGCAGCCGCGTGACGCCTCTAGCAGCGCCCTGGGCTTAGTTTGGTTTGGGAGGTACAGAACACTACGTTTTCCGGAGCCGGTGGGCGGGACATCAACCTAGACGAAGTCTCCATCCCCCACGCCCACCGCCAGCCCAGCCTGCGCGCCCTCCCCACCAAGGGAAATGGATACGCGGATGACAACAAATTCACATGGCCTTTCGAGGGGTTCCAGATGGTTTGTTTTAAACATTGTTTTGACTAAGTCGAAAGAGTCGTACTTCCAGCTTTCAAAACTTACTACAATACTACAGTGATCAAAACAATGTGGTACTGGCGTAAGGATAGAAACAGACAAATGGAATACAATTGTGTGTCTTGAGAAAAACCTATACGTATATGGCCACTTCATTTTCAAGAGGGTACCAAGAACATTCAATGGGGAAAAAATAGTTTCTTCTTCAACAAATGGTGCTGAGAAAACTGGATATTCATGTACAAAAGGATGAAGTTGGACCCCCTACCTCACAAGATATACAAAAATTAACCCAAAATGGATCAACAAGCTAAATGTAAAAATTAAAGTAAAAAGCTATTAGAAGAAAATATAGTTTAAATCTTCATGACCTTGTATTTGTCAGTGGATTCTTAGATGTGAATCAAAAAAACAAGCAACAAAATATAGAAAAATTCGATTTCATCAAAATTAAAAACTTCTGTGTATCAAAGGACACTATCTATAGAATGAAAGGAAAACCCACAGAATGGGATCAAATATTTGCAAGACATAATCTTGCAGAATATGTAAAGAATGTTTAAAACAAAAACACCAATTAAAAATGGACAAAACTCGTGTATTTCCCAAAGAAGATACACAAACGGCCAACAAACACATGAAAAAATGCTCAACATCATTAGTCATTCAAAAAACCTTTTGCAGTCAAATCTGACTCATAGTGAGCCTATAGGACAGAGTAGAACTGCCCCCATAGGGTTTCCAAGGAACAGCCGGTGGATTTGAACCACTGACCTTTTGGTTAGCAGCCACGCTCTTAGCCACTGCGCCACCAGGGCTCCCATTAGTCAGCAGGGAAATGCAAATCAAATCCACAATGAGATTCCATCCTAGTGGGTGTGAAGTGGTTACTAAAAACAAACAAAAAGATGGAAAATAACGAACGACTTTGTTGACCAGCTCTTCACCAGTCTCCTGCATGGAGCTCTGCAAAGACAGAAGTAGGTACAGGGACAAAGGAGGTAGAAAAGGAGCAGCCAGGCCAGGAGGCATCCAGCGCCTGCCGCAGCCTGCTCAGCCCCAGGGGTCTGAGATGGAACCTGGTATTTCAGTGCTAGTAACAGGGCCCCAAATGCTTAGAATGACTGGGAATGCTATAGGACCCATAGCTGTTGCTTTTATCTGGGGGGGGGGAGGGAATGACTCAAGTCTACTCCAGTCTGTTCCCCCCAGGGTGTCTGCTGGTTCCCAGCCCTTGGTCGCCTTCTGGCCTGCAGTCGATACAGGCCCTCAGCCTGCCGTCTCTTCTTCTTGGCCTGGTGGATGATTGTCTGGAAGAGCCTGCAGAAAACAGAAAAGACAGATAGATGGGGTGTATTGTTGACTGGGACCGGGTACGTTGATTAGGCAACGGTTGTAGTTGGTGGCCATGATAACCACACTGAGGAGTATTCATCTGGCAATGGGAGACTCAAAGACATTGTTGAGCGTATGGAGGAAATAAGGGGGACCATGGGACCAAAGAGCACAGGGGCATTGGTCAGCCGGCTGCCCTTAAAAAGAAGGTCCCTCCTACCTCCTCATTTCCCATACAGGTCTGCCTCCTGCCCCTCCCACCTCCTCACTTATCCACAACTCGGCACCCTAATGACCCTTCCTACAGACTCAAAACACACACACCTGGGCAATCTCCTGCCCCCTACCACTGTCTCACTTCTCATAACATGGCTTCTTTCTGATCCCTCAAACCTCACTACCCACACCTGGGTTGCCTCCTGATTCCTCCACCTTCTCCTTACCCACACCTGGGCTGCTATCTGGCTCTTCAGTCTCCTCCCTTGTGAAAGCTATGCCTTCTACTGACACCTCTACATCCTTACATTCCACAGCTGTGCCTCCTTATGGCCCCTCTTGCCTCTTCTGCCCTCCACCCCAC
The DNA here is from genome assembly GCA_030035585.1 of Dugong dugon. Lineage (NCBI taxonomy): Eukaryota > Metazoa > Chordata > Mammalia > Sirenia > Dugongidae > Dugong > Dugong dugon. Next base: position 77,858,418 of record CM057471.1, read on the forward strand.
AACTCACTTCCCATTCCTGGGCTGCCTCCTGACCCCACCCTCCTCTTCATTACCTGCACCTGAGCTATCTTCTACTCCCACTACCTCTTCATTACCCACACCTTGGCTTTGCCCTGGATTTTCCCACCTCCTCACTTTCCATACCTGAGCTGCTTCCTGATCCCGCCCACCATCTCATCGCTCACACCCGGGCATTTTCCTGGCCCCTCTCACCTGCTTACTCTTTACAACTGTGCTTTCTCCATACCCCGCCCCCTCCTCATTACTCACACCTGGGCTGCCTTCTACCCACACCCACCTCCTCATTACCCATACCCGAGCAGAAGTGTATACACGTAGGTGTGCATACACACATAGGCATGTATTACACAGACATGTATATACAGGTAGAGCAAATAAACACAGGTATATATACAGGTGGAGTGAATAAACACAGATGTGTGTGTATACCAACATGTGTACATGGAGTATATATACAAGTGAGTATGTACACAGAGAAGGGTGTATACACAGAAGTGTGTACACAGAACAGTATACACAGAAGTGTGCACACAAGTGCATGTACACTGAAGACCATGTACACAAGAGGTGTGTGTCCACAGAGATGCATGTACACAGAAATGCATATACACACAAGTGCATAAACGCAAGTGTATATACACAAATTATGGTTTTGGAAAAGAATATTGAGTATACCATGGACTGCCATGAACAAATCTCTCTTAGAAGAAGTACAGTCAGGATGCTGCTTAGAAGGGAGGATGGCAAGACTTCATCTCACATACTTTGGACATGTTATCAGGAGGGATCAGTCCCTGGAGAAGGGTATCATGCTTGGTAGAGGATCAGTGAAAAAGAGGAAGCCCCTCAATGAGGTGGATTGACACAGTGGCTGCAACATTGGGCTCAAGCATAACAACAACTGTGAGGATGGCACAGGACTGGGCAGCGTTTCATTCTGTTGTACATAGGGTCACCATGAGTTGGAACTGACTTGATGGCACCTAAAAATAACATTTACACAAAAGTGTTTATACACACGTGTATATGAACACAAGTGCATATACACAGAAGAACATATACAAAGATATGCATAAACGCAGAAGGCTATATACAGGTGGCGTGAATAAACATGGAAGTATATACAGGCATCCCTCGTTTTATCGTGCTTCACTTTATTGCGTTATTTTACAAATTGAAGGTTTTTGGCAACCTTGCATTGAGCAAGTCTGTCGGCACCATATTTCATACAGCATGTCCTCACTTTTTGTCTCTGTGTCACATTTGGCAATTCTCGCAATATTTCAAGCTTTTTCATTATTATTATATCTGTTATGGTGATCTGTGATCAGTGATCTTTGATGTTACTGTTATAATGGTTTTGGGGTACCATAGAAGATGGCGAACTTAATCGATAAATGTTGTGTGTGTTTTGATTGTTCCACGGACCAGCCGTTCCCCTAGCCCTTCTCCCATCTCTCTCCCTCCTCTGGCCTCCCTATTCCCCAAGACATGACAATATTGAAATTAGGCCAGTTAATAACCCTACAACGGCCTCTCAGTGTTCAAGGGAAAGGAAGAGTTGCACATCTCTCACTTGAAATCAAAAGCTAGAAATGATTAAGCTTAGTGAGGAAGGAATGTCCAAAGCCAAGACAGGCCAAAAGCTAGGCCTCTTGCGCCAAACAGCCCAATTGTGAATGCAAAGGAAAAATTCTTAAAGGAAAGTAAAAGTGCTGCTTCAGTGAACACACAAATGATAAGAAAGTGAGACAGCCTTATTGCTGAGATGGAGAAGGTTTCAGTGGTCTGGATGGAAGATCAAACCAGCCACAACATTCCCTTAAGCCAAAGCCTAAGCCACAGCCAGGCTCTAACTCTCTTCCATTGTATGAAGGCTGAGAGAGGTGAGAAAGCTACAGAAGAAAAGTTGGAAGCTAGTAGAGGTTGGCTCGTGAGGTTTAAGGAAAGAAGCCATTTCCGTAACATAAAAGTGCAAGGTGAAGCAGTAAGTGCTGATGTAGAAGCTGCAGCAAGTTATCCAGAAGATCGAGCTAAGATAAATGATGAAGATAGCTACACTAAACAGATTTTCAAGGTAGATGAAACAGCCTTATATTGGAAGAAGATGCCATCTAGAAGTTTTACAGCTGAAGAGAAGTCAATGCCTGGCTTCAGATCTTCAAAGGACAGACTGCCTCTCTTGTTAGAGGCTAATGCAGCTGGTAACTTTAAGTTGAAGCCAGTGCTCATTTACCATTCCAAAAATCCTAGGAATTATGCTGAATCTACTCTGCCTGTGCTCTATAAACAGAACAACAAAGTCTGGATGACAGCACATCTGTTTACAACATGGTTTACTGAATATTTTAAGGCCACTGTTGAGACCTACTGCTCAGAAAAAAGGATTCCGTTCAAATATTACTGCTCATTGGACAATGCATCTGATCATCCAAGAGCTCTGATGGAGATGTACAAGGAGATCAATGTTGTCTTCATGGCTGCTAACACACCATCCATTCTGCAGCCCAGGGATCAAGCAGTAATTTTGACTTTCAAGTCTTACGTTTGGTAAGGCTCTAGCTGCCTTAGATAGTGATTACTACGATGGATCTGGGCAAAGGAAATCGAGAACCTTCTGGAAAGGATTCATCATTCTAGATGGTCATTAAGAACATTTGTGATTGATGGGAGGAGGTCAAAATATCCACATTAACAGGAGTTTGGAAGTAGTTGATTCCAACCCTCATGGATGACTTTGAGGGGTTCAAGACTTCAATGGAGGAAGTAACTGCAGATGTGGTGGAAATAGAAAGAGAACTAGAATTAGAAGTGGAGCCCGAAGATGTGACTGAATTGCTACAATCTCATGATAAAACTTTTACGGACAAGGAGTGGCTTCTTATGGGTGAGCAAAGAAAGTGGTTTCTTGAGATGAAATCTACTCTTGGTGAAGATGCTGTGAATATTGTTGAAATGACAACAAAGGAGTTAGAATATTACATAAACTTAGTTGATAAAGCAGCATCAGGGTTACAGAAGACTGACTCCAATTTTAAAAGAAGTTTGAATGTGGGTAAAATGCTATCAAACAGCACTGCATGCTACAGAGAAATCTTTTGTGAAAGGAAGAGCCAATTAATGTGGCAAACTTCACTGTTGTCTTATGTTAAGAAATTGCCACAGCCACCCCAACCTTCAGCAACCACCACACTGATCAGTCAGCAGCCATCAACATCGAGGCAAGACCCTCCACCAGCAAAAAGATTATGACTCGCTGAAGGCACAGATGATGGTTAGCATTTTTTAGCAATAAAGATTTTTTTTATTCATTTATTTTTATTTTTTTTAAATTTTTTTATTGTACTTCAGGTGAAGGCTTACAGAACAAATAGTTTCTCATGAAACAGTAGTACACATATTGTTTTATGACATTGGTTAACAACCCCACAACATGTCAACCCTCTTCCTTCTCGACCTTTTTTTTTTTTGGTGAAAATATACATAGCCAAAGATACACCATTTCAAAAATTTCTACATGCACAGTTCAGTGACATCGACTACGCTCTTCCAGTTGTGCTGCTATTCTCACTTAAGATGAAGGCTTATAGAACAAAATAGTTTCTTATTAAGCAGTACACATGTTGCCCTATGATACTGGTTAACAACATCACAACACATCAACAGTAGCCTTACTCAACCTTGGGTTCCCTATCACAAGCTTCCTTGTCCCCTTCTGCCTTCTGGCCCTTGTCACTGGACTACTGTACCTCATTAGTCCCATTTGGTTTTATGGGGCTGTCCACTCCCCGGCTGAATGGTGAACCTCAGAGATGACTTCACCACTGAGCTAAAAGGATGTCTGGGGGCCATACTCTCAGGGTTTCTCCAGTCTCCTTTAGGCCAGTAAATCTGGTCTTTTTTTGTGTGTGTGTTAGTTAGAATTATGTTCTACATCCTTCTCCAGCTCTGTCCAGAACCCTCTGTTGTGATCCTGGTCAGAGCAGTCAGTGGTGGTAGCCGGGCACCATCTAGCTGTACTGGACTCAGTCTGGTGGAGGCCTTGGTAGCTGTGGTCCCACTAGTCCTTCGGACTAATCTTTTCCTTGTATTCTGTTCTCTTCATTCACCCTTGCTCCTGAAGGGATGAGACCAGTGGAGTATCTTAGATAGCCGCTCACAGGCTTTTAAGACTCCAGATGCTACTCACCAAGGTAGAATGTAGAACATTGTCTTTATAAACTGTGTTATGCGAATTGAGCTAGATGTTCCCCGAGACTATGGTCCCAACAGCCCTCCACCCAGCAATTCAGCCCCTCAGGGAGTTTGGATGTGTCTATGGCGCTTCCATGACCTTTCCTTGTACAAGTTGTGCTGGTTTCCCCTGTATTGTGTACTGTCTCACCCTTCACCCAAGATACCACTTATCTATTGCCTATTTAGTATTTCCCCCCCACCCCTCCCATCCCTGGTAACCAACAAAGATTGTTACATTTTGTGTGTGAACTTTTTCATGGGTTTTTACAATAGAGGTCTCATACAGTATTTGTTCTTTTGTGATTGACTTATTTCACTCAGCATTATGTCCTCCAGTTTCATCCATGTTATGAGATGCTTCACAGATTCATCGTTGTTCTTTCTCGTTGCATAGTACTCCATTGTGTGTATGTACCATAGTTTGTTTATCCATTCATCTGTTGATGGGCACCTACGTTGTTTCCATCGTTTTGCTATTGTGAACAATGCTGCCATGAACATAGGTGTGCATACGTCTATTCGAGTGATGACTCTTATTTATCTAGGATATATTCCTAGGAGTGGGATTGCTGTATCAAATGGTGTGTCTATTTTTAGCTTTCTGAGGAAGCGCCATATCATTTTCCAAAATAGTTGTATCATTTTGCATTCCCACCAGCAGTGCATAAGAGTTCTGATCTCCCCGCAGCCCGCAATAAAGTATTTTTTAATTAAGGTATTTACATTGTTTTTTCAGACATAATGCTATTGCACACTTCATAGACTACAGTAGAGTGTAAACATAACTTTTATATGCCCTGGGAAACCAAAACATTTGTGTGACTTGTTCTATTACAATATTCGCTCTATTATGGTGGTCTGGAACCAAACCTGTAATATCTCTGAGGTATGCCTGTACACAGAAGTATATATACACACAAGTGGATGTACAACCAAGATTATATGCATGCAAGTGCATATACACAGTACATATATATAGCAGTACATATATATAGAAGGGTATATACATGTGAAGGAAATAAGCACAGAAGTTGGTATACCGAGAAGTGGAGACTCACAGAGCAAGTGCATAGCCACACAAGTGGATATCCACAGAAGTGCATATATATATATATATATATGGAAGCACATGTACAGGTGGAGAGAATAAACAGAGAAGTGTACATACACAGAAGTGCATATATACACAAGTGAATATACACAGAAATGTACATACCAGAAATGTATATACACAAGTGAATATACACAGAAATGTACATACCAGAAATGTATATACACGGGAGTGAATATACACAGGAGTGCATATACAGGTGGAGTAAATAAACACAGAAGTGCATATACACAGAACTATGTACACACAGACATATATACATACATAAGTGTATATATGTAGAAGTGTATATACACAAAAGTACACTACCACCTGTCAAAGGATTCAGAATTAAATGAGGTAATAATACATGAATAGCACTTATGCACATAGTAAGTCCTCAGTAAACAGTAGCTATAAAAGTGTGCCCACTCTACACTCTTATAGCAGAAGGCATGGGAGAAATAACACTGTCAGATAGATTTTTAGGTGCCTATTCCCCTGTGATGGTTAAGATTGTGTGTCAGCTTGGCTGGGTCATGATTCTCTCAGTGTTTATATGCAATCACTTCCATGATTGAATATGCTGTGAGTAGCCAGTCAGTTGAAAGGGCACTTCCTTGAGGGTGTGGCTTGCATCCGAATATAAGGAGATGTTCTGGCTTTTTGCTCGCTCTGGATCTGGATCCTGTGGCTGCCTCCTGTTCATCTGACCTCCAGTTCTTGGTACTTGAGCTATCAGCTTATCTGCTGATCCTGGGATTCATCAGTATTCACAGCCTGTGAGCAAAAGCCCTCTTTCCAACCTGCTGATCTTGGGTTAGCCAGCCCCCGCGGCTACATGAACTGGTAGAAGCCTCTATCCTAATCCACAGACTTGGGACGTTCCAGCCTCTACAACTGCGTGAGCTGTTTCTTTGATATAAATCTCTCTATACTTATACACTTTACTGGTTTTGCTTCTCTATAGAACCCAGCCTAAGACATTTGGTACCGAGAGTGGTTCTAGAGAAACAAAATTGTAAGGATGAATTTTCTAAATTGGTTCTCAAGTCTGGTTAGTCTTAAAGATGTTGATGACTCTACTTCCAGCAGTAAAGACGGCACTGCTAATCCATGGCATGAGGTGGTGATACAAATATGCAAAATATCACCACCAGCAGATCAGGTATTGGTGAAAGGCGAGGCTCGGGGTGAACACGTGTAATATCTTTCTACAGTTTTGTCAGAATGAGAAGTATAAGGAAGTTGGTTGGTTGGTCCTACTTTCACTAGATACACTGGTGAAAGAAAGACATGTGCTCAGGGCTTCAGAGTCGGAGCTCAAGTGCTGCATAAATGACCTCAAGGCTTCCACTTGTACTCTGAAAGAAAGCCTTACTTCTTGTCGTAACAATGCTGAAATTGCCAAAAACCAAACCCAGAGTCTTATTGAAAGAGTGGCTGAATTACAATGCCATCTCAATTGCCAACCTAGAGAGGTTCTGAAATTAAAGTAAGAGCATTGATTGGAAAGAAATGGGATCCTGGAACTTGGGATGGGCACATATGGGCAGTTAATCAAGAATCTGGGGACACTGAGCCCCTAAATTCTGTTGAATCACTCCTGCCAGCAGAACCACTCCCATCATCTGAAGAGATTACTTCATGTTTGTCTGCTAAGCCACCCTGCCCAGAAAAACCATTAGCCCTTCCACTCCCATCTAATGAGGTTAGCCCTAGCCCAGCTGCCTCTAAAGAGCCCTTGCCTGAGTCATTGCCTGGGGCATCACCTGAGGCAGATGCTGTACGAGACAATGCTGAATGTTCTCAAAACAATTCCGCACTACCAGTTCTGGCTTCTAGACCTATAACTAGGCTTAAGTCCCAGCGAGCCCCAAAAGGTGAAGTACAAAGTGTGACCCAGGAGAAGGTATGCTACACTCCAAAACAACTGCTTGACTTTTCTAATATGTACAAACAGAAACCTGGGGAATATGTGTGGGAATGACCATTAAGGGTGTGGAATAATGGTGCAAGGAACATAAAGATGGATCAGTCTGAGTTTGTTGATATGAGTCCACTAAGCACAGATTGTTCATTCAATGTTTCAGCTCAAGAAATTAGGAAAGGATCTAATAGTTTATTTGGTTGGGTTGCTCAAGCATGGATTACGAGGTGGCCTACACTAAGTCAAGTTGAAGTACCAGAACTGCTTTGGTATACTGTAGAAGGTATCCAAAGGCTTAGGGAAATTGGCATGCTAAAATGGATTTATCAGGTTAAACCCACAGACCCACACACGGAGTGCCCAGAAGACACTTTTACCACAACTGTGAGGAACAAATTTGTGAAGGGAGCTCTAGCATCCTTTAAGACTGCTGTGATTGCTATTTTATGTAAGTCAGATTTGACAGTGGGAACTGCCCTAACTGAATTAAGACACCTAACTACAATGGGGCTGACTGGACCCCATGGTAGTAGGGGCCAAATGGCTGCACTCAATCAACAAAGACAAGGTGGGTGTGGTTACAGTAATGGACAGCGGAGTCAAACAATAATCAGAATAGTCTGACTCATAGACTTATGGCATTGGCTACTTAGTCATGGTGTAGCTAGGAGTGAAACATAGAAAATCTACTAAATATTTACTTGATCTGTACAAACAGATGAATTTTAGGTCAGGTGACAGCAGTCTAACTTGAATCGACAGAATAGAAAGTCACTGTCCCTCAGTCAATTCCCAGATTTGAGTGAGTTTAAAGACCCAGAAGGGGAGGCCAGGACAATTGAGGAAGGACTCCAACACAATGCCAAAAATTTTATTATTAATCTTTCTCCCAGCCTTCTCCAAAGGGATCTACAGTCTTTTACAAGAGTGACTGTTCATTGGGGAAAAGGAAATAATCAGACTTTTCGGGGATTAGTGGATACTGGCTCTGAACTGACATTAATTTCAAAGACCCAAAATGTCACTGTGGCCCACCAGTCAGATTGGGGACATATGGAGGTCAGGTTATTAATGAAGTCTTGGCTCATGTCTGTCTCACAGCAGGTCCAGTGGGTCCCCAAACCCATCCCATAGTGATTTCCCCAGTTCCAGCATGCATAATTGGAATAGATATACTCAGCAACTGGCAGAAACCCCACGTTGGATCCCTGACAAATAGAGTAAGGGCTATTATGGTAGGAAAAGCCAAGTGAAAGCAATTAGAACTGCCCCTACGTAGGAAAATAGTAAACCAAAAGCAATACCACATTCCTGGAGGGATTGCAGAGATTACTGCTACCATCAAGGACTTGAAGGATGCAGGGGTGGTGATTCCCACTACATCCCCATTCAACTTGCCTATTTGGCCTGTGCAAAAAACAGATGGGTCCTGGAGAATGACAGTAGATTATCAAAAACTTAACCAAGGAGTCCGGCAAGATGGCGCTCTAGGCAGAAGCACCACGCCGTCCCTCCACAGCAAATATCCGAAAAACTAAGCCAAACAGAGAATGCAACATACCTGAAACCCTAGAACATCAAATGAAGAGATAAAGAACTCAGCCGAGCACCAAATGGAGTGAGAATACTGAAACAGAATGGAGAGCGAGGAGAGATTCATGCAGAGGTCCCCTACCAGCTAACGCAGTGCGGATCCACCATCTTGGACTCCTAAAGGAGACCAGCAAACGGGGGTATGAGAAAGCAGCCTCACAGCAGGTCCAGTGGGAGACAAAACAGCCGGTAATTTGCGGTGTGCGCTTTCCCACCCCCCACCCCTCTTCGCCCCGGCTCAGGCTCCTCTGCTTCCCATGACCACAGTCTCTTGACTGGGAAGCGCCAGCTGCTTGGATTCCACACACCCAAGCGGGCGGCTCTCTGGGTGCCGTTTGTTGGCTGCTAGTGTTGCTTTTTTTTTTCCTGCTTCTTTTGATTTCTCACTTGCCTCTTGCCGCCTCCCCCTCCTTTTGCTCGGGTGCCTGGCTCTGAGCGCCATCTTTGCTTCTTCCTGAGGGGCTGCGGGGCTCCATTTGAGTGTGCAGCTGCTTCCTGGTCTGGGCTGCCGCGCTGGTGGGATCCCGGGGCTTTTGTTTGTTTGTTCCTCTGCTTCCTGCGGCCACGGTCTCTTGACTGGGAGGCGCCGGCTGCTTGGATTCCACACACCCAAGCCGGCGGCTCTCTGGGTGCCATTTGTTGGCTGCTGGTGTTGCTTTTTTTTTTTTTCTTTTTTTCCTGCTTCTTTTGATTTCTTGCTTGCCTCTCGCTGCCCCCTCCTCCTTTTGCTCCGGTGCCTGGCTCTGAGCGCCATCTTTGCTTCTTCCTGAGGGGCTGCGGGGCTCCATTCGAGTGTGCAGCTGCTTCCCGGTCTGGGCTGCTGCGCTGGTGGGATCCCGGGGCTTTTGTTCTTTTGTTCCTCTGCTTCCCGTGGCTATGGTTTCTTGACCGGGAGGTGCCAGCTGCTTGGATTCCACACACCCAAGTGGGCGGCTCTCTGGGTGCCATTTGTTGGCTGCTGGTGTTGCTTTTTTTTCTGCTTCTTTTGATTTCTCACTTCCCTCTCGCCACCTCCCCCTCCTTTCATTCAAGTGCCTGGCTCCATGCGCCATCTTTCCTTCTTCCTGAGGGGCTCCAGAGCGCTGGCAATTTGTGATATACACTTTCCCACTCTCCACCCTTCTTCACCCACACTCTGCCTCCTCTGCTTCCCACGGACACAGTCTCTTGTCCAGAAACACCAGTCCACACTGGCTGGCTCTTTGAGTGCCATTTGTTGGCTGCTGGTGTTGCTTTTTTTTCTTTTTTTCTTTTCTGCTTCTTTGGATTTCTTGCTTGCCTCTCGCCGCCTCCCCCTCGTTTCGCTCGAGTGCCTGGCTCCGTGCGCCATCTTTGCTTTTTCCTGAGGGGCTGCGGAGCTCCATTCAGGTGTGTAGCTCCTTCCCGGTCTGGGCTACCATGCTGGTGGGATCCTGGGGCTTTTCTTCGTTTTGAATTGTTTCTCTGTTTTCTTTTCCTTTTCTTGAGTTGGGAGCTGTTTCTGGCCAGGCAGGAACTGCATACCAGGGAGACTCCCCTTCGGCTTCCACAGACATGCAGAGGGAACCCTGAGTGTATTTCTTTTTACGTTGATTTTTTTTTTATTTGTTTTGTTTTCTTTTCCCTTTTGTCTTTCTTCATTGCTCAGTTTCTCGTCTCTCTATATCTTCCTTCTCTTTCTGATCCCTGAATACCAGGTGTTGTATGCCTCTGCGCCTTCTGGCCAGGCTGTGCTGCGACACCTGAGAGCGACTTCCCCAGACCTCATAGCTGCATCGGTGGGATCCCTGGGAACTTTGTGGTTCTTTAACCTTTCTGATTTTTATTTGTTCATTCTTTTCTTTTCTTCCTCTTCCCCCTTCTCTTTTTCTCCATTTCATAGTCTCTCATCTCTCCATTCCAATGGCAAGCACCCCTAGCATTCTCTTTTGTTTGTTTGTATGTTTTTTGGCTCCTGTTCCTCTCTCCTCTCTCCCATATCCAGCTTAGCTACACACATAACCATCTCCCCGCTGCATCCTGCCTACCTGCACCGTGCGCTTGACATCACACCACCAGGGAGTGCAGGCACAGCCTACTGGAACCTGCCCAGCACTGATAAACGACCTGCCCTGGTGGCTGTAGTGACTGCCACAAACAACCCATCCCAGTGGCTCCTCTTCAGCTATATCTGCCCTGCTGTACCACATCTCAGTGACTGAACCTGCCAGTTGGAGAAGGAGGTGAAAATTATTGAGCGCACAGACGAGCACACAAACAAAGAGCACGCAGTCCGCCTGCTCAGACATACTCAAATTTTTTCTTTTTTTTAAAAAAGGGACAAAACAAACAAATCTACAATCAATAATCGAGAGAAATATCTACTGAATGCCCTGAAAACAGCAAATGATATCAAAACATTTACAAAAGCAGGACAGGATGGTTCCAGTAGGCATCCAAATTCAAACACCCGATGACTCTCCTGTGGAAGAAAATGCACTAGAAGTACATGATAGGGAATTCAAATCTCTAATACTCGGAATTTTCCAAGAACTGAGGCAAAAAGCTGACAAACATGAGAAAAAAATAGACAAATTCATGGAAAATACAGACAAAAAATTGGAATAATTCAGGAAGATGATGCAGGAACAAAATGCCAAAGTAAATTCAAAACTAGAAATTATACAAAGACAACAATTAGAAATCCAAAAGATAAACAACAAGGTTTCAGAAATGGATGATGTCATAGAAGGGCTGAGAAGCAGATTTGAAACTGTGGAAGACAGGATCAGTGGAACTGAAGACAAACAGTTGGATACAACTCTGTTTCAGGAAAACTCAGAAAAAAGAACAAAGAAAAATGAAGAGACCCTGAGAGTTATGTGGGACACAATTAAAAGCAAAAATTTACAAGTGATTGGCATTCCAGAACAGGGGGAGAAAACAGAAAACACAGAGAGGCTCATTGAGGAACTGCTGACAAAAAACTTCCTCAATATCATGAAAGATGAAAAGTTGGCCATCCAAGAAGCTCAACGAACCCCATATAGAAGAGACCCCAAAAGAAAATCACCAAGGCATATCATATTCACACTCACCAAAACCAAAGACAAAGAATCCTGAGAGCAGCTTGTGAAAAACAAGAAGTCACATACAGAGGAGAAACAATAAGACTAAGCTCAGATTGTTCGGCAGAAACCATGCAGGCAAGAAGGCAGTCTGATGACATATATAAAATCTTGAAAGAAAAAAATTGTCAGCCAAGAATAATATATCCTGCAAAACTCTCGTTCAGATTTGATGGTGAAATTAGGTCATTTCCAGATAAACAGAAACTAAGGGAATATGTAAAAGTCAAACCAAACTTACAAGAATTATTAAAGGGAGTTCTTCAATCTGAGGACAAACAGCTTCAGCCCTCAGGCAGGACCTAGGACGCAGGATCGTACGAGCCATATACCAACCTAGGAAATGAACTCTCAAGGACTATCCATAACCAAAATAATTACAACAGGGAATCAGAGCAGTCAATCGATGGATGACAACAACATCAAAACAATGGAAGAGGGAATAAATGGCATAGGTATAGAACCTTCTAATGGAGAGGAAGGCAAGGCGATACCAAGTAAGGGTAGACTGCTTCAAACTTAGAAAGATAAGGGTAAAATTCATGGTAACCACAAAGAAAGTTAACAAACCAACTCATAAAAATAAAGACAAAAAACATAAATTCTCAGCAAAAACAAAACCTACAAAAACAAAAGAAATGAAAAAAAAAATCCACAAACAAAAGTAACTCAGCACAAGAGAGTAAGAAGAACAAAGAAAACTTCAGCACCACAAAAAAAAAGCACTACAAAATGATAGCAACAAACTCACATCTATCAATAATTACACTGAATGTAAATGGACTCAATGCACCCATAAAGAGATGGAGAGTCACAGAATGGATAAGAAAACAGGATCCATCAATATGCTGTCTACAAGAGACACACCTTAGAAACAAAGATGTGAATTTATTAAAGTCAAAGGTTGAAAAAAACATATATCAAGCTAACAACTACCAAAAAAGAGCAGGAGTGGCAATTCTAATCTCAGATAAAATAGACTTTAAAACAAAATCTACCATAAAAGACAAAGAAGGACACTATATAATGATTAAGGGGATGATCCATCATGAAGACATAACCATAATAAACATCTACACACCCAATGACAGGGCTCCCAAATACATAAAACAAACTCTAACAACACTGAAAAGAGAAATTGACAGTTCCACAATAATAGTAGGAGACTTCAACACACCACTCTCAGTAAAGGACAGAACAACTAAGAAGAAACTCAGCAAAGATACAGAAGACCTAAAGGGCACAATCAGCCAACTTGACCTCATAGACATATAGAACACTCCATCCAACTGCTGCAAAGTACACATTCTTTTCCAATGCACACGGAACGTTCTCCAGAATACCACATCTTAGGCCACAGAGCAATCCCCAACAAGATCCAAAACGTTGAGATAATTCAAAGTATCTTCTCTGACCACACTGCCATCAAGGTAGAAACTAACACTAGAAAGAGCAAGGGAAAAAAATCAACTACATGGAAACTGAATAATACCCTGCTTACACATCAGTGGGTAATAGAAGAAATCAGAGATGGAATCAAAAAATTGCTAGAATCAAATGAGAATGAAAACACATCATACCAAAACCTTTGGGACACAGAAAAGGCAGTCCTCAGAGGACAATTTATAGCAATAGATGCACATATCAAAAAAGAAGAAAGGGACAAAATCAAAACATTAACTACAGAACTCAAACAAATAGAGAACAGCAAAAAAAGCCCACAACCACCAGGAGAAAGGAAATAGTAAAGATCAGAGCAGAAATTAATGAAATAGAGAACAGAAATACAATAGAAAGAATCAACAAAACCAAAACTTGGTTCTTTGAAAGAATCAACAAAATCGACAAACCACTGGCCAGACTGACAAAAGAAAAACAGGAGAGGACACAAATCACCCAAATAAGAAATGAAATGGGGGACATTACAACAGACCCAACTGAAATAAAAAGGATTATAACAGAATATTATGAAAAACTATACTCCAACAAATTTGAAAACCTAGAGGAAATGGATAAATTTCTAGAAACACACGGCCTACCCAAACTACAACAAAGTGATGTTGAAAATCTGAACAGACCCATAACAAGAGAAGAGATTGAAAAGGTAATAAAAAAAATCTCCCAACCAAAAAAAGACCTGGCCCAGTAGGCTTCACTGGAGAATTCTACAAAACATTTACAGAAGACCTTGTACCAGTTCTACTCAAGCTATTTCAGAGCATAGAAGAGGAAGCAACACTTCCAAATTCATTCTATGAAGCCAGCATAACGCTGATGCCAAAACCAGGCAAAGACGTCACAAAAAAAGAAAGTTACAGACCAATATCTCTCATGAATATAAATGCAAAAATTCTGAACAAAATTCTAGCCAGTAGAATTCAGCATCATATCAAAAAAATAATACACCACGACCAAGTAGGATTCATACCAAGTATGCAAGGATGGTTCAACATTAGAAAATCAATCAATGTAATCCACCACATAAATGAAAGGAAAGAAAAGGATCACATGATCATCTCAGTTGACGCAGAAAAGGCATTTGACAAAGTCCAACACCCATTCCTGATAAAAACTCTCAATAAAATAGGTATAGAAGGGAAATTTCTCAACATAATAAAGGGCATCTATGCAAAACTAGTGGCCAACATCATTCTTAATGGAGAGAGGCTGAAAACATTCCCCTTGAAAACAGGAACAAGACAAGGATGCCCTTTATCACCACTCCTGTTTAACACTGTGCTGGAAGTTCTAGCTAGAGCAATAAAGCAAGAAAAAGAAATAAAGGGCATCCAAATTGGTAATGAAGAAGTTAAAATGTCCCTGTTTGCAGATGAAACGATACTATAGATAGAAAACCCTAAAGACTCCACGAGAAATCTACTGGAACTAACAGATTCAGCAGAGTAGCAGGATACAAGATAAACATTCAAAAATCAGTTGGATTCCTATACACCAGTAAGGACAACGATGAAAAGGAAATCAGGAAATCAATACCATTTTCAATAGCCCCTAAAAAGATAAAATACTTAGGAATAAATCTGACCAGCGATGTAAAAGACCTATACAAAGAAAACTATAAAACACTACTGCATGAAACCCAAAGGGATCTACATAAATGGAAAAACATACCATGCTCATGGATAGGCAGACTCAACATTGTGAAAATGGCAATTCTACCCAAAGCAATTTACAAATACTACGCAATCCTGATCCAAATACCAGCAACATTCTTCAAAGAGATGGAAAAACTAATCATTAACTTTATATGGAAAGGGAAGAAGCCCCGAGTAAGTAAAGCACTACGGAAGAAGAAGAATAAAGTAGGAGGACTCACACTACCTGACTTCAGAACCTACTATACAGCTACAGTAGTCAAAACAGCCTGGTACTGGTACAACAACAGATACACTGACCAATGGAACAGAATTGAGAACCCAGATGTAAATCCATCCACCTATGGTCACCTGATCTTCGACACGGGCCCAAAGTCCATCAAATGGGGAAAAGACAGTCTTTTTAAAAAATGGTGCTGGCAAAACTGGATATCCATTTGCAAAAAAATGAAACAGGACCCATACCTCACACCGTATACAAAAACTACTTCAAAATGGATCAAAGACCTGAATATAAAGCCTAAAACTATAAAGTTCGTAGAAGAAAAAATAGGACCAACACTTCAGGACTTAATACATGGCATTAACAGGATACAAACCATAACCATCAATGTACAAAACCCAACAGATAGGCTAGATAACTGGGATCTTCTAAAAATCAAACACCTATGCTCTTCAAAAGACTTCATCAAAAGAGTAAAAAGAGAACCTACAGACTGGGAAAAAATTTCTGGACAGTACAAGTCAGACAAAGGTCTAATCTCCATAATCTACAAGGAAATCCAACACCTCTACAACAAAAAGACAAATAATCCTATTAAAAAATGGGCAAAGGAAAAGAACAGCCACTTCACCAAAGAAGACATTCAAATGGCCAACAGACACATGAGGAAATGCTCGCGATCACTAGCCATTAGAGAAATGCAAATTAAAACCACAATGAGATACCATCTCACCCCGGCATTACTGGCACGAATCAGAAACACTGGAAATAACAAATGTTGGAGGGGGTGCGGGGAGATCAGAACTCTTATGCACTGCTGGTGGGAATGCAAAATGATACAACCATTTTGGAAAATGATATGGCACTTCCTCAGAAAGCTAGAAATAGACATACCATTTGATCCAGCAATCCCACTCCTAGGAATACATCCTGGAGAAATAAGAGTCGTCACTCGAATAGACATATGCACACCTATGTTCATGGCAGCATTGTTCACAATAGCAAAACGATGGAAACAACGTAGGTGCCCATCAACAGATGAATGGATAAACAAACTATGGTACATACACACAATGGAGTACTATGCAACGAGAAAGAACAACGATGAATCTGTGAAGCTTCTCATAACATGGATGAAACTGAAGGACATTATGCTGAGTAAAATAAGTCAATCACAAAAGGACAAATATTGTATGAGACCTCTATTGTAAAAACCCATGAAAAAGTTCACACACAAAATGTAACAAGCTTTGTTGGTTACCAGGGATGGGAGGGGTGGGAGGGGGAATACTAAATAGGCAATAGATAAGTGGTATCTTGGGTGAAGGGTGAGACAGTACACAATACAGGGAAAACTAGCACAACCTGTACAAGGAAAGGTCATGGAAGCCCCTTAGGCACATCCAAACTCCCTGAGGGACTGAGTTGCTGGGCGGAGGGCTCTGGGGACCATGGTCTCGGGGAACATCTAGCTCAATTGGCATGACACAGCTTACAAAGACAATGCTCTACATTCTACCTTGGTGAGTAGTGTCTGGGGTCTTAAAAGCCTCTGAGCGACCATCTAAGATACTCCACCGGTCTCATCCCTTCAGGAGCAAGGGAGAATGAAGAGAACAGGATACAAGGAAAAGATTAGTCCAAAGGACTAATTGTCCACAGCTACCAAGGCCTCCACCGGACTGAGTCCAGTACAGCTAGATGGTGCCTGGCTACCACCACTGACTGCTCTGACCAGGATCACAACAGAGGGTTCTGGACAGAGCTGGAGAACGATGTGGAGCGTAATTCTAACTCACAGAAAAAAAGACAGATTTACTGGCCTAAAGGAGACTGGAGAAACCCTGAGAGTATGGCCCCCAGACACCCTTTTAGCTCACTGGTGAAGTCACCTTCGAGGTTCACTGTTCAGCCTCTGAGTGGACAGCCCTGTAAAACAAAATGAGACTAACAAGGTACAGGAGTCCAGTGACAAGGGCCAGAAGGCAGAAGGGGACAAGGAAGCTGGTGATAGGGAACACAAGATTGAGTAAGGATATTGTTGATGTGTTGTGAGATTGTTAACCATTGTCATAGGGCAACATTTTTAGTAACTGTTAAATGAGAAACTGTTTTGTTCTGTAAGCCTTCATCTTAAGTGGGAATAACTGCACAATTGGAAGAGAGTAGTCAATGTCACTGAACTGTGTATGTAGAAATTTTTGAAATGGTGTATCTTTGGCTGTGTGTATTTTCACCAAAAAAAAAAAAAAAAAAAGGTTGAGAATTTAGAGGGTTAATATGTTGTGGGGTTGTTAACCAATGTCATAAAACAACATGTGTACTACTGTTTCGTGAGAAACTATTTGTTCTGTAAGCCTTCACCTGAAGTACAATTAAAAAAAAAAAGAAAAAAAACTTAACCAAGTGGTGACTCTGACTGCCCCTGCTGTTCCAGATGTAGTTTCAGTGCTTTAGCAAATTAATACATCTCCTGGTACTTGGTATGCAGCTATTGATCTGGCTAATGCCTTTTTCTCCATACTTGTTTCAAAGGACCACCAGAAGCAGTTTGCCTTAGCTGGCAAGGCCAGAAATACACCTTCACTTGCATACCTCAACCCTACATCAACTCTCCAGCCCTGTGTCATAATTTAGTCCGCAGGGACCTTGATCACCTTTCCCTTGCATAAGAGGTCACACTGGTCCATTACATTGATGACATTATGCTGACTGGACCTAGCAAGGAAGAAGTGTCTGTGACTCTGGACTTATTGGTAAAACATTTGCATGCTAGAGGGTGGGAAATTAGTCTCACAAAAATTCAGGTGCCTTCCACCTCAGTGAAATTTCTAGGGGTTCAGTGGTTTGGGGCATGTCGAGATATTCTCTCTAAAGTGAAAGATAAGTTATTGCATCTGGCTGCTCCCACAACTAAAAAGGAGGCACAATGCCTAGTTGGCCTCTTTGATTTTGGAGGTAACATATTCCTCATTTGGGTGTACTACTCTGGCCTATTTATCAAATGACTAGAAAAGCTGCTAGTTTTGAGTGGGGCCCAGAACAAGAGAAGGCTCTGCAACAGGTTCAGGCTGCTGTGCAAACCGCTCTGCCACTTGGACTATATGATCCAGCTGATCCAATGGTGCTTGAAGTGTCCGTGGCAGATAGAGATACTGTTTGGAGTTTTGTCAGGCCCCTATTGGTGAATCACAGAGCAGACCCTTAGGATTTTGGAGCAAAGCTCTGCCATCCTCTGCAGATAACTACTCTCCTTTTGAGAAACAACTTTTGGCTTGTTACTGGGCCTTAGTAGAGACTGAATGCTTAACTATGGGACACCAAGTCACTATGTGGCCTGAACTGCCCATCATGAACTGGGTGTTGTCTGACCCACAGAGTCATAAAGTTGGACATGCACAGCAGCACTCCATCATTAAATAGAAGTGGTATATTCGAGATCGAGCCTGAGCAGGACCTGAAGGCACAAGTAAGTTCCATGAGGAAGTGGCCCAAATGCCCATGGTCTCCACTCCTGTTACATTACTTTCCACCTCCTAGTCTGCACCTATGGCCTCATGGGGGAGTTCCTTATGATCAGTTGACTGAAGAAGAGAAAACTCATGCCTGGTTTACAGACAGTTCTGCACAATACGCAGGCACCACTCGAAAGTGGACAGCAGCAGTACTACAGCCCCTTTCCAGGACCTCCTTGAAGGACAGTGGTGAAGGGAAATCCTCTCAATGGGCAGAACTTTGAGCAGTGCACCTGGGTATTCACTTTTCTTGGAAGGAAATGGCCAGATGTGCAATTATATACTGATCCATGGGCTGTGGCCAATGGTTTGGCTGGATCGTCAGGGACTTGGAAGGAACATGATTGGAAAATTAGAGACAAGGATTTATGGGGAAGAGGTATGTGAATAGACCTCTCTGAATGGGCCAAAGAAGTGAAAATATTTGTGTCTCATGTGAATGCTCACCAAAGGGTGACCTCAGCAGAGGATTTTAACAATCAAGTGGATAAGATGACGTGTTCTGTGGAAACCAGTCATCTTCTTTCTCCCATCATTGCTCAATGGGCTCATGAACAAAGCAGCCATGGTGGCAGGAATGGAGGTTATGCATGGGCCCAGCAACATGGACTTCCACTCACCAAGGATGACTTAGCTACAGCCACTGCCAACACTGAGTCTCTGATACGGCACCATCCCTCGAGGTGATCAGCCAGCAACCTGGTGGCAAGTTGATTACATAATGGAAAGGGCAGCGTTTTGTCCTTACTGGAATAGACACTTACTCTGGATATGGATTTGCCTTCCCTGCACACAATGCTTCTGCCAAAACTACCATCCATAGACTTACAGAATGCCTTATTGTGATGGTTAAGATTGTGTGTCAACTTGGCTGGGACATGATTCTCAGTGTTTTAATGTAATCACTCCCGTTACTGAATATACTGTGAGTGGCCAATCAGATGAAGGGGAGTCTCCTTGGGGGTGTGGCCCACATCTGAATATAAGCAGATGTTCTGGCTTTTTGCTGTCTCTGAATCCTGCGGCTGCCTCCTGTTGCCTCATCGCCGGTTCTTGGGACTTGAGCTGTCAGCTTATCTGCCGAACTTGGGATTCGTCTATCTGCACAGCCTGTGAGATGGAGCCATGCTCTCCAACCTGCCAATCTTGGGCTTGCCAGCTTCTGCAGCTGCGTGACTTGGGAAAGGCCTCTACCCTGATCCATGGACTTGGGACATTCTAGCCTCTACAATCACATGAGCTGTTTCCTTGACATAAATCTCTCTCTATATATATATTTATACACTTTACCGGTTTTGCTTCTCTAGATAACCCAGCCTAAGACACTTGTCCACCATCGTGGTATCCCACACAGTGTTGCCTCGGATCAAGGGACTCACTTCATAGCAAATGAAGTGAAGCAGTGGGCCCATGCTCATGGAATTCACGGGTCTTACTATGTTCCCCATCATCCTGAAGCAGCTGGATTGAAAGAACAATGGAATGGTCTTCTAAAGACACAAATACGGCACCAGCTAGGGAGCGATACCTTGCAGGGTTGGGGTAATGTTCTCTAGGAAGCTATATGCGCTCTAAACCAGTCCAATATATGGTGCTGTTTCTCCCATAGCCAGGATTCATGGGTCCAGGAATCAAGGGTGGAAATGGGAGTGGCACCACTCACTATTACCCCTAGTGACCCACTTGCAAGATTTTTGCTTTCTGTCCCTGCGACCTTATGCTCTGCAGGTCTAGAGGTCTTAGTTCCAAAGGGACGAATGCTCCCACCTGGAGACACATCACTCATTCCATTGAACTGGAAGCTAATAATGCTTGCTACCTGGCTACTCAGGGCTCCTTATGCCTCTGGGTCAACAGGCAAAGAAGGGAGTTACCATACTGATTGGTGTGATTGATCCTGATTACCAAGAGGAAATCGGATTGGTATTACATAATGGAGGTAAAGAAGAGTATGTCTGGAATGCAGGAAATCCCTTAGGGTGTCTCTTAGTACTACCATGCCCTGTGATTAAAGTCAATGGAAAACTACAGCAACTGTCTTAGTTATCTAGTGCTGCTATATCAGAAATACCACAAGTGGATGGTTTTAACGAAGAGAAGTTTATTTCCTCACAGTCAAAGTAGGCTAAAAGTCCAAATTCAGGGCGTCAGCTCCAGGGGAAGCCTTTTTCTCTCTGTCAGCCTTCTTCTCTTCGGTGTTCCCCTGGACTAGGAGCTTCTCTGCGCAGGGACCCCAGTCCAAAGGACGCTCTCTGCTCCCAGCACTGCTTTCTTGATGGTATGAGGTCTCTCTGTTTCTCTGCTCACTTCTGTCTGTTATATCTCAAGACATTGCCTCAGGATACACTCTAATCTTGTCGACTGAGTCCTGCCTTACTAACACAACTGCTGCCCATCCTCCCTCATTAACATCATAGAGGCAGGATTTACAACATATAGGAAAACCACACAATACCAGGAATCATGGCCTGGACAAATTGATACACACATTTTTTGGGAGACATACTTTAATCCATGACAGCAACCCAATTCCAACATGACTACTAATGACCCAAGACCCTTCAGGAATGAAGGTTTGGGTCACCCCACAAGGCAAAGAACCACGACCAGCTGAGATGCTTGCTGAGGGCAAAGGGAATACAGACTGGGTGGTGGAAGAAAGTAGTTCTAAATACCAGTTATGGCCATGTGACCAATGGCAGGAACGGGGACTGTAATTTATTATGCGTATTTCTGCTTTGTATGTGTGTGTCTTAGTCATCTAGTGCTACTATAACAGAAATACCACAAATGGATAGCTTTAGCAAAGAGAAGTTTATTCTCTCACAGTCCAGTAGGCTACAAGTCCAAATTCAGGGCATCAGCTCCATGGGAATGCTTTCTCCATTGGCTCTAGAGGAAGGTCCATGTCACTAATCTTCCTTTGGTCTGGGAGCATCTCAGTGCAGGAACCTCAGGTCCAAAGGACACACTCTGCTCCCGGCACTGCTTTCTTGGTGGTATGAGGTTCCCGTGTGTATCTGCTTGCTTCTCTCTTTTACATCTCAAAAGAGAGTGGCTTAAGACACTATCCAATCTTGTATACCTCATCAGTATAACTGCCACTAATCTATCTTACTGCATCATAGTGATAGAGTTTACAGCACTTAAGGAAATCACATCAGATTATAAAATGGTACACAATCATACAATACTGGGAATCATGACCTAGCCAAGTTGATACACGCATTTTTAGGGGGACACAATTCAATCCATGACAGTGTGCATCGAATATTTTTGTTTCCTTCACTTAAATATAAGATGTAAACAGGGCTACTGTGTTTTCGATTGCACATGTGTTAGTTGTATCATGTTAGGTGCAAGTATGACTATATAATTGTCTTTATTCAGAGATTATGTGTGGTTTAAGGAGATATGTACATGTGCCAAGTTGACAAGGGGTGGACTGTGATGGATAAGATTATGTGCCAACTTGGCTGGGCCATGATTCTCTTAGTGTTATATGTGATCACTTCCATGATTGAATATGCTCTGAGTATCCAAAAGCTGAAAGTGAGTTTCTTTGGGGGTGTAGCCTGCATCCAAATATAAGCAGATGTTTTGGCTTTTTGCTCGCTCTGGATCTGGATCCTATGGCTGCCTCCTGTTCGTCTGACCTCCAGTTCTTGGGACGTGAGCTATCAGCTTATCTGCTGATCCTGGGATTTGTCAATATTCACAGCCTGTGAACAACATCCCTGCTTTCCAACCTGCCAATCTTAGGTTCAGAACCTCTGGAGCTACTTAAATCAGGAGAAGCCTCTATCCTAATCCAGACTTGGGACGTTCCAGCCTCTACAATTGTGTGAGCTGTTTCTTTGATATAAATCTCTCTATATATATATTTATACACTTTACTGGTTTTGCTTCTCTACAGAACCCAGCCTAAGACATCCACTAACTCGGAAACCCTGGTGGTGTAGTGGTTAAGAGCTATGGCTGCTAACCAAAAGTTAAGCAGTTTGAATCCACCAGGCGCTCTTTGGAAACTCTATGGGGCAGTTAGTTCTACTCTGTCCTATAGGGTTGCTATGAGTCAGAATTGACTAACTCAATGGCTTTCAACTCTTGTTTCACATTAGAATAACCTGGAGATTAAAAAAAGAAAAAAAATCCCATAAAACACTACAGCTTGGTCTCCACCAAGGGTCAATTAAATCAGAATCTTTGAAGGATGAGGACTAAGCCCTAATATTTTTTAAAAGTCCACATGGTTGATTTTAGGTGAACAGCACACTATTATTATAATATGAAGATTTATGAGAACAACCTTAATCTATAGAGGACTGGACTAACAAATGATGTGAGAATCATACAATGGAATATAATTTCTTTTTATTGTATTTTAGATGAAGGTTTACAGAACAAATAGTTTCTCATTAAACAGTCAGTACACATATTGTTTTATGACATTGGTTAACAACCCCACGACATGTCAACACTCTCCCTTCTTGGCCTTGAGGACCTTTTTTTTGGTGAAAATATACATAGCCAAAGTTACACCATTTTGAAAGTTTCTACATGTACAATTCAGTGACATTGATTATATTCTTCCAGTTGTGCTGCTATTCTCACTATCCTTTTCCAAATTATTCCATCACCATTATCTTCAACTCACTGTCCCCTAGGCTTCCCATCAAACCTTTTGAGTTGCTGTTGTCAATCTGATCTCACATAGATAATTCTTTTTTTTTTTTTGTAACTTAGATGAAGGTTTTCAGAACAAATAGTTTCTCATTAAACAGTTAGTACACATATTGTCCTATGACAATGGTTAACAACCTCATGACATGTCAACACTAACCCTTCTCAACCTTGGGTTCCTGTCTTAGTTATCTAGTGCTGCTATAACAGAAATACCACAAGTGGATGGCTTTAACAAAGAAAAATTTATTTTTTCACAGTAAGGTAGGTTGAAGGTCCAAATTCAGGACATCAGCTCCAGGGGAAGGGTTTTTCTCTCTGTCAGCCTTCTCATCAGTGTTCCCCTGGACTAGGAGCTTCTTGGCGCAGGGACCCCAGTCCAAAGGACGAACTCTGCTCCTGGCACTGCTGTCTTGATGGTATGAGGTCCCCCTGTCTCATTGCTCACTTCTGTCTTTTGTATCTCAAGACACTGCCTCAGGATACAATCCAATCTTGTAGACTGAGTCCTGCCTTACTAACACAACTGCTGCCCATCCTCCCTCATTAACGTCACAGAGGCAGGATTTACAACTTACAGGAAAACCACACAATACCAGGAATCATGGCCCAGCCAAATTGATAAACACATTTTTTGGGCAACATAATTCAATCCATGACAGTTCCCTATCACCAGATTTCCTGTCCCCTCCTGCCTTCTAGTGCTTGTCCCTGGACTGCTGTGCCTCATTAGTCCTGTTTTGTTTTATGAGGCTGTCCAATCCCTGGCTGAACCGTGAACTTCCCACTGAGCTAAAAGGGTATCCGGGGGCCATACTCTCGGGGTTTCTCCAGTCTGTCAGGCCAGTAAATCTGGTCTTTTTTTGTGAGTTAGAGTTTTGTTCTACATCCTTTTCCAGCTCTGTCCAGGACCCTCTATTGTGATCCCAGTCAGAGCAGTCAGTGGTGGTAGCCGGGCACCATCTAGTTGTACCAGACTCAGTCTGGTGGAGGCTGTGGTAGCTGTGGTCCACTAATCCTTTGGACTAATCTTTTCCTTGTATCTTGTTCTCTTCATTCTCCCTTGCTCCTGAAGGGGTGAGACCAGTGGAGTATCTTAGATGGCCGCTCACAAGCTTTTAAGACCCCAGACACTACTCACCAAGGCAGAATGTAGAACATTGTCTTTATAAACTGCGTTATGCCAATTGAGCTCGATGTTCCCTGAGATCATGGTCCGCACAGCCCTCCGCCCAGCAATTCAGTCCCTCAGGGAGTTTGGAAGTGTCTATGGAGCAACCATGACCTTTCTTCGTACAAGTTGTGCTGGCTTCCCCAGTAATGTGTACTGTCTTACCCTTCACCAAAGTTATCACTTATTTTTTTAGTTCCCCCCCACTCCTCCCATCCCTCATAACCAGCAAAGTTTCTTTTTGTGTGTAAACTTTCACGAGTTATACAGTAGAGATCTCATACAATATTTGTCCTTTTGTGATTGACTTATTTCACTCAGCATAATGTCCTCCAGTTTTGTTCCTCTTACTCTCCTGTGCTGAGTTCCTTTTTTTTGTGGATTTTTTTTTTTCATTTCTTTTGTTTTTGTAGGTTTTATTTTTACTGAGACTTCGTTTTTCTTCTTTATTTTGATGAGTAGGTTTGTTAACTTTCTTTGTGGTTACCGTGAAATTTACCCTTATCTTCCTAGATTTGAACCAGTCTATTATTACTTGGTATCGCTTGACTTTCTCTCCATTACAAGGTTCTATATCTACACCATTTAGTCCCCTTTTATTGTTCTGATGCTGTTGTCATTTACAGATTAACCTCTCTGGTTCCCATTTTCTAGGTTGGTATCCGGCTAGTACAATCCTTAGTCCTGTATTCAGCCTGTGGTTTGATATTCTTTGTTCTCAGATTGAAGGACTTCCTTTAATAAGTCTCGTAAGTTTGGTTTGGTTTTTACATAGTCCCTTAATTTCTGTTTATCTGGAAATGACCTAATTTCACCATCATATTTGAATGAGAGTTTTGCAGGATATATTATTCTTGGCTGGCAATTTTTTCCTTTCAAGGATTTATATATGTCATCCCATTGCCTTTTTGCCTGCATGGTTTCTGCTGAAAATCTGAGCTGAGTCTAATTGTTTCTCTCCTGTATGTGACTTTTTGTTTTTCTTGAGCTGCTGCTCTCAGGATTCTTCGTTTGTGTATGGTTTTAGCGAGTGTGATTATGATATGCCTTGGTGATCTTCTTTTGGGGTCTATCCTATATGGGGTTTGTTGAGCTTCTTGGATGGTCAGCTTTTCATCTTTCATGATATTGGGGAAGTTTTCTGTCAGCAGTTCTTCAATGATCCTCTTTGTGTCTTCTGTTTTCTCCCCGTTCTGGAACTCTGATCACTCGCAGATTTTTGCTTTTGATTGCATCCCACATAATTCTCAGGGTCTCTTCATTTTTCTTTGTTCTTTTTTCTGAATTTTCCTCAAACAGAGTTGTATCCAAGTGTTTGTCTTCAATTCCGCTGATCCCGTCTTCCACTGTTTCAAATCTGCACCTCAGCCCTTCTATGACACTGTCCATTTCTGAAGTCTTGTTGTTTATCTTTTGGATTTCTAATTGTTGTTTTTGTATAATTTCTAGTTGTGAATTTATTTTGGTATTTTGTTCCTGCATTGTTTTCCTGAATTCTTTTTTTTTTTTTTGGTTGTTGTTGTATTTTCCATAAATTTGTCTGCCTTTTCCATGAATTTGTCTATTTTTTCCTCATTTTTCTCTGCTTTTTGCTTCAACTCTTGGATAATTCTGAGTATTAGAGATTTGAATTCCCTATCAGGTAGTTCTAGTGCCTTTTCTTCTCCTGGAAAGTCATCTGGTGTTTTATTTTGGATGCCTACTGGAACAATTCTGACTTGTTTTTGTAAATGTTTTGATATTGTCTGCTGTCTTCGGGGCATTCAGTAGTTATTTTTCTCATTTATTGGTTGTAGATTTGTTTGTTTCATCTTTTTTTTTTTTTAATTTGGCTATGTCTGACCAGGCAGGCTGTGTGTTCTTTCTTGTTTGCTCATCTGTGGGCACAATACTTTTTGCCACCTTCTCCAATTGGCAGGGTCAGTCACTCTGATATGGTACAGCAGGGCAGGTCTAGCTGAAAAGGAGTTGCTGGGATGTGTTGTTTGTGGCACTTACTACAGCCACCAGGGTGGGTCAGTAATCAGTGCAGGGCAGGTTCTGGTAGGCCTTGCCTGTGCTGCTTGGTGGTGTGATGTTAAGTGCACGGTGCAGGTAGGCAGGATGAAGGGGGGAGATTGTGATGTGTGGAGCTAAGATGGGTGTGGGAGAGAGGAGAGAAGAACAGGAGCAAAAACATACAAACAAACAAAAAAGGATGCTAGGGGAGCTTGCCGTTGGAGTGGAGAGATGAGGGACTATGAAATGGAGAAAAACAAAAAGGGGAAGAAGAAGAAAAAGAAAAGAATGAACAAATAAAAATTATAGAGAAAAAAGAACAGCAAAGCTCCCAGGGATCCCACTGGTGTGGCTACAAGGTCTGGGGAAGTTGTTCCCAGGTCTTGAAGTACAGCCTGGCTAAGAGGCGTAGAGGTATTCAGCGCCAGGTATCCAGGGGACAGGAAGAGAAGGAAGGTATAGAGAGACGAGAAACTGAGTAATAAAGAAAGACAAAAAGGGAAAAAGAGGGAAAACAAAACAAATAAAAAAAAAAGAACAATAAAAGCCCCCCCAAAAAACAAAAACAAAAACCACGAAAAAAGAAATGTCCTCAGGGATCCCTCTGTGCATCTGTGCAAGCGGAGGTGGTACATCCCAAGCCACACAGCACCGCCCGGCCAGAACGGGCTCCCAACTCAAGAAAGGAGAAAGAAAACAAACAAGTGAAAAGAAACAAACAAAAAAAAGCCAAGGGATCCCACCAGCGTGGCAGCACGGACTGGGAAGCAGTTCCACACTCAAATGGAGCTCCACATCCCCTCAGGAAGAAGCAAAGATGGCGCATGGAGCCAGGTATTTGAGCGAAAGGAGGGGGAGGTGGTGAGAGGTTAAGGAATAAATCAAAAGAAGCAGAAAACAGCAACACCAGCAGCCAACGAATGGCACTCAGGGAGTCGGCCAGTGTGGGTGGGTGGAATCTAAGCAGCCGGTGCTTCCCGACCAAGAGACTGTGGCCACGGGAAGCAGAGGAGGCCGACTGGGGGTGAAGAAGGGTGGAGGGTGGTAAAGTGTATATCGCTGTTTACCGGTTGTTTTGTCTCCTGCTGGAAGCTCCGTGAAGCTGCTTTCTCATACCCCCTATTTGCTGGTCTCTGATAGGAGTCCAAGATAGTAGATCTGTGCTTCATTAACTGATAGGGGACCTCTCCATGTATGCCTCCTCGTTCTCTGTTCTGTCAGTTTCTTATTCCATTTGGTGCTTTGCTGAGTTCTTTATCTCTTCATTTGATGTGTAGGATTTCAGGATTGCTGTTTTCTCTGTTTGGCTTAGTTTTCTGGATCTTTGCTGTGGAGGGATGGCATGGTGCTTCTGCCTAGAGCGCCATGTTGCTGGAAATCAGAATATAATTTTTTACAGATAATATTGTGTTTTAGGTGAAAGTTGACACAGCAAATTAGGTTTACATTTAACAACTTTTATACAAATTATTCCATGCCATTGGTTACAGTTTTTACAATGTGTCAGCATTCTCATTATTTCCATTCTGTTTGGTCTGTTTTTCTGTTTCTATTGGTCTAGCTTCCCTTCCCCTCCTTGCCTTCTCATCTTTGCTTTTGGGTAAATATTGACCGTTTGGTCTCATACAGTTAATTGTTTAAGGGAACACGTTACTCATGGGTAATACTGTTTATTTTATAAGCCAATCTATTATTTGGCTGAAAGGTGACCTGCAAAAATAGCTTCAATTCCCAGTTCAAAAGTTATCATAGGACGATAGTCTTGGGGATTCCACTAGTCTCCATCAGTCCCGTAGGTCTGGCCTCTTTTAGGAATTTGACTTTTGTTCTACATTTTTCTCCCATTCTATCTGGGACCTTCTATTGTGTCCCTGGCCAGAACAATCAGTGGTGGTAGCTGGGTACCATCCAGTTCTAATCTCAGGTTAGAGGCAGCTGTGGTTTGTGTGGGCTATCAGTCCCATAGACTAGTTTCTTCTTTCAGCTTTTGATTTCCTTCATTCTCATTCGCTCCATATGAGTAGAGACCAATAGTTATATCTTACATGACCACCTGCAAGCTTTTAAGACCCCAGAAACTACTCACCAATCTAGGATATAGAATATTACCTTTGTGAACTATGTTATACCAATTGACTAAGTTGTCCACCAAGACTATGATCATAAGCCTTTTAACCCAGTAAACCAATCTCACAAGTTATGCAGATATGTTTAGGGAGCCTTCATAACTGTGTCCCCTGTGTGGTTTGTTATTTATGTGGGTATATATGCAGCACACATAAATGTGTATATACATATGCCTATAGATACAGCTACACATGCACATGTAGTTACTTGCTTATGCCTTTCGATGCACATATATGCAAGTATATCTACCTATATAACCACATACATTATTTTTTGGTTGTTTCTACTACTGTTGGAAAATTGTATGTTATAGCATTTTTCAAAACTGTCCCTTTTTCTTGTGTACTTCTTAGTGTCTTTATTTACCTTGGTCAAGCTGTGCTGACTTCACCCATATTTGGTCTTCCCTTTCCCATCACCAGAAGTATCGAGTATCTACTACCTAGAAAGTGATTCCCTCTCCCTCTCACTCTCATCCCTGGTAACCATCAAAGAATTTTGCTTTCTATGTGTATACCTATTCTAGATTTTTTATAATAGTGGAACCATACAATATTTGTCTTTTTGTGATTAACTTATTATCTCACTCAGCATAATGTCCTCCAGATTCATCCATGTTAAAAGATGTTTCACAACTGGTATAACAATAGACATAAAACCAAACCCATTGCCATCGAGTCAATTCCGACTCATAGTGACCCTACAGGACAGAGCAGAACTGCCCCATAAGGTTTCCAAGGAGCAGCTGGTGGATTTGAACTGCTGACCTTTTGGTTAGCAGCCAAACGCTTAACTACTGCACCAAAAGGGATCTGAATTGAGAGTCCAGAAGTAAACACACATATCTATGGTCAGCTGATTTTTGACAAGGGTGCTAAGTCCATTAAATGGGTCAAAGAAGTGTCTCTTCAATAAATGGCACTGGGAAAATTAGATTTCCGCATACAGAAAAATGAAACAGGATCCATGCTGTCTTAGTCATCTAGTGCTGCTATGACAGAAATGCCACAAGTGGATGACTTTAACAAAGACAAGTTTATTCTCTCACAGCGTCGTAGGCTACAAGTCCAAATTCAGGTGGCGGCTCCTGGGGAAGGCTTTCTCTCTCTGTCAGCTCTGGAGGAAGGTCCTTGTCATCAGTCTTCCCTTGGTCTGGGAGGATCTCAGTGCAGGAACCTCAGGTCCAAAGGATGTGCTCTGTTCCCGGCACTGCTTTCTTGGTGGTATAAGGTTCCTGTGTGTCTCTGCTCATTTCTCTCTTTTATATCTCAAAAGAGATTGGCTTAAGACACTGTCTAATCTTGTAGATCTCATCAATGTAACTGCCACTCACAGCAGTCCAGGGACAAGGACTAGAAGGCAGAAGGGGACAGGAAAGCTGGTGATAGGGAACCTAAGGTTGAGTAAGGATGTGTTGACATGTAGTGGGGTTGTCAACCACTGTCATAGGGCAACATGTGTACTAACTGTTTAATGAGAAACTATTGTGTTCTGTAAACCTTCATCTAAGGTGAAAATAGCAGCACAACTGGAAGAGTGTAGTCGATGTCACTGAACTGTGCATGTAGAAATTTTTGAAATGGTGTATCTTTGGCTATGTACATTTTCACCAAAAAAAAAAAAAAAAAAGGTCGAGAAGGGAGAGGGTTGACATGTTGTAGGGTTGTTAACCAATGTCATAAAACAATATGTGTACTACTGTTTAATGAGAAACTATTTGTTCTGTAAACCTTCACCTCAAGTACAATTAAAAGAAAAAAGTAACTGCCACTAATCCATCTTATTACGTTATAGTGATAGGATTTATAACACATAGGCAAATCACACCAGATGACAAAATGGTAGGCAATCATACAATAGTGGGAATTATTACCTAGCCAAGTTGACAGATATTTTGGGGGGACACAATTCAATCTATGACACATGCCTCACATCATACACAAAAACAAATTCAAAATGGATTAAGGACCTAAACGTGGGAACTAAAACCATAAAATTCTTAGAAGAACAAGCAGGGGCAATGCTGTCAGGCCTAGCTTTCAACAATGGATTATCTAATATAATAACAAAAGCATAAACAGCAAAAGACAAAATAAATAAATGGGACCTCATAAAAATTAAAAACTTTTGTTCATCAAAAAAATTCACCAAAAAAGTAAAAAGACAAGCTACCAACTGGGAGAATATCTTCGGAAACCGTATGTCTGACAAGAATCTAATAACCAAAATATACATAAAACTTCAACAACAACAAAAAGACAATTACCTAATCATAAAATGGGCAAAGGACTTGAACAGAAAGTTCACCAAAGAGGACATTCAAATGGTCACCAAACACATGAAAAGATGCTCAGTGTCATTAGCCATCAGAGAGATGTAAATCAAAACCACAATGAGAGACCATTTCACTCCCACTAGGATGGCTAAGATTAAAAAAAACAGAAAATAAAAAATGTTGGTGAGGATGTAGGGAAATTGGAATCCTTATCCATTGCTTGTGGGAATGAAAAATGGCACATCTGTTGTGGAAAACAGTGTGGTGATTCCTCAGTAAACTAAAAATAGAACTACCATATGACCCAGCAATTCCACTCCTAGGTATATACCCAAAAGACTTCAAAGCAGAGACTTAAGAAGAGATGTGTACACCAATGTTCATTGCAGCACTATTGACAATAGTCTAAAGGTGGAAACAACCTAAATGCCCATTAACAGATGAATGGATAAACAAAATGTGGTACATACATAACAGTGGAATACTACTCAGCCAGTAGGAGAAATGAAGTCTTGATAAATGCTACAGTATGGATGGAGCTTGAAGACATTACGCTGAGTGAAAAAGACCAATCACAAAAGGACAAATATTGTATGACCTCACTTTTTGATATAAAAAGACAAGAAAAGGCAAATGTATAGAGAACAAAGTTTATTAGTGGTTACCAGGGGAGGAGGGAGAGAGAAAAATCACACTGATTAAGGGTAGGGTTGCACAGCCGATTATTGTAATTGCTGTCAATAAGTTGTACACCTGTAAAAAGCTGAACTTGCAAAAGTTGTGTGATAGATCTACTTACAACAACAACAAAAAAAGAGTAGCTGCTGAGGCTGCGTATGTATAAGCAAACACTTCATGGGATTTGGTTCCTTGGTTTGGAGATTTAAGGTCATGGTTCCATGGGACATCCCAGTTAATTGGCATAGTAACATGTTTAGTGCTTCTGTTCTACCTCCTAGTTCATGGCACAGGAGTCTTAAAACTTGCAAGGGGCCATCTATCTCATAGCAATTATCTCTATTCACTGGAGCAACAGAGGAAAAAGGAAAGTCAGGAATAGGAGGAGGATATGGAATGTGTGGCTAACTGCCTCTATGAACAACTGCTTCCTTTGCTATGAGATCAAAAGAACTGGATGGTGCCTGGCTACCATTACTGTGATAGTTAAGACTGTGTGTCTACAGAAGAACAAATATTATATAAGACCACTATTACAAGAACTCAAGAAAAGGTTTAAACACAGAAGAAAACATTATTTGATGGTTACGAGGGTGGGGAGGGAGGGTGAGGGTTATTTACTAACTAGATAGTAGATAAAAATTATCTTAGGTGAAGGCAAGGACAGCACACACTACAGGGGAAGTCAGCACAACTGGACTAAACCAAAGCTAAGAAGTTTCCCGAATACAATCAAACACTTTGAGGGACAGAGTAGTAGGGGTAGGGTCTGGGGACCATGCTTTCAGGGGACATCTAGGTCAATTGGCATAACAAAGCTTATTAAGAAAATGTTCTGCATCCTACTTTGGTGAGTGGTGTCTGGGGTCCTAAAACCTTGCAAGCGGCCATCTAAGATGCATCAATTGGTCCCAACCACCTGGAGTAAAGAAAAATGAAGAACACCCAAGACACAAGGAAAAGTATTAGCCCAAGAGACAGAAAGGGCCACATACACCAGAGACTTCATCAGCCTGAGACCGGAAGAACTAGATGGCGCCTGGCTACCACCAATGACTGCCCTGACAGGGAACACAACAGAGAGCCCCTGACGGAGCAGGAGAAAGATGGGGTATAGAACTCAAATTCTAGTAAGAAGACCAGACTTAATGGTCTAAATGAGACTGGAAGGACCCTGGAAAGCATGGCCCCTGGATTCTCTATCAGACCAGAACTAAAACAATTTCCAAGGCCAACTCTTCAGACAGGGACGGGACTGGACTGTGGGACATAAAGTGATACTCGTGAGGAGTGTGCCTCTTAGCTCAAGTACGTACAAGAGACTAAATGGGCAGCTTCTGTCCAGAGGAGGTGAGATGGGAAGGCAGAGAGGGTTAGGAGCTGGTTGAATAGACATGGGGAATCAGGGGTAGAAAGGAGGAGTGTGCTGTCACAATATGGGGAGAGCAATTAGGGTCACATAACAACATATGTACAAATTTTTGTATGGGTGACTAACTTGAAATGTAAACTTCATTTAAACTACAACAATAAACAACAACAACAAAAATATTGTCTGTCAACTTGGCTGGGCCATGATTCTCAGTGTTTATATGTGATCACCCCCATCTGGGATCTTCTGTGAGTAGCCAATCAGTTGAAAAAGAGTTTCCTTGGGTGTGTGGCCTGCATCTGAATATAAGTGGACATTCTGGCTTTTGCCCTCTCTGTATCCTGCAGCTGCCTCCTGTTCATCTGACCTCTGGTTCTTGGGACTTGAGCTAGCAGCTTACCTGCCAATCTTGGGATTTGTTGATCTTCACAGCCTGTAAGCAGAAGCCCTGTTGTCCGACCTGCTGATCTTGGGCTCGCCAGCCCCTGTGGCTACAGGAATCAGGAGAAGTCTCTATCCTGACCCACGGACTTGGTACCTTCCAGCCTCTACAATCACGTGAGCCATTTCCTTGATATAAATCTCTCTATATATATATTTGTACACTTTACTGGTTTTACTTCTCTGGAGAACCCAGCCTAAGACAAGTACTGAACATTCTGATCAAAGATTCCATAGAAGAATCCTGATCAAAAGGGGGAAAATGCAGAACATAATTTCAAATTCTCATGGACTCTATAGACTTTCTGGAGCCATGAAGGATGGATGAACCCCTGAAACTACTGCCCTGAGATAATCTTTAAACATTAAACCAAAAATATCCCCTGAAGTCATCTTAATAAAAAAAAATTCAGTGAATAATAATAGATGATTTCTAAGGACCAGATCAGGCCTAAAATGCTAGCAATCTTTACACTTTCAAAATTAAGAACAGGGAACATAAAACTTGATTTAATTAAAATATTTTAAAAATCGTATCCTCAAAAAAAAAAAATGTTTTTCAGACTCCTCATTTATTCTTTATAGTTGCATAGTATTCCACCGTATGTATGTACCACGGTTTGTTAATCTATTCATCCGTTGATGGGCACTTAGGTTGTTTCCATCCATCTTTTTGCTATTGCGAATAATGCACAATGAACACAGGTGTACATATGTCTATTTGTATCGCTGATGTTGTATCTCTGGGATATATACCTAGGAGTGGGATTGCTGTATCATAAGGGATTTCTATTTCTAGCTTTCTGAGGAAGCACCATACTGTTTTCCACAGTGGTTGTACCATTTTACAATCCCACCAGCAATGTGTAAGAGTTCCAATCCTCCCACAACCTCACCAGCATTTGTTATTTTCTGTTTTTTTTTTTTTTTTGATCATTGCCATTTTTGCAGGGGTCAGGTGGTATCTCACTGTAGTTTTGATTTGCATCTCATTAGCCATTAGAGAGCAAAGGAGAACGAAAAAAAACAAAAACACAAGGAAAATATCAGTCCCAAGAACTAATGGACCACATGAACCAGCCTCCACCCGCCTAAGTCCAGAAGAACTGATAGTGCCTGGCTACCACCACCAACAGCTCTGACAGGGATCACAATAGAGGGTCCTGGACAGAGCAGGAGAAAAATGTAGAACAAAATTCAAATTTAAATTCACAAAAACAGACCAGACTTACTTGTCTGACAGAGACTGGAGGAACCACCAAGACTACGGCCCCTGGACACTCGCTAACTCAGAAATGAAGCCACTCCTGAAGCCCACCTTTCAGCCAAAGATTAAACAGGCCCATAAAACAAACAACAACACACGTGAGGAATATGCTTTTTAGTTCAATCAAGTATATGAGACCAAATGGGAAACACCTGCCCAAAAGCAACTACGAGAAGGCAGGAAGGGGCAGGAAAACTGGACAAATGGACATGGAGAACTTGGGATGGAAAGGGGGAGAGTGCTGACACATTGCGGGGATTGCAATCAACGTCACAAAACAATATGTGTACAAATTTTTGAATAAGAAACTGCGCTGTAAACTCGCACTGAAAGCACGATAGAATTAAAATCATATATATTTTAAAAAGATGACAATTTCTTATGGCTTTGAATCTATGGAGGCTAAATAAAACATTTGTTAAAATTATTTAAAAAAAAAAAAAAAAGGCACCATGGCTAACCATGAGGCTAAACATGTTACTAATGTTTGCTGATCTGTGTTTTACAGATACTGTTTCACTTAATCCTCACACAAACCTCTGAGGAAAGGGGGGTATTAGCTATTTCCATTTTACAGATGAAGAAAATGAAACTGGGAGCAGTTAAAAATAGCCAGGATTACACAGGGAGTAAGACGCAAACCAAGGATTTGAACACTGCTGCGAAAAATTATCTAAAATTTGAAAGTAAGGCAAAAGAAAGAAAAAGATGACTTTAGGCCTTTAATTCAAAGTTATATTAGAACACTGTTCTCAACTAGGATAATTTTACCTCCTAGGGAACATTTCACAACGTCTAGAGACACTTCCAATTGTCACAACTGGGGTACTACTGGCATCAAGTGGGTAGAGACACAGGGATACTGCTAAACATCCTACAATGCATAGGACAGCCCACAACAAAGAACGACCCACTCCAGTAAGTCAATAGTTCTGCTGTTGAAAAACTCTGCTCTAAGGTAATGTAACTTCGTTTGACTTATTATTTGCTATTGATTAGGTCTCAAGAACGTCAATTTACAGAAAACAGATCTGTAAATGATGCCAATGACTGTTACCTAGGAAGGTAACCCCAAGGGTTATAGTTTTTATACCTGCAGGACACTAACCAGTTGTGTACCTAATTTAGTAATCCTACTGCAACATTCTTTTTGTATCATGACTATATCGATCAGCTGCTTCTAGTCTTTCAACCAGCTCTGCCTTCCTGCTGGCTCCCTCTCTAATTAATTAAATCTTTGGCACATGCTCACTAAATATTTGTATGAAAATTACATTTTTAACTTGCTGAAAGTTATGCTTTGAAAATACATCTGTCGGGCTTCATAAAGTCCACACATGTCCACTCCACCAGACTGCTTCCTTGAGGGCTATTGGAATTATTAGTGCAAATTCCTTACTCAACATGAAGAATGACTCTCCAAAGGTGATATCCTGAATATCATATGCTTCTTTCCTATTGTCCTCTCCATCAGTCTGCTTGGAGAGTTTTTTGCACAAGTGAGAGGTCCCTGCATGAAGCTCTCATAATCTGTCTGATCAAGGATCGAACATTATCACATATAGCCCCAAGGGACCCTGCAGGGAACCTTTCTCCACAAATAAGTCCAAACCTCCTTTTCTCCGGGCCGCTAAAAGCTTTCATGATTAGCATATTATTTAAATTATTCACAGATTTAATATTTATTGTCAAAAACATTCTGGAATTATTGATCAATTAATTTTCTGGATACCATATGACCTTAATCTATATTAAATTCAAATTAATGTAGCAAATTTCATTCCAGAGCTTGGATTCAGATTCTGGCCCCCTAATCAGTCTCCTAGGACTTATTGCTGTTTCTCATTCCTCACTATAGAAAAATATGTCCTTGTCAAATGTTAGAAGAAATGTTGGCAATTTATCTTATCAATCAATCTAAGCAAATGCAGTGGACTAGCTTTTCACCAGGAATCCCTGGGTAGTGCAAAAGATTATGTGCTGGACCACTAACTGAAAAGTTGGGGGTTCGAACCCACCCAGAGGCACCTCAGAAGATAGGCCTGGCAGTTTGCTTCTGAAGGGCGGCAAGTAACAACTTTTCACCTGAGCCAAAGTCATCTCCTGGCAGGAAGTTAAGTCTTTAGGCTCTGAGTCAGAGCACTGTTGCTATGGCTGAGCTAAAGCCCAAGGCCAAGCAAGAACGAGTGGGAATTTAAAGATGTAAGGGTTTATGAATAGCTCTCCTTTTTGGCAACCTGGCAAGTTTTCCCACCCCCCTTCATCTAGTAATATTACCTGCCTCCCCCAACTCCAGCCTGGCCAGTCATACATTCCCATCCCCTTAGCAACGTGATTGTTCCAAGGGGTAGGCACATGATCCCAGCAGAACCAATCAGAACTCTTCCATGGGACTCATATACTGAAGCTAATATAACTGATATAGCAGTCCCTGGGACTGATATAACTCTACAGTATTAAACTCCTGTTGTCTAAGACTAGAGTAAGAGCAGTGGACCAGAAATCGGGTGTTCTGGGTTCTAGACCCACACTTAACTCCCTGGACTTCCATCTGTAAATCAGATGCAGGTTCAAGAGGATTGTATCAGACTTGCCACACACATAGACATATGCACACGGCACTTTCCAATAAGAATGCATTCCTACAAGGACACTGGTTTTATTTTTTAGAAAGAGGGACACAAGAAGGTGGGAAATAAGAAGAAATGCAATCCCAAGGCAGGTGAAGCCCCTTGGATGCTGTCACTGCCTGTGCTCCTTTCTTCCCTCAACCCTTCTCAAAACCCTCTGGCCAGAAGGCACGCTGGCAGACATCTAACTCCTTGATTCTAATCTGCTGTCAGAGTGAAGAACTGCAGTGACAACACCAGGCACTCTGTCATCTGCAAAATGCCCCCTTCCAACCGCAGTAAGGAGGAGGTCTGCTAAGATAATTGTAGAAAACCTGCTGGAGCTGGACAAAATTAAGCTGATAACCAGACCCAACTGTCAAGTTAGGTCATTCCTCATTCCCACCTCTAATCAAAATTCCACCAGGTAATTCCAGTGCCTAAATTATAAGAATTTAAGTGAAAACATCAAAGCCCTTAGAGATCTTAGAATGTAAGTTCTATAAGAGTGGAGATTTTTGCTCGTTTTGCTCATCACCATATCCAAAGCACTAGAAGAGTGACTGACACACTGTCGGCTCTTGATAAATACTTGTTGATTAAATAAACCCCAATAGCCCAACAGGTTCAGTGACTAGCCCAAGGTTGCCCAAGCCCAGGGTCAGAGTTGCCTAAGACTCAGGGATGGGGAAAGAGAAGAAAATAATAATTGTTGCGCTCTTACTGTGTGCCAGTATTATGGACTGAATAGTAGCCCACCAAAATATGTATTGGAATCCTAACCTCTATATATATGGATATAGTTCAGTTTGGAAACAGTTTTCTTTGTTATGTTAATTAGATCAGACCCAAGTAGGGTGGGTTCTAAATCTAATTACTTCTGAGTTAAAAGAGAGGATTAGACACAGAGACACACACAGGGGAAGACAGACAACGTGTGAGGATCATCAATAAACCAAGGAATGCCCAGGACTGCCTAAAAGGAAGGAACTGACACGGCCAAAATACTGATCTGGACTTTTAGCCTCCAGAATGGTGGGAAAATAAATTTCTGTTCTTTAGAGCCACCCACTTGTGGTATTTCTGTTACAGCAGCACTAGGAAACTAAGCCAGGTATTGTCCCAAGAATTCATATGCATTATCTCATTTTATTCTTACAGCACTATGTGGTGGGTACCATGATTGTCCCCATTCTACAAATAAGAATGTTTAAAAAGGAAAGTAAATTGCCCTAGTAGGTGACAGAGCCAGGGTTACTCATCCATCCACATTTGGCAAGTAGTCATTGAGAACTTAACCATTCTGCTGGTATAATGTCTACAACTAGGTATACAAGGGTGAACAAGAATAGACATGGAGCTTATATTCTAGTGCCGGAGACATCTAATTAACAAGTAAAAAAACAAATACATAGACAATATACTTAACAATTGGGATCCATGCTATGAAGGAAATCAATAGAGAGAAGCGATGGAGGGAAACAAGGAGGGAGAAGTCCCCTGAATAGGTACGCTGGCCACTGAAGGTCTCTTTGAGGAGAGGACATGCAGACTGAGGCCTGATGATGACAAGGAGCACCCATGTGATAAGCTGGAGGAAGAGCGTTCTGGGTACAGAAACAGCAAGTGCAAGGGCCTGAGGAAGAGAAGGAAGGGCATGCAAGGAAGCGTAGCAGGAGTAGACAGAGCAATGAGGAGAGGGTGTGCGGGATGAGTTTGAGAGGTAAATGGGTCAGATCATTCAAGGCCATGTAGGCTGTGATACAGAGTTCAAATTTTTATTTGAAATTATTACTTCAAAGAGATGTTACTGAAGGGTCTTAAAGCAGTGGGGTAATATGATCTGTTTTTTAAAACCTACTTTGGCTGATGTATATAGCTTACAGAGTACACATCAGTTAGGACTTCTTTTGCCAATGACAGAAAACCCAACTACTGAACTGTAATAAAGAGTCTGATTCCACTTTTGGTGTTTGACCACTGACAGCTTTCAAGTCCCACCCTTCCCTCTTCTCCTTCTGCCCCACATCTGAGCAAGCTGATAAGAAAGTCCAGGTGCTCTTTCCTTTGGCACTGGCGGGAAGTTCAAATCGTGCAACCCCTGACCACACATGGGAATCCTCGGCCCAGTCTCACCCCTTAACCACCATAAAACCCCAGAGCCAGTCTCCTTTCCTTACTCTCTCAAGCCATTCCTGGATATGCTCAGGAGACGGCCCTACTCTCCTCAAAAAGCCTCACTGTGTTAGTAATAAAACTTCTTATGCCCTCTTGGTGCATATGTGGCATCATCAGTCTTGACATCCAAACCAAATTTTAGGTTTGGGGGAGGGGGTGCTATCCCACCTCTGCAGAGTGACCACAACAGGAACAATCAGAGATTTATTTTTCTCTCATAAACATTAGTTCCCCCCTTCCCCCCACCAAAAAAAAAAAACATTGCCATCAAGTCGATACCGACTCGTAGCAACCTTATATGATAGAGCAGAACTGCCCCATGGCGTTTCCAAGGGGTGGCTGGTTGATTTGAACTGCTGACCTTTTGGTCAGCAGCTGAGCTCTTAACCATTGCACCACCAGGGCCCCAACAGAGGCTCAGAAATGTGAGGGCAGATGTCTCTGTAATTTTCCCGGACTAACCTTCATTGAATGCTTCATATGCATGTGAAAGCTGGACAATGAATAAGGAAGACTGAAGAAGAACTGACGCCTTTGAATTATGAGGTTGACAAAGAATACTGAATACACCATGGACTGCCAGAAGAATGAATAAATCTGTCCTGGAAGAAGTCCAGCCAGAATGCTCCTTAGAAGCAAGGATGGTGAGACTTGGTCTCACGTACTTTGGACATGTTATCAGGAGGGACTAGTCCCTGGAGAAGGACATCGTGCTTGGTAGAGGGTCAGTGAAAAAGAGGAAGACCTTCAACAAGATGGATTGGCACAGTGGCTGCAACAATGGGCTGAAGCATAACAACGATTGTGAGGATGGCACAAGACTGGGCAATGTTTCATGCTATTGTACACAGCATCATTGTGAGTGGGAACTGACTAGACAGCACCTAACAACAACCACCTTCATTGTCTCAAAATGGCTGCTGCAGCTCCAGCCATCACAGAAGCAATCCCGTAAGATGAAAAAGGAAAGAGGAAGTGTCAACACTTATATACCTATATCAAGAAAGCAAAGCTTTCCCCAAAACTCCTTAAGAGACTTTTCTTTACAATTCATTGGACAGAATGGTGTCAGAACTGCCCCTAACTCTAAGGTTGGTTAGGATTAAGGAAGTTGAGATGGCGGTTGGATCAGCCAAATGATATGTTGTGGTATGCAATAAGAACAGAGAGACCAGCTAAAGGACCATTAGAGAAATCCAGTAGAGTGATGTTGGTGGCTTGGATTCAGGTAGTAGCAGAGAAGATGGAGTACAATAAATGGATTTAACATGTATTTTCAGATGTTAAACCCAGTCCTCTTTGATCGCAAAGCTTATGCCCTACAAACTGTGTTGCTGCTTAGTGTCCTGTCCACTCTGAGGGCACACATTATTAGGAGGCATGGTAACATTCCTTCAGATAATGGATTTGACTTGGTATATGTCTTAGTTATCTAGTGCTGCTATAACACAAATACCACAAATGGGTGGTTTTAACAAACAGAAATTTATGTTCTCACAGTTTACGAGGCTAGAAGTCCAAATTCCGATGCCAGCTCTAGGGGAAGGCTTTCTCACTCTGTGGGCTTTGGAGGAAGATCCTTGTCTCTCTGAGCTTCTGCTCCTGGGCAGTCTTCATGTGGCTTGTTGTCTCTCTTTCCCCATCTCTGTCTGCTGGATTGTTTGTTTAATCTTTTATACCACAAAAAAGATGGACTTCAGACATACCCTGCACTAATCCTGCCTCATTAACATAACAAAGACAACCCATTCCCAAAAGGGATTATAACTGCAGGCATAGAGGCTAGGATTTACAATACATTTTTTGGGGACACAGTTCAATCCATAACAATGTACCAGGGCCATAGTTTACTATATAGAACCCTAGCCCTCTTAGTAACATCAGTCATAGATGAAGGTTCTTGAAATGTGAGGAAAAAGGCACAAAAGGCAAGGAAGATAGCAAGAAACAGTTGGTGACCTACGTATCTGTAACGCACGCTCTGCACCAGTCTGCCTGGAGAATAAAGCTGACATACCAACAGCTAAGGCTTCCAAGGAAATGCAACATATTGATCAACACAGCAGGTGCCTCATGGGGCAGGCTTCAAGAATTGTTAGGTGCCCTTGAGGCTGTTCCAATTCACAGTAACCCTGTGTACAACAGAATAAAACACTGTGCAATCCTTCACCATCCTCACAATGGTTGCTATGTTTGAGCCCATTGTTGCAGCCACTGTGTCAATCCATCTCATTGGGAGTCTTCCTCTTTTTCGCTGACCCTCTACTTTACCAAGTACGATGTCCTTCTCCAGGGACTGGTCCCTCCTGACAACATGCCCAAAGTATGTGAGATGAAGTCTCACCATCCTTGCTTCTAAGGAGCATTCTGGCTGGACTTCTTCCAAGACAGATTTGTTTATCTTTGGCAGTCCAATGTTCTTTGTGAACACCACAATTCAAAGGCGTCAATTCTTCCTTGGTCTTCCTTATTCACTGTCCAGCTTTCTCATGCATATGAGGTGACTGAAAATACCATGGCTTGGGTCAGGCACATCTTAGTCCTCAAGGTGACATCTGTACTTTTTAACACTTCAAAGAGGTCTTCTACAGCGGATATGCCCAATGCAGTATGTCTTGACTGCTGCTTCCATGGTGTTGATTGTGGATCCAAGTAAAATGAAATCCTTGACAACTTCAATCTTTTCTCCATCTATCATGATGTTGTTTATTGGTCCAGTTGTAAGGATTTTTCTTTTCTTTATGTTGGGGTGTAATCCACACTGAAGGCTGTAGTGTATGATCTATATCAGTAAGTGCTTCAAGTCCTCTTCACTTGCAGCAAACAAGGTTGTGTCATCTGCATATCACAGGCTATTAATGAGTCTTCCTCCAATCCTGATACCATGTTCTCTTTCATATAGTCCAGCTTCTCGGATTATCTGCTCAGCATACAGATTAAATAGGTATGGTGAAAGGATACAACCCTGACACACACCTTTCTTGACTTTAAACCACAAAGCATCCCCTTGTTCTCTTTGAACGACTGTCTCTTGGTCTAAGTACAGGTTCCTCATGAGCACAATTAAGTGTTCCCATTCTTCGCAATGTTGTCCATAATTTGTTATGATCCACACAGACGAATGGATTTGCATAGTCAATTAAACACAGGTAAACATCTTTCTGGTATTCTCTGCTTTCAGCCAAGATCCATCTGACATCAGCAATGATATCCCTTGTTCTACATCCTCTTCTGAATCTGGCTTGAATTTCTGGCAGTTCCCTGTTGATGTACCGCTGCAACCGTTTTTGAATTATCTTTAGCATAAATTTTGCTTGTGTGTGATATTAATGATACTGTTTGATAATTTCTGCATTCTGTTGGATCACCTTTCTTTGAAATGGACATGAATATGGATCTCTTCCAGTCAGCTGGCCAAGGAGCTGTCTTCCAAATTTCTTAGCATAGACAAGTGAGTACTTCTAGCATTGCAATCGTTTGTTGAAACATCTCAGTTGGTATTCCATCAGTTCCTGGAGGCTTGTTTTTCACCAATGCCTTTGGCGCAGCTTGGCCTTTTTCCTTCAATACTATTGGTTCTTGATCATATGCTACCTCCTGAAATGACTGAACATCAACAAATTCTTTTTGGTAGAGTGACTGTATATTCTCTCCATATTCTTTTGAAGCTTTCTGCTTCGTTCAAAAATTTTCCCATAGAATCCTTTAATATTGCAATTTGAGGCTTGAATTTTTTCTTTAGTTCTTCCAGCTTGAGAAATGCCCAGTGTGTTCTTCCCTTTTGGTTTTCTAACTCCAAGTCTTTGCACATTTCATTATAATACTTTACTTTGTCTTCTCAAGCTGCCATTGAAATGTTCTGTTCAGCTCTTATATGTGATCATTTCTTCTGTTTGCTTTAGCTACTCTGCATTCAAGAGCAAGTTTCAGAGTGTCTTCTGACATCGATTTTGGTCTTTTTTTTTTTCTGTCTTTTTAATGACATTTTCCTTTTTTCATGTATGATATGCTTGACATCATCCCACAACTCGTCTGGTCTTTGGTTATTGGTGTTCAATGCATCAAATCTATTCTTGAGATGGTCTCTCAATTCAGGTTGTACTTTGGCTCTCCTGGACTTGTTTTAATTTTCTTCAGCTTCAACCTGAACGTGCATATGAGCAATCTATGGTCTGTTCCACATTTGGCCCCTGGCCTTGTTCTGACTGATGATATTAAGCTTCTCCATCATCTCCTTCCACAGATGAAGTCAATTTGATTCCTGTGTGTTTCATCTGGCGAAGTCCATATGTGTAGTCCCTGTTTGTGTTGTTGAAAAACAGTATTTCCAATGAATAAGTTGTTGGTCTTGCAAAACTCTTTCATGCTATCTCCGTGTTGATTCTATCACCAAGGCCACATTTTCCAACCACTCATCCTTCTTCTTTGTTTCCAATTTTCACATTCTAATCACCAGTAATTACCATTGCATCTTGATTGCATGTTTGATCAATTTCAGGCTACAGAAGTTGGTAAAAATGTTCAATTTCCTCATCTTTGGCATTAGTGGTTGGTGCACAAATTTGACTAATGGTCATATTAACTGGTTTTCCTTGTAGGCATATGGATATTATTCTATCACTGACAGCCTTGTATTTTAGGATACCCACCCACCCACTGCCATCAAGTCGATTCCAACTCATAGCGACCCTACAGGACAGAGTAGAACTGCCCCATAGCGTTTCTAAGGCTGTAAATCTTTACAGAAGCTGACTGCCACATCTTTCTCCCACCAAACAGCTGGTGGGTTCCAACCACTGACCTTTCGGTTAGCAGCTGAGTGTTTTAACTACTGTGCCACCAGAGCTATTTCAGGATAGATCCTGAAATGTTCTTTTGACAATGAATGTGACACCATTCCTCTTCTATTTGTCATTCCCAGTATAGTAGACTATATGATTGTCCAATTCAAAATGGACAATACCAGCTTCAAGAATAATGCTGAGTTATTTCTCTGGAATAATGCAGACTGAGAAGAAATACACATCTCTGAGCAGTATACTCTTCATG
Organism: Dugong dugon; assembly: GCA_030035585.1. NCBI lineage: Eukaryota > Metazoa > Chordata > Mammalia > Sirenia > Dugongidae > Dugong > Dugong dugon. The sequence continues at coordinate 77,903,073 of CM057471.1, forward strand.
TACCTTGCAGATAAATTTCCATTCTCAGAAGCTGTACCTCACAGCTTTTGTGGTCTCACAAAAGGAGACCCATCAAAAAGAATGACTGACCACATGTTCCTATCTGTTGTCCTTCCTGAGGCCCCATTAAAATGACAGGAAAGTAATATAAAATGATAGAAACCCACATCATCAGTGAATGAAAGAGTTCCATTTTCTGCAAGGTGGCAAAAAAACCCAAAAAAAACAAAAACCAAAGGATGGAGAATCAGCGTGATTCATAGTTCATCAGCCTCCAGGCCAAAAAAGGAACGAAGGGAGGAAGGGTTATGGTCTAAAAAAAATAGAAAGAACTGTTTGGGAAGCCAGAACAAGGCAGGCTCCTGCAGGACCCCCATGCTCTAGCCACACTCTGTGTGGGGTCCCTGGGTGGCTCAAGTGGTTAAGTGCTTGACTACTAGCCGAAAAGTTGGTGGTTCAAACCCACCCTGAGGTTCCTCAGAAGACAGGACTGGTAATCTGCTTCCAAATGGTCACACCCTTGAAAACCCTGTGGAGCAGTTCTACTCTGCACACATGGGGTCACCATGAGTCGGGATTGACTCAATGTCAACTAACAACATGTAAAGTGGTAGGAGTAGTAATAGTAATAATATCAGAACATGTCTAACTTCAGGGGGAATAATGCAAATCAACATCAGCCCAAGGATGATCCCTTTGAGATGGAGGTTAGACATACATCCACTCTCCAACCTTTTTACCAATTCTGACACTAGCCATCCCTTCCACAGCACTCTCTATACTGTTTTGCTGGATTCAATAATCCACTGCAATGGCCACACAGCTCACAGACCATACTTACAGTTAAGTGGTTTATTAAGGAACAGGTTACAATTCAGGATCAGGATCAGGAAGCATGCAGGCAAAGTCTTCCTTCTGCAGTGCAGGACAGCTCTCTTCAGCTCCTCTTTGCTGCGCAGGCCTCCTCTAGCCCGAGGATAGGCTCCTCTTTGGCCCTGCTGTCTATTGTCTCTGGCTCTGCCACTGGGCCCCTTCCAGGCCTCTTGCTGTCTTCAGTGTTACAGCCCTTTAGCTGTGTTACAGCTCTTTCAGGAGGTTCCTTGCCTCTTTTCTCTACTTCTTCTGTTTTCTTTTTTCCTTCTGTTTCTTCCTGATGCCTCTCCTTCTGCTTCTTTCTGTCTGAAAAACCTCTGTGGGGTTGGCTGCCTACATATAATTTTTGTCAATTTCTGGGGGTGGCACAAACTGACCAATCCCCTCAAGGTGGGACAGACTTCATTTGCTTAGTAGGCTATAGTCACGTCATTTGCATAGTCCACTGACCAATGTCTGCAAAGTATATACCAATCACAGGGCACGCTGCAGCCCAGGGCTAGACAAAAAGTATCAAACCAAGTAGTTTACAGCTTACCCAGGAAATATCAACTGAACAAAAGTAATAAATGTTCTGGGGTAGAAAACTAGGGCAAAGGTAACTCCTCGGGGTTTGGGGAAAAAAATCTCTCAACCTGTTTTTCCAAAGAACCAAGGCAAAAGGCCACATAAAGGAACTCATTTCACCACACAACAATATCCACACTGTCACCAGGAGTGCCCCCATGAAATGTCCAGCCTCCTGCCTGCTCACCCTAAGCAAAGCCTCTCAGTTGACAAGGGCTACCCAATTATTGAGTTCCCAATTAGCTTATCTGCTGCCTAACTCTTAAATGTGAACAACAACAAACAAAAGGATCACCAGGATTTGCCACACCAGGCAAAGAGAAGAAAGGACAACGTAAGGGATAATCCAGAGGGGAAAGAAAGTATTGCTGGTTGTGGGAACTACTTTAGTTTGGAGAGGCAAATGGATGTCTCCAGTATCCATTCTTCCCTCTTTAATAACAGAATTCCAAATTTTAATTGGACACATTGACTGCTCAGCAAAAAGACTATTTTTTCTGGCTTCCATTTTAACTAGGTAAGGTTGTATAATTAAATTCTGGCCAATGAGATGTAAGTGAAAGTATTTGGTGGAAATTCCAGAAAGTGTCTTTTAAAGAGATAGGGCATCCTTCCTTCTACCCTGCTGCCTAGAATACAGATGTGATAGTTGGAGTTCTAGCAACTATTTTGGACCATGAGGACCAGGGTCACACTCCGATTATTAGAGCAGTAAGCTGTAAGGAGCCTGGGTCTCTGGTAACTTTGCTGAGCTGCCCCAAGAACCCTGGACTGCCAATTTCTTAACATCTTTTTACGTGAAAGAGAAATAAAATTTGAATTTGTTTAAAATATTATTTTCAGGCTCTCTGTTATATTCAGCATCTAATCCTAACTGATAGAGCTTGATTAGCTGGAGAGTAGGGTGCATGGCAGGGAGAGGAAGAGGGTGGCTGGAGAGCTAGACTGGGCAAGAAAGCTTAGTTTGTCATACTAAGAAACCTGGAATTTATCTTGATGGTGGCCTAAGGGAACTGAAAGAGAGTGCTATGGTTAGATACACATTTTAGATTTCAATTTTTAGACTTAGAAATATCACCCTGGTGACACTGGCTTAATTCACAATTTGCCCAAGACTTACCCTGGACCAGTGGTTCTCAAACCTTAGTAAGCATCAGAATCTCCAGGAGGGCCTGTGAAAACACAGATTGCTGGGCCCCACCCCAGCGTTCCTGATTCAGTAGATCTCGAGACTATGCCTCCCTAACAAGTTCCCAGGTGGTGCTAGTACTGCTGGTCCAGGGACCATACTTTGAGAATGACTGCCTTAGACCAAGTCCTAGCAAAGTACCCTACAGGCAAGGAATGTGAGTCTGGGGAAATCCAACCCACTCCAGCGTGACAAGCATTGAGGTTTGGCTGCAGGCCCCCACCTAATACCTACCATTAGCACTGGTTTAGTACCACAGGGGCCTTCAACATCTGTGTCTGCACAAGCCCCAACACCCCAGCTTCTGACCAAGTGTGCCTGATCCCTTGACCACTGGAGACGGCTGGCACTTGCGAGGCCTTAATAGTCTCTGGTCTGCTGCTCTGAGCCTGTTTCCTCAGCTGAAAAGATGAGGCAGTGATATCAAATTTGCAGGGAGTTGGAACTTTCTATGCTGGAACTTTCTAAGTGTGTCTAACGAAGTGTCTAACAAAGCTCTGAAGGTAAGAGGAAGAGGGGGCCCTCACCTCATTAGTCACTGTGGCAGTATTTGGGACCATGGCTGACAACAAAAACACTCCCCTTTGCCTCCAATGGGTTCTTCCTGGGTGGCTCTAGTGAGGGCTTCTCAACCTCAGCACCACTGATATTTTGGATAAGACAGTTCTTTGTTGTAGGGCTGCCCTGTACACTGTAGAATATTTAGCAGCATCTCAGTCCTCTACTCACTAGTTGCCAGTACCACCCCTCCAGTGTGACAATCAAAAACATCTCCAGACATTTTTCAAATGTCCCCTGGAAAGCAAAATTGTTCCTGACCGAGAACTGCTGGGTTCAGTGTGAGGGCTTCTCCACACGTGGCGTGTACATAGCAGGTGCTCGATAAATGGCTGCTTGGAAATTATTAAACGCAGAAGAATGCCTCTCACCCGGAAGAATGTCCTGGACCATTTCTCTGATGGCCAGTCAAAACCCACCTCCTTTACACTACGACTCATAGCAACCCTATAGGACAGAGTAGAACTGCCCCATAGGGTTTCCTAGGTTGTAAATCTTTACGGGAGCAGATCGTCAGGTCTTTTTTCCTGAGGAGCTGCTGGGAAGTTCAGAGAACCACCAACTTTTCAGTTAGCAGCCAAGCACTTAATGATTGCACCACTGGGGCTCCTTCCCATGCAATGCTGACATTCATAGTTTGAGTCCCTCTTTTGACACTTGTTATTTAGCAAATGACACTTGTCATGTTTAAGCATATGTCTTATCTCTACTATTCACAAAGTAGCAAGTTTGTTTTTGGAGGAACTTTAGCAACTTCTCATCTTCTCTGCCCACTACCTCCCGGTAAAAATTAAGAGCTCAGCTGCTAACCAAAAGGTCGGTAGTTTGAGTCCACCAGTTGCTCCTTGGAAACCCTATCGGGCAATTCTACTGTGTCCTATAGGGTCGCTATGAGTTGGAATCGACTCAACAGCAATGGGTTCTGGTACGAACAGCTGACATTTTCTAACGAACATATAAAATGGATAGGGGCCCTGGTGGCACATTGATTAAAGCACTTGGCTGCTGACAAAAAAGTCAGCGATTCACACCCACCCGCCTCTCTGTGGGAGAAAGATGTGGCAGTCTGCTTCTGTAAAGATTTACAACAGTGGAAACTCTACGGGGCAGTTCTACTTTGTCCTATAGGGTTGCTAAGAGCTGGAATTGACTCAATGGCAGCCGGTTTGGTTTTTATACAAAATGTAAAGAAAACGTTCACAATTTGCATTCCTTTATAATATACAACCTAAGTAAATTTTTCTTTAAAATTGTGTTAATAATAAAACCAAAAAAACCAAACCCATTGCGACTGAGTGAATTTCAACTCATGGTGACCCCATGTACCTCAGAGTAGAACTGATCCATTGGGTTTTCTTGGCTGTAATCTTACAGAAGCAGATAGCCAAGGCTTTCTTCCGTGGCAGTGCTAGGTAGATTCCAACCATCAGCCTTTTGGTTAGTAGGTGAAAGCAAACCGTTTGCCCCACCTGGAGACCTTGTATTAATAATAACTAACATTTATTGAGCACTTAACAAGGGCTAGGCCTCATCCTAAAAACTTTACATGGGATTAACTAATTTTATTCTTACAACAACCCTACTAAGTAGTACGTTTGATTAACCCCATTTTATAGATGAAGCACAGAGAGGTTAATTAACTTGCCCACTGGTCACACAGCTAGGAATTGGGCAGAGTCCAGATGAAGGGTCTGGCTCCTGGCTGCACACTCTTAATCGCTGTAAACTATACCGGTGGCCGAGGCCGGTACCCCACACAGTCAGACAGATTGCTGATCCCAAATCCCTCCTGTACAGAATTTCTGCAGTGGAGGGGAGTCACTGAAGTCTCCCTAACGGCAGGGACCTTGGTTTCGCAGTCACCACGTTGCCAACGGGTAAATTCCGTGCTTTGCACAAAGCAGGCTCTCCATTTTTGTTAAACGCACGGATGCAACGCTGTAAGTTCTTCCTGAGCTCTAACCTCCAGCCATTTCCACACAGGCTACAGAAGAGGCGACCGGAGCGCGGGAGCAGAGCTGGTGCGCCTGCGGCCCGCGGCCACCAGGTGTCGTCGCGCGGGAGGGCGGAGCAGGCCGCAGATCAGGAGCGGCATGTGGACGCTCGGGCGCCGCGCGGCCGCCGGCTTCCTGCCCCGGGCGGCGCCCCAGGGCCTGACCCAGGCCCGCGCCGGGATCCCCCGGCCGACGGAAGACGCCCGGCTCTGCGATCACCGGGGCCTGCGCACCGGGACCGCCGCGGGCTGCGCGCCGTGCCAAGCTGTGAGTATTAGCACCGCCCCGACCGCCGCCGGCCGCACGCCGGCGGGGGAAGGCGCCGCGCACGCCAGGCACGCTCTGGGGACGCGCTTCGGGCACGCTCGTCCCGCTCGGGCCAAGGGCTCGGCCTGGGACGCGCTGGGTGCGGGAGGCGGACCCTGGCGGTGGCGGGCGGGTCGGGGACGCGCGCTGCGTGTTGGGCGGGGGGCGGGGTGGGGGGTAGCTGTGCAGCCACAGAACGTGCTGCCCTGCTGGGGACGGGGTCCTGGGCTGGCCGCGCGACGTTGCAATCTACCCTTTACTTTCTCTGGGTTACATTTTCGCTGGCTTTCAGCTTTTTTTGTTTGTTTTTTTTTTTTAAATTTATTTATTTTGTTGTTGAGAATATACACAGCAAAATATATTCAACAGTTTGTACATGTATAATTCAGTGACATTGATTACATTCTTCCAGTTGTGCAACCATTCCCACCCTTGTTTTCTGAGTTTTTCCTCCCCCATTAACATAAACTCTGCTTCCTATCTAATCTTTTGAGTTGCTGTTGTCAATTGGATCCCAAATAGATAGTTCTTAAAAGGGCATAATGCTCAAGGTAGACATTGTTTACTAGTTAAGCTACACTATTGTTTGGTATTTTTTGGTTTGGTTTTGTTTTGTTTTAACAAAGAGAAGTTTATTTCCTCACCGTCAAAGTAGGCTAAAAGTCCAAATTCAGGGTGTAAGCTCCAGGAGAAGGCTTTTTCTCTCTCTGTCGGCCTTCTCATCAATGTTCCCTGGACTAGGAGCTTCTCACGCAGGGACCCCAGTCCAAAGGACGCGCTCTGCTCCTGGCACCGCTTTCTAGATGGTATGAGGTCCCCCTGTCTCACTGCTCACTTCTCTCTTTTATATCTCAAGAGATTGCCTCAGGGCACAGTCCAGTCTTGTAGATCCAGTCCTGCCTCACTAACACAACTGCCACCCATCTTCCCTCATTAACATCACAGAGGCAGGATTTACAACATATGGGAAAATCACACAGTACCAGGAATCATGGCTCAGCCAAACTGATACACGCATTTTTGGGGGGGGCATAATTCAAACCATGACATTCCACCCTTTGGCCCCCCAAAAATCACATCCTTGCAACATGGAAAACATATTCACCCCATCATATCATAGCAAAAGTCTTAACTCCAAGTCCAAAATCCAAAAATTCCTCTTCATCTGTGAAATCTAGAATATAAGTTATTTACTTCCAAAGGTACAATGGCAGAGCAGGCACAAGTTAGACATTTCCCTTACAAATGGGAGAAACTAGAGGAAAAGAAGTGATAACAGGCACCAAGCAAGTCAGCAGAACACATTACATTAGCCCTCAAGGCTTTGAAAATAATCCTCTGTTCTCTGAGACAATTTACACAATGGCCCTGACCTCCAGACTCTAGCTAGGTATTGGATTCTGAGTGGAGGCCCCTCGGCCCTGGGCTTCAGCTCTGCCTTCCAGGCCCCCTGGGACAGCAACTCTGCTCCCTTGGCTTTAGGCGCACCGTTCTCCCAGTCCATCTGAGTGGGGACTCCACCCTTAGAAGCACCAGAGGCCATTGCTCCACCCTTTGAAACCCCTGAGGTCATGGCCATACCTTTTGAGACTCAGGCAGCTCGGCTTCTTGTGTCCCTTGTCTCTTCAGCTTCTGCTTCTGTTTCCTGTGGCCTCTTGGCCCTCGGGCCTCATGCCCGCATCTGCCCTGCTGGGACAAGTGTTCCAAAGCTCTGTAGCTCCACCGGTATAAGTGCCTGGAGGAAAGACTCCTGCACACAGACACTCAGCTCTCTTGCTCCATGGGTCGGCAAGCCTAGATCCACCGTTAAGTGCCCAGAGGCGCCCCACTCCGCCAGGAAGCCTCCTGCTCACAGGCACTCAGCTCTCTCGTCCGTGGGTCGGCTCCAACGCCGTCTTTCACTGGTTTCCTAGTTCTGCTGCTGTTGGTTCTCTGCCGCTTCCGCTTCTCTGCTGCTGTAGGTTCTCTGCTGCTGCTGATCCTCTGTCACTGCCATACGTCTATCCATTCACAGTTTTAAAACCGCTTCCACATTTTAGGTATCTGTTAGAGCAGCACCCCACTCTCTCGGTACCAAATTCTGTCTTAGTTATCTAGTGCTGCTGCAACAGAAGTACCATAAGTGGATGGTTTCAACGAAGAGAAGTTTATTTCCTCACTGTCAAAGTAGGCTAAAAGTCCAAATTCAGGGCATCAGCTCCAGGGGAAGCCTTTTTGTCTCTCTCTCAACCTTCTCATCAGTGTTCCCCCGGGCTAGGAGCTTCTCGGCACAGGGACCCCAGTGCAAAGGACGCGCTCTTTGCTCCCGGCGCTGCTTTCTTGATGATATGAGGTCCTCCTATTGTTTGGTTTTAAGAAGACTTCAGGGGATATTTTTGGTTTGAAGTTTAAAGATTACCTCAGGGTAGTAGTTTCAGGGGTTCATCCAGCTGCCATGGCTCCACAAGGTCTGTATTCCATGAGAATTTGAAATTCTGTTCTGTATTCTCCCCTCCCCCCACCCCTTTCTTTATTGTGCTTTGATGAAGGTTTACAGAGCAAATTAGTCTCTCCTTAAGCAATTAATACACATATTATTTTGTGACATTGGTTGCCACCCCCAGGACATGTCAACACTCTCCCCTTCTAAACCTTGAGTTCCCTGTTACCAGCTTTCCTGACCCTTCCTCCCTTGTCATCCTTGCCCCTGGGCTGGAATGCTCATTTAGTCTTGTTTTGTTTTATGGGCCTGTCTAATCTTTGGCTGAAGGGTGAATTGGCTTCTGCTTTCTAATGAAAAGATAGATATTGTACCCATCATGGCTGTCTCTAAGCTTGTCATTCCCATCCTGATGCTAGAACTGAGATTTAATAATCTATAGTGTATAAAGAGCCCTGGTGGTACAACAGCTAACCGCTTGGCTGCCGACTGAAAGCCACCCAGCGGCTCCACGGGAGAAAGACCTGGCCATCTGCTTCGGTAAAGATTACAGCTTAGGAAACCCTCTGGAGCAGTTCTACTCTGTCACATGGGATTGTTATGAGTTGAAGTCTACTCGAGGGCATGCAACAACATGCAGTATGTACGGAGCCTGGTGGTACAAGCATTTGGGATAGGCTGCTAACCTAAAGGTTGGTGGTTTGAACCTACCCAGGCAGCCCCATGGAAGAAAGGCCTGGTGAACTGCTCTGTAAAGATTACAGCCAAGAAAACCCTAAGGAGAACAATTCTACTCTGCAACACATGGGATTGCCGTGAGTTGGGCTGATTCGACAGCAACTAACAACAACAACTGTATACTTAGAGTTCCTGGCTGGCACTAACAGTTAAATACTCAGCTGCTAACCAAAATATTGGTGGTCCGAATCCACCCAGAGGTACCCCGGAAGAAAGGCCTGGCCATCTACTTCCAAAAGGTGATAGTCATTGAAAACCTGGTGGAGCAGTTCTACTCTGACACACGTGGGGTCACCATGAGTCCGAATCAATTCAATGGCAACTGGTTTGGTTTTTTGGTATATTAGTGCAATGTTTTCAAGCCTTGGCTTTAATGAATGAAATGCTTTTACAGTATTTCTTCATCTACTACTCAGGGGATCCCCGGAACCTCTCTAAGCTTCAGTTTCCTTTTCTGTAGAGAGGTGATAAAGGGTAACACCCATTTTCTGAAGCTGGTGTGAAGATTAAATTGAGTTAACATTTATGAAGTCTTCAGCACTTATAGGTCTCTGTTTTCCCCTTGAGGATGCAAAGAAATATCTGACTCAGTTTCTTCACGACTTGAGGGGGGAATCCCAAAGAATGGCTGTGGGGCTGAGGAAGACTTTACAGCAGATGTTTAACTTGGAGCGCAGCAGCAGGCATTGCAAGGGGAGGGGACAGCAAAGGCCAGGAGGGTAGAAGGGTGTCACTTCCAGGGTGTATTGTGGGTGAAGGAGGAGACAGGTAAGGTTCAAACCAAACTGTGTATAGAGCTCTGGAATTTGGAAGGTTTTTAGACACCATTTGTTTTTCCTAGAAGGACATCACCATCCCTGTGACCTTTTGACCTTAGGCCTGACAAGCTGATTATGCCCTAGTTCATTTTAAAGTCATTTAAAGTATCTCATTTTATACAGTCCCCTTCTGCTGACGTTCATGTTGATTTCAGTGTTCTGCTCAACCAGAGTGCTGCTGTGAGTCTGCTTGTATATGAACGGAAGTTCCTCTCGGGCAAATTCTTCAGAATGGATTTGCTGATCAAAGGGTTGGCAGATATTCAACTCATCTGATGCCGAGAGTGGTTGTACCAGTTTGCCCTCCCCCAGCAGTGGGTGAGAACCGATTCACTCTTCCAGTGTTAACAAGGCTCAGGGTGACGAGGGGACATCAGGATGAAGGCTAGCCTCCCTGCTGGCCACTCAGGCCAGGCCTCACCAGGGGATGGGCACTATTTGGGTCATCTGGTCCCAGGGTCTGAGCCTGAGACTGTAGGCCTAGAAACTATCTAATGTTTCCTTAAATACATGCTTTATGCATTTCCTTAAATGAGCCTGCCCCTGTGCTGAGCATGCAGAATGGTTGAGCCCTGGAGACTTGAACTAGACAAACCCACCTCAGAGTCCAATGGCTCCTCGGTGACCAGGAGTCAGAAGTAGGGGTTGCTGCTGGTGGCTTCAGGGGCAGCAGTGGTAATGTGACCCTCCCCACAGTGAGCTCCATCTGCCTCCCTCTAGGGAAGCAGAGCAGCCTCTCTCCTGGGCTGGGGCTGAATTGTGCCTCTGACCACCTGTGTCTCCAGGCTTTTGCTGACATGTTTCAAAGCAGAAGTTTGCTGAACACCCTCAAGCCCTGTACTAGGGGTGTTCATGTTTTTTTGTTTATTCCTCATAACCAATCTACAAGGAGAGGATTATGATCCCAGCTTCAGAGGAGGAAACCAAGACTATGAAAGTTTAAGCAGTTTGCCCAGGGAGTGTAAGGATGGCAGGAACAGACAAGAAACAAGGAGCATTTGGCAACGGCTTTCACTTCTTGAGAGCCAACCTTTTTCTGATCAAAACCAATTGAATAAAGTCTTCTACTTCTGGCTATGAATGAGTAGCTTGCATCAGATCAAACCTTCCACCAAGAACAACTATCAGAATTATATAAAATTAAAAACAAAAACAAAACACAGAAAAACAGTTGTGTGAAGGCATCAGAGAGACTAAGACAGCTAGGACTTCAAAAAGAAAACTCCCCCAGGTGAGCCCAACATCCTCAAGCACTTTTCCCCTTGGTGTTTTGGACCTTGTTCTGATTCCCAGGTGTATGATCCTTTTCCTTGTGGCAGGGACTCTGGAGCCAGACAGCTTGGGTTCAAATCCACAGTTCTGCCACTTAGTATCTGTGTGACTTTGGGCAAGTTACTTAGCCTCTCTGTGCCTCAGTTTCCTCATCCGTAAGATACAGATAATAATAGTACTTCCCTCACAGTATTGTTAGGATTTAATGAGTCCATTTGTATGAAGGCTGAGAGCAGTGCTAAGCATAGTGAACACTCTATAATGTGCCGTAGCTAGGATTATGGTTGTTATGGCTACTTTCTCAGTCTCCTTCAGAACCAGCCTTTTTTTTTTTAATTGTTGTTGAAAATATACACAGCAAAACATACACGAATTCCACAATTTCTACACGCACAATTCAACGACACTGATTACATTCTTCAAGTTGTACAACCATTCTCACCCTCCTTTTCCGAATTGTTCTTTCCCTATGTCTTGGTTATCTACTGCTGCTATAACAGAAATACCCCAAGTGGACGCTTCAACAAACAGGTTATTCTCTCGCAGTCTAGTAGGCTAGAAGTCCAAATTTAGGGCATCAGCTCCAGAGGAAGGCTTTCTCTGTCTGTCAGCTCTCGGAGAAGGTCCTTGTCATCAATTTTCCCCTGGACTAGAAGCTTCTTAGCACAGGGACCCCTGGTCCAAAGGACATGCTATTCTCCTGGCTCTTGTTTCTTGGTGGTCTGAGGTCCCCCATCTCTCTGCTTCCTTATCTCTTTTATGTCTCAAAAGAGATTGGCTTAAATTGTAGATTAATCTTGTAGATTGAGTCTACATAACTGCCACTAATCCCATCTCATTAACATCATAGAGATAGGATTTACATCACATAGGAAAATCACATCAGACGACATTAATAGTTGTCAGTCACACAATACTGGAAATCATGACCTAACCAAAGTGAAAGATATTTCTGGGGGACACAATTCAATCCATGATACCCTATTAACATAAACTCACTGCCCCCTAAGTTTCCTGTCTAACCTTTTAAGTTACTGTTGTCTATCTGATCCCATATAGTTCTTTAAAAGAGCATCATGCTCAGGACAGATATTCTTTACTAATTAAGCTAAACTGTTGTTTGGTTTTAAGAATACTTTAGGGGATATATATATGTATTTTTTATTGTACTTTAGATGAAGGTTTACAGAACAAATAGTTTCTCATTAAACAGTTACTACGCATATTGTTTTATGACAATGGTTAACAACCCCACGACACGTCAACACTGTCCCTTCTCAACCTTGGGTTCCCTATTACCAGCTTTCCTGTCCCTTCCTGCCTTCTAGTCCTTGTCCCTGGACTGTTGTGCCCCATTAGTCTCATCTTGTTTTATGGGGCTGTCTAATCTTTGGCTGAAGGGTGAACCTCGGGAGTGACTTCATTACTGAGCTAAAAGGGTGTCCAGGGGCCATACTCTCGGGATTTCTCCAATCTCTGTCAGGCCAGTAAGTCTAGTCTTTTTGTGTGAGTTAGAATTTTGTTCTACATATTTTTCTCGAGCTCTGTCGGGACCCTCTGTTGTGATTCCCAGTCCGAGCAGTCAGTGGTGGTAGCCGGGCACCATCTAGTTATACTGGACTCAGTCTGGTGTAGACTGTGGTAGTTGTGGTCCATTAGTCCTTTGGGCTAATCTTTTCCTTGTATCTTATTTTCTTCATTCTCCCTTGCTCCCAAAGGAGTGAGACCAGTGGAGTATCTTAGATGGCTGATCACAGACTTTTAAGACCTTTAGGGGATATTTTTGGTTTAAGGTTTAAAGATTATCTCAGAGCAATAGCTTTGGGTGTTCATCCAGCTTCAGTGACTCCAGAAAGTCTGGATTCCATGAGAATTTGAAATTCTGCTCTACATTTCCTACCTTTTGATCAGGATTCTTCTACAGAAAGAGCCAACCTTTTTTAATGTGCTGTCTGCCACTCCCCACCCTCTTTTTCCTCCTTGTCTGCTCACTCCTTATCATAGGGCCCTCTGCCTTCCCCTTTCTGAGCTTGCCAAGAGTCCTGATGGCTCAAGAGCAGTAACTAATGGCCCCTGACCCCTTCTCTTCATGACAACCAGAGTGATCTTTAGAAAATGTAAATCTTATCACCAACCTCTTAAAACCCTTTGGCGTCTTCCCAGGATGAAGTCCACTGTGTTCTTTCACAAGGCCCTGTGGCCATTTCTGCATGTCTCTGACCCCCTCTACCATCTCCAGCCATCACCACCGCTGCTTTCCCCACCCTGGCTCTACTACTGTTCTCTCTGTCGATGGACTCTGTCCTCTCTGCACTGGGCCAGGTCCTTCTGATGGGGCTCCCACTTCTGCTTCCATCTCACACTCATCCAGTGATTTCATTTCTCTCTCCAGCTGGTCAGTAGGGTCCACACAACAGAGCTGGTGGTTCTCAGCTCAGACCCATCTCCTCAGGGCCAGGTGCTGGGCTCTAAGCAGTGACAAATTGAAAAAACCAACAGGTCACATTGCCTCCTGCAGAACATGTTAATAAGATCCATCAGATAGCAGTCAAATCCTCGTTTTTGGACTTCCGTGGACTTCTGCCTCTTGCTATTTTTTGTTGCTTTTTAAAGTCAAATTCTAGAAGCATTGCTGATGCTTTCCTGACTCAGATGCATCCCATGAGCCTGGCCCTGTGCTGAGCACGCGGAGTGATTGAACCCCATAGCCTGGCCCCGTGCTGAGCACGCGGAGTGATTGAAGCCCATAGACTCAAGTTTGGCAAATCTCCCATGACGTATAGTCCGAGGGCTCCTTGGTGACCAGGACTCAGAAGGAAGGGTGGTCACTGGTGGCTTCAGGGGCAGCAGTTGTAATGCCCCTGAGCTGGAGCTGAATTTTGCCCTTGGCTAACCTCCACATAACCCAAACAGTGCAGAGCAGCTCTGCCCAATAGAACTTTCTGCAAAGATGGAAGTGTTCTGTCTGTGCCACTAGCCGCATGTGGCCACGGAGCACTAGAAATGTGGCTATGCCACTGAGGACCCGAATTTTTTGTTTTATTTTAATACATTTGAATAGCTACACGTGGCTCATGGCTACCACATTGGACAGCACAGGCTTAGAGAGACACAGGAGAACTCAACATAATGCATTAAAAGAAGGAAACAATTATTCCTAAGAAATATTCCTGAAGAAGTTTAACGTGACTACTCTTATATTTAACTATGCACTAAATAATGCTGTAACAGTGGGCTCAAACGTAGCAACGATTGTGAGGATGGTCCTGGACCGGGCAGTGTTTCGTTCTGTTGTGTGTAGGGTCCAGCTATGAGTTGGAACCAACTCGATGGCCCCGAACAACAGCAACAACAACGGATTATAATATCCTGAAAAGTAGCAATGTTCTTTTTAACTTTTTGCTTTTAGAGTTTGAACCTCTACTGCCTCAACCAGCTTCTGAATGTCAAAAAGCAGAGTGTCCATTTGATGAATTTGAGGAAAACAGGAACCTTGAGTGATCCAAGGTAAGATAAAAACACTTCCCATGCCAGCAATCTCTCCCTCCTTCCCTTTTCTGTTTCTCCGTACACACATATGCACACGTACACACACTTCTCTCTATATATAGTTTTAATTCTTTTTCTCTTTTCTTGCTTTTTTTTTTAAAAGAAACAAATGAAAAAGACCCTCCCTTCCAGAACCTATTTTCTTACTTAGCAGCAGTACTCATAAGCGTTTTTCCTTATCGCTAACTACATAGCTCATTATTTTTAATGAAATACTATTAAATTACATTTATCTACCATCGTTTATTTAACCCATCCCAGAGAGTTGGACATTTACCTTGTTTCCAGAGCTTTGTTATTCTCAGATATCCTAGTAGTAGTTAGCCATTGTTACTGTTAGCCGCCGGTGAGGTGGCCCCCGACGCATGGTGACCCTATGTACGATGGAATGAAACACTGCCTGGTTCTGCTCCATCCCCATGATCAGCTGTATGTCAGATTTTCATGATCCCTAGGGTTTTCATTGGCCAGTTTTTGGAAGTAGATCACTGGCTTTTCTTCCTAGTCTGTCTTAGTCTGGAAACTCTGCTGAAACCTGTTCAGCATCATAGCAACATGCAAGCCTGTACTGACAGACAGGTGGTGGCTGCACCTGAGAGGCATTGGCTGGAAATGGAACCCAGGGCTCCCATGTAGAAGGTGAGAATTCCACCACTGAACCACCAGTGCTTCATCTGAGGAGTTAGGGTAAAGTTCTATAACAAACAGACCCAAAAATGTAATGGCTTAAACCAATAGTGGTTTATTTCCCCCTCTCCAAACAATCCCGGGTGAGTGTTCATCCATGAAATGACTCAGGGCACCAGGCTTCTTCACCTTCTAGATGAGCATCACCTGTCAGTGCCTTACTGTGCCACCTGTCCCCTCACTCACATTCCAGTGGTCCCAGCTGACTGTAGGGAGGCTGGGAAATGTAGTCTTATCTTGCCCTGGAGGAGGGGGCAGTGGGAAGCTCACACACACTCACCCCCAGCCCTAAGAGAGTCAGCTAGAGGCCCACACAGTCACTCCATCCACCTCAGCATCCTCTCTGTCAGGTCTGGGAATGGCTTCTCGTGACCTACACACGCACACGTGCACACGCATGTGTGCACACACCCAGTGATGGAGAGGGGCAGGATACCTGCATCAACAACTCCCACTCAGAAAGACAGTCTCTGGCCCATAGCAGCAATGGAATCCTGCTGGCAGCACTGGGAAGACCTCTCCCCTGGCAAAAGAGGCAGTTCCTCATGAAACCCTGGTTCTACCCACAGGGGAGATAGGGAATGGGAAGTGTGACCCCCCTTGTGGGTGAGCCGCTTTTGCTATCCGCCACCTGCTGATAACAGTTTGGGGTTCCAAAGGCTGTTTTAGGCCAGGCTCATTTTTCTTTGCTACTATGATCCCCTCAAAAACCTAGCTGGCTTCTGACCTACTTGCTCGCAGCCACTCCCAGGTGGCAGTAACCACATCCAAATTAATTTCCTAGATGGGAGCCTCAGGCTGCCTTTGTTTCTCTGCATCCTTGCCCCCATACCAAGCTCTCTCAACCCAAGGGTGGGTACTTTGAGGTAGTATCAAACAATAAGATTGGGGAGCAGCAACACCCTTAACTTGATTTTTGCAACAAGGTCAGGTCCATTTTACGGCTTAATGGGAGGCCTTTGTTCAAGGAGTCCCTGGGTGGTGCAAATGGTTAAGTGCTCGGCTGCGAACCAAAAGGTTGGAGATTTGAGTCCACCCAGAGGTACTTTAGAAGAAAGTCCTGGTGATCTACTTCCAAAAAATCAGCCATTGAAAACCCCATGGAACACAGTTTTTCTCTGACACACATAGGGGCCGCTGTGAGTCAGAATCAACTTGAGGGCAACTGTTTTTTTTTTTTTGTTGTTGTTGTTCAAAACTTTGTATCTTCCCCTTGGCTTTTCCATCTTTGTAGGGCTTTTAATCCCCAAACTCTCCATTTCATTCCATCTACTTGCATACACACCAGTTCCCTCTAGGTTCACCATTTTCTTGTAGTGCCTGCTTAAAGCAGCAAGGAGTTGACCAAATACAGGAATACTAAGTCACTCAGAGCTGCTGGTTCAATAGGCACACAGTCTGCCTTCCAAGTTATCACTGCAGACAGATTTCTGAGGTGCTTTGCTGTTGCTAACAAGTCCCGTGGGCCCCACAAGCTTCCCAACCTGCTCTGTCTGTTCACTGACCCCTGCCACATGGTCTGTAAGCTGGTGCTGCATGCAGCATATTTTAGGTGTTCGCTTTGGTGCTCTGCCTTCCAATAATTTCTGTATTAGTTGAATTAGGCTGAGCACTCCAACAAATAGACCCAACAGGTAATAGCTGAAGGAAAATAGAGATTTATTTCTCACACTGTAACAGTCTGGGCAGGTCTCCCCCAAGCTGAGATGTTGTAGGGACCCAGGATCCTTTGACTTGTGGCTCTACATCCCCTAGGATCTTTGTTGTTGTTAGTTGTCTTTGAGTTGGCTCCAATTCATGGTGACCCCGTGTACAACAGACTGAAACATTGCCCAGTCCTATGCCATCTTCACAATCATTGGTATGCTCGCGTTCACTGTTGCAGCCACTGTATATTTTTTGTGCCTTCCGACTTAGGGTGCTCATCTTCCAACACTATATTGGATAGTATTTTTGTGGTCCACAGGGTTTTTTTCATTGGCTAATTTTCAGAAGTAGATTACGAAGCCTTTCCTCCTAGTCTGCCTTAGTCTGGAAGCTCTACTGAAACCTGTCTACCGTGGATGGCCCTGCTGGTATTTGAAATATCTATAGCATAGCAACATGCAAACCACCAACGATACAGCAGACGGACAGATGGGTGGTGGGTGCAACCATGGCCACTATCTAATTCCAAAACATTTTCATTGCTCCCCGCAAAAAAAAAAAACTTCATACGTATTAGCAATCATTCCTCATTTCCCTCTCCCCCCAGGCCTTGTCAACCACTAGTCTACTTTCTGCCTCTATGGTTTTGTAGCAATTTTTAAAATTGATAAATAGGATACATACAGAAATGTCTCTAAGTCATAAGTATACAGTTTGATAAATTTTCAAAAACTGAACATACCCAGGCAACCAGCACCCAGCTCAAGAAATAGAATGTTACCAGGCCCCCATAAGCTCCCTGACGTGCTCACTTCCAGACACTCACCTCTCCTGCCTCAGAGTAACTACCATCCTGACTTCCAATAATATAGATTAGTTTTGCCTGTTTTTATACTCTATATAAACTGTATCATTAAGTATAAGTATGTTTGTGTGTGGCTCCTTCAATCACCATTATGTTTGTAAGATTTGCCCATAATGCTCTTGTAGCTATAGAGAGTTCTACTTTGCTACATAGTATTCCACTATATGAATATACCACAATTTACACCCACTCCTCACTTAACATAGGTAAGTTCCAAAGACCAGGTCGGTATGTGAAAATCGGCGTTATACAAAAATGGAGGAGGACTACATCATTATACAACTGCCAAACCACTGAGCATCATGGCCCAGCCAAGTTAGCACATAACCTTAACCATCACAGCCAGCGTTACTCTTGCCTCGCACCTAGGCATTCATTACCGCCGGGTGTGTGTCGTTAATGTGCAAAATAGTCATATAGTAGGTTTTTTACTATTGTCGTAAATGCTAAATGTCAGAGAACGAGATAGTTGATAAGTGAGGAGTTGGTATATTTATCTGTTGCATTACCTATGGGCGTTTGGGCAGTTTCCAGTTTGGGCCTATTGGCGAGTTCTGCTACGAATATTCTAGTGCATATCTTTTGGTGAACTTGTGTATATATATACCCTTGGGCATATCCCAAGCGTGGAAGTGATGGGTCATAGCATATGAATGTATTCAACTTTGGTAGATATTACCCAATGGTTTTCCAAAGTGATTATCCAGTTTACTTGCTCATCAGCAGTGTCTGAATGCTCTAGTTCCTTCACTTCCTGGCCGACTCTCAATACTATCTGTCTCTTTCATGTTAACCATTCTGGTGATATCTCATTGTGATTTTTAAATTTGAATTTTCCTGAAGATCAACAAAGTTGAGCACCTTTTCATATATTTATTGGCCGTTTCGATATTTCTTGATGCCCATTTTTCTATTGAGTTTTCTTTTTCTTATTGATTTGTAGGAGCTCTTTATAAAATCTGGATTATGAATCCTTTGTTAGATATATGTAATACAAATATTTTCTCCCACTTTGTGGTTTGCCCAACATAAACTTTAATAAGAAAAGCAATGTAAACAACCTCCGTGTCCTGCTGAAGAGGACTGGTTAAATAAAATAGTATGAAAATGCATATATGCTTAAATGTTGAATTGGCAAATGTTGTGTTATATATATATAATTTTTGTTTTTACAACAATTAAAAAAATGCATATGTACACATATGCAACAATTCCTATTAAACAAAAAATGCAAGATGTTTAATTTGTGTATAATTTTAAAAGAGAAAAGTCTGGAAGAGTACGTAATGAACTATTAATCATAATTGCCTCTGGAGGTGGGTGCTGCCTGTTTGGGAAGACAAGCTTACTTCTTTCTGTAAACCCTTTCATGCTACTTAAATTTTTGCTCTGTGCATGTTAGATAAGGAGCCCTGGTGGTGCATGGTTAAGCGCTTGGCTGCTAACCAAAAGGTTGGCAGTTCGAACCCAATAAAAAGAACTGACAATCTGCTCCTGTAAAGATCACAGCCTAGAAAACCCTATGGAGCAGTTCTGCTCTATCACATGGGGTCCTATGAGTTGAAATTGACTTGTCGGCACCTAACAACAGCAAAAATGTATTACATAGTTTCCTTCTTTTAAAATTTAAATAAAAAATAAATGTGTACGTTTGATATTAATAAAATGAGGTGGTATGGTAATCACATTTTTTTTGTCCTCCCCCCCTGCCCACAGCTCTCTAAATGAGACCACCTATGAAAGACTGGCAGAGGAGACGCTGGACTCCCTAGCAGAGTTTTTTGAAGACCTTGCAGACAAACCTTATACATTTGAGGATTATGATGTCTCATTTGGGGTACCTCTTGGCTTATTTTAATCTTTCTTTTTCCTCCATAAGAATTTTAGCTCACTAAAATAAGGAATTCCGCTCCAGCAGAGTTAAGAAGCATGGGGTTATGGGTGGGACCAAAAGACTAGGGTTCAAGTTCCAGCCGGCTCTACCAGGCTTGTGACCTTGGGCAACCCCCTCGGCCTCTTTGAGCCTCATTTCTGGTTTAAAATACAGATTCTCAAGCTTCCTCAGTATCTATGCATGTGAACCAGGGAGGGACCTGAGCATCTGCTTGTCTTACAAAATGCCTCTCATCAGGCAGGTTTAGGGAATACTGAACTAGACTGCTAATTCTTGAGCAAGAGTAAGTTAAGGCCCAGGAGTTATTCAGATTGCAGACATGGGCTCCACCCTGGAGGGGGAGGCCCCCAGGAAGCACATTTTTGAAAGGCTCACCTGGGATTCTAATATGCATTCCTGGGTTACACCTGCAAAGATTTTTATTTAATTGGTCTGGGTTGTGGCCTGGGCGTTGGGATTTTAAAGCTCGCAGGTGCATCTTGGGTGAGAACCTCTGCGTTGGATGAAACCAGCTCCAGCTCCTGGAAGCCAAGGGAATGCTGGTCTTTATTGATTGACCACCAGGTGGCAGACTTGAGCAAGCAAGTGCCCACCTTTGGACTTGGGTCTTAGAGCAGCTCTTTTTTGCCAGTGGGAGAAAATCCCCTGCAGAGGTTAATCCTCTTGAAAGCAATTAATTAATACCAGGAAATTGCATCAAGTATGTATTTTGGATTAAATCATGGGTTTACGTATGACAATCAGCTATCAGGCCAAAGTGATGTAAACGGTGTTGGATATTGTTTTGGGAGCCCTGGATAGACAGAGAAGGGTCTCCATCAGATGGAGTAGGCAGCAAAGCCTTGGAGAAGGTGCCAAGCCTGCTTTTAGGGACAGTGAGGGACTCGGTGGTAAAAATAGGGGCAGAGGATCAGGAAAGGATTGAATACCTTCCAGGTGGAAGTAATAATTTAATAATAAAATAATAATTTAATAATTTAATATTACTGTCCACTGCAGAAAATGTAGCAATGTTGGGGCAGAGCTTTTTTAACTGCGTTTATCATAAACTGACTCATACAACTTAGTGACTTCACAAAGGGGAAGAAAAACATGATTTTAACATACATATGATTTTGACTTATTAATTCTCCTTCTGCAAAATTGCTTTTATTTTTAACAAAGCAATACACAAACCAAGTAAAAATTTAATCAGTAAAGAGTGGCTGCCCCATAGTCCCATTCCTCATAGGCACCTACTTTCAAGCATTTTGGGTTTTGGTTCTTCTGTTAACTCAGTTTGCTAAGCTGATACCACTTTTTTTCTGTAACAAACCTCATATATCCATCAATCAGCTACACAAATTATTAAATTTTGGGGTGGAGCTTTAAAAATGCTTATGCAGATGCCCCGGAGGCAGAGCTTCTTGAGAACTGTTACAAACTTGACCATCCTGTGATGATGAAGAGACGGGGAAGTTATGGGTCTCTTCTCCCTGCAGCCCCCTAAAAAATAAAAACCAAACCATTGCTGTTGAGTTGATTCTGACTTACAGCAACCCTGTGTGTGTCAGAGTAGAACTGTGTTCCATAGGGTTTTCAAGGCCGTGACCTTCTGAAAGTAGATTGCCAGGCCTTTCTTCCAAGGCACCTGTGGGTGGCCACTGCCAACCTTTTGGTTAGTAGTCCAGCACTTAATGTTTTTACCGCCCAGCACTCCCCACAGCCTACCTACCAGGGGTTAAGTTACAGGGAAAGCACGTTTTAGGTTGCCCTCTGTCTGCCACATGTGCAAACATTTATTAGCAAGCCACAAAAACAGTCATGCAGCCTGTTCTTGTAGGATTAGTGAAGCCCAGCTTTACTCAAGTGCTTTTCATGAATGTTTCATTAGAAGCAAATGTGCCAGTTTTCTAACAGCAGGATTCGGTTTACCTCGTCGAATCAAGTGACAAACCTGCTCAGGGATGGACCACAGGCCCTTACCTGGATCCCACCCCAGAGTGTCTCTCTGAAAAGTATTAAGTTTTCCTAATGCTGGGCTCCACCACCTGTCTGTGAGTTTGTCATACTGTGGTGGCTACATGTTGCTGTAATGCTAGAAGCTATGCCACTGGTATTTCAAATGGTGGACAGGTTTCAGTGGACCCTGAACACTAGGAAGAAATGTCTGGCAATCAGCTTCCAAAAATTAGCCAATGAAAACCTTATGGATCACAACATTGTCGACTTGCCTGCTTTGGGCATGTCATCAGGAAGGATCCAATGCTGGAGGAGGACATCATGTTTGGTGAAGTAGAGGCCGCTGAGGGAGAGGGAGACCCTCAGTGATAAGATGGATTGGCACAATAACCACAATGATGGACTTGAACATGCTGGTGATTGTGAGGATGATGCAGGACCGGGCAACATTTTATCCTGCTGTTTGTAAAGTCGCCATGAGTCGGAATCTACTCAGCAGCGGCTAACAACAGTTCTGGGCTTTCCGCAGGCATCAGCCCATTCCTGCAAGGGCTGAGATGCCTGTGCTTTTCAAACCATGTGCCTTGAATGCCACTCTACTCACCAGGGAAAAAGTATTTCTAACAAATCGTTTGCTAATTAGGAAACCCTCTGGTGTAGATTTTGAAAACTAATGGCTCATTGTAGCTGCCACTATAGTTTGGACTTCTGATTAAGTATTTTGAAATGCTGACTATCCACCCTGCGGTGTGAATTCCTGATTAGGGACCTTCAGATGCTAAGTTATGTACAATTTCACTTATAGGATGAATCAGCTGAAAGTACTTTATAGACACTAGAATAGGCATGTTACCTGAGCTTTATCGGAGTGCAGTCTTTCCCTGCCCTCGGGGTCCCTGCTGGAAGTATCTCCTCTGTGAAGCTCGCCTGGATGCTCCAAGCAGAGACCACCCTTCATTTCTCACCCAGCCCTCTGAGGACGAATGGGGAGAACTGATCCCCTGTGTTGTAGTTGTTTATGTGCACATTGGCTTCCCCAGATAGACTTGAGCTCCTTTGTGGTAGGAACACTGTCCATTCTTGGTATCCCCAAGGCCTTGAGTACAGGTTGTTGTTAGCTGCTGTTGATTCGGCTCGTGACTCATGGCAACCCCATGCACCACAGGATCAGATCACTGCGATCCATAATGTTCTCACTAGCCGATTTTCAGAAGTGGATTGCCAGGTCTTTCCTCTTAGCCCGTCTTAGTCTGGAAGCTCTACTGAAACCTGTTCAGCATCATAGCAACATGCAAGCCTCCGCTGACAGAAGGGAGGTGGCTGCACATAGGTACACTGACTACAGTCAAACCTGAGCCTCGTGCATGGGAGGCAAGAATTCTACCACTGGACCACCACTGTCCTTGCTGAGTATATAAACCCACTGCCGTCGAGTTGATTCCAACTCATAGCGACGCTGTAGGACAGAGTAGAACTGCCCCATAGGGTTTCCAAGGCTGTAAATCTTTAGGAAGCAGATTGCCACATCTTTCTCCCATGGAGTGGCTAGTGGGTTCGAATTGGTTAGCAGCCGAACACTTAACCACTGTCCCACCAGAGCTCCTTGCTAGGTGCATAGTAGGGGCTTAGTAAGTGTTGATTCACTATGTAATCGAAACAGGGCCCACATACTTTTCCAAAACATGCTTTCCTTGATGCCACTCTGCATTTATAGGTATTTTACCATCTTGCCATTGGCCAACTAGAAAAATGAAACTGATAATCCGGATACACCCAAGAATGTGTTTGTTCTCTTTTCTCGCTGTGGAGCGGGAGCTTTGAGCAGCTTCTTGCCTGCTGTGTCATCCAGTCCAGTGGGGCAGGAGACAGGTGATGCCAGTGTCTGGGTTCAGGCCTGTTACAGATCAAATTGTGTCCGCCAGAAAGATATGTTGAAGTGCTAACCCCTGCACTCGTAAATGTGACTTTTTTTGGGGTAATAGGGTTTTTCTTGGCAGTGTTATCTGTTAACATGCCATCTCATCTGTATTTCTAAAAATGAGCCGGTGACAATAATTGCTGTTTTTGTTCCAGGTATGTGGTGGGCATCTCTAAGCCTCACCAGCCGTGGCCAGGGTCTGTTCTGATTAGTTAGTGCCCGTGTTTCAGCAGCTGTGAAACTTTTTCTCTTCCCCCTGCCCTGCACTGAAGTCTGCCCACATGCCCAAAATAGACTCAGATCGCCCCTTAAGGAACAATAAAATGAATAAAAAGCCCTCTTTATCTGGTCTAATTGCAGACAGTTCCAAAAGCAGTAAGAACTCTGGGTGAACCAGGAGGGCAGCTAGTTTCCTCCCTCTTGCCGCTTTCCTGTGGAAACAGCTTCAGGCTCCATGGGGAAAAAATCTAATTACTCACAGTGAACAGCAGTGAGCTGGTGGGGGGGAGAGTTGAGTGTTGAGATTTTCTGCCTTGTGTAAAGTAGCCTTGCCCTTAACTTGGGGCATTGTTATTACAGTGCCTGGGTATCATTCGTTCTTCATTTGACCACTCAGTTCATTCACGCACAAATGTATTTTTGTATCTATCCAGTATTTTGTTGAAAGCATGAATGTGCTGGACACTGAAGATAACCAGTAAACCAGCTGATTCCAACTTATAGTCACCCCATGTGTGTCAGAGTAGAACTGTGCTCTGCAGGGTTTTCAATGCTGATTTTTCAGAAGTGGATTGCCAGACCTTTCTTTCGAGGTGCCTTTGGGTGGATGTGAACCTCTGACCTTTTGGTTAGCTGACTGAGTCGGTTAACCGTCTGTACCACCCAGGGATCTGACGCTGAAGATGCTAGGATGAAAAGACAAATCTCCTGCTCTCAAGACGCTGAAAGTACTGGCGGGAACGGGGAAGGCACCAAGCAATCAAGCAAGGAGCTGAAAGGCAGAGAGGAAAGTGCTAACGTGGCTGACAGAAGAGAGGCAGGACCTAGCTGAGGGGTATCAGGGTAATCTCAGAATCACCTCAGCTGGGACCTGGAGCATGGCGGAGACTGAGGAGTTGCTGGTGTGTGTGGGGAAGGCATAGACTGGAGAAGGGGCCAGGTAGAGGAAACAGCTTGAGACCTGTGGATCTAGAAAATTCTCACTGTTTTATTAATATGTACTCTTTAGAAGAGTGACCAGCTCAAAAGACTTCAGGTCAGAAAGAGTCGATTTTGGCTTTGAGATATTATATCTATCAAAGTCCGCTGATTTGGTCTCCTGTTCTAAGGCATGGTGGCCATCAGTAGCAGGTATGGAACCCTTGAGCACACATTACCAGTACCACGAGTTGCCATCAAGTCAACTCCGAACCAAGGAGACCTCATGTGTATCAGAGTAGGGCTGTGCTCCATATGGTTTTCAGTGGCTGATTTTTGGGACGTAGATTGCCAGGCCTTTCTTCCGAGGCACCTCCGGGTGACTCAAACCTCCAAACTTTCAGTTATCAGCTGAGCACATTAACCATTTGTGCCACCCAGGGACTCCTAACACACATTAGCCCCTCGACTCTCGCACTAAGTCTCTGAAGAAAGCAGGACAGATACTGTCATGGGGAAACAGGCGAAGTTAATGTGACTTGCCTGAGTCCCACAGCCGGTCAGTGATGAGATGGGTCTTTTTGCTGTATCATATGCTTCTCAACACAATGAGGACATTTAAGGGCTATAAATAGGTCAAATGAGAAGTGAGTGTGTTGATACCCTGAGCTGGTATCAGGTCTCATGAAAAAATAAGCTGTAAAACTGTGTAAGGAGGAGGAGGAAATGGGGAGTGACTGCTGATGGGTATGGGTTTCTTAATAGAGCAGTGAAAGTATTCTGGGATTAGATACTGGTGATGGGGGCACACTTTGTGAATCTATTAAAAATCACAAATTGTACAATTCTTTAAACATTAAAAATAAGTGAAATGTCTTGTTGTTGTATACTGTTGAGTCAATTCTGACTCATAACCAGCGGCCATCAAGTCGATTCTGACTCATAGCAACCCTATAGGACAGAGCAGAATTGCCCCATAGGGTTTCCAAGGAGCGGCTTATGGATTCGAACTGCCAACCATTTGGTTAGCAGCCGAGCTCTTAACCAGGGCACCACCAGGGCTCCCTCCGACTCATAGTGACCCTATATGACGGAGTAGAAACCCTATAGGGTTTCCTAGGCTGTAATCTTTATGGAGCAGATTGCCAGGTCTTTTCTCCCATGGAGCCACTTGTGGGTTTGAACCACTGACCTTCCAGTTAGCAGCCAAGCGCTTAATCATTGCAACACCAGGGCTCCTTCATAAAGATTACAGCTTAGAAAACCCTATGGGGCAGTTCTACTCTTGTCACGTGGGGTTGCTATGAGTCCAAATCCACAGCGCCCAACAACAACGTTTGTGAAAGTGTGTTATAAAACTCATTCAGAGCACCTTGGTTGGACAGGGGCTCTAGAAGGCACAGAGAAAGGCCGCTGAGTTACATATAGGATGGGGAACAGCCAGAGACAGCCTCCTCAGCAGTTTGTATAAAGGCAGCTTAGCTGTGTAGCTGTTTCTTTAATATTCTGCGCGTTCTAAAGAGAGTACTAGGCCTTGGGAGTGAAGAGTTTCTTTGTTGATAGCGTGTTTTCAAATTTAAATGAGATGAACCTACCCTTTGGAGGAATTCATGACTTCTATAGGGTCGCTATGAGTCCGGGGAATCGACTTCACAGCAACGGTTTTTTTTTTTTTGGTAGTAAAAAGAGAGCCCTCGTGGCGCAGTGGTTAAGCGTTTGGCTGCTAACAAAAAGGTTGGCAGTTCGAATCCACCAGCCACTCCTTGGGAACCCTATGGGGCAGTTCTACCGTGTCCTATAGACTCGCTATGAGTTGGAATCAACTTGATGGCGACGGGTGTGGTTTTGGGTTTTTTGGTAGTGGAAGGTAAAGCTGGAGAGGAATGTTTGAGAAGCTTGTGAGATGCGTGGGAAAGATCAGGAAATAAAAAAACTTCTAGTCTGCAGTTTCTGCCTTCTACCAATAGAGCTCAAGCTATTGTTCTTCGAAGACAAGCAAAGCAGGTGGTTAAATTCCTTCCTCTCTCCCTCCTTCCTTCCTTTTTTTTTTTCTATTGCACTTGTCATATCCAATGTTTTGATCTCAAGTGGGCTGATACGGTAATTTAATAGAATTGGTGTATGCGTTTTTAATGTTCTCCAGTATGTTGGTGGGTAGTTAAGGGCACCAAGCCAACAGTTAGGATATGAATCCTCTCATTTGCCAACTGCAAGACCTTACACTAGTCACTTAGACTCCAGGCTTCTGTTCCCTCATCTCAGAGGGGAAAAATGATCATTCTCCCCTGCCAGCCTTGTTGAGAATGAGGGAAGGAACTATGAAATATAAGTATTATTATGACTAATCATACTCTGATTCTGAGAGCAGTATTCTTTCTACGTGATCTCCTATATCTAAACACTAAATTAAAGACATTTATGGTATACATTGTGTACTCGTATATACGGAAAATGTTGAGGTACAAGAAAATGTAAGTCAATTATGACTAAATGCCAACTTTGTCTTGTTTTTATTTTCTTCACTGCTTTTCCCACTTGATTAACTAGAATGGTGTTTTAACAATTAAACTGGGTGGAGATCTCGGAACCTACGTGATCAACAAGCAGACCCCAAACAAGCAAATCTGGCTATCTTCTCCTTCCAGGTATGTTCAAAAGCCAGAATCTGCCATCATTAGACTTGTTTAAAATATGACAATGTGGACATTTAGAAAGCGTCACCCTTGTGTGTTGGTAACTGTGCAAGTGGAACTTTCCTGGTGTTTTACGGCATGTCTCATTTTCAGTAGGAAAGTTCTCTATGGTTATGTAGCTTCTCCCTGCTGAGAATTCGGCTACTATAAGCCACATCAGGTTGTTAGCAAGATCTGAGGTGAAAAGTTTATAACTTTTCAGAATCTGGCCTAGACAGCTTTTCTCTATTAAATCATTGCCCTGCCTTTAATAAAACTTTTTGATGTTACATAACTTCAGCATCTAAGCAAGTTACACTTTGTCTTCAAAGCAAGTTAAAGTTTGATTTGTTTTGAGCATTTCAGCTAAAGGCTAGTTGAATTCCATTTGCAGAATCGGGCTGGGTGCCCCGTGTAGGTGGGTGAGCGTTTTAAGCTCCTATTCCAGGGCATTTAATCCTTCCTTGACCTGTCTATTGATGTGCTTTTGATCCAGATGAATAAAAGGTTGTGTGGGAGACCCGTCTGTGCCTTGTCTCAAGGCCTGAGAACATGCAGGGAGAGAGGGTCATCACCCATCTGGCTGCTGTTGAAGTGCTTGTAAGAAACTAGAGAGACGCCTCTCAGACCTTCCAAAGCATTCACTAGCACTTCCAGGGGAATTTGTTAACTGGAAACTGGGAAAGGCTGAAATCTAACCAGCCAGGAATTCTTTGAAAGCCTAATGGTATTAGCATTTAAAAAAATACATATATATAAATAACCTTTCTCCTGCCCCAATGTTGACATCATTTTAGGCAGTTAATATTATACTGTTTTCCATGCTGTGATGTGTAATACTTCGTTCAGAATAAATAAAGCGTTATGCCTTCTCCACCCCAGCTTTGTCTAGGTGATCTGTTAGAGTTCACCCAAAAGAACACTAGAAATCACTCAGGCCTTTCTAGCAAGGCCCTTATTCACAGATTGCATTGCTTTTTACACCTAGTTCGATTCTCGGCCAATGCACCTCATGCCCAGCCAGCACCCATCTGTCATTGGAAGCTTGTGTGTTGCTATGACGCTGAACAGATTTCAGCAGAGCTTTCAGACTAAGACAGACTAGAAAGAAAGGCCTGGCAATATAGTTCCAAAAATTAGCCAATGAAAACCCTGTGGATCACAACAGTCGGATCCACAACCAAGCATGGAGATGGCGCAGGACTGGGCAGCACTTCATTCCGTTGTGCGTGAGGTCACTGTGAATTAGGGGCAATTTGACAGCAGCTAACAACAGCAATTACCAGGAGGTAATAATAAATTCCTAGAAAATCCAAGTTGTACTTTGTTTTAATTTGTAATGCATGATGGGAATTTGGAAATAAAATCATCTGAGCAGCCGTTTACTGTCACAGATTACTGTGTTCCTCAAAAAAAAAAAAAAAAATTTTTTTTTTTTTTTAATTCTCCCTCAGTTTTTCACTTTGGTCCAAAATGACTTTCACAGGAGTGCGTATCTGGATTTTTGTTTCGTTTTGTTTTCAGTTGACAATTTTTCTGTTCCTGTGGAAACAGTGCCCTTTCCCAGCCACCTTGCCCCCCGTGAGAGGCCTGGCGGATACCTGGACCATCAGTGCCTGTGTGCAGAGCCCCTGTGGCAGCGTGGAAGGGCTTGGAGAGTACCTGGGCCCTGCCTAGCATCCCAGCAGTAGAGTCGGAGTACAGGGAGGCCAAGGGAACATTCTCTGGATCTAGTCTAGATTATTATTCCTTTTTATATGTCTCCAGACAGTTTGTGTTTGGCCGTTCATGCACATTAAACAAAGGCCCCTCTGTGTTTGGTTTGTCCCTTTTATCTCCATTATTTGGAAAATGTTTGTAGTAAGTTGGATAGTATCCCCCAAAATTCATGTCCACCTCAAACTTCAGAATGTAACCTTATTTGGAAATAGGGTTAGTTAAGGATCTCAAAGATGCCTTACATTGGGCAAATTTGCTGCAAAATACCTCTTTAAAGTGTTAAAAAGCAAAGATGTCACCTTGAAGACTAAGCTGCGCCTGACCCAAGCCATGGTATTTTCAGTCACATCATATACATGCAAAAGCTGGACAATGAATAAGGAAGACCGAAGAAGAATTGGCACCTTTGAATTGTGGTGTTGGCAAAGAATATCGAATATAGCATGGCCTGCCAAAAGAACAAACAAATCTGTCTTGGAGGAAGTACAACGAGAATGCTTCTTAGAAGCAAGGATGGCAAGACTACGTCTTACGTACTTTGGACGTGTTGTTGTGGGGGGATCAGTCCCTGGAGAAGGACATCGTGCTTGGTAGAGGGTCAGCGAAAAAGAGGAAGACTCTCAAGAAATGGATTGACACAGTGGCTACAGCAATGTGGTTAAGCATAACAATGATTGTGAGGATGGCGCGGGACCAGGCAGTGTTTCGTTCTGTAGTACATAGGGTCACTATGAGTCGGAACTGACTTGACAGCACCTAACAGTAGCAACAAGGATCTCTAGATTAAATCATCCTGGATTTAGAACCAAAAACCAAACCCACTGCAGTCAAGTCCATTGTGACTCATAGCGACCCTATAGGACAGAGTAGAACTGTCCCATAGAGTTTCCAAGAAGTGGCTGGTGGATTTGAACTGCTGACCTTTTGGTTAACAGCCGAGCTCTTAACCACTGTGCCACCAGGGCTCCCCTGGTTTTAGAGAAAGCCCCAAATCCAATGACGGGTGTCTTTATAAGAGAAAGGAGTGGGAGACTTGGACAGAGAGACACACAGGGAGAATGCCATGTGACAACAGAGGCAGAAATTGGAGCGATGCACCTACAAGCCAAGGAACACCAAGGATTGTCAGAGCCACTAGAAGCTAGGAAGAAGCAAGGAAGAATTAATTTTCCCTTAGAGCCTTCAGAGGGCGCGTAGCCCTGCCAACATCTAAGTTTCATACCTCTGGCCTCCAGAGCTGTGAGAGAGTAAATTTCTGTTGTTTGAAGCTGCCCAGTTTGTGGCCCTTTGTTACAACAGCCCTAGGAAACTAATAAACCAAAAAACCAAACCAAACGCCAACTCATGGCGACTGCATGTGTGTCAGAGTAGAATTGTGCTCCATAGGGTTTTCAATGGCTGGTTTTTCTGACGTGGATCGCCAGGCCTTTCTTCTGAGGTGCCTCTGGGTGGACCCAAATTGCCAGTGTTCAAATTCCAGCATTTGGTTGATAATACAGGAATCGCTGATGTTTTCAAAGCCCTAAAAGATGTTTCGCTTCTAAGTTTCCCTCCCTGGCAAACTCTTCCCAGTCTCAGTCTTCAGAGAAGTTCTCCCCAGTGCTCCAGGTAGACTCAGGTTGTCCCTCCTCGTGTGCTCCCAGCGTACTCTGCTCTGACCTCCATCAAGACGTCCTCTCGTACCCTCATTATCTGCTGGCAGGTCCACACCCCTCCACTAGGCTGCAGGGTGCACAGGTGTATCCATCTGGAATAACAACACATGGCAAGAACCAGCCACACCTGGGTCCATATCAGCATTTCCCAAAGGCATGTACCACCATTGTTCACTAAATGAGCTTGACGTGGATGGACCAGCCTGTCAGACTCTCCACTACACAGGACTTAAAGTTTAATTAAGAAAAATGTTTTAAAAAAATAAGTATAGGTAGTTGGTGGTGGTGGAGGGTGCGGAGAATGGGAAGTAACTGCTTAATAGACCTGGAGTTTCCTTTTGGGGTGATGAAAATGTTTTGGATCTAGAGGTTCCCGGGTGACACAAGTGGTTTGTGTTCACCTGGTAACCAAAAGGTTGGTGGTTCAACCCCATCCAGCTGTACTGCGGAAGAAACAGGCCTGGCGATCTGCTTCGTAAAGAGTACAGGCAAGAAAACCCTAGGAAAATCATCTGTATGAGACCAAACAGTCAACAATTACTTTAAAACAAAGATAAGAATGTAAGGGGTAGGGAAACTAGATTAATGGAAACGGAACAACCAGAACGGAAATATTGAAAATGTTCATGCATTGTAAAGAATGGAACCAATGTCACTGAACAATCTGTATAGCAATTGTTGAATGGGAGCCTAAACTGCTGTGTAAACCTTCACCAAAAACACAATAAAATACTATTTAAAAAAAAAGAAAGAAAACCCTATGGAACAAGTCTACCCTGTAACACATGGGGTCTCCTTAGTCACGAATCAACAAAAACAAAACCAGCAACAAAACGTTTTGGAAGTAGACAGAGGTGGTGGTTTCACAACATTGTGAGTATACTAAATGCCACTGAATTGTTTGCTTTAAAATGGCTATGTTACAAGAATTTCACCTAATAAAAAATAATAGTAGAGGTAAGGCACAGATCATGTCAGTGGCACACAAGTGGCCATAATTTTAAAAACACTGCTCTAACGTACTGCTATAGAGAAAAGACTCTCCAGCTCCGCTGAAGGACAATCAAAAGAGATTTACTGAAACCAAAGTAACATTGCAGTGGGGGACCTTGAAGCCTCAGGCTGAAGATCACAGATCTTCGGGGAAATGCAAGTCACAGGTAATTACAGTGCTGAAGGGGGAGAATAAAATTACAGTTTTCCTCGTTGGTTTTTGGTAATTAAGGGCAGTCAAAGGCAGGATAAGTAAAGCATAATCTTTAACATTATTGGTTACATGAGTACATTGATTGGCTAAAAGAAATAATTGTAAGACATGGGGTCAAGGGGAGTTTTCATGTTGGGTACAAAGCAATGACATGGTGGAAATTTTCAGGAGTGATCTGTTAAAAGTACCTCCCTCAAGGGAGAATGAAGAAAACTGAAGACACAGGGGAAAGATTAGTGCAGTGGACTAATGGACCACAACTACCGCAGCTGCCGCCAGACTGAGTCCAGGACAACTAGATGGTGCCCGGCTACCACTACTGACTGCTCTGACAGGGATCGCAATAGAGGGTCCCAGACAGAGCTGGAGAAGAATGTAGAACAAAATTCTAACTCACAAAAAAAGGCCAGACTTGCTGACCTGACAGAGACTGGAGAAACCCCTAGAGTATGGCCTCTGGATACCCTTTTAGCTCAGTACGGAAGTCACTCCTTAGGTTCACCCTTCAGCCAAAGATTGGACAGGCCCATAAAACAAGGTGAGGCTGAGGGGGCACACCAGCCCAGGGACAAGGACCAGAAGGCAGGAGGGGACAGGAAAGCTGGTAACAGGGAACTCAAGGTTGAGAAGGGAGAGTGTTGACATGTTGTGGTGGTGTTAACCAATGTTATAAAACTATGTGTACTGTTTAATGAGAAGCTAGTTTGTTCTGTAAACCTTCATCTAAAGTACAGTTAAAAAAAAGAATTATATACCTATCCATTCAGACATCAAACAAGTATTAAACTTCACAGAAAAAAAAAAAAAAGTTCCTTGCTCACAGCATCAATCTCCAGAGGAGATTGGGAACAAAGAGTTTCCATGATCTGTCACTTTGCCTGAACCAAAATGCACTGCTGTGGAGTTGATTCCAACTTATAGTGACCCCATAGGGTTTCCAAGGCTGTAAATCTCTATGGATGCAGACTACCAGGTCTTTCTCCCTCAGAGCCGCTGGTGCTTTTGAACAGCCAGCCTTTCAGTGAGCAGTCGATTGCTTTAACCACTGTGCCACCAGGGCTCCTTAGCACTTTGCCCAGTATGTCAGAAACCGGAGGAGACTGAGATCAAAAGTTTCCATTAAGTTCACATTCTTTAGCCTGATCACAAAGAAACTTTTTTTTTTTTTTTTTTTTTAACAATAATAGGGGTTGGCTCCTAGGCAACAAAGGCAGAGTCTGGGGGAGAGATTACCTGGAGCTGCTTGAGTTAGCTCAGTAATTTTACAAATAGGTTAGATGCCTCTGTTTTTATTTTATCCCTTATCAGTAGCAGGTATCATGTGAATGAGGAAAAAGCAAAAGAGGGTCAGAATGTGATAAATGGAGATTCAACATAAGGTTCAGATGTTTTAAGGCCTTGAGAATCATTCTGGGAATTGTCCCAGAGGGTAAAGTGTGTAAATATTCTTAAATAGAAGAACCCTAAGACAAGACATCAGATATATGCCTCATTAAGTTTTACTTTCTAGAACTTCACTCTGGTCAGTTTCCTGGTGGCAGGTGTTGTGGGATCAGTATGTGCCTCTTCTAAAGGGCTGTCCTTGTGGACTGACTGTGTGCTTGTTTTATCTTCCAGTGGGCCCAAGCGTTATGATTGGACCGGGAAAAACTGGGTGTACTCCCACGATGGCGTATCCCTCCACCAGCTGCTGGCCACAGAGCTTTCTAAAGCTTTAAAAACCAAATTGGACTTATCTTCCTTGGCCTATTCAGGAAAAGGCACTTGATGCCCTGCCCAGTTTTGAAGACATTAAAAGCTATAAATCCAAGACCACAGCTTCATTCTGCAGCTGAGTGTGTCTGTTCTTTTCCATTCTTGACTTTCAGGACAGTTGCATTGTGTGTCAGAGCTGTGTGAAAAGAATGTGTCACCTCCCACCCTACCCCCAAGTGTTGGTTTTTTATTTCTATAGTTTTTTTTTTTTTTTTTGCTTTATTTCTTGTCTGATTCCTGCTCTCACATGACCTCCCTTTTCTTTTTTAATGTCCACATACCCATATTTTAACATCATTACTTTAGAACAAAGAAAAATAATAAGAAGGAAAGTTCTGGAAGGAGAAATGAATTAGCTTCACTCTGTTCTTTGAAGAACTTAACTGCAAAAATGACGTGAAGAGTGGCTGGCCAACCTCACCGTTCTTTCTCAAAATGAGACTGACTAAAAGGTAGACTATAAATGTTCCCACGCCTGTTTGAAAGGGTAAACACTTCCGAGGCATTTAGAATTAAGGCAACTTGGGAATTCTCAAACTGAAGGCCATCCCACATTCATGCTTTGTGAGTCTGAAGGGGTGTGGCCTGCACAGGGTGACTCAGGGAGACTTTCTTCTGTATATGCATATATATGTTTACACACACACACACATATGCATATACATATATATATATATAGAAGGTTTAGTGTATAATCAGCTGCTGCAACACGGGTCTGAGAATGCAAAAAAAAAAAAAAAAAAAAAAACCAAGACTCTCTGCCAAAGGTAAGAAGGGAAAAAAAGAAAAAAAGCCATCTCCAGAAGCTGAGTATTACAATGTAGTAGATGAAGTCAGGCCACGGAGCTGAGGAGATGCTTTGTAAAATTGCAAAGAGCCACATACTGAAAGTATTGGTGAAAAGAACCCTGGTCTTAGACTTGGCTCAGCCCAGAGTCGTCTGTCTGTGGGCAAGTTTCACAAACCCCTTGCACCTCCATTTTCCCATCTGTTAGGTGGGAGGGTTGAACTGGATAGAATAGTTGGCTTCCAATTCACACATCCGTGGTCCTGCCAGGCAGCCTCCCAGGCTAGCTTTCATTCCTTCTGGGTAGATAAGGGGACAGCAATGAACAATTTTTTAAAGCTATATAGTAAATACACAGGCAGACCCCGGATTATAAACGATTTCCATTCTAAGTCTGTAAGTCGAATGTGTACATAAATCAGATGTTTGTCTTAGTATGTAGTATATAGTGTACCTTTCTATTCATAAAAAGATTAAACACTTCCAGATACACTAAAACTTCTTTAACATAATAATACAGTAATAATAAAGTAGCCTCCAATTGTTATTAAGAGCCATTGTATGTACTTTCAATTTTTAATATAGTAGGCTTTACGGAGGTTGGTTCATAACTATGTACAGAAGTCAGATGTTTGTAACACAAGGACTGCCTGTATTGTCATTGGTATTGCTCTGTTGGGATTTTGGTTGAATTCATGTTAAAATAATAAACACCTTTTACTGTGTCCCCCCACATAACCTTGTTTTAATCTTTACTGACTTGCATTTTGCTCATGAAGAAACCAAGGCTCAGGAACATTAAAATAAGTCACTCAAAGTTATGCTCATCTTATTTTCTTACTAAAGGAAGATGTATTAGTAACAAGTCTATATGAATGTGTAGCAAAGGCTTTTGCAGTGGGTGAACCCCAAACACGTTCCACGATAGAAGAAAAAAATCTTAACAATAGAACAATAAAAGCAAATGCTATGTGGGTATTTAAAATATTTCCTTTCTTCAGAAATAAAATTATTTTTGAGTCTCATGAGAAGTTTTAAGTGTGGTAGTCAGTGCCAGTGAGAAAATAAATAAAACAAAATTGTGCATGTGTGTGTTTATGCCTTGCTTCCAATGAAAGTTTTGTCACACCTCACTTCCTTGGAACTCAGTCAAATGGCCCCCTCACCTACGGAGCAAGACATAAGACTAAGAAGTGTGCCGCCAGGCTGCTGTAACAGGAAAACTAGCGTCACACGTGCAAGGCATACACTAAGGTTAAAGTCATTTTGGGTTATATCCAGTTGAATTCTTGGCTGTGGGGTTTGCATTAACTCTACCCAAAGGATTTAGTCCTTGTCCTTAGTTCCTGAGACATAATCTTTAAAAAAGAAAATGGTATTTAAGTGTCTTCGATAAGGACTCCAGACCACACATAACTAACAGGTTAGGGGTGAGGTGATGAGGTGACTCTGGGGTGGAGGCTGGCCAGGCCAGAAAAACCCACCATGTGAAAAAACCTAATGATCACCTCGTGATATCAGCCGACCTCAGGGAAGAGGAGCTGGGGTTTGTATAACGTAATGAGACCCCATTAAAACTGTACATAATCTCCACGGGCTTCCTGTCTGGTGAAAGACATCCATGGACAAGGGAGGGTAGTGCATCCCTTTTTGGAACATAGAAGCAGCCCGTTGGGAGTGTCCCCAGCCCTCGCCCTATGCATCTCTTTATTTGTATCCTTTTCACAGTAATAAAATGTGTTCGTAAATATAGCGCCTTCCATGGAGTTCTGCGAGTTATTCCAGTGAATTACTGACCTGAAGGTAATAATGAGAGTCAGCAGCTGGTATCCTGAGGGGGTAGAGGGAGCCCCTGAATTCGTAGCTGGCAGGTCAGAAGTGTTGGCATCATGGGGAGTCCCAAGCTTGTGCGGATCATAACAAATTATGGATAACATTTGGAAGAAGGGGAATTCCAGAATACTTAATTGTGCTCATGGGGAACCTGTACATAGACCAAGAGGCAGTCGTTCGAACAGAGCAAGGGGCTACTTTGTGGTTTAAAATCAGGAAAGGCATACATCAAAGTTGTATCCTTTCACCATATTTATTCAATCTGTGTGCTGAGCAAATAATCTGAGAAGTTGGACTATATGAAAAAGAACAAGGCATCAGGATTGGTGGAAGACTCATTAGTAACCTGCGATATGCAGATGACACAACCTCGCTGGCTGAAAGGGAAGAGGTCTTGAAGCAGAACTAGGCAGTGTTCCGGTTCAGTTGTACAGTCACTATGAGTTGGAACCGACTCTACAGCACTGAGCAGCAACAATAATTACTGCAACAACTTTATTTCGTCCACCTCCCCTCCCTTTCTCTCAGTCATCGTCCACCTGGCCTCTAGAGTGAGCTTTCAAAAGATCCCCCGCCTCTGTGAAACCCTAGCAGGGCCAGGTCAGACAGGACTACATTTCCAATCTGATTCTGCATTGACACCCCAGTGTGGTTATGATTTTCTTCCCCTTCACACTCACATTTTGGCTCCAACAACTCCAAACCCTCAGCTCCCTAAATACGCTGTGTGGCTTCATGTGGCCCTGAGACGGGGCCCTTTTTGTCTTGTTTGTCTGGGTGTTCATCTCACTCTGAGAAATGTCCTTGGTGTGACCTTGCTGAGCCCTCTTCCTCTTGGCCTCTTAACCTGGATGCCCTCGATCATTCACGCTCTCTCACAGTAAAAACCTTTGTTACAATTTCTGTAACTCGGCTCCAGAATCTATCGTTTATAGACTCCTTGGTCCTCTCATCTCATTTTGTGCCCATTCACAGGGTCCTGCTTCTTCCAGACCTAGTAGCCAGGACTTCGACCCCAAAGGGGCCCTTCTGTATTGCACAGGGGATGGAGGAGAGAGGCAGAGGAGCCTTCTCATCCATCTGCCTTTAGGGTGTGCTATCCTCAAGGTAATTGGACCTTTCCAAGTCTCTGCGTCCTTTATCCTAATCAGGTGTGTGCCCAACCCAGTGAATAAGAAGTAGGGAGAAGGAAAATAAATTCTACTACAGGTTCTCTGTGTTAGCAGGACCGTGCTGGGCGGGGTTGGGGCTGGCGGCAGGGCTGGGGGCAGGGCTGGGGGCAGGGTTCTACCCTGCTCTCTGCCCTGACATTGCTTCCAAAGAGGGTTTCCTGCTTTCACTCCCTCACCATGCTATACACTGGACTCCTCACAGTCCTAAAAACAGGAACAGCCCCATGGGCGTCTTCCAGGGGGTTTAGAAAAGAACTATTAACAGGAAGTTAAAAGACTGCAGGAAGCCATAAAAGCATCACAGAAAACTCCCTTCCAGATACTCATTGGAATATAACTGGGGCTCCGCTCCAGTCCTTCACAGGGAGCCAGTCTTCATCGGTATGGTTTGCTTCCCCTGCGTGCGCAGAAAAACTCCAGCTTCTGGTCTGGCTGCTCTTCCCTCTTTTAGAATTTTTCACCCATATTTAAGAAAGTTTTATCCTGGACCACCCCGTGCCCAATAAAAAAAGTCCAAGCAGTACAAAGAGGTATGAGAGCATCAGGCTCTCAAGGAGTGTCAGTTAATCCTGCAAATCCCTAGACAAACTCTAGGGGCACGCAAGACATTTGCATTTTGACCTAATCTCCAGGAGGATTCTTATGTAAACTAAAATCTGCACTGGGAACCTCCACTGGAGAGAAATCAAAGGTTTTATGGATGCTGAGAGGGGTTATTTGGAAAACCAAAGAGGAGAGTAGGATTAGTCTCCTTTTCAGGGGAAAATCAAGATCTTTCCTTTCTCCCTGCTCAGAAAGGGGGCAGAGAAAGGCAGTTATTTCCTGGAGCCAGGAGCCACCTCCAGTGAAAGGAAGCGGACAGAGCTGGGGGGAAGGGGAGGAGGGGGAGGGAAGCAGAAGTGGGCATGATCAATAGCCCCCGTCCTGCCTCTTGTGCCCCATCCCTGCTTCCCGCAGAGATTGGCTTTGAAACCGAGAGAAACTAGAGAAACCCCTTCTCTAGGGGTGTGTCAGTGACAAGGGGGCGTGAAGGAGAAGGGACCCCAAGGGCAGCTTGAACAGGAGGGGAGATCCCCTGGACCTGAAGCCTAGTTAACATTAGAATGGCTGGAAACTCTCTATAGATAGCGTTCAGCGCTGCATTTGGCCCCACTCCTACAAATACACTCTTCTGGAAGGTTGGATACAAGGGTTTAGAAGACAGCCATTAAAAAAAAATAAACAGTGTCAATAATATTAATGACCATGACTGTTAGCAGTGTTGTAATTTTTTTGGAACCCTTTTCTGAGTTGGCTAATGTCCAGAGAAGGAAAATAACAGTGTTTAGCAGACATAAATTATAGGATTACAGCAAATGGCTATCGAGATGATGAGCTAGGGCTTGTGATTGGTTTTGTCTTGGTCTTCCTAATCAGGGTGTGTGTGTGTGCGCGCGCACGTGTGTGTGTGTGTGTGTGTGGTAAAGTTCTGACTTTTTTGCTTCTAGCTCTTCCCAATTAGGAAATCCTGGTGGAACAGTGGTTAAGAGCTCGGCTGCTAACCAAAAGGTCGGCAGTTCAAATCCACCAGGTGCTCCTTGGAAACTCTATGGGGCAGTTCTACTCTGTCCTATAGGGTCCTTATGAGCCAGAATTGACTCGATGCCAATGAGTTAACAGATTTTCTTCCCAATTAAAACAAAATTGCTTTAAAAAGGTAAGAAGTGACGCCCTTGATGAATCTGTCTATGTGAAAGAATTGCCTGGTAAATTTAACTGAGACAAGGAAAATGTTGAGGGCTGTGTTATGGTCTTTATTTAATGATTCATTTATTCAACAGATTTTTATTGATTGCCTGGTTTGATCCAAGCCACATGCTAGGATACAAAAGTAAATAAATACATTCTCCTCCCTCAAGGAATCCATGGTCTAGTGGAAGAAACAGACAAGTACATGAGTAAAATGTATTGTGGAAAGAGTTATGATCACAGCGTGTTCTACAGGTGTACAGAGACGGCCTTTGGATGAACACAAACACAAGTTCAGCCACTTTTTAAAATGTAAACCCATTGCCCTTGAGTCAATTCTGACTCAGCGACCCTATAGGACAGAGTAGAACTGCCCTATAAGGCTTCCAAGGCTGCAATCAAGGAAGCAGAGTGCCATGTCTTTTTCCTGTGGAACAGGTGCTGAGCTCTGAACTGCCAACCTTTCAGTTAGCAGCCAAGTACTTACCCAGTGTACCACCAGGACTCCTTTTTAAAATGTAAAGGGTAGTGTTAAGTGAAATCAAAATGGAGTCAATGTGGTTGACAAAATGGTGTTAGTGGTCAAGTGGACAATGCACCAAAGACTTGTCTTTACTGAAACTTAGGGCTAGCTTTCCTGTAAACCAGGCCACCCTTGTTGGCCGATGAGATTCTCACAGAGTGTCCACCCTTGTTGACCAGTGAAATCCTGACATCATTTCAATAGTAAACTGTATAAGCCAATAAGACATAAGCTTCTTTTGCTTCCGAGTTTTTGTCAATATAAACCAATCTTTGCTGATTCCACATGTGTTTTGGTGCTACCCATTTGTGAATCTTTTGCCCAAATAAACCTCATCTAATAGATTAATTTTATTATTGACTCGGTTTCTTTTTACTGTAGTAATCAAACCAATTGCCAGCGAGTCGACTCTGACTCAAGGTGACCCTATGTGTGTCAGAGTAGAACTGTGCTCCGTAGGGTTTTCGATAGTTGATTTTTTGGGAAGTAGATCACCAGGCCTTTCTTCTGAGGTGACTCTGGGTGGACTTGAACCTGTAATCTTTCTGTTAGTAGCCGAGTACTTAACTATTTGCACTACCCAGAGACTCCATAAAAGATCATATACTGTACAAACTCTTTGGTTTGGTTTGGTTTTTTTTCACTGTACAATATATCCGGGAGATCGCTCCACCTAGTAGCTGTGCATTTTAAAGACATCTTCTGTGGAAACATAATTTGCTGTATAAACTTTCACTGAAAACACAATAAAACATTATTTACAAAAAATAAAAATAAAGAGATCTTCTGGTGGCAAGCAAGCAGTGGGTAGGATGAATTGGGATGGTGAAGAGTGAACTAGGGAGACAAGTTGTGGCATTTTCATGGGTCAGTGCCTGGTTGAGAGGGAGAGATGTCCAGGCTGGTGTTGGATCTACTGCAGATTTCACTCACCTTCTTGAATTTCTCTGCAGTTTCTTTAGTGGAATATTGTTGTGTGCCATCGATTCAATTCCGACCCATAAAATCCGTTTCTGTCAAGTCGATTCTGACTCATAGAGGCCCTATAGGACTGAGTAGAACTGCCCATAGGGTTTCCAAGGCTGTAATATTTACCGAAAAAAGATGCCACATCTTTCTCCCATGGAGCAGCTGGTGGATTTGAACCATCAACCTTTTGGATAGCAGCCGAGCTCTTAACCATTGCACTACCAGGGCTCCTTTTCAACTCATAGCAACCCTATCTGACAGAGTAGACCTGCCTCATAGGGTTTCCTAGGCTGCAAATTTTTATAGAAACAGATAGCCAGGCTTTTTCTTCCATGGAGCCACTAGTGGGTTCGAACTGCCAACCTTTTGGTTAGCAGCCAAGCTCTTAACCATTGATCCACTGTGGCTCCTTTTTAGTAGAATAGAAAGGTAGTATTACTGCTGGTCATAGGCATAACCCAAACCTAGAGGCTATTTTATTTATGCCAGAGATATGGTGGACTAAGCAGTGTGCTAGTATTCAATACATCATTGCTTTTCTATTAACTATTGTGGCAAATACAGTTTATTGTAATGCTTTTAATCTAGGTGTGTATATTCATAGGAGAGTGTTAAGCAAGTGTACTTCTGATATGATGTAGCTCTCAGAAAAAAGAATTAAAACTTTAAAAATAGTCATTTTCAGCACTTCCCAACTTGTATTCAACTCTAAGATTCTATAATTTTGTGTATCCATTTGGAAACAGCTTTGAATTTGATAGTTCAAAAAATAAATTAAATAAAACTGTTAATTTGGAAGAGAGTGTGAAGTTTTGAGAGAGGGCATCTCTTAAATGTACTTTCAAATGTAAAAGTTCTTTGTAAATACAATTCATCATGCTAGGATCGTTACCATACTACTTATCTAGCAAAGGCTTGTCTTTTCTAATTGAAAGAATAACTTCCCAGGTGCCCTAACCCTACCAGTGCTTGCTGTTCAATCTTATAGTTTGATGAAGAACTGTAGGAATGGCTTTAGTTAAGTTGCCAATGGAGGCGTTGGTGGATCAGTGGTAGAATTCTCACCTTCCATGCAGGAGACTCAGGTTTGATTCCCGACCAATGTACCTCATGTGCAGCCACCACCCATCTGTCAGTGGAGGGTTGCATATTGCTATGATGCTGAACAGGTTTCAGCGGAACTTCTAGACTATGATCTGTCAATCTACTTTTGAAAATTAGCCAGTGAAAACCCTACGGACCACAACAGTCTGCATGAGGATGGCACAGGACTGGGTAATGTATTGTTCTACTGTGCGTGGGGTCACCATGAGTCAGGGCCGACTTGACAGCAGCTAACAACAAGCTGGGTTCACCGTGCAAATAAAATGTAGCAATGGTGGGGAATTAGGGCATGGTGGTGTGCTGGTAAATATTTAACAACCAGTTCTCCAAGAGGGAAAGCCCTAATTTGTAGCGGTTGCCAATTTCCACGGTGTAAATACTCCTCCCATGGCTCGAAGGGTGACCAACTTGTTCCAGTTTGCCTGGGACTTTCCCGATTTTAGCATTTAAAATCCTGTGTGTCAGGAAACCTGTTCTTCCCTGGAAAAAGGGATGATTGGTCACCCTAACAGCTGGTTTCAGGCTTTGAACATGACATCACTGAACATAGAATTTGGGAAAGATGTGCACAATCGTGCAAGCCTCTGTGAGCAGGCTCCAGCACATAATGCCTGGGAGGTTCTTAGCCCACTAAAGGAGTATTCACATGGCTGGGTGCTTTTTCACATCATCTCTCAATTTTACCACTACCCCCTCCATCAATATCACAACA
Source organism: Dugong dugon (assembly GCA_030035585.1). Classification (NCBI taxonomy): domain Eukaryota; kingdom Metazoa; phylum Chordata; class Mammalia; order Sirenia; family Dugongidae; genus Dugong; species Dugong dugon. The sequence continues at coordinate 77,945,281 of CM057471.1, forward strand.
ACCCCAGTGACTAGGTAATGACTATGTCTTGACTCTTCATGTTTAAGAAATATCACAGAAATTCTGAAACTTCAATCTGTTTTAAATATTTTGTCACGTACTTTTGTAACTGAGTCACTAAATAAGTAAATAGATGCATGAATTTTTGCCAATTGTAGACTCTTCTGATTCAATTTAAAAGCACTTTGTTAGAATTATTTCTGAGTGGTGTGATTTGGGGTAAATTTTCATTTTCTTTACTTGTACTTTCCTGTATTGCTTAATTTTTTAAAAATTCTTAACGTTTTTACATTTTGCCATTTAATAACAGATCCAGGTTCTCAGAGAAAGGAAGAGGTTATTCCATTTGTGCAGGGGTGATGATCCCTGGGAGACAAGGGCAGGATGGATACAATGGGACATGTGCAAAACAAGGCAAACCAAAACCAAACCAGTTGCCACTCAGTGATTCAGACTTATGGCAACCCCATGTGTGCAGAGGAAAACTGCTCTATAGGGTTTTCAAGGCCGTGACCTTTTGGAAACAGATTGCCAGGCCTTTCTTCCAAGGTGCCTCTGGGTAAGTTCAAACCATCAGCCATTTGGTTAGTAGTTGAATGCTTAATCTGTTGCACAACCCAGAGTCCCCCCAAAGAAGTCACAATGAAGTCAGGGATAGGAAGGGACAGGTAAATTCTGAAAGGGATGTTAGACTCTCTAGTATCTCCCGAGTGCATCCCACTGGTTCTGTGGGAATAAAAGGATTCTGTGGTCAAGTAACTTTGGGACACACAGCACTCTTTCCCTCGTGGACAGTTATAATGCACAGCTGTGAGAAGTCTTGCATTACAGAAACCTTTCTAGCCCAGAATTTCCCAGCATTACGTGGATTCAGAATGCTTTTTTGGTAGCACTTGTTAACAACTCTAGGAGTCTCTGGGTGGTGCAAATTTGTGTTAGTTATCTAGTGTTGATATAACAGAAATACCACAAAATGAGTGGCTTTAACAAACAGAAATTTATTTTCTCACAGTTTAGGAGGTTAGAAGTCCAAATACAGGGTGCTGGCTCTAGAGAAAGGCTTTCTCTCTCTCTATTGGCTCTGGAGGAAGGTCCTTGTCTCTTTTACCTTCTGCTCCTGGGCTATCTTCATGTGGCTTGGCATCTCTCTGCTTGCCTACTTGCTTGTTTTAATCTCTTTTATATCTTAAGAGATTGACTCAAAACACGCCCTACATTAACCCTGCCTCATTAACATAACAAAGGCAACCCATTCCCAAATGGGATTCTAACCACAGGCATAGAGGTTAGGATTTACAACACATTTTTGGGGGTCTCGATTCAATCCATACCAGCTAATAACTGAAAGCTTGGTGGTTCGAGTTCACTGAGAGGTGCTTGGAAGAAAGGCCTGGTGATCTACTTTCAAAAAATCAGCCATTGAAAACCATATTGTCTTAGGCTGGGTTCTCTAGAGAAGCAAAACCAGTGAAGCGTCTACATATGTATATATATAGAGAGAGAGATCAAGGAAATGGCTGACGTGGTTGGAGGCTGAAAAGTCCCAAATCTGTGGGTCAGACTGGAGGCTACTCCTGACTCATGTTGCTGCAGAGGCTGGTGAAACCAAGATCAGCAGGCAAGCTGCTAGCTCAAGTCCCAAGAATCTGAGGCCAAATGAACAGGAGCCAGCTGCAGAATCCAGAGCGAGCAAAAGCCCTCAAGCCTTGCCAGAAAGTCCACCTATATTGGATGCAGGCCACACCCAAGAAAACTCCCTTTCCACTGATTGGCTACTTATAGCAGATCCCATCATGGAGGTGATCACATTGTATCAGATCTCATCATGGAGGTGATTACATTATTAAATGACTGACAAACTGCATCATAACTGCCAAACCACTGAGAATCATGGCCCAGCCAAGGTGACACCCAGTCTTAATCATCACAGGTATAGAGGAACCTTAAATGCATATGCTAAGTGAAAGAAGCCAATCTGAAAAGGCTACATACTGTATGATTTCAACTATATGACATTCTAGGAAAGGCAAAACTATGGAGATGGTAAAAAGATCAGTGGCTGCCAAGGGCTCAGGGGAGGGAGGAGAAGAATGAATAGGTGGAGCACAGAGCATTTTTAGAGCAGTGAAGCTATTCTGCATGATACTGTAATGGTGGATACATGACATTTTGCATTTGTCAAAACCCACAGAACTGTACCACACCAAGAGTGAACCCTAATGTAAACTATCAACCTGTTGTGTAAATGTAAACTATAGACTTCAGTTCATAATGCTGTATCAATAATGGTTCATCAATTGCAACAAATGTACCACACTAATGCAAGTGTTAATAACAGGGCAAACTGTGATGGGGAAAGAGAGGATATATGGGAACTGTCTGTACTTTCTGTGCAATTTTCTGGAAACCTAAAACTGCTCTAAAAAAATAGTCTATTAAAGACACACACACCTACAAAGACACGTAGGAAATCTCCATAGGATAACAATGTTTATGCTCTTGGTTGCCCCTTCATAATCCAGAAACAAGCCAATTTTTGTGTTGCTTCTTTACCTGAGTTGCTTCTTTATCTCCATCTAACTTTTGGCCTCTGGTAGAACTCTCAGATGAGAGAGAGATACCAGGGGGCTTGCTTGGACCAGGTAATGTGGTTTCCGGGGTGTCAATGTTGACTTTTCTTCACAGTGACTCAAAACCAAACAATGACAAAGACCTGCCCTCCTTAGTTTCTGGAACCGCTTATCAGAAGCCCTCTTTTTCCCGTGATGACACGCAGTAAACATCTGCCCCGCCTCCTCCCTTGGAAATCCACCAGGCCTGAGGTCTCGGGCTCACCCAGGTGACTGCTGATGGGCAGCTGCTATGAAGTCACACTTGGCACAATGACATCTGCTGCCAGGAGCACCCACACTAAAACGGAGAAACAGTAGCCTTGATAGAATCTCTAAATTTGGATAGTGTGTGTGTCCTGGAGGCACAGTGAGAAGAATTCAATCCTGACAAACTTGTTTTGAGCACCTACTGTACACACTTTGGAGCCTCCTCTCAAAGTTTACAGTCTGGTAGGGAAGAGAGGCAGAGGCTGAAATGACTTCAATCCAAGACCCAAAATAGCGCCAGGAGAGAGGCTTAAAATAAAATACCAAGTGAGCTCAAGGAAATTAGCAATTGCTTTTGATTTAGGGGAAGGTTGGAAAAGAATGTTAGAAATGAGCCTTGAAGGATGAGTATGGCAGGTGGATAGGGGAAGAGGGAAAAGGCACTTTATGCAAAGGGGCCAGCTGGAGGAGGAAGAGGGTGTTCTGGATAGGGGAAGATTTGAGCAGAGGTGAGGGGGCAGAAGGTGGATCTGGACAGAGTAAATAGAAAAGGCTGCTGTTACTGAGGTGTAGGGAGCATGGGTGAAGATGGGATGGAAAAGGTAGGTAGGGGCTAGATTGTAGAGGCAATGCATTGGAAGGTAAGGAGTTAGATTATGCTCCTGTATCCTTCAAGCTTCATGAAGTGATTTGGGGAGGAGAGGATAAATGCTTATAAAGTACAAAGCTTTATTTATTAATTATTGTCTTAGTTATCTAGTGCTGTTATAACAGAAATACCACAAGTGGATGGCTTTAACAAAGAGAAATTTATTTTCTCACAGTCTAGTAGGCTAGAAGTCCAAATTCCAGGCATCAGCTCTAGGGGAAGCCTTTGTCTTTCTCTCTCTCTCTGTCAGCCTTCTCATCAACCTTCCCCTGGACTAGGAGCTTCTCCTCACAGGGACCCTGGGTCCAAAGAAGTGCTCTGCTCGCAGCGCTGCTTTCTTGGTGATATGAGGTCCCTCCTCTCTGCTTGCTTCCCTTTCCTTTTTATCTCTTGAGAGATAAAAGTGGTGCAGCCCACAGCCCAGGGAAACTTCCTTTACATTGGACCAGGGATGTGACCTGGGTAAGGATGGTGTTACAATCCCACCCTAATCCTCTTTAACATAAAATTACAGTCACAAAATGGAGGACAACCACAATACTGAGAATCATGGCCTAGCCAAATTGATACACACATTTTTGGAGGGACACAATTCAGTCCATGACAATTATTGTATGAAACTGTTATATCAAAGAAATGAAGATGTTGTGCCATCTGTTGACTTTGGACCTTCTACCACAGTTAGTAAGAAGTCACAGTTGATTTATGGGAGTTTTTTGGTTGTGGTTACTCATGGTATTGATTTGGTTAATATCTTTGCTAAATATTATGCAAGACTCTGGCATGCAGAGAAATTAGGATGCTGTTTCTCGGAGTTGATCCTATATCATTCTATTTCTGGTGATTATTATTTCTTCTTCTCTTTTTAAAAATAGTGTTTGTTTTTCTTCTGAACATGGAGAACTTTTTTGTGTGTGTGTCTTTTTTTTTTTTTAATTGTACTTTAGATGAAGGTTTATAGAACAAATCGTTTCTCATTAAACAGTACACATATTGTTTTATGACTGATTAACCACCCTACAACATGTCAGCACTGTCCCTTCTCAACCTTGGGTTCCATATTACCAGCTTTCCTGCCCCTGCTTGCATTCTAGTCCTTGTCCCTGGACTGTTGTACCCCATTAGTCTCGTTTTGTTTTATGGGGCTGTCTAATCTTTGGCAGAATGGCGAACCTCGGGAGTGACTTCATTACTGAGCTAAAAGGGTGCCTGGGGGCCATACTCTCGAGTTTCTCCAGTCTCAGTCAGGCCAGTAAGTTTGGTCTTGTTTTGTGAGTTAGAATTTTGTTCTACATTTTTCTCCAGCTCTGTGAACATGGAGAATTTTTGAGTTGAGGAATAATAAGATTAGATGTATGTTTTTTAAAAGATAACCCAGCGAACTCTGGGTCAAAGTGGAAAATACATTGGATTGTTGTTGTTGTGAGTTGTCAGTTCAATTCTGACTCATAGCAACACTATTGACAAGTAGAACTGCCCCATAGGGTTTTCTAGGCTGTAATCTTTATGGGAGCAGATTGCCAAGTCTTTTCTCCTGCGGAGCTGCTGGATGGGTTGGTTCCAACTGCCAACCTTTTGATTAGCAGCATAGCACTTAACAACTGTGCCTTCAGGGCTCCTTGGATTGGATTCCAGGGAAAGAAACTAGAAGTGGGAATGCTAATTTCAGACCTAGCTGGCTTGCTTGCTTTCATTTATTCATTCAGAAAATCTTTGGGAGTATCTACAGTGTGTCAGGCACTGTTCTAGGCATCGCAAATACAGGAGGGAACAAAACAAATTAAACTCCTGTTCTCCCAGAGCTCACTTTCCACTGGGGGGAATGTAGACAACAGACATATAAATCTACAGGGTCAGGTGTTGATACGAGCTATTAAAAAAAAAAAAATGAAGTAGGTGAGAGGGATGGAGCCTGCTGGGTGGAGCTCTTTTGGATATGGTAGTTGAAGAAGGGAGTCTGGGTGATGCAAGCAGTTTGTGATCGGCTGCTAACCTAAAGGTTGGCTGTTAAAATCCACTCAGTGTCTCTGCAAAAGAAAGGCCTGTCAACCTGCTTCTGTAAAGATTATACCCAAGAAAGCCCTATAGAAACAGAAAAATCAGAACAGAAATAATGAGAATATTCACTCATTGTGAAGAATGTAACAGTCACTGAACAACTTGTGTAGAAATTGTTGAATGGGAGCCTAAACTGCTGTGTAAACCTTCAATGAAAACACAGTAAAATATTTAAAAAAACAAACCAACAAACCCTATGGAGCAGTTCTACTCTGTAACACATGGGGTCACCGGGAGTTGAGGGTGACTCAACAGCAACTAACAACAATTGAAGAAGGCCTCTCTCACATAGTGATGTGTTTGTTTCCTAGAGCTGCCGTAATCAAGTTCCACAAATTGGGTGGCTAGAAACACCAGAAATTTATTATCTCACAGTTCCGGAGGCTAGAGGCCTGAAATCAAGGCATTGGCAGGGCCATGTTCTCTCTGAAGGCTCTAGGGGAGGATCCTTCCTTGCCTCCTCCCAGCTTTTGATGGTTGGCGTTCCTTGGCTTGCAGATGTATCACTTCAATCTCTGCCTCTGTTGTCACATGGCATTCTCCCTGTGTATCTCTTCTCTTTTTATAAGGACACCAGTCATATTGGATTAGGGCCCACCCTACTCTAGTATGACCTCATCTTAACTTCATCACATCTGCCAAGATCCTATTTCTAAATGAGGTCACATTCACATCTACCAGGGGTTAGGACTTCAAAGTATCTTTTTGGGACACACAATTCAACCCATACCAGGAGGCACTTGAACAGAAGCCTGAATGAAGTGAGAGAGAGCATAGCTTAGGGAAGAGAGTTCCAGGCCCTGGATACAGTTACGACTACTTTAAAAGCTCAGGTGAAGGGTGATACAATAAGCTTTCATACAGCTGAAACCCCGCCTCAGAACACAAGGGAGAACAGACTGGGGAAGTCACTTTCCTCCAAGAAGTAATTTATTTAGCAAGAGAGGCTGGCCCAGATCCATGAAGAGACAAACAGTTAAGTATCAGACACAAGAACATGGAGGATGAGAAACAATTTCAGTTCTCCTGGAATCCAGATTTCTGGAGTCCATGGAGTTGGGGTGACCCACCCAGGCCTTTAATCTGAAGGTGATCTTGAGCCTTGAACAGACTGGTATCCTAAAAGTGACCATTAAGTCAAACAATAGTCTTGCTAATTAGTAAAGACCGCTTTGCCTTGTGCATTGTGCTCTTTCGAAGAATTCCGTTTCAGGAAACAGAAATTCCAGGGTCTGACTAAATAGAAAACCAAACCCATTACCATCAAGTCGATTCGGACTCATAGTGACCCTATAGGACAGAGTAGAACTGCCCTACAGGGTTTCCAAGGAGCGCCTGCTGGATTTGAACTGCCTACCTTTTGGTTAGCAGCCATAGCTCTTAAACACTACACCACCAGGGTCTGACTAGAAGCTGTGTTTTAAGGTAAATTGTTATTATGTAAACACTGTTCTGGCCCTTTTCCACGGCAATGTCTGTAAGATGGTGTATAAGAATCTTTGGAAGTTCTTTCATCTTTGGAACATTGTTGACTCTAGTTGAAATGTGACCCCGATTTGCAAATTGTATATTAAATAAACGTCAATCAATTCCTATTATTGGCTTACTATGATTTTTATTTTAACAAAGATATTTTCATATCTGTCCTGGGATCCTTCTGTATCAAGAACATGTGGTGGTTGTGAACACAAGTTATGACGCTATGAACCTACTGAGTTTCCTTTGAGAGTTCCAGAGATTTCTTCCATCAGATATCAGCAAGAAGTCATGAGTTTCCTTTGGAATGTCCTTTAGCCTGTTGGTACAAGTATGTTTTGCTTGTGATGGGAATATTAGTCATATGCTACTGAGTACGTTCCATTTTTCTGGGTACAAAGGACAACAGAAAAATGCCTGTATCTCCTCTATCCAGTGAAGAGAAATACCTTCAGACAGTAATTTGTTTATCCAATCTAATAATTTTCTCATCTATGAAAACTTCCCATGTGTCCTGCATTCTGCATCCTGCCTATTCAATGAAAGATTCAAATTATGATTTCTGACATATCTGGATATTTGAAAGATTAATTTACTGTTGTAATACCATACTGCAACCAAGCCCCACACCACAGTCACCTAAAGGAAATTAGGGGACACACAAAAGAAATTGAAAGCGTTCTTTTCGTTACTCTTCTAATTTGCTTTCCCTGGAAACTAGCAGAGAAACGAGTATATTTGCCGTAGGTGGATGCTTGTTTTCTTATTGATATGAAAAGTAAGAGGAAATGGAGTTGTTTTGTATGTAAGGAAGGGCAGCCCTTGTAAATATAAACCAAACCCAAACCAAACCAACTGCCATTTGGTTGATTGCAACTCATAGTGACGTAGTAGTAGTTAAGAGTTCAGCTGCTAACCAAAAGGTCAGCAGTCTGAGTCTTAAAAGACAGAGTGGAACTGCCCCACAGGGTTTCCAAGGCTGTAAATCTTTACAGAAGCAGACTGCCACATCTTTCTCCTGCAGAGTGGCTGGTGAGTTCAAATTGCCTACATTTTGGTTAGAAGCTGAGTGCTTTAACCACTGTGCCACAAGGGCTCCCTGTCAATATAGACAGAGCCCGTAAAATTCATAATGTAAGAATTTTAGGGTGTGTATAATGGTTTTGCAGAATTTTCTGCAAGGCTGATACAGCATGCAATAGGGTTAGATATATTGTATGTTTGAGCAGGGAAAACAGAGACTCTCCAGTTTATACTACCACTACTACCCATTGCCATCAAGTCAATTCCGACTCATAGCGACCCTATAGGACAGAGTAGAACTGCCCCATAGAGTTTCCAAGGAGCGGCTGGTGGATTCCAACTGCCAACGTTTTGGTTAGCAGCCGAGCTCTTAACCCCTGCTCCACCAGAGCCCCCTCCAGTTTATTGAGTTGCTTACAACTGCAATTCGACAGGCTGAATAAACCCATCGATAACTGTAGCTTGATTTTACAGGTCTGCAATTCTTTATCTGAAGCCTGAGGAACAGTTTTGAATTCTCCTGGAATCTAGATTTCTGGAATTTCCGTTTCCTGAAACTGAATTCTTCAAAAGAGCACAATGCACAAGGCAAAACCTTCTTTACTAATTAGCAAGACTATTGTTTGACTTAAAGGTGACTTTTAGGAGACCAGTCTGTTCAAGACCCATGGAGTTGGGGTGACCCACCCAAACCATTCTGATTTCTAAAAGTCATCTTTGAGTCAAACAAAGGTCTAGATAAACTAATAAGACTGCTTTGCCTTGGGCATTGTACTCTTTTGAAAAATCTAGTCAGTTTTCAGAAATACAGACTCCAAAGGTCAGATTGGGAGCTATGTTTTAGGATAAATCAGTAATTATTTTAATAGTTCTTCAAGACAATGCTGTATGAAATCCTTCCTGACCACAAATTGTTTGCTAGTTCTGCTCTGGCTCTTTTCCCAAGACAATGCCAGTAAGATGGGTACGACACACAGTGGAATGCTACCCAAGGATAAAGAACAATGATGAGTCTGCGAAGCATCTCACAACATGGATGAATCTGGAGAGCATTATGCCGAGTGTCACAAAAGGACAAGTATTGTATGAGACCAACACAGTAAAAATTCTTGAAAAAGTTTACACATAAAAAGAAACAATGTTTGACGTTTACGAGGGAGGGGAGGAGTGGAAGGGGAAAACACTAAACAGACTATAGGTAAGTGCTAACTTTGATGAAGGGTTAGACAGTACACAATACTGGGGAAGCCAGCGCAACTTGTCCAAGGCAAAGTCATGGAAGTTCCACAGACACATCCAAACTCCCTGAGGGACCAAATTACTAGGCTGAAGGCTGTGGAGACCATGGTTCCCATGGTCTCAGAGAACATCTAGCTCAATTGGCATAACATAGTTTATAAAGAAAATGTTCTACATTCTACTTTGGTGAGTAGCGTCTGGAGTCTTAAAAGTTTGCGAGCGACTATGTAAGATACTCCACTATTGTCGCCTGTCTGGAGCAAGGGAGAATGAAGAAAACCAAAGACACAAGGGAAAGATTAATCCAAAGGACTAATGGACCACAACTACCACAGCCTCCACCAGACTGAGTCCAGTACAACTAGATGGTGCCTGGCTACCACCACTGACTGCTCTGACAGGGATCACAATAGAGGGTCCTAGACAGAGCTGGAGAAAAATGTGGAACAAAATTTAACTCACCAAAAAAAAAAGACCAGACTCACTGGTCTAACAGAGACTGGAGAAATCCCCAAAGTATGGCCCCCGGGCAGCCTTATGTTTCAGTACTGAAGTCACTCCTGAGGTTTACACTTCAGCTGAAGATTAGACAGGCCCATAAAACAAAACAGGACTGAATGGACACACCAGCCCAGGGGCAAGGACAAGAAGGCAGGAGGAGACAGGAAAGCTGGTAATGGGGAACCCAAGATGGAGAAGGAGAGAGTGTTGACATGTCGCGGGGTTGGCAACCAATGTCACAAAACAATATGTATATTAATTATTTAACGAGAAATTAGTTTATTCTGTAAAGCTTCATCTAAAGTACAATTTAAAAAAAGTTAAAATATTCCCACAAAGAGCATTTATGAGCTATCCATTGATTTGAGTTGTCCCATTATTATTATTTTTTTAATGTTTTACCATGAAAAATTACAAGCAGATTCAAGAGTTGAGCGAGCTCCAACAAGTATCAACTCATGACTGATTTTGTTTCACTTATATTTCATCCAGGAGTCCCTTGGTGGTACAAATGGTTAATGTGCTCAGCTGCTAACTGAAAGGCTATCAGTTCGACCAGAAGTGCCTTGGAAGAAAGGCCTGGCAATCTACTTCCAAAAAGTCAAAGCCATTGAAAACCCTGTGGAGCACAGTTCTGCTCTGACACACATGGGTTCACCATGAGTCAGAATCTACTCGATGGCAACTGGTTTTTTTTTTTTTTTGGCTTTATACTTCATCCATTCATTGGCAACTCAGTCAATTGGCATAACATAGTTCATAAAGATAATGTTCTACATCCTAGTTAGGTGAGTAGTGTCCGGGGTCTTAAAAGCTTGTACACAGCCATCTAAGATACAACTATTGACTTCTACTTGTCTGGAAAAAAAGAGAAAGAAGGAAACCAGAGACTCAAAGAAGAAAATATTCCACAGGATTAATAGCCCACATGAACCATGGCCTCATTTAGCCTGAAACCAGAAGAACTAGATGGTGCCCAGCTACCACTACCAACCGTTCTGAGCAGGGTCACAATAGAAGGTCCCGGATAGAAAGGGAGACAAACTTAGGATAAAACTCAAATTCCTAAAAAAGGTCAGACTTACTGGCCCGATAGAGACTAAAGGAACCCCTAAGACTGTTGCCCTGAGATACTTGTCTTAGTCATCTAGTGCTGCTATAACAGAAATATCACAAGTGGATAGCTTCAACGAAGAGAAATTTATTCTCTCACAGTCTAGTAGGTTATAAGTCCAAATTCAGAGCATCAGCTCCAGGGGAAGGCTTTCTCTCTCTGTCAGCTCTGGAGGAGGGCCTTGTGATGCATCAGTCTTCCCTTGGTCCGGGGGCATCTCAGCGCAGGAAACTTAGGTCCAAAGGACGTGCTCTGCTCCCGGCACTGCTTTCTTGGTGGTGTGAGGTCCCCATGTCTCTCCACTTGCTTTTCTCTTTCATATCTCAAAAAAAAATGGCTTAAGACACTACCTAATCTTGTAGACCTCATCAGTATAACTGCTGCGAATCCATTTTATTATATCATAGTGATAGCATTTACAACACATAGGGAAATCACATCAGATGATAAAATGGTAGACAATCATACAATACTGGGAATCATGACCTAGCCAAGTTGATACACACATTTTTGGGGGGACGTAATTCAATCCATAACAATACCCTTTGAACTTGGAACTGAACTGACTCCCAATGGTCATCTTTCATCCAAATAATAGATTGGTTTATGAAATAAACAATAGCACCTGGGAATACTGTGGTCCCTTAAATAATCAACTATATGAGATCAAACAGTCAATATTTATCTTAAAACAAAGATAAGAAACTAAGGAGGGACAGGGAAGTTAGATCAATGGAAACAGAATGGAAATAAGGAGAATCTTGACACATTGTGAAAAATGTAGCCGATGACATGGAACAAGCTGTATAAAAATTGTTAAATAGTGTCTTAGTCATCTAGTGCTGCCATAACATAACAGAAATACCACAAGTGGATGGTTTTAACGAAGAGAAGTTTATTTCCTTACAGTAAAGTAGGCTAAAAGTCCAAATTCAGGGTGTCAACTCCAGGGGAAGGCTTTCTCTCTCTCGGCTTTCCCAGACTAGGAGCTTCTCGGCGCAGGGACCCCTGTCCAAAGGACGCGCTCTGCTCCCGGCACTGCTTTCTGGATGGTATGAAGTCCCCCATCTCGCTGCTTACGTCTGTCTTTTATATCTCAAGAGATTGCCTCAGGACACAATCCAGTCTTGTAGATCCAGTCCTGCCTTACTAACACAACTGCCACCCATCCTCCCTCATTAACATCATAGAGGCAGGATTTACAACATACGGGAAAATCACACAGTACCAGGAATCATGGCTCAGCCAAACCGATATACACATTTTTGTGGGGACATAATTCAAACCATGACAAATGGGAACCTGCTTTGCTATGCAAACTTTCACTTAAAACACAAAATATTATTTTTTAAAAAAGTGGATGTCTTATAAGAACAGAAATTTATTGTCTCACAGTTCTGGAAGCTAGGAGTCTGAAATTAGAGTGTGGGCCATGCTGATCCCTTCTGAGGGCAATGAAGGAGTCTGTCACCATGCTTCTTTCCTACCTCCCGGTGACGGCTGGCAATTTCATCTCTGCCTCTGTCTTTATATGTCGTCCTCCCTCTGTGTATCTGTGTTTTTTCTCTTTTATAAGGACACCATTCAGATTGGATTAGGCACCCCGCCCCCGTTCCAGTATGCCTTCATGTTAACTGTTAACATCTTTGAAGATGTTATTCCCTTGGTGGCACAAATGGTTAAGCACTGACTACTAACAGAAAGGTTAGCAGTTTGAACCCGTCCAGAAGGCACCTAGGAAGACAGGCCCGGTGATCTGCTTCTGAAGGGTCTCCATTAGTTGGAATTGATTCAATGGCAACTAACAACAAGAACATTTCTAAACAAGGTCATATTCATAGGTACCAGAGGCTAGAACTTCAACATATCTTTTTGGGGAACACAATTCAATCCATAACACATCCCGTAATCAAACACATGGGTATATATTTCCCAGTGAAATGTATGATTATTTATCCTGAGTATAAATAAGGATCATAAATAGACTTACATTAGTTCAGGTCAGATTTTGCTGCCAAATTAGTTTGGACACCAAACTTTTGGTTTTACAGTCAAAACTCTGAAATTGCAGAATTGAGGCTAAGGGATTATGGACCTGTATAATAACAATCTTCTGTGTAATTCCAAGAAGCAAGCAATTACTTGAGCCAATCTTATGGGTAGCTGCCATCTTTAAATCAAGAATCTAGATCTGGGCAGGAATCCACTGCTGACATGACCCAGGTATATCTGAGGTCTTTTGCTGCGTGGTACACATCTGAGCAATAGCCGTCAACAATTGATGAAAATGATGATGTGCTTCCTAATGTTCACCTTCAATTCCCAGTCATTTTGCCTCTGGTCTTGGCTACTAAAGGAAACAGGCCATTAATAGGTGAAGGCAGGGCCAGGCCATTGCTCTCTGGCCTGTGACCTCAACATCACATCCTTCCATTCAAGGTGGACGCATCTGTAACAGTGTAATGAACCAGAGATGCTGAGTTGGGGAATACACACTACTAGGATCTGAAAGCACACTCCCGTTGCCGTCAGGTTGATTTCCAACTCATAATACACTCATAGGAACTAGTATGTATTCACTGGACGCTTTTATCTGGCTCACTAGAAGGCAGAAACTCTATGAATCATATTCAGTGAGGCAGTTGTAAGCAGCAGACAACCGATATCTCCCAAGTGGGTTTGAAAGGATCTTATTACTCAGGATCCTAAGGGGATTGTTGCCTTGTTGTCTTGGTAACCATCGGTAAGGATAATTAACTCAGCTCCTCATTTTAGTGACTCTTCAGTTCTCGATACTACTCACAGGGATGGCTGCCTAACAGTTGCCAGACCAAAACTCAAGACATTTTCTTTCTCCTGGAAGGTTTAACGTGATACCTGTAACTGCGCACTTCATCCATAAGGGAGAACAAGGACCATGCTCTCTGAACAGACCCCGCACTGGACTACCTCTGGTTTCTGTCTCCCGGTATTCAGATTAACAAGCGGGAGGCAAAGCAACGCGGATAATGTTATTCTTAGGATAGGCCGGGAGCAAGGTGAGTAGATGTTTGTTTTTTCCTCACACAAGGTATTTATTAGTGAAGCAACATATAGAGAATCCTTGACAGGAGTTTTTAGTCATATCAAGTCAAGAAATTATTATCTTATTTTTCACTTATTATTCTTACAAGGAACTATACCTAAGTGAGGAGGCACTTGATTTTTCTAGTCAACACATATTATTTATTGAGCACATACTATGTGTCACTGTGCCATGTGTGAGCTCTATCTTTAAAGAGTTTAGGGCTAGAGTCTATGCGTTTGGGTATATGTGAGTGCACGTAACAAAAGGACTTCCCGGGGAGAAACGAAGACTTTGAGCCAATAGCCTGTAGACTGAATACACAGAATTGCAAAGAAGCCAACTGGATACACTGGAGAAAATCAGGGAATGTAGCAGATGGTCGTACCCACTTGGTGAGATCAGAGAGGGTTCCATAAATGTAGTGGTTTTAGAGATGTGCCTTGAAGGACAGACAAGATTTTTTTGGGGGGGATGGGATTTAATATACTTTATTTTTTAGAGCAGTTTTAGCTCGAAAAATTGCCAAGAGTATAAAGAATTCTCCTATTTCCCCTCTCCCTGCTGCGTGCAGTTTCTTCTATTGTTGACACCTCCTTTTTGTGTGGTAGGAGTCCCTGGGTGGTACAAATGGTGAATGCGCTTGGCTGCTAACCTAAAGGTTGGCTGTATGAGTCCACCCAGAAGTGCCTCGAAAGAAAATCCTGGTGATCTACTTCTGAATATCCAGCCATTGGAAACCCCACGGTGTACAGTTCTATTGTGATGCGCATGGGGTCGTCATGAGTCAGAATCAACTCAATGGCAACTTGTTTATTCGTGTGATACTTGTGATCTGTTGTAATACAACTGATGAGCCAGCTGTTGTTGTTAGGTGCCATCAAGTCAGTTCCACTCATAGTGTCCCTATGTACAGCAGAACAAAACACTGCCTGGTCCTGCACCGTCTGCACAATTGTTGTTATGCAACCACTGTGTTAAGCCATCTCCTTAAGGGTCTTCCTCTTTTTTCACTAACCCTCTACTTTACCAAGCATGATGTCATTCTCCAGGGGCTGGTCTCTCCTGATAACATGTCCAAAAGATGCGAGACAAAGTCTCTCTGTCCTCCCTTCTAAGGAGCATTCTGGCTGTACTTCTTCAAAGACAGATTTGTTCGTTCTTCTGGCACTCCATGGTATATTCAATATTCTTCACCAACACCCATAATTCTTCTTTGGACTTCCTTATTCATTATCCAGCTTTCACATGCATATGAGTCAACTGAAAATACCATGGCTTGGGTCAGGTGTACCTTAGTCCTCAAAGTGACATCTTTGCTTTTTAACACTTTAAAGAGATATTTTGCAACAGATTTGCCCAGTGCAATATGTTGTTTGATTTTTTTGACTGCTCCTTCCATGGGCGTTGAATGTGGATCCAAGTAAAATTAAATCCTTGACAATGTCAATATTTTCTCCATTTATCATGATGCTTCTTATTGGTCCAGTAGTGAGGATTTTTGTTTTCTTTATGTTGAGGTGTGTTCCATACTGAAAGCTATAGTCTTTGATCTTCATCAGTAAGTGCTTCAAGTCCTCTTCCCTTTCAGCAAGCAAGGTCGTGCCATCTGCCTATTGCAGGTTGTTAATGAGTCTTCCTTCAGTCCTGAGGCTGCATTCTTCTTCATGTAGTCCAGCTTCTCGAATTATTTCCTCAGCATACAGATTGAATAAGTATGGTAAAAGGATACAAACCAGACACACACCTTTACTGATTTTAAACCATACAGTAATCCCTTGCTCTGTTCGAACGACAGCCTCTTGATCTATGTACAGGTTCCCAGTGAGAACAATTATGTGTTCTAGATTTCCCATTCTTCAAAATGTTATCCATAATTTGTTATGATCCACACAGTCCAATGTCTTTGTATAGTCAGTAAAACACAGGCAAACATCTTTCTGGTATTCTCTGCTTTCAACCAGGATCCATCTGACATCAGCAATGATATCCCTCATTCTCGTCCTCTTTTGAATCTGGCTTGACTCTTCAGCAGTTCCCTGTCGATGTAATGCTACAACCATTTTTAAATTATCTTCAGTAAAATTTTACTTCTATGTGGTAATGATATTGTTTGATAATTTCCATTTTGTTGGATCACCTTTCTTTGGAATTGGCACAAATATAGATCTCTCCCAGTTGGTTAGCCAGGTAGCTGTCTTCCAAATTTCTTGGCATAGATGAACGAGTACCTCCAGTGCTGCTTCAGTTTGTTGAAACATCTTAGTTGGTTTCTATCAATTCCTGAAGCCTTGTTTTTCACCAAAGTTTTCAGTGCGTCTTGGATTTCTTCCTTCAATACCATTGGTTCTTGATCATATGCTACCTCCTGAAATGGTTGAATGTCGACCAATTCTTTTTTGGTATAGTAACTCTGTGTAGTCTTTCCTTTCTTTTGATACTTCCTGGGTCATTCAATATTTTGCCCATAGAATCCTTCAAAATTGCAACTTGAGGCTTGAACTTTTTCTTCAGTTCTTTCTGCTTGAGAAATACCGAGCATGTTTTTCCCTTTTGGTTTTCTAATTCCAGGTCTTTGCACATTACATTATAATACTTTGTCTTCTCTAGCCACCCTTTGAAATTTTCTGTTTAGCTCTTTTACTTCATCATTTCTTTTGTTCGCTTCAGCTACTCTATGTTCAAGAGCAAGTTTTAGAGTCTCTACTGACATCCATTCTGGTCTTTTCTTTCTTTCCTGTCTTTTTAATGATCTTTTGCTTTCTTTATGTATGGTGTCCTTGATGTCATCCCACAACTCGTCTGATCTTTGGTCATTAGTGTTCAATGTGTCAAATCTATTCTTGAGATGGTCTTTCAATTCAGGTGAGATATACTTGAAGTCGTACTTTGGCACTCATGGACTTGTTTTAATTTTCTTCAGCTTCAGCTTGAACTTGCATATGAGCAATTGACAGGCTGTTCCACAGTCGGCCCCTGGCCTTCTTCTGACTGATGATATTGAGCTTTTCCACTGTCTCTTTTCACATATGTAGTCGATTTGATTCCTGTGTATTCCGTCTGGCAAGTTCCACGTGTATAATCGCTATTCATGTTATTGAAAAAGAGTATTTCCAATGAATAAGTCGTTGGTCTTGCAAAATTCTGCCATGCAATCTCCCGCATCATTTCTATCACCAAGGCCATATTTTCTTTTCTTTTTTTTTTTGTTTATTGTTGTAGTTTAAGTGAAAGTTAACATTTCAAGTTAGTTTGTCATACAAAAATTTATGCATACATTGTAATGTGACCCTAATTGCTCTCCCTATACTGTGACAGCGCACTCCTCCTTTCCACCCCTGATTTCCCATGTCCGTTCCACCAGCTCCTGACCCTCTCTGCCTTCTCATCTCACCTCTGGACAGGAGCTGCCCATTTAGTCTCATGTATCTACTTGAGCTTAGAAGCACACTCTTCATGAGTATCATTTTATTTCCCACAGTCCAGTCCAATCTTTGTCTGAAGAGTTGGTCTCAGGAATTGTTTTAGTTCTGGGTTGACAGAGAGTCCGGGGGCCATGCTTTCTGGGTTCCTCCAGTCTCAGTCAGACCATTAAGTCTAGTCTTTTTACTAGAATTTGAGTTCTGCACCCCACCTTTCTGCTGCTCCATCAGGGATTCTCTGTTGTGTTCCCTGTTAGGGTGGTCATTAGTGGTAGCCGGGCACCGTCTAGTTCTTCTGGTCTCAGGCTGATGAAGTCTCTGGTTTATGTGGCCCCTTCTGTCTCTTGGGCTAATACTTTCCTTGTGTCTTTGGTGTTCTTCATTCTCCTTTACTCCAGGTGCTTGGGACCAATCAATTCATCTTAGATGGCCAGTTGCTAGCTTTTAAGACCCCAGACGCCACTCACCAAAGTAGGATGCAGAATATTTTCCTAATAAACTTTCTTATGCCAATTGACCTAGATGTCCCCTGAAAGCATGGTCTCCAGACCCCCGCACCTGCTACTCTGTACCTCAAATGATTTGATTGTATCCAGGAAACTTCTTAGCTTTGGTTTAGTCCAATTGTGCTGACTTCCACTGTAATGTGTGCTGTCCTTCCCTTCACCTAAGATAATTCTTGTCTACTATCTAGTTAGTGAATAACCCTTAACCTCCCTCCACACCCTTGTAACCATCAAAGAATGTTTTCTTCTCTGTTTAAAACTTTTCTTGAGTTCTTATAATAGTGTCTTATACAATATTTGTCCTTCTGTGACTGACTAAATTCACTCAGCATAATCCCCACCAAGGCCATGGTTTTGACTACTGATCCTACTTCTTTACTTCCAGCTTTCAAATTGCAATCACCAGTAATTATCACTGCATCTTGATTGCATGTTTGACCAATTTCAGACTGCAGAAGTTGGTAAAAATCTTTAATTTCTTCATCTTGTCATTAGTGGTTGGTGTGTAAATTTGAATAATAGTTGTATTAACTGGTTGTCTTTTAGGCATATGGCTATTATCCTATCACTAACAGTGTTGTATTTCAGGATAGATCTTGAAATATTCTTTTTGATGATGAATGTGATGCCATTCCTCTTCAGTTTGTCATATGATTATCTCATTCAGAATGGCCAATACTAGTCCATTTTAGCTCACTAATGCCTAGGATATCAACCTTCATGCATTCCATTTCATTTTTGACAACTTCCAATTTTCCTAGATCCATACTTCGTATATTCCACATTTCAATTATTGATGGATGTTTACGGCTGTTTCTCATTATGAGTAGTGCCACATCAACTAATGAAGATCCTGAAAGCTTTACTCCATCCACATCATTAAGGTCGACTCTACATTGAGGTGGCAGCTCTTCCCCGGTCGTATCTTGAGTGCCTTCCAACCTGAGGGGCTCATCTTCCAGCACTATATCAGACAATGTTCTGCTATTATTCATAAGGCTTTCACTGGCCAATTTTTTTAGAAGTAGATCGTCAGGTCCTTCTTCCCAGTCTGTCTTAGTTTGGAATCTCTGCTGAAACCTGTCCACCATGGGTGACCCTGCTGGTATTTGAAATACCAGTGGCACAGCTTCCAGCATCACAACAATACACAAGGCACCACAGTATGACAAACTGACAGACAAGTGGTGGGATGATCCAATACTTATACATTATTAACTAAAGTCCATAGTTTACATTAGGGTTCACTTTTTGTATTGCATAGTTCTATCAGTTTTGACAAATGATAATGTCAAGTGTTCACCATTACAATATCATGCAGAATAGTTTCACTCCCTTAAAACGTCCAAAATGGGCAAGATTTTTAAAGAGTAGATTAGGGAGATGTGGGAGTCTGGAAAACCATCCCTATGGGTAAGCATGCGTCATTCTGGGAGAGAGGCCCAGGTGAGCAGAAGTGTAGTTTGTAGATTAGTGTGAGTAAGATGAGTTAAGCCCTATTATATACCTTGAGTGCCAGGTCAAGAGGTTTCACCTTCTTGCAAAAGGGTGCCTGCAAGCACCTGGAGAAGTCACTTGAAGGAATTTAAACCTGAAAGTGACATGACAAGAGCTAAAGAGCTGTGTGTAGACAGATTTGAAGTTGAACAACTGTTGAAAGGCTCTCAAAATCACCCAGGCAAGATGTAATATGAAGGCAAGGAGAACGGAGAGAACTTAAGGAGGTGTGGGGCGCTGCAGAAAACTTACACTTAGCATTGATTGCACAGGGGCTGGGAGTGTCTCAGATGGTACGCCTTTGCCTTCAAGGACCAGGAAATCCCACTTGAGTTGGTTTAAAAGTTAACAACGTTTATGAGCTCACATTAAAACATTGGTGCATAAATTAGTACAGTGCTTGACACCTAGTATGCACTCAATACATGTTTAGTAAATGGAATTCATCAGTAAGAGGGCCATGTCTTTTGTCGTTAGTTAGTTTTCATTTACAGGCTCCAGCCATGGTGGCTACTTTGAAATCATTCTGACTTGGCAATTCAAATATATATTATATTCCACAAATGAGCTTGCTGAACTATCTAACAAACAAAAATCGTATGTACCTGGTAAAATCACAGGACTCCCAAAATATCCTTGGTATGTGTAAAAACAAAAACACTCTGAATAGGCATACATTATACTCCAACCAAATTTAATGGTACTGGAAAACAATTAAAGCAATGTTAATACTTATGAATAATTATACCAGAATGTTTCCAACTCGTTCAAGTGGTGAATCACCCAAAAATCATGGAATTCTATGTAGAACATTAAGGAATATTGATATTCTAAACTTAAAATGCCTAATTATGATTGTGTACTAAGTCAGATTTTGTTTTATGCAAGATTATTATAAAGGAGCAGTTGCCAAAGTTTTGAAATAAAAGTCATGGGGAAAAAAGAAACATTTATTGGCTCACAAAATGCAAGCCCAGAAAGAAGGCGGGCGTCGGCATCAGCTTAGGCATCAGTGCTCCCGCCCCACTTCCCCGCAGGTCCCTGTGATCCTCATCTGCGTCCTCAGGCAGCTTCCATTACGGTGGTGAAACGTCATAGCCGTTGTGCTTTCACATCTGCACACCAGCTCACTCAGTCTCTTCTACTGGCTCTCTCTGTTTTTACAATTTATTGTTTTTAATCTTATTTTTATTGTGAAGTGTAGCATACCCATGGAAAAGTACGTACAACACAGTTGTTCAGCTCAATTACTTTTTATAAGGCAAATACCCATGTCACCTCCACTCAGGTCAAGCAACAGAACATTTGACAGTATCCCAGAAGCCCCCAGTGTATGTGGCTCTTTCTTAAGAGGGCTCTTTCTTGAGATGGTCAAGGCAAACTTCCCCTAGCCAGCTGCCATTGAGTGAATTCCAACTCATGGTAACCCCATGTGTGTCAGAGTAGAATTGGGCTCCCTAGGTTTTTCAATGGCTGATTTTTTGCAAGTAGATCACCAGGCCTTTCTTCTGAGGTGCCTCTGGGTAGACTCGAACCTTTAACCTTTTTGGATAGCACATTAACTGCCTGCACCACACGGGGACTCCCCTAGAGTTTCATTAATCTAATTTAGGCCCCATAGTCAACTGGGAGCCAATTCCCTAAGCCAGGGGAAGGTCATGTGCTGATTGGCTTAAGAATAAGTGCCTGAGCCAATTACTAGTCCCATGGATAAGACTACACCTAGAACTGTCCTTACCATCCCTAGAGCTGGGAGTAGGGTCACATTGCCCAGAGGCACAAGGCTGCAGAAAGGAAGGTAGCTTACAAAACAAAACCAAACTGGTTGCCTTCGAGTGGATGCTGCCTCATGGTAACTGATAAGCAAAATCAGAGCCCTGTTAGCAAAGGGCATGGGAGGAAGGAAAGCTGGGCAGCAACCAGCAATGTCCACTACAGAGGGGGAACATTGAGTGTTGTTCCAAGGCTGCAAACTTGGGTTACTGGTTTACCAGACCTGAACAAACTAGATAATGGTATAATATAATATATGAAAAACTGGGAGCCCAGTGGTTTTCAGTGAGATAGGGGATTGTGTCAGAAACTCCTGGGAAACTTAAAAAACCCGCACAGTGCTTCTCCCTCTACTCTCCTGCCCCAACCCTGGGCCCTGCCTCAGCCCCCTTGCTGTTTGCCTTCCCAGTATCCATGTTCTCCTTTCTTTATAGCAGAATCACAGTTTTGTCTGGGAGATAAATGCTCAGTAAAAAAAATACTCACCTTGCTTCTAGAAATAGCCTTATGACACAGCTTTAGCCCATGTAAGGTAAGTGGAAAAGCTTATAGGAAAACTTACAGACAGAGTCTGCTGACGTGGCCTTTCGAGCATACTCGGCATTTCTCAAGCTGAAAGAACTCAAGAAAAAATTCAAGCCTCGAGTTGCAATTTTGAAGAATTCTATGGGGAAAACATTGAATGACCCAGGAAGCATCAAAAGAAGATGGAAATAATACACAGAGTCACTGTACCAAAAAGAATTGGTTGACATTCAGCCATTTCAGGAGGTAGCATACGATCAAGAACAAATGGTACTGAAGGAAGAGATCCAAGCTGCACTGAAGGCGTTGACAAACAACAAGGCTCCAGGAACTGACAGAATACCAACTGAGCTGTTTCAACAATTGGATGCAGCGCTGAAAGTGCTCATTCATCTATGCCAAGAAATTTGGAAGGGAGCTGCCTGGCCAACCAACAAGAAGAGATCCATGTTTATGCCTCTTTCCAAGAAAGCTGATCCAACAGAATGCAGAAATTATTGAACAATACCATTAATATCACACACCAGTAAAATTTTGCTGAAGATCGTTCAAAAGTGGTTGCAGCAGTACACTGACAGAGAACTGCCAGAAATTCAAGATGGGTTCAGAAGAGGATGTGGAACAAGAGATATCATTGCTGATGTCAGATGGATCCTGGCTGAAAGCAGAGAATACCAGAAAGATGTTTACTTGTGTTTTATTGACTATGCAAAGCCATTTGACTGTGTGGATCATAACAAATTCTGGATAACATTCTGAAAAATGGGAATTCCAGAACACTTAATTGTGTTCATGAGAAACCTGTACATAGATCAAGAGGTAGTCCTTTGAACAGAACAAGGGGATACTGCATGGTTTAAAGTCAGGAAAAGTGTGCGTTAGGGTTTGTCTTAGGCTGGGTTCTCTAGAGAAGCAAAACCAGTAAAGCATGTAAATGTATATAGAGAGAAATTTATATCAAGGGAATTACTCACGAGATTGTAGAGGCTGGAATGTCCCAAGTCTGTGGATCAGAATAGAGGCTTCTCCCGATTCACATAGCCACAGGGGCTGGTGAACCCAAGATCCACAGGTCAGAGAGCAGGGCTCCCACTCACAGACTGTGAAGATCGATGACCCTCAAGATCGGCAGATAAGCTCAGAGCTCAAGTCCCAAGAACCAGAGGTCAGATGAACAGAAGGCAGCCGTAGGATCTGGAGAAAGCAAAAAGCCAGAATGTCTGCTTATATTTGGATGCAGGCCCCACCCCCAAGGAAACTCCCTTTCAAATGATTGGCTACTCACAACAGATCCCATCATGGGAGTGATCTCATATAAACACTGAGAATCATGGCCCAGCCAAATTGACACACAATCTTAACCATCACAGGGTTGTATCCTTTCACCATAATTATTCAATCTGAATACTGAGCAAATAATCCGAGAAGCTGGACTATACAAAGAAGAATGTGGCATCAGAATTGGAGGAAGACTCATAACAACCTACATTATCTAGATGACACAACTTTGCTTGCTGAAAGGGAAGAGGACTTGAAGCACTTACTGATGAAGATCAAAGACTATAGCTTTCAGTATGGAATACACCTCAACATAAAGAAAACAAAAATCCTCACTACTGGACCAATAAGAAGCATCATGATAAATGGAGAAAATATTGATGTTGTCAAGGATTTAATTTTACTTGGATCCACATTCAACGCCCATGGAAGGAGCAGTCACAAAATCAAATGATGTATTGCATTGGTCAAACCTGTTGCAAAATATCTCTTTAAAGTGTTAAAAAGTAAAGATGTCAGCTTGAAGACTAAGGTGCACCTGACCCAAGTCATGGCATTTTCAATCGCCTCATATGCATGCGAAAACTGGACAAAGAGAAAGGAAGACTGAAGAAGAATTGATGCCTTTGAATTATGGTTTTGGTAAAGAATACTGAATATACCATGGACTGCCAAAAGAATGAACAAATCTGTCTTAGAAGAAGTACAGCCAGAATGCTCCTTAGAAGCAAGGATGGTGAGACAGTGTCTCACATACTTTGGATATGTTATCAGGAGGGATCAGTCCCTGGAGAAGGACATCATGCTTGGTAAAGTAGAAGGTCAGCGAAAAAGAGGAAGACCCTCAATGAGATGGGCTGAAACAATGGCTCCAACAGTGGGCTCAAGCATAACAACAAATGCAAGGATGGTGCAGGACCAGGCAGTGTTTCGTTCTGTTGTACATAGGGTCGTTATAGATTGGAACTGACTCAAAGGCACCTAACAACAACAACCAAACCTATACTGTCTGCCTCCAGATTTTTTGTGATATGGAAAAAATAAAGCCTTAATCGTTTGGCCACTGCGATTGAGATTTTGTTATCTGTAGCTGATTACAATTTTGATACAATAGCCTTCTGGATATTTTTCTATGCATATATAGATATGTAAGGTTTTCACTGGCTTTTTCAGAAGTAGACTGCCAGGTCCTTCTTCCTAGTCTGTCCTAGTCTGGAAGATCAGCTGAAACCAGTCTGCCATGGGTGATCCTGCTGGTATCCCAATACTGGTGGCATAGCTTCCAGCATCACAGCAACACGCAAGCCCCCACAGTACGACAAACTGACAGACACATGGGGGGAAGAGGAAGACCCTCAATGAGATAGACTGACACAGTGGCTGCAACAATAGGCTAAAGCATAACAACGACTGTGAGGATGGTGCAGGACCGGACAGTGTTTCCTTCTGTAGTACACAGGGTCGCTATGAGTCAGAACTTACTCGAAGGCTCCTAACAACAACAACCACCAATACATATATTAATTTCTAATACTAACAGCAAGTCTGCAAGGCTGGTAATGTTATGCTTATTTTTAAACAGGGAGAACAGGCTCAGATAAGTCTAGTGAATTTCCCTCAATCACACTACCAGAAAATACAACCCTGGGATTTATGCCCAGGTCTGTGGGACTCAAACGTCCACACTCTTTCTTCCTGTATCACGTGCCTCTCTCTAGATTCTTGGCGTGGCAGAAAAAAAGACTCCTCTAAGTGTCTTTAAAAGCACACATTATTACAAGACCTTGAACCAATTCATTAACATACATTTGTTAAAAATAAAAATGAATTAACTCTGATTTTCCTAGTTTTCATAATACTTCTGTTTTTTGCACAATTGATTTCAGTCTCTGTTCATCAGCATGCAGAGTTGTAACTATTCTGCGCACACTACCTTGTATTCTGCTTTTTTACCTAACGATATTCTTTCTAGATGTTTCTATATATTTCATAATATCATTAAATTCAAAACATTGAGCACAATCTGTAAAATAGTGAAAAGGGTGGAAAATTACTTGTACTATTGCTACTCTAAAGAAACATAAACACAGTTTGCATTTTGGCTTATTTGACTTCTTACGGAGCAGTTTTGCTCTGTACACGTGGGGTCACTGTGAGTTGGAATGGACTCAACGACAGCCAACAACAACGCAAAGATACTACATGAATTTTGTGTTCTGTGTCCACTGAACATTACATTAGAAGTGGTATCCACCAGCTCCATGAGAGTTTGTTCACCATTATACCACCTGTACCTAGCAGGGTATAATAAAGCTGGCTCAATAAGTCTTGGCTGACTGGATAAATGTTGCTACACACTCCTCATAATTAACATATACAGGCCCATATAATGTTCCTTTTTGTGAATATGCCTTCATTTACTTAACTTTCTCCTAAATATTGGATATTTCAGTGTCCAATTTTTTGCTCCTATGAGTAATGTGTTAATGAAAAGTCTTATGCACATACCTTTCTCTAGATTTGGATCATTTTCCTAAAATAGGGTGAAATTATCAGGTCAAATGATTTGGGCATTTTTTCAAGTCTTGATGCATTTTCTGAAAATGCTTTTTAAGACGGCTGGAGCAATTTATGTCCCTGGGTGGCACAAGCAGTTTGCGACGGACTTCTAACCTAAAGGTTGGTGGTTCAAGCTCCCCCAGTGGTACCAAGGAAGAAAGCCTGGGAGATCTGCTTCTATAAAGATTAAACCAAAAACCCATTGCTGTCCAGTCAATTCTGACTCATAGCTACCCTATAGGACAGAGTAGAACAGCCTCGTAGAACTTCCAAGGCTGTCATCTTTACAGAAGCAGATTACTACATCTTTCTCCTGTGGAGCAGCTGGTGGGTTTGAACTGCCAATCTTTTGGTTAGCAGTCCAGTGCTTAACCTCTGTGCCACCAGGGGTCCTTTCCATAAAGATTATTGTCAAGAAAATCCTATGGAGCAGTTCTACTCTGTAACCCATGGGGTCACTGTCTTAGTTATCTAGTGCTGCTGTAACAGAAACACCACAAGTAGGTGGCTTTAACAAACAGAAATTAATTTTCTCACAGTTTAGGAAGCTAGAAGTCTAAATTCAGAGCGCCGGCTCTAGGGGCGGGCTTTCTCTGTCTGTCAGCTCTGGAGGAAGGTCCTTGTCTCTTTAGCTTTGGCCTCCTGGTTCCTTGGAGATCTCCACGTGTCTTGGCATCTGTCTTACCCCATCTCTCATCCCCCTCTCTGCTTTCTTGCTTGTCCTAATCTACTCTTTCTAGATCCCTTAAGAGATTGACTCAAAACACACCTTACACCAATCCTGCCTCATTAACATGATAAAGACAACCCATTCCCAAAGGCATAACCACATAACCACAAGCTAAGAGGTTAGGATTTACAACACATGTTTTTGGGGGACATAATTCAATCCATAACAGTCACCACGAGTGGAATCAACTAGATGGCAATGGGTTTGGTTTTGCTTGCTTTGGAGTTTACAATGGTAATAGCAGTATACCAGTTTCACAACAACCTCACCTGTGTAGGTTTTTGTTGTGTTTTTAAACTGTGGCTGTTGAGTTAGGAGGAACCCCTTAATGAATTAGTGTGCTTATATAACCTCAGGTTAGTGTGACAGGCCTGCCTTGCCAAACAAGTGCTCATTAAAATATGAGCCCATTATTTTGGTCATGTCCTTAATACATCACCATTTCTCAGTGCACACATACTGTTAAAGTCATCCACTTGTGGTATTTCTACTATAGCAGCACTCGATATCTAAGACAGGATTTGGTACCAGAAGAGTGGGGTGCTGCTCTAACAATACCTAAAATGTACAAGTGGTTTTGAAACTGTGAATGGGTAGAGGCTTGAAGAGTTTTAAGGTGCTTAATAGTAAATGCCTAGATTGCCTTGAAGAGACTGTTGGTGGAATTATGGAAATCAGACAATTCCAGTGTAGGCTCAGGAGGAAGTGAGGAGAGCTGTAACAACAGAGACGGCACAGACGAGAGAAGCAGCATCAGAGAAACAGCAGCAGCAGAACCAGGAGACTGGTGTGAGACAGCATGGGAGCAGGCCTTCTGGCTGAGGTTTACTGGAGGAGTGGGGTACCTCCAGGCACTTATCGGTAGAGCTAAAGAGCTTTGGAACACTTGTCTGAGCAGGGCAGACTCCAGGCTCTCCCAAGAGGTCAGAGAGGCTGAGGGCCTAAGGGGCCGAGAAGCCAAGGAACCAGGAAGCAGAAGCTGAAGATCAGGAAGCAGAGCTGCCTCAGTCTCAACGGGTAGGACCACAACCTCTGGGGTCTCAAAGATGGAACCAGGCCTGCTAGGTCTCAAAGGGTGGGGCCACAGCCTCCTAGGTTTCAAAGAGTCAGATCTTCACCAACTTGGTTCTGGAGCGTGGGGCAAGTGTCACAAGTGCTGGGACATGAGGCTGGATTCACTGCCCAAAGCTGAGGGGTGGGGCTGCCAGGCCCAAGGGGCAGAAGAACGGGGCCTACTGAGGCTGAGGAGGCAGGGTCACCACTCAGATGGACTAGGAGAATGAGGCTGCCTAAATCCGAGGGAACAGAGTTGCTGTCCCAGTGGGCCTGGAAGGTAGAACTGAAGCTCTGGGCCAGGGGGCTTTGACTCAGAATCCGGAGAGTGTGGCCAACACCCACAGTCTAGAGGGCAGGGACCTTGCCTAAATGGTCTCAGAGAACAGAAGATTATTTTCAAGCCTTGAGAGCTAATGTAATGTGTTCTGCTGATTTACCTGGTGCCTTTTATTCCTTCTTTCCTTCCGATTTCTTGCATTTGTAAAGGAAATTTCTGCCTTGTGCCTGTTCCACCATTGTACTTCAGAAAAAAATGACTTATATTCTGGAGTTCACAGATGAAGAGGAAGTTTTGGAATTTAGACTTGGAGTTGATTTAAGACTTTTGGGATGATATGATGGAGTGAATGTGTTTTACATGTGGCAAGGACATGAATTTTTGGGGGCCAAAAGGTAGAATGTTATGGATTGAATTGTGTCCCCCTCAAAATGTGTGTCCACTTGGCTAGGCCATGATTCCTGGTATTGTGTGGTTGTCCACCATTTTGTGATCTGATGTGATTATCCTATGTATTGCAAATCCTAACCTCTATGATGTTAATGAGGCAGGATTAGAAGAAGTTATGTTAACGAGGCAGGGCACAATCTACAGGATTGTTGTATCCTGAGTCAATCTCTTTTGAGATATAAATGAGAGATTCGAGCACAAGGGAGGGACTTCATTAACACCAAGCAAGAAGAGCTAGAGGTGGAATGTGTCCTTTGGACTTGGGGTCCCTCCCTGAGAAGCTCCTCAACCAGGGGAAGACTGATGACAAGGACCTTTCCCCAGAGCTGACAGAGAGAGAAAGCCTTCCCCTGGAACTGGCACCCTGAATTTGGACTTCTAGCCTCCAAGACTGTGAGAGAATAAGTTTCTCTTTGTTAAAGACATCCACTTGTGGCATTTCTGTTATAGCAGGACTAGATAACTAAGACACATACGTAATGAGCACAGGTGCAATCCAGCTGTATCTCAGACTCATATTTCTTTCATTGACCAATACGCATATATACAAGTTGTAATTGTTACAGAACAATTATTTTATTGTTCAGAGCTTTTGACATGAGCAAGTTGATTTTTTAAAACAACTTTATTGAGATATAATCCATATACTATAAAATTCACCCATTTAGAGTATACAATTCAATGGTATCATGCATTGAATTGTGTCCTCCAAAAATATCTGTCAACTTAGCTAGGCCATGATTCCCAGTATTGTGTTACTGTCCACCATTTTGTCATCTGATGTGATTTTCCTATGTGTTGTAAATCCCATCTCTATGATGTTGATGAGATGGGATTAGCGGCAGTTATGTTAGTGAGGCAGGATGCAATCTACAAGATTAGACTGTGTCTTGAGCCAATCTCTTTTGAGATACAAAAGAGAGAAGCGAGCAGAGAGACGGGGGACCTCATACCACCAAGAAAACAGTGCCGGGCACAGAGCGCGTCCTTTGGACCCGGGGTTCCTGCGTGGAGAACCTCCTAGACCAAGGGAAGATTGATGACAAGGACTTTCCTCCAGAGCTGACAGAGAGAAAGCCTTCCCCTGGAGATGGCGCCCTGAATTTGGACGGACTTCTAGTGTACTAGACTGTGAGAGAATAAACTTCTGTTTGTTAAAGCCATCCACTTGTGGTATTTCTGTTATAGCAGCACTAAGACAAATGGTATTTAGTATATTCACAGATATGTGCAATCATCATCAGAGTCAATTTCAGAACATTCTCATCACTCCCAAAAGAAACTCTGTACCCTTTAGCTATCACTCCTGTATCCCTTCCATCCTCCCTCCAGCCCTAAGCAACCACTAATCTACTTTCTAACTCTATGTTGTTGTTGTTAGCTGCCCTCCAGTAGGACCTCAACTCATGGCCACCCCATGCACAATGAAACAAAATGCTGCCCAGTTTTGTGCCATCTGCATGAATGGTTGCAGATCTGACCATTGTGATCCATAGGGTTTTCACTGGCTAATTTTCAGAAGTAGATCACCAGCCCTTTCTTCCTAGTCTGTCTTAGTCTGGAAGCTCTGCTGAAACCTGTTTAGCATCATACCAACATGCAAGCCTCCACTGACAGATGGCTGATTGTTACATATGAGGTGCATTGGCCAGGAATCAAACCTGGGTATCCCGCATGGTGGATAAGAATTCTACCACTGAACCACCACTGCCCTTCTGACTCTATAGATTTCCCTAATCTGGACTTTCATGTGAATGGAATCACATAGTATGTGTTCTTTTATGACTGGCTTCTTTCGCTTAGCAAAATGTTTTCAAGGTTCATCCATGTTGTAGCATGTATCAGTACTTCATTTCTTTTTATGATCAAGTAACATTCCATTGTAAGGTTGTACCACATTTTGTTTATCCATTTGTTCATTAATGGACATTTAGGTTGTTTCCACATTTAGCTATTATGAATAATGCTGCTATGAACATTCGGGTACAAGTTTTGTGTATATGTTTTCATTTCGTACCCCTGGGAGTGGAATTGTTGAATCATATGGTAAGTCTATGTTTCAGCATTTGAGGAACTGTCAGACTGTTTTCCAGAGCAGTTGCACCATTTTACGTTCTACCAGCAGTGTATGAGGGTTCCTTTTCTCCACTCTTCGTTGTTATATGGCGTTTTGATTCTAGTCGTTGTTCTGGGTGTGAAGTGTTATCTCAGTGTGGTTTTGTATTTGCATTTTCCTGATGACTTTGAGCATCTTTTTATGTGTTTATTGGCAATTTGTATATCTTCCTTGGAAATGTCTATTCAAATCATCTGTCCATTTTTAAAGTTGAATTATTTGTCTTTATTGTTGAGTCATAAGAGTTCTTTATATATTCTAGATACAAGGGTTTTTGTTTTTTTTTTTAATCAGATATATGATTTGCAATAGTTTCTCTCATTCTGTGGGCTGTCTTTCCACTTTCTTGATGGTGTCCTTTGAAGCACATTTAAAATTTTAATTTTATTCTAAGAGTTTTATGGTTTTCACTCTTACCTTTAGGTCATTGATCAATTTTGAGTGAATTTTTTATATGGTGTGAGGTAAGGGTTCAACTTCATTCTTTTGCATGTGGATATACAGTTGTCCCAGCACCACTTGTTGAAAAGATGATTTTTACAGTATATATTATATGTAATCACATCCTCATTTTCTACAAATCCTTTCACTAAGTATATCTATATCCGATCTACATCTATCTATATTTCCATCTTTCTTGCTGGAAATTCATAGGCAATCCCAGCTCCAGAGAAAACTATGCTTTTCTACATGGGTTTAAAATTAACATTCACCAGAGGCTACAGTGATCTTTGAATTTTTAACAAGCGATTAACACAAAGAATTACTTCTTGATAAGCTGTTTGCCAAAGTACAAATAACTAGCAGTTGTTGAATGCCATATTACTTGAACTGATATTTTCTTAGAAAATCTTTTCAAAGCTTTGGTGATAGAATCAATGAATCTAGAGATAACACTGAGTTCTAAAGCACTACACAGAGGGTTATAAATTGAAAAACTTAAAACATCCCATCAAAGTAGTGTGGCCTGTAAAGTATTAAAGGGGATTTAAGTATTCTTTAATGCAGTGATTGAGGAGCATGAAGGAATCAGTGGGTCATTGGCTCGTCCTCTTGCCTTTTTCTTCAACACTGTGACTGGCTACACATGGGGTGTTTGCCTGCCCCATTTCTGCTGCTGGTCAGGGTCAAGGTGGAGCTGCTGCCTGCCATGGTGCCATGGAGGAGGGACCTGGGACAACTCCAGGCCTTAGGTTTGCCCTGCTCTCTGGCTAGACAGGTGTGGCTGGGGTTGAGGCCACGGTAAGGAGAGTTGCAAGAGCACCAGGTAGTCACATAATTCAGGTGATTGTGGCTAGTATAAGAGTGCAGCTGGCCCCATGCAATCTACAGGAAGCGCCAGGGCCTATGACGATGAAGTCTCTGCAGATTCCCAACAAGAAGTTCTTCCTACTGAAATCACTGCAAATGTCAGCCAGAGAGTACCTGGCAGATCTTCTAGTCCACCAATACATTTATTTTACTTTTGCTTTTAATTGAATTCAATACACTACTAAAAAAGTGCAGATGCTTTCACCACTACTCCAACTTGCCCCCAAGTCACAGCCCCTCACACTCAGCTTTCCAGTTAACTACTGGTGTAAAGGTGGTAAGTATCCTTCCAGCCCTTTTTCTATTCATTTGCATAATATGTGTGTGTGGTTTTTACATAAACAGTTCATATGGCATAGATTATTCTGCAACTTGCTTTATTTCCTTAGCAATGTATCTTGGAGAACATTGCATATTGGTTCATATAGACCAGCTCATTGTTTTTAATTGATGGAGAGCATTCTTCAGAGGTGGTCAGCAGAAATACCTTAAAAATTTGTAACCCTCAATTCAGACAAAGCCAAGAGAGGCATCTAGAATTCAACTGACTATTTTCCCCTCTAAATTTTTTATAGGAAAATGTCAAACATATAAAATAGTGGAAAGACTAGTTCAGTGAACACCCATGTGTGCCCCACTTGATTCAATGATTGTTAGCACTTTCATCAGCTGTCACTTTACTTTTTTATTATGCTTTAGGTGAAAGTTTACAGCTCAAGTTAATTTCTCATACAAAAATTTATACATATATTGTTTTCTGACACAAGTTGCAATCCCCACAATGTGACAGCACACTCCCCCTTTCCCCTCTAGGTTCCTGTGTCCATTTGACCACTTCCTGTCCCTTCCTGCCTTCTCATCCTGCTTTTATATGGGAGCTGCCCATTTGGTCTCGTGTATCTGATTGAACTAAGAAGCACATTCCTCATGTGTATTATTTTTTGTTTTATAGTCCTGTCTAATCTTTGTCTGAAGAGTGGGCTTTGAATGGTTTCAGTTCTGGGTTAACAGTGCATCCTGGGGCTATAGTTTCAAGGGTTCCTCTAGTCTCTGTCAGACCATTAAGTCTAGTCTTTTTACATGAATTTGAGTTCTGTTCTACATTTTTCTCCTGCTCTGCCCAGGACTCTCTGTTGTGTTCCCTGTCAGGGTGGTCATTGTTGGTAGCTGGACACCATCTAGTTCTTCTGGTCTCAGGCTAATGGAGTCTCTGGTTCATGTGATCCTTTAGTCCTTTGGGTTAGTATTTTCCTTTTGTCTTTGGTTTTCTTCATTCTCCTTTGCTCCAAGTGGGATGGGACCAATTGATGTATCTTAGATGGCTGCTCACAAGCTTTTAAAACCCCAGACACCATTCACCAAAGTGGGATGCAGAACATGTCCTTAATAAAGTTTATTATGCCAACTGACCTAGATGTCTCCTGAAACTATGGTCCCCAGGACCCAGCCTCAGCTACTCTGTCCCTCAAAGTATTTGGATGTGTCCAGGAAACTTCTTAGCTTTTGCTTTGGTCCAGTTGTGCTGACTTCCCCTGTATTGTGTGTTGGCCTTCCTTTCACTGAAGTTGATCCTTATCTACTATTTGGTTAGTGAATTCCCCTCTTCCTTCTTCCCCACTTTTGTAACCATCAAAGAATGCTTTTTTTGTGTGTTTAAACCTTTTCTTGAGTTCTTGTAATAGTGGTCTCATACAATATTTGTCTTTTTGTGACTGATTTCACTCAGCATAATACCCTCCAGATTCATCCTTGCTGTGAAATGTTTTGCGGATTCATCATTGTTCTTTATTGTTTCATAGTATTCCATTGTGTGTATGTACCATAATTTGTTCATCCATCTGTCTGCATTTAGGTTGTTACCATCTTTTTGCTATTTTGAATAGTGCTGCGATGAACACAGTTGTGTATATGTCTATTCGTATGACAGCTCTTATTTCTCTTGGGTATATTCCAAGGAGTGGGATTGCAGGATCATGTGATATTTCTATTTCTAGCTTTTTAAGGAAGTGCCAAATCATTTTCCAAAGTGGTTGTACCATTTTACATTCCCACCAGCAGTGCATAAGGGTTCTAATATCTCCATAATCTCTCCAACATTTGTTATTTTGTGCTTTTTGGATTAGTGCCTGCCTTGTTGGGGTGAGATGGTACCTCATTGCAGTTTTGATTTGCATTTCTCTAATGGCTAATGATCAGGAGCATTTCCTCATGTGTCTGTTAGCTGCCTGAATATCTCCTTTGGTGGTTGTCATTTTAATATCTGTTAGAGTTGTGTGGTTCTAAAATAAAAAGTATATGGAAAGAATGCAGGATTCCATTAAATTTTAAGTTCTTTAGAGTTAGAAGAAAAGATACTTGAAAACCGTAAGAGCCCAAGAAATGTAAAATCCTCTCAAGTGATTGACCAAGGTGAAAGTTGCAGACTTCTGTGAGCAGAAGGAAAAATGAGAAAATCCAGGGATGTGGGCCACATGGTTACCCCTCCTCGAAATTATGGAGTCATTAACGTACACAGAAGCAGGGTTTCAATGGGTTCCACCTGGATGCATTTTTTGATAACTATGAAACTTCAAACATACTTAAAAGGAAAACCCCCTAAATGACATGTATGGTGAAATGAGTTCCTTTATGTGGCCTTTTGCCTTGGTTCTTTGGAAAAACAGCTTGTGATATTTTTCCTCTAAGACCTCAGGAGTTATGTTTGCCCTAGTTTTCTACCCCAGAGAGTTTGTTACTTTTGTCCAGGTTGATTGACATTTCCTGGGTAGGCTATAATCAAGGATGGTTTGATACTTTTTGTCTGGCCCTGAGCTGCAGCCTACCTTGTGACTGGTATGCACCTTGCAGAGATTGGTCACTATACTATGCAAATGAAGTTACTATAGCCTACTATGGAATGAAGTGTCTGTGGGCTATCGAGAGGGGACTGGTCAGATAGAGGCCCTGGTGGGAGGACCAGCCTTGAAATTGACAAGGCATTTGTGTATACAGTATATGCAGCCAACCCCACAGAGGTTTTTCAGACAGGAAGCAGACAGAAGCAGAAGGGAGAAAGAAGAGAGAAGAAGCAGAGAGAGAGGAGGCAAGGAGCCTCCTAAAAGAGGTGTAACATGGGTCAACGGACATACTTACAGTTAACTGAAGTATGTTAACAATGAAGACAGCAACAGGCCCGGAAGGGGCCCAGCAGCAGAGCCAGTGGTGACAGATGGCAGGGCCAAGAGGAACCTGTCTGAGGGGGCTGAGAGGAGTGTGTTCTGAGGGGGCCAAGAAGAGCATGTCTTCAGTGGGCTGAGAGGAGGCCTGCACAGTCAAGAGGGGGTGTGCATGGCAGAGAGAAGGTCTTGCTTGCTTGTACGGCTGAGAGGAACTGAGAGAGCTGTCCTGCACCGAAGAAGAGAAGGAAATGCTCTCCTCTTTTGGGGAGCCTTCCAGACTTGCCTGTGCACTTTCTGATCCTGATCCTGAATTGTAGCCTGTTGATCCTGATCCCAAGTTGTACCCTGTTACTTCCTTAATAAACCACTAACTGTAAGTATGGTCTATGAGTTCTGTATGGCCATCGCAATGAATTATTGAACACAGTAGAGAAGTAGAGAGTGCCGTGGGAGGGACGGCTGGTGTCAGAATTGGTAAAAAGGCTGGAGAGTGGAGGTATGTCTGATCTTGATTCTCATTATCCCCCCTGAAGTTAGGTTCTGATAATACTATGACTGCTACCATTTTACACCATGGTATGCTAAGTATATGTATATATATTTCCTAGGTGGATGAAAAGAAGAATCACTTTTGTCTACAAACCCAGATCTTACAATGATCCGAATTTTTTTCTCCAAAGTTATCTGAGAAGATAATTGTCTGCTTAGAGGTTGGGCAAATTTTTATCCAAAGGACAATTTAGGATTAACTATAGAAATGAGATATTATTCAGCAGTAAAACTGAATGAAATACAGCTACACTCAGAAGCCTGAATCAGTCTTAGAAACATACCTTTCAGTGAAAAGAGCTGGTTACAGAAGACTACATACAGTGTGACTTCATTTTTATGAAGCTCAAAAGAAGCAAATCCAAACAATGTACTACTTAGGAAGACATACATGTTTGTCAAAACCATTTTTTTTTTAAATGAATGAATAACTTAGGATGGTGATTACCTTAAAATGGATGACAAATTGAGGATTAGGATCCGGAAGACACACACAAGGGCTTCAAAAGCACTGGCAATGTTCTATCCAGAAGTGATGGGTTCATATATTCATTTTATTATATGCTTCAAAGCTTACATAGTTTTTGCTTACATTATTTTGAAGGTATCAAATATTATATAATAAAAATTTATAAGTGAAAAAGTTTAGATTTATAAATAAAATAATAAAGTGTGTAAAGTTAAATCCTAAGAAGAACTAGGGTTTGGATTTGTAACTTTAATTAATTGAATATTCATTTTGGAATCAGAGCTAACCTCTGAACAATCCACACACAAAACCACTCTCAAAGGCACCAAAAAGTTTACATTTTACCACATTTAACACATTGTATGAATGTACTATTGTTTATCGAGCCATTCTTTGGATGGGCAATTTTAATTTTTTGCTGTCCCAGATATTTTAGTTATCTAGTGCTGCTATAACAGAAATACCACAAGTGGGTGTCTTTAACAAATAAGTTTATTCTCTCACACTCTAGGATGCTATAAGTCTGAATTCAGGGTGCCACCTCCAGGTGAAGGCTTTCTCTCTCTGTCGGCTCTGGGAGAAGGTCTTTGTCATCAATCTTCCCAGGTTGAGGAGCTTCTCAGCATAGGGACTCTGGGTCCAAATGATGCAGTATTTTCCTGGCTTTTGTTTTTTGGTGGTATGAGGTCCCCCTGTCTCTCTGCTCGCTTCTCTCTTTTATATCTCAAAAGAGACTGGCTTAAGACACAACCTAATCTTATAGATTGAGTTCTGCCTCATTAACATAACTGCCCCTAAACCCACCTCATTAACATCATAGAGGGAGGATTTATAACACATAGGAAAATCACATCAGGTGACAAAATGGTAGACAATCACACAATACTGGGAATCATGGACCAATCAAGTTGACACACATTTTATGGGGGGCACAATTCAATCCATGACACCAGACGTACAGCCATTCTTAAACATACCTCTTTCAATACTTTTGTGAGTAATTTTCTAGGATAAAACCAGTTGTCTTTGAGGGCATTCCTACTCATGGTGACCCCATGTGCATCAGAGTAACACTGTGTTCCATAGGGTTTTCAATGGCCAATTTTTTGGAAGCAGATCTCTAGGCCTTTCTTCTGAGGTGCCTCTGGATGGACTCAAGTGTTAACTGTTTGCACCACCTAAAGACTCCTTTTGTAGGATAAACCAAAACCAAACCTGTTGCCACTGAGTCAATTCTGACTCATAGTGACCCTATAGGACAGAGTAGAACTGCCCTGTTGGGTTTCAAAGCCTGTAAATCTTTACAGGAGCAGACTGCCAAGTCTTTCTCCCTCAGAGCAGCTGGTGGGTTTGAACGATTTGCTGACCTTTTTGGTTAGCAGCCAAGTGCTTAACCGTTTCATCATCAGGTCTCCTTTCTCTAGGATAGACACCTGGGTCAAGATAGCTGGGTCAAAGGGTGAAGAGGCTGAAGTTGACGCTCAGAGCAGTTAAATGTCTAACTCAGGATCTCACAGGCAGCAGGTGCAAAGTCAAGACTACAAGCAAGAGCTCTTTCCTGGGCTCCAGGGGCCCCTCTGAGCATTAAATAACACACCTGTCTTATTAAGGCAAGTGCCCCACTTTGGACTGTGTGATTTGACCCTTACCCCTTCCTGTTTTCCAGCCGGCAGGTGAAGCACAATATTGATTTCAGAACCACAGTACATGGAACACAAGAGCTCCCTGTCATGAAAAGCAGCAGAATAGGGCTTTGTCTCCCAGAGAGCATAAAGGCCTCTGTGAGACTGCATTGGTGCCAGGGGCAGGGAGGGAGCTTCTGCTGAGCTCCAAGTCAGAACTCAGAGTACTCGCCTCATTTTTCCTAGTACTGCCCCTGTGGTCCCTGGAGGCGTCTCTTTTTATTCCTCTGAGCAGATTTTGAAATGTTTAGCCCTCAGAGTGGAAATGTTTATTAGCCACCGAAAATGCTGTTGTGCTGATTACAGGAAAAGCACAGACAAAAGAATGCATACAGCATGTACCCAGGGTGAAAGAGTAGGTGGGAAAAACAAGGATAATGTCAGTTACCAGCTATGCCAGCCAGACTGTCTTTCTTCCGACCTGAACACATTCAAAGAAAATTCTCATCTTTTCTGAAATGTTTATTTCATTTCAGACACAAAAAGGAATCAAACAGGTGTTTTATTTATGTGTCTGTGTGTATATGAGCATGCCACCTGTTATAGATTGAATTATCTCTCCCAAAAATATGTGTTGTAAATCCTAACCTCTATGCCTGTGGTTTAAACCTCTCAGTATCCCCTTGTTCTGTTTGAACGACTGCCTCTTGATCTATGTACATGTTCCTCATGAGCACCATTAAGTGTTCTGGAATTCTCATTCTTCTCAATGTTATCTATAATTTATTATGATCCACACAGTTGAATGCCTTTGCATAGTCAATAAAACACAGGTAAACATCTTTCTGGTATTCTCTGCTTTCTGCCAGGATCCATCTGACATCAGCAATGATCTCCCCTGTTCCATGTCCTCTTCTGAATCCGGCTTGAATTTCTGGCAGTTCCCTGTTGATATACTGATGCAGCCACTTTTGAAAGATCTTCAGCAAAATTTTACTTTCATGTGATATTAATGATACTGTACAATAATTTCTGCATTTGGTTGGATCATCTTTCTTTGGAATAGGCATAAATATGGGTCTCTTCCAGTCGGTTGGCCAGGTAGCTGTCTTCCAAATTTCTTGGCATAGACGAGTGAGCACTTCCAGCACCATATCAGTTTGTTGAAACATCTCAGCTGGTATTCCTTCAATTCCTGAAGCCTTGTTTCTTGCCAATGCTGCCAGTGCAGCTTGGACTTCTTCCTTCAGTACCATCGGTTCCTGATCATATGCTACCTCCTGAAATGGTTGAACATCCACCAATTCTTTTTGGTATAGTGACCCTGTGTATTCCTTCCATCTTCTTTTGATGGTTCCTGTGTCGTTTAATATCTTCCCTGTAGAATCCTTCAGTATTGCAACTTGAGGCTTGAATTTTTTCTTCAGTTCTTTCAGCTTGAGAAATGTCGAGCGTGTTCTTC
Organism: Dugong dugon; assembly: GCA_030035585.1. Classification (NCBI taxonomy): domain Eukaryota; kingdom Metazoa; phylum Chordata; class Mammalia; order Sirenia; family Dugongidae; genus Dugong; species Dugong dugon. Next base: position 77,983,984 of record CM057471.1, read on the forward strand.
CCTTTTGGTTTTCTAACTCCAGGTCTTTGAACATGTCATTATAATACTTTGCCTTTTTCAGCCGCCCTTGAAATCTTCTATTCAGCTCTTTTAGTTCATCATTTCTTCCATTTGCTTTAGCTACTTGACATTCAAGAGCAAGTTTCAGAGTCTCTTCTGACATCCATTTTCGTCTTTTCTTTCTTTCCTGTCTTTTTAATGACGTCTTGCTTTCTTCATGTATGACGTCCTTGATGTCATTACACAACTTGTCTGGTCTTTGGTCATTAGTGTTCAACACGTCAAATCTATTCTTGAGGTGGATCTTTCAATTCAGGTGGGATATGCTCAAGGTCGTACTTTGACTCTCATGGGCTTGTTCTAGTTTTCTTCAATTTCAGCTTGAACTTGCATATGAGCAACTGAGGGTCCGTTCCACAGTCGGCCCCTGTCCTTGTTCTGACTGATGATATTGGGCTTTTTCATCGTCTCTTTCCACAGATGTAGTCGATTTGATTCCTGCGTATTCCATCTGGTGAGGTCCACATGTTTAGCTGCCGTTTATGTTGTTGAGAAAAGGTATTTGCAATGAAGAAGTCGTTGGTCTTGCAAAATTCTATCATTCGATCTCCGGCATCGTTTCTATTACCTAGGCCATATTTTCCAACTACCAGTTCTTCTTCTTTGTTTCCCACTTTAGCATTACAATTGCCAGTAATTATCAATACCTCCTGATTGCGTGTTTGATCAATTTCAGACTGCGTAAGTTGGTAAAAGTCTTCAATTTCTTCATCTTTGGCCTTAGTAGTTGGTGGGTAAATTTGAATAATAGTTGTATTAACTGGTCTTCCTTGTAGGCGTATGGATATTATCCTATTACTGACAGTGTTGTACTTCACAATAGTTCTTGAAATATTCTTTTTGACAATGAATGCAATGCCATTCCTCTTCAATTTGTCATTCCCAGCATACTGAGTGGTTTAAAGTCAGGAAAGGTGTGCATCAGGATTGTATACTTTCACCATACTTAATCTGTATGCTTAGCGAATAATCTGAGAATCTGGACTACATGAAGAAGAACATGGCATCAGGATTGGAGGAAGACTCATAACAACCTGCGTTATGTAGATGACACAACCTTGTCTGCTGAAAGTGAAGAGGACTTGAAGCACTTACTGATGAAGAACAAAGACCCCAGTCTACAGTATAGATTACACCTCAACATAAAGAAAACAAAAATCCTCACAAGTAGACCAATAAGCAACATGATAAACGGAGAAAAGATTGAAGTTGTCAAGGATTTCATTTTACTTGGATCCACAATCAACACCCATGGAATCTGCAGTCAAGAAATCAAACGACGTATTGCACTGGGCAAATCTGCTGCAAAAGATCTCTTTAAAGTGTTGAAAAGCAAAGCTATCACCTTGAAGACTAAGGTGTGCCTGAACCAAGCCATGGAGTTTTCAGTGGCCTTATATGCATGTGAAAGCTGGATGACGAATATAGAATACCAAAGAAGAATTGATGCCTTTGAATTGTGGTGTTGGCGAAGAATATTGAATATACCATGAACTGCCAAAAGAACGAACAAATCTATCTTGGAAGAAGTACAGCTGGAATGCTCCTTAGAAGCAAGAATGGCGAGACTACATCTCACATCCTTTGGACATGTTATCAGGAGGGACCAGTCCCTGGAGAAGGACATTGTGCTTGGTAAAGTAGAGGGTCAGTGAAAAAGAGGAAGACCCTCAACAAGATGGACTGACACAGTGGCTGCAACAATGGGCTCAAGGATAACAATGATTGTGAGGATGGCGCAGGACGGGGCCTTGTTTCATTGTGTTGTACATGGGGTCACTATGAGCTGGAACAGACCCAAAGACGCCTAACAACAACAACAACAACATGCCTGTGGTTTTAATCTCATTTGGGAATGGGTTGTCTTTGTTATGTTAATGAGTCAGGATTCATGTAGAGTGTATTTTGAGTCAATCTCTTCTGCGGTATAAAAGATATTAAACAAGCGAGCAGAGTAGAGGTGGGGGAAGAAAGATGCCAAGCCACATGAAGATTGCCCAGGAGCTGAAGCTCGGAAGAAACAAGGACCTTCCTCCAGAGCCGACACAGAAAGACTTCCACTACAGCTTGCACCCTGCATTCAGACTTTATTATGAATTGAACTGTGTCCTCCAAAAAAATGTGTGTCAGCCCGGCTAGTCCATGATTCCCAGTACTGTGTGATTGTCCACCATTTGTCATCTGATGTGATTTTCCTATGTGTTGTAAATCCTAGTTCTATGATGTTAATGAGGTGGGACTAGGGGCAGTTATGTTAATGAGGCAGGACTCAATCTGTAAGATTAGATTGTGTCTTAAACAAATCTCTTTTGAGATATAAAAGAGAGAAGCGAGCATAGAGATATGGGGACCTTATACCACCAAGAAACAAGAGCCAAGAGAATAGCGCATTCTTTGGACCTGGGGTCCCTGTGCTGAGAAGCTCCTTGACCAGAGAAGATTGATGACAAAGACCTTCCGCCAGAGCTGACAGAGAAAGAAAGCCTTCCCCCTTGGAGGTAGCACACTGAATACAGATTTCTAGCCTCCTAGACTGTGAGAGAATAAATTTCTCTTTGTTAAAGCCATCCATTTGTGATATTTCTGTTATAGCAGCACTAGATAACTAAGATAGACTTCTAGCCTCCTAAACTGTGAGAAAATAAATTTGTTTGTTAAAGCCACTCACTTGTGGTATTTCTGTTGTGGCAGCACTAGATAACTAACAAAGACAACTAACTCAAACATGTGTAGTAGTAAAATGGATTCCATAGACTAGATTACATTAAAAGTTTTTAAAATTTTCCTAAATTTTGATTTACGTTTGGAATATCAAATTTCCCCAAACATTTCATAGTTTTTTTTTTAATTAATTGGTTTGAATCAGAATCCAAATAAGATTTACACAATGCATTTCATTGTCATATTTCTTAAGCCTCTTTTAATCTATAGCTTTCTCCTTTATCTTTTTAAAATTCTTGCTACTTGTTGAGGAAACTGGGTCATTGGTCTTTTAGAGTTTCTCACATTCTGGATTTTGTTGATTGTACCCCATTGTGTTACTTAACATATTCCTTTGTATCAGTAGTTCCTATAAACTGGTAGTTAGATGTAGAAGCTTGATCAGATTCAGATATTACTCTTCATGGCAAGAATGTGTCATGTGTGGTGTTGTGTATTTCCACCAGACTGCACGTAACTGGTGGTGATCTCCTCTACTGTGATGTTAGTGGCTGTAGATGACCATTGCCTTGATTCACTAAGAGAAGCCCTGGTTGTGCAGTGGTTAAAGCACTCAGCAGCCATCCGAAAGGTCTGGTTTTTGAACCCATCAGCTGCTCCATGGGAGTAAGATGTGGCAGTCTGCTTCCGTAAAGATTCATAGGCTTGGAAACCCTATGGGGCAGTTCTACTCTGTCCTATATGGTCGCTATGAATTGGACTCGACTCAACTGCAATGGGTGGGCCTTGATTCACTATTTCATTAGGGGTTTTGCAAAATGTTAGTATTCAAATTTTGTCATTATTTTTTTTATTAGATGGAATGATTTCCTCATCAATTATTTAGTTATCCTGAGATACAGTTTGTATATGTTTCAGCCTGATTTCCTCAGGAAGCAGAACCTTGAGACAATGGCTTATGTGTGCTACTATATCGGGTAGTGTAATCCTAGGGAAAGAAATGAGGGACAGGAGAAGAAGCAACAGTTCAATTCAAGGAAGCCTCCCTGGGTTGGCTGTTGCTTCAGGTACCGGCTTGCTCAATCCTGCGTGACTATCTGAGAACCTATATAGAATGAGTTTCGAGACAGTTCATCTTGAGAGGAAAGAGGGGGAAATATTTATCTATCAACTCCTATCCCCCAGTGGTCAAAGGTTAGACCATGAAGCATTAACTCATCCACATTTCTGGGTTGTGAACCTAGAGAGAGTTCCCATGGAGCCCCACACTGGCATTAAGAGAAACCTTGGTCAGGCTGCTATCATGAAGCTGGTCAGAGCACACCCAACACTGGTTGTTGCAGCAGTGGCCGGAATAAGAGACAGTTGAGGCAAAGAGGACCTTAGCTAGTGCCCAGGAAGTGTTCAGTATAGTGCAAAAAAGGCAGGTAAACTGTGTAATTCCTTCCCTTTATTTACCATTTACCACCTTTCAAAATACAGGTAGTCCCCGCCTTAGGACAGGGTTCCGTTCCACTGAGTCCATTGGAAGTTGTTCCTAATGTACGTTGAATACCTCTTTTTTTCAGTTTTCATTATTATTGCTTTTATTATCAGTATATTTATAAATCTGATCTTTGAACAGCTGCGAGTGAACATCTGAGAATGATAACATCAACAAATTTTATGCTGCAACATTGTATGTAGTACATATTATTAACAATAAGATATAAAAAAAAAAATTAGATGGTTGTAAGTGTGGTTCGTCATAACTCACATATGCTGTAAGTCCAGGACTACCTGTAATGGGTTAGCTCCATTGCATCTCAAAAAGTGACTAATAAGGGTTGTTATCTTAAAAAGTATCATTATGACTCATGGATATGTATATTTGAAATGTTTTAATTCATTGCAGTTATTGTTTATTTTTAGATTGATGCTCAAATTATCCCACTTTGAGAGGCAGCTTTTTCAAGTTCGTTCCTGATTCTGTTTTATATGAACCTATCTATTAGTGTTTGCTAACCAAAAGGTCGGCAGTTGGAATCCACCAGGGGCTCCCAGGAAACCATATGCGGCAGTTCTACTCTGTCCTATAGGGTCGCTATGAGTTGGAACCGACTTGACGGCAACTGGTTTGGTTTTTTTGGTTTTTATTTGTGTTTGATAGCTTCCTTGCTTTCTGATTCAACAAAATATTCCATGCTGTAAAAATGGCGTGGGTGCATTGTCATCTGACCTTCTCTAACTTCACAAGGGGGAAGGAGAATCAACATCAACAGCCCAAGGCTGATTCCTATGAGGTGGAAGTCAGGTATGCCTCTTCTCTTCGCCATCTTTAACAATTTTGACACCAACCGTCCCTCCCACAGCACTCTCTACTTCTCTGCCGGTTTCGGTAATTCATTGCAATAGCCACACAGAACTCACAGACCATACTTACAGTTACAGGGTTTATTAGGAAAGTAACAGGTTACAATTCAGGTTCAGGAATGCTCAGAATACAGTTCTTCCATCAGGACAGCCTCTTCTCAGCCATGCCCGCAGGCACTCCTCTCTGGCCCTTGGCGTCTGCCCTGCACGGGCAAACGTTAGAAAGCTCTTTTGGCTCTGCTGATAAGCATTTGGAGGGACCCATTCTGTTAGTAAGCCTCTGCCTGAAGGTGCTCAGCTCTAGCTCCATGGGTCGGCAAACTTAGCTCCACCAAATGCCTGGAGGCATCCTATACCAGCAAGCCTCCTGAGCGAAGATTCTCAACTTTCTTGCTCCATAGGCCAGGAAGCCCACTGTGGCATCTCCTGTTGGTCTCTCCTGCCACCGTTTCTCATTGTCTTCCATGTTATAACTCTCTCTTTTGGTCTCCTGGTTCTTCTCAGTGCAGTGATCCCGGTTCCAAAGGACAAGCTTTGCTCCTGGCTCTTCTTTCTTGGTGGTAATGAGATCCTCCCCCTCCCGCCTCTGTAATGGCTCATTTTAAGCCTAGAGGGATGCAAAACTGACCAATCCCTTCATTAGGGTTCTATAGACCTTATTTGCAAGGTCCCACCCCCACACAGGTGTCATGAACTTTAATTTACTAGCAAGCTATCCAACCCCTTTGGTGGGCCACAATTAATTTATTTGTATGCTCCCACCCGATCACATGGGTGGGAGTTAACAAGACCATGGTGAGAAAGGCCATATAAAAACTGTCCATCACACTGCATAGGGTTATTTTCGATACTTCTTGCCCCACGTCTAACATCAGTCACTTCTCCAAGGAAGCTTTGTTCCTTTTAGGGGAAAATGGTATTAACAGACCACAATCTAGGATCTAGGGGTGCCCTATTCTTACTGGGTTGGTCATTGTTTCTAGGACTTCTCAGTGAACAGATTTTGGAATTTTTTATTTTTAAGAAAAGTACATTATGAGTTCTAAATTATAATTCCAATTCAGTTTTAGGATTGCTTAACTTCCTTAATTTTATATTTATCACTTTTCTCTTAGACTGAAAAATCTTGATTCCTAACAAGTATTAACATAATTACTTATTACTAATATCACGATGACTGAAAAACAGTTTATGATTTTTTTAAAGTTCTCTTTGTCCTTAAAGTATATCCCTAACGGATGTAGAGTCAAATAATTGTGTTTTAAAGTCACTTGACATAATTCCCCATTTCATAGTTAAAGCAACATCTTGATACATAATTCATTTGTTGAATTTCGCTTTTGCTTTTTAAAACTTTTATTTAATTTTTCTTATAATGATGTAAAACATTTACATCACTCCAAAGTCAAATCTATAAAACTAGGTATCTGCTGAGAAGTCGAACTTCTATCCTTGTCCTTCCATCCTGTCCCTCCCAACTCCATAAAACAAAGACAAAAACAAGAACAAGTTGCCAGCCAGTCGACTCATGACACCCTGTGTGTTTCAGAGTAGAACTGTACTCCACAGGGTTTTCAATGGCTGATTTTTGGAAGTATATCGCCGGACCTTTCTTCTGAGGTGCCCCTGGGTGGACTTGAACATCCAGCCTTTCAGTTAGCAGAACATGTACACCACCCAGGAACTCCTTCCATACCATATAGACAATCATTTTATTTAATACTTTGTCCTTCTATTAAAAAATATATATAAGCAAACACTTGTATATTTGTGTTCCTGTTTGCTGAACCAGTAACATATATACTTTTATTCATCTTGCTAACACTTTCTGCCAAGCTACTGTTCATTCTTCTTAAAATCGTACTGTCCTTTAGGTTCAATCTTCCCTCCTCTTGGAATAACTTGATGATAGGTACCCTAGAAGTCTGAAGTAAAAGGAACTTGAGTTATATAAAAAGCATTGTTATTCATTCTATTCTGGCAAGGTTTTGTGTGGGGAGGAGGAAAGGAGGATTTGGCAGCCATGAGCAAAGCTGTCTTGAATGAATGACTGCATGGCCTTCACGGGATTTTTAACAAGATTTCAAGGAAGGAGCACCTGCTTGGGCACTAGGAGGATTCTGCCCTCCCAGCTGGCCCAGCGAGCGTTCCCGAAGTGAGTAAGCAAGCTTTCAAGATAGCACTCCCGCCCCTTACCTATCGTCCCAGCGGGAGTAACCGGTATTTCCGGATTGAGGCCTCAGGCCCTGTGATCCCGGGTAAGGGTGGGGTTGGTGGGGGAGGGGAACGGAAGGTAGTCATAAAAGTTAACTTTTCACACACACACACACACACACACACAAAAAAAAAACTTAACCTGTTTCCAACCCCCTCCAACCAAAAACAAAGACCTCCACCACTACCAAACACCCATAATTGCCCATAACCCATGCCCAACCCATCTCCCCTGTGGCATTTGAAAGGTAAAGGAGCCGATCCCTTCCTTGCCGGCTCCATCCGAGAGGTTCAGAAAGCAGACCTGGGCACGAATAAAGAAAGGCGCATAGCGAAATTCCTCTTGCGCTTTGGCAGGCAGGAAGGAAGCTCAGGAGCAGTTTTGCATTGAGGGGAAGACGCAGCGGTATGGGCTCCGGTGACAAGGCCCCCCTCGCGGCCGCAACCCCTACCCCACCGCTGGGTGGCGTGGGTGAGGGCCCCCTTCTCCCTTCCCGACACCCCAAAGGACCGCTCCAAGAACCTGCGTCTCTTTCCCGGGACCCGACCGCCTGGCACCCTTGGGGTCGTGAGGTAACAGCTGACAGCTGCCGCCCACCCCAGTCTCCTCCGGGTCGCCGCTGCCCAGCCCCCCACCCCGCCCCCACCCTGGAATTTTTTTTTCTTTCTTCCAAACCTCCAAACAGGAAATAGCTTGAGTTACAATAACACAGAGGAGCGGCTGCGGAGGCCACTTGAGCCCGCCCATTCCTGGGACAGCCTCTCGCACTTCAGCTCCCGCAAGCCTCCGCCAGCGACGCGCGCGGGGAACTCAGGGGACACGGTCCCCGCCGGCGCTGTGACCTAGAGCTCAAGCGCCCGGGAGAGTCGCCCTCGTCTTGCGCTCGACTCCGCCGGCTGCAGCTGCCACCCGCCTCCCGCCTCCAGGCGAGTACCCTCCCCTTTCTCCCTCCCTAGCTCCAGGAGAGCCGCTGGCGCCCAGGCACAGCACTGCCCGCCGCGCGGTCCGAGGACAGCCGCCTGTGGCGCGGCCGGCTGGGCTCGGGCGTCGCTAGGAATCCTTCCCTCCTGTCCTGACTTTCGCGCGGCGACGCAAAGAGCAGGCGGGACCTGTTGGGTGCGGCGGCAACTTGCGCCCTGGAGCTGTTGTGTGGGCGGAGGTTAGGGGCAGCGCGAGTAAATGTGAACTGATATTCCCCCTAGATCTCCCTGTGGAGTTGGGGGTACACTTTGTTGAGCATTTATTTTTTTTTCCTCTCTGGGGATGCTTGACTGGCTTTCGTCTCTTCATATCCCCGGGAGGCGACTGCACATCAGTGGGTTTCTGTTGGAGAATCATCCGGAAGTCGGTCTGAGCACGCACCTGGGTCAGCCACAGGTGCCTGGGAGCCACCCCCTTCTCCCCGCCTGGCCTGACTTCTTCTCCCCCAAGGGACAGAAACTTTCACTTTCTGTTGTGCTTCTCTTTAACTAGGTTAAAAGGGCTTTGAGTTTCTTTTGGCGCAGCCAGTGTTTGCAGTGTTTGGACGAGGCAGGAGATGGTACCTTAGTTTTGCGAGGGTGGAGGGAGGTGCTGTTTAGTTGAAAGCGGGTAGAGGCTGGCTGAGTTACCGGGCTTGAAAACTTCACACTCCCTAACTGCACAGACCCAGAGGTGCTCAGCTGCCAACGCAGCCGGCAGAACCAGGACCTGTTCCCCCTGCGCGGCAGAGCCTTAGAGAACGTGTGTGTGCGCGTGTGCGCGCACTTGCTGACCCATTTGTAAGGGAGGGGGCCGAGCTTATCAGCGATCTGGGCGTCGTCAGTTTTCAGCTGCTGCATTGCGAGGTTGTTCTATAGGAAACGCTTAGTCGAAACTACGTTGGCGATCTTGACGTAGGATAAAGGCCACTGAATTCCATGCATTCCTCAAGCTTGAGAAGGGTATTTCCAAAACTGTTTTGAAGACTGCATGAGAGACTTCTGTGCAACTGGGTCTCTCAACTATACTTATCATCTCTGGTGTTGTACGTATCCAAGTTCCAGAGGTGGGTAGGTACTGTTGGGGGGCGGGGAAGGGGCAGTCAGGCTTTCAATGCAAGTTTCTCGACGCATTTTAACCAGTGGTGTTTGGTCGGTAACCAATTCACTTGGAAGATATAATTAATTCTCTGCGTTTCCTGGTGAGGAAACTAATTTTTAGATGGCTGGAGTGATAGATGACGTTCTGTCTTTCAAGTGCCTTAGGGCCTCACTACTCCAAGTGAAGTCCACGGGTCCAGCAGCCACGGCATCGCCTGGGGGCTTGGTAGAAATGCAGAATCTCAGGACTACCCGCACCTGCTGAGTCAGATTCTGCATTTGAACGCGATCGTCAGGCGAACAGTTTGCACATTAACTTTTCAGAAGCACTGGACTAAGGCACAATGGGGTGAAGATTTTTTGTCCAATGTAAAGGAGTAATTTATAATACATTTCCATCCAGCCCTATGCAGTAAAACCTGCAAAAGCCAGAAACCTGTCAGAGAAGGAAAACTCACTGGGTGTTTATAACGTAGAATTCTTAATAGAGAGCAATAGAAAATTGGTAAGATTGTACGCTGTCAAAGATGAAAACTTGTGAGACCTGGAAAAGCAAGGCAGTCCTGTTGAGGTCCAGCTCTCACAGGCTTCACTGTACATCAATCTTAATTTTTCTGACCGGAACAAACACACTACAATCTTGGGGATCACAGCTCCTCCTCTCCAAAATGACAGACTCCTTAGCAAGATTTTGAAATGTGGTTGGCATACTGGCCCCTGGTGTTTTGCTTCTGGATACTTTTAGTTATTTTTCTTGTAGGGGATGTAAAAGGTTGAGTAAGAATGTAAAGCAAAAGGAAATGGAGCTAACCAGGGCTCAAACTGCGTTAATTAACTAAGCATATGTGCCAGATAATATCTATCTCTATGCTTCTTTTAATTGGCATTTTAGGTGTCTTGTTTATATTGGATTTAGTTTTTTTTACTGTTGACTCAAACTCATTTTTGAAAGTAGTTGGAATGAACCTTAAAACAATGTTGTTGCTTGGTAAAGATTGGAGGAGTTCATAACAAGACTTCAGAAAGATGACATGAAAAATTTTCCAAAGTACTCCAAACTGTTTTGTTTCTGCTTTAGTGTTAAGTAAGCCTAACAGTCCAACATCATTTCTAGTTGTAAAATTGTTTGTGTAATTTAGAGAAGCCTTGTAATAATCAGTCATCTGCTTGCATCTGTTTAAAATTGTCCAGCTTGTGGTTTGAGGACACTCTTTTCAACGAGAACATAAATGTGAATGGGCAAACTAATAAGAAAGGATTTCATCTATCATCCTAGAAAGACTTTGTTATAGATCACGATGAGCTTCAGAATATACAAGTGATCAGGGATATTGGGAGGATTTAATATCCCTGGGATATTAAATAGTGGAAGATCCTTCAGATTCCTTCCAAATTCTTTTTTCTTTTGAGACACTTGACTCGTCTTGAGTCCTGGCCTTCATCAGGATGAGGTTTTCAACTTGTCGGAAGGAACTTACAGCTTCCTTTGGTTGAAGAGTCCCTTTGAAATGCCAAGTGAAGACAATTCAAGAGGACCAGATTTGGCAGAAAATTTTCCCTTTTCGGGAGATTTCCTGCATTAGCAGAATTTCAGAATGTTATTTCCTTCTAATTCTAGTAAGGCAAAAGAGAAAAGGTTTCCCCTTCTGTAGTGAGTTCCCTTCTGAAATACAGTATAGTTCAGTGTTTTATTTGGTAAACAAATGCTATTTTGTAGTCCACACATGAAAAAGAAGTCCTTAAAAAGTGTCCTGTGAAAGGTTTTCTCAGTGATCCAGTGATGCGCGGAGCATTCAAATCACCTGGGGGAACTTAACAGCAATGAAAAATCTCCAATTACTCCAAACTATTGTAGGGGAAAAACATCATAAAGTTTAGTAAAGCAAAAAGAAAATTTTATTCGGCGTATATTCAAAAAGGCAAAAGTGGGAAATGGACAAGCATGCTGCTAAAGCCATGTCTTTTCAAGTCCAAAGAATATTACAGAAAAGGCAAGAATGGGAAAACGGACAAGCAGGCTGTCACAGCCATGTCTGCCCAAGTCCAAAGACCATTACAGAATCATCAGTATATATTAACATTGCAAATGGTAAAACCATTGAAAACTTAGCCTTTTCAGATTGGCTAGAAACTGTGATCCTACATTTTGAATTGTCTTGCTTAACAATCAGTGGTATAGGTTTCAGTAACGACAGTCAGGAGGGTCTTCATTTGTCCAACAAATTTCTATCACTAAATGCTAGTAGAAAAAGGATAGAAAGTCTTTTGTGTTCTGTTTGATTGGCTTATGTGAAAGTTTCCCTAAAAGATATTTTCCAAGATTATCTTAGCTATTGTCTTTATACCTCAGGGCGCAGTTGATGTGCCCTTGTGAGTTCTTGTGAGCCCAGCTCCAGCTGGGTCACACTCTCTATGCTCGAGGACAGGGTGTAATAACTCGAATATTATTTCCTAAATCAAAACTTACTGAATGAGAATTTCTGCGTTGGAATCTGAAGGTTTAATAACATCTCAGTGATTCTGATACATAATTAGGTTTGGGAGTCCCTAGAATACACACATAAGGAGCCCTGGTGGCGCAACGGTGGCTGCTAACTGAACGGTTGGCAGTGTGAACCCGCCCAGTGGCTCTGTTGGAGAAAGACCTGGCGATCTGCTCCCATAAAGATTGTTGTTGTGTGCCGTCGAGTGAATTCCAACTCATAGCACCCTACAGGACGGAGTAGAACTGCCCCATAGGGTTTCCCAGGCTGTAATCTTAGTGGGAGCAGATAGCTAGGTCTTTTCTCTTGCGGAACCACTGGTGGGTTACACCACTGACCTTTCAGTTAGCTGAGTGCTTTAACCAGGGCTCCTTCGTGTAAAGATTATGGGGTCACTATGAGTTCACATTGACTCAACAGCACGTGACAACAACAACAACAAAATACACACACATATTCGCTGTTAAAGATATTGAAACATTGGAGCCCTGGTGGCGTAGTGGTTAAGGACTACGGCTGCTAACCAAAAGATCGGCAGTTTGCATCCACCAGGTACAAAAGAACACAACTTGTATTAAACATGAAATAAAATTAATAATGGATTCTTCTTTAAAATTACCAAACCAAACCCATTGTCGTCAAATTGATTCTGACTCATAACGACCCTATAGGACAGGGTAGAACTACCCCATCGGGTTTCCAAGGCTGTAATCTTTACAGAAGCTGACTGCCACATCTTTCTCCAGTGGAGTGGCTGGTGGGTTTGAACCCCCGCCCTTTCTATTAACAGCCAAGTGCTTAACCACTGCGCCACCAGCAGAGGCATATCTAAGGTATGGCAGGTATGGCACATGCCCTGGGAGCCACTTGAAGCCCCCCTTCCCCCAATGTAGTTTCTACTAACCATTGAAGTTTCCATCACCAGCTACGAGACAGCATTCAGCAAGTTAAAACTAATACTTTCGTATTTGAGAGCCTGCATGGGTCAAGGCAGACTGTGTGATCTTGCTTTGCTTGAGGGTAAAAGAGAAGAAACTGGAAAAAAAAAGACTGAGCACATCATAGATCAATTCTCATCAGTGAAAGCAAGGAAGGTGCAGGTGTGATTTTTATGTAGTGCCATAATGTGTTAAGTAAAAGATGAACGAGCTTGACTTGTATGTTTGAGCTTATACTATGGTACAGTTATCTAAAAGATGGGTGTCAGATATTTGGACAGGGGCATAAAAGCATAGCGAGGGGTGCACTTGGCCTTGGGCAGAAATCCAAGGGGGTGCCAGATGATGAACAGAGTGACATTCTGAGGCGCCACAAATATGAAAGGTGCCTGACTGCGACAGCTGCCCAAGAGGGCGGAAGGTGTTTCTGCTGACGTGTCCATTCATCTTGAAATTGAGGGGAGGCGCAGTTTAGAGATTGCCCTGGGTGCTCCTTATGTCTCTGCAGGGGCACAATTTCAGTGCTTGCCGTAACTAAAATAACCAAACTCGTTGCTGTCAAGTGGATTCCGACTCGTAGTGACCCTGTAGGACAGAGTAGAACTGTTCCATAGGGTTTCCAAGGAACATCTGGTGGATTCGAACTGCCAGCCTTTCGGTAAGCAGCTGAGCTCTTAACCACTGTGCCACCCGGGCTCCGAGTGTTTGCCATAAATGCTATTTTCTGTAGATATGTCTCTGGCCACCAGGGCTCTTTTCTTTAAAATTAGGTGGTCAGTATTTCCAAGTTTGACAGATTAGTCAATTCACTTTAATGTTGATCACAGTTCTCAAGATCTGAGGTTTAGAACCCTAAAGGTCCAGAAGCGCCTCGCTGGTCTCCATAGGAAACATCATTTGAGGTATTGGACCACTTGCTTTAGCATCAGTGAACATTTATTGAGTGTCTATTGTGAGTCAGAGGCCTTTTTGCACAGAGTTTAAGAGCTCAGCTGCTAACCAAAAGATCTGCAGTTCGAATCCACCAGCTGCTGCTTGGAAACCCTATGGGGCAGTTCTCTTGTTACCAGGTGGAAGCCCCAGATTCTTACTCGGCATGACTTGTATTGGCCAATAAACAAGAGACCGAAGTGAGAGACCAAAAAAGCCGCCTGTATTTCACCGTACAAGGAAACGGAATCAGTCGGTGCTTACTTCTGCCAAGACTGCTCACCAAGGGTAGGCAGGTAGGTTACTTTTAAAGGGGTTTACAAGTAGAGAGTTCATACAAGTTATGTCAGTAACATTCTTAGTCATACTACGCAGGCGCAATGGGGTTTACATATAACCTCCAAGCAAAAGCAGGATTCAAATGCAAAGCTGAGGGGGGTGGGGGGAGCCCAGCAAAGGAAACGGTTTTGCAATATAACACTGTAGGGGAGAAAGCCAGGTAAAGAACACAGCACTGTGGGGGCTCTGTCTCACTACTCTGTCCTATAGGGTTGCTATGATTCAGAATCAACTCGACGGAAACGGGTTTAGTTTTTATTGTGAGTCAGGTATTTTCAGATATATTCTCAGTAGATCTTTACAACAGCATTGAGAGAGGTATTCCTTTTTTTCTCATTTACTTCCCCCTACTCCCACGAAGCTGTGTATTCACTAATTCTTCATTCAAATCTTTTGCAATATCAGGCTCACTAGGACCTGAGGCAAATTAAAAGATGAGCCAAAACTGAAGTAAATCCCTAAAGAGCAAAGGGCTCAAGTACTTTCCATGGTATCATGAGACCTCTGAGGAGTGGCCAGTTAGTTAGCTTATACTTGCTTATACTTGGTTTGAATGTGGACTAATGTAGCTAGCTAGACCAGCTCTTGGAAAAATCAAATCATGGGCATTCTCCTGTTTGAGACTGGGGGTCAGAATGGCCATCTCCACACACCTGCCTGACAGTGCCACCTGTCACCTTGAGATGCTACTTTGAGTAGAAGAAAGGATGCAGGTTTTAGGAGGGAAGAACTGATATCCGCCCTGGCATGCTCACTGGGCCCGAACATATCTCATAAATTTGGAGCCACCACACCCTGGAATATAAAATTATCTCCCGCAAGGATTATAGAGGAGCCCTGGTGGCGCAATGGTTAGGAGCTACGGCTGCTAACCAAAAGGTCAGCAGTTTGAATCCACCAGCCGCTCCTTGACAACCCCGAGGGGCAGTTCTGCTCTGTCCTATAGGGTCTCTATGAGTCCGCAACGGGTTTTTTTTTTTTTGCTTAGGATTGTAGTGAGGACTCAAAAGACCTTATTTGTGAAAGTGCTTGTAAACTGTAAAATGATAATAAAAGTTATCTCTGATCACATGGGGTCATCATGAGTCAGAAGGCAAATAACAACAACGGTCTCCATTTGGGAGAAATTTACAGTGCAAAGAAAGGATTCACAAAAAATAACACATTTGAAGTACTTAACACTTTTTAGTTATCTGCTTTTGTTTGCAATTCTCTTCTAGCTTTAGGCCATTAAAAAAAAAAGCTTTATTTTGATGTAATTCACATACCATACAATTCACTGATTAACTTGTACAATTCAGCTGCTTTTAGTAAATTTAGAGTTGTGCATCCACCATCACAATTGTAATAAACAGCGTGGAGGTGAAGTCTGACTTCCTCTAACTTCACAAGGAGGAAGGAGAATCAACATCAACAGCCCAAGGCTGATTCCTATGAGGTGGAGGTCACACAAGCCTCCTCTCTCTGCCGTCATTACCAATTCAGACCCCAGCCGTCCCCCCCACAGCACTCTCTACTTCTCTGCTGAGTTTGCTAATTCATTGCAGTGGCCACACAGAACTCACAGACAATACTCATGATTATGGGGTTTACCAGGGAAGTAACAGTTACAATTTAGGCTCAGGAACACTCAGGATACAGTGCTTCCATCAGTACAGCCTCTTCCCAGCCGAGGTCACAGGCACGCTTTTCCCTGGCCCTCCGTCTCTGTCCAGAGGCACTCAGATTCTCTTCCTGTGAGCCGGGAAGCCCATTGCTTCTTGCCATCTTCAGGCTTATAGCTCTCTTTCTGTCTCGGTCTCCTGGTTCCAGTAGCTTCTTAGCGCAGGAATCCTGGGTCCAAAGGATGCGCTCTAGCTCCTGGCTGTTCTTCATCGTTGGTGGTGGGATCTTCTCTTTCCCACCTCTAGGATGGCTCATTTCAAGCCCATCGGAATGGCAAAACCTACCAAGCCCTTTGGTGGGTTACGATAACCCTATCCGCACACTCCCGCCCAATCACCTGGATGGAAGTTACAAGACCATGGCTAGAAAGACCACACAAAAGTGATCCATCACACTGCAACAGTCAATTTTAGAACATTTTCATTGACCTAAAAACACCCCCCTCCTTTAGCTGGCACCTTTCAGTCTCCTCCCCTACCTCCCACCCTCAGCCCTAGGCAACTACTAATCTACTTTCTGTCTCTTATAGATTTGCCTATTCTGGACATTTCATATAAATGGAATCATACAATATGTCGTCGTCCTTTGTGACTTGTTTCTTTCTTTCATTTAGCATAATGTTTTTAAGGTTCATCCGTGTTGCATCGATACTTCATTCATTTCATTGCTGAATAATTTTCCATGTATGGATGTACCACATTTTGTATATCAGTTCATTGGTTAATGGACATTTGGCTTGTTTCCACTTTTTGGCGATAATGAATAATGCTGCTATGAACGTTTGTGTACGAGTTTTTGTGCAGACATGTTTTCATCTCTCGGGTGCATTCATAGAAGTAGAATTGTTGGTCATGTGGTAACTCTGTTCATCATTTTGAGGAACTGCCAGACTGTTTTCCACAATGGTTGCACAATACTACACTCCCATCAGCAGTCTGTGGAAGTTCCATTTCCTTCATTTCCTTACCTACGCTTATTGTGGTCTCTCTTTTATCTTAGCCATCCTGGTAGGTATGAAGTGGTGTCTCACTGTGGTTTGATTTGCATTTCCCTGATGGCTGATGATGTTGAGCATCTTTTTATGTACTTATTCGGCCAGTCTTTCTTCAATTTTTTTTTTCTTGATTCTTTTCTAAGGGAAAGCTAGATAGAAAAAAATCAAAATCAGATTTGAATAGAATACTTAGATTTATCAGTTTAGAAAAATCCTGAAAATGTAAATTGAGCCCTTTGCTTTTTTGGAATTTATTTCAGTTTTGACTCATTTATGCCTTAGGGCCTAGTAAACCTGATGTTCTCAAAGATTTGAAGGAAGCCATTGACGAATACATAGTTTCTTAGGGATATGGGCAAGTAGTTAAGTAGGTAAGAACTTATTCTACATGTTGAATTAATGCAGAGTGCTGCAGTAAGAAGCATACTCCTTTCAGATGTTCATAGCATGCTAAAAATGCATATGGTGCAGGTGATGACCATTTTAAACCCTTTAACCAAAATATATATTGGTTAACATCTGTTCATTCTTATTAAAATATGCAATAATATGCTGTAAAAGTCATATTAATCAATTGTGTATTTCTTTTATTAGGGTACTGTTTATTCTCAAGTACCCCCCACCAAAGTAGGGTAGACTGATGGTCATTTTTGCACGAGTTACTACATTTTTGTTATTTCTTTCCCAAGCTGCAATTCAGGCTTTAAAAAATTTTTTTTATTTTTGCTGCTGTTGAGAATATACACAGCAGAACATATGCCAATTCAACAATTTTTACATGTACAACTCAGTGACATTGATTATATTCTTCGAGTTGTACAACCACTCTCACCTTCCTTTTCCAAATTGTTCCTTCTCCATTAACATAATCTCACTACCTCCTAAATTTCCTATCTAAACTTTTGAGTTGCTATTGTCAATTTGATTCCATGTACATAAGTCTTAAAAGAGTACCATGCTCAAGGCAGACATTCTTTACTAGTTAAGCTAAACTACTGTTTGGTTTTAAGAAGACTTCAGGGGATATTTTTGGTTTAAGGCTTAAAGATTATCTCAGAGCAATAGTTTCAGGGGTTTATCCAGCCTCCATGGCTCCATAAAGTCTGGATTCCATGAGAATTTGAAATACTGTTCTGCATTTTCTCTTTTTTGATCAGGATTCTTCTATAGAATCTTTGATCAAAGTGTTCTGTAATGGTAGCCAGGCACCATCCAGTTCTTCTGGTGCAATTGAGTGTTTTTTTCTCTATAGCCATGGAAGACTTATCTTCATGTTTTACAGTCACAAATCAATCTTGAATTTTTGAAAATATCTTTTACGTTTTAGAAATCTTCTCTATTGAACTCAGGTTATGCTTTCGATCTTGTTTTTGGGAAATGTTGGTACCTTTCCAGGGAAGTCTGCTTGATTTAAAAAAAGAAATTACTCTCATTTGAGAATTGTTTGAGACAATTGTGGGATTGTTATAAAGTGTTGTCTGACTCAAAGTGACCCTATAGGACAGAGTAGAACTGCCCCACAGGGTTTCCAAGGCTGTAATCTTTACGCAAGGATGGCAAGACCATGTTTCATACACTTTGGACATGTTATCAGGAGGAATCAGTCCTTGGAGAAGGACATCATGCTTTGTAAAGTAGAGGGTCAGTGAAAAAGAGGAAGACTTTCAACAAGATGGACTGACACAGTGGCTGCAACAACGGGCTCAAGGATAACAGTGGTGCAAGACTGGGAAGTGTTTTGTTCTGTTGTATATAGGGTTGCTGTGAGTTGGAACTGACTCGACGGCAGCTAACAACAACAACAATCTTTACTGGAGGAGCCCTGGTGGTGCAGCGGGTTAAGCACTTGGCTGTTAACCAAAAGGTTAGCGGTTTGAACCTACCTGTCACTCCCCGGGGAGAAAGATGTGGCAGTTTGCTTTTGTAAAGATTTACGGCCTTGGAAACCTTATGGGGCAGTTCTACTCTGTACTATAGGGTCACTATGAGTCAGAATCGACTCGATGGCAGTAGGTTTGGTTCCATCTTTATGGGAGCAAATCATCAGGTCTTTTCTCCCATGCAGTTGCTAGTGGGTTTGAACTGCCAACCTTTCCGTTAGCAGCCAGGTGCTTATCCGTTTGTGCCAGCAGGGCTCCATAGTGAGAGAGGGGAGTGGAAGTATGCAGGGCCAAACCTAAACCAAACCCACTGACATCGAGTTGATTCTGATGAAAAATTGAGCGTGCACCTGTAGTGCTTGTTAAAACACAGGTTGCTGGGCCCCACTCCTGGGAGTTTCTAGAGTTTCTGATTCTGGGATGGCCCGAGAATTTGCATGTCCTACAAGTTCCCAGGTGATACAGGTGCTGCCAGATTGAAGACCACACTTTGAGGCCCACTGGTTTGGAGGCATTTGGAACTATATAACTGGGGTGTGAGAGAGGGGAGGTGCAAGTCCGGAGGTTGGACTTGTCTTGAGCATTCTGTGCATATAGGTGGTTGGTGGCGCCATGAAAATGCTCAGTAAGAACTTGGAGGTAAATGAGCGCCGACAACTGAAACATAGGGCTATGGTGTGGGAGGGCTGGCCGGGAGGAGGAAGTGAAGCCTCCAAGAGATGGGGAGGGAATTGGCAGAGTTACGTGGCAATCTCCGCCAGTGAATGAAGATTTAATGAATACATAACTTCTCCTGGGTGAACAGGAGAGTGAGGTCCTCTGGGGTGTTGGTCTAAAGGGATGGGCTGAGCTATCACTCAGATGGGGGTGTTGTAGGTCTGCAGACCTGGCCTTTCCATTGCTCTTTTAGGAAGGCCAGCATTACTGGGTAGTGGGATGGTTGCTGAGTGGGCCCAGGGTCAAGTGTGGGCTTCCTTTCATAAGATAAGGGAGCCCTTTAGTTCTTCAGGACACCCTGGGAGAGTAGTGGTTAAGTGCTACGGCTGTTGACCCAAAGCTCAGCAGTTCAAATCCACCAGGCGCTCCTGGAAACCCTATGGGACAGTTCTGCTCTGTCCTATAGGGTTGCTATGATTCAGAATTGACTCGACGGCAATGAGTTTTCTGGTTTTTAGTCCTTTAGGCCACAATCCTAGGAGTCATGACTGACTCCCCTCCCTCTTCTTGCCTGTCACTTCTAATCAACTTAAAACTAAGGCACATCTTGTAAACCAGAAGCAAGATTCCTCTGTGCAAGAAGTCACTGCTGAGTTTTAGTTTTTCTGCTTTCGTGCGTTTGCCTGCTCAGCTTAATAGCCTTAAAGATTTGTGCTACCAGGTGTCTAGTCTCCTTAGCGTAAGGTGGTATAAGCCAGTTCTGAGAGTGGACGCTGACATATGGGTGTGTTTTTGACAATCTGTCTCATGAAGAAATCCAAGAAGGGCGGCGGCCCACTGCTACTGGAACTGAGCTGTGTCCCACCTGCCACCCTTCTTGCTGGTTTCACAAATCAAACCAAACATCTCGATTTTATTTTATTTACTTTAAAGGAATCTTCATTGTGTTGGGCATGTCAGACATTTCTCTTGGGTTTTGACATTTCTTTGGAGTCCCTGGGTGGCACAAATGGTTAACATACTTGGCTGCTAACTGAAAGGTTGGAGGTAGGAGTCTACTTAGAGGTGCCTTGGAAGAAAGGCCTTGTGATCTACTTCTGAAAAATCATCGGCTTGATGGCAGCTGGTTAAGATAGAGAGGGTTTAACATCAGCAGTTTTGAAACTAACTGCTGGTCTGCCTGTGCCTTGTGGGTGTGGTCGGGAGCTAAGTGACAGCTGCCTGCTGTAGACTCTGCAGTTTGCCACCGATCCTGCTCACCTGGCTGCACACCCTACATTTCTGTCTGGCGCCTGGGACTCAGGGTATGTGATTCCTCTTGTGCACGGACAGGACTAGATAGGAAGTATTTCACAATCCTGCTTTTGTGGCGAGACAGCATGTCAGGGTCCCCAAGACCACCTCCAAGTTCGTCGATTCTTTAGGACTCACAGGACTCAGCATACAGTCGTACTCATAGCTATGATTTATTGCAGTGAAAGAACACAAAGCAAAATCAGCAAAGGGAAAAGGTGCATGCGGATAAGTCTGGAGGAAACCAGGCACAAGCTTCCAAGGGTTTTCTCCCAGTGGAGTCACACAAAACCAAAAACCCACTGCCAAAGAGTAAATTCTGACTCATAGCGACCCTGTAGGACAGAGTAGAACTGCCCCATAGGGTTTCCAAGGCTGTAATCTTTACAGGAGCAGACTGCCACGTCTTTCTCCTATGGAGGAGTTAGTGGATTTAAACCACTAACCTTTTGGTTAGCAGCTGAGCTCTTAACCACTGTGCGAGCAGGGCTCCAGGAGTCACAGGGTGAGTTTAATTCCCCAGCAACACTTGAAGTGTTGTTAACCAGGAAAGCTGGATAGAGGCTCAGTGCCCAGAGTTTTTATATGGGGCTGGTCAGGTGGGCACCCTCTGCCCAGAACATGCCAACATTCCAGACTTCAAGAAAGAAAGCAGGCATTTAGCATAAACCACATTATTTCTACAGTTTAGGCAAAGTGAGCCACTCTGGTCAGTTAGGATGGTGGGACCTCCCCAACTCCAAGTTTCTAGACACCACCCAAGGGCCCACCTTGTGAGCAGCCCTTTCAAAGGACAGCAGTCAGGCCTCCTGTTAGCTCTTTGTACAGACGGGATGAGGATGGGGGTGAGGATGGTGGTGGAAGCCTGTAGTGTCACCCGGGGAGGGGTCTGTTACACAGCCTTAGGGCCAGTGCTGGGGGAGCTCTTCTTCCTTCTGACCACAGTGGAGAGGGCGGAAGTGAACTGGGGTTTTGTAGCCAGATCTTGGTTTCAGTATGATAATTGGGATTCCCTTGTTACAAGGTCAGAGAAGGGTAGCAGTACACACTGGAAATGAGTTCAGAGCCTTGCTCATCTGTCTATTCATTCATTGATTGATTCATTCTTTAACACATGGTAATTGAGGCCTGCACTCTGCCAGAACTGTGCCAGGCACTAGCCATACAGCAGTGAGCTGGGCAAAGTCTCTGCCCTCCTGAGACCCACGTTTTAGCGGGAGATAGACAAGGAAAGGGGCAATTACAGTTTATTGTGATGGGGGCCCATCAAGGGCCCGAGGGTACTTAACCTAGGTTTCATGGGTGTCAGAGGCATGAGTCTTGTAATAGACCAACCTGGGTAGGAATCACACCTCCACTGCTTGTTGTTTGTGCAACTTTGGGCAAATTACATAGTCATTTTGTATCTGCGTTTCTTCATCTTGAAAACAAGGAGGATTTATATCCACCTCTCAAGGTTATTGTGACCTACTTCCAAAAACTAGCCAATGAAAACCCTATGGATCATAGAATATTATCTGAGACTTCGACTCACTTACTTTGAATGTGTAGTCAGATGAAACCGATCGCTGGAGAAGGACATCGTGTTTGATAAAGTGGAGGGCCAGTGAAGGCGGGGGAACCCTCCATGAGATGGGCTGACACAAAAGCCACAAATGGACTCAAACATACCAACAATCATGAAGACGGCGTAGGACTGGGCACTGTTTCATTCTGTTATATATAAGTTCACCATGAGTCAGAGCCGACTTAATGACAACTAACAACAGTGCATGTAGAATGCTTATCTCAGTAGCTGGCACAGTGGAAATGTTCACCAAGTAATGGTTTGGTGACACTTAGACAAGGGGAAGGGTATTTTAGCCAGAGGGAATGGCATCTGCTATACCCTCACTTTGCATCGCCTGGTGTCAGAGCAGCGTCCCTGCCTCCCTCCAGGCCTGGGCTCACAGGTATACAGCTGGCTGGCATTCCTGTCATCACAATCTGCTTACCATTCCAAGAACAATACTTGCTCATTGATTTTTCCGACTCTTAAGGGTGGTTTTCCCTCTGCCTGGGCTGTCCTAGCTCCTTTTGTCAGTCTAAGAAATATCTTCTCTTCTTATTAAGACCCGACCCAGGTATCTCCTTTGTGAAGACTTTCCCAAGCCAAGCCCCTCAAGATAGGGTTGCCCACTGTCTCCTTTGTTCCACAGTCACACACATCCCAATTACAGCTTGCGGGGTTGCAGTTACTTGTTGCTCCATGTCTTAGTTACTTACTGCTGCCTTCACACAAAATACCACAAGTGTGTGGCCTTAAAGAACAGGTATTTATTGTCTCATAGTTCAAGAGGCTGGAAGTCCAAATCAGGGCGTTGGCTCTAGGGGAAGTTCCTTCCTTGTTGGTAGCTTGGGAATTCCTTGTTGTTCCTTGGCATCTGTCTTCCCCCTGTGTGTGTCGGTGTCTATTTTGCTCTTTTTATAAGACACTGCTAGGAAGTGATTAAGTTTAGGACCCTCCCTACTCTGCTGTGACCTCATTAACATAACAAAAGAAAACCCTTATTTCCAAACAGGATCATATTTATAGGTACAGGGGTTAGGACTTCTACACTTCTTTTGGGGGACAGATACAATTCAATCCATTACAATGTATGATCCCATTTATATGAAAAATCTAGAATAGGCAAATGCATAGAGACAGAAAAGCAGATCAGAGGCTAGCATGGGTTGCGGGGGATGGGGAGTTACTACTTAAGGGGCACTTCTGTTTGGGATGATGAAGAAGCTTTGGAAATAAATAGTGGTGATGGTTTCACAACATTGTCGATACAGTTAATGCCAAACAGGGATATACTTATAGGCGCAAAAGTTACACAAAAGTTAGTATGTATTTTTTGGGGACACAATTCAATCCATAAGACTCCATCAGTCTGGGTGATTCTTTTTTTTTTTTTTCCTCTTATTTGTGGTGAAAGTTTACACAGCAAATTAGGTTCTCATTTAACAATTTCTGTACATGTTGTTCAGTAACAATGGTTACATTTTTCACAATGTGCCAGCATTCTCATTATTTTCATTCTAGTTGTTCTGTTTCCATTAATCTAGCTTCTCTGTCCCCCGCTTAACTTCTCATCTTTGCCCTGTGGTAAATATTGACTGTTTGGTCTCATATAGATGATTATTTAAAGGAGCACAGTACTCACGGGCAATATTGTTTATTTTATGAGTCAGTCTATTATTTGGCTGAAAAGTGACCTCCAGGAGTGGGTTCAGTTCCAAGTTTAAAAGTTATCCAAGGGTGATAGTCACGGGAGATCCTCTAGTCTTTAACAGTCCAATAAGTCCGGCCTTTTTAAGAACTTGGGTTTATTCTACATTTTTCTCCCACTCTATCCGGGACCATCTATTGTGTCTCTGGTCAGAATGGTTGTTGGTGATAGCCAGGCACCATCTAGTTCTTCTGGTCTCGGGGTAGATGAGGCCATGTGTGAGCTATTGGTCCTGTAGATTAGTTTCTTCTTTGAGTCTTTGGTTTCCTTCTTCATTCTCGTTTGCTCTAGACGAGTACAGACCAATAGTTGTATCTTAGATGGCTGCTTGCAAGCTAAGACCCCCAGTCTAGGTAACTCTTGATACGCTCTGGAGTGATCTGATGTTATTTTTATGTCCAGTGTTGATCAGAATGTTGGATAGGGAACTCCTCTGTGGTTGTCAAGTATGTGAATGAGTGACTGAATGAGTGTTAGTCTTGGGTTGGACTGAAGAACCAAACATGAAATGGACACAGTAACAGCTAAATTGGATTTCTGAACTTAGAGCCGAGTTTACAGTCTAGAGGGAGGGAGAGAGAGAGAACAGGTAAACACAAATACATAATTAGAAACTGAGAACTGACTCAAGGAAAACAGTCTTTTTGACACAGTCAGACAATAAGAAATGGGAGGTCCAACTGTTTATGCCCTGAGCAGTGTAGGATTATCACCAGGTGTGTGGGTGGTGTTAGTAACCAGGAAAGACTCGTCAGGCACCAGGAGTCCTCCAGATGAAGATAAAAGACAGATCAAAGGTTACCAGCACCTCAACTGCCAGAGGGCAGGACCGGGAGGAGCCAGGGGAACTGGGATTTAAGAGGAGGCTTAGGAGGCTGAAGTGGCCCAGCTCAGGGGAGCAAGGCAAACTGGGGTGGAAGAAGCCAGCGTTGATTGAGGAAGTGGCACCCAGTCAGCTGAAGAACCTATCTGAGCTGGATCTAGGACCTGAACCAAAAAATATCTGCTGAGTAAAATAGAATTGTGGCTGTCTTTTATAGAACCCTTTGATGGACCAGGGTCTATGTGTTTTGTGTATATTCATTAAATTTAATCCTTACACAACATTATCAGATAGGTGCTATTATTATCCTCAGTTTACAGATGAGGAAATTGAGGCCCTAGAGAAGGTAAATGATTTGCCCAAAGTCACAGAGCTAGTAAGTATGAAGCTGGGATTCAAACCTAGGCATTCTGGTCTAGAGTACAGCGTGTTAACCATAACATCCTGCAGCCTCATAATTAGAGAGTAAAGCCTAATATTACTGGGTACTTATCATGTTAGCTCCTGAGTGAGGAGAAGCACTAGAGATACAAAGTTGAGTATGATAGCATACCTACCTAGGATGTTACAAAATGCTCAGGGAGACAGGTGGGTAAAAACATAGTATTTTCATTTCAAAGTTGTTTTTTTTTTTTTAAGTCTCCTTTCTTTCACTTAGTATAGTGTTTTCAAGGTTCATCCACACTGTAGCATAGATCAAAGCTTCATTCCTTTTTATAGCTGAATAATATTCTATTGTATGGATATTTCACGTTCTATTTATCCATTCATCAATTGATGGACATTTGGGGTTGTTTCCACCTTTTGGCTATTGTGAATAGTACTGCTATGAACATTTGCGTACAAGTATTTGTTTGAATACCTGTTTCAGTTCTTTCAGGTATATACCTAGGAGCAGAACTGCTGAGTCATATGGTAATTCTATATTCAACTTTTTGAAGAACCGCCAAACTGTTTTTCACAGTGGCTACACCATTTTACATTCCCACCAGCAATGTAAGAGAGTTCCAGTTTCTCCACATCCTTGCCAACACTTGTTTTTCTGATAACAGCCATCCTGGTGGGTGTGAAGTGCTATCTCAGTGTGGTTTTGATTTGCATTTCTCTAATGACTAAAGTTCTGCTGCTATTCATAAGGTTTTCACTGGCTGATTTTTTTTAGAAGTAGATTGCCTTCTTCCTAGTCTGTCTTAGTCTGGAAGCTCAGCTAAAACCTGTCCACCAGGGGTGACCCTGCTGGTATTTGAAATACCGGTGGCAAAGCTTCCAGTATCACAGCAACACACAAGCCACCACAGTACGACAAGCTGACAGACATGTGGTAAAAGAACTGAAGAAAAAATTTAAGCCTGCAGCTGCAGTATTGAAGGATTCTATGGGGAAAATATTAAATGATTCTATGGGGAAAATATTAAATGACACAGGAAACATCAAAAGAAGATGGAAGAAATACACAGAGTCACTGTACTAAAAAGAATTGGTCGATGTTCAGCCATTTCAGGAGGTAGCATATGATCAAGAACCGATGGTACTGAAGAAAGGAGTCCAAGCCGCACTGAAGGGAATGGTGAAAAACAAGGCTCCAGGAATTGACGGAATACCAGTTGAGATGTTTCAGCAAACGGATGCAAAGCTGAAAGCGCTCACTAGTCTATGCCAAGAAATTTGGAAGACAGCCACCTGGCCAACTGACTGGAAGAGATCCATATTTGTACCCGTTCCAAAGAAAGGGTGACCCAACAGAATGCAGAAATTATTGAACAATATCATTAATATCACACACAAGTAAAATTTTTCCGAAGATCATTCAAAAGCGGTTGCAGCAGTCCATCGACCGGGAACTGACAGAAATTCAAGCCAGATTCAGAAGAGGACATGGAACAAGGGATATCATTGCTGATATCAGATGGATCATGACAGAAAGCAGAGAATACCTGAAAGATGTTTACCAGTGTTTTATTGACTATGCGCTTTCCACTATGTGGATCGTAACAAATTATGGATAACATTTTGAAGAATGGGAATTCCAGAACACATAATTGTGCTCATGAGGAACCTGCACTTGGACAAAGAGGCAGTCGTTTGAACAGAACAAGGGGCTACTGTGTGGTTTAAAGTCAGGAAATGTGTGCATCAGGGTTGTCTAATTTCACCATACCTATACAATCTGTATGCTGAACAGATAATTCAAGAAGCTGGACTATATGAAGGAGAACATGGCATCAGGATTGGAGGAAGGCTCATTAACAGTCTGCGTTATGCAGATGACACAACCTTGCTTGCTGAAAGTAAAGAGGACTTGAAGCACTTACTGATGAAGATCAAAGACCACAGCCTTCAGTATGGATTACACTTTAACATAAAGAAAACAAAAATCCTCACAACTGGACCAATAAGCAACATCATGATAAACAGAGAAGAGATTGAAGTTGTCAAGGATTTCATTTTACTTGGATACACAATGCCCATGGAAGCAGCAGTCAAGAAATCAAATGACACATTGCATTGGGCAAATCTGCTGCAAAAGATCTCTTTAAAGTGTTAAAAAGCAAAGATGTCACTTTAAGGACTAAGGTGGGCCTGACCCAAGCCATGGTGTTATCAGTCGCCTCATACGCACATGAAGCAGGGAAAGGCAAGAGGCAGCTAGAGCTGGGGTTGGGGAATGGGTTATGTATATGATGTGAATATATATGTATACATATACACACACATATATAAATAAGTTATTTCATATATATTGGGTTGAGTGGGAGGACAAGGTTAGAATTAGAGATTTGGCAACATTCAGTTGAAGGTAATAGTTTAAACCCAATAGTAGGTGCATTCTGAGGAGGCTAGAGGGAAGGCTAGAAAGGGCTGAGGGGTAAACTAGAAGAGCCACAACCAATCTTTTCTACCTCTTTGGTAATTCTTTTACATCATGTAGTCTGTTTTCTTCCAGTGCTCCAGAGGGTCACCTGAGTAGCAAATATATAAATACGTAATACATAGGAGGATACTGAGGAGTAGAAAATGAAATGACTTGCATAAAGTCATATGGTTTATTTGTAGTGGAGCTAAAAAAAAAAAAATTAAAAATAGCTGTTTCCCTGACTGCTCTACTTTTAATTAAGGCTTTTTCCAGACCACACCCTGTAAAACAGCCTGATTGGGACATTAGTTCATTTCCATTTTTCTACTTCTAATGCACAGTAACAGTTAAAACACACAGTGAAGGATTTCCACTGTTTTTCTCCAGAAGAAATGAAGTAGACATAGCTCAAGGAAACATCAGTCTGATCTTTGCAATTTTATGTTCAGTTTTAATCACCCAGAAAGAGAATTTTGGTATCCTGAGGTAATAGCTTTAAATGGAATATATGGATATGTCTGTGTGTTTTTGTGTGCATATTTTTGAATGTGGCAAGTATATATATGGTGTCCCTGGGTGGTATAAACAATTAATGTGCTTGGCTGCTAACCAAAAGTTTGGAGGTTTGAGTCTACCTAGAAGGACCTTGGAAGAAAGGCCTGGCAATCTACTTCTGAAAAATCAGCCATTTAAGACCTTATGGAGCATAGTTCTACTCTGACACATGTGGGGTTGCCATGAGTTGGCATTGACTTGGCAACAATGGTTTTTTTAAAAAAAAGTACATATATATACATATATGTTTGTGTATGTGTATATATATATATGTATGGAGCCCTGGTGGCATACTGGTTAAGAGCTTGACTGCTAACTAAGAGGTCGGCAGTTCAAATCTACCAGCCACCCCTTTGAAACCCTATGGGGCCTTTCTACTCTGTCCTATAGGGTCGCTATGAGTTGGAACCTAACAACAACATATGTGTATAAGTATACATATATATGTATATATATGGAGCCCTGGTGGAGCAAATAGTTAAGCGCTCAGCTGCTATCTAAAAGGTTGGCAGTTCAAACCCACTCAGACCCACCCAGTGGCTCCACAGCAGAAAAACCTGGATCTGCTTCTGTAAAGATTACAGCCAAGAAAACCCTATGGGGCAATTCTGTTCTGTCACATGGGGTTGCTATGACTTGAAATTGACTCGATAGCACCTAACAACATAAAATATATATGTCTATCTCTCTCTGTCTATATATAAAACAAAACATTTGCCATTTCAGCATTTTTTATATGTACAATTCAGTGACATTTATTACATTCATCATGTTGTACAATCGTCACCATATCCATTTCCAAAATTTTCCATCCCTCTTAACAGAAGCTTAGTGCCCCCCTAAACAATGACTCTCCGTTCCCCCTCCCTCCTGCCCCTGGTAACCACCGATAAACTTTGATTTCTATACATTTGCCTATTTTAGATATTTCATGTAAGTGGGATCATACTATGTTTTGGACCATGTATATTTTTTTTAAAATATATTTTATTGTACTTCAGGTGAAGGCTTACAGAACAAATAGTTTCTCATGAAACAGTAGTACACATGTTGTTTTATGACATTGGTTAACAACCCCACAACATATTAACCCTCTAAATTCTCAACTTTTCTTTTTTTTGGTTAAAATACACATAGCCAAAGATACACCGTTTCAAAAATTTCTACATACACAGTTCAGTGACACTGACTACGCTCTTCCAATTGTGCTGTTATTCTCACTTAAGATGAAGGCTTACAGAACAAAATAGTTTCTCATTTAACAGTTACTACAAATGTTGCCCTATGACAATGGTTAATAATCTCACAACACATCAACAATATCCTTACTCAACCTTGTGTTCCCTATCACTAGCTTCCTTGTTCCCCTCTGCCTTCTGGCTCTTGTCGCTGGACTCCTGTACCTTGTTAGTCTCATTTGGTTTTACAGGGCTGTCCACTCCCAGGCTGAACAGTGAACCTTGGAGGTAACTTCATCACTGAGCTCAAAGGGTGTCTGGGGGCCATACTCTCGGGGTTTCTCCAGTCTCCTTTAGGCCAGTAAATCTGGTCTTTTTTTTGTGAGTTAGAATTATGCTCTACATCCTTCTCCAGCTCTGTCCAGAACCCTCTGTTGTGATCCTGGTCAGAGCAGTCAGTGGTGGTAGCCGGGCACCATCTAGCTGTACTGGACTCAGTCCGGTGGAGGCCTTGGTAGCTGTGGACAATTAGTCCTTCGGACTAATCTTTTCCTTGTATCCTGTTCTCTTCATTCTACCTTGCTCCCCAAGGGATGAGACCAGTGGAGTATCTTAGATGGCTGCTCACAGGCTTTTAAGACCCCAGACACTACTCACCAAGGTAGAATGTAGAGCATTGTCTTTATAAGCTGTGTCATGCCAATTGAGCTAGATGTTCCCCGAGACCGTGGACCATGTATATTTTTTAAAAAATTTGATAAATAAGTGATTTTTAAGCAGACAGTTGTAGTTGTAATTTTTAGCACTCTAAGGAAATTAATCAAATAAATGCGTATTTCTAAAGAATGTCTAGCATTACAAAGAAAATACCGTATAAATACGTATCCGGATGGGATGTTTTGGCTAGATTTGATTCTGTGTTATTGTCCTTATATACCGTTACGCAGGGGTTCACACAAAGATGGCAATTTAAAAAACCAAATAAATAAATAAATTAGAAAGTTGAACAATCAACAATCTCATTTATGGAAGAAAAGTAAATTCTGTGTAATATTTGCTAAGGCAGAATTATTTTCCTAATGAAAGACCCGATTTTAACTTTGCACGAGATCATCATAGATAAGAATCGTTTTGTAAGAGTTGTATGTTAAATGCTTCATAAATTCCAACAGAAAATGAAACGTTCAAACATGCCATTTATAAACTGTGGTGTCACTTTCACTGTAGTAAAACAGCTTCCAGTGGGTAAAAAAATTTAACTTGATTTTTTTTGTTGTTGTTAGCTCAGGCCTCAATTTTTAAATTGGAGAGGGTTGTATAATAATTTTATCACGTAACATTAGAAACACAATTTGTTAGAACAAAGACTGTTGTGTGAGTGTAATTACATCTTCCTGTATGATTTAACTAGGGCTGTATTGGAGCATTTTTTCAGAGGTGGCAGCTGTAGCCAGCCAAGTTCAGACTATAAAAGAATTCCTGTGACTAACTGGTGCTAATTGTTTGCAGAACAACCAGTGGGAGTGTATTCATGAATATTATGGAAATGAAATATTCCAAGACCAACTGATTTATGCCTTGTTTTCTACCACCTTATATTAATTGTATAGTCAGGCAAAGTGAAGTGGGAGTTCTTGGGTTTTTGTTGTTGTTGGAAGGAAATTTAGTGTTCATCTGCTCAGCCCTCTCATTTTACAGATGGGAAAACTGAGGCTTAGGGGAGGAGTTGAAGGGCTATTGAAGTCACTGACCTTCAAATCTTTTTGATCATGCACCCCTACCCGATTTTTAAGCATACCCTACAATATGTACTTATTTGTAAATGATATACCTTAATTTCATTTAAAACATATTTAAGTAAATATTATGGATATTTAAAAACATAAACACCCAAACCAAATTTTTAAAGGATAAGAGAAAAATTCATGAAAATAGACAGTCTAATATTTTCTTTCCACAACCCAAAGATTGTTGGTGTGTGCACCCTGCTTTGGAGACCACTGATTTAAGTCATTCAGCTAAAAAAGAAAGAAAGAAAAAGAAAGAGAGAGAAACTATAAAAGTAAGGTTTGAGATATTGGGGCATGGTTGTTGGGGAGGGGATGGTGCACTTATTCACTGTGAATATATCTAGGTTAATCAGAATCACTACATAATGACTCCTATTTTATTTCCTCCTTATACATGAGTTTGTTTAGACAACAGGCAACATAGCTCCTTTATGATGTCATGGCATATCAAACAGAAAAAAGAAAAAAGCTTGAAGAAGTAGATAACGAAGGTGTATAGGTACAGACTTCTTTGGAGTTACAGAAACTCAACTAAAACTAAATTCAGAAAAGTCAATTTATTAGCTTGTGGAACTGGGAACTCCTGGGATGACAGTAGCCTTAGGCACAGGTGAATCCAGAAGCTCATATGATGTCATCTCATTTCTCTTGGTACCGTTTTTCTCCACTACCATCGAGCCTTCTCTAGGTGGTAGGGAACTTGCTAGCCAACAGCCCTAACTTCCTGTCAGCCCTGCTTATCAGCCCCAATGAAAAGAGGACATTTCTCTGCTAATGCCATGTTTTCATCTCTGGGAAGACTGTTGACCCAGTCTGGGTCGTGTACACCATTTGGATGGCCCACCCTTACCACATGGAAAGGGGTCAAGGAGCACCTCAAAGGCAAGGGGAAAGTCTTAGTGAAAATACATTTTTCACACTAGCAGAGCTCACAACTTGTTGGGCTCTAGAGGTATTTAAAAAGGTATTAAAAAAACAGAGAATCATTTCTTAATAAATTAATTAATGTTTGCTTTGCTATCGATCCAAGCAATGAGTTTATGGCATTTAGAAATGCATCGTACAAAATGACGACTGAAACTCCTTCCTCAGCATCAAAGCGGCCTTTTAGAGAGAGGCATTTGTAGGAGAAACAAATCTGTTTCTGATTTTAGTTCATCCAGAGGCACGCAGGCTTTTTGGACCAATTATTACGAGACCTTGAGGTAAATCACCTCGTGGGCCATTAGTCCTTGAAGGATTAGTGGCTTCAAAGATTTATGTGCGGATTAATTGGGGAGTGTATGTTAGATTGCTGTGTTTAGAACCACGGCCATCCTGCAAATCATTTTCATTCAGTGCTTTATTCAAAATTCTTTAGCTTTGTATAATACTGACTTTGCAGGGAAATCCAAAATAGCCTTTCTATTTAATTATTTAGGCTTGATTTGGCCTCAGCCCTCCTTCACCCTCGCCCTCCCACCGTGGTGTTTAATAGCTCTAGCTAGGGCTGCACAGAGCATCTAAAAGAAAACAGCAGCTTCCAGTACAGCAAAGATTACTTCCGTTGCTTCAGCTGAACAGTGACCGAAAATTTATATGACCTTGGGCTGGGAGACACAAGATGAGGTACAAGAAGTACATGGCTATTCTGGAAGCCGCAGTTGGTATCACCCCACTTAACAAAAGAGAACTTTTACCTGAGAGCCGAAGACACGTGAACCTTTGGCGGCACCCAGGGTAAGCAGAGGAGGCAGGAAGCTTATTGACTGCTGCCAACATGGATATTGTGGGGGGCTTGGGGAGCCCAAATGGAGAAAAGAGTCATCTATCTCTAAAGGGTAATAGATGTTGAGTTCTTCACTGAGAACTTGTTTCTCTTGGTGGATGTGGCCCTCCCAGATGGATTAAAAAATAGTTAGTAATGAAATTCATGGTAGTACTACTCTGAGGAAATTCCTGGTCTCACAGCCAAGAAGATGAACTAGTGGGAGTGTTCTGGAGCATTTAAAGCAGGGCCTCTTTTCATAATCCAGATAGTTTACTTTCTGATTTTGAAAGTTTGTTTTTTTTAAAACATGACCTACAATTGTAGCAATTCTTAAAGATGAATAAAATGTGCCTTATTGTTATTTTTTTCCCTACAGTGCAGATACTTTCTGATTAAAGTGTAGGTGCAGACTGTGTTTCAGGTGAATATTTTTCTTGAAACAACAGTTTTTACTTCACATCTCTTTCTAAAGCCCCACTGATTTACCATGTTGAAGAAGAATTTAGAAGTTCTTTCTGAATGGTTAGCATCCTCAATTCTAACTTTCTTCCCTGAAATCTCTTTTACACATTGAGGGGAAGTTTAATTTTAGGTGCTTGTATGGTAGACAGTACTTTTACTGCTTGAATTTTAATTTTTAAACTGACACACTGGCACTCACCCACAGATCAACTTGAGGTATCTGTGCAGCAAATGATGCTTTCATTTAACAAGTAGAAAGTTACTAGCTTATTTTTGTCATGTAAACAAGATGCATTCATTGTAGAAGATTTGGAAAATACAGAAGAATAAGGGGGAAAACACGCCCATAGTCCCATCCGCTTAAGAACTGCTATAATCATTTAAGTCACTGATCCTCACAGGGGTAGAGGTTGGGAAGGAATTTTACCTCTCAGGGGACATTTGGCAATGTCTGGGGACGTTTTTGGTTTAACTTCGGGGTTGCTACTGGCATCTAGTGAGTAACGGCCAGGGGTGCTGCTAAACATCCAACAATGCACAGGACGGCCCCCCAAAACAAAAAATCATTTGGTCTGAAATTTCAGTGGCGTCACTGTTGAGACACCAGATTTAGGTGGATTTTCTTCCCGTCTGTAAAAGGTACTTTCTATTAGAAATAAATTAGATGTTTTTTGGGGATATTTTAGGGATGCTTTAGAATGGAGTTCTGAGGAAGCGTTACTATTATTATCATTATTTTACTGATATTCTCTTGAAAGTGAGAGAGAGAGAGAGAGAGAGAGAGAGAGAGAGTGTGTGGGGTGGGGTGGAGGGTAGGGACGTATAGTGACTCTGAGAGTATAGATAGGTTGATGATACTGAGGGCTAAGGAAAACATGTTGTAATGACCAAATTGTGACCCTTCAGGTAGCCCCTAGAGACTGGTCATACTGTAGTTTGGATCTTTGTCTCAGAATGACAGATGTTTCGAGCTGGGAGGACTTTTTGTCAGGGATGGTATACAGCTTTCATGCTGTTGTTGTTAGGTGCCATCTAGTTGATTTTGACTCATAGCGACCCCATGTGACAGAGTAGAACTGCCCCATAGGGTTTTCTAGGCTGTAATCTTCATGGGAGCAGATCACTAGGTCTTTCTCCCATGGAGCTGCTGGATGGGTTTGAACCGCCAACCTTTAGGTTAGCAGCTGAGGGCTTAACCATTTCACATGGCATGCCAAAGCCAGTTGGTGGGTGGGTTCCTTGGAGAGTTGTGATAGGGAGGACCCAAAGGCTAAGTCTGGGCTTAACAGGAAAGGAATATTGCAGTTGATTAGGTATGTTTGTTCTGGACATATAACTGGGGAGCTGGAACACGTGGTCTATGCATTTGCCATTCCTGAATTCTAGTCTTTGAATTTTACGAACAGGGAACTCAGCCTTGTTTGAGTCATTATGATCTGAGTTTGGCCCTCAGACAGAAACTGGATGTTCTTTGTTTCTGGCTTAGGATCACTCATGAGGGGATTCACCCTAAATCAGGACTTTGAACTGGTTCGTTCCGGTTCCAACCCCTGCCGAGAATTTGAATTTCCTCCCCAGATATACTGAATCAGAATCTACATTTAAACAAGATCCCTGGGTGATTCTTATGTATAATTTCCTGGAAACTTGTTAGAAATGCAAATTCTCAGCAGAGGTTCAGACCTGAACCGGTTCGAAGACCTGCCCTAAACAAACTCACAGATTCACATGTGTAAAGCAGATTGTCAGATAGATAATTTCTCTTGTGAGATAACCTTTTCCAGTGATTGCAATGAGTAAGTACCTTAAGCAGGAGCATCTCTGCCACTCCTCCTTTCCCCAAATCAAGACAAACAGAAGTCAAATTATTCATTAGGACCAAAATCCACTGTTATCAAGTTCATTCTGACCCATAGTGACCCTATAGGACAGAGTAGAACCGCCCCATAGGGTTTCCAAGACTGTAAATCTTTACGGGAGCAGACTGCCACATCTATCTCCTGTGGAGCAGCTGGTGGGTTGGAACCACCGACCTCTTGGTTAGCAGTCCAGCATTTAACCACTCTTCTACCAGGGCTCCTTCATTCATTAGGAAGTGATTCTTAAATAAGGGAAGTTGAAGTTTCCTTTTTTTTTTTTGGAGAGAACTTTCCCTTAATCCTGATGACATAGCACTGTACCACGGGCCAAGATCTTCCTTGTATCTCTAATACTCTGAGTTCTTTGACTACACACAGACAAAACATTGCTTCTCTGATCCCATTTTTTTATCTGCTGACCACCTTGTCACCTGACATGCCTTCTTTTAGACATATTAGTGTCCCTCTCTAAGCTTACAGTAAACTCTCCTTTCTGGATATCCTCAGAGGGGTGACCTTCTACCAAGATGTGCTGATTTAATTAATTAGTTCTAAATCTTACAGAGGCAACTTCATGCCTTATCTCTCAAAATTTAATGTGCATATGAGTCACCCTGTTAAAATGCAGATTCTGATTCTGTAGGCTATGGTGGGACCTGAGAGTCTGCATTTCTAATAGGTTCCCAGGTGGTGCTGTAGGCCCAGAGGATGTTCGATGGTCCAGATGATTTTGATGGTTCAGTCCATGAACCACACTTTGAATAGCAAATGCCTAGAAAAGAGCCTACCATCAGATCCTACTTGCTGGCTCTTGAGTTGACACTTTTCTGGGCTTCATGATGGCTTTTACTCCTCTGTCCCTACACTCAGAGCACTTGTTAGAGACCTCAGTGGTAAGAAGGTGGGTTATGGCCTGTGTTTCTGTGGAGGAAAGTCTGCCCATCTGTCCACGAGCATTACTGCCAGAGGTTTCCGTAGGGTTGAGTGGCTAAATCGTGACGTCGATTTTTCTTCTGAGAAGTCTTGTCTTTTTCATTCTTTTCAAGAAGTATTACAGTCACTACAACACACATGTGGTACTGCATAGCTTTCAGGAGCAGCTGCTTCTGCATTTCAAAATATTCAGAAGTCAGGTTATAATTTTATATTCAGAATCTTAGGGAATTCCTTCAGCTCCCCACCCTCCCCACCCCCGACCCCGCCACCAACTTGTGGTAATTTTTTTCTTGCTGTCTGCAAACAGGGCTGTGCTTAGGCTTCTAGTCAGCAAAGTGCACAGTCACATCATGGACCAAAACGACCAGCTAGACAGCGTCTCAGTTGACTGACTGTTGTAAGTTCAGTGAAGACTGGATGACTTATACATGTGCATAATGACCTCGCTGCCCAGCACATGGTAGGTGCTGACTGTTTACCAGTGCTTACTCAGTTTTAGTACAGCCACAAATGAAGACAAAAAAAAAAAAAAAAAAAAAAAGGTTGGGTGGGGCGGGAATTGATACCCAGACACAAAACTACTGAGTCACCTGTGGATTTTCCTTTTACAGTTTTCAGCTCTGACTCATGTTACCTGAAAACAATTTTACATACCTGTCAATACTATTGAAAGCCAAGAATGTATTTCAGTTCCTTCTGCCAAGTGTTTTTTAAATTTAGAGGTGGCCCTTGTCAATACTATCATCTGTCTGTCACTTTGTCATACTGTGGTGGCTAGTGTGTTGCTGTGATACTGGAAGCTATGCTGCCAGTATTTCAAATACCAGCAGGGCTACCTGTGGTAGACAGGTTTCAGTGGAGCTTCCAGACTAAGGCAAACTAGGAAGAAAGGCCTGGCACTCTACCTCTAAAAATTAGCCAATGAAAACCCTAACAGATCACAAGAGAATACTGTTTGATACAGTGCTAGAAGATGAGCCCTCTGAGTTGAAAGGCACTCAGCTACACAGTGGCCACAATGGACATAACAATGATTGTGAAGATGGCGCAGGACCAAACAACATTTTGTTCTGTTGTACATGGGGTTGCCATGAGCTGGAGCAGACTTGACAGTGACTTAATCAACCAGTTGCTCTCGAATTAGCTCTGACTCATGGCGACCCCATGTGTGTCAAAGGAGGACTGTGCTCCAAGGTTTTCAATAGCTGGTTTTTCAGAAGTAGATCACCAGGCCATTCTTCTGAGGTGCTTCTGCGTGGGCTTGAACCACCAGCCTTTCAGTTAGCAGCTGAATGCATTAACCAATGGCAACTAACAACAACAAAAAGCTAGTCAATAATGTGTTTTATTTAGAAATGGCTGATTGTTATTGGGGGTTCCTTTGTAAGTCAAAGCCCTCAGGAATATTATAGAAGGAAGTTAAAACCACGATATCTTAGAAACGCAGAAAATTGATTTAATTTATAAAGCAAGCTCTTTCAACAAAAGAAAAAAAGCTCTATTTGGAGCCAATACCTGTAGAAAAATTTCATATTCAGGCCAAAAGCATAACCCAGCCCATCTTGATTTGCTAGCCATTTATTTATCTTTGGAAGTAATAATAGAAACCATGTATGGCCTGGGCTCTAATCCTGCTGCTTGCTTTGTATGATGTCCAGATGGCCTTGCTATAGCCTATGCCTACATTTCCTGCTGATCCCTGGAAAAGGGAAATGTGCCCCCTGCCTGTACAAATAACATCAGCACTATTTTTTATTTCTATTTCATTGTGTAGGGAGTGATAAATGCATATGCCACAATATCACGTTGTCTAACAAACAGAAGAGTGTGTCCAGAACTGGTGAGGAGCAACATTCTTCCTCCCACTGAAAGTTTGCCCTCTGACCGCCTGGTGTAAAGCTGCCAGGGCCCAGGCACGACCCAGAAGTCCTAGCTTGCCTCCTGGTGGTGTTTGAAAGGCGTATGCACGATAGTAAAAATGTGCAAAGGGGCTATTTCATGTTTCTTTTTTTTTTTTTTTTTCTGCGTGGGTATCTTAGTTTCCCAGGGCTGCCATAACAAGATACCACAGAATGGGTGGCTTTAAAGAACAGAAATACGTTTTCTCACTGTTCTGGAGGCTAATAGTCCAAATCAGGGTCTCAGCTCTATTGATTCCTTCTGTGGGCCTCTCTCCCAGTGTGTGGTCACTGCCTGTGATTGTTGGTGTTCCTTTACTGCTTATAGATGCATCTGCCCCCATGGTTACATGGTGTCTTCTCCCTGTGTGTGTTTCTGTGTCTGCACTCTTCCTTGCTAAGACATTACTCAGAAGGGATTAGGTTTAGGGCCAATCACACTCCGGTATGACCTCATTAACATAACAAAAGAAAACCCCTATTTCCAAACAGGATCATATCCACAGGTTACAGGGGTTAGGCCTTCAACATATATTTTTTGGGGACACAATTCAGTCCTTGTTTTTTGTTGTCGAGTCGATTCCGACTCATGGCAACCCCACATGTGTCAGAGTAGAACTGTGCTCCATAGCTTTTTCAGTGGTTGATATAAGCAGATTGCTAGGCCTTTATTCCGAGGCTCCTTAACAGGGAGTAAAAAGAAAAAGTGTCTGCCATTGTTTCTGACTGGGGGCAACCCACAAATATAATTATAAAAACAAGCCATTATTTTAACAGCTGTAAAAAATGAATTCCCTTTTAGTCTCTTAAAATGTTTTCTTTATTGTATACTGTAAAATGATAAATTTTATGTTACATGTACTTTACCACAATTAAAAAAAAAGTTTTCTCTAGCTATTTTCTCACCTGCTGATTATTATTTTTTTAAATAATATTTTACGGTGTTTTTGGTGAAAGTTTACGCAGCAGATTAGGTTCCCATTCAACAACTTCTACACAGATTGTTCAGTGACATTGGTTACATTCTTCACAATGCATGAACGTTCTCATTATTTCCATTCTGGTTGTTCCATTTCCAGTAATCTAGTTTCCCTGCCCCCTTACATTCTTATCTTTATCTTAAAGTAATTGTTGACCATTTGGTCTCATATAGATGATTTTTTAATAAAGCGTAGTACTCAGGGGTGATATTCTTTATTTTGTGAGCTAATCTGTTATTTAGCTAAAAGGTGATCTCAGGGGCTAGTTTTGGTTCCAGGTTTAAAGAGTATCTCAGGGCAATAGTCTCAGGGAGTCCTCTAGTCTCAACCAGTCTGATTAGTCTGTGCTGAGTATTTTTTAAACCTGAATGGTGAATTCTTAATAAGAACTGTTCCTCAGGATGACCCTCAGGTGGATTGATGATGCCAAATTTTTACATAGTTTTCTCCATTTTTTAAAGATTAAAAACATTAGGTGTGGCGATTCCATTCTTAGGTATCTACCCAAGAGAAATGGAAACATAGGTCTGTGCAAAAACTTATGTAGGAATGCGCAGAGCTGCTTTATTCATAATTGCCACAAAATGGAAACAAGCCAAATGTCCATTAAGTGATGAATGGATAAATAAAATACAGTGTATCCATATATTGGGATATTATTCAGCCACAAAAAGAAATTAAGTACTGGTAACTGATATATGGTATAACACGGATGAACCTTGAAAACATTATGTGAAAGAATCTTTTGTGTCTTCAAAACGGCACATATACATGATTCCATTTCTATGAAATATCCAGAATAGACAGATCTGTAGAGACAGAAAAGGAGCCCTGGTGGCACAGTGGTTAAACGCTGGCTACTAACCAAAAGGTCAGTGGTTGGCACCCACCAGAGAAAAAGATGTGGCAGTGGGCTTCCATAAAGATTACAGCCTTAGAAACCTTATGGCGCAGTTCTACTTGGTCTTGTAGGGTCACTATGAGTCGGAAATGACTCCACAGCAACTGGTTTAGTTCTTTTTTAAATAGAGACAGAGAAAGTAGATTAGTGGTTGCCTAATGGGGTGGGGGCTGGGGGTGATGGCTAAGGGGTGCAGAGGTTCTTTTTGGGCTCACGAAAATGTTCTAAAATTGATTGTGGTGATGGTCACACAACTCTGGATATATGAAAAGCCATACTATAAATAGATGAACTGTATGCTGTATGAACTTCAGTGCATTTCCTAAGATTCTACCATGCTAGAAATGACCATATTGGGTCTTAACAATGCTGTCTTTTTCAGGGTGCGGAGCACTGCCTTATTATCATCTCCTTGTGAGTGGGACTGGCACCCTAACCACACCTCCACGTACGAGTTCTGCCTGAGACAAAGACCTGTTCTGGTGGACAGCCTGCCTCACCAGGTACTTGCTTATTTGTCTCTCCTTAGCCTAGTTACTAACTTTTCTCCACAAAAAATTTAATGTACATTATTTCACATCCTAGAGGTAATTGATGCCACCAGTTTCGATGTTGTTGATATCAAAATATATCCAATACCGAGTAAATTGTTCACTAGCAAGTGAAATTTAATTGAAATATATCTTTTACTGAAGAACACAAACATCTGCAATTATGATCTACCTTGATAGATGCAACTTTTCCATGGTTGGTTGAATGCTCATTGAGGACCTGCCTGGGTATAGCATACCCTCCTGTGGTCCAGAGTAAATGCTAAATGCCTACCTGGTAGGAGGTACAACATAATACTTCGGTGCCTGAAGCTGGAGGTTATTCTGGTACCTCAAGTTTCTTCATTATCGTTGTGGTAGTAGAATTTTATGAAAGTGGTAATCACTTTGCTAAAAATATAAAAAAAATCAATCATGCTGGCTTCTAGAGCTTAATTAATTATGTACTAGCTTTTAGCAAAAGAGCTAAAAGTGAGTATTATCTATTTACGGATTCAGTTTTAAGTATGAATTAAGTGAGATTTAAAAGGTACTAAAGTTTATTTTAACAGATGCAGGAATGCATTTGTTCTTAGTTACACTTTAACCCCTGATTACAAGCCAGTCCATGGCTGACTGGAATGGGGGTGGAATTTTTTTTCATGTGCTCGTTTTATAATTCCAGTCTGTTTAAGCTCTCCCTCGGCCCGAATCCAGCTACAAATGAGAGTTGAAGTTGAGTGGAGTGTGAGTAGCACACCCCAGAATGGTAGAAAGTGTTCAAATCCCAGTGCCTCCTACTTGTGTGACGTTGAGCATGTGCCTTAATGTTTCTGAGCCTCAGTTTCTTCATTTTTGAAATGGGAATGGTATCATGAATTTAAATGAGCTCGTGTATAGCAAGCACCTGGCACATGTGGAGGCATTTCTCCAAGGCGTGGTCTTTTCAGTCACCGCATATGCATGTGAAAGCTGGATAATGAAAAAAGAAGACTGAAGAAGAATTGATGCAGCTGAATTATGGTTTTGGCGAAGAATACTGAATATACCATGGACTGCCAGAAGAGCAAACAAATCAGTCTTAGAAGAAACACAACTAGAATGCTCCTTAGAAGCAAGGATGGCGTTTAAGTTCGTCCTGCTTGCTTTGGACACATCATCAGGAAAGACCAGTCGCTAGAAACAGACATTATGTCTGGTAAAGTAGAGGATCGGTGAAAACAAGGGAAACGCTCAGTGAGATGGACTGACACAATAGCTTCTACAATGGGGTTAAACCTAACAATGATCATGGAGATGGCGTAGGACCAGGCAGCATTTCCTTCTGTTATCCATAAGGTCTCCATGAAGTAGAGCTGACTCAGTGGCACCCAACAACAATAAGTTGTCCAAATGGGGACACTTGAGTGGAGAAGCCCTTACATTCCACTGAACTGATAGGGCTTGCAGTGGGTTTTGTTCACTGAGATGTTCTCTCCAGAAGGGATATTCCTGATATTAGCTTTCTAGGTAGGATCTGTTGATTTAGTCAAATGAACAGGAGGGGCAGTGTGGAGTATGGCAAAGGGGATTGGAGCTAGCATTGTCTGTTGGAGGGAAGGCCCTTTCTGACTCAGGCCAGCCTCTCCCTTGTATGAGTCCCTGCACTACTGACCACACACCCTTCTGACCGCAGTTGGGTTTCCTGTCAGCACTTTACCTCAGAGCTCTTTCCTGTGTAAACACTTAAGCTTGAGTTTCTGGGGTGAATTAGCTTCAGGGGATCTTGGGTGGCAAGGGTTTTTCCCAGGGCATCCCACATGGCCCTAGTTTCACATCCAGCAAACATTTATCAAGGACCTTTCATGTGCCAGGTACAGGGCATGGTGCTTTCACACATGCTGTTTATCCTCACAACAACCCTGAGAGGAAGGCATTTCCTCTTGCAAAGAAGGAAATTGAGATTCAAAGGTTTTAAATGATTTCCCCACCATTGCATAGCCCCTGATTTCCACATTCAGTGCATTTTTCACAGCTGATTTCTGTACTAACTGAACAGAGCTTGAACACTTGACTCCTAAATTGAGAATAATAGGTTTTTCTTAAGGGCCAATTCTGTTAAATTGATAGTGGCTGGCTGGAGTTAATTTAAGGATTCCTAGGTGATGTCCTATGAATTGGAATCGACTCAATGGCAACGGGTTTGTTTTGGTTTTTAGGTGCTGTCCAGGAGCCCTGGTGGTGCAGTGGTTAAGGGCTCGAACCAACCAGCTGTTCCGCAGGAGAAAGATGTGGTAGTCTGCTTCAGTTAAGATTTACAGCCTTAGAAATCCTATAGGGCAGTTCTACTCTGTCCTACAGGGTCACTGTGAGTCAGAATTCAGCTCGATGGCCGTGGATTGGGTTGGTTGGGTTAGGTGGTATCCAATTTGTTGAGCAAGAATGTTGTGATCGACAAGCAATGTCTGGTATGGTATGGGTGGAGGAGTGAGCCTAACGTTAACCTGAGTTTTATGACCATCAGCCTGTACCTGTTCTGCCCTCCT
This sequence comes from Dugong dugon, assembly GCA_030035585.1. NCBI lineage: Eukaryota > Metazoa > Chordata > Mammalia > Sirenia > Dugongidae > Dugong > Dugong dugon. The sequence goes on from CM057471.1 coordinate 78,026,809, forward strand.
TACCATCTTGGTGTCTCCTCTGAAGAGCACTGTTTGCCTGGGGCTTGTTTTCTTGCTACTTTAAGGTGATTTGGCAAAATCATCTTTGCCTGTGTACCTTCAGGAAGGATGCCAAGAGTTAGGGGAGAGCTTCACTTTCTAGATATGTGTTTGCATTATCAGGCAATTTAGATAAAGTTATCATTGACTCACCCCCTAATATGGGCTTAGAAAAGTGAGTTGAACGTGACAGCTTGAAACTTTTACTCCTGTGCACCTGGGAACCTGTCTGCAGTTCCCCCTTCCTGAGGGGCTCTTCAGTATATGGGGATACTCATAGAGGTCACACCAGCAGCCTTACCTCCTTAATACTAGCATTGGACAGACCCAGAGCCAAACCAAAAACCTGTTGCTGTTGATTCCAACTTACAGTGACCCTGTGGGACAGAGTTGAACTGCCCCATAAAGTTTCCAAGGAGCAACTGGTAGATTCAAACTGCTGACCTTTTGGTTAGCAGTTGCAGCTCTTAACCACTGCACCACCAGGGCTCCCAGACCCAGAGCAGTGGTTCTCAAACTTGAGCCACATCAGAATCAGTGGAGGGCTTGTTAAAACACATATTCCTTCTGTTTCAGTCAGTCTGGGATGAGGTCTGAGAATCTACATCTCTAACAAGTTCCCAGGTGATGCTGATGCTGCTAGTCCCAGGATCACACTTTGAGAACCACTAGCCGGGAGAGGGAAGAGCTGTGGTGGCTCAGTGGTTGAGTGGTTGGCTGCTAACTAAAAGTTGGTAGTTCGAACCCACTAGCTGCTCTTTGGGAGAAAGATATGGCAGTCTGCTTCTGTAAAGATTACAGCCTTAGAAACTCTATGGGACCTTTCTGCTCTGCCCTACAGGGTTGCTATGAATCAGCACTGACTCCACGGCAACAGGTTTGGTTTGGTTTTGATTTAATCTGGAGAGTCCACCATCCATCTGCCAGTTTGTTGTACTGTGGTGGCCTGCATGTTGCTGTGATGCTGGAAGCTATGCCACTAGTATTTCAAATATTAGCAGGGTCACCCATAGTGGACAGGTTTCAGTGGAGCTTCTAGACCAAGACAGACTTGGAAGAAAGGCCTGGCGATCTACTTCTGAAAATTAGCCAGTGAAAAGCCCATGGATCACAAGAGAATATTGTCCAATACAGTGCTAGAAGAGAAGCCCTCGAGGCTGGAAGGCACTCAAAATACACAGTGGCCGCCAACAATGGACTTGAGTATACCAACAATCGTGCAGGTGGCACAGGACGGAGCAACGTTTTGTTCTCTTTTACATGGTGTCGCCCTGAGTCAGAGCCGACTGGATGGCAACTAACAACATTAACAACAACCTGGAGAGTGCTTTTAGGAGCTGCTTTAGAGCATGGGCTTGTTTACTGATGGTGTATGTGCAGCCAGTTTCCCTGCCTGTGGTTAAGGGATTCTTTTCTCAGACATTTAATGAGCACCTCATACAGCACTGCCTGAGGGAAATTTAGAGGAAGATAAAGGCTCTTCCTTGGGGGACCTTGGAGTCTAATTGGGAATCAGTAATTGCATTGCTGTATGAAAGAGCTATTCTTACCTCCTTACTGTGGGCAGGAACAGTCAGGGGAGACCTCCTGGAGGAGGTGGTATTTCAGAGGAAACCTGAGGATGAAGAGGAGTTAGCCAGGTGTGTGAAAGAGGGAAAAGAAACTTAGGAAGTGGAAACTGCACGTCAAAGGACCTGGAGCTGCTGCAGTAGGCTAGAAGAAAAGTTACCTTGTTTGTCCGGAGAATTCTGACATATTGTGATTCCTGAAGTGAGGTATCAACATGTAATACTAATGATGAAAGCTGTAGTTTATTTGAATGCTTATTGTTCAGCAGGGACTGTGCTAAACTCTTGACCTGCATTGTCTTGCTTAATTCTCATACCCACCCTTTGAGATGCAGAGGAAGAAACAAAGGTTAGAGAGTTTAGGTAAGCTGCCCAAGTCACACGGCTATTAGGTCAACCACACAGACTTGCCATTTTTGTAGGTCAAATACAGTTAAACAGTGGCAACATATTCATAAGGTTCAACCTGAAAAGTGGCAGGACTGGGGCTTGTTGAGATCCAGGTCTGTCTGACTTCATAGCTATGCTTTTTCTCCAGTGTTGTACTAGCTTCTAGCATTTTCTTTGCTTCTGCCCGATTTCCTCATGGTTCAGCCAGAAAAGCACTGGTGTGGAGGTTAGGGTGACGAGCCATTAGTCTGCTAGTTTCTGGTTCTTGAGTTTCTGGACTAGATACTCTTATATTTCAGTTTTCTGTCTGTTTTAAGGAGTCCCTGGGTGGTTCAAATGGTTAATGCGTTCAGCTGCTAACCAAAAGGTTGAAGGGTCAAGTCAACTCAGAGGCACCTTGGAAGAAAGGCCTGGCAGTCTGCTTCCAAAAAATTAGCCATTGAAAATCCTGTGGAGCGCAGTTCTACTCTGACACACGGGGTTGCCATGAGTCAGGGTCGACTCTATAGCAGCTAGTTTTATCTATTTTAAGGAGGCTGTTGGGAAATCAGTAGAGTATACGAAACACTTAAAATTCATAAAAGAAAAAGGCTACATTTTTCAAGATGATGATACTTATTTTGCTATTAAAATGTTGGAATACCTATAAAGACACAGGTTATTTGAGTGTAAATTTGAGTATAATTTCCCTCCCAAATCAGCCTAAATGTTTATAAACAATTGTTGGCCTTTACACTTGTGTTACAAATACATTTACTTAGAATTGTGTCAACATACAGGGATTCAAGCAACTTAACTATTGTCTAGCCATGGATCTTTCAGACAAGTAATTTTGTCAGTACCCACACAATAATTCCATATTTTCCTCTTTTAACACTGAAAATGAAAGTCAGAACAGCCCTTCAAATACTTATCTATGAAGAGTTGTCATTTTAGCAATTCAAAGTTTCAAGAGGGAGAAAAACAAAAATTAGAGGAGTTTCTTCTTATTTACTCTCTGATGCTTTCAATATAGTCAAACATGTTTCCCAAACAAAAAGTAGAGTGGATGGTTTACTCATGGAATCAACAAGACAAACTATTGGCCATCTAGTCTATCTGTGAAAATCTGAGATGTCTGGATAGATTAAGTATAGTGCATAGATGAGTAATACTCAAGGTAGGTTATTTGGTGCAGTGACAAAGAGTTTTTGAAACATAAATTTAATTATACTCCTGCATGTTTAAAAGAATACAAGCTTTGGTGAGTAGCATCTAGGGTCTTAAAAGCTTACGAATGGCCATCTAAGATACATCTATTGGGCCCATCCCATCCGGAGCAAAGGAGAATGAAGAAAACTAAAGACACAAGGAAAATATTAGTCTCAAAGACTAATGGACCACAACTACCACAGCCTCCACCAGCCTGAGCCCAGGACTAGATGGTGCTGCCACCTCTGACCACTCTGACAGGGATCACAATAGAGGGTTCCAGACAGAGTGGAAGAAAAAATGTAGACCAAAATTAAAATTCACAAAAAAAGACCAGAATTACTAGTTTGACAGAGACTAGAGGAGCCCCCGAGACTTTGGCCCCTGGACACTCTGCTAACTCAGAACTGAAGCCACTCCTGAAGTCCACCTTTCAGCCAAAGATTAGACAGGCCTGTAAAACAAACAGTAACACACGTGAGGAACGTGCTTCTTAGTTCAATCAAGTATGCAAGACCAAGTAGGCAACACCTGCCCAAAAGCAAAGACAAGAAGGCAGGAAGGAACAGGAAAAGGGGACAATGGACACGGGGAACCTGGGATGGAAAGGGGGAGAGTGCTAACATATTGTGCGGATTACAGCCAATGTCACAAAACAATTTGTGTATAAATTTTTGAATGAGAAACTAGTTTGCATTGTAAACTTTCACCTAAAGCACAATAAAATTTAAAAGAAAAAAATAATCCAGGACCTGAAAATTGAAAAATGACGGGGGGCTTGCAGAGCCTGGTGGCACAGTGGTTAAGAGCTTGGTTGCTAACTAAAAGGTTGACAGTTCAAATCCACCAGCTGCTCCTTGGAAACCCTATGGGGCAGTTCTACTCTGTCCTGTAGGGTTGCTATGAGTCAGAATCGACTCAACGACAACAGGTTTGGGGTTTTTAGGGAATTGCAAGCCCAGAGCCCTGTCTTTCTCTCACTTTTAGAGTCAAATTTCTTAAAAGGGTTCTCTGTGATTGTTTATCTCTTCCTCACTACCACCTGCCCTTCTCTGCAGCACTTCCTCCTCCACCCATTCCAGCCAAAGGAGCAGTCACTTAGGGATCCAGGAACTGGTTTCAGGTATCCTATGAGTTAGGCACTTTGGTGGTTCAGTGATAGAATTCTCACCTTCCAAGCTGGAGATTCAGGTTCAACTCTTTGGCCAGTACACCTCACGTGCAGCCACCACTGTCTGTCAGTGTTGCTGTGATGCCGAACAGGTTTCAGTGGAGCTTCCAGACTAAGATAGGCTAGGAAGAAAGGCCTGGAGATCTACTTCTGAAAATCAGCCAATGAAAACCGTATAGATTACAATGTTCAGATCTGCAGCCTATGGTGGGGATGGAGCAGGACTGGGCACATTGTGCATGGGGTCCCCATGAATTGGGGGCCAACTTGTGCACAGGTAACAACAACAACATACTAATTTCAAAATCTTTAAAAAGAAGCATTTGTTCAGCAAATTATGGTATATTCATACAAATGGAATATTACATAACTACAGAAATGATGATATAAATGTATATTGCTATGAAAAGATAAGCCATATTCTTATGTGGGAATTACTGTTGCTGGGGGCTGTTGTATCGATTCTGACTCATAGCGACTCCATGTGACAGAATAGAATTGCCCCATAGGGTTTTCTTGGCTGTAGTCTTTACGGAAGCAGATCGCCAGTTTTTTCTCCTGTGGAGCCACTGGGTGAGTTCTAAAACTCCAGCCTTTCCATTAGCAGCCAACCGCTTAACGGCTGTGTTGCAAAAGATCAGGTCTTCTATAACCCCAGATTCCTGGTGGCGAAGTGGTTAAGAGCTTGGCTACTAACCAGAAGGTCGGCAGTTTGAATCCACCTAACTGCTCCTTGGAAACCCTATGGGGCAGTTCTATTCTGTCCTGTAGGGTTGCTATGAGTCGGAATCAACTCGATGGCAATGGGTATGATTTGGTTTTTTGGCTTAGTATAACCCCAGGTGTATACAGTTGTATCTTGCCTGCTTATCTGTGCATAGAAACACTTGGAAGGATGCTCATCCAATTACTGACAACAAATGGCTCTGGATGGTGACATTTCAATTTCATTTACTTCTTTTTTGTGATCTACTCTGTGGTTGTGTAAATAAACAGCTATCGTTTTTATAAAAATAACTGAAACTCAAATGTATATACATGTGTGGGTATATACACACATATATGTCAATAAACATAGCAAAAAGAATCCTAAGACCAGAACTTTGCTTTTGTAAACCAAAGACAACATTTTGCAAATGGGGAATTATTATTTTTTGACCTACAAAATGTTCTACCTGCCTTCAAAATTGTCATCTTTCTGCGTTGTATTAGAGGATTGTAACAATGCCGATCTAGTAGAATTTCCCAAACCTCCTTTATGGTGAGAATCACCTGGGGGTGCATGCTAAAAACATAAACTCCCCAGACCCCTTCTCAGACCCACTGAATCAGAATCTCCTGGGAGGGACCTGGGATGCTCAGTTGTTAACAAGTGCCCCAGGTGATTTTCATGATCAGAGAAATTGAGGACGCTGTCCCATAGAACTATAAGCGTTATGAGCCACATTTTCAATTTTTATTGAAAGTCTGCTGAAAGTGCCCTTTCCAAGTCCAGCTTCCTTTGTTTTAAGAGGCCTGAGCTATGGGGAGCGTCTAGCTCAGTTGGCATAACATAGTTTATAAAGAAAATGTCCTACATTCTACTTTGGTGAGTAATGTCTGGGGTCTTAAAAGCTTCTGAGCAGCCATCTGAGATACTCCACTGGTCTCACCCCATCTGGAGCAAGGGAGAATGAAGAAAACCAAAGACACAAGGGAACGATTAGTCCAAATGACTAATGGATCACAATTACCCCAGCCTCCACCAGACTGAGTCCAGCACAACTAGATGCTGCCTGGCTACTACCACCGACTGCTTTGACAGGGATCACAATAGAGGGCTCCAGACAGAGCTGGAGAAAAATGTAGAACAAAATTCTAACTCACCAAAAAATAAAAAAGACCAGACTTACTGGTCTGACAGAGACTGGAGAAACCCTGAAACTATGGCCTCCAGACGCCCTTATAGCTCAGTAATGAAATCACTCCTGAGGTTCACTCTTCAGCCAAAGATTAGACAGGCCCATAAAACAAAATGAGACTAAATGGGCACCCCAGCCCAGATGCAAGGATGAGAAGGCAGGAGGGAGCAGGAAAGCTGGTAATGGGAACCCAAGGTGGAGAGGGGGAGAGTGTTGACATGTCATGGGGTTGGCAACCAATGTCACAAAACAATATGTGTACTAATTGTTTAATGAGAAGCTAGTTTGTTCTGTAAACCTTCATCTAAAGTACAATAAAAAATAAAAATAAATAGTAGTTACACACACACACACACACAAGAGACCCGAGCTGAAATGCATGGCTGCCTCTGGAACAGTTTCTGTCGGCAGCTTTTCTCTAAGGCTCTTTCAGATCTGAACATTCTTTGAGAATCTAGGAGACTCTTCAGCAGTAATCTGTGTTGATCAGGGATACTGAATTCTTACGGATAGAGAATTCTGGTGATAATTCTTTTTAAGTGATTCAGGCATTGCCAGAGGCTCTCCAGTTTCCCTGGAGTACTGTGTATCTCATGAGGGCAGTCCCTTGGGCCTCCCTTACCTTAGATTCCCTCCCTTACTAGTGACGTCAGGGCATTTTTTTTTTCTTTTTAATTGTAGTAAAAACACACAACAAAATATTTGCCAATTATGCTAAGTGAAATAAGTCAATCACAAAAGGACAAATATCGTATAAGACCTCTACTCTAAAAACTCATGAAAACGTTAACACACAAAACGTAAAAATCTTTTTTGGTTACAAGGGATGTGAGGGGTAGGGGGAAATACTAAAGAGACAATAGGTAAGTGGTAACTTCGGTGAAGGGTAAGACAGTACACAGTACTGGGGAAGCCAGTACAACTTGTCCAAGGAAAGGTCATGGAAGCTCCATAGACACATCCAAACTCCCTGAGGGACTGAATGGCTTGGGTGGAGGGCTGTGGGAACCATGGTCTGGGGGAACATCCAGCTCAGCCGGCGTAACACAGTTTATGAAGACGACATTATGCATTCTACCTTAGTAAGTAGCATGTGGGGTCTTAAGAGCCAGTAGCAGCCATCCGAGGTACTCCACTGGTCTCACCCTTCTGGGAGCAAGGGAGAATGAAGAGAACAGGATACATGGAAAAGATTAGTCCAAAGGACTAATGGACCACAGCTACCAAGGCCTCCACCAGACTGAGTCCAGTACAGCTAGATGGTGCCCGGCTACCACCACTGACTGCTCTGACAGGGATCACAACAGAGAGTTCTGGACAGAGCTGGAGAAGGACGTAGAACAAAATTCTAACATACACAAAAAAGACCAGATTTACTGGCCTGACAGAGACTGGAGAAACGCCGAGAGTATGGCCCCTGGACACCCTTTTAGCTCAGTGGTGAAGTCACTCCCAAGGTTCACAATGGAAAAGAATCGAGAATTCAGAAATAAACCCAATATATCTACACGGTTGATTTTTTTTCTTTTTTTATTGTGGTGAAAATATACATAAAATATATTCCACCTCAACAATTTCCACATGCATAATTCAGTCAGCTGATTTTTCACAATGGTGCCTAGTCCATTCAATGAGGAAAGAATGATCTCTCAATAAATGGGGCTGGGACAACAGGATCTCTACTTGCAAAAGATGAAGTTGGACCCATACCTCACACCATGTATGAAAATGAACTCAAAATGGATTCGTGACCTAAACATAAGAACTAAAACCGTTAAACTCTCAGACAAAAATATAGGGGTAAAACTTCAAGACCTATATAGACTTCCTTATTATAATTTTAGATTATGCCTTGATAGGCCAATTAAGTCGACTGACTGTAATTTAATAGCCCTTCATTACTGGACATTGGTGGTTTCCATCTTTCATTATTGTAAATAGGCATGCAGTACTCTAACCTCCAGTCTTATCATGCCATTGAAACAGCCCTCGCCAAGATAAGCAGTGGTTCTCTACTTCGTGAGCATCTTCAGTTCTTATCCTTAATTGGCTTCTCCAAAGTTCCAAGCTATTGGCCCCTCTCCCCTTCTTGAAATTCGTTCTTCCCTTAGCTTTTTGGATACTCTTCTCCGGAAGGTTTTTTCTTCTCTTTCTAGAGGTTCCTCTTTGGTCTCCGTTCTGGAAATTTGAGCTTGCCTCCTAAATACTGGTATTGGGTCCTCTCCTTAGTCTTCTCTTGCCTCGCTTGGCATCATGTCTGTGGAGAGTCTCACCACCTCCCATGGTTTCAAGTTTCATAATACACTGATGATTCCCTAACCCCTTCCTTCATCCCAAAACTCTCTACCCAAATACTCATCAACATAGTTATTAGCTGCCATCGAATCAGCCTCTGACTCATGGTGACCCCATGCAAAACAGAACAAAATGCTGTTGAGTCCTGTGCCATTCCCATGATTCGTTGTGGATCAGACTGTTGTGATTCATAGGGTTTTCATAGGCTGATTTTTGGAAGTAGATTGCCAGGCCTTTCTTCCTAGTCTGTCTTAGTCTGGAAGATCCACTGAAACCTATTCAACACTGTAGCAACACGCAAGCCTCCACTGACAGACGGGTGGTAGCTGTGCATGAGGCCCACTTGCCAGGAATCGAACCTGGGTTTCCTGCACTGAAGGCGAGAACTCTACGACTGGACCACCAATGCCTCATCTGAGCACATAGTAGGCACTTCTTAAATTATGGAACATTTCTACCTGGATGCACAGGCCCTTAAAACTCAATCAGTACATAACTAAATTTATCATCTTTCCTCAAGCCCCTCCCAAGATCTGCTCCTGCACTTATGGTTTCTATTTTGGTCAAAGGCACTGTCACCTCCTTAGTCAAGTAATCCAGAAACCTGAGAGTCGTCTTAGACTCACTTCCCTCTTCCCTGCCCCTGTATCCAATCAGGCAGTCATCTAGCCCTGCTGATCCCACTTCCTTCATTGCTCTTGAATCGGCTCCCTTTTGTCTCACGGTGCCAAACTTCATAGCTGCGTCATCTCTCACCTGTACTCCCACAACAATGCATTTTTTGCTGGTCTTGTCATTCTTACTAAATAACCCCCCACCATTACCATCAAACCCATCTTCTGCAAAGCAGACGGAGTGACCTTTATAAAATGCCAATCTAATCCCACGTCTGCTGTGTTCAGGGCATGGCTCTGGCTTGCCTGGGCAACCTCTCCTCCTGCCACCTCAAGAGCAAGCTTGTGGTCTTTCACTCTTTTTTTTTTTTTAATTGTGCTAAATATATAGGTAACAAAACATTTGCCATTTCAACAATCTCCACACATACAGTTCAGTGATGTTATGTTCATCATGTTGTTCAGGCATCACCCTTATCAGCTTCCAGATTTTTCCATCACCCTTAGGCCTATGGTCTCTTCATTCCTCATTTCTCCATGTTATTGTCTTCACCTGGAAAGCTTTTCTCCCTTTTTGTCTCACAAACTCATTCCTACAACTTCTTAAGCCATGCTCCCCTCCCTTCCCCCACCCCCGGTCTCTGGAAAGCCTTCCCTAAACCCCATCCCTCTAGCTTGGGTGAGAAGCCCTCCTGAGAGCACCCAGAGCATCCTGAGCCTGTCAGGAATCTCTGTACGTACAGTTTCTCGTTACTTACTTGATTGATTTACTACTATAATAGACTGAGCTCCCTGAGGTGAGAGTCTTTTATCAAGAGATCTATGGCTTGACAGAAGGTGCTTCCCAAGTACTTGTTGGACTGAACCACTCAAATCAAACCCACAGTGACCCTGTAGGACAGAAGAGAACTGTCCCATAGGGTTTTCAAGGCTGTACTCTTTATAGAAGCAGACTGTTGCATCTTTCTCTTGCAGAGTGGCTGGTGGGTTCAAACCACCAACCTTTCAGTTAGCAGCCAAGAGCTTAACCACTGCGCCACCAGGGCTCTTTGTTGGATTGAAGTTTTTTGGATAAACCGATTCAAGGAGTGGAATTAAAATGTGCAACTCCACATGTGAAAAACAGATACTAATAAATTGCATCTCCAAAGAGTTGTATTGAATTTATACAGCCACCAGCAATGCAAGTGTATCCATTTAGTCATTTTTGTCAACAACCATTTGAGTGCTTACTATATGCCAGGCAGTGTGCCAAAAGAATGGTATTTCTAGTATGTAAGTATTTCATCGTTTGGAGCAGCATAGACCAGTAGTGCTTCTGCAGTGGTAGAAATGTCCTATATGTACACTGTCCAATATGGTAGCCACTAGGTGCATGTGGCTATTGAGCACTTGAGATGTGGTTAGTGTGACTGAGGAACTAAATTTTTTTTTTAATGGGCATTTTTCAGATTTTGGTTATTATAAAGTAGCTGTAAGTATTTGTGCATAAGTCTTTGTATGGACATATGCTTTCAGTTCTTTTTTTTTTATTATTGTACTTTAGATGAAGGTTTATAGAGCAAATTAATTTCTCACTGAACAATACACATACTGTTTTGTGACATTGGCTGCTAACCTCATGACATGTCAACAGTCTCCCCTTCTCAACTGTGGGATCTCCATTACCAGCTCTCTTGTCCCCTCCTGCCTTCTTGTCCTTGCCCCTGAGCTGGTGTGCCCATTTAGTCTCGTTTTGTTTTACGGGCCTGTCTAATCTTTGGCTGAAGGGTGAACCTCAGAAGTGACTTCATTACTGAGCTATAAGGGTATTGGAGGGCCATACTCTTGGGGTTTCTCCAGTCTCTTTCAGACAGTAAGTCTGCTTTTTTTTTTTTTTTTTTGGTGAGTTAGAATTTTGTTCCATACTTTTCTCCAGCTCAGGGACCCTCTATTGTGATCCCTGTCAAAGCAATCAGTGGTGGTAGACAGGCAGCATCTAGTCGTGCTGGTCTCAGTCTGGTAGAGGCTGGTAGTTCTGGTCTGTTAGTCCTTTGGATTAATCTTTTCCTTGTGTCTTTCGTTTTCTTCATTCTCCCTTGCTCCCGATGGGGTGGGACCAGTGAAGTATCTTAGACGGCTGCTCAGAAACTTTTAAGACCCCAGACGCTACTCATGAAAGTAGGATGTAGAACATTTTCTTTATAAACTATGGAGAACTGAATTTTTAATTTTCCTTAATTTTGATTATTTTAAGTTTAAATGTAAATACCCACGTGACAGGTGGTTATTATATTGGTTAATGTAGCTCTAGAGAAAAAGGGAATCATTCAGCTGATGTAATTGCTACATTCTGGATTCCTTTCTGCCTTTTAAAATGCTAGTGGTAGAAGCTTACCTAACTGAGGTATGACCAGTTCACAAATGCGATCATTATTAGTAAGCAGTACCTAATTTAGGAAACAGATTTTTTAAAATAGGTGCTTAGATCAGGAGAGTAACACCTTACAGCAGGTATACAACCAAAATGTCTAAGTCTGGAGACTTGAAGTGGGGAATGTTACATTCAGTGCTTTTTATTTGGCTACTCCAAAGGAGGCCAGAAGCATAACACTTTCAGAGCGGCATTTGCTGGACTTGTTTTTCCACATAATCTGCCAAACTCGTTTTGATTAGGCAGGAAGTGAAGCAACTTTTCAGGGAGTGAGCCCAACATCTGTATCTTGTCAGAGGGGTGGATCAGACCTTTTACCTTCTACTTGTGAACCTAGACTACCTAGACTGAGGTTTGCTTTTCAACCTAAGGGAAGAGCAGAGTGGGATGCATTTTTCTTTTACAACATGGTTTCCTTAGATGTCAAAGATAAACTTATATTTTTAATCAGTGTACCTGTTTTAAGGAGCCCTGGTGGCAACGGTTAAAGAGATCGACTGCTAACTGAAAGGCCAGCAGTTCAAAACCACCAGAAGCTGTGCTGGAGATAGATGTGGCAGTCTGCTTCTGTACAGATTTACAGCCTTAGAAACCCTATGGGGTCACTATGAGTCAGAATCCACTCAAGGGCAGTGGGTTTGGTTGGGTACCTGTTTTGATTCTCCAAATAATTTATATGCTTCTCAAATAAGGAAATGATTCTCTGGGAGGCACAGTTACACACTCCTCAACTACTAGTCTAAAGGTTGGTAGTTCAACCGACCTGGGGTGCCTCAGAAGACAGGCCTAGGGACCTGCTTCTAAAAGGTCACAGCCTTGAAAACCCTATGGAGCAGTTCTACTCTGCACACATGGGGTTGCCAAGAGTTGTAATCAACTCAGTGGCAACTAACAACAACAACAATAAGGAAACTTTTATTGACCTTGCACAACTCTTTGTACGTAGAGGACTCTAATAAATAATATTGAGTTGAATTAGAAGAATCCTATCGGATACGCATTTATGACTTCTTGGTGGCCTTTTAAAAGCTGATGGATGATAGGAGTTTCAATCTTTATAGTAGTTGTTGGAAAAGTGCCCAAGAGATAAACTTGGAGTATGTTCTGTAGAAAAGCCAGGTTTTACTATTTAACATGTACATTTTATACCCTGGGAACTCGGGTAAGCAGTGGTTGAGCTGAGAAATTTGGGGGGGGGGGTACAACGCTGTATTGTGTTAGCTGGCTGGGCAGGCCTCTGCAGGCATCAGGACAGAAAACTTTGGGGTTTTCTCGGTTATTTTCCGAAGGGAACTGAAGCGCTGCCTGTGAGACATTCTAAAAACCTCTCCAAAAAGTGTCCCTACAGGATACCTACGCGACTTCAAACGAAGAAGCCCGCGGAACAACAGACCAGCATTCCCGGGCTCAGTCCTGAGCTAAAAATCTGCAGCGCTTCCCTTAGCAGGACCTGCCGGCCCCAGTGCGCGCCGCGGAGCGAACCATCCGGCCCGCCGGGGGGAGCGTTGCGGGCGTGGGGGCCACCGGACGCTTGAGCCTTGGGGTCCCCCTGCCGCCGTCGGCTCTTCCCATCCCTGCCAAGAGTCACGCGCGACGCGGCCGGCCGCGGGGGCCTGGGGGCGCGGCTCCGGGAGCCCTCCCCCCGGCCCACGCGGGGGTGGTAGCGGCCCATTTGAGAGTTTCCCGGGCCGGCGGGCGGGCGCTGAGCTCGGGCAGGGGCGGGCCGACGCCGCCGCGGGAGGAGGGACAAAGGGGTGGGTCCCCGTGGGTCGGCACCCCAGCGGCCTGGGGCTGTAGGTCAGAGGACTGTCCCGCCGCGCGGACGGGGAGTGGGACCGGCTGTCCTACGCGGACCCGCGTCGGAGATGTCCTTGCGAAGAGATCTGGTGTTCCAACCCCGGCGGGAGCTGTCAGGTTGGCTCCCGGTGAGTGCCTGCGCTCGTGGGGCGGGGAGAAGGGTCCTGAGAAGGGGAGCGCGTTGTGGGCTTTGCTCGCAGGCTTCCTTGAAGTTGTTTTCTGATGCGCTGAAGGCAGCTAGGATTCTCTCACCTTGGGAGATTTCACCGGACGGGGGAAATGGCTAGTGGCCTTCTGGGCTCCGTGACCGGTTTCTCGCGCTCTGTAGCCCAAGTAGGGGAAGCTGTCTTGAACACAAGGCCCTGAATCTCTGCTACCTTGGAGGCACTTCTTTGTGCCAGTTGTGAACCCATGTGAAATTGTTCACTACAGATTAGTAAGTAAACACAATTAAACCCGTGCATACCCTGCGCTCTGCCAAATGAATAAACGTTATTTTCAGTAGGGAATGGAGATGGGGTTTTGGAAGGAGCCACGAAAAAGGAGTGATGAATGCTTTGTTCCCTGGTATTTTACCTGTCACCAGTTTGGCTTATTTTATGTCTTCATTTGTCAAGTTTCTGCTTCTACACAGTAGTTTATTTTAAGTTATAAATAATCAGGGGTTTCAACTACAAGGTTTTAACATTCTTGGGATGAACTTGGGAGTGAATACTCCAGGGCTTAGTAATGGAAGACAGCCTCCTACCTCTATTTTAGCTTCACTACTTATTCTTAGGCAGAGCTCCTTGTCTGGCAGCTGTCTGGCCTCTGTAATGGCTGTGGTTTCCCAAAGTTCCCAGCAGAGAGTCATCCCATCATAGAAACTGCCCTGCAATTGCATTCTCTTTCCCTTAGCCCAGGAATCCCAACAGAGGTGAAAGAGGCCCCTTTCTTAAGATCTTTAGGTAGTCTGTGCTGGGTTGGGTCTACAGTCACTTTGGGAGAACAAGTCTGTTTTTGTCGGTATTAATCCTGAGAGACAGTTGGTTAGGTAACTTCTATTAGGTACACCTGGGAAAGAGATTGTTCTTTTAAGTGAAAATGAGTAGTAGTAATGGCGTTATGGAGTCCCTGGGTGGAGCAGTGGTTAACACGCTCGGGACTGCTAACTGAAAGGTTGGAGGTTCTAATCTACCCACAGGCACATTGGAAGAAAGGCCTGGTGATCTGCTTCCAAAGAAATCAGCCTTTGAAAACCCTATGGAGCACAGTTCTACTCTGACACACATGAGGTTGCCATGAATTGAAATCAGCTCGATGGCAATTGGTTTTTAATTGCATTTGTAGCAAAAAGTACCATTAATATCCTAAGAGGATGAAATTTGACTGTTCAATAAATTTTTGTGAACAACTACTTCAGTGAATACAAAGATGGGTAAGAAAGCTTCTACCACATGGGGAAGCACGCAAATAATTAAGATAGGAGGCAGAATCTGGTGACTGCAATTAGAAACGTAGACATGTGCTGTAGCTTCCCTTCTCTGGGGGGAGGGAAGTGCTTTACTAAGAAACAATGGCTTTTGAGGTATTTCTTGAGGTTTCTTGGAGGTGCTTCCAGAGACTGATGCAGGGGAATCCCCCCCCCCCCCCCAAATGATGCTGCATAGGGATTAATGACAGAACTTTTTCAGTAACATCCAGCTAATGTATGCCTGTCACTGTGAGGGACACAGGGATGTAACAAGACTCAATTTCTGCCTTCAAGAGTCCTGAAAATTTTAGACTTTATGTTTTAGACTCTTTTGCTATGAGGGAAATACAACAAACGGTGGGATTGTCCTATACCACTTCCTTCAGGGATTCTTGCCTGTTGAGAGAAAAGGGCATTTGAACAGATATCTCCAGTGTAAGCCACCATTGAAAACGGGGCTGATAACGCATCCACCTCATAGGGCTGAATAAGATGACATAGAGTGCCAGGCATGTAGTATGTGCTAAGTAAATGGTAGCTAGTAAGTAGTATATATTCCAAAATAGGTACTGAAAACGCTAAGTGCCCGGACCTGGATTATTTAAGGGAAGTGGGATCTGGAAGTACAGGTAGGAGGCACCAGATAAGTGTCAAGGAAGAAAACTAAGGGAGAGAGAAAGCTGATCATACTCTCTTGAAAGGTCTTGTATGCCAGCCAGTAATAGAACTTGAATTTGAGGGAAAAAAAAAATCATAGAAATCTCCAATGTTTATTAGGCTTGACTTGCCCTATAAAGAAGTGAACTATTTTCCCAGAAAACACCCTATCCCACCCCAGCTCCCTCAATAAATATTACTATTTTTTGAGGCACTCATAGGCTTAAGACCAAAGAATTTTTACATTTTCCCAGGGAACTCCATTTGCAATGATTTCTGCCTTTATTTGTTTAACCTTTGGTCTAGTTCTTTGTACTTTGACAAAAGGTCACAGTCAACCGTTTATCTTGTCTAGAATTCATTGAATTAATAAGGCTGAGTGTGAGAACTTTTTTGGGTGGTGCAAATGGTTAAACACTTGGTTAACTGAAAGACTGGCAGTTTGAATCCACCCAGAGGTGCCTTGGAAGAAAGCCCTGGTAATCTGCTCCCAAAAGGTCATAGCCTTTGAAAACCCTATGCAGCAGTTCTTCTTTGAAACAGATGGGGACACCATGAGTCAGAATCAGTGGCAACTGGTTGTTTTTTTTTTTAACGTAAGGAAAATGACAATCCCTACAGTAACCATTGGTTTGGCCAGGTTTTCTTTCCTTAAGAAATAATACCATTGAAGGTTTTATTTTTAGGAGACAGATATGTTCTTGAAACTATGTGGGGCCACTTTAGTCCTAGGTACAGTAGTACATTCTATAGCTTAAAAGGTCTTGCAGATTTGTTTGGGGAGTGTCCTGAGGTGTGGGTGTAGCCAGGGTGGAGTGAAGAGTTAGGAAAGGTTAGTTAGTAATCACTGCTGAAACTTTCAACATACTTCAACCGAGAATACGAGTACGAGCTGTCAGGGAATTCCTTACCTAATCCCTAGAACGAATCTCATTAAGGAGCTGTGGCTACAGATTAATTTTATCTAGGTTATGAGCTGACTCCCAATAAAATGCCTCACTGATTAGACTCCAAACAGTAAGCAGGCGTCTGAACATTGCTGGCTGGAATGGCCTTAGACAAGCCAGTCCTGGTATTGAGAGGTGTTTTCCAGTGAAGGTGATTTGGAGTGTGATAATGTATGTGGGTGTGACTGCCTCAGATATGGGTGGGAGGAAGCAGAATGGTTATCTCAGGTGTCTTACTGAGCTATGAGCTGGTCTCTTGATCCTAAATCTAAGGGTCAGAGTCAGAAACTCGGACTCAGATTTAACGTCTATTTAGTGGGCTTAAATGCATCAGTGCTTATGTGAATTTTTTTAAGGTTAAAGAAATCTCCCCTAAAACTATTTAGAACCTACTTTACCTCTACAGGAATTTTTGTGATGATCCTTTTTGGCAGAAGCCCATAGAGCTAGCAAATTTATAAGGGCCTGAGCTGCGATTACTATAAACAAATTTTTTTTAAAGGCCATATAGTAGCAATAATGCGCCCTGGAGGCACAGGGGTCAAGCGCTTGGTTGCTAACTGAAAGACTGGCAGTTTGAACCCACCCAGTGGGCCCCAGGGAGAAAGACCTGTAAAGATTCAAAAACCAAACTAAACCTGTTGTCCTCGAGTCAATTCCGACTCATAGCGACTCTATAGGACAGAGTAGAACTGCCGCATACGGTTTCTGTGAGCGGCTGGTGGATTCAAACGGCCAGCCTTTCAGTTAGCAGTTGAACTCTTAACCACTGTGCCACCAGGGCTCCCCTGTAGGGATTATAGCCTAGAAAACCCTATGAAACAGCTCTGCTCTATCACATGGCGTCGCTAGGAGTCAAAATCGACCTGACAGCACCTAACAACAACAAAAGTAGCAATAGAAAAAATTTTCAGACACTCAATCCCAACTTCCAGAATTACTGTAGCTGTTCCAGTTTTGACTGTTACCTGGGAAAGTAGTCAATTAAGCTTGTACACTGCCTACATTATTGCATAAGAGGCAGAGTTCTAAGTTGGAAAGTGTCTGCTCCCACTTTTTCAACTTGATTAGGAAATTCCCTTCTGGGAACTTGGCCCCTGGAGGCTAGAATCCCCGAATGCCCTGCATAGGCTGGGGCAATGGCTTCCTGATTGGTGACTGTTTTTCTAAGGGACTTAAAAAAAAAAAACAAAAACACCAAACCTGTTGCCCTCAAGTGGATACTGACTCATAGTGACCCTATAGGACAGGGTAGAACTGCCCCATAGGGTTTCCAAGGAGCAGCTGGTAGATTCAAACTGCCAACCCTTTGGTTAGCAGCTGAACGCTTAACCACTGTGCCACCAGGGCTCCATCTAGTCCATAGCGTAAGGGGCTAGTGCCTCCATAAGGGGCTCTAGTGGTGCAGTGGTTAAAGCGCTCGGCTGCTAACGGATTCAAACTCACCAGCCTCTCCGTGGGAGAGAGATGTGACAGTCTGCTCCCGTAAAGATTACAGCCTTGGAAAACCCTGTAGGGCAGTTCTGCTCTGTCCTATAGTGTCACTACAAGTCAGAATTGCCTTGATGGCAACGGGTTTTGAAGTGCCTCCATGGAATCCCTGGGTGGTGCAAACAGTTAACACATTTGGCTACTAACCAAAAGGTTGGAGGCACCTTGGAAGAAAGTCTGGTGATCTACTTCTGAAAAACCAGCCACCGAAAACCCTGTGGAGCACAGTTCTGACACAGGTGGTGTTGCCATGAGTTGGAATCGACTTGACTGTAACTGGTCTGTCAGTGTCTCCATCATCAGCCTCAACAATCTGTGGCCTCAGAAGAGAGATTAAAAATACCTAATAAGTTAATCATTTTTCTCTGCCTTTTTTTGCTATCCCCAAAACAATGTTATCTAAAGTGTGGTACACAGAATGACTTACAGGTGGCACAGGGAGGGAGACATTCTATGTTTTTAAATTACTATTTATGAATATTGTACAATAGGAATAGAGAACATAAAGCCAGCACGCTAAACCACTTGCTTCATAGATGTTATTGCTTAGAAGGAGACGAAAGTGAGTATTTAAGTAAAATGGTGAGTCTGTTTTAAGACAGAATAGTAGGCAAATTATCAGATGAGTGGTATGAGGATAAGGCAGAAAATTGTAAAGGTGACCCTTGAAAGCTAAGATTTGGGAAATACTGTTTAAAAATAGGAGTGTGACGTTTAGTTAGGGAATGCCACGTCTGTCTTGGCCTCATCTTCTGGAAAGTCATACATAGAATGGTCCAGAAGAGCCAGGAAGGTGAATTTGATGACTTTGTGTCTTAACCATGTGTATCTTGCTCTTGTACACACAGCTGTCTTAGTACTGCAGAGAGTGCATCTGCCAGGTTCCTAGTGTCTGGCCCATTTCTTGTTCCTTCCTCTGCTACCCTCACTCAAACCATTCTGCAGTTTTAAAGGTCCGTTGGTGTGACATTTGTGATCTGATGGAGTGAAAAGGGAAGGAAATATTTTGGCATTACTGGGGGACAGCACTTTGTTATCAAGGGACTCTGGCTCATGATCCACTGCTGAAGAATGTAGAGCTGAACAGCCTCACATGTAAATGCATTCAACCTTTTAAAGCCTTTTAAACAGAGTGCCAGTTGGAGGAATTTTTTTTTTTTTTAATGTAGCTTATATTGGCCTGTAAAATGGGCTTTAACAAGGATGTCATCAGAACTGGAAGTCTTAAGGTAGAAAAAAGGTAATAACCCTCTCTTGATCTAGAAAGATAAGCAGTCGAGATGCGTGTTCGGTAGGTTTTTTAGTCATCTAGCGCTGCTATAACAGAAATACCACAAGTGGATGGCTTTAACAAAGAGAAGTTTATTCTCTCACAGCCCAGTAGGCTACAAGTCAAAATTCAAGGCGCTGGCTCCAGGGGAAGGCTCTCTCTCTGTCAGCTCTGGAGGAAGGTCCTTGTGATCAGTCTTCCCTTGGTCCGGGAGCATCTCAGCACAGGAACCTCAGGTCCAAAGGATGCACTCTGCTCCTGGTGCTGCTTTCTTGGTGGTATGAGGTTCCCATGTGTCTCTGCTTGCTTCTTTCTCTTTTATATCTCAAAAGAGATTGGCTTAAGACACTATGCAATCTTGTAGACCTCAACAGTGTAACTGCCGCTAATCCATTTTATTACATCATAGTGGTAAGAGTTTACAACACAAGGAAATCACATCAGATTACAAAATGGTAGACAGTCATACAATACTGGGAATCATGACCCAGCCCAAACGATACACACGTTTTGGGGGACGTAATTCAGTCTATGACATTAGGTGAATAAAAAACAAGAATAGGAAACACTTTGTTTCAGTCACCCAAATCCGTAATTGTTCCGACCAATTGTGCATACCGATTATGAGAAATCACAAGTCTTTAGTTAGTAACTTACATAATTTTAAATTAATTTAGGTATTTGTTTAGCCCTTCTGCAGATAGATAAGTTAGGTCAATTCTTTAACCTTAAAAATACAGTGCAGACTTCCTTAACCATTTACATGCCATTTTACATTGTAGACCAAAGTAAGACACATTTTGTAACAATGAAGGTTTACTTTAACTTTTAGACTAATATTTAGCCTAATTAGAACATTCATGGATTGTGGCTTCTATTTATATTTCCCTCCCCCTAGTATATTATGTCAGGAGCCCTGGTAGTGCTGTGGTTAAAGCACTTGGCTGCTAACCAAAAGGTCAGTGGTTTGAACCCATCAGCTGCTCTGTGGGAGAAAGATGTGGCAGTCTACTTTTGTAAAGATTATAGCCTTGGAAACCCTATGGGGTCGCTCTGAGTCGGAATTGACTTAATGGTAGTGGGCTGGAGCAAGTATCACGTTGTGTATGAGGGCAGTGGTGGTTCAGTGTAGAATTCTCACCATCCATGTGGGAGATCCCAGTTCGATTCCCAGCCAGTACACCTCAAGCGCAGCCACCACCCATCTGTCAGTGGAGGCTTGCATGTTGCTGTGATGCTGAACAGGTTTCAGTGGAGCTTCCAGACTAAGACTGAGTAAGAAGAGGGTCTGGTGATCTACTTCTGAAAATCAGCCAGTGAAAATTCTGTGGATCACAGTGGTCCCATCCCGTTGTATATAGGGTCAGCATGAATCAGGGGCCAACTTGATAGTACTGTATGTGTGTGGGGGTGGTGGCAATGGTGGAGGGGGTAGTAAAAGCATACGATAGTCTCAGTGAATAAAATAGTTGCTTGTGTTTTAAGAAGCTGGGCTGATCAAATAATTTCTAATTATACCATTAATCATGGCAAAGATCCTGTGTTACATTCCTGAATACAAATGTTTACTAAAGTTTTCCTTTGTATGTATGTAAACACAGACTTCAGAATTAATATGATAATTATTATTTGTATTGTAGACTGTAATCAGCCATATAAAATACATACATCATGGTCACAGGGGAAAATGGCATTATCTTTTGAACCTTTAATTATACTGTGCCTCGTGGACACCCTGTATTATCATGAAACTAGGTACATGAATTATTGACACATCTGAGGTGTTTGGAGGGAATGTATGTAGTACATTGTGAGGGAGACTTACTGAGATAGTTATTGTTGCTGCTAGGTACCAGTTACTAGATTATAATTAATGAGTAGTTATTAAAATTCAGTTACATCTTTGCCATTGTATTAAGGAAAGCCTTTGATAGATATGAGTGAACACATGCATATACCCTAGATTTTGTTGCTTGAGTTGAAGATTAGTAGCTTGTCTACTGACCTAAAGGTTGGCGGTTCACACCCACCCAGTGGTGCTGCAGAAGAAAGGCCTGGTTATCTGCTTCCATAAAGATTACAGCCAAGAAAACCCTGTGAAGCAGTTCTACTCTGTAACATGTGGGGTCACCATGAGTCTGAATCAACTTGATGGCAGTGAATTTGGTTCTTGGCTTAGTCATCTGTAGGAATTGGTGAACTCTTCTGGGACTTATCGATTCTAGGATCTTTGTTCATGGAAGGAGGAAATAATGTTCCAAATGTAGCTGTTTGTTTCCATTCGTTGAGAGCCATGTATTATGAGTGTTAAAGGAAGTGTTCTGAGTTCTAGGCTGTGATGCTTTTATTCCTTGCTTGGCAGAGCCTGCCAGAGACCCTCAATCCGGGGATGGGGGGTAATGTATGCTGGGAAACTCAGTCCGTGGAAGACATTTCCTATATATATCTGACAAAGCAAAATGAGATTATTTGAGGGAATTAACTCACAAAACTAAACATTGCTATTTCTGAAAAGAATGTGAATCCTTTGGAAGGAACTTCCTGGTGAGTTCATTATTAGTGGCCGGGTTCCCCCTTCATACTTCTTCACCCTAGGCTGAATTAATGGCTCTCTTGCCTGTGACTGGTTAGAATTATGCACATACTGGTATTTATTTTAGTCCTTATTATATCCACTACACAGTAGTCACTTCCCATCAGCCTCAAGCCCCTCCCTGGTCTGAGTCATCTTAGTAACCCCCAGAACCTGACAGGCCACCAGACTCATCCTTGCTGAGTATTTACCACATTGAACTGGTTTGATTTGGTGATGCCTTCTTGCATACACTAGTAAGAATTGAAGAAATAAGAATTTAGAATAGTGGATTCCTGACATTTATATAGGGAGTGGGTAGTAGTTTGTCAGTAAGGGGAAAAAAAAAAATTGTAGAATTACAGACCATTTCTGTAGTGGCATAGACATGGCACCAGCCATATGCTAATTGGCTGGGTGACGTTAGTTAAGTCACAGAACCCTCTAGTTCTCAGTTTATCTATGAAATGAATAGTTCTATATGATGGTCTCTGAAGACATTTGTGGTGCTTAAGATTCTGAGGTTCTGAGTGTTGGACATAAATAATTTCTATTCTTGTCATCTTTAAGATTTCTGTATCCCTTAAACTACTCTTGTGTATGTTTTCCTTTCAGAAAGATCCTTTAGCTAAATGGAAACCCTGGTGGCATAGTGGTTAAGAGCTATGGCAGCTAACCAAAAGGTTGGCAGTTTGAATCCATCAGTCGCTCCTTGGAAACCGGATAGGGCAGTTGTACTCGTCCTGTAGGGTCGCTGTGAGTCGGAATCGACTCGATGGCAATGGGTTTGGTTTTTTTGGTTTTTAGCTAAATAGCAGATTGGCTCATAATATAAAGAATATACCCGTGAGTAATGAGCTCCTTCAAAAAATCATCTATATGAGACCAAATAGTCAAAAATTACAGTAGAGCAAAGATGAGAAGTTAAGGGGGCAGGGAAACCAGAATACAGGTAGTCCCCAGCTTATGATGGGGTTCCATTTCAACGACTCTGTCTTAAGTCAGTTCTGAGATAAGTCGAATACCTCATTTTTTTTCCCCATTATTATTGCCTATTATTATCAGTGTCTTTATAAATCCGATCTTTGTTTACCTTTGGGGGTTGGAAACATTACCTATAAATTTACAGATATGATGCCATCAGCCGATTACATGCTGCAACATTGTATGTAGTATATATTACTAATGATAAGATGTACCAAAAACAAAAAAAACCCACAACAACTGGACAGTCATAAGTATGATTCATCGTAATTCAAATGTCATAAATCGGGGATTACCTATACCGGAAATGGTACAACCAGAACGGACTCAATGAGACCGCTGACACGTTGTAACCAATAGACTGAATACTTTGTATAGAAATTGTTAAATGGGAACCTAATTTGCTCTGTAAACTTTCACCTTAAACACAATAAAATATTATTTAAAAAAAAAAAAGAGAGCCAATGGGTTCTCTCTGCAAGGCATTTTTCTAGAAGACAAACTGAGTACCCAAGTACAACTGAGTGGCTGCTAGTTGCTTAGCTGGTGAAGTGATGGAAAGATCTATTATTCATTTGAGGCTTGAATAATGTACCAGCGCAGTGTGTACTGGATTCTCTTCCTTGCTCAGTAGCCCAAGCCAACAACCACAACCATCTTGCAGAGTTTTCTTGAGTGAGAATTGGCCTTTCCTTCCCTTCTACCTTTCCCAGTGAAAGCTGCATACTGGAAGCCTCCAACGTCCCCTTCTCTTCCCCATGTCTTTTCTCTTCTACAAACCACATTGCCTGTAGCATGAATGTGTAAGGGGAGGCAGGCTGGCAGCTGGGAGCTCTTTCTGTTCTGTTCTTCACAAATGTGCTGAAGATGAGCCCGCTGGTTACTGTCGTAAAACTGCCGTGTTCCCTGGCTGATACAGAATCACTCGCTGTCATCCGAGTTTTTCCAACCGAGTGCTTTGCCTGCCTTGGGCTTCATCTGTTTAGTGTCTGAGTGAGTTTTAAGAGGGGAGAGAGATTTGTGGCATCTTCGACACCTGTTGAAGTTTTCCAGAAATGGAACTGGAGACATTTGTGTTTTTCCTCCTGGTGTTATTGCTAAAGTCTAAAAACAGACAAGTGGCGGCACGGTGAAATGAAGAGGCCCTGAGTTCAGTTTGCATGTCGGTGGCCTTCTTTCTAGCAGAGCCTAAACGTGAATTTTAGCTGAAGGTCTGGGAGAAATATTTAGTCTGCTTATACTGCATAAGTGCACATTTTGGCAGATGACTCTAGGGAGTGGCTGAATCAGGAAGAAGCAGGAAGGTAGACTCAGTTTACCGAAGAGTTAGGGTCAAACATTTTGCTTGAAACATAATTTTCCCATAGAAACAGTGGTATCCAGCCTGTGTCCTCCAGAGCCTAGTTACTCATGCTAAAGCTTTTTTTGTTATTATTTTTATGGTATTTTATTGAAGTACAGTTTATATACAGTAAAATGCACAAGTCTCAAGTAGAGAGCTTGATAAATCTTTTTTTTTTTTTTTTTAATCGTGGTAAAATACATACAGAGTCCTTGGGTGATGCCAGTGGTTAACGTGCTTGACTGCTAACCCCTGTGAGTCTGCCCAGAGGCACCTTGGAAGAAAGGGCTGGAAATGAGCTACTTCTGAAAAATCAGCCATTGAAAACTGTATGGAGCACAGTTCCATTTTGACACACATGGGATCACCATGAGACAGGGTTGACTTGATGGTAGCTGGTAACTTTAGTCACCTGTTTGTAGTATGGATGCTGCTATAAGATCTACCTGCTATTTAAGACATTGCTTCTCTGGAAAAATACATTGTTTTGAAAAGTTCTTCTTCACCCCAAAGCCCCAGCATTGTAGGATTATGGAAGGTGAGAATTTCCCCTTCCAAATGAGGACGGTACTGTTATACCCCTCCTACCCTGAACCAGAAGCCCTGGTGGTGCAGAGGTTAAGAGCTCGGCTGCTAACCAAAAGGTCAGCAGTTCGAATCCACCAGCCGCTCCTTGGAAACCCTTGGTACATATGTGTATGTATGTACAATACATATAACATAGATTTACCATTTTAACCATTTTAAAGTGGATGACTCGGTGGCATTGAGTACATTCACAGTGTTGTACAACCACCAGTACTATCTCGTTCCGGAGCTGGATGACTTTTTATATCAATGTATCCACCTTTGTCACTACCACCTAGATGAGGAAATAAAACTTCCCATCATCCTAGGAAGTTCTTCATGCCTCTTTTCAACTATTACCACCCCATATCCAAGGTAACTTCTCTCCCGACTTCTGTTACCCTGGAATATTTTGCTTCACCTTGAACCTCGTGTAACTGGAATCATACATTTTGTGTCCGGCTTCTTTTACTCAACGTTACTTCTGTGAGATTCATCCGTGTTGTTGTGTGATTCAGTAGTTCTTTTTTATTGCTGAGTCATATTCCCTTGTATGAATTTACCACAGTTTGCTTATCCATTCTCCTGTTAATAGGTATTTCGGTTGTTTCCGGTTTTTGGCTATTATGAATAAAGCCGCTATGAAAAATCGCCTGCACATTGTTTTTTGGACATGCACACCATTTCTCATGTGTAAATTCCTAGGAGTAGGATTGCTGGCTCATGGGTTAGGGATATGTTTAATTTTCATAGTTAGCTTTGAAGTTGGGTAGACCTGGGGTTGAATTCTTTTGTCTGGCCAGTTACTTGCTTCAAAACATAGGAATTACTTTTCTCAGGTTCCGTTTTCTCAACTGTAGAATGGGCATTATATGCACTATCAGTCAGGGTTCAGTGAAGAAAATGGACATCATCCTAGTTATTTCAAAGAGAAGGGGATTTAATACAGAGAATTAGGTGCTTCCAAAATGATGTAAAGGCTGGAAGAGTGACAGCAAAGGGTTGACACTAGCTCTACATTTAGTCCACAGAAAGGCAAAAAATTTCTGCCATGTAGAGCCAGGACCTTTGGAAATTTCCGGCCTCTCAGCCTCTACATCCCTGAGGTGGGTGAAAGGGCAAGGAGGAAACTTGGAGATGGCTGCAAAAGCTCACCTCTGGAACATCCAGCTTCTGCCTGCTACTGCTGCAGTAGGGAAGAGGAAGACAAGCGGCACCTGTTTTCCTTCATCCGTGCAGATCTTATACTCGTGCACTTTGTTGGTGGAACGCTGTTGGTCAGGGAGCCTGGGGCTTCCAGCCCCTGGGAGTAAAGGAAGCTGGGTGCCCACACACAACAGATGACGTAGATGCCCCTGGGGTTGCCGTGAGATGCTCAGTAAATGGCAGTGGTTATAATTTACTATTATCTTTATTCCTAAAGGACATGATGCTGCTACAGTCATAAGACTGATTTCCATAAGGCACATTCAGAATCAGTTCTGTGACATTAGTCACCTGTTTGTAGTGTGGATGCTGCTGTAAGATCTACTTACTGTTTAAGACATTGCTTCTCTGGAAAAATACATTCAGTTTTGAAAAGTTCTTCTTCACCCCAAAGCCCCAGCATTGTAGGATTATGGAAGGTGAGAATTTCCCCTTCCAAATGAGGACAGTACTGTTATACCCCTTCTACCCTGAACCAGGAACCCTGGTGGTGCAGAGGTTAAGAGCTCGGCTGCTAACCAAAAGGCCGGCAGTTCGAATCCACCAGCTGCTCCTTGGAACCCTGTGGGGGCAGTTCCACTCTGTCCTATAAGGTCGCTATGAGTAGAAATCAACTCAGTGGCAACAGTTTTTTTTTTCACCCTGAACCAGGGGAATCCCTGTGTGGTGCAAATGGTTAATGAGTTTGGCAGCTAGCCAAAAGGTTGGAGGTTCGAGTCCACCTAGAGGCTCCTCTGAAGAAACGCCTGGAGGTCTACTTCCAAAAATACAGCCACTGAAGACCCTTTGGGGCACAGTTCTACTCTGACACACATGAGATCGCCACAGGTTGGAATTGAATCGACAGCAACTGGCACTGGTTTCCGTGAACCTACTGAGGGCATGGGGTTTGGAGCAGAGAAGATAGGTGGGCCTCCTAGCAGTAGAGCCCTTTCCTTGGGACCTGTGAGAGAGGGGCAGGATGGAAGGGTTGTTGGAAGTAGACTTGACAGATGGGGAAGTTGC
This sequence comes from Dugong dugon, assembly GCA_030035585.1. Lineage (NCBI taxonomy): Eukaryota > Metazoa > Chordata > Mammalia > Sirenia > Dugongidae > Dugong > Dugong dugon. Next base: position 78,053,682 of record CM057471.1, read on the forward strand.
AACTCATACTACCCAGTTTGGCTGTACAGATACATTAAATACCATCTGAGTTCATTCAATGAACTGGAACAGCCAAGTCCAATTCAGTGTTAATGTGTATGTTGAATGAAAGAAGCCAGACACAAAATGTATAACTTCGTTTATATGAGGATGAGGTGTGTTGTAACAGAGACCCAGCTACAATAGTTATATAGACTTGGCTTAAACAAAATAGAAGTTTATTTTTCTCTCACTGGAAAAGTTTGGAGGTCAGCATTCCAGGGCTGGTGTGGATGCTTCATGAAATTATAGGGTCTCTGGCTGCACCAGGAGCTCAAAGATTCAACATCCCTGTGGAGTTGCCCTCATTCTCATAGGTCCAAGAGCCTGATGGAGCTCTAGTCATCACAGCCAAGTTCCAGGCAGCAGGATAGAGGAAGGGGTGCTTCTTTTAAGGAGCTGTTCTAGAAGTTCCGAACAGCACTTCCACATACCTGCTTGTATGGGAGACTGGGAAATATGGTCTCTTTCCTGGGTTCAGTGCCTCCCCAAATAAAGTTGGAATTCTGCCACTTAGGGAGAAAGGGAGGATGGTTGTTAGGTGGTAAGTAGCAGTCATAATTGGTTTTCCTTTAAGGTAGAACCAAGGTCAGGGAACCATGATGTACAAGTATTGTTGCAAACTGTGCTGTGAGCAGGTATTATAACCTTACATTTTATTTCAAGGGAGTGGATGCCTTTGGGAAGGGACTGGGTCAGGAACCAAAAAACCCAGGAGTCAGGGGCTAAAGCATTCCTGCTAGATCACCTGTAGAAAAAGACTGCCTTGTTTTTTTAGTTTTTGGTGTTTTTTTTTTTTTTTTTAGGAATTTTCCTGAAAATTGGGAGTTTTACATCTTAAGTTAGTGCCTTAAGTATCTTGAAAGCTAGAAATATGCCAGGGTCGTCTTCTGTTTACTGCTCCTCTCGTTGTTGTTAGGTGCCGTTGAGTCGATTTCCACTCATAGTGACCCTGTGTACAACAAAATGAAACACTGCCTGGTCCTGTACCATCCTCACGATTGTTGTTATGCTTGAGCCCATTGTTGCAGCCACTGTGTCAGTCCATCTCCTTGAGGGTCTTCTTCTCTTTCACTGACGCTCTACTTTACCAAGCATGATGTCCTTCTCCTGGGATTGGTCACTTCTGATAACATGTCCAAAGTACGAGAGACAAAGTCTCGCCATCCTCACTTCTGAGGAGCATTCTGGCTGTACTTCTTCCAAGACTGCTCCTCTTACGTGACGTATTAACAAGTCAGATGTTACAGGCCTCTGCCCCCCTGTATATTTAATAAATATTTAAAAACCCTACCAGCTTTGCCTACAAACACATATAAGCAAAGTAAACTAATTAAACATGAAATTAAAAATTTAAACTAAATTAAAAGTAAAATAGGATGGAAGAGATAGCCTCCTTGATCCAGGGATTTTGCAGTAACATACCTACAACGCAGGTGTTGAATGCCTGGGCGAGGACTGTATTAAGAAAAGCCTTTTCATCTCTTCTGGATTTCAGTTTCTTCATCTACAAATGAGGGTGTTTGTCTGCAAAATCTCTACCATTTCTTCTTACTCTTTGATTCTATGTACTTTTTAATACATGAGTAAGCTTAAGAAATTAGAATTCTCAAGCCTACAAATTAGCACAGAAGCTGAAAGGTGACTTCATTCTAAGGACGGCTGCTTTGATGTATAACTTTAATAAGTGTTGTCTTTTTGAAGTCAGTCTAATTTGTTACTTTTTAATGAACAAATAAAAGGTGATATATGAAACTGGTTTATAGATGGGCTAAAGAGGATGTTCCCTTTTCCCCCGTCTTTAACTTCCTTTATCTTTTGCCAAATTGAAAGAGATTAGATTTTTATCCTGTTTTGTGCCTCAGATCTCATGCTGACAGTACACTCTAGTCTTCCAAAACATTTGGCAGCAGTGTCTGTTCTATTTCTAGCTTATTTCATGAAGTATGAACTATAGTGTGTTGCTTTTATTTTATTTCTTTAATTTTTTTATGCAAAAATTTATACGTACCTTGTTATGTGACTCTAATTGCTCTCCCCATACTGTGACAGCATACTCCCCCTTTCCACCTCTGATTCCCCATGTCCATTCAGCCAGCTCCTAACCCTCTCTACCTTCCCATCTCACCTCTGGACAGAAGCTGTCTGTTTAGTCTCTTGTATCTACTTGAGCTAAGAGGCACACTCCTCACGAGCATCACTTTATGTCCCACAGTCCAGTCCAATCCCTGTCTGAAGAGTTGGCCTCGGACATTGTTTTAGTTCTGGGCTGATAGAGAATCCAGGGGCCATGCTTTCTGGGGTTCCTCCAGTCTCAGACCATTAAGTGTGGTCTTCTTACTAGAATTTGAGTTCTGCACCCAACCTTTCTCCAGCTCCATCCGGGACTCTCTGTTGTGTTCCCTGTGAGGGTGGTCATTGGTGGCAGCTGGGCACCATCTAGTTCTTCTGGTCTCAGGCTGATGAAGTCTCTGGTTTATGCGGCCCTTTCTGTCTGTTGGGCTACTACTTTCCTTGTGTCCTTGGTGTTCTTCATTCTTCTTTACTCCAGGTGGTTGGGACCAATTGATGCATCTTAGATGGCTGCTTGCAAGCTTTTAAGACCATAGACGCTACTCACGATTAGGTTGCAGAACATTTTCTTAATAAGCTTTGTTATGCCAGTTGACCTAGATGTCCCCTGAAAGATGTCCCCTTCCCCTGCTACTCTGTCCCTCAAATTGTTTGACTGTATTCAGGAAACGTCTTAGCTTTGGTTTAGTCCAGTTGTGCTGACTTCCCCTGTAGTGTGTGCTGTCCTTCTCTTCAGTGTGTTGCTTTTAAAATGTTTAAAAGATCTTGAATCAATTTTGGCAAAATTCCCCCTTTAATGATGTCACAGGAGCCCTGGTGGTGCAGTGATTAAGAGCTCTTCGGCCTGCTAACCAAAAGGTAGGCAGTTCGAATCCACCAGCAACTTTTTGGAAACCTCATGGGTCAGTTCGTCGGAATCAACTCGAGGGCAGAGGGTTTGGTTTTTGGTTTGGAATGATGTCACATGTAGAAAGAACTGAGTTGTTCTTAGTTTATAATGTCTGCGAATCTCCCCTCTCATACAAGCGATTTTCCCCATAACGCTGACCTATTTTATTTCCTGGGGACCTTATTTTTATAGCTTTGAGGTGGTTAGCTAGAAACAGAGGAACCAAGTGGTCGACTGATTTAACATTTTAGGCTTCTATCTCTAGTACTACTCCTGAAGACTCCCTACAGAGAAATATGAAGCGATAAGGAAAGCAAATATTCTAAGTGCAAAGATAAGTGTGACCAATGAACTTTTCAGTGACTGGTTAGCAGTTAGAGTGAGCTGGCTCTTTGCAAATTTGCTTAAATTTGATTGTGGTAGAAGTATATTGACAGAATCCCCTGCTTTATCTTTTTCTCCAGACTTACCCAGCCAGTCAGGGCTAACAGAAGATGTTCTAACAGTTTACAGTGGCTGAGACAATAGACAAAGAGTTTCTCTGTTTGCAGAGTTGAAAATTAAGCTCAAGGGGAGCTTCTAAGGGCATTGACCTAATTCACTCCTTTGGCAGAAATGTTTGGATGTAAATATATATTTCTGGTTTGGGTATCCATAAATATTTCTGCAAGTAGAAAGAAATTTCTAGAGATCAAATGCTACAGATTAAAGGAAGGGAAGTGTGGGGTTGCTTTGTGTATTTTTCTAAAATACAGCCTTTATTTTTGTTTCTTTGATAATATCCTTTAAAAACTTAAAAAAAAAAAAAAGATTAAGTTCTCCATGAACTGATGTTCCACAAAAGTTAGGGATTGAAGAAAGGCAGCCAGATGGCATCGTCACTCTCCTCAGCTCCTGGTACCTCCCCACTGTCAGGAATTGGTTAGTCACCAGCTTTTTAAAGATAAAATTCTCCATGGGTGTTTTTCCCCTGAAAAAAATGTGGGGAAACAGAACTTGATTAAAAATAAAATTAGCTCAGGCATTGCCAATTTCTAAGTATCATGGTGGTGTTTTACTTTGTCCAGGAAACGTAAATGGAAACATAAACATAAATGGAAACTTTTTTCTGTTTATTATTACCATCAAGAGAACATTTGCAGTCAGTATGCACTGCCTCAAAGAATATCTCTTGCCTATTAATAGAATAGCAGAGGAGAGTGCTTACGTTAATGTGGAGGAAAAAATCTCATTTGCTTAGTAGTAAATTCCAAGTAACAATTGCATTGTTGTTCTAAGTTGTCTTTGAGTGTGATTGGATGATTAAATATAAATGTTGCCCTGATTGGCTTATATCCCTGCAATGAACTGTCCTAAAAAACCAGCAGAGGCATATCACTCCAGATAGTTACCAGACTTGTTCTTTTGGCTTTATATTTAGGATAATGATTTATGCAGTGAAGTGTCATAGAAACTGGGATGCTGTCATTTCTGCCTGTCTCTTTTCACCTGTTCCAACTTGGATATGTTGGCTAGGAGAGTGAAGTCTGCTACACAGATATGCCATTATTTTTATGAGAAAGAAGCAACTTAAGCTTTTTGATTGGAAAGAGCTTAATCAGAAGGAACGCTTGGAAGCAGTGAACTGCAGAAATGCCCTCAAGTAGTCTGTGCATTTATCCTTTCATTGATAGTCTGAACTCACAGGCTTGGAATCTGCCTACTGTAGGACAGGAGATCAGTTTTAAGATTAGACGGAGTTGATTGTAAGCTCTTGAGAACACTGCTAGGTCTGGGTCTAGAATAATAGTTTATTAGTAAACGAAGGGAGGTTGAAAGGAGGAGCGAGGAGGTAATCCCAAAGGGAGTCCCTGGGTGGTGCAAATGGTTAACGCACTCTGCTGCTACTGGAAAACTGGGCTGTTTGAGTCTACCCAGAGGCACTGCAGAAGAAAGGCCTGACGATCTACTTCCCAAAAAATCAGCCTCTAAAAACCCTATGGAGCACAGTTCTACTCTGATACACGTGGGGTAACCGTGAGTTGGAATTGACTTCACAGCAGCTGGCTTTGAAGTCGCAAAGGACTGGGATGTGGTAGGTGCAGCTGTGTCTTCTCTCTTTCTTACTACATTCTCTGCCCCCCCAGGGAAGCACTTTTCAGGTGGCTTGGTGACTGTTTGAACCTGCAGTTTTGCATTATTGGAGCCAGACGTCTGAAATATGCAATAATGGATCTTGTTGAATAGCTCTGAGGCTGAGTCCTTGATTTCTACAAATATGGGTGTGTTGGGGGCAGGCTCACTCCAGCTTTGCTCCCAAGTGTTTGGTGGAACTCCCTATCTTTGTGTAAAACTCCTGATGATGAAGGAGCCCAGGAGACAAAGAAGGTGCGGTCAGTTTTACTGTGTGCTGTGAGACAGTTTTTGCTTAATGTTTCCTAGTGAAGTTAGGGAAGAAAGCCACGTGGCCCTGGGTACAAATCTCACTGAATTCTCCCAGCCAGTTCAGGGGTAGGTGTTAACCCTATTTTATATGTGAGGAAACTGAGGTTCAGAAATGTTAAGTAACTTGCCCAGTGTCACACAGCTTGTGTGACAGTGAGGGAATTTGAGCCAGGGTTCTTAGAATTAATTCAAAACCTGCAGGTTCTTTCAACTCCACCAGCCTCTGTACAGAATCAGACTGAAATAGGGGGAGAAGCTAAAGGCCCTGCGTTGATTTTGGGAATTTAAACATTTTCCCTGGAAGTGTGCTAAATTCCCCCCCCCTCCCCCCCCCCCCAGAATCATGAGTAACAATAATATATCAATGTTGTTAGGAGGTATTTTCACTCATCAGTGACTTCTGTGTGCCCATCATTGTATGAGATCCCAAAGATTCTAATATGAATAAGACACAGTCTTATGGGGAAGTCGGTTATAGATACAAATAGCTAAAAACCACAATTTTATCATAAAAGTATTATATCTTGTCAAGTGAGATTGTACTTTCGTTAAGTCCAGAGCAGCCTCTAGTCTGAAATGACTGTTATCAACCAAAAAAAGTTATTAATGTGAAGAAAAGCTTGTGGCTACAGAGCACATGAGTTGTGGAATTAGAGAGAACATCCGAGAAATGCTGTGTTTGGTAGCTTGCCTACCGGGGATCAGAATTCCATCACAGATTTTCTGTAGGTCTAAGTATATCTTTTAAAGCATCAAATACCTTTTGAGAGGTTTAGGCTACCAGACACACACTTTAGTGTGAAGTAGACCAGTCAGCTTTCTTTGAATACCTAGCTGAGACTGTATGCGTTGATACATTGAGAGTTTTGATTGGGGATAAGGATAGAGAGGGAATTTTGGAGCAAGAACATTTTGGTGATAGAGCAGACATTGTGGAGTGCCAGGTGTTAGCACTGGGACAGGGTAGGAGAGGAGGACATTGAAAACCAAAGAAACTAACCCAGGGAATAGAAAGAGCTGGAAAGGCACCAAGTACAAACTTTGTTTCTCTATGCCTTCACTCTGGAACCCTATTAAGGGTGCTGTTGTCTCTTTTTCCCTGCTTCACCCCATGGTCCTTCCCCGAAAACCAAAACAAAACCTTTTGCCTTCGAGTCTATTCTGACTCATAGCGACCCTATAGGACAGGATAAGACTGCCCCATGGGGTTTCCAAGGCTGTCTTGTCTTTTTGGAAGCAGGCTGGCACATCTTTATCCCGTGGAGCAGCTGGTGGGTTTGAACCACCAACCTTTTGGTTAGCAACTGAGCACTTAACCACTGCATCACCAAGGTTCCTCACCTTTCCCCCCAGGACCCAGAATTATTTGTCGTTTAGATGAGCTTCCATGGACTGTCTAGGGCTGTGTCACTACTTAAAATGTTGAGTATCAGGGGAATAAATGAAGATTGGACTAAAAAAAAAAAAAATAAAACCAAAAGTTGAGTGTCAGTCTCAGCTCAGCTGTGAATTTTAGAGACAAAGGCTGGATAGATGATTCTGACCAGATTCCAAGTCAGACTTCATGGTGAGCAGTGGAAACTTCCAGTGTTTATCCCCTCTTTAAAAAATTTCTCCTAAAGCAGTGTTCACCTTGGGTTGTGGGTGCCATTTCCTCTTTGTCTTTTTGTGAGGATATACAGACAGTAGCCCAGCTTGAGAGCAGGAACAAAGGCTTTTACTTCTCTATGTCCAACACCGTTCTTCACAAAGTATCTTGCCCGATATGTGTGTTGATAATACTAACAAATATAGTTAATTATCTACTTTGAGGATTACCTAAGGTTAGGTTTTGATCTTAGGCTGGCTTCCCCCACAGAGTGTGATTGGAGATTGTGAGCAAGTTCAAATTTTTGTCTAGGTAAAATATAACCAGAGAAGTTACGTTGCTACCCAAACCAAGTGTAGTTCACTTTGGATTGACCTAACTTTTGGATTATGTACCCACTTAAGACTATATCATTGTCTAATTCAAAATGGGCAATACCAGCCCATTTCAGCTCACTGATGCCTAGGATACTGATCCCTGACAACTTCCAATTTTCCTAGATTCATACTTTGTACATTCCATGTTCCGATTATTAATGGATGTTTGCAGCTGTTCTCATTTTGAAGTCACAGCAAATAAAGGTCGTGAAAGCTTTACTCTATCCATGTCACTAATGTTGACTCTACTTTGAGGAGGCAGCTCTTCTTCAGTTGTATTTTGAGTGTCTTCCACCCTGAGGGGCTCATCTTCCTGGCACTATATCAGATAGTGTTCTGGCCAACTTTTTTAGAAGTAGATCTCCAGGTCCTTCTTCCTAGTCTATCTTAGTTTGGAACTCTGCTGAAACCTGTTCACCATGGGTGACCCTGCTGGTATTTGAAATGTCAGTGGCATAGCTTCCAGCATCACAGCAATACACAAGTCACCACAGTACAACAAACTGACAGACAAGTGGTGGAACAAATCTGTCTTGGAAGAAGTACAGCCAGAATGCTCCTTAGAAGCAAGGATGGTGAGACTTCGTTTCAAGTACTTTGGACATGTTATCAGGAGGGATCAGTCCCTGGAGAAGGACATCATGCTTGTTAGAGGGTCAGTGAAAAAGAAGACCCTCAACAAGATGAATTGACACAGTGACTGCAACAGTGGGCTCAAGCATAACAACGATCGTGAGGATGGCGGAGGCCTGGGCAGTCTTTCCTTCTGTCGTACACAGGGTTGCTATGAGTTGAAACTGACTCAATGGCACCAAACAACAACAACCCACTGAGAATTTACCCTTTATTAACTAAAAAAGATAAAAGAAAAACAAGCAAACAAAACCACTTAGGAGAAAGTTATCCCCAAATAGTGACTGAATGCTATATTCTAATTATGTTGTTGAAGATAGAAGTGGAAAAGGAAACCAAGAATCAAGTATTTGTGCCTCTGCCAGCACCTGTGTGAGCACCTTGCAGGTGAGGACCAGTGCCTAGGTGAGCAGACGTCTTGCGCTTCAGTCCTCTGTTGCTAAATTTTGTATGAGTTTAGACAAGAAGTGGGCAAACTACAGCCAGCTGAAGGTTTTTGGTTTTTTTTAACTGCCTGCAAACTAAGAATTGTTCTATTTCACATGGTTGCATTTTAAATAGTTATGTAAGTACCTGTGTAAGCTCAATTTTATCTCTTGGCCTGCAAAGCCTAAAATATGTACCATCTGGCCTTTTTAAAGAAAAAGTTTGCTGACTGTTTGGTTTGAATTGTGTTCCCCCAAAATATGTGTTGGAATCCTAACCGCTATACCTGTGGATATGACCCCATTTGGGAATAGGGTTTTCTTTGTTATGTTAACATGACCACATCAGTGAAGGGTGTGTCTTAAAACTATTGACTCTGTGAGCTACAAAAGGAGCAGATTAAGCACAGAGACAAGCAATCACAAATGGGGCAAAGATAGATGCCACATGGAGGTTGCCAAGAAGCTGAGCAACTCTGGGGCTAGAGAAACTGAGACAAGGATTTTCCCCCAGAATCAACAGAGAAAGATCAAGCCTTCCCCTAGAGCAGATGCCCTGAATTCAGACTTCTAGCCTTCTGAACTGTGAGACAATAAATTTCTGTTTGTTAAAGCTACTCACTTGTGGTATTTCTGTTACAGCAGCACCATGAAATGAAGACACTGAGCTCTAGTTTGAAATGTCTGTCTCGGGTCGGGGCCTCCCAGAAGCAGGCTTCTCACCTGTTCTTCTGTGGTCTGGCAATAGGTGTGTCAGGCTGCTGACTTGTGAGTGAGATGCCAGCTGCATGAGGGCACTTGTCCGTGATCCCTCTATGCTGTGGGAAAGCGAAAGCAGGGAAGGGGTGGGGGTGGGCCTGAGCTCACCTAGTTTGAGTCCAGGAAGGTCGCCTGATAAGAGGGGCCACTTGATAAGTTACGAGTGTCGATTTCTTCAGGGTTAAGCAGTGACATAAGTACAAGAAAATGTGGGGAAAGTGTACTTCAAGGCACATTCTGCGTTTAGGATATAAAAAGGCGATAAAATTGCAATGTCCCTCTACAATAAAAACATTTCTGTCTGGGTTCTTATTTCTCTGAATTCCAGCTTTGGGACGTGGACTGTTGTGTTAAGTTGTTGACTGTTTCAGTTCCAAACAGTTGGTTATTTCCTGTGAGGGAAACTTCATAATTAGAATAGAGCTCTGGCATGAGTGCTAAGTCTTAAAGAAATGCCGAGCAGAGAAGCTTTGGAAAGTGTTGGGCGAAAGGGTTTAGTGCCTGACACCCTACTCCAGTGCACGTTGGCTGTTAATATTTCCTGTGCATTCCCAGGCCTTTTACATCCTAAAACCAACATCATTTGAGGGTGGGGACTGTGTCTTATGTCACCAGGTCTTTGTTTCCAAAGCCTGATGCACAGTGGATACTTAAATTGTTGAGTGACTAAATGTAATTCATTTTTTAAATCTTATATTAAATTTATACCACTCTTGCCATTTTGGGAGTGGGGTTGTATTAATACTAGTAACACCCCTCATTTGTGTGGGGCTTTACAGTTTCCAAAAACTCCCACATAAAATTCTTACTCGATTCTCACAGTGACCCTGTGAGATGGGTCTTATCTCCCGAGATGCTCGGAATACAGGGTCTTAACCAGTCTTGAGGAGTCCCTGGGTGGTGCAAATGGTTAACCCACTTCAGCTACTAACCGAAAGAAAGGTTGGAGGTTTGAGTCCACCCAGAGGCACCCCAAGGAGAAGCAAAAGCCCAAGTCATCTTGGCAAATGCAGTAGAAGTCCTTGCTTGAATTTTCTTTCTATAGACGGGTTTTGGGTTTTATTGTTGGCTAACGTTCACGTGAACAGCTCTTCGTCGTGTAGGTTGTCCTCTTGGTGCTCTGTTTTACTCTAGCGTGTGCATCCATTTCTCAGAATGTCAAGTAAACATTTCTGTTGGACACCCTAGTACCAGTTTCTTACTGGTTCTTTAGTAATGTGCTGCAAAGGTGTCTTTGGGTCCTGACTTACAAATTATAGTTCATGCTAATCTTTCCTTATGTAAAAGGGGGAACGTGACTGGAACATGAACCTTGGATAGGCCTCTTGGCCTCCATTGCCTGAGAAAGCCTTTTTTTTTTTTTTTAAAGCAAACAAACAAACAAACAAAAAACAGATGCCATTGAGTCAGTTCTGACTCATGGTGTCTTAGGCTGGGTTCTCCAGAGAAGCAAAACCAGTAAAGCGTATAAATATGTATATAGAGAGATTTATATTAAGGAACTGGCTCATGTGGTTGTAGAGGCTGGAATGTCACAAGTCTGTGGGTCAGGCTGGAGGCTTCTCCTGATTCACGTAGCTACAGGGGCTGGTGAACCCAAGATCGGCAGGTCAGACATCAGGGATCTGGCCCACAGGCTGTGAAGACCAACGAATCCCAAGATCAGTAGGCAAGATGGCAGGTGAGCTGCTAGGCTCAAGTCCCAAGAACCAGAGGTCAGATGAACAGGAGCCAGATATAGGATCAAGCGTGAGCAAAAGCCCACAAACCTTGCCAGAAAGTCCACCTATATTGGATGTATGCCACACGCCCAAGGAACTCCCTTTGAGCTGAGTGGCTACTCACAGCAGATCCCATCATGGAGATGATCATATTATATCAGATCTCATCATGGAGGTGATCACATCATTATATGACTGCCAGACTACATCATAACTGCCAAACCACTGAGAATCATGGCCCAGCCAAGTTGACGCACAACCTTAACGATCACACATGGTGACTGCATGTGTGTCAGAGTAGAACTGCATTCCATAGGGTTTTCATTGGCTGATTTTTTTGGAAGTAGGTCACCAGGCCTTTCTTCCAGGTCTTCTCTGGGTGGACTCGAACTGCCAACCTTTTGGTTAGCAGTAGAGCATGCTTATTGTTTGCACCACCGGGGACTCTGAGAAAGCCTTTACTGCATGTGTAGTTCAGTACCAGGGTCTACCTTTCTTCCCTCTCACCTCCTGTATCCAGTAATCTGCTGAGGCTATCCACCCAGGCTTACATTTCTTCCCAGCTCATCAGTAAAATGAGGAAATTGGACTCAAGTACCTAAAAATACGAGAAGCCCTGGTGGTGCAGTGGTTAAAGTGTTCAACTGCTAACAGAAAGTTCGACAGTTTGACCCCACCAGCTGCTCCATGGGAATGGAATAAAGATGTGGCAGTCTGCTTCTGTAAAGATTACAGCCTTGGAAACTCTATGGGGCAGTTCTGCTCTGTTCTGTAGGGTTGCTATGAATCAGAATTGATTCGACAGCTACGGGTTTTTGGTTTATCTAAAAATACAAAACTGCTTGTGCCATTAATCTGCCTCCTACTTACTTATTTTATTCTTAGATGGAAACCAAGATCCTTCCAGAAGCCCAGGCTCCCCTATCTCAGACTCGATGGGCCCCATATTCTTCTCCTTACTCCCTGGCCTTCCTTGAGTAGGCTGCGTTCCCTAGTTCCGCAGGGTCACTCAGAGGGAGTTCTCCCCTGACCTCCCTGATGAAACCCTTTCCTCTTATTTTAGGCCCTTCATAGCATGTATCACAGTTTGAATTTTACTAGTTCCTTTTTTAAAAAAAATTATTTATTTTGTTGTTGTTGAGAGTATACACAAGAAAAACATACTCCAATTCAGCAGTTTTTACATGTACAATTTAGTGACGTTGATTACATTCTTGGAGTTATACCACCATTCTCACCCTCCATTTCTGAATTTTTCCTCTTCCGTTAACATAAACTCACTGGTCCCTAAGGTTCCTGTCTAATCTTTTGAGTTGCCGTTGTCACTTTGATCCCATATAGATAGATCTTAGAAGCAGGGCTTCCAACTGGCTGGTTCTGGTTCGAACCCCTGCTGAGAATTTGCAATCCTAACAAATTTGTGGGCGATGCTAGTAACTGCTCTTTAGGGTCCCATTCTGAGAACCACTAGGAGAGCACTGGTTCTCAAAATTTATTAAAGGTAAAGAACCACCTGGGGATCTTGTTACCGTTTATATTTTCGTTCAGTGTATCTGGGGTAGAAATGCAAATTCTCAGCAGGTATTTGAATTGGAAGGAACACGTTGGAAGCCCTGTTTAAAGAGCCAATGCTCAAGGCAGACATTCTTTTTATTTCATTTTATTGTACTTTAAGTGAAAGTTTACAATTCAAGTTAGTTTCTCATACAAAAATTTATACATACATTGTTATGTGACCCTAGTTGCTCTCCCTATACTGTGACAGCACACTCCTCTCCAACCCTGATTTCTCATGTCCATTCAACCAGCTCCTGACCCTCTCTGCCTTCTCATCTCACCTCGGGACAGAAGCTGCCCATTTAGTCTCATGTATCTACTTGAGCTAAGGAGCACACTCTCCACGAGTATCATTTTATGTCCCATAGTCCAGTCTAATCTTTGTGTGAAGAGTTGGCCTCGGGAATGGTTTTTGTTTTGGGCTAACAGTCCAGGGGCTATGTCTTCTGGGGTCCCTCCAGTCTCAATCAAACCATTAAGTCTGGTCTTTTTACTAGAATTTGAGTTCTGCACCCCAACTTTTCTCCTGCTCCATCAAGGACCGTCTGTTGTGTTCCCTGTCAGGGCGGTCATTGGTGGTAGCCGGGCACCATCTAGTTCTTCCGATCTCAGTCTGATACAATCTCTGATTTATGTGGCCCTTTCTGTCTCTTGGGCTAATACTTTCCTTGTGTCTTTGGTGTTCTTCATTCTTCTTTACTCCACGTGGGTTGGGACCACTTTATGTGTCTTAGATGGCCACTCGCTAGCTTTGAAGACCCCAGATGTCAAGGCAGATGTTCTTTACTAGTTAAGCTATTGTTTGGTTTTAAGACTTGGGATATTTTTTGGTTTAAGGTTAAAGATTATCAGAAGGCAATAGTTTTAGGGGTTCATCCAGCCTCTATGGCTCCAGAAAATCTGGATACCATGAGAATTTGAAATTCTGTTCTGCATTTTTCCTTTTTGATCAGGATTCTTCTATAGAATCTTTGATCAAAATGTTCAGTAATGGTAGCCGGGCTGTTGAGTGGTTCCTTGATTTGTGACTGATCCCCATTAGCCTGTGAGCTCCATAAAGACAGCAGCTATGTTTCTTATACTCTCCGTTTAATCTCTGGCACTCAGTACAGAGCCTGGTACATAAAATAGGTGTAATAAATATTTATTGAGTGAATGAAAGCATGGATTCTACCTTCTACATGAAACTTTGTCTAACTCCTGTAGCTCTTTCTCTTGGAAGTTATGCATGGCCATACCGATTAGGCCCAGCAACGAATAGAAATTGCTGTCTTCCAATATCCAAGTGGCTTAAACGCTTCTGAGTATCCCGCAGCACCCAAAGCAATGGGCAGGCACTGCATAGGGTGTTGACTGATTATACTACACCGTTGTGTGTGTATGTATGCATGTGTGTTTTATCTTAGCGGATGACAACTAAAAGTGTAATTTCCTTTTTTTTTCGTACTTCCCCTCTATTTGGAAATTTACCACCATCCTTACACAAGCGCTAATGGAGAAGTGTTATTGTAATTGTTAAAGTCCATTTCTAATTTCCTCTAAGTTATGTTTCAAGATTTTAAATTTGAAGGAGACAGCTCTCTCCCTTTATTTTTATTTCTGCATCACTGCGCCACCTAGTGGATTATAGGTCTGTTACTGTGCTGTGCCCTATGCGGATTTCCTGAAAACCACAAATTCCACAAAAGGAAAAAGTCGGGTGCCTTTTTATGCTTTAAGATTGCATACAATTTCTGATAATTTTTGTTAACTAGGCATGTACGGATTTTTGAGAGGAGCTCAATAAAGTTTAATTTAGTTTTTTTTTTTAATATTGGCCCACAGCTCAGAAATTCCCATGTCACCCATAAAGGAAAACAATGCAAAGTGGGTGGGAACTATTCTACTAGTTTTTTATGGACTGTCAGTTTAACTCAGTTTATATAATATGTGTGTACAAGATACCAGATCCAAGAGAATGATTTTGTTTGCTCTTGAAACAAGGTTACTTCAAACATCTGAACTTTTTTCCCCTCATTACTTTTATTTACTTTTAAATATTGTGTTTTTGGTGAAAGTTTACACAGCAAATTAGATTTCCATTTAGTAATTCTATACATATTGTTCAGTGACATTGGTTACATTTTTTACCATGGGTCAGCATTTTCATTTTCATTCTGGTTGTTCTGTTTCCATTAATCTAGCTCCCCGCCCCCCCCATCTTTGCTTTAGGGTAATGTTGACCATTTAGTCTCATACAGTTGACTTGTTAACAGAACTCAGTACTCACTGGTGATATTGTTTATTTTATAAGCCTACCTGTTATTTAGCTGAAACGTGACCTCCAGATGTCATTTCAGTACTAAGTTTAAAGGGTATCTCAGGGTAACAGCTGAACTTTTTATTTCCTTAAATATTTTCATGATAAAAAAAAAATTAGGAGAAGCTAAACTATATATTACAAGTCAAAAGTATTAGCAAGACTTCGGTTTTTGCTTTTTGCATTTTCATTATTTTTAATAGCATGGTTTGGCGCCCACACGGATAAAGGAAACCTTACCTTTCCCCTTCCTGTCTCTTGTCTTTGCTGTACCCTGCCCTTAAGGCAGTGTGTTCTAGTATGACCAAGGATTTCTTCGTTTTTCTTTGCTGATTTCCACAAGACCCAGTGGACACTTATCATTCTGTTAAATATAACATGCTAGAACATGTTCAGTTATTGACTGTATGATATTTTAAATATATAATACTTATTCCATTGAAACCATATACTGTAAGCTTTTTAATCTTATCCATAGATTAATATAAAATTGTTGTGTCTCTTACTGGAGCTGGTTAAATTATTGTTTTCAAAATACACTTGCTAAGTTTTATTGATGTGCCTACCTAAGGAGTTCACAATGCTTTTTTTTTTCTTGAAGGAAATTTGAAAAAGATTACCAAAAGGATCCTTAAAAGTATAAAAATAAGCACCGTTTCTGAAAATAAATAGTATTTCTTCTTATCTTCTCAAAACAGCATTTGAAAAAAAAAGATACTTGACTCAAATAGCAACAGCACTATAAATTTGTAGAACCTCTTAAAGTAATAGTCGGCAATGGGTCAGAAGCACATATGAAGAGACTTCGTGATGTTTATGCTCTTTGATCTGGAAATACTACAAAATAAGAAGAAAAAGCTACATGAGCAATAATGTTTGCCATAGTACGAGTTATAAGCAAAAAATTGGAAACAACTTAAATAATTGCTAGGGATATGGTTAATAAATTAAGAAATATCCTCTACCTTTCCAATATGGCAGCCACTAGTCATATGTGAAGGAGCCCTGGTGGCGCAAACGGTTAAGTGCTCGGCTGCTAACTTAAAGATTGCCGGTTTGAACCCATTCAGTAGCTCCATGGGAGCAATACCTGTCAATGTGATTCCATAAAGATTACAGCCTCGGATGCGAGCAGCCATCTAAGTTGCATCAATTGGTCCCATCCCACTTGGAGCAAAGGAGAGTGAAGAAAACTAAGGCCACAAGGACAATATTAACCCAAGAGACTAAAGGACCACATAAACCAGAGAGTCTACCAGCCTGAGACCAAAAGAGCTAGATGGTGCCTGGCTGCCACCAGTGACCACCCTGACAGGGAACACAACAGAGAGTCTTGGAAGGAGCGGGAGACAAGTGTGGAGCAGAACTCAAATTCAGTTAAAAAGACCAGACTTAATGGTCTGACAGAGACTTGAGGAACCCCTGAAGCCATGGCCCCCGGATGCTCTGTTAATCCAGAACTGAAACTATTCCCAAAGCCCACTCTTTAGACAAAGATTAGACAGGACTATAAAACAAAAAATAATACATGTGAGGAGTGTGCTTTTTAAGTTCAGTCAGATACACAGGATCAAATGGGTGGCTCCCGTCCAGAGGCAGGATGAGAAGGCAGGAAGGGACAGGAACTGATTGAATGGACACAGGGAACCCGTGGTGGAAAGGAGGAGTGTGCTGTCACATTGTGGGGATTGCAACTAATGTCACAAAACAATATGTATATAAATTTTTGTATGAGAAATTAACTTGGGCTGTAAACTTTCACCTGAGGCACAATAAAAAAAAAAAAGAAAAAAGATTACAGCCTGGGAAGCCCTATGGGTAGTTCTCCTTTATCCCATGGGATCACTACAAGTCAGAATTGATTTGCTAGCACCTAATGACAGCAACAACAAGTTGTGTGGCTATTTACATTTAAATTTAAATCAATTAAAATTTATAAAGTTAAAAATCAGTTCCTCGTTCGAACTAGCCACATTTCAAGTGTTCAATAGCCACAAGTAACTAGTGGCTACTGTGTTGGACAGCATAGATATAGAACATTATCGTCATGGCAGAAAGTTCTGCTAGACCAACACTTCTCAAACTTTAATGCACGTATTAATTACATGGGTTTCTTGTTATATTCTAATCAATAGGTCCTGGGTGGGTCTTGAGATTCTGCATTTTTAACAAGGTTTCAGAATCCTTGGGTGGTGGATTTCCTGGGTGGTGCAAGTGGTTAATGCACCAGGCTGCTAACTGAAAGGTGGTTGATTCAAGTCCACCCAGAGGCACCTTGGAAGAAAGGCCTGGTGACCTACTTCCAAAAAATCAGCCATTGCAAACCCTATGGAGCACAGTTCTACTCTGACACACATGGGATCACCTTGAGTTGGAATCGCTGGATGGCAATCAGTAATAACAAGCTCCTGGTGATGCTCAAGTAAAACCCAAGAGTGAGGTTAAGTTCCTGCATTTATTTCCAAATTCTAATAGGAAAGGCATCTCTTTGAGGCCCAGGACTCTGTAGGTATGCTGGCCTTATGCAGGTTAATCAGTCACATTGATATATGGCGGAAACATCATGTCTCTCTTTCATGTGTGAGCCATCATCTGATGGCACCTTAGGTCTGGGGGGCGGGTCAGTGTATTTTGTGTGTTTCGAATGGGGCCAACCCTGCTGGCAGCATTTAGCTGAGCAACTCTAATAATCAGTTTACTAACCTGCCTCTTGACAAAGCAGTTTATAATCTTCTTTATCTTGGTGCCTATTATGGCGTAGTGGTTTGTTTGTATGTTTGGTTTTTTTTCCTAAGTGAATCTATGCTTTAATGTTATAAGGGCTTAGATCTAAAATCATAGGGTATACATGGCTGGGTCTGTGTTCCCAAATTAGCACCTTCCTTTTTGGCTTATTAATACCTTCTTTGTAATTACAAATAAGAATAGTCTATTTAAATTATACTTCATAGCTGTGTGTATGAGAACTATGAACATAGTGGTCTTAAATGTAATTATGTGTTGATGGTTTTGCATCATATTTTATTAAAATTGGAGTCATGTAGACCTGGATTTGAATCGTGACCAGCCACCTACTAGGTATGGGGTTGTGTGCACATTCCTTAATAACCTTCAAGCCTCAGTTTTCTATGACTGATAAAGGGAGGAATCATAGAGGGTTTTAGGAAGGATAAATGGGCAAGAAGAGTTGACGCCTTTGAATCGTGGTATTGGCGAAGAGTATTGAATTTTCCATGGACTGCCAAAAGAACAAACAAATCTGTCTTGGAAGAAGTACAACCAGAATGCTCGTTAGAGGCAAGGATGGCGAGACTGCATCTTACATACTTTGGACATGTTGTCAGGAGGGATCAGTCCCTGGAGAAGGACATACTTGGGGTCAGTGAAAAAGAGATAGATTGACACAGTGGCTGTAACAGTGTGCTCAAAAAACAACGATTGTTGGCATGGAGCAGGACTGGGCGGTGTTTTGTTCTGTTGTACATGGGGTCGCTATGAGTCGGAACCGACTCGACAGCACCTAACGACAACAGCAATAGACAACAGTCATAAAGTAGTGTCTGGCATGTTGTAACTTTCAGTCAATGATGCTGTGCTTCAGAACCCCTTGTTTTACACGTCTTCACAAAGGTGCAAAGTTGTGGGATAAGTTGCACACGTTTACCTAGCTAGCTACTGAAAGAAATAAAATCTGATTCTACTCCGTGCCCCGAAGAGCTGGGTTGACTGAACGTAGGTGAACAGCTTGCACCTTAAGATGTTCTGAGTTTTCAGAGTGATTGTATCCACGCCTGGTCTGGTGCCCACACACCAACAGCTGGGAAACTTCTTTGGCTTTAAGGCCAGGGAGCAGTCACCGGTAGATTTTGAAAGACATGATAGCTGTGCAGTGGAAGAGCCAGGGTTCCTCAGTGGAAAGGATACAGGCTTTGCAGCCACACTGACCTGGGTTAGAATTACTCCTCAGCTTCCTTTTACTTGTGTAACCTTGAACAAGTTACTTTACTTCTCAGACCTCAGTCTCCTTATCTGTAAAATGACTCTAATAATTATGATATTGATAAAGGCTAAAAATAATTGAGGATTTACTATGTGCCAGTTGCTCCCCTGAGTTCTTTCCGTGTATTTTCTTACTAAATTCTCACAACCACTCTAGAGAGGTGGGTCTTATTTACTGCCCCTGATTTACAGATTGGGGAAACTGAGTCAAGGAGAGTCTAAGAAGTAACTAGCCCAAGGTAAGTAAGTGATTGAGCCAGGATTTAGATCCTGGCTTTCTGACTACAGAATTCCTAATGCATTTAAAAAAAAAAAAAAAAAAAATATATATATATATATATATATATATATATATATAAAATAGCTTTAGTGAGATATAATTCATACATACTATACAATTTATCCTTTTAAAGTATACAATTCTATTTTTTTTTTAGTATATTCACAAAGTTGTGCGGTTATCACCACAATCAATTTCAGAATGTTTTTTATCAGCTCAACAAGAAACACCATGCCCATTAGTAGTCATTCTCCATTTCCTTCCAATCTGCCCAGCCCTAGGCAGCCACTAACCTACTTTGTGTCTCTATGGATTTGCCTATTCTAGACATTTCATTTGAATGGAATCGTATAATATGTGGCCCTTTGTGACTGGATTCTTTCACTTAGCGTGATGGTTTCAAGGCTCTTCCATGTTGTAGCTTAGACCAGTACTTCATTCCTTTTTATTGCTGAATAATACTCTATCGTGTGAGTGAGTATACAACATTTTGTTTAGCCATTCTTCAGTTTATGTACGTTTATGTTGTTTCTGCTTTTTGGCTGTTAGGAATAATGCTGCTATAAACATTTGTACACAATTTTTTTTTTTTTTAAATTGTGCTTTAGGTGAAGGTTTACAGAGCAAATTAGTTTCCCATTCAATAATTTATACACAAATTGTTCCGTGACGTTGGTTGCGATCCCCGCGATGTATCAGCACTGTCCCCATTACCACCCTGAGTTCCCCATTTCCATTCGAATTACCTCTCAGTATCTTACCTTGCCTTGGTCGTGTTGTGCTGACCTCCCCATATTGTGTATTGCCTTTCCCTTCACCAGAGTTATCGTATATAAGTTTTTTTTGTGGAGATGTGTTTTCATTTCTCCTGGGTAGCATGATGCAGTCCTAATTATTATACCATGCAATTCTGAAAGAAAAAAAGAAAGCAGGCCATTCATACTTGGAAGTGGTCATCTTACATTGATGCTTTAGTATTAATGATGATGAGTATCTTTGTTGAGAGTGCTTACTCTGTGATGGGCACTGAGCAAGGCTCTTTAGAAGCATTAAAACCGGTTGCTGTTGAGGTGGGAAGAAGGAAGAAAGGGAGACCCTGGCACTGAATTAAACCAGTCGCCATCAAGTTGACTTCTGAGTTATGGTGACCCCATGCATGTCAGAATAGAACTGTGCTCCGTAGGGTTTTCAGTGGTTTTGGATATAGATTGCCAGGACTTTCTTCCGAGGTGCCTCTGAGTAGACTTGAACCTCCAACCTTTCGGTTAGCAGCTGAGTGTGTTTAAAAAGCATTACTTCATTCTGTCCTCAAAACCGTTTATGGTAGGATAGGATTTTTTTTTTTCTTTACAGAGCAAATTAGTTTCTCATTAAGCAATTAATACACATAATGTTTTGTGACATTTGTTGCCAACCCCATTTCGTATCAACACTTTCCTCTTCGTGATCTTGGGTTCCCCTTTACCAGCTTTCTTGTCCCCTCCTGCCTTCTTGTCCTTGCCTGTGGGCTGGTGTGTCCACTTAGTCTCTTTTTGTTTTATAGGCCTGTCTAATCTTTGGCTGAAGTATGAACCTCAGGAGTGACTTCAGTACTGAGTTAAAAGGGTGTCCGGGGGCTATACTCTCTTGGTTTCTCCAGTCTCTGTCAGACCAGTAAGTCTGGTCTTTTTTTGTGCTAGAATTTTGTTCTACATTTATCTCCAGTTCTGTCCGGGACTCTCTGTTGTGATCCCTGTCACAGCAGTTGGTGCTCGTAGCTGGGCACCATCTGGTTGTGCTGGACTCAGTCTGGTGTGGTAGGATAGGATCTTGAGCCTCATTTTACAGATGAGGCAACTGAACCTCACCAAGTGAACTGTTCAAGATCACCGACCCTGTAGAGTGAGTGACAGCTGAGCTTGGACCCAGGTGTGTGTGATGACCTCCAAAGCTCTTACCATCACCTTACATGGCCACCATCATTAGGGTTATTTAGGACAACGCTGCCTTCCATTTGAAAGTTTACTTGTGTTTGTTTTCATGTGAATTTGCCTCACTTAATCCTGTGAAATGGGCATCAATATCCTCATTCTTTTACCAAGTGGCAGTGGGTGGGATTGAGTAGGTGTCCACAGTCATGTGGCTAGTTGAGGGGCAGAGACTTGGCGGGAAGTCCCGACCTTGGAGTTCTGGGTTCATTGCTGTTTGTATTTCTGCACAACTGCTTTCACAACTGCAGATTGTGCCCCCAGGTATATGGTCAAATCATCATCTCCCAATTCTTTATTACTTATTTAAATGCATACTAAAAATTTACATTAGGTACTATAGGTGGGCATGGGGAAAAAACTCGGTAACTCTGGTACCCTTTAGCAATAGATCTTGGATCTAGGTCTATTAATAATGCTGATGACCCATGAGAAATCCCTCTCTAAGCGCCTATTTTATGTGTAGCTTTTTTCTTTTTAAACTTGGTCATACCCAGGCAGTGTACATGATTAAGCACGTGCTGTGAACACATGGTGTACATTCGTTTTAACTGTCCATTGTCAGTGCCGTCCTTGGTGGGTTGCAAGCGAGGGTAAGGAGCTGGGCTGTTATAATCGTATTTGAAAGCAAAATGCTTGTGGAATAGACTATGAGAGATTTTTGTTTGTAAACCAGAAATTACATACAGAGTTGCTTTAAGTCATTGGTGACTCGTTTACTGCAAAGCAAAGGTTTTGCTTTGAAGAAACCCCAGGTAAGTACCCCAAAGCCAAGGACCTGGTTTATCATTTTAAAAAATTACTCATTTTAGGAAGAATGAGAGTTAAGCTCATTTTCTGCCTTCTCTGGGATAAAGCAGTTCCTGTTTGTTATTTGACAGATGTTTCAAATTTGTGCCCGGTGAGTGCAGTTTTGACCAAATTCTTCACGACAGTTAAAGTGAGAATGATTCCACAGGGGAAGGGGTGGAAACCACAGAAACCCCCTTCCCAGCTGGAGGCAGGCAGGCTGTGGTTTGCCCACCATCCTGAGGCTGGCTGGCTGTTTATTTGCACCCGATCTCCTTTCTAAGGATTTGAGTCGCCTTCTAAAATGACATACAGAGTGGACACAGATGAAAATAATGGAGGGAATCCCCATGCAGTGTACACCATTGGCTGTTTTATTGGACCATGTTCTGAGGTTTCAGCTCTGCTGTTTGGAGCCTGCTGGCCAGGAGCCTCACTGATTCCAGTTAGTGCCCCTCCTGTCTTTCTTGTTTTGTTCCTCCCTCCCTTACCTTCCTCACGCCTTTCTTTTCCAACCGTCCACATTCCATTTATTAACGTCCTCGTGTGTGTAAAGCATACATCGCATTTTGCATGTAGGAAAGGGGTCAGAATCTGGAGTCCACTGCCAGCGTACAATCCTATGTCTAACTACTATTGGCTGTGTAAACTCTCGGGTCTCAGTTTTCCTGTTTGTTAGATAAGACAGTCATAGCTAACTCACGGGGTTGTGGGCATTACATGAGAGCACTTGGCATGGTGCCCTGCTGAATGTTAATGACTGCCTTCCTTTTTAGTTCTCATAACCATCTTGCATCCTATTTCCGGGTGTGTGTGTGTGTGGGTGGGTGGGTGTGGGTGTGGGTGTGGGTGTGGGTGTGGGATAACGTTCCCAAGCTGTAGATTGTTATTTCAGCACGCTCCGCCATGCCGAGGGTGTAGAAGCCCAAGTGTGTTATCAAGCACTTGACCATCCGGCTGCACTGAGTGCTTGCAGGGTTACTCCACCTGACTCTGAACATGCCATTCCCTCCACCTGCGGTGCCCATCCACCCAAGTTAGTCATCCCTCAGCACTGAGCTCAGTAGGACTCCCTCCACCTGGACCGCCTCTCCCTAGTTAATGACTCCTGCCTGTGCCATGAATTTCACATTTTATGTGCTTACACCATCCCACTTGCTCACTCTGCTCCAGCCCCTCAGAAGCCCTGCACTCTGCTTCCTAATGGCGGTGCTATATCTGTTTTGCTCTTTTTATCCTCAGAGTCTAGCACATTGCACTTGGTAAACATTTCTTGAAGGAGCCCTGGTGGCACAGTGGTTTAGCGCTTGGCTGCCAACGGAAAAGTCAACGATTTGAACCCACCAGCTGCCCTGCAGGAGAAAGATGTGGCAGTCTGCTTCTGTAAAGATTTACAGCCTTGGAAAGTCTGTGGGGCAGTTCTACTCTGTCCTGTAGGATCGTAAAGAGTGGGAAACAATGACAATGGGTTTTTTTAAATTTATTTTACTTAGCACTATGAGACATTGGTGAATCGGTGGTAGAATTCTCACCTTTCACGCAGGAGCCCTGAGTTTGATTTCCAGCCAGTGCATCTCATGCACAGGCACTTCCCATCTGTCAGTGGAGGCTTACATGTTGCTCTGATGCTGAACAGGTTTCATGGACTAGGAAGATGGACTAGGAAGAAAGATCTTGGGGATCTACTTCTGAAAATCAGCTGAAACAATCAGAAGCTTGCAAGCGGCCATCCAAGGCACAACAATTGTTCTTTATTCTTCTGGAGCAACAGAGGAAGAAGGAGAGTCAGGAATAGGAGGAGGATATGGAATGTGTGGCTAATTTGCCTCAGTGAACAGCTGCCTCCTTTGCCATGAGACTGGAAGAACTGGATGGTGCCCGGCTACCATTACTGAACATTTGATCAAAGATTCTGTGGAAGAATCCTGATCAAAAGACAGAAAATGCAGAGCAAAATTTCAAAGTCTCATGGAATCCAGATTTTCTAGATCTATGAAGGCTGGAGGAACACCCAAAACTATGGCCCTGAGATAATCTTTAAACCTTAAACCAAAAATATCCCCTGAAGTCTTTTTAAGACCAAGCAGTAGTTTAACTTAACTTGTAAAGAATGTCTGCCTTGAGCATTAAGCTCTTTTAAGCTCTAGTTGTATGGGATCAAATTGACAACAGCAACTTAAAAGATTAAATAAGAACCTTAGGGGGTAATTCTTGCACACCTTGAAGAATGTAATCAATGTCACTAAATTCTACATGTAGAAACTTGAATTGGTGTATGTTTTTGCTGTGTATATTCTCAACAACAACAATAAAAACAATAAAATAAACAAAAAGGGAAACCCTATGGATCATAATGTAACATTGTCCAGTCCTGAGCTGATCATGGCGATGGTGCAGGACCAGGCAGTGCTTCCTTTTGTCGTGCATCGGTCACCATGAGCTGGAGCCGACTGGGCGGCAGCTAACAGCAACGATTCAGCACTAGTGCTTCATAGAAATTGCCTCATTTCATTCTGACCTTGGTGCTCTGAGTTGGAGGTGGTATTATTCCCATTTTATAAAGAAGGGTACAGATTATCAAAGGCTCCACAGCTAAATGACAGAATGAGGATCTTTTGTCTTCAAAACTCACATTCTTGCCACTGCTTCAAGTTGCTTCCCATATGGTCACCTCATGGTCCAAATTTATTACGCACGTCAGCCTCAAACAGAAATGGTGATACACTGTACATTTGCAAGTTGCTTGGTCTGATTCATTGGTATAGCAGACACTATGGTAACGAGAAAAGAGTCTTGGTGACACAGTGGGTAAGTGCTTGGCTGCTAACCGAAAGGTTGGCGGTTCAAACTCACAGCCCGCTCTGTAGGAGAAAAGAAATCTTTGCTCCTGTAAAGATTTCAGTTGAGGAAACTCTGTGCAGGCAGTGCTCCTCTTTCCTCCAGGGTTACTAGGAGTCAGAATCTACTTGACGGCCCACAACAACCACATGGTAGTGGGAATGATCAGGGGCACCCCAACACTGTGCTCCTGAAGTCCCAACCCTGATTCCAAAGGCCCAGGCATCCCATAAAATCTTTTCTATAGTTCAGAAACCTAAAATTTTGTTTTTCCAACACGTCCCCTCCCAAATGGTAAAGACAGAACCAGATGGCAGGACTCTTTGTTACTCTTTTATCTGCTAAGTTTACAGAAAGGTTAGAGAGAGTAGACAACTGTGCTGAGTGTGCCCTCCGCCCCTTAGTTGGCTCCGAGTTGCACCAACTGCTCATGTCTTATCTCCCCTTTGTGTACAGACAGATACCCAGTTATCAAGGATGTAAAAAAGTTTTTCTTCACTCCTTTTTATTTCTGTGTAACATTAGCAGTCCAATTTACCTGAAACATCACCAGTTACATCTAGCTGGTTTAGTCACTGTGTATATGTGTAAGGTTCTATAGAAATAAATGCTTCTCTAAATATTCCTTTCTACACGGTTGCTCTCACACATCCCATTTACTCCATTATTACTTAATCATTTCATATAACTAAAAAATGTTTATTTCAGTTCTGTGGTTCTCCCCCGGGTTGGGGAGAGGGAGGGAAAGAAAGCCGTTAAAGTGGTACCAACCCAGACTGCTTGCCTTTTTACTCACAAGTGGGGCTTTTCAAAGTGTTTGGCATCCGTCCCTGCTGTATGGATGTGTCACTGTGCGAAATGACAATAGGATTTGCTGGGAATGTGGGCCACTATTGTATCCGCCTTATGTAACCACGTGGAGTGATAGAAATGGGTGAGAAGGCTGGGACATAGGCTGTGGCTGGCCGATGAATCCCGAGAGGCCATGAAGACCGCTCAAGCCCTACGTAGGATGTGGATCCGGGCTGTTAGAAAGTTGGGGATTTTGAAAGGCCATGTGAGTCCTCTTGCAAGATCTCCCCCTTTTCATTCCCATCCTTTCTTTGCGGGAAGGGAGGGGGAGCAAAAAGCCCTCACACTGGTTCCTTTCTCCTCAGATTCATTTGTGCTCCCCGCAGCTTGCAGCAACCAGTCATGAAATACAGATTGTAGTCAATGGTGTGGTTTTTAAATTTTTTTTTCTTATTTTTAGCAGACTTATGTGAAACGGATCTGATCCCTCTCATGGGATTCGTGAATCAAAGGCGGTGGCTGTTTTCCACATCTTGGTTCCTAGGGAATCTGCAAACTCAGTTTTGCTTCCTGGGCTTAGTTTTAAATACTGCCTCAGATAAGATGTTTGTTTGCTTGGGAATTTCTTGTTTTGGGGTGAAGCTTTTTGCTTTCTTATACTGAAGAAAGCATATATTCTTATTCTCATGTCTAGGCTTCTGAATTATCGGAAAAATGTTTTTCACGTGTCCTTTTCCCCCTTTTCTAGCCTGAACATAGGTAGTTGTGTAACATGTATGCGTGTTTACTTCTATAGCTCGGGACTTTAATCAAGCACGTCCCTTACGGCAGCTTTTGGTTAATCTCTAGCTTTAGTTATAAACTGGCCTCCATCCCTGCAAAGCAGTGGCCTGTGGACAAACAGCCTCGAAGTGGCTGTTGAGGGAGATTTAGGGCAGTGAAGACCTTGGATATCTGCCTTCTGATTGATTTTTAACAAGCTTCCAGATTCTTTACATAAAATATAAGATTCTACCTATGTGGCCAAGATTTTTTTCAAAGGAAAGAAACATTGTAACAGGTAGAGGATTTTTTTAACAAGACAAATCAAATCACTCTTTGCCTTTCCTTTCTTTTCTTTTTGCACACAAATACCTTACACAAAGCTTTTCAATTTATGGTAGAAAATGGCTTGTTATAATAGTGTGGGGGTTGTCATTAACACTACTTACATGAAAAGTGAAAGTGATCAGAAGTGGTTAAAGGCGTGTTGTAGGGACCTCCTGGAGCCCTGGTGGCGCCAAAAGGTCGGCAGTTTGAATCTACCAGCTGCTCCTTGGAAATCCCATGGGGCAGTTCTACTCTGTCCTATAGGGTCACTATGAGTCAGACTCTTGATGGCTGTGGGGTTTTGTTGTTGTTGTTAGGGACCTCCTGGTGGATGGAATGTTGAACCTCGGTTTGAAAAGGTATCTTGGAGTCTTCTGCTCCCTCACAGCTAACCTTCAGTCCTGCATTTCTATTTCTGCCTTCCATGTACCTATCAGACTATTGGTACAGTCACCTGCCTCTCTCTCCCTTCCAGCTGAAATTCTGACACTTTTTTCCTACTCTTTCACTTTGCAAAACCTGAACTGCATTAAAAATATTTAGTATCACATCCTTAGCCAGGAATCAGGTACCCCTTGTTGTTCACTCACTCACCACTAACCCCCCTATTTTTTTAAAATAGATTTTGTGTTTTAGATTTACAGGAAAAATTTGCAGTAAGTACAGAGAGTTCCCACATACCTACCCCTCCGCCGTCCCCACAAGCACAGTGTCTCTTATTTTAACATCTTGCATTCCTGTGATACATTTGTTATAGTTGATGAACCCATACTGATACACTATTAACTAAAGTCTATAGTTTACATAAAACTTCACTTTTTGTGTTGTATTCTGTGGGTTTTGACAAGTGCATAATGTCACATGTCCACCATTACAGTGTCATACACAATAGTTTCACTGCCCTAAAAATGCCCTGTGCTGCATGTATTCATCCCTTTCCCCTCCACCGAACACCTGGCAACTTCTCATCTTTTTACTCTCTATAGTTTTTCCTTTTCCAGAGCATCATGGAGTTAGAATCATACGTACATTATGTAACTTTTTCGGACTGGCCTCTTTCTCTTGGAGCCCCGGTAGTGCAGTGGTTAAGAGCTTGGCTGCTAACCAAAAGGTCGGCAGTTCGAATCCACCAGCTGCTCCTTGGAAACCCTATGGGGCAGTTCTGCTCTGTCCTATAGGGTCGCTGTGAGTTGGAATCGATGGCAACGGGCTTGGTTTGGTTTTGATTTTCTTTCACTTAGCATGTGCATTTAAGGTTCCTCCATGGGTCATTTCTTTCTTTCTTTTTTTTTCTAAATAATACTCCATTGTTTGGATGTACCACAGTTTGTTAAATAGTCACCTATTGAAGGGTGTCTTGGATGCTTCCAATTTTGGGCAATTATGAATAAAGCTGATGCCCCTATTTTTAAAATTATGAAATGTTTGGTACATGTAAAGGAATTACATATCTAAATCATAGAGCACAACAATAAACAGGTACCCAGGAACCCATCACACAGCCCCATAGACCCTCACCAAGACCCAACACAAAACCCTTTGTGTCTTTCTGGCTCTTAACCCTTTGCCTCCTCCCCAGGCCACTTCCATCCCGAATTCTGTGTTTCGCATTCCCTTGCTTTTGCTTATAGATTTACCATATGTATGTGTCCCTAAACAAAATATTAGTTTTGTTTGCTTTTGAACGGTAACAATGTGATGTCACATTATGCCAATTCTTTTAGGATGTTTTTCGCTCAGCATTACATTTGAGATGTATCTGTGTTGTGTGTGGCTGTTGTTTGCATATTTTCATTGTAGTATAATATTGTATTTTAGTGATCCATCACAATTTATTTGTCCATTCTGCTTTTGATAGATATTTGAGTTGTTTCCAGATTTTGCCTGTTGAGAACATTGATGTTATGAATACTCTTATACCTATATCCTCATGCTGTCTAGGCCCTCCACCCAGAAGATAATTATTGCATCATGGAGTGCATGTATCTGATATCCGTGTGTTTTTCCTTTGGCCCTGTATATAAAGCTACCTGCTTGGCATTCATGCAGAGTCCAAATATTAATAGCAATTCTCTGATCTGCAAATACTGAGATGTGCGGGTGGGGCCAGAGCCCAGTGGCCCAGTTTGAAAGACATGGGCTGATCGCTTAGCTAAGCTGCTACACGCTGCCCGCCTGTCCCCAGGGATGTACCCAGAATTGACGTTCTGAGGAAAAGTGTGATTATGTGGGGCTCTCTGTGTTTCTGAAAAGAAGACAGTATATAGATGAGACAGGCAAGACACTCAGTTCTTTGCTTGTTAGGCACACCGGTGGTTGGTAAACTCCACAAGGACTCTGGCTGTTTTGTTCACTGATGCATCCAAAGTGCCAGCAACCACACTCTTGGCACATAGTGGGTGCTCTGTAAATATTCTTTGCGTAAGTGAGTGAATGAATGAATGAATGGTTTTGTGTGAGACCTTCGCAAAAGGTCACAGCTCTGCTGGCTGAATAACTTAATTAGGATGTATTTTTAATGTTCAAAGAAGCTATTAAAATTTATTTTTACTCTAATTTTCCCACCTCTAAAGTTAAGATTTTATATTTATATAAAATTAAGATTTTGAACAGATATATTTATATGTTTAGTGGAACATATATTCTTTTAATACTACTTTTAAGTAATGAATGATTTATGTTACAGCCCATTAACCCTTACAATCCGATCAGTTTCACATATAGTTGGTGAAGTCTTCAGACGCCTGGCAACTAACTGCAAGGTCTGATATTAAAAATTTGATTCAGCCTTATTGGCAGTGGTAATGGTGGGGCATTAATCCTGTCTATGACAAATCTCATTATGAAAGAACTTGAATTACAAAAGTCAGGTTCATTCTACTTGGGTGCCTATGTTAATAAGATTTCGTAGCAACTCATTTGTTTAGCTAAATGATACAGATTTAAAACCCAAAACTTTCAATGGAGAGTTTGCTGTTTTTATTTTTAAAATTATCCTAAAAGTAATGTAGCCATATAAAAAACAACTCTTTGCAATACCACAGCTCCTGGAAAAACTTTCAATTTTTGGTGTTCTTTTAACCTTTTCCTTATATGCTTATATAAATATATATTTATGAAATAGGAGCAAGCCATGATGTTTCATGTCTCGATCAGCACCTCCTCACCCCCCATCTACCATAGACGTTTAAGTATAGATCTATAGATATGAAACAAATCCCCTATTGTTGGACATTTCATTTATCTCTGTTTTAAAGATTTTAAGCAGCTATCAGCAAACTTATACATTCATCTTTGTGCACTTGTGCAAGTATTTCTGTAGAACAAGTTCTCAGAGGTGGAATTGATTGATTGAAAGGTGTGCAGATTTTAAATTTTTATGCATAGTGGTAATTTACACCTTAGGAGGTTTCTAGCAATTTATACTCCCACCACTTCCACCAACAGTGGAAAGACCTGAAAATATAAAACACATACACTCTCTTTTTTTTAAAGTTGAAAACACAGTCATTATGATTAACAAACTTTTTTAAAAAATGACAGAAATTAAATAATTATTTTCAGTGTCTACATAATTCATAAGGAGCCCTGGTGGTACAGTGGTTAAGCTCTCAGCTGTTAAACTAAAGGTTGGCAGTTTGAACCCACCAGCCACTGCTCAGGAGAAAAGATCTGACAATCTGCTCCCATAAACATTACAGCCTAGGAAACCCTGTAGGGAAGTTCTACTCTGTCCTGTAGGGTTACTATGAATCGGAATTGATTCTAGGATGCACAACTACAACAAAAACACGTTTCATTGTGTTGATGTGCCTACATTTCACATAAACACTACCCTTTTTGGATGCTTGTGTTCCCCAGTCACCATAGGAACACCTTGTCCCAGGCATGCTGGGAGCCAGCTGTAGCATGGACCAATGAAATTAACTCATCTCTCTTTATCTGGGAACCATTTTTTGATTTCTTTTTTAGCCTTACAGGTAATTTGAATTCTATTTTTTAATCTCTCAGGACTCTGATCGCTTAGAGCCAGATGGTATCAGCCATCCCTGTCTGTATGGCAGTGTTTTTTCCCCTGTTTACCAACTCTGGTCTGACCTCCCACCTTGTTTGGATCCTACCAAACCCATTGCCATCGAGTCGATTGTTTGGATCCTACAGTTTATCTCTTTCCCCAGCCTCCTGTTTAAATGCCTGCTCCGGTGCTTGCTCAGCTCGCTGGCTTGGTGCTTTTTCGGCATTTCTAGCCTTTAAGGATTTCCTGTTAAAGACCGCTTGCATTGAATGGATTATTGTTTTTTTTTAATGATATCCATTATGTTTAGGGTTTCTCCAGACTTCTAGTTTGGCATATTGTCAGAAACGGAAGTCCTGGTAGTCTGTTTATGCAGGCATTTTCATGTTTTGCACCCAGTAGGACTGATGGAGAAAAGGCTAAGGGATCCCATGGATTACCCACTTGGACACACTGAATGATAAGGCTAAAGATTCCTTTAGATGTGAAAATGCAGAAAACTTGCCTAGACGATCACCTTTGATGGGAAGGAGGGGAAGATATTAAAAAAGAAAGAAAGAAAAAGAAAAAAAAATCCATTTGAAATTATCTAGATTTTTTTTAAAAAGGGTTTTATGATGGCAGTGTCTTGGAGGGGTGATAATGAAAGGATTCAGCATTTTGGCTTTAATTATTTTTCGGCTGTGTCTCTTCTGTGTATCTCACTAGTTTTCTAGTATTATTAAGACTGCAATCTCGTTAAAGGAGAATGGGTTTGAAAATAGGTAGCTTAACATTCCTAATAAACCTCAACTCTTTTTGGCATATAGAAAATGTGAATTGGACTTTATATGGAGCCATTTTCAATTACAGTTTTATTTCTAGTATTGGAATGCCTATGGTTTTAACCAACTTGTTTCTGATTGTTTTAAAACAGGCCCACGGCATGGAAGAACTGATATGGGAACAGTACACTGTGACCCTACAAAAGGTGAGTGCTGCACATTTAATATATACCACAGTTGTGTCCTTGATTTTGCTCAAATACGAGTTTTCTTTTCCTTGAGGTGGATAATGCACGTTAGGTAGCAGCTGGGAGTAATTACCGAGCTAACAAAGATGTGCATGCTATTGTATTTTTTGGTTAAGGTCTGTATAATGTAGAAAATGTTGTGGTTGTTGTTGAGTGCTGGCGAGTTGATTCCAACTCATAGTGACCCTATAGGACAGAGTAAAACTGCCCCATAGGGTTTCCTAGGCTGTAATAATTGCAGGAGCAGATTGCCAGGTCTTTTCTCCTGTGGAGCGGCTGGATGGGTTCGAACTACCAACCTTTCAGTTAGCAGCCGAGATTTTAGAGATTATTTACTAACAGTCACCTGTCAAGAGCTCGGCTGCTAACCCAAAGGTCTGCAGTTCAAATCCATCAGCCGCTCCTTGGAAACCCTATGGGGCAGTTATACTCTGTCCTGTAGGGTCGCTATGAGTCAGAATCGGCTCGATGGCAACAGGGTTATCTGCAGACAGGACAGGATATGAAGGAAAAAGAGAAGGGGAGGGGAGAGAAAAAGGAAAATAATCTGTACTATTTAAGGATGACTTTAATTGCCCCTCATTAGTTAAATTAACTTAAATGACAACTTCTGTAGTTTTAATATCCCTCAGTGAGTAGTTGTGAATCCAAATTAAAAAAACATTGGCTTAGGAATCAGGAGATATGGGTGTTATTCCTTGTCCCACTTCTGATAATAATAAGAGAGGTTGCATTAGTGAGATTAAAATTTTCTGGGTTTTTTTGCAGTGGAGATTGAAGATAGAAGTAATACCACATGTAAATATATTTTACTTAATTTGTAAAGTCTTTTCACAGGTATTGTTCCCTTTGAATAAATTAGGTAATAGAGCTTCTAATACGCGGAGTCAGGTACATAATACATGTTCAGTAAATGTTGTGTGCTGTTGAGTCGATTCTGACTCATAGCAACCCTGTATGATAGGGCAGAATTGCCCCATGGGGTTTCGTAGGCTGTAATCTTTATGGGAGCAGATTGATGGGTCTTTTCTCCCACAGAGCTGCTGGGTGCGTTTGAACCACTGGTTAGCAGCTGAGCACCACCAGGGCTCTTTTAATAAATGTTAGTGTCTTCTTTTTAATTCTGATAGCGAAGTTTGAAGTAGCCATGACAGATGTTAGCCCAACTCTAATAAGCAAGAGTAGCAACTGAGAAATCTGTAAGTGATTTGTGTGTGGCTGAGCTGGATTAGGAAACCCTGGTGGCAGAGTGGTTAGGAGCTATGGTTGCTAACCAAAAGGATGGAAGTTCAAATCCACCAGGCAGTTCTGCTCTGCCCTGTAGGGTTGCTATGAGTTAGCATCGACTCGATGGCAATGGGTTTGGTTTTTTTTTTTTTTTTTTTTTTTTTGAGCTGGATTAGATGGAGTCCCCGGGTGGTGCAAATGGTTATCACTCTCATTGTTGCTAACCGAAAGGTTGGTGGTTTGAGGCCACCCAGAGGCACCTTGGAAGAAAGCCCTGGCAACTTGCTTCTGAAAAATCAGCCACTGAAACCCTATGGAGCACCGTTCTCCTCTGACACACGTGGGGTCATCATGAGTCAGAGTTGACAGCGGCAACTGGTGGCGGTGGGTAGAGGACAGAGATGTCTTTGTATATAACCAGGTGCCACGTGATGGTGCTGCCAAATCCAAAGCCATATTAGTAATGGAAAACGGTCCAACTTCTTTTTAGTTTGTAATTATAATCAGTTGGCATAGTGAACCCCACAAGTGTACTTTTCCTTGGGGGAAAGATTTTCTTGTATTCATTGAGTAGATTTTTACCTAATCAAACCGTGATTTGGGGTTACATAGTTACATATACCCGTATCATTGGAATGAAACCTGTGAGCCTCATTTTTGAAAAACTAAAATGAATTAGGTTTACAGATTATTTGGGCCCCTGCTCACACATTTCTAGGCCCATCACAGATGTAATAAATTTGTCTTTATTATAACCATGTGGAAAAAAGGCTGAATGTTTTACTTTTTCATAACATATCAAAATCAAGTTTATGCTCAGATTTTATTTGGTCTTTAAAATCCATTTACTTTTCATCCATTTACAGTTTACTTCTCTTCCCCCCAGCCTCTGCCAGCCCCTTTGGCTTGAGACAAGGTGCAGTGAAAAAAAAAAAAAAAAATTCACCTATATAAAAATGAAAACACTGGCTAATCTTGCTTGTAGTTAAAGCTATACTTTGAAAATATTGTTTGAGCACAGTTTCAGTTATGACTGAAGTTGTTCCAGCTTAGACCAGCATGATGCCAGCAGGTGCTTTTGCCGTTTCAAACAGCACATCCCTATTTGGACAAAAAAACTTATTTCCTATTTTCTGCCAGCTTCCACTGATAACCCCGGTCTGTTCTTTTGTTTTCTCCACCTTTCACAAGGCTATTTCATTTTGATAAGGAATTCCCTTTATACACCTGCCAGTCCACTGTGCTGACACTGTATTTTGTTTCTCATGTGTTCCTGTAGGCTGCCTGTTCGTGAGCTCTCTGGTTATTGGTTTGACTTTTATTGTATGCAGTACTTGTAAGAAATCTTAAAATTGAAAGCCTCTTACGGAAGGATTTTTTATTTTCCTCCTAACCCCAATGAATAGGATTCCAAAAGAGGATTTGGAATTGCGGTGTCTGGTGGCAGAGACAACCCCCACTTTGAAAATGGAGAGACATCCATTGTCATCTCTGACGTGCTCCAGGGCGGACCTGCTGATGGGCTGCTCCAGTGAGTGTCCTTCTTGTCCCCAGCCGCCGCCGGTTCCCCGATTGGCTGAAGATAGTGCACTGGGTGGAGTGCATGTTAAACAAAATTAAAAAAATAAAAAAGAAGGTTTATGTAATGTTTAGAAAGTTTTCAAGTAGGAATTCAGACCATAACACATCGTGTTTTAGCAATCTCCAAACCTTTGAGACTATCCACACAACAGTCTTTGGGGGAAACAGTAATTGTTTCCATAGAAAGATAGTTACAAACATCACTCCTGGTTTAGGGATCTTCTGAACATGGAGTATAAAATTGCCATGCCTTTTCTTCCCCCCTCTAATGCCAACCCAAGATGCCCTGGTGGCGCAATGGTTAAGAGCTCAGGCTGTTAACCAAAAAGTTGGCAGTTCGAATCCACCAGTTGCTCCTTGGAAACGCTATGGGGCAGTTCTATTCTGTCCAGTAGGGTCACTATGAGTTGGAAGCAGCTCGACACCAGTGGGTTTAATGCCTACCCAACACTGTTTATATTTGTTTTAATTTATATTCTTTAGGAATTTAATGAGGAGACTCTGGCTTAATGATTACCTTATTTGTAAGAATGATTTGGAAATTGGTAGGATTACTCCATTAACACGAGTTTTCCAACTGCCATCCTTTCTGGTCTGAAGAGGTAATTCCATTTTAAAAGATGCATGCCTGGGGTCCCCTCAGGATAATTTCTCAGGGCAGACTCTAAAGTTAATTAAATATATGGCGGCCTTGGCCAGATAGCTTAAGAGTTTAGGTTGTGTTGGCATTTAAAATCTCTATGATCTTTTCAAAGTGAGCTGTCTTTTGCACACAGCGATGTAGAATTTGTAAATGATTTTTAGGATAAGCTAAAGTAATACAGTATTATTCACAAATAACACGCCCACGTAAACAGTGTCCCCACACCTAGGAAAGTAATGCGCAAGGGGAGTGCATGGTTGGAAAGTAAAAACAAACTGTATAGTGCACATTATTTGCATAAAAATGTGGTAGTTAGGATTCTGTAACCTCAACATTTTTTTAAATTGTACTTTAGATGAAAGTTTACAGAGCAAACTAAACAATTAATTAAACAATTAAATTCATTAAACAATTGATACATATTTTGTTTTGGAACACTGGTTGCCAACCCTGTGACATATCAACACTCTCCTCTTTTTGGTCTTGGATTATTCTGTTTTATGGGCCTGTTTAATCTTTGGCTGAAGTAATCTCAACATTTCTGAGGGGGGCTCTTGACCTCTTCCCCTCCAAAAAAGCATATATGGATATAAACCTTATTTGGGGAATATTTGTAGGCTATCCAAAGCCCACGGTGCACTTTGGGTAAACAGGGCTTGATGCAGAAGTTCCTTTTTGTGCCCAGACCTCAGTACCGTCGAGGTCCTCCTGGAGTGACCCTGAGGTTTAGGGAGGGTAGCATCCTTCTCCCCAGTGGTCTCCAGTGGACACTGTGAAAGTGGCTGCGTGGCTCCTGAATTCCTTTCTTTAATAGACATTGCGGATCAATTTGTTGCTTCTAGTTGTTCCTTAATGAATGATTTTTAAAGGAATAGATGAGCATTTTCCATGACCCATTTTTATTTTTTGTTTGCAGAGAAAATGACAGGGTGGTCATGGTCAACGGCACCCCAATGGAGGACGTGCTGCATTCATTTGCTGTTCAGCAGCTGAGAAAAAGTGGGAAGATTGCTGTCATTGTAAGTACTGGTTTGCTTCCAGTTTGCCTCAATAGCATATACTTCCTATGCCCAGGAGACAATTACTTCTTGCTTTTAAGACAGAATTACATAATCTAGGGGCCATTTCTTGTATTCTCAGTAGTTTTGGAGGGTGACGTTACAGATGATGTAAAGATATAAGTCAGTTATCCCTCCCTGCCTTTCAACTGGAGCCCTGCTGGCGCAGTGGTTAAGCACTCGGCTGTTAACTGAAAGGTCAGTGGTTTGAATCCACCAGCTGCTCCGTGGGAGAAAGATGTGGCAGTCTGCTTCCATAAAGATTACAACCTTGGAGGAAACCCTATGGGACAGTTCTGTTCTGTACTGTAGGGTTGCTATGAGTTGAAATCGACTCGACGGTGATGAATTTGGTATGGGTTTAGCCTTTTCAGCTAGGCCTTCTCCTAACTTCCTGAGACCCATACTTTTCTTATCTGAGTTAGTCTGCCTTATGAAACAGATTAGGCAATTATTCCCTAAGAGAAATAGATAAAACAGTATTAATTTAGAAGAAAAAAATTAGCAAATAACCTCATTTTGTAAAGGCTCAAACAAGGTCTGTTACGTCTTAACAGACTGGAGTTTCTTGGAGGACTGTGGTAGTCCGTAGCACTCACTCATTTATTCATTCAACAAACATTGGTTGAGGATCAACTGTGAGCCAGACACCACTGTGCCCTAGAGCCAGTCTGTGCTACATGAGGTCAGGTGGACACATAAATCAAGGATTATAGCACAGTGTGTTAAGGGCAGTGCTAGGTGATGCGCTGGACATGCGGTATCTAGTTTCTTTTCAACTTTATGTTATGGAAATTTTCAAATAAAGAGTTGAAATTGTAGTGTAATAAGCACATATCCTCTACCTAGATTCTACAGTGTTCACATTTTGCCATCTTGACTTGATCTCCCTCCATATGTACATAAACACATATTTTTGATGAACCATTAGAAGGGAAGTCGCAGACATCATGACAGTTCAGTTCTGCATACTTCAGCATGCATCTCTTAAGACTAAGGGCATTCTCTACGTAACTATCATACTATTATCATATCTAAGAAAATTAATAGTAACTCCACAATAAACCAAAAAAATCAAACCCATTGCCATCGAGTCGATTCCGACTCATAGCAACCCTATAGAACGGAGCAGAACTGCCCCTTAGGGTTTCCAAGGAGCGGCTGGTGGATTTGAACTGCCGACCTTTTGGTTAACAGCCGAGCTCTTAACCTCTGCGCCACCAGGCTCCAATTCCCAATAGCATCTAATATTCCATCCGTATCCCAGGTTGTCTTTGGTGCCCTTTTTTCCTTCCCATCTAGTGTCCAGTTAAAGTTCACTCATTGCATTTTGTTGTTATGTTCAGATGGTGGTTTTGTCTAGATTTCATCCTTTTTAATCGGGAAGGATCCCTCCTTCCTCTACCCACCACTTTTTTTGCCCCATAATTTATTTTATTTTTGTTGTTCGCAGACATTCTTTACTAGTTGAGCTAAACTATTGTTTGGTTTTAAGACGACTTCAGGGAATATTTTTGGTTTAAGGTTTAAAGATTATCTCGGGACAGTAGTTTCAGGGGTTCATCCAACCTGCATGGCTCCACACCACTCTTTTTTTTTTTTAACATTTTTTTTTTAAATTGTACTTTAGATGAAGGTTTACAGAACCAACTAGCTTCTCATTGAACAGTTAGTACACATATTGTTTTATGACATTGGTTAACAACACCACGACATGTCAACACTCTCCCTTCTTGACCTTGGGTTCCCTATCACCGGCTTTCCTGTCCCCTTCTGCCTTCTAGTCTTGCCCCTGGGCTGGTGTGCCCCATTAGTCTCATTTTGTTTTCTGGGTCTGTCTAATCTTCGGATGAAGGGTGAACCTCAGGAGTGACTTCAGTACTGAGCTAAAAAGGTGTCCGGGAGCCATACTCTCAGGGTTTCTCCAGTCTGTCAGACCAGTAAGTCTGGTCTTTTTTGGTGAGCTAGAATTTTGTTTTCCATTTTTCTTCAGCTCTGACCGGGACTCTCTATTGTGATCTGAGTCAGAGCAGTCAGTGGCACCATCAAGTTGTACTGGACTCAGTCTGGTGGAGGCCGTGGTAGTTGTGGTCCATTAGTCCTTTGGACTAATCTTTTCCTTGTGACACCACCTTTTTAATGGCATTGACTTTTTAAGGAGTCTAGAGGAGTTGTATATAGAATGTCTCATTTTCTGGATCTCCATTTAATTTCTGTAATTTAGCGATGGGCCGTTAGGGCCTTTCACACTCTGAGTAGCAGATTTTGGAGGTGCAGTACTATTAGCTTAATTTGAGGTATTGTTCTCGGAGCTTTGCACTGATTGTCTTACTTTGTTCTCAGCCCTATGAGGTGTGGGCTTCATTGTCCCTGTTTTCCAGGTGAGGAAACAAAGGCCAAGTGAGTGAGGAGTGAGTGGTGAGTCGGCAGGGAGACAGTTTTGCTGAAACTACAACCAGGGCTCTTAACCGCCACGGTTTGTACATTTATCGTGGTATCCTACATCCCCACTGTGTTTGTTTTGGTAACAGGTTGTCAAGAGGCCCCGGAAGGTCCAGCTGGCCCCACTGCAGAACAGCCCTCCCGTGGATCACAACGACCGGGGTTTTGAGGTGATGGATGAGTTTGACGGCAGAAGCGCCCGCAGCGGGTATAGTGAACGGAGCTGGCATGGCAGCCACGACGGGCGAAGCCGCAGCTGGGATGAAAGCCCTGATCGGGG
The DNA here is from genome assembly GCA_030035585.1 of Dugong dugon. NCBI lineage: Eukaryota > Metazoa > Chordata > Mammalia > Sirenia > Dugongidae > Dugong > Dugong dugon. The sequence goes on from CM057471.1 coordinate 78,092,478, forward strand.
CCATCCCCACGACCGGGCACGGAGCCGGGAGCGGCTCCACAGCAGGGACCGGAGCCGTGGCCGAAGCCTGGAGCGGGGCCTGGACCATGACTACGGGCGAGCCCGGGACGGCAGCCGCGGACGGAGCATCGACCGGGAGGGGAGCTATGAGCGGAACTACGACCAGACCTACGACCGGGCCTACAGCCCATCTGTGGAGTACAGCCACGGAGCCCAGGCTGATGCCCGCTATGAAGTGTCCCGGAGCCGCAGCCGGGAGCACCTCCACTCCCGCAGCCTCAGCCCCGAGCTGAGGGGGCGGCCAGCTCACGATAGCCAGCGGGACTCGGACCGGCCCATTGGGGTCCTCCTGACAAAAAGCAAAGCAAATGAAGGTAGTTACGCTTGGTGAAAGGTGGTGGTTGTTGTGAGTGTGTGTGTATATTTAAGAAAAGCCCTACTGTAATAATAATAGCTAAATCTTACATAGCACTTAGTACGTGCTGAGCACTAACCTAAATGTATGAACTCTTTTAATCCTTATAGCCATCCATTGAGGGAGTTATTCTTATATCTTCATTCTATAGACAAGGAAACTGAGGCATTAAAAGGTTAATTGACTCGCACAAAGTTTTATGTCAGTGGCAGAGCTGGGCTCCAGAAAATTGACTTTAAACTACTAAGTCAGTGATTTTCAAAGCGTTGTGTCACTTGGACACTTATCTGAAGTGCAGGTTCTTGGGCCCACCTTGACCTTCTGAATCAGAAACTCTGGGGTGGGCCCTAGTAGTCTGCAAGTTAAGAAGCCCTGTGGGTGATCCTAATGCATTCCAAGTTGGAGAAACCACTATAAAGGAAAATACTCCAGCTAATCTTTTTTTTTTTTTAATTGAGGTAAAATTCACGTTACGTACAATTAACCATTTTAAAGTGTATAATTCAGTGGTATTTAGTGTATACACAATGTTGTATAACTACCATCTCTCTAGTTTCAAAACTTTCTCATCATCCCAGAAGAATACCCAGTACCTATTAAGTAATCAGTCCCTATTCTGCCCACCCTGAGTCCCTTGACAACCACAAATCTGTTTTCTGCCTCTATGGATTTGCCTATTCTAGATATTTCATATAAATGGAATCATACAGTGTGTGACCTTTTTCTGTCTGGCTTCTTTCAGTTAGCATAATATTTGTGAGGTTCATCCAAGTTGTAGTGTATATCAGAATGTCATTCCTTTTCATGGCTGTAAAAATATTCCACCTAATCTTTTTTTTTTTTTTTAAATATTTTATTGTATTTTTGGTGAAAGTGTATGCAGCAAAACAGATTCCCATTCAACAACTTCTACACCTATTGTTCATTGACATTGGTTACATTTTTCACGTTGTGTCAATATTCTCATGGTTTCTGTTCTAATTGTTCCATTCCCATTAACCTAGTCTCACTGCCCCCCAACCTTCTCATAGATGCTTTAGAGTAACTATAGAATATTTGGTCTCATATAGATGCTTTTTTTAAAGGAGTGCAGTATTCAGGGGTGATATTCTTTACTTTATGAGCTAACCTGCTATTTAGATAAAAGGTGACTGCGGGATAATTTTGGTTCAAGGTTTAAAGAGTATCTCATGGCAGTAGTCTTGGGGAGTCCTCCAGTCTCAGATGGTCCACGAAGTGTGAAGTTTTTTAGAATTTGAAGTTCTGTTCCACATTTTTATCCCTTTCTGTAAGGATCCATCTATTGTGATCCTGATAGTGGTAGTGGTTGCAGTAGTTGGGCACCATCTAGTTCTTTTGGTCTCAGGGTAGAGGAGGCTGTGATTCATATAGACAATTAGTCCTGTAGAGCGGTTCCTTCTCTGAATTAGGGTTTTCTTCTTTTTCTTTTGCTCCAGACGAGTAGAGACCAGTAGTTGTATCTTAGATGGCTGCTTGCAAGCTTTTAAAACCTCAAGATGCTACTCACCAAACTAGGATGTAGAACATAAATCTGTCTAATCTTGATGAGTTTTTGCTCTATGCCAGGAACTATACTGAACAAATACTCTCTCCCTTAAGCTTCACAAGAACCCTATGTGGTAGGAGGTTTCATTCCTGTTTTACAGATCAGGAATACCAAAATACAGAGAGGTTTTTGGTATGCCCATGGCTGAGGTCAGCTCTGGACCAGTCTGCCCTTCCCACATTGCATTCCTGAAGCACTTGCACACGCTTAACCACATGGAAGATTCACTAACGCCCTGTGTGGCAGCTAGAGAAGCTAATGGTACCCACAGCTTATAGGTGAGGATTCTGAAATGGAGAGGGAAAGAGACTTCTCTGACTCTTGAAGCCAGTAAATACATGGTGGAGCTAGAACTCAAACTCCATCTCCTGGAACTAGATGATAGGGAAAAAAAAAAAAACAAGGCTTTGAGCCCAGTGTTGGTATGTCCCTAGTATCGATTCTTGTCTTCTGACTTTTTTAATTCCTTGCAACATCTCTTTTGTCTCCTTTTGTTCTCTAATTGTTCTCCTTCTAAGGGGAGTAAAATGAAGAACACCTGATAATGCAAAGTGAAAGTGCTCTTGCTTTTTAGGCTTGCAGTTTGCACCTTAAATAGCCTATAGGATGTGAAGGTTTGTTCCCTTTAGTCTTTCTAAAGGAGCATAAAGAGTTGAGTTACATAACTACATACCTGTTGAAATAACAGAGGAATAATGCAGGAATGTGAATAATGAGACACCTGGAGTCCAGTCCCAGAAAATAGAAAGTTGAGATTGCATTATCTTTGAGGAGTGTTCGTCCTAGGAGGTTTAAGGATTTCACTGAATCTTTATATACATTTATAATGACATATTAATTTATTAACCCCCAAGAATTGCAGAGTAAAACTACCCTGCACTCTGATCGAAAGGGTTTTGAGAGAGGAAATTTGGCATGAGACCTCCTTCAGAGGGGTTTAGTGCTCATTCTATAGGCCATGGTACCCCAGGTTCTTGAATTACCTAAAACAGTATATTTCAAATTTCTTTCCTTTTTTTTTAATTGAGAGCCACAGAAAGAACCACATGCTGCATTGTAACCCATGTATCCAGGCACGTATGGATATCAAAAACCTAATTCAAACTTTCATGAAACCACACTTTTTTAGTTTGATGTATTCTGATAGATTCCATTACATTAATAATAAAAAAAAAGAGGCTGAACATTATGCTAAGTGAAATAAGCCAGACACAAAAGGCCAAGTACTGAATGATTCCACTTAATATGAAATATCTACAACAGCAAATGCATAGAGATAGGAAGTAGATGCGCTGGGGGAGGGGTAATTGGGGGCGTTAATGTTTAATGGGTACTGAGGCTCTGTTTGGGCAGTGATTAAGCACTCGGCTGCTAACCAAAAGGTCGGCAGTTCCACTCCACGGGAGAAAGATGTGGCAGTCTACGTCCATGAAGATTACAGGCTTGGAAACCCTGTGGGGCCCTTCTACTCTGTCCTGCAGGGTTGCTATGAGTCAACGTTGTCTTGATGGCAATGGGTTAGTTTGTTTGTTTTTGAGGTTCTGCTTGGAGTGATGGAAAAGATTTGGAAACAAACGGGTAGTGGTTGTGGTTACACAGTATTGTGACTGTAATCAATAATCAGTGCCACTGAATTGTACACTTAAAAACGGTTATTATGGCAAATTTTATATGTATTTTACGACAATAAGAAAAGTGCTGGTTGCATCCCACTAAACTGATTTCAAGACCAATTGTAAACCACAGTTCAAAGGCACTGTCCTAAGAGGCTGCACAAGTCATGCCTGGTCTTAGCAAATCAAAGCAAAAAGAGGCTCACGCCCCTTGACCGAAGCAGCATTTTACTTCTGGGCCATTTTATTTTCCAAACTTGGACTCTTCTTTTTTTTAATGTGCCACTTTTTAAAATGAGATTTTTTTTTTTACTGCCTTTTGCTAAGATTACACAGTGACTTCATGATCACTGACTAGGGTTGTTTAGGTTTCTTTAAAGAAATCTGGCAGTAGACAAGACCTAAACATTTAATTAAGAAAAATATGATCCATTCATATGGCCAGCTATTACATTTCTTGGGCCCCAAATAGCCTTGCTGATAAATGTCTTAGAAGCTGGTCAACTGAATTATGTATTTACTTATTTTTCATTTAAGAGGTGCTCACATACATACACCAATAAATCTATTTGCAACCTTAAGAGGATAGAGGAATTGTTGATATATAGAAAGAAATGATTAATTCTGTCAGTGTACCCTTCTGTATTATATAGCCTTCTGTTCTAGGCCATGAGGCTGTTTGAGCAGTAGGGGATTATCATTCATGAAAGTAGATGCAGCCTTACTCTTACTCCGCTTCCTAAACTGGGAAAGGAAACAACCTCAACACTTTAAATCATTGGGGTAGGATCCGCTGCTGACAAGTTTACTGCAAGCCATTTAAAACCTTTTTTTTTTTTTTTTTTCCTCATGTTAGGTGTCAATTTCAACTCATAGTGACTCTATGTGACAGAGTAGAATAGCCCCATAGGATTTTCTAGGCTGTAATGTTTACAGACCACCACATCTTTTTCCTGTGGAGCCACTGGGTAAGTTCGGACAGCGGGCCTTTTGGTTAGCTACCGAACGTTTAACTGTTTTATCACTGGGGCTCCTTCAGTCTACTTCGTAACTATCTTAAGTTGTAGATAGTTATTTTGTTTTATAATTAATAAGATTTTTATCCAGAACAATAATGAAAAAAAATTGAATGTGCCTGTTTTGAAACATGCGAAGTTGTGGGAGCTTTCTAAAATAACCAGAATTCCTTCTTAAAATGTGTATATTTACAAGTTTAATAAATAAAATTGGAATTGTCTGAATAGCATTTAAAATATTCTTAAGTGTATATATTCCTAGGAAATAATGGTGCTTTTTCTCTTGTGATAGCAATTCCAAGTTCGTAAACCCCCCAAACTGTGCTGGTTTTAGTGTTTAAGCTTTGCCTGTCCTATTTACCAGACACACTCTTAACCCTCTTATTTACAATGAATTTTTTTGAAATGCCAAACCCCCACACAATCTAAATTATTACAGACAAAGAGCATACTTTATGCAGTGCTTTCCTAGACAACTTCATTAACATTCTCAGTTGCAGCAGAATATGCCTATTGAGTTGTGCTGAATTATGTTTTTTCTCACCAACATTTCGCTTTGAAAATGGTAATTTTGTAGAAAATAACCCCTATAGCTTTTGCCTAGTTTTACCAGTTAACATTTTACCACATTTACTTTCTTTCTTCCTCTCTCACCTTTTTCCTTTTCTCCCTCCCTATTTACACACACACACTTAAAGTAGTAGGTATCGCCCAAGGATAAGAACATTCTCCAGCATAACCATAATGTTATTATCACACTTAAGAAAATCAGCATCAGCATTAATGTCTCTTTAATATATAGTACAGTCCATTTTACGGTCCCTGGGTGACACAGACAGTTAAGTGCTTGACTATTAGCTGAAGGATTGGCATTTCCAACCCACCCAGAGGCACCTTGGAAGACAGGCCTGGTGATCTGCTTCCCAAAGGTCACAGCCTTGAAAACTCTATGGAGCAGTTCTACTCCACACATACGGGGTCGCCATGAGTCGGAATCCACTCAATGGCTACAAACAATAGCTGCAGTAGTCCATTTCGAAGTTCTCACCCCAACCCCCACTTTGGATCAAGGAGACAGTGACGGCTCATGCACTGCATTTGGGTTTTCTTGTTTTATTTTAATTGTATTGTGGTAAAATATATATAACAAAAATTCACCATCTAAACGATTTTTAAGTATACAATTCAGTGACAGTAATTACATTCACCATGTTGTGCAGCCATCGCCACTGTCTTTTCCAAACGTTTTTTATCACCCCAGACAGAAACTCGGTATATCCCTTTAGGAGCAACTCTCTGTTTCTCCTTTCACACAGCCCCTGGCAACCAGTGATCAGCTTTTGCCTCTATGCATTTGATTATATAAGTGGGATCACATGATATTTGTCCTTTTGTGTCTGGCTTATTTTTTCCCTTAGTGTAATGTTTTCAAGGTTCATCCATGTCATAGGGGATGTATCAGTACTTCATTTCTCTTTGCATTTGGTATTTATGATTCTTTTAATCTAGAACAGTGCCACTGCCTCTTGGTATTCATGATGTTGACTTTTTTTTTTTTTTTTAAGACTCTAGCCCAGTAATCTTATAGAATGTCCCACATATAAAATTAATTTTTCTTAAATATTTTTAAGTGCTCTTAAGAACCAGACTAAGTTTTCTGAGCAAGTTGATGGTATATATGTAATTTGTGTCTATGTCTTCTAGAGTATGGTCTCCGGCTTGGGAGTCAGATCTTCATAAAGGAAATGACCAGAACGGGTCTGGCCACTAAAGACGGCAACCTTCATGAAGGAGACATCATTCTCAAGGTGGGCAGATGAGAGTGGAGGACAGTCGTGTTCATTCTTGGCTTTATTGTCTGTATTTTCACATTCAAGTACCAACACAGTGAAGCTTTGTTGGGATAGGGCTCGACAGGAAAACAAGGCTAAAAGAGCAGCATTGTGAGATGATATTTCTCTGTGTGATAACACCATCTCACAATGCTGTTCTTTTAGTCCTGTTTTCCTATGGTTGAATTGGAAATTATATATATATATATATATATATATATAAAACCCCATTGCTGTTGAGTCAGTTCCGACTCATAGTGGCCCTATAGGACAGAGTAAAACCTGCCCCACAGGGTTTGCAAGGAGTGCCTGGTGGATTTGAACTGTCAACCTTTTGGTTAGCAGCCGTAGCTCTTAAACGCTACGCCACCAGAGTGTCCATATATATATATATATATATATATTTTTGCTGGTTCAACAGTTTTTACATGTACAGTTCAGTGACATTGATTACGTTTGCATGAGATGATTTTTATCTGAAAAACCAGACTTTGAGATTGGTATAGTTTATTGTTAGATTTCTTGTAAACCTCAAGTACTGTTTTCTTCTCTCTATTTATTAAAGTTTAAGCTCCTAAAATAAGGAAAGTTGAGAGGGAGAGTTGGTGGCATTATTAATGCTGAGTATTTAGTAGTTTTTATAAACCTGTCTGGTCAGGAAATATATTCTAGTAATGAGCTAAACCATCATCTTGATCTTGGAAGTTAAATAAATCAGCAGAGTAACTTAAGGACACTATAGCTCTTTTATGCCTAAGTTGAGGATCCAGATATGCTGGGTTGTATTTAATTTAAAGGATAATTAATTTTTATTCAGTCAGTCATTCCAAAGCCTATGACTGTTGGAATATCTGAGTAGAGCTGTTACATTTTTAGCAGGGGAAAATAGGATTTTCCTGTTTTGTTGAGAATGGTTGTATTGTATATAACTTTGTTGTTCTTGTTGGGAGCAGTCCAGTTGATTACAGCTCATAGCGACCCCATGTGACAGAATAGAACTACCCCATAGGGTTTTCTTGGCTATAATCTTTACAGAAACATACCACCAGGTCTTTCTCGGAGCTGCCGTGTGGATTCGAACCACCAACCTTTCAGTTAACAGCTGAGCGCTTAACCGTTGTGCCACCAGGGTTCCTTGCATATAACATTACCATTCTTCATAAATACAGATCAATGGAACTGTCACTGAGAACATGTCTTTAACGGATGCTCGAAAACTGATAGAAAAATCAAGAGGAAAACTCCAGCTAGTGGTGTTGAGAGACAGCAGGCAGACCCTCATCAATATCCCTTCATTGAACGACAGCGACTCAGAGATAGAAGGTAATGAGGAGGTTGTGAGCTTAGCAAGGAAGGCCCTTGCTTTCTGCATTCTCCTCTCTACTTCTAGCTGTTTAGCTGGAAATTACATTTCCAACAAAACCCTCCCTTTTATTTTTTTTTTAAATTTTATTTATTTTGTTGTTATTGATGAATATACCCAGCAAAACATACACCAATTCAACAGTTTCTACATGTACCCTTAAGTGACATTGATTACATTCTTCTAATTGTGCAACCATTCTCACCTTCCTTTTCTGAGTTGTTCCTCCCCCATTAACATAAATTCACTGCCCACTAAGGTTCCTAATCATTCAAGTTGCTTTTGTCAATTTGATCCCATATAGGTAATTCTTAAAAGAGCATAATGCTCAAGGTAGACGTTTTTTACTAGTTACGCCAAACTATTGTTTGGTTTAAGATAACTTTAGGGGATATTTTTGGTTTAAGATTTAAAGAGTATCTCAGGGCAGTAGTTTCAGGGGTTCATCCAACCTTCATGGCTCCAGGAAGTCTGGATTCCATGAGAATTTGACATTCTGTTCTGCATTTTTCCCCTTTTTATCAGGATTCTTCTGTGGAATCTTTGATCAAAATGTTCGGTAATGGTAGCTGGCACCATTCAGTTTTTCTGGTCTCATGGCAAAGGAGGCAGTTCTTGAAGACAGTTAGCCAAACATTCCATATCCTCCTCCCATTCCTGATGTACCTTCTTTCTCTGTAGCTCCAGGTGAATAGAGACCAATTGTGCCTTGGATGGTCCCTTGCAGGCTTTTAAGACCCCCAGGCACTATGCAATGAACTAGGAGGTAGAACAGAAGCACCAAACATGTTATTAGGCCAGTTAACTGGGATGTCCAATGAAACCATGACCCTAAACCTCCAGACCAAGGAACCAAATCCCATGAGGTGGTTGGTTGTACATAAGCAGTCTCAGGAGCTACTCCCCGCCTCTGCCCCCCATTGTTGTAAATATATCTACCACACAACTTTGTTTGCCATTTCAACTTTTTACAGGTGTACAGCTTACCAACAGCAATGACAGTAATCAGCTGTATAACCCTACCCTTAATCAGTGCGATATTTCCATCACCATTAACCCCTCTTTCCCCCTCTCTCCCACCCCTGGTAATCATTAATAAACTTTGTTCTCTATACATTTGCTTTTTCTTGTTTTTTTTGTGTGTAAGTGAGGTCATACAATATTTGTCCTTTTGTGATTGACTTACTGTATTTTATGCAAATAATGTGCACCTTCTGTGTTTGCCAGCCACATCCCCTGCCACTCAAGGCACCCTTCATAGTGCCGCCATGCCAGTCCTCTTCATGTGTAGCTGTAAAAAAAATAAATTAGCATAGCATGCTTACAAAAATATCTCGCGAGAGGAGGGTGCGGCAGGCAAGTGAACACAGAAGGTGCGTGTTATTTGTGTAAAATATGGTATTTCAGTCAGCATAATGTCTTCTGGCTGAATCCGTATTGTAGTATGTATCAAGACTTCATTTCTCCTACGGGCTGAGCAGTATTCCATTGTATGTATGTACCACATTTTGTTTACGCATCCATTGATGGGCATTAAGGATGTTTCCACCTTTTGGCTATTGTGAATAGTGCTACAATGAACATTGGCATACAAGTCTCTGTTTGAGTCTCTGCTTTCAGGTCTTTTGTGTATAAACTTAGCAGTGGGATTGCTGGGTCATATGGTAGCCCTATTTTTACTTTTTTTGAGAAACTGCCACACTGTTTTCCACAATGACTGTAGATTTTGCATTCCCACCAGCAATGGGTAAGGGTTCCAGTTTCCCCCATCCTTGCCAGCATTTGTTATTTTCTGGTTTGTTTTTTTTTAATCTTAGCCGTCCTAGTGGGAGTGAAATGCTATCTTATTGTGGTTTTGATTTGTATCTCTCTGATGGCTAATGATGCTGAGCATCTTTTCATGTGTTTGGTGGCTGCTTGAATGTCCTCTTTAGTGAAATGTCTATTCAAGTCCTTTGCCTATTTTATGATCGGGTTATTTGTCATTTTGTTGTTAAGTTGTCAAAATTTTATATATGTTTTGGTTATATAGATTCTTGTTGGATATATGGTTTCTGGAGATATTTTCCCAGTCAGTAGCTTGTCTTTTCACTTTTTTGCTAAAGTCTTTTGATGAACAAAAGTTTTAAATTTTTATAAGGCTCCACTTATTTATCTTTTTCTGCTTGTGCTTTTGTTGTTATATTAGATAATCCGTTGTTGAAAGCTAGGCCCTGCTTCTTGTTCCAAGAATTTTATGGTTTTAGTTTACACATTTAGGTCCTTAATCCATTTTGAACTTGTTTTTTGTATGATGTGAGGCATGGATCCTGTTTCATTTTTCTGCATGTGGAAATCCAGTTTTTTCAGCACTGTTTATTGAAGAGACTCTTCTTTCCCTATCAAATGGATTTAGCACCCTTGTGAAAAATCAGGTGACTGTAGATGTGAGGGTTTATTTCTGGACTCAGTTCTATTCTGTTGGTCTACGTGTCTGTCTGTTGTTACACCAATACCAGGCTGTTTTGATTACTGTAGCTGTATAGTATGTTTTAAAGTCAGGAAGTGTGAGTCCTCTTACTTTGTTCTTCTCTTTCAACATTGCTGCAGCTATTCGGGGCCTCTTGCCCTTCCATATAAAGTTGAGGGTTGGTTTTTCTATTTCTGTAGAGAAGGCTCTTGGAATTTTGATTAGGATTGCCTTGAATCTATAGATTGCTTTGGGTTGTGTCTTGGATTGAATTATATCCCCCAAAAATATGTGTATCAATTTGGCTAGGCCATAATTCCCAGCATTGTGTGATTGTCCACTATATTGTCATCTGATGTGATTTTCCTATGTGTTGTAAATCGTACCTCTATAATGTTAATGAGGTGGGATGGATGGCAGTTATGTTAATGAGGCAGGACTCAGTCCACAAGATTGGATTGTATCTTGAGCCAGTCTCTTGAGATATAAAAGAGAGAAGTGAGCAGAGAGACGGGGGACCTCGTACCACCAAGAAAGCAGCGCTGAGAGTAGAGCACGTCCTTTGGACCCAGGATTCCTACCCAGAGAAGTTCCTAGTCCAGGGGAAGATTGATGAGAAGGATCTTCCTACAGAGCTGATGGGGAGGGAAAGCCTTCCCTGGGAGCTGACGCCCTGAATTTGGACTTGTAGACTCCTAGACTGTGAGAAAATACATTGTTAAAGCCATCCACTTGTGATATTTCTGTTATAGCAGGACTAGATGAACTAAGACAAGTAATATTGACATCTTAATAATATTAAGTCTTCCAGTCCATGAACATGGAGCATCTTTCCATTTATTTAATTCTTCTTTAATCTCTTTCTGCAATGTTTTATAGTTTTCGTTGTGTAAGTCCTTTACTTCTCTGGTTAGATTTATTCGTAGGTATTTTATTCTCTTTGATGCTGTTTTAAATAGAAGGTTTCCCTAATTTCACTTTCAGATTTCACATTGCAGGTGTATAGAAACCCAACTGATGTTTGTTTATTGACCTGGTACCCTGCAACTGCTAAATTCCTTTATTAGCTCTAGAAATTTTTTTGTGGACTTTTTGGGATGTTGTATATATAGGATCATATCATCCACAAATGAAGATAATTTTACTTCTTTTCCAATCTGGATACCTTTTATTTCTTTTTCTTATTGCTCTGACAGGAACTTCTAATACAGTATTGAATAGATGTGGTAAGAGAGGACACCCTTGTCTTGTTCTTGATTTCAGGGGGAATGCTCTCAGTCTTTCCCCATTAAGTATAATGTTGGCTGTTTGCTTTTTATATATGCCCTGAACCATATTGAGGAATTTCCCGTCTATTCCAATCTTCTTTAGTGTTTTCATCAACAAAGGGTATTGGATTTTTACCAAATGCTTTTTCTGCATCCATTGAGATGATCATGTGGTTCTGCTTTGTTCCATTGATGTGGTATGTTACGTTGATTGATTTTCTAATGTTGAACTGTCCCTGCATTCCTGGAATAAATCTCATTTGGACATGGTGTATGACTATTTTGATATGCTGTTGGATTCTGTTTGCTAGTATTTTTTTGAGGATTTTTGCATATATATTCATAAGAGATATTGACCTGTAGTTTTCTTTTCTTGTGGATCTTTGTCTGGTTTGAGTATCAGGATTGTGTTTGCATCCTGGAATGAATTAGGGGGTATTCCTCACTTCTCTATCTTTTGGAAGAGTTTAAACAGTATTGGTGTCATCTCTTCTCTGGATGTTTGTAGAATTCCCCAGTGAAGCCTATCTGGTTCAGGACATTTTTTGTTGTTGTTGTTGGGAAGTTTTTGAGAACCGATTCGATCTCTTCACTTGGTGTATGGGTCTGTTGAGATATTCTATTTCCTCTTGAGTCAGTTTGGGTAGGTTGTGTCCTTCTAAGAATTTGTCCATTTCATCTAGGTTATCTAGTTTGTTGCCATACGGTTGTTCATAAATATTCTGTCATAATTCTCTGTATCGGGTCAGTTGTAGTGTCCCTTCTTTCATTTCTTATTTTGGTTATTTGCATCTTTTCTCTTTTTTCCTTTGTGAGTCCAGCTAAAGTTTGTCAGTTTTACTAATCCTTTCAAAGAACCAACTTCTGGTTTTATTGATTCTCTTTATTGTTTTTCTGTTTTTGATTTTATTTATTTCTGCTCTGATCTTCGTTGTTTCCTTTCTTCAGGTAGGTTCAGGCTTAGTTTACTCTTCTCTTTCTAGTTCGTGGAGTTGTTGAGTTAGTCTGTTAACTTGAGATCTTTCTTCTTTTTTCATGTAGTCACATATCGCTGTAAGTTCTTTCTGAGTACTGCCTTTGCTGCATCCCTTAAGTTTTGGTATGTTGTACTTTCATTTTCATTTAACTCTAAGAAATTTGTGGTTTCTTCCTTGAAACCCTTGGTAGTTTAAGAGTGTGTTGTTTAATTTCCAGTATGTTTGTGTATTTTCCAGTTTTTTTTCTGTTATTGATTTCTGGCTTCTCTGTTGTAGTCCAAGAGAATACTTTGTATGATTTCAGTCTTTTTAAATTTATCAAGACTTGTTTTGTGTCCTAACATAGTCTCTCCTGGAAAATGATCCATGTGCTCTGGAGCAGAGTGTATATTATGCTGTTTTTGGCTGTAGTTTTCTATATATATGTCTAGTTGGTTTATCGTGGCATTGAAGCCGTCTGTTTCCTTGTTGATCTCCTTTCAGATGTTTTGTCCAGTATTGAACGTGGTATATTGAAGTCTGCAACTGTTATTGTAGTACTGTCTGTTTCTCCCTTCAGTTCTGTCAGTGTTTGTTTTATACATTTAGGAGCACTGATGTTGGGTGCATATATATTTATGATTTTTAAATCTTCTTGATTAATTGACCCTTTTATCACTATATAATGTCCATCTTTATCTCTTCTGACACATTTCGTCTTAAAACTGACTTCGTCTAATATTAAGATTGCCACCCCTGCTTTCTTTTGGTTATTATTTGCATGGAATATTTTTTTCCATCCTTTCACTTTCAGCCTGTTTGTGTTCTTGGGTTTAAGGTGTGCCTCTTGGAAACAGCGTACAGTTGGATCATGTTTTTTATCCATTCTGCCACTCTCTACCGTTTGATTGGAACATTTAGTCCATTTACATTCACTGTAATTACTGATAAGAAGTGACTCACTTTTGCTATTTTGTCATTTTTGTGTGTGTGTGTCTTAAGCCTACTTTGTCCTTTGCTACTGCTCGCTGCTGCTGTTGTTTTTTTAGTTTATTGTAGTGAACCTTTCTTGTTCCCTTCTTGTTTCCTTTTGTGTATGTTTATTATATATTTTCTTAGTGGTTACCATGAATATTACATTTAACAGCTTGTATTTATAAAATTCTAGGGTAGTTGGTACCAACTTAAATCCAGTAACATACAAGAAATTCTGTATACCATTCCTTTCCCCTCTCTTTTTGTTTTTGTTATCACTGATTATGTCTTTATATTTCATGTGCCCTGTAACATAATTTTATCCTTGCTTTTTATATATTTATTAAAAACGTGAAGGACAAAATGTTTCAAATTAGCATGAATACTTTTATTACTAGCCCTTGTACTTGTCCATGTATTTCCTTTTATTAGGAATCTTTATTTTTTATGTATAGCTTTGAATTACTTTCTAGTGTCTTTTCCCTTCCATCTACTGAGCTCCTATTAGTATTTTTCGTAGGGCTGGTGGTGGCTATGAGTTCTCTCAGCTTCTGTTTGTCTGGGAATATTTTAATTTCACTCTTATTCTTGAAGGACAGTTTTGCTGGGTATATTATTCTTTGTTGGCAGTTTTGTCTTTCACACTTTAAATATGTCATTTCATTGCCTTCAGGCCTCTAGTGTTTCTGTGGAGAAACTGGCACTTAATCTTATTGGGGGTCCTTTGTATGTGACTGTTTGCTTCTCTCTTACTGTTTTCAGGATTCTTTCTTTATCTTTACTTTTTTAGAGCCTAACTGTGATGTGTCTTGGTGTAGATGTCTTTGGGTTTATCCTGCTTGGGATTCTTTGAGCTTCTGGGATTTGTAGATTCATGGTTTTTGTTAGATTGGGGATATTTTCTGTCATTATTTCTTCAAATATTTTTTCTGTCCCTTTCTCTCATTTCCTTCTGGAATTCCCATGATGCATATATTAGATCTCTTCTTGTTGTCCCATGATTCCATTAAACTGTGTTCAGCCTTCTTGAGCCTCTGTTCTTGTTGTTCTTCAGCATGTGTAATTTTAACTATCTTATCCTCTAATTTGCTGATTCTTTCTTCTGCCTGATTAAATCTGTTGGTAGGTCCTTCTGTTGTGTTTCTCATTTCAGTTATTGTCCCTTTCTGTTGCAGTACGTCTTTTTTTAGATCCTCATTTTGTTCTTGCATTGTTTTCTTTATATTTTTTAGCTCTTTGTGTTTTCCCTTGGTTCTTTAATTATGTTTAATGTTGTTGTATTATATGTTTGCCTTTTTTTCATCATTTGGTCATCTCTAGATGCACTTTGACTCCCTTTGTTATGTTCATTTGGATGGGCCATTGTTTTTCTGTTCCTTGTGTGTCTTATGATTTTTTTTGTTGTTGTTGTTGAGACATTAGAATTTTCAAGGGTGTTAACTTTCTCTGTTTTCTCCAGTATTTTGTGTTTTTGCCCGCACTGCTTTCTGTAAAAAAAATTCTCATAGGCAGGCAGAGCCTTTGTCCTTTGCTTACCGTTTCCTATGATGGCTCCTTCTCCCTCCCTGGTTTAATTAGGATTTGAAAGTTTCAGGTCTCGGTTTTCAGCTTTCAGTCTCTCCCAAATACATCAGAGAACACACAGTGGTCAGTCTGTCCACCTGCAGGGGCACCACCACTCAGGCAAGATATCATGTAGTAATCAATCTGTCCACCAGCGGGTGCAGTCCCCTCTCTCTGGTTTTTACTCCTTTCCCTTCTCTGTTTCTGCAACCATGTGTTTAGCTGGAAAACTCACACTCGGCGAATCCCCTTCGGAGCTGGATGTTGCCCTCTGGTTTTGCCCAACGCTTCCTTCCCTACTCTGTGGGGGCTGCTTATATGTGAGCTGCATTCAGGGGAAGCACAGGCTGACTTTCCTCTGTTTCAGAGGAGGTGGGGCTGGCCCTCCCCAGAAGGATGTCTGAGAGATCTGTCTTGTTGGTTTCAGAGCCCCAGTGGCCCTGTGGTGGTTGGGGGAGCAGTCTCCATTGAGGTGACCCACCTCCACTGTAGGGGAACCTTCTTCAGGAGTTCATATTAGTCCAGCAGCCGACAGTTACTGGTTGTCACACTCCAAATGGACCCCCAGGGAGGTCTGCCTTGTTGCTAAAATATAAGTACTCAGTTGATATTTTCTTATTAAAGTGTCTTTTGAAATTAGGTTTCTGATGGAAAATTCTGGTGTAATTGTGAGCTCCCAGTGGGCTTTGATTTAAGCCACTGGAAGCAAAACATGTCTGTACAAGTGACTCAGAGAACTAACCAGATCATTTATATATTTGTTAATTGGTCATTTTTGCACTTACTTTTGTGTGTGTGTGTTTAAAGTGGCTATTAGTATTTACAGCAAAGAGAAGATGATTTGGAGGAAAGCCACAATAGGTAGATGCTATAACTAAAGAATTGATCAGAATGGCTGGACATTGTGCTTCACTGCTTAGCAATCCATGTTATCTCTTCTCTTTTTAAAAAGTTATATTTAGTGCTTGAATGTGACTTATACATAGGATAACACATTAACCTTGTAAAAATAAGGAGTCATGATAATTTCCTTCTTATCCATCTAATATTGCTTTTGTGCAAGAATGTTTAGGAAATATTAAGTTCTTATTTTAAAACAGCATTTTGTTGCCTTTTAAAAGAATTTCTTTATAAATCCTTAAGACTTACTTTCATTTCCAGTATACCAAAAGTCTAATCTGTCAGTCACTATATCTGTGTATCCTATGCTCTTAGTCAGTTCAGGAAGCAAAGGGATCCTGAGAACTAGTTCCAGAACCTAGGAGATTATGGTTTATTTCATTGCTACTCAAAGTATGGTCCTTGGACCAGCATCATCATCTGGTAACTTGATAGAATCACAGAATCTCAGGCCCCACCCCAGAGCCACTGCTTTCTAACAGTTTCTCCAGGTGATCTATATGCACATTAAAGTTTGAGAAGCCCTGCTCTGTTTGGTAAGAATGAGTGTATACATATATGATCCCAGTAATTGGATTGTCAATCTTCAATAGCGGCTTTGCTGGAAACGTAAAATTCTGAATTTGGCATTGTCTTTGTCAGTTAAAGCCCTTTCCCTTAAAACTATCAAGTTTTTCAAGGGAAGAATATTAAACTTACAGTGAATTTACTGTCTGCCTCTTTCTCATTTCCCATGTTTCCTACCTAGAGAATAGTATAATTTCTGTAGAAGTGTTAAATAGTTTATTAAAATGTCTTATTTTTGAAACCAGACATCTCCGAAATAGAGTCAAACCGATCATTTTCTCCAGATGAGAGAAGACAGCAGTATTCTGATTATGATTATCATTCCTCCAATGAAAAGCTGAAGGAAAGGCCCAGGTAAGAAGATATGTATTTTCCATTGTACACACCTCATTGTCAGTGTACACACAGTATGCGTTTGTGAATTTGTCACATTATGAGACATTAACATGATGTCTGCTTAAGTTCAAGAGAGGACACATCGGGCAAACTGTCCAGGATGGGAGCCACACCTACTCCGTTTAAGTCCATTGGTGATGTTGCAGCTGTGGTCACAGAGATCAGCAAGGAACCCAGACACCAAGAGGAACCGCCAGGTGAGGCTTTATCCTGCTCATTTTCAACAGGTGTCTTCAGAATTGTGTACTTCACAATTCCCAGAGGGTGGCTAGAGCAAGAGAGAGAGATATTATAAAAAATCATTCTCATATGTGTAAGAGGCCCCTCCTTTCTCTCTTTTAATGCTGAGAAAATATAAAGACTGTAACAGCTTTTTCTGTCTTTAAACAGAATTGGTTATGTTGGTAACATTTTGTCACATTTGATTAGTTGAGGTCCTTTTGTCTCCCATCCTTGATCCCAGTCCTATTCCTCTAACCCTGCTCTCTCCTATGATTATAATAATTTTACATAAATATTGATCCATGGATAAATCATAGTATTATTATATAATTTTTCAGTTATAAAAATGCTATTTTCATGTACATATAATTATATACCTTGCATTTTAGAGGTTCATTTTTCTTTTATTTTTTTACTTTTTTTATAATTGTGCTTTAGGTGAAGGCTTACAGAGCAAATTAGTTTCTCATTAAACAATTAACGCATAAATTGTTTTGTAACATTGGTTGCCAACCCCACCACATATCAGCACTCTCCCCTCTTGACCTTGGGTTCCCCATTACCAGCTTTCCTGTCCCTTCCTGCCTTCTAATCCTTGCCTCTGAACTGGTGTGCCCATTTAGTCTCATTCTGTTTTATGGGCCTGTCTAATCTTTGGCTGAAGGGTGAATCTCAGGAATAACTTCAGCACTGAGTTAAGAGGGTGTCCAGGGGCCATACTCTTAGCATTTCTGCAGTCTCTGTCAGACCAGTAAGTCTGGTCTTTTTTTTTGTGTGAGTTAGAATTTTGTTCTACATTTTCCTCCAGCTCTGTCCAGGACCCTCTATTGTGATCCCTGTCAGAGCAGTCAATGGTGGTAGCCAGGCACCATCTGGTTATGCTGGACTCAGTCTGGTGGAGGCTGTGGTAGCTGGGGTCCATTAGTCCTTTGGACTGTTATTTCCCTTGTGTCTTTGATTTTCTTCATTCTCCCTTGCTCCAGACAGGGTTCGTTTTTCTTATTTTGTGAAACTATTGACACTTGCTAATGCCTCAAAGTAGCCCTGGTGTCCTGGTGGTACAACCATTAAGCGCTCAACTGCTAACCTAATGGTTGGTGATTTGAACCCAACAAGCTGCTCCATGGGAGAAAGACCTGGTGATCTGCTCCTGTAAAGATTACAGCCTAGAAAACCCTATGGGGCAGTTCTGTGCTGTCACATGGAGTTGCTTTGAATTGAAAATCGACTTGATGGTACCTAATAACAACAGGAACAATGCCTCAAAATTGAACTTCACCTTAAAGCCTTATTTTTGTTGTTTCATGTGCCGACATATCTGTAACATAAGATAGACTTCAGTTTTTTTGTGGATTTTGTGATCTTTATACTTAAAAACAAACCACCAAACTCCTGTTAGTCCAGTTTGATATTGAGAGATGTTGTTTAACCCACAGCTCCTCAACCAAAACCAGCCCCAAGAACTTTTCTTCGTCCTAGTTCTGAAGATGAAGCAATATACGGGTATGTATTTCAGTCTTTCTCTCTCTCTTATTTTCCTTCCCATACAGCTCTGTCTCTTTAGCTGAAATCCAGAAGAATACTGGTTTTTCTGTACAGATGGTAATTTTGCTTATAAACAGCCATCTTTAACCAACCTCTGTTGCTAGTGTTTATGTGTAAGAGAAATTACTTGTAGGACAGGTAAAATGTGGAAGTGGGTGAACTCCGTGATGTTCATTTGGTCTGCTTGTTTACTTCTCTGGCTACTTTTCCAGAATGTTATTCTGAATATTTGTGTTTAACAGAGAAATAAATTCAGGATAGGTGAAGTATTGCTGGACTATGGTGTTTCTGTATGATGTGGTGACATGACGATCCCAAAGTATGTGTATGTATATGTGAGGGGTGGGAACGACACAGTGCTCTGCACTTGGTTGATAAAGACCCTTGGTTTAGTGGTATTCAGAAGCAGCTGCCTCCAGGATTAGGATCCAGCTTCCCTGAACCTAGGATGTGTCCCCATTTGACAGGAGCCCTGTGGTACTGACAGGATTTCAAATGACCTCAGTTTTAGCCCTGGCTCTCCCCTTTATTTGCTTAATAATCATGAATGAGCTTTTGTAAACATTGTGTGTTTCTACATTTCACCAGTAATGCAGGCCTACTACAGAAAAATCTATGAAAGCTGGAACCCATGTAGGGTGGAAACCTGTCAGAGAAGGAAAACTCAAATATTTTGTACTAAATAGTGATAGAAAAGAAGTGACTGCACCCTGTTAAAGGTGGAAAACGTGCGAGACCCAGAAATACAAGGCAGCCCTGTTGAGTTCTACCTCTCACAGGTTTCACTGTCATAATTTCACAGTCCCAAGGAAGATAAAATCATAGACTACATGAGAAAAATGAGACAGAGCTTAGTAAACTGCAAATCACTCTATAGACAGAAGAAATGAAATCTCTGCTTGCTAATGTTCATCCTCCATTCTAAAAATATCCACCTCTTTCCTTTCTGAAACTCACCATGGCAGCCCTAATACCAAAATGGTGAGGTTCAAGAAGGGAGACAGCGTGGGTCTCCGGTTGGCTGGTGGCAATGACGTCGGGATATTTGTCGCTGGCATTCAAGAGGGAACCTCGGCAGAGCAGGAAGGCCTTCAAGAAGGAGACCAGATTCTGAAGGTAAGGAACATCCAGCCCTGTTTCTAGAAGTTACATGGAAAGAGTGAGGTTTTCTGGGAATTCTGACTTGAGGGAGGATAATGGAGCAGGTGGTCCTGCTTGGGAAAAGAGAGCAGCTACTGGTTTGTTGATGCTGATCATTGAAGTCTCTATGTCCCTCAAATGGATTCTGTGTTCTCAGTCCTGGAGCCTAAAGCCCACCCCCATGTCTTGGAATTAAGAGTGTTTAAGACCCTTGCGAGGAATCCCTGGATGGTGCAAATAGTCAGTGTGCTTGGCTGCTAACCTGAAGGTTGGAGATTCAAGTTCACGCATAGGCACTTGGTAAACTGTGCCTATGGACAACACAGGCTGCCATGTTCAGTTTCAGAAAGGAAAGATGGGGGATATTTTTAGAACGGAGGATGAATATTAGCAGAGGAGAGATTTAATTTCTTTGTCTATAGAGTGATTTGTAGTTTACTAAGAAGAAGGCCTTGGCGATCTACTTCTGAAAAATCAGCCATTGAAAACCCTATGGAGCACGGTTCTCCTCTGACACACCTGGTGGTCACCACGAGTCAGAGTCTCCTTGACAGCAACTGGTTAAGACCCTTACAAAGATTTTTATTAGTTTGATTTAAAAATAAAAATGAGACTATAACTAAGGAGAAAGATTTTCAAAAGACCTTGCTAATGTTGAGTTTTTCATCTTTTCCCTTTGTCTGATGTTACTCTTACAGTAGTGTGCTGTAATAGAACAAAGATGTGTGTGGGTGCCAGACCCTCTGATTTGAACCTAGTTCCAGGCTCTCATTAGTTATGTGACCTTGGCTAAACCTCTGAGGCTCGGGTTTCTGGGTCTGTTTAATGGGGATAAGAATACTTGCCTCACAGCCACGCTGGGAAGATGAAAATAGATAACATTGACAAGGCCCCTAGCAGAGTTCTCGCACAGAGAGGGAATGCAAACGTCCATTCTTCTTCCCTGTTGGAAAACAACAAATAGCTCCCGCTTATTATGTTATTGACATCAAAAATTATCCAGGAAAGGTAATTTCTAGCTAACCAGATATTGATACTTTAAAAGTTACTGTATATTCATATAATTTATTGATTTTAAAGACTTAAAAAATGATAGCTCTTACATGACATTTTATGATATATTTTTAATTGACTTCAGAATAAACTTCAGGAACTTCAAGTACTTCATGACTGCAAAAATACAGAATTCTAGAAAACTGTCTCCATTGGGACTTTTACTTTATAAACTTGAAGTTCTTACATATGATTTTCTTTCTTGTTAACTTTAGTGGAAAATTCACATGTAATAAATTTAGGAGTCTGTTAAGAGCTTCTAGGCTAGAGGGAGAGGGGAGAAGACCAAGTCATAGAGTTCTCAGGGAAGTAAGCAGCAACATTTAAAACCAGATGGTCTTTTTCCTTCTTGGCTCATGGCCTGATTGTGGTAGTTCAGATTTCGTTTCTGGAGCAGATGAAGGGCATACCTTGATCATGAGCTTTGCTGAAGCTTTCCAGTGAAATCCTAGACTCTGCTTGGCTCTGCTTAGTATCCTGCATGACTAAATGTACCTGACTGAACCTCATGGACCACACGATTCCAGGAGACAAACACTCAGGAAGATGGAGATAAAAATCCTGTCCAAGTGCCAACTCATACTGACGTACTCTTGGGCTAATGCTAAAGAACAAAAAGCATTATTTCCAGACTAGTATGGGGCTGTAGAGTCTTCTGGGTGGTGCAAATGCTTCATGTGCTCAGCTGCTAACTGAAGGGTTGGCAATTTGAACCCATCCAGAGGCACCTTGGAAGATAGGGCTGGTGATCTGTTTTTGAAAGGTCACAGCATTGAAAACCTTATGGAGCAATTCTACTTCATACACATGGGGTTGCCATAGTTGGAATCAGCTCAATGGCAACTAACAACAACATGGGGCTGTAAAGTCTCTGGGTGGTACAGACAGTTCCTGTGCTTGGCTGCTAACTGAAAGGTTGGAGGTTCAGATCCACCAAGAGGTGCCATGGAAGAAAGCCCTGGTGATGTACTTCTGAAAAATCAGCCATTGAAAGCCCTATGGAGCACAGTTCTCTGACACACATGGGGTCTCCATGAGTTGGGATTAACTTGGTGCCAACTGTGGTTTTTTTTGAAATGGAGCTGTAGAGAGTTTAGGATGCTAGCTTTGCTCATGAAGGTTTGAGGATAAAATATTTTTGTACCGTACAGGAAAAAGATTTTCTGAATCCCCATGACGAAAAGTAGTGAATTTACCTAGAGGTTTGACAGTCACCCCCTCTGTAAGTTGTTAAAGACAGAGAGAGTCATCTCAACGAGTAAAAAGTAATGGCACTCAACATTTCTACTTAAGAAAGTATTTTGTTTCCTGTTATCACCCTGACTGGAGTCCCCGGGTAGTGTAAATGATTAATGCACTCGGCTGCTAACTGAAGAGTTGGAGGTTCAAGTCTACCCAGAGGTGCCTTCAAAGAAAGGCCTGACAATCTACTTCTGAAAAATCAGCCATTGAAAACCCTGTTGGATCACAGTTCTACTCTGACACACATGGGGTTGCCATAAGTTGCTGTAGACTCACTGACAACTAGTTTTGTCACCCTGGCAACAAGGAAGAAGGGGGTGAGAACTGGCTTCTTTTGCAAATAATCCAATATGGAGGTCAGGCAGTAGATGTCCTCATTCTTGGGCATGATTAAATTTTCTCTTGATTACAAAAGGAGCCCTCAGTTCTACGAAGAAGTGAACAGGATTGAGTTCATCTCCTGAGATGGAGAAGCTGTTATACAGTTGTAAGCTGTGGCTGATACAGAAATCCTCTAAAGGCTCACAGACAGTGCTCTACCCTGTAGACTACTAAATAGCTAATGAAAGAGGATATTTATTGGAAAGGACTGTACATTCTAACTTCCACGTATGAAAGTGCCGCCCTAGCCTTTTCTACCTTCATTTGTTTCAGAGGTCCTGTTCATGGTCAGAGTGCATATAGGAGGTGAACCATGTAGGGATACTAATCACTTTTTTCTGTTTTGGGTTTTTTAAGCTACCTCTTCCTTTTGTAGAGGTGAAAGCATGGCAGGTGGAAGGAATGAAGGCACGAGTGTGTTGTGCTGTAGTGTGATACATGCCTCATCAGTAACAGAAGTGCACTTATTATCAGGTTTTTTGTGTTTGACTTGACCATTTCTGCTTATTATTTATCTGGTAGAGTTGTCATTTCTCTTTCAGAAACTTTTATGGAGTAAGGGGGAAAAACCCATTGCCATCAAGTCAATTCTGACTCATAACCACCTTATAGGACAGAGTAGAAACCCTATGTGGTTGTTTTTTTTGTTTTTGAAATGGAGCTGTAGAGAGTTTAGGATGCTAGCTAGAAATTTGGAAGCCTTTGCTCATAAAGGTTCAAGGATGAAATATTTTTGTACTGTACAGGGAAAAGATTTTCTGAATTCTCATGGGTTTCCAAGGAGCGGCTGGCTGATGGATTCAAACTGCTGACCTTTTGGTTAGCAGCCAAATGCTTAAGCACTGCGCCACCAGGATTAGTTTGTTTAACACCATGTGGCTTTAAAAACTGTAGCAACCAGGGGTGCTTTAAAGTAATATTTGCATTTTACTTATTTGTAATTATTCTGGTTTGAAATGGTTTTAAAGGTACAGAAGTAAGATTTCAAAATGTCTTTTTCTGTGTACCACAATTTTACTTGCTTTCTAACTCATCTTCCAAAACCTATTTACAGTGTCCCCCTGCCCAGTCAGTGGGAAATAAATGTGTGAGCTCCTTGACAGAAATTGGTGTGTGCCAGAAGCCTAACCCTATAAAGCTGTGTATTAGGCTAGTGGAAACCCTGGTGGTGTAGCAGTTAAAAGTTCGGTTGCTAACCAAAAGGTCAGCAGTTCGAATCCACCGGGTGCTCCTTGGAAACCCTATGGGACAGTTCTACTCTGTCCTGTAGGGTCACCATGAGTTGGAGTTGACTTGATGGCAGTGGCTTTTTTTATTTTTTTGTTTTTTTAATTAGGTTAGTGGTCTGCCATGGAAGGCTAATGCTCTTCAATTTTATAAACACATATTAAACACCTTTTAAGTGATAGAAGCTATAGGAGAAAGGTGGAATTGGTCAGAATCTTTATTTGCAGGTTTTTATTTGAACCAATTTAAAAACAGTGTAAATGCCTTAAGGTGGGCCAGCACATTTGTTTGCCACAGACCCCACCATTCTCTATTGTCTTATAGTTGTCTGTTTCACACTTGTACATTACCTGCCTGACCACGTCTGTGGGAGACTCAAGGAAGAGAGGGAGACAGACACAACCAAAAGGAACTCTAATCTGATCTACTGTCCCCTGATAGAAAGGCGTATCCCTGAGGGGTGGTTGGCAATGTGGGGAGGCAGGAAGATGTAGCAGTGCACACAGAGCTTGCAGCCAGGCAGGCCCATAGTGTGTGCTGGGTGGATTGATAGGGACAATGAGGGCTTATGTGTTTCTGTATTTGCTCTGGTTGGGCCGTGATGAAAACAGACAGGCAAAAAGCTCAAGTGGCACCTTATAATAAAGTTCTCATTTTTTGTTCTGTTTGCCCTTCCTATCAGGTGAACACACAGGATTTCAGAGGGCTGGTTCGGGAGGATGCCGTTCTCTACCTGTTAGAAATCCCCAAAGGTGAAACAGTGACCATTTTAGCTCAGAGCCGAGCTGATGGTGAGCAAGTTTGGTCATTTAGCTTAGTTTGGAGGTGGGACGGAGTTGGGGAGGAGGATGAGAGAGGTGTCTTGGGACCAGAATAAGCAAATCTGGGTATTAAAAAAATAGAAATGGATTGTGGTTCACGGGTATGTGGAGAAAATTTGGGAATCATTAAACTTTGTCTAAAAATGTTTTCTATGCACCACTGCAATAATTTCACTAGTTGTATCAATTCGGAATATATCTGCTTTTCTGAACAATGACACATCCTTTTCTGGACAGTGATGTTTTTGAAAATAGACCTGCCTGGAGTTATTATTGAGTTTCTGGAGATGTCTTACCACATGATGGTCAGCCCCCAAGTTAGCCCTTATCAGTCTTTGAAAAGTTGCTTAGCCTTTTCAGGCCTTATTGTTTTTACCTGTAAAGTGGAAGATGATAGTATCTTCCCTGTCTGCTTCAGAGGGTTGATTAGCAACTCATGAAGTTAGTTTCTCATCCTTCTTCCCCCTTTTTTTTTTTGGTCAATTCCATATTTTTCACTTGTACAGTTCAGTGAAACCAGTTATATCAGTTATGTTGCGCAACCATCACCAACAATTTCTCTCACCTCGAGCCACGGTTCCCACAGGGCCTATGCTCTGAGTTGACTGAATGGCAAATAGGTAAGAGAGGCGGTCAGGGATAAGGAAACGCCAGATGGATGCAGCCAAATGCAGCAAACAATGCTTTTGTCTTTCAGTGTATAGAGACATACTGGCTTGTGGCCGAGGGGATTCATTTTTTATAAGAAGTCACTTTGAGTGTGAGAAGGAAACGCCTCAGAGCTTGGCATTCACCAGGGGTGACATCTTCCGAGTGGTTGATACGCTGTATGATGGCAAGCTGGGCCACTGGCTGGCCGTGAAGATCGGAAACGAGTTGGAAAAAGGCTTAATCCCTAACAAGAGCAGGTATCTGCAGTCACACACTTCCCCACACCCCTCGTAATCCCTCTCTCCTCAAAAACAACAAAACGCCCTAAAAGGAAGCCCACGTGACTTCATTGTTTGTCATCATGTCCTCTCCCATCATCTGCTTTGTTGTCTGGGGGATGACTGGGAATTGTAAAATACCCACAAGTTTCTTAAACAATCAAGACTGGACCCACTGAGGCTGGAGAAAGCCCTGAGACTATTGCCCTGAGATACTCCTTAAACCTTGAATCAGAACTATCCCCTGAAGTCACCTTTAAACTAAATAACAATTTAGCACAAAGAGTAAAAGATTGTCACCCTTAAGTGTTGTGCTCTTTAAAAAAAACTGTGTACGTAAGACCAAATGGACAACAGTTCCTGTAAAGCATAGATGAGAAGTTTAGGGAGCAATGAGTCTAAGTGAATGGGATTGAAACAACTAGAACAGAAATAACAAGAATGTTGACATATGTGAAGCATGTAACCAATGTCACTGAAAATTACGTGTAGAAATTGTAGAATGGGAGCGTGTTTTGCTGTGTATATTTTCACACACACCCAAACAGGCACACACAAAATAATATTAAAAATATCCACCAGCTAATTTGCTGTGAGTGTTTAGCATCACGTGGTTGGTTGGTGAACTTGGCTGATGTTTGCATGATTTCCTAAGGAGTGTCTGCTGCCTTGTGCGGGCTATGAGGTGGATACTGAGTGGCAGCAACGTACCTCTTAGAAATAAGTCAGCCTTGTTGGGTGCCCAGCCCTCATCTTTGGGAGAGGTTTAGGTGCCTCAGTGAATACTTTTGGCTGACGGTAGGTAGACCTAGGAAAGACACCTGTACTTTGGCAGGGGTTCTAGGTGTGTTTATGCCAGCTTACCAGAACTGGGTCAAGTGGAATGTGTTTATTACAGAGATACTTCTGGTGAGTTTTATATAGACCCAATCTCTCTCTGGAAGTAAAGGCCACCGTGTTTCCCACCACATGAAACTTTCTCAAGTCAAACCTTCTGTCATCCAAATGCATAACTAAAAATGATGGGATTTGGTTAATGACACGCTCATTGCCTCATTTTGTGGATCTAAAGATTTACTTCTCATGGTATCTTCTCTCAGAGCTGAACAGATGGCCAGTGTGCAGAATGCCCAGAGAGACAACGCCGGGGACAGGGCAGATTTCTGGAGAATGCGTGGTCAGCGGTCTGGAGTGAAGAAGAACCTGAGGAAGAGTCGGGAAGACCTCACAGCTGCTGTGTCGGTCAGCACCAAGTTCCCAGCTTACGAGAGGGTTTTGCTGAGAGAAGGTAAGCCACGGGCCAGGAGATGATCCTGTCTCCCTTCTGAGTCTATCTCCCTTCATTTTCAGGCTCTAACTGTCCAGTTCTGACTTATTTACATCACCTAGGCCAACGTCAGGTTATAGAGATAGAATCATATTCAAACAAGAAAAAAGACTTTCAAAAGAATGAGCTGTCCAAACTCCTCAATGGAGACGTATTTCCACAACCTAAAGTTTTTTTTAATATCATCATTCAAAATTTCTACATATTACCCATGGTAGAGTTTATCTTTAAAAATGGCCAGAGGAGTCAAGGAGTATTTATCAGAAAAGAACTGGGCTAAATTGAGGGTGGGAGAACACACAATTTCTTGTCATTTAGTTGTGTTATTATCAAAAACTGATAAAAGGTTCCTCAATAAGTTAAACATGGAATTACCACTGTTGTTGTTAGTTGCTGCTGAGTTGATTCTGACTCATAGTGACCCCATCTGTGCAGAGTAGAACTCCTTCATAGGGTTTTCAAAGTTGTGACTTTCAGAAGCAGATCAACAGGCCTGTCTTCTGAGGCATCTCTGGGTGGATTCAAACCACCAGCCTTTTGGTTAATAGTCGAGTGCTTAACCATTTGCACGACCGAGGGACTCCTTAAAATTACCATATGACCCAGCAGTTCCACTCCTGGGTATATACCCAAAAGAATTGAAAACAGGTGTTCAAAGAAAAACTTGTACATGAATGTTCATAGCAGCACTATGCACAATAGCCAAAAATAGAAACAACCTAAATGTCTATGAACTGATGAACGGATAAACAACATGTAGTAGTAGATCCATACAACAGAATATTATTCAGCCATAAAAAGAAATGAAGTACTGATACACACTATAACATGGATGAACCTTAAAAACCTTACGCTAAGTGAAAGAAGCCAGTTATAAAAGACCATGTATTGTATGATTCCATTTATATGAAGTATGCAGAATAGGTAAATCCATAGAGATACAAAGCGTATTACTGGTTGCCAGGCACTGGGGGTAGCGAGGAATGGGGAGTAATTGCTTAATTGGTATGGGGTTTCCTTCAGGGGAGATGAAGATGTCCCAGAACTAGGTAGTGATGGTGTTTGTACATGTGAATGTACTAAATGTCATTAATGGCAAATTTTATGTTATCTATATTTTACCACAATTAAACAACCGCATAAAATATTTTGTGTTCTATCTTTACAGTTATGTAAATGTGTATGTTTTAATGGCATTTCTTGTCTCATTTCAGCTGGTTTCAAGAGACCGGTGGTGTTATTTGGCCCCATAGCAGATATAGCAATGGAAAGATTGGCAAATGAGTTACCTGACCTGTTTCAAACTGCTAGTAAGTCTGTCACTGATTTTTTTTTTTCCTTTCCAAATTTTTATTTTCAGTAATGAACATCCACAGACTCTTCACCTGGAGTCACTGGTTGTTAACATTTTCCCATGTGTGGGTTCTCTCTTTCCCTCTTTTTCCCAACAGACACACACACACACACACACACATATATATTCTTTTTAAAATTTCTGCTGAACCATTTGCCATCATGACGCTTCATCCCCGAATCCTTGAGTATACATCTCCTCAGACAGAGCAAGGACATTCTCCTACACAGTCATAATACTGTTGTCACAGCCAAGAAATTTAACACTGATACTTAATATTATTTAGTTTGTAGTTCATTTTTCCAGTTTTCTCAATTGTCCCAATTATGTCCTTCGTAACTTTTTTTTTTTTTTTTTTTAATTTAAGGTACAACCAAGGAGCATTCATTACATTTGACTTTTAGGCCTTTCTAGTCCCCTACTTTTTTCGGAATTATTATGTAACGTTTATATTTTGAAGAGTCCAGGCCAGTTGTCTCGTAGAATGTTCCTTATTTGACTGACTTAACTGTTTCCTTATGGTTGGATTTAGGTTAAAAGGGTATCGTGGATCCTTCCCATTTGTTGGGGCATCTGGTCATCATCACTAATTTTTAAAAGATTAATTAGCTCCTTGTTTGTGCTTTTGCAGAAACGGAACCAAAAGATGCAGGATCGGAGAAATCCAGTGGGGTAGTGCGGTTAAATACTGTGAGGCAGATTATTGAACAGGTGAGAAAGTTCATCCAAAAGCCGAATGTTGACTGAAGGAACTGGATCATGGTTTTCTGCAGATCTTTTTTTTTTTTTTTAAAGACTAAAATCTGTATTTTAATAACCATGAAATGTTAATGATAACAAATTAATATAAGCATGAACTGGTTCACTGGGTGGAAACTAGTCACTTCTGTGGCATTGATGTCTTGGTTTTTTTAATGTTTTTAGCATTATACCAAATAAGCTATTGATTAATTTTATCAAAAGTTCTAGTGGATTGATAATATTAAAGTGGGCATTATGTGGAGGAAAATGATTTCTGCTCTTCAGTTTAAGTTTACAGATTTATCTGATGCAGCCTTTACTTACTTAAACTCTTTGGTTCTCTTTGATTTAACATAGCCATTGATGTCACTTTTCCCCATTTGTAACAGGATAAGCATGCACTATTGGATGTGACTCCAAAAGCTGTCGACCTGTTGAATTATACCCAGTGGTTTCCAATTGTGGTTTTTTTCAACCCAGACTCTAGACAAGGTGTCAAAACCATGAGACAGAGGTTGAATCCAACGTCCAACAAAAGTTCTCGAAAGTTGTACGATCAAGCCAACAAGCTTAAAAAAACTTGTGCGCATCTTTTTACAGGTAAGTGAAATTTAGTTTCTTTGCCCAAAAGTGAGAAATAGAGAATTGAAGAATGGAAGAAATAAGGAAGTAATCAGAATGGAGAATTTGAAATTATGTTCATGACTCCTGGAAAAGTAGTTAATCTCTAGTTTGTTAGCTTAAAAGGATAGATTAGACCTGTGGTGTGTATGTATTTTAACTTTGCAGTTTTGACTATTGTAAAATGTTCATAAAGATCCATGACATGGAATAATTGGTCATTTCTCTGATACTCATATTTTTAATCGTGAGCACCACAAGGCTTTTGTGAGAGACTGCAAGGCTGGCAATTGAGCCTAGCTCATGGCCCAGCACCACATCTCAGTATAGTTTGAGTCATTGTTCTCTACTTACCATTAATGCATGCAGTAACTTGTGAAGTGATAGAAACTTTGTTTCATTATTTTAGAAATGTCCCTATAATAGAAACTTGAACACTAATTGGATTTTGAATGATATTAAGGTTTTATTATTCCTGCTTTTAGGTATGATAATAATTTTGTGATTATGTTAAAAAAAAAAAAGTCATTATCTTTTTACAGATACATATTTAAATATTTATGGATAACCTCATATGATGTCTGGGATTTGCTTAAATAATTTGCAGTGGGGGCATGGGTGAGACTAGATGAAACAAGGTTGGCCAAGAGTTACTGAAGTTGGGTGATGTGTACATGGACATTCATTAAACTGGTCTCTCTACTTTTTTGTATTGTATGTTTAAAATTGTCTGTAATAGAATATTGTTTTTTTAAGTCCCTGAAATGAAGACCCATTGCTACTGTTACCCATGAAAGTAAAACGGTCTAAGAAAGTGACATATTTTAGTAATGAATATATGCACTTCCTATATAAATGACTGGTTCTGTGCGTATGGTATAATTAAGAGCTTAAAAGGGTTATGTAAATTTTTTGGTCATGCAGTGCTTTATTTTGTGGGAGCAACATGAGGATATGGCATGGATATAATGTCCTTGGGATTTTTATATCTCACACTGAGGGGAGGGAGGTTAGTGAGTGTGAGTCGGCTTTAGACTCTTTGACTGTCACTGGCTTTTCTCATTAAAGAAAGAGAGATGTACTGTTTACCACTATGGTGAAATGTAACAGGGAGTTAATCCAAAACCCGTTGCTGTCGAGTCAATTCTGACTCATAGTTACCCTGTAGGACAGAGTAGAGCTGCCGCATATAGTTTCCTAGAAGCAGACTGCCACATCTTTCTCCCGTGGAGCGGTTGGTGGGTTCAAACTGCCGATCTTTTGGTTGGCAACTGAACACTTAACTAGGGTTCCTCAATAGGGAAATAGTTTAACCAAATGCATAGGAGATAGTGATCCATCATAAACTGGGTTTCTGAGAATGTAGACACTTGTGCCTTGGGTATATGCCTGCATATCATTTCTCTGTCATTTTTATTTGTCCTTCTTTAGTTCCAGATAGTTGGAGCTCATATGCCCTCTTTGGGAAATCGGTTGTCTGGACCAATGTAATATCCGTTATAGTCTTGGTTCATCAGAAGCAGTAGTAATAATAGTATTAATAATAACAGCAACACCTAACAATGCTACAGCCTTTTATGTGTGCTGTCTTGGTAGGCCTTAGAAAAGGTGACTTCTGCAAGATCACATATGTAATGGATGGCGGAAACCATGTAATGTGGTGTCTGTGACCATGTGTCCAATATCCTATATACATTACGGCACGCACACAACGTTATTCTGATGCCGAAAGGGTTCTCAGTATCATATAGTGCAGTTCCTCTATTTCACAGGTGAGAAAACTGAGACCCACGTGATCGTGCGTGATGTTAGGCCTCCCCCCACAGCATCACGGTTGTGCACTTACCAGCTCAAAAGAAGTCTAGTGCGCAAGTATTCACTTAATTGGGTTGTGCCTTTACATGGGGCTTAGGAAGTTAGCTGCTGTGAAGCTCTTAGTATTATTATTTTTCTCATGTGCTTAACTCTTAATGTAAATTCAGTAAGAGGTTTTATGACTTTTTCTTTTTTTCATTTTATCAGGGGGCATGAACATGTTTCTGCATTTCATAAATGACTGTTTCAGCTTTAGGTCTGTAGCATGATAAATACAGACGGCTCATCTCAGACAGCTCCAACATAAAGCACCTTAATGTTGCATTTAGGGCAAATCACTCATTTTGTCCCTAGGGGTTTCCTTATCAACTGAAGGTGTGCGATCTTATTTGTATTATTTAAGTACAATGCCATTGCGTTTTACCCATGAACACAGTAATCTTTGCAAGGCACCATTAGAAGGATATAAAAGTCCAAGGAATCAAGGTTACTTTTTCTTGGATTGTCCAATGTATCAGCTTATTTTAATGCTGTAAATAATTAATAACCCAGGAAATTGAAAGCTCATTCAGGATTTTCCAAGGTCAGTGTTAGAACCCTTTAAATGAAAGAACAGTATGTAGCTAAGAAGAAAACTTGAAACCTAGCTGCTTCCAAAAGTTGCTTAATGGTTCTGTTTGGCTGCAGAAGGAATGTTCATAAAGCCATGGTCTCTAACAAAAGGCATGAAGGTGTGGTTTTAAAGAAAAAAATCGTAATTTGCTTGCAGTCTGATATTTTTAGGCCTGGTTTAATTGTTTCTTTTTCTGGACCAGTTTGCCTACCTGATTTATCCTCATTAAGCTCATAAATACATACTGTTGAAGAACAATTTCATATATTGTACCTGTTGGTATTTTATATCTGTGCTCTAAATCCATACTTTTAATTGGGCAGTGTGGTGTGGTGGCTAAGGCCATAAGCTCTGAGGTCTAGTTCCCGAGTTTGTATCCAGGCTCCTCCACATCGTTGGTATGAGATCTTGGGCTAGTTACTTTCACTTCTCTGTGCCTCAGTTTCTCATCTGTAAAATGGGCATGATAGCAATACCTACCTTGCAAGGTTCATATAAGCATGAAATGAGCTAAATCTTTGTAAGGTACTTGGAAAAGTGCCTGGTCAATCCATAGTAAGTGCTGTTATGCAAGATAAATTTTGTCCTGAATGGGAAATATATATTCCTGAAACACACACCAGTTTAGGTTTGGTTTGCTGGTGTAGTAATCTACTAACAATTACTAAGGGTTAATCTGTATGCATAGTCGAAAATGTTCAAGCCTATCAAAAGGATTATATAGATTAAGTGTTGCCTTTAGTATTTTATTGGAGGGGTCAGTAGTATATTTCTGTATACATTTCTTATTCATGATATACATGTCTTATGTAATGATCTTTAAAATACAGGACTTTTGTATTTGTTTGAGGTGTGTTACCTGGTGATATGCTCCTGGAGACACTTTTTTTTTTTTTTTTTTTTTTTTTTAACTATTTAGTCAATATTTTATTAAAAAGATACAGATTTTTTCTTAAAAGAACCTTTGGACAGAGGAACATGTTAAATGATTCCTTGATGTAATTAGTGAAATCCAAGCAGGGAAACCATTAGACAACTCAGTTTTTTTCAACAAATAAATTGCAAGGGAAAAAAAGGAGGGGAAACCTATAGACTAAAAGAGGCTTAAGAGACATGAACAAAATAAATGTATGACTCTAGTTCAGATTCTGATTTGAAAAAAACAAAACTTTATGAGACCATAAGGGAAATCTGAATAAGAATTACTGTCAGTGTTGAGTGTGATGATGGTAATTGGTCTTTTTTTTTTTTTTTTTTTTCTTCATGGTGACCCTACGTGTGCAGAGTAGAACTGCTCCGTAAGGTTTTCTTTCTTTCTTTTTTTTAA
Source organism: Dugong dugon (assembly GCA_030035585.1). Classification (NCBI taxonomy): domain Eukaryota; kingdom Metazoa; phylum Chordata; class Mammalia; order Sirenia; family Dugongidae; genus Dugong; species Dugong dugon. The sequence continues at coordinate 78,125,716 of CM057471.1, forward strand.
TTGTTGTAGTTTAAATGAAGTTTACATTTCAAGTTAGTTTCCCATACAAAAATTTATACATACATTGTTATGGGACCCTAATTGCTCTCCCCATACTGTGACAGCACACTCCTCCTTTCCACCCCTGATTCCTCATGTCCATTCAACCAGCTCCTAACCCTCTCTGCCTTCTCATCTCACCTCCAGACAGAAGTTGCCTGTTTAATCTCTTGTATCTACTTGAGCTAAGAGGCACACTCCTCACGAGTGTCACTTTCTGTCCCACAGTCCTGTCTAATCCCTTTCTGAAGAGTTGGCCTTGGACATTGTTTTAGTTCTGGGCTGATAGAGAATCCGGGGGCCATGCTCTCTGGGGTTCCTCCAGTCTCAGTCAGACCAGTAAGTCTGGTCTTCTTACTAGAATTTGAGTTCTGCACCTCACCTTTCTCCTGCTGCATCCAGGACTCTCTGTTGTGTTCCCTGTCGGGGCAGTCACTGGTGGTAGCTGGGCACCATCTAGTTTGAAGACACATTCTTTAAAAATATTTTTTTAAAGGTAGCTTTTCTGAAAAATAGACATTCGGAAAACAAATTAACCAAATTCTAGCTTTATAATATCAGTCTGTAATGTAAACTCCAAGGACGCCCTGGTAGCAGAGTGGTTAAAGCACATCTGCTAAGTGAAGGGTCGGTGATTGGAACCCACTGACTGCTCTGCAGGAAAAGATATGGCAATCTTCTCTGGTAAAGATTACAGCCTTGGAAACTCTATGGGCAGTTCTGCTCTGTCCTACCAGGTTACTGTGAGTCAGAATCGACTTCATGGAACACAAGAACAAGAATGTAAACTCCAACAATTAGATGGTTAATAGCTTTAATTATGTTCAACTGTAGGGTCACTATGAGTTGGAATCAACTGGACAGCAATGGGTTTGGTTTTTTGGGTAATAGGATTTAGTGTTCAAATACCTGCAAGTTTTTTCTTACATGTGCCAAAGTTTTAATTGAAATATGACAGAAATTAGCATACATTATGTCAAGTAGCATTCTTAGTAGACATAAATTGATACAAACCTTTTGTTTACCTTTCTATAGCTACAATCAACCTAAATTCAGCCAATGATAGCTGGTTTGGCAGCTTGAAGGACACAATTCAGCATCAGCAAGGAGAAGCAGTTTGGGTCTCTGAAGGAAAGGTATGTGGCTTAGATACTCTGCTCTGAGGTGAGAGTTTGTGCTCTGAATCTTTTCCAGAGAGGGTAGTGAATGTAGTAAAACTGTGTCCATTTGAAGTGGTTTCAACATAGGTGTTCATCAAGTTTGACATTTTACAAAGCCTTTGAAAAAGTAATAAAAAGTTGGGACTTAAAAAAAAAAAACGCAGCAGAATGTGATGTATGAAACCCTACATTCACTTCCCTTCTACTTTTAACGTAGTAACTAGTGTTGTGTCCCAATTACACTAATCAGAGCTTACAAGGTCTCTTGCCTAGCTCCACAACTTGCCAAGGACATGGAAAACTTAGAGTGGAGAGGAGAGGTGAGGTCAAGGAGCATGGAGAACATGGCTGAAGATTAATAGAAAGAAGAAAAGTGAATGGAAATGGAATTATGGGCCTAGAAAAAGGGTGGCAGAGAATGTATAATAGTTCTAGGGTTTGAATAGGTGATAAGAGGGTGTTAGGAAACTTGGTCTGGGCTTCTAGAATTGAATAGCTTCTCATCTGTTGGGATAGCTTACACATGGCTGTGCTGCAGGAAGAAGGAGGGAGACTGTATAACCTCCAGTGGTCCCTTTAATTCTAGCAGTCTTTGGTACTGGTATCCTGCACTCCAGCTGAATTGCGGTAGCTTGCGCGAGTTCACAGCTACTATTTTTTCACTCAGTTGACTTAATGAGATTGTTGAGTTATAGTCTTGCTCTTTGGCATCAGGCTGTTTAGTCAGTGTTTCTAGCATTTACAAGTGTTTACAATCTGCTGGGCTCCATGCTAGCCTCCATGGCGAGGGCAAGTTGAACAAGACAGAGCTTCTGCCCTCAAGGATTTGAGAAACTTGTAGCGGAGTGGAGATACGTGCAGTACAAGGTAGTGTGCGTGTATTACTAGGAGACAAGTACAGGAGAAAGAGCTGAAAAGGGAGCCATATTGCAGAAGAAAAGGGCAACAATCTGAGAAAGTTTGACTCAGTAGCAGTATATAGGATGGATGGTAGCAGGGGTAAGGTGGAGCATTCCTAATTTGAGTCCCTGCATAAAGATTAGGATTCCCTGGGTGGTATAAACGGTTATGAACCAAAAGTTCAAACCCACCCAGAGGTGAATCGGAAGAAAGGCCTGGTGATCTGCTTCTGAAAGGTCACAGCCTTGAAAACCCTATGGAGCAGTTCTACTCCGCACGCATGGGGGTTGCCAGAAGTTGGAATCGACTCGATGGCAGCTGTTTTGGTTTTTAGTTTTAGCACAAAGATTAACATATTAATTTAAAGCCGAGTGATTGCAGCTCAGTCAAGGTGCATCCCCTTCCTAGCACACATCAGGTTTCAGTCACCTGACTGTGCCCAGGGGAATTTTCTTGAGTCCCCACTCCCAGGAGCCGTGTCAGACCCCACTGACCCTGCAAAACAAATTCCTCTAGATGGAAGGGATGGATGATGACCCCGAAGACCGCATGTCCTACTTAACCGCGATGGGCGCGGACTATCTGAGTTGCGACAGCCGTCTCATCAGTGACTTTGAAGACACCGATGGCGAAGGAGGCGCCTACACTGACAATGAGCTGGATGAGCCAGCTGAGGAGCCACTGGTGTCTTCCATCACCCGCTCCTCGGAGCCGGTGCAGCATGAGGAGGTGAGGTGAGGCGAGGCAGGCCACGGGCTGTGAAGCCCAACCGGCAGGAAGAGGAGGTTCTGGCGTTTCCTTTCATTCTTCTAGACAATGGTTCATTCAGGGTGCTGTGGAAGGTATTTCTGAGGGCTGGAGCGATGACTCACTCTGAGCCAATGCCTGTGCCATCATGGTTGTGGTCCGTGGGCAGGTGGGACAGGAACAGGCACACTGGAGGAGGTGGAGTGATAGACACTCCTTACACGGACGCCCTCAGACATGAGGGATGAACCGATTTGCCTCTCATGCCAGCTGCCTAAATTACAAGTGGAACATTCCTTTTGAAATTAAATACGATATTGTTGTATTTACTTGTAACCTTTGATTAGGTCAGTCTCTCTCTCTCTGTACTCTTCGGTGTCCTTGCCTTTTTCTCCACCCTACCTTTAACCTTTCTAATCTTGCCAAAGCTCCTGAGTGTTTCCGCATCAGTTTTCTGCTTTCTTTTATTCCGATGTTTTAATTGAGTTTATGATCAAATACACTGCATCCACAGGCCTTGAATAGATGGCCTACATAGCCCTCAGAAATCATGTCACCAGACACTGTAATTTCAGGCCAGAGCGATTATTAGTTGCACTTGAGAGAACATGGAGTAACAGTCTTTGTAAACGAGGTTATCATCTATTTGGATAGTTATTGCTGTGGACTTCCCTTTAGCAGTTTAGTTCATTTCAGTGATGATTTTGTTCTTTATAAAATGTACCCTAAAAAATTACTTAAGGGGAGGGGGACCCTCCACCTAGCCAAAAAAAAAAAAAAGAACCAATAGTACATACTGCTGGACACGTTGGAAAAATAAATGAACTCCTCTGTCTATATCTATAGACGAGCTAGTGCTTAGAAGGGTTAACAGTTATTAGTGACAAAGACTATAAGAGGACTTTTTAAAAAAACATGTGCTTTAAAGGAAGCAACTGTTGGCATTGGATGCAGCTGCAGCCAGTGTAAAAATGTGTTTCAAGCACTTGCTGATGGGAATCTGCCTGGTGTCTGTCTTTCATTAAAGAAACGTGGGGTCAGTACCTCAACTTTTGAACCTAATCCAAGGTAGCAGAACTCCAGCAAAGCAGATGACTCTGCATGGACGTTCTCATGGTAAATGAATCTTTATGTTTTGTAGAGTGTAAGGAAACCCAGCCCAGAGCTGCGAGCTCAGATGAGGAGCGCTGCTAGCAGAGATCAACTTAGGGACAGTAGCCCACCCCCGACATTCAAGCCAGAGCCGCCCAAGGTACGTGTCTGGAAAGCCCAGGATGGAAAGGAAAAGGAGGCAGGTGCCAGGGAGGAGCACACACAGTGAGGTGGTGTTGAATTCCATTTGTTGGACTCACCATGTTCTCAAGTGCGGCCTGTCTTTGACCTGTTGGGTGAACTCAGGCTTTAGAGAAGGGAGAGAAGATTAGGAGTAAAAGGCATTTTTAAGAGCATGTACAAATGAGTTTATTAGTCTTTATTTATTTTTTTGTATAAAGAATAAAAGTTTGACGTACGATGCATACCCAGAATCACCAGTCTCAGAATCCGTTTTTCTTTCTCTTTCCAATTAATGTTTTCTCCCCATAATCTGATTCAGATGTACCAGATGGTCCTTATTGGTAACTGGCTAAAGGAAGCAGTTGTCACCATTGTTTACAATGCGTCTCATTTTAGGAGCAGCTTAGGTTTTTTCTGTTTTGTTTTAATTTTATTGTAGTAAAAATATATAACAAAACATTTGCCACATTAACCATTTTTAAGTGCACAGTTCAGTGACATTGATTGCATTCACTGTGCTGTGGTGATGGTCTGTGTCATATGATTTGATTCTTTTTCCGCTCTCTAAATCAAAGCTGTGACTTTGGATTTCCCTTATATTCCAATACAATTTACCTCGTTAACTTAATAATTTAGATGAGAAGAAAGTAATAATTAATTGTGTGAGGTGTCAGAAGTAATTAGTAATTAGAAGTATATCTGCAGTGAAAATTTACATGCAGGCCTAGGATCAAAAAGGGCGAGAAAGAAGGGGCCATTAGCAAGGTGCACTGCCCTCCCCCAGAGACTTGCTCCCCTCCCGGGCCAACTCAGGACCTCACTCTTCTGATCCTTGAGACCTGACTTGTTCTGAGGTCTTCTCCAAGACTCCAGTCCCCTCTAGTACAAGACTGTTCAAGGTTTGATTGACCTCCAGCGACTGAAGTCCCTCCAGTGTTTTCCCAGCACCATCTTGTTTTCTTAGTGCTCTTAACACTCTTCCTTGAGAAGGGAGGTAGGACTCAGGATGCCCAGCCAGTGGCTGAATGCCTTGCCACATTTGATTCCTTGTTGGAATGGTATTTACAATTTGTTGACCACCTTTGGAAACTGATTGGGAAATGGAGTGTATTAAATCACTAATATAGACTTGAAAATCAACTGAAAACCAAGGTAAAAATATGTCATTGCTCTCTGCAGGCCAGGACCCAAAACAGAGAAGAATTCTACGACTTCTCTAAATCCTATGAATACAAGTCAAACCCCTCTGCCGTGGCCACTAACGAAATTCCCGTGGCATCTACCAAAGGTTATCCTCCTCCTCCTGTGGCGGTGAAACCTGTCTTTGGACGGCCTATACTGAAGCCCTCCACTCCGGTCCTGGCTCCAGAGAGTGAGGAGATCGGGGAGGGCAGTGAGGAGCAAGAAAACGCTCCCAAGTCTGTCCTGGGCAAAGTCAAAATATTTGAGAAGATGGATCACAAGGCAAAGTTACAGAGGATGCAAGAGCTCCAAGAAGCCCAGAATGCAAGGGTAATTTTTTAAAATTAATTTTTAAAAGTTTTATTGTGGTGAAATATGTGTAATAAAAATGTACCATTTTAACCACTTTTAAGTGTACAATCCATTCATGTTAATTACATTCACTGTGTTGTGCAACCGTCATTATTATCTATTTGTAAAAGATTGTCATCATCTCAAACAGTACTGCTTAAGCAATAATTTCCCATTTTTCCTTTCCCTAGAAAGGTAATTGCTTTTGAACCACCAGATTAATTTAGTGTGCAGACAATAAGGGGCTTAAATAAATTTGATTTCAGTATAATAGTTCACAGTTCCTGGGTGGCACAAACGCTTAAGCAATGGACTACTAACCGAAAAGTTGGTGGTTTGAACCAACCCAGAGGTGCCTTGGAAGAAAGGCCTGGTGATCTGCTTCCAAAAGGTCACAGCCTTGAAAATGCCATGGAGCAGTTCTGCTCTACACACATGAGGTCACCATGAGTCAGAATCAATTCAGCAGCAATTGGTTTGGCTTTTTTGGTTATAATAGTTCACAAGTGCTTTTTCTACTGCTGAACACCAAAGGGATGTTCACAGACAATACCAAAGGTGTATCCTCTGTTGTGTCATTTTCAGATTGCTACCTATCAGTGCATCCTTTTTTTCTTCCAGTCAAGAAAGCCTACCAATATAGGGGAATAACAGTCTTTTCTTCATATTTCAGAACTTTATATCGAGTTCTGAAATGGAGACATGTAACAAGAGAATTCTGGAAGTCAATTTTCTTTAAAACATTTGTAATGTTCCTGGGTGGTGCAAATAGTTAAGCGTTCGACTACTAACTGGAAGGTTGGAGGTTCGACTCCATCCATGGAAGCTTCCAAAGAAAGCTTCTGGTGATCTACTTCCAAAACCTCAGCCGTTGGAAACCTTGGGGAGCGCAGTTCTGCTTTGACACACACGGGGTTGCCATGAGTTGGAATCGACTCAGCGGCAACTGGTTGGTTAATGTTTGTTTGAGAACTGAGTTTTCGTTTGCTGCTGGATTTGCCATAGAAAACAATCAAATCTTGGGTGCTAAAATTAAAAGGTTCATAAGTTATCCTTTTTCCATACTATTTGAAATTTTGTACCATGTGCACATATAACCTTTTCAAAAGGTAAAGAAAAATAATGAAGGAGAAGTCCAAGGAGCGTATTCTGCCTGGGGGATATGGGTGTTTTCTTCGTTCAAGTCCACTATGGCAGCAGCAGGCTTCTGAGCATTTTCCCTATTTGACATGTGCCACCAGGTGCCGCACAAACACGGACACTAGAGATTTGCTTCCATTTTCCTTGAAATGGTATTAGGAAAGAAGTAGAATATAAGAAAAGGGTGAGACCAGCAGGAAACCAGCAACCAAACTCTCCAGTGGTTCATTCTTCCCTTTGGTTCTTTTTTCATAATTGCCACAGATTGAAATTGCACAGAAGCATCCTGATATCTATGCAGTCCCGATCAAAACACAAAAGCCAGACCCCGGCCTGCCCCCGCACACGAGGTAAGGGCTGCCTGATAGCGGAGGTCTAAAGCTTCCGATAAGACAGAGGAGGCATCTGCAACTTGGGCTCTGTGTGTTTCTTTTATTGTGGTAAAAATAGATATAAGGAAATATTTGTCAATTCAACATTTTTTACATGGACAATTCAGTGACCTTGGTTGCGTGCATCATGTGCAACCATCACCATCATCCATTTCCAAATAATTCTACCACCGTTAACAGAAACTCCGTGTTCCCTAAACAAAGATCCCTTCCCACCAGCTCATAATCACTGGTCTCCATACATTTGCCTGTTTCGTTTAAGTGGGATCTTAACAGTATTTGTCCTTTTGTGTCTAACTTATTTCACTCAGCATGATGTTTTCAGGACTCCTCCGTGTTGTGATGTATCAGAGTTTACGGCTGAGTCATATTCCTTTGTGTGTATGTACCACATTTTGTTTATCGAGGCATCTATTGGTGGGCATTTGCATCGTTTCCACCTTTTGCCTATTGTGAATAGTGTCTCAGTGAACACTGTTGTACACAGGGACTTGGACTCTTAACAAGGAATCTTCTTCAACCACATTTCAGGGCAAGGGGATTCCCCCACGCCCCCGCTCCGGTCAACTGTTCCCCTTACTCATTTAGTCAAATTGTAAAGATTACGGAGAGTCAAAAATTCGTGGAAATTTTGCTTGTGTGCTGCAGTTCTCTGATGGAATATAATCACTGCCATTTCAGATCAGTCGTCCTCTTTCACCCATTGGAGCACAGTTATGTTAAATCATGTTAGAATAGCACATGAGCAAAATTCCTGGGTTTAGACCTGCTTTATCACTAATGTGTTCTGGCTCTTGGCCAAGTGCCTTAATTCCTTTGCATCACCTAGCAAAGTCACAGTGCTTGTGCCAAGTTGTGATGTGAAGAGACTTGTGACAATCAGTTGTCCAGTGTTGGTAAAATGCTTTATATTTAAGATGCTACATAAGTGCGAGGAGTGATCACAGTGTCTTCTGGTGAAGGTTTACACTGGCTCGTTTCCTGCTTCTGAGAATAGGAAAAAATAAATCACATTCTCTTGCAGCCCGCCTGACTGGAAGCTAGAAGCTAGTTGTATCGCAATAGAAACCTAAAGGCAAATTTCTTCTTTGCCAATTGAAGGGTAGCAGAGGTGACCAGGTTGCCCTAGCAGCTAAGGGACAGCTTGATATATAGTTGATGGATCTGGCAGAGAACCCATTCTGCTGGGTGAGGCTGTAGCCTGGGAACTTAGTGGGGGGAAGGCAATCCTCCTCTCCTGTCCAGCTCTGTGGCAAAGGGAATTCTTAGGTCAAGGAGCATCTGGTTAGCGTCTTTACTCACTGCCCAGGTGGGCATTGGCCTTGGCGTGTTACTCCCGTCCCCCACCCCCACAACTATGTGAGCCTGGAATGGTTTATCAGCAAAGAGTGTGGCTGAGAGGTAAGTGATCTGCACTGGGTGATTGCCCATACCCCCATGGCAGTCTGAGGACAGGGACATGCTCTGGAATGCATTTAACACTCTCACTTTGTTAGTTCCAGGCCCCCTGAGGCGCAGAAGGGTCCTTCCAGATTTTATCAGGATACCAGAGGAAGTTACAGCAGCGATGCTGAGGAGGAGGAGTATCGACAGCAGCTGTCGGAGCATTCAAAGCGCGGTTACTATGGCCAGCCTGCCCGGTACCGGGACACAGAATTGTAGATGTCTGGGTATTGACTCTGTGCCCACCGGCCACCACGTCAGGGTAGCAGTCCCTCCTGCTACCAGTTAAAATGCACTGTGGTGATGTGGTGGGACCTGCGGTCGTGTCCTGTCATGGGGAATCTGGGGCATGGCCAGTGCATATTAAGAATTGACAGCTCTATTTGTGGGACTGGGTTAGGGGAGTTTGTCTTTTTGCTTAGAATATAGAGAAACACTACAGTCTGATACTGTTAGCTGCTTCAGCGGACCAAAATCTGTATTAATTCTGTTTTTGTATTTTTAACATGTATATTAAGAAGTAACTATTTTTCATCATTAATAGCTGCCTACCAGGACTGTCTCAGTATGAGGCAGGATGTGAAAAAAAGGAATGAAAAAATACTGTTGGACTCAAACTAAATTCCAAGAAATATTTTATTACAACAGAAGTGCCTTTGATGAGAAGTGTCTTAAATTTTTTTCCCTGAAGCTTTATGCAAAGCCATAATGGACTAAAACATTATTTTGAGTAAATTTTTATACCAGTTTAAGCTATGGTTTTCCCTGCACTGTACCATCTTTTCAAGGCCTTTGTCTTTATAATATTTTCCATAAATTTTGACTGTATATATAATAGCTATATTTGGTAGTTTACCTGTAAATGCTAACTAGGTTAAAGACCAAGAAGTTGGTATAGAAATTATTTGTTTGTTTAAAACCATGTGCTCCACAAAAGCAAATGCTCATGAAAAACACATTTTATTTCCAGAAGTGTGTGTATTGACAAAAGCTAGTTTTCTAATTTAATAAAAGGAGTATGTTGCAATCAGTAACTTGCTGTATGGTAGACTTCTACACTTCTTCATATTTTTACGTGAAACTTTCATTTCTGTTACTGATCATAAAAGTGAGACATGTTCATTGTTGAACATTGGAAAATGCAGACACGTATGAAGAAGAAAAATAAAAAAGTATTCATAATCTCATTGCTCAAATAGTTTTGGTGCATTTCATTTAGTTATATACATGTGGGTGTCTGTGTGTTATGGTGTCCCTGGGTGGCGTAAACGGTTAAGTGCTTGGCTGCTAACCGAAAGGCTGGCTGTTTGAGTCCACCCAGAGGCATCTCCAAAGAAAGGCCTGGCAGTGTACTTAAGAAAAACCAGCCATTGAAAATTCTACGCTGACACACGAGGTCACCATGAGTTGGAGTTGACTCATTGGCAACTTACGGTGGTGATGTGTCTTATACTTGAGGTTATACTGTGTGTACAATTCTGTTTACTACTTTTTCTGTTTGGCCTGTTTAACATTCTGTCATGAACATTTCTCTCATGTAGTTAAAACTCTATGCACATATCATCACTAGTAACCACACAATAATATATGACTGCTTCATAGGCGAACAATTTGCCTATTGTTGACTGTTTGGATTATTTCCAGTCTTTTTGCATCTTTTCCACGGAATGAACCTATTTATGTATAATCCATTTTTGTACACCAATGGTCAGCATTTCTAATCTTTTTCTGCAGGTAAGTTCTCAGAAATAGAATTACTGAGTAAAAGCATAGGAACATTTTTAAGGCTCTTGATGTTTATTGCCAGATTGCTTCCTAGAAAGGTTGCATGAATTTATACTCCCACATTTACTCCTTAAAGGCTAAATTATGTTTAGAATTTAAACAAGACAGCCTAGGAATTTAGACTTGTCTAAATCATAAATATGTTGAATTTGGGAAAGGAGGAGAAAAGGTCTTGAATTCCATTAAAGGTCTGTCTTAGTTATCTGTTGTTAGATGCCATCAAGTCTGTTCCAACTCATAGCGACCCTATGTACAACAGAAGGAAACGCTGCCCGATCCTTCGCCATCCTCACAATCCTTGTTATGCTTGAGCCCATTGTTGCAGCCACTGTGTCAGTCCATCTCATTGAGTGTCTTCCTCGTTTTTGCTGACCCTCTAAACCAAGTATGATGTCCTTCTCCAGGGACTGATTCCTCCTAGTAACATGTCCAATGTGAGACATTATCTAGTGCTGCTCTAATTGAAGTAGCACAAGTGGATGGCTTTAACAAACAAATTAATTTTCTCACAGTTTAGGAGGCTAGATATCTGAATTCAGGGTGCCAGCCCTAGGGGAAGGCTTTTTCTGTCAGCTCTGGAGGAAGGTCCTTGTCTCTTCTGAGCTTCTGCTCCTGGGCAGTGTCCATGTGGCTTGGCATTTCTCTTCTCCCATCTCGTTGCTTGCTTATCCTAACCTGCTCTTTTTTTAAATTGTGCTTTAGGTGAAACTTTATAGAGCAAATTAGTTTCTCATTCAACAATTTATACACAGATTGTTTTGCGACATTGGTTACAATCCCCGCAATGTGTCAACACTCTTCCCTTCCACACTCCAGTTTCCTGTTTCCATCCATCCATCTTTCCTGTCTCTTTCTGCCTTCTTGTCATTGCTGTTGGGCAGATATTGATTGCCCTTTTGATCTCGTATACATGACTGAATTAAGAAGCATGTTCTTCATGTATGTTATTTTACAGACCTGTCTAATCTTTGGCTGAAGGGTGAACTTCAGGAGTGGGTTCAGTTCTGAGTTAGCAGGCTGTCCGGGGGCCATACTCTTGGGAGTTTCTCCAGTCTCTGTCAGACTAGTAAATCTGGTCTTTTTTTTTTTCCTTCTTCTGAATTTGAGTTTTGTTCTATGTTTTTTTCCTGCTCCGTCCGGAACCCTCTGTTGTGATGCCTGTCCGAGCAATTCATGGTGGTAGCTGGGTACCATCTAGTTCTTCTGGACTCAGGCTGGTGGAGGCTATGGTACTTGTGGTCCGTTAGTCCTTTGGACTATTATTTCCCTTGTGTCTTTGGTTTTCTTCATTCTCCTTTGCTACAGACTGGATAGGACCAGTAGATGTATCTTAGATGACTGCTCGCAAGCTTTTAAGACCCCAGACGCTACTCACCAAAGTTGGGTGTAGAACATTATAAATTTTGTTATGCCAGTTGACCTAGATGACCCCCTCTACCATGGTTCTCAGCCCCAGTAACTCAGTCCCTCAGGGTGTTTGGATGTGTCTATACCTAATGTGCTCTTATATCTTGTAAGAGATCGACTCAAAAGACACCCTACACTAATCTTCTTTCCTTAACATAACAAAGACAACCCATTCCCAGATGAGATTATAACCACAGGCATAGAGGTTAAGATTTACAGCACGTTTTGAGGGAACACAGTTCACTCCATAACAGGATCATTTTATAATATGAATTGACACAAAGGTGTTAAGCTTGTGTTTTAGTTGAGTTAGAGATTTGGCTTACTCATAACTGAGTGTTGTTGTTGTTAGGTGCCATCAAGTCTGTTCCGACTCTTAGCACAACAGAATGTGTACAACAGAATGAAACACTGCCCAATCCTGTGCCATCCTCACAATTGTTGTATGCTTGAGCCTATTGTTGCAGTCACTTTGCCAATCCACCCCATTGAGGGTCTTCCTCTTTTTTGTTAACCCTCTACCAAGCATGATGCCCTTCTCCAGGGACTGGTCCCTCCTGATAACATGTCCAAAGTATGTGAGACAAAGTCTCATCATTGTTTTTTCTAATAAGGATTCTGGCTGTACTTCTTCCAAGATAGATTTGTTTGTTCTGGCATTCCGTGGTATATTCAGTATTCTTCAGCAACACCATAATTCAAAGAATCAGTTCTTCTGTCTTCCTTATTCACTGGTCAGCTTTCATGTGCATATGAGGCAATTGAAAACAGAATGTTTTGGGTCAGGTGCACCTTAGTCCTTAAAGTGACATCTTTGCTTTTTAACACTTTAAAGGGATCTTCTGCAGCAGATTTGCCCAATGCAGTGTGTCTTTTGATTTCTTGGCTTCTGCTTCCACGGGCATTGATTGTGGATCCAAGTAAAATGAAATCCTTGACAACTTCAGTCTTTTCTCCACTTACCATGATGTTTCTTATTGGTTCAGTTGTCAGGATTTTTGTTGACGTGTAATCCATACTGAAGGCTGTGGTCTTTGATCTTCATCAGTAAGTGCTTCAAGTCCTCTTTACTTTCAGCAAGCAAGGTTGTGTCATCTGAATAATGCAGGTTGTTAATGAGTCTTTCTCCAATCCTGATGCCACGTTCCTCTTCATGTAGTCCAGCTTCATATAATCATATCATCAATACAGATTGAATAAGTATGGTGAAAGGATACAACTCTGACACATACTTTTCTTGACTTTAAACCACACAGTATCCTAGTGTTCTGTTTAAACGACTGCCTCTTGGTCTAAGTACAGGTTCTTAATGAGCACAATTAAGTGTTCTAGAATTCCTATTCTTTGCAGTGTTATCTATAATTTGTTATGATCCACATAGTCGAATGCCTTTGCATAGTCAATAAAACACAGGTAAACATCTTTCTGGTATTCTCTGCTTTCAGCTAAGATCTATCTGTCATCAGCGATGATATCCCTTGTTCCATGTCCCCTTCTGAATCCATCTTGAATTTCTGGCAGTTCCCTGTCAATGTACTGCTGCAGCCACTTTTGAATGATCTTTAGCAAAATTTTACTTCCGTGTAATATTGTTTGATAATTTCCACATTCTGTTGGATCACCTTTCTTTGGAATGGGCGTAAATATGGATCTCTTCCAGTCAGTTGGCCAGGTAGCTGTCTTCCACATTTCTTGGCATAGACCAGTGAGTGTATGAAGTGTGGCATTCATTTGTTGAAACATCTCAATTGGTATTCCGTCAATTCCTGGACAAACTGACAGACGCATGGGGGACTGAGTAATAAGTAATATAAATTTGTTCTTGTGCCTCCACATTGAAATCTGGGTGCTGTAATTCATAAACCACTTAGTGTGCAGTACTTTGGATTTCTGAGCAGTCTGGAAGGCACTGATTAAAATCTGCATGTCCGTAAATAAAAACCACATTTTGTGGATAGAAGAACATATACACGGGTCAAATCTGTGATGATTTTGTTTGCCTGTGTCCTTTAAATACAGGCATGAGCCCTTTCGTAAACATGGGAGTGGAGGAAGAGGGGCTTTTCAGGAGAAGCTGGGAGGCCACTGGCTCCAGCACTTTTTTTTTTTTTTTAATGTGCTTTAAGTGAAAGGTTACAATTCAAGTTAGTCTCTCATACAAAAATGTATACATACATTGTTATGTGAGCCTAATTGCTCTCCTATACTGTGACAGCACACTCCTCCTTTCCACCTCCAATTTCCCGTGTCCATTCAACCAGCTCCTGACCCTCTCTGCCTTCTCATCTCACCTCCGGACAGAAGCTGCCCATTTAGTCTTGTGTATCTACTTGAGCTACGAAGCATACTCTTCACGAGTATCATTTTATGTCCCATAGTCCAGTCTAATCTTTGTCTGAAGAGTTGGCTTCGGGAATGGTTTTAGTTTTGAGCTAACATCCAGCACTTTTTTGATGCATGAAATGGTGCAAATGGCAGGGCCTCTGTTACATCAAATAGTGTGGCCGATGGGCCACCAGTGCTTCCCCTCCCCCCTTTTTATTCATATTCAGCCTTGTTCTGGGAAGGATTTCTAAGTGCTGGATTACTAACCGAAAGGTTTGCACTTCAAACCTACCCAGAGTTGCCTCAGAAACAAGGCCTGGCAATCTGCTTCCCAAAAGTCACAGCTTTGAAAGTCCTGTGGAGCAGTTCTACTCTGCGCACATGGGGTCGCCGTGAGTTGGAATCAAGTCTGTGGCAAACAACAACAATATACATGGAGTATAATGTTTTAGTTTCCTCGGGCTAGTGTAACAATTACCACAGACTGGTGGCTTTTTTTTTTGTACACTTTAAGTGAAAGTTTACGATTGAAGTTAGTCTCTCATACAAAAATTTATACATACATTGTTATATGACCTTAGTTGCTCTCCCTGTACTGTGATAGCACACTCTTCCTTTCCACCCCGAATTTCCAAACTGGGTGGCTTTAAACAACATAAATTTATTCTCACACAGTTCTGGAGGCTAGAAGTTGGAAATCAAGGTGTCTCTTTGAAGGCTCTAGGGGAGAATCCCTTCCATGCCTTTCTCTTAGTTTCTGGTGTTGCCCGCAATCCATGGCGTTCCTTGACTTATAGATGCATCATTCCAATCTCTGCCTCCATCATCACATGGCATTCTCCCTGTGTGTCTGTGTGTCTGTGTCTCTTGTCTTATGAGGATACCAGTGATTGGATTAGGGCCACTCCTACTCCAGTACGACCTCATCTTAACTAATTGCATCTGCAATGTCCGTATTTCCAAATAAGGTTACATTCACAGGTACAAGGGTTAGGACATACATCTTTTTGGGGGACACAATTCAACCCATAACAATCCACCTTCTTCTGCCTTTCCCAAAATTAATATCTTTCCTATGTGCAAAATACATTCACCCTCTCCCAACATCCCCAAAGTCTTAACCCGTTCCAGCATCAACTCTAAGTAGGAAAAAAAAAAAAAAAAAAAAAAAATCTCAATCAACTGAAAAAGTCCCAAATCTCATCTTTTAAATCATCTAAATCGGCTGTGGATGAGACTCTCTGGCTGGCCAAGGTGATGTCTGGAGCCATGTGGTTCTGAGGTCTGCCATCTCCATAATCACAGGTACTGGGGGTTAGGATTTGAACATACAGCTTTTGGGGGGACACACTTCAACTCACAACATTAATAAAAAATTGATGTTAGACAAATGAGACGAGAAAAACCCCAGAACAGGAAAGATAAAGATGTAAAGGAGGGTGGTAGTCACTGTGCAGGCTGTGCAAGCTCCTCTGCTTTCCAGGCAGCGTGCATGATTTGATTCCAAGTCCGTAAACAGGAAAAGGTTGTTTAGGAATTCCCTCCCCTCCCTCATTGTTTATATTCTTCTGTGAGGCCTCATGTTGCATAACATAATGACAACTGTGTACATGCCAGGGTGACTTCAGAGGTCTGTTTTCTTGCTGTGTTCTTTTCATTTAGGGCACAAGCTCAATTCCAAGGGCCAGTCAGTAAAAGTTCTAGTTGTTGTTAGGTGCCGTCAAGTCGCTTCCTACTCATAGTGACCCTGTGTACAACAGAGCGAAACACTGCCCGGTCCTGTGCCATCTTCACAATCGCTGTTACACTTGAACCCATTGTTGGAGCCACTGTGTCAGTCCATCTCATTGAGGGTCTTCCTCTTTCGCTGACCCTCTACTTTACCAAGCATGATGTCTTTCTCCAGGGAGTGGGCCCTCCTGATAACAGGTCCAAAGTATGTGAGATGACTGCTCCTAAGGAGCATTCTGGTTGTACTTTTTCCAAGACACACTTGTTCATTCTTCTGGCAGTCCCTGGTATATTCAATATTCTTCGCCAACACCGTAATTCAAAGCTGTCAGTTCTTTGGCCTTCCTTATAGTCCAGCTTTCGCTCATGCATATGAGGTGATTGAAAATACCATGGCTTGGATCAGGTGCACATTAGTCCGCAAAGTGACATCTTTGAGAAAAGTTTTAGAGGAAAGACCAAAAACTGCAGTGTAGAAACACCACTGGGGTCTGGCTTAATCCAGGCATCAACTCTAGAGCATTTAAGGCCAACGCCTCCCAAACAGAAAAATGACATGTGTGAACTCAAGGAAACATGTCATCCCTCTTTCTTGAAAATCATTTTTACCCAGAGGCTCGGGGGAGGGATAGTTTTATACATTAAAACATAGGGTACATTATGTAGCAGAATGAAAAATTATGAAAAAATTAGTTATCAAAACATGAGACAATCAAAGATTCTATAGAAGAATCCTGATCAAAAGGAGGAAAATGTAGAACAGAATTCCAAATTCTCATGAACTCTAAACTTCGTGGAGTCACGGGGACTGGATGAACCCCTGAAACTATTGCCCTGAGATAAACTTTAAAACTTAAAGCAAAAATAACCCTTGTAGTCTTCTTAAAACCAAATAATAGTTCAGCTAAGCTAGTAAAAAATGTCTGCCTTGAGCATTAGGCTCTTCTAAGAACTATATGGGATCAAAGTGACAACATCAACTCAAAAGATTAGATATGGACTTTAGGGGCCAGTGAGTTTATGTTAACGGGGGAGGAACAACTCAAAAAAGAAGGGTGAGAATGGTTACGCAACTCAAAGAAAGTAATTGATGTCACTAAACGGTACATGTAGAAATGGTTGAACTGGTGTATGTTTTGCTGCGTGTATCATCAACAACAACAAAATAAAATCATGAGACATAATTGAAGTTTGCAATCTCAGCAGGTCTCTGGGCTGTGCCAGCACCCCCTTGACCCAGGGCCTTCTGGAGTCCACATAGGATTAATACTTCATAAGGAGCCTTAGAGAAGCACTATGTAACTTTCAGCCCATCCCCTGAGTGTCCTGTTTCTCTCAAGGATGATTTTGTTTGGTCAATGAGCAGCAGTGATTTGGGGGTGGGATTAGGAGAGCTTAGGCCAGGCTTTGAGTGTAAGTAGTTTATTTGGGAAGTGCGGTAAACTCCACAGTGGGAGACTGGAACTTAATCCCACCAAGAAATGCTGGTGATTGGTATGAAACATGTGCCTCAGAGTTTTCCCACCCAAGGAGTAAAGGAGCTGGGGTATTTGTTCACCAGCTGCTTTCAGTCTTTGACTGAAGACTGCTCTGTGTGTGTGTTAAAGGATTCTCCTCGCCCCCAGGCAGATACCAGTTGCTGTTGAGTCGACTCTGACTCATGGTGACTTCATGTGTGTCAAAGTAGATCTTCACTCCATAGGGTTTTCAGTGGCTGATTTTTTGGAAGTAGATCACCAGGTATTTCTTCCGTGGTGTCTCTGGGTGGCGTGTTTATTTTACACAATAAAAGAGTGAGATCTGTTTTAATTGCTTCTGGACTGTCATCAGATGCTGTTCCATCTCTGAGAGGAACAGAGTCCAGGTTCCTCTGTTCTTTTGAGTTTGAGTCTCTCTAGGAAGGGTAATGGGGAAGAAGGTCCTGATTGAAATAAATTATCAGAGAGATGGATTGGGTTTAATAGAGTAGATCTGTCTCTGAAATAAAGGGAGAGAGGAGTGGAGAAAATTAGGTTCTGGAGGAAAGAGCTGGAGGGGCTGAAGCTGGATCGGAAATATCCCAGACCCTCTCCTTCCCTACTTTTCATCGCAGCTTCTTTTTGCTTTAATTACCTACCCCCCTCCCCAACCCATTAGGGACTACCAGAAGTAGAGAAAGGAACAAGGATCTGGGGGAAATATAAATGATGAATACACATAAGAAATGCTGCTCAATCTCTTTGACAGCCCAAGAAATGGGAATTAAAGCAAGATACTTTGGAAAGGGTCTTAAACGGGGGAAGGATGGGTTCTGAATGCTTTCCAAATGCACCTTGGAGTCAAAACATATGATTATCTGGGCACATCGCAATACGTAAGTGATGTAAATTTCAGGTATTTTAAAATATCAAAATGACATATTACACTAACAAATATACTGGTATTTTATTACTTAAAAATAGTATGGTGAGCCAGAATATAAAAGTCACTTCTGCAGTCCCTACCCCAAATTGAATGTTAGTTCCTCCCCAAAGCTGATACCCTTGGTGTATTTCCTTTTCCGCCAAGGCAGCCCGTAGAAGTTACAAACTCAGACTTTGGAATCAAAGCGATTTAGGTTCAACTCCAGCTCTGTCAGGTAGCGGCTGTAGAAACTTGGCCAAGTAACTCAAGTGCTTTAAGCCTCAGTTTCCTCGTTTATAAAATAAGGATAGAAAACTATAACTGACACTATGTCATAAGTTTGTCATGGCACCTTGATAGAATGGTGTACATAAACTGTTTACAGTAGTAGCTGGCACAAAATAAATGCCCAATAAAAGTAGCTAGTAGTAGTACCACTATCAATTGCTTCACCATACCAGTGTAGAAACCTGAGTGGTGTCTTTTTATTGCTCTCCCTCCAAGTAATGACCTATTTTATTCTACTTCAAAGGAGCCCTGGGGGCACTGTGGTTAAAGCACTCAGCTGCTAACTGAAAGGTTGGCAATTCAAACCTATTAGCCTTTCTGTGGGGGAAAGATGCGGCAGTCTGCTTCCATAAAGATTACAGCCTTGGAAGCCCTATGGGGCAGGTCTACTCTGTTTTATAAGTCGCTGTGCGTTGGAATCAACTCAATGGCAGTGGGTTTTTTGGTTTGGTTATTCTACTTGAGAATGATTTTTAATTTGTCCCACTGTCCCTTTTCCCAACAGCCACTACACTACTTCAGGTTGTGTGACTTCTCTAATCCTCCCCACAGCTTGCAGGGAGAATCATCTCTCTAATGTAGATCTGAGAATGAATGTCTTCCTTCTGTTTAAAAACAGATATGACTCCCCCCCTTACCTACAGAACAACGTACAATTCTTTACCATGGCATGCAAGGTTTTCTACTATCTGACCCTATGATCAGATTGCATCATTGCCCCCAATTCCTTTTTTTTTAATTGTAAATATATATATAACATGACAGTTGCTGATTCAACAATTTTTTGTGTGTACAACTTAGTGACTCCAGTTACATTACTCATGTTGTGCAACCATCACCAATATCTGCTGCCTAATTTTCCACCACCATAAACAGAAACTCAATTCACTGGCCCCGATTCTTTCTTTCTTTTTTTTTAAATTATGGTTTAGGTAAAAATTTACAGAGCAAATTCGTTCCTCATTCAACAATTCATACACAAATCGTTTTGTGACATTGGTTGCAATCCCAGCGAGGTATCAACACTCTCCCCTTCCCCATCCCTGGTTCCCCATTTCCATGTGTCTATTTTTCCTGTCCCTTCCTACCTTCTCATCTTTGCTTTTGGGCAAGTGTTGCCCATTTGGTCTTGTATACATGATTAAACTAAGAAGCACGTTGCCCACGTGTGTTATTGTTTGTTTTATAGACCTAATTTTCAGCTGAAGGGTGAACTTCGGGGGTAGTGGCCCCAGTTCTCTACCCTTTCCTGTATCTACATCCCTTGCCATGTGACTTTACAGTTTCTCCCACTAAAGGGTCAGATGGGGTTTCCCCACTTCTTGTCTTTACATTGACTATGTGATTTGCTTTGGCCAACACAATAGGGGAGATGTGACAATGCATCAATTTTGAGCTTGGGCCATACGAATATTTGCATGATTCCTCTGCATTCTTGCTCCTCTATCATCCCATGAGAGGAGACTGCCCAGGTGAGCCTGCTGTTCCCAGAGCAGGATGAGACATAAGTAGAGAAGAAACACTCTAGCTGAGCTCAGCCTACATCAGCCAACCCAAGCCATAGATGCATGAGAAAGAATAAGCAATTGTTTTAAGCCACTAGGTTTTGGGATGGTTTGTTATACAACAATAAACTGGTACAGACCCCAAAATCCTTTACTAGGTGACTGTCTCCTGCAAAATCCATATATGTTCCAATTACACAGGACACTTTTCTCCGAAGCATTCCTTGAGTCTGTGTTTGTTGTTCCTTCTGCTGAGACTATCCTTCACTTTTATTCACCTTCTTTCAAAACGGGGCCCATTCTTCTAGGTCCAACTAATATGTCACATTCTCTGTCAAGTCTTCTCTGATGTAAAATGTATCACTGATGCCTTCAATAACCTCCCATAACCCTTCATCTATACCCTCTAATGTTCTAGGTTAAAACAAACCCATTGCCATCGAGTCGATTCTGACTCTTAGCAACAGAGTAGAACTACCCTATAGGTTTCCAAGGCTGTAATCTTTTACAAAAGCAGACTACCACTTCTTTCTCCCACAGACATGCAGAAGGAACACCACAGCACCTGGCAGGTTTGCAGCTTACTCTACAAGACGAGCCAGAAGTTTCACCTGGCTATAGTGAGAACTAATGAGTGTATCTTTTCACGTCCTATTCTCTGTGGCTGCTACAATTTAAATGGGTTGGAATGAGAATTAGGGATTTGAGGGAGTATGATAGATACGTTTTTGTGCTTTAAAAAATTATCTTCTAAAGCTGCGCTGAATAAGGACCAAACGGGGCTTCTGAGGGGTGGTTGTTCACCTTTGTTAGCAGGTTGATTACAAAGGGCAGAATTGTGGAGCCAGTTTTGGGAAATGCATTCTGAAAAATTCTCTAAAGAAATATCATGTTGTCTAGGACATAAACAGGAGGCTAGCTAATCATTTTACAAGGAACTGTGGTGGTGCTTGGCTGCTAACCAAAAGGTTGGTGGTTCGAACTCATCAGCTGCTCCAAGGAAGAAAGATGTGGCAGTCTGCTTCCTTAAAGGCGACAGACTTGGAAACCCTATGGGGCAGTTCTACTCTATCCTAGAGGGTTGCTGTGAGTTGGAATCGGCTGGATGGCAATGGGTTTTTTGTCTGTTTAGATAA
This sequence comes from Dugong dugon, assembly GCA_030035585.1. NCBI lineage: Eukaryota > Metazoa > Chordata > Mammalia > Sirenia > Dugongidae > Dugong > Dugong dugon. The sequence goes on from CM057471.1 coordinate 78,146,904, forward strand.
TAGTTTTGGGCCCAGCTGCAGCTCTTGTCCCTGTGCTTGTATTCTCCTTTAGGCATAAGTCAATTAACATGTCATAAATCGGTCAATCCTTATCCATCAATAAATGTGCCTACCACAGAGGGGAGAGGAAACCAACTACACAGACTTCTGCCTTTGGACTAACTGGGCAGAAAGGAGGTCCCATCAAAGGGTGTCTGTGCTCACTCTGTGGGAGGCGAGAGCTATTGTCCTTGTTGATCGCTTTCTTGTTTGCGCCACAGATGATTGAGCTAAGAGAGGAAACAAGCCCTGTGAGAGAAGCCTGAGCAGCTGGGATAGAGCTAGTCACCTCCATGCTGCGTTCAGAGCAAGGGCTGCCATCTCAGTAGGTCTGGCCTCAGTAACTCACTGGTGCTGTTACCTGGGTTGAGTTCCTAACCTTTCTGAGACTCAGTCTCCTCATCTGCAAAATGTGGATAGCAGGGGTTCCTTCCTCAAAGGGTGTTGTGAGAATTAAATGAGAAATCTGTGTGAGTGACTGGCCCAGAGCATTATTACAAAAATATTAGTCTCTGCCCTCTTTCAATATATGTTAGTTTCCTTTCTTCTTTTTACAGGGTTTAGGGAGTAGAGGGCAGTGGTGGGTCAGTGGTAGAATTGTAACCTCCCATGCCAGAGACCCAGGTTCAATTCCCAGCCAATGTACCTCAAGCACAGCCACCACGTATCTCTCAGTGGATACTTGCGTGTTGCTGTTATCCTGAATGATTAGAGTTTCCAGACTAAGACAGGCTAGGAAGAAAGGCCTGACGATCTATTTCCAAAAATCAGCCAGTGAAAACTCTATGGGTCACAACGGTCCAATCCCCAGCCGATCATGAGGATGGTGCAGTACTGGTAACCTTTTGTTCTGTTGTGCATAGGGTCACCATGAATCGGGGGTCGACTCAAACGGGGTGGCTAACAACAACAATAGGGAGTATACTCCCTCTGAAGGCAGGGAATTAAAGCACAGTGATTGAGAATGTTGGCTCTGAAGCAGACTGTCTGTGTTTGAATCCCTCTCTGAAAACTACTGATTATGTGGCCTTGGGCAAGTTGCATAATCTCTTTGTGCCTCAGTTTCCTCTTCTGTAAACTAAGAACAAAAATTGCACCTATCACCTAGGGCTGATGTGAGGATTATATGCTATAATACATGTAAGCACTTAGCACAGGGCCTGGCATCACATAGTAGGTGCTCAACAAATGGAAGCCTTTTGTTTTGTTTTTACTAGATACAAAAGTTCATCTTGTTATTAAGCGAGGTAAATTCACGTTACATAAAATTAATCATTAATCATTTTAAAATGATCAATTCAGTGGCATTTAGCACGTTCACAATGTTGTACAACCCCCATCTCTGTCTAGCCCCAAGACATTTTCATCACCCCAAAATGAAATCCCATACCCATTAAATAGTAATTCCCCATTCACCCTCTCTCCAGCCTCTGGCAACCAATAGTCTGTTTCTTTCTCTGTGGATTTGCCTATTCTGGATGCTTCCTATAAATGCAATCATCTAATCTATGACCTTTCCTGTCTGGCTTCTTTCACTCAGCGTGTTTTTGAAGTACATAAGCCATTATTCTGATTAGTTCTTCTCTCTGAACTCCCTCTCCTGGCTGACAATCCAGAATTACTAGGTTACCTTTTGGGAGTGGAGATATGATATTAAAAAAAAAAAAAAAAAAATCAAACAAGTTAATGGCTAAAATGCTCTTCTAGGGCAAATGAAGCTTCCTTCTCTGTATGTTTGGATATTAAATAAACAGACACTTCACCAAAGAAGACATTCAGGTGGCTAACAGACACATGAGGAAATGCTTGTGATCATTGTCTATTAGAAAAATGCAAATAAAAATTACAATGAGATACCATCTCACCGTGACAATGCTGGCATGAATCAAAAAAAAAAAAAAGAAAAGAAATGTTGGAGAGGTTTTGGGGAGACTGGAACTTTATACATTGCTGGTGGGAATGTAAAATGGTACAACCACTATGGAAAACAATATGGCACCTCCTTAAAAAGCTAGAAATAGAAACACCATACAATCCAGCAATCCTGCTCCTAGGAATATATCCAAGAGAAATAAGAATTGTTACATGAATAGACATATGCTCACCCATGTTCAATGTAGCACTATTCACAACAGCAAAAAGATGGAAATAACCTAAGTTCCTGTTAACAAATGAATGGATAAACAAATAATGGTACATACACACAATGGAATAGTACATAGTGATAAAGAACAATGATGAATCTGTGAAACATCTCAACATGGATGAATCTGGAGGACATTATGCTGAGTGAAATAAGTCAGTTACAAAAGGACAAATATTGTATGAGATGACTATTATAAAAACTCAAGAAAAGGTTTACCAGAACCAAGCCAAACCTGTTGCTGTCAGGTGACCCTATAGGACAGAGTAGAACTGCCCCATAGAGTTTCCAAAGAGAGGCTGATGGATTCGAACTGCTGACCTTTTGACTAGCAGCGAAGCTCTTAACCACTGTGCCACCGGGGCTTCAAGAAAAGGTTTACCCACCAGGCAGGGGGACATATTTTTCATGGTTTCAAGGGTGGGGAGGAGTGGGGAGGGGAAATCAGTAACTAGAGAGCAGACAAGTGTCAACTTTGATGAAGGGAAAGACAACACACAATATAGGGGAAGTCAGCACAGCTTGACCAAGGTAAAGTCATAGAAGTTTCCGAGACACATTCAAACACTTTGAGTTGCTGGGGCTGAGGGATGGGGACCATAGTCCCGGGGGACATCTAGGTCAGTTGGCATAACACAGTTCATAAAGAAAATGTTCTACATCCTACTTTGGGGAGTGGCGTCTGGGGTATTAAAAACTTGCGAGCGACCATCTAAGATACATCTATTGGTCCCATCCTGTCTGTAGCAAAGGAGCATGAAGAAAACCAAAGACACAAGGAAAGTATTAGCCCAGAGGACTAAAGGACCACATGAACGAGAGCTTCCACCAGTCTGAGCCCAGAAGAACTAGATGGTACCTGGCTACTACCACCAACTGGTCTGACAGGGATCACAATAGAGGATTCCGGAGAGAGCAGGAGAAAAATGTAGAATAAAATTCAAATTCATGAAAAAAGACCAGACTTACTGATCCAAAAGAGACTGGAGGAACCTCCAAGACTATGGTCCCTGGACACTCTGCTAACTCAGAACTGAAACCACTCCTGAAGCCCACTTTTCAAACAAAGATTAGACAGGCCTATAAAGTAAATAATAACACATGAGGAAAGTGCTTCTCAGCTCAATCTTCTTAGTATGAGACCAAATGAACAACTCCTGCCCAAAAGCAAAACGAGAAGGCAGGAAGGGACAGGAACAGGACGAATGGACACAGAAACCCGTGAGTGGAAAGGGAAAGAGCAGTGTCACATTGTGGGGATTGCTACCAATGTCACAAAACAATATGTGTATAAATTTCTGAATGAGAAACTAGTGTGAGCTATAAACTCTCACCTAAAGCACAATACAATTAAGCAAATAAAAAAAAAATTGCGGGGCAAGTGGGAAACAAAGCTGTTCCTGGGTTACCGCAGCCCCACAGTGGCACAGGTAAGAGGGCTGAGTGTGCCTGCCTTGCTGGTGGGAAGGCTGAGAAGGACTGGTTGGGGCTGGGGCAGAAAGCAAGTCATGCCTTACCCCAGTTATTGTTTATGGGGCTGAAGGGCAAATACACTCCATTCCTGAGAAAGAGAATGCTGAGGAGTAGCATGAAAAACTGTGTCCAAACACATTTCTCCAAGCAATTTGGGCCTAAGGAAGGTGAGGAGCACTGAGTTAACAGGCAAAGAGGGTCAATGAATGATAGGTTGGCACAGGAGAAGGGGAAATTCCAGGGACAGCAACCCAAAGTCCTTGCCTGCAGGTTTGGGTACATGGGGAGTGTGCTTTTAAAAGAGCAGCACCAACCAGACAAACCAGTCATTAGGCCCTTCCTATAATATGCACCGTATTCCCTGGGTGATGCAAATGGTTAACAAAAGCTCAGCTGCTAATCAAAAGGTTGGAGGTTCATGTCTACCCAGAGGTGTCTTGGAAGAAAGGCTAAGCAATCTACTTCTGAAAAACCAGCCATTGAAAACCCTATGGATTGCCATGAGACCAGGAGAGCTGGATGGTGCTCGGCTACCATTACTGAACATTTTGATCAAAGATTCTATCGAAGAATCCTGATCAAAAGGGGGGAAATGTAGAACAGAATTTAAAATTCTCATGGAATCTAGACTTTCTGGAGCCATTGAGGCTGGATGAATCCCCAAAGCTATTGCCCTGAGATAATCTTTAAACCTTAAACTAAAAATATCCCCTGAAGTCTTCTTTAAACTAAATAGTTTAGCTTAATTAGTAAAGAATGTCTGCCTTGAGCATTGTGCTGTTTTGAGAACTATCTATAGGGGATCAAACTGACAACAGCATCTTGAAAGATTAGATAGGAAACTCAGGGGGCAGTGAGTTTATGTTAATGGGGGAGGAATAATTCAGAAAAGGAGGGCGAGTATGATTGTACAACTTGAAGAATGTAGTGAACGTCACTGAATCTTATATGTAGAAATTGTTGAATTAATGTATGTTCTTCTATGTATATTCTCAACAACAACAACAAAATAAAATAAATTGTTAAAAGAAAAGAAAGAAAACCCTATGGAGCACAGTTCTACTCTGACATATGTGGGGTCACGGTGAATCGGAATTGACTCAATGACAACTGGTTTTATAACTTGTATTTATTGACTGCCCAGCTCTAGGGGTCACAAAAGTTAACAAGATGAGGTTCCTAGGGAACTCTCTGTCATGAGGGGCAAGTGAGTGCATCCATGTAAAGGGCTTAGGCCAGTGTCTGGCACATAGTGATTAATAGGTGTTAGCTGTTATTGTTATTATTATGTTAGCTGTTATTGTTATGACTATTGTTATCATAATGCCTTGTTTGGTTGACTGTTTTATTTATTTATTTATTTTATTGTACTTCAAGTGAAGGCTTACAGAACAAATAGTTTCTAATGAAACAGAAGTACACATATTGTTTTATAACATTGGTTAACAACCCCACAACATATCAACCCTCTAACTTCTCAGCCTGTTTTTTTGTTTAGTGAAAATACACATAGCCAAAGATACACCATTTCAAAAATTTCTACATGCACAGTTCAGTGACATTGACTACGTTCTTCCAGTTGTGCTGTTATTCTCATTTAAGATGAAGGCTTACAGAACAAAATAGTTTCTCATTTAACAGTTACTACAAATGTTGCCCTATACAATGGTTAACAATCTCACAACATATCAACAATATCCTTACTCAACCTTGGGTTCCCTATCACCAGCTTCCTTGTCCCCTTCTGCTTTCTGGCCCTTGTCACTGGACTCCTGTACCTCGTTAGTCTCATTTGGTTTTACGGGGCTGTCCACTCCCAGGCTGAACAGTAAACCTCAGAGGTAACTTCACCACTGAGCTCAAAGGGTGTCTGGGGGCCATACTCTCGGGGTTTCTCCAGTCTCCTTTAGGCCAGTAAATCCGGTCTTTTTTTTGTGAGTTAGAATTATGCTCTACATCCTTCTCCAGCTCTGTCCAGAACCCTCTGTTGTGATCCTGGTCAGAGCAGTCAGTGGTGGTAGCCGGGCAGCATCTAGCTGTACTGGACTCAGTCCGGTGGAGGCCTTGGTAGCTGTGGTCCATTAGTCCTTTGGACTAATCTTTTCCTTGTATCCTGTTCTCTTCATTCTCCCTTGCTCCCCAAGGGATGAGACCAGTGGAGTATCTTAGATGGCCGCTCACAGGCTTTTAAGACCCCAGACACTACTCACCAAGGTAAAATGAGAGCATTGTCTTTATAAGCTGTGTCATGCCAATTAAGCTAGATGTTCCCCGAGACCATGGTCCCCAGAGCGGTGGACTATTTTTTGATTATTAATTACATTAGTAGATAGACAGATGGATAGACAGTTCCTTGGGGAATGTGAGGGTTCTGCTGTTATAGGTCTACTCTAATTATGCATTCCAGAACTGGGGAAAAAAACCAGAGGTGCGTTCAGGAACCCACTAGGGCTGCCGTGAGACAGACCTGAACCAAAACCCCATTGACCACCTGATCTTTGCAGGCCCTTTTAGAGTGGTTGGCAACAGTGAGGTTTTGGGTCTCTAGAAAGTAGTGTCAGTTCAGAGCTAAACAAAACCAAACCCAACTGATTGCCATAGAATCGATTCCGACTCATAGTGACCCTATAAGACAGAGTAGAACTGTCCCATAGGGTTTCTAAGGCTGTCATCTTTATGGAAGCAGACTGCCACCTCTTTCTCCCGTGGAGTGGCTGGGGGGTTTGAACTGCTGACCTTTTGGTTAGCAGCTAAGCACTTAACCACTGCACCACCAAGGCTCGCCAGTTCAGAGCCAGTGACCAGTAATCCCCCAAAAGTTTGAGTATTTCCCCTTTTCCAATCCACAGTCACCTGGCTAATGGCTGCAGGTCCCTTGGGGGAAGGCTGGGAGGTATAAATTTCTGATTGTGTAGCAAGTTCTTTCCTCAAGGGGCCCAGCCTCTCCTTCATTCAAGGGATCTGAATCTGTGAACTGATGGCTTTTGAGAATTCATTGAGGGACCACAATTCTCCATTTTGATGATTCAAGTCAGATTTCTGTTCACCAAACCTAGAGCTTGTTGGCTTATATAAATCTAATTAGATTTTAGAAGGCTGCCCATCTATATCAGTTCTACCAAAAACAAAACAAAACCAGTTGCTCTCGAGCTAATTCCAACTCAAGGTGAACCCATGTGTTGCAGAGTAGAACTGCTCCATAGGGTTTTCTAGGCTGTGACCTTTTGGAAGCAGATCATCAGGCCTTTCTTCCAAGGTGCTTCTGAGTAAGTTCGAACCACCAATCTTTTGGTTGTTATTTGTGCCACCCATAACTCCTATATCTGTTCTAGGGACACCATAATCAAATAGCCCATGCCAATGATCTCTGTGGTCAGACTATGCTGATGACTATTTGACTATGCTGTCCATTACTATAACCACATCTTTGGCAATCAAGTGCCACCACTTGGTCCCTACCGTCCCAGGATCCCAACTACTATAATAAACAAGGAAAGGACCAGAAATAGGAGCAGGACCTTCTAATTTCAAATGGATGTTTGAAGGCTCAGAGCTAGATTTCTGGATATTGATATAATATAAATGTGTGATTAATACCCTCAATCTATTCTTTTAAAAACCTTCGTTCAAATTAACAAGGAAAGCTGAAGAGCCCAATAGAAAAGTGGGCATAGGATAAAATTTCCTAAAGAAGCAGTATGTATCGCTAATGAATACATGAAAAGATGTTCAACCTCACTAATAATGACGTGAAAATAAGACAACAGCAAGATACTATTTTTCATCTGTGGAGAAGGCAGTGGCGAAGCCTACAACTTTATAAACTGCAATTGTAGTATAACTTGATATAAATTTTTTCAGGGCAATATGGCAATATACATCAAAACCCTTTGAAATATGTACATCTTTTAAAAAAAAATTCTGACAATTTTATATTTATTTTTCTAATCATCCTGTACTGGCTAGACTTCCAGGAAAAATATACACCCTTGATCCACAGTTCCACTTCAGGAATTTATCTTAAAGAAATAATAGTTTACATGTATAGCAATGTCACAGAGCTGCTTTTATTAGCAAAAACTTGGAAACAATCTAAATGTTCAACAATAGGGATTCATTTTAATAAATTATGGCATACCCATGAAATATTATGCAGACATTCATTTGTTCATTCAACAAGCATTTCTTGAGCATCTACTTTGTACCAAATACTGCTGTTAAATCCAAGGATACAGATGGTCTCTTTTTTTATGGAGCTTACATTTTTGAAGTTGGAAAAGTAGAATAAATAGATAAATACGTTTTGAAACACTGGGTTGTATAAGTTCTATGATGCAAATTAAAAAGTCCATGTGATCAAGAGTGACTAGGGGTGGGGCTACCTCAGATGACATAGGTCAGGAAAAGTCTGACTGAGGAGGTGACATTTCTGCAGAGATGTAAATAGCAAGAAAGACACTAAGGAATCATTATGTATATAGATTTGTATTTCTTGACATGAAAAATATTACAAAGCCTATTTTTTCATAAAAACATTTGTGGGGGTGAGAGGGAACGTGTATTTCAGAAAAATGTCTGAAAGAACTGATATTATTAGAATGCTTCCCCAGATGCTAGTAACTAAAAGTCCAACTCAAAGCTGATTTAATAATCACGTAAGTTATTGATTCACACAACTGAATGGGGGCTTCTGGTGACTCAATATTGTCACTGAGGGCCTGGTTTCTTCCAGTCTTTCTCTTCTGCACTCCAAGGAGTTGCTTATCAATCATGATCTCAAGATGGCTGCCAGCAGTCCCAAGATGGCTGCCAGCAGTTCCTGGGGCTACATGTTTCCTCATTCATGTCCAGTAAGAAATAGGTCCCAGAATAAGATGTGTGAACTTCACTCTGATTGGACTGGCTTGGGTCACATGTCCATCCCTGAACCAAATTCCTTGGCCAAGGTGATGAGATACGATGGTTAGCTAAAGACAATGAGGATCCAGCAAGGGAGCTGAGAGTGAAGCAATGCCTAAACCATTGTGCTGAGAATTGGTGGGGCTGGCTGTGTGTCTGGATATTTCCTACAGGAAGTTTGGACAACTTTTCCTAGAGGAAGGGGTGGAAGTTCTGGGTAGCACATACCAGTTGTTTGGTACAGAAAATCATCACGAAGTGAATAGTGTTTGTATCTCTGGGCTTGGGATAATGGTGATTTTTACTTTCTTTTTTATACTTTGAGTATGTCTAAATTTTTTACAATGAGACCGTATTATTTGTAAGAATGTATTAATTATATAACGACAAGACAATAACGATCGTTCCACTTTTTAGATCTAGCAAAATGAATACAGTGCAATAAATGGATGAAGACATTTTTCCCCTCATGGCTGTGTGCAGTAACTCTCTAGTTTAAACTTGTTTCTCCTGCCCTAAGGCATGGTCCTTGCAAGGAAACCTGCTATTCTGTCCTTTTCCCTAATTAAAAACGAAGGCCTTGTTAGGGGCAGGCTCAAGGGAACCTCGTAGTCACAGAATCCGCCCCCTACCCACCCTGTTTCACTTAACAATTTAGCAGCTCCTGCCTACTTGTTCTTCTTCCTCTTCAAATGTGCTATTCTGGGCCACTGTAGCTATTCAGCCGGTCCAGAGTTCTCTTCAGTGACAGTGAGATACCTCGAACTAAGAATCAGACCCTGGCTGATGAAGGAAGGAGGCAGTGAAGGGGCTGGGGGCACTGTGCTCTCTGCTACAGCTTTCTTAGTAGACTCAGCGTATTCAGTTGTGCGTCTTGCTTCTAGGTTTGCCTTTGGTCAGTGGTTTTGCTGACCCATTTATTTCTGTGAAATCTCGTCAGCTGAATAATCATACAAATAATACGAGTTGGAGAGGCTCCTCAAGGCTCCCAGGAAGTGTTTCCTCTCCGCCAGACTTCCAGCTGAGAGCCCTGTCTAAGTTTGCCAGGCTATTTTCTATTGTACATATGGGGACTCCTTCCTCAGAGGCATTTTGGTTTGAGGCCAAAAGGATATTTTTGCATTTTCTGAGAGCTTCTGAGTGAAATCGATTAAAACTTCTGTTCTCCTTGCACAGTAGGCACTGGTGTGAAGTGGGAAAAGATTTTGCAGTTAGAAGGCAGGGGGTCCTCACTACCTTGCTCTGTCAATCGGAGAGTTCCTCTTCTATAAAATAGGGGTTATTAAAACCCACTTCATGGTGTTGTTGTGACCATTTAATTTTTGTTTAGAAAGTGCATTGCATGGTAAGTGCTCAACAAATATTATCCTAGAGTGGAGGGAGAAATTCCATATGCTTCTTAGGAAGTCCCATAGAATCAGGCTCCCAGTATCCAGGGTAAATAAAAAAACTAAACTCATTGCCCTTGAGTCCATTCCTACACATGGTGACCTCATGTGTTACAGAGTAGAACTGCCCTACAGGGTGTTCTTGGCTATAACCTTTACAGAAGCAGATTGCCAGACCTTTCTCCCCCACTGCCACTGGGTGGATTCGAATGGCTAACCTTTAGGTTAGTATCTGTCTTAGGCTGGATTCTCTAGAGAAGCAAAAGCAGTGAAGCATATATATATATATATATATATATATACACATACGTGGAACCCTGGTGGTGCAGTGGTTAAGAGCTATGGCTGCTAACCAAAAGGTTGACAATTTGAATCTACCAGCCACTCCTGGGAAATCTTATGGGACAGTTCTACTCTGTCCTATAGGGTTGCTATGAGTCGGAATAACTCGACTGCAATGGCTTATGTGTATATATATATCAAGGAAATGGCTTTCATGGTTGTAGAGGCTGGGAAGTCCCAAGTCTGTGGGTCAGGTATCAGGCTGGAGGCTTCTCCTGACTCATGTAACTGGAAGGGCTGATGAACTCAAAATCAGCAGGTAAGACAGCAGGCTGCTGGTTCAAGTCCCAGGAACCAAAAGTCAGATGATGATGAGCCAAATGCAGGATGCAGAGCAGAGCAAAAGTCAGTGAGCTTTTCCAGAAAGCCCATATATATTGGATGCAGGCCCACACTTCCAAGGAAACTCCCTTTCAGCTAATTGACTGCTCATAGCAGATCTCATCATGGAGGTAATTGCATTATATCAGATCTCATCATGGAGATAATTATATCACTACATAACTGCCAAAGTACCTCATAACTGTCAAACCACTGAGAATCATGGTCTAGCCAAGCTGACACACAACCTTAACCATCACAGTAACCCAAACCAAACCGATAGCCATCGGTTTGATTCCAACTCATAGTGATGCTAGAGGACAGAGTAGAACTGCCCCATTGGGTTTCCAAGGCTGTAAATCTTTACTGAAGCAGATGGTCACATCTTTTTCCTGCAGAGTGGCTGGTGGGTTTGAATCACAGATCTTTCTGATTAGCAGCTGAGCACTTTAACCACTGCACCACCAGAGCTCCACTTGAGCCACCCAGAAACCTAGTACCTAGGATAGCAACCTTGAAAATGTACCTTCATATTGGCTTTTTCTCCTGTCCTAGTCTCTCTCTCCCCTCTCCATCACTCTAGCTCCCTGGCATCACCTCCCACATAGACTTAAAAAACAAAACAAAACAAAACAAAAAAACAGTTCAGTTGCCATAGAATCAATTCCAATTCATAGTGACCCGATGTGTATCAAAGTAAAACTGTGCTCTGACTTTTTTCAGAAGTAGATGCCATGCCTTTCTTCCGAGGCACCTTTGGGTGGACTCAAACCACCAATCTTTCAGCTAGCAGCCAAGCATGTAACATTTGTGCCACCCAGGGACTCCCCACATAGACTATTTGCACACAAGTCCTGCTCTGCTTGAAGAAACCCAAGGAGAGAGAGTTACAAATTAAGACAAATAGAGTATTCTGAAGTTGTTTATAGTTACACCATTTGTAAGACTAAGCATCATTTGATCATATCAAAGTTTATGATGACAGCAATGTTGATAATGGTTATGATGAGTTGGGATTATTTGGGGGTTGCTGATGGTGCCGCTACTATTGGGTATTCAGCTCATTAGATTCCACAGATTCTATTTTTAGCAAACTAAGCACCAAGGAGTGGAATGTGGATGCACTAGAAAGAGGCCTTGAAGGAAGCCAGGAAGCTGGAGATGATAACGCGCAGGAGTATGTACTGATTCGAACCCCGTTCCCCACATACCTTCCCTTCTTTCTAAAAGAAGAGAAAAAAAGGCGATAAAACACCAATGACAAAAATAAGGTTCTAGCAAACACAGCATTAGGGTTAGAAGTGTTTAAATTAGTTTCCGTTGAGTTAACCCTGACTCATGGTAACCCCACCTGTGTCAGAGTAGAGCTGCTCCATATGGTTTTCAATGGCTGAATTTTTTCAGAGGTAGATAGCCAGGGCTTTTTTCAAGGTGCTTCTAGGTGGACTCAAACCTCCGGCCTTTTAGCTAGTAGTGGAGTGTCTTAGGCTGGGTTGTCTAGAGGAGCAAAATCAGTGAAGTTCATATAAAAATATGTAGAGAGAAATTTATTTCAAGGAAATGGCCACGCAATTGTGGCTGCTGCCAGGTCCCAAATCCATGGGTCAGGTGGCAGGCTGGAAGCTTCTCCTGACTTACATGGTTACAGGGGCTGATGAACCCCAAATATGCAGATCAGGCAGCAGACTGAAGGCTTCTCACGTCTCAAGAACCAGAGGTCGGAGGGTGACGAGACTAATGAAGGATCGGAAAGAAAGCATGAGCTTTGCCAGAACAACCATATATATATTGGATGCAGGCCACACCCCCAAGGAAACTCCCCTTGCAACTGATTGGCTGCTCACATGAGATCAGAAAACGGAGGATGATTATGTAATGTCTGCCAAACCACTGAGAATCATGCCCTAGCCAAGTTGTCACGACATCACATTGAGTGTGTTAACCGGGACTTCCAGAAGTGTTTAGTGTTGGGCAAATTACATTTTGTACACTATACAGTCAATTCTCGATTATTCTTATGCTTCTGCAAGTCACTTCCCATTTTCCATTTCTTTGCTTCCCTCATGGCTGAGCTGGCTGTGACAGTAGAGCCATTCCTGTGGTTATCCACACAGTATTTCCACGTTGCTACTGTGACATGATGAGGGTGAGCAGGATTCTGCAGATGCTGAGGTAATGCAGGATCCTTGTAAAGTTCCAGCTACTATGGCTGTCTAATGATCTACTCCAAAATTGAGTGGTATAATATAGCCATTCATTATGCTCACAGATTCTGTGGGACAGGATCCAGCAGGACAACTTGTCTGCCTCACCATATCTGGGCCTCAGCTGGAAGACTTGAAGGCTAGAGGCTGGAATCTTCTGAAGGCTCATTCATTCATATGTCTAGCAGTTGATGTTGGCTGTCGGCTGTAGTCTCAGTTCTTCTCCACGTGGACTTTTCCATTTAGCTTCTCTGTGAGGGTTAGTTTGGGCTTCCTCACAGCATGGTGGTTGAGTTCTGAAGGTAAGTGTTCCCAGAGAGAGAGCCAGGAAGAAGTTGTATCTCCTTCTATGACATAGCCTTGGAAGTCATGCATTATTTTCACTACATTCTATTCACTGAGGCAGTCATAAAATCCTACCTAGGTTCATGGATTAGAATGTGCTCAGCTGCTAACAGAAAGGCTAGTGGTTGAACCGACCCAGAGGCTCCACAGAAGAAAAGACCCGGCAATCTGCTTCTGTAAAGATAACAGCCCAGAAAACCCTATGGGGTTGTTCTACTTGTCCTATAAGGTTGCTATGAATTGGCATCGGCTCAACAGCACACAACAAAACAACAACATAGCATGCACACATGTGCTAGCAATGATAGGATCACAGACTTGGGGGTTCAAAAGAGGATTATGAGAAAGGAATGGGGAAGCCTCAGGCTCAGAACATTCCAGGGAGTAGGGTTTAGACCACCAGTACTATGCACATGGAAATTTCCTCTATAAAACATTTGTCAAGTAATGACAAATGAACAACACTAGCCCTTGATGTTTCTTCCTGGAAGTGACTGGTGACATTTCTGCTTACATCTCATTGTATAAAATGAGTCACATGGCCAAGCCTGAGTTGATGAGGCAGAGAGTAATAGTCCTCCCTCAGGGAGGGTGTGATGGTTAACTTTATGTGTCAACTTGGTTAGGCTATGGTTCCCAGCGGTTTGGCCAAACACTAGTCTAATTGCTGTCATGGAGTAGCTACATGGGATTAAATCAGTTGGCCTTGGATAAAGTAGACTGTTGTTGTTAGGTGCTGTTGAGTCAGATCCAACTCATAGCGACCTTATGTACAACATTACAAAACACTGCCTAGTCCTGCCCCATCCTCACAATAGTTGTTATGCTTGAACCCATTGTTGCAGCCATTGCGTCAATCCATTTCGTTGAGGATCTTCCTCTTTTTTGCTAACCCTCTACTTTACCAAGCATGATGTTCTTCTCTAGGGACTGGTCTGTCCTGATAATATGTCCAAATTATGTGAGACAAAGTCTGGCCATCCTTGCTTCTAAGGAGCCTTCTGGCTGTACTTCTTCCAAGACAGATTTGTTCCTTCTACTGGCAGTCCATTCAGTATTCTTTGCCAACACCATAATTCAAAGACATCAATTCTTCCTTGATCTTCCTTATTCATTGTCCAGCTTTCATGTGCATATGAGGTAATTGGAAATATCACAGCTTGGGTCAGTCACTCCTTAGTCCTCAAAGTAACATCTTTGCTTTTTAACACTTTAAACAGGTCTTTTGCAGCAGATTTGCCCAATGCAATACGTCTTTTGAGTTCTTGATTGCTGTTTCCATGGGTGTTGATTGTGGATCCAAGTAAAATGAAATCCTTGACAACTTCAATCTTTTCTCCATTTATCATGATGTTGTTTATTGGTTCAGTTGTGAGGATTTTTGTTTTCTTTATGTTAAAATGTAATCCATACTGAAGGCTGTGGTCTTTGGTCTTCATCAGTAAGTGCTTCAAGTCCTCTTCGCTTTCAGCAAGCAAGGTTGTGTCATCTGCATATCACAGGTTGTTGATGAGTCTTCCTCCAATCCTGATGCCACGTTCTTCTTCATATAGTCCAGCTTCTCAGATTATTTGCTCAGCATACAGATTGAATAAGTATGGTGAAAGGATACAGCCCTGACGCATACCTTTCCTGACTTTAAACCACGCAGTCTCCTCTTGCTCTGTTTGAACGACTGCCTCTTAGTCTATGTACAGGCTCCTCGTGAGCATGATTAAGTGTTCTAGAATTCCCGTTCTTCATAATGTTATCCGTAATTTGTTATGTTCCACACAGTTAAATGCCTTTGCATAGTCAATAAAACACAGGTAAACCTCTTTCTGGTATTCTCTGTTTCCAGCCAAGATCCATCTGACATCAGCAATGATATCCCTGGTTCCATGTCCTCTTCTGAATCTGGCTTGAATTTCTGGCAGTTCCCTGTTGATGTACTGCTGAACTGTTTGATTGATCTTCAGCAAAATTTTACTTGTGTGTGACGTTAATGATATTGCTCGATAATTTCTGCATTCTGTTGGATCACCTTTCTTTGGAATGGGCACAGATACGGATCTCTTACAGTTGGTTGGCCAGGTAGCTATCTTCCAAATTTCTTTCCAAGTTACCTATTAAAAGACAGAGATAATCAGACTGGATCTTCAAAGTACAACTATGTTTACAATAGATCTAAAACAAGACCATATAAAAAAGAAAACAAAGGAATAAAGATATAGCAAACAAATACTAATCAAAAGAAAGCTCTTATAGCAGAGAAATTTAAAAAAAATCAAAAGCATTAATAGGGATAAAGAGGGACACTATACCTTACAACTGAACTGCAAAATATGAAACTGACAGAATTATAAGAAGTCATGAATAAACTCACAAACATAGTGAAAGATTTCAACGTAATTCCAAAGCACGTATATTAAACAAACAAGCAAAAAGAACAATCAATTTAAGAAACATATTATTTAGACATTCTTTTGAGATTACACGGAATATTTACAAAGGTTGCCCACTTACTGTTTCCAAAGGAAGTGTGAACACATTTTTAAGAGCTGATAATTGCTCAAACACTTTACTAATCACAGTGAAGCTAAAATAAAAAGATGTTTCAAAATCACACATATATTATAAATTTTAAAAATGGTATCTTGGATAACTTTTGAGTTGAAGGGAAAAGCACTGAGAATTACATAATATTTAGAACTAAATGACTTCAAAAGTAGTAAAAAAAAAATTACCTCTAAAGCAGCATATACTGTATAGTCAAATTTATAGTCATTAAAAAAAAAAAGAGGTTGAAATAAGTGAATTAAGTATTGAATCCAAAAAGCTAGAAAAAGAACAGAATTAACCCAAGGTAAGCAAATAATAAAGAAAAGACTATAAATTAATAAAATGAAAAGCAAGACTCAATAGAGAGGATCAACAGAACCAAAAACTGGCACTTTGGCAAAAAATCTGAAACAAAGTGCTAGCCTGACTGATCAAGAAAAATAGAAAAGGAAACAATATAAAATATTAGGAACAAAAAATTGGAAAGAATTACTTATACAACTGAGATTTTAAAACTAAAAAGAATGCTATAAACAACTTCATGCCAAAAAATTTGAAAATTGTGATGTGACAGAGACGGCCAGTTATTCAAATCCATTCTTCTCTTCTACAATAATGGAACCTCTGAGTTTTAGTTGGTGTGTGGCTGCTTGGAATAAAGAAGACGTTTACTAGCATTTCTTACAACTAGGAGTGACTCTGTGACTGTGTTCTGGTCAATGAAATAGAGTAGATATTGTGTGGCAACTTCTGGGAAACGCTCTAGAAAGTCAGCTGGCTCCTGTCCTTGGGTGTCTCTTCATTCTTTCCTTCTATCTGCTAGATGGTACATGAACATGATGTCTGGGTCTGAAGCAACTCTGTTGAGTCATGAGGTAGGAGTCATGTGCAGAGGATAACAGAGCAGCAAGATAAAATAGCTTGTTGAGCCAACGGTATTTTGGGTTTTCTGTTACTTGTAGCCAACAGGAGCATTGGAAATGGAGTACTCAACTATTGATTCCAGGATTTTTTTTCAAGACTCTGACCTCTATTTTGAGAAATTTTTTAGCGTGTGGTAGACAATTCTTTTGCGTGTGTCTCTGTTACAAAATGTAACACAGTGTCATCTAGTTGTAAGTATCTTCCTTTCTTGGGTCTCATAAAGCACAGCTCCGCAATGAAATAGCTATCTAATCAAGGTCATTTCTACAACAATGAAAATTTGTTTCACTAATATCTTTTTTTTTTTTTAACCCATCTGATCTGTTTCTATGCCTTTCTAGATATACAGTAACTTTCTGTTCCTGAAGTATATTGTGAATTACGGTGTGATCCTGAATTATAGTGTGATCTTTTTAAAGATAGTTTAAAGCAGCAATTAATCTTAATACTTGCAGAAAACAATGCACGAAACTTCACTGAAGAGATGATAATGTGAATGAACAGTCATAGCTAAGTTCAATTTTGCACAACAGATATATCATGACTGCTGCCCGGTGAAGGAGGATTACACAATGTCATAAATTGTAAGATGCAGTTTAATTTCCAAGATACTAAAATGTGTCTTAGAATCAATGACATGTGTAAGATTTGCTATCTAATGGGGAAAATCCTTCCATCTTGATGGTTGTTTTAAACCACTATATTTTGGGGGTGATTTATTATGCAACAAAAGCTAAGCTACAATTATTTACAAAAGTAACCGCGAGACACATTTGTTTCTAAAATTATACAAACTGCTCATTAAGGAAAAAGTTGGACATCGGTACAGCATTAATTCTTGACCACACATTTTCTGTGTATATGATTAAAGGAGAAATAATGTCTTAGCCACTGGCTTTATTTAGATATCAGCTTGTTCTTTCTGTAAATAACCATCTAAGTTGGGAAAGCTGAAAGTCACCCAGACTCAGGCCAGTGAGGACAAGACAAGTAAGCACAGATAAGCCACAAATCCACATTTGTGGAGACCTGAGACTGATATTTATGAGCAATTATAGCAAGGATTCAATCATTTTAAAATACTTGCTTTTAGTGATGACTAATAAACCCTTCCAGAATTGAAAGAGTTCTCCCTGCTGGCAGCTCCATTCCATTCCTGTCCTTTCCTCCAGAGCAGTTAAGTGTCTGGATATCATTTGAGCGATCCAATGTCTTCATATTTAAAAGAACGCCATGTTGCTATTGATAGTTGTTGGAGCTGGGTGATGAGTGCACGGGGGTTCAGGGTTCAATCTACTCTAGTTTATAGCATGTTTGAAAAATTACATGATGAAACATTTTTTTTAAAAGACTACCGTTTAAAACAAATTTCCAAACAATGATTATGGATTATTCAATGAATATTGGTGTTTAAAAATTAGGCACTCACAATGTACATTACTTCCTAAGAAATATCTAGGTCGTTTCTGCTGGAAACTTTGGACAGGTTATCAGGGGGGACCAGTCCCTGGAGGAGGACATTGTCTTAGTTATCTAAGTGCTGCTATAACAGAAATACCACAAGTGGGTGGCTTTAACAAACAGAAATTTATTTTTTCACAGTTTAGAAGGCTAGAAGGGTGCAAGTTCTAGGGGAAGGCTCTCTCTTTCTGCTAGACATAGACTCTGAAATATTTATGAATGAAATAAACATGACGTCTGGGGTTTGGTTTAAAGCACTCCAGTGGTGGAGGGAGTAGAGAGTATGGATGAAACAAGATTGGCCATGGGTTGGTAATGGTTGAAGCTGGGTGATGGGCAAATGGAGTTAATTATACTGTTCTCTCTATCTTGTGGATGTGAGAAATTTTCCATAATAAAAACATTCAAAAACTATATGTCTAGTTCTTTTTAAAAAATTGTGGTAAATATATACATCACAAAAAAATTTGCCATTTCAACATTCTTCAAGTTCAGTGACACTGTGTTCACCATGATGTGCAAACATCACCATTATCCGTTTCTAGATTTTCCCATCACCGTGAACAGACGCTCAGTGTCCCCGACTTAAGATTCTATTAAGAAATGTGCAAATTTTCCAGGAATCAGATACACTAGAAGAACTGATCCAACTGGTTTTGGTTCTTGGATTGAGCTGGCTAAAGATAAAAGGTCTTTTTAAGTCAGAGATCGATTCTTTGAGGCAAAACACCGGTAGTTTTAGGCAAAACATCTTGTGATTAGTATGTTGAGAGAAAAGAGAAGGACAGCTATTAAGCACATAGACATCATTAGTTAAAAGGTCAACCAATCCCGAGATGTTTCGTCGTTTATAAAATAACCGATGTATGATTTTCCTCATGACAAAGCAAAATTGTATCCAATAGTGATTTTTTTGCTATCTTTCTCCTGGTAAAGTGGTACACATTGTCTAGTGACTAATCAGTTGGTAGACCCGCTTTGATCTCATTCTTGAGACTGTTGGCTGTGTCCCTCATTCGAGTCATTTGTGTTGTTTGTCTGTCTCCAAATACAGAATTTTTCCTTTTCCTCACAAATAACTTGTCCTCCATTTTAATGCACCCCTGAGCAACGAATTCTCCTTTCTCCCTCCCTCCCACTGGTTCCTGGTAATCACTAATGAACTTAGGTCTGTATACACTTGTCTAGTCTAGATATTTTGTATAAGTGGGATCACACAATATTTGTCCTTTGGTGATTAGTTACTTAAAATGATACTAGGGAGAGGGAAGTAGCGAAATACTGAGAATATATGTGAAAGTACAGCCAGAATGCTTCTTAGAAGCGAGGACGGTGAGACTTCTTCTCACTTACTTTGGACATGTTATCAGGAGGGACCAGTCCCTGGAGAAGGACATTGTCTTAGTTATCTAAGTGTTACTGTAACAGAAATACCACAAGTGGGTGGCTTTAACAAACAGAAATTTATTTTCTCACAGTTTAGAAGGCTAGAAGTCTGAATTCAGGGTGCAAGTTCTAGGGGAAGGCTTTCTCTTTCTGTTGGTTACTTGGAGAGCTCATGTGGCATGGCATCCATCTTCCCCATCTCTGGTTGTTTGCTTGCTCAATTCTGCTTTTTTATATCTCAAAGAGATTGATTTAAGACACTAACACTGTCTTGTTAACATAACAAAGAAAAACCATTCCCAAATGGGATTATATATAACCACAGTTATAGGGGTTAGGGTTTACAACACAAATTGTGGGGGGCGGGGGGGACACAATTCAATCTGTAATAGACATTATGCTTGGTAAAGTGAAGACCCTTAACGAGATGGATTGACACAGTGGCTGCAACAAGGGCTCAAACATACCTACTATTGTGAGGAAGGCACAGGACCAGGCAATGTTCTGTTTTGCTATACGTAGCGTCACTATGAGCCGACTTGATGGTACCTAACAGCAAAAACATATGTGAAAGTAATGAACAAAGCTTGATCTCCAAAAACTATGGTAACCTTGTCCTCCTCACACATACCCATCATTTCTTTAAACTGATTCTCTCATTCACTCTCCTGCCTCCATCCTCCCCGTTCAAAGCCACTGTGCTCCATACTTAGGAGCTGATAGCCTCATAGGCCAGTCACAGGCAAAATTGTGAAGTAGTGAGTTTCTCTTCTGTGCTTTTCAGTAATCCCTCCTCTGCCCTATCAGGAGTTCCCTGTCCCAAAGACTGTCCTTGTTGAGTGTTCCTGCGATCTTCCTGTCTGTTTCTCCTCCTAACCAAACCTAGGCGTCCCTGGGTGGTGCAAATGGTTAATGTGCTGGGCTGCTAACTGAAAGGTTGGTGGTTCGAATCCACCAGAGGTGACTTGGTAGAAAGGCCTGGCAATCTACCTCTGAAATATCACTGCCATTGAAAACCTTATGGAGCTCAGTTTTACCCTGAAACACACGGGGTTGCCATGAGTCAGAATCAACTCCACAGCAACTGGTTTGGTTTTAACCAGATCTAACCACTAGGAAACTCTCCTAATTTTATTAGTGTTGTTGTTGTTAGCTGCTGTGGATTTGGCCCCCGACTCATGGTGACCCCATGTGTTATATACAGTGGAACTGTTCCAAAGTGTTTTCTTGGCTGTAATCTTTACAGGAGCAGATTGCCAGGTCTTTTCTTCTATGAAGCTGCTGAGTGGGTTCAAACTGCCAACCTTTGGGTTAACCACTGATTGCAAACTGTTTGTGCCACCCAGGCTTCTTCTATTCATTTTACTGATGAGAAAATGGAGGCCCAGAGGAGGAAGGTAGGTGGGTTCACTGTAGCTAGGGGAAGGAGGCAGTGGGAAGGGGCAGACAAGTGTGACCAATCCTTCTCTCTGCCCTTCACACATGTGACTTCAGATCTCTGGCCTTTTCCCACTTGACTGTGCTGACATTCACTGTTGCACAGTTTTGTGGGCACTCCCAAGAACTATCTAAAGCCTGTTTTATCTTAGAAAACACTCCCAGAGTGCTCTTGCAGAACTCAGTAGAAGCTCTCTACAACACATCATTTGGAAGAATTACAATAGTGGGAATAAATCCACCAAAAGTTAAAAATGTCAATGGCCATTTAAAAACACACTTTTCACTTCAACATGGCAGACGTTGGTTTGTAAATATAGCAATTTTAAGACAGACAAGGCAAGATTACAAAAAATAAAAGAAAATAAAGTGGGGCAAAATTGGGGGAAACAGTTGTTTCTGTCAATTACCCCTCTGATTTGTTTGTAAACTTGTTTAGACCCTATCTTTCCCCAAAAGAGTATTTAAAGCAGTTTGCAGATGTAGAGAGTAACGTAGGATTTAAAAAAGAAAAAAAAGATGATGGCATCACAGTGAAGAAAGCCTGGTGTTAGAAAATAAGATGGCGCCAGGGATGACGTGGGTAAATACAATGCACGTCATAGGACGCTGGCCCCTTTGCTGGTTCTGATGCCATGCAGATTTGACTTTGACCTTCTCAGGAGCCAAAGCAAAGTGGGCAATGCTATCAATAACAAGAATAACACAATTGTTAAAATAAAAATAAACCAACTATTCAGAAGCACAACTTTTCTGGAATTTTCTACCCTGTAACGTTCAGGAGGTGTGATATAAAGGACTCTTCAAACTCACTCCTACAATAAAACTAATAGGCAGTTTCAAGGGGCTATTTCTTACTGCGTCTATCAACGTGGGAAAGGAGTCACACAGAAGTAAAAGTCATTAAAGGAATCTTCATAAGAGGCCAGAAGAGTGTCCAGCTATCGGATGACCAAAGTAATTGAATAACAATGTTTTAGACTATTAAATGGACTACAGATCAGGTAATAGTGTAATACTACATAACCAAAACGGGTGTTAGAAGAGACTCTGAAACTTGCTCTTGAACGTACAGTAGCTAAAGTGAAAGGAAGAAATGATGAAGTAAAAATGCTGAACAGAAGATGTCAAAGGACAGCTTGAGGAGTATTGTAATGAAATGTGCAAAGACCTAGAGTTAGAAGACCAGAAGGGAAGAACATGCTCAGCATTTCTCAAGCTGAAATAACTGCAGAGGGAAAATCCAAGCCTCAAGTTGCAATATTGAAAGATTCTATGGGGAAAATATTAAACGACGCAGGAAGCATCAAAAGAAGATGGAAGGAATACATAGAGTCACTGTACCAGAAAGAATTGGTTGGCATTCGTCCATTTCAGAAAGTAGTATATGATCAAGAACTGATGGTACTGAGGAAAGAAGTCCAAGCTGCACTGAAGGCATTGTCGAAAAACAAGGCCCCAGGAATTGATGGAATACCAGTTGGGATGTTTCAACAAACGGATGCAGCACTGGAAGCACTCACTCATCCAAGCCAAGAAATTTGGAAGACAGCTACGTGGCCAACCAGCTTAAGAGATCTATATTTGTGCCCATTCCAAAGAAAGCTGATCCAACAGAATGCAGACATTATCGAACAATATCATTAATATCATTCACAAGCACAATTTTGCTGAAGATGATTCAAAAGCGGTTGCACCAGTACATCGACAGAGAAAGGCCAGAAGTTCAAGCCGGATTCAGAAGTGGAACAAGGGATATCGTTGCTGATGTCAGATGGAGCTTGGCTGAAAGCAGAGAATACCAGAAAGATGTTTACCTGTGTTTTATTGACTATGCAAAGGCATTCGACTGTGTGCATCATAACAAATTATGGATAACAGTGTGAAGAGTGGGAATTCCAGAAACTTAAATTGTGCTCATTCGGAAGCTGTACATAGATCAAGAGGCAATTGCTTGAACAGAACAAGGGGATACTATATGGTTTAAAATCAGGAAAGGTGTGAGTCAGGGTTGTATCCTTTCACCATACTAATTCAATCGATATGCTGAGCAAATAATCCGAAAAGCTGGGCTATATGAAGAAGAACGAGGCATCAGGACTGGAGGAAGACTCCTTAACAACCTACGATATGCAGATGACACAAGCTTGCTTCCTGAAAGTGAAGAGGACTTGAAGCACTTACTAATGAAGATCAAAGACCACAGCCTTCAGTATATATTACCCTACAACATAAAGAAAACAAAAATCCTCACAACTGGCCCAATAAGCAACACCATGATAAACGGAGGAAAGACTGAAGTTGTCAAGGATTTCATTTTACTGGATCCACAATCAATGCGCATGGAAGCAGCAGTCAAGAAATCAAACAATGCATTGCATTGGGCAAATCTGCTGCAAAAAACCTCTTTAAAGTGTTAAAAAAGCAAAGATAGCACTTTAAGGACTAAGGTGTGCCTGACCCAAGCCATGGTATTTTCAATCACTTCATATGCATGCGAAAGCTGGACAATGAATAAAAAAGACCAAAGAAGAATTAATTATGATGTTTGAATTATGATGTTGAAGAATATTGAATATACCATGGACTGTCAGAAGAATGAACAAATCTGTATTGGAAGAAGTATAGCCAGAATGCTACTTAGAAGCAAGGATGGCAAGACTCTGTCTTTTATACTTTGGACACGTTGTCAGGAGGGACGAGTCCCTGGAGAAGGACATCATGCTTGGTAAAGTAGAAGGTGAGCAAAAAAGAGGAAGACCCTCAAGGACATGGATTGATGCAGTGGCTACAATGGGCTCAAGGATAACAGCAATTGTGAGGATTGCGCTAGAGTGGGCAGTGTTTCATTCCGTTGTAGGTAGGGTCACTAGGAGCTGGAACCGATTTGATGGCACCTAACAACAACACATAACTATTATTCCCACAGCAGTACCTTTGACAGGAATTGTGCAACAGTGGGAACCCAGTTCCTACTTGCCTGGGCCCTTCGGCTGGGTCTTGCAAACTTTAAATTCACCTGTTGTTATCTGGTTCTTTTTCTTGCATACTGTGTTTGTCCAACCCACCCACACCCTGTGGGGTAAGCTCTCCTGTGATAGTTAATTTTATGTGCCAAATTGGCTAGGCTACGGTTGCCAGTGGTTTGGTCAAACACTAGACTAACTGCTGTTCCATAGTGTAAGGTCATGTAAGGTAGTGTAATCACTTTCCACAATGTAATCTAATGTGATCAATCAGTTGAAAGGGATTTTCTTAGGCTGTGGTCTGCCTCCAGACTAGAAACAGACGTTTAGGCAGAACATTTCTCTCTCTCTCTCTGACTCTGCACGCTTTCATCTCCTGACCTAAGGATCTTGGTATGCAAGCCTGCAGAAATCCCCAGACTGCTGCTCGACCTACGAATTTTGGACTTGCCAGCGCCCCGCCCCCCCACAATCCTGTGAGTCCCTAGAAGCCTCCAGTGTGTTGCTTGATCTATGGATATTGGATTTGCCAGCCCCTACAATCGCATGAGCCAATCCCTTGAAGTAAATTTCTCTCTCTCTCTCTCTCTCTGTCTATATATATATACACAACAGGCATAACTTGAAGATATTGAGTGTTCAGTTCCAGACCACTGAAATAAAATGAATATTGTGATAAAGTGAGTCACACAATTTTTTTGGTTTCCCAGTGCACATAAAGTTAAGTTTACACTATACTGTAGTCTCTTAAGTGTGCAATAGCATTACATCTAAAAACACAATGTACCTACCTTAATTAAAAAAAAAAAACTTTATTGATAAAAAATGCTAGTCATCGTCTAAGCCTTCAGCGAATTGTAATGTTCTTGCTGGTGGAGGGTCTTGCCTTGATGTTGATGGCTGCTGACTGATCAGGGTAGTGGCTGCTGAAGGTTGGGGTGGCCGTGACAATTTAACATAAGACAACAATGATTCACCTCATCAATTGACTCCTCCTTTCATTAAAGATTTCTCTGTAACATGCGATAACATTTTACCCACTGTCTTAGTTATCTAGTGCCGCTATAACAGAAATACCACAACTGGATGGCTTTAACAAAGAGAAGTTTATTTCCTCACAGTAAAGTAGGCCGGAAGTTCAGGGCGTCAGCTCCAGGGGAAGGCTTTCTCTCTCTGTTGGTCTTCTCATCAGCGTTCCCCTAGACTAGGAGCTTCTCCACGCAGGACCCTGGGTCCAAAGGGCACCCTCTGCTCCTGGCACTTCTTTCTTGGTAGTATGAGGTCCCCTTGTCTCTCTGCTGGCTTCTGTCTTTTATATCTCAGAAGACTGCCTCAAGACACAAACCAGTCTTGCAGATTGAGTCCCGCCTCACTAACAAAACTGCTGCCCATCCTCCCTCATTAACATCATGGAGGCAGGATTTACAACATATAGGAAAATCGCACAATACCAGGAATCATGGCCCAGCCACAATCATGTCCCCCAGTCACATTTTTTGGGGACTTAATTTAACCCATGACACCGACAGTAGAACTTCTTTCAAAATTGGAGTCAATCCTCTCAAACTCTGCTGCTGCTTTATCAACTAAGCTTATGTGATATTCTAAATCCTTTGTTGTCATTTCAATAACGTTCACAGCATCTTCACCAGGAGTAGATTCCATCTCAAGAAACCACTTTCTTTGTTCATCCACAAGAAGCAACTCTTCATCTGTTAAAGTTTTATCATGAGATTGCAGCAATTCGGTCACATCTTCAGGCTCCACTGCTAATTCTAGTTCTCTTGCTGTTTCCACCACATCTGCAGTTACTTCCTCCGCTGAAGTCTTGAACCCCTCAAAGTCATCCATGAGGGTTGGAATCAACTTCTTCCAAACTCTGGTTAATGTTGATACTTTGACCTCCCATGAATCACGTATGTTCTTAATGGCATCTAGAATGGTGAATCCTTTCCAGAGGGTGTTCAATTTACTTTGCCCAGATCCGTCATAGTAATCACTAGCTACGGCAGCTATAGCCTTACAAAATTTATTTCTTAAATAATAAGACATGAAAGTCAAAATTACTCCTAGATCCATAGACTGCAGAATGGATGTTGTGTTAGCAGGTGTGAAAGCAACATTAATCTTGTACATCTCCATCAGAGTTCTTGGGTCACCAGGTGTATTGTCAATGAGCAGTAGTATTTTGAAAGGGATCTTTTTATCCCGAGCAGTAGTTCTCAACAGTGGCCTTAAAATATTCAGTAAACCGCATTGTAAACAGACGTGCTGTCACCCAGGCTTTGTTGTTCCATTTATAGAGCACAGGCAGACTGGATTTAACATAATTCTTAAGGGCCCTAGGATTTTTGGAATGGTGAGTGATCATTGGCTTCAGCTTAAAGTCATTAGCTGTGTTAGTCCCTAACAAGAGAGTCAGCCTGTCCTTTGAAGCTTCGAAGCCAGGCATTGACTTCTCCTCTCTAGCTATGAAAGTTCTAGATGGCGTCTTCTTCCAGTATAAGGCTGTTTAGTCTGCTTTGAAAGTCTGTTGTTTAGTGTAGCCACCTTCGTCGTTTATCTTAGCTAGATCTTCTGGATAACTTGCTACGGCATCTGCATCAGCGCTTGCTGCTTCACCTTACCCTTTTATGTTATGGAGATGGCTTCTTTCCTTAAACCTCATGAACTATTCTCTGCTAACTTCAAACTTTTCTTCTGCAGCTTCTTCTCCTCTCTCAGCCTTCATAGAATTGAAGGGAGTTAGGGATTTGCTCTGGATTAGACTTTGGCTTAAGGGGGTGTTGTGGCTGGTTTGATCTTCTATCCAGACCACTAAAACTTTCTCTGTATCAGCCATAAGGCTGTTGCTCCTTCTTGTCATTCATGTGTTCACTGGAGTAGTACTTTTAATTTCCTTTGCATTCGTGGCTTGGCTAACTGTTTGGCACAAGAAGCCTAGATTCTGCTTATCTTAGCTTTTGACATGCCTTCCTCACTAAGCTTAATCATTTCTAGCTTTTGATTTAAAGTGAGAGACATGCGACTCTTCCTTTCACTTGAACACTTAGAGGCCATTGTAGGGCTATTAATCGACCTAATTTCAATATTATCATGTCTCAGGGAATAGGAAGGCCCTGGGAGCGGGAGAGACGAGGGAATGGCCAGTCAGTGGAGCAGTCAGAACACGAATTTATCTATTAAATTTGCCATCTTATATGGGAGCGGTTCGTGTCACTCCAAAAACAACTACAATAGTAACATCAAAGTGCTGATCACAGATCACCATAAAAGATATAACAATAATGAAAAAGTTGGAAGTATTGTGAGAATTACCAAAATGTGACAGAGACATGAAGTGAGCACATGCTGTTGGAAAAATGGTGCCGATAGACTTGCTCGACAGAGGGTTGCTGCAAACCTTCAATTTGTAAAAAACACAGTATCTGTTAAGTGTAATAAAGTGAAGCACAATAAAACAAGGTATGACTATATGTATGTTTGTGTGTGTGTGTGTGTGTGTGTGTGTGTGTGTGTGTCTCACTGGTTCTGTTTTTCTAGAGAACCCTAAGATGCCTCTTGAACCCAAAGTCTGGTCCCTACACTTTTCTGCATCTGGAAGCTCTTGCTCTGATCTTAATGTCAACTAGGTATTTAAAGACAATGCCTCATCTATCCTCAGCCTGTGTATCTCTTGACTTGACAAAAAGGTTTATGCCGAGGTCAAATGTACTTCCTCTACTAGGCCCTAAATTGTTTTGCTATCTTCCCAGTGGTGGAAGTGATACAAAAAAAGCACTCTGCTTTGAGACTATAGCAGATGTGTTTGTGAGAGTGAAAAATTGTAGCAAGTTTTTCTGCTACCACCTTCATTAATTTAAATAAGAAAGTTTTCATGCAAAATCCAGCACAGAAACAAATTTTTGTTTTCTAATTTGGTTTAAGCAGTGTTTTGGAGATTAGTAGTTGTTAACAAATCTCAGCGTGAGGCCAAAAGTGGGTATTTTGTACTGCCCTGCATGCTTGCTATTTTTATGGGCCTTATCCTGTCCCACATAGGCTCTAAGTGATGGAGAATGAGCAGACACCATCCATCACCAGGAGGCTCCTGAAGCAAAAAGCTGTCTGGGTTCCTGGCAAAACTTAGATAGAGCATCTTCTCCAAAGGACCCCAATCCTGGATCTTAAATAGCCCTGCCCAGAGAAGACTGACCAACGGACATGAACTTCTCTTTGGTGCTTCCAAGAGATGAAGGGGGGTTCAAAGGGGAGTTTTGCTTCCCCTACAGCAGGTGAAAACAACTAACCCACAGGAGATGAGTTGGTTCCAACTCATAGCGACCCTGTAGGACAGAGTAGAACTGCCCCATAGGGTTTCCAAGGAACAGCTGGTGGATTCAAACTGTTGAACTTTTGGTTAGCAGCCTGAGCTCTTAACCACTGCGCTACCAGGTCTCCTTACTCTGGATAGGTGACTTTATTTTCCTAAGAAATCTTGATACATTCTGTAAACCCATCCACTCCCTTGCTACAAAACATCTTCTAGTAATAATATTGTGGTCATTTTCTCTATCCTTCTTCCTCCCCACCCCTCACTGCCACTGCAATCCATCCCATTCCTTCAGCCTGGCATTTCTCACCTTTAAGGCATAGAATGGAGCCTTTTGGATATCAGCCAAGGCTGAGCTGCAGAAGCCACTCTTAGAATATAAGGTATCTAACATGTGCTAGTGAGGGGCTAGTTAACCAGTTGCCGTTGGAGTCAACTTCAACTCATAGCGACCCTACAGGACAGAGTAGAACTGCCCCCATAGGGTCCCCAAGGCTGTAATCTTTACGGAAGCAGACTGCCATATCTTTCTTCCTCAGGGCGGCTCCTTGGTTTGAACTGCCTACCTTTTGGTTAGCAGCTGAGCGCTTACCCACTACGCCTCCAGGGCTTCTACTAGTGAGGTACAGTGATGGTTTAAGACAGAATTCTCCCCTTCCATGAAAGAAATTCAGGTTCTATCCCCAGCCAATGCACCTTTGAAAATGCTGTGGACCACAACGGTCCAATCCCCAACCGCTCGTGGAGATGGCACAGGAAGGGGTAATGTTTTGTTCTGTTGTGCGTGGTTTGTGGTTTGTTGGCTTTTTTTTGCCATGAATTGGGAGCTGACTTGAAGGCAGCTAACAACAACAAGATTGTAAGGACACTACTAAGCTTTGCAGTGTGAAATATCAGATTTGCTTCCCCTGCGCCAATATTTTATCATGAAAAATTGAAAGAATTTTACACTCAACATCTGTATACCCACCATCCTATCATTAATGCTTTATCATGCCTGCTTTATCACTTATCTATCCATCTCTGTCTCCTTCTAGTCATCTGGTCAGACTGCTTTTTAAACATCCCATACAGAGTTCTGACCACAGGCGTGTGCTCTATTCTCCCCTTCCTCATTCTTCCTCAGGATTTGAACCCGCCCCATCCCCCACTGCCCCTTCTCAGCAGCACAGCCAGCAGGAGAAGAGTGTGGCTCATAGCCCATTCAAAAATCCATGTCACAAGAGGAGGTGGGAAATTTGGGGAGAAGGAGAAGAGGCTAAAAGGAACAAGAGTCAGTGAGGAGGGGGAGAGGATAAGACAGAGCAGATTCTGAGGGTGCTGAAGGGTGAGCAAGCAGGGCAATTGGCAAATACCAGCATGAGGCCCCATGCAAACAGAGGCATTGTTATGGATTGAATTGTGTCCCCTAAAATATGTGTTAGAATCCTGGCCCCTATACAGGTGGATGTAATCCTATTTGAAAAGAGAGTTTTCTTTGTTATGTTAATTAGATCACACCTGAGTTGGGTGGGTTCTAAATCTAATCACTTCTGAGTTATAAAAAGAGAAAATGAGACACAGAGATCTTAGGGTGAGATATGAGGGAGGGTGGGGGTACACAGACACCCTGTGAAGGCCAAGGAACCAAGGAATGCCCAGAGCTACCAACAAGGAATGAATCTGCAAGGCCAGGACCCTGATTTGAACTTTTACCATCCAGAACTGTGAGAAAATAAATGTCTGTTCCTTAAAGCCACCTGCTTGTGGTATTTATTTGTGTTCCAGCAGCACTAGGTAACTAAGACAAGTGTGTTAACTAAGACGAGGAACTCCTCTTGGATTTCCCACTGCTTTGCAGCCTATATGGGTTGAATTTTATTGTCGAGCCTGAATTAAATAACTGATAGAACATTCTTTGAGGATCTGCGTATGTGTGCTTGCTGGTTGCTTGACGGGCCACCTTTTTCCTCTTGAACCAGCAGCAGACACCTGG
Source organism: Dugong dugon (assembly GCA_030035585.1). Lineage (NCBI taxonomy): Eukaryota > Metazoa > Chordata > Mammalia > Sirenia > Dugongidae > Dugong > Dugong dugon. The sequence goes on from CM057471.1 coordinate 78,177,060, forward strand.
ATTCCTCTAGTGTGGAAGACGGAGGGAAAACTGCCTATGGGGCCACTGTCCCTTCACCCAGTGTAAGGTGAGCAGGGGCGGATTATCCAACAAGCAAGGTAAGCATGGTGTTTACCTTGCTTAACAGATCATCTGTAGTCAAAATTTCACATAGGTGACCCCCATGGTGAAACCCATGTGAAATTATTCACTACGGACTAGTAAGTAAGCATAAGTAAGCCCATGCTTACCTTGCATACTGGCTCATCTGCCCTTGTCAAGGACTGTAAATTTGAAGAGAGGCTTTGATTCTGTAGGAAGGTGCTGTGGGGTTGGGAGAGAGACAGATGCCATCACACCTAGAAGCAGAATCTTTGAAGTGGTGAAAAAATGTGAAATTATTCTCTACACATGATCTGTTAAGCACCATGCTTACCTTGCCTATTGGATAATCCACCCTTGAAGGGGAGGTATATGGATGGGCTGTGTGGGACCCCAGATCTGGAGATGCTGAATGAGAAGATGGAGCCTAGCAAACATGTAAAAGCAGAACAGAACGACCAACCCAAGGAAAAAGGATGCCCCAACCTCTGGGCTTTATGGGAAGCAACCATCTCCTGCTCTTTCAGAGCAGTCTTCTCTATTCCCCCTTTCCAGTGGTAGGAAAATAGTTAAAAACAGTAGATCTGGTCTCAGTGGTGAATTTGTACATGTCAGTCTTCCAGAGTGGGTAACTCCCTCTCTGCTCCACTGGGCAAAGGTCATTCTGGACATTTTCTCCCATGCCGACTCCCTCCGGTGAAGCCAGTTTCATCTCAGAAATTCATTGTCTTTTCTTTTTGTTAACCCAAATGTTTCCTTAATCTTCATCCTATGCTTATCAACTGCAGTTAGGTTCGTCCTCTTTTTTTTTTAACTTTATGTTTTGAGATAACTGAGATTCACATGCAATTATATGAAGTAATACAAAGAGATCCCATATACACTTCACCCTTTCTCCCAGGGGTAACATCTTGCATAACTACGGTGCAATATCAAAACCAAGAAATCAACATTGATACAATTGATCTACCTTATTCTTCAGATTTTACCGGTTTTCCATGGATTCATTTGTGTGTGTGTGTGTGTGTGTGTGTGTGTGTGTGTGTGTGTGTGTGTATCCCTGGGTGGCACAAATGGTTTGCACTGGACTACTAACCTAAAGGTTGGAGGTTCAAATCCACTCAGTAGCACCATAAAAGAAATGCCTAGCGATCTAATTCAGCAGAGATTACAGCCAGGAAAACCCCATGGAGCAGTTCTACGCAGTAACACACGGGATCACCATGAGTCAGAATCGACTCGGTGGCAACAGGTTTGGTTTGGTGTGTACGGGTTTTATTCTGTTCTATTTTATCACATATGTAGATTTGGGTGACCACCACCACAGTCAAGATGTAGAACAGTTCCATCACTACAAGGATCCCTTGGGTTGCCCTTTTGTAACTGCAACCCCTCCTGAACAACCTCAATCCCTGACTTCTTGCAACCACTAATCTTTTCTCTGTTTCTATACTTTTGTCCTTTCAAGATTGTTTCTTATGTAAATGGAATCATACCGTATGTAACCTTTTGGAATTGCCATTTTTTGCTCAGCATAATTCCCTGGAGACTCATCTAAGTTGTTGTGTGTGTCAATAGTTAGTTCCTTTTTATTGTTGAGTAGTACTCTGTGGTATGGATGTACTACAGTTTGTTTAACCTTTCACCCGGGGAAGGAAATCTGAATGGTTTCCAGCTTTTGGTTATAAATAAAGCTGCTGTAGACATTCATAGAGCCCTAGTTAAGAGCCCAGCTACTAACCAAAAGGTCAGCACTTTGAATCCACCAGCTGCCCCTGGGAAACTGTATGGGGTAGTTCTACTCTGTCCTACAGGGTTGCTATGAGCCGGAATTGACTGGATGGTGGCATTGGGTATACACATTCACATACAGGTTTTTGTGTGAACATAGGTTTTCATTTCTGTGAGATAAATACCGAGGAATGCAATTGCTGGGTTATATGGTAGTTGAATGTTTGGTTTTGTCAGAAAACCACACTGTTTTCCAGAATGGCTGTACCATTGTCTATTCCCACCAGCACGGCAGGAATTATTCAGTTTCTCTACATCCTCACCAGCATTTGACATGGTCATGTTTTTTATTTTCACTACTCTGATAGTTGTGTAGTGATATCTCATTGTGGTTTTAATTTGTATTTCCCTGATGGCTAGTTCGACATTTTTCATGTGCTTATTTAGCATTTATATATCCCCTTTGGTTAAATGTCACTTCATGTCTTTTACCCATGTTCTAATTAGATTGTTTTTTGCTGTTTTTTAGTTTTGAGTTTTGGAAGTTCTTTATATACTCTAGATACTAACCCTTTGTTGGATCTGTAGTTTGCAAATATTTTCTTGCAGTCTGTAGCTTGTCTTTTCATCCTCTTAATAGGGTCTTTTGCAGAGCAGAAGTTCTTCATTTTGATGAGATCCACTTTTCAATTTTTCCTTTTATAGACTGTGCTTTTGTTGTCAAGATTAATAACTCTTTGCTTAGCCCTAGATCCTGAAGATTGTCTCCTATTTTTTTTCCATAAGAGTTACAGTTTTACTTACAACATTTAAGTCTGTGGTCCAGTTTGAATTAATTTTTGTGTAAGGTCTGAGGTTTAGGTTAATTTTTTTTTTTTTTTTTTGGTCTGTGTTCCTACAGAAATCCCATTGCTCCAACACCATTTGTTGAAAAGGTTCTTATTTTGCTTACTTGTTTTTTACTCACAAATGGAAAAGAGAGAGAAAGAATGAGAGAGATTTTAATGCCATATTGAGCTTAAGCTGCAGGAGGTGTAGGAACACTGGGATAAAAATGATGATTGGGTGGGAGGGAAGGATTGCCCAAGGAGAAATTAACTGAGTCATTAATTGTTAAAAACTGAGGAAAACAAGGTGGCATTTGACCCGTGTGTGATCACTTTTCAAGCGGAAGAAAGACTACGGAAAGAGAATGGAGGAAATGAACCCCCATGCTTGCTACAACATGAAGTAGCAGAGTTGGGTTGTCTGTAGTGTCCAGAAGTGGGGAGGGTGAGGGGAAAAAGGGTGGCTTTCAAGTGGGTGTTTGGGTAAATCGTACACAGTTGACGGTTAGAACTTGGGGAAGACACTAATTCCCTCCAGGTTTATGTGCCTCACAGGCTACAGTGGTGGCAGCAACGATGGCAGGGTGGCCGTTCACCTCCCTAGGGCATGACCAAACTTGGTGTCTCCCAGGAGAGGAATTCCAGGCCTGCCTCTCAACACTCACCTCACCGCCTTTGCCCCCTTCAGCTTTCTGGTGACGTTGGAATGAAACTACTTAAGTTCTCAAGAGACCTTCCACAGGAGACACGAAGGCGTTGCATTCCAGCTCTTGGTTCCCTGCCATGTAAGTGTCTCAAACATTTTCAATGATATTTTTGGAATGGAAAAATCAAACGTTGTATAGCTTCTTTGGCAAGGCAAGGTGATAGCTCTCCAGCTTGTTTTCAGAACATAGGCAGTCCGGATAATTCTTTTCAACAGGCATTTCAAATTTAAGAGGAATGAGGTTCATTGGAAAGAACTATTCTGACACAGTTAATTCTGTATGTATCTCGTTAGTGGTTGTAGGGGAGTTTGGAGCAGGCTAAAATCAAACAACTTGGCACTTACATGAAAGAAGCAAGTAATAGGACTGGCATGTGGCCCACTTTGAGGAGATTTTTTGTGAAACAAAAAACTGACTAACTGATTACCTCTGGGGTCACCCAGAGGGAGCTATTAATGTAAAGACGAGAGGAAGGGAATATCTGGCTGGTGATGTTTTATTTTCTGTCTTCTCCTTATGTCATATGTGGCGGCACAATTTTTCTTAATGATCCTTATACATATCTTAGTGGGTTAGATGGTGGTCCCCAAAAGCATTGGGTCACAGGTCCAACACTATGGTAGAGTGCCAAGAGGCAGCACCTGTGTAGTAGAAGCTGCTAGCCGCTTCCCAAAATCCACATTCTCTGCTTATTCTCTGGCACTTGGCTACTTTCCCAGCCTCCCTTGTAGACAGACGTGGTCACGTGACTGCATTCTAGTTAACGGGATGTGAGCAGATACGATGTGCCCACTTCCAGGCCTGACCCATCGAATCCTCCTATAGGTTCCTCCATGTCCCTTTTTTCTTCTGGTTGTCTGGAAGGGAGGTGACCCTCAGGGCAGCCTTGGAAGCCTCATATCGAATATGGCAGTGACTCCACTAGTCTAGGACCCTGAACGACTCCATGGAAGAGTGTCACCCTATTAAGCTGTTTGTCAGACCACTACTATTATGTGAACAAGAAATAAATTTCTATTATGCTTGAGCCATTATAATTTAGGGTTTTATTGTTTCCACAGTTAGTCTACTGTAAGAAATACGTTACCAAAAGGGGCATGAGTGGAAAAGGCTTTCTGGGCCACCAAAAACAATACTAACCACATTGACTGCATTAAGTAAATTTGGTTATGCTGTGGTAGCAAACAAGTCCCATAATTCGGTGGCTTAAAACGATAAAGGTTTACCTCTCACTTGTGCCACCTGTTTATTGTGGGTTGCCTGGGAGGGGTCCTGCTTTAATCCCTCCCTCACTCAGGGACCCAGGCTGAGAGAGACTCCATCTTTGTGCTTCCATGATTGTCAAGGCAGGAAGTAGGGTATGGTGACTCATTCATTGACGTTTAAAGCACCAGCCCCAAATCATTGGCCAAACGAAATCACATGGCCATTCTCAATTTCAAGAAGGTGGGAATGTGTGGTCCACCATGTCCCCAGAAGGAGAACTGGCATGTCTGGGGGAGAGCAAACTGACTTTTGAAGGAAGTTTTAGAAGAGACTGGATATTGGTTGTCTTTGGGGAGAGGAACTTGGGGAAAGGGATGAGATGGAGACTTTTTATTGGTTCTCTTTTTGTACTCAGGTCCCTGGATGGCACAAATGGTTTGTACTCGTCTACTAGCTGAAAGATTGGTGGTTCAAACGCACCCAGAGGCACCACACAGAAGAAAGCCCTGGCAATCGGCTTCTGTAAAGATTATAGAGCACAGTTCTTCTTTGTAACACATGGGGTCACCATTAGTTGTAATCGACTGGATGGCAGTGGGTTCTCTCTGGTTTTCCTTTTGTACCCTTTAAATTTTGAACCATGAGAAAGTATTATCTATTCAGAAATAAAAGCTAAAAATGATAAATGAAACCTCAGGGACTGGCTGAAATGGTGTGTTAACAAGGGTCCTATTTCCAAGACTTGTCAGTCTCAGATGTGAATTTGGTTGTAAGTCCAGGTCGTGGAGGATACGTCCCCAGCCTCCCTTTCTGCCATATTGTGCACTCAGACCCTGGTCTCCTGCCTTGGGAGTGGTGGGGTTTGCAGTTCTGCCTCCACAGCTGAGTGAAGGTTGGGCTTCGAGACTGAGTTTTGGCATTTGAAGTTTCTCTGTAGAGCTCTTCAGAAACCCTAGTGGTGTAGTGGTTAAGAGCTATGGCTGCTTACCAAAAGGTTGGTAGTTCGAATCCCCCAGCTGCTCCTTGGAAACCCTATGCGGCAGTTCTACTCTGTCCTCTAGACTCGCTATGAGTCGAAATCAACTCAACGGCAACGGGTTGGTTCTGTAGGGCTTTTGGCTCTCTAGCAACTGCTCCAGTCTTCACTGAAACAAAAACCCATTGTTGTTGAGTTGATTCTGACTCACATCGACCCCATGTGTTACAGAGTAGAACTGCTCCACAGGGTTTTCTTGGCTGTAATCTTTATGGAAACAGATCACCAGGTCTTTCTCCTGTGGTGCCACTGGGTGGGGCCAGTCTTCACAAACACTTCCAAAATGTCAGAGATCAGGGAATTCAAGTGCAAGCTTTGTTTTCTTACTGGGAAAGAAAGTCTATTGCTAAAGGTGACACTCCAATGTAACCCTTGGGAGACTGTCTTTCTCAACACATTTCTCTGGCTGTTTCTCATTCTGAACATTTTTGACCTTTTAGAGAGAAGGAACTTGCTTCCTAGAAAACTTACGATTCTGACATTGGACAGAGTTTACTTTAGAATCTGTAATGCTCCAGGTAGTTAAACATATAAAAACCAAAGAGAATCATTGTTTTCTTTCCTTTTTTTTTATAACAGCTTTATTGGGATATGATTCAAGTAGACCATATAATCCACCCATTTAAAGTGTATGTAGTTCAGTGGTTTTTTTTAGTACATTTACAGTTATGTAACCATCATCACAATTTAATTTCAGAACATTTGCATCACCCTTAAAAGGAACCTCGTACCCATTAATAATCATTCCTCATTCCCTCCCACTACCTAATTTCTACCCCCACCCCTTTAGCCCCAAAGCCCCGGCCTTTTGCCATCAAGTCGATTCCGACTTACAGCGACCCTATAGGACAGAGTAGATCTGCCCATAGGGTTTTCAAGGAGCGGCTGGTGGATTCAAACTGCCGACCTTTTTTGGTTAGCAGCCACTGTGTCGCCAGGGCTCAAGGTAACCATTAATCTACTTTTTGTCCGTATACATTTGCCTATTCAGGATATTTCATATAAATAGAATTGTTAAATATGTGGTCTTTCATGACTGGCTTCCTTCACTTAGCATAATGTTTTCAAGGTTCTGCAACAGGTTCAAGCTGTCCTGCAAGCAGCTCTGCCACTTGGGCCATATGACCTGGCTGATCCAATGGTGCTTGAAGTGTCAGTGGCAGACAGAGATGCTGTTTGGAGTGTTTGGCAGGCCCCTATTGGGGAATCACAGCACAGGCCCTTAGCAAAGGCCTTCCATCCTCTGCAGATAATTACTTTCCTTTTGAGAAACTGCTTTCGGCTTGTTTCTGGGCCTTAGTAGAGACTGAATGCTTTAACCATGGGCCACCAAGTCACCGTGCAGCCTGAGCTGCCCATCATGAACTGGGTGTTGTCTGACCTACAGAGCCATAAAGCTGGACGTGCACAGCAGCACTCCATCATTAAATGGAAGTGGTATACATACAATCAGGCCCCAGCAGGACCTGAAGGCACAAGTAAGTTGTATGAGGAAGTGGCCCAAATGCCCATGTCCTCCAGTCCTGTCACATTATCTTCCATCTCCTGGTCTACACCTGTAGCCTCATGGGGAGTTCCTTATGATCCATTGACTGAGGAAGAAATAATTCGTGCCAGGTTTACAGATGGTTCTGCGTGATATGCAGGCACCACTCGAAAGTAGACAGTGGCGGCACTACAGTCCCTTTCTGGATCCTCCCGGGAGGACAGTTGTGAAGGGAAATCCTCCCAATGGGCAGAACTTCCAGCAGTCCACCTGGTTGTTCACTTTGCTTGGAAGGAGAAATGGCCAAATGTGTGACTGTATACTGATACATGGGCTGTGGCCAATGGTTTAGCTGGATGGTCAGGGACATGGAAGGAACATGATTGGAAAATTGGAGACAAGTATTTATGGGGAAGAGGTATGTGGCTAGACCTTTCTGAATGGGCCAAAGAAGTGAAGATATTTGTGTCTCATGTGAATGCTCACCAAAGAGTGACCTCAGCAGAGGAGGATTTTAACAATCAAGTGGGTAGGATGACACCTTCTGGAAACCAGACATTCTCTTTCCCCAGCCACTCCTGTCATTGCTCAATGGGCTCATGAACCAAGTGGTCATGGTGGCAGGGATGGAAGTTATGCATGGGCTCAACAACATGGACTTCCACTCACCATGGCTGACTTGGCTACAGCCATTGCTGAGTGCCCAATCTGCCAGCAGCAGAGACCAACACTGACTCCCCGATATGGCACCATTCCTTGAGGTGATCAGCCAGCAGTCTGGTGGGAGGTTGATTGCACTGGACTGTTTCAGTCATGGAAAGGGTGGCATTTTATTCTTAGTGAAATAGACTCCCTGTATATGGATTTGTTTTCCCTGCATGCAGTCCTTCTGCCAAAACTATTATTCGTGGACTTACAGAATGCCTTATCCACCTTCCTGTGCCTCGGATCAAGAGACTCACTTCACAGCAAATGTGAAGTGGGCCCATGCTCATGGAATTCACTGATCTTACCATCTTCCCCATCATCCTGAAGCAGCTGGCCTGATAGAACGATGGAATGACCTCCTGAAGACACAATTATGGTGCCAGCTAGGTGGCAATACCTTGCAGGGTTGGGGCAATGCGCTCCGGGAGGCTGTACATGCCTTTAAACCAGTCCAGTATATGGTGCTGTTTCTCCCACAGCCAGGATTCATGGGTCCAGGAATCAAAGGGTGGAAATGGGAGTGGTACCATTCATTATTACCCCTGGTGACCCACTTGCAAAATTTTTATTTTCTGTACCCGTATCCCTATGCTCTGTAGGTTTAGAGATCTTAGTTCCAAAGGAAGGAATGCTCCCACCTGGAGACACATTACTTATTCCATTGAACTGAAAGTTAGGAGTGTTACCTGACCACCTTGGGCTCCTTATGCCTCTAGATCAACAGGCAAAGAAGGGAGTTACCATACTGGCTGGTGTGATTGATCCTGATTACCAAGAGAAAATCAGATTGATATTACATAATGGAGGTAAAGAAGAGAATGTCTGGAATGCAGATGATCCCTCAGGGCATCTCTTAGTACTAGTATGCCCTGTGATTAAAGTCAGTGGAAAATTACAGCAACCCAATTCTGACATGACTACTAATGGCTCAGACCCTTCAGGAATGAAAGTTTAGGTCACCCCACCTGGCAAAGAACAGGACCAGCTGAGGTGCTTGCTGAGGGCAAAGGGAACACAGAATGGGTAGTAGAAGAAGGTAGTTCTGAACACCAGTTATGACCACATGACCAGTTGCAGAAATGAGGACCGTAATTGTTATGAGTATATCTTCCTTGTATGTGTGCATCAAATATTTTTGTTTTCTTCACTTATAAAATATAAGATGTAAACAAGGCTAGTGACTTTTCAGTTTACTCGTGTTAGTTGTACTGTGTTAGGTGAACGTATGACTTTATAATTGTCTTTATTGAGAGATTATGTGTGGTTTATGGAGATGTGTACATGTGCCAAGTTGACAAGAGGTAGACTGTGATCGTTAAGATTGTGCTGAAAATCAGTTGACCATAAATGTAAGGGTTTATTTCTGGACTCTCGATTATATTCCGTTGATCTATACATCTATCCTTATGCAAGTACTATGCTCTCTTGATTACTATAGCTTTGTAGTAAGTTTTTAATCACTGCTTTCTTGACCATAAATACTGTTAATTGAGTCCTGGCCTGAGCCTTGCCCTGAGGTAGTGAAAATACCCTGTATTTCATTTAATCTTTACAATAATCCTATGAGATAGGTGCTATCATTTTCATTTTAAAGATGAGGAATTTGGGGTTTACATAATTTTAATAACTTTCCAAAATTCATATTATCTCTGCAATCTAGGCATTCATGAAAGAATGGAATTCACAGGCTAAGATAGAGAGGTTCATCCTTTTTCATACACACTGATAAACTCTTACATCTCTTTCTGCAGCTGTTTCTGAACAGACCTTTTCTAGATCCTGCATAGGCCCTATTCTATTTGCCACCCTTTTCACGACTATTAACAGTTTTTCTGACAGCAGAGTTGCCTAAGGTTATTCACTGTTAGCAGGTTGGTGATGCTATGACATAGTGCTTCCTTTGGGAGCTGAAGTCTTCCTGCTGAAAAGCTCATACCTGGATTTATCAAGGTATCTGGAAATACTGAAATATTTGTGTTGCCAGAGGTGGGCATGGAGCCCTGGTGGCACAGTGGTTAAAAGAGCTCGGCTGCTAACCAAAAGGTCGGCTGTTTGAATCTACCAGCTGCTCTGTGGGAAAGAGATGTGGCATTCTGCTTCCATAAAGATTTACAGCCTTGGAAACACTATGGGGGCAGTTCTATTCCCCCTATAGGGTCGCTATGAGTCGGAATTGATTCAATGGCAGTGGGTTTTTTGTTTGTTTGTTTAGAGTAGACATCCAAATCAAAGTAGGCAGAAAGGGGAATTTGCTGGAAAGATACTGAGGTACCCAGAGTAACTGAAGGAAGAGATGAATAACCAGACTGCAGGAGGTGTGGGGTGCAACTGGACCTCAGGAACAGCTGGAACCAGGACCTGAGCGCCACATTCTCTCTTTTTCTCTGGGGCTTACCTCTATTTCTCTCTGCTTGTCAGCTTCTCTCTCCATGCAGACTGGGTTCCTCCACATAGTCAGAGACAAGACCACAGACAGCTCTCAAGACTCTGCACTCAAAAGTTTCCACCACCAGAGAGAAGAGATTCCTTTTCCCCAGCTCCAGTTTGAAAAAAGGAGCCCCAGTGGTGCAGTGGTTGGGTGCTCAGCTGCTAATGGGAAGACTGGCGGTTCAAAACTACCAGCTGCTCTGGGGGAAAGATGTGGCAGTCTGCTCCTGTCAAGATTACAATCTTGGAAACCCTATGGAGTAGTTCTACTCTGTCCTATAGGGTCACTATAAGTCAGAATTGACTCCATAGCAATGGGTTTTTCCAGTTTGAAAAAGTTCCAGGCAAGGACTCTGATTGGCCTGTTGGTGTCATGTTCGCCTCTGGAATGTTAATGTGAGCTTTCTTGTACAAGGACTCTGATTGGCCAATTGATGTCATATGTTTCTCTGGAATGTTAATGTGAGCTTTCTGGTAACACTGAGGATGGTTTTATTTGCAGACAAGATTGGTCAGAAGTTTACTTTTGCTTTAAATAAGTTGTTTTCAATATTGTAGCTGCAGTTCTTACAAAACTTTTTATTCTGTTTATAAATCTAGCAGCTGATAACAATCACTTTTTAAGGGGTATTTGAATATTGTTTGGGCTGTTTGAAAAGTCAGTTAATTAAACTGCTTCAACATTTCAGACATCATTTATAAATTTAATATACTTTATTTTCTTCTTAAGTATTTTAATTGCTTGACCAAACAAATCTTCCTGAATACTTCAATAACTCTTACAAATATAATAAATTAACCTTATAAATAAAGTGAACCTAAAGTTCTCTTAGATTGTTCCAATACTATGCATGAACTTGGTAGGGCTTCAGCTTAACATCATAAATCTAACTTAGTTATTCAATTGTATATTTTCAATTGGAGTTATGAGGCTGTCACTCTAATAAGCCAAATTCTCTTCAACATTATAAACACATAGATGTCAAATACGTACAGTCTTTCTAAACACCAAAACATTAATGCTGTGGTTTTGATCCCCTTACACTTTTTTGTATTTAATTTTAAATTTTCCCAGAATTAAAGCCCGCTACTCACTAAGAAGCACTAGTGGAATTCCAGAGAACTCAGAATATTTAATTCTAAATTTTCCCGAGTTAAAAGATGCTTGCCCAGTAAGGAAACAAACACTGCATTTAATCTATTCTTAGATGCTCTTTTTTCTCTGTCAGATTTTAACGTCCCTGAAATTGGGAGTGCCTTCTACTCAATGGCACCTACAGTTAATTGGCGGCAGTTGTTGTTAGTTGCCGTAGAATTGGCTCCGGATTAACAGCAGCCCTATGCACAATGGAACAAAATGTTGCCAGTCCTAAGCCATTTCCATGATCAACTGCACAGGGTTTTCATTGGCTGATTTTTGGAAGTAGCTGTCTAGGCCTTTCCTCCAAGTTCGTCTTAGTCTGGAAGCTCTGCTGAAACCTGTTAAGCATCAGAGCAACATGCAAGCGTCCATTGACAGATGGGTGGTGACTGTGTATGAGGTGCATTGGCTGAGAATCAAACCTGGGTCTCCCTCATGGATGGCGGAAGTTCTACCACTGAACCACCATTGCCCCCCTTATGCAAACATCAGAAGACATATAAATGTCAGATATCTGTCTCCTCACTCTCTCTGATTTTCGAGGCCCTGCATGGTTGCTCTATAGCCCACTGCTTTCTGGAGCTGTTTCTCTCGGTTAAGTGCAGAGTCTACACTTCCACTTTGTGTGGCCATTGGGTTCTTTCTTTACAAGGTCTGTAGTTAGCGGCTTTATTTTAAAATCTTGCCCCCAGGGTTCTCAGAGGTTTTCCTCAGACTGCATCCACCTATCACTCCCAAGAACACTGAAAACTGTGCACCACTGTCCCCAACTCCACACCCACCCTAGGTCTCCACTCAGCCAGCCGATCTCAGAAAAGACGGTTTGATCAGTAGTTACAACAGCCCCCTCAGAGAACTGTAATAGCCAAGCTAATCCTTAGTCATAGTCTAAGTTGTAAAGCTTGTAAGTAGAAGAGGAGGCACAGTTTCTGTTCTCCGGGGCTAGGGTTCTGAGGTAGACAGATAACACAGCCGCTGTGAATGGAACACCTGATATCCAAGCAACAGGTAGTCTGATACCAGGGCTTCAGGACCTGGGTTCTCTTTCAGCTTCATTTACACACGCACATATACACACATGCACACACACGCACACACACATACCCCTTTCTTTGTGCGTTCCCATAGGGCTGATTCATAATAAGGATATTCCTATTCACTGTTTTAATTTTGACCTCAACAAGACAGCAAAGATCTACATATTGCTGGCATTTAGAATTCTATGTTAGAACTAGAAAGAACCTTGGATATAATCTAGTTTAAACCCCTCCTTGACTCCCAGTCCCAGTTAATGGGAAAAACTGAGGCCCACAGAGGTGATGTGACTTTTCTAAGGTCACACAGCAAGTGACAGAAAAAACAAAGACCGTTCATGCATTCATTCATTCATTCAGCCAGCCAGTCAGTCAGTAAAAGCTTATTGATTCCTATTTACCAAGCACTGTTCTAGATAATGAGAATAAAGGATTATTCAATGCAAGTCGCTGCCTTCAAGGAGCTTATGTTTTTCATATCATTACGGATAAAATAAACAAACCACGGCGTTATAACGTCAGATGATGATAAGTACTAGGAAGAAATCCAGAGTAAGGGGGTAAGGAGTGAAGGAGGAGGGGAAGTGCTGCCTTAGATAAAGAGGTCAAGAAAGGTTGCTGGAAGAAGGAAACAAAGTGAGGGGGCAAAACATATTTGGGGGAAGAGCACCCCTGGCAGAAGCAGCAGCCAGTGCAAAGGCCCCGGTGCGGTAAGGAGGCCAATATGCCCGAGATGTCTGGACTCCGTGTCCAGAGCTCCTTCATCAAGCCACACTGCCTCTAAGTCATCAGGGGTATCCCAAGGGTCTTTATGCCACGTACAGTTTCTAGGTTTGGGAGTGACTGTAACAGCCCAGAAATGACCATGTTGCCTAGCTTGGAGAAGAATCCAGTTTCCCCATATGTATGACATTGACCCAGAAGCTCAGCGCCGTATAACAAACAGCCCTGACCTGTGATCATGAGACCCGAGAGACAATCTTTGTTCTTGCACTGAGTGCGTGATCTTGGATAAGCCCTCTTGGAGGATTTTTAAAAAATCTTAATTAAAATTTAATTTTAATCTTGTCATGTATCTTGATTTGTTGTCGTTGTTATAATTTGCATACAGTGATATGCACAAATATTCAGCGTATAGCTTTTTGAATTTTTGCATGTGTATACATGTAGGACTCCATCACCCAGATCAAGATGTAGAACATTCCAGTGTCCCTGAGGCTCCTTCATGGTCCCCTCTCTGTCAATACACTGCCCGTCACCTTCTACCAAAGGTAACTGGCCTTGGTCACCATAGATTATAGTAGCCGGTTCTTAAACTTGATACAGAAGGAATCTACAGGATGTATTTTTTGGTGCCTGGCCTCTTTCATTCAGCGTTATCCTTTGAGATTCATCCACACTGTTGAGAGTGGCAGTAGTTAATTTTTTGCTCATTGCAGTGTAGTGTTCCATTGTATGAAAATACCATGTTTCTTTATCCGTTCTCCTGTTGATTGTCATTTGGGGTAATACCAGTTTGGGGCTTTTATGGAAAAGCTGCTACGAACATTCTTGTGCATGTCTTTGTTGGACATAAGCACTCATTTTTCTTGGGTGTATACCCAGAAGTTGATTTGTCCCAGCTTTTTTTAAGGCTCAACTATTTCTCAGAAAATCATATAATAGTAGCTACATTTTAGTATCTGTTTATGCTAAATACTAACAACAGTAATGCTTTGAAATGATTCTTTACCTTATTAACTAGAAAAATATCTGTGTGCATTTGAAAATATATCTGTGTGAGACATTATTAATTCAGTCCTCAGATAAGGCACGGTGTCCAAAAGGTTCTTGGGCTATCACTGCCCTAGATGATGACTGCAGATGTCCTTGAGGTGTAATCCTCTACGATTCTAAAAGACGACGTTCCTAAAGACACATGTAATTTGATTCTTGGGGTAGAAATTTCTCCTCTTGAGCCCCAAGCTGGTGCTTAGAAATGGGGCTCAGTGCTGAAATGGTGTGGCTGTCTGGCTCACATTATTCAAGTATTGAGTGATGGATGGATGTAGCATCAGATGTCTTCTTTTCCTTCCATCAGAGACCCATCTTTATCCAAATTAAAGTCCAGAGTGGCTGGAAAAGGGTCCAGTGAATACAGTTGTTATTGTTGTTAGTTGCTGTCAAGTTAACTCTAACTCATGGCCAACTTATGTATAATAGAATGGAACTTTGCCGGGACTGGGCCTTGATCATTAGTATGTTTGAATCCATTTTGCAGCTATTGTGTAGTGTCTTCCAACCTAGGAGGCTCATCCTCCAACACAATACTAGACAGTATTCTGTTGTGATCTATAAGGTTTTCATTGGTTAATGTTCAGAAATAGATCGCCAGGACTTTCTTCCTAGTATGTCTTAGTCTGGAAGCTCTGCTGAAACCTGTCCACCATGGGTGACTCTGCTGGTATTTGAAATACTGATGGCATAGCTTCCAGCATCATAGCAACATACAAGCCACCACAGTACAATAAACTGACAAGAAGGTGGTGGAGTAAATACAGTATGCCAGTTTATTCTTGGTGGCCAGCATATAGTAGGGACCAATGAGACATCCTGTAACCAGGATGGTGTTTCCTCAAGGAGGGATGTGAAGGTTTTGCAACAGGAAGAGCTGATGGCAAACCAGGATGACAGCCAAATGGGATGTACCAAGGCTTGGTATGGAAGCAATTTTTTTGTTTGTCTAGCACATTCCATTCTCCTTCCTCCATTTCTGCTAAAGAATCTACTTCCTAAACACAGAGTAGACATGTGACCCACGATGGCCAATTGTGGTACTCAATTCCTCTGGCCTCAGGCATAGGCCAAAGAACGGGCAGATGAGCCAAACCAAGGTAACCAAGGTCCTTGTATGAACCCTTCTCATTAGACAGATGGGAGGATTTTCCTTTCCTTGATGCAAGCTGTTAAGAATGAGATGCCAGAGTTCCTGTGGCCGTATCTGCCACTATGCAGACAAGCCTGGCAGAATGACAAGAAGTAGAGAGAGGGTCCTGGCAGGTTGCATCCCTTTTTCTTGTCTCTGAGGGGCAAAGTACATTCTCTTTCCATTCAAGCTGGTATGAATTGGCTGCTGAGCTTGCGTTGAAAGAATCTGAACAAACACGTGGCCAGCCTCTGCATGACCAAACCTACTGCTTGGGAAATGCCATTCGGGTAGACTCAGTGGTGAGAGCTGGTAAGACGGGTGCATGTGGCCGGCTCTTCAGTCAGTAGAACTAACAGCACGTTCTCATCAGCAATCCCACCAGGGTTGAACAGAGATGGGTGTCCTTCCGTATTTCAAGCAAGATCCTGTCTTTCTCATGCCACTAAAATACGAGTTACCGTTTATTCAATGTCTCCCACGTGCAGAGTCTAGACAGGGATCTAGACAAGAAATCAAGCAATCACAATATGGTGTGGTGAGAACTATAATGGGGAAAGTACAGAGTGATGTGGAGAACGAAGCAGGGATACCTCATTTGGTCTCAAGGAGGACTTTCTGGAGAAAGGGAGTTCTAATCTGTAATCTAGGAATGTCCTGGTGAAAACTTTATATGTGTGTTGGGGACTAAGAGAGTAGGCATGGAACAGTGTTCTTGGCAGAGGGAAAAGCATGTTTAAAAGCCCAGAAATAAAAATGAGCAAGGCACAAAAACTGTTATATGTTAGGATCAAGGTAGGGGTGAGAGGGTATGCGAAAGGCTTTCTAATGCACAGAACTCTCGTCTGCTACCTAGGGCAGCTCGTTTGTTGGATCAGAGTAGCTGGGAGGCTTATATAGTATCACAGAGTTGCTGGAGAGCAACCTTATTTTTCTGCTGTTTCCTATGAACTGATGAAAACAAAAGGGACTATGGATGCAAAAGGCACAAAAATTAATAATTCTCCTGTTCTTTCTTTCTTTCTTTCTGGTCCAATTAAACCAAGGATCTACCTTATAGGGATGCTACGATTACTAGAAGTTACATACACACAGTCTCACCTCTTTCTCCCTGGGTGACTTTGTGGTCTTCAGCAGGCCAGTGGCTATGATGTTTAAAATTCAGTGAATTTGTACGTTTTCCACAGTTTGAGTTTGTCAGTCATGAAAAACCTAATAGATGGGGACATCTATAGCTCAGTCTGCAGGGGCTGTGCCTCACACACATATACGGGCAGAGAGGTTCTATATCCCTACCTGGGAAAGGTAGATTGTCTTGGAGACATGGCTTTGGAGGGCAGTGCGTGCATCTTGATAAATATGTTGATATTGGCTTCATCCCCCTGCTTGTTATTGTTAGCTGCTGTCGCATTGTACCCAACTCATGGCGACCCCATGTGTTACAGAGTAGGACTGTGCTCCATAGTGTTTTCTTGGCTGTAATGTTGTTCCACGGAGCTGTTGGGTGGGTTTGAACCACTAACCTTTTGGTTAACAGCCAATGTCAAACCACTTGTACTACCCAGGCCCCTTCACCCCACCTTAAACAAAGAAACAAAAAAACCCAAACCCACTGCTGTCGAGTCAATTCTGACTCATAGTGACCCTATAGGACAGAGTAGAACTACCCCATAGGGTTTCCAAGGCTATAAATCTTTATGGAAGCAGACTGCCACATCTCTCTCCCATGGAGCTACTGGTGGGTTCGAACTGTCGACCTTTCGGTTAGCAGCCTAGTGCTTAACCACCGTAGACCCAATAGACCACTATCAATGGAAATGGGAGCTTGGAAATGGGAGCTTAGAAATGGTATACTTTTTAAAGCTCCCATGGTGAGTCTGACAAGCACCCTAGGCAAAGAATCCCTTAGTCTGTAGATAAGCAAGTGTGCTCACATCACACAAAGACAAGCTTTCTGTTACCACACAGCTTCCTGCAGCCACTTTTTCCTAAAACATCTTTGTTTCAGAAGGGTCTATGCTTTACATTTGCATGACTAAAAGGCCTGTTGGAGAGATTTTTTCCTAGAACAAAGGAATAGTCTCTATTCAAAGGTGAATTACAGCTTTGACTTCTACAGAAACTTGAGATTGCAGGAAGCTCTGAGTTTTCACACACACACACACACAGACACACACACACACTCAGAGGACACATTTTGTTAATATATATGTAAGAGCTACGGCTGCTAACCAAAAGGCCATCAGTTTGAATCCACCAGCTGCTCCTTGGAAACTCTATGGGGCAGTTTTACTCTGTCCTACAGGGTCGCTATGAGTCGGAATCTACTCAACAGCAATGAGTTTTATATATATACATATATCTGTGTTGGAAGAAGCATGGCCAGAATGCTCCTTAGAAGCAAGGATGGCGAGATTTCATCCCGCATACTTTGGACATGTTATCAGGAGGGATCAGTCCCTGGAGAAGGACATCATGCTTGGTAAAGGAGACGATCAATGAAAAAGAGGAAGATCCTCAATGAGATGGATTGGCACAGTGGCTGCAACAATGGGCTCATGCATAACAGCAGTTGTGAGGATGGCACAGAACTGGGAAGCTGGTGGATTCGAACTGGTGACCTTTTGGTTAGCAGCCTGAGCGCTTAATCAGTGCAGCACCAGGGCTCCATATATATATATATATGTATATGCTTTTTAAGGTACTTGACATGAATTGTCTTCTGTGGGATTTGCATTTATAAAAAGTTTCCAGTGTTTATTTTCAATAATGAGAAAAGTATGGCTGCAGCCTTTCTGTTTAACAAACAAATCCATCTTGGGGCCAGTGACATTAAGGAATCCTTAGCTGCCAGTCTGAATCATTATTTCAGAAAAATGTAGTGACTGATTCGTCCAGCTCTGCACAGTTTCTTTTTCTTTCTTCAGTTCATCCTCTCAGTCAAAACAAAACAGAACAAGAACGCTACACAGCCCTTTCCCTTCAAGGTGAAAACGCTGTAGTTGAAGTTGCCCTTCATCCACTCTACCCTCTCCCCACACTATTTCATATAACACAGTACCTCATGGGAAAACATGAGACCATGGAATCTGAGGCCTCAAAGTTTAGAAAAGTGAGTTCTGGGTTTTGTCCTGGATATTTTGGGTCTGTAAGTGTAACTATTCCACACTCAAGTTCTCCTGCTTTTCTCAGTCCCTGTTCTCTTGCTGGTACTCTGAGAAACTGTGGTGATGAGAATGGCTGAACTTCAAAACCGCAGGACTTCAGGACTCCAAATAATAAAACGCTCCAGCCTCAGGTGGATCAAGTATCACAAACCTGCATTTTACGTATGAGGCAAATGAGGCCAGTGAAGCAGCGAGGAGGAGCTAGAGCCCAGAACGTCCGGCTTCTAATAGAGCTCTTCCACTGAATCCAGAGGTCTAGCTCTTGCCTGTGCATACAAGTCACTCAGGCAGCAGTGCCTGCTGGGGCAGCACCGGCCCTCCCCTCAATAAATTTACATCTAAGTTTGCTTTCAAGCCCAATCTTCCCCTTCCAACAAAATTGCTGCTCCTAGTCCTCTCCTGGAGACCTGGTGGCATAGCGGTTAAGAGCTCAGGCTGCTAACCAAAAGGTTGGCAGTTTGAATCGACTAGCTGCTCCTTGGCAGTTCCATTCTGTCCTATCGGGTTGCTATGAGTTGGAATCGACTTGAGGGCAAAGGGTTTTTGTTGTTATTGTTGTTCTGGTTTTTTTTTTACTCCTCTCCCATATAAAAATTTCCCTATAAAAATGTTAAGAGTCTGAACAGTGCCATGCACTACTGTGTTTTTGCTTTCGTTAAAATGCAGGCTCCCAGGTCTCTTATCCAGAAAGTCAGATTCCATGGATGTGGGGGAGGCCCGGGAACCTGCATTTTAACATGCTCCCTACATGATTCTGCGGTCCGTGGGCCATACTTTGAGAAGACCGCTCCAGACTCACAATACAAAATGGGGACTTAAGAGTATGCTATGGCTTAAATTCAGGGAAGCTCTTTACTTTTTGTAAAATATAAGAAATGGAAGCCGGTAACCAGGGAGCATGTTTAAAGGGAAGGGTGTCTTCAGCAGCCCTCTACGCCAACAGGGGACCAAAAAACCCCAAACCGAAACCAAACCCATTACCATCCAGTCGATTCTGACTCATAGCTACCCTATAAGGCAGAGAAGAACTACCCCAGAGGGTTTCCAAGACTAAACCTTTGTGGAAGCAGACTGCAGCATCTTTCTCCCAAGGAGCACACTGGGGGATTTGAACCACCAGCTTTTTGGTTAGCAGCCAAGCACCTTAACCACTGTACCACCAGGACTTCTTCTGACAGGGAGCAGCCTCCTTTAATTAGCTGACAGGTTAGGTCTTCTGAGAATGGGTGGGAGAAAGTGAGGAATTTGTTTAAAGGTGTCCAGAGAAATCTGAGCAAAAGAGCCTTTCCACCTGACAGCTCTGAGTGGAAAATGAGATACCATATCTGGTGGGACGTATATAGAACCTCCTTGCAAGTTAGCTTTCATCTGGAAGAAAAACTGGCAACTGGGTCCCACCAGACAATACACTAAAACTATTGTTTCCTTGAACTTTGACCTACATGAATGAAGTATCTGGGTCAAATTCTCCACAGGCCCTTCCTCCCTTTATTTTTTTTAAGCCATCCTGAAATGGCTTTGAATCACAGAAGAGGTCGGTTACATGCAGTTCTGTCAGGTAAACTAAGGACTTACTGTAAGCAGAGGTTTAGAGGATGCAAAGAATCAAGGTTGGGTTACAAAAAATACAAGGCCAACTACTTAAACGTGTTACTTAGCATAGTTCTAAAGGCTGGGGCAGTGTTACATGAGTTCGTGTTTACAATAATCAGAAAAAGAAACAGATATCGATGTGACCAATAACAACAACAAAAAAGTAAACTATGGTACCAGATCAAAAAACCAAACTCTTTGCCATTGTGTTGATTCTGACTCAGAGCGACCCTCTAGGGTAGAGTAGAACTGCCTCATAGGGCTGCTGGTGGATTCCAACTTCTGACCTTTTGGCTGGCAGCCAAGCTCTTAACCACTATGCCACCAGGGCTCCAAAAAAGAAGTCCTAGGGAGTATTAATCACAGGTGCTTTAATAATTAAAAAGAAAAGTACATGTAAACACACGTATGCATTGGCAGTACATCACATTGTGTGTTGACTTAAGTAATGAAGGAAATAAATACAGTCTTCGCAAGCAGAGCAAAAAAACTGATACAGATTTCCCTCGGTTAATTAGGCAAGAGAATGTTAAATACTCCCACCATACCGATATGATAAACTGCCTAATACTGGGGCTGACTTACTGCAAAGCAACACTGCTCTGGTTCTTATCTAGAAAAATCAATTATTATCATTTTGTGTATAAGAATACTTCCAACAGCTTAGAATTCTTCCCAGGCAAAAGTATACTATTAGAGGAAGTCATTTTGCAAACACAAGTCATCATCTTTTAAGTTCTAAAGATGTCCATAAATTACCAAAAGCAGTCGAGGACGCTGATTAGAATTTTATTAGGATATTTCCTCTGAAGTTTGGGATTCTGTGTTTTACCAGGTAATGCCTGATATAGCTCATGAGTCAAGGCGAGGTGGACAGAGTGTAACCCTTGCTAAGCGCTTAGAGCCACTCCAGGATCTTTCCTTCTGGATATTTGTGTAGTTCCAAGGGTAACCTCGTCTTCTCACGCTCGCTCCTACCCTGGTACCGGGAAACCTTCCAGTCTTCTCCCTCCCAACCCGTTTCCAGGAGGCCCGGCCTTAGCGCCGGGAAGCACCACGCAGATGCGGTTCAGGCAGGTCTCGCGTCCCCGGAGCGGTGACTTCTCGCAGCCTCGTCCTTCCGAAGGTCTGCGTCTTAGACGTCTTCTTATGGTGTCGCCCCATAGCTCCTCTTCCTGCCATGCCCCCTCTCCGGGGGCGAAAGTTTAAAGCTGGTCTCCTTTCGCATCCAAGGTTGCTTTCTTGGCTGGACGGGAGGCGGGGTGAGGGTCCACAGCGCTTTCCCTGCGCTTCTGTCTAGCCCCAACTCTGCGGGTGGAGGACAGATTCTTAGACTGTTGGCCGTGGTCTGGAGCATAGTCCCTTCCAGTCCGAGGGTCTTATTTTAAAAACTGGTGCAAGGTACCCTTCGTGGGCCCCAGGAAGCGGGCCTGGGCTCGGCTGTGACCCGAAGGCGGAGGCACATTTGGCTGCCCGCGCGGCATGAGCGCAGGGCGCGTGTGGGTGTGTGTGGGTAAGAGTGAGGGTGCGGCCGGGGGCTGGCCGGAGGCGGACCCGCAGGGCGGCAGGTGGGTGCGGCCGGCGGGAACCCGGGCCGCGGCGGCAGCGGCGGCAGCAAGTAGTTGGGCCGTGCGCATTTCCTTCCCTCCCCTTGGCCTCGCCGCCCACCCGCGGCGCGCAGTGCGCGGCACCCGCGGCTCAGCTCCGCGTCCCAGCTCCGCGTCCCCTCCGCGCCGCCACCCGCCGCTCCTTTCCCGGCCAGTCCATGTCCCTGCCCGTGGTGCTCCCGGGCTCCTGCTGCCCCGTGGCCGGGCTTTCAGGTGGACCACAGGCCGGGGGCCCTGGCGCCGCCGCCGCCGCCGCCCAGGACCCGCCGCTGCCCCCGCTGCGGCCGCGCTGGCCCCGGGCCGCGCTGCAGCCCCCGGCGCGGCCTCGCTGCGCGGCCGCCGCCGGGGTGCTGGCCGCGCCGCCCGCGCTCTCTTCTCGCCGGGCCGCCGCCGCCTCCGCCGCGGCCCCGGGCTCAGCGCTGTTGCCCGCCCGCCCGTTGCTGTCGCTCGGGCTGCTGCAGCTGATCCTGGGCTGCTGCATGGTGGCGCTCAGCTTCGGGGCGCTGTCGCTGAGCAGCTCCCCGCAGGTGAAGAACTCATGCCCGTTCTGGGCCGGCTCCTCGGTGAGTGCCGCGCGCCCCCCGCTCACCTTTGCAGGGCAGAGGGCTCTGGCCGGTTCGCTCCACCGCCCCTTGGTTGACACCCGCCGTCCCCCACCCCACCCCAGGGCTGCAGTTAGCACAAACCCTTTAGGCCCGTTGAAGTTTTTGGAGGCGTTGGGAGCAGAAGAGAAAGATTTCGGAGACAGCTAAGTTTAGGGGTGAATGGGATTGCGCCTGGGCAGTGCTGATTCCTCTCAGGCTAAAGGATTTTGTTGTTACTTTCAAGTTAATAGAATTAAAGATTTCCAGCACTTTGGAAGATCAGAAGGATGGGGGTGGGGGGAGAGGGGTGATGGCAGGAAACCGGGAGAAAAATAATTAAACTTCTTTTTACAGTACTGCACTGACAAGGTCCACGCTGGGAGAGCAGGGGTTTTGATCTGTTTTGTTCACTGATCTATCAACAGTGCTTGGCACACAGTAGGTGGATTTGGGGATTGGATGAACTGACAGGTTGATGGGGCACTTGTTTCATTCCTCATTGTCGTTGTTGTGTGGAGTCGATTTAGACTCAGAGCGACCCTACAGGACAGAGTAGAAGTGCCCTATAGGGTTTTCTAGGCTGTAATATTTACGAGAGCAGATCACCAGGTCTTTTCTCCCGCGGAGCTGCTGGTGATTGGAACCTCTGACCTTCAGGTTTGCAGCGGAGAGCTTTAACCATTGCACCACCAGGGCTCCTTTATTCCTCATTAGCCCACACTTAAATGTGAAATGTATCTGGTGTAGGATAGCTCGGCTGTATTTGGGGACGAGTTCAGGAGGTAATGAGGGTGTGTGTGTAAGCCAGCGCTTGTACCTGGTCATTAAAGCAGGGCCTTAAGCCCCCACTTGGTTCCTGGAGCCACGCAGGCTGCTGTGCAGTGTTTAATTCTCGGAAACCTGAGCCTGTCATTATCGATGAGCTCGGCAAAGCTCCAGGAGCAGGGCAGCTAACTGGAGCTCTCTGCTCTGCCCCAGAACCCAGCTCTGCTTTCTCCTTCAGGGAAGGCTGATCCCAGGCAGAGGGGTGCCTTCTAAAATTAAAACCCCAAATCAGTTTACCCTTGTGAGTTATTTCAGAGGTAAATGCACTTAGAGGCCTCTGACAAAGGCAGCTGCTGGCCGGCGTCTGCGGACACTGGGTGAGCACTCACCCCTACCTCCTAACAGTTTCACAACTTCCAAGACATCCAACCCCTTGAGATTGACCAGGGACTGAGAGTCTTGGAAACAGGTCTTGGTAGGATGATTGTGAGAGATGAGTATTTAAAGTAAATGACCTTTCTGTGAACTAACTAAATCAAAAAGGCTGGCAGTGCCCACAGTTTTTACCAAGATCTGTAATGCATGCATGTTCTGAAAGCTGAAGCGCCGTTCTTTTGCAGGTCCACACATAAGCAGATTCCAGACCACAATTTAAGAATATAGGGAGGACTGATTTGAACCAAAAGTAATGACTTGAATAAGAACATTAAGAGCATTAGACTCCTCGAGCCTGGCCTGACATTTTATACTTAAGTTGATGCCAATTTGCTTTTCTTTGAAATACTTTGATGCTGATCTCGATTTGGTATGTCCCGTGCTATGTGAGCGAAGTTCACAATTTGTACACCGTATAAGCAGAATCCCACCCTCCCCACCCTGCTGCTGGGCTCTGCCAATTGCCTCTGAGTGTTCTAATAACCTCTAAGAGGAAGCCTCCTCCAAGCAGGGTGGGAATTAGATCCTTCCTTCTCCCTACTCCACTTGCCAGGCTAAATTCAGCCAAATGGATCATGCATTTCATTTGCTCTAAATACCAGGGCCCAGTAATGAATCTTGCATACATTTTTAGGTATTTGCACTTTGTAAAATCATAATCTGTTGTCTTCTCAAAGATAGCTAGTTTAGGATTATTAAAAAACCATTTTTGAATTATTTCAGGTAAATGCACTTAGATATCAGTCCAGCCACAGTTGGATGTGATAAAGTATTAAAAAAGGCCATCAGCTAGAAGATGATGGATATCGCCCCAGGGCCTGCTGGCTGGGTGTGTCCTTGTCTCCCACTCAGTGGTGACACTTAGCAAGATTTGGTAAACAGGGAAAGAACTGGTGATTTGAAACTGACAAATTCTATTTTATGAGGTAGTTTTCCTCGCTCACCCCACCTCTCAGGTCTGTATGCAACCCTGTAATAGCTGGTTGGAGTCCAGGGTCGCGCAAACAGTTAAGTGCTGGACTATTAACCGAAAAATTGGTGGTTTGAACTCACCCACAGGCCACTCCGAAGAAAGGCCTGGTGATCACTTCTGAAAGGTCACAGCCATGAAAACCCTATGGAGCACAGTTCTACTTTGACACACATGGGGTGCCATGATTGGGAATTGACTTGATGGCAACTGGTTCAATAGTTGGTCATTCTAATTTTTTTTGTGACCTGTTCCTGAGATTGACCTCAGAATTTGCAGTGATAACAGAACTAATAGACGCCGCATCTGTAAAACAACTCAATACAGTTTCAAGCGGATGGCAACAGGCAGGAATATTCCCGTGGTGTTTTATGGGGGAAAAAAAAATCTCACCAGTCACATATGTTTTGATTTTATGTACTGTGTGAGAGAGGTTGATTTTTTTTTTAAACTCTGTATCATGGAAATTTTAAAATTTATACAAAAGCTGTACAATGAACCCTCACCTACCCCCACACAGCTTCAACAATTGTTCATCTGTACCCCTTGGACTCTACCACTGGCCTCTCTGAGTGTTCTGATAAATTCTAGAAGCATGGGCGTTCTAGGCAGGGTAGGAATTAGATCCTTTATGCTGCCTAGTCCATTTGTCGGATTAATTTCCGGTATTATTTGGAAGCACATCTCAGACATCACATCATTTCATCTGTAAATATTTCAATGTGTGTGTATTTTTAGAAAGAAAATCTAACTACATGGAGAGGCTGCATAGCATAGGAGTGACCAGGAAGTCTTGAGAACCTCCTTCCACTTTTAACGTTATATTGTGAATTTTTTAAATCTCAAACGAATGTAGACAGAATGGTATAATGAACTCCCGCTTGCCTGTCACTCAGCTTTCGTAGTTACCAATACATGATCACTCTATACCCACACCCATTCACCCTTCTTACCACCCGCTGGCTTGTTTTAAGGCAAAATCCCAGATATCATAGTTTCAACCATTAAATATTGTAGTATGTATTTTTGTATAAAAAAGGGTTTAAGAGCACTTATAATTATCACACATGGGTCCCTGGGTGGCGCAAACGTTTAAGTGCTTGACTACTAGCCCAAAAGGTTGGTGGTTTGGACCCACCCAGAGGCGCCTCGGAAGACAGGCCTGGTGATCTCCTTCTGAAAGGTCACAGCCTTGAAAACCCTAGGGAGCAGTTCTACACACGGGTCGGAACTGACTTGATGGCAGCTAACAACAATAATTATCACACACAATTATAAAGACAACTAAATGAGGTTTTTATGTAAAAAGCTTAAAAATAATGACTTGAGAACTGCAAAAAAATTTTTTTTCATTGTGCTTTAAGTGAAAGTTCACAGTTCTAGTCAGTTTCTCATACAAACATTTATACACACGTTGCTATATGACCCTAGCTGCTCTGCCTATACTGTGACAGCACACTCCTCCTTTCCACCCCAGATTTCCCGTATCCATTCAACCAGCTCCTGTCCCTTTTTGCCTTCTCATCCCACCTCTGGACAGGAGCTGCCCGTTTAGTCTCATGTGTCCATTTGAACTAAGAAACACACTCTTCACGAGTATCATTTTATGTACCACAGTCCAGTCTAATCTTTGTCTCAAGAGTTGGCTTTGGGAATGGTTTTAGAGAACTGGAAATTTTTTTTTAAAAAACAACTGTATTGAGATATACTTTTCATACCATCCAATTCACCCATTTCAAGTGTACAGTTCACTGATTTTTAGTGAATTCTTAGAGTTGTGTGACCATCGGCATAATCAATTTTAGAACATTTTCATCATCCATTCCCCCGCAAACCACTGTACCCGTTAGCAATCACTGTTTCTCCCTAATCTCCCCAACCCTAGGCAACCATTGGTTCATCTACTTTCAGTCGCTATAGATTTGTCTATTCTGGATATTTCATATAAATGGAATCATTAGCTTCTTTCACTTAGCATGATATCTTCAGCGTTTGTCTGTGTTGTAGCATGTATCAAGTGTCTCATTGCTGTGTATTGCTGAATAATATTTTACTGTGTAGACATGCTCACAGGGTCAGGGGCCAAGGGTCTGTCAGAGAAGAAAAGCTCCAATATTTTCCACTAATAGAGAGCTATAGAAAAGTGTTAAGACTGCACCCTGTCAAAGGTGGAAAACTTGTGAGACCCAGAAAAACAAGCCAGTCCCGTTGAGTTCTGGCTCTCACAGGTTTCACTGTGTGCGTGTATGTGTGTATATATATATATATATATGGAGTCCTGGTGGCACAGTGGTTAAGAGCTACATTTTATTTATTCACTCACAAGTTTTATTGGCATACGGAACTAGGTAGCTGAGTGGAAGTGCCAACTTAAGTCTAAGGTTACTTTAAACCCACGTAGGAACACAGTGGAAAGATATCGTCATGTTTCAGGCTTTGAATGACCATCCTGAGCCTGAACCTGCTGTATCTACTAAACTAGCAAATCTTCTATTGGCTTCAGTAAAAAATTTGCTTCCATATTTGATACAAAGTTAAGTGCTAGGGATATACAGGCATTTGAAAGGACTATTTTGTTAAGTGTGGATATTTTTCCATGCATTTGTAAGTGTTCTCACCCTGGGATGAGATTTTGAGGCTTCCTTCATTTGTCTGAAACTCAAAGGTATAATTTACCTTATTTGTTCTGTATTTAAGAATTAACATATTCTGTAAGTTATTTTTTCTTATATTTAAAATACTTTCAGCAACTCGAAGGGAATGTTTTTAACATACTCTTTGTTTTCTGAGCACTCGGTGGTCATTTATTTTCTTCCTGGCGTCCTTGGTTAGTGACTCAATATATTATTTTTCTCACGGTTCATGAATTCATGAGGGTAAGAGATTAGTCACCTTAAAAAAAAGTTTGATTGCAAGTGGGTGCAGGGAGAGAATCTGAGCGTCTGTGTTTAGCTCACACAGTCCTGACTCCCAATTTGGGGTGCACTTAGTTAATATTAATTAGATTCCACTGGCATCATGGGTGACCCGGCCCATCCCACTGCACTAGATGTAATTAAAGAGAAGAGAGTTGTACTGGTTTGTCTCTTCTACGTCACAAAACAAAATTCCTGACTTTCATGACATATGACCCTTAGGAGATACTTAAGGCAAGTGGTAGAGAATTGGTTATTTTTTTTTTTTGTTCTCTGCTGGCAGCTCTTATATGCTTGCATACATTCATGTCTCTCTGCTTGAAGTTACTGATCTGAGCTCAGGGTCCTCTCCTCCCCGTTAACTCCATGGTTCTTTTAACAAGATTCCGTAAAAAAAACCAAACCCATTGAGTCGATTCCGACTCATAGCGACCCTGTAAGACAGAGTAGAACTGCCCCATAGGGTTTCCAAGGAGCAGCTGGTGGACGCTGACCTTTTGGTTAGCAGCCAAGCTCTTAACCACTTAAAAAGAGACAAATATCAGTGACCTTAAGGTAAACCTTTTTAAAAAATTGCAGTGACTAAACATAAAAAAAGAATGGGTCGTTCAAGGGAGAAATAAACCCAAAACTGAAGTCTTTACCAGTTAAATATCAGTAAATATATCTTTTTCTATCTAATCATCAAATACTGCTTTCATATTTAAGGAGCATTTTCAATAGAATTTTTTGATGAATTTTAGTGGCTTTATTTGGTCCTTCATTTTACATGGCAGCAGAGTCACATTAAGTTCTGTGCCTTGAATAAGTTATGGAGCCTCTCAGCCTCAGTTAACCAAAACCAAATCTCTTGGTGTCAAGGTGATTCCGACTCCTGGCGACCCCACGTGTGGCAGAGTAGAACTGCTCCGTGGGGTTTTCTTGGCTGTAATCTTTATAGAAGCAGATCTCTAGGCCTTTCTTCCGCAGTGCCACTGTGTGGGTTTGAACCACCAACCTTTAGGTTAGTAGGCAAGTGCAAACTGTTTGTGCCACCCAGAGACTGTTGAGCCTCAGTTTTGTATGCAGTAAAACCTGCGAAAGCTGGAACCCGTGTAAGGCGGAAACTGTCAGAGAAGAGAAACTCAAATATTTTCCACTAACAGAGGGCTATAGAAAAAGTGGTAAGACTGCACCCTGTCAGAGACGGAAAACTGGCGAGACCCAGAAAAACAAGGCAGTTCCGTTGAGTTCCGGCTCTCACAGATTTCACTGTGTGTGTGTATGTATATATGGAGCCCTGGTGGCACAGTGGTTAAGAGCTCGGCTGCTAACTAGAAAGGTTGGCAGTTTGACTCCACCAGCCGCTCCTTGGAAACCCTTTGGGGCAGTTCTCCTCTGTCCTATAGGGTCTCTATGAGTTGGAATCGACTCGACAGTAGGTTTGGTTTTGGATTTTTTTTTTGCCACTGTAAATGCTATAGGGCAAGATAGGTTGATAAAGGAAAAAAAAAATTTGGGCACCTTGATAAATTATTTTGTGCTTATTTACAAAGTGGAAACCCTGGTGGCGTAGTGGTTAAGAGCTCGGCTGCTAACCAGAGGTCGGCAGTTCGAATCCATGAGGCATTCCTTGGAAACCCAACCCTATGGAGCAGTTCTCCTCTGTCCTGTAGGGTCACTATGAGTCGGAATCAACTCAACGGCAACGGGTTTGTTTCTTTGTTTTTATTTACAAGGTAAACATGGGAAATGTACAACATGGCTCTTTTTATCTATTTAGATACAGCAGCTTCTGACAGATGATCCAGAACATTTTTGCCCTAAGGCACGTTAATGGATTAGCAAAGGAAAATAGGGCATTAGAATTATGAGCTTTTGATCATAATGGTTCTGTTTTTAAGCTGGAAAATTAAGGCCCGTTACCCATTTATGGTTGGGAACAACGATTCCCGCCTGGTGTATCTCGAAGCCCTTCTTTGTAATATCAGAAAAAAGAAAGAGTTCTGCTTTTTCCTGTAAGTTACAAGGAAAGGATCACAGGTGAGTGAAACCAAAATTGCAATAAGTCTCATTACAATAATCTAGAGATAATTTGTTGTTAGAGAATAGGTCCTTGACTGTCAACTCAGGGTGAGTTGCATCTTGTGCTGGGTGGAAAGAATGCTGTTGGAGTTGCTTTTTGCTGCTGATGTACTTTTTTTTAAAAGAAGCACAGGTGGTAGAAAACATGTCTGGGTTTACACAGTCATCTTTGAGCAAGTTGGTCTCCATTCATTCATTCTTGCCATAACAAGCTGGGTTCCTTCTAGGAGACTTTAGTGGCATGTGTGTGTATACTCACAGGTGTGAGTCCTCATGAGGTTACCAGTGAGTGGGAAAGACAAACAAGAAATAGTATTATGGTGTAATGGGTGTCACGAAGGCCATTGTTAAAGGACTTTCTTGACTCCATGCTGCCACAGGGGATATTGCTGCCCCAGGGAGGTAACTAGTTGCTGACAAATTGATTCCAACGCATGGCGACCCCATGTGTGTCAGAGTAGAACCGTGCTCCATAGGGTTTTCAACGGCTGAGTTTTCGGAGGAGGGTCGCCAGGGCTTTCTTCTGAGGTGCCTCTGGACGGATGTGAACTTCCAACATTTTGGTTAGCTGCTGAGCTTTGCAAAGGGTGTGCACCACCCAGGGATTCCTCCAGGGAGGGAGAGTCATTGAATACTCTGCTTCCTTTTTTCTCCTTTCCCCAACCCCTCCCTGGTTTGTGACTCCTCCTCCTTCAGTGTGAGTATCCCTTCCCTAAGTCTTGAGTTCTTAAAAAATTTATACTCAACTGTAGCATCTCTGCTCCCACGCCATCCCAGAGGCTTCTAACCACTCAGTCGTACTTCCTCCGTTTCCCCTTCTCCCCCTCCCCACTCAGAGTTCCCCAAGGGCCTTAGGGCTTGATTGGACTTAAGGACTCAGAGAAATTGAGTCAAAGCAGGTGTGTCTTTTGCTCAGGACTGTGGAAGATGGGACGGCATCTCTGATCTGGGACTGGAATGTAGTTTCGTAAAACATCCCTGATGAGATGGGTGATTTACAAAAATTCTGTTGGCATTTAACTTGGGTTTGTTTTGAATCAGTGAAACAATTAGAATGGAAATGACATCTTAAATGTCATCTTAAATGTCTTCTAATCCAGGAACATGGTATATGTCCTCGCTTACTCAGGTCTTCATTTAATATTGCTCATTAACCTTTATATATTCCCCCCACAGAGGTCTTACATATCTTTGTCATGTATATTTTGAGATTGTTGCTATTTTTCATTTGTCATATATATTTTGTATGTATTTGTAGAGTTATGTTTCTGTAGTTTGTACCTAGTATATGCAAAGAAAGAAAGATAGATGAGTTTTTATTTTTTATTTTTGCTCTTGTTCCAGTTACCCTTCATTTGAAATGACAGCTGTATCTGTCATGACCTATTAAAATAAAAATGATAAATACCTTTCAACCTAGCAACCCCACTCCTGGGACTTTGTCCAACAGGAATGAAAGCACTTGTATTTAAGATATATGTACATGGATGTTTACTGCAGCATTGTTTGTGAGGGCAAAAAACTAGAAATAGAGTGGATGTCCTTGAGTATGGAAATTAGGGTACCGTCATACAGTGGAATATTATATAGCCATTAAACTGAAATGAATTAGAGCTAGTCCAGTGGACATGGAGAACTGCCCATGAAGTATTGAGAGAGAAAAGCGAGAGGCTGAAAAGTATCTTTTATGATCCACATTTTGTAAGATTTACACCCCCCTGCACATGCATGGAGCCCTAGTGGTGCAGTGGTTAAGAGCTTGACTGCTAACCCAAAGGTTGGCAGTTCGAATCCTCCAGGTGTTTCTTAGAAACCCTATGGGGCAGGTCTCCTCTGTTCTGGAGGGCCAGTATGGGTCAGAATTGACTGGATGGCAACTTTTTTTTTTTTTGCATATGTACATGCTACCGTTCTTGTGTGCCGTTGAATCGATTCTGACTCATAGCAACCGGTATGACACAGTAGAACTGCCCCATAGAGTTTCCTAGGCTGTGATCTTTACAGGAGCAGATTGCCAGGTCTTTACTCTCACAGAAGGAGCCCTGGCAGCCCAGTGGTTAAGTGCTGGGCTACTAACTGGAAGATCGGCAGTTCAAATCCACTAGCCACTCCTTGGCAGAAAGTTGTAGCAGTCTGCTTCCATAAAGATTGCAGCCTTGGAAATCCTATGGGGGCAGTTCTACTCTGCCCTCTAGGGTTGCTATGAGCTGGAATTGACTTGATGGCAATGAATTTTTTGGGTTGTCTCTTACAGAGTGGCTGGTGGTTTCGAACTGCTGACCTTTTGGTTAGCAGCTGAGCACTTGAACCACTGTACCACCAGGGATCCTAAAATATCAAAAACTAACTGATAATTCAAATCATACTTATAATTTTTCTCAAGCGTGCAGTTTGTATTTCTTGCCTGGACAGTCAGATTTTCAATTATATTTTTACAAAAACAGCCTGTACTTCTTCAGCAAAGTCTAGTAGGCATCAGGACAGGCAGGTGGGGGGCATGCACATGCATACACTCATACGTGCAAATGTGTGCACACACATTACAGTACACACATACATGCAAATGCGCCCACATTCGAGTACATGCATACACATGTAAGCATGTTTGCACACACACGTGCACACACACAAACTTGTGTGCCACACACAGTCTACAGAGTGGAGCCTGTGCTGGATCCCAGGGCTTCTGCGGAATTGCCATCATCACAGTGGAGTAAACAGTTTGAGCCAGAAGAGGCCAGAAGATGGTTTCTTCCACTTACCGTATTTCTAAGGAAACAAGAGTGATGACCGGAGAAGTGAAATGACGTGGCCAAGGTCATGTAGTTTTTCAGAAGCTGAGTTGGGAGCTTGGAATTCAAAATCTCTTGGATTCCAGTCCCAATTTGTTAAGGAGATCCAGCCTACACACTCAAGACTAGCCTCACGTGCCCTGAATGTTTCAGGCAGAAATAGTTTAGAGGGAGAAGATATCCTACTGAATTTTAGTGAATGCAAGGATTTTAGTAGTGCTCGGTGGGCAGCTGGTAGAACATTTTAAACATAGATGGGACAACGAAATCGAGGCTTACCTGCCCATACTGGTTTTTGGTCCTTGCTGTGAGTGTGTAAGCTGGTCCTCTGCTGGTTTCATGCTGTGCAGTGATTTTTCTCTCACTCAGCTGGTGAGAATGGAGAGCATTGTAAACAGGCCCGTGTGCTCTGAATTTGAGGTAACGCTGAAAAATCCTTGCTGATTTGTAGTTAATAAACAATCATTGTGAACTGGTGCATTTGAAGGATTTTGGCAAGCAAAAAGTACACTTGAAAGAAAACCTTCACAGCTGCATTCAGCAGATGTACTTTATTACACAAAGGCAAATATTACTCAAACAGCATCAGAACGTTCCCAGGATGAATTATTACTTCAATGATTCTTTCCCAACTGCTTAGAGAACTGTGTTACTCAGAGGGCTGACCTTGGTTTCTAGTTTGTGTTTCGGCAAAACCTGGCTTCTTTTTATCAAGGATTTTACCTTGATGTTTATTGAAGTGTCATTTTGCAACATGAGATCTTTCTCACAGTATTCCTTTCCCCTTTGTGGAATAAATGCGCAGGGACATTTATTGCTACCCATGTGCCAGGCATTGTACTGGGACCTAGGGATTCAAAGATGTACCCCACAAATCATTACAATCGACTACAATGAGATTTTGAAAAAAAAAATAAGTTATGAGCAGAGGGTGGGGGGTCAGTGAGATTTCTCAGAGGATGTGACT
Organism: Dugong dugon; assembly: GCA_030035585.1. NCBI lineage: Eukaryota > Metazoa > Chordata > Mammalia > Sirenia > Dugongidae > Dugong > Dugong dugon. The sequence continues at coordinate 78,210,208 of CM057471.1, forward strand.
CTTTAGTTGGGGCCTTGAAGGATGTGTAGGAGTTCCCAGGCAGCCAGGAGGGTAGTTGGGAGAAGAGGGCATTGCAACAGAGAAGTTATAGCCCAGGAATGTCTAGAGCGTGGCTGTTCTGAGGAAGGGCAGGTGTGCCAGGAAGGAAGGTGTGTGCTGGAAGGATTTGGGGGGTGGGCACGGAAGTCAGGCTCAAGAAATGGGCAGGGGCAGTATCTTAGTCATGTAGTGCTGCTATAACAGAAATACCACAAGTGGATGGCTTTAACAAAGAGAAGTTTATTTCCTCACAGTAAAGTAGGCTGAAAGTCCAAATTCAGGGCGTCAGCTCCAGGGGAAGCTTTCTCTTTCGGTCGGCCTTCTCATCAATCTTCCCCTGGACTAGGAGCTTCTCCGCACAGGGACCCCAGGTCCAATGGACACGCTTTGCTCCCAGCACTGCTTTCTTAGTGGTATGAGGTCCCCTGTCTCTGCTCGCTTCCCTTTCCTTTTTATCTCTTGAGAGATAAAAGGTGGTGCAGGCCAAACCCCAGGGAAACTCCCTTTACATTCGATCAGGGATGTGACCTGGGTAAGGGTGGTGTTACAATCCCACCCTAATCCTCTTTAACATAAAATTACAATCACAAAATGGAGGCCAACCATACAGTACTGGGAATCATGCCTTAAACAAGTTGACACACATTTTGGGGGGACACAATTCAATTTATGACAGGCAGGTCCCATAGGGATGCCGCCTAAGGGAGGGATGCAGCCAGACGTGCATCTTACAAGGCTGGCTTTGGCAGCAGACTGGGTGCTACTGGCAGTAGAGAATCTGGGTTGAAGATAGTGATTCCTTCACTGACCAGGAGAGGCTTATTTCTGCGTTCGTGTTTTTAATTGATCTTAGGAAAACATATACAGTCAAACAAAAGCTTTAGGGGCTTGGATGTGAAGGGATCGTCCACATTTCATAACTGAGTGGTCTACCAGGGCTCACGTGATTAGCAGGAATATTAAATGTTTGTTTTAGAGTGCTTTGAGATTTTAGTACTTTAAAAATATATACTCTACAGACTGGGGATTAGTTTATTGGGATAGTTCCATCTTCTAGATTTATGATATTGTTTATTGTTACAGGTGATACTCTCTGGAATCATAGGATTAACAACTTGGAAAAGACCTATGATACTTCTGGTATGTACTGATCTTATAAATTGTTCCTAAACCCAAAAACCCACTGCCGCTGAGTTGATTCTGACTCATAGTGACCCTATAGAACAGAGCAGAGCTGCTCCGTAGGGTTTCCAAGGCTGTGAATCTTTAAGAAGCAGACTGCCACATCTTTCTCCTGCAGAGTGGCTGATAAGTTTGAACTGCTGACCTTCAGGTTCGCAGCCAAGTGTTTTTAACCACTGCACCACCAGGGCTTTCTGTTATTACCCTTTGTAAAATGGGCTGTATATGAAGTCTGTTTAAAAAAAGCATTGAAGAAGTGCTTAAGCTTCCTTGTTCATGAAAAAACAGTTACCAATGGACAGTATTAGAAGTCAGATGTTGTATGTTTTCATAACAATAAGGTGAGTTAATAATTTTGCTCGTTTTCCGATTCACTTTAAGCTTCATATGTACCCAGTGCTGTACATGTGTTTCTAGTTCCAGGGTTAGACCCATTTTAAATATACAATTCAAAACAAGACAACAACAAGCAACTGTGTACTGTGGAAAATTTTAAGTATATACAAAGTGGAGGGAGTAATACAATGAACTCCCTACATCCATCACCCAACAGTTATCAGCTCCTAGCTAATCTTGTGCAGCTATACTCACACCTAGTCCCTCACCTTCTGTATTCTTTTTTCTCCGTATTCTTTTGGAGCAAATCTCAGATATTATATCATTTCTGAGTATATAATTTTTTATTGTTGTAATACTTTGGTTGGCCAACGTCAGAATTTTGTTACTTGGATTTGCTAGATCATCTCTTTCTCACACAAATAGGATATTTTCTTGGAAATAGACATATGATAGTGACTTCATCCTATTTTTATTGCCATGTCATTTAGATTTAGGGAATACTCACAAAGGTAGAAAATTAGCAATGAGACTGCTAGCTCTTAAGGATAAAACAGAGGGTCTAGGAAATTCAATTTACTATCAACGTTTGAGAACTGAAGTACACTTACATTTTTTTTTCTATGCAGCATTTTTCTATCTTGATTTCTCTCTGATGCATCTTGAAATGAGATTAAATAATTTGTCTAAAGTCATTTTGTGTATCAATTTAAGAGTTCATCTTAAACAGACCACTGTTTCCTAGGCAATATAAGACTGTACTTAGAGTCTTAAATACAAGAAGAAGTACCACATTACAGAATCTTTGTCCCTCAGAAAAATAGATCCAAATACTGTGTTGATGGTCTGGAAAAACTAACCTAAAGTGTTTTCAGGCCCACAAGACAATGTAGGCAACATTTTGCAAGTCAATGAATTATTGCATTGATAATTTTTATTTTTAATATTAAAATTTCATAATCAATGAATTAAATTATTAAATTTAATATTACATCCTTTACTATTTCTGGAAGGAGTAAATTATTGTTGCAGTACTTTAATGCAATAAAGCCTGCAAAAGCTGGAACCTGTGTAAGGCAGGAACGTGTCAGAAGGAAAACTCAAATATTTTCCACTAAAATGAGTGACGGAAAAGTGGTAAGACTGCACCCTGTCAAAGGCGGAAAACTTTTGAGACCCAGAAAAACAAGGCAGTCCCGTCGAGTTTCCACTCTCACAGGTTTCACTATATATTCAGGACAGGACAGGAGAAAATGACTTTGGATGAGTGTTACCGCATGTGTTATGAGTGCCTGAGGTTTGTTTTGCAACTCTCTGGTTTATAGTCTCTTTGAAGAAAATTTTGGATGCTTTTCAGTGTTTATACTAATATTTGGTTATAGGAGTCACCTTTGCACTGGCTTTTCCACTGGGTCAATATTAAAATACTCAATAACACCAACCTCAAGTATTTAAATTGACTTAAAATAAGAAAAACTCTAATTTACTTTTTTGTACTTTTAAAACTTCAAATGGTAAAGAGAATTTGAGCATGTGTTCTAGATAGAAAGAGTCCTAGTGGCACAGTGATTAAGCACTCAGCTGCCAACCTAAATGTTGGCAATTTGAACCCACCAGCCGCTCCCTGGGAGAAAGATGTGGCAGTTTGCGCAGCCTTGGCAACCCTATGGGGCAGTTCTGCTCTGTTCTACAAGGGTTGCTATGAGTCAGAATTGACTCAACAGCAATGAGTTTTTTGGTTTTTTTAAAATTTTATTTTGATATTAGGAAAACTCACTTTTTCAAACATTTATTTGTTTAACGTTGTTCTCACAGCAACCCTACAGGACAGAGTAGAACTACCTCATAAGGTTTCCAAGGCTGTAAACTTTTTTTTTAATTTTATACTTTAGATGAAGGTTTACAGAACAAACTAATTTCTCATTAAACAATTAAGTCACATATTGTTTTGTGACATTGGTTGCCAACCCCACGACATGTCAACACTCTTCCCTTCTCCACCGTGGGTTCCCCATTACAAGCTTTCCTGTTCCCTCCTGCCATCTTGTCCTTGCCCTTGGGCTGGTGTGCCCATTTAGTCTCATTTTGTTTTATGGGCCTGTTTAATCTTTGGTTGAAGGGTGAACCTCAGGAGTGACTTCATTACTGAGCTAAAAGGGTGTCTGGGGGCCATACTGTCAGGGTTCTGCAGTCTCTGTCAGACCAGTAGGTCTGGGTTCTTTTTTTTTGTGAGTTAGAATTTTCTACATTTTTCTCCAGCTCTGTCTGGGACCCTCTTTTGTGATCCCTGTCAGAGCAGTCAGTGGTGGTAGCCAGGTACCATCTAGTTGTGCTGGACTCAGTCTGGTGGAGGCTGTGGTAGCTGTGGTCTGTTAGTCCTTTGGACTAATCTTTCCCTTGTGTCTTTGGTTTCCTTCATTCTCCCTTGCCCCAGATGAGATGAGACCAGTGGAATATCTTAGATGGCTGCTCACAAGCTTTTAAGACCCCAGGTGCTACTCAGCCAAAGTAGAATGTAGAACATTTTCTTTATAAACTATGTTATGCCAGTTGAGCTAGATGTTCCCGGAGACCATGGTCCTCCGAGGCCTCAGCCCAGTAATTCGCTCCCTCAGGGAGTTTAGATGTGTCTGTGGAGCTTCCATGACCTCGTCACGGCTGTAAATCTTTATGGAAGCAGACTGCCACTCTTTCTCCTGCAGAACAGCTGGTGGGTTCAAACTACCAGTCTTTCGGTTAGCAGCCGAGTGCTTAACCACTGCGCCATCATTGGTCCTTTTAGAAGAGTACCTTATATATATTTATTATAGGAACTTAAGCAGCTTTATATGAAAATTACCCTAATAAAAATTTAACTTTATTACATTCCTTCACATGTATTTCTTACCTTTGTTGATGAGCATGTGTACTGTTCCACAAAGTTGTAATCAGTATATACATACCATGCTGTGCTCTATTTTTTCTGTTTAATATTAAGTTAATATTATGTTTCCATGTGTGAGGAGTCCACGTGTCTTATTACTTAAAATTGCCAATTAGCATTCTGTCATATTTCTGTATCACGTGAGTTATTACCCTGTTTTTGGACATTTGAGCTTCTGTATTTTGACTGTTATAAGTAATGTTTTTATTTTTTTTTATTGTAGTTTAGATGAAGGTTTACAGAACAAATAGTTTCTCATTAAACAGTTAGTGCACATATTGTTTTATGACAGTGATTAACAACCCCACGACGTGTCAACACTGTCCCTTCTCAACCTTGTATTCCCTATTACCAGCTTCCTTGTCCCCTCCTGCCTTCTAGTCCTTGTTCCTGGACTGTTGTGCCCCATTAGTCTCATTTTGTTTTATGGGGCTGTCTAATCTTTGGCTGAAGGATGAACCTCATGAGTGACTTCTATAACTCATGTTTTTAGAATGTCACAGGGATTGTTTTGAAATGCTAATTAACATTGACTTATAAAGAAGATTGTATTAATTTCTTAGGGCTGCTGTAACAAATGACCACAGACTAGGTGGCTTAACACAACAGAAGTTTATTCTCTCCCAGTTCTGGAGGCCAGAAGTCTGAAATCAGGGTTGGTTCCTTCTGTAGGCTCTGAGGGAGAAACCATCCCATGCCTCTGTCCTAGTTTCTGACGGCTGTTGGCGATCCTTGGCTTGAAGATGCGGCACTCCAGTCTGTTTCCACCTTCCCATGGCCTCCCCCCTGTATATCTCTGTGTGTTCTCTTTTTCTGTCTCTTATAAGGACACCAGTCATTGCATTTAGGGCCACCCACATAATCCAGGATGGTTTCGTCTCGAGATCCTTACCTTAATGACATCTGCAAAGACCCTATTTCCAAATAAGGTCGCATTCTGAGGTTCCACGTGGATATACCTTTTTGGGGACTACTGTTCAACCCACAGAAGCCCTGGTGGTACAGTGGTTAAGTGCTCGGCTGCTAACAGAGAGGTTGATGGTTTGAACCCGCCAGCTGCTGCTTGGGAGAAAGATGTGGCAGTCTGCTTCCATAAAGATTACAGCCTTGAAAACCCTATGGAGCAGTTTTACTCTGACCTCTAGGGTTGCTGTAAGTTGGAGTTTGACTCGACAGCAAGGGGTTTGGTTTTTTTTTTTTACTCAACCCATTACAAAGATGAATTAAGTTTTAGGAATTAGTTGTACAGTGAAAAACTTTGTGAGCATGTCAGTGGATAAGTTGAGCATCAGTTAATATCCTAAAATTCCTCAGTTCATGTGAATCTTAATAACATACCATTATAACCCCCTGCCAAATGCTTTTGTTATATTAAAAATGAAAAAAAATCATTTAATTTATTAATTTCATAATTAATTAGAAATGATACAGTGAAAGAAACTGGATGCCCCAGTCAGACACTCCAAGGTTCAGTGCTTGCTCATCCCCATACGAGCTGTGTAACTCCAGGCAAGCCACTTCACTTCTCTGAGTCTAGTTTTCTTCCGCACACAGTGGGGAATAATTTGGCATTGGGTGTATTCTCCACAGTGGAGATTTAGCCTCCCTTTTTTTGGCTCCTACTGCTGAGTTTAGGTTATGTACCACTGGATGATTTTGGGAGGCCATCTTCCTGTGTTCTTAAGGGCATAGGCTTGGCTGGTCAGTTCTGGTCCCTCTTGCCTTCACATCCCCCACCCACTCTACCCATAGGAGCACCTTCTGACTTCCGACAGAAGCCAGGCTTCTGACACAAGCTTGGGAGTTTCTTCCCCTAGCTTTCTGCTTGGCTGGCCCATTCTCTTCTGGATCTCTTGAAAGAGACCTTCTCTGACCCCTGATTACAGAGGTCCCTCTTCTCTGCCCCCTTATCATATCCTAGCACCGGTGTTAGAGCCTGTCATCGGCCTATGTAATGTACTTTTGTTGTTTGGAGGTTGTTGGTGGTTCAGTGGTAGAATTCTCACCTTCCACCTGGGAGACCTGATTTCAATTCCCAGCCAATGCACATTATGTGCAATACCACCTGTCTGTCAGTGGAGGCTTGCCTGTTGCTATAATGCGGAACAGGTTTTAGCAGAGCTCCAGACTATAAGATGGACTAGGAAGAAAGGCCTGACCATCTACTTCTGAAAACCAGCCAGTGAATACCCTCTGGATCACAATGGTCCTGATCCACCACTGATCATGGGGATGGTGCAGGACTGGGCAGCGTTTAGTTCTGTTTGCACGAGTCACCATGGGGCCTGCTCAGTAGCCAACAACAACAACAACACTTTTTGTTTACTGTTTGTTGTCTGTCTCCTCTAGTAGATCCTCAGTTCAGTGAGGACAGGGATCTTGTCTGTCTTCACCCTGTATCACCAGGGCCAGTATACTTAGTATTAGGTATTCTTATTGACTGTGGAGTTAAGTTGGCGGCCAATAAGAAATGTAGGTCGTAGGTGAGCTCTTGAAGTTTCTCTTTTATTTTTGTCTTATGTTTCTCTCACTTGCTTTTGTCCTATAGAACTTTGTATTCATCTTTTTTTTTAAATATTTTATTGTGCTTTAGGTGAAGATTTACAGAGCCGATTAGTTTCCCGATCAATAATTTATATACAAATTGTTCCATGACATTGGTTTCAATCCCTGCAGTGTATCAGCACTCTCCCCATTACCACTCTGAGTTCCCCATTTCCATTCATCTGGTTTTCCTCCCTTCTCGTCTTTGCATTTGGGCAGATGTCACCCTTTTGGTCTCATATAAATGATTGTTCTAAGGAGTACCTTCCTCACGGGTATTAATGTTTATTTTATAGACCTGTCTATTATTTGAGTGAAAGGTTGCATCCCAGAGTGACTTTAGTTCCAAGTTAGAAGGGTATCTAAGGGCCATAGTCTCAGGGGTTCCTCTAGTCGCTATTGAACCAGTAAGTCTGGTCTTTTTTATGATGTATTCATCTCCCTTTAACTTCAGGGTTGTTAGGGAGCATTTTGGCAGAGGAGGTTGGGAGAGGGAAGGCTGGTCTTTGGAGATGTAAGCTGTCCTCATTTCGAGTACAACGCACACCTGGCTAGAACACTTGAATACTCTCTTTTGAGGAGCATTTAATTTGCACTCCCTCTTTTGTGATTGCTTCAGTGATTATATCAGGGTTTTTTTTTTACTCGTTTAACCAAAGATGGGTCGGTTTGACCTAGTTCCTTTAAACCCAAGCCTTCATGGAAACTCGGAAGTTTTTGTTCACTGCGTCCTCTTCCTTATACTGATAAAGTGCTCATGTGTTCAGAACAAAAGTAATAATATTGAAAAACAGTCTGTGAATATCTGTAACTGTTTTTAGCTATGACTAGGATAATTTTGGCTGTGACTAGTATTATGTGTGCATTTGTGGGAGCGAGTGTGTGTGTGTAGTATTCTAGGTTGTGTATTATTTTCCATAAAGAGCAAATATTTTCTATTTTTAAAGAATGCTCTTATTTCTTCTAGACATCATTCCTTTTTCATTCTAATAACGTGTTTTATAAGTGTTTAGAAATCATAAACTCAGTGCTGGACATTACCTCAGAGGTTGTCTTGTCCAGGCACCTCAGTTAGAAAACTCAGTTGTCTTAATAAGATGCTTTTCATTGATGGAGCATTTGGTAAGAACGTTGTTGTTGTTAGCTCCCATTGAGTTGGCCCCTGACTCATGGCAACCCATATGCAACAGAACCAGATGCTGCCTAGTCTCATGTCATCCCCATGACCGGTTGGAGATGGAACTGTTGTGATCCATATGGTTTTCACTGGCTGATTTTCGGAAGCAGATCTCTAGGCCTTTCTTCCTAGTTCATCTTAGTCTGGAAGCTCTGCTGAAACCTGTTCGGCATCATAGCAACATGCAAGCCTCCACTGACAGACGGGTAGTGACTGCACATGAGGTGAATTGGCTGGGAATTGAACATGGGTCTCCCACATGGTAGGAGAGAATTCTACCACTGAATAGCCACTGTGAAAGCTCAGTCAGGCTCTTTGCCTATAATTTTGATTGCTTATGAAGTGGCAATTTGAGCTAGTGTTTTTTTTTTTTTTCCTGGCTCAGATGAGATCAGTATGACCTCAAAACTGATAAAAAGGACAGCATTGTTCTTTCTTTTTTTTTTTTTTTGGTGAAATGTGTACAACAAAACATACACCCATTCAACAACTTTTATACACACAGTTCGTTGGCAGTGCTTACATACTTCACATTGTGTCACCATTCTCCCTGTCTCTGCCCATGTTGTTCCACCACCATTGACTTAGACTCTCTGCCCCTTAAAGTTCTTGTCTGTGTTTTAAAGTTACTGTTGTCCGTTTAATCTCTATAGATAATTCTTTTAAAGAGCACAATGTTCAAGGTGAATCTTCTTTATTAAATGAGTTAAATTGTTGTTTGGTTTAAAGATGACTTCATGGGATAGCTTCAGTTCAAGGCCTAAAAGTTGTTTCCAGGCAATAGATTGGGAGATTCCTCCAGTTTTAAAGTATCCAGTAAGCCTGGTTTCCAATAAGAATTTGAAGTTCTGTCCCACTTTTTTTTTCTCCTTTTGATCAAAATCCATCTATTGGGTCCTTGATTAAAATGTTCAGTAATGGTAGCCAGGCACCATCTATTTCTTCTGGTCTCAGGACAGCATTGTTCTTCAGCGTCAGGGATAAAGGTTCTTCCCCAGTGATGTTCTTGGGTAGGAAATGTGGTTTATTCTCACTTCCAGACCCTGTTGACTTGTACCCCAGACCAGGAAGAGAACAAGGTTAATGAGTTGGCTATTTTTAAAATGACCAACCAGTTTCTCTTCTAACTTCAATGTTGTCAATAATTTGGAGTGAGCCCTTGTTTGATAGTTTGAGAAACTTGGATTTTAATGCTGACGTACTACCACTAATTATTGGGTGACCTTGGGGAAATCTCCAAGTCTTGGGGTCTGTGTATGTAAAATGAGTGGCTTAGATCAGAACAATCTTTTACGATTCCTTCTAGCTCTCATATTATAGGCTTCCAGAATTCTGTTTAGTTACTTCGATGGTGTTTTAATTTTAGGTGGGCATTTTTCAACAGGCCATTATAAAGCTCCCTGTGTGTAAATTGAAATATGATTATTTCACTCTCTGTTTTATAAGGCATAAAAATGGGTGACGGTCCAAGGCTCAACAATTGGTCTGTATTCACCTGGAGCAACAGAGAAAGAAGGAGAGTTAGGAATAGGAGGAGGATATGGAATGTGTGGCTAATTGCCTCCAAGATCAACTGCCTCCTTTGCCATGAGACCAGAAGAACTGGATGGTGTCCAGCCACCATTACTGAACATTTTGATCAAAGATTCCATATGAGAATCCTGATCAAAAGGGGAAACATGTAGAACAGAATTTCAAATTCTCATTGACTTTATGACTTTCTGGAGCCATGGAGGGTGGATGAATCCCTGAAACTATTGCCCTGAGATAACCCTTAAAACTTACACCAAAAATATCCCCTGAAGTCATCTTAAAGAGAACAGTTGTTTAGCTTAACTAGTAAAAAAGGCCTGTCTTGAGCATTGTGCCCTTTTAAGAACTATTTATATGGGATTAAATAGACAACAGCAACTCGAAAGATTAAGAATCTTAGGGGGCAGTGAGCTTATGTTAATGAGGGAGGAACAACTCAGAATGGTTGCACAACTCGAAGAATGTCATCAATGTCACTAAATTGTATATGTAGAAACTATTGAATTAGTGTATGTTTTGCTGTGTATATTCTCAACAACAACAAAATAAATAAAATTCAGAAAAAAAAGACAGAATTCAGAAAAAAAGAAGAATGCATGTGGATTCTTAAGTCCAAGTTGAGAATATTATCAAATATTTATCAAATAGTTCACACAGCTGTTTAAAAAACTGGATGGCTATTCTCATTCCTCAGAATTATTAATAATACTGTCTTGTATATATATAGTACTTAACAGTTTAAAAGGTTCTTTCATATAACTTTTCTCATGAGATTTATATGGCAAGTATTATTCCTATTTTATAGATAAGAGAACGAACAGCAGCTCAGCAGTTATGGCCTATCCACTTCACACACAGATGACCTGTGATTAGAAAGAACCCAGGGATTTTGCCTCCTAATCCAGTGCTCTTTTCACTATTCCATTCTACCACCTCCTCCATTACTAAATTGGTAGGTATTTCTCTGTGGCCAACATTGGGCTTGTGTGTGTGTTGTTACATCAACTGTCATCGAGTCAGCTCCGACTCATGGCAACCTTACGTACAACAGAACAAAATGTTGCCTTTTTCTGCATCATCCTCATGATCACCAGCATGTGTGAGTCCATCATTGCAGCTGCTGTGCCAGTCTATCTCCCTTGTCCTCATTGGCCTACTACGTCACCAAACATGATTGATCCCTCCTGATGACGTGTCCAAAGCAAGCAAGTTGAACAGTGTCCTGTTGTGATCCATAGGGTTTTCTTTGGCCAATTTTCAGAGGTAGATCACCAGGCCTTTCTTCTTAGTCTGAGTTTGGAAGCTCCACTGAAACCTGTCCATCATGGGTGACCCCACTGGTATTTGAAATACTGATGGCATAGCTTCCAGCATCACATCAACATGCAGGCCAACACGGGTATGACAAACTGATAGATGAGTGGTGGGTGCATGTACGTAATATAAGTTAAATAAGATTAATTTCTTATTCATGAATGGCCAATTCCTTTCCAAGTTCTAATGTGGTGAAAGTTTTTCAGGAAGTTTATCCTTCACTTAAGAGAGCCAGGGGCAGAAATGATCAAGACATCAGAAGGTCCAGTTTTGAGCCTTAGTCCTGTCACTTTCAATCAGTGAGTGGTCAATGAAATTATCCAATCCACTTCTTCATTTGTAAACTGGGAATGTGTCTACCCCTCAGGATTGTAGTGAGGAACGAAAGACATGAATGGGTGCTGAAACTGTAAAGTGCATATTGGGACCAAAGGCCAAGCAGTCACATTCTGAAATATTTTTATCATCCATTGAGAAACTCTGCAAGAGAAAATCTGGTCTCTAGGTTTGGTGTTTCAGTAAGTAACCCATGGCAGCAAAATGTGTGCTTAAGGTGTGGTGGAGGTGTGTGCTTATCTCTGGGGTATGCTCGAGCTATTCTGTGAACACAGTGGGACTTAGTCCGTTGGCAACAGAGCTTTGACTTTTCTCCTGTGATCACCTGCTCTCAGGAATTGTGCATTGGGAAAGAACCTGGGACCTTCAGAAACTGGAAGTACTCTTGGGCAGTTCGTCTCTGGGCAGAATCAAGACCTGGGCAGTACCTTGTTTTCCAAATGGACCTAAGACAAATTGGGTATACAAAGTGAGTGGGTTTACTTTGGTAGCAACAGGTAATTGCCTAAAACTTGTAAGTAAGCGAGGTTATAGACTGACTCCCTGACAACTTTCCTGCCAGGTAACCTGTTACAATGAAAGCAAGTCTCAGACCAAATTCTGCTATCCACACACTTACTAGCAACAGACAAAAAAAAAAAAAAAGGTTCATCCATTCTGTGGGAAATCAAATTCTACATCTCAAATCATTGCAATCTGTTCCACTTCTCTGATACCAACTGAGTAAATCAGTACTTCTTCCTCTGACCCTAACCACCCAGAGCTAGGTCACACCTCAGAAGTCAAAGGGCATAGTCCTTCAGACTGCCAGGTAGGCTGAAGACCTCAGATGCCAGCTGCAAGCTTGGAGTCCTCATGATACCCTCACTTCTGACCTGCTGGCTACAGATTTGGGGTTTTCCCACTACCGTTTCAGGATACCAGCCATAAACGTGGGAGTCCACAGACCCCCCTCATTCCTGATCTGCTGGCCACAATTCTGGGGTTCCCTCTACTCCCTCTGGATACCAGCCATAAGCTCAGGGGTTTCCAGGCTATCCTCATCTCTGACCTGCTGGCCCCCACTACTCTCTTGGGTTTGATTATTTGCTAGAATGACTCACTGAACTGACAGAAAGCGCTGTACTTAGGATTACAGTTTTATCATAGCAAAAAGGATACAAACGAAGAGACACATAAGGCAAAGTCTGAGAGGGGTCCCAATGTGGAGCTTCCATATCCCAGGAAAGAATGTGCTACCCTCCTACACGCACCAATGTCTATCACCAACCAGGAATCACCAGTAGTATTCAAGATAAGTTGGGAGGTTCAGTGTCCATTACGTATGAGACGTCCATTACGTTGGGACCTCATTCCAAGTGCATGATTGATTGAGTTGCTGTTCTCTCCCCTGGGGTTGGGCTGATATCACTGTGGTGGTCTTTTTGGTCTGGCTAGCCCCCACTCAAGAGGCACCTCATTAGCAGAAACTCCCAGATGTGCTCTGGAGGCCTCATCAGAGACGCTTCAGTCGCTGGGGAAATTCGAAGGTCTTAAAGGTTATGTCTTAGGAACCAAGGACAAAGACCGAATTCTTTGGATAGAATTAATCTTAACCTCATACCCACTCTGTTCTGTAAACATAAAGGAGAGAGAGCTGGATGTTTGTTGAGCTTACGGAACAGAGTGTGTGAACGATTTTTTGCCTTTAGTTTGTTGCACCCAACTTATCTTGAATACTACTGTTGATTCCCTGAAAACCTGTTGATAAAGCAAAGCTAAGTTTATTGGATCTACTGCAGTAGGGGTAGAACACCACCTTGACAGTAGTTCTCAGAAGGATTAAGTCAAGGAAGGATATTTATAGGGCTCTAGGTGCCTGGCTTTGTGATTTTAAGGTGAGTCTTGCAAGACAGGGGAAACTGTTTGGGATTGGACAGTTTATGGCATAATAGCTTTGCGTTGGCAGGTGCATTGAGGGGAGGATCTGGACGCAAGGCTTGATGAGTGAGCTATTAGTCTTCATAGGCAAACTAGTTGGTTCACAGTTATCTTTGAGGAGATAACTAGTTATCTTGAGGAACAAGTATTTCCTGGAGCAAGTAGCTAAGTTATTTTTGCTTGATCTCAGTTTTGTTTAACATAGAGTCAGAAAACTATGGCTGATCCCAGAATTGATCACCACAAGGATAAGAAATCATGTTGGTTTTAATTCTCACCACAAATTTCATCATTGAGAACCCATTTTAACCACCCATTATGCTAATTAAACAAGCTAGTATTTACATCAGTGACAATCCATTTCCATATTTACTGTGCTAATTTAGCAAAGCCACTTGGATGTTGTTGGGAATAAAGATAATGGAAGTAGATTCTGGAGTATGGCCTTTCTCATAAATGTTAAATGGCCACCCTGGAATATGAATTGCTGACTGTCCATAAGTTGTAACTTGGACCAACCAATACATACATAATACTGCACTGTCTGTGCTGAAGTATTTTAAAGTGCCTGGGACCGAAAGATTATAGTGGCCAACTTCTGAATATAACTTAAGAAAACAGCATGAACTATGAAGGATTTGGGGCAAGAAGGGAGACCATTTTGAGCTGGGGAGTATCTTAAAATAGATGCAATGTTATGTGAAAAGTGGCTGAATAGTATGTGTGCTTCCATTTGTATTAAAAATCTGGAGGTCATATATATGTATTTGTAGTTTCATGGAAAGTTTCTGAAAAGATATATAAGATATTGTTAACAGTGGTCCCCTCTGTTGGGTGAAAATGGGAATAGGGAGGAGGGAGACCTTTACTTTCCAATTTATATTTGGAGAGGACATTTATTGTATCAGGAGAGAGGAGATTGTTTTAGTTTAGTTGTATTTTGTTTGTTTTTTGACTGCCTGGTATCTGCAATATCAGAACTGCCTTTTTGGGGTTGGTGTGGGTCTCGGAGGAGTCCCTTGGTGTTGCAAACAGTTAAGCGCTCAACCACTAACCAATAGGTTGGTGGTTTGAACCCACCCAGAGGCATCTCAGAAGAAAGGCCTGGCAATCTGCTTCCAAAAGGTCACAGCTTTGAAAACCATATGGAGCACGGCTCTACTCTGAATCATGTGGGGTCGCCATGAGTTGGAATTGACTCCATGGCAACTGGTTTGGTTTTGGTGGGTCTTGGTGAGAGGCAGGACCCACCTCTAGCTACAGAAGCTTCTGAGGCCAGATAATTACTCTTCCTGAATGCCAGCAGCCAGGTGTGATCTGTGACTCTGCCCACTGAAGCTACTGCCCAGGACTCTGAAGCTGGAGCTGATGATGCAGAGTAGCCTGGATAGTTTAGAATTCATTGGGTGAAGGAGGCAACTGGTGTCCAAGGCTGGCAACAAGGGACCTGGCTTTCCTATGACATGACCTTGGGAGAGGTTCCAGCACCCAGATTCCCTTGGCTCCTTCCCGAGTTTCTGAGCCTGGTTCCTGTAGATTCTGTGAGCTACCTGATACCTTATGAGAAATTCCTTTTCTGCTTAAATAGCCTGAGTTGGTTCTTGTTGTTTGTAGTATAATCAAGAACTCTGACGGCTGTGGGGCCGTGATGTTTCTTTCATAAATAGTACTTTTATAATACATATTTAAAAAAACTAGTTCACAAATAAATTACAGAGTATTATTTTAAACATTTGGACATTTATGATAACTTAGTTGAAGAACAAGAAATCCAGTGGGTGCTCAAGTTGGATTGACGTATGGTGAGCTCTTGATATGGGTGGAAAGTGTTGGGTGGAGGCGGCTGGGGTGGGGGTGGAATTGAAATCTACTCGCTATGATTTCTCAACTAGAATACCAAAGGGTTGCCTTGTAGAGTTCTTAATTAAGACAGAGAAATGATTTATAAACATGGTGAAAAAGAATGATTGTGTATTAGCAGGTATTCTCCAGGCCGATGAAGGGGAAAGAGTATAGACTTGTGTCAGACCTGGATTTGAGATCCAGCTCTTTAACTAACTAGTTGTGTAATTTGAGGCATCATACTTAACCTCTCTGAGACTTTCCAATGCACTTTATATCTATATTATATAAATATATATATTATGTAAAAAAATCCATTGCTGTCAAGTCGATTCCAACTCTCAGTGACCCTATAGGACAGAGTAGAACTGCCCCATAGAATTTCCAAGGCTGTAATCTTTACAGAAGCAGATTGCCACATCTTTCTCCCATGGATGTACTATATACAAATTATATATGTGTGTGTGTATACACACACAGACATATATAAAATATATTAATCTCACATTTTATAATTAATTAACTGCCTTTTAAAGGGGGAAAAGTTCTGTTTTCATTAGCCTTCTTACTCTTACGGTTAAGTGCGTCTGGGCGGCTCTGACGCATAGCGACCTTATGTATGACAGAACTAAACATTGCTCGGTCCTGTACCATCCTCACAATTGTTGCTAATTAAACCTCTGTGCTCTCTCCTAGCACCGAAACCTGATTACACCCCCTAGAAATAGCTAGTTTAAACTATTCCTGGTTTTAGTGTTCCTGGGGGTTGTCTCCATCTTGCTAACAGTGAGGAATTTGTAAAACTTATTCTCTCCCACCTCCCCTCCTCTTACTTATTTAAATTATTTTTATTTCCTCTTTGGCTACTTTATCATTTTAAATAATACTGTAAACTTCTATTTCTTGATTAATCAACTTCAGATATTATCTTTTTCTTATAATGTGTTAAATGAAAGTTTACAATTCAAGTTAGTTTCAATACAAAAATTTATACTTACATTGTTATGTGACCCTAGTTGCTCTCCCTATACTGTGACGGCACACCCCTTTCTACCCCGGATTTTCTGTGTCCATTCAACCAGCTCCTGACCCTCTCTGCCTTCTCATCTTGCCTCCGGGCAGGAGCTGCCCATTTAGTCTCATGTATCTACTTGAGCTAAGAAGCACTCTCTCCACGAGTATCATTTTATGTCCCATAGTCCAGTCTAATCTTTGTCTGAAGAGTTGGCTTTGGGAATGGTTTTAGTTTTGGGTTAACAGAGAATCTGGGGGCCATGTCTTCTGGAGCTCCTTCAGTCTCAGTCAAACCATTAAGTCTGGTCTTTTTAGTAGAATTTGAGTACTGCACCTCAGCTTTCTCCTGCTCTGTCAGGGACTCTCTGCTGTGTTCTCTTTTAGGGCAGTCATAGGTGGTAGCTGGGCACCATCTAATTCTTTTGGTCTCAGCCTGCTGGAGTCTCTGGTTTATGTGGCCCTTTCTGTCATTTGGGCTAATATTTTCCTTGTGTCTTTGGTGTTCTTCATTCTCCGTTGCTCCAGGTGGGCTGGGACCAATTGATGCATCTTAGATGGCAGCTTGCTAGCTTTTAAGACCCCAGATGCCACTCACCAAAATGGGATGCGGAACATTTTCTTAATAAACTTTGTTATGCCAGTTGGCCTAGATGTCCCCTGAAACCATGGTCCCCAGACCCCTGCCCCTGCTACTCTGTCCCTCGAAGTGTTTGGTTGTATTCAGGAAACCTCTTAGCTTTTTGTGTAGTCCGGTTGTGCTGATTTCCCCTGTAGTGTATGTTGTCCTTCCCTTCACCTAAGATAATTCTTGTCCACTATCTAGTTAGTGAATACCCCTCTCCCTCCTTCCACACCCTCATAACCATCCAAGAATGTTTTCTTCTGTGTTCACACCTTTTCTTGAGTTCTTATAATAGCGGTCTTGTACAATATTTGTCCTTTTGCAACTGACTAAATTCACTCAGCATAATGCCTTCCAGATTCCTCCACATTATAAGACGTTTCACAGATTCATCGTTGTTCTTTATCATGGGTAGTATTCCACTGTGTGAATATACCATAATTTGTTTATCCATTTGTCTGTTGATGGGCACCTAGGTTGTTTCCATCTTTTTGCTATCGTAAACAGTGCTCCAATGAACATGAGTGTGCATATATCTATTCATGTGACGGCTCTTATTTCTCTAGGATATATTCCAAGGAGTGGGATTGCTGGATTGTATGGTACTTCTGATTTTTTAAGGAAGTGCCAAATCGATTTCCAAAGTGGTTGTACCATTTTACATTCCCACCAACAGTGTATAAGTGTTCCACTGTATCCACAACCTCTCCAACATTTATCACTTAGTGTTTTTTGGATTAATGCTAGCCTTGCTCGGGTGATATGGTATCTCATTGTAGTTTTGATTTGCATTTCTCTAATGGCTAATGATCGTGAGCATTTCCTCATGTGTCTGTTAGCCACCTGAATGTCTTCTTTGGTGAAGTGCCTGTTCATATCCTTTGCCCATTTTTAAATTGGGTTATTTGTCTTTTTGTTGCTGAGGTTTTGCAGTATCTTGTAGATTTTAGAGATTAGACGCTGATCGGATTTGTCATAGCTAAAAACTTTTTCCCAGTCCGTAGGTTGTCTTTTGACTCTTTTGGTGAAGTCTTTTGATGAGCGTAAGTGTTTGATTTTTAGGAGCTCCCGCTTATCTAGTTTCTCTTCTGGTGTTTGTGCATTGTTACTTATGGTTTGTATTCTGCTTATGCCATGTATTAGGGCTTCCAGCGTTGTCCCTATTTTTTTCTTCCACTATCTTTATGGTTTTAGATTTTATATTTAAGTCTTTGATCCATTTTGAGTTAGTTTTTTGTGCATAGTGTGAGGTATGGGTCTTGTTTCAGTTTTTTGCAGATGGATATCCAGTTATGCCAGCATCATTTGTTAAAGAGACTGTATTTTCCCCAATTAATGGACTTTGGGCCTTTGCTCATAGATGGATAAATTTACTTCTGGATTCCCAATTCTGTTCCATTGGTCTGTGTACCTGTTGTACCAGTACCAGCCTGTTTTGACTACCGTGGCAGTATAATAGGTTCTAAAATCAGGTAGTGTGAGGCCTCCCACTTTGTTCTTCTTGTTCAGTAATGCTTTACTTATCTGGGGCCTCTTCCCTTTCCAAGTGAAGTTGGTGATTTGTTTCTCCATATTATTAAAAAAATGCCGTTGGAATTTGGTTCAGGATTGCATTGTATCTGTAGATCACTTTGGGTAGAATTGACATTTTCACAGTGTTGAGTCTTCCTATCCATGAGCAAGGTAGTTTTTCCACTTATGCAGGTCTGTTTTGGTTTCTTGCAGTAGTGTCTTGTAGTTTTCATTGTATAGGTCTTTTACGTTTCTAGTTAGATTTATTCCTAAGTATTTTATCTTCTTGGGGGCTGTTGTAAATGGTACTGATTTGATGATTTCCTCTTGGAAGTTCTCTTTGTTGGTGTAAAGGAATCCAACTGATTTTTGTATGTTTATCCTGACAAATTTGCTGAAATTTTCTATTAGTTCCAGTAGTTTCCTTGTGGATTCTTTGGTGTTTTCCTGTGTGTAAGATCATATCATCTGCAAATAGAGATACTTTTACTTCTTCCTTACCAATCTGGATGCCCTTTATTTCTTTTTCTAGCCTAATTGCTCTGGCTAGGACCTCCAGCCCAATGTTGAATAAGAGTGGCGCTAAAGGGCATCCTCGTCTGGTTCCCATTCTCAAGGGGAATGCTTTCAGACTGTCTCCATTTAGGATGATGTTGGCTGTTGGCTTTGTATAAATGCCCTTAAACTATGTTGAGGAATTTCCCTTCTATTCCTATTTTGTTGAGAGCTTTTATCATGAATGCGTTGGACTTTGTCAAATGCCTTTTCTGCATCAATTGATAAGATCATGTGGTTCTTGTCTTTTGTTTTATTTATGTGATGGATTACATTGATTGTTTTTCTATGTTGAACCATCCCTGCATACCTGGTATAAATCCCACTTGATCATGGCGAATTATTTTTTTCGGTATACTGTTGAATTCTGTTGGCTAGAATTATGTTGAGGATTTTTACGTCTATGTTCATGAGGGATATTGGTCTGTAATTTTCTTTTTTGTGGTGTCTTTACCTGGTTTTGGTATCAGGGTTATGCTGGCTTCATAGAATGAGTTTGGGAGTATTCCATTCTTTTCTATGCTCTGAAATACCTTTAGTAGTAGTGGCGTTAACTCTTCTCTGAAAGTTTGGTAGAATTTTCCAGTGAAACCGTCAGGGCTAGTGATTTTTCTTGTCGGGAGTTTTCAAATTACCTTTTCAACCTCTTCTTTTGTTATAGGTTTATTTAGTTGTTCTACCTCTGTTTGTGTTAGTTTAGGTAGGTAGTGAGTTTCTAGAAATTTGTCCATTTTCCTCTAAGTTTTCAAATTTGTTAGAGTACAGTTTTTCATAGTATTCTGTTATGATTCTTTTAATTTCAGTTGGGTCTCTTATGATATTGTCCATCTCATTTCTTATTCAGGTTATTTGCTTCCTCTCCTGTTTTTCTTTCATCAGTTTGGCCAATGGTTTATCAATTTTGTTGATCTTTTCAAAGAACCAGCTTTTGGTCTTGTTAACTCTTTCAAGTGTTTTTCTATTCTCTATTTCATTTAATTTTGATTCTTATTATTTCCTTTCTTCTGGTGCCTGAGGGCTCCTTTTGCTGCTCTCTTTCTGCTTGTTTGAGTTGTGGAGTTAGTGTTTTGATTTTGGCCCTTTTTTCTTTTTGGATGTGTGCATTTATTGCTTTAAACTGCCCTCTGAGCACTGCATTTGCTGTGTCCCAAAGGTTCTGGTAGGATGTATTTTCATTCCCATTTGATTCTATGAATTTCTTTATTCCATCCTTAATTTCTTCTATAACTCAGTAATTTTTTTTTTTAAAAATATTTTGTTGTACTTCAGGTGAAGGCTTACAGAACAAATACTTTCTCATGAAACAGTAGTACACATGTTGTTTTATGACATTGGTTAACGAGTATAACTCAGGAATTTTTGAGCAGGGTGTTCAGTTTCCATGTGTTTAATTTTTTTTCCTTGTTTTTTTTTTGTTATTGGTTTCTACTTTTATGGGTTTATGGTCAGAAAAGATGCTTTGTAATATTTTGATGCTTTGGATTCTGTTAAGACTTGCTTTATGGCCTAATATGTGGTCTATTCTGGAGAATGTTCCATGTGCATTAGAAAAGAAAGTATACTTGGCTGCTGTTGGGTGGAGTGTTCCGTATATGTCTACGGGATCAAGCTTGTTGATTGTGCCATTTAGATCTTCCATGTCTTTACTGAACTTCTTTCTGGATGTTCTTTCCTTCACCGAAAGTGGTTATGTTGAAGTTGCCTACTATTATTGTGGAGCTGTGTCTCTCTCTCTTTAATGCTGTTAGAGTTTATTTTATGTATCTTGGAACCCTGTCATTGGGTGCATAAATATTTATTACAGTTATATCCTCCTGGTGTATTGACCCTTTCATCATTATATAGTGTCCTTCCTTATCCTTTGTGGTGGATTTTACTTTAAAGTCTATTTTGTCAGAGATTAACATTGCCACCTCAGCTCTTTTTTGAGTGTTGTTTGCTTGATATGTATTTTTCCATCCTTTGAGTTTTAGTTTGTTTATGTCTTTAAGTCGAAGGTGTGTCTCCTGTAGGCAGCATATAGACGGATCGTGTTTTTTAATCCATTTTGCCACTCTGTGTCTCTTTATTGGTGCATTTATTCCATTTACATTCAGTGTAATTATTGATAGGTATGAGTTTAGTGCTGTCAATTTGATATATCTTTTTGTGTGTGTGTTGTTGACAGTTTCTTTGTTCCACTTTATTTTCTGTGCTGAGTCGTTTTTCTTTATGTATTCTCTTTTCATCTTTTTCATTGTTGTTGATTGTGTATTTGCTGAGTCTTTATGTTTTTCTTGTTTTTCATTTTGACGTGTAGGATTGTTAGTTTCCTTTGTGGTTACCTTAATATTTACCTGTATTTTTCTAAGTTTAAACCACTCTTTTATTTCTTTATATCACCTTGACTTCCTCTCCATATGAAAGGTTTATGACTTTTTGTTGGTTTGTTTTCTTTTCTTTTTTAATTGTACTTCAGGTGAAGGTTTACAGAACAAATAGTTTCTCATGAAACAGTAGTACACATATTGTTTTATGACATTGGTTAATAACCCCACAACATGTCAACCCTCTCCCTTCTCGACCTTTTTTTTTGGTGAAAATATACATAGCCAAAGATACACCATTTCAAAAATTTCTACATGCACAGTTCAGTGACATCAACTATGCTCTTCCAATTGTGCTGCTATTCTCATTTTAGATGAAGGTTTACAGAACAAAATAGTTTCTCATTAAACAGTTAGTACACATGTTGCCCTATGACAATGGTTAACAACCTCACAACACATCAACACTATCCTTACTCAACCTTGGGTTCCCTATCACCAGCTTTCCTTTCCCCTTCTGCCTTCTAGTCCTTGTCCCTGGACTGCTGTGCCTTTTTAGTCCCATTTGGTTTTATGGGGCTGTCCACTCCCTGGCTAAATGTTGAACCTCGGAAGTGACTTCACCACTGAGCTAAAAGGGTGTCTGGGGGCCATATTCTCGGGGTTTCTCCAGTCTCCTTTAGGCCAGTAAATCTGGTCTTTTTTGTGTGAGTTAGAATTCTGTTCTACATCCTTCTTCTGCTCTGTCCAGAACCTTCTGTTGTGATCCCGGTCAGAGCAGTCAGTGGTGGTAGCTGGGCACCATCTAGCTGTACTAGACTCAGTCTGGTGGAGGCCTTGGTAGCTGTGGTCCATTAGTCCTCCGGACTAATCTTTTCCTTGTATCCTGTTCTCTTCACACTCCCTTGCTTCCAAAGGGGTGAGACCAGTGGAGTATCTTAGATGGCCGCTCACAGGCTTTTAAGACCCCAAATGCTACTCACCGAGGGAGAATGTAGAACATCGTCTTTATAAACTGTGTTATGCCAATTGAGCTAGATGTTCCCCGAGACCATGGTCCCAGCAGCCCTCCACCTAGCAATTCAGTCCCTCAGGGAGTTTGGATGTGTCTATGGAGCTTCCATGACCTTTCCTTGTACAAGTTGTGCTGGTTTCCCCAGTACTGTGTACTGTCTCACCCTTCACACAAGATACCACTTATCTATTGCCTATTTAGTATTTCCCCCTCACCCCTCCCATCCCTGGTAACCAACAAAGATTGTTACTTTTTGTGTGTGAACTTTTTCATGGGTTTTTACAATAGAGGTCTCATACAATATTTGTCCTTTTGTGATTGACTTATTTCACTCAGCATAATGTCCTCCAGTTTCATCCATGTTATGAGATGCTTTACAGATTCATCATTGTTCTTTCTCGTTGCATAGTACTCCGTTGTGTGTATGTACCATAGTTTGTTTATCCATTCGTCTGTTGATGGGCATCTAGGTTGTTTCCATCGTTTTGCTATTGTGAACAATGCTGCCATGAATATAGGTGTGCATATGTCTATTCGAGTGACGACTCTTATTTCTCTAGGATATATTCCTAGGAGTGGGATTGCTGGAACGTATGGTATGTCTATTTCTAGCTTTCTAAGGAAGCGCCATATCATTTTCTAAAATGGTTGTATCATTTTGCATTCCCACCAGCAGTGCATAAGAGTTCCGATCTCCCCGCAGCCCTTCCAACATTTGTTATTTCCAGTGTTTTCGATTCGTGCCAGTAATGCCGGGGTGAGATAGTACTCATTGTGGTTTTAATTTGCATTTCTCTAATGGCTAGTGATCGCGAGCATTTCCTCATGTGTCTGTTGGCCGCTTGAATGTCTTCTTTGGTGAAGAGTCTGTTCATTTCCTTTGCCCATTTTTTAATAGGATTATTTGTCTTTTTGTTGTAGAGGTGTTGGATTTTCTTGTAGATTATGGAGATTAGACCTTTGTCTGACTTGGACTGTCCAAATTTTTTTTCCCAGTCTGTAGGTTCTCTTTTTACTCTTTTGGTGAAGTCTTTTGAAGAGCATAGGTGTTTGATTTTTAGAAGACCCCAGTTATCTAGCTTATCTTCTGGGGTTTGTGTGTTGGTGGTTATAGTTTGTATCCTGTTAATGCTGTGTATTAAGGCCTGTAGCATTGGTCCTATTTTTTCTTCTATGAACTTTATAATTTTTGGCTTTGTATTGAGGTCTTTGATCCATTTTGAATTAGTTTTTGTATATGGTGTGAGTTATAGGTCCTGTTTCATTTTTTTGCAGATGGCTATCCAGTTTTGCCAGCAGCATTTGTTAAAAAGACTGTCTTTTCCCCATTTGATGGACTTTGGGCCCTTGTTGAAGATCAGGTGACCGTAGCTGGGTGGATTTACATCTGGGTTGTCAATTCTGTTCCATTGGTCAGTGTATCAGTCATTGTACCAGTACCAGGCTGTTTTGACTACTGTAGCCGTATAGTAGGTTCTGAGGTATGACTACATTTTTTAATTCCTCTTTTTTTTGTTTTAATGTTGTCCTCTTTTACATATTGATGTCTCTGTTTCCCTCTTTTCAGTGTTTTAGCTTTGATTTATTTTTGTGACTTCCCTGTCTGGGTTTATATCTGGTTGCTCTATCCTGTGTTCTAGTCTTGGGTTGTTATCTGATGTTATTGATTTTCTAACCGGAGGACTCCCTTTAGTATTTCTTGTCATTTTAGTTTGGTTTCTGCAAAGTCCTTCAACTTCTGTTTATCTGGAAATGCCCTAATTTCACTGTCATATTTGAGAGACAGTTTAGCTGGATATGTAATTCTTGGCTGGCAATTTTTTTCCTTCAAGGCTTTATATATGTCATCCCATTGCCTTCTTGGTTTCAGATGAGTAGTCCAAGCTTAGTCTTATTTACTCTCCTTTGTAGATGACTTTTCGTTTATCCCTAGCTGCTCTTAAAATTCTCTCTTTATCTTTGGTTTTGGCAAGTTTGATTATGATACGTTTTGGTGACTTTCTTTTAGGATCTACCTTTTGTAGGGTTCAGTGAGCATCTTGGATAGATATCTTGTCATCTTTCATGATATCAGGGAAGTTTTCTGCTAACAAATCTTCAGCAATTCTTTCTGGATTTTCTGTTATTCCCCCTGTGTTCTGGTACTCCAGTCACTCGTAGGTTATTCCTCTTGGTAGAGTCCCACGTAATTCTTAGAATTTCTTCATTTTTTATAAATTCTTTTATCTGATTTTTCCTCAAATAAGTTGGTGTTAAGTGCTTTATCTTCAGTCTCACTCATTCTGACTTCCATTGCCTCAGTTCTGCTCCTATGACTTTCCGTTGGGTTTTCTAATTCTGAAATTTTATTATTAATCTTCTGGGTTTCTGTTTGTTGTCTCTATGGATTCTTGCAGCCTGTTGAATTTGTCATTGCGCTCTTCTATAATCTCCTTAAGTTCCTCTGTTGCTTTGTCTGTGTGTTCCTTGGCTTGTTCTGCATTTTGCATGATCTCCTTCCTGATTTCTTGAAGAGTTCTGTATATTAATCTTTTGTATTTTACCTTCCGTAATTCCAAGAAGTTCTCTTCCTCCGGAAAATTTCATGAGTCTTTGTTTTGGGAGCTTGCTGAAGCCATCATGGTCTGCCTCTTTATGTGATTTGATATTGACTCTTGTCTCCAAACCATCCATAAGTTATTATATTTATTTATTTTGTGTTTGCTTACTGTGTCCTAGCTTCTTGTTTCATTTTATTTTGATATGCCAAAATAGGCTGCTCATGTGAGTTAGTTTGATTATTGGTGCCTTTGAAGTGCTAACGTCCTGTTACCAGGTGGTTAGATCTGTTACTAAGTATGTAAGCCCAGGAGTCTGTTTACTTTTCTTGTACGGATTCAGCTCAGGTGTCCAGGTAATCAGTCACCAAGTGTGTGGTGCAGGCTCTCACCTACAGTCCTAGAGAGGCAGGGGTTATTGGTGTTGGCACAGGTGTCTGGCTGCAGTAGGGGGTCACGTACTGAGCAAGGCAGGGGGCTGATGGCTGTCCCTGGGTGTCTGGGAGGAAAGCATGTCCCTCTTCCCGAGTACATAGGTGGGTAGGTTTTGCGGCTTGACTCTGGGCACCCAGTGTTGTTGGCTCTAAGGACTGGGAGGCACCACTTATTCTTGGACCCCTGTCACAGTTTGCTAGGTGGCGTGGGTGGAACCACCAGTCCTCAGGCCCCTGATGTGGTTTGGTGAGGACCCGGCTTAATGGGCAGAGCAGTGTCAAATGTCATGAACTTACTACTTCACCATATAGCTGATAAAGTTGAAGTTAGGCTTCAGGTATTGTCATGGATTGAATAGTGTGTCCCCAAAAATGTGTGTAGCACCTTGGCTAGGTCATGATTCCCAGTATTGTATGATTGTGTTACCTGATGTGATCTCCTCATGTGTTGTAAATTCTATCACTGTGATGAGGTTATACTGATGAGGTTGACAAGATTAGTGTCTTAATGCAATCTCTTTTGAGATATAAAAGAGAGAGGCGAGCAGAGATACATGGGAACCTCATACCACCAAGAAAGCAGTGCTGGGAGCAGAGCGCGTCCTTTGGACCTGAGGTTCCTGCGCAGAGAAGCTCCCAGACCAAAGGAAGACTGATGACATGGACCTTCCTACAGAGCCAACAGAGAAAGCGTTCCCCTGGAGCTGACACCCTGAATTTGGACTTGTAGCCTACTGAACTGTGAAAACAATAAATTTCTCTCCGTTAAAACCATCCACTTGTGGTATTTCTGTTAAAGCAGCACTAATGACTGAGACAGGTATATACCCTGTTGTACTGTGATAATGAGGGCCTACACTGTTGAAATTGGCCCACACAGGTCTATGCAGGAGTGAAAGGCATTCAAAGTCTGTGGACCCCTTATGCCTATGCCTAGGCAAAGGAACTGTGCCTACCCTGAGTTCCTGGCTTAGGGAAGCTGGCAGATTATTTTTTCCTGTTTGTTAATTTGTTCCCTCTCCAAGGGCGGAAGAATGGCTCAGGGCGTGTGAAGGATCCTACTTCTAGCCCAGAGGACTAGGCAATCACTGAAGCCGGCCAGGGACCTGGTGCAGATCTGGGAGGGGGCAGGTAAATGGGAGAGAGGTTTTTCCCAAAAGGGGTGTTTTTTGATCCACATGATAGGTCAGACACATGTACTTATCTTTTGCTGATTGAGCGCTGCTTTTCACTGGTTCTGGAGGCCCAAGTAGACTCTGCTGCTCGTTCTCTCTCAAAGTGGAAAACGCCTCCCGAGTGCCACTGCTTGCCTCACTGTGCACACCAGCCAGTCTGGCCTGAAGGGTGCTGGCTCCGGCCGAGTCAGGTCTGGCAACTCCTTGGTGCTTCTGAACTGTCTCTCCCTCCCCCTGCCACTCAGTCCAATTCCTCATCTTTGCCTTTGATTGTCAGGGCTCCTAGATTGTCATATATAATTGATTCACTTGTTTTTTTGGCTGTTTGTTTTAAGAGGGACCACAGGAAGCGTCTGACTACCCGCCATCTTGGCTCCACCTCTTGGAATATTATCTTTTGTCTCTCCATTTTAATAAGATGAAGAAATTCGCACTTAACTCTGCTTCCTTCCCCCTTCCACCTCCCAGTTTTTGATAGTAGTACTGTTATTTTATATTGCCAGTGTTTTAACATTTAGATTTTGTTCTTAAGTTGTATTTTATGATTCAAACCATTTCTATAAATTGTTTCCAAAATAATTAAAACCAGATAATGGCATTTATAATATTTTTATTATGGAAATGTTATTGTAATAGGATGTTAAAATTGAATTCTTTGTTTCCAGATTCTCCTGAGGCTTCAGTACAATAGATACTAGCTATTCCCACATTCCAGTGTGTGTTAGACTATCTCAGAAAGACTTGCAGAGCTGGTGGGTGAAAACCAGTTTTGCAACCCTTAGCTAATGGCCATCCCCCAGCCTATAAAAAGATTAGGCATTAAAGAGGCAAATATTTGGAGAAAGTTACCGAATTGCTGTGGCATTCTGTATTCCAACCTCCATGGGGAGTAGAGGGGTTGCTTAACAATAAGCCCTTGGAGAACTTGGTGCTCAAAGAGAAGCATTTGAAGAACTTAGTGGCTGATGACCACACTGGACTGGTATCAGCACAGGCCTGAGGAATCTAAAGGCCTAGTTGGAGTATCTTGTGGTCTCAGAGTTGAGATTGCAGTTGGAAAGTAACTGTGCTTTCACAGACTGAGTCTATGATGTATACTTTCAGCTGACCAGATTGGCCCCTACAAGAAAGAGTGAACCTGGAGTCAGCTTAGATCCTACCCATGAGGACCCCTAGAGGAGAAACGAGGCCACAGCAGAAAGAGACTGGGGCTGCATTGTTGGGCAGTCAGTTAAGGGAACTTCAGGCTCAGTAATAAAATATTTCAGAGGAACTAATGAGAGTCCCATTTAGGAGAAAGTCCACTGTAAACACTTGCCATGACTGGACAGTATCAGTCAAGTGAAACTCTCCCTGCCCATTGCCTTATCTACCAACAAGGTGGAAGCCTCCCCTCTCCTTCCTATCCAAGGAGGCAGAACTGTGGAGGGTAGGCTTCAAGAGAAGTAGACAAGGAAATAGGGAAATAGAGAAGATTAGGGTCACTCCCTTGCCGTTGCATCTACAAGTTTGCTCCCTGAAACAAGCTTGATCCAAAGGAGAGCAGCTTAAGTTTAAATGAAGTTTTGAGTTTTGCCTAGGACACACATTTGGATATTCTAATTACTGAAATGAGACTTTTTGTGACTGGAGGATTTTTTTGTATCTGATATTGACCAGAGAAGTCTTGAGCCCTGTTCCAGATTTCATCTTAGGAGTTGGGAAGAAATAGCTCTACAAAGTGGGCTTGAACAACACTAGGAAAAAGCACTGAGTGGTTTTCTGTTGGAGCCCGTGAGTCCTACTTTTTCAAGGGACCAGCTCCGTCATTTACTGCAGAACCAGGAAGAATGGTTGGATCTAGAAAGAAGGAAGTGTAATCCCATGTCACTCAAAGAAGGACTGTTTCCAGCAGCCAAGTCAAATGTATTACAGTGTTGTTGCTTGTTCTCTATCGTTGTCTCAGTTTCAAGCAACTTTTAGTTTGCTTCATGTTTGGACCATGACTTTGATATATAGGCTTGTATTTTTCCTGGGGTTCCTAAATGACTCTTTTTCTTGTTGACAAAAAAGCACATGCCTTTACCTAATCGTGAAAGTCATCTAGCGTCTTTTTTTAATATAGCTTTATTAAGATATAGTTTATATACCATAAAATTCACCCATTTGAAGTGTACAATTCAATGTTTTTTAGTTTGTTCACAGGGTGTGCAAGCATCACTGTCATCAGTTGTAGAACATTTTCATCACACCAGAAAGAAACTCTGTACCCATTAGAAGTCACTCCCCATTTCCCCCAGTGCTCCCAGCCCTAGGTAACCACTAAAGTACTTTCTCTGTAGATTTGCCTGTTCTGGACATTTTATATAAGTGGAATCATACAATATGTGGCATTTTGGAACTGACTTCTTACATTTAGCGTAGTATTTTCAAAGTTAGTGTATCAGTACTTTTTCTTCTTTTTATGGGTAAATAATATTCCATTGTATGGATATACCACATTTTATTTATCCGTTCATCAGTTGATGGGCATTGAGATTGTTTCCACTTTTTGGCTATTATGAATAGTGCTGTTATGAACATTTCTGTACAAGTTTTTGTGTGGATATATGTTTTTATTTCTCTTGGATATATACCTAGGAGTGAGATTACTAGATCATATGGTAACTCTATGCTTAACATTTTGAGGAACATTTGATAAATTTGTTTTCCAAAGTGTAATAGATTTGGTGCTTCCTTAAAAAGTTAGAAATAAGATCTAGCAATCCTGCTTCTTGGAATATATCGTAGAGAAATAAGAGCCGTCACACGAATAGATATATGCACACCCATGTTCTTTGCAGCGCTGTTCATGATAGCAAAAAGATGGGAACAACCTAGGTGCCCATCAACGGATGAATTCATAAACAAATTATGGTATAGTCACACAATGGAATACTATGCAATGATAAAGAACAATGATGAATTCGTGAAACATAACATGGAGGAATCTGGAAGGCATTATGCTGAGTGAATTTAGTCAGTTGCAGAAGGACAAATATTGTATAAGACCACTATTGTAAGAACTCAAGAAAAGGTTTAAACACAGAAGAAAACATTCTTTGATGGTTACCAGGGTGGGGAGGGAGGGAGAGTGATATTCACTAACTAGATAGCGGACAAGAATTATCTTAGGTGAAGGGAAGGACAGCACACAGTACAGGGGAAGTCAGCACAGCTGGTCTGAACCAAAGTTAAGAGGTTTCCTGAATACAACCAAATACTTCGAGGGACAGAGTAGTAGGGGCAGGGATCTGGGGACCGTGGTTTCAGGGGACATCTAGGTCAATTGGCATAACAAAGTTTATTAAGAAAAAGTTCTGCATCCCACTTTGGTGAGTGGCGTATCGGGTCTTAAAAGCTAGCAAGCAGCCATCTAAGATGCATCAATTGGTCCCAACCTGCCTGGAGTAAAGGAGAATGAAGAACACCATGGACACAAGGAAGGTATTAAGAGACAGAAAGGGCCACATAAACCACAGACTTCATCAACTTGAGACCAGAAGAACTAGATGGTGCCTGGCTATCACCAATGACTGCTCTGAAAGGGAACACAACAGAGAGTCCCTGACAGAGTGAGAGAAAAGTTGGGTACAGAACCCAAATTCTAGTAAAAAGACCAGACTTGGTGGTGTGTTTGAGACTGGAGGGATTCCAGAAGACCTGGCCTCCAGACTCTCTGTTAGCCCCAAACTGAAACCATTCCCGAGGCCAAGTCTTCAAACAAAGATTAGACTGGACTATGGGACATAAAATAATACTTGTGAAGAGTGTGTGCTTCTTAGCTCGAGTAGATGCATGAGACTAAATGGGAAGCTCCTGTCCAGAGGCAAGATGGGAGGGCAGAGAGGGTCAGGAGCTGGTTGAATGGACATGGAGAATCCAGGGCGCAAAGGAGGAGTGTGCTATCACAGTATAGGGAGAGCAGTTAGGGTCACGTAACAATGTATGTATAAATTTTTGTATGAGAAACTAACTTGAATTGTAAACTTTCACTTAAAGCACAACAATTAAAAAAAAATTGTTTTCCAAAGTGTCTGTACCGGTTTATGTTCCCACCAGCAGTGCACAAGGGTTCCTGTTTCTCCATATTCTTGCCAACACTTGTTATTGTCTGTCTTCTTTGAAGTGGTATCTCATTGTAGTTTTGATTTGCATTTCCCTGATGGCTAATCATGTTGAGTTTATTCATATGCTTATCAGCCATTTGTATATTTTCTTTGGAGAAATGTTTATTCAGATCATTTGCCTTTTTAAAATTGATTATTTGTTATTTTTAATTACAATTCCTTATTGGATATATAGTTTGCAGATATTTTTTTCCCATTCTATGAGTTGTCTTTTCACTTTCTTGATGGTGTGTTTTGAAGCACAAAAGTTTTTAATTTTGATGAAGTCCAGTTTATCTATTTTTTCTTTTATCACTTGTGCTTTTGGTGTCATATCTAAGAAGGCTTTGCCTAACCCAATGGCACAGAGATTTGCTATATTTTCTCCTAAGAGTTTTATAGTTTTAACTCTTACATTTACGTCCATGATCCATTTTGAGTTAATTTTTGTATATGTTGTGAGAAAGGGGTCCAGTTTCACTCTTTTGCATGTAGATATCCAGTTGTCCCAGCATAATTTGTTGAAGAGACTGTTCTTTCCCCATTGAATAGTTTTGGCACCTTTGTTGAAAATCGATTGATTATAAATGTGTGGCCTTATTTATCTAACTTCTTTTCTTCTCTAGAAGAAATCATACTCTTTCTGCTAGTTGTTCTACCTCCTCCTTTTCTCTCTAAGCTCTCTGGTTTCTTGTTTTACTTTGGACTTAAAATATTTTCTAGGCCTGCTCTACAGATGTCCTCCTAGTATTTTCTTTTCTTTGTATTCTTGGATTGAAGCCATTGTTTCTTAGATCTCATGCATTCTTCTTCCTTGAATTCCTTTTTCATTTTGCCAGAGAACATTCTCAAATAATAGTTTTCAGAAAGAATGTGAGTTAAGGGAACCCTCTTAGGGTTTGAATATTTTGATATGTCTTTGTCTTGCCTTCACACTTGAATGATGGCTAGGCTGGATATAGAATTCTGGTTTCAAAATAATTTTCCTTTTGCAATTTGAAGGCATTGCTTGATTGCTTTTGTCATCCTGTGTTACCTGTGAGAAGCTTGAGTAGGCATCGTCTTTTTTTCTTTCTGGAAACTTTTAGGATCTTCTCTTTACCTTAGTGCTGATAAAGTTTAAATTTCAAAAAAATAAAAGTATGACTCTCAGGTGAATGTAAAACGAACATGTGTCATTAATGATGGAAAATTGGTTCAAAGAGCTTTTGAGAAGCTAATAATAGGTTATGTTATGAGAAGATTGTTGGGATCAATGCAAAACTGGTTAATGTCCATCTGGGCTATAAACCATAACTTTTGAAGTTTCCTATTCCAACAGCTTAAACTCTGCTCCTACAAAATTGTAAAATAGCTGAGTAAATTTAAAAAAAAAAAAAAAATAGAACAGCCAGTAATCTCTTTTGCCTATTTCTAATTTGCAGGTAATTTTTCTGATGGTCCTCTGCAATTACATGAGGTCTATGTGTGGGCCTTTTTTCTTTCATCTTCTTGAGTACTCAATGAGGTCTTTTTGTTTCCTTCTCTCCATTTGCTCTGCTCTTTGTAGAATATCTAGTAATCAGATGTTGGACTTCTTGGATTGAACTTCTTTGTTTCTTAACTTCTCAAGGTCTCACATTTTCTATTTCTATGTCTTTTTAAAACAAATTTTATTGTGCTTTAGGTGAAAGTTTACAGTACAAATTAGCTTCTCATTCAAAAACGTATGCACAAATTGTTTTGTGACATTGGTTGCAGTCCCCCCATTATGTCAGCACTGTCCACCACAGTTTCCCCATCTCCATTTGTCCAGTTTTCAGTGTCCCTTCCTGCCTTCTCATCTTTGCTTTTGGGAAGATATTGCCCATTTGGTCTGGAATCCTTGATTGAACTAAGAAGCACGTTCCTCATGTGTTGTTTTATGGGCCTGTCTACTCTTTGGCTGAAAGTGGGACTCTGAGAGTGGCTTCAGTTCTGAGTTAGCAGGGTGTATTTCTGTATCTTTTTGATTTATGTTCTGGGTATTCTTATGTTTTTCTCCTGCTAGTCTATCGAGGTATTTATTTTGACAATCATACTTTTTAGTGTTCAGAAACTCTTTTATGATCTCTGATTTATCCTTTTTTTTAGCAACTGTTTTTGCTTTATAGATGCCATTTTTTTTGTTTTTTTTTGCGATCTCTTGAAGATACATATTAGATACCTTCAAAAATTTTCTTTTCTCTTCCCTGAGTAATCTATGTTTTCTTCTTGGAGGTCAGTAGTTTTGTTTGACATCTTAGTCCTTCTTTTTAGTGCTGTTTGCTTTTTGAATGTCTTTTGATCCTTGATTGTTCATTCTAGCTGTGACGGAAGAACCAGGTTGGTTACTATTGGTAACAACCACCACAATAAACACATAACTGAGATGCATGTTGTATTAGTTTCCTAGGGCCACTGTAACAAAGTGCCACAACTGGGTGGCTTATAAAAACAGAAATTTGTGTCACGATTCTGAAGGCTGGAAGGCCAAAATCAGGGTATCAGCCATATCATTCCTTCTGAGGGCTCTGAGGGAAAATCTGATCCATGCTTCTCTTATAGCTTCTGGTGGCTACCAGCAGACCTTGGCATTCCTTGTTTACAGCTCTGCCACCTTCTTCACGAGGCCATTTCCCCTCTGTCTATGTCTCTTCTTTTCTATGAAGTTGTCATTCACATTGGATTAGGAGACTCGCCCTACCCCAGTATGACTTCATGTTAATTTAACTGTTAACACCTTAAAATACCTTATTACCAAACAAAGTTATATTCACAGGTACTGGTGATTAGGACTTCAGCCTATCTTTTTGGGGTACACAATTCAATCCAATAGCACGTATATTAACCTACTAATTATATGAGGTATTATTAGTATCTTGATCTGAGGAAGCACAGAGAGGTTAAGTCACGTAGCTAGAAGTGGCAGAGCTGGATGCAAGCTCAGGTGGTCTATCTCTAGAGTCCAGGCTTTTAATCACTTACCTTGCTTGTGTAGGTCTGTTTTCACAGCAGGCTTGTCCAAGAGGGAGGGCTGCCTGAGAGCCTTGCCTGAGGGCCATAGTGATTGATGGGCTTCACTTTGGGTGTGCTTGAGAGAAGCTGGCAGATGACCCCCTTGTGCCAAAAAGAAGACTTGACTTTGGAGTGCAGCACCCCACCAGGATCCCTACACCCCCGGGCAGATTATCCAACTGTTTTAGAGAAAAGCACACTTGTGTTAGTTGGTGGTCAAGTGCTTCTACTGCCTCTTCCTTTTGTACCTCCAAAAGTCTCTTCAATATTTTGTCAATGTCTTATTATGATAATTCTCAAACTCACAGAAAGGTTGAGCAAATAAAACAGTGAATGGCTATATGCCCTCTATTTGGATTCAGTAACTATTAACATTTTGCCACATTTGCTATGTCTATATATAAATAGATATTTTATATTAAACCATTTCAAAGTTGCATGTTTCATGATACTTCACCCCTATATACTTTAGGAAGCATCTCCTAAAAATAAGACTTTCTTCTGCATCAGCGTAATAACATTATCATACCTAAGAAAAGTATCCGTAATTTCCTAATGTCATCATATATTC
Organism: Dugong dugon; assembly: GCA_030035585.1. Classification (NCBI taxonomy): domain Eukaryota; kingdom Metazoa; phylum Chordata; class Mammalia; order Sirenia; family Dugongidae; genus Dugong; species Dugong dugon. The sequence continues at coordinate 78,244,237 of CM057471.1, forward strand.
AGCCCATATTTAAATGTCCCCAATTGTTCCAAAATGGTTTTTAAATAACTTTTCTTAATCAAAAACTTTTTAACTGAAATATGATTTGTGCACATTTATTTATGCATATGTGTAGAACTTCATGAATTTTCACATAGTGAAATCTTTGGTGTAACCTAGTGTCTTAGTCATCTAGTGCTGCTCTAACAGAAATACCACAAGAGGATGGCTTTAACAAAGAGAGATTTATTCTCTCACAGTCTAGGAGGCTATAAGTCCGAATTCAGAGCGCCAGCTCCCAGGAAAGGCTTTCTCTCTTTGTCAGTTCTGGGGGAAGTTCCTTGTCATCAATCTTCCCCTGGTGTAGGAGCTTCTCAGAGCAGGGACCCTGGGTTCAAAGGACACATTCCACTCAGGGCGGCTCCCTTTTGGTGGTATGAGGTCCCTCTCTCTCTGCTCCTCTCTCTCTCCTTTTCTCTCTTGTAAGATAAAAGGTTGTGCAGGCCACACCCAGGGTAACTCCCCTTACATTAGATCAGGCCGTGACCTGAGTAAGGGTGTTGCATCCCACCCTAATCCTCTTTAACATAACCTAATCTTGCCTCATTAACCACAAGCAGAGATTAGGATTTATAGCACATAGGAAAATTACATCAGATCACAAAATGGAGGACAACCACACAACATTGGGAATCCTGGCCTAACTGATACACATTTTGGGGGCACACAATTCAATGCGCAACACCTAGCTTTTTAAAAAAATCCGGGATGCAGTCAAGTTTCACTAATTGCATTTGATTGTTCTCTTTAGTCGTTTTATTCTAGAATATTTTTCCTGCCTATTTTTTTTTCCCAGGAATTGATTCTGTGCAGAAATGAGTCTAATTTTATATATATATATATGTATACACACACACACACACACACACACACACACACACATACATATATAGGAACCCTGGCGGCACAGTGGTTAAAGCAATCGACTGCTAACCGAAAGGTTGGTGGTTTGAAACCACCAGCAGCTCTGCAGGAGAAAGATGTGGCAGTCTGCTTCCATAGTGATTTACAACCTTGGTAACCCTATGGGGTTGCTATGAATTGGAACTGACGTGACGGCAGTGGTTTGGTTTTAGATATGTATATATATATTGGATTATGGAAAATTTCAATCCAATGCAGATTCTTCTCAAGAGCTGTGACTTTCATCGCTGGGAGTTATAAGATCTGACGCTAACTCGCTGCAACCTTGAGAAACTAAGAATGGCGAAACAGGTTCCAGAAGCAAGGAGAGAAAGAAAATTAGAGTAGCACAGAAAAAAGGATAAAAGAATAATGGAGGAAGTAAGGTAGAGTCTCAAGAACCATACATATGCAATATTTTTTAAAAAACTAACTTTAGGCTGCCTCTCTTACCTTCAAATCCAAATGTAGTTTTGCCACCTTATTTCTAAGAGTTACAGCAGATCGGGTTCCTGACGCTTTGACCTAGTTAGAACACAAATCTCATGTGTCTCAGGATCCTCTGGCTTTTTCTCTTGAGACTCTCGTTACGATGTTTTCCTCTTGGTCCTTAGCCACATTTCTGGTGTGATTATGTTAATGGAAGGGTGGCAAGGCTGTCCAGGTTGAATTGAGGAGTTATGGAGCCAGACATGGGCTGAGGGCATCTTCCGCTCTGCTAAGCCCGATTGCTTGGCCCATGAGAAGTCACTATCCTGAGAAATGAGGGGTCATGTACTGAAAGGGAGCGCTGGCGGACTGAGGGATCTACAAGAGAACTGGGGGAAAGAAGCCCCTCGTAGGGCAGAATTTTCATTTTACAAGCGAGGAGGTCTGAAAGTGCCCTGAGATTTACACATTTTTCACCAGGAATAAGCGATTCTAAGTTATAAGTAGGGGCAGGGGTGGGTTAACCAGTAAGCACGGTGTTAATGGATTGAATTGTTTTTGTTGTCGTCAGGTGCCGTCAAGTCAGTTCTGACTCATAGTGACCCTATGTACAACAGAACGCAACACCGCCCAATCCTGCGCCATCCTTACAATCATTGGTACCCTCGAGCTCATTGTTGCAGGCGCTGTGTCCATCCATCTCGTTGAGGGTCTTCTCTTTTTCGCTTACTCTTTACTTTACCAAGCATGATGTTCTTCTCCAGGGACTGATCCCTCCTGATAATATGTCCAAAGTATGTGAGATGAAGTCTCGCTATCCTTGCTTCTGAGGAGCATTCTGGTTGTACTTCTTCTAAGACAGATCTTTTCGTTCTTTTCGCAATCCGTGGTATATTCAGTATTCTTCGCCAGCGCCACAATTCAAAGACGTCAATTCTTCTTCGGTCTTCCTTATTCATTGTCCAGCTTTCATATGCATATGAGGTGATTGAAAACACCGTGTCTTGGGTCATCTTAGTTTTCAAGGTGACATCTTTGCTTTTCAACCTTTAAAGAGGTCTTTTGCTGCAGATTTGCCCAATGCAATGCGTCTTTTGATTTCTTGTGGATCCCAGTAAAATGAAATCCTTGACAACTTCAGTCTTTTCTCCGTTTATCATAATTTTGCTTATTGGTCCAGTTGTGAGGATTTTGTTTTCTTTATACTGAGGTGTAATCCATACTGAAGGCTGTAGTCTTTGATCTTCATCAGTAAGTAACTTCAAGTCCTCTTCACTTTCAGCAAGCAAGTTTGTGTCATCTGCATTATGCAGATTGTTAATGAGTCTTCCTCCAATCCTGATGCCCCATTCTTCTTCATATAATCCAGCTTCTCGGACTGTTTGCTCAGCATACAGATTGAATAAGTATGGTGAAAGGGATACAACCCTGACACCCTCCTTTACTGACTTTGAACCACGCAGTATCCCCTTGTTCTGTTCGAACAACTGCCTCTTAATCTATGTACAGTTTCTTCAGGAGAACAATTAAGTGTTCCCATTCTTGGGGTGTTATCCATAATTTGTTATGACCCACACAGTCAAATGCCTTTGCATAATCAATAAAACGCAGCTAAACATCTTTCTGATATTCTCTGCTTTCAGCCAGGATCCATCTGACATCAGCAATGATATCCCTCTTTCCAGTTCCCTGTCGATAACACTGCTGGAGCTGCTTTTGAATGATCTTCAGAAAAATTTTACTTGCGTGTGATATTAATGATATTGCTTGATAATTTCCACATTTGGTTGGATCACCTCTCTTGGGAATAGGCATAAATATGGATCTCTTCCAGTTGGCTGGCCAGGTAGCTGTCTTCCAAATTTCTTGGCATAGACGAGTGAGCACTTCCAGCGCTGCATCCATTTGTTGAAACATCTCAGTTGGAATTCTGTCAATTCCTGGAGCCTTCTTTTTCACCAGTGCCTTCAGTGCAGCTTGGACTTCTTCCTTCAGTACTGTCGGTTCCTGATCATATGCTACCTCCTGAAATGGTGGAACGTCGACCAATTCTTTTTGGTACGATGACTCTGTGTATTCCTTCCATCTTCTTTTGATTCTTCCTGTGTCATTTAATATTTTCCCCATAGAATCCTTCAATATTGCAACTCAAGGCTTGAATTTTTTCTTCAGTTCTTTCAGCTGGAGAAATCCTGAGTATGTGCTTCCCTTTTGGTTTTCTATATCCTGGTCTTTGCACTTGTCATTATAATACTTTGTCTTCTTGAGCCACCCTTTGTAATCCTCTATTCAGCTCTTTTACTTCATCATTTCTTCCTTTCATTTTAGCTACTCGATGTTCAAGAGCAAGTTTCAGATTCTCTTCTGACATCCATTTAGGTCTTTTCTTTCTCTCCTGTCTTTTTAATGACCTCTAGCTTTCTTCAGGTATGATGTCCTTGATGTCATTCCACAACTCCTCTGGTCTTCAGTCATTAGTGTTTGGTGGCTCAAAATCTATTCTTGATATGGTCTCTAAGTTCATGTGGGATATGGTCAAGGTTGTGCTTTGCTCTTATGGACTTGTTCTAATTTTCTTCAGTTTCAACATGAACTTGCATATGAGCAATTGATGGTCTGTTCCACAGTTGGCCCCTGGCCTTGTTCTGACTGATAATATTGAGCTTTTCCATGTCTCTTTCCACAGATGTAGTCAGTTTGATTCCTATGTATCCATCTGGTGAGGTCCACATGTATAGTCGCCTTTATGTTGTTGAAAAAAACATGCAAGCCCCCACAGTAGGACAGACTGACAGACGTGGGGGAGATTGAATTGTGCCCCCCAAAATGTGTGTCAACCTGGCTAGGCCATGATTTCCGGTATTTGTGTAATTGTCCACCATTTTGTCATCTGATGTGATTTTCCCATGTGTTGTAAATCCTACCTCTATGATGTTAATAAGGCAGGATTAGAGGGAGTTACGTTAACAAGACAGGACTCAATCTACAAGATAAAGTTGTGTTTTAAGTCAGTCTCTTTTGAGATATAAAAGAGAAGTGAGCAGAGAGACAGGGCGACCTCATACCACCAGGAAAGTAGAGCTAGAAGTGCACGTCCTTTGGACCTGGGGTCTTCATGCTGAGAAGTTCCTAGAGCAGGGGAAGACTGATGACAAGGACCTTCCCCCGGAGCCGACAGACAGACAAAGCCTTCCCCTGGAGCTGGCACCCTGAATATGGACTTCTAGCCTACTAGACTGTGAGAGAATAAACTTCTATTTGTCAAAGCCACCCACTTGTGGTATTTCTGTTATAGCAGACCCAGATAACCAAGACAAAATTTGGTACTGGAAGAGTGGGAAGCTCCTCTAACAGATACATAAAATGTGGAAGCAGTTTTAAAACTGAATGGATAGAGGCTGGAAGAGTTTTAAAGTGCCTGATAGTAAAAGCCAGATTGCCTTGAAAAGACTGTTGGTGGAATTGTGAACATCAAAGACAATTTTGGTGAGGACTCGGAGATGGCACAGACAGTGAGAAGCAGCAGCAGAGAAATGGCAGTAGCGGAACCAGGAGACTAGCTCAAGACAGCACTGGAGCTGACCCGCAGAGCGAGAAAGCTGAGTGTCTTTGCGCAGGAGGCTTTCTGGTGGAGTGGGGTGCATCCAGGCACTTATCCATGAGCTACGCTTGCCAGCCCAAGAGTGAGAGAGCTGATCAAGTAGATACATGAGACTAAATGGGCAACTTCTGTCCGGAGGTGAGATGAGAAGGCAGAGAGGGTTAGGAGCTGGTTGAATGAACATGGGAAATCAGGGGTGGAAAGGAGGAGTGTGCTGTCACAGTATGGAGAGAGCAGTTAGGGTCACGTAACAATGTACGTATAAATTTTTGTATAACAGACTAACTTGAAATGTAAACTTTGACAATCAACAAACAAAAAAGAGTGAGAGAGCTGAGTGCCTTCTGGCTGAAGTGTACTGGGGGAGTGAGATGCCTCTAGGCACTTATTGGTGGAGCTACAGAGCTTTGGAACACTTGCCTCAGCAAGGCAGATGCAGGCAGCAAGACCTGAGGGGCTGAGAGGCAGTTATGTTAATGAGGCAGGACTCAATCTACAAGATTAAGTTATGTTTTAAGTCAGTCTCTTTTGAGATATAAAAGAGAAGTGAGCAGAGAGACAGGGGGACCTCATACCACCTAGAAAGTAGAGCCAGGAGTGTGCGTCCTATGGACTCGACTCTGGGTCCTTGCGCTGAGAAGCTCCTAGAGCAGGGGAAGATTGATGACAAGGACCTTCCTCCAGAGCTGACAGAGAAAGAAAGCCTTCCCCTGGAGCTGGCACCCTGGATTTGTACTTCTAGCCTACTAGACTGTGAGAGAATAAACTTCTGTTTGTTAAAGCCACCCACTTGTGGTATTTCTGTTATAGAAGCCCTGGTTAACTAAGACACACAATTACAGTAAGCAAGGTATGCACGGGCTTAATTGTGTTTACTTACTAATCAGTCGTGAAAAATTTCACATGGGTTTCACTCTTTAGCTCAGGTTTTCTCACTGCGGGTCCTGTTGGTCCCTAAACCCAACCTGTGGTGATTTCTCCAGTTCCAGAATGCATCATTGGAATAGATATTAGTCATCAACTGGCAGAACCCCCTCACTGGATCCCTGACAAGTGGAGTAAGGGCTATTATGATAGGAAAAGCCAAGTGAAAGCCACTAGAACTGCCCCTATCTAGGAAAATAGTAAACAAAAAGCAATATAGCATTCTTGGAGGGACTGGAGAGATTAGTGCCACCATCAAGGACTTGAAGGATGCAGGGGTGTTGATTCCTACCACATCCCCATTCAACTTGCCTGTTTGGCCTGTGCAAAAAACAGATGGATCTTGCAGAATGGCAGTGGATTATTGTAAACTTAACCAGGTTGTGACTCCAATTGCAGCTGCTGTTCCAGATGTGATTTCATTGCTTGAGCAAAATAATATATCTCCTGGTACCTGGTATGCAGTTATTGATCTGGCCAGTGCCTGTTTCCCGATCCTGGTTTCAAAGGACCACCAGAAGCAGTTAGCTTTCAGCTGGCAAAGCCAGCAATACACCTTAACTCTCCTGCCTTGGGTATATCAACTCTCCAGCCCTGTGTCATAATTTAGTCTGCAGGGATGGAAGTTATGCATGGGCTCAGCAACATGGACTTCCATTCACCAAGGCCAACTTGACTGCAGCCACTGCTGAATGCCCAGTCTGCCAGCAGCAGAGACCAACACTGAGTCCCCAGTATGGCACCATTCCTTGAGGCGATCAGCCAGCAACTTGGTGGCAGGTAGATTACATAAGACCACTTCCATCATGGAAAGGACATCGTTTTGCTCTTACTGGGATAGACACTTACTTTGGAGATGGATTTGCCTTCCCTGCACACAGTGCCTCTGCCAAAACTACCACCAATGGACTGTGGTAGTTAAAGTTGTGTGTTAAGTTGGCCGGGCCATGATTCTCAGTGGTTTGGCAGTTATGCAGTGATGTAGTTTGGCAGTTACATAATGATGTAATTTGGCAGCTATGTAATGATGTAGTTGTCCTCCATGATGTGATCTGATGTGACTAGCCAATTAGTTGTAGGGGGAGTTTCCTCGGGGGTGTGGCCTGCATCCAATATATATATGGACATTCTGGCAAAGCTTGACGGCTTGCTCTGGATCCTGCATCTGGCTCATCTTCATCTGACCTCTGGTTCTTGGGACTTGAGCCAGCTGCCTGCCATATTGCCTGCTGATCTTGGGATTCATCAGCCTCTGCAGCCTGTAAGCCAGCAGTCTGCCATCTTACCTGCGGATCTTGGGTTTGTCAGCCGCTGCAGCCTGTGAGTCAGCGGCCTGCTATCTGACCTGCTGATTTTGGTCTCGTCAGCCCCTGCAGCTCTGTGAGTCAGGAGAAGACTCCAGCCTGATGCTGACCCATGGATTTAGGATTTGCCAGCCTCTACAACTGTGTGAACCATTTCCTTGAGATAAATCTTTCTCTCTTTGTCTGTATATATATGCTTCACTGGTTTTGCTTTTCTAGAGAACCCAGACTAAGACATTTGGAAATTGTTTGAAATTTGTAAACTTAACCAGGTAGTAACTACAATTGCAGCTGCTGTTCCAGTAAGTAAGCACAGTTAAGCCTGTGTGTACCTTGCTTAGTGGGTCATCTGTCTGTGAGTAGAGATAAAGTAGAGGGTCAGAGAAAAAGAGGAAGACTCTTAAGAAGACTGATTGATACAGTGGCTGCAACAGTGGGCTCAAACACAGCAGTGATTGTGAGAATGGCGCAGGACTGTGCAGTGTTTCATTCTGTTGTACATAGGGTTGCTATGAGTTGGAACTGACTTGACGGCACCTAACAACAATAACAACAAGAAGAAGTTATAAATGCTGTCCTTGGAGCAGTGTCCCAAACCGATGAAAATTTGCATTTCACTCAGGTAGAGAAAGGAAGAGGCCTTTTACCTCCATTGAAAGAGAAATGGGAAATAAATGTTATTATTATATTTTAAACACTTTTAAAAAAGAAACTTAGGATGACAGCAATAATATGAGTGAATCTTAAACATCTTTGAAAGGAATGGGAGACAGCTGGTTCTGTTCGCAGCAATGGGCTCCTTGGTAAGAAGTGGTCTGGAAGTTGTCAGTACGTCTGCTAAGCTTCTGGAAGAAGTTTAAAGTGTGCTGTGAGGTAAAGAATTACTTTACCTCAAGTAATTTGGCCTTTTTCCTTAGTTCCTGAGAGATAACTCTAAACCCTTGGAATTTCCTGAGTATTTGAAGTGCCTTTGTTATCTAGACCTGTAGGCCGCATGTCGGGGTTTGTGTTAATAGGCAGAGGCTGGCCACACCAGAAAAGACCACCACTTGGCCTGATACCAGCTTACCTCAGGGGAAGAAGGGAGAATGAGCCAATCAATCATGACTATGTAATGAAGCCAATAAAGGCTCTGGATAGGGAAGGTCCATGTAGTGGCATCACTAGGAGGCATGAATGGGGGGGTATGCAAGGTGTAGGGAACACTGAGGCTGTTACTCTCCCTGAGCCTGAGGAAGAAGAGGGAGTGGCGAGGACAATCTGGAAGTCAGAGTCATATACAGAGGACCACCTTGAGAGGAGCTGTGGCTTCTCTCGAAGGACACAGCCAGCCAGTGCCTGCAGAGAAGGAACCAGGAGGATAACTTGATAAATTGCTGTCATTACTTTAAAAACCCATTGCCATCGAGTCCATTCTGATTCACAGCAACCCTATAGGACAGAGTGGAACTGTCCATAGGGTTTCCTAGGCTGTAATCTTTATAGGAGTAGATTGCCACATCTTTCTCCCGTGGAGTGGTTGGTGGGTTTGAACCACTGACCTTTCAGTTAGCAGTTGAGCTCTTAAACACTGTCACCAGGGCTCCTTTGATTACTTTAAGTATCTTTTTTACCCCCAGCTTCTAGCAATAGGATACCAGTAAAAAAACCTTTCCCATGTACTTGCATTGTACAGTAGCTCTTTGTTGGTAGAATTATTTAAAGGCTGACTTGATTTTTCAATTAAGGAGAAAAACCAAATAAAATATTTTAAAATTTGAGTTCAATGCTACCGATGCAAACCCTTCCTTAAGGAAGTCTCAGGTACTTAAAATGCAGCATACTTAGAGACAATTTGACATGCCAAACATCGTTCCAAAAACCGTTACTGGCTCTTTTCTGCCCATGCTTTCTGGTGTGATACCTTTGATATTGGTGAACTTCCAACACTGTGGAAGAATGTGACCTACTATGTCTTGTATTTATGGTGGACAGGTTTTAGCAGAGCTTCTAGACTAGGACACATGGAGAAGAAAGGCCTGGCCAGCTACTTTTGAAACTTAGCCAATGAAAACCCTATGGATCACAACAGAATATTGTCCAACATAGTACTGGAAGGTGAGCCCCCTAGGCTGGAAGGCACTCAAAATATACAGTGGCCACAATAGACTAGAGTATACCAACGATTGTGAAGACGGCACAGGATTGGGCAACATTTCCTTCTGTTGTACGTGGGGTCCCCATGAGTCGGAGCCGACTTGGGGATGTATAACATGGAATGTGTTAATCGTAAAGGTCAGGATTTTTACTTGTAGGCTGCTAGCTTTTCGTTCAGGCTGGCTCGGTCTCTTCTGCTTGTGGTCCTGAGTGAATTTTGGTGGTTGTTTGCATCTTTTGCATTGTGTTAGCAAAGACTAGTACCCTCTTTCAGGCTTCTGGCTACTAGTGGCTATGAACTTTCTGATTTCCCTGGGTTCCACTAATATTCTAGAGCTCCCCATTTGTCTACTTGACTGTTGCTCTCCAGAACTCGGAAAAAAGAAGAATGGCTGACGGAAGAAATAGCAGGGATTTAGTGTAATGTGTGAGTAGTAGGGACTTGAAATTCTTGAGAAGACTTGAGAGTCGATGGCATTCCTCAGTATTTAAAATATTTTAAAATGTGAGAAAAAGTTTGTACGTTAAAAACATAGCTCTGATTTAAATTTTTTTTTTTTTTCTCTAGGAAGAGAATATGAGATTTTTTTATCCAGCCAAAAGTATCTCTGAATTTCACTGCCATCTCTTCCTAACTGCCCATTCTCCTCTTGCTGTTTCAGGTCAACCTCTTTGTGCTGCTGTCTGTGGTTTGTGTCCTCCTGAATCTAGCTGGATTTATCCTTGGCTGCCAAGGGGCCCAGTTTGTGGCCAGCGTGCCCAGGTGTGATCTGGTAAGCAGTCCTGAGACACCACTGTGAATCTGGGCAGACCCTGGCCTGTCTGACTTTCTTGGGGTGCCAGTGGGTGGCTGGCAACAGTCCTGAAGTGAAATCTGAGGTTGGCTAAAGGAAGGGGAAAAACAAAAACAAAGAACTGCCTGCTAATTATTTTATTCAGGTTGTCAATGATTTTTTCCAAAGAGGGGACCAGCCACCTAGCCCCAGGAAGCACACGAACATAATGCATCAGTAGTTTGTGAAGGGATATTCTCAAAATACAGGTCAGCAGTTGTTAAGGACCTGGTGTGTTTCAGCATTCAGAGTATTCAGATTTTAGAAGATAAATACAGTGTGTATACCACTTATTATGTAACACCCAGAGGAGTCTGGGTCAACAGGCCGTAATCCAGGCTTTCGATTTTCAGAGATTTTCCAATTTCAGAATTGTGAACAAGAGGTTGTGGATCTATGCCATCTCTGAATTTGGACTTCTCAGTAACAAATGTCTCTCTGTGGCACAAAGCAGAAGAAAGAACTTTTTCCAAGCTGTAATAAATCTCACTGATGGAACTTACTTTCATGGCAGCCTCATCTTATAGACCCCAACAGGATGGAAGCCAAGAAGGCTCCTCACGTTTCTAAAAATGCCCTGATAAAACCCTTGAGTGAAACTCATGACCTTCCCAGATAGAAAACTCAGGCACTTGCTGTTTCTTAACAATCCTTTACATTTTTTTTTTTTAAATTTTGGCATTCCATTGCTAAATAACCATAAGTTGCCTATAGAGTCACAGAGCTCACCACCTCTTCTGGTTTTTAAGGCCCTCTGTGATATGCCCTCATCCTGCACCCACTGTGGCAGCTCACACTCTCTGTAATTGAGCTGATGCACCCATGGCTTATTACCCAGACTCCTGCCATACTTTCTGATTTCTAACAATGCTGTCTCTCCCCATAATTCCCTTCCCCTCACTCCCTGCTCATCCAAGTGCTGTCAGTCTTTTAAAAACAAACAAACAAACAAACAAAAAACCCATTGCCGTCGAGTTGATTCCTTCTCATAGTGACCCTACAGGATAGAGTTAGAACTGCCCCCTAGGGTTTCCAAGGAGCAGCTGGTGGATTTGAACTGGCAACCTTTTGGTTAGCAGCTGAGCTCGTAACCACTGCACGATCAGTCTTTTAAAGCCCCATTCAAAGACTGCCTCCTTCATGAAATAGTCCCTAATCCCCTGAGAAGATAATCCTCCAGAATATTCTGTCAGTACACCTCTTAGACATTTATCCCTCACTTTTTTGGGGCTTAAGATGTTCATATTTTTGTCTTCTCTCTTCTTCCAGGCTGGAGTTTCCTTTAGGACAGTATTTGTTTTTTTTATTTTTATTTTGGGAGGTTTCTGATGCCTCCACTCATATTCCTTTACACACAGTTCCCAGAAAAAAGCATTTTGAATGAAGCTTGGTTTTCCAATTACACAGCAAATTAGATGGGATAAAGAGAACAGACACAGGTTAGAGGTGAAAAGACATGATATATGGAAAGACAATTCAGCAAAATTATAGCATCTGTTTATATGCAAGGCACCATGCTAGATACTGCAGAGAGTGGTGTTAAAACAAAGATCATATTAAGCCAATAATAAGAATTGTTTGAAGTTTATTTAATATGTGATTTGCAAATTGGGGTAATATTTTGACCGCTATTGTGGTGTGCCCTTGAGTTGATTCCGACTCATAGCAACCCTATAGGGCAGAGTAGAACTGCCATACAGAGTTTTCTAGGCTGTAAATCTTTACAGGGGCAAATAGCCATATCTTTTCTCCCGTGGAGCCTCTAGTGGTTTTGAACTGCTGACTTTTCAGTTAGCAGCTGAGCACTTAACCACTGTGCCACCAGGGCTCCTACATTTTGACTAGGGAATCAAAAATGTCCCAGAGATGAAAGAACTTTCAAAAATTCTTATACCTCAGCTTATCGACGTTGCCATGGAAACAGGGCCAGAACAGTGTTTACATAATAACAATTTACCCTAAAACACAATTTCCAGTCTGACCCTGGAGTTTCTGTTTCCTGAAACTGACTGCCTTCTTCAAAAGAGCACAATGCCCAAGGCAAAACGGTCTTTACTACTCAGCAAGACTATTGTTTGACGTAAAGGTGACTTTTAGGAGACCAGTCTGTTCAAGACTCAAGGTTCAAAAGATCACCTCAGGGCAATGGTCGGGGTGGGTCACCTCAACTCCCTGGACCCCAAAAATCTGGATTCCAGAAGAATTAAAACTGTTTCTTAGTAGAAAGAAAAATTGTTTCTGACCGAGAAGTTTACCGTGTGGCAAGAGGAGTATAGTTAAGCATGGTAAATGCCTAATCAGTGTTTGTGGAGTGAATGAATAAATGTCTAACTGGAAAGCAAGGTAGACTGATACAGGCCATCAGAGGTTGAGGCAGAGGGAAAGTGTGCTCAGGAGACGCAAAAGAAGAAGGGCTTGTACCCATGGGAAGATGAGGAAAGGCTACCTGGAGTATAGATTTTGGGATAGATCTTGAAAGATGAATAAATAAAAGAGGGTCAAAGCCAAGAGAGGAGAGAGGTTTAGGGGCCACTGTGGTCAGAAGAAGTTAGCCCTAGCCGTTAGGCCGCAGGAGAGTGTGAGACAACGGAAGCCAGATCGCAAGGGTTGAGGGCATAGACAACTTTTCTGAGCCAATCTGTGGTCTCTACCCTGGTTGCCCATTAGAATCACCTGGGGGGACTTCTAAAAAACACTCAATCCTGGGCTCCCCTCAGGTGGGACCTGGGCCACAGGTAGTTTTTGTAAGCTTTTAAATGTATTTTTAAAAATTGTTACATTGTGGTTAAAATATATATATATGTATGAGCAATATAAATATATATATATATATATATATGAGTTATATATATATAACAAAACTTTTGCCAATTCAACATTTTTTACATGTACAATTCAGTGACACTGGTCATGTTAAATGTATTTTTAATTAAAAAATTTTTTGCCACAAAACCAACTCTGTGATTGTTAATGATTATATAATTACTGCATGCTTATTGTAAAACTTGGACAAGCCATAAAAGTGTAGGACGGAACTTAAAAATCATTTGAAATCACACTATTCTGGGCTAACCCAATTAACTTTTGACCATTTTTATGTATCTCTTTATGCACAAAAACACATATAATTATACATCAATGGGATCATATCATAATTGTTGTTTTTCATTAGGGAGGCTATTTGACAACTGTAGTCTTTTTAGGAAAGGGGATGCTTTCCTCTCCTCTTTCCCTGTCCACCCACATCAGTCACCCCAAATCCATGGTAACAAGCTAGGAAATTTCCTTTCATAATGTTTTCACGCTCATATAATCTTATGTATGTATGTGTATCTATATATATATTAGGTGGAGTTAGTCATGATTTATTTTTCAAAAATGGATATATTGTAAACACTTCTCTGCATCTTGTTTTTCTTACCTAAAGAGATATCATAGAAATCTTCCAAGTCATGTGATAGAGATCTAACGCTTTTTATTTTTCTTTTGACAAGTTGGTTCTTGTCTGCTATGGTTTGGGTTTTGGCCAATAAAAACAATGCCGTCACGAATATTACTCAGCATGTCCCCTGGAGGGCTTCAGCCCTAAATGTCCAGTTTCCAGGACAGGAATTGTTCTTATAGGGAAGGTATATCTTTCCTTCTGTTTGCCTCATTTATTATTACAAATTCATCATTTGATGATTCTCTCCATTTTTAAAAAAAATTGAGGTAAAATTTACAAACAGTAAGATGCACAGATCCTAAGTGTGAGTTTTCACCAATGGATACACTCATTGTCACCAATGTATACTCTTATGTATGTACCCTAAACAAGATCTAGAACATTTCTATCACCCTAGAAAGTTCTTTTCACCAATGATCTGTCATTTTGTCGTATCGTGATGGCTTGCATGTTGCTGGAAGCTATACCACAGATATTTCAAATACTAGCAGGGTCCCCCTGGTTTCAGCAAAACTTCCAGAATAAGACAGACTAGGAAGAGAGGCCTGACAATCCACTTCTGAAAATCAGCCAGTGAAAAACTTAATGGGTCACAACAGAATACTGCCTGATATACTGCTGGGAGATGAGCCCCCTAGGTTGTAAGGCACTATACAATAGCCACAACAGTGGACTCAAACATACCGAAGAGCGTGAAGATAGCACAGGACCAGGCAATGTTTTGTTTTGTTATACGTAAGGTTGCTATGAATCAGAGCCGAGTCAATGGCAACTAACAACAGCAACAAGAGCAGACGGTTCTTTCGTGTCCTCTGTCAGACAATCTCCACTCCCTCATAGGCAAGCACTTTTCTGATTTCTTTCACCACAGATTAGTTTTGCCTGTTCTTGAACTTCATTATCAATGGAATCATACAGTATGTACTTTTTTATGCCTGAGTTTTTTTGCTGAGAATAATGTTTTTGAGATTCATCCATATTTTTGTGTTTGTCAGTTGTTTTTTCCTTTTCATTGTAGTGTGGAATTTCATTGTGTGAAAAAATACCACAGTTTGTTTAATCCATTCTCCTGTTGATGGACATTTGTGGTTTTCCCCCAGTTTAGGGATATTATGAACAAAGCTGTGTTGAGCATTCTTGTATAGTATTTTTTTTGTGTGTGTGTGGACCTGTTTTCATTTCTCTTGAGTAAATACCTAGGTGTGGAATTGCTGGGTCATATGGCAGATGTATAGTTAGCTTTATAGGAAACTACTAAACGATTTTCCAAAGTGGTTGAGGAAATACGTATTTTTAATTTAAACTATATTGCCAGTTACTTTATAAAAGGGCTTCAATTCCCATTTCTATAGGTGATGTGTGAGCATTCTCTTTAGAAAAGGGGACACTCTGCCAGCAAAAAGTGTTGCTGTTTAATTTTTGCCAGTCAGATGGGGCTAAAGTGAAATCTCATCTGTTACCTTAATTGGCAGTTCCCTGATTGCTAAGGATGGTGCAAAAATGGTGTGGGGCTGGCATCGGAACTCCTCTAACTTCCCAAGGGGGAAGGAAGACCAAGATCAACAGCCCAAGGCTGATTCCTATGCTACGGAGGTCAGACATGCCTCCTGTCTCCGCCATCTTTACCAATTCTGACACAAACAATCCCTCCCACAGCACTCTCTGCTTCTCTGCTGGGTTCAATAATTCATTACAATGGCCACATGGAACTCACAGACAATACTCACAATTATGAAGTTTCTTAGGGAAGTAACAGATTACAGTTCAGGTTCAGGAAAGCTCAGAATACAGTTCTTCCATCAGGACAACCTCTTCCCAGCAGTGCTCACAGGCACGCCTCTCCCTGGCCATTGTCCTCTGCCCTGCTCAGGCAAGTGTTAAAAGCTCTTTTAGCTCTGCCAGTAAATGCCCGGAAGTACCCCAATCCACCAGCAAGCTTCCTGCCCAAAGACAGCTTTCTTGCTCCGTGGGCGGGAAGCCCATCACACCGTCTCCTGCCTGTCTCTCCTGCTGCCATCTCTCTGACACCACTTCTAGCCATCTTGAGTGTTATAGCTCCCTCATGCTCTCTCTCTTTTCCTCTCTCTTAGTCTCCTAGTTCCAGGAGCTTCTCAGCGCAGGGGATCCCAGGTCCAAAGGACACGCTTCACTCTTGGCCCTTCTTCTTTGGTGGTGGTGAGATCCTCTCTTTCCCGCTTCTGGGATGGCTCATTCCAAGCCAAGGATCTGAAACTGACCAGTCCCATTGGTGGGTTACAATTACTCTATTTGCACAGTTACACCCAGTCACTTGGGTGGCAGTTGCAAGACCATGGTGAGAAAGGCTACACAAAGCAATCTATCGCACCACAGATGGTGATGTCATTACTTTTTTTTAAAGCGCTCAGATGGTTCTAATGTGCACCTAGGGCTGAGAACCACAGTGTTGGCTGATGACCCGAGGAAGAAGAGCTGACAACTTCAGATAATGGTCTCAAGATAGAAAGGTAGAGGTTTTTATTTAAGACTGGGGACACTTAAACAGGTTTGTGGGTAGGTTAAAGAGATTGAAGAGAAGTTAGAGTGTTTTTAGAAATAATGGTCAGAGATGGCATTAAGAGCAGAGGTGAAGGGATTAGATTTGGCAAGGATCAGAAGCAGGAGGAATGAGGAACACAAAATGCACAATGGCCTAGCCTCATTTTGTATAGAGCCTGAGGGCTTCCGTATATCAGGTGGGCATAGTAATTGATATTCAATATCATTTGTATAATGATTAAACTTTCAAAGAGTCTTGTGTTTAAAGGGATTAGTCCTCATCCATCTAATCCCTTTCCAGAAAACAAAGTTCTGGAAAATTTTGCCATCCAGACTCACTCACCCCAAAACTTCCAGGTAGCTGAGGTTTCATATACTTAGACACCCGGTGTTATGTGAATAATGCAGCCATGCGTGGGCAGCCCACACAGGCCTGGTTTGTTGCTTAACTGAATGTCTTGTATCAATAATGGGCTCGTGGAAAGGGAGTACTTTGTAAGAAGACACCTAGGATTATCCGAGGGAGGTCAGATCCTAGGGCTAAAATCTTGAACCTTGCACGAGTACAAGAAGTAGAAATTGTGTAATGTTAAAAAAGGAGTCCCGGGGTGGTGCAAATTGTTAACACACTCTCAGCTGAGGTTGGAGTCCACCCAGAGGCACCTCAGAAGAAAGGCCTGGTGATCTACTTCTGAAAAATTAGCCATTGAAAACCTCATGGAGCACAGATCTACTCTGACACACATAGGGTCAGCATGAGTCAGAATCGACTTGATGGCAAGGGGTTAAGGGCTATTATTAATTATGAAAGAGCGGAAATGAGAAAGGCGGGATCTCTAAGAGGAAAGATATCTTCCGACCTGCCTAGACCCATTCTAGAGAAATCCCAACTGAATGGCCGCAGTTGTTTTCCTTTAGAAGGTGAGCCTCTAGTGTAGATATTGGCAGCAGGATAGATCTTAAAAAAACATGAGACAACAAAAGAAAGATTCTAATGGAAGCAACTTGTGCCTTTGTGTGTGGGATTATGGACTTAGATGTGGGGACATTGCTGAGATAGCAATCACTGTGTACAATCCAGGAAACGATAGAAAGCAAATGGGAGTGGATTGACAGAGTTTATGGCATCCAGTGAGGTATTTCTAGTTGTAATTCTTCAGAGGCAGATTTTATATCATAATCTGGGCATTGGGGTCTGATATATTAATCCATCCCATTCACTGTGGTTTAAGGACAAAGAATAAAAAAAGTTATAGAATCCATGGAGTTCTAGAAGAGGCAAATCTAACCTGTAGTAGAAAAAAATCAGAATGGTGAATGCTTCTAGGAGGGTGGGGGCAGGGACTGGTGGGGAAAGGGTATGAGGGAACTTTCTTGGGTGATGGTAATATTCTGTATGTTGATAAGGGTTTGGGTTACACAGCTGTATACATTCTCAGAATTCTTCAAACAGTACACTTAAGATTTGTGCATGTAAATTTTTTTTTTTTTTGGCATATACATTTTACCTCAGAAAAAATAGAAACTATAACTAAAAGGAAAAAAGTTATATAATCCAGTAGTGGCATGTTTTTTTCTTAGCTTCCTAGTCAACTTGTATTATAATGAACCAGGTTTTCTCCAAATTTGGAAAAATATAATGAAATTTATTATTCTAATTAGAGGCTAAGAATTTTAATTCAATAATAAAAAAAAGACTTTTCATTTAGTAACTAAAACATTGTGAATGTTCAACTATTTCTAAAGGTTCCTGAAGAAGTTTGCAGCTGGTGAAGCCTAAATGAACAAGTATCAAAGAAGTGTAGCCTTTCCTTTTAGCCAAAATCAGAGTAGCCAGCTTCAACAGTTCAAGCAGCAGAGCAAGTTAATAATGAACCTCTGCCCGCAAATTATGGACCTCATCAGGCTGGAAATGTTCACAACCTGACTCAAGGAAAATTTGAAAAAGTGACTGAAAGTTTCCAAAGCATCTCACTAAAAATATGAGGCTGATGTCATCACTTTAAATAAAAGAAGAAAAGAAACTTCTAGAATCTATGGCCACATTGACCATGTGAACTAAGAGGTCTCTTTTAGCCTACAGAGTCTAGGGCTACTGTTCACCAACTATATCCTGTGCTTCTTATAAGTACATGGTACTGTTGAACTTCCCTGTGCTTTTGGAGTCAGGTGGGGTCATGCGATTTGTCTTGGCAATGAAATGTGTCATTTTCCAGGAGGAAGCTTTAAGCTATGGTTGCCAGATTTAGCAAATAAAAATACAGTATGGCCAGTTAAGTTTGAATTTCAGGTAAACAGCGATTAGTTTTTTAGTATAAACATCTCATACAATATCGTGACATAGTTACATATACTAAAAAATTATTCATTGTTTATCTGAATTCCGATTTAACCGGGTGTCTTGTATTTTATCTGGCAACCCTACTTTAAGTGCCAGTGTGCCGTTCATCAATGCTTTCTATCTCTCTGCCATGGGGATCATCAATTTTTAAGATGGTGGATGCTGCATCAACCTGGGTGCCTCACAGAGTATGATGAGCAGAGCCCCCTGCTGACCTGAGATGGGCATGTAACATGACCTGTCCTTTGTTGGTCATTAAGATTTGGGGGTTGGTTGTTACTTACCACAGTATCCCTTAGCCTGTCCTGACTAATACAGGCACTGCCTGACCTGGAACCCTGCCATACCTTATTCTGCAGGATCAGGGCTCCATGGTGCAGCCTGGGTATTTTTCCTTTATAATCAAACTATGGTTCTTCCCTTTTCCCCTTAAGGTGGATTTAGGCGAAGGCAAGATTTGCTTCTGTTGTGAAGAATTCCAACCAGCCAAATGCACAGACAAAGAAAATGCCTTGAAACTCTTCCCTGTTCAGCCTTGTAGTGCCGTTCACCTTCTACTTAAGGTACTTTGAATGGATTCCAGCCCCCACCAACAAACACACCATAAAGCCCCAAAGAAGGCAACGTTACTCAAAATATTCCTACTGTCTTACCTTCCTCAAACAATTAAGCTGCTGAAAGCAAGTATGAGCGACCCCTCATTGGTGACCCAGAGGCAGAATTGGGTGCAGAAAGGCTTGTAGGTTATTGTGTGCCCCTTTAATTGTGAATGGACAGCTCTTTGTGTTCATGAATTGTAAGATAGTAAAAAATGTAAAGGAGCCAAAATAAGGCCTGAGAGGAAGTGGTAGATAGATTGTAAGTATTGAATTAGTACACACACACACACACACACATATATGTATACAGTCCCTGGGTGGTGCAAATGCTTAATGAACTCAGCTGCTAACCAAAAGGTTGGATGGTTGAGTCCACCTGGAGGTGTCTCAGAAGAAAGACCTGGTGATCAACTTCCAAAAAATCAGCCATTGAAACCCTATGGAGTGCAGAGCTACTCTGACGCACATGGTGTCACCATGAGCTGGAATTGACTCAATAGCAACTGGGTATATGTATACATATACATATTATATATAAAATATATCATATACATATATAATATGATATAACTTTTAGCAAAACCTTTAAATTACATGTTCATTTGTCATTGTTTTGACACTCATTTGTTAACTTCAGTCAGTCCTGGGGGCTGCTGAATGCTGTTATTCTATGACACGTGCATTAAGGAGAGATATTGGCTGGAAAATACAAGAGAAATTCAAGCACTTTATTTCTTGTTAAATAGGCAACAGCTATAATAAACAAAAGAGTTTTTAAAAAGCCCAAATAATTCCAGTTGGAGAAAAATAGAAAACTAGTCTGTATCAGGGAATTGGATAAAAATTGTTTCCTGACTGAAGGAATATTAGCCCAGTGACACAATCAGTTGGTGAACCCTGAGGTCTAAGCTTTTGGCCGGTCAACTGCTGATGGCTTTCTTTAGATCTTTGTTTTAGATTTGTTTGTGTGGGGAGGAAGAATCTCTAAGAAGAGAGAGAACTATTCAACGCTGTCCATTCTCTGGGTTATGTAGGTTGTAAAAGATGGCTTTCTTTATTTGGCCTCTGGATTTTTGGTAGCTGAGTCACCCGCAAACTTTCTCAGCCAAGACTTAGCTTGGGGAAAGCCCCGCTAAGGAGCCAGGGCTGCGGTAACAGAGGCCTCTGGAATTGCCTTTGCTGCTATTTTAAGATGCATGTTCAGAGCAGAGAGGTCCTGTTTACTTTCTGGCTGGCCTGCCTGCTGCAGTATCCTAGTTGGGTGTTTTAGGCAGCACTGCCAATTCCTCCAGAAATAGAACTAGTGGCCACAAATGAAGCAGCGTGCTGTCCTGGTGGGAGGCTGGGGGAGAGGGAAGCTGGGAATTGCTGTCACTGTGGACACCAACTACACAAGAGAAACTCATGGCTGTCTTGGAAGCTGTGTTTCCAGATAGTATTCTGAAGCTTGCAAAAAGAAAGAGTGTAATACGAGATCTTTCTGAGACAGTGTCTCAGTTACCTAGTGCTGCTGTAACAGGAATACCACAAGTGGATGGCTATAAAGAACAGAAATTAATTTTCCCACAGTTCTGGAGGCTAAGAGTACAGCTCAGGATCTCAGCTGTGTTGGTTCTTTCCTTGTAGGTAGTCCTGGACATTCCTTGGCTTATAGATGATCCTCATATGGCGACTGTCTTCCTGTGTGTGTGTGTGTAATCTGCTCTTTCTATAACTCAGAAGTGATTAGGTTTAGAACTCACCGTACTTGGGTATAATGTAATTAATGTAACAAGAAAACTCTGTTTCCTAATAGGATCACATCCACACGTATAGGGATTAGGATTCCAACACGTATTTGGGAGGAGGAAGTGGGGACACAATATAATCCATAACAGGAAGTTTCTAAAATATTTTAAAATTAAGTCCATGCTATTGAATGAGGGTCATGATAATAACCAGCACTTATTTTAGTATGTACTATAAACCAAACACCACCTAAGTCTTTTACATGCATGTTCTCATAAAATTTGTCTTATTAGGACAATATTATTATTTAAAAAAATTGGCATTGCATTTTGGTTATTCCAAAGTACTGAGCAACTGTGGTGATGTCATTGATTCCTTGTTCCAGAAAGTCCTCTTTGCCCTGTGTGCCTTGAATGCCCTGACCACCACTGTCTGCTTGGTGGCAGCTGCCCTCCGCTACCTCCAGATATTTGCAACCAGAAGATCCTGCAACGTAAGTCCGTGCAAAATGGCACCCTGACGGGGTTTGGGCTGAGCCAGCCCACGGACCTTATGTGAACCCGTTGCTTTTCTCAATGAGCCTTTGTAGTGAAGGCTGTAGACTAACTTAGATGCTGTTTAATTAGGATGAATCTCAGGTATCTGCCGAGGAAGTAGAAGAACACGGACGTATCCCAGACCCCGATGACTTCGTGCCGCCAGTGCCTCCTCCTTCCTATTTTGCCACATTTTACTCGTGCACACCCCGGATGAACCGCAGGTATTGTCCCTAACACCCTCACAGTCCTGTGGGGCGTGGAGGGGGCGGTGGTGGGGATGCTCTCAGTATGAAGACCGAAGGGTCTCCAAAACTACCACAGTATGAGCTCTGACTTCACTCTGAAATCTAGACATGCTGTTGTTTTTCAGGGTTTTTAAATTCTCTGTCTTTTTTTTTTTTTCCTTTTCTGTCTGATAAATTGGATGAAACCACAAAAAACTCAAAGCTTGCCCTAAGGACGTACTTTCTCAATTTCAGTTAGCTTCTCCTAGGGGAAAACCGACACCCACTGAGGTAACGGCTGTAATTTGACATGATTGAGAGCTGCTGTTGCCCCAGAATCCCTCCCCACCCAAACCCAAACCTGTTGTTGAGTAGATTCTGACTCATAGCAACCCCGTAGGACAGAATAGAACTGCCCCATAGGGTTTCCAAGGCTGTAAATCTTTACAGACGCAGACTGCCACATCTTTCTCCCACACAACGGCTAGTGGGTTTGAACCGCCGACCTTTTGGTTGGCAGCCTTGTGCTTTAACCACTGTGCCACCAGGGTTCCTGGAAACCCTCCCAGTTAGGACCAAATCGAGATTTCATTATAACACCCTCAGCAGGTCACAACAATCATGAAATTCCTCCCAGCCATTAAAAAAAAAGATTAATGGATTAATTACATCTCCCTTGTCTGGGAAAAAGAGACACTATGCTTATTTTCCTTTTTTAGTTCTAGCTCAAAGTTTGAATCTGTTTCTTAAGTCTCAAGAATTACTATCGATAGAATGAAATGTCGTGTGTGCCTTGTATAATAAGTTAGTCTGGTTGTTAGCCACTTCTAAGATTGTACCTTTCTTTCTTTTTTTTAAATTTTGCATTAGGTGAAAGTTTACAGAGCAGATTAGATTCCCATTTGATGGTTTGTACATAAAGTGTTTTATGGCCTTGGCTTCATTCTCCACAATGTGTCAGCACCCTCCCATTTCAGCCTTAGGCTCCCCATTTCCTCTAGTCCTGATTTTCTACCCTTTCCTGTCTTCTCATCTTTGCTTTTGGGCAAATATGGCCCTTTTGATCTTGTGTAATTGATTGAACATGGGTGTGCCTATGTCTGTTCGTGTCACGGCTCTTAAGTCTTTAGGGTATATACCTAGGAGTGGGATTGCTGGATCATATGATATTTCTATTTCTAGCTTTTTGAGGAAGCACCACACAGTTTTCCATAGTGGTTGTACCATTTCACATTCCAACCAGCAGTGTTTAAGAGTTCTAATCCCCCACAACCTGGCCAACATTTGTTATTTTCTTTTTTTAGGATCAGTGCCATTATTGTTGGGTGAGATGGTATCTCTTTGTAGTTTTCATTTGCATCTCTCTGATGGCTAATGATCATGAAAATTTCTTCATGTGTTTGTTAGCTGCCTGAATGTCTTCTTTGGTGAAGTGTCTGTTCATATCCTTTGCCTGTTTTTAAATTGGATTGTTTGTCTTTTTATTTTTGAGGTGTTGAAGTTTTCTATAAATTTTAGAGATCAGACCCTAGTCAGATATGTCATAGTCAAAATCTTTTTCCTAATCTGTAGGTTCTCTTTTTACTCTTGGAGAAGTCTTTTATTGAGCGTAAGTGTTTAATTTTTAGGAGGTCTCATTTATCTAGCTTATCTTCTGCTGTGTGTGCATTTTTAGTTATGTTTAGTATTCTATTTATGCCATACATTAGGGTCCCTAGTGTTGTCCCTATTTTTTCCTCCTCCATGAATTTTATAGTTTCAGGTTTTGTATTTAGGTCTTTGATCCATTTTGAGTTAGTTTTTGTGTATGGTGTGAGGTATGGACCTTGTTTCATTTTTCTACAGATAGGTATCTAGTTTTACCAGCACCATTTGTTGAAGAGATTGTCTCTTCCCCATTTAATGGACTTCGGTTCTTTGTCAAAGATCAGCTGTCCATAGGTGGATGGATTTATATCTGGGTTCTCAATTCTGTTCAATTGGTCTATGTGCGTGTCGTACCAGTACCAAGCTGTTTTGACTACTGGGGCTGTACAGTAGGTTCTGAGATGAGGTAGTGTGAGGTCTCCTACTTAGTTGTTCTTGTTTAGTAATGCTTTACTTATTCAGGCCCTCTTTCGCTTCCATATAAAGTTAGTGATTAGTTTTTCCATCTTGTTGAAAAATGCTGTTGGGGTTTGGCTCAGGAATGAGTTATATCTATATATCGCTTTGGGTAATGTTGACATTTTCACAGTGTTAAGTCTTCCTATCCAAGAGCATGGTATGTTTCTCCATTTATGTAGGCGTCTTTTGGAGCCCTGTGGCATAGTGGTTAAGAGCTTGGCTGCTAACCAAAAGGTTTGAATCTACCAGCCGCTCCTTAGAAACCCTATGGCGCAGTTCTACTCTGTCCTACAGAGTCGCTGTGAGTCAGAACCGACTCTGGGGAACCTAGCAACAGCAACAGGTGTCTTTTGGTTTCTTGCAGTAGTGTTTTGTAGTTTTCTTTGTCTAAATCTTTTATGACCCTGGCTAGATTTTTTCCTAAGTATTTTATCTTTTTAGGGGCCATTGGAAATGGTATTGTTTTCCTGACTTCCTTTTCAAAGTTCTCATTGTTGATATCGAGGAATCCAACTGATTTTTGTATGTTGATCTTGTATCCTTCCACTTTGCTGAATCCTTCTGTTAGTTCCAGTAACTTTCTTGTGGAATCTTTTGAATTTTTTAGGTGTAGGATCATATCGTCTGTGAATAGAGACAGTTTTACTTCTTCCTTACTAATCTGGTTGCCCTGTATTTCCTTCTTTTGCCTTATTGCTCTCACTAGGACTTCCAATACAGTGTTGAATAAGAGCAGTGATAAAGGGCATCCGTGTATGGTTCCCGTTCTCAAGGGGAATGCTTTCATACTGTCTCCGTTGAGGATAATGTTGGCTGTTGGTTTTGTATAAATGCCCTTTATTATGTTGAAGAATTTCTCTTCTAGTCCTATTTTGCTGAGAGTTTTTATCTGGAATGGATGTTGGGCTTTATCAAATGCCTTTTCTGTGTTAAAATTGTACCTTTCTAAAGAATGATTTTATTTATTCATTCAACAAACATTTAATCAAGCCTTTGATCCATACTAGTCACTGTGCTGGATTATTGAAATTCAAAATTACTTAGACCTGACTCCTACCCCCAGTCAAAGAGCTTACAGTCTAGATCATTAAAATGAGTGTTGGAAGAATCACAGTAATACTCAACAGACAGATTTTGGGTGCACACAGGAGGACCACCTAGCCTAGAACAGTCTGTGGGCTATGGAGAGGTTGAAGGAAGGTCAGCCAGTGAGGGATGGCTTCCTGGAAGAAGTGACCTTAAGCTGAGTTTAAAGGATAAGTAAACCTATATTTAAGCTTCTAAGAGAAAATCTCTGAATTCCACAAAAAGACTAGTGTCTTTATCTCACATTTTAGAGGGCCAGAAATTTCTGTTTTTTAATCCCTTTAGTACACCTGGGGAGTTGTCAAACAAAGTTGGTGCTAGGTTTGGGGTTTTGGGGAAGCCATTTTCTAATGCTTAGGATGGCCATGTTTGACTTTGTCAGAGGTTTGGGGTGAGGATGCTACCATAGGGACTCTGTAAATGTTCTTCTTAGCCGGTTATCTTGATGTGTGCCTCAGAGTCATACCTAAACCCAAGCTCCACGCCCTCTCCTGCCCACCTGCTGAGGCAGGCATCGTCTGGGTGTACAGATGGCCTGACACAGGCCGGTGGGACAGCTCAGCTTCTCTGCAATTCAGGGAGTGACGCATTGGGATTTTGAAACCGCAGGGGCTAGAATGGTTTCCCTAGTCCTTTGGGAAGTGAGCCAAGAATTACAGAGGCCAAAGAATCATAGCAACAAAACATGTTTTCTTTGTATACAGTAGGCCACATTTGCTAAAGCCTTAGCCCTACCTCAGGCTGTCTGTAGAGGGTACATTGGAGGACAGTAAAAATGACTGTTACTTCATGGTTGGGAAGAGAGATGCCCCCTTCATAAGAATTTTGGCTCCCTGAGGTGATGGGTGAGCACTGGGTTGACCTAAGAGGAGGCAACAAGCAGATTTAATTTCCTGCAGTGGCAGAAAGGGAAAGTGACTCATGTGGGTTTAGGAGTCCTGTTGTCCACAGCGTGTCCTGTTGACTCCCCCGACCTTCCTTTCTCCTCTTTTGCCCTTTTCTTCTCTGCTTCTCCATAATAGCGCCTATTAATGTAGGTATTTCCACTCTTTGAGGACCAGGATACACCCCTGGATTTGTCCCTCTGAGTCTTGAGACAGCCCCTGGCCAAATCCAAGTTGGAAGACAACAGACAAGCTTCCCACCAAGGACTTCACCGTTTAGAACTTTTCAGGGTGTGGGGATGTTGAGGGGGGGCGCTAAAGAAAACACCCTTGTGAGAAAGAAGACTCCGCAGGTCTGACATACATGCCTAGAACCCTCCGTCGGATTTCCCACGGGCAGACACCCTTGTTTTCTGCAGCCAGCATCGAAGCACTGTCCACTTTCTTTTTAAAATGGTTACATTTCTTCACCTTTAGGTACATGTTTATAAAGATATTTTTAATTTGACCGACTTTGCTACATTCACAATATAAATCAACTTTATAGACCCTAGCTGCTTTGCCCCAATTGGTAATTTTCCTTCTTGTAAGCAGGCAGGCAAGAAGATTAACGAGTGTTTTTGTTAGTTTTTCCACAACCAGTTATGTTGAGAGTTTTCACACAGTAGAGGCTCCCCATTTCCTGTAAGGTATTATGACCTCTCTGAGGAGATCTATTTATTTAACTTCTCTAAATACAACCACTTCAGGCACCGGTATCTCCTTGAGAAAGGGCTTCTCAAGTTACCATCATAAACAGAAGCCTGATGGCAGAGAAGGCTTCTGTCCAAAAATAGGTTATCTACTTTGTGACACGATTTGTAAGCACAGAAGGGGGCTGTGTACCCCATCTCCACTACTCCAGGGAGTCCCCGATTCTCAGAAAATGGCTTGAGCCAGGAATGAACAAGAAGAGTCTCCAAACAATTGCATGAATGTGGATCTGGCTTTTACAATGAGGGTGTTACCTTTTCTAGAAAACTGAAGGCTGAAAGAGGGAGAGCCAGGCTGACGCAGGGCATTTCTTAGAGGTGAGGGAAAAAAAAACAAACTCTTTTCCTAAAGAATTTCAAACCCCAGTGCAAGTAGAGCTGGGTTATGTTCAACTGTTGGGTGGGGGTGCCCCTTCCTTGCTCCCCCCCTCCACAGGCAATCCCACCACCAAGTGCTCAGTGAAGGTACAGCTTTCCCAGTAGGTAGAGGAGGATCATTCTTTGGTCAGGACATGTTAGTTGCAACATCACCTACAGATGAGTTCTCAAGATCTATTTGTATCATTAAAGCAGAACATTTTGCATGATATACTTGGGTTTTCTGTTTGTTGTCGGTGCTCATGTGGAAGAAAGGTGTTGCAGTCTGCTTCCGTAAAGATTACAGCCTTGGAAACCCTATGAGGCAATTCTGCTCTGTCTTAAAGGGTTGCTATGAGTCAGAAACTGCTTGATGGCCAGGGTTTATGGGTTTCAGTGCTCGTGAGCATGACCCAGTGAAGGCTTCCTGGAGACTTTGTGATGAAATTGAAAGAGCTCAGGCGCTGGAGTCCCTTGGGCAGATCGCTTACCGTTTCTGAGACGCAGTTCTGTCGCTCACCTACGTTGTTAGTGGATGGCAAGAGGATGTCTATTCAATTGAAAACAACAACAAACTGGTTGCCATCCGGTTGACTTCAGCTCTGACTCTTGGCAGCTCCATGTGTGTCAGAGTGGAACTGTGATCTATAGGGTTTTCAATGGCTGATTTTCCGGAAGTACATTGCCAGGCCTTTCTTCTGAGGTGCCTCTGGGTGGACTGGAAGCTACAACCTTTCCATTAGTAGCTGAGTGTGTTAGCTGTTTGCACCACCCAGGAACTCCAGAAAACCATTTGCCATCAAGTTGTGAAGTCCCTGGGTGGTACAAATGGTTAACATGCTCAGCTGCTAACCAAAAGGTTGGAGGTTTGAGTCCACCCAGAGGTGCCTTGGAGGAAAGGCTTGGCGATCTAATTCTGAAAAGTCAGCCACTGAAAACCTTTATGGAACACAGTTCTACTCTGACACACCCAGGGTCATCATGAGTCAGGTTCAACTTGATGGCAGCTGGTTCTGTGATATAACGGACATAAGAACTTTCTAAAAAGAACAGTTCAGATGACGCTCTACTAATGTTAGTGCACGGTTTAAAATGCTTTTGGTGTATGTCCTACTCTGAAGACACATTTAGCTCTTAATCTTCCTTCTACCTTATCAGACAGCAGTGTTTGAAAGACATTCTTAGTAAAACCTGATCAAGTTTCCCATACGTAACAGGGTTTTAATTTAAGCCACCCGGATGGATTTTCTTTTGCAGTGGGGCTCAATCCTGACTGAGCCTTGGTCTCCCCCTGGAACGCTGAAAACATACGGACAAATACTTGGGCCCCACTGTAGACAATTAAGTCAGAATTTCTAGAGGTAAGGCCTGGGCCATCCATTATTTTTAAACCTCCCCAGGTGATTCTACTCTATAGCTAGAGTTGAGAGCCACAAGGGAGGAATTAAAAAAACAAAAATGGACAGGAGATGGCAGACCCATTTCCCACCACAGACCCTCATTTATGTGAAAAGGTAAAATAAGGACAAGCTGCTTAATAGGGAAGAAACTTTCCTTTTGGTTGCCTCTAGTGGCATCTTTGACTCAATGGCAGTGAGTTTTGTTTTTTTTTTGGTGGGGGGGCGGTTAGTGGCATCTTCCATCAAAATGAGGCTTTTATGGTCATTATAAACAAACAATTGCCATCAAGTCAGTTCTGACTCATACGACGCCATGTGTATCAGAGTAGAACTGTGCTCCATAGAGTTTTCAAGGCTGTGACCTTTGGAAGCAGATGGCCAGGCCTTTCTTCCAAGGCACCTCTGGGTGGGTTCGAACCACTAACCTTAAGGCTAGCAGCCGAATGTGTTAATGTTTTAACTATCCAGGGACTCCAGTCATTATAATGCTATTGTTGTTAGTTGCCCTGAAGTTGATTCTGACTCATGGCGGCCATGGTTTGAACCCACCTAGAGGTGCTTCAGAAGACAGGCCTGGTGAGCAGTTCTACTATGCACATGTGGGGTCTCCACGGTCATTATAGTTATCACCATAAAAGACGTGCATTTTGTGGTCCGTTTGAATAAGTGCCCCTTCTCCCTGTTTTTCATCTTTAAAAGATTCTGAAGTAGGGTAGACTCTAGAATGGAAGCCCATTTCTCTGACCTCTTGGCCTTAAGCAAGTCCCCTCTTCTCTGTGGACATGTAGATCACACTGGGTTGTGAGTGTAAAACAAAGACCATCAGAGCTCACAAGCAAACAAGCAGACAAAGCTGGCATGTTAACTCTCAGTCAAGGGACACGGCAGTGAAGAGATGCAGGTGTAGCTCAGAGGGGAAAACCCAAGGTTTCTAAGTTCTAGAGAGGTGGCTCATGGGAGTTATGCTAACTAAGGATTGTAGACTAGCCCTCTGATAGGACGGGAGGAGTCCATGGGTCTCATTGATTAAAACAAGTCGCATTGTTCATTGGTCAGAAAAGAGTCTTCACTTAGGTCCAGGAAGGGTCTGGATTCCGAGTCATTCAGCATTTATAGTTGCTTTTCTTTTCTTTTTCTTTTTTTGTTGTGGTAGAAATACATATAACAAAACATTTGCCAATTCCACTTTTTTTACACGTATCGTTCAGTGACCTTGATTACGTTTATCATATTGTGCGACTGTCATCACTACCCGTGTCCAAATTATTCCCCCACCCTTACGCAGTGGTTAAGAGTTCGGCTGCTAACCAGAAAGGTTGGCAGTTCGAATCCACCGGCAGCTCCTTGGAAACCCTTTAGGGCAATTCTCTCCAGTCCTGTAGGATTCCTATGAGTCAAGAGCGACTCAGTGGCTGTGGGCTTTTTTTTTTTTTTTTTTTTGGATTTAACAGAAACTCAGTGCTCCCTAAGCAAAGATTCCCCTTAGCGTTTATAGTTCTTAAATAGCTCTGGCTGGATGGGAGAGTTGGAGTGAAAGCCTTGGGCAAGTCCTGCCCTAAAGGAGGAATATCCCTTTCCTGATGACTTGAACTCCTCCCAGCCGTCCAGGGCCCTGCATGCTGGATGGTTAGGTACGGACATCCACACACCTGTGCTGTCGGTGTCAACGTATGACGTATGACCCTCTCCCTTCCCTTGCAGGTCAAGCAGTGAACAAGCACCTAGTTTCTGAACAGACACATAAAACGGGAAGAAGGGAAAGCTTTCTCTCTCTCTCTTTTTTTTTTCCATTTAGGCTGCAGAAGCTTCATTCTTTTAAACCTCAGAATTCCAGCAGTTTTGTGGTTAGGAAGAAAGAACATCACATCGTTTTCAACATTTTCTCTCTTCCAATTGCATTTTTGTCAATGGGCACGAGGAATGAAATGAAACCCCTGTAAATCCAGAGAACACCTTTCCCCAAAAAAGGTGTCCCTACGTGCAACTGGCCCCAGAATCTGTCGTTGAATCAACCTCCGTTAGTTCTTTGCTCGTTTTTGCATTTCAAGAAGGGATGTTAAACTTCCGCTATTACCTATTTTTTTCATTCTCCAATAATCCATAGCCTCAGTGACAGCTTTTCTGTCTTTCTTTATAATAATTAAAATTTACATTGTTTATTACTAGATTTTGTGTGTGTGTGTGTGTGTGTGGAATTTTCTGTGACTACTGGCAGGATATTTTGTGGGTTTTTCTGTTTTGCTTTCGAGGATCCTCGACCTACAGGGCAAAAACCAGCTATTCAAGAATGATTTACAAAGAAAAAGCACCTAGCTTTATTTGGGTGGGAGGAAGACAGTTGGAGGAGGGGCAATCTTTAATTCGATATTTTAAAAAATATTAAGTGTGGAGGTCATAACACTTTCATCGGTGAAGATAATAAATGTCAATATTCAATAACTGAAAAATATTTCAGCCCTAAACTATTGCCACTTAAAGGAAGAGGAGTAAAAACATCCGGGCTGGCAGGGAGGTGGTGAGAATGAGGGAGAGCCAGCAGGAATAGGGAAGGAAAAACGGCTCAGGGGAGAAATTAGGTTTGGATCAAGGGAAGAGCAGCCGCCGTTTTAAGGACAGAAGCAGGATATGGGGTAAATTCAGCTTCTCTATATCCACATCGTTTGTTTCAGCCTCATGTCAGAACTTTTAACCATCTCTTTTTACTGGAATCTTCCATTTGTTATAGCTTTTCTTGTTGTCATTGCTGATGTATGAATCAATGCAAATAATTTTGCCAACTTACCTGACTTGACTGTATCAAGTCCAGGAGAAAAGAGAATACCAACCTTTATTTTTCTTCTTCTGGCATTATCATTAACTGGTCTGTTTTTAAAAATTTACCAAATCCCCAGCACCTTGCCCAGTGCCTGACATGGACCGAGTGAGTACTCAGTAAATGTTCAATGATCAACTGTAGGAAAAGTTGCTCCTTAAAAAGTTACCAAATCCCCAGCACCTTGCCCAGTGCCTGACATGGACCGAGTACTCAGTAAATGTTCAATGATCAACTGTAGGAAAAGTTGCTCCTTAAAAATTTATCAAATCCCCAGCACCTTGCCCAGTGCCTGACATGGACCGAGTGAGTGCTCAGTAAATGTTCAATGATCAACTGTAGGAAAAGTTGCTCCTTAAAAATTTATCAAATCCCCAGCACCTTGCCCAGTGCCTGATATAGACAGAGAGTACTCAGTAAATGTTCAGTGATCAATTGTAGGAAAAGTTGCTCTGTGACTCCTCTGGCAGTCTGCTGCTTTGTCTCTGAGCTAGGACATTGTTTGCTTCTCATTTATTTATTTACTTTCATTCATCCTTTCAAATGTTTATTTAACAAATGGTGAGTTTCTACCGTGAATCAGACCCTAGGAACACCCAGGCAAGAAACTTTTGTCAGGCATTACTGCAGAAGAAAAGGCCTGGCGATCTGCTTCCATTAGGATTACAGCCAAGAAAACCCTATGGAGCAGTTCTACTCTGTAACACATGGGGGTCTCCACAAGTCAGAATTGACTTGATGGCATCCAACAGCAACAACAATGTAAAAATAATCAGGCTTCCCTGAACCCCTAGTTTGTTTTTTTTATTGAGGTGAAATTCATATAACATAAAATTTACCATTTTTAAAAGGAGCCCTGGTGGCACAATGGTTAGGCGCTTGGCTGCTCACTGAAAAGGTTAGTGGTTCAAACCCACCAGTGGCTCTGTAGGATAAAAGACCTGGCGATCTGCTCCCGTAAAGACTACAGCCTAGGAAACCCTGTTGGGTAGTTCTACTCTGTCCTATAGGGTCACTGTGAGTTGGAATCGACCTGATGGCACACAACAACAGTAAAGACCATCTCAAAGTGTACAGCTCAGTGGCATTTATTGCGTCCAAAAAGGAGATCTGGTACCCATTAACAGTCACCCCCCGTACCTCCCTCCCTGTGGCCACTGGGAACCACTCGTCTGCTTTCTATCTCTGTGGATGACTGTTTGCTATTTGACTAGTGGATTTAAAAGGAAAGATGGCATTGCATCTTAATAGGGTGTCTTTTGCCTAAACAGCTCTGGGTGTTCCATCAGATAGCATCATAAATTCTTCTCCATCTCCTGGCCTGGGAGACTGTGGCTTGGAGGGGTGAGTGGCTTTCCCCAGCAAGTGGATAACCCTCAGGAGGCAAAGACGTGTGCCCAGGCGCCTCTGCAGGTCAGACAGCAGGTCTTCTGATGCCATGGTGCTTTTCCTAGGATGGTTGGTCCTGATGTTATTCCCCTCCCACATATCTACGGAGCACGGATCAAAGGCGTGGAAGTGTTCTGCCCTCTGGACCCCCCGCCTCCGTATGAAGCTGTGGTGAGCCAGATGGACCAGGAGCAGGTACCACCCATAGTCTCTCTCCTGTACATTGACTGCAAGCAGGAAAAGCGGCATGCCTAACAGAGAACAATGGGGAGAGCCTCCTCTCTAGTTCTATCTTTTTTTTTTTATTGTGCTAAATATGTATACACATACATACACACACATATACACGCACACACATGTGTCATAAAATGTCTTAGACTGGGTTCTCTAGAGGGGCAAAACCAGTGAAGCATATATATTAAAAAATATGTATGTATAGAGAAATTTATTTCAAGGAAATCGCTCACGCAGTTGTGGAAGCTGGCAAGTCCTGAGTCTGTGGGTCAGGCGTCAGGCTTGAGGCTTCTCCTGACTCTTGTGGTTGCTGAGGCTCACTAACCCAAACTTGGCAGGTCAGATGGCAGGTTGCTGGCTCACAGGGCTGTGGGAGCCGGCACATCCCAAAATCTGCAGGTGAGGCACAAGCTGCTGGCTCACATCCCAAGAACCGGAGGTCAGATGATGATGAGTCAGATGCAGGATCCAGAGAGAGAGACAGAGAGAGCTTTGCCAGAACATCCATATATATTGGATGCAGGCCACATCCCCAAGGAAACTCCCCTTACCTCAGATCACAAAACAGAAGATAGTTATATAATACTCAGGATCATAGTCTAGCCAAGCTGACACTTAACATTAACCATCACAAAAACATTTGCAGTTCAACAATTTTTACGTATACAATTCAGCAACATTGCTTACATGCATCATGTTATGCAACCATCATCACTATCCTTTTCTAAATTATTCCACCACCATTAAAAAAAATTAATGTCTCCTAAGCAATGACTCCCCCTTTTCCTCTCACTCCTACCTCTGGTAACCACTAATAAACTTTGGTCTCTATGCATTTGCCTATTCTATATATTTCATATAAGTGGGATCAGACGATATGTGGCCTTTCATGTCTGACTTATTTCACTCAGCATAATGTTTTCAGGGTTCATCCATGTAGTGGCATGTATCAAGACTTCATTTCTCTTTATGGCTGAGTTACATTCCATTGCATGTATATATCACATCTTGTTTATGCGTTCATGTGTTGATGGACATTTATGTTGTTTCCACCTTTTGGCCATTGTGAATTGTACTGTAGTGAATGTTGGTGTATATGTTTCTGTTTGTGTTCCTGTCTTCGCTTCTTCTGGGTATATACCTAGGATTGGGATTACCGGGTCATATGGTAGTTCTATGTTTAACTTTTTGAGGAACTACCAAACTGTTTTCCATGGTGGGCGCACCATTTTACTTTCCCACCAGCAATGGACGAGGGTTCCAATTTCTCCACATCCTCCTCAACTCTAGTTCTGTTTTTAAGAAATTCACTGGAGTCTAGATGATGACTGGGCTAAATATCAACAAAACAACGCTTTTTTTTCCTGTGATGCAGGGATCTTCATTCCAAATGCCAGAAGGATCAGAAGCTGCTGGGAGCCCATTGGAACCAGTCTGCGCACAAGTTACTCAAGGTGATAAATACACTATCGCTGCCCAGACTCATGAGAATTGTTGGTCCGTCTTTTCAGTAGATTAAAATAAGGTAAAATAATGATCTGTATGATATTTTGTTGGAGGTCAGGTATTCCTGGAGCAAATGGTTCAAGCTACATCCTTCCTTCAAGTACAAAATATTATCAACTATTAGGGTTTACAGGAGGGACCAGCCCCTGGAGAAGGACATCATGCTTGGTAAAGTAGAGAGCCAGTGAAAAAAAGGAAGACCCTCAACGAGATGGATTGACACAGTGGCTGCAACAATGGGCTGAAACATAGCAATGATTGTGAGGATGGTGCAGGACTGGACAGTGGTTCGTTCTGTTGTACATGGGGTCACTATGAGTTGGAACCAACTCGATGGCACCTAACAGCAATCACAGGGTTTACAAGTGGGAGATTGTATGTGAACAGAAAAACATATCTTAGTATCTTTTATGAATAACCAGATATCTCAGGAAGCTACAAGATAAATTACAGAGTTTAATTTAACATTGCCATGTTTTGTAGTCTCAGATTTTTCTTTCTCCTGTTAAAATGAGATAGGCTCTTTGGAAGGGGAAGAAAAGTTTCATTCATTGCAGGGTGAGATTGTGCTGTGTCACTTTTAAGCTAGGGCCCAGGCCATGGTGCTGAAACATCTACTGAATTCTGATTTTCAGTCCTTCAGTAAATACTCGAGCTGGTTTACATTTATCCTTGTAATTTAAGGGAGCATTGTTACAGCTTTCTCTCTTTGGAAAGGTTTTAAATGGCCCAGAAAATTGTCCACCAGGGCAAAATCGCAAACGGTAATAAATAATGGATGAACTTTCAGCTATTTTAGATGGAAGTAATTTTTCTGCAGTGCCATTCGGAATGGGTTTCCGTTTTTCTGTTCACCTACATCTTAAGCAGAATTATGAGCAGTGTTCTGTTTCTTAAGTAATGTTTGTGATTTTTCCACTTTTTAGAAAACTTTCTCAAACCATAGCTGAGGCTCACCAAGGAAGTGGTTTTATTTTCCTGAGCAGAAGTCATCCAGTTCCAAAGTGGTTTTAATGATTTATTTAGTGGCCACTGGCTCTTCATCTCAGCCGCCAGAGGGTTTTGCAGCCCATCATGCACCCTGGGTCATGCAAATACTTCTTCTGCCAGCACTTGATCTGCAGCTCACAGGGTAGCCACTCCACCTTCCACCAAGCAAAGCTCATCCCTATGGCCCAGACATTCCACTCCTGGGTATATACTAAAAAGAATTGAAAGCAGGGACTCACTCACTTGTCCACCAGTGTTCACGGCAGCACTATTCACAGTAGCCAAAAGGTGGAAACAACCCAAATGCCCATCAACAGATGAATGGATGAACAAAATGTGGTGTATCCCTGCAATAGAATATTATTCAGCCATAAAGAGAAATGCAGCGCTGATATAGGTTACAACATGAATGAACCTTGAAAACGTTATGCTGAGTGAAATTCGTCAGACACAAAAGGGCCAATATTATATGATCCCGCTTACATGAAATATCTAGAATAGGCAAACACATAGGGACCGGTAGTTATTAGTAGTTACTAGAGGTGGGTGGGAGGGGGGAATGGGGAGGTTTTGCTTAAGGGGTACTGAGTTCCTGTTTAGGGTGATGAAAAACATTTGGAAATGGTTGGTGATGATGGTTGTACAACATGGGGAACATGATTAATGTCAACTGAATTGTACATGTAAAATGGTTGAAATGGCAAATAGCTTGTTATATATTCTTCACTACTGTTAAAAAAAAAGCTCAATCTGAATCGTCAGAAACTTTTTAAAACAGGTAGAAGCTCTTTAACGTTGCAGTAGGATGCTTCGTTGGAGAAGATTCTAAGCACTTTTAGGAAAAACTGACATTTTGGCATGGCTTCTTTATTTTCCTCTTAGTTTTTAAGTTTTTTGTTTGTTTTAGGTGTGGAAGGGTAGCTTGGGGAGGCAGATTTCCCCATAGAGCTGGGAAATAAAACCGTATTGGGCCAGCAGCCTAAAGCAAGCATTGTTAGCTTGATTAACCCGCCCTGGCAGGTTTGGTCCCACAGGTGTTTCCTGCCCAGCATTTGGAAGACTGCAGCTAGTAGAATAATTTATGTTTCTCCTCTTTATTTTTATTTTTTTTTATTGTACTTCAGGTGAAGGCTTACAGAACAAATAGTTTCTCATGAAACAGTAGTACACATATTGTTTTATGACATTGGTTAACAACCCCACAACATGTCAACCCTCTAACTTCTCAACCTTTTTTTTTGGTGAAAATACACATAGCCAAAGATACACCATTTCAAAAATTTCTACATGCACAGTTCAGTGACATTGACTATGCTCTTCCAATGGTGCTGTTATTCTCACTTAAGGTGAAGGCTTCCAGAACAAAATAGTTTCTCATTTATATGTTTCTCCTCTTTAATAAAAAAAAAAATCAGGTGGGGACATTCCTAACACACCTGGAGAAGAAAGCCCATCTGTGTCAACCCCCAACTCAAGCCTGATGCATCCTGCAAGAAGCCGGAGACCCTTCCAGCCCCTCAGGACAAGATCAAAGAGCGACCCTGTCCTCCATCATTCCTCGGAGACAGGTGATGTCATCCCCCAAGCTCTTCCCTGAGACCTGCGCTTGTTCCCCTAAAGGAGCCACGTGAGAGCAGGTGGCTCTGGCCAGCCCCAAATCAGTTGCTGTCAAGCCAATTCTGATTCATGGCAACCCCCTGTGTTGCAGAGTAGAACTGTACTCCATAGAGTTTTCAAGGCTATCACCTTTTGGAAGCAGATGGCGAGGCCTTTCTTCTGAGGCACCTCGGGGTGGTTTTGAACTGCTGACTTTTCGGTTAGTAGTCGAGCGCTTAATTTGCGTCACCCAGGGATTCCCTGGCCAGCCCGAGGCTCCGCGTTTTAAGAGGTATCTTGAAGGAGGTTAAGAGGTCTTGGATAGTCTTGGGAAAATAAGATAGTCTGCATGATATTCTACGTGCACATTAGGCATATACGTCTGCCTCATCCTTTAAGGCAGTTTTTTTTGTTTTTTAAATCATTGTCATCAAAAGCACTTGGTTGCATATGCTACTGTGCTAGGGCCCACATGAGGAAACTTATATGAATCTAGTTCTCAATTTCTATCCTGTGGGAATAAAACTCTCTCTGAAGGAAAAAGTCAAGGGGTGCCTTTTAAAAATCCCCTTTTCTATAATTTGATATTTGTTATCTTTTTACTGTGAATGAATAGATGGAATGATTCAGTCTGACCTCGTTTTAAGAACTTTAGACAGAAACACACGCTCACATACTTCACCTCTCTCCCTCTCTGGTTTGAGTGCGTGTGTATATAGATTTTTTTAAAAAAATAATTTGGGATTTACAAATAACATTGAGTCTTTTCTCTGAATATATATGAATGTCTGAACATCTTCCAAATATCTTTTCAGTGTAGAAAATTACAAACAATAGAAACTGTAAAGGAAGAATCTGTAATCCTGTGAGCATGGGCTTCTTTTTGTGAAACTATTCTAACAGGTGGCCTATGATTTCCTAAAACTCTCTCCAAATAAGACTTTGCAAATCCTCTAACCCTCCTCTCTCCCGGGTCCTGGCTTGTGCCCTTGCTGTCTCTGACAGCGTGTGTTGTTTGCCACAGCTCTGGACTGACCGTGTGTGAGCCACAGAGAAAACTTCTCTTGTCTGTACGGCGGCCTCAGTGGGACCCCACCGTCCAGGAATGAGTCTAACACCTCTGCTACCCCAGCAGGCCTGGCAGCCAGGCCTCTCAGATTTCTGAGGCCCTTGGTCACCATGGGTCTCCTAAACCCTACCTAGCAAGTGGAGGACTCAAGCTGGCCACCTGCTGCTTCCAGTGGGAACTTAGTTCTCTGCACAGTTTAGGGAGATCTTTCTGGAACCTTCTCTCATTCTGGTGTGCTGCAGGGGCAAGGACGACATGGTACCTGTTTGAACCCTCCACTTTGGAAGGGACCAGTTTGCCTTCACATGAATGAGTGTAGGCCCTGACTCTGTCCTCACAGGAGTGTCTTTGGCAAGTGTTTCCGAAAGACTCTGGTTCTCGGTGACATGCTCCTGGTTTAGAGCTCCTTGTGCCTGCCTTTCTCCAGAAGAAAAGGAGTGCTCCCCTTTCTCCACCTGGTCTCCCACTTCCTGCTTCATCTCTTCCTTCAATATATAAGTTCCTGTTTCTCGGGCCTTTACAGACTGAAGTCACCAGTGTTGTGTACACTGAAGGCTGCGGGCTGGTCTGTGGACACACGGAGAACAGGCCTGAGTTTCTCTAACCCACTTCATGGTGCAGTGACGTTCTGCCGGTCCTTAACCCAAGTGTTGACACCAGTGGCCATGGACATCAGAGCCTGCGGGGTTAGAGAGATGGATTTCCCAGGCCTTCTGCTGACTTCCGGAGTGACGTTTAGTGTTTCTGCACCCAGTTTCTCTTTGTGTAATGGTCAGTCGTAGATTCCCCTCACAGCCATGAATTGAGCACCGATAATATAAGTCAGTACAATGCGCTTGAGGATGTTTAGGACAAAGGTATGGTCAAAGTGAACAGAGCACTGTCTCCATATCACGAATCTTGTCTTTCTGCAGTCCTTCCCTCTCTTTAAGCAGCTCCTTCATCCTCCCCCCCGAACATTCTTTCATTGGTCAGCCACGTTTCTCTGCTTGCCCCCACCCATCCCCACCTATTTGCCATTACCCGTGACTTTGCTGCTCTGTTATAATTTGCATCTGGATGCTCTTCTCTCTCATCTGTCCTTACCTTGGGGACTGTGTTTTATGTGACACAATAAACTTTTAGGGGACACGTCCTATTGGAACGACATTTCAGGAAATAAGCTGGTGTCATAGTTCACAGTTTTCTTTTTGTATTTTCCTTCTGCGAAATGAAAAGTGAGATGTGCAGGGCCGCTGGTGTTTGTCAGATGCTTTCCGTGCTGAGTATGGTGGCCTGTGCTGTTTTGGGTAGAAGTGTGTGTTCAGGGGGCTTGGCCAATGGGTAATTGTCGTTTGTCTCTGCCTGCAGCCGCCCCCGTGCTGAGCTGTGAAGCGGCGACACAGACGGAAGGAAGACTGGATCTGGCTGCAGTGACTTTGAGGAGAGGCTTGAGATCGAGAGCTTTGCGATCCAGACCACGGTCTTTAATAGATTACAAATCCTACACAGACACCAAACTGCTGGTGGCGAGGTTCCTGGAGCAGTCCTCCTGCCGTATGACCCCAGACATCCATGAACTGGTAGAAAACATTAAGTCCGTTTTGAAGTCTGACGAGGAGCACATGGAGGAAGCTATCACAAGTGCCAGTTTCCTAGAAGAGGTAGTTTTATTATTAATATCAGCCCTGAATCAGATAATGCATTTCCATAGCAGCTTCAGCTGCTGCTCCGATTTCCTGTCCAAGGCAGAGTAAGTTCATGGTCATGATCTCAAGGGAAATGGGGTTAGGAGGTCAGGGAGTGGGAGAGAGGAAGCCGAGAGCTTTCCTTTTGGGTGTGTGACTTCCCTGCGGCGTTCCTGGATCAAGGCGAGTGAAACCAATTATTCTGGGATGTTGGAAGTATGCCTGGGAAAAGAAAGGTGCACCTTGGGAATCAAAGCAAAGGATACGGATGATCTGGAGCACATTCAGAAAAAAAGGAAAAAAAAAGTTTTCCTAAATAGAAGGTTCCCCTTGAGATAACATGTTTTTTTTCCAGCCCTTTGAAAATGAATGACATTTATGATTTCAATATTGGCAAGATTCTGAGAGCTCTTCACATGCCTGTGAAATGTTTGGCCAAATAAGTAAGTCAGTAGGACTTGGAGGAATAAACACCTTTTCCTTTCCCTAAGTAAAAATTTCAAGGCAGTCCCCCAAACCGAAGCCACCCAGTGAAAAAGTAAAAATCAGGCGTGTGCCATAATCCATTTGGACTTCAGATGTCTGGCCTTTAAAGCAAAGGGCTGGACTAGGTCGTCTCTACACCTGTGTCTGAATGAATGACCTTTCCTTCTGATGAGAACCGGGGGATAGGTCACAGCTTTAATTTAAAAACACCAGTTACCTTCAAGTCAACTCTGACTCATGGCGACCCCGTGTGTGTCAGAGTGGAACTGTGCTCCGTAGCATTTCCAGTGGCTGATTTTTTGGAAGTAGATTGCTAGGCCTTTCTTCTTAGGTGCCTCTGAGTGGACTAAAACCTTCAATCTTTGGGTTAGCAGCCAAGAGCATCAACCTTTTGCACCACCCAGGGACCCATCTAGCCCCAGTAGCCTGATAAACAGGAGCAAACATTTGGAGGCACTTCTCTAAGGCTACGAAGCTCTGAGGCCACCACCAGGCACTTGGTCTTGACCTTCTGCAAAGTCTTTGTCTTAGTTTCTTAGGGCTGCTGTAACAAAATCCCACAGAGTGGTAGCTTTACAGAAGAGAAATTTATTGTCTCATAGTTCTGGAGGCTAGAAGTCCAAATCGGGGCATTGGCTCTAGGAGAGGGTCCCTCTTCGCCGGTAGCGTTGGGCTTTCCTTGGCTTGTAGAGGCTTCCTCACATGGTCTCTTCCCCCTGTGTGTCTCTCTCCATGTCTGTTTACCCTTTTTATAAGACACCACTCAGAAGGGATTCGGTTTAGGACCCACCCTACTATGGCATGACCTCATTAACATATCCAAAAAAACCCTTATTTCCAAACAGGGTCACATTCACAGGTATGGGGTTAAGATTTCAACACATGTTTTTGGGAGACATAACTGAATCCCTAACAGTCTTGCTTCCTGAAAAATAGCTCTGGGGAAGAAGAACAAGCATTTACAGTTCAACGGATGTATCAGGAGAAATGTTTGCTAGACCAGATAAAAGTTCAGGTCCTGGGATTTTTGAGACGGATTCTGGATTGTCTACTGGGGCCTTCCAGGACTGCACTTCAGCGCAAGGTTTACGTTCTGACCTTCTCAGAGTTCTTCATAATGTCACGGCCCTTTTCCAGGCAGGAGGAGGCAGAGACAATGGGAAGGGGACATTTTATCTCTGACCCTACCTAGCTTTGCACATTTTCACTTTTCTCTATTACTAGGACGAGTTTTTAGATCCATTTTAATTTTTACCAATAGTGAAACCACTTGTCCTAACTTACCAGGTCACACAGTCAACTTTTATGAATGTTGGAATTTTCTTCTTAATCAGGAGACAAAGGCAAGCCTGAAATAACAGATGGAATAACAGAGTGTTAGCAAAATTTAATGCTCCATCTCGTTTGAGAATAAATCTTTCATGACCTTGAAAGCTCAGAATGGTACAAACAAACAAAAAGTCATCAGAAGGATTGTTCTCTGATGTTCGGTGGTAGTAAAGTACCTGAGTTTTTTTTCCAGTGTACTAACAGTGTCATAAGGTGGTTAAGCACTCGCCTGCTAACCCATAGGTTGGTGGTTCAAACTCACCTAGTGGCTCTGTGGGAGAAAGATGCCAACTCATAGTAACCCTAGCGGCAGAGGTGTAACTAACATATGGTAGGTAGGGTGTTTGCCCTGGGCGCCACTCGAGGAGGCGCGCTAATGAATAACTTCTGTTGGCTAGTGAAGTTTCCATCGACAGCTGTGAGAGATCATTCAGCAATTTAAAACTAATTTCCATACATGCTATTTTCATAGATAGGCCCCTGCCTATAGGACAGAGTAGAACTGCCCCCAAAGGGTTTCCAATGCTGTAATCCTTATGGAAGCAGACTGCTATCTCTTTCTCCCATGGAGCAGCTGCTGGGTTCGAACCGCCAACCTGGGCTCCTTACCTGGTCACAATCCCAGACCAGCAGTTCTAAAACTTTAAAATGCATCAGAATCACCCGGGGTTCTTATTAAAAATATGAGTGCTCCAGACCCAGTCCCACTCCAGACTCACAGCGTCAGGATTGCTGTGGGTGGGAGCTGGGGACCACGTTTCTGACAAGACTCCTTGGTAATGTGCAGACCCCAGTGAGAATCACTGGCTTAGCCCACAGGGACATTGAAAATAAAGGATGAGAAGAATGCTAAATATAAACAGGAAATTACAATAGTCGAATTAGTTAAATCTGGCAGGTCTACAGTTGAAACAATAAAGTTTGGGAAATTCTAGAACAATGATGTCTTCCTGCTTTTCTCTGATCCTCCTATTCTTAGGGAGTCCCCGGGTGGTGCAAGTAGTTAACACACTTGCTTCTAGCCAAGAAGTTGGAGGTTCGAATCCACCCAGAAGCACCTCGGAAGAAAGGCCTGGCGATCTACTGAAAACTGTGCCATTGAAAACCCTGTGAAGTACAGTTCTACTCTGATGCACATGGGGGCCTTATGAGTCAGAATCGACTTGATGGCAACTGGTTTGTTTGTTTGTTTTTTCATTTACTATTCTTAGGGACTTCTTAAAACTCTCTCTGGAATTCTAAGTGGCTTCCACTTTGGGAAATCATCCTTTTTTCTTTCCCAAAGCAACTAAACTGTAAGATACATGGATAGATATAGGAAGCAGGTCAAAGTATTTTTGTGAAGCTTCACCTCTCCTCACCCCCTTGTTCTCCCAAAGATAATGGCTCCGCTGCAGCCCAGCACTGCCAGGGCCCACACGCTGCCTTCGAGGAGACAGCCTGGCCTGCTGCACCTGCAGAGCTGCGGAGACCTGAGCACCTTCGCCCCTGCAGGGAGGCCAAGAGCCAAGAGGAGGCCCCGGCGAGCAGAGGCTGAACGGCCCCACAGCCTCATCGGTGTCATCCGAGAGACCGTCCTGTGAACCTGCAGGGCCAGGTTCTCCATCCACCTGCGGAGCAGAGAAGGAGGAGGAAAGATGGGCCCTGGAAGGAAAAGCCACTCCAATGGGGAAGAATCCCCTTCAAGTGTTCCTTACCACGCAGCTTCATGACTGGGAGTTGGGGGGCCTTTCGAGAACTCCTAAAAAAGAGTACACTCCAGAGAACATTTGTTCCCGCTCTTGGGCTCACAATTTTGTTGACCGAGGGCATTCAAGGGTGAATGCGTGGGTTCTTCCAGATCCATTTGGTCTTTGGAGGCATTTTGTTGGAGGCTGTGAGGCAGGAATTTCTCCTTCCCCTGCTGGTCTTGCAGTGTTCTTGAGGGCCCCATGCCTGGTGTGGGCCAAAACTGGGGCTAATGATTCTTTGCCCACTTCAGCTGTCACGTCTGTCTGTGTTGCCGAGTTCTTCCCCTCACTGGAAGGACAAATCTGTTGGGCTGCTATTTCTAGCTGCCTGCCACCTTTCAGTGCTCAGTGAGAGAGCAGCTGGCATGGAAACAGGATGAGTAACCCCCATGTGGCTGAAGTAGTCAAGCCGCATTTTAGGTCGCCCTCAAATCACACTCTTTAGGAAAAACAGGAAACTTCATAAGTGACAAATTTTAATGAAAGACAGTTAGGGAAGAGAAATAGTGTTGATTCCATTTACTTGTGCTTGCAAAACTAGAGATAGCTAAGGCAGAACTGAGAATAAAAATGTTTACTTTGGACCTCTGGGCTCAGTGTGCGACCTTTGTTTATGTGTAGGTGGCCAGGCCTTACCTTACGCAGGGTTTGGAACTTGGAATATCTTATCTCAGGAAAGCAGTGGTGGTCAGGTTCCCAGGCAGGCCCACCAAAATAAATAAATAAAATAAACAGTTGCCATTGAGTCAGCTCACAACTCATGGTGACCCCATGTGTGTCATAGTAGAACTGTGCTCCGTTGGGTTTTCAGTGGCTGATTTTTCAGAAGTAGATCACCAGGCCTTTCTTCCAA
Source organism: Dugong dugon (assembly GCA_030035585.1). NCBI lineage: Eukaryota > Metazoa > Chordata > Mammalia > Sirenia > Dugongidae > Dugong > Dugong dugon. The sequence continues at coordinate 78,288,045 of CM057471.1, forward strand.
GGTGCCTGTGGGTAACTCTAACCTTCAACCTTTTAGTTAGCAGGCAAGCATGTTAACCATTTCCATCAGCCAGGGACTCCAAACCAGTGGCCGTGGAGTCAGTTCTGACTCATGGAGACCCAATGTGTGTCAGAGTAGAATTGTGCTTCATAGAGTTTTCGATGGCTGATTTTTCGGAAGTAGAGCACCAGGCCTTTCTTCTGAGGCACTTCTGGGTGGACTCGAACCTCCAACCTTTCAGTTATCAGTTGAGCACATTAACCCTTTGTACCCCCCAGGGACTGACAGTCTGACAAAAACAGTTTAATCTACAAAGTACCTGACCCCATGGATAAGAATACTCTTTCATTCATGTAGCAAGTGCCTGGCTGAATGGCTTCATGGGTCCCATGAACAGGAAATCAATTAAGTAATTACAGGTTGGAGATTAGTGCTAAAAAGGAAAGGGGTGGTTAGGGAAAGCTTCTTTGAGGAAATGACATTTGAGCTGAAACTTGACTTTGAGGGTGCGGGAAGGGTATCCCAGGCAGAGGTGGAGGCCATGCAAGGGCCTGGGCACTAGAGGGCGCTGTGGTGCAACCCAGCAAGTGAGGGAAACGGTGGGAAGGAACCTCAAAGGCTGGATTTTATGCTAAAAATTGTATGGCATTGCGGAGTTTCCAAGGGAAGAGTGACAGACTTAATTTACATTTTAAAAAAATCATTAGTCTGCATGGAGAGTAGTTTAGATAAGGATATGAGTGGAAGTGAGGAGCTGAATAAAGAGGCTCCCCAGTAAGAGAAACCCTGGTCCTTGTTGGGCTCTACCTGTGTGCCAGGTACTGTGCCGAGGGCTCTACAGGTGCTCTTTCATTTCATCCTCATAACAGCCTATGAGGTGGGAGCTGTTATTATCCCCGTTTTACGCATGAGTATAAAGTGAGGTTCATGAACTGCCCAAGGTTGCTCAGAAGGTAAGTGGCAGAGCTGACATTTACGCCCAAGCAGTCTTGCTCTGGAAACCACGCTGTTCCCCCACATCCCAAAGAGGAGCAGGTTGCCGTTCCATGTTTCTGTGAGAAAACGGTTATAGTAGTTCTAGCTTGACTCATGGGTGCACAGACTCCTCCTGCCCCAAGCCAAGGAACCAGAGGGAACTGGGGTGGGCTCTGTGGAGGGGGTGAGAGGAGGGAAAAAGTATTTGGAGGCACAGAGCTGGGCTGAAAGTGGGGTGTGGAAACAGATCTGGGGATCGGGGAGGCATGGGGGATGGAGACTGGGCTGGGGTCTAGCCGGCTTTCCCGGGACAAGCTGTGTTTGTGGAGGAGGTTTGCAGGGGCTTGCTTCCCTGAATGGTATTTTCTCCACCCGCATCCAGCCACAGGCACGCCATCTGGGCCCACGACCTTTTCGTTTCCCTAGAAGGCATTGCCACCAACTGGGTAGCTGCTCACTGGGGACTGGCTCACTTCCCTGGGGCAAGCCCCTGTCCTTTTTTGAGGATCTCCATTGTGTCACAAGCCTCATGCCTCGTCCAGGCTCCCTGACACTCCCTAGACTACCCACATTTTATTTTTTTATTTTATTGTTGTACTTTAAGTGGACGTTTACAATTCAGGTTAGTCTCTTATACGAAAATTTATGCGTACATTGCTATGTGACCCTAATTGATCTCCCTATACTGTGACAGCACACTCCTCTCCACCCTGGATTTCCCATGTCCATTCAACCAGCTCCTGACCCTCTATGCCTTCTCGTCGCACCTCTGGACAGAAGCTCCCCATTTAGTCTCATGTATCTACTTGAACTAAGAAGCACACTCTTGACGAGTATCATTTTATGTCCCATAATCCAGTCTAATCTCTGTCTGAAGAGTCGGCCTTGGAAATGATTTTAGTTCTGGGTTAACAGAGAGTCTGGGGACCATGCTTTCTGGGGTTCCTCCAGTCTCAGTCAGACCATTAAGTCTGGTCTTTTTACTAGAATTTGAGTTCTGCACCTTGCCTTTCTCCTGCTCCATCAGGGACTCTCTGTTGTGTTCCCTGTCAGGGCGGTCATTGGTGGTAGCCGGGCACCATCTAGTTCTGGTCTCAGGCTGATGCAGTCTTTGGTTTATGTGGCCCTTTCTAGACCACCCACATTAACCAGTAACCAGTTGCTGTTGAATTGACTAAAATTCATGGCAACCCCATGTGTGTCAGAATAGAACTGTGCTCCACAGAGTTTTCAATGGCTACGTTTTCTGAAGTAGATCACCAGGCATCTCTTTTGAGGCACCTCTGGGTAGACTCAAACCTCCAACCTTTCAGTTAGCAGCTGAGGGTGTTGACCGTTTGCACCACCCAGGGACTCCAGACTGCCCACAGAGTCTAGTCTAATTGCTTTCCTCCTTTTCCTTTCCAGCTGCTTATTTGCCCCAAACCCAGTTTCTGTTGTTTGCCTGATGGGTCTGGCTGGAACCCCTGCTGAGAATTTGCATTTCTAACAAGTTCCCAGATTCTGATTCAGTATATCTGGGGTGGAAACCCAAATTCTCAGCAGGTGTTCAAACCAGTTCAAAGCCCTGGGCCAGGCCCTTCTTGCCTTTCTGGGCTTCTGTTTTCTTTCCACCCAGGAAGACATTGTCTTCCAGCTGCATCCTTTTCCACTGCCCGCCACCTCCTTCCCCCTTACTGCTCACCTCCAGCTGCCATCGCAGGCATCACTCCGCACCTGGAAGGCCCAGGGCAGACAGGTAGGGAGCCACACGTTGTGGATAGTCTCTGGCTTCCAGCCTTGGGGAAACAGTTGGAGAGATGACTTTAGCCATCGCAGGAAAGAGAAATTGCCAGCAGCAACCAGAAGAGAACCCCTCCTCAAAAAACAAACAAACAAACAAAAAACCCAAACCCATTGCCATTGAGTAGATTCCAACTCATAGCAACCCTATAGGACAGAGTAGAATTGCCCCATAGGGTTTCCAGGGAGCACCTGGTGGATTCGAACTGCTGACTTTTTGGTTAGCAGTCAAGCTCTTAATCACTGTGTCACTAGGGCTCCAAAAAGGGGGCATAAAACCTGTGGACATCACAGGATTTGTGGAGGAGGAAGTGGGGACCTGTCCCAGCCTTCTTGAATGTACCCTGCAGCCTGGGGACTGTCATGTACTTCCAGGATCTGAAGGTGCTGGTGAAGTCAGAATACTGAGTTCTGCCTTATTCTTCAGATTTCAAGGAATATTTAAGTACATATTATGGTATATTGACTTTGGGAGGGAACTTAGAAATCATGTGAGTCACCTCCTTCTTAGTTTGTCTGGGTAGTAATATACTTTAAAGTGTTGTTGTTGTGTGCCTTTGAGTTGATTCTGACTCATAGCAACCCTGTATGATAGAGTAGAACTGCCCCATAGAGTTTCCTAGACCGAAATCTTTACAGGAGCGGATTGCCGGGTCTTTTCTCCAGTGGAGCCGCTGGGTGGGTTAGAACTGCTGAACTTCCGGTCAGCAGTAGAGCACTTAACCGTTGCACCACCAGAGCTCCTTGCTTTAAAATGCTTAAGCCTTAATTGTACGATATATGTGTGCTGGTGTTAACTTAGCTACATGGAGAGAGCAGCTGTTTTGCATTTGGTTATCAATATGACACCAAAGGGTTGATTGATGAGCATGAGCTGTGTTCACTGGTGATATAGGCGATGGTCAAGACGTGGGGCTGGCTAGAAAGGCTGGTGCAGTCATCTCTGGCTGCACCAATACAGCGTAGGAAATCTAGTGACCATGAGACCCTGTCACAGCGTGGGACGAGGACACAGGCTCCTTCAGAATGCTACGGCTCTGCCTCAACTTTTCAAGCAGGCTGCGAGTCTCAGGACAGACAGCTGGACTTTCTCAAGCATATAAAACTCTTCTCTGCAGACTTGCTAATGAGTGTTTGTGTCTGACAGGCAGAACTGCTCCAAGACTTGCTTTTGTGAACTTCCCACCTGGTGGTGAGGTTTCGGGGAGGGGTTGTTTGGCCCCTAATTGCCTGAGGCTGCCCATATTTACCAAGATAATCGGGCATTTACTGAATGGCCAAATGGGCCAGATCTGATCACTCTGCCCCTCAGTTTGCAGATGAGGAAACTGAGGCTTGGCGTCCAGACCAGAGCAGGTGTGGAGACCAGCTGTTCAGCTCCTGGACCAGAACTGTCAGTCCAGCTCAGAGCTTCTCTAACTATTTGGGAGGGAGGAGCAGTTTTTCCCCTCAATCTGTCACAGACCAAATACTTTTGAAAAAAATACAATAAACTGACTTACTAGGAAGATGAAGTGATAATAAAAAAGACATACAAAATACAACCCCCCTTTGTAATTATTGGAAACCTTGGTGGCATATAGTGGTTAAGAGTTCTGCTGTTAACCAAAAGGTCAGCAGTTTGAATCCACCAGGCACTCCTTGGAAACCCTACAGGGCAATTCTACTCTATCCTATGGGGTCGTTATGAGTCAGAATTGACTCCATGGCAAGGAGTTTGGTTTTTGTTTTTTTAATTATTGTATTCAACAGTCATAAAAAACGCTCTATCAAGTTAACATTTCAAAACAGTTATTCTCATTTTCTGAACTTACTCTCATCAGGGACCAGGAACAAAGTTTCCGGCCTAGGTTCACGGTACACACTTCGGGTAGCACTGATCTGGGTGCCCACGCTAGCCTGCATCTCCATGTCATTTGAGCCTGTCTGTATGGTAGGCTCTGGGGACAGTGATGAAGAGGACCCGGAGGAGGAGGAGGAAGAGGGTGGGCAGGCACCCTTCCCTCTGGGCATGCGTCTGTGAGGCCGCCTAGGGCCAAGGCTCACACTTAGAGAGGCCCATGCCGCAGAGGTCGAAGGCTTTGGCAAGTCTGTCAGGAGTAAGAAGAACTAGCAGTGGAAAGAGTCAGCTGCTGGCGGGCCTCCAAGCTGAGAGGAATTCTAGCAGCAGAACAGAAGAGCACATCTCAACTCTCCTCAGGCACAATGAAGGGGTGAAGGAAACGGGCCCAACAAGGCCCCCTTGTTTCTGTAGTGGTCCCCTTGGGGTTGGCCATATTTCTTCCAGTTCTCTCTCCTGGCAGGAGCATTCATCCAATGAGAATTTATTGAGCTACAGAGTTCCAGGCAGCGGGCCAGGTGCCGAGGAGAGGACGCTGAGCACGAAAGGGGGACTGGCAATGCAGAGTTACCTCCGCCTTAGCTGCTGCTGAACAGTTCTCCGACGGAGGGGCCGGAGGAGCTGAGTGCTCTTTTGATTGTCTTTTGAGACCAGCCGGCCTGGGTCTGATTTACCCAGGGGCTGGTTTGAAGTGATTTCTCATCCCTGATAGTGAAACAGGTCCTGGGCACTGATGCGCCAGGGTGACTCTTAGAGGTGGATCTGCTTGTGGACAAAGACCTTTCGCCATCTTAGGAGTCTGGAGAGCAGCTCCTCTTCTCAGTGTGCCCCTTGCCTAGGCCTGTCACATTTTGATGGTTTTGAGCAGGGGAAAGACACAATCTGACCATGTTAATAAGTTGCTCTGACCACTGAAGAGGGTAGGTGTGGGACAAGGGAGGAAACAGGAGACCAATTACGAGTCGGCTGCAATAGTCCAGGTGAGAGATGATGATGGTTCTAAGGAGGGTGCAGTGGAGGTCATGAGCCAAAAAACAAAACCAAACACACTGTCACTGAGTTGATTCTGACTCCTAGTGAGTCTGTGGGACAGAGCAGAACTGCGCCCATAGAGTTTCCAAGGCTGTAAATCTTTATGGAAGCAGACTGCCACGTCTTTCTTCTGCAGAGCTACTAGTGGGCTCAAACCACCTACCTTTCAGTTGGCAGTCAAGTACTTAACCGCTGCACCACCAGGGATCCTTGTGAGGTCATGAGACATGGTCCAGTTTAGACGTGGCTCCTGCCAAACCATTTGTGTCCAGTAGGTGGTGCTGCTGACTTTAAGACAATCAAGTTACTAACAACTTTTAAGTTTCTAGCCGTTTGGTGATCATTCTTATATATTGTTGTTGCTATTAGTTGCCATTGAGGTGATTCCTACTCACGGAGACCCCATGTGTTACAGAGTAAAACTGCGGTCCGTAGGGTTTTCTTGGCTGTAATCTTAACGGAAGCAGATTGACAGGCCTTTTCTTCTGAGATACCGCTGGGTGGGTTCAAGCTGCCAACCTTTAGGATAGTAGTGGAGCACAAACTGTTTGTAGATACCGTGTGCCAGGCACTACGTTAGGGTAATGCTAGGGGTAAAGAAGTGAGCAAGACAGACACAGTCCCCGCCCATATGGCACTCACAGTATAGCTGGGAAGAGAGGCAGGTTAAAGATGCATTACAGTACAGTGTGCTAGATGCTGTTAAAAGTACTAGAGGCATCCTGGAAGCAGTGAGCAATTCATTCTGAAAAGGGGCGTGGAAATTTGAACAGGCTTTCCCCAGGCAGGAATGGAGTGGCAGAAGTTAGAGGCAGAGGAAAAAGGCATGCGGACGGGAAGAGCTGTGTTTGGTGAACAGCCAGCGTCCAATGAAGAGCTGCAGAAGACCAGGCAGGACAAGAGCGTTAGAACCAGGCCTGGAGAGGACCCTGGAGTGCTGTGTTAAGGAGATTGGACTTTATTCTGTAGACACACAGGGAACCCCTGAAGGAGCCCAGTGGCTGCATGGAGGATGGTTGGAGTGGGGAAAAACTGGAAATATGGGCTCCCGTTGAGATGTTAAGGAGCCCTGGTGGTGCAGTGGTTAAGCGCCTGCTGCTAAACGAAGGGTCAGTGGTTTGAACCCGCCAGCCCCTCCACTGGAGAAAGATGCAGCAGTCTGTTTCCATAAAGATTGCAGCCTTGGAAACCCTTTGGGGCAGTTCTATTCTGTCCTATAGGGTCACTATAAGTCGGAATCGACTCGACGGCAATGGTTTGGTTGAGATGTTAAGGTCCCTGGGTGGTGCAAATGGCTTGTGCTCGACTACTAACGTAAAGGTTGGCGGTTCAAACCCACCCAGCAGCTGTGGAAGAAAGGTCTGGTGATCTATTTTGGTAAACATTACAGCCAAGAAAACCCTATGAAGCAGTTCTACTCTGTAACACGTGCGATCCCCATGAATCAGAACTGACTTGACGCCAACAAATTTAAATTTTTTTGGTTGTGATATTATTGGTATTACTATCAGGAAAGGTTCCGGGTTTAAGAATGAGGATATTAATCAGAGCACAGTTTAAAATAGCAAAAAAAAAACAAAAAACAAAAAACAAAAACAAACCCACAAGGGAGGCCTAATATCCAGCAAGAGGACGCATTAAAAAAAAAATGTGTATTTATATGACAGAATAATATATTGCCACTATAAATGTATTTTCAAAGCATTCTTAATGACCTGGAGAAGAGTTTGCTACATAATGGTAGATGAAAGAAGCAGAATCTAGGCCATGTAGCACGACACACAGTAACACAGGGTCCGAAAGGAAACGTACCCAAAGGCTCACTGTGATTCTCTCTGGGTACTGAGCTCATGCATGATTGTCATTTTCTTTCTTTGCTGCTTTTGTAAATTTTTGAAATTTCCCGCAGATATGTCCATTACTTTTGAATTCGAAAAATCAAGTATAAAGATTAAAGATTGATTTAAAATCGAGGTTTGCCCACTGTAATTGAGCAGGGTGGCCTCAGGAGCCTGATTTAGAGCAGAGGATGAAGCAATTTGGAAGCCGAAATGGCAGAACTTGCTGATGACTGGATATGGGAGAAATAGAGAGGCAAAAGCCAAAGATGACATAAACCTCACCTCTTTATGAGTCTTTTCTCGGTGCAGCGGCCGGCATAATCCTGTTACAACATGAGTCAGATCACGTTCCTCCTCTGCTCAGTGCCCTCCCACCTCACTCAGAACCCTTAGAGTGACTTGCAAGGCCTCACATAAATGCTCCTGCCCAGGCTAGTGTTGTTCCTGTGATTTCAGAGCCCCCTACTCTCCCTCTCCCTCACTCTGCTCTGGCCGCTCTGGCCTTCTCCCTATTCCTCAGGCCCCTGCCTCAGGGCCTTTGCACTTGCACCCCTTCTGTCTGGAATGTTTAACTTGACCTCTCAACTCCTTCAAGTCCTCATGCCCCCTTCTCAGTGAGGTCTTTTCTGGCCACCCTCCCCCAAATTGTAACCCTCTGACACTCTTGTCCTTTCCCTGCTTCATTTTTCTCCCTAGCACACATCACAACCTCATGTAACTATATATTTTACTTATTTAACTTATCTATTTTTTGTCTCCTCCACTAGAATATAAATTTAATAAGGGCAGGAATTGTGTCTGTTTACTGGGGTCTCCTCAACACCTAGAATAGCCTCTGGCACAGAATTAACACTAAATAAACGCTTGTTGACTGACTGAAGGAGTCCCCGGGTGGTTAAGTGCTGACTACTAACTGAAAGGTTGTCAGTTCCAACCCCACCCAGCCTGGCGATCTGCTTCTGAAAGGTCACAGCCTTAAACCCTGTGGAGCACAGTTCCACTCTGCACACAAGGAGGCCGCCATGAGCTGGAATTGACTCGATGGCAACTGGTTTGGTCTGATTGACTGAATGACCATAATCTCAATAAAGAACACAAACATTCAGTTTACCACCAAAAGACTCAGATTCACAATTGTTTTGTAAGAGGCATGACCTTGGATGTCTAGAATTCTTTCAATAGTCAGCTCCCTTGATACATATAGAGTTAGATTCCATTTTTAAGAATCCCATTTCCACATGATTTTGTTTCTTTTGTGGACATAACTTGAGGAGCAAAGTAGTAGAAAACCAAACCCAGTGCCCTCGAGCTGATTCCGACTCATAGTCACACAGCAATCCATAGGGCTTCCAAGGCTGCAAATGTCTACGGAAGCAGACTGCCATATCTCTCTCCCACGGAGCCACTGGTGGTTTTGAACCAGTGACCTTTTGGTGAGTAGTCAATCACTTTAGCCACTGCGCCACCAGGGCTCCTGATTCCAGACCCCATCCTCATCCATTATAGATAACCCAAGGGAACACCAGTTGACTGTTTTCTCTATTACTAAGGAGGAATGAGGATCACATAGGCCTGGAGCAATCTAAGCCCCCCCAAAACCCAAACTTGTTGCCAGCAGCATCACTAGGCAAGTGTGTGTGTGGCTGGCGGGGGGGTGGGGGGTGTGGACTGCACAGGTGACACTGTCAGAGGGGGTGACACCAAAATGACTGTCCATGCAATTTTTGTGCAATGTTTCAGCAGAAATTTATAATTTTTAATAAAAATATTCCTGTAGTTAGTTATAGCAACAAAAACATTTTTCGTAAGCCCAGCTTACATATATCAATATACTAACCAGGGTAAAACTCTATGCTAATTTGATCTGAGAACTTTCTTATGTGCTCCAGTCTGAGCTGTCATTTATTACCCAATTACAGTGGTGCTTTGAGTTGTGTGGTTTCATCTGCATGGGCTACAAGCGTGCGCTGTTGTTTTTGTTGCTGCTGGTGTTTTTATAGTTGCTGATTTTGTCAGATTTTCTGGTATGTTAGCTACGATATTGTGGTCATTAGTATTTGTGAACCTCTATCAATAACTTTTTTGAAAATGAAGTAGTAATTAAAGGAAAAGAAGGAGTGATATATGGGAGAGTAACGTTAGTACAAAAAACGTTACTAAGGATTCTGTATGGTCTGGTACAGGAGGAGGTCCATGAGGTCGCACACTGATAACAACCCTAGTGACGCCACTGCCCGTTGCCATTGAGTCGGCTCTGACTCATAGTGACCCTGTAGGACAGAGTAGAACTGCCCCATAGGGTTTCCAAGGCTGGAAATCTTTACGGACGCACACTGCCACATCTTTCTCCTGTGGAGCAGCTAGATGGGTTCAAACCACCCACCTTTTAGATAGCAGCCAAGTGCTTTAACCAGTTTGCCACCAGGGCCCCTGGCAAAGCCCTACAGCACCTTCCAAACCATGCAGAGACCTCATCTCCTCTGAGAAGAATTTCCTGATACTTCCACTCCAGGCCTAGTTCTGCACCTTTGTTAATGACTGTCTATTGCCTCAATGTCGAATATACACCAGGCATGTGCTAGGTGCTTCAAGGGCAGAACCTCTAATCTTAAAAACAACTGAGCCAAGCTGTGCGCATTTTGCAGCTGAAGAAATAGTGACTAAGAGTGTTTGACTAACTTGCCCAAGGTCACACAGCTAGAATAGGTAGCACAGCTATAATTCGAACCCCTGTCTGTGACTCTTCTTCCAATTATAACCCACAAGGACATAGAAAGCTAAGGAAGACTTAGTTCCTGACCACAAGAAACTCTATTTAGTGGCGGGGAGAGAGAGTTGTAATTTAGTCAAGTAGCCAACGCCTGCAGCACTATGCTGCATCATGTCTGAGATTGCCAACCGGAGCAGAATGCGAAGTCATCTCTAGGGAAGGGGATGCAGGGTAGAGACAAGGCTGTGCTTCCCACACCTCTTTGTTGGTACCTCTCAGCCCTCCAGGAATGGATTTTCCTGCATATGGAAGGGATGGAGAACTGGCGTTTTTCCATGCTGTTCAACGCTAGCTTACACTCTGGAGACTCTGGAGATGGCCGAAGGGCTGGGGTCACAACCGAGTGCCCAGCCTGTCTCCACTATGAGCCCAGCAGTGGGGATTATACAAATGAACATTAGCGTGGCTGGGACAGATTTCTCAATAAGCAAGGTATTCACAGGTTTACTTGTGTTTACTTACTAATCTGTAGTGCACAATTTCATCTTTTTTTTTTTTACCATGTGAAACTGTGCACTACAGATTAGAAAGTAAATACAAGTAAGCCCATGTGTAACTTGTTTATTGTGAAGCCGTGAGTACCACGTTTGCTGGTTAATCCGCCCCTGCTTGGGAGGGAGCCAGAGTGAGGTTCTAGCGGACTGCTCACTGTGTGTGCGGCTTTGGGGGAGTCCTACCCTGCTTGGGACTTCAGTTTCCTGCGTGGAAAACAAGGGGCTTGGGAGGGGTGGCTAAAATTCTTCTTCCACTCAGTGGTAGTCAGAGAATCTGGGAGTTTATTGGGATTTGAGAAAGCCCTGGTGGTGCAATGGTTAAAGCACTCGGCTGCTAACCGAAGGGTTGACAGTTTGAATTCCCAGCTTCTCCGTGCGAGACAAGACCTGGAGATCTGCTCGTTTAAAGATTACAGCCTGGGAGACTCTATGGAGCACTTCTGTGTGACACGGTCGCTATGAGTTGGAATCCACTTGATGGCACACAACAACGATGTTATTCCACCAGAGGGCGCCAAATCCTAGCTCCTGACAACTTGAGTCCTGAGTAAAAAGAGGTGGTTTAGAGGTGGGAGTGCAGAGGAAGCGACAAGTGTGAGTTGAGTGCGATGAAGTGCGTGGGGTTGTGTGGAAACAATTAGGGGTGTGTGTGTGAGAGAGACAGAGAGCGAGAGAGCGAGCAGCACTAACGTTCTTACAACCACCTACAGCAATCACCACCACCACCATCTACCCCATTTACCTCATCTCCAACCACTTACTGCCTCCCTTACTCTGCTCCTGCCACCCTGGCCTCCTAAATCTTCCTCCAGTGCTTCAAGCAAGATCTGCCTCAGGACCTTTGTGCTTGCTGTCCCTTCAGCTTGGAACACTTAGACATCTGCAGGGTCCCTCCCTTGCTTCCTCCAGTGAGGCCTTTTCCAACCACCCTATAAAATAGGCAGCCACCTCCCACAGGGGACAGATACCTCCACGGGCTTGCTAAGAGGTAGGTGCCGGTTTCAGGACTAGGCTCTGCCCCCAGCTGCCACTCCCACCTTCATCCTGGTGATAGCAGAGGACCATTGAGGGGTGTTGCCGCTCGGAGGCGTGCAGAATTTGGGAAAGGACCTATTTCTCCCCTTCTCCCCCCATGGGGTAAGAGAAGAGGAATATATTTCATACCACAAGCCAAGGGAATCACTTGTGAAATCTGGGTGCCTGAATCCCCCACTTACCTCCCCCGACACTAAACTGGGAACCATCTTATCTGCAAGTGGCTGAGGGACTGGCCTGGGGGAATGCACAGGGTTGGTGGTGGTGGAGAGAGAGGTGGGAGACCCATGGCTCAGGGGATGGTGAGGCTAAGAGAGAATCTGGGGGGAGTGGACACCACTTGAGCTCACTGGCTGCTGGAACAGTGGGCTGCGGGCTTCCTGGGGCCACAGCTTGGGTTGAAGAGGTGCTAGCTGCCTGGTGGGTCAGTTGGAAGATGTGGCTGACAGCTCAAGGGACTCTCCAATGCAAGGGGTTGCCCACCATTTGTCCACTGAGTCAATGAACTAGATCAACAGAATGACCCAGACAAGGGAAGGCCTGTGCTCTTTCCAAGGGTGTCACCTAATGTAGGGAAACTTTATTCATCCCCCACCCATGCCTCTTCCTCTAAAGGGGAGGTGCAGAGAAGAGTCAACGCCTCCCCACCCACCCAGCACGTAGAGCCAAAAGTGGGGACATGGGGAAAGTTTTAATTGAACAGGAGATTGAGGTTTGCAAACGAATGAGAACCTGGACTGAAAGCATCCTAAGAACCAAAAGAGACCACAAAGTTATCATGCTGAGTTCAACAGTGAATGACGGGGACAGGAGTCCTAGCACTGCCGGGAAGCAGCTGGAAAAAGAAACCTAAGTCCTTGAACTCTCTGTGCCTCAGTCTCTACATCTGTAACATGGGGGTAATACTTTGTCTACTTCTTAGCGGTGTCTTGGGTATTAGCTGAGTTAATCAACGTAGAGCACTTGGAATGGTGCCTGGCACAGAGACGTGCTGGAAAGATTTGCTGTTAGTCTTTCCCCAAGTCTTGACTTCTCAATTTATCAGTTAATTGTGTTTTCTTTCCACTTTATTCAATAGCAGACATCTCTGTGTTGTGGAAATCTCCCATTTTCGTGAGACAGGGTGGGGAATCCCCTGATGCCAGGCCATGGAGGTCACCCCAGGACCCTCACTACAAGGTACAACCTCCACCTCCCGGGGTTTTCGGCAGCCCCAGCTCATGGACCTTTGGGGGCTGTGCCAGGGCTTCTCAGGATGACTGAGCAGTGTCCACAGAGAAAAAGTCTAAGAGCATTTTGCTTTACAAACAGGGTTGGATACTCTCTATGTAGGGGAGACCAGGCTCCTCAGCACACCCGTCAGCAAGGAGTTCATGCCCAGAAAGCTTCAGAACGTGGAACTGGAAAAAGCAGTGGGAGAAGAACCTTCCAGAACTTTCTCAGGGAACCTTTAGGGGGGGGTCTCCCCAGGGCAGTCTTCCTTCCAACACTACTGTACACTTGAGTCTCACTCCCTTAACGAGGGCTACCTCCCCTCATTGGAGAGTTCTTGGGGAGACAATTTACTTCAGTTTCCCCTCCCTCATTGAAGACTATTGTTGTGGGCTGCCATTGAGTCAGCCCGACTCATGAGAACCCCATGTGCAATGGAACAAAAAGCTGCCCGGTTCTATGCCATCCCCATGAGTTTTCATTGGCTGATTTTCAGACTCTCAGGCCTTTCTTCCTGGTCTCAGTCTGGAAGCTCCGCTGAAACCTGTTTAGCATCACAGCAACATGCAATCCTCCACTGATAGATGGGTGGTGGGCTGTGCATAATGCACACTGGCCGGGAATTGAACCTGGGTTTACCGCATGGACGGCGAGAATTCTACTACTGAACCAAGAACGACTTCTAGGCTATTGAGGATGCAAAATATGAAATCCAAAGGGTTCCTTTCTCCCCTTCACAGTGTGCTCCAAGGAGGCCGACCAGATTGTGGGGTATCAGCTGTAATAGAGGAACAAAGCCTTTCATGTTTAAAACCAACTCGGTTTCACAGAATAAATGTCCATTCAGAAAATGCTGGGCTCTGGGAATCAAGCAGCCCCTATTGGATGGACAGGGGTTGGCCCGTCAATGAAAAAACAAAATCCTTCCGCCATCCAGGGTCCCTTCCCTCCCCTGCAACAGTAAGACACTCAGTGGCGCCAAGAAGTGAAGTTCTTGTTTATTGTTGCTGCAACTCTTACAGACATTAGCGTTCAGTTAAATAAGAAGAGCTAGCACATTAAATACATCACAACCCCCAAACCAAACGACTTCAGCCACACGACGCAGGAGGGGAAGGAGGGCTGGGCCCTGTGACCAGCCCCCCAGAGGTAACATTCGTTGGGAGTGCAATGTCAACATTCCAGGCTCACGGGGATATAGATCTTATTTATATATTTACTTATATTTATATGTAGAGACCGTTGAGTTTTGTGTATACAAAGAACGATATTGTTACAAATACAATACTATACTTCTCCCGATGCTTTACAATAAGCTCTATTCCACCCTCTTTACAGAACAATAGTACAAGTTGATACACTAGGTGCTGTGCTAAGTATGTACAAGGAGTTCCGTTCCCACAGTCCTCACACTGCCTGGAGGGAGGAAGAAATGAAAGTCTGAATTGTGTGCTCTAGTCAACCCGAACCAGGGAAGTAGACAGACATGACACGCACAGCAACAAGCGGCCTTGCGGATGAGGGAGGCGATAAATGAGGACGAGGCAGCCCCTGCATGTAAACATTGGTAACAGCTACACCACTGAGTCAGAGACCCAAGAAGGGCCCGTGGACGGGTTTTCATCAGCGTGTGGACAGTGACTGCCGGCATGAACTGGGCTACTGCGGGGTCAGAGGAGCGTGGGGGGAGGTAGTAGGTTACTCTGGGACTCTTGGGGGGGCCAGTGTTGATGGGCAATGAGCTGAAAGCAAACTGGCTTGCAGGAACGCAGAGTCACTCTGGGGAAGGGAGGAAGATGTTGCTTGAGAACTGTGCTCCAGGTATTGGTCATTTGGGGTTTCCTCCTTTTATGAACCCAAGGCTAATGGTGGCTCCCTGAAATGCTCACATTTGAGAAGGCAGAGGCAGGGTAGGTTCTGCTGCGTCCTGGCAAGGCCAGGAGGGATAGGCAGACCAGGGAGTCAGTCCCCAAAATGGAGTCACCAGTCTATGTCCTAGCTGAGCGGCGAGAGTAGTTTTTTGCCCAGGCAATGGTGGGGAAGGCTGCTCTGTCCATGGTCCTCCCAGGCATGCTGCATGTTTATGCAGATAATGCATGCCTTCTACGTTTGTTTGCTGGCCAAGCCCTCCCTGTGAGGCACTCTCACAAGTGCCACAGGGCCAATCCTCCTCCACATGTTGCTGTAAAAAAAATTAGCATAACACGCTTGTGAAAATATCTCACTGTGGGGAGGGTGAAGGTGGCCAACAAATGCAGAATGTGCCCATTACTTGCGTAAAAATATAGTACAGGGTATGTAGGTATTTACATATGTAAATATATATATTGG
Organism: Dugong dugon; assembly: GCA_030035585.1. NCBI lineage: Eukaryota > Metazoa > Chordata > Mammalia > Sirenia > Dugongidae > Dugong > Dugong dugon. The sequence continues at coordinate 78,303,357 of CM057471.1, forward strand.
GGCATCAGAAGGAAAGTAAACCACCTTTTCTCATGGGACTTCCAAAATCAGAGTTACTAAATACTATAATATTTAAGACTCCTATTCCTAAGTTAAGGAGCCCTGGTGGCGCAGTGGTTAAGTGTTTGGCTGTGACCCAAAAGGTCGGCAGTTCGAGCCCACCAACCGCTCCAAGGGAGAAAGATGTAGCAGTCTGCTTCCATAAAGATTTCCAGCCTTGGAAACACTATGGGACAGTCCTACTCTGTCCTATAGGGTTGCTATGAGTGGGACTCAACTTGATAGCAATGGGTTTGGCTTTTTTGGTTTACTCCTAAGTTGGAGTCCCTGGGTGATGCAAATGGTTAAGTGCTGGGCTACTAACCGGAAGGCTGGTGTTCCAAACCCACTGAGGGGGTGCCTTGGAAGACAATCCTGGTGGTCTGCTTCTGAAAGGTCACAGCTGTAAAAACCCTATGGAGTAGTTCTACTCTGAAACACCTGAGGTTGCCACAAGTCAGGCCCTTCCAATGTCACAGCCTGCCTACTGGCCCTGAGCAGAAAACAGAGGTGTCCAGCCTCAGGCCAAGGGTAGCAGGGGAAAGAGAATACACTTCAGCTGGGTGAACCTGTTCCAAGCCCCAGCAACATTCACTTTCTGGGGGGTGAGGAACCAGTTTTATTAACACGGAAGTATGTAGTGGATAAATCATCTTATGCTAAAAGGCGTTAATTCTCTACGAGAGCTTACACAATTGTCTTTCTCAGCACCTCTCAAACATTCCAAGATTTTTGTGCAATAGGAATAGAAAGTATTCTCTCTCTCCTCTGGGTGAAGACATGTATTACCGGGCAGTTGCATAGGGATGTGCTGGCAGAGCTCGCTGCCCTCAGTCGTAAGAGTGGTCCCTGTGGTCCCAGCTGTCCCCATCTGGTGCTATGAGAGGTGCCCAGGCAGATGGGTCCCCCGGGAAGCAGACAGGCAAAAGCCCCTCCAGTGATTTTTCTAAGATTCCTGTGCCTGAAGTATCATCAGTGACAACTCATTTCCTGTTTTACTCACTGTCTGGCTCAGGAATCATGAACTTGTGACTCTTTAGTATTTAAGGATAACATCAGAAAAACTCTATAGCTTGGTTATTTCAGGACAGGCAAACTGAGACCCTGGAGCCACAGTTCTGGGCTCTGCCATTTGTGGTGAGTCAACCTTGGGGCTGGCCCCTGCAGCAGCACCCTGCTCCAAGTCCTAAGTTCAGGGGGTCTGACTGCCCAGCCTGGCTCCCCCTGTCCCACTGCCAAGCACTCTGAGAGGACTTTTGGGTGGCCGGCAGCCTCTCTTTGTTACAGCTAGCTGCACCATAGGAAAGAGAGTTCAGCTGCTGATTCCTCTGAGGGCTTCAGCTTTCCTGATTCTAAGCAGAAACTTCAGAAGGTGCAAAGAGCCCAGGGGAACTGACCACGTGGCTCTCTAGTTGACGCCTCTTCTTCCTAATCCATTTATGTTCACTTTTCTCCCTCCCTAGATCTCCTCCACCCTACCTATAAATGCACCCTCCCTAACATTTGCTCACTGAGTTCCTATTTCCACAAGACACAACATAAATATCCCAGGTGCAGAGAGCAGGGATTACATTAATATTACAAAATATATTAGTTTCTCTTCCCCTGTCTCTACCGAGGTCACGAACAAAACGACAAAAACAAAACAACAAAAAACCAAAACAAAACCACACCCCACATGAAAACAAAATGCTCTTTGGACCAAGAAGTGAGAAACCGGCTCAGGATAAGATTTCTAAAACATCTGCACGGACGGTGGCGAGATCCATAAACGAAGCATCTGATGAAAACAAGCAACATTCACACCAGTTAGCACTTGCAGACCCGTGAGGCGGCACGATGTTTCTAGGACACATTCGGGATTCTTAGGCATCGGTTGAGGTCATTATTGTCCCCTTAGTTTTGTGGCTGATATACTGTTCAGGCCCTTCCAATGTCACAGCCTGCCTACTGGCCCTGAGCAGAAAACAGAGGTGTCCAGCCTCAGGCCAGAAAATGTAACATGACGGTGTCCTCCCATGAGGACTCGGGCCCTAGTCTTTAAGGGGGACAATCCATCCTTCCCAGACTCCCCGTGTGTGTGTGTGTGTGTGTGTGTGTGTGTGTACGGGGAGAGTGGGGTCCACTCCCTCAGAGGGGGACTTTGAGCCTAGGTGGTCTGGGAGGGCCAGGACTCAACCAGAGGGATCCTGCAGGTCGAGGCCAGCCAGTCTTCATGCCACCCCGCCTGCCAGGGCAAGGGGCTGCCCAGAGAGGCCACATGGGTGGTCCAGGGGCTCTGTGTGCTATCAGAGGCAGGTCCAGGGGCGGGGGGCATTTTCAGCTGATCTTATTGGTGGTGGGGAGGAGGGAAGGGTGATATACAAGTGTGACTGCGTGTGGGTGAGAGTGAAATACAGGAGAGGCGGATGGAACCTGCCTGTGTTGATCCAGTGGCTGGGAACCTCAGGACAACCTATGGAGGCTTTGGCTGCCCCATGAATTGCCAAGCTCCCTGTGAGGCTATGGTGTCCTTGTGCAAGGCAGTTCCTCTTTCTTGCCCTCTGGGGCGAGAAAGCCCACGTTATTAGAAACACACATATGCTGAAAACTGAAACTAGCTACAGAATGGGTTTAAGGTTGGCTCAGAAATTCTGGGTGGAGACAATGTATTGTGCCCGCTGCATTGTGGGCAGTACATATCCTCAAAGCCGTGGGCTGGCCCCCATCACTACCATATTCCTATACATCCAGGTGAGGAGAGCACAGATCAGCAACTGGATTTTAGGCACTGCTGAATCAGCTTGTCCAACACCCCCCGGCAGTGCCTTCTGCAAGATCTGCACCTCCTGGGACAGGATGATTTCCTGCTGGGCAGCGACAGCCCCCCTCAGGGTACCCCACCCCCAAGAGGGCCCTTTCAAGAGGGTCCTGGGAGGATCGCGGCAGCTCTCCATCCCAAGCAAGTGCACACAAAACTTCCCTGGATTAAAAAAAATACAAACTGGAGAGAGAGACTGAGAGGTCCTTGCGGATTTCCCTCTTCCTGTGCACAACCCAGTGCTGAGTGTGAGAGGGAAATGTCTCAGCAGACACACAGATGCAGCACTAGACACACAACCACGAGTGAGGAGAGTCCTCCATGCATGCCGCAAGGCCCCTGAGGGGCGCGCGGACTCAGATGTAAACGGGCTGCTCCTGGGCCGTCAGCAGCCTGTACATGGCGGCTGGCATCGTCTTCATGTGGATCTGAGGGTAGAAAACACATGTCAGCAAGGGGTGGAGGCTCTGGGTGGGCTGGGGAGGAAGGCAGCAAATCACATCATAAAACCCAGCTGCCGTCGACTCTGACTCATGGTGACCCCATGTGTGTCAGAGTAGAACTGTGCTCCACAGGGTTTTCAATGGCTGATTTTTGGGAAGCAGATTGCCAGGTCTTTCTTCTGAGGTGCCTCTGGGTGGACTCAAACCTCCAACCTTTCGGTTAGCAGCCGAGTGTGTGTTGATTGCACCATCCAGGGCTCCTCCTCACACCATTGGGGGCTTATGAAAATAGCCCCCCACCCACCAGACATCTGACCCAGGTGCGCTCCAGGAAGAATAGAATTCATGGGCATTCTAAGAAATTAGGAGTGACAGAAAATAAATAATGAAAAACCAAAGGTGAGGTAAAGGCTTACTTTTCCTGTCAATGCTCTTATTGCCACTAGGCCTTTGAAATTAGAGACCACTGAAAATGGAAGGAGAGTGAGCCTGGGGTTCTGACTGCTCGAGTCCCCCACCTCTCCTGGCAGACAGCGACGATAGCAAATCAGCCCTAGACTCAGGTATGAGGCAAGCCCACACCGGGAGACACCTCTGGGGGCTATTCTGTTGACTGGACTTGGATCTAGACTTAAATCTTCCAGGCACATTTCGTGAGACTAACTGGGAGAAATGGAGAGAACCTGGGCAGCCACAGAGAAAAGCAACACAAATCTGCATGCTGGAAAGAGAAGGTGGGCAAACAGAACTGGAGACAAGGCTAAAGGAGACTTTGTTCTATTTCATGCAGGAGTGCTTGGACCATCACTTACTCTCCATAGAAATGGGTTTAGAATTTGGTCAGAGACAGTTGGTTCTAGGTACTGAGGAGTGTTTGTTGATACAAATGGTTAACATGCTTGGCTGCTAATGAAAGGGCTGGAGGTTCAAGTTCCCCCAGGTGCCCTGAAGAAAGGCCTGGTGATCTACTTCTGAAAACTCAGCCATTGGAAAGCCTATGGAGCACAGTTCTACTCTGACACACATGGGGTCACCATGAGTCATAGTCAATCTGACACCAACTGGTAGGACTGGAAAGGATATTCTGGAAGGTTTTCTGGAAGGCCTGTTTAAGGCCAGGGGGCCCCAGAGGACACCCTCAGCCTCTTTCCAGCCCTGGGCCCCGACTCCTACCTCCCCAACAGCATTGGAAAGAATGTGGACGATCTTCTCGTGGGGGGTGGCGACAACACTCTGTCCATTGATTTCAATGATCCGATGTCCCACACGAACGCCTCCTCTCTCGGCTATTCCTCCTCGCATGAGGCTGCAGATCTACAGAACCAAAGGCCAAGTTACACCTGGTGGGCAACACCTCACCTCCGAGAACTGGTAGGGATGGAAGACTGTCTTTTCTGAAGCCCCATCCCCTAGCACTCTCATCTCTGAAAAGCTGACATGGTTAGGCTTTGGGAATTTGAATGTCCTTTTTTCTTTTCACAAGAAAGGTGGCACCTCCATTCATGCACTTCACGCAAGGAACACAGCACATGACTGACTGGATTTCACGGCACCTTCATCCTGAGTGCTTGGCTTCCCCCCTGGGTGCTGGTAAAAAGAGCTGTTTTGGCTTGTCACAGGGTGCCCAATGTCTTCAACTTGTAAACTGTGTGACACAGGTTAGTACCATTTCCCACAATCATGATTGGGATTCACCCATTAAATCGCTTAATGCCAGCTGCCTGTTTTTTAGGATCACAATTGCATGAGCCAAAGAGGGGGCTAGCACCAGGGGAGCTGGAGAGGAGACACCCCTTCGGCCTTCCCAGCTCAGCTCTCCCTGTGTACACCCACTCCTTAACGCGGCTGGTTACTGTTACTGTGGAGCCAGGGAGGTGGTGGGTGGAGGCTGCAGGCTGGTGGCAAAAATGAGCCCTTCAGGGCTGGGACAGTCCTCGGCTTGGCAGTGCAGAGAACAGCCACCTCCACTTCACACACAAAGCAACCTGAATTTACCCAAAAGAGCATGTTTGGATTTACCAAGCCGACCTTTCATTCCACATTGTGCATCTTTATTTGAAAGCCCATGCAGACAAGCAACATCTTGTCCTGTGAGCGTGTGGCCCCTTCACTGGCTCAGGTACTTTGGGGTCAAAACATTCCTTAGGAACCCTTCCCACTTTAGATAAAACTGGGGGCCCCAATGAACCCTCACCCATTCTATAACTTGCTAATATTTGCACTTTCAATATTATATGGATATAAACAAAGCAAACAAATAAGTATAAACAGTTGAAAATATGATGTCAGGCCAAAACCAAAAGAAGTCACCCCACTCCTCTCCTAGCAGGCAAATTAAGCTACTAAGGTAGAAATGGCACATAAAATGGGGCTGGATATTTCAGCTCCAACTGGGAATTTCCAGGATATTTCTAAAACTTAAAACGTACTTGGAACAAAATCTGAATTACCTAGAACTCTTAATTGAAAGTTAAAGGGGAAAAAAGAGTAGGACCCTCTGTCTGGAAAGATGAATACAAAGAAAGGGGGAGTACATCCAAAACCTGTATAATCAGGAAGGTTACAGATAGAGAATAGATTTGCCATCAAAGGCCAGACAATTCCAGAACAAATAAATCCAGGACAGAAAGGAATTATAAGGCAGACAGCCAACTGATAAAAATACTCTTTAACCCCAAAGTGTTAATTCAGTTCAAAAGGGCAATTCAGGTAAGCCCAGGTGATGCATGACTACATCGATAAGGCAGTGGTTCTCAACCTCAGAATTACCTGGGGAGCTTTAAAAAAGACAGTAAAACCTGCAAAAGCCAGAACCTGTGTAAGGCAGAAACCTAGAGAAGGAAAACTAAAATATTTCTACTAATCAAGAGCGACAGAAAAGTGGTTTAAGACTGCACCCTGTCAAAGGCAGAAAACTTGCAAGACCCAGAAAAACAAGGCAGTCCTGTCAAGTTCTGGCTCTCGCAGGTTTCACTGTACCTGCACCCTTCTTTCCCATTCTCTCTGCCTGTTGGACATTTCACAGCTTACCAACATCTCCCTGAGCAGTGGAGGGGAAGCAGGGAGAGGCAGCAGGACCACACCCCCAGCCAGACTTCGCTACTCTTGAGGCCTAGCCCACGCATGGGCAGTTGTAGGTGTTCCCTGGGTCTCTTGTGCAGCCGAGGTGCAGGCCCTTTGTGGGTGCATCCCCAGCTAAAGATGGTTGCTGGCAGGACAACCCTGAACTGTCACAACTAGAAAGCTGGGCTTTGTGGGCCATGGCTCTGGGAAGAGCACAGAATTGTCTGTAGAGGAACTCTGCTCACAGAGGAAGCTGAGCCCACCTTCACCCATTCAGCCTCCCTTGCTTGACTCTTTCAGGGAGCTAACTGGCTGTTATGGATTGAGTTATGTCCCCTAAATATATGTGTTATAAATCCTAACCTCTATGCCTGTGGTTATAATCCCATTTGGGAATGGGTTTTCTTTGTTATGTAAATGAGACAGGATTAGGATGGGGTGTGTCTGAAGTCAACCTCTTCTGAGATATAAAAGAGATTAAACAAGCAAGCTAAAGGAGCAGAGATGGGGTAAGACAGATGCCAAGACACACAGAGACCTCCAAGGAACCAGGAAGCAGAAGCTGAAGAGACAAGAACCTTACTCCAGAGCCGACAGAGAGAGAAAGGCTTCCCCTAGAGCTGGCGCCCTGAATTTGGACTTCCAGCCTCCTAAACTGTAAGAAAATTAATTTCTGTTTGATAAAGCCACCCACTTGTGGTATTTCTGTTATAGCAGAATGGGATAGCTAAGATGCTGGCTTAAAGATAAAATAATAATAAAGCCAGACCAAACACTGTGCTACATTCTTATTTGTCAGAGTGTCGAGAAAGAGACTGGAGTGCGCTGTACTTACAATTCCGTTCTGGACGCTGAACCCCAGCTGGTAGCGCAGGTCGGGCCTCCGGATCAGCACGGTGGTTACCGGAGGACACCGCACGATGTTCAGCTTGACTCGGGACTGGTTCTTTAAGCCCTTCAAAGTTAACAAACCACAGTGAATATGGTGAGCATCTGCGACAGACAGAATAAACACACACAGACAGCACCAAAGGCAAAAGAAGCCCAGTGGGTCTTTTGTTATTTCATGGGCTCCCAGAGTACCCGCTGCAGATAAACAAAGCACTGGTGGCCTGGACAATTCACTGGCAGATGCTATTGACTCAGGAAGGAAACTGCAAGGGTTAGATGGAGCCCTTTCGTCTCATCCAGAGATCCATTTCCTGTGGACAATTTCCTCATTTTGGGAAATGGGCTGTGTTCAAGGGGTTTGATTAAAGTGGTCATCCGTGCGCCTAAAGAAGTGTCAAACGTGCACTTTTTGGCTTGAGAGATGAAGGACGCATAACCCTTGTCTTGGGCAGGAGAGAGACAAGTCGAAATTGGCTTTTTCTCTGAAAGGCAAACACGAGCAATTACTCCTCTTCTGACAAAGGGCATCTCATCACAACTCATCAGAGGCACGTTTTCTCAATCCCTGATGCTCCTTCTTCCCCGTTCTCTCTGCCTGTTCAATGTTTTACAGCTTAACAACTCCATCAGCAACTGGGAGAAGCAGGAAGAAGAGGCAGGACTCCAATCAGCTTATTCCTCCCTGGAACGATGAATACACCAATTGCCATTGAGTTGACTCCAACTCACGGCAACCCCATGCATGTCAGAGTAGAACTGTGCTCCATAGGGTTTTCAATGGCTGATATTTTGGAAGTAGATCTTCCGAGGCACCTCTGAAAGCCCTGTGGAGCACAATTCTACTCTGACACACACGGGGTTGCCATGAGTCAGGGTCAACTTGATGGCAACTGGTTTTCTTTTGCTTCCCGTTATCTGGCTTTATTATGCTTCGCCAGCATGTGCAGGCCAGCAGCATCAGCATCACCTGGGCACTTATGAGCAATGCAAATCCTGGGCCCCACCCTGACCTACTGAATCAGAAACTCCACGAAGGGGGCCAGCAACCTGTGTGTTAGCCAGTCTTGCAGGTGATTCTGATGCACACTCCGTTTTGAGAACAGCCAGTGCAGATGACCACTCCAGAACACTAAACTCACCTGCACCCAGGTGACTTAATTTCTCCAAGGGATGATTAGGCTCGGAGATGGCAACTCACTGCTCACACCTGGGGCCAGTGTGTTGCATAAGCACAGGGGTGAGTAAGGCTGGGGTAGGGGGTGATGGCTGGTGGGAGGGTCCAGGGGCAGATTAACCAGTAAGCAAGGTAAGCACAGGCTTGCTTGTGCTTACTTACTAGTCTGTAGTGCACAATTTCAAATTTTGTAGTATACGAATGTGAAATTGTGTACTACAGATTAGTAAGTAAGCGGAAGTAAACCCGTGTGTACCTTGCTTATTGGGTAATCCATCCCTGGGAGGGTCGGTTGGCCCAGTCACTATACAGCCTACAAACTACACAGTCACCCGTCTCCAGGTGGGTACCATGTGTAAGTACCGAGATACTGTCACACCAGAACTCATCCTGCTGATGAAAGCAGCCACACCACAATGACAACAGAGAAGGACTGCCCCACAGGGTTCCCAAGAAGCTGGTAGATCTGAACTGCTGACCTGTTGGTTAGCAGCCTAAGCCCTTAACCACTGTGCCACCAGGGCTCCACAATGATGACAGCTAACTGTCATTTACTACTGACTCTTGCCTGGGGATACTGCATGGTTTAAAATCAAGAAAGGTGTGCGTCAGGGTTGTATCCTTTCACGATACATATTAAATCTGTATGCTGAGCAAATACTCGGACATGCTGGGCTGTATGAAGAACCTGGCAGCAGGGTTGGAGGAAGACTCATTAACAACCTGCAATATGCAGATAATACAACCTTGCTTGCTGAAAGCAAAGAGACTTGAAACACTGATGAAGATCAAAGACTACAGCCTTCAGTATGGACTATACCTCAACATAAAGAAATAAAAAATCCTCATAACTGGAATAAGCAACATCATGATAAATGCAGAAAAGACTGAAGCTGTCAAGGATTTCATTTTACTTGGATCCACAATCAACACCCATGGAAACAGCAGTCAGGAAATCAAACGACGTATTGCATTGGGCAAATCTGTGGCAAAAGACCTCTTTAAAGTGTTAAAAAGCAAAGATGTCACCTTGAGGACTAAGGTGTGTCTGACCCAAGCTACGATATTTTCAGCTGCCTCATATGCATGTGAAAGCTGGACAATGAATAAGGAAGACCAAAGAATTGATGCCTTTGAATTGTGGTGTTGGCAAAGAATACTGAATATACCATGGACTGCCAGAAGAACAAATAAGTCTGTCTTGGAAGAAATACAACCAGAGTTCTCCTTGGAAGCGAGGATGGCGAGACTTCATCTAATGTACTTTGGACATGTTATCAGGAGGGACCAGCCCCTGGAGGAGGACATCATGCTTGGTAAAGTAGAGGGTCAGCCAAAAAGAGGAAGACCCTCAACACGATGGACTGACACAATGGCTGCAACAATGGGCTCAAGCATAACAACTGTGAGGATGGCGCAGGACTGGGCAGGGTTTCATTCTGTTGTACACAGATCGCTCTGAGTGGGAACCGACTCGATGTCACCTAACAATAACAACTCGCCTGACACTGGCCTTGGAGATTTACAGGGGCTGCCTTATTTACTTTCCTTGACAAACTGGCAACTATAATTATCCGCATTTATAGAAGAGGAAACTGAGGCCAAGCGGTATTAAGCAACTCGCCAAGTTCACCCAAAGGAAGATTCAATCCCAAGTATGTCCGTATTCAAAACCCATCACAGTTTTACTCCTACACCATAATCCTTCATATATACAATGGGAGAGCGTGTGTTATTCATAAATAACACTTGCTCAACACAGAAGCCAGAGAGCATCAGGACAACAAACTTGTGCCACCAAATCTTTTCTTCCAGTCTTGAGCTGGGACCACAACTTGTGGTTCACTTTCTTATATGCCAGGAGTTCTTCAGGATCCTGTCCTCATGTTCCCCCTAGCCTTCTCCACTGCCTTTTGATTCCAGCTGTCCTCTCAATGGTGGAATTTTGATGGGACTCAATCTAATTCACTTGGTTTAACTTCACCGAGGCAGTGGTGGTTCAGTGGTAGAATTCTCACCTTTTGTCCAGGAAACCCAGATTCCCAGCCAATGCACCATAAGGGTAGCCACCACCATCTGTCAGTGGAGGCTTATGTGTTGCTGTGATGCTGAACAGATGTCAGTGGAACTTCCAGACTAAGATCTACTGGGAAGGAAGACCTGGGGGATCTACTTCTGAAAAACAGCCATGAAAACTCTACAGGTCAAACGATCTGATTCACAACCCATCATGGGGATGGAACAGGACTGGTTGTGCATGGGGTCACTATGAGTCAGGAGACAACTCAACGGCAGCTAACAACAACAGCATATCTCCCTGTCTCCCCAGTGTTCTGGATTGCTTGTTTTTTTCTGGGGGATTTGGGCCTCCAGTGGCTGTAATGTGGCTTGCGATGGTCTCATTCCATCATGGGATGTGGGGGGCATGTTCATGCAGCGTCTTTATCAACTCCTCTCGGTGGTATTGAACATCTCTGGGAAACTTCTCAGGTTAAGGAAATGATGATTTCAAAGAGGAGCAATGGATGAGCTGAGTGCAGTTCTCACTGGATAAATGAAAGTGTGCAAAGACTCTGGGCCTTCTACATGATGGCAGGTCCCACGATCCATACCAGAAGTGGGAGTTGCTCTGGCTTTTTGCTCCTAACAGCAGGACCAGAGTGGGTTGGTGTTGAGGACTCTGTTGGTGTCAGAAGACCTGGGTTCAAGTTTTGTTCTGCCACCACAACTGTGGGATCTTGGCACTTGGCTCCACCTTTCTCCCACTCAATTTCTTCATCTTCAAAACAAATAAATGGTGAAACTCACTGTTACTGATTGAACTGTATTCCTCAAAAATTTATGTCAACTTGGCTTGGCCATGCTTCCCAGTATTGTGTGGTCGTCCATTGTCTTAGGCTGGGTTCTCTAGAGAAGCAAAACCAGTAAAGTGTATAAATATATATATAGAGAGAGATTGTAACAAGGAAATAGCTCACGTGATTGTAGAGGCTAGAACGTCCCAAGTCCGTGGATCAGGGTAGAGGCCTTTCCCAAGTCACACAGCTGCAGAAGCTGGCAAGCCCAAGATCAGAAGGTCAGAGAGCAGGGCTCCCACTCACCAGCTGTGCAGATAGACGAATCCCAGGTTTGGCAGATAAGCTGACAGCTCAAGGCCCAAGAACGGGAGATGAGACGACAGGAAGCAGCCGCAGGATCCAGAGAGAGCAAAATGCTAGAACGTCTGCTTATATACAAATTCGGGTCACACCCCCAAGGAGACTCCCTTTCATCTGATTGGATACTCACAGTATATTCAATCATGGGAGTGATTACATTAAAACACAGAGAATCATGGCCCAGCCAAGTTGACACACAATCTTAACCATCACATCCATCATTTTGTGATCTCATGTGATTATTCTATGTGTTGTAAATCCTAATCCCTATGATGTTAATAAGGCAGGATTAGAGGCAGTTATGTTAACGAGGTAGGACTCAATCTACAGGATTAGGCTGTATCTTGAGTCAGTCTCTTTTGAGATATAAAAGACAGAAATTGAGCAGAGAAGAGAGAGACCTCATTACTACCAAACAAGAAGAGCCGGGAGCACAGTGCATCCTTTGGACCCGGGGTCCCTGCACTGAGAAACTGCTAGACCAGGGGACGACTGATGACAAGTACCTTCCCCTAGAGCCATGAGAGAAAGAAAACCTTTCCCTGGACCTGACTCCTTTGGACTTCTAGCCTCCTAAACTATGAAAGAATAAATTTCTGTTTGTTAAAGCCATTCACTTGTGGTATTTCTGTTATAACAGCACTAGACAATTAAGATATTCACTAAAGTCCATTCCAGTTCTAACATTCTATGATTTCACCACTTTTCATATTTTTTTCCCTAAATGGCTTGTCTGAAACACCAAATCTCATTGTGTTTAAAAACACTTATTCCTGAAATTAAAAATAGGCTTCTTTTTTTTGGAGGGGGCCCCAGTCTGGACATCATTCATGCATCTATTTTTCTCTCCTTTGAGTGTTGCCTCTCTCACAGTCATTTAATCAATAAATACTTATTGATCACTGGTTATGTGCCAAGAAATGTTGTTTGTTGTCGTCGAATGCATTCAAGTCAGCCCCCAGTTCAACAGGATTGGACCACTGTGATCCAAATTCACTGGCTGAATTTTTGGAAGTAGATCACCAGACTTTCTTCCTCTAGTCTGTCTTAGTCTGGAACCTCCACTGAAACGTGTTCAACATCATAGCAACATGCAAGTCTCCACTGACAGATGGGTGGTGACTGTGCATGAGGTGTATTGGCCGGGAATCAAACTGGAGAATTCTACCACTGAACCACCAGGCACTGGGTTTTCAGCAGCAAGCAAGCCCTCTTCCTAGCCTCTGAGCTCAGCGAAGGGCAGGGCAAGAATGCACTGCAGTGCTAAGCAGGGGCCTGCAGGGCACATGGCAGGGCAGCCACAATGGGCTGGAGCCCCTGCACCTCCCTTTCTACATTTGCACAACATGAGGCCAGGAATTTGTGGGCAACAGGCTGAGGATGCTGTAGATAGGGACACATCGTTAGATTCTCAAACCATAAGACAGAGACACCTGCTTTAAAGGTTACACTTATCAAACACAGAGCTTACTTAGGCACGTGTGTGCTACAGAATCACCTTAGAGAGCATCTCCCTGTAGAGCTAAGAGACTTGACTCTATTTTCTCAACGTGGGCTAAAAAAGTCACATTGTATTGGTGGGTTCATCCTTTTTATGTGAATTGATTTAAGATGTTTGATTTGTCCGTCAGTGAGAGAATTTCTAGATTGGGGAAATGTGCTGCAAGATGAGGCTTAGAGAAATCGCAATTTGAAATAACCAGACCATGCATTTGCACTGCTGTTCCTAATCAGTATTTCAAGTTGAGTCCCATTAACTTGGATTTCTGAGCTGCCATTTATACTGGAGGTGCCAATCAGATAAACAGTCATCTCGTCCTCATGACAACAGTGGAATGGTGCAGCAAATGAAGAAATATGGTGGGAGGGTGTCTCAGTCATCTAGTGCTGCTACAACAGAAATACCACAAGTGGATGGCTTTAACAAAGAGAAATTTATTTCTTCACAGTAAAGTACAGTAAAAGTCCAAATTCAGGGCATCAGCTCCACGGGAAGGCTTCCTCTGTCGGTCTTCTCATCAATGTTACTTTGGACTAGGAGCTTCTCTGCACAGGGACCCCAGTCCAAAGGACGCGCTCTGCTCCCAGCACTGCTTTCTTGATGGTAAGAGGTCCCCCGGTCTCACTGCTCACTTCTGTCCTTTATATCTCAAGAGATTGCCTCAGGACACAATCCAGTCTTGTAAATTGAGTCCTGCCTCACTAACACAACTGCTGCCCATCCTCCCTCATTAACATCACAGAGGCAGGATTTACAACACATAGGAAAACCACACAGTACTGGGAATCATGGCCCAGTCAAACTGATACACACATTTTTTGGGGGACATAATTCAATCCATGACAGACGGGGAAGGGCACGGAGGAGGGAAGGGGAGAGAAGAGAAGCCAGAATGGTCTCCATAGCAACAGGAGAGCAGCGCCATCATGATTCTCCCTGGAAGGAAAGGGAAGTTGTCCTCTAGTTAAAAAAAATCCAGAGGGCAGGACCAGGGAGACAATGGCATGGACAGAGGTGGACTGCCAGCTTGCTTTACCTACCAATAAATTAGGCTTTAGGAATTATGACAGAAAAAATAAGACCTAGGAAAAAAGCAATTAAAATAATTCTATAACTAGGGGAAAAAGTGGCAAAACACAGAACACACTGCTTTAGACCCCTACTACTCAAAGTGTGGCCCGCATACTGGCAATGGAGTTACCCAGAAGCTTGTTGGAAACACAGAATTTCGGGCCCCATTCCAGAACTAATAAATCAGAATCTGCATTTTAACAAGATCCTTGGGTGATTTAAATCAAAGTTTGAGAAGCACTGATTTATCAGGATGAGATGTGCTTGTTAAATTCATTGCAAGAACACTGTCTTAGTTATCTAGTGCTGCTGTAACAGAAATACCACAAGAGGATGGCTTTAACAAACAGAGATTTATTCTCTCGCAGTCTAGGAGGCTAGAAGTCCGAATACAGGGTGCCAGCTCCAGGGGAAGGCTTTCTCTCTTTGTCAGCTCTGGGGGAAGGTCACTGTTATCAATCTTCCCCTGGTCTAGGAGCTTCCCAGCACAGGAACCCCAGGTCCAAAGCATGTGCTCCGTTCCTGGTGCTGCTTTCTTAGTGGCACAAGGTTCCCCTGTCTTTCACTTCTTTCTTTTATATCACAAAAGAGATTGACTTTAAACACAACCCGATCTTGTAGATTTGAGTCCTGCCTGGTTAACATAACTGCTGCTAATCCCACCTCATTAACATCATAGAGACAGGATTTATAACACATAGGAAAATCACATCAGATCAAAAAATGGTGGACAATCACTGAGAATCACTGCTTAGCCAAGTAGACACACATTTTGGGGTGACATAATTCAATCCATAACACTGTCTCAGTACTGGGACAAATAATATCAATGTGCAGACAAACTGGTAGAGAATTTAAAAACAATATTGTTGCTGTTGTTAGCTGACAGTTGAGTAGGCTCCAACTCATGGTGACTCCATGCACAACAGAACAAAATAGCTGCCTGGCCCTGTGCCATCCCCATGATCGGACCATTGTGATCCACAGGGTTTTTACTGGTTGATTTTTGGTAGTAGATCGCCAGACCTTTCTTCCTAGTTCATCTTAGTCTGGAAGCTCCACTATAACCTTTTCAGCATCGTAGCAACATATAAGACTCCACTGACAGACAGGTGGTGGCTGTGTATAAGGTGGTCTGGCTGGAAATCAAACCCGGGTCTCCTGCATGGGAGGTGAGAACTCTACCCCTGAATCACCACTGCCTCAAACAATATTACCACCCACTAAAAATTAGTCTGCTTTTTGTACTGACAATTCTAACTGATACCAGTGATAACATACTCCTCCCAGCCAAGGGGACCACCCCCAGCACCCTGTCCCTGTGTCCACTTTGGTTGGGGCAGGGAGCTTTCCCTGTGATTTCTGGGTGTAAGGCACTGCCCCCATCCTTTACTGAGGAAGTCTGGCAGTGTTCTGGTGTTTTTTTTTGGCGTGGCCTGCTAAGTACTTCTGTGCTGAAGGTGGCCACACAGGCACTGCATTTCTTATCCTCCGTCTTCATCAGTTCCATCTCTTTCATCACCACTTGGCCTTTTAATTTTCTGATTCCATAAATAGAGACTCCACTTACAGACAGCAACGTTCAGCTAGTAGCGCAAACAAACCTTCTCCCCTCAGGAAATTACTCAGTACTCCCTTTGTATTCTAGGCAAACGTATTCACCTTGATGTTGTGATCCATCAGGAAGAAGAGAAGTCCCCAGGTGTCTACCAGAGACAATGCTGCCCTCAGGGGTCTCAAACCTCCATCTTAGAGAGAGGCCCAGAGGGGTGGGGACAAAGGAACTTGGAACCACTTGCCAGCAGTGGCAAGTTGTGGGCACCTTGATGTAAGCTGGACATCTGCTGTCCCCATCACGGCTGCTGTGGAATGAAGGAGGGGCTGGGCTCCACCTGGCAAGTGGGTCATGGACCATGACATGCAGCCTCACCAGTCCCGCCCAGGCCTCTCTGATCCTCCTCCCCACAAACCCTCCCTAAACCTTTCAAGACCTACATCAACTCCCCCAAACCCTGCCCGACTTACCTCTCTCTCCACTCCTCCCACCCAACTCTCTGAGTTCTCTCCCGCATCTGAAGTCCTATACCTCTCAGGCAGGGTTTCTCAGCCTCAGCACTACTGATATCTAGGGCTGGAAAATTCTACAGGGTTGCTATGAGTTGGAATCAACTCAACGGCAACGGGTTTTTGGTTTGTAATCCTTTGTGGTGGGGGGCTGTTACGGATTGAATTGTGTCCCCAAAAGATATGTCGAAGTCCTAACCCTCAGTACCTCTGAATATGACCTTGTTTGGAACGCCTTAACTGCAGCACCACCCAGGGACTCTGAGGGCAAGCTACCTGAGTGCAAAGCCCACGACTAGGTGTACTGCGTCCTCCTGGCTGCCTTGTGCACAGAACACATTAATTCCTGCGAACGATCTGAACTGCAGTCACACTTTCCCCCTTCATTTCAGGTCTGCAACAGAAGCTAATTTCTCCTGCATCCAGGTACCTTAATAATGCTCTGGCAGGTGGACAGGGGCAGGCCCACCAGGCTGGTGCCGTTAATAGACATGATCTGGTCCCCAATATTCAGCTTCCCCGACTTCTCTGCGGGGCCTCCATGCATCATGTTAGCTATGATCACAGTCGGCAGGATGGACCCCCAGCCGGACTCCACAATCACCACACCTAGGATTTCTCCTTTCTGCTTCTCTATGAAAACCTGAAAGGAGAAAAACAAGAAGCCTTAATTAGCAACCATTTGGGGTAGTGGTAGGAAGCAAAGCATTTCCCTCCTCCCGTCTTTACTAAAAAGGAAAGCCCCTTTCACCGATGACTCCATCTCCATGGGATCCCTCTTCTCTGTAGTCCATGACATCTGGTGTTTGTACAGAACGATTTAACACCGGCCGCTATGGACTGAACTGCGTCCCTTCAAAGCATGTGCTGGAATCCTAACCCCTATTCTCCTGGATGTAATTGTGTTTGGAAATTGGGTTTTCTTTGTTATGTTAACGGGGCCATATCAATGTAGGGTGTGTCCTAAACCTAATCACTCCCGAGTTATAAAAAGAGCAGATTAGACACAGAAGAGCACAGATACTAGAAGACAGCACGTGAGGACTGTCTACAAGCCAAGGAACACCAAGGAACCGAGGAATGCCAGGGAACGCCCAGGGTTAGCAGCACGGAAGGAACCCACACAGCCAAGACCCTGATTTGGACTTTCAGCCTCCAGAACTGTGAGAAAATAAATTTTGGTTCTTTAAAACCACCCAGATGTGGTACTGGTGTCACAGACACAGACACAGGCCTATACCCTTCCTCGTCACTCTCTCGTTTCACATAAGCAATCCTGCTCAGGAATACACCAGGTTTTTACTCCATAGTCCTCAATGGTGGTAGCTTTGCTGGGGTGTTGCGGTTTCAAGAAATAGCTTTTGGATTCTATGTACAGCTCCCCTAACCCACATTTATAAATGTGGTTCATAAATTCTCTCCAATATTTAGCATTCTTGAGTTAAAAATAAATACCTGTTACAGTAATGCTTCTCTGCAAGGAGAAAATTGAGGAACAAGAGAACAAAAAAAGACACTGATGTTATCACAATTCCAAAAGGGTGAGAGTGCAGACAGGAAGACCATGTGCACAATTGTGGTGGCCTTGCCTTGTCAGGCAGAGGAGATGGCTGGTTTTGGATACCTGCAACTTGATGAGGTTTGTAGGGATGCTACAAGGGTGAGACACTTCTTGGAGTCATCCAATGAAGAGTATATGTGTGTGTGCATTTATTTATTCATATTTGTAGATACATATATGCTCATACACACACTGTAGTAGTTGCTGCTGGTGCCCCTTGCAGCATGATACCCCCTCCTCCCAGCAGCTGAAGCTCACAGCTGGCCCCTTCCCTGGAGAATTGCCCTTGGCCAAATGGAGGATCCTCCCAGCCTTGGCCAATGACTGGCCAATATCCCACTGGCTTGTCATGTAGATGTAACACTTGTTCCTAATTATCAGAGTCCAGGACTCGATTTTATTTTTATATATAAACACAAAGACTTTTTGAGTGCATGGCTCTAGTTTACATTAAACTTTCCAAGAATAAAATGAGTGGGTCACTAGCCTGCCAGCTACCTCGCCTCAGGTGGGACAACTCTGTCCTGAAGTTTGTGCCCCGGAGCTCCCCTTGGATCAGATTGAAGCTCATCGCCAGCGACACCATGTTCTTCCTGAGCGTCCTCCACCACCCTGCTTCCCCATTCACTTTCTCCTGAGTGCACTCTCCCAGTAAACCACCTGAACCATAATCCTTGTCTCACAGGCTCTCCTTCTAGGAAACCTGAACCAAGACACCTAACATACACCAGTGGCTAAAATGATCACTTTCTCACTAAAGGTTCTCTTTTACCTACTGGAGAAAGTCCAAACTCCTTGGCTGGACTTGTAGGCCATCTGTTCTGTCCAGAACTGCCATGCTGGCATCTCCGTCTCCTTTCCTACACTCCCCTCTGCTTAGCCACGCTGCCCATCCAGGGCTCCCCCAGACAAGTCTTTGGCTTTCTGACCTTCATGCTTCTGCACTGTTATGTCAGCCCAGCCCTCTCACACCCAACGCTTTCCAAATAATACCCAGCCCTCCAGACCAGCTCAAAGGGCCCTGTTTTCCTCCTGGTACTCCTGTACAGTTGAAACAATCAGGCTGTCCCTGAAGGGTGCTGTATTTATTGTCTGAACCCCCCGATCTGTTTCAGGCTCTCAAGCACAGTTCTCTCTGACTGGTGCTTGTACCTGACACCACCATGTAACTTCTTCGGTACCCTTACCTAGCACCGGAAGGGCAGAGTTTAGGTCCTATATACCTTTGGAAACCACCCAGTTCTTAGCCCAGGATTCCAGGGAGCATACTCTGCTCCACTGTCTATGCCCCTTCATAGCAGCGAGAGAGGGTGGCCAGGCACAGGCAGGAGCCCCTCAGCAATGGCCCCCCAGCATTATACACTTGAACCTCAGCTGCTCTGCTTTTCCCTCCACAGCTCTCCCTGGGGCCCGTCCAGCTGACCTAACTTGGAGAATAACTTCAGGAAAGTACCTACATCTTTGCAGTTTTCAGACTTGGAGAAGTGGATCAGGTCGTCGTTGTACATGTCCTGGGTATTGAGCAGGTCACTATATTCCTTCTGGCTGAGATCTTCGGGGTTAATCCCGTTGGCCCTGAGGAATTCCTGGTATGCCACACTAAATGCCTGCCCAATAGACTGTGCGATCAGTTGGGCCTAGAACAGCAGCCAGAGACGCAAAGATGGAGGTCAGTAGGGCAGCGCTGCTGTGGACATCCTCATCCCCTTTCCCAGGAGGACCAAGGGTCGCAGCAGGACTACAGAGCCCCAGACATCAGCCAGGCCAGTGGTTCCACATGGGAGCACTGATGCCTTCCAGGGGCCATTTTTATATTAGGGGGACGTTTTTGGTTATGATAGGAGGGAGTTACTGGCACTGAGTGGACAGAAGTCAGATGCTGTACACCCCACAATGCAAAGGACAGTCCTACACAATGATGAGTGGTTCTGCATCCTGCACATCCTGCTCAATTTTCAAACATCCAACTGGCCAGTCATGTAGATATAACACCTGTCCCTAGTTATGTGAGTATAGGACTCAACTCAAGGAGTCCCTGGGTGGTGCAAACAGTTAAGTGTATGGCTACTAACCAAAGGGTTGGCAGTTCGAACCCACCCAGAGGCACCTCAGAAGGAAGGCCTGGAAATCTGCTTCCGAAAGGTCACAGCCAAGACAACCCTATGGAGCACAGTTCTACTCTGCACACGTGGAGTCACCATGAGTTGGAATAGGCTTGATGGCAACTAGTGGTGTTTTAGGACTCAACTCTAATTTATATATAACACAAAGACTTGCAGTGGATGGCTCCAGTATGCATTAAATGGTCCAAGAATATAACTATGATGTAAGTTGAGGGAAGATGATACTTTGTTTTGTCCAGAACTTTACCAGGAGTAAGCTTCATGACTTTGGAAAATTATCAACACCAATGCTGATGTGAGTTGCCATTAAATCTCATCGCTATCAGCCTACACCTTCACAGTCACACACAGTGACTCAGTGCATGTTTTTATATACACATTCTCATTTAGCCCTCAATTCAAATAGAAAGTGTGGACAACACTCATCTGAATACCTTGTTCTCTTATATCCAAACATACTCATCAAGTAGGTACAAGCATCTTACTATTTCGTTCTGTCTTCTGGTGTAGCCAGCCCAAGCATTTACATAATGTCACGAATATGATTTTATTTTCACTTGTTTTCCTATTATATTTATGGCATTACTTGGATTATGTTGTGAAAAAAATTTCAAAAGGGGAGATTATATTATCTATTATCACTTAATTTCCTGAATTTCATTTCAGGAAAGTAAGGGAGCATTGCCAATATCTATTGTAAAAAGGGTATTGACTCAGGGAGGCAACTCGGTCAGTTGGCATAACATAGCTCATAAAGATAATGTCCTACCATCCTAGTTTGGTGAGTAGCGTATGCGGTCTTAAGAGCTTGTGAGTAGCCATCTAAAATACAAACTATTGGTTTCTACATATCTGGAGCAAAAAAGGAAAGCAAAGACCTGAAGAAACTAGTCTATAGGACTAGTAGTCTACACGAACCACAACCTCACCTACCTTGAGACCAGAAGAACTAGATGGTGTCCAGCTACCACTGCTACCGTTCTTACCAGGGACACAACAGATGGTCCCAGATAGAATGGGGAAAAAATGTAGAGCAAAACTCAAATTCCTAAAAAAGTCCAGACTTACTGGACCAGTAGAGATTAGAGGAACTCCTAAGACTATCGCCCTTGGCTACCCTTTAAACTTGGAACTCAAACCACTCCCGGAGGTCACCTATCAGCCAAAAGACAGAGTGACTCATAAATAATGTCACTCGTGACTACTGTGCTCCTCTAAACAATCATCTAAATGAAACCTAATGGTCAACATTTATCCTAGACCAAAGATGAGAAGGTAAGGGGGGGAAAAAGAAGCTAGAAAATGGAAACAGAACAACTAGAATGGAAATAATGAGAATGCTGACACACTGTGAAAAGTGTAACCAATGTCACTAAGTTATATGTATAGAAATTTTTAAATGAGAACCTAATTTGCTATGTAAATTTTCTCCAAAATCTTAATAAAATATAAAAAAAAAAGAAAAAAGAAAAAAGGGTGCTGAGTCCAACAGAGTTCAGAGTTCTCATTCTAGTCTAATCCTGAACTTTCCAGGTGAGGAGACTGAGGCCCAGAGATGCAAAGGAACCTGCTCAAGGTCACACAGCACACAAGACTGAACCTGCTTCCATTGTTCTTTTCCCCGCACTGGGCTTTGATAACTTTTCCCTACATTAATTCATCAACATTATTAATCAGGAGAGCCAACAGCAGCTAAGTCCTTCTCATGTGCCTACACTGCATTAAATACTTTACAAGGACCATTACATTTAATCCTCACATCAATTCTATGACTGGTAGAGGTCACAAGCCATCATCCAAAATTCATGAAGCTGTGTTTTAGAATTCAGAGATTTCTGGATTTTAGAAAAGTAACAGGGTGCCTATCCTGTACATTATGAAATAATCCCTTTGAGGGCCTGGATAAGTATTCCATAAACAAACACAGTAATGTTTCTGCACAAAATGTGCAAGATTCATACTGAACTGGAAAAATACTGTAAATTTCCTCACTGCAGTTAAGGTCAGGCTTTTCTGCCAACTGACTACAAAAAAATCCCTTTTGTTTCTCAGAGCTTTTGGACTTTGGAACTTTGGATCTGTATCAGTATCCCCACCAGACAGGTCAGGAAACTGAGGTTGATAGGTTAGTTGCTCACTCCCCGCCAAATGCCCTTGTGCCCAGATGGACCTGCTCAGGCCCCTGTGTGTCTGACGGCATTCTCCCCACCCTTCCCCTCATTCAAAGCTCTCCAGAGGCCTGGCCTTCTCGCCCTTCCTCAAGCCTAACTGGCATATCCCTGCCTGAGGGCCTTTGCGCTGCCTCTGTCCTCGCTCTCACTTTATTCAGGTCTCCAGTCAAACGTCAGTTGCTGAGAGAGGACTTTGTTGACCACCCTATCTAAAACAGCCCCTGCCTCTCTATCCCCTGATCTTGGTTTATTTTTCCTTATTGCACTTAAAAAGACCAGGTGCCGTTGAGTTGACTCTGACTCATGGCGACTCCACATGTGTCAAAGTAGAACTGTGCTCCAGAGGGTTTTCAATGGCTGATTTTTTGGAAGTAGATCGCCAGGCCTTTCTTCTGAGGCACCTCTGTGTGGACTCAAACCTCCAACCTTTCATTTAGTAGCTGAGCATATTAACTGTTTGAATAACCAGGGACTCCTTATAGCACTTACTACCTAATTTTATGTTGAGTATTTCTTTATTTTCTATCTCCCTACAAACCTGATGATGGGTAACATCTCTTTTATTTAGCCTTTTATCCCTAGCACTAAAACAGTGCCTGACATGTAAAACCAAAAACCAAACCCACTGCCACTGAGTCAGTCCGACTCATAGTGACCCTACTGGACAGAGTAGAACTGCCTCATAGGGTTTCCAAGGAGCAGCTGGTAGATTCAAACTGCTAATCTTTTGGTTAGCAGCTGAATGCTTAACCACTGTGTCACCGGGGCTCCTGTGACACACAGTACCAAAACCAAAAAACCAAACCTGTTGCCGCAGAGTCAGTTCTGACTCATAGCGATCCTACAGGATGGAGCAGAACTGCCTCATAGGGTTTCCAAGGAGCAGGTAGTGGATTCGAACTGCTGACCTTTTGTTTAGCAGCCGTAGCACGTAACTACTACATCACTGGGGTTTCCGACACATAGTAAGGGCTTATTAATATATACTTAAGTATGTTAATTAGGCTGATTCCAATTGTGGGACACAAAGAGAGAATCTGGCTACCCAACCACAGCCCAGGGCACCCGTAAAAAGAATGGGGCAAGCCATCCTTACATCCTCCGACTCAAAGACGTGGCAGATCATCTTGTATTGCCTTTTCCCGTCCTGGGAAGGGTGAGAGGCTTCCACGTTCTCCTGGGAGTTGGAGCGGGGCATCCGCCTGCGGGCCATGAGCACAACAATGTTCCCGATGTCTGCGATGTAGGAGATGGTCCTCAAGGGGTGGTCCATCATTGTCTCCTGGAGGGCGGGAGGGAGAGGACATGTAAGTCCAGTACAGTATTAGTGACCCAGGAGAGAGTCAGCCACCCCACAGGCCAGGCAGGGACAGTCCATAAGTAGGGTGGGCCCCTGGGGCCCACAGATAGGCCTTGACGGCAGGTTTATGCATACCCTACCCTGCCCGAGGGCCTTTTCCTCAGCTAATAACCAGAGCAGAACATTTGTGGCAGATGAAAATAAAGAAGAAATTGCCATCATTTACCACCAGTAGAACCTCTCCTGGAGAAGTTAAAAAAAGAGATAAAAAATCTACAAAGGGTAGTTGTCTTTTTTTTTCTCTTGTGTGTGCATGCATGTGTGTGTGATTTTAAATAAAAATTCTTAAAAGGCTAACCTGGTTAAAGAATCCTCTGATTAAGAATTTATGAGAATTGTTAACACACAACATCCATGTTTTAGTTTTTCCTTTCATTTTTAAGAAAATAGTCCAAAGCCTCACCCAGCAGCAGGCCTTGCAATGCCACCACCTTCCAGCTTGTACACAGCCCAGCACCTGGGCACAGCTGCTCCACAGACATGAGCACCATCTCTCAGACACCAAGCTGCTAAGCTTCATCCCCCCAGGAAAGGAGGCTGGCTTGTACCTGTGTGTCGGCATTCAATACTTTGATTCTCTGGGTAGAAATGAAGAGATCCACCTCTGTCACTGGCTGAGATTCGCCTTCAGGAGCCTGAGAGGAAAAATGCACCGAGAGGAAGCTTTTATAAATGACTGCAACCCAGACGCCAGGGAGAGGTTAGTTCACACCCAGAGGCACCAAGACACAGTCACCAGAACAGCAATGCAGACTCCAGAATTACATCCCCAAAGCTGAAGGCCCCACAAGGAGGATGGATACATGATGTGAGTTAGCATCTCCAGGTTACGGGGAAAAACGCAAAACATCCTTCGCTTTTCCCCCTGAAGAAGCAGTGACTCACTACAGTGGATTCACTCTAGAAACACTGATTGTGAATGGCCCTTTCTGCAAAGGTTTCAGAGCCCAGCAGATGGAAGGAAAAACTCAAAACTGAGGATCCTGGAGAAGTCAGAGTTTGTTCCTGCTTGAACTGATAGGGACAATGTCCACAGCAGGTGGAAACTAAGCCACTGGGGTGCTGTTCTGGTAAGAGGGTCTTCATGTTCTCACACCACCACAGCAGCCACAGAAGCAGCAACTCACTCCAGAAACCATCCCATTAAGAAAGAGCCCCAATGCCTCAACGTCCCATGAGTAGTTCATAAGCACCTAGAAGCTCCACAACCAAAAAGCACATCTGTTGTTTAATTTAGGGCTTAACCCCGTACATGTGTGGTTATCAGCACGTTTGCTTTTTTGCATCCAGCAATCTGACAAATCCACAAATCAAACATAACTATAAATGAACAGACCCAAGTCCCTGCCACATCAATCTTCCTGAAAGGGTGAAATGTTCACACTCTGATATGACTCATTTAGCATCTCCAATCTGCTCCCTGTTGTTACTCTGAAGTGAAATGACTAATGAGCAACAGAAAATGGCCACTTTAGGCAACTGATTTTGGAGAAACGCTGGCTTATGGGGCGGTTCAAAAAGAAAATCTGAACAAAAACTTGCTGGATGCAGAAAACAAAAACATGAAATAATAAAAAGGCAAAACGTAAATAAATGAAAAGAACAGGCACAACACCAAGCTGATGAAGTTGTTTGTACTGCACCTTCTTCCTGCTTTTGGCTAATTTCTGGGCCATCTGCTTAGCATGGAACAAACAGAGACAGGAGAATAGTTAGAAAAGAATTTGCAGAGATGCAAAGTCAAAAAGGAACTTGAAAAACTAGTACTACCGATCAGTGGTATGCAGCATTTCTGTGGGAGGAGAACTAGTTTTTAAAAATTCCACTCTAAAGGCAATCAATCTCCTAATTCAGAATTTAGTAGGTGGCAGGGCAGTGGGAAGAAGGAAATAAAAATATTCAGGCACTGCTTCTTACACTTAACTACAACTGATGTTTTCATGGAAGCAACTTTCAGTTCTGTTGATTTTCTTTATTGTATGGCCTGTTTTCTATTTCACTGATTTCTGCCTCTATCTTTATTATTTCCTTATTTTTTTCTTTGAGTTTAATCTGTTGATCTTTTTATAGTTTCTTGGGATGAAAACTTAAATGATGGATTTTCAAAATTTTTCTTTTCTGGTATTTTTATTTAAACCTATGAATCTCCCTCTAAGCACTGCTTTAGCTGCATCCCACAAATTTTGATATGTTCCTTTTTAATTATTGTTCTGTTCAAAACATTTCCTAACTTCCACTGTGATCTATTCTTTGCATCTTGGATAACTTAGAATTGTGATTAATTTTAATACCAAAAAAGCTAAACCAAACCTGTTGCCGTCAATTTGATTCTAACTCATAGGGACCCAACAGGATAGAGTAGAACTGCCCCATAGGGTTTCCAAGGAGCAGCTGGTAGATTTGAACTGCCAACCTTTTGGTCAGCAGCCGAGCTCTTAACCACTATGCCACCAGGGCTCCAATTTCAACACAGCTGGGGATTTTCTAGTTATCTTTTTGTTACTGATCTATAAATTAATTCCAACGAGGTCAGAGAACATACTCTGTATGATTCAATCATTTGAAATTTGCTGTCTTAGCTGTACAGTCCAGCACATGATCAACTTTGGTGAATGCTCCATGTGGACTTCAAAAGAATATGCATTTTCTAGTTGTTGGGGATAGTGCTCTACAGATGTCACTAAGTCAGTTAAATTGGTTAATAGTGTTGTTCAAATATTCTATGTCCTAGCTGCTATTTTTTGTCTGCTTGTTCTATCATTTATTAAGAGGAGTGTGTTAACATCTCCAGCTGCAACTGTGGATTTGTCATGTCTCCTTTTGCTTCTGTCAACCAAATTTTGCTTTATATATTTTGTAGCGATGTTATTAGGTACATACACATTTAAGACGGATATGTCTTCCTGTTGAATGGACTCTTTTACTTTTATGAAGTATCCTTCTTTATCTCTAGTAATACTTCTTACCTTAAACTTGTGTAATATTAATATAACCTGTACCTAACTAGAAATGAATGTAATATTTGTAAGTAAAAGAGAGCATAGTTGATAAAAGCAGAGACTCTGGAGTCAGACTAAAACCAAATCCTGGCTCTGCCAACTACTAGTTGTGTGACTTTGAGCACGCCACTTAACGTCTCTGTGCCTCAGTTTCCTCATCTGTAAAGTGGGGACAAAAACAGCATTTACCTCTTGAGGCTGTTTTGAGGATAAATAAACACATACAAAGTGCTTAGTATAGTGCCGGGTGCATCATAAGCACTATGCTTGCGTTTGCTGATCTATTATTATTATTCACCTATGCCAGGATGCAACTTCTTGGCTTTGGTAAGGCTTGCTATAGATACAGTTCCTCTGTGAATAATGGTGAGTGAATGGTCAAACCATGGACAGTGCTGTGGTGATGGGTGCGGGGTGGAGGAAGAACTGTTCTCTCACATTCCTTGGTACTCAACTGGCAGAAAAGTTCCTTTCGTCTCTGCAGTACATCTCTACTTCCTTAACACCTAAAGTGTGTTGCCTGTACTACCTCATTGTAGAGAAACCAGGTGAGTCAGCTGTACAAACACCAAACAGCTGATCTTTGGTACACCTAGACAGCTAGGGCAACCTCACTCCCACATGCCCACCCACAGCTCATACTGGTGGTCATGAGTGCTAATGTTATTCCAACGGCTGCACATTACAGTGGAAATATTTTAGTATCTCAGGGGTGGCCTTATGTTGATGCTACACCACACCCTCACACAGGAATCTGAGAGTCCCGCTGGGGACGACCTGATCTGAGTCAGTTATAATCCTCACAATAAATGACGACTCAGTTCTTACTGCCTGTTTGCTTCCTACCACCTCCCTGAAATGATATGGCTGTAATACAGGAATTTCCATGATCTCTGATTCCAAAACCTAACAGTGGTTGGTCAAAATTGAACCCTCTAGGGAACTAGGGTCTGAAAGGACCCTTTCAAAGTACAATATGTCAGCCACCAACAGATCGCACAGATTCTGTTTTTCACTGAATCTGGTGATGAGGAAGAAGATCCAAAAGGCAAGCTGAGTGTCAGGAAAGGTATTTTGAAATAATTTTTAGGACGATAAAAAAAATCTTATGCACTTAGAGTAATCCTGTCACTTCTCTAACAGTAACACCATCACTTTTAATCACTTATCGCTTCTAAGTACCCTAGAACAAATCACAACTAAAAATTTAGATACAGCACTGGCAATGATGGGTGCAGGGGGTCCTGGAGCCAGAATGAGAACCTGGAGCAGCAGAAAGAGGTCCACAAGAAACATAAGGCCAGCATGCATCATAAAGCCAGGAATGACAACATCCATTTAAATTCTCATGGTTCATGGGATTGATTATGGCTTATCACCCAGCGGGGTGTGGTGCTAAGGGCAGACACTGTGTACCATCCATCCTGCCACTCAATTCACAAATGCATATTGAGCGTTTACCACTGTCAAGACACTTCAGATTAGTCATGTTGGGAATCCTCTCAACTGTTCTCTCTCTACTTTGCCTAGCTGACATTTCCTGACATTACACTTACTATGTACCAGTATCCTCCGAAGCGTTTCACAAGTACCGATATAAAAGCCTTCGAAGAACCCTGTGAGGCAGACACTACATTATCCTCATATTTCAGAAGAGGAAACTGAGGCACAGAGAGGTTAAGTAATTTGTCCAATGTCACACAGCTGGTAAGTGACAGAAGAAAGGTTCAAACCCAGGCAGTCTCACTATACACTCCAAACCAGTAGCTGTATGACATGGGACAAGTTTCTCACCTGTAAACTTCTCAGTTTACTTGTCTGTAAAGTGGGGTTAATAAAACCAACCTCACAGGATCTGCCCCCCCACCCCATTTTGAGAAGTAAATGAGATAAATGAACACAAAGGCCTCATATAAATGTCTATATCCTTTCTACTGACTGTAGACTTCTTCAAGTCACATGGGAAATGACATGACTTAGAGAAAGCTAAAAAATCAAAACCAAATCCATTGCCATCAAGTTGATTCAGATTCATAGCGACCCTACAGGATACAGCAGAACTGCCCCACAGGGTTTCCAAGGCTATAATCTTTATGGAAGCAGATTGCCACGTCTTTCTCCCAAGGAGCTGCTGGTGGGTTTGAACCTCGAATCTTTTGGTTAGCAGCCCAGCCCTTAACCACTGTGCCACCAGGGCTTCTTAGACAAAGTAACAATGATAGAAAATTTAATTCTCCAATTAAATCATAATTTTTGAAAATTAAATGAGATCATAAAAGAATAGAAAGATTTGATCTTTTGGGACAGATTAGTAAAGACGGATATAAGAAGTATTTGATAATGAATGCTCCTTACAAAAATGCATAGACCAAAAAATACCTAGGCACCATTTGTAATCTAACGGCGTAAGTTTCTCACATGTAGAAAGAATGGAGACATATACACCACACTCAGAGTGGACATGAAGCTGTCTCTATGGCTCAGGCATGGACCAGCAGGCCACCTTATCTTCTGATTGAAAAGCAGAGAATGAAGTGGTAAGGAAGGTGAAACATGAGGATGGAGATGTAGTGGACAGAAAGTAAGACAAGTGAACAGGCTGTACGGCCTAAAGTTTGGTGTCCTCTCAATTCTACTCTGTAACATAGAGGCTGCCATGGGTTGAATTAATTCTAGGGCCATGAGTTTGGTTTTGGTTTTAGACAGGGGTCAGGCATAATTCCCACCCTTTTCAGGGAAGGAGGGCATCCCCGCCCAGGTTAAGATTAAGTATTGACAGTATGCAGGAAAAAGCTCTCTCTAGATGTTTCTTCCAAAATGTGTTCTGGGGAATACTAAGCAACAGGATGTTAACAGGTATCACACAATAACGTATTCTGTGTTCAGATAATTACGGGGGCTGTTGGTTGAACAAAATTAATTAAGTCTCCTTAGTGCAGGACTTCTCAGAGCTTTTAACAGGAAATCATACGTGGCAAAGGTCCTAAATGGAAATCTATTTTGGAGTGTTTCCTCAGCTTACTTGCCAGTGGAATCCTTTTGGTGACAAGCTCTCTGGTTGGCTGGAAAGCTGCACAGCACAGCTGACAGCCCACTCTCCCATAGGGCAGTGGTTCTCAAGCTATAGCGTGCATCGGCATCCCCTGGAAGGCTTGTTAACATACAGATTCCTGGGCTCCATCCCCTGAGTTTCTGATTTGGTGAGTCTGGGATGGGGCCCGAGAATCTGCATTTCTCTTAAGTTCTCAGATGATGCAGATGCTGCAGGTCTGGGGACCACAGTTCAAGAATCATTGCTCTAATGCATTTTTAAGCCATATGGGGGACTCCTGGAAGGATATTTTTTCTTCTAAAAAATGCTAAACAAGGAAGGCAGAAAGGACTCATTAGAGAGTATCCAAATATGGAAAAAAAAACTTTGAAAAACGTCAAGTGTCTTCCAATTCTGCTTATTTCTTGTATTTCTTATAAAAGGAAAAGTCTTTTAATTTCTGAGTCCTTAATTTGCCTTGTAATATTGTTATCTAAGCACTCTTCTCAGCTCCTTTATTAGACACAACCTTCTCAAGGTCAAGGACTCTGTCTTTGTTAACTTTTATCTCCTAAAATGCCTATCATAGGGGTTTGCATACAGACGGTTTGGTTTTTGGGCCAAATTCCTTTGCCTTCTTTTTACATTAAGCAGAAAATGCCTAAAAACCACAACTCCAAGTTTTCTATTCGGCAACCGAATTTGTAAATTCATGGCTAAATTAAGAAAATACTAACTCCTAAAACAACAAGTACTCATTCAATAAGCAGTGTTCAATTCTGTTATACAGCTGGTGCTAGATGAGAGTGACATATAACACAATCAACAGATAGAAGAGAAATTAAAGTCTGCTTGGAAATGGAAATCTACATTCAGTGTCTGTTCAAAGAGACAAAGCACCACAAATATCTCACTCACAACCCTGGGGTCAAACAAACAATGTGGGCAGAGGGAAGAGAAAGGGGTAGGATAGGTATCTCTGAGGGAAATGAGGGAAGAATAAGGACTCAGAAAACAAAAGGAGGAAAACTACTCTACCTTTGTGTAGATTACAGCACTAAGTTGAAATTAGGCAGCTTGTGGTTAAGAATATTGCTAAACAGATTTCAAAGTACATTCATAGAACTTTTCTTTCCCTTTTCCTTCCTTGATGGACACTACAAAACCTGCAGCCTCACTCTGCTCTGCATCCTCTCTGCGGAGGGAGCCTAGAATAAGTCATTGCTAAAACATCAGTCTCTCTTTGGGAACACGTATGACACCGCCTCCCTTAGAGATCAGTGTCTTCTCGGCATGGTGGGCCCCACAGTGCAAGTACCACTTGAGCCTATCCCAGTTCCATCTGGCTAACTGCTCTCCACCCTCAGGTTCCCTCTGCATATGATGGATCCCCTGCCTGCTCCCTGACATACTGCCCTTTTAACAAACCAAACCCACTGCCATCCAGTCAATTCCAACTCATAGTGACCCTATAGGACAGAGTAGAACTGCCCCATAGGGTTTCCAAGGCTGTAGATCTTTACGGGAGCAGACTGCCACATCTCTCTCCAATGGAGCAGCTGGTGGGTTCAAGTTGCTGGCCTTCTGGATGGCAGCCAAGCGCTTTAACCACTGCGCCACCAGGGCTCCCAGTGCCCTTCTACGGACTGTTGAGATTGACAATGGGTTCTAAACACAGCTGTCTCCACTTACAATCTGAAAAAGCTTCAGGCTGGGTGTAAAGCCAAACAATCTGAAGAGCACTTAAAGGGATGTAAAAGGAACATGAGGCAGGAAATATTTCGTGACAGGCAACAGTTCTTTCAAATGCAAAGGACACATTATAACATGATACATATAAGTTATAAATGAAATGCAACAATTTAATTTTGCCACTCTATAATGACTTCCTCACACTAGAGTAATCTGCTGTAAAAAACCAGTGTCTGTTTTCCAGATGCCTACTCTGCTCTAAGCAGGTCTAAACTGTGTTTATAACCAGACAGCCTCCATCTTGCTTGTTCTGACTGACAAAGCTATGTATTTTGCTGTTCAAATGAACCACGGAACTTCTGAATATCAATTCTTTGAAGCTTCAAGAGTAAATTTTCTGATCTCTTAATACGAGCTGGACTTTGAAGAAAAAACAACTCTATTAACACTGTCAGATGTCACCGTGGAAATAAGAAGGTACAATACACAATACAATTGGTACTGGATGGAGATCTGCTACAGTTACTGCAGCAGTCTACCCTGAAAATCGATTTACGTTCAAGTGATTTGTCTTGTCCCTGTAGGGACATTTGAGTGCTACATATATATCATAGGGGAAGTGAAAAGACATATATCCTTTATCCTGTAGGAGTCAAGGGCTACCAATCAGCCTTTAAGGTTAATAAACAAGGTGCCCAGAATGAAAACTTGAGCCGTGAGGCTTTTGAAATCTTGATGGAGAGGAGGACCTAGGAGATACTTATCTGAAAGTAACGGTTTTCTCTCTCAGGAGTCTTCAGTACTACTTGGGGGCACACTGTTTCTCTGTTCTGAAAGATTCACTTGAATGGGCCGTAGCAGCGCTTGTGATGGGGGTGCTTTGGCATTTTGGTGGCGATAAATCCCTGTTGTGTGCATCTGTCCTGGACGTCACAGGGTATTCAGTGTAACTGGCTCTGGCCCACTGATGGCATTTGATGCCCTCAGTCACTGTGCAACCAAAAAAGCCCTGCTCATTTTCACACCTTGCAGAGGGGGTGCTCATCCATTACAGAACCACTGAGTGAGGCGGGTACTTGTATTTCCACTGATCCTGGGGACCCGGGAAGGGTACCACTAACCCAGGAAACTAAGGGCTTTGTTTGGTAATCGTGGGGCATGAGAATTCCTAACTGTGTTCCTATAGGCTTTCTTGTTGGGAGTTCTATGCTCTGTGTGAACTAATATGGGATAGTGCCTGAAAAGCAGCTTGTCCTTTCAGACAGGTTTGTGCATTCTCGTTTTGAATGCTGTGTGTAGGAGATACTAACTTGAAATGCAGAAGACTGTGGGGAGATCTGTAGGCATTAACATCCCCTCTTCACAGTAAGGGGAGACAGGGAGAAGGTATTAGATCAAGCTTGGATGGGGCAGTTCAGCAGGAACCTGTTGATGTTCCACATGCAGCATTATTTACCCTGAAAGACTCAGAAGGTATGGAGGTCAGACAGATATGCTTCTATGGAGTTCTCCAGTTAGGGGCCATGGGGCAAGACACATCTCTGTGGGTAACGGGTGGGAGTTCCCTCAAAATAAGAGGACCTTCCCACTGCAGTCATCCTGGGAAAAGCTAATTTTATGAACACCACAGAAGACATGAACACCTCATGGCAGCTGGGCCTCTAGGCACAGACAAGGTTTTATGAGTCCCGGATGGAGTGGCTGAGTGGGTTCCTGCCTCACATGGAAGAAACTGGCAAGTCCCCTTCAGTGGCCCATCAGTGCTGACAGCAGCCACTCTATGCACAGTTATAAATTACTCTCTGGTTGATAAATCCTACTTCCTAAAACTTCAGCAGTGGAATAAAAAGTTGCAGCCTGGGCTTACTACACTTTGGGTAGTTAGGGAAGGGCCAGTTCTGAGCTTGGAGAATGGTGGTAGGCAGCAGACAACTCATGAAGGTCCCAGCAGCAGAAGCAATGGTAGCAGCTTGATGAGAAAGCAATGAGAGGGGACATGGGGACATTCACACAAGAGCTCGGAAATTGCAGAATAACTGGACGGGTGGGGGGAGGAGTCAAGGTCATTGATGGAAATATGGCCTTGTTTAATATTCACGACGTGTCAGAGCCAGAACTACCACCTCTCTCTGCAGCACCTCTCTGAATCATTGATCCGCAGCCCTTCCCCGAGGCTGCCTGTGCTCCTGCGCCACCTAACATCTCACATCCTCCTCTCCTCCTCTGGGGCCCCCTGTATATTCACTGGCTTGACTTCTCCACCCGGACAGCTGAGCTTGAGGGAAAGGCTCTCACTTTTTGTATCTTGAGTTCCCTGCCCTCACGGGACCTTGCACAGCCTTGCATGCATAAATGCTCATGAAATATTTTTTCTCTGATTGAGGACTAAGAACTCTCACTTACTGACTTCTACTTGCAGTTCCTTCTCATTCCTCATTACCACAGAAATATCAGGACGGAAATCAAGGACATGTGAGAGAGAAGACATAAAAATGGGAATGATTCCTTGAGAGGAAAATTAATTGTGACCAGTTGAAACTGGATAAAACCAATTCTGGCGAGTCCTAACTTATTCCAACTCGCTCTAAATATCAGGTTCTGGGTCTTAATAGTGATGTTATCTCTGTGGTTCTAGGTAAAAATGGCCTGATGGCTCTAGTGTGGCTGTCCAGCGGTTCTAGGTGCTGGTGACACTTAATGGCATTTGGATGGCAAGGTGTACCTGTAGTCTTGGGTTTGTCCATGGTTCTAGGTGGTGTTGGCATTTGTGGTGGAGATTCTAGAGCTCTGCATTTCTATGGATCAAGCCAGTTCTGGCTGGTTCAAACTAGTTGTGAATGATATAAACTAGATGAAGAAGTGCTTTTCCTGGATCAAACAGGCTTGCTCCTTTTAAATCTGGATAAAACGGATTCAAACAGGTTATGACAGGCTTGAACTAGTTTAAACTGGGTTAGCCTTGCACTGACTTGTTCAGACTAGCCAGGTTAGATTTGATCAAATGGTTCATTCTGCTTCAACCAAGCCAGTTCAATCTAGCTTGACTAGGAACAGCTGGTTTAAAAGCAATGCGATCTAGTTTGAACCAACTCTGTAAACATGAACGTTTAAGTCGCTGATCTCTAGCTGTGAGTAACATACCTCTCAAATCTGAGGCATAATACCTAAAACGATATCCTTCCTCAGGTGATCAAGTTTTCAAAGTTTATGATCATATGTTTACGGGTATAGGTACTGCTTCTCAAGAACAACCTAAATATATAATGTTTATACAGTAAAACTTGTGAAGTCAGAACCTGTGTAAGGAGGAAAACTGTCAGAGAAGGAAAATTCAAATATTTTCCCCTAATAAAGAGTGATAGAAAAGTGCCCCCTGTCAAAGGTAGAAAACTTGCGAGACTTGAGTTCCGGCTCTCACAGGTCTCACTGTATATAGGGTCTCCAGCACATGCTGGCTCTTTCTTCTATTTGGCTAGCAGGTGTATCTCAGTCCACGCTCCTCTAAACTCAGGAGAGGACACATGAGGTGTGGGGTGACCACTGTGGCCCAGTGCCTGCAATTCCTCAACCCCCCACCCCAAGTACACAGCACCCCCTCACCTTGATCCTGCTTACTGCTTCCTGGGCCTGCATCATGCGCACATTTTTGGAGGGAGTTTTGTCTGAGAGCAGCTGGGTGGAGCCAAGGTAATTGGCAGCAAAAATGATCCCATCAATCAAGTCTTCAGGGTCACAAGGTCCAGGAACTGTAACACACAGAGCCAGAGCAGTGAGTGAAGTCACCCTAGGGCAGGGTCAGGAAATCCCACCCCACAGTGCGTGCTCCTCCCCTGCCCCTCACCACCTGCAAGATTGGCCAGGTACCCTGAGCAGGTGAGCCGACCTGCTTGTCTAAGCCACCTCTCTGTGTCTGCCTTCACTCAACTCACCCCTAGTTTTCAAAAAGAAGGAATGGTTTCTTCTTAGAGCAATTTATGTCACCCATTATTGTTGAGAAATGATGGGAATATTAACTTGAATATGAAACATAAAATTCAGTGATAAAGGATGTCATTTCTTCTGTTAGACTGTCAGTTCTCTGGGGCCAAGGATCATGTCCTATTTGACTCTTCTGTGTCTAGCTGGTGTCTGCCACCCAGTGGATATTAAATAAATGTCTGCTTGATAAAAGGCTGGGTGAATAGAAGGCCGAATAGAAAACCTCATTTTACAGCAGTCCCTATTACTTGCCACCTTTTCACCCAGTACCAGTTACCATCAAGTTGACTCCAACTCATGGCATCCCATCCCATATGTGGTAGAGCAGAACTGTGCTCCATAGGGTTTTCAACGGCTATGATCTCCTTAGAAGCAAGGATGGCTAGACTATGTCTCACATACTTTGGACATGTTATCAGGAGGGATCAGTCCCTGGAGAAGGACATCATGCTTGGTAAAGTATAGGGTCAGTGAATCAGAGGAAGACCCTCAGTGAGATGGCTGACACGGTGGCTGCACAATGGGCTCAAGCATAACAACAATTGTGAGGATGGTGCAGGACCAGGCAGCGTTTCATTCTGCTGTATGTAAAATAGGGTCACTATGAGTCAGGACCGACTTGATGGCACCTAGCAACAACATGATCTTTTGGAAGTAGATTGCCAGTCCCTTCTTCTGAGGTGCCTCTGGGTGGACTCAAACTGCCAACCTTTTGGATAGTAGCCAAGCATCTTAACAGTTTGCACCAGCCAGGGACTCCCAATTTGCTCCATAACTGGGGAGACAAGTTTTATAAATCAGAAAAATAGGATACCTATTTCAGAACGTCTGGATTCCTACAGAAAATCAAAACCTGTTGCTGTCAAGTCAATTCTGACTCATAGCAACCCTACAGGACAGACTAGAACTGCCCCATAGGGTTTCCAAAGAGTGGCTGGAGGATTCGAACTGTCGACCTTTTGGTTAGCAGCCATAGCTCTTAACCACTGCGCCACCAGGGCTCCTGGATTCCTATACTGGTCTCTAATTCTGATGCTGCAGAACAGATATTACCCAAAAGCCATGGTCCCATGTTATCAATCTTGCTAAACTACAGACCATCATGTTCCCAGTCTGATCCCACACTCAGATCAATCCCAAGAAAATAGAAATATTCTGTTCTCATTGACCTGTCTTTTTAATCAGAGCTTAGTTTTAAATATTTAAAATAGGGGCATCTGATTCTAACCGTAATTATCTATAAACCCTACTCTAAATTAAAACATATCTGGGACTAATATATAACTTTACAACGGATGCACTAGGAAAGGCATGTGAATTCTGTAATTAAAACGTATCTATTTTCTTGGACTTGAATGCCATATTTGGGGAGACTATTAGGTACATTTTTATCCTGCTATTCAAACGTTATGGTCTTAAATTAGATAACTTGAGATGGAAGCGATTTGTTTTTCTTCTTGGAAGTTAATCTAAAGTGGTCTTTATTTTTATCCTTAAAAATCCAGCTCATCTTGGGCTTAAACAGCTGCTTCCCATGATAAGCTACTTATCAGGGCGCAGACTTAAAATAATCTATTCATTTTTCTAAAAGGAAAGTGGTGGCTGAAACACAGAAATTAACAATGTTTTAGAAAAGCCTTCACAAAGCATCTGTTTAACAATTAAATAAGGAAATCTACTATTTGTCTTATCCTTGGTCTTTATGAGAAAAACTTCTGGACCAAACACCCTGAGTGGTACCCAGCCAGACCTGCCCCCATGACATACTAGTACCATAATTTACATTGTCATCAGCCACATGTTCCTGCCATGAAGCTTTTATAAATTTAGGTTATTTAAAATACACAGTTTTAATTGTATAGCAGGGAAGCACTTAACCCACTGCCATCAAGTTGATTTCAACTCATACCGACCCTATAGGGCAGAGCAGAACTGCCTCATAGGGTTTCCAAGGAGTGGCTGGTGGATTCGAACTGCTAACCTTTTGGTTAGCAGCTGAGCTCTAAACCACTGTGCCACCACAGCTCCAGGGAAGCACTAGTCTAACTAAAATAATATCTGGACAGACTATGCTTTGTAAGAAGTAAAAGATTGCCAGTCTTCTACTGTAAATTATTAGTGATACATTTACAGTGCCAACGAAATTAAACAAAAACTAATCATTTTTGCCGACCAGGTATTGAGAAAAATGATCTCATCTGGGACAGTAATTTTCAAAATCCTTCCACCTATTTTTTTTTTTTTTTAATAATGAATTTAAAAAGAAAAACAAAGACTAACCACTCTACCCACAAGAATCTCCAATATTCTAATCTCTGATTAAGCTGAAAGAGAGCCCTGGTGGTGCAGTGGTCAAGAGCTCGGCTAACCAAAAGGTCAGCAGTTCGAATCCACCAGCCATTCCTTGGAAACCCTATGGGGCAGTTCTACTCATTCTATAGGGTCGCTACGAGTAGGAATGGACTTGATGACAATGGGTTTGGGGTTTTCTTTTTGTTTTATTCCCTGAAAGTTACTCCCTGAACTATTCTCCGGGTGGTGCTAACCGTTAATGTGCTTGGCTGCTAACTAAAAGGCTGGAGGTTTGAGTCCACCCAGCAATGCCTTCGATGAAAACCTTGGTGATCTACTTCTAAAAAATCAGCCATTAAAGACCCTATGGAGCACGTTTCTACTCTGACAGATGTGGGGTCACCGTGAGTCAGAATCGACAGGAACTGAATTTCTCAGCTGCAGTAAGTGTGGGTGTGCAGATACGTTTAAAAGAAATCCAAATCATACTTGGATAACTGTATAAATGCTAAGCAGCCAAAGCAGAAATACTGGATCTAACCAAATTATAAGTTTAAAATACAATCTTACACAATTCATCTTTTGCAGAAATTGAGGAAAATCGGATGTATTTCAGTGTAACACACCCAGAAAATAAACAAACAAAAAACCGAAAGCCTAATTTCCTTAGTTTATTCTAGGCTTGGTGCTAGTGCATTAAAAAATTAAGAAAGAAATTATTATAATCGTCTAAGTTAAAGAATTTAAGGTTTCATATTGGCCTCTCAGAATGCATTTTCCCTCTCAGTGGTGGACAAGCACACATATTACACCCCACTTTCACGTTAATGCTGAGCCTGAAAATCTCTAGGCCTGGAGGAACAGATATGGAGAAGAAAGAAGTTTCCAAAATTTAGAAAACTTAACAAGGTACTCCGGTGGAATTTCAGAACTTCACAAAATGGTCAAATAATTTACAGGCTATTAAAGGAGGTGGACAGACACAGTGGGTGCAATAATGCACTCAAACACAGCAACAATTGTGAGGATGGTGCAGGACTGGGCAGCGTTTTCGTTACGTTGTATGCAGGGTTGCTGTGAGTTGGAACCGACTGGATGGCACTTAACAAAACAAAAACATTCAAGAATGAAACCCAGGTAAGTAGACCAAATCTATGGGCTTGTCCTGGCTTCTAGGCCTGAGGGTTCATGAAGGTTTATGATCTCTGTAATTCATTCCCAGGTAGTGAAACACACCAACTGCTCACTTTCAGGATCCAAAGGTCAAACATGGCCTCAAAGTGATGCCTGGGCATTCTCTGGCCTCTGGAAAATCATCCTTTAAGGAAATGGCAATCCACCCTACTCGAAATGGCATCTGTTGTCCTCCCTGGCACAGCATCAGGGCCACTTACAGCTATAAGGTGCCACTATAGGCCACTCATTTGGGTGGTACAATCCTAAGCTTGGGTTTGTCGCTTGGGCCCACTAGATGTCTTGGCTGGGTGCCCTTGTGCAGTAAGTAACCTGTACAACCATATGCAGTGGCCCTGCATAGCATATTGGTTACAGGGACAATTCTGGACTCAGACGACCAGTTCACAGCCTGGTTCTGCTACTTACTAACTGCAGGACCTTCAGCTAGTTGCTCATCCTCTCGATGCTTTGGTTTTCTTATTCAAAACATGAGGATAATAATAAAATCCACTTTGCTAGAATAATGTGATGATTCAGTTAGTTGTTAAATGGAAAGTGCTTAGAATTGTACCTGGCAGGGAATAAGAACAGCTGCTCCCTGACTTACGATGGGGTTTTGTTCTAACGACTATTTTGTAAGTCAGTTCTGACAGAAGTTGAATACCTCTTTTTTTTTTTACTTTTCATTATTATTAGTATCTTTATAAATCCCATCTTTATTTGTCTTTGGGGGTTAGAAACATTACATATAAACTTACAGATAAGATGACATCAGCAAATTACATGCTGCAACATTGTATGTAGTACATATTACTAACGATAAGATGTACAAAAAAAAAAGGATGGTTATAAGTGCGATTCATCTTAACTTGAATATGTCTTAAGTCAAGGACTACCTGTACTCGATAAAAGTTACTATTACTAGTTCATACAAGCAACAGAGAAAGGAATTTTATAAGAAGGTCTTTCTTATAAAAAGGATCAAAACTTCCCTCTTGAAGTTCACTCCCACTTGAATTGTCTTTGATGGATAAAAGCGGTAGAAGTAAGGAGACCGGGTTTTTAAGCCGAACATAACCATGACTAACCGGTGTGACACTGGGTAAGCCCTCAGCCTCACACCCAGCCTCACGTTCTGTATCAACACAATGAGCAAAGGCAGGGAGGGGAGCGTTTTTGAGAGGTTTGGGCCTACTGCACTTTTAGCCTAAGATTCTAAAATTTTTAACACTGTGAATAAGTCACTCCAGTGGATTAACTACTTTTGTGTGTGGCCTTTCTAGCCACAGTCTTGTAACTCCCACCCAGGTGACTGTGTGATAGAGTAACTGTAGCCTACCAAGGGGATTGGCCGGTTTTGCCTGAAAAGAGCTAATTCCAGAGCAGATAGGAGAGC
Organism: Dugong dugon; assembly: GCA_030035585.1. NCBI lineage: Eukaryota > Metazoa > Chordata > Mammalia > Sirenia > Dugongidae > Dugong > Dugong dugon. Next base: position 78,343,340 of record CM057471.1, read on the forward strand.
CCACCACCATCAAAGGAGAGACCCACAGGAGACGGCGCAGTGGGCTTCATAGCCCACGGAGCCAGAAAGCTGAGTGCCCTTGGGCAGAGACTTACGGCCAGGGAGAAGTCTACGCCTGACCCAAGAATTTGGGACTTGCCAGCCTCCACAACCATGTGAGCCATTTCCTTTATATGGTTCATGAGTTCTGTGAGATGTTGCAGTGAATTAGGGAACCCAAAGACGGGAGGGAGAGTACTGAGGTGAGAGACAGTAGTTGATGTTAGAGATGATGGAGTGGTGCAGCAGCTTGGAAAAGTTAGACATTTGGGACATCTTTAACCTCCGCCTCATAGGAACCAGATTTGTACTGATCCTTATAAAAGAAATTAGTCATTTAGTAACTTTGTGGTCTTTCTTCTCTACTATTGTCTTACAGCCTGGTGCTTCAAACATCCAAAACACTAAAAGATTCATGAGTGACTCAGTGCTCAATATTTTCTTTTCAGCTCTTACCTTCAACGTAGGTTGGGAATGATGCCAAGCTTTTTCTTGACTGTAATTAAGACAAAGAGGTTTCAAAAAGGGCAAAGTGTGACGAAATATGCATTAACACAACCCCCTAATGCAACATGAAAAACAAATCCATCACCAGTAGCAGTTATTAACTGATTAGCGACCATTTTTGGTTAGATAAAGCAAAATGTGGATAAACATACGCAATTACTATTAAAGGTTACCTAAACCCCAGAACAATCCGTTCGTATCTTAGATGATATGAAAATCCTACATTCCACAATCAGAGAGATGTCTCTCAGCCTAAAAATTATCCCAAAGACCCAAATCTATAATCAACAACAGCAATAAAAACAGCACTAGTTATATCCTTAAGAATCTGCATTACCAAGTGAAAAAACTGCTGAACAGTAAGAACACTAACAATATGATCATATGTAGAAATTAATTCCCTTGGAGAAACAAGGAAATCAGCTCAGTATTTTTTCTTCCACATCGATCTCTCATTGTGCTAAAAATGTCTGCTAGACTTTTTATCTCTTCCTTTCATCTCCTACTGAGTTATTTTAGTTGAAAAATTCCAGTATATAAATCATTCTTGTGTGTTACCTTAAAATAAGGACATAGCAAACAAAGAAGTAAACAAACAAACAAACAAACAAAAAAAAAAACCCAGGAATTTCTTATATTAAGTACCACCTCCCACCAAAGGTCAGCACTGTTGGGTGTGTTGAAAATCTAGAGCCTGATTGGATGGTAGTCTAAACACTTGTTCTCAGAGCAGCAATACTTACCATGTGGCTCCTTTCGCAAGCAAATGTCCTAGAGATAACTTTGAGTGGGATAAGAGTAGGAATTTCCTTCCTGTTTCATTAGTAACAGAATCTGTAGCTGATATGTCTGGGGCAGAGTGACGAGGATTGTTTTGAGAGTGGAGAGATAATATGAAAGAAAAGAGTTTGTAAAGGGAGCAAAAGGTTGGGTTTGTATGGTAAAGGGTTATCCTCAGAAAGCCTAAAGATTTGCTGAGAGTCTACCAGGTATTAGGTGATTATTTTAATATAACCTCTTAGAGAAAGGGTACCTAGTACAGCATAGCTATTCAATAGGTTGACTTGAATTGATGGCATACCTATTCCGGGGTGCCTAGAGGGGCAGAAGACTGAAGGGACCTGGACCTGAATGAGGGCTGAGATTTCATGGGAAGCAGCTCGCTATCATCACACCTTCTACAGTGCTCTTTACTTGGAAGACAGAATGGCCAAGGGACAATTAATAGGTAATACTTGCACAACATTCTAAAAAAGTAGTAATGCTAAACTTCATGTGAGAAATTGGGGGTGGGTGAAGAAACCTAATTGTAATACTCTAACCCAGTTCAGAATAATGACAAGAATTTAACACTAATCACACCATACACTGCACAGAGCAACTCATCAGTGAAACCTGCTGCAGAGTATGTTCAATGGGATGGAAAGGCTCTTCACACCAAAGAGACTGCGTTTCTTGCCTCAGAGAGGGCCACCTTTAAAGAGACTGAAGATACAAGTACAATAAAAGGTGACTGGTTGCTAATAGGAGCCCTGGTGGCACAGTGGTTAAGAGCTATGGCTGCTAACCAAAAGGCTGGCAGTTCAAATCCACCAGTGGATCCCTGGAAACACTATGGGGCAGTTCTACTCTGTCCTATAGGGTCACTATGAGTCAGAAATGACTCAACAGCAACGGGTTTGGTTCGATTGCTAGTGCATTTACAGAAAAATGCACACCAAGGGGAAGATATGTGGATAGAAAGATAGAGAACTCAAATTCAACAGTTCTTCATATTAATTTTATGTTGTAATTCTTCAAGTGAGAAGACAAGCTCAGTTGACTGTCAATAGCCAAGTCTAATTCTGATTAGTTTAAAAATAAAACAAAACCACAACTTCATAGTATGCAGATGGAAGCTAGCTTCCTCATAAGGGCCACAGGTTTTAAATGATTATTCCCCAACCACCTCCCTGACCCTACCCCTGATAACAAAGGGTTTAATGTACTGAGAGTTTACTTAATCAAAATGGCTTAGCCTCTAGGTACATTCAAGAAGCCACTTTAGAATGTCTTGGGCTATTAGGATACTTTTCTGAATGCTAATCTCAAAAACAGTGCCCAGATTATAGCAGTAGCTACAACAAGAATTATTTGAGTCTGTAGATCTAAAAGCTGCTATTTGACTTAGAGCCACAATGGAGGTCACTTGGTAAATTCACTTATTCTCTATTCACAAGCTCATGACTGGCCGCCTTCACTCTCTACGGTTGTAATTTAAAAAAAATTTTTTTAACGAATTTGGGAAATGAAAGCGTCTCTAATTATGGCACACAAAGAGGATTTTCATCATTTCTAAGGATATGCAGAAACATGCGCCAAGTCTTGTAGGAACTTAGAAACTAACAAATTTGCCTTGCTTAGTATATCTGATGCATAATCAAATGCTGAATATTCAGATGTCTGATGAGCCCTTTGTTTTCTCACATGTGGACTGAGATAAACATCAATTGACCCTTAACATTTAAGAATTAATAAGTAAACTCATATTCAAGAAAGCCAAAGGCTGAAATCTTTGGGATTTTCCAGGGGGTTGTACAAATGATGAGCAGAGTCTGGAGGCCTGACAATTGGAATATTAATGAATAATCTACCATGGCTGTGCAGACAGTGACACCGCAACAATTTCCACTCCAGGAGCAGTAGATCCTGGTGGTAAAGAGCATGGGTCCATGGGAGCTCCAGGTTCAAATCCTGGCTCAACCACTTGTGAGCTCTGTGACTTCAGGTAAGTTACTCAACCTCTCAGCTTCCTCAACTAACAAATGAGGACGATTATATCTCCCTCACAGGATTATTCCAAGGACCACATGAGATACTGGCTGTGATTTGCTCAGCCCTGTGGCTGAACACCAGAAGTGCCGGAGAAATGGCTAACTCTCATTACTGTTACTGACACTGTGGCTGTCCTTTCTGCTATCTGTTCTTACCCATCGCGTGCCATGAATAAAATATGAAGCAAAGCTGGGAGATGGTGGGGGCAAGCAGAAACTATGACCCTGTCACTCCTGTTCTAGGGGCCTAGGGTCTGAGGACCAGAACCAGGGAAGAACAAAGTATATTTCAAGTCTAAATTCTAATGCTGATATCATTTCGGAGAGGGTCTCTCAATGCTTGGTTTTATATGACAGTATTAATACAAAAAGAATATACGTCTCCTCTTCATCAATATTTAATGGCAATTGTATGTGTATTCAAGACACTTTAAGAGTAAATTTTACCTAAGACTTCTTTCAGAAGTGATCTGCCACCCAAGTTAAAATGGAGATTGCTTTCTTCCACTGCATTTAACAAAAACATTTTTAGCAAAAGGAAGGAAAACAATATAGTCATTCATCATGTGGTTAACCTTTTTAACGCATATCCTCAGTGTTGATTCGGCAGCATCTATATTCAGAGTGAGCAGAGCCCACACATAGATTATGGCACAGGCTAATATTTACCTGATGCTCGTTCATAAGTTGGTGTGGGTGGCAGGTAGCCAGGTGTAAAAGGACAATGGGTACTGGAGAAGGCTGTGGGCTCCCTTCATGGAAAAACACCTGTCCTTTTCTAGTCCCAGACCCCTCAGCAGGAGTCAGCAGCATCTTTGCCCTTCACCAGTCTCTGCTGGAGCTCAGTGTGCCCCCATCAGAAGGGCAACCATATCATTAGTTGCCAAAACAAGACACTTGAAAGCTGCATTGTCCAGTAGCCCCGAGCCACATGTGGCTACTTAAACTTAAATTAATTAAAATTAAATAAAAACTTCAGTTCTTCAGTCCCACAGGTCGCATTTCAAGGCCCTGACAGGCACAAGTGGCTAATGCCTACCATACTGGATAATACAGAAACAGAACATTTCCATCAGCAGAGAAAGTTCGCCTGGGCAGCGCTGCTTTAGAAAATGAAAAGTGGTGCCCACCAGATGGGTTGGTTGGACAACAGGTGTAAACCGGAACAACCCTAGGTAAACTGGGACCTATGGTCACCCTGTTCACATGACAGATATTTAACTTAGGCCTGAAGTAAATGGGTATTTAGGAACTCAACCTATTCCTAAATGACACAGCAACTAAAACCCATTGTATCAGAATGCATATAATGTGATGAGGGAGCATGCTGGTCCATAGAGTTCTTAATGTTCAATGTCCAGCCCTGTCCAAAAGAACTTTTCACACTGATGGAAATGTTTATACGGTACCCACTAGCCATGTGTGGCTGTTAAGCACTTGAAAAGTAGCACGTGTGATTGAGAAACTGAATTTTTAATTTTATTTATTACTTTAAATTTAAAGACACCTGAGCCTAGTGACTGCCAAATTGGACAGTACAGCTTTAATCAACTAATCCTACTATGGAAAAGAGAAATGAGGTGAATTTGGGTCAGAAGCTCTGGGAGGCTAGAGAATGCATAAACCAGTATGACAGCAAAGCAAAATGGGCTGGGGGCTTTTGAAACAAAATGGCACCTACCTCTTTATTTGTGGAGGCTTCCGCGGGGTCACTGGGATGATGGGGTGTACCAGAGGACTCTGCACCCAAGGGTGAGGAACTGCCAGGAGAGGGAGACTAGAACACAGCAAGAGACGAAACACCGGTGAGAATCTGAGGGAAGCGGCCGACAGCCGGGGTCAGGGACAAGGGAGAGAGGAGAAAGCAGAACACACCTGAATGAACATATAAATAATGACAAAACCTCTTCAGAAGGGAACTGCCAACAGCACGTGAGAGGCCTTGGCTTTTAAGCTTTCTTTTTAATTACTGTCATGTTTTCAAAGGAGCTCTTACAGCTCATAGTCCTCCTCCTGCCCTCACCCTGAAGCCAAGTGTTCAAAGAAAACATAGAAATAAACTGAATATCAAACACAAAGCCCTAGATGGATAAAGCTAATGGTGTCACACAAACATATTTTTTAAAAATTTCCTTGCTGAAGGATACAAATGGGAGTCAAACATCTTATAAATTCACCTGCCCAACCGCATCTGGATGAGAAAGTAAAAATTAAAACATGTATTTTTAAGGAGACAGCTGGGACTGATTTTGATGATTGGAAGCCACACCACCTGAATTTTTCTAGTCAGTTCCAATTTCAAATATTTTGTCTGGTTTCATCTACAGGCCGCTGAAAATTCAGAGAAATATCAGCATTTCAGCCTCCAAACATTACCCTGGCTGCTCTTGGAACAGTTCAAAAATCCTTTGTTAAACGTGTTTGAAAATAAGGCTGACTAAGCTCTCAGTCATGTGTCTAGCACACAGTAGTGCTCCATAAATATGTGGTGAATGAGCGACCAAATAAAGTTAAGAGCATGGGGATGCAGTTGATGCAGGCTCTACCAAGTCCTCCCTGACAAATCCCCAAACATTTCTGTATGCTCCTGAAATCTTGGGAGATGAAGGGAATCTTCACGTGGGCCACAAGGGATGCACAAGAATTCTGTAGCGATGGTCCTCTGACAGGAAGAATGCACTGCTTCACAAAAAACACAGAGAAACCACACAAGGGTCTGTTCCCTGATGAAACATAAGGATGTGAGCAAGGAGAGGTAAATCCTGGGCAAAGAAAATAAAATAACATCAGTGTTTGCTTGAATTTGTGTCTGATCTATTGGAGATTGACCCCCTTGGGGAAGCTGAGGCATAAGTACATCAGTAAAATACCTCTGATGGAAAGGGAACATGTTTCACAAAGCAATGGTGCTAGTGAGGGAAGGGGGTACGCCAAGATCTAGGGGGTCCTAATGGGCATTACATGAAATCACATAAAAAACAAACTCTCTTTCACAAAATCTGTTGTTGTTGTTAGCTGTCACTGAGTTGGCAATGGCAACTCATGGTCTCACGGTGACCTTATGTATACGTAACAGAACACCTGTTCCTGTGCCAGCTTCATGATCGTTGGTATGTGCCAGCCCGTTGTTGGCAGCTATTGCACCAATCCACTGCATAGAGGGTTTCCCTGGTTTTCGCTGACCCTCTACTTCACCAAACAGGATGTCCTTTTCTAGCACCCAGTCTTTCCTGATGACGTGTCCAAAGTAAGCGAGCCAAAGTTTTGCCATCCTCGCTTCTAGGGAGCATTCTGGTTGTATTTCTTCTAAGACAGATTTGTTCATTCCTCTGGCAGTCCACAGTATACTCAGTATTCTTTGCCAACACCACGATTCAAACGCATTAATTCTTCTTTGTCTTCCCTTTCCACTGTCCAGCTTTCACATGCATATGAAACAACTGGAAAGACCATGGTCGGGCATGCCTTAGTCACCAAAGCAACCTTACTAGAAATACCAAAAACAAACAAACAAACAAAAAAAAAAACCCACCAAACCCACTGCCGTCAAGTCAATTCCAACTCATAGTGATCCTACAGGACAGAGTAGAACTGTCCCATAGGGTTTCTAAGGAGTGGCTGCTGGATTGGAACTGCCAATCTTTTGGTTAGCAGCCGAGCTCTTAACTACTGTGCCACCAGGGCTCTGATACTAGAATTAAAGGGGGCATCAAATGAACAGAAGGATGATGCAATAAACTGCCAATTATTCACACTAACAGGGTCCAGCCTATTGCTGCGAGGCCTGCATTTGTCTCCCATGAGCCCATACACCTGATTCTAGTCAGGGGGGTGTGAACCAATGAGACAGATAAATATTCACACGCGTGAATCAGATGCTCCGCAGTAAAGCCAAGAGGGCAGGCACAGGGTAAGAGCAGACATAAAGTGTCCAAGCCTCACAGCCCCTGGCCACATTCAAGTAGCCCTGCGTGCCTTTAAAAGGAAACATACAGAATTTTTCATGCGGCACCCAAGAGAGCTGGTGGTACTTGCTGATGTAGCTCTATATTGGGCTGACCCAAAATTAATGTAGCAAAATCTTCAGGAGAGTTTAATGCCTTTAAATTGCCCCAGATTTTCCAAATGTGAAAAGCTTTCTTAGATATTTACATCACTGTTTTCTTCCCCAGTAATTTTCTCTGTCACGAAGATTTTAAGATTTTAGGTCCCACTAGACCCTGGGGACTCTACTACCCCTGTTTTTTCTTTGCTTGGTTTAAGGGCCTTGCAACACCTTTATTTTATTTTTAACTTATACATATTAACTTCTTTAACACCGTTTTTTTTTTTTTTTAAATAACGTCCTTCGGAAGAGTTCCAAAGCCATTATTTCCCTATTAAACTATTTTTTTTTTTTTTGCTCCAGGTCTTTGAAAAATGGATTCTTTGCAATGTTGCAGGCAACAGATCACCTTAGAAAGATATAAGGCAGCAGGTTATCTGACCAGTGGACTGGGATGTGGAACAGGGAGACTAGAGCCCACAATGACTAAGTAGTCAGCGCTGGGCACCGCCAAACACTCAAGAGACACAAGTGGGGTGGCTGTGGGCGCTGATTGTGCAGCAGTTCTGACAGACCCACGCCGACCTTATCAAGGACCACTTCCCCCAGATGCCTGATGCGCTAGCCTTCTGCACACCAATGTGCTCTTTCACGCTCCGTTCTATTTACATGTGCAATTAATAACCACCATCTACAAAGTTCTCCCTCATCCTCTCCTACATTCAATGGTCAATTCAAAAGCCCTTATCTTGCTGAAGCTTTCTCAGACTCTTGACAACACACTTCTTTTTTGAGGGCACATGGAATGTTTTGTAATTACTTGTTTATGTGTATGTCTCCTCCGACCGCCAAGAGCTCTTAGATGGTAGGGACCCTGTTTTATTCATCTCTGTCATTCAAGTGCCTAGCACTGGGTTTTGTAAATAGTAGGTACTTCATAAATATTTGGAGTTCCTGGGTGGTGCAAATGGTTAATGCGCTCAGCTGTAAAGGTTGGAGGTTTGGATCTACCCAGAGATGCCTTGGAAGAAAGGTTTGGCAATCTATTTCTAAAAAAATCAGCCACTGACAACGCTATGGGGCACAGTTGTACGCTGACACACTGGGGTCGCCATGAGTCAGAACTGACTTGATGGCAACTGGTTTTTAATAAATGTTTACTGAATAAATGACTTCAGTGTAGCTTCTAGCTTTACAATGTTTTCCAACTTGGATGGATGCTAATATGTTAGAATCTACCCCATTTTCTGTCGTTGTTTTCCAGTGGTTAGTAGTAAGCCCTGCTCTGACGGAGCATCCCTACACTGCTACGTGTAGAATGTTAGATCTGCATTTTAAATTAAAGAAATGGTCTTTGCCTGCTAGACGCAGATCTGAGCTCCAGCAAAGCTCTTCTGAAGGAGAAAGCTGTCCAAAATGGGAGTGGGTCTGCTTGGTGAAGCCTACTTATGGCCATGCACCACTGTTGACAAAATCAAGGATGGACAAACACCATCAGAACAGACACAGCTTTCATCAAGCCTAAACAAAAACCAAAAACCCAAACTCACTGCCGTCGAGTCGCTTCTGACTCATAGCAACCCTACAGGACAGAGTAGAACTGTCCCATAAGATTTCCAAGGAGCAGTTGGTGGATCTGAACAACCGACCATTTGGTTATAGCTGAGCTCTTTAACCACTGTGCCACCAGGGCCCAAGCCTAAACAAAGGCCCCAAGCTGAAACATCTCAAGCATCTGCTTTAAAAGCCCTTTGCCCCTTACCTCTAAATTCCACTTGGACATAACTTTCAAAAGTAGGAAAAAAGCCAGAAACTGGGTAACATTTTTCACTTTCAAAGAATGTACCGAAAGCAATATTTAGGCAATGAAATATGATAGAAAAAGCAAAAACCATTATCACATATTTCTGTTTAAGGTCTCATACCTCTTGGGTTACTGGACGGATATTCAATTTTAAGTAAATGAGACCAAAGGTGGGAAGCAAATGTGGGGCCAGAAATTCACAAAAGTAAGTACCTCTTGGAGCCCTGGCAACGCAGTGGTGAAGAGCTCGTCTGCTAACCAAGAACGTTGGCAGTTTGAATATACCAGCTGCTCCTTGGAAACCCTATGGGGCAGTTCTACTCTGTCCTATAGGGTTGCTATGAGTTGGAATTGACTCAATGGCAACGAGTTTGGTTTAGTTTTTGGTGTGGGGATATCTACCTAAGAGGTAGAGCTCAAAGATGACTCATCAACAGCTCCCTATTCTGCGTAATTACAAGGAGTCTCCTTGAACTCAGTTCTGGGGTTCTACGAAGCAGAGCTCTCAGCCTCAAGACTTCGGTTCCTCATTGCCAGGATGAGACATATAGGGTCCAGTCTAGTGGCACAGGAGTCAGAGGTTGCCCTAAGGGTGCAAAAGCATCCCAAGGGAAAGCTGATCATTTCAATTCTGACTGAACATCTCCTAGGGGCAAACACTACTGCTGGTGGGGGGGTGAGACAGACAAACAGCTCAAGGAACTTTCAGGTTCCGCCTGTAGGGAAGAAAAGCAGCACACAGACAATTATTATTCATTTATTCCTTCAACGGACATTTCAGAGCCTACTTGTGTTCCTAGCCCTGAGCCAGGAAAGAGGAAGGAGACATGGTTTTATCCTGCACACCACACCTTTCCAGATGATGGGAGGGAGGGAGATAGGTACAGCCAGGGATGTGGTTAAGATATGAATCTGTATGGTGGGGACACAGAGTTGGGAGTGATCAATCCTGCAGGAGAGAAGGGGTGTGTATCAGGCAATGTTTCATGTGGAAGACGATGCTTCAGCTTCATATGGGATATAAAATCATGAGGCATCTGATCTAAAATAAAATGGCTGAACTAATACCAACCTTTTACACAGATTAAAACTCTGCTGCTTAGGAGCCAACCCTATTATTAAGGAAATGATTTGTTTGTGGTCAGGCTAAGCATGTGGATACTACATGTCTGGGGTCTGTAACCAAACCTTATCAAAACTCTTTTGCGTTACATCTCCCTAGGAGATTTTATGCTCCGGGTGAGGTAATGTTTAACAACCTGTTCCCGACAGTATTGTCATGCTATTGTTTTGTGACAGTCATGAGACCCCATCCACAACCACACATCTTCTAATTATGTCTTTTAGTCAATCAAAGTATTCCAGCAGTATTAACGTAACCAATAATGTTACAAATCATGCCTTGCTTTGTCCCGCCTTTGAATGACCTCAATCACTGCAAACCAATTAGAATACTGTACTTTATAGTTCCTACCAAGGTCTATAACTAGTTGTGATCTGCACCCCTTCCCTGGGATCCATTGAGCTTCACACTCTGAAGTTTTCACAACCCCATTGGAACACTATATTGGCTTCAATAAATCTCTTTGATTTTAATAAGAGTTGTAGAGTCATTTCTCTATAACAAGCTGAATCTTGAAAACTGCAGGCATTCATGGAGTGGCCCCAGGTGGTGCAAAGGGTTAACCTGCTTGACTGCTAACTGAAAGGCTGGTGGTTTGAGTCCACCCAGACATGCCTCAGAAGAAAGGCCTGGCAATCTACTTCCAAACAATCAGCCATTGAAAACCCTATGTAGCATAGTTCTACTCTGACACACGTGAGGTCACCATGAGTTGGAACTGACTGGATGGCAACTGGTTATTCATGAAGTAGGATAGGGTTGGGAAGTGGGGGAAAGGTAGTGGAAACAGAGGTAGGGAGGATGAACAGCATGGCTCTATCAGGACAGTGTGAGATGAGGCTGAAGAGCAGGGCAGGGACTGGTCACTGGAGCCTTGTCCACCCTGCCAAAGATAACAAGGAGGACTACAAACAGCTCCTACACTCTTTCCAAAAGCTTTTTCCTTTGTGAGTCATTGGCCTGTGTCATGGATTGAACTGTGTGTCCCAAAAATATGTGTCAACTTGGTTAGGCCATGATTCCCAGTATTGTGTGGTTGGCCTCCATTTTGTGATTGTAATTTATGTTAAAGAGGATTAGGGTGGGATTGTAATATCCTTACTAAAGTCGCATCCCTGATCCAATGTAAAGGGAGTTTCCCTGGGGTGTGGCCTGCACCACCTTTTATCTTACAAGAGATAAAAGGAAAGGGAATTGATCAGAGAGGGGAGACCTCATATCCTCAAGAAAGCAGGGCCAGGAGCAGAGAGTGTCCTTTGGACCCAGGGTTCCTGCATGGAGAAGCTCCCAGTCCAGGGGAAGACTGATGACAAGGACCTTCCTCCAGAGATGAGAGAGAGAGAAAGCCCTCCCCTGGAACTGATGCCCTGAATTTGGACTTCTAGCCTACTAGACTGTGAGAAAATAAATTTCTCTTTGTTAAAACCATCCACTTGTGGTATTTCTGTCAGAGCAGCACTAGATGACTAAGTCAGCCTGTTACCCTCATTGAAGAAGCACACACAATATAGATGCTTAAACCAATTCCCTTCTTCAACTTCATGAAATTCTGCATTTTTTTGGGTTTTTTTTTTGCAATATTTACACTTCTGCTCCATACTGTTTACTTTTTTTTGGGGGGGGGGGGCGGCAGTGGAGAGTGGTGGTACTGTCGTGCCAGATGGTCCCAACAGTCAGAAGGAGACTAGCTAACAAAGACATGGACCAGACAGATGCTAGTGTTTGTGGAAGAGAGCTATTAGGGTGGGCATTAACATTGTAAGTACAGGCATATCTCAGAGATACTGTAGCTTCGGTTCCAAATCACTGCAATAAAGTGAATATTGCAATAAAGTGAGTCACACGAGTTTTTTTGTTTCCCAGTGCATATAAATCTTATGTTTACACTATACTGTAGTCTCTTAAGTATGCAGTAGCATTATGTCTAAAAAAACAAAGTACATACCAAGTTGTGAATGCAAAGAAAACGTTCTTGAAGGAAATTAAAAATGCTACTCCAGTGAACACATGAATGATAAGAAAGAGCAACAGCCTTATTGCTAATATGGAGAAAGTTTCAGTGGTCTGGATAGAAGATCAAACCAGCCACAACATTCCCTTAAGCCAAAGCCTAATCCACAGCAAGGCTCTAACTCTCTTCAGTTCTGTGAAGGCTGAGAAAGGAGAGGAAGCTGCAGAAGAAAAGTCTGAAGCTAGAAGAGGTTGGTTCATGAGGTTTAACGAAAGAAGGTGTCTCCATAACATAAAAGTGCAAAGTGGCATGTGCTGATACACAAGCTGCAACAAGTTACCCAGAAGATCTAAGATAAATGATGAAGGCGGCTACACTAAACAACAGATTTTCAATGTAGACAAAACTGCCCTATATTGGAAGAAGATACCATTTAGGATTTCCACAGCTAGAGAGGAGAAGTCAATGCCTGGCTTCAAAGCTTCAAAGGACACACTGACTTTTGTTACAGGCTAACATTGCTGGTAACTTTAAGTTGAAGCCAAGGCTCATTTCCCATTCCAAAAATCCTAGGGCCCTTAAGAATTATGCTAAATCTGCTCTGTCTGTGCTCTATAAATGGAATAACAAAGCCTGGATGATATCACATCTGTTTACAGTGTGGTTTACGGAATATTTTAAGGCCACTGTTGAGAACTACTGCTTAGAAAAAAACATTCCTTTCAAAATATTACTGCTCATTAACACTGCACCTGGTCACCCAAGAGCTCTGATAGAGATGTACAAGGAGCTTAACGTTTTCATGCCTGCTAACACAACATCCACTCTGCAGCCCATGGATCAAGGAGTAATTTCGACTGTCAAGTCTTCGTATTTGAGAAATACATTTTGTAAGGCTATAGCCATAGATAGTGATTCTTCTGACAGATCTGGGCAAAGTAAATGGAAAACTTTCTGGGAAGGATTCACCATGCTAGATGCCACTAAGAACATCTGTGATACACGGGAGGTCAAAATATCAACGTTAACAGGAGTTTGGAAGAAGTCGATTCCAACCCTCATGGATGACTTTGAGGGGTTCAATACTTCAGCAAGGAAGTAACTGCAGATGTGGTGGAAACAGCAAGGGAACTAGAAGTGGAGCCTGAAGATGTGACCGAATTGCTGCAATCTCATGATAAAACTTTCACGGATGAGGACGAATAAAAACTTTTACAGACGAGCAAAAAAAGTGGTTTTTCGAGATGGAACCTACTCCTGGTAGAGGTGCTGTGAACATTATTGAGGTGACAACAAAGGATTTATAATATTACATAAACTTAGTTGATGAAGTAGCGGCAGGGTTTGAGAGGGTTGACTACAATTTTGAAAGAAGTTCTAAAGGTAAAATGCTATCAAACAGCAGCGCATGCGACAGAGAAATTTTTTGTGAAAGGAAAAGTTGTTCAATGCAGCAAACTTCATTGTTGTCTAATTTTAAGAAATTGCCACAGCCACCTCAACCTTCAGTAACCACCACCCTGATCAGTCAGCAGCCATCAAAATCAAAGCAAGACCCTCCGCCAGCAAAAAGATTATGACCTTGAAGGCTCAGATGATGGTTAGCATTTTTTAGCAATAAATTTTTTTTTAATTAAGGTAGGTATATTATTTTTTTAGACATAATGCTACTGCACACTTAACAGACTACAGTATGGCGTAAATGTAACTTTTATATTCACTGGGAAACCAAAAAATTAGTGTGGCCTCACTTTACTGCGATACTTGCTTTACTGCAGTGGTCTGGAACCAAACCCACAATATCTCTGAGGTATGCCTGTACGTACAATGTTAGTGTCCACTCTAAATAGCTCGCCTCCTCAAACAGTAGCATCTATCTGGTCCATGTCTCTGTTAGCTGGTCTCCTTCTGACTGTTGGGACCATCTGGCACTACAATGTCACTCCCACCACCCCCCAAAAATAAAAGCAAACGAAGTGTGGAGCACAAGTGGAAATATTATATAAAAACCAAACCAAAACAAAAATGCAGAATTTCATGAAGTTGAAGAAAGCAAAGTTGGAAAAGTGCTCAAACCAGTCACTGACAATTTGTTGGTGGAGTTACACCAGTTAACAATTAAGAAAAGTGGAAAGGAAAATGAGAATGTTTAGAATATCAGATAATTAAGAGAGGCCCTTGGGAAAACTGAGCCAGCCCTTAAATGCTTTTGTTGAATGGTCCTCTTTATGACTGAAATGACTCTCTCCCCTCAAGCTGCAGAAGTCACACATGGAGAAGGTTACTGTCCTACTGTGTGATTCAATGACTTAAAAAAAATTCAACTCCCCAAATGAACACTTTCATTCTGTTAGCATTATTAGCACATGTTGTCGTTGTTAGGTGCCGTAGAGTCGGTTCTGACTTGTAGTGACCCTATGTACAACAGAATGAAACACTGCCCACTCTTACACCATCCTCACAATCGTTGTTATGCTTGAGCCCATTGTTGCAGCCACCGTGTCAATCCATCTTGTTGAGAGTCTTCCTCTTTTTCGCTGACCCTCTACTTTAACAAGCATGATGTCCTTCTCCAGGGACTGATTCCTTCTGATAACATGTCCAAAGTATGTAAGATGTCATTTCACCATCCTTGCTTCTAAGGAGCATTCTGGTTGTACTTCTTCCAAGACAGATTTGTTTGTTCTTCTGGCAGTCCATAGAATATTCAATATTCTTCGCCAACACCACAATTCAAAGGCGTCAGTTCTTCTTCCATCTTCCTTAGTCATTGTGCAGCTTTCGCATGCATATGAGGCAATTGAAAATACCATGACTTGGGTCAGGTGCACCTTAGTCTTCAAGGTGACATCTCTGCTTTTCAACACTTTATAGAGGTCTTTTGCAGCCGGTTTGCCCAATGCAATGTGTCTTTTGATTTCTTGACTGCTGCTTCCATGGGTGTTGATTGTGGATCCAAGTAAAATGAAATCCTTGACAACTTCAATCTTTTCTCCAAGTATCATGATGTTGCTTACTGGTCCAGCTGTGAGGATTTTTGTCTTCTTTATGTTGAGGTGTAATCCATACTGGAGGCTGTGGTCTTTGACCTTCAACAGCAAGTGCTTCAAGTCCTCTTCACTTTCAGCAAGCAAAGATGTGTCATCTGCATAACACAGGCTGCTAATGAATCTTCCTCCAATCTCGATGCCCTGTTCTTCTTCATAGAGTCTGGCTTCTCAGCTTATCTGCTCAGCATACAGATTGAAGAGGGATGGTGAAGGATCCAACCCTGGCACACACCCTTCCTGACTTTAAACCACGCAGTATCCCCTCGTTCTGTTCAAACGACTGCCTCTTGATCTATGTACAGGTTCCTCATGAGCACAATTGAGTGTTCTGGAATTCCAATTCTTCCCAGTGTTATCCATAATTTGTTATGATCCACACAGCTGAATGCCTCTGCATAGTCAATAAAACACAGGTAAACATCTTTCTGGTATTCTCTGCTTTCAGCCAGCACACAGTTGGAATTAAAATCTACACGTTACTAATCAAGAGGTACACTAAGTTTTTTGTCTTTCAAGGTAATGTCCTAATCAAATCTCCTCTTCTCCAATCTTTACTTTGGAATTCTGTCCTCATTTTAAGTGAATTAATTTTAAGCAGCCTTTTAAAGGTACACTTATGTAGGGATTCTAAGAATGCCCCCTGTGGTTAAGGTGTGACATGACAGTTGCCATAGTGGCAGGAACAGAGAGCAAAGGGAGGAGAGTCTAAGCGCGGGGGCTGGGTCGGGAAAAGCCTCCAGGGGAGGAGGAGACACACATTTCTTTCCTATTGCAGTGTCAGGCATACAGAATGCCCTGGAATGAGTCTGTTGGTGACTGAATCCCAACAATTAAATCCCAAGATACTGAGTCTAGACTTCAAAGCCACCATCATCTGGCTTTCAAATATTAGGTTCCATTTTCCAAAGCACAATGTGATGATAGGGAACACAAATCACACTTTTCCCTTGAAAAAGACTATGTAATTTTTATATTGTGGCAGAACAAGTAAAATCATACCTTTGGTGTCTTAGTTACCTAGTGCTGCTGTAACAAAAAATACCATAAGTGAATAGCTTTAAAGAACAGAAATGTATTTTTTCACATTTCTGTAAGCTAACAGTCCAAATCAGGGTCTTGGCCGTGTTAATTACTTCTGTCGGCCTCTCTCCTCGTTTCTGGTGTGTGCCAGCAATCCTAGGCATTCCTTTGCTTATAGACAAGTTCTCATATGGCATCTGTCTTCCCCCTGTATGTCTGTGTGCCTATTTTGCTCTTTTTATAAGACACCACTCAGAAGTGATTAGGTTTAGGACCCATCCTACTTTAATGACCTCATTAACAAAACCGAAGAAAATTCCTATTTCCAAACAGGTCCTATTTACAGCTGAGGGTTTAGGATTTCTACATTTCTTTTTTGGTGGACACAATTCAATCCATAACATTAGGTTTCAGAGCAGTGAAGTGGTTAAGTGCTCAAGCATCAGCACCTGAATTCTTGCTCTATCACTCACAGCTCTGTGACCCTGAGCAGGTGACCCACCCTCTCCGATCCTCTGTGAGAAATGAGGAAAACAGTTATTATTTACCTCCAGGAATGATACGGGGATTAATTGGTGATTATGCACACAGGGGGTCAGCTCAGTGCCTGGGCACATACAAATCACTCAACCAATAGTTGACAAGTCTTTTATGATTCCAGTAGTTATAATTATTTCACACCTCTGGGAGCGTGTTCACAAGGACAACATACACTCATGGGGGATGTTTTCTTCATCGCATCTTGTTCACTTCCTTATTAAAAATTTACCCAGGGATAAAATTAAAAAGCAAACAGAACGTTCTATAAAATCATCCTACAAAGACTCTAAATTAACTCATAAGCCCCATAACTCTCAATGGGGATATGCGTGTGTGTGTGTGTCTATGTTGTTGTTGTTAGCTGCTGTTAAGCCAGCCCGACTCATGGTGACCCCATGCACAATGGAATGAAATGCTCCCCAATCCTGTGCCATCCCTAAGATTGGCTGCAGATCAGAATGTTGTGATTCACAGGGTTTTCAGAGACAGATTTTCAGAAGTAGATCTCCAGGCCTTTCTTCCTAGTCCATCTTAGTCTGGAAGCTCTTCTAAAACCTGTTCATCATCATAGCAACACAAGCCTCTAATGACAGACGAGAGGCGGCTGCATATGAGGTGCACTGGCTGGGAACTGAACCTAGGTCTCTTGCATGGAAGGCAAGAATACTGTGGCATACACCTGCTGTGTACAGTTTCTGGCATGCCCACGATCACCCACTGCAGGGTGCATTTCAGAATACGAGGGTTGAGAGTGATACTATTTTAGTGACTGACTTACAAGAGAGAATCATGTGCATATGCATTACTCTGCTGGTGATTTACAGAAGGGCTCACGAGTGACCACGACACACCACTGCTTAGGACGCCTGGTGAAAGACCTCGGCTGGCTCTAGCTAACCTTCACTAGTCCCAGTAAATGATGCACCCCTTCCTCCAAGGAAATTCAATGACAAAAAAATTACACTGCAATGAAGGGTAGGAGAAATAATTCTTTAAATATTATACAGTTATAATTATACAGTTTATCAAACCTATCTGGGACTGAATTATTTAGTAACTTCACACATGTGGAACAACTCACAGAACCTGAGATAAGGGTGTTTTTTTTTTTTTTTAAAGTCACCAAGGAGCCAATATACTACATGAGATCCGAGCTAAGAGCTAGCTCATGATCCTTACTCACCAGTCTTCTCACTAAGCTATTCACTTTCAGTTTAAACACAGTTTTAACAAGCTGTGAGCAAGTCATTCCTCAATTCAAAAATCTTCAGTGGTTTCTTTTTGCTTGTGGAATACATTCTAGACCCCTTACGCTGGCATTTTGGAGTCCCTGGATGGCACAAATGGTTAAACATTCAGCTACCAACCAAAAGGTTGATGGTTCAAATCTATCCAGGGACACGTTGGAAGAAAGGCCTGGTGATCTACTTTCAAATGATCACACCCACTGAAAACTGTATGGAGTGCAGTTCTACTTTGAAACGCATGAGGTCACCATGAGCCAGAACTGACTCAATGGAGTGCAGTTCTACTCTGAAACGCATGAGGTTGCCAAGAACTGGAATATACCCAATGAAGTGCAGTTCTGCTCTGAAACGTATGAGGTCGCCATGAGCTACAATTGACTCAGCGTCAACTGGTTGGTTGTTGGTTGGTACTTCGGTATTTAAGGTACTCCACAGTTTGGCCTTAATGTCTTTCCTTTTTAAAATTCCCAGTCCTTGCTCTTTCCTTTTTGTTTCCTAGATAGAACTTGTGTGTTTCTGCTCGGTGGTTTCTGTATGCTCTTCTCAGAACTCCCCACGTCCATGAGCCTTCAAAGGCCCATTTCAAAGGTTAGCTCTTTCATGAAGTCTCCCCCAGTTGTCTCAGGTGAGAGGAATCTCCCTCCTACAAGAATCCTTTGTATTTTATCCATCATTCTTGCACCACATCATTTTAGCCCTTGTATTTTATAAAAATAGGATTATAATTACAATTTTAATTACAATATTTCAATAAGCCCTGTGAAGGCAGGATTTATGATTAATTTACATGTTTTCCCTCCAAGTGCCTAATATAGGAAAACAAGTTGCTGCTGAGTTGGCTCCAACTCATGATGACTCTGAGTGTCAGAACTGTACTCCATCGGGTTTTCAATGGATGATTTTTCAGAAGCAGATTGTCAGGCCTTTCTTCTGAGGTGCCTCTGGGTGGACTTGAACCTCCAAACTTTCGGTTAGCAGCTAAGCGTGTTAACTGTTTGCACCACCCAGGGATTCACCTAATATGCTGCTGTTGTGTGCCATCGAGTCAATTCCAACTCATAGTGATTCTATATGACAGAGTAGAACTGCCCCATGGGGGTTCCTGAGCTGTAAACTTTACAGGCACAGATTGCTAGGTCTGTTCTCCTGCGGAGCGGCTGGTGGGTTCGAACCGACGACTTTTCAGTGAGCAGATGAGCGCTTAACTATTGCATCGCCAGGGCTCCTTTCACCTAACATAAGATACCCCCCCATAAAAAATACAGCAGGGGTTCAATAAATGTGTTGAACATATGGAAGGATGAATGGACACCAATCCTTTTGTAGCAGAGGAAAAACAAGTTTATATACAAAGTAGGCTTTGAACACGTGTAACATTGTATTTATGTGGTTATTTGTACCCATGTGCAGTTGAGGGTTCTTGCCACTGGTTCTTGGTCATGGTCTGTGTTATGGATTGAAGTGTGTTCTCCAAAAATACATGTTGTAAATCCTAACCCCTATCCTGTGGTTACAACTCCATTTGGGAATGGGTTTTCTTCGTTATGTTAATGAGGCAATACTGGTGTAGGATGTGTCTTAAATCAATCTCTTCTGAGACATAAAGGAGCAGATTAAGCAAGTAAGCAAGCAGAGATGGGGAAATATAGACACCATGCCACATGAAGATCTCCAAGGAACCAAGAAATAGAAGCTCAAAAGAGACAAAGACCTTCCTCTAGAGCCAAAAGAAAGAGAAAGCCTTACCCTAGAACCTAGACCCCGAGTTGGGACTTCTAGCCTTCCAAACTGTGAGAAAATAAATTTCTGTTTGTTAAAGCCACCTACTTGTGGTATTTCTGTTACAGCAGTACTAGATAACTAAGACAGTCTACCTCCTCCTTTCCCTGGCAGACATCACTTGCAAACTGTGTATCCCGATATGATTAGACTAGATCATGGATACCACAGGACAAGTGTTCTCAAAGGTGGGATTTCATACAGACTGTAATTGAGCACTTGGTCATCCAATGCCTTTCCAGCCTGACATTCTGGTTCTATTCCCTTTTATACATGGAATTTCAAAGGTGTGGTTACCTAAGACAGGGCAGCCGCAAGTTCTAATTGTTTTGGTCAACTTCTGTTTCAGAGGCTCACATTCTAATTCTTTTGGTCAATTTCTGTTTCAGAGACTGCGTGGGCCTTCTCTAATTCCAGTGCCCTCAAATAGCTTTTCACTATGCTTACTGGTTTAGCTGGCTTTGTCCCTTTTCTCAAATAAACACCACATTTTTCTCCTCACTGACCTAATTTGTTTTAATCTGTTCCATGCTAGAGCTACAAAAGGAAAAAAAAAAAAAAAAAACCCAATATATGATTAGTTGTTTTTTTTTTTTTGCCCCAAGGTATGTTTGTGCTTCTGAAAATCAAAACTGGTTAAGAAATCCATAATTATTCACTTTCAATTTGAACTATACTATCAATGCACATTTGTATTTCCTTAATGTGGTGAAGTAGGAAAGTCAGCACAGGAATTGTAGGGCATAATTATGTCATTACAATGATAAAAGCCTAAGCCTAATGAAGTGTTTTATATACATATTTACAATGGAATCAATTAATACAAACTGAACAATTTTGAGATAACTGTCAGTTAAAATATTCTAGTCATTTCTGTTCTCTCTTTCTCCATAGGCAAGATGCTCCCATTCCCAGCACCCAAGCTGGGACTGTAGGTTGCAGACCTGGACCCCCACCCCTGACAGTGCCTCAGAGAGAACATTGCACAACATAATCTTCTCAAACAGGGACACTTTCATAATCGGGGCACTGCACAAAGAATCCATTTTATCACCATCAAAAGGGTCTTAAGTTTCTGAAGACATGTCACCAAAGACAAAAAAAACAAAAACAAAAAACAAATTAACTAGCTAACTATAAACCAGAGTCTTCACTGTAAGGTGAAAGACAACCTAATAAAGCTGATCGAAAAACAGAGGTTATCTATTACCCTTTGAAATATCCTCACGGTCTTTATCAGAAATGCATTACAACTTGTGATGGACAATGAAGGAGTCTTTTATTCGTTTTCCCATTGACTTAAATTCATTCATTCTGTGGTGGTCCCCCTGTCTCTCATTCCCAGACCAACAGACCTCCAGGCCTCAGCTCAGTTGGAGGAAAAACCAACACCTTTTTAATTTCTATGGAGCCCTGGAAGTGGTTAAGTGCTATGGCTGCTAACCAAAAGATCAGGACTTGGAATTCACCAGCCACTCCTTGGAAACCCTATGGGGCAGTTCTACTCTGTCCTATATGATTGCTATGAGTCAGAATCGACTTGACGGCAATAGGGTTTTCTTTTTAAAAAAAATTTCTATAAGAGATGCAGCTAAGAGCACATTACTTGCTGTAATAACACATTCTTGGCTAAGAACAATGATAGCTACCATTTAGGGAGGGCTTCCTATGTGCCAGGCACTGTACAAGGGCAACTATATCCATTACCTCATTTACCAGCAAATGCCTAATGTGCAAGGCACTAATTGCCATTCATTTTAATTAGCATTCCAGAAGCAAAAGAAGCAACACAAAGCATGGAATTGGAGGCTATGGTGCCCAAAATAACTCATTTACTAGAACAAGAGGAAAAGAAGGTAACAGTGATGGGAGAAAAAGCAAGCACCCTTCCTAAGTGATCAAATGACCTTCTCTCTCTTTGGGCCATCCTGAACTTCCAAACCACAGGCATGCTGGACTAAATTCCCTCCCGTCCTGGGTAATGCTCACTCTCCTGATCTAGTCCCACTCTGCTCACTTATTCCTATTGTCAAGGGAAACACAGAGAACAACTTAAGCAATCTGAAAGGACTAGGAAAAGAAAAACAAGAGCAAAACACAAACATTATATTGGAGCCTGAGGATCCACCTACCTCTCCGTCCTGGCACTCAAACTGGTACATCCAAAAATTCTCCATCATTCCAGCTACTGTCTGGGAAGCAGGGCTAGCCCAAGTGTGTCCACTTGTGAGCTGAGGCTAACCCTGATCTCAGAGCCCGTTTGGTGGCTCGTTTCCAGGGGTGTTAGATGCCTGTCATCAATAATGCAACTGGTAACCAGAGATGTGACCACCTCCCTCCCAGGGTGCTTGGCCCATCTGCATTAACCCCTCGGTGTCCAAATGGCTCAGGCAGTCTTGCGTCACTGGTTGAGCATCATCACCTGATGTTTCTGAGAAGGGGCTGGCCTACCCCTTTGGCAGTGGCACCTACTATTTCTGGGGAAAATATACTTGGCTACGAGGTGCTACCAGAAACTTTCACACACTCCAAACTCTGCTACGTTTATAGAACCTGTGAAAAAGCATTCAGCTCATGTGGAAGGAAAGGGGCGGGAGTCAGGGAAAAGTGTTCTCTCAGGACCTGCATCAGAATGCACCTGGCCATGTGCTGAGGGCTTAAAGAACGTCATGGCCAGCCAGGGGCTGGGTCTCCAGGCATGGGATGCTGAAATGGACCGTCACAGCCTCTTAGTGTTCACTATGTGCCTCTAACATCCTCATGCTGCAATCTGACTAAGGGAGGTGTGGCAAGCCAGCTACACAAACAGAGAAAAGAAAGCTGCCCCCAGGGCCAGCATGGTTTGACCCAAACCAGCAGGTGATCCCAAACTGGGCCCAAGAGCCAAACCATATCTGCTGGTTCTCAGCAGACCAGAGGAAAGTCAGATGAATATGTGAAATGGACTGGAGGGAGCTAATAGGAACAGAGGCATGCAGGGTGGCTCTGGAGGCAGAAGATAGAAGGTGCACAGAGAGACTTCTCAGAGCCAATCTACCTCTTAATTATCCATAACATCGGGGAAGGACGCAGATACATGAAACGCACAGAACACCCAGTAATCTCATGATAATAGATGGCTTCAGACCTTCTTTCTCACTAAATCCTTTACCAGAGAGGCTGAGAGGCCCCTCTCTGAGCCTATCTGATTAGTTAAGAAGCTGTGACGTGGCCAAAAGGCGGAAAAAGGAAAAGTAAAGGACCTGAACAACCTACAGCTGGACAACCCGCCCGCCCTAGCTGACCGCCCGGTGGGCAGACAAGCTCTACAGACCAAAGTGGGCGACAGGGTCAGGGAGAGGGAGTCCTTGGAACCCCCCTCTCCTTGCTCATGTGGTTTTGACCATTCTTGCTGGCAGCCAGATTTCACCTACTATAATCTGGGTCCATCTGATGCCATTACTGTTTAGCTGTCAACCACCATTCAAGAAATGCCCCTTTGAAAAGCCACTGGAGGTGATACTCCTTCCTAGTGTATAGAACTGGGCATCTCTAAAAACATTTTCTTCTTTCCATTAATTACTTCAAAGAAAGGAAATCTTTTGGTGTTGTTTCTCTAGTGTCCAAACTGGATACCAAACCAAAACCAAATCCACTGCCATCAAGTCGATTTCGACTCATAGCAACCCTACAGGACAGAGGCGAACCGCACCATAGGGCTTCCAAGGCTGTAAATCTTTACAGAAGCAGACTGCTACGTCTTTCTCCTGCAGAGTGGCTGGTGGGTTCAATCCACTGATCTTTTGGTTAGCAGCTAAGTGCTTTAACCACTGCACTACCTGGGCTCCTCCCAAACTGGATATTCCCTCCCATTTAACTCTCCCTAGCTCATAGGGAAGGCCATTTCCCCCATTATCACTCTTGTAAATTGCTTTGGTTTGGATTCATGAGCTACCCAGGACAGGACTGCTCAAGACAGCAGGGTCTTCTTTGCTCTAGTGGGAAGCATGTAACTTTTCCAGTTATTATCCAGAAAATGACCAGCACATATAAGATCTAGAATTAACAGACTACAAAGAAAACCACTAAGCCTTCTAGAAAGTTATAGAAAGTATCCACCCATAGCATCCTGTTGGCACAACAGAACTCAGAATTTATTCTTTCCCTGGCTGTCTTTCATTCTTTCCTTTGCTTGAATGTTTATTCTATACCTGAAACCTGCTTAATTATTCACCATTGCCTTCTCCACATTCATCAATAATGGATAACACCTGTGATGGAAAACATGACCAGCGGCAAGAATGTGGCTGAGATGGGAGCATAAAGGACAGGCCTTACTTTCCACACCTGGGAGAGAAGTCAAGACACCAAGATGACAGCCAGCCTCAGGGCCTGTTCTCCGCTCAGCACCAGGAAGAACTGTTAACTCTATGCTTCCCAACCTTGTGTCTCATGGCACATACAGAAATCGTAATATTCGTATAACACACTGGGTAAACTGGAGAGGATGTGCACCTCAGATGAGGCTGCTCCAGGTTGAAAGCAAGAAGCCTAGTGGCCCAGGTCACCCCCCTCCCCACCCACCCAACCCCAGAGGCTGAGGGGATGAATCAGCAACTGGCTGAAAAGCTCTGCCTTAATTAATGAATGAGTCCTTACCACAAATTCTTTTGACAATGGAGGTCCCTTGAAAACAATGTTAAAATTCTACCTTATGAACAACCCACCATCAGTACGCTTCCTCCTTCAGGACAACACCTCCTTTTTTCCATTTCCACAGCCGTTCCTTAGTCCCGGAAACCCTGGTGGCATACTGGTTAAGTGCTATGGCTGCTAACCAAAATGTCGGCAGTTCAAATCCACCAGGCCCTCCTTGGCAACTCTATGGGAGCAGTTCTGCTCTGTCCGATAGAGTCGGAACTGACTCAACAGCAACGGGTTTTTTGGTTCCTTAGTCCCAGCTTTGTCTGATGCAGCCACCTACCCCTCCTCTGTGTTGGCTGACACAGCCCACCCCTCCTTTCGCCACTTTGGCTGTCTTCTCTTTCAGGAATGGCTGACTAAGTCAGCTAGTAGAAGACAACATCAGCAGCTGTTTTGTCCTTGAGTTTCAAGCCCAGCAGTTCTTTGCGGGTACAACGAAATGACAGAAACCAAATGTGGTAGCTGACTTCTAAGATAGCACCCCAATGATCCCACCTTCCCGGTATTTACACCCTTCTGTGATCCTCTCCCTGAGGAAGGAGTGTGGGCTTGTGACTTGTTCTAAGCAATAAAATATGGCAAAGGTGATGGTATATCACTTCTGTGACTGGGTTACAAAAAGACTATGACTTCTGTCTTGCTATGAAACTCTACTGCCTTCTTGTCATGGACACTTTATAAAGCAAGCATCCACGTGGGAGAGGTCTGCATGGCAAGGGACTAAGGACAGCTCTGGCCAACAGTCAGTGAGGAACTGAGGCGGTTAGTCCAACAGCCCATGAGGACGTGAACCCTACCAAAGAGAGCATAAGCCTGGAAGCAGATCTTCCCCAGTCGAGCTTTCAGATGACTACAACCCACGTGACAACATAACTGCAGTCTGTGAGGAAACTCTGAAGCAGAGGATCCAGCTAAGTCGTGCCAGATCCCTGACCACAGAGACTGTGGAACAATATATGTGGGGTATTTTATGCCACTAAGTTTTGGGGTAATTTGTTATGCAGCAGTAGATAACTAAGATACCAAATAAAGATTCAGGTTACAGCTCCAAGTGCAGAGGAGGCTTGCAGGTCTAGCTGAGGGCTCGGCAAAGGATAAGCCTAGAGTAGATCATAAGCTCTGCACAGGCAGACTGAGTCTGCTTCAGCCAGGGCCTGTGTCTCATTTGCTACTGTACCCCTGGTGTCTTGCAGTGCTTGATACACAGGAGGAACGCAAACGTTATTTATTGAATGAGTGGATGATAAACTATGAGATGAACTTTCAATTTGTGACTAGGAAAAGTAGTCACAACTCTCTTAGCTTCATTGGCAAAATGGAAAGTAGTGTAGCTTTGTGGCCAGGGCGTATTTCTTATTCACAACATCCTGTATGTAGCTGGTGCTCACTTAAACAAAGAGTATTAGTAGGAGCATTATTCACAATAGCCAAGAGGTGGAAACAACCATGAATATCCATGGAATGGAATAGTATTCAGCCATAAAGAGCAATGTAGTTCTGATACAGGCTACAATATGGATGAACCTTGAAAACATTAAGCTGAGTGAAATCAGTCAGACACAAAAGGACAAATATTGTACGACTGCACTCAAATGAAATATCTACAATAGTTAAACGCAAACAGACAGAAGTTTATTACGGCTACCAGGGGCAGGTGGGAGGGGGCAAAGGGCAGGTATTACTTCAGGAGTACGGAGCTTCTGTTAAGAGTGACAAAAAGAATTGGAAACAAGCAGTGGTGATGGTTACACAACATGGTGAATGTAATTAATGTCACTGAACTGCACACATAAAAAGTAAAAATAACGTCAAATGTTTGTTACATATGTTTCACCACAATTAAAAAAAAAAAGTATCAGCATGAAACAACTATAAAAACTCAACCCCAAAAAACCCAAAACCAAACCCACTGCTGTTGAATTGATTCGGAGTCATAGCGACCCTACAGGACAGAGGAGAACTGCCCCATAGTGTTTCCAAGGAGCGGCTGGTGGATTTGAACTGCCGGCCTTTTGATTAACAGCCATAGCTCTTAACCACTGCACCAGAATAAATATAAAAATATATTTATTCCTTTGATATCATTCACTTGTCTGAGGAGAGGTTTCCCTGCGGACATCCTTTTCTGAGGTCTGCAGAATACACTGAGGCCCATTTCTGCTGTCCTGGCAGTAGAGTCTTTGGGTCTAAGGTTATGCTTCTGGATACACTTCTGAAGTGTTGACCCAGAGGACTTCCAGATCCCCTTTTTAAAACAGTCTGAACCATGTAAGAGAACAAGGTTGGTTTTAGAGCCAATACTACTAGGATTTATACCTTCCATGGAAGGCCAGGAGAAAAATCTGACATAAGGATGCTTGATGCTTGGCGTGCAGTCCTCTTCAGGCCACAAAGAGAGACAGAATGGAGCAAACTATCCTAGGACCACCTTCCCCCTCCCTAAGAATACACTGCATTCCAGCCAGGAATTGAATGAACTTTGCAACACAACATAAATCCACCTTAAATTATGTCTTTTTGACTTCGGATTCCATTTCAGCTCCATCCCTGGCTACCCAGATTCTGGAAAAGCTTTCACTAACCAGAGCTCCCCAAGGAGATGTGTATCAGCAGAGGAAAACTTTCCATTCGGGAAATCTTTTGCAAAAAAAAAAAAAAAAAAAATCCTAACCAGAATTGTTCAGCAATAAGACAGTTCTTTCCACTTGTTCTTGTAAGCTTGACACACAACCACAAGGTCAACAGGATAAGATGCTGCTAACAAGTCTTAATGAATGAGCATGTGCACTTGACCTTGGTCAATGGTCTCCTAGCAACAGAGAAAAAAATCCGTGTAGGCTGCATGCTGCTAATTCCAGGGTACGGGGAAAGGTGGGAGGGCACAGAACGGGTGATGTCAAGGAAATCAAAGCCCCAGATGAAGCCAGAATGCTCCTTCATCCTTCTTACATCATCTTTTCCATAATTTAAAAAAAAAAAAAAGTGGGCACAGAAGTACACATGATCAGGGAAGGTGCTGACATCAAGCCCTCACTTCGTAGGATTTTGAGGATACTGCCTTCTCAGTAGGAGAGTGGCTAGTTTTGGACTAAGAAGTGTTAATGCACAAATGGTTTCCTGCCTCAAAATATTTCTCCATCGGTCTCTGGAATCGGGGTAAATTCTGACCTATAGCGACCCTATAGGACAGAGTAGAACTGCCCATAGGATTCCCAAGGCTGTAAATCTTTACCGAAGCAGACTGCCACATCTTTCTCCAACGGAGTGGCTGATGGGTTTGAACCACTGACCTTTTGCTTCGCAGCCAAGCACTTAACTACTGTGCCACCAGGACTCCTTGAATCAGGAGTAGGATGCAAATAAAAGGTAAGTATGATCTGAAGGAGGCGGTGTGTGTCACCACTACCACTCCTTAGCAGTTTAGTTTGACTTAATCAATCTGAGAAGTCCTGGAAAAAAAAAAGGCTGATGATCTACCGCTGTGTAAGGCAGAAGGGGGGAACCAGGGTCATTCGGAGTGGCCGACCAGGATGGGCAGTGCAGTGAGGACAGGTGAGGACCTGAGTGCTGGGGGAAAGCAGAAGGGAAACATCAGCCCCGAGGAGGCGAGGAAGGGGTGCCACAGGCTAACCCCCCTAATTTTCAGAGTGCCAACAACCAACTCTGATTGCTAAGTGAGCTTTGACCTTCGAAGGCAACTCACATGCCAAGCCTGTGATTCTTATTTCACATCACTATGGAGGGCTCAATATCTGCAAAATCATTTTCTCTCCTAGTCACCCTGGGCAATGAATCTGATAACCCCTTTTACTGATGAGGAAACTAAAGCTGAGGAGGAAAGCAGGTGACTAACTGGAGGTAACTGCAGCAAGCCAGGTTTAAGACAAAGATTTAAATACAATGAATACTCAGTTTGTACTCTGAGAGAGATACACGAGGATAAGACATTGTCTTTACTCTCAGTAAGATGACAGTGAATTACAGAGGCAATAAGATGTATGAGAGACAAGCAGAAAATAAGCTATAAATAATTAAGTGTTAAACTGGAGTCCAGGAGCCCTGGTGGTGCAGTGGTTAAGTGCTCAGTTGTTAACTGAAAAGTCGGTGGTTCGAACCCACCATCTGCTTGGCTTCCATAAAGATTACAGCCTTGGAAACCCTACGAGGCAGTTCTATTCTGTCCTATATGGTTGCTATGAATCAGAATCGACTCAATGGCACACAGCAACAACAAACTAGAGTCCACAGTCTTAAGTGATTGGTTACCAATTTTGGCTGGACCTCACAAATACCTATGACAAGACCCTACCTCCAGAGATTCTGATCAGGCAGTATGGAATCCCAAAATCTGTATTTTTAGCAAGTGAGACCTTGACTTTATAGAATGGGAATGCAACCTGGGCAGAGGTGAGATCCCGTGTGGTAAGAATTGTGGTACAGAGGCAAGTCTGGATAAACAGATTTGGGTTTTATTATACAAGACCAGTGAGTAAGGTAAGCCCAGGCCATGGAGGATCTCAAAGGCCTAAGGAGCCATTTGGTCTCCATCCAGTGAGATCTGCCAAATCATACCAGGAATTTACACTAGGAAATTTCTTCCTGGGGGAATCTCCTTGGCCTTGACAGATTCCCAGGCTGACTTGCCCTCACAAGCTCTGTGAAATGTTGTGAATGATGGTGATTGGCAGGCCAAGGCCCCTGGGCCACATGCCATCTGTTTTCAGTTATTCTATCTGGGGAAACTGAGGCTAAACGCCCTGCTTGGCTCCAAACTTCCTTTGATCCATTCCCAACCTTGCTTAGTTTCTGGTGTCCCACCGGCTGGGTCTGACAAATAAAGATGTTAACTTGGTGTGCCAAGTGGGCAGCTGACTGCCTGTTGTTTCAATTTAGAAAACATCAGGAGAGAAAAATTTTTCAGTGGCACTCTTCAGGAGAGTGAGGTGGGCTTTTTCTAAGTAAAACAACATCTTTTCTAAGGCTGCTCTCAAAATTGTGAAAACGGTTTCAAAGGAAGTAGATTAAGAAATGCATTTTTGTATTAAGAACATGCTGCCAGTTACACTTGGAAGATGGTCACATTTATAGACAAATTGCATTTTAAAATCCCCCAGGACTACATGGGCCCCAGGATTTAATTTGGTTACAAATGTAATTCAACTATCTACGATACATCTGTTTCTCTCCCTGCACTGTCCCTTCCTCCCCTACACAGCCCCAGTCTACTTATCATAGAAAATAGCAAGGGTGCACAGTTGTGGGAGATGACACAATTTTTCTAAAGACTCCTGGGAAGTTTCTGAAGTCCTGACTTATTAAGTGAGTATGTTAGACACCCCAGTTGTGGCTCTGTGTGCTTCATTTCTAACCCAAAAGTGATAACAAAATCCTTTCGGACTAAATTGCCTATTTCCTCCTCCTATTGCTTATCCTGTCATTTCTTGGCACAGCCACATATACTCTATACGGTGAGACAATCCGTTAAAAAGCTGAGAAAGACTCCTCTCGGGAATAGGGTCAGGCGAAGAGAAAAAATTGGAGCCTGGGGGTGAAAAAAAATCAATCTTTCCCATCACTTACTTTCATTCTGCAGAGCACAAAGTAATCGGAGAGCCTGCCTTCTGCTGTGCCGATCACCTGACAAATTTTGCTCCAGTGACCGTGATGGGCTGATGTCAATGAGCAGACACCTGCCAGGCTCTGAGAAAAAGGGGCCTGCCCGGAGCTTAACTGAGAGGTGAAACTCTGAAGGTGAATTACAATCCTCAGAGCTGATACTTCAAATTCAGGAGAGAGCAAAAGCAAATTGTTTTTTTTTAAATGACCGAAAGGAATCATTTGCTCTCCAAAAGAGATTTCAAGGTCATGCATTTTAATTTTGTATATGTAACAGTAAGCTTACATTTTAAGAAAAAAATTACTCAGGTTACATCAGGTCCTCTCAGTTCATAGAAAAATGGCTCTTTTGTGGTTATTGTTATTGACAAATCAATTGTGTTACTTAGAGCATTACTCCTCACCGGCAGGGATATGACAACTTACTGCTGATTGTAAACTGCAGAAAGGGGCATTAAATGCACCCTGGTAAAGGAAGGCACCTCCAAAACATTTCATTTTTAGGTTAAAGGTCACTAACTTAAATAAATACACAAACCTGAGGAGAAATCAATGCATTCACATCTGACCTCACTGGTAAGCATCATTCCCACTGCAGTTCGAAGCATCCTTGCTTGCTATCCTCCCCACAAATGTTCAGCGTTTTGCAAACTGTAAACACGGCCATTATCAAACCCACAGCTCCTGAACTCTTCAGGTTTTTCATTGTCAAGGTGTAAAAAATCCACTTACCAATTAGTGGTGTTCACCTTCAGTAGTACAGCCCTTCCCTGGCCTACACTTTTAACTTCTTTACTCTTAAACATATGTAATGTAATGAAAGTGTGTGTGCTTAATACATGTACAAACACTGCATGAAATTAAAACAAAAAGCTTAATAATTATCTTTCTTAGTTAACAAAGC
Source organism: Dugong dugon (assembly GCA_030035585.1). Lineage (NCBI taxonomy): Eukaryota > Metazoa > Chordata > Mammalia > Sirenia > Dugongidae > Dugong > Dugong dugon. Next base: position 78,374,461 of record CM057471.1, read on the forward strand.
AATCAGTTTTTATAAATTGTGTATGTGATATATAGAAGTGTTTGCCTTTCTCTATTTTTTCAAGAAAACTGACAGTTAAACAATAAGAAGATCTCCCTGGAACATCTAGCTCAACTGGCCTAACGCAGTTTATAAAGAAAATGTTCTACATTCTACCTTGGTGAGTAGCGTCTGGGGTCTTAAAACCCTATGAGCAGCCATCTAGGATACTCCACTGGTCTCACCCCTTTGGGAGCAAGGGAGAATGAAGAAAACAAGATACAACGGAAAGGTTAGTCCAAAGGACTAACGGACCACAACTACCACAGCCTCCACCAGACTGAGTCCAGCACAACTAGATGGTGCCTGGCTACCACCACTGACTGCTCTGACAGGGATCACAACAGAGGGTCCTGACAGAGCTGGAGAAAAATGCAGAACAATATTCTAACTCACAGAAAAAAGACCAGACTTACTGGCCTGACAGAGACTGCAGAAACCCCAAGAATAGGGCCCCCAGACACTCTTTTAGCTCAGTAATGAAGTCACTCCCGAGGTTCACCATTCAGCCAAAGATTAGATGGCCCTCAAAAACAAAATGAGACTAATGGGGCACTACAGTCCAGGGGCAAGGACGAGAAGGCAGGAGGGGACAGGAAAGCTGGTAATAGGGAACCCAAGGCTGAGAAGGGACAGTATTGACATGTCATGGGGTTGTTAACCATTGTCATAAAACAATATGTGTACTGTTTAATAAGAAACTATTTGTTCTGTAAACCTTCACCTAAAGTACAATAAAAAAAAAAAAAGATCCCTCTGTATAGTGAGTGATCCCTGAAAAATGATTTCAACTCTTTTATATTTTTAATTTAAAGCGAAGACTAAATTAACATAGTATTAAAAGTCAAACAGTACTATAAGGCTATATGGCAAAAATTGAAATCCTTTCCCCCTACTCCTCCCCAGTCCATGGTCCCACTCCCAACTCTTTTAGTACTTTCTTCTGGTACTTACTTCCAAATTTGTAAATACCATGCTTATACTACCACACCTTGCTTTTTCAATTTTAGACATTATCTCTTGGTTCCCTACAATAAAAGATTAGGATTTATCTCTTACACTGCTCATTCCCTCATCCTCTCACTATTCTAATTGTTGGTTAATCAATATTTAGTGTTTACATTCTGAAGATTATACATATATTCTTCCCTGCTGAGCCACATGTGTATTATTACTACTTTTCTTTCCTGTATAACAATTGTTTCCAGTCAGATAATAACTGAGTTGTTTTTCTGCTTGCTTAGTTTTATATATACTGATCAATAATTTATGCCAAATTCTCCTCAATCTAAAACTCCTTTCAGTATAAACATATCAGGAAATCTCTCATTTTCACTCTTTCTGGAAACCTCCTAACCAGAGCCCTCCAAGCTATGGGCCACACTGGATAGGCTGCTGCCTTGGCCTTACACACAGCTATCATCCCGGGATCTCCCTTCCCCATCACTGGAGATTCCTCTGCCTCTCTCCTGGGTTGGATCTTGTTTCCTGGATCTTGCATCTTCTTTCTTGGTGTATGTCCCCAGTTTGGTGGAGCACATCCTCTAGTAGCTTCGTGAGAAAGGACGCATGGGAGGTAAGTCTTCTGGAACCTTGCATATTTGAAAACATCTGCCTTAGGCTGGGCTCTCAAGAGAAGCAAAACCAGTAAAGTGTATAAATATATACATAGAGAGAGATTTTTATAAGGAAACAGCTCACAAGACTGTAGAGGCTAGAACGTCCCAAGTCCATGGATCAGGGTAGAGGCCTCTCCCAAGTCATGGAGCCGCAGAAGCTGGCAAGCCCAAGATAGGCAGGTTGGAGAGCAGGGCTCTGCTCACAGGCTGTGAAAGATGACAAATTCCAAGACTGGCAGGCAAGACCACAAGGTTTCTCCTGATTCATGTAGCTGAAGGGGGTGGCAAACCCAAGATCGGCAGTCAGAGAGCAGGGCGCTGCTCACAGGCTGTGAAGATCGATGAATCCCAAGTTCAGCAAATAAGCTGACAGCTTAAGCCCCAAGAACCAGAGATCAGACGACAAGAGGTAGCCGCAGGATCCAGAGTGAGCAAAAAGCCAGGATGTCTGCTTATATTTAGATGCAGGGCACACCCCCAAGGAGACTCCCTTTCATGTGACTGGCTACTCACAGTATATTCAATCATGGGAGTGATCACATTAAAACAAGGAGAATCAGGGCCCAGACAAGCTGACACACAATCTTAACCATCACAACATCTTTATTCCACCTTTACACTTAATTGGAAATTAGACTGGGTATAGGCCTTCCAACTTCCAGTGTTCCTTCTGAGAAGTTCAACACCATTGTGATTCCTGATCACTTGTATCCTGTTTTCACTCCTCTGGAAGCTTATAGATCTTCTCTTTCTCCCTTCTGTTCTAAAATTTCTCTGGGTCTTTTTCATTATTCTAATACCAAGTGGAATCTTTTAATCTAGAAATTCTCACGTCCTATCATTGTAGAAAATAGTCTTTTACAATCTTCCCCTCCATTTTATCTATTTCTCTACATTTTCCGTTCTCTTGCCTTATTGTTCTACTTTCTCGAAGATTTCCTCAACTTTGTCTTCTAACCTTTCTACTGAAGTTTTCTTTTTTAATTTTTGCTGTCTATTTTTTTGTTTAGCTTTTTATTTCCTTTTTAAAAACTGGCAGCTTGTTCTAATTATCTCCCTTATCTTCTCCTACCTTTTAGAGGAATATTGATTGTAAGTGTTTTATAGTGTTCCCCTACACTGAGCACTGCCTTTATTTCCCCCAAAGTTCCATTTCCATTTGATTTTTTCAGGTCTTTCATATTAGGGAGGTTCCTAAAATGTGTGGTGATCCTTGGCTGTCCATTCATATTTAAGAGGGGGTCCTAATGGAAGATCTATGAGTAGAAATAACCCTCACCATGGAGTGATAAGGAGGAGACCCAAGTGTCATGCTGGAAAACCCCAAACATTCTTATCTTTAGGTATTTTCTCTTGGGCCTTTCAGTTCGCTCATAGAAGAATACACTAATTTCCTACTGGGAATTAGGGGCGGGGGTTGGGTGTCTACACCTGTCAACTGTCATTCTCAAGGGTCTTGTTGCTTAGTAGGTCCTGTTTTCAATAAGGCACCTGATTTCTCATTTTTGGCTGTGGCTACCGACCCATTTCAGGGCTTCTCTGGTGCACCCTTTCCTTACAGTATACCTTTCATCTTCTGTGGTGTTGGGGAGCAGGAGTAACCTGGCTGGATGGGCTGGAGAAGGGATGTATTCTAAGGCTTCCTGAGACAAACTTTCAAACAACCTTCCCCTTTTCAGCCACACCTCGGGAGGTCTACAGCACAAATCCACTTGGTTCTAATTGGTTATCCCCCTCCCCACAAGCACTGGGCAGAGTAGAGGAAATGGAAACCTAATCAGTGTATTAGCCAGGCTATGCTGTGGTAACAAGCCACTCTAAAATCTCCATGCTGTAAAACAATAAAGGTTCATTCTTCTCTCACAGTACACGTCCCACAGGGGTCAGCAGGGAGTTTGTCTCATTGTGGTCATTTGGGACTATGCTGAAGGAGGTGCCACCACCTTGTGACACTGCCATCATAACATAAGGCTTCACGGTTTGCTATGACAGAGGAAGGAAGCATGCTCTTCATTGCTCCTGCCTAGAAGTACCACATTCCACTTCTGCTTACATTTCATGTTGCTTCACGCCTGTTGCTATTGTTGTTACGTGCCGTAGAGTCGATTCCGACTCATAGCAACCCTATAGAACAGAGCAGAACTGCCCCATAAGGTTTCCAAGGAGTGGTTGGTGGTTTGGAATTGTCGACCTTTTGGTTAGCAGCTGTAGCTCTTAACCACTACACCACCGGGGCTCCACTTCATGCCTAACTTCTACAAAATGAGGAGATACAACTCTCCTTGTGCTTGAAAGAACTGGAAATACTGGAAATACGTCCACCACTTAGGTGTACCAAAATGTTTTTGCTCTCATCTGTGATTCTTTCTTCCCTCAGTTTCTTTGTGCTTGTGAGTTTACGTATGTTTGCTATTAACTGTGCTTTTACTGTATAGGAGGGAGCAGAGATAAAGCCCATTTCAAGCTGTACACCACCACCACGTGAAGCAGCCCAAACCCCCCCATTAAGGCAGTGTGCTTGCTATCACCAATCTCTCTGATTCTACTGGGATTTTGCTCTCTACTCAAAATGATTTTGTTGCCTAAAGAGAGTTCAGTAGGCTGTGGAACTTTTCAGGACTGGTGATTCATTATTAACATTTTTCAAGAAGCAGACTGGGAGGTAGTTTTCAAACATATAAAAGAGAAAGCGAAGGACTTGTAGTATTTTTTTCAAATTTTCAGAAAACAATTATTTTCACTCAGTGCTGAGTGCCTAGTATGTGCTCAATGAATTCTTGTGAATGGGCAGTATTATTCTCATTCTGCACAACTCATCAGCAAACAAACAGCCAGTATGCTCCAAGTGAAGAGAAAAACACTGTCAATGTTCTGAAGGAATTACAAAACTGTGCTAAGAGCAGATGTGTTATCGTTGTTGTTAGGTGCTGCGAATCGACGCTGACTCACAGCGATCCCATGTGAGAGGAGAACCGCCCCCTAGGGTTTTCTAGGCTGTAATCTTTATGGAAGCAGATCACCATGTCTTTCTCCTGTGGAGGTGCTGGGTGGGTTGGAACGACTAACCTTTCAGTTAGCAGCCAATCACTTAATTATTGTGCCACCAGGGTTCCTCATAACAGTTATTTCTAGCAAGGGATAATACAGGTGTTTTTTAAAAAAATTTTCTTCTTTTTGCTTCATTGTAGTTTCTGATCTTGTCATATTGAGAACACACTGCTGTTTTAAAAAATTGTGGTAAAATATGTATCACAAAAATTTGCCATTTCAACCACTCTTAAGTACACAATTGAGTGATGTTGATCACATTCACCATGCTTGGCACCACCGCCACTACCCATTTCCAAATGTTTTCCATCATCCCAAAGAGAAACCCGGAACAGTCTCCCGTAAGCAATAACTCCCCATTTCCTTTTCTCCTAACCACCGATAATCTTTTGCCTCTATGCATCTGCGTGTTCTAAATATTTCATATAAGTTGAATCACACAGTATTTGTCCTTTCAAGTCGGACTTACTTCACTTAGCATAATGTTTTTCATCCATGTTGTAGCATGTATCAGCCCTTCATTTCTCTTTACGGCTGAATAATATTCCAGTATACGTATATACCACACACTGTTCATCCATTCATCTGTTGATGGACATTTAGGTTGTTTCTACCTTTTGCCTACTGTGAATAATGCTGCAGTGAACATGGGTGTACAAGTATCTGTTCGAGTCTCTGTTTTCAATTCTTGTGGGTATATCTTAGGAGTGGAATTGCTGGGTCATGTAGTAATTCTATGTTTAATTTTTTGAGGAATCGTCAAACTGTTTTCCACAGCAGCTACACCATTTTACATTCTCACCAGCAAAGGATGAGAGAGAATACACTGCACTTTTGTAAGAAGAATGTCAGGGCCACCTCTCCAGGTCTATTTGCTGACCATAATCAGAGTGGGAATGTTAAATCCGTATCTGTGCTAATAAAAGACTAGGTTAAGTTTCAAATCCACAGCCCTTCTCTGGGGAAACTGCCCAGCTGATACATTTTTTTCCCTTTAAACCAGTGGTTCTTAATCTTGTACATGCTTAAGAACCTTAGGGAGATTTTACAAAAGACAAATACCAGATCACTAAGCCCCACCTCAGGCATTCTGATTTGGAAAGGAAGTGTAGGAAGCTGCATTTTTAACCAGTACCTCCAAGACATATTTTGAGAACACACTGCTTTTTAACAACACCTTTCCATTTTCAAGGGTGGCATAAACAGTTTGTGCTTATCAACTAACCAAAAAGTGGGTGGTTAGAATACACCTGCAGAACAAAGTCCTGGTGTTCTACTTCCATAAGATCACAGCATTGAAAACTCCACGGAGCGCGATTGTACTCTGACACACACAGGGTCTCCATGAGTCAGAATGTACTCAACGACGGCGGGTTTGGTTTTGGTTTGCCAGTGTCTACAATGACAGACATGGAATGAGCATTCAGTAAATATTTTTTAATGCTGAGGAAGAAATCAACAGAAAAACCATATATATATACACACACACATGTATGTGGGGGTGTGTGTATATATCTATATATATCTTTTTCCCCCCAAAATACCATCAAATGGGGTAGTAAATGAAGGCCTTTCCTATAAATATGGCACAACAGATGAAATACAATCCACAAATTCAAACAGCTTAAAAATGACTGGGGGAATACTTTAAAAACAGGATTTTGGTTTTGCTTTGTTTTAGCTGTTCATAGCCCAGTGAGCCCTACTCATCAATTTCTCAGCACCAAACTGAATTTCTGACACCACGGGTTTTTAAAGCGGCATTCAATATTCTATGATTCATTCTACGTTTTGAATGGGACATCATGTAAGAGGGTTAAGGTGTTTTCCTAGTTCAAATGAATAAAAGCAAGCCCTTGCCCTACTGTAGGGTGTGCTGTGGGTTTATTCAGCTGCAACAGCAGTGTAGTTAGTCAAACTGGTTAACCACACATGGTTAAGCCGGTCATTTCAAGGAGTGTGTGAGAAAGCTAAAGGAAGAGGCCAGCGCCTGGATCAAATGCTCGGGCAGCGTTTTCTCTCAGTTTTCCAAGTTCCTAAAAGGATGCAGAACCTGGCCCCTTGCCAGCTCCCTACTTTTGAAAACCTGTTCCATTTCCACCTCATTTGTAAAATGCGTGCTGCAATCCCTCCTAGTGGGAAGAACCTGGAGACAGCTGGAGGTCAAGGAGAATTCTACATACATAAGCGCACCTGTTTTTTTTTCTTTGTTTTAACCATCTGAATTTGAAGCCTGGAAAAACAGGAGAGACACAGGGCATCTCTGACTGACTCAATGCTGCCCCCTTGCTGTGGAGGATGCCACTTCCTTCCCTACTGGTTTCCAACCTTGCCTTAGAGGTGGGAGCAATTTAATCAGCTAACAGCAAATGCTGACTGTTACTGAAAGAGGAGGTGAATGATACGTCTCTGACCTGCGCAGCCCTTTACATATAAGTAAAATGAACACCCAGCTTACAATAACGGTTTCTCACTCCAAAAGATACCCTGAGACACAGCCTGGTGAAATTATAAAATGCAGAATTAAATAAAATCGAATTTAACCTTGTGACTGTTCTTCTACTCCGAGCTCCAATTTTAAATGAATTGCTTAAAAATTATTCAAGAGAATAGAAAAGTGAGAGCTAGAGCAGAAATAGAATCTTTACAGCAAGGTAGCTGGGGCAAAGGTTAGTTGTCTTGATTTATTTTGAACAGATTGTGACACTCGATTTCTCAGGTATTTCAGAAATGGAAGATAAAATGTCGAGAGGGGCAGCAGCAGCTTTCGGCAGCTCTTCACAGTAAAGCACACTTTGGTTTACACTGAGAGCCTGTCTTTTGTGAAGAGGAAAGGATGTACCACCAGAACTGGAAACCAAGTACTTACTGAAACCCACAAGGAGGCACAAAAACAAACAAAAATCACCAAACATCACTGCTGTTAAGTTGATTCAGACTCATAGTGACCCTATAGGACAGAGTAGAACCGCCCCATGGGGTTTCCAAGGAGCGCCTGGTGGATTCGAACTGGTGACCTTTGGTTAGCAGCCAAACTCTTAACCATTGTACCACCAGGATTTCTAAGGAGGCACAGGGTGGGTGGAAAAACTGTAGAAACCCCTGGGAGGAAAGGGCCCAGAAAGATTTCCTCCAAAGAGGCCACAGTGCCCATCCCAAATCTTTAAGGGAATGGTTTAAGGCAGTGGTTCTCAAACTGTGGTCCTGGGACCAGCAGCATCAGTAGCACCTAAAAACTTATTAGTGACCATGCTGAACAGGAGCCCTGTGATCCTGGAAAACAGTGAAGGTTAAGGAATATCTCACCCTTGTGTGTTCCAGGAAATGGCTAACTGCAAAGAACTACCCTTCCCCATATGACTTAGATAAGACTCATGGATGCTCCCCTTGTTTACCTATGACAAGGCCACACAAAAAACCAAACCAGATCTGTTGCCATCTAGTTGATTCTGACTCATGGCGACCAATGTATTACAGAGTAGAAGTGAGCTCCATAGGGTTTTCTTAGCTGTAATCTTTACAGCAGATCACCAGGCTTTTCTTCTGCAGTGCCACTGGGTGGGTTCAAAACACCAATCTTTCAGTTAGTCGCCAAGAGCAAACCATTTGTGCCAACCACAGACCCTCCAAATTCCCATTCTTTGCCTTATTATCTGAACTGCTGGTCAGTGGAAACCAACTGCTTGTTAACCAAACTTTAGTTAACTTCTCTCCTTCTCCCAAGTCCCTAAAGTCTGGCCAGTATATGATCCTCTCTTAACAGCCCCTCCTGAGAATAGCTGGCCTCAGGGTAGAACATTCTCTGATTTACTTATCTATCTATTCAAGCTACCCTTTCATCCCCCATCCTCATTATCAGGTTCTTTCTAGCCCTGTCTGTTTCTGTTGTGGGCCATCAGTCGATTCAGACTCACAGCCACCCTACGTGACAGAGTAGAACTGCCTCATAGGGTTTCCCAGGCTGTAATCTTTATGGGAGCAGACTGCCAGGTCTTTTCTCCTGTGGGGAAGCTGGTTGATTTGAGCCGCCAACCCTTTGCTTAGCAGCCGAGCACTTAACCACTGCACCTGTTTTTGTAAAGATTACAGCCTTGGAAATGCTATGGGACAGTTCTACTCTGTCCTATAGGGCTGCTAGGAGTCGGAATCTACTCAACAGCAATGAGTTTGGTTTTAAACAAGGGTAAGGAGCTCTGATGGCGTGATGGTTAAAACAATGGGCTGCTAACAGAAATGTTGGCAGTTGGAACCCGCCAGCTGCTCTGTGGGAGAAAAGATCTGGCGATCTGCTCCTGTAAACATTACAGCTTGGAAAACTCTGTGCGGCAGTTCTATTCTTTCCCATAGGGTCAGTATGAGTGATAATCAGTGGGAGGGAGCACAACAACATAAAAGAAAATTCATTTTTGCTTAATCCTTGAGAGGCTTGCAGATTTTATGGTCAGAGCGTTCTCCCTATTGCAATAGACTCCCTTCCCCCTACAGCAAAAGTCCTACTCCCCCTCTGCCAGAACCCTTTCCAATAAAGCCTCTCCTTCCTAAGTTTCGATTTGTTCATATTAGACATTAGAAATGCAAATTCTCCGGCCCCATCCCAGGCCTTCTAAATCAGAAACTCTGGGAGGGCGTCCAGGAATCTGTTTTTTAAGCCCTCCAGGTACAGTTTGAGCATTACTGATTTAGGGCAAGATGAGTGCACCTAGCACTTAACGCTCCCCCCAACCCCTTGTATTTCACTTGCGGCAATTCATGTGCAAGCTGTTTCTGAGGCTTACCATGGAAATATTCCTAGCGTCCCCACAGACCATTTATCCCATAAAGTCAGTTCCCAATGACAAACAAGGCCACATAGCACACGTCTCCCCTCCCAGCTGCGAGTGGAGCTAAGCAAGCACGAAACGCACATACTTACATCCCCATCTAACGGCCTCTGGTCGTCACAGTCCCTGGTGGGGCTAATGTCCTGACGCATGACCCAGATGGGCTCTTTGGGCTCGTCGGGAGTGTAAGGCGAACGGATGGTCCTGGTTTTCACCTCCTCGATGGCCTCCTTGATGTCCTTGATGGCCAGCGAGATGGCATCCCTCTTCTCCTTGCTGTACCGCTGCACCACCTCGCCGCTGCCTGCAGGGCCCACCGCCCGCGGCGCCTGCAACCCAGGGCTGTCGGGGCGGCCCCCGCCCGGGGTAGGGGCGCGCTCCAGGTCCTGCTCGGCCTCGGGCATGTCCTCGGCCGCCTTATCGAGGCTCTGCGAGCTCATGCTCTGCTTGACCTCGGCCACGATCTGGTCTATGTCCTCCTCCTGCTCGTAGCTGTCCATGCGCGGGTAGGGCGCAAACTCGGCCTCCTTCTCCGGGCTGTCGGACTCTCCGTCAGAGCGCTCGTCGTAGTGGTGCAGCCGCGCACCCAGGGCCTCCTGGCGGTACGCTGCCGCCTCATCGCGTTCCTGCTCGTACAGCCGCAGGCCGTCGCGTGTGTCCAGCTCGGGCGCGTCCCCAATCTCCTCGTACACGTGCTCCTGAAGGCCCCCGTAGTCGGCGTAGGGCTCGGCGTAGGGCTCGTCTTCGCCGCGGTGGAAGAGCCGATGCGTGTAGACGTAGCCCGAGTAGGCCGCGTTCATGGCCTCCTCGTGCTCCAGCGAGTGGAAGTGCAGGTGGTTGGGCAGCGTACGGCGGTGCGTGGCTTCGGCGTGCTCGGCCTCCGCCTGCTCCGTGTACTCCTCGGCCTCGGGCCGGTACTGCACGGCGTATGCGCTCTCGTCCTCGGGGTCCTGCGCGGGGTCCTGCGCGTGCTCCGCGTCGTAGCCGTCGCGGGCCGCGGCGATCACGTCGCCCTCGGCGGTGTCTGTGTGGTTGTGGAAGCCGCTCTCGGTGCTGGCCGAGCGCTCCAGGCACTCGCTGCGCTCCTCCTCCTCTTGCTGCCCGAGTTGGGCGCGGAGGTCCTCAACGGTGCGCCCGCGCGGGTGGCCACTCTCATGGTGGTGGTGGTGCTGCTGTTCCTCCTCCACCTCGGGGTGCTCCAGGTCGGCCTCCACCGACTCGTTCACCTCCCCACTTGCAGCCTCGTCGGTCACCTCCACCTCCGCGGACCCCTCCGAGTGGTTCATGGTGGGCGTCAGGGACCGCTGGGAGAGAGGCTGAGCCGGCTCACTGCACGCTCATTTTGCTCCACGGGGCTAGAAAAGTAAGAAAGGGAGAGGGGCTATTAGGTGGTTCAAATTGTAGTTATGAGCTGAGTACCAAGATAACCACAAAAATAGCTGCTTATTGATCCTTTCTGGATCTGGGTCAGTTAATAAATTACTGAAAATTTAAGCTAAGTGTGACGGCGCATAGTTCATTTTCTTCATAGCACTCACCATAATTTGTAATTACATACCCACTTATTTAACTGCTTATTGGCGTCTCCCTTCCCCCCTTTCAGACTGAGAACCTCATGAACATGCATGCCACTCAGGTTCCAATTCTGATGCATACGAATAAAGAGCATTACTAAAATGAATGGGCCAATTGACACATTTTCCATCTGCTAAACGATAAATCTAATTTAAACTGGAAACCTAAGTACTTTAGAAACAATTCTTTAAATAAATTTCCAGAAAAAAATACTCTTGAAATGTTTTGAAGCCATTGCTGTCAATACAAATAAGCAGCCATTCTGAGGGGCTGTCAATCAGTCGGTTTCTGTCCTGGTTCTATTACCTCCAGCAAGTGCCTTAATATTCTGGCTTTCCACGATTATGCTGGACTCATTTCCTACATGCAGGATGTGAACAGCTATTATACAGGAAAAAAAGCCTCTGTGGTCAAATACGTTTGGGAAATGCTGACTTGGAGTTGGCTTTTCACTGAATATTCAAGGATTGGGGGTGTGATAAAGGATGCAGGGTTTCCCAAACTTGTTTGACCAGGAAACACTTTTTTCCTAAAGGCCAGTGTTCTGTCAAATACACTTAAAGAAACATTGACTAATTTCTAATACTCACCACCTCCATACACCCTGGATCTAAAATTCTATGATTCTGTGAATTAGCATTTTATGAATTACCACCACCCATCTGTCAGTTTGTCGTACTGTGGTGGCTTTTCATGTTGCTGTGATGCTGGAAGCTATGTCACTAGTATTTCAAATGCCAGCATGATCACCCATGGTGGACAGGCTTCAGCGGAGCACCCAGACTAGAAAGAAAGGTCTGGTGATCTACTTCTGATGCCAATGAAAACCCTATAGATCACAACAAAACCCTATGAATCACAACAGAATGTTGTCTGATATAGTGCTGGAAGATGAGCCCTCTAGGTTGGAAAGCACTCACAATACACAGTGGCTGCAACCATGGACTTGACCATGCCAAGGATCATGAAGATGACAAGACTGAGCAAAGTTTCTTCTGTTGTACGTGGGGTCTCCATGAGTCAGAGCTGACTCAATGGCAACTAACAATAACATGAATCACCATTACAGCTGAAACTGAATATGGCTAATTTTAAAAAATATAGGTCATGCTTATTATTTCCAGGGAACTAGTAGCTAGGGAGATTTGGTCTCAAACTCTCTCATACTAATCACAAAATGGCTTTACAGCATAATCTGTGCACAGTATATGGAAAAAGAATATAAAGAACGACAATAAAAAATAGGTGAGATCCCTGTGATTTCAAGACACTTGTGGTAAATGGGCTCAACAATACACGTAAACTTTTCTCATTGTGTTCTTTGGAGAGCCCATCTTACAAATGGAAAAAGGGGAAGAAAAGTGTGCTCTTTAATGTAATAGCAGAAAGCTCCAAGAAGACCAGGGATGCGTGATTAACTAATATTGAGATGTGTTACGTTCCACTCAACTCCCCACCACAACCATAGCAATTTCCTTCAAGCACTATGATGGTCCCAGTAGTAAAGGAAGCCATTTTGGAGCTACCAGTCCACCTGCAAGCAGAAGTATCATGTCCCCCTCCCCCCCTTTTTTTTTGATGGATTCACCTCTTATTGACACTCATTAGAAGAAAACAGTCATGGTTTATCAGAGTTGAACAAGCCCCATTTGCTTCCCTACTTGACAAGAGTCCCAATTCATACAAGTTAGAGCCAGCTTCGCTTGAAAAAGTGTGGCCTCCTTTTCATTAACCCCTGAGAACAGTAACTGTGGACTAAGTATGAGAAAGTTTACCAGAAGCAAGTATGAGTCTCCTTTTAGACCTTAGTGGGTGGTTAATGTCTAAGCAGAAGAGACAAAAGTGTTGCTGTTGAGGGCCGGCTGGTTAAGTGACCTCCAGAGGATTATGGAAAGTACAAAACAAATACTCAATTCAAAACAATGCATGGACAAGAATCATCTACCTAAGATTATTGTATATACCCACTTGTTTTCTTTATAAGGACCCTCTGGAAAAGACAACAGATAAAAAATATATTAAAGGCACACTGGTTCCTTAATATACAAATCTAAGTCTGATGAACACAATGCAAGCATTCACAAAAAGGGATACCAGATACTTCCCTGGGTACCGTTACTCTGAGGTGTTTTCAGCTGTATGTGGTCAGTGTTAAAACCAGTGGCCACTGAGTCGATTCCGACTCATGGCGACCCCGTGTGCACCAGAGTAGAACTGTGCTCCATAGGGTTTTCGATGGCTGATTTTTCAGAAGTAGATCATCAGGCCTTTCTTCCAAGGTACCACTGGATGGACTCAAACCTCCAATCTTTCGGTTAGCTGCCCAGTACGGTAACCATCTGAACCACCCAGGAACTCCTGTGGTCAGTGTTAGGAACACAATAACAACAACCAAACAAAGCCCCTGAATGGCCAGCGAGTCATCATAACCATGTGCAGAAAGGGCGAAAACAATGTCTTCACTGAAAATGGCTCTTTCCCCTTTTACTTGATGAAAATCAATCGATACATGTATTAACAAGAAATTTCACCTTATTCTGGATGAAAACAGTATCTGGCCTGGGAGTGGTGCCCTCTCATAAAGTGCTTACTGATTCAAAGGAAGTAGGATTTCCATGCATGTACATATATTAAATGATGGTAAAGAAAGTTACAAGAAACCAGTTCTTTTGGGGGAAATGCTATTAAAATAATGTGGTTTTGGTGCAGTAGAGCTTTCTAGTCACTAAATACATTCTTTTATTCCCATTCCAAGCCTCAGGGGAACATTCATGCACAGAGTGTTTGTATTTCACTCACCACCATGGTTTAAATAAGATAATTTGGGTTATGGTATTGATGACATATTAATTAACCAATAACAGATATTGATTTGAGGGATTTTCTGAGGACAAAGGCAATTAGCAACTTTTAAGGAAGGAGCTGAAGTTGGTGGTCTGGTCATTCAGTAGCACACTGGAGACTGATCACTATACCCTGGAAGTTTGGGGGTGGTATTTGTAGAAAAGACTGAGGTTGTTTTTAAAGAATCCCCAGATAGTGTGGGAATATATACTGGCACAGCCATTCTGAAAAGCAGTTTGGCAAGATTAATTGCTACATAACCTTTTCCCCAGTGATTCTACTTATAGAAATCTAGAAAGAAAAACTCCGATGTGGAAAAAATATTTCTTCCAGTATTTTTTTAAAAAGCAAAAACTATAAACGCTAACTATTAAGAATGTATTAAATTCTAATAAGTACAGTGCTAAGCATGTTAGCATCCAATTGTGATCTAGGAGGATTTGGGGGGGATCGTCTTCTTGCTGGCAGTTCCACTCAGAGTTCCCACAGCACTCAAACTTACCTTGCCTCAGCTGAATGAGTCATATCTCCTCACCGTTCCTCTTGGCTCTGGATCCCAAACCTCCCCCCTTTCTGTATTTCTTATGTGGGTGAGTGGCACCACCAGCCACCCAGTCGCCCTAAACCTGGGAATCATCACTGACTTCTCTCTTTCCCTCAACCCTTCCCCAAAACTGATGACTGCGTCCACTCTCTTAAATAAGCCTGGCATCATCCTCACTGCCACTGTCCTTGCCACATCCATCTTCCCTAGACAATTGCTTCCCTGACTCTAAATTCCTCACCACCCCCCCAGTCCATCTTACCCACTGCCAACACGCTTATCTTTCCAAAGTACAAATCTGAATCCCAGAACGCTGCTGCTGATTGATTCCCTGCTGCTGGATAGCACAAATGCTTACCTAACTATAACTATATATACAATATAATTAGCATATAGCCCTAGTGGTGCAATGGTTAAGAGCTTGGCTGCTAACCGCAAGGTTGGCAGCTCGAACCCACCCAGTGGCTCTGTGGGAGAAAGACCTGGCAATCTGCTTTCGTAAAGACTACAGCCAAGAAAACCCTATAGGGTTGTTCTATTCTGTCACATGGGGTCATTATGAGTCTGAATTGACTCCATGGCACCCAAGAGTCCCTGAGTGGCGCAAACGGTTAAGTGCTTGACTACTAGCCAAAAGGATGGCAGTTCAAATCCACCCAGAGGTGCCTTGGAAGATAGGCCTAGCAACCTGCTTCCAAAAGGCCACAGCCTTGAAAACCCCAGGGAGCTATTCCAGCAGTACACATGGGGTTGCCATGAGTAGGAACTGACTCGACAGCAAATAGCAGCAACAACAACATATACTATATAATCACTATTAAGCATTTCTCATATATCTCACTAGCCTGTGGAGAGAGTATGGTTATTATACGGCAAATAACAGCAACAACAACATATGCTATATAATCACTATTAAGCATTTCTCATATAACTCACTAGCCTGTGGAGAGAGTATGGTTATTATATGGCAAATAACAACAACAACAACAAATACTATATAATCACTATTAAGCATTTCTCATATAACTCACTAGCCCGTGGAGAGGGTATGGTTATTATACGGCAAATAGCAGCAACAACAACATATACTATATAATCACTATTAAGCATTTTTCATATAACTCACTAGCCTGTGGAGAGGGTATGGTTATTATCAACCCTTTTACAAACAAGGAAACGGAGGCACAGAAGAGTTAGGTTATTGCCTGCACATGGTCACACACATGGTAAGTGGTGATGGCCCTGGTGTTTGTTTCCTGCTCTCTAGCTCTAGGGTCTGGGTTCTTGGGCCCTGTTCATGGCAAACATGTGTCTCCACACTTCACCGTGTACCCTGTGTTCTAACACCCCAAACTCTTGTACTGCCCCTAACTACCTTTCCTTTTCTAAGAATACTTTTCACCTACAACCTTTCTTAGGTGACTCTTCCTTGTCTTCCTCAGATTAAGTTTGTACTTAATGAATGTCTGTTACATGCCAACCTCCAGGCAGTGTTCTAGGCACTGGAACAGAACAGCGACCAAGCTAGACAGGGCTTCCCAGCCCTGGAAGCCCTCACTCGTGTGTGTGTGTGTGTGTGAGAGAGAGAGAGAGAGAGAGAGAGAGAGAGAGAGAGTGTGTGTGTGTGTGTGTGTGTGTGTGTGTGTGGTGGCGGGGGAGGGGGGGAACACACAAAAATTATGTAAATAAAAAACATGATAATTTCAGATTGTGAAAAGTTTTAAGAAGAAACTAAAACAGGGTGATAACATAGAGGAGTTCATGGGTGGTACAGATGGTTAACACGTGCTCGGCTGCTAACCAAAAGGTTGGTTGAGTCCACCAGAGGTGCCTCAGAAGAAAGGCCTGGCGATCTACTTCTGAAAATCAGCCATTGAAAACCCTATGGAGTACAGTTCTTCTCTGACACACATGGGTCCCCATGAGTTGGGGTTGACTCAACAGCAATTTTTTTTTTTAATGACACAGAAAGTGACTGAGGAGAGGGTGTTATGTACAGAGTAGCAGAGGAAGCAATATTTGAGCTGAGGCCTGAATGGTTAAAAATAGAGGCAGCCGTGTAAAGATCTGAGGTGAGAAAGGATTTGCTGTGTTCAGGGACAGCAATGACGTACTAGAGTGAAAAAGGAACAGTGTGGTGGGAGATGAGGGCCGGACAGGGCCTGGTCACCATGGCAAAAAGTTTAGAATGATGTCACTGGAAGGTTTGTAAGGCAGGAGTGTAACAAAGCCTGATTGGTTAACCTCCCTTAGTCCCCACTGTACTTTGTCTATCACTTTGGTTATAGCACCTTTCAGTCTGAGTAACAATTCGTTGTAGATAATGACGTCCTTGGGAGAAAATGTTTTGTTGTTTATCTTTGGTTCTCCAGTACCAAGTACAGAGGCTACACAGTAGTTACTCAAGAAAATTTTTAATGATTAAAAAAGAAAAACAATCTTTATTCCCCAACCCCAACCCCAATATACGGAGCCTTGTAGACATTGGCACAATCAGTCTTTGGAGAAGAACTCATTTCTTCTCTTCATCTTGAATTTCTACTGCCCTCATCCACCCATGTAACCTCCTCTACCTTCTTCTGAGGCTTTAAGTCCCCAAAGATGTCTAGTGATCTCACATTTTCCTACATTTGAGTGTGCTGATCCAACTGGCATTTAATGGACATGAACCAGGTGCTGTACTAGGCAATGGGGATGCAAATGTTTCTAAACCATGGTCCCAGCATTCAAGGGCAGACAGCTTCAATAATTACAATACCTGGTGATAAGTGCAAAACAGAAATAGGTTCAAGGAACAAAAGGGGCCTAGAGTTAGAACAACAACTGCATTACCTTTGCAAATCATTTAAGTGCTACTGTGTTATGGATTCTGGATTTCATGAGCTTATAAGCATCCTGGCAGAGGAATGCCATCATCCAAGCAATGCCCTGGATTATAGCCCATGTGCCTCTAGAGGCTGAGGTGGTAGGCACAGAGGATGAAGGAGCAATGGGTTGAAGAATTTCGCTGCCCCTGTACAAAAGATTTTGATGACCTGGAAGACACCAGTGAGACGGTCCTCTCCTAAGGAGCACCCACACAATGTGAGGAAGGGGTGGTGTGGCATACTGGCTGCAGGAGTGTGGGCCTCTAGGTTACCAGCAGTGAAGTGCAGTGGGCTTTCCTGCCCCCAGTCCTGGAATGTTCCACAGCCCACTGGAAACAGTAAGCAGTGGGAGGGAAATCTACCGTGGTGCAACATTTAGAAATAGAACATTTCACCGTTCAGCAGTTGAATCAAACTATCTCAATGTGAGCTGAGGCTCATGTTGGTTTGGGACTAATAGAAAGGGAAGCTGTAAATTACTTCGGTTGATTTTTCCTTAAGTAGTTCTTGATTAGAATTTCCAATAGACTGTCCCTTTTAACACATTCAGAAGCAGTTTTAGAAGAAAGGTCTAACTGAAGACAAATGTAATGTAAAAAAGAACAAAAGGCGTCGTACCAGGGTATTAACACAGAAGGGTATACGTGTCTGCACATTTGTCCCCACCCGTAGGAGTGGGGTTTGCAGTATGCAGGTGTATCGAAAAACCACGGCTTCAAACCTGTTTGTTCCCATTCGAACACTTGCTGAGAATTTGAATTTCCACCCCAGATATACTGAATCAGAATCTACATTTTAACAAGATCCCCAGGTGATTCTTATGTATAATTTCCTGGGAACTTGCTGGAAACACAAATTCAAAGCCCTCCCCTGCCACACACACAAAAAAAACCATACACACACGTGACTGGAGGTGAGAGGAGAAGTGAAAGGTGGAAGCAAACAGAAAAGAATAGAAGAAAAAAGACTGTATTAACCATCCTCTGCCAAAAAAAAAACAAAAACAAAAACTAGAACAAACAATATGATTCCATTTATATAACAGTTGTTATACTTCTGTGTATATTTAAGAAGTATAATTACCTTGCATGGACTTGCTCAGTGTTGCTTGTCTCCCCCTGCTGGAGTTGGAAGTAAAATCCTATTTCTTGGGACTGCACGTTGGACTAATCTACCTGCACTCATACTGCTCCCATCTGCATGACCCCCACCACCAAGCCACTGGAGGGGCTGCCTGTGACCCTGAGACTGTGGTGATGCATTAATTTCCATAGCAACAAACAGTGGTAGTTGCCAAATAGGACTATACCCTGGATGCAGTATTCACAAAAAAACTCTGCATAGATCAGGAGATTAATGGTTATCGTTTAAAAAAAGAACTCTCCAGATAAAATGAAAGAGAGACAGAGTAAGAATACCCAGCTATCTCCCTTACCCTATATAAATATTTTCCTTCCACAGGTTAAATCAATTACGAAACATCGACTAGGGAATCCACAGGACATCAAATTGTTGTTGTTGCTAAGTTGCTAACCATAGAATTGGTTCTGACCCATAGCCACCCCATGTACAACAGAATGAAATACTACCCGGTCCTGCACCATCCTCATGGTTGTTGTTATGTTTGAGCCCATTGTTGCAGCCACTGTGTCAATCCATCTCCTTGAGGGTCTTCCTCTTTTTCGAGGACTCTCTACTTTACTTCAGGGACTGGTCCCTCCTGATAACATGTCCAAAGTAAGCGAGACAGAGTCTTGCCATCCTCACTTCTAAGGAGCATTCTGGCTGTACTTCTTCCAAGAAAGATCTGTTCATTCTTTTGGCAGTCCACGGTATATTCACTATTCTTTGCGAACACCATAATTCAAAGGCACCAATTCTTCTTCTCTTCCTTATTCATTGAACAACTTTTGTATGCATATGAAGTGACTGAAAATACAATGGTTTGGGTCAGGCACACCTTAGTCCTCAAAGTGACATCTTTGCTTTTTAACACTTTAAAGAGGTCTTTTGCAGCAGATTTGCCCAATGCAATACATCGTTTGATTTCTTGACTGCTGCTTCCATAGGCGTTGATTGTGGATCCAAGTAAAATGAAATCCTTGATAACTTCAATATTTTCTCCGTTGATCATGATGTTGCTTATTAGTTCAGTTGTGAGGATTTTTGTTTCCTTTATGTTGAGGTGTAATCCTTACTGAAGTCCGTAGTCTTTGAGCTTCATCAGTAAGTGTTTCAAGTCCTCTTCACTTTCAGCAAGCCAGGTTGTATCATCTGCATATCACAGGTTGTTAATGAGTCTTCCTCCCACCCTGATGCTGCGTTCTTCGTCACAGAGTCTGGCTGTTTGGATTATTTGCTCAGCATACAGACTGAATAAGTATGGTGAAAGGATACAACCCTGACACACACCTTTCCTGACTTTAAACCACTCAGTATCCTTTTGTTCTGTTCTAATGACTGCCTCTTGGTCTCTGTACAGGTCCTGCATGAGCACAATTAACTGTTCCGGAATTTCCATTCTTCACAATGTTATCCATAATTTGTTATGATCCATACAGTTGAATGCCTTTGCATAGTCAATAACACACAAGACATCAAGAACTTCACTCAAATCATCGGCTCTTTTAAACAACATCTATCTACAAGAGTAACATATAAAAGACAGAAAAAAATTTTAAAAAGACCAGAGTTCATTAATCCTTAATTGACTTTGATTCATTTGGAAATTAAATTTAGTGATTCCAAGAGCCAAGAAGGGCTTACAACCATGCTTCTCCTTCCTGCAATCATTTCTATTTTAAACAGGCTCACATAGTCAGAAAAACTCTCCTGACACAGAACTTCTGGCCTCAGCAAAGCATTGTTTTAAGTGTTTCACGATAACCTTGTGCCTGAAGTTGTGAAGCATGGTTTAGAAGGCTGTATTGGTAGATGATTTCAAAGTGAGCTGAATACCTGAACCCAAGGAGTGTTGCTGAATGGCCAGATGTCAACTTTGAGGGTGGGGCTTTATGCCTGGATCTCAGCACTGTGTCTAGCTTAAATGAAGACACTACATGGACCAAACATCTTCAGTTTCCCCGTGTAGATCCACTCTGCACCCTCCCCCACTTTGCTCTGTGCCCTGCGAGGCTGGCCCCTTTGGCCTGCACCATTAGCTGTCTGGTCCTCTGGCTTCTGTTTGCATTTGGCCCATGGGGGAACTCTGGTGGGATATCAGCGAATGGGCGGAGACTGAGGTCAGGGCATTCACTCTCCCAGTTCCTTCCCTGCAAGATCACTGTCTGAAGGTCACAGCCCCTGTCCGGTGGCCTTCACAGGATGGCTCCCTCCCCTTACCTTCAGGACTATGGGTGGTAAAAAGCAAAAAATAAAAAAAAATAAATAAATGTTAACAGAAATGACTTTGGCACATAGTGCATTTATTAATATTGCCCCTTGTAAATAAGAGTATGTAGGGGTGGAATAAGGAGCCCTGGTGGCACAGTTAAGTGCTCAGCTGCCAACCTAAAGGTCAGTGGTTTGAACCCACTAGCCATTCCTCGGGAGAAAAGACTTGGCGATCTGCTTCCATGAAGACTATAGCCTAGGAAACCCTATGGGGCAGTTCTGCTCTGTCCTATAATAGGGAGGTTAGGAGTGGGAACTGACTCGATGGCACACAATAACAACAACAACAACAAGGGGTGGAAAACAAGCATTTAAGCTACTTTTAGTCCTTGTTGAAATAAGGCTGAGTGTAAAGAAATCCACCACATAATCACAAACTGTCCATGTATCTGTAGGCCAATATATGTGGTGTTTCACATACAACAGTCCCAGTGGGAATTATCATCTCCATTGCCCCATTGACTATGAGGCAGAGGTTCAGACAGCTCAAGTCACTTATCAAAGGTCACACAGAGCTGGAAGGGTTGGGTTTGGGTCTGTCTGGCTCTTGCTGTTCATGTTCTTCCCCTTACATTACACTGAGCCCATAAAGTGATGCAACTGATTTTTTTAAATAAACATCTAAATCGATGTAATCCCTTTTAGAATAGTCACCTTGGCAGGCTCCAAACGTCTTGGCCATTCCTCTGTTGGAACTGCTTTCAGAGTTAATTTCTAGGTTTTGAAGATACCAGCAAATAGTTTTCAGCACTCTATAGTCATATTTAGTTACGTTTTATTTTTTATCTCAAAGAGTAACTTTCAGACTTATCATTCACCTTATTTACAAGATTTGGGTATGAGTGGCATTTGATGTTTTCCAAATATTATATCTACCCCTAAAGGGCAAAGATATGTGACAGGCAAGATAATTCAAAAGACTCTGGTTTAAGCTCTGAAGTCAGTTCCAAAAGAGGGCTTTAAAAATTGTTTTGGTCAATGGCTGTGCCTTCAACATAAGCCTTTATCTTCAGAGTGCCTGCTTTGAAGGGGGACAGAGCCATCTGGATGAATATATTTTTATATGATTACTACAAAACCAGGCTCATTACTTTCACTTCACCTTGAAATCTATATGACTGTGGCTAACACTAAGCAAGGAGGAAAATTAATCTGTGAACTTGGCTTAATTCAGTAGTGCCAACCAAAAAGCTCTGATCACATCCAAGCTTTGATTAAGGAGAAAATTCTGAATTCATGCAGACTTCCTTATTGTCTAGCTCTTTAACAATCAAACCTTTCCTTGATCATTCTGATTCTAATAAAATATGTGAAATAAACTTAAGGGTTTTTTTTTCTTCTTTTGTGTTATAATCCCTCCTTTTTTATTCCTCTACACAACACCCCTGGGTGGTACAAACGGTTTGGGCTTGGCTGCTAACCGAAAGGTTGGTGGTTTAAACCCACCCAGTGGCACTGCAGAAGAAAGGCCTGGCAATCTGCTTCCACGTTGTGACGTGCAGTTGAGTCAATTCCAACTCATAGTGACCCTACAGGACAGAGTAGAACTGCCCCATAGGGTTTCCTAGGCTGTAATCTTTATAGGAGCAGATCTCCAGGTCTCTTCTCCCACAGAGTGGCTGGTGGGTTCAAACCACCAACCTTTCGGTTAGCAGCCGAGCGCTTAACCATTGCACCACCAGGGCTCTTCCGTTAAGATTCCAAACCAAACCCACTGCTGTCCAGTCGATTCTGACCCATAATGATCCTACAGGACAGAGTTGAACTTTGCCCCATAGGGTTGCCAAGGCTGTAAATTTTTTTTTCTAATTGTACCTTAGGTAAAAGTTTACAGCTCAAGTTAATTTCTCATATAAAAATTTATACGCATATTGATATGTGACCCTACTTGCAATCCTTATAATGTGACAGCACACTCCCCCTTTCCACCTTGTGTTTCTCATGTCCACTCAGCCAGCTCTTATCACTTTCTACCTTCTCATTCTGCCTCCGGACAGGAGCTGTCCATTTAGTCTCGTGTATCTACTTGAACTAAGAAGCACACTCTTCATAAGTATTATTTTTATGTTTTATAGTCCAGTCTAATCTTTGTCTGAAGAGTTGGCTTCGGGAATGGTTTTAGTTCTGGGCTGACAGAGAGTCTGGGGGCCATGTCTTCTGGGGTCCCTCTAGTCTCAGTCAGACCATTAAGTCTGGTCTTTTTACATGAATTTGAGTTCTGCACCACACTTTTCTCCTGCTCTGTCAGGGACTCTGATGTGTTCCCTGTCAGAGCAGTCATTGGTGGTAGCCAGGCACCATCTAATTCTTCTGGTCTCAGGCTGATGGAGTCTCTCATTTATGTGGGCCTTTCATATCTTGGGCTAACATTTTTCTTATGTCTTTGATGTTCTTTGTTCTCCTTTACTCTAGGTGGTTGGGACCAACTGATGCATCTTAGATGGCCGCTCACTACCTCTTAAGATCCCAGATGCCACTCACCAAAGTGGGATGCAGAATATTTTCTTAGTAAACTTTGTTATGCCAATTGACCTAGATGTGCCCTGAAACCATGGTCCCCAGACCTCTACCCCTGCTACTCTGTCTCTTGAAGTGCTTGTTTGTTTTCAGAAAACTTCTTAGCTTTTGATTTAGTCCAGTTGTGCTGACTTCCCCTTTATTGTCCTTCCCATCACCTAAGATACCAAGGCTGTAAATCTTTACAGAAACAGACTGCCACATCTTTCTCTTGCAGAACGGCTGTTTTGAACTACCGACCTTTCGTTTAGCAGATGAGCACTTTAACCACTGTGCCACCAGGGCTCCTTGTGTTAAGATTATAGCCAACAAAGCCCTACGGAGCAGGTCTACCCTGTGACATATGGGGTCACCATGAGTAGGAATCGACTTGATGGCAGTGGGTTGGATTTTGGCTTTGGTTTTACACAACGTTCTTTTCTCACCCCCACTGCATTTATTAAGTCTGCTGGTACACAGCACTCATTTCAGTGGTATTAAATCACCAGTTAAAACCAATCCTGGGCCCTTTTTCCAGTATTCCTGTCATTTATACAGCAATTCATGTTTGCAGCACTACACTGTTAAGGATAAGAAGTCACTAAAATCAGTTCAGTTATGTTAGTGTTCAGAGGCTCCTTATTTCATATTGCAAACCAAGGAGGAAACGGGAATATCAGGCAGAGACCAAAGTGAACAGTAATTCATTAAAATGTAGTATTTCCTTTGAGATCACATCACCTCAAATTTACTCCTATTGTTACTTTTACAAATTATTTGGCTCATTAGAAAGTCAGTTAACTTGCTCCTTTCTATTCCCTCAAGTTTTCCATAGCTTCCTCTAGCATTTTCCTTCCCCCAATTCATACCAGAATGTCATCCACAATCCTAATTACAAAGCTTTAAACTCAATTATTGTTTCCAAGCTTTTTTTAATTCACAAGTCAGGAGAGCAGTACAGGATATGATGGTAACAATCCTCAAAGTTTTTTTTCAGTTATGTCTCAAATCTGAAATGCAAGGGCCATACTGGATAATTAAAAACAGCTGCATCAGGAAGGTTTGCTCCCTGACAATTCAGCTTCCCAACTCCCAAAGAACAAAATCCATTAAGCAACCATTAGGTAGCAACTTTGGAGATGACTTGAATTTGAATTTGATGAGCCAGAAATCCCATATTGATTCAAAGCCTCCCAAGACAATCAACTCTCTTAATTCAGTCATGTTAGCAGAAAGTTAACAGGGAAAGAAGCATAATGTGGAGGAAGAAGAAAACTATTTTCTCTGAGAAATGATTCAAGAATAAGCCGGAAATCTGTAAGAGTTCATTGGGCATGTTGATTAGAATACAAAGAGGTAGGGTATCTGCAGATACATAGAACACTAACATAACTGAACTGATTTTAGTGACTTCTTATCCTTAACGGTAAACTAATTTCATTTAGGCCCCAAATATAGACCACTGAAATCCAATATAAACCTGGTTTTCTAGGACCAAGAGTTTTGGTAGTCACCTCAAGGGGAGACATGAGGTTCTTCAAAGAAAATTCTTTTTAATTTGCTTTATTCAAAAATAGTGTAGATTTTACTGAAGATTTCATAGGGAAGACTCAGGCATGAGATTACATCGCACATCACACAGCATTACCCTCCAAATAACTGACACTAATTCCAGGAGACCCAAAATGTCACTGTGGCTCACCAGTCAGAGTTGGGACATATGGAAGTCAGGTTATTAATGGAGTCTTGGCTCATGTCTGTCTCATAGTAGGTCCAGTGGGTCCCCGAATCCATCTTGTACTGATTTTCCCAGTTCCACAATGCATAATTGGAAAAGATACACTCAGCAACTGGCAGAACCCCCACAATGGATCCCTGACAAATAGAATAAGGGCTGTTATGGTAGGAAAAGCTAAGTGGAAGCTGTTAGAACCAAAAGGAATACTGCATTCCTGGAGGGATTGCAGAGATTACTGTCACCGTCAAGGACTTGAGGGATGCAGGGGTGATGATTCCCACCACATCCCTATTCAACTTGCCTATCTGGCCTGTGCAAAAAACAGATGGATCTTGGAGAATGACAATAGATTATCGAAAACTTAACCAGGTGGTGACTCCAATTGCAGCTGCTGTTCCAGATGTAGTTTCATTGCTTGAGCAAATTCATACATTGCCTGGTATCTGGTATGCAGCTATTGATCTGGCTAATGCCTTTTTCTCCATAGCTGTTTCAGAGGACCATAAGAGGCAGTTTGCCTTCAGTTTTCAAGGCCAGCAATATACCTTCATTTGCCTATCTCAGGGCTACATCAATTCTCCAGCACTACGTCATAATTTAGTCCGCAGGGACCTGGATCACCTTTCCCTTCCACAAGACGACACACTGGTCCATTACACTGATGACATTATGCTGATTGGACCCAGTAAGGAAGAAGCGTCAAAGACTCTGGACTTATTGGTAAAACATTTGTGTGCTAGAGGTGGGAAATTAACCCCACAAACATTCAGGCACCTTCCACCTCAGTGAAATTTCTAGGGGTCCAGTGGCGTGGGGCATGTTGAGATATTTGTTCTAAAGTGAAGGATAAGTTATTCCATCTGGCTGCTCCCACAACTAAAAAGGAAGCACAATGCCTAGTGGGCCTCTGGATTTTGGAGGCAACATATTCCTCATCTGGGTGTGCCACTCCGGCCTATTTATCAAGTGACTCAAAAAGCTGCTAGTTTTGAGTGGGGCCCAGAACAAGAAAAGGCTCTGCAACAGGTTCAGGCTGCTATGCAAGCCACTCTGCCACTTGCACCATATGATCCAGCTGATGCAATGGTGCCTGAAGTGTCAGTGGCAGATAGAGATGCTGTTTGGAGTCTTTGGCAGACCCCTATTGGTGAATCACAGTGCAGACCCTTAGGGTTTTGGAGCAAAGCCCTGCCAGCCTCTGCAGATAAGTACTCTCCTTTTGAGAAACAACTTTTGGCTTATTACTGGGCCTTAGCAGAGACTGAACGTTTAACCATGCGACACCAAGTCACCACATGGCCTGAGCTGCCCATCATGAACTGGGTGTTGTCTGACCCACAGTCATAAAGTTGGACATGCACAGCAGCACTCTGTCATTAAATGGAAGTGGTATATATGAGATTGGGCCTGAGCAGGACCTGAAGGCACAAGTAAGTTGCATGAGGAAGTGGCCCAAATGTCCATAGCCTCCACTCCTGTCACACTACCTTCCATCTCCCAGTTTGCACCCATGGCCTCATGGGGAGTTCCTTATAATCAGTTGACTGAGGAAGAGAAAACTCATGCCTGGTTTAGATGGTTCTGTGCAATATGCAGGTACCACTCAAAAGTGGACAGCGGTAGCACTACAGTCCCTTTCTGGGACCTCCCTGATGGACAGTGGTGAAGGGAAATCCTCTCAATGGGCAGAAAGTCAAGCAGTGCACTTGGTTGTTCACTTTGCTTGGAAGGAGAAATGGCAAGATGTGCGACCGTATACTGATTCATTGGCTGTGGCCAATGGTTTGGCAGGATGGGCAGGGATATAGAAGGAACATGATTGGAAAATTGGAGACAAGGATTTATGGGGAAGAGGTATGTGGACAGACCTCTCTGAATGGGTCAAAGAAGTGAAGATATTTGTGTCTCATGTGAATGCTCACCAAAGGGTGACCTCAGCAGAGGATGATTTTAACAATCAAGTGGATAGGATGACGCATTCTATGGCAACCATTCATCCTTTTTCCCCAGCTACTCCTGTCATTGCTCAATGGGCTCATGAATAAAGTGGCCATGGTGGCAGGGATGGAGGTTATGCATGGGCCCAGCAACATGGACTTCCACTCACCAAGGCTGACTTGGCTACAGCCACTGCTGAGTGCCCAATCTGCCAGTAGCAGAGACCAATACTGAATCTCCGATATGGCACCATCCCTCTAGGCAATCAGCCAGCAACCTGGTGGCAACTTGATTACACTGGACCACTTCCATCACAGAAAGGGCAGTGTTTTGTCCTTACGGGAATAGACACTTACTCTGGATATGGATTTGCCTTCCCTGCATGAAATGCTTCTACCAAAACTACCATCTGTGGACTTACAGAATGCCTTATCCACTGTCATGGTATCCCACACAGCATTGCCTGAGATCAAGGGACTCACCTCACAGCAAATGAAGTGCAGCAGTGGGCCCACGCTCATGGAATTCACTGGACTTACCATGTTCCCCATCATCCTGAAGCAGCTGGCTTGACAGAACTATGAAATGACCTCCTGAAGACACAATTATGTCACCAGCTAGGTGGCAATACCTTGCAGGGTTGGGGCAATGTTCTCCCGGAGGCTGTATATGCTCTAAATCAGCGTCCAATATATGGTGCTGTTCTCCCATAGCCAGGATTTATGGGTCCAGGAATCAAGGGGTGGAAACGGGAGTGGCACCACTCACTATTACCCCTAGTGACCCAGTGACAAGATTTTTGCTTCCTGTTTCCACAACCTTATGCTCTGTAGGTCTAGAGGTCTTAGCTCCAAAGGGAGGAATGCTCCCACCTGGAGACACATCACTGATTGCATTGAACTGGAAGTTAAGAATGCTACCTGGCCACTCTGGGCTCCTTATGCCTCTGGATCAACAGGCAAGGAAGGGAGTTACCATACTGGCTGGTGTGACTGATCCTGATTACCAAGAGGAAATTAGATTGATATTACATAACAGAGGTAAAAAAGAGTATGTCTGGAATGCAGGAGATCCCTTAGTATGTCTCCTAGTACTACCATGTGTGTGATTAAAGTCAATGGAAATACAGCAACCTAATTCTGACATAATGACCCAGACACTTCAGGAATGAAGGTTTGGGTCACCCCTCTAGGCAAAGAACCATGACCAGCTGAAGTGCTTGCTGAGGGCAAAGGGAATATGAAATGGGTGCTGGAATACCAGTTAGGGTCACATGACCAGTTGCAGAAACAAGGACTGTAATTGTTATGAGTATTTCTGCTTTGTATGTGTGCATCAAATATTTTTGTTTTCTTCACACTTATAAAATATAAGATGTAAACGGGGCTAGTGCATTTTCGGTCGTACACATTAGTTGTATCATGTTAGGTGCAAGTATGACTTTATAATTGTTTTTATTCAGAGACTATATATGGTTTAAGGAGATGTGTACATGCACCAAGTTGACAAGGGTGGACTGTGATGGTTAAGATTGTGTGTCAACTTGGCTGGGCCATGATTCTCAGTGTTTATATGTGATAATTTCCATGATAGGATCTGCTGTGAGTAGCCAATCAGTTGAAAAGGAGTTTCCTTGTGGGTGTGGCTTGCATTTAATTATAAGCAGACATTCTAGCTTTTTGCTAGCTCTGGATCCTGTGGCTGCCTCCTGTTCATCTGACCTCCGGCTCTTGGGACTTGAGTTATCAGCTTATCTGCCATTCTTGGTATTTGTTGATCTTCACAGACTGTGAGCAAGAGCCCTGCTGTCTGACCTGCCAATCTTGGCTTCACCAGCCCCTGCAGCTACGTGAATCGGGATACGCCTCTATCCTAATCTGCAGACTTGGGAGTTCCAGCCTCTACAATTGCATGAGCCGTTTCTTTGATATAAACCTCTCTCTATATATATATTTATATGCTTTACTGGTTTTGCTTCTCTAGAGAACCCAGCCTAAGACACTATGATTATCCTCATTTTACAAAGGAGGAAAGTTAATCATATATATATTAAAGTTAAGCAATTTGCCCTTGGCTGCTCAGCTGGTAAGTAGAGGAACCAGGATGTGAACCCTGGCAGTCTGATTCTAGAGCTTGTGCCCTTAACCACTATGCTACAGACTGAAAATGGAAAGCACAAGAGGAGCTGCCTTGTCAACATGGCTGAAAACATCCTTTCTTTTCTCTCTATCAGAGAAAGGGGGGGATCTGAGGCATTTTATCCTGCCATTTATTGTAACTCAAAGATACCCACTTTATTTTGCAATCAAGGAGGCAGTAAGAAAATGAGAAAACAAGACCTAAAAAAAATTAAAGAATAAAAAAGGAAAAGGGGGAGGATGCAAAGGAAGGTACAAATGACTAGAAGAAAGAAAGAAAAGGTAGAAGTGGAGCAAGAGTAAAATACATTGTACCTTCACTAATAAAGGTGTGTGTGATAATAATGGAGAATAAGAAGACAAAAATAAAAAATGTACATGTCCATTATTTAAAATATGCATACAAGGCTCTGCATTTTAACAAAACCACTCCTCACTGAAGCTTAACTTGCAGGTGGGTTGGCTACAACTCTGACACTGTTGTAACTGACTCCAATCACTATTCCAATTCTAAGACCCTGAGGAGTCCAGGTGTAGGGGAAAGGAAGCTGACTGACCCTGGTAGTCTGTTCCTAGCCACCTGGCACAAAGTCTGCCCCGCAATGTGTGTGTGTGCATAACTGCTATTTCCAGAGCCTCCTCCCAGGCCAGTCCCCACACTGCAGGATTCTGGCTCACAAAGTGTCGGCTCATCCATTGGTAGCGCTCCACTTACATCTGCCACTGTGACTTCCCAGCTCACTGCAACTACGCCTCATTATTTCAGCTTGTACTTCGGTGAGTTGTTGAGTTGTTCTGCTTACCCACCTCCCAGGAGCCTGCTTCAGCTTGCCGTACTGAGACTGTTGGACCTTGTTCATGTTATTCACATTGATGCATGTTCAACTTATCCATACCTAAATCATATCTCTGAGCAGGCAAGCTGTTTTCAGCACTTGATTTGCGATCATTAATTCTTACAACCTTTCAGGGGTCAATAAAAAAATGGGTCAATAAAGGGCAATTTGAAAGTATCCATCAAAATGACCGCTCTGGTTTAATATCCAGAAAATATAAAGAATTTCTACAGCTCAACAACAAAAAGACAAACAACTCAATTAACAAATGAGCAAAGGACTTGAGTAGAGATTTCTCCAAAGAAGATATATAAATAGTTAGTGAGCACATAAAAGGATGCTCGACATCATTAGTCATTAGCAAAAAGCAAGTCAAAACTACAATGAGATATCACTTCACACTCACTAGGATGGCAATTAACAGAAAAATGGAAACGAACAAGTGTTGGTGAAAATGTGAAGATATTAGAACCCTCGTGCATTGTTGGTGGGAATGTAAAATGGTGCAGCTGCTGTGGAAAATAGTGTGGTGGTTCCTCAAAAAGTAAAACAAGGAACTTACATAAACAAACAAAAAAAACCCAAACCCACTGCCATCGAGTTGACTCCAACTCACAGCAACCCTACAGGATAGAGTAGAACTGCCCCATAGGGTTCCCAAGGAGCAGCTGGTAGATTCAAACTTGCCAACCTTTTGGTTAGCAGCTGAGCTCTTTAACAACTACACTACCAGAACTTCCATATGACCTAGCAGTTCCACTCCTAGGTATATATTCCAAAGACTTGAAAGCAGACAAGCAAACAGATACTCGTACACCAATATTCATTGCAGCATTATTTACAATAGCCAAAAGGTAGAAACTACCCAAATGTCCATCAACAGATGAATGGATAAACAAGATGTGGTACATACATAAAATGGAATACTACTTAGCCATAAAGAGAAATGAAGTTCTGATACATGCGATGGTATGGATGGAGCTTGACAATATGATGCTGAACGAGATAAGTCAGACACAGAAGGACAAATATTGAAAGATCTCATTTACATGAAATATATAGAATAGGCAAATACACGGAGACCAAAGTTTACTAGTGATTACCAGGGCCTAGGAGGAGGGAGGAATGGGGAGTTATTGCTTAAAGGGCACTGAGTTTCTGTTTGGGATGATGAAAACCTTTTGGACATAGACAGTGGTGATGGTTGTACAACATGTAATTAATGTCACTGAACTGTACACTTAAAAAGGCTAATAAATACATGTAAAATGTTGAAATGGCAAATGTTTTGTTATATATGTGTTCTGGTGGCACAGTGGTTAAGAGCTCGGCTGCTAACCAAAAGTCAGCAGTTAGAATCCACCAGTCGCGTTTCTTGGAAACCCTATGGGGCAGTTCTACCATGTCCTATAAGGTGGCTATGAGTCGGAATCAACTTGGTGGCAATGAGTTTGGTTTTGGTTTACCACAATAAAAAAATTAAGAAACAGCGAATGTTTTCTTATGTGTATTTTACCACAATAAATTAAATAAAAAAAAAAAACAGTGCTTACACAGTGAGAAATGATTGGGGAAAAAAATGATCACTCTGCGGAATTTGCCCTACATATACTCACACACAAGGTGTGAAGTAAGTTCAGTACAAGGCTATTTTAATTGCTAAAGCTTAGTCTGTGTTCACAAAAAACTGGAAACATCTAAAATGTTCATTGATAGGAGATTGACTAAATTATGGTACGTCCATGGGAAAAAATTCTATAAAACACAAGGAGGACAGTCTTTATGTACAGATACAGAAAGAACTCTTTGACACATTAAATAAAAAAGCACGGTCAGAATAGTGTGTAACAAATATTGCCTTATGTGTTGAAAAGAAAGGAAAAGAATATATATGTATAGGAATCTCTGAAATGACAAAGAAGAAACTAATACTCATGGTTACCTCTTTGTGGGGGTGGAATCCTGAGGGGAGGGTGGGAAATGGCAACTGGGCAGAAGGGGGATGGGGCAAGGGGGGAGGTGAAGGAAAGGTGGAACGGAGGTGGAGGGGGCGATGGGTAGAAGGAAAGCTTTTTACCATATGTCTTTGTGAACCTGTTGATGTGTGAACCATGTGACTATACTACCTATTCAAAAATCTAACTACATAATGAAAATAACAACCTGTTCTACCTATCTTATGGGATGGTGAATGCTTTATAAACTTTATAAAGTGCCTGAGAAATTTATCATCCTCTCCTGCTGAGGGATGCTTTGAGGTAGGGTCGATGAGCTGAAAACCGTTCTATTCTGTTGCTGATGGACATTTCTGCCCACGTGTCTGGCTTCTTGTGGCCATGCTAGTACTCAACTTCTGCTTTCTTTCATCCTCACTATTCAAGAATGATACTGTTGACAGATTGCGGGGGTGGGAGTGGTCAAAAGGGCTTTAAGAGTTGCTGTACTTAATGTGGGAACATGTACTTCAGGCTGTGGTCATTCAAGCCTGCACTCCAGAAACTCAATATTATCAGTTCATGGATAGATATAATTAAGGTAACAAAAATTTAGAACTAACAGGGATGGTAAAGCCCAATGAGTCTCTTATTATACAGATACGGAAACCAAGGAGTGGAGAGGTTACATGATTTATTAAAGTCATACATGTGTTAATGGAGCTAGCACTTAGACAGCATGTCTCTCAGTGTCTTTTTACACTGACTTCCACTGTTCTACCATAACTCCAATTTATTCATTTGCAAAGAAGACATGCTATACAGTTACAGGAGACATATTCAGTAAATGAAAGGTAACAACTACCGAAAGGATGCTTGATTAGATGAAATCAGAGCAAGGGAAAGGAATTAAAAATATCCAAACAAATCAAAGCACATCTGATTGACACACTATTTTTTCTACCCACAGAATACTTGACTTTCTAGTGGCCAGAATTCACATGCCCCTTCTGGAAGAGGGCAAGGGGTACAGGCCATTTTTACATGCATATTCGGATACAGAAGGTCCCTAAGTAGTGCAAACAGTTTGCGCTCCAACTGCTAACCTAAAGGATGGCAGTTTGAATCCACCCAGCAGTTCTGCAGAAGATAGTCCTGGCAATCTGCTTCCATCAAGATTATAGCCAAGAAAAATCCTTTGGAGCAGTTCTACTCTGTAACATATGAGGTTGCCATGAGTCTGAATCTACTACTCCATGGCAATTGACAACAACAACATTTGGACACAGAGTGTAGCAGAAATGGTTAGCTGCTTACCAAACAGTCAAGGCCACTCTCCATAATGTAGAGCTTTCACCAGGAATTACATTTACAAGTCCCCCTTATGTCTAGGTGGGGCCATAACTAGCTTTCACCAAAGGAATGTGAGTGGAAGTGATGGCGTCATTTCTGAGCCAAGTCATTTAAGAAGTGGGTTTGTCAACAAAAAGCAAACAACCCAATTAAAAAATGGGCAACGGATATGAACAGGTACTTCACCAAAGAAGACAGTCAGGTGGCTAACAGATACACGAGGAAATGCTCACGATCATTAGCCATTAGAGAAATGCAAATCAAAACTACAATGAGATACCATCTCACCCCAACAAGGCTAGCATTGTCCAAAAAACACAAAATGATGAATGTTGGAGAAGCTGTGGGGAGACTGGAACACTTATACACTGCTGGTGGGAATGAAAAATGGTACATCTCTTTGGAAATCGATTTGGTGCTTCCTTAAAAAGCTAGAAATAGAAGCACCATACAATCCAGCAATCCCATTCCTTGGAATATATCTTAGAGAAATAAGAGCCGTCACGCAAATAGAGACATGCACACCCATGTTCGTTGCAGCACTTTTCACAATAGCAAAAAGATGGAAGCAACCTAGGTGCCCATCAACGAACAAATGGATAAACAAATTATGGTATATTTACACAATGGAATACTATGCAACGATAAAGAACAACGATGAATCTGCAAAACATCTCATAACATGGATGCACCTGGAAGGCATTATGCTCAGTGAAATTAGTCAGTTGCATAAGGACAAATATTGTATAAGACCACTATTATAAGAACTCAAGAAAAGGTTTAAATACAGAAGAAAACATTCTTTGATGGTTATGAGGGTGGGGAGGGAGGGAGAGGGGAATTCATTAACTAGATAGTAGACAAAAATTATCTCAGGTGAAGGGAAGGACAACACACAATACAGGGGAAGTCAGCACAACTGGACTAAACCAAAAGCTAAGAAGTTTCCTGTACACAACCAAACACTTCAAGGGACAGGGTAGCAGGTGCGGAGGTCTGGGGACCATGGTTTCAGGAGACATCTAGGTCAATTGGCGCAACAAAGTTGATTAAGAAAATGTTCTGCATCCCACTTTGGTGAGTGGCGTCTGAGGTCTTAAAAGCTAGCAAGCGGCCATCTAAGATGCATCAATTGGTCCCAACCCACCTGGAGCAAAGGAGAATGAAGAACACCAAAGACACAAGGAAAATATTAGCTCAAGAGACAAAAAGGGCCACATAAACCAGAGACTCCATCAGCCTGAGACCAGAAGAACTAGATGGTGCCTGGCTACCACCAATGACAGCCCTGACAGGGAACACAACAGACAGTCCCTGACAGAGCAGGATAAAAGTACGGTACAGAACTCAAATTCACATAAAAATACCAGACTTAATGGTCTGACTGAGACTAGAGGAACCCCAGAAGACATGGCCCTCGGACTCTCTGTTAATCCAGAACTAAAACCATTCCTGAAGCCAACACTTCAGACAAAGATTAGACTGGACTATAAGACATAAAATGACACTCATGAAGAGTGTGCTTCTTAGTTGAATCAGATACGTGAGACCAAATGGGCAGCTCCTGTCCGGAGGTGAGATGAGAAGGCAGAAAGGGATAGGAGTTAGTTGAATGGACACGGGAAATCCGGATAGAAAAGAGGAGTGTGCTGTCACAGTACAGGGACAGCTACTAAGGTCACATAACAATGTGTGTATAAATTTTTGTATGAGAAACTAACTTGAACTGTAAACCTTTCACTTAAAATTCACTTAAAAATTATCTTTCTATGAGTAAAATAAATTAACAAATTTAAATGGAAAAAAAAAAAAAAAAAAAGAAGTGGGTTTGCCTTTTCCATGCTCTTTCCCCACCCAGTGATTAATGAGATCTAGGTGGTATCAGAATCACAAGAAGGATGTGGCCTGGATGCCTGACTCAACCACAGGGAGGTAAATTACCTACTGAACAGAAGAAACCTACATTGGACTGCCACTCTTAGGAAATTAACTTTGAACATGTTAAGCCAATAAAATTTTGGGGTTTGTTTATGTTATTCTAATCAATCAAGGCACAAGGGCATGTGGAAGAATTTCTATCTGTCCACACGTAGCCATGGATATATTTTCTTTTTTTCTTCTTGGGGAGGGGAAAGCAGAAAATAATAAACATTCCTTTCTTCTTTTCCCAAGTTCTGAACCAGGGAAGAAATGAAGGAGTTAGGCGAATGACGATTTAAAAATATGACCTGAAAGGCAGGATTCAATGATGCACATTTGCAGCTAAACTGTCTTCCTAATACTTCACTCCTGCATTAGAGAGATGGGCCCCCCTAGTCACTCGGGCATTGGCCAACCACAGGCTTCCCTCAGGGGCACAGAGCCCACCTACTGGATGGTCAGGAGCACATCAGAATGCTTGCTCGTGGCAGGCAGGTGGAGCTGGGAAGGAGGACCCAGACGGAACCAATCCAGCACACTCAGCTTCTTTCCTCAAATTCACAAACACTCCTCTGCTGGAGAGGAGGGAGTAGGGGCCAGGAGTGTTATTCCATCATGAATCATAACACAGGGAAATGGAGTTCCCCTTACAGATAGTATCAATATCGTTACTTCCTGACAATCTAATAGGCGATGTTTTAATTTGAATGTCTGTGACAACTAATAAAGTGGCCTTTTTTTCACAGACTTATTGGCCATTGCATTTCCTTTCCTGTGAACTGTCCATTATTCTATTGAGTTGTCTTTTCCTTGCCCATTTGTGGGAAGCTTTTTCATATTAGGGATATTAACTTTTTGTCTATTACACTGTTAAAAATATTCTCTCCCAGTCTATCATTTGTCTTTGGATCAGCTTTTTAGTTTCTTTTTCCACAGAGAAATTTAAGGATTTTATTTAATACTGCCACTCACCAAAGATGAGGACAGCTTTGTTTTGATAAAACACAACAGAATCTTTGCAACTCCAGGTTTATTGAAAGTACTGTAAAAAGGCCTCAGCTTTTTTCACTAAGGCAGTAAAAAAAGATGCTATGATTATTTTTACCTATTCTCTTTGAAATTGTTGACAAGGATAACATCATTAATATCTACTAGCAGCTTTCAGTATGCGTTACACCTCAACCTAAAGAAAACAAAAATCCTCACAACTGGACCAATAAGCAACATCATGATAAACGGAGAAAAAACTGAAGTTGTCAGGATTTCATTTTTCTTGGATCCACAATCAACGTCCACGGAAGCAACAGTCAAGAAATCAAATGACATATTGCACTGGGCAAATCTGCTGCAAAAGTCTTCTTTAAAGTGTTAAAAAGCAAAGCTATCACTTTGAGGACTAAGGTGCACCTGACCCAAGCCATAATATTTTCAATCCCCTCATATGCATGATAAAGGTGGACAGTGAATAGGGAAGACCAAAGAAGAATTGATGCCTTTAAAATTATGGTTTTGGCAAAGAATACTGAATGTACCATGGACTGCCAAAAGAACGAACAAGTCTGTCTTGGAAGAAATAGAACCAGAGTTCCCTTCGCAAGGGAGGATGGCGAGACTTCATCTAACATACTTTGGACATGTTACCAGGAGGGACCAGTCCCTGGAGAAGGCCATCATGCTTGGTAAAGTAGCAGGTCAGTGAAGGAGAGGAAGAGCCTCCATGAGACGGATTGACACAGTGGCTGCAACAATGGGCTCAAACATAGCAACGACTGTGAGAATTGCACAGGACCAGGCAGTGTTTCATTCTGTTGTACATAGGGTCGCTATGAGTTGGAACCAACTCAACGGCACCTAACAACAGCAACAACAGTAGCTCACCAGCTATCCATATGTCATCTGGCCATGTATATGGGCCGAAAATTACAAAATCAATTTAAACAGCTTGGGAGGTGAATGAGGTTACTTAGAACTGATTTTAATCTACTGCATTAATTGCACCTGAAGTGCCTGCACACATTTCTCCCAATTTAAAATTCTAATTAGAGTTTGACATCTTTAAAACACCTTGGTGATATACCCAGGAGGTGGCGGAACAACAATCTATGCTGATTTTCCCTTCCTCGTCTATAGGTGAAAGGATTTTCTGGAATCTCACATCCATGAAAGGCAAGGCTAGAAACTAGCTTAGAGCTTTCCTGGTACAGCCTCTCCATTTTTGAAACAGATGAGGAGAACTAAAACGGCTTCTTCCACCTCTCTCTAGGAGCCACTCCTAGCTTCCTTTCCTTGCTGAGTCTGGGTCAGAGGTCTGTGTTACTTGTCTCTGTAGCCCTGGCTTCTAGCACTGTGCCTGGCACACAGCAGGACCTCAAAGAAGTTTGCTGAATAACGAGTTGTTCAAGGTCACATAGCCAGTTGTGTCAAAGCTGCATTGACAGGACTCCCTCCCTGCTGTAAACTGCCCCATATGCTTCAGAGAGAACCATGATGGGTATGGGGTTTCTTTTTGGCGTGATGGAAGTGTTTTTGAACTAGATAGATGTGGTGGTTGCACAACACTGTGAATGTACTAAATGCCACTGAATTGTTCACTTTAAAATGGTTCATTTTATGTTATGTGAATTTCACCTCCTTAAAAAATATATAATATGTAATGTATCATATATGTATATGTATTTGTGTGTATACACACACACACACACACACACACAGAGACAGACAGAGAGAGAGAGAGAGAGAGAATGAATAACTAGTAGGTGCTCAGGCCTTTGCCTTTGGAGTAAGAAAGATCTGAGTTAGAATCCTAGCTCTGCCACTTATAGAATGTGTTCCCATGAGCAAGGCTATTAACCCTTCTGAGCCTGTTTCTTGGTTTCTCCTTTCTCTTCCTCTATTCTAAGCCCATTCCAGTCAGTCTCTAGTCCCTACCACTCCACTGAATTAGCTTGTGTTTGGGTCACCACTGAAGTCCCTATTCCAAAATCTGGCAGTCAGTTCTCAGACCTCATTTTACTGTACTGGTCAGCAGCATTTGACACAGCTGATGCCCACACCCTTTTTCTTGAAGGACTCTTCTGGCATCTAGGACACCCCTTTCTCCTGATTCTCCTCCCTGGCTGCCCCCTCCTCCCTGGCTGCCCCCTCCTCCCTGGATGCTCCCTCCTCCCTGGCTGCCCCCTCCTCCCTGGATGTTCCCTCCTCCGTGGCTGCTCCCTCCTCCCTCCTCCCTGGATGCTCCCTCCTCCGTGGCTGCTCCCTCCTCCCTCCTCCCTGGATGCTCCCTTCTCCCTGGCTGCCCCCTCCTCCCTGGATGCTCCCTCCTCCCTGGATGCTCCCTTCTCCCTGGCTGCCCCTTCCTCCCTGGATGCTCCCTCCTCCCTGGATGCTCCCTTCTCCCTGGCTGCCCCCTCCTCCCTGGCTGCCCCTTCCTCCCTGGATGCTCCCTCCTCCCTGGCTGCTCCCTTCTCCCTGGCTGCCCCCTCCTCCCTGGCTGCCCCCTCCTCCCTGGATGCTCCCTTCTCCCTGGCTGCCCCCTCCTCCCTGGCTGCCCCTTCCTCCCTGGATGCTCCCTCCTCCCTGGATGCTCCCTCCTCCCTGGCTGCTCCCTTCTCCCTGGCTGCCCCCTCCTCCCTGGATGCCCCCTCCTCCCTGGATGCTCCCTCCTCCCTGGATGCTCCCTTCTCCCTGGCTGCCCCCTCTTCCCTGGATGCTCCCTCCTCCCTGGATGCTCCCTCCTCCCTGGCTTCTCCCTCCTCCCTGGATGCTCCCTCCTCCCTGGCTGCCCCCTCCTCCCTGGATGTTCCCTCCTCCGTGGCTGCTCCCTCCTCCCTCCTCCCTGGATGCTCCCTTCTCCCTGGCTGCCCCCTCCTCCCTGGATGCTCCCTCCTCCCTGGATGCTCCCTCCTCCCTGGCTGCCCCTTCCTCCCTGGCTGCCCCCTCCTCCCTGGCTGCCCCTTCCTCCCTGGCTGCCCCCTCCTCCCTGGATGTTCCCTCCTCCGTGGCTGCTCCCTCCTCCCTCCTCCCTGGATGCTCCCTCCTCCCTGGCTGTCCCCTCCTCTCTGGATGCTCCCTCTTCCCTGGATGTACCCTCCTCCCTGGCTGTTCCTGGCTGAACCCGTTTGCTGGCTCCCCTTTATCCACCAGGCCTCTCAACACTGGAGGACCTTGGACCTCTTCTCTTCACCATCCACACTATCCCCTCCAGGTAATTCCATCCAGGTTCATGGCTTATATATGACCTATATGATGACAATTCTCAAATTTATATTTCTACCTCAGACCACTCCCCTGAATCCTCTAGACACCATCTGCCTCCTTGAAGCCTCACCATGGACAGCTGACAGACACCTCAAAATTATCATGTGTAAAAACAAACTTCTGATTTCTTCTTCTAAGCTTGCTTCTTCCAGTTGCTCAGGCAAAACTTTGGCATCATCCTCCCTATACCCAATCTGTTAGCAAAAACTGTCATTTCTACCTTCACAATGGATCCAGAATCCAACCACTTCTTACTCCCTCCACTGCAATCATCCCCATCTCTTACCTGGACCATCTCAACAGCTTCCTAATTGGATTCCAGGTTTCCACAATCCTGTCAAAATGTAAGCTAGGCCATGTATCTCCTCCAATGATTTTCCATCTCACTCTAAGTGAAAGCCCGGATCCTCATAATGACCTGCAAGGCATTGCATGAGTTGGTCCCCACTGCCCTCTGCCCTCCACACCTAGCCTCTCCCCTGCTCAGCTTGCATCTGCCACACTGGCCTC
This sequence comes from Dugong dugon, assembly GCA_030035585.1. Classification (NCBI taxonomy): domain Eukaryota; kingdom Metazoa; phylum Chordata; class Mammalia; order Sirenia; family Dugongidae; genus Dugong; species Dugong dugon. Next base: position 78,414,330 of record CM057471.1, read on the forward strand.
CTTGCTGTTCCCTTAACATGCCAATCTGCTCCTACTTAAGGCCTTGGTACATGCTGTTCCCTTTGCCTAGAATGATCTTCCCCCAAATAAGCTGCATGGCTCACTCCTTTTCTTCATGTCCCTGCTCAAATGTTACCTACTAAGAGAAGCTCTCCCTGACAACCCATCTAAAACAGCAGTTCCTCTGTCTGCTTACCTGACTTTGTTTTTCTTCATAGCACTTATCAACCCCCACAGAAAACTCAAAAGCCAAACCTGTTGCTGTTGAGTTGATTCCCACTCATAGCGACTTATAGGACAGAGTAGAACTGCCCCATAAGGTTTCCACGGAGCAGCTAATGGATTTGAACTGCTGACCTTTTGGTTAGCAGCTGAGCTCTTAACCACTGCGCCACCAGGGCTCCTATCACCCAAAGTATTATATATATGCTAATTTTTTGTCTCCCTCTCCCACCACTGTTCTGTCCCCATTGTCTTAAATAGTGTGTGATACTTAACAAGTGTTCAAGAAATGTTGTTGAGTGAATGAATGAACAAGAAAGGTTGGCGGTTCAAATCCACCCAGCAGCTCTACCGGAGAAAGGCCTAGTGATCTGCTTTCATAAATACTACAGCAAAGAAAACCCTATGGGGCAGTTCTACTCTGTCACATGGTGTTGCCATTAGTGGGAATCAACTTGACAGCATCCAACAACAACCAGTTAATATATGTAAAGCATTTAAGAGAGCATTAGATATATTGTGAGTTATTCAATAAATGGATATTTGTATTAGTAATAAAAACCTATAAAAAAAGAAAAGTTTGATAGCATAGGCTGCCAACAGAAAAGGTACATACACTATTGGAAAGCAATTTATTTCCCCTTGAATTATTAAGACATGCTAATTTTTATTTTATGTTCAGCTTCAATTCGGAGTATGTTGCTTGAGACTAAGGTGACTATATTTCCCTGTTTCCCTGGGACAGTCCTAGTTTATACCTTTTTTTAAAAAAAAAATTTATTTTCATAAAAATAATTTTATATTTGACAATAATTTTAAAATGTAACTATTTTTATATTCCTATTCTATATATTTCCACCAATATAATAAACCAATGAATACACACCCTTCAAAATTATATCATTTTAAATATTTTTAGTGTTTCTTTTTATTCTCAAAAACATCCAAATTTGGATGATAAATTAAATGGTCACCCTATTTAAGATAGATAATCTCTTCTAAATATCAGTCTTACACCCTAGTGTTTCTGTAACTATCTTTCTTTGAACCTTATCGGGATGAGCCACAAATAGCATCCATCTTCTGAGGACTGCTAGGGACGGAGGACTAGTGAACCGGCTCCCGTTTTCCTTGCAGGGGTGTCAGCACAATGAGGTTAAGAGGCTTCTGCGGCCCCAGCCAGCTACAGAGCTGGAGTGCAATCAAAATCTTGGCAAACCCCATTAACTTGCACGCTCTCTAGACCAGAATCTTCCTGTATTGTCCAATTAGTTAGGGTTCCTTAATTTCTAAGAACAGCACCTGATGGATTTAAACCAGCACTGTCCTAGTCCTGGGAGGGGCTGCCACTGCTAATTGAAGGGAGGCCCTACTCATCCCCCTGAGCCTAGGCTTTGGCTGCTTCCACTCACACCTGCGCTGTGATTCCTCACTAGGCTTTCCTTCTGCACACCCTGCATTGTGCCTAGGGTTCTGATTGCTGTGTTGGCTCCCCACTCACAGGCAGAGGAAAGAAGTCTGGAAACCATTAGAAAACGGAGAGTTAGGAGGCTGAGAAAGTGTACGACTTTGTACCCTGCTGCCTCTCCAGATTGCCCCTGGCAACCACTCTTCAATGTGCTACCAACCAAGTATACACGCTCCAGGCTGGAAAGGTCATGCCAAGCAAAAGCACTTAAATAATATTTCCCGTGTTCCAGGAACTGTTCTGTGTACTTGTTGTTAGCTGCCTTCAAGTTGGCCTCCTGACTCATGGGGACCCCGTGTATAACAGGATCAGATCGTTTTGTGATCTATAGGGTTTTCACTGGCTGATTTTCTAAAGTAGATTGCCAGGCCTTTCTTCCTAGTCTGTCTTAGTCTGGAAGCTCCACTGAAACCTGTTTAGCATCATAGCAACATGTAAGCCTCCACTAACAGACAGGTGGTGGCTGTGCATGAGGTGCACTGGTCGGGAATCAAACCCAGGTCTCCTGCATGGAAGGTGAGAATCCTACCACTGAACCACCACTGCCCTCGCTATGTATTTAACAAATATTACGTAATCCTCATAACAACCGTATAAAGTAGTTATTATCCATCTTCAATTTAAAAAAGAAGAAACCAAGGAACAATTAACTTGAGTAACTTTCCCAGGCCACAAAAAGGTGGGGCTAGGATTTGAATCTACATAGTCTGGTTTGTTCCAGAATCTGTGGTATTAGTAATGAGGCTATGTGTCTCTTCAACGTACCAACCTCTGAATTTTCCCTAATTAACCTAATGTGTTAATTGGACCTCTCTTCCATCATGTCTTCTATTCAAGGGAGTATTTTGCAAAACAGTAGAAGTAAATTAATTTGGATCCAAATAAGGTAATATTCATTACGGGCCTTGCAAACCAAATTTCTTCCCTATAAAACAAAAGCAGATACAGTGCTCACATTTGTTGTAAGAATAAAATTAAAAGATGCTTATAAAATGTGAGTCCTTGTACCAAGAAAGTACTCAGCAATTCTAGCTTCTACTACTACTATTTTAGTGTTATTTTTAGGCTGAAATAGAACTTTTCCTTCACAATATCTATGAAAAGAGATTGTAAAATAGTGTAAATAGTACTTTCAGTATTTAAGGTACCTTTAAGGAATATTTTTAAAATTACTTTAAAAGCATTTGCTCACAGTCAATAATCACTATGCAAATTACAAGTCACCCTTAAATATTCCTTATGGCACATTACAAAGGATCTTTTCAACTCTTAGTTTGTTGAGTTCCTGCTATTGAATGTAGTTGAAAATAATACAAGGTCACTTAAGTTAAATATTCTTTATCATTCAGACTGGGCTTTCTACCAATTTATTATATATTATATTCATATTGTATATAATTATATCTATGTAGTAAGGAGTCTATAGATAAATCCAAGACAATACAAGGAAAAGAGGGAACTAATAAAATAAAATTCATGGGTAGAACATCCAAGCCAACACACACAGCTACTTATATAGTCTCTCTCTCCAATTCATGCCTAACCTTTTACACAAGAGGTCAATTTCTTGGCATAAGGGGGGCTCCCCATTAGAATAGCTTACTATCAGTATCCAGTGATTAAAAAAAAAAATGTGATAACTAAAAGATGTAAATTAATTTAGGAACATTTCAAAAGTAATTTAAATTGCATTAATTAAAAGAGCATCTACATTTAGAAAATAGTCACACCTATATGTTCAGGACATACTGTTTATTCAGTCTATGGCAGATGCTTTTTATCTGTATGGGTGGTTTCAAGGACTTCTTCCACCCCACCCCCACCCCCTCATTTCCATCCTCAAAGGTCTTGGACCACAGGTTAAGAACCTATGCTTTGTTCTTCAACCAAAATAGAAGATAACCTTGCGGGGTCTCTGTGCAGCTTATCACAGTTCTTCCTTGTCTAGAATTGCTTCCCCACCAGCTACAGGAGCCCAGGTTTGTCCTTTGTTAGCCATGTTTATTCCACCTGGCCTTTGCCAATGGACTAGGGGTGGGTCCCTTATCTATGATTGGCCATGGTTTTTTCCTGCAGAAATTTAGACATGGAACTAAGATTTCAATTCCAGTCTGGGCTGGTTTCATGAACAGAGGAACAAAAACCACCTTCCAACAAAAAAACCAAACCCGTTGCCTTCATGTAGATTCCGACTCCTAGTGATCCTAATTTAGCCAACTTGCACAAAACGGGCTTAGTAGAAGATATGCTAATTTTCAGAGAGAGACCAAAACAGAGAGAAAGGGCAGAGGAGGGAGAGGGAGACAAAAACAGTTGCCTGGGTTCTCGATAGTTTTCCAGTCCCTCCTTAGGCTAAGGCGGCATCTCAGGCCCTTAGGAACCGTAATATATTTACATATTATTTAAATACTTCTTGTCCCCACTTTCTTCCCTCCACAGACTAACTAGAGTTGGTTTATGTTACTTGTAACCAATACTTCTAACCAATACAAACAAGAACACAGGACCATGTTGCAAGGAGTTAACTGGTAACTCAAATGAGCTGCTTGCAAATAGTCATAAAGCATTGCATCTTTTTGTCCTTTTTATCAGGTATTTAGTTTATCTCTTTTTAGATTCTAAATACACTGATGATAGATAGCAAGACTCCACTATAATTTGCAACCATCAGGGTGCCTTTTATAATGTATGTATGTAGGAAGTCCTCTGTAAATTTGCCTTCATGATGATGATTTAAAAAAGGTTTTGAGTTTTAATGTTTTGGCTCAGATGTTAGCTGCTAAAAGAAAGAGCATTTAAAAACCGGTTAGGCAAACCAATTAATTTACCAGTGAATGACCTTCAACATACACATTGCTGTTCAGTCGATTCTAGCAGAGTAGAACTACCCTATAAGGTTACCAAGGCTGTAATCTTTATGGAAGCAAAATGCCACATCTTTGTCTCACGGAGCAGATGGTGGGTTTGAACTGTCAACATTTTGGTTAGCAGCCGAGCACTAATCCACTGCACCACCAGGGCTCCTTACCTTCAACATACAAATCCTAAAAAACCAAACAAGTTGCCATGGAGTTGATTCCAACTCATGGCCACTCAGTGTGTTGCAGAGTAGAACCGCATCATGGGAGACGCAGGTCAAAAATCATCTCTTCAAAGAAAAGGGCATTTTGAAGAGCTACTTCTGCTCTGGTTAGTGGGAACACACTCTTTTTTACTCCTGCTCAGTTTACAAACCATCTAAAGTATTATAATCTTTTAAATTATGCAAGATACATTTACTTTTCAAAATTCACATGTTGGACTTAGAATTCTAGTTCAGATGGAGGAAGCAATCTGAAAATGAAGGTTTCACTTGTGTTTGGGGGTGTCATTTGCATTTCTTGGCCTAGATTCCACTTCATTACTGTAAAAAAACAGCATTCTGCCCTCCAGGTTAACCCACGAGGTTTAGAAAATCTGAAATCTTCTCTCAACTTGACAGGTCATTACAGTGGAATGAGATATTCTTATTCTGAGGTCACTCCCCTCCCCTTTCCTCCCTAGTGCTGTGGGACGACTCTGGAGACATGTGTGGGATGCCTGTCATCCTGCCAACAATCCAGTTTCTCTAGGAATTGTTCCCACCAGACCCTCTGCTGAAGGGAGGGCCTAAGCTGCCATGGTTTAACTTGAGAAGGGATGAAGAAAGCTGGAGGGACCAGAGACTCCAGAGGGCGCTGTCCCTGAAGGCTTTCAGGTTCACAGGTCCATTCCCAGGAGCTAGATTTCCTCATTGCCAAAGGATCTCCCCTTACTTAGAACTAGCTCAGATGGATTGCCCGTTCCTGGGGGTAGGAAAGCCTTGATAAGAATAATTTTATAATTTTTTTCATGTTAAATACACACTATAGGCAGAAGAAAAAAAATTATATATTTTTTCCACATTATACAGCAGTGGTTCTTTTAAAGCATAACATTAAGAAGTAAACCTTAAAGTGAGGAGTAAGAGACAGCAAATGGCTTAGAGCCAAAAGATATAAATAATGACTTGGGATTTTTAAGAAGATCACTGAAGCTCTTTGTGCCTCAGTTTCCTTAACTTAAATGAAGGGCAATGCCAGTGTCTGACCCGCTGGCTTCATAGGGTGATTCCGAAGATAAAATGAGATCATATATGTGATGGAACTTTGGAAACTTAGACGTATTACACATGTGTTTAGACGCAATAACTTCTTCTACTTGAAATCATTTGGTAGAGTTAAATTTATTACTGGGAAAAAGTTGTTTTTCAAGGCTCATTTCCTATTGATAGAAGGCACTTCTGAATCCTATGGTGGTCTCTAGTGTAAGAATCAATTGTTAGAGCACAGACACCAGTGAGGAATTAAATTCAGCTACTTAGGAACAGAGCATTCCCGAATCCCCTCCCCCACCAACTACCATTGGCTTATTTTTCTTCCATATCAAAGAAATCCAGAGGTGGGCAGTCTAGGGCTGGTGTGAGGGTCCTCCAATATTGCCAGGAACTTAGCTCCTCCAGCTTTCCAGTCTGCCATCCTCATACTTCTAAGATGGCAGCCCAAGTGCTTGCCACCACGTGTGTGTTCCAGGCAGACAGATGGGGCAGAGCATAGGGCAAGAAAGGGTGTGTTTCAGCTGAGTCAGCTCCTTTTAAAGAGCTTTCCTAAAATCCTCATTCAGTGACTTCCATTTATATCTCCTCAACCAGAGACATGTCACACTGACCACTCCTAGCTGCAAGGGAGTCTCGGAACCATAGGGAGTTTTTTGTTCTGTTTTGTTTTATGGCTGGACATCTCGCTACTCAATAAAAACCTTGGTTTTGTTAGTAATTAAGAAGGGAAGGATATATGTTGACTAGGTCTCTGTCATACCAGTAATTGAAAATTCTGATTACTAGAATGCTAGTTAATCAATTTTATTCATTGTCAGTTTCTAAGATGGTTTAAAGCTGAACATCTTGGCAATGCCCTAAAAGAAACAAGGCTCCACCACCTTGGCCAGGATCACGACCACAGTGCTGAAGTTTGTGGGGATATATGCCACTTAAACATGGCTGCACTATTGACAACTGCAGCCCCCACAGGCCTCTATGCTGTACACGACTGTTGGAGACTTGTCAGCGATAAGAAAGAGATTAGGCACGACTTGTTTTCCCAAACCTATTGTCCTGTTACTGATTGGCTTGTTTACCTGAATTCCTCCTCCCTTGCCCGAAACTTATTTTTATTCACCCAAAGCCCACTGTTCTGTTATTTGCTTCACTGCTTGCTGTACTGACTATAAAATAAACTCCTGGAACTGAAGCCAGGGTTCAACTCTTCAGAGTGACCCTCCTGGCCCCACTTATCTGTAAGAGTTGTGGCATTGGTTATTGTCTCCGCCGCCCCAACATTTGCCGCCGCTGCGACAGAAGTGGATTGGTTTCAAGATTCCCCCATTCCTGGTCAAGTACTTTACCCAGCAGGCCAGCCCTTGTCTGGTTTCAAATCAACTACCATGCGAGGCTCCTACCAACCCAAGTGCTGGGATCAGTGGTGTGGTCAGCACCACTTTGGTTGGTCCCCAAAGGTGCCCAGGCCCTAATCCCCAGAACCTGTGAAAATGTTACCATACATGGCAAAAGAGATTTTGCAGATGTGGGTAAGGTTAAGAATCTTAAGATGGGGCAACTACCCTGGATTATCAGGATGGGCCCAATGTAATCACATGAGTTCTTAAAAGTGGAGACTCTTTCTCAGCTATGTGACAGAGATGAGAATGAAGGAGGAGAAGGGGTGATTTGAAGCATCAGAGGAACCTGACCCCCTGTTCCTAGCTTTGAAGAGGGTGGAAGGGGTCACAAGTCAAGGAATGCAAGTGCCTCTAGAATCTAGAAATGGCCCTTAGTTGCCAACCAGCATGGAAACAGGGACCTTGGTCCTAAAATTGCAAGGAACTGAATTCTGCCCACAACCTGAATGAGCAAGGAAATAGATCCTCCCCAAGAGTCTCCAAAGAGGAATGCAGCCCTGCTGATACCTTGATTTTAACCCTGTGAGGCCTGTGTCAGACTTATGACCTACAGAAGATAATAATAAGGTCAGATAATAAACTGGTGGTGTTTTAAGCTGCTAAATAGGTAGTAATTTGTTACAGCAGCAATAGGAAACTAATACAAGTGGATTGACTGAGGCTGCGTGCTCTTCTGTGATGTTTTCATATTTTTAAACAAGCCTAGTAAATGAAATGTCTCCTTACCTGCAGTGGACCAGCTTCTGACAAACTAATGGGTAGTTTCCATTAAAGGGTAAAAAGTATCAACAACAAAAGACAAACAACTCAATCAAAAAAATGGGCCAAAGACTTGAATAGGCATTTCTCTAAAGAAAATATACAAATGGCCAATAAGCACAAGAAAGATTCTCAACGTCATTAGTCATTGGAGAAATGAAATGCAAATCAAAACCACAAGATACCACTTTACACTCACTAGAATGGCTATTATCAAACAACAAAACACATGTTGCCAAGGTTGTGGAGAAATTGGAAACCTTGTACATTGCTGGTGGGAATGTAAAATTTGGTGCAGCAACTGTTGAAAACTGTTTGGTGGTTCCTCACAAAGTTAAACATAAAATTACCATAAAATTACCATAAACCCATTACCACTGAGTTGATTCCCACTCATAGTGACCCTATAGGACAGAGTTGAAATGCCCCAGGGGGTTTCCAAGGAGCAGCTGGTGGATTCGAACTGCAGACCTTTTGATTAGCAGCTGTAGCTCTTAACCACTGTGCTACCAGGGCTCCGGAATTACCATAAACAAACAAACAAAACAAAACAAAACAATACAAAACCCGATTCTGACCCATAGCAACCCTCTAGGACAGAGTAGAACTGTCCCATAGGGTTTCCTAGAAGTGGCTAGTGGATTCAAACTGCCAACCTTTTGGTTAGCAGCTATATCACTTAACCACTGCACCACCAGGGCTCCATAGAATTACTGTATGATCCAACAATGCCATTCCTAGGTATATACCCAGAAGAATTGAAAGCAGGAACACAGAGATACGCGTACACCAATGTTCTCTGCAGCACTATTCACAATAGCCAAAAGGTGGAAACAACCCATATGTCTATCAGCAGATGAATGGATAAACAAAATGTGGTATATACACACAGTGGAATATTAATCCACCATTAAAAAGAATGAAATTCTGATACATGATACAACATGGATGAACCTTAAAAACATTATACTTTGTGAAATGTCAGACACCAAAGGTCAAATATTGTATGATTCTATATATATGAAACATCTACTATAGACAAATGCATAGGGACAGAAAGTAGATTAGTGGTTACTAGGGTTTGGGGGGAGGAGATAAAGGGGAGCTATTGCTTAAGGGGTACAGAGTTTCTGTTTGGGGTGATGAAAAGGTTTTGCAAACAAATAGTGGTGATGGTTGCACTTCGCTGTGGGTGTGATTAATGCCACACCGGATAGTACACTTGAAAATAGTTAAAATGGCATATTTTATGTTGTGTATATTTTACTACAATAAAAAAAAATTTTTTTTTTAAGGATGAAAAATAGTAGTGTGGTGGCCAGGAAGACTGAGCATTACAGGCATTAGAAGAGCCACACCTTAACAATAATAATGCCGGCACTGCACACACTCTTTCATTTAAGTAATCAAGCTCTGGAGCCCACAGGTGGGGTCAGAGCCGGGAAATTAAATGAATGTAACTGGAGGTGTATGACTGTTCAAGTGGTGGCGGGGATTGTGGCAAGAGCTGAACGGTGTATGCAGTGTTCAAAGGTATTCAAATTCAATTTGAATTAAAACACACTGCCAGCCAAACAACACTCACCCAAGGGCCAAATTCAGCCCCTGCATCACCATCAGTTTCTGCTAGGGCCACTAGAGGGAGCAGAAAGCAACGGGAAGATAAAACGGGAGATTGCTGTTAGCTTAGGAGCCCTGTGGGAGCACTGGTTAAGCCCTTAGCTGCTAACTGAAAGGCTGGTGTTTCAAAGTTCAAACTCACCAGCCGCTCTGCAGGGGAAAGACGTAGCAATCTGCTTCCATGAAGACTTACAGCCTTGGAAACCCTATAGGGCAGTTCTACACTGTCCTATAGGGTCGCTATAAGTCGGAGTTGACTGGATGGCAATGGATTTTGGTTGTTAGCTTCCGTAGACCTGGCCCCTGACTCATGGTGACCCCACCCACAATGGAACAAAACGCTGCCCAGTCCTGCACCATCCCTGTAATTGGTTGCAGATTGGAGCATTGTGATCCATAGGGTTTTCACTGGCTGATTTTCGGAAGTAGATCACCAGGCCATTCTTTCTAGTCATCTTAATCTGGAAGCTCCACTGAAACCTGTTCAGCATCATAGCAACATGCAAGTCTCCCCTGACAGGCAGATGGTGGCTATGCATGAGGTGCATTGGCCAGGAATCCAACCCAAGTCTCCTACATGGAAGGTAGAATTCTATCACTGAACCACCAAAGTCTCATAAAGTGGGAGGAAAGAGGTAAACATGGGAAAGTGGAAGAAATGAGAGGGTAAGAAATAAGGAAGAAAAGATGTGGAAGAAATGAAGCCGTGGATGAGAAAGGACAAGGAGGCTACCGGTACCACCAACATTTGGCCACAGGGGCCTCGGGACCAACCACATCAGAGATGCTCGGTTAGGAGATCCTGCTAACTAGTTGGCCTCATCATGCCCACAAAGCTCTTTGGTTCTCCTCTTTGAGTAAACAAGGTCATTTGACTTCAGATCTCATCTGGAGTAGAAGTAGCTGACATCTCCTTTGTTACAGAAGCAGCTGCCAGCACAGCAAAACAGCTGAAGTGCTCAAGTACCCAGAGCAGTGGTAACCAAAACTTGTAAAAGAGGAGAAAAAGAGTAGACCGGGCTTGTCTCCAAGATGGGCAAGGTGAAAGAGGACAGCCAGGGAAATCACAGGAGCAAAACTCAAATGTCTACAGGCACCATGCAGGTGACGTAACTGAGTGAAGCAAGCCAGGTGTAACAAAAGCCAACATGTAATAGTTATAGGACAGCATGTGGGCCAGCACCAAACAAATCCAGCGGCAGGCCACCTCAGGCTCTGTTTGCAATCTCATTTTTAAAGCAGAGAACAGAGAATGGAAGTGGAAGCAGATGGTCACCAAGCAGGTACCTACTAGACGGTGGGGCTGGGGAGGGGGCTGTGCCCTTGCCGTCACTGTCCAAACACCCAGTGCAGTGCCTGGGGCACCATAGGCACTTCCAACAGTGTTTGGTCAGGAATTGAGTTCTGTTGAGGATAATCATAACCAGCTGGGGCCTCTGCACTTCTTGTCCTCTTGGCATTCTGGCACCTGCTCATCCAAGGGTGTCTAAAACTTACAAAGATTTCACTTCCTGCCACCTTGATCCACTGAGTCATCAACTTCACACGCTGTCAGGATAATGACATGGTTTTAAAATTTTAATTCCTGGGTTCTTTTACACCCTCTTATAAATCCCTCCCTGGGCTATTGGGAGGTTTTTTTTTTTTTTTTTTTGGTTTGGTCTTGGCCTCACTGGCCTGTAAGTGACCTCTCGTGGTGAAAGAGGGTAACTGCAGAGCTGAGAACCTGTTAAATCGGAACAATTCAATTCACATCAATTCAGTCAATAGTTACAGAGCGTCTAAGGAAGAAGAGAAAGCAAGAGTACGGGGCTTTTAAAATAACTCTGGCACGCAAAGAAAGGAGTGGCTTACAGTGGACCGCAACACAGAAAGGAAGCTCACATTAGGCCGGGGGAGATATATTTTTCTAATTTTTTTTCATAACTTATTTCCCAGGATTGCTAAAAAAATTGAAACTAAGATTTTTCATCATATACACTACAAGCTTTGGATTTTAAAGATGTGGCATCAAATCTGGATTCTGATATGCATAAGATAAATAAACACAGGGCACATCATTTAAAGTCTCTGAGCCTCGCTCTACACGTGATACATGGGAATAACAATAATTTTACCTGTCCCACTTAACTCATATGGTCGTTGTGAGGTCCAAATTGGAAGAGGTACGTACAGCTTTTTCTTTACTGGACCTCATAATCTTTGGTCCGTGGTATAATTTCATCATTGGTCCTTAAATGGCCTGCTTTTATTTATTTAGTCATTTAGTCAGTTGTCTTAAAATAATGTCATAAGCTGTACTTACAGCCATAAAGTGCTGCACAGATATCAATTTCTAGGGATTCTGGAATAAAAAATAATAAACTCCATGGCAAACCATGCCGTTTCTATGGAGTTTCATCAGCCATCTTCCCACAATATCAACATGGGTCACATCGCTTTCTTCTTCCTTCCTTCAAAGGCTAGTAAGCCTTGGTGACAGATTTTATTGGCTGAGGTCACTGTTGCTCTGTAACGCTACCACATACTGTGCCTTACAGCAGCTTGTGGGGCTCTGCAACTTAATATCAAAAACCAAGAACCAAACCCGTTGCCGTGGAGTCAATTCCAACTCTTAGAGACCCACAGAATAAAACCGTCCCATGGGTTTCCAAGGGCGGCTGGTGAATTCGAACTGCCAACCATTTAGTCAGCAGCCGAGCTCTTAACCACGGAGGCATCAGGGTTCCAGCCTAACATCAGTACTTAAAAAACAAAATTAGGTAATCTGTATGCTTTCTTATTTTAGCTTATGGAATTTCAGAATCAATCTTTGATTCTGTACTGGTTAAACTATTTTGTTACAAAATGAAGCCTGGGTGACCCTTTTTTGCTCCCAGAACGAAAATCTTACTCAGTGATATGGAGTTTCGAAGGCCAGGAGAAACAGGACTGTTGAAAGCTTCCATGAAATCTTTATTAGCGCAAAACCTATGTACCATGAAATGGTAAATCTGACACGTTTCATTTTTTCTTTTTGTCTTCACTGTGCAGACAAAGGCAGGCTTTCTCTTTTTCCACCTCCCTTAATTCTGTAAATCTGTAATGCCTACTCTGTGTAAGGTGAGGTTTTGTGGTTAATGTAGAAAGGTAGAGAAACAATGCATGAAAGCCTTTGTGAATACTAGGACAAAAGAGGTGACTTACGTATTTCACTACCATCATGAAGATTTTTTTTTTCCAAGTGAAATGATGGCATTGGTGTTTGCCTTCCAGACAAGCTTCACAAGGTGGGTCTTTATGATCTTTAGGCTGAGCCTAGATATGTTTCTCCCCCATTATGGATTGAATTGTGTCCCCCCAAAATACCTGTTGTAAATCCTAACCCCTATACATGTGGCTGTAACCCCATTTGGGAATGGTTCTCTTTGTTATGTAAATGAGGCTATTATCCGTGTAGGGTTATTTTAAGCCAATCACCTCTGAGATATAAATGAGCAGCTAGGCACCGAGAAACAAGCAGAGGTAAAGACAGATGGCATGCCCCATCTCCAAGGAACCAAGAAACAAAAGCTGAAAAGAGACAAGGATTTTCCCCAAGAGCCGACAGAGAGAGAAAGCCTTCCCCTAGAGTCAGCACCCTGAATTCAGACTTCTAGCCTCCAAAACTGTAAGAAAATAAAATTGTTTGTTAAAGCCACCCACTTGTGATATTTCTGTTATAGCAGCACTGGATAGCTAAGACACCCCTCTTGTTTGATTCATTGTGCTTTCCTCCTCAAGTCTTAGAAACTAAGAGTACCACAGAGCAAATGGAGAATAATAAACTAATGGCTCATTCTTTCTTTATGCATAAAATCAAGATGCCCTGCATGAAAATCAATTTACATTCAGTTAAAACACACTCTCAATTCAACTCTGAGTAATTTATCTCCCTACTTCTACCATGGAGGAGTTTAACAAACTCAAGCCGGGAGGACGAATTTACAACACAACTTTTTCTTTTCTCCAAACTGAACTATCAATGCAACCAAAGAGACATTTAAAATCATTGTCACTTCTAAATTCAAACCAGATATGCCTTCTAGCATTTCATGGCTAGAACTCATTGTTAAAGTGAGCATTGTTTATTCTATTTATTCTGTTTATACTATTTATTTTGTTTCAGAGTAAAAACTTTAATAAAAAGTTGGAACTCAATTCATTCATAGACCAGCAGCTACCCTGACAGTTTTATTTAGTTTTAAAATCAGAGTTAATTGGTAGATCCATTTTTACAGAAACAGAGCATATAAAAATGTAAAATCTAGTTGATTCCTTTCTACCCTAACCTTGCTCACCTTGTCCAAACAAAAGGGTGCCCTTTGTTGGACACTTTTTTTTTTCTTAACTGAGGTGAAATACATTTTAAGTGCACAAATCCTAAGTTTACATCTTGATGGAGATGTATGTGTGTGTACAAAATGTAGGATGTTTGCTTCACCCTAGAAAATTCCTTTTGGGGCCTTGTTAGTCAATATCTCCCTCCCACCTCCAGAGATAACTTCTATTCTGACTTCTATCATCATCAATTTTCCTGTTTCTGAAGTTCATAAAAATGAAATCATACAATATATACTCCTTTATGTTTGGCTTTTTTTGCTCAATATAATGTTTTGAAAATTCACCCATGTTGTTGGTTTATCAGTAACTATAATTTTTTTTATTGCTTAGTAGTCTTCTACTGTATCCACCACGATTTGCTCACCCATTCCCCATCAGTGGACATGTGGATTGTTTCCACTGTGAACACTATTTCTGACAGATCCTCATGGAGTTAAGACTGGGCTTGATGGGTGTAAAAATGAACTGAGAATTCTAAGTGATAAGCACAGATACTTTTAACAGATTATTCTGGATACTTTATGTTAATGTGTCTGAATCAGAATTATTAAGCACCCAATTAAAATATTTGGTTCAGTATGGTGCTAATGAATGCAAAAGTGTGGAATGAATCTTATACGGACTAGTTGGTTTTCTGGTAAAAAGAGCTCCATTCCCAGGTCTCAGAAAAAAGCAGGGACCCTGCTGAGCCACCTCACCTGTGCATTCTAGGGCCGCAGAAAGGTTGATGTGCATCACCTGGAAAAATTCTTCATCTGGAGCAGAAATTTAACCCAATACAGGCAAATCATAAAGTCGTTCAAAAAGCAGCTTATTCAAACACCTACTGCATACAATGTGAAGACAAATGCTAAGGAAATATTAACAGTAATCAACATATGTTGAGTCTTGTATATCACATATATTATCTTTAATCCTAACAACTCAGCCAAGTGAGTGTTATTATTCCCACATTACAGGTGAAGATATGGACTCAGAGGCATTAAGTAGATTAAGGTCATGCAGTTAGTATCTGGCAGAGCCAGATTTTGATCTCCCTGTGTCACATTCCAAAGCCCACCCACCCTCTTTACACTAAGACATCTTTATAATATTAGTTAAAAAAAAAAAACAAAAAAAACCAGTTGCCATTGAGTCGATTTAGAGTCAAGGTGACCCTATGTGTGTCAGAGTAGTACTGTGGTCCCTAAGGTTTTCAATGGTTCATTTTTCAGAACCAGATTGTGAGGTCTTTCTTCCAGGGCTTCAAACTGGTTCAAAAGAGCTTAGTCATGGACATTGCAAACAAGGGAAGCGTACAATTTGCATAGCAACCAAATTTGTTGCCTGTTGGATTTAACCTGAATAGGAAACAAACAGCAGTGCCTCACTGTAAGATGGATGCTGACTGCACCGCTTTGAATATGTGTCACTCTCCACAGTCCTGCCAATAATCCAATCTCCTGCATCCGATCAGGCTCCTGAAACATTCAAAGTGTCACAATTGTCCACCATCTTTGAGCAGGACACTGCTGTTTGTTTCCCACTCTGGTCAAAATCTAATAGCAGCAGATTTGGTTGCTATGCAACACATATGCTGTCCTTGTTTATGATGGCCATGACTGAACCGTTTTGAACCGGTTTGAAGCCCTGCTTTCTTCCCAGGTGTTCTGGGTGGGTTCAAATCACTAACCTGTCAGTTGGTAGTTGAGTGCTTAACTGCACCACCCAGGGACTCCTATAAAATTAGTTGTTGCTGTTGTCGTTGAATCGATTCCGACACATGATAAATTCCATACTTGAAGAGATTAGATATCAGTGCAACTGGCTCTCTTGTGATCAGTCCCTGATTTTTGATGGTGATGAATCCAAACCCCTAAGATTTCCACACTAAAAAAATCAGCACACAAACAGACCCCAAAAGCTTCCGCCAACACCCAGCACTTGCAGCGAGCTTAAATATTCTCAACAAAGACGTATCTGGTATTTTATTAAAAACAGCTCTCATCTGTGCTTCAGTGCTGCACCAGCCAACACATTTCATCATTTCTAATTTTTTCTACCTAAAAAATGAAATTATTTTGATCATGAGATTTTGCCACTGCCTCTCAAATAAGGCATATGCTTTAAAAATAGCAAAGAACAGCAGGTATTTTTAAGGTTAAAAAAAAAACACACAGTGATGTCCTCAGATTCCAAAGATAAGACTGTCTATGAGAGTTTTTTCTATTCCTTTTGATTCAGTAGTAAGGGCACCTGCAGAAAGATGAGCTCTCTTCACAAGACAGTTTCTTAAGAATTCAGCACAGACAAACAGATGATAGGATAAAGAATAAGATGAGATGATTATTCCAATGGTTTGCATGCATCCTGAGAAGACAACATTCCCATAATTTAAGCATTCAGAACTAAGCAAAGCACTATAGACAAGGATATCTCAACACCAGAAACTCATTTTGCTTGGAGACAACTCGGGGTTTCTTCCAAACAGTAGTGGATGGTTTAACTACAGAAACAAATTTTAACAACATCTGCACAACCATTTTCCAATGAACAGGAGGAAAAGAACTCTATTCTTGGGCCATTTCACCCAGATTTTAAATCTTCCCTAGACTATATGAAGTGGGAATGAAAGGAATGGACGGATAATCACCCTAGTGAACAGGGGATGCTGGATACCATGGACCCTTCACCCTCATACCCTATTTGACCATATGAGGTATGGGGGCTGGGACTACCAAAAATGTTGTTTGTCCTTTTCATAAGCATATTTTCTAAGTTATCTGAAATCTTCAAATACATATTTTATGCCTGAAAATATTATATTACAGTTATGCAGTAATTTGACCTATCACTGGCAACATTTTTTAAATAGATCATCTCAGTTTAGACAAGAGTGCAGGGAGACAGGCATCTCTTCTATATATTCTCATATTTGGGAGTATAATTGGTACAAAAATTTGGCAAACTCCTTTGGCTATATATTTCAAAATTTAGAAAGATACATCAATATCTTTAAAATGCTCCTAACCTTTGATCTAAGGAGCACAGGTGCCACAATGGTTAAGCACTTAGCTGCTAACTGAAAGGCTAGCAATTTGAACCCACCCAGTGGCTCTGCAGGAGAAAGATGTGGCAATCTGCTCCCTTAAAGATTACAGTCTAGAAAACCCTATGGGGAGGCAGGGCCAAGATGGCCGAGTAGTCAGATGCTTCCTGTGGTCCCTCTTACAACAAAGACCTGAAAAAACAAGTGAATCGATTATATATGACAATCTAGGAGTCCTGAACATCAAAGACAAAGTTGAGGACTCAGACTGAGCAGCAGGGTGAGGGAGAAACAGTTCAGAAGCATAGAGGATTTGCTAGACCTGACCTGGCAGGCACATGCAGGCTGAGGCAAGCAATAGCACTCGGAGCGCATTTTCCACATCAGGAGAAACCGAGTGGCTGAGAGTCTGCTCAAGCCTCCAGAGCCAGGGAGAAGTTCCATGCTCAATTGGCGAAAGATAAGTACAAGTGTCTAACCTACCATGTGGATCAAAAAAATCTTTCCCCCCTTTGGGAAGTACCTCTCTCCCATTTACCTGCCACCTCCCCACTCTGCTTTGGTCCCAGTCCAGCTTCAGCGATTGATGTGCCTCCTGGGCCAGAAGTAGGACCTATCCTGGGCTCCAAGCCATTCTCCTGGCTTTGGAGAGGGAACAAATTAACAAACAGGAAAAAATAATCTGCCAGCTCCCCTAAGCCAGGACCTCAGGGCAGGCACAGCCCCTTTGCCTAGGCACAGGCATAAGCGTTCCATGGACTTTGAATACCTTTTACCCCTGCCTAGACCTGTGTGGGCTCACTTCAACAGCGCAGGCCCTCATTACCACAGTACAACAGGGTATATACCTGAAGCATATTTTCAACTGCAACAGCTAAGGGGGAGTGGCAGATTCATGACATTTGATACCACCCTGCCCATTAAGCAGGTTCCTCACCTACCCACATCAGGGGCCTGAGGACTGGTGGCTCCACCCATTCCACCTAGCCACCAGCAACAGGGGTCCAAGAATAAGTGGTGCTGCCCAGTCCTTACACCCAAGAGCACTGGGTGTCCAAAGGCTGACTGCAAAACTCACTCACTTATGTGCTCTAGGGAACAGGGACATGCCTTCCACCCAGGCACTCAGGGGCAGCTGTCAACCCCCTACCTTGCTCAGCACATGACCCCCTACTGCAGCCAGATACCTGTGCCTACTCCAATCACCCCTGCCCATGTAGGACTGTAAGTGAGAGGCTGTACCACACACTTGATGACCAACACCTGAGCTGAATCCACACAAGAAAAGTAAATGGACTCCCGAGCTTACATACCTAGCAACAGCTCTAACCACCTGGTGACACGACGTGAGAGCTTCAAAGGTGCCAATAATCAAAGTAGTGCACATGACCAGCCTATTTGGGCATATCAAAACAAAATAAAACAAGAAGCTAGGACACAGTAAGCAAACACAAAATAAATAAATATAATAATTTACTGATAGCTTGGAGACAATAGTCAATATCAAATCACATCAAGAGGCAGACCATGATGGCTTCAACAAGCGACCAAAACCAAGAACTAAGAAACCTCCTGGAGGAAGAGAACTTCTTAGAAATACTGGAGGTAGAATTCAAAAGATTAATATACAGAGCTCTTCAAGATACCAGGAAGGAGATCATGCAAAATGCAAACCAAGCCAAGGAACGCACAGACAAAGCAACAGAAGAACTTAAGCAGGTTATACAAGAGCATAATGACAAATTTAACAGGCTTCAAGAATCCATAGAGAGACAGCAATCAGAAATCCACAAGATTAACAATAAAATTTCAGAATTAGACAACTCAATAGAAAGTCAGAGGAACAGAACTGAGGCAATGGAAGTCAGAATTAGTGAGACTGTAGATAAAGCACTTGACACCAACTTATTGAGGAAAAATCAGATAAAAGAATTTTAAAAAATGAAGAAACCCTAAGAATTATGTGGGACTCTATCAAGCGGAATAACCTATGAGTGATTAGAGTATCAGAACGGGGGGAATAACAGAAAATACAGAGAGAATTGTTGAAGATTTACTGGCAGAAAACTTCCCTGATACCGTGAAAGATGAGAAGATATCTATCTAAGAAGCTCTTTGAATCCCACACAGGGTAGATCACAAAAGAAAGTCACCCATTTATGCTCATCAAAAGACTTCACCAAAAGAGTAAAAAGACAACCTACAGACTGTGAAAAAATTTTTGGCTATGACAAATCCAATCAGCAGCTAATCTCTAAAATTTACAAGATACTTCAAAACCTCAACAACAAAAAGACAAATAACACAATTAAAAAATGGGCAAAGGATGTGAATAGGCACTTCACCAAAGAAGATATTCAGGTGGCTAACAGACACATGAGGAAATGCTCACAATCATTAGCCATTAGAGAAATGCAAATCAAAACTACAATGAGATATCATCTCACCCCAACAAGGCAAGCATTAATCCAAAAAACACAAAATAATAAATGTTGGAGAGGTTGTGGAGAGACTGGAATACTTACATACTGTTGGTGAGAATGTGAAAGGGTAAAACCATTTTGTAAGTCAATTTGGTGCTTCCTTAAAAAGCTAGAAATAGAAGTACTATATAATCCAGCAATCCCACTCCTTGGAATAAATCCTAGAGAAATAAGAGCTGTCACACAAATAGATATACGCACAACCATGCTCACTGCAGCATGTTCAAGACAGCAAAAAGATGGTAACAACCTAGGTGCCCATCAACAGACGAATGGATAAACAAATTATGGTATATTCACACAACAGAATACTATGCAACAATAAAGAACAACAATGAATCGGTGAAACACCTTATAACATGGAGGAATCTAGAAGGCACTATGCTGAGTGAATTTAGTCAGTTGCAAAAGAACAAATATTGTATAAGACCTCTATTATAGAAACTCAAGAAAAGGTTTAAACACAGAAGAAAATATTCTTTGATGGTTACAAGGGTTGCGGGGGAGGGAAGGGGTATTCACTAACTAGATAGTAGACAAGAATTATCTTGGGTAAAGGGAAGGAAAATACACACTACAGAGGAAGTCAGCACAACTGGACTAAACCAAAGCTAACAAATTTCCTGAATACAACCAAACACTTCGAGGGACAGAGTAGTAAGGGCAGGGGTCTAGGGACCATGATTTCAGGGGACATCTAGGTCAACTGGCACAATAACATTTACTAAGAAAACGTTCTGCATCTCACTTTGGTGAGTGGCGTCTGGGGTCTTAAAGGGCTGGTGAGTGGCCATCTAAGATGCATCAATTGGTCCCAACCCATCTGGAGCAAAGGAGAATGAAGAACACCAAAAGACACAAGGAAAGTAATAGCCCAACAGACAGAAAGGGCCACATAAACCAGAGACTTCATAAGCCTGAGACCGTAACTAGATGGTGCCCAGCTACTACCAATGACTGCCCTGACAGGGAACACAACAGACAGTCCCTGATAGAGCAGGAGAAAAGTGGGGCACGGAACTCAAATTCTAGTAAAAAGACCAGACTTAATGGTTTGACTGAGACTGGAGGGACCCTGGAAGACATGGCCCCTAGACTCGCTGTTCGCCCAAAACTAAAACCATTCCCAAGGCCAACTCTTCACATAAAGATTAGACTGGACTATGGGACATAAAATGATACTTGTAAAAGAGTATGCTTCTTAGCTCAAGTAGATACATGAGACTGAACGGGCAGCTCCTGTCTGGAGGCAAGATGAGAAGGCAGATAGGGTCAGGAGCTGGTTGAATGGACACGGGAAATACAGGGTGGAAAGAAGGAGTGTGCTGTCACAGTATAGGGAGAGCAACTGGTGTCGCATAAAAATGTATGTATAAATTTTTGTATAAGAGACTTACTGGAATTGTAAACTTTCACTTAAAGCACAACAATAAGAAAATAAAAAGAAAGTCACCAAGACATATTATAATCAAACTTGCCAAAACAAAAAATAAAGAGAGAATTTTAAGAGTGGCTAGGGATAAATGAAAAGTCATCTACAAAGGGGAGTCAATAAGACTAAGCTCTCACTACTCAGTGGAAACCATTCAGGCAAGAAGGCAACGGGATGACATATATAAAGCCTTGAAGGAAAAAAATTGCCAGCCAAGAATTATATATCTGGCAAAACTGTCTCTGAAATATGATGGCAAAATTAGGGTATTTCCAGATAAACAAAGTTTAGGGAATTTGTAAAAATCAAACCAAAATTACAAGAAATACTAATGCGAGTCCTCTGGTGAGAAAATTAATAACATTAGATAAAAACCCAATACTAGAACACAGGACAGAACAACCAGATATCAACCCAGATAGGGAAGTCCCAAAAATAAGTTAGAGCTAAAACACTGAAAATAGGGAAACAGAGAAGTCAATATGTAATAGATGACAACATTAAAATAAAAAAGAGGGACTAAACAATGTAGTCATAGAACTTTCATATGGAGAGGAGGTCAAGGTGCTATCAAGAAATAAAAGATTGGTTTAAACTTAGAAAAACAGAGGTAAACATTAAGATAACCACAAAGGAAGCTAATAATCCTACACATCAAAATAAAAAACAAGAAAAACATGAAGACTCAGCAAATACAAAATCAACAACAACAAAAAAGATGAAAAGAAAGTACATAAAGAAAAATGATTCAGCACAGAATATTAAGTGGAACAAAGAAACTGTCAACAACACACACAAAAATACATCAAAATGACAGCACTAAACTCATACCTATCAATAACTATGTTGAATGTAAATGAACTAAATGCACCAATAAAGGGGAAGATTGGATAAAAAACCATGATCCATCTATATGCTGCCTACAAGAGACACAGCTTAGACTCAAAGACACAAATAAACTAAAAGTCAAAGGATGGAAAAAAATATATCAAGCAAACAACAATCCAAAAAGAGCAAGAGTGGCAATATTAATCTCTGACAAAATAGACTTTAAAGTAAAAGCCACCACAAAGGATAAGGAAGGACACTATATAATGATTAAAGGGTCAATACACCAGCAGGACATAACCATAATAAATATTTACACACCCAAAGACAGGGCTCCAAAATACATAAAACAAAATCTAACAGCATTGAAAAGAAAAATAGCTCCACAATAGGAGTAGGAGACTTCAACACAACACTTTTGGTGAAGGACAGAACATCCAGAAAGAAGCTCAGTAAAGACACGGAAGATCTAAATGCCACAATCAACCAACTTGATCTCACAGAGATATACTGAACACCCCACCCAACAACAGCCAAGTATACTTTCTTTTCCAGTGCACATGGAACATTCTCCAGAATAGACCACATATTAGGCCACAAAGCAAGCCTTAATAGAATCTAAAACATCAAAATATTACAAAGCATCTTTTCTGGCCATAAAGCCATAAAAGTAGAAATCAATAACAGAAAAAGCAAGGAAAAATAATCAAATACGTGGAAACTGAACAACACCTTGCTCAGAAACTACTGAGTTGTAGAAGAAATTAACGATGGAATAAAGAAATTCACAGAATCAAATGAGAATGAAAACACATCTACCAGAACCTTTGGGACACAGCAAAAGCAGTGCTCAGAGGTGAATTTAGAGCAATAAATGCACACATCCAAAAAGGAAGAAAGGACCAAAATCAAAACATTAATCCTACAACTTGAACTAGAAAGAGAGCAGCAAAAGAAGCCCTCAGGCACTAAAAGAAAGGAAATAATAAGAATTAGAGCAGAATTAAATGAAATGGAGAATAGAAAAACAATTGAAAGAGTTAACAAGACCAAAAGCTGGTTCTTTGAAAAGATCAACAAAATCAATAAACCATTGGCCAAAATGACAAAACAAAAACAGGAAAGGAAGCAAATAACCTGAACAAGAAATGAGATGGCAGTATCACAACAGACCCAACTGAAATTAAAAGAATCATAACAGAATACTATGAAAAATTGTATTCAAGCAAATTTGAAAATGTAGAGGAAATGGACAAATTTCTAGAAACACAATACCTACCTAAACTAACACAAACAGAGGGAGAACAACTAAATAGACCTATAACAAAAGAAGAGATTGAAGAGGTAATTAAAAAACTCTAAACAAAAAAAAGCCCTGGCCCTAACGGCTTCACTGGAGAATTCTACCAAGCTTTCAGAGAAGAGTTAACATCACTACTACTAAAGGTATTTCAGAGCATAGAAAAGGATGGAATACTCCCAAACTCACTCTATGAAGCCAGCATAAACCTGGTACCAAACCCAGGTAGAAAACCCTATGGGACAGTTCTACTGTCAGATGGGGTCACTATGAGTCAAAACTGACAACACCTAACAACAACAACAACCTTTGATCTGGTGATTTGGCATCTAAATTCTATCCTAATTAAATAATCTGAAAGCTTACATACAAAGATATTCTTTTAAGTCTTTGTATAATAAAAAAATTTAGAATTAACTCAAGTAACCTACCAAAGGAGAATTTTGAAAATGAGAGAAGGTATTCCATGGATGTTTTATTTCACATTTCAGTGATTATTAGTAGGTTGAACAGTTTTTTAAATGCATACTGGCCATCTGGATTTTCTCTTTAGGTTCATGTCCTCTGCTCATTTATCTACTGCAGTCTTTGTGTTATCCATAAAAATTACGTATGCTATTTATATCATGAGGATAATATTCTGTCAAATTTCTGACTCATGTATTTGTCAAATTTTATGATTCAGAAGTCTGTTTTGCTCTAAGCCTAAAACTGATAAACTAAATGAAGGAAGACAGTGAGCAGCAAAAACAAGTAAAATAACATATTCATATTTATAGTTCAACATGAATTACTACTTGAGCCTAAAACAGAAATGCACTTAGATAATTCTCCAACTAGGGACTCACATACTGTGAATGAAGTCTCATTGGAACTCTTACTAAAGCACAGCAATTACACAAATGTAATCTATAGAAATCTGTCACAATCAAGCCGACATGACAACCATGCTGGTGGCACAGTGGTTAAGTGCTCGGTTGCTAACTTAAAGGTCTGTGGTTCGAACCCACCAGCAGCTCCGTGGGAGAAAGATGTGGCAGTCTGTTCCTGTAAAGATTACAGCCTAGGAAACCCTATGGAGCAGTACTACTCTATACTGTAGGGTTTCTATGAGTTGGAATTGACTCGACAGCATTTTTTTTTTTTTTTTAATATCAAGTGGAAAATATCGAATTAGTTTAAATATATCTGGGTCTGACACAAAAGCAGGTTACTTTTGGTCAGCAAGAGCAAACTGAAGCCTTTACATCCGTGTTTAGTCCACACACCGATGACTGAAACCTTAGGGGCAGATGTGGGGAGCAAGAGAGATACTGAACGCAGACACCAAGACTGAATGCCTGTGGGCACAGGTTGTACAGCCTGGCAGTTTTACACAAAGGAGCCCATAATGGCTTCCACTGTGCACTGTGGAAAGAATTCTGATGCCAAGGGAAAGTTTGGGACCAAGTACAACTCTAGTTTATTCTTCTTTGCAAATGGACTAATAGTCAGCACTTTTGGAAAAATACAAACCTGTGTATTATGTATTCCTTAGAGACGGGGGATGCCCGTCCTCAATAGTTGTTTTAGCTCTTCAATTATACTGTAAAAATCACTATGACAAATTGTTTCATTCCTTTTGTGTCAACCAAAAACACACCTGGGATACATAATTTGAAGATCAATGTCTTAACTGAGGAAAGTGAAGAAAGATTTCAGAAGACAGGCTGATATCCAGTGTGCAAAGGCAGAACAGAGAAGGAAATTCGCAAACATTCAGCTACCATGTTCTCAAGGGCAGGGATTCATAGCAATAAACGGATTTCGGGCTTGAAGGAGGTTACCTGTGGAAGACTGCACAGACCGCTTTAGGGATCACTGTTTTTCATCAGCCTAAAAATGGAACTGCCTATAGAATTTTAAGGTCAGTGAAAGATACGGAGGAGACACTAACGTCTAATAAAAAGAGAGGCTAGGATCAAGTATTTATATGGGATTAAGAGAGCTACAGATTAACAAATTAGGAGAATACACACCAAACTTAGAATATTTTCAGAAATCATGGAAAAAGGAAGTCAGATAGTTAGATGTCCAAGTAAAGTCCTATAAATTCCCTGGTAAATCCAGAGCTCGCCCAACTCTGCAAAGACAATCTATGTCCAATTCTTCTCAGGGTCACTTAGTTCCTTTAGCCAAGCCAAAGTGTAGGCGCTTATTAAATGTGTTGAATACCTAGATTAAGTATTAACAAAACCCCGGGAGAAAATTATTTGACCCGTCTTCAACATCTTCAGAAAAAAGACTTCATAAATCTCTGCTAGACGGGAACTCTTTGGTCCAATGGGACAATCTCTGTCTCCTAAAAGCTATTAATAAGTTACATTTATATTATCATTCCTAATTTAATTGGACCATTTCTTCCACTTTTTTATACTTACCATGCTTTTTCTATGTTTGTTTTTCTCCTTTCCTACTTACTATTAGATTGAATAACTTATTTTCCAATCAATCTATTTGAAAGTTAGATATCCTGTTTTTGTTATTTTAGTGACCACCTTAAATTTGTAACAGGCATACCTGACTCAGATTTCAAGTGGATCAATATTTATACCCTCCTCCAGAATAAAACAATGATCTTGGAATGCTTTACCTCCAATTATCACCTACCACGATTGTTATTTAGTGTTTTAATTCGATCTTGCTTTTAACCCTCCCTCCATAGTCATTATTATTGTTGTTAGTCAGTGCTTGTTTAAATGAAACCACTTATTTACCACTTTCTTTTCTCACTGTTCCTTATTATGAGCTACTCCTATCCTCTGGGTTCTATTTCATTTTTACTGAAATACAGCTCTAGCAATTCCTTTAGTGAGGATTTATAAAAAGTAAATTTAAAATGTATTTATTACACGGTTCATCTTCTAAAAAAGTATATTCTTCTTGGAGGGCTAAGACACATACAGTAAGGTGCATAAAGTGTATGAATTCAAAGGGGTTAGCTCAATGAATTTCTGTATATGTATACATCCAGGCAACTATCACTTAGGTCAAGATTCATAACATTTCCATCACATGAGAGGATCTCTCATGCTCCTTCCCTGTCAATACTCACACCCACAATTCAGACATCTATCACTATTAGTTAATTTAGCCTATTTCTTTTTTTTATTATCGTACTTTAGATGAAGTTTTACAGAACAAACTAGCTTCTCATTAAAAAGTTGGTACACATATTGTTTTATGACATTGGTTAACAACCCCGTGACATGTCAACACTCTCCCTTCTTGAACTTGGGTTTCCTATTACCAGCTTTCCTGTCCCCTCCTGCCTTCTAGTCCTTGCCCCTGGGCTGGTATGCCCCTTTAGTCTTGTTTTGTTTTATGGGCCTGTCTAATCATTGGCTGAAGGGTGAACCTCAGGAGTGACTTCATTACTGAGCTAAAAGGGTGTCCGGGGGCCGTACTCTTGGGGTTTCTCCAGTCTCTGTCAGGCCAGTAAGTCTGGTCTTTTTTTGTGAGTTAGAATGTTGTTCTACATTTTTCTCCAGCTCTGTCTGGGACCCTCTATTGTGATCCCTGTCAGAGCAGTCAGTGGTGGTAGCCAGGCACCATCTAGCTGTACTGGACTCAGTCTGGTGGAGGCCGTGGTAGTTGTAGTCCAATAGTCCTTTGGACTAATCTTTCCCTTGTGTCTTTAGTTTTCTTCATTCTCCCTTGCTCCTGAAAGAGTGACCAGTCAAGGATCTTAAATGGCCGCTCACAGAATTTAGCCTATTTCTTGAATTTCATGTAAGTGAAATCATAATAGTAGGTACTCCTTTGTGTCTGGCGTCTTTCACTCAACATAATGCTTGTGAGATTCATCCATGTCACTGTTTTTATCACTAGTTTGTTCTTTCCTATTACTGTATTTTCTGTGTCATTATCACTCTTAAATGATAGTTTAGTAGGATATAGAAGTCTAGGTTGATAGTTTTTTTTCCTCAGCTCTTTGAAAATGTTATTCTAATGTCTTTTAGTCTTTACTGTTGCCAAAAAGTAAGCTGCCTATTGAATTGTTTTCTCTTTGATGCTGTCTTAGTCACCTAGTGCTGCTATAACAGAAATACCACAAGTGGATGGCTTTTTTTTTTTTTTTTAATATTTTATTGTACTTCAGGTGAAGGCTTACAGAACAGTTTCTCATGTAACAGTAGTACACATGCTGTTTTATGACTTTGGTTAACAACCCCACAACATTTTAACCCTCTGAATTCTCAGCTTTTTTTTTTTTTTTTTTGGTGAAAATACACATAGCCAAAGATACACCATTTCAAAACTTTTTACGTATGTTTTCTTTTTATGCTCTTCCAGTTGTGCCACCATTCTCACCCAAGATGAAGGCTTACAGGACAAAATAGCCTCCCATTTAACAGTTACAAGTGGATGGCTTTTAACAAAGAGAAATTTATTCTCTCGCAGTCTAGTAGGCTACAAGTTCTAATTCAAGGCACCAGCTCCACGGGACGGCTTTCTCTCTCTGTCAGCTCTGGAGGAAGGTCCTTGTTATCAGTCTTCCCTTGGTCTGGGAGCATCTCAGTGCAGGAACCTCAGGTCCACAGGACACGCTCTGCTCCCGGCGCTGCTTTCTTAGTGGTGTAAGGTTCCCCTGTCTTTCTGCTTGCTTCTCTCTTTTATATCTCAAGAGATTCACTTAAGGCACTATCTAATCTTATAGACTTCATCAATATAATTACTGGTAATCCATCTTATTACATCATAGTGATAGGATTTACAATACTAGGGAAATCACATCAGATTACAAAATGGTAGACAATCATGCAACACTGGGAATCATGACCTAGCCAAGTTGACAGATATTTTTGGGGGACACAATTCAATCCATGACAGATGGCAATTTGACCTTTTCCTCTTGCTACTTATTTTTCCCCTCTCTAGTTATTTTTAAAATAATCTCTTCATCTTTGGTGTTATAAAATTTTCATATATTATGTCAAGATGTGGATTTGTTTTTGGCAATGCTAAAAGAATTGACAGAAATCAATGTGCTTCACCAGTCTGAGGGCTTATGACCTTCTTCAGTTATAGATAATTTCCTCAGACTTCTGCATCACTGGGGTGAATTTGGTTTCCACACCAGTACTTGTAATGAGCTCAATGGATGGAGTTGTTCAAGTTCCCTTCTTGAGAAAGGAGTGGCCACTGAGGAGCCCACTTTCACATGGGGTTTAAGTTTTAGCTCCCTGCTTGCAAAGGGCTGGTTACATCTACAGTTTCTGTGTGTATGGGGGCGTTTAACACAGGGTCTATTTCCAGATCCAATAGCTCCCAGGGCCATAACTACAGTTTTCTTATCTGACTCTTTTGAGATTCTTCTTCATTTCTCACACCTGGTGACTTCCTTTTCTTTTGATCTCAATTATTATGACATTTAAAAAGTATGTTTTAAACAGCTTTTCTATTTGCTTGTGGTTAAAGGAGATTCTATATGAGCTTTGTCCACCCTATCACCATAATTTGAATGCATTTCACTCATTGATTGTTTATCTGCCTGGCTTTTAAAGGCTTTTGAGTAGTTAAGAGCCAGGGCCCTGAAGCCTGGATTTGAATAACTGCAGCTGTTTGACACTGGGTAGGTTTTTTTTAACCTTTCTAAGCCTCAGTTTCCTTAACTGCAAAATAAGGATGATAAAATTAGGTTGGTGAGAGGATAAGATATACTAATGTATGCAAAGGTCCTGGCACAGTACCTCAGTGAGCACTCATTCAGTAACTACTAGTATTATTAAATATTATATTATTTATTAATCTGCCTATCTGGAAATCAAATTTATGCATAAGTTGCCGCTACACAGAAACAGAAAAATATATTTCATGAAAAAGAAATAAACTGAATAATAATTAAAAATGATAATATGGACTCTGTATGTACGGGATACATACGTTGTTCTTTGTACATACTATCGTACGAAAAACCCAGGTTCTCATATTTTATACATTCTAAGCAGAATTTTCCAAGGTTTGGAGAAAATCTTTAAAAGAGAAAGAACACTGTTTAAGGTAGTGCTTCTCAAAGTGCTGACAGATGGCTAGATAACAGGTTTGCCCCAGAATCTAAATGGATGTACCTGCTTCTTTCATCGAGAAAGTTGCTGTGATAAAAAGATGAACTGAACAGTGGGCTTAGTGATATGGTTGGTTTATATAGTGGTGCTGTTTCCTTAACTCACTGCAGACCAATAACAAACAGCTCACTGACTGACTTTGAATAGCACTGTGTTAGGGACATTTTAGCGCAATCAAAGAAGCAGCAGTTTGACTGGTTTGGTGTACTTCCAAGGTAAATAAATAAGCAAACAAAAAAACAACCCAAACCTGTTGCTGTCAAGTCAATTCCCACTCATGGTGACCCCATGAATTACAGAGTAGAGTTGCTTCACAGGGTTTTCTTGGCTGTAAAGAAGGCATCAGGATTGGAGGGAAGACTCATTAACAACCTGCGTTATGCAGATGACACAACCTTGCTTGCTGAAAGCAAAGAGGACTTGAAGCACTTACTGATGAAGATCAAAGACTACAGCCTTCAGTATGGATTACACCTCAACATAAAGAAAACAAAAATCCTCACAACTGGACCAATAAGTAACATTATGATAAACGGAGAAAATATTGAAATTGTAAAGGATTTCATTTTACCTGGCTCCACAATCAATGCCCATGGAAGCAGCAGTCAAGAAATCAAATAGGCTGCAAAAGATCTCTTTAAAGTGTTAAAAAGCAAAGATGTCACCTTGAGGACTAAGGTGGGCCTGACCCAAGCCATTGTATTTTCAATCACCTCATATGCATGTGAAAGATGGACAAAGAATAAGGAAGACTGAAGAAGAACTGACACCTTTGAACTGTGATGTTGGTAAAGAGTATTGAATATACCATGGACTGGCAAAAGAACAAACAAATCTGTCTTGGAAGAAGTACAACCAGCATCCTCCTTAGAAGCAAGGATGGTCAGACTATGTCTCACATACTTTGGACATGTTATTAGGAGGGATCAGTCCCTGGAGAAGGACAGCGTGCTTGGTAAAGCGAAGGGTCAGCGAAAAAGAAGACGACCCTCAACGAGATGGACTGACATAGTGGCTGCAAGAATGGCCTCAAGCATATCAACGATTGTGAGGATGGCGTATGGTTGGGTAGTGTTTCATTCTGTTGTACAAAGGGTTGCTATGAGTTGGAATCGACTTGACACACCTAACAACAACAATAACAATCTTTCCAGAAGCAGATTGCCAGGCCTTTCTTCCCCAGCACCTCGGGTGGGTTCCAACCATCAACCTTTAGGTTAGTAGATAAGGGCAAACTGCGCCACTCGGGAATCTCAGACTCTCAAGGCAGATCTAACGATATTTTACATGTAAATTCAAAAGGAACTGGCTTGCTACTGTGACATCAAATCAAACAATTACAGGTAGTCCCCAGTTTAACACGGGGTTCCATTCCAACGTCAGTCAAATACCTTATTATTATTTTTTTTAGTTTTCATTATTATTGCCTTTTATCATCAGTATCTTTACAAATCCGATCTTTATTTGTTGTTGGGTGTTGGCATGAGAATGATAACATCAGCAAATTATGCACTGTAACACTGTATGTAGTACATATTAGTAATGATAAACCAAAAAAAAAAAAAACATTGCTGTCAAGTGGATCCTGACTCATAGTGACCCTATGTACAACAGAAAGAAGCACTACCCGGTCCTGTGCCATCCTCACAATCATTGTTCTGCTTGAGTCCATTGTTTCAGCCACTAATGTTAAGATGTGGGGGAAAAAAATACATCGGACGGTTGTAAGTACAGTTTGTCGTAACTCGAGTACATCGTAAATCGGCAACTACCTGTAATTCAATTCACAAGCAAATTTTTAAGTCTTATAATGGAACAGCATGTGACTTACACCTCATAGTGTAAATATTACTGACATGCTCAAAATTCCCAGATTTTGACTCTGTCTGTATTTCTGCTTTAATCAAAACTTTTAAAGATGAATTTAAGTACTAAAGAAAAACAACATATTGTGTGTGCTTGGCCTACCACAAAGATCTGCCAAACTAGATCTGCCCAAATGTACAGAAACATTTAATTCTGGGCTTAAAAACACAATATAATGATCTTTCAAAACACTGAATTAAAAAAAATAATGAAGTTTAAAAAACAACAAATCTGGTAAAAAAGTATTCGTAGACTTGAACAGTATGGAAGGTAATTATTTTAAAATTCACTTTTACCATCAATTCCAAAAGATGTGGTATATTAAATTTACCTTGCTTCTCTGGAAATGACTATTTACTAAATCTTGACCAGAATTTAAAGTCACCTTGCAATATACTTAAAAGCCTTCAGTTAAGCTCTGCTCTGGGCTTTGGCAGGGCCCACAGGCTGGGCCATTCCAGTTGTAAATTGAAGCTTTCCACACACAAGTCTCAGGTCTAATTTAATCTATAAATATAAAGTGGCCTAAATTTGGCAAGATCCTTAAAATCTGAATTATATATTCTTGCATTTTTAGTTATACCCTTCTTAATACATTTAAGAAAAATGCAATTCTCTATCTAGTTTGTCATTTTTTTCCATCCACTCAAAATGAACTTTGAAATTATACAGAGTTTGCTATTAAATCTCTCCTCTGCTTTCCCCAGCAAAAGCGATATCATGAAAACTCCTCTTCTAAAATGATTACAAATGACCAGGTATTCCAGTAATAGCACAAAACTTTATTTTCCTCAAGACCCATCTTAAGGTCTACTTTCTATTCTCTGAAATAAAAACATTCGTTTCAGTTCAAAAGTAGAAAAGGTTAACAAATGGGTTAATGTATCAGTTGTATAGGGTCACTATGAGTCAGAATCAACTCAGCAGCAACGGATTTGTTTTTTGGTTTGGTTATGGGTACATATATTAACCTTTTTTACCTCACTGACTCAGCGGAGTCCTATTGGCATATATCATTCCGAGTTTACTGATTTCACTCACTGTGGAGTCAATTCTGACCCACAGCGACCCGATGAGTGTCAGAGTAGAACTGTATTCCAAAGGGTTTTCAGTGGCTGATTTTTCAGAAGTAGATCGCATGTCTTCCTTTCAAGTCACCTTGGGGTGGACTTGAACCTCCAGCCTTTTGGTTAGCAGCTGAGCACGTTAATCATTTGTACCACCCAAACCCAAAAACCAAACTCGCTGCCATCGAGTCAATTCTGACTCAGAGTGACCCTATAGGACAGAGTAAAACTACCCTATAGGGTTTCCACCCTATATGTACCACCCAGGGACTCCAAATTACTGATTACTTGGTTTAAGTAGGAAAAAAACACAAATCCACAAATAACAAATTTAGTAGAGATATGTATATGTCCATCAAGATTTATATCACTGTAAAGAAACCAAACCTTTCTGGATCAACTGCTTTGGATTCTGTGGTTCCTGACAATCAGATGGACAGCTTTCTCCAAGGTGTTTGAGAGAACAAGATGTCTTTGGCTTTGCCAAAGGCTGATTATTTCCATAGCACCCATTGGCTTTTGTTAATGTAAAAGTCACCGGGATAAAATGTCCAGAAATACAAGCTACCCACTTTAAAAACAGCCTCTCCTTAATGTCAGTTCCCCATAAATTGTGTATGGTGGCATTGAGCTGACAGCAAGAGACCGTTTTCTGGTGGTGGTGTTCCCTTCCCCGTGGCATTATCCCTCCCATAAAGCACAACTTCCCAAACACTGCGTTCCAGAAGCTCCTTCCGAGCATGTTCTCCTGATTTCTGTACTTCTAATAACCACCCCTCGGTTTCGGAAGCACAGGCCTGAAAGTGAACGACGGGACTCGTGCCTGAGTGCAGTTCATCTGAAGAGCACTGGGACAGCAGGGGCAATTTAATCTCCACGGCAACACTTTGGAACCCAGTGACAACCGTAATGGCTTTAATACCAAATGACAATCTCCTTTCAAAAGCATTATGAATATTAATGTTCTGATCACAGAGCAGTATTTAAAAACAAAGAGTGTGTCTTCACTTTCAACTGCAACATCGCTGAAGCACAAAAGGCCCATTTTCTCATCATTTTCACAGGTTATGGACGTCCATTGCAGCAAGGTGGGGTTGACATTGCTCCTGCAGCTGGAGTGGGAAGTCACAAAGTGTTTTGGGAATCTTTATGCTCTTCTTCAACTGACAAAAGTGAGACTCATGATTTCAATCTCTCACTTTTTGATAAATATAAAGAAATAACTACCCACTATGTGCTCAGCCTCCACCTGTCTGTCAGTTTGTCATACTGTGGTAGCTTGCATGTTGCTATGATGCTGGAAGCTATGCCACCGGGATTTCAAATACCAGCAGAGTCTCCCATGGTGGACAGGTTTCAGTGGAGTATCCAGACTAAGACATTCTAGGAAGAAAGGCCTGCCTGACAATTTACTTCTGAAAATTAGCCAATGAAAACCTTATGGATTACAACAGAACATTGTCCAACTCACTTGCTTTGGACACATCATCAGGAGAGATCAATCACCGGAGGAGGACATCACGTTTGGTGAAGTAGGGGGCCAGGGAGGGTGAAGGAGACCCTCGGTGAGATGCATTGGCACAACAGCTGCAATGACAGACTCAAATGTGCCAATGATTGTGAGGATGATGCAAGACTGGGCAACGTTTCATTCTGCTGTACATGGGTCACCGTGAGTCACAGTTGGCATGACGACAGCTCTCTGTCTCTATCTATGTACTAAGCACAGGGCTAGAACTTTGGGAAGCAAAGAAGAGAAGTAGGAGACATAGTTTCCGTCTTCAAGGAGCTTACACTTAAATTGGGGAAAGATTACTAACAAAACAATTAGAACATGATATACAATACTTTATTTCTACCCTGTGCCAAAAAAAAAGAAAAAAACCAAACCCACTGCGGTTGAGTTGATTCTGACTCATAGTGACCCTGCTAGTGCCAGGGATTTAAAAGGATCAAGATCCTCCCCTTAAGGCATGTATAGTCCAATAGAAGGCAAGTGACAAGCACGGAAGTGCAAGAGAGTGACAATAACAAAACAGTGATGGTAATGATGGATAAGATGTTGTGAGGACTTACTACATACACACGTGCCTGGCATTGCAGGGGCTGTGATGGAAGTCCACATGGGCCTCAGGAGGGGTAGAAAGGAGAGGGAAGGCAATTCTCCCTCCGAGCCATCAGAGTAAGATCACATTACTACGATCAAGTCTTACCAAAAATGATCAGTTCGGCTTGGCAGCTATGATTCATGTGATATTTGCTTTTCTCCTGGCCACACTTCTGGTTTAAGGAAATCTCAATTGTCTGTCATCCTTAGTAATCCTTCTGGAGCAGTATGAAATATTGCTAATGTCAGTTTGTTGCACTGTGGTGACTGGCATGTTGCTATGATGTTGGAAGCAATGGCACTGGTATTTCAAATAGCAGCAGGGTCACTGATGGTGGACAGGTTTCAGTGGAGCTTCCAGACTAAGACAGACTAAGACTAGAAAGAAAGGCCTGATAATCTACTTCTGAAAATCAGCGATGAAGAGCTATGGATCACAACAGAACACTGTCTGACTCCCGTGCTTTGGACACATCATCAAGACGGATCAGTCAGTAGAGGAAGACATCGTGTTTAGTGAAGAAATGGATTGGCACAGTAGCTACAATGATGGACTCAAACATGGCGGCGATCATCAGGATGAGGCAGGACCGGGCAATGTTTCATTCTGCTGTGCATATGGTTACCATGAATTGGAGTCAACTCAACTGCCTCTATCTATTTATTTATCTGTCTATCTGTCTGTTTCTAACTTTAGTGAGAAGCTGCAGCTAATCACACAAGAAAAAAAGGCACATATTTTTCTGTTGATTCTCATACAGTATGGGCATAAAGTCAAGAGAAGATAACGTTCTAAAATACTCATTCTAATCCTGAAGTAAAAACGAGACTTAATATTTACCCGCAAAAGCCTCCAAACAACTAAAATGTGCAGGTGATTGGAAGGAACCTATCAGGCAGAGCTCTAAGCTCATCTATCATTTTAGAGGTCACCTTCACAGGGACTCTCCTGTTAGCAAGGGTACCCGCACCGCTCCCTCCACCTGCCCCAGCAGCAGGCCGGGACCCAACCTCCACGTGCCCATGGTCAGTGCCAGCACGGGAGGCACTGCGATGGCCTGAGATTCATGTGCACATTTGGTGAGACCCCTCAGGCGGTTGTTAAATGAGGCGTTCCTCGGTTATCTCTCTCTCCACCCTCTCCCTGAGTGGTCTCATCCATCCCCACGACCTTAATTATCTACAGGCTCGTGTTCCCAAGGATGTATCCCTACTTCAACCCCCTCTGCAGAGCTTCACACTCAAATATTCAACTGCCTCCTGGATAGCTCATCGCAGTTGTCTCAAAGTGCCCCCGAATCAACTCATCATCCTCGACCATCGCACTTCTTCAATATTAAATTTTTAATCTCAACCGACAGCTCCAACATTTACCAGTTCCAAAGTGGAGCCCTGGTGGTCTCCAGTGGTTCATCTTTCTCCAACCACGTCCAATCATGCGTCTAGTCCTCTTGCTCTGCCTCCTAACCCTGTTCAAATCCTCCACTCCCACACGTCCAAATGCCCCCATACCCAGAATGTCCATTCTCATCTGGGCTATTGCACAGCTCCTGACTGCTCCCCTCTCCCGTCCTTGCTCTCTCCCACCATTCTCCACCCTGCAGCAAATCTACTCTAGTTACGTCACTCCTTTGTTTCAAGTGCTTTGGTGGTTTCCATTGCTCTCAGAGTCATGACCCAGGCCCTGAGCATGGCCTCAACGCTGGCCAGCTTGGCCTCTGCCCATCTCTCCAGCTTCATCTCTTACCAAGCTCCCTCTCACTCTCCAGCTCCTGAAACTCCCTTCCCTTGTGCCTATGCCATGCTGGGCCCTTACCTGGAACCCCACCCCACCTCTCTGCCTGACCAGCTACTGCTCATCCTTCAAAACTCAACCTAGGAATCGTTTTCTCTGAGAAGGTAGTACCGCTGTTACATATCCCCAAAGCATGTTTACTCCTGTTTTTATAACGTAGATTAAGAACATCATGAACAACGTCCTCATCTGGAAAATCTTTGTCCTTCATCCTGGGTCTGCAGTCCTCCACTGTGGTGACCATCACAGTTAACCCACTGTGCTGCAGTGGTCTGCTCATCTAGTGGTTTTCACAGCACACTGCAAGCTTCTTGAAGGCATGTAGTGTGTCCTTATATGTACCTGCCCAGTATCTAGGGTAGAGCCTAGACCATACTGGAGCTTGATAGATGCTGGTTAAATGAAGGATGATGAAAATGCTCTAAAGTGACTCCTATAAATCTCATCATGTCACTTTCCTGCTCAATGGCTTCACATCTCACTTAAAATAAAATCTGGCTACATCCAGGCCTCTGTTCAGAGGTTTCCCTGATGAGCCTGGCTCAGATAGCACCGTGCCCCTCTCACCCCACCATCACTCACAACCCTCCTGCCATGCTTTACATTTCCCCACGGTGCCTTCTTATCTGACATTATATATTTGTTGTTTGTTTACCGTCTGCCTCTCCCTACTTGAATGTCAGGTTTTTGAGAGCTGAAACTTTGTCCTCATTGTTCCTTCATTGCTGGAACAATGCCGGGCACCCACTAGGCATGCAACAAATATTTGTTGAATGAATGATGGATGGATAGGTACTAAAAATTGAATAGGTTATATACTTTGGTATGGTTTGAACTTTTAAAAGTAAAGGTCATTTATTATTATTATAATAAAAAAGGGGTAGATTCTAGTACGAAGTCACCATTCATTCAATAAGTATTTACTGAGCTCTGTGTCAGGCTGCAGAGCACAGAGGAGGAATCAACCATTTTCACATAGAAAAAGTAATACTGGAGTTTTTTTCTTTTTTTCCCCTGTTGCCAGTGAGTCGATTCCAACTCATGGAGACCCCATGTGTGTCAGAGTAGGGTTTTCGATGACTGCTTTTTCAGAAGTAGATACCCAGGGCTGTCTTCCAAGGCACCTCTGGGGACTCAAACCTCCAACTTTCTGGTTAACACCACCCAGGTACTCCAACAGCGGACTAGGTTCTTGGAAGATGAGCAGGTATCTGCCAAATAGAGAAGGGTGTTCCCCACAGAGAAAATCGTGCCCACAAAGGGGAAGGCTGGGGATGTAAAATCTCCTTCTAACACTCAGGAAATTCCTGCCACCCCCGTACCACTACTGCTGCCCAACACAGCCATTCACTTAAGTCTAATTCTTAATTCTACATTCCTGATTAACTTTAACTCTCAGATTTCAACACCATCCTCTCACATCTGTCTTACTAATGCAGTGATTCTTAACAGGCCATAGGTTTGTCAGAATGACCAGCAGTTCCTCTTCCAACTACACAAGGGTCCTGAATGTCGTGTGTGTGGGACTCCCCTTGCCCCTACCCTCCACTGTCAGCATCTCTGCCACCTGAGTCTGTGCTCCTGTGGGGGAGTGCTGCACCCCTCAGGTATGAGGAGGCAGGAGAAATGGAGACTCTTTGGGTCTGTGTTGAGAATCTCGAGAAGAGCTGACACACCCTGGTTGTGCCGCTGACACCATCATCTACTGCTCTCTCCCTTTCAGACTCCATCTCTTCCAGAAAATTCTTCCCCAAAATAGTAGATTCAAACCTTTCGCCAGAGGAGCTTAGCAACCACACTGAGAGAAACGGCACACACGTGACGGTGCCGTTCTACACGCCCACCAGGGCCGGACAGACGGCGTAACTGTCTGGGTGGGAGTTGCGGGAACTATATCCAGTTATAGAAGAGCAATCGAAAGCCGCTGGGATTTCCTGAGAATGTCTCACATGCCCTCTGGGAAATATTTCTCAAAGCCCTAATAGGAGATGGCCTGTGATAACACTTCAACAACATTGTGGGGGTTGCGGGCGGGGGGGCGGGGGGGAGACAGGATTTTATGAAAGATCCAGAGCCTTTGCTTGGCCTTAGAATAAATCACTCTGTGTTCGTTTCTTCAGGCTACCTAATAAATACCACCGGGTAGGTGGCTTAAAACAACAGAAATTTATTCTCTCATAGGTCTGGAGGCCAGAAGTCCAAATTCAAGGTGTTGACAGGGCCATGCTCTCTCTGAAGGCTGTAGAGGAAGATCCTTCCTTGTCTCTTTCAGCTTCTGGTGGCTCCTGGCATTCAGCAGCAGCATAACTCCAATCTTTGACTCCATCTTCATATGGCCGTCTTCCCCTTGTGTCTGTCTGTCTGTGTCTCTTCTCCTCTTTTTATAAGGACACCTGTCCTATGGGATTACAGCCCACCCTACTCCGGTATGACCTCATGTTAACGTAACTAATTATATATGCAAATATTCTATTTCCAAATAAGGCCACATTCACAGGTACCAGGGGTATGTTTTTGGAGGACACAGTTCCCATAACTCACTCTCTCCTTTGAAAATTTATACTTGGGGAGAAATACTCTAGGCAGGCACTCTATTTTAGGGCTTGAATCTGTTATTAGAGATTGATGACAATTACATCTTCCACTTAACATACAACTATTCTCATTCAGAATACATGCAGCATGTCACACAGACGTCCACACAAAGAGAAGCAGCTGGCCCCAACCATGTTTCTGGTTGCCTCTTCTACAACTTCAAGTATATCCTTGCTTCTTCCAGCCCCTCTGATTTTTCAATCAGCAACGGAAGGGATCATATAAAAATGTAAAAGTTATTCACCCAAATAGTTTATCATGTAGTTGTTTGTGATTTTTGATGATCAATTCACTAATTCTTTGGAAGTTAACACAGTGTAGGAGTTAAGAGTGAGCTCTTACAATATTTTTATATGAAATATCTAAAACAGGCAAGTGTATAGACATAGAGGTTTATCAGTGGTTACCAGGGGCGGGAGGCTGGGAGGAGGGAAGAGAGGCTCATTGCCTAGGGAACACTGAGCTTCTGTGAAGGGTGACGGAAAATTTTGGAAACGGATAATGGTGATGGTTGAACAACACGATGAACGTAATTAGTGCCGCTGAACTGCACATGTAAAAAAGGTTGAACAGCAAATATCTTGTCATATATGTATCTGTCTACATCTACCTACCTACCTACCTATATCATAATAAAAACAAGTGAGCTCTGTCACTTAACAGCCTGTGTGTCCTTGAGTAAGTTGTTCAAGTCCTGTTTCCTCAATTGTCAAACTGTAATATTAACTGTACTTACCTTATGGAATGATTAGAGCCCTGGCGGCGCAGTGGTTAAGTGATACGGCTGCTAACCAAAAGGTCGGCAGGTCAAATCCCCCAGCTGCTCCTTGGAAACCCTTTGGGGCAGTTCTACTCTGTTCTCTAGGGTTGCTATGGGTCAGAATCAACTCGATGGCAACGGGTTTTGTTTTTTTTTTTTTTTATGGAATGATTGTAAGAAATAAAATAAATAATTGCAAAAAATATTTCGGATAAAGTCTGGCATGCAGTAAGCAATCAAGAGAAGACAAGCAACTAAAGGTATATATGAGCCATCACACAAGAACTGGACTTTCCAGGATGGTTCAGTCTCTACAATCTGATATGTCCCCAAAATCTAGCTCAAACTAGGATGCTCAAACTCAAAAGAGGTGAAACAGAAAAGAGCAAATATTGAATTATTCCCTTATTCTAAGTATCTAAGAAGAACTGACGCCTTTGAATTGTGGTGTTGGCGAAGAATACTGAATATACCATGGACTGCCAAAAGAATGAACAAATCTGTCTTGGAAGAAGTACAACCAGAGTGCTCCTTAGAAGCAAGGATGTCAAGATTATGTCTTACATACTTTGGACATGCTATCAGGAGGGATCAGTCCCTGGAGAAGGAAATCATGCTTAGTAAAGCAGAGGGTCAGCAAAAAAGAGGAAGACCCTCAAAGAGATGGATTGACACAGTGGCCTCAACAATTGGCTCAAGAATAGCACAATTGTGAGGATGGCGTAGGACTGGGCAGTGTTTTGCTCTATTGTGCATAGGGTTGCTATGAGTCAGAACCGACTCAACAGCAACTGACAACAACCACAACATGGTGTGTGTGTGTGTGTGTAAGCAGTTCTCAACTGGGGGCAGTTTTGCTCCCCAGGGCCCATTTGGCAGTGTGTGAAGACATGTTTGATTGTTGCAAGTGTGTGTGTGGGGGGGATGCTACTGGCATTTAGTGTGCTGAGGCCAGGATGCTGCTACACATCCTACAATGCACAGGACAGCCTCCACAGCAAAGGATTATCCCACCCAAAATGCTAATAGTGCCAAAGTTAAAAAACCCTGAAAACATAAACATTTCTATTTCTATTATGCATATCATTAAGGGGGACTGGAGCCCTGGTGATGCAGTGGTTAAGAGCTAGGCTGCTAACCAAAAGGTCGGCAGTTCGAATCCACCAGCTGCTCCTTAGAAACCTTATGGGGCAGTTCTACTCTGTCCTGTAGGGTTGCTATGAGTCAGAATTGACTCGATGGCAATGGATTTTTTGTTTTTGTTTTTTTTTTTTTGGAGGCAACACCAGAAATTTTGACTAATGAAATAAAAAGAAAACATTATCTACAAGACTTAACATTCTTCTTGTAAAATAAAACTCTGCTGTAGGGCTGAATACCAGGCTTAAAATGGGGGGAAAAAGCAACAAAAAACTCTAGCTTTCTTCTTGGATAAAACTGATTCAAAGGTGGCCAAGGAAAGTACTAGAGCCTTTTTTTTTTTTTTTGTCTTTCTAGGAAGGTAAGAACAGTCTGAATCAAGCTCCAGAAATAATTAAGTCAAATCGCCAGGCATGCAGTCTTCCTTGTGGGTGAGTGACATTTTAAATTCTTGTTCCCCTGCCAGGTAGGTCAGAATAGAGAATCAGAGAAATATTAATCAGGGTTCTGAGAAGCTTGAGAAGGCACTTAACTCACTGCCTCACCTAGCAAGAAGGGGGTGGTACAGGCATCACCCAGACCCATGGGAAACTGCCCAGTGTTTAGGGCCTAGAGGCTCCTTATACTTCTTTGTGAGCACATTTTAATAAGTCACCTGCTGTATGCAATAGAAGCCTTTACTTTAATTTAAAATGTGCTAAGTACTAATGGACCACAACTACCACAGCCTCCATCAGACTGAGTCCAGCACAACTAGATGGTGCCTGGCTACCACCACTGACTGCTCTGACAGGGATCACAACAGAGGGTCCTGGACAGAGCTGGAGAAAAATGTAGAACAAAATTCTAAACCACAAAAAGACCAGACTTACTGGTCTGACAGAGACTGGAGAAACCCCGAGAGTATGGCCCCTGGGGAACCTTTTAACTCAGTACTGAAGTTACTCCTGAGGTTCACCCTTCAGCCAAACATTAGACAGGCCCATAAAACAAACAATAATAAACATAGCTCAACTACATATATGAGACTAAATGGCCTCACCCGCCCAGGGGCCAGGACAAGAAGCCAGGAGGGGACAGGAAAGCTGGACAAATGGAAATGGGGAACCCAAAGTTGAGAACGGTAGACTGTTGACATGTCATGGGGTTGGCAACCAGTGTCACAAAACAATATGTATATTGTTTAATGAGAAACTAATTTGTTCTGTAAACCTTCATCTAAAGCACAATAAAAAAATAAAAACAACCCTACAAGGGTTAAGCTGTGAGAAAAAAAAAATGAAAGCAAGTAAATTGGCAAACAGATAAACCTAAGCAAATACTGTCAGCATAAATAAAATAAAATGTACTAAGTGCAGTAAGGACACAAATGTGAATGAAACACAATCCCTGACCTCCAGTGGCTCAGGATGGAGAGATGCCCCACAAAGAACGAGAGTGTCGTATCACAAGGGCAACGGTCCTACGTTCAAGGAATCCCAGAGCATGGAGGGAAAAGTCACTATCGGGGGTGGTTAAGAAAGGCATCTTTTGTCATGTTAATGAGGTCATAACTGAGTAGGGTGGATCCTAAATCTAATCACTTCTGAGTTATAAAAGAGCAGAACTGACACAGAGGCACACATGGGGGAAGACAGATGCCATGTGAGGATCGTCTACAACTCAAGAAACACCAAAGAACACCAAGGAACTAGGGAATGCCCGGGGCTACCAGTGAGGAAGGAATCAACACAGCCAAGACTCTGATTTGGACTTCTAGCCTCCAGAACTGTAAATTTCTGGTCTTTAAAGCCACCCACTCGTGGTATCTGTGTTACAGTAGCACTAGGTAACTAAAAAGGGGGGTGTACTGGATTGAATAGTGCCCTCCCCCACAAAATTTAGGTCTACTTGGAACCTCAGAATATGACCTTATTTGGAAATATGGTCTTTGCAGATGTAATTGGTTAAGATGAGGTCATATTAGATTATGTGAACCAAAAATTCAATGACCAGCGTCCTTATTAAACAAAAAAAGAGAGGATGCACTGAGTTATACACACAAGGGAAGAGGCCTTGTGAATATGGAGGCAGAGATTGGAGTGATGCAGCCACA
Organism: Dugong dugon; assembly: GCA_030035585.1. Taxonomy (NCBI): domain Eukaryota; kingdom Metazoa; phylum Chordata; class Mammalia; order Sirenia; family Dugongidae; genus Dugong; species Dugong dugon. The sequence goes on from CM057471.1 coordinate 78,456,878, forward strand.
AGCCAAGGAATGCCAAGGATGGCTGGAGCCACCAGAAGCTGGGAGAGAGGCATGGAACAGATTGTCCCTCAGAGCCTCCAGGAGGAACCAGCCCTGCCAACACCTTTATTTAAAACTATGAGAGAATAAATTTCTGTTGTTTTAAGTCACCCAGTCTGTGGTAATTTGTTATAGCCACTCTAGAAAACTAACACAGGGGACTAGGTAAATTATCTTGTAAGAGAAAAAAACCCACTCTCTCTAGTTTTGTAGCTCTTTCAGAGAACTTTGGAGACGCTTTTATAGAGCAGTTCTTGTATATTTTTCCACCACCTCTCACCCAACTAACAGATAATACCCTCTCTGTACGGATCTTTATTTTTCTCCCCAGATAACATTGTCGCTGCCATATAAGAACATGAACAGGCTATAAATTAAATAAAATTTCATTCTCAGAGTCACTGACCGCCAAAGCCTCTGATTAGAATCTCAATTTTCCCTCTTGGTTTGTTTATGGCTTTGTTCTGAAGAAATAAAATATTAGACTTAATAAATCAACATGAACAATATTAGCCTAATAAAACAAGTCTCTTCTGGATTTTATTACTTATTCCATTGACGAAATAATTCTCCAATTCTCAATGGGAGTTGGATGGTGGATGCTGTAAGGCAGTCCTCTAGCATTGCACTGGGATTTCTGCTTGAAAGCACAAAGGACACAGATCCTTCTCAATTCCCCACTGTTCTGTGGCTACACTTCATAGCATCGCTGGGCTTTCAAGAGCAGTGACATTGACAGGGCATTGTGGAGGGCTTCCTTCCCCCCGTCCCCCACAGTGTACATATTCTCCAAACCCAAATCCAGGATTAGATGTCAAGCAGAAGCACAACTTTTATTATTAACTGGTAATTTTGTAAATTATAAAATGATGAAAAATGTTAATTGTTGAATGACTTAATGCCAAGCACTGAAATTTTTTAAAAAGCTGAATTATAAAAATAACCACATTAGAGAAAATAAAAGGACAAATTGCTCATAATCCCACCATCATTGATCTGTTTCATGTGCCAATTCTACACAGTTGTAATCATAAAGTCCACACAATTTTATATCCCTGTCTTTTTATCTACTTAAACAATACTGTGTCTATAAAATAGAATATTATACAGGCATTAAAATGTATATTTTCTGAGAATATTTAACAGCATGCAAGGAGAAATACCTTTAAAATAATATTAAGTAAAACCAACTGCTGTAGAGTTGATTCTGATCATGGAGATACCATGTGTGTCAGAGTAGAATTGTGCTCCATGGGGTTTTCAATGGCTGATTTTTCAGAAGTAGATCACCCGGTCTTTCTTACAAGTCACCTATAGGTGGACTCGAACTGTCAACCTTTTGGTTTTTGGCTGAGCACGTTAACCATTTGTACCACCCAGGGACTCCGTATTAAATAATAAATAAAAAATATAAAGCTGTGTATAAGGTATGATCATATTACACATCCACACACAGATGGAAAAAATATACCAAAATATTAACAGTGGTTATTTTTGGATGGTAAGATTACTTATTTTTTATTATCACTTTTCTGAATTTTTCAAAACCTCTACAAGCAACATGTAATATTGTACATTAGGAAAAGTTCTAAATATTACATTAACATTTTTCCATGGTTCCAGTGTCTATGACCATCATTTTAATGCTTGCACAATATTCCATCGAATGAACGCAACATTTTTACTTAATTCTCTTTTGTGGGGAAATGTAGGCCATTTCCAATTTTGGGCTGCTACAGAACCCTGGTGGCACAGTGGTTAAGAGCTACAACTGCTAACCAACAGGTCGGCAGTTCAGATCCAACAGCTGCTCCTTGGAAACCCTAGGGGGCAGTTCTACTCTGTCCTACAGGGTCACTGTGAGTCAGAATCCACCCGACGACAATGGGTTTGGTTTTATTACATCACTCATGATTTAAATATCTCCACGGCTCTGCATCCTAAGTGCTTCATGTGGAAAAGGCCCTCGGTGAACTGTTTTCTATCGATGGCTGCAATCTCAGCACAGAGCTAAGGGCACAGGCACCAGAGTTGGACGTGCTGGTCAGGGCCCTGCTCTGCCACCTCCTTGTGGCATGGTCATGGGGGAAGCAAAATGCAGTGACGGATACACAATTCCTGGCACATGGAGGGTGCTCAAAGAAGGGTGCTGCTATTGTTACTATCTCCCTCCTCCCCTACCTTTCCCAGTTACCTGAAGCTCCAGCCATCAATGAATGAATGAATCACTCAGTTCCTTGGAGTCCCCACACTCCCCAGCTTCCACTGCTTTTCTGTGTATTGTTCTCTTTCTAGAAAGTCCCTCCACTTCTCTACCTGGGCACCTGGTTCAAGCATCCGTCCTTTTCTGAGCTTTCTGAGGCCCCCCTGTCTGGATTAGGTACCCCTCTGGAGTTTCTGGGTGGTACAAATGGTTAAGCCCTTGGCTACTAACCGAAAAGCTGGCAGTTCAAATCCACCCAGAGGTGCTGGAAGAAACTCCTGATGATCTGCTTCCAGAAGATCACAGCCATTGAAAACCCTATGGAGCACAGTTCTACTCTGACACACCTCGGGTTGCCATGTCTCGGAATCAACTTGATAGCAACTGCTTTTTGTTTTTTTTTCTGGGATCCCACAGCCCTGAGTACTAGGTACCTCCATCAGAGTATTTGCCACATTGCTTGCCTCTTTATTTCTCTCTCCCTTCCACTAGACAGCAAGGTCCTTGAAGTCAGAGCCGTGATTTCTATCCCAAGCACTGAGCACGGTATTGGACACACAGTAGATGTTGGTTGCTTGAATGGCTTTTTGCCATGTCACTGATCTTCAAAAGTATGATTTTAATGGTTGTGTAATATTTCACAACAGTTAAGTGCTTGGCTGCTAACCAAAAGGTTGGTGGTTTGAACCCACCCAGCGGCTCCACAGGCTAAAGACTTGACAATCTGCTCCATAAAGAAAGACTTGTTATTGTTAGGTGCCATCAAGTTGGTTCTGACTCATAGTGACCTTTTGTACAACAGAAGGAAACACTGCTTGGTCCCGTGCCATCCTCACAATCGTTGTTATTTATAAGGTTTTCACTGGCCAGTTTTTTTTAAAAGTAGATCACCAGGTCCTTCTAGTCTGTCTTAGTCTGGAAGCTGTGCTGAAATCTGCCCACCATGGGTGACTTTCCTGGTACTTGAAATACTGGTGGTATAGCTTCCAGCATCACAGTAACGCGCAAGCCACCACAGTATGACAAACTGACAGATTACCACCTAAAAAAAAACCCTTTGGGGCAGTTCTATTCTGTTACATGGGGTCACTCTGAGTTGTAATCAACTCGATGGCACCTAACACAGAGGCATCATAGTGAGAATAACAAGTGCACAGGGGCAATCTCTAAATTTGCACCCCCGTCCCCTGCCCACCGGCCAGCCTCATCTGGCACCCCCTTGGACTTGTACTCGGGGGCAAACGCTCCGCTCTGCCCCCCGCCTTGATACGTCTCTGACCTAACAACAACAACATAGTTCTGTAATTTAATTATTCTCTATTACAGTCCCCCTTTTTGAGGCGGGAGGGAGATATTATAAATAATTTACAAGGAACATCTCAGTACATAAATCTAATTTTTTTTTTTTTAAGAATAAAATTTGAGGTGTAGAATTGTTGGCTTTGGACATCATAAGGCTTGGATTTATACTGCCAAATTGGAGGGTTTCCGTAGTTTAGATTCTGATCCCAGTCCTAGGCATTTACTGCTGCCGCACTCTGAATCAGCTAAATCGCTGGTATTCATTGCTTGCCCTGTAAAATGGCATTCTTGCTGAGGAAACTCAGCAGCTTCCTTCCCCTGTCCCCCACAATGTACATATTCTCCAAACCCAAAGCCAGGATTAGATGTCAAGCAGAAGCACAACTTTTATTATTAACTGGTAATTTTGTAAATCATAAAATGATGAAAAATGTTAATTGCTGAATGACTTAATGCCAAGCACTGAAATTTTTTAAAAAGCTAAATTATAAAAATAACCACATTAGAGAAAAAAGGACAAATTGCTCATAATCCCACCATCACTGATCTGTTTCATGTGCCAGTTTTACACAGTTGTAATCATAAAGTCCATACAATTTTATATCCCTGTCTTTTTATCTACTTAAACAATACTGTGTCTATAAAATAGAATAAGATGCAGAGCCTGCGGATCTGAGAACAGAGACACATTTCACCTGGAGAGGCTGCCTCTGCCAAGAGCCCAGCAGAAAGGGGAAGAAACTGCTCCGTTTCCTTCAGCTTTCCACCCACAGAGGCGAGAGAAGCGACTGTGAATCTGCAGTTCCTGCAACTCAGCACAATGGCTTAAACAACGCTTGGATATCATTGCATACACATTCAGAGGTATTTAGTCTTCCTTTGACTTTGGTTATGACACTTTCTTTCAAACTTTATTTTATTAAGTAATATAAAATTGGTGATATTCAAACACGGTGTTCCTACAAAACAGCAATTTCTTTATATGTCTGTATACATAAATATGGAGCCCTGCTGGCGAAGTGGTTAAGAGCTCAGCTGCTAACCAAAATGTCATCAGTTCGAATCCACCAGCTGCTCCAATGCTATAATCTTTACAGAAGCACACTGCCACACCTTTCTGCGAGTGGCTGGTGAGTTCGAACGGCCGACCTTTCCGTTAGCAGCCGAGTGCTTAACCACTGAACCACCAGGGCTACTTATCTCCAAATAAACTACTAATAAAACAAAACTCAACCACAGTAAATATCTTTAAGTTGTAAACTTTTATATGAAGGTGATATATAGAACCTCACAATGTGGTTCACTCCCTGCATAAGAATCACCTGGGCCCTTACCTACCTGGTGGGTGGGCAAAGGGATCTGTATCTTTTAGAACCTTCCAGGATAGTTCTGAGCTTGCTGAAGACTGTAAATTTTTATCACAGAGCCGCATCTTGTTCAGCCTGTAATATAGTGATTTTCTTCCCAGCCACAAATTTTCTCTTCCTGCAATTTTAAAGGAACATATTTGCGTCTATAAACTTTTCTTCACTAACAACTTTACTCACTTCACGCTGAGCTGAAATTTTGGTTTGCAGAATAAACCAAAACCAAACCCTTGTTGAGTCAGTTCCTACTTGTGGTGACCCAATGTTTTACAGAGTAGAACTGCTCCATAGGGTTTTCTTGGATGTAATATTTATGGAAGTGGATCGCAAGGCCTTTGTTCCATGGCACCACTGGGTGGGGTTCGAACCGTAAGGTTAGTAGTTGAGCACAAACCGTTTGCGCCACCCTAGGACAGCAGAACAGAACCAGATTAATAAATTAAAAAATTTTAAGGTCTCTATGTATATAGATGGAGCACTAGTGGCACAGTGGTTAAGAGCTTGGCTGCTAACCAAAAGGTCAGCAGTTCAAATCCAACAGCCACTCCTTAGAAACCCTATGGGGCAGTTCTACTCTTTCCTATAGGGTTGCTATGAGTCAGAACTGACTCGATGGCAATGGGTTTGTTTTGTTTGTTTGTTGGTTATGTATATAGATAGTCTGTCACAAACCAAATGAATTTATTGGTATTTTATTGAAACTCTCAGAGAAAGAGATCCTGTGAGACTTCTAGGAAACGAGTTTAAACCATATAGTCATTATAATTCTTTTGTATTGGGAGTGCTGGTTTTACTCTTATTTTAGGTAACGTGAAAAATATTTTATAAAGCTCTTGAAGAGCTTTTACTTTCCTTTACAAATAATTTTATCTGAGTTAAAAGTAAACTGTTTATCTGAAGAAAATAGTAAATTATTATTAGCAGACATGGCACAGAAGTATGGCAACATTTGCGAAGGCGACATGGAACTGAGTGAAGACGGAGAAGCTCTGCATTGCACTAACCCCACATTCTGTGAAAACCAAGTGGTTTCCTGACCTTTTAAGGAGGGTCCACTTCAGCACACATACCACACAACACGGACAGTTTCCCTCAAGCAGCAACATGAGGTGGTCTCCATGGAAGAAGGATCTGGACAGGAGACTGGGGAGTTTACAATTCAGAACAATTGGGTCAAGGCAATTAAAGTGTCATGAGGAAAATGTTAGCCAAGTAAAATAATTTTAAAAGAAACAATATCATGATTACAAAATCCTAGTATCACTTGACATAAATTGAATATAACCATGAAAATAAATATATAAACATCAAATAAAGAACACTTATCAGTGAACCACTTAAAATCATCTGGTTAACCACACTCTAAGGAGCCCTGGTGGAACAATGGTTAACAAAGGTCTGTAGTTTGAACCCACTCATGGCTCCATGGGAGAAAAGACCTGTCAGTCTGCTCCTGTAGAGATTATAACCTAAGAAACCCTATGGGGTAGTTCTACTCTGTCATATAGAAGAGCCATGAGTTGGAATCGACTTGATGGCACACAACAGCAACAGCCACACTTTGAGAAACATGTATTTAATCTACGTTTCATATTTTAGATGGTAAAGATAAGTCCCAGAGAGGTTAAGTGACTTGTCCAAGGTCACACAGTTGGAATCCAGGTGTCTGGACTTCTCCACCAAAGAACCCCTGTGTGGAGGCCCCCAGGCAATCATTAGAACTGGCCCAGCTGGAGAAATCCCTTTGTCCCAAGTGACTCTGCAAACACACTTTTCTGTGCCTCTTAAAAACCAAAACCCAGTAGCCATCTGGTCAATTCAGAATTACAGGGACCCCACGGATGCCAACAGCCTACGGGCATCCTTACCAACCCCCAACTTGTAAGTAGAGTAGTAGGAGCCACCTCCCCTTCTAACTGGTTTCTCCAGATGTTTTTTAGGCAATCAGCCAACTTCCTGCCCAAGGTAAGAAAAACAAGAGGCTGGGGTCACAGATCACAGAACCAGTTAAGACCAAATCTGGCCCGCCTGACATGTGCAGAACCATCAACCCAGTCCTCTGGGTGATCCCGGAACTTTTCTCCCACTGGGCAGAACCAAACTTTAGTGGCCCAAGATTGGGGGAAGACTTTCAGAAGTGACGGGTCCGAACCTAAGATTGGGTTTGAGAAAACCCACCCCCTCTTTTGGACTGAACAAGCGCAGACCTTGGAACTGCCCTGGGAACACCTTTTTCGGGCCAGACCAGTCAACGACCTTGCTCCTTCCCACCAGGACCCTTCCCCTAATAAATACTGTTTCAGCCACTGTTCAGGGAGCCATCTTGGCGACGCAAGTCCCAGTGTGCTCCTTTGCTTGGTCAACCAAATAAAGCTTCCTCTTTTGCTTTCACCCATTTCGTGTCTCTGTAGCTGTGCCAAGTAAGGACCTGAGACCCCAGTAACACCATGAGTGTCAAATCAGAACTGTGCTCCAGAGGGTATATAATGGATGATTTTTCAGAAGTCAATCACCAGGCTTTTCTTCTGAAGAGCCTCTGGGTGGACTTGAACTGCCAACCTTTCAGTTAGCAGTTGAGTGTGTTAACCACTTGTACCACTAGGGACTCTTCTATGCCTCTTAGCTGATCTAAAATAAAGCACCTCAGATTTGCTGCACTGAATGTAACTGTTAAAGGAGTCTAGAGGCAAATTAGAAAACACTGATTGCGCTTTCTTCCTCTAGAGTGAGGAATTAAATCAACCAAACAAAATTAGAACATCCCAGCTGCAACATCAAGGGAGCCACTGGCAAGGCCCCACGCAGCATGAGAAATCAGGAACCCACATCCTCCTTGCTCTCACTGGGTAGCCACCCCTTTACACTAGAACATGGAATCAAACCACTATGACTTTTCATGTCCTCACAGACTCTACCAATCCAAGCCAAGGTACACACGGCCACACTGTGGTTTTCTTTCTAGAGCATGATGACATATAAGAAGTCTAGGGGCTCTAGGGTCAAGATTTTAATCCTCTTTTCAGCTCAACTCATTGACCACCCTCTGCTGGATGATTTTCAGCATCTTCTCATCTTTGATTTTTCCTTTCTCTAAATTCTCTACAGAATTTCTGTGTAGAAGGGGCTTTGGGGCGGCAATCTAGTTGAAAGGAGGGAAGTCAAAGGGACTAATCTTGAAGCTCTATTTATACAGCAAGCCCATTGTTTTTGCTTAATTTATAAGCTTAAAATAAAAAAATAGCAAAGTGTTCTAAAAATGCTTTTACTCATATTCTACAATGATTGAGAAATCAATGGTCTATAACTGAGAATATTATTTAGAAGGGTGGCCACAGAAGGCATGGATTTTATGGGAGCAGAGGAGCAGGGAGCCCCTACTCCTGGAAACCACTGGTATCTTCTCTACTTTTCTGCTTATAGTCTTTGCAGTCCACTTTAGTACACGCGCCTGTCTGCTACAACAGGATACGAGCATTTCAACAAATGCAATTTTACTGAAACTTCACAATTTGTAAGGATATAGACCCTATCTGTTGTGTGCATCACTGTACCTAGCACCTATTACTGTGTCAGCACATATTAAGCATTAAGTAAATATTTGCTGATGAATGGATGAATGAATGGGATGCATGAATAAGAAAGCTTGGTCTGTCTGTCAAACTGTGTTATAGAAAGCCACTCTTTCAATGGATAAAAAAGGGTTAGGGAATACAGTCTGGCAGTAAAACTTCCTATGGAAATTTTAGTGAGCTTTTATAGATAGAAGGGTACAGCTGAAAAACCCCAAACACCACTAAATCTGTTTGTTAACAGTTCAGTACTGAGGGTCTCTCCCTCATAGCCTCATGCCTGGGACCAGCATCAGCACAGCATATTCTACACGGTGCAGCACCCATTGTGGTGACAACTTACAAAGCCACAGGACAGGAAAAACCACACTGGGCTGCACTTGGAGCCCTGGTGGCGCAGTGATTAAGGGCTCAGCGGCTAACCAAAAGGTTGGCAATTCAAATCCACTAGCCGCTCATTGGAAACCCTATGAGGCAGTTCTACTCTGTCCTATAGGGTCGCTATGAGTTGGAATCAACTCAACAGCAATGGGTTTGGTTTTGGTTTTTTGGGCTGCACTTGGAGCAGCATTTTTATTCTAAGGATGGTGCTAATTTCTGACCAAGACTGGGTCATCATCAACAAAGGCTACCTGACGGACACCATGCTGCCCAAATCATGGGCTATCATGCATCCATTTGCTTTATGGGGATTTCAACTATAGGAGGAATCTCTGTAATTTTCTGTTTTGTTAATTTTTTAAATCAAATTCCTACTTAGAGTATAAGCAGGGGATCTATTTTATATTCATCTATGTAACAGTAACATCATTTTTCATCCTGACAATAACTCAGTGCTGACATTAGCCTTGTTTTACAGGTGAAGATTTTTTAAAATCATATTTTAAATGAAGGTTTACAGAGCAAATTAGTTTTTCATTAAATAATTAATACACATACTGTTTTGTGACATTGGTTGCCACCCCCACGACATGTCAACACTCTCCCCTTCTCGACCTTGGGTTCCCTGTTACCAGCTTTCCTGTCCCCTCCTGCCTTCTTGTCCTTGCCCCTAGGCTGGTGTGCCCATTTAGTCTCATTTTCTTTTATGGGCCTGTCTAATCGTTGGCTGGAGGATGAACCTCAGGAGTGACTTCAGTACTGAGTTAGAAGGGAATCTGGGGGTCATAATTTCAGGGTTTCTCCAGTCTCTGTCAGACCAGTAAGTCTGGTCTCTTTTTTTTTTTTTTTTTGTGAGTTAGAATTTTGTTCTGCATTTTTCTCTAGCTCTGCCTGGGACACTTTATTGTGAACCCTGTCTGAGCAGTCGGTGGTACTAGTTGGGCACCATCTAGTTGTGCTGGACTGTCTGGTAGAAGGTATGGTACTTGTGGTCCATTAGCCCTTTGGACTAATCTTTCCCTTGTGTGTTTGGTTTTCTTCATTCTCCCTTGCTCCAGATGGTGTGAGACCCATGGAGTACCTTAGATCGCCACCTGCAAGCTTTTAAGACCTCAGACTACAGCTGAAGATTTTGAGGTTTGGAGAAACTAAGTGATTTAGCCCAGGCCATATAGTTCATCTATGAGTCGGAATTGACTCGACAGCAATGGGTTTGGTTTCGGTTTGTTTTTATACAGTTCTTCAGAGAAGAGGGGGAATCAAACCCGGGCTCCCCAACTTTTAGGCCAATGCTCTTTAGCACCTTCCCACACCTGTCATGGTTCTCACAGATCAACTGGCATATCTCAGTTAATGCTGCCTGGTGCCTGTAAATATGTCATAGCAGAAATAAAATGGAAAGGGAGAGGTAAGTGAGCAGGGGTGGGGAGGAAGGAGAGGAAAGAAAACAGAGAAAAGCCAATTTGGAAGCAGATCTAATTTGATTAGTGGTCATTTTATCCCATTTCTCAAAAGCCAGTTACCAGATGAGTGGTTTTTATAGTTGTGCATGCTCAACTGTAACTCTCAGCCTTTGACCCTGTGGTTATCTGTAGCCCCATACGGATTTGTTTCTACTTCCTTAAAAAAAACCAAAAAAACCTCATATCCACCTGTGGGTATCACTGTCAAAATGCAAGCAGTAATTTAACAACACTTACTGGGCAGAGAATACAGGCAAACACAGGTGAGGAGATTGAAACCCATGGTTTCTGTCCTTGAGGAAACAATTTTAAATTCCTGGATAGCCCAGTGGTGTTATTTTGCATACCAAAACCCATTGATTGATAGCGGCTGCCAGAAGCTCTCTGCCAAGGATTCTGAGCCTAAATCCAGGCTTGATGGGAGAATGTTGTTGTCAATTAGCAATGTCTGCCAAGGGTGCACAGTGTGGAAGCTTCTAGAACAATGCCTAGGACAGAGGGTATATTTAACAAATATTGCTTCCTTTATTTCACATTCAGCTCTAGCCACCTTCATATTGACCAAAGCACCAGAACAAGACCTTTTCTCCACCCTGCCCCAAACATAGAAAATAGGAAAAAAAGATGAACTTTGCCTGAAAGGGTAAAAATCAATACGCCAACGGGCATGACCAACCCTCATGGTCTGTGTTAACAAATCCTATTGGCAATGATTCCCAAACCCAAACCAAACCTGTTGCCATCGAGTCGATTCCGACTCATAGCGACCCTATAGGACAGGATGGAACTGCCCCATACTGTTTCCAAGGAGCACCTGGTGGATTCGAACTGTTGACCTTTGGTTAGCAGCCATAGCTCTTAACCACTACACCACCAGGGTCTACCGGCAGTGATTAGCCTCCCATTATTCTAGCAAAGCCCTAAATTCGTCCTCATGGTAGTAGGATATTATCTGATTGGATACACCTCTCAGTGAAGTGCAACTCTAGCAGTTATTTTTCACCCTAGGAAACTTGCTGACAGGTCTCCTTTGAAAAACCAAAAGCATGAAATGCTTTTCTCTCCACTGAACAGTGTTCCACATGGCACATACTGATGGAGCCTACAGAATTCGGTGAATGATGGACCGTGGCTTCAGCTCCCCACTACATAACCTTCCCACATCCCTCTCAGGTTCACCTTGGTAGCCTCCGTGCCGCAGTGCACTCTCAAAAGTTAAATAAAATGATGACCCCCATTGGGACCTGGGCAGTTGCCCCTAACCTGAATAGCTGAATTGCTTTTCCAGATTCCTGATGAGTATTCTGACCTGATGGGTATCTATGAGCCTCTGAGATCTTATATCATTTATTGTCACTCATTTCCTGAACAGCGGGTGAGGGAGATCAAAGATGGCCCCAATCAGTGACACTACAGATATGCCCTGCAAGCGGCAACATTTCCAGGCACCCTTCTCTGGCATTGTAATTTACCACTACATTTGACCTAAATCAAATTCAGGCACACAACAGGCCACATAAATGCTATCAGTCAAGGAGAGAGTGTCAGAATGTATTTTCATTTCATCCTGCCCTACAATTTCCTCACCTCAGGATTATATGTTAGCATGGCCACAGTCATTATTTCTGTTGCAAGTAAAAGTAAGATCAGCTACTGAGGTGCGCTGAGAAAATATCCCTGACATTTACCTTAGTGCATCCAGAAAGCTTAGCTTGCCACACTTCTATGAAGGTGGGGGAAAAAAAAAAAAGATTCTTGACTCCTTCAAAAAAGCTACACCGTGTGAGGGGACAAACTATTTTCTTAGGGAAATCTACTGCCTTTCGGGGCAGATTGCCTGGAACTTCAGCTTTTTAAAGACTCTCATGTTTCACCTTCTGAAATTCAGTTTCGGAACAAGAAGGTAGAGACATGCCCAGTTTAGAACAGTACTGGGCACACAGTAGGCACTTGATAAACACTGAATGAGTGGAGGAAGGCCTCTGCAGCAAGAATATTCCTGCCTGACAATGCCCGCGGGATTAAGCAGGGTATATAGAGGAGAATAGAAGACAGAAGAGTTGAGGCACTTGAATTGTGGTGTTGGAGAAAAATATTGAATATACATACTGTGGACTGCCGAAAGAATAAACAAATCAGTCTTAGAAGAGATACAGTCAGGATGCTCTTTAGAAGCAAGGATGGTGAGACTTCACCTTGCTTAATCTGGATACGTCATCAGGAAAGACCAATCGCTAGAAAAGGACGTCATGTTTGGTAAAGTAGAGGGCCGATGAAAACAACAGTAGCCCTCCATGAGACGGACTGATGCAGTAACCACAACAATGGACTCAACATACCAGTGATCCTGAAGATGGCCCAGGACTGGGCAACATTTTGTTCTGTTATACGTAAGGTTACCATGAGTCAGAGAGACTCAATGGCAACTGAGAATAACAACATAGAGAATATCGTACTTGAGTTCAAGAGATCCGAATTCAGATCTTACCTCTATGGCTTCCCAGCTGTATGATCCCACGTCAAGTCACCTCACTCTGTGAGCCTTAGTTTCCTTGAGGGTAATTTGAGGATAAGGACAAGGGCCTGGTTTCCTTCTCAGAGATTTGGTGAAGGCACCTGGGGGAGGCTGAAGGTGAATGGGAACCACAGCCCAGCTTGGTCTGGTTGTTGATAAAACAAGTCCTGCATTGAGGGTCAATATGTTAAGTGTCCTTGGGGACTACAACAGTTTTTCACATGCAGATCAAATGCGCTGTTGCTCTGTGGAATTCTTAAAAAGGGTCTGAGGTTCTTTCTTCAGGGATTACCAAGTTGTTTATTTGAGGGCATTGATGGTTCAGTGGTCGAAATCTCTCCTTCCATGAGGGAGGCCCAGTTGAATTCCTGGCCAATACACCTTGCGTGCAGCTACCACGTGTCTAACAGTGGTGGATTGCATGTTGCTGTGATGCTGAACAGGTTTCAGCAAAGCTACCAGGCTAAGATGGAAGAAAGGCCTGGCAATCTACTTCCAAAAATTAGCCAGTGAAAACCCTGTGGATCACAATGGTATGATCCACAACTGATCATGGAGATGGTGCAGGATTGGGCAGCGTTTCACTCTGTTGCACAATGGGTCATTGTGAGTAGAGGGCAACAATGACAAGTTATTTACAAAAGAGGGAAAGGAGAAGCTACATTTTTAGCCAACAGATATGCTTATTCTAAGTGCCCATGGCACCTAACCTAGCATCCAACAGATCAAGGAGAGTTGAAACTTGTTTTCTGATTAAAATGATCAGATACAAAGTAAGATAAACACACAGTAGGGGGCTGTTTAATAGCTAAGCTCCCCCTTTAAGCACTGCAGAGTCCAAACAAAGAAGAGAAATCTTGCCTTTTCCAACCTGCTTCTACTGAAGCTCAAACAGCCCCTCTATTAGCAGAGTGGGTGGCTCTCCACCCTGGACAATTAGACAATGACGTGGTGATGTGACAGTCTACCAAACTAACAAACAGACTTTGATACAAAAACCTGTTGCTGTCGGGTCGATTCTGACTCATGATGACCCCATGTGTGTCAGAGTGAACTGTGCTCCATAGGGTTTTCAATGGCTGATTTTTTGAAGTAGATCACCAGGTTTTTCTTCTGAGGTGCCTCTGGGTGGACTTGAACCTCCAACCCTGCAGTTAGCAGCCGAGTGCATTTGTACCAACCAGAGACTGGGAATACGTAAGCTGGGTATTTTGCAGAGTGAGTTTGCATCACCTGGGGGCTTGCAAGACGTAACCTAGAATACGTAAACTGGGTATTTTTGCAGATTTTAGACAAGCTGCCTGCTACTCTCTCCTCTGGCTCAATGTCGCTTCCTATTTCTCCTCCTCCATCTCCTCCAGCTCAGGTTCCTCCCTGGTAAAATGGGAGAAATATCACTGATGCATACTGCTCTCTCTTATGCAGCACTTTCTGCTTCTACCCTACTGCTTTTTTCTTCCCATTCAGGCTGTTTCCAGTTTGGTCTCACTTCACCAGCTCCATGACTGGTAGCTAGTGGCTCCTTCTAATTGGAGACTTGGCTTTTTTTCCCCTGCCTAATTTCCTGCTTTAGCTTGCTACCCCTATTCCTTCAGCTATGGAAGCAAGGTAAAATCCATGAAAGCTGGAATCTGTCATGTTCACTTAGAAGTGATCCTGTGTAGGCTCACAATATGTATTTGTTGAATGAGTAAATGAATGAATATATGAATGATCAAGCAAATGAATGAATAAACATACAACCAGCCTGTATAGAAATCCTGGATGTTAATGGTTTTGATAACTAGGATTTAAAAAAAAATCTATTACTGCACTATGAAATTATCCTTCATCAATCAGACATTGTTCCTAAGAATTCTATCTTAAGCTCCCATGTCTCAAATAATTATGTTAAAATGGTGCTATTAGAGCTAGCTCAAGAAAATTACCCAGCAAATGAATGAGATTTAAAAGAAAAAAAAAATCATCTTAAAAGAGATTTCTAATTACATAGTTAAAAAGATTACTAGGGTTTCCATCCCAACTATTTCCTGAATTTCATAGAAAGTCTTAGATAGTAGCAGTTTTCACGACCAACCTCCTGCCACCAAAAGAACCATCTTGATGTTAAAATGTGCGGAATTGGTGAATCATTAAAGGCACTGTAGTGTGTACTAGGTAGCTGGGACACCCTAGGCAAGTCCTTAGCCTCTGCAGGCTTCCACCTCTTCCTCTCCCAAATGTGGATAACAATACCGACTTTCAAGGGTTGTGGTGAGGATTAAAGAGCATAGCTATATAATGTGATTAGCACAGTGTCCAGCACACAGTGAGTGCTGAATAATGTCAGCCATTTTCTTTCTACTTGTAAAATGCTCTTCTATCAGGTCAGTTGAAGAATGGCTCAGATTTGTAATCTCTCCAGCAGTGAGTCACATTTCCCTCTTGTGTGTTGGCTAAATAAACTTCATTTAATGTCACTGTGCTCTTCCAACTTCTGCCAGTGAAAGAAAATATTGACCAACCCCAAATAAAAATCCAATCAATGTTATATATCCAGGCTTGTCTCCCTGACAAGACTGTGATCTCCTAGAGGGTGATGGTGGTGGACGGTAAAGGCCAACATTTGTTGAGTGCTTACCATGTGCCAAGCACTGCTTTAAGTGCTGCACCTGTATTAGCTCATTTGATTCTCACAAGAAGCCTATGAAGTAGACAACTTGTCTTGTCTATTCTCTATTCACTCAATAAATGAAGACTTACATGATGTTTCTTGATGTACCATTACAGGCTACAGAGTTTAGGGGTTAAGAATGCTCTTGGCTCTACTTACTAGCAGTATGACCTAAGACAAGTTACTTAGCCTCTCTGTACCCCAATTTCTCCACCTGTAAAATGGAAGCCATAATAATAATAATACCACGTGCAAATGCTATAAACATGAATTGATACATGTAAGGGGATCAGAACAGTATCCAGCACACAGTAAACACTCAATAAATTTTAGCAGACTTTACCATGAGTCCATTTTAAGGAGGAAATAATATCCTTGCTATGACATAAAATCCTTCCCATTAATTAAAAATACAAATAAGCAAACTAACTTTTCTTCTCTTGTAGGAAAACTAGAGGAAAGAGCCAAATTTGAATTGACATAAAACCCTGAATCACTCTTGGAGTAACCAAGAAAACAAAGGAATAATCACTTATTGTTCAGGACAAATTAGTCATAATTTGTCTACAGGTATCAAGAGGAGCCTTTTGACAATTAGCTTAAACCTGAGAATTTTCTCATTTGGGTTTAATGTGTCTATGGACAAAATAGAGCTATCCAAGCCTACTAAAATGGAATGTTCACTTGCTTATTCATTTATTCACATTTGGTGATTCAATAAACTTATTAAGCAGTTCCTGTATGACTGATACTGTTCTAGGCACTGGGGGGGCCAGAAGTGAACAAAACAAAGTCCCTGGTCTTGAGCAGCCAGCAATGTTTTACGTGAAATAGACAACAAATAATATGTCAGGTAGTCATAATACCATATCTAATTGATAAATTTGTATTTGTAAAATTATCTGCTCCTTAAAATACTAAAAGGAGAAGGGAAAGATTTAAAGAATAAAATAGCTGCTAACCCACAATAAATACTCTGCTGGCCCTACTAACTCAGTTGCTTGACCCCAAACCTCTGCCCAGGATCCTCTGAATGAAGGCAGGAGAGATGAGGAGAAGAACCTGGGGCACAAGGGAAGGGGTGTGTGCCATCTTTCTCCCTTCCTGCCAGGGCCCGAGGCTGGTCTAGCTCTGGAGAGAAGGGAACACTTCAGAGACTGACCTAGCCGTGGCTTTGGTTCCCAGCTTCTCATCCCTCCCTTGGCCCCAGTGATGCCATCTGACCCCTAACTGCAGGCTCAGCCCAGCCACGTCCCCAGAACTCAGTCCTGACCTGATGGCGGTGGGATTTCTGAAGCTCTGATGGGACATGCAGGGCTCAGGATCCAGATCCCCTGGACCATTTCTGACTTGTATTTGTGCTATGAAAAGCTGGCTTCCTCCTTGTTCATGAAACTTGGTTCCCAACCAATGACCCCCTTCTGGTGACTGGAATCCTGGCTAGGTCTCTGTACTAAAGCCCATTTTGGTCACCTGCTGAGCACTCCAGTACTCCTACGATTGGGGGCTACTTGCCTTCGTCCTGCTCATCCCATCCCAGAGACCCAAATCTGGTCTCTCATCCAGCCCTTGGGTGGGCTGTGTTGCCTGCAGGAAGGCTTTCTCAGCATTTTAAGTTGGACTCTTTCTGGAGTGGGCACCGATGCACATGCCTGCTTTGTCACTTCACAATGGAGCCGCGCCACACTGATTGAGTATCTGGCCCATGAATTTTGCTCTCTTGCCACGGGGCTCCTGAACCTTCATTGTGGCTGCTCAACAGGATTTCTGCCAGCGCAAGCAGTTGGGGCCATCACTTAACACCCCACCCACATGCAGTGCCACTAAAAAGACAGATCAGTCTACTTCAAGGGCTTGGCCACTGCAGCATTAAACACCAAGTACTGAGTAGCTGCAGGTCCTAGGTGGGACAAATGGTTTGCACTTGACTACTAACCTAAAGGTTGGTGGTTCAAACCACCCAGTGATGCCACATAAGAAAGGCCTGGCATTCTGCTTCCACAAAGATTATAGCCAAGAAAACTCTACGGAGCACTGATCTACTCTGTAACACATGGGATCGCCATGAGTCAAAATCAATGCCATAGCAATGGGTTTGGCTTTTTCAGTTTACAGAGTAGTTGTATCCAGATTTACAGCCAGAGTAATCCTGCCCTCTCCTGCATAGAATCAGTGCAGAATCAGATCTCCCTGTACCATGCTAAGAATGTTTGCACATCCCCTTTTATTATCAAAGTTTCTATTTTTATATTTATCTGATTACTTGATTAATGTCTGTCTCCTCCAATTGACTGTAAGCTCCATGAAGGCAGGGACTAGGTCAGCTTAGTACCTGTTGAGCCTAACACAGGGCCTGGTGCATTGTAGGTTCCAACACATCTTTGTTGAGTGAACATTACTCAACACAGAATGACCTCTGGTTGACTGATGGAAGGGTCTGCCTTGATTCAGCCCATACCTGATAAACTGGCAAGAACAAAGCCATCCTCATTACTGAACATTCCATATTATCTTTCTCACTGCAACTTGGTGCTCCCACAAAGGCAACGCTTCCCTTGTAGGGTTCTCAAGTGGTGACTGTTATTATCACAACCCTTGTTTTCCTGCATCTGGATGTGCAGTTGATTTCTTCCTTACTCCTCATTGCTGCTTCCATACCATTCTCTCTTTGCTCCCTAAAGCCCCTCAGCTTTGAAGCCCACCTCATCACACTATACATCACCCACTAAATCAGTTGCTGTCAAGTCAATTCCGACTCACGCCCTTAACCACCGCACCTGTGCTCCATAGGGTTTTCAACGGCTGATTTTTCAGAAGTAGATCACTAGGACTTTCTTCTGAAGTATCTCTAAGTGGACTCAAACTACCAACCTTTCTGCTAGCAGGCAAACGTGTTAACCATTTGCACTATCCAGGAATTCCATACATCACCCACTAAAAAAAACAAAAAAAATAAACCCATTGCCATCTAGTCAATTCTGACTCATAGCGACCCTATATGGCAGAGTAGAACTGCCCCACTGGGCTTCCAAGGCTGTAAATCTTTATGGAAGCAGACTGCCACATGTTTCTCCTGTGGAGTGGCTGGTGGGTTTGAACCGCCAACCTTTTGGTTAGTAGCTGAGCACTTAACCACTGTACCACCAGGGCTCCTATCACCCACTAGACCTCATTATTTTGGTCATCCAGCAATCTCTGGGCCACTCAATCTCATTCCTTGAGTCCTGGCTTCCTCCCCACCATTGTAATTCTAGATGATTTCAATATACACGTAGATGATCCTGTTAACACCATGAATCCTAAGTTCCTTAAACTCCTCTCCTCTGAGAAGTTGGTTCTCACCTTACTTCAGATCCTCAGTCTTTCCCTTGACTTTGTCATGAGCTATAATGACAACCTCCATGAACTAACCAGGGGTGAGATGATGTAAGAGAAGTACCACCTGCCCATTAAAACTAACAATACAAAATACTTATTTTTTACTGGTATGAAGCCACTTAGGTTTATTCTTAGACAGCAAAAAATTTAAAGTAACACAAAGCAAAGAACCAATAGTTGCCACGTACTTTCAAAAATAGTTGTGACTGTACAACAGGCTTCTAGTAGAGGCCATTGTTGCCCGAGATAATTTAAGAAGAAAAAAACATACCAAAAATGTGGTCTATTGCTTGCGAGATTAACTAATTTGGGAGAGTATTTAGAACTGTACGTTGTTGGTCAATAACTCTTGTGAGCTGTTGCAGTGAACGTTTGATTTTTTTTTTTAACCACTGGCATCAATCCATCCTACTTCCTATAAGGGTCATATCAAGAACCACTCCGCCCCCAATCTGGCTCCACTGTGGTTTAATTGCCCCTCTCCCTGCCCCTAAATCCAGGGATGAAGAATATAACACTTGTCTAAGGGCATCAGTAGATAACATTCCCTGGGTCCTAGTAATTGGTACTGTGATGAGAAGGTCCCAGTCAGAGTCGGTGAGACTTTTGCTGGAACTTCTTGGAAAGAGACTTGCTGTTTACCACAGTAAGGCTACAAGGTGGGGGAGCTTCTGCAGTCATCTGCTCTAGTGAGAGGGGAGCCTGTCTGGGCATCCAGAGATGGAGAGGGAAGAACTGGATCCTGGTGTCTCTCAGTATCTAGATCAAGCCATATACGTTCACGCTCAGTTATGTGAGCTGTGGCAGAGTCAAGGACAAGTGTTCACCACACAGTTTCCTCTTCCTGGTGCCCAAGAAGATGAGATTTCCCAGCCTCCCCTGCAGTTGGGTCTATAATACTGAACTCTGGCTAAAGGAATATGAGCAGAAGTGATGTAAGCCACTAGTTCCAAGCCCTCTCCTTAAAAACATTCTGAGATCCTCCAGTACTTTCTTCTCCTTCTATAGCACCCTTAGAGATGTTCCAGAATGAACAAAATAGAGTACTGTGATAGAAGAAACTAAGTGGGGGAGTAGGGTGAGAGGTGTTAAGAAGGCCTCTCTATGGGAATGACATTCGAACAGAGACCTGATTTACAAAAGGAAGAAGCTAAGAAGCTATTGACAGGAGTGGAAGAGGCATTCCTAGTAGATGTGACTGCTGATGCAAAGGCTCTGAGGTAGGAAAGGGCTTGGCACGGTGAAGGTAGAGAAAGGTGGCCAGTATCACTGGAGCTTAGTGACAGTGGGAGAATGGAATGGGTGGGTAGACAGGGGTGAGTAGTCTAAGCAAGAGATGATGGTACCTTAGACTAGAGTGGTGGCAATAGAGATGTAAAACAAAGTAGACAAATCCAAAATATATTTTGGAGGCAGCACAGACAAACTTGACGGTTGGTTGGAAACTAAGGAAGAAGAACAGGAAGGAAATCAAAGACGTCTTCTAATTCTTTGACTTAAGCAACTGGTTATATGGCGCTGCCATTTACTCAGATGGTAATGATGAGTAAAGAAACAGTTTGAGGAAGTAAATAATTAGGACTTCTACTTTGGACATGTTAAGTTTGAGCTTCCTATTAAAAATTAAGGAGCCCTGATGGTGCAGTGGTTAAGAGCCTGGCTGCTAACCAAAAGGTCAGTGGTTTGAACCTACCAGCCGTTCTGCAGGAGAAAGATATGGCAGTCTGCTTCCATAAAGATTACAGTTTTGGAAACCCTATGGAGCAGTTCTGTATTATAGGGTCGCTATTAGAGTCAATTCAACGGCAACATGTTATATCTATCTATAAGGAGCCTTGGTGGCACAGTGGTTCAGAGCTCAGCTGTTAACCAAAAGGTCAGTGGTTCGAACCCATCAGTCACTCTGCAGGAGAAAAGACTTGGCTATCTGCTTCTGTAAAGTTTACAGCCTAGGAAACCCTATGGGGCAGCTCTACTCTGTCCTAGAGGGGTGCTATGAACAGAAATCAACTAGACAGCAACGGGTTTGGGTTTGTATTAAATATCCATGTAGAGGTGTCAACAAAGACATCAGAATTTAGTTCCTCTAAACCACAATGATGATATCATCATCAGTAATATTTACTGAGCATTGTATGTCAAGCATTATGCTAGGTGCTTTACCTAGATTATATCTGTCACGGTTTGAATTATGTCCCCCAAAAAATGTGTGTATCAATTTGGCTGGGCCATGATTCCCACAATTGTGTGGTTGGCCTCCATTTTGTGATTGTAATTTTATGTTAAAGAGGATTAGGGTGGGATTGTAACACCACCTTTACCCAGGTCACATCCCTGATCCAATGTAAAGGGAGTTTCCCTAGGGTGTGGCCTGCACCACCTTTTATCTCTCAAGAGAAAAGGAAAGGGAAGCAAGCAGAGAGTTGGGGACCTCATACCATCACGAAAGCAGTGCTGGGAGCAGAGCGCATCCTTTGGACCAGGGTCCCTGCGCGGAGAATCTCCTAATCTGGGGGAACACCAAAGAGAAGAAGGCTGACAGAGAGAAAAAGCCCTCCCCTGGAGTTGACACCCTGAACTTGGACTTTTAGCCTACTTTGACTGTGAGGAAATAAATTTCTCCTCATTAAAACCAACCACTTGTGGTATTTCTGTTACAGCAGCACTAGATGACTAAGACAATATCATTTAATCTCACTATTCCCCTGTAAACTAGTGTCCCCATTTTCCAGATGAGGAAACTGAAGCTCAGACTTGGCAAGGCAATTTGCTAATGGTAACATGGCCACTAAATAAATAAGTAGAAGAGTTCTATCTTATATGGCATGAGACCTTGTCACAAAATGTGCCCTAAATTAGAATATAAGGTATTTGTGGCAAAGGATAGTATCTTTCCATTCTTTCCATCCCCAAAGCAGTTAGCACAATGCTTTGTACATAGAAGATGCCCAAGCAATATTTGTTGCTTGATTTTACTGCTCATGGGAAAAGATCAGATGACATGAGGCGAGGCCCAAAGACAAAAAGCTTCTACTCTAATTCTATTTTCTCTGCTCTTTGCTTCCTTAGCTCCATGTAACAAGGGGCTTCTGACCCACTGGTTCACCCTCTCCTTTCATGGGCATTTACAGCATTATACAGAAGGGTGTGTGCGGTGTGTAATAACAAGATTTGGAGCACAAAGTCTCCGGAAACAAGGAGGGGCAGGAGGTCACAGCACACAGCTTTCATTCAGCATCTCATTTAGCCCATGGTTTTCAATCCTGCCTTTCAGGTTATCAGGACGGACATTAGTGCACTAAACCTAAAATTCATCCTGTGGCCCCAAAAGGTTCGGGTAGCTTCCAAAGAGAGCTGAAATCATAAGCAGGAACATCTGAGATCCTGACTGAATCTGATTCAAGCAATTCAAACTGGGACTGGCTTTTCTATTTCTCTCTAGCCAAACATTTTAGGCCAATCTTCCACTTAATGAAATAGAAAAAGGATAATTCAAAACACTCACTGCCCTCAGCAATTTTAAGAGAAATGAGGTTACTGAATTAAAGGTGAAGACCATACTGCTTCGCAATAAAGAACCACAGAAGTTGGTTTATAGAAAATACACAGCAGCCAGGCTCATGCTGCTCTCTCTTCTGACCTGCCCTTTCCACCTTTCTTCCCTGGGTTCATCCTCACCAATCCTTTAAGCGTCAGCTCAAATAGTATCTCCTCCAGATCTCTTTTTTTAGTTACCATTGGGCCGATTCTGACTCATGGGGACCCCATGTGTGTCAGAGTAGAACTGTGCTCCATAGAGTTTTCAATGGCTGATTTTTCGGAAGTAGATTGCCAAGACTTTCTTCCAAGAAACCTCTGGGTGGACTTGAACCCCCAACCTTGTAGTTAGCCGCCAAGCACGTTAACCATTTGCACCACCCAGGGACTCCTTCCAAAAGTTCTGGAATGGCCCGAGTGTTCTTCCTTTGTGTTTTATGCACTTGTGCTCATTCCTGTCTTAATTTAAAAAAAAAAAATAAAGACAAGATGTGCTATCTAGGTAGTTGTTTTTCTCTCATCCTCCCAGACTATAAGTTCCTCCAGGAAAGGCACCCATGTCTTACTGATCTTAGAAACCCCAAGGCTTAGCCCAATTCTGACACAGTTGAAGAGTCAATAAACAGCTGTTGAATTGAATGGTGGACACAGTGGCATTGTGTTAGCCCGGGGAAACAGCATCCAATGGACTTGGTTCTGGACCTGGTTTGGGGCTGAATCCCTATGCAGTGTGGGGTAAGCCTATTGCCCTCTCTGGGTCTATTAGCGCATCAGCTAAAATAATGGGGCTGAACCGGCTCAGCTCTGAAGGTTTCGCAGCTCTGGCACTGAGCTATCTGTTTGCACAGATGGGAAAGCAACTGAGAATAATGCATTCACACAGGCTGGCTTCCCTATTAATCACAATTCTCCAATATGACAAAATCCCTCCCCAAACGGTCTCAAAATGATGCTGCACACAATGAAGGAGAAATAATCACTCTCAATTTCCAGACAGAGCATCGTGTTCTAATGGCTACTAATTGTTTTAAACTTTTTCTGAACAAGAGCACGTGCGGTGTTTGCCTGTTTCTCCGTTCTCAGTATGCGCCCCTCCGGAAGGCACGGAGGGTTGGGGTGGACAGGGAGCACGTGACTGCGTACAGCTGAACGCCGGTTCCAGCTCCCAGGCGGGCATACGCTGCAGACAGCTAAACGGCACAGGCAATGTTCTACATGTTTAATCTCCAGATCTGGTTCCAAACTCTAAATTAAGACCAAAATCCTTAAGGAAGTCTGGTGGTTTTCGGCTGTTTTTTTTTTTTTTTTTTCTCCAAACACAGGTCTGAACAGACCAGACCCCCATCAGGAAAATTCTTCCCCATCATTGCCGTGACTCCAGGAGGGCCCTTGTACCTTCCCCCAAAACAGTGAAGGCAGTGAAGGAGGTGAAAAATTGCCAGCTATGCTTTGCTCCTGAGGCAGAAGCAGCGCCCTGGGAGGACGGGAATGCCCTGCCCATTAGGGTCCATTTTGCTAAACGTTTTCAAGCTACCCATCAAAAGTCCTAATGTTTCCAGGTAACCAAATATCCCTCTGCCTCCACGTGGTTTTTTTTTTTCTTTCTTCTCTTTAATTACATGTTGTTGTTTTTTTTTTTTCTTTTGTATTTACTTTTCTCCTGTGAATTACTGAATCTACAATCAATGCAAAACTCTTCCAGGGGAATAAAAACATTTTATGTTTCCAGATACTATAGATGGTTTCCTCTCACGCAGTTCCGGTGGCGCCATGGTTAAGAGCTCCGCTGCTAACCAAAAGGTCGTTTGGAATCCACCAGTTGCTCCTTGGAAACCATATGGGGTAGTTCTACTCTGTCCTATAGGGTTGCTATGAGTCGGAATCGACTCGACAGCTACAGGTTTTTAATACATGGTTTACAAAACCCAAGAACCAAACCCTTTGTCATGTCGACTCTGAATCATGATCATCCTGTGAGTGTCCGAGTAGAACTGTGCTCCATAGGATTGTCAATGCTGGTGTTTTAGAAGTAGAGCACCAGGCCTTTCTTCTGAAGTGCCTCTGGGTGGATTCCGGCCACCAATCTTTTGGTTAATGGCTGAGCGCTTAACTGTTTATGCCAGTGCTTTACAGATATTCTTAAATGTTTTAGTGCATAATCTCTTCAATTAAGTACACCTCTCAAGGTCAAGGACCATGTCTGCCTCCTCTTTTGAATGCTCCAAATACAGTAGTCACCTTATGCCGGATCTTCAAAACACCCTCATCTTTCCTAACTGTCTCTGATGTGATGAGTATTTGTAATAACAATGCCCAGTCCTCACCCTATTTAAGCATTGATTAAATAGATTTTACAGAATGTATTCTGACTGGGTCACATTTTCTTGCTTGTAAGAGTGATTATTTTATAGGTGCATTTATCACTTTCAATAATTAGAAAGCCATTTACCTAAACTACCTGTTAGAATGCTGAACAGGAAATGGAAGTGCCCCCACATCTTACAGGCACAATATTTTATGACGTCTTCTTTCATATGGATCACAAAAGCTCATCGTTTCTGTGCCAAAGGAAATGGTTTCTTATATTACCTTTTCCTCATATTGTTAAGAATAAAATTGTCCTGAACCTGAAAAGTGAGATGTAAATATGACTTATCCCAATAACAGGGATTGAGGTTGTATATATACATGCGAATATTACGTCATTTTACCAAATTAAATGAGGCTTCTGCAAGCAAAAAGTGCTATAAAATACCATAAAAGAAACTAGCCATTCAAATACTGCAGAGTAATAATTACTGTTGGATGACCCTCATCTTTGACATTACAATGTCTATCCCTCATAATACTTTCCAAAGATAATGCATTGATATAATGACAAAGAGTCTGCATTTCTATTAAATTTTAAAATTGTACCCATTTAAAGTCAAACAACAAACTGTATTTCTTTCTTCTTACCGGGATCTGGAGGCTGATATAAATATACCTGTGCTTATCTTGGTCTTGTCATTTATAATCTCCAAAAGCATAACTTTTTTCTTCTAGAACTGGTTCTCAAATCAGCAGCCACGGTATCATGCATATATGACATGGGATTGCTTTAACAGGAAGAATGAAGCGTGTGCTATCTCACCTGCTCAGATCTTATCCAAAAAAAATCTTCAAAGAATTATAACCATAAGAATTATCAAACAACCCTCTACAAGCGGTCAAAAGAACATGAAGGAGACCCCGAGAGGGTGAGGAGCTGAGGTTCATGGGTAAGCAGAAAACAGATGCAATATGTGGATCAGGAAATTACGAGGTTAAAATTGCAGGCATATGCCTGAAGCATAGCATTATTTTTATGTACCAGTTTAGAAAATAATGGAGCAGAAAACAAAGGTTTGGCCATTTGCTGAAAGGAAATTTTAAATGAGGTCAATTCTTTCACACTCCTATTGACTCCAATGAAAGCCAAAGTAGATAAGAGGGTTAGGATTAAAAGAAAAAACATATTAAGCAAATAAAAGAGTTACTTTTCAAAAAGGAAACCTGTTGTTTTATTAGCTCTTTTCATCCCGAACGACGCGTTACTTATAAAAAGAAAATGGAAACGTGTTCAGTGATGCTCTCTGAAATGGCTTCCCTTAAATGACTTTCACGACCTTATTATCCATCTCTTATTTAACTTTCTGTAGTTTCCAAGTTGAACTGAATGTGTTTCTTTACTGCATTTGTGCAGCAACAGAGGTGTGAGAGCTTCTGGTATCAGATTCCAGATGTTTTTTACTTTCAGTGAGGAAAAGTCTTGTCTCTCTCTTTCTTCCCCTTGGCCTGTCACATCCCTGAGTTTGCTGCAGGCTCTAGGTCTTCTTCCATCTTTTGCCCTTGTAAACAGCCTCTGGAATTTTCTATGCAATAGCATGGCTGCAGCAATGGACAAGGGCAGAGCTTCTCCAACTTTAATGCGACTAAAATCACCTGGGGGTAAGGGGGTCTTTAAAATGCTGATCATGATCCAGTACGTTTGGGGCAGTGTTCAAGAGTCTGCATTTCTGTTAAGCTCTTAGGGGATGCTGAGGTTGATGGTCTGCAGACCACAGTTTAAGTCACAAGGAACCAGGGTGTCTAATCAAGTTCTAGAACCCACATCTCTTCTGGTGTGAGCCAACATGCCAAACTAGCCCTTGGAAGAACAGTTTTCCGTATCTATTTATAGTCACTATTTCCTGTGAAAGGGGTGGTCAAAAAAGGTAAACCAAGGAATATCAGAAGAATCAGGAGTGAGAGAAGGAAAGAAGGAGAAGGATATAAAATTATTTGGATGACATTTTGGAAGAAGGGTGGTGGTGGCGGTAAATATAATAAGATTGGGAATAATAATAGGATATGATTATTATATGATTGGGGATTATAATGATATGTAATAAAAATATGATTGAGGATTCTTGGTGATAATGTGATTGGGGACTCCTGGTGAACAGCACACTAATAGCAAAGGTTCATCAAACTAGTATCCCAAAGAGTTCTGAAAAACTTTCCACTTAACATTTTTAGCTCTTTTCTCATGAGCAGCCTTGACCCAAACCAATCATATAATACTTCCTGGTGGGGAAGCAGTGGTTAAGAGCAAAGACTTTGGTATCTGACATGAGGCCAGGATCATAATTCACTATTATTAGTGGTAGGCAAGTTACCTAACCTCTCTGGGCTTAAATTCTGTCCTCTGTCAAATGTGATAACAACTTTAATTTAATTGTAAGAATTAAATGAGGAACAGGGTATTAAATACTTAGCATGAAGCCTGGCACAAAGCAAACACCACCCAATTAATGACAATTATTATAAATGGTTTATGCTTGATTGATAACCTAAAGGTTGATGGTTCGAACCTACCCAGAAGTTCCCTGGAGGAAAGGCCTGGTGATCTACTTCCGTTAAGACTACAGCCAAGAAAACCTTATGGAGCCGTTCTACTCTCTAACACCTGGGGTCACCATGGGTCGGAATTGATTCAATGGTAACTAACCACAACAACATTATTACCATTATTAATAATAAAATATAGGTTCTACGTACACACATTGTTGCACTTCACTCTTAGGTGATGATCCCGGCAGTGAGGAGGTTGGACTCTGAGGCTCAAATAAACTTCATTCAAAAGTCACCACTGAGTGCCCAGGTACCTTCTCTAACATTGCCCTTTGGCCTGGGGTCTAACACCAAACAGCAGGAAGGCAGTAAATACTTGATATTTAATATTTTCAATGTCCTTTCTTTTCTCTTCTACTTTGGTTTCCATGGGAAGCTGTGCTTATGGGGGACTTCAAAGCATACTGAAAAAAATCCACCTCCTTCCTGACTTTTGCCTTCCAGTTTATTAATAGAATCATAGTTTGTTAGAACAGCAAAGACCTCTGAGATTATCTAGTCCAACCTGTTCTCCAGTGCTTGGGGTATGTCATTCTTTTATGAAATATTTTAGTGGATCTCTCATTCATACACTTTTTTTGTCCATTGGCAGCAGTCTGAGGGTGGCTGCATATCAGTCATACAATAAAGGGTGTAGGTTTTGTGATAACTCTTTCTCTTCATATTCAAGGGTATTTTTTATTTCTGAGTTCACAGATTATTTCCAGATGATTAAAGTTGCTAGAAGTTCACCAGTCTATGGTAAAACACAGCCATATCCACTTTGAGGTTAGATGCCCCAGATCCACTGGGCTCGTGGTAAAGGATGCATTTAGGATACATCCCAAGGTGAGCTCAGCTATCAGAGAGGTCTGAAGAATGGCCCTGTTTACCTCCCAGAATCTACGCCTGAGAGCTGAAATTGAATCTGGGCTCTACCTTGTACTAACTGTGGGATGTTGGGCAAGTTATATAACCTTTCAGTGCTTCAGTTTCCTGATCTGTAGAATGGGGATAGGGCTTCAGTAAGTATCAGTGTTTGGCACACAGTAAGCATTCACTGAATGGTAGTTATTATTGTCACCAGTGAGGTGAGCTTAACTAAAGATACTGAAACCTTAAAGGTGTGGACTGTCTGGCTATCTAGCCACCTTGGGGTAGATTTTCTTAAAGCTCTAACTCTGTAGGTATTACTTCCAGTAGGACATGAAATTAAATATAGCACATTAACACTGTTTCATTACCCTGTGGCCTGATGTTGCACCACCACTGTATTTCCTTTCTGAAAGGTTACCAATAATGTCCCATTTGCCCAACATCTGCCATCTCTATCTACCTTTCTCCTTAGTTCGTCCTAGAGCTAGCAGATAGAAAGGATACAAAGACACCTTGAAAAGTGACAGCTGAAAAAGTGGTGGCAGTGGAATTACATGAAGCAGCACAGAGCCATTTAGCGAAGGAGCAAATCAGTATTTACAGTGCAACATGGACCTTGGTCATCGAGGAACGGTTAAATTCTGCCTGGCACATACTGCTTAAGGCATAGAAGGACTGATACATTACAGAAAGGTCCCCACCAACATGTTCAAATATATTTTTTTAATTTTTAAAATTACATTTGTTTGTTTTTTAATAGAAAACATATGTACATGGTATAAAGGTCAAAAAGAGTAAAAGGTGATTTTGTGAAAAGTAAGTCTCCCTCTCTTCCAGTCCTTCTTGCAAGCTTCTATTTTAGGCTTTTTCATGTACCCACTCATGATAACATATGAGCACATATCTTTTTTTTCTGATATTCTACACATTCTGTACCTTGCCTTTTGCCTTTCTTTTTTAATTGTGCTTTAGGTAAAGGTCTACAGAGAAAATTAGTTTCTCATTAACACACATATTGTTTTGTGACACTGGTTGCCAACCCCACGACATGTCAATACTCTCCCCTTCTCCACCTTGGGTTCCCCATTATTAGCTTTCCTATCTCCTCCTGACTTCTCATCCTTGCCTCTGGGCTAGTGTGCCCATTTAGTCTCATTTTGTTTTATGGGCCTGTCTAATCTTTGGCTAAAGGGTAAACCTCAGGAGTGACTTCAATACTGAGTTAAAAGGGTGTCCGGGGCATACTCTCAGGGTTTCTCCAGTCTGTCAGACTAGTAAGTCTGGTCTTTTTTTGTGAGTTAGAATTTTGTTTTACATTTATCTCCAGCTCTGTCTGGAGCCCTCTGTTGTGATCCCTGTCAGAATCAGTTGGCAGTGGTAGCTAGGCACCATCTAGTTGTGTGTTCAAAGATTTTTAACCATGGTCAGTTTCTTATTGTTCCAAAGATAGTTCTTCAGACACAGTAAAAATGATAGTACTTAATATCCATATAACAGTAAACACTCTTTTCAAACTAATTTCATATTACATCGGAGAAAAGATAATATAGGAAAATCACCTGAAATCACAAGATTTCTTTCCCCCAGAACTCTGCCTGACCTTGTGCCATAGAGGATGTAAAACCACCCCCACCTTCCTAACCTGCCTTTGCTAACTTGAATGATTACATAACCACCTGTTGGCAACTATTAAGTGGCTAAATTACATGAATTCTGATAAATCTTTCCAGATTATTTGTCATGGAACAGCCAAATGTTTCAGATGATGGCATTAATCTGTTTTGACAGATTTTGCTCTCAGAAAAGTAACAGATTCATAGGGACTTTAAACTGATTTCACAAGAGCATAGAACAAAAGAGTTAGAAAGATTTGAACTGAAACTACCTCTAACAGAAGTTCTTTTCCTCCAATATTAAAAGAATATATATTCAAAAGGCATCACTCTGCTGGCTTCTTTGGTAGTGCTGGAATCAAACAATCTCAACAGACAGCTGGGTGACTTATCTCTAACTCACAAACAAAACTGTTTCCTAGAGAGACTGCTACTATGGTTTCCAAAGTATGTTCCAACTCCCTCTAATCCCAATCAACACTCAGTTCCCATGGTAAACTCCAAACTTCTGAAACCCAGACATATTTAACCAGATAACCATCAAGCTCCAGAGTCACACAGACCATGCTTTGAGAGAAACACTTACTTGGACTGTTTTGGTATAGAACAATCATTCATTCACCCTAAGCACCAACTATGTGTAAGGCATATAATTTACTCATCCATTCTTTTTTTTTTTTAAATTAAAAAATTGAGCTATAATTAACATTCAATAAAATTCACCCTGTTAAAGTTTATAATTCAGTGGGTTTTAGTATATTCATTGTGCAACCATCACCATTATCTAATTCTAGCACACTTTCATCACGCCCTCCCTAAAAACCCGTACCCACTAGCAGTCACTCTCCATTCTTCCTCCCAAGTCCCTATCTCTATGGCATTCATTCATTCTTATTATTTTTGAGTATCTACTCTGCACCAAAGGAGCCCTGGTGGCACAATGGTTAAGCACTCAGCTGCTAACTGAAAGGTTGGCAGTTCGAACCTACCCAGCGGCTGCATGCGAGAAAGACCTGACAATCTGCTTCCATAAAGACTGCAGCCTAGAAAACCCTATGGAGCAGTTCTGCTCTGTCACATGGGGTCGCTATGGGTTGCAGTTGATTTGATGGCACCTAACAATAACAACACTCTGTGCCAGGCGCTGGGGGACAGATTGGTGAATGAAACAGGCAATGAGTCTGCCCTAATGGAGTTTTTATTCCAGTGACTACATCGTTTCACAGAATTAAATATATATATATATTTAATGATCTGGAAATACAAGCAAAAAAATAGAATATTCTCCATTTGAAAACCGAAAAAGATAACCCACCCACCCACACACACAAATGGAGCCCAAAAATGAGCAAAACAGGTTCAATTATCTTTCAGGTTTTTTTTTTCTTTTCCTAGAAAGCCAGTATGTGGGAATTTCCACCTTCTTTCCTCCTCCTGTTCCTTCTGGAAAGGTTGTGAGGATCAAACCAAGTATCTAAGAGCAAGATGCAGGAAGTGAAGCACAGCCTGGCCTATGGTCAAAGTGGACAGTCAGCTCCAGAACAATCAGAAAGTATTTTCTTGTCTTGTAACCACACGCCTTCTGCCAGAAATCAACTATCTGAGCCCAATCACTAGCTTTTAAAACCTCAGATTTAACACCAAAATAATAAGTTTCTGACAAAAGCAAAATCATCACTCAAAATAGTATGCTACATCCAAAACTTCTGCAGCCCAGTCAATGGCAGATTTGTTTTAGGCAGAACACAATCATGCAATTCCAATATTCATTTTTTTAGAAGGAATCCTAGGCATTCATGGTAACAGGATTTACAGGATTTAACCTCTATAGGGTCGATGTGAATCAGGATCAACTCGACGGCACACAACACGTGAAATGTCCTGGTCACTCACATTTCAAAAGTTTTGCTGAAGTTCAGTCCCAAACTGACCGACCTCTGCTGTTTCTATTATGAATTTGCTGAAATCTCTAAGAGAGACATTACCCACAAGTATGTGATATCACTGTACCTTTATATCTAAACATTTATCAATTGGATAGATTCGAACATAAGTCTATAGTAAGAGAAGAAAAGTAATTAGTGATTAAAGTGAGTCTGTGAAATACCCTCTTCATTTGCATCTAGTAGAACCATAAGGCCGAAGTATTTTGTGTAACTTGAGTGACCTTATAACTTACTAACCAAATGAGATGCTTTTGAGAGTAAAAGGGGTACTATTAACAATCTGAGACAGGAGACAACCTGGACAGTGCCAGACAAGTAGGGATAGATGTATGGTCACCCTATGTATGGGCATCACACCAGGTTGCAACAGGGAACTGCTTCCCCACCCCATCCCACAGCTTAGAATTTAGAAGGGAGAACAGACACTGCTGTATTACAGTTACCTATGCTGTCAAGTCGATTCTGACTCATAGCAACCTTGTAGGACAGACTAGAACTGCCCCATAGGGTTTCCAAGGAGCAGCTGGTGGATTTGAACTGCCGACCTTTTGGTTAGCAGCCAAGCTCTTAACCACTGCGCCACAAGGACTCCTTATATATTACTTAGTAGGAAGTGCTAATTATTATACAGAGATAATCTCTTATGATTGTTCTTTAATGCTCCCGATAGGCTCAAGTAACCCTGAATGCTAAAAGCTGTTTTAAAACAAATTTTGCAATCTTGTATAAAGGAGTTTATAATGAGGACAGGTCCAAAATAAGTGGTGAGGATAAGTTAGTCAGAAGAGGTTACAGGTTGATGCTTTTATGTATGCACACACATGTGCGTGCATGTGTGTGTGTGTATGCACATGTGCACACACGTGGGTAAGTGGGAGGTATGGCAAGGAAGAGGCTAGTGCGATTTCTTTAAAAGAATTAAGGAGAAATACTTTAAAGCATGACAATTCAGTCATGATTAACATAAAAGCAATAGCTCACAACTGCAAAACATACACACAATCATTTTGCGGTTAAAAACAATAGCTACAACCTTTCCTCGTGGCCTTTTTCTTATTTTTTTGATAAATCAAGGCTATAACTGGTTTTGGCTACCTTATTCATATTCCTGCCTGAAGAGAAGCTTTCTCTGGAGCAGTGTTTCTGCACTTGAATAATATTACTGACCTCCTTTACAGTAAAAAAAAAAAAAAAAAAAAAAGATCTCAGGCATCCCCAGGGCTAACCAAAATAAAATCATTATAAGGGTATAAATTCCTTATGTTTTAAGCTCTAATAAAATAGCTATAAAATCAGAACAAATTTATAACTGATAATACAAACAAATCCCCAAAGCCAATAAAATCCAAATGAATCCCATTAATGAATCTGATGTGTAATGTATTGTTAAAATTAAATTTCCACACTGTAGCCTGGTTCTTTTGCATCTGGCCTCCCTATTCTATTGTATGTTGTGTGATGACTCAATTCTCCACCCACTTTTTTTCTATTCACACTCTACATGCAGTTTTCATTGTCACAAACACTGCCCCATATTATCATTTGGCCTTGCCTTGGCTGGAAGGCATCACTGATGATTAAATTCACCATTGTCCTTTAAGCCACTGACTATTAACAAAAAAACCGCTGGGTACCAGGGGATTAACAGACATACATGCCACTGTTGATGCTGAAACCTCGCAGCAGCCTTTAGTTTCATGGAGGTCACCCAGAGAGCTCAGAACATGCTTACTTTACGTTAAGTTTGCTTTTAAATTATCATCAAAATGACCTTCACTGGAACTGTACGCTGTATGAGGTTGAGGGAGTCTCTGGTGGTGCGAACAGTTAAAGTGATAGGCTGCTAACTGAAAGGTTGGAGGTTCCAGTCCACCCAGAGGTGCCTCAGAAGAAAGGCATGGTAAACTACTTCCAAAAAATCAGCCATTGAAAGACCTATGGAGCACAGCTCTACCCTGATGCGCTTAGGGTCACCCTGAGTCAGAGTCAACTGGATGGCAACTGGTTTTTTATGAGGTCAAGGAGTTTGGTTTGTAGCACATAGTAAGCACTCAATGAATGAATGACTGAGTGAATGAATGAAAAATTCTCAGAGAACTCATCTAACCATAAGAAATATACCCATAATCCCCATCCCTTGAAGTCTGAAGGAAGGATACAGACCAAGATTCCCATCAGCAGGCTTAACAACTGCACACACACACAGACACACACACATACAATTCGCATGCATATTCACTAGATTTTATATCCAACTCACTCTGTAAAAAGCATTTGTATGTAAGCAAATGGATTGGGCTTCCTCAATATCAGTGTAGCCAAAAGGGGCTCTTTCTTCTCTGTCCATTAGCAAAGAATTGCTTTGGATTAACAAAAACCAATGCAGGCAAACGGTGATGCAACAGAACAGGAGAGAGGGAAGGCAGAGCAGGGGACTGGAACATATTAGCACCTACTGCAGGCCAGTAAAAAGGTTGGCGGTTGAAACCCACCCAGAGGTACCTCAGACGAAAGTCCTGGCAATCTGCTTCTGAAAGATCACAGCGATTGAAAACCCGTGAAACACACTTCTACTCTGCAACTTATGGAGTCACCATGAGTCAGAATCCTATTGATGGCAACTGGTTGGTTGGTTGGCAGGCCAGCAAGCATAGTGATAGGGACTTCCTATCTGCTACTTAGTCTAAACCTCACAAGAATCTTTAGGCTTAGACTAAAGACGTAGGCTTTACTGGATTTCTGACTTTTCCAGAAAAATAAAGTGATGCTCAGAGAAGTTAAAGTTTACACAGAAAGTGAGGAGGGAAGTTGTTCTTTTAACCCAAGTTTGTCCAATTAAAAGCCTTACTCTGTTCACATGTGTTAGGGATTGAATTGTATCCCCCTAAAATGTGTGTCAACTTAGCTAGGCCATGATTCCCAGTATTGTGTTGGTTGTCTACCATTTTGTGAGCTGATGAAATTAACTATGTGTTGTAAATCCTAACCTCTAAAATGTTAATGAGGCAGGATTAAATGCAGTTGTATGAATGAGGAAGGACTCAATCTACAGGATTAGGTTGTGTCTTGAGTCAATCTCTTTTGAGATATAAAAAAGAGAATCAAGAAGAGAGGAGAGGCACCTAATTACCACCATGCAAGAAGAGCCAAGAGTGGAATGCATCCTTTGGACCCAGGGTCCCTGCTCTAAGAAGCTCCTAGACTAGGGGAAGATTGATGACAAGGACCTTCCCCCAGAGCTGACAGAAAGAAAGCCTTCCCCTGGAGCTTGGACCCTAAATTTGGACTTCTAGCCTCCTAGACTGTAACAGAATAAATTTCTGTTTGTGAAAGTCATCCACTTGTGGTATTGCTGTTACAGCAGCACTAGATGAATAAGACAACACGCCATGCTGTTTCCTGAAGAAGTGATGAGAGGGTAAGAAAGCAAGTGATAAAAAAGCAGATGAACATAAATGTCCTGCCCTGAAGGTAAATGGGTAAATTAAAAAATCAAATCATACTGTCCCATTCAGAATTTTTAAAAAAGGAAACCCCAGAATTGTATTTGCTGCAAAATTCAGCCTTGAGTTTATTCTGTGATCATCTTCTGTGAAAAAAGAGAGAAGCAGCAGCAGCGTCCAGAGTTCCTGCTATGACTGGCGCATAAACAAATTATATTTTTTACCTCACAGTCTCTGCAGCCTTCAAAGCTAAGCTTTACCTTAGATACTTTCAACAACACACACTGTAGTACCTCTCCCTAAATAAAACTGCATGCTTTCTTGTATCTTCCCCCAAGCATTTAGTGTTAACTTTCGACTTGCTAAAGTAAAACACTGATGGGACCAGCACTGTTCTGTTCGTGCCACCCAGTGGCTTATGGGTGGGGTGGGGGGGAGTGCTAGCTGGTGGTTAGAGCTGTGGCTCCGCGTTGGACTGTGCTGGAAGCTCAGGGTTGTCTCTTACTGGCTGACCTTGGGCAAGTTTCTTAACTGGGTTGCACATTAGTTTCCTTATCTGTAAAATAGGGATAATATCAGTAGCTCTCTCATAGGGTGGCTGTGAAGTCGTGCATGTAAAACACTTAGCCCAGCTCGGCACATAAGAGCTAAATAAATGTTAGTTATTGTTATTAGAGTACGTCTAGAAAATATTAGAGCTAACAAGGTGGCTTAAAGAGTGGAAAAAAGCCACATCTACCATATTTAGATTCCTCAGATCACAACAGATTATCACACTTACCTAATTGGAAGTGCATGATGCTGTATACGACCCTACAACTCACCCTTTTTCTCTGCAGTAGTATTCCCCCAAGAACACTTAGTGCTGTATTTGGAAAAGAAATCACAAAATCTTTTTTAATTTCAATGATGGACACTGTTGGTTGCAAGCTCAGTAGTAAAAAATAGAAGTATTTACCAAGGTGGAAATTGCTACAGTGACAAATTAACGCACCCACACCAGATAAAGTACATCTTAATCCATCTGGTTTACTCTTTATTTTTTTAATTGAAAGGGAATTTTGCATTAAATTACTCAAAAGGAAAGGGGGTGGGGCAGAGAATAGCACTATAACCAATATGCATTGTTACTGCTCAGATATCAAAACGGCTAAAAGGACAAGTCAGAGATGAAGAATGATGGCAGACTGGGAAGAGAGAGAAGGGCCATCGCTTAGACCAGTCTTGTTTAAGGCACTGGCCACCATAAAGACAGTATTTCTGAGATGCTACTTCAACCCAAACAGGGAAAAGAGGGTCCAATAGAACCCTCTTTATCTTCAGGAAGTCCCTTTTTGGTCTTCTTTTCCTTCTTAGAAGCAGTAATAATCTGAAGGAAGGCCAGAACACTGATTGTCATGGTTTGAATTATGTCCCCCCAAAAATGTATGTTATCAGTTTGGCTCGGCCATGATTCCCAGAATTATGTGGTTGGCCTCCATTTTGTGATTGTAATTTTATGTTAAAGAAGATTAGGGTGGGATTGTAACACCACCTTTACCCAGGTCACATCCCTGATCCAATGTAAAGGGAGTTTCCCTGGGGTGTGGCCTGCACCACCTTTTATCTCTCAAGGGATAAAAGGAAAGGGAAGCAAGCAGAGAATGGGGGACCTCATACCATCAAGAAAGCAGTGCCAGGAGCAGAGCGCATCCTTTGGACCGGGGTCCCTGCACTGAGAAGCTCCTACTCCAGCAGAACACTGATGAGAAGGCCTAGAGAGAGAGAAAGCCTTCCCCTGGAGCTGACACCCTGAATTTGGACTTTTAGCCTACTTTACCGTAAGGGAATAAACTTCTCTTTGTTAAAACCATCCACTTGTGGTGTTTCTGTTACAGCAGCACCACATGACTAAGACACCGATTATATTAGATTGAGATGGGTTTGGGCTAAGAAAGGTGAGGGGGCTGTGACAGGCAGAATCAGGCAGGGGTGAGAAATAGGGCAGCCCCAGATAGAGGAGGGTGACCTATGACCCAGGCCAGAAAAGGACCTAGGCTGGGGGTGGATTCACTGACACAAAGAAAGGAGAGTGTCCCAGATTTGTCATAAGAAATTCTTAGCAAAATATTTCAGCCTATGCTTTTAAAGATACATTACAAAGACAAAAAAGTGCAAACATGTTGGAGCCATATGAGCTGGGTTCGAATGCTATTAGGTAAGTCTCTCAACCTCCGCGAACGTCATATCAACAAAAACAGCGATAATAACATCTACTGCAATGGTAGTTAACTGTGTGGAAGTTAGCTGAGATGCATTTTATAGAGCAGCTAGAGAAGTCCAGTAGTCAGTATATGGCAGGCACCGCGTACATTTTGGTTGCCTTTTATCTAAGGGGGTTCTGAGGAGTGCATTGAATTACAAAACTGCATCAGCCAACATTTACTGTAACAAGCACATTATTTGCTGCTTTGAGGCAATTCAAAAGAAATTTAAGTGTGAGCTCCCACTCCCAAGGAATTTATCTAGCGGTAAAGAGAAGGAAATATATATCTTAAAAAACCGTAAGAAAAGAAATCACCTTCATGAAAAAGAACCCATAACATGCACATTGTTTTAGAAGCATATACGCTTTGAGTGATTACCCAATAGTCGTTCGGGAAAGCTGAGAGGACTATTGAAGCTACCGGAGAAATCTCTATAAATTAGAAAAGGAAATATGAGACTCGTATATATTATGAACATATCTGCTATTTCAGCCCTACTATTTACTAGTTGTGTGACCTTGTGCGAACTGCTTAATGTCTCTGTATCTATTCCCTCACCCGTGAAGAACATATTAATCTCTCTCCTGTCTATCTCATATCGTGAGGCTCTAACAAAATAATGTATGTGCATGGGCTTGGCCAACCATCAAGAGCCATGCAAAGATAAGGCATCATTATTTACCATCATCTCAAAGAGCATAAGAAAATCTCTCAGTTATTAAAACCCAGGCCCCCTGCCCATCTCCCGTGCTTAGACTAGGACAAGCAGAAGAGTCAATATGGAATTTTACCTGCTTGCCGAATAAAATCTGCCTTGTGGAAAAGTTTGAGCCTGACACATGGTCATCTCTTAAATTCTGGGTTTAAATAGACATTTTCTGACCTAATTATTCAGACTGATGGAGGCACTCAGGCTGCCCCTGAGTGTGCAACACACACATGCACACACATACACTCATAGATTATGTTCTGCTTAATGACATAAGCAGCAATTTTTCCACTCTTTGTTTGCAGAGCCACAAAAATTTACTGACAAACATAAAAATTCTTATTCTGGGTTTCTGCGTGAAAACTTACATGAACTCTCTAGAACATTGGGGAGGGAAAAAAAAAAAAAAAAGACTGCCAACCCTCAAAAACAAGCAATTACATACTGAACTGAAAACAGTCTTCCCTTGACATCTTGGTCTCAAAGCCCTGCCTGTCTTCTGGAAAAGTAGGTCCTGGTTACTAGCATTGCCTCTTCCTCTCTCTCCCCAAATAAGATCTGGCAGTTAATACCAGTGGCTTGCAATTTCTCCTGAAATTGCAACTGGTGTTTTATTATTTTAGAGACAAAATTATTTAGGACAAAGCCTGGCATAAATTCTAGCCCATTTTGCCCCTGCAGATTGGTATTACCAGTTCTCGGCAAGAAAATGAGAGGATGTAATGTACATGCTAAGCTAAGAAAATGGGTGGCATCTAGCACAGCAATGAGACCCAGAGGCTGTCCCTAGAGAATTGTTTGTAAGAGAGACAATGTGCTGGCCCGAACCACCTCTTCCTTTATGGCTGGCAAAGGGAAAATCCAGGGGTCAAAAATTACACCCACTCCATCTTCGTATGGAAATGCTCGGGGGAGGGTTAAAGCACGCAGGTTTAGGACAGGCTGGCCACTCCAAGGAGCTGCATATGTGAACAAAAATGAGGCTCCAGAAATGAAGACGGCTGCTTGAGCTAGCAAACAGGGGACAGGCAGCAGAATGAGGCAATACTGCGTGTTGATTAAATCCGAAGGCCAGGGAGCTGAAATTGAATCTGGGCTCTACCTTGTACTAATTGTGGGATGCCAGGCAAGTTATATGTAACCTCTCAGTGCTTCAGTTTCCTGATCTGTAGAATGGGGATAGGGCTTCAGTAAGGATTAGTGTTTGGAGCATAGTAAGCAATCACCAAATGGTAGTTATTATTGTCACCAGTGAGGTGAGCTTAACCAAAGACACTGAAACCTTAAAGATGCGGACTGTCTGGCTGTCTAGTCACCTTGACGTGGATTTTCTTAAAGCTCTAACTCTGCAGGTATCACTTTCAGTAGGGCATGAAATTAAATTAATACAGCACATTAACACTGTTTCATTACCCTGTGGCCTGATGCTGCACCAGGCACCTGAATTTCCTTTCTGAAAGGTTACCGGTAATGTCACTTTTGCCCAATGTCTACCATCTCCCTTTCCACCTCCTTGACACTACACCACTTGACACTGTATCTTTTCTTAATTTGAGAAAATCTCTGTGTTCTCTTGGTTTCCTGAAATGGCACCCTTCTGGCTCTCCTGTTACTTCTCTAACAGCTCCTTCTCTGCCCCTAGCTGGCTCCTCCTCCACATGGACTGGAAGAAAGGCAGCCTCCATGGTGGTACTCTCGTTGGTTCTCCTGGCACTCCGTATTCTGCTCCACATCTGTTCTGGTGTTTCCCCAATATTCTTTTCTAGCCATGTCTTCTCTTCTGAGCATAAGACCCAACTTTTCCCAATGTCCATGACATATCTCAAACTCAGTTTGCCAAACTAATCTTTCCCCGCCAAACCTGAGACCCTTCTGCTGCCCTCTCTTGAGTAATGCCCAACCATCCTTTCAGTCAACGAGCCTAGAAATCCAGAGTCAACAGCAGACAAGCCGTCTGCACACTCTCATCCACGGAGACACTGTATAGCATGGTGGGTAAGTACATGGTTCTGGAGTCATGGCTGCTCAGGTTTAAGTTCTGACTCCACAACTTATTAGCTGTGGAACCATGGGAAAATTATTTAATCTCTCTGTGCCTCAGTTTCTGCATCTATAAAATGAGTATAATAATAGTGCCACCATATACAGTTGTTGTAAGGATCAATATATATCAAGTGCTTAGAAGAGATTCTGGCACACAGCACTAAATGAGTCTTGGCCATCATTACAACTATTCTTCATGAATATAATAAGAATATATGCTCAACAGGCTTTTTAGCCAAATGTTTTATGATCATTATCTACTTTCTGCAATTGAATAAACCATGGGATTTGGCAGAAATGAAGCAATTTGAACCCAGTGTTGACTATGATTGACACTAGCTGCATTCTGCTGTCCCAAATGGCAACCTGAGAAAAATGACAGATGTTGCCTCATAGTCTATCAGAGCCAGAGGGACCTTACAGGTCATCTGATACACTGACCAAATCACCAGGAGAGCTTTTGAAAAAGCATAGATTACCAGGGCCCAGCCCCCAAGATTCTGTCTCAGTAGGTCTGGGGTGGGTCCTAGGAACCTGGGAATGTTATCCAGGTTGGGATGCACTGATTTGATCCATACCCCTTCTGTCAGAGATGATAAACTAAGACTCAGCAGGGTAGCTGACTTGACTCCATCTCAGAAGGGTAAGAGGCAGAGCCAGGCTCACATGTGTCACAGATGTCTCCTCCAGCACAACCATCTCTAGAAAGTGAAACGAAGAAATGAATCATACATAAAGGGCTTCATTTCCAAAGGCGATTAAATCTGACATGCCTGTGCCTAGTTCACTATAAGAACAGGGAGGCTCTGGCTAGGTTTTATGGGTTCTTCCATTTGCAGAGACATGTGCCCCTGACAGATGTTTCTGGCCTGTAAGTTCATTCAGCAACAAGGGAATCTGTTGTTGTTGTTGTTAGGTGCTGTCGAGCCGGTTCCAACTCATAGCAACCCTAAGGACAACAGAACGAAACACCACCTGGTCCTGCACCATCCTCACAACTGTTGCTACAAGAGCATCTGAGGCTGGTGCAAATTAAACCAAACCTGTTTTCATACCTTTTCACTCCAAGCAGACTTTGAGAATCTTCTTGCAATGTGTTCTTCTGTAGGTCTGAGAACCTACCCAGAGCCCATGAACTAAATTCCCACTGGAAGTTTCAGTAGAGATGAAAAGTATGATTTCCCCACTCACTACAAACCCTTCTATAATCATTTGGAAAGTAACTCATTGTCAGCTGTGGTTTTGGCAATCACAGTCATAGAAACGGCATGGGTTGGTTTTGTGATTAGCACAGGCAACAACGGAACTCTACAACAATGATCTCATGACTCAAGTGTCCATGCCCTTGGCAGGGCCAGGGTCCTCTCCAAAGACTCTGCAAGGGGTCTCCTAGAAAGATAAGGCACAGGCTTTATTACTGAAGAGCCAGTGTCTGACATTATCTTTAGCTCAAATTACCAAGTTATGCTTGAAGAACCTGGAAAATAACAAGCTCAAGAGAGGCTCAAAGTCACCCTACCCAGAAACCTAAATTACAGATCTACAGTTGTTTTGAAATGTGCATCTTGTAGGTGACCGCTGGGACTCTGCTGTGCTTCTGTTTACTCTTGTTTACTGTACCCAGGACTGAAACCAGAATGCAACGATATAGATGGCACGAGGGTGATTCTGTAGGTTCAAGAGGGTCTCGTTTTCCTTTATTCCCAAATGTCTTCTCCACTTCTCCAAGAGATCCTTCCTTCCTTCCCTCCTTCCTTTCCTTTTCCTTCCTTCTTCTTTCCCTTCCTCCCTCCGCCCTCCCCCGCCCCCCCCCCCCCCGTCCTTCTTTCTTTTCCCTCTCTTGCATTTTGCTTAAGACATGGTCTCTGTTAAAAGGCAGAAGTCCTGTGGAGGTACTTTTAGCTCTTGCACATCCTCTTCTCAGAGGTGGCTTGATGAAGAAAGTAGAAAGCAAGCTTGAAGTCATGAAAGGAAGAACAAGATTTAGACTGAGAGGTGATGGGTCTCAGAAAATCTTTCCTGACTTCAGTTTTGCCAAGGGCTAACCTTGCCTATGATTCAGAAGGTTTGGGGTAGGGCCCAGGAACTTGCATTCTAACAGGTTCCCTAGTTGCCCAGATGCACACGGTTGGCCCTGACCTCAGAGAGCACAGCCCTACACCATGCGCAGTGTTTGACACAAAATGGGTGGAGAGTTTTGTTGTTTCAAGTTTGTGACCTGGAGTAGGTCACTTTAATGTCTCAAAGTCTCCCTTTGTGTATTGTAATTCCTGTCTTTCACTCGGATATCTCAAGAATTACATGAGGTACGTGTGAATGTATTTTTAGACATGTAAAGCAACATCAAATGTAAAACATAAATCATCATAATCCCTTTTTTTTCCATTTCCACTCATTTATAACCCATATTTAGAACATGCTGGCAAAGTGCTTCTTAGGGATTCTGGATATGAAATAAAAAGTTCCTGGGGGCCCAAATCAGGAGAGTGTGTAGTCTGGGCCAGTTGTCAGTGAAAATCAGTTTCTCAAGTTAATAAAGAACAGCATGAATTTATAACACAGTGGATTTTAAATGGGTGGCCTCACTGTGTAAGATTGAACAGGGGTCTGCTTAGGATGAAAACATCCCACATACTTCCAGAGCAAATGATGCTCATTCTTACCCTGCCAGACAATTTGCTCAGACTGAACAAAGAGTCCAAACAAAAAACACATTCAATTTTGAAACAATTTTATTAGCTCCAATAATTCCTTTAATTCTCATCTCTTATTAATTATTAAAGAAAGGCCTCACAAGACAGCATTTTTCTCTGAGAGCAAGCGGGTCTTTGTTTAGTCCCTGATGATGCCCTCATCAGAAAGTGAATATGGCTACTCTCACTCCCACCCACTAAGCTCAGGAGAGGTCAAAAGGTCTGGTTTACACTCTCACCTGAACTTGACCCACCCTTGAAGGTTAAGTACGTTCTGAATTCTAGAGAGCAATCTGCCTGAGTCAAATTTGCAAGAAATTGTCCGTGAAACATCTCACAACAGGGATGAATCTGGAGGGCATTATGCTGAGTGAAATAAGTCAATCACAAAAGCACAAATACTGTATGGGACCACTATTATAAAAGTTCAAGAAAAGGTTTACACACAGAAAGAAACAATCTTTGATGTTTACGAGGGAAGAGAAGGGTGACGAGGGGAAATCACTAACCAGATAGTAGATAAGTGGTAAATTTGGTGAAGGGAAAGACAACACACAATACAGGGGAAATCAGCACAACTTGATCAAGGCAAGGTCATAGAAGCTTCATAGATACTCCATACTCCCTGAGGGACCGAGTTACTGGGCTGAGTGCTGGGGATCATGGTCTGGAGGGACATCTAGCTCAACTGGCATAACATAGTTCATAAAGAAAATGTTCTACATCCTGCTTTGGTGAGTAGTGTCTGGGGTCTTAAAAGCTTGTGAGCAGCCATCTAAGATACATCTACTGGTCCCATCCTGTCCGGAGCAAAGGAGAACGAAGAAAACCAAAGACACAAGGGAAATATTAGTCCAAAGGACTAACGGACCACATGAACCACAGCCTCTACCACCCTAAGCCCAGAACAACTAGATGGTGCCCAGCTACCACAACCGATCACTCTGACAAGACCACAATAGACGGTCCTCAACAGAGCAGAAGAAAAACGTAGAACAAAATTTAAATTCACACACACACAAAGACCAGGCTTACTGATCTGACAGAGACTGGAGGAACCCTGAGACTATGGGCCCAGTACACTCTTTTAACTCAGAACTGAAATCAATCTCAGAGTTCACCCTTCAGCCAAAGATCAGACAGGTCTATAAAACAAACAATAAAATACGTGAGGAATATGCTTCTTAGTTCAATCATGTATACGAGACTAAATGGGCAACACCTGCCCAAAAGCAAAAAAATGAGAAGGCAGGAAGGGACAGGAAAACAGGACAAATGGAACCGGAAAACCCAGGGTGGAGAAAAGGAGAGCACTGACACATTGCAGAGATTATAACCAATGTCACAAAAGAATCTGTGCATAAACTGTTGAATGAAAAACTATTTGCTCTGTAAACTTTCACCTAAAGCACATTAAAAACAAAAAAAAATTGCAAGAAATTACATCAGTCTTTGCAACAAAATAAAAAGAGCACACCAAAGCTTGGTTCTTGAGCAAGGGTTTTAAAACAAAGCATGGTTTATAGTTCAAGTTTTCATCAATGCAGAGAAACCCAGATGTGAAGTTGAGTTTATACAGACATCAACAGTAAATATGAGATGTTTCAAATTCACTTTCTCCACTGTTAAATTGGGACATATTTTTCCAGGGTTTTCTTCCCATTCTTCAAAGGGGAAAAACAGGTCATGGACAGACTTAGGTTGCTCCCAATTTTTGAGGACCCCATGCTCAATGGAATGAAATGTTGCCCAGTCAGTTATGGATTGGACCACTGTGATCTGTTTTCATTGGCTGATTTTTTTCCCCCAGGTTTTTTTAATACATTGGCTGATTTTGGGAAGTAGATCGCCAGCCAGGCCTTTCTTCCTAACCCATCTTAGTCTGGAAGCTCTGCTGAAACCTGTTCAGCATCATAGCAACACACAAA
This sequence comes from Dugong dugon, assembly GCA_030035585.1. Classification (NCBI taxonomy): domain Eukaryota; kingdom Metazoa; phylum Chordata; class Mammalia; order Sirenia; family Dugongidae; genus Dugong; species Dugong dugon. The sequence goes on from CM057471.1 coordinate 78,501,675, forward strand.
CCTCCACTAACAGATGGGTGGTGGCTGCGCTTGAGGTGCACTGGCTGGGAATCAAACCCGGGTCTCCCGTATGGAAGGCAAGAAGTCTACCACTGAACCACCAGTGCCTCATAGACTTAGGTTACAGATATGTAACTGCTAACAACCAAACCACAACAGTAGCCTCTTGCCTCCAGCTTGCTCTCACGGAACTTACATTGCAGGGATCCCTGGGTTCTATATACACTTAAAATAAATTCTGATTCCTTCCCCTACCTTACAGGGCTCGACACGATCTGGTCCTATGTTGGTCCACCTTTTCTTTCCTACTACACTACGGCCAGCCACAAAAGCCTTTTTTATGGCCTTAAACACACCAAGCTGGTTCCAGTGGTTCCTTCTGTCTGGAATGCTTTCTCCCTTCAGCTTTCCTGTGTCGGCTCCTCTTTGACATCAGGGTTTCAGTTCAAAGTCTGTGTTTTCCAGACAGACTTCCTGGATCAACGAATCTAACATAGCTATCTGGCCACTCTTTTTTTTTTTTTTCCCCTCTCTGCCACCTGTTTCCTCCCACCTTGCCTCAGTTATCCGCCCCCGCCCACCCCACCTTGCAGGTTCACGGGGTCTGCTTCCTGCCGCCCGTGGTGCATCTCCTAGCTTTGGAGCCATCAGACTGAAACATTCTGCATCCTCTGAGCATCTCACAAATGCACAGACCCAAAGAGGGCATGACTGGTCCAGCTGGGAGCTGTCCACACGAGGTCTGCCTGTCCAAGCCACCTCACAGGCACACAACGGCGGCTTCTGATCAGGGACCTCCCAGGTCTCCACCTTCCTGCCTGTGTTGGCAGTTCTGCAGGAAGCCTTTCATCTGAAGACTTGCTTTTAACTTCACCAGGGGGGCTTGCAGGGATCCACATAAGCCAAACTCATAATTATGTGAGAGGCAGGGGTCCCAGCTCTGTGTTGGCCGGCTGTGTGACCATGGATAAGTCATCAGCTTCTCTGAGTCTCAGTTTGCTCATCCACAAATGGGGATCATCCCCTCACATATCTGGCTACTCTTTATCACATGTTCTATTTGATTCTCTGCATAGGACTTATCTTCAGCTGATACTATTCTTGAACGTGTATGTCTTTATTGTGTACTTCCTCAAATGGAATGTAAGCTCCTTAAGAACAGGGATCTTGTCTACATTGACCACAGTGGAGTCCCCACGGCCTAGAACTGCCCCTGGCACATAGTGGGTCCACAAGTATTTGCTGGATGAGTGAATATCAGAAACACTGAGGTTGCCTGATTGATGTTAAAGAAATCTTAACACTCAAACATCAACTGGGCTTAGAGATGTGTCACTTACAGACCCAATCAGTTTAAATTGCTGTCCTCTGCTAGGGCTAATTTAGTTAAAACAAAATTCAAACATTTTGTTTGTTCTTTGTAAACTTTAACACCAACTAGATTTTTAGAGAAGTGCTACTCAAAGTCTGAAACACACCCTAAAGACTACAGTAGGTTTTGACTCAGCGTACAAGCATGAAGTTCTTTATACAAGAGTGCAACATATGTCACTGGGTTTGAATTTCATCACTGCCTAAATTACTCTCTGGTAATAAATTCAGTAGATTACTTCTTAAGCACATTATGGGGGCAGTATATCCAATGCCGCCCTGATCATCTGAAAAGGTTTAATCTGACTTACTTGGTAAGGGAATTAACTCGAATACTAGGGCAACTCAAACATTAACTACCACTGAAATGTCATCCTAGGGCTACAAAAAAGCAATCTGTTAAGTACAGGTTCTGTCAAATTTTTGTTAGGGCCTTTAGATAAAATTGCTATTTTTCTAGAGCTAATTGGTAGATTCTAAATATAATTCACAAGCTTATAAGGTCAGCGAAGGGCAACAAAAATGTTGGTGATCCGTGTAGTTACTCTGATGACAACTGAGCTTCAGCCATGAGCATCTGCCAGAAAGTGAAGAGGAGATTTACTAGCTCAGATTTTGGCCATGGAGGCCTTTCTTGACAAATGTACATTAGAGCTATTAGTACTTTTAAATGTTGATATAAAAGTTAACAGTGGGGATCCAATAAATGAAATTCAAATCAATATCTCCCCATTTTAATATGTTATCACCCTTGCAATCAAGGCATGAGTCACAAATTTTATTATAATACACAAGAGAGTAAGAAAGTGCTGTGAGCTAAACAGCTTAAATAAACATCTCCTGAAAAATACAGAGTTAGAAACCAAACCAAACCTGCTGCCGCCAAGTCGATTCTGGCTCATAGCGACCCTATAGGACAGGTTAGAACTGCCCCATAGGGTTTCCAAGGAGTGCCTGGTGGATTTGAACTGCTGACCTTTTGGTTAGCAGCCGTAGCTCTTAATCACTACACCACCAGGGTTAATGAAATGCACTGCCCTCTTCACTCTGACAACTGACTTCTGAGAAGCATCTGGCCTTTTTTGCTGCGATATGAATTTACTCTTTAAGACCTGACCAAAATTCCTTAAGAGAATACAACAGGAACATAAGCTTTCAAAATCTAGGAAAAGAAAGAAATATGATTTTCTGTTCATGTCCTAAGGCATACCATTATCCATAAAAGTCAACAGCATGACTTCTCATATTTATTTTCCTACTGATGCCAGCCATAAGTTCCTGAAGTTTATAATCCTGGGGCCAGTGGGAGAAAAACAACATTTATAGGAAATGTATACATTTAGAATGATTATTTTAAATAATGCCATCACTTCTGCAGATTTCTACCTCAGTAATTCTGGCTGTTAGTGCTTAAAAGCGCCTTGCAGTCACTATTCAAATCCCTGCACACAATGCGACAGGCTGCTGACCTACTCTTCATTCTAAAAAAGCTAATGTGCTCTCTGGGCATTTCTTAAAGCACTTCAAAAGCAAATCATTAGTAAGAATGTAAACAGAACCACACTACATAATAATTACCAAAAATACAGGCACTCTCAATATGAGAGAGAATTTTTCAAAGATCTCAAAAATTACTATTTTTTTAAAAAAACTGTTAAGGGTCACATACACAAGCTTTTTTTTCTTTCTTTCTCTTTTTTTCATTGTCAGATAACACTGTCATTAGGTTCACTATAGTTTAATGCAGTTAGATTCACCCTAGGGTTTTTATTTTTTCCTCCTCTCTTGCTCTCAGTCAGATTCTGAAAAACAGTTCTTCCATTAACTAGATCTCTGGGGACTGTATTCTTCCTTAACTGGCCTGTATGGGAGGGCAGACCTTCTAATTTTATAGCGAAAGCAGAGGAATGGAGGGTGGGATGCTAGCTGAGATCATCTGGACCAGCTCCCACCCTGACTGTAGAAATCCTTCTACAGAGTGTCTACCATCTGGGTGTTAGTTTGTTGTTACAACCTAAAAGACCTTCCTGGGTAACATAATGAGAAACCAAGTGGAAATTCTGTTAATGTCACATGAAGCACAGATGATGGCTACCCAGAAGCTCTGGAACCAAACTCCCCTTCCTCATGAGCAAACTGTCCCTCCACTATCCTCAGGGGCTCTCTCCTACACCCAGAGTAACCCACAGAAATCCCACAACATGGAAAGAAGCTTGAGAATGAAACACAGATTAGTCCTACAACTAGAAAAAAAGAAAGCCCAAATTCCTCCATCTTATGTCACCACTTTCTTTAGCAAAAGATAGGACATCTAAAAGGCAGAAGGTACCAGTAGGGGAACGAGAAGTCTGAGCATGGTGGACAGACCCTGAAGTGACCCCAATGACCTCCATTGCCTGCTGTTCACACCTTTGAAAAGCACCCTTCCCTTGAGTGCAGAAGCGACCTGTGGCTTGATTCTAACCTAGAGAATATGGTTAGACTACATTGTTTTATTATGGTTTCTGTGAGAGTCTTTCTTAGCAGACTGGGGCAAGAGAGTCTCCTTGCTGGCTTGATGAAGTAAGCAGCGAGGAAGACCACATGGCAAGAAGCTGTAGTTGGCTTCCAGCCTCCAGCTAGCAAAATCTGGGGCCCTCAGTCATGTATCCATAAGAAAATAAATTCTACAGGCAACCTGAATGATCTTGGAAGCAGATTCTTCCCTAGTCAAGCCTCCAGATGTGAATGCAGCCCAGTAGATGCCATGATTGTAGCCTGCAAGACACTGAGCAGAGGACCAGCTAAGCAGTTCCTAGACTCTTAACCGGTGGAAACTGTGAGGTAATAAATGCTTGTTGTTTTAAGCTGCTAAGTTTGTGGTAGTTCTGTTATACAGAAACAGAAAACTTAATTATACTGAGGGAAGAAATGAGGGTCATAAGTCCTGCTCTGCCCATCCTTAAAGTAAGTTAGTCATTCTAAGTCTGGCTGAAGACCTCTGCTCTCTCCTCTTCTCTGTGGATAATCACAGGAAGAAACATTCAGAGAGCAACCGACAGAGCCAGCTGAGAGCGAAGTGTCAACCATTCCAAAGGATGTCTGTTAGCTAATTAGAAGTTTTTCTGGGTCCTACAAGGGAAAGCTTATTAGTCAGAGGAACTCCTTAAGCAGATAATGAAACATAATGGGCAGAGTGACATGTTCTAAAATCTTATTACACCATACAGGAAACTTCTAAGTAGCTTTACTTAAAATTCCTGGAAATGCAGAATAGTGAGACACAATCAATTTGTCTTCATCTGCCTATAGCTCATGTTTTTGCAAATAACTTTCCATTAAATATCTACACTTGTGAGCTCATATAATAGTTCTGGAACAAAAGGGAATTAAAAACAATGTCTAATGTGGGCTACTACTTTGAAGGTGTTGTTATAGGGCTGTCATATTTCTTGTGTTAATCTCCTCCTCTGTTAACTCTTAATTACATTTCTTAGACATTCAAAGATTTTTTCATAGCTTTTTTGTAGGATAACCAGTTGCTGTCAAGTAGATTCTGATTCATGGCAGCCCCACGTGTCAGAGTAGAACTGTGCTTCATAAGGTTTTCAACGTCTGATTTTTTGGCAGTAGATTAGCAGGCCTTTCTTCCAAGGTGCCTCTGAGTGGACTTGAACAGCCAACCTTTTGGTTAGCAGCCAGGCCAACAACTTCAAAAATTAACCACAATAGCAACAATGGTGGCACACCATGAAAAATGTAATCAGTGTCATTGAATTGTAAATGTGGAAGTTTGACTGGCAAATGTTTTGGTGTGTATATTTCACCACAGTTAAAAAAAAATTAGCCACATAAGGTTGCTTATGTAAAACTATACATAAGGTAACTTCAGAATATGTAATAAGAAGAGTATAAATGCAAAGTTAATCAGGAAAGCATAAATGCAAAAATTACAGTTGAAGTCTGAATTGAAACCAATTATCCTTCTTAAACATATCCAATGTATGTTCAGAATTCTTGCCGTTCTTCTCCTTCACTTATCTAATGTCAGTGTCAAATATTTGATTAATGACAAGGTTATCTGGCTAAGATTTGGACTACTTTGTTCTTAGTTGGGTTTTTGTTTTGCATTAGTATTAGCTAGATGATGTTAATGTGAGCCCATTCCTGATGTTAACCACAATATATGTTACAGATATAGATTAATCTAAGGTTCTTTCCAGGAGCTGACCATGCTCCCTTTCTGGAAACTTTCCTCTGCCCAAGACTCCACAGCCATCCTCATTTTCTTCTACGTGTTTGGCCTCTCCTCAGCTTCTCTCCTTGGAAATAACCTGTAAGCGTAGGTGTTCATGTAAAAGGAATACTTAGGGATTTTGGTTAGTGAAAGCTCATTTATTAGTCTTGGTGGCCTTGACCCAGGGCAAGTCACCTTGTCTCTGAGAAACACTATGATGGAGAAGATGGAGCCTGAGAGCAAGTGAGCCCTAGGCTTGTACTTTCTAACTGTGTGGCCTTGGCAAGAAACCATGTTGTCATGGATTGAATTGTGTCCTCCCAAAATATGTGTCAACTTGGCTATGCCATGATTCCCAGTATTGTGTGATTGTCAACCATTCTGTCATCTGATGTGATTTTCCTATGTGTTGTAAATGCTACCTCTATGATGTTAATGAGGCAGGATTAGAGGCAGTTATGTTAATGAGGCAGGACTCAATCTACAAGATTATGTTGTGTCTTAAGTCAATCTCTTTTGAGATATAAAAGAGAGAAGCAAGCAGAGAGACATGGGGACTTCATATTACCAAGAAACAAGCATCAGAAGCATAGTGCATCCTTTGGACCTGGGGTCCCTGTGCTGAGAAGCTCCTCCATCAGGGGAAAACTGATGACAAGGACCTTCCTCCAGAGCTGACAGAGAGAGAAAACCTCTCCCTGGAGGTGGTACCCTGAATTTGGACTTCCAGCCTCCTAGACAGTGAGAGAATAAATTTCTCTTTGTAAAAGCCATCCACTTGTGGTATTTCTGTTATAGCAGCACTAGATGACTAAGACAGAGTTCTTCCTTCAGTACTGTTTGTTCTTGATCATATGCTACCTCCTGAGATAGCTGAATGTCCACCAATTCTTTTTGGTACAGTGACTGTGCATATTCCTTCCATCTTCTTTTGATGCTTCCTGTGTTGTTCAATATTTTCCCTGTAGAATCCTTCATTATTGCAACTCGAGGCTTGAATTTTTCCTTCAGTTCAGATGACTATGACACATGTCTACAGGCCTCAGTTTTCTCACCTGTAAAATGGGGATCTGAACAGCTGCCTTAAGGGCTGTTGTAAAGATTAAATAATTTATGGTTCTCAAGTTCTCCCGCCCATGCCTAGCACTTGGTAAATGCTATTCTGTTGTAACTCTCCTTCCTGAGGCTCAGAAAATAGCCTTTTGTCTGAATAACAGATGAAAGAAAAATAATATTAAAGAAGAGGAAGACAAAAGTCATTACTAAACTGTTCTGGGTCACTGCTAATGACCCACAAACAAATTAATTTTACCTTGTTGTTGTTGTTGTTAGGTGCTGTCAAGTTGGTGCCAACTCATAGTGACCCTATAGGACAGAGTAGAACTGCCCCATAGGCTTTCCAAGGAGCAGCTGGTGGATTTGAACTGCTGACCTTTTGGTTAGCAACTGAGCCCTTAACCACTACACCACCAGGACTACAAACCTAAAATTTTAAAGTGTGGGAAGAGACTCCAAACACATAACATTTCTTAAAATCTCTTTTCAATTATCACCTAGCAGCAAATATTACTGAACACTCCAAATGTATTTTATTTACTTTTACTTTATTGAGTGAGAATCAGTACAGGGTAACAGTGTGGCTCTAGAGCAGATTTCAATCCCGCCTCTCTCACTTCCTAGCTGGGAGACTTCAGGCAGATAACCTAAGCTCCCTATGCTTCAGTTTCCTAATTACAGTACCCATCTCATGGGATTGCTTGGAAAATTAAACACGTTAATATAGATGAAGTATTTAGAATAGTACCTGGCACAAAGTAAGCTCCAGGTAAATATTAAGACAACAATGATGGCGACAACTACTATTTATTAGTCCAACTATCACTGGAGTTCCCACTTCAAACCCATTAAGTGATCTGAAGTCAGGTATCTGAATTACTTGTCCACATGTATCATTTTCCTATATAAAACAATCCACGTTTATATTCACTACACCGGTTGCTTTCGAGTCGATTCCGACTCATATTCACTATAGGAAATAGATTTTGTTGGATACTTTGCATTTGCCCCTTGGGATCTACCCTCCTCCTGTTCTGTGCAGCAGAAGGCTGACCTTCTGTATCGGTGGGCTCCCTTGTCCTCAGGCTTCTGTTTGGGCTCAGCCAATGAGAGGCTCTGCAGGAGACAGAAGACAGGAAGGAAAGCAAGTTCGGAAAAAGACCTTTTTAAAGTTTTAAAAAGCAAAGATGTCACTTTGATGACTAAGGTATATCTGACCCCAGCCATGGTCTTTTCAGTTGCCTCAGATGCATACAAAAACTGGACAATGAAAAAGATGACAGAAGAAAAACTGATGAATTTGTATTGCAGTGTTGATGAAGAATACTGAATACACCATGGACTGCCAGAAGAATGAATAAATCAGTCTTAGAAGAAATACAACCAGAACGCTCCATAGAAGCAAGGATGGCAAAACCTCGTCTTGCTTACTTTGGACTTGTCATCAGGAAAGACCAGTTGCTAGAAAAGGACATCATGTTTGGACAAGTAGAGGGTCAGCAAAAACCAAGAGAAATCCCAATAAGATGGATTGACACAATAGCCGCAACAATGGACTTAAACATACCAACGACCATGATGATGGCTCAGGACCCGATGAGGTTTTGTTCTGTTATACATAAGGTCACCAAGAGTCAGAGCTGGCTCCAAGGCAACTAACAAGAAGAAGCTTCCTCCCTGCTGGGTTCTAAAGGCCACAACCCCAGCCAGGCTGTCCTCTCCTGCAGCTACAGCTACTTTCTCCAGGGTTTGGTAATCCTCCCCATCTCCTGGCCCTTTCAGGCCTTGATGGGGTAAAGGATTTGCCCCAGGATGCCTCGCCATCTCTTGTTGTTTTCCTTAACCCTGAACATATGGTTTTAAATAGCCCCTTGATTAATCTCTCCTAAATTACCTGCTTGTCTCCTGCTGGGACCCAGACTGACACACAGGTCAAGCTTAGTGACGTATGGCCATGCAAACCACGAAGGAGAGGTAGCACCTTGAACACTGTATATGTGAGAGAACAGCAGCTGAGCCAAAAGGCTCTCACCCACACTCACTCCAATTCATACTCTTGTCATTCAAACTGGGAAGCTCTCACCAAGAGCAAAGTGAGCTTCAGTCTTCAAGGCCTTCTAATCCTCTCAGCATTTGCTATCCTTGCTGACCTTCTGTTCAGGTAAACATTATTTCCTGTGACAACTTGCAGGATGAAAGGACTTGCTGGTATGCCATCTCTTGAATGATCAAAGTTTCCTCCCCTCCACATTCAATCCACTGAGGCATTTGCTGCCATGCCCTTGAGAACAGGTTTAAATACAAATTTCTCTAATGCTACCTCACCTTCTTCAAGCTGGCCTAGCAGAACTGGAGAGAAAAGATATGTCCTGGAGCTCTCCCTGTTCACAATGAAGCCATCAGTAACACCGTCTGCCCTAGGGTTGTAATTCTTAATTATGATCAGAAGCTTAATTTTGGAAGGTGACACCAGTATCAGCTTTCAGCTTCACATTATGAATTAGTCATTAATTGCATCTCTAGGTCATATTCTGCATGAAAAGTTACTCAATAAATATTTGTGGGCTGCTTTAGCGATAAACTACCTACCCAAGTAAATAAAATGGCAAAGCATGTTTCAAGACCATGCTTTTTGCAGACTCAGGTGAAGGAACAGTTCTAATAAAGGACTGGTTCATGGTCAAATATGTAGAAAATCTGTATTTCTCTTGAATAACACTTTCTGTCAATTTAATGGGGACTCAAAACACGTAAGAGCAAACTGATATAAACATAAAGATCTTCAATACTGTCATGACTGGAGGAAGGGTGAAGATGGCATAGTCAGATGCTTCCCATGGTTCCTCTTACAACAAAGACCCCCCCAAAAAAGTGAATTGATTATATATGACAATCTAGACAGCCTGAACATCAAAGGCAAAGCTGAGGAATTGGATTGAGTGGCAGAGGGAGGGAGAGATGGTTTGGATGCAGCGAGGAGTTGCCAGACCTGACCCGGTGGGAGCCAATATCCTTCAGGCTAGATCGGCTGGCATGCACAGTGAGGCAAGCAATGGCACTTGGGAGGCGTTTTCCACATTGGGAGAGCCCAAGCAGCAGAGAGTCTACTCGGGCCTCCAGAACCAGTGTAAAGTGCTGCTCAGTCGTCAAAAGATAACTACGTGTCTGACCCACCACGCAGATCAAAAAACACCCCCTTTGGGAAAAACCTCTCTCCCTTTCACCTGTCCCCTCCCTGCTCTGTACTGGATCCAGAGCTGGCTTCAGCAATTGCCGAGTCCCCTGGGCCAAAAGTAGGACCCATCATGCACCCTGAGCCATTCTCCTGGCCTTGGAGAGGGAACGAATTAACACGAAAAAATAATCTACCAGCTCCCCTAAGCCAGAAACTCAGGATAGGCACAGCTCCTTTGCCTAGGCATAGGCATAAGGGGTCCACGGACTTTGAATGCCTTTCACCCCTGCCTAGACATGTGTGGGCCCATTTCAACAGTGTAGGCCCTCATTACCACAGTACAACAGGGTGTATACCTGAAGCCTAACTTCAACTGTATCAGCTATATGGTGAAGTGGCAGATTCATAACATTTGACATTGCTCTGCCATTAAACAGGGTCCTCACCTACCCACATCAGGGGCCTGAGGACTGGTGTCTCCACCCATGTCACCTAGTCACCCACGACAGGGGTCCAAGAATAAGTGGAGCCTTCAGCCCTTACAGCCAACAACACTGGGTGCCCACAGTCTGGTTGCAAAACCCACGCACCTACACACTCTACGGAACAGGGACACACTTTCATCCCAGACACACAGGGGTATCCATCAGCCCCCTGTCTTGCTCAGCGTGTGACCCTCTACTGCAGCCAGACACCTATGCCTAAACGAATCACCCCTTCCTGTCTAGGACTGTAGGTGAGAGCCTGAACCACACAGTTGGTGACCGAGGACCTGAACACCTGAGCTGAATCCATACAAGAAAAGTAAATGGACTCCTGGGCTCACATACCTAGTAATAGCTCTGACCATCTGGTGACAGGACGTGAGAGCTTCAAAGATGCCAGTAATCAAAGTAGCTCACCGACCAGTCTATTTGAGCATATCAAAACAAAACAAAACAAGAAGCTAGGACACTGTCTTAATCATCTAGTGATGCCATAACAGAAATACCACAAGTGGATGGTTTTAATGAAGAGAAGTTTATTTCCTCATAGTCAAAGTAGGCTAAAAGTCCAAATTCAGGGCATCAGCTCCAGGGGAAGGCTTTTTCTTCCTATCGATCTTCTTCTCTTCAGTGTTCCCCCAGAATAGGAGCTTCTCTGTGCAGGGACCCCGGTCCAAAGGACATGCTCTGCTCCCATCACTGCTTTCTTGATGGTATGGGGTCCCCCTGTCTCTCTGCTCACTTCTGTCTTTTATCTCAAGAGATTGCCTCAGGACACAATCCAGTCTTGTAGATCAGGTCCTGCCTTACTAACACAACTGCCACCCATCCTCCCTCATTAACATCATAGAGGCAGGTTTACAACATACAGGAAAATCACACAGTACCAGGAATCATGGCCTAGCCAAATTGATAAACACATTTTTTGGGGGACATAATTCAAACCATGACAGACACAGTAAGCAAACATAAAATAAACAAATATGATAACTTACTGATCATTTGGAGACAACAGTCAATATCCAATCACATAAAGAGGCAGACCATGATGGCTTCAGCAAGCTCTCAAAATAAAGAATCGAGAAATATTCTGGAGGAAGAGAACTTCTTGGAATTACTGGAGGTAAAATACAAAAGATTAATATACAGAACTCTCCGAGAGATCAGGAAGGAGAGGAGATCAAGCAAAATGCAGAACAAGCCAAGGAACACACAGACAAAGCAACAGAGGAACTTCAGAAGGTTATACAAGAGCATAATGACAAATTTAATAGGCTACAAGAATCCATAGAAAGACAGCAAACAGAAATCCAGAAGATTAACAATAAAATTCAGAAACAGACAACTCAATAGAAAGTCATAGGAGCAGAACTGAGGCAATGGAAGTCAGAATTAGGGACGGTGAAGATAAAGCACTTGACACCAACTTATTTGAGGAAAAATCAGATAAAATAATTTAAGAAAAATGAAGAAACCCTAAGAATTATGTGGGACTCTATCAAGAGGAATAAGCTATGAGTGATTAGAGTACCAGAACAGGGGGGATAACATAAAATACAGAAGAATTGTTAAAGATTTGTTGGCATAAAACTTCCCTGATATCATGAAAGATGGGAAGACATCTATCCAAGATGCTCATCAAACCTCACATAAGGCAGATCCCAAAAGAAAGTCACCAAGACATATTATAATCAAACTTGCCAAAACAAAAGATAAAGAGAGAATTTTAAGAGCAGCAAGGGCTAAATGAAAAGTCATCTACAAAGAAGAGTCAATAAGACTAAGCTCAAACTACTAAGCAGAAACCATGCAGGCAAGAAGGCAATGGGATGACATATATAAAGCCTTGAAGGAAAAAAATTGCCAACCAAGAATTATATATCCAGCAAAACTGTCTCTCAAATATGATGGTGAAATTAGGGCATTTCCAGATAAACAGAAGTTTAGGGAATCTGCAAAAACTAAACCAAAATTACAAGAAATACTAAAGGTAGCCCTCCAGTTAGAAAATCAATAACATCAGCTAACAACCCAAGATTAGAACACAGGACAGAGCAACCAGATATCAACCTAGATAGGAAAGTCACAAAAATAAATCAAAGCTAAAACACTGAAAACATGGAAACAGAGAGGTCAATATGTAAAAGCTGACAACATTAAAACAAAAAAGAGGGACTAAAAAAAAGTAGTCATAGATCTTTCATATGGAGAGGAAGCCAAGGTGATATAAAGAAATAAAAGACTGGTTTAAACTTAGACAAATAGGGGTAAATATTAAGGTAACCACAAAGGAAACTAAAAATCCTACACATCAAAATAAAAAACAAGATAAACATAAAGACTCAGCATATACAAAATCAACAATGAAAAATATGAAAAGAAAACACATACAGAAAAATGACACAGCACAGAAAATTAAGTCGAACAAAGAAACTGTGAACACCACACAAAAAAAGACATCAAAATTACAGCACTAAACTCATACCTATCAATAATTATGCTGAATGTAAATGGATTAAATGCACCAATAAAGAGACAGAGAGTGGCAGAATGGATTTTTAAAAAAACACAATCTGTCTATATGCCGCCTACAAGAGACACAACATAGACTTAAAGACGCAAACTAAAACTCAAAGGATGGAAAAAAATGTATCAAGCAAACAACAATCAAAAGGAGCAGGAGTGGCAACATTAATCTCTGACGAAATAGACTTTAAAGTAAAATCCACCACAAAGAATAAGGAAGGACACTATATAATGATTAAAGGGTCAATACACCAGGAGGATATAACTATAATAAATATTTATGCACCCAATGACAGGGCTCCAAAATACATAAAACAAACTCTAACAGCATTGAAAAGAGAGATAGACAGCTCCACAATAGTAGTAGGAGACTTCAACACACCACTTTCGGTGAAGGACAGAACATCCAGAAAGCAGCTCAATAAAGACATGGAAGATCTAAATGCCACAATCAACTAACTTGATCTCATAGACATATACTGAACACTCCACCCAACAGCAGCCAAGTATACTTTCTTTTCCAACATACATGGAACATTCTCCAAAATAGACCACATATTCAGCCATAGGCAAGTCTTAACAGAATCAAAAGCATTGTAATATTACAAAGCATCTCTTTTGACCATAAAGCCATAAAAGTAGAAATAAATAACAGAAACAGCAAGGGAAAAAATCAAACACATGGAAACTGAACAACACCTTGCTCAAAAACTACTGGGTTATAGAAGAAATTAAGGATGGAATAAAGAACTTCATAGAATCAAACGAGAATGAAAACACATCCTACCAGAACCTTTGGGACACAGCAAAAGCAGTGCTCAGAGGTCGGTTTATAGCAATAAATGCCAACATCCAAAAAGAAGAACAGGCTAAAATCAAAACATTAACCCTACAAATCAAACAAGTAGAAAGAGAGCAGCAAAAGAAGCCCTCGGGCGCCAGAGGAAAGGAAATAAGAATTAGAGCAGAATTAAATGAAATGGAGAATAGAAAAACAATTGAAAGAGTTAACAAGACCAAAGCTGTTTCTTTGAAAAGATCAACAAAATCGATAAACCATTTGCCAAACTGCCAAAAGAAAAACAGGAGAGGAAGCAAATAACTTGAATAAGAAATGAGATGGGTGAAATCACCACAGACCCAACTGAAATTAAAAGAATCATAACAGAATACTATGAAAAACTGTGCTCTGACAAGTTTGAAAACCTAGAGGAAATGGACAACTTTCTAGAAACTCACTACCTACCTAAACTAACACAAACAGAGGTAGAACAACTAAATAAACCCATAACAAAAGAAGAGATTGAAAAGGTAATTAAAAAACTCTCAACAAAAAAAAGCCCTGGCCCTGACAGTTTCACTGGAGAATTCTACCAAACTTTCAGAGAAGAGTTAACACTACTACTAAAGGTATTTCAGAGCATAGAAAAGGATAGAATACTCCCAAACTCATTCTATGAAGCCAGTATAACCCTGATACCAAAACCAGGTAACGACACCACAAAAAAAGAAAATTACAGACCAATATCCCTCATGAGCATAGACGCAAAAATCCTCAACAAAATTCTAGCCAATAGAATTCAACAACATATCAAAAAACTAATTCACCATGATCAAATGGGATTTATACCAGGTATGCAGGGATGGTTCAACATTAGAAAAACAATCAAAGTTATCCATCACATAAATAAAAGACAAGGACTACATAATCCTATCAATTGATGCAGAAAAGGCATTTGACAAAGTCCAACATCCATTCATGATAAAAACTCTCAACAAAATAGGAATGGAAGGGAAATTCCTCAATATAATTAAGGGCATTTATACAAAGCTAACAGCCAACATCATCTTAAATGGGGAGAGTCTGAAAGCACTCCTCTTGAGAACGGGAACCAGACAAGGATGCCATTTACCACCATTCTTATTCAACATTGTGCCGGAGGTCCTAGCCAGAGCAATTATGCTAGAAAAAGAAATAAAGGGCTTACAAACTGGTAAGGAAGAAAGAAGTCAAAGTATCTCTATCTGCAGATGATATGATCTTATACACAGAAAACCACAAAGAATCCACAAGTAAACTACTGGAACTAATAGAAGATTTCAGCAAAGTATCAGGATACAAGATAAACATACAAAAATCAGTTGGATTCCTCTACACCAACAAAGAGAACTTCGAAGAGGAAATCACCAGATCAATACCATTTACAATAGCCCCCAAGAAGATAAAATACTTAGGAATAAATCTAACCTGAGATGTAAAAGACCTATACAATAAAAACTACAAGACACTACTGCAAGAAACCAAAAGAGACCCGCATAAGCAGAAAAACATACCTTGCTCATGGATAGGAAGACTCAACATTGTGCAAATATCATTTCTACCCAAAGTGATCTACAGATACAATGCAATCCCAATCCAAATTCCAACGGCATTTTTTAATGAGATGGAGAAACAAATCACCAACTTCACATGGAAAGGGAAGAGGCCCTGGATAAGTAAGCATTACTAAAGAAGAAGAACAAAGTGGGAGGCCTCACACCACCTGATTTCAGAACCTATTATACTGCCACAGTAGTCAAAACAGCCTGATACTGGTACAACAACAGATACATAGACCAATGGAACAGAATTGAGAATCCAGGCGTAAATTCATCCACCTATGAGCAGCTGATATTTGACAAAGGCCCAAAGTCCATTAATTGGGGGAAAAGACGGTCTCTTTAACAAATGGTGCTGGCATAACTGGATATCCAACTGCAAAAAACTGAAAAAAGACCCATACCTCACACCATGCACAAAAACTAACTCAAAATGGATCAAAGGCCTAAATATAAAATCTACAATGATAAAGATCATGGAAGAAAAAATACGGACAATGCTAGGAGCCCTAGCATATGGCACAAACAGAATACAAACCATAAGTAACAATGCGCAAACACCAGAAGAGAAACTAGGTAACTGGGAGCTCCTAAAAATCAAATACTTACGCTCATCAAAAGACTTCGCCAAAAGAGTAAAAAGACAACCTATCAACTGGGAAAAAATTTTTGGCTATGACAAATCCGATCAGCATCTAATCTCTAAATCTACAAGACACTGCAAAACCTTAACAACAAATAGACGAATAACCCAATTAAAAAATAGGCAAAGGAAATGAACAGGCACTTCACCAAAGAAGACATTCAGGCAGCTAACAGACACATGAGGAAATGCTCACGCTCATTAGTGATTAGAGAAATGTAAATCAAAACTACAGTGTTAATACCATCTCACCCCAACAAGGCTGGCATTAATCCAAAAAGACACAAAATAATAAATGTTGGAGAAGTTGTGGAGAGACTGGAACACTTAGACACTGTTGATGGGAATGTAAAATGGTACAATCACTTGGGAAAGCGATTTGGCACTTCCTTAAAAAGCTAGAAATAGAAGTACCATATGATCTAGCAATCTCACTCTTTGGAATACATCCTAGAGAAATAAGAGCTGTCTCACAAATAGATATATGCACCTCCATGTTCACTGCAGCACGGTTCAAGATAGCAAAAAGATGGAAACAATCCAGGTGCCCATCAGGGAACGAACGGATAAACAAATTATGGTATATTCACACAATGGAATACTATGCAACAATAAAGAACAACGATGAATCTGTGAAACATAACATGGAGGACTAGAAGGCATTATGCTGAGTGAAATCAGTCAGTCACAAAAGGGGAAATATTATATAAGACCACTATTATAAGAACTCAAGAAAAGGTTTAAACACAGAAGAAAACATTCTTTGATGGTCATGAGGGTGGCGAGGGAGGGAGAGGGATATTCACTAACTAGATAGTAGACAAGAATTATCTTAGGTGAAGCGAAGGACAACATGCACTACAAGGGAAGTCAGCACAATTGGACTAAACCAAAAGCTAAGAAGTTTCCTGAACACAACTAAACACTTCAAGGGACAGAGTAGCAGGGATGGGGGTCTGGAGACCGTGGTTTCAGGAGACATCTAGGTCAATTGGCGTAATGAAGTTTATTAAGAAAATGTTCTGCATCCCACTTTGGTGAGTGGTGTCTGGGGTCTTAAAAGCTAGCGAACAGTCATCTAAGATGCATTAATTGGTCTCAACCCACCTGGAGCAAAGGACAATGAAGAACACCAAAGACACAAGGAAAATACTAGCCCAAGAGACAGAAAGGGTCACATAAACCAGAGACTCCATCATCCTGAGACCAGAAGAACTAGATGGTGCCTGGCTGCCACCAATGACCACCTTGACAGGGAACACAACAGAGAGTCCCTGACAGAGCAGAAAAACGGGGTACAGAACTCAAATTCTAGTAAAAAAAAGACCAGACTTAATGGTTTGACTGAGACTGGAGAGACCCTGGAAGACATGGCCCCCAGACTGTTAGCCCAAAACTAAAACCATTTACGAGGCCAACTCTTCAGACAAAGATTAGACTGGACAATGGGACATAAAATGATACTCGTGAAGTGTTTGCTTCTTAGTTCAAGTAGATACATGAGACTAAATGGGCAGCTCCTGTCTGGAGGGGAGATGAGAAGGCAGAGAGGGTCAGGAACTCTTTGAATGGACACAGGAAATCAGGGGTGGAAAGGAGGAGTATGCTGTGACAGTATAGGGAGAGCAGTTAGGGTCACATAACAGTGTGTGTATAAATTTTTGTATGTGAAACTAACTTGAATTGTAAACTTTCACTTAAAGCACAATAAAAAAAAATACTGTCATGATATTAAAAAAAATCTTAATCATGAACAAATAAATGCTGAACTTACATTTTAGTCAGAAAAATGGATAATATATGAAAATAGGGCCAGATAGGAGGTATTCGCCATAGGAAAAAGGGAGCCAGGACATACAAGATACACAAAGGAAGAAATTTCAGGACAGTCAGGCTGACTTCATGTTCAAGTGTGACATGTAATTCATGAACCACGACATCCCTAAAAGTGCCTTCTTGCAGAATCCACAACTGAGCAGCATTAACAACCTCTGAAAATGGTGTTGTGTTTTCCAAAACACAACGCAACTGATGAGCTGTAATTTTATTTACTAAAGAGATATGTTGCTGAACAGCTGCGTACAAATCAGATTTTTGTACAGAGAATCGTATTTCAAATGCACTAAGGGATCTAGCTTTATGGACGGAATACTCAAGTGAATATCTTGTACAGTGAATAATAAAGCCCTTGCCCTTGGCCCTCTCTTATGTGCATGAAATTAAACAGTTGGCTCTCTGTTTGTGTGTGTTTAAATAGTTTAAAGAATCATTCAGGTTTTAAGTCAGCAAAAGACTCTAAAGTGATTAAAAATCACATCAAATGTTTACTAAGAATGGACAGTTTTGGTGTGCATCTAAGCAAAGAGTGAAAAATCCTTTACTTCAGATGTCTCAGTGCCCATTCAAAAGGTCAATGGAAAAGAGACACAAGATATAATCTTTAATGAAGTCACAAGAGAATAGCACAGAGAGAAAGCCTGGGACAGGGCTTCTCAAACAGGAGGGTCCATGGCCCTGTTCTTAGGGTCTCTAGAATTGTAGAAGAATTTGTATAGGTTTTGATTTCTATGATAATCCAATCCTCTGCTCCCACCACTTATACTAAATTCTTTTATTAGTTATAAACACACAAGTTTCTTTTTTGCAGGGGTAATGTGCAATTAAAAAACATTTTTATATCATTATTTCCAGTGATCTATTTTTAACTGATTCCTGCAGACCACTGAAGTCATATGGGTCTATGAAAATATTTCTCTTTTAAAAGGGATTTATAATCCTGTAGTACTGAATGTGGATTGGAAGGATCAAGATGAACTCATGGTGTATTTTATCTTTTTAAAAACACACGTGTCCTAATTCTGCCCCTTAAACTGGCCTAGAAATAATGAGCAACCCATCCCCTTTTCCGTATCTCTCATCTAGTTCCAATGAACTATAGTCTCTAAATACCATTTCCTTTGAAAAGAAATCAGGTTCTTAGACGAAATGGCTGATTCCAGGTCCAGGGCAGGAAATGCAAATGATGAACCTGGAACATCTTATCATTATCCGAAAGTAATGGATCTATCAAAGACTGTAAGGATTCAGGAGCCAACTTTAAGAGGTTCCTACAGGCCAAAGATGGGACAATTTGAGCATCAATAAGGAAAATAACTGTGAGAGATTAAAACACACCAAATGGCACTAAAAACAACAGTAATACCAATAAAATCTCCCTTTCCTCATTGGTTACCTCTGGAGGATGATGGCAAACCAACTCATTATTTTGAAAACTGGAAAAAGAAAAAGAATCAAGCAGAGGCATAGCGAGGTGGGAGCAGAAGGGGGTACTTGCCTACAGGTGCAAGTCCAAGGTGGGGCCAGATGAGACACAGAATGACATTCCGAGGTGCCACAAATATGAAAGGCACCTGACTGAGGCAGCAGGATAAAAGGGGGGAAGGTTTCTCTGCTGACACTTTGCTGCTATCAACATCCATTCATCTTGAAATGGGGTGGGGAGGGTTCAACTTAGAGACTTCTCCTGGGTACTAGTCACCCTTCCTATGCCTCTGGAATCAAGCATTTATCCTGCCTTGCCAGTATGGACAATACTTCAGGGTAACCAGATAGTTGATGAGGAGAAATTTCTCTCTTTCAGAAGTCTAGCTATTAAATGAGGGAATGGTAAAATTACAGTGTCATCATTTTTCAACTCTTAATAAATTAATGGATTTAAGCAAACCATTTACGAGGTAATCTTGCCAAAACAATTGAACCTGAAGCTAATGAAGCCTCTAGATCCGATTACCAATTTATACAAAATGTAAAAGATGGAGGAGCATGTTAAATGACACCACAGTGGACAGTCAACAAAATTCAGATTATGGAACATTCTATAGGAAAATAGACCTGGTTTCTTTAACAAATAAACTGCAGAGAAAAGAGACAAAGAACAGAAAATATAATGGAAATAAATTTGATCCATATACTAATCAACCTATTTTGCAATACAGATACAGATGTGTGTGTGTGTATTTGTGTGGATAGACAGACCTGTGCCATCCTCACAATCATTGCTACGTTTGAGCCCACTGTCACAGATACTGGGTCAATCTATCTCGTTGAAGGTCTTCCTCATTTTCACTGACCCTCTACTTTACCAACCATCATGTCCTTCTCTAGGAATTGGTCTCTCTTGATAACATGTCCAAAGTAAGTGAGATGAAGTCTCACCATCCTCACTTCTAAGGAGCATTCTGGCTGTACTTCATCCAAGACAGATTTGTTCTTTCTTCTGGCAGTCCATGGTATATTCAATATTCTTCACCAATGCCATAATTCAAATGCATCAATTCTTCTTTGGTCTTCCCTATTCAATATCCAGCTTTTGTGCGGATATGAGGTGATTGAAAATACCATGGCTTGGGTCAGATGCACCTTAGTCCTCAAAGTGACATCTTTGCTTTCTAACACTTTAAAGAGGTCTTTTGCAGCAGATTTGTCCAATGCAAATTATATATATGTATATGAGGCTCTGTGGTTAACAGCTACGGCTGCTCACCAAATGAATCCACCAGCTGCTCCTTGGAAACCCTATGGGGCAATTCTACTCTGTCCTATATGGTCACTATGAGTCAGAAACGACTCGATGGCAATGGGTTTAGTTTTATACACACACACACACACACACACACACACACACGCATACATACACACCCTAAAGTATTACATACACACATCCTATATGCATATGTAAAAAAAGTTGCTTTAAAATTACTAAGAAATCATCACAGTTTTTGGATACAGTATTTTATGACCAGGAAATCATAAAACTGAGTATGAGCCCTCTTGTTTGGGAACTAAAGTAATTTTCGAAAACTAGGGACAATAATGCTAATATGGTACCTAAGTACTTCTTGGGGGGCAGTTTAGAATTGTTAGAAGTCATGTAATTCACAAAAGCCTGATCATTAATATAATTTTATATTTGGAAAATTAAAAACATTTAATGTATATAATGGTATTTGAACAGACAACATTTGTTGATTTCTTACCAAATGCCAGATTCTATGCTGAATATTTTATATATATTACACAACAACCATAGGAGTTGGTATTACTATTCCTATTTCTCAGAAATGTGTAAGTACTTGCCCAAGGCTATATAGGTAGTAAGTGACAGACCAGTACATGATTTCAGAAACTGTGTGACTTTCAGCCACATCACCATTCTGCCTCAAGTAAAGCTGGAACAACTCTTCTTAGATTCTGGGTATACATGGGAGATGCATGACTTTTAACCAGGATTTGGTATACAGTGGTTGGGAATGAAAAATCCCTTAAGAAACATTTTGAGACTCTCTTCAGGCACCATGAGGTTTTATGTTGATTAAGGCATAGGTTTTAACAGATGAGGGAACAGAGTCTTAAAGCCTCATAGAAAACAACAGAGAATAATCAATGAAACCAGAAGTCGGTTCTTTGAAAAGATCAATTGAATTCATTAATCTCTAGCCAGACTGATCAAGAAAAATAGAGAAGGCACAAATTACCAATATTAGAAATGACATGAGACATCATCACAAAGCCTACAGATATTAAAAAGATAATAAGGGAATATTATGAACAACTCTATGCCAATAAATTTGATAAGTGAAACAAATTACTTGAAAGACACATCTACCAAACTTTGCTCAAAAAGCAGGAAATAACCTGAGCATCCCTCTATCTATTAAAGAAACTGAAGTTACAATTATAAACTTCACTATAGAGAAAACTCCAGACCCAAGAGGCTACACTGGTTGATTCTACTAAACAGTTAAGGAAGAAACAATGCTGATTCTACACAAACTCCTCCACAATACAGAAGAGGAAAGAATCCATTATATGAGGCAAGCATTACCCTGATACCAAACCTAAAAAGGTGAATTTTATTGTAGGTAAAGCATGCCTCAATTAAAAAAAAAAAGCATAACAGTAGGTTGGGAAGTGAACACTACAACTGAAAATACTTCCCTGGGTGCTGATAGCCATTCCATTCTTTGAGGCTCATGATCTCCTTGTGAAGTCTTTCTTTACCTGCCCAGTCCTGATGACTTTGCCCTCCTCTGAATGTCAACAGTCCCCTTTCCATCTCTCTCTTCTGGCATAAATTGGTATCTGGGTTAGTAGCCACTGGCTGAAAAAAATAGGGGCTAATTGAGCTGGCTTAAGTAAATGGAAATTTACTCCAAGGACATGGATATCTTATGGAATTCAAAAGCAGAAAGTACAGCTGGGTCTCAGGAAAGTCTGGAACCAGGAATTGGCAAATTTTCTCTCCTACTCAAGGATTATGGTCTCTCATGTCATTTCTTTCACCTCATGTATACCTCAGATCTCTTCCTCTTTCTTGCTCCAGGCTGCTTCTCTATGCACATAGGTCAAAAGTGGCCATCCCAGCCCTGCCTGGCCTCTTATCACTTTAATGACCAATAGACTAGTCTCTAAGTCGCTCATCTAAATTCTTAGGAGTATTTAATTGACTCATCTTGAGGTCCAATTAGCTATTGCCATACAGCCCGTATCCCAAAGCCCAGTATACAGTGAGTGGGGGCTGGCTGCAGGAAACAACTCCCTGGGAAGGGGATATGAGAAGAAATGATCAGCCTCTTGGCCTACAAGGCCCTACCTGAGCTGACCCCTGCCTACTACATATCATTCTCTTTTCTTTCTCTCAGCTTCTTGCTATTCGCCCAAGGACTCCAGGCATGGTCTGGCTCCGGGCCTTTGCATTTGCTGTTGCCTTTGCCTGGTGGGCTCTTCTCACAGATATTCACAGAGCTTGCTCTCTCACTTCATCAGGCGTCTCAAATGTCACTCTCTCCGAGAGGCCTCCCCTGACCACCGTCTCTAAAACAACAACCCTATGCTACTTGCCTTGCCTCAGAGTATTGTAAAGACCTAACATGATAATAAGAAGCACTGGTGGTGGCACAGTGGTTAAGTGCTCAACTGCTAACTGAAAGATCAGTGGTTTGAACCCACCAGGAGCCCTGGAGAAAGATGTGGCAGTCTGCTTTCATAAAGATCCTCCCTTTGTCGTAGAGTCAATTCCAACTCCTAGCAACACTATATGACAGAGTAGAACTACCCCAAAGGGTTTTCCAGACTGTAATCTTTACAGAAGCAGACTGCCACATCTTTCACCCATGGAGTGGCTGGTGTCAGTTAGCAGCCAAGCACTTAACCACTGTACCACCAGAGCTCCTTTTCATAAAGATTTTAGCCTTGGAGACGCTAGTCTGTCCTACAGGGTCACTATTTAAGTTGGAATCGACCTGACGGCAATGGGTAGTAGGTAGGTAACATGATTACGTTTACTTGTTAATCTGTTAACAGTTTTTTCCCACTGGAATGTAAGCTTCATGAGGGTGAGAACTGTTTTGTTCTCTACTGTATCCCCAAGACTCTCAGTAAAAGGCACAGAGCAGATGTTCCATAAATATTTATTGAATAAAATAATTTTACATGTCCATTTTACACACCTACTAATTCAATGACCTTCATCAGAATCCATTTATCCCCACTGATAATGTCCCACAGGGCATTTTCTATCCACCTGTGCCAGTATTCTGTACTCTGTTAAGCACTAGGCTGACACTACCTATTTTTCCCATCTCCTCAAATTCTACTAGTAGTTCTCAGTAATAGGCTCAACTCAGTTCCTCTTTGGCCATTCAATCACATTTTGACAGCTTCAGTTTGGCTTTTTTTTTACCCAAAAGACCAAATGTCCTCACTACAGAGCTCCATTTCTAAGAAGCCCTACAGAGTCCCAGAAGCCGTGTTCTTCACTTTCCAACATGGTCATGTCTTAAGATAGGACCTCAAAGGTTTAAGCTTCTTTAAACTCATCCATAGGACTTTGCACAGTAACTTGTAAACAGCAGGTGCTTAATTAAATGTTTGAGATTTACTGACTGATTGTTCAGTACATGGGAACTAAAAATAAAAACCTCTGCCATAGACAATGTAATAATAGTGAGCACCTACTATTGTGGTACTGTAATGGAGGCTGAAGCAGAAGAGACGAACAATCCTTACATAATGCCAAGGCTGGTAAGTGCAAGGATTAAAACATCCACACAGATAACTAATGAAACAGAAGTGCACTAAGAGGAAAAAAAATTTTTTTCGCCAAAAGTCTAGGATTGCAAAACAGATCATGGGTGTGGGATGCGCAAGGTGCTAGGAAAAAGGTGGACTATAAAGAGCCTTAAAGATTGGAAAGGAGAAATACTTAGAACTGAATTAGAATGCACATATTACATGTGTAAATTTTAGAGATGCAGCGAAAACAGTAATTAGAGGAAAATTTATAGCTTTAAATACATTTATCAGGAAACAAGGTTTAAAAATAAATGAGCTAAGCATTCAAGTCAAGAAGTGGGAAAAATAAAAACAGGGCAAAACCAAAGAAACAAAAGAAAGGAAATAATCAAGGTAGGAATCAATAAACTAGAAAACTAGAAAAACAACAAAACAATAAAAAAAGATTAACAAAACCAAAAGCTGTTTCTTTAAAAAGGTTTGATTAAAGATAGACACCTGCCAAGACTGATCCAAAAGAGAGATGATTCAAATAGAAGAAAACAGAATGACAAAGAAGATGTAACTACAGAAGCAGCAGAGATTTGTTTTTTTGTTTTTTTAAAGAGTGGAAAGTGTTTTGACAAATGGAGATGGCAAAGGTTCTCTAGGAACAAGACACAATGTGGCCAAGCCTGGGGGTAGGCATATTTGGAAAACCACAAGTAATTGGTCTGACTAGAGGAAGTTGGGGAAGTCTGTTGAGAAATGTAAAATAATGCTGGGTGGGTAGCCAGGGTCCTAATGGTGAAGCCCCTTGAAACCCAGATTTTAATCTGTGAGTAGCAGGGAACCACTGAAGGTTTCTGAGCAGGGGTAGGTAGTTGTTGTTGTTGTTAGTTGCTGTCAAGTCAATTCCAACTCATGGTGACCCTATGTGTTTCAGAGCACAACTGTGCTCCACAGGGTTTTCAAGGCTGTGACCCTTCAGAAGCAGAGGCAGCTTCAGGCCAGCAGTTGTGATAAAATTAAGTTTCTAGCACCAGAAGTTTCGTGGCATTGAGAGCTCAGCAGAGGCAGCACGTCCTCGTCAGACTGCTTCTAAGGCCTGGTTTTGGGTACTGTTCCAGGAAGCTCCGCTTCACCCTGGCTCTCTAGCTCTCCCAACAATTCTGCCAGCTACCCAATCACTTTTTCCTTAGTCAGCCAGAGTCACTTTCTGTTGCTTGCACCTAAGAATCCTGATGTATAAACATTAATACCATAAATGTTTTATTTTACTTTTAAATCACACACGTGTATATTGATTCACCAGTCTTAAGACAAGGTGAAAACAAGTACTCTGACATATAAGCAAGCTGAAAATAAGGTATGTTTTATTTTGATAAGTGCCTAAATAAATAAGTTTATTAAAAACTTATTTATGACATTGTTAAGTGAAAAGAGGGAAAATACAAAATAGTATATATGCTGTATTCTTGTTAAACACATGCACACAAAGATTGCACTAAAATGTGAACAGTCATTATCTTGGACTGGTGGGATAATGAGTCATTTATTTCCTTCATTTTCCTTATATACATTTTATAATTTTTACCATGCAAGTGTAATTCTTGTATGACCAAAAAAAGAAAAAAACTATTTTAAGAACATGTCTGTTTTTTTCTGCAGGTATGCTGGTCTTTGCTTTCCATCTCTGTCGGAACATTTCAGGAGGAACTTCCTTCCTTTGTTCTGCTGTTCTCACAAGGGATTTACACTGGAGTACCACCCCTGGCCTCTCTAGCACCACTCCACTCCCACCCACTCCCCACCACTCATCTCTCTTCATGGGAGGGGGTCTCCTGTGTGACTGGCAAGTTTGGGAGGAAGTATTGATCATGCCCAGCTTAAACCCTTTGTCTCCTTCTTCCACATCTGCCTGCCCAAGGAGTTGTGCATTCTGGTCCACTCTGCCTGAGGGTAAGCTTACCAGGCAGTGCTGGCCCTGCTGCGCCAGTGCTGAGAGCGTGAGTGAGGCTAATTCCAGAGTCCTTTGCAGCCACACGCCTAAGTTCCTGTTTCCAACGGGCTTTATCAGTAACAGAGCTCCGTTGGTCTCCTGTGTTTTGTTTCTCATCTAGTTGCAAAGTCGGGAGGGGATTTGACGGATGTGACTTTGTGGTTGCAGACACACCCTTGGAACCAGAGACCTGTGATTAACACTATTTCTTTAGGCTTCTGAATGCTGCTCCAGGTACAAGTCCTGGGACACTGGGGAACACAGGCTCTTCTCAACCCACCTGTGACTCCGGAGGTGTCACCAAGCCTGCCTGCAGCCTCTCTCTTCACTGCCTAGTCGGGAAATGCATCATTACTTAGTATTCGGAATCCCTAATAGGATTCAGTGTCTTAGGAAGAGCAGTATAAAACCTGTGTCATCAAGTGAAATATCTGAAGCCGGGCCCTGAGGTTTCATTAGCAGCAAGACATTTTAATGGCAGTATAGCTCTTTTTGTTCAGAAAGCAGACATTGTTCAAGTCTAGAAAGCTTATCTATCCATCTTAACCTTTACCTTCATGAAATACATTAAAAAAAGGGGGGGAGCAAATCACAGACTCTCAGATCGGCAGGTCTACCTCCACCATTTTATTATTCCTTGTCTCCCTCTGATAGAGTCTCTAAGTTTCATAAATCATGACTCTTAAAATCAAGTCATAAAAACACACCCATTTTCCCAAGAGTTTATCTGCATTTTGCAAAGTAGCTGAATATGGCGAGCGCTTTAAAAACCACAGTAAAGCAGCCAGCTAAATTCCAAACATTACACATAATCTCTGTCTGACGGCTTTCAGGCTAGACAATAACCAAACCCAATCAGTTCTTTCTTAGGCTTCCTGACAATATTTTCCTCAAATTTACTCTAAGTTATAACTCAAGGTCACAAAAGCAGCAGTTTAAGACACACATGTCATTACACAGGAAAGCAAACCTCATCAAACTATCAAGCCTTAAAAGTTGCTTCCTTAATGCAACAAAATGTACTCTATAAAAATGTAAAGACCCAAGCACACAGAAATAGAATAATGCTACTGAATGTCTGGGGTCCCTGGGTGGTACAAACGGTTAACACACTCAGCTAATAACCAAAAGGTTGGAGGTTCAAGTCCACCCAGAGGTGCCTCGGAAGACAGACCTGGTGATCTATTTCCAAAAAATCAGCCATTGAAAACCCTATGGAGCACGGTTCTACTCTGACACCCATGGGGTTGTTATGAGTTAGAGATTATTGAGGGCCTAAAATCTTCAGATAAAATGTTTCTAACAGCATTGTTTTCCAGGAAATCAAACAAAAGGTGCTAATGACCAATGAAGCTGATGATAAATCCTTTTTAGTAAAATGGGCAGACTGGAGACTGGGATATTGGAGGCTGGCCTTGCAGAGGGTTGGACATGGGCTGGAAGCCAGGGCTGGAAGGTCAGGACTGTGGGACAAGTTTCAGCTGCCCACCCGGCCACACTGCCGACCCCAGCGTGGGCCTGAGCCCTGCAGCGCCCCTCTCTCTGCACGCTCCACGTCAGAGCTGGAAGGTCCCTCAATGCCCTCGTGTATAGTGCCAAGAGGCAATGTGCAGGGGCTGACAGTCCACCATCTTGGTTCCTGTCCAGTCGCCGGCCACTAAACCTGTTGCCGTTGAGTCAATTTCGACTCACAGTGACCCTATAGGACAGAGCGCTGGCCACTAGACCCCTAGTTTCCCCATTTCTCACTGGGGGTTGAGGAAAGAATTAGGAACAAAACTCTACTAGAGATTGCATCAGAATATATCTATGGGTTTAACTTCACAATAAAGCTACATATAAAAACCAAACCCACTGCCATCGAATAGATTCCGACTCATAGCAACCCTATGTAGGGTTTCCAAGGCTGTAAATCTTTATGGAAGCAAACTGTCACATCTTTCTCCCGAAGAGTGCCTAGTGGGTTTGAACTGCTGACCTTTTGGTTGGCAGATGAGCGCTTAACCACTATGCAACCAGGGATCCAATTTCTATATCCATGATGCTTGATTAGTATAACCTCAAACCCAGACCTCCCCTTAGAGTTTTGGGCTCCTAGACTCAAGGGCTTACCTTGAATCTTTGCAGGTCTCACTGACACCTTAAAGCCAACATCTTCTCCACTCCCTGCCCACCCTCCAACCTAGTCCTCTTCCACTTTCCATCCCTTATTTCAGTGACCGGCAACCCCATCCTTCCATCAGCACAAAACAAAACTTGGGAGTCAATCTTGATACCTGTTATTTCCTCACGTCACACTTCCAATCCATCACCTAATCCTGAGGATTCTACCTGCTAAGTATCTGCCTGTCCAGTTCCTTCCAGCTTATCTGCCAACAGTGTTCCAAACCACTACCTCCCCTTTGGAGTTCTGTAAGAGCCTCCTCACGACATCACGTTCCGTTTCATACAATGCTTTCCCTCTTGCCCTCTTCCAGTCTGCAGTTATAGAAGAAAACAAATCTGATCATGTCTTTCCTTTATTCGAAACACCAAAATGGCTTCCTATTGTTCTCAGAATAAAGAGCAAAATCAAAATCCCAAAGGCAACCTGGAGCTTCTGCCTGACCTGGTCCCCCTTCAGCCAGCTGACCCCCCTCCATCCCCTGCACACACACACCCCACACACACCATCTCAGGACCTTGATGCATCCTCTCCCTTCTGCCCAGAGTCATTGTCCCACCCCAGAAAGCGCTTCCTGACTGAGCCCACAAGGTGGACAGGATCTGGCCTCTGTCACACGCTCAGCACCCTCACCTTCCCTTCACAGCACTTACCAGTTGGTAATGGCATTTGTGTGGTTTTGTGGTAAGTGCCTGTCTTCTGTGCTTAACTCTACAGCTCCCTGAGGAAAGGGGCTATGGAAACACTGCTCCCATTAGCCCCTAGGTCCCCCAGGGCTGTGCTCAGGGTCTGACACACTGTTGG
The DNA here is from genome assembly GCA_030035585.1 of Dugong dugon. Lineage (NCBI taxonomy): Eukaryota > Metazoa > Chordata > Mammalia > Sirenia > Dugongidae > Dugong > Dugong dugon. The sequence continues at coordinate 78,530,548 of CM057471.1, forward strand.
GGCACAGCAAATCTGTGTAGCACGAGGGAAATTTTAGAAAGTAGCTCGTACCAGGTCCTAGAGCTTATGGCCTATCTCACTCAGGCAGCTTGTCAGGGCCTCAGCGGACCTAGAGGAACATCTAGTCTCTCCCTATAACACATCTCCCCAGTACATTCTCAGGGCTTAAAAAGTGGGGAGGTGGAGGGTTATTTATTTACTTACCGAGGGACGTATTTTTTTAATGTGATTTTTGAAGACAGTTATAGCAGGTTGGCATTCTTTAAGCATCTGATTAATAGAATCTATTGAAGTAATGATAAAATTTTAACTGCTAGAGTTTCAGTCTCAACTAGGAAATTGTCTAGGAATTGGGAGAGCAGGAATACACTTTCCTACAGCCCGTTCCTCCATGAGTAAACAGTAAGATGAGAGACTGAGCTAAAAGAAAGTGTGGTATAATGGTTATATATGCAGTTATACGTGCAGACTCCAGACCCTGGCTACCCGGGTTTGAGTCCTGCCTCAGCCAGCTACTGGCTGTGCAATATTGGGCAAGTTACTTGACCCTTTTGTGCCTCAGTGTTCTCATCTGTAAAATGAGGATAATAATAGCACCTAATAGTAGCTTCTAATACCACAGTGGTTAAGAGCTCGGCTGCTAACCAAAAGGTCAGCAATTCAAATCCACCAACTGCTCCTTGGAAACCCTATGGGGCAGTTTCATTCTGTCCCATAGGGTCGCTATGATTTGGAACTGACTCAAGGGCAATGCGTTTGGTTTTTTTTTGTTAATACTTTATAGGCTGTGAGAATTAAATGAGTTAATATATGTGAAGTGCCTTCAACAGTGTCTGATGTCGCTTATAGTAAGCAATACACCAATGTTTGCCATTTTAGTATTATTAGGTGTTTCAAACTGCTTTACACTATCCTGGCTATAACTGTTGTATTTTGGTTAGAATGGAACTCATTTAACGGTTGAAACTAAGATGTTAATAATCAAAATATGCACTTGCTTGCTATGTTTTACAAAGAACTAGTTTTAATGAAAATATTCTGAATGCATGACCTTGTTGATTTGGGTAAAACAAATAAAATGCCTGTTAGTGGATGGTCGTTGCCTTCTTAACAGAGTGTGGCAAAAACACTCCTCAAATAATGCATGAATAACCTGTTTAGTATCCAGTGAATTCACAAGCATATGCTCTGTTTACCTTTAATACATAAAGTAGCAAAAATCGCATCCAGTTAACTGAGCTAGACAATACCATTAATCAGGAAAAAAAAAAATCCAGCAAAATAAATTGTTGTGTTAGAACAGCGCATGTGCACCAACATCTACCCTGGAGGTGGAAAGAATATATACTAACATTACATCAAACAGCAAGGTATTTATTATAAAAACAGTTGATTAAAATGTTTTCAACTAGGAATAGACAATTGAATACTATACTGCAATGAGAATCATAGAACTGTCGATGCATGTAATAACACAGACATATCTCATAGATACTACGTTAAGAACCTAGACAAAAAAAAAAAGGAGAGGGGAATATGTGATTCTTATTATAATTATTTTAAGAATCAGCAAAACTAATCGATGATGTAAGTCACACAAGCGGTAACCCAGGGGTGGGGAGGACAGCTACACACTAGGAAGGAGTATAAGGAAATCTTACGGGGTGATGGAAATGTTCTATATCTTCATCTGGTTGGTGGTTACAGAGGTTTGTACGTATATAAAATTCATCAACCTGTACACATAAGATTTGTGTACTTTCTGCATTGTGTTGTATGTGTTTTACTGCCATATGATTACTTCATGTGTTGCTGGATATTAAATAGGATGCTGACTGTTGTCCAAAGTTATAACCAAGACACAACAAGGGCCCCAAGACTGAAACCATATAATAAGTGCCAAGTCTCCCACCCCTGCTCAAATCTAAAGTTGAAGTGCTGAACAACCTCTGCTGGGCATGCTATAAGACTGTGGAATTACCAGCATTAGCCTGTCACCTATCTATTTGCAGGATAGAAAATGCTTAAGGTTGAAGAAGCTCTAGAAATAACTTCATAGAATTAGCAGAGTGTTCCCCCCACCCCAAACTCACCAAACCAAGAGTTTTTTTGGAAGACTTCAACAGAACACTCCAGGAGCTTGAAACAGGCCCTCTGAAGATTGTAGGATCAAGGTGTTGGTGTTTGAATCTTGCTGGGAGAAATCTAAAGGCAGGTCACAGCTAGCAGAGAAAGAGAGAGGGGGCTGTGTTTGGAGCAAAAGAACTTCCAGTGTCAATGGAACAGGGTCTGTGTTTCCTATGGGCACAATATGGGTTCCACAGACGCAGCCTGCCTTAGCAGAAGGAGGTGAAGCTTATGATCAGGCAAGTTTGACACCACTACACACTTACTGGAAAGGTTGAAGCCAAAGGAATGGTATGATACTAGGTACAGACAAGGACGTGGAACAACTGCAACTCTCATAAGCTGCTGTTTGGAGTGTAAGTTGGTACAACTGCTTTGGAAAACTGTTTGGCACTATCTCTAAAGCCAAATATACATCTCTTCTATGACCCAGCAATTCCACTCCTGGGCATATACCTAACAGAAGGGAGTATGCACACCAAAATAAATGTACAAGAATGTTCGTGCTGCAACAACCCAAATGCTCTTCAACAGAAGAATAGTTAAATAAACTCAGTATATTCATACAACAGTATACTACACGGCAATAAAAAGGAATGAACTACTGATACAACAACATGGATGGTTCTCTAAAACAATACTGCACAAGGAAGTCAGATACAAAAGATTACACACTGTATGATTCCATTTATATGAAGTTGTTGTTAGTTGCCGTCGAGGCAAATCGGACCCATGGCAACCCCTTGTGTGTCAGAGTAGAACTGCTCCATAGGATTTTCAAGGCTGTGACCATTTGGAGGCAGACTGCCAGGCTTGTCTTCTGAGGCACCTCTGGGTGGGTTCAAATCGCCAAACTTTCGGTTAGTAATAGGGTGCTTAACCATTTGCACCACCCAGGCTACCTTTATATGAAGTTCAGAACAAGTAAAACTATTGTATGGTGATACCAAAACCAAACCAAACCCATTGCCATCGAGTCGATTCTGACTCATAGCGACCCTACAGGACAGAGTAGAACTGCCCCATAGGGATTCCGAAGAACAGCTGATGGATTCGAAATGACGGCCTTTTGGTTAGCAGCTGAGCTCTTAACCACTGCACCACCAGGGCTCCGTTGTATGGTGACAGAGGTCAGAACAGTGGTTACCATTGGGGTGGTGGTAGATATTGACTGGGCAAGTGTGTGGGGGAGCCTTTCAGGAGGGAGCTGGAAATGTCTTTTATCTTGAGCTGAATGCTAGTTACATGGGTTTTTAGATACGTGAAAATTCAACAAACTGGACACTTGAGATTTCTAGTCTTCACTGTATGCAAGTTATATTTTAAAAAGTCAGAAATTAGACAGGAGTTTGGGATTTTTATTATTACACTAGATTGCCTTATGTGATTACTAGACTGGATTTGACTTGTCACCACTTAAGAGTAACTGAGAAATCTAAGGGACCTACCCAAGATTTTATTCCAATGGGGAAGCAAAGACAAGTTTTTGAAGTCTGTATGAAGGGGCCATGAGAGAAGAAATAGAGATGATTTCTATTTGCACCCTATGGAGGTAAAAGAAAGCCCATTCAATAAATCCACTACATGTAGAGGGATGTTTCTTTAATTTGAGATTTCCTGAACAACAAGATAGTGTTTTCTGAGCCTGCCAAAGTTATTATTTAGCTTTCTTTTACTATTTAATTCCCAAGATGAACTCTGATGTGATAACATGGAGACTGTGGTTTGTGCTGACATCAGCAGTTTACTCACCTGTGTCTGGTGTTAACATCAAAAATGCTGGGGAAGACAGCAGTTCTCTCACTTAGCCCAAAGCTCCAGTATTACCAATGGCTCACATTCTCCAGCCAACGATTACAACAGATTACAACTATTCATTTGGCTAATACAGCACAATTCTCAACTGTTAGCCTATTTCCATGAAGTTACAGGAATATAAACTGTTTAAGCATATTTCTAGAGAGATACATATTTATTCTAAGATACTACGCTAGCTTTTGTTCCAGGTGGCTCAGGGGGGGCAAACTGACCGTATATATTGACATACTTTTCCTCTGGAGGTCCCACTTAAATGAGTATAAAGGCGTAGATAAGGTATAAATCCACAAAGATAATGGAAGAGCAATATCCACAAATAAGAGAGTTCCACACATTGCTTTTGAAAGGACTGGACTGTAGAACCCAAGGATGCAGGCCTCGCAGAGGGTAGGAGTGGACAAGACTCTGGAAACAGGGGATTCACTGTAACCCCAACAGTTGGATTCCCCAGCTCTCTTTTCCATGTAGCATCCATACATGGCCAGGAGCCAGCAGTACTCCCAGGAAAAAGACTGGCATCTGGGGATTCATTAAGTGAAGTAACTCAATGGCTCCCTTCCTGCTCAGCCTAAAGAGAGCCCACTGGTCTGCAGGTGGACAGTGTGGGTGTTCAATGTGCTTTCCCTCCCCATAGCCCCTGTCTAGGGCTCTTTCCAGGAGGGCTGCCCTATCTTTGCCTCTGTGTGGAGAGCCAGAAATACCAGAGATATTATACCCTCCTCCCCCACATCCTCTCTCCTGGGACCCCTAACCAGTGACTGACATGTATGGGAGTATGAAACCCAGCCCCCATTGCCTCTGGTGGGGACAACTCTGAGGTGTAACTCATACTTCAGAGCTCCTCTGCAGGATCAGGCTGAAGCCACCCTCTGAGGGGCTTTGAAATGACACCCTTGCTTGGCTTCCTGCCCTTTCCTGCCCACCTTCCCCATTCCCTTACCAAGTTTCCCTGAAAGCATCCACAGGTACACACACATAAACCCTCTTCTCAGTGTCTGCTTCTGGGGAGCCTGACCTAAGACATCCACAGACCCTGTCAATGAATACAGATCTCTGGCCTGCTTTAGGAGCCCTGATGGTGCAGTGGTTAAAGTGCTTGGGCTGTTAACTGAAGGTCAGCGGTTTAAACTCACTAGCCTCTCCATGGGAGAAAGATGTGGCAGTCTGCTTCTGTAAAGATTATAGCCTTTGAAACCCTATGGAGGAGTTCTACTCTGTCCTATTGAGTTGACCTGAGTCAGAACCGACTTGACACCAACAGGTATGGGGTCTTTGTTTGTTCGTTTGGTCAGTTTTACTGCCACACCACTAAATGTGAATGGACGATCAACAATAACCAGACATTTGCAAACAACCGCCAGCACTGAAGGAACCATCAAAATAAACAATGAGGTATAAGCAAGCCCAGTGTAATTTTCCCAACTGGGAGAAAGAAAGAGGAAGGGGTGGTAAGAAAGGGAAAACAGACTCAACAGTGGCGTATCTAGGGTGTTGCACCAGCCCTGGGCACATGGCGTCACTGAGCAGTTTCTATTAACCTGGTATGGCCCAGCATCCTTCCTCAAGCAGGGTAACGTGTTAAAAGATTAATGAGCTTGACTTGTGTTTTTGAGCTGATATTACGGTAAAATTATCTAAAAGAGGGGCATCGAATGTTTGGACAGGGGCACAATTTCAGTGCTTGCCGTAGGCACATTTTCTGTAGATTCGCCCAAACTACTCAGTGGCGCCATGTGCTCAGGGCTGGCGTAGTACCTGCCATACCCTAGTTACACCTCTTTGAGAGGAAAGGGTAAGATTCACTGTGTCTTAGTGCTGCTGTAACAGAAATACCACAAGTGGGTGGCTTTAAAGAACAGAAATTTATTTTCTCAGTTTTGGAGGCCAGAAGTCCAAATCAGGGTCTTGGCCATGTCGATTCCTTCCTTGCTGGTAGCCCGAGGTGTTCCCTGGTTCCTGGGTTCCTTGGCTTATATACACACGCTGTCTCTCTGTGTCTACATTGGTCTTTACATAACTCAGAAGTGATTAGGTTGAGAACCCGCCTTACAGTGGTATGACCTCATTAACGCAACAAAAGAAAAACCCTATTTCTAAACAGGATCACATCCCCAGGTATAAGGGCCAGAAATTCAACACATTTTTGGGCAACACAATTTAATTCATAACCTGTGCAAATAACATAATGAAACAAACCTTAATCAATCACCTTCATAAACACATCCTCTTTACTTCATTAAGGGGAGCCTCATTCCACACAGGAAGCTGCAGACAGATGGATAATCACCTACCCACCACCACGCGGTTCTCTCTCATAGGCCTGCCCTTCCCCTCCCCCACCATCAACCATCTATTAAGAGTAGTTTTGGAAACACTCACTGCACTGACAGTAAGTATTATGTTGTGTCTGCATGGAACAGTTTAGACATAACAGGGAACAAAACTCTGAGACTCTCACCTCTCACTCTTTCCCAAGCAGGCTTCAAATACCTCACATGACTTAAACATAATGTGCACTTCTACCACTGGCTTAAAATTCTCTCTTTGAAACTAGACATCATCTACCGTAGCAGTAACAATTTATGCCAAGTAGAAAGTACACTTTATAATTTATGTTACATGCACTAGGGATCTTTTTTTCCAGGTTAGGGCAACTTGATATATTTTGGCAGGCTAAAAAAGTGAAGTACTTAATGAAAATCAATTTAATTATTTCTGCTCTGAACCAATTTTAAGAAGGGGCATATACTAGCAATGATTTTCTAGTATTCTAATATTCCCGCATATTCTTTCTTCCCACCCTTTAAATATTCACATGTATACACACCCCTATGTAATATCCTCATTACAGAGTAACACATTCATCACAGAATATTTGGAAAAATAAAAATCCCCCCCCCCCCACAGATACACACACTGCTATAATTCCCATCCAGTTTCTTTCCACCTCATTTTGAGAAGAAAATTTTAAATTTATATATTTCTTAATAATTCTGCTCTTGAGCCTGTACTTTTAAGGACAGGGGCTATGTTCAAGGTTTTGCTCTTCGGAGAGAAGATGTGCACAATTCTTCAATAAATGTGTTAATGCAGAAAAGCCACCACCCATCTCTCAGTTTGTCATACTGTGGTGGCTTGCATGTTGCTATGATACTGGAAGTTATGCCACCAGTATTTCAAATACCATCAGGGTCACCCAAGGTGGACAGGTTCCAGTGGAGCTTCCAAACTGAGACTAGGAAGAAAGGCCTGGTGGTCTACTTCTGACAATTAGCCAATGAAAACCCTTTGTGACATAACAGAATATTGTCTGACTTGCTTGCTTTGGACATATCATCAGGAGAGATCAATCGCTGGAGAAGGACATCATGTTTGGTGAAGTAGAGGGCCAATGAGGGTACCGGAGACCCTTGGGGAGGTGAATTGGCACAACAGGTGCAATGTTGGACTGAAGCACGCTGGTGATGGCGAGAATGGTGCAGGACTGAGCAACGTTTCATTCTGTTCGTGGGGTCGCCATGGAGTCAACTTGATGGCAGCTATCCATCCATCCAGCCATCCATCCACCCATCCCGATAATACAGATAAAAAGGTAAAGTACGTTCTACTAAGTCCTCTTCATTTATAGCCACATGCACAGGGTTCTGGTCTTCCTGTTGAATTTCTGGAAAAGCACAGCAAAATCCAACACTACTGGCAGCTGAGGCACGAAAGCATGTCAGCCTTCAGAGATCCCCACTGCGACAGAAAGCCCACAGGAATAAGGCTAAACATTTGGCCATTTTAGTCATCCTCTAATAAACCAGTTTTTATCCTGAAATGTTGGTTTTGTTTTGTCTGTTTGTTTTTTCCCTTCCTTCATCCCTTGCATTTTTTTCCTTTTATGGTTAATAGCAAGGGGGGAAGAAAAAACCTTTCAGCCAAGAATCTTAAAGCCTTTAAATTTAATTACAAAATGTTAACTCAGTTGCCCCCAAAGGTTTATTAGAATATAGGTATACATGTTTTAAAGACAGAAAAACAAGGCATGAAGAAAAGCAATGGGTTTTCTTATCCCCATTTATTCAACAAATAATTATTCAGTATATACTATATAAACGTGTGTGTGTGCATAGAATGGGAGTCCCCAGGGGCAAAAATGGTTAACATGCTCAGCTATTAACCAAAAAGGTGGTGGTTCAAATCCATCCAGAGGCTCTTTGGAAGAAAGACCTGGCAATCTACCTCCCAAAAAATCAGCCGTTGAAAACCCTATAGAGCACGGTTCTACTCTGATACACGTGGGGTCGGCATGAATCAGAGTCAGCTAGAAGGCAACTGGTCAGGTATGAATAGAATACATATGCTATTATCCTATTCACTGCTAAAGGAGATGAAATAAATACAAATGGGAGTGTATTTTGGAAGGACAAGAGAAAAATGCAGTAAGGAGGGCATGGACTGCTATAATCCCAAGTGGACTGTGGCTGCTGGCTATTGGTGGTACGAATGCTGTGGGGTATATAGCTGGGGTCAGCAATCTAAGGTCTACAGGTCAAATTCAGTCTACTGTCTGTTTTTATACTGCCCATGAGCTATGATTTTTTTTTTAATGGTTGAGGAAAAAAAAATCGAGGAATAATGTTTCATGACATGAGAATTAAATGAAATTCAAACTTTAGTGTCTATAAATATTTACTGGGCCACTGCCATACTTATTGGTTTACATGTTGCCTGCAGCTGCTTTCACCCTATAACGGCAGACTTGAAAAGTTATGACAGACAGAGACCATATGGTCCGTAAAACCTAAATATTTACTATCTGGTCCTATAAGGTAGCTATAAGGTCATTATGAGTCCAAATCTACTCAATGGCAATGGTTTTTTTCAGGGGGTGGGGGTTTGGTCCTATACAGAAAGTTTTGTCAATACCTGGTTTAGACAAAGACATCACTTCTCCCCAAAGGAGACATCACTTCTTCCCAAGGGCATTATTAAGAAAGTAACACACTTACTTTGCTTTTCTACAGCCCTTTATACCTCAAGTGACCCTTCCAGTGGCCCTGGGTGGGGAGAGACAGGAAGAGCAGTTTTCATCATTCCCTTTTAAAGCTGGAGAAGCTGAGGCTCCAGAAACGTGCTCCAGAAACGTGCTCACTGTTGGTGACTCCACCTGGGCCCTTTTCACTCACAGTGCTGAGACTGGAGAGATGTTGGTGCAACAGGTGTTAGCTGCCACCGAGTCAGCCTTCGACTCATGGCTACCCCGTGCACAACACAACAAAATGCTACCCGGTCCTGTGCCATCCCCATGATCGGCTGCAGACTGGACCATTGTGATCCACAGGATTCTCACCGGCTGATGTTTGGAAGTAGACTTCTAGGCCTTTCTTCTCAGTCCATCCTAGTCTGGAAGCTCCGATGAAACCTGTTCAGCATCACAGCAACACCCAGGCCTCCAGTGACAGGTGGTAGCTGCATATGAGGTGCACTGGCCGGGAATCAAACCCAGGTCTCCCACGCAGAAGGTGAAAATTCTACCACTGAACCACCAATGTCTCCATGCAACAGTAACTCACACAGGTAGCCCATTTGGGATGAGGACATCATGTACACTGGAGTCCAGATGGGCTTGGTAGAGTCAGAGGCTGCTGCTGGGCTCTGGGTCTCCTGCAGGTGGAGGACAAAGGGGACTTCAGGGCCAGTACCTGGCTGGGCCTGTTCCTATCCCTGGAACTGATACAAGTCCCCTAGACCTGTCCCTTAGCCACTGAGTGAACCTCTGAGAACCCCATAGTGCTATCTGCGATATAAGTTATCTCCTGGTGCAGCTACAAAGAGTAAATGACACAATGAAGGATAAGTGAGTTAACTGTGTACAGTGCTTAGCACAATGCCTGGCATGTAATTGTTTTTACTTACTGGACAGGGAATCTGCTGAGCTTTCTGAAAAAGAATGAATACGTACTTGCAATGGGCAAACAGAGAGCCACAAAGGATGCAACCACAGCTGCGCTTATGATCAGGTTCGACTTTCATACTATCTGACACTATGGAAACATTCCACCTATGGAATAAATTCTAGCTCCTTTAGGACAAAACTCCCCTAGGTATTTGCTCAGGAAAAGGAAAAAAAAAGTTTCCTGTATTTTCAAGTTATTTGGAAGAGAACTGGGTGTAAAAACTATTTTCACATGTGGGAAGAAATGTGTGAGGTTAAAATTTAGAATTAAGTAATTGAACTGAACATCTAGAACTCTGAAGGCTTGAGGGCGGTGGCTGTAGACAGAGAGAGGAAGGGAGAAAGAACTGTGAGAAGCCATTAGCTGGATCTGTGAGTAATCATTCCAGCAAAGAGGTGGGGGCCCAGTGACTCGGCATATTTTATACACCCCAGGAAAGCCACTACATTTAAGAACCAATCCATTCACCTTATGTCACTTCCCATTTTCCCTAATAATTTCTTCTTTTGGAAATAAAATATCTACTCAAAAATAAAGTTTTCCCTTAGGATTACTGTGACATCATACACCCACACCAGCAAATAACCAAATAAGACAAATGAAAAAAAGGACTCTCCTAATGGGCGTAATACAATAAAGCAGTGGGTTTAAATGGCATGTTAGGACCCATCAGTGTTGAAATCCGTTTAGCGGGTTGGCAATCAGCATTTTAGGAAACATACAGAAAAGAACAGAATGGAATAGAAAACATCAGAGTATATCATACTGTCTTAGTTATCCAGTGCTGCTATAACAGAAATACCACAAGTGGGTGGCTTTAACAAACAGAAATTTATTTTATCACAGCTTAGGAGGCTAGAAGGTGCCAGCTCTAGGGGAAGGCTTTCTCTGTCGGCTCTGGAGGAAGGTCTTTGTCTGAGTTTCTGCTCCCGGTCGTGTGTGGCTTGGCATCTGTCTTCCCCCATCTCTGCTTCTTTCCTTGCTTATTTAATCTCTTTCATATCTCGAAAGAGATTGATTCAACATACACCCTACATTAATCCTGCCTCATTAACATAACAAAGACAACCCATTCCCAAATGGGATTATAACCACAGGCACAGAGGTTAGAATTTACAACACATATTTTGGGGGGACACAACTCAATCCATAACACACACATAATAAAGAACAAGCATTGCTGAGTGAAACTTTTGCTTCAGTGATATGTTCATGTATGTGTGTGAGGGTGTATGTGTGTTTATACACACTCACCTATATTGCTGGGCTATGATGTAAATTTTAGTCTTGGTCAGAAACATTTAAAAGTCTCACTGCAGTGCAGTAGAGTGTGGTCCACTTTAGGGAAGCCCAATATAAAATCCTAATTTATTGAATGGCCAACTTAGGGGACAATCATTCCATCTAAGTGGAATTTCTTTAAATGGCAAATTCTCCTTCTGCATTTAAAATATACAACAGTTAAAAAGAAAAAACGGATTTATGTACAACTTGTCAAGTATAGTTCTTCTTTAAAGTGAGGTATACCTACTAATGAACACAGAATTGCCTTTGAAATACAAACTTTACCAAAAGTCAGAAACATAAATGATTACAACGTCTGGAATGCTGGCTGATCAACAACTCCTTTGTGAAATAAACCATTACTATAGTTTTCACACTAATTATACACTAATCAACCATGGAGCAGAAGAGGAGGAGGCTAAAAGGAAATCTAATGGGCAAGGATTGTTTTACGGTCACCATATCCTGACCACCAACCCCCATGATCAATTTACATACACAAAAGTAAGATGAGCTTTCTATTCCCCCTAAAATTGTATTTCAGAAAAGAGAAAATCACCTTATGTTTGAATCCTTGCAAAGTCTCCCATATTATAGGACATTCTCTCAATTCCTTTCTTCTGAACACCAAAAAGCAAAAAGCCTTTTATCTTCAAGAGAACAAGAATTGAAAATTAAGCAACTCACCCGTGTTAGATGGGATGGCAACTGATTTTAAAAAGAGAAATCATGTCAAAATATATATATACATATATAATCTAGTAAGACTTCAAATTTCATGAAAAGGGGTGTACTTTTCATTAGGTTGCTTGAGAACTATTTGGAGAAGATAGCCTGAAACAACCTCAGTCAATTCTAGGTTGGGGTGCTTATGGAGATCAAATCATTGAAACAGGATGGATATGTGAATGAAGGACTAAAGGAGGCCAAGATTTCAACACCAATTTTTTAAGTAAATATTCCTGGGAAGAGGCTGCACCATTGGCCAGGTTAAATGTCCTTCTACAAGCCACACAGAGTGGTTAGGTTGTGGAGATCATGAATATACACCTATAGGAAGGGAGAAAGAAGAAAACCGATGTTCGTATGTAAATGAGCACACAGGGTTTGAAATAAATTTGTAGTGACAGCATCATACAGAGATTCAAGTTGTTCTATATGCCACACAAGTTAGATAGAAATGAGTATGCTTTGATGCCAAAAGTGGCCTATTAATAACAAAGACTCTGAAGTCAAAGCAGCACGGGAAACGTTTGCATAAAATGATCTCATAAAATGTGGGAATGGATGTCGTATTCCTAAATTATTGATTTTATATGTGATTTTAAGTATATGCAAGCAAATTAATAAATAAAATATAATTAAATATTTCACTCTTTACCTATATTCCTAAAATGTGCATGTTCAAATCAACCTACAACCTTTTACCAAACATTCTCATTGGAATATTAGGGCCACCTTATAACCGAGGGTACCTTACATGAGGTTATATACAGTCATCTGCATCCCAGATAACTAAGTGTTGTCAGTAGCTGGCTTTGAGTGAACTGAATGGCATGCAGTTGTTACAATATATGAAACTCCCTAGATTAAAATACTCTCCTCTGTTAAAACAATCTTTAAGATACCTCTTTTGCCATGTGGAACAGATGCTGTTGACCCCTGTCCCATGTTCCCTCAATCCCCTTCTGAGGTCATGTATAGCTGAGATGGACAGCTCCCATACTCACTGACAGCTGCCCACCTCCAGCCCACCCTGCCGCTCTGCTTTCCCTGAGGGCTTTCTCTGGTGCCTCTAGAGTTTGCTCAGGCTAATGGCAGCCCTGAAGTGCTGGGGATTTAACGCTTCCAGGCATTAAACCAATGAGGGACAGGGATTGGTGGCTAAGTATCCCGGTTTTCCATTCCTTGGTGGACAATTCTAAGGCACATTCTACACAATACCTCAGGCTCCACAGCAGGACTGAGCCTCAATTGCCCACAGTGATCAGCTGCTCCTTAACCCACCTATTTCTGGCTTTCCTGCCTCATTTTCTCCACTCTCTTACTTGTCCTTCCTAAGATCCCAAATAAGCTACCTGGACCCAAATCCTCGTCTCAGGATCTGCACACATAAACTAATTCAGCATTATCGGTGATTTTGTGTCCTCTCTGAAAAACAGCTATCTGCAGAAGTCAAGGTAAACAAGCTTCAACCTCATTCTTTACACCCAAATTAGTTAAATCTTTGGCAATGTCTGATTCAGTCTTTCAATGAGTATTTAATAATCACCTACTAATGTAAGGAGTTCCTGTGTGGTGCAAATCATAAATGCTAGGCTACTAACCCCAAGGTTGGTGGTGTGAATCCACCCAGAGGCACCTTGGAAGAAAGGCCTGGCAATCTACTTTCAAAAGATCACAGTCACTAAAAATCCTACAGAGTGCAGTTCTGCTCTGAAACACATGGGGTTGCCATGAATCAGAACTGACTCGATGGCAACTGGTTTGTTTTTTTTAACTAATATGAGGAGTACCCCCGCTGCCCCCAAAAAACCAAACTCATTGCCATTGAGTCAACTCCGACTCATAGCGCCCCTATAGGACAGAACAGAATTGCCCCATAGGGTTTCCAGGAAGCGCCTGTTGGATTCCCAGGGTGGTGCACATGGTTAAGGCGCTTGGCTGCTAACTGAAAGGTCGGAGGTTCAAGTTCACCCAGAGGAAGAAATACTTGACAATTTACTTCCAAAAAAAAAAAAAAAAAAAATCAGCCACTGAAAACCACATAGAGCACAGTTCTACTCTGATATACATGGGGTTGCCATGAGTTGAAACTAACTCAACAGCAACCAGTCCTGGTACTAAAACAAAGAATTTTCCTGTATGTTGTAGTGTATACTCAGATGAACAATCATGGTTCCAGCCCCAAGGACCTGACACTCAGTAAGAGAATATAAAACATGGAAGAAGAAAAGAAATCCGAAAATCATAAGATGATACAGACCCCAGAAGAGGGATATGGCAGTTCCAAGGAGACGGACAATTTCCAGCTGACAACCAGCTGAAAGGCTGGTGGTTTGAACCCACCCAGAGGCACGTCGGAAGACAGGCCTGGAGATCTGCTTCCAAAAGGTCACAGCCTTGAAAACCCTACCGAGCAGTTCTACTCCGCTCACATGGGGTCGCCACGAGTTGGGATTGACTTGATGGCAACCAACAAGAGTATTTCATCACTACCCAGACAGAGTCACTCTTCAGGTTTTCTAACTTCATGTTTGATTGAGGACATCCACCTTTTTATAAGACCTGCTGACTCATAGGTCAGATCAAACACGGTATGTGGTGATACTGCCTTATGGATGACTGACTCAGTACCAAAAGGAAAGCATTATAGTGCTGTGTACCCGAGTGACATCCCATCTATCAGGTGTGATACCACATGGTCAGGTGAAGCAAGGAAACCAAGGAGGCTTCCCTGGTGTTTCTTGAACATGTCAAGCATATTCCCACCTCAGGCCCTTTGCTTTTGATAGTCTCTCTGCCTAGAAGGCCCTTTCTCTGAATATCTGCATGGCTCACTCACTCCTTCATGTCTTTAAGCTCTCTCTACTCAAGGCCTTCCCTGACCCTCTGATATAAAATAGCACATGCACGCGCATGCACGCACACACACACACACGCGCACACACACACACACACAGTCACGCTCCATCCACTTCCTCTGCTTTAGTCTTCTTCTTAGCAGGTAAGAAGCGCCTGGTATGTTATATATTTAGCACCTTAGCACCTGATATAGTATATATTTTGTTTATTTTTTTTAAATCTCCTCCCAGTAAAAGCTTTGTGCTAGTAAGGACTTTTTTTTCTCCCTGGCTTTTTTTTTTTCTTCTACTTTTTGAGAAGTAGATTGTCAGGTGTTTATTCCAAGGCACCTCTAGGGTATGGCCCAGTGCAGGTACTCAATGAATATCTGTTGAAGGAAAAATTAAATGATTTCATTGTGAACACCTCAAAATCATCACTCACCGCAGGAGAAGTTCCATAAACTCGTGTGGAATCATGACACAACCCCACAACTCAAGGGTCTAAAGAGCACACAATTATTTTGTGGAAAAAAACAAATTTTTTTTTTTAAAGCTTCAACATATGTAGCTTGAATAAACAGAAATAGTTTTAATTCTACCATAAGCTTACATAGGCCATAAAATGCAACTCATTCAATGTCTTCTTTGTAAATAAGAAAGAAATTCTGAATTTTTGTATCTTAAATACTATCCCTACCTTAGGAGTCCCTGCGTGGCACAAATGGTTAAGCGCTCCACTATTGGCCTAAAAGTTGGTGGTTCAAACCCACCCAGAGGTGACTCGGAAGACAGGCCCAGCAATCCGCTTCCAAAAGATCACAGCCTTGAAAACCCTATGGAGCAGTTCTACTCTGCACACATGGGTCTCCATGAGTTGGAATTCACTCCACGGCTACTAACAACAACAGCGTATCTAGCTTACTAAAGAAATTAACTTATGTATATATTCATGCAATAAATATTTATTGAGTGCTTGTGATGTGTTGGGTGAAGTGCTGTATTTGACTTTCACTTTTGAAAAATCAGCTTTACGCTTTACCGTAAAGCCATATCTTGCCATTAACGATAGGGAAAGCTCATGTTTTTAAAAACACTTACAATTTTGCATTATTTCACTATCTGCTTTATGTACTTTAGAAATTTCTGAGAGAAAAAATTCACAGAAAATACTTCAGGTGGAGTCTTTTATTCAGATAATTTAAAGGTAAACATTTTTCTCTTTTCACTGAATTCAGGGGTAGGAGGAACAACTCTATTTAGCAACATTAAATGCTCACTATTAAAAAATCACATAAGTAGTTGTCAAACTCTAATTACACAGAGCTAATTGGTTCCACCACAAAGTCAGGCTCTCCACAAGCAGCAGGCCCTCAGAATTGGGTGATAACCTTCATTCGCCCCTTGCTGACTCCCTGTTACATTTCCACGGCACACACTCCAAGTCTTTCTCATGGCCTCAGCCTACCCACCTCTCTTTTGACTTGACTTAGAAGACTATGGCCAAATTCCTTTCTCTCCACTTCAAAATTCCTGTTTCTGTTTCAAAAGAGTCCCTCCTCTCTGCCTTCATCCAGAATCCTCTCACCTTCTTGAGGACTTCATTCTATCAGTTCAGCCCCTCCCTTACATTTTCATGAGCCCTGGAGCAGTGGTTACAGAACCAAGAGGTCAGAGGTTCAAATCCACCAGCTGCTCCATGGGAGAAAGATGTGGCAGTCTGCTTCCATAAAGATTTACAGCCTTGGAAACCTATGGGGCAGTTCTGCTCTATCCTATAAGTCGGAATTGACTCAACAGCAACAGGTCTTGTTTTGTTTTGTTTTCAGTTTATTTCTAGCTTAGGATTCCCTAGGTGGTACAAATGGTTAAGCGCTCCACTACTAGCCTGAAAGTTGGTCGTTCAAACCCACCCAGAGGTGCCTCAGAAGATAGACCTGGTGATCTGCTTCCAAAAGATCACAACCTTGAAAACCCTATGAAGCAGTTCTACTCTGCACACAGTGTGATTCCCCTATATGTCAGAATCAACTCGACAGTAGTGGGTTTTTACATTTTTCAATCTCTCTTCCCCTTAATCGATTCTTCTCCTCAGCTTATAAGGCAGGCTCAAGTCTTCCTATACTAAAACCATTACTTGACTTCTACTTTCCCATTCCTTTGATATATCATACCCTCTCTCCTTCTCCTTTACTACCCAATTTATTGGAAGGAAGACTTCCTCACTGCTTTCCATTTTTCAATACCGTCCCCCTAACTCTTCAACCCCTTACAGCCTGGCTGCCATTTGCACCCCCCTCAAAGATAACCAAGAAAAGCCAGGAGTCAAATCTGATGGGCCTTCCTTGGCGGCCCTCACCATGGGATGGCGCTGTTATGATTGGGGGTGGCTCCCCTGGCTGTTCCTCACTTCCATGACACTAACTGTTCTCCTCTACGTCCACCATTTTTCTCCACCTACCCGTTGTTTACTATTGTTCTTATTCTCTTCTTTCTGTTCACCTCCCACATCTAGACATTCCCCAAGCATCCTACCCTGGACCCTTGCTTCTTTTCTCTCCATTTTCTTTACTGGCCATTCCCGGGACATCAAAATTCCTCCTAAGTAGGTGACTTACCAATCTCTCGTTGTAGCTCTGACCTCTCTCCGAAGCCCTATGCCTGTACTCTCCTCCCTTCGTTTGGACAAACCTGTCACGTCCCAAATGAAATGTTTCTATTCTCTCCTGGTCATCCTCCTGTGCACCTTCTTTCTGACAATGACCCAACCATTCTCTCAGCTTAGCCTGACTTCTGACTTGCCCACTCCTTTTCCCCTATTTCCTATCAGTGTTCAAGTTTCTTAGATTACGCCTGCACCCCCTGTCTTGGGCCTGACCCCTCCTCTGCACTCCCACTGCCTCATTTTGCCTTACCCCTAATTTAACAACAGGGTCTATCTGGTCTCCCTACTGCCAGGCTCTTTTCATTTTAATAAGTCCAACACAATGCTACAAGAGAATCGCCCAAAGCACAGTTCTGATCACATCAGCCTTCCTCCTCCTCCTCGGATCCCCACTACTTACTGAATGAAATCCACACTCTTCAGCTTGGCATACAAGTTGCTCCGTGGCCTTGGCAGAACCTCTCCTTCTTGCCTTATCTCCCATTACATCTCTTGGCATTCCCTGTGCTCCAGCCAAAGTGAACTGTTCTTTGTTCCCTGTGCACGCGTACACTTTCCCACCACCACGCCTTTGCTATGCTGTTCCTCCTCCAAACATGCCCTTCCTACCCTTTCAGCCCAAATGCCACCTGATAAATCTCAGCTCAAGTGCTAGCTCTTCTGTGAAACCTTCCCTGATTGTTCCATGTGAACTCCCACAGCATGGCAGGAATACAGCTTTTCCAACACTTACCATTTCCCACCATGTATACATTTAAGCACATGCCCCCACTCTCCTCCTAGGCCATGAACTTCCTGTGGGCAGGAAATTAGCCTCCTTATTCTTTGAATCTCCACCTCTCCCAATATCCTCCAACTCTAATCCAAAGGTATACAGTCCCTAGACAGTTAGGCAACTAACAAAACACTTGTAAATAACTCAAAGGGTTAACCTGGATTTTAGTGCTTGAAATTCTCTCAATTTTAGCAACAACTACTTTTTTCTTGCAGGATAAAAGTCTTATCTTCCCAGTGGTACCATAGCTTATTTTTTTTGGCCTCATAGGTCAATCTGCAAATGTCTTTTACTCCCAAGTCTTCTGAAAAATATACTTCTCCAAGAGACCCAGTAATGAAAAAGAAAAGCTTTAATGCTGCTTTAAGTGAAGGAAACAAAACAAATGGTTGCTGCAGGCTACAGCAAAGGTACAACCACTTACCAGACAGAATTACAGGATTCAAGCTGTGTCATTAACCTTACCAGTCCAGTCTTTGGAAAAGCCAAGCATTACATTTAAAAAATTACCAAATTTACATGAGAAAGAAAGTCATTAATTTACAAATCATCAATTATGCTGTTGTATAATTCCTGTCTCTAAACATAGTTTATATACCTTGGTAATTCCTAATATTCTTAAACTTTCTTGTAAGATATTTACATCTTTGGATTTTATGACTTTTTTTTTTTAAAAAGCCAAAACTTCTCAGAATGTTTTAAAAATTCCCGAAGTACTTTTCTCAGAAATAGATTTGGCAGAACAAGAGTAAAGAACTAAGGTTCAAACTTCATTTTTTATAAATCTATCCCTAAATCTTGGATGCAATCCAACAACCTCACATTAAAATTTTAAAAGGCCTGCCTTGAAAGACGCGGGGAAATTTACTTTGTGTTGACAGCTGCCAGAGCACCTCGTCCACAGATCATCATAAATTAAGAAAAGATACATGTCAAGAAAAAAAGCATAGCTGGATAGCCCTGGTTTTATTATTATTATTTTCAATACAGCAACAATATCATGCTACCTTTGCCAAAAACAAAAACAAAACAAAATTCTGAAAAAGAAAGAAAGAAACCTCGGATGTCACCGTGCTGTGTGTTTACTTGTATAGCCTTGACCACTGAAGGAAGGCTTTTCAAAGAGGACGGGGGCAGCCAGTTTGGATTCTGACAGCAATGCAGTAGAATTTAAGGTATGATGACTAGAGTATGTTCCAAGCAGGTTCATCTAGTCTCACAGTATTTCAATAAAGATATCAAGATGTTGAGTGTAAAGGTGCATTAATTCCTGTGAATACCGCAGAAGTACAGGCACTGGCAAGTCAAACTGCAGTGGACACACAAGCACATGCCATGTGCCTTCCTATCTCTCTCTACCCATCCCCACACAAGCCTATCTTTATCACGGCAGAGACAATTAAACAGCTCCAGACACTGAGCACATTTCTTGTCTCCTGGTTCCCACTGAGTGAGTTCTTATCAGCCTGGCATTTCCCAAATTCCCTCCTAGTGGGCTACATCAGTTAGGAAAGCAGGGACTTCACTGACCCAGGACCCCAGCACCCCATATGGGTCCTTAGGGATTTCAGCTCCGGAATGATACATAGCACCACCTAGCCATTGTGAAAGCTGGGAGAGTAGGAACAGCAGAAATAAAGTATCCAATTTCCCAAGGAAAACGCCCTGGCTGTGTGACACTGACCAAAAGAGTACCAAACATTTCTCAGCATGATCTTTTACTTCTTTTCAAATATTCTCTTCCTTGCCCCCTCCCCTCACCCAGCTATCTTTCTATACACTCTTCCAGAGCTCTTTCTAAAAGAACCAACACAAAGACCACCCACAAGGACCCCGGTGCATAACTGTGGAAGGAGAAGGTTTAGTTGGACCTTGACATTCAGAGTTGTGGGGACAGGGAGAGGAACGGGGCCATTAAAGACCCTTCTCCTTCAGGTCAGACAAAAGATAAACAATAGAAACTGCAGAGTCAGGATATCCAAGACCCTAAGCACCCAAGCTAAAGAGAGAAGTGTCATCGGCGGAAGCTGCTTTCAAAAGCAGGGACGCTAGCAAGCCCAGACGGTGTAACCATTATCCTCTTTCTCTGCCATGTGCCCCGAAGTGACATGCACACTTCCACATCCCACGTCAAGAGACCAGAGAAAGGGGAAGCGAGAATCCCTACACCAGGGCCATCCATGAGCAGGAGGAGAACAGAGACTGTACTCAGAGTTTCAGGGTCAGAATAACAAATGCTGTCCCACAGTCCTGGCTGGTGACAGCAAGTGAGGGCACCAACAGATTTCTGGGCTTCAGATGCAGTTTGAGGAGCGTGGATGCAATCACACTCGTACACACATACAGACACTTGCACACACGGGATTTTACAAGCCCGCCCCTACCCTTCTCTCCACACTTCACACCAAGTGCATCCTGCCCACTTTACCGTTTTCATCATCACACTTTCTCCCCGAGAGCGTCAGCCAAGGTATGAGAGATCCTAGCGGGGATTCCTGGAAATGTCATCCCCCAGCACCTCAGGTCCGCCACCCCCATCCGCTTTGCCGTACCTTTTACACACACACTCCTGCCACGACTGTTGTCAGGCCCGCTGCCCCCCCAAGCCCCGGTATCTCAGCGTGCATCTCCCTGGGCATCAGGCGCCTCTCTCCTCAACTCCGCCCTCCCCCGCCCCGCTGGCTCGGTGGCTAAGGCACTGCCTTCTGGATGTCGCCTGCTGTCCCCGCTCACCCGCACTATTGTTCCACGCAGCCCCTCTCTCGCCCGGGGGCGCCTTCGGCAAGGACCAGGGCTCCGTCAGGGGCGGCATCAGCACCAAGCACCCCTCCACCCACCCCACCCAGGCGGTGGTACCTTGCCTGACAGCTGGGTCCGCGGGCCCGTGGGAGCAGGCAGCGCTAATGACAGCGTTGGTGCCAAGCCTGGGAATAAAGCTCCGCTCCAGCCGCCCCTACCTCCATCGCCACCGTCTTCTCCCGCTGCTGTCGCTGCCGCCGCCGGGACCACGGCCGCCCTCGCCCAGCTCCGGCTCGGGCTCCGCAGCCGCCGCTCGGGCCCCTCCGGTCCCGCGGCCCCACCCCCTTCTCCCCCCTCCCGCCCCCACGCCCGCTCGCTCGCCCGCCCCTCGTGACGCGCGCCGAGGCCGGAACCGGGCTGGCCCGAGAGGGAGGGCGCGCAGTGGGAGCGCGCATGCACGCCGCGTGCTAGTAGCGCCCCTGCCTCCCACGCCCACTCACGTGGGCGCGCGGCGCGCGAGTTCTGGACGGCGGAGTCCTGGGCGGGCGGCCGGCCGCAGCGTCCGGGTCCCCGCGGCAGGCGTGCGGGGCACCCCGGCCCGGGCGGGAGAACCGGGGCGTCCGTTCGCCCCGTCCGAGTGCTTCGGCCCCTCCTCCGGTTCCGGGCCGCGCCGACGGCGGAGAAATGCGGCTGTCTACCTGAAGGGACTGACGAGGACTTCCTCGGCGGAAGCCTAAGGGGTTCCCGGTTTCCTAACCAGCAGCTGCAGCCAACCTTTGCGCGTAGGAGCTGGCCACATTGCAAGATCGCGAAGCCGGGCAGCCGCGTCGGCTCCTGCGGTCTGTTCCTTTCCCTTAGTTACTGCCGAGTTCGCGCTCCCCAGCCCCTTAGATACTACACTGCCGGCACTGCTCGGCCTAGCGGCGTCTCCGGAACGCGCTGCAGTCCTGAGTTTTCGCCGCAAGGGGGAGCGCCGCGGGCCTGGGCCGGAGCGAAGATTGGCGGGTTTGCAACCCTCGAAGGGAACTGCCCTGTCCCGCTGGGAAGAGCAGAATTCTCATCCCTGGATTCTGAAGCCGAGGAATGCTCGGCATGATCTTCCTCCCCGCTTCTCGAACCTGGTTGGTTGGAATTTAAAAACGTGTTTGAGCCTTGGTTAGGACATCCGCCCCAGATATGGCTTCTCGGGAGGGAGGGAGGGGACTCTGCAGCAGGGACCAGGTGGCAGGTGCTGTGCGTTAATGAAAAGCAGTGGGCTGGAGAGGCCTCAGGAAGCCTGGGTTCTGGCGCCAGCCCCACCTATAATTGGCCGTATAATTATGAGCCAAATCATTCCCCCTCCTTCAGTCCAGAGTTCTAGTAATAATAACAAATTTGTACAGAGCCTTATAGTTTGCACAACGCTCTTCATACACGTATTCTCATCTAGTAAAATAATAATACTTGGTCATCCGGAAATGGATCTTTTTCCACACAGTGTTTCCATATAGATGAGAGTTTATTTTAAGCACAATACCTCCAGAAAAACCTGGGGGTGTAGCCTGACGCATTCTGGAAGTCTTGTGTTTTAGCTTTAAAACGCATATGAGTTTTCCATTCCACTAATAATGAATTTTTTTCTTTGCTTTAATAAAGAAAATAATAGGTTTCTTCTCCACAAAAAGGTCTTTTAGTAAAATTGAAATATACCAGGAAGATGTATCATGCTTGTTCTGTGACATTACATATTCGTTTTTTTCAATAATGGATTTCAGTGTTTCAGTATTTATTCAGCATATACATGAGCCAGGCACGGTCCCTGTTCTCCCAGAGTTCATCAATGAAGGGACTAGATACTGAACAATCAGACAAATAATTAAATGCAGCAGTGATAAGTGCTCAGCTGCAAAGGTGCTAAGGATGTACGGGGGAAGTTAATCTAGACTCAAGGATCAGGTAAGGCTTTCCAAAAAAACAAAACAAACCAAAAAATTGTAGTTCAGTGGATTCAGACTCATGGTGACCCTAAGTATTGCTGAGTAGAACTCCTCCATAGTGTCTTCAAGGCTGTGACGTTTCAAAAGCAGATTGCCAGGCCTTTCTTCTGAGGCACCTCTCTGTGGGTTCAAACTGTCAACCGAGTGGGTTCAAACTGCCAACCTTTTAGCCATTTACACTACCCAAGGATTTAGGAGGCTTTCCAAGGAAATGGCATTTCAGGTTGCCCAGAAGAGGCAGCTGGGAGACATTTCCAGGCAGAGAGAAGGAAATATGCAAAAGCCCTTCAAGCAGGCACTGGGGCAGAAGTGAGGGGGAGTGCATGGGAGATGAGCCTGGAGATGCAGGCAGCAGCCAGCTCCCGCAGGACCATGTAGACCATGTGAAATAGTTCATCTTATGAGCCCTGGGGAGTCACTGAAGAGCTGTCAGGCTGGGAGCCGTCAATCATGATCACATTTCAGTTTCTGAAGGAGGCAGAGGTGGTGATGTGGAAACTGATTCCTGGAGGGTCAGGGTTCAGGGCAGAGAGACTTTGAGCCCCAGACACATCCCTGTTTATCCTATTTGGGGAGTATTTAGAGTTTTCAGTTTCTACACTAACTGCCCTTTTCTTGGTTTTTAGTTCTTGGGTCTGCTTCTCATAAGTACTAGTTTGGGGGACTTTCAGAATGTCTCCCTATGACAGTCACCATTTTGTTATTGTTAATCTGCTGTGGTTTTAGGAAAGGCATTAACTAACCTTGTTAGAATTTCAGCTTAAAAGGATGTAGATTCTGAGTGAGCGGCTCTTTTCCATGCACTCACTTGGTGCCATCTGGTTTGATAGCGCCAAGATCTTTTTGCTTATTTTCTACTTTTTGTGCTGTGTTGCCAGTCAGGCAAGGTTCCTAGATGCATGAGTGACAGATCCTTTATTGCTTTCATATACTTTCCCCTCAACTCCTGCATCACACAACTTTTATGCAGATTAAAGAAAGTATGTGAAATTACTCTGCAAAGTATTAAGTGCCATATAAAGAAATCATTGTTATAACAACAGCTTAGAGACTTCTCAAAATAATTAGCCACCAAATAGTCATATCTGGAAAATGCCTTTCCTCTTTGCCCCACCCAAAAACACAGATATTCCTATTCTTTTTTGGATGATGTGTATCATTATCATAAATGCTCACGTAGCTCTTTGTGCCTTGGCTGGCAGGAAACACACAGCCAAATTTTCAGATCATTTTAGGAACTGGGTGTATCCAAATGACCTTCATATCTATGTGTCAGTACTTCCTTTGGTTTGATCTTCAATTTATAGTTTTGCTGTACTTGCTTTGTTCTTCTACTTTATTATAGGTATTCTGATAAGCCACTTCAAATATTAGTATACATCCACTCCCATTAACGAGGGTCATAACAGCTATCCAGTATTTCAGAAGGCAGTATATATAACACTGGCCACCTAGTGATATTAATTGGCAGGTAACAATACTGTAGACACTATGCCATGTGACTTGGGTTTAAATTAAAGCCTGTTCTACCGTTGCATGTGGATCAGCAGTTTCTAGACATGCTAGTTTAAAGCCTGATACTACAGGCAAGGAGTCTGTCATGGATTGAATTGTGTCTCCCCAAAAATGTGATCAATTTGGCTGGGCCATGATTCCCAGTACTGTGTGGTTGTCCTCCATTTTGTGATTGTCATTTTATGTTAAAGAGGATTAGGGTGGGATTGTGTGTAACACCCTTACGAAGGTCACATCCCTGATCCATCGTAAAGGGAGCTTCCCTAGGGTGTGGCCTGAACCACCTTTTATCTTATAAGAGATAAAAGGAAAGGAAGCAAGTAGAGAATTGGGGATCTCATACCACCAAGAAAGCAGTACTGGGCACAGAGTGCGTCCTTTGGACCCGAGGTTCCTGTGCAGAGAAGCTCCTAGTCCGGGGGAAGATTGATGACGATGAGGACCTTCCTCCAGAGCCAACAGAGAGAGAAAGCCTTCCCCTTGAGCTGACGCCCTGAATTTGGACTTGTAGCCTACTGGACTGTGAGAAAATAAATTTCTCTTTGTTGAAGCCATCCACTTGTGGTATTTCTGTTATAGCAGCACTAGATGACTAAGACAGAGTCCTCCGGTGGTGCAAACAGTTACGTGCTTGGCTACTAACTGAAAGGTTGGAGGTTCAAGTCCACCCAGAGGCGTCTTGGAAGAAAGGCCTGGTCTGCTTCCGAAAAATCAGCCATTGAAAACCCTGTGGAGCACAGTTCTACTCTGACATACATGGGGTCATCATGAGTTGGAACTGACTGGACAGCAACTGATTAGGGGGCAGTGCTGTTTCAGCAGTAGAATCCTCATCTTCCATGCAGAAGAACAGGGTTCGATTCCCGGCCAGTGCACCTCATGCACAGCCACCACCTGTCTGTCAGTTGAGGTTTGCATGTTGCTATGATGTTGAACAGGTTTCCGCAGAGCTTCCAGACTAAGATGGACTAGGAAGAAAGGCCTGGTGATCTTCCAAAAATAAGCCAATGAAAACCCTGTGGCTCACAAAGGTCTGATCTCCAACCAATCATGGAGATGGTACAGGACTGGGCAGAGTTTAGTTCCCTTGTGCATGGGGTCACCATCAGTAGGGGCCAACTGGATGGCAGCTAACCACAATAACATGACAGGCAAGCTCAACCACGTCTCATGCCGGCTCATAGATAACTTCCTTTGGAGTGGGATCTCTGAGATCTGAAACTCCATCTGCCCGGCCTGTACTCACAAGTTTATCTTGCTGGTATCAGTCCTGTCTGTCACTTGTAAGAGGGCAGGAACAAATGAACTTTTAGTCATTTAGGCTTCTTCTTGTCAGCAAAGACCTGAAGATTCTGGAATTCACTAAATTCATCCAAACTCCAGAGAGTGTGACCGTATCTTGCAACCTTTGTTATGGTTGTGGACAGTCATAATTGGACATGCCTCTTCTGATAGCAGTATATACTTTGTTGATTTGAAGTTCTTCAGTGATTATCTTCTATCTCAGTCCTTGAGTTTAAATCTGTGAGCTGAAGCTGTTTGCAGGACAAACACTCAATAACCTTCAGGTAATGGAGGGTTTTCTTGAGGTTTTCAGTTCTGCTAACATTTGTGTAGCCCAGCTTCCTGGACCGTCAGTACTGTATCAATAGTAGAGCCATTTTTGTCACAGGATTTAAAATGTATGAGCAAAATATACAACTATGAAATGTATTTACCCTAAACGTTAATGAATTCACTTTTAAATGCAGATTCTTATTTCACCAGCTTTTTTTCTCTGGACATAACTCCTGTCCTGGCCACAGACAGGTCCCTTCTTTTCCTTTCTATTCCCTGAATAGGTTAGGCTCCTCTCTCTGTTTGCTGACTCACACCCACTGTGCCCTTTAATGATTCCAACCAGAATTCTGTACTATGACTATGTTTATCTCATACACTGGAAGAGTCTGGTGCCACATATATAGTAATTCTACCTCTGAAAATGAAGCTTCTGAGTGAAGAGTGTCAGGGGACCATACTGTGTTTTTAAAAACAGTGGCTCTCGGTTACGTGCCCATCCCTGAACCAGGGGAATTGGTTATACTGACTAGTTAACCCATTTAACTAGTCAGTCTGCTTAACTAGCTAACTAGTTAGCTTAAGCCACTCTTGGGGCTGGGTCAATCCTCCCCAATCAACATGGCTGATTGATGTTATAAGATCTGGATGCCACAAACAGGGAAACAGACGTGAACAAAAGCTTCAACTACTCAGTTCATCCCAGGCTATGATATTGAAAAATTAGAAACTTTAACCTAACTGTGCAGTAATAAGATAATTAATATGTAGACTGATATGTCTGTAAAGTGGAATATTATGCAGCCCTTAAAGATACCATATCCACATTTTTGTTTTACTCACATAAAAACAAGTTTAAGTTCTCATCTTAATCGAAAACGTCTGGATACAAAATTGTGTAGACAAGTTTATTAGGGGTTACCAGAGGCTGGGGGATGGAGGGATGGGAGTTATAGCTGAAGGGATAGAGTTTCTATTCGGGATGCTGAGAATCTTTTGGAGATGGGTAGTGGTGATGGCAGCACAACATGGCGAATGTCATCAAGGTCACTGAATTGAACATTTAAAGAAGGGTTACAATGGAAAACTTCTTACTATATATATTTTACCACAGTTAAAAAAAGAAAGAAAACCAAGTAAATGGCCACCAATAGGTTTGGCTTTAAACAAAATTGTGATACTTGATCACAACTGTATTTTAAAAAGTGCACAGGAAAAAAGAAAAAGGTACATCAAAATCTTAATAGCAGTCCACTCAAGTGGTAGAGTTATTTTCTTCTTTCTACATAAAAGCTTTCAAACAAGGTGCATATGACCTTAACAATTAAAAAAAATAAGTTTATTAAAAACAAGGCTGTAAAATTTAACAACTTTACCACCAGATGCCACAAAACTAAACCATTGGGTCACTTTGCATTTCTGAAACATTTTTTTCCCCAAAATTTCACTTACCCTGCAAGGGTTAGTTCAAATAGCACATACTTCAAGAAAACATTTTCAACTTATGTTGCTCTCATTGATTTAGCGTGTTGTCTGAGCATTTCTCTGTAGTACTAGCATATAGCCTCTCTGGAATAAGTCAGGATATAAACAGACAAAAAGTGTTAAGATTGTGTGCTCATTCAGTTTAACCCTTGCTTATATACTTGGCTGTTATGCAATATAGTTCAGTAGTAAAGTACCTGGATATTATGGTCATTTTGTAGGAATACTATAAAATACTGATATATTGAATTCATCTAACCAGGAACAATTTTACCAGAAGAAAATATGATTATGTGTTTCTATATAAAATATAACATTACAATCAGGAGTATGTTTCCTTGAAAATAGCAAGGTGTAAAAAATTAAGTGCTTAACAATTTTAGAGAGTTTTTCTCCCTTTTTAAAATTAACAATTTTAGACAGTTTTTCTCCCTCTTGAAAATGCGTTTGCTACAGATTTATATTTTTTTGCTATCTTACTAATAGATAAATGGTAGTAAACACCAAAGGCATAAGGAAGATGTGTAGAATAAAAAAGTAAAATTGAGAAAATTCACATAACTGATTATTTTTTTGTCTTTTACCAGTTCATAAAGAAAAAGAATAGCCTACCATTATTCATTTTTAGCAGGAGACTACCCCAGTGCTGTTTCTGGAAGGGCACTGATATATGGAAGCATGCCTTAAAATCTCTGCTCTATCCCTGTCTTCTGTTAGGTATTTTGCTTCAAGTATATTGGTATCATCTCCCCAAGCAGTTTGTGAGCCCTTCAAGATCAGTGTTCAAATATCAATTATATCGAGCCACAGAGGCTGGATGAACCCCTGAAACTACTGCCCTGAGATAATCTTTAAACTTTAAACCAAAAATATCCTCTGAAGTCTTCTTTAAACCAAACAATAGTTTAGGTTAATTAGTAAAGAATCCCTGCCTTCAGCATTGTATCTTTTAAGAACTATCTATAGGAGATCAAATTGACAACAGCAGCTCTAAAGATTAGATAGGAACTGTCTTAGTTATCTAATGCTGCTATAACAGAAATACTACAGGTGGACGGCTTTAACAAAGAGAAATTTATTCTCTCACAGTCTACGGAGGCTAGAAGTCTGAATTCAGGGTGCCAGCTCCAGGGCAAGGCTTTCTCTCTCTGTCGGCTCTGGAGGAAGATCCTTGACATCGATCTTCCTCTGCTCTAGGAGCTTCTCAGAGCAGGGATCCCCAGTCCAAAGGACACACACTCCTGGCTCTTGTTTCTTGGTGGTATGAGTTCCCCATGTCTCTCTGCTGGCTTCTCTCTTTTCTATTTCAAAAGAGATTGACTTAAGATAAAAACCTTATAGATTGAGTCCTGCCTCGTTAACATAACTGCCTCTAATCCTGCCTCATTAACATTATAGAGGCAGGATTTACAGGGCATAGGAAAATCACATCAGATGACAAAATGCTGGACAATCACATTATGCTGGGAATCATGGTCTAGCCAAGCTGACACACATTTTAGGGGGACACAATTCAATCTATAACAGGAACCTTAGGGGGCAGTGAGTTTATGTTAATGGAAGAGGAAAACTCAGAAAAGGTGGGTAAGAATGGTGGCACAACTCAAAAAATGTAATCAATGTCACTGAATTGTACATGTAGGAACTGTAGAATTAGTGTACGTTTTACTGTGTATATTCCCAACAACAACAAAATAAATAAAATTAAAAATAAGACAATGTTAGACAATTGTCATAAGATGATTTGACTGAAGAATGTGCAACCAAACCAAATACAGGAAAAGAATATTATAGACATGTGCCTGTTACTACAGTTATTATTACATGTTGTTATTCTGAATGTTGTTATGTCTACGATTTTGTTTGTTGTTTGTTTTTTAGTATTAGGAGTCTTCTTTTAGCATGGGGGTAAAATATATATATATAAGAAAATATTTGCGAAGTCAACATTTTTCCACGTACAATACCATTAATTGTGTTCATCATGTTGGGCAACCATCACCACCATCTGTTTCCAAATTTTTCAGTCACCACGTCTATGGTATTTGTCAGCTTTTGAAACTATAATTTTTTGTGACTTATTTTTTCATTCTAAATAAATACGTGTTTGCATATCAATTATATTCCTTTGGTATTTCCTCCATCAAACATCTAGCATGTTGTAGAGTACCTAAGTACTCAACAAATATTTGTGGGCTGATTCATATATTTACTAATTGTCCTTCCAATTACTCCAGTTAAGTTGCTCAAGAAGATTGTCAAATTGATTTTCCTTTAAAATTACTTCTTATTTCTTTGTTAGTATTTTTATTGGCATCCACTAGCCTCTCAGGGGAAAAAAGCTATAGATATATCTACTGACTCACAAATAAAGAGCTTTGGTGTCGAAGAGTAAGAATGCTCATTTCTGTTAAAGTGAAAGCAAAGAGATTTATTGAGGGTAATACAAGTCCAGAATTAGGGAAACACAGGACAGAGAGGAATCTACCAAGTGTTCCCCGCTTCCAAAGGAGAGGCAGGCCTTTTATATGGTTAAGATGGGGAGGGTAACCGCAAGACAGTGCTTGACCAATTGTAAAATGAGGCAGAGTAGTGAGAGATCATCAACATCATAAACTTCTCTTAACATCAGCAAACCAGGGAAGGGCAGAGAGAGACTACTAACATCATAGTTAATAAACCCTTCCCAGGACAGCCACATTCTCACCCGACCCTTATTTGCTAAGAGCAGTTAAAGTTTAGGGAAGTCTCGGGCTGCATTCTCAGGAATGCAGAGGCAGAGGCTTTGGTCAAGCTGA
Source organism: Dugong dugon (assembly GCA_030035585.1). Lineage (NCBI taxonomy): Eukaryota > Metazoa > Chordata > Mammalia > Sirenia > Dugongidae > Dugong > Dugong dugon. The sequence goes on from CM057471.1 coordinate 78,560,792, forward strand.
AGTCTGATTCAAAATGGTGTCTAGTTAATAATATGGAGTTTGATTCAAAGTGGGGTTAGCAATCCTGTTCCAGACAGGTGCCTCAATTTGGAGTATTCCTACACATTGGTAAGGCTTTAATAATAAAGTAAAATCAGTGTCAGCAACTTTATCAGAGCTTTATCCCCTCTGCCAGGCTCAGGGAATTCACATTCATTTTCTCTCTGTCCCCAGACACCCCTCCCCCGGAGGTGAGATCCTGTGAATTTCTATTTAGTTTTAAGCACTTCTTAGATGTTTTTCCTCACGTCCCCACATGCTTGTACAGTATTAGTCAGTATTCAGGATGAACAATAACAATATAATTAATAGTCATATTGCCATGTTAAACATTTCAAGTAGGTTATACTATCAAAAAGCCACTATTTAGATCTTCATTCCACAAACATGCACAAAGATCCTAATAAATGCTAGCCAGTTTGGTAGGCATTTGAGAGCCCAAGCTTTCTACCCTCAAGGACTTTTTTCTATTTTAATGAAGGCAGACAGCCCTGTAAACAAATAATTTCAGTGAAGTGTACCGGCTGTGATAAAGGACAAAGGAGGGCCTGGTCAAATGTTTGTTGTTATTGTTGTTTATCTGTTTTGCTAAATACTATGTATTCCAGGAATTAAATCAATTCTCTATCTTATAAGAGAAAGTCAGGCCTACAGTTAGGTAAAAAGTTTTTTTTTTTTTTTTTTTTTTTTAAAGGAATCTTATATCCTAATTGTAAAAAATATTATGATTACCTAACTTGGATGATTTCCATTTATCCAGAAGGTGTGTGAGTTGCTTCCAGGTGAGAAATACATAATACATGCATACATAACTGTCATGGATTGAATTGTGTCCCCCAAAAATATGTGTATCAATTTAGCTAGGCCATGATTCCCAAGTATTGTGTGACTGTCCACCATTTTGCCATCTGATGTGATTTTCCTGTGTGTTGTAAATCCTATCTCTATGATGCGGATGAGACGGGATTAGCAAAGTTATGTTAATGAGGCAGGACTCAATTTACAAGATTGGCTTGTGTCTTGACTCAATCTCTTTTGAGATATAAAAGAGAGAAGTGAGCAGAGAGACAGGGGGACCTCATACCACCAAGAAATAAGAGCCAGGAGAATACCGTGTCCTTTGGATGCAGAGTCCCTGTGCTGAGAAGCTCCTCGACCAGGGGAAGATTGATGACAAGGACCTTCCTCCAGAGCTGACAGAGAGAAAGTTTCCCCTGGAGCTGACACCCTGAATTTGGACTTGTAGCCTACTAGACTGTGAGAGAATAAATTTCTCTTCATTGAAGCCATCCACTTGTAGTATTTCTGTTACAGCAGCACTAGATGACTAAGACATACATACTTACATATATGTAAGTATATATATATATATTTTAAAACACTATGGGCAGATAGATGTGTCTGCTTCCAGAAAAGTAAGAGATCATCTTTCTGATAAAACTTTGTAAAAGCTGAGAGGAAAGGACTAAGGGCCTGACTTTTTCTGTCAAATAGAAAACTGACTTTAAAAAAGGGACATTAGTCAGCATAAACAAAACAAAGCAAACTTTCTACTTGTATTTTATTCCTTAGAGAAATTCATCCTTCTTCTGCCTTCCACCTCAAACTCATAACTTCTTATTAAATCTCACTGTGGAGATGCTTCTAAGTTAGGTCTGTTTTGCTATGGATTGAATTTTGAAAGCACATTTTAATTTCAGCACTCATGCAGCCGAGCACTGCTAAATTGAATCGGCTGTGGTTATGGGAACTGCAGGAACTGAGATGGAACCAAGAAATCTGTTACTGGAGAAACCTTTTGAGAGCTGACCGATTTTAAGTCACTCTATTAAGGTCTGATAGGTTAAGGAACATCATGTTCTGAGATTCAGGAAAGCAGCTTTGCACCCTTCCTTGCCAGTTGGGAATTATTTTCATCCTCATGCTGCTGTAAACCTATCAAGAAAACTGAATCGAAAAGTGTCTCAGTGAGCTGTATATCGTAAATATGAAACTTGTGCAACAACAAAATTCTCTTGCCAACGGGATAGGTAGGGATGTGTTGCTAACATGTGGCTCAAAGAGCATCAGATATGCATTTAAATTATAATTTGCATAAAATAAAGAATAATCCCTTAAGCTTCTGCACAGTCTGTTTTTTTAGATGGTTGCAAGATTTCAACTATAGACCCTCTTGATCAATGTGGAATCTTAATGTAGTAGAAAGTCAAGTATTTCCTAAGTTCTTCCATGGATCACTAGCTCCAAGGGAAGAGAGTAGGTATTATGTGGGGAAAAAAGGCTTTAGGATCAAATAAGCCTGGAGAACACTGGAATAAATTAAATTTACAGGCTTCTTTATTGCAGGGGTTCTCTGAGCCTGGAATTGTGAATTTCCAGGAGGGGACTAGAGATAAAAGATCTGCCAAACTTCCAGCGTTCCTTTTGCAAGAAATCTTTTGAGAGACCGGCAGGGCTGGCCACATTACAATTTTCTTGGGTCCTATGTACTTTTGCTTTCATACGTCCCTTCCACCATTTAAAAAAAAAAAAAAAATTAAAGGTATATTTTATAACCCTGTTGGTATACAGACAAATATATTCATATTATATAATAAAACATTTTCTTTGACCTAAAAGTTCTTTTTTCTTTTCTTTTTCTTCTGATTTTAAAACATTTTTGTGGGCCCCTGAATGAATAATTTCTTTTATAAGGATCAGCAAAAAGCTGGTTCCTATAACATGGAGGTTAAGGATGTCCCAAATGTCCAACTTTTCCAAACTCTGTACCACTCCATCATCTCTAACATCAACTACTCCCCCTCCCTTCAGTACTCTCCCTCCTGTCTTAGGGTTCCGTAATTAGCTGCAACATCTCACAGAACTCATGTATCAAGAAAATGGCTCACATGGTTGTGGAGGCTAGCAAGTCCCAAATCTGTGGATCAGGCATAGGCGTCTCCTGACTCACATGGCTGCAGGGGCCAACGAACCGAAATCGGCAGGCCAGATGACAGGCTGCTGTCTCACAAGGCTGTGGAAGCTGGTGAATCCCAGAATCAGCAGGTCAGACAGCAGGCAGCCTGCTCAGGTCTCAAGAACTGGAAGTCAGTGATGAGCTAGATGCAGGATCCAGACACAGAGAGAGAGAAAGAGGGCCCGGTCAGAGCACCCACACATATACATTGGATACAGGGCCATACCCCAGGAAAGGGTGTGACTTGAGTAAGAGTGGGACCTCAACTCACGCCCTCCTGCAAGACTGTGACTCAGGATATACCCCATACTAATCCTGCCTCCTTATCATATAGAGGTTAGGATTTACAACACATAAAATGGAGGATAATTAGGATACTTACATCAGATCACAAAATGGAGGACAGCCACACTATACTGAGAATCATGGCCCCGCCAAGCTGACACACAACCCCAACCATCACAGGTTCCATACATCTTATTTGCATAGTCCCACTCAATCATTGTGTGTGAGTCACAAAGGCTATGGTTAGAAGGGCCATATTAAGTAATTCATTGTATCACAGGCCACCCTCTGGCTTTTCTAGCCATTGACCTTTTCATACTTGAAGGACTAACTTCCCCCTCCCAATCATTTTACCAGTTCCAAACAGTCATTAACTATCAGTCCTTTAGTAGGGCAAAAGAGTCCTAAGGGTGAGGTTACTCAGCCATTCAGGTCTGTTGCAGGTGTCCATTGATCTGGTCAGGTTCTCCAAAAGTTCGTCTCATCTTCACCCTTTCTGGCCTCTGATAAAATTTAACTGAGAGATTATTCCCTTGCTCTAAGTTTCTCTAGAGGTATCAGCATAATGTTAGATTTCTCCCACCGCATAACCCATTTGTTCATTCCTTTACCTTCAGCTATTATTTCTCCTTTCTTCCATTTGTCATTTATTTTTACCCAAACTTTTCCACCTTGGAAAGGGACATCAGGTTTGGATGCTGTGCCAGTCTAGATGGCTGGCAACAAGACCAGTCTAGCAAGTTCTTCTCTCTCAGTCCACTCCCATTCACGTTGGGTAGGGTTACATAGGTACAACACTAGTGGACTATCTCACATGTAGGCAATAAGGCTGTTTTCCCTGTCAACCTCAATTTTGCCACACAGTGGGAAGGTATAATCTATCCCATCAGGCCCTTGAGGACTCTGGCGTACAGGTTCAGGGGTATAGTTACACTCTTGCTTAGAGATCACCCCTGCTTCCAGCACTTGTAGCTGCATCCTTCATCCTGGGACCACAGCACTCGGCAGGAAAAAAACTTTAGGTGACATGGGGAAGAACTGTACAGTGGCACTAGCATCCTCCCCCACCCCCTTTCCCAGATCCCCCAAAGAAGTGTAGGAATCTGTACAGTGGTGACCCTCCTTTTGTCTCCTTCATGTTGACTGTGAGCTTCATGTTGACTCATGAAGGTTTGTGAGCCAGCCCTTTGTAGATAACAAATGTTTCAATTGTCCATTCCAATTCTCTATCAAACCATTACTCTGAGGGTAGTCTGCAACATGGTATGTCCACTTAATATGATGTTTCTTGGCCCACTGCTGCACTCTGTGGGCTGTAAAGTGTGTTCCTTGTTCTGACGAAATATAACTTGGTGACCCAAACTGGTACAGTACCTTTTGTTCCAATCCCTTAACAGTGTTTTTGGCATTTGCATCTGTCACAGGATATGCAAAGCCCAGTCCAGAGTATCTATTCCTGTGAGGACCCATTTGTAGTCACCTGGTGCCACCAGCATCATTGGCCCAATGTAATCAACTTGCCAGCTATGTGCAGGGCCTTCCCCCCCAGGGAATCTGTCTCATAGCCATCTGCAATGTCTTTCTTGCTGGCAGACAGCAGTCCTTACTGGCATTTTGTGCCTAAGAGGGTGCAAGGGGGATGTGTCTAGATTTAGCACATCTCCACATTGCTGCAGCACTCCCATGTCCGCTCATTTCATGGACCAAATTGGCCACCTCAAGTGAGCATACCAACCAACAGGTCCACTTGCTGATTCCAATCACCTTCTGATCCAGGAAGGGCGTTCTTCTGATGGTCATTGACATGTCCTACTCTAGTGCGCCCTCTAAATCCCCAGAGTGCTTTCCATAGGTCCATGTCCCACACAGATGTCCCCTTAACAGTCTAATTTTCCATCACCCATTTGCCTGACTATACAGCCAGGCCATTGACCACTGCCCATGAATTGGTAAAAATCCAAATATATGGGCTCTCACCACTGTGCAATTCTTCCACCACAGCTAGGAAGAGAGCATGCAGTTCAGCCCATCGAGCTGACCTGTTATTACCTTCTTCAGTCAGTCTTTCCATCTGCTGGTCTTAATGTACAGCTTTCCACATCACATGTTGCCCATGTATCCTGGAATTGCCATCCATGAACCAAGCAGCCTTCTGCTGGTCAGCAGAAAGTTGTTCATAGGTCACTATCCATGTAGCAATGGGCTCTGGCAGCGTCTCATGTGGTTCCAGGATAGGACCTATGGGAATAGAGGCTACCTGCTTGTGGATACAGTGAGTGTCTCCCTGCATTCCCCCCAGTAGCTTGTTCTTTTATGAACCATTTCCATTTTATTTTGGAACTATTTTGGGCACTGCCTTCCTTATTGGGGTGTTTCACTGACATCACCCAAAACATTATGGGTATTTCAGGTCTTATGCTGATTTTATGCCCTTTTGTCATTGAAGCAGTCTTAACGTCCAATAGCAGATAATTGCCTTTAAAATGGCGTGTATCATGCTGCAGAGTCTGGAAATTTTCTAGTCTGTAATCCCAGTGGTCGCTGTAGGCTGGCATTCTTAGGTTTTTGCCATAAGCTCCAGTCTGCATAAGCACGTATGGCAGACACCTCCAAAATTATGTCTGAATGTGAATCATAAGGGCCTAAAGGCAGGGAGAGTGAGACCACTTTCTCTAATTCAGACATAGCCTGCTGTTGCTCTGGCCCCCATTTGAGTGCAGTTTTCTTCTGAGTGGTTTTATGGATGGAGGACAGCAATAGTCCCAGATGTGGAATATGCGGGCTCCAAAATCCAAATAAACCAACCTAATATTGGCCTCCTGCTAAGTCTTGGGGGTAGGTAGCGACAACTTTATTCTTGGTTGCCTGTGGAATCTCAGGTGGCTCCTACCGAAGTTATTCCCACGAATTTCACCATTTGGGCAGGGCCCTAGATTTTTGCTGGATTTATTAACCAGTCTCTGTTGGTCATGTGGGCCACCACTGTATTCAAATCAGCCCTAGCCTGTTCTTTGGAGTTTGATATTAACATATCATCATCAATATAATGGATCATTACACTTGAGATCTGCACCAAGTCCAAGTCTCTTCTAACCAAACTATGACAGTAAGTGGGTGAATTCAAGTAACCCTGTGTCAATGCGGTGAAAGTAAATTGGGATTCTTCCCACGTGAAAACAAACTGTGGCTGGTTCTATTCCAAGATTGGGATACAGAAAAGGCATTTGTAGTATCAGTCACTGCGTACCAGTTTCCTTTAGCTTGCTGTATTTTCTGACCATTGATAACATGTCTGGAACAGCTGAAGCTACAGACAGCAGTACTTTATTTAGGCCTCGATAATCTGTCAGCCTCATGAACCATCTTGCCTTATACATGGACCATACAAGGCCGTTATACAGAGAATTTGTTGAGACCAACACTCCAGCCTTAATCATGTCTTTACATCAAAGCAGTACTCTTTTTTCATCAGGTATCCTATACTGTTTCAAATTAACAACTTGAGTGGGTTTGGGCAATTCTAATGGTTCCCATTTAGCATATCCAATCAATATTGGTCTAAGGGCAGACTTACACACCTTCAGTTTTACAATATCAGGTAGAAGGAGTGTTCCCCAGTTGGACATACTATCCACACCAATAATACATTCAGGTAAAGGAGATGTAAATACTTCATACAAGATCTGTTAAAATCTTCTAATTCTCATCCAAACTTGCACCTTAGTCCTATCAACCATTGTATCCCCATACCCTCCAGTCTAACTTTAGACCCCTTCAAGATTTTATTGACAGGTTTTGGAATCCCACATTGGGTTTCTGTGGCCAGGAGCCCCAACAAAGTCATTTCCCTATCCCAGGGCCATCTCACCTGCATATGTGCCTATGGCCTCTAGTCCCCTGCTGGGGGCTGGACCAGAAGACCCTGGCCCCCTTGGTCAACAAGCTGAGCTTCTGCTTTCAAATAGTCCTAGGTGGAAATTTCCATTATTAAATTCTTCCCAACTGGGGTGAATAGAATAGGACTTGTTTAGGCCTCTTTAACGTTGGGGGATGAGCAGGAGTTTCCGTTGGTCCACTCAACCTCCTGTAGTGCAGCATTAGAGCCTTTGTTCAACTCCACCAATGTTTGTTATATTCATACTATTTCTTAGTAAGTATCTAAAAATTTGTCTTGCTGAGGTAAGTTCTTTCCCCACTGCCTCTTCCTAGTCTCCTACGAAATCACCTTTATGTTTTTTGCATTTGTAAGAACCATGCGGGGAAGCTGTGCCAACAGATTCAACAAGGCTTCTCAGATTGTTGCTTTGTTTTGCAGTAGCAAGGTTAATGGGGAGCCCATGTAGAAGGAGCTTCCTTGATTACTGTATCTGCCAAAACCTGTGTAAGGGGCATACTCATTGGATGAATATCCTGGTCACCATAAAGGCATTCCAGCATGGCTTGCATAAGCAGAACATCAGCTGTTTCTTCTGGAACATTCCACTGGGTATTTAGAGAAGGAGAGGGTCAGTTTCCTTTCTCAGGGTAAACAAATCTCACTGCAAATTTTACCAGTCCACCAGGCTGGCTGTCCCCTTAAGGTTAACCTGTTGTGTAACTGGATCTTGTATCATCATCTGTGACTGTTCTATAGTGAGTTGTGGGTCTTGCATCAACCCAAACATACTCTTCTATTCTGCAGCATTCAAAACTAAAGACATCGTCCCTAGATTAGTTGCTTCCACAATCTATTTCAGTAACATGTCTCAGGAAACTGACAATACTGATCTACAAACTGAAGCAACTCCTTTACTTTATACTCCCAGGTTTCAATAGTTTCTTGGTTTTGCCCGTTCCCCTCTTGGACTCCCTTCTCGGTGACTAAGAGTCATAGCAGTACTACTTGTTGTTTGACATGATTTTTCCTTTCTAGGTTGGCCCTGAGACTAGCGGTCGTAGCTCCAACCAGACTGGATCTGGGCATTGTTCAGTGCTAAAATCCACCCCCTACACTCTTTCTTTTCTGCCATTTTAGATATTATTGATAATAGAAACCCAGAAATTGCACATCTGGCCCTTTCCTTATCACTGTTTATTTTTATGTGTACCTAACTAGCCAGTTCTTCAGGAGTTAGATCTATCACTCCTAATCCCATGTTATCATGTTTGCCTTGGGTAACAGATTGCAACATAAGAGCTGCTTCAATCAATGGATGTTTTTTATCCCATCCAGAAATCAAAGGTTTCTCATTTTCTTGTTTATCCCTTTTTCTAAAACTACATATTTCAATGAGTTTGGGCTAATGCATCGAATCCCACTTCTGACACCAACTGAATATTTTATAAGGATCCTCACAAGGCTGGTTCCTATGAGGCAGAGTTTAAAGATGTTCCAAATGTCCAACTTTTCCAAATTGCTGTACCACTCCATCATCTCTAACATCAGCTACTCCCCCTCCCCTCAGTATTCTCCCTCCCATCTTTGGGTTTCATAATTCATTGCAATGTCTCACAGAGCTCATGAACCATATCAAAGAAATGGAGGCTGGCAAGTTCCAAATCTGTGGGTCAGACTTAGGCTGCATAGGCTGACAAACCCAAATCGGTAAGCTAGATGACACGGCTGCTGGTTCACAAGGCTGTGGAAGCTGGCAAATCAGGTTAGACAGTCGGCTGCTGGCCCATGGGGCTGTGGAAGCTGGTGAATCCTAGAATCTACAGGTCACACGGCAGGACAGTGGCTCAAGTCCCAAGAACCAGAGGTCAGTGACAGGCAGGACACAGTATCCAGATGCAGAGACAGAGAGGGCCCCACCAGAGCCCCCACACATATACACTGGATACAAGCCATACCCCAGGGAAGGATGTGACTTGAATAAGGGTTGGACCCAAGTAACACCCTCTTGCAAGGCTGTGACTGGATACATACTACACTAATTCTGTCTCATTAACATATCAAACACAAAAAAACAAAACCCATAGCTATCAAGTCAATTCCAACTCCCAGCGACCCTACAGGACAGAGTAGAACTGCCCCATAGGGTTTCTAAGGAGCGGCTGGTGGATTCAAACTGCTGATCTTTTGGTTAGCAGTGGAGCTCTTAACCACTGTGCCACCAGGGCTCCAATTAACACACAGAGGTTAGGATTTACAACCCATAAAATGCAAGATAATTACAATAATTACACCAGATCACAAAATGGGAGACAGCCACACAATACTGGGAATCATGGCCCAAACTTCACAGGTTTCCTATACCTTATTTGCATAGTTCCAACCAATCACTGTGTGTGAGTCACAGACTGTGGTTAGAAGGGCCATATTAAGTAACTCATTGCACTGCAGCCCCTAAAAGTATTGTGGGCCCTAGGCACTCTGTTGTGTTTGATAGATAACTTGGCCCTGGCGACAGGTGTTACACAGAAGGAGTGAGTCACTGCACAAAACCCACTTTGGGAAACAGAATCTGGAGGCACAGTGGCAGCATTCCATTAGAGGTACTGAGAGCGTGGGATGCAGGGCCACTCCTTTCCTTTCGTGCTATGGTAACCAAAGAAACAAAAGGAGAGTCACACACACACACACACACATACTATGGTTAGATACACATAAACAGCGATAAGGAAAGGGCCAGATGTGCAATTTCTTGGTTTCTATTATCAATAACAGCTACAATGGCAGAAAAAAAAGAATGTAGGGGCGGATTTTAGCACTGAACAATGCCCAGATCCAGTCTGGTCGGAGCTACAACCGCTAGTCTCAGGGCTGACATCAGGGCCAAGGCTGCCGGCTCACAAATCTGTGGAAGCTGGCAAATCAGGTTAGACAATCAGCTGCTGGCCCATGGGGTATGAGACTGTGGCAAATCTCCATGTTACCGATTCTGTGTGAACTCTACCCATTCAGAAACGTTCCCTTAAGTGAAAATATTTGTGTTCAATGTAAATTTGTAAAGGCCTGCTCAGCAATAAGCTTTCTAACCCAACAATTTCATCTCTAGGGATTTTACATACAAAAATTCTCAAGAGTAACTGATGTGTTTATTGTAAAATATTCAAACATTTCAGACATTTTTGAGTTGCACAAGTACACAGACATGTATACGTTCAATGTAGCATTGTTGATAATAATAAGTTGGTAACCTAAATGACTATCAACAGGGAATTGGTTACATGAACTATTGTTGTTAACTGCCATCGAGTGGGTCCCTGACTCATGGCAACCCCACACACAACAGAACAAAGCTTTAAGAGAGGACTTCTTGAAACCTCTCAGTAGGCTTAAGGTGAGGGGAAAATTACCTTTACCCTTCCTCCACTAGGGGGTGCAATTCTCTCCAAAGAAATCTATTATTTAATTTCTAACCTCCTGAGTCAGTCAAATTTAAACCCTTTTATAAGTGTTGACCTGTGAGGGATGTTGTTAGCTGCTATCGAGTCACCTCTGACTCATGGCAACCCCATGTTCAAGAGAACAAAATGTTGCCCCTACTGCAGCACAGGACACAAATGATGATACTGTACCTCTCACAGGAAAAGGGCCCACGCTAACTTGTTATTTTAAATAAAGTTGATGCTCAATCTAGCCATTTTTGAGTGAGTTAGCAGCAGATGATCCATGACATCAAATTTAAAAAAAAAAAAAAAAAAACTGTTTTTTCTTTTTTAAATCTTGAGTCCCAAAAGCAAAAATTTCAACTTCCAACACGAGAAAAGTTGTGATTATCTACTAAATATAGACAAATGACACAAGGTTTATCACATTAATACATTTAACTGGCTAGTGGATTACCCTGCATCTTTTGTTATTAATCTTTCATTTCAAGAAGCATCCAATTAAGCACTATCCCAGGAAATCATTTTGCTAATATTAATATCAATTGTTTTCAAACCTGTTACATAATTTGCTTACTTATTCAATCAAAACTGCCTATAGAAAGCTAGCTCCCTTCATTAGTCAACACTGGTTTTAAATATCATTTGTGGTACTTTAGTATGATGAAACTAAATTCTATTTCCTGTTTCCTAGCAAAAACAGACATAGGTTATAGCAGTGCTTTCTTTAAAATATAATCATAAAATAGTCATTGAACAAAGTTTTAAAGGTCTCTCCCACAAAACACCATTTGAAATCTTTAAAATATTAGTAGCAGAAGAATCCACTTTATCAAATACTTTTCAGAGTCTATTCTACTAAATTGTTTAAGTAACTCAGAATGCTGTTATCTGGCTTATTGCACACAGAAATGAGACTTAGGATTGAGAAAACATGTGATACAACACTGAAATAACTGAGTAATTCACTGTTCTACATCTTCATTTGAAATATATGGGAAAAGCACATCTACTCATGAAGACTTTCTAAGGCAATTAGTCACCCTGAATGTACTTTAAAGACAACTATGACAATTTCTCTGATTTCTTTTTGATGATCATTTGTAAGATATTTCTTGTATATCCTAGGAACAGTCGCATTTTTTATTCTTTATACAACTGCAGGTAACCCAATTATTAGTTTTTCTTGGACATTAGTTTCCACCTCCACCACCCCCCCCACCAATACAGCAATTAAACTGGACAGCATGGCAGACTGGGGCTGAGTTTAAAACAGTAACATGAGTAAAAATAAAATCACACTTAACATTCATTTTAGAAATTGCAAACATTAGCAAAGGTAAGACAGAAACACTATTTTCCATATTCTACAGAAATACAATAATTTATAGTTGGCTTGTTACATGGTCACATGATAAAACAAATCTAATGGAAAAAAGAATGGTTCATTATACTTTTCTGCAACTTATCACAATTTAATAACTGTACCAGTAAGTACTGGAAGACAGCTGCATAGGAAGATTAGAGTTCTAGGGCTGTTTGTTGACACACATTATTGTATTATAACAATAATATAAAAACAAAATAGGTACAGATATACAATTAACATGCAATTTAAGTTATTATTCTGAAGAAAAATAACAGAATTTAGTGAACATAATTGAAAAAAAATGTGCTGCTAATAATGTGTTTTTATAATCAAGGTATCATGGTATCTTACGTGGCACGGAATTACTTCCTCCTTAAATAATGCTTGGCAAATTGTTACAGGTTGATCCTACTTCTAGAGCAAATTTAAAACGAAGCCAAAGGAAAACTGGACTGGGCAATCCTATTAGACACTTTTCTAAATATTCTAAGTAATTTTTATAAGTACCATACTTTCATGCCTACCTCACCAACTCCCATTAAAAAAAAAAAAATCATACTTTGTACCCTATGAATCTGCACTGTCCAATTCGGTAGCCCTTAGCTGCACGTGGCTGTTGAGCACTTGAAATGTGGCCAGTCAGAACTGAGATGTGCTGTAAATGCAAAATACACACTGCATTTTGAAGATTTAGTATAGAAAAAAAGAAAAAGAATAAAATATCTCATTAATAATTTTTTATATTGATTACAGGTTAAAATGATAGTATTTTTAATACACTGGGTTAAATAAAATACAGTAAAGTTAATTTCCCCCCGTTTCTTTTACTCTTAAATGTGGCTATAGAAAATTAAAAACTACTTATGTGGGTCATATTATATTTCTACTGGACAGCACTGCTCTAGATAACCTATAGTCATTATGCTAGCTTTAGAATTTAGCACCCTACTTTAAGCACTCTGGAGTACCAACTCTCAGAACACCGTAAGTACACTCTGCACACACCTTATTTCAAAATTTATTTTTATCCCTCTACATTTGAAATGTAAAAAGAATTCACACAAAATATTTAATCCTTAAAAAAAAGTCAACTAATATACAGTGAGAGCTAAAGGAACGTCAATGCAGACAGCAATGTTGGGGGAAATAGTTTAAGAAAAACAGCAGTGCCATCAGTGTGAAGATAATTAGTATCCTCAGTAAAATAAGTTAGCCAAACTTATCTTTAATGCCCAGAATCTGACCGTGCACCATAGATCCTATATGTAAATTGTCCGTTTAAACAAACTATAAGAAAATCTTAAAAACAACAATGAACGTAACTTACCTAAACATTCTGTTTTTTTGGAAAATCTTCAAGCAATGGAAAATTCACACATATGGTGAATTCAAATAGCAGAATATAGTATCTGACAACGATCCATTACATTAAAACCCCTCAGTGTTAAACTAAGCTACCAACTAGTGTCCTAGAATCTTACGTTTTTAAAAAAAAATCAATTTTAGAAGCTATTAAAAAAAAAAAAGAGCAATGACCTTTTATCTTTTTCCCCCTTCTCTCCTTTTTTAAAGCATTTGTATTACTTGGCATACTTTTAATACCTAATCTTTTACTTTTTCCAACTCAAAAACAGTAAATTAATCTAGCGTGCACTGTGTTATTCTCTTAGGAACAACAAATACCAAAACACAATACCGGCAGTCATCACCTCCCTCAGAAGCCATCATCACAGTCATGCATCGAGAACCTTGCCAGGAGGCAATGTCCAGCTACACTTACACCACACACAGTGGGCTCCCAGCTCAGGTTGGAATGTTTTTTAAAACTGTTTTTATCTTTTTATATCAGGTAAGCACTAAAAAAAAGTCTGAAAGCCACAAATTAACAGATTCTGAAGCTACTCTATCACTTATAAAATGTCCCTCTCATTTTAAAGATGTTCTGAGGAAACGAATAAGTAGAAGTTGTTTAATGTAACTTCACATTTTATCATTATCACTTTTAAGACGCTGGAAAGCAACCAAGGTTTAGGGAGAAATAAACAGAACCTGAACCAGGTAACATTGGATACCAATACAAAAACTGACTGCTAAAGATTACAGTAGTTTTTTCTAGAGCTCAGCAACCTATTTATTAAGACATTTAATCACATTTATTAGTGTGCATTGCACAAGAGGATACTACTTAAACTTTTCACATGTCCTACCTTCAAGACCATGTTCTACATAAATATTATTACATTACTAACTCCACCCTAAATAAGCCTAGTAATCATGTCAAATGATATAATTTTTCAATTTTAAAACATATATTACTCTATCAAATATACTCCTCATGAAAAAGTGGTAACAGTCTCCTTTCTGAAAGCTCACTGTTAGTTGTGATGTTTGAGTAACTGTCGACTATTTATTGAGCACCTATGATTGCACTCACTCTAAACTCACCAGTTAACCAGTAAGAAAAAAGTACCTGCTCCAAATACAAGATGACATTGTGAGGAAAGAAAATATATGAGTATTTCTAATAGAATGCTATATGATTCAACATTTGGACATGTGAAGGTGTACATCCCTACGATATTGGAAAAAAAAAAAAACATCAAATTTATTATCCATCACTTTATGAAGATAAATAAGCATTCCGAAGTATGCTGCATAGTACTCTGAGGAAAGGGACTGCCATACATAAAATGAAGGCTGATTCCCTAAAGGTATGGAAGAAAACCCAGAAAGTCATGATTCATAAATCACCAAAGACTGAATATAAGCAGTTTACACAAATGTCTGATTAATTCAGGCACATGGGCACTTGTGTTAGGTTGCCAACTTTGCTGGAGGGCGTTGGTCTAATAAAGAAAACTGCCTTAAACAGGAGCATTTTAACAAACAGAAAAATAACCCTTTGGATAAAATTCTTTGCAGAGCCAATATATAAATCCAAGCTCCAAATCTCATTTAAATGTGTATATATACATATATTCATATATACATACACACACACATGCCCTAAAAGTATCTAAGTTTCACTTACAATGTTGTATAGTTATATTTATGCCTTACACATTTGAACTTCATTTACTATGTATTTTATGTAAAATGTTTTATTTCTCCCAAAGCTACTAATGTGTGGCCAGTGGTGATAAGACAGAGATAAGCTAGTTTTAACTTTCTAGTTTAAATATTCTGACTTAGTGAATTCCTACAAAGTGCAAGGCATTATGCAAGGTGTTGCAAATACACAGGGTCTGCACATAAAGCACTCTCTCTCACGGAAACTGAAATGTTAGGAAGCAAAATAGCTGTCAGTTTGAAAAACAACAGTATGCATTTTCCTCAACAGGATTTCACAAAATTGAGATTGATGACCACTAAAACAAAAATACAATCACCCCACCTCCTACCCTGCCAAAACATGGAATATAATCATTTCCACAGAAGACACATATTAGAGATAATCATTTCCATAGAAGACAAATATTAGAGAACATCATAGCAGAGCTGCGGAGACAGAAGCAGTGATATGATGAGGCAGCAACAGAGCAGTCTACTAGCTACTGCACTGGTAGTGGTTTATAAAAAATACTATCTGTACTAAAATTTTAAGAACTATAATATATTTAGCATATTTTTGCCACTGAATATAAAATTTTTGTCCTAAATTTACTAAATCTTCTACACCCTGAGGAATAATGACAGACTAATAAAAGAAATGCCAGGGTTAGCTCTGTGGACCATATTATTATCCAGAAAGCACAAACTATATATAGCTAATATTCTTGGAAGCATGAGGTTTCATCAGCAGGCTATGCTACTGCTCTGTATTTTTTAAGCAAAGAATTTGGTTTTACAGTGTTAGCATGACCTGGTGAGAGCAGAGAAGTCAGAGTTGGGAGCATGAGGTCACCTGCTGCCCCCAAATCTGCAAGTGACACACTGGTTTTCGGTCCCCACTCTGCACGACATATTGTTGTCCTTAAGGAACATATTAATCAACAGTTCTCCGTAAAGCACTTTGGAATCTTTAGCTATATGTTTTTATGAAATTACAATTAAAAATTATTCGCTATCTTGGAATATGGAATTCCTATCCCTCCCCTCACTATACATAAAAGGCCACATTTAAAATTCTATTTCAGTATATCCTTCTTTTCCTCCAATACCTGAAAGGACAAAGTCTCATTTTTCTTCCTTTCAACTATCTTGCACTAGGCCTGAATCTGGGACAGAAGGAAGCTCCTTAAACTGAGACAAGGACTCACTAGGACAACTGGCCTTTGTTTGAGGGCAGAGTGCCACCGTTCTCCTTTGAGGCTACACAGGCTTTAGGCTGATCTGTAATTACACACACACTGCCCTCTAAATGGGATGCCTCCAACCCCCTCAAAAGTAGTTGTCATGGGAAAAAAAATAATAATTCTTCTTGGTAGGCAGCTTAAAAATGATAATTAATGAAATGCAAACCAAAGCATCCTACCTGCTCATATCTGTATCATTAAAGGAGAAAATACTCCATGGGACCAACACATGCCTAGCAAGAGGAATAAATAAAATAGTGAGTCTCACCATCAACTGTTTGACAAAATTTCCAATGATTTGTTTCTGCCTATTTAGCAAAAGTATTCTGTTTTATGCCTAAACATTAGATTTATATATACTCTTGCTCCAAAAGAAGTAAGAAAGAAAGGCACTCAAATTAACACAGTACATATAATTATTTTTTAAAAGACACTGTGTAAAGGTAAGTAGAATTCTCAGGGTCTGGTTTTTCCTGCACATTGCCTTCATGACACTGAATTTCCCTAAGCTTCCCAGTACCTCCACATATTTCTCCATTAAACAGGAGCATAACAGAGCACACTCAGGTGTGGGGAGGCGGCTGCACTGTAAAGTGCTGGGTTTGCACAGTAGTTCCCCTTGAGAAATTCATTCAAGACAAAAGGGTCAGTTGTTACAATGTTGTTCAAATTTTCTATTTTTAAATATAATTTTCTAGTAACAAAATAACTAAACTTACACCCTCTTACAAAAAAAAGATCGTATGTTACTTCTTTATAACTAAACCTTTAGCATCTTTTATAATTCAGGGGAACTAAGATACAGAGAGGAGCCCTAGTGGCGCAGTGGTTAAAGTGCTTGGCTGCTAACTGAAAGGTGAGCACTTCTAACCCACCAGCCTCTCCATGGGAGAAAGATGTGGCAATCTGCTTCCATAAAGATTACAGCCTTGGAAACTCTATAGGGCAGTTCTACCTTGTCCTATAGGGCTGCTATGAGTCAGAATCAACTTGAAGGCAATGGGTTAATTAAGGTGCAGAGATTAGACCGTGGTAATTGCACTCCTAAATTATATTCAGTTGCATTCCTAAACTGTATTTAGCCCCTCTGTCAGATATCATCTTGTGCTATGTAAAATTATTAGACTGACAATTTGTTTGCAACAATATTAAAAGTTCTCTCTTCCCATACACACACACACACACACACACACGAGAATCAACAAGCATGAACTGGCATGATCGGAACATATCAAAATCACACAAAGTCTACTATATATGCTTTCCTACCAGCTACCACATAAAAATCCAAGAACTTTAGTTTCTACATCTTTCATCACATAAGCCTTAATCTGAAGATTCAAGCAGCTTTTTAGTGGCAACCTGTACACATTTAATCCTTTTAGTAATTAATGAACCCTTTAATTTAAATTAGAACTGTACCATAGGAATAAGAAATATGACTGAAAGTCTGGGCTCAGAGCTTCTAAAGAGGTAATGAAATGCTAAAACCTAGAAAAGAAAAAGGGAACACCGAAAGGTATCAAATCCTTAGGCTTAAAAAGTGTCTCACGCAGGTTTAAGAAGTATCTGAAAGGTCCACAGTTCAAGTTGGCGGAAACAAAAGAGAAGCATAAAATGACTATCCACGTACACAGATACAGATCTACAAGTCGGTGAAATCAAAGGATTTCTCCAGATGCCTGAGAGGCTCTGTTGGCAAGATATGTCCTCTGACATAAATGAACCATAGTGTTCTTAATGCAAATGCATTAGTTTTATGAAGTTTGATGAATTTTTAATATATATTAAAGTACAGTTAATTGACAATTATAGAACTGCATTTCTTGGTCGGGATTTAAACAAATTTAAACAAGGCAATGACATGAAGGAAAAAATCTAAATTAACTTATTCTATATGCAATAGTTCCCTCTAAGTATCATGTAACTGGAATGCATCATTCACTCACAATCCATTGCAATATTCCATCAATTTCTTAGGCATCCACGTACTCCATCCATCACACATGATCAGTATTTCCCTTCTTCAAACAGTTAATCATTCATTAATTTAATAAGTATTTAATGAGTCCTTATCATGTGCAAGGCACACAGTAGAATCTGGAAACACTGTATTACCAAAATAGGTATAATTAAAAACAAGGGGAGAAGGAGAATGGATATTTACAGATCTTATTGCTTTTTGCTTGTCAGTAGTATTCTTAATCCACAGGATGGTATGATGACTTACTATTGTTCCAGTGAAAGTTTAATGAAATGTTTGTCAATCTAAACTCTCTCTTCCATTTTAGCAACTAGATATTTATGAAAAGAAAAAAAGACGAACAAGCCCCTGAAAATAAGACACATCCTTTCTACTGCATGAATTCATTCAATCAAAGGGATATCAAGCTGTAACTAGTGAGTTTAAATGTAGACCATTTAGGGAAAAAAACACAAGCATATAGGGCAATATTACATTTTTCTGTTAATGAACACCCGAAAATGCAAATTTTAGAAATAAAATAGCACACAAAAGTAACATATGAAGCAGTATCCTTTTGGATATTTGTATTTTCACTAACTCCTTAAAACCCTATTAGGAAGACAAGTGATCAAGATATATTAAAGGACTGAATGGCTTCAGAAAGGGGTAGGTTAAGAGCCTTAAAACACATGAAGAGAGTCAACACCAAAGATGGCCAACATACTCTGGAAAGGTATAAAAAGATACTGAGAGCATGAAGCACTGTAAAAATTTAGCTGATGTTTCATAGGGTATTATCTACACTCGTTCCCTGATGCTCTCTCACATCAAAAAGAAGCCTTATGAGCTGGGATATTTAAAATGATGCTTAGAAAAAGGTAATACTGAATGAGGCCAGAGTTTGGTAACATGTATTAGTGACATGGGCTGAGCCTCCTATGTTTTCTCTGTGTTGCTGCTTCCCCTCCCCTCCACAGGAGCTAAAAACTGTAAGCTAACAGTTTGTTCCATAGAGGTCTGAACAGACCCCGAAGTATTTGATTCATGAACATCTAGTCAAAATATGCTTTGTACATAAGGGTCATGGAATTATGTTTGCAATGGCAATTATTTTCTCACCTAAGTGTGATAAAAGCTTTTTTTTTTTTTTACGCCCAGAGAGAGGAGCAGCTTCTGTCTACTGGGGCCAAGCAGGACAATTTTTCTGGGGTCCTTAAGGCTTACTCGGTTCAACAGTCTGCCACTCAACAAAATCATATGCCCAAGTAAAGGACCCATCTCTTTTCCCCTTAAGGCAATGAACCTAGGTCAAGTCCAAGGTTTCTAAAATAGTGAGACAGGAGAGGTACGTCCTTCCTTACACATTTTTCCCCACCTTACAGGTGACCTAGCAAGTAAAAAGGACAAAAGGCAAAAGTGGTGGTCACACTTGTTTCTGCCATTATTACTCACGTTCGGCACATTTATAGGGCAACAAACAGCTTCCACCATTATGGGAACTTTTAGAGGGGCAGCTCTATTTCTTATTTCCTGTGTGTGTGTTTTAATGGGGTATGAAATTCATTGCAAATAGGACAGAGATGAGAATATCTTTAGTACACATCCCTGAAATAAGACAGATAAGGAAAAATACAAAAGTGAAACTGATAAAAAATATGGAACAAATTGGGAAAATAAGGAAATAGGTATGTGGGAAGGAAGAAACACAGCGTTTACATAGAGGTAAATACATTAAAGAAAGCAGACATTACCCGGCCCTTTTCCCACCCCTGTTATCACCAACCTGAAAATCCCAGCCCTTGTTATTAAAAAGATACAGCTACAAGGTAGATACTTTGGTACCTCATCCCTGATAAGTTCAGTATCAAAGATTTTTTGTTTTTATTTTTAAAATAAAGATTAAAGAACTAATCTTTAAAACTACTCTTTCCTCCTGGCTTTTGCCAGTAAACTTTTAATAGTCACTTCACAAAAATTTTGTAGTTTATCCAGTGTACCCTCAATAACTTAAATACATTTTTAAAAAGGAAGATTTTATGGATGCATTTCTATGTATATTTCTCTCATTTTTTTAATCAGCAAATTTGGAAGGAAAAAAGCAAAGTAGTAATAACTAAAATGGTATTCCAGGTTTTTAGGAAAAAAAATTGATTTTATAGGGCTGACTTGAGTGTTTTTGGCATATATCAAATTTGAGGTAAAAATAACCTATCAAAACTAGTAATAAAAATAATTTTCCAGTACTGTAATTACATAAACTCTTAAAATTAGTTGGTTTTTTTCCCCTAAATAACCATTTTAAAAACAGATTACAACGGAAGCATGTTTTTCATATAAATCCCAATACTTCTGACTTTGGTTATGTTAGTCTACAACTTGAGTAGAACAATGTTAGAGAAAGAGAAATGATTTGTATTTTCACATATCTGTCCATCTAGTCATTTGTTTCTCAAAACCATTAGATCAAGTCATTTTGCATTTCTGTTAATCTTAAACTAAACTGCAATATAAATTTTTAATTTTTAAAAAATTAGCCTATGCAGCAGTTGCACTGAGGTGGGAGTGTGTATGAACCAATAAGGAGAAGCAAAAAAGAAGAAGCCCTACATGTAGAAATATAAAGGATGTACAATTAAGAAGAAAAAAATTTAAGACTCATTGTTCAGCAGGAAGGAACTATGCAATTATTTTATCCCCAAAGGGAATGCCAGTTCTTACCAAAATAAATTAAATGAAAGAGTTACTAAGGATTTTTAAACTAAATATGAAGAACATATGTTGAGCCAATAATAGCAAACAGTCCATGCAACTATGTAAGTAATATTGCACTAAAAGGGGAACCCTGCAGGACTCATCCACTTCTTTCATTGACTCAAAGTAACCAGCCATTTCCTATATGCACTGGCAAACCTGGCTTGCTCTACGTTCCGGCAGGTGGACAATACTTGATCAATGAACCTGTGCTCCATTTCTAGGCCTAGGGAGTCTGGAGCTGGGGTCCGCTTCAGGCGTTTGGTTTCCTGGGAATAGCCTTGCTTGCTAGAGTCATTTAGTCCATCCACCTCCATCGCCTGAGACGTGCGGGGGCCTCCTGGGATGAGGTGCAAGTCACTCAAAGTCCCCCCAGGGCTGTCTGTAGGTGACAACTGGGTCATGCTATGAGAAAATCTGCCATTTAAATGATGTTGAAGGTAGAAGACATGCCTCCTATGAAAGAGGAAGGAGGGGAAAAGAGAAAAGAAAATCACATCACAAAGTGAAGCTTTTCAGGAAAAACAAAAAATTAAGTTGATAATTCAAAATATACAGTACTTAGTTTCCTGCCTCTTTCATAACCCAGAGTTATCTTAGAAAAGAGCTAAGATGAAGTCTCTGGGTAAATGGATAAAGCCTTACAACCCCAGCTTACTGGTTTGCTTGTGAAAAAGAATACTACCCCAAAGGTTTTCCAATAAACATTTACTGAAATGACAAAGACTTGGAGCTGTTATTCGTTGGTAACTATATGAAATTAGAAATAGGTCTTAGCTCAATTTCTGCTATAAATTATAAAACCAAATCAAACCAAAAATTAATCTCGATATTCTAAAACACAAGTGATTCAGAGACAAGGGGATTAAACAGTTCCTCCAGAGGCTTAGTCCGTGGCCTCTACCCAATACTTGCTTTAATAAGCACAACAGATCTGCGGCAGTTGGTCTTATTATCTAGAAACCAACTGAGCTTGCCCCTGAATCCATTGCTACAGTCTCATTAAACATCCACATCCAGTTGGAATGTGCTAGGCTCTGGGTAAAGGACACAGTTCCTGTTCTCCCTCTATGGACGGCAGTTTTCCTGCCCTTAGAATCACCTGGAGTTGTTTGTAAAAATGAAGATCCATGTGCCTAATCTCCAAAGATTTGATTCAGTGAGAGGCACATGTACTGTACATGATAAGGTAAACTATACAGGTTCTAAGTTGCTATTTTTCATCATTCCTATCAGCAAGCGTTACCCCTTAAGTGATAATGCTATTCATTTCCCCAGCGTCTTCTGAAGTAGACAGGGAGTATATAACACACCAATTTTACGGAGGATAGAACTTTAGAACAGCTGAGCTGCCTAAGGGCAATGAGGTACCAGTGGAACACTGGCCTGTGCTATATACAGGCCATCTGCATCTAGCTGTCTCTTTTCTCTCCTCAGTCCCAAACTCCAATTAACCTTTATATGAACAAAGAGTTTCTGCTCTGTGCATCTAGCTACCTTTCAAACACATAAAATTTTTTAAGCTCTCCAAACTTTGCTATTAATATGCCTAAATACAAAATAACAATAAACAACCTGCAAGTTAAGATCTATCTTCTCTCTTGAAAATGTGGAATAAAAGTATCTTGCTTTTAAGAGAAAAGGAGAATTCTGTATTTACGAAGTGTCAAAGAGGAGAGACAGTCTTCTATCTTCTGAATACATTTAGCATGGAACAGCAACTGAACAAGTTCCCTCAAACAGCCCACAAGAAAGACTAGACTGGAGACAGGGGAAATGTCTCAATAACTTAAAAGGTATACAGACTTTAAAAATGCCTACTTCCTGCCAAACACAGGCAAGTTTTTTATTTACAAATACAATCCTACATGCCCTGAAGGAGAATCTGTATTTATGAAAGCAGAGAGGCCTCAAACTAAAGGGGGAAAAAAAAAATCCAAGCAAGGTTCACGTACACCTAGAGTCCATTCCAACAAAAAATTTACTTTACTGTCAAATGTACTCAGAACTCAGTGATGAGGTTGCTAACCCCTTTTCCCTCTTTCCTACTAGTACTGTCCTCCTCTTACACATTCCTCTAAAAAAAGCAAAAAATGTCAACTTATTCTCAGGGTCTAATCTATGGTTCTAAACCCTGACTGTGCATCAACATGATCTGTTAGGGATTCTGTTTGTTTTTTAAACAGAGATGGAAGCACCCCATCCCAGATATGCCAAATATCAGAATCTCCAATGAGTAACCCAGAAACATTTATTTCAGAAGTAACACAAGTTATTGTTACACAGTCAAAGTTGAATACCACCATCGTAAGTCATAGGCAAAGATATGAGTGAGGAACCTCATACTGATGATGATATAACACAAACCCCTTCTAGTATCTAACCAACGGGGCAGAAGTCAGACGCAAGACCTTCTGTGGCTCTCATAAAGGGAAGCGTAGTTTCATACAGGAATGGGTTTTCCCTTCTCTTACCTATGACACCATAGAGTTTCATGTCCTGGGTAGGTATCAATGAGATCAGTGGTGAATTCAACTTCTTCTTCTAGAAGATGGGGAAGATTAATCCTTGGTTCTTCTGTTGAAGCTGCTGCTTCTTCACCTTTTGGAAGAACTAGGGCTGGCTCACTCCTCAAAGGGTTTTGCTCCAATATAGAAATGTCTATCACAGTTTGGCTAATCAAAGACTTTATCAAAAACTGGCGGTAGTGAAATCCGCTGTGGTCTGAAACATGCATGGATGCCCAGTGCTTAGTAGAAGATAGTTCATCAAGAAGAATCTTATAGGAGAAAAAAAGGGAAATGAGAAGAGATATTTCCAGATGTTCTTCTTTCTCTACTAACACCCTGGGTTTCTCTTTGGTTCATTCCTTGGTTTTTTTGACAATGTCATTCCTACTAATATTACTGAACTCCTTCTACCTCTCTGTAAAATGAGGGTGAGGTTATTTTAAGGATTAAATGGTATTATTCATATACAATGTCCAGTAAGCACAGTACTGTTACTTAGCGGAAGCTCAATATATGCTAGTTTGCCCATCTCCCTTATAAAGAGATAGATGTTTTTAAAAAATTACAGAATTTAAGGACTATTTTGTCATTCTTTTCCTGGTCCTCGATTAATCACATTCTGATTGGCATGTACAGAGAAAAATCAAATTCTAAAATAATGAATATGAGGGTATTCATTTACAAGTAATGCTGACATAGAAGGAAAAATATAAATCCAGAGGTTACTCTGATATAAACTTCCTTTTACATTTAACAAACATGTACTATAGCTAACATGTTATTTGTTCAACAACAGGCTCAATGTGATTATTCTTCACTATAAGTGCCACGATGGCAAAGATCATTACTGTTTTGTTCACTATTTAATCCTAAGGGCTTAGCCCAATGAATGAGATAACAGGACTTTAAAAGAGCTCATGACTTTCACTTATTCATCTCAAACTCATTTAACATCAATGATAAATGGGTTTCTAAAATAAGTGAAATAAAATCCAGCAGTGAATTACTTAAATCTTTGTGTTATCAAGCCTGCAAACTAAAAAATTTTAAATGGAATGATAAAAAGTAGCATTTATGAAAAAATAAATTATCTGGCAGTGTCTTGGGAGTTATCAAACATATATGGATTTTGATCAGTAAAAGGTCAATCATGGGCTCAGAGGACAAAACTGACCAGAGAAGGCAGGCACAACCAGCAGCCTCGGGATCCCAGTACCCTCTAGGGAAGCCAAGGGATGTCTCTGGGGGAGACAAGGGAGAAAAGGCCACTTGAGGTGAAATACTGGGATCTGAAAGGCAGTAACGGAGAGGGTACAAGCCCCTTAAAAGACAGTGCAGATGCAGCCACTGTGGAAAACAGTATGGCGGTTCCTCAAGAAGTTAAACACAGATTACCATGTGACCCAGCAATTCTACTCCTAGGTATACACTCAAAGGAACTGAAAACAGAGACTCAAACAAATACATGTACATGAATGTGCAGAGAAGTACTAGTCACAACAACAAAAAAAAAGAAGCAGAAGCAACTCAAATATCCATCAATGGATGAACAGATACAATGAAATATTATTCAGC
The DNA here is from genome assembly GCA_030035585.1 of Dugong dugon. Taxonomy (NCBI): domain Eukaryota; kingdom Metazoa; phylum Chordata; class Mammalia; order Sirenia; family Dugongidae; genus Dugong; species Dugong dugon. The sequence continues at coordinate 78,585,852 of CM057471.1, forward strand.
CATAAAGAGGAGTAAGTTCTGATGCATACTACAACACAGATGAACCTTGAGGACATTATGCTAAGTGAAGAAAGCCAGACAAAAAAGGTCAAATATTGTATGATTCCACTTTATATGAAATATCCATAATAGGTAAATCTATAAAGACAGAAAGTAGATTAGTGATTGCTAGGGGGTGGGTGGAGAGAGAAGGGGTAGCAACTGCTTAATGGGTACAGAGTTTCCTTTTGGAACCAGACAAAGGCAGTGGTTATACAACATTGTGAATATACTAAATGACAATGAATTATTTACTTTAAAATGGTTAACTTTATGTTATGTGAATTTTACCTCAATAAATACAATTTTTAAAAGAGGGGGGAAAAAAGCATGTCAAGGGCCTACCACATTCCATCAGATTTTCAGACTAGCTGAGGGAAAAAGACATATACTTGTGAAGTGTGTACAGTATAGACAGCACAATGTCAACTGACTCATTTAACTGCTTTCAAGGGTTCTAGTCAAATGCCTTCTCCTATACCAAGATACCCTCTCCACTTCTCACCAGTCCCTTTGGCTAGAAGAACTCTTTCCCTCTTCTGAACCTCCATACTTCTTGTTAGAGGATTTTTTGTACATCTTTTCATCCTCATTAAACACTACAAGCTCTTTAAGACATTTATTCATCCTTAATGAATGTTTCCATCCCCTTATCCCTACCAGCATCAGATGGGGGCATAAGCATTTTATGAATAAATGAATGAATGAACAATTTAATTAATGAAGTGACTAGTACAAACAGATAGGATGCCTTCCCGCTAGGATGGGCAGGTTACATCAGTGAAATGTTTTAGATTTCTCCTTTAAATTCTTATGAGTTTATTCATAACTACATAAACTTATTGTAGAGGCTATACCTACTGAGTCTCTGAGAAATGGAAAACAAGATCATTTACTTGATATTACAAAGGTGAGCAAAACAGCATCAGATGAACTTCTACCTAGAGGGAGAAAAAAAGCCCATCTTAAGGCCATTACACTGCTGAAGAATTAACCTGCAGAACGTTTAGGCTGTAACACAGCAGTTTTATTTTGTATAGCTTCTAAATACAGACTGAAAAGAGGACTTACATAACATGAAAAACCCTTAGATTATTTTTAATAGATTTTTCTACATATAAAAATTGGAATTTAGTGTTTAATTTTGAGGCAGAAATCGCACATACACGTTTTCAACAAAAGCAACTTAATTTATTTAAAAAAAGTCTGAGCTTTTTAAAGAGAAAAATCTACTGTATTCTTTTTCCTAAGATGTAAAAAATGCATATTAAAACAGAGAAGAAACTTTTAACAGCAATTTCAGGGCATTTTCTTACTAGAATAAAAGGTATATAGATGTAGGCAATGATGTTAAAAAAAAAAAAAAAAAAGACAGCAGTTGCTTTTAAGTAATCTTAAAGCCAATGAATGAAGATGGTAAGGTGCTGAGTGAATGAATGACCTATATATGTTAAATGTTGTTACTCCTTTCCAACTTCCATATAGAAAAGAATGAGTGAATAAACCACAAGAAAACTATAGAAACTGGGCTATGAAACATAGGGATATAGGTTTAAAATGAGACTGCTGAAAACGCACGTTCTTACACACACACACCATGAGTTTTGTAAATTTTTAAAGATAATGTTAGGTTTTTCTTCTGATTATAAAAGTGATACAAAGTGATCATTATGGAAAATTTTAAAAATATAGAACAATATAAAAAAGGCAAAAAAAAAAAAAAAAAAAAAGAAGTGCACCTGCTATGCAGCCCTATCGGCACAGTGGTTAAGAGGTACGGCTGCTAACCAAAAGGTGGGCAGTTTGAATCTGCCAGCTGCTCCTTGGAAACTAGATCTATGGGGCAGTTCTACTCTGCTCTATAGGTCTCTATGAGTCAGAACCAACCCTCAGCATCTAACAACAACAAATCCTACAGGCCTGAGAAAACTACTCTTAACATTCTGGCACATGACCCGTCTGTCAGCTTCATTCTATGCACGAAGTTTAATTTTAACACAAATTTGGAATACTCTTTTACACTGATTTTATTCCATTTAAATTATAAACATATTCCCGTGTCATTATTACTGTGTAACAGTTTTAACTTTTGCATAGTATTTCATTCTAAAGATTACACCGCAATTTAGCCATTTCCCTATCTTGTTTCTACTCTTGTAAAAGTAACACTCCTATGAAAGTCCTTATATACCAATATACGTGCATATCTTGTTTAGGAGAAATTTCCAGAAATATACTTACTGCGACAAAGAGAAAAACTTTGTGAGGCTCCTGATATATGCTGTCAAAGTGTCCTCTAGGAAGGCGGTATAATTTATATTCCTACTAGAAATACATGTTAATGCCGGTTTTATAAGTTCCTTGTCAATCTTCATAAATTAATAAGTGAAAAATCATATTTCATTTTAATTTATATTTCCTTATCAATAAGGCTAAACATTTCTCATGTTTTGCCTTTAGTGAACTGCCTGTTGTGTCTACCTTCTTCTTTTACGAATTGCTTAATCTACTACTTGTGATATTCATTATTTTTCTTATGCATCTGTAAACAATCTTTATACATTAAAGATATATTAGGCCTCTGTTTGCCACATATGTTATATTTTCCTCAATATTACCATTGCAATTGATTTTTAAATTCCATTTCTTAGTAAATTTTTTTAAATTCCATTTGGAGTTTTTTAAATTGCATTCTAAAATGTCAATATATTTTACCAAAATAACAAATGGAACAAAGAATTCTTTCTCTGATTATGTGAAATGCTGTATTTCTCATCAACACATTTGTATAGATTATGTAGTAGCATATGTTCCTGGGCTTTGTATTCTCTTCCATTCTTCTTTTTTTAAACTAGTACCAGTTTTAATCACTCAATCTTTGTAAACATTTAAATATTTAGCAGTATACACTGTCCTTTTCTTTTTTCTTTCAAAAATTTCTCAGCTAGGTGATAGGGAACCCAAGGTTGAGAAGGGACAGTGTTGGCATGTCATGGGGTTGTTAACCATTGTCACAGGGCAATACGTGTACTCATTGTTTAATGAGAAACTATTTGTTCTGCAAACCTTCATCTAAGGTTAAAAAAAAAAAAAAAAAAAAATTATCTACGTGAGATGAAATTGACAACAGCAACTCAAAAGGTTTGATGGGAAGCCTAGGGGGCAGTGAGTTGAAGATAATGATGATGGAATAATTTGGAAAAGGACTGTGTGAATAACAGCACAACTGGAAGAATGTAATCGATGTCACTGAACTGTACATACAGAAACTTTTGAAATGGTGTAACTTTGGCTAAGTATATTTTCACCAAAAATAAAAAATGTCCTTCAAGGTCGAGAAGGGGAAGTGTTGACATGTCGTGGGGTTGTTAACCAATGCCATAAAACAATATGTGTACTGATTGTTTAAGGAGAAATTATTTGTTCTGTAAACCTTCATCTAAAGTACAATAAAAAAAAAGAGAGACAAAAAAAAACTTCTCGGCTCTTCTTCAAACTTCTTTCAAATGAACTTTAGAATTAATTTCTGAAGTTGAAAATAAATCCAAGTAGCATTTTCACAGAAACTTAACTGAATTTATAAATTATTTTGTTAGCAACTGGTAAGTTTACAACAGGTCTTATTTTTCCATTCAGGAACATGGTCTGTCTCTTCACTTATTTATTTTAGTGTCCCTCTGTAAAAATTTTTAGTTTTCTTCATACAGATTGTTCATATTTCTTCCTAAAGAAATTCTTAGGTGTTTTACATTTTTCCTTGCTTTTACGAAAGGGCAGATTGGATTTTTTTAATTTCTTAATGTATAAAATTGTCTACAAATATAGAACTATTTCCACAAATCCTTTCACCAACAAAAGTTGCTTTAAATTCAGAGTTCAATAAAATTTTCCACTGAAATGATACATCAATCACGTGAATATCTTCAATTAAAAAAAATTAAACATGTATTTGCGAATTGCACTATTTTTCGTGGCCAATACATACTTAACTTCCAGCCTCTACCCCTAGATCTAGGACTAAAATATTTTTTAAAGATGATGTTACTAATCCCTGCTCAAGTACAAGGGTGCTCTGAGTTATGTCTTCTCCCGAGTAGTCACAGGTATGCAGTGGGCCATATACACATTCTAGCCCAGCACTTAGCAGGAGAGCACTGCCTGTGGCCATGGAATGAAGCAGAAATGACTGTCCTGATTCGGGATCAGACCCCAAAATTGCTCTACTGGTACCTTGCTGTAATTCCTTTGAACTAACTGGATATCCGAAAGAGACAAAATGCTCAAAATTTTGCTCTGTGACATGTCATCAAGTTTCTAACTGCTGGAGGTGAAGGGCACGCAACACTAATGTCAAAGTAAGTATACCTCAGACTTAAGGCTGCATGTTTTCCAGTTTCCCATGTAGAAAGTGAGTCCCTACAGAGACTATGTCTGTTATTAGACTACTGCTCAGGGCAATTATGTTCGAAGTCACACAATCAGTGGTATAGTAAGATCAAGGAACCACACTTCAGTCTCACTATCTAGCTTTCATTTCATTAAACCAAGTGTTTAAGAGACAGAGGAGTAGAGGAAGAACTGACTACGGGATCCAAAAATAAAAGGGTAGGGATCATCAATGTTAACAGTGAAAGTACTCATTGGCCTACAAACTGTCTACTGTATTAATTTTACCAACCATCTCTGGTAACTGGAGCAAGGAATACAGAGAAATATTTTTCCTCTGAGATTCATTAATAGCATCAACCTAGCCCAAGAAAGTGGGGAATATCTGTTGGTAATAGCTTTTACCATATGAAATTAGGGACTCCCAAACTCTTGTGATGACAACTAACGTAAGTCTTAGAAACATTCTGAAAGGTTTTTGATTAAATAAACCAGATATTTTAAGATCCAAACAGCCTAGAGATAACAACTATTGACCTTGCCCGCAATGGGAACTTAGCTCTTTTTTACTTCTGCAAATTGTAACCGTGTAGATAACCTAATGTCCAGACACCTATTAATTCCTCTAAGTATACATGCCTGCCCAAATTTTAAGTCCTTTGTCTGAATTAAAATGAGTCTGACAAAATTAAAAATGGAACTAGGTTTTAATTTGGCAAGAACTATGATTAATTTTGGAGACAAATCTAACTACTAAATTAAAAGAGAACAAGATCACTAAGAAAAGGGGTTAGAAAACTGAGCCAGGGCTAAGCTAATACTTTGTTTGGCTTTATAGGTATGTCTGAAAAGAGGTTTGGCAATCACTCATCCAACCTAAATTGGATTATCAGGAATTCTACTCAAAAGAAAATGTAGTAACATATACATAATACAATAACCTGTAATTACTAACATAGTACTTTCAAAATCATATTTATGTTCATAACATTATTCGTGTTGAGTGATTATTTTACACACATAGCATAAACAGTATTTCTAAACTGAATTCATCTCCCTAATTAGAAAGTAAAGCTCCTCAAAAGCAGGAATATGTCTTTTTTTTTTTTTTTAATCTCCACTGCTAGCAGTGCTTAACCCACAGTCAATGTTCTGTAAATGACTGCTGAACCAACAGAGAAATATCAACCATTTATCTTTATGAGATACTTCTTGATACCGTGTTAGATAGTGACTGCTGCTAAAGGGGGAGAATAAAGTAGGGAAGGGGGATGTCAGTGTATGTGTGCCAGGGGCAGGGGAGGAGGGTCAAGCTAAGGAGAATTAAGAATTTTAGATATTTTTTCTTCAGTCTCCAGATAATACTTGTCTCTCAAACCATGCAGAATGCTTGCAAGAATTTTAGAAGTGAAGGATAAATGCCGACATCTAAGTGAGAAGCCTACGTACAATAAAAAAAAAAAGCCCCTAGGAATAGGAAACCCAAGGGGCTTTTCTTCTTATTGTATATAGGCTTCTCACGTAAGCTTTTCAAGAACAGTCCCTACTAGTAAGAGGACTGACATTTATGCTCCAATTAATTCTGTAACAGGCATGTATCCACACTGGCAAACTACAGAACAACCTGCAGAGCAGATTCTAAGAGAGTAGTTGAAGATCATCTGAAAAGTTTCTTTTCCCATGTTATCCTAGTGCTTCCTAAAAAAAAATAACAGTTTTACCGACGCATATACCATAAAATTCACTTAAAGTGTTCAATTCGGTGGTTTTTAGGATATTCACAGAGTTGTGCAGCTATCACCACTATCTAATTTCAGAACATTTTCATCACCCCAAAAAGAAACCCCATACCTGTTAGAAGTCACTCCCCTTTCCTCTCAGCCCCTGGTAATCACTAACTCACTTTCTCTATGAATTTGCCTATTATGGATATTTCATATAAATAGAATCATACAATTTCTGTGTCTGGCTTCTTCCACTCAGCATGTTTTCAAGATTCATCCCTGCTTTTGCATGTCATCAGTACTTTATTCTTTCTTACGGCTGAATAATATTGCATTACATGTATGTACCACATTGTGTTCATTCATTCACCCACTGATAAGGCATGTAGGTTGTTTCTACCTTTAGGCTATGATGAATAGCACTGCTATGAACACTGGTAAGCAAGTATCTGTTAGAATCTCTGTTTTCAATTCTTTTGGGTATACACCAAGAAGTGGAATTGCTGGGTCTATAGTAATTCTATATTTAAGTTTTTGAGAAACCACCAAACAGTTTTTCACAGTGGCTCAACCACTGTACACTGGACAACACCAGCAATTGACAAGGGTTCTAATTTGTCCACATCCTAGTCAACACTTGTTATTCTCTATCTTTTTTTATGGTAGCTATCCTAGTTGGGTAGAATCCCTGGTGGTGTAGTGGTTAAGAGCTACAGCTGCTAACCAAAAGGTCAGCAGTTTGAATCCACCAGGCGCTCCTTGGAAACTCTATGGGGCAGTTCTACTATGTCCTATAGGGTGGCTATGAGTCGGAATAGACTCGATGGCAACAGGTTTGGCTTTGGTTTTATCCTAGTTGGTGTGAAGTGGTACCTCATTGTGGTTTTGATTTACATTTCCCTAATGTCTAATAATGCTGAGCATATTTTCATGTGCTTATTGGCTTTTTTTATTTTTTATTTCTGGAGAAATGACCCTATGTGCTTTTTCAGGGGACACACCATATCAGCTATTAATTGGCTAGTAGTAATAAACTCTGCTTGACTGTCAGTCTTTCCTCTCATCCTACCTTGGATGCTCTATGGGGCAGTTCTACTCTGTCCTGTAGGGTTGCTATGAGTCAGAATCAACCATGGCAACCATGGTTTGGTTTTTTTTTTATTTTTTATTAGACAATTGGCACTTTCGTGATTACTTCCTCTGACAGAAGCAGCATAGTAGGACACGATCTCCTAGCTGGGCCTGATGGCTTATAATAACAGAAAGGGGATTGTGCAAATTCAGCACTGTTCACCGAGAATACTGAGGGAGTGAAAGATGACAACTCACCCCAGTGGTACACATAGGAAGAATGCCAAGTCCCCCTAAGGATGGGGCAAAGGGACAGTATGCAAAAGCCTGGGAGTGGACCTAGGCAGCTAGACCAACACACCACTAATGAGCTGTCCTCTTTAACGTCACATAGCGTCAAGTCACCAAGAATTTCACCTTGCTGCTAGTCTTGGCCTCTCATTCCTGATTCTATGAGAATGCCATTTGAAAAGGTCCATATCCTGGCAGGAAAGTTTCCAAAGCTCTCAGCTCACCCAGACTCTGCCTTCTTCTTTATCCGCAACCCTCCATGTGCTCATCCCACCCACACTACCAAGTTGTAGAGCTGAAATGACGTGCTCCCTCTAAAGCATCCTCTGTCATCCACAACCCACCAAATAACCTGTGCTTGCTCTTAGAGACTCAAGCTACGCACTGTCATCTCCCTCTGGCAGCTGTTTCTAACCAGTCCAGCCTGGATGAAGAGCCATTTCTCTGTGCTCTGTACCCTGTGCTCCCATCCGGTTGTGCAAGTGCCACGCTGCTTTGTAATTAGTGCGTCCTTCCTTGACTAGAGTTTGCATTTGTCAACAGCAAGCTCTTTGTTTTTACAATGCCACACCCAGTGGACAGGGCAGTGCCTGGGAATGATAGGGTTTCATTACTTTTTTTATGAATAAATTGCACAAAGTTGACTAAGCAAACTTGTAGCCAGTTTTACCTAAACTTTCTATCTATGGGGAGCAGGGAGAGGAACTAAAATTTGGTGAGTCCTATTAGATGTCCAGTACTTTATACACATCACCCGTTGCCATCGGGTCAATTCCAACTGATAGCGACCCTACAGGACAGAGGAGAACTGCCCTACAGGGTTTCCAAGGAGCGGCTGGTGGATTCGAACTGCCGACCTTTTGGTTAGCAGCCAAGCTCTTAACTCAAGTAATTCTCACAACAATCCACTAAGGCAGGTGGCAGAGCTCCCATTTTGTAGATGAAAGCATTAAGGCCTTACTTTCCACATATAACTAGTAGAGTCAGAGTCTAAACTCAGGTCCGTGTGATTCTAAGCCTTTGACCTTTCCATTCCACTAAGTGGCTTCCCCTCCTGGAACTCAGGGCCATATAAACTGGTTACTCTTACAGAATTGTTAGCTTAAAATCCCCCATAAATTAAAAACTCTATTTGTCCTGGAGGAATTTCTGGAGAGGAAACAAAGAGGGAAGGAGGAATCTGGGAAAAGAGATGTAGGAAGAAGAAGGTGATGAGCAAAAATCGGAGAATGTTTCCCCATTAATCTGAAAGCGCCACTTGGTAGCTGGGGTCTTAAAAGCTTGCAAGTGGCCATCTAAGATGCATCAGTTGGTCCCAACTACCTGGAGTAAAGGATAATAAAGGACACCAAAGACACAAGGAAAGTATTAGTCCAAGAGACAGAAAAGGCCACATAAACCAGAGACTTCATTAACCTGAGACCAGAAGAACTAGATGGTGCCCAGCTACCACCAATGACCACCCAGATAGGGAACACAACACAGTCCCGGATGGAGCAGGACAAAAGTAGGGTATAGAGCTCAAATTCGAGTTAAGAAGACCAGACTTAATGGTCTGAATGAGACTGGAGGAACCCCAGAAGGCATGGCCCCCAGATTCTCTATCAGCTCAGAACTAAAACAATTTCTGAGGCCAACTCTTCAGACAGGGATTGGACTGGCCTGTGGGACATAAAGTGATACCCGGGAGGAGAGTGCCTCTTAGCTCAATGGGGAGCTTCTGTCTGGAGGTGAGATGGGAAGGCAGAGAGGGCTAGGAGCTGGTTGAATGGACATGGGGAATCAGGGGTTGAAAGGAGGAGTGCGCAGTCCCAGTATGGGGAGAGCAATTAGGGTCACATAACAATGTATGTATAAATTTTTGTATGGGAGACTAACTTGAAATGTAAACTTCATTTAAACTACAATGATTAAAAAAAAAAAAATCTGAAAGCGCCACCTGGGATATTTTGACCTCTAACTTGACCTCTTTTGGTTGTCCCAAGCCTAGGAAACTTCCTGAATGAGTACCCTAGATTCTCACAGCACTGTGGTACCATAAGAAGAAAAAAAATAGAAAAGCTGTAGTACATAGGAAGGTGAACAAGAACACCTGGTTCTCATTATGATGAATAATAAGCAGCGCAACTGTGGCTAAGTCTAAGCCATTAAAATTCTCTTTAGACCCCCATCTCCTCATTTCTAAACTGAAGGGACTAGCTGTGACAGTTTCTGAACCAGCTTTGCATTCTAACAACCACTGCGAGCCTGTGAAAAATACTGTGATCCCATCCTCATTTCAAATTAGTAGGTCGGGGGTGGGACTTAGCAATCACCGGTAATTCATAGGCTCAGCCAAGTTTGGGAACACCTGGGCGAGATCTTCTGGTGCCCTGGGGAGGAGACTGTGAAAAGACAGTCAGCTGATTTCAGCACATTAAGTCACATAACTAAAGACCACTAAGAAATAGCAATTTTAATTCTATAACGCTTAATAATCCCTTCCTGCTTCAGGGCAAAGTGAATTAAATTCAGTCTTTCTTGATTGGTTAAACCTGCCTTTGTTCTACCAATGTTCTGCATTAAGAGTGCCAAAAGCTGAACTGGCAAGGAATGCAAACTTTTCTTTTTAATTGCCAGGGTTTCTCTGGAGGTATCGGCTGTCACAATCCTCTGGTTTCCTCTATTAGCTCCTCTGAGGATGAACTACCACCAGAAGATTTAAAGTGCAGGCAGCAGTCAGCCCAGGGAGACTGAATAACAACCCTACCTTGACGTCTAACTTGGCCAGGTGTTGTAAAACCCAGATCCGATGGGACCAGGCATTATAGTTGCTTGGGTATCTCCCCGCAGCTTCACCACAGACCTCCATCTCTTCTTGTATTAGTCGCTGTGTTCTTTCTGCAGGAATTGTTCCCAAGTTTCCTTTGGTCACAAAGGATGGCAAGGAGGTTTCCTGAATTAGCTGTTGCAGCACCCATCGCCTGGTTAGGTGGCATCGGGGAAAGAGAACGAGGATAGGATATGAGCCACAGAGGAAAACAACCAGTTTTCTTTGATCTTAATTTTATCTCCATTCACAGACAATGCAAAGTAATACCTGTTTATAAACCCGGGCTTTTTTGTTTCTTCCCCTTTAAGGGGAGTGGGGAGAAGGAGAATTAGGGGCTTTTGTTTATTTGTTCTCAAAGGCATAATTAAAGTCAGCAGCATGAATAAGGGACAAAAAAGTGACAAACAGGAAAGAAAAATCTTCCTAAAACTTTAAAACTTGTCAAAAAAAAGAATGCCGTCAATTCCAAAATGATATCTCCAAGTTTGGCCAGGGCGAGAGTAATTAATGTCTGGTGAATACTAGGAGTCATGGTTGACATCTTTAATTATGTGTGCGTGCCTCACCTTATCTCTACCTCCTCTATCAGAAGTGTATTTGTCTGTCTGCAAACAAGAAACTGCATTAGGACAGCTTTCATTAAGCAAAATTTCTATACTATTGCATAGAATCTGGAAGGAAACAAATACAATATAATTAATTACACCATCAAGGAGGTTTCAGAATGTCTTTTTCCACAGATTTCTCCCTTGTCTATTTAAGATTTGTATTAGCATACGTTTAAATCAAAAGTACGAAGAAAATGTTTCTAACTACTTAGGTCTTCAATTTTTACAAATATTTTCTCACATGAAAGCATTTTTTTAGACTAAAGATTTCCAAAGGCACACAGGAACTTGAATAAGAAAACTATTTTGTCATTTTTGAATAATGGAATTTATACTTAATAATAAAAGCTTGTTTTATAAAAAATTTAACAATAAATGGATGAATGCATATTTAACAGTTCTCACTCCCCCAGCACCCTTTTCCAAATCCCCCACACATACAGTCATATACCTCTCTGAGGTCCACTATCTCAATTTCTAGTAAGGAAGAAAACACAACTATGCGGTTTGAAAGGAGCTGATTTGTCACGCTAGCTAGCCAAAGGCAAGATGATGACTAAGCTATACCTTGAACTAAAATAAGATCCTAAAACTGCCCAGGATTTGAGAAAAGTTAGTGTGGCTTGTAAACTGAGAACAACTGTCTTCAGAGTACTTCCCCAGTGTCATAGATTGAATTATGTCTCCCCAAAAATCTGTGTATCCATTTGGCTGGACCATGATTCCTGGTATTGTATGATCTTCGTATATGTTGTAAATCCTGCCTCTATGGTGTTAATGAGGGAGGATCGGTGGCAGTTGTGTTAGTAAGGCAGGACTAAATCTACCAGATTGGATTGTGTCCTGAGGCAATCTCTTGAGATATAAAAGAGAGAAGTAAGCAGAGTGACAAGGGGATCTCATACCATCAAGAAAGCAGTGCTGGGAGAAGAGTATGTCCTTGGGACCAGGGTCCCTGTGCTGAGAAGCTCCTAGTTTGGGGGAACATTGATGAGAAGGCCAACGAAGAAAGCATTCCTCTGGAGCTGACACCCTGAATTTGGACTTTTAGTCTATTTTACTGTAAGGGAATAAACTTCTCTTTGTTAAAGCCATCCACTTGTGGTATTTCTGTTGTAGCAGCACTAGATGACTAAGACACCCAGTGACCACCACCAGCAAGGCCACACTGTCCCATTTTAGTCAAATGAAAGTAGCTACCTGAGGTTCGAGAGGAAGATGCTTCCAGATAACCAGACTCTGAATGAGTCCTTATATGCGTTCTGACCCTCTGCCTCAGGCCTTTAACCTAAAAAACGTTCTTTTCATTTATGGTCTGAGCAACTTTAGCTCAGCCCACACACTAATCACCTAAGCTGCCCCTGTCTTCCTCTGTAAGTTAATGTTAGGAACCACCACCACCATCTTTACCAGGAACACACTCTAATATATTTTAAAACCCAAGTTGCTCATTATAGTTGAATCTCTAAATGCAACCTCCACGACTACTTCAGATAGTTAATAATAACTGCTAACATTTATTCAGTATTTAATACGTGCCAGGCACTGTGGCAGTTTTTGCATGCATCATTTTGTGTAAACTCCACCATTAACTATGAGATAGGTGTTATTATTATCCCCATTTTACACGTGAGGAAATTGAGGCTTGGAGAAGTTAAGTAATTTCCCAAGATCACACAGGTAGCAAGTTAAGGGCACACAGATTTAAACACAGGTAACTGATATCAGGATTCATGCTCTGAATCACTAAGCAACCCTGCCTCAGATTCCAATGTTTATTTCTACAGCCATTCTCAATTCGAAGAACACTATGACATAAATTAGACACACCTGTGAATCCATGTTTCTGGACTTTTTGGAAACTTGGTTAAGGCCAGTTTTCCCAGATGTAAGTCCTTAATTGGATTTAAAGTGCCAGAGAGGATCAGCTCTTTCCTGTAAAAGAAAAATAAAAAGAACCATTACTCGACCCTTTTATTCAAACATCGTAAATGACTACTAATGTAAACTCATTGTGAAATGAATTTCCAAGAATTAAAAATAAATTTAAAAAACCCAAAGTCCAAATCACTATGGTATATAATAACACTCTCATAAATGTCACACACCGTAATCAAGAGTGTAGTCTCATAATCTTGAAATAATAAATAAGCAGAAACAGAAGTTCTTAAATCAACAGTGAAACTTTAACTAGTTGGGAGAGAATAAAGGGGTTTTCTGGCCTGTCTCACTTCCAAAAATTACATGAACTGACATTACTATGTGTAAGACAGCTCCCACACCAGTCAAACATTGCTCTAGCTTCCTAAATAGGGCTTGGATATGATCTGGATCATCACAAAAAATATACATATACCAACACACTGTATGAATGAGATATAAGGAAAACAGCATTCACTGAATCACCACCCTAACAAAATTACTTTTTCTTTTGGAATTTTCCCTTCTACCTTTTGCCCATATGCACATATTTTTAACATACAATTTTATAGCTTGCTCTTATTATCTTAAGAACTTCCCATGGTTTTATATAAATCTTTGTAATAAACATTTTAAAAGACAAGTTTTCATTCAGTGGCTATACTGTAATTTAATGACCTTTTCCCCTACTGCTAGACATTTAGGTTGCTTCCAAGTTTCTGCTATTCTAAAAGAACTCGGGGGGGGGGGGGGGAGCTTCATGCTTACGACTTCTTTCTTTTGCACTATTACTTAAACGATAAATTTCCAAAAGAGGTATTACCAGGTGAAATACCTGCATGGTCCTGATATACTAAGCCATTCCTTTTTTGAAATATAAGCAGCAGAAGTAATACGTCAACAGCAACGTTGAGGGTTTTTACTGTTGTTGCTGTTTTTAAAACTGTTCAAACCCAGCCAAAGCTTAAGTGCAATTAAGAACATCATGCAAGATCTCTCCATAAATTTCTCAAGTAAATACAATTTAGGTTTAAATTTAATTTCTCAGGTAACTTTTTTATAATAAGCTCTGATATTATGATTACACTCCTAATTAATTTCAATGTATTTTTTAAAAATAATAAAACTAAATAATTTACTAGTATTTTATTAATCTTAAGATATCCTTCCTGTGGTAAGGATGCTGACTCAGTTATTTTAGAGACGTTCAGGGCTAACAAAACCAGAGTTCAGCTCTTGTAGCTTACGTATTTAAATGGCTTTAGTTTCTAAATACTGCAGTACATTTTGTTTCCAACAACAATGTACTATCTTTAAATTTTTACTTGATGAGGAAAATAACTTATTTTTTAATTAAGATACTAAATAGTGATACACTTCCATTTCATAATCATTTTTAGCTCACTAACTTCATTCTAGAAAATAATTTGAGGTGATATGCACAAGGTTTATGGCAGCTTTAATGAAAGGATTTATGGACTATTTTCCTTTCAATGCACAAGAAACCTCTTTGTCAGTAACATTTTGTTCATACAATAAGTCGGCATATGTATGAGGTAAAAAGGAAGCAAAGATTGCTCTATGTAATTTTAACTACTTTGTAGAGCAATGTTATCAAAGTGGGGTCCCTGACCAGCAGTATCGGCATCACCTGGAACTTGCAGAAACTCAGATTCTTGGGCTCACCCCAGAGGGACTGAATCAGAAACTATGGGGTGGGGCCCAGCCATCTGTGTTTTAACAAGCCCTGTAGGTGATGCATATTACAGTTAAAAACAACTGCTGTACATAATTTATTGAATTAAGCTTAATTATTCATTTGCTAAACTTAAGACACCTTCTTATTTACAAGTGTCTACCACTATCTCCATATACAAGGGGAGATAATAAACATTTTCTTCAGAAAAGAGGAAGTCACCTTATAACTGAGTCTTTACAAAGTTTCTTAATTTATGGAGTGCTCTCTAAATTTCTTTATTTGAACAACAAAGTAGTATTTGGGGAAAAACATCTTGGCCTGAAACAATCTCTGTCAATAGTATATACAGAATACTTATCACTGGATAGAATCATAAAAAGGAAGCAAAATTTTAGTATCAATTTTAAAAAATTTCTAGGGCAGGACTGAAGGTTTGTAGGTGTTGGATATTTGTAAACAAGTCTTTTAAAGATACTTTAATAAGAAAATAACCGGTTAAGTTATGGCAATCACATAACCTACAGATAAAAAATCAATTGCTCTAATGTATTCAAACAGGAATCTGTGCCTTGAGGTTAAGTTTCCAGTCGAAGATTCAAAAAGTGCTGTATATCAAATAACTTAGATATAAGTAAATATGATGTGGTGCTCTGGTACACTGTGTTAGATAACTCAAAAAATGCCTTATGATGACAAAGCCACTGATGTCAACGTTTTGTTGCGGAATCTGAGTAAAATTTTTTCTTGAAATGTTTGACAGTGAGGAAATGAGGAGTTTATAAATTATTTCACGTTATTTTAAATATATGTTAGTAAACTGAAAAACAAATATTAGAGAAGACATTTACTTATTTTATACATCTCAACATTTATATACTGAAATGGCCTAAAAAAATTTTTCTTTTTGGAAAAATGGGATATTGCCTTATATTTGAGGTGCTTATTTTCAGGCATACATGCTTCTCTATTCATGTTAAAAGCCTTAATTAAGTGGTACACTGCTAACAAAGGAAGAATGAATGAATCAAGGGTCATCAAATAAATGTGGGGAAAACTAAGAAAGAAAGAAAATGGCATTTGTATTGTTTTGGGATTAGAGAGCAGGGTTGGCAAGGAATGGCTGCCGCTGAGTCAACTTTGACTCATGGCAACCCTGTGTGTGTCAGAGTAGAACTGTGCTACACATGATTTTTTGGAAGCAGATCACCAGGTCTTTCTTCCGAGATACCTCTGGGTAGGCTCAACTCCAATCTTTCTGTTAGCAGCTGAGCAAATTAACCATTTGCACCACCCAGGGCTTCTGGGTATAATCCAATACTATGCTATTTATTTTGTTGCTCGATTATTGGCCATTGGAAACTCTTCCAGTTGGCTTCTGTGGCCTTTTGACATCGCCCCATCATACTGTTTTTAAACACTTCCTTATGCGCTGGATCTACAAGATGCTCCAGACTCATCTCATATATTTCCTGCCCCAGTCCTACAATCATCCATTTCTCCAAGGAGCCTGGTTCTTTTAATTAGAGAATGGTATTAAAAACCAAGATCTAGGTTCTGGGAGTCAATCATTTTTGACCTACAAAAACAATTTTATATGGTTCAACCTAACATTATCTCAATTTTACAGATGAGGAAACTTAGGTTTGGAGCAGTTAAGTAACTTGCTCAAGGTCTCTTGGCTCAAAGTTAAATCTGCATAAAATATGGTTACCAATTTAAATCAAAGGCTATCAGAAGACTGGCTAAAAAACATATTCTTATGTTTTTCTCCAAGATAGCAACCCCCCAAATTGAACTACGGATGAATTATGCCCCTGACCGTATTCCAGAGTTACTGCAGATGAAATTCATCAACAATTAAACGTAAGTTTTGAATATTTGATTTGCAGCAGACTTACAGGACTAGATCACTTAACTTCCAAATTTGGTTTTATTTTCCTCAAAATGTATCTATGATTCTATGTATCAATCAATCTTACCAATACAAATAAAAATTTACTAGAACATATACCCACAATGGATTTTTTAAAAACTAGAATTTCCTTTTTACTCATCTAGTATAAAATTTTACTAATCATCTTACAGGAATAATTTTCAAGGTTAACTGCTATTAACATAATTTAAGATTTATGAAGCAATTCCTCTTTACAAGAAGACCAAAACACACATAATCAAAAACAAAAACAAAAACCCAGTTTCAAAAGAATCATGAAAAACCTCCTAGTCCAAATCTTTTCTTTCACTGATCAGGAAACAAACTCTGAGAAGCTAAAAGTTTGCCTGAAGTTAACTGCTAGTTAACTGATACCTTAAGACACCTACACTGAGCTTCCCTTATAGAATATCCAATAAATAAATATATATGTATACATTATGCTACTAAGAGTCTTTTCTTCACTGAAGAATTTCCAATTCCACTCTAATAATGAGGAATGTGTTAAGGTGAATAAAAATGGTACTCATACTTCCCTATTATCTTCATTTCTTTTTCACTGAGTTTGTTTTTATTATGTTCAATGCCCAGTCTACACATTGACTATTTATTATGTGCCAAGCACTACAGTGTCAGATGCTGGGGATACAAGAGGGAGTGTGTGTGTGGGGGGGTGGGGGTGGGGGGTGGGCGGGTACATGGTCCCTACCCTTTAGAA
The DNA here is from genome assembly GCA_030035585.1 of Dugong dugon. NCBI lineage: Eukaryota > Metazoa > Chordata > Mammalia > Sirenia > Dugongidae > Dugong > Dugong dugon. Next base: position 78,603,053 of record CM057471.1, read on the forward strand.
AGCTCTCAGTTGTTTTTACAGTACATTCCTTGTACTACAAACTTGTTGATTATTTTTCCTCATCTCCCCAGACTCCAGAACAGTGCTGTCTAAGGGAGACATAATGCAAGTCAAAAATGTGACTCATATATGTAAATTTTAAATTTTTTAGCAGCAACATGAAAAACAAGTATACATATACTTAATTCAATATATCTAAAATATTGTAATTTCAGTAGGTAATAAATATAAACAATTATTAATGAGATATTTTTGCTTTTTTAAATTTTTTTGGCACTTAGTCTTCAAAATCTAATGTGTAGTTTACACTTACAGCACATCTCAGTTGGGACTACTCCCTAGTGCTCAACAGCCATATGTGGCTCATGGCTTCTGTACTGGGTAGCACAACTCTAGAAACTGGAGTGCCCCAGTGCTCCATCTTTGGACTGGTTCTCTTCTCTATCTAACACCCACTTCTTTGGGGATCTCAAGCAGTCTCAAGGCTTTAAATACCACCTACATGCTAATGATTCCCAAATTTATGTATCTGGCCCAGACCTCTTCCCTGAACTTCAGATTCCTATACAACTACTTGGACACAAACCTAACATGTTCCAAACTAAACTTCTGACCTCCAACCAGGACCCCTCTAACCGCCTAAATCTGTTCCTCTTTTAGACATCCCCATTTCAGTAAACAGCAACACCATCCTTCTAGTAGCTCAAGCCAAAAACCAGTGTCAAGTTTGACTCTCCTCTTTCTCTTATATTCATATTCAGAACCTTACTACTTCTCCCCACTTCCACTGCTGAACTCTAAGTCATCAGCATCTCTCACCTCAATTATTGAAGCTACCTCCTAACTTCCTAACCACTCCCTGCTTCCCTACAGTTTATTCTCCATAGAGGAGCCAGAGCTTTTATTTAAAACCTAAGTAAGATACTGTCCCTCCTCAGCTAAGGGACCAGCTTGAAAACATTTAACAACTTTCTATAACAACCAGAGTAAAAGTCAAAGTTCCTACAATGGCCTGTAAAGATGAGATGTAGCCCATTACTCTCTGACCTCATCTCCTAGGACTCTCTCCCTTTTCACACTCCTCCAGTTACACTGACTTCCTTGCTATCCCCAAAGACCCAGGGACACTTCAGGATGCTCTCGACTGAGGGCTTTTCCATTTACTGTTCCCTCTACCTGGAATGCTCTTAGCCCAGAATCGACAGGGATTGATCCTGCTGATCTTTGCTCAAATGTCCCCCATCTAAAACCGTAAATACCACTTTTCCCATCCTCTTTCTGGCCTTCCCTATTTCCCTTCCCCACTTTTTCTCCATAGGATTTAGTACCACTTGATCTACCATATATTTTACTTGTGGCCTTACTGTCTTTCTTCATGCAAGTTCCAAAGGAACACAGGGATTTTTGTTTGTTTTGTTCATGGCTATACTCCCAGTGCCTAGAACCTAGCATATAGTAATGAATAAATATTTGAATGAATGAATGAACAAATGCTGCCAAGTATTGTATAGACTAAAGAAATAACACATAAAGTTGCAGTATGGTCTCTGGCATATAGTAGACACTAATAAACATTAGTCTATTCCCTAGTAATTGTGGTGCTTTCCACAAGAGAATAGGAATTCTAAAATTAAGTAAAATTTTAAAGCCTTACATCTCATTTTATATTTATCTTACTTTTTACTCTAAATATCTGATCATTAATTATTCAAAGAAGGCCATTTTAAAGACATTAATAGAGTTTATCTAAGATTTTTAAATCAGTGACAAATATAAAATTCAGCAGGTATTATTAAAAACTAACTCAAAATGTAACCTTGCTTAAATTACAAAAAAAATTAGATAAAATATGTCATCTTTAAAGATAAAGAGCTATAATTTACGGTTCTTTCCTATAGGGAAATTTTAAAATTCATTTAGAATGTTCAACAAGACTTCACTTTCATTTATTTGTAATGTATATTCAGTTTTACTCCAAGAAAATTTGTTAGTCTAAGGAACCACCAATTTGTTTAAACCTATACTATCATATTATTTAGCTGAAAACACTTCAACTAAAAAAAATGAACCTGGTATGAACTTTAATATCTCTATAAAGTATTTTGTGTATAAAAGCTACAAAAAATCAGAATCAAAGAACTTCAGAAATTAATAAAGTGTGATCCCACTCCAAAACATTGAGTCTCAGAGACTTCAAGTGCTATGTCCCACAGAGGTCAGAGTTAGTGACTACAATCCTGTGGCCCTGAATCCTCATCCTACACACTTTCCACTACAATGCAGTGCTTCTCAAATACACTAACCAATGCCTCTCAATGCAACCAAATGTGCTGAGTGTCCCATCCTCCTAAAAAGGAAGAAAAATAAAAGCCATGTATCAAACAGTATACAGTAATTCAACATGACAATTTACATTTCAGGCAAGAAACTTTATGGAGAATGGCCACAGGCATGCAAAAGGGGCAAAACTTATGTGTTAGAGTGAGTATTATAAAAAATGGGTTGAAAAAGTAAGTGTAAGATGCCATGAATTATGGTTTATATTTCATTTTTAAAAAGCTAACAACTCACGGGGCTTATGTCTTCAGAATTTATTTAAAATTCATCTTTTCATGGATGAAGTGTGACATACCTCACGTTCCATGCAGTGGTAAAGTCTGGGTTTAGAAGCAGCAGGGTGCATGTGACATCTATCAATTCTAAAAGAAAGAGAAGTCATATTAAAACCAAACAGTCCTACCGTTTAGAGCCTGGCTTCTCTTTCTTTTAAGGTCCTCCTTACTTCTTATACGTATATATGTGTGAGTATATATACATACATACATATCTCATACTAATGTAACTTATGTTAATGTTAATGATAGCTACACTGTTCTAAGCTATCAGGGGCATGAGGATTATCCTTAAGATTTCCTTCTACCAAAGATAAGTATACTTTTTTAAAAAGTCAACAGTGAAACAACTTTACAGCATTAAAAAAATCAACAGAGAAAAAAAAAACACCTCATAATCCAACCTTCTTAACACAATTCATTTACATACCCTTGCAAACATCCTTTCTAACACATTTTCACACAGCTAAATGATAATAAATGTACGATTTTGTTCTATCTTTCCATTCAGTGTTATTTCACATGCATTCTCCTATACTGCTACAGTATGCATTTTTAACAGCTGTATAACAATTCCTTAATTTAATATATTATCATTTATCTTATTCTGCAGGCTATTTCCTGTTTGTTTTTATATAAAATAATGTTGCTACAAACATTTTTAAACACACTTTTGGTCTGATACTTATTTTCTTAAGACATATTTCCAGGAGAGAAACTACTATGTCAAGACAATAGAAACGTTAGTATTAATATAGCTCCTAATAAGTATTTACACATTGTCCTCCAAATGGACAGCATCTATGTATACTGTCAAGATTAACAAGAATGTACTTATATCTCTGTAATTCTGGCCTATATAAATTTAATTTAAAAAATGAATGTGGCGGACATAAAATACTTTGTTATTGTTTTAATTCTTTAATCTACGTTTATTAATATAAACACTTCCATATTTGTTTACTATTTATAGTTCATTTTATGAAGTCTATTCATGTTCACAATAAATACCTGGGACATTGTGAGTGTTTGATAAACTTTTTAGAATACACACACAAATACATCCCTATACTCATTTTTAAATATTCTAGTTAATAAGAAAATCAGTTACTCCATTTCAACCATCTTAATAAAAGGGATTAACATTTATTGTGAGCCTATGATTTCATTACCACTGAGTATACTGAAATATTCATTAAACGAGCAACAAACAGTAGCATCAGCACACATTTATTTGTCCTCTATCCTCCCCATTACAAGCCATTACATACAGACACATGATATGCCTATGAAGAATTATCTAATTAACCTCTTCATTCTTTCACTTTTAGTAGTTTTTGGCACTAATTTAATATTTACCAAGGAAAAGAAATATAATTTTCTGTATTATTATTCATTCAATTCCACAAATATTCCAGGTATTGACTATGTGCAAAACATTAAACTGGGCCCTTGAGGCTAAGGGAATGGATACAGTGATAATTAAGACCAGATCTTGCCTTCCAGAAGGCAAAAGACAGTTAGAGAGAGACATATAAATAAGTAATTATATACAGCAAAATGAAATAATTGTGAAATAGAAGCATACACCACAAGATGGGTGTCACGGATTGAACTGTGTCCCCCAAAAATGTGTGTCAACTTGACTAGGACATGATTCTCAGTATTGTGTGATTGTCTACTATCCTGTCATCTGATGTGATTATCTTATGTGTTGTAAATCCTACCTCTATGATGTTAATGAGGCAGGATTAGAGGCAGTTGTGTTAATGAAGCAGGACAGGACTCAATCTACAAGACAAGGTTGTATCTTAAGCCAATCTCTTCTGAGATATAAAAGAGAGAATCAAGCAGACATGGGGGACCTTATACCACCAAGAAAGTAGAGCCTGGAGCACGGACCTTTGGACCCGGGGTCTCTGCACTGAGAAGCTCAAGAGCAGGGGAAGAATGATGGCAAGAACCTTGCCCCAGAGCCAACACAAAGAGAAAGACTTCCCCTGGAGCTGGCACCCTGAATTCGGATTTCTAGCCTCCTAGACTGTGAGAGAATAAATTTCTCTTTGTTAAAGACATTCACTTGTGGTATTTCTGTTATAGCAGCACTAGATAACTAAGAGAATGGGGATCACCAAAGAAGTTGCAATTAATTCTTCCCGGGGTAGCAAGAATTCGGCGGCTAACCAAAAGGTCAGCAGCTTGAATCCACCAGGAGCTCCTGGGAAACCCTATGGGGCAGTTCTACCCTCCTACAGGGTCGCGATCAGTCAGGATCGACTCTACAGCAACGGGTTTGGTTTTTTGGTTTTGGTGGGGTAGTGAGGAAAGCCTAGATGAAGAAGGTGGTTAAACAGCACTGCAGACTGGAAAAATAATGAGCAAAGGTAAACAGGCATGGAACTTCACAGTGAGCTGTCCAAGAGATTACGGATAAGAGTGTAACTAGAGCAAAAGGTGCTGGAGAAATGTACCAGGAAACGAGGCCTTCTAGAACCTGGTCCCAGTCTCCTTGTCAGCCTGGCCTTCCAGTACTTCTCTTCACATGCTATGCTTCACCTGAGCCTGACTCTGACATTCTCTGAACACACCTCCTATCTGCCTGCCCCTTCATGTCTCTGAACACACCTCATATTTACCTGCCTGCCATTCTCTCTGTCAGGAATCTTTCCCAACGAAAGCTTTCCTGATCTACTCAGCTGGAAGAAATCTTTCATCTCTCTGTTTTGTGTATACTTACTTTCTTCTTGTCTACTTTGTATAAATATTATCCCCTTAATCAGACAGTAAATTTCCTGAAGGCAGATACTGTCTTATACATCTTAAAATTACTCACTCACTCAACCAAATTTCTAAGCATCAACAAGCCAAGTACCAAGCCGGGTAAAGATTAGGAAGATATGGCCCTTGTCCAAAGGAAGCGCCACATCTGCTCACAGCATAGAGGAGTAGTAAGAACATAGGCCTTAGAGCCAAACTGCCTAACTACCTACATAACTTAAGCCTCTCCACTAACTAAATAACTTAACCTCTCTGAACCTCAGTCCTTATCTGTGAAATGAGGAAAATAACATCAGTCTCATAGTGTTGTCAGCAATGAAATTCTACTTTTCTGTATCTGTTTGACACATCATGAGTACTCAGTAAATATTTGCTCAACTAAACACTATTGCTACTTATCAACCAAGAAACCAATATTTTCAATTAATCAAAGGAGTGAGAAATAATGAGGCAGCTGTTCCTACAGTGAAGCTGTCTAAATTTTTTAAAGAGGCAACAACAATAACAAAAACTACATGGTAGTCAATGGTAGCTGTATGGAAAGATTTATGTCTTGTGGGAAAGCCTTTGGAATTTCTTTTGAAGTATACAATCTTCCAAAGCCATCACAGCACCCAGGTACACTGGTATGTAGTCCCTTGGACTCTACCTTTCTGTATTACAGAAAATGTATGTGATCAATGGCAGTAGTTGCTATTTGTCTGCACTTCTAATGCAACTTTCCTTCTCCCCCAAAAAGTGAAGACAAATTCATGCTCCATGAGAGACTCCTGTACAGCAGCATAAGGCAAAAAACCAAGAAATAAACACAATATATGACTCCTCACTTTCTACTTTGTGGCTATGTAAAAACAGAGGAAAGCTGATCAAAGTAACACTTCTTTTAATGGTGTCTTCCCAAGGAGGGCAAGGCAGCTGCTGGGTTTAGAGCCCAGCTCCACTACCTGCTGGGAGTTCTTGGGCAAGTCACTTAATCTCTCTGGGCCTTAGTGTCTTCCTCATATGTAAAAATGAAGCTAATAATAGTACTACCTTATAAAGTGTCAGAACAGTTAACTGACACACTGTAAGCACTCGGTGATAATTGCTGCTATAAAGCCTGTATCTCCTAACCTTGTTCCACAAATGATACTGGGATTGGATGCTGCAGAGGGAGAAAAAGAAATCTTCTAAGCTGGCTGAGCAGTGACTGCTGAGCAGTGGGACACTACTCAGCTTCTAAGAATCTCAGGATAGCGTACCAACAGTGGTGCTAGTAACACACACAGTCACAGTCTAGGGGAACTTCTAAAAGGTGACCCTGTCTCTGGCTTCTGCATATTACATTTCTCAGCCTGGAAGACCCTTCTCCCCTCCTTCTTGACCACCTGCTTTCTGATTCAGGACTCAGGCTCAGATGAGACCTTCTGTAGGAAGCCTTCCTTGAGCCCTCCAATAAGATTTCCCCCCACCCTTCACTTTCCTAGCTCCCTGTGTTTATCCCAATCAAATCACCCATCACAACACACTGTGATCACCTATTTGAGCAGTCAGCTCAAGGGTAGGGCTACTGGCCACTCTATCTTCAGTGGCATGCCTGGCACACAGCAGACACTCAATAAATAGTTACTGGAGAGATGAGCAGTTAGAGGTAGTACCATTGAACCAATGACCTGTTTTATGTTGGATGGTTGCCTAATTTTTGCACATGATAGTAAAATGGAGCTGGTTTATATAACTAAAAGTCCAACTATGGCTTTATACAGAGAGAAGGGAAATCGAATAGTATTTTGATTTTCTTTAAGGATTGTTGTCCTATTTTCAAAAATAATTTAAGGTAATTAAAAGCAACCTAGCAAAGGAGGACATATAAGCACTAAAACCTATGCTTTTCAGTAATATTCAGCCTTTGTCATTCTCTGAGGATGAGGCTATCATGTTGTTGTCCCACCCCGCTCCCTCACCCAAATTTCAAGTTTTCTCACAAAACCAAATAATGTCTTGCCAGATCTTTCTGAATGAGTCATTAGCAGTTAATTTCTATCCTCCTGGGCTTTGGAGAAGATTAAGTAAGATCTTTCAAGGTGCATCAAATAACAACAAACACCTTCTGCTATATTAAAAATAGCAGCAACAGCACTCAAAGAACCCCAACCTAGTATCACTGTTATCGTAACATTTTCATAGTACATATTACAATAAAGAAATCCAGATCTTATTTTTATTACTCTACAAACCTTTTTTATATTGTCATTTATTGTCTTCAAAATTCCTTTCTATTAATTTGGCAAAAGTTCTAGACCAACTGAAAAAATTTGCTCTGAACACAAGATGGGTGATAAAATAAAGTTGCAAGTGTAAAGGACACACAAATGAAAACGAATTTTGCAAATTTTTGATTATATAGTGTCTAATTATCTAAGTCTGCAGATCCAGAACCCTGGCATCCCCCTTCCTTCAAATCAAAATGTAGGTCCTAAACATACCTAAAAAGACAAACAAATGATAGTCTTTTTAGTAATACTAATAAAAAAAGTATAAAGAAGTACGCGGTGAAGGTGAACTGAAACGTCAGAAATGGAAGGGTCAATCAAAAAGTAAGTAGGTTAGAAATATTGGATATAATTAAAGAATTGTTTCTGAATTCGATGTATTTTTCTACTCTTCTTCCCTACTGGTTCTGGCTAAATAAAAGAAAAGGAAGCTCAGGTTTCTTGATAGCCTACTACATGCCAGGAACTGTGCTGAGTGTGCTGGGTGCTTTACACACATTGATTCCTGTGATCCTCACAACCCTCTGAGGTCCAAATTAGTATTCTCTTCTTTAGGTGTGAAAATAAGAAGAAAGAGGCTAGGTAAATTTGCCTGAAGTCACTTTGCTGAGTTGAATCTGAATCCAGGTCTGTCTTCCTCAAAGCAGATGCTCTTTCCACTCTAGCACACACTCTGCAAATACTCTGCCCTCTGTGAGTCAGGACTGAACCAAAGACCTAAAAACAAACATGTATAATCAACAGTTGACTGTAACTATTTCACTCTAAATTTCATCAACTATATGCCATTTCCTTTGCAGTTTCACCAGAAGATCATATGAGCAACTGGAATCCCTATATTATCTTAAAATTAAGTTTCTCTCCAAACACCAAAAGATATACCAGCAAATGTCCCTTTGTTATGTACACTCCAATATATTACTAATTATTATATCACAGAGAAAATGAACCAGGGCACACCATACACAGGAAGACAGCTAAATTCCAGCACTAACAGGAGAGGATATAAAGATGCCACAGAAAAATCAATATGCTTCCTTTGCTGCATGGCATTCTAGAAATGTCCCAAGGCCAGCAATTACCTGGTAATGGTCACCGGGTTTGACAACTATCTCTAACAAAGAATATTTTCATGACACCTAGGAATAAATACAAAATCAACTTGGACTGGTTAATCTCTTCCTCCAAACTACATTTAGGTTACCACAAGAAGAGAAGCATGAGGTTACCTACGTGGTAAACACCAGAAAGGCCCAGTTTATTACAGAACACAGTCCCTGAATCAACGGCAAGATTAAGCTAAAAACTCTTGCTTACCAAACTCTTGTTACTCATTTGACAAATGTCTCTTCACTACGTAAAGGCGCTGAGTAAACAAAAACAAGCCACAGTCCATGTTTCTAACAAACTCACAATCCAGCTGGGGAAAAGGCCATTAAATAAATAATACAGAATGGGTGGGAAGTGCTACTATGCAAGCAGTCTGAAAAAAGGACTCCAACAGAAATGCAGAGTGGCAATTACTGCTTCCTGGAGAGGTCAAAGAGGCTTCATAGTGTTCTGTATGTGGTGTGTGGGGGTGTGTGTGTGTGTGTGTGTGGGAGTGCTCACACACACACGGTGAGAAAGAGCATGCAAATGTACACATGTGATGTACATAGGGCATTAGGGATGTGTGTGTGCTGGCAACCATGATGATGATGGTAACATAAACGATATGTGAGTCTGGCCTCAGCAAAGGCATGGAAGACAGTAGTACACAGCAATGTCAAAGAATGGAACAGTGTATGTTATGAAATCAATAGTTGCAAACTCAAATGTTTCTAGGGGTCAAATGAATGTCAAAGAAGCAACAAAGGAAACCTGATGATAAATGGCAACTGGCACTGCTTCAGTGACTGGAAGATGTGGTAAACTGCAATAGGCTTGCTCAGTCAAGAAAGGTAGAGGCTATCAGCCCCAGGCAATTGCTGCCATGTAGAAACTTGTACCCAGGGCTTCTGATGTTTTTAAGCAAAGACGGAAATCCAGATTTTCATCCTGATTTTAAACGCTGGCAACTAATTAAAAACAATCTTTAAAAATACCCTATGAGCCAAAACGAAATATATCTGTGGGCAGGCTTCAGCCTGGTGGCTGATATCTGCAACCTCTGATGCTGAGTATAAAGTAGAGGAAAGGGCTGGTAACATAGGCTGGGGACAGACTGTGAAAGGCTTTGAATGCCACACTAAAGAGTTTGAAATCTACCCTGATTTTGCAGGCATCATGAAATAACATAAGCAGCTATATATTTCAGAACAGCATCTCTGAAGTTGTGTTTTTAGAAGTACTGTTGGTAGGTGTTATTTTGCATGATGGACGTGGACTGTAGGAGAGAGACAGAAAATGAGGTAGACCACTGAGGTAATCACATCAGTCTACATGAGAAATAATGAGGATCTACGCAGCAAAATAAATGGAGCGTAGAAGACGGCTTCGAGAGAGAGAGCTCAGTTACAGACAGACAGTGGAAGCCGTAAGAAAGAAGATGGCATAAGAGGCACACTGGACACTTAAGAGAGCAGAAAGGAGCTCTGTCTAGTCAGGACTCCAATACCTAGCAGGGTCTTCTCTCTTACCTGCTTTTTGTATTTGTCATGGATTTCTCAAAAATCAGCGACGTTTCACAGCTGAGAAATATAGTATCATTCCTCTCCCAAGCCAAATATGGCTATTACTACAGCAGATTTTTTTTTTTTTAATCAATCTCTTGTCAAGTAATTAAACAGGCATGCTTTCCAAACACCCAAGGACTTTGGCACATTAATGAGAGCATAAATTCTGTTAGGTTAAGAAGAAAAAACTCTATCTCAAGAATAAAGGTCACCTTCAGTCACATAATACATTCTTAGGTGGATACCTAAGATTCCGGCATGATTAATCACACAAACACTGACATTTCTGAAACTGTTCTTCAAATTGCCAGCTTTCTTTACTTGGCTCTTCTAATTGTTGTTGTTATTAGGTGGTGTCTAGTCAGTTCTGACTCACAGGGACCCTATGTGCAACAGAATGAAACACTGCCCGATCCTGCGCCACCATCACAATTGTTGCCACGTTTAAGGCCGTTGTTGCAGCCACTGTGTCACATCATGTTGTCAAGGGTTTTCATCTTTTTTGCTGACCTCTACCTTACTAAGCATGATGTCCTTCCCCAGAGACTGATCCCTCCTGATAACATGTCCAAAGTACATGAGATGAAGTCTTGCCATCCTCACTTCCAAGGAAAATTCTGGCTGTACTTCTTCCAAGACAGACTTGTTCATTCTTCTGGCAGTCTATGGTATATTCAATAGTCTCTGCCAACACCATAAGGTATCAATTCTTCAGTCTTCCTTCTCATTGTCCAGCTTTCACATGCGTATGAGGCAAATGAAAATATCATGGCTTGGATCAGGCCTCAAAAGTGACATCATTGCTTTTCAACACTTAAAAAGGACTTTTGCAGCAGATTTACCCAATGCAATACATCATTGGATTTCCTGACTGCTGCTTCTAAGGGCACTGATTGTGGAAACAAGTAAAATGAAATCCTTGACAACTTTAGCCTTTTCTCTGTTTATTATGATGTTCCTTATTGGTCCAGTTGTGAGGATTTTTGTTTTCTGAGGTGTAATCTATACTGAAGGCTTTGGATCTTTATTAGTAAGTGCTTCAAGTCCTCCTCACTTTCAACAAGCAAGGTTGTATCATCTGCATATCGCAGGTTGTTAATGAGTCTTCCACCAATCCTAATGTCACATCCTTCTTCATATAGTCTAGCTTCTCAGACTATTTGCTCAGCATACAGACTGAATAAGTATGGGGAAAGGATACAACCCTGACGCACACCCTTCTGGACTTTCTTGACACATACCCTTCTTGGTACATGTACTGGTTTCTCAAGAGCATGATTAAGTGTTCTGAAATTCCCATTCTTTACAATGTTATCCGTAATTTGTCATGATCCACACAGTCGAACGCCTTTGCACAGTCAATAAAACACAGGTAAACATCTTTCTGGCATTCTGTACTTTCAGCCAAGATCCATCTGACATCAGCAATAATATCCCTCGTTCCACGGCCTCTTCTGAATCTGACTTGAATTTCTGGCAGTTCCCTGTCGATATACTGCTGCAACTGCTTTTGAATTATCTTCAGCAAAATTTTACTTGCATGTGGCAATTCTAATACATATAATATTTTCTACAGCAACAGTTTTCAAGGTACACCATTTTCATAAAATAGCTGCTTTTCCCAATATTTTTGACAGTTTTTTCTCAGCAAGATTAACCTCTGTGTTCTAACTGCTTCGGTTCACAAGTTTGCAGAATACTTTTATATTACCCAGTTGTCATTTTCAGGTATCTTGTCCTGTCAAACCAGACATTCAGTGCCTTATTTATACTGATAATACAATATACAACTAAAGTAATATGTGACACCACACTAAACTATGCTTCAAAAAAAAAAAAAAGTGAAACTGAAAACTGCTTCCATGGGGTATAAGTTAGGAAATATCAGAAGATCCTCCTGTACACATTAACAGTTGCATCAGAATTCAAAGTTTAGATGTCAGCTATTGCTCTGAGTTAGCTTAACCACTTGATCGGCTGCCTGGGTATCAAGACTAAAACCACATGATGAGGAGAGACACCAAAGTCTGCAGTGCAGCGTCCACCAAGTACAAGAAATAGGGAAATGGAAAAAGGACTCGGAAGGCTGCAAGAAGGAGGCAGGTTGAGCTAGTGCATGTGAACGGGCAAAGGCTAATGATTTGAGACACCTGTTCCCTTTGACATTTTAAAATCCATACTTGTTTCTTCTCTTCAGATAATCATTCTGTCTCACCCAGAGTTTGCTCTATGTTGACTCAATTATACATTTCTGCGCACTGGATCCCACATAATACAGCTTTGGCTGGCATAAGATAACTTGATGGATTCATAAGGTATTACATCCTTTCTACCTTAGTGTTATTGAAACCTACAATATAGTGATGGAATGAAGAATTAAAGGAAGTCAGTCTAACAACAGATAAATAACCTTACCTTCAAACAAAATTTGGGCACAGACTTCTAATTAAAAAATATCTATCAGAGGATAAGTTGAGCGAAATAATCACGGAAATTATTTCACACTAAATCTTTAAACCAGACTCCTTTTCTACTGGTCCAAACAGGGAAACGTGCTGTATTACGGCAGTATGTCAAGGACAGTGCTGAGAGGAGTTCAAGGAAATCAGTCTATCATATCTTTGGCAACACTCTCCTCCACATCCCCCCTCCCAAAAAAGAGACTGTTACTCACTCAATTTTAAGTTTCTGAGTAATGGGACTGTGTACTATTCATCTTTTTAATCTCTCACAGTATTTAGAACAGCTTCTAGCATGAGTAGGCCCTTGACAGTGGCTATTGAACTGAATAAAATTCTTTAGGAAACAAAATTCTTATTCACAATCAACCTCCAGGCAATACTGAGCACTTTTAAAGGTACCTCTGGATGTGGGAAGTGAAAGAAGCTTTACAAAAACAGTCTGGGACATAGTCTTAGATGAGTACTCCCCAAAAAGGTGAAACTTGAAGTGAGCCTAAAAGGATTAACAGATTTGTGCACAGGAGGCTTAATATCACCTATTGGGAAGCACTAAGAAAAGACACCGAGTGGAACAAACAGGGATTGTCTGATGCAGTTAAGCACAGTCTCAGAGGAGTGGAAGAAGTGACTGGTGGGATGGCTTTCCTTTGCTCATTTCCATATAGGAACAGGAGACAGAGGGCAAGAGCTCGAGTAGGATTCACAGAGCAACAGAACCTTCATAAATCACTGAGCTCGTGCACAATGTAACTACCACCATCATGCCTCCGTTATATCATCTGGACTGCTACTAAAATGAGTTCTATTGCCTATAAAACACTAAAGGATTAGAAATCAGAGACCCTGAGCTTATAGGGACTAGAAATCATTTCAGGGATAGGCAAACATTTTTGTTTTTTTAAGCCACAAGAAAGCTTTTGTCAAGTAAAATCTTACAAACGACCCCAATACATGAAACAGATAAAATCAGAATCACTCTGGTTGCAGTAGGTGGCCTGAAATCCTACTTGAAGCACTTCCACAGAATCACTACAAATACAAAACTTGAAAACTACTGATCTAGTCCTGAGAATTACAGTAACATTCCTCTCCCAAACCAACCTCCTCACTTAACAGACAGGTAAGGCACCTGCACAGGCAGTGTATGGTAGAGCCAGAACTAGAATCCAGAATGTCAACACTCAGACCAGGACTCTTCCCAGTATATCCCACACTGCTTCTAAAAACCAAAGAAGGGAGGAGGATATTGTTCATACTTACCATCTTTGTTCAGCCACTGCTTTCTCATTCGGTATAGAAGGAGCTTGTTGTGGACATATGGTAAAAGGAACTTGACACACCAGCTCTCCACACCAAGTTTGTTTTCAACCAGGACTATGGGACTCCGGTTATACCGAGCTTCAGGACATGGGATCAGTCCAATTTCATCTCTTAATTTGTAAAACATAAAAAAAAAAAAAAAAATAAGAATACTAGCCTTTTTAAAAACTTTTAAATCCTACAAAGTATTTTAAAAATTCTGCCTACTTTCCTTACTTAGAAATAATAATTTAGCTCACCTACTGAATTGGTAGAAAATTTTTTTAAAGTCTGTTAATACTCAGTGCTAGCAAAGGTGAGGGGAAACAAGTATGCTGCATTCCCCGTTGCTGGGAGTCAAAACTGGTGTAACCTTTGGTTGCAATTTGATCAAAATTGTAAATGCACATACCCTTTGACCCAGCAATCCCACTGGTCAGAAATTATTCCATGCCAAAATATTAATAGGACTTTCACTGTAACATAACAAAAAAACTGGAGACTATCTAAACGTGTATCGATACAAGACTGTGAAAAATAATTATGGCCCATCCAGGTGATATATGCACCCAACCCACTGTTGTCAAGTCGATTCATACTCATGGCAACCCTATAAGACAGAACAGAACTGTCCCATAGAGTTTCTAAGGCTGTAAATCATTACACCTACAAGAAAGATCAGTTAATACAACTACGATTAAAATTTATGCACCAACCATTAATGCCAAAGATGAAGAAATTGAAGATTTTTACCAAATTTGGCAGTCTGAAATTGATCAAACATGCAATCAAGATGCACTGATAATTACTGGTGATTGGAATGTGTAAGCTGGAAACGAAGAAAGATCAGTATTTAGAAAATATGGCCTTGGTGATAGAAACGACACCAGAGATGGCATGACAGAATTTTGCAAGACCAACGACCTATTCATTGGAAATACCTTTTTTCAACAACATAAGTGGAGACTATACACGTGGACCTCACCAGATGGAATACAAAGGAATCAAATCGACTACCATCTGTGGAAAGAGATGATGGAAAAGTTCAGTATCATCAGTCAGAATAAGGGCAGGGACCAGACTGTGGAACAGACCATCAACTGCTCATATGCAAGCTCAAGTTGAAGCTGAAGAAAATTAAAACAAGTCCACAAGAACAAAGGTATAACCTTGAGTATATTCCATCTGAATTTAGAGACTATGTCAAGAACAGATTTGACGCACTGAACACTACTGAATGAAGACAAGCTGTGGATGACATCAAGGACATCATACATGAAGAAAGCAGAAGGTCACTAAAAACACAGGAAAGAGAGAAAAGACCAAAATGGATGTCAGAAGAGACTCTGAAACTCGAACATATAGAGCAGCTAAAGTGAATGGAAGAAATGATGAAGTCAAAGAGCTGAAGAGAAGATTTCAAAGGGTGGCTTGAGAAGACAAAGTAAAGTATTACAACGAAACGTGCAAAGACCTGGAGTTAGAAAACCAAAAGGGAAGAACATGCTCGGTATTTTTCAAGCTGAAAGAACTGAAGGAAAAATCTGAACCTCAAGTTGCAACAATGAAGGATTCTATGGGCAAAATACTGAATGATGCAGGAAGCATCGAAAGAAGATGGAAGGAATACACACAGTCACTGTATCAAAAAGAATTGGTCACCGTTCAACCATTTCAGGAGGTAGCATATGATCAAGAACCGATGGTATTGCAGGGGAAGTCAGCACAACTGGATTAAACCAAAAGCTAAGAAGTTTAACACAACCAAACACTCTGAGGACAGAGTGGCTGGGGTCTGGGATCCATGGTTTCAGGGGACATCTAGGTCAAGTGGCATAACAAAGTTTATTAAGAAAATGTTCTGTATCCCACTTTGGTGAGTGGCATCTGGGGTCTTAAAAGCTTGCGAGCGGCCATCTAAGATACATTAACTGGTCCCAACCCACCTGGAGCAAAGACGAATGAAAAACACCAAAGATACAAGGAAAATATTAGCCCAAGAGACAAAAGGGCCACATAAACCAGAGACTCCAACAGCCTGAGACCAGAAGAACTAGATGGTGCCCGGCTACCACCAATGACTGCCCTGACAGGGAACACAACAGAAAATCCCTGACAGAGTGGGAGAAAAGTATGGAAAAGAACTCAAACTCACATAAAAAGACTGGAATTAATGATCTGAGACTGGAGAAACCTCCGAGGCCATGGCCTCCAGACGCTATATTAACCCAGAACTAAAACCATTCCCGAAGCCAATTCGTCAAAGATTAGACTGGACTATAAAACATAAAATAATACTCGTGAAAAGTGTGCTTCTTAGTTCAAGCAGATACATGAGACCAGATGGGCGGCTCCTGTCTGGACGCAGGATAAGAAGGCAGGAAGGGGACAGGAGCTGGTTGGATGCACACAGGAAACCCAGGGTGGAAAAGACGAGTGTGCTGTCACATTGTAGGGATTGCAGCTAGTGTCACATGACAATATGTGTATAAAATTTTGTATGAGAGAGTAACTTGAGCTGTAAACTTTCACCCAAAGTACAATTAAAAAAAAAAAAAAAAAACAGCCAATGATAGTGAAGAAAGAAGTCCAAGCTGCACTGAAGGCATTAGTGAAAAACAAGGCTCCAGGAAGTGATGGAATACCAACTGAGATACTCCAACAAACGGATGCAACCCTGAAAGCGCTCACTCATCTATGTCAAGAAATTTGGAAGACAGTTACCTGGCCAACAGACTGGAAGAGATTCATATTTGTGCCCATTCCAAACAAAGGTGATGCCAAAGAATGTAGAAATTATCAAACAATATGATTAATATTACACGCAAGTAAAATTTTGCTCAAGATCATACAAAAGTGGTTGCAACAGTACATCGACAGGGAATTACCAGAAATTCAAGCCAGATTCAGAAGAGGACACGGAACGAGGTATACCACTGCTGATATCAGACGGATCTCGAATGAAAGCAGGGAACACTGGAAAGATGTTTACCTGTATCTTATTGGCTATGCAAAGGCATTCAACTGTGTAGGTCATAACAAATTATAGACAACATTGTGAAGAACTGGAATTCCAGAACATTTAATTCAGCTCATGAGGAACCTCTACACAGACCAAGAGGCAGTCATGAGAACAGAGCAAGGAGATACTGGGTGGTTTAAAGTCAGGAAAGGTGTGTGTCAGGGTTGTATCTTTTCTCCATAATTATTCAATCTGTACGCTCAGCAAATAATCTGGCAAGCTGGAGTATGTGATGAACGCGACATCAGGATTGGATGAAGACTCATTAACAACCTGCGATATGCAGATGACACAACCCTGCTTGCTGAAAGTGAAGAGGACTTCAAGTACTTACTGATGAAGATCAAAAACTACAGCCTTTAGTGTGGATTACACCTCAACATAAAGAAAACAAAAATCCTCACAACTGGACCAATAAGCAACATCATAAGGAAAAGAGAAAATATTGAAGTCATCAAGGATTTCATTTTACCTGGATCCACAGTCAATGCTCATGGAAGCAGCAGTCAAGAAATCAAATGACATATTGCATCAGACAAATCAGCTGCAAAAGGCCTCTTTAAAGTGTTAAAAAGCAAAGATGTCACTTTGACGACTAAGGTGCGCCTCACTTAAGCCATGATATTTTCAACTGCCTCATATGCATGTGAAAGCTGGCCAGTGAATAAGGAAGACTGAAGAAGAATTGATGACTTTGAATTACAGTGTTGGGGAAGAATACTGAATATACCATGGACTGCAAGAAGATCGAACAAATCTGTCTTGGAAGAAGTACTGCCAGAATTTTCCTTGAAAGCAAGGATGGTTAGACTTTGTCTCACATACTTTGGACATGTTATCAGGAGGAGCCAGTCCCTGGAGAAGGAGATCATGCTTGGTAAAGTAGAGGGTCAGCAAAAAAAGAGGAAGACCTTCAACAAGATGGACTGACACAGTGGCTGCTACAATGGGCTCAAGCATAGCAATGATTGTGAGATGGTACCGGACTGGGCAGTGTTTCATTCTGTTGTACGCAGGGTGGTTATGAGTCGGAACTGACTAGACAGCAGCTAACAACAACAAAATCTTTACAGAAGCTGACTGCCACATCTTTCTCCCATGGAGAAGCTGGTCGGTTCAAACCACCAACCTCTCATTAGCAGCCCAGCACTTTAACCACTGTTCCACCTGGGCACCTCTGCAGGTGATATAGCTGTTAATAAAAAATATGGTAGATCTGCATGCACTGGTATGGGAAGATTGTCAAGATATATTAATTGAGAAAAAAGCAAGATGGCTAAACAGTGTACAGCACCAAGACTTTTGTATAAATGTTTCATTTTGTTTTTCAAAAGAAAGAAATATAGATGCACTGAAAAAATTTCTTGGGAAAAACTTCTGGGGAGAGGATGATGTTGAGGAATTATTTTCGTACAGTTTAAATTTTCTAGTCACTTGTATGTATTATTTCTATTTTAAAAAATGTCAACAATTGTATTTATGCTTGCAAATAAAGTATATGAAGCAGAAACAAATTAATAAGTTAAACTGGCAGTGAAATTTTAGGCCACTTTTCTTTCTTCTTTATAATCCTTTATACTTTTCTGAATAAAAAGTAAATGCTGCTAAAACACAAATATGTTTCAGAAGTTGATCATTCTGGCAGCATTTATATCCCTTAATCCAACACAGCTTAAGTTGAAAATTTATATGACATTTTCTAGGCAGAGATTTAACAAACAATATGTGGGACATTCAACTTGCACAGTAAATGAACCAACAAACATAAAAATGTTTTTGCAAAACTTCAACACATGCCTTTCAACTATAAAGAAAGCTGCAATTAATTCTTGCCTACATGAATCATGTTTTCTTAAATCGTATGCCCTTCGTTTAATCAACGAATAACGAGAAATTTTTACCAACAAGAGCAGTTGAAATAAATAACAATTCTTTTAAGAGTGTCTATTAGATTTTTTAAATATGTCTTTAAAAAACAGAATAAAGAACTGGCTTTCAGAGTTTTTTTGTGACATTATTTACTATGTCCCAGGGCATCCCCTGCCAAAAAGATGCAAGTTTGATAGTTGCAAAGACATGAAAACTTGTTGAATTACAGGTTATAAGACAAGTTCCCTTTTGTCTGTTAGACCATCATCACAAATTGGTAACAGGTTTTGAATCTAAAATAAAATCCCTTCTGGAACTCTACACTGGATAGCTCAGAGGTAACCTACTTTCTACATTGACGACACAGGAATATAACAATAAACAAGGGTACCCCAGAGGTTGCAGGTCACTAACCATTCTTTCAAGCTAATTTAACTCTCATGTAGATTTCGCGACCTAAGGTTTTTTGTCCTGACAACTGGCTCAGCTGATTTACAGGACTCTTCCTATAGCGTGTCAAAACTATCTAAACATTTTCTGAGCACCTACAATGTACTACATCACCCATCTGTCAGTTTGTCATACTGTGGTGGCTTGCATGTTATTATATGCTGGAAAGGTTTCAGCAGAGCTTCCAGACTAAGGCAGACTAGGAAGAAAGGCCTAACAATCTACTTAAAAAATTTTGCAATGAAAACCATATGGATCACAACAGAGTATTGCCCAATGTAGTGCTGGAAGATGAACCTCAGGTTGGAAGGCACTCAAAATACACCAGAGTAAGAGTAGCTGTCTTAGTCATCTAGTGCTGCTATAACAGAAATACCACAAGTGGATGACTTTAACAAAGAGAAGTTTATTCTCTCACAGTCCAGTAGGCTAGAAGTCCAAACGCAGGGCACCGGCTCCAGAGGAAGGCTTTCTCTCTCTCTCTCTCAGCTCTGGAGGAATGTCCTCCTGATTCATCAGTCTCCCCCTGGTTTGGGAGCATCTCAGAGCAGAAACCCCAGGTCCACAGGATGCACTCTGCTCCTGGCACTGCTGTCTTGGTGGTATGAGGTCCCCATGTCTCTCTCTTTTTTTATATCTCAAAAGAGATTGGCTTTTAAGATACTATCTTGTAGATCTTATCAATGTAACTGCCACTAATCCATCTTATTACATCAAAGTGATAGGATTTACAACACACAAGGAAATCACATCAGATGACAAAATGGTAGACAATCATACAATACTGGGAATCATGACCCAGCCAAATGACAGATATTTCTGAGGGAGACAATTCAATCCATGACAGTTGCCTTCTCAAAGTAGTAACTACTGTTGTTGTTAGTTGCCATTGATTCTCAAAGCACAGTCAACCTTAATGACATGGATGGAGTAAAGCCTTCAGGGCCTTCATTTGTTGATGTGGCAAGACTCAAAATGAGAACTGACTGCAGCAAACATCCATCAGTCAACAATGGACTCAAGCATACCAATAGTCATGAAGATGGCACAGGACTGGGCAACGTTTCATTCTGTTTTACTTAAGGTGGCCATGAGTCGGAGCCAAATGGACGGCAACTAACAACAATAACAACAAAGTACTGGGTATGGTGGAGGATACAAAATGAATAAAATACGGTGGTTCCAGATTCCAAAGAGCTCACAGTTTTGCTGGGTGGTCATGCCAATATCTACAATAAACTGTTATCACTTTGCTACTCTTATAATGTCAATAATATATAATATAAAGTCCTGTAGGAAGAATGTGGCAGCGCTAAGAGAGCATCCAAGGTCAATGCCCAGTATTTCAAACCCATCTAATTCACTATTAGGACAACTAGCCACATCTAGATTATGCCTCACTAATACAGGGTCTCTACGAGTCAGAAGTGGCTCGATGGCAATGAGTTTCATATATGACTGAATCTCTGGTATTTTCTGGTGTTCAGGTTTTAGTATACAAAACAGAACATTTTCAAAATAAACCAGAATTACAGTAAAAAACAAACTCAATGTAATTATTTCAAGGAAGTCTATTCTCTGTGTAAAAATGGCATGGTGGAGGCATCAGACCTCTTCTAACTTCACAAGGGGGAGGGAGAATCAAGATCAACAGCCCAAGGCTGGTTCCTGTGAGGCAGAGGTCAGACATACTCCTCCTGCCAGCCCTTTTCACCAATTCTGACACCATTTGCCTCTCCCACAGCGTACTCTACTTCTCTGCTGAGTTCAATGATTTGTTGCAATGACCACACAGAACTCACAGACAATACTCACAATTATGGGGTTTATTAGGGAAGTAACAGGTTACAATTCAGGTTCAGGAATGCTCCAGATATAGTTCTTCCATCAGGACAGCCTCTTCTTAGCCGTGCCCACAGGCAGGTCTCTCCCTGGCCCTCGGCCTGGCCTCTGCCCTGCTCCGGCAAGCATTAAAAAGCTCTTTTAGCTCTGCCAATAAGTGCCGAGAGGCAGCCACGCACCAGTAAGACTAGGCCCAAAGGAGCTCAGCTCTAGCTCCATGGGTTGGCAAACCTAGCTCCACCAAGTACCTGGAGGCACCCTACTCTGCCAGCAAGCCTCCTGCCTGAAGGCACTCAGCTTTCTCATTTTGTGGGCCAGGAAGCTCACTGTGCCATCTCCTGCAGGTATCCTGCACTGCTGGTCTCCTGATTCTGCTGATGTCGTTTCTCTGCCGCTGCTTATCACTGTCTCCACTGTTACAGCTCCTACTCTCTGTCTCCCTTTAAGCCTAGCGGGATGGAAAAACTGACCAATCCCCTGGTTAGGGTTCCATACACCTCATCTGCATAATCCATCATTTGGTGGGAGTTATAAAGACTATGGCTAGAAGGACCACGTTAAGTAATTCACTGCACCGCACTCTGAGATTTAATAACCGTTTACAACACTTTAGGAAAAGAATTACAAGAATCAACAATATGAATATGAATGTTATAGTAGCAAGAAGAATAAAAGAATCCTATCCTCTAACTATAGCCTATTTGGGGGAGGAAGATTTGCTTAAATTCACAATGTAAAAACATGTCCTGTTCACTAGTTATACCAGAAATAAAATGCCCAACCAATAATTTGATGCCTAAATTATAGGACAGAGCAATCTGTACAAATACAAAAATACATTGCTTTAGTTGGCTACTGTTCTTCCAAGAAATACTTTAAAAAGAAAAGAATGCCTTGGATATAGCAGATGCTCAGTAACTGCATACTGAGAGGCTGATTATCCTTACACTTCAGTGGTAATATTCAAATAAATATGTCAAAGGGTACCACCTCTTGACCCTCCAAAACAACGTTACCTCTTTTTTTCTAATGTAGCGTAATGAAAACAGCAAGGGTCCAAGTCTTGGCTCTGTCAATATCTAGATAGATCTCTGTATTTCTATCTACCTACATATTTCAATCATGTCACTTGGCCTCTCAAGACCTCACTTTCCTCATTCGTAAAACAGGAGAATTGCTTTAGATTTCTAAATGAGGGAAATGGGCTAGGTCTCATTCAGCTATCAAACTTTATGACTGAAAAATTCAGCAGCTATTCTCATGTAAACAGAATGAACACAGTCATATCAAGGAATGTAAAACACAAGAAGAAAAAAAATATATTAAGAGGGAGGTAGTAGGGGGTAGAGATAAAAGCATTACTATACTAGACTAGGAAACCAGGCAGTCAATGTGAATTTGATAAGTCACTTGCCCTCAGTATCCTCATCTGAAATACAGGAATAAAAATGCCTATTCATTTAATGAATTAATGACCCTGAGGTCAGCCAGTAAAGCTCCTTGGTTAACAGATAATGAGAAACTAAGGGAAAAGAATGTTAAGCCTTTGACAAGTCATTTGACCCTAAGATACAGTGCTTTCTGCTTCCTAAAAATATGTTGTTGTTGTTGTTAGATACCATCGAGTCAGTTTCTACTCATAGCGACCCCATGCACAATAGAACAAAACACTGCCGAGTCCTGTGCCATCCTCAAAATCACCCTCACAATTGCTATGTTTGAGCCCACTGTTGCAGCCACTGTGTCAATCCATCTCATTGAGGCTCCTCCTCTTTTCTGCTGACTCTCTACCAAGCATGATGTCCTTCTCCAGGGACTGTTCTCTCCTGATAACACGTCCAAAGTACTTAAGAAGTCTTGCCATCCTCGCTTCCAGGAGCATTCTGGCTGTACTTCTTCCAAGACAGATTTGTTCATTCTTCTGGGAGTCCATGGTATTCTTTGCCAACATCTAAATTCAAATTTATCAATTCTCTTCAGTATTCCTTATTCATCCAGCTTTCACATGCATATGAGGTGACTAAAAACACCATGGTGTGGGTCAGGTGCACCTTAGTTCTCAAAGTGACATCTCTGCTTTTGAACACTTTAAAGAGGTCTTTTGCAGCACATTTGCCTGATGTAATACACTGATTTCCTGACTGCTGCTTCCATGGGCATTATTGTGGATCCAAGTGAAACAAAATCCTTGTGACTTCAACATGTTCTCCATTTATCATGATGTTACTTATTGGTCCAGTTGTGAGGATTTCTGAAGGCTATAGGATTTGGTCTTCATCAGTTAAGTGCTTCAAGTACAGAACCTGTACATAGACCAAGAGGCAGTCGTTCAAACAGAACAAGGGGATACTGTATGCTTTAAAATCAAGAAAAGTGTGCATCAGGGCTTTACCCTTTCACCATACTTATTCAATCTGTATGCTGAGCAAATAATCCGAGAAGCTGGACTATAAGAACACGGCATCAGAATTGGAGGAAGACTAACAACCTGCAATATGCAGATGACACAACCTTGCTTGCTGAAAGTGAAGAGGACTTGAAACCTAAAAATATAATACATACTTTATAGATGGGGTCAGTAGCTTCCAAATAACTGTTCGACTTCAGACTTTTCCTGTGCCTAGTCCCTTATGTCGTAGTCCATTTTTCTCAGAAAATTCAGAGTAGTGACCTCATTCCTCCAGTCTCTCATTTTATCAGATGAGAAAACTGAGTCCCAATGACGTTAAGGGGATTAAAAAACACCAAACTTATTGCTGTGGAGTCGATTCTGACTCATAGCACCCCCACAGGACAGAGTAGAACTGCCCATAGGGTTTTCAAGGCTATAATGTTTAAGGAAGCCAGCTGCCGCATCTTCGTCCCTCAGAGCAGCTGGTGGGTTCAAACTGCTGACCCTTCTGATAGCAGGCAAGCGTTTAACCACTATGCCACCAGGGTTCCTTCTGATTAAACTCTGTTGCTGTCGAGTCAATTCTGACTCATAGCAAGCCTATAGGACAGAGCAGAACACTCCCATAGGGTTTCCAAGGAGCAGCTGGTAGATTCAAACTGCTGACCTTTTGGTCAGCAGCTGAGCTCTTAACCACTACGCCACCAGGGCCCCTTTAAGGGGATTACCCAAGGTCAAATTGCTGGTAGCTAAGTTCAGAATATGGCCTCCTAATACCTAGGCCAAAACCCTTGATACTAAAGTGAAGATATCAGTGAAGGTAAAACAGGATTCAGATAAATTCCTTTCAGATTTCTGGCAACTTAAATTCTCTAATTTCACACTCAAGAAGATCAGAAAACCATGGGAAAAACAAAGTAAGAGCTATCTGTCATCTCTTTGCCACTATCAATGTTTGAGTATGCATCCTTTTTTGCTAAGTATTTTACAAAAGTGGAATCATACTGGACATACCCTTTTAAAAAATTTTAACTTAGTAATTCATATTAAATATCTTCCTACATAAATTTCATATCTTTAATGGTTGCAATGAATGTGTTATACGTGTGTGTGTGTGTGTGTGTGTGTGTGTGTATCTCTCTCAAATACATCTCCAGTTATTTCCTTCTGAAATAGTCTTATAAAAAACAATTTCTGACTCTTCTACCACCACCAAATTCCATTCTTTTACATTGTTAGGATTCTGGCCATTTCAATGCCTGGTATTTAACATGAGGAGTCAACTAAATACCTGCATTGTACCAAGAAGGTCACAGGATTTTTAAAGACATGAAAGCTTTGTATTTTTCTTTAGCAGCAGTCAACTTACTTCCTCAGAGATACAGGATGCTCCCTTTTTAGGTTACCTTGAAAGGCCACGCCAAAGGCATAGCAACATGAAATGAAATCAGCACATTTACTTAAAAAGATCATACACAGCAAGGTACATGTCTCTGAGTGTTACACTTCTCAATAGGGATCCCCTGGCTTCCAGATGAAGTTCAAGGTTCATATAACACTGATATTGACTCTGGTCCTCATGTTTAAGACAGCTTCTCTTGTCTGCACTTTTTTAGAAATTATCATCAGTCACCTGGAATAGGTTCCGCTTATTATTCACAAAAGTAATATCAACCAGCCTCCTTCTGGGAAGGATGTTTTTGTTGGTGTTAACTGCCTTTTAGTTGGCCCGACTTAATAGTGACCCCATGCACAATGGAACCAAATGGTGCCCAGTCCTGTGCCATCCTCATGATCGGCTGTGGACTGGACCATTGTGATCCACAGGTTTTTCACTGACTGATTTTCAGAAGCAGATCGCCTGGCCTAAATCCTAAAACTGAACCCTGTAATGTGAAGCAACTGAAGAGAAAACAGCCCCAGGATTCAGGAAACGATACAAATCTTTTCAATCTCAAAGATTTTTTTTTCCCCCTAAACTAGAATTCTTTCCAGGGGAGCTTACAAAATATCTGAAGAAACTGACTCTTGCATACTGATAATCAAAACTTTATCAATAATTAAATACAGATATTTTAGAGACCTCACGGCTTTCTCATTAATTATAAAGACTACTAACTTTATCACTGAAATTATATTACGACCTTATTTAGAAAACAGATACACAAATTACTACCATTTATTGTTTATTACATGGCCTGCTCTATGTTAAGTTTTACTTACACTATTTCATTTATTCCTCACAATCTTATAAAGTAGGACTTTTAACCCCATTGTACAGATGAGGAAAGAGGTTTATCTAAGGCTACCCAGCTAGTAAGTGACAAACTAAAATTCAAATCCAGGACTGTCAGATTCCAAACCCAAACTTTTAGAAATACATTATTATTTAAATAAAGAAATAAAAATCAAGTGTAAAAAGACTATGCAACTCGAAAGTTTCCTGCACCGAGGCATATTCTTTCTTCAGTTCAATTTGCATACAATCTAAAATTGCCTTTCATTACTACCCTTACTCAAAATTTTTTACATGTTACTTCAAGTTGGTTGATTCTGATTTATAATGACCCTGTAGGACAGAACAGAACTGCCCCCAGAGGATCTCCTAGGCTGTCATCTTTACAGGGCCCTGATGGTGCAGTGGTTAAGAGCTCGGCTGCTAACCAAAAGGTCAGCAGTTTGAACCCACCAGCTGCTCCCTGGAAACTCTATGGGGCAATTCTACTCTGTCCTATAGGGTTGCTATGACTCCACGGAAACGGATTTGGTTTGGTTTTTGGTCATCTTTACAGGAGCACGAGCCTTGGTGGTGCAGTGCTTAAAGTGACTGACTGTTAACCAAAAGGTCAGTGGTTTGAAACCACCAGCGACTCCGTGGGAGAAAGATGTGTCAGTCTGCTTCTGTACAGATTTACAGCCTTGGAAACCCTATGGGGTTATGAGTCGGAATCAACTCAACAGCAGTGGGTTTTGGTTTGGGTTACAGGAGGAGAAAACCAGGTCTTTTCTCTGGTGGAGTTGCTGGTAGGATCAAACTCCAGCCTTTCAGTTAGCAGTCCAGAGCTTAACCATTGTGCCACTAGGGTTCCTTTCCCACTCCTAGGAAGTGCATTTCCCTTAGCCAATTCTTTTCCATGCCTCATGTCTCGGTTTAAGTGCTATTTCCTCAGAAAGAACTCTTGACCTTCTATCTAAATTAGGCCTCCCTGATACTATTCTCTATCAAAGTACCCTGTTCTTACCCTAAAGGCTCTTTTCGTAATCTGTGCATGGGTTTCCCTGAAGTTCCAGAAGGGCGGGGCGGGGGGGCGGAGATGATGACTGGTTTGTTCATCAACTGTTGATGAACAATCTCCACCCAGCTCTTAGCCCTGCATACCCAGAGATTAGCACTGTGCCTGTCAAATAGAAGTGCTCTTTTCTGAATGTATGAATGGAATGAAAGAGATTAACCTAGACAGTAAAGGACTTCCAAAATCTGGCCCTAATGGGTCTTTTCAATGACGGGTTTGCTACTTTTAGTGAATTCTCTGCTCCATGTGAAGGTCTCTGGCTCTCTGAGACTGTAAATCCTATTCAGCCTTCAAAGTTCAGCTCAAAAGTCATCTCCCCTAAGGGCCCTGGCCTGCACATCCCCAGCCTCCCCTCCGTCTCTAATAGATTCTCATAGCACTTGTTCACCATACTACTAATCCAGCCTTTATTATAAACTGTTCTGCAGGTCAGCCTACTGTACAAGCAGGTGTAAGTCTTAGGTCCCATCGAGATCTGTGCTGTCCAATACAGTAGCCACTAGGCACATGTGGCTATAATACTTAAATTTATTACAATTAAAATTTTTAAATGTAGTTCCTCATTTGCATCAGTCATATTTCAAATGCTTAATATCTATACACGGCTAGTGGCTACTATATTGGACAGTGTAGATACTGAACATTTCTATCATCCCAGAAGTACGTGGGTGGTACAAAAGGTTCACACACTCAGCTACTAACCAGAAGGTTGGAGGTTCATGTCCACCCAGAGGTGCGCTGGAAGAAAGGCCTGGTGATCTACTTCTGAAAAATGAGCCACTGAAGACCCTACAGAACACAGTTCTACTCTGACAAACACGGGGTCACCATGAGTCAGGAACGACTGGACAGCAACTGGTTTGGTATCATCCCAGAAATTTCTGTGAGTGCCCTGAACACAAAAACTGTATTTTACACTTCTTCCTATTTCATACAGTGAAAACGGTACTTACAGCGCCTCAAAAATAATGAAAGTTCAATAAATATTTAATACAGTAATTAAAAAAAATGACTTGTTGGGTAAGAGAACTTTAACATGATACTAATTACATTATCAACAGTAGGCTTCCACAACAGCACAGGATCTATACGTTAGGCTAATGCCTGTCCCTAGGTCAAGGGCTGAGTTGTTTAATTCATTTGATCAATATCTTTTCTGTGAGCACTGGGGTTCAACTTAAATCTAATATTCACCTACCTAGTGTCAACTAAGTGCCAGACACTATGCAAGGTGATTTTCCTGTGTTCCCATCAGCCTCACAGGAGCAATAGGAAACTGAGGCTCAGGGAGGGTAGCCTATCCACACCAAGCAGTAACATAATCCACATCTCATCCCACTGCATCTCCGACTTCTCCTGGCTAGATATTTTTAAAGAGGCAGTAAACATATTTAATAATGGAGTAGATGTCGTCTAATAAAATTACAATTTATCTTGTGTTTGGGGGAAAAAGGTCAAGAAAAAAAAGAATGAAAAACTTTTTTGTAATATTAAAAGTGTAATCAGATACCAACTTTCAAGATAAACAAAGTTGTTTTTTCTCCTTTTAGTTGCAAATATAGTCTATTTTGGAAGTAAAAGGGCTAGATTAGGGCAAGAAGTATAGGAAATTCTGAAAAGCTCAAATTATAAGACATCCTAAAAGATGAGTAACATTATTGAGGATATTATTATTGTAGAGCTTACTAATACATAGATAAAACTAATATTAAACAATGAAACAATGAGTTAAGATAATTAAATGTTTTAGACCTATATTACCTATTATTATTTCAAAGTGTGTCCAACCTATTTCAAATTTTTTAAATCTTGAATGACCCAAATGCTTATTGGTAATTACAAAGTATGCATTGAGAGAGACCACATTAATGAGATTTCACTGCAGAACATGGTAAGGGGAGCATTAAAGTCTTTGATGAGTTTCAATAAATGTGATCTGGAAGAATTGGGTCCCATTCCAAGCTGCACTGTGTCAACCTGCCAAGCTAATGAACACTCGATCTCAGGCAAAATAAAGATGCCTTTCTAGTCTACCTCAAAGAGAATCTGATCTTAGGTAGACTAGAAGGGCATTTTATTTTTTCAACTAAACTTCTAACATTTACTATAATTTCTTCAAGAAATATAACACCAATAATGACCAAATAGGCCCTTCATTTGTCCAACTTGTTTTGGAGGGGATGTCTCTTATTTGCACTAGGGCTTCAATTCTCAAGAAGGGACTGAAAGACTGATATACAACAAGGCATCAAAGCATTCTTTAGAAGGCCCAGTAACCACCGTGGTTACTGCCAGGAACTCATTCCAAACACTCAGTTTGAAAAAAGCAGCAGTTATAAGGGTAAAGGAAGTGGACACAGACAGAATTGGCAGGTGTGTTTTGGGGCCAGGAAGGTTTTGTTTTTAATGAGGCATAGCTGCAGATCTTCAATTAAGTGCCACACGGGAGGAAGACACTGAGGGCTTCTTAGTTCTTTGTAAGCACCACCTTGGAAGACACTTTGTTCAGATGTAGGTTTGGCACCTCTTTTAGACAGAAAAGCTTAAGGGATTAGAAAGCTTAAGAAGAATAATTCATGCACTTCAAAAAAAGACCAAAATTTTAAAAATAAATGCAATCAGATTAAGTAAACATAATGCAAAACTGGATTTCATGTTTCCTTTCTTTTGAGTGGAAGGACCAAAAGGAGCTACACTTTTGCATCTTTGTTACTCCTTTGTATGTTTTAGATATAAACAAACAAAACAAAACCCGTTGCAGTCCACTGCCACTCATAGCGACCCACAGGTTCCTTTTCACTAGTTAAGGAGCTCTGGTGGTGCAGTGGTTAAGCGAGCTTGGCTGCTAACCTGATAGGTCGGTTCGAACCCACCAGCCACTCCCTGTGGGAGAAAGATGTGGCAGTCAGCTTCCATAAACATTTACAGCTTTGGAAACTATGGGGCAGTTCTACTCTGTTCTATAGCATCGCTATGAGTTGAAATCGACTCGACGGCAATAGGCTTTTAGTTTTCCCTACTTACACAAAAGCAACTATGTCAGAAAGAATACTCTTCTGGCATCTTTCCAGAATACTCCAAGTAAAATGAAAAGGAAAGAAGGGGAGATACATGTATCAGTCCTGCAGTGTTCTGTTTAAAGAGCGCAGGAGTGCTTGGATTAAAAAGAGTTAATATGTTCTTTGTAACTATGAGTCAGCTAAAGCTAAAAAGTGTCCAGTTTCTTTTGTTTACACCAGTCCCATACTGTGCCTACAGAAGGTACACTCTTGACAATGTTCTGTTCACCTTCAAAAACAAAATGTTTTATCAACCCAATGTTTTTACAATCTTGTGACAAGTGAGGGCAAAGTCAAAAGCAGCCTCGAATTATCTTTAGTAGATAAACTCAACCGAGGGGTTTCTGGCCTATCAAGATGATCGGCAATCCCCTCTTAACAAAGTTCGGGGTGAACCTCAAGAGTTGTGTTTACAAAGCATATACCGACCCACAGTCTGTGCGCCCATGTACCATAAACGGATGAAGGATGTAGACAAACGAATGAAGTCTTCAGAGTTTCAAGAAGTCCTGGGAAGGGCTAAGAAGGGAGCGCGGAACAAAGTCGTTCCGTTTTGATTTTCCGAGGTCAATTCTAGGGACTCGCCCGCGAGTTCGTTCGGTTCCGGAGGCGGTGGTGGGCAGTAACCCGCGCGGCGGCCGACAACGGTCCAGCCGGAACCCAGCTGTTCCCTCCTTCCGAGGGAGGCAGAAGGCCACGTCCCGCGCGGTCTGCCCGGCGCCCGAGGTCAGCTCTGGGCTTGGCCCCGCCCCCGCCCGGCCCCCGCCCCTAACGACCCTCAGAGCGGCGGAGGCGGGGGTGCCGCCGGCGCGCGACTCACATGTGCGGGTTTCTCCTGAAGGCGTTGGTGATGTCCTTCACCACCCGCTGCACCAGCACCGCCACCTCCTCACTTGTCTCGGCCATGTTGGCGGCGGCTGGGGCGCGCCTCCTAGAGAACGCGGAGCCACCGGCGGGAGTTCCGCGGTGAGCGCGCGCGCGAGCGCCTGTTTGGCCGCGCCCCGTCGCCGCGGCGGCCTCCGAGCACTTCCGGGTCAGCCCGCTGGCGGTTGGGGCGTGGTTTCTGTTGGGGCTGGGGGCGACACGGTGGTTCCCGCACTTTAGGCTCGGCGCCTGAGACGAGTCCTGGATCGGTTGCTGGCCGAGGTGCAGAGCGGCGCGAGCGGAGTCCCACCTCGGTGCCACCAGCGGCTCCGGGCGGGGGCGGGGGCGCGAGCGGACCCCGCCTCGCCTTGGCGCCCCGTAATCGAACATTAGCAGCAGGTTTCGTTCGAAAAGTAACTTCAGGCTGGCGTTTTACTCATTTTATATACATATTTTCTCTCCTCCCCCTTCCCCCCACCCCGGTAATCCGCTCAGGGTCCTCAAGACTCTGCCCCCAGAGCCAGGGCCTGACACCCCCGGTCACCCATTCTGAGCTGTTCAGGGAGCCAACCAAGCCCCGGAGCTTTAGGAGGAAAGTTTTAACTGACTGTGCAAGACCTCGTGAACATTTAGTCATTTGGCATGTTGAGAGTTTTTCGCTTTATTTTCCCAACGGAAGGGATGACGAGTCCCGAGATGCTGTTTGACCATGTTGGTGACCTCTTTTTGTACGTGTGAGCCGATTTCACCCTGTGAGCAGTCGATTTCAAAAAATTAATAAAATGGTTGCACAACTTGAATGTAGTCAGTGTTACTGAAGTATACATGAAGAAATTGTTGAATTGATGTATGTTCTGCTGTCTGTATTTTAAACAACAAAAGTATTTAAATCAAGTTTTAATTAATGCATTAAAGAAAAGGGAAAGTTATTTGACGTCTGGATATAAGGAGTTGACAAATATTGTTTAGATTTTCTACTTCAGTGTACCTCATTTCACACAATATTTGGTATCCTTTGAAAGCTGTGTGTCGATTTTGGTGTAAAAAACTCAAGGCCCTGACATAGTTTGCTCTT
Organism: Dugong dugon; assembly: GCA_030035585.1. Lineage (NCBI taxonomy): Eukaryota > Metazoa > Chordata > Mammalia > Sirenia > Dugongidae > Dugong > Dugong dugon. Next base: position 78,634,979 of record CM057471.1, read on the forward strand.
GATAGCTGTTTCACCTGCTATGAATACATGTTTAGCTTTGTAGAGTATTTGAGGAGCCCTCGTGGCATAGGGGTTAAAAACTCACCTGCTTAACCAAAACCTCCTAAGTTTGAATCCACCAGCCACTCCTTGGAAACCATATGGGGCAGTTCTGCTCTGTTCTCTAGGGTTGCTATGGGTTGAAATCTACTTGATGGTTAGGGGTTTTTAGTGCATTTGAATTTTTAAATGCCGTAATTCAGTTTTTCATATATCAGGTTTTTCCCTTCTGTGATAGAAAAATCTGGCTTTCTTTGGTCAGTTCTCTTTTATTCCCCTCTTGAAGTCTGTATCTTTTAAATTAAAAGAATTATTTTAAAAGCAAACTCATGGTCTGTTTAACGTGAACGTATGTGACACATTTGAAGTAGGGTTTGTGTGAAAGTAAAAGCCATCTATTGGATGCAAAAGTATAAAACATTGAAAGAGAAATATGAATTAACTATAACCAATGGTCAGTGTTACGTGTGTATATGTTTATAAAATTAGATCTGCCATATAGACATTGACCCTCTGGCTTCTAGAGAAGCAAGTAGAAGTTATACAAAGTTGCAGAAAATTAAGACAGGCTTAAGAAGAATTCATGAAACCAAACACTTCCTGCCAGGACGGACACAAGGATAGTTTTTAAATTTTTTTTTTAATTGTGCTTTAAATGAAAGTTTACAGTTCAAGTTAGTTTCTCATACAAAACTTCATACACACACTTGTATGTGACCCTAGTTGCACTCCCCATACTGTGACAGCACACTCCTCCTTATCCACCCCGGGTGGATTTCCCCTATCCATTCAACCATCTCCTGTCCCTTTCTGCCTTCTCATCTCGCCTCCAGACAGGAGCTGCCTGTTTAGACTCATGTATGTACTTGAGCTAAGAAGCACTCTCTTTACCAGTATCATTTTATGTCATATAGTCTAGTCTAATCTTTGTCTGAAGAGTTGGCTACAGGAGTGGTTTCAGTTTTGGGCTAACAGAATCCAGGATGATGTCTTCCAGAGTCCCTTCAATCTCAGACCATTGGGTCTGGTCTTTTGAATAGAATTTGAGTTCTGCACCCCACTTTTCTCCTGCTCCTTCCAGGACTCTCTGTTGTGTTCCCTGTCAGGGTGGTCATTGGTGGCAGCCGGGCACCATCTAGTTCTTCTGGTCTCAGGCTGATGCAGTCTCTGGTTTACGTGGCCCTTTGGTTTCTTAGGCTAATATTTTCCTTGTGTCTTTGGTGTTCTTCATTCTCCTTTGCTCCAGGTGGGTTGGGACCAATTGATGCATCTCAGATGGCTGCTCACTAGCTTTTAACACCCCAGACGCCACTCACCAAAGTGGGATGCAGAACATACTCTTAATAAACTGTTAATGCCAACTGACCTAGACGTCCCCTGAAACCATGGTCCCCAGAACCCCACCCCTGCTACTCTGTCCCTCGAAGTGTTTGGTTGTATTCAGGAAACTTCTTTAGCTTTTGGTTTAGTCCAGTTGTGCTGACTTCCCCTGCGGTGTGTATTGCCCTTCCCTTCACCTAAGATAATTCTTGTCTACTATCTAGTTAGTGAATTCCCCTCTCCCTCCCTCCCCATCCTCATAACCATCAAAGAATGTTTTCTTCTGTGTTTAAACCTTTTCTTGAGTTCTTATAGTAGTGGTCTTATACAGTATTTGTCCTTTTGCAACTGACTAACTTCACTCAACATAATGCCTTCCAGATTCATGGATTCATTGTTGTTCTTTATCGTTGCATAGTATTCCATTGTGTGAACATACCATAATTTGTTTATCCATTCATCTGTTGATGGGCACCTAGGTTATTTCCATCTTTTTACTATCGCGAACAGTGCAGCAATGAACATGCGTGTGCATATATCTATTTGTGTGATGGCTATTATTTCTCTAGGATATATTCCAAGGAGTGGGATTGCTGGATCATATGCTACTTCTATATCTAGCTTTTTACGGAAGCGCCAAATCGATTTCCAAAGTGGTTTTACCATTTTACATTCCCACCAACAGTGTTTAAGTGTTCCAGTCTCTCCACAACCTCTCCAACATTTATTATTTTGTGTTTTTTGGATTAATGCTAGCCTTGTTGGGGTGAGATGGTATCTCATTGTAGTTTTGAATGGCATTTCTTTAATGGCTAATGATTATGAGCATTTCTTCATGTGTCTGTTAGCCACCTGAATGTCTTCTTTAGTGATGTGCCTGTTCATATCCTCCACCCATTTTTTAATTGAGTTATTTGTCTTTTTGTTGTTGAGGTTTTGCAGTATCTTGTAGATTTCAGAGATTAGACCCTTATTGGATTTGTCATAGCCAAAAATTTTTTCCCAGTCTGTAAGTTGTCTTTTGACTTTTTTGGCGAAGTGTTTTGATAAGCATAAGTGTTTGATTTTTAGGAGCTCCCAGTTATCTAGTTTCTCTTCTGGTGTTTGTGCATTGTTAGCAATGTTTTATATTCTGTTTATGCCATATATTAGGGCTCCTAGCATTGTCTCTATTTTTTTGTCATGATCTTTATCATTTTTGATTTCATATTTAGGTCTTTGATACATTGTGAGTTAGTTTTTGTGCATGGTGTGAGGTATGGGTCTTGTTTCAATTTTTTTTGCAGGTGGATGTCCAGTTATGCCAACACTGTTTGTTGAAGAGACTGTCTTTTCCCCATTTAACATTATTTGGGCCTTTATCAAATATCAGCTGCTCATAGGTAGATGAATTTACGTCTGAATTCTCAATTCTGTTCCATTGGCCTATATATCTGTTGTTGTACCAGTACCAGGCTGTTTTGATTACCATGGCGGTATAATAAGTTCTAAAATCAGGTAGTGTGAGGCCTCCCACTTTGTTCTTCTTCTTCAGTAATGCTTTACTTATCCAGGGCCTCTTCCTCACAAGGATGGTTTTAATGACAGATCTAGTAATTATTTTTGGAGACGACCTTGTAATCTGCTTCTATTTTCTCTCTGTAGTATTCTACTTACAACCCTAGGATGTGTTTACTCCATTTTTTTTTTTTTTTTGTTGTTGTTGTATTTGATGCCTATTTTCTCATGGTAACATTATGCAAGGTAGAGTTTAAATAGTACTAAACATGTTCTTACCATGTGATTAATGTAATTAACAACAAGGTTATTTCCCCCATTTAAAAAAAAATATAAAAAATCAAGTTTAAAGGCTTTTTAATAATATTGCCATGGGAGTAATTAAATCTTCTAGTATGCCAAACATCAAACTTACCACTATTCTAAAATGTAAGAATTTACAAGAAAATAGAAGAGAAACGTAATTATTCAAGAAGCCACAATATTGATATCTTTTCAGGAATTCTTGAAACCATTCTGAGAAAAAGAATATAAAATTAATAAATATGTTTAAAAAGATGTGTACATTTGTTGTAGGGTAAAAACATCAGGAAGTTGAGTAAAGCAGAAAGTTTTATTCAGCATATATTCAAAAAGGCAAAAGTGGGAAATAGACAACCATGCTGCCAGAACCATGTCTGCCCGATTCCAGGGAAATATCACAGAACAGACAAAAGTGGGAAAACGGACAAGCATGCTGTTAGAGCCATGTCTGTCCAAGTCCAAAGAATATTACAGAATAGGCAAGAATGGGAAAATGGACAAGCATGCTGTCACAGCCATGTCTGTCTGAGTCCAAAGAATATTACAGAATAGGCAAGAATGGGAAAATGGACAAGCATGCTGTCACAGCCATGTCTGTCTGAGTCCAAAGAATATTACAGAATAGGCAAGAATGGGAAGATGGACAAGCATGTTGCCACAGCCATGTCTGCCTGAGTTCAAGGAACCATCACAGAGTCATCAGTCTATATTAACATTACAAATGGGCAAAACCATTGAAAGCTTAACCTTTTCAGATTGGCTAGAAACTGTGATCCTACATTTTGAGTTGTCTTTCTTAACAATCATTGGTACAGGTTTCAGTAAGGACAGCCAGGAGGGTCTTCATTGGTCCAACAAATTTGCATTCACTAAATGCTAACAGAAAAGGAGTAGAAAGTCTTTTGTGTTCTGTTTGATTGGCTTTATGTGAAAGTTTCCCTAAAAGATATTTTCCAAGATTATCTAGCTATTGTCTTTATACCGGAGGGCCCAGTTGATGTGTCCTTGTGAGTTCTTGTGAGCCCTGCTCCAGCTGGGTCACATTCTCTATGCTCAAGGAGAGGGAATAATAACTCCAATATTATTTCCTAAATCACATTAAATTTATGATAGTTTTGGTATACCCTTTGCCTTGGTGTTTGGATTTATTTTCCCAAATTCAAGACTTAACTATATAATTAAGAACAATTAAAAAAAATGTGACAATACGACCCATGAATGCTAATACCATCTATTTTTATACTTACCTCGCTCTATCACTTTGTTATTCTAATTGTTGTAGGAATTAAAATGAGAAAATATATGTGATAGTATTTTGTAAACTGTTAAGCATTATATGTGTCTTAGTCATCCAGTGTTGCTGTAACAGAAATACCACAAATGGATGCCTTTAACAAAGAGAAGTGTATTTCCTCACAGTAAAGTAGGCTAAAAGTCCAAATTCAGAGTGTCAGCACCAGGAGAAGCCTTTCTCTCTCTGTTGGTCTTCTCATCAATCTTTCCCCAGACTAGGAGCTTCTCCATGCAGAGACCCCGGGTCCAAAGGACGTGCTCTGCTCCCGGCACTGCTTTCTTGGTGGTATGAGGTCCCCCTGTCTCTCTGCTCGCTTCTCTCTTTTATATCTCCAGAGATTGCCTCAAAACACAGTCCAATCTTGTAGATTGAGTCCTGCCTCAGTAACACAACTGGCGCCCATCCTTCCTCGTTAACATCATAAAGGCAGGATTTACAACATACAGGAAAACTGCACAATACCGGGAATCATGGCCTAGCCAAATTGATACACACATTTTTGGGAAGACATGATTCAGTCCATGACAATACATTATTATTTATTTCTATTAATAGACAGCATCATTACTAATAAATATTATAACACAATACTAAACTAAGACTATGCTAACTACTTTTTTTTTTTTTATTGTACTTCAGGTGAAGGCTTACAGAACAAATAGTTTCTTATGAAACAGTAGTACACATGTTGTTTTATGACATTGGTTCACAACCCCACAACATTAAATACTAACTTTTGATGTGAAATTCAAATGTTAACATTTCTAAAGAGAATTATTATACTTAGATTATAATTAATCTGGTTAAAACATGAACTTTTTAAACCTGAGAAAGTAGGTAAATGTTCTCAAGATGCTGATACTGAAGATGACTTTAAATGACCAGTTAATGTTGACATTAGAATCCATGAGGACACGGGTGTGGGGATATTAGTTGCATAATATGGTTTGTTTTGTTTTGTTTTTTGCTGAGTAAGTGATGTTTTATTTTCTTTGACATTTGGTAACTCCAAAATGTCATCCTTTTTGTTTGTCCTCTTCTTCCTTCCTGCTATGGAAGCTTAAGAGACCCATGATGTAATCTTCAGAAAAGAACAGGGGGAAATGTCTGGAGAGAAAAAGAGGCAATCCAGGACCTGCGTATGGAAAACAGCTGGGAAATGGGCTTCACTCCATGATGCAATGAATGTTTTTCATGCACTAAAGATGTTCAGTTGCCCTAGAAATTTCCTTAGTACTGTTCCTTTTTTTTTTTCCCTGTGGGAGAAAGATGTGTAAATCAGCTTCCATAAAGATTTATAGCCTTGAGGGCAATTCACTCTGTCCTATAGGCTTGCTATTAGTTGGAATCAACTCAGCAGCAATGGGTTTGGTTCCTTTTTTTTTCTGAAACACTTATTTATTTATTTAAAATAATGTTTTATTGTGTTTTCAGTGAAGATTTACATAGCAGTGTAGGTTCCCATTTAAAAATTTCTACACAGATTGTTCAGTGACTGCAGTGTGATGGATCGCTTTTATATGGCCTTTCTTGCCATAATCTTGTAACTCCCACCCAAGTGATTTGGTGGAACTATGCAAATAAAGTAATTGTGGCCCACCAAGAGGATTGGTCAGTTTTGCCATTCTGCTAGGCTTAAAATGAGCCATCCCAGAGGTGGAAAGAGAGGATCTCACCACCACCAAGAAAGAAGAGCCAGAAGTGGTGTGTGTCCTTTGGACCTGGGATCCCTATGCTGAGAAGCTCCTGGAACCAGGAGATTAAGAGAGAGAGATTGTAACACTGAGGACAGTGAAAAGCGGTGGCAGAGAAATGGTGGTAGGAGACACCTGCAGGAGATGGTGCAGTGGGCTTCCTAGCCCACGGAGTGAGAAAACTGAGTACCTTCGAGCAGGAGGCTTATTGGTGGAATAGGGGGCCTCTAGGCACTTGGTGGAGCTAGGTTTGCTGACCCAAGGAGTTACAGCTGAGCGTCTTCAGGAAGAGGCTTACTGGCAGACTGGGGTGCCTCTGGGCATTTACTGGCAGAGCTAAAATAGCTTTGTAACATTTGCCTGAGTAGGGCAGAGGTCAGGCAGAGCAACTGAAGGCCTGAGAGAGATGTGCTTCTAGGCATGGCTGAGAAGAGGCTGTCCTGAAGGAAGAACTGTATCCTGAGAGTTCCTGAACCTGAACTGTAACCTGTTACTTCCCTAATAAACCCCATAATCGTGAGTACTGCCTGTGAGTTCTGTGTGGCCATTGCAATGCATTGGCAAACTCAGCAGAGAAATAGAGAGCGCCATGGGAGGGACGGTTGTTGTCAGAATTGATAAAGATGGTAGAGAGAGGAGGCATGTCTGACCTCTACCTCATAGGAATCAGCCTTGGGCTGTTGATCTTCATCTTCCATCCCCCTTAAGAAGTTAGAGGAGGTCAGATGCTGCCCCCACACCATTTTTGTAGTAACATTGGTTACATTCTTCACAAAGCATGACCATTCTTAAATTTCTATTCTAGTTGTTCTGTTTTCACTAATCTAGTTTCCCTGCCCCTTTGAATTCTCATCTTTATTTTAAAGTAATTGTTGACGGTTTGGTCTCATATAGGTGATTTTTTTTAAAGGAGCACAATACTTACCAGTGATATTCATTATTTTTTGAGCCAATATGTTAATTAGCTACAAGGTGACCTCAGGGATTATTGGCTCAAGGTTTGAAGAGTATCTCAGGGCAATAGTCTCCGGGAGTCCTCCAGTCTCAACCAGTCCAGTAAGTCTGGGGTTTTCGTTTTATTTTGTTAGGTTTTGAGGGTCTTTTCCACGTATTTCTCCCATTCTATCAGGGTCCATCTATTGGGGCTCTGATTAGAATGGTAGGTAAAGGTAGCTGGGAACCATCTAGTTCTTCTGGTCTCAGGGTAGATAAGGCCAGGGTTCATGTAGGCCATTTGTCCTGTAGGCTAATTTCTTCTTTGAGACATTGGTTTCCTTCTTTCTCTTTTGCTCCAGATGAGGAGAGACCAGTAGTTACATCTTAGATGGCCGCGCAAGCTTTTAAGACCCCAGACACTTTAAAGCTTATGAGCAGCCATCTAAGATACTCCACTGGTCTCTCCTTGTCTGGAGTAAGGGAGAATGAAAAAAACCAAAGACACAAGGAAAAGATTAGTCCAAAGGACATATAGACCACAAGTACCACAGCCTCCACCTGACTGAGTCCAGCACAACTAGATGGTGCCTGGCTCCCACCACTGACTGCTCTAACAGGGATCACAATAGAGGGTCCTAGACAGAGCCGGAGAAAAAGGTAGAACAAAATTCTAACTCACTCACACACAAAAAAAGACCAGACTTACTGGTCTGACAGAGAATGGAGAAACCCCGAGGGTACGGCCCCCAGACACTCTTTTAGCTCAGTAATGAAGTCACTTCTCAGGTTCACGCCTCAGCCAAAGATTAGGCAGGCCCATAAAACAAAATGAGACTAAATGGGCACACCAGCCCAGGGGCAAGGATGAGAAGGCAAGAGGGGACAGGAAAGCTGGTAATAGGGAACCTAAGGTTGAGAAGGGGAGGGTGTTGACTGTTGATATGTCATGGGGGTGGCAACAAATGTCACAAAACAATATGTGTATTAATGTTTAATAAGAAACTAGCTTGCTCTGCAAAACTTCATTTAAAGTACAACAAAAAAAAGAATGGTCAGAAAAAAAAGACCCCAGATACTACTCACTAAACTAGGATGAAGAACATAACTTTATGAGCTATATTATGCTAATTGACCAAGATGTCCCATGAAACTATGATCCTAATCCTTTAAACCCAGAAAACCAATCCCATAAGGTATTTCATTATGTTGAAGAAGTATCTGTAATTGTGTCCCCATGTGCTTTATTATATATATGAATATATTTGCATATAATCACATGCATGCGTATACATATACATATGGATTAATCTATTGTAATTTGGTTAGACTGTGGTTCCCAATGCTTTGGCCAAACACTAGTCTAGTTGCTGTCATGGAGTAGTTACATGTAATTAAATCAGCTGGCCTTGGGTAGAGCAGATTACCTTCCATAATGTAATCTAATGTAGCAAATGTAATCACTTTCCATAATGCAATCTAATGTAATTTAGCAATCAGTTGAGGTTATACCAGTGTAGAGTGGATCCTAAACCTAATCACTTCTGAGTTATAAAAAGACCAGAATAGATGCAAAGACACACACACGGGGGAAGACAGATGACATGTAAACAAATAATTTATTTTATAAGAAACGGCACAAAGCTGGTTCCTATAAAGTGGAGGATAAAGATGCCCCAAATATCCAACTTCTCCAGACTGCTTTACCACTCTATCATCTCTAACACCAACTACCCCACCTCCCCTCAGTACTCTCCCTCCTGTCTTTGGGTTCAGTAATTTGCTGCAACATCTCACATAGCCCACAAGCTGTACTTACAGTTAAGTGGTTTATTAGGGAAGTGTCATGGATGGATTTGTGTCCCTCAAAAATGTGTGTATCAATTTGGCTGGGCCATGATTCCTGGTATTGTGTGATTGTCCACCATTTTGTCATCTGATGTGATTTTCCTATGTGTTGTAAATCCTGCCTCTATGATGTTAATGAGGGGGGATGGGCGGCAGTTGTATTGATGAGGCAGGACTCAATCTACGGGATTGGATTGTGTTTTGAGCTGGTTTCTTTCGGGATATAAAAGAGAGAAGTGAGCAGAGAGACAAGGGGACTTCATACCATCAAGAAAGCAGTGCTGGGAGCACAGTGCGTTCTTTGGACCCAGGGTTCCTGCAAGGAGAAACTCCTAGTCCAGGGGAAGATTGATGAGAAGGAACTTCCTCCAGAGCTGACAGAGAGAAAGTTTCCCCTGGAAATGACATCCTGAATTTGGACTTCTAGCCTGCTAGACTGTGAAAAAATAAATTTCTCTTTGTTAAAGCCATCGACTTATGGTATTTCTGTTATAGCAGCACTAGATAAGACAGGAAGTAACAGGTTACAACTTGGGTCAAGATCAATTTGGAAGTAACAGGAACAAGTCAGGATACAGTTCTTCAGTCAGGACAGCTTCTACTTGGGGCCTGGTCGGGACTTGCTGCTGTTGCTCTTACTGCTGCTGCACCACCTCTGGCTGTCTTCACGTGTCTTCTCTCTAAAAACCTCTGTCAAGTAAGCTGGTTATATAGCAAGCTCCTTATTGATTTCAAAGCATGCCCTCTGCCCCTGTAAGACCACAATCCCCTACGTAGGCCACAGGCACCTTATCTGCATAGTTCCAGCCAAATCTGGCAAGAGTTTTACACACTGTAATCATTAAGGTTGTGTGTCAACTTGGCTGGGCCATGATTCTCCGTGGTTTGGGAGTTATGATGTAGTTTGGCAGTCATATGATGATAAGATTTGATACAATGTGATCACCTCCATGATGTGATCTTCTGTGAGTAGCCAATCAGTTGAAAGGGAGTTTCCTCGGGGGTGTGGCCTGCATCAAATACAAGTGGGCTCTCTGGCAAGGCTAGTGGGGTTTCGCTCACTCTGGATCCTGCAGCTGGTGCCTGTTCGTCTGACTTCTGGTTCTTGGGACTTGAGCTAGCAGCTTATCTGCTGTCTTGCCTACCAGTTCTTGGGATTCATCGATCTTGGGACAGTCCAGCCTCTATAATCCCATGAGCCATTTCCCTAATATAAATCTCTCTCTCTATATATATATTTATACACTTTACTGGTTTTACTTCTCTAGAGAACCTATCCTAAGATACATACCTTATTTGTATAGTCCTTCTTAATCATTTTGTGGGAGTTACAACACCATAACCAGAAAGAGCATATAAAAAGAGAAACTCATTTGCCCTGCACCTATATATATACACATATATGCCCACATATACATATCTATACACATATATGCCTACATACATACATATATACCTGTACATATATTTTTTGGTAGTCGTTGCTGTTTTTGCAAAATTATATATGCCGTAGCAATTACCAACAGGTCCTTTTTTTCTTGTCTACATTTTAGTGACATTGTTTACCTTCGTCAAGCTTTCCACATTTCACCGTCATTCGTCATTCGATGTTACCTTTCCTATCACCTAAAATAACAAGTTTCTCCTATCTCAAGTTGCAGTATTGAAGGATTCTACGGGGAAGATATTAAACGGTGAAGGAAGCACCAAAAGAAGACAGAAGGAATGCACAGAGTCACTGTACCATAAAGAATTTTTTGACATTCAGCCGTTTCAGGAGGTAGCATATGATCAAGAACAGATGGTACTGAAGGAAGAAGTCCAAGCTGCACTGAAGCCATTGGCAAAAAAAACAAGGCTCCAGGAACTGATGGAATACCAACTGAGATGTTTCAACAAATGGATGCAACTCTGAAAATGCTCATTCATCTATGCCAAGAAATTTGGAAGACAGCTACCTGGCCAACCAACTGGAAGAGATCCATATTTATGTCCATTCCAAAGAAAAGAGAGCCAACAGAATGCAGAAATTATCAAACAATATCATTAATATCACACACAAGTAAAATTTTGCTGAAGATAATTCAAAAATGGTTGCATCAGTACATCAACAGGGAACTGAAAGAAATTCAAGCCAGATTCAGAAGAAGACTTGGAATGAGGGATATCATAGCTGATGTCAGATGGATCTCGGCTGAAAGCAGAGAACACCAGAAAGATGTTTGCCTGTGTTTTATTGACTATGCAAAAGCATTTGACTGTGTGGAGCATAACAAATTATGGATAACATTTTGAAGAATGGGAATTCCAGAACACTTAATTGTGCTCATGAGGAACCTGTACATAGACCAAGAGGCTGTCATTTGAACAGAACAAGGGGATACTATATGGTTTAAAATCAGGAAAGGTGTTCATCATGGTTGTATCCTTTCACCATACTTATTCATTTGTATGCTGAATAAATAATCCAAAAGGTGGACTATATGAAGAAGAACATGGCATCAGGATTGGAGGAAGACTCATTAAAAACCTGCAATATGCAGATGACACAACCTTGTTTTCTTTATGTTGAGGTGTAACCCATACGAAAGGCTGTAGTCTGTGATCTTCATCAGTAAGTGCTTCAAGTCTTTGCTTTCAGCAAGCACGTGGAATGAGACCAAAGAACAACTGACACCTTTGAATTATGGTGCTGGTGAAGAGTATTGAATATACCATAGACTGCCAGAAGAACAAACAAATTTGTCTTGGAAGTAGTACAGCCAGAATGCTCCTTAGAAGCAAGGATGGTAAGACTTTGTCTCATATACTTTGGCCATGGTATCAGGAGGGACCAGTCCCCGGAGGAGGATAGTAGAGGGTCAACAAAAAAGAGGAAGACCCTCAACAAGATGGATTGGCACAGTGGCTGCAACAATTGTGAAGGTGATGCAGGACTGAGCCGTGTTTCATTCTGTTGTACATAGGGTAGCTATGAGATGGAACTGACTTGATGGAACCTAACAACAAGAACGCTATCTAGACAGTGACTGTCCCTCTCCCTACCCCCTATCCCTGGTAATGACTAACGAACATTAGTTTCTGTATACTTACCTATTCATGTCATTTCATAAAAGTGAGAGCATGCAGTATTTACTTTTTTGTGATTAACTTATTTCACTCAATATAACGTCCTCCAGGTTTATCCATGTACCTTCCAATATGTTTCAGGAACTCATTTTTCTTTATCACTGAATAGTATTCCATTGTATGTGTTTGTCACATTTTACTTATCCATTCATCTGTTGATGGGTACTATAAAAATGGTGCAGCAGGGGCGTCTGACCTCTTCTAAATTCACAAGCAGGAGGAGAATCAAGAGCAACAGCCCAAGGCTGATTCCTGTGAGCCAGAGGTCAGACAAGCCTCCTCTCTTTGCCATCTTTACCAATTCTGACACCAACCATCACTCCTGCGGCACTCTCTACTTCTCTGCTGGGTTCGATAATGCATTGCAATGGCCATGCAAAACTCACAGACCATACTCACAGTTACGGGGTTTATTAGGAAAGTAACAGGTTACAACTCTGATTCAGGTACACTCAGGATACAGTTCTTCCATCAGGACAGCCCCCTTTTATCTGTGCTCGCAGGCACACCTCTCTCTGGCCTGTTGCCCTCTGCCCTGCTCAGGCAAGTGTTACAAAGCTCTCTTAGCTTTGCCCCACTTAGCCAGTAAGCCTCGGCCTGAAGGAGCTCAGCTCTAGCTTTGTGGGTCAGCAAAGCTAGCTCCACCAAGTGCCTGGAGGTAACCTACTCCTCCAGGAAGCCTCCTGCCCAAAGGCACTCAGCCTTCTTGTTCCATGGGCCAGGAAGCCCAATGTGCAGTCTTCTGCCAGTCTCTCCTGCTGCTTTTTCTCTGCCACTGCTTCTCGCCATGGTCAGTGTTACAGCTGTATCTCACTCTCCTGATTCTAGGAGCTTCTCAGTACAGGCATCCTGAGTCCAAAGGACATGCTCCTTTCTTGGCTCTTCTTCTTTGGTGGTGATGGGATCCTCTCTTTCCCACCTCTACGATGGCTCATTTTAAGTTTAGCAGGATGGCAAAACTGGCCAATCCCTTTGGTGGGCCATAATTACCTTATTTGCCCAGTCTCTTGGGTGGGAGTTTCAAGACCACAGTGAGAAAAGGCCGCGTAACAGCGATCTATCACACTGCAGGTAGTTAAGTTGTTTCCATCTTTTTGCTATTGTGAATAGTGCTGCGACGAACACAGGTGTGCATTTTTCTGTGTCACTTCTAGGTATATACACCTAGAGTATATACCTAGAAGTGGAATTGCTGGGTCATACAGCAGCTCTACCTCTAGTTTTTTGAGGAACCTCCAGACTGTTTAGCACAACAGCTGTATTATTTTGCATTCCCTCCAGAAATGGATGAGAGTTCCAATTTCTCCACATTCCCTCCAACACTTGTTATTTTCCTTTTTTAAATCTTAACCATCCTAGTGGGAGTGAAATGGCATCTCACTGTGGTTTGGATTTGCATCTCTCTGATGGCTAATTATGTTGAACATCTTTTCATGTATCTGTTGGCCATTTGAATGTCCTTTTTGGTGAAGTGTCTGTTCATGTCCTTTGCCCAGTTTTTCATTGGGTTATTTGCCTTTGTGTTGTTAAGCTATAGAACTTTTCTGTATATTTTAGATATTAGACCCTTAGCAGTGTATCATTCCCAAAGATTTTTCCCCAGTCTATAAGTTGTCTCTTTACTCTTTTGATAAAGTCTTTTGATGAACATATGTATTTAACTTTTATGAGATCCCAGTTATCTGTTTTTTCTGCTACTTGTGCTTTCTTTGTTGTGTTTTTAGTACTGTTCCTATTAATGGATGACAAAAGGAAAGAAGTATCCAGATAAAATTACATTCTTAGGTTGTTTTTTTTTTTTCCTGGCTTATGTTGTGCCTGTTTTTCAGTGTAAATATGACAGTGATGAAAACCATGGGCTTAGGTTCAAAAATCATAGCTGAAAATTTAGAAAGGTAACAGGAACTTCATTTTGACTGCTGAAGAGGGTCAGTCTGAAACCTCTTCAGCAACTGCCTAAAAGTAAGACAAGGCTAAAGTTAGTTTTTCTGCTGAGAAACTTTGTAATAAAAACATACCTTATTACTTTCTAAATTTCCTTATCTTCAATGTTTTAAGCCTCCTCTAAGACCTGCCAAAATTAATACTAGGACAAAATTACCCAGGGGAAATGATGATTTTTTTTGTAAAATGTTGAATTATGCTCTGTCTTGGAGTATAGTATTTATAGACACTGACTGCCTGAGTTTTAGGAAGGAACGCCAAAGAATAACTCTCCAATCTGATGTCTTCTGACTTTAGGCATTTTTAATTTCTATGGTAAAGTCCCCAAATCACCATCAGTGTGCAAAAAACACAGTGCAAAAGGTAGTGCATTTTGGGTTCATAGGAGGAGAAGGATAAACACCATCCCTGAAAGGACAAGGCTTCATAAATTTTAATGAGCATCTTTGTGTATAAGGCATTATGCTAGGTACCCGGTATACAATGGTGAGACAGACAGAGTTCTTGCTCTCTTGTGGGATTTACAATCTGATGGAGGAGACAGATAATTTGAGAAACAGACAAATACAAATCTAAAATTGTAATACATGACATAAAAAAGAAAGGTAGAGTGCCGTGATGGATGATAACAGAGTGAGGGTGAGGGCACAGCTTTAGGTATTGTGGTCAGGGAAGCCCACTCTGAGTGGTGATATTGAAGCTGAGACCTGAAAAATGAGAAGGAACCAGCCCTGTGAAAAGCAGAGTCAGAGCTTCACTGGTAGTGGCAACGGTGTGTGTGAAGGTCCTAACAAGAAAAGAGCTTCCTCAACATATCTCAGGAATTGGAAGAAGCCCAAACTAATAACTTTTACTGACCTGACAGTGTTTGTAAAGTGATTTCTGATTCAGGATTCCTGTCACTTGAATGTCAACAATGAGCTTGATTGCCTAACTCCAATTTTTCTCCTGTTCATACCGTCTTTATTGTGTTCTTTACCGTGCCACAAGAAAGTTCTTTATTGTGCCACATTGCGAAGTTTTCTGGGATGAGTATTTTACTTATATTTGCAGAATAAAGAATTAATATGTTGTAAGATGTACAGGGAGCCCTGGTGGCATAGTGGTTGAGAGCTATGGCTGCTAACGAAAAGGCCAGCAGTTCGAATCCACCAGCTGCTCCTTGGAAACCCTATAGGGCAGTTCTATTCTGTCCTATAGGGTTGCTATGAGTCGGAATCAACTTTATGGCAATGGGTTTTTGGCATGGAAGATGTACAGAGAAGGAGCCCTGGTGGTGCATTAATTAAGCACTGGGCTGCTAACCAAAAGGCTGTCGGTTCAAACTCACCAGTCACTCCTTCTGTAAAGATTTACAGCCTTGAGAGGTCTATGGGGTAGTTCTACTCTGTCCTACAGGGTGGTTATGAGTCTGAATGGACTCTACAGCAAAGATTAGAGGTAACGGGTAAGATGTAACAGTCAGGGTTCTGTCGGGAATATGGAAGTCACACTCTGTAATCTAAGTAAAAATAGCTTAATACAGGTAATTACGATGGGAAAGCTCAATATTGTCAGTCAGAACAAGACCAGGGAATGACTGTGGAACAGACCATCGATTGCTCATGTGCAAGTTCAAGTTGAAATTGAAGAAAATCACAACAAGTCCACGAGAGCCAAAGTAAGACCTTGAGTATATCCCACCTGAATTTAGCGACCAACTCAAGAATAGATTTGACGCATTGAACACTAATGACTGAAGACCAGACGAGTTGTGTAATGACATCAAGGACATCATGCATGAAGAAAGCAAGGGATTATTAAAAAGACAGGAAAGAAAGAAAAGACCAAAATGAATGTCAGAAGAAACTCTGAAACTTGCTTTTGAACATCGAATAGCTAAGCAAAAGGAAGAAATGATGAAGTAAAAGAACTGAACAGAAGATTTCAAAGAGAAGCTTGAGAAGATGTGAAGTATTACAATGACATGTGCAAAGAGCTGGAGACAGAAAACCAAAAGGGAAGAACACACTTGGCATTTCTCAGACTGAAAGAACTGAAGAAGAAATTCAAGCCTTGAGTTGCAATACTGAAGGATTCTATGGGGAAAATATTCAACGATGCAGAAAGCATCAAAAGAAGATGGAAGGAATACACAGAGTCATTATACCAAAAAGAACTGGTCAATGTTCAACCATTTCAAGAGGTAGCATGTGATCAGGAACTGATGGTACTGAAGGAAGAAGTCCAAGCTGCACTGAAGGCATTGGTGAACAAAAAGGCTCCAGGAATTGACAGAATATCAATTGAGATGTTTCAACAAATGGATGCAGCACTGGAAGTGTTCACTTGTCTATGCCAAGAAATTTGGAAGACAGCTACCTGGCCAACTGACTGGGAGAGATCCATATTTATGCCTATTCCCAAGAAAGGTAATCCAGCCAAATGTGGAAATTATCAAACGATATCATTAATATCAATGCCAGTAACATTTTGCTGAAGATCATTCAAAAGTGGCTGCAGCATTATATTGACAGGGAACTGCCAGAAATTCAGGCTGGATTCAGAAGAGGACATGGAACTGGGGATATCATTGCTGATGTCAGATGGATCTTGGCTGAAAGCAGAGAATACCAGAAATGTTTACCTATATTTTATTGACTATGCAAAGGCATTCAACTGTGTGGATCACAACAAATTACGGATGACATTGTGAAGAATGGAAATTCCAGAACACTTAATGGTGCTCTTGAGTAACCTGTACATGGATCAAGAGGCAGTTGTTTGGACAGAACAAGGGGATACTGTGTGGTTTAAAGTCTGGAAAGGTGAGCGTCAGGGTTGCATCATTTCACCATACCTATTCAATCTATATGCTGAGCAAATAATCCAAGAAGCTGGACTATAAGAAGAAGAACAAGGCATCAGGATTGGAGGAAGACTCATTAACAACCTGCATTATACAGATGACACAACCTTGCTTGCCGAAAGTGAAGAGGACTTGAAGCACTTACTGATGAAGATCAAAGACCCCAGCCTTCAGTATGGATTACACCTCAACATAAAGAAAACAAAAATCCTCACAACTGGACCAATAAGCAACATCATGATACTTGGAGAAAAGATTGAGGTTGTCAAGGATTTCATTTTACTTGGATCCACAATCAACACCCATGGAAGTAGCAGTCAAGAAATCAGAAGACGCGTTGCATTGGGCAAATCTGCTGCAAAAGTCCTCTTTAAAGCGTTGAAAAGCAAAGATGTCACCTTGAAGACTAATGTGTGCCTTACCCAAGCCATGGTATTTTCAATCAGATCATATGCATGTGAAAGCTGGACAATGAATAAGGAAGACCAAAGAAGATTTGATGCCTTCGAATTATGGTGTTGGTGAAGAATATTGCATATACCATGGACTGCCAAAAGAACAAACAAATCTGTCTTGGAAGAAGTACAACCAGCATGCCCCTTAGAAGGAAGGATGGCAAGACTATGTCTTACATACTTTAGACATGTCAGGAGGGATCAGTCCTTGGACATCATCCTTGGTAAAGTTCCGGGTCAGTGAAAAAGAGGAAGACCCTCAATAAGATGGATTGACACAGTGGCTGCAACAATGGTCTCAAGCATAACGACTATTGTGGGCATGGTGCAGGATTGGGCAGTGTTTTGCTCTGTTGTACATAGCGTCGCTCTGAGTTATAACCGACTCAATGGCACCTAACAACAACAACAACACAGGTAACTAGAGGCTTACATACCTGTTATAAGGGCAGGGGTAGCAAAGGTCAGCAAATGTGTCACCAACTTTCTCAGCCTTCAGTGCTAAAACAAGTGAATGTACCTTGCCCAGAAGCTATTGCAAATTTTAAGAACCTCTGGAAGGCTCCTATTGGTTTTCTGTAGCACCTACTCAAGTGTTTCTCAAGAAAACCACCCAGAAGGTACTTCAGACTTCATGTTGGCTGTTCTCACACTTCTGCTTGTAACTGTCTCCTGGAGAATAATGGTTTCTCTTTTCTGCTTTCTCAGTGTCATGCTCTCACTGGCAGACTCTACTCCAGAATGATATGGGAAAAGGATTCTGTAGTCCTCACCTTCTTTATGTTACAGAGGGAAATTTAGAATGGGGTAATGGTAGTGCCTGAGTGATGGTGATCCCAAGTTGTCTACAGATAATCTACTACAGTCTACTCCTTTTGCTTTGGTGAGCAAAATATTTGTGAGTTAACCATATATAGTAGGGATAATAGTAAGAGAAGCCACTCCCCCTTGGTCTGTAGACATGTTTTCTGGTATGGAAAACATGACATCATGGATTGGATGCTGCTTCAGATAACATATCTATCTTGCAGTACAGCTCCCCAGTCCGTGGTGTGCTGCCCCATGTAGCACTGTAACTGATATTCCAATAGGTCATCCACTGTTTTATTAAGCTAACTGTTTCAGAAGTCGGGCTTTTGATACGATCAGTGACTCCCATGGGTATCAGCCTATTCCCTCACTTCTATTGTTGTAAAATGAGTTCCTTGGTCAGAAGCAATGTGTTTTAGTTATTTATTGCTGTGCAACAACCCAACCCCAAACTTAGTAACCTAAAATAACATTTTGTTACTAATTTTCACAGTTCTGTGGATTGACTGGACTCAACTGGCAATTTCTAGTTAGAGTCATGCAGTTGCAGTAAGATAATGGCTAGGGCTAAAGTCATCTGGAGGCTGGACTGGCCTGGCTGTTCAAGATCGTTTTTTCACACGTATGGTGTGACCTTTGGCCTCTCTCTTCATGTGGGTTCTCATCCTACAGGGCTTTTCACAGCATGGTGGTGTCAGAGAGGCACACACGGTAGCTGGTTTCCAAGAGGCAGGAGGTGGGAACCCGGACTATTTTAGAAATAGCACAGCATCAGTTTTGCCACATGAAATTGGTCAAAGCAGTCACAGCACTAACCCCGATTCAAGGGGTTGGAGAAAGTCCCATGGGGGGGGGGTGCCAAAGTCACATTGCAGAAGAGAATGTGGGATAGAAGACACTATTTTGGCTATCTTTGGAAGGTAAAATCTACCACCCAGTTTTTTACGAGATACCATGATAATAATTAAAGCATTCAGTAAGTCTGTGGATAGTGATGCTGGAAGAAGCATTTGGGGCAGGAAAAGATCAAATTCCTCCCCATGATGGAAGGTGCCCAATGTAATTAACCTACCATCAGGAAGCTTGCTGGTTCCTCTTGGTCTCTGCTGTTGAAAGCTTGGGCACCTACCAATAGCTCTGGTCAGGTCAGCTTCTGTAGTGATACAATGTCTGGTTTTGAACCTAGGTATAATCTCCATTCTTGATACAATGGCCATTTTCTTCATGAGTTCATTGCACAAGCACTGATTATGTTTGTAATTGATAGATTATCTTTATATTATTGATTTCTAGACTAAACACAATGAAGACAAAATGTCCTGTAGTATTTCAATCCTTTGAAATTTGTTGAAACTTACTTTAAAAAGGAACATTTTCCCTTTACCTTTTCATTTCCCATGTTCTACAGTGTGCTAGGAGTGGGTGTAGGTAAGGTGGTTCACTACTTGTTTCACCCATTGTCTTAGGCTGGGTTCTCTAAAGAAGAAAAACCAGTAAAGCATATAAATATACATAGAGAGAGAGATTTATATCAAGGAAATGGCTCACGCATTTGTAGAGGTTGGAATGTCCCACGTCCATGGGTCAGGATAGAGGCTTCTCCTGATTCACGTAGCTGCAGGGGCTGGCAAACCCAAGATCAGCAGGTTGGAGAGCAGGGCTGTTGCTCAAAGGCTGTGAAGACCAACAAATCTCAGGATTGGTCGGCAGTACAGCAGGTAAACTGCTAACTCAAGTCCCAAGAACTGGAGGTCAGACGAACAGGAGCTAGCTGCAAGATCCAGAAGAAGAAAAAGCCTCCCCCTTCCCTGACGCCAACCCTGCCGGAACATTCGCCCACACTTGCTGCAGGCCACACACCCAAGGAAACTCCCTTTCAGCCGATTGGCTACTCAAAGCAGATCCCATCATGAGGTGACTGCATATCACATGTCAACAGGGAAGTGATCACAACATTATACGACTGACAAAATACTGAGAATCTTGGCCCAGCCAAGTTGACACACAATCTTAACCATCACGCCCATACTCTAATCAATAACCCTTTGAGTGTCCTTTTGAGATTCTGTCTGATTCCTCATCTTAGGTTGCCCCTTGGCCTTGACATCTGTTCCCCTTGCAGGTAAGGCTCATGTGGGACAAAGAACTCGATTTGGCCTTTATCTTGGTTCCTGAAAGATGCTGTGTGCTGTCAAGTTGATTGTGACTCACAGTGACCCTATATAATAGAGAACTGTCTCATATGGTTTCCCAGGCTGTAATCTTTGTGAAAGCAGATCGCCAAGTCTTCTCTCCTGTGGAACCACTGGGTGGGTTGGAACCACTGGCCTTTTGGTTAGTAGCTGAGCTCTTAACCATTGCTCCACCAGGGCTCCTTTCCTGAAAGATAGCGCTTGGAATTATCTAGCAATTGAGGTGTCTTTATTAAGTAAAATCTCTGAACAGCACCTTAAAGTGTGTGCACAAGAGTGGGGGCTACACACCACACCTGCCAGTTAACCTCAAGAAGGGAGGGGGCATGATGCAATCAATCATGTTCATTGCTTCACTCAATCATGACTATGCATTGAGACCCCAATCATGCATATGCAAAGTTATAAAAGGCCCTGAACATGGAAGCAGTTGAGCTTCATGGACTGGCAAGAACATCCATGCATGGGAGAGAGTGGCACATCCCTGGGGACAATGGAAGTCTTATGCCAGGATCTCTCCCAGACTGCACCTGATGCATATCTTCATCTGTATCGTTTCTGGTGATAATAAATGGGGAACTGTAAGTATGGGTAGTCTTATGAATTTCTGTGAGCTGTTCCAGAGAATTAACAAACTCTCAAGGGGCAATGAACCACCAGGGGATGGCGAGACCCTGCTCTAGGCAGCTGGCGGTCAGAGAAGGGCTGTACAGGCAGTTGTAAAGACAGAGTCCTAACTTGTGAAGACCCAGCTCTGGGTGCCTGGGTGACAGAAAAAGCCTGCACCAGCAATCTACGAAAGGGACAGAATCCTTCCACCTTGTGTATTTTGACCTGACTCAGGGTGGCTAGGGATGAGATGATCTGGCCCCGAGTGACTGGGGTTGAGAAAGTGTCATATGCGGGGCTGATGACAGGGGATGGAGCAGTGGGGAAGTGAAGTCTGGATCCACTTCCACGTGGGAATTGGGTTCATACTGACCCTTACCATGCAGTTAGCAATAAAGGTGGGATTAGCCCACCTTGCACTGTATGCAGTGCACCTGGTCACACCAAAGGAGATTTACCTGGATCAGTAAATACCCTCAGGATAATGTGGCTGAGGAGCTCAGGGGTTCCACTTCTCTCTCTGGGTTTTGCTTATCCCTTAGATTTTCACCTGGTACCTCCTTATTCTCTTGATAACTCTTTGGTTCCTTTGAGGAGATGAAAAAAAAAAATTCAAACTAGCATTTTAGTTGTTTTTATCCAGAGGATTAGACTGAACAATCTAGCCCACCATTACCAGAAATAGAAGCATGCAAGGTTTCTTTATGTATCATAGGAGGCGAAGATAGGAATGGGAAGTGAGAAAGACACTTTTTAGATTTCTGAATTAATCACAAAATGTCTTTCACTTACACGAATATTTGCTGGAGTCCCTGAGTGGTACAAAGAGTTAATGTGCTTGGCTGCTAACCAAAAGGCTGGAGGTTTGAGTCCACCCAGAAGTGCCTCAGAAGAAAGGCCTGGTGATTTACTTCCAAAAAATCAGCCACTGGAAACCCTATGTAGCACAGTTTTACTCTGACTCGCATAAGGTCACCACGAGTCAGATCAACTTAAGGGCAACTGGTGGTAGTGAATTGAATGCCTATTTTATGGAAGACTGGGTACCGGAGGGATACAAAGTTTTAACCAGCACAAATGTTCTCATTAAGCAGCCTTTCAGTCTAGTAATTCTGAAACTGTAGTGTCACTTTAATTAAATTACTTTTTAGAATGAACTCACATGGACGATTATGGTCGCTATGAGTTGGAATTGATTCAACAGCAATGGATTTGGTTTTTTTGGTGAACCACCTTAAAATCTCATTGTGCTGTAGGGTCTATTCTTAATGATAAAGAGGTCCATGGCATATGAATGTATAATTAAGTTTATTTAAATAGGCTATTTTATTTAAACAGGTTATTGTTAAGACTGCTACAAACCAAGTTTCTTTCAAGCTTTAGTTTACCATTATTTGTAAATAAAGTATTAACTTATTACATGTTTTTAAGAGACCCTACTTTTTATATACAGGCTTAATCTGTTGTTTTCTTCCATGTTCACCAAATTTATGAAGCCCTCACAACTGGACCAATAAGCAACATCATGATATATGGAGAAAATATTGAAGTTGTCAAGGATTTCATTTTACTTGGATCCACAATCAACACCGATGGAAGCAGCAGTCAAGAAATCAAAAGAGTTGAGAAGTTAGAGGGTTAATATGTTGTGGGGTTGTTAACCAATGTCATAAAACAACATGTGTACTACCGTTTCATGAGAAACTATTCATGAGAAACTATTTGTTCTGTAAGCCTTCACCTGAAGTACAATAAAATACAAAAATAAAAAAAAAATTAAATTAAATTAAAAAAAAAAAAGAAATCAAAGGAGTATTGTATGACTTTACAAATCTGCTTTCATAAAGATTACACCCTTAGGAACCCTATGGGGCAGTCCTACTCTGTCTTGTTCGGTCACTATGAGTCAGAGTCGACTTGATAGCAATGAGTGTTATGACTTTAGAAAATTTTTTAGCCCCCTGACAGCAAAGAAATGAATGTTAAACTAATCATATGAACTTTGTGTCCATGTGTATCTTATATACTTAATGTAAGGTGGAAAGCTGACTTACCGCCACTTTTTTAATGAACAAAAAGTCTTAATGAGTGCTAGCAGTCATACAATTTCATGAATCTTATTTGCTTGAAAATCTTCCTGCATATCAAAAAACACAGTTAAAATAACTTCACGTGTCACTTGAACAAATTTAATTCTATGCTAACAAGTATGTTCCTCATAAGGGAGATCAAATGAAATGTAAAAAATGCATTTCAGTTAAAATGGCTTAACATTTTCTCTTAAATTTTTAGACGAGATTTAATGTTTGACCAAGAGTAGTTCTGGCCACATTTGCACTTAAAAGTCCCCCAGAAGTTGATATCGACTTATATCTGTGTTGGAGCAAGGTAGGTTTTTGGTTGCCATTGATAACATAATCTTGAAATGTCCAACAAACATTTTCTTAAGAATAAAGGAAAACCAAAGAGTTGGATTTAGGAAGCTTGGCTCTAGTTCATTTGTTTATTCACGCTTTCACCACTTACTCATTTATTTGACTGGTATTTTCATTGAGTGCCGACTTTGTGTTAGTTCTCTAAGTGCCTTTGTTTACTAACATGGACTTGAATGCATTATCCCTTAAGTTTTCCCCAGCAGTGACAACTTCATCACTTTGATGATGAACCGGGAATTACTAATTCATTCCTTTGTTGTTCATTTTCAGGGTTTAACAGAACCCCGTTGGAAGGAAAAACCATTTAATAGCCTGCAATGGCATTTTTAGCTTTTCTATAGAAAGAAATAGACATAAAATTGATGATACTATTATTTTTCATTACTGCATTTTGATTTTGTATGAAAAGCTACCATGTGGTCATCAAAATCCATCAAAAAGTTTAAAAAAATTGCCATTCGAACAGTGTAGATTATACACAGTTTTGTTTATGATGAAGACTTCCAATGAAAGGAAAATCTATTTATGTATTTTAATGATTTACCATTAAAAGGACCAGTTTAAAAGAAGAAAATCAACACCATTACAGATGGCTTAATTTTACCCTTTGAACATGGCTCTTTTTGCCATAAGGAGAGTAATACATCAACAACAGTTCAGTCTTTGAGCTGTAACAGTCCTACTGAAAGAGAAGTCTTAAAAGGAGCAGTATGTACTAATAAAGAACACAAACACAGAATTACTATTTTGACATACATTCTTGGCTCTAAATTGCTGCCTTGGGAGAACTTTTGTTATTTGTGAATATCCCTTCCATTCTAAGGGGTTAAGAAATAGTCTGTCTAAGGATGGCTCTTTCTGTGACCAGGAAAAGTTAGGTTGTACTTCCAGACTCAGGGACGGATTACCCAATAAGCAAGGCATGCACAGGCTTAATTGTGTTTACTTACTAATCTGTAGTGCACAATTTCACCTGAGTTTCACCAGTTTGATGTGATGTAAAACAGGTGAAACTGTGCACTGCAACTCAGTGTAAACTGGGGCGTACTGTGCTTACTGGTTTATCTGCTCCTGCTTCCAGTGTTATACTTTGCAAAAGAACAGCTGTACAAATTCAGAGGTATCTTGCTTTATGTCATAGACTATCTCTAAAAAGCTGGGTTGCATATAACTCATCCTTCACATATGGAAATACATGTTAAATGTACTGTGGGAGAGCTGCTTTAAAAAACAAAACAAAATTAAAAAAAAAAACCTGTAATGAGTACCTTTGCAATCTGTAGAATCATTAAAAATTTTGCTTTCTCGTGGGCTTTGATTAAGTTGATACTATGTGTAAAGCATCATGTTCTATTCCAAGATGAGGCACTTTGAATAACTAGAGTTATTTTAAATGATTGATTTCTAAGTTCTAATACTTTTTAAAAATGTTAAGCAATCTGTTACCTGTTCTGAAGAGGGCAGGCTCTGGAGGCAGACTGCTTGGTTTCAAAATCCAGGATCTACAACTAACTAACTCTGTGAACTTGAGCAAGCCTCAGTTTCCTCTTCTGTATAATGAGTACAATACTTCAAAGATTTATTGTGAATATTAACTAACACAATGCATGGAAACACTTAGCACAATATCTTGCCTAACATGAGTTAATTACTTTTATTTGTCCCATAGTTTGAAGTAAAAAAAAAAAAAAAATGATAGAAAGTATGATCTTACTGATATTTAACAATATGTATAAAATATATTTTTTATACTGTTTAAATTTTTTTATAGTATAAAAGTAATAACTGCCTATGTGCAGTGTAATAAGTTTCTCTTTATATATGGCCTTTCTGGCCTTGAGTTTATAATTCTGCCAAAAATAATTGGTTGAGCCACGGCCTGCCCTGTGATTGGTCTATTTACACACCTTGCAGGGATTGGTCAGTCTATTATGGAAATAGAGTATGTAAAACCACCTAATGGGATTAAATGACCTGCGGAGGGGAGGGGTTGGTTGATTACAATGCAAATTAGGTGATTGTGGTCCCCCAAGGGGATAGGTCAGTTTGTGCTCTGGGCCATACATTGAAATTAAATATAAAGGGCCAATCCCATAGAGGTTGAGGGGGACCACACTACCATTGAGAAGAAGAGCCTGGAGCAAAGCATGTCCTTTGTACCCTGGGTCCCTGAGCTGAGAACCTTCCTAAAACAGCTGTAATACAGGTCAAGAGCTGTAAGACTAAAGATGACTCAAGATGGCACAGCACCACGAGTGATGGAGACGTGCGCAAGGCAGCTGCAGTGGCTTGCTGACCCAAAAGGGAGAGAGAGAGAGCGCGAGCATGAGTAAGCCAGCTGAGCACCTTTGGACTGTAGGCTTGCTGGCAGAGTAGGGTGTCTCTAGACATTTGTCGGAGCAGCAAAAGAGTTGTAACCCTTGCCCAAGCAGGGCAGAGTTTGAGAGAAGGCCCAGTGCTGGTCACAGCCAAGAGGAAGCTGAGAGCCGTCCTGGTTGGAAGCTGTCCTGATTAACAAATTTTATCCTTTCTCCTGAGTTGTATCCTGTTACTTCCAAGTTGATCCTGTTTCTGAACAGTAGCCTGTTACTTCCCTAATAAACCACATAATCGTGAGTATGCTCCGTGAGTTCTGTGTGACCACTGTAAAGAATTATCTATCGAACCCAGCAGAAATAGAGTGCTGTGGGGAGGATGACTGGTGTCAGAAAGGGTGAAAATTTGAAGAGTGGAGGTATGTCAGATCTCCACCTCATAGGAATCAGCATTGGGCTGATCCTGGTGATTTTCATCCTTCCTCTTGAACTTAGGCCCTGATGCTAGCTTACACCATGGTACATCTGAAAACAAATAAACAAGTACAGAAAAGTTTACATTGAAAGTAAAGTCTCGTGCAACAACATGGATGAGCCTTGAAAACATTTTGTTAACTGAAAGAAGCAAAGGACCACATATTGTATGCTTCCACTTATATATGCAATGTCCAGAATGGGCAAATCTAAAGAGACAGAAAGGAGGTTAGTGGTTGACTAGGGAGGTTGATGAGCAAAAGCTAAGGATGCAGAATTTCTTTTGGGCATGACGAAAATGGTCTAAAGTTGATTGGGGTGATGGATACAAAATTTTGTGAATATATTAAAAGTCATTGAATTATAGTTGGCCCTCCATATCTGCAGGTTCAACATCTGCGGATTCAACCAACCACGGAAACATTCGGAAAAAAAATGTTAGTTGTTGCTGACCTGTACTATATAGTTAGGCCTACGATGGTTGCTTCTGTACTAAACATGGACAGACTATTTTCTTGTCATTATTCCCTAAATAATACACTGTAACAACTATTTACATAGCATTTACATTGTATTAGGTTTTGTAAGTAATCTAGAAATGATTTGAAGTATACGGGAGGATGGTGATATGCAAATACTATGCCATTCTATATAAAGGACTTAAGCATCCACAGATTTTGGTATCCTTGGGGGTCCTGGAACCAATCCCCTGCAGATACCGAGGAATGACTGTATATACTTTAAACGGGTAAACTGTATGGTATGTGAATTATATCTAAACAAAGCTGTTTAAAAATAAGGGTAGAGTCTGCCACTCTGTATCCCACTCCCAGGCCCACTCCCCCTAAGTTTTCTCTTTAAGTTCTTCTGGGAGTTCTTGAACTATCAACTTTAGACTGTATCTGTTGACTCCTCATAAATACTTCCTCATATAAACTACCTCATCTCGGGACCCTCCTCCTCCTGATATTTTTTAGTCTTGTCCTTACTTATTTTCATGCCTAAGTCTCTCTCTCTCTCTATCTCCTGATACACACAACATACCATAAAGAAAAGTCTGAAAAGATGCATGCACTCCAAAATGTTAATAGCATTTATCTTTGAGTGGTGGGATGTGGGTAATTAATTTTTTTCCTTTTGTTTATCTGTATTTTCTAATTTTTCAGTAATGGCTAGGTATTATATAACTGAACAGAACTAGATCAAATGTTAAGGATTTTAATAGAAATGTTTCAAATATTGTTTTAAATACTTGCCTTCCTTAACAGGCAGAATTCTTAGCATAATTTTCCCTTTTGTTGATAACAGTGATTTTCCAGGTCATACCTGCAGGCTAGGCCCCCTCTACACAGTTTCCAAAGTGATTTTTCTAATACTGAAAAATGATTGTGTCAACATGATCTTAAAAGCTTTCAATTGCTCCTTGTCATTCACCAGAAAAAAATCCAGATTCTTGCTCATGACACAGAAGCCTTTCATAGCCCAACCCAACTTACTGTTTTCTAGGCTTAATTCTCAATGTTAGATCCTGTGCTAGGGTTACAAAGAGGAATGAGAAATGGATCATACAACCTTGGGAAGTTCACAGATGGTAAACTGGTAGCTGCTGCTCAGCAGCTGCAATGGTCTGATTATAGAGTGAAGCAGGAATCACCGTGGCATTTCAGAATCCTGGGTAATTGTGTCCAGTGAACAAAGAAAGGTTCATTATCTGTGGACTATTTGACCAAAATGAGGAAGCCTAGAGTTGATCCAGGAAGAGGAGATGGTTGTCAGGGAAATGAGCCATGAGGAATAGTAGTAGGAAGAGGAGAGTCTGCTGACAGTAACGCCACCCCTACATCTGCAGGTAGAGTGTTGAATAATCATACCCTACATTGTATGTGTTTTGCATTTAAACAGGTTTCTATGCAAAAATATCATCTCTTACTCATCTATTTTATTTAGCCCTCAAAACAACTCCATATGCTTATTGGTCTCTTCAATTCACAGACAAGGAATGAGAGTCAAAGAGATTAAATTACTGACTTAAGATTACACAGTAAATTAAATCAGAGTTCCCCCTGTGCTCAAAATTCTATAATCATCATGGATAAAACATCAGAGTTTGTTCTCTATTCTAAGAGCAAGGAAGGTGGAAAGAAGTGGAATACCAAGTTCTGGAGCTAGGCTTTTTCCTGGGCCACCATGAAGCCTCTTGGATCTATCTGTGCACAATATAGTGATAACAATCACAGCAACAGATCATTATTGTATTTACCTTGTGCCCTGCACTGTGCTAATGATATACATATATTATTGCATTTAATCCTCACAACACTGTAAGGTAGCTGCTTTATTTGTCTCCATTGTGTAGATGAGGAAACTGAGGTTTAGACAGATAAGTGGCTTAGCCCAAAGTCACATAATAAGTAAGCAGCAGAGCTGGTACTTGAACCCAGGTCAGCATTATGAGAGAGCCATGGTCTCCGGTCGAGCTTCACAACCCAGTGTGTCCCTTCCTCTAAGAGAATGTTAGAAGTTTATTTTTTCCTTCGTTTATTTGTTTTTTTAATCAAGGATACCTGTTTCTAGAATTTGCATGCCACACACAGCTTTTTACAAAGTGCTGTATCCCTCTTAAGGAGCCTTGATGGTGCAGTGGTTAAGTGCTTGGCTGTTAACTGAAAGATCAGCTGTTGGAACCCACCAGTCGCTCGGTAGGAGAAAGATGTGGCAGTTTGCTTCCGTAAAGATTTACAACCTTGGAAACCCTATGGGGCAGTTCTACTCTGTCCTACAGGGTAGCTATGAGTTGGAATCGATTCGATGAAAGTAGGTTTTTGGGTATCCCTCTGCCTTCTTAGGTTCAAAGCCATTCTGATTAAATGACAGGGTATGACGACAGTCTGTTCCAGTGGTGATTTTCCTCATCTCAAAAATCACATCTCCTTAGTGCTTTACCATTACAAAGCCATGGTAATTGTTTAAAGATCACCTTATTATTTACCTGACTATTAAATTCTAGAAAATGAGAATTTTATAGCAGAAGGAACAGTAGAGTAGAAGAAGCACCAAAGTTAGAATAAAAAAAACTTGATTCTCAGTCCTAATTTTGCTCCCGCTTTTTAAACATTTTTGAGGTGTCTATTTTCTTAACTTCTTCACTTTAAATTTTCAGTGACAGTTTCTCCTGGACTTCTCCTCATAGAGATATGTGAGTTTGCTTTGTAAGCTGGAAGCTGCACTATGGAATCAGCTATTACTATTTTGCTTTCACTGTGCACACGTTTGAACGCGTGAAAGATTCTAAGCTAGTTTAGTAAGTAGTTCATTAAAACACCCGTATCCTCAATTCTTACTTTTAAGTCAACTTCTAAGAAAACACTCAAGGTACTCTTTAAGAATATTTTTAAAATTTCCTTGATTTGAATCTGAAAAACTGAGGCCAACTGATCTCTCTCTCTCTTTTTTATTAACAGGTTTTGATTTTTTAATAGAGTAGGATAGCTTTTCTTTAAATCGCAGCAAGTGTAAAAGGTAGGTATTTAAGACATCCTCATAGGGAAATGACTCTTGAGCACCTTTTCCCTACATTTCAGTTCACGAAGTGTAATTATGATAGTTAAGTATGTGTATGTTCTTTAGTTGATATGAGAGCCCTGATTGCTGGTTTCCCCATTATTATGATACTTTTTTTCTCAGTCTTCCACACAATGCTTTATAATCTAGTTTGAAATAGAATCCGCGTTTCTTGCAAAGATAACTTGAAGCTGACATCACTTTGACCTTGGCCAGAGCAAACAGGAGATGAATGAGATAGAGCTCACCACTTGCTTCCGAACGACAGAGGGGAGGGAGAACAAGCCCCTTAACGTTCACTTTTCCATTTCAGTCCTTTTGTCCTAAATTCTTTCCCTCTCACTCTTTGACTCTCTTCTAATTCTCATGGGTCAGGAGAATGTCTTTACAGTTTGGACTGGATCTGGATTTGGTGGTCCCTAGTGTGGACGCAGTAGCTGTGAAGGATGATAATGTCATTCAAGGAGTGAAAGAGAAGAAAAATGCCACTGACAGGAAAAGCCCTGTATGAAGACCTCATTTATCATGTCAACTTTAATGTGCCGCCCAAATAATTTTCTTGTTGGTATTTGAATGGTTTTCATTAGCTAAGTATATAAACATGTACATAAAGCCTGACATTTACCATAAAATGAAAATTAAAATCCTTAAAGAGAAAAAGTGGAAGTATACCTGATCTCCCACTATCGGTCCGTTCGTTGTACTGTGATGGCTTGCGTGTTGCCGCGATGCTGGAAGCTATGCCACTGGTATTTCAAATACCAGCAGGGTCACCCATGGTGGACAGGTTTCAGCGGAGCTTTCAGACTAAGACAGACTAGGAAGAAAGACCTGGTGACCTACTTCTGAAAATTAGCCAGTGAAACCCTATGGATCACAACAGAACATTGTCAGATACAATGATGAAAGATGAGCCCCCTAGGTTGGAAAACATTCAAAATACACAGTGGCTCCAGTAGGGGACTCGAGCATATCAATGATCATGAAGATGGCACAGGACTAGGTAAGATTTTGCTTTGTTATACATAAGGTCACTATGAGTTGGAGCTGACTTGACAGCAGCTAACAACAACATACTTGGTCTCAGGGTGGAAGGTCTTTCTAAACATGTCACTTACGGCACTCAAGGCAGAAACAAAGCTTGAAAGACAAAAGATAAATAACCAATATCTCAGTAGTATAGGGTAAACAATACAATAAATGGCCAATGAACAGTTGAATATTTTTGTTCAAAAGGGAAATATTTTTTTAAAAGAAGGAAATGTATTATTATTTATTTATTATAATTAAAATACATTTAATTAGCAACTAAAGTGGAAATGATGCAGAAAACAGATAAAGATAAGCAGGAGAGATTGCAGAAAATTAATGTGTTATGTAGATCATAACAAATTATGGATAACATTGAGAAGAATGGGCATTCCAGAACATTTAATTGTGCTCATGCAGAACCTGTTCACAGACCAAGAGGCAGTTGTTCAAACAGAAAAAGGGAATACTACATGGTTTAAAATCAGGAAAGGCATGTATCGGGGTTGTATCCTTTCCCCATACTTATTCAATTATGCTGACCAAATAATCTGAGAAGCTGGACTGTATGAAAAATGTGGCATCAGAATTGGAGGAAGACTCGTTAACAAACTGTGATACGCAGATGACACAATCTGGCTTGCTGAAAGCGAAGAGGACTTGAAACACTTACTGATGAAGGTCAAAGACTACAGCCTTCAGTATGGATTACACCTTAACATAAAGAAAACAAAAGTTCACACAACTGGACCAATAATAAACATCATGATAAAGGGAGAAAATATTGAAGTTGTCAAGTATTCAATTTTACTTAGATCCAGAATCAACGCCCATGGAAGCAGCAGTCAAGAAATCAAATGACATATTGCATTGAGCAAATCTGCTGCAAAAGATCTCTTTGAAGTGTTAAAAAGCAAAGATGTCACCTTGAGGACTAAGGTGCATGTGACCCAAGCCATGGTACTTTCAATTGCCTCATATGCATCCAAACGCTGGACAATGAATAAAGAATGCCTTTGAATTATGGTGCTGGCAAAGAATATTGAATATGCCACGGACTGCCAAAAGAACGAACAAATCTGTCTTGGAAGAACTACAGCTGGAATACTCCTTAGAAGCGAGGATGGTGAGACTTTGTCTCATGTATTTTAAACATGTTATCAGGAGGGAGCAGTCTTTGGAGAAGGACATCATGCTTGGTAAAGTAGGCCGTCAGCGAAAAAGAGGAAGACCTTCAATGAGATGGATTGACACAATGGCTGCAACAATGGACTCAAACATAGCAACCTTTGTGTGGACAGCGCAGGACTGGGTAGCGTTTTGTTCTGTTGTATGTAGGGTTACTAGGACTGACTGGATGGCACCTAACAACAAAAACAATGTGCTTGTAGTATCAAGAGGGAAGAGAGCCAAGAATATTGTTGGAGTTCAACTAAATGAAGCCAATGGTCCAGCTGAGACTAAACTGTGTGGGTTCCCTTCTCACTGGCATCAGTTACTCCTCAAGTTGGTGATATTACAATATAAATCCACAAGCAATTAAGTCGAGGAGAATTGGAGCTGAAGCAATTGTAATCTAACCTGTATTACCCTAAGGGAAGGTCTGGATTGAGTTTGGGAGAGATCTAGGCCATAGATTATAATTTAAGGTGACAAAGGATAGTCTTGGGTTGTCAGTAATAATTAAGAAAGCTCTTGGGAGCTGTAGCCTATTGCTTCTCCTGATAATGGAGATGGAGTTAACGCAAATAACAAAAGTTTTGTGAGTCCATATTGCCCCACCTGTTCTACCAAATGATCAGTGTACATGGAGGAAAGCAATGGACTTGGCAACCGTAGAGGGAATTTTCCTAAAGTGGTGACTTTTATAAACTAGCTTGAGTTTTCAGTAATCATGTCAACCAGCTGCTTTGATTCTTTTTTCTTTGCCTTTCTTTTCTTGTTTTTCCTTTTTTTTTTCTTTTTCTTTTTTGCTGCTACCAAGGAAGATTGGGCCCTTCCAAAGGAGTTTAAAAAGATAGAGTTAGCAGAATATATGAGAAAATGTTAATTCAAACAAGCAGTCAGAGACAGACAATTTTAAATAATACATCTTCACCAAACAAATTATCGAAGTGTTTTATAAGAGTTGATACTCAGTATTCAAATATTGTTGGTTGCTGTCTTAGTTTGCTAAAAATAAAACACATTTTCGGTTGAATATTCACTCATGGCAATCCAATGTGTATCAGAGTAGAACTGTGCTCCATAAGGTTTTCAACGGCTGATTTTTCAGAAGTAGATCATCAGACTTTTCTTTCAAGGCACCTCTTGGTGGACTCCCTGAGCACATTAACTTGCTTGCATCACCCAGGGATTGATAGCAGGGCTTCAGTAGGGCTATGTTCTCTCTCTGTAGGCTATAGGGGAAGATTCTTTCTTGTGACTTTCAGCTTGTAGTAGCCCTGGGCATTTCTTGGTGTTCCTTGGCTTCTAGACATCTCCTTATATGCTGTCTTCTTTCTCTGAGACTGCTTTCATACCTATTCTTTGCTTTTATAAGGTGCCACTCAGAAGCAAGTAGGATGGGGACTCATCCTAATCCAGTATAACTTCATTGATTTAACTGATAATGTCTGCAAAGAAAAACCCTACTTCTCTAAACAATATCCACAGGTTACATTCACCAGTGCAGGAGTTAGAACTTCAACATAGCTTTTGTGAGGGACACAATTCAATGCATAACAATTGCCTACTACTACTACCTCTTTCCCACCCACCCCCTTGTCCTTACTGGCAGAATCCCCAGGTGACTCAGTTCTCAGGTAAAATCTGGACTGATTTAAGGCTTAGACATAAGCTATTCTTTGTAGTCCCATTCCCCTTGCCAATGATTGGTTTAGGAGAGGGCGTGTCACCCATTTCTGCCTAGTGAGACATGCAGGATAGTCTACTGTCAGGCTTCTGGGAAAGCTTTCGTTACCTTAGGAAGAAGGTACCAGAAGAAAAATTTTTAACTTCTGGTTATTCTCTTGCTGGGATGTTTAGCCTGGAACTGCTTCAGCCATCTTGTTGCTCTGAGGGAGTCAGCCTGAGGACAGAGGAGCTCAGAGCAGAGAGAGAAAAATGAGCTATCGAATCAGGCAAGCATGAAAACTGCTCTATTTCTTATCCTTTGTTAAATAGGATAATTTTCTTTGTTAACCAGTGTCTTAGTCATCTAGTACGGCTATAACAAATACCACAAGTGGATGGTTTTAACGAAGAGAAATTTATTTCCTTACAGTCAAAGTAGGCTAAAAGTCCAAATTCAGGGTGTCAGCTCCAGGGGAAGCCTTCTTCTCTCTCTGTCGGCCTTCTCATCAATGTTCCCCCAGACTAGGGGCTTCTCGGAGCAGGGACCCTGGTCCAAAGGACGCGCTCTGCTCCCAGCACTGCTTTCTTGATGGTATGAGGTCCCCAACTCTCTGCTTGCTTCCCTTTCCTTTTATCTCTTACAAGAGATAAAAGGAGGTGCAGGCCACACCCCAGGGAAACCCCCTTTACATTGGATCAGGGATGTGACCTGAGTAAGGGTGGTGTTACAATTCCACTCTAATCCTCTTTAACATAAAATTACAATCACAAAATGGAGGACAACCACACAATTCTGGGAATCATGGCCCAGCCAAATTGACACACGTATTTTTTTGGGGACAAAATTCAAACCATGACATTCCACCTTTGGCCCCCCCAAAAATCACATCCTTGCAACATGGAAAACATATTCACCCCATCATATCATAGCAAAAGTCTTAACTCCAAGTCCAAAATCCAAAAATTCCTCTTCATCTGTGAAATCTAGAATACAAGTTATCTGCTTCCAAAGGTACAATGGCAGAACAGGCACAAGCTAGACATTTCCATTACAAATGGGAGAAACTAGAGGAAAAGAAGTGATAACAGGCACCAAGCAGGTCAGCAGAACACATTACATTAGCTCTCAAGGCTTTGAAAATAATCCTCTGTTCTCTGAGACAATTTACACAATAGCCCTGCCCTCCAGACTCCAGGTATTGGCCACAGTCTCTGGATTTTGAGTGGGGGCCCCTCGGCCCTGGGCTTCAGCTCCACCTTCCAGGCCCCCTGGGACAGCAACTCTGCTCCCTTGGCTTTAGGCGCACCATTCTCCTAGTCCATTGGAGTGACAACTCCACCCTTTGAAACCCCTGCAGTCATGGCCATACCTTTTGAGACTGAAGCAGCTCGGCTTCTTGTGTCCCTTGTCTCTTCAGCTTCTGCTTCCTATGGCCTCTCAGCTCTCGGGCCTCACACCCTTATCTGCCCTGCTGGGGCAAGCGTTTGGTAGCTCCACCAGTAAGTGCCCGGAGGCACCCCACTCTGCCAGGAAGCCTCCCATGCACAGGCACTCAGCTCTCTCGCTCCGTGGGTGGGTAAGCCTAGCTCCACCAATAAGTGCCCAGAGGCACCCCACTCCACCAGGAAGCCTCCTGCTCACAGGCACTCAGCTCTCTCGCTCCGTGGGTTGGCTCCAGCACTGTCTTTCACTGGTCTCCTGGTTGTGTTGCTGTTGGTTCTCTGCTGCTGCTGCTTCTCTGCTGCTGCTGGTCCTCTGTCACTGCTGCACGTCTATCCATTCACAGTTTTAAAACCGCTTCCACATTTTAGGTATCTGTTAGAGCAGCACCCCACTCCCGGTACCAAATTCTGTCTTAGTTATCTAGTGCTGCTACAACAGAAATACCACACGTGGATGGTTTTAATGAAGAGAAGTTTATTTCCTCATAGTCAAAGTAGGCTAAAAGTCCAGATTCAGGGCGTCAGCTCCAGGGAAAGGCTTTTTCTGTCTGTCGGCCTTCTTCTCTTCAGTGTTCCCCCAGACTAGGAGCTTCTCGGCGCAGGGACCCCGGTCCAAAGTATGAGCTCTGCTCCCGGCACTGCTTTCTTGATGGTATGAGGTCCCCCTGTCTCACTGCTCACTTCTGTCTTTTATATCTCAAGAGATTGCCTCAGGACACAATCCAGTCTTGTAGATCAGGTCCTGCCTTACTAACACAACTGCCACCCATCCTCCCTCATTAACATCACAGAGGCAGGTTTACAACATACAGCAAAATCACACAGTACCAGGAATCATGGCCTAGCCAAATTGATACACAAATTTTTTTGGGGACATAATTCAAACCATGACAACCAGTCTCCATTAGAGTTTTCTGTTCCTTTTAGCTGAAGACAATCTAATACACCCCATACAGGTAAGAACTCTTTAGTTCACTGTGGCTGGAGAATCAATTGGTTTAATGTTTCTGGAGGGAAATTTGGTGAAACATATAAATGATTTTGATCAAGCAAGGCTATTTTATTAAGTAATTTAAATTATTTATTAGCTACAAGATTATATACAGTAATATTGATTATAATAATGAAAAAATGGGGAAAACTACATTTTTAGTAATAAAGGACAACAACTAAATAAATTATAGAATATTCAAACAATGCCATACTCTTTTTTCCTAATCAAATTATAAATTATTTTTTAAAGTCAAGTAACCCCTTAGTTGTGTCCATAATGATTGTGTGTGCATGTAAGAAAATCGATCACCATAAAGAAAACATGGATTTAGTTGATTATGAATATGCCTTCTATTTATTCATTCATTAAACATTTTTTGAGTGTTAACAATGTGCCAGGAACTCTATGAGGTGCTGAAGATACAGTGCGTCAACAAATAGAAAGTCATTGTCCTCTTAGAGATTACATTCTAGAGAGAAGTCTAATAACCAAGTAGGCAAAGGAGAAAAAAAAGAAGTAGTTTTGGTTTTGTAACAAAAGAAAAAAATAGGGTTATGTGAGAGAGAATAAATGGGTTGGTGGATGTGGACTACTTTAGAGAGAGTAGTCAGAGAAGGTCTTTCTGGGAATGGGTTATGATGGTGAGAGGTGTGTTCAAGGAGATGGAATAGGAAAAACAAAAGTTCTAATATGGAAAAGAACTCAGCATGCTATAAAAACAGAAATGATACTTGTCTTAGTCTAGTTCTCCAGAGGAGCAAAACCAGTGAAGCATATATAAATGTAACAGAGAGAAATTTACGTCAAGGAAACGGCTCATGCTATTGTGGGGGCTAGCAGGTCCCAAATCCGTGGATCAGGTGATAGCCTGATGACCTCTGCTGGCTCACCTGGTTGCAGGGTCTGAGGAACCCAAAATCTTCAGGTCAGGTGGCAGCCTGGAGGCCTCTACTGGTTCATGGTGTCACAGGAGCTAGTGAATCCAAAATCTGCAGGTCAGGCAGCAGGCCAGAGACTTCTGCAGGCTTACATCCCAAGAACTGGAGGTCAGGTGATGAGAAGAGTGGAGGGTCAAGAGAAAGAGTGAATTTTGCCAGAACATCCATTTATATACTGGAGGCAGGCCACACCTCCAAGGAAAATCCCCTTTCAACTGATTGGCTGCTCACGTCAGGTCACAAAACGGAAGGTGATTACATGATGGTTGCCAAACCACTGAGAATCATAGCCTAGCCAAGTTGACGCCTAACCGTAATCATCATAACGTTGATGTGGATGAAGCAGAATGATGGAGAGAAGAGTAGTAACAAAAGAGGTTGAGGAGGTAGGAAGGATCCTGTTTGTGTGTAGAGTCTTGTAAGAATGTCTACTTCTCTCTCTGCATCGCCAATTCCCTATTAGGTATTAATCATGATTGCTAATATTCATGCCATCAGCTGCAAAAGAGCTTCCAATTCTGTCAGTTTGCAAAATATCCTTTAAGTAGCATTGAGTCACCTATCACTCTACATACAAATGTGCTTAGTATTTGATCCATAAATTCAATTTCTGCAATGTTTTTCACACAGGAAATCACCATGCATGCATGAAAAGATTTAGTTTCAAGGGTGTTAATCACAGCATTCCTTATAATAACAAAAACATGAAACAATAAATACTTAACAATAAGGGACATTATATGGACTACCCAAACAATTAAATGTTCTCCTATCACTAAGTGGTCCTTGGGTAGTGCAAAAGGTATTTGTTCAACTATTAACCAAAAGGTTGTGGACTTGAACCCACCCATCAGAACTGTGGGAGAAAGGCCTGATGATCTGCTTCTACAAAGATTACAGCCAAGAAAACCCTATCTAGCAGTACTACTCTGCAACATGTGGGGTTTCCATGACTTGTAATCGACGACAACAGATTCATTTGTTTGTTTGTTTTTTGGTTATCATTAACTATTACATTGAACAACGTTTAATGACATAGAAAAATGCCAACATATTATTGAGTAAAGAAACATACAAAATAGTATGTGTATTATGATTACATAACAACAACAACAACAACAACAACAAAAAGATTGGAAGGTTTTATACCAAAGTGTTAACAGTGGCGTTGGTATTAAGTGAGACCTTCCTGCTTGTCTGCTTCCCTCCCTCCCTCTCTCTCTGCCTTCCTTCCTTCATTTCTCAATGAAATTTTATACAATGAACATATATAAAAATTTAAAAACTAGAAAGAAATACTTCTGCTACTTAAATGACATTTTGCAAATGGACAGAATCGGAAGCTCTATTGCAGATGACAGCATGAATATTAGCAAACACGATTAATACCTAACAGGGAATTGTTGATGCAGAGAGAGAAGTAGACATTCATATTTAACAAATAATTGTTTTACCTAATGCTCCCTCTGAAAATATTTGTTGATATATTTACGTGTCAAATGATTGAAAATTAACATCTGGACTGCATCGAGGCCTCCCTTGGAGTCAAATGTGATTGCTGCCCTTGTGCAGTGGAAACCAAGGAGAGCAACATCCAGATGGGGATATCTTGGGAGCAAAGTCGAGCCTGTACAGATGTTGCCTGTGCCCTTGTGCAAGAGAACCTAGAAATAAGTGACCCTAAAAAGGCTCCTCTCAGGGCAAATGTGGTTGTTTCAGAGATGTCCCTTCCGCTAATCACTCTACTTGTAGAAGCTGGAAGCCTGCATTTGAAATTAGATGTAAACCATATGGCATATTTTGGAGGCCTATGAGATGCACACATTGCTATATGCATTCTTGCCTTTCTTATGCTGCTCTAGTACCCTAAATAGTACTAGGTTCCAGGTTAACAAATCCTGTTTATAAACACTATCCTTGGACAGGGGGCCCTGGTGGCACAGTTGTTAAGAGCTTGGCTGCTAACCAAAAAGTTGGCAGTTTGAATCCACCAGCCACTCTCTGGAAACCCTATGGGGCAGTTTTACTCTGTCTTATAGGGTCGCTATGAGTTGGAATCAACTTGACGGCAACAAGTAGGTACAGCCTTGGAGAGAAGACAAAACATCTCTATACTCATCTTCCAAATATATAACTCCTACCTACTCCATATGAGAAATGGGAGTTCATGACCCTTATATTGACAAATATCAGTAGTAAGCTCACACTGATGGGAAGACGAGGCACACGCTGCTTTCGTAAATGACACAAGGTCTAACTATGTAAACATTACATAAAAGAACATGAGCCTAATCATGATATACATCATGGAGATCACCATCATTCAGGACAGGTAGAGGTTCAGGCTTCTGAAATCCTTACCACCAGGTACACAGTTACAGATGGTAACATCTGAGTAGGGAACATATCAGTCCTTCTGGAGGCTTAATTGTCTTTCTGTTTAGATCTAGGTGTATGTACATAAGACTGAATCAGTTTTCCAAGTAATCTGGCCTGGATATGTGCTGGGACCACTTCATCTGTGCCAAGAACACTTCATTACACTCAGTTTTATGCAATACACAGTATGGTTACAGGAGAAGTACAATGGAGTACAGTAAACCTAGGCATGTACAGTCCTCATTCATCACCCTTGGTCTCTCCAGGTTGACATCCTAGTCAAAGTATATTCTTAAATTTTGCACTGCAGAGCAAGAACAGGGGACAACTTCCCAGAAGCCTCTGAGAGTCATGCTAGTAAACCTTTAGATCAGCTATAAGGCTTATCCTGATGTTGGAAAAGTAATACGGACAGGAAATGGAAGGCAAACAGAAGTGACAATTGATTTTTCTCCAAAACCACCTTCAAGGCCATCATTTTTTAATCTGTGAACCTCAATGTAGCCTCTGTGTTGAGTCCTTGAAACTGCTTTCCACTGCTCTCTTTTAGATTTAGATGACTTGTAACTGTGTAAAATTACTGTGAGCTGGAGTGATAAGTTGGGCAACTTGCTAAAGGACTTGATGATATATATACCGACAGTCAAATTGCCCGGGGACAGGATTCCACATCCAGATGCTCGAAGGCTCCTTCTGGGATTGCAGACATACTGCCACACCCCAAGGGTGGAAGTTTAAATTAGAAGGAAGCAGAAGACACTGAAAAGAAAATGAATCAATCATTCTCCCTCGGATTTTGTTTGAATAGTAAGAGAGATTGATTGTTAACTACTGAATTGATTTTTATACAGACATTTAAAAATGAAGCACTTTTCTGGCTCTCAACAAAGAGTGGTAAATAACAATAATAAAATGTTGGCAATGTTTTCTTACCACTCATTTAGAAACTTTTCTTCTTACACTACCAGAAGCTTACAGTTTTAACTTTTTTTTTTTCTGCCTGAGCTGAGAAGTTGTAAGAATTCCATGTTTCAAAAACTTCAAATCAGATTGTAGAACAAACTAACTTCAGCATAGCCTAATTGAATAACCGTTTGTTGAGGGCACATCTTGTTCATACGACCGTCATCTTGCTTGAAAGAGAGGTAACATTTTGTTCCAGTCCTGAAAAGATAACAGTAAATAAAGCAGAGTCCATACAATAGATAAAAACAAAAGGTAAGCAAGGAAACATTGGGGAAAAAAAACCCAGAAAAAATAATGTAATTAGACAAAAACATAGACTATGACAACCAAAGAAAATCGTTTAAACTTCCCTTTTGAAAAGCAAAGGCTAACCATATTCTGTCTTTAAACGAACTCCATCTAAAGTAACTCCTGTTAGCTAAATATAAAAAGATAAGCCAAGATGCATCAGGAAAGCACAAACAACTTGTCAAAGTGCAAAATTAATCACGAACTCTGTAACTAGAGAACAATAAAGTTTTATTGAGGAATAGAACAGTTTGAATAGGGCAGCATAAAGCGTAAATGCAAAGCACTCTGAAGGGGTCAGGTAGAGAGCGGTTTTTATTTACAGTTGAGAGGAACAAACAAATCTTTCCTCACATCAGATTATCCATTTTAACATTCTTTCTGAGAACAATCTGTGCAAGCAATCTTTCAAATAGAATCACGAGACCCCTCCTTAGGTAACATTTCACCATATGTTTAACCACATTCTTGCTCCCTCCTTGATTGCTCAAGGGGGAATAGTTAAAACTTTACAAGGCTTGAAAATTCCATGCACAGTCCAAAAGCAGAAGTGGGCGTTGGGAGCAAAATGGAGTGAGATTCAAACTTGCGTCAGCCATCTTAGTTATGCACAGCGGCTCAGATTTTTAGGGTGCTCTCATACAAACTAAAGAGTAGATGTTGCAATGTAAATATCAAACAAGTATAATTCAAGGTTAAAAGAATTAAAGTGAAACAAAAAACATCATTTTATACTGACAAAAAGAACAATCTGAATATCATCTTTTGGCAAAGATTATAAGAACTAGGGTCATTTATATAATTGGGGAGTGTAAACTAGTAGAACCTTTTCAGAAGGCAGTTTGGTAGTTGTCTTAGTTATCTAGTGCTGCTATAACAGAAATAGCACAAGTGGATGTCTTTAACAAGCAGAAGTTTATTCTCTCATAGTTTAGGAGGTTAGAAGGCTGAATTCAGGGTGCCATCTCCAGGTGAAGCCCTTCTCTCTCTGTTGGCTCTGGAGGAAGGTCCTTGTCATAAATCTTCCCCTGGGTCTAGGAACTTCTCAGTGCAGTGACCCCAAATCCAAAGGACATGCTCTGGTCCTGGCTCTTCCTGCTTGGTGGTAATGAGGTCCCTCTTCTCTCTGCTTGATTCTGTCTTCTATTTCTCAAAAGAAATTGACTCAAGATACAACCCAGTCCTGTAGATTGAGTCCTGCCTCATTAACATGACTGCCTTTAATCTTGCCTCGTTAACATCATCAAACCAAAAACTAAACCCATTGCCGTTGAGTCAATTTCAACTCATAGCGATCATATAGACAAAATAGAACTGTCCCATAGGGTTTCCAAGGGCAGCTGGTGGATTCAAATTGCTGACCTTTTGGTTAGCAGCTGACCTCTTAACTACTGCATCACCAGGGCTCCCATTAACATCATAGCGGTTAGGATTTACAATACAGAGGATAATCACATCAGATCACAAAATGGAGGACAATCACACAATACTAGGAATCATGGCTTAGCCAAGTTGACACAAGTTGACACATTTTTGGGGGTATGCAATTCAATCCATAACAGTAGTACTTATTAAAAATTTAAATGAGCTTATATTTAAAATCCATAACAGTAGTACTTATTAAAAACTTAAATGAGCTTATATTTTGGCCCTACAACTCCATTTGTGGTTTTATCCTACTGGTATCATTGCCTAAGTGAACAAAGGCAAATGTTATAAGGGTGGGCATTTCAGCTCTGTTTTTAATAGTGAAAATCCTGAAACAATCTAACTGTTCTTCAGTAGAGGACTGGTTAAATCAATCTGTTGTATTTATACAATGGAATACTCTTCAGCCATTACAAAGAATATGGTAGATCTATATGTGAAAGATGGCAGTCATATCTCAACAGGAAAAATAAGTTTGTATAACTATTTATATAGTATGATTCCATTTGTTAAAAAAAAAAAGCATTGCCTTATATTGTATATAAGTTCCTTTTTTTTGCAGTTCCTTGTTAGACTCCCACTTTTCTGATTTCTTTATTTCTGTGATTTTTTTTCTATTTCTTTCCTAATTTCTGCCAGCTTTTGTATAATTCACTTCTGTTATTTCTTCACTTATTGTCTGAACTCTTGTGTTTCTGGTTTGTGCTCCACCTTAATAGAGGCAATTTCTTCAATAAAATTGTTTTTAATTCACGGTGAAATATATTTTCACATATTTCCTCTTTTCTGTGGCAACATTTTCCTGGTACGGCAACAGTTTTCCCAGTAGGTGAGCTTGGGTATGTGCTAGGATCACTTCATCTGTGCTAAGCGCATCTCATTAAACTCAGTTTTATACAAGACGCAATGTGGCTACAGAAGCCAGTACAATGCAGTACAGTAAAGCTAGGCGTAAGTAAACCTGTTCTCCTTTTTCTTATAGGTAATGTGATAGCTCCTTTAAAAAAATTATCAAATGAGTTTTTTTTTTTTTTTTTATGTTAGCTGTTTACAAGAAGCCCCTTATGCAGGTCAACTGCTTGTTTGCTCTGAGATCCTTTCCCTACACTTTCACTGTTCTGCTCTGTGTTAAAGGGAATGTATTTCCTAGGGTCCTTTTCCCTTGGACTCTAGGTAGCTTTAGCCAATGGAAGACACTGATGGAAAATGGGAGGAGGAGAACGGCAGGATGTTGCTCCCCTTTTTGTTCTGCTTCCTGAAGCATCTGTGGCAGTGGCTGAGTCTTCTCCATGGTTCAAACTCCCTCCATGTAGCCTCCTCCATAGCACTTGCCATACAGACCTGGAGTATGGACTGTGTTAATGGCACCTTCTCTCATTGTCCTTCAGCCCTAGGTTTGATAGGACTTAACTGCCATTGGTAATCGCCGGGATGCCTTGCATCTTATGCTTGACTTTCCTGTTCTTCCATGCCACGTGTTTGAAAGACTTAGAGTGATTTCTGTTTCCCTAGCTGGATCCGGACTGATGCTTATCAGTAGAATTTTAATCAAGGGCTCTCTTCTAATCTGCCACCGAATGCTTCCTGCAAATATGTCCTATCTGTAATCGTCTGTGTGGGCTCTCCTCTTCTACCTATGTGACTTGTAAGGGGGCCATCTCGTACCATTCACCTCACCCTGTTCCTAATCCATTTGCTGCTCACTGGGGATAGGGGTGCTCTATTCTCTTCAGGAAGTTTCTTTCTAATGGTCCTTTCTGAAATGTCACTTACAGTCACTTTCTAGTGTTCCATAACAAATCACTACAAAGTTAATGGCTTAAAACAACACTCATTAAAAAAAAAAAAATTTTGTGCTTTAGGTGAAAGTTGACCGTG
Organism: Dugong dugon; assembly: GCA_030035585.1. Lineage (NCBI taxonomy): Eukaryota > Metazoa > Chordata > Mammalia > Sirenia > Dugongidae > Dugong > Dugong dugon. The sequence continues at coordinate 78,678,857 of CM057471.1, forward strand.
CAAATTAGTTTCTCATTCAAAGATATAAACATTGTTTTGTGACGTTGGTTGTAATCTGCACAACGTGTCAGCACTCTCCCCTTTTCCCTTTCCACCCCAGGTTCTTCATGTCCATTCGTCCAGTTTTCCTGTCCCTTCCTGACTTCTTGTCTTTGCTTTTGGTCAGGTGTTATCCATTTGGTCTCATATACTTGATTGAACTAAGAGACACATTCCTAATCCGTGTTATTGTTTGTTCTATAGGCCTGTCTAATCTTTGGCTGAAAGGTGAACTTTGGGAGTGGCTTCAGGTCTGAGTAAGCAGGGTACCTGGGGGCCACAGTCTCGGAGGTTCCTCCAGTTTTCATCAGACCAGTAAGTCTGGTCCTTTTATATGAGTTTGAATTTTGTTCTTCATTTTTCTCCCACTCTGTCCAGTACCCTTTACTGTGATCCCCATCAGAGTGGTCGGTAGTGGTATCCAGGCACCGTCTTTTTCTTCTGTGCTCAGGCTGGTGGAGGCTGTGGTTCATGTGATCAATTAGTTCTTTGTATTAATATTTTCCTTGTGTCCTTGGTTTTTTCATTCTTCTTTGCTCTGAACGAGATGGGACCAATAGATGTATCTTAGATGGCCGCTGGCAAGCTTTTAAGACCGCAGACACTTCTCACCATAGTAGGATGTAGAACATTTTCTTTATGTAATATATTATGCCAACTGACTTAGATGTCCCCGGAGAAAATAGTCCCCAGCCCTTAGCTCCAGTAACTTGGTCCCTTAAGGTGTTTGGTTGTGTCTAGGAAGCTTCTATGACTTGCCTTGGTCATGTTGTGCTGACTTCCTCTATAAGGTATACTGTCTTACCATTCATTAAAGTTACCACTTATCTAAGGTCTAGTTAGTGTTTTTCCCTCCCACCCCTCCCCTCCTTCATAACCATCAAAGATTGTTTCTTTCTGTGTGTAAATCCTTTCATGAGCTTTTATAATAGTGGTCTCATACAGTATTTATCCTACATTCTACTTTGGTGAGTAGCATCTGGGATCTTGTGATTATATTAGCCTACCGGATAAACTCCCTTTTGATTAATTCAAAGTTGACTGATTAGTAACCTTAATTACGTCTGCAAAATCCTTTTGCCCTGTAATATAACATAATTCCCAGGTGTGATATTGCATACATCATATTCATGCTCCAGAGGATTGGACAGGAAATCTTGGGAGAGGGGGCATTTTAGGATTCTGCCTACCACATCCCTTTTAGGCTTCTCTCCACTTACTGTCACGTGACTCCTGCATGACCAGTACTGCTTAGCAGACTTTACAAATGCTTTGAAATCTCTCTCTTAATTTTACCAAAGTTTGAATTTTTGTTTTCCACATTTTTTTCTAGCTTTTAGAAGATTTCCACCATGAGAAGAGCAACTGCTGATGAATGCTTCCATGTTCATATTGGAAGTTTCTCTGGTCATTTTTGATAGTGTCTTAGCCCTTGATTAGATTGTTTTATTATTTCAAGGTTTATTTCTTTAGAATTTTCATTCAGAGTTAGCTTACATTCTGTATCTAATAACTCAAACATCTGAATTGGGGCATGGGATCTGAATTTGTTCTCTGTTGTTTTTGCTCATCCTGACTTATTTCCTTCCATGTTTGGCAATATTTTCTTGTGAGAACATTTGTTGAATTTAATTTATGGGACTCTTGAGGGTCTAAATTGGGGGTATTTTCCCTCAGAGAGGATTTTTATTTTCATAGGCTCCTTCAAAGGACCTTGGCTTAATGCAGGAGGCTTGGTGTAAGCTCTCCAAACTTGCCAGAAGTTCAAAGCTGGATGGTGGTTCTGATCCTGGTGTTAGCCGTGGGAAATATATATTTTTTGAATTTGTTTTATTTTTCTCTGCTCTGGCTTCGCTTCGTCCATCTTCCCTTTCTCTCTCCCACCTTCTCTCTGTTCCTGTTTTTCTTTCCTCATCCCATCCTTTCTTACTTCCTTTCTCCTCTGCAGCATCAATCCAGCAATGCATTAAAAAGCATGTCTGTTGCAATTATCTAGGTTTTAGTTGTACTTTAGTGAGAAGTTGCTAAGGAGGTAGTCCCAATCACTGAAGATTTAAACAACAAACAAATAAATATAATGAATTGCAACCACTTGCAAGGCTTGGCTTTAAATGACTAAAAACTCACTGTGAATGAATAGTCAGACTCAGCTGCTGAGTCGTGCTAATGAGTACAGAGTCCAGGGTGGGAGAGGCAGTCAGAGTAGAGCGTTGTGCTCTTGTCTGAAAGACACTTTTTATGGGGTCATGGCCCAAGTGGTCCACAGCTGGTGAAGTCATCCATAATAAATATGAAATAGGCAGGTTTGCTTAGTTTGTTTACCTGGAAAAAGAGAAGGCATGATAACTCTCTTCAAATATCTGAAAGGGTTTCATGAGAGTGAGAGAGAGAGAGAGAGAGAAAGAGAGAGAGGAGAGAGAGAAATAAGACGTAACCTATGTCTTCCAGAAGCTGGACTAACAGGTGGATCTGGCAAGAAGGTACACTTGGGCTCAGCATAAAATGGAATTTAGGATTCCAGCTGTCCCATATTGGGAGAGGCTGCCTTCGTGAAGTGTGAACTCCCTCCTCTGTGCTCGTGTAGAGGCAGAATAAGTATTGCCAGCTGTATTTTAGAAGTTAGGAGTATATTTCTACTTTGGCTAGGATGTTGTGCCAATTAACCTCTACACTCCCTCCTGTGCTCAGATTCTAGGCTTGTTTATTCCATGACTCTATAAATTTAGATAGAAAATAAGAAATTATATCCATCTGGAAAAAATTATTTACCCCACAGTTTGACTATAACAGGGAAATTTTGCATCACTGTATCTAAGAAATCTTTCAAATTGGTGAATCAGAGTAATCATTAATACACTTTGCTTCCAAAATAGTCCTTCTTATAATGTGCCTGAGGAGCCCTGGTGGTGCAGTGGTTAAGCGCTTGGCTGCTAACTAAAAGGTCAGAGGTTTGAACCTGACAGCGGCTCTGGGGGGGAAAGATGTGGCAGTATATGCCCACAGCCTTGGAAACCCTATGCGGCAGTTCTACTATGTCCTACAGGGTCACTATGAGTTGACTCAATGGCAAGGGGCTTTTGGTTTATGTCAAGTTAAAAAAAAAAAAAAAGAAGACAATTCATTTTTACACAAAATATTCTCCTCATGTATATCCACACTGGGAGAAAATATGATGCATTTTTCAATAATAATAAGGATTTGGTCAGGAATAGAGATTTCATTCATCTTAAATGAAACAGAACAGCCTCTGGTAAATGAGAAGAGATGACACAGCATGAGATATATAATTAAATTTAAAATACATTTTAGAGTAGTTTCTTTTAATATTAAACCTGTAATTCTTTGTAGAACTAGATACAGGCTTTTTGAATATTTTTGTAGTAGATATTAAGATCTTTGTAATTTTTTTACTTAGAATTTGATATGAAAATCAAAACATACTTGTTCTAAAAGCATAGCTTTGGGGAAAACAAAGCATTTAACATTCCATTGTAGAATAAAAGCTTACGTTGAAGTGATTTAGAAATCCAAATATTCTTCCCACATCTGGATTCTAGAATTACAAGAGAACTCTGAGGAAGAAAGATTCAGGTCCTCTAGTTCTATTAGGGACAAGAGACACACTACAGAGGGATTGTGTTACTTGGAGAAAGGAAAATAAATCCAGAGACAGGAATGACTAGAGCAAAGGAAAGGGAAATTGTAACTGAGATGTTCCTCCGTACAGAAGGGAAATCTGATCTCGAGTGACAAAGCAAGGACAAGAGACCCAAACTATTTGACCATATTTTATGAAAGCCTTAAGGTATTGAATTATATAATTGCAGAGGAGATTAACAAGGGAGGAAATTTGGAAACATACTCCTAATTGGCCAGTTACCAATGACCTTAGATGGAAAAGTTAAGAACATATCTCCAGGAGACAAAAGTTATAGAAATAAAGGCTAAGCAGAGGAAATAGTCCTGTAGTCCTAGAGGTCAGATTCCTGCAGACAAAGGTTATATATACATAAACACACGCACAGATAGTAAGTATGTACGTCTTTAAGAATGGTGTCTGTAGTAGAAGGAGAACTTTCCTTGGAGTCTTGTTGTTGTCATTGTTAACTGCCATCAAGTCAGGACCCGACTCATTGTGATCCCATGCACAATGGAATGAAACTGGCGACTGTGGTGATCCAGAGTATTCATTGGCTGATTTTTCAGAAGTAGATTGCCAGGCCTTTCTTCCTAGTATCTTAATCTGGAAGCTCTGCTGAAACATGTGCAGCATCATAGCAACATGTAAGCCCTCAATGACAGATGAGTGATGTCTGCACATGAGATGCATTGGCCGGGAATTGAACTCAGGTCTCCTGCATAGAAGGTGAGAATTCTACCACTGAACCACCAATGCCCCCCGCCCTTGGATTCTAAAGTTAACGTCACTTTATAAAATACTTTGACATATACTATCTTACTTAGTCATCACAAAAATTATGTGGGGTATATATTGTTATTTCTATTTCTAAGATGAGTAAATTGAATCACATATCTAGTAAGAGGCAAAGCCAGTCTTATATCCTTATCCTTGGAGTCTAACGATAAGGATATAAGGGGTTTTAAAATTTCTCAGAGAGCTTGACACATATCCCCAGGGATCTGGAGCACTCAGTGAGTGGTGCCATTTCAAGCCTGGAAATGTTTAAAGGTTAGAGACATTCTGGAGATATTTGATGGCAGAGCATGGAGAGAAGCAACCTGTTCCAGAATTTGAAGAGCACCAAAAGTGCTGAGTGTTGCCCATGGAAAGAGTGGACATGACATTGGAGAGACTAACTGGGCAGGAGCTGGTTTCAGGAGCTGTCCAGGAAGTATGCTGGCTAGGGTGCAGTGACATTAATCAGGAGGGCAAGTTGCCTGTTCTTGACAATGATGTCCTCTCAGGGAGAACCCCACAAAAGCTCCCCATTAACAACATACGGGCATTACCACCCAAAGGGCCTTGACACCAGATTACAAGGGCAGCAGTCAAAGAAGACCTTCACCTTCCTTGCTGTGTGCTGTTGAGTTGATTCCAACTCTTAGCAACTCTACAGGACAGAATAGAACTGCCTCATAGGGTTTCCTAGCCTGTAATCTTTACAGGAGCAGATTGTCAGGCCTTTTCTCCAATGGAGCCGTTAGTGTGTTTGAACCTCCGACCTTTCGGTGAGTAGCTGAGTGCTTAACCATTGTGCCACCAGGGCTCCTTTCTCCTTCCTTACCTTTCCTTCTTTCCTCAATGCTAGCAGAGCCAAAGGTGAGCTCAGAAGGAAGAGAGGAGTAGTTAAAGTGAGGAAATGATAAAGAAACTGTCTCCAATTCCCCTAGAGGGAAGGTTCCATGGTATACTCGTCATTGTAGTCCCCAAAGCACAGCATCTCAAAAAATCTCCTAACCTGACACACCTTACTTGTTGAGTGATACTTCCAGCTTCCTATGAAAAGAAACACTTCAGTTCCCTTTTCCATATCTTGAACAATGTTCTGAATTTTAAGGAACATACTAAATAGTCATAGAAAGGGTGATAAGGAGATAAATTAATCCTTGGTCTTGAAAAATCCTTGTTCTAAGTCTCTATTTATTTTTTAAGAATGTTATCTTTGTCTGGGGTCCCCAAGACCAACCTCAGCTTCAGTGATTTGGTAGAAGGACTCATAGATCTCAGAAAAGCTGTTATACTCACTGTTACAGTTTATAACAGGGAAAGGATACAGATTAAAATTAACAAAGGTAAAAGGCACATAGGGAAGTGTCCAGAGGAGACCCAGTAGTAAGCTGTCAGCTGTCCTCTCCCAGTAGAGTCATACAGACGGTGCTTAATTCACCCAGAAACAATGTGCGACAATACATACTGAGTATTGCCAACCTGAGCCTTGGCATCCATGTGACTGACTTTAGCTACCCATTCTCTAGGCCCTCCTGAGGTCAAACTGATACAGGGTGGTTCAGGGCACAGAGGGGGAAAAACAGGTGCTCATCATAAGTCACACTGTTAGCATAAACTATCTGGCATGGTCCAAGGCCCAGGTATACAAAGATACTCGTAGGCAGAATATTCCAAGAGATTGAAGGTTATCTCCTAGGAGCCAGTCAAGGACCAGTCATTTCTGCGGAATGAGCAGGGTTTGAACACCTCAAGCCTGCCCGGTTAACCCTTTACTGCACACTATCACAGTCCTGCTTTTAGTCCCCTCTCAGCTCTCCTGAATGACCCTTCTCCTGACATAGCCCGAGCCTTGATAACTTTGAAGCAATCTAGAAAGAGACTTATTTAACAGAGGAAACAGCACTATAAATCTGACGTATGCCAACAGAACACAGGAAACTCAAAGTCATGCAAAGGTCATACAGTGTCTGGAGGGTCAGGAAGTTTTCCAGCTTCTTCCCTGAGCCTCCCAGCGCCCACCCCCAGACTGGTGACTCTGGGCATCCCCAATAGTGTGCTTGGCTTACTCCGCAACCACAAACACCTGCTCACGCCTGGCCCTCTAGGGGAAGCCTGTCAGTCAGTTCTTCACCAGCTGCTCACTGTGCAGCTAGGGGTGGATCTTGTGGGGAAATAGGAAACTCCACCACCACCCGAAGCAGAAAGGAGCATAAATCCCCCTCTTTGCTCTGAGCCTCTTCCCTGAGAGAGGAGGGTCCTTTATCCAGATTAAAGGCCATGAGAAACAAAGAAAGTCACAATAGGAAACTTAAAGTTAAGCTTAGCTCCTTTTGTAGGAGCTTTAACAGGTAGCTAAACTGTCTCATTCTTGCTCCTAATAAACAGTGCAGGTGCCAAAAGGAAAGCAGCATAGGGTGAAAAGAGAGACACTAGGGGCTCACACCATTGGTGAAATGGATATTCAGTCTTTGAATAATGAAGGATAGCCAACTGGTAGGATAGCAAAGAAGTCCCTAATCTACATTTATGTTAGAACAACTCATTACTAATCCAGGACATTAAAATTTTATCCTAATAGTTATGGACAATTCTGCCAAAGAGTTTTTCTTACTGGCTGGATTAGATACCAAAATAAAGAAAACGGTGACTTATAGAACAGCATATGTTGAATATTTAAAAAATTAATCCCCCATGCTGATAGCAGGAGTTCCAGAAATCATGTCTGTTGCAAGTAAGCACTTAATAAATATTAGTTAATAATAATGTTTAGAGAGCAAATCAATGCCCAATTGGTTTACAATCCAAATTAGAAGCAGAGAGGAATCACAGTCAAGGTCAAAATCATTCTAAGAAAGACCACTGGTAGTTAATAGTTGCTGGGAAGAAGATTGAAGTTTTCCCTGGAGTTGACTCCTTTGAGAGTTCTTGGGTTGTTAAGTATGAGCTTATTCTTAAAGTTCTGGCCCTGGTTTCTAGGTCTGATTATTCTTCTTTCATATTTTTCATGTAACTTTAAATTGTACCAGATTCTCTTGGGTGCTCTGCAATAGATTCTGACTCTAAAATCCATACCATTTCTCAAAGGAGGAAGAAAACAGAGTGCGAGAGGGAAGGAGGAGAGAGAGAAAGAAAGGGAGGAGAGAAGAGAGGAAGAGAAGGGGTAGGTAAAGGAAAGGAAGAGAAAGGGGTAAAGGAAGGAAGAGTGGGGAACGGGGAAAGAAAAAGGGAGGGGAAAAAAGAGGTAGGGGAAAAGCCAGACACCACTATGCCACCATGGTAAATAAATTAATTTTCTTAAGTATTTTAAATTTTTGTCTCTTGGCTCAGTTGAATGACATTTGGTAGGGAGAAGAAATGTTAATGTTGGAGGGAAGGCTATGCTGATGGTGGCTGCAAGGTCCTGAGCAGGAGCTTTCCTAAGAACTGACCAGACAATTGTTAAGAAGGGCAAGGCGATGGTGAAGTTTGTCCTTGTGGCCATTTACATCTGGTGGGCAGGAGTTTTAGGTTTGGTGTCCTGCTCAGTTCTTCTTTGCAATCTCTCGGTGACCTGATAATGCTCGTAGAAAAATTTAACATTATTCCCACTTCCTCGATTAACCTGCCTAACCCTGGTGGCATAGTGGTTAAGAGCTAGGGCTGCTAACTCAAAGGTCAGCAGTTTGAATCCACCAGGCACTCCTTGGAAACTCTATGGGGCAGTTTTACTCTGTCCTATAGGGTCACTATGAGTCAGAATTGACTTGATGGCAACAAGTTTGGGTTTTGGTTTGGTTACACTTACCCTACAGAAGAGTTCTGTTCCAGCCACCTGAACTGTAATATTCCCGCTCTGAAGAAACCATGGTGAAAAAAGATTAATATTAATAGAAGTCATTGTTCTCAGCTCTACACTTCATTGGTGTGATGGAGTTTGAGGAAAACAGGAATGAGACAAGTGTGTTGAGGATCAGTGATTTCACATTTATAAAGCATAAAGCTTACTAAAGGTTTTGCAGATAAAAGATTCTACATAAATACAAAGCCATCATTATCACTGGTAACATATCCAAATATCTTGCCAACATATTTCTGATTCAGACAATTAAATTTAATATTATAATATGTTAAAAAGATGTTCATTAAAAAAGAACTGGTAAACAGACAATGCTTGAAAAACAGTGAGTTTATTTAGGAAATTCCACACAAAAAGCAACCATACTTTCGAGTACTTTTTCCAATTGATAAAGACAAAGGCAGGATGTAAGAACAGTAGTACTAGTAGCTGAAATTTAATTGAAGGCTGAGTATCTATTAGGCACTTTTCTACCTGCATTCAACGCATTTGTCATTTAATTCCCACAAAAACCCTCTGCGATAAGTACCGTTCTATTCTCACTTTACCGGTAAGGAATCAACAAACCAAACATTCTGCAGAATGTACTGGTGTATACAAAGAGAATAGAGTGCATCTACACTTGAGGAGATCAGAGAGTTATTCTGTGATATCCCTGCACAAAGAGGCTGAAAACTCTTTAGTCAACGCAGAAGACAATAAAGCTTATAAAGATGAAATAAAAAGGAAAGAGACTATAACGAAAAGCATATCCGCAGACTCAAGTAGGCTGCCAACTTGGCTTAAGGTAGTCTAAATTGACAAGCTATGTTTGTTTTGCTTATTTTCTGAAGTTACTGTTGCTTGGTGTGCTGTCAAAGCTTTTAAACCTCTGCATCGCCGGTGCATTGCGGAAAGGGTTGGCTCTGGACAGCTTCCTTCCCAGTGAAGTCAGCTGCAGAAACCTGGCACAGTGTCTGCACATGTATTATGTTGCTACCACCTTACGCATAAGTAAAATAAACAAACAAACGATGATAGTAAAGATGGCAATATTTTTGAAGCAACAGCAATATGCTATACTTTGACTGGACAGAACTGAACTTAACACTGATTTTATTTAGCCTTTTAAACTTAACTTCTGTTTTTCTTTTCATTCCTTTGAAAAGAAAGAGGCTAAAATGGGGGTCAGCACTCTATTAGCTGCCATTGAGTCAATTCTAACTCATAATGACCCTCTAAGACAGAGTAGAATTGCTCCACAGGGTTTCCAAGGCTGTCATCTTTATGGAAGCAGACTGCCACATCTTTCTCCTTGGGAGCAGCTGGTGGGTTTGAACCACCGACCTTTTGGTTAGCAGCAGCTGAATGCTTAACCACTGTATCACCCGGGCTCCTAGATGGGGACAGTGGACTATCTATTTAGTTTAAAAGAACATGGCTTACTGTGGCTGTCAGTAAAATAGGAGACTTAAGGTACTGTGGAGTCCCTTGGTGGCACAATGGTTAAGTGCTCAGCTACTAGCTGCAAGGTTGGTGGTTTGAACCTACACAGAGGCACCTCAAAAGACACGCCTGGTGATCTGCTTCTGAAAGATCACAGCCATGAAAACCCTATGGAGTAGTTCTACCCTGCACACACGGGGTCGCCATGAGTCGGAATCGACCTGACAGCAGCTAACAACCACAATAGTGTATCACAGGGGCCCATGCTGCATCGCAGAAAAGCAGTTGGTAGTTGTGTGAAATCACGTTTGTGAAAATTGATTCAGAACAATCCCTCACTATCAATAAATCTTTTGCAAATTAGAGAATCTATTTGCAGCTTGAATTATCCCTTAATTTATCTGTTCTTAAGTTTGAATATTTGTGTACATGGGGGTCTTCTTAAAGTAGGACACTTTTGGAATTTACCCAAGCCCTGGTAAATCTAAAGTAATCAAATGTAATATTCATTCACTGAACACTCTGAAATGATACCATGCAAACCTGCTGCAAAAGACCTCTTTAAAGTGTTGAAAAGCAAAGATGTCACCTTGAAGACTAAGACGTGCCTGACCCAAGCCATGGTGTTTTCAATCGCCTCATATGCATGCAAAAGCTGGACAATGAATAGGGAAGACTGAACAAGAATTAATGTCTTTGAATTATTGCTTGGTAAAGAATATTGAATATACCAAGACTGCCGAAAGAACAAACAAATCTGTCTTGGAAGAAGTACAACCAGAACGCTCCTTAGAATTAAGGATGGCGAGACTACATCCCACATACTTTGGACATATTATCAGGAGGGATCAGTCCCTGGAGAAGGACATCATGCTTGGTAAAGTAGAGGGTCAGCAAAAAAGAGGAAGACCCTCAAGGAGATAGATTGACACAGTGGCTGCAACAATGGGCTCAAGTATAACAATGATTGTGAGGACAGTGCAGGAATGAAAAGAGGTGGAAAGCATTTCCTCTGAGAATGGGAATAAGACAAGGATGCCCCTTATCACCACTCCTATTTAACATTGTGCTGGAAGTTCTAGCTACAGCAATAAAGCAATAGATCAACATATAAAAATCAGTTGGATTCCTACACAGCAACAAAGAGAACTTTGAAAAGGAAATCAGGAAAATAATACCATTTATGATAGCCCCTAAAAAGATAAAATACTTAGGAATAAATCTAACCAGGGCTGTAAAAGACCTATACAAAGAAAACTACAAAACACTATTATAAGAAACCAAAAGAAGCAGACCTACATAAATGGAAAAACATAACTAGGAAGACTCAATATTGTAAAAATATAAATTGTCCCCAAAGCGGCCTATAGATATAATGCAATCCCTATCCAAATACCAAAGCATTCTTTAATGAGATGGAAAAACTAATCATCAACTTTATATGGAAAAGAAGGAGACCCCGCATAAGCAAAGCATTACAGAAGAAAAAGAATGAAGTAGGAGGCCTCACACTACCTGGTCTCAGAATTTGCTATACAGCCATAGTAGTCAAAACAGCCTGTTACTGGTATTGGTATAATGACAGACACATAGACCAATGGAACAAAATCCAGAACCCAGATGTAAATTCATCCACCTGTGATCAGCTGATCTTTGACAAAGGACCAAAGTCCTTTAAGTGGGGGAAAAGACTCTTTTTAACAAATAGTGCTGTCAAAACTGTATGTCCCTGTGTAAAAAATGAAACAGGACCCATACCTCACATCATACACAAAAACTAACTCAAAATAGATCAAAGAACTAAATATAAAACCTAAAACATTAAAGATCGTGGAAGACAAAATCGGGACAATGCCAGGGGTCCTAATACATGGCATAAATGCAATGCAAACCATAACTAACAATGCAAACACCAGAAGATAAACTAGATAACTGGGAGCTGCTAAAAATTAAACACTTAGGCTTATCAAAAGACTTCACCAAAAGAGTAAAAAGAGAATCTCAGACCGGGAAAAAAATTTTGGTTATGATGTATCTGATAAGGGTCTAATCTCTAAAATCTACAAAACGCTTCAACACCTCAACAACAAAAAGACAAATAACCCAATTAAAAAACGGAAAATGAATATGAACAGACACTGCACCAAAGAAGACATTCAGGTGGCTAACAGATACACAAGGAAATGCTTGCAATCACTAGCCATTAGAGAAATGCAAATCAAAACCACAATGAGATACCATCTCACCCCAACATTAGTGGGACTAATCAAAAAACAGAAAATAACAAATGTTGGAGAGGCTGCAGGGAGATTGGAAAGCTTATGCATTGCTGGTACAACCATTTTGGAAAACCATATAGTGTATCCTTAAAAAGCTAGAAATAGAAATACCATACAGTCAAGCAATCCAACTCCTAGGAATATATCCTAGAGAAATAAGAGCCATCACAGGAATAGACATATGCACATCCATGTTCATTGCAGCATTATTCACAATAGAAAAAAGATGAAAACAACCTAAGTGACCATCAACGAATGAATGGCAAAACAAATTATGGTACATACACCCAATGGAACACTATGCCACGATAAAAAACAACGAGGAATCCATGAAACATCTCACAACACAGATAAATTTGGAGGGCATTATGCTGACTGAAGTAAGTCCATCACGAAAGGGCAAATATTGTGTAAGATCACTATGATAAAAACCCAAGAAAAGGCTTACACACAGAAAAAAAAAAACTTTGATGGTTATGAGGGAGGGGAGGGACGGGAGGTGAAATCACTAACTAGATAGATAGTAAACAAGTGTTAACTTTGGTAAAGGGAAAGGCAACACACATTACAGGGGAACTTTGATCAAGGCAATGGCATAGAAGCTTCCTAGACACATCCAAGTACCTTGAGAGACTGAATTACTGAGGCTGAGGGCTGGGACCATGGTCTTGGGGGACATCTAGGTCATTTGGCATAACATAGTTCATAAAGAAAATGTTCTATATCCTACTTTGGTGAGTAGAGTCTGGGGTCCTAAAAGCTTCTAGTGGCCATCTAAATACATCTATCCGTCCCACCAAGTTCAAAGCAAAGGAGAATGAAGAAAACCAAAGACACAAGGAAAAGATTAGTCCAAAAGACTAATAGATCACATGAGCCACAGCCTCCACCAGCCTGAGCCCAGAAGAATTAGATGGTGCCCAGCAACCACTACTGACTGCTCTGACAGGGATCACAACAGAGGATCTAAGACAGAGCAGGAGAAAAATGTAGAACAAAATTCAAATTCACAAAAAAGACCAGGTCCGACAGAGACTGCAGGAACCTCCTAGACTATGGCCCCTGGACACCGAGCTAACTCAGACCTGAAGCCACTCCCAAAGTTCACCTTTCAGCCAAAGATTAGACAGGCCTATAAAACAAACAATAACACACATGAAAAACATGCTTCTTAGTTCAATCAAGTACACAAGACCAAATGTGCAACAGCTGCTCAAGAGCACAGATGAGAAGGCAGGAAGGCATAGGAAAACTGAATGAACGGATAGGGAGAAACTGGGATGGAAAGGGAAAGGTGGAGAGTTGCCGACACAATGTGGGGATTGCAACCAATGTCACAGAAAAATTTGTGTATCAATTTTGAATGAAACGCTAATATGTGCTGTAAACTTTCACCTAAAACACAATAAAAATTTTTTAAAAATGATGAATTTGTGTTGTCACAAAATACCTCCTACAGTGAGAAGAGCTTGGCAAGCCTGAAGGAGCTGAATAATCCCGGACCCTAAACTGTATCTGTGGTTGTTGTGTGCTCTCCAGTCGAATCTGGCTCATAGGGACCCTATATGACAGAGTAGAACTTCCCCTCCTCCGTAGGGTTTCCTAGGCTGTAATTTTATGGGAGCTTATCGCCGCGTCTTTTCTCCCGTGGAGCCACTGGTGGGTTCAAACTGCTAACCTTTCATTTAGTAGCCAGGTGCTTAACCATTGTGCCACCAGGGCTCCTCTAAACTGTATCTATCCGAAAAACTTGTTACTGTCCAGTCAATTCCGACTCAAAACGACCTTATAGGACAAGAGTAGAACTGCCCCATAGTTTCCAAGGCCGTAATCTTTATAGAAGCTGACTGCTCCATCTTTCTCCCATAGAGTGGCCGGTGGGCTCCAACCGTCAACTTTTCGGGTTAGCAGTCAAGTGCTTTAGCCACTGTCCCACCAGGTCTCCAAACTGTATCTAGACGCTGAATTCCAGTGTAATAGCCTGAAGGTACCTCAGATTCCGTGTCCCCTTCAGGCCTCCGCCACTCCCCTTCATTTTTCAGAGGAAGTAACTACTGCCCAAAAAGGTTGAGATCGTTGAAACTGGAACCAAACCTTTTGATTTTCAAACTTTTTGTCTAATATGCTGAATGATTCTGCCCCTCCTCTTTCTCAGGCAGGAAAGCTGTATAGAAATGACATATTTTAGGCGCTGGGGTTTGGTTTTGCTCCCTTTTGGTCAAACTTAAATATCTTGTAAGCAGAACGTGTGGAGGCAACAGATAATGAAGAGTGAGCAGAACTCCTGCAAATGTGGCTGGAACAGACCCGTTCTGGGTTCAGACTTTGCTCAGAGACTTTGATCAGTCTTTAACTGATCAAATTTGCCCTGGTGGCCTAGTGGTTAAGAGCTACAGCTGTTAACAAAAAGGTTGGCAGTTCGAATCTACCAGCCGCTCCTTGGAAACCCTATGGGGCAGTTCTGCTCTGTCCTATAGGGTCGCTGTGAGTTGGAATCGACTCGACAGCAACAGGTTAGGTAAGGTAACCGCCTTCCCCTTGACTCCGCCCAGCCCCTCCGGGAGGAATAGGCGGATGGACCGGAAAGTACAAATCCCAGCGTGCAGGTCGCCCTCCTGTCATCCCTGCAGCGCAGTCGCTTTCCTAATGCATTCTGGGAAATGCAGTTTCTTATCAGTGACTACATTGTCTAGGAAACCAGGGCTCTTAGCTTGAGAGAATCCTCCCCTCCATTGACCCCGCCCTCTCCATTGACTCCGCCCCAGGTTGCTTAGGAGATGCGGAGACGCGGAATCTTGGTCCGGGAGGGCGCGGGAAGGAGGAGAGGTGCGGAGGGGAATCCTCTGAAGTCTGTACCTCGAGGGCGGCCATGAGCAGCGCCTATGGGGACTGGTGCAGCAGTAACGAATACTGGTTTGAAATTGGACCCACCGACTTGCTGGAGCGCAAGGGCTCCCTGACCCTCCGCTCCCGTCACAAGAAATACTCGAAGCCGGTGTTGGTGTATTCTTGGTGAGCCAGCTCCCTGCAGTTCTCGGGTGCTGGGACTGGGGGAGATGACAGGGAAGGAGTTGGGGGAGGGGAAAGGTTGGAAGGGGAAGGACAGTAATGGACAGGGTGCAAGAGTGGAAAGGTGAGACGAAGCATAAGAAGGAAAGGAGAGAAAGAAGGAAAAATAGAAGGCATAGGTGAGAAAGAAGAGAATGAGAC
This sequence comes from Dugong dugon, assembly GCA_030035585.1. NCBI lineage: Eukaryota > Metazoa > Chordata > Mammalia > Sirenia > Dugongidae > Dugong > Dugong dugon. The sequence goes on from CM057471.1 coordinate 78,694,056, forward strand.
GAGAGAGAGAACTAGGAAAGGAGAGAGAGAGAAGAAACGGCAACAGACCTGGGAAGGACAGGAGAGGATGGGCATGAGAGATGGGGAAGCTAGGAGGAGACAGGTAATCTCTCCTGGAGCACACCTTGAGACCCGCTGCTGCCAACTCCCAGGCCACTTGAGGTCTTTGGTCATGCAGCTGGGGAAAGACTGGGGGGTGTTTACAGAGGCCTGGAAATCACATTTACAAGAGAAGTATTTATCATAAAAGGCAGGGCCCGTTAGGTGACCAGGGGCCCAGCAGGAGGACTGGCCTCTAGGTCTGCCATTTCTTGATGGGTGTGGGGCAGCACACTGAGTGATTTGTAGGAGGCACCTAAATATCCCCTAGGCTGCTAAGGACTCTTCTGGCTAGAGAGCACAAACCAGTGTCTCCACTGGGTAAGGCCAAAGACTAGCAGGCACAATGTTTCAACTCTTTAAGAATTTGTTGCCTATGTCTAAAACCAGGAGATGTCATGTAAAAACTAGGGTTGTGTCTTCTCTTGAAATTTTGAAAGGCCTGGCAACTGGGGACCTCATTACTCCTGGCAGCTCTGAACTGGAGCTGAACACTGGCTGCTCTTTAAAACGGGACTAGCTCTATCTGTTGTAACTTCACTCATGTAGGTTCTTGCCTGGCCTCAGAAGGCATTTGATTTACTTCCTCAGCTTCAGGCCTTGGGGCTTAGAAAGCACTTAGGGATTGTTTTGTTCTATTAAATATCACAGTGATCAAACTAAGGGGAGAAAAGGGGAGGGGGCTTTTAAGACCATTAGGAGTCTTTCCTTTGGGTCAAATTTCCTGGCGATACTGTTGACAATAAATACGTTAGGAGTATTTAGAATACCCCGGGGAAGAGAACAGAAAGGGAGAAATGAGAAGATGTAAACTTATCTCCTTTATAATTTTGCCTTTGGAAGAAGATGAATGATTTGGTCTCTAGCCCTAAGTCTAAGCCCTACCTGATCCCATTCATTTGTGTAGTGTATGTAAGCTCTGCCATTTCTGTTGTAAACTTTCTGAATTGTTCCACAAGCCTTGTCGTTAGCTACCATTGAGCTGGCTCTGAGTCATGGTGACTCCATGTGTAGTGGAATGAAACATTGTCTGGTCCTGCGCCGTCTTCATGATTGTTGGTATGTTCGAGTCCATTGTTGTGGCCATTATGTTGGTTCATCTCACTGAGGGCTTCCCTTGCCTTTGCTGGCCCTTCACTTTACCAAGCATGATGTCTTTCTCTAACGATCAGTCCCTTCTGATGACATGTCCAAAGTAAGGGAGCTGAAATCTCGGATACTGTCTTAGTTATCTAGTGCCGCTATAACAGAAATACCACACGTGGATGGCTTTAACAAAGAGAAGTTTGTTCTCTCACATAAAGTAGGCTAAAAGTCCAAATTCAGGGGGTCAGCTCCAGGGAAAGGCTTTCTCTCTTGGTCGGTCTTCTCATCAATCTTCCCCCAGACTAGGAGCTTCTCCACGCAGGGGCCCCGGGTCCAAAGGATATCCTCTGCTCCTGGCACTGCTTTCTTGTTGGTATGATGTCCCCGCTGTCTCTCTGCTGGCTTCTGTCTTTTATGTGTCAAGAGATTGCCTCAGGACAAAATCCAGTCTTGCAGATTGAGTCCTACGTCACTAACACAAGTGCCGCCCATCTTCTCTCATTAACGTTGTAGAGGCAGGATTTATAACGTAAAGGAAAATCACCCAATACCAGGAATCATGGCCCAGCCAAACTGATACATACATTTTTCGGGGGACATAATTCAGTCCATGATAGATACCATTCTGTGATCCATAAAGTTTTCATTGGCTAATTTTCAGAAGTAGATCACTAGGCCTTTCTTTCTAGTCTGTCTTAGTCTGGAATCTCTGCTGAAACCTGTCCACCATGGGTGATTCTGCTGGTATGTGAAGTACCGGCAGCAGAATTTCCAGCATCATAGTAACATACAAGCCACCACAGTATGACAAAGTGACAGATGAGTGGTGGCCCACAAGCCTACTCCTATTTCTAATCTCTAAAACTGTCTCTGCCTATTTTGAACTCAATGTGGGAGGTTATATAGATTTGGAATCCAAAGTTAAGTTGAGAAACAGAAGATATTCTTTTAGCTTCATCCATGGCCCCCAAGCAAAACACTTAGCTCTTCCACAATTCTGTTACTCCGTAAGGATTTGAGTCATAATACAAACCACTAATAGAACTTACCGTTAAAGAGAAAGATCTTTCTCAAGGGGACAGTGCTTCTGCTTGCTGCACTACCATTGCTTTGAAAAGTTGCCTCGTGAACAATGTAGACATCAATAGCAAAACCGCAGTCATTCCAGCTAATGCTGGAAATGTAGAGGCTCTCTGAAATGTTGTTGGTTTTAGAAGGAAGGTTTGGGAGCAGGAGGAATTCAGCTCACTCCAACAAACATTTATGTATCATGCGCTTTGGAAGGTGTTGGGGATACCTTCCAAATGGAAGAAATGGATAAATTGGATTCAGTGAGATACTTGTATAAAGCATTATCACCATGCCTGACACATGGTAAGCATTCAATAAATGGTAGCTAATAGCCCTAGTGAGGAGACCTGGTTGCGCAGTGGTTAAAGCACTCGGCGGCTAATCAAAAGGTCAGCAGTTGGAATCTACCAGCTGCTCCACGGGATAAAGATGTGGCAGTCTGTTTCCATAAAGATTTACAGCCTTGGAAACCCTGTGGGGCAGTTCTGCTCTGTCTTGTAGGGTCCCCATGAGTCAGAACCAACTCGAGGGTGCCTAACAACAATAACAGCAGTTAAGAGCTTGGGCTCTTGGTTTGAATAATGGCTCTGCCACTATGTGATACAGCAAGTGATTTGACTGCTTTTTGCCTCTGTTTCTGCAACTGTGAAATGGGGATGATAGGAAGATTATGAGATTAAATGAGGTACAGCATGTGAAACACCTTTAACACACAGCCTGGCATATGGTAAGCACAGTCAGTGTTACTTATATGTATTAGGACATGGTCATTGACCTCAAAGAAGTTCATAGGCCAGTAAAGGAGAAAGAAGTGAACAAATGCGGTATAATATCATTTGTGCAAAATAGAGATAAGAGGTAGAGGTAACAGCAAGGGTAGTTAGTGTGTGTGCGTGTGTATGCGTGTGTGTGCATGTGCGGTTTCCTGAGCAGGGCTTGAAAGGAAGGATAATAGGACCTCTGCAGGTGGACAAAAAAGTAGTGCCAAAGACTGTGTGTAATCATTAAGGTTGTGTGTCAACTTGGCTGGGCCATGATTCTCAGTGGTTTGGCAGTTATGATATAGTTTGGCAGTTGTATAATGATGTAATCACTTTCATAATGAGACCTGAGCTAATGTGATCACCTCCATGATGGGATCTGCTGTGAGTAGCCAGTCAGTTGAAAGAGAGTTTCCTTGGGGTTGTGGCCTGCGTCCAAACTAGGTGGACTTTCTGGCAAGGCTCTCAGAATTTTGATAGCTCTGGATGCCGCAGCTGGCTCCTGTTCATCTGACCTCTGGTTCTTGGGACTTGAGCTGGTAGCTTACCTGCTGATCTTGGGATACATCAGCCTGGCAGTCTGTGGGAGCCAGCGGCCTGCCAGCTTACCTGCCGATCTTGGCATTCGTAAGCCTCCGCAGTCTGTGAGCCAGAGGCCTGTTGTCTGACCTGCCGATATTGGGTTTGCCAGCCCCTGCAGCTACGTGAGTCAGGAGAAGGGACTTTCTACCTCTACAACCACATGAGCCATTTCCTTGATATAAATTGCTCTCTCTGTCTATATGTATATATAGATGCTTCACTGGTTTTGTTTCTCTAGAGAACCCAGCCTAAGACACGGTGTCTTCCTTGCGTCTGGAGTGATGATAGACAACCACAACACCCACATCACACCTTGATGCTCTGTTGTTGCTGGGTGCTATCAAGTCTATTCAGACTTATAACGACCCTGTGTGACAGTAGAACTGCCCCATAGGGTTTTCTAGGTTGTAAAATCTTCACCGGAGCAGATCTCCAGGTCTTTCTCCTGCAGACCCGCTGGGTGGGTTCGAACTGCTACCCTTTTGGTTAGCAGCCAAGCGATTAACCATTGTGCCACCAGGGCTCCTTATCTGATGCTTCTGAGAGATGCTTTTTCTAGAAATAATCTTTCCCTACTCTTTCCTATAGCATTTGTGGAACCATCTCATTAGATGTTTCCATCAGAAATTCTTGGAATATCTTCCCACTCATTGGAAAAATGGAATAGTAAGACCCAGAACAATTTAAACCTGCCTTTCTTTAATAAATTCTCTCTTGTAAGGCTAGTTCTTATATATATGTTATTTATTTATTTTTACTTATCTCTTTCCTTGGCCATGTCGACATCCATCTGGTAATGCATGATGATAATTTAAAGCAAAAGCAGTTCATTCGCATCTCCATGGAAACAATTCATGCTCTGGTCTCCATGGTGACACATACGGAGTTTAAGGACTCAGGTTAATTTTATGTATTTTTAATTTCAAATTCCTTTTCTTTCCTGTCTAAGCCCAGAATTAAAGAGCCTGGGCGTTTTATTCTCTTCTCCTCCCCCCCCCCCCCAACCCCATAATAGGAAGGAAGAAAACAGAAAGAGAAAGGAGAAGGAAGAGAAATAAAATGTAATAATTATGGGCTAGGAAACTTCATAGTTTGAAAGATTTTTACACAAAATCATTTGGAAAGGGCTAATACATTAGAATTAAAAGGGAAAACGAATCTTCCTGTGAAGCTCTTCAGATTTAAACCCTATTACTCTATTTGAACAGGGAGTTCATTTTTGTTTAAAGCTCCCCATATTTAGAGGAGACCCCAGATTCAAGGCACCCGGACACCATTACCTGAACTCGATGCCATCAAGTCTATGCCAACTCATTGTGACCCTATAGGACACAGTAGAACTGCCCCATAGGGTTTCCAAGGAGTGGCTGGTGGATTCAGACTGCCAACCTTTTTTATAGTTAGCAGCTGGGCTCTTAACCACTGTGCCACCAGCACTCCGGGACATCATTAGTGTACTTAAATAGAAAATAGGGGGTCTGTATCATTCTTCCTGTGTTTAATCAACAATTTCCCTGATAACTGACCTGGAAGTATTTAGAATCTTTCATATCACTGTAAGATTATGCGAAAAAAAAGAAAAAACTGTTGCCTTCGAGTCCATTCCAACTCATAGGAACCCTACAGAGCGGAGTACAGCCACCCCATAGAGTTTCCAAGGAGCAGCTGGTGGAGTTGAACTGCCAACCTTTTGGTTAGCAGCCAGGCTCTTAACCACTGTGCCATCAGAGATCCAAGACCATGCTAGAGTTAGGTAAATCTTAGCTATCCAGCAATCTCACCTCCCTACCTTTCCAACACACACTCAAGAACCAGGATAAAAAGGCAAAGAGAAAAATAAAGCCTCTTAGTGGCCACATACTGCAGACTGCCTTTGCTGGAACCCACAGTGTTTCCCCTTCTATCAAGCCTCTAATCTTCTACTTTTAACCTAGACTCAGGCCCTCAATTGAAAGCTTGATAACTCTTAGTTTGTGAACATTATAAGCAAGTTTCATTATGTGGTTTTCTTGCACACAACTAGAATTTGAAGAGGGAAGAGGAAAGGCTTTCAATAGGCTTTTTTTTTTTTTTTTTCTTGTCAACAGTGAGAGGTTAGAAGAAGGAGCCACGTAATAAACCCACAGCTGATTTTCACAGCTGTGACTCTGATGCAAAAGGGCAACATTTAGGCATGTTTGTCACCTCTGTGAGGAGTTCCTGGATGCAAATGGTTAATCACTCAACTACTAACAGAAAGGTTGATGGTTTGAGTCCACCTGCAGGTACTTCACAAGAAAGGCCTGGTGATCTGCTTCCAAAAGGTCACAGCCGTGAAAACCCTATGGAGCAGTTCTACTCTGCACATACGGGGTTGTCATGAGTCAGAATCAACTCAGTGGCAATTGGTTTTTTTGGTTTTAGTTACCTCTGTATAAGTAAGCCTAGAAGGGTACAATGCATCAGATTTCAATTTAGAATGATATGGAATTTAAAAATGGGAGCAAACTTGTACTCTTCCTACTTGCAGTGACTTACTACCAGGGAGTGAGAAGTAGTAAGGAAATTTTGAGTTAATATAGGAAGAATAATATTTACACTTTGAAAAGATATTTTTACTTCTTAATCATAGTTAAAAAAATTATGTCATGTGACCGTTTAAGATCCTGTAATAGCAGACTTGGAGCCCTGGTGGTGAAGTGGTTAAGGAGCTTGACTGCTAACCAAAAGGTCAACAGTTCAAATCCACCAGCTGCTCCTTGGAAAACCTATAGGGCAGTTCTACTCTGTCTTATAGGGTTGCTATGAGTTGGAATCAACTTGATGGCAACAGGTTCGGTTTCCATTTAATAGCAGACTAATAATATGCAAATATATTCACTATCTGGTTGGTAGCAGAATTGGAAAATAGCATACTACAAATCAGATTAAAAAAAAAAACAAAAACCAAACCCCTAGCCATCAGGTTTATTCCTATTTATGGCGACACCATGTGTTACAGAATAGAGTTGCTCCACAGAGTTTTCTTTACAGAAGCGTATCACCAGGTTTTCTGTGGCATTGCTGTGTGGGTTCTAAAAAACAACCTTTAAGTTAATAGTCAAGGGATAAACGTATATAAAATTTATTTTATAAAACAGATCCTCATAGCTTCTCAACTGTTGGTTACTAGAAAAACATTCAAACATGCCAACTAAAGTTACCTCTGTCTGAACCTGGACCATCACTGGGGGCCACAGCACTGGTTTGGACCGTTACTCTGCATGCAGACCAGAAAAGTACACAGGACCTTAAGCTCACTTTCTTTACTTGTATCAGATGAGGACCAGTATACTGATCTTGTATCCCTTTGCCTGTGGCAGGAGATGGCTTAAATAAATAACTTACTTTGATTGATCATGGGGGGACGGGGGTGGGGGAAGAAGGTATCTCTGTCTCTTCGCTTTTAAACAGCTTGTTTTAGTTTAAAACAGTCTTTTTTCAGAATAATGCCCACTCTTGATTTCCCTTCTCCTCCCCCTTTCTCCCCGCAATGGTATCTGTGCATGTGCAAGGGACTGACGTGATATTTTGGTGGTGGGGGAGTGAGACCCTTAGATCTATATGTGGGTACTTGTTCTTGCTCACCTCATCTCTATCCAGATGCTGTGCCTGCTGCTGGTAAATTGGTGACTAATCCTGCTGTTTGTTGAGGGCCTGATGTCTTTACTTACAGACTTGGTCCTACTTCGGCTCTTGCTTGCATGGCTGATCCCTGTCCGTGGATTCTCTGCACTCCTCCCCCGCCTCCACCAGGTCTAGGGTGGTCACCCTGCCTTCACTGTATTGGGGCACTCACCCCTCAACATGGCAGCCCTGTGGCAGGCCCCCTGATGCTCAGCTCCTCTTCCAGCCAAATCCCTTGTAGGAGGGTGAACATATGTCTTGGTTTGCCCAAAATATTTTGGTCTACTCCTGTTGGCCTGAGAATTACTAAAAGCCTCTCTTTCACTTCTGAAAGTAACCTGCTTCAGAAGATGAACTATAAGTCACCCTAACCAGTTGCTGTTATTTGACTGGGACTCATGGTGACCTCATGTGTGTCAGAGTAGAACTGTGCTCCATAGTGTTTTCAATGGCTGATTTTTCACAAGTAGATGGCCCCTACCTGTGGCATATTTGGAAGCTTTTGGTTCTGGTTGTTAACAGAAAACAAAAACTTAAGGAATTTAGGAGACCTTTTATTTCTCAACAGTGCCTTACTTTCAAAAATTATCTCATTTGGCACTCAGAAGCTCCGTTTTGTCAGTTGTCTTAGTTACCTAGTGCTGCTATAACAGAAATACCACAAGTGGATGACTTTATCAAACAGAAATTTATTCTCTCACAGTCTAGGAGGCTAGAAGTCCGAATTCAGCCCGCCAGCTCTAGGGAAAGACTTTTTCTCTCTGTTGGCTCTGGAGAAAGGTCCTTGTCATCAATCTTCCCCTGGTCTAGGAGCTTCTCGGCACAGGGACCTCGGGTCCAAAGGACACGCTCTGCTCCTGGCTCTTCTTGCTTGGCAGTAATGAGGTCCCTCCCTTCTCTGCTTGATTCTCTTCTTTACATCTCAAAAGAGATCTACTCAAGATACAACCTAATCCTGTAGACTGAGTCCTGCCTCATTAACATAACTGCCTCATTCACATCATAGAGGTTAGGATTTACGACACATAGGATAATCACATCAGGTCACAAAATGGGACAGCCACACAATACTGGGAATCATGGCCTAGTCAAGTTGACACACATTTTTGGGGGACACAATTCAATCCATCACTTCAGTCAAAAGTTAATCAGCAACACTTTATTTTTCTTCATATTCCTGGTGAAAGTCCTAATTATTTCCAAGCCACATGTAGTTGTCTCTGATTTATTATAGCAAAGATTATTTTAAAGGAAGTTCAGAAAAGAAAAGTGCAAAGATTAAGATTTGAAAATTCAATTTCAGTATAAGTAATTTTTTTTTTTTTAAAGCAACACAAGTACTGGGTTCTCTCTTGTTAAAAAATATGTGTCTGTATGCATTAAATAGAGACTAGAAGGATACTCACTATATTTTACATGACATAGTCATTACTGAGTGATGGATTTATGGATTATTTGTTCTTTTTTTTCTCTTTGCTATTTCTAGATTTTCTATAATGAACATGAATTGTTAAGAATAAAGTAAAAGTACTTATAAAAATTTGATATAGTTTTGTACAGCTTTCCCCCTGAAGCATTCTCTAAATGATCAGAATTTAGACACCATACTTCATCTCTTTCAGAGTCTGAGTCACTTTTCTTGGTTTATTGTGTCTTTTTTTTATATCTTTTTAATTAGTAGTTTACGCTGGATAAAAAGGATGATGCTATTCACATTCATTTGGTTTAACCACCCTTTCATTTTTGTCTGTGTTCTGTAATGGTAGATCCTACACCACGGTTATTTTTAATCTAGTTCTACATTCTTATTTTTCAACATACGCACACACCCACAAATGCTTTTGAAGGTAGTAGTTCTTTTGAGGAAGCACCTTCTTTTCTTTCGTTTTTTTTTTTTTTTTCAAGATAAAGTCTAGGAGACTATTCTTTTGCCCTGGCTACATTTTTCTTCCAATGTTAGCCTCTTTTAAGAAATCCAGAGCAAATTCTTTGTCTGAAAACCTGTGGCATGGAATTGTGGTGCCTGGAGCATTGTGTAAGGGTTTGGTCAATTTAACTGGTGTTGACCAAAATAAAAGTTTTACTTGCAAGATGAGCCCTTGTAAGACATTGTACACGGCACAGGCATTTCCCCATGTGTGCTGCAGAAGTGTTTTCTTTCACAAATAATCACAAGTACCTTTTCTATCAAGCTTTCTTTTCTTTACTGCACTGACTAGCTCTTCTAGGTAAGGGTGTAGGGGGGTGTGTGTGTGGTGGGGGGTGGGGTGGAGAGTAAGAGAAATGTGGGCTTGGTGAGATTTTGATAAGGAGAGGTTTGATCTATGGATACCAAGATACCTAGGCTCAGTGCTCAGGGTTTTTAGTAGCACTAGAACTAGTATTGTAAGGTAAACTTGTCTGAGTTTGCCTGGGAACCCATAACCATGGATACCATTTTATGTGCATCTTGGTTTGAATTCTTTGGGTTTTAAGTTGCAGATACTAGGCTTCCTTAGCCTAAGCAAAAAGCAGAATGACTTAGCTCAAGATATTCATGAGATAGTTGGTTAACCAGATAACAAGAAGGGCAGGGATACAGCTGAACCTTAGGAGAAACTGGAACAAGAGTTGCAAACGCTACCAGGACTCTCTTCATTTCTCCCCTCTGTTCCTCTCTGTGTGTTTGCTTCATCTTATCGTTGGAGCTGCTGCCAGTTCTGGAATTTATAACTTACATGTTCATCCTACACAGAAAGATTGAATTTAAGGTATTTTCAGTTCTGAATCCAAAAATTCCAGGTCAGATACCCATCCCTGGGCCGTTCATCTTCCTGGAGTCATCTGATCTGGCAAGATCAGATTAAAACATGACAGTACTCCAGTAGCCACCAAGAAATGTGGACTCCCGTAGGAGGAAGGAGAAATGTTAGGTCAGGAGTCCTTTAGATAGCTACTATAGAGAATGAATTTCAAATTCCAGATGCTCCATTTTATAGCAAAAGTTTAGGATATAACCCATTAGCATATTGGGATTTCCTACATTTGATGTTATTTTGAATTTAAACTCTCCACCCATCCAAGCAGTTCTAAAAATTGACCTTGAACATCATGGACAGAAGATAGAAATCCTGTGTAGACATTAGCTAATATATCATTACAGTGCTTGAAAAAGTTATTTGGAATAAGTTTGAATATTGTGTTACTGTTTTTAAGATATACTACTCTCTTTTGTTTTATTACTGTTTCCTTTATTTTATTTTGAAATGCAATTATGTATATAGATTTTTTTTCTCAGTGAGGTCACATATCTAGTAAGTGGCCAAGTTGGAGTTTAAGCCAAACTCCAAAATTTTTTTTAAATTGTACTTTAGATGAAGGTTTACAGAGCGAACTAGCTTCTCATTAAACACTTAGTACTAATATTGTTTTGTGACGTTGGTTGCCAACCCCATGACATGTCAACACTCTCCCCTTCTCGACGCTGGGTTCCCTATTACCAGCGTTCCTGTCCCCTCCTGCCTTCTTGTCCTTGTCCCTGGGCTGGTGTGCCCCATTAGTCTCGTTTTGTTTTATGAGCCTGTCTAATCTTTGGCTGAAGGGTGACCCTCAGGAGTGACTTCATGACTGAGCTGAAACGGTGTCTGGGGGCCATACTCCCAGGGTTTCTCCAGTCTCTGTCAGACCAGTGAGTCTGGTCTTTTTTGTGTGCATGAGTTAGAATTTTGTTCTACATTTTTCTCCAGCTCTGTCTGGGACTCTCTATTGTGATCCCTGTCAGAGCAGTCAGTGGTGGTAGCCAGGCACCATCTAGTTGTGCTGGACTCAGACTGGTGGAGGCTGTGGTAGTTGTGGTCCATTAGTCCCTTGGACTAATCTTTCCCTTGTGTTTTTGGTTTTCTTCATTCTTCCTTGCTCTAGACGGGGTGAGACCAGTGGAGTATCTTAGATGGCCACTTACAAGCTTTTAAGACCACAGACGCTACTCACCAAAGTAGAATGTAGAACATTTTCTTTATAAACTATGTTATGCCAGTTGAGCTAGAAGTTCCCCGAGACCATGGTCTCCATAGCCCTCAGCCCACCAATTCGGTCCCTTAAGGAGTTTGAATGTGTCTGTGGAGCTTCCATGACCTTGCCTTGGACAAGTTGTGTTGGCTTCCCCAGTGTTGTGTGAAATGCAGTTATATTTTAATTATTAGTCACACAGTGTATTTTCTTTATTTTGTTTTAACTAAGTTTTTTTTTTTATTGTGTTTTAGGTGGAAATTTATAATGCAAATTAATTTCTCATTCAAAAATTTATACACAAATTGTTTTGTGATATTGGTTGCAATCCCCACAATGTGTCAGGACCCTCCACCTTTCCCTTTATACCACTAGTTCCCTGTGTCCATTCCTCCAGGTTTCCTGTCCCTTTCTGCCTTCTTGTCTTTGCTCTTGGGCAAGTTTTGCACATTTAGTCTCATATGCTTGATTGAACTAAGAAGCATGTTCCTCACGTGTGTTATGATTTATTTTATAGGCCTGTCTAATCTGGTTGAAAGATGGACTTTGGGAGTGGCTTCAGTTCTGAGTTAGCAGGGTGTTCATGGACCACAGTCTCGGGAGTTCTTCTAGTCTCTGTCAGACCCGTAAGTCTGGTCTTTTTTTGTGAATTTGAATTTTGTTCTACATTTTAATCCCATTCTGCCCAGGACCCTCTATTGTGATCCCTGTCAGAGTGGTTGTTGGTGGTAGCTGGGCACCATCTAATTCTTCTAGGTTCAGGCTGATAGAGGCTGTGGTTCATGTGGTCCGTTAGTCCTTTGTACTAATATTTTCCTTGTGTCTTTAGTTTTCTTCATTCTCCTTTGCTCTAGCTTGGTAAGACCAATAGATGTATTTTAGATGGCTGTTCGCACACTTTTAAGACCCCAGACACTACTCACCAAAGTAGGTTATAGAACATTTTCTTTATGAACTCTGTTCTGCCAAATGACCTAGATGTCCCCTGAAACCATGGTCCCCAGCCCTCAGCCCCAGTAACTGGGTCCCTCAAGGTGTTTGGAAGCTTCTTGCCTTGGTCAAGTTGTGCTGACTTCCCCTATATTTTGTATTGTCTTTCCTTTCACCAAAGTTAACACTTGTCTATTATCTAGTTGGAGGCCTAGTGGCACAGTGGTTAAGAGCTCAGCTGCTAACCAAAAGGTTGGCAGTTTGAATCCACCAGCTGCTCTTTGGAAACCCTATAGGGCGATTCTACTATGTCCTATAGGGTCGCTATGGGTCAGAATAGACTCGATGGCAGCAGGTTTGGTTTTTTTTTTGGGGGTACTATCTAGTTAGTGCTTTCCCCTCCCTACCCCTTCCCTTCCTCATAACCACAAAAGATTGTTATTTTCTGTATGTAAACCTTTTCTTGGGTTTTTATAATAGTGGTCTTATACACTATTTTTTGTTTTGTGATTGAAGTATTTCACTCAGCATAATGCTGTCCATGTTCATCCATGTTGTGAGATGTTTCGGGAATTCATCATTGTTCTTTATTTTTGTGTAGTAAACCATAATTTGTTTATCCATTCGTCTGTTGATGGGCACTTAGGTTGTTTTCATCTTTTTGCTATTGTGACTAACGCTGCAGTGAACGTGGGTGTGCATGTATCTATTCGTGTGACAGCTCTTATTTCTCTAGGGTATATTCCTAGGAGAAGAATTGCTGGATGGTGTGGTATTTCTAGTTCTAGCTTTTTAAGGAGCCACCATATAGTTTTCCATAGTGGTTGTACCATTTTACATTCCCACCAACAGTGCATATGGGTTCCGATCTCTCCGCAACCTCGCCAGCATTTATTATTTTCTGTTTTTTTAATTTGTGCTAGTAAGGTCGGGTGAGATGGTCATTGTAGTTTTGATTTGCATTTCTCTAATGGCTAATGATCATAAGCATTTCCTCATGTGTCTGTTATCCACCTGAATGCCTTCTTTGGTGAAGTGTCTGTTCATACCCTTTGCTCATTTTTTAATTGGATTATTTGTCTTTTTGTTATTGAGGTGTTGAAGTATTCTACATATTTGGAGATTTGACCCTTGTTGGATATGTCACAGCCAAATTTTTTTTCTCTGTCGAGGTTCTATTTTTACTCTTTTGGTGAAGTCTTTTGAGGAGCATAAATGTTTAATTTTTAGGAGCCCCCAGTTTTCTAGTTTATCTTCTGGTGTTTGTGCATTGTTAGTTATCGTTTGTATTGAGTTTAAGCCATTTATTAGGGTCCCTAGCATTGACCTATTTTTTCTTCCATGATCTTTATAGTTTCAGGTTTTATATTTAAGTTTTTGATCCATTCTGAGTTAGTTTTTGTGTATAGTGTGAGGTATGGATCCTGTTTCATTTTTTTCACACATGGACATCCATTTTTGCCAGCACCATTTGTTAAAGACTGTCTTTTCCCCATTTAATGGACTTCGGTCCTTTGTCAAAGATCAGCTGACCACAGATAGATGGATTTACATCTGGGTTCTCAGTTCTGTTCCATTGATCTATGTGTCTGTCATTGTGCCAGTACCAGGCTGTTTGACTACCATGGCTGTATAATAGATTCTAAAATCAGGTAGCATGAGGCCTCCTACTTTGTTCTTTTTCTTCAATATTGGTTTGCTTATTTGGGGCCTTTTCCTTTCCATATAATTGGTGATTCGTTTTTCCATCTCATTAAGGAATGCTGTTGGTATTTGGATTGGGATTGAGTTTTAGCTGTAGATCACTTTGGGTAGAGTTGACATTTTCACTATGTTGAATCTTCTTATCCATGAGCATAGTATGTTTTTCCATTTATGTAGGTGTCTTTTAGTCTCTTGCAATAGTGTTTTGTAGTTTTCTTTGTATAAGTTTTTTACATCCCTGGTTAGATTTATTCCTAAGTATTTTATCTTTGTAGGGACTATTATCAATGGTATTGCTTTTCTTATTTCCCTTTTTTGAAGTTCTTTTTGTTTGTGTATAGGAATCCAACTGATGTTTGTATGTTGATCTTGTATCCTGCTACTCTGCTGAATCTATTAGGAATATGCATGTGTGGTGTCTGAATTATTAGAAAATTTTGGTCTAGATAGATTACATGACTTTTATTAGACCTTTTTTTTTATATGTTAAACCATTCTGTAATGAATGTAAGTAATTTGGAAAGGCTACCTCTAGTTGGTTTACATTTATTATGTCAAAGTCAGGGCATTGACTTTCATGTGTAGGTCTTACTCATTGCCTCAAACTCTGTTCATGTAGCTCTGACAAGTGAGCAGGTCAAGGAATGTAAATGTCCTGCTAGACATTCAGGCACAAATAAGTTGTTTCCCCTCACTGTAAAGCCATCTGGATTTAATACTGTTGAGAGTGGGGGTGTAACTCTTTGCTCTTTGACAATTTTCTCTATTTCTTCTTTGGAAATTTGTCAATTTTTCTTTGAACTAGGAACAATTTTGGTACATTATTTTTCTTAGAAGGTTATGTATTTCATCTAACATTCCAAATATATTTGTATAGAGTTATCGAAAGTAGTTTTTAATGATTTAAAATGTTTTCTTCTATTTTGATGGTTTTATCCCTCTATTTTTAAAGAACAACTTTATCGATACATAATTCACATACCATAGAATTCATCCTTTTAAAGTGTATGATTCAAAGGCTTTCAGTTTATTTACAGAGTTGTACATCCATCACCACAATTAATTTTAGAACATTTTCATTAACCCCTGTCATGGATTGAATTGTGTCCCCCAAAAAATATGTGTAGCAATTTGGCTAGGTCAAGATTCCCAGTACTGTATGATTGTGTTATCTGACGTGATTTCCTTATGTGTTGTAAACTCTACCACTATGGTGAGATTACATGTGATCTCCTCATGTGTTGTAAATTCTATTACTGTGATGAGGTTGACAAGATTAGTGTCTTAATGCAATCTCTTTTGAGATATAAAAGAGAGAAGCCAGCAGAGATACATGGGAACCTCATACCACCAAGAAAGCAGTGCTGGGAGCAGAGCGCGTCCTTTGGACCTGAGGTTCCTGCGCAGAGAAGCTCCCAGACCAGAGGAAGACTGATGACACAGACTTTCCTCCAGAGCCAATGGAGAAAGTATTCCCCTGGTGCTGATGCCCTGAATTTGGACTTGTAGCCTACTGGACTATGAGAGAATAAACTTCTCTTTGTTAAAACCATCCACTTGTGGTATTTCTGTTGGAGCAGCACTAGATGAACTGAGACACCCCCCAAAAGAAACCTTGCTCCCCTTAGCTGTTAGTCCCCAACACTCCCATGTACCTCCCTACCCCAGCCCTAGTCAACCATGAATCAACTTTGTCTTTATAAATTTGTCTATTCTGGTGATTTCATATAAAGGAATCATACAGTTTATGGTTCTTTGTGACTGCCTTTACTTAGCATAATATTTTTAAGGTTTACCCATATTGTAGCATTTATCAGTACTTCATTTCTTTTTATTGCCTAATAATATTCCATTGTATAAAACAAAATCCAAAACCAAACCCATCACCACTCAAGTCAATTCCAACTCATAGTATCTCCCTCCATCCTTTTTCTTGATTAACTAAATAGGGATTTGCCCATTTTATTTATTTATTCATATATTTCTTGGTTCTTTTTTTTTGTTTGCTAAATAATTTAATTCTCAATTTTTTTTCCTACTGTTTGGGGTCTAAAAGTGGTTAGAACTTCTAGCATTGTATGTCACCAAATTTCTGGAATCTCTTATTTCCTTTCATTTCTTTTTGCAAACCATTCGATTATTTCCTGAATTCATCTCTCTTTCTCTTTTAAATACGTTGGCAGAAACACCCCAATAGCAATTCCCACACAGAACTAACACTGTTTTCCAACCTCTTTCCCAATCTCACTAGAAACATGATTTGACTCCTCAGTTACTGTGGAGTTTTGCCTTTCCAGCCTATGGTATCACTTTCCTCATTACCTTCTGCCTGACCTCTAAGCTAATGCCGTATATTTTAAATATTTTTGTTATATCAGTACACACCCCACTTCTGGCACAGATTTCTGTGTTAATCAAAATAGTCTAGACTTAAAAAGTGTGGTAACAGACAACTCCAAAATCTAAGTAGTTTAACACATAAAAGTTTATTTCCCAGTCACACAAAGTCTGCTGTAGGTTTTTGAGGGGTAGAGGTGGGCACTCCACAGAGATACTCTGAGACTCGGGCTGATTGAGGCTCCATCATGTGGAGTGTCATCTGTTGCTCTGGCAGGGGAAGAAAGTGTCGAGGATTGTAAAAGAGCTTTGACTGTCTTAGCCCAGAAATGACACATATCATTTTTACTCACATTTTATTGACCAGAAGTAGTCACATGGCCCCACTAACTGCAAGGAGGCTGGAAATTTCAACTTCTTGTATTTACAGGAAAGAAGGAAGAAATGATACTGGAGAGCACAGTGTCTATCACATATGGAAGACTTTCTTGTAAAACTCCCCACGTAGTGTGAGCTCTGGGGTTAGACTTTTGTCCCTCCAGCCCTGAAGCCATTGAACCTCTAGTCCTGAAGCCATTGCCCAAGTGTAATGTTGGCAAACACCCCCAAGGGCATCAGCAGGTTTGGTGGTTTGAAATTCCACTTACTCTTCTGGGTACAAGACTATCATACAAAAATTGACCTGGAAGTTCCCCACTGAATTTTTAGCTATTAAATACTTTTAATGTATTTGGATTAAAAAAAAAAATGATGACACACAACAACAACAACAAATGACTATCTATTCTCTATATCTATATACCAAAAACCAAACCTATTGCCGCCAAGCTGATTCCAACTCATAGCGACCTATAGGACAGGGTAGAACTGCCCCATAGGGTTTCCAAGGAGCAACTGGTGGATTCAAACTGCTGACTTTTTGATGAGCAGCTGAGCTCTTAACCACTGCGCCACCATTATATATATGTATGTATGTATGTATATATATACATAAAATATATCATTTTTTGTTGTTTTCAGTGAAAAAGTTTATCTGCATAACCTCAGGAAAAATAATTTGTTGGCTGGAAACTCTCTGGGAGTTCCCACCTCTGGACAATGTCATTACTGAGATTTCTCAGCACAGTCTGTTGTTTCCACATCTTCCACTTGGATTCTACAGGATCTTGGCTGCTTTTAGTAGCCTTTACATGTGATACAATCTGGGGATTATAACTTCTCCTGGTTTGCCAAAAATTTGGTTAGCTCTCCCCTCCGCACCCCAATTTCTTTGCTGCTTTTGAATGATTTCTAGGGGGAAAATAGGGGGAATGCTCCTTCATGCAGCTATGTTCATAATAGACGTCTGTTTTAACTCTAGATCCTATTCATGAAGAAAGACTTGTTCAGTTTGTTTCTAGTGTAAATGTAATGAATTGCTCTGAAACCAAAGAACCTTGTATTATCTGCTCAATATGCATAGCTCGTGGCATCACAGGAGTGTGGATTAAAAAGGGCCCTAAACTCACATAATACAATCTTTTGATGTTATTCTGGAGTAACTAATTCAAGTTATTTAAGCTGGTAATATTAAGACTACAGGGTTAGGAGCTTACACAGATAGTCAAGTGTTTTAAAGACTACAGGGATAGGAGCTTGCACAGGTAATCAGGGTTTTTGTTTTTTGTTTTTGGAGGGGGCAAACAGGTCTCCATGCCAATGGGGATATACTGTGAAGGTGCTTTTTGGACTACAGTAATTACTAATATATAATACACTTTAATTACTAATATGTAATATACTTTAAAATCTCTCTCTCTCCTTAGTCCACTATTCCACCACCCAGAATGTCTTTGACCAGCCAGTATATGCTGTTTTTGGAGTTGAGGATCAAAGAAACCCAAAGTAGAACACAACAGAGAGTCCCTGATGGAGCAAGAGAACAGTTGGGTACAGAACTCAAATTCTAGTAAAAAGACCAGATTAATGGTCTGACTGAGACTGGAGGAACTCCAGAAGACATGGCCACCAGACTCTCTGTTAACGCAGAACTGAAACCATTCCCGAAGCCAACTCTTCAAAGATTAGACTGGACCATAAGACATAAAATGATACTGGTGAAGAGTGTGCTTCTTAGTTCAAGTAGATACATGAGATTAAATGGGTAGCTCCTGCCTGGAGGCAAGATGAGAGGCAGAAAGGGACATGAGCTGGTTGAATGGACATGGGAAATCCAAGGTGGAAATAAGGAGTGTGGTGACATATTCTAGGGATAGCAACTAGGGTCACTTCACAATGTGTGTATAAATTTTTGCATGAGAAACTAACTTGAGCTGTAAACTTTCACTTAAAGCACAATAAAAAAAAAAAAAAGAAACCCAAGATAATATCTTAGGATTTAAAAATAATTATAGGGTTATGGAAAATCATCACCTTGATCCTGATTTGACCAGAATAGTCTGGGTTACAGTAGTCCCAGAGTCCCTGAGTGATGCAAGTGATTAACACACTTGGCTGCTAACTGAAAGGTTGGAGGTTTGAGTCCACCCAGGGGCCCCTCAGAAGAAAAGTGTGGTGATTTACTTCCAAAAAATCAGCCACTGAAACCCTATGGAGCACAGTTGTATACTCTGACAAACATGGGGTTGCCATGAGTCAGAATCAACTCGATGGTAATGGTGGTTCCCTCTAAAGGTGTCCCAGTTGGGATAATAAGTTGTAGGGTCACTCTATTTAATGCATGTCCTTTCAGCAGTTTTCACAGTCACATGTATGCCAGTTAATCAGACTGACAACAATTTATTTAATGTTTAAATTGTTAAGATAAAGACCTGGACTACTGTATTCCTTTTGTCTACTCCCATTATTCTCCACACGACCTCATGTTTTTTGAAGATTTTTCTATGAAGAAAATTCATAATGATGATGGATGTTATTTACATGCCACTCAATACACATTGAATGAAAAAAATGACTTCACTTCTCTGTCTCAGTCAAATGGTTTTCTTTTGAGTACAGTTTAGGCTTCAAATTTTGTGGTTTCCTGATTATAGGTGCAGAAATCACAAGCAGCAGGGGACACATAGAAAAACAAAGTCCTTCTTCCTAAGTCGGAAATGTCACAATTTCTTCCAAAGACATAAGATTTTCCTTATGACTCTGCAGATGCATCTTAAACTCTTCATTTGTCAATTTGATAAACATACCGCCAAATAACAATACCTTGGCATGTAAATCATTTGCCCAAGAAATCTTGAAAGAGGATTGTCAAACGTTTCTTCTCAGTCTTTGATTCTATTGATTTTATGCTTCTAATGTGTCAGGGAATATAGCTGACCCTCTAGGGTAATTTTCTTTTAAAGCCCTAGATAGCAGATGATTACAAAACGTAATAGAAAAGGTATCTTTCCCTTCTCATTTGGACTAGATTTACATCAGAAAACAAAATAGCTTACAGAGTAGTTTTGAACTAAATTAATAATTCTAACACTGAAGAGTAATATATTCTGCCATCTGGAGTCCCAACTAAAAAATTTTAACATCTTTGAGATCCGCAAAGGAAGTATGCCTCTTGTCAAGTAACCAGAAGCTAGAATTTGGCTCAGATTATCATTCTTTACATGTCAGATATTGCTCAGATTCAAACCCCCTTTTCACTCAATGTTATGCATATGTATATTGAGAGTTTTTCCACTCAGCAAGTAGATTGTAATTCCTCTAGAGACAAGTTAGTGTTGCAGAGGACTAGCATCTCTATATGCATAATCACTCCCTCTTTATGTGTGATTTGCAAAGTGACCTGGGGTACTCTTTCTTTTTACAGACACATTTGGAAAGCCTGGGCTTTCAGCATTTGTATTAAGGTGACAGTTACATAATGTAAGAACATTCATTCATTCAATCAATCAATCAATCCATCAAGACTTAATGAGCATTTACAATATGTCAGACTATACTAGGCTCCGAGATCACAAAGATGAATAAAAAATAATCCCTGTGTCCGAGAAGGTCCTCGTCTAATGAGAAGGCAGATACATTCATGGGCAATTATAAAACAATGAGAAGGGCAGGGTAATAATGAAGATATTAGTTTCTTTGCAATCTCCCACTTTACTTCCCCTACTAGATGTGGGATCACAGAAACCATAGAGTGTAACTTCATCTCCTTTCCTACGAGGAGAACCCTGTGTCCTAACCCTATGCCATCCTTCTCTAACTGGAATCTGGATCACTCTGGCCTATGGCAGCCTGAGGGGAGGTGCAGGTCCATGGCTGAGCATGCCCTGGACCCAAGTTTGTTTAGTTCTGAAATTCACTTGGGTATTTGTATGTGTTTTCTCAAGGGGCGCTTACAGATCCAATTTGATGTAGAGTCATTCTGCTTTTCTGGTAGGAGCTTCAAGCTCTTATAGGATCTCAGGTGATGGTAGGGTTGGTGAAGAGAAGTTGTATACCAACTGCATATACTGGGCATTTGTCCAGAGTGGGACCTGCTTATGCTAATCTTTGCTCTCCTGGATTCCGTTGACCTTGTTGTTGCTAGTTGTCATCAAGTCGGCTCTGACTCGTGGCGACCTTATATGTAAGAGAACAAAATGTTGCCCGGTCCTGTGCCATCTTCATGATCATTGGTATGTTTGAGTCCATTGCTGTGGCCATTGTGTCAATCCATCTCACTGAGGATTTCCTTCCTCTGTTGACCTTCATAAAACCAAAACCAAACCCGTTGCCATCGAGTTGTTCCCAACTCAAAGCAACCCTATAGCACAGAGCAGAACTTCCTCAGAGCGTTTCCAAGGCTGTAATCTCTACGGAAGCAAACTGCTACATCTTTCTCCTGTGAAGTGGCTGGTGGTTTCGAACTGCCAACCTTTTGGTTGGCAGCTGAGTACTTGACCTTGGCCCTCTTTAAATCATTCCAAGTGGCATTTTTGAGGCCACAGTCATGGTTCTACGCTCCTTTTTATATAGTTTGCAGCTCTGATTTTGTCCTGCCAGCCCTCTCCCCACTCCTAATTCTGTTCATATTCATATTATCTCTCCCACAAAAGGACAGAGAAAACAAGATTCATCTACTTGTAATTAAAGCTATCTCACATAAAGATTTCCCATATAAAGAAATAGCCATAGTGTTCAGCTCTGGGCTTGATAGAACTTGGTTCACAGCAGAAGCAAGCTGCTTCTCAAGGAAAATTCTGGCCCTGCGGGCAGGAAGCCCTGTAGGTCCCCCTCCCAGCAAGAAGGCCAGGCTGTACCTGCATGCCTGGCTTTGAAGACACAGCTGTTTCTTTAGTCAGCAGCACAGAACCTGTATTCAAGCTTTTTTGGCCTTGGGCTGAATGCGGACCAGCTCCTGTCAAATACCTATCGGGGTGAATTAATATCTGGGAAGCCAGGCTGTAGACTTGCTCTGGTCAATAATGACCTGTTTACTAATCCAAGGTGATACATAAACTATCAAGACAATGTAGCAAGTTTTTCATATAAACCCGTTCCCATCAAGTTGATTCCGACTCAGAACTGCCCCAGAGGGCTTCCAAGGAGTGGCTGGTGGATTTGAACTGCTGACTTTCTGGTTAGCAGCTGTAGCCTTAACCAGTGTGCCACCAGGGCTCTGTTTTTCATATAGCTAAATATATTCCTTATACAGGACTCTGAGATTATTTGGTCTTAAAACCAGTCAAACCAGTGGCTGTCCAGTTGATTTTGACTTATAGCGGCCCCATGTGTGTCAGAGATGAAGTGTGCTCCATAAGGTTCTCAGTGGCTGATTTTTCTGAAGTAGATATCTGGGTCTTTCTTCTGAGGCACCTCTGGGTGGACTCAAACCTCTAATTTTTTGGTTAGCAGCTGAGAGCCTTAACTGTTTGCACCTCTTGGGACTACAATTTTTGGTGTTAGAGGTCCTCTTGTTAAAGCGACTGGACGGCTATTTTGTTTTTAATGTTCTTGTCAAAAAAAGTTGGCAACTTTATGTTGGTCCCACCCATTTTGGGGGAGAGTTTTGCTGCTCCATGAAACACTTGGATCTAGGAACCACTGATCTAAGAGCCTGGTATGCGACTATCCTCCTGAGCAGAGTTTCTCAGACTTGGCACTACTAATGTTTTGGGCTGGATAATTCTTTTGTTGTGGCGCTGTTTTGTACATTGTAGGATATTTAGTAGCATCCCTGACCTCTAGCACACAACTCCATCTTCCAGTTGGACAACTAAAAACGTCTCTAGTCTTTGCTAAATAGATTGATCAAATTGATCCCCTTCCAACCTGGCTGAGAACCACTGGTCTAGAGCAGTATTTTCCAGACTTTGGTCCTCACCTGCTGATGCTTTGTGAACTCACTTTAGTGGGTCGGTAACAGCACTTGAAAAAATGAAATAGAATAAAAGAGAATAGAAAGTATTCAAGTTCATATAAGGGGAAATAGAAATTTAAGTTTCAGTTTTATGCACAGAAATACACATATGTGTATTCTGGATTAAGATGTAACATGCTTTTCTTACTGGGGGGCTGTGGTCAAAAAGTTTGAAAGTTACTGTTCCAGAGTCATTCTAAATTTTATCATACTCATTTTTTTTCCATGAAGATTTTTTTATTGCTATAAATGACACGTCATGACAAGTTATATGGTGACTGTAAATAAATGCATGTAGCAAGGAGAATAAGACTGTATAAAGTATATATACATATGTATTATTACATCTTGATTATTTTTATGCATACTGCTATTCACAGTTCACACAGATGCTGTATGGCTTCCTTAGTAGTGATAAAGTATTTAAAATACCCAACTATCAAATCAATTTGGCACTTCCTTAAAAAGCTAGAAATAGAAGTACCATATGATCCAGCAATCCCGCTCCTTGGAATATATCCTAGAGAAATAAGAGCCGTCACACGAGTAGATATATGCACACCCATGTTCATTGCAGCACTGTTCACGATAGCAAAAAAGATGGAAACAACCTAGGTGTTCACCAACAGACGAATGGATAAACCAGTTATGGTACAGTCACACAGTGGAATACTATGCAATGATAAAGAACAATGATGAATCCATGAATCATCTTATAACATGGAGGAATTACATTGAGTGAATTTAGTCAGTCACAGAAGGACAAATATTGTATAAGACCACTATTATAAGAATTCAAGAAAAGGTTTAAACACAGAAGAAAACATTGTTTATTGGTTACGATGGTGGGGAGGGAGGGTGAGGGTTATTCACTAATTAGTAGACAAGAATTATCTTAGGTGAAGGAAAGGACAGCACACATTACAGGGGAAGTCAGCACAACTGGACTAAACCAAAGCTAAGAAGTTTCCTGACTACAAACAAACACTTTGAGGGACAGAGTAGCAGGGGCAGGGGTCTGGGGACCATGCTTTCAGGGAACATCTAGGTCAACTGGCATAACAAAGTTTATTAAGAAAATGTTCTGCATCCCACTTTGGTGAGTGGCTTCTGGGGTCTTAAAAGCTAGCGAGCAGCCATCTAAATGCATCAATTGGTCCCAACCCACCTAGAGTAAAGGAGAATGAAAAACACCAAAGACATAAGGAAAGTATTAGCCCAAGAGACAGAAAGGGCCACATAAACCAGAAACTTCAACAGCCTGAGACCAGAAGAACTAGATGGTGCCCAGCTTCCACCAATGACTGCCCTGACAGGGAACACAACAGAGAGTCCCTGATGGAGTAGGAGAAAAGTGGGGTGTAGAACTCAAATTCTAGTAAAAAGACCAGACTTAATGGTCTGACTGAGACTGGAGGAACCCCAGAAGTCACGGCCCCCGGACTCTCTGTCAACCCAGAACTAAAACAGTTCCCGAGGCTAACTCTTCAGAAAAAGATTAGATTGGACTATGGGACATAAAATGATACTCGTGAAGAATATGCTTCTTGGCTCAAGTAGGTACATGAGACTAAATGGGCAGCTCCTGTCTGGAGGTGAGATAAGAAGGCAGAGAGGGTCAGGAGCTGTTTGAATGGACACGGGAAATCCAGGGTGAAAAGGAGGAGTGTGCTGTCACAGTATAGGGAGATCAGTTAGGGTCACATAACTATGTATAAATTTTTATATGAGAGACTAACTTGAGTTGTAAACTTTCACTTAAAGTACAACAAAAAAATACTCAACTATCCAAAAATATTATGGATAGACACAATATTATTAAACAATAATATTTTGCATTTATATGTTATTTTTCATTTGAGACTCTCACTGCATTTGATTCATTTATTTCCTTGCTGTATGATTCCCAGTTAATGTCAGGGGAGACTGAGGCACAGACAAATGTTCACATGACATAATATAATAAAGTTAGGGAATTAACTAGGTCTCTGGTTTCCTTTACAATACCTTAATCATTTTAACTATATTTGTTTTTATGCTACCTCTTGGAAGTAGGGGCAGGTCTTTTTTGGTGGCTGTGTATCTGTTGGAGCCCTGGTGGCATGGTGGTTAAGAGCTTGGCTGCTAACCAAAAGATTGACAGTTCGGATCCACCAGCCACTCCTTGGATACCCTGTGGGGCAGTTCTACTCTGTCCGATAGGGTCGCTATGAGTCAGAAACCACTTGACGGCAATGGGTTTGGTTTTTGGTTTGTGTATCTGTTGGAGCCAGGCAGGCTGCGGGCACACCATCAGTGGGCAGCGGCAGGAGGCAGGGAATGCCACATTGCATTAGCTCTGTCCCCCAAAGAAACACCTTCCTTACAGATTCATGTTTTTAATGCTGTGTTTTTGGCTGCTATCTAAGGTTGTATAAGAAAAAGAACTTATTTTCATCTTTTCTCAGAATCTAGTTACAATAAAATTTAAAATATGTCGTGGGTTAACCAGGGCCACATTCTGACATTTGTGGGCCCTAAGCACTTTTTGCTTCATGGGCTCCATCCTCCATAAAAAAGCATTGTAATGAGATTTTACTACTGCATTGGCATAAAAATGGATGTAGTCCAAGCTGGATTACATTAATTCCATTTTTCTGATTAAAAAAATCTAAAACATGTTTGCAGGTCTCAAAGTGTTGCACTCCTTAGGCACTATGCCTATGGTGCCTAATAAAGAAGTCAGCTGTGGGGATAATGTGAGGAAATAATAACTGGTAGTCTTTCCCTTCATCCCTACGCTCATGGCAAGGTATTAGTTACCAGTTGTCGTGAAGTCGATTCCAACTCATGACCCCCCCATGTGTGTCAGAGTAGAACTGTACTCCACGGAATTTTCAGTGGCTGATTTTTCAGAAGTAGATCACCAAGTCTTTCTTCTGAGGCATCTCTTGTGGGGGGGGGGGGGGCTCAAACTTCCAACCCTTTGGTTAGCAGCCAAGCATGTTAACCTTTTGTACTACCCAGGGACTTGTATTATTCCTAACCACCTTATTAGTCAAGAGATTTGGAACATTTTTTCCTTGTCCAACCACATTTTTTAAGCATTTTTTTTCCTAGCTTATATTTAGTTGTCAGCTTCCTTTATGCCCCCTTTAGAAGTCAGAAGCACAGGTTATAAATCAATATGAGCAAATAAGTTCCTATCCCACTTGTATGGGGAAAAAATTGTAATTAAAATTCATGGTAGAAAGAACTTCTAAATGGTAGACTGCCTTTCTGAGATGTTATCATGTTTTATTTTAGAATGTACTTTCAGGAACTATTCTACATTATTAAGTAAGATTCATCTCATTGGAGTAACTGAATAAGTTACTGTGTTGGATAAGTCTTGTTTGAGGTCTATTATTAGTTTTGTCACTTGAACTAATTGGTTTTAGGAAGAAGTCTCATCATTACTTGAAAAAAAAGAGATGGAAAATACTTGATATGGCATGAGTCTAGTTGATTTACAAGTAAAATGATGTCAAAATTATAGTAACTTTTCACTGAGTAACTTAGAAATTTAAGCGCAATAAACGTAAATAAGATTCATCCCTCACTGGACTCTAATTTTTTTCTTAAGGCACCATGACAGAGAAGCTTTTCCCAAAGATTATGATATAGAAGGTCCTGAGACTGTAAAAAAACTGTGTAATTCAACATACCAGCGACTTGGAACTGATGAACCCCCAGTAAGTAGTGGCTGCTAATTTATTTATTTTAAGTCAGGAATCTTCATCATAGTGAAACATGGAAAAATGAAGGGAGGAACACCTTGTCAGTGCCCTGTTATTAGCTATGTTAGTGATTTAGACAGGTGACTTAGCCACTGTGTGCTTCAGTGACCTTACCTACAAAATGCACCCACTTCTTACGGTTGGTGTGAGAATTCGATAAGATAAATAATATAAAGTGCTCAATAAATATAAATATAATATAGAGTGCCTGCACATAGCAAGTGCTCAAGAAATTGTTACTGTTGTGATGCTGTTGCAGCATTTTGCTAGACATCTCTTCACAATTACCCATACAGTTGTTGTCGTTAGTTGCTGTCAAGTTAACTCTGACTCATGGCAACCCCACGTGTGCAGAACAGAACTGCACTCCATAGGGTTTTCAAGGCTGTGACCTGTCAGAAGCAGATTTCCAGACCTTTCTTCTAAGGCACTTCTGGGTGGGTTTGTACCACTGACCTTTTAGCTAGTAGTCAAGTGCTTAACTGTTTGTGCCACTCAGGGACTCTTCTCTATGGACAAAAACAAACCCATTGCTGTCGAGTCAATTCCGAAACTCATAGCTATCTTAAAGCACAGAGTAGAACAGCCCCATAGGGTTTCCAAGGAGTGCCTGGTGGATTTGAACTGCTGACCTAAAGGTCAGCAGCCAAACTTTTAACCACTACACCACCAGGGTTTCCTTTTCTATGGAGTAGGTATTATTATCTCTATTTTACTGATGAGGATAAAGAAACTCTTAGAGGTTAAGTACAGTACTTAAAGTCACACGGCTAGGGAGTGGAAAGTTAGGGTATGAACACAGGTCTTTGATTTTAAGTCCTTTGTACTTTTCATAGGGTAGTAGAGTTTGTGTAACACAATTACAAAAGGAATAGTCATTGCCTAAGTAATTTCTGTTTGCATTATTATGAATAGATTACTGCTTGGTTACTGGGTGCCTGCTCAATCAACTCCCAGAACGCTTAAATTGTGTGCTAAGATGTCAAGAGCTCTGGGACTAGCCAAAGACTCAGTTCAACCTTCTAGGATGGTCTTGGGGATTTTAAGAGCTAGTTATTTGCCAAGGCAGGACATGGATGTTTTTCACAACAAAAATATAAAATTGACAAGAAAGATGTTCCAGTTATATACCTAGACTCACAGATCTTAAATGACTTACCCGAGGTCCTGGGTATAAAGAGAAGAGAGAGGATACAGGCACAGAGCCTCCATACTTTTCTGGGTCAGGTGCTATACTGGATGCACCAGGAGGGTAGATGAGCCTCTCCACATTTTGTCACAGTGTTTTGATAGAGGCCTAAAGGCTAGACTACTCTCGATAGATGGCAAAATACATATGTCCTGTAGCAAGATGTTGGGCCATTAGGCAGAACCTGCTAAGAAACTCTAGATTAGGCCAGTACAAATGGTTTTGCCCTTGAAGGCTAGGGGTTGAAGAGTGGGAGGAGGATTTTTAAAATTTTTTTATTGTTGTAGTTTAAATGAAGTTTACATTTCAAGTTAGTCTCCCACACAAAAATCTATACATACATTGTTAAGTGACCCTAGTTGCTCTCCCCACACTGCGACAGCATGCTAGGAGGAGGATTTCTTCAAGTGAGTGTTGCCATGTCCCTCCTTACAAAACTGAGAGGACTTTCAAGGGCCCCACTTAGAGAGATTAATATGTGTGATCTGGAAGTTGGAGAACACACGGTTCAGGTATATGTCATGACTGAGGAATGGTCAGAGGACAGGCCTGACATGCAGAGCAGGAAGAGAGCGAGAGCATGCTGCACTTGGAGAGTGATGGCAGTGGCCAAGGATGCGTCCTTCTGTGAGGTTTCCCGTGGGATGTATGGGAGAGAACCCGTCCAGAGTGCTGCTGAAAGAAGGCTGCCTGGGGTGCGGCTGAGAGGCAAAGAGACCTGGCAGAAGAGACCCACTGGATAACCCAGGGCTGGGGAAGAGGAGTTACAATCAGCCAGAAGGAGAAGACTGACCTGCTTCCAGAAGGTTGTAGTCAGAGGTTCTCAGTAAGGGAATCTCTCAAAACAATGACAAAAGTGCCCCATGAGGGAAGCAGTCAATTTTGAAATTCTTCTAAGCCCAGAGGTGCTAACGTAGGTCAAGAGAGTAAGGGCCAGTTGACACTATAGCTTTTCCCCTAATTACTCCTCATCATCCAGGCTTGGAAAGGGTCAGTGAGTAGGGGAGGAGAGAGAGAGGCAGGAAGGGAAACAGCAGCTGACCAAGGCCCCATCCCACTGCAGACTTCCAGGCCTAAAGCAGCACTGAGCTGGGAAGGTGAGAAGCTTTAAATCTAATGCAGGTTGAAGTTCTGGTAGTTTCACTATGCTGGAAAATTTCAAAACTAAAACGAGATTCTTCTTGGGATTTAGAAGGACCAGAAAAGCTGTGAGACTTGCCTAAGTTGTCCATCAACCAGAAGGAAAGAACAAGCCCTCAGTGTGGGATAGAAGGGACTGCCGGATTCAAATAAAGTTGCTTCATGATTACATCCTCCTGGGCACAGCTTATTCCGTAAAACAGTTACATGAACAGTGGACAACTCTTCAGGCAGGTACTCTACATGACCTGCATTGTATAGATGAGGAAACTGAGGCTGAATGAAGCTTAATAACTTGGTCAAGATCCAACAGAGAGTATACTAAAAATTAAAATCTTTTTAAAAAATGTATATTAATTTTTCTCCTTGGGCTCCAAAGTCTGCACTCTTAAATACTGCTCCAAATTGCTGCTTGGAGAGCCCAGCTGTCTCACTCCTAGTCCAGTGGCCTTTTTACCTTCATGCTGCATGCTTCTTGCAGAAAGTGAACCCAATTTTTTTTTGGCTCTGGCTTGGGTATTGTATATACCTCACTGCGTATGTGTTGGGGCTTTGATTTCTCAAACATCTTAGCTATAACTTCTGTCCTGTTTCCTGAATTATATCCACACATGTGCTGGCTAGACCTATCCCCATCTGTTTCACCTCCTGACTGCCTTCTTAGCATTTTTGGTTTTTTGCAAGATTGCTGCTGAGTGGTTGGTTTTTACATCCACAAGCATTTCTATTTAGCTGACTGAAGGTCTCCTTGCCCTTAAATGCTGCCGCTGGGGCTGATGTGAGCGTCATTTATTTGTAACAAGATTTGAAATGGGACTCTCTTTATCTGTGTTTTGGAGGATGCTCCAAAAGGCCAAGAATGAAATAAGTGTCCCACATTCTATTGGGACTAGAAGTGAAGTATTAGACCACTTATGCAAGACCCTTAAAGAAGAGGGTGCCCTTAGGACCCCATTCACATTAAGGATTGAAATACAAGAAGCCAAAAGAGGAGATTAAGATTAGAGAGAAGATTTTTGGAAAGTTATTGCTTTGTTGTAAGTCTCATCTGCAAGCCCCCTTGGGTGCCTGGTGAAGTTACAGATATGAGACTACGGTGATCTGTCTGAAGCAGCAGAGCAGAAAGAGGGAGCTAGCTACACTATCGTCAGTTGTGGAGCAAGGGTGTGTTAGTGCTCAGGCCCAGATGTGGCTCTTGTGGATCAGATGTGGGCCATCTGGAAGAGAGAGATGACATGGAGCCATTTCAGAGCCTGCGCCAAGAACACCTTGTGTAGTAATGAGAGGAGGATCTGCTAGCATCCCAGGGGCTGAGATAGAAAATTTAAGTCAAACTGGAGGAATCCTGCCTCCTGGAATATGCCATTCAATGTTGAACCTCAAAGTCTACCAGAACTCCTCAAGAAGGTCAGCTTTGAATGTCCTTCAATGTCAGACAGAGTCAGAGATAGACATGCCTGGAGGAAACCAACACAAGATGACACTTCTGCCCTTACCTCTGTCATTTCTCATATCTCCACACCCCCAGCTTCAACCCCCAAGGAGCCAGAGGAAGTTGGGGGAGCAAGGAAGAAGTTCAAGTGGGGCAACTGAGAAGAAGCTAACTCGGCCCCCTTTTCCCACCATAATAGGCCATACCAAGCCAGGCATAAGTTGGAGACATGAGAATCTTTAAGTGAAGTTTAAAGCCTTAACTATGACGTGGGACTCTTCTTGGGATAGAAGTAACCAGAAGATTTTTATATTATCTGAGAATGATCGGAAAAGTCATGGGACCTGTCCTTTCTATATTTTATCAAGGGGCATGGGAAAGACCTAGCCCCTACAAGTAAGTATGAATGGGCATTGATGAGGGAAGAATAGATTTGCTTTTTGTTGTACCTACCTACAAGTTCCACTTGTTCAATAAGCCAGTTACCCATTTATAAAAGAACAGCCCACTCTTATCATCCCTCTCTAACCCCTTCCTTACTTTAGTTTTCTTCATGGCACTTATACCATTGGGCATATTTTATATTTATTTCATTGTTTATTTTGTCTGTCTCTCCCTCTTAGAATATAAGTTTCATGAGAAAAGGAAGTAGGCCATGCTGTATCCCTAGTGCCTGGTACATAGTGGGTGCTCAAATATTTGTTGAATGAATGAATTAAGGATCACATTCAACAAACATTTATTGAGGCCCTATTTTTTTGGGAGGGGGGTCAGGCATTATGCTAAGTGCTGGGGTAACACAAAATTTAAAACAAAATCTCTGTACGTAAGGAACTCACAGGCTTGTGGTGGAAATGGTGAAGGAAAACCACACTGGCAAAGTGTATGATGGACACTGTGATAGGAGAAAGATGAAGATGCTCTGAGGGGCATCTTAATAATGGCTGCCTAACAGAGGTGACCCTGTTGAGGCCCCTAAGCTGAATTTTCAAGGAACCATCTACTGGCAGAATCTGGAAACATACCATGCAGGTATAATTGGTTTCCTGCTCCAGTGGTTCCTCAGGCTTCAGGAGGCCACTCCACGGAGGATGTAGATTCACAGAGGAACAAGCACTTGGGTATCTCTGATTGTCTTATTATCTAAGTGAGTATAGGCAATAGCATTTTAGACTACAGTATTTTGTTTGGGTATTTGGACTTTATTCAGGCACTATAGAACTCTACCGGAATGGATTTCATGCAAACTAAAATCATCAGAAGTATTTCTATCATTTTTCCTACAATATGTAAAGCCCCTGGCCCAAGGATCCTCACCATGCTACCAAAATCCCTGTCACAATCACGTTACTCTGCTAGCCTGTTAAACTGATATTAAAGCAAGAGCCACTGAGAATCTGAAGGTGGCCATGTCTGAGCAAGTGGTGCATATTGAATGCTGTAAACTCAGAAGGATTAAGTACAGAACACAGGATGTGGTGTCATAGAAAGTGAGAACTTTCCAGACATAAAGGAGCAAAGACAAACATGAGCAATTTTATTAAACATGCTTTTCTTATGCAGCCAATGGGTAAATGCCAAGGCATTTTTGGAACTATCAGGACAACACTGATGAGCAAATTAGGATAATATTAGTATTAACAGCATCACAGTCATTTTGGGTTTTAAAATGGCAAATAAGTGAATAGTACAAAAGTGAGCTAGCATTCATTTTGTGAATAGGTGAAGAAGAGCTAAATAGGTTTCAAATAAGAATGGTTTTAGTGGCTAAAAATATGACATTTAAACAGTAATGATTCTAAAAGAGATATAAAGGGTTTTAATTATACCAGATCTGAGAGATTCAGTTATCATTTACTTAATTGGTTCAGGTATTATTTTTTTCTTTGATTGACATGGTAGAATGGTATTTTGACCACTCTAATCTTACAGATGCTTCTTGCATCCAGTTCTAAGTACCTGAAAGAGGCATATGGATCAAATTTTGGTAAATAGAATCATTCTAAATACCACTGTAGGAGAAGCACCTAAACCAAGAGAAAGGAAGATGTTTGGGGCTATTGAGCCAGGGCCCCCTCTTTCTTTTCGTATTTGTAATCTTTGAGTTTGCCGTTGACACCACCTTTTTCAGCATCCTCTCCTTGATCTACTTTGGACTGTGATTTTCAATATCAGCACAATCACATCTGCCTTTCCTATTTCAGAAATTCTTTGTACATTTTGGCCTAATGAATGTGTTTTTCTTGTTTTCAGTTGTAATTGTACATTTATTTTTTTCTAGAGAATAACTTCTCTGTCATTTCGAGGGATTTGGGACATCATTCCTTTGCAGATCCTTTTCTACATCAATAATCATGCCCTCATTTAACTTTTAGAGAAAGTACATTTTAATTTTTCATATATATTAATTATTAATTTGCTTATGCAGGTGTAACTGTTACATAGAAAAATGAGGCTCAGAAGGTGCGGTCACACACACAAAACAAACCAAAACCTACATTGTTTGCCTTCACTGTCTGTTTACTGTTATGGCTTGAATTGTGTCCTCCCAAAATGTGTGTTGAATCCTAACCCCTGTACCTATAAATATGACCCTGTGTGGAAATAGGGGGTTTCTTTTGTTATGTTAATGAAGTCATACTAGTGTGAGGTGGATCCTAGACCTAATTATTCATAAGTTATAAAAAGACCGGAATAGACACATATAGCTGGAAGAAAGACGATGAATCTATTAATCCAAGCCCAGGAGTTCCAAGGATTGCTGGCAGCTGCTAGAAGCTGAAATAGACAAGGAAGGATGCCCTGAATTCAGACTTCTAGCCTACTGAACTGTAAGAAAATAAACTTCTGTTCTTTAAATGCACCCACTTGTGGTATTTCTTTTACAGCTGCACTAGGTAACTAAGATACCTACTTTATGGAGTTGGTTCTTTCTCTAGCCTTGGATAAAATCTTGTGCAGTTTCCCTCATTTTTATGGCCATGCCTAGATAATAAAAATCCATTGATCACATTTTAGTAATTAAAATATCTAATCAAAATGATCAATTTCATTTAAGGTTAAAGTTTTTCCCCTCCTCCAGCTCTAGCCTGCTCCCGGTGGGAAAGCTGCAGTGGAAAGTTGAGGGTGAGGATGGAGTTGGTGGACTGCTTTTCTATTTCTTCACCTGCTCTGCTCCTCCCTTCCTCCAGACAACCAGAAGGCCCTCTTGGGATGATTCTCCTAAGACTGATTAATAAGCTGAGACTGCTTTTATGACAGGACATAATTTTGTTATCTGAGAATGATCAGAAAAATATGAGACTTGTCCAAGATTTATTTCTTCTAGGGAACCATCCCATAAAAGCTGACTTGAATAGGCAGTGGGGATAAAATATGAAATTACTTTTCTGATTATACCCTTTGCGTCCCAGTTGTTCAGAATAATGGTGATTATATTTGTGAGGGCCTCTTGGGAATCCTGTAGAATCTGTGTATGGCATTACTAAGTTAACCTAGACAAAAAAACAGAGCCAGGATTTCCAAGGGCAAAAGCTACTGCTGAGAAATAAAAATGGCCCTTTTGATGATTTTAAGAGAGAAAAACTGTTGACTAAGTCTTGGTATTACCTGTAGATATTAATAACAACAATAATAATAAGTTATTTAACTTTTAGAGAAATGAGATTTTATTTATTGTCATTTAAAATTAATAGTTATATAATTAATAGTTATTATTTGTGGTGGTATAGAACAGCTACACTTGGGTGGGGGCTGTTTAACAGGGTAAGATAGGACTCTTCCTTAGTTATGAGTGAGGATCTAAGACAATAGATGCCAACTTCTTCATTCCAAAGTGAAGGACCAAATCACTAACATAAGACGTGCAAAGCATTTGGACAATAAAGCATTTGGTTTTGAGTCTCTTGGTCTCTCATCCACAATGAGGATTTGAACAAACAAACAAATAAACAAAAAAAGGTTGAAGAGACCTGGCTGTGAGTATTTGGAATTTGGAGAGAGTGTTTGTGCTGAATCCCATCCCTCTCATCCCCAAGTGGGTAGTGGTGGGAAGTATGTTCCTTTCACTTTAAGCCTTAGAATGGAGCCTCAAGGATACCATGCAGGGAGGTTGATATGTGTCCCCTGGAGGTTGGGGAGCTTGGTGGACTGGGATCTGACTCATGCTGGACAAAAGGCTATAAGGTAGAGGGTTTCTGAAGCAGCCTGTGCCATCAGAGTGGAAACTTGACTTGGAAAGTACCCACACTTCCTTCAATATGGATCAGAAACTATGTTTTCTGGGGGCCCTATAAGGAACCCAAGATAGAAATGTCAGCTGGGGATCCTCTAAAATGAATCCATGGATAGGAAGACTCAACATTGTGAAACTGCCAATTCTACCCAAATTGATCTACAGATACAATTCAATCCTCATCTAAATTCCCACGACGTTTTTTAACGAGATGGAGAAACAAATCACCAACTTCGTATGCAAAGGGAAGAGGCCCCGGATAAGTAAAGCATTACTGAAGAAGAACAAAGTGGGAGGTCTTATATTACCTGATTTTAGAACCTATTATACCGCCACAGTAGTCAAAACAGCCTGGTACTAGTACAACAACAGATACATAGACCAATGGAACAGAACTGAGAATCCAGACATAAATTCATCCACCTACGAGCAGCTGATATTTGACAAGGCCCAAAGTCCATTAATTGGGGAAAAGATAGTCTCTTTAACAAATGGCATAACTGGATACCCATCTGCAAAAAAATGAAACAAGACCCATACCTCACACCATGTACAAAAACTAACTCAAAATGGATCAAAGACCTAAATATAAAATCTAAAATGATAAAGATCATGGAAGAAAAAATAAAGACAATACTAGGAGCCCTAATACATTGCATAAACAGAATACAAACCAGAAGTAACAATGCACAAACACCAGAACAGAAACTAGATAACTGGGAGCTCCTAAAAATCAAACACTTATGCTCATCAAAAGACTTCACCAAAAGAGTCAAAAGACAACCTATAGACTGGTAAAAAAATTTTTGGCGATGACATATCCAATAAGGGTCTAATCTCTAAAATCTACAGGATACTGCAAAACCTCAACAACAAAAACAAATAACCCAATTAAAAACTGGGCAAAGGATTTGAACAGCCACTTCACCAAAGAAGACATTCAGGTGGAATGAGGAAATGCTCACGATCACTAGCCATAGAGAAATGCAAATCAAAACTACAATGAGATACCATCTCACCCCAACAAGGCTAACACTAATCCAAAAAACACAAAATAATAAATTTTGGTGAGGTTGTGGAGAGACTGGAACACATATGCCGTACTGGTGGGAATGTAAAATGGTTCAACTACTTTGGAAATCGATTAGGCGCTTCCTTTAAAAGCTAGAAATAGAAGTACTATACAATCCAGCAATCCCACTTCTTGAAATATATCCTAGAGAAATAAGAGCTGTAACACGAATAGATATACGCACACTCATGTTCACTGCTGCAGTGTTCACAATAGCAAAAAGATGGAAACAATCTGGGTGCCCATCAACAGACGAACTGAAATTTTGGTTCATAGGCACAATGGAATACTATGCAACGATAAATAACAATGATGAATCTGAGAAACATCGCACACCATGGATGAATCTGGAAGGCAATATGCTGCGTGAAATTAGTCAGTCACAAAAGGACAAATATTGTGTGAGACCACTATTATAAGAACTCAAGAAAAGGTTTAAACAGAGAAGAAAACATACTTCAACGGTTACGAGGGTGGGGAGGAAGGGAGAGGGGTATTCACTAACTAGATAGTAGACAAGAATCGTCTTAGGTAAAGGGAAGGACAACACATAATACAGGGAAAGTTAGCACAACTGGACTAAGCAAGAAACTAGGAAGTTTCCTGAACACAACCAAACACTTTGAGGGAGAGAGTAGCAGGGGCTGGGGTCTGGGGACCACGGTTTTGGGGAACATCGAAGTCAATTGGCATAAGAAAATTAAGAAAGTGTTCTGCATTCCACTTTGGTGAGTGGCATCTGGGATCTTAAAAGCTTGCGAGCTGCCATCTAAGATGCATCAATTTGTCCCAACCCCCATGGGGCAGAGGAGAATGAAGAACACCAAAGACACAAGGAAAATATTAGCCCAAGAGACAAAAGGACCACATAAACCAGAGACTCCATCAGTCTGAGACCAGAAGAACTAGATGGTTCCTGGCTACCACCAATGACCACCCTGACAGGGAACACAACAGATAGTCCCTGATGGAGCAGGAGAAAAGTGTGGTGAAGAACTCAAATTCATGTAAAAAGACTAGACTTAATGGTCTGACTGAGACTGGAGGAACCCTCGAAGCCATGGCCCCTGGGCGCTCTTTAAACACAGAACTAAAACCATTCCCAAAGTCCACTCTTCAAACAAAGGTTAGACTGGACTATAAAACATAAAATAATACTTGTGAAGAGTGTGCTTCTTAGTTCAAGCAGATACATGAGACCAAATGAGCGGTTCCTGTCCGGAGGCAGGATGAGAAGGCAGGAAGGGACAGGAGTTGGTTAGATGGACGTGGGAAACCTGGGTTGGAAAGGGGGAGTGTGCTGTCACATTACAGGGATTGCAACTTGTGTCACATAACAATATACGTATAAATTTTTGTATGGGAAATTAACTTGAGCTGTAAACTTTCACCTAAAGCACAATTTAAAAAAAAGAAAAGAAAATGAATCCAATGTATTAGTTTCTCAGAACTGCTCTAACAAATGCCACAAAGTATGTAGCTTTAAACAACAGAACTTTATTGTCTCACAGTTGTGGAGGCTAGTCATTGAATTCAAGGTGTTGGGCAGGGCCATGTTCCCTCCTAAGGCTCCAGTGGAAGATCCTTTCTTATCTCTCCCAGCTTCTGGTAGGTGTTCCTTGGTGTGAAGATGGCATGTTCACATATCTGTTTTTCCTCTGTCTCTCTTCTCCTCTTTTATAAGAACAACACTCAGATGGCATTAAGACCTACCCTACTCTGGTATGACCTCATGTTAACTGATAATATCTTCAAAGACCCAATTATTTCCAAACAAGGTCACATTCACAGGTATGGGGGTTAGAACATTAACACATCATTCTGGGGGACACAATTCAATCCATAACAGCTGCCAAGAGAGATTCTGCCAGGGGATGAGTCATCCTCAGCAGAAAAAGGTTGGCTACCCTCAAATGTGAAACCTGAGTTACCTGCTCATTCCGTGTACTAGTACCCAGGTTATACCTCTATTGACTTTTCTTAAATGTAGCACATACGTGAAGAGTTCATTCTGGAAGATTAGAAATTAAGACTTAAAAAAATTGATACTCAAGACAATGGGGAATAAGCATTATGAGATCATGAAGTAAACTTCCTGTATACATTAGATATCTTTTTATCTTACCATTTTACTCAAGCTAGATTTTATAAAACAAATTAAATGGAAATGTTAGTGACTGTCCTCTGAGTTTGTGATGTGTTAACTTAGCTATCTCACAACCAAATTGCCAATCTTTAGTTTGTGATATACATATAAAGCCCCAAAGACTTTTAAACATATGGAAGCACTTTTATGAAGTACCCAGCCTTATGTCAGGTTATGAACATTTTTACACCAAAGTGATTTTTCACATTGAAAATGGTGTAGGATTAGGTTTGCCTACATGCAACAGAATCCACAAATCAACAGTGGTTGTTCACAGAAAGCTTCATTCTTTCATCTAAAAAATCTAATGGAAAGCAGGCCAGGACTGGTATAGAAGTTCCACAGATTTGTCAGGGACCTACTGCTGCCAGATTTCTGCTCTGCCGTCCTTTCAATAGGGCCCTTGTCATTAAGGTCCAAGATGACTGCTGGAAACCAGTCATTATGTCCACATTCAGTAGCAGGAAGAGAAAAGCAGAAGGACTTTCCCTGGAAGTTGTATAAACTACTTACACTTAGCCCAGTTGCCCAGAACAAGTCACTGGTCATATATAACTATAATGGAGGCTGGAAAATGTGTTCTGCAAGGCCACATGCCCAGTTAAAATTTAGAGAAGCCCTGGTGACACAGTGATTAAGAAGTTGGCTGCTAACAAAGGTCGGCAGTTCGAATCCATTGGTTGCTCTTCGGAAACCCTATGGGGCAATTCTACTCTGTCCTATAGGGTCACTGTGAATCCAAATTGACTTGACGGCAACAAGTTTATTACTGAGGAAGAAGGGAAAGTTTTATATTGAAGGATAACATTTGCTTCTGATACAGGTGACATATAGAGATTAAGAGCAGGCTCTGGAGTCGGATGGCTTCAGTCTGATTCTTAGCTCCAGCACGTATTAGGTTGTAACTTGTTACTTTCCTTAGAAGTGCAGGCCACACTTTTATATAAATAGATCCTTTTTTAAACTCTCCTCAGTTCCCCCATTGATTGCACTTTTCCTTCTGAGACCATGTTTGATACACTACTCTCAGAATTGTTTTGAGTATTTAATAAAGTAATACATATAGAGCGCTTAATGCAGTGTCTAACGCAGAATAACCACTTGATAAATTTAGGCTCCACTAATGCAAATATTGGGGCAAACCCTATGGGGGCAGTTCTACTCTGTCCTATAGGGTTGCTGTGAGTCAGAATTGATCAACAGGAACGGATTTTTTAATGCAAATATTATCTGTTTCTTTTTACTCCTCATTTCCTGTTTGGTAATCTCTCTTTTATATTTATTTACTTATTTTTTTATTGTACTTCAGGTGAAGGCTTACAGAACAAATAGTTTCTCATGAAACAGTAGTACACATGTTGTTTTATGACGTTGGTTAACAACCCCTCAACATATCAACCTTCTAAGTAATCTCTTTTTTTAAATACAATTTTCAAAGGTGTCGATGGACATGTTGAAATATTTTACTGTCAACCTTACAGCATTAAAACAAAATGATGGCTAATAATTTTTTTGAAAAGACATCTCTTCTTTTTTGTTAAAATATAGAATATGGTATCCAATACAGCATCCTGTACCACTGACTTGCGAACCTGGGAATCTAAGAGAAAGAGACATTGAGCTAGGACATATGGGTCAGAGCTGGGAAATTGGGCTGGGAGGCTGTGATTCAGGAGACAGAAGTCTTACAGGGCAGTGATGGGAGAATCCCAGGACCTAGAGAGCCATGGAGTATGCCAGGGAACCAAGACCAGAGACTGAAGTTAAAAATGCTTTGAATAGGGTAGATTTCTAGTTATAGCAGAACCTTATGACTGACGCAAAATGGCCCAAACGCGCTTGACTGTGGCTGTGATACTCTTAGAGGTGAAGATGGTGAGACTTCATCTCACATGCTTTGGACATGTTATCAGGAGGAACCAGTCCCTGGCGAAGGACATCATGCTTGGTAAAGTAGAGGGTCAGCGAAAAAGAGGAAGACCCTCAACGAGATGGACTGACACAGTGGCTACAACAATGAGCTCAAACATAGCAATGATTGTAAGGATGATGCAAGACTGGGCAGTGTTTCATTCTGTTGTACATAGGGTTCCTATGAGTCAGAAATGACTCGACAGCACCTAACAACAACAACATAATACTCTTGCTGTTGAAGTCTCTAGGTTCCTAAAGAGTGACGTCTTTTTTTAAATAGACTCTAGTGGAATTAATGTGTTCTGGGACTTCATTGAATGCCTTGAGAAACCTAGTCTTCAGGTTTGGGGAAAGTAATGGGTTCTCTTGGTGGTGGTGAATTCTGGTTCTCTACTCTGACCTTTCACATTTGTGATTTCTAGATTTTTTATGGAGAAAATATTGAATCTTCAGCATCCATTTTTGTTTCTAAAATGCCCTAGATGCCACCTGTGGCACTTCTGTGATTGGTCTGAATGCATCTTACAATTCACAGATGTCCTCATAGTAGTAATTGCTTGATAATTCACTGAAATATCCTCTATGATAGAGAATGGATAATAATAATACTGATGGTGGTGATGACAATGATGATATTTGAAGTCCTTTGTGACTTAAAAAGTGGTTGCCACAAACGTTTTCTTACTTCCAAAAAAAACAAACCCGTTGCCATCTAGTTGATTCCGACTCATAGCAACCTGATAGGACAGAGTAGAACTGCCCCATAGAGTTTTCAAGGAGCGCCTGGCAGATTCGAACTGCTGACCTTTTAGTTAGCAGCTGTAGCACTTAACCACTATGCCACCAAGGTTTCCATTTTCTTACTTAGGGAAGTTAAAATACACCAACCCTCAGAAAGACAAAGAAAGAAGTAGAAAGCAGGCAGAGTTTTTGGTTGAATGCAGCACTTTTCATTTCATAGAAACAATCAATTTGGTTTTTATTTTCCCAACCACACATGGTAAGGAATTGCCATCTTTACATATTTATGATAGAATAGTTGACCGTTATGAGATATATTACTTATTGTTTAATGCCAATTGAAGTTGATAAGTAAAAATCAGAATGTACTCCAACAAATATATTTTAGTAACTGACCTTTTTTTGGTATTAATCTATTTTCCCTCTATGTGGCTTCTATTATTCCAGATTTGGATATCAGAAACAAATGAACAGATGGCTCAAATTTCTTTAAAAACACAATTGGCTGAAATAAAGAGCAAGGCCTTATTGAATGAGGATACATTAAGCTCTGGGATTATTGAAAGGTAATCTTAACTCTTTCCTTTACTTACAGAGCATGCATGACAGGATAAGATTTCTATAAGCAGCAAAGAAGTATAGAGGCCCAGCTACACATTACAGGAACACATTAAGCACGTTCTTCTCAAGCTCTCCTGATTTCTGCTCATGCTAAAAGCATTTTGTTCATGTTCTATATAACAGCTGGACTGGCATTCTAGTTATATGTATGTGTGTTTCCTCAGAGATCAAGAGTTCCTTGAGGGTGGGAAATGTTTCTTAGCCATTTCTGTGGTCCTGCAACCTGGCATAGTGCCTTCGCATGAAAGCACATGACATAGACATTGTCTTACCTTGTAATCACAGGGAAATAGAGTTAAAGTAATGATAAAATGCTAAAATTTCCATTTACTTGTTGGAAAATTTTGTTTTTCAAGGTGCATAAAAGTTCCAAACACAAAGCCCCTTTTACAAATAATCATCATAAAAACTCAGCCCCAAATTAGTTTTGTGTATCTTTGAAAGTTTATAAGTGGTAGTCTGACATGTTTTTTAAAACTTGTTACCTTGTTTTCAGGGACACTGGATTGCCTGCCATGGGCTTTGGAGCCATCTTTACTAGACATCCACCAGATCACCGCAAAATGTTAGTAGTTTCTAAACGCTGCAGACTGTACAAAATGTTACTTAATGACTTAGGATTTTTTTTTTGTAGTGGTCAAATGTGTGTGTACCAAGAGCAACAAAACTTTTGTCTGCCTCAGTTTCTTCATCTATAAAATGGGGATGATAATTATAAAGGCACCCAAGATATAGGTACCCAAGATAAGGATACCCAAGATATACATATATTAAGCAATTTAATATATGTAAAACAATCAGAATAGTAACTGATGCCCTTTATGTAGCATCTTACAGACTTCTTTAACAAAAGTGTTCTTTCTGCTAAAAATATGTAAAATAATAATAATAATAATATAACTAAGACTACTATTTTTACTGATGAAGAGAAATGAGTTTATTTTGGGGATAGCATGACATGTTATTGCAAAAAAAAGGAATTTTTCTTCCACTCATCTTTCTAAAGACAATAAACTTAAATAATGTGATATCTGTAATGATGTATAGATAAGTGATGTGAAAATATAGGCACTTATAAGCATAAGAAAATTCTAAGTATTGGATTGTGCATTAGGAAAACACAATCTGAATAAATACCATCATCACTGGAAATTAAGATGTTTTTTGTTTCCTTTGAGAACTGCCTGACATTAGAACTAAGCTGTTTTGCAGAGCTTACCTGGGAGAGTGTGCTAAAGGATAACACCCCACCCTGCGTCATAGCCACCTGTTGTAATTCTGGCCAGGTACTGGAGCTGTAGGTTCTAACCTTGATTGCTCCAGCAAGGCTGGCTTGGGCTTGCATCTCCCACAGCTTGGTGTAGCATCTCCAAGTGGGCTTAAGGGTCCACAGGAAGTATCCCCAGGGTGATCCTCGAGGAGGATGGGCTTCTGGCTCCTTTCCCTGCACTGAAATCTGCAAAGACATGGGAAGGCAGAATGAATCCAGAGGTAGGCTTTAATGAGTACATCAAATGTGAGAAACCCTCAAGAAAACAAGGGACCAGAGCAGGAGAGGGCTGAAGGGTGAGAGGAGAGAAGAGAGAAGGGTTTACATCTCTAGATGGAATCCTGAGTCAGCCCAGGGTGGGAGCTGTGATCTCAGGGGGCCAGGCTAGGACAGAAGCTTAATGAGTCTTGTCTATTGTATTTGCTAACTAGGACCCTTGGTTATATGCTCAAAGTTGCATTTTCTGCACTGACTTTATTGTTTTCAGTCTAGGACAGAAAATGAGACACCCAGGGCTCCAAATAATAGAGGCTTTGATGAAAACAGCCTGCCTTCCTGACACTTTGATTGCAGCACTGATATCGGTAATGCTAGTCACAGATGGACAGTAGGCCCCTGACTGGTCTCCCCTACCCCTAGTTAGAGAAAGCAGTTCCTTATATAGAGGAACTGGGCAGTGTATCCTAAGGATCAATGGATGTCAGGGAAAACAAATGCGGTAAAGTCCCGAGAACTGCAGTAGATGCACTCAACTCACATCTCCCACACTGACCGTGAAGATACCAGCTGGGCCTCCCTTGTCAATGGGCTGCCCATTTAATCATCAAAAGCGGAGGCAATTGGTAGTCTCAGGAATAATCTGGAGGAATTTCCAATTTAAAAAACAAATCATGACATATCCAAAGAGCAGAAGCATTATGAAGAACAATGAATTATAGACAACCTATACCAGAGGAATTGGGCACAATGGAACAGATGGTATGGGAATTTAAAATGTTATTACTTGGAAAAACAAAGGAATCTGTTGCAAACATAAAGCAAAATAGTAAAAATCAGATGAACTTCCCCACAGAAACATTGGATGCAAGAGTGCAACAAATAATATCATTAAAGTGTTGAAGGAGAAGAATTTGAACGTAGGATTTTTAAAATGTGAGGGTCAAGCAAAGATATTTTCAGGCATACAAGGACTGGTTTCAGACTTAGCATCCTGCCGTGAACAACTATGTTGTTGTTAGCTGCCAGCCCCCGACTCATGACGATCCCCCACACAACAGAACAAAACACTACCCAACCTGAGCCATTCCCTCAATCTGCTGTGGATCAACTGTGGATTGGGCCATTGTGATCTGTAGGGTTTTCATCAGCTGATTTTTGGAAGTAGGTCACCAAGCCTTTCTTCCTAGTTTGTTTTAGTTTAGAAACTCTGCTGAAACCTGTTCAGCATCATAGCAACACGTAAACCTTCAACTGACAGATGGATGTTGGCTGCACTTGAGGTGCATTGGCCGGAAATCTAACTCAGGTCTCCCATAAGGAAGGCAAGAATTCTACCACTGAGCCACCACTGCCCCCAGGAACAATTACAGGGCTGGACAAAATATCTTAGGTGACTGTTTTCAGGTGTTAGACAGCAAACCGTGGGGGACTCTGCTCTTTGAGAATGGGAAGTGAGCATCACATTCTCCCCTTACTTAATGACAGGGGCACTTTTCCTGGCTACAGTGCAGTGAAGTGAGCCCAAGTGTAGACGACTGTTCTTGTTGAGCTGGGAGGTGGAATAGGAATTTAGGCTGGAATTTGCAGGGCAGGATTAGGAGAGGAGGAAGTTGTATGTGTAGGGGGGTAGGAACAGAAGTCTTCATGAGCTTCCCTTGAGGTCCTTGGTCAAGGGCTGGGCTCTACACACGTTCTATCATGTAATACATACATCTGGTTTTAAAAATACAGTAGAACTGTCTAGACAGCCTTCTGAAATTTCATAATGGTGCTCCTTTGTGCATAGTAGTATTTATTGTGCAGTGGGCTGTGGTGCCATTTAGCCTGCATTCAAATCCTGGCTCTGGCACTTACTGGCTGTGTGATCTTGGGCAAGTTACTTACCCTCTGTGTGCTGTTTCTTCGTCTGTAAAATGGGCACTCAGGATACAGGGTTGTTGTTAATATTAAGCAAGTTAATATACATAAAATAGAATAGTAACTGATGGATACACAGTAAGTGCTGTGCAAGTCTCTGCTGTACTGGTCCCTTGGTGAACACTTTCCGTCAATAAACGCATATCCATTGATGCAGATACATCTTCTTGATTTATTTAATTGGTGATTTATGCCTTCCATTTTCTCTGTTCTCTCTTTTTGGAAATCTTTTATCTGGATGTTAGATTGTCCGGACCAGTCTTTTCTCTCCTATTTTTCTTTTTGCGATATGCTTTCCTCTCTGTTTCTTCAAACTTACTATTGAGGGTATCATTTCTTCTGTCAAATTTTTAATTTCCAAGGGTTCTCTTTTTGGTTCTCCGAATCTTCTGATTTTATAGAATCCTTTGTTTTTGTTTCATGGCTGTAATATCTTGTGTATCTATCTGGGGATGTTAATGATTGTTTTTCTTTAATTTTCTTCTCCACGTGTAGTCTGTTTCTTCCAAGTTGGTTTTCTTTTTCCTTCTATTTTTTATTTTTGTGTATGGTATCTATCTTCCA
Source organism: Dugong dugon (assembly GCA_030035585.1). Taxonomy (NCBI): domain Eukaryota; kingdom Metazoa; phylum Chordata; class Mammalia; order Sirenia; family Dugongidae; genus Dugong; species Dugong dugon. The sequence goes on from CM057471.1 coordinate 78,738,809, forward strand.
TGCTAGAGGCTTTGCCGGATGTCTGGTAATCAGTCCTTGGTTTTTTGATTATGATTAAGAGTTGGGACGCTGAGCCTGTGGGGGAGGCTTGTTTACTTGGAGCTACACTGGAAGAATCTATCAGCCACTTGTTTTCTTTTATTGTGATAAAATATATATAACAAAAAGTTTGCCATTTTAACCATTTTCAAGTATACAATTCAGTGACGTTAGTTACATTAGCCATGTTGTTCTATCGTTACCACTATCCATTTCCAGAAGTTTTACATCACCCCAAATAGAAAGTAGTACCTCTTCAGCTGTCACTCCCATTTCCTCCTCCCCCAGCCCCTGGTAACCACTAATAAACTTGTCTCCATGCATTTCCCTATTCTAGATATTTTATGTGAGTGGGATCATACAGTATTTGTCTTTTGATTTCACTAAGCATATTTTCAAGGTTCATCCATGTTGTAGCACGTATCAGAATTTCATTTCTCTTTATGGCTGACTAATATTTCACTGTATGGATATACCACATTTTGCTAATCCATTCATCTATTGATGAATGGGCGGGCCATTGCCTGTGGAAGCCCTGGTGTTGGTATTTCAGCCTTTCCTCTTGCGTTGGTCAGATTCCCCAGAAGTGGTTCCACCAATCTCTAACCTGAGAGGTGAAGGGCTGGCTGCCTGTCCTCTTGGAGTGAGCAGGGAAAACGGGCTGGGATTTCAGTATTCAGCCTTCTTTATGTATGGCCACAGAACTGTGCCTTTGATCACTGAGCCATTTCTGTTTTACCCTTTCTAGTGAATACATTTGTAGCCTTCTGTTGGAGTTGGGGAGGGGCAGTCACCCAGCAGTGGTGGGTGGGGAGTAGGGGAGCAGCGAAGGCGTTCTGGAGATCTAACTGCTTCTCAAACAGCTCTCCCCCATCCTCCTTTGTTCAGCTCCCCACCGCATCCCTAGTTCTAAAGGTACTGGGTGTGTCCTGAGTCTCATGAGGCCTCTGCACAATACATCCATGGCCTCTCAGCTTTCCCCATGGCTGACTTAGGATTCAGTGTCCTGCTAAGTCAGTGACCACTTGTCCGTCTTCTCTCCAGCTTCCAAAATTTGTTTCTGTTGTCCCTTTTCCTGTTCTCCTTGTTCTTGGGAGTTTATTATTATTATTTTAAGAATCTTTTCAAAGTGGTTTCAGTAGAACTTTTGGAGAAAGCAAGATCAGGTGTATACATCCAATCTTAACCCTGAAATCATCAAGTCTCAGCTGAAGCGTCATCTCCTTTGGAGGGCCTTGGTTAAGTCACGAACTTGGTTAAGTCCACCGTGACTTGGTTAAGTCCCTCGTTGTGTGTCCATAGCACTTCTTTTATCCTAACACTGTTCATCATTTTTTTTTTTAATTACTTGCATTCTTGTTTGTCTTCTTTGCTAAATCCAATGCTCTGAAGGGCAGGACTATCACAGCTCTATCCCCCGTATCTAACAGAGTGCCTGGCCTACAGAGAATACACAATAATTATTCCTTGAATAAATAAATTAATTCTTTCTGATGTTGAAGAGCAAATTATAATGGACAAGCGATATGGCTACAAGGCCCGTATAATAAAAAGTTGTTCTCAATTCTGTTCTGGCAAGTGCATTAGAAGACATGGTCTCTTAGAAAATCATCCCTTATTAGTTTGAATTGCTAGAATTACTTTTTGTTTTGTCTGACTTACGAGTATTGGCAAGGAAATAAATACACGAACACCTTCAACTGCCCTCTGCTAATTCCATATGTAGTTCTTTTTCTCAGTTAACGTACACTAATTATAGGACATCCTATACAATAGAATGTGGTGGTGTTTCAGAATCTGCTGCCTTGAATATTAAATATTCTTTTGCTTCTTGCCAGCTGTACAGCTGTGGAAGGTAAATGTCAACTTTAAAAGGCAATGAATAAGAATGAGTTTGCTCAATGGACCAAAATAATGTGCTTCAACTTATAAAAGCAAGGCTGTACTGTAGTGATAATATAAATTAAACTTCAGGTTACCTCTTAAGGGAAAAAAAAAAAGAATAAGGGTATATCTTTGTTATTAAGGAGATATTAGTAAGATGACATTAATTTTTAGATAATGTCTGCTATGTTGTTATGGCATTTGACAATCTGTTTCTTTTTCTCATAACTCAACCTACGGTCCACCTACTCAAATTTGGACCAATGTGAAGAACATACAACATTTTTCCTCCATAAATTTGCAGCAAACATTTCAGTGGGAGATACTGAAAATCAGAACAATCAGAATGTTTGATACTGCTGGACTTATCACTCCTGAGCTTAACTAGAAAAAAAGGCCCTCTGGATAATTCCCTCCACATATGCCACACATTGAGATAAATGAACCTACAAACTGTAATATAGAGAGCAGCCAGTGTGGGACTAAAAGTGATATTGAAGACTTAAACTTTAAAAATGAGATTTACAGACTCTGAGGCTAGATGGAGCTCATCTAGAACTAGAGTTACTGTTTCGCTTGAGAGGTGGTCATGTTCCCATCAGTGAGCCTCCCAGGACTTGGCATTGGCTAGCGATGGAAGGAGGAGGCCTGGTGGCACAGTGATTATCGCTTAGTTGCTGACTGAAAGGTTGGCAATTCAAACCTACCAGCTGCTCTGCTGGAGAAAGATGTGGCAGTCTGCTTCCGTAAAGATTTACAGCCTTGGAAACCCTATGGGACAGTTCTACCCTGTCCTATAGGGTCACTGTGAATCAGAATAGACTTGATGGTAACAGGTTTGGTTTGGTTTTGGTTTGGTGATGGAAGGGCTGAGAGTCAAAGAGGCTCAAAGACCCCTCAGACATCAACGGTTCTCTTATAGTCTCATACAAATACTGTTGTATGTTTAGGCGATCTCTAACGTGTATTACTTTTACTATATGGCAAGAGACATTAATTTAAAGGTGTAGAAAAGTACTGAGAGGCACATTTCCTGTGAGGCACATAGGAAAAGTGGGTGGGAACATGAATGTCATTAGTAAGTTAGTAGGTAATGCTCCTTCTTTGCCCTCCTATGTGGTTCTCAAGCATCCTCAAGTAACTTTCACTTAATTTGGGGGTACTCTTTATAAGACTTGGAAAATGAGCTCACTAATTATCAGAAGACCCCTGGATATCTGGTTATCTAATACAAAATCATTTGATGACTTGCCCATGAAATCAGAAGATTGTAGCTGATTCATTCTAAAAAAATAAGGTCTCTCATGTATGATATCTGGACTGGGCTTGTGACCATCCAACCAACAAACAACCAAAAAGTAAAACAACATGAAAAAAAAAAAAAAACACTTAAAACAACAGCAACAACAAAATTATGTCAAGCATATTCAATTTTGGAAGGGAGATGTAGTAATGAATATCAGAGTTTTACATTAAGATCTTATTTCTTGGAAGCATTTATTAAAATATACATATGTAATCATGCATGATACTGGGATAACGGTCCACAGGAGAAGTCCTTTTTTTTTTTTTGAAATAGGCAAAATCTAAATCTGCGGTATTTGCTGTATAAGAAGCAGGTCCTTAGGAGCTTGTGTCAGTTTGAGGGCATCCCTGAGATACTGAGCACCTGTTGGAGGATGGAGAAGTACCCAAGGTAGACTTTACACTTCTCACCAAGTCAGCCCTGACTACTGTATCTTATCATTTTTACCACATTTTATTAACTCCTGGTGATAGTGATTAGTGTCTATTGTCCAAAGTTTATGATAAATGTGTCTTCTTTCCAGAGCTCATCTAAACATTTATGTGATCCATATGGCAAGAGCAGAGAAAAATTAATATAGTGTTCTGGATCACTGGGTACCTTTTTGGGCATAGTGTGCTTTTTCAAAAATGTCATGGAAGGGAACATAGGAGACCTGGGTTCTACTTCAGGACCTGCACTAAACCTGCCATGTGACCTTGTGCTAGCTAATAACCCTCTCTAGGCTCCAGTTGTTTCCTTCTGGAAAATGAAGGGATTGAACCAGATGATCCATAAAGTCCTTTCCCACTCTAAAATTTTATAGTTGTAAGGAGAAGGGCATCTGTAGTCACATAAATGGGTAAAGTTAAATGAGACCAAAAAGCAGTTCAGGAAATTAAGTTTTCATTTTTGGTGTAGAGGGCTTATCCATATGCATGTGGAGTGATCACTTCACAGTAGCTGTAGCAAGCTTAGGCCACAGTTTAAACTCTTTCAATTATTCCTCCCACTGGGGCATAAACCCTGTGGCGTAGTGGTTAAGAGCTACGGCTGCTAACCAAGAGGGTGGCAGTTCGAATCTACCAGGTGCTCCTTGGAAACTTTATGGGACAGTTCTACCTTGTCCTTTAGGGTTGCTATGAGTCGGGATCAACTCAATGGCACTGGGTTTGGTTTTTTGGTTTTGGGGCATTTAGCTTCTGTAAAACCTTTGGCACTCTTCAGAGGAAAGGGGCTGCACATGAATAGTAAGAGATTTCTCTTTTCTTTTCTCAAAGTATGGTGCAAAGCATTTACTTCCTTTTCTACTCAGGCATTGTGTGGCAGCTTGTCTCTTGGTAATAAAACAATGTGTATTATGAGTAAGTGGTAAAGACTCTCAGAATGTTGAAGTTGTAGAATTTATATTTAAGCCTGGCATTTCCTATTATTGAATGTACATTAATGATGAGCCAGTATTACTTGTCATAATAGTGAAAGTTAATGTGGTTGTCATAAAAACATCATTGTTTTGTCATTGCTTAAAATAAAGTCTTCAGTGGGCCCCAGTGGATAATACTATACTACTCTTTAAGCCACAGAGGTGGTTTCACAGAAATAGGAATTTCCAGAATTACAGAAATCTTTGCTGCTATCTATATTTAATTCTGTATTTGGCACTTACATAGTTTAATTATTATTCTAACATGTAAGCCTTATATTTTTCTTTCAAGTGGCTTCCAAAAATTACTAGGCCTGAAAAAATTACATTTGTCGTACATATCTGAATTCATTCTCTCAATACAAGCATTTAATGAGTGCCTACTATATTCTAGGAACAGTCGGGTACTGGGAGTACAGAGACAAAAGACATGCTCATTCTTGTAGTAGCTCATTGTCTAATATATGAGACAGAAAAATAACCAGTCAGTACTTGTGTATCAGTAAGGAATGCACTTGGCTGCAAGAACAGAAAACCTAGCTAATAATAGCTTATGTAATTAGGAGATTTATTTGGTCACCTGGCATGAAATATAAGGATCAGGAATCCAGGACTTGTATGGGACATCAGCAATGTTAGTTAAGAATCCAGGATCTTCTTCTTTCCTCCTGGTAAGTGGCTTTCATTTTCATAGTCTCACGGTGGTTGCTATGTTTCCAAATATTAATCTGTTCAGGAAGGAAAAATGAGAAAGTAAAGGGGTAAAGTGAAACCCTCCCTAGAGTCTTCATCCTACATTTATGGGATAGACTGTGACATGGCCACCTTGGCTACAAGAGTGTTTTCATTCACTCTAAGTAGAGAGAGACAAGGGAGAAGAAGGATTTGAGTAGGTGTTGAATGAGCCAGCCTCCACACTACAACATGCTGGAGGTGAACGTAGGATGTGATGGGAGCATATGAATGGACCTGATTTTGGAAGGTTAGGCAGTGAGTCACGTGTGAGTTGGAGTTAGCCAGAGCAACAAGAGAGGGAAGGGCACCCCAGACACAGGATACGGGACATGCAAAGGCAGAGAGGAATGGGACCTATGATGAGCATGCCTGGATCATGGAGTACAAGTTTGCAGTGATGAGAGCTTAAGTTGGAAAGAGATGCTAGAGACAAAGCAAGCAGGGCCTGAAAGCCATGTTAAGGAGTTTGGATTTTATCCCATAGCAACAGTTGAATATTTTTAAGCACTAGAAATGATGAGACTTGTATTTAGGATCAAGAGAACAGGTTGGTAAACAACTGAGACTGCAGTCAGGAGACTTTTGGACTCATCAAGGCAAGACATAATAAGGGCCTGTCCTAAGAGGTGGTAGTGTGGAGGGAGAGAAGGGTACAGAGATTAGACATGTTAAGAAAGAGGAGTTGACATGAGGAGTGTGCTTCTTAGCTCAAGTAGATACATGAGACTAAATGGGCAGCTCCTGTCTGGAGGTGAGATGAGAAGGCAGAGAGGGTCAGGAGCTGGTTGAATGGACACGGGAAATCTGGGGTGGAAAGGAGGAGTGTGTTGTCACAGTATAGGGAGAGCAACTAGGGTCACCTAACAATGTGTGTATAAATTTTTGTATGAAAAACTAACTTGAATTGTAAACATTCACTTAAAGCACAATAAACACATAAAAAAATAAAAGAAAATATTGTTATTGATTAACAGGTCTGCTTTGCACATGTCCTCACTGTGCTATTGAGAAAATAATCTTATCCTATTATCTATATTCCCAACCAAGTGTAAAAGAACAGCCTATTTTTTATTATTCCATAAAACTAAACTTCTACAGACTTTTTGAAAATAGACCATAACTTTCTGAATAAAAAGAAAGAAAGAATAAAAAAAAGGAAGAGGAGTTGACATTTATTTGATAACTTATTAGTTACGAGAGTAAAGGAGACTTCTGGCTTAGGCAACTGGGGTAAGGAGCCTTTACTGGGGCAGCGAAGACCAGATGAAGAGATGCCTGTTGCCGTCCAATCGATTCCAACGCATAGCAACCCTGTAGGAAGAATAGAACTGCCCCATAGGGTTTCCAAGGAACTGCTGTTGGATTAAAACTGCCAACCTCTTAGTTAACAGCCATACAGTTAACCACTGCGCCACCAAGGCTCCAATGAAGAGACAGCAGGTGGATATTTGAGACTGGAGCAGAAGAGAGATCATTGACTCAGTCCTGGTTGCTAATATAACTATTCTAAGTGTTCTTCTGCCTCTAGTTTTGTCCCTTCCAATCCATTCTTCACACGGCAGCTTGAATAATCCCATTAAAATGCAAAGAGAACTATGTCTTTCCACTGCTTAATATCATTTCAGCATAGGCAAGAGGCAGTTGTTTTACAGAACGAGGGGATACTGTATAGTTTAAAATCAGGAAGGGTATGCGTCAGGGTTGTATCCTTTCACCATACATATTCAATATGTATGCTGAGCAAATAATCCAAGAAGCTGGACTATATGAAGAAGAACACAGCATAAGGATTGGAGGAAGACTCATTAACAACTTGTGACGTGCAGATGACACAACCTTGCTTGCTGAAAGCAAAGAGGATTTGAAGCACTTACTGATGAAGATGAAAGACTATAGCCTTCCTATGGATTGTGCTGCAAGGTAAAGAAAACAAAGATCCTCAAAACTGGACCAATAAACAACATCATGACGAATGGAGAAAAGATTGAAGTTGTCAAGGATTTCATTTTACTTGAATCCACAATCAACGCCCATGGAAGTAGCAGTCAAGAAATCAAACGACATATTGCATTGGGCATATCTGCTGCGAAATACCTTTTTAAAGTGTTAAAAAGCAAAGATGTGACTTTGAGGACTAAGGTGCGCCTGACCCAAGCCATGGTATTTTCAATCACCTCGTATGCATGTGAAAGCTGGACAATGAATAGAGAAGACCGAAGAAGAATTGATGCCTTTGAAGTATGATATTGGGGAAGAATATTGAATGTACCATGACTGCCAGAAGAATGAACAAATCTGTCTTGGAAGAAGTGCAGCCAGAATGGTCCTTAGAAGCAAGGATGGCGAGACTTTGTCTCAATTACTCTGGACATGTTATCAGGAAGGACCAGTCCCCAGGAGAAGGACATCATGCTTAGTAAAGTAGAGGGTCAGTGAAAAAGAGAAAGACCGTCACCAAGATGGATTGACACAGTGGCTGCAACAATGGGCTCAAACATAGCAACAATTGTAAGGATGATGCAGGACAGGGTAGTGTTTCATTCTGTTGTATCTAGGGTCACTATGAGTCAGAAACGACTTGACAGAACCTAACAACAACAACAACAGCATAGTTGTATCCAACTAATGTTAATGAGCACTTACTATGTGTGTGACACTGAGCTAAGGGCTTCACGTGCCTTACTTCATTTAATTCTCATCCTTTCAGAAACATACTGTAACTATCCTCATTTTGAAAAGGGACTCAAAGGTAAAGTAACTTTCCAAAAGTTGGTTTGTAGTAAGCACCAGAGCTGGATTTTAAACTCATGTTTCGTCTGTCTGACTGCAGAGCCTGCATCTGTAACCACTACATTACATTGCCTTTCATGCTTAAATGTGTGTAGTGCTTCATATCCTTCAAAGTACTTTCACATGCGTTATCCATTAGCCCATTCCTCCTAACAATCATATAGGGTCATGCCGGTAGGTATTTTCTTTGTTACATAGAGGCGGAAATCAAAGCACAGAGATAATAAAGCAATTCAATTCCTCATTAATTAATTAATCTGTCCATCTATTCTATAAATATTTGTGGAACAGATACTTAATGGGGAAAGTTAAGATGCAGAGTGTTTAAATGATTTGCTCAAGGTCCCATGGCTACTTAGTGACAAAGCAGAGTCTAGTGTCTTTGGGTTTACAACCCTGTGTTCTTCGTGTGAGGGGAGAAATGTTTCCAAAGCTCCTAGGCAACTTACCAAGTTCTTGGCTTGGACCAGGAGTAAAAGCACATCTGGATCGGCCTCCATTTCATCTTTCCCCTCTGCTTCTTGCTCACTAGCTTCTAAGAGGCTAATATCTAAAAAATAGACCTGGCTTTCAGCAGCTATGAAAGAACTATTAGATTTGATCTGTGTAGCTTCAGTAGGAGATAAGTAGGCGTAAATAACAGGGATATCAATTTCAGGTCAATATAAGGAAGAGTTTTTTTTTTTCTTTCCTTAAATGGCAGTTGCTGATAAGAATGAGGCTGAGTTTCCCAGAGTGGTCATAAGCTCCGCCTACTTCTTGAAGCCTAGTAGACTCCATGGCCCTCTGGGGCTGTAGTCGTCCTGAATAATGGATGCTGTTTCTGTGCTGCCAGTGATGGGATTAATTCCAAATGAATCCCTGCTTCTCTAAGTCCCTTACTCAGATTCAGTCTCCTACGTGGGACCATCTGATTTGCTGAGAGTATATCGCATGCCCTTGATCTGGCTTCCAGGAATCTGGGTGAGGAAATGTCTGCCCCTCGTCCACACAAAACAAAAGAGAAACAGTTGACCTTGAAAGTTCTTTCAAGTTGAAACAACTGTGTTTTGGTGCATCATCTTGTCATAGATTTAGATGTTACCTTATCACTGGTTTCACTGCAGGTAAAGATATTTTGACAAATGCCTTAGCTTTCATGATAACTGGAAGATAAGACTTCTTTTCCTTTCTCATCTGACAAAACATCTTTAGTTATTCTGTCTTATGAAGTGTCTTATAACTACAACCATTAAAAGTTGAAGAGGGCATGTGCGGCAAATTGTAGGTGGTGCTGGGTGAAGGCCAGCTGTCCATCCAACTTCTAAGCATCCTTAGTTATTGTTAGCTACTGTCAAGTAGGCCTCCGACTCATGGTGACCCCATGCACGACAGAATGAAATGCTTCCCAGCCCTGCATTATCCTTAGTCTGGAAGTTCCACTGAAACCTACTCAGCATTATAGCAACACTCAAGCCTCCGTTAACAGACGGGTGGTGGCTGTGCATGTGGTACATTGGTCAGGAATTGACCCTGTGTCACCTGCATGGAAGGCGAGAATTCTACCACTGAACCATCAATGCCCCGTAAGTGTCCTTAAAGTGTGGCATTATCCTGGGGAATTTATCTGCCTCTGGTCTTCAGTTTTGCACATCCTAAAAGACCATTTTTTCTGTGCTTCAGAATTTATCTTACTCATGGTGATTGACTTGTGCTCATTAAACTCACAAGAAAAGTCAGAATTCTAATTAGTTAATTTATAATGAGAAATAAAAATTTCAGGCACACCAGACAGTCATGTCAGCATAATAAAAGCCTTCTCTCTGTGTAAGAAAACCATATGGGAAACCTCACTGTAATCAGAATGTTGTTTGATGTCTTTGGAATCAGAGCAAGGGGAGATGGTTTATGATTACAATGATTAATGGCCTCAGACTCTGATTGCCTGATTTTAAGTCAGGACTCTTTCGGTTGTAAGTGACAGAAACACAATTAAAATTATCTTCTACAAAAATGGGGAGTTTATTAAAAGATACTGGAGTAATTCATGGAACAATGGGAAAGTCAGTGGAACAGCTGGGTTTCAGAGACAACTGGATCAGGACTAGAAAATCTCTTAAGATTCCTTTCCTGTTGGCTTTATTCTCTCCGTCTGAGAATAGGTTCTTCCCAATGGTGGGGGACATTACCTCCCATGGTTCCCATCACAGAAGAGTGACTGGCCCTCTCCCATTGGTTTCTGTTAAGAAAAGGAAGCCCCTAGGGGGCAGTCCCTGACCAGGCACAGGCCAGGGCTGATATTTGAACCTATCAGCCATGGATAGGGATAGGAGTGGCAGAGGAGAGCGTCATGGCACAGACTTGCTCCTGGTGGTTCCAGATAATTAATTAAAGCCATTGTTGTCTGCCAGTGAGTCCAACTGGTGCATTGACATTGATGTGCTCCAGCTCAGCTCCCAGAACCAGAGAGGTCTATGACCCAGAACACCTCTTCCCCAGGACCATGCCTAGAACCAATGCCTCCTTTGTCTTTCTGACCTCCTGCTTTCCTGAGTTGCATTGAAGGCCATTTCTCTTCTTATGCACATGTTCTTCCTTTGTATTCTTTATTCTGCTACAGCCTTAGACTGATGTCTACAAGAAAGATCCATGCTGATTTCCATATTTGTATTCTCAAAAGACCATCTTACTTCATATTTGGGAAGTACATAATATACTCCCTATGTATCATTTAAAGATTGCTGACCTGTTTTTCAGATTAAAAAAAAGGATGACAGAGAGTTTAAATAACTGACTGAATGTTATCACTTAATATTATAAATGTGTCCGTGTTGTTGAGTAAGTAAAGAGATACCACTGTTGATTTCTAAGGTCTGCCTGCCCAAAGTAACTCTCTGATATTTGACTGGGGTTCCTGATTATCACATCATTTGAGTCACAACTTTGGGTAAGAAAAGGGTAGGGAAGCAAGTTCATTGTCATCTATTGGCACTTAACCATATTTTTAAACTATGAAATATTTCCATTATATAAAATACTCCTCAAAAACCCATGTACTCATTACTCAGTAATAATTCGTTAATATTTTTATCATATTTGCTTCATATATTTTTAAAAGAAATGATACATCCCAGATAGAATTGAAGTGTCCCTCAAGGTGTACTATAAGGTATCCTCTTTATTAAGTCATTTCATTTATGTCCCTCTCTCTGCATGAGAAGCACAATTCTAAAGTTGATTGGTAGCCTTCCAACTCAACGTTTTATACTTTGACTATAAACAATATAACACTGTCTTAATTACTACAGCTTTATATAAGTCTTGATATCTGGTACAGTGAGTTTAACCATCTTGTTCTTCTCTTTCAAAGTTGCCTTGACTTTCCCTGGTCCTTTTTGGAATTTTATGTATATTAGGATCAGTTTGTCAAGCTCCATGAAACTCCTTCTTGGTATCTGGATTGGAAGCGCTTTAAATTTGTTGGATAGAATAATTGCTATCATCATATTGAGTCATTCCATCAATCAATAAAGGAGTTCTTTTATGTCCTTCAATAAAATTTCTCCATAAATTTATAATTTTCTCCATAAATGTCTTGCACATCTTCTGTTAGATATATTCCAGTAAGGATCTTAGAGTTTTTGTTGCAATGATGAATGGGATTTTTTTCCCACTTTGGTTATATTTTCTAATTTCTTGTTGCTAGTGTATGCATATGCTACTAATTTTTTTTTTTTATATACTGATCTTGTATCCAAAAACATTGCTGAATTTGCCTGTTAATCCTATGATTTGTGGATTCTCTTAAAATTTTTAATGTATACAATCATATCATCTGTAGACGGTGAAAATTTTGTTTCTTTTGTTTCAATTATAACTTAGGCTTCTTTTTTTCTTGTTTTTACTGCTTTTACTAGATCTCTAGTACATCTTTGAATAGAAATGGTGATGGAGGGCTTCTCTGTCTGGTTGGGAATGTTTCTAGGGAGGATTTTTGACTATCATTTACTGTTTGCTTCTTAGAGTAATGTTGCCTTTTTCTGTTCATTTTAAGTATGTTGGATTTTCCTAGACTAGCAGCAATCATGGGTAATTCTGCAGAGGGAAATTAAGAAATTCGGGTAGTCCACTGTATAGCTTAGTTCAAGAGTGCCCTCCTTTGTTGGAACAGTGAAGTTTACTTAATTAATGAGATGTAATTTTTTTTTTTTTTAAGAGAGAGTTGTCTACTGGTATTATATCATCTTATAGCACTAGGACCCTTAATTTCTTGTGCTTAATTCCTTATTTCTCTTTACCTTCCTATTGCTCCCTCTTTCCCAGAAGCAGTGCCTTCCCAAGCACTGGTCCTACACACTTTTCCAATCCTCTTTCTTGGAAAGCCAATGTTCAAATCCCTTAGTTCTCAGACTTGTTCTCGGTATTTCTCCATCAGGGAAAGATGCTGTCTTCCTGGGATTGATGTCCTCTCTGTTCCATCCCCTCTAGAGACTTTCCACCTTCTTCTCTCATGTAATCCCCACTTGATGTGGGCTCTGGCTCTGATTGTTCTGAATTGTTCCTCCACCTACCTGTAAATTGGGGTTTGTAGTATTCTCTATCCCCTATTACGCTCTAGCATGGGTGATAGTGTGATTTTATTTGCTTTCTTGTTGATCTATGTGGTTTTTAGAGGATGTATGTAGAGTTTTGGGTTTGAGGTAGCAAGTGGTCTAGGAATGTGTTACAATCTTCCTCTGTGACTGGATTTGCCATTTTTATCTTTGCGATTCTGTCTTTTTTTGTCTTATATATTATATATATGTTGTTGGGTTTATTATGATTGCGTGGAATCTATAAACCTTATTGGGAAGCACTGCCATCTTAACAAGATTTTCTCTTTGTCTTGGTTTTCTGAAATTTGAATATAATGTGCCTAGGTATAGATTTTTTGGTGTTTGTCCTGCTTTGTTTTCTTTGCCTTCTTGGATGTGTGATGGGGTATCTTTCTTCCTTCATTTTTTTTCCTTAGACTTTCGCTTTTGAGTTTGGCTATGTTTGTAGACATTTTGGGGGGATATATCTCAGCCAGCATTTCTGTGTGTTTAATAGGGTAAATGGGGGCTTGGGGGGAGGAGGGGAGGAGCTATGTAACCTTAGTCCACCAAAGTTATCCTCTATTATCTCTTCAGTTGTCATCTTGCAAAGAGGCTGGCATAGGGTCAAAACAGGTTTGAGAGGTGAAAAATGAGTAGTGAAGAAAACCTCCAAGGTCTGAGATGTAGAGCAACTGAACCCAGGGGGCTGAGACTTGGTAGCCACAAGTATTGTTAACATTAGAGGCCTACAAGCGGTGCCGAATTGAAAGTAGTTGAAGAAGATTCACCTTGCTGGTGGGTAACAACGTAAACAGGGTCTAGGACTGCTGTGGGGATTAAAAATTTGATCTGTTTTTAAATTTAAAAGGACCAGTCAGTCCTCAAGTGTTTTGATTTCATGTAAAGTATATACCTATAAAAACTGAAAACATCTTTCTCAAATACTGACTTATCCGTTTTAGGTATCCCTTGTCAACATACTCTGAAGAATATGTTCCACCGTATGCTTATCAGCCACTTGTGAGTATAAGAGGGCTGAAAAGCCATATTCTAATACTTATTTATGTACTTGAAATGATTCTTTACATCTAGTGTAAGTAGTCAAGCTCGGGAAGAAAGGAGAAACTGCTGAGATTTATTTTGTTGTATGTTTATTTAGAGCTATTAGCTGTTTGTGGCAGTCAGTAAACATTTTTTATGGTTTTGATTTATTTTGGGAAGTTTATAGATTTCAGGGAGAAATTATTTCAGTTTCCAAAATGTATTGGTCATTTTCTTCCTCATCTTGTTTTATTGCCCCCCTCCCTGAATTTAATTCATCTAGAGTAAGAATCTACCTTTCTATTCATTCATATTGCACATAAAAGTAAGTGACTTAATGTAGCTCTGGGAAATGTGTATGCTGATTTAAAAATGTCCACTTTATAACTTGAATATATTTGTTTTTAAAAACGATGCAATAGGGACTAAACAAGGCTAGTTCTTGTTAGCTTTATTCTAGAAGTCTTAACCAGTAATATAGTACACATGAAATATAAGTATGAGCTTTAACTACTGAAAAGAAGAAAAGAGTCATCTTTGTTTTCAGATGGTATGATGATCTACTTAGGATAACCAAGAACTTAAAAGTGATTAGAATGAATACAACCATTTAGTGAATTGATTGAATACAAAATATGTATATATATCAAAGATAACGGTCAATAGTTTTCCTTCCTATCAGCACTATTCAATTAATAAACTACAAAAGAAAAAAATATACAGATCACTACAGCAACACAAACTTAAAATACTTTCATGAGGAAAATTTTACCAAGATCAGTAAAAGAAGATGAGGTAGTTTCTCTCCAAAGATGGCAGCCCACCTTGTTTATTCAGGTCATTCCCCTATCAAGACGTGACTATTGCTCTGCCCCTTGGATCTGGGCTATCAGGTGACTGATTTGATCAGTAGAACATGGTAAAAGTGACTCTGTGCCAATTCTAGGCCTAGTTTTTAAGAAGAATGGTTCTGCCTCTCAGAGCCCTGAGCCACCATGTAAGAAATTCAGGCACTTTGCTGGAGGGAGAGGCCATGGGGAAGAACACTGATGAGTTTGACTTGTGAGTGCAGCAGCCATCTTGGACATCCAGCCTAGCTGAGCCTGGATTCCAGCTGCCATCTGACTGTAACCACATGAGAGACCCAAGAAGGAGGTAATAGTAAATTGTTGTTTGAAGCCACCAAGTTTTTTGTTTTTTAATAAGCACCAAAATATAATTGAGACAGAAATCTCTAATAAAAGGGAATAGCTACCATTTTAGGGGATTGGAAACTAAACTAAATTTATGAATTTAACATAATTGCAATTATATTAAATTTTAAATTTAATAATGGATTTTGTTTTCTATCAGAATTCTAAGATTTTTAAGAATTATTTGAAAGAATAAGCATATGAGAAGAATCAAAAGTTTTTTGAAAAGGTGGCATAACCAATTTAGGGAAGTAAAAAATTTATGACACAACTTTTTTATATGTTATATTCTTATTTTTGTTTCTTATTTGATAAAGAATATGCTTAATACATAAAGAACTCATACAAATTGTCAAGAAAAATGTTAATGACCCAATAGAGAAATGAACAAAGGACATATATAGATAATTTACATAGTAGGAAATATAATTAACTAGTTAATTTACAACTTACAAATAATAAAAGGTGTGAGTTAAAACAATAAGATATTTCTTTGCTAATAAAATTGGCACTATTAAAAAAATAATATTCAGTGCAGGGCATGGAGATGGGGTGAGATGGACAATTCATCTTTTGCTAGGAAGATTGTAAATTCTTATAATTTTTCTGGAGACGAATTTGGCAATATGTATGAAAATACTTTGTTGTTGTTAGATGCCGTCGACTCATAGTGACCCCATGTGACAGAGAAGAACTGCACCATAGACTTTTCTAGGCTGTAGTTTATACGGGAGCAGATCACCAGGTCTTTCTCCCATAGAGCTGCTGGGTGGGTTCCAACCACCAACCTTTTGGTTAAACGCAGCCAAGCACTTAACCTTTTTGCCACCAGGGCTCCTTATGAAGCTACTTAGCTGTGTCCATCCTCTTTGACCCAGTAATTCTCTTTCTAGGAAATTTCCCCAAAGAAAAATAATTCAAATTGGGGATAAAATTTATATGTGAATATACTCATTAGTGAATTGTTTATAGTGACGAAACTTAGAAAAGTACCTAAATGTTTCCTATTAGAAAAACCAAAAACCCATTGCCATCGAGTCGATTCCAACTCATAGGACCCTATAGGACAGAGTAGAACTGCCCCATAGAGTTTCCAAGGAGCAGCTGCTGGATTTGAACTGCCTGCCTTTTGGTTAGCAGCCATAGCACTTAACCAATACACCACCAGGGTTTCCTTTCCTATTAGAAGTGTCAATTAAATACATTATAATCATAGGATGAGATATTATGCAGCCTTTAAAATATCCATAGACAGTTTTTAGTGTCTTGGTAAATATTCGTTTAAGGTTAAGAAGAACATTAAGATACAAAATTGCATGTATATTTTATATAAACTGTGTAAAAATATAGAGAAAATTTGAAAATGAAGAAACTGCCAAAATACTAGTAAATTTAGCACTTAATGGTGGAATTCTAAGTGATTTTCTTCATTTTTACATTTCAGAATTTTGCAATGCAGCAAACATGATCGTTTATAATCACAAAAACCACAGGGAAACAAATACATTATTTAAAAATGCATTTCAGGACCACTTCCTTATCTACATGGGGTTGGGCTCTATCTCTAAAGAGAAGGAAGTTGCAAGATGCATAATTAAAAACACGAAATTCAAAGGACTAATTTCCCCATAGGCACAACTATAAAGAATGTGGAATGTATTCTCAGGGCCCATAAATTTTTAGCTATTATGGTGTAAACTTGTGCTTTTGCAGAGTTTTTAAATTTTTAAGCCTTATTTCTGATACTTCTCCTGTTGCTTCTTTCTACATTAAGAGCACAGCGTACCATGGCAGTTGTTTGGCTTTATTTGCAGAGTTTTGTTCATGCACTTCCAACTTCCGTGCCAAAGTAATGATTTTGAGTCATGTTTTCAGCGCTGCCTCTAGAACTCCCGTTTAATAAATGCTTGCATTACATTGTTACAGGATACAGAAAGTATTTTAAATCATCATAACAGTGGATGTTTAAATAACAGCAGAATAATAACTGAACTCTGACAGAGAAGTTACCATTCATGTCAACAAGTCTATGATTTCTGAATTCTGACAAAGCCAGGCAGATATTCATTTACTTGCTGGAGACTTCATCATGTGGCCATAGCATAAACACAGTTCACCATTCACTCAGCCTACCGCCTTTGCAATTATACAATTCTTGATGAAATTTAAAAATATTTGGATTCATATTATTTTAATTTGTGTGTACAAATTGAGACTTTATTTTTACATTATGGTCTTTTACATTTGCTTAATTCAAATTTGCATAAAGTGGAACAGCATTATAGGAAGTCTAGAGGGAATGTGGGTTCTCACACCATAGATCTAGCCATGGGTAAGAAAATACCAAGTATTAGGAAGCTATAAAGTCATTTCTAAGAAGAGAAATGGAAGAGAATTTCTTCTTCAGAAATCCACCTTTTAAGCTGAGTGCTTATTATGGTTCATTCCTATTTCAATTGAAGATACTCTCTTTTAAAAGCTTCCTTATTCTCCAAGTTGCAGAGAAAGTGTTAGAGGATTGGTCCAAGGCTGGTTGGCTGTAGAGTATGTGAGCCCTTAGGACAAGAACAGTGAGCTGAAGATGATGGTGGAGACTTGACTGAGCACACTCAGGATGAGTAAGGAAGAAAATTAGTTCAGGCAGAGCCTAGTAAACTCAGGAAGTGGAAGGGCCAAGGGAATGAATATGATGATGAAAACAGAAGAACAAGTATGGCAGCAGTGAGGGAATGAGAGAGCTAAACGAATAGGAGGTAAATCATCAAAGGGCTGTATTGGAATTTATTATCTTAGACAGAGAACAATCCTGGAGAATGACAGAGTCATTCTCTGTCATGGGAGTGAGTGACTAGAGTGGAATTAAAGTCATTGACTTGAGAAGGTGAAGGAACGGTAAGCCAGAGTGTTGGCTAGATCCTAAATATGGGTTTTGGAAATAAACCAGCCAGATGGCAGGCAGAAGGATGGGGCCAAAGACTGTGTGCCAGATGACCAACCCCTCAGTGAACTTAGGGGAATGCTTTGGAGGCTGATGAGTCCTCCCAGCCATGGAGCTGCCACTTGGGTGCATCTCGTTTGTTAGAATCAAGTGTTAAGTGCCATTTTGCTTCCCTAAGTACTGCTGTCCATTAAATTATCTTTCCAGGCATATGAGTATCTCTAAACCAAAAAGGGTTGCATATCCTAGTTCATTCAGGGGTAGAAAGCTGAGGAAGTTTTTGAAAGAGAGGTATGTTTTAAAGGTGGCATGCATTCCAAATTGACCATAAGAAGTCCGTGTTATGTTTCATAGTAGCTAAGAAAAGAGGCTGCATCTGTGTAACAGTGATTTCCAGCAATGGCAGGATTGTCTTGTCCTACCTGTGGGGCTGTATGTACTGGTACGGCCATAAAAAAACCAAACCAAACCTGTTGCTGTCAAGCGTATTCTGATTTATGGTGACCCCATGTGTGACGGAGTAGAACTGAGCTCCATAGGGTTTTCTTGGCTATAATCTTTATGGAAAGCTGATCACCAGGACTTTCTTCCACGGTGCCTTTCGGTTAGCAGCTGAGGGAAAAGTGTTTGCCTCAGCCAGGGACCTGGTACGGCTATTTGTTGTTGTTGTTAGTTGCCATAGCAGTTGTTAAATAGTGATACTTTCATGCCAGCTGGAAATTAGCTATGACCTTGAGAGCCCCCATCACCTGAGCAGTCCTAGCCCCTCTCCTAGAATGCCTGGACCCAGGGCCACATTATGACTTTTTTTTTTTTTTAAATTGTTTTATTGTATTTTAGATGAAGGTTTACAGAACAAATAGTTTCTCATTAAACAGTTAGTACATATATTGTTTCATGACATTGGTTAACAACCCACGACATGTCGACACTCTCTCTTCTCGACCTTGGGTTCCCTATTACCAGTTTTCCTGTCCCCTCCTGCCTTCTAGTCCTTGTCCTGGGGCAGTTGTGCCCCATTAGTCTTGTTTTGTTTTATGGGGCTGTCTGATCTTTGGTTGAGGGGTGAACCTCGGGAGTGACTTCAGTACTGTGCTAAAAGGGTGTCCAGGGGCCATACCCTCAGGGTTTCTCCAGTCTCTTTCAGGCCAGTAAGTCTGGTCTTTTTTCATGAGTTATAATTTTGTTCTACATTTTTCTCCAACTCTGTCCGGGAACCTCCGTTGTGATCCCTGTCAGAGCAGTCAGTGGTAGCTGGGCACCATCTAGTTGTACTGGACTCAGTCTGGTGGAGGACGTGGTGTTGTGGTGCATTACACATTATGACTTTTGAGGGCCCTAAGCACTTTTGCATCCATATACACATACGCATGCAAAAGCTGGACAATGAAAAAGGAAGACAGAAGAAGCATTGATGCATTTGAACAGAGGTATTGGCGAAGAATATTGAATATACAATGGACTGCCAGAAGAACCAACAAATCAAATGATTTCTTCTAAGACTGAAGTTCCTTAGAAGTGAGGATGGTGAGACTTCAACTAGCTTACTTTGGACACATCATCAAGAAAGACCAGTCAAGTAGAAAAGGACATAATGGTTGGTAGAGGGTCAGCAAAAACAAGAAAAACCTTTAGTGAGATGGACTGATATAACAGCAGCAGTGGACTCAGACATCACCACGATCATGAAGATAACACAGGACTAGGGTGTGTTTCATTTCACTGTGCGTGGAGTCCCCACGAGTCAGGGGCCAACTCCGTGGCAACTAACAACAACAGGAATGTGTGTTCCTCCTTCCATTAAAAAATTATTAAAAAATGTATTTTACATATGTGCTGGCATAAAGACAGCTGTATTATATTAATTTTTTAAAAGTCTGATTTTAATAGAAATTAAAAAATATTTTTGGAACCTGAAATTAGTATAGAGGCTGCAGGCACTGTGCTTCCTATGCCTAATGGCTAAGTCAGCCTGGCCCGCCTAGAAGTTCCACACATGGCTGAGCTGGGGCCTCTAGGACTTACAAGTCTGGCTGAATGGTGCTGTGTTGATCAATAAATACTTGAGTATCATCCCAGACCAAAATGCATCTTGACCAGGAGTCGGAGGTAGGGGTTGAGGCAGCATCTTCAGGAGCCATTTTATTGTTTAATTAGGCTCATCATATAAAAGAAATTCCCCAAAGCCTGGAATTGCCTTTAGTTTTCTGCTTCCTAGAAAGAGTGACTACCACTGTCCTTAAGAGGAAGACGAGGGGAAAAATGATGGCAGAAAAACTGAAAGAGTGGGGTAGAAAATGGATCCACAGGAGGGCGTCTGGAGAAGGCATCGCTCTGCTGGACTAAATTAGCTTTGAATTCCCAGCTCTTTTAAAAACTTCTCTGTAACTTTGCTGCATTATCTTCAGTATTTTTATTCCATTACAGACAGTTCTTTTTTCCCCCTCCTTCCTTCCATTGCTTCCTTCCTTCCTCCCTTCTTCTTTCCTTTCTTCCTCCCTTCCTCCCTCCATCCAGCTCTCCTTCTCTCTCTTTCTTTCTTTCTTTCTTTTTTTTTAAGTAGCACTAAAAGCTGGGCAACGTAATTCTGTCCACATGGAATAATCCTGTATAAGTCTTACAGTCTAGAATAAAGTATGCCTTTGCCTAAATTTTACTCAGAAAATTAAGGTTGAAATGTAGCTAGGTAATGTTCCAGACTCCCTAATGTGTCTTCTTATTTTTATTTTAGCCCTACTTTTCTTGCTGCTGCATCTGAATGTATCAACTATTTAATTTTCTCTTTTTTGCCCTGTTAATGTTCTGACTCAATATCCACTAACAAAAGAATAATGGCCATTTGTTGAATATGCTTGTTTATTTTACTAGGTACTATTGACTGAAATGAAATGAGTGAGAGCTTTAGATTCTTTTGCAAATGAGGTTGTGGTAGGGGGTGGAGTTAGAGAAGAGGGAAGAGGGTCAGGTGTTTATACCTAGTGTCTTTTGATCCATGCCAGGGTGTTCCATGATGTTGCTGCTAGTCAACCTGTGGAACCACCTTCTGTTACTTGAGGTCAGAAGGAGACGGTGGCCTTCCTAACTTAAATTTCATGACACAATAGCAGCAGCAATAGACTCAAAGATTCTATTTGATTTGATTCTAAAAGACCTCAATGTGTGTTGACATATGTATGCTGACGTTGTACGTATACACATAGGCACGGTTTTGTAGCTTGATAAGTAAACAGTTCTAGGTTCTGAGTCTCATGTAATTCTGTCAGCGCTAAAGAACCACATTCTCCGGGTCCCAGCCTCAACCTTAGCATTTGCTGGTAATTGCTCATATAGCTCCCTAGGGCTTCCAAAGCTTCGCCAGTTGATTTGCCTTACTGAGTAGAATATGCATTGCTGGTAGGTGAGTAGAAGGAGGGAAGGAGGAGAAAAGGAAGGAAAAGAGGGAGGGAAAGAAGAAGAAAGTAACATTTATTGAATGTCTACCATGTTTAACTAAGGCACTGGCTTAGTTATCTTATATCCATTAGTTCACTAGGGAAACTAACACTATTAGTATAATTTGACACTGAGGAACTCGTGTCCCAGAAAGGTTACGTATTCATAATCACACAGCAGATAAGTGTCCCAAGTGAACCCAAGCCTGACTCCAGATGCCATCTTTTTGAACACTTTGTACAAACGTGACTCAACAATTATATACTCAACCTATGTAGGCCTTGGCCTCATCATCTTCAAAATTAGTGGGTTGGACAGAATGATATTTAAGAGCTCTCTGGCTCTCAAATTCTATATACTCAGTTTGATTTGATTTGATTTGATTCTATCTCATTGATCCTGTTGTATCCCAATAGTTACTTATTTATGACCAAGTAATCTTTTTTGATTAGAGACTTTGGCAGACATTTAATTCAAGTCTACTTGAAAATTAGGAAATAAATATTTTAACTCCCTGTTCATCTTCTGTATCACCAACAGCTGAGAAATCGTGGACTCTTAATTGTAGGAAATTCAGATTTTGAGTGTTCTTTAGCACTCTCTTTTTAGTAGGAAGATACTTAGTTTCTTTTGAAACTTTGCCTTCATATTATATTGACCTCTGAAGTCAAGTCGTCATGATTTACCTTTTAGTTATAGGTCAGGTCATAAAGCTTAGCTCCTCTTTAGGGAATCTGGGATTGTGAGAGATTTTATTTTCTTCTTTTTGATTGCCTTTAATTTCTACATTTTCTGCAGTGAAAACACATGAATTTTATACAGAGAAAAAAATAAGACAAGTTTTTAAAATCGAGAACCTTAGGCCTCAAATTTGTACATACTCCATATTAGGCTACACTATTATAAATATGAAACCAGACCAAACCTGTTGCCATGGAGTTGATTCTGACTCATAGCAACCCCTATAAGGACAGAGTAGAACTCATAGGGTTTGCAAGACTGTAATCTTTACGGAAGCAGACTGCCACATCTCTCTCCCGTGGAGTGGCTGATGGGTTCGAACTACCAGCTTTTCAGTTAGCAGACAAGCGCTTAACTGCTGTGCACCAGGACTCCTATTAGAAATATAAGACAGTGGAAATGCCCTCACATAAAGTAGACTGAAGAATCAAAAAAAAAGTGTTTTATACAACTGAAAGGATATAACTAATTAAAATTTGTGCATTAGAAAGAAAAAAAGTGTCAATAACTAATATTTGATGCTATATTGCATATTTTTTGATACTTGGTGTTACTAAAGTTTGTGTGATATTAATCTTTAAAAGTCAGCTTATTTTCTGAAGTGTTTGTTCATATAGATTTCCATGTTTTTCTTTGAGATGAAACCTTACTAAGTTGACTAGATTCAGTAATGATATAAATATTTATGTTCATACTCATGGTCTAAATATCCTTGCAATTCTCATGACTATTTTTCTTTCATTGAATACCTATATTTGTCAGAAATGCTTTTCTTTTGTTAAATTTTATTGAATAAAAAGTGGGTAGTAAATGTTACTTAAATACTTAAGAATAATATATCCAACTAGTTACAGATTGCCTTTAGTTTTCTGCTTTTGCCAATTTGCCAAATACTCTTATGTTTGTAACACAGTCATTGGGAGAATAAAATACTATGAATGAGGGGGCTCTGTCTGATACTTCTGTCCCCCAGTGATCTGTATGGTTGATAAGGCAGATCTGGCTGTCAGGGGAAATGTTTTCCCCTAACATTATTCTGCATGCATTGTTGCCACAGCTGTGTGTTTACAAAGCAACCTTATTAGATAGAAGGAGGCAGGTCTTCAGTCAAGTACATCCAAGTGGTAAAGACTTTTAGATGTGATGTACACCGAAAATAGTGAAATGAAATATCACAGGAATCTACTTTTATATCTGCTTTCATTCCATCCAATGTGACATTCATATAAATAAGGTTGCTGCCTCACATACCTTTTGAAGGGTAAATGGAGTACCCAAAATGAGCATACTTATAGGCATGCTAGGGAAGAATGGTCTGTGCTATTCTAATGCCAGGTGGCTAATAGCTATCTTTAATGGTAGACACAAGGTTTGTTCTCAGTGACTGAGTTGGCCAGGAAACAACCCATTATGCATTTTTATGGATGAAAGAATGGAGACTGTGTTTTCAAATTATCTTATAATATTAAATTAGGCAGAGTTACTGATGTTCCAAAAGGCAGGCCTAAAACTGTAAATGACCTTTAAAACTAAAACTACAAAAAAAAAAAAAAAAAAAGTCCCATGAAAAGGGATGAAATTAAACAAGAATAACAGCCCCTCTTCCCCTTGAGGGGAGGAGGAAGATTGGGAAAACCTGGGTGAGGACGGGGACTATGGTTGACTAGGAAACAGCAATGTGATTTTATTCTGAAAAAAGGTTAAGGAGATAATGGTGCTTACAGTAAGAATTTAGCACCCTGGGGGCACACACACACACACACACACACACACACACATTCACACATGTCCACTTTTTTTTTCCTGAACCATTTGGAGTTAGATTGGAGACATTGTGCCTTTTACCCCTAAATTGTTCAATGTGTATTTCCAAAGAACAAGGACACGTAGCCATGGTATAGTTTTCAGGAAAGTTGATACAACACAATTATGTAATCCACGATTCACATTCAAATATCATCCAGGGTCCCAATAATGTTCTTTTTAGCATTTTTTCCCCTGCCAACCATCACTGTTGTGCACAGGGCACTGACTTCTTTCCAGACCATCTGTCCCACCATACTACCTTCCAAATGAACATTTTGTACTGATGTCATCTCAAATTTAAAATATCCAAAATATGACTCACCGTCTTCCCCCTAAAACTAGTCTTCTTCCATCACCATGTCTTTCTTATTCTTTTTAGTGTCACAACTCTCCCGGTCATCCAGGTTTGAAGCTATGAATTATCTTTGGTACTTTATCCCCAGTTAGCTGTAAAGGTCCTCTAAGTTCTTTCAGTGAAATGTCTCTTCCAGTCTGGCTCTGCATAAGCCATTGTGTGCTAATGCATACCTTACCTCAGACAAACTCTTACGGTTACCCTCATGTTCTTGAAGGGCTCAGGAAAAGCTTGCAGTGATTAATTATTCCTACTTATTCAATCAGTATGCTGAGCAAATAATCTGAGAAACTGGACTATATGAAGAAAAACAGGGCATCAAGATTGAAGGAAGACTCATTAACCTGCGTTATGCAGATGACACAACCTTGCTTGTTGAAAGTGAAGAGGACTTGAAGCACTTACTGATGAAGATCAAAGACCACAGCCTTCAGTATGGATTACGCCTCAACATAAAGAAAACAAAAATCCTAACAGCTAGACCAATAAGTAACATCTTGATAAATGGAGAAAAGATTGAAGTTGTCAAGGATTTCATTTTACTTGGATCCACAATCAACACCCATGGAAGCAGCAGTCAGGAAATCAAAAGCTGCATTGCCTTGGGCAAATCTGCTGCAAAAGACCTCTTGAAAATGTTAACAAGCAAAGATGTCACTTTGAAGACTAAGGTGCGCCTGACCAACACCATGGTATTTTCAATCGCATCATATGCATGCGAAAGCTGGACAATAAACAAGGAGGACTGAAGAAGAATTGATGCCTTTGCAATGTGGTGTTGGCAAAGAATAGTGAATATAATACCATGGACTGCCACAAGAACAAACAAATCTGTCTTGGAAGAAGTACGGTCAGAATGCTCCTTAGAAGCAAGGATGGGGAGACTAGGTCTCATATACTTTGGACATGTTATCAGGAAGGATCAGTCTCTGGAGAAGCACATCATGCTTGGTAAAGTAGAGGGTCAGCGAAAAAGAGGAAGACCCTCAAGGAGATGGATTGACACAATGGCTGCAACAATGGGCTCAAGCGTATAACACCGGTTGTGAGGATGATGCAGGACCGGGCAGTGTTTCCTTCTGTTGCACATAGGGTCGCTATGAGTCGGAACTGACTCGACAGCACCGAACAACAACAAATCAGTCAAATGAACTTTGTCAAAACTCAGGTGTAGCACCAGAATAATGGACGAGCCAACAACAACATGTAGTGACTCAAAAATCTGTTTCTATGCACAGTTTCAAAACACTTCTTCCCAGCCCCACTAAATAGATGTTGAACAAACATTTAAATATTATGTTTGGGTATTGAAAATTTAACAACAGTCTACTACTCGGATATGCAGAGACAATTTGTCTAACCGATAACTAGCTTTCTTCCCGAGCTCACAACCAGTGGGAAAATACTAATTCTTCAATTCATTTAAAGCTTGTTTGATTTCATAATTTAAGTATTTCCCATAACCCCAAACAAACCAAATCCATTGCCGTCAAGTCGATTCCAACTGCCCCATAGAGTTTTCAAGGAGCGGCTGGTAGATTCGAACTGCTGACCTTTCGGTTAGCAGTTGAGCTCTTAAGCACTGTGCCACCAACGTTCCAAAATGTCACTCACAAGTCTTCCCAGATATCCAAGAAGAGGCAACATAGGCTCCATCTCTCAAAAGGTAGAGTGTTAAAATCTCACTGTTAGAACATGTGGGATGGGAGCATGTGTTGCAACCATTTTTTGAAAATACAGTCTGCCACAGGCAGAAAATCAGGGGATGGGAGAGGATCTCTGAGCAAGTGAGTTTTTCAGGATGTATTGAAGACTTCCTAAATATCCCTCATAAAAACTCTTTAATATATCCTGAAAAAACTCACTTTCACAGAGATCCTCCACCATCCCCTGCTTTTCTGCCGGTGGCAGATTGTATTTTCAAAAAATGGTTGCAACACATGCTCCCATCCCACATGCTCTAACAGTGAGAATTTGACACCCTTCCTGTTGAGAGATGGAGCCTATGTTGCCTCTGCTTGGATCTGGGAAGACTTGTGACTGCAGTTGAAATGATGTGACTTCTGAGGCTAACTGATAAAAAGCAATACAGCTTCCTCCTGGTTCTCTTTCTTGGAACATCCTCCTGGATGCTCATTCTTGGAATCCACTCATCATGTTATGAGGAAGCCCAAGCAGGCACATGAAGAGGCATGTGTAGTTTTTCCAGCCAACAGCCCCAGATGAAGTTCCAGCAGACAGCCAGCATCATCTGTCAGGCATTTGAAAGAGAGAGCATTCAGATGATTCCACCATCCATCCAGCCTTTGAGTCATACTCTACTTTCCCAGCTGAGGCCCCAGACACTGTGGAGCAGAGAGAAGCCCTTCTGTACCTTTTCTTCCTGACCCAAAGAATCTGGAAACATAATAAAATGGTTATTGTTTTACACTATTATATTTGGGGTGGTTTGTTATGCAGCAGTAGTAACTGCAAATCTCCCTAAGGTGGCAACCAAGTATATGCAGGGAGGGAGATAACTTAGCATCCTGATGCCAGAGGGGAAGAGTAAGGTTTTAAGTGTTATGTTCTCTGTCTGTTCTGATCTCTGGGGTGATATCCCTAGTCCACCTGGTTGCTATTTTCCCTGTTGGCATTAGTGGCTAAAGTCTGTGGATGGTGTAACTGGCAGTCTTGTTCTCTTCCTCTCTGGACTTGCTTGGGTTCTGGATGGCATGTCCTGAATGTCTCAGCCTCATTTCCACTCCCATAGGCACTGTAGACCTCACAGAAGCCTCCTGTGAGTCTTATCCCGCCCTAGCTCCAATGTGCGGCTTAGTAACCACTCTGTAGACTTCCAGCTACTTTAGAATCTTGTCTATGCCTCAGAATATCAAAAGTGGCTCAGTATTGATAAATCCCAGAGCCTCCCTTCTGCCTGAGCAAGCTGTTCCAGCAGCTTTGACATGGTTGTGCTCAGGCAAATGAATGGGCAGTCTCACAGGTGATTTATTTCAAGAGTTTTCAACATGGACGGGATACAGGCAAGAGAACTGCTATGATTTTCTGCCATTATTATCATTTATCAATGCACTGTTCTCTCTCCAGGTCAAAAGGAGTCTGCCTGAATAAAGCCGAGAAATAAATGAGAAAACTGGGACACACATTTGCTATCTACGCTGTCCAGCTTCCCTTCTCCTTTATTATCTCCTTCCCTCAATTCCCCAGATAGAAAGGCTCTCCCCTACCCTCCTCTGCATTACAACTATTGGCTAAGCCTTAATGGCAGAGAGGGTGTTTTCTCTACACATGTGGAAAACTCTATGATTTGAGTCCCCCAGGCTTGGTCACTGATATTCTGAAGTCTCAAGACTATAGACTGAACTACAAGACTATTGTCTTGGGGAAAAGTCCTATGTTGCATATTAGAAGCTAAATATAACTTTGCTCGTTGGTTGCCATTTTTTCGAAACAAATTTTAATCTCTCCTTAGGCAAGTGGATGGTTGCACACGCTGAAAAGAGAAAACATACTAATAATTTTCAAATTATTACGCCTTTTATACTTGGTTTGAAAGTACAGAAAATTACTTGCTTGTCCAGGACTCCCACCATCTCAATTTGGCCTTGGGTCTGAGATGCAGTCAATATTAAGGTCCTTTAAAGTTCTTCTTGGTGCATCTGATTTTTTCTCTTCTGCTTCATACTTTTTACCTTGAACTTTTAGAAACATACTATCTCTGCTTCCTTGTAATAATTATACCCTCCATGTTCCCAATAATTTGTTCTAATTTTTGAGCAGCTGCTTTATTCACCTATTCTCTACTTGCTACCTTCTAATTCCTGATTGTATGCTTAGTCACACATTTACTGTTAGTAATGCCTATGTTTTTATATATGCCCTGCTTCCCTGGTTCTGACTCATTTCCTTGTTCTGACTCTCAGCACCTCAGTGTTCCAATATTGTAGATTATCCATGTACACGTTAGTTAGGATGCTTTAGCTGCACAAAGCCCAGCTCAAACAGAATCAGACAAGAAGAGCAATTTATTGGCTTACATTTTTAAGAAAAGTCAAGCTTTAGGAGAGGATTGATCCAGCGTTGTCGTCAAGGACTCAGTTTCTTCCTGACTTTTGCAGTGTCGGCTTCATGCCAGATGGGTTGTAGGAGGGCTACCAACAGCAACCTGGGGTAGATGCTTCCTAATTTATGTCCAATCATGAAAAAAAGAGCTTCTTTCCTCAAAAACCTTTGAACAAAAGTCCTGGACTTTACTCTGTTTGGACAAACTCAAGTCATATGTTCAACATTGAACCAGTCATTGCCATTGAGAATGGGGTAAGATTATGCTGATTGTATTAGGCCAATTACATTCTCCCCCTAGAGGTGGGAGTAGGGTCAGTCCTGCTATATTAGTTTCCTAGGGCTGCTGTAATAAAGTACCACAAAACAGTGTGGCTTAAAACAACAGAAATGTCTTGTCTCACAGTTCTGGAGGCCAGAGGTCTGAAATCAAGGTGTTGGCAGTGTAGAGCTCTCACTGAAGGCTCTAGGAGAAGACCTCCCTTGCCCCTCCCTAGCTTCTGGTGGCTTCTGGCAATCCTTGATGTTCCTTGGCTTTTAGATGTATTTACCTCCATCTTCACGTGGCAATCTTCCCCCTGTGTCTATGTCTGTGTCTCTTCTCCTCTTTTAGACAACTATCGCTTATATTGGATTAGGAGCCAACCTATTCCAGTATGACCTCGTGTTAACTGATAACATCTTCACAGATCCTATTTCCAAACCAGGTCACATTCGCAGGTATGGGGGTTAAGACTTCAGCATCTCTTTTTAGGGGACACAATTCAGTCCATAACACCTACCCAAATTAAATGGTTGCTATATAATGAGAAATGGGACAAGTGGATTCAGGGGTGAGCTGCAGCCAGCTCTTAACAGCTTGCATGAGCTGATTCTGCTCATGTCTTCCCAACTCAATATTTACTGACATCATTTTGGTAACCTCAAGTCAGTCATAGTGGGAGTATTTAGACCACAGAAATGAGCAAATACTACAAATTAGGTGTTTTTGTTTGTTTTGTTTTTGAGAGATGGTTTACCAATACGACAATGACGATGGGACTTACTCAACAATGTCCATTAGAAGTAGATTCCAGAGTCCTGGCTCCACATCTTTCAGTATGTTCTGATCCCTGTGCAGTTTTGGGGTATTCTGCACCCCTCCTTTCTCCCAAGTTCCCGGTTTCAGATTCTCTGCCTTTTTTTTTTTTTAAAGTGTACAATTCAGTGTTTTTTTGTATATTCACAGGGTTGTGCAACCATCACCACTATCTAATTTCAGAACATTCTTATCACCCCCAAAAGAAACCTCATACCCATTAGCAGTCTTCCCCATTCTCCCCATCCCCATCCCTTGGCAACCACTAATCTACTTTCTGTTTCTGTGATTTGCCTATTCTGAACAATTCATACAAACGGAATCTTGCAATACATGGTCTTTTGTGTCTGATGTCCTTTACTTAGCATAATGGTTTCAAGGTCATTGATATTGTAACATGTATCAGTATTCCATTCCTTTTTATAACTGAACAATATTTCATTATATAGATATGCCAAATTCTGTTTATCCATCCATCCATTGATGAACATTTGTGCTGTCAAGATCTAATTCAAATCACAATTTTGGAATTCAGCCCTTTTTACCAGTCTTTAATATCTTCTGCTGCCAGAATTATTTTCCTAAAACATCACATTTAATCTTGTCACTCACCTCAAAATCCTCCTCTCTGCCTATGAGATGCTGAAGGAATGGGTTGATGTGGCATTCAAAGCCCTCTTCGGTTTGACCACAGTGGTAAAGGAATGAGAAGATCCTGCCTCCCTCTGAGGGGGCAGTTTGGGCCAGTGGTCCTCAAATCTCATTTAAAGGACCTCTATCTGCCCCCAAATAAGACACAACAAAGTAACAGACCCCAACAACTAAAAGTCAAAACCTAAAGAACAGTGACATGGATATTATGTAGATTTAGGGTTTTATTGTTTATACTTTTTTTTCATTTCTTAATATTAAGAATTTAGTAAGGATCCTGGAGGAACAAAGGGTTTTACAGTCAGGCAGACCTAGATGAAAATCCTGGCTTAGTCACTTACTGTTGGCATTATTTAAATTCTCTCCTTCTGAGATCTTAAGCAAATTACTTCACATTTTCTTATCTATAAAGTGGGAGCAATAATTCCTACCTCAGAGCCCTCTAATGGATTAAAAGATATCAACAGTAATTACAGTGCCTAGCCCATAACAGACATTCAATTAATGGTAGACATAGTAATGATCGTTGCAGCTGAACATATGGTTAAACTTTTCAGTTGAAAATAAAGCCAATCTAAGATTAGAACTGTTTTGGTGTCCTTTCATTGTTTTATATCTTTGGTGATTTAATTTCAACAGTGTCCTAGTGCTTTAAAATTATTACCAATTTGAAGCAAAAATTAGATAACTAGTTCAAAGACTTTATGTTCCACGTCTACCATCACCGCTGGTGTAATCTGAAAGAATCGATATTTCCTTTGGAAAATGATCAGTGATAGTGTCTTGTTTTCTTACAATAGAAGCTTTTATGAGGTAGCCTAAGGATAAACATCTTAAAGATTATATTGGGTTATACAGAGGTAAATTTCTCATAGAAATGAATCTTAGGGTTTGGTATTTACTATTGTCCTGGGAAGCATGACTTTGGTAGCAATTATTAAAGATATAACCCAAGATATTACTCTTTGGAAAGATTATAACTTACAGTGATAAAGAAGTGTCAGATGGTAGTTAAACTGTAATTGTTTTTGTCTTATTTAGGGGGTCATAAAATTTAAATTATTCTCTATGCTGTATGATTATGGCTTAGAAAAATTTTGCATGTATGATAACTTAATCTTTTTAGTTTTATAAATAAAACGACCATGAACTAGATTCTTCTTTCAGGATTAGAAGTACTTATAAATGCAGTAGCCATGGTTTTCACTGAGGACTTTGTTATACAGAGGGATTAAATTAATTAATTGTTTGAAAACTAAACTTTGACCATAATAAGAATATTACATTAAAGATCAACTTTTGAAGATCATGCCTTTTTTTTTAAAACTTATTTCAGTCATTCAATATTATTTCTCTCTTTTTTTTTCCTCCATAGGGTTATCCCTGTGAAGATGATGATTATTCAATAGTGCACAGAAAATGCCGTTCTCAGTTCACAGATCTAGATGGTTCCAAAAGATATGGCATCAACCATTGGCACGATGAGAGTGGGATTTATGCTAATTCATATGTAAAACAAAAACTCTACCCATTAACTGGTGGTCCTATTGTCCCATTTTTAAAATAATGTATGGAATCAGATTATCTGTTTCTAGTGAAGGAATACTGGATGTAATAGTTGATGATTTTCTGTCCTAATAAATGCAACGAAAATGTTGGTATAGTAGGTCTACTCATCTAGGGGCCAGCAGTGTCTAGAACACAGAGTGTATGCTGAGCAAATAATCTTAGAAGCTGGACTGTATGAAGAAGAATGGGGGCATCAGGATTGCAGAAAGACTCATTAACAACTTGCATTATGCGGATGACACAACCTTGCTTGTTGAAAGTGAAGAGGACTTGAAGCACTTATTGATGAAGATCAAAGACTACAGCCTTCAGTATGGGTTACACCTCAACATAAAACAAAAATCCTCACAAGTGGACCAATAGGCAACATCATGATAAATAGAGAAAAGATCGAAGTTGTCAAGGATTTCATTTTACTTGGATCCACAATCAACGCCCATGGAAGCAGCAGTCAAGAAGTCAAAAGACGCATGGCTTTGGGCAAATCTACTGCAAAAGACCTTTTTAAAGTGTTAACAAGCAAGATATCACTTTAAAGGACTAAGGTGCACCTGATCGAAGCCGTGGTGTTTTCGGTTGCCTTATATGCATGAGAAAGCTGGTTAATGAATAAGGAAGACCAAAGAAGAATTGAAACCTTTGAATTATGATGTTGGCAAAGAATGTTGAAAAGGCCATGGACTGCCAAAAGAATGAACAAATCTGTCTTGGAAGAAGTACAGCCAGAAAGCTCCTTAGAATCAAGGTTAGTGAGACTTCGTCTCACATACTTAGGACATGCTATCAGGAGGGACCAATACCAGGAGAAGGGCATCATGCTTGGTAGAGGGTCAGCAAAAAAGAGGAAGGCCCTCAATGATATGGATTGACATAGTGGCTGCAACAATGGGCTCAAGCACAACCACAATTATGAGGATGGTGCAGGACTGGGCAGTGTTTCATTCTGTTGTACATAGGGTTGCTATGAGTTGGAACAGACTCGACGGCACCTAACAACAACGATCCCAAATTTGTTTCTCTCTCTCTCTTTCCTATTGCTGTTAACAGCATCATCATCTTACCAATGATCATTTTTTCTTTCTTTCTCTCTTTCTCTTTACATTAATCTAACACTTCCCAAAATTAGGTGGAGAGGTGTTAATAGTTAACAGGCGTTTCTTAAAGAAAAGTGTTCTGTGGCCAAATGACTTTGGGAAATGCTGCTTACCATATTTCTATCTT
Organism: Dugong dugon; assembly: GCA_030035585.1. Classification (NCBI taxonomy): domain Eukaryota; kingdom Metazoa; phylum Chordata; class Mammalia; order Sirenia; family Dugongidae; genus Dugong; species Dugong dugon. The sequence continues at coordinate 78,771,608 of CM057471.1, forward strand.
GGAGCATTATGTTGTTATGTTGAATGTGTTATGATGCACATTCATATATTAAAGATCCTGAGAAGTTCTGTAGAACAGAAAGCAGTTAAGCCTTATTTAATCCAGCATTTCTCAGGTTTATTTGATCACGGAATCATTTTTGACAGGAATACCAGTTAATATATCCCAGGATATTAGTATTTAATGGAAAACATTGATCTAAGCAATTTCTAAGGAGAGTGGGGGACAAAACTAATACTTATTAGTTTTATAGAAAACAAAACAAACAAAAAGCCAAACTCGTTGCCGTGGAGTCGATTCTGACTCATAGTGATCCTACAGTACAGGGTAGAACTGCCCGGTAGGGTTTCCAAGGAGCGGTTGGTGGATTCAAACTGCCCACCTTTTGGTTAGCAGCCAAATGCTTAACCACTGCACCACCAGGGCTCCTCATACATTTTTTTTTTCCGTATTAGTAGAACCAGGATAGATGAAGTATATATTTCTTTATCCTGGTTCTACTAATAAGGAAAAAAAAAATACAAGTACCTTTTTTTTTTTTAATTGTACTTCAGGTGAAGGCTTACAGAACAAATAGTTTCTCATGAAACAGTAGTACACATATTGTTTTATGACATTGGTTAACAACCCCACAACATGTCAACCCTCTCCCTTCTCGACCATTTTTTTTTTTTTGGTGAAAATATGCATAGCCAAAGGTACACCATTTCAAAAATTTCTACATGCACAGTTCAGTGACATCGATTAAGCTCTTCCATTTGTGCTGCTATCCACACTTTAGATGAAGGCTTACAGAACAAAATAGTTTCTCATTTAACAGTTAGTACACATGTTGCCCTATGACGATGGTTAACAACCTCACAACACATCAACACTATCCTTACTCAACCTTGGGTTCCCTATCACCAGCTTCACTGTCCCCTTCTGCCTTCTGGCCCTTGTCCCTAGACTGCTGTACCTCATTAGTCCCATTTGGTTTTATGGGGCTGTCCACTCCCAGGCTGAACGGTGCACCTCATAGATGACTTCACCACTGAGCTAAAAGGGTGTCTGGGCCATACTCTTGGGGTTTCTCCAGTCTCCTTTAGGCCAGTAAATCTGGTCTCTTTTTGTGAGTTAGAATTTTGTTCTACATCCTTCTCCAGCTCTGTCCAGAACCCTCTGTTGTGATCCTGGTCAGAGCAGTCAGTGGTGGTAGCCGGGCACCATCTAGCTGTACTGGACTCAGTCCGGTGGAGGCCTTGGTAGCAGTGGTCCATTAGTCCTTTGGACTAATCTTTTCCTTGTATCCTGTTCTCTTCATTCTCCCTTGCTCCCGAAGGGATGAGACCAGTGGAATATCTTAGATGGTTACAAGTACCTTTTTTAGTAAACAGATTTAGATAGAAATCCACTTCATCGTGATGAAATAAACTATAGATTTACCTCAAATGTTATGTAATTGGCATGCATATAGTCTATACTTCCTCCCTTTCTTTCTAGACCAAGGGTTCTCAAAACTACTTGTGTCACATCTTCACTCTAAGTATCATTAGAACTTGTTCAATGTAGGCCGAATCAAGCGTTCTCAGGTTATAATTATTTAATTCTATGTTGTAACACCAGACTAATGACTTAACAAGTGTCTTTTTACCTTAAAATGTGTTGAAAGGTGAAACAAATTGCTATCCTCTCTGCTTATCCTCTACTGAAAAAAACCTACTTCCCCTACTTCATTATTTCAGTTGAAGTAAGCTCATCTTTAGAGCACTAAACTCCACACTTAAAATGTGTTGAATTTATAAAGGTGCCTACTATGTATTTATTTATGAGAAAGTAAGATTCTATGGGATGGTTTCTTAACCTCAATAGCTATCAAAAAAAAAAATTGCATTTAATTAGACGTTATTTAGATCTGTACAAATGAGTAGAAGAGCCAAACAGAAAAACAAATTGAAAGGGATAACCTGAAGCAAACTTGGAAAGGTTTGGGAGACAAAAAATTCAAGTTCTAATTGGAAAATGGGGGAGAAAAAGAATGGATTGAAGTAAAAGTATTTTTCAATATTATATGCTCTTGATGCATTTGATTCACATTGCTATTGAAAATGTATGTAAACTCCCAATAGATTTAATTCAGGTGGTATATTGACAAGATACTTGATATGATACTGGCAATTAAAGAGGTGACTGGACTTTTTTTAATGAGACACAGGAGGAATCGGTCTCATAAATGAAAAGCCCTTCGTCACTACTTAAACAAACTGCACAGTGTAAGTAGTGGCTTTTTACAAGTTGAAGTGCAGCAAACAAAGAAATATCTCCAAAAGCCTCAAACAAATAAAGAAACGTGAAAACATTTTTCTGTTTGAGCCAGCTGAAGAAAAGAACACAGGTAAATCATAAAGTAAAGAGTATTTATTTTCAGGATGCCTCTTTCTCCTAAGTAAAGTCCAGTGAAGTGTGCAAAAAGCTCTTTCATAAAGCAGGAAAATAGAAAAAGAAGCTGTTGGCATTTCTGGTTTATATTGAATAACTATAGGACAGTAGCTGTGAAAGAGAAAAACTCAAGGAAATGGGTAGTTGAAAGGCATGATAAGAAAATAAAATAATACAGATAAAGTGAATATGGAGGCATATTTAATGTCTCTCCAATCATAGAAATCAGGCAGAGAAAAATGATCTCAAGAGATTGTCAGATAGATAGTGTGCTAAAGAATGTTGGATTTCCCTGAAGATGAGCTCACCTCAGTTGAAATAATGGAGTAGGGGGAGTAAGTTTTTCTGAGTAGAAGATAAATGGATTATTTCACCTCTCAAATGCTGTTAATGAGATGTGGAGTCATTATTCCACATCTGGAATATTATTATTATTATTGTATTATTATTATCTGGGCTAATATGTAATTATGTGATAATTATTCATGGAAAATATCAATGATAAATTTTTAGTCATTTCTGGACTTTTAGAACTAAACAGAAGAAAATGGACGTTGGCTATTCAGTTTCAGGTGATGTCAGACTTAAAAGTGTTGTGGCACCTGGGCTCTTTGGAGACATGACTGACTCTCAGGTTGGGGCAGGGAATATACAAGATGTGCTTGGAGCATCTTGTAGTTCCAGAAAGTAAGGAAGTGCTAAAACACACACAACATACACACACACTCTATGATGGTGATATGTCAAAGGAACACAGGAGCCAACTGAAAGATCTCCCAATGGTCAAGGCTAGAATGATTTGAGCAACAAATTGGGATTATAACCCAAAGCAGAAAATAAATATCTGTGAATCCATAGCAATATTTAAATAAACGATTAAGTAAGTAAATGCGGAGAAGAAAAAAATCTCTGGTAGAGAATTCCAAACAATTTATGTAGATACTGTGCCCTTGAGGAGGAGGGGCATAACTCCCAATTCCATAAGTGCGAGCTGAGCATAACGGTCTGCTCCCAAAGAATACAGTATGGAAAAGGGGGAAGAGGGTCACTTTACAGTGCAGAAACCTGACAAACACCTCAGCCAGGTGATCAAGGTCAACAGAAACAGTGATAGGTCATGTTGATAGTATGCATCCCTGTTATAATGTGATGGAAATGGAACTTTACCTCTATGGTCTTCCTCCCCAAAGCCCATAACTCCAGTCTACTCACGAGAAAAACACCAGAAAAATCCAAATAGAGGGACAGTCTATAAAATACCTGACCAGTATGCCTCAAAACCGTCAAGGTCATCAAAAACAAGGAAAATCTGAAACGGTCGCAGCCAACAGGAGTTAAGGAGACAGGATGACTAAATGTAATGTGGTATCCTGGACGGGATCCTGGAATACAAAAAGGACATTAAGTAAAAACTAAGGAAATTTGAATAAAGCATGCACTTTAGTTAATAACAATGTATCAACATGGGTTTTTAATTGTGACAAATGAACTATACTAACGTTGATAAGGGAAACTAGTCGTGGGGTATATGGGAACTTTTCTATAAATCTCCAACTATTCTAAAATAAAAGTTTATTTAACATTAAAGGAAGTGTTTGTGATGAATGCTGGCAACTGAAGATGTTGGATGAGGAATTGTTAACAGATACGAAGATGTCTGATAGCCTAGTCTTGTAATGTGAGACTTGTTTTTTCTATAAGTTAATTTCTTGGATGAAATACCTTATTTTTTAAATGGTGAAAACACTTTTATACAACTTCAGTCAGATTAACATTTCCGAAAAAATCCTGGTAGTCAAATAAATGTGAAAAAGATAGTTGGGCTCCACAGATGCAAAAAGTACTATGTAATTTCATTTATAAAAAGATCAAAACATGTAATAAAGGCAAAACTAATCTAGAATGCTAGAAATGAAAATGGCAGCTACCTTAGAGGGGTAGTGACTAGAAGGGCATTAGGGCTGTTTCAGGGGATAAAATATTCTTCTTGAGCTGGGTGGGCGTCACTCCACACTGTTCACTGTGCGAAAATCCACTGGACAGTAAACTTATGATCTGTGCATTTTTCTATATGTAATGTTTCAATAAAAAAATTTGTAAAAGAAAACATAATTGGACTTGAGAAGTTTGCAGATGTACTTTTTTTTGCAGTAGAGCACTAGATTTATTATTATTATCATTGTGCTTTAGGTGCAAGTTTACAGTGCAAATTAGTTTCTCATTCAAAAATTTATACATAAGTTGTTTTGTAACATTGTTACAATCCCCACAATGTGTCAGCATTCACCTCCTTTCCCTTAACCCATATCCATTCGTCCAATTTTCATGTCCCTTCCTGCCTTCTTTGCTTTTGAGCAAGTGTTTCCCATTTGGTCTTGTACACTTCATTGAACTAAGAAGCACATTACTCATGTGTGTTATTGTTTGTTTTATGGGCCTATATAATCTTTGTCTGAAAGGTGGACTTCGGGGGAGACTTAAGTTCTAAGTGAGCAGAGTGTCCAGGGGCCATAGTCTCAGGCTCCTCAATCTCTGTCAGACCAGTAAATCCCCCCAAAACAAATCCATTGCTATAGAGTCACTTCTGACTCATAGCGACCTCATAGGACAGTGTAGAACTGCCCATAAGGTTTCCAGGGAGTAGCTGGTAGATTCAAACTGCCAACCTTTTGGTTAGCAGTCATAGCTCTTAACCACTGCACCACCAGGGCTCCAGTAAGTCTGGTCTTTTTTTTACGAATTTGAATTTTGTTCTACATTTTTCTCCCACTCTGTCCAGGACCTTCTATAGTGATCCCTGTCAGAGCAATTGGTGGTGGTAGCCAGGCATCATCTAGTTCTTCTGTGCTTAGGCTGGTAGAGACTGTGGTTCACGTCATCCATTGGTCCTTTGGACTAATATTTGCCTTGTGTCTTTGGTTTTCTTCATTCTGCTTTGCTCCAGATGGGATGGGACCCATAGATGTATCCATGGCCAACTGAAAGCTTATAAGACCCCAGATGCTACTCACAAAAGTAAGATGTAGAACATTTTCTTTATGAACTATATTATGCCAATTGACCTAGATATCTCCTGAGACCATCATCCTCAGCCCTCAGCCCCAGTGACTTGGTCTCTCAAGGTGTTCAGATGTGTCTAAGAAGTTTCTATGGCTTTGCCTTGGTCAAGTTGTGCTGACTTCCCCTATATTGTGTGTTGTATTTTCCTTCACCAAAGTTAACACTTACCTACTATTTAGTTAGTGATTTCCCTCCCCACCCCTACTCTCCCTCCTAACCATCAAAGATTGTTTATTTCTGTGTATAAATAAACTTTTTCTTGGGTTTTTATAATAGTGGTTTCATATAGTATTTGTCCTTTCCTGATTGACTTATTTCACTCAGCATAATGCCCTCCAGATTCATCCATGTTGTGAGATGCGTCACAGATTAATCATTATTCTTTATCGTTGCATAGTATTCCATTGCGTGTATGTACCGTAGTTTGTTTATCCATTCATCTGTTGATGGGCACTTAGGTTGTTTCTATCTTTTAGCTATTGTGAATAATGCTGCAATGAACATGGGTGTGCATACGTCTATTCGTGTGACGGCTGTTATTTCTCTAGGATATTTTCCTAGGAGTGGGATTGCTGGATCATATGGTATTTCTATTTCTAGCTTTCTAAGGAAATGCCATATCATTTTCCAAATTGGTTGTACCATTTTACATTCCCACCAGCAGTGCATAAGAGTTCCAAGTTCCTTGCAGCCTCTCCATGTTATTTTCTGTTTTTTTGATTCTTACCAGTAATGCCAGGGTGAGATGGTATCTCATTGTGGTTTTGATTTGCATTTCTCTAATGACTAGTGATCCCAAACATCTCCTCATGTGTCTGTTAGCTGCTCAAATGTCTTCTTTGGTGAAATGTCTGCTCATTTCTTTTGCCCATTTTTTTAATTGGATTGTTTGTCTTTTTATTGTAGAGGTGTTGGATTTTCCTGTAGATCTTAGAGATTAGATCTTCATCAGATTCATAATAGCCAGAATTTTTTCCCCAGTCTGTAGTTTCTCTTTTTACTCTTTTGGTGAAGTCTTTGATGAGCCTAAGTGTTTAATTATTAGAAGATCCTAGTTATCTAGCTTTTCTTCTGGAGTTTGTGTGTTGTTAGTTATGGTTTGTATCCTGTTCATGCGCTGTATTAGGGCCTCTAGTGTTGATCCTATTTTTTCTTCTATGAACTTTATAGTTTTTGTTTTTATATTTAGGTCCTTGATCCATTTTGAATTAGTTTTTGTGTATGGTGTGAAGTATGGGCCCTGTTTTATTTTTTTTGCAGGTGGACATCCAGTTTTCCCAGCACCGTTTGTTAAAAAGACTGTCTTTTCCCCCATTTGATGGACTTTGGGCCCTTATCGAAGATCAGGTGACCATAGGTGGATGGATTTGCATCTGGGTTCTCAATTCTGTTCCGTTGGTCAATGTAGCTGTCATTGTACCAGTACCAGGCTGTTTTGACTACTGTAGCTTTATAGTAGATTCTGAGGTCAGGTAGTATGAGTCCTCCTACATTCTTCTTCAGTAGTGGTTTACTTATCCAGGGCCTCTTCCCCTTGCATATAAAGTCAGTGACTACTTCTTCCTTCTCTTTAAAGACTGTTGTTGGTATTTGGATCGAGATTGCACTATATTTGTAGACTGTTTTGGGTAAAATTGTCATTTTCACAATGGATTATGTTGATTGATTTTCTAATGTTGAACCATCCTTGCATACCTCGTATGAATCCACTTGGTTGTGGTACATTATTTTTTTGATATGATGCTGAATTCTATCATCTAGAATTTTGTTGAGAATTTTTGCACCTATATACATGAGAGATATTGGTCTGTAATTTCTTTTTTGGTGATGTCTTTGCCTGGCTTTGGTATCAGGGTTATGCTGCCTTCATAGAATGAATTTGGGAGTGTTCCTTCCTTTTCTATGCTCTGAAATAGTTTGGGTAGTACAGGATGTGAGCTCTTCTCTGAATATTTGGTAGAATTCTCCAGTGAAGCTGTCCGAGCCTAGGGTTATTTTAGGGGGTGCAGTTATTTTAAATTACCTCTTCGATCTCTTCTCTTGTTATGGCTGTTCAGATTTTCTATTTCAGCTTGTGTTAGTTTAGGTAGGAAGTGTGTTTCTAGAAATTTGTCCATTTCCTCTAGATTCTCAATTAGTTGGAGTATAAGTTTTCATAGTATTCTGTTATGATCCTTTTTGTTTCAGTTGGGTCTGTTGTAATGCTCCCTATCTCATTTCTTATTTGGGTTATTTGTTTCATCTTCTATTTTTTTTTTTTTTAATCAGTTTAACCAATGGTTTGTCAATTTTGTTGATCTTTTCAAAGAGCCTACTTTTTATCTTGTTGATTCTTTCTATTGTTTTTCTGTTCTTTATTTCATTTATTTCTGCTCTAATCTTTATTACTTCCTTTCTTCTGATGCCTGTAGGCTTCTTTTGCTGTTCTCTTTCTATTTGTTTGAGTTGTAGGACTAACATTTTGATTTTGCTCTGTTCTTCTTTTTTGATGTGTGCATTTATTGCTATAAGTTGACCTCTGAGCTCTGCCTTTGCTGTGTCCCAAAGATTTTGGTATGATGTGTTTTCATTCTTATTTGATCCTAAGAATTTTTTGATTTCTTCTTTTATCCAGTTGTTTTTATGCAGGGTGTTATTCAGTTTCCATGTATTTGATTTTTTTTCCCTTGCTGTTCCTGTTTTTGTCTACTGTTATGGCATTGTGATTAGAGAAAATGCTTTGTATTATTACAATACTTTGGATTTTATTGAAACTTGCTTTGTGGCCTAAAATGTGGTGTATTCTAGAGAATGTTCCATGCACATTGGAAAAGAATATATACTTTGCTGCTGCTGGGTGGAGTGTTCTATATATGTCTATGAGGTCAAGTTGGTTGATTGTGGCCTTTAGATCTTTTATATCTTTGTTGAGTTTCTTTCTAGAAGTCCTTTACTGAGAGTGATGTGTTGAAGTCTCCTAGTATTATTGTGGAACTGTCAAATTCTCTTCTCAGTGCTGTTAGGGTTTGTTTTATGTATTTTGGAGCCCTGTCTTTGGGTGCATAGATATTTATTGAAGTTATGTCTTCTTGGTGGTTGTTCCTTTAATCACTATATAATGTCTTTCCTTGTCTTTTATTGTTGATTTTGCCTAAATGTCTATTTTATCTGAGATTAGTATCGCCACTCCTGCTTTTTTTTTTTTTTTTTTGGTTACTATTTGCTTGATATATTTTTTTCTATCCTTTAATTTTGAATATATTTATGTCTTTGTGTCTAAAGTGTGTCTCTTATAGACAGTATATTGATGGGTCTTTTTTTTTTTCATCCATTCTGCCACTCTCTGTCTCTTTACAGGTGCATTTAAGCTATTTACATTCAGTGTGATTATCAATAGGTATGAGTTTATTGCTGTCATAGTGTTGTGCTTTTTTTTTTTAAATTGTGGTGCTGACATTTTCATTGTTCCTCTTACTTTCCTGTGCTGAGTTTCTTTTGTTTGTGAATTTTCTTTTCTTTTGTTATTACAAAATTTGTGTTTACTGAGTCTTTATGTTTTTCTTCTTTATTTTGATGAGTAGTTTTGTTACCTTTCTTTGTGGTTACCTTGAAATTTACTCTTATTTTCCTAAGTTGAACCAGTCTTTTATTACTTGATATCACCTTGACTTCTTCTGCTTTTGAAAGTTCTATATCTACACCGTTTGTTCCCTCTTTTATTGTTTTGATGTTGTTGTTATTTACCAATTGACATCTCTTTTTCCCTGTTTTAAGTCTTTTAGCTTTGTTTTATTATTGAGAGTTCTTTACCTAGGTTGATATCTGGCTGATGTTCTTCTGTGTCCTAGATTCAGATTGTTGCCTGATGTTGGTTCTCTAACCGAGTTGCAATCGATTCAATGGCACACAACAACAACAACGTCCCTTAGGAAAGAATCTGGCACATGGTAGGTGCTTAATAAATATTTGTTGAATGAATGAATAAGTGAATGAGCATTGCTGAAGTAGACTGAATAGAAAGTTCGTGAATTGGATGAGGTCAAAGAAGTCCGTTGACATTTTTAGAAAACTGAGTGGTTGACTTCGATTTGTGTATAGGAGTGTATGTCTCATTCTTTCCCTATGGAAAACAAATCAGGAGGTATATTCAGGAGATTTCTGTTGTCTGGGATGTGATCATATTCAGAAAATATATTTCATTACTTGCTGCTTTATAGAAAATGAATTTCTATAATGTATAAATCTGTATATTATATTCTAGTCAATAACAATCTATTTTGAGGATTTCACCAGACTATCATTTAAAAATGTTTGATAGGGTATATAACATTACCTATGATGTAGTCTAGCTAAATGTTTAAGTTGAAAACATCAAGCCTTTAGTTCTTTCAGTTTACAGGAAATACAACAAATGATGAGCAAGCTAAATGATACTGTGAGGAAATAACCAGCCAAATCTAGAAAATGGGATATTTTATAGAAAAATTGGTCCAGTCTATTCAACAAGTCAGTGAGGTTTAAAAAAAAAGTTGGGACTCTGCTAGATTAGAAGAGGCTTCAGAGGCCAAAACCACCAGATATAATGAGGGAAGCGACTGGATTCTTGTTTGGACCGAGCAATTGCAAAAACACTTTTGGGGACAATTGAGGTTATTAGAATATGTACTGGGTATGAGAAAAGATGAAAATTTATTGATGTGGAAGGGTATAGATCATTAAGTGAATAAACCAGGATATAAACCAACATGAGCAGTATAATCTAAGTTTATTAAAATTTCATCTGTATTTATAAATGTATAAAAAAAGATCTGAAAGGATATACAACAATCTCTTAGCAATGGTAATCTCTGATTTGTGGGAAGATGATATTTTTATTTTTTCTTATCTGTATTTTCTAACTTCTATACAGCATAGTGGTTAAGAGCTCAGCTGTTAACCAAAAGGTCAGCAGTTTGAATCCACTAGCCACTCCTTGGAAACCCTCTGGGGCAGTTCTACTCTGTCCTATCTGGTCAGTATGAGTTGGAATTAACTTGAGAGCAATGGGCTTGGTTTTTGGGTTTTTTTTTTTTTTTAAATAATGCATATATACATCTTTGCAATATTAAAAATTTTTTGTTTTAAAAATTAAAACAAAAAGAAACTGAAAATGAAGTTTAGAAAGAATACCTTTATTCTAAACACTTCAAGAGAATGAAATAACTTCCCAAGAGAAGTGTCCTTGTTAGGAGTTTGTAATCTTTGCTACACAAAGTTGCTTTCCCCACAGCTGCTTTCTCTCTCCTAATTGACCCAAAATGCTAACCTTAACTAAGGCTTTTCTCTGATATGTAAACACTGCACCAAGAAGACAAAATCCTCACTTAAAAAATAACAACCAATCCGTAGTGACACCTTCACAGGTCTGTACATTTTATTTGGACTTGAACTTAAATACCCACAGGCTGAGTAAATGTATGTCTGTAAAAATCACACCATTTCTGATGAACCTGATATAGTGTTATTAGCTGCCATTGAGTCGACCCCACGCACGACGGAACAAAATGTTGCCCAGTCCTGTGCTGTCCCCACGATCAGTTGGGCATCAGACGGTTGTGATCTATAGGGTTTTCATTGGCTCATTTTTGGAAGTAGATCACTTGGCCTTTCTTTCTAGTCCCTCTTTGCCTGGAATCTCTGCTGAAACCTGTTAAGCATCATAGCAATATGCAAAGCACATGAAGTTCATTGGCTGGGAATCAAATCCAGGCCTCTTGCTTGGAAGGCAAGAATTCCAGCACTGAACTACCAATGACCTTGAACTTGATGTAACCAACCAGTGACAAGTTGCTGTGGACTTATGGCCACCCTCGTGTGTGTCAGAGTAGAAGTGTGCTCCATATGGTTTTCAAAAGATTCGATTTTTCAGAAGTAGATGGCCAGGGCTTTCTTCTGAGGCACCTCTGGGTAGACTCAAACTGCCAACCTTTCAGTTAGCAACCAAGCACAGTAACTGTTTGTACCACCCAGGGACTCTGAACTAGATATAAACCAAAAACCACACCCACTGCCATCAAGTCGATTCTGACTCATAGTGACCCTGTAGGACAGAGTAGAAACGCCCCATAGGGTTCCCAAGGCTGTAAATCTTTAGGGAAGCAGACTGCCACGTCTTTCTCCTGTGGAGTGGCTTGTGGGTTTGAACTGCTGACCTTTTGGTTAACAGTCTAATGCTTAGCCCCCTGCACCACCAGGGCTCCTTACTCATAGTGGCCGTATCAGACAGAGTAGAACTTCCCCATAGGGTTTCCAAGGCTGTAATCTTTACGGAAACAGATCGCCACATCTTTCTTCCATGAAGCAGTTGGTGAATTAGGAATACAGAAGGGTTAAAAACAAAACAAAACAGAACATTTATTACTGGAAAAAAAAAAAAAACTGTCTCTTGAACAATGAATGTTGCTGTCACAAACAGTTTTTACTATTTTAGGTAAGACACAGAAATAAGGATTCATTATCAAAATACCTATGTTCTCTTTCTAGATTGGTCAAACATTCCCGTGGAAAATTACATTCTGCTTAACGTTTAAATCTGGCTCCCTCTACTGGAGAATGTGATACTTTTCCTCCTCTCCTTTTAACTGGAGATCCAAGAACATACAAGACAGAGTTCACAGCTCAGGATTTTCTATTCTTCATTCATATGTGGACATTGCATCTTTGATCAACTTGTGGTTTGAAATTGGGAAAGAGTAAATCTCACTATTTATAAATTAACCCCCAACCCCCTTCAAACTGAGCTAATGTTTAATGCAGCACCCAAGGCTCTGACATGAAATCTTCAACTCATTGGGACATAGGCCTCTGTCTGTGTACAGGCTCTCAGAGCTGGAAGGAACCCCAGAAATCTCTAACCCAACTCTTCATTTTCCTGGTGGAAAAGCACAGGCCAAGAGAAAGGAAGCAATTTCCCTAAATCATACAACTAGAACATCAATCTGAATATATTACAAAATTATGTACGATGTACTTCTCTAACATTTTATAGCAATTAGTATATCAAATCAAATTAATAAATATTTCTTGATGTCCTTTATGTGTCAGACATGAAGAGATATACAAAAACGCATAAGACATGATATTTGCTCCTCAAAGCGCTTACTTAATTAAACTGTATGAATGAGGATTCCAGGTTAGATACAGCTACCAGGTCTACAAATCCAAATGGCCCTTAAATGACATTTTTCACTTTAATAAGCATTAATTCTTAACAGGTGTGACTTATAATTTCTTTGCACAGGTAGTTGATCTCCTTGATAAGGTTTTGGCTCCTATAGCTATAGCTGGCTTTGGGGTTTGACTGACTTTCTGACCTAGAAGCTGGTGACTTCAGTGAGGAGGGGAGGGTAATATGGATGTTGGGTGGAGTTCCAAAATTTAGTTTTTGTTGTTAAGGTAGAAAATGACTTTGGATTATGCTGGCGAATGGTCTAAAGCTGCTTTTGAATGACAATGTCAAAATCTCCGTGAACTCATCGCTGTTTGAAAAGCATCTCCAAGTATCTGGCTCTATTTAGTGGCCCAGCAGCTTCAGATTTAAGCCCATCTTGCAATGCTGTGAAGGCCATGCCAAGTCTTTTATCATCAGTTCAGCATATTACTCTTACCTGCCCACTCTACCTTCCATACCAGGTGCAGTAACACAGTTCCTCCACACCTGCCATGCATATATAGACCCTCACTTAAGAGAGAACTAGTAAGCAGAGAGAGAATGGAGCCCTAAAGCCATTCTGACTTTAATTATTTGGACTACTACTATATTGGTCACTTAAGGATCCCTGGTGGCACAGTAGTTAAGCACTTGGCTGCTAACCAAAAGGTCAGTGGTTGGAACCCTCACCTGCTCCATGGGAGAAAGATGTGGCAATCTGCTTCAGTAAAGATTGTTGTGGTTGTTGTTGTTGAGTGCTGTTGCGTTGGCTCTGACTCATAGCTACCCTTTGTACGACAGAACGAAACGCTGTCCTGTCCTGCACCATCCTTACAATCGTTATTATGCTTGAGCCCATCGTTGCAGCCACTGTGTCAATCCATCTTGTTGAGGGTCTTCCTCTTTTTCACTGACCTTCTGCTTTACCAAGCATGATGTCCTTCTCCAGGGACTGATCCCTCCTAATAACATGTCCAAAGTACATCAGATGAAGTCTTACCATCCTTGTTTCTAAGGAGCATTCTGGCTGTATTTCTTCTAAGACAGATTTGTTCTTCTGGCAGTCCACGGTATATTCGCTATTCTTCTTCACCAACACCATAATTCAAAGGCGTCAATTCTTCTTGGGTCTTCCTTATTCATTGTCCAGCTTTCACATGCATATGAAGCGATTGAAAATACCATGGCTTGGGTTAGGTTCACCTCAGTCCTCAAAGTGTCATCTTTCATTTTTAACACTTTCAAGAGGTCTTTTGCAGCAGATTTGCCCAATGCAATACGTCGTTTGATTTCTTGACAGCTGCTTCAATAGAAAACATAGGCTCTTCTATATCAAACTCATTGGTAGCTCTTGGTTTTAATATCAAAGTAAAGGTGCAACTACAGCAAAAGAACTCTGTATTCTTAATATTCATAATGTAACAGCAGGTGCTCAGTTCACTGATTCTCTGAAGACTGTATATGGTATAAAATGCCTTCCAGGGCTGATTATTTTTGAAGTTCTACATCATTTTGAGGTTCAACGGTAGCTCATTTTTATCAAGGTAGAAGTAAATGTGATTATTGCAAATGACTAGAGCTTTTCTAAGCATTTAGCTTTTAAAACTCAGGTGAGACTTAATCAACCGTTTCCAGTTTTATATCACCGACATCCCTTATTCTGCACAGCCCAGAAATCAAGCTGAGCTTGAATAAGATCTTGTTTTCCAGGCTGTTTCTGAAAGATAAAAAGAATTGGTTTGCATCTTCTACAAAGCCTGTACAACACGTGGAGTTTTAGATGTTTAATCATTTGTGTTACTGTATTGTGTCTATCCTATTACTGACAGACTGCACCGTATATGAGCTGTTTTCTCTTCGTGCCTGTGATCTCACCAAAGCAAATCTCTGTTTCACCATAAGCATCACGTCACTGTTAGAGATTTCCTGCCATGCCAGTAATTGCGGCAAATGCATTAATGAGTGGACAATGTATACTCCATAATCATTCTGCTATAAGTTAGCAATGATTAATGACCCAGTCCATCATCTCTTTCCACAGATGTAGTCGATTTGATTTCTGTGTAGTCCATCTGGCGAGGTCCACGTGTATAGTCGTCATTTATGTTGTGGAAAAAAGGTATTTGCAGTGAAGAAGTCATTGGTCTTGCAAAAGTCTGTCATGTGATCTCTTACGTCATTTCTATCACCAAGGCCATATTTTCCAACTACCGATCCTTCTTCGTTTCCAACTTTTATATTCCAACTGCCCAGTAATTATCAATGCATCCTGATAGCAGGTTTGATCACTTTTAGACTGCAGAAGTTGGTAAAACTCTTCAATTTCTTCATCTTTGGCCTTAGCAGTTGGTGGGTAAATTTGAATAGTCATCATATTAACTGGTCTTCCTTGTAGGCGAATGGATATTTTCCTATCACTGACAGCTTTGTACTTCAGGATAGATCTTGAAATGTTCTTTTTGACAGTGAATGCAATGCCATTCCTCTTTAAGTCGTCATTCCTGGCATAGTAGACCATAAGATTGTCTGATTCAAAATGGCCAGTACCAGTCCATTTCAGCTCACTAATGCCTAGGATATCGACTTTTATGTGTTCCATTTCATTTTTGATTATTTCCAATTTCCCTAGCTTCATACTTCGCACATTCCACGTTCTGACTATTAATGGACGCTTGCAGCTGTTTCTTCTTATTTTGAGTCATGCCACATCAGCAAATGAAGGTCCTGAAAGGTTGACTCCATCCATGTCATTAAGGTTGACTCTACTTTGAAGAGGCAGCTCTTCCCCAGTTGTCTTTTGAGTGCCTTTCAACCTGAGGGGCTCATCTTCCGGCACTATAGCAGATAATGTTCCGCTACTATTCATAAGGTTTTCACTGGCTAATTCTTTTCAGAAGTAGACCGCCAGGTCCTTCTCCCTAGTCTGTGTTTGTCTGGAAGCTCAGCTGAAACCTGTCCGCCATGGGTGACCCTGTGGTATTTGAATATTGGTGGCATAACTTCCAGCATCACAGCAACATGCAAGCCCCCACAGTATGACAAACTGACAGATGTGTGGGGGAAACCAGTTGCTGTTGAGTTGATTCTGAACCACAGCAACCCTAGAGGAGAGAGTAGAATTGCTCCATAGTGTTTCAAGGAGCAGCTGGTGGATTTAAACTGCCAACCTTTTTGGTTAGCAGCCGCATCACTTTAACCACTGGGCCATCAGAGCTCCACTGCACCACCAGGGCTCCACTCCACTAGGACATTCAACTGTGTAGATCATAACAAATTATAGATAATATTGAGGAGGATGGGAATTCTAGAACACTTAATTGTGCTCATGAGGAACCTGTACATAGATCAAGAAGCAGTTGCTCAAAAGAACAAGGGGATACTGCATGGTTCAAAGTCAGGAAAGGTGTGCATCAGGGTTGTATTCTTTCACCGTACTTATTCAATCTGTATGCTCAGCAAATAATCCGAGAAGCTGGACCATATGAAGAAGAAAGGGGCATCAAGATTGGAGGAAGTCTGATTAACAACCTGTGTTATGCAGATGACACAATCTTCCTTGCTGAAAGTGAAGAGGACTTGAAGCACTTACTGATGAAGATCAAAGACTACAGCCTTCAGTATGGAGTACACCTCAAAATAAAGAAAACAAAAATCCTCACAACTGGACCAATAAGCAATATCATTAAAAGATTGAAGTTGTCAAGGATTTCATTTTACTTGGATCCACAATCAACGCCCAAGGAAGCAGCAGTCAAGAAATCAAAGGATGTATTGCATTAGGCAAATCTGCTGCAAAAGATCTCTTTAAAATGTTAAAAAGCAAAGATGTCACTTTAAGGACTAAGGTGCATCTGACCCAAGCCATGGTGTTTTCAGTCGCCTCTATGCACGCGAAAGCTGGACAGTGAATAAGGAAGACCGAAGAAGAATTGATGTCTTTGAATTATGGAGTTGAATATCGAGTATACCATGGACTGCCAAAAGAACGAACCAATCTGTCTTGGAAGAAGTACAGCCAGAACGCACCTTAGAAGCAAGGATGGTGAGACATTGTCTCACATACTTCGGACATGTTATCAGGAAGGATCAGTCCCTGGAGAAAGACATCATGCTTGGTAAAGTAGAGGGTCAGTGAAAAAGAGGAAGACCCTCAACAAGATGGATTGACACAGTGGCTGCAACAATGGGCTCAAGCATAACAATAATTGTGAGGATGGCACAGGATAAGGCAGTGTTTCGTTCTTTTGTACATAGGGTCACTGTGAGTTGAAACAAACTTGACGGCACCTAACAACAACAACAACAACCCATTAAAATAAAGGGCTAATGAAAGACAGAAGAGAATATTAGAATAAAATATGTAAAATAATGGAGTACTCAAACTTAAAAATTGTTGGCTAATACGAGTTTTTGAAAGGCTGGTGAGTAGTGACTGAATTACCTGTGACATTTCTTGATTCGCTACCAAAAGACTAAACCAAACTCGTTGCCCTCAAGTTGACTTCTACTCATAGTGACCTATAGGACAGAGTAGAACTGCCCCATAGGGTTTCCAAGGAACAGCTGGTGGATTTGAACTGCCCACCTTTTGGTTTGCAGCCATAGCTCTTAACCACTGTGCCACCAGGGCTCCTGATATGCTACAGTCACACCGAAAATGATAAATATACCTGTAGACTTATCTCCCAATACTTTGAAATAGAAGGAATTCAAAAACAGAGACCACAAAGCTTTCTTGTGGGTTTTCTAAGAGACCACAGTATTCCAAGGTTTCCAAAGTATCTGCACATCCTGCTTAAAACTTATAACATCCTTCTGAATCCAACTGTTGTTGTTGTTGTATGCCATTGAGTAGATCACCATTCCTAGCAATCCTCTAGGATGGAATAGAACTGCCTCATAGGGTTTCCTAAGCTGTAATCTTTACAGGAACAGATTGCCAGGTCTTTTCTCCCTCTGAGCTGCTGGTGGGTTCAAACCACCAACCTTTGAGTTAGCAGCCAAGCACTCTAACCATTGTGCAACCAGGGCTCCTTTCTGAATCCAATAATGACTAAGAATTATCACCGTTGTATTTAGAGAAATTTATGATTTTATCCTCCATATAACCCTAAGTATTATTTCATTTTGAAAACGTATGTTGTCCCCCACCAGAAAGTCAGCTCCATGATTCTTTTATACAACAAATGCTTATAGGATTCCTGCAGTGTTCCAGGCACTGTTCCAGACACTTGGGATACTGTCTTAGCTTTCTAGGGCTACCAGAACAAAATATCACAAGGGGGTGTCTTTAAAGAACAGAAATTAATTATCTCACAGTTTTGGAGGCTACAAGTCCAAACAGGGTCTTGGCTGTGTTGATTCCTTCTGGGAGCCTCTCTCCTAATTTCCTAATTTGAATCCACCCAGCTGTACCATGGAAGAAAGGCATGGCAATTTGCTTCCATAAAGATTACAGCCAAGAAAACCCTATGGAACTCAGTTCTACTCTTTAACACATGAGGTCTCCATCAGTGTGAATCAACTCCATGGCAACAGATTTTTTTGGTCTACTCCAGTATGACCTCATTAATGTAACAAAAGAAAACCGTTATTTCCGAACAAGATTACATTCACAGGTACGTATATTTTGAGGGGGATACTATTCAATTCATAACAGATACCTCAGGGAGGAAAACATGAAATTATCTCTCCTCATGAAATTTACATTCTGTCAGGGGGAAAGAGATAATAATCAATAAACTTAATAAACAAATTACAGTGTGTGTTTTAAAGGTGATGAGTACTGTGGAGAAAACAACGCGATAGCTATGGCTTTATGAGTTTTATCACGCTGACTCCCTGGTGCCCAGGACAGTGCTTGGCACGTGGGGCACACTGACTATTGGTTCAATGAGTAGACGTAGTTTCAACTGTATGTTTGGCTTCTAATGGTTTGCACTTTTGGACTGGTTTTCTTTTCTTTCTTTTTTTAAAGCCATCTCAGCTACTGACAGAATTTAACATTGGTCCCCCTTTCTTTTTCTGTTTTGCTCTCTAAGGGTTAACTCTCTAGTACAGTGGTTAAGTGCAAAATCTCTAGAGCCAGACGGCATTCATTCAAGTCTCAGTTTTCCCCCTTATTATTTCCGAAAACTTTAATTATTTTTACCTTGATTTGTAACGATTTTTACTCGTATTCATTTCATTCATCTAGAACTTGAGGCTTCGTGTTTGGAAGCCCTCCCCTGCTGCAGACAATTTCTATGTAGTTTGTTAGCTTCATCCTGATTACTCCCTCGAGCTCTTACACTCAGTCAGAATTTATTATGTGTCAGTCTTTGAAAGAAACTATACTGAGTCCTAAGGGTATTATTTAATGAGGTGCTCATCTTCGGGGGATGTTAATGATCCTTTTCAGCCGTCAACAGGAAATGTGATATGTTAGATCCTATGCAAGCTGTGAACTTCTTATGAGCCGGGACCATCTCATGCACGTCTAACATCCTCAGCCTTTCACAGCGACTGGCACATATATTGCTGCTGTTAGTTGCTGCTAAGTTGGCTCCGACTCGTGATGACCTTATGTATGACAACAAAATGTTGCCTGGCCCTATGCCATTTTCATGATCATTGGTTGTGGCTATTGTGTAGTGCCATCCAATCTAGGAGCTCATTTTCTAGCACTATATTGGACAATATTCTGTTATGATCTAAACGGTTTTCATTGGCTAAATTTTGGAAGTAGATTGCCAGGCCTTTCTTCACAGTCTGTCTTAGTCTGGAAGCTCTGCTGAAACCTGTCCATCATGGATGACCCTGCCAGTATTTGAAATACAGGTGGCGTTGCTTCCAGCATCATAACAACACGCAAGCCACCACGGCATGACAAACGGATGACTGGTGGGCATTGACATGTAGCAAATGTTTGATGAATAAATAAAAAGTTACTGTCCAGTAACACCAATCAGTTGTATTCCCCAAAGTCACACACTTGTAACTGGTTGGACGTTCTGTTGGGATATCATCAAGTTATTTGAGGTTGTCCTACCTTGATATGGGCTTCCTTTCTGACCAAAGACGCCTCCATGCCTGGATGGTGGACCAGGTGGCCTGCAGCTTGGCAGTGGCCCAGGAGCATGCTCTTTGCTTTAGATATCAGCCAGCCTGAGACCAGGCTCTGAGAGTAACTCCCTCTTCTTCTTTAGATGTACAATTGCAGCCTCCCTTGTGAGCTGGGTTTCCATTTCTGTGTTTTGGTTACATTTCCTTATTTCTTCTTTTTTTTGGTGCTGTTTCAAAAGTAAAACAACAGGAGGGTTTGTTAAGACGTCTCAGTTAAAGTGTAATTTATTAGCTATGATATAATGATATCAGGAAATATCAAGCTGTCTGCCTGTTTATTTTCCTTGTTATGGATGGAAAGAGTGAGTACAGAGATGTCTCGGTTGCTGTGGATACCAAGTCTTTGAGATAATGGAATCCTTTGAACATAATCCAGTTCAGTTAGATTGACTCAAATATTACATCTACCCAACATACATCTTTTAAATACAAAAATTATATCTTTCTCCCAACATTAGGATGTGTGATATTTTAATTTTTCTCTCCAATTTTGTCCTGTGGTTTTTCTTTTTCCTATAGCTCCTCTCTTATGCCAGAAAAGATGACAGGGAGAAATAAATTACATCTCTGGCTTTCCATCTATCTAAGCAGGAAAACTGGCTTAGTTGGTTCCACACAGCGACAGTAAATATAAGTATCATAGCACGATTGACTCAGGTGGATATTTAGATTTTTTTAGCCCAGTCTTCAAAAACCATGATGATTTATAAAAAGGCTGTGACTGTCTCGTCAACATTCCATTGGTTCATTGAGGCAGATTCCGCTAAAATAGAATCTCTCTAGGATGTACAATTTGGAACATAGCATCAAGTGAATTGATTATTGCAAAGGAAAATCACCAAAGCTTCAACACGAAACTCAAATAAAAAGTGGCCACTCACAGTTCAGGATTTGAGAAAAGTCTATTCTGTGTGTGAAAGTAGTTAAATATCTTATTCAGAAGATATACTTTCTCCCCCCTTTTACAAAAGCCACATGGTACTCTTGGAAATTTTAAAATTGCATATTAGCAAAAACATTTTAATTAAATAGCGCCACAATTCCATTACCCAGTGACAACTACGGTGAATATCTTTCAAATACACACTTTTAAAAGTTTTAAATGCTAGATATTGTGTATTTTTCAGAAGGAATCATTTTAGTGGACTTACATGAACTCAGTAATCTTTTTGAACTTCTGCTTTGGTTCCTCATTCTCAACTGTAACTTGTATTCTTCTTTGGAGAGAGTTGGGCTTATTATATAAATTTTAAATTCTGTGTACTAAACATTTTTCTGGACTGTTTTTCTGGGTGTCATTTTGGAGATGAAAGGGCCAGCTTATGAGTCAGGAGGTCTGGATTTTAGTCCCAACTCCGCCCCTGGTTGTATGGCCTCCGATGAGTCATTTAACCTCTCAGGTCTTAATTTCCTCATCCATAAATTAGAGGTCAGGCTATATAATTTTCCAGAACGCTTGACATCCTAAAATACATTACTCTGAAATTTATCCACATCTCCAACTGATATCCAGGGTATGGGTTAGAAACTGTTTTAGTCTAACTGAGTTCAAAATCAAATGGAAAAGAGAAAGTTTTAGAAGTACAATCCTGCCAGCAGCTTTATTTCCACCGTGCGTTGCATTTAAAATAATTTTAAATTTGCAGTGGAAAATAGGAATTAGATCATTAGGTGGATTGCTTTAAAACTTTTATTGTTCATGATAACTTCTCCAGATGGAAAGAAATTATGTCAAAAATAATACTGGCAAACACTAACATTTGCTGTTTCCTTATGCCAGATTGGAGACCTGGTGGCACAGTGGTTAAGAACAGTTTGAATCCACCGGCCACTCCTTGGAAGCCCTATGGGGCAGTTCTACTCTGTCCTATAGGGTCCTTATGAGGTGTAATCAACTTGACAGCAATGGGTCAACGGGTTTATGCCAGACACTTTGCTAAGGGCTCTATATGGGCCATCTCCTTAATCCTCACAGGAACACTATGAGGCAGGTATTATTATGTCCACTTCACAGATAAGGAAACTGAGGACTAAAAGGATTATGTTTTTCCATGGTGGGACAACTAGTAAGTGGCAGAGCCAGGATTTGAATCCATATTGTCTGCCTCTAGGGCATATAAATACTGTAATATATAGACTTTTTTTTTCCTTTTTATATCTTATATGTTTTTTATATGTCTCTATAAAGCAAAAGTAAGAAATGATGAAGTAAAAGAGCTGAACAGAAGACTTCAAAGGGCAGTTCGAGAAGACAAAGTGAAGTATTATAATGAAGTGTACAAAGACCTGAAGTTACAAAACCAAAAGGGAAGAACATGCTTAGAATTTCTCAAGCTGAAAGAACTGAAGAGAAAATTCAAGCTATGAGTTGCAATACTGAAGGATTCTACAGGGAAAATATTGAAAAACACAGGAAGCATCAAAAGAAGATGGAAGGAATACACAGAGTCACTGGACCAAAAAGAGTAGGTTGATGTTCACACTTCAGGAAGTAGCATATGATCAAGAACCAATGGTACTGAAAGAAGAAGTCCAAGCTGCAGTGAAGGCACTGGCGAAAAACAGGGCTCCAGGAATCGATGGAATACCAAGTGAGCTATTTCAACAAACAGATGCAGCGCTGGAGGTGCTAACTCATTTATGCCAAGAAATCTGGAGGACAGCTGCCTAGCCAAACTACTGGAAGAGATCCATACTTGTGCCCATTCCAAAGAAAGGTGATCCAACAGAATGTGGAAATTATGGAACAATATCATTAATATCAAATACAAGTAAAATTATGCTGAAAATTATTCAAAAGCATTTGCGGCAGTAAATCGACAGGGAACTGCCAGAAATTCAAGCCAGATTCAGAAAAGGACATGGAATGAGGGATATCATTGCTGATGTCAGATGGATCATGGCTGAAAACAGAGACTACCAGAAAGATGTTTACCTGTATTTTATTGACTACGCAAAGGCATTCGACTGTGTAGGTCGTAACAAACTATGACTAACATTGTGAAGAATGGGAATTCCCGAACATTTGATTGTGCTCACGCAGAAACTGTACACAGACCAAGAAGCAGTTGTTCGAACAGAACAAGAGGCTACTTCATGGTTGAAGGTCAGGAAAGGTGTGTGTCAGGGTTGTATCCTTTCACTATTCTTATTTAATCTGTGTTCTGAGCAAATAATCTGAGAAACTAGACTATATGAAGTAGAATGTGGCATCAAGATTGGAGAAAGACTCATTAACAAACTGCGATACGCAGATGACAAAACTTTGCTTTTAAAAGCACTTGAAGTACTTGCTGACGAAGATCAAAGACTACAGCCTTCAGTATGGATTGCACCTCAAAACAAAGAAAACAAAAAATCCTCACAATGGGACCAATAAGCACATCACCATAAACGGAGAAAATGCTGAAGTTGTCAAGGATTTCATTTTACTTGGATCTACAATCAGTGCCCATGGAAGCAGCAGTCAAGAAATCAAATGGCGTACTGTATTAGGCAAATCTGCTGCAAAAGATCTCTTTAAAGTGTTAAAAAGGAAAGGTGTCACTTTGAGGACTAAGGTATGCCTGACCCAAGCCATGGTATTTTCCATCACCTCATATGCATGTGAAAGCTGGACAGTGAATAAGGAAGACCAAAGAAGAATTGATGCCTGTGTTTTGTGGTGTTGGCCAAGAATATTGAATATACCTTGGACTGCCAAAAGAACGAACAAATCTGTCTTGGAAGAAGTACATCTGGAATGCTCCTTGGAAGCAAGGATGGCAAGACTTCGTCTCAGGTACTTTGGACATGTTATTAGGAGGGACCAGTCCCTGGAGAGGGACATCACGCTTGGTAAAGTAGAGGGTCAGTGAAAAAGAGGAAGGTCCTCAATGAGATGGACTAACACAGTGGCTGTGGCAACGGACTCAGGCATAACAATGATTGTGAGGATGGCACAGGACCAGGCAGTGTTTCGTTCTATAGTACATAGAGTTGCTATGATCAGAACAGACTCGATGGCAGCTAACAACAATAAACCACCAGTTACCATCAAGTTGATTCTGACTTCTGGTGTCCTCATAGTTGTCAGAGTACAACTGTGGTCCATAGAGTTTTCCATGGCTGATATTTCAGAAGTACATTGCCAGACCTTTCTTCTGAGAAGTCTCTGGGTGGACTTGAATCATCAACTTTTTGGTTAGCAGCCTAGCGTGTTAACCATTTGCACCACCCAGAGACTCCATGTATCTCTATATAAACTCAGTATCTCCTCTGCGTCCCCAGCACAGCCCTTCTCCATGTGCCTTATCTCAGAGAATGGCACCACATTCATCAGTTACACAAAAAGAAACCTGGGAATTACACTTGACACTTCCCTTTCTTTCACTGCCCACCCCCAACCATCCACACCCATGCAACCCAACACCAAGTCCTGCCAATTTTACTTATTAAGTAGCTCTCACAATGAATGTATCAGTGAGGAGCCCAGAGCAAACCTGGCACACTCACGGCATTTAGGCTAAGAATCTTCAACGAAGGGACCACTTATAGAGATGTGGGAAAGCTTAAGATAACAAATAAGAGATGGTAAAGCACCGAAGTGGAATACTGTTAGCATTCCTTGGCCCGAGGTGCAAGGGAAGAAAATGGCGTTCCAGGAACCAGATGAGAATGGCGGCTCTGTGGGTGCTCACAGGAACTGCTCACCAGGAACCGTAGGCAGGGAAATGCATTCATTCTGCGTTTATTAACTGCAATCTATTCTAAAAAATAGAACTGTCTCTCATCAACTATTTGATTATCCTGAAATAGAGTTTATACAGGAGAGGTGTGATAAATGCTTGATTCTTTCCCTTTACTAGCTTCAAAATAATCAGTTGTTATCTTAGCAACCTCCAAAGGTGACTAGTTTTTTTTTCTGTATCATGAACCCGCGGATTTTTAACACACTTGATGTAGTGGAAACTACTGCAGTTTTTAGTCATTTTTGTTGCTTGTATTGTCCCAGTTTTGGCAAGGAAAAGCCCCTTCAGGTGGGCTCCCGTGGCATTTTCTTACGACCCTGTTGGCTTCTGACAACTTTCCTGCTCTTTGGTATGACAAGGTGCATGGGTTCATCTCGTACGTTTCCTGTCCCAGATCTGAGACAAAGAGCTCTGGTTAGTTTTAGTGGGAGATGACAATTAGAAAGCACAATATGGACATCTCCTGACTTTTGATGGCATTTCATCTTGATTCTTTTGGAAGTGGTAATTACCTCTTCACGTGGCGTCTAGGGGGAGAGTGATGGTGGAGGTGGGATTTGTGTGAGTCCTCACTGTGGATTTCTCCCCACTGAGGGCCTGGCTTGCTGTCATCACTCCTGTTTTTCCCACTGTATCAGTGGGCTAGGTCAGGAAAACAGAAACTTCTCTAAATATTCCAGATATGAAAAGTCTTTCCTCCATAAAGTTTTAAAAAGCAAAGATGTCACTTCGATGACTACAAGGCACCTGAACCAAGCTATTGTCTTTTCAATTACCTCATATGCATGTGGAAGCTGCACAATGAAAAAAGAAGACAAGAAGAATTGATGCATTCAAATTGTGGCATTGGAGAAGAATATTGAATACCGTGGACCGCCAGAAGAAAAAACAAATCTGTCTTAAAAGAATTACAACCAGAATGCTCCTTAGAAGTGAGGATGGTGAAACTTCAGCTTACTTAGTTCGGACATGTCACCAGGAAAGACCAATTGCTAGAAAGGGACATTCCATTTGGGAAAGCGGAGGATCAGTGAAAAGAAGAGAAATCCTCCGTGAGATGTTTGCCACAATAGCCACAACAATGGGCTCAAACATATGATCATGAAGATGGCACAGGACTGGGGGACATTTTGTTTTCTTATATGTAAGTCTCCATGAGTCAGAGCTGACTCAAAGGCAACTAACAACAACAACTGTTCACACAGTCTTTGGAAGGGCTAGGGGGTGGTGGTGAAGGGCAAAGAAGCCAACACCTGTGTGCTCAGCTGGCAGGACTGGAGCAGGTGGCTCTCAAACACCTCTGCTTGTTCCCACCAACCACAGTAGCAGTGTGGGTGATTCTTAGTTAACTTCAGATTTACATATGTCTGCCTGCAACTGCATTTGGAGACTAATATCCTCTCCTCTCTTTTGCCTTCTGAATCTCACGTAAGTATTTCTCACCAGCTGGCTTGACCTCAAAACCATATGAGAAAGGGATTCTGGGAAATGTAGTTCCTGGCTTCTCTGTGATGCAGAGGAGACCTCAGTAAACATGGGGGAAAGCTGAGTTGACAACTATCAATTAAGAACACCTGGAGTGCCCTGACCCCCAATTCCCTGACCCATTCCCTCATCCCATCTCCCCTTTGATCTGTGTCCCCTAAAATGGTATGTCCAAGTCTTAACAGCCCCTCCCCACAAAACTTGTGAATGTGACCTTATTTGGAAATAGGGTCTTTGCAGCTGAAATTAGTTAAATTTACAAGTGGTCATACTGAAGTAGGGTGGGCCCAAATCCAATACACCTGGTGGGCTTATAAGAAGAGGAGAAGAGACACATGTGAAGACAGAGGCAGAGATTAGAGTTATGCTGCCACAAACTGAGAAATGCTTGGGATCACCAAAAGCTAGAAGGGGCAAGGAAGGATTCTTCCCTAAAGCCTTCAGTGAGAGCATTGCCCTGCTGCCACTTTGGTTTCCTCACACAGACCTCTGCTCCTATGGTCTTAGTCTGGGTTCTCCAGCAGATAGAGTGGTTCAATTGGTAATCCTAATCTTGGGGTTATCTAAGGCTCCAGACATGAGTGAACAAATCTTCAGATGATTCCAACCTCCAGCCTTGAGTCATCCCCCCTACCCTGAGTCTTCTAGTCTAACCAGCTAAGACCCAAGATATTGTGAACCAGGACTAGCCATCTTTGCTCTGTCCTATCTGAATTCCCGACCTATAGAATCTCAGCATTAAAAACGTGATCGTTTTAAGCCACGCAGTTTTGGGATAATTTGTCACACAGCATTAGTAACTGAAGCACATATGCACAGAAAATGTTTTGAAATATATACTCCAAAATATTAAGGATGTGAGGTGGAGAAGACGTGTTTGTGTGTTTAGAGGGAAGATATTCTTTTAAAATAACATGAAATAATAGAAGCTTTGCACATTTGAATGAACAAAGGGTGCTCTAGAGGATTCAACGTGGAAAGGGAACAGAGTTGGAGCTGGGGGTAGGAGGGATCCATGAAGCCTTGGAGCAGAACTGTAGAGAAGAAATCTCACCCTTCCCTTCCTTTCTCACTACCATCTTTGATATTCCAGTTTGTGTCAATCAAATGTCACCCCCAGAGAATCGAAGGGAAGAAATGAGCTGGAGAGGAGGAGCCTTCTATGTGGGGCTGCCCATGAGGTGACCCTCTTTATTGTAGTCAATTTCTGCAATAGCTACTGCAACCACAAACCAAAAATCTTTACATGTGGCTGTTGGAAAGCTATGTCCAGATTTAATGAGTAAGACATGGACCCTGCCTTGTAAAAATTCACAATGTAAGAACGTGACCTAGCTACTACTTCACTGGCTTTGGTTTTCAGAGTTCCACTACAGGAACCCAGTAATTAAAAGGGCCCCCAGGTGGAAATGAGCCTGCTGTGTTCAAGTGAGAGAAAGACCAGTGTGGCTAAGCATTATGGATAAGAGGGGAATGGAGGGAGATAAAATCTGAGGGTTAAAGCAGAGGGCAGAATATGTGAGGCCTTTTAGGCTAAGATAAAAAGTTTGATTTCATTCTAAATGCAATGGGTAATCATTGGATTTTAAATGGAATAATGATATGATTGTATTTATACCTTGAGTAGATCTCTTTGGATGCCATTTGCAGAATGTGAAAACAGGGACACTACTCAGGAGGTTGCTGCAGCTGTCCAGGCAAGGATATATGGTGCCTTAGGCTTGGGTTTTTATGGAGCAATTCTACCCTGCAACACATGGGGTCACCATGAGTCAAAGGCCGACTCAACGGCAGCTAACAGCAATAAGACTCAGGTTTTAGCAGGGAAAATGGAGAGAAATGGTTGGATAAAGGATGTGTGTTTGAGGCAGTGTTGTCAAGATTTGCACTTGGGTTGGATGTGGGGGTAGGAGAAAGGGAGAAGTCAAAGGTGACTTCCAGGTTCTGTCTGGATGAATTGGGTAGATCGTTGTGCCATTTACTGAGATGGGGAAGAGGAAAACATTTGGTGGGAAAAAGTGAAGAGTTCCGTCTTGGTCATCTTAGGTTTGAGAGGCCTGTGGGAAATCCAAGTGGAGATGTTGTCTAGTACATGTATTCATTGCCTTTTCTTTTGTAATGGCTCTAAGTGGGCTTCTTGGCTCTAATCCACTCCTCTCCCCTAACTCCTCCATTCTCTTCTACAAGCCACTGCCCTATTCATCTTTCTAGAGCCTGGCTGGGATCATGCAACTTCCATGTTTAACAATATTCAGCGTGTCTCTGTTGGTCTCAGAATCATGTACAATGTCTCAGGCTGGTTTTCAACCCTTAAATTATGCTCTGAGCATCTTCTTTTACCCTGATCTCTTGTAACTACCCTACATATACTGTGTGAACCAGCCAAACCAAACAACTTTCTGTTCCTGAAACATAAACTTTCAGTTTCCTACTTCTAGACTTTCCCTCAAGCTTTTCCCTCTGCCTGGAATGTCCTCCTTCCCATTGCTTTTAATTACCCTTATACTTCAGACTTATTTTGATTGATGTCAGCTGTCATCAGACTTCTCTAATGCCCTTGGTGAAACGGATTGCTCCTTCTAACCGTTCACAATGTGTGTTTACATCTTATGTATGGTGCTTAGATTTCACTGGGTCTTAAAGTTATTGATCTATTTATTCATCACCCCCAATTTAATGGGTAGCTCCTTGAGGAAAGGAACTATACCTTATTTTTCTTGGTATTCCTTGCATCTCCTTTTACTGGTATGGTCAAGACACAAAATTTTGTTGAATTGAAATGAATCAAGTTACCCTTTGATCCAATAATACATTTATGAAAATAAACAAATATAGCAATACCTAGATCAACCAATTACATATTTTTCAGGTTTATGAGAAGAACAAGAAGTAAATTTATAAGCTAATATTGAAGGATTTATTTTTGAAAATCCTAAAGATAGATTAGTGACAGGAAAACAATCCATACAGCCAGGGATTTACGGTTAGAAGAGTCTAGAGTTCATCTGGTTCCAAATGATTAACATAATTGTGCTTAACAATTTCAGTAATGAAATGTTCATTTCCTTGTGAATTCTTCCAGGTTTATAATCAGATAATCCCTTTGTTAGGAAGCCATTTTTTCTTATGAGCCCAAGATGGATTCGCTATTGCTATTATTATTATTATTTGGTAGAAGATATAAATTGCCATGATCTTTTAAGGCCGTTTTCCTGTTATGGCTTGCTTCTGTCTTTAAAGATTTTAGGAGGAAAATTAATGTGTTTTTTGTTTTATTTTTTAACATTTTATAGTGCTTTAGGTGAAAGGTTATGCAGCAAATTAGTTTCCCTTTCAACCATTCATATACAAATTGTTTTGTGACATTGGTTGCTATCCCTGCAATGTGTCAGCACTCTCCTCATTTCCACCCTGCCTTCCCTATTTCCATCCCTCCAGTTCCCTGCCCCTCCTTGCCTTCTTATCTTTGATTTTGGGCACATGTTGCCCATTTGGTCTTGTTGATTGTTCTAAGGAGCACATTCCTCACAGGTTTTATTGTTTATATTATAGGCCAATCTATTATCCAGCTGAAAGGTGACCTCCAGGAGTGGCTTCAGTTCCAATTTGAAAGGGTGATAGTTTTGGAGGTTCCACTAGTCTCTATCAGTCCAGTAAGTCTAGCCTTTTTAAGACTTTGAGTTTTGTTCTACATTTTCTCCCATTCTAACCAGGACCTTCTGTTGTGTCCCTGGTCAGAGTGGTCAGTAATAGTAGCTGGACACCATCTAGTTCTCCTGGTCTCAGGCTAGAGGAGTCTGGTTTGTGTAGGCCGCTAGTCTTTTGGACTAATTTCTTCTTGAGTCTTTGGTTTTCTTCACTCTCCTTTGCTCCAGATAGGAAGAGACCAATAGTTGTATCTGAGATGGCCGCTCACAAGCTTTTAAGACCCCAGACACTACTCACCAAACTGGGGTATAGAATATTATCTTTAAGAACTATGTTATACCAATTGAACTAGATGTCCCCCAAGACTATGGTCCTTAACCTTCAAGCCCAGTAATTCAGTCCTGTGAAGTGTTTGGCTATATCTAAGAAGTTTCCATAACTGTGCCCCTTATGTGATCTATTATTTATATGAATATGCATGCAGCAATATGAATATGTATATCAATAACCCACAACTATGCCCATATATGCACAGGCATGCACTCCCATGTGCTCTCCTACATCTATATAGCATACATATCTACCTGTGTAACCACTCATAGATTTTAGGTTGTTATTACTGTTGTTGCAGGCTTGTATATGGTATAGTCATTACTGTAGTTGTCCTTTATTCTTGCATACCTCTCAGTGTCTTCATTTGCCTTGGTCACGTTGTGCTGACTTCCCCCATATTGTGTATTGCTTTTCCCTTCACCAGAATTAACACGTGTCTACTGTCTAGTAAGTGCTTCTCCCTCCCTCCCTTTCCCATCCTTGGTAACCATCAAAGAATGTTGCTTTCTGTGAGTAAACCTATTCTTAACATTTTATTAAAGTGATATCATACACTATTTATTCCTTTGTGATTGACTTATTTCACTCAGCATAATATCCTCCAGATTCCTCCATGTTATTCCCTATAGTTTTATTTCTGCTAACTACTTCTGCTTAACAAATAACCCCAACACTTTGTGGATTAAAACAACAACAATTTTATCATCTCTCACCATTCTATATGTTGACTGAGCTCAGCTCTGTGGTTCTTCAGCTCCGTGTAGTATCAGCTGTGGCTACAGTCATCTGGGGCTCAACTGGGGTAGAATATTCAAGATGGCTTAGTCATATGGCTGGTAATTTATACGAGCTATCAGCTGGGAGCTCACCTGGGGTTGTCAACTGAAGTTCCTTCATTCTCCTCCTTGAGGCCTTTCCTTGTGTCTTGGGCGTCTCCTAGAGGGTGGATGGATTTTTAGAGTGCATCCAAACAGTGAGATCTGCAAGATGAAGGAAGCCTAAGCTGCCAGTTATCTTAAGGTTTAAGCCCAGAAGTGCCAGGATGTCACTTTTCCCACATTATTTTGATCTAAACAGTCGCAGAGCCAGCCTAGATTCCAGGGAAGGGGAAAAGAGTTCCATCTCTTGACATGAGCAGTGTCATGCATGTACAGGTAGGGGAGGAATTGTTGGAGGGCATTTTTGGAGACTCACTACTACATGGTGCCACCACAAAGGATAAATGTGCTCTCTCCTATTTGACAGCTTTCAAATATTTGAGAATAATAATGTTCCCCAAATTAACTAGAGCTCGATTAGTTGCAAGTAATAAAAATACCCCTCTGATCACATTTAAACAACAACAACAAGTATTTCAGTGCTAACAGGGTATCTCATGGAGCCAGGGTCAAGGATCTTAGCCAGATCTCAAGAATAAATTTTAGGACCAGTCAGTCAGTCAACAAATATGTCACCAGGATCCTCCCATCTCTCAACTCTGCTCTATTCTGGGTTTCTGCTTCATTCACAGTCTTTCCTTCTCTGATGATGTCTCTGTTTTAGTTGCTGTTGTTAGGTGCTGTCAAGTCAGTTCTGACTCAGCGACCTTATGTATAACAGAACAAAATGTTGCCCATCCTGCGCCATCCTCACAATCATTGCTGTTTGAGCCCATTGTTGCAGCCACTGTGTCAATCCATCTTGTTGAGTTTCTTCCTCTTTTTCGATGATCCTCTACTTTACCAAGCATGATATGCTTCTCCAGGGATTGGTCCCTCCTGATAACATGTCCAGAGTAACTGAGATGAAGTCTTGCCATCCTTGCTTCTAAGGAGCATTCTGGCTGTACTTTTTCCAAGGCAGATTTTTTCATTCTTCTGGCAGTCCACGGTATATCCAATTTTCTTTGCCAACACCATAACTGAAATGCATCAGTTCTTCTTTGGTCTTCCGTATTCATTGTCCAGCTTTCACATGCATATGAAGTAATTGAAAAGACCATGGCTTGGATTAGGTGCATCTTAGTTCTCAAAGTGACATCTTTGCTTTTTAACACTTTAAAGAAATTTTATTGCAGCAGATTTTCCCAGATTGGCTTTTTCTATTTCTACATGATAGGAAACATGGGTCCCACCCTAACTGACCTCTTTGCTTAAAAGATAAGACAGACTGAGATCAGAATCTCTTAGCTATGATTCCAAACATCAAGGACAGTATGCTGATTCATCAGGGAATTATGGGGGAGGTTCAGATTTATCAAACGGCTGCTGGGAGCTCACTGCTGTCATCCCATAGATTGGGGTAAGGAAGAGATTCTAGAAAAATAAGAGTCGTCAAACAGATAACCGAATAAACATCTTTTACATCTTTTTCAATAGTTCCAGCAAAATAGCCTAGGTTTCTTTATTATTCCCCAGGATAGAGTTTTCAGAGTCTTTGCTCTTCTGTTTACTCTCCCCTGAACCGTCTCCAGTTTGTCATTTTCCCAAATAAAGAAGGTCATTTAGGACTAGATATAATAGTTCATACTAAAAGACTACCACGGGGCTTTTACCTGCCTTGGTATGGATAACTTAAAGGGACAACAGATAATAAAGTATGTGTGTGCATATATAAGCTAATCAATAAACAAAATAGGCAAGTGCACCCTTTTCACATGCTTTATCTTTATTTTTCTATAACTTTTTATGTAATCATCAGAATGAACACATTAAGAAATTCTGGAAGCAACAGAAGTTGTCACAAAGGAACTAGAGGTTAAGGGTGACTGTTCTATTTCTTGTTTCCATTGTCTTCAGAGTTGTTCAAATGGTATTTCAGGCTGTCACAGATGGTCAAACCTCCCTGCAGCTCATTAGAGTATATTAACCAAGGGCCTTGTAACCAACTTTATTTGAAATCAGTGCCTTCTGGATAGAAGATATAAAATAACAGAAGAAGATCCACTTAAAATGGACCAGGGCCATTCTCCTTTCTACCCTCAGAACAATGGCTATAAGGCGATACTCCAAGGTTAGAAGATCTAGGTTCAAGAATGCCACTGACTAACATTGAGTAAGGCAGTTAAGCTCACAAAGAGTCAGCTTTCTTATCTGTAACGTAAGACTATAAAAGCTATTGGTTGGGGAAGATTAAAGGAGATAATATAGATTGTATAACCCACAGTGACTGCTCAGGAAAAAATTGGGAACAGTTAAAGGTGATAGTTGAACAATAGGATGAATGTAAGTTAATGTCACTGAATCGTACATGTGAAGAATGTTGAAATTGGAAGTGTTTTGTTAAACATATTTACTACAGTAAAAAATTTAATCTCTTATTGTTACTGTTTTTGTTACAGTTATTACTATAGAGGTTTTTTGTTTGTTTGTTTTGATCTGGCAGCCTTGGCACTAGTAGCTGGCTATATTAGTTATTTTGCTTCACATCACTCACCTATAAATGGAGGAAACATGGTATTCCTGGTAGATTATTTGAAAGTTAGAAATAATGCATGTAAAGTGCCTGGCACATATTAGATATTCAATAAATGGTAGTTGTTATTGTTAACAAAGGTAAATCTTCTGATTCCAAATTCAGTGCTCTTTTTACTTTTCCCTGATCTTGCTTAACAGAAATTCTTTTTTTCAGATATAAAAAGATTAATAAACAATGAACTTCACAGGGATTTATGTAGATACAGATTTTTAGGGGTTAACGTTCCTATTTTGTGACCTTTTAGGATATTGCTGAGAGGTTTTTATAGGCTATTTTTTAGAACTTTTTCTAAATGTGCTAGGTTCTGGTCTAGAGCTAAGGGAAGGATTTTTTTTTTTTTTTAAGATAAGCACAGATCAAACTCAACAATTATAATCAATTAGGACTCAACCGAAATCATAAACTGGAAGGATATAACTCTAGACTTTTATGGATATTAGTGTAACAATGACACAGAATTATTGTTTTGGGGATTCCTCTTAAGTGTGTCTACCATCTTCCTGGTATCTAAAATGCATTAATATAGAGTAATATTTTCAAATATTTATTGTTAAACAATGATGCCTAGTACTGTGTCCAAAATAATAAAGGCCAGAATACTTATAAATTGAAGGGTCCTAGGGCTCCAAATGACTAGAACAAGTGGTGCACATCTTTGAAGCCGAATTAATCTTTACTTAGGAGTCATAAGAGCAAAAGTCACTACTCAAAAATTTTAAAAAAAGAAAAAAAAATTAAGGTTAAAAGGCTAGGGAATGATTTAATGGTAATATCCAGGGGAGATCTCCCTTTGTAATATAAAAGAAGGGCATCAAATCAATAATCAATATTAGGATTATAAGTATTTTAATAATAATAACTTTGGATGTTGCTGTTAGTTGTTAGGTGCCGTCAAGTCAGTTCCAGCTCATAGCGACCCTGTGTACAATAGAACAAAACACTGCCTGGTCCTGCGCCATCCTCACAATCATTGCTATGTTTCAGCCCGTTGTTGCAGTCACTGTGTCAATCCATCTTATTGAGAGTCTTCCTCTTTTTCTCTGACCCTGTACCTTACCAAGCATGATGTCCTGCTCCAGGGACTGGTCCCTCCTGATAACATGTCAAAAGTATGTGAGATGAAGTCTCGCCATCCTCACTTCCAGGGAGCACTCTGACTGTATTTCTTCTAAGACAGACTTGTTTGTTCTTCTTTCTGGCAGTCCATAATTCAAAGGTATCAATTCTTCTTTGGTTCTCCTTATTCATTGTTCAGCTTTCCCATGCATATGAAGCAATTGAAAATATCATCGGCCATTGTATAGTGACTTAAATTCCAGCACCAACATTCTTACTGCTGTTGGTTTGTTGCTACTCCTATTTTTTTTAAATTGTACTTTAGATGAAGTTTTACAGAACAAACTTGTTTCTCATTAAACAGTTAGTACACATATTGTTTTATGACATTGCTTAACAACCCCATAACATGTCAACTCTCTCCCTTCTCTACCTCAGGTTCCCTATTACCAGCTTTCCTGCCTTCTAGTCCTTGCCCCTGGGCTGGTGTGCCTCTTTAGTCTTATTTTGTTTTATGGGCCTGTCTAATCTTTGAAAGAAGGGTGAACCTCGGGAGTGACTTCATTACTGAGCTAAAAGTGTGTCCGGGGGCCATATTCTCAGGATTTCTTCAGTCTCTATCAGGCAAGTAAGTTTGGTCTTTTTTTGTGAGCTACTCCTATTTTAGTGAGAGGCCTTGTGTTGCCTGTTGAAAGAGATTGCAAAGCTCTGGTACCTTTAATACAGTCATGGGTTCTGTGGACTCACATCATTGTATTGATTGGAAAACACATCTGATATTGATTAAGAATAATTAGCCCCTGAGCATTTCATAATGCACATGATGGTTGGGTACCAACCAGAATACAAGAAAAGCCACTTCATGTTTGTAGACATTTGCATATTTAGTTTCTGTTGGGAAAACCATATTATGAATATAATAACTCTAGCCTATAGTTAGTAAATTTTGCCATGATTATAAAATATTTTCAAAATCAGTGTTATAGAGGGCACTTGCCCAGGCTTCACAAATGCTTCTTGAAAGGCATTGCTTTATATCAATTGCATTCATACATGACTAAAACAATGGTTATTATTTTTGAGTCTATGGCTAAAGTGACATAGAATAAATTGTATCTATCATTCAACAAACTGACTTCCATTAAGAGTCATTGTTCAACATTATTGAGCTGTGTAGAAGCACTGGATCTCCTTTGAGCCCAAAATTCAGTATACTGACCCCAGGCATTTAAAAATTCCCCTCTGAATAGCTCTCCTACCCACTGGTGCTATTTTAGAGGCCTTAAAGTTTCATTCCCCCTATTAACATGTTAATTTAGTTCAGAACAGATGTGTGTGGCATCTGTGCACACAAGTCGCCCGAAGAATTCTTGGGAGTGGAGAGTGAGTTCCAACTTTGAAGCAGACCCATTATGATGAACACACTTGAAACCACTATTTCTGGATCTGAGAAATTATACTTCCTCCCTATCTCTCAGACAATCTACATTTTATGTGGCCGACAGTTTAATGAGTTGCCTTTGCTTCCTCCCAGATTTTCCCCTTAACACATTATATTTTTCCAGCTAAGGTTAGGCCATGACTCACTCAGTCAGCCTGGCAGGCCCAACCCAGAGCTATGGCCTCCTCACAAAGCCAGCTTTGTAACAGCCTCCTTGATTGTGGAGAAACCCAACAGAACAAGACGTTCCATCAACTCTTGGGAGCCCTGACAAATGTTCTGAACATTTTCACCAGGCTTTCTGATTTCCCCAAGAAGTTTCTATGTTCCACAGCCTACATTTCCCAACACTGAATTGGGAGCATTTGGGAGAGAGCTTCAAGAAGTGATGTCTTTTGTACATGAAAAAACTTTTCATTTCAGAAATGATTAGCCATGTCAGTTATATTTGAGAATGCACTGAACTGTCTCACACCTTGGGAGGGCCCACACTTCTAGAGGGGAGGTCCCATGCGGTCAAGGTTCGTGGTGCTTACTGATGCTGTTGTCTGGAGGTGAGTGATGCCCACCATACCAGAGTCCAGGTGCTGTTGATGTCTGTCAGATGACATGGAAACATGAGAATGTGACAAACTTGAGCCCAGGGTCACCCACAAACTGACATTTATTCATTTATTTACCCAGAAATTGCATTGCATGAATATTGTTCTGCTGCCTCCATCTGAAGAATCAATCAGGTTTTAAAAAATCTCCAAAGGAGCTTCAGCCAAAACCTGACGCATAATCCTCTGCAGCTGTCCTAAACCCTTCCTACCATATCCAATAATGGCCTAACACCCTTTATTACAGGGACAGGAAAGCTTGGGAGCCATGTACAAACCAAGTAGATGACAGCTCAATGGCCATTAGTTTCTAAAGGTAGTTGAGCACTAGTTTAAACACGATTCAGATTTTTGTAGTCACTTCCAGTTTTCTTTATAATAATAGCTAAGAATTATTGAGCTCATTCTATACAGTAGGCAAGTACTAAGTGCTTTGCTTGCATTATCTCATCCTCATGAAATCTCTTTATGGTAGATTCTATTTACCCGTATTTTACAGAAGAAAAAACAAAAACAAAAACAAATTCAGAGAAGGTTATTTTCCCAGCTAGTAAGTAGTAAAACTGGATCCCCAGTGTAGGGGTGTCTAAGAACAACTTATGTGTTTTTAACTATGTTTTTTCCTAACCACTCTTATCTGTTTTGTTTTTACTTTCTAGCCAAAACTTGAGCTAATTTTCTCCATTTCCTTGGTCTTTGGAAAAACATTAACCTTTCTCACAGACTCCAAGTTCATTGCTCTCTCTGTGTTTCAACCTATCTAAGTGCCAACTCTTCAGGATAACATTGAGCTTGAATGCACACCCAGCCCCTGGGGTCAGCTTTTCACTGCCGCTGGTTCCAACAATTTCCCAAAAAGTTCTTGTTGCATCTCTCCACTCATGATTTCACTACTCTGGTCTGGAGTCTTCACCCCTCAATTATTCCCAGGCACACGTCGCTGAGTCTGTTCCTATCATTAGGAACAGCAGTATAATAATCATTAATTTCTCCTCAACTGAATGCACATTTCACTTACTCTTGGAGGCTAGACTGGGGTAACTCCCAAATAGGTATTCTGTGAAGGACCCTCTCCCAAGCCTCCAGGGACTCAGATGGTACTTTCTGGGAGAGGTCAGCCTCTAGAAGTATTAGGAAAAAGATAAAAGTGGCCTGTCAGACATAGATCTATCTTCCAGTTAAATGACCACAAGGAACACTTAATTTTTTGCTTGAGGTTGATATAAATCAAATCTCAGTGGAATCCAAGGCTTACCATGAATTGCATTGTCCAATATTAGAGTTCATCTCCTGAGGGTGCCTCAAATTCTCCCTGATAATTCTTGTCCTTAGCTCACCTCTCTTATATGCAGACAGAGCTGCCTTTTAAGAATAGCTGATACCATTTATGTGTGAGTTGATATCATGTCTGGATTTGCTTCAAAATAATATGGAAGGGGGTAACATCGAAAGAGGGTGAAGTATACACAGATTGATCAAGGTAAATGATGTTACTAAAATGTACACAAGAAAAAAAGACCTGTTGGTAATTGTAATGGCATATGTAATTTTGAAACAACAGCAAAAACAATAAAAAAAAATATGTGCAGATATGTATATATGTATGTAGGCATACATGTGTATAGGTATGTATATGTGAGTACATATGTGTGTGATGTATGTATATGCATCTATGTTGCTGTGTGCACATATATTCATATATATAAGAAAGTACATAGGAGGCACAGTTACGGATCCTTGCTACACATAACCAAACACCTTACAGGATTGGTTTTCTGGGTTTAAAGGATTCGAACCATAGTCTTCTGGAACATCTTGGTCAATTGGCATAATATAGACCATAAAGTCATGTTCTACGTCTTAGTTTGGTGACTAGTGTCTGGGGTCTTAAAAGCTTGCAAGTGGCCATCTGAAATACAACTATTGGTCTCTACTCATCTGGAGCAAAAGAGGAAGAAGGAAACAAAAGACTCAAAGAAGAAACTAGTCTACAGGATAAAGAGTCTACACAAACCACAGCCCCATCTACCCTCAGACCAGAAGAACTAGATGGTGCCCAGCTACTAACCATTCTAATCAGGGCCACAATAGATGGACCCTGATAGAATGTGAGAAAATGTGGAACAGAACCTCAAATTACAAACAATGCCAAAACAAACAAACAAAAAACCCAGGCTTACTGGACTGGTTTGGACCAGAAGACTCCCTGAGATACTCTTCAAACCTTGAACCAAAACTAACCCATGAGGTCACTTTGTAGCTAAATATCAAATTGGCTCACAAAATAATGAATGTCACTGGTAAATACTGTGCTCCTTTAAAAAAAATCACCTATATGAGATCAAACAATCAACAATTACTTTAAAATGAGGAGAGAATGTAAGAAGGCAGGGAAACTAGATTAATGGAAATGGAACAACCAGAATGGAAATAGTAAGAATGTTCACACATTGTAAAGAATGTAACCAATGTCACTGAACAATTTGTGTAGAAATTGTTGAATGGAAACCTAAACAGCTGTGTAAACTTTCACTGAAAACAAAATAAAATAGTATTTAAAAAAAAAAATCAAACAACAGAAATTGGAGTGGGGTGGCGGCATTATTGGACCACCAACTAAGACCTATTCCAAGAGGGTTCATATATCTAACCAGCCACATTTAGCCTGAGGAAGGACCCTTAGGTTGTGAGAATCTCTTTTCTTGGCATCAGAAATGAAAGAATAGAACAAGAGTGACTGGTGCTAGTTTTTGTCCCCAAGACCCAAATAAATGGGCCTCTTACATCTTTAAAAAATAATAATAATTATATGAAGAGGAGAGTAGATGGAAGTGTTGATGGAAAATAATTTGTTGTTAGGGTGGATGATGTCTAATTTTGTATATAGGTATCATTCTCCACAACTAAGAGTTCTTTTAAAAACTTAGCCCATTTCTGTTGTTGCCAAGAATTTACACTTGGTTACATATTTTTGGTGATGATTTTTGATTAATAGGCTGACAAGAAGGAAGACATTTATGGCTGAAAATTCACCTACCAGATTTCCGTAGGAGATATTTGGTTGTCTATATGGATAGAGTAAGTGGTCACTCCAGTGTAAATGAATAACTATGTTTATAGAATGCCCACAACATGCTAGGCACTATGTGCAGCACATCTTAAAGTATCATTTTGGATCTTCACAAAACCCCTGACAGGTAGGTATTATTATCTCTATTTTATAAGTAAGGAAACCGAGGCCCTAAGAATTAAGTTGGTCAAGGTTACCCAGCTAATAAATGACAAGGCTGAGATTAAAACCAGCTTTGACTGTGTCTGTCTCAACTCTGTGCTCTCTCATTCACACATCCGACAAGTGTTTATTGAATGCCTGTCATGCACCAAGCATTGTTCAGAGGACTTGGAAAATGCCATCACTGCCTAAATCAGTGGAACCCACAATATCCTCCTTCCACCCTGGACCTCTTCCTCCCCCATGAGTTTGACGTTGGGGCAGGAAAGCGGGATCCCACACTAATCTCCCAACTACAAGGGAAGCCACGGTACAGCAAAGTTAGTGTCGGGAAAAATTGTCCGAGACTTGCCAACAGGCAAGAGAGATTTCTGAATGTCATTTCAGTGGAGGGCTAGCCTTTGTCTAGTGGATGTTCTGGGGATTGACGGATTCTATGGGGTATATGTCTTTGTCTTTCTATTGGCTGGATATTTTTACCACTTTATAGGGTTAGAAGTTAAGTTTAGAAAAGTGACAGCAATGTAGGTGATTCTTGACCTTAGCTTGACCTTAGCTAATTGATTTATGCTCTGTAGAAAACATGATCCCAAACATTATATTTTATTGCCTGATATGATATTAACCATATTTGCATCTGTTAGCAAATTTATGCCAACCTTCCTGATTGCCAATATGTCTCTCTGTTCTTCAAGTTCTCAGGTGAAATGATTTTAACATCTTACTGGTTCCCTCATAAATTAATGAGTTGAATAAAATTTTTAACACATGTTTATTTCACATTTGTCTAAGAGTCATGTTTTTAACTTTCTGAAAAATTATACTTCAGCATTAGGTTCTAGCATTTGGGGTCTTTTTGGGGTGGTTCCTAAGAGAGGATGCCAAACTCACTGAGAACCAATTCCAAATCTCTGGGGCAGCCTGGACTGATTTCTCATAAAGGCTTTCATCCATGCATTCAATAAATAATCCTTCCTTCTTCTTCCAGTTGCCGTCAAGTAAATACCGACTCATGGTGACCCTATGTGTGTCAGAGTAGAACCATGCTCCATAGGGTTTTCATAGCTGTGACCTTTTGGAAACAGTTCACCAGGCTTTTCTTTTGAGACACCTCTGGGCAGGTTTGAATCGCCAACCTTTTTGTTAGTAGCCCAGTGCTGAAATGTTTGCACCACCCAGGGACTCCATTAAGCACTTACTATTGCAAGACACTATGCTAGACGATGGAGATACAGTGCCTATCCTCAGGGAGCTTATAGTTTGGTTGTGGGGAGGTAGACAACAAATTGATAAACTAATAGAATTAATAAATAAATTGCAAAAAAATGGTAAGTGCAATGAAGAAGATAAAACAG
The DNA here is from genome assembly GCA_030035585.1 of Dugong dugon. Lineage (NCBI taxonomy): Eukaryota > Metazoa > Chordata > Mammalia > Sirenia > Dugongidae > Dugong > Dugong dugon. The sequence continues at coordinate 78,812,696 of CM057471.1, forward strand.
GGACAGGATAAGGAACTATTGTAGATTGGTGGTCAGGGAAACCCCTGTGAAAGAAGGGGTGGTTGAGCTGAGATGGGAATGCTGAGAAGGAGTCATCCATGGGAAGTCAGGGGAAAAGCATTCCAGGCAGAGGGTGTGGCAAGGGCAGAGGTAGAAGAAGTCAAGGACCAGATCGTGCGGGGTCTTATAGATTGTGGACAGGAGTCTGGACTTCACTGAAAGTATGATAGGAAACCACTGGAGAGTTTCAAGCAGAGGATGGGTACCATGTGAGATCCTCTGTAAGGACCACTCTGGCTGTAGGGTGTTATGGAGTCAAGCAGACAGACATCGGCCTCTCTTAGCCACAGACTCCTTATCTGTAAGGTGAGTAAAATGGTAGCTGCCGTGCAAGGCTGTTGTGAAGATGAAGTGAGGCAGGAAACCTACCTTCCTCCCCTCTCCTGACATAAGTCACTGCTCATCCTGGACAAGGGTCTCTGCACTAAGCCAGGCAGGCTGACACTGCAGATAAGTTTGGGTTGAACAAATTATCTCACAGATAGATTTCATGGTCTTCTTTTTTAAAGGTCCCAGAATGATACCTTTCTATCACTCTTGTTTGGGGCAGTTCTTCAGGTATAGTTATAGGAAAGACCTGGTCTAGAAAAACTTAGGGAAGAGAGAAGAAAAGAGAGAGCATTTGGTTCCCCAGCATGTCTGCTGCCCTTGTCCTTTACTGATAGGTGTCAGATGAAGATCAAAGACCACAGCCTTCAGTATGGATTACACCTCAACATAAAGAAAACAGAAATTCTCACAACTGGACCAATAAGTAACATCTTGATAAACAGAAACAAGATTAAAGTTGTCAAGGATTTCATTTTACTTGGCTCCACAATCAACACCCATGGAAGCACCAGTTAATGAAATCAAGTGACGCATTGCACTGGGTAAATCTGCTGCAAAAGATCTCTGTAAAGTGTTAAAAAGCAAAGATATCACCTTGAGGACTAAGCTGGGCCTGACCCAAGCCATAGTGTTTTCAATTGCTTCATATGCATGCGAAAGCTGGGCAATGAATAAGGAAGACCGAAGAAGAATTGGCACCTTTGAATTATGGTGTTGGTGAAGAATATTGAATATACCATGGACTGCCAAAAGACTGAAGAAATCTGTCCTGGAAGAAGTACAGCCAGAATGCTCCTTAGAAGCAAGGATGGTGAGACTACGTCTCACATACTTTGGACATGTTATCAGGAGGGATCAGTCCCTGGAGAAGGATATCATGCTTGGTAAAGTAGAGGGTCAGCAAAAAAGAGGAAGACCCTCAATGAAATGGATTGACACAGTGGCTGCAATGATGGGCTCAGGCATAACGACTGTGAGGATGGGGCAGGACTGGGCAGTGTTTCATTCTGTTGTACATAGGGTTGCTATGAGTTAGAACCGACTCGACGGCACCCTAACAACAACAACAACTGGTGGAGTGTCTGGTGTAGTAACAACCCTGTGAGGTTGATATCATCTCCTCCATTGTACAGGTGTCAGAACTGAGGCCCAGAAAGCTTAAGTAACTTTCTCAAAGCTGGTAAGCAGTGCAGCTAGTATTGAAAGCGAGGTCTATCTGACTTCAAACCCCCCTCACTTGTAAGTCACTGCACTATATTTCGTCCCATGTGGTAGGTATGTATCAGCATTTTCATATGGTTTGGCCTACATCAAGTAAATATTTTTGAATGGCCAATTAAACAGATTCCGCTATAATAACCCCATAGGTTCTTTATGTGCTTAGGTAGGAAAGAACACTTGTAGGTATTTTAGATTTGAATCTATAATCTTCAGCTCTTCTTAGAGAGTAAGTATTCCTGATGCATTTTTAGAGAATCGGATTCCTTTAATTTATTTCTGATTGACAATTCAGCATGTTGTTAAAATTGTTTAAGAGAATAGTTTGCTTTGTGTAGAATACATTGATTAGGATGGTTAAAGCATATATTTTTCTTATTCAGTTTTGTTGGTTAAAAGAACTGACCAAAATCAGAGTCTAGCGGAGCTGCACGTGCCTGGGGAGTGGTTTCTATTTGGGGAGGTGCAAGAAGCCAACAGTTGATAAGGCCCAAGTTGGTCTTTCACCCTGCATTGGTGCAGGTCAGATTTTGTGTCATATTGGGCCTGACAGCAGTTTCTCTGCCATGTGGTCGATCATTTCTGTGATCTTCAGAAAGTCTGTCATCCTGACCCTGAATTGACATAATGGGACCCAGGACATTAGGACTGAGTAAGGAAATGGCATGTATATGTGTGAGAGACTGTATGTGTTTTGGAGGCAGGGAGAACAGGCATAATTCAATTTTCAGAGACAATGCCGTAATTCATCATCATATAAGTTTTGGTCTGTGGCAGCCCTTTGTGGTATTTAGCCCATTACTCAGAGTTTCTGCTTTCATTTGTTCCAATTCTAGCCAGTTTTGCAAATGATTAAAGCCATCCACTCCTTGGCTTATTTCTCTTCTTGAGGTGTATGCAGGAGAAAGCAGAATGAAACAGAGAAGCTATTTTTGGGAATAGCAAAAGGATCTCTGCCCTCCCTCCTTACATTGCAAACGAGGAATTTAAAACAGGTTTATCTAGTTAGTTCTTGCATATTTGCTGACATAAGTGAGTTGCTAATGGTGGTGGGTGAGACAGTAAGCTGCCAAGGCTGTTTTCCTCAAACAACTGTCTCACCACATCTCAGACTTGCTCCTTAGCATTGTGCTTTATTCTCCAGGACTCTTTGGTTGTATGTAAATGAAACCCACTCAAACCAGCTTAAGCAAAACGAGAATTTATTTAAAGGAAAAAGGGGTGGCTTAGAATATTCCAAGGCAGGGGTGCAGCTAAACCAGGAGCAGGTGCTCAGAGCACCACAGTTCTGATGCTAGCTGACTGTGTATCTAGATTTTTTTCTGTCTCAGTTTCCCTGGTTTCCAAAGGAGGGACGTAGACTAGATAATCTCTATGGTCATGTAGGGTTTTTAAAAGTTGCTTTTCCTGTATTAACTTTTAAAAACCTTAAACGTTGTAATGGAAAGTGAAATTGGCTTAAATAAGAGGAAAGTCTTTGGAAGAGAAGTCACAAGCTTATTAGCAAGTGTTGCCCTCTGACTGGGGGCCAATGTTGGCATCTGAAAAGGGATGTTTTACAAGTTTATTCTTATGGCTGTTTGTAGGACTGAAGAGATGCTTATGCACATGGCTGAGGAGGAATGAGACTCCACCAACATCACTGATATACATATATTTATATTTGTGGGTGTGTGTGGTAAAATAGACGTCACATAAAATTTACCATTAATTCATTAATTTGGTACATTCACAATGTTGTGCAACCATCACCATTATTTAGTTCCAGAACACTTTCATCACCCCAAAAGTTGACCTCATCCTCATGAAGCAGTCAGTCCCCATTCCTCCCTCCCCCATCCCCTGGCAACCACTAATCTGCTTTCTATTTCTATGAATTTGCCTATTCTGGATATTTCATATAGATGGACTCATATGATATGTGGCCTTTTGTGCCTGGCTTCTTTCACTTAGCCCATAATGTTTTTAAGGTTCATTCATATTGTAGCATAAATCAGTATGTCATTTCCTTTTTATGAGTGAATAATATTCCATTACATGGATGTACCACATTTTACTTATCTGTTCATCAGTTAATAAATATTTGGGTTGTTTCTACCTTTTGGCTATTGTGAATAGTGCTGCTATGAATATTCGTGTATAAGTTTTTTATTTTTTAACCCCTATTTTCATTTCTTTTGGGTATATACCCAGGAGTGGAAATGCTGGGTCACATCTTTGATATTTGACTAAGTGATTCAGTTGCTGCCACCAACAGCCCAGGCACGACATGGTTATGCCAAAGACAGAGAATGAGGCCATACGAGTAAAGGGAGAAATAGTGGTGGGGAAATACAGCATTTTCAAAGAATAATTCATTGTACTTACTGTAGTACTTACTGTAGGCAGAGAGTAGAAGATGAAGATGCTCTCCAGTGTGGAGCTGGAGATTAGCAGCCTGGCTAGAACTCAGAGCTGACTCACAGACCACATGCTATCCCCTCCACTCCCTCATTCCAGCCAAACCTCAGCTTCTCTCCCTTCATCACCTCACATCCCTCAGCAATTCTTCACTCTCTTAGTCTTTCAGTCCTCTTCTGACTCCGCTTGACTCCCTATAAAATCTGAACTCCAAGTCAGTCAACAAATTAATTAACATTGGTACTTCCACCCTGTCCTCCACACTAGTGAGAACTCCCTCAATGCTATCCCCTCCCCAAGCAGGTCATCCCAGCCTTCCTTTAGAGCCTTGTCCCCCTTGGAATTTCTCTATAGAGGCATGCTTCATTTTATTGTGCTTCGCAGATATTGCGTTTTTTACAAATTAAAGGTTTGTGGCAACCCTGCATGGAGCAAGTCTATTGGCGCCATTTTTCCAACAGCATGTGGTCACTTCATGTCTGTGTCACATTTTGGTAATTCTCACAATATTTCAAACTTTTTCATTATTATTATATCTGTTATGGTGATCTGTGATCAGTGATCTTCGATGTTACTACTGTAATTGTTTTTGGGAGCCATGAATCATGCCCATATAAGATGGCAAATTTAATCGATAAATGTTGTGTGTGCTCTTACTGGCCTGACAGAGACTGGAGAAACCCTGAAAGTATGGCACCTGGACACACTTTTAGCTCGGTAATGAAGTCACTTCTGAGGTTCAACCTTCATCCAAAGATTAGACAGGCCCATAAAACAAAACGGGACTGAAGGAGCACACCAGCCCAGGGGCAAGGACTAGAAGGCAGGAGGGGATAGGAAAGCTGGTAATAGGGAGCCCAACATTGAGAAGGGAGAGTGTTGTCATGTTGTGGAGTTGTTAACCAATGTCATAAAACAATATATAAAAAAAAATGTTGTGCGTGTTCTGACTGCTCCACTGACCAGCTGCTCACCATCTGTCTCCCTCTCCTCGGGCTTCCCTATTCCCTGAGACACAACAATATTGAAACTAGGCCAATTAATAACCCTACAAGGGCCTCTAAGTGTTCAAGTAAAAGGAAGAGTCACACATCTCTCATTTTAAATCAAAAGTTAGAAACGATTAAGCTTAGTAAGGAAGGCATGTCGAAAGCTGAGATAATCCGAAAGCTAGGCCTCTTGCGCCAGTTAGTCAAGTTGTGAAGGCAAAGGAAAAGTTCTTGAAGGAAATTAAAAGTGCTACTCCAGCGAACACCTGAATGATAAGACAGTGAAACAGCTTTATTGCTGATATGGAAAGTTTTAGTGGTCTGGATAGAAAATCAAACAAGCCACAACAACCTCCTTAAGCCAGAGCTTAATCCAGAGCAAGGTCCTAACTCTCTTCAATTCTGTGAAGGCTGAGAGAGGTGAGGAAGCAGCAGAAGAAACGTTTGAAGCTAGCAGAGGTTTGTTTATGAGGTTTAAGGAAATAAGTCATCTCTATAACATAAAAGTGCAGGTGAAGCAGCAAGTGCTGATGTAGAAGCTGCAGCAAGTTATCCAGAAGCTATCTAATGGCTAAGATAATTGATGAAGGTGACTACACTAAACAAAGATTTTAAATGCAGACAAAACAGCCTTATACTGGAAGATGCCATCTAGGACTTTCATAGCTAGAGAGGAGAAGTCAATGCCTGGTTTCAAAGCTTCAAAGGACAGGCCAACTCTCTTGTTAGGTGCTAATGCAGCTGGTGACTTTAAGTTGAAGCCAGTGCTCATTTACCATTCCAAAAATCCGAGGGCCCTTAAGAATTATGCTAAATCTACTCTGCTTTTGCTCTATAAATGGAACAACAAAGCCTGGATGACAGCACATCTGTTTACAACAGGTTTACTGAATATTTTAAGCCCACTGTTGAGAACTACAGCTCAGAAAAAAAGATTCCTTTCAAAATATTACTGCTCATTGACAATGCTCCTGGTCACCCAAGAGCTCTGATGGAGATGTACAGGAAGGTTAATGTTGTTTCATGCCTGCTAACACAACATTCATTCTGCTGCCCATGGATCAAGGAGTAATTTTGACTTTCAAGTCTTATTATTTAAGAAAAACATTTCATAAAGCCATAGCTGCCATAGACAGTGATTCCTCTGATGGATCTGAGCAAAGTGAATCAAAAACCTTCTGGAAAGGATTCACCATTCTAGATGCCAATAAGAACATTTGTGACTCGTAGGAGGAGGTCAAAATATCAACACTAACAGGAGTTTGGAAGAAGTTGATTCCAGCCCTCATGGATGACTTTGAGGGGTTCAAGACTTCAGTGGGGGAAGTAACTGCAGATGTGGTGGAAATAGCAAGAGAACTAGAATTAGTAGTGGAGCCTGAAGATGTGACCAAACTGCCGCAATCTCATGAAAAAACTTTTCATGGATGAGGAGTTGCTTCTTGTGAATGAGCAAAGAGATGGAATCTACTCCTGGTGAAGAATGCTGTGAACATTGTTGAAACGACAACAAAGATTTAGAATATTACATAAACTTAGTTAATAAAGCAGCAGCAGGGTTTGAGAGGACTGACTCCAAGTTTTGAAAGAAGTTCTACTATGAGTAAAATGCCATCAAACATCATCACATGTTACAGAGAAATCTTTCATGAAAGGAAGAGTCAATTAATGTGGTAAACTTCATTGTTGTCTTATTTTAAGAGATTGCCACATTACCCCAGCCTTCAAGCAACCATCACCTAGATTAGTCAGCAGCCACCAACAATGAGGCAAGACCCTCCACCAGCAAAAAGATTATGAACTCCCTGAAGGCTCAGATGATGATTAGCTTTTTTTAGTAATAAAGTATTTTTTAACTAAAGTATGTACATTTTTTTTAGACATAATGCTTTTGCACACTTAATAAACTATGGTATGGTGTAAACATAACTTTTACATGCACTGGGAAACCAAAAAATTCATGGGACTCACTTGATTGTGACATTCGCTTTATTGTAGTGGTCTGGAACGGAACCCGCAGTATCTCCGAGGTATGCCTCTGTCTTCTCAAGTCTCCTTTCTATCTCAGCCAAAATTCTAGCCCTCACAACTCTAGGAGCCCTACTACATGGCATAAACACAATCTGAACCATAAATAACAATGCACAAGCACCAGAAGAGAGACTAGATAACTGGAAGCTCCTAAAAATCAAGCAGTTATGCTCATCAAAAGACTTCACAAAAAGAGGAAAAAAGACAACCTACAGACTAGGAAAAAATTTTTTGCTATGATAAATCCGATCAGTGTCTAATCTCTAAAATCTATAAGATACTGCAAAACCTCAACAACAAAAAGACAAATAACCCAATTAAAAAATGAGCAAAGGATATGAACAGGCACCTTGCCAAAGAAGATATTCGGGTGGCTCACAGATACATGAAGAAATGCTCACAATCATTAGCCATTAGAGAAATACAGATCAAAACTACAATGAGATATCATCTCACCCCAACAAGGCTAGCATTAATCCAAAAAACACAAAATAATAAATGCTGGAGCAGTTGTGGAGAGACTGGAACACTTATATACTGTCGGTGGGAAAGTAAAATGGTACAACCACTTTGGAAATCGATTTGGCGCTTCCTTAAAAAGCTAGAAATAGAAGTACCATACAATCCAGCAATCCCACTCCTTGGAATATATCCTAGAGAAATAAGAGCCGTCACACGAATAGATATATGCACACCCATGTTCATTGCAGCACTGTTCACAATAGCAAAAAGATGGAAACAACCTAGGTGCCCATCAACGGACAAATGGATAAACAAATTATGGTATATCCACACAATGGAATACTATGCAGTGATAAAGAACAACGATGAAGCCATGAAACATCTTATAACACGGAGGAATCTGGAGGGCATTAGGCTGAGTGAATTTAGTCAGTCACAGAAGGACAAATATTGTATAAGACCACTATTGTAAGAACATAAGAAAAGGTTTAAACACAGAGGAAAACATTCTTTGATGATTACAAGGGTGGGGAGGGAGGGTGAGGGTTATTCACTAACTAGATAGTAGACAAGAATTATCTTAGGTGAAGGGAAGGACAGCACACACTACAGGGGAAGTCACCACAAATGGACTAAACCAAAGCTAAGAAGTTTCCTGAATACAATCAAACACTTCGAGGGACAGAGTAGCAGGGGCGGAGTTCTGGGGACCATGCTTTCAAGGGACATCTAGGTCAATTGGCATAGAAAAGTTTATTAAGAAAATGTTCTGCATCCTACTTTGGTGAGTTGCGTCCAGGGTCTTAAAAGCTTGCAAGCGGCCATCTAAGACGCATCAATTGGTCCCAACCAGCTAGAGTAAAGGAGAACGAAGAACACCAAAGACACAAGGGAAGTATAGCCCAAGAGACAGAAAGGGCCACATAAACCAGAGACTTCATCAGCCTGACATCAGAAGAACTAGATGGTGCCTGGCTACCACCAAGGACTGCCCTGACAGGGAACACAACAGAGAGTCCCTGATGGAGCAGGACAAGGGTGGGGTGCAGAACTCAAATTCCATTAAAAAGACTAAACTTAATGGCCTGACTGAGACTGGAGGAACCCCGGAAAGCATGGCCCCTGGATTCTCTATCAGCCCAGAACTAAAACAATTCTGAGGCCAACTCTTCAGACAAAGATTGGACTGGACTGTGGGACATAAGATGATGCTTGTGAAGAGTGTGCTTCTTAGCTCAAGTAGATATATGGGTCTAAATGGGCAGCTTCTGTCCGGAGGTGAGTTGAGAAGTCAGAGAGGGTTAGGAGCCGGTTGAATGGACATGGGAAATCAGGGGTGGAAGGGAGGAGTGTGCTGCCACAGTATAGGGAAAACAATTAGGGTCACATAACAATGTATGTATAAAGTTTTGTATAAGAGACTAACTTGAAATGTAAACTTTCACTTAAACTACAACAATAAACACCACCAACAAAAAAAACAAAAACAAAATTCTAGCCCTCCTCCTAGCCAATGCTAGTTCCTGACACCTATGCATAAAACACTGTATTAAATATTAAATAAGCCTGTGTATCTTGAAACTTTATTCTGTCCCTGTCCACTGGTGTTTTCAAATTTACAAATTTTCCCAGGTCCCTTTTATTATTAAAAATATACGCTTTTTTTTTTTTGCCCAGGATTAATACATAGAATATTGGTAATTAACAAAAACAAGCAAGGTAAAGTTAACATTTTTAACCCAATTTCATGGTTATTGTTAAGACTTGGTGGAACAGAATTTCAGAGCTGGTTATGAAATGGAGGGACAGATTTTGAATGGAAGCTCCAATTCATATGGGTTTGATCACTAAAGAAACTGAAAACCCTCCGGAAGGGTTGGCCACAGGGAAGGCTTGGTTTGGTATCTCAGTGATGTCATCAAGAACCTGACTTCTTTCATTTTGTCTGTTCCCCTTCCACGGTTCCCGCTTTATCCAAAATTAACTCTTCTTTTGCTCCCAGGATGGCTACCAAAGCTCCCTGATCTATGAGCTTTCTTTTTCACCTCCAGAGGTAAGAGAATCTTCATCACTTCAACCACAGCAAAAGTGCTGAGGTTTACTCTAATTGGTCCAACTTAGGTTGTGTGCTCACTTTGGACCCAATCACTGTGGTTACGGAGTGAAATGTAATGATTGCCATGGCCTCAGTCACACATTCTACTCTTATAATTTGAGTGGAGTCAGCTTTCCTAAAACCACATGGCTACCCTAAACTAAATCAGAGGGTTTGTTCTTTGCTTGGTTACTTCCAGGACCTGCAGATTGGTTTGGATCCCACTTGCTGAACCATGCCTAGACCCGTGTCTCGCTGGTGCTGTCACCATTCTCAGCCTCAGCCTGCCCACTCAAGTCAGAGCACTCAATGTTAACAAAGCACCATGTGGAAAACCACAGACCTGTGGGTGGAAGCATGTGGGCTGAGATGAAAGGGCACAGAGAAGTGGAGATGGGGCAAGGACTGCTTGGCCCTGTAATAGTGATAAGGTGATGTTATGACTTAACTCTCTGGACATCTGCTGGGAGGTTCCTGTGCTAAAAGTGGAGCAGCTGATTAGAGGATTAAATGAACAGAGCTTCCACTTAATTCTGACCAAAAAGGAAAAGCCAGTTGGTGGAACAGAAGTTATGGGAACCATGGGAGAAAGTGACTGAGTCACCTTGGAATTCATAATGGCAGAGAAAGGGAGGGCATGTTCAGACACACCCATTGGATTTTTTTTTTTTTTTCTTTTAATCAGAGAAAGGTAAGATATGAGGACCTGGTCAGTGTTTTCAAAGAGGCTATCACTTAAGAAGGATAAGTAGTTTCAAAAAAAAAGGAATGTTTACTCTGTAATCTTGGATAATCCTAATGAAATGGAAATTGAAGAGACATTAAAGAAACTGAGGGTCTCAAGGAATTATCCAAAGCCTGATTTAGAAAGAACAAAAACAGAATCTGGGAGGAAGGGTACATAGTCAAAGATGAGTTTAAGACCATGGACATGGCACAAACCTGTGGAGACGAAGCATCCCAAAAGCTAGCTGTGAGTGAGTTCAGACTTGAGAAAAATGTTAAAACCCAGAAGTTTATTTTTTTTTAAAGCAAGGAGATGAGCAAAGAAGGGAGATATAATTGTTTGGGGAAAATTGTATCGAGTTAACAGACGACAGAATAAGCAGAATCACTCAAATGCTATTTTTACTTTTCTTTCCCCTGTTGAGGAAAAGAATTTTCAACATGGAAAGGCTAGTACGTCAGAAAGAACTGTATTTCAAGAGGATAAAATGATAGTGATGTATCAGTCCACTAAAATGCATTTCAGTAATTAAGCCAAATGAATTATATCCAAAGCTATTGAGGCAACTTGCTGATGTGATGGTACTGGGATCCTACTAGGCAGAATAATGCCCCCACCAAGATGTCCGAGTCCTAATCCCTGAAATCTGTGCATACGTTACCTTACATGGCAAAAGGGACGTTGCACTTGTGACTAAGTTAAAGATACTGAGATGGGAAGTTTATCCCAGATTATCCAGATGGGCCCAATGTAATCACAGGAGAGTCAGAGAAGGAGATAAGAGATATGATGGAAAAAAATGGTCAGAGCGATGTGATTGATGGCGGGGGACTATGAGGCAAGCAATGCGGGCAGCCTCTAACAGCTGGAAAAGGTGAGGGAGTCAGTTCTCACCAGAGCCTCCAGAAGGAACACAGCCCTGCCAACATCTTGGTTTTAGCTTCTTAAGACCCATTTTCAGATTCCTCACCTCCAGAATTGTAAGATAATAAGTTTGTGTTGTTTTAAGCCAGTAAGTCTGTGGTAATTGTTACAGCAACAATAGGAAACGTGTATACATCACTGCTTCAGGTTTGGAAAACTATTGTCAAGAGGAAAGGTACTAAGGGATGGGGGTGGGCCTGTGCTAATTTTATAAATGGTATTCTAGGAAACATAAACTTGATATTAATTATTGGTGAAATTTTGGGTTGGATTACTGTCTGTTACTTAGTGCTGTCTTATCAGAAATACCATGAGTGGGTGGTTTGAAAGAACAGAAATTTATTTTCTCACAATTCTGGAGGCTAAAAATTCAAATCAGGGTCTCAGTCATGGCGATTCCTTCTGTGAGCCCCTCTCCTCGTTTCTGGTGTCTGCCAGCAATCCTTTTTCTTTGCTTGTAGATGGATCCTTACATGGCATCTGTCTTCCCCCGTGTGTGTGTCTCTATGTCTATTCTGCTCTTTTTATAACTCAGAAGTGGTTAGGTTTAGGATCCACCCTACTCTGCTATGACCTCATTAACATAACAAAAGAAAACCCCTATTTCCAAATAGGATCATATTTACAGGTACAGGAGTTAGGATTTCAACACGTATTTTGGGGGGACATGATTCAATCCGTAACAATTGTGAAACAGGTAGTTTGCAAGCACTTAGAAAAGTAGATGATCACCAGGAGTAAGTGTAAATAAACACAGAGTTAGTCTCTTATTTACTATTATTATTTATTATGGCTATGAGGCAATGGTGGGCAGCCTCTAGAAGCTGGAAAAGGCAAAGGAACAGGTTGCCCTCAGAACTTGTTCACCACACAAGCGGGATGTAACTGGAAGGGCTCCAGAAGCCATATCTGTGATTGTGGGTCCTGAGATGTGAAGGCACAGGATGTGAGCAGCCTGATTACAGTGGAGGGCCCTCACTGGAGAAGACGTGAGGAGAACCATGTTGGCAGGATAGGCTAAGGCAGAGTGCAGAAACTAGGCCCTTGAGTTCCCACCTAAAGATTATGAGTCTTATCTTTTAGGCAGCAAGGAAAGTCTAAGCATTCCTAAGCAAGAGAGGGTGGATGAGAGTTGTGTTTGAGGTTAGAGCTGACATTTGAAATGATACAGTATTGTGGGTAAGTGCTCAGAAACTGCAGCCAGAACTGGGATGGAACCTGGTCTTTAGCATCCTGGACTTTAACTTTGGCCAAGTTTCTTTACCTCTCTGTGCCTCTGTTTCTTTATCTATAAAATGTGGATAATAATAGTATCTGCCTTACAAAGTTGTTATGAGAATTAAATAAACCAGAATGCGCACAGTGCTTAGGACCAACCAGTTGCCATCGAGTTGATTCCCATTCATGGCGACCCCATGTGTTACAGAGTAGAACTGTGCTCCACAGGGTTTTCTGTGGCTGATTTTTCAGAAGCAGATCGCCAGGCCTTTCTTTCGAGGCACTTCTGGGTGGACTCAAGCTGCCAACCTTTTAGTAAGTAGCTAAGTGCTTAACCGTTTACACCACCCAGGGACTCGTATACTTAGAAAAGTTCCTGGAATATAGTGGTGCTTAGCAAATACTACCAATCAGCTACTATTAGAGTTCAAACCTGAAATGTGTGAGCTGTAAAAATTACAGAAGGGGAGAAACAGCTGCACAGAGTATGATAAAGGCAAACTCCAGAAGCCTTGCTGCTTACCTGGCCTCTGAACTGGTTCTCACCTGGTCTCTTTTATGTGTATTTCCTGAATGTTTTCTCCCATCGTGGTTGCAGAGTGGTGTCTACATGGTTCTCCATTGGTTGCCTTCTTGCCTGAGGTCTTCCCCCTGAACACCCAAGCCTAGAGTGATTTCCATACTTATTTTTACACTTATATTTCCTTGTATTGTTAACTAACTTTTCACGTGTACACATGTTTTAGTCTATTCAATTTCAGGCTTACTGAGGTCAGGGCTATTTTACATATGTCTTTTTAGCTCCCATAGCATCCAGTACAGTCTTTTGCAAGTAGTGCATGTTCTAAAACTAAGTATTGTTGATAAAGGAGTATGATAAGTTAATGATGATTCTAAGTTTCCAAGCCTATGTGATTGGGAAAACGGTAGCACCTAGGATGAAATAGTGAAGCACGATAGGAAAGCCAGTTAGCTTCAGACATCAATGCATTCAGTTTTGGGGTACAAGGAGGCCTCAAATTACTTGGAGTTAGGTTCCAAAGGCATTAAGGCAGGAATCTAATCTAGACAAAATCACTTTTTAAGTCCCTTAAATCTCAGTGTCTCTCAATAAATGATTTCAGTTGCATTGGGATTGGCCAGTCTCTTAAAGCTGAGCACAGATGAGTTGTTGGCTTATGCTTAGGGGACATGATGTATCAAACATTATACTTCTCTCTGTGTGTGTAGGAGTGGTAACAGTGGTGTCTGCATTTTTGAAAAGTGGGCATTGTGGAGTTATGCCACATATTCAGTGTGTGTATGATTGGACTCCACTGTACTTATCTGGCATCCAGGTAGAGATGTAGATGCCTAACGGACTTAGGTGAGACGTTTAATGCTTCATGATTCCCTGGCCGATAACTTTCTTTTAATGCAAACTTCAGAGGGATACTACTCATCATTTGGCAAATCTAGATTGAAAAAAATGGCATTGAAGTTGCCTTTCACTTCAGAGTTGGGCTTGGAAGTTGGCATAAAGGGGTGAATGAGTTCCCTCCACTCCTTTTTAATCTCATCATTAAAAACTAGTGGTGTCTCCCCTTTCTACACGATCCCAAATACCCACACAGGGAAAGAAAGCAAAAAATAGTCTGGAATGCTCTTCATTCCTTCAACAGATTTGGATTATTTCATCAAACTTCTAAAGCCCAACAAAAATCAGCAGATTTGTAGACTGTTAAGGAACCCTGGTGGCGCAATAGTTAAGCATTCGTCTGCTAGCCAAAAGGCTGGTGGTTCAAACCCGCCAGCCACTCTGGGGGAGAAAAGATATGGCAATCTGCTTACAGCCTAGGAAACCCTATGGGGAAGTTCTACACTGTCATATAGGGTCGCTATGTGTTGGAATTGACTCGACGGCACACAACAACAACAGTAGTCTGCTGGGGATAAAAAGACTACTATCAGCCTAGCACTGTTTGTGCATAACTGTTCACTTTATAAATCAGACAGGGCACTATAAAAACAGTAACTAGCTTTGGAGGGAAAAGTGCAAGCCAAAGTGTGATGTTTCACTTCACCAGACTCAAGAAACAATTTTAATGACTCTCGTGAATGTAGAAGCCAGCAATTGAATAAAACAACCCATTGGGCACAAAAAAAAAAAAAAAAAAAAAAAAGTCTCATCCTGGGAACAATCTAGCCATGCAGTGATGGTCAATAAACAATAGTTGACCAATAGAAATTAGCCATGACCTAAGCCTAAAGATGAATACTGTGGAGCTCTTAGCCTCAAATGCCCGAGAAGGGTTGCTGTGTTTTGTTGATATGGCTGTTAAGGAAAAAGAAAATCATGGATCTGGATCTCCTTCCCCTTAATGTTAACCATCTGCCCAAACTTAACCTACTTATTTCCTGGCTGACATATGAATTTGTGGTTCTTTCTTTTCATAGCGATTATGAGAACTCCCTAATGGTGACCGATGCTTGCTAATGTCATATGGAACAGTCATTTGGAGGCTGGCTTCCAAGATCTTCTTCAACTACAAGCTCCCTTGCCCCCTAATTCCTTAAATTTAAAAAACTCCAAGACCCACTTTTCTTGTGAGAACCTGCCAAGTGAAATCTGGAAATTTTTTTTTCAGAAATTAACAGGAAAAGTTGAGCAACAGGATGCAAGGTCAACCAACTCTAATAGAGGGGAAAAAGGGGGATTTAAGCTTGTTCATCAGGGTCCCTCCAGGTGCAGAGAGGAATAATTCCTCTGGTAATGGTTAGCAGCTGTTCAAACAGAGGTGCTAACCTCAATTGTTTAACCAATAGAGGTTGAGAACTAATGTTGAAAGCAAGTGACAAGAAGCTATCTCTAAATTTAGAGGATTATGCAGCAAAGTAAGGATTAGGACAATGGGACACTCTCAAAGATACCTCTCAGACTTTACTTTTTGCTCAAACTTTAGCTTATTTTTTCTGGAGGTAAGGGTCTATTGCTTGCAAGGGCATTGTCTTAGTTATCTAATGCTGCTATAACAGAAATACCACAAGTGAATGACTTTAACAAACAGAAATTTATTCTCTCACAGTTTAGGAGGCTAGAAGTCTGAATTCTGAATTCAGAGTGCCAGCTCTAGGGGAAGGCTTTCTCTCTCTGTCGACCCTGGGGAAGGTCCTTTTCTCCTTTCAACATCTGTGGGCCTGGCGTTCCTTGGAGATCTCTGTGTGTCTTGGCATCAATCTTGCCCTGGTCTAGGAGGTTCTCAGTGCAGGGACCCTGGGTCCAAAGGACACATTCCTCTCCCAGCTCTTCCTTCTTTGTGATAGTCAGGTCTCTCTCTTTCTTCTCTCTTCTTTTATCTCTTGTAAGATAAAAGGTGATGCAGGCCATACCCCAGGAAAACTCCCCTTACGTTAGTCAGATCGAGGCTGTTACCTGAGTAAGCATGTTGCATCCCACCCTAATCCTGCCTTATTCACATAACAAACATAACCTCAGCCACTTTAAAATGACCTAATCCTGCCTCATTAACATAAAGCACAGCTCACTCCCAAATGGGACCATAACCACAGGTACAGAGGCTAAGATTTATAACACATCACAAAATGGAAGATAATCAGATTACAAAATGGAGGACAACCACACAATACTGGGAATCATAGTCTAGCAAGTTGACATGTATTTTGGGAGACACAATTCAATCCAAGACAGGCATATTCCCTTTTGAGAGAGAAATCCCAGCTTCATGCAACTCAAGTTTGCATTGCACAGGGAATGTCAAGGGAGACTCCAAGAGACTTTAGAGCAGTACCCATAACTAGCCACACCCTCTGAAATTGTCTCATCAGACTGAAATCTGACTGAATCTTAAATCATTAAACAGAAGGGAAGAGCTAATTGTCATTGAGCCTTGTTTCTACATATAATGAAATTCCAAATAACTGCAGTGAAATCCTTGGTGAGGGTCTCTGATGAACAATTTCCAGGACAGGGGAATACATTCAGCATACTCCTATCTATTGATTAGTGTTTTCCATTAACCTAGAACCCTTTTTATTAATTAATTCAAAAAGCTCAATTGGAGACTTCCAGGAGGCAGAGTTTCTGTTGTGTCTGCCTTTGCCTTTTTTTATCCTCTATCTTCTCTGCAGTAGGTGATTGATTCACATGGACCTGGGAGAGGAACCCATGACATTTAAAGCCCAATGTGTAGAGGGGAAAACACAGGAAAAGGAAGGGGAGTGACTGGCTTCATCTCTCACTTGGTGGGTGATGATAATCTCTTGTAGAAGGACGTGAAAGCCAAAAGTCAAAAGGAAGGAAAGAGGAGTTCCGGCAAAATGGTGCTCTAGGCAGAAGCACCACGCCGTCCCTCCACAGCAAAGATCCGAAAAACTAAGCCAAACAGAGAATACTACAATCCTGAAACCCTAAAACATCAAATGAAGAGATAAAGAACTCAGCCAAGCACCAAATGGAGTGAGAAAACTGATAGAGAACAGCGAGCAAGGAGAGATTCATACAGAGATCCCATACCAGCTAACATAGCACGGATCCACCATCTTGGACTCCTATTGGAGACCAGCAAATGGTGGTACGAGAAAGCAGACTCACGGAGCATCCAGCGGGAGACAAAACAATTGGTAATTTGCAGTGTGCGCTTTCCCACCGCCCACCCCTCTTTGCCCCAGCTTGGCCTCCTCTGCTTCCCGTGGCCACGGTCTCTTGAATGGGAAGCGCCGGCTGCTTGGATTGCACACACCCAAGCAGGCGGCTCTCTGGGTGCCATTTGTTGGCTGCTGGGGTTGCTTTTTTCTGCTTCTTTTGATTTCTTCCTTGCCTCTCGCCATCTCCTGCTCCTTTTGCTCGAGTGCCTCGCTCCGTGTGCCATCTTTGCTTCTTCCTGAGGGGGTGCAGAGCACTGGCAATTTGTGATATATGCTCTCCCACTCTCTACCCTTCTTCACCCACGCTCAGCCTCCTCTGCTTCCCGCGGACACAGTCTCTTGTCCAGAAACACCAGCACGCACTAGCTGGCTCTCTGAGTGCCATTTGTCGGCTGCTGGTGATGCTTTTTTTTTTTTTTTCCTGCTTCTTTTGATTTCTTGCTTGCCTCTCGCCACCTCCCCCTCCTTTTGCTTGAGTGCCTGGCTCCGTGAGCCATCTTTGCTTTTACCTGAGGGGCTGCAAGCTCCATTCCAGTGTGGAGCTGCTTCCTGGTCTGGGCTACCGTGCTGGTAGGATCCCGGGGCTTTTTTTCATTTTGAATTGTTTGTTTGTTTTCTTTTCCTTTTCTTGAGTTGGGAGCCCTTTCTGGCCAGGCGGAGTAGCAGGGCAAAGAACTCCCCTTCAGCTTCCACAGACATGCAGAGGGATCCCTGAGAGCATTTCTTTTTTTTTTGGGTTTTTTTTTTTTTTTTTTCTGTTTTTTTTGGAGGGCCTTTCTTGTTCTTTTTTGTTTGTTTGTTTTTAATTTGTTTTGTTTTCTTTTCCCTCTTTTTCCCTTTTTGTTTTTCTTCATTGCTCAGTTTCTCATCTGTCTATATCTTCCTTCTCTTTCTGATCCCTGAATACCTGGCATTGTATACCTCTATGCCTTCTAGCCAGGCTGTACTGCAACACCTGAAAGCGACTTCCCCAGACCTCATAGCTGCATCGGTGGGATCCCTGGTAACTTTGTGGTTCTTTAAACTTTCAGATTTTTATTTATTCATTCTTTTCTTGTCTTCCTCTTCTCCTTTCTGTTTTTCTCCATTTCATAGTCTCTCATCTCTCCATTCCAATGGCAAGCTCCCCTAGCATTCTTTTTTGTTTGTTTGTATGTTTTTGGCTCCTGTGCCTCTCTCCTCTCTCCTGTATCCATCTTATCTCCACACATAACAATCTCCCAGCTGCATCCTGTCTACCTGCACTGTGTGCTTAACATCACACCACCAAGCAGCACAGGCATGGCCTACTGGAACTTGCCTTGCACTGATTACTGACCCGCTCTGGTGGCTGTAGTAAGTGCCACAAACAACCCGTCCCAGTAACTCCTCTTCAGCTAGACCTACCCTGCTGTACCATATCTGAGTGACTGACCCTGCCAGTTGGAGAAGGAGGCAAAAAGTATTGAGCACACAGACGAGAAAACAACAAAGAACACACAGTCCTCCTGCTCAGACATGGTCAAATTTTTTTTTTTTAAAAAAAGGGACAAAAAAAACCAAATCTACAATCAATAAATATGAAAAATAACTACTGAATGCCCTGAAAACAGCAGACAATATCAAAACATTTACAAAAACAGGACAGCATAGTTCCAAAATAAAACACCAGATGACTCTCCTGTGGAAGAAAATGCACTAGAACTACCTGATAGGGAATTCAAATCTCTAATACTCGGAATTCTCCAAGAACTGAGGCAAAATCTGACAAACGAGGAAAAAATAGACAAATTCATGGAAAATACAGACAAAAAAATTGGAAGAATTCTGGAAGATGATGCAGGGACAAAATGTCATAATAAATTCACAACTAGAAATTATACAAAGACAACAATTAGAAATCCAAAAGATAAACAACAAGATTTCAGAAATGGATGATGTCATAGAAGGGCTGAGAAGCAGATTTGAAATGGTGGAAGACAGGATCAGTGGAATTGAAGACAAACACTTGGATACAACTCTGTTTGAGGAAAGCTCATAAAAAAGAACAAAGAAAAACTAAGAGACCCTGAGAGTTATATGGGACACAATTAAAAGCAAAAATTTATGAGTGATTGGAATTCCAGAACAGGGGGAGAAAACAGAAAACACAGAGAGGATCATTGAGGAACTGCTGACAGAAAACTTCCCAATATCATGAAAGATGAAAAGCTAGCCATCCAAGAAGCTCAATGAACCCCATATAGAGGAGACCCCAAAAGAAAATCACCAAGGCATATCATATTCACACTTACCAAAACCAAAGACAAACAAAGAACCCTGAGAGCAGCTCATGAAAAACAAGAGGTCACATGCACAGGAGAAACAATAAGACTAAGCTCAGATTATTCGGCAGAAACTATGCAGGCAAGAAGGCAATGGGATGACATATATAAAATCTTGAAAGAAAAAAATTACCAGCCAAGAATAATATATCCTGCAAAACTCTCATTCAAATTTGATGGTGAAATTAGGTCATTTCCAGATAAACAGAAATTAAGGGAATATGTAAAAGTCAAACCAAACTTACAAGAATTATTAAAGGGAGTTCTTCAATCTGAGGACAAACAGCTTCGGCTCACAGGCAGAACCTAGGACGCAGGGTCGTACAAGCCAGATACCAAACTAAGAAATGAACTCTTGAGGACTATCCAAAACTAAAAGAAATACAACAGGGAATCAGAGCAGTTAATCAGTAAATGACAACAACATCAAAACAATAAAAGAGGGAATAAATGGCATAAGTATAGAACCTTCTAATGGAGAGGAAGGCAAGGCGATGCCAAGTAATGGTAGACTGCTTCAAACTTAGAAAGATAAGGGTAAAATTCATGGTAACCACAAAGAAAGTTAACAAACCAACTCATAAAAATAAAGATGAAAAACATAAAGTCTCGGCAAAAACAAAACCTACAAAAAGAAAAGAAATGAAAAAAAAATCCACAAACAAAAGTAACTCAGCACAAGAGAGTAAGAAGAACGAAGAAAACGTCAGCACCACAAAAAAAAGCACTACAAAATGATAGCAACAAACTCACATCTATCAATAATTACACTGAATGTAAATGGACTCAATGCACCCATAAAGAGATGGAGAGTGACAGAATAGATAAGAAAACAGGATCCATCAATATGCTGTCTACAAGAGACACACCTTAGAAACAAAGATGTGAATTTATGAAAAGTCAAAGGTTGGAAAAAAATATATCAAGCTAACATCTACCAAAAAAGAGCAGGAGTGGCAATTTTAATCTCAGATAACATAGACTTTAAAACAAAATCTACCATAAAAGACAAAGAAGGACACTATATAATGACTAAGGGGATGATCCATCATGAAGACCTAACCATAATCAACATCTACGCACCCAATGACAGGCCTCCAAAATACATAAAACAAACTCTAACAACACTGAAAAGAGAAATTGACAGTTTCACAATAATAGTAGGAGACTTCAACACACCACTCTCAGTAAAGGACAGAACAACTAAGAAGAAACTCAGCAAAGATACAGAAGACCTAAAGGGCACAATCAGCCAACTTGACCTTATAGACATATATAGAACACTCCATCCAAGTGCTGCAAAGTACCTATCCTTTTCCAAAGCACATGGAACGTTCTCCAGAACAGACCACATCTTAGGCCACACAGCAATCCTCAACAAGATCCAATACGTTGAGATAATTCAAAGTATCTTCTCTAACCACAATGCCATCAAGGTAGAAATTAACAACAGAAAGAGCAAGGAAAAAATATCAACTACATGGAAACTGAATAATACCCTGCTTACACATCACTGGGTAATAGAAAAATCAGAGATGGAATAAAAAAATTCCTAGAATCAAATGAGAATGAAAACTCATCATACCAAAACTTTTGGGGCACAGCAAAGGCAGTCCTCAGAGGACAATTTATAGCAATAGATGCACATATCAAAAAAGAAGAAAGGGACAAAATCAGAACATTAACTACAGAACTCAAACAAATAGAAAAAGAACAGCAAAAAAAGCCCACAGCCACCGGAAGAAAGGAAATAGTAAAGATCAGAGCAGAAATAAATGAAATAGAGAACAGAAAAACAATAGAAATAATCAACAAAACCAGAAGTTGGTTCTTTGAAAGAATCAACAAAATCAACAAACCACTGGCCAGACTGACAAAAGAAAAACAGGAGAGGACACAAATAACCCAAAGAAGAAATGGGGGACATTACAACAGACCCAAATGAAATAAAAAGGATTATAACAGAATATTATGAAAAACTATACTCCAAAAAATTTGAAAACCTAGAGGAAATGGATAAATTTCTAGAAACACACGGCCTACCCAACCTACAACAAAGTGATGTTGAAAATCTGAACAGACCCATAACAAGAGAAGAGATCGAAAAGGTAATTTAAAAAAACTCCCAACCAAAAAAAGCCCTGGCCCTGATGGCTTCACTGGAGAATTCTACAAAACATTTACAGAAGAGCTTGTACCAGTACTACTCAAGCTATTTCAGAACATAGAAGAGGAAGCAACACTTCCAAATTCATTCTATGAAGCCAGCATAACACTGATACCAAAACCAGGCAAAGACGTCACAAAAAAAGAAAATTACAGACCAATATCTCTCATGAATATAGATGCAAAAATTCTGAACAAAATTCTAGCCAATAGAACTCAGCATCATATCAAAAAAATAATACACCACGACCAAGTAGGATTCATACCAGGTATGCAAGGATGATTCAACATTAGAAAATCTGTCAATGTGATCCACCACATAAATAAAAGGAAAGAAAAGAATCACATGATCATCTCAATTGATGCAGAAAAGGCATTTGACAAAGTCCAACACCCATTCCTGATAAAAACTCTCAATAAAATAGGTATAGAAGGGAAATTTCTCAACATAATAAAGGACATCTATGCAAAACCAATAGCCAACATCATTCTTAATGGAGAGAGGCTGAAAACATTTGCCTTGAAAACAGAAACAAGACAAGAATGCCCTTTATCACCACTCCTATTTAACATTGTGCTGGAAGTTCTAGCTAGAGCAATAAGGCAAGAAAAAGAAATAAAGGGCATCCAAATTGGTAATGAAGAAGTTAAACTGTCCCTGTTTGCAGATGATATGATACTATACATAGAAAGCCCTAAAGACTCCACAAGAAATCTACTGGAGCTGATAGAAAGATTCAGCAGAGTAGTAGGATACAAGATAAACATTCAAAAATCAGTTGGATTCCTATACACCAGTAAGGAGAACGATGAAAAAGAAATCAGGAAAACAGTACCATTTTCAATAGCCCCTAAAAAGATAAAATACTTAGGAATAAATCTGACCAGGGATGTAAAAGACCTATACATAGAAAACTACAAAACACTACTGCATGAAACCCAAAGGGATCTACTTAAATGGAAAAACATACCATGCTCATGGATAGGCATACTCAACATTGTGAAAATGTCAATTCTACCCAAAGCAATTTACAAATACAATGCAATCCCAATCCAAATACCAACAACATTCTTCAAAGAGATGGAAAAACTAATCATTAACTTTATATGGAAAGGGAAGAAGCCCCAAATAAGTAAAGCACTACTGAAGAAGAAGTATAAAGTTGGAGGACTCACACTACCTGACTTCAGAACCTATTATACAGCTACAGTAGTGAAAACAGCCCGGTACTGGTACTACGACAGATACATTAACCAATGGAACAGAATTGAGAACCCAGATGTAAATCCATCCATCTATGGTCACCTGATCTTCGACAAGGGCCCAAAGTCCATCAGATGGGGAAAAGACAGTCTTTTTAACAAATGGTGCTGGCAAAACTGGATATCCATCTGCAAAAAAATGAAACAGGACCCATACCTCACGCCGTATACAAAAACTACTTCCAAATGGATCAAAGACCTGAATATAAAGCCTAAAACTATAAATTTCATAGAAGAAAAAATAGGACCAACACTTCAGGCGTTAATACACGGCATTAACAGGTTACAAACCATAACCTTCAATGCACAAATCCCAATAGATAAGCTAGATAACTGGGTTCTTCTAAAAATCAAACATCTATGCTCTTCAAAAGACTTCACCAAAAGAGTCAAAAAAGAACCTACAGAATGGGAAAAAATTTTTGGACAGTACAAGTCAGACAAAGGTTTAATCTCCATAGTCTACAAGAAAATCCAACACCTCTACAACAAAAAGACAAATAATCCTATTAAAAAATGGGCAAAGGAAATGAACAGACACTTCACCAAAGAAGACATTCAAACGGCCAACAGACGCATGAGGAAATGCTCGTGATCACTAGCCATTAGAGAAATGCAAATTAAAACCACAATGAGATACCATCTCACCCCGGCATTACTGGCACGAGTCAAAAACACTGGAAATAACAAATGTTGGAGGGGCTGCGGGGAGATGGGAACTCTTATGCACTGCTGTTGGGAATGCAAAATGATACAACCATTTTGGAAAATGATATGGCGCTTCCTCAGAAAGCCAGAAATAGACATACCACTCGATCCAGCAACTCCACTCCTAGGAATATATCCTAAAGAAATAAGAGTCGTCACTTGAATAGACATATGCACACCTATGTTCATGGCAGCATTGTTCAAAATAGCAAAATGATGGAAACAATGTAGGTGCCCATCAACAGATGAATGGATAAACAAACTATGGTACATACACACAGTGGAGTACTATGCAATGAGAAAGCACAACAATGAATCGGTGAACCATCTCATAACATGGATGAAACTGGAGGACATTATGCTGAGTGAAATAAGTCAATCACAAAAGGACAAATATTGTATGAGACCTCTATTGTAAAAACCCATGAAAAAGTTCACACACAAAATGTAACAATCTTTGTTGGTTACCAGGGATGGGAGGGGTGGGAGGGAAATACTAAATAGGCAATAGATAAGTGGTATCTTGGGTAAAGGGTGAGACAGTACACAATACAGGGGAAACTAGCACAACCTGTACAAGGAAAGGTCATGGAAGCCCCATAGACACATCCAAACTCCCTGAGGGACTGAATTGCTGGGTGGAGGGCTGTGGGGACCATGGTCTCGGGGAACATCTAGCTCAATTGGCATGACACAGCTTATAAAGACAATGCACTACATTCTACCTTGGTGAGTAGTGTCTGGAGTCTTAAAAGCCTGTGAGCGGCCATCTAAGATACTCCACTGCTCTCATCCCTTCGGGAGCAAGGGAGAATGAAGAGAACAGGATACAAGGAAAAGATTAGTCTGAAGGACTAATTGTCCGCAGCTACCAAGGCCTCCACAGGACTGAGTCCAGTACAGCTAGATGGTGCCCGGCTACCACCACTGACTGCGTTGACCAAGATCACAACAGAGGGTTCTGGACAGAGCCGGAGAAGGATGTAGAGCACAATTCTAACTCACAAAAAAAAGACCAGATTTACTGGCCTAAAGGAGACTTGAGAAACCACGAGAGTATGGCCCCCAGACACCCTTTTAGCTCAGTGGTGAAGTTACCTCCGAGGTTCACTCTTCAGCCTGGGAGTGGACAGCCTCGTAAAACCAAATGAGACTAACAAGGTACAGGAGTCCAGTGACAAGGGCCAGAGGGCAGAAGGGGACAAGGAAGCTGGTGATAGGGAACCCAAGGTTGAGTAAGGATATTGTTGATGTGTTGTGAGATTGTTAACCATTGTCATAGGGCAACATTTGTAGTAACTGTTAAATGAGAAACTATTTTGTTCTGTAAGCCTTCATCTTAAGTGAGAATAACAGCACAATTGGAAGAGCGTAGTCCATGTCACTGAATTGTGCATGTAGAAATTTTTGAAACGGTGTATCTTTGGCTATGTGTATTTTCACCAAAAAAAAAAAAGGTTGAGAAGTTAGAGGGTTAATATGTTGTGGGGTTGTTAACCAATGTCATAAAACAACATGTGTACTACTGTTTCATGAGAAACTATTTGTTCTGTAAGCCTTCACCTGAAGTACAATAAAATATATATTTAAAAAAAAAAAAAAAAAGGAAGGAAAGATGTAGCTTGCACTGGAATTCCCAGAGCCTTTCCCTGTGAGCACTGGGTGATGTATGGGTTGCACTTGAAAGCAGAAATCTGCTCAGTTCCAAGTTCCCTGGCTTATATCCTTGAATGTTGGCCGTAATTTCAGACCAGGGAGATGGGTACCGTGTTAGTGGGATTTACATTGCACCACTTAAAAACGCTTCCCTTTTACTTGGCCCTGAGTGATGTGTTTCTCCTTTTTACCTCTTCCCTCTCCAGAGATAAAATGCTCCAGAGGAGTTAATGGTTTTACAGCCAGGCAGCGGGCAGCAGTATATCCGGGCTCATACAGAAATCCAATTATTTCCATTGTCTGAGATGAAGACCAATACTTTGGGGGCAGGAGAAAGGCTTTGCTGCAGGGTTGCCTGATTTAAAATTTTGTTCTGGAGAGAAGGTTGGGTTCTCTGATGCAGCTGGGCTGTTGGGTCACAGAAGCTTGCCTTTCTGTCCTGCTGATCCTGGCTACCTGAACACACTTGTGATCTAGGAAATAAGAAAAAGAACCCCTATTACTAGGTTTCTGGCCACTTCAGGGGTTAAGATGAGTGGTTAAGCCAGCATTAAATAACGAGGCTAATGATGATGGTGATTCCAGCAACTTACTATCAAATTAGGAGTACTTTGAAAAGAGAAGCTGCCACTGAGACCTACTAACTAAGCCTTGAAGAGCAAATGTAGAAAAAAGTACGTAAATGCACAGCAAGAGAAAATAGATAACTACACACTCCTTCCTCCCTCCAGGTCCCTTCGTTGGCTTATGAGTAGATAGTAGATTCCAAATTCAAACCAAAAATAGAATGTTTGAGTAGAAAAAAACAAAACAAAGTATCCATTGCAAAATGCAAAAATAATAGAGCTAATTTCGCAGTGATTAGAAATCACTCTGTCACCTAACCTAATATTCTCATCTATTCCCCATTCATCTTGTTTCAGTAATCTTTGTGACTTCCCTATTTGGGTTGGTATCTGGTTGCTCTGTCCTGTGTTCTAGTCTTGGGTTGTTATCTGATATTATTGATTTTCTAACCAGAGGACTCCTTTTAGTATTTCTTGTAATTTTGGTTTGGTTTTTGCAAATTCCCTAAACTTCTGTTTATCTGGAAATGCTCTAATTTCACCATCATATTTGAGAGACAGTTTTGCTGGATGTATAATTCTTGGCTGGCAGTTTTTTTCCTTCAAGGCTTTATGTATGTCATCCCATTGCCTTCTTGCCTGCATGGTTTCTGTTGACTAGTCCGAGCTTATTCTTATTGACCCTCCTTTGTAGATGACTTTTCTTTTATCCCTTGGCGCTCTTAAAATTCTTTCTCTTTGGTTTTGGCAAGTTTGATTATAATATGTCTTGGTGACTTTCTTTTGGGATCTACCTTATGTGGGGTTCAATGAGCTTCTTGGATAGATATCTTGTCATCTTTCATGATATCAGGGAAGTTTTCTGCCAACAAATCTTCAACACTTCTCTCTGTATTTTCTGTTATCACCCCCCCCAACCCCGCCAGTTCTGGTACTCCAATCACTCATAGGTTATTCCTCTTGATAAAGTCCCACATAAGCCTTAGGGTTTTTTCTAATCTTTTATCTGATTTTTCCTCAGATAAGTTGGTGTCAAGTGCTTTATCTTCAGTGTCACTAATTCTGACTTCTACCGTCTCAATTCTGCTCCTATGACTTTCTACTGAGTTGTCTAATTCTGAAATTTTATTGTTAATCTTGTGGATTTCTGATTGCTGTCTCTCTATGGATTCTTGCAGCCTGTTAAATTTGTCATTATGCTCTTTCTAATCTTTTTAATTTCCTCTATTGCATGTTCTGCATTTTGCCTTATTTCCTTCTTAATTTCTTGAAGAGAAAATATTAATCTTTTGTATTCTGCCTCTGGTAATTCCAAGAAATTTTCCTCTTCTGGAAAATTTCTAGATTCTTTATTTTGCAAGCTTATTGAAGCCATCATGGACTACCTCTTTATGTGATTTGATATTGACTGCTGTCTCCAACCCATCAGTATGTTATTATATTTATTTATTTAATGTTTGCTTACTGTGTCCTAGCTTCTTGTTTTGTTTTGATATGCCCAAATAGGCTGCTCATGTGAGCTAGTTCGATTATTGGCACCTTTGAAGCTCTAATGTCCTCACCATGTGGTTAGATCTGTTACTAGGTATGTGAGCTCAGGAGTCCGCCCACTCCTCCTGTATGGATTCAGCTCAGGTGCCCAGGTAGATACACCATTTGTGTAGTGAGGCTCTCACCTACAGTCTTAGACAGGCATGGGTGATTGGTGCAGGCACAGGCATCTGGCTGCAGCACGGGGACACACTCTGAGCAAGGCAGGAGACTGAGGGCTGCCCCTGAGTGTCCAGGAGGAAGGCGTGTCCTTGTTCCCTAAAGCGGGTAGGTGGGTGGGTTTTGCAGCCAGACTATGAGCATCCAGTGCTGTTGGCTGTAAGGACTGAGGAGCACCTCTTATTCTTGAGCTCCTATTGCAGTTGGCTAGGTGGTGTGGTTGGAGCCACCAGTCCTCAGGCCCCTGATGCGGGTAGGTGAACACCCTGCTTAATGGGCAGAGCAGTGTCAAATGTCACGAACCTGTCACTTCACAGCTGAAACAGTTCAAGTTAGACTTCTGGTATATACCCTGCTGTACTGTGGTAATGAGGGCCTATGCTGTTGTAATGAGCCCACACAAGTCTATGCAGGGAGAAAGGCACTCAAAGTCTGTGGATCCCTTATTGCCTGTGCCTAGGCAAAGGAGCTGTGCCTACACTGAGTTCCTGGCTTAGGGGAGCTGGCAGTTTATTTTTTCCTGTTTGTTAATTTGTTCACTCTCCAAGGCCAGGAGAATGGCTCATGGCATGTGACGGATCCTACTTCCAGCCCAGGGGACTCAGCAATTGCTGAAGCCAGTCTGGGACCCAGTGCACAGCAGGAAGCAGGGAGGTAAATGGGACAGAGGTTTTTCCCTGGGGTGCGGGGTGTTTTTGATCCACGTGGTAGGCCAGATGCAAGTACTTATCTTTCGCTGATTGAGGGGTGCTTCTCACTGGTTCTAGGTGGCCAAGTAGACTCTCTGCTGCTGGGTCTCTCTCGGTGTGGGAGACACCTCCTGAGCACCACTGCTTGCCTGCCTCACCACTCAGCCATGAGCTGATCAGGCTTGAAGGACTCAGGCTCTCTCTCGGTCAGGTCTGGCAACTCCTCTCTGCTTCCAAACTGTCTCTCCTTCCTCCTGCCACTCAGTCTGATTCCTCAACTTTGCCTTTGATGTTCAGGAATTCCGGATTGTCATAGATAATCGATTCACTTGTTTTTTTGGGTCTTTGTTGTAAGAGGTCCACCGGAAGCGTCTGACTACTCCATCATCTTGGCTCCACCTCCCCTTTTCAGTAATCTTGTGAAAAGTATGATTATGTCCTTCCCAAAGGACAGCAAGGGACCCAGAGAGGTGAGTCACTTGTCCAAGGGTACAAAATTATTAGAATCAAAGCTGGGACCAAAAGCCTGGAAGGGTGGTATGGGGGGCCCTTAAGTCAAACAGATCTGGGTTTGAATTTTTGCTCTGCAGCATAAGAGCTCTGTGGTGTTGGGCAAGTTAAGTTCACTTATCTCAGCGTTTATTTCTTCATCTAAAAAAATGGGAAAATAATATTGACCCTGGTGAGTTGTTAAAGGATTAGCAATCATGCACATACGTGTGTTTTTCCCATAGTAATCCTATAGAGTGGGTGAAAGGGAATAGGAGGTAATAAGGAGGAAAGGAAGTCAGAGTCAGATTATGGAGGAGCTAGAATTCATCAGCTGCATCTGCCAGGATGTTTGGCTATAATTTCAGGAAGGTTGAGATGGATACCATGTTAGGGGGATTTATGCTGCACCACTTAAAAAAGCTTCCCTTTCTTTTGGCCAGCTTTGGTGAAGAGTGATATGGCATGGTGATGTGAAATGGGTTTCTCTTGTATATGGTCTTTCTGGCCTTGGGTTTATAATTCTGCCAAAAATGATTGTCTAGGCCACAATCTTGCAAAGGGATTGGTTAGTTTACATGCAAAAAAATAGGATGTATAACACCACCCAACAGGATTAAGTGACCTTGTGGGAATTGGTCGATTACTATGCAAATCTAATGATTGTTGTCTACCAAGGGGATTGGTCAGTTCATGGTCTGGCTGGGAGGGCCATGCCTTGAAATTGAATATAAGGGCCAATTCCACAGAGGTTGAGGAGGGCCTTACTACCATCAAGAAGACTGTGGAGCAGAGCACATACTTTGGACCTGGGGTCCCTGTGATGAGAACCTCTTAGACCCAGAAGTGAGAACTGTAACACTGAAGACTGTAAGAAGCAGTGGCAAGCAAGGCGGAGCCCAGTGGCAGAGAAACAGTGCAGCTGTATGAGCAGCGGGAACCAGGAGACTGGTGGAGGTGGTGTGGTGGGCTTGCAGGCCCATGGAGAGAGAGAGCTGAGTGCCTTTGGGCAGGAGGCTTGCTGGCAGATCTAAAGAGCTGTAACACTTGCCCAAGCAGGGGAGAGGCTGAGAGGGGCCCGGTGGCAGAGGCCATTGGTTGGCACTACCAAGAGAAGGGCCACTGGCTGGCACAGTTGAGAGAAGGGCCTGCCTGCAGGCATAGGCGAGAATAAGCTGTACCCTGTCTCCTGAGTTGTATCCTGTTACTTCCAAGTCGATTCTGATCCAAGTTGTAGCGTATTACTTCCCTAATAAACCTCATAATCATAAGTATGTTCTGTGAGTTCTGTGTGGCCATTGCCATGAATTATTGAACCCAGGAGAGAACTAAAGTGTGCCATGGTGGGGGTGGTTGGTGTCAGAAATGGTGAAAAAGTTGGAGAGTGGAGGTATGTCTGACCTCCACCTCACAGGAATCAGCTTTGTGCTGATCTTAATTCTCATCCCTCCCCTTGATGTTAGATGAGTTCAGACACTAGGTTACACATGTCCAAGCCTATCACAGGCTAAATATAAGCCTATAGGAAATACACCACTGTGGAGTAGCAAAACTGTTCTTATGTAGCAGTAGTTGGGCCCTTGAATGCTGACTTGGCCCTTGCCCCAGCCTGAAGTATTAAAGGCAGGTTTCTGTGGCTTTGAGATCCTCACACTTGTGGATTCCTCACTTTTCGTGGGATGCTCTGACCTCTGAACTTCAGCCTCGCCTCTGTGAAGAACTAGAGTGTACTCACTCACATAGATTCTTATCTGGTGTATATCATTTGTGTGGCTTGTTTGCTGGTTTTGGGGTAAACCAAAGTGAAAGCAATCTAAAACCTTGTCCAAATCATCATTCTGGTCAATCCTAAGACTTGGACTTTCCCTCTGTGGTCTTGTCTCGCTAACTCACTTAATTCAAACAATAATGAATTAAAAGGATACAGGGCAGCTCAGGGAATGAAAGGAAATGCCACACAACCAGATCTATGGGGATCCATAGGAGGCAGGAATAAATGGGCAGTGTATTGAGGGTGCCACCAATGGGATTTTCCACTATTAGTTGCTGTCAAGTCATTGCAAACCCATGTGTGCAGAGTAGAACTGCACTCCATAGTGTTTTCAGGCTGTGACCTTTTGGAAGCAGACTGTCAAGCTTAATTCAGAAGCACCTCTGGGTGGGTTTGAACTACCAACCTTTTGGTTAGTAGTCCAGCTCTTACCCATTTGCTCCACCCAAGGACTCTTATTTTCCCAGATTTGGGTCACTCCCTTGAAGACTCAAATTTCCAGGGAAGAGAAGCTGATTGGTCTAGCTCAGGTCACATGTCCACAATCCCACCCAGGTGTTGTCAGCCAATGAAAGTGGGGCATTTCCTTCAAGGAGAAGGAAGAATGGAAGTGGGTAGGTCAAAACATTGTCTATACTCCTCTGGTCAGTGCTCTCAATAGAATAGAAGAGTTGCAATTTTCTGACATTATAGCCCCACATCTTTCCTCTGGGGATAAGCTACCTTTGTAGAGCAATGAGAAAATGATGAACTAAAATCTGTCCAAGCTTTTCATCTCACTCTTGAGCTAAGTATTCTTGTTGTTGTTGCTACCTGCTGTGGAGTGGGCCCCAACTCATGGGGACCTCATGCACCATGATATTGGACTGTTGTGATCCATAGGATTTTCATTAGTTGGTTTTTAAGAAGTAGATCACCAGGCCTTTCTTCCTAGTCCATCTTAGTCTAGAAGCTCCGCTGAAACCTGTTTAGCATCATAACAACACACAAGCCTCCACTGACAGACAGGTTGTGGCTGTGCATGAGGTGCCTTGGCCAGGAATTGAACCTAGGTCATCCATATGGAAAGCGAGAATTCTACCACTGAACCACCACTGCCCTCTGGGCTAAGTATATGTGTAAGCCTATTAGTGAGTGAACAGCTTCAGAATAATATAATGTGAAAACCGCCACCGTGTACCATGCAGTCCAAACAGTTCAGGGCTGCATTTTGAACAGGCAGGCTGTATTTTGGCACCTAGAAGAAAATATACCTCCTGGGTATGTACATAAGAAGCAGATTCAATCTTAGGTCTTGTTGCTTAGAATGACATCTCTCCTCAGCAGTGAGAAAACAGAAACTGCTTGGGGTAGCAGCAGGAAGAGCCACTGAAGGGCTGGTGTCTCAGCACTCTGGGGCTGAGCCGTCTTAAACGGCTTTCTGGGGACTAACAGGGGAGTCCCTGCAGTACAATATTCTGGTTTTCTGGTTTATTGCAAGTCCAGACATTCAAAAGCGGTTCTCACTGTGCCCCAGCCCCTACAACCCGCCTCCCTAGGCAAAGTGGCTTCATTCTGAGCCCTGGGTCTCTATCCATGTGCCCCCTCCCCACTCTCTAAGGGCCCATTCCCACACTCTCTCCCCACACGACCCTATCAGAATCTGCTTTTAGGAAAGGGTGTGAGATACTCATTCACATAAAGAGTAAACTATAGCTAATATGTATGTAACATTTTAAATGCATCCAAATGTTATATCTTTGAATCTTTCCAATGACCCCAAGAGCAGAAATGCTCATCTCCTGTCCCAACCCCATATCCTTTCTCCACCCTTCATCCTGCTTGCTGCTCCAGGAGACTCACTTCTACAAACCATATCAATCCGTGCCCATTGGTTTCTGCTTGGGTTTGGCCAATGGGAGGCACCAGTAGGATATGGCGGGTGAGAGGAGAGGGAGGTCAGGGTATTTTTCCCTCTGGCTCCCCCTGCTGGGCAAGGGATTGTCGACATATGTGTTTCTCTTGGAGCCCT
Source organism: Dugong dugon (assembly GCA_030035585.1). Lineage (NCBI taxonomy): Eukaryota > Metazoa > Chordata > Mammalia > Sirenia > Dugongidae > Dugong > Dugong dugon. The sequence continues at coordinate 78,845,126 of CM057471.1, forward strand.
GGGTGTGCAGTGGTTAAGAGGTACAGCCTGTTAACCCAAAGGTCAGCAGTTCAAATCCACCAGCCACTCTTTGGAAACCCCATGGAACAGTTCTACTCTGTCCTATAGGGTTGCTGTGGGTTGGAATAAACTCGACGGCAACGGGTTTGGTTTTTTGGTGTTTTCCTGGGAGGCCACAGCTCCAATTATGTAGCCCTTTCTTATAGCTACAGCTCTCTCCTTTTTATGGTAACCATCTCCTTTCCTTGTCCTGTCAGATCTAGGAATAATAGAGGGCTCTTTGCTTAAACCAGTCCCAGAATGCTTCACCATCCTTTGTTGGTTTCTCTTAACCCTGCACACACCTTCATAAACATCAATTGTCATTGAGTTGATTCCCACTCATGGTGACCCCATGTATGTCAGAGTAGAACTGTGTTCCATAGGATTTTAAATGGCTGATTTTTGGATGTAGATTGCCAAGCCTTTCTTCCAAGTTGCCTCTGACGGACTCAAACCTCCAACCTTCTGGTTACCAGCTGAGCTCTGTTACCCATTTGTACCACCCAGGAACTCCCCCTTTGTGAGTAGTCCTTCATCAAACTCTCCTCAGTTACCCTATTTGAGTGTAGCATACATTTGCTGCTGGGATTCTTGCTATTATAGATGCTTATTATTTTCCCTATTTTGTAGATGAGAAAACTGAGGCAGAGAGCCATTACGTGTGACCCAACAGCATGTTGAAATTCAGTGGTAACTTTGAGGCTTGAACCCAGATTGCCCAACTATAGAACTCAGGCTCTCTGTCCATTAACCTAACATACCCATCAGTCTTCACATTTAAGACTGTTGTCTCCAGCTACAGTATTACATTCTAACTTTTCAGGCAGTAACTCATGTGGGTGACATAACCTTGGAGGAGTGACCTCTTCTTCTTCCTGCTCTGTACTACCCACCAAACGTGATCTGGCTCATTTTTTACTTTTGAAGAACTTTCCTTCTTTGGTTAAAAAGAATTCCTCTGATTCTTCTCCTTTTCACTTGGAATATCTCCTGAGATTTTGATATTTGCAATCCTATTAAGCAGAACTCTTAAACATACGTATTTGGTAACAACCTTAATAAAATCTGACTGTAGGCAAGTCCTGAAATACTACCTCAGAGAGGAACCTAATTAGCTATTTTTCCCCTCCTGTAGGTGCTACAAAGCACCTGAGAGCTGGAAGTGTCCTCAGAGATTATCCAGGTTCTTAACCTCTTTTTGTAATACAGACCCTCTGGAAATCTAAAAAAGCTATGGACCCTCTCCCCAGAAAAGTGAATGTTCTGTTTCTCTTGCTCTGTCTCTCTTTCTTTCTTACACACACACACACACACACACACACACACACACACACAACTTTTTCTATAATTTTAGGGGGTTCATTTTCATTCTGAAGGCCATTCATGGGCCCTAGTTTTAAATACTCTGTTATAAATTGATCCCTTAGGTTTACAGACGAAGGAGCTGATATCCAGTTAGTTAAAATGACTTGACCAGGATCACACAATGAGTGGGTATATCAATCAGGTTGGGCCAAATTATGCTGCAGTAACAAAACTCCTTTAATTTCAGTGGCTTCTAACAACAGATTTATATTTCATTTATACTACTGTTTTACTGTGGGTTAGTTGGAGATTCTGCTTCATGTCATTTTCACTTGGGGATGTGGGGTGACAGGCAAATGCCTTCTAGAACATCACCTGATGTCATGACAGAAGAAGACAGAGCTTTGTACATCATGCACTGCTTCTTAAAAGCTTGTGCCTGAAAGTGCTACATCACTGTGGTCACATTTCATTGGCCAAAACAAGTTTCATGGCCTTGTCTAACTTCAAGGGTGGCAGAGAAACACTTGGTAGGTAGCACAAATGACTAAGCAAGCTGGAGAAGCCAGAAGTAGAACCAGGGCATCACTATTTTTTGGCCAATGCTCTCTACTCTTCTAAGGCAACATATCTTAATCTAATTCTTCTGAATCTATCTCACAGAAGATTTATAATTAGTTTAAATGGGTTATATTTGTGATATAAAATCAGTGCTAAGTTGGAGGTTTCTTTTTGTCTTACTTGGAAATAATAGATTTCTGGCACAGTTCATTTAAGATGCCATAGCAACAAAGGAGGTCTGTTCCATATGTTGTTGTTGTTAGTTGCCATCAAGTCAACCCCTGACTCATGGCAACCCCACACACAATGGAACCAACTACTGTCCGGTCCTGTGCCATCACCATGATCAGTTGTAGATTGGACTGTTGGGATCCAAAGGGTTTTCACTGGCTGATATAGGAAGTAGATGTCCAGGCCTTCCTTCCTGTTTCATTCTGTGTGGGTCATTATTAGTTTTCTACATTTATTTTTCAGACTAAAACCTTTTCTTTCTGTTGTTCAATTTTCTCTCATATATCTTAATTTCCATTCCTTATTCACTTTTTCTGGTCCTCCAAAGCTTGGGACTTGTGGGATTGCCAATGCAAGGAACAGTCTCTGAATTTTTCTTACTATGGCAAGTGTTGATAGTTGTGGCTCTACTGTTTTCTTCAATTGTTCGTTCATTTCACAATTTGCTTTGCTCTAAAGGTTGATGTGAGAATAAACTTAGATAATTCATACAGCCTGGTAGAGTACTTGCTCAAAACTGGTTTGTGCGTGTGCTTTGTTTTTATTTTTTGGAAGCAATATAGGATAACGATTAAGAGCACATGCCCTGGAATCTGATAGGATGAGTTAACATCTTGATCCACCACCTACTAGCTATGTGATTTTAGACAATTTTATTAACCAACCTCTCTATGCCTCAGTTTTCTTGTCTACTAAATAGGAATAATAATACTACCAAACTCTTGGGATCTGGTGCAGATTAATTAAAATAACATGAGTAAAGCATTTACCATAGGACCCAGTTCAGAGAAAGTCCTTGATAAAACTAGCTATTATTATTGTTATCAGCATCATGATTGAAAAATATGATTGCTGTTTGCTCGGTGGGCAGTGTAGTATGGAGGAAAGAATACAGGCTTTGGAAATAAGTAGACTTGTGTTCAAATCTGCACTCTGTCATGGTGTGGCTTTGGACAAGTTACTTACCACTCTGAGCTTTAGTCTTTTCTTCTGTGATAGCCCTACTTACCCTGCAGAGTGTTTGGGAGGACCCTACAGGGACACAACATTAAAATGCTTCACACAGTGCATGGCATGTTGGAGACCTTCAATAAATACTAGTTCTTCTGGATGCAGTGGGGTACACGAAGGTGAACAAAGGAAACAAGTCCTCTCCCTCACCTTGGAGGGATTTATACTCTAGTTGTGGAGATAAGACATGTACACAAATAGCTATAAACCCATTACCATCAAGTCAATTCTGACCCACAGCAACCCTGTAGGACAGAGTAGAACTACCCCATAGGGTTTCCACAGCTGTAAATCCTTACAGAAGCCGACTGCCATATCTTTCTCCTGAGGAGCAGCTGGTGGTTTTGAACCACCGACCTTTCTGTTAGCCGTAGAGCACTTTAACAACTGCACCACGAGGGCTCCTTACAAATAATATAAATACCCTGAAATGGTGAGTGCCGGGAAAGAGCTATGGCTAATGGGCTGTGGATGTTTGCATTAGGTGAGTTACTATAAGAGGGTCATTTGAGTTGGGCCCTTGGTTTTGGCTGAGAAAAAATTGCTCTTTACTAAAGAGGTATTTTAATTTACAAATTCTATTTGTTTTCCTTTCTCTTTCTTTCCTCCTTACCCCCTTCCTCATCCCCAAACCTCAGAATACCCTATTAGGCACCACTGATAATTGTGTATGGGCAGGAGAAATTCATCACCCTCTGCCAGCACAGTTTGCTGATGTGCTCTGGTTTCTGGCTGCGATATTTACAGCAGCTCAGTTAAGATTTAATTTTCTATTACTCCCTAAACTTTGCAGCCCTCGTTTTTTCATTCACTGTCTGAGATTCATTGCTCCAGCACCCTGGAATCACGGCTGAAAAAACTTACTTAGCGTTCAGAATCAATGAACAAATGAGAGAAACGTTATACCAGAGACAGCCCTCAAGTGATATGGGGTTTAGCTTTGATTCTTAGCAATAGTTTCATTCTGCTCTTTCCCCTTTGTCATGAATTGAATTGTGTCCCCCCAGATATGAGTCAACTTGCATAGGCCATGATTCCCAGTATTGTGTGGCTGTCCTACACGTTGTGATCTGATGTATTTATCCTATGCGTTGTAAATTCTCTATGATGTTAACGAGGCAGGATTAGGGGCAGCTATGTTAACGAGTTAGAACACAATCTACAGAATTAGGCTGTACCTTGAGTCTTTTGAGATATAAAAGAGATTAGTGAGCAGAGAGGAGAGGGACCTCATATTACAAAGAAAGAAGCGCCAGTAGTGGAGCACATCCTTTGGACGTGGGGTCCCTGCATGGAGAAGTTCCTAGACCAGGGGAAGATTGATGACAAGGACCTTCCCCCAGAATCGACAGAGAGAGAAAGCCTTCCGCTGGAGCTGGCACCCTGAATTTGGACTTCCAGCCTCCTAAACTGTGAGAGAATAAATTTCTCTTTGTTAAAGCCATCCGTTTGTGGTATTTCTGTTATAGCAGCACTACATGACTAAGACACCCTTCCTGTGGCCAAATGCATTTCTCTACCTAATTATCAAATGAGATGCCTTGGAGGTACCTGAACTTGGGTGTTCTTTCCTGCAAACATTACAGTTTAGGATCTTTTTGGGTTTTATCATTACTTTCTTTTCATTTTGGCCTATGTACTTATTGGATATTGTGGAAACTATTTTTTTCTTTTTGTCTCATGAGTCTCTTGCTGGAATTGTCCTTCTGACACAAAAACTTGCCTAAGGAGGTCTTAGGGATAGCAGGCCTTTTCCATACGTCATTATCTGTGGATTCATTTAGTTGGTTGACATGATTTTGATTAATGTATTTTTCCACTCCTGAGTTCACTGCTCCCCCTACAGCTCCTTCTCCTTAATTGCACGAACACATTTATCAGGAATGGGTGTGGTTGACTACTTTCTCATCTCATTGCTTTTCACTGTGAAGCCCATCTACTAAGGTATGAGTGGGCTTACAGCCATTCTGGACCTACAATGCTTTGATAACTGCCTGCCCTTCCCCTACACACATACCCACATCATTGCACTGGGAGCAGCCATCTTATACAATTTGGCTATGCCTTCCGAGCCCAGTTGATTGGTGGAATGCGCACTGACAAAGACAGAGGCAATGAGTCTCTCCCCTGGACTTTTAGATTTGGGAATGACAGGGATTTGGGCCAGTCTGTTTCTAGTGGCTTGAACCAAACATTTGGAAGTGAAGGAAGGTGGGTGCTATGTTTTCTGCCAGGTAGAGAGAGCCAGTGCACCCTGAGAGAAAATGGAGCGGGTATGAAGAAAGGAGACAGTAGAGATGTGGAGATGGAGAGTCATAAGGGCCCTTGGAGCTCTGGATCAGTTGTTCCCACGGCCCAGTAGACCCTCTCTTCCTGTGGGTTCAACTCTTCCTTGGGTACTGTGAGGCATCCTCAGACCCTTCCAATAAATCTCTTCATTGGCTTAGACTGGCACAAGTTGGATTCTGTTACAAAAGAGCCTTAACTGGTACAAGGTTTTTCTTTACCAAATTGTTGACTTTATGCATGTGGTAATAGCTAACCATAAAACAAAATGTTATAATTTCAGTGTGTTCAGAAAGAATCATCAAACTCCCTAAATGAGGTCTTTGACTTTGATAATGGGGACAGTGAAAGTGGAATGAATGAGGACTATGGATCATAGGTCCAACGTCTAGTCCTGACTTTGGACTCAAAGAAGTTGTAACTTGTCCAAGGTTATCCAACTTCTTTACACCTCACTTCACTCATATGTTCCTTGAGCTAATTCACACAAATAGCTGCTATGTAGGTTCTAGGTTCCTTGCTGAATGCCGATGACAAGAAGATGAATAAGATGTAGGTTTCTGGAGAAGCTTGCCCACAGGAAGTAACCTCTGGGCTTGTCTAGAAATAACAACCAAGAGGGAGTCACCAGATTGGAAAGTGAGAGATGGCAATCCAGGCAGAGAAGCAGCATGCACAAAGGCCTAGAGACGCCAACAGGCCTGACGTGTTTGGAGAATTCTGAACTTTCATGTTGAAGCTTGGGCAGCAGATGGGGAAAGACAGAGGAGAGTAGGCAGGGAAACTTCCATATGTTCTGTGGACCACCAGCCTGTCAAGAGGCTCATGGCCAAATAATGTGGGAAGGGTTCTGTACTCTATTCCCTTCTTAGGTATTTAGGTTATCTATTAGCATATTAAAGTTCATAAGAATTCCTGGGGTAAAAGTCCCAATTGACTTTGTTTAACCCAGCATTAGCCAAACTTTTATGGCCTTGCAACGTTTTTGTATATCCTGTAGTAGCAGACCTACATTTTTAAAAATCCCTTTTGAAAAATCTGTATTAGGGCCAGGACTCTAGAATATAGGTCCATTTAATTTTGGTTTCATTTTTTCAAAGATAAGGGAGTTAGGATGGGTAATGATCTTACATTCTGTGATTTTTTTCAAGACTCTGGTTCCTTAACTGCCATCCTCTGCTAACTTTCTTAAAGGGGGAAGGGCCATGCAGAAGAAGGCTGAAATGTAAGGGACAGCTAGATTAGGCATCTGTTTGCATATTTTGCCCCTGTTGATTCTGCAGAAGCAGGAGCCTGAGACAAGTGTGGGTAGTTTATTTAAGAGGTAATCTCAGGAAACACCCGTGAGGAGTGAGAACAGGAGAGGTAAGGTAGCCAATCAAAAAATGCGTTATCAAGCAATTTACTATTGGGGACAATCGAAGCTTAATCCCTCTGGGGAACTTTGGGAGGTAGTGTAGAATATGCACTTCTTTGTTATTTTACCCAGTTGGCAAGGGATCTAGGGTATTTATCCACCAGCTCCTGCCAGTGAGTGGTTAAGGGCTGCTCCTTAATTCCCCAGCACTTCCGGCCTGTCACCCACAGGGACAGAGCAGGTTCCAAGGGCCAAAGAAAACCCTCAGGCAAAGAGATGCAGGCACTGTCATTTGGAAGTCAGGCTGACTGGTAAGGGCCAAAGGGATATGGGTGAGGCACAGAAACTGTCTGCTAGTTTCCAAGCTAGGTAAACTGGAAAGAAAATTGTTACTATTTTAGTCTTTCCATTGTTTATAGTGAATGATGACTCCTTCTGATAGCTTGGCAAATTTCTGTTTACTGCTGCAAGAGTCTAGAAATTCACCTGTTATTCCTTTTTTTTTGACAATAGCCCAGTGATCTCATTTCCAATTATTTGCTTATTTAATTCTCACTTCCACCTTTTCTATTCTAGGTTCCCAATTTTTTTGTTTATCTGATTATTACTCTAAACCATATCTTAGCCCTTTTGAAGAGGCACTATCTTTTTTTTTTTTTCTTATTATACTTTAGATGAAAGTTTACAGAACAAACTAGTTTCTCATTAAACAGTTAGTATACATATTGTTTTATGACATTGGTTAACCACCCCACGACATATCACCATTCTCCCTTCTTGATCTTGGGTTTCTTATTACCAGCTTTCCTGTCCTCTCCTGCCTTCTAGTCTTTGCCCCTGGGCTGTTGTGCCCCTTTAGTCTCATTTTGTTTTATGGGCCTGTCTAATCTTTGGCTGAAGGGTGAAACCCAGGAGTGACTTCCTTACTGAGCTAAAAGGGTGTCCAGGGGCCGCCGTACTTTGGGGGTTTCTCCAGTCTCTGTCAGGCCACTAAGTCTGGTCTTTTTTTGTGAGTTAGAATTTCATTCTACATTTTTCTCCAGCTCCGCCTGGGACCCTCTATTGTGATTCCTGTCAGAGCAGTCAGTGGTGGTAGCTGGGCACCATCTAGTTGTACTGGATTTAGTCTGGTGGAGGCCGTGGTAGATGTGGTCCATTAGTCCTTTGGACTAATCTTTCCCTTGTATCTTTAGTTTTCTTCATTCTCCCTTGCTCCAAAAAGGGTGAGACCAGCTGAGTATCTTAGATGGCCACTCACAGGCTTTTAAGTCCCCAGACGCTACTCACCAAAGTAGAATGTAGAATATTTTCTTTATAAACTATGTTATGCCAGCTAAGCTAGATGTTTCCCAAGGCCATGGTCCCCACAGCCCTCAGCCCAGTAATTCGGTCCCTCAGGGAGTTTGGATGTGTCTATGGAGATTCCATAACTTTGCCATGGGTAAGTTGTGCTGGCTTCTGGAGTACTGTGCATTGTGAAGAGGCACTATCTTGACCCTAAATTCTTGCTTCCGTTTTGGGCTGGAATCTCCCTTCTAAATTGCTTTTAATTTTGTCTGGACAAAGGCTCATTATGCGCAAGCCTCTTAGCTATTGTATAGGAGAAAATTACATGGGTCACTTCAGACAGTGTCCCTAAATCTGCTTTTTCATTTGCTTCACTCCCCTCCCCCAACCAAGCCGCTTGGACATCCTAATCTCAGGATTTTTCTCTCATCATTTACTGACCCACACCCCATTTGTAGCTGTGTTTCATTTATTCGTTCAACTAGAGTTCATTGAGGATTTACCAAGTACATGAGGCACTGCTGCAAGTGATCTGGGGGTAGGAGGTGAGAGATGAGGAGGTGATGGGGTATAGTGTGTCCAGAGCATGGATTCTGGAATCAGACAGGCTTGAGTGGGAGGCTCATCTCTGCCTTGGGCAAGTCACCTTGGCTTCCCAAGCCTCAGATAATCCATCTATAAAATGAGCATAATCATAATACCTACTCTGTGGGGTTCTTGTCTATATTAAATGATATAATTTATGTATATCATTTAGTGCAGGCCCTAATATACATTAAATGATTAATAAGTAAGTATAGTTACTTTTGCTATTATTATTACAAAGATGAACTAGACATAGATGCTGCACTGAAGCTACACTGTCTATTTAGATGGAGAGATGTGGACCAAAATATCTGTCAAGTAAGATGGAAAGTATTAAGTGGCAAAAAGAGGTAAATAACATTCTATGGTAATCTGGAAAAGGATTAGTGATAATGGTTGTGCAACATAAAGAATATAATCAATGTCACTGATTTATACATACCGAAACTGTTGAGTTAGCTAGTGCTTTATTGTATATAGTTTTACCACATTAAACAAAAAAGGACACTCCATGGGAGTCAGAGGAGGAAGACCCGAGGGGAGGCTGAGGTGAGTTTGGGAGACCTGGAGTGTTTAGGATTGGGGCATTCAGATGTCAGTGCTAGGATGTTAATTGTAAATATATATTTAATTATATATATTATATGTAAATATCCATATTTGATTGATATGGAACAGTATGCATTCATCATTAATACAGTCAACAGATATATGCTGGGCACCCATCAGATGAAGGTACCCTTCTAGATGCTAAGCAAACAGCAGTTAACAGCAGACAAAGTCCCCACCTTCATCAAGCTTATATTCCAGGGGATGATGTTCATATTACTAAGACTAAAAAAGATTCTGAAATAGTATATGCAGTATGACCCCATTTTAAACTTGTATGTAAATACATAAACATACATATTATAAAAATGAGCTTATGTGTGTATAATTATATATAAAGAGAAAGTGAGAGAGCTAGAGCAAGAAAAATTTGGAAAGATAGATACAAAAGTGTTAAGAGTGATGATATTCAGTAGTAGAATTATATTTTCTTGTATTTTTTAATCTGTGTTTTCCAAATTTGGAGGCAATAAACTTGTACTTTATACATAATGTTAAAAAAAGTTGTTTATAATGTATGCAAGTAAGCAACTGAAAGTTAGAATTCAACAGAAATTGCAAAAGGTTTTCCTATTTTCCATATTCACATCTTCTAGAACCATAGTCACATTTCTAACCCTGAAGGCCTGTTGACGTTCAATTCTTTCCCCTACTTCTGCCAACATCCCCCGTGTATGTGGTCCATAAATCCTTTCATTTGATAAAATAAAATCTTCAGCTTGAGGGGAGTACTTTTCTCAAAGAACACAGTGCTCAAAAACTGAAGCCTTGGGCTTTTAGAAGGAAAAATACTCTATACGGGCAAATGATTACTGTTCCTATTTGCTTTATAGTTGTTAAGTGTTTAGAAGATGCTGAAAGAAAGCTGGTTGGAAACTACTTTATGGATTTTAAAAATAATGATAAAAAGAAAAACAGAATTTAAGGTGCCCTGGTGGCAGAGTGGTTAAGTGCTTGGCTGCTAACCAAAGGTCAGTGGTTTGAACCCACCAGCTCCTCCATGGGAGAAAGAAATGGCAGTCTGCTTTGGTAAAGATTATAGCTTTGGAAACCCTACGCAGCAGTTCTATTCTGTCCTACAGGGCTGTGCTCTGAGTTGAAATCGACTCAACTGCAACGAGCTTGTTTTTTTGTGTGTGTACCTTCGTGTGTGTGGTTTTTGTTGTTGGTGTTGTTGTTACTTTGTTTTTCTGTTTTATGTGAGGAGAGTCCCTGGGTGGTGCAAACGGTTAACTGCTCGGCTACTAACCAAAAGACTGGCAGTTCAAATCCACCCAGAGGCACTGTGGAAGAAAACCCTGGCAATCTGCTTCTAAAAGATAACAGCCACTGAAAACCCTATGGAGAGGCAGGGTCAAGACGGCAGAGTAGTCAGACACTTCAGGTGCTCCCTCTTACAAGAAAGACCTGGAAAAACAAGTGAATCGATTATATATAGCAATCTAGGAACCCTGAACATCAAAGGCAAAGTTGAGGAATTGGACTGAGTGGTGCAGGGAGGGGAAGATGGTTCGGAAGCAGCAAAGAATTGCCAGACCTGAACTGATGGGAGCAGGCGCCCTGCGAGCTGGATTGGCTGGCAGGTGTGGTGAGGCAAGCAGTGGCGTTCAGGACATGTTTTCCATGTTGGGAGAGACCAAGTGGTACAGAGTCTGCTCAGGCCTCCAGAGCCCATGAAAAGCAGCACTCGATTGGCAAAAGATAAGTGCATGCATTTAATCTACCACACGGATCAAAAAACACCCCATTTGGGAGGAGACTGTCTTCCATTTACCTGCTCCCTCCCCACTCGGCACCAGGTCCCTGCCAGCTTCAGCAATTACTGTGCCCCCTGAACCAGAAGCAGGACCCGTCATGTGCCATGAGCCATTCTCCTGGTCTTGGAGAGGGAACAAATTAACAAACAGGAAAAAATAATCTGCCAGCTCCCCTAAGCTGGGAACTCAGACAGGCACAGCTCCTTTGCCTAGGCACAGGCATAAGGGGTCCATGGGTTTTGAATGCCTTTCAGCACTGCATAGATCTGTGTGGGCCCATTTCAACAATGTAGGCCCTCATTAGCACAGTACAACAGGGTATATACCTGAAGCCTAACTTCACTGTATCAGCTATATGGTGGAGTGGCAGGTTAATGACATTTGATACCACTCTGCCCATTAAGGAGGCTCCTCACCTCCCCATATCAGGGGCCTGAGGACTGGTGGTTCCACCCATGCCACCCAGCCACCTGCGACAGAGGTCCAACAATAAGTAGTGCCTCCCAGTCCTTACAGCCAACAGCACTGGATGCCCATAGTCCGGCTGTAAAACCCACCCACCTATACACTCTAGGGAACATGCTTTCCTCCCAGACACTCAGGGGCAGCCGTCAGCCCCCTGCCTTGTTCAGCAGGTGATCCCCTACTGCAGCCAGATACCTGTGCCTATTCCAATTACCACTGCCTATCTAGGACTGTAGGTGAGAGCCTGCACCACACACTTGGTGACCAACTATCTGGACACTGGGGCTGAATCTATACAATAAAAGTAAACGATCTCCGGGGCTCACATACCTAGTAACAGATCTAACCACCTGGTGACAGGATGTTAGAGCTTCAAAGGTGCCAATAATCAAACTAGCTCATACAAGCAGCCTATTTGGGCGTATCAAGACAAAACAAAATAAGAAGCTAGGACACAGTAAGCAAACATAAAATAAATAAATATAATAACTTATTGGTGGCTCAGAGACAATAGTCAATATCAAATCTCATAAAGAGGCAGATCATGATGGCTTCAGCAAGCAATCAAAACAAAGGATCAAAAAATTTTCCAGAGGAAGAGAACTTCTTGGAATTACCAGAGGTAGAATACAAAAGAATAATATAGAGAACTCTTCAAGATATCAGGAAGGAGATCACTCAAAATGCAGAACAAGCCACGGAACACACAGACAAAGCAATAGAAGAAGTTAAGAAGATTACAGAAGAGCACAATGACACATTTAACAGGCTGCAAGAATCCATAGAGAGACAGCAAACAGAAATCCAGAAGATTAACAATAAAATTTAAGAATTAGACAACTCAGTAGAAAGTCATAGGAGCAGAATTGAGGCAATAGAAGTCAGAATTAGTGAAATTGAAGACAAAGCACTCAACACCAACTTATTTGAGGAAAAGTCTAATAAAAGAATTATAAAATATGAAGAAACCTTAAGAACTATATGGGATTCTCTCAAGAGGAATAACCTATGAGTGACTGGAGTACCAGAACAGGGGAGATAACAGAAAATACGGAGAAATTGTTGAAGACTTGTTGGCAGAAAACTTACCTGATACCTTGAAAGATAAGAAGATATCTATCCAAGATGTTCATTGAACCTCACACAAGGTAGATCCCATAAGAAAGTCACCAAGATATATAATTATCAAACTTGCCAAAACAAAAGATAAAGAAAGAATTTTAAGGGCAGCAAGGGCTAAATGAAAAGTCATCTACAAACAAGAGTCAGTAAGACTAAGCTCAAACTACTAAGCAGAAACCATGCAGGCAAGAAGGCAATGGGAAGATTTATATAAAGCCTTGAAGGAAAAAAATTGCCAGCCAAGAATTATATATCAAGCAAAACTGTCCCTAAAATATGGTGGTGAAATTAGGGCATTTCCAGATAAACAGAAGTTTAGGGAATTTGCAAAAACCAAACCAAAATTACAAGAAATACTAAAGGGAGTCCTCCAGTTAGAAAATCAATAATATCAGATAACAACCCAAGACTAGAACAGAGCAACCAGATATAAACCCAGATAGGGAAGTAACAAAAATAAATCAAAGCTAAAACGCTGAAAACAGGGAAACAGAGAGGTCAATATGTAAAAGATGACAACATTAAAACAAAAAAGAGGGAGTAAAAAATGTAGTCATAGATTTTTTATATGGAAAGGAAGTCAAGGCAATATAAAGAAATAAAAGATTGGTTTAAGCATGGAAAAATAGGGGTAAATATTAAGGTAACCACAAAAGAAACTAACAATCCTTCAAGACAAAATAAAAAACAAGAAAAACATAAAGACTCAGCAAATACAAAATCAACAACAATGAAAAAGATGAAAAGAAAATATATAAATAAAAATGACTCAGCACAGAAAATTAAGTAAAACAAAAAAACTGTCAACAACACACACAAAAAAAGACATCAAAATGACAACATTAAACACACATCTATCAATAATTACTCTGAATGTAAGTGGACTAAAGGCACCAATAAAGAGACAGAGAGTGGCAGAATGGATAAAAACACATGATCTGCCTATATGCTGCCTACAAGAGACACACGCTAGACTTAAAGACAAAAACAAACTAAAACTCAAAGGATGGAAAATATATATCAAGCAAACAACAATCAAAAAAGAGCAAGAGTGGCAATATTAATCTCTGACAAAATAGACTTTAAAGTAAAATCTACCACAAAGGATAAGGAAGGACACTATATAATGATTAAAGGGTCAATACACCAGGAGGACATAACCATAATAAATGACAGGGCTCCAAAATACATAAAGCAAACTCTAACAGCATTGAAAAGAGAAATAGACAGCTCCACAATAATAGTAGGAGACCTCAACACGCCACTTTATCCAGAGAAAAGCTCAATAAAGACAGGAAAGATTTAAATGCCACAATCAACCAAATTGACTTCATAGACATATGCAGAACACTCCACCCAACAGCAGACATGTATACTTTCTTTTCCAATGCACATGGAACTTTCTCCAAAACAGACCATATATTAGGCCCTAAAGCAAGCCTTAAAAGAATCCAAAGCATAGAAATATTACAAAGCATCTTTTCTGAGCATAAAGTCATAAAAGTGAAATCAATAACAGAAAAGGCAAGGAAAAAAATCAAGAACATGGAAAATTAACAACACCTTGCTCAAAAACTACTGGGTTATAGAAGAAATTAAGGATAGAATAAAGAAATTCACAGACTCAAATGCAAATGAAAACATATCCTACCAAAACCTTTGGGACACAGCAAAAGCAGTGCCTAGAGGTCAATTTATAGCAATAAATGCACACATTCAAAAAGAAGAAAGGACCAAAATGAAAACATTAACCCTACAACTCAAACAAATAGAAAGAGAGCAGCAAAAGAAGCCTTTTGGGCACTAGAAGAAAGCATATAATAAAATTAGAGCAGAATTAAATGAAATAGAAAATAGAAAAACAACTGAAAGAGTTAACAAGACCAAAAGCTGTTTCTCTGAAAAGATCAACCAAATCAATAAACCACTGGCCAAACTGACAAATAACAAACAAGAGAGGAAGCAAATAATCTGAATAAGAAATGAGATGGGCAATATCACACCAGACCCAATGGAAATTAAAAGAATCATAACAGAATACTATGAAAACTTGTACTCTAACAAATTTGAAAACCTAGAGGAAATGGACAAATTTCTAGAAACTCACTACCTACCTAAACTAACACAAACAGAGGTAGAACAGCTAAATAAACCTATAACAGAAAAAGAGATTGAAAGGGTAATTAAAAAACTCCCAACAGAAAAAAAAAAAAGCCCCGGCCTGGACCGTTTCATTGGAGAATTCTACCAAACTTTCAGAGAAGAGTTAACACCACTACTACTAAAGGTATTTCAGAGCATAGAAAAGGATGGAATACTCCCAAACTCACTCTTCAGAACCAGCATAACCCTGATACCAAAGCCAGGTAAAGACACCACAAAAAAAGAAAATTACAGACCAATATCCCACATGAACATAGACGCAAAAATCCTCAACAAAATTCTAGCAAATAGATTTCAACAGTATATCAAAAAATAATTCACCATGACCAAGTGGGATTCATACCAGCTATGCAGGGATGGTTCAACATTAGAAAAACAATCAGTATAATCCATCACATAAATAAAAAAAAAAAAAAAACAACCACATGATCTTATCAATTGATGCAGAAAAGGCATTTGACCAAGTCCAACACCTATTCTTGATAAAAACTCTCAGCAAAATAGGAATAGAAGGGAAATACCTCAGCATAATAAAGGGCATTTATACGCCAACAGCCATTATCATCCTAAATGGAGAGAGTCTGAAAGCATTCCCCTTGAGAATGGGAACCAGACAAGGATGCCCTTTATCATCACTCTTATTCAACATTGTGTTGGAGGTCTTAGCCAGAGCAATTAGGCTAGAAAAAGAAATAAAGAACATCCAAATTGTAAGGAAGAAAGAAGTCAAAGTATCTCTGTTTGCAGATGATATGATCTTATACGTAGAAAACCCCAAAGAATCCACAAGTAAACTACTGGAACTAATAGATGATTTCAGCAAAGTATCAGGATACAAGATAAACATACAAAAATCAGTTGGATTCCTCTACACCAACAAAGAGAAGTTCCAAGAGGAAATCACCAAATCACTATTTACAATAGCCCCAAGAAGATAAAATACTTAGGAATAAATCTAACCAGAGATGTAAAAGACCTATACAATGAAAACTACAAGACACTACTGCAAGAAACCGAAAGAGACTTGCATGAGTGGAAAAATGTACCTTGCTCATGGATAGGAAGACTCAACACTGTGAAAATGTCAATTCTACCCAAAGCAATCTACAGATACAGTGCAATCCCGATCCAAATTCCAACAGCATTTTTTAATGAGATGGAGAAACAAATCACTAACTTCATATGGAAAGGGAAGAGGCCCCGGATAAGTAAAGCATTACTAAACAAGAAGAACAAAGTGGGAGGCCTCAGACTACCTGATCTTAGAACCTATTATACCACCACATCAAAACAGCCTGGTACTGGTATAACAACAGATACACAGACCAATGGAACAGAACTGAGAATCCAGATGTAAACTGATTCACCTATGAGCAGCTAATATTTGACAAAGGCCCAAAGTCGGTTAGGACTGACTTTGGAAAAAGACAGTCTCTTTAACAAATGGTGCTGGCATAACTGGATAACCATCTGCAAAAAAATGAAACAAGACCCATACCTCACACCATGCACAAAAACTAACTCAAAATGGATCAAAGACCTAAATATAAGCTCGAAAATGATAATGATCATGGAAGAAAAAATAGGGCCAACACTAGGATCCCTAACACATAGCATAAACAGAATACAAAACATTAGTAACAATTCACAAACACCAGAAGAGAAACTAGTAAACTGGGAGCTCCTAAAAATCAAACACTTAAGCTCATCAAAAGACTTCACCAAAAGAGTAAAAAGACAACCTACAGACTGGGAAAAAATTTTGGCTATGACATATCCAATAAGGGTCTAATCTCTAAAATCTAAAAGATACTGCAAAACCTCAACAACAGAAAGACAAATAACCCAATTAAAAAATGGGCAAAGGATACGAACAGGCACTTCACCAAAGAAGACATTCAGGCAGCTAACAGATACATGAGGAAGTGCTCATGATCATTAGCCATTAGAGAAATGAAAATCAAAACTACAATGAGATACCATCTCACCGCAACAAAGATAGCACTAATCCAAAAAACACAAAATAATAAATGCTGGAGAGGTTGTGGAGAGACTGATACACTGTTGATGGGAATGTAAAATGGTACAACCACTTTGGAAATCGATTTGGCACTTCCTTAAAAAGCTAGAAATAGAAGTACCATATGATCTAGCAATCCCACTCCTTGGAATATATCCTAGAGAAATAAGAGCCGTCACATGAATAGATATATGCATACCCATGTTCATTGCAGCATTGTTCACAATAGCAAAAATATGGAAACAACCTAGGTGCCCATCAGTGGATGAATGGATAAACAAATTATGGTATATTCACACAATGGAATACTACACAATGATAAAGAACAACGACGAAGCCGTGAAACATAACATGGATGAATCTGGAAAGCATTATGCTGAGTGAAATTAGTCAGCTGCAAAAGGACAGATATTGTATGAGACCACTATTATAAGAACATAAGAAAAGGTTTAAACACAGAAGAAAACATTCTTTGATGGTTATGAGGGTGGGGAGGGAGGAAGAGGGGTATTCACTAACTATATAGTAGATAAGAATTATCTTAGGTGAAGGGAAGGACAACATACACTACAAGGGAAGTCAGTACAACTGAACTAAACCAAAAGCTAAGAAGTTTCCTGAGTACAACCAAACATTTCGAGGGTCAGAGTAGCAGGGGTGAGGGTCTGGGTACCATGCTTTCAGGGAACGTCTAGGTCAATTGGCTAACAAACTTTATTAAGGAAATGTTCTGCATCCCACTTTGGTGAGTGGTGTCCGGGGTCTTAAAATTTAGTGAGTGGCCATCTAAGATACATCAATTGGTCCCAACCCACCTAGAGCAAAGGACAATGAAGAACACCAAATACACACGGAAAATATTAGCCCAAGAGACAGAAAGGGCCACATAAACCAGAGACTTCATCAGCCTGAGACCATAAGAACTAGATGGTGCCTGGCTACCACCAATGACCGCCCTGACAGGGAACACAACAGGGACTCCCTGATGGAGCAGGAGAAAAGTAGGGTACAGAACTCAAATTCTAGTAAAAAGACCAGACTTAATGGACTGATTGGTACTGGAGGGGCCCCAGAAGACATGTCCCCCAGACTCTCCATTAGCCCAGAACTGACACCATTCCCAAAGCCAGCTCTTCAGACAAAGATTAGACTGGACTATGGGACGTAAAATGATACTTGTGAAGAGAGTGCTTCTTAGCTCAAGTAGATACATGAGACTAAATGGGCAGCTCCTGTCCGGAGGTGAGATGGGAAGGCAAAAAGGGACAGGAGATGGCTGAATGGACATGGGAAATTTGGGGTGGAAAGGAGGAGTGTGCTGTCATATTATAAGTAGAGCAGCCAGGGTCACATAGCAATGTGTATAAATTTTTATATGAGAAACTGACTTAAACCGTAAACTTTCACTTAAAGCACAATTAAAAAATAAAAAAAAAACCTTGTGGACCACAGTCCTACTCCGAAACACATGGGGTTGTAATCATTTCCAAGGCAACTGTTTTTCTTGTTTGTTTTATGGCAAGGTCTTCTGTTCACAAGATGGTTTCTGATATAAAAGCATTGAGCCCCTCCTGAACCCCAGATGCATAGGACATTGGCTCTGACTCATCAGCCCTTAGCCCAGAAGCCCAGACAGCCATTGGGGGCATTGGCAGGGCCAGACTGTAGGCTGAGGTTCAGGAAAAGTTTGTTGGTCATGGCACAGCTTTGGGCAAATATATCTTTTTTCCACTGAGGTTCCAGTTTGTTTGGCATGACATGGTTTATCTGGCAAAGCTAGTTACCAGTGCCCCAGCTTTCCAGAACTGCCCACCTCTCGCAAATAGGCTGGGTGTGGTGACTTTAATGGGCTCACAGTATTTTCACATTTCCTACCCAGTTGCCCCTGTCCTTTGTTTTTAGTTTGAATGCTGGAAACTTTAGGTGCAGTTTTTCAGTGCATGCATTTATTTCATAAATGTTTTTTACCCTGACTGGTCACTTGCGTGCCCTGTTGACATTTTGAGTAAAATCATGCAATTTACCTGCATAATTGTTTAAAGATGAGGGTCCAATGAGGGTGGATGTAATTTGAAGAATGATTTACATGGATTCTGGGCAAAAGAGAATGAGTCGTTTAAATATTGAAATGAATATACATAGATAGGTTCATGGAATGGAAAACAAAATCTGATTCCTCACCAAAGAAAGCCATTTACAGTCGTCTCCCGGTATCCGTGAGGGATTGGTTACAGGACACCTTTCCTCCCCCCACGGATACCAAAATCCGAGGATGCTCAAGTCCATTATATAAAATGCTGTGGTATTTGCATATAACCTTCGCACATCCTCCAATATATTTTAAATCATCTCTAGATTACTGATAATGCCTAATACAATGTAAATACTATGTAAATAGTTGTTTCATCACAATTGAAGACTTGCTCTAGAAGGTAGTCTTCCTCTTTTGTGAGTTTCTTGAGCTCTTCTGGGAATGCTGATGCTGCCTGGGGCTCAGCTGATGCCGATTCTCCCGTGATCTTGAAGTTCTTGAGGCTGTAGCGCTTCACAGAGCTAGACCCAGCCATTGCTTACTAGCCTGACACTCCTTCCTCTGCTCTTCTCAACCCCCTCACACTTAGCCTGTGAGGGATTGCTTTGACCATTTCATTGCTGTGTAGGAGCCATTTCTTCGCAGGAGCAAAGTGTACACAGAGCACAAGTAGTGAACGAACGAGACTTGAATGATGCTCAAACAATGGGTGCTGGAGAGGCTGAGGGTGTGTGAAATGGCGGGAGGCTACAGCAGGGGATGCCTACACAGCCCTTCACATGCATTCAGCATAGTGCTTGGCGCGTGGCAAATTCAACTTTTGCTTTATGGAACTTTCTCTTTTTTTCAAATATTTTCGCTTTGCGGTTGGTTGAATTCGCAGATGCAGAACACGTGAATACGGAGGGCTGACTGCTTGTGATCCTTTCACTTTCTGTTTAAAATTTTTCAAGGTTTTCCTATTGCTCTTAGGATGAAGTCCAAGGATCTTGTTGTTTTTGTTAGTTGCTGCCAAGTTGATTCCGGTTCATGGAGACCCCATGTGGGCAGAGTAGAACTGTGGTATAGAGTTTTCAAGGCAGATTGCCACAGGCAGATTGCCAGGCTTGTGTTCCAAGGCACCTTTGGGTGGGTTCAGACCACCATCATTTTGACTAGTAGTGGCTTTTAACCATTTGCACCACCCAGGGACTCCTTCCAGGTACCTTAAACTGGCCCATAAGATCTGGCCCCAACCTCCTCTGCAGCCTTAACCTGTGCGCTCTAACTGGCACATAATCAAGTTCCTTCATTTCCTCTAGAGCACAAAACTCTTTCACCTCTGGGCCTTTACACTGTGGCTGTCCTTCCTGGAACCCTCTGCCCATTCTTCTCTGTCTGCATAACTCCTACTCATTGGTCAGGTCTCAGTTCACAGTGGCTTCCTCTGGGGAGCTGCCCACATCCCTGTAATCTAGGTGAGGGTCCTCTCTGTCTTGTATCATCTTAGTAGGTCATTGCCTGTCTACTTCTCTGTCTCCTCCATTAGTCTATAAAATTGCTCGAGTATGGACCATGTCTTTATGTGACCATCTTATCCCAGTACCTAGCCCTATCAGTCTGTCAGTTTGTTGTACTGCAGCAGCTTGCGTGTTGCTATGAAGCTGGAAACTGTGCCACTGGTATTTCAAATACTAGCAGGGTCAGCCATGGTGGACAGGTTTCAGCGGAGCTTCCAGACTAAGACAGACTAAGAAAAAAAGGCCTGATGATCTACTTCTGAAAATAAGCCAATGAAAACCTTATGGATTACAACAGAATATTGTCTGAAATAGTTTTGGAAGATGAGCCCCCGAGGTTGGAAAGTATTCAAAATACACAGTAGCTGCAACAATGGACTTGAGCATACCAACAATCGTGAAGATGGTACAGGGCCAGGTAACATTTCTGTTGTGCATGGGGTAGCCATAAATCGGAGCTGACTTGATGGCAACTAACAACAACCTAGCATAGTGCCTGGCTGGCACATAGTAAGCACTCAATAAATACTTCTTGACTGAATGGGTATATTGGAATACTTCATCTAGAGAATGAATCAAGATTAAAGTGACTTTATGGATCCATGCTGCCATTTACTTGGATGCCTGAATTATCAATTCAGATTGAACAAATATTATTGAACACCATTACGTGCAGCTGCTTTCACCATCAGTGTTTCATTTGATCTTTCCCTTACCTTACTATTTACAGCCGAGGATGCTCAGGTTCAGTGAGGCTGAACAACTTGATCATGGCAACTGGTGAATGATGGAAAGCACTCTGATCTTGGGAGATCCAACTCAATGTTCTTGGCCTCATGTCAGGATGCTGCCTCTCTCAACATTTGACCTTCTACCATGCTCTGTTGACTCAGCTGTCTGCTGGGATATCCTAGTAGAACACGAAACAAGTTTACGTAGAGTCGACTCCAACTCATGGTGACCCCATGTGTGTCGGACTAGGACTATGCTCCATAGGGTTTTCAGTGACTGATTTTTTTGGAAGTAGATGGTTAGGTGTCTTAGTCATCTAGTACTGCTGTAACAGAAATATCACAAGTGAATGGCTTTAACAAAAAGAAATTTATTTCTTCACAGAAAGTAGGCTAAAAGTCCAAATTCAGGGCATCAGTTCCAGGGGAAGGCAAGGCTTTCTGTCTCTTTTGGCCTTCTCATCCATCTCCCCCTGGGACTAGGAGCTTTTCCACAAGGGACCCCAGGTCCAAAGGATGTGCTCTGCTCCCTGCACTGCTTTCTTGGTGGTATGAGGTCCCCAATTCTCTGTTTGCTTCCCTTTCTTTTCCTTTTATCTCTTGTAAGATAAAAGGTGGTGCAAGCCACACCCCAGGGAAACTCCCTTTACATTGGATCAAGGATGACCTTAGTAAGGGTGTTACAATCCCACTCTAATCCTCTTTAACATAAAACTACAATCACAAAATGGAGGACAACCACGCAATACTGTGAATCATGGCCCAGTCAAACTGATACACACATTTTTTGGGGGGACATAATCCAATCCATGACTTCAGGCCTTTCTTCTGAGGTGCCTCTGGGTGGGCTTGAATCTCCAACCTTTTGGTTAGCAACCAATTGTGTTAAATGTTTGCACCACCCAGGGACTCCAGTAGAACACAGGAACCTTTGAATTTCCTGCATAAAAGGTGCAACTGAGACAGAAGTCTAAATGGAATCATGAAGGGATAACAGAGGAGAAAGCACTGGTCTAGGAATCCAGACACCTGGGTTCTTATCTTGCCTTTGTTACTAACTTAACTAACTGTGTGACATTGAGCAAGTCTTAGCCTCTCTAGGTCCCAGCTCTCTCATCTGTACAATGAGGGGGACTGATGGGGTAATTTGTAAAGGGCCTTCCAGCTTTAAATCCCAGGCTGGTGTGAGGCCTCAGAATTGCACGATGATTACTGCTCAGGGCGTCACTAATTCTGCCTGAGAGAGAGAGATCTTACCTAGTAGGGGGTATTCTTAAATTTTATTCTGAAGACAAGAAGCGAAAAGAATAAACACAATTTTATATCACCCTCTTATTTACTTTTTGTATATACACAGGTAACAAAATAATGACCGTGAGTCACAGAGGGAATTGAATGAAAAGAATGAATCACCGGCAATATGCCACCTTTTCATCAGCTGCCATTATTGGTTTTCGAATAAGCTCTAGTGAAAGTGTGGCCTCATTGGCCCACCTTCCAGTAATCATAGAATGAAGACGCCTTCTAATGGACACTTGTTATGTGAAAATTGTTTGTAGCTCTGCGCCTCTTGAAACTACCTGATGTGTTTAAGCAATTAGCAATCAGATTCTACATTTTATTGCTGCACAAGCAAACTTGAAATGTAAAAATGCAAATTGTAGAGAATGAAAACTGATTTTAAGTTTTTTGCATATAAATTGATTTCCATGAACAATTAAAACTTGCCACATTTGTAGTGATTTTTCAAGGTGCTAACAGACATAGAATAATTATATTACTCATTTGTGAACTTAGTAAAAGAAGAAGAAAACTGTCATTCCGTATAAAAGAAGAGAGCCGATTTTGGCTTTAATGTAGCTGAAAACAAGTGATATTACAGAGTAAATAAAAACAGACATGTCATTTTAACACCTACAAGTTGTCATAGAACGTATATCAGTGAAAGTCTTAACACTCACATTAAAGATTGACTTTATAGACGGGGAAACAGAAATTATGATTAACAAGGAGTTTGAACTGCGTAGTTAGTCTAAGTTCAACGATAATCACGGCCAAATGATAAAAAGGGAAATAGAAAATAAGGATATTTATTTTTCTTGTTTTCTCCATTTGTGTGATTTTGAAACTACATCAAAAGTCAGGAAATCAGCGCGTGCTTTGGCGGCACAAATACTAAAATTGAAATGATGCAGAGAAGATTAGCATGGCCCCTGCACAAGAATGACACACAGATTGGTGAAGCATTCCATATTTTTTGTTGACATGTCGTGGGGTTGTTAACTAATGTCATAAAACAATATGTGTACTAACTGTTTAATGAGGAACTAGTTTGTTCCGTAAACCTTCATCTAAAGTACAATAAAAAAAAAAAGTTCAGGAAATCAATCGCATTTTCCCGTCACCATCTAACTGTGTGAACTCAGGCAAGTCATTTTGGTTCCCCTGAGAGAACTTTTGTTGTGCATGGAATTAATACTTTATAAAAAGAGTTAAGTTTTAATAGCTTCAGGAAAATGCTGGAAATGCCCTACCAGGAATGACACCACACATTGCAGCCTTATTCCAAATTAAATAAACTCTGGAAGTAGGTGTCCATTATTCACGGAAAAAATGATGCATTTTGTTTTCATGTTGGGCAAACCCTGTCTTCAGATGGAATTTCTGTTAAGCAAATGGCCTGATCATTGGCATTGTGGTATAGGCGTGTGAAGGCCAAACCCTGCATACCATGCAAGCAAAAGTCCCTGAGGATCTTAACCTGTGTGGAAAAATGTGGAATATATTCTCTTAAAAAACAAATTTGGAATCAAGAGATATGCTTTTCTCAGAATTTTTGAAATATTGAGACATCTCATAGGAGGCTGTACTTCTTTTTTTTTTTTTTTTTGAGGGTTAATTAAGAACAGCACTATTTCCTTGTTGACCAACAAAACAGTAATAACCTCTTTAAGTTTTATGGCACCTTTTTTAAAAGGACTTAATATATTCCAGTGAGAAATCCTATCTTTCTGGTTCATAAAGTTGCAATCTGATTTGTCTCAGAGATGATGGAAAAATATATATCATCTATATACCTTGTTGTTGTTATTGTTGCTAGTTTCCTTCGAGTCAGCTTGGACTCATGGCGACCCCATGTATAACAGCACAGAATGTTGCCTGGTCCTGAACCAGCTTCATGATCATTGGTATGTTTGAGTCCATTCAACCTAAAGGGCTCAGCTTCCAGCACTATATTGGACAATATGCTTGTGATCCATAGGGTTGTCATTGGCTAATTTTTGGAAGTAGATCACCAGGCCTTTCTTCCTAGTCTATCTTGCTCTGGAAGCGAAGCTGAAACCTGTCCTCCATGGGTGACCCTGCTGGTATTTGAAATGCAGGTGGCATAGCTTCCTGCATCACAGCAACATGCAAGTTTCCACTGACATACGGGTGGTGGCTGTACCTGAGATTCCTTGGCCATAAATCAAACCCAGGTCTCCTGCGTGGAAGGTGAGAATTCTTCGACTGCACCACCACTGCCTCATATCATGTATATATAAAGAAAGAAAGCCACAGTACAGCTCACGCTTTTATTCTCTAGGGCCCTTCCAGCTTCAAAAGTCTATGATTCTATATCATCACAGCCTTTCTTGTTGTTTAAGATTGTCACCTAAAAGGATGCATTGTAAGATCAAGAAGCAGCCAAAAAAGAAATGACTGTTATTGGCTCCCCAACTGGCCAGGGAATACAGTAATATGTCTTACAGAAGGAAGTAGATAGTATTAAAAGAAGAAATTGATCTTCTAGAAAGTAATAAAGCTTTAAAACTGATTGTGGGGAGGAAAAAAAAAAAGCCGTTTCCCCTCAGTTCTGCCAGAATCTTTCAAACATGGCACCTTAAATTGGTCCAAGTTTCACAGATACCAAGAAATTGCAAGTGTGATGTTTTTGAGGATGCCATACATCTCCGTTTGTTCCAGCTTTCTCTTCTTTGCACACCATTTAACTTAGCTTCTTGTCATGTCTTCTCAGAGATTCCGTGTATATATCTCAGTTCCCCAGAAACAAGCCCTTTCTGTAACTGCAGAAAATGCATTATGTGAGAATTCACACAGAGAGAGAGAGATGAAACACAATTCTCAAGCCCTTATTTTTATATTCTCTGTAAAGTACCGTAGTGATGATCCACAAGGAAGAGCTCTGGTTTTCAGCTCAGTGTTTAAAAATTGTTTCATTTCTCAATAGAAGTCTTGCATCACATATTTCCCTTTGTCTCTTTTTTTCCTTATCCAGCACACAGATTTTTTTTTTGATTAAAACGTTTTAGAGCATTATACATTCAAATGGAAACTTTAATGTAGCAAAATTTTTAGTTAGGTCACCCAAAAATAATGGAAATGGATAGGATTCTGAGAAGATGGCAGCATAAACAAGCCACTGTTCCAACCCTCCCCCCGAACTATAACAAAAAATACAACGAAGAAATGGGCTTAGCCTTGAAGGACTCTGAATTGGAGAGCAGAGGACAGCAGCAGGGAACTGCAGACAGGTAAGAATCAACAAATAAAGAATGAGTTTCATACAGTATGGAAATCGATTCTTCCACTGTTTATGCCCCTCCTCCCAGGCACACAGGCCACTGGCTGCTGTGAACTGGGGAAGCGGCCCCACAATAAAAGCTTTCCTAACCACCACACCTCATGCCTGTACAAATAAACAGGACCTCAAGGATCTGCCCTATAATCAACAAGGCAGACCTCCCCAGGGGTCTGTTTGGAGCATGCCAGCATCTCCCTCACGTAGACCCTGTCGGCAGCAAGGCTGCTGCGAATTGCTACAGAAGGCCCCTGCAGTGGAGTCTGCGCTCTCATAGTCAGCACTATACCTGCCTCTCTGAGCACCCCATAGCTCAGCCCTCTGTAACCAACAGGACAGAACTCCCTGGAGGTCAGTTCAGGTCTGTCCGCTCCCCCCTCTTGTTAGTGCTGAGGACTACTGGCTGAGCTGCTGTGGGCTAGGAAGCAGGCATCTTGAGTGGAGGCACAGCCAACACACACAGCCAACACACTACAAGGGGAGAGAAGGGTTCTGATAGCAACAAGGCAGACTTCCCTTAGGGTCCATTCAGAGCATAACAGCCTCTCTCCCACCTGGTCATGGTCAGCTGCAAAGCTGCTACAAATTGCTACAGAAGACATCCTGCAATTGAGTCGGCTCCCATAGCAGTCTGCCTGCCGCCCTGAGCACGCCATAGCTCAGGCCTCCAAAACCAATAGGACAGACCTTCTTGGGTCAGTCTGCCCCACTTCTGGTCAGCTCTGAGGACTGCTAACTGAGGCTGCTATGTGCTAGGAAGCAAGTGTCTTGAGTGGAGGCTGCACTCACAGCCAACAATCTACTGGGGAGGGGGCAAGAAGGCAGACTTCCATGGGGATCTGATTGAAGCATGATACCTCCTCCCCCATCCAGTAACTCTTGGTTGCCAGGCTGTTGCAAACTGCTACAGAAGACTCTTGCAGTGGAATCTGCTCCCAAAGGCAGCACTCTACCTGTCTCCTTGTGTACCCCATAACTCAGGCCTTTGAAACCAACAGGACAGATCCCCTTGGGGGTCAGTTTGGGTCTATCTACTCTCCCTTCCAGTTAGCACTGAGGACTGCTGACTGAGGTTGCTGTATGCTAGGAAACAGACATACTGAGTGGAGGATATACCCACAGCTAACATACTAAGGGGGTGAGAGGCTCTGACAGCAACAAGGAAGACCTCCCTTGGGATCCATTTGGAGTGTGACAGCCCCTCACCCACCTGGTAACTATCAGCTGCTGGACTGACACCAACTCCTACAGAAGTTTTCCTACAGTGGAGCCAGGAGGCAAGTCACCTAAGTGGAGACTGCTCCCTCAACCACCACAGAGCCACAACAAGACAGATCTCTCAGAAGTCATTCTGGGAAGTGCCAGCCCCTTCTCCTCCTGAAACAGAGGGAAGTGTACCTGTGCTTCCCCTGTATGCCAGCTCAGATATAAGCAGCCCCCACAGAGCAGAGAAGGAAGCCTCAGGCAAAACTGGAGGGCAACACCCAGTCCCGAAAAGAACTCACTAGGTGTGGATTTTCTGACTGAAAACATGGCTGCAGAAACAGAGAAAGGAAGGGATTAATAACCAGAGAGAGAGGACTGCACCCCCGGTGGAAAGATTGAGTAGTGCAGGACATCTCTCCTGAGTGGTTGTGCCTGCTGGTGGACAGATTGACCCCAGCATGTTCTCTGGTGTGTTTGGGAGACATTGAAAGTTGCATACCGAGATCTGGAACTTTCATATCCTAATTAAACCAGGGAGGGAGAAGGAGCTATCACAGAGAGGGAGAGGAAATGGTAAGCAAAAGCCAAAGGCTTTGCCTGCCTAGATTTTTTTTTTTTTTGCAGAAAGTAGCGTGGACAAAAACACCAAATACTGCAGAGAACTGAGAAAGTTAACACCCTCAAAAAATCCAGTGCCCCAACAAAAAAATCATGAGACACACACAAAAAAGGGATACAATGGCCCATTCAAAAGAATATGATGAAACGGGTGAAAGCACATCTATGGAAGACTGAATAATGAAAAGAATGGAAGAATATAACACAACAACATTAAACATAATTAAAGAGTTAAGGGAAAATATAGACAACGGTCTAAAAGAAATAAAACAATAAAAGAACAAAATGAGGATTTAAAAAAGATAAAAAGAAACTGAACATAAATTTTGAAACTGAAAGGGACAATAACTGAAATGGGAAACACAATGGAAAGATTTAACAACAGATTTAATCAGGAAGAACAAAGAATTAGTGAATCAGAGGATAAGACGGTCAAAATTACAGAGGCTGAAGTGCAACAAGAATGGAGGCTCCAGAAGGCTGAACACTGTTTAATAGAATTATGGGATAACAACAAGAGATTATCATGGGAATTCCAGAAGAAGATGAAGGAACGGGACTGAAAGAATATTTGAAGAAATAATGATAGAAAATTTCCCTAATCTGATGAAGGACATGAATTTATTAATCCAAGAAGCTCAAAGAACCCCAAACAGGATAAACTCAAAGAGATCTACACTGAGACACATCATAGTCAGGCTCTCAAAAAAGTAAGGATAAAGAGAGAAACCTGAAAGCAGTGAGGAAGAAACAAACAGTCACATACAAAGGATCTCCAATAAGATTAAGTGCCAATTTCTCCTCAGAAACGTTGGAGGCCAGAAGATGACGGAATGACATATTTAAAGCGCTAAAGGGGGAAAAAAAAAATGTAAACCAAGAATATTATACCCAGCAAAACTGTCCTTCAAGAATGAGGGTGAAATTAAAACATTCCCAGACAAACAGAAGTTGAGAGAGTTCATATGCACCAGACCACCCCTGCAAAAAATACTAATGGGAGTTCTGCAGATGGAAGAGAACAGACACTAGAAAGTAATTCAAAGCTATACATAAAAACAAAGATCCCTAATAAAGGGAATTGCATGGACAAGTATAAGGGCTAGTAATAAGGTAGTCATGGTTATAATTCTACTTGTTTTGTCCTTCATGCTTTTTTATAACAAATGTATAAAAAAATGGACAAAATTATGTTACAGAGCACATGAAATATAAACATGTAATCTGTGATAACTACAACAAAATGGGGGGGTGGTATAGGTATAGAATTTCTTGTATGTTACTGAAGTTAAGTTGGTAACAACTTACCCTAGGATGTTATAAATACAAGCTGTTAAATGTAATATTCATGGTGGTGTTGTTAGGTGCTGTCGCGTCAGTTCCAACTCATAGTAACCCCATGTACAACAGAATGAAATGCTGCAGTCTTGCGCCATCCTCACAATCATTGTTATGCTTGACCCCACTGTTGCAGCCACGGTGTCAATCCCTTTTGTTGAGGGTCTTCCTCTTTTTCACTGACCTTCTACTCTACCAAGCATGATGTCCTTCTCTAGGGACTTGTCCCTCCTAATAACATGTCCATAGTACGTGAGATGAAGTCTCGCCATCCTTGCTTGTAAGGAGCATTCTGACTGTACTTCTTTCAAGACAGATTTGTTCATTCTTCTGGCAGTCCATGGTATATTCAATATTCTTCACCGACACCATAATTCGAAGGTGTCCATTTTTCTTCAGTCTTCCTTATTCATTGTCCAGCTTTTGCATGCGTATGAGGCAATTGAAAATATGGCTTGGGTCAGGCACACCTTAATATTCAAACTGACATCTTTGCTTTTCCACATTTTAAAGAGGTTTTTTTTTTTTTTTTTTGCAGCAGATTTGCCCAATGCAATATGTTGTTTGATTTCTTGACTGCTGCTTCTACGGGCGTTGATTGTGGATCCAAGTAAAATGAAATCCTTGACAACATCAATATTTTCTCTGTTTATCATGATGTTGCTTATTGGTCCAGTTGTGAAGATTTTTGTTTTCTTTACATTGAGGTGTAATCCATACTGAAGGCTGTAGTCTTTGATCTTCAAAATAGTGATAAAAGGGTCAATTAATCAAGAAGATTTAACAATCATAAACATACATGCACCCAACATCAGAGCAACTAAATATATAAAGAAACACTGACAAAATTTAAGGGAGAAATAGACATCACTACAATAATAGTTGGAGACTTCACTATACCACTTTCAATACTGGACAGAACATCTAGAAAGAAGATTAACAAGGGAACAGAGGATCTGAATGACACTATAAAACAACCAGACTTAACAGATATATATAGAACACTCCATCTAACAACAGCACAATACACATTCTACTCTAGTGCTCATGGATCATTCTCCAGTATAGACCACATGTTAAGTCACAAAGCAGTCTTGATAAATTTAAAAATATTGAAATTATACAAAGTATTTTCTCTGACCGTGGCAGAGTGAAGCTAGAAATCAATAACAGAAAAAAAAAAAAAAAAAAACCTGGGAAATACACAAACCTATGGAAAATAAACAATACTCTATTAAACTGTCAATGGGCCAAGGTAAAAATCAAAAGAGAAATCACAAATTTCTTAGTGTCAAATGAAAATGAAAGCACAACATACCAAAACTCATGGGATGCAGCGAAGGCAGTACAAAGAGGGAAACTTACAGCAATAAATACCTACATTAAAAAAAAGATATCTCAAATCAACAGTCTAATTCTACAACTTGAGGAGCTAGAAGGAGGAGTGCAAACTAAGCCTAAACCTACCAGAAGAATAAATAAATAAATAAAAAGGTCAGAGCAGAAATAAATAAAATAAAAAACAGTAAAACAATAGCAAGAATCAATAAAACCAGAAGTCAGTTATTTGAAAATATCAATAAAATTGACAAATCAGTATGTATACTTACAATGAAAAAATAAAAAAAGATACAAATAACAAAAATAAGAAATGAAAGAGGAGACGTTGCAACTCACCTGATAGAAATAAAGAGAATTATGACAAAATATTATGAACAACTGTATGACAACAAACTAGATAACCTAGATGGAATGAACAAATTCTTAGAAGCACACAACCTACCCAAACTGACTCGTATTCAAGTAGAAAATCTCAACAGACCCATAGAAAATGAAGAGGTTGAATCAGTGATTTAAAAAAAAAAAAAAAAAAAAAAAACCTTCCCAACAACAACAACAAAAAAGACCTGGACCAGATGGCTTCAGTGGGGAATTCTAACAAACATTTAGAGAAGAACTGACACCAATACTGTTTAAACTCTTCCAAAAGACAGAGAAGGAAGGAAAAGACCCTAATTCATTCTGTGAAGCAAACATAACCCTGATTCGAACTGCTGACCTTTTGGTTAGCAGCTGTAGCTCTTAACCACTGCACCACCAGTGCTCCATATGTATTGGTGCTATTGTAAATGGAATCATTTCCCCAATTTCCCTTTCAGACAAAGGGACAAAAACACGACAAGAAAAGAAAACTTCAGGCCAATATCCCTTATGGATATAGATGCAAAAATCCTCAACAAAATACTAGTGAACAGACTCCAACAGCATATTAAAAGAGTCATACAACATGACCAAGTAGGATTTATTCCAGGAATGCAGGGATGGTTCAGTATTAGAAAATCAGTCAACATAATACACCACATAAATAGAACATGATCATCTCTATGGATGCAGAAAAAGAATTTGATAAAATCCAACACCCTTTCTTGATGAACACCCTCAAGAAGAGTGGACTAGAAGGGAAGTTCCTCAATATGATTCATGGTATATACGGAAAGCCAACAGCCAGCATTATACTTAATGGAGAAACATTAAGAGCTTTCCCCTTGAAATTGGGAATAAGATAAGAGTGCCCACTCTCATTAATTCTATTTAATATTGTATTAAAAGTCCTAGCCAGAGCAATAAGACAAGAAAAAGAAATAAAATGTATCCAGATTAGAAAACAAGAAGTAAAATCATCTCTTTTCATGAATGACATGATCCTATATATAGAAAACCCCGAAGAGTCTGCAAGAAAGCTTCTAGAGCTAATAGAAGAATTTTGCAAAGTTGCAAGGTACAAAGTCAGCAAACAAATATCATTTGGGTTTCTTTGCACCAGCAATGAGAAATCTGAAAGGGAAATTGGGGAAATGATTCCATTTACAATAGCACCAATACATATGGAGCACTGGTGGTGCAGTGGTTAAGAGCTACAGCTGCTAACCAAAAGGTCAGCAGTTCAAATCCACCAGGTGCTCCTTGGACACCCTATAGGGCAGTTCTACTCTGCTGTACAAGAATAAATTTAACCAGCAATGTGAAAGACTTATACAACGGAAATTATAAAACATTGCTGAAAGAAATTAAAAAAGACTTAAATAAATGGACAGAGGTTCCATGTTCACAGACTGGAAGACTTAGCATTGTGAAAATGTCAATACTAAGCAAAGCGGTCCAGGGATTCAACACGGTCCTGATCAAAATTACAACGGCCTTGTTTACAAAAAGGAAAAACCAATCACCAAATTTATATGGAATGGCAAGAGGTCCTGAATAGCTAAAGCAATGTTGGAAGAGAATAACAAAGTAGGAGGACTCACACTTTCTGATTTTAAAACATACTGCTACAGTAATCAAAACTGCCTGGTACTGGTATAATAATAGATTCATAGACCAATAGAATAGAATTGAGGTTGCAGAAATGAACTCACAGATCTATGGTCAACTGATTATTGACAAGGGTGCTAAGTCTATTCTACGTGGCAAGGAAGAATCTCTTCAATGAATGGTGTTGGGAAAATTGGATTTCCACATGCAGAAAAATGAAACGGGATCCATACCTCACATCATATACAAAAACAAATTCAAAATGGAGTAAGGACTGAAATGTGAAAACTAAAACCATCAAATTCTTAGAAGAAAATGCAGGGGAAACACTGTTGGGCCTAGCTTTTAATAATGGATTACCTAATATAATAACAAAAGCACAAACAGAAAAAGACAAAATAAATAAATGGGACCTCATAAAAATTAAAAACCTTTGTTCATCAAAAGTGAAAAGACACTTTTAGTCAAGTAGATACAAGAGACCAAAGGGGCAGCTTCTGTTCAGAGGTGAGATGGGAAGGCAGAGAGAGTTAGGAGCTGGTTGAATGTTCATGGGGAATCAGGGGCAGAAGGGAGGAGTGTGCTGTCACAGAATGGGGTGAGCGGTTGAGGTCTCATAACAATGTATGTAAAAAAAAATCAAAAAATTCTGTATGGGAAAAGAAAAAAAAAAAGAATTAAATCAGACATCAAAACCAAAAGAAAAAAAAAAAAAGTGAAAAGACAGGCTACCACCTGGGAGTATATCTTCAGAAACCATATATCCAATAGGAATCTAATATCCAAAATATATATAAAACTTTGACAACTTAACAAAAAGACAAATAACCCAATCATAAAATGGGCAAAGTAAAAGTACTTGAATAGACATTTCACCAAAGAGGACATTCAAATGGCCACCAAACACGTGAAAAGATGCTCAAGGTCACTAGTCATCAGAAAGATGCAAATAAAAACCACAATGAGATACCATTTCACTTCCACTAGATCGGCTAGGATAAAAAGAACAAATGTTGGCTATGACATGGGGAAATTGGAACGCTTATCCATTGCTGGCAGGAATATGAAATGGTACAGCCGTTATGGAAAATAGTGTGGCAGTTCCTCGAAAAACTAAAAATAGAACTACCATATGACCCAGCAATCCCACTCCTAGGTATATACCTGCAGTGCAATGGATTGCTTTTATATGACCTTTCTTGCCATAGTCTTATAACTCCCACCAAATAATTGGGTGGTACTATGCAAATAAGGTGCTTGTGGCACACAAAGAGGATTGGACAGCTTTCTGCTGATGCAAATAAAGTACATGGTACCCTTGTGGGGGTTGGGACCATGCCAATAAGGTGTATGGAACCCTAATGAGGGGATTGGTCAGTTTTGCCATCCTGCTAGGCTTAAAAGATAGCCAATCCCAGAGCAGAGGGAAACCTGACCACCACCAAGAAGAAAAGACAGGAGTGGAACATGTCTTCTGGACCTAGGATCCCTGCACTGAGACCTTCCTAGACACAGGAGACAGAGAGAATAGTAACACCGGAGACAGCAAGAGACAATGAGAAGCAGCAGCTGAGAAATAGCGGCAGCAGAGGCAACAGACCCAGGACACCTGCAGGAGACTGCACGGTGGGCTTCCTGGCCCACAGACCTAGAAAACTGAGCAGCTGGAGTGGAGTAGGGTGCCTCCAGGCACTTGTTGGTGAAGCTAAAGAGCTTTGTAACACCTGCTTAAGCAGGGCAGAGGCTGGGTGACGGGCCAAGAAGTTGAAGGCCAGAGAGAGGCCTGCCTGTGGGCACAGCTGAGAGGAGGCTGTCTTGATTGAAAAATTCTATCTTGAGTTGTCCCTGATCCGAATCAAAACCTGTTACTTCCCTAATAAACCCCATAATTGTGAGTATTGTCTGTGAGTTTCGTATGGCCATTGCAATGAATTATCAAACCCAGCAAAGAAATAGTGCCGTGAGAGGGATGGTTGGTGTGAAAATTGATAAAAAGGTCAGAGACAGGAGGTATGTCTGACCTCTGCCTCATAGGAATCAGCCTTGGGTTGTTGATGCTGATAATGATTCTTCTCTCACCTTGGGAAGTTAGAGGAGGTCAGATGCCCCTGCCATGTCATTTTTACAATACCCAAAAGACTTGAAAGCAGAGACTCAAACAGATACCTGCACACCAATGTTTATTGCAGCACTATTCACAATAGCCAAAAGGTGAAAACAACTTAAATACCCATCATGGATGAATGGATAATCAAAATGTGGTATATGCATAAAATGGAATACTACTCAGCCAATAAGAGAAATGGATGGAACTTGGAAGACTTTATGCTGAGTGAAATAAGTGAATCACAAATGGACAAATATTGTATGACCTCAGGTATCTACAAAGACAAGAAAAGGCAAATGTGTAGAGACCAAGGTGGTTACCAGGGGCGGGAGGAAGGAGGGAAGAGGGGGTTATTGCTTATGGAGTACTCAGTTTCGGTTTACAGTGATGGAAAAATCACCTTGATTGAGGGTAAAATTGGATAGCTGATTATTTTAAGTGCTGTTAATAAGTTGTACACTTGTAAAAAGTTGAATTGGCAAAAGTGGGTGATAGATATATTTACAACAATGACAAAAAAAAAAAAGTTGCTGCTGAGGCTGCTCAGGTGCAACCGAACACCTCATGGGATTTGGTTTCTTGGTTTGGAGGTTTAAGGTCATTGTTTCATGGAACATCCCAGTTAATTGGCCTAATAAGGTGTTCATTGCTTCTATTCCACCTCCTAGTGTCCCTATTTACACTTTGTCGTGTAGTGTACGGAGTCTTAAAAGCTTGCAAGAGGCCATCCAAGATACAATAATTGGTCTCTATTTGCCTGGAACAACAGAGAAAGAAGGAGAGGAACAGGAGGAGGAAATGGAATGTGTGACTAATCGCCTCCATGAATAGCTGCCTCCTTTGCCGTGAGACCATAAAAACTAGATGGTGCCCAGCTACCATTACCAAACATTTTGGTCAAAGATTCTATAGGAAAATCCTGATAAAAAGGGGGAAATGCAGAACAGAATTCTCATGGAATCCAGATTTTTGGGAGCCATGGAGGCTGGATGAATCCCTGAAATGACCGCCCTGAGATAATCTTTAAACTTTAAACCAAAAATACTCCCTGAAAGATCACAATACAGATTCCCAGACAGAGCTGGAGAAAAATGGAGAACAAAATTCAAACTCACAAAAAAAAACCAGACTTACTGGTCTGACAAAGACTAGAGAAACTCTGACAGTATGGCCCCTGTACACCGTTTTAACTCAGTACTGAAGTCATGCCTGAGGTTCACCCTTCAGCCAAATAAAACAAACAATAATACATGTAGCTTAACCATGTACATGAGACTAAATGGGCACATCAGCCCAGGGGCAAGGCCGAAAAGGCAGGAAGGGGCAGGAAACCTGGATGAATGGAAATGGGTAACCCAAGGTCAAGACGGGGAGAGTGTTGACATGTTGTGGGGTTGGCAACCAAATTCACAAAACCATACGTGTATTAATTGTTCCATGAGAAACTAATTTACTCTGTAAACCTTCATCTAAAGCACACACACTCACAAAAATATTCCCTGAAGTTCTTCTTTCAACCAAACAATAGTTTAGCTTAATTACTAATGAATATCTGCCTTGAGCATTGTGCTCTTTTAAGAACTATCTATATGGAATCAAATTGACAACAGCAACTTGAAAGATTAGAGAGGAACCTTACAGGGTAGTGAGTTTATGTTAATGAGGGAAGACCAATTCAGAAAAGGCAGGTGAAAGTGGTTCACCAACTTGAAGAATGTAATCAGTGTCTCTGAACTGTACGTGTAGAAACTGTTGAATTGATCTGTGTTCTGCTGTACAATTCTCAACAACAACAAAATAGTGAATTGTATTTTTTAAAAGATCACAAACAATAACAAGCATGTGATACATCAAAGACTTGAAACCAGGCCAAAAAAAGAAAAAAAAGGTATAGAAATGGCTGTTCTAAAAGACAATAAAACCAGTTGCCATGGAGTCACCTCTGATTCATAGTGACCTCATGTGTGTCAGAGTAGAAAGGTGCTCCACAGTGTTTTCAACGGCTGATTTTGAAAGTAGATTGCTAAGCCTTTCTTCCAAGGTGGCTGCCTCTGGGTAGACTGGAACCTCCAACCTCTTGGTTAGCAGCCAAGTGTGTTAACTGTTTCACTACCCAGGGACTCCCAGCTCTGGTTTATATTGTTGTCGTGTTCCGTAGAGTCCACTCTGAGTCATAAGTGATCTATAGAACAGAGTAGAACTGCCCCACAGGGTTTTCTAGGCCGTGTGAGGATGGCGCCAGACCAGGCAGTCTTTCGTTATGTTGTACATAGGGTCGCTAGGAGTTGGAATCAACTCGATGGCACCTAACAACAACAACAATCTTTACAAGGGCAAACTGCCAAGTCTTTTCTTCCCTGGAGCCACTGACGAGTTTGAACCGCCGACGTTTGGTTAGCATCAGAGTGCTTAACCATTGCACCACCAGGGCTCCTTAGCTCTAGTATAGGTGTGTGCTTTTACAGGCTGTGGTTCTGTAGTGGGGCCCCCAGCAAGAAGGCTGGGCTTTGGGGCAGGATTCCAGCCAGCAAAGAATTGAAGTGCAAATAGGGACACTGAGGTAGACGTCTGTTCATATAGACAAGATCAGACATGGTGATGGTGGCGGTGGGGACAGTAGACAGGAAGTGCCTGCCATGTACCCGGAGGTCCCAGTAAACACCAGTGTCCTTGGATAGCGGCTCTCACTGGCCAGCTGCACCAAGACTCCTGGAACTCTTCCTACATTAGTCAGGGCTGGCCCAGGATCTGAGCTGGTGGAAAACATCCGTGACTCCTGCTTGAAAGAATAATAGGGGATATTTTTATCTGTCACATGGATTAAGAAGAGTAATTGTGGTAATGTTTTATAAACAGTTTAGTCATAAGCACCTCTGTAGGCATGTTTTCTGTGACAAAATTTATGTCCTGTCTGTGATCAGCTCTGTGCTGGCTTACTTTCGCTGAACCAAAATTGGTGGTGTGTTGTCTTTGTGCCAGTTGCTGTCCTGAGCACTGGGAGAATCTTGGGTGCGAGACGCCAGCTATCAGCATTTCATGGACCCCTTCATCTGTAAGAGGAAATCATGCCTGTGAGAAACAGTAGTCAAAACAAATCAGAGAAGTTTTAAAATAACCAGGTGCCAACATTCATTTGAGCTTGTGGAGAGTATATCATTCTTGCTAAAGTTATTCCTGTACTGTGCCTGTGACAAATTAGTCAAAGACCATGATCTACTTGAGAGGAGGGACTGTGCTGTGTTCGTTTCTGTATCTTCAGTACCTAGCTGGGGGGTTTTCAACCCTGGCTGCAAGTCAGCAACACCAGGGAGCTCTTAAAAACACTGATGCCCAAGCTGCATTCCAACCATTTAAATCAGAATCCCTTGGGGTAGGTTGAGTAAGGACAGTACTGACATGTAGTGGGGCTCTTAACCATTGTCATAGGGCAATATGTGTACTAACTATTAATGAGAAACTATTTTGTTCTGTAAACCTTCATCTAAAGTGAGAATAGCAGCACAACTGGAAGAACGTAATCGACGTCACTGAATTGTACATGTAGAAATTTTTGAAATGGTGTATCTTTGGCTATGCATATTTTCACCAAAAAAAAAAAGGTCCTCCAAGGCTGAGAAGGGAGCATGTTGACATGTCATGGGGCTGTTAACCAATGTCATGAAACAATATGTGTACTCACTGTTTGATGAGAAAATATTTGTTCTGTAAACCTTCACCTAAAGTACAATAAAAAAAATTTAAAAAAAGAATAAAAGTAATTCAAGATTACACAATGATCAAAAAAAAAGAATCCTTCAGGGATCTGGCACCGGAACCATATATATTTTGAAGCTTGTCAGGTGATTGTGATGCACACAGTCAAGGCTATCAAGCAGGGCACAGAGTAATTACTCAATAAACTTCATTAAACTGAACTTGGAGCAAGTAGCTTTTGCTTGAAATGCAAGAAAGAAAGAAAAGGATGAAAAAAAGGGCTGCATCCTCTCAGCTGGCAACTGCAGAACTAGAAAGGCTTATCTAGAGGTGTGGTCTTGTGGCTATTAAAAATGTATGCTTCTGTCTGGGGAGGCAGGGATGGGAGTGATTTTAGGCTCTCTGGGAAACAATAGAATTCAGGGCCGGATGAAATCACTAGATACATTAAAATTGTACCACATTTGCTGTTTTTTGAGGAACAAATAACCTCTGTCCCAGTTTGCCCATTTGCTCATGTCTAAGATAGATGCTGCCTCCTTTGTACCTGGAGACTCTGCAGAGACAAGAAAGGCTCTTCTCTGTGTATATAAAACACCCCCATCCCAAACCAGTTGGTTCTCCGAGCTTTACTTTTGTGCCAAGATGTTGGTTGGGCCTAAGGGGGCCCAGAGCCCATATATTTTTGAATGCACAGAACAATTTATGAG
This sequence comes from Dugong dugon, assembly GCA_030035585.1. Lineage (NCBI taxonomy): Eukaryota > Metazoa > Chordata > Mammalia > Sirenia > Dugongidae > Dugong > Dugong dugon. The sequence goes on from CM057471.1 coordinate 78,883,755, forward strand.
CTAACATATATTGCTGAGCTAGCATTTCTAATGAAGCAACTAACCTATACTCCGAGAAGATAACTTAATGGCTCTTATTTTTCCTTTTGAGTGTTTTAGGTGGTGCAAATCCTTAAGCGCTCAACTACTAGCTGAAGGGTTGGTGGTTCGAACCCATCAGAGGCACCTGGGAAGACAGGCCTGGCAATCTGCTTCCAAAACATCACAGCCTTGAAAACCCTATGGAGTAGGTCTACTCTGCACACATGGGGTCACCATGAGTTGGAATCAACTAGATAGCATCTAACAATAACAACACTTTTCCTTTCTTGTCTTCCCTGGAAAGGGGAATGTGTGTATACCTATGAACAGATGACTATAGTTTAGGTAGTATTTTTAGTTACAACTGAATCTTTATGGGAATTTCCCTAATCTTGACTACTGGCTGGGTAAGGCTGAGTTCCAAGACTGGGCTGAGTTATGACTGTCTATCCAAAAGGAAAGAACATCACACCGGGTGTTGCAATGTCTTTTCATTGTTACTTTGTATCCTTTAGTAATGTCTTAATAAAAAAGACATGCTTGAGCATTTTTCAGGATTGCTTGCTAATTTAGATAAGCTATCTTAAGTTATCACAAAAATAAAAGAATGAATGGGGACATGAATGAACGGATGATGACCGAAGAGCGACAACCACTTCCGACCTCTGTGGCTGTCCCATGGTTTGTTCTGTGATGCAAAACTGCCCCTTGATAGTGAACCCAATGTTGATTTTCAATTTGTGTCCAGTTTTGCTGTATTCTGGTTATCGACCCATATGTCAGACGTATTTTGTGTCCTTGTGCCTATAATTGATAGCAAGGTAGAGCAAAACAAAACATTCAGGGTATATTGCAAGAACGGAAGGGACTTTTGAAAATACAGAGCTTTATCTTTCATTTTGTTTACAGCCTCTTGTACCTAGGAAACAATGACAAGTTCCTTCAGAAACTTGCTGCTAATTGTAAGATCAGAAAAGTGTTACTAAATCTTGGCAGTTTTAGAGTTAAGAACCTGGAGTTACCCTCAAGACTATGTATGGCCCTGAGACACCTTTCTGACCTGGAACCGAAGCCATTTCTGGAGACCACCTCTCAGCCAAACAATAGACAGGTCCATAATATAAACAATAACACCTGAGAGGAAAGTATTCCTTCGAACAATCCATTACATGAGATCAAAAGGGCAACATTTGCCCAAAAGCAAAGATGAGAAGGCAGGAAGGTTAAAGGAAATGGCGAACCCAGGGCAGAAATGGGGAGAGTGCTGACACATTGCGGGGAATACAACCAGTGTCATGGAACACTCTATGGACAAACTATTGAATGGGAAACTAATGTGCTCTGTAAACTTTCATCTAAAGCACAATAAAGAATAAAATAATAGTAAAAGAACCTGGAATTATCTAGTCCATTATACAGATGATGAAACCAAGACTCAGAAAGATGGATTCATCGGAGACCATGCAGCAGCACACCCAGAGCTAGGACCCAGATAAGACATTACTAGTAAAACTGGGTCAGGAAGTAAAGTCTAATGTGTGTCCCTCATCATAGGACAGAGTCCCTTTGTTTTCTAGGATGAATAGGAAACATCTATTTGCCAAAGTGGAGTCCCTGGGTGGTGCAAACGATTAACTGCTCAGCTGCTAAATGAAAGTTTGGGGGCTTGAGTCTACCCAGAGACACCTCAGAAGAAAGTCCTGGTGATCTACTTCTGAAGTTTATCTGTGTTAGCTTAAGATAGCTGAACTAAGTTATTGAAAAATCAGCCATTGAAAACCCTATGGAGCACAGATCTACTCTGACACATATAGGGTCACCATGAGTCAGAGGTGACCGATGGCAATGGGCTTTTTATATTTGTCAAAGCAAAGAGATTTGGAGGGCGAGGGGTGAGAGGTACAAAGAAGAAGATGGGGATAAAGGAAGGGTAAATGTTTGTGTTTGTTGGAAGCAGCTTCCTCGTACCTGTAGGTAATATCATTCCTCTTGCCTGGGGCCCTTTTGAGATTCTCATAGACTGGGGTTCAAGGCCACCTGGGAATTGATTATAATCTGAATTGAGGTGGTGGCCCCATCTTACAGGTCTCAGAATCAGATTAAGTTTCCTCGGTTCTATTCTCTTGACCGATTGACCCTTCAGCCATGACAACAAAGGAACTCCCACGATTCTTAGTCACACATGGTCCCCACTACCGTGTATCATTAGCATTGGCCGAGTTTTGCAACTGCCCTAGAACTCAACTCCCACACAGATATTTTACTGATAAAATTAAAATAAATACGATCAGTTGAGTATTATGGCAATGAATGATAATAGCACTCCTTAGAATTGCATTTTACAAAGAGTCTGCTAAAGGAGAAGTAGTGAATTGTTCAATACCAATTGGTATATTTATTAGATTGACTTTAATGTGCTTCGATTGCATTGTCCACATGCAGGCAAGCTCAAGCAGGCTAAATCACTTAAAAGTATTTTCAAAAAAGAGAATTCAACTAGCAGTCTAGAGACCTGTTTTCTGGAGCTGGTTGTGCCACTAGGGAGCTGCTTGACCTTGGCCAAGTCACTTTCCCTCCTTGGATCTCATTTCCGTATCTGTGCAATGAGATGGTGAGACTAGCCGGCCTCTAGATTTTCCTCCAGTTTAACATTCTACCAGTTGCCATGGAGTCGATTCCAATTCATGGTGACTCCATGCATGTTCAAGTAGAATCGTGATCCACAGGGTTTTCAATGGCTGATTTTTCAGAAGTAGATTGCTGGGGCTTTCTTCTAAGTTGCTCCTAGGTGGACTCAAACCTCTAACCTTTTGGTTAGCTGCTGAGCATATTAACCGTTTTCACCACCCAGGGACTCTCTAACATTCTAGCTAGGATTTTATGATCCTGGTTATTTCCTCCAATCTCTTACCCATACGTGGTTCACTGATGACAACATGTGGAGAGATGGACTTGCGAGCTAGCCAATGCTTGGGAATTAAGCGTGAATTCATTTACAACTAGCCTACCAACTGTGTCATCCTGCACTGTCACTTCATCTGGTCACTTCTTCTCTGAGACCTGTTACCTTTAAACTTCCCTGAACATGCTCATCTTTTCTTTTTCCCCTGAAAAAGCCACTCACTGCCAAGAAACTCTAAAGTCTTTCTCACCAACCACAGCCTCTCCGCTCCCTAGCCAAGCAGCATCTGATACAATGATTCTCTGTTTCTATGCTAAGCACCCAAAGCTAAACCTCAGTCTTAAACTGCGTAGAGGAAATAGACCATTTGGAGACCCATTAGTCTGGTCTGGGACAAACTATATTTTTATTTGAAAATAAAACATAAAGGATCCAAAATACAAAGGATAAACTTTAAAAGACATATAATATTTTAGATTTCATTTTTGGTTCCAAAAGCATCTACTACATATGAATCGATATTTTTAAAAGTACGCTATGTTTGATTTCTGTTTTCTGTTGACATTTACTCTTGTATAATTCCCTGAACTTTTTTTGTAATGGGAATTAATACCTGGGCATTCTTTGGTCCTAGAGCAAACATTTTACTTAGAAAGTTAAAATCTGCTTTTTTCTCTGACAACCTTTATTTTGTGTTTCTTTGGGATGGATTCTTGAGTCATATAACCAGTGAGCAATGCCAAGCTCTTTTAAAACCTTACTGAGGTCTGTGAGATCAACAAAAAATCATGACGTTAGAACATTATTTGACTTAAAAGAGACTTTGAAGATTATTGAATCTAACCCTCTCCCTTTACAGATAAGGAAACAGGCTCAGAGATGTAAAGTAAGTTGTCTAAGGTCACACAGCTTGTATGTAACACAGCGTGATAACTAGAATCCTTTTCTCCTAATTTCTAGCATGCACATCTGGGAGGGAGAGTAAATGGAACAAACATAATCAGCTTTTTGGTCACTTCATGTTATAAGGAAGCCCATTTTCCATTTTTGTACTTTAAAGTTTGATCACTAAGTTTGATATTTTAACAAAAATTTCCAACATTATAAAATAACCTCGGTACTAATATGCATTTTAAGAATATCTTACTAGACCAGGGTGTTAAGACCCTGGGGACAGGCAGCTAACGGGGACAAAGCCAATAGGGAATGAAGGGACCTCTGGAAAACTGGAGCTATAGCCTCCCCCCACCCGAAAGGCGTTCAGATCTTCTCTTCCTCCTTCTCCATAGCACTGGACCAGCCTATGAATAGCGAAGCTCCTGAATGGCCAGTTTTTCCCCTGGAGGAAGCTGTAGGTTCTTTTACTACAATATGAACAAAGATTCTGTCTTGCTCACCAGTTGATTATCGGCACAGTACCTGTCATATAGTAGGCAGTTAATACACAGATTTTCAATGGATAAGAGATTAGATATGTATTGAGACTGAGATTTTTAATGAAATTCAATTATCTCCTTTTGTGAAGATCAAGTATTTCAGATCTTGATGGAAATATTTTCTAAAATTGACCATGTAGGGTATACCAATTTTTAAACCGTAAGTACCTTGGGAAGGCCATCAGTCACTCACAACTTAGTATGAATTAATCTCATTGAGTTTGCTTCCCTCCTAACCCTAAGCTGAGATCAACCATATCTGGAGGGAGGATGAGACAGAGGAAAAGAAGAACCATATTGCAGAAGAAGGGGGATGGGGGGAGGCTGGCCTCACTGCACCAATAAAGGACATGGAGAAGGGGCTTCAGAAGGCAGAGCGAGACGAAAATAAGTTGGTGAGAGTGGTGCCTAGCTCGCAGTACTGTTCAAGGCTGACTCTGCCAGATTCCAATTCGCAGGAAATGGGCCCACTTTCAGATAGAGAGGACTCATAACAAGCTCATTATAATAAATTCTTTGGAAGAAACGAGGCCTTGTATTCTGTTTCTTTATCTCAGAATCTTTTCCCTCCCTCAATCTCTCTCTATCCTTTTCCAAGCCACCGGACCCGATAGAAACATATTACCCCATGTATCATTGGAGCCAGGTATCGTTAGTTAAGTCCTGATCACTTCAACAACATAGCCTGTAGTTCAACACATGCCATTGAGCCTTCAGGCATTACGCCGAACACATGTCCTTGGTTAGGGGAATCAGGAGGAGAAGTGTTCTGAATTGCACATTTCAAAACCTGTTGTGTACTCCTGCCAACAGAATGGATAAAATTTCCTTTTGAAACCACTGTAAAGAGCATCCAGATGTTTTCACTGAGCTGAAATTCACCTGCATCAGAGGCTGCTGGTTACAGAAGCTGCCAGGATCCTGTGGGAAAGCAAGCCACACTTAGCGCCATGAAGAAGTGGTGTCATGGGCAACCTGAGGGCCAAGAAGGTCTAGGGGGAAAGGACGCTGGACTTTGCATCAGAAGATCTGGGTTTGGTTCCCGGCTCTGCCCTTTCCTGGCAGGTGGTCTTGGGGAAGCCACTTAACCTCGATGAGCTTCACTTTCTTTGTCTGTACATGGAGACCCCACTCCCTGCTCTGCCTGTTAATTAGAGCTGCCATTTCTTCAGCTTCTGTTCCTTGCTGGGCACACCTGCACATCCATTAGTGCATTTATTCCTCAGCACAGCCCCGAGGGTGGTTAGAAACCGTTACTATCCTTATTTTACAGAAGGTAAAACTCCAGATCAATGTGCTTAAGAGAACTGGCTAAGCAGCACAGCTAGGAAGAGATACAGCTGAGGTTCGAGACCAAGTTTTCAGAGTTGTTGGAAAGACCAAATGTTATATTGTATACGGAAGGGCTTTGAAACTATAATCTAGAGGTTGCAAATGAGAGTGACTTAAAAGCACAGATCTCACAGTCAGAGAGAGCCCTGGTGACGGGGTTTTCGGCAAGTTATTCACCCTCTCCCAGCCTCAGTTTCCTCATATGTAAACTGGAAATGATCACAGTACCTCCTCCTGGGGTTATTGTGGTAATGAAATGAAATCGTGCATAGGAGGTGCCTAACACACGGCTGGCACGTAAGTTTCCCACGTTAGCTGCTGCGGCTGTGGTTAGGATGCTGGTTTTAAGGTGTTGTTGTTGTTGTATACCATCAAGTCAATTCCGACCTGTAGGACAGAGTAGAACTGCCCCACAGGACTTGCGAGGCTGACATCTTTACTGGAGCAGATCACCAGGTCTTTTCTCTCATGGAGCGGCTGGTGGGTTCGAACTGCTGACCTTTCGGTTAACAGCCAAACACTTAAACGTTTGCACCATCACGTTCACTGTCCTCTCCTCATTTACACGTGTCATCTTCCATTCCCTTCCTACTCCCACTTAAGAAGCAAAATCTAGAAGTAAAGCTGATTACTAACACAACTCAACTTTTTTTCTTAATTTTTTTCACTAACGCTTTCCTTTCCATAAGGGTGGTAAACGTTTCTCCCTGTTTGCCCGTGATGCCTTAATTACAGTGAGTATTTCTGGTTTGTTGATTTTTCTACCCTTTGTTTTTTACTTTTATTTTGGCAGCAGATAATTAATTGTTTTTTTAAACTCCCCATTTCCTCCTTCCCCCATCCTCTGGTAACCATTAATCTTCTGTCTTGATGGATTGACCTATTTTAGATATTTCATGTAAGTGGGATCATACAGTATTTGTCCTTTTGTGTCTGGCTTTCTCACTTAGCATACTGTTTTCAAGGTTCATCCACGTGGTGGCATGTATCAGAATTTCATTTCTTCATATGGCTGAATAGTATTCCATTGTATGTAAGTGCCACGTCTTGTTTATCTATCCATCTGTTGACAGGTACTTGGATTATTTCCACCTTTCGGCTATTGTGAATTAACATCAATTTTTAACAAGAACATTGTTTACTATGTACTTGAACCTCTTCATTCCTCAACCCAAATGAACAAAATTAAACACTTAGTACTTCAATAAATAATGGACAGTGCCTTCACCAGCCAAGCTCATCCTCTGCTGCCTTTGTTGTTGTTAGTTGCTATCAAGTCGGCTGCAACTCATGGTGACCTCACGTAACAGAACAAAAAGTTGCCCAATCCTGCACCATCCTCATGACTGTTCATGTGTTTCAGCCCGTGGTTGTGGCCATTGTGTCGACCTATCTCACTGAGGGTTTCCTTCATTTTCATTGGCCCCTACTTTTCCAGTTATGATGTCCTTTTCTAGTTATTGGTCTTTCCTGATGACATGTCCAAAGTAAGCAAGTGAAAGTCCCACTATCCTCACTTCTAAGGAGCGCTTTGGTTGTATGTCTTCTCAGGCCCAAACTTCGGGTCCTAATGGAGGTCTGTGGAGCCACGTTCCTGTTGTAATTGATGGTGGAAAGAGTTTGGGTTTTACTCAGGGTTGTGTTTCTTTGCCTTCTGTTACTTCTTATTTTTAGTTCTCTTATGATTCAGACAGGGTGTGCACCAAGCACAATAGTAATTGAGGGTCAGACTGTGTCTCTCAGTGTCAGACCTCCAGATGTTTCCAAAAACCCAGAGGTTTATGATCATGCTGCCAGATTCTTGAATATGGGAGTGAATTTTTAAGTTTTCCTCCTGATGTGGCATCATTCAGACACAGCCTCTGACTCAGACAAGCTAAGAACAGGATCGCTCCTTGTAGACAGCAGAGCCATCTGTGATGCAAATATGCCTTTTCTAAATAAGTGGCAAAAGAGGTCTTTTCAGACTAGTGTCAAAACAAGACCACGTGAAGTTTCCTTCAATATTGTAAACAAGCTTTAAATGATGAATCCGTGAAACATCTCACAATATGGATGAATCTGGAGGGCATTATGCTGAGTGAAATAAACTAGTCACAAAAGGACAAATACTGTATGAGACCACTATTACAAAAACTCACGAAAAGGTTTATATACAGAAATAAACAATCTTTGATGGTTATTGGGGGGGTGGGTGGGGAGGAAAAAAAACTAACTAGACAATAGATAAGTGGTAACGTAGGCAAAGGGTAAGACAGTACACAATACTGGGGAAGTCAGCACAACTTGATCAAGGCAAAGTCATAGAAGCTTCATAGACACATCCAAACTCCCTGAGGGACTGAATTACTGGCTGAGGGCTGGGGACCCTGGCCTCCGGGGACATCTAGCTCAACTGGCATAGCATAGTTTATAAAGAAAATGTTCTACATCTGACTGTGATGAGTAGCGTCTGGGGTCTTAAAAGCTTATGAAGAGCCATCTCAGATACTCCACTGGTCTCACCCGGTCTGGAGCAAGAGAGAATGAAGAAAACCAAAGACACAAGGGAAAGATTAGTCCAAAGGACTAACGGACCACAACTACCACAGCCTCCACCAGACTGAGTCCAGCACAACTAGATGCTGCCTGGCTACCACCACTGACTACTCTGACAGGAATCACAATACAGTGTCCCAGACAGAGCTGAAGAAACATGTAGAACAAAATTTAAACTCACAAAAAAAGACCAGACTTACTGGTCTGGCAGAGACTGGAGAAACTCCAAGAGTACGGCCCCCTGAAACCCTTTTAACTCAGTACTGAAGTCACTCCTGAGGTTCACCCTTCAGCCAAAGATTAGACAGGTCCATAAAATAAACTATAATACATGTAGCTCAACCACATATATAATACTAAATCGGCACACCAGCCCAGGGGCAAGGAGGAGAAGGCCGGAGGGGACAGGAAAGCTGGACAAACGGAAATGGGGAACCCAAGGTCCAGAGGGAAGAGTGTTGACACATCGAGGAGTTGGCGAACAATGTCATAAAACAATGTGTATTGTTTAATGAGAAACTAGTTTACTCTGTAAATCTTCATCTAAAGCACAACTAAAAAATTATAAATAGTTTTTAGTAAGAAAGAAAAGTGTGAGCATTGGTCGTTCAAGGGTAGAAATCTCATTTTCCATGTAGGAGACTGGGGCTTGACTCCCGGCCAGTGCACCTCATTTGCAGCCACCACCCATCCGTCAGCGGAGGCTTGCATGTTTCTGTGATGCTGAACAGGTTTCAGTGGAGCATCCAGTCTAAGACAGACTAGGAAGAAAGGCCTAGTGATCTACTTTGAAAATCAGCCAACAAAAACCCTATGGATCACAACAGCCTGATCCCCAACCTATCACGGGATGGTGTAAGACTGGGCAGAGTTTCATTCTGTTGTGTCTGGGGTCATCATGAGTTGGGGCCCAACTCATAGGTAGCTAACAAGAATAACAAGAAAGAAAAGAAGGTAAAGGATTTATCTCGTCCATTGCAGCAAAGTATACTTTTTCAAGGAGGTCTCCTTAGTGGCCTCCAAGGAATTTCCAAATCTTCATTCTACCTACTCTTCCCCAATTCATGGGGCAGAGTAGAAATTCCATCATCTACAGAGTTACCCAGACCTGGAATACAAGCCACATTCAACTGCTGACATGCCCTGTGCTCTGGGCAAATTAATTAACTTCTACAGCTCCAAACAATGGAAGTGATAAAACCAAAAACCTGCTTCTTGGGAGGGTTAAGGTATTTAAAGTACTATGACAATGTAGAGCTGTGTATGCAATGTATGTGTGGGTAAATATATGAAAGGTATGTGTGCATGTGTCTAGATAGAGCTACATAAATTGTCATTTTATGTCCTTTTCTGTTTTTTTATTGTACTTCAGGTGAAGCCTTACAGAACAAATAGTTTCTCATGAAACAGTAGTACACATGTTGTTTTATGACATTGGTTAACAACCCCACAACATATCAACCCTCTAACTTATCAACATTTTTTTGGTGAAAATACACATAGCCAAAGATACACCATTTCAAAAATTTCTACATGCACAGTTCAGTGACATTGACTATGCTTTTCCAATTGTGCTGTTATTCTCACTTAAGATGAAGGCTTCCAGAACAAAATAGTTTCTCACTTAACAGTTACTAAAAATGTTGCCCTATGACAATGGTTAACAACCTCACAACACATCAACGATATCCTTACTCAACCTTGGGTTCCCTATCACCAGCTTCCTTGTCCCCTTCTGCCTTCTGGCCCTTGTCGCTGGACTCCTGTACCTTGTTAGTCTCATTTGGTTTTACGGGGCTGTCCACTCCCAGGCTGAACAGTGAACCTCAGAGGTAACTTCACCACTGAGCTAAAAGGGTGTCTGGGGGCCATACTCTCAGGGTTTCTCCAGTCTCCTTAAGGCCAGTAAATCTGCTCTTTTTTTTTTGTGAGTTAGAATTATGCTCCACATCCTTCTCCGGCTCTGTCCAGAACCCTCTGTTGTGATCCTGGTCAGAGCAGTCAGTGGTGGTAGTCGGGCACCATCTAGCTGTACTGGACTCAGTCAGGTAGGAGGCCTTGGTAGCTGTGGTCCATTAGTCCTTCGGACTAATCTTTTCCTTGTATCCTGTTCTCTTCATTCTCCCTTGCTCCCGAGGGGATGAGACCAGTGGAGTATCTTAGATGGCCGCTCACAGGCTTTTAAGACCCCAGACACTACTCACCAAGGTAGAATGTAGAGCATTGTCTTTATAAGCTGTGTCATGCCAATTGAGCTAGATGTTCCCCGAGACCATGGTCCCCAGAGCCCTCCGCCCAGCAATTCAGTCCCTCAGGGAGTTTGGATGTGTCTATGGGGCTTCCATGACCTTTCCTTGTACAAGTTGTGCTAGTTTCCCCTGTGTTGTGTACTGTCTCACCCTTCACCCAAGACACCACTTATCTATTGCCTATTTAGTATTTCCCCTCTACCCCTCCCATCCCTGGTAACCAACAAAGATTGTTACATTTTGTGTGTGAACTTTTTCATGGGTTTTTACAATAGAGGTCTCATGCAATATTTGTCCTTTTGTGATTGACTTATTTCACTCAGCATTATGTCCTCCAGTTTCATCTATGTTATGAGATGCTTCAGAGATTCATCGTTGTTCTTTCTCATTGCATAGTACTCCACTGTGTGTATGTACCATAGTTTGTTTATCCATTCATCTGTTGATGGGCATCTAGGTTGTTTCTATCGTTTTGCTATTGTGAACAATGCTGCCATGAACACAGGTGTGCATGTCTATTCGAGTGACAACTCTTATTTCTTTAGGATATATTCCTAGGAGTGGAGTTGCTGGATCGAATGGTATGTCTATTTCTAGCTTTCTGAGGAAGCGTCATATCACTTTCCAAAATGGTTGTATCATTTTCCATTCCCAACAGCAGTGCATGAGAGTTCCCATCTCCCCGCAGCCCCTCCAACATTTGTTATTTCCAGTGTTTTTGATTTGTGCCAGTAATGCCGGGGTGAGATGGTATCTCATTGTGGTTTTAATTTGCATTTCTCTAATGGCTAGTGATCACGAGCATTTCCTCATGTGTCTGTTGGCCATTTGAATGTCTTCATTGGTGAAGTGTCTGTTCATTTCCTTGGCCCATTTTTTAATAGGATTATTTGTCTTTTTGTTGTAGAGGTGTTGGATTTTCTTGTAGACTATGGAGATTAGACCTTTGTCAGACTTGGACTGTCCAAAAATTTTTTCCCATTCTGTAGGTTCTTTTTTGACTCTTTTGGTGAAGTCTTTTGAAGAGCATAGGTGTTTGATTTTTAGGAGGTCCCAGTTATGTAGCTTATCTATTGGGGTTTGTGCGTTGATGGTTATGGTTTGTAACCTGTTAATGCCGTGTATTAACGCCTGAAGTGTTGGTCCTATTTTTTCTTCTATGAAATTTATAGTTTTAGGCTTTATATTCAGGTCTTTGATCCATTTGGAAGTAGTTTTTGTATACGGCGTGAGGTATGGGTCCTGTTTCATTTTTTTGCAGGTGGATATCCAGTTTTGCCAGCACCATTTGTTAAAAAGACTGTCTTTTCCCCATCTGATGGACTTTGGGCCCTTGTCGAAGATCAGGTGACCATAGGTGGATGGATTTATATCTGGGTTCTCAATTCTGTTCCATTGGTCAATGTATCTGTCATTGTACCAGTACCAGGCTGTTTTGACTACTGTAGCTGTATAACAGGTTCTGAAGTCAGGTAGTGTGAGTCCTCCAACTTTATTCTTCTTCAGTAGGGCTTTATTTATTCAGGGCTTCTTCCTTTTCCATATAAAGTTAATGATTAGTTTTTCCATCTCTTTGAAGAATGTTGTTGGTATTTGGATCAGGATTGCATTGTATTTGTAAATTGCTTTGGGTATAATTGTCATTTTCACAATGTTGAGTATGCCTATCCATGAGCATGGTATGTTTTTCCACTTATGTAGATCCCTTTGGGTTTCATGCAGTAGAGTTTTGTAGCTTTCTTTGTATAGGTCTTTTACATCCCTGGTCAGATTTATTCCTAAGTATTTTATCTTTTTAGGGGCCATTGAAAATGGTATTGTTTTCCTGATTTCCTTTTCATCGTTCTCCTTATTGGTGTATAGGAATCCAACTGATTTTTGAATGTTTATCTTGTATCCTGCTACTCTGCTGAATCTTTCTATTAGTTCCAGCAGATTTCTTGTGGAGTCTTTAGGGTTTTCTGTGTATAGTATCATATCATCTGCAAACAGGGACAGTTTAACTTCTTCATTACCAATTTGGATGCCCTTTATTTCTTTTTCTTGCCTTATTGCTCTAGCTAGAACTTCCAGCACAATGTTAAATAGGAGTGGTGATAAACGGCATCTGTGTCTTGTTCCTGTTTTCAAGGGGAATGTTTTCAGCCTCTCTCCATTAAGAATGATGTTGGCTGTTGGTTTTGCATAGATGTCCTTTATTATGCTGAGAAATTTCCCTTCTATACCTATTTTATTGAGAGTTTTTATCAGGAATGGGTGTTGGACTTTGTCAAATGCCTTTTCTGCGTCAATTGAGATGATCATGTGATTCTTTTCTTTCCTTTTATTTATGTGGTGGATTATGTTGATTGATTTTCTAATGTTGAACCATCCTTGCATACCTGGTATGAATCCTACCTGGTCTTGGTGTATTATTTTTTTGATATGATGCTGAATTCTACTAGCTAGAATTTTGTTCAGAATTTTTGCATCTATATTCATGAGAGATATTGGTGTGTAATTTTCTTTTTTTGTGACATCTTTGCCTGGTTTTGGTATCAGCGTTATGCTGGCTTCATAGAATGAATCTGGAAGTGTTGCTTCCTCTTCTATGCTCTGAAGTATCTTGAGTAGTACTGGTACAAGCACTTCTGTAAATGTTTTGTAGAATCTCCAGTGAAGCCATCTGGGCCAGGGCTTTTTTTGGTTGGGAGTTTTTTTTATTACCTATTCAATCTCTTCTCTTGTTATGGGTCTGTTCAGATTTTCAACATCACTTTGTTGTAGGTTGGGTAGGCCGTGTGTTTCTAGAAATTTATCCATTTCCTTAGGCTTTCAAATTTGTTGGAGTATAGTTTTTCATTATATTCTGTTATAATCCTTTTTATTTCATATGGGTCTGTTGTAATGTCTCCCATTTCATTTCTTATTTGGGTTATTTGTGTCCTCTCCTGTTTTTCTTTTGCCAGTCTGGCCAGTGGTTTGTCGATTTTGTTGATTCTTTCAAAGAACCAACTTTTGGTTTTGTTGGTTCTTTCTATTGTTTTTCTGTTCTCTATTTCATTGATTTCTGCTCTGATCTTTACTATTTCCTTTGTTCCGGTGGTTGTGGGCTGTTTTTGCTGTTCTCTTTCTATTTGCTTGAGTTCTGTAGTTAATGTTTTGATTTTGTCCCTTTCTTCTTTTTTGATGTGTGCATCTAGTGCTATAAATTGTCCTCTGAGGACTGCCTTTGCTGTGTCCCAAAGGTTTTGGTATGATGTGTTTTCATTCTCATTTGATTCTAGGAATTTTTTGATTCCATCTCTGATTTCTTCTATTACCCAGTGATGTGTAAGCAGGGTATTATTCAGTTTCCATGTAGTTGATTTTTTTTCCTTGCTCTTTCTGTTGTTAATTTCAACCTTGATGGCATTGTGGTCAGAGAAGATACTTTGAATTATCTCAGCATTTTGGATATTGTTGAGGATTGCTTTGTGGCCTAAGATGTGGTCTATTGTGGAGAACATTCCACGTGCATTGGAAAAGAATGTGTACTTTGCAATGGTCGGATGGAGTGTTCTATATATGTCTATGAGGTCAAGTTGGCTGATTGTGCCCTTTAGGTCTTCTGTATCTTTGCTGAGTTTCTTCTTAGTTGTTCTGTCCTTTACTGAGAGTGGTGTGTTGAAGTCTCCTACTATTATCGTGGAACTGTCAATTTCTCTTTTCAGTGTTGTTAGAGGTCATGTGTTTTGGAGCTCTGTCATTGGGTGCGTAGATGTTGATTATGGTTAGGTCTTCATGATGGATCATCCCCTTAGTCATTATATAGTGTCCTTCTTTGTCTTTTATGGTGGATTTTGTTTTAAAGTCTATTTTATCTGAGATTAGAATTGCCACTCCAGCTCTTTTTTGGTAGTTGTTAGCTTGATATATTTTTTTCCCAACCTTTGACTTTTAATAAATTCACATCTTTGTTTCTAAGGTGTGTCTGTTGTAGACAGCATATTGATGGATCCTGCTTTCTTATCCATTCTGTCACTCTACATCTCTTTATGGGTGCATTGAGTCCGTTTACATTCAGTGTAAATATTGATAGATGTGAGTTTGTTGCTGTCATTTTGTAGTGCTTTTTTTTGTGGTGCTGACGTTTTCTTTGTTCTTCTTACCCTCTTGTGCTGAGTTACTTTTGTTTGTGGATTTTTTTCTGTATCTTTTGTTTTTGTAGGTTTTGTTTTTGCCAAGACTTTATGTTTTTCCTCTTTTTTTTATGAGTATGTTTGTTAACTTTCTTTGTGGTTACCATGAATTTTACCTTTATCTTTCTAAGTTTGAAGCAGTCTACCATTACTTGGCTTAGCCTTGCTTTCCTCTCCATTACAAGGTTCTATACCTATGCCGTTTATTCCCTCTTTTATTGTTTTGATGTTGTTGTCATTTACTGATTAACTGCTCTGGTTCCCTGTTGTATTTCTTTTGGTTTTGGATAGTCCTCGAGAATTCATTTCCTAGATTGGTGTCTGGCTGGTATGATCCTGCATCCTAGGTTCTGCCTGTGAGCTGAAGCTGTTTGTCCTCAGATTGAAGAACTCCCTTTAATAATTCTTGTAAGTTTGGTTTGACTTTTACATATTCCCTTAATTTCTGTTTATCTGGAAATGGCCTAATTTCACCATCAAATTTGAATGAGAGTTTTGCAGGATATATTATTTTTGGCTGGCAATTTTTTTCTTTCAAGATTTTATATATGTCATCCCATTGCCTTCTTGCCTGCATGGTTTCTGCCGAATAATCTGAGCTTAGTCTTATTGTTTCTCCTCTGCATGTGACTTCTTGTTTTTCACAAGCTGCTGTCAGGCTTCTTTGTTTGTCTTTGGTTTTGGCGAGTGTGATTATGATATGCCTTGGTGATTTTCTGTTGGGGTCTCTTCTATACGGGGTTCGTTGAGCTTCTTGGATGGCCAGCTTTTCATCTTTCATGGTATTGGGGAAGTTTTCTGTCAGCAGTTCCTCAATGGTCCTCTCCATGTTTTCTGTTTTCTCCCCCTGTTCTGGAATTCCAATCACTCGAAAATTTTTGCTTTTGAGTGTGTCCCACATAACTTTCAGGGTCTCTTCATTTTTCTTTGTTCTTTTTTCTGAGTTTTCCTGAAACAGAGTTGTATCCAAGTGGTTGTCTTCAATTCCACTGATCTTGTCTTCCACCATTTCAAATCTACTTCTCAGCCCTTCTATGACACCGTCCATTTCTGAAATCTTGTTGTTTATCTTTTGGATTTCTAATTGTTGTCTTTGTATAATTTCTAGTTGTGAATTTCTTTTGGCATTTTGTTCCTGCATTACTTTCCTGAATTCTTCGAATTTTTTTGTCTGTATTTTCCATGAATTTGTCTATTTTTTCCTCTTGTTTGTCTGCTTTTTGCCTCAGTTCTTGGAGAATTCTGAGTATTAGAGATTTGAATTCCCTATCAGGTAGTTCTAGTGCATTTTCTTCCACAGGAGAGTCATCTGGTGTTTTATTTTGGACACCTATTGGAACCATCCTTTCCTGTTTTTGTAAATGTTTTGATATTGTCTGCTCTCTTCGGGGCATTCAGTGGTTATTTTTCTCGTTTATTGATTGTAGATTTGTTTGTTTTGTCCCTTTTTAAAAAAAAAACATTTGACTATGTCTGAGCAGGCAGACATTGTGTTCTTTGTTGTTTGCTCATCTGTGGCACAATATTTTTCACCTCCTTCTTCAACTGGCAGGGTCAGTCACTCATATATGGTACGGCAGGGCAGGTCTAGGTGAAGAGGAGTTACTGGGATAGGTTGTTTGTGGCACTTACTACAGCTACCAGACCGGGTTGGTAATGAGTGCAGGGCAGGTTCCAGTAGGCCGTGCCTGTGCTGCTTCGTGGTGAGATGTCAAGTGCCCCATGCAGGTAGGCAGGATGCATCAGGGAGATTGTTATGTGTGGAGCTAAGATGGATATGGGAGAGAAGAGAGAGGCACAGGAGCCAAAAACATACAAACAAACAAAAAAGAATGCTAGGGGAGCTTGCTGTTTCAGTGGAGAGATGAGAGACTATGAAATGGAGAAAAACAGAAAGGGGAAGAGGAAGAAAAGAAAAGAATGAATAAATAAAAATCGGTAAGGTTAAAGAACTGCAAAGTTCCCAGGGATCCCACCGGTGCAGCTATGCGGTCTGGGGAAGTTGCTCTCAGGTGTTGCAGTACAGCCTGGCTAGAAGGCATAGAGGTATACAATGCCAGGTATTCAGGGAACAGAAAGAGAAGGAAGATATAGACAGATGAGAAACTGAGCGATGAAGAAAGACAAAAAGGGAAAAAGAGGAAAAAGAAAACAAAACAAATTGAAAAAAAAAAACACAAGAAAGGCCCCCCAAAAAACAGAAAGAAAAAAAAACAACAAAAAAAAGAGAAATGCTCTCAGGGCTCCCTCTGCACGTCTGTGGAAGCCGAAGGGGAGTCTCTTTGCCACACAGCTCCACCTGGCCAGAAAGTGCTCCCAACTCAAGAAAAGGAAAAGAAAACAAACAAACAATTCAAAACCAACAAATGAACAAAAGCCCCAGGATATCACCAGCATGGCAGCCCAGACCGGGAAGCAGCTCCACACTCGAACGGAGCTCCGCAGCCCCTCAGGAAGAAGCAAAGATGGCGCACGGAGCCAGGTACTCAAGCGAAAGGAGGGGGAGGTGACGAGACGCAAGGAAGAAATCGAAATAAGTGGAAAAAAGCAACACCAGCAGCCAACAAATGGCACTCAGAGAGCCACCCGTTCGAGTGTGTGGAATCCAAGCAGCCGGTGTTTCCTGGTCAAGAGATTGTGGCCGCGGGAAGCAGAGGATGCCGACTCGGGGTGAAGAAGGGTGCGGGGGTGGGAAACCGTATATCACAAATTACCAGTTTTTTTATCTCCCGCTGGACGCTCCATGAGGCTGCTTTCTCATACCCCGTTTGTTGGTCTCCGATACGAGTCCAAGATGGCAGATCCGTGCTGCTTTAGCTGGTAGGGAACCTCTGCATGAATCTCTCCTCGCTCTCTGTTCTCTGTCAGTTTTCTCACTCCATTTGGTGCTTGGCTGAGTTCTTTATCTCTTCATTTGATGTTTTAGGGTTCCAGGCTTGTTGTATTCTCTGTTCAGCTTAGTTTTTCAGATCTTTGCTGTGGAGGAACGGCGTGGTGCTTCTGCCTAGAGCGCCATTTTGCCGGAACTCTCCTTATGTCCTTATTTTGATGAGCTATTTGAGTTAAATATCTTTCTCTGATCACTAGGACCATTTGGAATTTCATGCTGGTCCTAGCAGCGATTGTGGAGTGAGTTGTCCATATTAAAAAGTATTCCTTAAACTGACCTTCTTGTTTAGACTCTATAGGGCTATTGGGTTTGTTTTGATTTTGTTTTATTATTCTTATATTGGTATCATAACCTTCTAGTTCTTTCCACTGCTACAGTTTGTCTCCTGCAAGCCTCTGTTAGAAGTGGTCCTGGGGGCAGTCTAGTTGGGCTGGCTGGTGGAGCTGCTCCAACTCACTGATTTCAGAATTTCTGTTGGCCCCTAACAGCCACCTGCCTTTAAATGTCCTTAGCTAGTGCTAGATGGGCTGTTTGCTCTAGCAAATGCATTTAAATGATTTCTTTTGCAAGAAAAGCTTTATTAAGGTTCTCTTTTTCCTCCCAGGAAAACATCTCCTCGATGTCTGATAGTTAGAAACGTTATGCTAGAGCTGCCAGTGAGTAAATTCTCTGGGATTAACTAACTAGTCTTTGGTGGGGGAAGGCAGAAGGAGGGTTAACTCTTTGAGGGTACTACTAACAATCTGAGAGTTCTAAATACATGACTACCCTTCTTGTGCAGAGATGACCTGAAATTGTTTCCAAAATGCATGTCACACAAATAAAATAAATTGTGAGGCAGTCTAAGGTAAGCAATTCAAAGCAAGGAGACAGAGTAGGCATATAGAAGTGTCTACCACATGGTCCTGTATAGTCACTGTAGTCAGGCTGCCAGTTTGTCTCCAAGCCTCCTAGAGGCCAAAACAAAGAGGGAAACTCTCTCAGTTTTAAGAGATATAGTGTGATAATATAATTACAGACTAACTTTTCCTCATGCCAAGAGAGAATTCTAGGTGTTGTTTCCCTGAGGAAAGCCATTCCAATAATTCTTAAAGTGCTCTTTGGGCCTGAATTGTGGGACAACTCAAAACTTTAGGGACATTTTATGAGTTGAGGTGGGTCTAGGCAAACAGTCTGACAGTGTTTGTGCACCTATGGACAGAAAGTGTTTCTCATGTTCAATCTCCCTTGAACAGACATAAGAATGGGGGTGATAGAGAGTGATGTCAGGGTGCCCCAGCTCTTCCACACAGCAGCATGATGCAATGTAGTATAATTAAAGACAGGAGTAAATTACTGATGCGTGAATTTTAAATCATTTGACTGAAGGGAAAATTTTACTCATCCTTCAAGGGCCTGTTGAAGTATTTCTATTCTGTGAAGTTCTGAGGCCTTTCAGAAGTCTGCAGCATAACCCAGAGCAGACTAGATGTGGCCTCTATGTCCTCTACATTGCCTGTGTCCCAATAACATCTAATTATTTGCTCTCATGTCTGCCCCTTAGCTGTGAGATCCCTGAGAGGAGGCTGTCTTATCCATCACTGAACACCAGGGCTGGCCTGGTGCCTTGTACACTAATTGTTGAGCAGAGCAAATATTATGTGCTAGTCGGTGGTCAAAGTGTTTTCCATGGTGTTACCCATTTAGTCCTTCCAACAGCTCTGTGGGAGTCCCTGGGGGATGCAAATAGTTAATGCACTCAGCCGCTAATTGAAAGTTTGGAAGTTCGAGTGCACTATGGGTACCTGGAAAATCGGCCAATCAAAACCATATGGAGCACAGTTCTACTCTGACACACAGGGAGTCATCATGAGTCAGTGTCACCTCGATGGCAACTGGTTGGTTTTAACAGCTCTGTGAAGTACAGTTACTATTATTATACCCACTTTACAGATGAAGAAACGTTGGCCCAAACAGCAAGTTTCTTATTTTCTGGCAGTAAATGATGGAGGAGAGAATTTAAGCCCACCCTCTTAACCAATACAATAGACTCAAGACCGTATCTGAGCGTTTTAAAGAGGTGAGCCAGTCTTGGGCTTGGGGGGCACTAACATGTCAGTGGGTGTAACAGGGAAAAATAATAAATTGTACTGTTTACTGGGATGCTTCAGTCTGAATTCCCTGTCAGTATTACAGTCCCAGGACTGGAATGTGATTAAATGTAGGTGTTCCAATTCCCAAGAACAAGACCCCTCTGATTTACACCACTGACCATTATCTTCAGAATCCAGGAGACATCCCTAGGGGCAAGCATGGCAGGACCAAGTCAAGCACCTTCATTGATCCTCATTTCTCAAAGTACGACATCATTTTAAAATTTAGTAAACCAGCTAAGCAGGTTTGTGGAAGGTACTGCATTGACTTATTGGGAGATACCAGAGACACTATTCTTTGCATCTAACTTCTCCTAAATGTTAAATTTCTCTCAATGCAAAGTGCTATTTACAACTTCAGGTTAATTCACTCCAAACTCTGCAGATTCTTAAGTGGCCTGACCTCTTTTTACGCTTTTCCAGGGGAAGAACAAAACAGTTGCACTAATCTAATGTTGGTATTTACTCTAACATTTTGATAAATCAATACCTGTTCTGAAAGGAAACCATGCCCTTTGACATATTTGGCATGTTTCTTTTCCAAAGGCATCCCAGATAGGTTGAATACAAATATTTCTATTTATGAGATAGCTTTAAAATATCACTGTGGTGATTAGAGGCATAAATAGTGAATTTCATTAGGTTTCTCAGTCCCAACTTTGATAGCATAGTAAATCTTAGAACAACCGTGGGGGGTAGATAGATGAAGAGCTTTTTGGGTATAATTAACTTATTCTAATGCACCCACTAGCTGTATTAACAATGCAATTCTAACTCAGTCTCAGGCTGCTTTAAGAATATAAAACAGATATCTAGGGAGAAGATGGCGCTCTAGGCAGAAACACCACGCCGTCCCTCCACAGCAAAGATCCGAAAAACTAAGCCTAACAGAGAATCAACAATCCTGAAACCCTAGAACACCAAATGAAGAGATAAAGAACTCAGCCAAACACCAAACGGAGTGAGAATACTAAAAGAGAACGGAGAGCGAGGAGAGACTCAGGCAGAGATTCCTTACCAGCTAACGCAGCGCGGATCCACCATCTTGGATTCCTATCGGAGACCAGCAAACGGGAGAGCAGCCTTGCAGAGCATCTGGTCGGAGACAGAACGACCGGTAAACTGCGGTGCGCGCTCTCCCACCACCCACCCCTCTCCGCCTCAGCTGGGGATCCCCTGCTTTCCGTGGCCAGGGTCTCTGGGCTGGGGGGTGCTGGTGCTTGGATTCCGCGCGCCTGGGCTGGCGGCTTTCTGGGAGCCGTTTGCGGGCAGCTAGCGAACCTTTCTCTGCCGCCTCCCCCTCCTTTTGCCTGGGTGCCTGGTTCCGAGTGCTGTCTCTGCTCTCTCCTGCGGGGCTGTAGGGCTGCGTGCGGGCGTGTGGCTGTTTCTAGGTCTGGGCTCCCGCGTGGGTGGGATCCCGGGGCCTTTGTTCGTTCGCCCCTCTGCTTTCCGTGGCCGGAGTCCCTGAGCAGGGGGGCGCCGGTGCTTGGATTCCGCGCGCCCGGGCTGGAGGCTTTCTGGGAGCCGTTTGCTGGGACCTAGCGAACCTTTTTCTTCCGCCTCCCCCTCCTTTTGCCTGGGTGCCTGGTTCCGAGTGCTGTCTCTGCTCTCTCCTGCGGGGCTGTAGGGCTGCGTGCGGGCGTGTGGCTGTTTCTAGGTCTGGGCTCCCGCGCGGGTGGGATCCTGGGGCCTTTGTTCGTTGGCCCCTCTGCTTCCCGTGGCCACGGTCACTTAACCCCGAGACTACCGGCTTCTTGGAATTCGCGCCCCTGAGTGGGGGCTCTCTGGGTCCCATTTGTAGGCACTGACTGCTGGTGTTGCCCTTTTTTTTTCTTTTCTCTCAATTTTATTTTTCTTCCTTTTTTGATTAGTTTTGTCATCTTTTACCTCTTTTTTTCTTTTGTCTTTCTTCATTGCTTAATTTCTTGTCTCTCTATCTCTTCCTTCTCTTTCTGATCCCTGAATTCCAGGCGATGTATGCCTCTGTACCTTCTGGCCAGGCTGAGCTGTGAAAATTGAGACCGACTCCCCCAGACCTCATAGCTGCATCGGTGGGATCCCTGGGAACTTTGCAGTTCTTTAACTTTTCTGATTTTTATTTGGTCATTCTTTCCTTTTCTTTCTCTTCCCCCTTCTGGTTTCCTCCATCCCATAGTCTCTCATCTGTACATTCCAACGACAAGCTCCCCTAGCATTCTTTTATGTTTGTACACTTTTTGCTCCTCCTCCTCTCTCCTCTCTCCCATATCCAGCTTAGCTTCACACATAACCATCTTCCCGCTGCACCCTACCTACCTGCACCGTGCACTAGACATCACATCACCAAGCGGTGCAGGCACGCCCTATTGGAACCTGCCCAGCACTGACTACCGACCGTCCTGGTGGCTGCGGTGAGTGCCACAAGCAACCCATCCCAGTGGCTCCTCCTCAACTAGATCTGCCCAGCTGTACCACAAGAACGAAAAAAAAAAAAAATCTACAATCAATAAACGAGAGAAATATCTACTGAATGCCCCGAAAACAGCAAACAATATCAAAACATTTACAAAAACAAGACAAGATGGCTCCAATAGGTGTCCAAATTAAAACACCAGATAACTCTCCTGTGGAAGAAAATGCACTAGAAGTACCTGATACGGAACTCAAATCACTAATACTCGGAATTTTCCAAGAACTGAGGCAAAAAGCTGACAAACATGAGGAAAAAATAGACAAATTTATGGAAAATACAGACAAAAAATTGGAAGAATTCAGGAAGATGATGCAAGAACAAAATGCCAAAATAAATTCACAACTCGAAATTATACAAAAACAACAATTAGAAATCCAAAAGATAAACAACAAGATTTCAGAAATGGACGGTGTCATAGAAGGGCTGAGAAGTAGATTTGAAACCATGGAAGACAGGATCAGTGGAACTGAAGACAAAAACTTGGATACAACTCTGTTTCAGGAAAACTCAGAAAAAAGAACAAAGAAAAATGAAGAGACCCTGAGAGTTATGTGGGACACAATTAAAAGCAAAAACTTACGAGTGATTGGCATACCAGAACAGGGGGAGAAAACAGAAAACACAGAGAGGATCATTGAGGAACTGCTGACAGAAAACTTTCCCAATATCATGAAAGATGAAAAGCTGGTCATCGAAGAAGCTCAACGAACCCCATATAGAAGAGACCCCAAAAGAAAATCACCAAGACATATCATATTCACACTCGCTAAAACTAAAGACAAACAAAGAATCCTGAGAGCAGCTCGTGAAAAACAAGAAGTCACATACAGAGGAGAAACAATAAGACTAAGCTCAGATTATTCAGCAGAAACCATGCAGGCAAGAAGGCAATGGGATGACATATATAAAATCTTGAAAGAAAAAAATTGTCAGCCAAGAATAATATATCCTGCAAAACTCTCGTTCAGATTTGATGGTGAAATTAGGTCATTTCCAGATAAACAGAAACTAAAGGAATATGCAAAAGTCAAACCAAACTTACAAGAATTATTAAAGGGAGTTCTTCGATCTGAGGACAAACAGCTTAAGCCCTCAGGCAGGACCTAGGACCTAGGACGCAGGTTAACATGAACCAGATACCATTCTAGGAACTGAACTACAGACGACTTTCCAAAAACAAAAGATATACAACAGGGAATCAGAGAAATCAATCAAAGGATGACAACATCAAAACAATGAAAGAGGGAACAAACGGCATAGGTATAGAACCTTCTAAAGGAGAAGAAGGCAAGGCGATACCAAGTAACGGTAGACTGCTTCAAAATTATAAAGATAAGGGTAAAATTCATGGTAACCACAAAAAAAGTTAACAAACCAACTCATAAAAATAAAGACGAAAAACATAAAGTCTCAACAAAACCAAAACCTACAAAAACAAAAGAAATGAACACAAAATCCACAAACAAAAGGAACTCAGCACAAGAGAGTAAGAAGAACAAAGAAAACTTCAGCATCACAAAAAAAAGCACTACAAAATGACAGCAACAAATTCACATCTATCAATAATTACACTGAACGTAAATGGACTCAATGCACCCATAAAGCGACGGAGAGTGGCAGAATGGATAAGAAAACAGGATCCATCTATTTGCTGTCTACAAGAGACACATCTTAGAAACAAAGATGTGAATTTATTAAAAATCAAAGGTTGGAAAAAAATATATCAAGCTAACAACTACCAAAAAAGAGCAGGAGTGGCAATTCTAATCTCAGATAAAATAGACTTTAAAACAAAATCTACCATAAAAGACAAAGAAGGACACTATATAATGATTAAGGGGATGATCCATCATGAAGACATAACCATAATAAATATCTATGCACCCAATGACAGGGCTCCAAAATACATAAAAAAAACTCTAATAGCACTGAAAAGAGAAATTGACAGTTCCACAATAATAGTAGGAGACTTCAACACACCACTCTCAGTAAAGGACAGAACAACTAAAAAGAAACTCAGCAAAGATACAGAAGACCTAAAGGACACAATCAGCCAACTGGACCTCATAGACATATATAGAACAATCCATCCAACCGCTGCAAAGTACACATTCTTTTCCAATGCACATGGAACGTTCTCCAGAATAGACCACATCTTAGGCCACAGAGCAATCCTCAACAAGATCCAAAATGCTGAGATAATTCACAGTATCTTCTCTGACCACAATGCCATCAAGGTAGAAATTAACACTAGGAAGAGCAAGGAAAAAAAATCAAACACATGGAAACTGAATAATAATCTGCTTACACATCAATGGGTAATAGAAGAAATCAGAGATGGAATTAAAAAATTCCTAGAATCAAATGAAAATGAAAACACATCATACCAAAACCTTTGGGACACAGCAAAGGCAGTCCTCAGAGGACAATTTATAGCAATAGATGCACATATCAAAAAAGAAGAAAGGGACAAAATCAAAACATTAACTACAGAACTCAAACAAATAGAAAGAGAACAACAAAAAAAGCCTACAACCACCGGAAGAAAGGAAATAGTAAAGATCAGAGCAGAAATCAATGAAATAGAGAACAGAAAAACAATAGAAAGAATCAACAAAACCAAAAGTTGGTTCTTTGAAAGAATCAACAAAATCGACAAACCACTGGCCAGACTGACAAAAGAAAAACAGCAGAGGGCACAAATAACCCAAATAAGAAATGAAATGGGGGACATTACAACAGACCCAACTGAAATAAAAAGGATTATAACAGAATATTATGAAAAACTATATTCCAACAAATTTGAAAACCTAGAGGAAATGGATAAATTTCTAGAAACATACGGCCTACCCAAACTACAACAAAGTGATATTGAAAATCTGAACAGACCCATAACAAGAGAAGAGATTGAAAAGGTAATAAAAAAACTCCCAACCAAAAAAAGCCCTGGCCCAGATGGCTTCACTGGAGAATTCTACAAAACATTTACAGAAGAGCTCGTACCAGTTCTACCCAAGTTATTTCAGAGCATAGAAGAGGAAGCAACACTTCCAAATTCATTCTATGAAGCCAGCATAACGCTGATACCAAAACCAGGCAAAGACATCACAAAAAAAGAAAATTACAGACCAATATCTCTCATGAATATAGATGCAAAAATTCTGAACAAAATTCTAGCCAATAGAATTCAGTATCATATCAAAAAAATAATACACCACGACCAAGTAGGATTCATACCAGGTATGCAAGGATGGTTTAACATTAGAAAATCCATCAACGTAATCCACCACATAAATAAAAGGAAAGAAAAAAATCACATGATTATCTCAATTGATGCAGAAAAGGCATTTGACAAAGTCCAACACCCATTCCTGATAAAAGCTCTCAATAAAATAGGTATACAAGGGAAATTTCTCAACATAATAAAGGGCATCTATGCAAAACCAACAGCCAACATCATTCTTAATGGAGAAAGGCTGAAAACATTCCCCCTGAAAACAGGAACAAGACAAGGATGCCCTTTATCACCACTCCTATTTAACATTGTGCTGGAAGTTCTAGCTAGAGCAGTAAGGCAAGAGAAAGAAATAAAGGGCATCCAAATTGGTAATGAAGAAGTTAAACTCTCCCTGTTTGCAGATGATATGATACTATACATAGAAAACCCTAAAGACTCCACGAGAAATTTACTGGAAGTAATAGAAAGATTCAGCAGAGTAGCAGGATACAAGATAAACATTCAAAAATCAGTTGGATTCCTATACACCGGTAAAGAGAACGATGAAAAGGAGATCAGGAAATCAATACCATTTTCAATAGCCCCTAAAACGATAAAATACTTAGGAATAAATCTGACCAGGAATATAAAAGACCTATACAAAGAAAACTACAAAACACTGCTGCATGAAACCCAAAGGGATCTACATAAATGGAAAAACATACCATGCTCATGGATAGGCAGACTCAACATTGTGAAAATGGCAATTCTACCTAAAGCAATCTACAAATACAATGCAATTCCGATACAAATACCAACAACATTCTTCAAAGAGATGGAAAAACTAATTATTAACTTTATATGGAAAGGGAAGAAACCTCGAATAAGTAAAGCACTACTGAAGAAGAAGAATAAAGTTGGAGGACTCACACTACCTGACTTGAGAACCTACTATACAGCTACAGTACTCAAAACAGCCTGGTACTGGTACAACAACAGAGACATTGACCAATGGAACAGAATTGAGAACTCAGATGTAAATCCATCCACCTACGGTCACCTGATTTTTGACAAGGGCCCAAAATACATCAAATGGGGAAAAGACAGTCTTTTTAACAAATGGTGCTGGCAAAACTGGATATCCATTTGTAGAAAAATGAAACAGGACCCATACCTCACACCATATACAAAAACTACTTCAAAATGGATCAAAGACCTGAATATAAAGCCTCAAACTATAAAATTCATAGAAGAAAAAATAGGACCAACACTTCAGACCTTAATACATGGCATTAACAGGATACAAACCATAAACATCAACACAAAAAACCCAACAGATAAACTAGATAATTGGGATCTTCTAAAAATCAAACATCTATGCTCTTCAAAAGATTTCACCAAAAGAGTTAAAAGAGAACCTACAGACTGGGAAAAAATTTTTGGACAGTACAAGTCAGACAAAGGTCTAATCTCCATAATCTACAAGAAAATCCAACACCTCTACAACAAAAAGACAACCAATCCTATCAAAAAATGGGCAAAGGAAATGAACAGACACTTCACCAAGGAAGACATTCAAATGGCCAACAGACACATGAGGAAATGCTCGCGATCACTAGCCATTAGAGAAATGCAAATTAAAACCACAATGAGATACCATCTCACCCCGGCATTACTGGCACGAATCAAAAACACTGGAAATAACAAATGTTGGAGGGGCTGCGGGGAGACGGGAACTCTTATACACTGCTGGTGGGAATGCAAAATGATACAGCCATTTTGGAAAATGATATGGCGTTTCCTCAGAAAGCTAGAAATAGACGTACCATTCGATCCAGCAATCCCAATCCTAGGAATATATCCTAGAGAAATAAGAGTCATCACTCGAATAGACATATGCACACCTATGTTCATGGCAGCATTATTCACAATAGCAAAACGATGGAAACAACCTCGATGTCCATCAACAGACGAATGGATACACAAACTATGGTACATACACACAATGGAGTACTATGCAACGAGAAAGAACAATGAATCGGTGAACCATCTCATAACATGGATGAAACTGGAGGACATCATGCTGAGTGAAATAAGTCAATCACAAAAGGACAAATATTGTATGAGACCTCTATTGTAAAAACCCATGAAAAAATTCACATGCAAAATGTAACAATCCTTGTCGGTTACCAGGGATGGGGGGGGGGGGGATACTAAATAGGTAATAGGTAAGTGGTAACTTGGGTGAGAGATGAGATAGTACATAGTACAGCGGAAACTAACACAACCTGCACAAGGAAAGGTCATGAAGGCCCTATAGACACATCCAAACCCCCCGAGGGACTGAGTTGTTGGACGGAGGGCTCTGGGGACCATGATCTCGGGGAACATCTAGCTCAATTGGCATGACACTACTTATAAAGATAATGCTCTACATTCTACCTTGGTGAGTAGTGTCTGGGGTCTTAAAAGCCTATGAGCGGCCATCTAAGATACTCCACTGATCTCATCCCTTCGGGAACAAGGGAGAATGAAGAGAACAGGATACAAGGAAAAGATTAGTCCGAAGGACTAATGGTCCACAGCTACCAAGGCCTCCACGGGACTGAGCCCAGTACAGCTGGATGGTGCCCGGCTACCACCAATGACTCCTTTGACCAGGATCACAACAGAGGGTTCTGGGCAGAGCTGGAGTAGGATGTAGAGCATAATTTTAACTCCCAAAAAAAAAAAAAAAAAGAAGACCAGATATACTGGCCTAAAGAATACTAGAGAAACCTCGAGAGTGTGGCCCCCAGCCACCCTTTCAGCTCAGAGGGGAAGTTACCTTCAAGGTTCGAGGTTAAGCCTGGGAATGGACACCCCAGTAAAACTAAATGGGACTAACGATGTACAGGAGTCCGGTGACAAGGGCCAGAAGGCAGAGGGAGAGTAGGAAACTGATGATAAGGAACACAAATTGAATAAGGACACTGTCGATGTATTGTGAGATTGTTGACCACTGCTATAGGGCAACATTTGTAGTAACTATTAAATGGGAGGCTGTTTTGTCCTGTAAGCCTTCATCTTGGGCGAGAATGGCAGCACAATTGGAAGAGCATAGTCAATATCACTTAAATGTGTAAGTAAAAAGTTTTGAAATGGTGTTTAAATAAAATAAAAATAAATAAATAAATAAACAAACAAAGGAGACTAAAGAGGTACAATAATCCACTGACAAGGTCCAGAAGACAGAAGGGGACAAGGAAGCCCCCTGGTGATAGGGAACACAAGGTGGAGTAAGGATATTCTTGATGTGCTGTGAGATTGTTAACCATTGTCATAGGACAACATGTGTAGTAACTGTTAAATGAAAAACTATTTTGTTCTGTAAGCCTTCATCTTAAGTGAGAATAACAGCACAGTTGGAAGAGCGTAGTCAATGTCACTGAACTGTGAATGTAGAAAATTTTGAAATGGTGTATCTTTGGCCATCTGTAATTTTCATCAAAAAAAAAGGTTGAGAATTTAGAGGCTTAATACGTTGTGGGGTTGTTAACCAATGTCAAAAAAAACAACATGTGTACTACTATTTCATGAGAAACTATTTGCTCTGTAAGCTTTCACCTGAAGTACAATAAAATATATATTAAAAAAAAAAAAAAAAAGAATATAAAACAATTTGGCTCTGTTATAGGGACACTTCACGAGCACAAAGGATTAGTAGGTTTTAAAAAAAAAAGACTCTCCAGTTTAAGGCATACAGATATTGATTAAATTCTCCCCTTACTTCATTAATGTCTTAGGCTGGGTTCTTTAGAGAAGCAAAGCCAGTAAAGTGTACAAATATATATAGAGAGAGAGATTATATCAAGGAAACAGCTCACTCGATTGTAGAGGCTAGAACATCCCAAGTCCATGGATCAGGGTGGAGGCCTCTCCCAAGCCACACAGCTGCAGAAGCTGGCAAGCCCAAGATCGGAAGTTCGGAGAGCAGGGCTCCCACACACAGGCTGTGCAGATCGATGAATCCCAGGTTCAGCAGATAAGCTGACAGCTGAATTCCCAAGAACGGGAGATGAGACGACAGGAAGCAGCCACAGGATCCAGAGAGAGCAAAAAGCCAGAACGTCTGCTTATATACAGATGTGGGCCACACCCGCAAGGAGACTCCCTTTCATCTGATTGGCTACTCACAGTATATTCAATCATGGGAGTGATTACATTAAAACACAGAGAATCATTGCCCAGCCAAGCTGACACACAATCTTAACCATCACAACTAGCGTATACTGTAACTTGCTTATAATCTAGTCTCTAATACCTGGCACCTAGGGCGATATAATTTTTTATCATTGTAGTCATAATAAATTTTTATTGAATTAAATTCTTAATGTTTTGTACTAAATATTATTTTGTTTTGCCAGTTCTTGGACAATTATTCATTTTGGTGTAAATCCTAATGAACTCATACATTTTATTTGTGAGTGTGTGTTGGCATTGGGGTAGATAGAAAATTTTTTCTAATCCAGGAATATGCACAGCCTTGGAGGCACATGGAGTCCATGCGCGGTGCAGACAGTTAACACGCTAGGCTGCTAACTGAAAGGTTGGAGGTTCAAGTTCACCCAGAGGTGCCTTGAAAGAAAGGCTTGGAGATCTACTTCCAAAAAATCAGCCTCTGAAAACCCTGTGGTGCACGGTTCTACTCTGATACACATGGGGTCATCATCAGTTGGATTGACTGATGGCAACTGGTTTTTGGAGGTGCGTGCACAGTTACATTACAGTGCATGGGTGTGCTTGTTTGC
Source organism: Dugong dugon (assembly GCA_030035585.1). Taxonomy (NCBI): domain Eukaryota; kingdom Metazoa; phylum Chordata; class Mammalia; order Sirenia; family Dugongidae; genus Dugong; species Dugong dugon. Next base: position 78,913,874 of record CM057471.1, read on the forward strand.
CCACGTCCTCACCACAGACAGATGCTTTGAAGAGACCAGGCCAGTGGTCCTGTTGAATGTCCTGCATTCTGGATTTGTTTGATTATTTCCTCTGGTGGTATTTAAATTGTTTCTCTATTTCCTGTAAATAGGCCTGAATAGGTTCAGGTTCAACATTTTTGGAGCAAACACTTGGCAGGTGATGCTGTATATTTTGTGTTGCATTACCTCTGGGGGCCCATAATGTCACATAATCCCTTGTTAGCATTCTCTAGAGAAACAGAACCAGAAAGATATATATATATATATATATATATAATATATATACATATGGAGCCCTTGTGATGCAACGGTTAAGCGCTCAGCTGCTAAACCAAAGGTCAGCAGCTTGAACTCACCAGTGGCTCTGTGGGAGAAAAGACCTGGCAATCTGCTCCCATAAAGATTACAGCCTTGGAAACCCTATGAGGCAATTCTACTCTGTCATATAGGGTTGCACACAACAACAACATAGATATTATATATTTATATATATATATTTATTTTGGGGAATTGTCTCACGCAATTGTGGGGGCTGGCAAGTCCAAAATCCATAGGTCAGATGACAGGCTGGAAATTCTGGCAGTCTTACGTCCCAAATTGATATGGCAGGCAGTGGAGGAGAGAAAGAAATTTTGGCAGAAGGCTTATTTATAGTCTAGAGGCAGAATCCTTCTTCAGGAAACCTCAGGTTTTGCTCTTAACACCTTCAAGTGATTGGATAAGGCCCACTCATATTATGGAGGGTAACCAGCTTTACTTAAGGCCAGCTGATGTAAATGCTAATCACCTGTAAGGACTTCAGTGCTAACCTCTAGACTAGTGTTGGACCAAACAACTAGGCACCATAGCCTGGCCAAGTTGACACAAAAGATTAACCATCCCATCACATCCCTCAGTTTGTGATACTTGGTTATGGTGGTGATGGCCACTCCTTCTGTTGTGAAGGTACATTTCTCACCTTGCAATTAGCAAGTAATTGAGCATATTTGCATATGTTATTGGCCAAGGAATTAATCCAGTGGTGAGGAAGCAGACTGTTTGTTGTTTGGAGCAAGGTGAGGGAAGCTTCCCAGCACCCCTTCATTCACACAGGCTTCCACTTACCAGTAAATCCTAGAGGGGATTCAGGCCAAGGACACCTGGGTCAGTTCTGTTCTGAAACCATTTTAAGGATTAAATATAGCTGAAAGCTTAAGCCAGGGATTTTGTGGGTAATTTTAGTTTTGTTTACTTTTTTAAAAGGTAATACATTCATGTGATCCAAAATTTAAAATGTATAAAAGGCATATAGAGAAGAGTCTCCATTGCAGTTATCTATTGCTGTGTAACAAACCTACACCATAACAGTGACTTACGACAACAACGGTCGTTTATTAATGAAGCTGGGGGTTGATGGCTCAGACTGTCAGTTCTCTATCAGGGTTTCCCAGGCAGTTGCTGTGGACGGTGGCTGGGGCTGGGGTTATCTCAAAGGCTTCTTCACTCATGTCTGGTGCCTGAGCTGGGCAGACTCAAACAGCTGGGACTAGAACAGGTGGGGTTCCTTGGGCATCTCTCTCCCTCTCTTTCTTATTTTCTCTTATGTGGTCTCTCCACAGTGGCCTCAGAGTGGCAGGACTTGTTACAGAGCAGCTGAAGGCTCTGGAGTGATTGTCCCAAAGGAAACTTGCAGAAGCTGCATGTCTTGGACATCATGCATTACCACTTCCACTGCATCTAGGCATTAAGGCAGTTGCAAAGGCCCACCAGGGCCCAAAGGGCAGGTCATAGACTTCACCTCACCACGGGAGAAAGCTCAAAGAAGTTACCACCATGCTTTAAAACCACCACCCTCTCACACACCTTTCCTTAGCCACCCAATTCACTGTTCCCAACAGAGCCAGTGTTGCCAGTTTCTTGTGAAGCATTTAAGAGATGTTCTAGAGCCATATGAGATAAACATACATATTCTTCTGTTAGCCTATTGTATGCAGCATTCTGTACCTTGAACAGTATTTCATGGAGATTGTTCAAGTCAGTCCATAAAAAGGATTTCACTCCTTTTTTAAAAAATGCTTTTGCAATATTCCATTATATAGATGTACCATAATGTATTTAACCACTCCCTCATTAATGAGTATTTAGGTTATTCCCAAAAATTTAATGTTGCAGACAACACTAATACGAATAACTTTGAACTTAGATTGTTTCAGACACATGTAAGCACATGTGTGATAAATTCCTACCAGTAGGTTGCTGGGTAAAAGGCTATGAGCATTGTGCATCTTGATAGATGGCCACATTGCCCTCCCCAGAGGATGCAAATGTTTTCACTTGCACCCTCTGTGCATGAAAGAGCCCTTTGCCTCACCCCTTACAAAGCAGAATGTTCTCAAAAGTTTTGAGCTTTGCTAAGTAAAAATATAGTTTTAATTCTGTGTGCTTTTAACAGCATCCACTAGGGATTGGGTCAAGGACCCCCCCATGGATACCAAAATCCTCAGATGTTCAAGTCCCTTATATAAAGTGGTGTAATATTTGCGTATAACCTACGCACATCCTCCTGTAGACTTTAAATGATCTCTAAAAATCTAAACCAAACCAAACCCATTGCCGTCGAGTCAATTCCAACTCACAGCGACCCTATAGGACAGAGTAGAACTGCCCCATAGAGTTTCCAAGGAGTGCCTGGTGGATTTGAACTGCTGATCTTTTGGTTAGCAGCTGTAGCACTTAACCACTATGCTACCAGGCTTTCCAAGTCATCTTCAGAGTACTTATAATACCTAATACAACGTAACTGCTATGTAAATAGTTGTTTCATCACAATTGAAGACTTGCTCTGGAAGGTAGCCTTTCTCTTCTGAGTTTCTCGAGCTCTCCTGGGAACACACTGATGCTGCCTAGGGCTCACCTGATGACGATTTTCCCGTGATCTTGAAGTTCTTGAGGCTGTAGCGCTTTACAGAGCTAGCCAGCCATCGCTTACTAGCCTGACACTCCTTCCTCTGCTCTCCTCAGTCCTCTCACACTTAGCCTGTGACGGATTGCTTTGACCCTTTAATTGCTTTGTAGGACCCATTTTTTTCACAGAAACAATGGGTACACACAGCACAAGTAGAGAACAAACGAGACGTGAGGCGAACAATGCTCAGACAATAAGCGCTGGATAGAGACTGAGGATCTGTGAAATGGCTGGAGGGTACCCTACGTATGCTACACATTCCCTCGTTCAGGTGGATTCAGCGTAGTGCTCAGGCATGCTGCAAATTCAAGTTTTGCTTTTTGGAACTTTCTTTTTTTTCCCCCTGAATATTTTAAATCCACAGTTGGTTCAATCTGTGGATGCAGAATCCACAGATATGAAGGGCAGATACAGTTCTCTAGAGAAACAGAACCAGAAAGCTATATGTATTTCTGATTCTGTTTCTCTAGAGAACACTAAGACAAGGGATCATGTGACACTGCGGGCCTCCAGATGTAATACAACATGAAGTGTGCAGCATCACTTACCAAGTATTTGCTTCAAAAATATTGAACCTGAATCTACTCAGGCCTATTTACAGGAAATAGAGAAACAAGTTAAACACCACCATGAGGAAATAATTGAACAAATCCAGAATGTTAAGCTGAACACTTAACCACTGTGCCACCAGGAGTTGTTAAATCATTCAAGCTTATTGTAAAAGTAGGAGGATAACTAACATTTATTGACGCTTATTATGTATGAGGTCTGTGCTAGTGCTTTACGTGGCTCATCTCATTTCCTCCTCACATTAGTTCTGAGAGCTAAAGACTGTGACCGTCTCTCATTTGCAGAAGAAACAGGTTCAGACAGGTTAAGTAAGCTGCTTTAAGTCTTAAAGCTGCTAAGTGGTAGAGTTGGGATTTGAACTCAGGCAGTCTGTCAACAGAACTTACAATCTTGAAATGATAGTAGAATAACATTACCACTGCAACTCTAGGCCCCTAGTCCACACCCCTACCACCAGGCTTGGCAGGAGGCCGTCGGGCTTAACAAATGAAGACTAGCTAATCCTGAAAATTAACCAGGAGTGTCTCATAGGAACAGACTGGAATCCAGATGCCTCTTTGTTTCCCCAATTTCATTTCTGGAGTGACACTGTTGAAAGATATTTGGAACTGTTGAATGAAAAGTACTTGGAACTTAAGCTCGGTTTTTAGGGAGAAATAATCAGGGCAGCTCCTTTCTGTCATTCCCATTCCAGTCCCTTTGGTCTGGAGTTTCCCTATGCATTCATTACTCAGAAGAGTTGTTTTGAATTTGTCAGCACATAATAATGTAATTTTGCTCAAGAAATACAACATTTTTCCTCTATCACAAAGGTTGGATTTGTTTTGGTTTGCCATCAACGTAAAATTTTCCTTCAACAGGGTAATATAATTAAAAGCCACATAACTATAAAAAGGATGTAGTAAGTTAGACCTAGTCAGTACTATAATTCTTTCTTTCTGATTAATATTTTTAAATTAACTTTAGCTCAAGCAAGAAAGATAAGTCTTTAATACCACCCCAAAGTCTAAACAAAAACTTATTGCTTTAGAGTATATTCATTTATTTTTAATGCTTATGTCAGTTTTCAAAGAATGGCTTTGTAAAATAGTTTAACTACTTAAAATATTAACTACACAGTCTGCCACTCCACCATCTTTAGTTAAATACTGAGGTTAACTAGAATTTCTCATTATCATACCTAGCCTGTAATGAAATTCATGAATGATGGTATATTTATAGTTTCTGGGGAAAAAGTCATCTCTTGTTTGTGTATTGTCCTCTTTTAATTAATTTAGGACACTTGAAAAAGAATTTAAGCCTAAAAGTCCCTCTGCTAGATTTATTATTTTTATCTTAAAATAACCCATATGTAAAGGATCAAACTAGCTTGCTTCAACACCAAAGCAGTCTTTGAAAATTACTCATTTGAGAGATTTTTGGGAACATGCTTGGATTCAGTCTTGCAACTTAATTGCACTAGTATGAGCAGGATTACCAAACTCATTGCCATCAAGTTGATTCCGACTCATAGTGAACCTATGGGATAGAGTAGAACTGCCCTATAGGGTTTCCAAGGAGCTGGTGGATTTGAACTGCCGACTTGTTGGTTAGCAGCGGAGCTCTTAACCACTACTTCACCAGGTAGTTGAGAGCTACAGCTGCAAACCAAAAGGTCGGCAGTTCAAATCCACTGGCCACTCCCTGGAAACCCCATAGGGCAGTTCTACTCTGTCCTATAGGGTCGCTATGAGTCCGAATCAACTTGATGGCAATGGGTAATCTTTACAGAGGCAGACTGCCATATCCTTCTCCCATGACGTGGCTTTCAGTTAGCAGTCGAGCACTTTAACCACTGCGCCACCAGGGCTCCTTTGAGCAAGGTTAGGAGACAAAAACAGGAGCTCTGACAAGAAAGGGAAAGACTGGTCCTCTTGTCCCTTTACTGAGCTACTTCCTCTCCTCAGCTGGTCTCAGACACCAGCAAGTCTCCAGAACAAGAGACACAGGGTGTAATTGCATTGCAATTGGGGAGCAATGTGTTTTAACTCTTGAAGGCCATAAGAAAGAAAACTAATAGTTGTATATAAACTTTCTACTTTATCATTTAGAGCACTTTTGTTGTTGTTAATTGCCGTTGAGTGGGAACAAAACATTACCCAGTTCTGCACCATCTTCATGGTATGTGATATGTTTGAGCCCATTGTTAAGGCTATTGTGTTAATCCATCTCATTGAGGGTTTCCCTCCTTTTTGTTGACCCTCTACTTTGCCAAACATGATGTTCTTTTCTAGAGATTGGTCTTTCCTGATGACATGTCCAAAGTAAGCAAAACCATCCTTGCTTCTAAGGAGCATTCTGGTCGTATTTCTTCTAAGACTGATTTGCTTGTTCTCTGGTAGTCCATGGTATATTCTATATTCTTTGCCAACACCACAATTCAAGTGCATCAATTTTTCTTATACTTGATAATTCTTGCCTAATATATTATCTTGTAGAAACAACTGGAAAGGAACAAAGTATCTGCCCTGGGTTTCCCATGTCACGGATTTACTTGAAAACAACAAATTCAATGAGTTTCTTAACACCTCTATGGCAAGCTATTATTTTTATTGTAGAGTCAAGGAAACTAAAGAGCAGAATGCTCAAGTGATTTGTTCAAGGTCAACTGGAGATCAAGGAATATTTGGCTCCAAACTTCCTGTGTTATTATGTTAATAATCGGTTTTTCTTTAAAGCTGGATAAAATGAGTCTGAAGACTGCTTTTCAAAAGAAAACCAGCTTTTGATGTTTTTGTTGCCAATAAGCACATTCTCTACTCTTGGTTCCAGGCCCTTTAAGTCTTTCTTCGTTGTGCAAGGACTGTCAGAGATGGGGAGAGTTGAACACCCAGGAGAGTTAATCTGATACTCAAAATTCCAATACATTGTTCTGACCATTGGCTGCAAGAGTAACACTGTGTTATCTAAACTCTTAGGGGTCCAAGTCTCAGCATTCAAATTTCAAAACACCGGTGTAAACTTGCCCATTCCTAAGTAGGTGTTCTGGCACAAAAGATGATATCAACATTGTTCTTTATCTCCTTTTTTCTTCTATCTTATCCTTGGGGTAAAACCATTGCCCTCTGATGATAAGCAAATACCAAAGACCAGTGAAATAAATTATCTGGTCAATTTGTATTTCATTTTGCTTGCCAAAACCACCAGTCAATTCTATTTTTAACAATAATAGCTATAGTGGGGGCAGGAGCAGTGGTGGTTCACTGGTAGAAATCTTGCCTTCCATGTGGGAGACCCAGTTTTGATTCCCGACCAATGCACCTCAAGTGCAGCCACTACCCATCTATCAGCGGAGGCTTGCAAGTTGCTATTGTGCTAGACAGATTTCAGAGGAGCTTCGAGATTAAGACAGACTAGGAGGAAAAGCCTGGCAATCTACTTCCGAAAATCAGCCAATGAAAATCCTATGGTTCACAACAGTTGATACAACCGATTGTGGAGATGGTGCAGGACTGGGCAGTGTTTTGTTCAGTGGTGCATGGAGTTACCATAAATAGGGAGCTGACTTGACGGTAGCTAACATCTGTAGTGGACATATGCCACATCTGTGTGGACCTATCATCTTCTGAATAGCTTTTCTAGGTGTGAGGAAATGTTCATATTATAGGTTCTGACCTTCTAGTGTAGAACTCAGAACTTAAATCCACAGCTTCCCTTTCAGCTAGAATAAAATTAAGTGACATAGGTTCCACCAATCAGATGCCCCTATGCAAGATTTTAATTCCTAAGTGACAAACAGCAAATATAAGCTCTGTTCAATTCTTCCATTTTGTTGGCTCAGGTGGGGCCATTAATAGCTGTAGTAGGTCCAGTGTAGTCAAGTTCCCAGTGTCTAGGGTGACAGTGGTACTTCCTCATCAGGCCATTTCTGTGGGTGATTTTGGGTGTTGTTCCTGGAAGCTCAGGCTCTAGCCTGTTTATCCAGCTCCCCCAAATTCTCTGTGAGCTCCTGAATATCCTATAATAAATCTCTCATCTGCACAAACTAGCCAGATCGGATTCTGTTTTTGGCATCTAAGAATCTAGGCTGACTCTAGGCACTTTAGGAAATCTTAATACTGAGAGAATTTTTAAAAGATGTCACAACTTTAAGTAGGCTCTGGTTAGGGTTTTATTAGGAACATGCTTTACAGATTAAATGTACAGCAAAACATTCTGAGCTTCTGCTAAAGAAGTTTAATAGCTATGTGTGTGTGTGTGTGATTTTTTTAAATGGTAAAATGGGTCTTCTAGGTATAGAGATGTGTGTTGGTATGATATTGGAAGCTTTGCCACCGGTATTTCAAATACCAGCAGGGTCACCCTTGGTATACAGGTTTTAGTGAAGCTTCCAGACTAAGACAGACTAGGAAGAAGGACCTGGCAGTCTACTCTGAAAAAACTGGTTGGTGAAAACCTTATGAATAGTTAGTGATTCCCCCTTCTTTTCCCTCCCCACCCTCGTAACCATCAAAGAATGCTTTTTTCTCTGTTTAAATCTTTCCTTGAGTTCTTATAATAGTGGTCTCATACAATGTTTGTCCTTATGTGACTGCCATATTTTACTCAGCCTAATGCCCTCCAGATTCATCCATGTTGTGAGATATTTCACAGATTCATCATTGTTATTTATTGTTGCATAGTATTCCGTTGTGTGTATGTACCATAATTCGTTGATCCATTCATCTGTTGATAGGCATTTAGGTTGTTTCTATCTTTTTGTTATTGTGAATAGTGCTGCAATGAACATGGATGTGCATATGTCTATTTCTGTGCTGTCTCTTATTTCTCTTGGGTATATTCCTAGAAGTAGGATTGCTGGATCGTATGGTATTTCTATTGCTAGCTTTTTAAGGAAGTGCCATGTCATTTTCCAAAATGGTTGTACCATTTTACATTCCTACCAGCAGTACATAAGAGTTCCAATTTCCCCACAACCTTTCGGTGAAGGGAAGGACAACATGCAATACAGGGGACGTCATCACGACTGGACCAAAGCAAAAGCAAAGAAGTTTCCTAGACACATTCAAATACTTAGGGGGACAAAGTAGCTGGGGTTGGGGCCTGGAGGCCATAGTTTTGGGGACATCTACATCAATTGGCATAAAATAGTTTATAAAGAAAATGTTCTACATCCCACTTTCGTGAGTAGTGTCTGGGTCTTAAAAGCTTGTGAGTGGCCATCTAAGATACATCTGTTAGTCCCATTCCACTCAGAGCAAAGGGGAATGAAGAAAACCAAAGACACAAGGAAAATACTAGCCCAAAGGACTAAAGGATCAAATAAACCAGAGACTCCACCAGCCTGAGACCAGAAGAACTAGATGGAGCCTGGCTACAACCAATGACCACCCTGACAGGGAACACAACAGAGTGTTCCAGACAGAGCAGGAGAAAAATGTGGAACAAAACTCAAATTCACATAAAAAGACCAGTCTTAGTGGTCTGACAGAGACTGGAGGAACTCCCAAAAATATGGCCCCGGGACACTGTTAACCCAGAACTGCAACCACTCCTGAAACCCACTCTTCAAAGAGTAGACAGTCCTATAAAACAAAAAATAACACATGTGAGGAATGTGCTTCTTAGTTCAATCAAATATATGAGACCAAATGGGCAGCTCTGTCCAAAAGCAGGATGAGAAGGCAGGAGGAGACAGGAACTGGTCAAATGGACATAGGGAACCCAGGGTGGAAAGGGGGAGTGTGCTGTCATATTGTGGGGATTGCAACCAATGTCAGAAAACAATATGTGTATAAATTTTTGAATGAGAAATTAACTTGAGCTGTAAACTTTCACCTAAAGCACAATAAAAAATAAAAAACTTCATGAAGCAATGGAACACTGTCTGATACAGTAGTGCTGGAAGATAAGCCCCTAGGTTGGGAGGCACTCAAAGTATGACTGGGGAAGAGCTGCTTCCTCAAAGTAGAGGTGAACTTAATGACATGGATCAAATCAAGATTTTGGGAGCTTCATTTGTTGATGTGGCATGACTCAAAATGAGAAGAAATGGCTGTGAACATCCATTAATAATAGGAACGTGGAATGTAGGAAGCATGAATCTAGGAAAACTGGAAGTCATCAAAAATGAAATGGAACACATAAACATCAATATCCTAGGCATTAGTGAGCTGAAATGGACTGATATTGGCCATTTTGAATCAGAAAATCATATGGTCTACTTTGCCGGGAATGACAAATTAAAGAGGAATGGCGTTGCATTCATAGTCAAAAAGAATATTTCAAGATCAATCCTGAAGTGCAATGCTGTCAGTGATAGGATACTATCCATACGCCTACCAGGAAGACCAGTTAATATGACTATTATTCAAATTTATGCACCAACCACTAGGGTCAAAGATGAGGAAACTGAAGATTTTTACCAACTTCTGCAGTTTGAAATCAACCAAATATACAGTCAAGATGCCTTGATAATTACTGGTGATTAGAATGCAAAAGTTCAAAACAAAGAAGGATTGGTAATTGGAAAATACGGCCTTGGTGATAGAAACGACACCGGAGATCACAAGATAGAATTTTGCAAGACCAATTACTTCTTCATTGCAAATACCGTTTTTCAACAACATAAACGGCGACTATACATGTGGACCTCACCAGAAGGAATACACAGGAATCAAATCGACAGCATCTGGGCAAAGAGACGATGGAAAAGCTCAATATTATCATTCAGAACAAGGCCAGAGGCCCACTGCAGAACAGACCATCAACTGCTTGTATGCAAGTTCAAGTTAAAGCTGAAGAAAATTTGAACAAGTCCATGAAAGCCAAAGTAGACCTTAAGTATATTCTACCTGAATTCAGAGACCATCTCAAGAATAGATTTGATGTATTGAAAACTAATAACTGAAGACTAGATGAATTGTGGGAAGACATCAAGGACATCATACATGAAGAAAACAACAGGTCATTAAAAAGACAGGCAAGAAAGAAAAGACTGAAATGGATGTCAGAAGAGACTCTGAAACTTACTCATGAACATCAAGTAGCTAAAGCAAATGGAAGAAATGATGAACTAAAAGAGCTGAACAGAAGATTTCAAAGGGTAGCTCAAGAAGACAAAGTAAAATTTTATAACGAAATGTGCAAAGACCTGGAGTTGGAAAACCAAAAAGGAAGGTCAGGCTCAGCATTTCTCAAGCTGAAAGAACTGAAGAAAAAATTCAAGCCTCGAATTGCAATTTTGAAGGATTCTAAGGGGAAAATATTGAATGACGCAGGGAGCATCAAAAGTAGATGGAAGGAGAGGACTTCTGGCAAAATGGTGCTCTAGGCAGAAGCACCACATTGTCCTTCCCAGGAAAGATCCGAAAAACTAAGCCGAACAGAGAAAACAATGATCCTGAAACCCTAAAACATCAAATGAAGAGATAAAGAACTCAGCCAAGCACCAAATGGATTGAGACAACTGACAGAGAACGGAGAGCGAGGAGAGATTCATGCAGAGGTTCCCTATCAGCTAACGCAGTGCGGATCTGCCATCTTGAACTCCTATCAGAGACCAGCAAACGGGGGTACGAGACAGCAGCTTCACAGAGCTTCCAGGGGGAGACAAAACAACCGGTAATTTGCGATATATGCTTTCCCAGCCCCCACCCTTCTTCACCCCCACTCGGCCTCCTCTGTTTCCCGTGGCCACAATCTCTTGTCCGGGAAGCACCGGCTGCTTGGATTCCACCCACCCGAATGGGCCGGCTCTCTGAGTGCCATTTGTTGGCTGCTGGCGTTGCTTTTTTCCACTTCTTTTGATTTCTTCCTTACCTCTCACCACCTCCCCCTCCTTCAGCTCAAATACCTGGCTCCATGTGCCATCTTTGCTTCTTCCTGAGGGGCTGCAGAGCTCCAGTAATTTGCGATATATGCTTTCCCAGCCCCCACCCTTCTTCACCCACACTTGGCCTCCCCTGCTTACTGTGGACACAGTCTCTTGTCCGGGAAACACCGGCTGCTTGGATTCCACCAGCCCGCACTACCTGGCTCTCTGAGTGCCATTTGTTGGCAGCTGGTGTTGCTTTTTTTCTGCTTCTTTTGATTTCTTCCTTACTTCTCACCACCTCCCCCTCCTTTCGCTTAAATACCTGTCTCTGTGCACCATTTTTGCTTCTTCCTGAGGGGCTGCAGAACTCCTTTAAAGTGTGGAGCTGCTTCCCGGTCTGGGCTGCCACACTGGTGGGATCCCAGGGATTTTGTTCATTTGCTTGTTTTGAATTGTTCGTTTGTTTTATTTTCCTTTTCTTGACTTGGGAGCCCATTCTGGCCAGGTGGTGCTGCGTGGCTTGGAAACTACCCCCTCGGCTTGCACAGACCTGCAGAGGGATACCTGAGGGCATTTATTTTCTCACTTTTTTTTTTCTTTTTTTTCCTGTTTTTTGGGGGCTCTTTTTGTTCTTTTTTTTTAAGATTTGTTTTGTTTACTTTTCCCTCTTTTTCCCTTTTTGTCTTTCTTCACTACGCAGTTTCTCATCTCTCTATATCTTCCTTCTCTTTCTGTTCCCTGAATACCTGGTGTTGTATATCTCTACACCTTCTACCCAGGCTGTACTGCAACACCTGAGAGTGACTTCCCCCAGACCTCTTGCCACACCGGTGGGATCCCTGGGAACTTTGCCGTTCTTTAACCTGTCCGAATTTTATTTATTCATTCTTTTCTTTTCTTTTTTTCTTCCTCTTCCCCTTTTTGTTTTTCTCCATTTCATAGTCTCTCATCTCTCCACTCCAATGGCAAGCTCCCCTAGCGTTCTCTTTCATTTGTTTATATGTTTTTGGCTCCTGTTCCTCTCTCCTCCCTCCCATATCCATCTTAGCTCCACACATAACAATCTCCCCACTACATCCTGCCTACCTTCCCGTGCACTTAACATCACACCACCAAGCAGCACAGGCATGGCCTACTGGAACCTGCCTTACACTGATTACCGACCCACCCTGGTGGCTGTAGTAAGTGCCACAAACAACCCATCCCACTAACTCCTCTTCAGCTAGACCTGCCCTTCCACACTATATCTGAGTGACTGACCCTGCCAATTGGGGAAGGAGGCAAAAATTATTGTGCCCACAGACGAGCAAACAACAAAGAACACACAGCCCGCCTGCTTAGACATAGCCAAATTTAAAAAAAGGGACAAAAAAAAAATCTACAATCAATAAATTAGAAAAGTAACTACTGAATGCCCCGAAGACAGCAGACAATATCAAAACATTTACAAAAACAGGAAAGGATGGTTCCAGTAGGTGTCCAAAATGAAACACTGGATGACTTTCCAGTGGAAGAAAAGGCACTAGAACTACCTGATAGGGAATTCAAATCTCTAATACTCAGGATTCTCTAAGAACTGAAGCAAAAAGCAGACAAAAATGAGGAAAAAATAGACAAATTCATGGAAAATACAGACAAAAAATTAGAAGAATACAGGAAAATAATGCAGGAACAAAATGCCAAAATAAATTCACAACTAGAAATTATACAAAGACAACAATTAGAAATCCAAAAGATAAACAACAATATTTCAGAAATGGACGGTGTCATAGAAGGGCTAAGAAGCAGATTTGAAATGGTGGAAGACAGGATCAGTAGAATTGAAGACAAACACTTGGATACAACTCTGTTTGAGGAAATCTCAGAAAAAAGAACAAAGAAAAATGAAGAGACCCTGAGAGATATGTGAGATACAATCAAAAGCAAAAATTCGCGAGTGATTGGAATTCCAGAACATGGGGAGAAAACAGAAAACACAGAGAGGATCATTGAAGAACTACTGACAGAAAACTTCCCCAGTATCATGAAAGATGGAAAGCTGGCCATCCAAGAAGCTCAACGAACCCCATATAGAAGAGACCCCAAAAGAAAATCACCAAGGCATGTCATAATCACACTTGCCAAAACCAAAGACAAACAAAGAATCCTGAGAGCAGCTTGTGAAAAACAAGAAGTCACATACAGAGGAGAAACAATAAGACTAAGCTCAGATTATTCGGCAGAAACCATGCAGGCAAGAAGGCAATGGGATGACATATATAAAATCTTGAAAGAATAAAATTTCCAGCCAAGAATAATATACCCTGCAAAACTCTCATTCAAATATGATAGTGAAATTAGGTCATTTCCAGATAAACAGAAATTAAGGGAATATGTAAAAGTCAAACCAAACTTACAAGAATTATTAAAGTGAGTTCTTCGATCTGAGAACAAACAACTTCAGCTCACAGGCAGAACCTAGGATGTAGGATCGTACCAGCCAGATACCAATCTAGGAAATGAACTCACAAGGACTATCCAAAACCAAAAGAAATACAACAGGGAACCAGAGCAGTTAATCAGTAAATGACAACAACATCAAAACAATAGAAGAGGGAATAAATGGCATAGGTATAGAACCTTCTAATGGAGAGGAAGGCAAGGCGATGCCAAGTAATGGTAGACTTCTTCAAACTCAGAAAGATAAGGGTAAAATTCATGGTAACCACAAAGAAAGTTAACAAACATACTCATAAAAATAAAGAGGGAAAACATAAAGTCTCAGCAAAAACAAAACCTACAAAAATAAAAAAAATAGAAAAAACAAAATCCACAAACAAAAGTAACTCAGCACAAGAGAGTAAGAAGAACAAAGAAAACGTCAGCACCACAAAAAAAAGCACTACAAAATGACAGCAACAAACTCACATTTATCAATAATTACACTGAATGTAAATAGACTCAATGCACCCATAAAGAGAGGGAGAGTGACAGAACGGATAAGAAAACAGGATCCATCAATTAGCTGTCTACAAGAGACACACCTTAGAAACAAAGATGTGAATTTATTAAAAGTCAAAGTTTGGAAAAGAATATATCAAGCTAACAACTACCAAAAAAGAGCTGGTGTGGCAATACTAATCTCAGATAAAATAGACTTTAAAACAAAATCCACCATAAAAGACAAAGAAGGACACTATATAATGATTAAGGGGATGATCCATCATGAAGACATAACCATAATAAACATCTATGCACCCAATGACAGAGCTCCAAAACACATGACCTCTAACAGCACTGAAAAGAGAAATTGACAGTTCCACGATAATAGTAGGAGACTTCAACACACCACTCTCAGTAAAGGACAGAACAACTAAGAAGAAACTCAGCAAAGATACAGAAGACCTAAAGGGCACAATAAGCCAACTTGACCTCATAGACATATATAGAACACCCCATCTGACCGCTGCAAAGTACACATTCTTTTCCAATCCACATGGAACCTTCTCCACAATAGACCACATCTTAGGCCACAGAGCAATCCTCAACAAGATCCAAAATGTTGAGATAATTCAAAGTATCTTCTCTGACCACAATGCCATCAAGGTAGAAATTAACAACAGAAAGAGCAAGGAAAAAAAATCAACTACATGGAAACTGAATAATACCCTGCTTACACATCACTGGGTAATAGAAGAAATCAGAGATGGAATCAAAAAATTCCTAGAATCAAATGAGAATGAAAACACATCATACCAAAACCTTTGGGACACAGCAAAGGCAGTCCTCAGAGGACAATTTATAGCACTAGATGCACACATCAAAAAAGAAGAAAGGGACAAAATCAAAACATTAACTACAGAACTCAAGCAAATAGAAAGAGAACAGCAAAAACAGCCCACAACCACCGGAACAAAGGAAACAGTAAAGATCAGAGCAGAAATAAATGAAATAGAGAACAGAAAAACAATAGAAAGAATCAACAAAACCAGAAGTTGGTTCTTTGAAAGAATCAATAAAATCGACAAACCACTGGCCAGACTGACAAAAGAAAAACAGGAGAGGACACAAATAACCCAAAGAAGAAATGAAATGGGGGACATTACAACAGACCCAAATGAAATAAAAAGGATTATAACAGAATATTATGAAAAAATATACTCCAAAAAATTTGAAAGCCTAGAGGAAATGGATAAATTTCTAGAAACACACGGCCTACCCAACCTACAACAAAGTGATGCTGAAAATCTGAACAGACCCATAACAAGAGAAGAGATCGAAAAGGTAATAAAAAAAAACTCCCAACCAAAAAAAAACCCTGGCCCAGATGGCTTCACTGGAGAATTCTACAACACATTTACAGAAGTGCTTGTACCAGTACTACTCAAGCTACTTCAGAGCATAGAAGAGGAAGCAACACTTCCAGATTCATTCTATTTAGCCAGCATAACGATGATACCAAAACCAAGCAAAGATGTCACAAAAAAAGAAAATTACACACCAATATCTCTCATGAATATAGATGCAAAAATTCTGAACAAAATTCTAGCTAGTAGAATTCAGCATCATATCAAAAAAATAATACACCAAGACCAAGTAGGATTCATACCAGGTATGCAAGGATGGTTCAACATTAGAAAATCAATCAACATAATCCACCACGTAAATAAAAGGAAAGAAAAGAATCACATGATCATCTCAATTGACGCAGAAAAGACATTTGACAAAGTCCAACACCCATTCCTGAGAAAAACTCTCAATAAAATAGGTATAGAAGGGAAATTTCTCAACATAATAAAGGACATCTATGCAAAACCAACAGCCAACATCATTCTTAATGGAGAGAGGCTGAAAACATTCCCCTTGAAAACAGGAACAAGACACAGATGCCCTTTATCACCACTCCTATTTAACATTGTGCTGGACTTTCTAGCTAAAGCAATAAGGCAAGAAAAAGAAATAAAGGGCATCCAAATTGGTAATAAAGAAGTTAAGCTGTCCCTGTTTGCAGATGATATGATACTATACATAGAAAACCCTAAAGACTCCACGAGAAATCTTGGAACTAATAGAAAGATTCAGCAGAGAAGCAGGATACAAGATAAACATACAAAAATTAATTGGATTCCTATACACCAATAAGGAGAATGATGAAAAAGAAATCAGGAAAACAATACCATTTTCAATGGCCCCTAAAAAGATAAAATACTTAGGAATAAATCTAACCAGGGATGTAAAAGACCTATACAAAGAAAACTACAAAACACTACTGCGTGAAACCCAAAGGGATCTACACAAATGGAAAAACATACCATGCTCATGGATAGGCAGACTCAATATTGTGAAAATGACCATTCTACCCAAAGTAATTTACAAATACAATGCAATCCCGATCCAAATACCAACAACATTCTTCAAAGAGATGGAAAAACTAATCGTTAAGTTTATATGGAAAGGGAAGAAGCCCCGAATAAGTAAAGCACTACTGAAGAAGAAGAATAAAGTTGGAGAACTCACACTACCTGACTTCAGAACCAACTATACAGCTACAGTAGTCAGAACAGCCTGGTACCGGTACAATGACAGATACATTGACCAACGGAACAGGATTGAGAACCCAGATGTAAATCCATCTACGGTCACCTGATCTTTGACAAGAGCCCAAAGTCCATCAAATAGGGAAAAGACAGTCTTTTAACAAATGGTGCTGGCAAAACTGGATATCCATCTGCAGAAAAATGAAACAGGACCCATACCTCATGCCGTATACAAAAACTACTTCAAAATGCATCAAAGACCTGAATATAAAACCTAAAACTATAAAGTTCAGAGAAGAAAAAATAGGACCAACACTACAGGCCTTAATACATGGCATTAACAGGATACAAACCATAACCATCAACACACAAACCCCAAAAGATAAGCTAGATAACTGGGATCTTCTAAAAATCAAACACCTATGCTCTTCAAAAGACTTCACCAAAAGAGTAAAAAGAGAACCTACAGACTGGGAAAAAAATTTTGGACAGTACCAGTCAGACAAAGGTCTAATCTCCATAATCTGCAAGAAAATCCAACACCTCTACAACAAAAAGACAAATAATCCTATTAAAAAATGGTCAAAGGAAATGAACAGACACTTCACCAAAGAAGACATTCAAATGGCCAACAGACACATGAAGAAATGCTCGCGATCACTAGCCATTAGAGAAAACCAAATTAAAACCGCAATGAGATACCATCTCACCCCAGCATTACTGGCATAAACCAAAAACACTGGAAATAACAAATGTTGGAGGGGCTGCGGGGAGATCAGAACACTTATGCACTGCTGGTGGGAATGCAAAATGATACAACCATTTTGGAAAATGATATGGCGCTTCCTCAGAAAGCTAGAAATAGACATACCATTCGATCCAGAGATATCCTAGAGAAATAAGAGTCATCACTCGAATAGACATATGCACACCTATGTTCATGGCAGCATCGTTCACAATTAGCAAAACGATGGAAACAAATAGATGCCCATCAACAGACGAATGGATAAACAAACTATGGTACATACACACAATGGAGTACTATGCAACGAGAAAGAACAATGATGAATCTGTGAAGCATCTCATAACATAGATGAAATAAGTCAATCACAAAAGGACAAATATAGTATGAGACCTCTATTGTAAAAACCCATGAAAAAGTTCACACACAAAATGTAACAATCTTTGTTGGCTACCAGGGATGGGAGGGGTGTGGGGGAAATACTAAAAAGGCAATAGATAAGTGGTATCTTGGGTGAAGGGTGAGACAGTACACAATATAGGGGAAACCAGCACAACTTGTACAAGGAAAGGTCATGGAAGCCCCATAGACACATCCAAACTCCCTGAGGGACTGAATTGCTGGGCGGAGGGCTATGGGGACCATGGTCTCAGGGAACATCTAGCTCAATTGGCATGACACAGTTTATAAAGACAATGTTCTACATTCTACCTTGGTGAGTAGCATCTGGGGTCTGAAAAGCTTGTGAGCAGCCATATAAGGTACTCCACTGGTCTCATCCCTCCGGGAGCAAGAGAGAATGAAGAGAACAGGATACAAGGAAAAGATTAGTCCAAAGGACTAATTGTCCACAGCTACCAAGGCCTCCACCTGACTGGGTCCAGTACAACTCGATGGTGCTCGGCTACCACCACTGACTGCTCTGACCAGGATCACAACGGAGGGTTCTGGACAGAGCTGGATAAGGATGTAGAACAAAATTCTAACTCACAAAAAAAAAAAAAGACCAGATTTACTGGCCTAAAGGAGACTGGAGAAACCCCGAGAGTATGGCCCCCAGACACCCTTTTAGCTCAGTGGTGAAGTCATCTCCGAGGTTCACCATTTAGCCTGCAAGTGGACAGCCCCATAAAGCCAAATGGGACTAATGAGGTACAGCAGTCCAGGGACAAGGGCCAGAAGGCAGAAGGGGACAAGGAAGCTGGTGATAGGGAACCCAAGGTTGAGTAAGGACAGTGTTGATGTGTTGTGAGGTTGTTAACCATCGTCATAGGGCAACATGTGTACTAACTGTTAAATGAGAAACTATTTTGTTCTGTAAGCCTTCATCTAAATTGAGAATAGCAGCACAATTGGAAGAGCATAGTCGATGTCACTGAACTGTGCATGTAGAAATTTTTGAAATGGTGTATCTTTGGCTGTGTATATTTTCACCAAAAAAAAAGGTCGAGAAGGGAGAGGGTTGACATGTTGTGGGGTTGTTAACCAATGTCATAAAACAATATGTGTAATACTGTTTCATGAGAAACTATTTGTTCTGTAAGCCTTCACCTGAAGTACAATAAAAAACAAAAAACAAAAAAGACCAAAAAAAAAAAAAAAAAAAGTAGATGGGAGGAATACACAGAGTCACTCTACCAAAAAGAACTGGTCGATGTTCAACCATTTCAGGAGGCAGGATATGAAAAAGAACTGATGGTATTAAAGGAAGAAGTCCAAGGTGCACTGGAGGCTTTGGGGAGAAACAAGGCTCTGGGAATTGATGGAATACCAGCTGAGATGTTTCAACAAAGGGATGCAGTGCTGGAGGTGCTCACTTGTCTATGCCTAGAAATTTTGAAGACAGCTACCTGGCCAACCAACTGGAAGAGATCCCTATTTGTGCCCATTCCAAAGAAAGGTGATCCAACAGAATGTGGACATTATAGAACAATATCATTAATATCACACACAAGTAAAATTTTGCTGAAGATCATTCAAAAGTTATTGCACCAGTGCATTGACAGGGAAGTGCCAGAAGTTCAAGCCAGATTCAGAAGAGGTCATGGAACAAGGGACACCATCGTCGATGTCATGTGGATCTTGGCTGAAAGCAGAGAATACCAGAAAGATGTTTACTTGTGTTTTATTGACTATGCAAAGGCATTTGACTGTGTGGATCATAACAAATTATGGATAACATTGCAAAGAATGAAAATTCCGGAACACTTAATTGTGCTCATGAGGAACCTGTTCATAAACCAAGAGGCAGTCATTCAAACAAAGCAAGGGAATACTGCATGTTTTAAAATCAAGAAAGGTGTGTGTCAGGGTTGTATCCTTTCACCATATTTATTCAATCTGTATGCTGAGCAAATAATTAGAGAAGCTAGACTATATAAGAAGAATGTGGCATCAGGATTGGTGGAAGACTCTTTAACAACCTACGATATGCAGATGACACAACCTTGCTGAAAGTGAAGAGGCTTGAAGCACTTACTGATGAAGATCAAAGACCAACAGCCTTCAGTATGGATTACACCTCAACATAAAGAAAATAAAAATCCTCACAACTGGACCAATAAGCAACATCATGATAAATGGAGAAAAGATTGAAGTTGTCAAGGAGCAGCCGTCAGGAAATCAAATGATGTATTGCATTGGGCAAATCTGCTACAGAAGATCTCTTTAATGTGTTAAAAAGCAAAGATGTCACCTTGAGGACTAAGGTGCGCCTGACCCAAGCCATGGTATTTTCAATCACCTCATATGTGTATGAAAGCTGGACAATGCATAAAGAAGATCAAAGAAGAATTGATGCCTTTGAATTATGGTGTTGGCAAAGAATTTTGAATATATCCTGGACTGGCAGAAGAATGAACAAATCTGTCTTAGAAGAAACACAGCCAGAGAGCTCCCTGGAAATGAGGATGGTGAGACTTCGTCTCACATACTTTGGACATGTTATCAGGAGGGAACAGTCCCTAGAAAAGGACATTATACTTGGTAAAGCACAGGGTCAGCGAAAAAGAGGAAGACCCTCAACGAGATGGATTGACACAGTGGCTGCAACAATGAGCTCAAACATAATGCTTGTGAGGGTGACGCAGGACCGAGCACTGTTTCATTCTGTTGTACATAGGGTCGCTACGAGTCAGAACCGACTCGATGGCACCTAACAACAGCAACAACAGGTATAAGGCAGGGCCCATGTGGTTCAGCTTTTGGCTGCCAACCAAAAGGTCAGCAGTTCGAATCCACCAGTCGCACTTTGGAAACTCTCTGGGGCAGTTCTACTCTGTCCCGTAGGGTTGCTATGATTTGGAATCGACTCCACAGCAACGGGTTTGGTTTTTTGTTTTTAGGTATAGGGCAGTGGTGGATCAGTGGTAGAATTCTCGCCTTCCATCCAGAAGACCTAGGTTTGATTCCTGGCCAATGCACCTCTCATGCTGCCACCACCTGTGTGTCGGTGGAGGCTTGCATGTTGCTATGATGCTGAATAGCTTTCAGCAGAGCTTCCAGACGAAGATAGACTTGAAAGAAAGGCCTGGTAATCTACTTCTGAAAATCAGCCAATGAAAACCCTAGGGATCACAATGGTCTGATCTGCAACTGATCATGGAGATGGCACAGGACTAGGCAGCATTTTGTTCCATTTTGCATGGGGCTGCCACAAGTCAGGGACCAACATGACGGCAGCTAACAACAACAAAGCTTTGACAAATTGTGGACCAGATCACCTAAAAGTCTGCCACCTCCAAAATCTAAAAATAAAAATATCCTTTTAAATATATAGCTGAGACTGCAAGAAAAAAGAAAGAAAATTCCCCAGGTGCCGGAGCAAACATCAAACTGGACACCAAAGCCCTGTGTTTTGAGATGAGAAGCAGCTGCCATAAGCACATAGGGGTGTCATTCCTGGTAACACAGGTGACAGGTCCAGGTGATATGAAGAGCTGGGATCAAGGCCCCCTTATAAGGGCAAGACCCTCAAAGGACAGCACCTTCAGTAACTAGTATGTCAGACAGCCTGAACCCAGAATCATGAATATGAGCAGATTTGGTTTTTGAACATTTGCTATTTTCAGCCATGCTTTGTTGAATCTTCCTTGGCTCTTTATGACATCTTGGGAAAATTCCATAACTTTCTGGTCACTTGAATATGTAAAAAGGTCCAATCCAGTCTAGTTTAAAACTTCAATTGCATATCTGTTTGAATACTCACCTTCACCCTGCCCTATACCACCAGCAAGGCTTCTGTACTGAGGGGGCCTTGGAGCGGGGAAAAGACAATGCCTCCACTTTCACTCTTGCTCATCTTTTCTTTCTCTAGTCTTAGTTGTTTCAATGTGGGGGCAGGGAGGATGGATGAAGAAAAGAAAGAATGTTCACTTAACCGGTACTGTTATAGTTGGGTATTGTTCACCTCTCTGTGGCAAGTGTCTGAATGCTGGCTCTCTGGTGGTAGATTTTTTATATATGCAAATGACAAGAAATTTATGTACTCTGCGAATATGTCATTAAAGGACTGCCAAGGGAGATTCAAGAAAGCATGTTTGAAGGCAGTAAATGGGCAAAAATAAAATCGGTTCACAGCCTGAGTTCAGGCTGTCCAACATAGTTGTCACTGAAGGTGCAGACCTTTGAGTGCTCTGATCTTACATAGGGGTATTGGTCCCAAGTCTTCACATCGCTTTGACCTATCTCCTGACCTGACCCATTCAGGCTTTGCCTTTACTACTCCACCCCCTTGGTTTTGCCCCCTAGTGGAACACCCGACAGCCTCCAATTACTGGAGTCCCTTGCTTGATGGATCATTCTCTTGAGTGGGTGCTAACAAGACAGCTCAAGCCTGGCTGCCTGTGGACCACAGGAGACTTACGCATCTTTGCCCCATCAAATGTGAGAGCACAAACTGCTACACACTTGCATCCTCTTCTCCTGTCATCTTTTTCCATTTCTTTTTTGCCCCTGTCCAGATCATCAAGTGCACTGTCTAAACAGATACTGAATTAAGGAATAAGATGTCAGTAAGACACTCCAGATCACTGAGAATGATATTGGGGGCACTCTCACTTTGGGGGGACTTGGAAAAAGGCAGTTTCCTTTTTTTCTCCACAGTATGCATCTTTCACCAGCAACACCCATCTCTCACAGTTTTCCTTTCTCTCTCTAATCTTCTCTTATATAGACCGAGGGTGGAAGGGAGGGTGGGGCAGAGGCTAAGGTGATAATTCAGGGTAACAGAGCCCATTTGGCCACTTCTTAATGACCCTGGAAGAATTTCTTGCCCCCAATTTGTTTCATTTCTCTTTCAAGTTTGGGACATTTCACACCTTTTCTACCACTTGACAACAGATTATGTCCCATTCAGCATTCTATTACATCCACTCCTAGTTTTTGTTCCTCAGAGTTCTGAATTCTACATTGGAGAGGCAGAAACTATAACATTACCTATAGCAGTCTTCTTTCAGAGTTTTTTTTATCATTGTACATCATCTAAAGGCTGTTCTTGTGTATCCAGTGATTTATCTTTGTCGGTATATTTTTGTGTCCAGGGATATTAACTAGCCCAGCATACATCTGTAGCACTGTACACTGATTTTTTTTTTAAGTAAACATAACCTCAAGATTTTATTGTCTTGATAATAGAACAAGATGAAGCTTAGAACTGGATCACTTGGTCCTTTCTCTTCTTATCTCCTCCTATTTCAAAATGCTTGCATCTCTTAATAGCCATCATTCTCTTAGCTCTGCAGTTGGGCTCAACACATTTAAGCCTCAACGCAGTCTTCTTTGTAGTTTTAGCCTTCTTCTGGAAAATCAGCTTAGTTTGCTCACCATATCCACTCTGTTTCCTGTCGTAATGCCTCTTTCCCTGGGTTTATAGACCATCTTTGCCCTTTTTGTACTGTGTCCCTTTGTGGGTGCTTGCCACACTTCTTACAGAAAATCCAGTGGGTTTTAGGAACATTCACCATTTTTGCCAGAGCATTATTGGCATAAAAAGTGTACATTGATTTTTAAAGGGCCTCAGATGAGCCCCCTCAAATCTTCATCGGCATTGTTGGAAACCCTAGATAAACCACAGAACACCAAAGACAAGGAGTAAAGCTTAAAAGTGGCCAGAGAATAAAGCTAGATTACCTACACAAGAGCAAATATCAGTGTGTCAATATACCCCTTAACAGCATCAACAGAAGTCAGACAATAGTGGAATGATTATTCCTCCCAAAGGAGGGTGGAGCTTTATTTTTTTTTCTTCCCTCTATAGACACTATGCATATGCATACTTCTCAGATCCCTATGCTTTTAATAGTGTAACAGTGTAGATCAATCATCAATATTTACATTACTATGAATGTATTTACATTAATATGAATGTAAATATGAATGTAAATATGACTTGCTTTTGCTCTCTGAAAGCTTTTAAGAGCTTCACATTTGTCCCTATTGTTCTTATATTTCATGATGGTATGTGTTGGTGTGGATATATTTTCATCCACTGTGCTGAGTACTTAATGAGCCTTTTAATCTGGACAATCATGTATTTGAGTTCAGGAATTTCCTTAACTTATTTCTTTGAGATTCTGTAGAAGAATCCTGATCAAAAGAGGGGGAAATGTGGACTAGAACTTCAAATCTCATGGAATCTAGACTTTCTAGAGCCATTGAAGCTGGATGACCCCCCGAAACTATTGCCCTGAGGAAATTTTTAAATCTTAAACTGAAACTACCCCCTGAAATAACCTTTAAACCAAACAATAGTTAGCTTAATTAGAAAAGAATGGCCACATTGAACATTATATTATTTTAAAGAATTATCTATAGGAGATTAAATTGACAACAGCAACTCAAAAGGTTAGAAGAGAAGCTAAGGGGGCAGTGAGTTTGTGTCAATGGTAGTGAAACAATTCAGAAAATGATATCGAGAAAGGTGGCACAATGTGAAGAATGTAACTAATGTAACTGAATTGCACATGTAGAAATTGTTGAATTGACATATGTTTTACTGTGTATATCTTTACCAAAAATAAAATTTAAGAAATTATTGTTTTTATTTTCTCTCATTTATTTCCTGTGTTCTCTTCTTCTGGAATGCTCATTTTTTCAGATATTGGTCTTCCTGGACTATTTCATAATATGATGTAATGTTTTATATTTTCTATATAAAAATATAAACATATTTAAATACATAAATATAATATATAGATAAAATATAAATATAAATTTATGTAATATTTTATATAATTTTTCTCCTGTTTTCTGTTTTGATCTATTTTCTGGGACATTGACTTCACCTGTACTTCCAACCTTTATACTGAGTCTTTCTGTTTTGCTATCGTGTTTTTAATTTCTCAGAGCTTGTTGTGTTCTCTAAATGTTGCTTTTTTTGCGGGGGGTGTTGCAGACTATACTTTTTTTTCTGTGTTCTAGGTGAAAGTTAACAGATCAAATTAGTTTCTCATTAAACAGTTAATACACAAATTGTTTTGTGACATTGGTTGCTGAATATTCCCTTTTTAATAGCATTCTGGCCTTTCTGGGATTCAGTATCATCAGCATCATTGCTTATCTCTTTGAAGATATTAATATTACTTTTATTTTCAAAATTTGCCTTCCTTTCATAGTTTATTTTTCCTTCAAGTTGTTTTTCTCTGTTGTTGTTGTTTATCTCTATCTTGCGTATCAGAGGCATTCTTCAGCTGTCCGAGTGTCTGCTCATGTTTAATTGTGCTTGAGTAAAAAGTTGATTGGAAGATCTGAGTGAGTTTCATTGGAAGATGATCTGGCTGGGTCGTTTGTTGGGAGAAACATGGATATCAGTATCTTTAAGATTTTCCCCTTGGCCTGCTCAGATTCCCCAGAGAAATCTCTTCTATTCTTCTATCTGGAAGGTAAAGGCCTGGTCGTCCCCATTCTCAAAACTGAGTGGGTGAAGAGGGCTTGGTGCCTACATACACTTCAGAATCCACTTACTCCTTGTTTTCAGTGTGGTGTCCCTGATCTTAGCCCAGTCTATTCCCTCTAAGTTCAGTGTACCTCTCTTTACCCAGACTATAAACATCCACTCTTTCGTTAGAGTATTCAGGAAAAATCATCTATTATCATGGGGTAGAGAAGATTTAGGGGTCTATTGTTTTTAAACGGTTTTCCTAATCTTCCTTATTTTAAGCCACCTTCTTCATCTCCATTTCCAAAGTTACCTGGTGTCGTCAATTCCAGGACTCTTAATATTATATAAACTGAATCAGCTTTGAATCTGACTTTGATCTGCTCAGTTATTATTTGTCTGTCTTCTTTCTAGCTTTCAAATGTTTGTTGTTGCCTTCTCTCCCATTCTTCCTATTCTTATAGGTTTATCTCTCTCTAAATACTATCTATTCACTGTATTGTTTATATGGTTTCTGGCGGACTGAAATTTAGATGTGTGTGTTCCACCACTTTTACCCAGAACTTTAATCTAGAAGCCTACTTCCGACTGAACTATCCTTATGACTAATTTCAAACAAAGACTAGGAGAACTGACCTCTTGCAGACTTCCACTGAAAAAAATTACTAAGGGATATATTTCAAAAATAAGAAAATTGAACCTTGAAGGAAGGAGTAGAATGCAAGAACCAACAGACTCTGGAGCCTGGTGTGGACCCATGTGGACGCCACCTAAGGTGGAGCTATTCCCTGCTGGAAGAATGTGATGGTGTTGTTGGCCCAGTATGGAAACTTGGCAGAGATGCAGAAGGCATCCCTCCACTACAAGGCATTTCCACTGCTAGAGTGAAAGAAGCTATCCAGTCCTATTGTCTCATTTTGATATGAAGACTAAAGATGAAGGAAGCAGTTTCCCATGGCACATTACCCTTTCCCCCTCCATAGGAGAAATCCTTTGAGTCTAATGAGTTAGATATTCAGAAGTCTAATTTGGACCTGCTATGGTCTGACACATATGAGGCTGCCAAGAGTTTGGGCCGACTTGATGGCAATTGGTTTTAGTGGTTATAAGTAAGTGAATAAATAAAGCTGCCATAGAACAAAATAAACATGATATGTATCAACAATACATGAGCCACCACAGTACAACAAACTGACAGACAGGCGGTGCCGGAAGCTATGCCACCAGTATTTCAAATACAAGCAGGGTCACCCATGGTGGACAAGTTTCAGCGGAGCTTCCAGACTAAGGTACACTAGGAAGAAGGACATGGTGATCCTCTTCCAGAAAGAAAATTAGCCAGTGAAAACCTTATGAATAGCAGCAGAACATTGTCTGATACAGTGCTGGAAGATGAGACCCTCAGGTTGGAAGACACTCAAAATAGAACTGAGGAAGAGTTGTCTCCTCACAGTAGGGTTGACCTTAATGACGTGGATAGAGTAAGGATTTTGGGACCTTCTTTTGCTGATGTGGCACAACTCAAAATGAGAAGAAACAACTGCAAGCATCCATTAGTAATCAGAATGTGGAATGTATGAAGTATGAATCAAGGAGAATTGGAATTTATCAAAAATGAAAAGGAATGCTTGAAGATCAATATCCTAGGCATTATTGAGCTAAAATGGACTGGTATTGGTCATTTTGAGTCAGACTATCATGGTCTACTATGCCAGTGTCATGGATTGAATTGTGTCCCCCAGGAATGTCTGTCAACTTGGCTGGGTCATGATTCCCAGTATTGTATGATTGTCTACCATTTTGTCATCTGATGTGATTTCCCTATGTTTTGTAAATCCTATCACTATGACATTAATGAGATAGATTATCAGCAGTTACATTGATGAGATCTACAAGATTGAATAGTGTCTTGAGCCAATCTCTTTTGAGATGTAGGAGAGAGAAGTGAGCAGAGAGATAGGGGGGCCTCGTATCACCAAGAAAGCAGCACCAGGAGCAGAGTACATCCTTCGGATCCGGGGGTCCCTGTGCTGAGAAGTTCCTAGTCCGGGGGAATATTGATGACAGGGACCTTCCTCCAGGGCTGACAGAGACAGAAATGCTTCCCCTGGAGCTGATGCCCTGAATTTGGACTTGTGGTCTACTGGACTGTGAGAGAATAAATTTCTCTTTGTTGAAGCCATCCACTTGTGGTATTTCTGTTACAGCAGCACTAGATGACCAAGGCAGCCAGTAATGACAAACTGAAGGGGAACAGTGTGGCATTCGTCATCAAAAAGAACATTTCAAGATCTATCCTGAGGTACAACACTGTCAGTGATAGGATAATATCCATACGTGAAAAGGAAAACCAGTTAATATGACTTTTATGCAAATTTATGCACCAAACCACTAATGCGAAAGATTAAGCGATTGAAGATTTTTAACAACTTCTACAGTCTGAAATTGATCAAACATGCAATCAAGATGCATTGATATTCACTGGTGACAGGAACACAGAAGTTGGAAACAAAGAAGAAGGAACGGTAGTTGGAAAATATGGACTTAGTGATAGAAATGATGCTGGAGATCACATGGTAGAACTTTGCAAGACCAATGATTTATTCACCAGAAATACCTTTTTCAACAACATAAATGATGACTATACACATGGACCTCACCGGACAGAATACACAGGAATCAAATTGACTGCATCTGTGGAAAGACACGATGGAAAAGCTCAACATCATCAGTTAGAACAAGGCCAGGGGCTGACTGTGGAACAGACCATCAACTGCACATATGAAAGCTCAAGTTGAAGCTGAAGAAACTTAAAGCAAGACTATGAGAGCCAAAGTACAGTCTTGAATATATATTTGATGCATTGAGCACTAATGACCAAAGACCAGAAGAGTTGTGGGATGACATCAATGACATCATACATGAATGTGATGATTAAGGTTATGTGTCAACTTAGCTGGGACACAATTCTCAGTGGTTTGGCAGTTATGATGTAGTTTTGCAGTTATTTAATGATGTAATCACATCCATGATGAGATATGCTATGAGCAGCCAATCAGTCAAAAGGTAGTTTCCTTGGGGGTGTGGCCTGAATCCAATATATATGGATTTTCTGGCAAGCTTGCTTGCTTTTGCTCCCTCTAGATCCTGCATCCAGCTTGTCATCATCTGATCTCCAGTTTTTGGGATTTGAACTAGCAGCTTACCTGCCGATCTTGAGATTCATCAGCCTCCACAGCCTGTGATCCAGGAGCCTGCCATTTTACCTGCTGATCTTGGGATTTGTTGGCATCTGTAGTCTGTGAGTCGGAAGAAGCCTCCAGGCTGATGCTTGATCCATGGACTTGGGACTTGCCAGCGTCTACAACCATGTGAGCCGTTCCCTTGAGAAAAATCTCTCTCTTTCTCTCTCTATTTCTATATATATATATATAGAGAGAGAGAGAGTGGTAAAGCCGAGGGTCAGCAAAAAACAGGAAGACCCTCAACAAGACAGACTGACACAGTTGCTGCAACAATGGGCTCAAGCATAACAATGATTGTAAGGATGGTGCAGGACCGGGCAGTGTTTCATTCTGTTGTACATAGGGTTGCTATGAGTCAGAACTGACTCAACAGCACCTAACAACAACAAATATACATATATATACACACACACACATATATATACACACTTTGCTGATTTTGCCTCTTTAGAGAACCCCGCCTAAGACAATGAAGAAAGCAAAAGGCCATTAAAAAGACAGGAAAGAAAGAAAAGACCATAATAGATGTCAGAAGAGATTTTGATTGGGGTCCTAAAAGCTTGTGAGTGGCCACCTAAGGCACATCTATTGGTCCCATCCTGTCCAGAGCAAAGGAGATTGAAGAAAACCAAAGACACAAGGAGAATATTATTCCAAAGGACTAATGGACCACATGAACCACAGCCTCCACCAGCCTGAGCCCAGAAGAACTAGATGGTGCCTGGCTACCACCACTGGCCACTCTAACAAGGATCACAGTACAGCGTCCTGGACAGAGCAGGAGAAAAATGTACAAAAAAATTCAAATTCACAAAAAAAAGACCAAACTTACTGGTCTAACAGAGACTGGAGGAACCTCTTAGACTATATCCCCCGGACACCCTGCTAACTCAGAACTGAAGCCACTCCTGAAGTCTACATTTCAGCCAAAGATTAGACAGGCCTATAAAAGAAACAATAACACACAAGAGAAATGTGCTTTTTAGTTCAGTTAAGTATATGAGACCAAATGCGCAATACTTGCCCAAAAACAAAGATGAGAAAGCAGGAAGGACAGGAAACCTGGATGAATGGACACAGAAAACCTGGGGTGTAAAGGGAAAGGAGGAGAGTGCTGACACATTGCTGGGATTGCAACCAATATCACAAAACAATTTGTGTATAAACTTTTGAATGAGAAACGAATTTGCACTATAGACTTTCACCTAAAGTACAATAAAACTAAAAAAGAAAAAAGAAGATATTCTGAAACTTGTTCTTGATTGTAGAGTAGCTAAAGCAAATGGAAGAAATGATAAAGTAAAAGAGCTGAATGGGTGATTGTAAAGGGTGGCTCAAGAAGAGATAAAAAAAGTATTATAATGAAATATGCGAAGACCTGGAGTTAGAAAACCAAAAGAAAAGAACATGCTTGGCATTTCGCAAGCTGAAAGAACTGAAGAAAAAATTCAAGCCTCGAGTTGCAATATTGAAGGATTCTACGGGCAAAAAAATTGAACAATGCAGGAAGCATCAAAAAAAAAAAAAAATGGAAGGATACACAGAGTCACTGTACCAAAAAGAATTGGTTGATGTTCAACCAGTTCAGGAGGTACCATATTATCAAGAACTGATGGTATTGAAGAAGGAAGTCCAAGCTGCACTGAAAGCACTGGCGAAAAACAAGGTTCCAGAAACTGATGTAATACCAGTTAAGGTGCTTCAAAAAATGGATGCAATGCTGGAAGTGCTCACTCATCTATGCCAAGAAATTTGGAAGATAGCTACCTGGCCATCCAACTGAGAGAGATCCATATTTGTGCCCATTCCAAAGAAAGGTGATCCAAAGGAATGTGGAAATTATCAAACAATATCATTAATATTCCATGCAAGTAAAATTTTGTTGAAGAAAATTCAAAAAGGTTTGCAGTAGTACATCAACAAGAAATTCAAGCTAGATTCAGAAGAAGACGTGGAATGAGTGATATCACTGCTGATGTCAGATGGATCTTGGCTGAAAGCAGAGAAAACAGAAAGATGTTTAAACCCATTGCAGTCGAGTCAATTCCAATACTCAGTGATCCTATAGGACAGAGTAGAACTGCCCATAGGGTTCCTAAGGCTGTAAACTTTATGGAAGCTGACTGCCACATCTTTCACACACAGAGCAGCTGGTGGGTTCCAACCACCAACCTAATGGTTAGCAGCTGAGCACTTAACCACTGCACCACCAGGGCCCCTTAGAAAAATATTTACCGGTGTTTTATTGATTACATAAAAGCATTCCATTGTGTGGGTCATAACAAATTATGGATAACATTGTGAAGAACGAGAATTCCAGAACACTTAATTGTGCTCGTGAGGAACCTGTATATAGACTGAAGCAGTCGTTCGAACAGAACAAGAGGATGCTGCACGGTTTAAATTAAGAAAGGTGTGCAGCTGGGTTGTGTTCTTTCACCATACCTATTCAATCTGTATGCTTAGCAAATAATCTAATAAATTGGACTATGAGAAGAAGAATGGAGCATCAGGATTGGAGGAAGACTCATTAACAACCTGCAATATGTAGATGACACCACCTTGCTTGCAGAAAATGAAGAGGACTTGAAGTACTTACTCATGACGATCAAAGACCACAGCCTTTAGTATCAATTACACCTCAACCTAAAGAAAACAAAAATCCTCAAAACCAGACCAATAAGCAATATCGCAATAAGCGGAGAAAAGACTGACATCGTCAAGGATTTCATTTTACTTGGATCCACAGTCAACGCCCATAGAATCAGCAGTCAAGAAATCAAATGCTGTATTGCGTTGAGCAAATCTGCTGCAAAAGACCTCTTTAAAGTGTTAAAAATCAAAGATGTCACTTTGATGACTAAGATGTGCCTGACCCAAGTTGCTAACGGAAGGCTCAGTGGTTCGAACCCACCAGCTGCTCTGTGGGAGAAAGATGTGGCAGTCTACTTCCACAAAGATTACATCCTTGGAAACCCTATGAGACAGTTCTACTCTGTCCTATAGGGTGGCCATGAGTCAGAATCAACTCCATGGCAATGGGTTTTTGGTTTCACATGCATGCAAAAGCTGGATGATGAATCAGGGAGACTAAAGAAGAATTAAGAATTAAGGTGCACCTGACCCAAGACACGGTGTTTTCAGTCACCTCATATGCATGCAAAAGCTAAACAATGAATAAGGAAGACCAAGAAGAATTGATGCCTTTCAATTATGGTATAATAGTGAAGAATATTGAATATACCATGGACTGCCAAAAGAACAAACAAATCTGTCTTGGAAGAAATACAGCCAGAATGCTCCTCAGAAGCAAAGATGGTGAGATTACTTTGGACATGTTATCAGGTGGGATCAGTCCCTGGAGAAGGACATTATGCTTGGCAAAGTAGAGGGTCAGCGAAAAAGAGGAAGATCCTCAATGAGATGGATTGACACAGTGGTTGCAACACTGGGCTCAAGCGTAACAATGACTGTGAGGATGGTGCAGGACTGGGCAGTGTTTCGTTCTGTGGTACATGGGGTTGCTATGACTCAGAACCCACTTGATGGCACCTAACAACAACAACGACAAAGAATTGATGCATTTGAATTATGGTGTTGGTGATGAATACTGAATATACCACGGACTGCCAGAAGAATGAACAAATCTGTCTTGGAAGAAGTACTCCCAGAATACTCCTTAGAAGGGAGGAATGGTGAGACTTTGTCTCATGTACTTTGGACATGTTATTAGGAAGCACCAATCCCAGAAAACGACATTATGCTTGGTAAAGTAAAGGATCAGCGAAAATGAGGAAGACCTTCAACAAGATGTGTTGACACAGTGACCGCACAATGGGCTCAAACAACAATGATTGTGTGGATGGTGCAGGAGATTGGGCAGTATTTCGTCCTGTTGTACCTAAGGTTGCTGTGAGTCAGAACCAACTTGACGGCACTTAACAGTAACATCTGTATATGTTGTTGTGTGCTGTTGAGTTGATTCCGACTCATAGTGACCCTACAGGACAGAGTAGAACTGCCCCTCCCCTTAGGGTTTCCTAGGCTGAAATGGAAGCAAATCACCAGGTCTTTTCTCCCATGGAGCTGCTGGTGGTTTTGAGCCACCTGCCTTTTGGTTAGCAGTTGAGTGCTCAACCATTGCTCCACCAGGACCCTTATATATGCACATAAATTTGTAAAGTTGATGTGAAAAGCAACTATTTCTGTTTGGAAAGGAGTTTTGAGGGCTTTCAGCAATTCAGAAACAAGATGTCCCAATTATCAGTTTCTCTCTGTGTCTTTTCTTCAGAAGACATTTTTATTGGACAAAGACTTGCCTCTCAGACTATAACCAGGGCCTAAGAAAATTTCTTTTGTCTCCAGAATATAACCTTGTAAGATGTCTCTTTACATATTCCATTTCATCTCATATACTCTACCTGAAGCATCATCAAAGATTTCAATGTTTTTTAATTTGCTAGTACAATTTATATAACAAAACATTTGCCTTTTTAATCATTTTTAAGTGTACACTTCAGTCACATAAATTACATTTACCATGTTGTGCAACCATTACCACTATCCATTCCAGAAACTACTGTCTACATTACTATTTTTTTTTTGATAGATAGATTCTATTGCATCTTAAAAGTATCACCCATAGGTCTTAGGAATCATCTGGCCTCATTTCCATAGCTGGACAACTTTTAGATCTTACTCATCAGCCTGCCGAACTGTTTCTTTTTCAGAGATATAGACACCGTCCAAAATTTTTCCAGTATCCTTATTTTTAACTCTTCTAGCTTGGTGAATTAAAGCAACTGAATCTTATACAAGTTCAGTGTCTTTCCTTCAAGAATTAACTCATCTTTCTGAGCTTGAGAAACCGAACAAGCAACAAACACCTGGCCTCATCTGAACCCTGTGAAAGTATTTTTCACCCAAGAAGTTTCGGATTTCAACAAGACACCCACGCTCCTGAGTACTCTGACAATATAAACTCATTTAATACAGCAACTCTGTGAGGTAGGTACAATTATTATTTCCTTTTTTAAGAAACAAGCCAGTTGCTGTCAAGTCCATTCCAACTCACAGTAACCCCATGTGTGTCAACATAGAACTGTGCTCCATAGGGTTTTCAATGGCTGATTTTTCAGATTGTCAGGCCTTTCTTCTGAGGCATCTCTGGGTGGACCTGAACCTCCAAACTTACAGTTAGCAGCTGAGCACATTAGCCATTTGCATCACCAGGGACTCCACTTTACATTTTATAGATGAGGAAGCTGAGGTACAGAAATCCCAAGTACGGGTGATAAGTGGCAGAGCTGAGAGTTGAACCCAGGCAGTGTGGCTCCAGAGTCCATGCTCTTGACTCCCAAATCATGCTGTGTCTCTTGACATAACAGTGTTTTCTTATTCTTTTGAGACAATTTCTTCTGTTAACAGTAATCGTACTTAATTTTGTTGACGATGAAAGGATTAAGCTGGTGATTCTTAACCTTGGCTCATTAGAATCACCTTGGAGAGCTTGAAGGAAATACCAATGTCTTGGTCCTGTCCCAAAGACTATGATTTAATTGGTCTGGTGGGACCCAAGCTTTGTGTTAAAGAGAGAGAAACAACTACCCAGATGGTTCTGATGTTGCTGGAGCTGTGATCCACTGTACTGGGTTACTGAAGCATCTTGCAATGCCTGTTGATAGAGCTTCTTTATTCTCTCCAACTACCTGGGCCTTGAGTACTTTGAAAATCTGAGAAAATTGGTGTCATTTAACATCTCTAAATCCTCAGTGTTTTAGCCCTTTGAATTTTAAGCCTCTCAACTAGTTGTAATAAGTGTCACTTGGCTTCATCCAGTGCAAACGCCCTCATTTTACAGATTTGCACACAGAGGCCTTTTTACACCACACACGTGCATGAGCGTGCACATGCGTGCACACATACACATCACCTTGCACACACATCATACACTTGTTCAGAGCTGATATTCATTATCTGTCACCCTCCTTGTTGGTGTCCATTCTGTCTCCTAGCACCCAGGCCTTACTGGTTGTGAAGTGTTTTGGATGCCACCCCATCCCTGTTCAGTTTAGATCAAATCACACTATGTGTAGATAGATCCCCAATCTAACACATTAAAAAGTCAGAGACTGTGAATCAGAAGCTAAGCTGGGGTTTCACCACCCTTGTTGAAAGTGTTTTTGGTTACATAATGCTTTCTTCCTCCCTTTTCCATGCCAGAGCATTCAAACAAAACTGGTAAAGGGGAAAGCATGCCATATGGGTTTAGCCCACAGGCCGCCCCAGTCCTTGGAGCCACCAGTAGCTGTAATAAGTTAATTCCAGTGTCCTCCATCTTATCAGCCCCACCCAGTAATACTCAGCCTTAGCTCCCAGGATTTGGGAGATGTCCCAGGTGGGGCATACTCTACTCTCCAGCTCTCTTTAATACAGTCATTGGGGGGCATAAAACTGCGCATGGGCCAGTGTTTTGTCAAGTTTTAGGAGAATCAATCTTTTTGGCTTTCCCAGAAGCCCAGCCTTTCCCGGCACCCAGATAGGAGCCCAGGGGCTGAGCTGGGGCAGACTCGGGTGGCAGGATCTGGGTAGTTTCAGAATCCCTATTTCCCTCCAACACCCAAAGCCTGACATCTTCTTTCAGGGGCTGAGTTCTTTCCCTGTGGCCTCCTTCGCCTCTCATGAAAGTGGCTTCTGAGAAAGTCCCTCACCCCTAGTTTGCCAGATGTGCTGCTCTGACCCCAGAAAGCCTGCCCTGACTCCTTGCTCAGACTGTGGTTCCCTTCAGATTGGCTCTTTGTTCCCAGAGCATGTCTGTGCAGTTCATTCATTTCCATGAGTAGCTCCTGGGTGCACTACGGCTTCGACTTAGTTCTTTCTCTTCCAATTATAGGGTTGCCACTTAGGCAGCTCCCTGGGCTATGTGTGCCAACAAGGATATCCCACTCCCGAGCCTTTCCTTCAATGAGCATTTATCAAACGCCTACAATTGCCATGCACAGGGGTTGGCACAGGCGCAGAAATAAAGATAAAGCAGACTTGCTCCCTGCCCTTGAAAACTCAATGTCTATTGCAAATAACAGAGACACAGACAAAGGTATCACAATACAGCATCATACACACTGCGGCATAGGAAGACTGAGAAGCATAGACAGGGAGGCGGGCACATTTAAACTGGGTTTTGAGAAACAAATAGGTGTTTACAAACCAGAGAAGGGGAGTAAGGCATTCTTCTGATTCTGAACAGAAAGAGCATATTGAAAGTCATGGGAACTGGAAAAGAAGGACCTAGTTGGGGAAAGCAAGTGTCCTGGTGGGGGAGCTGTGTGGGAGTGGTTGGTAGGGGTAGGATAGAGATGGGTGGGGAGGCAGGTGTGCATCTGATCACAAAGGGCATTTATGCAATACTTTGGGTGTAGACACTTTCACTAGGAGTCCCTTGGTGGCACAAAAGTTTAAGCACTAGAAAGGTTGGCAGCTCATCCAGAGGCACCTCAGAAGTAAGGCCTGGCAATCTGCTTCTTGAACATCCTGTGGAGTGCAGTTCTACTCTGCACACCATGAATCAGGATCAATTCAACAGCAACTAATGGCAACAAACAACAATAGACACTCCACTGGGGCAGAGAGAAGTTCACCTTCCTGGCCTCAGCCCTGTCCACAAGTGTAGGAAGGAGGCAGGGGATCTGAGAACAGGGTCTTGAAGATGTCTGCTCAAGCTTCCCTTTGCCAGAAGTATGGCACTGAGGTCAAGAGGGCTTTGGCATTAACGGTAGTCAAAACAGCCTGGTACTAGTACAACAACCGATATACAGACCAATGGAACAGAACTGAGAATCCAGATGTAAATTCATCCACCTTTGAGCAGCTAACTGATATTTGACAAAGTCCCAAAGTCTGTTAATTGGGAGAAAAGACAGTCTCTTTAACAAATGGTGCTGGCATAACTGGATACCCATCTACAAAAAACTGAAACAAGACCCATACCTCACACCATACACAAAAACTAACTCAAAATGGATCAAAGACCTAAATATAAAATCAAAAACAATAAAGATCATGGAAGAAAAAATAAGGACAACACTAGGAGACTTAATACATGGCATAAACAGAGTACAAACCATAAGTAACAATGCACAAGCACCAGAAGAGAGACTAGATAACCGGGAGCTCCTAAAAATCAAACACTTACGCTCATCAAAAGACTTCACCAAAAGAGTAAAAAGACAACCTACAGACTCGGAAACAATTTTTGGCTACAACATATCTGATCAGCATCTAATCTCTAAAATCTAGAAGATACTGCAAAACCTCAACAACAAAAAGCCAAATAACCCAATTAAAAAATGGACAAAGGATATGAACAGACATTTGGCCAAAGAAGACATTCAAGCAGCTAACAGACACATGAAGAAATGGTCACGATCATTAGCCATTAGAGAAATACAAATAAAAACTACAGTGAGATACCATCTCACCCGAACAAGGCTAGCATTAATCCAAAAAACACAAAATAATAAATGCTGGAGAGGTTGTGGAGAGACTGGCACAGTTATACACTGTGGGTGGGAACGTAAAATGGTACAACCACTTTGGAAATCGATTTGGCACTTCCTTAAAAAGCTAGAAATAGAGGTACCATAAGATCCAGCAATCCTGCTCCTTGGAATATATCCTAGAGAAATAAGAGCTGTCACACTAATAGATATATGCACACCCGTGTTCATTGCAGCAGTGTTCACAAGAGCAAAAAGATGGAAACAACCTAGGTGCCCATCAAAGGACAAATGGATAAACAAATTATGGTATATCCACACAATGGAATACTACACAACGATAAAGAACAACGACGAAGCCATGAAACATAACATGGAGGAATCTGGAGGGCATTATGCTGAGTGAATTTAGTCAGTCACAGAAGGACAAATATTGTATAAGATCACCACTATAAGAACTCAAGAAAAGGTTTAAAAAGAGAAGAAAACATTCTTTGATGGTTATGAAGGCAGGGAGGGAAGGTGAGGGTTATTCACTAACTAGATAGTAGACAAGAATTATCTTAGGTGAAGGGAAGGACAGCACACACTACAGGGGAGGTCAGCACAACTAGACTGGACCAAGGCTGAGAGGTTTCCTGAATACAGTCAAACACTTCAAGGACAGAGTAGCAGGGTTAGGGGTCTGGGGACCATGCTTTCAGGGGACATCTAGGTCAATTGGCATAACAAAGCTTATTATGAAAATGTTCTGCATCTTACTTTGGTGAGTGGCATCTGGGGTCTTAAAAGCTAGTGAGTGGCCATCTAAGATGCATCAACTGGTCCTAACCACCTGGAGTAAAGGAGAATGAACAACACCATAGACACAAGAAAAGTATTAGCCCAAGAGACAGAAAGGGCCACATAAACCAGAGATGTCATCAGCCTGAGACCAGAAGAACTAGATGGTGCCCGGCTACCACCAATGACCACCCTGACAGGGAACACAATGGAGAGTCCCTGACAGAGCAGGAGAAAGGTAGGGTGCAGAACTCAAATTCTAGTAAAAAGACCAGAATTAATGGTCTGACTGATACTGGAGGAATCCCAGAAAGCATGGCCCCTGACTCTCTGTCAACCCAGAACTAACACCATTCCCAAGGCCAATTCTTCAGACAAAGATTGGACTGGACTGTGGGACATAAAATGATACCTCCGCTTCCTAGCTCAAGTTGATACATGAAACTAAATGGGCAGCTTCTGTCTGGAGGTGAGATGGGAAGGCAGAGAGGGTAAGGAGCTGGTTGAATGGACATGGGAAATCAAGGGTGGAAAGGAGGAGTGTGCTGTCACAGTATAGGGAAGGCAGTTAGGGTCACATAACAATGTATGTATAAATTTTTGTATGAGAGACTAACTTGAAATGTAAACTTTCACTTAAACTACAACAATAAAGAAAAGAAAAAAAAGATTAAAAAGCAAAACAAAACGGCTTTGGCATTAGCGAGCGTCGGGCTCATATCCTGGCTCTGTGCCCCTGGGCAAGTCACTTAAACTCTCTGAGCCTGAGTTTCTTCCTCCATAAATTGGTCATAAAACCACCTGGCACATCACAAACACTCAACAAAAGGTGGTAGTATTATCACTGTGATTAGCCAGCCCAGGGAACTTTGATTTAAAAAATAAATCAGGAGGTTTTATTCAAACCATCCTGAAGGGTGTCTGACTCCAAGCTAGGATTCAGGGTAAGCTGATAAAGAAAAGATTAATAGTGGAGAGAAAGCATCTATTTAAGTAAGTATCTATTTCCTTTTAAATACTCACTGTAAAAGAAGTGTCGACTTTATTGATTAAGGTCATTTAAGTGTGGCAATTTTAACAGTGGGGGCTATAAATTTTGTAACAAAAGGAGATTTGTAAAAACTGGTTAATCTCAGGTCTCAGTCCCTCACAGAGATGATTCAGATCTTCGGAGGGCACAGGACTGTCCCCTGGGGGTCAAAGGCAGATTTTACTGGACAGTAAACAAGGGACATCGGCAGCCTCAGGGCAGAGCCTGCAGATACCTCCTGCTGGAATGCAGCAAATGTCACTGGCTGGACAAGGCATGGGGCCTGGAATTATTTTATCAGCTCACTCTCAACCTGATAGCATGTAATGAGTGGGAGCATGCTGGGGGTGTATGGATGGAGAAAGTGGAGAGAGAGCAGGAAAGCAAGGCAGAGCAAAACACTGAGTGACAGTCAGAGGCAGAGTGAGTCACCAGACAGAGTGGAACATCGAAGAGGCCCAGAGAGAGATGCAAAGTGACACAGAGAGAGAGACAGACAAAGAGAGGCAGAGAGAAAGATAAAAATCTCGAGCAAAGACAAGGCCTTGAGACAGATCAGAGGAGACCCAGGAAGCAAGAGAGGAAAAGCAGACATAAATCAACTTTTTTTAAAAATACATAATAGATAATAGAATGCAAGTAAAGTGTAATTAAGGCAGCCCGGGTGGCACAAGCAGTTTGCGATCAGCTGCTAACCTAAAGGGTGGGAGTTCAAACCCATCCAGTGGCTCCATGGAAGAAAAGACGTGGTGATCTGCATCTGTAAAGGTTATAGCCTAGAAAGCCCTACTGAGCAGTTCTACTCTGTGACTCATGGGGTCACCATGAGTTGGAGGCTGACGTGAAGACAGCTAACAACAAAGTGTAATTACTGTAAAGGATATTATTGACGCTATTATTAATGACTTTATATTTGTATAGGACCTAGAGTATACAGAGGAGTCCCTGGGTGGTGCAAAGTTAAGCACGTGACTGCTAACTGAAAGGTTGGAAGTTTGCGGCCACCCAGAGGTGCCTTGGAAGAAAGGCCGATGATCTGCATCTGAAAGGTCACAGCCTTGAAAATCCTATGGAGTGCAGTTCTACTCTGCAACACATGGGGTCGCCATGAGTCAAAATTAACTTGACAGCAATTGGTTTGGGTTTGGGGTCTTTTTTTTTTTTAGCATGTACAAAGTCCTATCCCCATTCCCAAATACTGGCTAACAAGAGGTTGACTAATCGTTATTCATCCTATTCCTGCCACTTATAGACGTGGGACCTTGGTGAAAAGTCATTTAGACTCTTTCCACCTCAGTTTTTCCTTTTATAAAATGGGACTGGTCCCATGTGCCTGGCTACCTCTTCTAAGGCATCCTATTTTCCATACCCATGGTTCCATCTCAAGAATGTAATTTAGTCTTTGGACATATTTTGTTCTATCTCCATGGGGATTAAAACAAGTTCTGTTTAATTCACTGGTTGC
Organism: Dugong dugon; assembly: GCA_030035585.1. NCBI lineage: Eukaryota > Metazoa > Chordata > Mammalia > Sirenia > Dugongidae > Dugong > Dugong dugon. Next base: position 78,954,356 of record CM057471.1, read on the forward strand.
ATTTGAAAATCAGAAGCAATTACATAAAGATCTGGATATTGGGCTTCTCTTGAAAAATGGGCATATTGGGCAGTGCTGGGCCCATCTTCACTGAGGCAAGCACACCTGGAGCTGGTTCCAGTGGTGCCCTTTAGTTAGGCTTGCTCCCTTATGTTTGCCACAGCCCCCATCACTCCCTATTGCCTCCCTGATACCAGCTCACTTCATTCATTTATGTTACCTCCCTGGCCCCTGGAATTTTTACATTTACAGCCCTTGTTCTATCTCATCAGCATATTTTATTGAAATTGTCTTTTCACAGGTCTGTTGCCTGCCTGAGGTAGAGAACGTGTCTTGTTCACCCCTGGATTCCCACACAGTCCACATAGTAGGTGCTCAGGAAATGTTTGCTGAGCTTACCATTCCATGACATTACACGAGCATGGCAAGAAAGCAGAGAGCAGACAAGGGGAAGTGGGTGGTGAAGACACCCTTGTGTTTGCCCTGGCATCAACCAGGCATGCAGAGGTGCAACCATAAACACTTATTCCTTTATTTCCTCCCACAGATGCGTCTCTCAGCTATGAGAAAAGAAATCAGATAAAGGGTGATTTGTGTTCCTGCTGGGAGGACCAGTGTTTCGCCTTCCTCTGTTTTACCCAGCAAGTTAGAAGCAAGAATCTGGAGATCTCTGGGCTGAATGGTGCAAAGAAAAGCAGAAGGCCCCAAGGGGAGAAGGGGTGGAGCAACACAGGGCAGTGAGGTGGGGCCAGGCTGTGAGAGGTGAACCTCACCTGGATGACAGAGACTGAAGGTTGTCTTTCCTGCATCTGGTGTGCAGCTTTTGTAAGGAGAGACCTAAGCCAAAAACCCATTGCTGGAGTTGATTCTGATTTATAGCGACACTACAGGACAGAGCAGAACTGCCCCGTAGGGTTTCCAAAGCTACACTCTTTACGGAAGCAGACTGCCACATCCTTCTCCCGTGGAGTGGCTGTGGGTTCAAACAGCTACTTTTCAGTTATCAGCCAAGTGCTTAACCACTGTGCCACCAGGGCTTCTGTAAGAAGAGACAGACCTTTGTAAAGAAGAAGCTTTAAGAGGTAGTGAAGTGTATGGTCCGGAGAGTCTGATGCCTACAGTCAAATCCTGGCTCCACACTCGCTAGACGGAAGGCCTTAAGCAAGTTAATTGACCCCTCTGGGCCTGTTTCCTGGGCTGTAAAATGGAGACAATGGTTATATTCCCTTACAGGGATGTTGTGTAGATTAAATGAGACAATGCAGGTAAAGTACCTGGCACATGTTTGCTTAGGGCATAACAATACCTGGATTCGTTTCCCACAGCTGTCATAAAGAATTACCACAGTCTGAGTGGTTTGAAACAACAGAAATCTATTCTGCTCTGGAAGCTACAAGTCCAAAGCCAAGGTGTCGACCGGGCCGCGCTCCCTCTGAAGGCTCTAGGGACAATCCTTCCTTGCCTCATCCAGCTTCTGGTGGCTTCAGGCGTTCTTTGGCTTGTGGCGGCCTCACCCCAATCTCTGCCTGTTTTCACATGACCTTCTCCTTTGTGTCTTCTCTTTTGTCTCCTAAAAGGACACTTGTCACTGGATTTAGAGCCCACCCAGGTAATTTAGAATGACTCTCTCTCAAGATCCTTAACTTAATTACATATGCAAAGACTTTTTCCAAATAAGGTCACACTCACAGGACATATCATTTTGGGGGCCACCATTCAAACCACAATAATACCACTACAATTCCAAACAGTTATTGAGTGTTTTCTATAATCCGGTGTTACTTGATCCTTTGATGAAGCTGAATGTTGGAGAACTGAGTTCCAGAAGTTTCTACCCTGGGCTTGATCCCGTTTTCCCAAGTGAGGAGACAGTGCCACATCATGTGGGCTTCATGATGAGTGACCTGAAGGAAGTGAGTTGACATGCATGATTTCTAGATTCTTTGGATTCTCTCCTCAATGTCTCCTCACCTCTGCCCCACCACCTTAATCCACGTGCAATATCTTTTTCCTTCTCTGCAAAGTGTCTGTGGTGAGTACTGATATGCCTTTCAGATCCCCCTTCAAGGAAGGGCTTGCCCCAGCTGCTGGGAGTGCTGGCATCAAATAGCCTTCAGCTGTCGGCCCCTTCAGGTCTGAAACACTGCCCAGTCCTGCACCATCCCCATGATGGATGGCAGACTGGAGCATTGTGATCCATAGGGTTTTTACTGGTTGATTTTCAGATGTAGATCACCAGGCCTTTCCTCCTTCTACAATTTTCCAAAGATCTATTTTCTCAACTTCCAAGACAGATTTGTTTATTCTTCTGGCAGTCTATGGTATACAGTGTTCAATATTCTTTGCCAATACCATAATTCAAATGCATCAGTTCTTCTTTGGTCTTCCTTTTTATCAGGAGGGTCCAATCCCTGGAGAAGGACATCATGCTTAGTAAAGTAGAAGGTAAATGAAAAAAGAGGAAGACCCTCAACATGATGGATTGACACAGTGGCTGCAACAACGGGCTCAAACATACCCACTATTGTGAGGATGGCATAGGACTGGGCAATGTTTCATTCTGTTATACATGATATTCCTATGAGTTCTAACCAACTCAATGGCACCTAACAACAACAACAATTTTCTGAACAAGTACAGTATCCTATCTCTCTTGTCATATAGGAGGAAAGGCCTGATGATCTACTTCTGAAAATTAGCCAATGAAAACTTTATGGATTACAATAGTACATATTCTGACTTGTTTGCTTTGGGCATGTCATTAGGAGGGATCAACTGCCGGAGGAGGACATCATGTTTGGTTAAGTAGAGGGCCAGCAAGGGTGAGGAAGACCCTCGGTGAGATAGACTGGCACAATAGCCATGGGGATGGAATCAACATGCCAGTGATCACAAGGATGATGCAGGATCAGGCAATGTTTTGTTCTGTTATATATGGTCACCATGAGTTGGAGTCGACTCTATGGCAACTATCTATCTACCCACCCCATAGAGTCTTTGTAAAGGTTAAATGAGAAAATACATTAAAAAAATTTATAGTAGTAAACACAATAAATACTGTTTATTATTAGCTACTACTTAAGACAAGTAAGTGCTTCAAGTCCTCTTCACTTTCAGCAAGCAAGCTTGTATCACCCTGCATAACGAAGGTTGATGAATCTTCCTCCAATCCTGATGCCACGTTCTTCTTCATATAGTCCAGGTTCTCGGATTATTTGCTCAGCTGACAGATTGAATAGGTATGGTGAAAGTATACAACCTTGATGCACACCTTTACTGACTTTGAACCACACAGTATCTCCTTGGTCTATGGACGGGTTCCTCATGAGCACAATTAAGTGTTCTAGAATTCCTATTTTTTGCAATGTTATCCATAATTTGTTATGATCTACACAGATCTAAACATCTTTCTAGTATTCTCTGCTTTCAGCCAGGATCCATCTGGCATCAGCATTGATATCCCTGGTTCCATATCCTCTTCTAAATCCAGCTTGAATTTCTGGGAGTTCCCTGTTGTTATACTGCTGCAGCCGCTTTTGAATGATCTGCAGCAAAGTTTTACTTCCATGTGATATTAATGATATTGTTCTATAATTTCCACATTGAGTTAGATCACTTTTCTTGGGCATAGGCATAAATACGAATCTCTTCCAGTCGGTTGGCCAGGTAGCTGTCTTCCAAATTTCTTGGCATAGATGAGTTAGCACTTCCAGTGCTGCATCCCTTTGTTGAAACATCCCAATCGGTATTCCTTCAGTTCTTGGAGCCTTGTTTTTTGCCAATGCCTTCAGTGCAGCTTGGACTTCTTCCTTCAGTACCATCAGTTCCTGATCATATGCAATCTCCCGAAATGGTTGAAAGTCGACCAATTCTTTTTGGTATAGTGACTCTGTGTGTTTCTCCCTTCTGCTTTTGATGCCTCCTGTGTCGTTTAATATTTTCCCTGTAGAATCCTTCAGTATTGCAACTCAAGGCTTGAATTTTTTCTTCAGTTCTTTCAGCTTGAGAAATGCAGAGCTTGTTCTTCCCCTTTGGTTTTCTGTCTCCAGATATTTGCATATGTCATTGTAATACTTTACTTTGTCTTCTAGAGCTGCACTTTGAAATCTTCTGTCCAGCTCTTTTACTTCATCATTTCTTCCTTTTGCTATAGCTACTCTACGTTCAAGAGCAATTTCCAAAGTCTGTTCTGACATGCATTTTGGTCTTCTCTTTCTTTCCTGTCTCTTTAACGACCTCTTGCTTTCTTCAAGTATGATGTCTTTGATGTCATTCCACAACTCGTCTGGTCTTCGGTCATTAGTGTTTAACGTGTCAAATCTATTCTTTGTCTCTAAATTCAAGTGGGATATACCCAAGGTCATGCTTTGGCTCTTGTGGACTTGTTCTAATTTTCCTCAGTTTCAACCTGAACTTGCATATGAGCAACTGATGGTCTCTTCTGCCGTCGGCTCCTGGCCTTGTTCTGACTGATAATATTGAGCTTTTCCATCATCTCTTTCCACAGATGTAGTCAGTTCGATTCCTGTGTATTCCATCTGGTGAGGTCCACATGTATAGCCGCTGTTTATGTTGATGAAAAAGGTATTTGCAATGAAGAAGTTATAGGTCTTACAAAATTCTATCATTTGATCTCCAGCATCATTTCTATCACCAAGGCCATATTTTCCAACTACCAATCCTTCTTCTTTGTTTCTGACTTTCGCATTCCAATCACCAGTAATTATCAATGCATCTTGATTGCATGTTCCATCAATTTTGGACTGCAGAAGTTGGTAAAAATCTTCATTTCCTTCATCTTTGGCCTTAGTGGTTGGTGCATAAATGTGAATAATAGTTGTATTAACTGATCTTCCCTGTAGGCGTATAGATATTATCCTATCACTGACAATGGTGTACTTCAGGATAGATCTTGAAATGTTCTTTTTGATGATGAATGCAACACCATTCCTCTTCACGATGTCATTCCGGGCATAGTAGATCATGTGATTGTCCCATTCACAATGGCCAATACCAGTTCATTTCAGCTCACTAATGCCTAGGATATCGATCTTTATGTGTTCCATTTCATTTTTGATGATTTCCAATTTTCCTAGATTCATACATCGTACATTCCACATTCTGATTATTAATGGATGTTTGCAGCTGTTTCTTCTCATTTTGAGTCACGCCACAACAGCAAATGAAGGTCCAGAAAGCTTGACTCCATCCACTTCATTAAAGTCGACTCTACTTTGAGGAGGCAGCTCTTCCCCAGTCGTATTTTGAGTGACTTCCAACCCGAGGGGCTCATCTTCTGGCCCTATTATCAGCCAATGTTCTGCTGCTATTCACAAAGTTTTCACTGACTGATTCTTTTCAGAAGTAGACTGCCGGGTCCTTCTTCCTAGTCTGTGTTAGTTTGGAAACTCAGCTGAAACCTGTCTGATGTGGGTGACCCTGCTGATATTTGAATACTGGTGGTATAGCTTCCAGTATCACAGCAACATGCTAGCCCCCACAGTACAACAAACTGAAAGATGCTTGCTGAAAGTGAAGAGGACTTGAAGCATTTACTAATGAAGATTCAAGACAACAGCCTTCAGTATTGATTACACCTCAACATCAAGAAAACAAAAATCCTCACAACTGGACCAATAAGCAACATGATGATAAACAGAGAAAAGATTGAAGTTGTCAAGGATTTCATTTTACTTGGATCCACAATCAACACCCACAGAAGCAGCAGTCAAGAAATCAAAAGACACATTGCATTGGGCAAATTTGCTGCAAAAGACCTCTTTAGAGTGTTGAAAAACAAAGATGTCACCTTGAGGAATAAGGTGCTCCTGACCCAAGCCATGGTGTTTCCAATTGCCTCATACGCCTGAGAAAGCTGGACAGTGAAAAAGGAAGACTGAAGAAGAACCTTTGAATTGTGGTATTGGCACAGAACATTAAATACACCATGGACTGCCAAAAGAATGAACAAATCTATCTTGGAATAAGTACAACCAGAATGCACCTTAGAAGCAAGAATGGCGAGACTACATCTCACAACTTTGGACGTGTTATCAGGAGGGATCTGTATCTAGAGAAGGACATCATGCTTGGTAAAGTAGAGTGTCAGCAAAAAAGAGGAAGACCCTCGATGAGATGGATTGACACAGTGGCTGCAACAATGGGCTCAAGCATAACAACGATTGTGAGGATGGTGCAGGACCAGGCAGTGTTTCATTCTGTTGTGCATAGGGTCGCTATGAGTCAGAACCAACTCAATGGCACCTAACAAAAACAGCAACTGAAGACAAAGCATATGCATGCACACACACACCAATAACAAGACAAAATTTTGATCATTTGAGTCACTGCTCATAGAATACTCGTCCAACATTATGTTAAAGGTCCCAAGGGGCTTTTTCCTTATTAGAAAGAAGGCTATCAAATTTTCTAATACCAAAGGTAACACCTGAGTGAAGACCTGAAGGACGTAAAGAGTGGGTCATGTGGGTCTCTGGGGATGAGCATCTCTAGAAGAGGGAACAGCCAGTGCAAAGTTCTGAGAAGGCTGCCACAGTATTTGAGGACCAGCCAACATCCATGTGGCTGGAGGGAAGCAAGCAAGGTGAATGATGGCAGAGATATAAGGAAGTGGGGCAGATCTTGTAGGATCTTTGTCATACATTGTGAATACTTTGGGAAGTCATTGTGAAGGCTTCATAATTTGCTGATTGATTTGGGAAGTTGCTGGGAGACTTGAGCCAAAGAGTGACATGGTCCAGTTTATGTATTAAAAGAACGACACTGACTGCTATGTTGAGAATGGAGTGGAGATGAGCAAAGCAGAAGAAGCAAGGAGACAGACCGTGGTTAGAAGGCTACTGCAGGACCCCAGGCTAATAACAATGGTGGCTTGGATCTGGGTGGTCACAGTGGATATGGGCATGGTCAGCACCTGCCATATTTTGAATCTCGAACTGACGTGATTTGGTAATGCCATGAGAGGGAGAGAGGAGTCAAGGAGGACTTCAAGGTTTTTGACTTGAGCAACTGGAGGAGAAGGATTCCTTTAACTGAGATGGAGAAATGCAGGGGAGGGGCAGGTTTGGGAAGGAATAAGAGGCCCTAATCTTGGGACTTGTTAAGTGTGAGGTAGCTCTTAGGCATCCAAATGAAATGTCAAGGTGGCAGTGAGATACAGGAGTTTAGTGGGAGTGAGGAGTCTAAGCTAGAAATGCAAGTTGGGGGTCAACAGCCTATAGATGGTATTTAAAACCATAAGAGGGGATGAAATCACTGAGGGAGTGAACAGAGAAACAGTAGATACAAGGACAGAACTCAGAGGTATCCTAAGTTAAGGGATCAGAGAGATAGCAAGAAAGCAAAAAGGAGGCTGAGAAGGAGCTGCCAGTAAAGGACAGGAAAAACGAGAGAAGTCTGGAAGCCAAGTGAAGGTATGTGAGCAGGGCTTTGATAGTTGAATAGGAGTTTTCTAGGCCAGTGGTCATCAAATTGTGGTCTTCAGACCAGCAACATCACCTGGAAACTTGTCAAGAATGCACAGAATCCCAGACCTCACCCAAGACCTAATGAATAAGAAACTCTTGGAGTGGAGTGGAGCAATCTGTGTTTAAACAAGCCCTCCAGGGAATTCTGAATTACACCCTAGAAGTTTGAGAATCACAGCCCCAGGCATAAAATTGCCTACACAAAATCATAAAGAGGATTAAAGGAAAAAAAAAAAGTTTTCTTTACAGGAAGAGAATATAGTCGAAGACTCATTTAGTGCTCAAACAAACTTGTAGCAAAAGTGTACCTCAGGAGAAAGCCCCTCCCTTACCATCACCATCCCCACTTCCATCTCCCAGTGTAGAACCTTCTACTAATTTAGCATGGCTCTTTGAAGAGGAGGAATGCCCCTGTTTCCCCGGACATTGGGAATGCTGAGCACCAGGCATGCCAGACATTCCACTGGCTAAAAAAAGGGGGGCGGGTGGTATTTCAGGGTTAGCATTAAGGGATCATAAACGCTGAAACTCCTGAGATATAAAGCTTATTCCATCCAACAGTTTCCAAATTTTCTTCTAGGCTCTCCTAGGAGAATTCCATTCTGAGTAGAAGAAGTTAAAATTAGGGCCAGTCCTGCGGGACTGACCAGCCAGATGCGGGAGGCTGTCCCCAGAAATAAGCTGGTTCCCACAGCGGATGGGCGGGGCGGGCGCCTCCAGTCCCAGGCCAGCTGAGGGGCTCCTGGAAGGCCTGCCCCTTCCAAGCAGGTCCAAGGGGTCTGGCCCCAAGCTTTAAAATCCTGAGCGAAGGCGCTGCATCCCGACCTCTCCTCTCTCAGCCAGCGGTGGGTTGACTTTTCAAAAGTGTGCAGTCCTCTCCTCCCTTCCCAGCCCCATTCTCGCCCAGGACCAGCTGCTTGGCGAGCCGGCTTCACTTGGGGCGGCATCGGACTGGGCTGCAGCTGCCGCCGCCGCGGCGCTCTCCATTCAGGAATCTTGAGCTTTCCACGCAGCTCCAGCCGCTTTGTAAAGTGGGGCAGCTCCAAGTGCACGCTTTGCCTGGAACTTCTTCCTCCCCGGTTCCCGGGCGCCCCCGCCTTCCACGCTCCGTTTCTCCAGGAGGAGCCCATCCCAGAGGGCCAGCAGCGCACTCCTTTGAGGTCGTCTTCCCTAAAGCGCGACCATGCTGTTAAGGGGCGTCCTCCTGGTGTGGCAAGGTAAGGTCTGGACTCGGGTGACCACCTCCTCCGGGGGCGCTCTCGAGGCTCGCTCCAGCTCCTCCTGTCCCGGCTGCCGGGCTCGCGATCCTGGGCTGGGCCGTCCCAGCGCCTCCGGGTCCTTCTCCGCAGCCGCTAACCTCCCTCCCCAAGCCAAGCCCGAGGTTGTACAGTGGGAGCGGCCCTGGTAGCGAGCGTATTGCATCCCACTCCCACCCTCTCACGCACTCCTCCTGCACTTTCACCAGATCCCCCGGTGCGCCCGGAGTTGGTGCAAACACTCCCGGATCAAAGCCGAACTGAAACTTGTTTTGTGCCCCGCAGCCCTTCAGCTTGCAGGAGCCCTGGACCTGCCCGCTGGGTCCTGCGCCTTTGAGGAGAACACTTGCGGCTTTGACTCGGTGTTTGCGTTCCTGCCATGGATTTTAAATGAGGAAGGTAAGGGGGCTCAGTGGAGAGGGCCCTAAGTGAACTTTTCTTCCTTGCTGCTTGTCGTTTCCAAATGGGTTATGTTATCTGGCAGTTAAATCCCCTGCGGAGGAAAAGTGTGAGTCACCACCGATCCTCCAAATCCTCCCTCGTGTGCTGCAAGGGATGGCCGGAGGAAGATGGGGGAGGCATCCTTTGTTTACCTGGCCATGTGTAGAAGCTCTGAGAGTTTGCACTTCGCTCCTGTACTCCTTCACGGAAGGGAGAAAGGGGGCACAGCTAATGATTGTCACCCACCAGCTGTGTGCCCCTTTGCAGGCCATCACCCTGTCCGGTCCTCAGTAGACACGTTTGTGAGCTGCCAAGGTTGCATGGCACATGTGCTCTTCCAGCTCTGCAGAAGTGGTTTCATAATCCTGTGCTGGGACCCCAGGGCTAAGACCTCACATGCACGGTCGCCTGCCAGTGTTTTTGCTGCATGATTTCATCCTCACGCTCCTGTTGGATTATTTATAATGCAGCACTTGACAAAAGAAGAAAGCAAGTTCTTGACCTTGTGCCTGAGTCACTTTGCTGGTGGGTGGCCGGTCATTGTCTCACTATTCCAAACTGTTTGGGTTCTGGGGACAAAGTTTAAATGTGGGGTCTTCAGAAGTGTCTTTCACCTTCATGTATATAGTAAAAGATCAGTCCTCCAGTGCCCAACAGCAGGCAGGAGTATCCTGTCTCTTTCCCTTTCTCTCTTCCTTGTGCCATCACTGTTTAGAATCCTGTTGCCCCAGGCCATTCAGACTAGAAAATAGCCTCCTTTTAAAAACACTTCACCATAAGCAACACCAGCTAACCCCCTTCCCCACTTAATTGTCACCAGGCCCCCAACTCATCAAACCTGGGTCCCTGGAGAAGGGTGGAGCCCCAGAACCCCTGGTGAGGATGTATGAACTGTCCCAACAGCCTCTTCTGCTGGGGCTTCTGTTTGAGGCTCACGTGCATTTGCTAATCTGACCCACAAAGGGAGATGACGTTAGCCCCATTTTATGGCAAGAAATCTCAGTCTCAGAATATTCCAATGACTGGTTCATGTGACGGTGTCACCCAGTGGTCAGCTCTGCGCAGTCTGATCAAGAGAAGAAAAAGGGGGAAACCAGCTTGGTAGTAATCTTTATCTCCAATAATCGCCAACTGTTGACTACTAAAGTTTGTTCACTGATGGCCAGGAAAAAGCACTCCTGATCTTGTATCAGAGAAAATCTGACCTTTCTGATGGCCCCAGGAAAATCTCTTTAATCTCACCACCCCACCCTTTGGCCTGTCAGGGCTTGTATGAAACATTTTGAGACATGGTTATACAATGCACCATGTGACTGGCTTTTGAGAGCATTATTCTCTAGCACCTAAAAACAAAACCCACTGTCTTCTAGTCGATTCTGACTCACAGTGACCCACAGGTTTCCCAAGGCTGTAACTCTCTATGGAAGTGGACTGCCACATCTTTCTCCTGCAGAGCTACTGGTGGTTTCGAACTGCTGACCTTTCAGTTAGCAGTCAATGGCTTTAACCACTGCACCACCAGGGCTCCAATATTCTCTAGCATAGTGTTCTCCAACTTCAGATGCATCAGAATCTGGTGGACTTGTGAAAACACAGATTGCTGGGCCTTACCTCTGGAGTTTCTGATTCAGTGGGTCTGGAGTGGGGCCTGAGAATCTGCATTGTTAACAAGCTCCCAAGGGATGCTGATGCTGGTGCTGCTGGCCCAAGGACCATACTTTGAGAACCTCTGACCTAGTATTCCACCTTGTCCTCCACACTGTGTGTTATGTATGCACGTGTACACACACACACACACATACACACACACAACCTTTGCTGTTGGCTGTAAGCAGGACTGAGATGAGGTGAAGGAGCCTAAGGAAAGTGAATGCCTCCTTAAATTTTGTGCCCTGAGCACCTTGCTAGTCTCACATGGCCCTGAGAAAAGAAAATCAGTATTACCCCTTAAACCAGGAATCTTGGCCCCTGAGCACCCACCACCACTCTGTGGTCCTCTCGCAGTCCACCTGTGGGTAGGTGCGCGTGCCACAGCCCACTCAGGCCCGCAGGAAGTGTTCTCTGCTGAGCTGGCACCTCTGCACCAGAGCGGCAGTTAAACAGGTGCTCTCAGGGAAACAGGAAGATGCTTATAGGAATAGGTGGTCACAGTTTACCAGTACAATGACGGCACTGTTCTTTTCCTTTCTGCTCTCATTTGGACCTCTAACAGCCACTGCTTTGTGGCTCAGGGCTGGGGCCACTGACTTGGCTGTGAGGAGGTAATTCATTCTCCTGGCAGCACTCCAGGTCGGTGCTGCAAGATAGTCTTCAGTCTTCAGGTCTAGGGTTTCAAAGGGCAGAACTTGGATATAACAGTCCACTCTGGAAGGGCAGTGAGGTAGGTGTGTGCCAGCTGCTGCGGTGGACTGCTAAGAAGCCATCACTAAACATTTCCATTACAAACCAGTTCTAGGTTGGTAGATTATAGATAATAAAATTATCCTAGGCTGAAATTTGGCAAACTGTCCACAAACCTGTCTGCAAATGCATTTCATCTTGCTTCAGAAACACTTTGAAACTCATTCTGTCCACCTCTTTGAGTTGGATCCACCATAGAAAGTTGTGGGTTTCAGATACTTTTGCCTGCAAGTACTGGAAAACAAAATGGCACTTTCTATGTGTCCTTGGTCAGTAGGTTAACTTCCAATGGCGAGAACAATGCTGATGTACAGTGAAGGAATTTAAGAAGGGAAATGAAGCTGCAGATTAGAATTTCATGACAGGAGATCAAATCTGGAAGTAGTTGCAAAAATCCCCTTATCTCAAAATATCTCCCCAGCTGCCCAAAATTGCATTTGAGGTCCATCCCTTTGGTTTATTTAGAGTATTAGGTCTCCAAGCATCTCAGATTACAATTCCAATGTCCCTAGTTCATGGCTATTAAGTGCCTTTTGAAACCTGCTTTATCTCCACTAGGCACAGAATAAGTACATTTTGACTGGGCAGTGGGTTGGCTCGGGTTGTGGACCACAGTGGAGGGTACCCCCAGGGAAAGGTTGTTTGGACCAGTAACAGGGTGCCGCACCCCAGCTTTGCCGACTTTCTAGTTGTGCCTATGGTTATTCTGTTTCCCTGAATTCCCTCTATGCTTTTTTTTTTTTAAATAATAATTTATTGTGTTTTCTGTGGAAGTTTACATAGCAAATTAGGTTCCCATTTAACAATTACTATACATTATTTTTGACATTGTTACATTTTTTCCTCTATGCTTTTTGCATTATTATTTTCCCTAATTTGTCAAGGGAAGTGAGATTATGTCAGACTCAGATTTGAACTCACTTCTAAATTTTAGGTTTGAATTAAATCCAGAAAAGAAGGGGCCTACTTTATCCTATACAAAATCTTCTTTATTCATTCATTTAACCCATTTTTAAAAAAAAAAAAAAAAACCTCGATGTCACTGAATTGTACATGTAGAAATTTTTGAAATGGTGTGTCTTTGGCTATGTATATTTTCACCAAAAAAAAAAAAAAAAGGTCCTCCAAGGTCAAGGTCAAGAAGGGAGAGTGTTGACATGTTGTGGGGTTGTTAACCAATGTCATAAAACAATATGTGTACTGACTATTTAACGAGAAACTATTTGTTCTGTAAACCTTCACCTAAAACACAATAAAAATTTTTCTTTTTTTAAAAAAAAAAAAAAAAACCTTCTTTATTCATTCACAGTTCAAAGAATATTGGAACTCCTTTGAACAGTGGTCCTCAACTGAAATCCATTGTTCCATTGGATGTTGTTTGGTCCCATTCCTACCAGGGGTGTGAGCAGAAGTCCTTCAGCTGAGAATTCTTGGAGACCATACAGCTGGCCTAGCACTGGGACAGGTCACAATTCACGTTAGTCATCTGAGTAGATTTTGGCTTCACTCTAATTGTTAGACATTGTGTTTTAGCACCTTTAACCTAATTCTCTGAGGAAGTGATTCGGAGCTCTCAGGGAGGGAGGAGGCTACAACAGAACAAAATCCAGGCACCGCTCCTTAATTAGAAGTTGGCACTAAGCACCTGGGAGAGGAAGGTACCTGGGGAAATATGTCAAGTGAAGAAGAGGTGAAAAAGGACATTCAAAGTGCTTGTTGCAGGGAAAGGTGCTTTCTGCAACAGTCGGGGTCAGGGTTTGAGACATTGCCTAGTACCGGAAGAGCTTGAATGGCTTATATACCTCAGAGCCAGAGATAGTATCTGAGGCCCAGGGAAGGCAGGCTACAGGGTTTGGCATGGCCAAGGAGTGGGAGGTATGTGGCAGAAGGTACCAACTTCACATTTAAGTACATGCATGTATCTCTTTCTGACACCCTCTTTCTTCATCCAGACTTGTTCCTTCTCTTTGAAGGACACTCTCAGTTACTGGGCCTCGTGGAGTTTCGGTTCTGCATTTAGTCATGTGCCCATTATTATTAACAGTGATAAATCCCACCTAATAGTTCATGAGGCCCAGCTGGAGCTAGCAGTCTGGCCAGGTCCTGGGGCCTCTTGGATCTTTGTTACCTCTGCTTATTTGTGTCTTGGAGCTCTCTATGCAGAAATGCAACTCCCAAGTGTGGAGAGGCTGGAACTCAACACAAGCCTTAGGTGTCTCCGAGAGACCACTGACTCTAAGCATTTGGTGGAGTTATTCCTGCAGGATCATGTAACATTCCTGGTGCTGCTCTGGCTACTACTGCTGTCTGGCTCAGCATGGCTGTTATGGGGTGTGCCTCAGGTCGGCCTTGGTTCTGCCCTCGCTCTGTCTGGGAGCGATCCTAGAGCTATGCCTTGGAGGTCATACAGTGCAACCTCCCCCATTTTATGGATTTGCGTACTGAGGCCCAGATAGGTTACCAGTCATGGTTACAGAGCAAGTCAGTGGCTGCTCTGGGGCAGGGCTTCATCTCCTCCGCTATCCACTTGGTTCCAGCATTGCTGCCTCATTGGTATACTGAATTTTACGCAAATAACTCACATGTTCTATGTTTGTTTTGCCAATCGCACCCTCCCCCTGCGAAGTATTTTAGTAAGGGCGCTATGCCAAATTTTTTTTTACATGTTGCTGTTTCTGTTTCCACTGGGTTCTGGACCCTGGAGCTTTCATGTGTTAGTCAGACTTAATAATCTGTTGGAAACTTTTCAACAGAGACATGTGGAAGGACGTGGGCTCCAAAGGCGCACTGCTGTTGACCTACCGAATCCACAAAATGCTGCATTTTATGCCACACTGAGGAGTATTAATCCACTCTTTCAGATGTGTAGGGGTCCTGCCTGCCTGCAATCTTCAACATATAGAAAAGGGCCTGGCACACAGTAGGTGCTCAATAAATACTTGTTGAATGAACGAATCCAGTATTGGATTATGAAAACGTTCTTATGCATTTTCCTGTGTCCTCCTGGTTCATTCTGCACCCTTCAAAGGTAGCTCTTCTTATGTGTGAAACAGGTTAAACCTAGTGGTTAAGATGGACTCTGGAGCTGGGCGGCTTGGACTAGAATCCAGGCTGTGCCCTTTCAAGCTGTGTGGCCTTGGGCAAGTTATTTAACCTGTGTCTTAATTTCTTCTTCTGTAAAATGGAGATAATAAAAGTACTTATCTCTTACGACTGTTGTGAGGATTAAATACATTAACACATTTAACACATAGTGAACACTTTATACATATAAACTGCTATTACTAGTTTTACTCTTACTATTACTCGGACCTGTATTTTATCAAACTTTATTTCTTGTCATTCAGAAAGCTTCCCAACACAGCTTCTGGGCTCTAAGATGAGTGTAATTTCCTTTTTATTGTAGTTTTGCCATTTGCTCTTTATTCCAACCAGAAGAAGGGCCTTCTTTTTCTTATCATCTGGTTCTGTTTTAAGCATCTGTGAGTCTCTAGGGGTGTCTAACTTGTGTTTGGCTGAATGGGGTGGGGATGTAAAGTAATAAGACTGCATTTCACACTTGGCTTATATTCTCTCCCAATGGCTTAGACTTCTTCCTCTATAATTTTTTGGTTTTTATCAGGAATGCTTTGCTCCTTTCTCTATCACTGTCTAAGCCCAGCTTTCTGTCCCACAGAGCCAGTGCCTCAGCATCATCTAAGCTCCAGCATTGCTGAGGCTGGTGCCTGCTATGAGAGCCCTCCCCCTACCAAAAAAACCCCAGTTGCCATCAGGTCAACTACAATTCATGGCAAGCCCATGTACATCAGAGTAGAACTGTGATCCATAGGGTTTACGATGGCTGAATTTTCAGAAGGAGATTGCCAGGCCTTTCTTCTGAGGTGCTTCTGCATGGACTAGAACCGCCAAGCTTTTGGTTAGCAGCCTAGCAATGTTAACCATTTGTACCACCCAGGGACTCCTATGACACCCCTACCCAGACTAATCTCTCATCCCTGAAGCTCTTGGCCTCCCTGTCAATCAGCCTGGGTTCCTGAGTTCTCTTGCCTGGCCTCCCTCCACTTGGGACTTAACTGGCCTGGACCGGTCATATCTGTCTGCTCTTCCTTGCCTTAACTGACCTCTCTGGATGTAGGCACTGTCTGACCAACACTCTTCCTCTCAAGGCCAACACCCAGTCTGGGTTCTTCTCCACTCAAATTGGAGTTGCTACCCAGCTCTTGCCATGATCCCCACCAAGGCACTTGGGGATTTTTAGGATGTTTCCCTTCTCATAATTGCAGAAGTCAGCCATGGTCACATTATGTTAGGAGGAAAAAAATTTCTTGCCATAGGCTTTACGCTTTCATTGCTATCTTCAAATCTCTTAGCCTACAGTTACCATGTTTTGTGACTTGCATCCTGGCATATAGTTTTCACAAGTAGTCCTGGTTCTTTAAATAGCAGAACCTCTTCGGTAGGTCACTCCAGCAGCCTACTTCTACCACTTCTTAAAGAGTATTTGGTTTTTCAGAATTCCTGTGAAACCCATTTATGTTATTAAGAGTGATGGGCATCTCAATAAACAAAGTGCCTTGGGCATCCCGGCTGGTTGACCCTGATTTTCACATCTGCCAACGATTCCCCACTCTCCTTCCATTTTTCTTAGGCATGTCCGTAATCAGCTCCATCAAATAAATGCATTCATGCATTCAGGTCTGGGTCCTAAAAGTGTTTAAATTACATGTAATGTATATGTGTGTGTGTGTGTGTATATATGTGTGTGTGTGTGTGTCAGGGGGAAGGTCGTACTTAACATAGAAGAGTAGATTTCCACTGATGGTAGATTTCTAGGTATAAATGAGGAAGGCATTTAGGAGCAAGAACCTTTCACAGTATGTCAGAAATTTCTATCCTGCAAATGACACTTTGTTTCACCTCTGGCTGTCAACCCTGGCTAGACATTGCCTGAAAAGGTCTTAAAACACACCATGCTCAGGCCCTACCCTCAGAGATTCTGATTTGGCCAGGAACTGGACCAGATTTCGTATTATTAACATACACACACACTGCCCAGTTGATTCTAATATGCAGCCAGGGTTGAGGATGTGCACTAGCTGACAGCCACGCCCCTATGCCCACCAGACATCAGAAAGAAGAAATGCCCTCTTGTAAGAATCCTTTCATGATCACCAGCTGCCCACAGGATAAAGTGAAAACTGCCTAGCTTGGCATTCAAGTCCCTTCCTGATTTGTCCCAAATTATCTTTCTAATCTTTCTAATCCCTAATGTGCTGTTCTCTCAACCTGCCCTTTCCTTCTTGTCTCCCTACTCTATTTGCGCTATTCTCTACATCTGTATTGCCCTGCTCTTTTTATTTCCCTGTCCCATCTTAAACTCTTTAAATCCTATCCATACTTTAAAGCCCAGCTCTTTCTTGAAGCACTCCCTGATTCTCCCAGGTGAAATGAACCTCTCCCTTCCCTCAACTCCCATGGTTCTCATCACTTCCTACCTTGTAAGTCTTGTTAGCGGCTCCTTATTGGTGTCTCCACCCCTCCACCTCATCAGGATGTTACATCTTTGAGAACAGGAATCACATCCTCCCCATAACCCTGTACAAACAGTACATAATCGCAACAAATACTTTTGAATTTAATCAATCTCTAAATCTCTTTTTGAGACTAATAGAAAAAGAAAACCCTTGACACTTTGGGTTGGGTTGAATAACCTGTCTTAGTTATCTAGCGTTGCTATAAAAGAAACACCACAAGTGGATGGCTTTAACAAAGAGAAACTTATTCTCTCACAGTTCAGTAGGCTACAAGTCCAAATTCAGAGTGTCATCTCCAGGGGAAGGCTTTCTTTCTCCATTGGCTCTGGAGGAATGCCCTCATCATCATCAGTCTTCCTCAGGACTAGGAGCTTCTCTGCGCAGGAACCTCAGGTCCAAAGGGCACGCTCTGCTCCCAGCACTGCTCTGTTGGTGGTGTGAGGTTCCCACGTGTCTCTGTTCGCTTCTTTCTTTTATATCTCAAAAGAGATTGGCTTAAGACACTACCTAATCTTGTAGACCTCATCAGTATAACTGCCACTAATCCATCTTATTAGATCATAGTGATAGAGTTTACAACACATAAGGAAATCACATCAGATTACAAAATGGTATGCAATCATACAGTACTGGGAATCATGACCCAGCCAAGTTGACAGATATTTTTGGGGGACACAGTTCAATCCATGACATAACCCTTTCTACCACAGTACTCCAAAGGCTTTGGAGGCTTATGTCGTCATTTCTAAATGCAACAGTGAAGCAGTAGCTCACCTTGCCTCACCAATACTAGCCTATTTCATCCCTGACACGTGCATGGGTGAATAGACCCTGGATTACTTACCCATCAGGGCTGCCTGAGTCCCTTGATCCTCTGTAGTCATGATCATAAAGCAACCTTGAGAGTGACACTATTTGATCTGAAAAGTATTTTTGGCAAAAGATGATCAGACTTTGAACTAGTTATTGAGAGCTGGTGTTTCTAAGGAACTCAGGTGTGAGACATCAGTGGTACTACTCACCGTGATGGGTAAAAAGCAGGTAAGGCTGCGTTTGCTCCAGGAAGAAGCTCTTTCATACTACTGTGATTTAATACAAAGGCAAAGGACCGGGTTTGCGATTCAGTGAGATCTGCCAGAATATTTTCTTTCTCTATTTTGTAGGAAATTTATTTTGTGTTTTGTGACATTCTGAGACTAAGAATAAGATAATAATATATACCAAGTGGAATCATACCATAACTTCATGGCATCATGAGTAAATAGACATTTTACAGAAAATGCTGCTAAAGAATATTTATTCATCCAATCAGCAAGCATTTGAGTGCCTACTATCCATCAGGCCCTATATTAGAAGTTGGATAATGTAGACCAGTTAGCCATGGTCCCTGCCCTTGGTGGCAGCCACAGACCAATAGGAGAAGACACAAATCCCTAATTATGGTGGAGAGTAAAAGGAGTTGTGAATTAATCAAGGCTCTTCATTGCAAGCAGCATAAACTGACTCTGTTGAAATTAAGCAGAAAAGGAGCTTATAAGAAAAATATAGAGAACTGCATTTGGGCAAGAACAAAGGAATTCAAGGCATAGGCAAGATCCTTGTGGAGGAACCATTTGTGTGGATGCCTCTAGTGACTTTCCCATTCGACATTTGTTATTGCACTGCTGTATTCTGCCTGATGGTACCCTGTAGATAATGAGTAGTGCTGGGGTCTGCTGTTCATAGTCTGGTACCTGTGGGGAGGGTCAGTTTGAGGGAGATAAGTTTGGTAGTAGGAAAGCTGTTTGGGGAGTGGATCCAGTGGTCCGGGTAAGACATGATGAGGGTCTGAATTAGGACAGGCATAATAGGAGTAAAGGAGTCAGTAAATAAAACCCCATAAAGGGGATTGATCTGGTAGAACTTCATGATTGATTGGGTGGGAGCGAGCCAGAGGGAGACTGGCATCCAGATTTCTAGTATGGGCAGCTGTGGGGTTGGTGGTGCTAACAGTTGAGAGAATTTTAAAGAGGAACATCAAGTTTAGGGCAGAAGAAGATGTATTTAATTCTGAGCTGCCTGTGAAACATCCAGGCGGAGGTGTTCAGCAGGCCTCTGATGTAAGAATCTGAAAGTCAGCTGCAGCCTGGGCAGGACTATATCTGTAAGAACCTTCAGCATCAAGATGGTAAGCAGAAAAGAGATCATGCAAGAAGAGCATATAAAGTGATAAAGCAGGAGGTGGAAGATGGAGCCTTAACTCACATTTAAGGATTGGGCATAGAAAGGGAGTAGGGGCATGAAAGAAACAGAAGTAAATAGACATGTATGAGGAAAATTAGGAAAGTGTAGGGTCACAGAAGCCAAAGGAGTAAGGAGTACGATGCAGCAGAGGGGGCAGGTACAGTATGACTTGTCCATTGGAATTGACAACTAGGAGGTCATTGTTGCTTGTACTTTCAGGGCACGGTGAGGACAGAACAAGACAACAAGAGGACAGTTCCTAAAGATTTCTCAGCAAAGAAATCTAGATGTGAAAAGAGAGCGGTTCAATCATACCTACATAGAAACTTGAGATGAAAGTTTTTTTCTTTGTTTCTAGGAAGGGGTAACATGAGTTTGCTTAGGGGGTGAGGGGAAGGAACCATAAAGAAAGAAGATTCAGGAAACTGGGGGCTTCCTTACAAGCTCAAAATGTCAGATAATTCAGAAGCCTAAAGAACATTAGAAATGCTTTGACCCATTTAACCCAAGAGCCCTGTACTGAGTGGCTGAAGGACACTTGAGTATCAACTTCAAAGAGTGAAGTTTTGTTGTACTGTAAATGTAGTGGATGTAGGAGGTTGGGCTGAATCTGCAGTAATTATGATGTGTCCTAGAACCTGCTCATTTAAAAACAAAACTAAATCCTTTATAAGCTACAGCAGAGTGTTTCACCCATAAGAGAACTTTAACGGCATAGCATATTCTATTTCTGCTAAAGGAGCAGTTCCCAATAAGAAGTATAAAGTGAAACCTAACGAAATCATCACACAATAGCTTCCTACACAGTCAGGGTCTGTGATCTATAGGGAACATTTAACAGTATCTAAAACCACATTTATTATTATTATCTTTAATCTTCACAACGGTCCTGGGGGTGGTTATTGTCAGCATTTTAGGGATGAGGAAGCCTGAGACACAGAGACAGTAAGATAATATGCCCCGGGCAACACAGTGAGAGAGTAGGAGAGTCTGGATATCAACTCAAGCCTACCTGGCTCCAAAGGCTGTGAGCTTCACTTGGTCCTAGGCTACCTCCCACCAGAGTGAGTAGAATGATACCTTTGTCCTTACAGAGGTCAACACAAAGGCAGACAGACCTGTGAGGCTTATGCTTTTCTAGGGATAGTAGGAGGCATTGGTGGTTCCGTGGTAGAATTCTCCCCTTCCATGTGAGAGACACGGGTTTGATTCTAGCCAATAGACCTCATGTGTGGCCACCACCCATCTATCAGTGGAGGCTTGCACGTTGCTCTGATGCTGAACAGGTTTCAGCAGAGCTTCCAGACTAAGATGGACAAGGAAGAAAGGCCTGATGATCTCCTTCTGAAAATTAGCCAGTGAAAACCCTACAGATCACAACAGTCCAACTGGCAACCGATCATGGGGGTGGCACAGGACTGGGCAGCATTTTGTTCGGTTGTGCATGGGGTCCCCATGAGTTGGGCAGCTAACAACAACAGGGATAGTGGGCTGAAGGAAAACTCCTGCAAAATGTTGCTGAGGACCCTACATTCCAACTTCTTCCCATGAATTTTCTAGGTCCCAGCTCCAACTAGTGTGCCCGCCATGCTGTGGCACT
The DNA here is from genome assembly GCA_030035585.1 of Dugong dugon. NCBI lineage: Eukaryota > Metazoa > Chordata > Mammalia > Sirenia > Dugongidae > Dugong > Dugong dugon. The sequence goes on from CM057471.1 coordinate 78,975,297, forward strand.
CTCAAACAGTGATAGGGAAATATAATTTTACTTATTTTTTCCATAGTAGGTTAAAGTGTACTCTTGGAGCCATTTGAAGGATGGAATTATTCTCTTCTCGGTGCTCAGCATAGTCTTGGAAGAGAACTTCAGGGAAAACTTACAGCTTGCCCTGAAATAGTTTGGCAGTCTTAGGGAATACTCCTAAACTTCAAATGCATCTATTCCTACTGTGAAAAAATTAAAAGAGTACACAGATTAGTGTGTTTCTGCTCTACTAGGCAAGCATTTTAGTACTTATTAATTCTATTGCTCTTAACAGAATGACAATATTGCTATATAGCAATGTGAGATATAACTTAGCTAGATGCTTACAGAAATTTCCATTCCTTATTTGAAAAACTTTTGCCTCACTGCCAAGGAGAGCTAAAGTGTTATTTGGGGACATGCTTATAATGAAGATGGCTTTAATATGTTTTAACTTCACTGAACATTTGTCTCCTTTGCTTACCAATATTTTACAACTAAGACCATCTAGTCTGAAACTATAATTTAAGATGTAGTCTTTTTTAAGCAGTTTCTTCTATTTTTGTGACTGTATAAAAATGGATAATGTGGTAGACTGAGAATTTTCTTTTCAAGTGTGTTTTGACCTTGCACCAGCCAATTTTAAAGTATAAGCTACAGTCTCTGGTTTTCTATTACGAATCCTGAAAATTCAGAATAAGCATCTGAAATCACACCATTCTCTCTGAAAACTTTTTCCTTTTTTTACAGTTCTAATGAGGAAATTGTGAGTTAGACCTTAGTATCTTTTTTTTTTTAAAGAATCAGCACTGAAGAGCTGTGCCCTTCTGAACTCATGTTTGATACATAGGAAAAAACCAGAAAAAACTAACACATGCTAGGTGTCTTCTAGCTTAGTTTTGAGAGGGCTCCAGAAAAGTCTGAGCCCTATATTTTTTCATTATTAGCCCTGCAGATTGTTGTCTTTGTTGTCATCACAGAATACTTACAGACTGCCCAAAACATGGTTCTATACTGGGTATTGTATAATACGTGGGAAGTGATGTTGGAGATACATTGAAAGATGTGTAGTAGTGGCATAAGGCAAGCTTCATGTTTAACATTGGGCTTGTAGACTGGGATTTATTTACTTTACAGACACATAATACTTTAAAGAGTCTTGAATTCAAAAGGAAATTTAGTTAGCTGCAGAGCATAGATACCGGATTTTTAGACCTTCCATTTAAAGAATATATTGGTAATTATCAACTAAGTCTTAATTTCTGCCATGCTTAAGTTTGATCCAGGTGGCCTCTTGCCTGTCAAGTATGCTATTAAGCTCCCTTTGAGAGAGGACAAGGGTGGCCTAATTGTATAATAGTTGAAAGTGGATAACTAAACTGCTATGGAAATTCCTCTGTCCCTCAAGCCTCTTGCCTCTCCACAAATTCAGCCACTTAACCATGAAAACTGCTGGAAGATGGAAAGGGTGCAAAATGGTTTATATTTTTAATTAACCCCTTTCATTTGTCATTCTGGTTATCAGAGAATCATTCATCATTTTGTTAACGTGTTCTTGTTATCAAATAAGCTTGGACACATTTATGAGCAATCTGCTATTGAGCATAATATTGGCCTAGTAGTCTAAGACTTCATAGAAAATTAATGGGTCTTGGAAAAGTAGATAATATTCACCATCATTCTATCCAAATGTGTAGAGAATCACAGTCATTCAGAAAAGGTGCTGGGTGCTGGGTTTGAAACTTTGAACTTTTCCTTGGAAACATTTGACAAAGGAAAAATCTGAAGAGTGAACTGCAGGGATTTAAGTTTCAATCTCCTTTCAGTCTTGCTCACCAACCACCAGGTGCCTTGCCGAATGATTTGCCATAAAGATACCCTCAGCTGGGAACTGAGGATGATGCCCAGCATATTTTATTTAACTGTGTTGAGAATGGACACACCAATGATTATTTTAAAATTTTTAATCCTTAGATCTCATTTCACAGTTACTAAAAAAAAGTCCAAGACCAAAGTAGTGTTTACAGGCATGCACTGAACTGGGTGAAGGTGTTGACACTGAACCAGAAGAATGAATAGTAACAATCATTGTATTTAACTTTTATTGGGCAATTATTGTATGCCAGGCACTTTACTAAGTGCTTTACATCATCATCTCATTTACTTCTTCCAGTGACCCAAAGAGAAAGCTACTCTTTACAGATGCAGAAACGGGGGTTTAGAGAGTTTAAACATTCCCAAAATCATGAAGCAATTAATTCATGGAGGCTGGATTTTAACCAGGGTTTGTCTCCAAAGAACATAACCACTCTGCTGTTTTACCCCCCTGTTCCAGCTATCCCTTTGCATGAGATCTCAAAGAATTTTTGTGATGGACTACTGATAGTAGTAATAATAAAACCAAACCCATCGCTGTCGAGTTGATTCCGACTCATGGTGTGTCGGAGTAGAACTGTGCTCCATAAAGTTTTCAGGGGCTGTGATCTTTCAGGAGCAGAGCACTAGGCCTTTCTTCTGTGACACCACTAGGTGGATTTGAACCACCAACCTTTCGGTTAGTAGCCGAGAGCAAACCATTTCCCAGGGAGCTGAATAATTGAGTGACTTCTCTGGTCTATGTACTGTTCTAAGCATTTTATGTTATCAACTAATTTAATCATCCCAACAGGCCAGTGAGTTAGGTACTATTTTCATTCCCATTTTACGGTTAAGGAAGGTGAAGCATACAGAGGTATTATAACTTGAAGGTCAAAGAGCCATGTTTTGCAACAGGTTTTCTCTCTCCAGAATCTGTATTCTGTGGAAGATATAGCTATACCCTTTGGTTTTTTTGGGAAAACTTTGTAATATTCTTTTTTTTCCTACCACAATTTGAGGCAAGGGACTTTTCTATTTCCGTTCTGATGTGAGGAACTAAGGGAACCATGTTAGGTTATTACTTCTAGATTCCCTCATACACGGAGGCCCTACCATCAAAGAAGTTCTAATTTCAAGAAATTTTAAATTGATCTTTTCCTTTAAAAATGGCCCAGGGCCTTGGGACAACAGAAGAATTCTCTACTTTGTTCCAAGTTATGAATGAGATTAACTTGGGAACTCCTGTGACAGTCTCATGCTCAAAGGATCCTCATGACTGCCTTGCATTCTCTGGACAAATTCCAGTATAACTTGTGTGCCTTGATAATCTTGATGGTCTTGTTTTGAAAATGAGTCAAGCTTCCTCATGCACAAAATAGGAAGAATGTAATATTTGCCTGCTTGGGTTATGGAAAAAAAAAAATTAGGAACTCAGACTGGTAGGGATGTAAGCAGAAGACACCACACAAGCTGAAGGACAACAATCGTCCTTTGTCCTTTAGATAAAAGTGGAAGATGAAGTCAGTATTTCCTTCTGTCTTCTCATTCTATAATGGACAATGTCTTTTGGCCCATGGGATATGAACATGCATCATCTCAATTAATTCTTACAATGACTCAGTGAGGAAGGTACTTTTTTACAGATGAAGAAACCGGGCTTTAGAGAGTTTGTTTTCACATTTCCAAAGCTCATTTCCATGAGATACGAACATGTGTTTTAAGAAACCGTAGAATAATAAGGGCCTATGGTCTATCATGGGGCCCTGGTGGCACCGTGGTTAAGAGCTCAGCTGCTAACCAAAAGGTCAGCAGTTTGAATCTACCAGCTGCTCCTTGAAAACCCTATGGGGCAGTTCTACCCTGTCCTACAGGGTCGCTATGAGTCAGAATCAACTGGACGGCAATGGGTGTGGTTTGTTGATATGGTCTATTATTCAGAGTGGGTATCTTTAGCTTAATTTTATTCATTTAATATTTGGCTACCTGTGCTAGGTATTGAGGGTAACAATGATGAGTAACAGTGGTATTTGCCCTCAAGGAGCTGCCAATCTAGTAGAAAAAATAGATACATGAGCAGTAATATATAGTTTAAGACACTGAGATCAGTACCATGCAAGGAAAATGTAAAAGGTCCTGGGCATTCAGAAGTTACTGAGAACTGGCTCAAGGATGGGGACAAGTGAGTAAAAGGAGACCACTTGGTGGTCCTTGGAATACAGGTAGCATCTGACCAAGAGGGCATGGCTCTTAGGGCATGTCAAGTGTCAGAACAGAGTAAGCCAGGGCAGGAGGTACGAAAACAAGGGGCCTTGTCTGGAAAGAGCATAAAATCTCTTTTGGCAGGTGCATTAGGTGCATGAAGGAAATAGTACATAAATAAAACTAGTATTTGTTACTTCACCTTAGGCCACACCCCATACACATGACAACCAGAGAGATCCCTGAGTTTGTCGCCATCGCTAACACTGAGGACAGTTGCACAGTAGCACCTCTACACTACACAGTCATCTATGCAGCAAAATCGCTCTTTCCCAGGCTCAGAAACGGTGGTTGTTGTTGTTAGGTGCCCTTGAGTCGGTTCTGACTCACAGCGACCCCATGTACAACAGAATGAAACACTGCTCAGTCCTTCACCATCTTCACAATTGTTGCTATGTTTGAGCCCATTGTTACAGCCACTGTGTCAATCCATCTCATTGAGGTCTTCCTCTTTTTCGGGGATCGTCTGCTTTACTAAACATGATGTCCTTCTCCAGGGACTGATCCCTCCTGATAACATGTCCAAAGTAAGCGAGACAAAGTCTCACTATCCATGCTTCTAAGGAACATTCTGACTGTACTTCTTGCAAGACAGATTTGTTTGTTCTTTTGGCAGTCCATGGTATATTCAATGTTCTTCACCAACACCGTAATGAATTTTGACTAAATAAAAATAAAATCATTAGTAGCTAGCAATGAGGGCATAGCCTTAGATAGCTGAGCAGTAATTTTGTTATTTGTCTACTAAAATGCAACAGCCTGACAGACACTATGCTGAGAGGATCATTACTCAGCTCCTAAGGGATCAGTCTGTTGCTTCTGTCTCCCTGTAATAATATAGTATGGAAAACTGCCTGTCAGTCAGCCCTTCAGCCATGATATAATGACCATTAGTTACTATGTTGCAGATACCACACCCATGTTATCTCTAAACCTCATTTTAACCTTTTCCAATCAGTGTAGTTATCTCCATTTCAAAGAAGCAGCAACTAGACTCAGTGAGGTTATTCAACTTGCCCCAGGCCACACATCCAGGGCCGGGATTGGACCCCAGGTCTGTCTGTTCCAAAGCCAGAGCCTGCTCCAGTGTCTTTCCACTGGGTGTCCAGCACTGGGTTTGATGTTGAAGGGGCTTCCAAAGAAGTCCAAAATGTTTTGCCCTCTAGTAGTTAATAAGATTCCAACCTCTTATTTGTTGGGACTCCCTGGGGGGTGCAAATGGGCTTGGCTGCTAACTGAAAGGTTGCCGGTTCAAATCTACCCAAAAGCACCTTGGAAGAAAGACCTGGCGACGTACTTCCGAAAACTCAGCCAACTGAAAACCCTACGGAGCACAGTTCTACTCTAGCACACTTGGGGTCACCATGAGTCGAAATCAACTCAGTGGCAACTGGTTCTTCTCAAACCAGCCTCTTTATAGCTTTACCTTTGCCAGGAGCCATCGTCCATCATCCATCACAAACATCTCTCACAAACCTCTTGAAGGTAGAGATTTCTTTGTTTCCCCAGCACTGGGCCTTGTGATGTTTCTTCAGCACCTGGCATTTAGAAAGGGCTTAAGAGCTCAGCTGCTAAACAAAAGGTTGGCAGTTCGAATCCACCAGCCGCTTCTTGGAAACCCTATGTGGCAGTTCTATTCTGCCCTATAGGGTTGCTATGAGTCAGAATTGACTCAACAGCAACAGGTTTGGTTTTCAGTTTTATTGAGCTGAACTCAACTCATCTTCCTCCCTCCCTTCCTGTTAAGCTAGCATTTGCATGATCCCGTCTGTCATGGATTGAATTATGTCCCCCCAAAAAATGTGTGTATCAATTTGGCTAGGCCATGATTCCCAGTAGTGTGTGATTTTCCTATATGTTGTAAATCCTGCCTCTGTGATGTTAATGAGGGAGGATGGGCGGCAGTTGTGTTAGTGAGGCAGGACTCAGTCTACAAGATTGGACTGCATCCTGAGGCAGTGTCTTGAGATGTAAAAGAGAGAAATGAGTAGGGAGACAGGGGGACCTCATACCACCAAGAAAGCAGTGCCAGGAGCAGAGCGCGTCCTTTGGACCTGGGGTCCCTGCTCAGAGAAGCTCCTAGTCTGGGGGAACACTGATGAGAAGAAGACTGACAGAGAGAGAAAGCTTCCCCTGGAGCTGACATCCTGAATTTCGACTTTTAGCCTACTTTACCGTGAGGAAATAAACTTTTCTTTGTTAAAGCCATCCACTTGTGGTATTTCTGTTATAGCAGCACTAGATGACTAAGACACCTTCCTTCCCCTCTTTCTTCCTCGCAGTCCTTTCTGACTTGCTCTTCCAAGCCTAGAACAAGTTCTTTCCTCATTTATTCAGGGAACCTCATGCCATTATCACAAAACCAACGTCATGTCCCACTTCCCAAAGTCAGTTTCCGTAAAGTAGAAATGAAGAGACAGACTCCCCCATTACATTCGGTTCTTTCTGGCCTCAACCTTTGAAGAATAGAGTTTTGCATCCTTTATCCAGGGACGGTGTGACCACTGATGGAACTGTTAGTAGAAGAGGTACTAACAAACCTGAGATCAAACGTTATGTTCCTGTGAAGACCGTGCTGCCACACACAAATATCTGCTTCACAAGATCCATTAACTGGAGCTCAATACACACTTGATTCATTGATAAGTGAAACACGATGTGCAATAGAGCTGTGCCCTGTGCCTGGAGCTCTCTTCTCCCAGACCTTCCCCTGGTATCTCCTTCTCATCATTCCGGTGTCAGCTGAAATGTTACCTCTTTCCCTGACCACCCTAGCTCAGGTCTGACCTCCCTCCAGGTCACTACTGTACCACATCACCTGATTTTAATTCTCTCTCTAAACAAAAAGCAAAAACAGTTGCCATCAAGTCAATTCCGACTCATGGGGTGACCCCCTACGTGTTAGAGTAAGGTTTTGAGTAGCTGATTTTTTGGAAGTAGATCATCAGGCCTTTCTTCTGAGGTGCCCCTGGGTGCACTCACACCTCCAGCCTTTCAGTTAGCAGCTAGGTGCGTTAACCATTTGCATCACCCAAGGGCTCCTAATGCTCTCTTTAGCTCTCTGCTCTCTTTCTTGTTTAATTATTTGTTTATTGTCTGCCAACTCTGCTGAACTGTAAGCTTTGTGAGAACAAGGAACTCTCTGACTCATTATCACTGCAGATTCCCCATGCCCAGCACAGTGTCCTGGCACCCAAAAGACACTCAAAGAATGTTTGATGAGTGGGTGAATACATCTTAATCCCTGTAGTAATTCAGCCTTAAAAATGTATGAAAGCCAACACATTGTCAAGACTTGTTAGATGAAAATGCCAGATGAGCTTGGCCATTGTCGAGAAGTTCTGCATGAGTGATGTGTTTCCCTCAAGGATGAATCTGGGTAGAAACATTGAATAGAAAAGTGAATTTCTTCAGCTCTGCTTTGGCGCTGCTGTGGTGCCACCAACTCTCCCTTCGTGTGCTGGTTTGAGTGCACGTTTTGCTGGGAAAAGAGAGATTTATTACCCGGCAACGGGATAGTGTTTTCTTGACAAATGTAGAAAGCAATTCCTGCAGCAAAGAAACTAAATGCTTAGACACTGCCTAACCCTGAATAAGAAGCTGTGTGTGTGAGAGAGAGAGAGAGAGAGGAAGAAAAAGAAAGAAATCCTTAGCTAGTCTGTGGTAGGAGAACAATTTCTCAGGAAACTGGCTAGGTCCTTTCTCCCAGTGCTGGGTGTGTATGAATGACTCAAACAATCATCATACTTCTCTTCCCCTAAGATAAGGCAAACTGACACCAGAAATCTATCAAGTAATAAACTCCAGATCAAGTGAAAAGCACTCTCCCTTATCATCACACATTTTTCCTTTAGGATCCCCATGACACAGAATTCGGTGTGGCGCCCTTGAAGCAGTTTGAAAAGAAATTGCCAAATAACTGATTTGAGTGTCTGGTCACATTTCTCATGCATCCTTGTAAAAATGCACACAGGGTGTTGCATTTCTGCACACTTCTCTCTGTGGACATATGGAATGACCAGTATCAAAATGGAGATTTTTAATAATGGTGTTTCCCCAGGTCCACTTAAATAGAGCTATGACTACCCATAGCTGCCATTAATCGTGTGCCCTTAAGTGCTCGACACAATTTACCTCATTTCATGTCACAACCACCTCTGAGGTGTGTTACATTCTTTAGTTCACAAATGAAGAAATGAAAGTCTTTTTAGTAGTTAAGTGGTCTGCCTGATGTCACATGCTAGCAGTGGCAGAGCTGGGAGGTAAAATCTTGTTGTGGTATCTATCCTGCCTCATTACTATGAAAGCCCAGTCATTATTTTTGAGTCTCCCTTAAGGTACTTATCACTCTGTCATTTTATTGGCCTTGTTTAAGAACATATCTTTTCCCTCTTACTAAGCTATGACTCTGGAAGTTACCATACATGTCTCTTCCATCTCTTAACTCCCTATATGCCTTAACAAAATGCCTCGTGTATAATGAACCAGGGCCGGGACCAGGGTGAAGTGAATGAGGCACTTGGGTGCAAATGTAAGAGGGTGCAAAAAACTTGGTAATCAAGATAAATCATATTTTGGTGGGCTATTTTAAAACATCAAAATTAATGCAAAAAAATCCATGATGAACAAAATACCAACATTTTAAATAAAGATAGGATTCAACCCTGCACTTGGTCTTCCTTGCCTCATCTAAGTCCTAGCTCTGTAAGAAGCACTGAAAACTTATTGAATGAATGGACTGTACAGCTGGTGTTTGGTTCACATAAGCTAAATGCACAGTTAATGATCTAGTGAAATGCTACCATTCAAAACTCACTGATAAATTAGATGGACTGAAGTCCTCAGCCTTTCCTTCTATCCATCTGTCCACGAAGATGTTGACTCAGCTGTAAGGGTCAACCCCAAGCCTAGAAGAGCTGCCAGAATACACCTTCCCTACTAGCCTTAGCTGCAGACTACCCAGCGGGGGAGCTTTGTTAGCAGAAGTTTAAATCTAAATAAAAAAATAGCGCTCGATTGTTTAAGATTCCAGAGTTTCTGGAATTGCTTTTTAGTTTTGTTATTTTACCCCTTTCTTTATTCCTTTTATTTCAAAAAATTGGAGTAGTTGTTTTTGAAGGACAGAACTGTGATGCATATGAATATATAAACCAAAAAAAACCCAGTGGCTGTCAACTCGTGGTGACCTCATGTGTGTCGGAGTAGAACTGCACTCCCTGGGGCTTTCAAGGCCGTGATCTTTCAGAGGTAGATCACCAGGTCTTTCTTCTGAGGTGCCTTTGGGTGAATTTGAACTGCCAACCTTTCAGTTAGTAGCCAACTACTTAACCATTTGTGCCACCCAGAGATTCCTCTATAAATATATATAAATACATATATATTTACATGTATCTACATCTCTCCCACAACTGCCACTCCTCCATTAGCTCTAGGCAGATAACGGAAGCCCAGCAAATACTTGTGACTTTATTGATCGGAGGACTGTAGAGAAAAGAGTAGTTTAATTTTGAACACATTCAATCTATATCTAAAGAACCACTATGCTTTATACTCAACAAAAAGCTTTATACCAAACAAAAAGATCAGCAGGTCTAATTTGCCTTCATTTAAATTATGCCCATTTTTTCCCATGCTGTTTGCGTTGTTGGTATTTGGAGCACTAAAGACTTAGCCAAATGAAGAAATCTGTAAATGGAGTGTGGTTGCGTCATTGTTTACAATAACAATTAATAAAACAAAAATCCAGGGTCCGAGTGTACATTGGGCAGCTTCTCTCAACAGGCTCAATTACAAATCATCACTCTATGAGGAGCCCTCTGTCTCTCTCCAAAAAAACGTTTCCCCAAAGTCAACAGAATTACAGTGAGAACACAAGCTTCAAGTCCACCAGCTGTCAGACTGATCAGAACCTGAAATTTAAGCGGAGAGTCCCCAGTGATATAGCAACCGGGGATTGGGCTGAGAGAGGAAGTTGAGGATCTTCTTCTTTTCTGTAAGTGTGGCCTTAACTGGAGCACAGGTGTTGTTGCTTGGGCCTAGATTCTTGAAAGGAGTCCCCAGTGGTGCAAAGAGTTAACATACTTGGCTGCTAACCAAAAGGTTGGAGGTTCAAGTTCACCCGGAGGCACCTCAAAAGAAAGGCCTGGTGATCTGCTTCTGAAAAATCAGCCATTGAAAACCCTATGGAGCACAGTTCTACTCTGACATACATGGGGTCTCCCTGAGTTGGAATTGATTCAACAGCAACTGGTTATACTCTTGTCAAAACAGGAGCAATTTCCATTGGAACAAATCTTTCTCCTGCTTAGATGTAAGCTACCTGGAAAAGCACAGTCTATCTAAACACATTTGGCAGTTTTCAGCATGACGATATTATTCATTCATTTGGCAAGTATTATTGAAGACATATGCCAGGTGCTACAGATTCAACAGTAAACACATTAAGCCCCTGACCTCACAAGAAGCTTGCATTCTGGTGGGGGAAGATAGAAAATAAGCAAGTAAACACAGACTGTGTGATGTGCCAGGTGATGTAAGTGCAATGAAGAGAAACGGGACGGGGTAAGGGGAGAGTTGGGAGGGCTGGCTGTTTGGGCCCAGGTGGGCAGGGAATGAATCTCTGGAGAGGAGATGTTTGAGCAGAAGCCAGGATGAGGAGAGGGAGGGCATGAACACGTGAAGTGTCTGAGAAAGGAAAGCAAGGAGGTCAATGTGGCTGCAGCTGAGGGAGGGAGGGAATGAGAGAGAGGTGATGAGGTCACAGAGGTGGCTGTGAACCAGAGCAGCTGGCCGAATGGAGGCTGTCAGAAGGGCTTGGACTTTATTGTGAGAGAGATAGGAAACCTCTGGAGTGTTCTGAGCAAGAAATGACCTGATATGACTTTAGTTTTGTAAAGGTCACTCTGATTTCTGGGTGGAGAAGAGATAGCACTTTAGTCCCGGGAACCCAGCAGTGAAGAAGGCAGACATACCTCTGCCCTCATGGAGCTTACAATTTGGTGGGGAAATTGTGGCAGTGGGCACGTAAACAAAGAAAAGAAGTCAATTCAGATAGTGGTATACTCTGAATGGAATAAAAGAGGGTGATGGGAAAGCGGGAGGGATGGGACTGCCTACCGCAGTTAATGGTTACGAGAGCGTCTCTGAAGAGGTGACTTTGAACTGAGAACAGAGTGATGAGGGCCAGCCATGCCCAGCCAGGGAGGGCAGGGAGTACTCCAGGTGGATGGTCAGCAGTGCAAAGGCCCTGAAGTAGGGAGGAAGTGCGTGTGTTGGAGACACAGCAAGAAGGCTAGTGAGGCCAGAGGACAGTGAGCTAAGGAGAGAGGTCAAGAGGTAGGCACAGCCAGACCTTGGAGGGGCATTCAGGCCATTGTGAGGAGCTCAGATTTTAATCTAATTGAAATGGGAAGTAATTTGAGGTGTTTAAGATCAAACAGGAAGCCAGAATTCAGGCAGAAAATATGCAGTAGCTTAGAGTTACTCTAGCAGGGTCGAGGGGCTGGCAGAGAACAAGAAGGGACTTTTGTGCTCAGAGCTCCAGGTTTTCTTGCTAGATCCACCCTCTGGAACTCATTGATTGATAAATGGGCCCCAACCCTTTAATCTGGTCTATCTTCTCTTTAGCATAAGGTGCAAGTTCCAGAAAGCAGTATGTTTTATATCTAGTGCTAATCTTTAGTCTACAAGCTGGTGAAAATGTCAACGCTAATGGATTCTGGTACAGATTTACTAGCAGGTAGTTTTCCAGGTACTTGTTGTTGTTAGTTGCCATTGAGTTGGCTCCCAGCTCGTGGGGATCCCATGCACAACACAATGAAATGCTGCCTGGTCCTGCACCATCCCCATGATCAGTCACAAATCTGACCATTTTGATCCATAGCATTTTCATTGGCTGATTTTTGGAAATAGATCACCAGGCCTTTCCTCCTAGTCTGTTTTAGTCTGGAAGCTCCCCTGAAACCTGCTCAGCATTATAGCAACACCACTGACAGATGGGTAGTGATTGCATGTGAGGTGCATTGGCTGGGAATCAAACCTCAGTCTACCACATGAAAGGCAAGAATTCCACCACTGAATCACCATTGCCTCTGCCATGTTCTGTGCCCTATTAGAAGTCTATGTCTTTCCTGTCTCCTTTCTCGTAGACTGGAAGCACCCTAAAGAGGCCCATATCCTTGTTTATCTTTGCAGTGCCCCATCCACTACTGGGTACATAGTAGGAGCTTGGGAAATATTTATTGAATAAGTGAATAAAAGAAAAATATAAGAATGTGCTCTACTACCATATTTCAGAAATAAGTATTTAGATGGCCATCTTTTGAAAATGTTAATTTATCTTGAAATTTAGAGTCTTTTCATTCACAAATAGATCGGAAAAGAGAAAACAAGGAAATAATAATAGTATTAAGAGTTATCACCACAGCCTACTTTGTGCCACACACTTCCTGGGCATTTTACTTTTATTATTTATAATCTGTTTAACAAACCTGTAATTAGATATTACTATGATTCCCATTTTACAAGTAAAAAAAAAAAAAAAAAAACTGAAGCTCAAGTAAGTTGCCTGAAGTACGTGCTTTTAAAAATTAACTCTGAGATTTGTTCCCAAGTCAGCTTCGTTCCAAAGTCTGTGCTCTTTTCAATGTGCCAATGATTAATAGGAGACTACCTGAAATAATAAGATTTATTGGAAAATAGTTAAATCTTTGTGTGTGTCTGTGTGTGTAATCCATTTCTGAGAAATAGCTTTTAAAAAAATTTCCAATTTTCATCTTGCCAGATGCCTGCAACTTCCTAAATAGCAAAGATGTCTTTGCATAACACATCCGAATTGAAGAACTGTAGAATGTTTGTACTGGGAGGGATCCCAGAGGCCTTCTGGACAGACCCCTCCAGTTGACCACTGAGGAAACTGAGGTCCAGGTGCGTTAAATGACTTAAGATAACAGAGTCAGTACAGAGGGAGGCCACTATGCAGCCACTAAAGCATCCCGTTTCGCGCTTTGTCTGTGAAACTCCCTGCTGCGAAACAAAACAAAACAAAAAGAGTGCTGAGCTACTGTTAATTCAGGTGAATACAACTTTCCAAGAGCTAACTACCAAGTTAATTAATATTTAGGCAAGCAATTATATTTCCATCTGTCTATATGAAAAGTAATGAGAAGAATAAATCAATAAAACCTCCTCTGTCAAGATCACAGAGGAAACTTACTAGAGAAATAAATAACAGTGATTACAAGCTATTTATCCCAAAACCACATATATCAGCTTTCCAAATCTGGAAGGCAAGTCTAAAATAAGATACTACTGAAATGCGTTTCTGTTACTGAAAAGGTGTTTTATGATGAACATTTTAATCTACCAATTAGATTTATCCAGATGGACAGAGTTTCCTATCTGTTTAACAAGATATCAGGGATTAAAATCAAATACGTAGCAGTTTAAGAGCTTAACTTCTATCCAGAACATAAAGATTTCTGATAGTCACTAATCCACTCATATCTAAATATTTGGGTGCTTTAATGTAGTGTTAGAAGCTGGTTTAAATGGTTTTGCTTTACAAGGTCAACAGTGCAGAAATCATGTTTCTCTTCTGATGCTTTGAAAATCCTGATAGAAAAGAAAGACTAATTTTTATCTAAAAAGAAGAGACTGTCATGTCCAAGCAAGACTTGGAGCCCTTTGTCCTTCGTACATGCAGGCTCTTAGAAGTTCAAGTAAGGCAAAAGCGCTGTGTAGAATTATAGACGCAACTTCATTGGGGTGAATATTGAGTGAAGTGCACAATGTTTCTATTAAAATCATTTCCCAATCTCGTCAGTTGTTTTTGTAAGAACTAGCAAAGTACAGCTCTCCAAGGTTTGGATTCTTAATTTGCTGTTGTTAGCTGCTGCCATGTCGACTCCAGCTCATGGCAACCTTACGTACAACAGAACAAAATGTTGCCCAATCCTGCGTCATCCTCACAGTTGCTAGCATGTTCGAGTCCATCCAATGATGTCCTCCTCTAGTGAATGATCCCTTCTGAGACGTGTCCAAAGCAAGAGAGTAAGACAATGTTCTGTTGTGATACATAAGATTTTCTTTTTTAAGTTCTGCCTTTTTTATTCGTTTTTCTTTAACTGTACTTTAGCTGAAGGTTTACAGAACAAGTACTTTCTTATTAAACAGTACATATATTGTTTTATGACAATGGTTAACAACCCTACGACATGTCAACACTGTCCCTTCTCAACCTCGGGTTCCCTATTACCAGCTTTCCTGTCCCCTCCTACCTTGTAGTCCTTGTCCCTGGACTGTTGTGCCCCATTAGTCTCATTTTGTTTTATGGGGCTGTCTAATCTTTGGCTGAACAGTGAACCTCAGGAGTGACTTTATTACTGAGCTAAAAGGGCATCCAGGGGCCATACTTTCAGAGTTTCTCCAGTCTCTATCAGGCCAGTAAGTCTGGTCTTTTCTTGTGAGTTAGAATTTTGTTCTACATTTTTCTCCAGCTCTGTCCGGGACCCTCTGTTGTGATCCCTGTCAAAGCAGTGGTAGCCGGGCACCATCTAATTGTACTGGACTCAGTCTGGTGGAGGCCGTGGTAGTTGTGGTCCGTTAGTCCTTTGGACTAATCTTTTCCTTGTATCTTGTTTTCGTCATTCTCCCTTACTCCCGAAGGGGTGAGACCAGTGGAGTATTTTAGATGGCTGCTCACAGGTTTTTAAGACCCCACACGCTACTCACCAAGATAGAATGTAGAACATTTTCTTTATAAAATGTGTTATTCCAACTGAGCTAGATGTTCCCTGAGACCATGGTCCCCACAGCCCTCCGCCCAGCAATTTAGTCCCTCCGGGAGTTTGGATATTTCTATGGAGCTTCCATGACCTTGCCTTGTACAAGTAGTGCTGGTTTCTCCAGTATTGTGTACTGTCTTACCCTTCACCAAAGTTACTACTTATGTATTGTCTATTTAGTATTCCACCCCTCACCCCTCCCATCCCTCGTAACCAACAAAGATTGTTTCTTTTTGTGTGTAAACCTTTTCATGAGTTTTTACAGTAGAGGTCTCATACAATATTTGTCCTTTTGTGATTGACTTATTTTACTCAGCATAATGTTCTCTAGTTTCATCCATGTTGTGAGATATGGATTCACAGATTCATCATTGTTCTTTATCGTTGCATAATACTCCATTGTATGTACGTTTGTTAATCCATTCATCTGTTAACGGGCATCTGGGTTGTTTCCATCTTTTTGCTATTGTGAACAATGTTGCAATGAACATGGGTATGCATATGGCTATTCGTGTGACAGCCCTTATTTCTCTAGGATATATTCCTAGGAGTGGGATTGCTGGATCGTATGGTATTTCTATTTCTAGCTTTCTAAGGAAGCGCCATATCATTTTCAAAATGGTTGTAACATTTTGCATTCCCATCAGCAGTGCATAAGAGTTCTGATCTCCCCACAGCCTCTCCAACATTTGTTATTTCCTGTTTTTTTGATTCATGCCAGTAATGCCAGGGTCAGATGGTATCTCATTGTGGTTTTGATTTGCATTTCTCTAATGGATAGTGATCGTGAGCATTTCCTCATGTGTTTGTTGGCTGCTTGAATGTCTTCTTTGGTGAAGTGTCTGTTCATTTCCTTTGCTCATTTTTTAATTGGATTATTTGTCTTTTTGTTGTAGAGGTGTTGGATTTTCTTGTAGATTTTAGAGATTAGACCTTTATCTGACTTGCAATGTCCAAAAATTTTTTCCCAGTATGTAGGTTCTTTTTTTACTCTTTTGGTGAAGTCTTTTGAAGAGCATAAGTGTTTGATTTTTAGGAGCTCCCAGTTATCTAGTCTCTCTTCTCGGGTTTGTGTATTATTGGTTATGGTTTGTATCCTGTTAATGCCATGCGTTAGGTCCTCTAGCATTGATCCTATTTTTTCTTCTATGGACTTTATAGTTTTTGACTTTATATTTAGGTCTTTGATCCATTTTGAATTAGTTTTTGTATATTGTGTCAGGTATGGGTCCTGTTCCATGTTTTTGCAGATGGACATCCAGTTTTGCCAGCACCATTTGTTAGAAAGACTGTTTCCCATTTGATGGACTTTGGGCCCTTGTCGAAGATCAGGTGACCATAGGTGGATGGATTTACATCTGGGTTCTCAGTTCTGTTCCGTTGGTCAGTATATCTGTCATTGTACCAGTACCAGGCTGTTTTGACTACTGTAGCTGTATAGTAGGTTCTGAGGTCAGGTAGTGTGAGTCCTCTTACTTTATTCTTCTTCTTCAATAGTGCTTTACTTATTCGGGGCTTCTTCCCTTTCCATATAATGTTGATGATTAGTTTTTCCATCTCTTTAAAGAATGTTGTTGGTATTTGGATCAGGATTGCATTGTATTTGTACATTGCTTTGGGTAGAATTGTCATTTTCACAATGTTGAGTCTACCTATCCATGGGCATGGTATGTTTTTCCATTTATGTAGATCTCTTTTGGTTTCTTGCAGTAATGTTTTGTAGTTTTCTATAGGTCTTTTACATGCCTGGTTGGATTTATTCCTAAGCATTTTATTTTTTTAGAGCCTATTATAAATGGTATTGTTTTCCTGATTTCCTTTTCATCATTCTCTTTATTGGTGTATAGGAATCCAACTGATTTTTTTATGTTTATCTTGTATCCTGCTACTCTGCTGAATCTTTCTATCAGTTCCAGCAGATTTCTTGTGGAGTCTTTAGGGTTTTATATGTATAGTATCATATCATCCACAGACAGGGACAGTTCAACTTCTTCATTACTAATTTGGATGCCCTTTATTTCTTTTTCTTGCTTTACTGCTCTAGCTAGGACTTCCAGCACAACGTTAAATAGGAGTGGTGATAAAGGGCATCTTTGTCGTGTTCCTGTTCTCAAGGGGAATGTTTTCAGCCTCTCTCCATTAAGAATGATGTAGGCCATTGGTTTTGCATAGATGTCCTTTATTATGTTGAGAAATTTGCCTTCTATACCTATTTTATTGAGAGTTTTTATCAGAAATGGGTGTTGGACTTTGTCAAATGCCTTTTCTGCTTCAATTGAGATGATCATGTGATTCTTTCCTTTCCTTTTATTTATGTGGTGGATTACATTGATCGATTTTGTAATGTTGAACCATCCTTGCATACCTGGTATGAATCCTACTTGGTCGTGGTGTATTATTTTTTTGATATGATGCTGAATTCTATTGGCTAGAATTTTTGCATCTATATTCATGAGAGATATTGGTCTGTAATTTTCTTTTTTTGTGGTGTCCTTGTCTGGTTTTGGTATCAGGGTTATGCTGGCTTCATAGAATGAATTCAGAAGTGTCGTTTCCTTTTCTATGTTCTGAAATAGTTTGAGTAGTACTGGTATAAGCTCTTCCCTGAATGTTTGGTAGAATTCTCCAGTGAAGCCATCTGGGCCAGGGTTTTTTTGTTGGGAGTTTTTTTTATTACCTTTTCAATCTCTTCTCTTGTTATGGGTCTGTTCAGATATTCAGCATCACTTTGTGGTAGTTTGGGTAGGTAGTGTGTTTCTAGAAATTTATCCATTTCCTCTAGGTTTTCAAATTTGTTGGAGTATACTTTTTCATAATACTCTGTTATGAGCCTTTTTATTTCAGTTGGGTCTGTTGTAATGTCCCCTGTTTCAAATCTTATTTGGGTTATATGCTTCCCCCTGTTTTTCTTTTATCAGTATAGCAAGTGGTTTGTTGATATTGTTGATATTTTCAAAGAACCAGCTTTTGGTTTTGTTGATTCTTTCTATTGTTTTTCAACTCTCTATTTCATTTATTTCTGCTCTAATCTTTATTATTTCCTTTCTTCTGGTGGCTGTGGGCTTTTTTTTTTTTTTAACTGTTCTCTTTCTATCTGTTTGAGTTGTGTAGTTAATGTTTTGATTTTGTCCCTTTCTTCTTTTTTGATGTGTGCTTCTATTGCTATAAACTGTCCTCTGAGGACTGCCTTTGCCATGTCCCAAAGGTTTTGGTATGATGTGTTTTCATTCTCGTTTGATTCTAGGAATTTTTTTATTCCATCTCTGATTTCTTCTATTACCCAGTGGTTTGTAAGCAGGGTGTTATTGAGTTTCCATGTAATTGATTTTTTTTCTTGTTCTTCCTGTTGTTAAATTTCTACCTTGATGTTGTTGTGGTAAGAAAAGACATTTTGTATTATCTCAACATTTTGGATCTTGTTGAGGGTTGCTCTGTGGCCTAAGATGTGGTCTCTTATAGAGAATGTTTCATGTGCATTGCAGCTGTTAGATGGAGTGTTCTATATATGTCTATGAGGTCAAGTTGGCTGATTGTGCCCTTTAAGTCTTCTGTATCTTTGCTGAGTTTCTTTCTAGATGTTCTGTCCTTTACCAAGAGTAGTGTGTTGAAGTCTCCTACTATTATTGTGGAACTGTCAATTTCTCTTTTCAGTGTTGTTAGAGTTTGTTTTATGTATTTTGGGGCCCTGTCATTGCATGCGTAGATGTTTATTATGGTTATGTCTTCATGCTGGATCATCCCGTTAATCATTATGTAGTGTCCTTCTTTGTCTTGTATAGTGGATTTTGTTTTAAAGTCTAGTTTATCTGAGATTAGTGTTGCCACTCCTGCTCTTTTTTGGTAGTTGTTGCTTGATATATTTTTCTCCATCCTTTGATTTTTAGTAAATTTATGTCTTTGTTTCTAAGACGTGTCTCTTGTAGACAGCATATTGATGGATCCTGTTTTTTTTTATCCATTCTGTCACTATCTGTCTCTTTATGGGTGCATTTAGGCCATTTACATTCAGTGTAATTATTGATAGGTGTGAGTTTATTGCTGTCATTTTGTAGTGCTTTTTTTTTTTTTTTTTTTTTTTGTGGTGCTGATGTTTTCTTTGTTCCTCTTACTCTCCTTTGCTGGATTCCTTTTGTTTGTGGATTTTTTTTTTTTCATTTCTTTTGTTTTTGTAGGTTTTGTTTTTACTGAGACTTTATGTTTTTCTTCTTTATTTTGATGAGTAGGTTTGTTAACTTCCTTTGTGGTTATCTTGAAATTTACCCTTATCTTCCTAGGTTTGAACCAGTCTATTATTACTTGGTATCGCCTTGCCTTCCTCTCCATTAGAAGGTTCTATACCTACACCATTTATTCCCTCTTTTATTGTTCTGAAGTTGTTGTCATTTACAGATTAACCTCTCTGGTTCCCTGTTGTAATTCTTTTGGTTTTGGATAGTCCTTGAGAGTTCATTTCCTAGGCTTGTATCTGGCTGGTACAATCCTGCGTTCTAGATTCAGCCTGTGGTCTGATGTTGTTTGTTCTCAGATTGAAGGACTCCCTTTAATAATTCTTGTAAGTTTGGTTTGGTTTTTACACAGTCCCTTAATTTCTGTTTATCTGGAAATGTCCTAATTTCACCATCATATTTGAATGATATATTATTTTTGGCTGGCAATTTTTTTCTTTCAAGGTTTTATATATGTCATCCCTTTGCCTTCTTGCCTGCATGGTTTCTGCCAAATAATCCAAGCTTAGTCTTATTGTTTCTCCTCTGTGTGTGACTTTGTGTTTCTCTCGAGCTGCTCTCAGGATTTTTTGTTTGTCTTTGGTTTTAGCAAGTGTGATTGTGATATGCCTTGGTGATTTACTTTTGGGGTCTATCCTATATGGGGTTTGTTGACCTTCTTGGATGGTCAGCTTTTCATCTTTCATGATATTGGGGAAGTTTTCTGTCAGCAGTTCTTCAGTGATCCTCTCTGTGTTTTCTGTTTTCTCCCCCTGTTCTGGAACTCCAATCACTCGAAAATTTTTGGTTTTGGTTGTATCCCACATAATTTCTCAGGGTTTCTTCCTTTTCCTTCATTCTTTTTTCTGATTTTTCCTCAAACAGAGTTGTATCCAAGTGTTTGTCTTCAATTTTGCTGATCCTGTCTTCCATCATTTCAAAGCTGCTCCTCAGCCCTTCTATGACACTGTCCATTTCTGAAATCTTGTTGTTTATCTTTTGGATTTCTAATTGTTGTTTTTGTATGATTTCTAGCTGTGAATCTATTTTAGCATTTTATTCCTGTATTATTTTCCTGAGTTCTTCCACTTTTTGTCTGAATTTTCCATGAATTTGTCTGCTTTTTCCATGAATTTGTCTATTTTTTCCTCATTTTTGTCTGCTTTTTTGCTTCAACTCTTGGATATCTCTGAATATTAGAGATTCAAATTCCCTATCAGGTAGTTCTAGTGCCTTTTCTTCTACTGGAAAGTCATCTGGTGTTTTATTTTGGATGCGTACTGGAACCATCTTGTACTGTTTTTTTTATATGTTTTGATGTTGTCTGCTGTCTTCGGGACATTCAGTAGTTATTTTCTCATTTATTGACTGTACATTTGTTTGTTTTGTCCTGCTTTTTTGTTTTATTTGAGCAGGCAGGCTGTGCATTCTTTGTTGTTTGCTCATCTGTGTGCACGATACTTTTCCTTATGCAATGGGTAGGGTCAGTCAGTTGGGTATGGTACAGCAGTGCAGGTCCAGCTGAAGGGGAGTTGCTAGGATGGGTTGTTTACGGCATGTACTAGGGCTGACAGGGCAGGCCGGGAATCAGTGCAGGGCAAGTTCTGGTAGGCTGTGCGTGTGCTTCTTGGGAGTGTGATGTTTAGCACATGGTGCAGGTAGGCAGGAAGGAGGGGGAGATTGTGATGTGTGGAGCTAAGAAGGGTATGGAAAGAGGAGAGAGAGGAGAGTGGAACAGGAGCCAAAAACATACCAACAAACAAAAAAGAGTGCTAAGGGAGCTTGCCATTGGAGTGGAGAGATGAGAGACTGATAAATGGAGAAAAACAAAAAGAAAAAAATGAATAAATAAAAATTAGAAAAGAAAAAAAAAAAGAAAAGCCCCCAGGGATCCCACCGGTGCAGCTGTGAGGACTGGGGAAGTTGCTCCCAGGATGTGAAGTACAGACTGGCTAGAAGGGGTAGATGTGTCACACAGTGCCAGGTATTCAGCAGACAGGAAGGGAAGGGAAGTTTAGAGAGACAAGAAACTGAGAAATGAAGAAAGAGAAAAAGAAAACAAACAAAAAAACAAAACAAAACAAGAAAAAAGAAATGGCCCCAGGGATCCCACCATGTGGCTGTGTAGACTGAGGGAGTAGCTCCCAAGTGGCACGGTACTGCCCAGCTAGAAGGGGCTCCCAAGCTGAGAAAAGAAAAAGAAAACAAACAAACAAATCAAAACAAACAAACAAAAAGCCCTGGGGATCCCACCAGCTTGGCAGCACAGGCTGGGAAGCAGTTCCACAGTCAAGCAGCGTTTCACATCCTCTCAGGAAGAAGCAAAGATAGGACACAGAGCCAGGCATTTGATAGAAATGAGGAGGAGGTGGTGAGAGGTATGGAAGAAATCAAAAGAAGGGGGAAAAAGCAGCACCAGCAACCAACAAATGGCACTCAGGGAGCTGGGCCAGTGCAGGCAGGTGGAATCCAAGTGGCACAGGGGTGAAGCCAGTGCTTTCTGGCCAAGAGACTGTGGCCACAGGAAGCAGAGGAGGCTGATTGGGGGTGAAGAAGCGTAGGAGGTAGGAAAGCATGTATCTCTGTTTACCGGTTGTTCTGTCTCCTGCTGGGAGCTCCGTAAAGCTGCTTTCCCGTACTCCCTGTTCACCAATCTCCGGCAGGGGTCCAAGATGGCAGATCTGTGCTGCATTAGCTGATAGGGGACCTCTGCATGTTTCTCTCCTTGCTCTCTGTTCTCTGTCAGTTATTCCATTTGGTGCTTGGCTGAGTTCTTTATCTCTTCATTTGTTGCTTAGGGTTTCAGGATTGACATTTGTCTCTGTTTGACTTAAGTTTTTGGATCTTTGCTGTGGAGGGATGGTATGGTGCTTCTGTCTATAGTGCCATGTTGTCTGGAAGTTCCGTGATCCATAAGATTTTCATGGCTAATTTTTGGAAGCAGATCGCCAGACCTTTCTTCCTAGTCTGCCTCAGTCTGGAAACCCTGCTGAAACCTGTCCACCATGGGTGACCTTGCTGGTATTTGAAATACTGGTAGCATAGTTTTCTACATCATGTCGTTGTTGTGTTCCATTGAGTTGATTCCGACTCATAGCACAACTGTATGGGACAGAGTAGAACTGCTCCATAGGGTTTCCTAGGCTGTAATCTTCATGGGACAGCACTGTACTTCAGGATAGATCTTGAGATGTTCTTTTTGACAATGAACGTGATGCCATTCCTCTTCAATTTGTCATTCCCAGCATAGTAGACCATATGATTGTCTGATTCATAATGGCCAATACCAGTCCATTTCAGCCCACTAATCCTAGGATAGCAATCTTTATGTTTTCCATTTCATTTTTAATGACTTCCAATTTTCCTAGATTCATACTTCATACATTCCGCATTCTGAGTATTAATGGATGTTTGCAGCTGTTTCTTCCCGTTTTGAGTCATGCCACATCAGCAAATGAGGGTCCCAAAAGCTTGACTCCATCCACATCATTAAGGTCAACTATATTTTGAGGAGGCAGCTCTTCCCCAGTCGTCTTTATAATGCCTTTCAACCTGAAGGGCTCATCTTCCAGCACTATATTAGACAATGTTCCACTGATATTCATAAGGTTTTCACTGGCCAATTTTTTCAGAAGTAGACTGCCAGGTCCGTCTTCCTAGTCTGTCTTAGTCTGGAAGCCCCACTGAAACCTGTGTACCAAGGGTGACCCTGCTGATTTTGAAATACCGGTAACAAAGCTTCCAGTATCACAGCAACAAACAAGCTACCACAGCACGACAAACTGACAGATACATGTATTTAAATGTAGAGGCAGTCATACGAACAGAACAAGGGGATTCTGCATGGTTTAAAGTCAAGAAAGGTGTGCCTCAGTGTTGTATTCTTTCACCATACTTATTCAATCTGTATGCTGAGCAAATAACCCAAGAAGCTGGACATATGAAGAACACAGCATCAGGACTGGAGGAAGACTCATTCAGACGACACAACCTTGCTTGCTGAAAGTGAAGAGGACTTGAAGCACTTACTGATAAATATCAAAGACCACAACCTTCAGAATAGATTACACCTCAACATAAAGAAAACAAAAATCCTCACAACTGAACCAATAAGCAACATCATGATAAATGGAGAAAATGTTGAAGTTGTCAAGGATTTCATTTACTCAAACGATTTATTGCATTGGGCAAATCTGCTGCAAAAGACTTCTTAAAAGTGTTAAAAAGCAAAGATGTCACTTTAAAGACTAAGATGCGCCTGACCCAAGCCATGGTGTTTTCAACTGCCTCATATGCATGTGAAAGCTGGACAATGAATAATGAAAACTGAAGAAGAATTGATGCTTTTAAATTATGGTGTTGGCGAAGAATTTTGAATATACCATGGACTGCCAAAGGAACAAACAAATCTGTCTTGGAAGAAGTACAACAAGAATCCTCATTAGAAGCAAGGATGGCAAGACTTCATCTCGCTTACTTTGGACATGTCATCAGGAGAGACCAGTCCCTGGAGAAGGATGTCATGCCTGGTAAAGTAGAGGGTCAGCAAGAAAGAGGAAGACTCTCAATGAGATGGATTGACATGGTGACTGCAACAATGGGCTTAAGCAGAGCAATGATTGTGAGGATGGCACAGGACCGGGCAGTGTTTCGTTCTGTTGTACATAGGGTCACTATGAGTCAGAACTGACTCGATGGCACAGAACAACAGCAACACAGTGACCCTAAAGGACAGAGTAGAACTGCCCCATAGGGTTTCCAAAGCTGTAATCTTTAAGAAGCAGACTGCCACATCTTTCTTCTGGGGAGCTGCTGGTGGTTTCGAACTGCTGAACTTTCGGTTAGCAATCGAGCGTTTAAGCACTGTGCCACCAGGGCTCCTTAGGCTGGGTGTAAAGCAGGGTCAAAATCCCCAAGGAAAGAGTATGCTTGGTGTATTTGAGGGATCGTCAAAAAGTGTGTACTAGCAATGTCCCTGGTGGGTAGCAGGAGAGACAGTGGGAAGTGATTCTGTTAAGGATATATTTGGAAGATTAAACCAATGGGATTTGCTGATAAAGTTATGAATAAATGAATGACTCAGTCAATCAATGGATTCATCAATTTAATCAATCAACATATGACCTGTCTGTCACTGCTCCTTGTTGCAGGTAGCTCCATGAAAGCAGACTCCAAGGAGATAAGCATGCAGGAAGTATATTAGAGAGTGCTCTGGACAGCAATGCCTAAGGGAAGAAAGGGAAGGAAGCAGGATTGGGCCAAGGGAGAAATTGGACTGAGATGCAGTCTTAGTGAAGGCCTCAGCCTCCTCTCTGGGTGCTCTGGAGCTGGGATGACCCTTTGTGTTGTTCCAAGTTGGGCAAGAGGGCCAAACCTTTATATCCCTGCATCCAGCACCCAGGGAAGGGATATGACCTTGGGTGTGGCGGCTCTCTTCACTGAAGACAGTCCCTGGGGAGGACTGGCAGCTAAAGGTTGCCTTCCAGTAGCACTCCCGGCAGCTGGGGGAATAAGTACTGAAGGAGTTCTGGGTGATGCACTGCAGCCCACACTACACTCCATGTCCCTCGTCTACGGCATATATGACCACCATGGTACTCTTCCTGCTAACTCAAATGTAGGTCTCCAACAGATTTCCAGGCAACAATCACTTCCCATTGCTCTGCAGTAAAACTTACTCGCCTTTCATGTTTCAGAAAGAAGTTGTCCAGTTCCCTGCCCTCAGTAAGTTAGATTGTTCAAGGACAAAAAGTTTACATAGAGTGAAAGAGGTGGAGATTTGTAAGTCTTGGATCTGACAGGGAGCTTGGGTGATCCTAGGGGCCAGTCATTGGTTGAGCTGGTCTTTACATGAGTTTATTATCTAAGGAGAGGATCTTTCCACTTAGTGATGCAAGTAAAAAAGTCAATTGGGGAGGCAGCTCTCTTGCATAACGTAAGAAAATCACTTTGTTTACAAGGAAACCACGTATCTGACTCTCATTGTGGACCAAACAGACCCGCCTGTCTGAGCGGCGCCAGTATGGTGTCGCCATGGCAACAGCCCCTCAGTGGGCACTGGGCCAGAGAACCAGATCTGAAGGTACCACCATGTGCGGCTCCACTTGGGGTCTGAATATGCTGAGCCCATGGTCTTACACAAGGCATTTATCCTAAGTCTTAATTTCAACATCTGCAAAATGAGGAGGATCCCTAATCCACGCACCCCATAAAGAATGCTATGTGGCTCAAAATAAACTGACTTAAGTGGGTGCACATTATAAACTTTAAAGCACTATACAACTGTAATGTGTTATAATACTTACAAAAGAAATCCAGGGCTGAGTTCAGCCTGGCAGTTTGAGTTTTGACATCTTAGAAAGTACGAGTGACTATAAGTAGGGAAACTGTTTATTTTAGTTACTCATGAATTAGGCAAAGGGCTATTTTATGAATATTCTGGGCACACAGGCTACTTCTTAAAGTCTACACAATGATGCTTCTGAAACTAGGGCAGCCTGTATTCAGAGGCACCCACTTGTAGCTGGGAATCAAGTGAGAAAACATTTAATTGAGCACCTCTTCTGTTGAGGGGGAAGGACAGCACAGTGCTGGGTGGGATTCAGTGATGATGGAGACAGGGACCCTTCCCTCAAAAATCCAACAGGGCACTGGAGGCAAACAGGACAGATCTCAGGACAGAATGTGACGTGTGCAACTGAAAAGATACAAGGTCCAAAGAATGGAAGGGTATTTTTATGGGGTGGGAGAGCAGCAGAAAAGGTTGCTTAAAGAGGTGGAATTTACAGCATGCTGTGATGAAGGGGTAGGATTCTGAAAGTTGGGTAAGGTAAGGTTAGCCAGGTGAAAGGCACAAACATAAAGGTAGGCAGCAAAATTTATTCCAAGAAAAGAAGTATTTTGGAGAGATTGGAACAAAGGTCAAAGTAGAAAAATTAACATAGCTCATGCTTATTGAGTGCTTACTGCATACCGGGCACTCTTGTAAGAGCTTTAGGGTATTTTTTTTACTAATCATCACAGTGATCCTATGAGATAGATATTATTGGCCCCATTGTATTTATGAACATATTGGGGGCTCAGAGAGGTTAAGTAAATTGTCCAAGATCACACAGCTAGTAAGTGGCCAAGGCAAGAACTGAACCAAAACTCATTCCTGAGCCTTAATTTCCAACCCCTGTGCTATGCTGCATTCCCAGGGGTGTAACAGTGAAAAGCTGAGATGACGCTGATAAGCTCCTTCGGGGCTACCCTATCATGGAGGTATTAAGGAGCAGACATTAGTATGCTCTAAATGCCATAGAACAGTGTTCCCCAAAATTGGTACATGAGCTACTGGTGCGAAAGTAGATATTTCAGGCAGTACACTGACCAACGATTTTTTTAAAGTTAACTATTTATTTTAATATGTGGTAGAAGAACTATATTTAGCACATCAAATTCCTGATTTCATGGAAATGATTGCTTATAATGCTGCTATATTTATAAAAGTGGATTGAATTAAAGAAAAACTTCAATAAATAATGGTACTGTTAGTATAAAGATTTGTAAAAAATCATTGAATGCCTGAAGTTTAGGGAAACACTGGTTAGGTAATGGAAAGCAATTAAAGTCGCTAGTCATAGATGACATATTCAGAGATATGCTTTAAGAAAATTAACCCTGCATCAACATTTAGGATCGATTAAAGGGTCGTACAGAAATATGCAGAGTCCAGTTTTAGTGGGCTGTATCAGTCAGTGGGAGTCCCTGGGTGGTACAAATGGTTAACACTCTTGGCTGCTAACCAAAACGTTAGCAGAGGTGCACTGGAAGAAAAGCCTGGTGATCTACTTCCAAAAAATCAGTCGTTGAAAACCCTATGGAATGGAAAACAGTATGGTGCTTCCTCAAAAACTAGAGATAGAACTACCCTAAGATCCAGCAAACCCACTCCTAGGTATATAACCTAGAAACCTAAAAGTAGTTACATGAACAGACATATGCACACCTATGTTCATTACAGCTTTATTCACAATAGCAAAAAAATGGGAACAACTAAAGTGTCCATCAGTGGATGAATGGACAAGAAAAATGTGGTACCTGCATGCAATGGGATACTACACAACTGTAAAGAACAATGATGAATCCACAAAACATATTATAACATGGATAAACCTGGAGGGCATCATGCTAAGTGAAATCAGTCAAGCATGTAAGGACAAATATTGTATGATCCCTCTTTTATAAGAAGAAAGGAATAGACATATACAAAGAGACCAAGGCTCTTTGGTGGTTACCAGGAAGAGGAGGAGGGAGGGGGAAGCATGCTCTAGATCGTGGATACTTGTTATTTTTGGTGATGGGAAAAGTGTCACCGAATATGGGTGTAGAGAGCACAGCATAACCAAGGTAAACGGTGTCTCTGAGAAGCACTCAAGAGAAAAGGATGTCTATACTAAAGAATTTGACATATGTAAGAAGGCAAGAACTCCAACAAAGACCAAAAAAAAGAGTGTTTGGTCACATATGGATGGATATAGGCATCCTACATATACCTACCTGTATAGGGTAGGTACAGGTGTGTACATATGTGAGACTAGATAGAAGTATCTTTACGTACATGTAAATAAAAACATGTATGTGCAGGCACATGTATTCATTGAAGACACAAATACAGATACTCCTCAGACATAACCAAATACCTTCCAAGACTGGTTCTCTGGGTTTGAAAGCTTAGGACCACACTCTCATGGAACAACTCAGTCAACTGGCATAACACAGTTCACAAAATTCATGTTCTGCATCCTAGTAAAGTGAGTAGCGTCTGGGGTTTAAGAAGCTTGCGAGCAGCCATCTAAGATACCACTATTGGTCTCTACTCACCAGGAGCAAAAGAGTAACCAAAAGCCCAGAGAAGAAACAAGTCCAGAAGGATGATAGCCTACAGGAGCCATAACCTCATCTACCCTGAGACCAGAACCAGAACCAGATGGTGCCTGGCTACAACCACTGACCATTCTGACCAGGGTCACAATAGATGGTCCTGGATAGAATGAGAGAAAAATGTAGAATAAAACTCAAATTCTTAATAATAATAAAGGCCAGACTAACTGGACCAGTAGAGAACAGAAGATTCCCTGAGACACTCTTTAAACCTTGAACCAAATCCAGCCCTTGAGATCACCTTTTAATGAAATAGCAGTGGCACACAAAATAAAGGATATTAGCCATAAGATCAGTGTTCTACTTAAAAACCATCTGTATGAGACCAAAAGGTCAACATTTACTCTAAAGCAAAGATGAAAAGATAAAGGGGCTGGAAAACTAGAGTAATAGAAATGGAACAACCAGAACGCACGTAGAGAGAATGCTGACACATTGTGAAAAGTTTAATTAATGTCACTGAACAGTTTGTGTGGAAATTGTCAAATGGGAACAGAACTTGCTGTGTAAATTTTCACCAAAAACACAATAAAATAATATTAAAAAGGAAAAAACCCTATGGAGCACAGTTCTACTCTGACACATGTGGCATTGCCATCCATAGTCAGAGTCAACTCACTAGCAACTGGATATTTATCAATGTTCAACCAAGAAAGCAGAAGTGACACTTAAGTATTTAAAACAGGGAAATTTAACAAATTGCGTACATAACCACTGCACCACCAGTGCTCCATAGATAACATAGGTGGTGGAAGACCTGAGGGGCCAAACCGGGTACACTGAGGCAACCCGGGAAGCTGCTTCCACACCCTAGGCTGGAGGAACAAAGGGAAAAAGTAGTGTTGGGGCCCAGGTGCCCAGGTTACTACAAAAGTAGAAATCACATTGGCCTATATGGCAGGAGCTGGAGCCATGAAAGGAGATGGAGCCATAGCGAGCCATGCAGGTGACATCATCCAAGGTAGAGAGGGACAGGGAGAAATACCCACACTACTCCCTCCTTCCAACCCTCCAAACTCCCTCCAGTGTCTCCCATTGGCTGGACCCTGCCTAAGAAGCAAGAAACCCTGGTTGCATAGTGGTTAAGAGCTGTGGCTGCTAACCAAAACGCTGGCAGTTCAAATCTGCCGGGCGTTCCTTGGAAACTTGATGGCAGTGGGTTTGGTTTTTGGTTTTGACCTAAGAAGTACCAAAAACCAAATCAAGCCTAATGTCGTGCAGTCGATTCCACCTCATAGTGACCCTATAGGACAGAGCAGAACTGCCTCATAGGGTTTCCAAGGCTGTAATCTTTACAGAAGCAGACTGTCACATCTTTTTCCTGCCGAGCAGGTGGTGGGTTCAAACTGCCAACCTTTTGGTTAGCAGCCAAGCGTTTAACCACTGCACTACCAGGGCTCCTCCTAAGAAGCACAGTCCGTGCTATACAGAGCAGGGGAAGAGGAGGTGTGAGGTTTAGAGCTAAGCCAAGGACCAGGACTCACTGGGGCGCTTGACCTAATCTACACAGGAAGTAATGATGAAGGGACCTGAGGAACTAGGATGCACAGGAATGCTAGGATTTGGTAATTGCTTGAAAGGATAGAGAATAGTGGAAGGACTGTGTGTGAGAGGGAGAAAGGAATAAGCTGAAGGAAATCCTAGATTCAGCCTTTGGTGAGTCCTTTGAATATTAAACCAAAACCAAATTAGTTGCTGACGAGTCAATTCCAACTCATGGCGACCTGTGTGTCAGAGTAGAACTGTGCTCCGTAGGGTTTTCAATGACTGTGATCTTTCAGAAGTAGATTGCCAAGCCTTTCTTCCGAGGCACCTCCAGATGGATTTGAACCTCCAACCCTTCAGCTAGTAGCCGAGCGTTTGACCGTTTGCACCACCCAGGGACTTTTTTCTTTGGATATTACCATCTGTTTTATTCACAGATGTTTCATCTCTTGTGTGGCATTTCATTTCCAAGCACACCAGAAGGATTTTTATTCCTGTGTTCCTGGGTTATTTTGTTTGTTTTTTGCTTGTTACCATAGTTATTGCTTTACTGGTCAAGTTAAAGGGCCATACAATTACTTCCAGTAATTGTAACTATTATGGCCACAGGCATTTTTTTAATGCGTTTTTTCAATCTTCCTCATGCTGCTATTATCTCAGCCTGTTTTCTTGGCGAATACATGCTAGTATAAGCCTCAGGATTCTTGATAATTCTTGTGGGTCAAGTAGCCGGGGCTTGTCATTGCACACATTTCATAGGTAATGGAGTCAGAAGTAAAATGTGGCTCTACACAGCCTTCTGACAACTTGTTTAGAATACGATACCTGACGAGTTTTAAAACTGAAAGCTACCATGTTCCCTTAGTGGTTAGCTGAACCTAAAAGTAAGTCCAAAGTTTGGTTTCGAGGGAGAAAATTGTGAATGTTTCCAACCCCCGAAAAGGGGAACTCTTTTGGTTGTGATCCATGCTGTACCAACTGCAAGGGAACTACTTTGCTTTCTGGAACTTCTTGCTCCTGAAGAGTTAAAGGAAAAGCTGGGAAAGAATTTCAGCCAGAAACAGCTCTGTCTCGATTGCACTCCTCTTGCTTCCTAGGACTTTGTTTTCATGTCAGCGTGATCTTGACTGAAGAAGACTTTATCCTTTTGGACATTTTCCTCAACTAAGAATAACAGTCTTAATGTGCCTTTTTACAACCCCGCCCCAGACTGCTCTGATATCCCTCACAGGGGGAGGTGGTTTCAAAAGGGAAGAGATGAACTTTAGAAATAGTGTAGGGTGAGTGGAGGGCTGGCGGTGGATCGTATTTTCATTGTACATTGTTAGAAACAGGCCTACCATCTGGGCGATCCACCAATGCCCAAATCCTTCCTTGGCCAGAAACCCTTTGATTTCTTGAGCTTTCTGAGAAATATACGTGCACTAAGTGGACATGGGCCTGACTGCTTTTTGTGGGGAGGGAAAGCGAGGTCTTGCCTCATCTGATGGAAGTTGGGGACTGGACCTTTACCACTTCAGGCATATGGAAGAAGAGAAGGAAGACTAAGCGCATTATCGGTTTGCAGACTTTGACAAGCTCCACTGCAAAAAAAAAAAAAAAAAAGGAGGCCCAGTGAGTATCACCAAATTTGAGGAGCAGCCCTCTTCTTTAGGGAATGAAGTTTTTCTCCCTTAATCTTAATTCATCCTTTCCAAGAAGTAAGGTAGGAGGTAGGGAGGTTGAGCCACCAGCTCTAAAAATACACACATTGCTAGTGTAGTATAAATATCTGTAAGTGTCAAAGAATATCTGAAGACTTTAGTCACTAAAAGTGTAGAGTTGAGCAGACAGTACATGTTCAATAACTTCCTACTAATTGAATGTTTGATTGATTTGCGAGACAAGATCTTGTCACAATATATTTCACCTAGGATGTGGTCCGGTGGCCTGGAACCTGAGTAGCAAATTATATTCAAACTCTAGACTATTTCTGAACCTTCTTTACCATAAATATACTTCCTTTATCATAAATCTTTGGCTAATAAACTTTCTGTGTTATCCAACTTATTATTTTCCTATTTCAGTAGGAGAATATATTCGTCTGCTAAAGCAGCCCTGGTGGTGCAGTGGCTGAACTCTTGGCTGCTAACAGAAAGGTTGGTGGTTCGAACCCACCCAGCGGCTCTGCGACAGAGAAGACCTGACAATCTGTTCCCATAAAGATTACAACCTAGAAAACCCTATGGGGCAGTTCTACTCCATCACACGGGGTTGCTATGAGTCGAAATAGACTCAAGGGCACCTAAGAACAATTGCCCCCTTTCTTTTAGATAAATATTCTGAGATTTAAATATACAATATGAATTAAAAATTTATTTAAATAAACAGTGTTGCTATTTCTAAGGCTTTCAAAATCATGACCAATTATATATTTGAATATCAGGAGAAATCTCTATTAGCCTCTCAATATGAAATATCCAAACTAGAACTCTGTAAAACTGTGAGAAATACAGAAGGACCTAATGGAATCCCTCAATAAATAGTAATTTTCAAGAGGTCAGAAGGAGATCACTTTCTACCAGAGTGGGAGGCCCTTATTGGTGCTGGTTTTGATAAGAGTTAATTTGGTGTGTTTTACTGTACCATTTGACCAACTCTTTCTTATAAAGAAGACTATTAGATGAAGGAAAACTTGAAAGCAGTAGCTGACTTACCTAAGATGGCATAGTTTCCTTTCATGAAGCAGAAAATTCCCTGTTTGGGGCCATGCTACATCCCAGGGGTTTCAGAATTAAGAGGTTACTCTATTTTTATTTTTCTATTAAAGCAGAAGTAAGTAAG
Organism: Dugong dugon; assembly: GCA_030035585.1. Lineage (NCBI taxonomy): Eukaryota > Metazoa > Chordata > Mammalia > Sirenia > Dugongidae > Dugong > Dugong dugon. Next base: position 79,007,641 of record CM057471.1, read on the forward strand.
GAACCAAACATGAGTCATAAATCTAGGATTTTTGGTGAAAATATTCTTTCTTTTTATGATCCTCAAATTTCATAAGGTCAAAATGCCTGTTTGTTTAACTTCTCTGAGTGAATTATTTATCATATGCCTTACTTACCCCCCAGAATTATTGCAAGAATCAGTGGAGACAGTGGAGATACCAAGTGTCTGGTAAGTCTTAGCGTCTTATGAAGGAGCCCTGGTGGTGCAGTGGTTAAGCACTTGGCTGCTAACCGAAGGGTCGGTGGTTCAAACCAACCAGCCCATCCGTGGGAGATAGATGTGGCAGTCTGCTTCTGTAAAGTTTACAGCCTTGGAAACCCTATGGGGCAGTTCTACTCTGTCCTATAGGATCGCTAGGAGTTGGAATCAACTCAACTGCAGTGGGTTTTTGTTTCATTCAACATCCTATGCACAAATGAAGTATGATTATTTTTACTCTTATCAACAAGATAAAGCCAAGGAAAGAATTTGCACCAAACAATCTTTGGGTAATTTATTGCTTTAGCACCGGTGAAAGGATTTCCATTTGGACAGTTGCTGGTGTGAGAAAGTATCAAGAGTTCGCAATCCAGACAGAAGGCAGAGTGACAACATTAAGGGGGGATGGAGGCAGAGGACCTGGGCTGGAGAAGATTGGATCTGAATAGATGAACAAAGAAGATTAAGGAGGGGACCAAAATGAAATCAATGTTTTTCTTTAATTTACCACAAATCTCCTAGGAATACATTACAAAATGAACCTATGCAATATGAAGGAGGGACATTGAATGAAAAAAAAAATGTTTCCAGCACATAGGAGACTGGATTAAATAATATAAACGTGTAAAAAGTCCTCATTTCAGCTGTTTTAGGAACTGCCTAGGATTAAAACCACATAGAGTTTAAAAATTGATTCCCCATTAAGTTTGTGCCATCAATATTATGACTGGTAAGAATTATTTGAGAATTATTTATTGTCAGGAAGTGTTTTGGTAATTTGGGGAAGAGGAAGATGCTGACCTCATCTAATTTATCTTGTTTTTAATCCTCTTGTAAAGAATAAGGAATCAAGTTTTCCTGCCTAGCAGCACCATCTAGTATAAAACCCAGTGTTAAAGAAATTCAGTTCTCAGTGATCATTTGCCCCACCATTGGAATGACTTGTCCACCTGAAAGCCAAGTTCCCAAGGAGGCAATACTGATTCTAGCTAAGCCACCCCCTGCCCCATTTTTTTGTTTCAGGATGGGCACTCAATCAGCCATTCTGAATTCTAGTCCTTTACAAAGTAGATTATAAATTATCTTAATTGTAGAATTATAGTACTGTATATATTTATACAGTGGTAGCTTCACACTTAAACATTTTCTACATACCAACCTTAAATCCATTTAACGCTCACAACAAATCTAAGGACTGGATATTGGTGCTATTATTATTTCTACTTTACAGCTGAGGAAACTGAGCCATACTGAAGTTCAGTAACTCGTCCAGGTTATACTGAGCTGGATTTGAATCCAGGCAGCCTGGATTCTTAACCTTTAAACTATATTGTCTCTCTAAACTAAATATCTGCATTCCCATACTCTTTGAATTATTGGCAGATGATTATATATGTATCTGTATCCCTGTCATATTAAAAAAAGAAAAGGCCAAGATATAAGAGTGCACCAAAAAACTAAAGGCAAGAAGAGCACATTAAGAGGAAAGATGAAAAAGAATTTTTTATTACTTCTATTTAAAATGCAACAAAGATTTGTGTAAGGAAATGAAAAATAGTCTGTGAAAGAGTAAAGCTCTCATTTCTGAGCTTAAGTATCTGCAAGAAGGTGGTTTAAAGGGGGAAAGTTCTCATTCCTGACAAGCCAAGTTCATTTTAATTTGTGATACTTGCACATCTTGTACCTGAGGAGCACTGAATTTTGTAATAAACTATCCTAGTTGGTTTAAAACCAAAATAAGACTAAGAGCTGACGTAAGGGCTAGTTCATCTCAAAAGAAAGACTGCCCATCCAGGCAGCAGAAACATCCTCGTGGGGTGGACAGTTGACCATCTTGTCCAGATGCTGAGATGTCACTCTGGTCGCTGCAGCTCAGATACTTCCCCTTAAGCTACTGAAGGGGTTCTTTAACTCTGGCCTCTGGCCAAGGACGTTGGAAAGACTAGTTGAAAAGAACCTCTACTGTACAGTGAATTATAGGCAGTGTGCTAGCAGCTTTCAAATAATGTGAATCCTATACAGGGTTCTAGTAGCTTTCAGGAGGACAGTGATGGTTCGGTGGTAGAAGTCTCGCCTTCCGGGTGGGAGATCTGGGTTTGATTCCTGGCCAATGTACCTTATGCACAGCCACCATCATCCGTCACTGGAGGCTTGTATGTTTCTACGAGGCTGAACAGGCTTCAGCGGAGCTTCCAGGCTAAGACAGACTATGAAAAAAGGCTTGGCAATTTACTCCCAAAAATCAGCTAACGAATACCTTACGGATCACAATGGTCTGATCCTGTTGTGCGTGGGGTTGCCATAAGTTGGGGGCCAACTCGATGGCAACCAACAACAACAACAGCAGCAGCTTTCGATGGCATGTAGCATATAACCCAAAACCACTGCCATCAAGTTGCTTCAGACTCATAGTGGCCCTATAGGACAGAGGAAAACTGCCCCCTAGTGTTTCCAAGGCTGTATATCTTTATGGAAGCAGACCACCATGTCTTTCTCCCTCGAAGCGGCTGTTGGGGCAATTATATAAACCCCAAAACCCACTACCATCAAGTCAATTCCAACTCCTGCAGGCAGAGTAGAACTGCCCCATAAGGTTTCCAAAGCTGTAAATCTTTACAAAAGCAAACTGCCACATCTGTCTCCCATGGAGTAGCTGGTGGGTGTGAACCACCAACCTTTCAGGTAGCCATTGAGCGCTTTAACCACTGTGCCACCAGTGCGCCTCTACAGGGTCCTAGCGGCTTTCAATAGTGATCAGTGAGTCCTGTATGGTTCAGGTATAAACCATGGATCTCATCTCACCAAGACAGTGCGGGAATGAAGAAGTTAGAATCTCTCTCCTGGCCCCTGGCCTAATCCCCTTCTTTCATCACTTCCGTCCTGTTAGTCTCTTCTGTTTCTTACATTGATCTGGTTAGTCCTTGTTATTTCTTCAACACCTAATCAGCCAAAGAGAACTCTGTCTACAACTTCCCAAAACTCAGTCCTCAAACAGCTGTGTTTCTTAATCTCTCAGGGTCCTGGACTCTTTCGAGAATCTGATGAAAGCCCATGGATGCCCCTCCCAAAAAAATACTAAGACAGAATGGTTAGTCTACAATGTCTTGCACCTCTGAAACCAATCCCTGGACCCCAGGGTAAGGATGAAAGGTTGTTGTTTGCCATCCAGGTTCCTTCTAGCTCACCGTTAGCCATCTCTAGATGTGGTCCTTACCTTCATCGTCTCAGATAGTGGCAAATGCTCCAGCCAATATAAATGCATTTCAGACAGGAAGATGGATGGAAAAGGTGATTTTTTAAGGGTACTTTCCAGAAGTTGCATATAAAACTTATGCCTTTGTCCAGGACTGGCTCCATGGTCATGTGACAAGTGCAGTTACACACCCGCTTAGGGTTTAATGCCTTGGTCCTTGACGTAGCTGTCCCACTTCTAGTAATCCATCCGCATGAACAAAATGACACATGGACAAGGTTATTCATGGTGGTGGTACTGATAATAGCAAAATATTGGAAACAACCAGGCATCCAGCATCAGAGAACTGGCTGAAAGCAACTACCAAGTGGCACACTGCTTTTTTACAAAACAGTAAGGGAGATCTTTAAACGCTGATGCAGGGAGATCTCCAAGACATGTTGAGAAGAGAAAAAGCAAGATGCATAGCTGGGATATAAAAAAGCAAAGTGTAGAGGATAGAGGCAGGGAAGAGAATCACGTCTCATCAGACAGGAACAGTGTGCCCCTCATAACATCCAGTGACCCCTCTCTACAAACAGGGAACACCAGGCTGTGATGGGTGTGTACTGTCCAGTAGAGACACTCTGGCCCCTCTTAGAAAGCTCTAGGTTGTTGAAGACTCTCTGACAGCTGTCTTTAGAATTAATGGGGTACTTTGGCCTCTCTTCCCTGGGCCCTGATCAGCAATTCTGCAGCAAAGGAAAATTTTGTATCCTACATCCCTTTGGAGATCATAGACCTAGCTTTGTAGTGTACAGTGATTTTGAGATTGCATTAACTTCTATCATCTGCAATTGGAAAGGCCCCTCCCTCATTTCTGGACTGGATTGTTTTAGGGACAAACTATTTTTTTTTAGTGCATTTGGTTGATTGGTGCTCTTCCTTTAGCTTTCTCCTCTTGAATTTGGATCACTCGTGGAGGGATGTTTTATTTCATACCTAGGAATATTAACACTCTTCAGTAGAAACATGAGGGAGTTTCAATAACAGATTGTTCTCTAAAAATAGTCCCTTCAGCCTTTCCTATTAAACTAGGTGTCAAGGCTCAGGGTTAGCAGAGTGTTTTGTTAGCGTAAAAGCAGCACGGAGTGTTCCCTTGGAGATTGTCATATATGGCTGTGAAACTCCAGGAAGGCAGACCTTGGAATTCTTCACGAGTTAGAGGAGAGAAACCCAAACTCCAGGTCAATTTTTGTTTTTAACACAAAAAGGATTTAAAAAACACCTCAGCATTGGGAAGTAGATTAAATATTAGGTGATCTGTTAGCACAGTATAAATTCTGTCGCTTTCTGTGTTTTGGGCCTGGATTAATTTATCTTGGGTTCTCTCATGAACAGTAGTGGCTGCAGATTGTGGAATGGGGTGGGCTCAAAGCTGTACTTGCATGGTCTTTCATGTAAGATTCCATAAGAATAAATTGATCATATCAGAGAATAAAGACGTAGCTGATGGACAGTGGAGATAAAGCCCTCCTTCTCTCTCCCCCTAGGCCTCACCGTGGCACTTTAACTGCTCTAACTTAGTGGATGATTCTATCACAAAGGTCTAAGGTTATAGCCAAGGTTATTCTGGACCAATGATGTCCAATAGAACTTTCTGCAGTGATGGAAATGTTCTATATCTGTGTTGTCCAATATGGTAGCCACTAGCCAAATGTGACTATTAAACATTTGAAATGTGATTAGTGTGACTGAGGAACTGAATTTTTTCATTTTGATTAGTTTAAGTTCCAGTAGCCACATTTAAATGGCTAGTGACTACTATTTGGACAGCAGAGTTCCTCGAGACTTGGAATTGGGAGTCAGGAACTATGATTTATGAATTCTGTCTTTGTGTCAAATTAAGATGAATGTAATGTTAGGTCCATCTTATAGAAGAGATACAATTGACTCTCACCTTTCCTTTGGATGCTCTGAGAGATGTGGGCCACCCAGTCTTCTTTACTGGGTTCAAGTGAGCCAGAGATATCAAGTACCAAGCTATTCCTTAACAGTGTGGGTCATTTGCAAGAAATCAGGGACTCAATCCGAGGAAGGCTGGCTGATATGGAAGCATTGTCCAAACAACAAAAGGCAAATCAGTGCCACACCTGATATTCACATGTGAGACAACTACACAAGTGGGAAAATCAATTCATTGATTTCAGGGACTTGACTTTACCCATCTAAAACTCAACTCCACCCATTTCTGCATGTAATTTTTACCAGAAAATAGTAATGCTAAGGTGATGTCCTTGATGAGCACGGTTTATGGGACTGTGACCATTAAGGGCTAACTCACTGATAAAAGAGTCTTGTGTGCAGTATAGATATCCAAGGTTGTTTGTAAGAGCAAACACGATTCAATCTGTGTAGCTTACTGACCCTACGGCTGTCTGGTAACTCTCCCCTCCCCCCTTTTTTTCCTCATTAGAGTGTTCATGTTTTACCTGAGTCACCTTTAGTAGTATTTTTAAAATCACCCACTAGCTAATAATTTTGACACTGTTGATTAAGAAACATTGGGCTTCTGATCACACAACCCATCAGGTCCTGCCAGCAAAAATCCTCACCCCCAGTCCCTACACACATACCCACATCTCTTGACCTCAAATTAGATCTGGAGTTCCCAGGCCTAGGCTCCAGAATTTTTAAGAGATGGATCTAGTTCGCCTTTCCTTAGGAATTTTATCTCCTTAGGAAGTGAGGAGGTTGAATGGCCACAGCAGGTCCCCAAATCCAGTTCATCTTTACTCCCGAGACTGTCCTTCTGGGAATCCCAAGACCTCCAGGTTAACACAGAGGGAGACCTCCTCCAGCATTAGTCTTCACTTCAGTCTCTACTTAGCCAGTGTGCTTTGTGGACAAAGCATAGAGCTGGGTCACCATCTCTTGGCTTCTGGTATACACCCATGAGTCACAGACCCATGTTTTACTTGACCACCTATGAAGGAGGAGTCTTCAAATGCTGTAGACAGGTGACTTTTGGCCCAGTCACCCTCACTGTTAGCAGAACTCCTGAAAAGAGTGAATCTCCCTGGCACAGTCTGTTATGTGCAACACATGGATCTAAGATGATTTTGTCACGTTGGGACACAGATGCTCTCCAAAAGGCTTATTTAAGGAACAAATTCATAACACATTATAAGTTGCTATAAAGATGACATTAACCACTCTCCTCTCCTGTTGAGCGAGCCACTCAGCAGAGTACCTTGCACATAAACGGCCCTAGAATTTCCAAGCTTATTATTTTGTTGATAAGAGCACATGGTCCTTGAACATACAGGGTGGGTGGTCTGCTGCGGGGGTAATGAATCAAAGCAAAGGGATTTTTGTTCTCTGGTCAGCTTCTGCATGTTATTTGTAAGCACTTGACTAATTGCTCCTTAACTGCACATTTAATGGCCATTTCTGGGTTTTTGACAAGAAAATGGCTACTTGTTTATTCTCAGATGCCATAATAAATCTGCCCCTTACAAACCAGAGACACAGCATGGACGCGTGATTGGAACTCTGGAGTGGGTTTCAGAGGACCTCCCTCTGACCCATAGCTCACTGTGCAACCTTGAGGAAGTCATTTGACAGGTGTGCCTTCGGCCTTCCCCCAGCACAAGCAAAACACACCTGTACTTTATCTGGCTGAGTGGGAGCATGTGCAGCTGCAACAGATTAAACTGAACGAACGTTTGGCAGCAAATAGTGCTTTTCGGTGGTTTGATGTTATGTAATTACAAGTGCTATTGCTAAATACTATTCTTATTTACTTTGCATATGTTGAAACATTTGAAATTTATCATTCCTTTTATGTCTAAAGTACTATCATATAGTACTCAGTCTCCTGTTTTTGCTTTAATATGCTATTGGTTATTTTAAATGACAAAAAAAACATGGCTTTATGACATTTCAAGGAATGCGGAAGTGTGTTGTTGTTGTTGGGTGTTGTCAAGGCGACTCTAACTCCTAGTGACCCCATCTGACAGAGAAGAACTTCCTCATAGGGTTTTCTAGGCTGTAATCTTTATGGAGGCAGATGGCCAGGTCTTTCTCCTGAGGAGCTGCTGAGTGGGTTCGAACCCCCAACTTTTTGATTAGCAGCCAAGTGCTCAACCACTGCACCACCAGGGCTTTACTAATTGATAATCCTCTTCATCTTCTTATCCCATCCCCTTGAAGTAACTAATATTATCAACATAGTATGCTACGTGCAGCTTTCCACAATTCTACGAGTGTAGAAATATAAATTCTTGTTTACACCGTTTATGAAAGCTATGGACACACATCTATTTCCAAGTGAATACTTAACTACCTCATTCTTTTTAATAGTTGCACACCAGTTGATAGTATGGACCATGATTTATTAATCATTTCCCTATTGCTGTACACTCTAGGTTTTTCTTTGCTTTTAAGAGATAAGGGCAAAAGCAAAGATTGTTGTCTTGGCTTTATGGTTTGTTTGTTTGTTTTAATGCTTAACCGTTTAAGTTTACTTCGAAACTTTTAGAGTAACTTTTAAGTTTCTCTTGATTAAGGTTTTTTGGACTTCATATCATAGGTAATTTTTAAAAACAAAGATATTTTACTTTAAGGCCCTTTATTAAGAAAAAAAGGAAACGTACATTGCTCCAAAATGGTGGTTGACATTTGCTTGTAGGCGCAGTTGGTTTAGCTGGGTGAGTATTTGGGAGTATTGTTTGTTTACACAATTGGTTTCCTAGGCTTCCGAGTGTCACTGCCAATCTGTGTAACTTGGCAGCCAACAGCTCTTCCTAAATTGTGTCTTGTGGCCAAATGCAAACTGAACATCGAGGAATGGAAAGTTTTGCAAAGTTTCTAAACGGTCAGGAAGGTTTTAATCCCAAGACAGTTCTAGTTCCTATTTAGTGAAAAATAACATGGAAACAAATACATACTTTAAAAAAAAAATCCTCTTAAATATTTACATTGTGCATAAGGAATGTTCAGTGAAGAGAGACTTGGAGTTACTGGTTTGATTAGGTACCCCAACTCTTGGCATTCTTTTAATATCCACACTGGACTGTTGAGTCACTGAGGTAGGCCTCTTTATGTATTTTTGTATTACACCCAAATAAAGTAGGTACTCAGTAAATGCTTGATTTACATAAGATTTACATAGAACTGAAAGGTACCATTTTGTTTGTCTCAGATGTTTGTTTGATGCAAAGAAGGCAGACCAGGCATAAGATTTCATTTGAGTGTAGGAGGAGACCAAGAAAATGAGGTAATGTGGTTTGGTCTAGTGATAGAAGCTAAATCAGACCTTGAGGATGTTTTTCTTGGGCTTGAGTGTGATTGATGGAAAACCACAAGAACCTTCCTGGAGGGGGAGGGAATGGCCAAATCAGCGAGTAGAGAAGTTGACGTGGACTTTTTCATGTGTCATTGTGATTGATGGTGTGGGAGGGACTGTCCTCTCCTGCCCGTTGCATGGGATATTTGTTATACATCATTTTTATAGTTTGTTCTGTCACGTTTCCATGTACCAAAGCATATTTGGAACAACAGAAACAAAACTGTAACTTTTTATATTGTGGGTGTGTCTGTAGTGTGGCTTGTGTGTGTCTGTACACACCACATATCTTCATAGGTACGTGGTATGTATACACATCAACAAAATGCAATTTGGGAATAATGTGAAAACTCTTCAAAAACAATGAAATTTCCTTGTTAGTCCTCAGTTCTCCTTAGTCTGTTGGTGGCCTCCAAGACTTTAGTGAGTCTCCCAGAGACTGTAAAAGCTTGTGGACAGATTCAGCAAGTTGGAGGCCCCATATCCATCATCTGAGCTAGCCCCAGGTCCTCCCAGGAACATCTAAGTAGGCAAACCAATTAAAATTCAGAGTCACTAATACTCACCCATCATCTACTATGCCTGTGCCAGATATTCTTACTTGCGATTATCTCATTTACCAGTCAAAATAAAAGATGTTCTGCCTGGACAGATCTAGAATCTGAATGCCCAGGTGAGATACTTGCGATGGGAGTGGCTTAGGCCTAATGGTCAGGGAAAATGCAAAGAGAAGGAGCCTATGATTATAGGACTTTCCGTCTTGCCTCATGATACAGAGCATGAATGCTAAGAGATTAAGAACATGGAGATAACAATAGCCACTTCAAGTGGTCGTTGTAAAGCTCAAATAAGATAATGTGAGTAACAGCACTACGTAAACTGAAGAAAGCTCTATGAATTATAGTTGTTAGTTGTTCTTAGAATGCAAAATTCTTTAGGTACAAAGTTCTCAAAAAGCCGTCTTCAAAAACCAAGCTTCAGTCTACTATAATTTTCCCACGGAAGTAAATTTGTAATTCACATATTAGAAAATTTGGTGAAAATTATAAGAAAGTCCTTTGGTCTTCTCAGCTACTGTCACTAAATTTTCATGCTTTTCTTCAATCGTTTCTCATTTGGAGCTTTACTGTCTTTTAACCTCTGCAAGAATACTGGAGTACTCTACATATTTTTTTCTTTATAGAAATCCCCCGTCTTTTAACCCAAGAATTAAAAGAAGTGGCTTGGCCTCTATTTATCCAAAGGGAAATCCAGGAGCTCTTTTGTCTTATGTTTAGGGAGCCTGCTACAAGTGACTTAGCAGGTTTAGTTTTGCGTCTGGCATGATTACTGTTGGAGGGCTGGTTAAAAACAGGGCCAATCATGGAGGTTACTTTTCTTTTGAGAGAGGTAATCCCCTTTTCTTTCAGACCTACAAGCTTAATAAGCAATTTCCTCTATCTGGTTCGCTCTTGGCAGTTTGTACAATGGCACCTGCAAATCTAAACTTTCTAATACATTTTTTTCCCACGAGGAATGTTGAAAATATCAAAAAGTATATTTTTTAAAAAGCTACAATGGGAATCCTCTAGAAGACGCTATCTATTGACTGCAAAATTTCTAAACATATTTATCTTAGCTCCTAGCATCTCCTTCCGAGGATGAAATTAACAAATCTATGAGTACAATCAGAATCCAGAATAGCCAACATGACTAGCTTTTGAAATTGAGCAGTGGCTGTTATTGTCTTTTTCCAAGAATGGGAACAATTTTCAGATATGAATCAGTGGTTGTCCATTATAGCCCATGCTTCTTTCTTTGTATTCATGCTATAGTGTTGGCGGATTAGCAGTAAAGAATATACAGTCGTCCTTAGGTATCTGCAGGGGATTTGTTCCAGGACCCCCATGGATACCAAAATCTGCAGATACTCAAATCCCTTATATAAAATGATGTAGTATTTGTACATAACCTACACACATCCTCCCATATACTTTAAATCATCTCTAGATAACTTATAATACCTAATATAATGCAAATGTTATATAAATAATTACTATACTGTATTGTTTAAGGAGTAATAACAAGGGAAGAGTCTGTACATGTTCAGTACAGATGCAACCATTGCAGGCCTAACTGCATAGTACATGTCAGCAACAATGTAAGAGTTTCTTTTCACAAATATTTTTGATCCACGATTGGCTGAATCCAGGAAGCAGAACCTGTGGATACAGAGGGCCAATTGTAATTCAATAGTTTCATTTTAAAGTGTATATCTGTGGGATTTTCTAATTTTTGTTTTACGAAGTTATATTTGTTTTGGACTGAATTTTTGGAAGATAGTTCACATTTCACAGGATTTTAAGAAAGTGTTGTTTGTTCTATAATCAAAGCAATAAAGGGCACCATAGTTCAGGGAAAAATTTCCTCTTGGATACATCTCCCAAGCCAAGGCAAGTCCTGTCTGAAAGGTGATCACTTATGACAGTCTGTTCTATTACAGAGTAATAGTTGCAGCTGAAGACAAAGATGGTATTTCTCACTGAAAGAAGCCAACAAGCTCCTGGTCAGGCCTTGCATTCCATCCCGTTGGCTTCTTTCCTCTTCTACCCATGATTTCCTCTTTTTTATATCCCTTGTCACAAACCAAAGCCCAGCCTACCAGTGACCTGAGAACTGCCCTGCAGTCCCTTCAAGTTTAAAATGATTAATCTGGATTTAATTGGTTATTGTTACTAAGCAAATTCTTTAGCCAGACACAGTTAAAACATGAAAATCACAGAGAGAAACATGTGCTTCCATTCCAGTAAAGATAAGCATGTTCTGGCTTTAATTAGCTGAGAGATATAAGATAAGTTGAATGAAGGAGTTGGATTCAATGAGTTCTCAAGTCTGTCCTAACATTAATATTTTGTGATCCCAAAGAACCATTGATCCTCTAAAATAAGACATACAAAGAAACCCAACTAGGTATCTATCACCTGTGTCTCCTCTAATGTATCAAGTCCTTCTTGGCTTCAAAATACCAACTGGAATCTTCTTCCCTCCCCTGGCACTCTATCAACTTACATACTATATGACCGGTTTTAGTGAGGTGGGAGACTCATAACCTTTAAATCTCTTACTCGGGTCATTCATGTCCCCCACTGCCAGGTCTGACTCCTATTTAGCCAACTTCTTGTGTTGTAGCTTGGCCATAGTCTTTGAAGAGTTGCCACCCAGACAGCTCTCACTCAAGGTGATCTGACTTAAGATCACCAGAAAGGAGTAATAATGTCACGAAGGTCTGTTTTGTTCACTGTCACGTCCCTAGGGCCTAGAATAAAGCCTGGTACGGAGTAGATGCTCAATACACATTGTTGAATAAATGAACCCAGAGCTGGTGCCACATCATCATGTGGCAGTCTCACATCGAATAGGTATCTTCAGTAGTACTCTTCCCTGTTCCTACCCTACCCCATACCCAAACTTTATTCCATTTACAACGTGTTTCTCTTCCTTCTGCCTGATTCCTTTCTTATGTTAATTCTACATAAATTTCCTACTCACATGATTAATAATTTAAATGTTATGTTTTCAATTTAGTAATTAAACCATTTGGGATGACTTTGGTATTCCAATTATTGTTATGATCGACTGCCACCATAACACAAATTCACCCAAAGACTTTTGAGATAAATGGTATTGCTATCCTGATATCTTCGAACCCAAGAGATTTTAGGCTCTACCAGTGAGGAGTCAACTGAAGGCAACTTTTCTCCACTAGTGATAGTATTGGTCGGTGGAGAATAGTCTGGCAACAGATACCTGCGTCAAAGCCATGCCCAAGGATTTCTATAATTATTAACTTTACAATATCGGAAGCTGTAGTAATGGGAAAAAATTAAACTTGTTTTAATACAGAACTTCATTAATCTAATAAATGCATAATTCAGCATATCCCACCTCCTACAAATATCAGTACCTGAAAGAGAAATAATGAAATCAAAGGTGGACATTAACACATTAAAACTGCACCACAGGGTCCCTTGTCATCACTGTAATGTTGGTCCTGGAAACTTCTGTTTCCAAATTAGGTGGGATAAGACTTCTGGAAAACAAATTATCTGAAGTTTGGGAGAACAATGCCACCAACCCACCATCACCAAAGAGCCTTTTACCTAGGGGCACAGACACCATCCCTGGCGCTTTAAGTCAAACACTCCAGCTGGATATGGTAACTGGTTCCCCTATACTACAAGGGCCAAGTCCATTCCATCAAGGGTGGTGCCAACTGGGCCTGGGCCTTAGAGGATGAGATCCTTGATTTCTCAGGGTCTTAGCTCCGTCAGAGCGCGTCTTGCCCAGGGAGCTATCCAAGGTGCTGTCTGAAACTCCCTATCATCCAGTAGATCTGAATCTTTTGTCCCAGTGTTGATGTGTATTTCTGCCTCTCTTGAGCCTAGCACTCCTGACTTTGACTAATCCTGAAACCAGCTGTCTTTCCCAGACTGGATCCTTGCAGACCACTGTTTGCTTCCAAATCCTGAGACGTGTTCTGATGCATTCATAGCTTGTCCTCAACTAACCCTCTGCATGTCTCTTCTCCTGACCTCTGCCTAGCCTAACTGAACAACTAACTGTCCTCTCCTAAGACTGATCACACATTCCCCTGTCTGGGTTGTATGTACCTGCAGCACATGTCAGCAAAGTGATAGAAATCAGAAGTTAATCAACAATAGAAATTAAACCTCAAGTTATATATACTTATTTTAACTCTACTGTTTATATAAATGGCATCAGTTACATACTGTGGAAAAAGACAGTTCTCTACTGAGAAAACCCCTAGTTATACAGTGACTAGAAGGGCAAACAGAAAAATAATTTTCACTTTTAATTTGTTACCTTTCAGCACATTTGTTAAGGCAGCGTTAAATGTTCAGCTATTGTTGACAGGATCAATATTATTCTTGTAACACACATTTGTTATAAAACTTTCATCCCGTGCACAAATTTACCTGAAATAAGGCAAAGAAAATTGATTAGATCTGCTTTAAACTGAGAGTTTAATTTTTGACTACAAAGATGGATGACACACATTCTGTCCACTGGTGCTAAAATTTCTTTTTTTGAGATACATTTTCTAAAGGTTTTGCACACTCCAAGTTTACATGCAGTGTCAAATCTTGCTTTGAAGTGAATGTATTTTTCCAGGTAATCATAATAATTCATGTTTGCATAAAATTTTTTTATGCTTTCATAAAAATTATTGTCTCATTTGATTTCCCCTACAATGTGTGTGTTGTCTCTGTAAAAAAAAAAAAAAAAAAGCAAATCCATATCAACTTAGAGCACTGTGGATACACATCAGGTTTGTGCAGTTGATTGTATAACAAGTGCTCTCTGTTTTCTCAGCTTCTTCTACAATGATCACACTGTCTCTAGAGAGAGAAAAATAAACAAGCCTCCAAGCACACCACCCTCTGTTCTATGTAGCTATTAAGAAGTGGCCTGCCTTGAGTTTTACCAGTGGTGTTTGTATTGGCATTTACAATAGATAATGACTATGGAATCATCCACATTCCTTTTCCCAGCCCCTTGTGTGACCAATGACCCACATCTCTGAGATCTCAAAATTAGGGATGCAGATCCTAGCCATTAACAATTTTTTGTCTGTGTAACGCTGATGAACCCTCTGAGGACTGAGTTCTTGACCTTGGCTTCTAACCAGCTCCTAAGATAGAGTAGAAAATATTAACCAGGCACCACATTCTTCCTGGGCCCTAGCTGACCCTTTACTCAATTTAGACTTCAATATAAACAGAACTGGGGTGGTCAACTAATCCATTTTAACAGTGGAACCCATTCTTCCAACAAAAACTTATGAAAGTCTGGAATATAATATAGATAAGAGGAGAGCTAGCCACACAGATGGAAGTCTGGGGCCCTGGATTCCCATTACCCTCCCATTGCCTGAGGGCACTTCAGGGTGGCACAGAGCTCTGTTTGAGAACTACTGATCGTCCAATTCCTTTATTTTATTCCAAATGAGGAATCTGAGGCTTGGAGAGGTCAACTCACCTTTCAAGGCCACCTTAGCTAAGTAGTAGTAAAGTTGAGACAAGTAACTGGTCTCTTGACCACTTTCTACTGTTTAGTTCACAACCTCTGTCTTCTCCATTTCCATTTCCTCATGGTTGAAACCAGTGTACCATGTACTTACTCTGACTTCTGAATTGACAGGGCTTTATCCCCAGATAAAAAATACTTTAATTCAAACTGGTTTAAACTAAAGAAGGACTTTAATCACCTAACATAGATAAAAAGTTCAGAAGTATCTGGCTTCAGGTGTATCTAGGGGCTCAAAAAAATGTCATCCAGTTCAATCTTTTTTCTCTTAATATCTTTTTGCTCTGCCTTCTGTTGTGCTAGCTTCATTTTCAAGGCCGCCAGCAGTTAACGGATTCAACATTCTTACAGGTGATAATCCTGGTGGAAAGAAAGCTTCTCTTTCCCAACAGTTCTAACAAAATTCTCATAACTGAGCCTTATTTACCTGAGATGGATCATGTGCTTATCTCTGAACCAATCACTGTGGCCAAAGAATTTGAATAATCTGCTCGGTCAAGCTGGGTCATGTGGCCACTCCTGGAAAGGGGCTAATGGGGTCAGTCCCACTCAAACTACTTGGACTGAAAATGAGGAAGGGTAGGCTCCTCAAAGGAAAACCAGAGTGCTGTTAGCCTGAATTGTGGGAAATGTATGCTGGGCAGGTAAAAATAACAAACATCTATTGCAGCATCCTCAACTTTTAATTGGCTTCTGAAGCCGATACTTGAAGCAGGTGAGAGGGCTCACAACAGACCTGCCTGCATTGTTGTTACTTCTGCTGGACACCGGACTCCTCTCCATTGATGCTTTTGTCTTATTATTGATAAATTAGGGAGTAGGCAGGGATTTCTTGGTTTTTTGTAAAAAAAAAAAAAAAAAAAAAAAAACATAGACTTCAGACATACTCTTAAGTTTTTGGAAGAGGTTTGGTAGAAATGTCCACATAATCCATTAGAAGGCTTATTAACACATTTGAGAGTGCTTGGTTGGAGAAAGATGAAACAAGGTCGGACCAATTTCAGAAAAGTCTCTCAACAGTATACTGTGCTGACAACATCAGCTTGCTCTGCCCTCCTACCTTAAAAGTGCAAGCAGCCTTCCTTCCATTTCCCCCTGGGACCTTGTGCTCCTGCTATCAAAAGGAGCAAGGGTCATGGCTAGGCCAGCTCAGGATGCACTGTCAGGCGAGTTCTGGAAGGAAAAGATTTTCCTTTAGGTTTTCTCGGTGAAGAAACAATAACAGCAGTGGTAGAAGAACAGTACTGCTTCATTGAAACACAGTGTTAATCCTGTAGCTACCCAGCAGGATTGTAATTTTGGCTTCAACTAAAAGTATTTTAGAGGCTGGGTAATGGAAACATGGACCCAAAGTCCAGAAACTTGAGTTCTTGTCTCAATTCTGCAGTAGATTGTCTAGTTGACCTTAATCAAATTCCTCAGCCTCTCTGAGCTTTAGTTTCCAAGGTTTGAAAAGGCTGAAAATATAATAATAACAACTTTCACATAAATGTTTCCCAAAGTATGCATAGCACAGAAGTTCACTTTAGGTGGTACCTGACCTTATTTTTTTTATTTTAAAAATTATGTGTGTGTGTTTATGCATACTAAATTAACTAGCACAGAAACTCCCAAATTTCATGGAGATACTATTAAGGAGCCAGCTAAAACAAATATTACATTTTTCAAAGATGAGTACGGCAAAAGAAACATATTAAGTAATGTTAGTACCATTGATACAGAGATATAGCAAAATCCCAAAGGTGATACATTAATGACAGAATTTGAGGAAACTCTGATATACATGACTTTAATATAATAAAAGAAATTCTTGGTAGAGTAGTATTATAATGATTCGACAAATGTGAAACCTGACACCATGCTTTATTGAAACAGGCACCATACAGTGTACTTCCCATGCATAATACTATTACATTTTCACAAACATCCCTTTGAGGTTCATACTATTATCCTCATTTTACACCTGACAAACTGAGGCTCAGGAGAGCTTAATTAACTTGCCTAAAGTCATGCAGTGATTGGCTGAGCTATTATTCAAAGTCAGTACTACCCGATTCCAAAAGCCAAGTTCTTCCCACCAGCCCTACCGTCATGGACTATACTGAGTCAACTGTAATAGAACCAAAGGATGAGAGGGAACAGATCAGAAGAGTGGTTCTCAAGCCCGGCTTGACTTTAGAATGACCTGGGGAAATTTTAAAAATCGTAATGTAGTAGGGTGACCAACCAATCTGGTTTGCCTGGGACTGAGACATTTCTGGGGACATAGACTGATGTCTAGTCTGTACTGCAGACCAAGGCTTCAGGATCTTAAAGTTCCCCAGATGATTCCAATGTGCATCAAAGTTGAGAATTGCTAGGTTAGAAGGGGTGTACTGCATGCTG
This sequence comes from Dugong dugon, assembly GCA_030035585.1. Classification (NCBI taxonomy): domain Eukaryota; kingdom Metazoa; phylum Chordata; class Mammalia; order Sirenia; family Dugongidae; genus Dugong; species Dugong dugon. The sequence continues at coordinate 79,024,854 of CM057471.1, forward strand.
GCTCTTGAAATCAATAAAGATAAGTTTGCAAGTGAGGACTTATCAACCAATGCGATTGTGGTTACTTACATAGACACATGCACAGTGAATTTCTGCACTTAGACCAAAAACCTCAGCTAACTGAGTAAAACAAACATGGAAAGGAGCAGGAGTCAGGTTTGGAGTGGGAGGGACATGAAATGGTGCTGGTTTGTAGTATATTAAAACCAAAAAAAAAACAAACCAGTTGCTGTCGAGTTGATTCTGATTCATGGCAACCTCATTTGCGCAGAGTAGAACTGCTGCATAGGGTTTTCAAGGCCGTGACCTTTGAGAAGCAGATCACCAGACCTTTCTTCTGAGGCCCCTCTGGGTGGGTTCAAACAACCAACTTTTTGGTTAACAGTCGAGTGCTTAACTGTTTGCACTACCCAGGGACTCCTGCAGTATATTAGACTGCCATATTGGAGAGGACCAAAAAGTGTCTAAGTCAGTGGTTTCCAAACCATACCTGGGCTCAAAGGACAAGCTTCAGGGGTCCCTGAAAGGGGGTTGGTTGGGAAGGAACAGGATTAGTGGGCAAAATTGACCTAGATAACAAATGACTATATAAAACTATTTAGTCTACCTGGAAACCACAGCTACACTTTTGTGTTCAATTCTATTTGAAAAGAAAAAGTTTTATAACTATTAATATAAGCCAGATCCCTCATTTTACAGATATTACGGAGTTTACTTTCATTTAAACATTTCTTTCTCCTTATTATTATGTTCACACCATTTAATTCGCATCTTCTCTGTAATTCGACAAACAAGATGTGATTACCTCTATAGCTATATTTTCTTTTTAAATGAAACATTCTTGTTGCTACTTTTTTATACTGTATAGTAGGCATAAAATGCAGAATTGGAAATAATAAAGTGCAAATAAAATATATATTTTTTAAATTCATATTTATCTATTTACTTGTACCATGGTGAACTGTTCATAGGCACTCCTATTTTATTCTGGTTTGAGTGAAGCTGAGATGTCTGTAATTCTTTTGTTTGACAAAATTGACTGCATAATGCATGAACAAAAATATTCATCTGTGCTCTCCACAGTGTTATGAGCAAAATTGGGAAGATAGTTAGAGTCCCTTGTAAGTCAAAATTTAAAAAATTTCCTTGTGAATGAACCCATATTCCATGACAAAGAGTACTTTTTTCCTTACAGATACACTTAGCAAGCTTGCAGAGTGAATTCAGTTACCTACTATCCCCCAGTGTCATCGTCCCCCCATTTCCTTCATCTTAGATAGTGACAATCTGATGCTTCCGAAGGAATGTCGTCCCCACTGGCAAATCATGTAGTAAAAAATGTGTTCTGAGGACCGTCTTTGATGGGAAAAACACTATCAGATAAGGTAGGCTTTTTGTATTCTTTCATACCTCTTTGTTCAATACTGTATAAAGTGAAGCTCTCTCTCCAAATATCCCATGACCTTTCATTGTGGGTTCATCACTGGGTTCTCTGTTGGTAGTTGCTAAGGTAAACTTCTCTTTAGAACTGCCACTGGGGCCAGCAGGGTTTAAGGCTACACCCTTCCCAGACCCTATGACAAAGGGTGGAGCGAACATCTGTGATTGTGGTTTCAAATGTTGGCAGATTGTTTTCACTGGAAATTGCCTCCTGGTTCTTGTTTTACTTTTGCCAGGCTTAATGCTTTGTAATCTTTTAAGACTCCTTTTGCAGTGTTAGCCATGATACGAGAATAATTTCCTTGTTGAGATGTCTAAGCAATGCTGACTTCATCACTTCTCAATGTATCGCTGATCTGTGCCCTTTGAAACTCTTCAAAATGATTTGAGGCTGATAAAACTATAGCTCTCTTTAATCTAGAAATGCCACACCAAAAACACTTTCTGAACGCCTCCCGCAAACTCTGCATTCCAGAAAAGCAAAGAATTGTGTATTTTAACAATCCTTTGTGACTCTCGACGTGGTGAGAATTTGTGTTTCACAAAATATTAACAGTGGGAGCGTATGTGAAAATATTACGTGTAGCATGAGTTGCCAGTGAAGTTACAGCTCTCATTAAATATCGTATTTCCTAGAATAACAGTAAATTTAGTCATTCTTATGAAATTCAAGCCTAATGAAACATCTCCTTAATGAAAAAGAATCATAATATATCTTTTATATATAATCATAAAAAACAAACCTACCATCAGGAGGGAGTTTACTCATTTATTTAAAAATATAGAAAGCACCCACTAGGAGCCAGGCAGACATGGTTAACCCAAAACCCATTGCTGTAGAGTTGATTCAGACTCATAGCAACCTATAGGACAGAGTAGAACTGCCCCGTAGGATTTCCAAGGAGTGGCTGGTGCACTCGAACTGCCGACCTTTTGGTAAGCAGTCGAATGCTTAACGACTGTGCCACCAGGGCTGTAATGGTATTTGCCCTTATGTGCTTAAAACCTAGTGAGGAATACAGATAGGTAATCAAACAAATAAGAATTCAAGTTATAATGCTGATACTAAAATAGCCCTTAGAAGGGACATCAAACCAAGATTGGAGATGGAGGTTAGCAAAGGCTGCCCGGGAAAAGGCAGTACCTAAACAAGACCACTATGCACAGTTGTATAGGTTGAACACTGCACAACTGTACTTGATGCCTCTGTTAAGCTAAGACCTTAATGAAGTGTAGGAATGAGCTAGGAAAGGAGGCAGGAAGTAGTGGAATGGAATGCACAAGGGAAGAGAGATGAAAGAGTATCCCAGATAAAGGGAACAGCATGTAGGAAGGCCTGGAAGCAATAGAGAGCATGGTGCCTTTGCTTAAGAGTAATTAAAAGAAATTCTGTGGCTGCCATCAAGAGCATTAGGGAATCAAGTAATCCAGAGAAGACGAGAGTATCAAGGAATCCAGAGGAAAAGAATATTTCAAGATCAGAAAGGAGTCAAAGGGTTGGTGCTTTTTCTGTGTGACTTCAGATGTACAAAGAAGGACCACCTGTAAGGTGAAAATGCCACAACCTTCCTGTGGCCATCCACTCACTCCTAAGAAGCCAAACACACCAGCTGTGGGAATGGTTACTGAATCAATTAGAGGAAGAGGTTGGACAAGATCTGCCCCATGTAATCTTCTCCGGGGACCAGTGCAGACGTTGCTAACCAATGGGGACAGTCTATTCAGTAAGTTTGCACTGGGCCTCACGATTTTCTTCAATTCTTACAAAAAATGGCATAGAGAAGAAATCTGCCCTGGCACTACTGAACATCAAGGCCTCTTCCAGCCCTAACATTTTATGGTTCTACAGAGGTTCTGCAGTTGTAGGCTAAGTACTGGATCCATTGTAGAGAGGAGCAAATTCTTATTTATAAATGAGTTTGAAACAGAAGAGATTTTAACTTTTTTTTTTTCATTTTGGAGATTGTTATTGTTAGTTGCTATCCAGTCAACTCCGACTCATGACAACTTTATGTATAACAGAATTACATGTTGCCCAGTCCTGTGCCATCTTCATTGGTATGTTTGAGTCCGATAAACATTGTATAATAATGACTGAGGCTTATCGGGTTTCCTGAGCCAAGTGACGTTGACTAGGAATACTGGGAACACTAAGAAGTCAATTTCCACATCAGGAGGAAGATTTTACCCTACCCACAGCCTGGTGTGCTGGCGTGGCACTGAAGTTGTGCTTGGTAATTTTATGCTGTTCTTTAAATGTATGCTTTCCTTTTTTCTTAACCAAAGCTATATTTGAAATGTTCCCCAACCCAAGAGCATCTCTGCGTTCTAGGAGGGGTTTCTTACCACTCGGGACCAAAATAAGACTGCAATTGCTATTCAGTCCTACTCAATTATAGATCATTTTGCCTATGACATTTCAAACGCAGGACATGCCTATAAAATTGTACTGCAAATTAACCATCCTCAGTATATTGATTTCTAGAGAGATTTAGATTTAAGCTTATACCTCTTAAATCTCATTCATCTCTTCATCCGTGGAAACTAAAGAAAAGCCAGGGGTTTCATGCAGTTTGATTGAATGGAAATGAGGCATTTCCTAAATGATGTCATTAGGGAAGAAGAGAAGCCATTCCCATCAAAAACACCACTGAATAGGGGTGTGCCTTGCAAAGCTACATGGAGAGACTCTTTCTAAACCTTCAGGGAGACTGGAAGCCTGTCAGACTTGCTTATGTTCAGTAATATGGAGTACCCTGTTGTCCAGCAGCTAAGGGTCCAAATCCATCATGGAAATGGATCACCCATAAGATGCACATATAGTGCCTTTTGTTCAATGCCAAGTTAGTAAGTATGTACTAAGACACTGGGCTGAAACTCTGGGCTGTGCTTTGTATGTGAAACTGATAGTGATTTCTGGGCTGCCCTCATGCTGAGACGCTCCATGTCCCTTCATCTCCACGTGGCCTCACTCGCCACTCACAGCAGTACTTACAGGGGACAATTGCTGGGGAGCTTTGAGCCCAAGATGGTGGAACCTGTCTGATTGCTATCACTAACAAAGTACAAATACCTTATTGCTAATCTATCGATTCTAAGTTGCACCATTGAATTGTTACCACCCTTCTGCACTTCTATAGGTCAAGTCTAAGACATATCTTAATTTTAGAAAACTCAACATGTTTAAAAACCTTTTAGTTTTGAGGCAATGTAGTAGTAAAGTTAATCTGGTTATTTTATTATCAGGAAGGACAGTATTTGTAGAGAATGTTGAGTGAGCTTGCATAAAGAAACATCTATCCCTTCAGGATCCTGGTGTAAGGACACGTTCTTATTGTTAGTTGCAGATGAGTTGGTCCTGACTCATGGTGACCCCATGGACAATGGAACAAAATGTTGCTTGGTCCTGTGCCATCCCCATGATGAGTTTAGGATTGAACTGTTGTGGTCCACAGGATTTTCAATGGCTGATTTTCAGAGGTAGATGGCCAAGCCTATCTTCCTACTCTGTCTTAGTCTGGAAGCTCCACTGAAACCTGTTCAGCATTATAGCAACATGCAAGCCTCCACTAACAGTCAGATGGGTGGTGGCTGTGCATGAGGTACACTAGCCAGGAATCGAACCTGGGTCTCCCACATGGCAGGCAAGAATTCTACCACTAAACCACCAATGCAAAGGACGAGTAAGGAAAGCTTTATTCACCTGCTTTAGGAAGGTGAATACAGTTAGGAAGATAATAAAGGAGATCAATGGTGAAATACTTGAGAGGCAGCACGGTGCAAGGGAAAATTTGTGGACTTGGAGCCAGACCTTGGTTTACGAGCTGTGACCTTGGATTGCTAATTAATATTTGTGAACCTGTTTCCTCATTTTTAAAGTGGAAATTCCCATCTCATAGGACCATTTGACAGTATTAAGGGAGAGAACATATATCAAGAATCTAGTCCCTGGAGGATGTCAAATGTTAGTCCCCTCTGAATGTTTATTTATTAGCAGGTGATTTGAGATGAATTCTTGAAAGCTATGTTCATTTTCATATGATTAAAATGATGATTCATATGGTTAGTGATTTATTAAAGAAACTATATAGGATAATAGTAAAACTGGAAACTTCAAACAGAGGTGAGAATATTTTATATAAGATAGAAATTTATGATTTTTCTTAGCTATTCTCAGAACATTCTTCTGGCAGAAGTAATCAGTAGATTTACAAATAATTGTGATCTAATTGAAAAAACATCAGATTAACAATCCCAAAGTTTAATATAGTTTTTTACTTGAGGAATGCTAGTCCATTCATTCTCCAGTAAGCACAATTAACTGTTTTTGAGAACTACTATGACCATTGCATTTTCTGTGCATATTCAGAAATTTGACTTTTTATTTTAATTAAAAGTCTTTGGTGTGAAAAGAAAGCAAGACTCCTTCAAAACATAAACTGATGGCTCATACATAATTGAGACTGCAGTTCCATGGAGGCTTCCTCTTTCCACGATAAGAATCTGGCTCTTTGCCAAAACTTTATGAACTCTTGCTAGATGCTTTGCGTGCATTCTTGTCTAGGCTGCTTTGATCAGTTGATAGACCCTAGAGATGATTGTCATAGCATAGAACACAGCTGGGCAATAGGATGGGGGCAGACTGGAAGAGGCAGGGACCTAGAACAAGGTGTGTGCAAAGAAGTAGAGGAGGTGCTAGGGGAATGGATCCAGCTGCAGATAGTTGGAGAATATTCTATACAGTGAACAAAAGTTGGTGTTAGAAGGGTAGGGCAATGGGCAGCAGGTGGAACAAATATCTGTCAGTATTAGAGGGGTCCCATATGAGATGATGAGGTTTGCTAACCATCGAGAAGAGTATGGTGATCAGAAATCTGGAAAAATAAGAGCTAACATTAAGATCTTACCATGTCCCCTCAAGCACTGTGCTACATTGACTTGGTGGTGGTGGTGTTAGTTGCTGTCAAGTTGGCTCCAAACTCATGGCAACTCCATGTATAACAGAACAAAACGTTGCCTGGTCCTGCGCCATCTTCATGATCATTGCTTGACTTACGTTACCTTGTTTTGTTGTTGTTGTTAGCTGACTTGAGTCAATTCTGACTCATGGTGACCCCATACGTGCAGAGTAGAACTGCTCCATAGTGTTTTCAAGGCTGTGACCTTTCAGAAGCAGATCAGCAGGCCTGTCTTCTGAGGTGCCACTGGATGTGTTCAAACCACCAACCTTATGCCTAATAGTTGAGAACTTAGCTGTTTGTGCCACCTCTTTAAAACTCTGGTAAATTCAGTGTTGTAGCATCCCCATTTAACCAGTGAAGAACTTGAGTCTCAGACAGTTTAAGTAAATGCCCAAAGTAATGTAGTTTTTAAGTAGTAGTTTGTAAGCCATAATTTGAACCAACATCTGGCTGGTGTGATAGCCGCGCCATTAACCACTCTGCCTTACTGCTTCCCCCAGCAGGATTCGACCGAGGGAGGCAGACAGTAAGGCATTCAGGAAGCCTGGCAGGAAAATCCTAGCCTGAGTTCAGGGGCTGGACTTTGTCCCTGGGAAAGGAGCTGCCAAAAAGAAGGCAGTGTCTTTGTCTTAGCTACACAAGGTACTCAGAGGTGAACAAAACAGAGATGTAGGCATCGTTATCAGACCTGGGTCACAAGGTTTCAGCCTGAATCACATCAGGCGTAAATACGCTGAATCCTGCTTTCGATGATGATTAATCCTGGGTAAGAGCCAAGGGGCTCAGCTGTGAGGAGGAGGTTTGCTGAGGATGGAAAGCCAGGCGGGGCCAAGCATCAAAGTCGACAAAGTTAACGGATTTTAACACAAAGGGTAGATGAAGGTGAATGAGCGAGAAGGCTCTTCTCATACCGGTACTGAAAATGTGATCTGCTACCTGTACAAATAGCTACTCTAAACCGTACTGGAAAATATGTTGGCAATTTATATTGTCAATATAAATGTCTTACTACCTCTGGAACAACTGAAGGACTCCTGCCCCTGATGATAGGAACAGAAATAATGAAGGATTCACCTGACAATTTACAAAGCATTTTTACATACATCATTTTATCAGGTACCTGAAACTACCCTGTAGATACGAAGTCACGTCTTCTTTGAGCTTTACGTTCTAAAGTCCGCACAAACAATGAAAATGAGATACCATCAAAATGGCCCTTGAAGATTCCTTAAATTACATAGAGTACACCGTTCATAGTTTTGTATACATCATGCCATATATAAGTACAACACAGCCGATCTTCCTTTTTTGTTGAAATACATACTTCTTAGTTGGAGCAGTAAATGAAATAGCTTTCATTTAGTGGCTATTCGAAATTTTGTAAGAAAAATATATTTCGTGTATGTGTTGAAGGTGGGAAAGTTGTTTTCTTCTTTTCTTTTTTTCCTGAGTGCAAAAAGTGATTTTCCAAATACTGAATGTATATATAGTAGTACAGTATTCTTTTATTATCTCCATTTTGCAGATAAAGAAACTGATGACACAGTTGGTATATGTATGATAAAGATTTAAACCAAGGTCATGCTTACCAAATCCTGGGTGGTATCCACTCCATCACAGTCAACGCAATATGATCATCACACCTAAAGGATGGTGCATTTATTACCTCATAGAATTCCAGGGATGCCCAAGAAGAAAGAGAAGCCCCCATGATTCCTGCCCTGGCCACACTGCCACAGCACTAGCTCTGGGATTTAGACCTATCATGGTGTGCTTTGGCTGTTACACGTCATCAATGCATTGAGCTCTAACTGTGCAGCTCTGTTCAGCAACTGAGCATGACCTCAAAACTCAGTTCTTTATGTCGGCTTTCACTGAAGCAGACTAGCTTTGTCTGATGTTTTCTGGTGCCTGCAGGTGACGAGGAGACAAGCTCAGATCCCAAGGCACATGGAGCCTGTCCTTTTTGGCAAGATGGTTTAATTATTGTGTTTGATTGCTGACTTACATTTTTAAAATCTGTTTGGAAGTTTATGCCCCTTTTCTGACCCCTCAAAAAGATTTATCACTTCTAATAAATGTCTCATGTATCAGTTCAAATTGCCTAAGCATTTCTCTCTTCCTTCATTATGTCTCCAACACCGTGGCTAGTAAATCTCCCCCAGACCCTTGACCTGATGATGAGTCATGATCAAACTCCCAACCCCCATGTGATTTCTTTCATGCTTTGCTTTTTTCTTATTCATCCATGTTTACTTTCACATCTCTAAATATTATTTTCTGTTCTTACTGCTTAAGAAACACGGGGAAAGGGAATGATGTCAGCAGGAATGACAGAGTGAGGACCTCCGAAAGTCCTCTCCTCCATAAAAGCGATGAGAATTGTCAAAATCAACTTTTTCAAGAACTCTGGAAATTAACCAAAGGCTTGCAACAATCTGGGGAACATTACTTCAAGAAAAATGGCTGAATCTCTGTAGGAACATGGGTTTTGTGACTTTTTAACTTGCTCTATTCCCGTCCTGATCTTTAAATTCATATGAAAATGCAAAGGACCCAGAATAGCCAAAACAATCTTGAAAAAGAAGTAAAAAGTTGGAGGACTCATTCTTACCAATTTCAAAACTTACTTCAAAGCTACAGTAATAGAGACTGTGGTACCGGCATCTCGGTATCATTACCAGTTGCCACCAAGTCGACTCCAACTCATGGTGACCTCATGTGTGTCAGAGTAGAACTATGCTCCACAGGGTTTTCAATGGCTGATTTTTCAGAAGTAGATCGACAGGACTTTCTTCTGAAGTGCTTCTGGGTGGACTTGCACGTCAACTTTTTGGTTAACAGCCAAGCGCATTAACCGTTTGCACCACCCAGGGACTCACCTAACTCTCTACTCCCTCAGAAAAGGGTTAAAGTGCTCTGGGCTCTCCATTCCCACCCCTACTACCAGCCTGCCTGGAGTCCCTTCTTTTGAGACAGTAGCAGAGAGTGGAGAAAGTAGGATGGCACACATAACATCCCCTCATGTCACAATGAAACAGCACTTTTATTCAAAAAAGGGTTGGCATCAAAAGCCCAGCTTAGTACTTCAAAACTCAGGAGGCTCCACAGCTAGTAAATGCACACGAAGCACTTAGCTATGAGTCTGAACCAACTCTGTGGCACCCAACAACAACAATGGCCGTGGTGGTGATTGCTGCAAGAGCCAGTTTTCTCCACAAGAGGAGGCCTGGACTGTCATCAAGAAGCAGTTAGTCTTTACACCCAGTGGGTGGCTGCTATGTCAAGAAGACTGCCAGCCAAAGATAGATCTTGATCTGGAAACCCTTCAGCAGGCAAGGAGGCTCCTTGAAGACAATGCCCTAACTGTGGGGATGGTCATCAGCTGAGGGGCTGTTGATCTGTCCATACTCGCCACAGAGACAAGGATCATGACTAAGATCGGCATCTGGGACAAGCGTGGGAGGAGGGGCTGAAGAACATCAAGGAAAGCATAGAGGCATTGCAGGGCCTTTCTAGTAAGAGTCTAGCATTGAGGAACCCAAATTTAAAGGGATGAGGTAGGAGGCCACACCATGGAGAACAGCAGGCTAAATGTAGGCCAGAAAGGCAGTGGATTGCCAGAGACCCATGGGCAGATCATATCACTGCTGTACAAAAGCAGATGGCCTGAATTGAGTTTGGAAAGCTCCAGTTAGGGTTCTTGGCTCCAGTTCTTTTTTTTTTTTTTCCCCTAGAAGTTCTGTTCCACATTCTGGTGTGGCCAGCAGAACACTTGTCAATATACTAAAAAGATAGAGTGAGAGGGGAAAAGAGGAGAGGAGGGGGATGGAGAGGGGAAAGGAGAAGGATGGGCAGAAACAGAAGAAGAAGACAGAGGATGAGGGGAAAGAGGAGGAAGGAGGGGGCTGAGAAAGAGAGGAGGGGTAGGAGGAGATAATAATTGCTAGTCCCAAAGTTCACTGCTTTCCAAGCCCCATTGAAGATATTTTGTATACACTCTCTCATTTAGTTATAAGAACGCTAAGATCTGGTCATAGAAGAGTCTAGGGGCAGGGAATTTTATTTGCAATGAAAAATTGGTTTACGATAAACTTTTTCTACCTAGGCCCCAAGGTCCAGACTATAATGATGCAAGTGAAATGCAGAATGTACCATTCGGTATGATGGGGGCTGTGGAAGGAGAAGGTTGAGTCCTCCAAGATATTCTGACTCCAGTCACCTATTCATGCTGCTCATCCAGATTCTGGCCCCCTTATCCAGGGTTCTCGAACTCATATACACACGGGAGCCAGGGAGATGAATACAATGTGACAAGTGGTCTGGGTATAAAATAATAAAAGGCAACAGACACTTGGCTTCAGTCTCGGGGGTTAATAGGGAGTGGTGGAGATTATGGCAAAATGGAGGCCACATGCCACCCTCTCAAGAGGCAGCACGCCTCTGTTCCAGTCTATTGTTGTCATGTGGGAAAGCAACCTCAGTGTTGCGAGACCTTCTGATTTTTCACAAGACAGAGATGTAGTGTTAAGACAACATTCAGTGGGCCAAACAAAATGCATCTGTAGGGTCTGTCTACCTTCAGATTTTCTGGACCACAGTTGCATACACCTACTCCTCACTTATCAACTATCTCATTATCCATCATTTTGCATTTATAACAATATTAAAAAGTCTACTATCTGACTATTTAGCGCATTAACAACATATGTCTGGCAATAATGAATGGCAAGGTGTGAGGTGAGAATAACACTGGCTGTGATGGTTAAGGTTGTGTGTTAACTTGGCTGGGCCATGATTCGCAGTGGTTTGGCAATTATGTAATTATGTAATTTGGCAGTTATCCAATGATGTAGTCATCCTCCATTTTTGTGATCTGATGTGGTCATCGTCCATTTTTTCATGATGCTGATTTTCGCATAATGATCTGGTCTTTGGAATCTAGTCGTATCGATTAGTGAGAAGTTGGTGTACTTTCCTGAGTTACAAACGTAAGATTGATTCCTCCTCTTTGTTCCTTTCTTTTTCCAGGCCATTACATTTATGTAGACACTTCATTTGCCAAGCATGGGGAGAAAGCCGTGCTGCTAAGTTCTGATTTACAGGCTGAGGAATGGAGCTGCCTCCGCTTGGTCTACCAGATAACGACATCTTCAGAGCCTCTATCAGATCCCAGCAGGCTGAACCTCTATGTGAGATTTGAAGATGAAAGCTTTGACCGCTTGCTTTGGTCAACTAAGGAAGCTTCAGACAGCTGGCTCATAGCCAGCCTGGATTTGCAAAACAGTACCAAGAAATTCAAGGTAGGTGGAGTTTAAGAGGAAGGCACAGCGTTTAGTGTGTGTGCTTTGTGCTATTTTGAGATCTATGAAAACTGCAGCCATTTGAGGTTAGTTATTTCTCGTGTTAAGATGTGATCTTTTATAGGAGACACATTATAGAATATATCAGTAATGTAAAATTAATATTTTGTTTGTTGAGTCTTTAAAAGAACCTCTTCCTGGATTTCTTTTTCATCTGTTTAAGAATCTAAGTGGGATTAAACCAATTCTTCAATGGAAATTGATTTCCTTAACGGCATCAGGGAGAATTCTCATTTCTTATAATTTTGTGTCACCCTTCCTTCCTGTGTGGTATGTGTTTATGTTATCTTCCTAATTTTTTTTGCTATAATTTTTGAATAAAATATAAAATATAATGGAAATATTTTGAACAATCATAGATACTTAAAGGATGTGTTCTGTTTCCTTTTCAATATGGAAATTGTTCCTTCAAAATTGTTGGAAAAGGAAGGTAGAGAATGTAAGACAAAGCTGGGTGTGGATTGGGGAATGAGGATGGATCTGCACTTATTGGCTATGAGATATGATATTTAGTGAGAATATGTCCTTGAACACACAATGGATCCTTCATGAAAACTCTCCTCATGCCTAATCCCCTTTCAATTCCCTATCCCATTCTTCTTCTTCTTCAAAAGGTTTTGAAATACTTTACTATACCCCCTGCCTGCTTGGAGTCTCTCCCTGTCAGGTGGTAGCATGGACTGAGGGAAGGAGCACTGAGGGTCTGGGTTTACCCTGCTTCACAATGTCCTCCCAGCAGTATACCATACCCTTAATCTACCAGCACAGTTGCAAAATATCAGGCTAAAATCACATAAGAAAAACTACTACTCTCAGAAACAGGACTGAACGTGAACTTTAACAGTACTGGAAATCAGCCACACAAATTGTCTTGCTCCTCACATAGCTAATTTGTTCTTTGTGTAAAATTTTCAAATTTTCTGACAACAGCAACTCAAAAGATTAGGTAGGAAACTTGGGGGACAGAGAGTTTATGTTAATGGGGAGGAACAGAAAAGGAAGGGTGAGAATGGTTGTACAACTTGAAGAATGTAATCAACATCACTGAATTGTACATGTAGAAACTGTTGAATCAGTGTATGTCCTGCTGCGTATATTCTCAACAACAACAACAAAACATAAAATAAATTATTTTTAAAAAACATAAAAATTTGTTTTTCAAATTTTCCATCAATATAAAAACTTCAAGCTGATTTATGAGCCTCCACCATCCTGTGTAGAGATCTCCCACCGCGAAGTGTCAGGCTGTGCTTCCCACCTCCTCCTGCAAAGGATGGTTTTTCTCCTGAGGCCTCTGCTCTCAGTTCCTGATCATTCCCAGAATGGATTTCCCTAGGAACACAAGCTCTTTCCCCTGTCTCCAGTCAGCTAGCGCTACCACAAGCACCGGAGAAGGTTGTGGTTGGGATAACAATTGAAGACAGCTTCCTCTGAGCTTCTCAGGAAGGTCCTGCTCACCTCCAAGTTCTCAGTATATATGTATGTATCTCCGTACACACACAAATACACATGCGCAGAAACACACATTCATTTAATAAACTCCATAGTGAGATCGGATTCCAGTAGCAATTAGCTGGGACTAGCAATCTTGTCTTTCCCTGAATTGCTGAGTGGCTCCTGCCTAGTAGCTGAAATACTAAACCAAGGAGACGGTGTTCTGAAGTCTAACCCCCTTCTTCCCATGTGTTGTGCAGATTTTAATAGAAGGTGTCCTAGGGCAGGGAAATACAGCCAGCATTGCACTCTTTGAAATCAAGATGACAACCGGCTACTGTATTGGTAAGTGGGTTTCATTTTCATTGCATCTGAACGTGAATCTTTTACTAAAAGCTGCTGTTGCCAGAGGGAATTGAATCAGCCCTAGAAACAGAGTACTTTACAGAATGCACTGCATAATGCATAGATGTTTAAATTCTTAGTTCGGTTCACTTGAATGCTGTATGTTGTTCCTCTGTCTTTAGCATTGGAGGGCTCATTAGAGTTTGCCTGGACTGACTGGATTAATGAAAGAAAAGTGGATATAGCAACTGTAACCTCAGAGTTGCTGCCTTAACCTTAAGTTCTAATAAAAATAATTTCCAGTTTGCTGCAAACTCAGCTTTTTGTAGCATTTGCCAGAAAAGAGGCATCGTATTATCTCCTTTCCTCGCTTTACTCCGTTTCTCTCTTGGCACACCATTGCCCCTGTCTCTATAACCACAGCTGTCACTTAGATGCCACTGGAGCAGTGTTGGTTGGGTGCTTCTTATGTACCAGCTTCTGAGATGGTATAAAGAGAAGATACAGTCCCATGCCTGCTCACCGTCTACTCGTCCACCACTGAAGTTATTTCTATATATGATAAATACTGCTAGAAAAGAACAAGCCATGGGTGCAGGGGAAGAGAACAGAAAATTGGAGAGGATTTAATAGAAGAGATGCATTTGAGCTGAGGTTTCAAGAGGGAGTAGAATTTAGTTGAGTGGAGGGGCAGAGTAGGAAGGAAAGGGTTGTCTATGGGCAGACCCCTGTGGGGAGAAAGTACAGGGCATGTCCAGGCAAAGGCCAAGGGCTGCATAAGAGTATTTGAAGTGAGAATCAGGACTGCTAAGGCAGATTGTTAGGAAGACTCTGGATCCAGGCTGTGGAGCTTGGACTTAATGAGTTACAAGTTTAGGAGGCACTAAAAGTCAGCCAGCAGGGGAGAGGCACGCACGCAGCTTTGTGTAAGTATGATGACTCTGGCTGTCATGGAGACATGAGCTGGAGAAGAAGAAAACACCTATGGGGCAGGAAAACTCAGAGGAAGCTATTGTGACCTTACAGAAGGGGCATGATTGAGGATTGGCAGTGGAATAGGAAAAAGGAGGTAGATGTCAGAGTTTTTCAGCACTCACAGTACTTGGAGGCTGAGTGGACATTGAAGGGACGAGAAGGGAGAGTCAAAGATGATTCTGAACCAAAAAGAGCCTTTGCCAACTCCCTGAAGTCTCACTTCTCTGTTTTGACCTTCCAATGACGTCTTTAAGACCAGTGAAAGAAAACAGACTGGAAAACGACCATTTTCTGAAGAAAAAGTGAGTTTAGACCCAAGCTGCCTTCCTTGGGCCTCCCTCGAAGCCACATTCCACCTGGCAGCTTAGCGGCCAGGATAGCGCATAGATTAGAGTCAGACACACCTGGAGGAACGCCACCTGTTCTGTTGGAGTCTACTAACTGAGCCCCTTAGCCTCTGTTTCATCGTCTGTGAAAATGCTTACCTCATAGGATTAGTGTGAGGATTAAAGGAGACAGTGATATGAAGGTGATTGGTAGAGTGCTGGGTACTTGCTGGGCACTCAGGAAATGTTCACTGCCTTTCTTCAATTCACTTAATGGTTTCTGGTTTGTTTAAAAAACAAAAGGGGCGCAATACTTTTATGTTGTTAAATTCTATAGTCACGCTGTTAACTTTCTTTTCTTCCTGTGCATTTTCTTTGCTTCACTAGTTTCCTCCTTTGTGAAATTTGTTAAATGGGGTGGATAATGGTACTTGCCTCATGGGATTGTTTTGAGGATTAAATAAGTTAATTCATATAAAGTGCATAGCATAGTGCTTGGCACATAGAAAACTCTCAATAAATATCTTGCTTTTATTTTTCTCTATGGCAGTCTTTGGCACTGATTGTCAGGGATTGGTTAGCAGACAGTGCAGTGAAAGAAAAATGATAATGTAAATCTTACAAATTTTCAATGGTTTTTAAAGTAAAAACACACTGATGACTATATCAGCCAGGGTCCTGGCAGGAAACAGAGGGTACAATCAACCTGAGTAATTTGAGGAAAGTTCAATAAAAGTACTACAAAGGTGTGTGGAGAGGATGCAGGGAGGGAGAACCAGCAAGGGATAGCTCCAAAATCCAGGACTAGCAACCAATGAGTCATAAGCCATTACCACCTTTAGATCGGAAGGCGCAAGGGAAGCGGGGTTACCAGAACCTGCGGACAATACCTGTGTGGTGAAGGCTACTTGACAAGGAGAGGCACACAGCCAAACATGGCAACCTGGCAGGGCAGGAGCTGAGAGAATAAACATACCGACCTCACTCTCCTCCCACCTCCATTGGCCAAACCCAACAGGAAGCCAGAAGGCAGGAGAGCACATTGATATAGTCCATACAGATCAGCCTCTGGAGAACCAAGCAGAGTGAAGAGAGTCAGGTGGATCTGGAGGGAGAAATGGGAGATGGCAAGTACAATCATACTCCATATTTATAATTGCATAAATGTGGGACCAATGAAGGCACTGGCTTGTGAGTTTCTTGTTCCACTAAGGGAATCTGTTGACTGGGAATAATTTATCTGTGCAACCATATCAATGCCACAAAAAGTGTACGTGTGTGGGGGGGGGGGGGGTTCTTTTATCCTTTGTCTCTTCTCCACTAAGTAGCTGCAGAAGAGACCCAAAGCCGAGGATATGCCTGCCCTGACTGTTCTGGTTGGGCTTTTGCTTATAAGCAAAGCAGGATATCTTTAGCATCTAAGAAGCATGCCTCTCAGCTGTGGCCATTTTGTCTACCATCAAGAGAGGCTGCCAGGTGAAAGAAAGGGTGGTGGGCAGAATTTTTGGAGCTAAAAGCATAGCCCTGAAGGGTGCTTGGAAACAGCCCTATGAGGTGGGAACGTCGTCCCCATTTCACATATGAAGAAACCAAGGTGCAAAGAGGTTACGAGTACGCTGCAACCCACATGGCTAGTAAGTTGAAGAGCCATAGTCCAAAGGAGCAATGATGAATTAGAGCCTTGATTCCTCAGAATCTTGCATCTTTTTATGACTGCCAGCTTCGTGAAGAGACTATAGTAGCATCAATGTCTCATTTACTTCTCTTCTTTGGCCAATATTCTTCAGGGGGTCCTGGTGTGCATCTTCAGTGAGCCAAGGAACAGAGAAAAGTATCTGAATATCTAAGAGTAAACAGTGCAGCAAGTATGGGTATACCTAGCTGTAACTGTCTCCATAAAGTGTGTTTTTATTTATCTTCTGCCAGAATGTGACTTTGAAGAAAATCATCTCTGTGGCTTTGTGAACCGCTGGAATCCCAACGTGAACTGGTTCGTTGGAGGAGGAAATATTCGGAGCTCCCCCTCCATCCTTCCCCAGGACCACACCTTCAAGAGTGAACAGGGTAAGCTAGGAACAAATGGACTCCTTTTCCTAGGATAACTCTTTGTCTCTGCCATCTCCTCCCACCCCCTGCATTGACCTAACTGTGGCTTCTCTCAACACAGAAGGCAGGGGAGAGGAGGGTGAGGAGGGACCAGAAGGCCTGGTGGAAGAGTGCGGAAGAATAAGCCATGAGATAGAGACAAAGAGCAGACCAGATGTGAAATCTATAGCTAAGGAGAAGACCACCCAGTTAAGGACTTTTCTTCACCTGTGAACTGGTCTTGCTATTTTCACAAAGCTATTACGCTTTGCTTTCTTATCCATTTGTTGTTCAATATTTCTTCTTTCTAAAGTTGAGGCTGGAATAATCCCAGGTTACTTTCCACAAAAACTAGGCTGAATGTCATGAACTGAACATTAAGAACCTCGCAAGTGGCCATCAGGTGAGCCAATACTGCTGATTAATACTGAATGTGATATACAGTGGGGCCCCCTAGTGGCCAAGTAGGCTGATTCCCCGCAGAGAAAAATCGGGAGGAGAGGTTGTTAGCGAGAAGTCGACTTTCAGGAGAAAGCCTCCAAGGACAGGAGACAAGGGCAAAGGTTTACTTGTGGGTCACGGCTCCTCTCACCTGACCCCTGGTAGGCTTTGCAAAAGCCTAGGTCCCCCGCATGGTTGCAAGACATTCCAGTCCTTAACTCCAAGTCTTGCTGAGTAGTGAGAAGGTTCTGGAGGCTGGCTTTTCCATAAGAGCAAGAATAGGAATCTTGGTTCTGCTGCACACAGTCATTTTTTCTCTTTTGATCTCTTGCCACGTGGATACTGAGATGCTCTACTCCGTCCAATTAAACTGCTGACGATGACAGTGTGTACCCATGTCTGAAGACATGACAACTTTTTGTGGTGCTTTATAGTTATCCTAATTCACTGTAGTGTGTGTTCATCTGAATATTTTTAACCATGTCTCCAAGTTTTTTTCCAAAAGTGCCCATCCCGAGTTTATCTCGGCTTTGGACAGTCTTAATCCTGACATTTTTGTTCTCTGTGCGCCTGTTCTGTCTCCTTTACATCCAGAGCTTCAGATTCAGTTTCCTATGGGGGGCAGGTAGATAGTATAAGCAAGAGATGTGGGCTGGGTGGGGACTGTGGCAAACTAGAAAGCATAAGCCCTGTACAAAGGAGACAGCCACTAGTACTTAGCTCCAGTTAGTTGTTGCCACATAAGAACACAAGTCCAGGATGCTAGCTAGAGCTTTTGATTTTTCATGATGATTTGGAAATCAGGGCTTTTATGTGACGTTTCCCAAATTTTTTTATATTGGTGAATAATTTTTAAAAATAGTGTGTGGGCCAATGATACACACCTGCAGGTCGGATCCATTTGGTCAACTTCTTTGCAACTTTTACTTTACATGTTCCCCTTTTTCAACAGGTCTAGGCTTCTTAGAACAAAATGCTTAGAAGTAACCATATATTTAAAAGTTGGAGTCCTATGGGCGTTAATTGTTTAAGACAAACCCAACTTTAGATCTTGAATCTTCACTCATTTGACCCTGTGCAAGGTATGGCAGGAGAAATGAAAATTAAAATGACAAGCGCCCTGTGGGCCCTGCCCAGCTTCAAGGAACATAATTTCAAGAAAAAGAAAGAGACTTATACCACAAATAAATGTAATACAAGGTAGCTAGTGTCAAGTGCTATAAGATTGTTACACCCCTCCCCCCAAAAAAGGCTCTGGGTATTTGGAGATAGATAGAAATCACTTAACCACTTAATGCAGGGAGATCCTAGAAAACATGGTAAAAGAAATAAACTGCATTTGAAAGATAGGTATGATTTTGACAGGCAGAGGCAGGAGAGGGCAGGAGCAATGATGCAGTGGTGGCAATTACAAGGTGTAGATGAGGGAGAGATATGGCTGAGGAAGCAGTGGGGGGAGGGGGCAACTTCTAAAATGCCTTGAATGCCAGGAAAGAAAATTTAACTTTATTCTATTGACAGTGGGAATCCACTGGAGGTCTTTGAACAGGAGGTGGATGCTATCACGCAGTGCATTTCAGTGGTTTAATCTGGTGGTGGGGATCTCAGAAGATAGAGGACAAAAGAATAAGAACAAGACAGCAAAAGAATGTTCCCAGAAACCATTGCTTTATATACATCTGGGGTCACTTACAAAAGGAACTGAGATTGGGAAAAAGCAAAACATTTTTACTTCCTTCTTTTAGAAGCAAAGTTTATCTCTTTTGGAAATGACAAACAATTGGGGTTTCCGTATGTCTATACCACATTTCAGCCCTAAAGACACACAGCCCTTCTCCACCTGTGGCCACTGTAGGGATCGCACTACAAAGGAGTGTTATGTGTAGATGAATAACTAGTCCATGAATCTGCATAAGTATTTCAAAACTTGTTTAACTCAAACAACATGCCAGTACCTCTTGAGCCCTTTGTTTAAATGAACAAAGCAACTAACAACCTCTTGGGGTTTCAAGAAAGAAAATCCATATGACGTTTTCTTAATTTATGGAAGTAGGCTAATTTTGAGAATGCTTTTCTGTTATATCTTAAGACTCTAGTGCAAGGAACGGAGAGGAACTTGAAAGACTGATGCATTAAAATTGCAACAATCCCTCGTGTCATGATCACTGTTAGAGGTAGACGCTTAAGTATGGTGAGGTGTTAGAGAACTTGTCCCAATTCACTTAAAAATCAGTTCCTAAATCAAGTCCTCTGGGTAGCCAATGCCATGATCTACTGATGACTTATTCAATGCATGTAATTTTTCATCCTCAATGATGGCAAGGACCAGCTGGCTGGGGAGAACACATGTTTCTTGGGAGGGGCAACGGACCTGTGAGTCAATATTGTCGTCATTTGACTATGTTAACTGAATGCGATTCATCCTTTGAAGATCGCGTCACCCCTAGTCTTTATTACTCTCGTTTGTCACCGTGGAACATTCTGAGCATATTTCTGTCAGCAAGGGGTAGAAAAAGAGTGCCAGGCTAGGAGTCGGAGTGCTTGTGCCCAGGCCTAGGTTATCAGACAGCTGTATTACTGTGGGCACTCCCTTAACTTCTCAGGATCTACATCTGCCTTTTTGCAAAATGAAAAATTGAATTCAGTGATTGCTAAGATGGCTTTGAGCCTAGTATTTTACTCTTCTCTCCTTGCTTAATGCTATGTACCAAAATATCCAAATTCACCACCTACTGTGATCTATTAAAAAAAATGTTTTGGGTCCCTCCTGAGTATTTATAAGCACATTGCATTTGGCATTAGAAAAAAAAAAAAAAGGAGAAAGTCTAAAGGGACTAACCAAAAACCCAAACCAAACCCATTGCTGTTAGGTCGATTCCAACTCATAGCGACCCTATAAGACAGAGTAGAAGTGCCCCATAGGGTTTTCGAGGAGTGGCTAGTAGATTTGAACTGCCGACCTTTTGGTTAGCAGCCTAATGCTTAACCGCTGCGCCCCCAGGGACTGAGGAGTGAGAAAAAGAGGACCTGGTTTGTCTAATGTCTTGAGTAGAAGAGTAGATATAGGCACAATGGTGTGGTCATCCCTCAGAAGAAATAAGATTTGCTCTTAGGGTGTTGTTACCCCTGCCATAGGCACTTGTCTCTCACTTCCCTTGAGCTCCCTATTCTTTTCCCCTCTCTCCTTTGTCGTCCCTTTTCTCTTCTTCCTTGGCTATTCCAGAACACCTCCCAGTGGTAGACAGCTTTGTGTACTAGCATTTCTTAGTCGCCTGATGTCAATGCTGAGGGCTAAAGAAGTAGCTGACCCTAGGGCTGAAGGGAAGAAACCTAAGGACACCTTCCAGCCTCCTTTCCAGCAATCCATTGGCTTACGTTTTCTGTCAAGTCAGAAACTGAACGTTAGAATGTGAGGCTTCTTCATTCATGACTCGCTTACTCATTCGTTTATTCAACGAACACGTAAGAACTGTTTTAAAAATTGTTACTGTGGCAAAATATGGTGGAGTCCTGGCCGCATAGTGGTTAAGAACTCTGCTGCTAACCAAAAAGGTCGGCATACATATAACACAAAATCTGTCATTTTAACCATTTTAAGTGTACAGTTCAGCGACGTTGATTACATTCACGATGCTGTGCAACCATCACCACCATCTATTTCCAAAAGTTTTTCATTTCCCCGAACAGAAAATCAGTACCTTTTCAGCAACAACTCCCCATGTCTCCCTTCCCCCAGATCCTGGTAACCACTAACCTTCTTTTGTCTCTAGTCATTTACTCATTCGAGATACTTCATACAAGTGGATTATACAATATTTATTCCTTTGTATCTGATTTATTTCACTGAGCATAATGTTTTCATGGTTCATCCATGTGGTGGCATGTATCAGAACTTTATTTCTCTTTACAGCTGAATATTATTCCATTATACGGATATATCACATTTTGTTTATTTATTTATCTACTGATGGGCACTTGGTTCTCTTCCACCTTTTGGCTATTGTGAACCATGCTACAATGAAGACTGCTGTAAATAAGCACTTTTTGTATGCCAGGCATTCTTGCATAACCTGGTGATACAAAAATAGGCACTGACCTCAAAGAGATCAGAAGAGACAAAATACTGTTCCTTAGAATACCTGTTCTTGAGTAAAATAATCTCTATATGGGGGACAAAAAAGAGGCCTATGGTCAAATAAACTGGAGAAGCCTTGAGTTAAAGAAAGCTAAACAGATTTCTTTACTTCAGGATTTCTCAGAGCCTTTAATATAATTGTGTTTTAATGTATATTATGGCATTTCTCAAATTACCTGAATACCAAAATACTATAGTGAACAAATAGTTACATGCACGGGGATGAAATATATGATACAGGACTACAGAAAAGTGAAAGACTACCTTGGTTTTGGGGTTCAAGGAAGGTTCTCTAGAGAAAGTATTATCAGAACTGGGACTTTAACAATAAAATGAAATTTGGCCAAATGAATAAGGAGAAGATAAGCACAGCAATGATTGTGAGGATGGCGCAGGACCAGGCATAAAACCAGGGTAAAGCCAATGCGCTAAAAACGAGAGAAGTTGTCTTTCTTATTACATCTGCCTTTTACTGGGTATGTTAATTTTCCCTGAGCTCCATTCATTTGGGTGGCAAAGATTAAATGGTTCAGATGTCTGCCAGCAGCTGGGGCCTATCTGAGAAAAATAGTGCCTGTGGCAATTAGTTTTAAATTGCTGAATGATCTCTCACAGCCGGCAATGGAAACTGTGATGACCAATAGAAACTGCATTAGCGCCCTCCTTGAGTGGTGCCCAGGGGACGCACCCTATCTGCCATACCTTCGTTATGTCTCTGCCCGCAGCGGCAGATTTTGCTCTTTAATCAGTTCATCTCATGTTTAGCCTTATACCGGAAGCAGCTGATGCCTTTGCTTTCAGGGAAAAACTAGAGAAAAGAACCAAAATACCAAACCAAACCCACTGCCGTGGAGTCAATTCCGACTCATAGCGACCCAGTAGGACAGAGCAGAACTGCCCCATAGGGTTTCCAAGGATATAATCTTCACGGAAGCAGACTGCCACATCTTTCTCACTCGGAGCGGATGAACTTTCAGTAAGCAGCTGAGCGCTTTAACCACTGTGCCACCAAGGCTTCTGGAGAAAAGAACAGGAG
Source organism: Dugong dugon (assembly GCA_030035585.1). Lineage (NCBI taxonomy): Eukaryota > Metazoa > Chordata > Mammalia > Sirenia > Dugongidae > Dugong > Dugong dugon. The sequence goes on from CM057471.1 coordinate 79,047,395, forward strand.
GTGAAATGAAGCTGTGTGACTGAGAGAGTTGAAGGAAGTCTTCCAGGAGGGCTCTGGGTTTTTTTTTTTTTTGTGTCATAGAAAAGGGAACAGTGTCTGTAATATCGGAAAAATAAGATGTGGATATGATTTTTCCTTTATTTGCTTGTGTGTTTTCGACAGTTTGTCCCAAACACTGAGTCATTTTTTTTATTTTTAAATGAGCCCTATGTTCCCAAATTCTTGCCTCATGATGGAAATGGTTAAAATAACGCAGTAAGAATTGCTGTGGGACGTCTTTGGAATACTGACGGTGATGTGGTTTTATCCTATTTCTCTTACTCGGTTCTGATTTATCATGTATAGGGTTTTTTTTTTTTTCTTTCCTTTGTTAATATTTTATGAAGCGAAACAAAGTCTTTCAGGAGGTAACCAACTGACGGCTCAGATCATTACTGTCTTCTACATGCCTTAGCAAAAAGAAGATAATTGCTGGAAAAATAATGAGGGCAATCATTCCTTTGCAGAGATCTTTTAAATCAGACCTGCTTATGGTGCCACTAGGAAGCAGGTGGACCAGGTTTCAGACCTAAAATAAGGTCAGAATTATTTTATTTCATCAAAGACCATAAAATCAATGGATCATCTTTCCATAGCCCATGACACTTTTTTCTCATTTCTGTTTGGATTGAGCTCAAGTGTCATCCTAACAGCACCTATTCATTTACTCTTTACATTGATCCGTGTGGTTCATTGCATAAGCACTCAGCAGGGTACAAGCTGGAAGCAGCTTTATTGTTATTATTTTACTGCTGCCTTTTGCAAGCTCTGCTGGATCTTCTTCCCTTGCCCTTGGATGACTTACCAGTCTTCCAGTCACTTTCAGGTATTAACAAACAGCCTTATCTTCAGGGATTAAGTTCAGTCAAGTCAAAACCCCAGTGTTTCATCCAATCAAATCTCCCAGACCAGACCACAGAGCAGCAGTAGGGAGAAGGGTTTGTGCTTTGTTTCTTCATACTTCTCCACCTTCTTCTTTCCCTCCTCTTCCGCTACTCACTATGCTGCCTGTGGTGCCTCCAGGGTTGGGGAAAGAGTGATTTATGGGGGATAGGACAGAAAGGAAAGGCAAACGGATAAAAGGTTTAGTCTGCCGTTTAATCTGAAGTTGATGTCCTTCATACCGTAGATGGCCAAATGCTGGCCATTTCTCTCATGGCCAATGGGGAATCCCATTTTACTTTTTCCTGATAAGGATGATGCACTCTGACTGGCTGTCTATGAATTCCCTTTGTTTTTATTATTAGCTGCTGTTGAGTCTACCCCTGACTCATAGCAATCCATGATTCATGGAGACCCCATGCACAACACAGCAAAACACTGCCTGGTCCTGCACCATCGCCATGATCAGACCATAGTGATCCATAGGGTTTTCACTGGCTGATTTTCAGAAGTATATTGCCAGTCCTTTCTTCCTAGTCCATCTTAGCCTGGAAGCGCCACTGAAACCTGTTCAGCATCATAACAACATGCAACCCTCCAATGGCAGACTGGTGGTGGCTGTGCTTGAGGTACACTGGTGGGAATCAAACCCAGGTCTCCTGCACGGAAGGCAAGAGTTCTTATCACTGAACTACCACTGCCTCCATATAAATTCCTTTTAGCTCCTATAATTAATGGTACACCCCACCAGCCCCTTTCTGTTGTAGTTACTGCCCTGGCAGCCGTTCTCTTGAAAAGAATCCTTTCAGGACACTCTAGCCCTCTAGATACCTTCTAAGTTGCCCATTTAATCTATGGGAAAACTCAACATCTTTTCCCTGTCAAACTCTGGAAGTCCAGTCACTGGCAACAAAATCATTTCTTTCCACTCTGCCCCCAAAAGAATCTACAGTCAGCTTCTTATCTTTGGATGTATGCAGTTAAGAGTTGAGCACCAGTCTCTGTACCCACCAACTCCAGTATCACTGATCAAGTTCTTCCAAGATCTGTGACCACCCGCCTCTCAAGACCCAAGGCAATCCCATAGCACAGGAGTTTCTGCAAGCATGGGTGGGGATAAGGTTAGATGGCAGTTTCCTTCTCCACCCCCTCCACAAGTGGTTCCTTTAAGCCCCCTCCCTTGGATCAAAGTGAGAAAGGGGAAGCACTCTCCTCCCCTTCCCTTGAGAGGTCAAAAAGAAACACATGGCAGGTCAGCTCTGTGATAACTCTCTTCAAAGAAACCCCATCTCCAATCTCTGATCCAACTCTAGCCTTCTCATATATACAGACTGGAGATGAGAGATGGGCTAAAATTGGTACAGCTGGCTTAGGTGCCAGGTGCCACCACTTAGTGTATTCTCTATTGATAGCCTAGCACCACTCTTTAGAAAATAGGGGTACAGGTCACCCATTTTGGAGCCCAGTGGTTAAGCACTCAGCTGCTAACCGAAAGGCTGGTAGTTCAAATCTGCCTGCTGCTCCACAGAAGAAAGATGTGGCAGACTGCCTCCATAAAGATTACAGCCTTGGAAACCCTATGGGACAGTTCTACTCTGTCCAATAGAGTCGCTGAGTCAGAACTGGCCTGATAGCAAGGGTTTTTTTTGGTTTTGGTCACCCATTAGGAGTCCTAGGTGGCACAAACAGTTAAGCACTCAACTACTAACTGGAAGGTTGGTGGTTCGAACCCACCCAGAGGTGCCGGGTAATCTACTCCCAAAAGGTCACAGCCTTGAAAATCCTAAGGAACACAGTTCTACTCCGAAACACATGGAGTAGGCACGAGTTGGAATAGATGCAATGGCAACTGGTTGTTGTTGTTTTTTTTTTTTTGGTTACCCATTGTTCTTGGTGTTGGCGTTTCAGCAGAGACTAGAAGTCCCACTTAATGTTCATTTGCTTTAATGTCTTCCTTGAAAGCTGTTTAAAAAAGGCTAGAAAACTTAAGGTTCTTGAAGGCAACTGCCAGATTCGTTGCCTGGGACATGAGGCATGATAGCTTGCTGTCTCTGAGTGCTGTCTCCTCACAATGGCAGCAGACCATGGATGCTTCCGTCTGGCGTATTTTTCTCCAGATCAAGTCTTCCCCCTTACTAGGGAGACAGCTTGTCCAGACAACCAGTGATATGGATGCAGACAACACAGCTAGAGTGCAAATGTGGCCAACGGAGCTGAATCACAGCTGAGTCAGACGAAGCCTTTGGTATGTGGCCAAGCCAAGGGCAATATTTGGAGAATGCTGGTTAGCCAGACGGTTTGAAAATAAAAGTTCAGGAACTACCCTCAAAGTTCTTTTCCTCATCCAAGAGACTACCAAGGGCCACTGGTTCTAAAAGAAAAGTCTAGGTAATTCAGAAGGATGCTGCAGGAAAAGAAGGAAGTCTCTTTCGGAAGGAGGTGTCCATGAACCATCACTGCAGTTATTATCCCAGAAGGGATGTGAGGTTTGGCTGGCATGACTGTAAGTTTTAATCTTTTAATTAAACTTAAATTTTTTTTTTTTTCCTGACACTTCAGTGTCTTTGTGTATAATCTAGAATTAGAGAATAACAGACTGGCTTCCAGTCTGAAAATGACAAAACAGCACAGACATTAGGGGACTGGCAATAACTTCTCAATGTTTAATCTTATAGGGCATCCATTGCCCCGTTCATGTCATTGTTGTTGTTAGTTGTCATCAAGTCAGCTCTGGCTCATGGCAACTCCATGTACTTAGAACCAAATGTTGCCCGGTCCTGTGCCATCTTCATGATCATTTGTATGCTTGAGTCTGTTGTTGTGGCTATTATGTTTTTTGACCACATTCCAACCTAGGGAGCTCATCTGCCAGCACTATAACAGAAAAATTCTGTTGTGATCCATAAAGTTTTCACTGGCTAATTTTCACAAGTAAATCGCCAGGCCTTTCTTCCTAGTCTGCCTTAGTCTAGAAGCTTCGCTGAGACCTATCCACCATGGGTGACCCTGCTGGTATTGGAAATACCAGGGGCAACATTTCCAGCATCATAGCAACATGCAAGCCACCACAGTACAACAAACTGACAGATGGGTGGTGGGCCCCCTTCATAGTATCTTTGATTTTCAGTTAAAGTTTTAATACTTTAAAATCTCTGTGGCCTTCAGGATCCCCAAGGATTTGATTGATTATAGGATCCTGTCCAACTAAGGTCTATCTATACCTAGTTTCATCCTATTCAAGCCTGAAAGAACCGACAAAAAGTGCCTCTCACAAGTTCTGGAGGCTCTGGGCCAGGTAGGTTGGTTGGCCTCATTGAACTGGGTCAAGAAAATTTCATAGTACCAGACACTAGGTATAATTTCCTAAGAACTCCAAGCAACTTTCTTTATTCTCATTGGAAAGGTGCACAAAATGTCACCTGCGCCCACCCCCACCATTGGCACCTCTTTCACAGAGCAACCTGTATGACACTCTCAGCCTGGGCTGGCTGTCATTCCTCCAGCCTGGCCTCCTGGGGCAGACACCTGAATGGTGATTTCTGAATCATCCCCATCTATTCAACTGCAATGATAGAGTCATGATGAGCTACCTTTTGTTTCCCAGGGAGATACATAGTATTACTTAGATTGTGAATAAGTAGTACCAAACTTTGGCAACAAATGAATGGCAGAGAGGAAAAGGGGGTCAACAGAATATGGTCTAGTCTAGTGGTTGCATATGAGATTTGGTGTCAGCAGTCCTGGTCTTTTCTCCAGCAGCCTCTCTGACTCACTTTGGGCAGGTCACATTGTGTTTGCTAGATGTTTATTGGATCAGAAATGTGTTTGTGGCTCACTTGGCCTAGCGCCATGTGCATGAGTTGTTAATGAGACGTTTAAGTTGCAAATTCAGGGATTAAAATATTGTTCACACAGCAGGTGAGAAACTGTTTTTTATAGAAGACTATCAGATATCTGCCAGCTGTAAGGAAGACGAATTTATAAGGCGGTGGGATGTGAGCAATTTCTCTAAGTTAGCAGTTACTGTGCACTCAGGAAGAGGAATGAATAGTTTCAGATGGACTTGTGAGGTCTCCCAGATTCACTAAGCATTTCCCGGGATCTCTGGAGAAGCTCCTCACCCTGAAAGACTGATTTCCCTCTTCCTGGCTATATCAGTTTGGTTCCTCCAAGAAGCAGCACTCAGCTGGAATTAAGTGGGAAAGAGGTTTATTGGGCGAGATGGCTAAGGAGGATAAAGAGGGAGGCAGCTGGAATAGATGGACACAGGGCCAAATCACCTATGATGTGCAGGAGGCACAGTTCTAGGAGCCACAGCACTTTTAGGGTACATGAAAATGTTTTATTTTTAAATCAGAACTAAAAATGAATAATAATAATGTTGTTGTTATTATTGTGTGCTCTGGAGTCAGTTTCTGAATCATAGCAACCTCTTGTGACAGAGCAGAACTGCCCCAGAGGGTTTCTAGAATAGCTTCATAATAATAATAATAATAATGAATATGTAACAATGAACCAGCCTGGATTAGACTGTCTTTATAGCAATGCAGTCATAAAATATAATTCTTAATACATGTCCATGGAACAGAGGCCCTTGACGATGAAAGTGCCCAAAGCCCATGAAAGTCATACTGAGGCCCTGGGTAGGGAGAGCCTTCTGCATAGGATGCAAGTCCGACACCTGTGAAGAAAGAGAGGTCAGGCTGGTAGGGGGTTGCTGAGAAGTCCCATGCCAGGCAGAATGGCTCTGTTCTAGTGCCCTTGCTATGCTTGGCCCCTGGCTAGGAGCAGCCCAGAGTGGCGTGGCCTTGGGATGAACAGGATTATAGATCCAAAAGTGGGGAGGCAGCTGGAGGCTGTCAGGTAACTATGGTCCTCTTGAAGGAGATCTAGGTGGCCCACCTCCATGGCTCCCATAATGAGGTCTCAAGAACAGGAAACAGTATTATGTCTCTCCTCCACCTAGTAACCTCTGTGGAATATTTTAGAGCTGGATTCTGTTTCATTGGTAAGTCTTAAAGACTTCATCTCTGCCTTTGATACTCACATGAGTTCTCAGTGAACTGAGGAGTGTTATAGAAGCTAACTGTTCATGTGAGTTCTCCATTACTAGCTGAATCAGAGGAAGCCTTTGGTATGTGGACAAACCAAGGGCAATCTCTGGAGAATACTGGTTAGCCAGACTGTTTGAAAATAATTCAGGAACTGCCCTGAAAGTTCTTTTCCTAATCCAGGGGATTACTGAGTGTTCTCTCTTCTTGCCTTTCTTGCCTTTTCTCCTTTCTTCTTTCTTTCTGCAAATTCTGTGGGGTTGGCTGCATATATAAGCAAACTCCTTGACAATTTCAAGGCATGGCCCTCCCAGCAGGGCCATGAACTGACCAATCCCCTTGATAGACCATTTGTATAGTCTATGGTCACTTCATTTGCAAGTTGTTAGGTGCTGTAGAGTTGGTTTCGACTCACAGCAACCCTGTACAACAGAATGAAACATTGCCTGTCCTGTGTCATCCTTACAATCGTTAAGCTTGAGCCCATTGTTGCAGCCACTGTGTCAATCCATCTCACGGAAGGTCTTCCTCTTTTTTTGCTGACCCTCTACTTTACCAAGCACGATGTCCTTCTCCAAGGACTGGTCCCTACTGATAACATGTCCAAAGTATGTGAGAAGAAGTCTCACCATCCTTGCTTCTAAAGAGCATTCTGGCTACACTTCTTCCAAATCAGTTTTGTTCATTCTTCTGGCAGTCCATGGTATATTCAGTATTCTTTACCAACACCATAATTCAAAGGTGTCAATTCTTCTTTGGTCATTTGCATAGTCTATAGTATGTTGACCAATCCTTGCAAGGTGCGTAAAACAGACCAATCACAGGGCAGGCTGAAGCCCAGGGCCAGCCAGAAAGTATCAAACCATTAAGTTGTTTACAGCATACCCAGGAAATGTCAGTCAGCCTGGACAAAAGTAACAAAACCTCTGGGGTAGAAAGCTAGAGCAAACGTTAAGTCCTCAGGGTTTAGTGGGAAGATACCTCAAACTGTTTTTCTGAAGAAAGGCCACGTAAAAGAACTCTTTCACCAGACATAGCCAATCTTGCTTCATGTATAACCCATCCAGTCCCTCTCCACCACTCCCATTTGATTATTTTGAAGTAAATCCAGAATCACACCATTTCCTCTGAAAATGCCCTGGCATGTCTTATGCTGTTTCTCTCTGCCATTCTTTCAGGCCACTACATGTACGTGGACTCAGTTTACGTCAAGCACTTCCAGGAGGTGGCTCAGCTCATCTCTCCAGTGACCACAGCCCCCATGTCTGGCTGCCTATCATTTTATTATCAACTTCACCAGGGGAATGACAATGCCTTTTCCGTTTATACTCGGGACGTGTTTGGCCTTTACGAGGAGATCTGGAAAAGGAGCAGTTTAGGGAACGCGGCCTGGAACCTCGCTGAGGTCGAATTCAGTGCGCCTTATCCCATGGAGGTAGGTGAGCCAGGTGGGCCCAGCCCTGACTGCTCTGGGGGGAAGCCTGCCCACCCACAGGCATGGAGATCAAGAGGCTCTACACAAGTATCAAGTTCCTTATTTTTCACCATGTCTTAATCTTTCTTTTCCCCTCCTTGGCCCCCTCCACTTTTCTTCTTCCTCTGGATTCCCTTCTCCCTTTCTCCTTTACTACCTCATTTTTTAGCAAGAGAGGATTTTAATAAGGACAAATACAGAAAAGTCAGTTAGGCAACTAGATATCTTGGACACATTCTGCTGTTGAACCTTGCACTGTGATCATGGGCAGTTGAAAAGAGGAGATCAGCACCTTCTAAGGGAAACTCATTCTTGAACTTCCATTCCTTGAAAGCAGTTTTGAAGATTTCTCTTACTTGAAAGAATTGTCGTTCTAAGAAAAAGAATCATGTATTTCCTTCTTTTCCCCTTTACAGTATAAATGATATAAAATCATAAATAAACTTACTATTGTGACTCTAATTTGAACCAAAGCTTGATACCTTAGTTTTTAAATTTTTAATTATTACACAAGTGATAAATGTTAATGCAGAAGAATTAAAAAATTCAGGGAAGCAAAACAAATACTCTAAGCCAACCTTGTAAAGATGAGGACAGTTAACATTTTTGTGTTTATCCTTGCAGACTCTTTTTTTAATTTTCAAAACATTATTAGTTTAATTTTTTATTTTATTTACTCTGTTGTTATTGAGAATATACACAGCAAAACATACACCAATTCATCAGTTCCTACATGTACAATTCAGTAACATTGGTTACGTTCTTCAAGTTGTGTAACTATTCACACCCTCCTTTTCTGAGTTGTTTCTCCACCACTAACATAAACTCACTGCCCCTAAGGTTCCTCTCTAACCTTTTGAGTTGCTGCCTTGCAGACTTTTTTTCTAAGCACATGTTATTGCTGGTGCAGTCGAGTTGGTTCCCACTCATAATGACCCTATGTACAACAAAATGAAACACTGCCTGGTCCTGTGCCATCCTCACAATCATTGCTATGTTTGAGCCCATTGTTGCAGCCACTTTGTCAATCCATCTCGTTGAGGGTCTTCCTCTTTTTTGTTAACCTTCTACTTTACCAAGCATGATGTCCTTCTCCAGGGACTGATCCCTCCTGATATCATGTCCAAATTATGTGAGACAAAGTCTTGGAATCCTTGCTTCTAAGGAGCATTCTGGCTGTACTATATGTATTCCAGTACTTACAACAGGAGTCCCTGGGTGGTGCAAACAGTTAATGCACTCAGCTGCTAACCAAAAGGTTGGAGAGTTGAGTCCACCCAAAGGTGCCTTGGAAGAAAGGCTTGGCCATCTACTTCATAAAAATCAACCATTGAAAACCCGTTGGAGCATATTTCTATTCTGACACATACATGGGGTCACCATGAGTCAGAATCAACTCGACTGCAACTGGTTTTTACAAACAGCAATCCAACAAAGTAAAATTATTGCCACATTATACACGGAAAAGAAGAAAACAGAGTCCAAGAAGTTTAACACTTTTTTCTAGGTCACGCAGCTGCTGAGTGCCATAGCACTTAGAAAAGTTCTGGACTAATCTGACCTAACGCTGATGGAGGAGGCTTAGCTGTGTCTGAGGACTCCAGAGGACTTCTTGAATCAGTGGGCGTGACATTGTTATTGCAGATTTGTAGCTATAAGTAGAGTCTTGGTCACCAACAATTTATTAATGTTTCTCACTTTTCACTTCGTGGATTTTGCAATACTGTCCCCAGTTCCCTTTAAAGTGCAAAAGAAGCAGATTATTGCTATGGATGCTTTTTGGTGGTGCCATCTGCTCGCCTGATGTGGAGCTGTGAAGAACATTAGGGTTGGGTCTTGGTTTCTGATGTGCTCTGTCTACTGCTGGTGTGCCTGCAACTGCCCTGACCCCTTCGTATCTGCCCCCCTCCCACCAGAGCTTCAGAGAGAACACAATGCCCTTTGCAGAATGTGTATTATTTCCTATCCTGAAGTCTGACTGGGCCTCACTTTGCTTTTGCAGCCCAGTGGAAAATTTTCTGAGAGTTCATGTTGCAAGGAAGAAAAGAAATGCACATACTCCTTCAGAAATTTTTCCTTCTATTAAAGTCAAATGAGTCACACACATAGTAACAGCATTTTCTTTGCAAACTCCATACATCTAACCATAAACTCCTCAACAACATTTGTATGAGTGAGACTTTGCTGAATTTTTTTTTTTTAATCAATACTTGAAAAATTACAATACTGAACACTACTAAACCTCAATACATATCCTTCTGGTCCACAAGTGTGCAATTGTGCTCTAGTAGGCTGAAACCTTCCCTGACTGAAAAGAATCTTGTTCGGCAGAAATCAGTGAATTCAATGTCACCACATTCTCAAATGAATTTTAAAAAGAAAAACAAACATTTGAGTCTCTCTTTCTGAACAAGGGAAGACACACTGCCACATAGGCAATGATTAGCATATTTTGATCAGAAAAATTATTCTGATCCCACCTGCTAAGTAAGATCACATCTGTCATTCATTGCCTTTATCAGCTGGTGCCTTGAGAACTAAATGTCATGGATCTGTGTTCATTTGTCAACTTAACTTCTCCCGTCTCATGTGTCCACACCTGTTCCCTTCATTCAAGCCCTTTCCTCTTTGCCAGAGGCAAGCTCCCAGGGCCGTTCTTGGATTGTGGAGAGTTGAAGGATGAGGGCCCTGGGGACCACTGTTGTTAACCTGAAAGGGACCATAGAAACCATTGTGTCCAAACTCTTTTTTTTTTTTTTTTTTTCAAAAATGAAGGAACTGAGGTCTGGAGGACAGAGGGGGACTGCTCAAGCTATTTAGCGACTAACTTTGGACACAGACCTGAATATGAGTTCAAGAGATGAGCCTAGAGAAAATGGCACTAATTTAGGCCAGATTTATTATGCAGCTAATCATGTGCTGAAGTCCCTGGGTGATGCAAATGGTTAACACACTCAGTTGCCAACTGAAAGGTTGGAGGTTTGAGTCTACCCAGAGGTACCTTGGAAGAAAGGCTTGGATATCTACTTCTGAAAAATCAGCCATTGAAAACCCTATAGAGCACAGTTCTTCTCTGACATACATGGGGTTGCCATGAGTTGGAGTTGATTTGTTGGCAACTGGTTACTGGTTAATCCTGTGGTAGTATCTTTATATACATTATCTCCTCAACAGTCCTACAAGATAGGTGTTACTATGCCTATTTTACAGATAAAAAATCTAGGTCCCAACAGGCTTAACCATTTACCCAAGGTCACCTAGCTAGTATGTGATGGAAATGGAATTTGAACTCTGGTTTGTCTGCCTCCAAGACACTATTCTCTTCACACGGGGTTGTAAATAGGAGCCTGTGGGTCAAATCTAGCTCACAGTGATTTGTCTGGCTGCCATAGTGGGTTTTTCACTTGCTTATTTTAATTTTTGAATTGCCAACATTGCAAAATCCAAAGGTTTCAAATAAAATCTAGAGATCCAAGTCCTCTTGACAATCTGCTAGATGTGGAGATTTGATTCCTGAATTCCTGCACGTTAGCAATCGACAGATGCTGAGTAGCAGCGCCCCCTTTAAACAGGTCTTTGTCTCTTCATTTTACCAGTCCATATCCTTTCCGGCTGTATCATACTCAACCCCCATCATGCATTACCTGCCTGGCCCTTGTAGATGTATAAGTTTGCAACCCCTGCTCAACACTATATCTTCTCACGTTATCAATTGTTGTGGTTTTCCCAGCAGCAATGAATGCTGGGCTGACCCTGCCTGATCCCCAGTGGTCCCAGGCACAATGTAGTCGAATGTGGAGCTCAGAGTTAAAGTCTGTGGCAAGGAAGAGAGTAGAATTAAAAAGGCTGAACTCATTAATTTGGCAACCCAGTTATTTTCTGCCTCAAATTTTTTGCTGATACCACGTGTTTTCATTAATGGAAGCATTCTGAATCATTGAGTGTGTCTGAATTTTTGGTAGGTAGTATGGATTTTTTTTTCTTGCCCCCTCCCACAAGCCTACCCCAAGTGTTTAGTGGTACATATAAAGTGCCACTAATTATACTCCAGAGTCCCCACCAGGATCTATTGGTACATATATGTAACAAATAAAAAATTTTCAAAATTTCTCTTTTTCCTACCAAAAACCCAAATACCTCATACAATACCCTGTAAAAACAGTAATTTGTGGCACATGCCCATTTTTTTGGTTTCAAACAGTCATAAAGGCCCCTGCCTTGAGGAAGCACACGCTGTCAGTGTTACAGCAGCTTCCCAATAAAACCTGGAGGTTGAAAAAGTTTGTGGTCATTACATGTACCGCCAGGCACAAAAAAGTTAACCCCATGCCCTTTCTAGCCGATCAAACATGCTTGGACATGCTGAAATCCTAAACATCCAGGCATAGAACTTCTGGGCCTGATTTGTTTGGGCTGTCAGGGTAATCATTTCCGACTGCTGCACCTTTGTCCAGAGCCTCACGTAAAATTCCATGCGTGAAGAAAGGAAGGGGCCTTAGAAGGGCTTCGTTCCTTGCAAACGGCAGGGGGAGAACCTAGCCTGCTTTCTGCACATAGCCTGTTTTACCTTTAATTGAAGTTCATAATGCTAATTGTCAATTCTATAGCTCTACCAGAAAGTGACATCGGTATCTTAGCTGGCGCTCAAGGGAGGGTAAAAAGTCCACCAGTAAAATGAAACTTCATAGTATTCATTGAGGAGGGCGCCGTCTAAACTCCTTCATTTACAGACGTGATTCCCTAAGTACTTAGCATCACCTGCCTTGATGGACATGCCATTTTAAATCATGGCTGAGAGTGCTAAGCCTAACAGAAAATACATTGTTTTTCTCTGCAGGTTATTTTTGAAGTTGCCTTCAATGGTCCCAAAGGAGGGTATGTTGCCCTGGATGATATTTCTTTTTCTCCTGTTCACTGCCAAAATCAGACAGGTAAGCATTCTCTTTTCTTCTTTTTTACATTTGGAATTTTCCTTTCTTAATAGATGCCTGTGGTCAGGACTTGCTTTAATTCCTTCTGATTTTCTCACCCTTCCCCTTATCTCATACTTCAGAAATTATTTAACTGAATAGAATGCTACTCTTTTTTTCTTCATCATAGAGCGAAGTTAATTTTTCTGACACTACAGGTCAATTGTCCTGTGTAAAGGAGCTTTCATCTTCCCTACCTGCTATAAACCCGTTGAAAAACCCATTGCCTTCAAGTCAATTCTGACTCATAGCAACCCTATAGGACAGAGCAGAAGTGCCCCATAGGGTTTCCAAGGAGCGCCTGGTGGATTCACTAGGAAAGGAAAATTAAATAATACTAACTCCCTCCCATCCATCTTTCCCTTTAAAGCGTATCTGAATCTATAGATGGGTGGATGGGTAGATGAAAAAAAACCCTCAAAATCTACTCAATAGAATTATAAAAACTGTTTCCATTTTTTTGTACCCCGGTCTTATAAACATCCCCATTTTTTAAGGATTTTAGTATTTGGTACTAAGCTATCTTTATGATGGTTTGGGGTAAATATTAAATGTTCTTAATTATTTTCTCTTTCAAAGTAAAACCTCAAGTTATTTTATTATGGTTAATTTTATAACTTCCATAAAATTGGTATTTAGAAAAGAGAGAAGAAATATTTCCTGCTGGGAAAATAGATAACCAAATTGATCCCAAGTAAATTAGAAAACAAATATCTTAAAATATATTAATGATAACCCAGATAAATGTAATTGGCCTTACGTTTTAGTGAGTTCGTTTCCTTGAGAGACCCCAGGGACATACTGTGGTCATCTCATCTTATTAATGAGCCCTTATTCAGGATTTTGGAGCATGGGAAATGAATTTTTGAAATTGGCCTTTGTGGTTTGACTTTCACTTAAGACAGAGTTGGTCTCTAATTTAATATTATTTTCACATACATTCTACCAGCAAGGGAGCTGAGAAAGATATTTTCTACTTGAGCTAAATTGTTACTCTCAAATTAGAGAGAACCCTACTAATTTGTTGAAACTAAATATTACTTTTCAGTAGTTTTAGTAAAAAACAAAACAGTGAAACAGATAGAACTGGATTTACATATTTTCTAAAATGATTTAACACAAACAACCAGAGTGTATGAGTCTCTAAATATTTGAGCAAACGCAGAAATCAATATTGTTTCACTTCTCTAAATTTGACTGCCCCTTAACCCCCTCAGTTAATATTTCAGTTATGTTAATATGAATTTCACAACCTCTTCATCATGATTTTTAGAAAGTTCCTCTTCTGTGTCAGTAGGCAGTTACTTTGAAGTTTTGTACCTCCAAGTTATATATATGAGGGAAGAGGTGTTTATTCATTATCTCACTCTGGAGGATGAGGTGCAGAAGCAGCTGGAAGGTAATAGAATTGACTGAGCCACCTTAGAAATGATGTTTAGAAACACTCTCCCTTTTAAAAAGATACGGCGTGTATCTGAGCTCCTTCGTACTGCACCTGTGGCTTGACTGGTGAAAGGAAAAGAAAGGTTCCAGCAAAACAAGGACCATTTGTTAAGAGGGCTGGTGGCCCATCCATCTGTAAAATCCAGCCCACATAAAGACCCTTCCTCTGCAGAGACATCCAGAAAGACCCATTTTTATAAAGTTAAATTAACTGAAGGTCCATATTGGTCTTCAGAATTTCCCACCATACCAACTTGGCTTTGAAAACTATTCTTCCCAAGTTTAATTGTGTGATCATAGTATTATGCTCAAAAGCCAGAATGTTGGAATCACATCCCTACTCTGCCACTTACAAACTGTGGGACCTTGGACTTGTCGTTTGACCTCTCTGAGACTCCGCTTCCACATCTATAGGATGAGGATGGAAGAATTTGTTTCACAAGAATTGTTGTGAAGATTGATGAGTTAATGTCTACGAAGGCCAATGCTTGGTCATGAGATTTAATATTATTTGTTTAATGGTAAGAGTCTCTAAATTTACTTAATTGTCAGAACATTCCCATCCATTCTGGAACACAGTGGATCAGATTGAAATCAAAGAGAGCTAGCAAAAGGCACTGCCTCGACAAATGTGTCAGTTGGAGGTACATTCAGGTTCCAGTTGATGCCCTTCATCGAGCAGCTAGAGGTCGGATCCTGAGCCTTAGAAGCTGAGCCCTTGAATTTTCATGCTCCGTCTTACATTTCACAAATAGCTTATGCACTTCTGTTTCATAACAGGTGCCAGCATTTTTGTATTTATCTTGGTTAGCTCCAGACTTGTTTTCTCTACTTTTCCCAGCTGGATCCAGTGTTATCTTCCTTCATCTCCCTCACAGGCTGAGACAGGAATTATTTTAACATATGAACCATCTCATTCCCACCATCTGGCTAGACTTAGAGTTAATCCAGGCTATCGGACCTGCGACTCCTAGCCTAGCCACAGGTGTTGAACACCAGTGTCATGTCACTGCCCAAGTATCCCCCCAGGACGACTTTCAGAAGACAGAGAAAGCCCCTCCCCCCTTCAATTACAGCGCTTTCCTTCCCATGCTGCCATTTCCACCCATAATCCCTACTCCCCAATTTGGCCTGGAGTCTAGACCATAGGAATAAACTCTCCTTTTGGTCTGTAATTCCTTGAATGCCCAACAGGTGAACCCACCCACTTCTAGGAATCCTGCCTTAATGCTCAGTCCAAACCTGAGAGCTCCACTGCTCTGCCTTTTGCTGGTGACTCAACCTCCTCTCTGGGTGTTGGTCCATCCCACACCCAGGCCAGTGGCTGGTTGAATCTGACACTTGGGGATATATCCCTCAGATGACTACCTGGGTTTGAATCACAATGTTGACCACTGGTAGCTCAGATTAACAACACCCTGCCCAGACTTCTTGTCTAATTAGAACATGGTGTGAATTGTTGCCTATGCTATAGCTAAGGTTGCCACAGCCTTCCTTAGCTCAAATGTCCCCAGAGGTCTCTGCAGCCTGGTCAGTGGCCCTGCCCCTATGCCATCACAGTTCTTGTGTCCCGCTCACTTTCCTTCCTAAGCCAACTCTGAGCTGTCTCAGCCTGTGTTAGGTCTGGCTCATGCCTAAATAAAACTACCATGCAAGCTTAGCAGCCTAAAGAGTACACTGCTTCCAATATCTCTTTAGTACCAAAGGGACTGATGAGCCTTCTAGATCTGTACAACTGATGCTGAGTTCAGCTCCATTAACTCCATGGAGCAGATGGGAGGATAAGAGACCCTCCCACCTATTCTCAAACTGCAATACACTCCCCCTAATGAGATCGTCTTCAAAGCCTCTCATTTCTGAAGTTCCAATGTCAAGAAGCAAGTAATTACTAAACATTATATTTTGTGATGCTTTTTGGTACTTTGCTTAAAGAGGCTTTGTTTCTTTTCTTTTTTTTCCTGAGCATCAACTGATAACTAATGCTCAGGGGCTTCCAGCTGCCTCTGATTCCTCTCTATGCCTCATATATGTCATTAGCTCTCCCACTAAGCTCAGTTTGTGATCTTCACTTGACCCACACCTCTGAAAGAAGCCTAAAGCAAAAGCTTTCCATCCACCTCAGATCTCTGGTGAGTTTCAGAACTCACGGTGAGTCACAAATAGACCTCATCTTCAGGAATCAGATGCTTTCTCAAGGTGGAAGAAGAAATCTGGGTGGAAAAGATTTAGCCTTTGAGTTATGCTCTTGAGATTTTCTTTTTATCAGAATATCCCAGGGCCCCAGACAAACCCATTTCTAGGACTAGCTATTTAACAAAAGAATATAATCATATCATCAGGAAAGTCTTTGCTGTGTGAATCAGTTTGTCACCATGAAGAGAACTGATCCGTGCTTATTTTCAAGGTTTAAGGCCTCCTTCTGCCCCCTCCTATACAGCTAATAAATGGGTTGTGGTTTTCTTGCAGCAGCCCAAGGATGTGATTTGAGATCCACTCCTGATGAGTAATTCCACTGACCTGCTGTTCTGTGTGCGTGGCTTTTGGGAACACAATGCCATTTCCTGAGCTAGCCAGCCATTTGTAGACTGAATTTTCATCTGTTTTTGCATTGCCAGGTAGCAGAGGGGTGACTAATACTGAAAACAGTCTAAGGATTTCCTAGGGTCTCCAATCTCCAGGGGAGAATACCAAAGGAGACTTGTTTGAGTGACATCAAATCATTTTTTAAGGACTGTATCTTCATGGCTTAAAGATACACCCTGATGCCTACAGAGTCAGGCAAAACAGTGTGCGGGCTAATCCACCAGTGGCAGGGCGTAGAGCGTTCTCTTCATCTCCTTTTCCCCTAATTGACTTATCAGGCTGTGCTCCTGTGTACGTCTAAGGGTGTATCGTCTTAGGTGCATCATCCAGGTTCCAGTTAAATTAGCGACATTTTCTTCCTAGTCTTTCTTCTCTGTCCTGTTTTTGTGTATTGCCAGTCACTTAATTAGTTTATTTCTGTGTTTTGTTTTTTGGTCAGTTTTTTGGGAACCATTTATTCCAAACTCAGGCAAAAATTGTTGAAGTATAGTACGAAGAACTCCTTTATAACCTTCACCCAGATCTACAAATTGTTAATGTTTGCTTTATCAAACATTTAAGAGTAGATTGCAGACATCTTGCCCCTTTACCCCTAAATACTTCAGTGTGTATTTCTTAAGATCAAGGACATTCTCCAAAGATAATTCTGAAGTGCAGGAAATTTAACACTGATGCATTATCTAATTTACAGTCCATAAAAAAATTTCACCAATTGTCCCAATAATGTCCTTTATAGCAACTGGTTTTCTGGGCCAAGCTTGACTCTTGGATCCCTTGTTGCATTTGGTTGTCGTGTCTCTTTAGTCCCCTTTCATCTAGGCCAATTCCTCAGCCCATTTGATGTTTTCTTGCTTTGAAAATTGATAAACTGAAAGTATAGTGATCTTTGTCCCTGCACACCTCCCTGTTTCTTCACATCACTGTTCCCAGAACACAAATGTTTCCTAGAGAGGATTTTCCAGTTATTTAAAACAGCCCCTCTTTCTCCATGACCCTAGACTATTAGACCCAGTGTGTGGCAGCACGCAAAACAGGATCACACCTGGCCACATTGACTGTGTCCCAAACTACTGCAGCTGCCTCTCCTCTGGACTCAGAGGACAATCTCAATGGTAAGGTTTACAAGTCAGTTGTTAACAGGCTTCCTTTATGTCCCATTGCCTGTAGCCAATCTGGGCTGAGATGGTATTATAGACCAGGGTAAATGCTATCAAAACTTAGTAAGGCCATAATAATAGCAGCACAGGTGATGGGACTGGTATGACTTTTTGAACTGTGTGATTTAAATTGAGTAATGATTTTCTTCAAGCAGATCAGCTCCTATTACTAATCTCAATTATAAGTAGACAGTAACTTTGCTTCTAACACTGAGCTTGATCAACAAAGGAAAATTATTTCTGGAAAATATTATTTTTAAAATATTTTCCTTAGAGAGAAATGAAGAATTCCTTAAAATGCTTATCTTTTTTTTTTCTTTCGTTTCGTATGATTTTTGAATTGTGAAGAAGTATGTGAATAAACGTTGGCAGTTGGTACATCCTGAAAGGAAATTTCTTTTGACGTCTGGTTGTTCTTTATTTTTATAGAGAATGTGAACAGGGCTCCTTCCTCTCCTTCCTTTAGAGAGGAAAAGAACAATTTTATTGTCATGCTGAAACACTGGATTGATGGATAACCTGTCAGCATGCCATTCAGATAAAAATATTTTGTTATGTTTTACTTCTCTGGTATCGCTGGGCACCAATGTATACATATTTGTCAGCCTGTTGATGTAGCCCTTGAGTTTGGCTCTCTTTACGTCTAGTTTTCCATTCCTCAGAGCTTCCTTTCAGTGCTGTGGAAGCAAGCTGCAATTTTGAGGAGGATCTCTGCAACTTTTACCAAGATAAAGAAGGCCCGGGCTGGAGCCGAGTAAAAGTAAAACCAAATATATATCGTGCAGGAGACCACACTACAGGATTAGGTAAATCAAGAGTCTGTTGTATGATGACATTGTAGGGCTAGTGTTCAAGCTCCATTTGCTATTTTTACTCCATACCTATCAAGACCCTGACTTTAAAAAAAAAAAAGGCAGCTGTAAAGAAGCAAGGGCAATTGATATACTTGTGTTTGATCATTTTTTAAAGTTGGAATTTGAGTTGTTGTGCTAGCTTAAAAGTATTTAGCAGTTAAATAGCCAAACCTTTGAAAATTATTTTGCTCATAATTTTAGGTGGAGAAGTATCTTTAAAAAGCTATTTGCAAATTTTCATAAAATCTAGACTTTCTGGAGCCATTGAGTTTGGATGACCCCTGAAACTATTACCCTGAGGAAATCTTTAAACATCGAACTGAAACTATCCCCTGAAGTCATCTTTGAACCAAATAATAGTTTAGCCTAATTAGAAAAGAATGTCTGCACTGAGCATTATGCTTTTTTAAAGAAGTAGCCATATGTGATCAAACTGGCAATAGCAATTCCAAAGGATAGATGAGAAGCTTGGGTGGGGTGGGGGGCAGTGAGTTTGTGTCAACAATGGTGAAATAGTTTGGAAAAGATGGTCGAGAAAGGTGGCACAACTTGAAGAATGTAACCAAAGTCACGGAGTTAATTGTACATGAAGAAATTGTTGAAGTGGTGTATGTTTTGTTGTATTTTCACCAAAATAAATAAATGAATAAATGAAAGGGCTAATTAAAAAAATGAAAAGCTATTTTGATTCCATTTATGTGAGATATACCCAGAACAGACAAATCCAGAGAGACAGAAAGCAGATTAGTGGTTGCCAGAGGCTGGAGGGAGGGGAAAATTGGGGCTGACTGCTAAATAGTATAAGGTTTCCCTTTGGAAAGATAAAGCTCTCTGCAACCAGATAGTGATGGTGTTGTACAACATTGTGAATGTCACTAAATGCCACTGAATTGTACATTTTAAGATGGTTGAAGTAGTGAATTTTACGTTATATGCATTTTACCATAATTAAAAAAGTATATATTGTGGGGAGAAAAATAAGCTATTGAAAAATGTCAATAGCTGTATCTATAAGGCGCTCTTAGAACCCAGAGTTTACACTCCCCTCATTAAAGAGATTACCTAACATTTTAATGGCATCTTTTGTGGAGCCCACCCCAGTGGAGACTGGTGGAAAGAGCTTATTCTAAAGGGGTTGTTCATTTATTCAACAAATATTTATATACCTGGCATCGGGTGGATTTCCCATGAAGCTGATGAAGCTTAATTTTCAGAGCCCCTCACTTGCACTGGCCCCGGGAAAGACTTGGAAGGAGCCCTCTCAATTTTATACTTGCAATTTTGTATTATTTCCTTAAAAGAGGTTGCCTAATTTGTATACATTCAAGCAGTACAAAGCCTAATCTGACCTTGGCCAGACTAACTCCTGGGAGATACCATAGTGAACAAAACAAACATGAATCCTGCCCTGACTGGCAATCGTATCAATGGGCAAGAGAATCATTAAACAAGTATATACAAGAATAAACTTACAGTTACAAAGTGTGATAGAATCATTAAACAAGTATATACAAGAATAAGCTTACAAAGTGTGATAAGTGCTATGAAAGAAAGCAAGAGTGGGCTCTCAGAGAGAATAGAGGGAAGAGCCTAATTTTGGTAGGGGATTCAGGGAAGATTTCTCTTATGGGAAGCAGGCGTTGTCCAGGAAAGTGGGAGAAATCCAGGAAGAGGGAACAGCATCTTTAAAAGCCAAGTTGAGTTGGGAAAGAGCTGACCATCTCTAAGGAATAGTAAGGTCAGTGTGGCTGGACCATGGGAGAAGGGATGGGGAGAGTGGAAGAAAATGAAGTTAGAGAGGGAAAGGGAGCATGTGGGTGTGGCAGAACTGGTTAAGCATTTAGGATTTTATTATAAAAGACATGAGAATCCACTGAAGTGTTTTAAGCAGAGAAGAGATGGGATTAAATTTAGGTTTTAAAAAGGTTGTTGTGGCTGTTGTAGGGCCACCCATGTGAAATAACCAAAGAGCCTTTTATCAGATGACTTAAATAATCAGGCAAAACTAAACCTGTATAGCAAAGACTGAGGTGCCCAGAAGAAAACTGAGTGGAGAGGGGCAGAAAAAGGAAAGAGAAATGTAGAGTATTAGTTTTTTCTTTTCTGCCCAGACTTTCTGGGATACATGGACCTGTTTTGAGTTTACTATGGAGGAGATGGGGGAGTATGGGAGGGGGGTTCTTGATCTTATTTTTCTTCAGAGGAAATGAGGGGAGAACAGATGATCAGTACCTAGGAGGGCCCACCTGATTAAAAGCCTGCATTTCAAGGCAGCTTTAACATATGACCTGCAGAGTAGTGGGCACTACCCAGACACATGGATCACCACCCAAGATTGCCAGGCCAGAATGTAATCCCTCCATCCCCACTGGGCACTACAGAGATAAGAATGAGAAATCTGCTCCAGCCCTTACGTTCACTGTAACCTGATACTGGGTACTCAACCTAAGCCAGCCAGTTGGCTCAGGCAACTGGTGCCCCCAAGATGATTGTACTCTTTGTGTTTTGTGAAAAGTATAAATCTTAGTGGATGACTGAAACCTGGGCATATGAGTTGGAAATCTATACTGGTTTATTACGTTTACTTAGGATTGAAGGAGTTTTTATGTGCAATAGAATCACACAGGTATTTTCTATCATTTAAGTCACAAACATTAGAAAATGCTTTCTATTCTTTAGAGCCTGGGGAAATAGTCTCTACCAGCAAATTCCACTACTCTACCCAAATTTTTCCACTTGATAATCTGGGCTATATTATTTAAGTTTTTCATTGCAAATACACTGAATGCTTTGTCCTGTTTGCAGGATCTTACCTGCTGGCCAACACAAAGTTTACATCTCAGCCTGGCTACACTGGAAGGCTCTATGGCCCCACCCTGCCAGGAAACTTGCAGTATTGTCTGCGTTTTTATTATGCCATCTACGGATTTTCACAAATGAGTGACACCCTGGCAGTTTATATCTTTGAAGAGAACCATGTGGTTCAAGAGAAGATCTGGTCTGTGCTGGAGTCCCCAAGGGGTGTTTGGATGCAAGCCGAAATCACCTTTAAGAAGCCCATGCCAACCAAGGTACAGTAGAAACAGCGCCACCCTTTGTTCACCTTCAGTTGCTGGTCTGGATTAAGAGAATGGTGAATTTCTGCTTAGTTACCTTCAACTGGTGATACGTTATTTTCTTCTGTTCAGGCTTAGTCCCCACCCCACACCCTACCACTAGCTGTGCACAAGCTAATTCTTCAGTTTTTTTTTTAGTTTTCCGTGTCTCTGAATCATGGCCACCTATGGAGTTTGCTACTTGTTTATTTCTTTGATTTTCTGAGGATGGGCCAAAAGACTGGAAATACATGAATAGTCCAGACTGAATGGCTAGCTTCAGATTGAGGCCACAGTACACACACACACACACACACACACACACACGTACACACACAAAACTAATTGGAATGCTAGTATTAAAAAAAGGTGATCTCAGTGAGTCTGGTTTTACATTGTGGCTTTCAGGTCAATTACCTAAGCCTCTAGCTGCATACAGGACCGGGAAGCTCAGTAATGTCTTACGGTACCTACCACTGCTTTCCTTGTCTTCCTGATTCAGAATTCAGATAATTTCTGCCCTTAAAGAACATTAATAAATAACCTTCCTGACCAGGTAATGAAGGTAGGAAAGAAAAGCGGAAATAACAAAGGACTTGGAGTCGATAAACTTAGATTTTCTAGTCCTAACTGTATAACATGTACAGTAAGCGACCTTCAGCCAATCGGTTAACTTTTCGGGGACTTAATTCTCCATCTTTCTAAGGTTGGTAAGTTGCAGATCTGGGGTTTGAATCATGGTCTGCCCAGCTTGGAAGGCTGCCCTTTGGTGAGGGATGTCTTTGGGAGTTCAAGGTCTCCCTCCAGGCTTGGGAAGGCCTGTTCTTGTGCAGCTGGAGAAAGTGAGGTGCCCCTAGCCTGCCTTGGCATTCAGTCACCTTCTATTATTTCACTTCATTCTCAAACATTCCTTTAAGGGAAATAAGTATCTCTTTTTACTGCCCTTGGTATCCTGGGATGCAGACTAACCCAAGATCACTGAGATGTCCTTCTAGAAATGAATGCCACAACTCAGAGCGTATTACAAATGTGTCACTGTTGCAGGAAGAACCTTCCCTGCCTGTGTTTCATGTCCCCACTACCCCAGTCCCTAAAGCCAGGTAAGTGTGACCGGTCAGAGCACAACTCCAAGAGAGCTAATGGTAGCATTTTCTCAGAAGCCTTGTATTTGAGTTTTGACTATACCTGGACTAATTGTGGCGCTATTTTTTACTGGTGGAAATGGTTGGTAAACATGTTTGAGTATCATGAGTAAATGAGTATATGAGTAAATACTGCATATTTAAAATAATACCAACAATAATTCTTTACATTTGTGTTGCTTGTTAGTAGAACCTGCTTTCACCCACATTATTTTCACCTCTCAGTGAGTGGGACCCAGACTGCATGATCTGTCTTGTGGGACCAGAGTTGAGCTGAGTGAGGCGTGGCCTGAGCAGAACTCTAAAGGAATCAAAATTGACCTTTCAGCCTCTCTCCCTTCTTTCTCCTTCCTCATGCCCAGAACCTGCATGCTACCCAACAAGCCAGATGGCCTTCCACTCTGGATGTTTATCTTTTTTTCCCCTGTTAGTATGTATCTAGCCTGTATCAAGAACAACGAGCTGATTAGACTCATAACTCCCTGCTACCTTCCCCAGTCTGATGTTTGCCAGAAACTACAATATATGGCCTATTTAAGAAATGATAGCAATGGTAAGAATTTCCCTTAGACCATTCTAGCAAAGTAACTGTGTGGGTGGTTTCAATGTAATGTTATCACAGCTGCCAACAACAACAGGCACTTTTCACATGCCAGACACCGTGCTAAGCACTTGACGTGCCTTGCTTTATTTCACTGCCACAGCACCCTAGGAAGAAAAGTATTAAAAGCCCCATTTTACTGATGCGGAAACCTCAAGCAGAAAATTAAGGACATTGCTCAACACACACAGCTGCTAAGTGGCAGAGCTGAGAGGTGAATCCAGGACTCTCTGACTCCAGAAGTTACGCTTTTTATACTATGCCATATGCCTCCCAGCGCCCCCTCCTGGCCAATGTCTAAAGCTGTAGGAGGAGGTGAGAAGGGGAGCCCAGCCCTAACTCTCAGGATTTCTAAACATTTCTAGAACTATATATGGTCACCATAAGTCAGAATAGACTCAATGGCAACAGGTTTGGTTTTATTATTATTATTATTAACCTTTAGTTTTTCTGTTTTAGAAATAACTTTGACTCCTAGGTGGGGTCAAAATTCAAAGTAAGTTCAATGCCGACAAGGAGAGCTGTGGGTTAGAGGGAAGATATAGCATAATACTTAAGAGTTGACTGTGCCTTCTCTGCCACTTACAGCTTTATAATCTGGGCTACTTATGTAACCTTGCTGAGCCTCATTTGTCCTCATGTGTAAAATGTGTTATGGTGAAGCTCAAATGAGATGCATTAGATACAGCCCTTAGCAGAGTACCTGGCATATGGTTGTTATTGCTGCTGCTGTTGTGTGTTGTCTATCATCTATTAAATGTAACTGGAGAGAGAGAGACTGAGGATGTGTTTTCTAGGTCCTGATTGTCATAAGGTTTCATAGGCAACATCTCTGTAAACCAGTTGCCGTTGAGCTGGTTCCAACCCATGGCTCATGGCAACCCCGTATATGTCAGAGTAGAACTGTGCTCCATAGGGTTTTCAAGGGCTGATGTTTTGGAAGTAGATTGCCAGGACTTGAACAACCAGCTTTTTGGTTAGTAGCCAAGCACGTTGGCCGTTTACACCACCAAAGTCTCTAACATCTCTTTAGTACATGGATAATTCTGTACTCTGATTTTTGCTGTGAAGTATTCTTTAAACTAAAAATCAGGTCAGAGGTAAATTTTTATTTTAACACTACTAGGCTTTCTAGGGACATGTTATCAGGAGGAACCAGTCCCTGGAGAAGGACATCATGCTTGTTGGAGGGTCAGCAAAAAGAGAGGAAGACCCTCAACAAGATGAAATGATACAATAGCTGCAGTGATGGGCTCAAGCACAGCAACAATTATGAGATTGGCGCAGGACTGGGTAGTGTTTCATTCTATTGTATGTGGGGTCACTGTGAGTCGGAACTGACTGGAGGGCACCTAACAACAACAGGCTTTCTGTAGCAATTGGCTGTTTTTATGGAAACCTAAACAGCCTATAATGATTTTTTTTTTTAATGTTTTAGAAACATTTGGAAAGGACGTGAATCATGAAATGGTTTTCTTGGTCTGATTTTCCCCTTGTACTCTACTAAATAGAGAGCAGATAAGCAAGAATTATCTTGAGACTTTCGTACACTAGAGAGGATAATGAGGAGAGAGCACAATTCACTCCAGAATGCTTCTCCTAAAAGCCAAATGTCAGGAGAGGTTAGTGAATGTCAGGAATTCCATAATGACGGAGCACAAACATTAGGCTTTATGTGTTCAAACCCGTAGTTTAACATTCTCCTTAGTCGCTGTAGCACATCCATTAGGTCCTGTAATACCTCCTAACCGGAAGCTAGTTTTCCCTTTAACAAAGAACTTTAAGAGTTTTGTTAATGGGAAGCACTGGAAGGAAATCAATATTGTATTAAGTATTTCTTTTGAGAAAAAAAAAACATAAAACCACCCATAAATCAGAGAATGACTAGGCATTCTGTCTCATCCAAATCTTGCTTAATGATCAGCTCAGCAATCATTAAAATTTTCATGGTCTCCAAGACTATGGCCCCCGGACACCCTGCTAACTCAGAACTGAAGCCACTCCCGAAATCCTCCTTTCAAGCCAAACACAGGCCTATAAAACAAACAATAGCACACGTGAGGAACGTGCAATCAAGTATACGAGACCAATGGGCAACACCTGCCAAAAGTCAAAGACAAGGCGGCAGCAAGAGACAGGAACACTGGGAAAATGGACATGGAGAACCCGGGGTGGAAAGGGAAAGGGGGAGAGTGCTGACACATTGTGGGGACTGTGTCACAAAACAATTTGTGTATAATTTTTTTTTTAATTTTGCATTATTGGGGAGTTTTTTGTTTTTTATTTTATTGTGTTTTAGGTGAAAGTTTACAGGGCAAATTAATTTCTCATTCAAAAATTTATACACAGATTGTTTAGGCTTTTAAGACCCCAGATGCTACTCACCAAAGTAAGATGTTGAACATTTTATGAACTATGTTATGCCAGTTGACCTACGTGTCCCCCGAGATGATGGCCCTTAGCCCTCAGCCCCAGTAACTCAGTCCCTCAAGGTGTTCAGATGTGTCTAGGAAACTTCTATGATTTTGCCTTGGTCAAGCTGTGCTGACTTCCCCTGTATCATATGTTGTCTTTCCTTTCATCAAAGTTAACACTTGGCTACTATCTAGTTAGTGATTTCCCCTCTGGTGTAAATTTTTGAATGAGAAACTAATTTGTGCTGTAAACTTTCACCTAAAACACAATAAAATTTTTTTTTTAAATTTCATGGTAAACCCTTCTAAGTCTACATCTTTACTGTGTTATAAAATTAAAAATCAAATACACTTCAAATGTCATTTATGATGTGAAGATTGTTGAAATGGCAGTTGTTTGGTTACATATATATTTACCACATTAAAAATAATTTTTTAAGTCATTTATGGAGTTGGCGGAAAACCCCCATCTGGTCAATATAAATGTTTCAGTAGGCGAGACCCTTAGTGTCAGCCTTTCCCAGAGTATGTCCCATGGGCACACATCCCTCCAGATGTTCATTGAAAAAGGATTCTGAGGTCAAATGAGTTTGAGATATTTTGCATACTATATCCTACTCCCCCACACACATGAAGACTCACAATGCACAGTAACATATTGGAAACTCTGATAAATCCTTCATTAAAGAATTCTGTTTAACCTTGTTTAAGGTTGCTATTCTGCAAAGCACTTGACTTAGAACCCTTGTCTTGTGTAGCTCCTATCAGCATCAGCCTTCTGTGACAGTACTTAATGCATTATATTGATATTGTCTGCTTACCTTCCTTTCTCTTTTAATCCGACTATAAGCTTCTGGAGGATAGGGATTCATGTCTTATTTACCTTTTTTATCTCTAATGCAACACAATTTTTAGAACAGAATGCAATTATAGTTGTGCTGTGCAATATAGTTCAGAAAAAACTTAACTGTCAAAGACTATGTGTTGATGTGAAGGAAGAAGGAAGATTAAATGTGTCTGCCTTTGGATCACATAAATCGTAATCCCTTATAGCCCAGCACCTGAGCAATTCATTCTACATAAATATTTTGCTAGAGTAGATTTAAGAACACACAGGGATACGTATATGCCAAGTCATGTTTGGGGCTTTTTATGATTGCATTTACTAAACTGAGAGCTGTGACTCTTCCCTGTGAAGCAACTTCCCATCCTTGTTGTTTGCTGCTGTGAAGCCAGCCCCTGACTCATGGTGACCCAAGGCACAAAGGAACAAAATGCTGCCTGGTCCTACCTTGTTCCCATGATCAGCTGCAGATCAGACCATTGTAATCCACAGAGTTTTCATTAGCTAATTTTAGTCCACCTTATTCTGGAAGCTCCGGTGAAACCTGTTCAGCATCATAGCAAAATGCAAGCCACCACTGACAGACAGATGGTGGCTGTGCATGAAGCGCATTGGCTAGGAATCGAACCTGGGTCTCCTGCATGGAAGGTGAGAATCCTACCACTGAACCCTCTTCCTGTCCTTGTATCATACTGTTTCCCCATTCTCAATGACCAGTGTCAGGTTTTACCAGCCCTCCCAATTCTCCTGACCCCTTTGCTGCCCCCTAGTACAGCTCCTCCAGTCTCCATTCTGAGCTTGTGGTCAGTGATGCACTTAGTTCCACATCATACCCTCCCCACTCCCAGGTCTTCTGGCTTTTCCCACATTGTTCCTCCTAACCCTGGAATCCTCTGTAGTTGCTTCATCTTCTCCACCACCAGCACCCCCCTACCCCCCCCCCCCGCCCCCCGGCTTCTCAGCACAGCTGGAGAAAATAAGACTAATCTCCACTGGCCCCTCTGGGCTGCCACGGAAAGCCTTTTATTCATCTCGACTCTTGGTGACTTCCTTTCCCATTCCCCACCCCAGATGTTTAGATCCATTTCCACTGACAGGTTTCCAATTTGGCCCTCCCCGCCTCATTCTTAGGATGTGACCTCATGGGCTCTTCTCCCAGAAGACGAAGGAAGACGAAGGCATTCAACACAAGTACCTTAAAGTCTGGTCCTTTGAATCTTCACCTGCTTCTTTTCATCCCCTTCAGAGTCTGGCAAAAGAAATATTATCCTTGCTCTTCAAAATCAAACCCTCTACCTATGCATTTGCTCTCACCCCTCCTGCCTCCCTGGGACCTTATTTCATAAATTATTTCTTCTCTTAAATCGTCAGTCTCCATTAGTCTTTTGCACATTGTCAGTGTAGGTTGGTCTCCTGCACTCAACACAAATAAACAGCAAAACTTCCTTTCATCTCAGTGCCCATTTAAGCTGCCATCCTATCCCATTCCTTTCCCATCCAAATTTCTGGAAAGATGCATCTACAAATACTCTGTATGCTCTAGTGCAGTCTCATTCCTCGAATCCTTGCCCTCTGGCTTTCTCCCCCAGTGCTCTCTCAGAGGGTTTATCAATAGCGATGTGTTTCTCATTGACCTTGCTGCAAGCATCATCACACCTGAGAAAATCCTACGCTTCTCTCACAGTCCATCTGAAAGGCATCTTCCTCCTTGAACGTTTTATGAGCCAATGACTTGTGCTTTACTTGTTGGAGTGAGATTTTCAGAATAAAAGAGCCCTAGATTAGGAATATGAAGACCTGGCTTCTAGTCTTAGCTCTGGCATTGACTATGTAAATCAGAAAGTCATGTTGCCTCTCTGTTTCCTCAACTATGACATAAGAATCCGTTGTAAGATGACCTCTAAGTCTCTTCTATCTCCTATTATATTTTTAGGCATCTTAGTGGCAGGAACTGTGTTTTAATATTGTGTAATATAGTGCTTGTGAATAACTTTCTCTATTTCTTCATTTCCTCTTACTAAAAATCTTTTCCTTTCAGTCAAAACAATGAACTTTCAGTGTGTGATCTAGAGCTCCAGTTTTAAAATTGTCCCTTTAACTGTGTCCTTTCAATAATGAAAATGTGACTAGGGCTCTGAAATTTCTAAAGACAACACTTATAATGGAAGTTCACTCAAGAGTAAGAGCAAACCTAGAAAGCTTCCGGAAAGATTTGTAAATGGGTGGCTATTTAGTAACAAGGCATCCTGCTATTCAAAAGAATTGTTGTTGTTAGTTGCCGTCCAGTCGGCTCTGACTCATGATGTCTTCCTGTATAACAGAATGAAACACTGCGAGCTCCTATGCCATCTTCATGATGGTTCATATGTTTAAGTTCATTGTTGTGGCTATTGTGTCAATCCACCTCATTGAGGGTTCCCCTAATTTTCATTGGTCCTCTACTTTACCAAACATAAGATCCCCTTCTAGAGATTGGTCTTTCCTGATGACGTGTCCGAAATAAATGAGTCGAAGTCTTGCCATCCTCACTTGTAAGGAGCCTTGTGGTTTTATTTCTTATAAGATTGATTTGTTTGTTCTTCTGACAGTCCACAGTATAGTCAGTATTCTTCACCAACACCACAGTTCAAATGCATCAATTCTTCTGTCTTCCTTTTTCATTATCCAATTTTTGCATGCATATGAGGCAATTAAAAAGGTGTGTCTAACCCAAGCCATGGTCTTTTCAAAGGAATTAGGGAACTAAAAAACCAATGTGTAGACAAGATAAATGAGAGGAAAGGAATTCCCATCACATTTCCTGATGTCTGGGAACACTGTGAGATAATTGCTCTAGGGTATTAATGTCCCAGCATAATTAAAGCAGGACAGCAGGGTGCAAAGCAAAAATAGCAAGATCATTAATTATTGACAAGATAATCAACACACTGAGGAACAGGCAAGGGCAATTTTGAACACAGAACAAGGAAAATTATATTGTCAAATGGAATAAGTTATAATGTGAAATTGAAAAGAGGGACTAAGTATGGAAATGGGGCCTGCTTTTGAGTTTTTCAAGCTAAATTCAGCATCGGCCCAGGAATCCTAAATTACTTTAAAGATGAGTAAGACAGCATTGAGAGACTCTGATTTTCCTTCTGCTTTATTTCATTTCATATACTTGTTGAGGGCTTTTGAGTTTCATGTCAATTTATAGGAAAACAACTGGAAAGACTGATTGGCACAACCGCTTTTTGCTAACACATGGCTTACATGAGCATAGCACCTATGTCAGGGCATTCTTTCATGGCCTTCCCAAGTAATTAATTTCATGGAATATTGCTGGATTGGCACATTTTGTACTCCCGGCACCAGGAGGAATATCTGAAAGACAGGATAGGCATTCTTTCCCTGTGGTTTTATTAATAAGTTTAATTAAGCAAATGATATTTATTCCAAAAAAAAATGTTTATGAACTTGAAAACACCACGTCTGCTCCACACTTCCAAATTTCTAATCTTGTGCTGGGATAGCCATACAATGGCTGCATTTTTATGGAAGCTTTTCCTGAGTTCTCCAGATGATACAATATTATTGCTTGATGTTTATATTAAGATTCTCCGAGATTCCCTGATTTTCTGAGATCATAAACCAAGTAAGTATTTTCTGGCCTTTCTAGCTATAAGCCCGATTCATGTAATTGGAAATTAACAATTCACACATTAACAAGACTGTAATTTGACTAGCGAAAGGATACTTTCTTCCTTTTGCGTAAATGTCCCCATCTTTTTCTCCATCTCTTTGGTGTCTTTCTCTAGATATTTTCTGCCTTCTCTTTTCAGAGCCCACCTCTCGTAGAAGTCTATCTCTATTCCCAATGGCATCTCTCACCACAACACTGATGGGCGATAAGCTTCTATTTTCTGTTTAATGTCAGGTTATATGTGTATCTATACAATGTTCAAGAACACATTACTATCCTTCCTATTCCATCTCAGTCTTCGACCCAAGACATGTATTTCCTTTAGTTTCTTTCTAAAGATGCCCTGGTGGCACAAAAGTTAAAGAGCTGGGTTGCTAACTGAAAGGTCGGCAGTTCAAACCACCAGCTGCTCCACAGGAGAAAAATGTGGCAGTCAGCTTCTGTAAAGATTTACAGCCTTGGAAACCCTGTGGGCAGTTCTGCTCCATTCTATAGTGTCACTATGAATCAGAATTGACTGAACGGCAACAGGTTTGAGTTTTTTGGTTTGTTTGTTTGGTTTTATTCTACAATTAAGGATTGCCTGATGAACAAATCTGAAAGGCAAATGCTAAGTCAGATTTTTTTAAAAAAAGTTTGCAACATATGTGACAAACTCTTAATACATTTAATATATAAATTTACTCCAATAAATCAGTGAGGAAAAGGTAAGCTGACCAATAGGAAAATGGGCAAAAGATATATAAAGGCAAATCAGGAAAAAAGAAATATAACTGTCAAATAAATGCACAAATAGGCCCCACCTCATTTATAATCAAAGAAATTTTAAAAATAACAAAATAGTACTTTTGTCTATCGAATGCATAAAAATATTTTTAAAATATAATACCCTGGAATGTAATGTGTATACTAGTAGCTGTGTTCATGCTGTATATTGTTTGTATTGTCTTGCTTATTAATCAAAAAATAAATCTTTCACTTTAGACAAAAAATCATATAGAGATATAGAGTAAAAAAAAAATTGCTGTTGAGTCAATTCTACCTTATAGCGATCCTATACAGATAGATAAATTATATGCCTGTAGATACTACATTATCCTAGAGAGGGAAGAATGCAAGGAAATAAGGATTCTCACATGCTCTGGTGTTAGGGTAAATTGATACAATATTTCTAGATGACAATTCAATTACATTTATCATAAAGAAAGCCCCAAAATACACATGCCTTTGACATAAGAATTCTACTAGGGACTCAGTATAAGGAAATAATTGTGGCTATACACACAGATTTAGCTACTAATGTTTATCTCAGCATTGTTTGTAATATTAAGAAATGAGAAACTACCCAATTGTCTATCAGTTGGGAGTTGGTTAAATAAGTTGTAGCATAGCTAGAAAGGGGTCAGAGTAATATAAGCGTTAAACCACAGCCCTTCATCAACTCAAGAACCTACACTTTGCCTTGGAAATCAATGCAAGTAGTGGTAACGGTTGTCTCTTTCTAAGTCTCAGATATGAATACAGCAAAGTCAATACTCCTGTTCGGGCATTCGCAGGGGATTGCTAAAAGTGTCTGCTGTCTTCTCCTCACCCAGGAGATGTTCATGTAGAGCAGCGGTGAGCCCTTGAGGGTCAAGACAAAGACCTAAGTTCTTCATTTTTTGATGTTTATTGAATGTGTTCTGCATGGTCTTCTGGTAGGACTGACATTTTTCTAACTACATCCAAGTGAGCCACAGCAACAGTTCCATACTGTGATATCTCTTGGACATGACCATTACAGTCAGGGAAGTGTTTGACCAGGGGTCCTCCCCAAGGGATGTAGACCAGAGACAACCCACATTGTGTGCCCACTTCAGCAGTGTTTTCTCAGGTAAATCATAGGCAGCCTTGAGACAGAAGGAGTGGTCAAAGGTGCCCCTGTCCTGAGAAGTCCATGTAAAAAGCAGGAAAACATTCACACGTATTTTCCTTCAGTGATAGTGAACAGTGTATGGGGTAATTATATGTGAAATTAGATTCTACAACACAAAAAGTAACATCTTAACTTTTGTCCAGTGTTTATATTTTCCAGAGGTTTCTGATGTTTTATTTTCCTTTTGGAATCTCAATCAGACTTGTGTGAGGTTGGTCATCTGTGCCTCCTAATGGAAGAACGTGAACTTTGGAGTCACACAGACCTTGCTCCCAAAGCAAAGAAAAGGAAGTGAAAATAGGTACAAATGAAAATAAGTTTGGATGTGGGGAGTTGAAGCGATTTTTTTCCTAAGGGCTTAAATTTTCAGTGTGGAGTGGGAGGTAAGGCAAACTGCTAAGGGAGAAAAGGATGATGCTGAGGAGAGGGAAGAACTGCTGTGGAAAAGAAGAGAGGTTACTGACTGGGTCGGCATCAGCCAGTTCTGAATTTCAACCATGAAATATGTAAGACGGAGATTCTGCCGCTAAAGTACTGAAAATGCTTTATAAACAGACCTAAGGGCAAAATGACAGGAAGCTGGATATAAGCACAGATCAAAGATATGTTTGGTCACTGCTGTTAATTGGAGCGTTTCAAGATCACAGCCTTCGGAGTCATATTTTAAAATACTTAATGCAAAAAGTAGAAAATGAGCAGAGTGGTGTAATGAAATAGGCTTCACCAGGGGTCAGGAGTATGACAGTTCATTCCTGGGTCTGCAGCTGGCTGTTGTGTGACATTGAGCTTAATATCACAGGATCTCTGGGTTTTTTTTCTCATTCTGTAAAATGACTAACTGGAAGGTCTCTTCTGGAACTTCCTCTTTCCTTAAAATGGCCAAAAGAACCAAAAATACCGCAGAATTTTGAAATCAGTTAGTTGAGAGATTTAGCTAATTACTACCAAAATAGTAATGAAAAAAATTCAGCTGTTGGCCTGTAATCTATCACAGCATGTACTCTAACCCTGTGAGCAGAAAGATTTTCACACTGAGAAAAACTGGAAAGTGGTCAGTCTTTGTTGCCTGTCAAGCCAAAAGTTGAATTAAACAGATGGGTCTTTAAAAAAGAAAAACAGATGGGTTTTTTAAGGGAAAAAAAAACAAGTGTTGGTCAGCTAAAGACTTATCTAAAAACACATCATCATTTTGCCTTTTGTGGGGCTTGGAGACCAAATATAATATCTGCATGAAGCATGTTGTTACGATTTAGCAACTATTTCCCAAAACATGGCCTGGGTTCTACGAATACTAAAATCTTACACACACTTTTCTAGATAAAGTTCCACTCAGCCTGTCTTTAGGGATTTGTGAAAATTCCATCCCTTTAGCCAAGTGTCTTAATATTGGAAATGTTACTTTGTTTTACTTTATGTTTCCATATTTTTTATACTATAACATCTTATTGTTATAGAGCTAAATGAATGCGGCTGCATTATATACCATATCCCACAATTGTGTCGGTAGCATCTTGATGAAAGACACTGGAATTTCACTAACTAGATTATAGTAATTCTGCAAATAATTATTCCAGCCAAGTCTGTAGTTACCATATCCAAATTTATCTGAGAAGATGATTTCAAAGAATTTTAACCTCATCAGAAGGAAAGTTAAAATTAATCCAGAACCAAACCCTTTGGTAGATTGTTGAGGTCCACCAGTTATAACAAGCACTTAACTAGGCTCACTTAGTGAGCATGGCTAATTTATGGTATTGTTGGCATAGGACTGAAATGTTTGTATTGAAAGATGGAAGGTCATTTCCATAAACTATCATTCAACTTGCTGATTATAGGCCTAAATGTGGTTATTGGTAAAGTAGGTAGTAGATTAACGAAACAACCTGGCAAACTATGTCTATTAAGCAGTCTATGAAAACTACTTTAAAGGACCAGTAAAAAAAAAAAAAAAAAAAAA
This sequence comes from Dugong dugon, assembly GCA_030035585.1. Lineage (NCBI taxonomy): Eukaryota > Metazoa > Chordata > Mammalia > Sirenia > Dugongidae > Dugong > Dugong dugon. Next base: position 79,081,498 of record CM057471.1, read on the forward strand.
AAAAAAAAAAAAAAAAAACCATACAATGAGAAAGAACAACAATGAATCTGTGAAGCATCACATAACATGGATGAAACTGGAGGACATTATGCTGAATGAAATCAGTCAGTCACAAAAGGACAAATATTGTATGAGACCTCTATTGTAAAAACCCATGAATAAGTTCACACACAAAATGTAACAATCTTTGTTGGTTACCAGGGATGGAAGGGGTTGGGGGGAAATACTAAATAGGCAATAGATAAGTGGTATCTTGGGTGAAGGGTGAGACAGTACACAACACAGGGGAAACTAGCACAACTTGTACAAGGAAAGGTCATGGAAGCCCCACAGACACATCCAAACTCCCTGAGGGACTGAATTGCTGGGCGGAGGGCTCTGGGGACCACGGTCTCAGGGAACATCTAGCTCAATTGGCATAACAGAGTTTATAGTGTCAATGTTCTACATTCTACCTTGGTGAGTAGTATCTGGGGTCTTAAAAGCCTGTGAGCGGCCATCTAAGATACTCCACTGGTCTCATCCCTTCGGGAGCAAGGGAGAATGAAGAGAACAGGATACAAGGAAAAGATTAGTCCGAAGGACTAATGGACCACAGCTACCAAGGCCTCCACTGGACTGAGTCCAGTACAGCTAGATGGTGCCCGACTACCACCACTGACTGCTCTGACCAGGATCACAACAGAGGGTTCTGGACAGAGCTGGAGAAGAATGTAGAGCATAATTCTAACTCACAAAAAAAGACCAGATTTACTGGCCTAAAGGAGACTGGAGAAAGCCCGAGAGTATGGCCCCCAGACACCCTTTTAGCTCAGTGGTGAAGTTATCTCCGAGGTTCACTGTTCAGCCTGGGAGTAGACAGGCCCGTAAAACCAAATGGGACTAATGAGGTACAGTAGTCCAGTGACAAGGGCCAGAAGGCAGAAGGAGACAAGGAAGCTGGTGATAGGGAACCCAAGGTTGAGTAAGGATATTGTTGATGTGTTGTGAGATTGTTAACCATTGTCATACGGCAACATTTGTAGTAACTGTTAAATGAGAAACTATTTTGTTCTGTAAGCCTTCATCTTAAGTGAGAATAGCAGCACAACTGGAAGAGCATAGTCAATGTCACTGAACTGTGCATGTAGAAATTTCTGAAATGGTGTCTCTTTGGCTATGTGTATTTTCACCAAAAAAGAAAGGTTGAGAAGTTAGAGGGTTGACATGTTGTGGGTTGTTAACCAGTGTCATAAAACAGTATGTGTACTACTGTTTCATGAGAAACTATTTGTTCTATAAGCCTTCACCTGAAGTACAATAAAAATAAATAAATGAAAACCAGTTAATTCAGCCATGTTTAGCATTTTAATAAAACAATCCTTTCTAATAGCACAACAAACATTTATGATTGTATATTCCTCAGCTCCCTGCAAAGCTTGACTTCTTTCCCCCTCCCCAGCCTCATCTCTCAAAACTTATTGTATTGGATAGCCCTTAAACTATGACATTTCATAAAGTTAAAATAAGTTACCCCAGTCCTTTTAAAATGCAGCCTGATTTGGTTTGGGAAAACAAATTCTTGGCATATCTGTTTCTCTACTTTTTCCTGTGTACTTGAACCAGGAACTTTTCTGGATCTTTATAGATCTAGGAGAGTCTGGCCCCCATGGGTAACACGGCCTTATGGCTAGGTTTTTACACAGACTGTCTCTCTACCCCATTATACTCCCCCCACCAAAAAAAGTATTTTGGAAGAGAGTTAAAATTATATATTATGAGAAAAGTTTGCTCGGTTACCTTTTTAGGATCTGCTGCCTGTGATTATGTTGTTTTGAGAGAGTAGATCATTCTTTTTTGAAAGACAGAAAGATGAAAACAAAGGAGAATTCTGTTGTGCTTTGACATAATTAGATTGCAGTTTTCTGAGGCAGGAAACAGGAACAGTAAACCCTGATAATCTGAGGGATGATTATTCAGTTTGCGTACTGTCTGTCTCTGTTGCTTTTTTGCTCCCGTGCCTGTTGTTTCCAGGCTGGTGGATATTTCATTACTTGTTTTAAACCACCAGCTGGTGATGTGCCGAGGAAGAGAAAACCAACTCAGTCCAATCAGTTTTTAAAATTTAAGCAACTGTTCTGTTCAGAGTGTGGAGAATAAAAGGTTGAAATCTACAGTGAACCCAGCATTGAGGTAACAGATCTGAAACTGCCTAGCACAGAGATTACTCGTAACAGGAATTTAGTATATCGGGTTTTATGAGCCATATAGCAGTTTAAACAACATTGACCTATGGTTCTCCTCTAGAGGTGATTTTATCTCCCAAGGGACATTCAAAAATGTCTGGAGACATTGTTGATTGTCACGACTTTTGCGTGATACTGGCATCTAATGGGTAGAGACCAGGGTTGCTGCTAAGCGTACTGCAATGCACAGGACAGTCCCCTACAACATAAAATTATCTGGCCTACAATATCAATAGTGCTGAGGTTGAAGCGTCTTGCTGTAAATAAAGAACATGTGCAATGTCTATTTTTAGTAAGATAAAGAGTAAGTTGAGTAATATTGCTGAACCTCACTTGACTATATTTAAAATTTTTTTGTTGTTTTTAAGTATTTCTATATAGCTCTCCATTTACTCCCTATTTGTGTTTCCAAAATTAGTCTAGGTAGGTTTCCTCAGCAATTAATATTCTCCATCGTAACATAAATTTTAAAGTACTACCAGTACCCAAGGACTGGAACCTTTAGTGCACTTGAAAAGCCCCTAGCTTTTAAAGGTTTGCGTAAAGTCAAGAACACCTGTCTAAAGGTTATCATTTTACTTCGTCCCTCATTCTCTCCCCTCTCAAATAAACACTAATATACATTTAAGCTGCCTAATATTTTTTCCCCAGTCCTTAGGGATATTCACTTGTTTTGAAATACTGGCCTAAAATGAAATAAACATTGTGTTTTAAAAAGATCTGTAAATAAGCAGGAGGTTAATCTCCTCAAGAATGTAGAATATGGCCCATTCCTTTCTTATCACTCTTAACTGAACCCAGGGGGAGACTTCGTAAGAACAGACTGAGGTGTCTGGCTTTCTCTTTGTCTTGTCTCAACCAGGCCCAGTCAACAACTTGCTCAGTCACTAACTACCCTGCAATAACCTCCCCACCTCAAGTAGCCTTCAAAACACAAAATGGTAGCCCCAAATTGGAGCTGATGTTATCAGTGTTATTAATAGAAGGGAGGAAAATCCAATGCTGATCCAAAAGTGATCTGTTTCTTTTAGGGTGTTGGAATGCCCAGAGACAACTGCCAAAGAAATCTGAGACTTGAGGCCAGTGTTGAAATCTAGTCAGTAGCCGACTAATTTTGTGGATTTTTCATAAGACCGAACAATTTGTGGTCCGGCTGTTGTTCTAAGTGTGAAAAGATAGCTTTCACCTAGTGGCTTGCTGTTGTCCAGAACATCTTATTATTGCCACAACCCGTGTGGCAGTTCACAATTGATTGGGATACCCAAAAGGAACAAGGAAGGTTTATCCAACAGAGCTCTCTGTGATGACGGAACTGTCGTACATCGTCTCTGTCCAGTTAAGTAACCACTAGCCACATGTGGCTTTGGGCACTTGAAACACGGCTGCTACGACTGGAAAAAAAAAAAAAAAAGAGCTTTTGATTTTAGTTAATTTTAATTTAAATAGCCACATGTAGCTTATCTAAACCCAAACCCATTGCCTTTAAGTCTATTCTGACTCATGGTGACCCCATGTATTAGACAATGCCAATCTAGGAAACAGTAACTCATTATTCCAAGTCTTAATTATATATATTCTGATTTTTTTCATTTTATTTTCAATTATAAATACAACAAAATTATAGAATGTTTAAAAAATAGGGAGAAATTCTGCTTGATGCCAATATTTCCATGAGTCTAATATAATTGTTATAATTTTGATAAATTTTTCCAGGTTTGTTTTCTGTGTATTTTTAGATGAGTGATATCCAGATTTTTTATAACTATCTTTTTCACGTAACATTATGAGAGGAATATATTTCTGTACTCCTGAATGGTATTCATAAGCTATCAAATCTAATGGTTGCCTATTTCTTAGATTGCTGTACTATAATTTACTTAATCATGTCCTCTATGTTGAAATCTTAGGTTGTTCCATTGTTTGTTTGTTTGCTTGTTTGGTCTTATGGTCATTAAAAAATAATGCTTTAGTAAACATATAAAAGCATGTTAATACTTTCCCTCTTTAGAAGAGATCACTATGCCAATGTGAAGTTTATTCAGATGATTTACACAGTGAATCATGTTTCAATACCACATATTCATTTTGAAAAAGTACTTTTTCATTACACATGTAAAAAAAGATTTAGAGCTGCCTAAAGGAATGAAATCCAAGATTTTTCTCTCTGCAGCACAATTAATTCAATAAATTATGAGACAGATTAATATTCCTTCCACTGTTAAAAAAAAAAAATGCCAATAAAAATGTAACCACATTCAGGGCTAACGGCACAGACCTTTGCTTTGCAAATGGGGAATAAGTTCCCAGGCATAAATCCTACAAGCAAAATATTTTACGTATTCAGATAATACTCTAAAATCTATAAAAATGAGAAAATTAACAGAGGTTAAAAAAATCACCCCGTTTTGTTTTGTTCTTTATAAATATACATAGTGAGTATTATTATATCTCCAAACCATCCTTTTTATAATTTAATTCAATATGAATATAGTCCAAGCAAACCTTCATACATCTTACAATTAGTTAGTAACTATTTTGAAGATCTTTATATTTTGCATACTAGCAAGCCATCGTATGATTTTTAATTTAAAAAAATAGTAATAAACTCTACATTCTGATGGATGTGATCATCAAAGAGCAAAGAGACCCTACTGGTAACACAGATAGATATAAGACATGAATTCTGAATCTTGGAATCTAAAAAAATCAAACTTTCTCATTATTTATATTTTAGGTTTTAGCTTTTATTATATCTTCCTTTGTCTTTGAATTGAGACTTGTGTTTGAGGCTGAATATGCACTGTATGACCTTGTGCTAATAAAACACTAGCTTATATATGGGAAGCCATTTTGAAAATCTAATATGAATCTTTTGAAAAGTGCTCCCCATCCTGTATATGAAAAGTAGTCTTTAAAATTGGCCTAAAGGAAAGAAATCAGACTTTGCTCTCTCTCTGACACATTCAACTTAATAGTTTATGGTATGGATTTGTTTTTTCTTCATATACAACAATAAAAATGTTTGGCCTGATAAAATAACTGTGTTGAGGGCTTTTATTAGTGATACCATCCAGCGACATAGATCTTTTCTTTGGAAATGGAACATAAGTCTCCGGATAACAAATCACTGGGACTTTGTTCACAGTATCAATGAAGCGCATTGCCAGAAAGTCATTTTCAAAAAATCAATAGTGTTCATGCTGGAAATGTTTTGTGGCAATGCTTGGAAAACCATCAACTCTTTATGCACTTTGTGGATTATCTGGGGGAAATATTTAAAATCTGACAGGCTTTGTTCTGCCACCCAGTTAACTTCTTACTTTCCTTACTCTTACTGTCAATTATTTAAAGAATGCAAACTAATTTCAGCATCAGTATATATATCATTATGAGGTTGAAGCTGCTTAAAAAATTACTACAAGTCATTTCAGGGCCGTATATAAATGGTATCCATTATTCATGCCACTATATTCTGTTATCTATTTGGACAATGAAGAGGTGTTTGTAGTTTGTTTATGCACATTTGTTTTGCTAAGTAAATCCCAAGTTGTAAGAGTTTCCAATATTCAGCTAATAAAAAATTCACAGTTTTATTTTTATGCATTGCAGGTAGTTTTCATGGGCCTATGCAAAAGTTTTTGGGACTGTGGCCTTGTAGCCCTGGATGACATTACGATACAGCTGGGAAACTGCTGGTATCCAGGTATGACACAGTCACCTCAATTCTTTGCCTCCCTGCCTATACATGACACTTCCTCTTTCTTCTCTGTTAAAAATACACCATACATTTAATCTGTGCTGATCCATTCTTCGCTTTTCTTGCCAGAAGCGCATATCTGTGAGCTGTAGAATAGGCTTTGCAATTTAGAAATGATGACTGTATAATGCAATGTGTGACTTTGTACACGTGACAACCTCTGCATCCTAGTCTGTAATTAAGATACTAATACCTACCTGAATATAGGAGATAACACATATAAATTCCCTAGCACAGAGCCTGGCACAAAACTGCTTTAAAAGCAAATACTTTCTATCATAATTACTAGTGTTATTATTGTTGTTGTTGTCTTGTATGAATGCAGGTTTTCAGACAATATTGATGAAATTCTAATTATATAGACTATGCTAAACATATAATTTTAAAATTATAATAAGATAAAAATTTTCTAAGTGAATTAAATGAGAGTGGAACAATGGACCAAGTATTTATGAGAGTGACAAGATAAAGATAGTGATAGTTGTCTATGTATTGGACATTATGTCTAATAAGAAAACAGCACATAACTCAACCAGATCACTGGTCTGTATTGACTAATTACCACTGCATCCTAAATCATGGGATATCTAACCGTTTCTTTAACAACAGGTAACGTGTGGTGTCCATCTGCCACTGGAGGATACTCTCCGTGTTTATTTCATTAAAAAGGAGCCTTGGTTGTGCAGTGGTCCAAGTGCTTGGCTGCTCATCAGAAGGGTGGTGGTTTGAATCCACCAGCTGCTCTGCAGGAGAAAGATGTGGCAGTCTGCTTCCGTAAAGATTTACAGCCTAGAAAACTCTATGGGGTAGTTCTACTCTGTCCTATAGGGTAACTATGAGTCAGAATCAGTTTGATGGCAAAGGGTTTTTTTTTTTTTTTGTTTCATTTCATTAAAAGAGCATATATTTTTAGTCCCTTGCTTTGCTAGGCAGTGCAAAGAAGATCAAGATAAAAATCTCTACACTCGAGGCATAGAAGAGGGAATGATACTTCACTAGCTTGTACCGTATGTAAAATAAAATAAAGTAAAATAATTATCATGCAAGAGATATAAAAGAGAGGTTATTTATTAGAGAAACTTACTAAGAATCTGGATGTAGAGAGATCCTGTCAAGTTCAGCAAAAGAAGAAGTCCCCAATATGCTGGGAGGTGGCACCATTCTAGCAATAATAATTGATAAAGTTATCATAGATAGCATCCAAAGACATAAATCTTTGTCTTTGGAAATGGAAAATAAGACTCCAAGTAGCAAAACACTGGGTCTCAATATTTATTTTGCTATTCCTTACTGGGAACATCATGTTCTAAATACTTTACATACATTTATCTCATTTAATCCTCACAACCCCATGAAGTGAGTATTAATATTCCCACATTGCAGATAAGAACACTGAGGCACAGAGAAATTAAGTAATTTGCTCCACAGAGCTGTGCCTCCAGAAGCACATAGTTCTCTCACATTTTCCCGCTCCTCCAAAGCAACCATAGAATTGTTGTGGGAATTCCCTTCACTCATCCTGGATTTCTTCAGAATGTTCCTGCATTGTCCAACTTTATTACTCTCCATATTTCCACAAAGGCAATGTCCCTCCAATTTTCAGAGCTTTGTCAGCTCAGTCACAAATTCACAATGCAGAGAAAGCTTCTTTCTTAGATAAGCCCCTGTCCCCCAAACAAACAAACAAACCCGTTGCTGTCAAGTCGATTCCGACCCATAGTGACCCTATAGGACAGAGTAGAACTGCCCCACAGGGTTTCCAAGGAGCAGCTGGTGGATTCCAACTGCCGACCTTTTGGTTAGCAGCCTGAGCTCTCAACTGCTGTGCCACCAGGGCTCCTTCTTAGACAAAGTACCCCAATATATTTGGATCTGGATTTGTGATTGTTCTCTGCCCTTGTGACAGGACCAAGAGCTTGGCGTAAGTGGGCTGTCCACTGGCTGGGGGCTGCCTCTCCATGTGGGTAGCATATGGCCAAGCTGCACTCAAAAATGCAGAGCAGGCTACCAGCAGGCCATGGAATCCATATTTATTGAAAGTGCCTTAGCAATTGCAACACCTGCTGCTTCTTTGCAGAGAGGCTTCCACCTCCACCTGGAGAGTGTACTTTTGAACAAGACGAATGTGCGTTTACTCAGGAGAGAAGAAACCGGAGCAGCTGGCACAGGAGAAGGGGAGAAACTCCCACCTCTTATACAGGACCAAAGGGAGATCACACTACTGGGGTAGGTGAGTTATGCCACATGGTGCTGTTGCCTAAGGAAATCTCCTAAAATAGCATTCTAGGGGTCATCTTCTGCATTTTGAAATGTGTAAATTTAATTTTATGTCTAGAATGAACTACACATGTAATTCTACACATATGCATAATCCAGTATGTGCACTTGAAGCTTATATTTCTTGCTGCAAAGATCGTCTAAAAGGGATTACACAGATAAGTGCATAAAGATAACTTAACTGAAAATTGCCTAAGGAAGAGAGCAAGACGTAAAAAAGAAACAGTGGTCTAAATTGAAGCCGGGACTGAGGCCTAGTACATGACATATACTGGTGTACAGGGGGAGAGGCAAACACGTTTGACTCCAAGCTTTCTAGTAGCTAAGACACAGGTGGAAGCCTGGTCCATGCAGCATGATTCACAGCGCCCTTAGGATAAAAACCGAGTGCCAAGTGGGGAGAGGAAGAGGAAGCAGTCCACCCCAAGGTAGAAAATTTATAAATTAAAATAAAACAGACTAAAAGTCGGTCTGCTTTTTATTATCACCATGAGTCAGTTATTCTAAACAATGCCAGTGATAAAATATTCCCTGCGGAGTGGACCTTTCTCACTGATACCCTGACTTCACTTGGTATACTAATGGATAAAAGCACACCGTTTGGTCCAGAGAAGAACTACTCCTGATACTAAGCTCATAGAGATATTTCCTTAAGGACGCTTACAGAGAAGCCATGTTACAGTATATACACAGGTGATTTGCACAGTGCTATTTCTTATGGCCTACTTCAAGACAAGTCTATGTAATCACATCACAGAGTAATACCCAGTATAACCTGTTTATTTAATTGGCTAAACTTGGTAGGGTGTTATCAGGAACAGCTTTATTATTTTTTTTCCAGCACTCTCTTCAAATATACCATAAAGATTCTCCTTTTTCCACCCCTTGGCAGATCCCATAGCTTCCCAGTTCTATTGAGATATTAGAGCAGTCACATTTCAGGTATTTGAAAGGGTCTTTGTTTGCAGATGACATGATTGTTTATGTAGAAAATCCCAAAGAATTGACCAAAAAAACTACTGGACCTAGGAAAAGCCAATCCTCAAATTTATATAGAACTGCAAGGGGCCCCAAATAGCCACAGTAATCTTGAAAAAGAACAAAGTAGGAGGACTTACACTTCCCAATCTCAGAACATATTATAAAGCTACAATATTCAAAACAGTCTGGTACTTGTGTAATGATAGACATACATCATTACAGACATATAGACCAATGGAATAGAATTGAGTCGAGAAATAAACCTGCACATCTATGGTCAAATGATCTTTGACAAGGGTGCTAAATTCATCCAATGGGGGAAAATAGTCTCTTTAATAAATGGTGCTGGGACAACTGGATTTCCACATGGAAAAGAATGAAGTTGGACCAATACCTTACACCATATATGAAAAGTAACTCAAACTGGTTCAAAGACCTAAATGAAAGATATAAAACTCTTAAAAGAAAACATATGAATAATTCTTCAAGACCTAGTTTTCAGCAACGGATTCTTAGATATGATACCAAACAACAAAATGTAATACAAGCCACAAAAGGCAAAATAGACAAATGGAACCTCATTAAAATTGTAAATTTTTGTTCATCAAAGGACATTATTAAGAAAGTGAAGAGACAACCTACAGACTGGGAGAGAAAAATTGGGAACTATGTACCTGATAAGATTTTTATATTCAGAATGCGTATATATTCTGTAGGAGATACATGTATCTCCTACAACTTAACAACAAAAAGAAAAAACAACCCAATCAAAAATAGGTAAAGGACTTGAATAACATTTCACCAAAGAAAAAATACAAGTGGCCAATTAACACATAAAAAGATGGTCAACATCACTGATCATTAGGGAAATGCAAGTCAAAACCACAATTTAATTTTTTGAGGAGCTGCCAGTCTGTTCTCCACAGCGGCTGTACCATTCTACAATCCCACCAGCAATGGATGATGGTTCCTATTTCTCCATATCCTTGCCAACACCTGTTGTTTTCCATTTTTTTCATCATAGCCATATTAGTGGGCATGAAGTGATATCTCATTGTGGTTTTCACTTGCATTCCACTTCTAGGTATATACCCAAAAGACTTGAAAGCAGGGATGCAAACAGATACTTGTACACCAATGTTCATTGCAGCACTGTTCACAATAGCCAAAAGATGAAAACAAATGTCCAACAACAAATGAATGGATAAACCACATATTGTTTATCCAGCCATAAAGAGAAATGAAGTCCATACATCCTATGACACAGATGAACCTTGAAAACACCATGCTGAGTGAAATTATTCTGTCACAAAAGGACAAACATTGTACGATTCCACTTATATGAAAAATCTAGAATAGGCAAACATATACAGACATAAGGTTACTGGTGGTTAGCAGGGGCAGGCAGGAGGGAGGGGGAAAGGAGAACTCATTGCTTAGGGACACTGAGCTTCTGTTCAGGGTGATGGAAGAATTTGAAAACAGAAAATGGAGACAGTTGCACAACATCTCACTAAATTATACATGTGAAGAATGTTGTAATGGAAAATGTTTTGTAACATATCACAATAACCATAATTATATGTAAATTATGTAGTATGTTAAAGATGGTAAGTGCTACAGAAAAAAAAAAATAGAGCAGAGAAGTTGGGAGTTGGGTGAAGGATATGAGTGAAATTTGCTAATCTAAATAGGATAGTCCTGATAGACTTCATTAAGAAGGTAACCTTGAAGGAGTTGAGGTAACTAGCCAAGTTTATATCTGGGAAAAAGTGTTCCAACTAGAAGGAACAGCCAGTGCAAAACTCCTTAAGTGGAACATGCTCAGTATATCCTAGGAACAGCAAGAATGATGGTTTGGCTATAGTCGAATGATCATAGAAAACATGGTAATTAATTATAAGGACTTTAGATTTTATTTTACTTGAAAAGAGAGGACACTAGAGAGTGTTGAGCTTAGGAGAGAAGTAATCTGATCACATTTTAAAAGGATCACTCTGGCTACTGTGTTGAGAAAAGACTGGGGTTGGAGATAGGGCAAGAGTGAAATCTGAGGGCTCAGGTAGGAGCATAATGCAAGTAATCTGGGTGAACTATGATGGTGCATTTGACCGATGACGTGAATTTGACCAATGACGGTGGGTTCCATCAGTAGCAATGGAGGTGGTGAGAAGTAGTCAAATTCTGGATACATTTTGAACGTGAAGCCAACAGAATTTCTTAATGGATTAGATATGAGAGAAAGATCAGAGTTCCTGGGTGGCAAAATGTTTAACGTGCCCAGGTGCTAACCAAAAGGTTGGAGGTTCAAGTCCACTCACAGGCACCTCAGAAGAAAGTCCTGATGATCTACTTCTGAAAAATCAACCATTGAAAACTCCATGGAGCACAGTTTTATTCCAGCACTAGTGGGGTTTCCATCAGATGGAACTGACTCCACAGCAATAGGAAAATGAGAGAAAGAGAGGAGTCAAGGATTATTTCAATGATTTTGGCCTGAGCAACTCAAGAATGGAGTTGCCAACAAAGGACAGAGAAGATCGAATGGAGTAAATTCATTGGGAAGATCAGTTCAGTTTTGAACATGTTAGATTTGAAATGCCTGTCAGAAACCCTGGTGGCATAGCAGTTAAGTGCTGCAGTTGCTTAACCAAAAGGTCGGCAGTTTGAATCCACCAGGCACTCCTTGGAAACTCTATGGGGCAGTTCTACTCTGTCCTATAGGGTCACTATGAGTCTGAACCAACTCAATGGCAACAGTTTTTTCTTTTTTAAATCCAGATGTCCTAGAAGCCCTGGTGGCAAAGTGGTAGGGAACTCAGTTGCTAACCAAAAGGTTGGCAGTTTGAATCCACCAGCCGCTCCTTGGAAAACCTACGGGGCAGTTTTACTCTGCCTTATAGGGTTGCTGTAAGTCAGAATTGACTTGATGGCAATGGGTTTGCTTTTTATTAGATATCCTATGGGGCAGTTCTACTCTGTCCTATAGGGTCACTATGAGTTGGAATTGACTTGACAGCAATGGGTTAGGTATTAGATATCCAAGTGGAGATGCTGCGTAGGCAGTCTGGAGTTGAGGAAAGAAAAGCCAGAAGATGTTGGCATACTGACCGTATTTAAAACCATGATATCTCCAAGGAAGTGCTCATAGACCCAGAAGTGGACCAAGGACTGAACTTTGGGACACTCCAAAGTTAAGAGGTCAGAGAGAGGAGAAAGAACTCACAAAGGAGACTGAGAAGAGTAGCCAATAATTCTGACAATATTATATAAAAGCCATTTTCACAGGGCTTGTAGGAATTTAAAAAAAAAAAAAAAAAAAAACCACTGCAGTTGAGTCGATTCCAACTCACAGTGACCCTGTAGGACAGAGTAGGGCTGCTGCATATGGTTTTCAAGGCTGTAAATCTTTCCGGAAGCAGACTGCCACATCTTTCTCCCGCAGAGCAGCTGGTAGGTTCAACCCACCAACCTTTCAGTTAGCAGCCGAGCTGCTTAACCACTGCACCACCCGGGCTCCTTGTAGGAATTAGGGACACCATAAAAAAGTTCTCTTCCCTTCCTCCCCGTCTCTGCAGGGCCTTCTCTTCCTTGCTTTCTTATCGTTGATGGCAATGGCTGCTCCCTCCCCTTCCACCGCTCTGATGCCAGTCTAGTCAGAATTACTTAGCTTTTCTAGGTTTATATTCATCTTATCATCTCAACTGATTATAAATAACTTGGTGGGCAGGTCTTTGGACTCCCTCCCAAGCTTTAGTGCAATATGCTGAACATTGAAGGAGCAGAGTAAACTCTTACTGCTTCTCACGTCTTTATGATAAAATGAGTTTCTAGTCTCAGCTTGTTTGACTGGCAGACCACGATCCACCTCCTCCCTATACACACAAAATCTGTGAAAAATCTAACAAAAGCACACGCGGTATATATGAAATTACTCATAATTTTGCTTTTTAATTTACATTATTCCTGGGTTACAGGGGCACACGTTAGTTAACTTGGTGTGGCTTTATTTAAAGGAAATGGTCTGATTTTGTTTGCTTTGTCTCTCTGAAAAATTAGAAAGATGTTTCAGCTGGCTGGGGTGAAACTCTACAGAAAAAATTGTAATGCAAAAACTTCTTAGCGTGGTCAATATTTATTCGGAGTGAATACTTGATATATTAAATGAAATCCTCTGGTGCACAATACAGAGAACTGATTTTTTTTCAGTAAATTGCTTCTAGGGGCTGCCTTCCTCTGCGTTCTATAATTTCACTGGTTTCAATAAAAACTTTTAAAAGGTTCTCAAGACACTTTCCAGTTACCTAACTAAGTAAAACTTTTTAAAGGTTATATATTTTTATTTCTATGAATAACAGTGCAAATGAGGAAGCAAATTTTGCTCTCCTCTGCTCAAGGTACCTACATATGTCACACTGGGTTGAAAGTGTTTTGTTTTTGTCTTAAAATTACTTTAATAATTGCTTTCCTGGAGAAATAATAATAGCTAGTGATCATTTACTGAACACTTGGCATGTGTAGGCTTGGTGCCGGGAGCTTTACATCTCTACCACAACCTGCAAAGTAAGTGAAATTTCCCATTTTTCAGATGAGTACACTAAAGCTCAGAGAAGTGAAGTGTCTTTCCAAGGCCACATAGTAGTAACTAGTACAGTGCGGGTAGAATTACAAGTCTGGCTCTAATGGCCATGTTCTGTCCAACTGCCTCACCAGAGTTTCCCAGTCTATGTGATGCTAACAGACCACACATGACCTGTAACAGCTGTGGCAGCTTATATGCAGAAAGCACAATTCTTCACACAGCAGCATAATCTCACCCCTTATACATTTTGCACCAAAGAGGGGTATCTTCTCTTGGGAAGGATATATTCAAGCAAATGACATTTTAAGACATCTCTACAAATGCATCCAGAAGAAAGTATGTAAGTTATTTCTAAGCTATTTCTAGTGTCTATGAACCACTGTTGTCTGCTTAACTCCACAGCTGCAGCCCCCACACCTACAGGTATGTGTCGCTTAACATCCACAATACATTCTGTGAAATAGGATGTCATGTGATTTGGACATTGGGTAAACACCATGTTACATACAGGAGAGAGGCATGCAGGATGATCACCTGGTGGGCCTGGGACCCGTGCCACCACCGCCACACCAAGGGACTACGTGAAAACTTTGGCTGTGCCACCTTGGGTCCTGTGTGGTCACTGCCCAGTCTCCAAGAGCCATGTCCAGCCCCCTGCCTGCCTGCCCAGCATGCACTCGTCATCCAGCCGGCTGCCTCCTGGCTTGCCACTGCCAGCTCCCTTCCCTTCCTTCCTCCCTGCCTACCTTCCCTGCCCTGCAATGGGCTTTAAACTCTTCCATTCCACCTGCCCCTCTTCCACCTCTTCCTCCACCTCCTCCCCTCCCCCGCCTTTCCTGCCCCTCCTCCAGCCACCGCTGTAGCACAGACCACTCAGCTGCCGCTATCATGGGAAGAGCTGGGGCCTTGGACCCAGGTGTCACATGCAGGGCGCCCGGGCCGTTTGGGGCAGCAGCTTGTGCGGGGCATACCCCTCAGAGGCTCCGGCAGCATCTGCACTGTCCCTGCCTAAGGTGAGGGCAGTGGGACAGGCAACCATGGATGGGCACCAGGACTTCCTCCCCTGCCCCTCCCAGGGCTGGGGCAGATGCGGGACCCAGAGAGTTAGAGAGAGACAGAGCAGATCTCCATTGTCTGCTACATTCCATTCTCTGATAAGGATTTCTGAACTCTATTATAACTTTATGGGACCATGGTTGTATATGCAGTCAGATGATACCCGAAGAGATGTTAAGCGATGCATACCTGTATTATGTATCCTAAACTCCATGAAAAAGTGGCTTCCATTTTCCTCGTCTCTAATAGTTTGAGGTATATGTGGGCTGATGTACTGGCTCTCAAATCACAATGTGACAAGGGCACTCATTCAAAAATTAAAGTATAAGCAAATAAGGGCTCCTTTAAAACGTTCATTTGTTAAAGCCACTAGTGTCTGGAAAAATATATATACATCTTAGAACTGAGAGCAATTGTAAATGTTGTATAGTCCGGGGTCCCTAAGGTCTTAATTTATTTCACATTTCCTGAGCATCCATAATGCATTATGCAACTAATAACTGCCCTAAAATTATAAGTAAAAAGTAATACGGCTTAAGTTCTGGAGATGACAGAATCAGACAGGAGCAGCTAGCTCTGCTTGGGAAGGTCTTAAAGGTTGAATGGGAGTTCATAAAGAAGAATGGCAGGGAGTGAGGAAGCATTTCAGGAATGGGGGACAGCAGGTCCCACGTATGTCACCATTAAGCAGTGTGGTAGCTTCAGAGAACTTAGAACTGCCCCATAGGGTTTCCAAGGAGCTGCTGGTGGATGCAAACTGCTAACCTTGTGGTTAGCAGCCATAGCACTTAACCACTGTGCCACCAGGGCCCTGCTGTTTCTTATAGGGAAGGTCTACTAGTGATGAATTCAGTTTTTTGTTTTTTATCTAGGACTGTCTTAATTTCTTCTTTGTTTTTTAAGGATAGTTTTGCTGGATATGGAATTCTTGGTTTTCTTTCGGTGCTTTGAATATGTTATCCCTCTGTCTTCTGGCCTCCATGGTTTGTAATGAGAAGTCAGCTGTTAATCTTATTGAGGATCCTTTGTATGTGATGAATTGCTTTTCTCATGCTGCTTTCAAGATTTTCTCTTTGTCCACGGCTTTCAACAGTTAATTATGGTGTTTCTAGGTATGTATATCCTTGAGTTTATCCTACTTTTAGTTCACTGAACTTCTTAGATGTGCAGGTTAATGTTTATCATCACATTTGGGAAATTTTCAGCTATATTATTAAAATATTCTTTCTGCTCCTTTCTCTTTCTCCTCTCCTTCTAGGACTCCCAGTATGGAATATTAGTATGCTTGATGGTATGTGACAGGTCTCTGATATTTTGTTCATTTTCCTTCATTCTTTTTTCTTTGTTTCTCAGAATAGATCATCTCAATCTACCTTTCTTCAAGTTCCTTGATTCTTTTTTCCTACCTGTTCAAATCTGCTGTTGAGCCCCTCTGGTGAATTTTTATTTCAATTATTGTACTTTACAACTCCAGAATTTTTAGTTGTTCTTTTTTTATATAATTTCTATCTCTTTATTGACGTTCTCTATTCAGTGAGACATTGTTCTCATACTTTCCTTTAGTTCTTTAGACATGGCTTCCTTTAGTTCATTGAATGTATTTAAAGTAGCTAATTTAAAGTCTTTGTCTGCCCTGACACACTGCAAACTCAGAACTGAAGCCACTCTCAAAGCTCACTTTTCAGACAAAGATTGAACAGCCCTATAAAACAAACAATAATACACATGAAGAATGTGCTTCTTAGTTCAATCAAATATACAAGACCAAATGGGCAATTCCTGTCCAAAAGCAAGATGAGACGGCAGGAAGGGACAGGAAAACTGGACAAATGGACACAGGGAACCTGGGGTGGAAAGGGAGGAAAGTGCTATTATATAGTGGGGATTACAACCAATGTCACAAAACAATTTGTGTATAAATTTTTGAATAAGAAACAAATTTGCATTAACTTTCACCTAAAGCACAATAAAATTTAAAAAACAAACTGAACAATAGTTTAGCTTAACTAGTAAAAAAGGCCTGACTTGAGCATTATGCTCTTTTAAGAACTATCTATATAAGATCAAATGGACAATAGCAACTCGAAAGATTAGATAGGAACCTTAGGGGGCAGTAAATTTGTGTTAATGAGGGAGGAACAGCTCAGAAAAGGAAGGTGAAAGTGGTTGTGAGGCTCAAAGAATGTAATCAATGTCACTGAATTGTTCATGTAGAAACTTGAATTGGTGTATGCTTTGCTGTGTATATTCTCAACAACAACAACAAAATAAATAAAATTTAGAAAAAAAATAAAGTCTTTGTCTAGTAAGTCCACATCTGGGCTTCCTTAGGAAAAGTTTCTATTGACTGCTTTATTACTTGTGTATGGGCCATATTTTCTTTGCATGTCTCATAATCTTGGGAAAAGCGGATATGTTAAGTAATATAATGTGGCAGCTCTGAAAATCAGATTTTACCCCTCAGTGTTTGTTTTGTTGCTGTTTGTTGTTATTACTGTTGCTGTTTGTTTAGTGACTTTCCTGGACTAGTTTTGTAAAGTCTGCATTCTTTTTCATATGTGGCCACTGAATAATCTGCTTGGTTAACTTAATTGTCAATTAATGATTGAACAGAAATTTTCTTTAAATGCCTTGAACCAATAAGTCTCCCAGTCTTTGCTGAAGGGCTCTGTGTGTGTGTTGGGGCACATCTTCAACATTTTGGCAAGCAGTTTACATTTCCTTAGCCTTCACTTCTTGCTTGTCCAGAGCCTCAAGGTCAGCCAGTAATGAGAGATTAGGACCTCTCCAGGTCTTTCCTGGGCATATGCACAGTTCTACACATGCACATGGCCTTCTAGATTCCCAGGAATATGTCAGAGCTTTGCAAAGCCCCATACAGATATCCTATTACCCAAATTTTCCTTTTAAGTTTTTTGGTCAGCCTTTTGTTAGCCCCAATTGCTAATGCCACATCAGGCGCTGTAAGATTTACAATTACCAGTAGAGTAGTTGCTTTTAACAAATGCCCTGAGGATAAGACTTATCACAGAGAGCAAGTTCTGAGTCAGGTTAAATTAGGACAAGCCCTGACAATGGAGCTTTTCAGTGAGCTGTAGACAGGTATAATAGTAACACTTCCCTAGGGAGAGGGCTTTTGGGAGCTTCAAGCCCATTCTGCACCTTCCAGTGTCTTCTAAAACTAGAAAACCAAACTCATTGCTGTCGATTCCAACTCATAGTGACCGTACTGGACAAAGTAGAACTGTCCCCATAGGGTTTCCAAGGCTGTAATATTTATGGAAGCAGACTTCCACATCTTTCTCCTGCAGAGTGGCTGGTGGGTTCAAACCACCAACTTTTTGGTTGGCAGACAAGTGCTTAACTCCTGAGTCACTAGGTCTCCTCTACGTGGCTGCTAGGCTACTAGGCTACTAGTTCTCACAGATACTTTAGTTGTAAGGCTCTTGGTTTTCAAACACACTGCAGAAGAGGAGATGGAGATTGGATTAGGGCAAGTCAAAATGCCACAAAGCTTGCTGTTCTTAGCAAGATTCAGGCATTTTTCTTCAATAAAGACTCTTGGATTGTTGCAAGCCTTTAGTTAATTTTCAGAGGTGTGAAAAAGTTGATTTTGACAAAAGAAGCAGATTTTCAAAGGTACTTACTCTGCCATTCTGGAAACTCCACACTGCCACATTTGTTTTTAATAGATTCAAGTTCTCCAGTCAAATTTTCCATTTTATTGTGTATTTTTTCTTGAATGTGGTGTTAAAAGTTCATATTATTATTAATCATAGTTATTTTAAAGTTCTTGGGTCATAACTCCATATCTGGGTCTGTTTCTATGTCTAATTTTTCTCTTCTGGCCCTATTTCTTGATATGTCTTGTAATTTTCATTGAATTCTAGACATTATGAATGAAAAATTATAGAACCTTTGGATGATGATGTTTGCCTCCAGAGAGGATTCACCCGACTCTCAAATACGTAACTAGAGTAGGACAGGTCAAAACTACAGTCCAATCAGAACTGAGCTATCTTGAGGTGGTGTTGCAGTCTCTGTTTTGCTAGGTCTACCTCTGGTTCACCCCCTATAGCTAGGGTATATTCTACAAGAATATAGCCTGGAGTTTTACTAGGGACTCCCCTCCTCAGTATGTCCTAAGTTTCAATTTTTGTCTCTTTAGCATGGTGACTGCTGAAAACTCTGTTTTGTTTTGTACTTGACTTCTTGGCCTCTTGCCCTCTGCAGCTTAAGAATTTGGCAAATGCCTCAAGGAAACGTTTCCAAGTGTTGGGCTCCCTTTTCTATACCTCTTTTTTCTCAAAAAACTTGGCTCTTAATACCTGGCTGCTTTGGCAGCCCTGAACTCTAGTTATTGTCTCCCCAACGCAGTGAGATCTGGTGGCTTTTTTGCTTCTCGGCAGCTGTTCACCGCTTAGCTTCTAATATGAACAGGCAAACACCTCAAGGTGGAAAACAGCTTAAAGAAGGTTAGGTTGACTTCATTGAGCTTCCTTTTTTCTCTGAGATCTTGGACCCTCAAGTTCTTACTGCTTAGGAAGCTCTCTGATACCTTTAAAACAGGTATTTGTTTATTTAAAATATTGAGTTCAATATTTTATCCATTTTTTCCCCTAATTTTTCTCAGCAGGAGTGTAGGTCTGCTATAGGTTACTCCAACATAATCAGAAGGGGGTGTCTATAGTTTTACATTTTTTTGCATCATTTATTTAAGAACATGGTTATTATACTCAAATTGGAAGACATTTGCTCTTTTCTTCTACACTACAAACCACCTGTACTGTTTTTAATGAGATCTTTGTTTCCCTGGCATCTTTCAACTGTGTTGATATTCCCTAAATGTTCTAACCAAATTCTTGTTGTAGCTGAGATTAAGTTATTGCATGGTGTTCTGTTTTTTGGCAGAGGATACTAGGAGTATTAAAATTTACATTTATACCGCCTTTGGCTATAAACTGCCTGAAAGACTAAGTTGTTTTCTATTTCTTTCCCTTTGCAATTCTCCGTCTTGAGTAATGAACATGCTATTCAATTATCACATAAGTGATCTGACAATCACCTCATATTTTTTTAAAAATGATTTATATAGTAAATGCAATATAGCTTAGATGAATATCTGAAATTTCTCTTCCATAGGGGATATATTCTGAAATAATAGGAAAATTTTAATTGACTCAACACAGTAGTAAAAATTCATAGATTTGCAGATGTTGGGGGTATACAGGATCTTATTGACCAGCTAAGGCAAAAGAACGTATTTTAAATATTAAACCTCATTCAAGGGAGTTTTAATTATTCTCTGCTTGGATCCTGGGATGGCAACAATAAGCCTGCCTGTGTTTATATTTACAATTTTAAACAATGATGAAATTATATCCAAAAAGTAGATCTATTACTTGCATTACTGATTTATTGCAATTTTTTCTACACATTAGTAAAGTAATAGGACCAGCAGCACCGTATCTTTTCTCCTAAAAGACCGGAGGGTATTTGTGTGGTGCTGGTGGCCACAGATCCTTTTTGGAATGTAATTCATTCTAGGACTTTAGGAGAATATACCTGTACTTGTAGACTGCACTCTACCTTTTCACTTCCTATCTTCAAAGCCTGTCACCCTACAGTTGGAAGAACCCGCATGGGGAGGAGAAAGAAAGAGAAGAAGCAGACAAAGCTGTTTTATAGATAACTGCATTAGATGGTCAGTAAATATAGACCCATTAAATAAAAAGCTCAGAAAAGCCATAATACAGATATGTCAGTTTACTGTGTGACTATCAGAAAGTCAATACATTGTCACATGTAGCAATTCCAAAGGAGCTGTAGTTGCTGGCTTAAACCTTCCCAAATTCTAGGGTGTAGCATGACAGAGTCTAATGGAAAGTCCAATGGATAAACAGTGAGCTGACTCTGCCACTTGCTGCCTGCAAAACCTTTGGCTCCATTATATAACTTCTCTGAACCTCAGTTTCCTCATGTAAAATAAAGATAACAGCAGATGCCCTGCTAATCTCTTAGGGTTGCCGTGATGATTAACTAAGATTGTATTTAAGAAATGGCTTGGCAATGTATTCTTTTTAATTTATGGTATTATTTTTACAATCAGTGACTCTTTTACAAAATCTGATGTTTATCTCTAGGTTACTTTTCTGGAATCACTGTTTTATGTCATGTGTGGTTTTAGAAAATAGACAACCATGGCCTATGACTACAAATAGTAGAAACCAGGCTTGGTAAAAATCTTGAACCAGCGTTTTTCCAAATTGTATTACACATGCTGTTGTTCTTGGTTGCCGCTGAGTCAGCTCCAACTCATGACAACCTCATGTACAACAGAATAAGGTGTTGCGGGCACTATATATTTTGAGTGCCTCCCAGTGTAGGGGCCTTATCTTCCAGCACTATATCGGACAACATTCTGTTGTGATCCGTAGGGGGTTCATCGACGAATTTTCAGAAGTAGATCGCTAGGCCTTTTTTTTCTAGTCTGTCTTAGTCTGGAAGCTCCACTGAAACCTGTCCACCATGGGTAACCCTGCAGGTATGTGAAATACTGGTGGAATGGTTTTCAGTATCATAGCAACACACAAGCCACCACAGTGAGACAAACTGACAGACAGGAGGTAGTAGTACACATATCACCAGGTAATTCAAGTGGTTAATGGATGAGCTTTTTTTTATTTGATGGTAATATCCATGTATAAGAAAAATACATAACCAACACATCAAACTATTATTTCACAGACTTACAGTTTTCTATTTATATGGGAATATGAAGTATCCTATTTGAATAACTGTATTTAAGTAATAACGATATTCATTAAGGAAAACTATTAAGTGAATTATAGTACAGTTAGTATGTGGATGTTGTTGTTGTTAGGTGCCAGCAAGATGGTTCCTACTCATGGTGACCCTATGTACAACCGAACAAAACACTGCCCAATCCTGTGCCATCCTCACAATTGTTGCTATGTTTGAGTCCATTGTCGCAGCCACTGTGTCAATCCATCTCTTCAAGGGTCTTCCTCTTTTTCGCTGACCCTGTACCTTACCAAGCATGATGTCCACCTCCAGGGACTGGTACTGTGACAACATGTCCAAAGTACATGAGACAAGTCTCACCATCCTTGCTTCTAAGAAGCATTCTGGTTGTACTTCTTCCAAGACAGATTTGTTCATTCTTTCTGGCAGTCCGTGGCATAGTCAATATTCTTCTCCAACACCATAATTCAAAGGCATCAATCCTTCTTTGGTCTTCCTTACTCATTGCCCAACTTTCTCATGCATATGAGGTGATTGAAAATACCATGGGTGATGTCTCTGCTTTTTAACACTCTAAAGAGGTCTTTTGCTGCAGATTTGCCCAATGCAATACATCGTTTGATTTCCTAACTGCTGCTTCCATGAGCACTGATTGTGGATCCAAGTAACATGAAATTCTTGACAACTTCAATCTTTTCTCCATTTATCATGATGTTGCTTATTGGTCCAGTTGTGAGGATTTTTGTTTTCTTTATGTTGATAGACAAAAAAATATCATGAAGGTGGTATTTACACGACTGAAGTTTGGGAAAAACGGACAATTTCCAAGTCATGCTAGTAGAACAACAACATAGACAAAAACATTCTAGCCCCACCATTTGGCTCCTTATTTAATAAAATAATAAAGGCATTTCCAACAGATGGATCATGATTTGCATCAAGCTGGTCTCGCCTCTGCAGGATCTACTTGTGTAACTCTATCCTGGCAGACCCAGAAAGTTTCCCGGTACAGATATTACTTCATTTTTCAAAACAAAAAGACCAAGTCTCAACAAAGTTCCCAAGGTTTTATTGGCCATTGCAATTTTATTAACATTTATATAATGCCATGCTGACAGAATCCTTTGTAAACAATTTTTTGTTTTAGTTCTCCTGGCATTTACAGGGATTTCATAGCCAAAAGATAGTAGAATAAATAAAGCAGCAGATAACTATCCAGTTTAGTGAGAAAATGCCTTCAGTTGTAACATTTCCTAGCCTGCTGAATCCACCAGTGAACAGATTTAAGTCATCCAGCCCTCCCCCCAACTACATCCCCAAAAAGCAGCTATTTATCATTTTCTTAACAATTTTCACAGAAAAAGACACCATCGCTTTCTTTTGTGGTAAGTTCAGTGTTTTCCCTATTTCTGGAGATTAAGTTCTCTTCCAATGAGCTACTAATCAGAAGTCTAAACTATCTCTTCTTGTTTGATTGTTGTGTGCCACTGAGTCAATTCCGACTCATAGGTAGACCTGCCCCATAGGGTTTCCTAGGTTGTAATCTTTAGGGGAGCAGATCGCCAGGTCTTTTCTCCCATGGAGCAGCTGGTGGGTTTGAACTGCTGACCTTTCAGTTAGCAGTGGAGCACTCAACTGTTGTCCCACCAGGGCTCCGTTTTTGTTTGATAGAAGTATCAATAATATGCTAAAAGACTAAGTAATGAAATTTATTTATAAAAGTGTGCTGTTAGACAAAAAGAAAACTATGTATTGACTGTGTTAGTTAGACAGCTTTAATTTAATAGCAGTCTATTTCAAGTCCTTTTCCTGAAAGAATGTTGGTAGTTGAGATCCAGACATGTCACAATTAGTCCGTAACCATCTGAGGAGTTAGTTCTAGATTAGTAAAATCTCCAGGGTCCTTAAATCTTTGCATAACCTGTCTTATCACCCTACTTTTTCACATTGCCAGATCCTACTTACGAAGTGAAGGTACCTATGATAGCCTTTTAAAATCATCTAAAAAGATAGTAAGTAAAGAGCAGTTTTGGAAAGACACGTTTAGCAACTGTTCTTCCCAAAGTATCAATCTATTTTTTCCTGATTGTTAAGAATCCTCTTCCAGCTTAATGCATGTAGCTAGCCGTCCAGTCCACTCGGGTTCCTTCCCGGCCCTGGTGAAAGGGAGCCATGAGACCGAAGGAACAGCTGCTTCACAGTTCACAATTATGCACATGGTGTGTGTCTCAACACATTGCAGTTGCTGCACAGAGAACAGATGGGACCCTGATCTCCCAGTAGACCCACTGGGACCCCCATCTTGAATATTAAACAGTGATCCACAGAGGGAGAGTAATTTGTTTTCTCCAGTTAATAACCCCTTCCACAGACTGGAATTCTTCACGTGTAGGAACACATGAGCGGGACTGAGGCTTCCACGCTGGGGCTTCCTGGCTCCCACCCAGAGCTTTTGTTTGCTGAGACAGACGCGTCTGGGGCTGTAATGTGGCAAAGCTTGTCAATACACAGGACTTTTCTCTGCTTTCCAAACACCTGTGAGGCAGAGCTGGCTCTCCATGAAGCTCTGATCTTTTCTGGGGAAACAAAGTGTAATATGCAAGTCAAGGGGGAAAAAGATAACATCTGGAAACAAGAGGAAGAGGTCTCTGCATCAGATGGGCAAATTCTGATCAGCTGACAAATTCATCAAAATTATTTTTAGGTATGGGTGTTAGTCTAGGTTGGTCTTGACTGGTATTGCCTTAGGGAATATATGCTTAAAATAGAAACTGTATCCAGACGGATACATGTGTTCTACAGGAGGGAGGCAGACAAACATAACAAATGAGAAAACTGAATAGTATGTTAGAAGCTGATTAAATGCTATGACAATACAATTAATTAGGGTGTAGGGGACAAACAGTGCCAGGGGAGGGGTATTGCGATTTGAAATAGTGTAGTTAGTACAAGGTCTAATAGAGAAGGTAGCATATGAGCAAAGACCTGAAGGAGGTGAGAGAGTGAGGCCTGAGAATAGCTGGGGAAGAGCCGTTCTGGGCAGAGAGATCAATACATGCAAAGGCCCTGAAGCAGGAGCATACCTACCATTTTTTGGGAGCATCATAGAGGCCACTGTGGCCAAGCAGCACAGTGAGTAAGGAGAAGGGTAATAGAAAAGGAAGGAGAGTCAGAGGTAAAAGACTGGGAGGGAGATTGTATGGGGCCTTAAAGGCAATTGTAAGGAATTCAACTTTCACTCCGAGTGAAATGCTGAGCCAATGGAAGGTTTTGAACAGAGGAGGAGTTGTAAGATTTCGCTTTTGTTTCAGAAGAATCACTATGGCTACTGTGTTGAGATTAGACTGCAGTGGACAAGGGTAGAAGCAGGAAGACTAGGTGGGGAGCCATTGCATTATTCCAGGCAAGAGATGAGAGTGGCTTGGACCAGGGTGGTAGCCATGGAGGTGGCGAGAAGAGAAATGACTAGATTTTGGATACATTTTGAAGGTAGTACCTACAGGAATTCCTGACAGCCTAGATGTGGAGAGTGAGGAGGAGGGGACTGGTAAACGACTCCCAGGCTTTGGGCCTGGGTAACTAGAAGGGGTACAGCTGATTTTAGGATGAGGCTGTTAGGAGTTTAGTTTTGAACATGTTAAGTTTGAGATGTCTATTTGACAATAAGTGGAAATGTTCATTATGCATTTTGAAAAAACGAGTTCGGATTTCAGCAAAGAGGCTGGAAATTTAATGACAACACATATGGCATTTAAAGCCACGAAGCAAGGGAGTGAGTGAGAACAGAGAAGTTCAAGGACTGGAGCTTGGGGCACGCCAAGGTTAAGCAGTCGCAGTCGGGGAAGAAAGGAAGAACCAGCAAAGGAGCAACCAGTGAGGTAGAAGAGACAGGAAAGTAGAGTGTCCTGCAAGCCAAGGTAAGGAAGCACTTCTAGGAGGCAGGAGTGTTCTACTACGTCCTTTGCTACTGATGGGTCAGGAACAGCAAGGAATGAAAATTGATCATTGGATTTGGCAATGAGGGTGTCATTGGTGAGCACTCCAGGAACACTGACAGTTTTTCTCCTGATGTTGTAAAGCTATACCTTTCCTTTAGCATGCCTCTGGATGAAACTATGCCACTGAAATGAAAAATTAAAATTGACTGGTTGTCAATGTGACATGCCAGGTCAAAGATATACCACAATTTCAATTTCTTATTCACACCATAGAGCCTTCTAATTAAAATTTACTTTTGAGTAGGGTTTATGTGTGTAGTAGAGTAGCCTAAGGACATTTTGATTTTACCACTTCCTCACTGCAGCCAGGGATCCTTTGCTAGAGGAGGCTTTGGAGGCACCCGGCTTGATTATGGGTAATCTAAAGTGACAGGTACAGAGAGCTCTGCCCTGACTCTGCTTCTCTGAGCAGCATCCTGCCTTTGGATATGACTAGTTGGTGAAGGCCACACTCCTGACCCTGATGGCCCAGCTTTGCAGGGTGACAAAGTTACTGAGTGAAACACTGGAGTAGGAGGCAGCACAGTGGGTGCAATGAGATAAGACCAAATTGGGCAGGACTCTTTCCCCCACCCCTTTAATAAGCCCATTAGGACCTGCATTTTGGAAATGAAGGAAAGGGAAAGGTAAAGGCGGAGTGTCTTGAAGGAGTACAGACCGTACTTCCAACTAGTTCTGTATCTGAAGCTTTGCATTTTGAGAAATGACTAGCGCTCATTGTTTAAACCTCAAACTATAAAGACAGATGCCTTAGAAGCCACTTCATGTGCATTTACTATTTGGGATTTCTCTATTTTTTTCCTCAACTTGACCATTAATTTCTATATGAAATAATGAGAGTGAAACATAACATTTTGGAAACATTATGTTTTCTATCATCTATATTAAAAAAATCAGTACTGCCAAACAAGATAATACAATTGCATGCAAACATGTATGCATATTAGAAGAGATCTAAACTTTCCATCAAGCTATTAAAGGTTAAGAGCCATTGACGTAGAGTCCAGAGGCTTTTTTTAAATGGGCCTCAGGTGTACAGAATTATATTACTGGTGCATATTACTGGTGTATTACTCTAGGAAAGATCCCTCATCTTACTTTTGATATATGGCATTATTTCAGTGGTATGATATAATTGTTTAACAACAACCAGCTTTCTGGGGGAAGGGGAAACCCTGCTTTGTAGCAATAACCAATTCCTGTGGTGTAAATAATCCCACTATCACCTATTTCAAGCTACCAGTCTGAAGTCACCTTGAGCTGGGGAAAGATGCACACAGTTAACCTTTTGGAACCAGTGGCAGCTGGCTCCAGCACCCACTGCATTCTTTATGTGCAGACTAATCCTGCTTCTACCTGAAACCTGCAAAACAAACAAACAAAAAACCCTAAAATTTCAAAAGGAAAAACAAAAATGGAAAGTCAATTTTAAAATGTGATATAAGTATATGTTCAAGAGTAAAAGAAGTGACACAAATAAATTCAGGAAAGAAGGCAGGGCAGGAAACTAATATTTGAATATGTGGGGCACGGAGGTACTCCACACACATTATTTGATTCTCATAGCTCTGGAGGACAGGAATTATTAGCCCTTATTTTAAAATGATGAATATAGGCTCAGAGGGGATAATTAATCAGACCAGGATTACACAGATAGCAAATATCAGAGCCAAGACTTGAACACAGATCTACCTAACTACAAAACCCAGACTTTCTCCTCTAAACCAGTGTCTGAAAGGTATTGTCCATGAATCAGTAGGATACCATCAGTGGTATAGTACTGGTACATTAATTATGTCTTGTATCTTAAACTGAATTATAAATCATTAAATTTTTAAAAAATCGTCTTGATGGTCTAATTTTGTAGCATATTTATTTTCCTTGGCTTATATACCATTCTCTAAAATTATACAACCCTTTGTCGGGACGGTAGTCATCTGTTTACCCTAATTTGTTCCCAGGAACATGGTGAAGAAGAGAATACAATTTGAGTCCTTTTTAAACAATGCCTGCTTCTGCATTCCTCTCAAGGCGACTACATGTACATCGAGGCCTCCAACATGGTGTACGGGCAAAAGGCACGCCTCCTGTCCGGGCCTCTGCGAGGAGTCACCGGAAAACACTGTTTGACCTTTTTCTACCACATGTACGGAGCAGGGACTGGCCTGTTGAGTGTTTACCTGGAAAAGGAACACTACGGTGACGAGTCTCTCTTGTGGAGAAGAAAAGGGGAACAGAGCATTTCCTGGCTCCGTGCGCTAATTGAATACAGGTGTGAGAGGCAACACCAGGTAAGCCAAAAAAGATAAGAATCAAGTGATGGGAAGCGCTCGTATAATCTTTTGATGTTCTTCCTTTTTCTTGCTACCACAGAGAATGTTTTGTTCTTTTTCAGGGTCATAGATAAAAGCAGGATTAGCTAAAGAGTAAACATAGCCCATCTATATATTGATTAAATCTTAAGTAGGGACTAGGAAATTGGGGGAGTCAGGGGAAGTCTTGGGTACTTAGGCATAACGTGATTTTTAACAACTCAGTGATGAAAGTGTATCTATTTTTGTCTTGGTACATTATATCAGATAGATTTCTATATGTTCTGTAAATCTCCAAAACAGAGTCTCCCTTTAATCTAAGCATGCTATTACCCGAAAAGTTGTTACAGCTGCCTCTTCCACTCATCATGATCCCAGTGCTTGTAAGAGCTTTTGTTTTAAGGCTTTGATTAACAGTGTTTATGGCCCGGAGGGAGTCCCTGGGTGTGGTGGCTGCCAACTGAAAGGTTAGAGGTTTAAGCCTACCCAGGGGTGCCTTGGAAGAAAGGCCTGGTGATCTACTTCCCAAAAATTAGTCATTGAAAACCCTATGGAACACAGTTCTATTCGGACACACATGGAGTTCCCATGAGTTGGAATTGACTCAACGGCACCTGGTTTGGTCCACAGTTAAGTTTTCAAAGCCTCTGTCTCCCTATCACTGCACTGATGTGGGTGAAGATGGGGGAGTCTTGACCCCAAGTCCTCTGGAGTCTGCCCCAGGTCTTCTTTCCATATGCTGCAGGATATGTCCATTCTAGAGGGTCCTGATCATGAGGGAACCTGATCAACCATAGAAAAGAGCCTTTTAAATTCCAGTAGGTGGAGCTGAGCAGTATAGAGAGCAGCGGCTACCTTCTGACAGCCACTGACTTTGCCTGCCTATTACGAGACAACAGCTCCAGACAGCTCTGGGGAGATAACCTCTGAACTCCAGATTGTTCCTGTAATTGCCCCGTTGAATTCTCAGGTGTGACCTGAAATTAAAAGCCCTCCTTCCACCTCGTCCTTGCTTCACCTGGAACAGCACCCCTCAGCTTTAACTACTGGCTGACTGGTCTAAGCCCAAATCCTCCTGGAAAGAAGTGTCCAAAATAAGGACTTTATTTTGCACCGTCATGATAAATGGAGAAAATATTGAAGTTCTCAAGGATTTCATTTTACTTGGCTCCACGATCAATGCCCAAGGAAGCAGCAGTCAAGAAATCAAATGACATATTATTGCATTGGGCAAATCTGCTGCAAAAGTCCTGTTTAAAGTATTAAAAAGCAAAGATGACAGCTTAAGGAGTAAGGTGCGCCTGACCCAAGCCATGGTATTTTCAATCACCTCGTAGGCATGCGAAAGCTGGACAATGAAAAGAAGACCGAAAAAGAATTGATTCCTTTGAATTATAGTGTTGGCAAAGAATACTGAATATACCATGGGCTGTCAGAAGAACAAACAAATCTGTCTTGGAAGAAGTACAGCCAGAGTGCTCCTTAGATTCAAGGAGGGTAAGACTTCATCTCATGTAGTTTGAAACATGTTATCAGGAGGGACCAGTCTTTGGAGAAGGACATCATCCTTGGTAAAGTAGAGAGTCAGCAAAAAAGAGGAAGACCCTCAATGAGACGGACTAACACAGTGGCTGCAAAAATGAGCTCAAACACCGCCAACAATTGTGAGGATAGCGTGGAAGCGGGCAGTGTTTCATTCTGTTGTACATAGGGTCGCTATGCGTCAGAACCGACTCAATGGCACCTAACAGCAACAACAACATTTTGCACCACCCCAGAACCAAAATTAATAGTCTACGGATACAAATGGGAAGGAATAGCAGACACTCAGGTGGCCAGGTTGCAGTTTCATTCATGGTGCTGCACTCTTAAAGGACAAATGACGGAGGGAAGATGTGCTATTATCCAGAAGGCCCCATTATCTCACTGTGCATAAAGCTGAGAAAAATAGAAATTTGGTGAAGAATAAGTAATAGCCCTAGAGATGATCTTCATAGTGATTTAATGTCTGTTTACAGAAGAAAAGTGGATCCCTCAGGACCTTACTAATATAACTGATCCTCATTCAGAGATGATGGATTAATTTTGTTAGGCTATTAGGGCACTCATACTTCTACCCTATTGAAATGGTTCTCAAAGTGTGGTCCTGGGGCCACCAGCATCAGCAACACTTGAAATGCACGTTCACCTAAAGTGCAAAACCTCAGGCCCCAGCTCAAAACTGCAAAATCAGACACTCTGGAAAAGGGGCCCAGCAATCTGTGCTTTAACAAGCCCTCCAGGTGATTCTGATGCGCGCTAAAGGAGGGGGATCTCTGTCCTACACCAGCTGAATCTGAAGCTCTGTGGGTGGCGCCTGGGCATCAGTATTTTTTAAAAGTCACCAAGTGATGCTGAAAGATCACGCCAGGTATTATGTGGAAAGGTGATACGGTGACTGCTGTGGTAGTGTCAGCAAGAGGAGCGGTGGCTTGGATGATGCAGCAAAGGTGAGAAGAAGTCCTCAGGAGCCGATAGGACTTCTTTATGTATGGAATGTAGAGTTTGTGAGAAAGAGAGGAGTCAAGATAATTCCAAAGGTTTTGGCCTGAGCAACTGTTAGAATGGAGTTGCCATTTACTAAAATGAAGACTTGGGGCAGAGCAGATCTGGAGGGGTGAGGGCGGTGTGTGCAGGAGGGAAATTAACAGGTGCTTTTTGGATGTGCTGAAGTTTTGATGTCTATCAGACATCCGGGTAGGTATATCAGGTACACAGTAGGATATGAGCCTGGAGTTCAGGGAAGGGAATGGAGCTAGAGAAGTAAATGTGGACATCATCAATGTATGTGTGGGGGGAGGGGTGGGGGTGTGTAGTTGATTTTTAGAGTGCTGTAGTACGGCTGCCATTGGAGACTGATCCTATGGGGAAAATTTGTGGGT
Source organism: Dugong dugon (assembly GCA_030035585.1). NCBI lineage: Eukaryota > Metazoa > Chordata > Mammalia > Sirenia > Dugongidae > Dugong > Dugong dugon. Next base: position 79,112,372 of record CM057471.1, read on the forward strand.
GGCCTCCTGAGGACATTCCAATCACCAGATTATCCACATAAGAGAAATGCATCAAATGGCAAAAATGTAATCATGCTCCTTTCTAAGGATGAATTAAAGTGCCAAGCAGAACCTGACTCGCTGTTGATCAAAAACACAAAAATCATTCTATTTCCTTTGGATTCCCTGCTTATCTTTTCCCCTCTGCTTTCAGGTATTTTCCTCTTTGGTTTTTGATATTTTGATGCCATTGAAAGAAAGTGTTAGACAAATTCTTAGCTCACTGAAATGTTTACATCATTGATATCGTTAATAATAATGACTAACATTTATTAGGAGTCACTATGTGCTAGGTTCTCAGCTAAGACCTTCATAGACCCAACTCTTCAAAGCTTCTCAGTTTATTGGTGCTCTCAATCTCAGTAACGTTTTTTGCTGGTGCCCCTACACCAAAAGAAATACCTAACAGTTCCATTTATTAAGTAGTCATGACCAAACAAGTTAATAAGTATTTATGTCCTAACAACTTAGTAGCCATTTAAAAAATAATACTCTTAAATTAAAAGAAAAATGTACTTTTATTTAATTCTTAAATAACCACAATAATTTGTTAATAGGATGTATATACCTGTTGGGCACGACACAGCTTCTCAAACCTTGGAATCAGACTGGACAGTATACCTCCATTTCATATCCCACATTGATTTTCATTGATATGCATACTCTATCACAGTAATTACCAAAAAACCCAGCTCTGTAAGATATGTCATCACAAGGAAGGTAGGCCAATCTAATGTTGAAACTGTGAATTACCTCAGGCTAGTAGTTCACACAGTATCTGCCAGAGGTTGAGTACTGCTGTGTTTCCCTTGAAATTTTAAAATATTCTACATCACCCCTATGAGTTCACTCGGGCACCCCAGGTTGCTTCAGAGCACAGTTTGGGAACCAAGGACATACATTATTTTATTTAGTCCTATTTTTACTGTATTTAAGGAACCCTGGTGGTGCAGTGGTGGCCCTGGTGGCACAGTGGTTAAGTGTTTTGGCTACTAACCTAAAGGTCAGCAGTTCGAATCCACCAGCCACTCCTTGGAAACCCTATGGGGAAGTTCTACTGTGTCCTCTAGGGTCGCTATGAGTTGGAAGCGACTCGACAGCAATCGGGCGAGGGAAACGGGGGTGATGCAGTGGTTAAGCACTTGGCTGCTAACCCAGAAGTCGGTGGTTCAAACTTGCCAGCTGCTCTGTGAGAGAAAGATGTGGCAGTCTGCTTCCGTAAAGATTACGGCCCAGAAAACTCTGTGGGGCAGCTCTACTCTGTAATATAGGGTTGCTATGAGTCACAGTCAACTCAACAGCAATGAGTTTATTGTATTTATTCTGTAAATAAACAAGTATTTGTTCAGCAGCTACTACATGATGCATTTGGTTGGTCCTTGGATACAAAGATAAGTCAGATGGATCAAATGGTCAATGCTGCAAGAGAAGAGATCCTACTAAGTATCTATAATACAAGAAGGAAGTCATAGTGCCGTAAAATGGTTATCACTAAAGTATTAAAGGACTTTGGAGGAGACAGTAGTAGGGAATCAAGTGCTTGGCTCTACCACAGACTATTCAGAATATAATTCCTTCAGGTAACTTGTCTATTACACTTTCTACTGCAGACATGGAGGTCAAAAACTACATATTATTGTTGTCCAGAAAACCAAAATGCTTAGCTTTACTCATCTGTCCTCCTATGTAGGTGTGCTAGGACATTTTTCCCTCTTTCTACCATTTATTTGGATTCTTGTTTCGGGTTGTATCCTTATGATTTGTATTAAAGTTATTTTGCCACATGTCTGCCACTAAAACTTCTTCAAGTCATTAATTTCAAGAGAGTTTCATATGCTTATTAATTGCCCAGTTTGTATTCTTTTATTTAATTTAAACCATCAACTAGTCCAATGAGGAGTCATTTACTCATAAAATAAGTAGAGTAAATATGTCTTCTGGACAATTTTTATTACCCACAGACCTTCCTACAGTATTCAGTGGTTCACTAACCATTGCTGGGGAGAACTTAGAGCTAGCAAGGTAATCTTTTCTTCCTAGAAACTGAGTATTATTGTCTGAACCTAAAGTCAAGACTGATTTCCTCTTCTCCCTGGGCTTTATCTTTGATATTATCATATTTAACATGATGAGTGAACCACTGTCTGTTTGATAAATTTAATTATTATACTTTGCTATTCGTATATGAGTATCATCAATCATATTAAATTCCTCCATCTAGTACCAGTATTAAGGAAGATTTATCAGGAGCCTAGGAAACTTAGAGTCCCTGGGTGGTGCAAGCAGTTAAGTACTCACTGCTAACTAAAAGGCTGGAAGTTCCAGTCTATCCAGAGGTACCTCAGAAGAAAGGTCTGGTGATCTACTTCTGAAAAAAAATCAGCCATTGAAAACCCTATGGAGCAGAGTTCTACTTTGAGACGTATGGGTCACTATGAGTTAGAATCAACTCCACTGCAACTGGTTTGTTTTTGTTTTCAAGGAAACTTAAGCTTCTGGGCCCCTCACACTCACAGGCACTACGAGTGCTGGAAGATGCTGGGAGTAGACTGTTCGGGTTGAGGGGGGAGGTAAATCATGTCAGCCAGCAAGCACTTCTAGGTAAGCATTTCTGGGAAATTGCCTAAAGAGATCTCAGAAGAAAGGGACTTCACTTCCCAAAGCTCCAATAATTTGTTGTAAATTTCTTCTTTAATCCTAAATTAATATTCACTTCTGTACCTAAGCTTGAATTTATAATTTTGTATTCTTTTCCTTAAAGGGAGCCCCAAGAACCATCTAAGCTTTCAACCCCATAAATGTTGTATCTGCCCCTAACTGGCACTGTTTTATCAGGATGACTATATTTCTAATTCAGACTTAATTATTTTTCAGATAATTTTTGAAGCCATTCGTGGAGTATCAATAAGAAGTGATATCGCCATTGATGATGTTAAATTTCAGGCAGGACCCTGTGCAGGTGACGATATTATTCCTAATTATATAAGCCTGATTGAAAATGGGTTTTGCAAAACAGTCTCAACTATGAGAATGCGAAGTAGGTATTTTTCTATAATAAAAATAGAGAAAACTATTATCGTCTATTTGTCTTTCCTAACAGAAATGGAAGATACAACTCAACAATCATCAGGATATTCTGAGGACTTAAATGAAATTGAGTATTAAGAAATGATCTGAATCGGATTAAGTAAGTAAACAAAAGCTGTACCTCTCTTCAATCAAAATGAAAGCAAATGAATACTGGACAGTCTTAACAATTTCATAAGTTATAAAATGACTTGGGAGCACCCTTCTTCATTACTTTTGCAAAAAATACTGACTCAGGGCTTTTTTTTTTTTTTTTTTTTTGCATATGACGACTGTTACTAGAAGTACAGGCTGCTGGTTTTGCATAGATCATTCATCTTAATGTTGGTACCAGTTAAAAATACAATTGTACTATATTGTAGTCACTTAAAAGTGTGCAAATAAAGGGCACAATCAAAATAACAGGTGCTTACTTAAGTCTGCATTCAGTGAATGTACTGGGAAGAGAATAGCTCTTGTGGGTTTCTTTTTGAATTTCAACTGTCATAAATAATTTTAAAGTAAATAACATGAGATGTCAGTGATATCTGCAGATTGAATGCAGTTTTTCATGCTAATAAGTCAGTTTGAGAAAATAAAGTCTTATTTTCTATGGTTTTGCATAGAATGCAAATATTAATGTTTAATATTTTTACCATATGTGATAACAAAGGATCTTTACTGAATGTCCCAGAGTAAGTCTGTATTAATTAATGCTGCATTACAAGGCAATGCTACCTTCTTTTTTTCCCCTTTGAACCACTTTTGAGAGTCACTATGAGCACATGGATAGAAATGGCACTCTTTTTGTAAAGCAAGCTTGAAAAATGTTTATGCACACACATCCAATGATTTTTATAAACATGTTAAACAATTTTGCTGATTTTTATAATAAATGTTTTGGTAAGGTTTAGAGAAATATGAATTCAAACAGATATCTAAACTGTTGCTTTCTTTTACATGTTTAGAAAATTGTATGTACATTTTTGTGAACCAAACAGCTCTTATGAGATTATAAAATTATCTAATAAAGGAAAATTTGAAATCCTCTTCTCTAGCAATCAACTCATTTCTACATTATTTCTCTTTATGTGAATATCTTCACCACGTAACTGAAGATTCTAATTTGAATGTCTACTTTGCCACAATTAAATGCTTCTTAAGCCGTTTTATTGGAGCCCTGGTGTCATAGTGGTTAAGAGCTATGTTGTAACCAAAAGGTCGGCAGTTCAAATCCACCAGCTGCTCCTTGGAAACTCTATGGGACAGTTCTACTCTATCCTATGGATCATTATGAGTCAGAATTGACTGGGTGGAAACGGGTTTGGTTGGGGTTTTTTTGGTTAAGCCCTTTTATTAGTGATATAAGCACTGTATACAATGACAATTCATTTCTATAGAGTCCTCTATTTCATATAAACAATCTCAATTTTTCTCCAAATATTATCTCATTGCAACATAAATGCCATAAGGGCAAGGATTCTTGTCTATTTTGTTTACTTCTATATTACCAGTACCCAGGAGAGTGTCTGGTATCTAGTAGGTGCCCAACAAATACTTATTGAATGAATGAATAAATGAATGAATGAATTTAATCCTCACAACATTCCCCAAGATGGTGTTATTATTATCTCTTTTTACAGATGAGGAAACTGAAACTCAGATAGTGAAGAAATTACTCCAGCTCCCATAGTGTTAAGTGGGGGAACTTGGAGTCAAGTCTCTCTAACCCCAAAGCCCATGCCTCTTAACTGCTTTGGGCAACTGAATAGTTTTATTCTCACAGAGCTGGGAGATTTTTTTTACTAAACAGTATCAGAAAACTGGTAAATTAATCTGTAAAGAGCATTACATCTCTCTGAGTGTCACGTTAATTAGAAAACAAAAAATACTCAACTGGAGAAGTACAGTTAAGCACTCAGCTGCTAAACGGAAGACTGGAGGTTCAAGACCACTCAGAGGCACCTTGGAAAATAGACCTGTTGATCCGCTTCCAGAAAATCAGTCATTGAAAACCCAGTAGAGCACAATTCTATTCTGACATACATGGGGCCTCCATGAGCCAGGGTCCACTCAATGGCAACTGGTTTGGTTAAGTACAATGAGGTCATATGCCCAGGGTGCTACAGGAGGGCCAAGGAGTGGTGTCTAGTCTGAAAGGGCAGGGCAGCCTCCTGGCTGCAGTCTAGGGAGAGTGTGAGAGCCAGCACTGATGTGGAAACCACTGAGATCTACAAATGCAGTGTTCCAGACTCCCTAATATCGTCTGTCACTCTCTGAGAATATGACCTGGGCTCTCTGACTTCTCATTCCCATGTAGGGGGCATGTGTTCCCATGCAATTTAACCAGAACTAGAAAAAAATGTGTTTTTGTGACTCATAATTCTAATCCTGCTGTATTTTCAACATGTGTATTACTAGAAAGAGGTAAATACAGCATAGTGATTAGGGGCACCGTTTCTGAATTCAGGCTATCTCAGTTCAAATCCTGGCTCTGCCACTTACAAGCTACGTGACAGAGGGCAAGTCACTGACACCCTCTCTGACTCCTTTTCCTCATCTGTAAACTGGGGCAAATACTAGTTCCTTCTCCGTAAGGTTGCTGTAAAGATTAAATGGTAACAATATATATATGTGAGCACTTAGAACAGTGTCTGACACCCAAAAATCATTTTCGTTTATGAGGGTTGTGTGAATTTTTTCTTATAAATTCCAGTTATTTTTATATATTTCTCTACAAAGGAATTGTGAGTTTATAGTGCCATCTTAAGGATAAAGCAACCATATAACCCTGTCATTTTATCATCTTCTTTTTATTGCTAGTAGCACAAGACTCATCTTAACCAGCACCTGGGTAATGCCTTCTCCTTTTCTCTTCCCATTCCAGCCATTGTTAATGCCTTCCCTCTGTATACGTATCCTTAGTAAAATGTATCATGATAAATACTAACTCCTTGTTGATACATCTACCTCCTAGAGAATTGTCTCTAATTTTGTACCCCTACTGTTTAGCTAAGGAGCCTTGATGGCACAGTGGTTAAGTGCTCGGCTGCTAACTGAAAGGTTCACGGTTCGAACCCACCAGCTACTCCACGAGAGAAAGATGTAACAGTCTGCTTCCGTAAAGATTACAGCCTTGGAAACCCTATAGGGTAGAATCGACTCAACAGCATACAACAACTGTCTATCTACTGTAAAATAGAGGGTCAGTGAAAATGAGGGAAACCCTTCATCAGATGGATTGAAATAATAGCTGCAACAATGGGCTCAAACATACCAATGGTTGTGAGACATTACAGGACCAGGCAATGTTTTGTTCTGTTATACATAAGGTTGCCATGAGTTGCAGATGACTAGATGGCAACTAACAACAACTGTCTAGCACACTCAACAAACAGTTCTGGATTAAATAAACAAATGTTCAACTAAAGCACTTAGTTTAGTATAAACATGCACGTGGTTTCCAAAAAATCATAAGGCATACAGACGTTCTCTTTGGTCCATCAAAATTTCATTGGTTCTTTTCACATATTTGTCAGGGCATTACTCTACCCATCTCCTAATATTCATAAACCGCCAGGCTGCAGGTTCATATTTGCATATTGTAAAATATGCAGCAAATTTAAACCCAGACCAGAAGTCTCACAAACACTATAAAAAAAATATGGCAAGAAGGGGTGAGAGAAGAAATGGGGCAGGTATACACAGGAGTGGGAGTAAGACATCACAATGTATACCCATTTATATCATTAAAAAAACCATATAACCATATTGCTTATTCAAAAAAATTAAAATTATGGCAAGATACATATGCTTGAGAACATGAAGTTATTCCACAGGGTATGGCAGACTGCCTAATAACCTGAGCACCCATCCATACGACAAAACATTTAAAAGTGCTTGGTGAGATATAACAAACTTTATTGTAAATGAATCACCAAGCTTATAAGAAAGGAAGGGAAATGACCAGCCACTGCTCTTTTTCCACCTCCAAAAAAAAGAAAGAGAATTGAAAAGCAGAGATGTACGAACAACTCTGGAGGGAGCTGTCAGTCTTTGGTACCTGGGCGTTTAAGCTGTTACATTTGTAAAAAACCAAAAAATTACCCATAAAAAATCAGAAAGGAGCCTGCCAAATGTGGAGAGCCTGGTACTGAGATCTCAAAATCAGGCTAAGAATCTTAAAGGGCTACATCTTTCATAAAAGGATAGACCAGAAAAAAAATTTTTGTTTCTTTCCAGCACAGGGAGACAACAACGATGCTTACCTTTCTCCATATGGACTATGGAGTCATGGTAGGAATTCTTTGAGGATTCCTAACTGTACTGTACAAGTATGGAGAACAAATTGCCCTCCCCTCATGTTCTGGGAATCCACAAGCTAAAAATTTAACATGAAAATGTGTCTCTGGCCAGTGAGTGACACCTTTGGGGCACCTGGTAGAAACAAACATAAAATTTCTTTTGATGGCCACAGGATCCCCACATCTAAAACTGCACTGAAGAAGGACTCACAATTCTGAACTACAAAACATTTAGTGAACCAATCCACTAGGAGCAAAACTTAGCAGAACTAACCACCCAAGACCTCACAGACTGGGATTTTGTGATAGACACTGTACTTGGAGTGGGGTGCTGCTGTAACAGATACCTAAAATGTGAAAGTGGTTTTGAAACTGTGAATGGATAGAGGTGTGGCAGTGGCAGTGGACCAGAACTGCAGCAGCACAGAAGGGGCAGCGACAGAGAACCAGCAGCAGCAGAACCAGGAGACCAGTGTGAGATGGCGCTGGAGCCGACCCACGAGTGAGAGCTAAGTACCTGTGCGCCAGAGGCTTTCTGGGGGAACGGGGTGCCTTCAGGCACTTATCGGTGGAGTTAGGTTTGCTGACACACAGAGCGAGGGAGCTGAGTGCCTGTGTGCAGGAGGCTTCCTGGTGGAGTGGGGTGCCTCCAGGCACTTAATCAGCAGAGCTACTGAGCTTTGGAACAATTGCCCCAGCAGGGCAGATGCGGGTGTGAGACCCAAGGGCCAAGAGGCCACAGGAAGCAGAAGCTGAAGAGACAAGGAACACAAGAAACAGATTGCCTCAGTCTCAAAAGTTATGGCCGAGACCTCTGGGGTTTCAAAGGGTGGAGCCATGGCCCCTGGTGTTTCTAAGGGTGGAGTTGTCGCTCTGATGGACTAGTAGAATGGTGCACCTGAAGCCGAAGGAGCAGAGTTGCTGTCCCAGTGGGCCTGGAAGGCGGAGCTGAAGCCCAGGGCTGAGGGGCCTCCACTCAGAATCTGGAGACTGTGGCCAATACCTGGAGTCTGGAGGGCAGGGCTATTGTGTAAACTGTCTCAGAGAACAGAAGATTATTTTCTAGCCTTGAGGGCTAACGTAATATGTCCAGCTAACTTGCTTGGTGCCTGTTATTCCTTTCCCTGCAATTTCTCCCATTTGTAATGGAAATGTCTAGCTTGTGCCTGTTCTGCCACTGTACCTTTGGAAGCAGGTAACTTGTATTCTAGATTTCACAGATGAAGAGGAATTTTTGGATTTTGGACTTGGAGTTAAGACTTTTGCTGTGATATGATGAGATGAATATGTTTTGCATGTTGCAAGGATGTGATTTTTGGGGGGCCAAAGGGTGGAATGTCATGGATTGAATTGTGTCCCCCAAAAAATGTGTGTAGCAACTTGGCTAGGTCATGATTCCCAGTATTGTATGATTGTGTTATCTGATGTGATTTCCTGTTGCAGCGGCGAATGTCGGGGCGGTGCAGACAATAACCAATTCCACAACTCTTACAGAGAAGTGGGGCCAGGAGGGTCACTCTGAGGAGTGGACCCCCACTTCAGTCCCAGGAGTTTATTTTATAGTCAGTACAGCAAGCAATAAAGCAATTAACAGAACAATGGGCTTTGGGTGCGGGCAAGGGAGAAGGAATTCAGGTAAACAAGCCAATCAGTAAAGGGACAATAGGTTTGGGAAAGTGACAAGTCTCAACATGCTGTGCAGCATAGAGGCCTGTGGGGGCTGCAGTTGTCAATAGTGCAGCCACGTTTAAATGGCATATATCCCCACAATTTCCTTATGTGTTGTAAACGCTAGAACTATGATGAGAGTATAGGTGATCTCCTCATGTGTTGTAAATTCTATCACTGTGATGAGGTTATACTGATGAGGTTGGCAAGATTAGTGTCTTAATGCAATCTCTTTTGAGATATAAACGAGAGAAGCGAGCAGAGATACATGGCAACCTCACACCACCAAGAAAGCAGAGCTGTGAGCAGAGCGCGTCCTGTGGACCTGAGGTTCCTGCGCAGAGAAGCTCCCAGACCAAAGGAAGACTGATGACATGGACCTTCCTCCAGAGCCGATGGAGAAAGCCTTCCCCTGGAGATGATGCCCTGAATTTGGACTTGTAGCCAACTGGACTGTGAGAGAATAAACTTCTCTTTGTAAAGCCATCCACTTGTGGTATTTCTGTTGGAGCAGCACTAGATGACTAAGACAGACACTTTAAAGGAAGTATTTTTAAAATGATTAAAGACATAAAGAAGCATGGAAAACATAACAAGAGCCAATACTCCGAAAAACAGCAGGCAGATTTTAAAAAAACAACAAATAGAACTTCTGCACATGAAAAGTACACCTATTAAAAATTTGGTGGAAAAGGCAAACAGCTAATTAGACATACCTAATAGAAGAAAAGTGGCGAACTGGAATGTAAGGTAATAAACCAGAATGCAATAGAGAGAGAGAAAGAAACGGGAAATATAAAGATGTTAAGAAACATGAAAATAAAATGAGCTGGTCCAATGCATTACGAGTTCCAGAAAGAGAATGGGAGAGAGGCAATATCCAAAAGGAAAATATCTGAGACTGTTTCAGAATTGGTTATAGAAAAAAATGCTCAAAGTCAAGAAGTCCAAGAAATTCTGTGCAATATAAGTAAAACTAAATCCATACCTAGATACATCATTATGAAATTATCCAATACTAAAGGCCAAGGAAAGATTTTAAATACAACCAGAATGAAAAGACAGCTGATCTACAAGGAACGAAAATTAAACAAAATCAAACTTACCAACTACGAAGGAAGTAAGAAGACAGTGAAATAATGTCTTTAAAGTATAAAGACAGAGTAAAATCAACTGAGAACTCTATTATTCAAAAAGGAGGACAAAAGAATGACATTTCAGATAAATAAGGAAGAAATCCTATGTTATCAATGATAGTAGAAGTACCATATCCTGTATTATTAATGACAGTAAAAGTACCACATATCAAAATCCATAGATGCAGCTAAATAGATACATAAAGTGAATCTTATAGCCTTAAACAATTTAGACCAGGGAAAAGACAGAAAATTATTGAGCCACGCATCCACCTCAAGTTGGAAAAAGAACAGAGTAAATCTAAAGAAAGCAAGAAGGAAGGAAAATATAGAGCATAAATCAATTTTAAAAAATTTTAAATATTCAATATGGAAAGAATTAATGATCTGAGCAATGCTTTGCCCTCCAGTAGTAGTCCATCCCATGCCACCACCAGTGACAATTTGGGTAATCATGATGAAACTGCATGCCATAGGTTACCAGTGTCCCATCTCCTCCAAATACATATTAAATAAATAAGCAATCCAATCCCAGATCCCTATACTGAGTATCAGTTTCCTGAGGCCACTTCTGGTAACAATTAGTGTACCTAAAGATGAAGCCAATATTAGTCTCAGCAGGAAACAGATGAGACACTTAAAGGGGTAATTGAAAATGATTTAATAAACTGGTGTTTTTCAGAGGTGCAAGCAGGTTTAAGGGAACCAACAAAGGATGGTGAAGCACCCAGAACCAGCGGCAATGGGAAGCCATACTTGCTCTAGACCTGAAGGGGCAAGTCCAGAAACAGCTGCAGCCATGGGAAAGGACTGCTCAGCAGGGGCTGTGGCCATAGGTGAAGGAACATGGCCACAGACAAAACACAGCCATGATCCAATCTCCTGCTAATGCCTTCTACTGGCTGAACCCAATCAAAGTCAGTGGACAAGTGAACATGGACGGTGTAGGCCATAGAAATCGGTCTCCCGGGACATACAGCAGGGTGAAGACAGGTGGACGAAGGATAGACAGGTGCAAGCAGAGAAAAACCAGCACAGGATCCTGAAACATCTTAATCCTTTTTCTCATCTTAGAACGTAGATATATATTGGATCTTCAATAGCGGGGATTATGGCATCTTTCTTTTGACCTTGATGAAAATGAATTGAAAATTTCTCCATTAATTATGATTTATGCTCTAGACTTTTAATATATAACATTTATCAAGTTAAGAAACTTCAGTTCCATTCCTAGTTTTCTAAGAGTTTATTACACACAGATATTGAACTTTATCAGATGTTTCTTTGTAAATGTTGAGATAATGTGATTTCCCTTTAATCTATTAATATGGTGAATTATATGGATATGTTATGGATTTGTTTTTTCCTTTTTTACTCAATTTAAATTTTTAAAAATGTTATATGAGACACAAAAACTGCAAAAGGGTATAGACAATATATATGTAAATGTTAGGGAATAATAATAAAACACTTATGCATCCTTTATGCCATTGATGTTGTTAGTTGCTGTCAAGTCAGTTCCAACTCATGGCCGGCCACCTTACATATAGCAGAACGAAACTTTGCCCAGTCCTGTGCTATCTTCATGGTCTTGGATATGTTTGCGCCTACTGTTGTGGCTATTGCGTCAATCCACGTCATTGAGGGTTTCCCTCATATTTGCTGACCCTCCACTTTGCCAAACATGATGTCCTTTTCTAGGGATTGGTCTTTCCTAGTAAGGGTCCAAGCAAGCAAGATGAAGTTTCACCATCTCGCTTCTAAGGAGCATTCCAGCTTTATCTCTTCTCTAACACTGATCTGTTCATTCTTCTGGCAGTATATTTAATGTTCTTCACCAACACCACAGTCACTGAGACAACATAAGAAATAGATTATCAACAACTTTGAAGTGCTCTGAGTACTCCACCCTGATCACATATCCTTCCCTTTCCCAGAGGGGTAATCATTTTCCTAAAATTTCTTTTTCTTTTGTATAACAATATATTGGTTAGTTTTGCTGGTTTTAAAAAATTATACAAATGAAATAATTGTATATGTATTCTTCTGTAACTTGCTTTTTTTGCTCGAAATTGTTTCTGAGATTCAGCAGTATTGAATTTGTTAGCTGCTATCAAGTCTGCCCTAACTCCTAAGGCCCCCTGCATAACTGAACAAAATGCTGCCCAGTCCTGTGTCATCCCCATGATCAGTTGCAGACTGGACCATTGTGATCCACAGGGTTTTCAATTGATTGCTTTTCCAAAGTGGATCATCAGACCTTTCTTCCTAGGCCATTTTAGTCTGGAAGCTCCACTGAAACCTTTAAGTATCATAGCAACACATAAGCCTCCACGGACAGACAGGTGGCTATGTAAGAGATACATCCGCTGGGAATGGAACACGCATTTCTCGCATGGAAGGCAAGAATTCTACTACTGAACCACTGCTAGAATTGAATTTCTAGTTGTATTAATTGTTACTATAGTATGGTATAAGGAGCCCTGGTGGTGCAGTAGTTAAAGCACTCAGCTGCTAACTGAAAGGTCAGCCACTCCATGGGAGAAAGATGTGGCAGTCTGCTCCTGTAAAGATTACAGCCCTGGAAACCCAATGGGACAGTACTACCCTGTCCTATAGGGTCCCTATGAGTTGCAACTGATTCACTGGCAATGGGTTTTGGTTTTGGTATAGTATGGTATTCCATTAAATGATTATACCACAATTTATTGTTAATGGGACACCTGGGTGGTACGAACTATTCATTGCTTGACTATTAACCAATAGGTTGGCAGTTTGAACCCACCCAGAAGTGCCTCAAAAAAAAGGCCCAGTGATCTGCTTCCAAAAGGTCACAGCCATAAAAACCCTGTGGAGCGCAGTTCTACATGGGGTCACCAGGAGTTGGAATTGATAGCAACTAGTTTGAGTTTTTGTTTGTTGGTTGGTTGGTTTATTGTTGATGAATATTTGGGTTGTTTCTAGTTTTTTGCTACTGTAAACAATGCTACTAAAATATTCTTGTATAGGTAACCCAGGTACCCATGTACAAGAAACCCCATTTGGTCATGATGTATTTACTACTTTTTTCAACATTGCTACATACTTGCATACATGTTCATGAGTGAGAATGACAGGAAATTTTCATTTCTTTTAATGTCCTTGTCTGGTTTTAGACAAAGTTAGACTCATAAGAGTAGTTAGAGAGTGTTCCTTCTTCTTCTATTCTCTGAAAGATTGGGTGGGATTAGAGCAATGGCTCTCAACTGGGAGGGATTTGGCAATTTCTGGAGACATTCTGGTTGTCACAACTAGGAGGTCCTAATGGCATCTAGCGGGTAGAAGCCAGGAATGTTGCTGAACATCCTACAATGCACAGGACAGCCGATCCCACACCCCAACGAAGAATTATCTCATCCGAAATGTCAATAGTGCTGAGGTTGTGGTTTCCTCTTTCATTCTAATAAATATTCACTTTCCTGATTTTGGAGTCCTGGTGGTGAAATGGTTAACAGCTACACCTGCTAACCAAAAGGTTTGCAGTTCGAAGCCACCAGCCACTCCCTGGAAACCCTATAGGGCAGCTGTCCTGTAGGGTTGCTATGAGTAGGAATCAACTCAGCAGCAACGGGTTGGGTTTGGTTTTCCTGATTTTATATTTGTAATTTTTGTACTTTTTTTAGAGGGGGCTTCAAAAATTAGATAAATTTCAGGCCCCACAGAATCTGGATCTGGTGGGATAAAGAAGTGGCACTGTCTAGAGGAGGGGGGTGTGTGCGTGTGAGTGTGTGTGACAGAGAGAGAGAGACAGAGGCAGAGAAGAGCACAGCCAGCAAGACAATGCCAGAGAGAAAGAGAGAAGAGATTTTGTTTTGATACAATTTTAAAATAATCAGTTACCAAGAAATTAGCCACAAGCAACAACAGCCAAAATACCAATAAACCCAAGGACAGTAATAAACATAGTACCACATACCCTATGGATTAGGGACTCTACTTCTTGGGATCTGCCCTAGAGAAATATTTGCATGTATACTTAAAGACATTTTTGATAATGTTCCCTGAAGATTGTTTATAATAATGAAAAACTGGAAACAATCTATGTGTACATCTAGAGAGTAATGGATAAAGTGTGATATAACCACTCTCAGCAGTTAAAATGGAACCAGATATGTATGTGTCAGCATGGGTATATCTCAAAATATATGGATACACCTCAAAAAATATTTTTGACTGAAATACCAAATTGCATAACTATTTTTACCGGATTTTATGCAATATATTTATGTTATACATTATATACTTACTCAATACTTTTATGTAATACATTCACACTCGTAATAGTACTACATATTTTCTGTAGCTAAAATGCATGTAAAAATACAAGAACGGCCTGAAAGGATATTATATTACACACTGAACAAATGTCTAGTGAGGGCTCAGAAGCAAACAAGAAGAGCTGTAACACCAGAGATAGCGCAAACGGCAAGAACAGCAGCAACAGAACCAGGAGACAAATCAATAACATTTTCCTTTTTAAATGATGGTGTTAGAGCATGACTGCTTTGCTGCTTACCATCTGAATTTGTGGAGTTATCACAAGTTCAGGGGCTCGTCCTCTACTTTCAAGTTCAGAAACACAATTTTATTAGTTTATTTAAGAACTGATTGTGGTAGAAAACTAAAGCCTGGTTCCCTGACTTCAATTCCCATTACTATTGCCTATATTATTATTTTTCCGTTAGGACAGATTGCCCCAAATGTAATTACTTCTTTAAAGACTGGACTGTTTTCAGACTTTTGAAGCAGTGTGCCAAATTACTTTTGAAAATATTTACACTGGTAATGTAGAGGATGCCAGTATTGTGCTCTCCTGAGTACCGAGCATTTTAGCATTATTGCCTGCCATTTGAACAGTTTTTAAATTACTCTCTTTTAATTTGCATTTTTTTTCTAGTAGCCATAAGAAGTTCACATACTTTTTAACTATTCTATTTTCATTAATTATAACTTTGAGAAAGATTGGATTCCATCTGTGTGAGAGGAAGAAGCATGGGCCCTGGAAAGCAACTGTTGGTCCAGGAGTTCTACTACAATAGCTTTCTAAATGGCCTCCTTGCTTACGTATTTGACTATCTCCAATCCATTCTCCATGGAGCAACCAGAGTGGTCATTTTAAAACTTTAATTAGATCATGTCCCTCTCTTGCTTAAAACTATCCAATGGCTTCCCATTTAGACTGTCACGGTGAAGCAATAGCTAGGGCATCATGTTTGGTAGGTCATTGAAAAATGAGTGAAGCCCTCAGGGAGACGAACTGACCCAACAGACACAACAGACTCCAACAGACCAGCTACTGTGAAGATGGCACAGGACCAGGCAACATTTTGTTGGTACAGGTAAGATGGCCATGAGTTGAAGCCAATGGGATAGCAACTAACACTAACAACACGGTGGGCAATATTGTTATGCTACCGTTTTCACTACACTGCAGTCAAACTGGCCTTCCCTCTGTTCCTCAACCATCCCATGTTGTTCCCACCTCAGGGCCTTTGTCCTTGCTGTGTCGTTTTCCTGAAATGCTCTTTTCCCACATCTTCACACATCTGGCTTTCTCGTCCTTCAGGGTGCAGCTCAGACATCACCTCCTCTGACAGGCCTTCTGTGCTTCCCCCATCACGCTCATTCTGTTTCATTTCCTTCATAGCACCCAGCTTCATGTAGATTAGACATTTAGTTGAGTGACTAACGGTCTATGTAGGCCTCCGTGCCCCTCATCTTTAATGAGGGGGATGGTTAACTAGATAAACGACAGAAGGTTGAGAAGAATCACCCTTTCAAAGAACGCAGCACATTCTAGCTCCGGGATTTCCAGAAACCTTGGGGGAGGAAATCTTACCAGGGAACTAAGCAGCGAGGGGTTGGAGAGTCAATGAAGATAAATCTGGGCAGTGTACTCTTTTCCACAATTTTGAGAGCGAGGAGACCTAACACGACGCCGCATGGGAGAAATACAGAATCATTTGAAAGAGTTTCATTTTTTGAGACGGGGTACCTCTGTTGAAACAAAGAGGAATGAAACCGAGACAAGCCAAAGACCAGCATGCCCCGGAGCACTCGGACAGAGTCCCAGCAAGCGACCGGGTCGGACGTCGCTCGTCTCGGACGACCCCGCGCCCCGGGTGGCACCGCAACCGCCCCTCCATTCCCTCCCGCCGCCATGACCGAGGGTCGGGAAGCGCATCCGGTTCCTCGGAGCGCAGAAATGGCTTTCAAAATACTAAAAACAATAGACACCGTCTCCAAAAATGCAGGAATGTACAGAGACCAAAGTCCCGTTATTGCACTCTCCGACTCCCCTCCCTAGCCCGCCGCCGTCTTCGCATAACCAAGCCTTCTCCACCCCGCTCTGCCCGGCGGGGCGGGACAGCTGACGCCGCCGAGCCGGAAGTGCGCAGGCGCGGGGCGGGCTCGCGGCCCCTGTCGCACGCCGGACAGTTCGCGCGGGAGCCGGAGGCCGCGGCGTCGCGGCTGCAGGTCGGTGGGAACGGAAGCGGCTGCGGGGCGGAGAGGGAGCCAGGATGGCGACTCCGAGCAGAAGGACGTCGACCCCAAGCTCCCAGGCCTCCAAGAGAGTTCTTCCGAGAGATCCTTCGTCGGAGGTCCCGAGCAAGAGAAAGAGTTCTGCCCCGTCAACGCTGCCGCCAACGCCGCTCCTGCCGCCACCGCTGCGGTCGTCCGGGCCTTTCGTGGAAGGCTCAATCGTCCGCATCGCGATGGAGAACTTCCTGTGAGTGGCGCGGAGGCTGCGCCGCGGCGGAGGAGGCGAACGGGCCTGCAGGCCGGGGGCGCCAGCTGCGTGCGTGTGTACACGTCGTGGTGTGTGCGTGTGTGACGGCCGGTGCGGGGACAGAACGTGTGCTGGGTTGTGGGTCTGGCAGTGAATTCGTCCCAAGAGTCAGATGTTACCGTGAGGCTTTATACGTAGGCTGTGGAGATTGACGCGTGTGTTGGTGTGGTAGATGTGTGTGTTGTGTGGTTTGTTATTTTTATGCATTCCGCCAACGTTTTCTGAAGGCGTTATGTTGGCGGGCAGTGGACGTACTAGGGGCTAGGTGTCAGTGCGCTGGGAATTACGGACTATAAAGGATATAATCTATAATTCACAAAACTGCGGGCCCTGGGACCTCAGGAGGCAACAGTTCAATCCGAGTAGCGGTGATGCTACTATGGCAGATTCTTAAAGTGTAGGCATTTGCCGGGTGGACAGAGGAGTAGATAAGATGGTAAAGGTTGTCCCGGATGGGGGTTGAAATGTACGGTAAAATTAAACCTCACTCTCAGTGGTTGTTCCTCCCAACAGACCCTTGATTTCTCCAAAACCAGCGTTCTTCCCTGGTTCCTTTTCTCTCCCTTCTGTCAACTAGTAATCATTTTAGAATTTAGGAAGTATGTTGTAATAAAAATGCCATGTATCTGTCTAGCATCTTACAGTTCATTTGTTAAAGGTCTGTTTTTGTTGTTGTTTATTTTTTGTTGTGTTTTTTGAGCTTGCTCATAGTGGAGTAGGGGAACAGAATTGTAATAACCATACCATCGTTTTTCAAGCGCCTGCCATGTGCCAGGTACAGAACTAGGTGCTGCATTTACACTATGCTGTCCATTCTTTTCTGATAACAATTCTGTATGTATCATTTCCCTTGATGAGATAAGCTCAGAGAGGTTAATTTGCCCAGATTTACACAGCTAATAAGTAGCTGAATTGCTGTTTGAATTTAGATCAGGAAAGATAAGTAAGTGTAATCATATAAGGTAGATACCGTAGATGCCATGGGGGTACAAAAGAAGTGGTTAATTTTGCCCACAAACGGGAAAAAGAGCTTTGTAAAGAGGGTTCTGAAAATCTTGAAAGATGGGAGCCTTTCTTCCCACAGTAGACAAAGAAGGGGAACGGCAGTGCAGATAGAAAGAACTGCCTGAAACAGTTTGATATATTTAGAAAACGTCAAGTATTTCAGTATGGCTAGAACATAGGATGTAAATGAATATGTGTAGAGGTAATACAGAAAAGTACATGATCATTGAGGGTTTATATGTTTACTATTATCTGGAATTCAGACTTCATCCTGTAGGCAAGCCGTTTTAAGTGGGGAATGACACGTGATTTATGTTACTATGGAAGCAGTGTGGGGGATGATGCAGAAAGGGTGCAAGACTGGAGGTAAGGAAACTTTTGTGATAACAAAGCAAGAGATGATTGGAGTTTGAATATAGGAGTAGTAGTGAGGAGTAGGATTAAAAGAAAAGAGATTAGATAGGATCTGGCTACAGATTAATTGTGAGACCTGAGGAGAAGAAAGGAGTGCTGCTTTTTTCCCAAGTCTCTTACTTGGTTAATTGGTCAGATAGTGCTACTATTCAAAAGAGGGAACAGTTTGCGGAGAATAATAATAAATGGCATCTTGGATCCTGTGACTTGAAGTTTCCTGTGTGGACATCTCGATATTGCAGTTACATATAGGGGTGTGGGGCTTAGGAGGAAGATGTGAATAGGTGAGAGATTTTAGAATCAGACATAGGTGATTATTGAAGTTACAGGAATGGTTCAGATTGCCCAAAAGGAAATATAAATACGAATACAAGGCCAAGTACAGAGTCCTGGATGAATGCCAACATTAAAGGGTGAGTAGGAGAGGAACTCACAGACTGAGAAGGAACCGTTCAGGGACATAAGAGGAGAACCGAGGGAGAATATTATCACAGAAGCCAAGGAAAAAAATTGGTTCAAAAATATTATCTGCTACATTGAAGTCAGATAACAGGACTGAAAAGAGCCTACTGAAATATAGCGATTAAGAAATGTTTGATCTTTGGTAAATTAGTGGAAACTAAAAACTTTGCAGGCCATAGAAGAATGATTGAGGGATGAGGAAGTAAAGATTGGATGTGAAGAGGAGAAAGAAAAGAAGTTGGTTGGAAAGTGAAGAGCCAGGTTAGTGTTTTTTTTTTTTTTTGGTTTATTTTAACAATGGGAGGACTTCGAGTTTTAGAAAAGAAGTAGGAAGGGTAGGCTTAGAGAACTGAAATGACCTAGAAGAAAGTAGAGTCAGGGATCACTTCCTGTGAGTGAACCAAATCCAGTGGGGTTGGGAGTAGATGTTTCTAGGCAGAAAAAAATAACACGTGCAAAGGCTTCGAGAAAGGAGAAAGCATAAGTTAGTTAAGAAACTCAACTAAGTTCGTTATACAGGTAGTCCCCAATTTATGACGTGGTTCCATTCTGACGACTCCGTCGTAAGTTGGTTTTGACGTAAGTCCAATACTTCATTTTTGTTTTTTGATTTTCATTATTATTGCCTCGTATAGGATCGCTATGAGTTGGAATCAACTCTATGGCAATGGGTTTTTTTTTTTTCCCCCTGGTTTTTGTATTATCAGTATCTGTATAAATGGTATCTTTATTTGTTTTGGGGGGTTGGAAACATTGCATATAAATGAGTGAACATCTGGCAATGATAACATCAGCAAATTACACCCTGCAACATGGTATGTAGTACCTATTACTAACGATAAGATGTACCAAAAAAAGGACCGTCCTAAGTGTGATTGATCATAAGGCAAATACATTGTAAGTCGGGGACTACCTGTATTTAGAATTTAGAGGTCTGAACAGAGAATGAGGAAGGAGATAGAAAGTAGAGAAAGATGGGGAAAAAGTCTGTTGCTGTCGAGTTGATTCCGACTCAGTGACCCTACAGGGTGGACTAGAACTGCCCCATAGGGTTTCCAAGGAGCAGCTAGTGGATTCCAACTGCTGACCTTTTGGTTAGCAGCTGAGCTCTTAATCACTGCACCACCAGAGAAAGATGAAGCTAGGCCTAAATTGTGAATTAAAGAGATTAGATTAGAGGAGGGAGGAGCTAGACAGGACTAAAGAAGTCCTTTGCAATAATTCAGATAAGAGATAATGGGGGCCAAGGTAATGACAGTAGGGATGGAGAGATGGATAAATTCGAGAGCTAATTAGGAGGACCACCAACATAACTGATTGATTCAAAGATGGGGGCAGAGGGTGAGCAGAGGAGAAGGAAATCAAAGACGTAAAACTAAGGCCTAGGTTCCTGATTCTGGGGCCATGGTGGTGCAGTGGTTAAGAGCTTGGCTGCTAACCAAAAGGTCAGTAGTTCAAATCCACCAGCTGCTCCCTGGAAACCCTATGGGGCAGTTCTTTTCTGTCCTATAGAGTCACTGTAGGGTTGCTATGAGGGCAGTGGGTTTGGGTTTTTTTGTTTTGTTTGTTTAGGTTTCTAATTTGGGCAATGTGATGAATGATGGTACATTCACTAAGAGACCACAAGAGTAGTTTTGGAAAGATGGTAAGTTAAGTTTTGAACGTATTAAGTTTGCGGCGACTGTTGTGGGATATCCACATAGAATTATTGAGTAGATAATTGCATAAATAGGTCATCTGGGCTGACTTTGAGCATGTAGATAGTACCTGAAGCCATGCAAAATATGAGATAGCAGGCAAAGTATAGAGGGTGAGAAGAGGGTTTGCACCTTTGACAATAGCTCTTTCAGGGGTTGGACAGAGAAAAGGGAGCTCACAAAAGGATGCAGAGGCTTTGTTTTGTTTTTGGCAGCTCTCCCTATTTAAAATATCTGTGTGTATGTTATAGGCCAGAAATTCTCATGCTTTTTCCTGTTGTCTTAAATACCAGTTACATCTCTTTTTTAAGTAAGACATTTGCGTAGAGATTTCACAGCAGGAAATTCAAGTGTTTAAAGAATGGGGCTTTGTGTATTGGAATTAAGAAGTTCCACATAAGGTAATTTTCCAGACGTTTGAAGTGTCCAAATTAGTTTTATTTTAACCATTTATGAACATGCAGTTTAACTTAAAAGTTTTTGAATATATTCACTAAAGCAGAAAAATTATGCAAGTTCTTTTTCCCATTTTCATTCAGAGCCTTTTTTGTGATCAAAATCTACTCTACAAAGTTGATGTGGAATATGTGGAAAGAAACATTTTTAAAATGAATGCCTCAGTTGGTCAGTTACTGGTCATGTAAGAAGATTTTTTTTAAGACCCAGGTGGTATGTAACAGAGCAAAGTATTTGAAAAGATAAATTAGATGGATGTTGTGTAGTATGAATTGAGAGGTATAGGGCTGGAAAACCTGTCAGAAAATACTTTTCCTTTACCACCAGTATTTATTTTTATTACTACCCAGAGCTTTAAAAATGGTTAATTTCTTTAAGTGTCAGATTGAGATGTACTTGGTTAAATGATACATATATACTTGGCAGGATAGTAGCAGGTTAAGCATTTATTCTTTGGGAATTAGTTGACAGCTGCCTGAGAGCTAACTTAGACTCTCTGAGAATGGGACATTCTTTGTGGTTCCACTTCAGGTTATTCAAAGACAAGTTAGAATATTTGAGTCATAGTTTGCTTCACATTTTGCCTGTCCCTGGCGACTAAAAAGCAGGAGATGCTAATTGCAGATAGAGTACAGGAACATGTAGCTTTCTGGCATGAGGGAGTATTACAGAAGTGCTGGTGATACATTCTTGTTTGCTCCCATAGGAGTAAAATTTATCTGAACATGAACTAGCAACAGATCCTTTGGTGAATTATCTGACAGCAGATTGAAGGACATGAATGTTATATATATTTTTTAATTAAACATAAAATAAAACTTTGATATGTATCTTCCATTTTTCAATTAGAATAAAAATGTTGATTGGATTGTTTCCAATATTAAAATATGGGAAGTTGTCATTAAGCATTTTAATTCAAGAGAAATATTAATGTAAAATCTACAGATTTAAGATAATTCATGGCTTCTCTAACATAGAATTAGGTTTAAAGTTGTTTGCACAGTAGCTTTGATGTATTCTACTATATATTATAGTTATTAAAAATAATAAATTATATCAAGCTTTGCTTTATTCAACAGACATGTTTTTGAAAAAGGCATGTCAAATCTTATTTTCCCACTGATGTTATTTTAGATCTGTATTACAGTTTTTTTAATTTCTTCCACTGATAGATTGTCTCTCTAGTTTATTAATGACCTATAAATAACATTATATTTATAAGGTTAGATGGCTTTTTGAAAAGAAATTTGAGGAAGTCTTTAAATAATGATAATATAAAGCAAGAATACATGCTTTTATAAAGAAGACATTCTTCTTTTCTTGTCTCTGCTAAGTAATTTCACCTCTTTATATTTCAGGACATATGATATCTGTGAAGTATCTCCTGGACCCAACTTGAATATGATTATTGGAGCTAATGGAACAGGGAAGTCCAGCATCGTGTGTGCCATTTGCCTTGGATTAGCAGGCAAACCTGCTTTCATGGGACGGGCAGATAAAGTAAGTTAACGTAACTTTTTTTGGTTAGATTCAAAGGCATCAGTTGCTTTTAATCAATCAATTTCTTCATGTCATTTCCTTGATTATAGCAAATATGTAGTGCTAGAATATGAGGAATGAAGTTGGTAGGTAGAAAAGCTGGGAAGAGATTTTCATTTCTGGAAGTATTTTAGACTGTATACATAGAGAATTCTCCAAGTATCTAACACCTAAAATGTTAAAAAAAAAAAAAAATAGTGTAAAATGCATCATTTTAAATACATTGCTGGGCTTGTGGAAAGGTGAGGGAAATTTACCAAGGGCAGAACCAAAATAGTGTGAATCTGAAGAGATGAGCAGGCTCTGGCCTTGTTTCCCAGCATTTGCTGATACCTAGCTCCTTAAACTCTGACTTTAAATTGCTTATGCAAGGTTAGGGGTGCTGGAGATACAGGGAAGATAAAATCTGGAAGCCAAACACTGTATGTAGCTGAAAAAAAAACAGCAAAGAATGAAACAGTGAGGGTTACTTATCTCATAGTTAACTCTGAATGAAGTTGGGGGAGAAAAGAAAGTCTTGCAAAGAATTCTTAACTACAAGCTTTAACACATTTGGGGCCAGAATTCATATTACTTAAGGCTAGAATTCATATTATGATTTAAACTAAAATCTTTTTTTTTGTTACTGAGAATATGCACAGCAGAACATTCACCAGTTCACCGGTTTCTACATGTACAATTCAGTGACTGATTATAGTCTTCGAGTTGTACAACCATTCTTACCCTCCTTGTCTGAATTGTTCCTTCCCCATTAACCCTAAGGTTCCTATCTAATCTTTCGAGTTACTGTTATCAATTTGATCCCATATATTATTGTTGTTAGCTGTTGTGAGTCCGTTCTGACTCATAGCAACCCTGTATATAACAGAACAAAACATAGCTTGGTCCCATGCCATCCCCACAGTCGTTGCTATATTTGAGCCCATTGTTGCAGCCTGATCCCATATAGAAGTTCTTAAAAGAGCATAATGCTGTAGGCAGACATTTTTTACTAGTTAAGCTAAAGTATTATTTGGTTTTAAGAAGACTTCAGGAGATGTTTTTGGTATAAGGTTTAAACATTATCTCAGACTATAGTTTTAGGGGTTCATCCAAGCTAAATGTCTCCAGGAAGTCTGGAGTCCATGAGAATTTGAAATTCTTTTCTGCGTTTTCCCCCTTTTGATCAGGATTCCACTGTAGAATCCTTGATCACAATGTTCAGTAGTGGTAGCTAGGTACCACCCATTTCTGGTCTCATGGCAGAGATGACAGTTGTTGATGGAATTAGTTAGCCACACATCTCATTTCTTCCTCCTGTTCCTGACTCTTCTTCTTCCTTTGTTCCAGTCAAATGGAGACCAGTTGTGCTTTGGAAGGCCGCTTGCAAGCTTTTAAGATTCTAGGCACTGTACATTGAGCTAGGAGGTAGAACAGAAGCACTAAATATATTACTAGGCTACTTGACTAGGATGTCCCATGAAACCATGACCCTAAACCTCCAAACCAAGAAACCAGATTCCATGAGGTTTTTGGTTGTACAAAAGCAACCTCAGCCAACAGCTCCTTTTTTTTTTTTTTTTTTTTTTTGTCATTGTTGTAAATATATCTATTATACAACTTTTGCCAGTTCAACTTTTTACAGGTGTGCAACTTATTGACAGAAATTACAGCAATCAGCTGTGCAACCCTACACTTAATCAACATCAACTAAAGTCTTAAATTGTGATTTTACTTTTAAGTGGTCCCGGTTAGTATTATCTCCAGACACCTGGTAAATCCTCTGAAGGAGCATACTTTCAATCCAGTCCTCAAAAGAATTCTAACTTGAAGTTTCAAGAAATTTATGAATCCATGCCTAAAAACTACAAAATATTGGAGGAAATGAATCACCAAAAATAAGAACTAACCAAAACAACAGACTGCAGAATCAGGCTTACAAAGTTTGTAGATACTGGAATGATCAGATAGAGAATATAAACTAAGTATATTTGATTTGTTTAAAGAAATAAAACAAGGTTGCAAGTATAACAAAGGAATAAGTGACAAAAAGATTTGTCAGATGTGAAAAAGAATCTAATAGAATTTAAATAAATGAAAAATATATTAGTTGAAGAGAGAAACTTAGACAGGAAAAACAAAGCAGCCACATTTAAGGAGAGAATTTGTGAACTAAAAGATCTGAAAATGTTTCTTAAAATGCAATGTAAAGATGAAAGAGAAAATGTAAGATGGAGGTTAAGAGACATAACAAATAAAGGAAGATAATCTGGTATGCATCTAATTACAAATTCAAAGGGAGATAATGGAGAGACTAAGGAATAGGTAATATTTGAATAAAGAGTGACTAGAAATTTTTCAGTAATGTTAAAAAACATGAATCCTCATATTAAGAAGCCTAATATATCCAAAAAACCCCTGTTGCCATCAAGTCAATTCTGATTCATAGTGACCCTATAGGACAGAGTGGAACTGTCCCATAGGGCTTCCAAGGAGTAGCTGGTGGATTCAAACTGCCACCCTTTTGGTTAACAGTTGAGCTCATAACCACTGTGCCAGCAGGGCAGGATAAATTAAGTCCACACGTAGTTACGTTATAGTGAATTACAAAACACCAAACAAGATTTTTAAAGCAGCCAAAAAGCCTGCAAAGGAACCAGAATTAGACCAAGAGCTGACTCTTAGAAGACAGAAGAGAGTGAAATAGTATTCTCATTGCCAGGAAAATAAAAGCCAGTCTGTAATTGCATATTCAGTAGTAATATTTTTCCAGAACAGAGGTCGGGGGGGAAAGAAACGAATAAAGCCCAAGATCCTCACTATGGGAACTTGGAACATATGTAATTTGGCGGAAGGAAAATGACCCCAGCTGGAAGGTCTGAGATGCAGAAAGAAATGTTGAGCAAAAAAAAAAAATAGTAAACATGTAGGGAAGTATATGCAAATTGTTTAAAATAATAATGTCTATAATTTGTGGAGTTTAAAGCGAACAATCTAGAACTGAAATATTGGACAACAGGAAGTAATCAAGAGTTACAGCACTTTAAGGATTTGTATTGTTGAGAGGAAGTTAAGGTAGTTGATCAACTTCAGAATTTATTAAGTTAAATATACATATTAAAATTTTGGGGATAACCACTAAAAAAATTGAAATGGAATATGTAACCTCCAAACAAGAGGGAAAAAAGTAGAATGAGAGAGAAAAACCACTGTTACCCCATCAATCCAAAAGGAGGCTTGAAAAAGGAGAGAAGAAAAAGAAATACAGAAGATGAGATAATTGTAAAACACAAAAGATGGTAGAAATCTATCCAAATATATTAGAAATGACAATAATTATAAAATGGTCTACACTGTTGTTAAATGGTAAAGTCTGTTACAATGGATAAATAAAACTCAGTTATTTTTTGTTTATAGTATACATATCTAAAATGAAAAGATTCAGAAAGTTGAAAATGATGAAGATATATGCCAGGTAGATGCTGCACAAAAGAAAATAGGTTTAACTGGATTAATACCAGGCAAAATAGACTTTAAAGCAAAAAGTATTTTTTGAGATAAAGGTAGTTATTAAGTATTAATGAAAGATTCAGTTCAGCTGAAAAATCCATTCTCCACTGGAATTCACATGATAATGTAGCTTTAAAATGTGTAAGCAAAAATGACAATTCTAACAAGTTGTCAGATCCATAATCATAGTGGGAGAACTATCAATAATCAAATCAATCATACAAAAATTGAGTAAGAATACAGAAAACTTAACACAGTTAACAAGCTTGATACCCTAGAAAGCTGTTGCACATTTATACAAGATGAAATTAGAGATATTTTTAGCAGTACTGTTTGTAACAAATTCTGATAGATAAATAAGATAGAATATCATATGATAGAGAAAATGAAAAATAATGTACTTCACTGGGTAAATACCAGAAACCTAACTTTAAGTAAAAATACCATGTTGGAAGAACACGTAATGTGATTTTGTTCATATAAGAGTCAAAAATCAGAAAAAATAACGTATTTAATGTTTAGAAATTGAGATGTATGTAGTAAAA
The DNA here is from genome assembly GCA_030035585.1 of Dugong dugon. Classification (NCBI taxonomy): domain Eukaryota; kingdom Metazoa; phylum Chordata; class Mammalia; order Sirenia; family Dugongidae; genus Dugong; species Dugong dugon. The sequence continues at coordinate 79,139,021 of CM057471.1, forward strand.
CTAGAGATAAGTAAAAAAAAAAAAAAAAGATCAAATCAGCTTAGAGATTACATTTGTTGAGGAGTGCTAAGGATGTAATTGGGGTGATAATGTTCAATTTCTTAAACTGCTGGTAGAAACATGGTTTTATTCTTAAACAGTATATGAATTTTATATATACTATTTGGAGCCCTTGTGGCATAGTGGTTAAAAGCTCATCTGCTGACCAAAAGGTCTGCTGTTTGAATCCACCAGCTGCTCCTTGGAAACCCTAGGGGGCAGTTCTACTCTGTCCTGTAGGGTCGCTATGAGTATACTGTGTGGTATGTAACATTTAAAATAAAAATATACTTAAAAAAATCTGAGAGTCCCGCTTTAAAATATTTTTTTCAGAACTTAAAATGATTCTTTACATTTTTAACTACTGTGAATATTGTGGTATTGTCAAGTGATACTTCAAGTTTCTTGGCCAGGCTTAAAATGTAATGTAAGGTTTCAAGATTGAAGCAAATATCATTTAAGATTATATATAAATCCATTAAAAATTGTGGAATTTTTTTTTAATGCTGTAGGGGAAATAATAAGGTATGAAAGATACTGCTTTCCATTAATAATTAGCTTTGAGACCTTAGCCAGTTGTCTAGACCTCAGTTTTTCTTCATTTTAAAGATGAGTAGATTGAAGTAGGTCACTTCAGAGAGCCAGCTGAAATTTTTATGAGTATTGATAGTTTTTAATTGTCAGAAATGGTTTATTAGATCCTTGTCTGTGAAATGGTCTGTTAGATTTTACTCCAGGGACTGTATGATGGGAATAGATTAAACTTACAGTTTTCACCAACCCTCCCATGTTTATTTTTGTCATAAACTGCATCTTTTCTTATCCTTGACCATTAGGGTTTTTAAGGGAGACTATGGAGTGCAGTGTTTCCTAGACAACAGAATTGTAGACTTTTGGGCATCCACAGATGTATTTGGGGGATGCCGAAGTCCTCAGCTAGAATATTAACGCAAGCATATATTAGACCATCTGTATGGACAATAACTCCTGATTTTTTTTTTTTTTCTCCCAATGATACCAAACATTTTAATTGTTGGAAGCTAATGAGCAAATAGCTCTCCCGCAAGGTTCCATTGTTTTCCTGATCTACAAGGAAAATGAAACAGAGTTTCAGTAACCTGGCCATGGTAAAATAATTTGTATATGGCACAGTTGAGATTTGAGTCTCCATACTGGGTGTTAAACCCGTATAGTTAATCCTTAAACTCTACTTCCTAGTTAAAAGAACAAGCTTATTTTTTCACCTGGCTAGGCCTCGGTTTCATCATTTATAAAATGGATACAATATAAACGTCATAAGGTTGCTCATGAATATTAAATAAGAAAATATGTTCCAAGTATTTAGCGTAGCAGCATATAGTAAATGCTTAATAAATGTTAGCAGTTGTGAAAATTGTTATCATCACTACCATCACCACTGTTAAAGAGAGAATTATTTATTTGTAAGGTGTATTGTCTACCCCTTCGCCTTTTCTTTTTTTGGATTACCAGTACTTATGGCCTGATTTAAGATGCAATCTGAACTTTTTATTTAGGCTTGGGATCAGTTTTCATGCTTATACTTACATATATAGAAACTAGCTCAAAAATGACTGTTTTGTTATGTAAATTGTAATGATAATTGCTCCTGTTTAAAATATGGTTGATGACTTCATTGATGGTAGGAGGGTTTGGTATAGCTCTTTGTGGTCATCATATAGGATCTGTTTTCCCACTGGCTTCTTTTGCTCTTCTCTTTGAGAGAGGTGAGTGTAGTGGTTAAATACAGACTTTGAAGTTGGATTGTTGTTGTTAGTTGCAGTTGAGTTGTCTTCAACTCCTGGCAACCTTAAGTATAACAGAACAAAATATTAGGCTGGATTACCTGGTTTCAGATATTTGCTCTGCACTTGCTTTGTTACTAGCTTTGTAGTACAAAGCTAATATGTAGGAGGCTCAATAAATGATGATAATATTGTTTTTATTTGTGAGAGGAAACAATGTTGTTGTTAGGTGCTGTCAAGTCCATTCTGACTCATAGCAATACCATGTGACTGAGTGGAACTGCCCCATAGGGTTTTCTAGGCTGTCATCTTTACAACTGCCAGGTCTTTTTTCCCCTGCAGAGCTGCTGGGTGTGTTCGAGCTGCTAATTTTTTGACTAGCAGCTGAGCACTTAACCGCTGCAACACTGGGAGGGGCCCAAATCTGGGAAGGGTACATTTAGAAAGTGATGGGGATGGACATACAAAGAAGTTATTGAAAGGATCTTAAGCTGATAAATAATAATGATTTTACTAAATCTCTGATTGTTAATCCAAGAGTGTCATCTCACATTTCACTTTTTCCTCTTTTTTGTCTTAGGTTGGCTTTTTTGTGAAGCGGGGATGTTCCAAAGGCATGGTTGAAATTGAATTGTAAGTGTTGAAGGTGCTCAAACAACTTTTTCCTGGATAATTTTTTAGTTTATGTCCATACTTTCCTCATGATGTTAGAAAAGAATAGTAGCATACTATTATGGCATAAGTGTTAGGAATAATATTAATATTTTCAAAATACTTTATCCGAACAAGTAAGCTTTTTTTATATATTTGTTTTCTAATTTTGCAGACTTAAAAATCTAAATTGTAAGAATTCTCTTTTGGAGAAATTCTTAAGGAAATTATAAGTTTATGTGAGGGAGTGAAATAGAAAACATATCACTGTTAAATATCCATTAAGAAGTTGTGATATTTTTCACAAATTTAAAATATTCATTGTTTTTTTGCTGGTTTTGAAAGTAACATTTGCTTGTTTAAAAAAATGCAAGCAATATAGAAATGTATAAACTGAAAATGAAAGCTTTCTCATTGCCTTATCTCTACTTCTAGAAATAACCACTGTGAACAGTTTGACGAACCTCATTTATGACATATACTTGGCATTTTTGTTACTGTGTTCCATTCCCTTCCTCAGAGAAATTTGATAATTTCATTATGATATTTTTTTTTCCCTCAAACCTAGATATTCTCAGTTTACCACTCTTGGCAGCCATTTCTGATGAATCAGAGTTGGTATTCAAGATGGAACCAATTTACCATCGTTGGTGTATATGCTTTCAGTCTTTTATACGTAAATACCCACATACTTTAGATGAGTCACAGAGAGTGTTTTTAGGAAGTTAACTTTCCTGTATAATAGCTTTTGTAGATAGTCATGCAGTTTTGGAGGTGTAATTGTTCTTAAACATCATCTGATAGCCCTGTCATTTTATAGGATATGAAGAAACTAGTGTCCAGATCTTTTACTCAAATTTTGTTAGAATTTTTGTTTTTAATGTGCAGATGAGAAATAGACCCGCATGGAAATAAAATTAATAAAACAGGTTTGCTCCACTTATGAAAATATAAAGGTAGAATTTTACTGAAGGATATAAAACTAAGATCTGCATAAATAGAGAAGCATATCATATCCTTAGAAGAATAAAGTTAGTATCATTGACATGTCAATCTTTCCCAAATTAATGTATAAATTTGCACTTCCAACCAGAGTCCCAACAGGTAAGTTTACAAATTGATTCTAAAGTTCATCTGGAAGAATAAATGTGCCAGAAGACCCAAGAGGTTTTTGAACGAGCAGAATAATGAAGAAGACTTTTATGTACCAGATGTTAAAGTGTACTATTCCTGTTGATATAAAACTGTATGGTACTGGCACAGAAAATTAGAGGAGCAGAATGGAGAAACTGGGAGCAGATTTAAATGTCTATGAGAATTTATTATAAAGGTGGCAGTTTAAATAAGTATAGCATTTAAATTACTCAATAAATTGAGCGGAGGCAATTCACTGTTAGTTTTTTTTTTTTTTTTAACACCGTAACACAAAATAAAATCTAGATGTATTAAAGGCTTAGTGAAAAAATAATGTAACTCTGAAAATAATAGGAAAAAAATGTGAATATTTTAAATCTTGGGAATGGAAGGTCTATCTAATCAGAACAGGAGTCCCAATAACTGTAAGAGGGAGGATAGGAAATTTGGACTATATAAAAATCCAGTTAAAGATAATGAAACCATAGTGACAGGTGGGAGAAAACATTTCCTGCACAAATAACATATATAAGTCTTAAAATTACTAAAATAATTTGTATAATGACTCACACAAATCATTAAAAATATAAATGACTTAATAGAAAAATGAGCAAAGAAATTGAATCAGTAGGAAACTGGACTAATGGAAACAAGGAAGCCAGGTAGGAAATGGGGAGAGGGTGAACACATTGTGGAGACTGCAACCATTGTCACGGAATAATTTATGTAACGATTGTTGATTGGAACACTAATTTACAATGTAGACTTTCACCTAAAGCACAATAAAATGTTAAGGAAAAAAAAAGACTGAAGGCAAAGCATGGCCATGCAAGTTAATTTCTCCCAGTACAGAAGACCCTGGCCAGTCCTTCCCCTTCCCCTCTGAACTTGTACCCATATTTTGGTCTTTATTATTTTGTAACTTTCTGAAATCAAGTTTTATATTATACACAGATCACTTGGTGTCTAAAGTTTTAGTTTTGTAGGATTGTAACTGACCAGGATGAACCCTCTGTCTTCTTAGTAGACTGCCCTGGATTACATTACTGTTAACATGACCTGACTGTGCCCATTCCACATACTTCAGGGATAGGGGGGAAAAAAAAAAAAAGAAATTGAATGAATAATTCACAGATATAAAATAATTGGCCAATAAGTATAAAAAGAGATTATTCCTCACTAACTATCAAGGAAATCAAGATAATGAGGATTTTTTTTCTCTCAGCTTGGAAAATTTTTTAAATAATATTCAGTATTGTGAAGATACAGAGAGTGGGTTGTGCACTGTTGTACACTGTTCATGAAAGTGGCACAGTGGTTAAGTATTTGCCATAGAATTGACTTATAAAAGTAATTGCCAAATTCTCTGAACAGACATGTATTCAACAAAATTCAACAGCCTTTAATGATCAAAACACTAAAAAATCTAGGAATAGAAGGAAACTCCCTGCATTTGATAAAGGGCGTCTATGAAAAACCTACAGCTAACATGATGCTTAGTGATGAAAGACAAACTTTTTTCCCCTGAGGTCAGGAACAAGACAATAATAAGTGTTGGCTTGTAGAGAAATTGGAACAGTCTTACATTGGTGGTAGGAATGTAAAATGGTAACAGCCACTTTGGAAAACAGTTTGGCAGTTCCTCAGAAAGTTAAACATAGAGTTCCTATATGATCCAACAATTCAACTTTTAAGCCTATACTCAAATGAAAACATTTTCATACAATAACTTGTACATGAATGTTACATAGCAGTGTTATCCATAATAGCAAAAAATAGAAACAACCCAAATGTCCATCATCTGATGAATGGATAAGCAGAATATGGTATATCCATTCAATGACATATTAATCAGCCATAAAAAGGAACGAAATACTGTTACGTGCTATAACATGGATGAACGTTGTAAATATTACAGTTAGTGAAAGAAGCCAGACACAAAAGCCTCATAGTGTATAATTCCATTTATAAGAAATGTCCATAATAGGCAGAGCCATGGAGACAGTAGATGAGTGGTTGCCAGGATTTGAGAGGAAGACGGAATGGGGAGTGGCTGCTAACGGGTGTGGGATTTCTTTTTGGAGTGATAGAAATTCTGAAATTAGATAGTGGTGATGGCTGTACAACCTTGTGACTGTACTAAAGAATATTGAATTGTACACTTAAAACAGTGACTTTTATAGTAAAAAAAAAAAACCGTTGCTGTCGAGTAGATTCCACTCATAGCAACCCTTTAGGACAGAGTAGAACTGTCCCATAGGGTTTCCAAGGCTGTAACCTTTAAGGAGGCAGACTGCCACATCTTTCTCCCGTGGAGTAGCTAATGGGTCAGTAGGGGAATTAAAAAAATATATGCCAGATACACTCCTGCGTTAGCCTGTACTGTTGATTGATCACCAATTTTGTAATGTTGAAATTGAAAGAAATTTACTAAGCCAGCTGTATTTATAGAATACAGAGGGAGTATTACCATTAAGTTTCAAAAGGCCAGTATGGATGACCATAGATCTTAAGCATTCCTGACTTTCTCTTCTCAGCCATCAAGACCCAGTTTTCTTTCATGTCAAGAAGTAAACTTCTTGGTGTGTAGTAGCTGCTAGCTCTAATCAACTAACCCGTGACCATTAACCAGAACTCTGCCTTACCAAGTCTGGCACAGGAGGAAGTTTCCTTTCTTCCAAATTATATATGGTTACATTGTAGCCACTTGTTGCATTAGGGTGCATATACCCTTGAGAGTACGGAACACAAAACAGCTCAGCATTAGTTTTTGAAATTGTTACTGTTATTGAACAAATGCACTACCTAACCACTCGCTCAGTGAGTGGAATGGTGGGTAAAATAATCTGTGGCTTGCATTTGTGGAGTCATTTATCAAATACCATGAGTGGCTGTCACGGATTGAATTGTGTCCCCCCAAAATACCTGTCCGCTTGGCTAGGCCATGATTCCCAGTATTGTATGATTTTCTACCTTTAGTCATCTGATATGATTTTCCTATGTATTGTATGTTCTATCACTATGATGTAATAAGATGGATTAATGGCAGTTATGTTGATGAAATCTACAAGATTAGATAGTGTCTTAAGCCAGTATCTTTTGAGATATGAAAGAGAGAAGCAAGCAGAGAGACACGGGACCTCGTACCACCAGGAAAGCAGCACAGGGAGCAGAGCGCGTCCTTTGGACCTGAGGTTCCTGCACTGAGATGCTCCCAGACCAAGGGAAGACTGATGACAAGGACCTTCCTCTGGAGCTGACAGAGAGAGAGGGCCTTCCCCTGGAGCTGGTGCCCTGCATTTGGACTTGTAGCCTACCAGACTGTGAGAGAATAGATTTCTCTTTGTTAAAGCCATCCATTTGTGGTATTTCTGTTATAGCAGCACCAGATGACTAAGACAGTGCCTATACATTGGGGATACAACACTGTCCTCATGGAATTTATATTTAGAGGCATGAGAGGGGACAGTGGATAAATAAAATATATGTGATGTTAGGTGGTGATAAGTACTGTGTAGAAAAATAACGCAGGAAGGGAGAATAGGGAGTGTCAGAATGGAGTTTACAGTTTTAAATAGGCTGATCAGGAAAGGTGCCACTGAGAAGGAGGCATTTGAGCAAAGACTTGAAGGAGGTAGGGGAGTGACATGCAGATATTTGGGGGAAGAGCATTTCAGGTAGAGGAATCTGCAAATGCTAATGCCCTGAAGTAGTAGTCATTGTGATTGGATCGCACTGAAGGAAGTAGAGGATAGTAGAAGATAGGGTCCAAAGGTATCAGGAAGCCATCTCATAAAGCCTTGTAGACCAATGTAAGGACTTGGCTTCTATTTCGGATAAGATGTGAAGCCATCAGGTTTTGAGCAGCGGAATGATGTGATGTGACTTAAATTTTAGCCAGAACATTTGGTTGCTGTGTGGAGAATAGACTGTAGGAGAGCAAAGACAAAAGCAAAGAGATCAGTTAAGAGACTAATATAATAATCCAGATGAGAGATGAAGGTGGCTTGGACCAAGATAATAGTAGCAGTGGAAGTGGTGGAAAGTGGTCAGATTTTGGATGTAATTCGAAGGTAAGAGCTCACAGGGTCAGATGTGGGATGGAGAGAGAGGCATCAAGGAGAACTCCAAGGTGTCAGCATGTATAATGGGAAAAATGGAGTTTCCATTAACTGAGGTAGACAAACCTACTGCAGGAAGTTTTGGGAGAAAGATCAGAAGTTTATTTTGGAGTAAATCATATTTCATTAAATCTATGATGCCATCACTTGTAAGTAAGATGCACCTTCCAATTAAAACTATGCTACATAATGTTGGTATACACACCTCAGTTTCAGAAATGTTAGGATATAAAACAACAAGGGCTTTCCAGAATCAATAAAACATGTAGTAAAGTTTGGGGTGCCTGTTAAACATTCAGGTAAGAAATGTTGAATGGACAGTTAGATATATAAACCTGTGGTTCAGGGAGAAGTCTGGGCCAAAGATAATACGTGAGGGGAGCTATCAGTATTTTTAGATGGATGAAGTCATTAAGGGAAGAGGTATATAGATAAAGGAAAGAAGAGGTCAAAGAACTAACCCTTGTTGCACTGCAGTATCCATAGGTTGAGCATAGAAAAAACTATAAAAGGAGACGAGAAGAATTTGCTGGTGAGTCAGAAGAGTATAATACCTGGAAACCAAGTAAAGAAAATGTTTTGAGGAAGAGGAAATGATCACCTATGTCTGATGCTGCTCTATTAAAAAGAACAAACCAACCCGTTGCTGTCGAGTCAATTTCGACTCATAGCAACCCTAGAGGACAGAGTAGAACTACCCCATAGGGTTTCCAAGGAGCGGCTGGTAAATTCGAACTGTTGACCTTTTGGTTAGCAGCCAAGCTCTTAACCATTGCACCGCCATGGCTCCAATGTATATATTTATGCATATTTATCTGATACGCAGTTAAGTAGGTCAGGTAAAATGAGGGCAAAGATCTCCGATTTAGCAATGTTGACCTTAACTCATTGACCTTAACATGATTTTGGGCTTGTGATGTTTTTATTTATTTCCATTAAGTGAGTTCAGGGAAGGCATGTTGAAGCTGTTTTGAGCTGAGAACTGAATGATAAAAAGGAGCCAGCCATAAGAATAAGTTCTGGGAGTAAGAGTATTCCAGGGAGAGCGAGCAGTTTGTGCAGTGGATATAAGATGGGAATCAGCTTGATGTTTCTGTGGAACAGAAAAGTGCCAGTGTGGCTGGAATGAAATGAGATATTTGTTGGAGGATTTTTAAGAATAGCCTTTATTTGGTTAGGAATATTCTCTTTCATTTCTACTTTGGTGTACTTTTTATCAAAAATAGCTTATGAATTTTCAACATCTGTTGAGTTAATCGTATTGTTTTAGTTGATGAATTAGATTGTCTTCAGTTCAACCAGCTTTGCTTAAAATAAACCCAATACGATCATAATTTTCTTAACGCTGGTTCTAGTTTTCTAATATTTTATTTAGGAATTTAACATCTATATTCCAGGGTAAGATTGTCTTGAAATTTTCTTTCTTAGAACTATTCTTGTCAGGCTTTAGTATCAAAGTTAAACTTGCTTAATATAGTGAGTGAGAGAGTGTTGTTTTTTCTCTACCGTGGAATTGTTTGTGAACAATATTTGTTGTTTCACTGTTTTATAGAACTTATTGGTAAAATCATCTGAGCCTGGAGTTTTTTGTTTTCTGTTTCTATTCTTTTTTTTTTTTTAAATACTACTGATTTAGTTTTTTTAATGGTAATAGGATGATTTAGGTTTTCCATGTCTTCTTGAATCATTGTGATAATTTATACTTTGCTCTAAGAATTATTTTATTTTCCTTTTTAATTTTGCTGGCATGAATAAATTATATATGTTTGTGTCATTTGTTTGTACCTACGTCTCCCTTTTTCATTTAAGCCCTCCCTTTTTTCCTTGATTAGGAAAATTGGATTTGTCGATTTGGTTAGCCTTTTCAGTAAACTATTATTTTTTATGCAAATAACACGCGCCTTCTTTGTTTGCCAACCATGCCCTCCCCCACAAGGTATTTTCATAAGTGTGCTTTACTAATTTTTTTACAGCAACATGTAAAAAACAAATTGGCATAGCGGCGCTTACGAAAATACCTTGTTGAGGGTGTACAGTTGGCAGAAGAACATAGAAGGCATGCATTATTTGCATAAAAATATGGTAACTTTAGCATTTTTTCTTACTGGTTTCCGTTCTATTTATTTCTTCTCTTTACTAATTCTTTTTGAAACTTTCTTAGTGTTTCATGAAGCATATGTATAAATATATATAGAGAGATTTATTTCAAGGAAACGGCTCATGCAATTGTGGAGACTGGCAAGTCCCAAATCCGTGGGTCAGGCATCAGGTTGGAGACTTCTCCTGACTCAGTGGTTGCAGGGGCTGATAAACCCAAAATCTGCAGGTCAGGTGGCAGGCTGCTGGCTCACAGGGTTGCAGGAGCCGGCAAATCCAAATCTGCAGTTCAGGCTGCTGGCTGAAGGATTCTCTAAGCACTGGAGGTCAGACCACAGGATGAGAGCAGGATTGAGAGAGACAGTGAGCTCTGCCAGCGCATCCATATATATTGCATGCAGGCCACACCCCCAAGGAAACACTCCTTCCAACTGATTGGCTGCTCACATCGGATCACAAAATGGAGGGTGATTATACAATATCTGCCATACCACTGAGAATCCTGGCCTAGCCAAGTTCATACATAACGTTAACCATCACAGTCCATCCCTTTTCAGCTTGGCACTTGTACGCATCTCATTAAATCATACATAATCTCTAAATAAAGACAATTATAAAGTCATACTTGTGCCTGACATAACTAACATGCGTACTACGGAAAACACACTAGATCCATTTACATCTTACATTTCATAATAAGTAAAGGGATAAAGGAGGGAAGAAAACAAAGATATTTGATATATATATATGGTGCAGTAGTTAAGAGCTCGGCTGCTAACCAAAAGGTCAGCAGTTCAAATTCACCTACCGCTCCTTGGAAACCCTGTGGGGCAGTTCTAGTCTGTCCTATAGGGTTGCTATGAGTCGAACTCGACTTGGTGGAAACAGGTTTTGAAATGTTATGATTACAGTATAATCTGTATATACAGCGTTTACAAATTATCATTGTCATTTAGCCATTGGATACCAATTTATGTTTCTACCACATGCTGCTGATTCCCGGTGAAACAGATGGATGAATAGATGGGATGTGTGGAGCAGTAGTACTTCTAAAAGCAGGAAATAAGTAAATAGCCTTCTTTCAGATTCTGTATTGCTTAATGTTTCTTTATGACCATGTGATGTAGTCCGCACTACATTCAGAGTGGAGAATATATTGAAGCCGTGGCCACCTAAACGGATAGAATAGTTTTGGAAATGTTTATCCAAGAGTCGGTTTTCATTCATAGTTTTTCAAGTAGGGAGAGTATCAAGGTTAAACTGTTGTTTGCTTTAACATATTGGCCCATTTTCAGTTGTAGTCAGTTCATGTGAAGAATAGCATAATGATTAAAGGAAAAGAAACTCCAGATACGCAGATCCTCTGGCAATTTTTGGGAATTAGCATTGGCATTTGCTTTAATTTTATTTAACGGTTTAAATAATTTTGAATGTTAAGTAGTAACTTAGATGTATTATGTATTATTATGTATTATTCTAATAAAATGTCAAGGCTTCTTTAGAGGGGCCAAAATACCAGAAGTTATAAATATTATGATAATAATCCTGTCTGGCAACCTTTGGTGCAAGAGGATTTTGGAAGTTTTATTTTTTAAATAACGTGTGTATTTTGAATATATTAAATTATTTTTTAACTAGGTTCAGGGCCTCTGGAAATCTCGTCATCACTCGTGAGATTGATGTGGCAAAAAATCAGTCCTTTTGGTACATCAACAAAAAATCTACAACCCAGAAAGTAGTGGAAGAGCAGGTTGCAGCCTTAAATATTCAAGTGGGCAATCTTTGCCAGTTTCTACCTCAGGTATGAGAGAAGTAATGTAACTTTGAAAACTTTGTGTATAATGTTTTCTCTTTATGCCAAATAGGAATGTAAATACTTTTTAAAGGGATATTGTAATGGCTACTATTTAAATTGAACATAGCACTCTTAATACTTACTAACAGTTCTTTGTTAACTGTAGCATCTCACCACTTACAGTATTTTAGTAATTTGTAGTAATTTGGCAAATTTCAGTTAATAAAGTCTAAATTATAGAGCATTTTAAAAGAAATATACAGGTAGTCTCCAGGTTACCAACATCCAGCTTATGGACAACTCATACTTAAGAGTGGACTGCCATAAAGCCTATTGTATTAAAAATTTGAGTTAAATATGATGGTTTGGAATAACGAATGCAAGCACTACTTTGTGATGCTCGTGGAAACATTGCATAATTTGGAAGTGTTTCTTAAATGTTCTGTATGCATAGAAAGGTATATGTACCATATACTGAGACAAACTCTGGTGGTGTAGTGGTTAAAGAGTTCGGCTGCTAACCAAAAGGTTGGCAGTTCGAATCCACCAGGTGCTCCTTGGAAACCCTGTGGGGCAGTTCTCCTCTGTCCTGTAGGGTCACTATGAGTTGGAATCGACTTGATGGCAATGGGTTTGGATTTTTTTGGAAATAAGAACTGTATATACTTGTCCTGACTTACCTACAAATTCGACTTAAAGACCTACTTAGGTGCGGATCTCGCTCATAACCTAGGGACTGCCTGTAGTTGTATTTTTAAGTACAAAGAGTTATACTTCCATTTGTAGGCTCTTGAAGTTTTGTTAATAATAGGTATGCCATCTAAAATCATACTTTAAGTTTAGTAAAAATAAAAAATAGTGATAATGCACATTACATTTTAAAGTCAAATAACTTTTACATTTGTCATTCAATGCTGTCCAGTTACTGATTTGTCATTTATTTTTTTCTTCAGAAACGTAATGATTATTTAATTACATATATCCAAATTAAATAAAATTTGAAGACATTTAGCATTTATCAGTTGATGTCAGTTTCTGTGTAGATGCTTAATATTGCATCTTTTTTTTAACATTCTAACTGATGTGATAAATGGTAGATTTTTTTTAATGGTCATTTCAATCCGAGGAACTGTTTCTCCTTTTCCAAAAACAATTTACTATATGTATATAAACATTTCGACCTGGAAATATTGGCATAGAAAATCTTTTAAAAGATCTAAAAAAGATGGTAATTCATACTTTAAGATTGTCTTTATTATTTTAAAGAAAAATGTAGTAAGTCCAAGGTTTATATTAAGATTTACCTATTAACGTAAGTTTTATTTAAACAAGTTCCACCTTGAGAGATGTAATCATTAATTGACATATATTTTGAAGAAATTTAATAAACAGTATACCCATTGCCATCCAGTCAATTTCAATTCATAGCAACCCTATAGGATGGAGTAGAACTGCCCCGTAAGGTTTCCAAGGAGCAGCTGGTGGATTTGAACTGCCAGCCTTTTGGTTAGCAGCGGAACTTCTAGCCTCTGCACCACCAGGGCTCCATAAATGATAATAGTGGCTGATATTTCATTTTTGTGCTCTAGGACAAAGTTGGAGAATTTGCCAAACTCACCAAAATTGAACTCCTTGAAGCTACTGAGAAGTCAATTGGTCCTCCAGAAATGCATAGGTATCACTGTGAACTCAAAAACTTCAGGGAGAAAGAAAAACAACTAGAGGTATTTATAAATAGATACCTATCATTAATCATCCCTCTAAGTCTGGAAATTGAGAGTGAATAGTTGTTCTGCATAATTGAGTCATTTTATATTTTTGTGATTTTTTTTTTCCCATCTAGGATTATATTGCTAACATTAATTAAAATAATTGACAAAAATTGAGAATGGATTTGATAAAGTTTGGAAAATTTGATACTCATTTCAACAAATGCATGTTATTAACTAAATTTCTAAGGAACTAATAACAGTATTATAAAACCCTTTTTTTCTGTCAGGAAGTTGCAGTATTATTCTGTCATTCAATATTTATTAAACACCTGCCATGTGCCAGGCTCCGTGTAAGGTGATGAGTAATACAGCAGAAATCATGCAGCTTTTTATGCAGCACCTCTAGAGAACCAGCTGTCACGTATTTTTTCAGTTGCATAGGGGTAAGAAAATTATACATCCAGTTTCAGTGTCAAATTTGTATTTTCACCTTTAATAAACATATAAATAAAAATGCCCTTTGGTGCATACCATCTGAAAAGTTTTTTTTAATGTAGTGGGCCTTTTTCCATGTCCCAGCAGATGAAATAAATTCAGTAAATTTTCATAATAAAAAATTTTATAAATAAATGCTTCCTCTTAAAGTAACTGTCTGTTCTTAATAATATGTAATTTATCGTTAAATGTCATTTTTATTATACTTATTCAAAGTGAATGACCAAAGGAGTTGTTCTGAGCTTTTTATAATTATTTTATACTGCTTCAGATACTCCTTCAGTCCTGTCTGTTGTTGTTGTTAGGTGTTGTCGAGTCTATTCCTACTCATGGTGACAAGAGTAGAACTGCCCCATAGGGTTTCCTAGGCTGTAATCTTTAGGGAAGCAGATCACCATGTCTTTTTCCCACAGAGCTGCTAGGAGAAAACCTCTTGGTTAGCAGCCAAGTGCTTAACAGTTGTGCCACCAGGGCTCCTTTCAGTCCCATTACCCGTAAACAACCTAATATTTCTATCTGAAACACTCATGTAAACTGCCCACCATCCTCTGAAAAAAAAAAAAAACAAGCACATATCCTAGCTCCAAGTATATCTTTGTTGATTTGCAATATAAAGCTTGAATTTTAGCGATTTTTCATCTCATTTCTAAGTCCTAAGTCCTTAGTGTGCATAACATATTGTAGTGAGTTCCAGGGATTTTGGGGCTGATTGAGGAAAAAGATAGGACCACAAGATAGCAGCCTTGCACAATAAGCTATTTATCAGGGCTGAAGCATGGTGGAATGTTGGTGGAATGCAGGTGATAGTCCCTCACAGAATGGGGTCTTTCTGAGGCAGGTGACCCAGGGAGCCACCAAAAGAGAGCATGAAAACCTCTGGGAAGAGGAGAAGGGAATGATGGGGTTTACATGTGCCTTCTCTATGTCCTGCAGCAAGGTGGGAGCCTCTGAGTGAAAGAACGCCGAAAGATAGGCACAGCTGGGAGTTCTTGTATTATAGGGTTTTATCTAGGGCTAGCAGATATCAGGTGCAGTTTCTTTGGGTATGTAAAGTAGGCAAGCTCTAAGTGGCTGAAAATCTGCTTATTCGGGCTGTTTTAAAAACAATTAGATGTATACAAATTTGGGTTTGGCTCCAGCAGGCTTTTTTGAACTAATAGGCCTCAGCTTAGGACTAATACACAGAGACCATCTTTGGCTCATTTATATAATATATATTAATCATAATAATGCTACTTTTCATTTGTATGTCATTTTACAGTTTTTGTTGAGCTATCATTTATATTCAGTGAATTGCTTTGACCCTTGAGGGGGGTGGGGCAGATGTCTCTCTTATCTTTAGGCAAGAAGAGTCCAGGCTCACAGATCTGCAGGGCTTCCCCACAGTCACATGACTAATAAATTGCAAAGCCTAGACCAGAACTCAGGTGTGCATATATTATGAACTGTGTCCTCCAAAAATGTGTGTTGTAAATTCTAACCTCTATGCCTGTGGTTATAATGATTTGGGAGTGGGTTGTTGTTGTCATGTTAATGCGGCAGGATTAGGGTAGGGTGTATCTTGAAGTCAATCTTTTTTCAAATATAAAAGACATTAAACAAGTGAGCAGAGCAAGGATAGGGTAAGATAGATGCCAAGACACGTGGAGATCTCCAAGGAACCAAGAAGCAGAAGCTAAAGAGGCAAAGACCTTCCTCCAGAGCTGACAGGGAGAGAAAGCCTTCCCCAAGAGCTGGCACTCTGAATTTGGACTTCTAGCCTCCTAAACTGTGGGAAAATAAATTTCTGTTTGTTAAAGCTGTCCACTTGTATTTCTTTTCTAATAGCACCAGATAACTAAGAATTTTGGTATCGGAAGAGTGGAGTGCTACTCTAACAGATACCTAAAATATGGAAGCGGTTTTGAATTGGGTAATGTGTAGAGGCTGGAAGAGTTATAAGGTGCCTGACAGTAATGCCTAGATTGCCTTGAAGAGACTGTTGGTAGAATTATAGGCCTCAAAGACAATTCTAGTGAGGGCTCAGAAGGAAGTAAAGAGAGCTACAGAGAAAGTATCATCTTAGAGAATACATGTGGTATAAACAGTAGAATGTTGCTAGAAATGTGGACATTAAATGTGCTTCTAGTGAGACTTCAAAATAAAATGATGAACATGTGATTGGACAATGGAGAAGGACGATGCTTTTTATGCAGTGGCAAAGAACTTGTCTGAAATGCGTTCAAATATTTGGTGAAAGTAGAACTTGTAAGTGATGAACTTGGATATCTGGCTGATGAGATTTCTAAGCAAGGTCTTAAATGGGCTGTGTGGTTTCTCCTTGCCACTTGTAGTAAAATGTGAGAGGAAACAGATGGACTTAAAAATGAACTGTGTAAAATGAAAACAGAACTTAAAGATTTGGAAAATTCTGTTGTATTATGCAAACTAAGGACAAATGTCCTAGAATGTTCACCAAGGATGTGGCTACACAATCTTTTATTAAAGAGATTAAGCCTGTAACTGATGGATCTAACCAACTACAACAGCAGAAAACCCATCAGCTCAGACTGAAGGGGACAGAAAGAACGAAAGGAAAGAACGCTGCCTACCTCTTGGAATTCTATAGGCAGGAAACAGGCTAAAGGAGGTACATCTGTAGTCCTCCAAGAAAAGAAAAAGATCAACCCTGGGGCAGCTCAGAGATCAACAGAACTACTGGAAGGAGCGTGGGTTTCAAAGAGCTGGATTCCGGAATGTGGGGCTGTCATTAAGGTGTGCCAGGGGAATGGGGCTGCCTAAATTAGCCATGAAAGCAGAGTTGCCATTCCAGAGTGCCTGGAAGGTGGAGCTGAAGCCCAGGGCCAAGGGGCCTCCACCCAGAATCCAGAGGGCATGGCCAACACCCACAGGCTGGAGGGCGGGGCCATTGCCCAGATGGTCTCAGAGAACAGAGGATTATTTTCAAACCTTGAGAGCTAATGTAATTTACTCTGCTGGGTTTTGGATTTGCTTGGTGCCTGTTATCCCTTCTTTCCCTCCAATTTCTCTCATTTGTAATGGAAATGTCTACCTTGTGCCTGTTCCACCATTGTACTTTGGAAACAGGTAACTTGTAGTTTAGATTTCACAGGTTCACAGATGAAGAGGAATTTTGCCCCAGGATGGAATACCCCTAAAGTCTTACCCATATTTGATTTGGATGATTCAGAAGATTAGATTTTGGACTTGGAGTTGATTTAAGACTTTTGGGATGATGTGATAGGGTGAATGTGTTTTGTATGTGGTAAGGACATAAATTTTTGGGGGCCAGTGGGTGGAATGTTATGGATTTAATTATATGCCTTAAAAATACGTGTTGTAAATTCTAACCTCTGTGCTATCCCCTTGTGCTGTTTCTGTTATAGCAGCACTAGATAACTAAGAAATCATGTCACATCTGCACAGTTCTTAAGAACTTGTATGGAATTCTTTATTGTGAGATTCTGTTAGCATTGTATATTTTTAATTGTTAAAAGATTGGGCCTTTGTCTTTTTTCAGTTAAATTAACTGTTCAACAAATATTTATTTAGACCTCATGCAAAGAGAAAACTGAGTATCTAGAGAAAATGATTCAAAGGAATGAACGATATAAGCAAGATGTGGAGAGATTCTATGAACGTAAGCGACATTTAGATTTAATTGAGATGCTTGAAGCAAAAAGGCCATGGGTGGTGAGTCCTAATTATTACAGACAAAAACTAAAGCAAAAATAGATGATCCTTTAAGTAGAAGAATACTTATAAAGAATGCACTAATTACTATGTATTCAAATTAGGTGCTTTTGTTTGTTTTTGCTTTATGCTTCATCCTTTTTTTTGAGGGTGTCATCCAGTTGATTCTGACTTACAGCAACCCTGTAGGACAGAGTAGAACTGCCTGGTAGTGTTTCCTAGGCTGAAGTTTTTACGGAAGCAGATTGTCAGATATTTTCTCTGACGGAGCAGCCGGTGGATTCGAACTGCTGCCCTTTCTGTTAGCAGCTGAGCACTTAACTAACCATTACGCCACCAGTGCTCCTTTTATCCATCATATGTAATAGAATTTATCTGTCTTTTACACTGTTTTAGTATATTATTTTTATAGCAAATAATAATTAAGTCAGTAATCTTAATTCTTCCAGATTTTAGTCCCCAACATGTAATTCTTTTTTTTTTTTTAAATGTCAATGATTTAAAAATGTTTACAGATATAAAATTAAATCTTTGAGTGTCCTTAGTCAGATCATTGAGAATTTATTTGGGGTATGCCAGTAATAGCAACTTCAGCTACAGATAACTGAAGTGTCTTAGCTACAGTCTTACACTACATGTGTTGCTTAAATTTACTGAGGCTACTGTTTACTTTCTAATCACTGTGTGATGTGTGTTTTATTATTTAAGACCACAGTTTGAAGCTAAAGATTCAGTTCCTCAATACATTGCTTTATAACGGGTGGAACAAAATAGATAAGAAAATTGTATAACTTTTGTTCCAGGGTTAGAATGGAAATCATTATTATTAGATTGGAAAAATCTACATGACTCTGTGGTCTTCTCTCCTCCCTTTTCCCCTCTCATAATTCCATTATTCTTGAAATTTTTTTGGCTTTTTTTGATTGTGTTTTTTCTTCTTTCTATGTCCATTATTACTCTTTCACCTACTTTGTCTTTTGAAGTGTTTTGGTTTCCCCTTTTCTTTATGAGATTGTCTTCAATCTTTTTACATTTTTTTCTTTTTAATTCTTGTGATATAACAAGTATCATTTTCATCGCACAAGCTGCATGCTTCTTTTTGTTTTTTTGTGTTTTTTTTGACTTATTCTCCTTTTTTGTACTTTTTTGTTTGCATTTTTATTTTTCAGAGCTATGGTTTTGTCTTTTTTTCTTTTTTCTTCTTTATGCATTCCTGTACCCCTTCTTTACTGAGCGGTTAGGAGAAAATAATTTTAAAAATCATTCAGGTGTGCATTTCAGAAAGGGAAGAGGATGGAAGTGAGAGTCTGTTAAGTTAAATGCTCAGTAATTATTAAGACTCTTACTAAATCATTTTATTGGTATTTACTATTTCTGAGGTTATTTCAGAGGGCATATGAAAAGGGATATTAAAAGTCTTTTCTTTGATTTTGTTTGTTTGTGACTGTACCTTGATTTTAATGTATGGGTTAGTTTAGGCTAATAGCACAGTAAGTTCTCTTTCTTTAATTATTTTCAGGAATATGAAAATGTTCGTCAAGAATATGAAGAAGTAAAACAAGCTCGTGACCAAGTGAAAGAAGAGGTCAGAAAACTTAAAGAAGGGCAGATTCCTATAACACGTCGAATTGAAGAAATTGAAAGACAGCATCACAATTTGGAAGCCCGAATCAAAGAAAAGGTACTTCTCCTACTCAATTTTATATTATGTGTATTTTGTGTTAGCTATATTTGCGGGTCTTTCAAAATATTTTGCAGTTTTACTCATCGCTTTGGTTCCTTAAGTTCGTTTAACCGGGAATTATACCACCATAGGGGTTTCAAGGTTCTAATTACCACTGTTGGAAAATTGCTACTTTATAGATATTCCGAGATATAAAAAGAGAAAAATGAAATGTGATTGTTTTAATGAAAAGAAGATTCATAATGATATTGCTAGAAACATTTTGTGGATTTATTGTACCTGCTTTGTAATTACACACCCTTTTGGAGGAAGGTGATATAGAAAATCAGATGTTTTTTAGAATAAATAATATAATAGAATGTTCCCTGTATTTGAAATTACAACTTTAAAATTTATATGGTGGCTTTTAACCTTTAGGGAGATTTTGGGATCAGAGATTATTTTGAGACTGATTTGAACTATGGACCCTGCTTCCAGAATAATAATATAGGCAAATCCAAAATTTGAGATTTTGGAGATTTGCGGACATGCTAAAGTCACATCCATGACCCCTGTTTAAGAACCTCTTACAGAAATTGATTGGTTAGCTCAAATAAGTACTTTCATTAACGAGACCATTGGAGTTTACTCTGTGTGAAGGTTAGTTTTAGGAAACCAGAAAACCATTTCAACATGTTTGGTTATGTACCCCCGGTGTTGGCCACTGTTTGAAGGTGGCTTTCATTGATCATAAAAGGAGGATTTTAGCCTGGTACGTCTATTGAAAAAAAATTGTGTAAACATAATTTCCACTATTCAAAGGTCAGTTAGTAGATAGTGTATTTTTTTATATACAATCTTTTACATCCAGATTTTCCAAACTATGGAAGAGAAACAACTAAACTTTGCAGTCTTCTTATTTTAATTATTTTCTCTTTATTTTTAAAATTGTATTCTGGTATAGTGTGAACATGCTACTCCAGGTTCTTTGCTACTGATTTTAAGATGTCAGTTAGTAAAGAACCATTCAATATTCAAGTTTTGATTAACAAAAATTTTTAGGGTTTTTTTTTTTTTTTTTTTAAAACAGTTATGTGAAGCTGTTTTATCTAGGGATATGATTGTAGTTTTTCTTTTTAGGCAGCCTGTAGATCAAAAAAATCATTTTTTGAGCTCGATAGTATCAGGTATTTGTTTAGTATGCATGATGAACAGCGCTTACTTGAGTGAGAAAGGTCATATCTTGGAATATAAAGTCTATAACAGGGAGTCAGTAGTTTTGACCTTGGTACAATCACATCAGAAGGGCTCCTTAATTCTAATAGAGATTTAAAGTAAATTAGAATTATTATGCCCAAGATTAGATAGTTATGAAGAACAGATAAGAATTTTAGGATTTGATTTGATCTGATTTAAAGAAAGAATTACTATTGGTCATCTTAAATTTTAGATCAGGAAGGGATTGTGGATATTATCTAGACAAATCCTCTCCATTTTATATGATTATATTT
The DNA here is from genome assembly GCA_030035585.1 of Dugong dugon. Lineage (NCBI taxonomy): Eukaryota > Metazoa > Chordata > Mammalia > Sirenia > Dugongidae > Dugong > Dugong dugon. The sequence continues at coordinate 79,159,695 of CM057471.1, forward strand.
GAGGATGCAGTTTTACTGGGCCCTTTAGGGTTGCTATGAGTCGGAATCGACTCGACAGCAATGGTTTTTTAGAGCCCTGGTGGTATAGTGGTTAAGAGCTCGGCTGCTAGCCAAAAGGTCGGCAGTTCAAATCCATCAGCTGCTCCTTGGAAACCCTATGGGGCAGTTCTTCTCTGACCTATAGGGTCACTATAAGTTGACACCGATTTGATGGCATCTAACAACAACAACAACAACCCCAAAGATGACATGACTTCCTCAAGGTTATAGAGCTAATAGTTGTCAGTTACTGCTATGCTAACAGTGGCTGGTTGTAGTTAAGTGCTAGATTTGTAATTGCTTTTTTACTTCCCTGAATTTACTGTATTGTTCCTAACTTACCTTTATAACTTACCTTTTTTGACCTTGTGATTGTACTGTGGTCAAAACTGCTGACTCCCTGTTATAGACTTTATATTCCAGAATACAACCTTTCTCACTCAGAAAATTGTATACAATAAATTTTAAATCTCATTATTTCTCTTAATTAAAAAATCATATTTAAAACCCCTTCCTGCTTGTCGTTCATAATGGAAGCCTAGCTGTTAAAGCATTGTCAGATGTCCATGAGCCTAATTTGTTTATGTGAAAATCTACGTAGCCTAAGATATTTTGGAATTGTTTCCCTGAATAGGTGATCTTGAAGTGTGGTGCATTATATCAGTGTATATTTTTAAAAAGTTATTAACACTCATAGCCATGCAACAAGGAACAAAATTGTTACTTTTGTTTAGTTTTCATACTGTTCTTGTTCCTATTCCTTCTGTTCCAACAGAAAACCTTTTTCAACACTTAGAATTTTTTTAACATTTCAGGGAGGTGATACAGTGTTGTGGGAAGGGCATAGCCTTTTGGATCCACACAGATCTGTATTTTAAATCCCCATTCTGCCATTTACTAACTTCCTGACCTTCAAGTTATTTACCCTCCCTGAGCCTCACTCTCCTCATTAGTAAGGTGAGGATAGTAATGTTTATCTTATATGATTAATGTATGTGATTTAACACATGTATACAGTGAGCATAGTGGTTAGCTTACAATCAGTCACACAGTAAATATTAGTTTCTCTCCACAGGGGAAACTCCTGTGCCCCTCTTCCTACTCCCCTTTGCCCTTGGTGTTAGGGGTCCTCAAGACCACTCCCAGGTTCAGTGATTTTCTAGGAGAACTCAGTATATAGTTGTACGCATAACTAAGGTTTATCACAGCAAAAGGATACAAAGCAAAATCAGTAAAGGAAAAAGGCACGTGGGGTGAATTTGGAGGAAACCACGCACAAGCTTCCAAGAGTCCTCTCCCAGTGGCGTCAACACAGGATATGCTTAATTCCTCCTCCTCACATCATGACAACACGTGTGAAAATGTTTGCCAGGGAAGCTTATTAGAAACTCAGTCCTCAAGATTTTTATAGGGACTAACTAGTCATCTAGACACTGCCTAGCACATACAACAGAAAGAATCCAAGAAAGAAAGCAGGTGTTCAACATAAGCCACATTATTTGTACAAAACGTTTAGGCACGGTAAGCCACACTTATCAATTAGGGATGGTGGGAACACTCCCAAAATCCAAGTTGCCAGACAACAACCAAGGGCCAACCTTAGAAAAGGAATAGCAGTCTTAGACCTGCAGTAATCCTCTTCTGCTTAGCCCTGTTTGCCAGTTCATTTGGATTACATGTTTTTTTGTGTTAAGAATGTGTGATTTACATGTTTCATGTGTTAATGAAAAATATCAAAAGAGGTAGCATACTTGGTAAAGTAGAAAAAACCCTAGATTTAAATAAGATCTGATTTTGAGTATTAGTGCTACCAATTTTTAGCTATGTATACAGACCTCTCTGTGCTTTGTTTTCTTCATATATAGAAAGACAGAAATATAGCTATGCCGACTTTCTTTTAGGATTGTTTTGAGGATCAGATTAAATAAAATGTGAAAGTAAATGTGAAGAGATAAAGAAGCACATGCATAATACTGTGGCTATTTTTAATATTGATGAGAATAACTTTTTACAGATTTGCAGATAACTTGGGTTTTTTATGATAATTATAAATTTGATTTGAAGGAAAGGATGGAAAAGCATTATTGTGGTTTAGCCCGTATAATAAATTAGTATTTAGATGGGCAGGGCCACATAATTGGCTTAAGTTTTTAACTTTTTTCCTTTCTGGTTCAATTTTACAGGCAACAGGTATTAAGGAGAAATCTCAGAAATGCAAAGAAAAGCAAGAAGTTTTAGAGAGGAAAGATAAACATGTAAGATTTTATATTGAAATTTTGATTACATAATTTGCCGTAACTTTTGTTTTCAGGTCTGGATTGTAGGACAAATTCTTGTGTGGGACTTGTCCAAGAGCCTCCTCACACTCTATTTCTTACCTTAATATGTGAAGGAATCTAAGATTTGGAAGTAGGATAGTTGCATAGAGGACAGTTGGGAAATTTTTCTCAAAACTATTTATAGATTCGCATTATGATCTTTGTACCTGGCCGGCTATAGTTTATTTTTAACAAGGTGATGGTAAAATTGGATTTGGTTATCTTAATAGCAGAGATTAAATTCTAAGGGATTGATTCTGTTTTTACTACACAGAAGTAGACGTTTTGTTACAAGAAATCAGTGATGACATTTCTGTAGAAAATACATATGTACTTTTATTAGTGATTGGAAGTATTCAAAGTATACTTAATTATAGAACTTTTCATCTTGATTACATTTTTATTGTTGAGTTTTAATCTGTTCAGATATAGTCTTCATTTATAGGCATAATGTTTAGAAATGAAGATAGTTTATTTCAGATAATTTATTGCTAAGGAAAATCCTGTTTTAAATTTCAGTTTATACTTAGCAAAGTTTAAAACTTAAGAGGGGGTACAATTTTTCTCTCCTTTCAAAAAGATCAACTAGGAAAGTATATATTTGGAGAAAGATAGTCAAGGAGATTTCATGAATAGAACATGGTTTTTGTTCTGCTTCCTTTAATATTTCTTCAGCTTTATCTTTAAACTTCTGAATTGAATTTTGACTTTCAGCAATCATATTTGTTCATTTCCAGGAGCATTTTCTTATTCTATGATTATTCCTAATTCATACTCTCCTGTTTTATTTTTTTTTAATGTATGCTTTTCATGTCTTTGAGAATATAAATTAAAAGTTTTTCTTTTATCTTTTTTTCTTTCCTAATTAGTTTTTTCTTTTTTTTCCTTGTTTCTGTTTCTTATTGAAGTTTTTCCTTGTCTTTGGTTGTTTGCTTATGGTTAAGAGTCGGGCTCTTAAAAGCTGGTTATAAATTGTTTGTGCATGGGTGGAGCTTGATGGCAAATTTATTTCAGTATGATTGGGCAAGAGAATGGAGCCCAGGTGGCACAGTGATTAAGAGCTCAGCAGCTAACTAAAAGGTTGGTGGTTCAAATCCACCAGCCACTCCTTAGAAATCCTGTGGTGCAGTTCTGCCCTGTCCTGTAGGGTCACTGTGAGTCGGAATCTAGGAATCTACCGGATGGCAGTGAGTTTTTTGGGCAAGAAAGTGAGTTCTTTTGTTAACAGATCCTGAGACATATGTGGGGTTCTTTTTTCCACGTCCATTCAAAGACTGAATTTTGAATTACCTGCCTTAAGGGTACGTACATAATTTTAAGCATTCCTGGTGGTTCAGCATCACCCTAATCTCCCAGTTTCCAGACTTGCCCCTTTTTCTTGGCCTTTATCTTCAAGTCCCAAACCTCTCTTATTTAATTTCTCCAGAGAATAAACCTTAAATTTCTATGGCAGAAGCTTGGTTGGCTGTCAGTATTATGTGCTCAAGGGTGTGTGTATGGGTGTGTGTATGTATGTATGTAAGGAATTGGGATAGGAGGTAGGATAAGGATGATTTTGTTCTATGTGATATCTTTTATACTTGGCATTTGCTAATCTTATGATTCTATGGGTTTTAAAGAATCAACTCTCTTGTCCCTTTTTCTTTCACTCACCCTTTAGAATGATTCCTATTGTAGGTGACTTAATTAATTTTCCCTCTACTATTTCTCATCTTCTGAATATTTATTAAAATCTCTTATTTGCTGATCCCTTTGTCCTTCTGGAATTAAACCCTTTTTACTCCATTTGTATTATTTTATCCTGTAGGGTTTAGGAGGGAAAAGTCATAAACATTCATCTTTAAAAACCCACCTTAAATAGAAGTTACCAGGTTAATAGTTTTTCTAATGTCAACCATCATTGCATTTCTGTCATGAATCTTACTTGGTACAGTCATGTGTCGCTTAATGTCCACTATATGTTCTGTGAAATAGGATGTTATATGATTTGAATATCGTGAGAACACCACTGAGCCCGCTGTTCCAGCTTGCTTGCACTGGGCCTTATCCAGAGTGGAAATTCCTTTCCGTTTTTATGAATGACAAATTCTTTAACAATTCATCATCACAACCTATTTCAGCCAGCCTGTCCCCACGGCAATAGCCCCTTACCCAGCACAATTATTGGCTGGCTTGGAGAATGTATCCGTTGAGATACTCATTGTTTGTATCCATTAGCAAAGCTATATGGATACTATAGTGTACCTGTATTGACTAAATGGCCACAATACTGTATACAATACAGTACTGTATTTCAGCTAATGTGTCTGGCAAGGTAATACATTGGTTAAGTAGGTTAATACTGTACAATACTGTCTACATAATATAATTATGTCTGCTATGTCCTGTTCACCAATCAGAATTTCTGAACTCTACTATAACCTTATGGGACCACAGACATATATGCAGTCAAATGTTGCCTGAACAGATGGTTATGTGGCACGTGACTGTATTTTAATACATTCCTGGGTTCAAGTAGCGAGTCTTTAATTTAGAATTTTTGCACCTTGTGAGATTGGCCTATAATTTTATTTTTGTACCATCCTTGACTGGCTTTGTTTTCCTTACATCAATTTGGCTAATATCTATTCCTCTAAAAATTACCAGTTTCATTTAGGTTTTCAGTTTATTTTTACAAAGTTTATAGTACTCATCTACAATTTTTAAACTCATTTTTCTGTCTGTACTCTCCTCTTTTCATAAATTATGTTTATATATCCATTTTCTTTTTTTTTTTTTTTTGCTTGTATTTGCCAAGATTTGTCACTTGTAGTAAATAGTCTTTTCAGATGATCATGTTTTTAATCAGCCTGTCTATTTTTATTATCTATTTAATTAATTTCTGCTTTTATCTTTCTTAATTTTGTTTTTTTCTGCTTTGTTTGGGTATTTTAAAAAAATGTTTTAAAGTTCTTGAATTAAAAGTTAGTTCTTTTATTTTTAGCCCTTCTTGATTTTTAACAGATCCCTTTGTCTTAGTTTGCTAGTGGTGCTGTAACAGTAACACCACAAGTGGGTAACTAAGAAACAGAAATTTATTTTTCATACTTTAGAGGGCTAGAAGTCTGCATTCAGGGCACCATCTGTGGGGAAGACTCTGTCTGCTCTGGGAGAAAATCCTCAGCTTCTCTAGCATTCTTCCTGGCATTGAACTCTTCCTTGTCAGTCTCCAAGTGGCATCTATCTTACGCCTTTGTGCTTGCTTCTCTGTGTGTCTAATCTGCTCTTTTTATATCTCACTGAATCCACACAAATGAAGGGATGTGTAGGCTTGCCCTGCTGTAGCCTCCCTCCACTCCACACATCCTCAGTCTCTCTTGTTGGAACATTATTCGCCTCGCTCTCTTTAGTTCGCTACTTGTGTTGTGTGCATCCTTTGAATCTGTGAAAAAATGTCTCCTAAAAAACAATGAAGTTGTCAAAGCAATCCCTCACAGGCTAATTGTGAGGGGGCTGAGGGGAGCAGAGGAAAGAGTTTAAGGCTAGTAAGGGCTGGCTGGCTAGCTTTGTAAAGCCCTACAGCCTCAAAAACTTCAAGATCACGGCAAATCAGTATCATATGAGGCCCAGTCAGCGTCAGTGTTCCCAGAAGAGCTCAAGAAACTCACAGAAGAGAAAGGCTACCTTCCAGAACAAGTCTTCAGTTGTGATGAAACAACTATTTACATAGCATTAACATTGTATTAGATTTTATAAGTAATCTAGAGATGATTTAAAGTATTCATAAGGATGTGCGTAGGTTATATGTAATTACTATGCCATTTTATTTAAGAGACTTGAGCATCCTCGTATTTTGGTATCTGTGGGGTGTCCTAGAACCGGTACCCCTCGGATGCTGAGGGACGACTGTAGTTACATTAGTTTTTGCTTCCTAGATTTTGAAACTTTGTTGTTTACTGTATTACCAAACCAGCCAGTTGCTGTCAAGTCTAACTCATGACAACCACATGTGTTTATTACCATAGCAGTTTTTAAATTAATATTTTCATTCGTTCGTTTTTGTTCTTTTTGCATCATTTTTGTTTTACTTTGTCTGCTATAAATAATATATAGTGGATTTTGTTTTGAATTTTTTTTAGTTCAGTGTGAGACTCTTTTTCTATCAATAAAGAAGTGTAACCAGCTCACATTTACTGTTAAATTTTGTACTTACTATGCTTTTTATTTGATTCTTCTTGTTCTTCTTTTCTACATTCTGTTGCTGTTGATCAGGGGTTTCTTGCACAGTTTTTTTTTTTCTATATGTTGAAAGTTACATATTCTAGGCCTATTCTTGTAGAGATTAAAAAGTTTGAATAACACGTTTTTCTAATAAATGTAAGTTATTCAGTGTTTTTATTCTTCTACCTGAGTAAGATAAAAATTTTAGCAAGCTTTTATTTTCTCTTCCTCCATTCGAATGTCAATATCATAAGAAATTTTACTTGTCAGTTGGTGAACAAATAAAGATACAGGAAGTCTGGCAGGAGTGGCATTCTAATTTTAGCTGGTTACCTTTAGTGAGAAAAACGCCCATGTTCTTAGACTGTTACTTGCGTTTTAAAAAATATATTTTCAACACATACTACTACAAAAGCTGCATAAATGAGGAAGAAAAAAACAATCTCAAGCACTAACCTACTTTTGTTTTTATTAGATTGAGGAACTGCAGCAGGCTTTAATAGTAAAACAAAATGAAGAGCATGACCGGCAGAGGAGAATAAGTAATACCCGCAAGATGATAGAGGATTTGCAGAATGAACTAAAGACCACGGAAAACTGTGAGAATCTTCAGCCCCAGATTGATGCTGTCACAAATGATCTGAGACGAGTTCAAGATGAAAAGGCATTATGTGAAAGCGAGATAATTGATAAACGAAGAGAGAGGGAGACTCTTGAGAAAGAGGAAAAGAGTAAGTTTATTAAACTTAAGGTGAAGAGATGTTTATACCATGGAGATGTATCTCAGATGGGCATTCTTCTTCTAATATCATTTCTTTAAAATGTTCACATCTCCTTGTTGAAGAAGCTCAGCTTCATTCTTCCATCCCAGTCCTTTATTACCCACATCCATTGTGTGCTGTGATTTGCTACTGGCTGACCACTGTCTTATGTCAGATTACTGCAGTTTATTTAATTCTCTTAAAATGCTTAGCTTTATTTCCCTTACACAATCGCTTACCGTTATGTCTCAGATCAGATTTAAGCTCTTTATTCTAGCCTTCGTCATAGTCTTCCGTAAGTTTTCCTCCTCAAAACCTGTCCGATTTCATCTTTTCTTTTCTTTTCTATAAATCAGGTGGATAGATCTATAGCATTATTCAGATAGAAGAGACCTTATATTCTGTCAGCTAAATATATAGAGCTAAAATCTGTAACAGGAGCCCTGGTGGCACACTGCTTAAGGGCTTAGCTGTTAACTGAGAGGTCAGTGGCTCGAACCCACACAGTGGCTCTATGAGAGAAAAGACCTGGCAATCTTCTCCCATAAATATTACAGCCTAGGAGACCCTATTGGACAGTTGTCTCTGTCCTGTAGAGTCACTATGAGTTGGAATCAACAACACACAAAAGCAGTATCTGTAACAAAAACTCCATTTGTATATGTTTATCAAAGTACTACATGGATATGGTTAAAAACAAAAGAACTAGAACAGAGGGATAACCCCTTTCCCGCTTACAGACTCACTTTCAAAGGTAACCACTTTTAACTATTTTAGCAGTTTTTGCCAATAGTTCTTCCATATATTTACATTATATTCTTATTTCACTATTGTTTATCAACTTTAGACATTGTGTTTTGATATTATTTACACTAGATGTAGATTTTTAGCTCACAACACCTCTCCTCCCTATATTTTAATTCCTCAAATGAGATTATTATGTTAATAATAATTATTGTGAATCATTAACATTTATTAATATTGATTTGTTATAAGTGATAGACTCCTTTTTTTGGTTATATACAATTTTCAGTATTTCTTGATATAGTACACTTCCGTTTCATTTTCCTGCCTTTTCACATTCAGAATTTTCTCCTCTGTTCTCTGGCTTTTATATTTTCAAGACTGAAGACATTTAAATTTTGTTATAAATTAGTTTAAAACCATAATTAAGTTTTATGTGCTATGTTTATGGGTTAATTTTAGAACCTAGAAGTACTGAGTATTGCTTATGTTATTACCAACAATGAAACTTGTTCATAGTATAGCTATGTAGTGTATTATGATTACATTTCCTGAGAGCTTTTTAAAGGTTTTAATAGACCTTTTTAACACCATTTTCTTAAATTGGAAAAAACAAAACAAAATGAGGCATGTCTTGAGTTCTGGAGCCTTCCATCTAAACTAATTGTTCTCTAGGCCTCCTGCATGGCTGTCATCTGAGATTACTCTCCATGCCCATCCTGTATTGGATAAACCTATTCCTGCATCTCATGTCTTCTTTTTTTTTTTTTTTTTTTTTTAACATTCCTCCCTTATTCTGTTAGATTACATCTTCAGGTAACCTCTTATGAAGAGATATTAGGGAATTAATTTCAGTCTTTGCATCTGGAAATATCTTTATTTCATTATCCTTTTAGTCTTGATTTTGTTTTACGTATAATTCTAGGTTGAAAATTTTTCTGTCAGAATTTTGAAGGCCTACCACCGCTGTTTTCTGTTAGGAAATCTAGTATTTTTTTTTCTTTCTTTTATAGGTGACTTATTTTTTCTTTGTAATAGCTTAAGGATTTTCTTATATCCTGGGCATTTGGAAGTTTTACAATGATTTGTTCAAGGTGGATTATTTTCATTATGCTGAATACTTGCTGAGTGGCCTTTGTAACCTTCAGATCTACGATATTCTTTTGTATTATTAATAGGTTAATTCACTAAGGTTTTCGAAGAAACAGTGCTTTGTTTTATTTTCCAATTTTAGGTGTATGTGATCTTATTAAACGTTTTGACAATCTTATGAATCAAAAGGAAGATAAGCTGAGACAGAGGTACCGTGACACATATGAAGCTGTTTTGTGGCTAAGAAATAACAGAGAGAAATTTAAGCAAAGAGTCTGTGAACCCATAATGCTCACGGTAGGAAATTTTGTTCTTCTTGGTAGCATCTGTTAGTTTTATTAATGTAATCATCATAATTTTTGTTACAAGAATTAGTTAGTCCTGTTAACTCTCTAGGATCACTGGTAGCTCAGTGATTAAAGTGGTTGGCTGCTAATAGAAAGGTTGGCCCTTCAAATCCGCCAGCTGCTCTGCCGGAGGAAGATGTGGCAGTCTGCTTCCATAAAGATTACAGCCTTGGAAACCCTATGGGACGGTTTTCCTTTGTCCTGTAGAGTCACTATGAGTCGGAATCGAGTCAACAGCAGCGAGTTTGGTTTCAGTGGGATATGAACGCCTTGTTTTTTTGCTTATAACATTTGTTTCATCTGGCATACTGCTAAATCCATACATGAACTTTTTAAAAGGGCCTATGATGAGTGAGGGTAATAACTATCATAAAACCTGTGTATGTTTTATAAAAAGAAGTATGAAACTAGTAGCTCACTGACCAAGAATCATATATAAAATTAGCTTTGCTATCTGGTTCCTCTAGCAATTGCTATTCTTAGAGTATAGCAGACCATAGATTAGAATCTGCAGAAGGGGTAGAAAACTACTATAAATAAATAAGTTGACAAGGAACACCTGACAGAATAGCCAAGAAAATCACCTGCTCCAAAAATAGAGCATTCTGAGAATTCTGAGAATGACATCATAAACATTTCATAAATCTTAATTTATATTTAGTGAATCGTTTTAATCAGTTGTGGCCATGAGTTTACTAGGAAGATTTCCATCTAAAATATTTAATAAGTTTGGCCACTTAAAAGGATGAAAAACTATATTTCTTGATAATGATATATTAGATGTAGATCCATAATATAAACTTAAAAATTTATTCAGAAATGACTCAGATTATTTTTGCTAGTTGTTTTTTTCTTTAGTAGAGAATTCACTATGTTTCTTTTAAATAAAACACTTCTTGCAGCATTCATGAAAAGTTCTATTTTCTGTATCACATGTTTGTGTCATACTTTTATGAAAGTAATGTTACATCTTTTTTATTTTTATTATATCTTACATATATTAGCAAAATTAATACACAAAGTTGGTTGTGACAGTTTCTGCCTGTTTCTTGACGTTTCTGTGGGAGGATGGAAGCGTGGCGCTTCTTACTCCACCATCTTGCATACATTTACATTTTAAAATACATTTAAATCTTTGAGATAAAGTAATATATTCTACTGTTTTACCCTCCCTGGCCTCACCTTTCCTACAGCCTCCCTCTATCTGTGTCCACACACACAGTTACCTAACTCTTCAGGGTTCTATTTTTTTTACAAATTTTCATTCAATTCCGTTTTTTTCTAATTCCCTGTGATTTCTTCTTTAACCCTTAATTATTTAGAGGTGTGTTGATTAACTTCCACACACATGAGAATTTTCTAGGTATCTTTCTCCCCCTTTTCCTTTTTTGTAAATTGTACTTTAGATGAATGTTTACAGAGCAGATTAGTTTTTCATTACACAGTTGAGGCACATATTGTTTTGTGACATTGGTTCCCAACCCCATGACATGTCAATACTCTCCCCTTCTCAACCTTGGGTTCCCTGTTACCAGCTTTCCTGTCCGCTCCTGCCTTCTTGTCCTTGGCCGCTGAGCCAGTGCCATTTAGTCTCATTTTGTTTTATGGGTCTGTCTAATCTTTGGCTGAAGGGTGAACTTCAGGATTGACTTCGGCACTGAGTTAAAAGGGCATCCAAGGGCCATACTCTGGGGGTTTCTCCAGTCTCTGTCAGATCAGTAAGTCTGGTCTTTTTTTGTGCTAACTTTTCAATGTTTTGTTAAAATGCTACCATATCCTTAAGCAATATCTAAACTTAAAATTTTGGTCATATAGCTTGTCAATTAGCTGTCTACTTCCATAAATTATTTCTAATAATTCCAATCTAGAATTGGAGACGTGTACTAAGATTTATTTACAGATTGATGCCTCATAGTAGTGCTTATAATAGCAGAACTATGGCGGAAAGAACAAAATTTCCAAAGGTACCCATTAGTTAAGTAAATTATTCTATATCCTTACAGTGGAATACTATGTAAGACATTTAAAAATGTCTCTATTTACTAATATAAAAGGACATTTATGACATGTTAATGAATTATAAAACAGGTTATGGAATAGGACATATAGAAAGATTTCATTTAAAAAAACTGTGAAACAGGAGGCTGCCTTCAACCACCAGATCATTTTGGAGTGCTACGCCCCTGTGTCTACCTGTGTCTTACTGCTTTGACCATGGAGATGTGACTTTGAAGACCTTTGCCAAATATTTTCTTCATCAGTCTCACGAGGAGGAGTATACATGCTAAGAAACTGACAAAGCTGCAGAACCAGCGGAGTGGCTAAATCTTCCTTCAGGCTTTCAAGAATTCGGATTGTGATTGGGAGAGCAGGCTGAATGCAATGAGAGTGCATTACACTTGGAAGAAAATGTGAATCAGTCACTACTAGAAGTGCACAAACTGGCCACTGACAAAAATTCATTACCTGAATGAGCAGGTGAAATCCATCAAAGAATTGGATGACCATATAACCAACTCATACAAGATGGGGCCCCTGGAATCTGACATGGCAGACTATCACTGATATTACACCTTGGGAGACAGTGATAAAGAGAACTAAGTCTTAGGCTGGCTTATCTATAGCTATTAAAAAAGATGACTTCCCATGGTCATATTGGGATTACTTTTAAGCTATAAGTAAGTTGCACCAAACATCCACTTACATTTTTTTCCATTTGTACCATTCTTTTCATTAAAGTAATTTGGAACAAAAAAAAAAAAAGTGAGACAATAGACATTAAATGTTCATATTGTTTATCTCTGAGTGTGGTGGTATTAATTTTTTTGTTTTTGTATCTGTTTTCCCATTTTTCTACAGTCATTGATATGAAGAGTAATATTGGCCAACATTCTCTTTTAATCCACATTTTTTCCTTTGAGGTATATTCTGTTCCATCATATTCATTTTACAAATCAAGGTATTAAAGCTCAGAGATGTAAATACTTGATGAAGGTCATATGTAAGATACATGATATAGTGCATAAATACCTTCTCTTTCATAAAGCTTCAGTTTTTTCAAGAAAGTTGATTTCCATCTGCTAGAGGTAATTTACTTGTCCTCTAAAATTCCGTAGGTAGCACTTTTTATATACCTCTGTATGGAACTTCAGCATGCTCTGCTTTTCAGCATACTCATCTGCAATAAAGAATAGATTGTCCTCTTCTTGAGACAAATTTTTTTTTCTGACCTATCTTGGTATCTTATATATTAAACCTTGCATGCAGAATTGCCTAATCAGTTAATACTTTTTTTCAGTTATGCTCTGGTGGTACAAAACTAGGGTTTCACTTGAAGGCACTAATAGTTATATTTAAGCCATAGCAAGGCCCCCCCCCCCCGCATTAGTTTCATAAAGTTTTATTCATTTCTTTATGTTTTGTGCCTATCAGTTATTTCTATGTATAGTATGAAGTCTTCTTCAGGATTAAGAAGAAAAATTTATGGAAGTTTGGGGGTAAATGAGAAATTTTTATGCTGCTAGGTCACCATCTAAGACAGTTTCAAGTATTTTCAGTGAATTAACCCAAAAGGAACTTAAGTATTAAACAAAACACAATTGCCACTAGTCTACCCTGACTTACAGCAACCTCCTTTGTGTCAGAGTAGAACTGTGCTCCATACGGTTTTCGATGGCTAATTTTATTTTCCCAAAAGTAGATCACCAGGCCTTTCTTCCGAGGTAGCCCTGGGTGAACTTGAACCTTCAACCTTCCTGTTTGCAGCCGAACATGTTAACCGTTTGCACCACCCAGGGACTCCATCCAGTTGCCATAGAGTTGATTACGACTCATGGCATCCCCGTGTGTGTCGGACTAGAACTGTGCCGATATGCATCAGGTGCTGTTAGAGTCTTAGCTTTTGTATAACTGTGTGTCAGATGTTTGTGGGTAAATTAGAATAAGTAGGTGTTTTAAAATGTTGACCCTTAGATACCACTTCTTTTCTTTTTGGTTATTTTCTCAGGTATTAAATTTAATCTGTTATAAACATGTTCTAGTAATCAGTTTGGGCTTCATGAAAATCAACTGATTTTTCTCTTTTTTTTTTTTTTCTGTTTAGATCAATATGAAAGATAATAAAAATGCCAAATATATTGAAAATCATATTTCATCAAATGACTTGAGGGCGTTTGTATTTGAAGCCCAAGAAGATATGGAGGTTTTCCTCAAAGAGGCAAGTACTAACTAACAATACTTTAACCCATTTGGCACTTACCTTTCAGTGCTTAAATTTTTAACTTCACTAGAGCAAGATGTGATATACAAATTACAGCAGTTAACTTATGTAAAATCACTCAATTTTGGTTATTCTTCCCTGTTTATACCATTATTAGGAAATGAATTTTTTTGTAGGAGGAAAAGATAATCCATAATTTCATTGGTCACAGGTTTTAAAATTATCATGTGGAATTAATATGAAGAGTAATTCTGTTGTATTCTTTTAAGGGAAAGAAACATCATGGTGGACATACTATTTGGAAATGTATTGAAATGAACTAAGTTTTTGTTTGGAAAGGGGAGCATTATAATGTTGTTGCTTATTAATATAAATAAAACCTCTTTAAAAAGAATGAGAATCCTGTATCTGGTCAGAAGGCACTGCTGACTGAGACTATAAGCTACTGAAATACAGAATGGCTTCGTAGTTAAGAAGACAAACTGCAGCCAGGCTGTTAGGATTTCAGTTCTGCTTTGCTACTGAATTGACTCTACAAAACCCAACAACAGCTAAGTTGGGCAACTTACCTGAATGCTTTGTGTTTCAGTTTCCTTGTTTATAAAATGAGAGTAATATTACCTATTTCATAATGTAGTTGTGAGGATTAATTCAGTTAAGAATTGTGGAAATATTTAGCAGAATGCTTGTTAGCCATTATTGTTGTTAATGTTGTAAGATTTCTTTGTTCTTTTGTATATGCGTTCTACTTCTTTAAAAGCCTATAAAGGTTAAGGTGTGGATTTTGTTTTCCTTAAACCTTAAGTAGTAAGTCAGGACCTTGAATCAGCAAGTTGCCTTCTTTTTCTCTGGTGCACAGTATTTAGAAAGAACCCTTATTTTCTTTGGCTTTTACCATATTACCCTACTTCTGGTTTGGAGGTTGATGGGTATGAGGATACAACAAATCTCCACTTTCCACTTCTGTGTTCAATTCTAACCCCAGCTGCTCATGCAGCACTTCATTCTCTGACCCCAAGCACCCAGAGCTAGTTCATATGTCACAAGTGAAAAAGACAATATCCTTCAGACTGCCACGTCGGCCTAAGACTTCAGATGCCAGCTGCAAGCTTGGGGGTCCCTGGGGCTCCCCTCACTTCTGACCTGCTGACTGCATGTTAGGGAGTTCCCTTTACTGCCTCAGTGCAGCAGCCATAAGCTCAGGGTTTGCCATCCACCCCCCTCTCCTACCTCTAACCTGTTGGCGCTCACTGTTTCTCCAGGTTTGATAATTTGCTAGAAAGATTCATATAACTCTTGCGAAGTGCTACACTTTACAATTACAGCTTTATTATAAAGGATACAAAGCAGAATCAGCATAAAAAGATGCATAGGGTGAGGTCTGGGAGGGATTCCACCACAGAGCTTCTGTATCCCAAAGAGGGTATGTTACCCTTCCTTTGCCAACCAAGAAGCTCACAGAGATTCACTGTCCAGAGCCTTTATTGGGGGCCTCATTACATGATGCAGACTCCAGCTCCTTCCCCCTGAGGTTGGTCGGTATCATGAGGTATTAGGCAATGGGTCTTTCTGGCGTTGCCTGCCCCCACCCCAGACTCACCTCATCATCTCACTGGCATAGTTTATGTGTTAGCTGTGGTCTGGAGTCCTTATTGAAGACACTTATATTCCAAGGTTTTTTTTTTGGACATCATTTCTCAGGAACTGGGACCTAAGACCAAACTCTTTGGGTAAAGTTAATGTAAACCCCGCAATGGAGAATGTCAGCATAATAGTTACTGGATAAAAGGGTTAGACATATAAAATTATAAAATGGACATCAAAAAGTTAAACATTTGTATATTTTAAAACTATTTAAGCCTAACCAGTGAGCTATTAATCTAGTGTTAGAGCTCACTGAAGAAATAGGTTGCTGGGGTTACATGTCTGTGAAACATGGCATACTGTGAAGGGTGTGCAATCAGGTTTAACTAGATGATTTGTTTTACAAATGACCAACTTTGCTTACACTTGAGTACCTCACTTTGCCTCAAAAGCCTATGCTGCCTCTATACTGAGGATATGAACCATATATTGATAATATGATATAGATTCCTGAAAGTTGGGCCTTTGTTCTGTTTTCTCTTGTGCTGTAACAATTAACTCTTCCATATCTGAGGAGATAGAGCCAGAACTTCCTTTTACATGTACAACTTTCTGTGTATTTTAAATTGTGAAATTTATTGTATATAACCTTCTACTGTAATTGTTTCTAAAGCATTCTAAGAGAAAATAATGTTATAAACCAAATTAAAACCAAAAAACCAAACCCAGTGCTGTCAAGTTGATTCTGACTCATAGCGACTCTATAGGACAGAGTAGAACTGCCCCATAGGGTTTCTGAGCAACAGCTGGTGGATTTGAACTGCTAATCTTGATTAGCAGCCATAGCTCTTAACCACTGTGCCACCAGGGCTCCATATGCATAACAATAAATACAGTAAAAAAACAATGTTAGTAAATTCTGGATCCATATTGTTACTTACTGAAAGCAGATAACATGATTTAAAAAGGAGCTAACAAGGAGTTATGCTGGCACCATACTACACCTTTCAACTTGGTATAGTTAGAAATATTGAAAAGGAAATTACTTTCTCACTGTGTGATTCGGTTTTGTTTAATTTGACCCTAAAACAATAAATTTTAAAAACTTAATGAACCATACATACCAGCTTCAAGATTTATTGACTCATGGCCAATATTGTTTCATTTACGCCTCTACTCCTGTATTATTTTTTAAATAATTTCTTGTTTTCATATAATTTTAAACTTACAGAAAAGTTGTAAGAAGACTGTGGAACTTCTGTATACACTTTATCCAGATTTACCAGTTATTTACATTTTTCCCTTTTGCTTTATTATTTTCATTTTCTCTCTCTCCAATATTTAAGAGTAAGTTAAAGAGTAATAAGTCACCTCTAGTTACTTCTGTGTTTATTTTCTAATAACAAGGATGTTTTCATACATAACCATAGTACACTTATAAACATTAAGAGATTTAAAATGGATACAATACTATTATTTAATCCACAATATATGTTAAGGTTTCTTCAGTGGTCTCAGTACTGTCCTTGTATTTTTGCCCCAGTACAAATTCCATTCTAGGATCACGTATTGCATTTAGCTACTGTATCTCTCTGATCGTCTTTAATCTGGCAGAGTTCTTCGGTCTTTCTTGGCCTTTCCTGATGTTGGCATTTTTTAAAAGGTCAGTTATTTGGAGGTTGTCCCTCAATTTGGGTTTGCCTTATGTTTCCTCATTATTAGTTTCAGGTGATGCATTTTGGGCAGGTTTATCACAGAACTGATTGTTGTATCATTCTTTGTGTATCGCATCTGGAGGTACATGATGTTGATCCCATTATTGGTGAGTTCACTTTGATCACTTGGTTAAGATGGAATCTGCTAGGTTTCTTCATTGTAAAGTATAGTCAGTTTTGCTATAATGCATCATATGCATTCCGAAAAGTCACTGCACTGTGCAAAATAATGTAATAAATACCCATAGGGTTTGTGGGAAAGAAGACGCTAGGACACAACATTCACATGACACATAAAAAAAAGATAAACCTAATAAAAATGATAGTATAGTTGTTAAGAAATCCACAAATATGATAAATGTGGCACTTTACCTTGAAAAAGACTGAAAGTTGGTTTGTGGAAGTGGGCTTTGGAAGGACTGCAGCTTTTGAGTTACTGTGTAGTGGTTAAAGCAGGGATATGTGCATTCCTGTGCAGCTCAGTTCAGTTGCGTGTAGTTTTCTGGATTCACCTAGAGAAAACCTAGTGTTTCTTGTGGATGCAAGCACATGTAAGCAAATGTGAAATTCACATTATGTTCAAATTTTCCCCAATATATTAATTGTTTGGAACAAATTGGTATTTTCAAAACAAGCATTATAGGAAAACTGTTTTTCCTTTTGTAATTATTTGTATGAAGATACTTTGAGATATCCTGTTTTTTTCATGAAACTACCTGCTAGGTTTAACAGCTAGTAATGATTCTAACTGTATCATTCCCTCTGTATTTATTAATTGACATTCTGCGGTGAGGAAGAGCTTTTCCTTGTCCCCCATTTATTTATTCGTTGAATTATTATATCAGTATGTTGTTGTTGTTGTTAGGTGCTGTTGAGTCGGTTCTGACTCATAGTGACCCTGTGTACAACAGAACGAAACACTGCCCAGTCCTGCACCATCCTCACAACTTGAGCCCGTTGTTGCAGCCACTGTGTCAGTCCATCTTGTTGAAGGTCTTCCTCGTTTTCATTGCCCCTCTGTTAAGCTTGATGTCCTTCTCCAGGGACTGATCCCCCTTGATAACATGTCCAAAGTGTGTGAGATGCAGTCTTGCCATATTTGCTTCTAAGGAACATTCTGGTTGTACTCATTCCCAGACAGATTTGTTCGTTCTTTTGGCAGTCCATGGTATATTCAGTGTATCTATAGACTCATAGAATTTTATTTTATTTTTTTTTAATGTATCTGCTTTTTAACTTTTTTAAAAATTTTATTGTTGTACTTTAAGTGAAAGTTTACAATTCAAGTTAGTCTCTTGTACAAAAATTTATACATACATTGTTATGTGACCCTAGTTGTTCTCCCTGTACTGTGACAGCACACTCCTCCTTTCTACCCATGATTGCCTGTGTCCATTCCACCATTTCCTGACCTCTCTGCCTTTTCATCTCACCTCCGTACAGGAGCTGCCCATTTATTCTCATGTATCTACTTGAGCACACTCTTCATGAATACCATTTTATGTCCATAGTCCAGTCTAATCTTTGTCTGAAGAGTTGGCCTCGGAAATGGTTTTAGTGCTGAGTTGACAGAGAGTCTGGGGGCCGTGCTTTCTGGGGTTCCTCTGGTCTCAGTCAGACCGTTAAGTCTGGTCTTTTTACTAGAATTTGAGTTCTGCACCTCACTTTTCTCCTGTTCCATCAGTGACTCTCTGTTGTGTTCCCTGTCAGGGCAGTCATTGGTGGTAGCCAGGCACCATCTAGTTCTGGTCTCAGGCTGATGCAGTTTCGGTTTATGTGGCCCTTTCTGTCTCTTGGGCTAATAGAATTTTATTCTACGGTTTATAATCCATTACTATCATTATTTGAATGTTCAGATTGTTCCAGATTTGGCCATTGGAACCCCTTCATGCCAACTCTTGTGTCCTTTTTGATATGTTGCCATCATATTTTTAGCACTTCTTTACTTTTTGGCACAGCAGGATGTTACAAGCTCATCTTGAATTTTCCCTGTCTCAACTTTACAGTCAGCCTTTTTTCCAGGAAAGTCTGTTTCCTTTTAGAAATCGAGATCTGGGTACTAGATATGTTCACTACTGCTGATGTGTCTCATTGCTTCTGAGCCCTCTCATATAATCCCTTATTTCTGTATTTATTTCTGTATTTATCCAGAGAAAGAGAGAGCACAGTGCACCATAAATTCACACTGATACTTCCAGTTACACTGTAACACTAAAGGGTACATTTTAGTCTGCCTTCTCTGTGTGCTTGTAATTCCCTCTGCAGCAGTAAAAAACATGGTCACCTTATCATCATTATACTTATTCATTTGTTCAAGCTTAGAATGTTCTGGAAGTATTTTTAGAATTTCTATTCCATGCCACTGTGAAATGCAGACATACCCATTAGAGTTTATTGTTTTATTTTAATAGGGTTTTTGTTGTTGTTGTTTAGATGTTCATGAACTAAAATACATAATTATTAACTGTCCAGTTTGATGGATTTTGACAAATGCATACACGTCAGTACATAAGATATTTCCGTTACCCTAGAAAATTCCCTCATGTTCCTTTCTGGTCAGTTCTCCCTGGTCCCCTAATCACTTTGCTGGTTTTTTTATTCCCCCCACCAAATCTTTTTGAAAATGGCTGTATCATTTACACTCACCAGCATTGTACCATTGCAGTTATTCCACATCCTTGCCAACATATACTATTCTTTAATTTTAACCATTCTAGTGGGTGTGTTATGGTATCTCATTGAGGTTTTAATTTACATTTCTACAGTGACTAATGATATTGAGCATTTTTATATGCATTTATTGTCCATTCATATATCTTCCTTTGTAAAACATCTGTGTAAGTCTTTTGCCTTTTTTTTTTTTTTTAATTTTATTGTGGTAAAATGTATATGACAAAACGTTTACCGTTTAGACCATTTTTACGTGCACAATTCAGTGACATTAATTACGTTCACCATGTTGTGCAGCCACCACCACTATCCATTTCCATATTTTTTCATTACCCTTAACAGAAGCTTAGTACCACTTAAGCAGTAACTCCCCATTTCCCCCTCCAGTCCATCCCTGGAAACCGCAATAAACTTTGATTTCTCTGCACTTGCCTATTCTAGATATTTCACATAAGTGGGATCATACAGTATTGGTTCTTTTATGTCTTACTTATTTCACTCAGCATAATGTTTTCAGAATTTATCCATATCATATCGTATATCAGAATTTCATTTCTCTTATGGCTGAATAATATTCCATTATATCTATACAATCATACACTGCATAATGCCCATTCAGGCAGCATCCAACCGTGTAGACGTCTGTGGTCCCATAAGGTTATAATAGAGTTCAGAAATCACAGTCAGTGACAGCTGTAAACTGTTTGCTGGCCAGGTGACGTTGGGCATGCCCGTTAACCTCCTGAGCCTTGTTTTCCATACCTGTAAATGGGGATCAGGAGGCTGTAGAGGGATTGAAAGCAGCAAGGCTTTTGAAAGTGCCTTGTAAACTGTGAAATAGTATGCACCACCTGGCCAGCTCCAAGGGCCCTGGCCCGCATCCCAAGTCCCCACCTCCCAGTGCCTCCGGCCTTGGGCAGGCCCTGAGCTGCCAAGCCCCCAGCCCAGAGGCCACGCCCTTCTGCCCCACCTGCACCTTGTAAACTGAAACGCTATATGGTGTTCGCACAATGCCCATATCAAATGATGTCCTGTTTCACAGAATGTATCGTGGACATTAAGTGACTCATGACTGTATATCACATTTTGTTTATGCATTCATCTGTTGAAGGACAGTTTTGTGGGTATAGTATTCTTGGTTGACAGTTTTGTGGGTATAGTATTCTTGGTTGACAGTTTTTTTGCTTGTTTCTTTTTTTCTTTTAACACTTTAAAGACGTCCTTGCATCTCCTTCTGGCCCCAAGGTTTCTGAGGAGAAATCGACACTTAATCTTACTGGGATCTTTATATGTGACTGTTTTCTTCTCTCTCAGTGCTTTCAGGATTCTCTCTTTATCTTTGGTTTTCTAGAGTTTGATTATAGAGTATCTCGATGTGGATCTCTTTGGGTTTATCCTGCTTGGAGTTCATTGAGCTCTTTGGATTTGTGAATTCATGTTCTTTGTCAAATCTGTCTCCCATGCAGTGGACAGCAACTGAAATCTCCATTCAGTTTCTTTGTGCCTTTCAGAATTAAGATTCAACAAGTGAAGGCAGAAATAATTCAAGGGTCAGTCATGGATTTGGGAAGAGTTTATATGCAGATTTGGAGGCTCCTCACTTTGCAGTTCCTTCCTTCCGTGAATTTTTCTTATCACTTTCCAGACATTGTAGTTGCCCCAAAGTCTGTCCTATGATTGCTTTAGTCAGGAAGATAGCAACTTTCTGCCTGAATTCATCCCTACCCCCATGCTGCAGACTGGGGAGTTCCCTCAAGTTACAAGCTGCATAAATATGTCACACCCACTGCTCTTTTCCTTTTTCCAGTGTCAACTTCCCTGTAGCTTCTGTCCATTTGTGATGCCTTCAGATAATTGCTTTTTAAATTTTGCCCAGAGTTTATAAACATTTGCTGAAAAGGTAGGCCAAGAGAAGATAATCTACTGCTAGAAGAAGCAGAACTATCCTCCTTCTGTATTATTTTGAAGCAAATTGTAGTCATACTATTTTGTCTGAGGATATTTCAGTATGTATCTCTAAAAGAAGTGGACTCTCTAAAAACCATGTAACTATAATGTCATTGTCATTATTATATCTAAAAAAAATTTCCTAAGTGTCATTAAATATCCAATCAGTGTTCAAATTTGTAATCATCTGTGAATGCCAATGGAAATGAGGTAATTTCAATTGATAGTTTATGGTAATTAAAATAATGTTTTTTCCCTATATTCAGGTTCGTGACAATAGAAGATTAAGAGTAAATGCTGTTATTGCTCCCAGTAGTTCATATGCAGACAAAGCACCTTCAAGGTCTCTGAGTGAACTAAAGTAAGTCTTGAAAATATTATTAGAAATAACCCATTGCTTTGACTATTGAATAATTGTTTACCTCTTACATATATTTTAATTATCTCTGTGTCACATATATATGTTTGTTATAGGCTCTATTATTTTATAGGATTTCTACTTAAGTCTAAAATAAGAAAAACTCTAGGCACAGAAACAGATCTTGAGATATGTAATATGTGATGAAGATGATATTTATCGTCACTAGAGCAATACAGAACTATTTAACAAAAGATGCTAAAACAGTGGTTAGCTCTTAGGAAAATAAAATAGATAAATCATTATTTCATAGTGCAAAAGTAATTTCCAGAAGGACTAAATGTCAGTTTGCAGTTACAAAATAGGTATAAGTAAATATCTTAACTCTGGTTGTAAGCAGACATTCTAAAAATAAAAGCAGTGGAAGAAACAGCAAAACAGATTAGTAGTTTGTACTCATAAAAAGCATAAAAATTTTTCTACCAAGGAAGTAATCAATATTAAATGATTTTAAAATGTTAAAAAAAAAAAAAAAAAAAAGAAGACTTCCTATACTAACATTAAACAGTATACATTTTATTTATTGTTTATTGGCCACTTGTCAGCTATTAAATTTTTTCATAGTATTTTAAGAAGAAGAATCTAATGGGTACTTTTTTTCTCAGACAGTACGGATTTTTCTCTTATTTGCGAGAGTTATTTGATGCACCTGATCCTGTAATGAGTTATCTTTGCTTCCAGTATCATATTCATGAAGTTCCTGTAGGAACTGAAAGGACCAGAGAAAGAATTGAACGGGTAAGCCATTAGTGAATCTTTACCAAAAATGTAATTTTGTTAAAACGTCTTAGCTTAAAATCAAGCAAAAATGTCTGAAATTTAAATAAGTGTGTCATTTTGTTTTTACCCATGCACAAATTATCTTTGAATTTTACCTTTTTAATATGACAGAAAACAGTGACTGTTGACTAATACTGTATGACAAGGTTGATGTAAAGTTAACTAGAGTAAATAAATATTTAATACCTTTAGACTAATTGAATAAAGTCAGATCCTCAAAGGAGACACATTCTTACCTGATTCTGCCTTACTTGATAAACTTATATTCATATATTATACTAATGGTTTAATCATTTTAAATTCTTGTATTCTAGATTATCTAATTTTTTCTTAGAATGGGTAGACTGGGGTATAGAACTGTTATGGTAAGCCCTCCCCTTCTTAAAGGTTCCACTTAAGATTATCTCGTATACCTTATCCAGTCTTTCCCCTTTATTCCACATTATTCAGTGTTTCCAGATGCCAGTTTACACCCCATTAAATTAAGTGTGCTTAAGTATGTTTTATCTCTTTACTTAGACTATAAATCTCTGGAAGGAAATGAGGCAGAATAGTATTGGTTATGAAATTTTAGTGATTGGGAAAATCTGTATCACAGCCTGCTGTTCTTTATAAATATACAGAAATTGATGCAATAATGTTATGGTGCTTAGAATGTTGTTTAGGTTATAAAACCATAAACTTATTGAGAGAAAAAAAATCTAAAGAAAAACAGTCTTTGAAATATTTTATTTGAAATTCTGTTAAAAAAAATAACAGTTTTTCCGTTAAGTATTCTCCCAGATATACAGGAGCTAAATATAAGATCAGGTATATATAAGATCATGAACATTATAACAAAGGGGAAGAGAACATAAATGACTTACCCAGTATAACACAGTTGACTCTATAGGGCATGTAGCTCCTGGTATCTCTTATTTAGATGTTAACAAAATTCCAAAAAAATATACCCACTTGTGAGAGATTGTGTAATGAAGTGGAGGTACAACAGACTTTTCTAGTTGCAGGTTTTTTTTTCCCTAATTCCCTCTTTCTTAATGTTTTCCAGAGTGATAACCTCAGATGTATCAGCTACCATGATAGAATTGTTGTTGGATAAGTTTTAAAAAAAAACAACCAAGTAGATCTAATATTTTTAATCTTCCAAAATTTACTTGATCTGTTTTTTGTTTTTTTTTTTTAAGTATTTCATCCTTTAAAACATGTATCATAATTATTATTGGATGTGCACTAATACTACTGTTCTACATTGTAGGTAATACAAGAAACTCAATTAAAACAAATTTATACAGCAGAAGAAAAGTATGTGGTGAAAACCTCTTTTTATTCAAATAAAGTTATTTCTAGTAACACATCCTTAAAAGTAGCCCAGTTTCTCACAGTCACTGTAGATCTAGAGCGAAGAAGACACTTAGAAGAACAGCTAAAGGTTGGTTATTTTAATTTGAGTGTTAGAATATAATATTAACTGGATTTAAAATATTTTAACTGGAACTTGTTTTAAAAATATATTAACAATTTGAATCTTCTCATAGGAAATTAATAGAAAGTTGGACGCAGTGGGCTCAGGATTGATTGCCTTATGTGAGACAAACCAACATCTAGAACACAAAGACAATGAACTTAGACAAAAGAAGAAGGACCTTCTTGAAAAAAAAACCAAGAAAAGACAGTTGGAACAAAAAATTAGTTCCAAACTAGGAAGGTATCTTTCAGCCTATTGCGGGGAAGAGCACAAAGAGTTACCTGGGGATGATGAATATTACTGAAATAACAACAGAGTTCCCAGAACCGTGTTTTATAATAATTACTCTCCAAAGCTTTATTCCTACTATTTAAAACAGAATTTTAGTCCCCGTGGCAAAGGGAGGTGAATCTTAAGTATTGTGAGTTTTTCTGTTCACTGGATCAGTTATTAAGGCCCTTAGATTCCTTTACATGGTTAAAAATTATTGAAGACCCTGAAGTTTTGTTTATATGGGTTATGTCTATTGATATTTACCCCATTAGAAATTAAAAGTGAAAAATGTTAAAAGTATTTATTTTAAAATAATAATAAACCCAGTATATATTAACAAATTTTTTATGAAAAATAATGTTTCCAAAACAAAAATAAATTTCCTAAGAAGAGTGGCATTGTTTTTCATTTATGCAAATTTATTTAATGTCGAGTTTAAATGAAGACAGCTGGATTCGCTTCTCTGTTTTTGCAGTTAGTCTGTTGTGAGATGTTGTTTTGGTTGAAGTATTTGAAGAAAATCCGACCTCACACAGATGCACAGTTAGAAAAGGGAGGAGTATTTTAATAGCCTATTCAGATAATTGTGGATGTTCTTCTTTAATACTACATCGCAACTAGCCAAGGTGTAATTTCTTAAAGGTTAATTACAATGTGGAATCTAAAACCATATAAGGAACCTGTGTACTCTGTTACATTCAAATCCATTACACTTTAAATGGGTCTTTTACCCCATGAATGATTTGGTTACATCATGCGCTGATCATTTGGAAAATACTGATTCACCAAGCCACAGAGATCTTTTTATTGTTGATACATTAAAGCACACACACACGCAGACATTGATCACCAATCTCATTAAGACTAGCCTTTAAGAATTGGTTCTTATAGACAGTCATAGACTAGTTCCTTCTCTGAGCCTTGGGTTTCCTTTATCTTTTGCTCCAGACAAGTAGAGACCAGTAGTTGTGTTTAAATGGCTGCTAATATTTAAGACCCCACATGCAGTCACCAGACTCGGATGTAGAACATAAACTTTATGAACTGTATTGTGCAGATTGACTGAGTTGTCCCATGAGACTATGACCCTAAGTCTTCAAACCAAGCAAACTAATCCCCTGAGGTGCTTGTTTATGTCTAAGAAGTGTCAGTTTCTTTGGCCCTTATTTGTTTTATTGCATATGTATATAAATACACATACATACACACACACACACACACGCACGCACACACATACACACACATATATGTATAAACACGCAGGTGTATTTTTTTT
This sequence comes from Dugong dugon, assembly GCA_030035585.1. Taxonomy (NCBI): domain Eukaryota; kingdom Metazoa; phylum Chordata; class Mammalia; order Sirenia; family Dugongidae; genus Dugong; species Dugong dugon. The sequence continues at coordinate 79,185,543 of CM057471.1, forward strand.
TGTTGTTGTAAAATAATATATAACATAGCATTTACTTTAACATCGTGTGTGTGTGTGTGTGTGTGTGTGTGTGCGCATGCACACGTGTGCGCAACCTCGTGGCATCAGTTATCTTGGCTAAGCTGTGTACACTTCTCCCATATTCAGTACTGTCTCTTCCATCATCGTAAGTAAAAAGTGACTACTATCTATAGAATGAATCCCACTTCCTCACCCCCACCCCTGGTAAACCAGTGAACATTGGTCTCTGTACATATAGCTGTTCTTGTCATTTTATAAAATGAGATCATACAATATTTGTCCTTTTGTGATTGACTTACTTTGTTCAGCATAATGTCTCAGGTTCACCCATGTTCCAAGATGTTTCAGGAACTCATCATTCTACACCATTAGCACTAGCATTACCTAGACTGTACTGAGCACATAGTATATCTCAACAAATACTTTTTGATATTGACTGATTGCATAAAATGATTGCTTAAAGTCAGAGCTAGCATTTGTACATCTGAGTAGCATTGCTAAATAGCCCATAAAGCTGCAGGTGGCCTAAGGATTTTGTCTCAATCCTTTTGTTTAACTCTGATTTCTACATCATTTTGTGTTTCATATAGTTTAAAACTGATGGAACAGGATACTTGCAACCTTGAAGAGGAAGAGCGAAAAGCAAGTACCAAAATCAAAGAAATAAATGTCCAAAAAGCAGAACTTGTTACTGAATTAACAAACCTAATAAAGGTAAAGCATTTAAAATTTTTTATTTATGTATTTAATAGAAGGTAAATTAGACAAGACAGTAAAATCTTCAGAGGGCTTTGTTGAGGCGGGTGGTCTCGAATAAGGTTTTTGACATTTATATAAGCAAGAGATTTTTATCAGCAATTTCAGCTTGCTTCATTGTTCGACATTTTCTGTTATAGGTTAATAAATAGGTTGAAAGCACTCATTAAGACTGAATTATTTTATTCCAGATGACTCTGCATACACAGGAAAACACCTTAAAAAATTCTCTTATAAGAAATAGTTATAAAAAGAACTATTTAAGAGAGATGTCACTCACATTAGAAAAATGTTATTTTTTCATGGTTCATAGTTTTGTCAAACTATTTTATTTTTCTTAGTTCTAAAACATAGGTAGCATAAAAACTAAACTCTTGGGGGGTTTGTTCCTAGATTTGTACTTCTCTGAATATACAAAAAGTGGATTTAATTCTTCAAAATACTACAGTTAACTCCGAGAAGAACAAATTAGAATCCGATTATATGGCTGCATCTTCACGACTGCGTCTCACAGAGGTAAGATTTTTGCCTTTATTTTTTATTTTGGGATTCTAGCCTCAGACCAGTTTGAAAACATATATTATATAGCATCACTTGTAATATGCAATTTGTTGTTGTATGCTATTTAATGTACAAATTTAATGCATCCTGCTGATGAGGAAACAATACTTGAACCACTTTGTACTGTGGATTTCATGCTACTTAACTGGGGGATGAGGATGGTAATAATCAAAAAAGAGAAATCAGAGTATCTGATATAGTTACTGAAAACCAGAGTCCATTGTCTGCTTTCTTAACCCATATAAATTATAGTCACTATTATCAAGTAGCAACTAAACCAGAAAACCAAGCCAAACCCACTGCCGTTGAGTTGATTCGGACTCATAGCATTCGTACAAGGCAAAGTAGACAATTAGCCCCGTAGGGTTTCCAAGGAGCGGCTGGTGGATTCGAACTGCCAACCTTTTGGTTAGCAGCCTTAACGCTTAACCACTGTGCCACCAAAGCTCCAAGTAGCAACTAGTAGCTTTAATTACAGTTTGTACATCCCATAAAGTAAACTGCAGATAAGTTCTAATGAACATTTTTAAGATTAGCCTTAGTGTATAACTTTGGTGATTTGATCTTCTGTAAATATTTTATCTGTCAAATGATGATAAACACTGAAATCTGTGCGGGGGGATGTGATATACTAAATTAAAACTTAAAGAAGAGATGGCAGCAAGATGGTAGTGACAGTGGCATAGTTTTTTTAATCTCCCAAAATCCTTTCCAATAGCTAGAAGAGGAAGTAGGATAACATAACTTCCACCACGACCACCACAACAACAAAATCCTGGACAATGTATACAACAAAACTAAGTTTCAGTTAATGGTGATGGTTGAACAAAATGATAAACATATATAATGTCACTGAACTGTACATGTGAAGATTGTTGAAATTGCAAATGTTTTGTTACCTATATATTTACCACAATTAAAAAAAGAGAGAGACTTAAGAAAAATGAACAAAATAAAAACAAACAAAAAACTAAGTTTCAGGGTATCCCTGTGAACTCCGAAATACAAGTGGTTAGAGTCCAATCAAAGCAGCAGCAGCGTCAAAACCAGCATAATATCAGTAACTGTGTGGTAAGAAGCAGAGGGAAGACTTACAGAACCAAGAAATCAGACCACCAGCAGGTACTCCCTTCTAAAGGGAGGAGACCCCATTAATTGTAGAAAGCTCAGGAGACCAATTTGAGAGCAGCTGAAACTGGGAGGGGGCTTTGTAGACTCCAGAAAGGCTGAATAGTTAGTGCTGGGGTAGTCTGGGCCCTATGAATTCTTAAACCAGCCAAAACTCCCTTGCAGTAAAAAGTCACGTACTGAGGAGAACTGGAGCTACGTGATGGAAGAGACAGTAAAATACGTGCTACATAGTTATAAGTCTGTTGCTAAACCACAACTCTTTGAAAATGGCTAACGGAAATAGTATAAGTAAAATAGCATATACTTGCTAATTGTCCTGTAGCTATAATCAGGAAATAGAAGGATAGTGCATCAAATTAGATACTTTGGGAAAGGAAGATGAGGAGATGTTACTGGTCAATTTCAGTATTGTTTATAGTGGGGAGGCAATAGACAGTAACCAAAAAAAGATATTAAAAATACAAAGATGTTAAATAAGGTATATTCACAAAGGTAACCATTAGAATAAAGATAGAAACTTCTAATTACCAAGAGATATACAAAGAAAAGGGAAGGCACAATAAAATAGATCACATAGCTCAAGATTGCATGTTCTATATACATGTGTGTATAGGACATAAAAATAAATATGACACAAAGCAATGCCACAACTAAAGCCAAACACCAGTCATCATCTTATTATTAAATATAAATAGATACAACATCTATAAAAAGAAAAAGATTTCCAGAATAAGTTCCACCATGCAAGAGGTTCATCTAAAAGAAAGAGATTCAGAAAAGTTAAAAATAAAAGGATGGGCACAAGGGATCTTTTTTGGGGTGATGGAAATTTTCTAAAATTGGATTGTGGTGATGTTTACACAGTCTGTAAATTTGTGAACAGTCATTGAATTGTAGACTTAAAATGAGTGAATTTTATGGTACGTACATTATAACTCAGTAAAGCTGCTAGAAATGTATGGACAAAGGCATACCAGGCAAATAGAAATAAAAAAGAAAGCTTCAATATCTCAATATCCTGCTATGGAGTGATATACAATATATTTGACAAGTAAAATAAGTGAAGGAGAGAAAAGTTTGTATGTTACCATTTTCCAAGAAAGAGTTGAGGTAAGTGATGGCTAAGTCTATATGTTTCCTTATATACCTTCTTTTCACTTATTGACCGTCTCGTTATCTGATGTTTTATATTTTACAACAGTAGCAAAAAATCTACCGTCTGGCTATTTTGTGCATTAACAACATATGTCTGGCGGTAATGAACACTGAGGTGTGAGATGAGAGTATCACTGGCTGTGATGGTTAAGGGTTATGTCTCAACTTGCCTGGGCTGTGATACTCAGTGGTTTGGGCAGTTATGTAATGATGTAGTTGTCCTCCATTTTGTGATCTGAAGTGGTCATCTCCATTTTCGCATAGTGCCGATTTCACATTACGACCTGGTCTTTGAACCAGACCATGTTGATAAGTGAGGAGAGAATGTATTTTTAGAAATTGTAATGATAAGCTAAAACCTTTTTTTTTTTTTAATTGTCCACGAGGGAGGGCGAGGACAGGGTTAGAAGCTATATTCATCTAAACATTTAAGGTTTTTTTTCTTTTTTGAACCATATAACTGTTTTGCCAACACAACAAAACTAAATTTTTTTTAAAAGACTAACTTAAATGACAATAGCAAAATGAAACACATGAATCTGTATTTTGAGTTAGCAGCATAACCTCATCAAGAAAAATCATTCCAAGTATCTGTAAAACAAGGTAATTTGATTCTAAGGACAAAACAAATTGCAAAGAAAATATTGTAATGTTTTCAGTAATCATATTGGTAATAATGTTTGTAGTGTTACTCTGAAACTATTATATAATAGGATGAAGCAAATAATTATGTTAATGTCATTAGAACTAGGATTTTCAGCATGAGAAAGTAAATCCAAGTATAAAACAAGTAATAAAAACCTTGAAATCTTAAATTTGAATTGGAAATATCAGAAGAACTCATAATGTTTTTTTTTTTTCTAAAAGAAAAAATATATGCATTTCCCAGCTCTGTGTACAGAAAAGACTTGGATATGATCTCTAAATGTTATTTTCCACTAAAATGTCTTATTGGAGAAATAGCTGGTTCCAGGTCTGAGGAAAGAAATGTACAGTGAAACCTGTGAGAGCCAGAACTCAGTGGTACTGCCTTTTTTTTCCAGGTCTCTCAAGTTTTCTGCCTTTGACAGGGTGCAGTCTTAACCACTTTTCTATTGCTCTCTCATAGTGGAAAATATTTGAGTTTTCCTTCTCTGACAGGTTTCTGCCTTACACAAGTTCTGGCTTTCGCAGGTTTTACTGTATAAGATTAGCCTGGATCATCTTGTTACATCAGAAAGCGAAGACGTTATCAAAGACTACTTGATTATTAACAGGACTTGAGCCTCTTGGAGAACCTCCTACTGGCCAAAGATGAGCCAATAGTGGATTGAAACACATCAAAAAGGTCTAAATCCATGAATTCATAATAATTACTAAAAAAAGTGTGTGTGTGAGTGTGTGTATATGTGTGTGAGTCACTTGTGAAGGATGTCAGGGAACCAGCTCAGTATTTTGAAAAATGGTATTTATCCTGCCTTTCCTATGTGAACTGTTACTTAAGGTAAACAACAAAGTGATGAGGGGAAGTTTCCAGCTAATGAAGGAGTGGTAGCATTTAGAATATCACTATTTTGTAACTGCTAATCAATCAGTAGATTGCATTAGTTGCTAAAATCACAAAAAGACAGCCAGATATTTATGTGTATCCTAATAGATGGGCACTCAACTACCTGTGAAATATTTTTACCAAAAAATCAAATTTCAATCCGATTAAGCCTCCTATTACAGGGTTTCTCAACCTTGGCACTGTTGACATTTTGGATTGGATAATTCTTTTTTATGAGAAGCTATCCTGTCCTGTGCATTGTAGAATGTTTAGCAGCATCCCTGCATCCCCAAAGACATTACAAGAAGGGAAGACTGCAGAACCAATACTTCTCATGATTGTAATAAAACATCTTCAGAAATGTTAATGAATCAAATCCATCCTGACCAAGTGAGTTTTGTTTTTACTGACCCTCTGCTTTAACAAACAGGATGTCCTTTTCTAGTGATTGCTCTTTCCTGATGAGGTATCCAAAGTAAGCAAGTTGAAGTCTACCATCCTCATTTGTTAAGGACCATTCTGGTTGTATTTCTTCTAAGACTGATTTGTTCATTCTTTGGCAGTCCACAGTATGTTCAGTCTTCTTCGCCAACACCACAATTTGAAGGGATCGTTTCTTCTGTTTACCTTTTTCATTGCCCAGCTTTCACCTGCATATGAGGCAGTTGAAAAGATCATGGCTTGGGTCAGGCGCACTTTCGTCATCAAAGTGACATCTTTGCTTTTTAATACTTTGGAGAGATCTTTTGCAATAGATTTACCTGATGAAATACGTTGTTTGATTTCTTGCCTCCTGCTTCCACGGGCGTTGATTATTGATCCAAGTAGAATGAAATCCTTGACAGCTTCATTCTTCACCAGTTATCATGATGTTTATCGGCCCATTTGTGAGGTTTTTTGTTTTCTTAAGCACATGAAAAAATGCTCAGTTTTATTAATGTTGTTGTTAGGTGGCATTAAGTCGATTATCAGCTGATAAGTGATCCCATGTGACAGAGTAGAACTGCTCCATCGAGTTTTCTAGGCTGTAATCTTTTTTTTTTCCCTCAGATATATAATCTTTATTAACAATTTGATATAAAATATTCTAATTTTTTTCCTTTTTGTATCCGCTGTGTTATCACTATGTTAGGAAAACCTAATACAAATAGACACTAATTTAGAAACTTTTTCCTTATAATGAAACATAAAGTTATTTTGTGTGTCAGTAGATATAAATCTTTTTCACCCTTTTTTTAACACTTTTATTGTACTTTAGGTGAAGGTGTACAGAGCAAACTCATTTCTCATTAAACAATATACATATTGTTTTATGACATTGGTTGCCAACCCCACAACATGTCAATGCTCTCGACTTCTTTTCCCCATTACCAGCTTTCCTGTCCCCTCCTGGCTTCTCGTCCTTGCCCCTGGGCTGGTGTGCCCATTCAGTCTCATTTTGTTTAATGGATCTACCTAATCTTTGGCTGAAGGGTGAACCTCTGGAGTGACTTCATTACTGAGCTAAAAGGATGTCCTGGGGCCATACTTTGAGTGTTTCTCCAGTCTCTGTCAGACCAGTAAGTCTGGTCTTTTTTTTTTTTTTTTTTTTTTTTGGTGAGTTAGAATTTTGTTCTACATTTTTATCCAGCTCTGTCCAGGACCCTCTATTGTGATCTCTGTCAGAGCAGTTGGCAGTGGTAGCCAGACTGTCTAGTTGTACTGGACTCAGTCTGGTGGAGGCTGTGGCAGTTGTGGTCCCTTAGTTCTTTGACCTAATCTTTCTCTTGTGTCATTGGTTTTAGTCATTCTTCCTTGCTCCAGCTGGGGTAAGACCAGTGGACTATCTTAGACGGCCACTCACAAGTTTTTTAGACCCCAGATGCTACACCAAGGTAGAATGTAGAACATTTTCTTTATAAACTACGTTATACCAATTGAGTTAGATGCTCCTCAAGACTGTGGTCCCTACAGCTAGGCTGTAATCTTTACAGGAACAGATCACCAGATGTTTCTCCTGCGGAGCCTCTGGGTGGGTTGAACCACCAGCAGTTCAGTTAGCAGCTGAGTACTTAATGGTTAACACTATGAGGGCTCCTTATTAGTCAATAGAGAAGTGCAAACTAAAGCCATAATGACCCACAGACCCACTGGAATGGCTAAAATTTAAAAAGACTGATCATACCAAGTACTGGTGAGGATGTGGAGCAACTAGAATGCTCATATACTACTGGTGGGAATTTAAAGTGTTCAACCACTTGGGAAAAAATTTAACAGCTTCTTAAGTGCTAAACATACACCTGCCATATGATCCATCTGTTCCTCTCCTAGTATTTACCCAAGAGAAATGAAAGCATATGTCGGTATGTGTAGCAGCTTTCATTATAATAGCTAAAAGCTGGCAACCACCTAAGTGCCTACCAGTAGTTGAATGGATAAACAACTTGTGGTATATTCACACAATGGAATACTACTTAGCCATATAAAAATGAATTAAATACTGATACATGCAACAATGTAATGAATCTCAAAAGTAATTATCCTGAGTGGAAAATGTTACACAAAACAGAAAAAGAGTGCACATTATATGATTCCGTTCATATAAAATTCCATAAAATGCGGAATGCTCAGTTACAGAAGGCAAATCATTGGTTTCCTGGGGAAGGTACAGTTGGATGGATTCCAGGGTACAAAGGGACGCAAAGAAGCTTTGGAGGGTAAGAGTTAGGTTCATTATCTTGATTGTTGCAAGGGTTTCACCAGTGCATGTATTCGTCAAAACTTACAAAATTGTACACTTTAAATATTTGCAATGTCTTTTTTTATATTTTTTAATTATGAAATTATAAACATGTAAGAATATGAAGAGTCACATAACAAACATCCATGTGTCTATTACCTCTGTTTTACAAATGTTGACATTTTGCCATATTTGTTGCAGATTTTTAACTTTTCAGATATATTAAGTCGCCTTTCTCTCCACCCATTCTTCAGCTTCCCTAGAAGTTACCACTTTGGCAGTGATATGTATCAGAATAGAGTATTCTAAAGCCAGCTTCCTCAAACCTTCTGGCTTCCTCAGAAAGCTTATGGCTAGAAATATAAGACAAGAATTTTGCTAGCAGATAAGGGAGCTTGGAGCATGTAAGCACAAACACATGTAGCCAAAGCAAGCCGAAGATCAGGTTTGTGATGGTAGAATTGGTTAGTTTGCTTTGAGCAAAAGCTGGAGGCTTGGAAGACAGGAAAGTTCCCTCCCCCTCCCCTTCCTGCCTCCAAAAAAAAAAGAGATGGGGGGAGGAAGGCAGCAAGAGTAGCAGTGATCATTCTGAATATGTCGAAGGGATCCAGCAAAAAGAAACCAAACATAGGACCTAACCAGAGGTTGAGGGTGGGCTGATGGATGTGGAACTAGCTACTAAAGGAGAGCCTCATCAGTGCTTATTTCATGAGGATGTGATTCTATTAGTAAATAATTGTAGAGCGCGTGTTAAACTTACCTCATTGATCACGCCTATGAACCTAGTTGTTCAGCATACGAAGTAGTATCACAGAAGTGGTTTCATGAGGAAGTTGACCCATCGTGCAGATACTATATGGAGTTTTAAGTCCAGTCAAACAGTATAATATTTGATCCTCTTTTATTTTTAAATCAAGCATTTAGGAGAACTTAAGAAAATGATGGGTTTGTCGTATGTACAGAAGTATATCATCTAATCATGATGGCTTTGGAGTAAACTCTCTCCCAAAACTTTAACCACTCTTGATATAGTGAGAGGTACTCTTCCACAGCCTTAGTTTAAAGAGCTGCATTAAGATCAGGTGCAAACTGATAAGGTACTCTACATTATAAGTACTGGAAGTATTAATATTTTGAGTACAGCCAATTGCTATGTTTCTGGAGGGTAGGAAAGTTTCTTGGGAGGAGGTTTTGTTTTCAATCTTTGAATCGCTAATTAATTTTTTACAAAGTTAGCCACATTATACTGACCAGAGAAATAATCTCTGATTAGCTGTTTGTTCTCAGATTTTGTTACCTGGAAACAATACCCACTCAGTTTTCAGCCTCTTACCAAACTCACCTATGTCTAAACTAAAGTGTTATAGCACATTTGAAGTTACAGTTCCTGTAATTGAATGTTTGTCTTCGTTATCCAGAAAGCATAAATAGCCAGAGTAACTCATTGTGCATTATTTTGATTATATTTTAATAATGCTTATTTCCCAACTCATTTTCTTAGTTTTAAAATTAATTGGAGAAACTTTACTTAGCACATTTTGGTTCTCCTTTTGTCCTTGTTCCTTCTTTTCCCTGACCTATGCCCCAGTTCAGACATTACCACATCCTTAATGTCTATAATTCACCTCCTTCTGCTTCCACAACTACTACCGAAGTCTAGGTCCTTAAGACCTCATCGTTGTGGCCTCACTTTTTGTCAGTGTTGTACTCATTCAACTACCAAAAAAAAATTATTTTTGTTTATCATTTTAATCATATTGTGCTCCTTAGAAATCTCCGGTGTTCTCTATTATTTATTATACATGATCCAGTGCTCTGTAGTAGTCTTCTCACGTCTACTCCCAACCCCCAGTCTTTCTTAACTGTGATTGGCCATTCCGGTGTGGTCTTCTTACCGTTGCTTATTACCTTTGTTTTTTTCCATATTGTTTTCCTCACCTTTGCCAGTCTGAGTCCACTGCTACTTTCAAAACTAGAGCACCTCCCCTCTCACACACACACAACTTTTCCCATGCTAATCTTGATACTACTCCGACTCTATTTTATATTTCCTCAGCAATATTTTGTAACATTCTGTTTTCCTTATGTATATGTTAATATGGAAGATCTTAAATGCTTTTTATTTATAATTGTTTTACCAGTCCTATTGTAAGATCTTTGAAGGGAATGAGCCTATCTTTTATTTTTGCTTTGTTTGTTTGATAAATGTTTGTTGCTGACTGACCATACTTTCCAGCCACACAGTTTAAATATCAACAATGATGAGTGAAAAAAGAATATATAGGAGAGTAAGTGTGTGGTAGTTCGCTTTCTCTTTTACTAGCTCTTTTTTCTTCTCTGTTTGTTGTCATTTACCTACACATGCTGTTAACTGTTCTTGCTGTCCTACTTCACCTGAACTGGGGAGAAATCATTTCATTTATTTTGTCCCTTTGGACACATGCATATTATTATAAGGAACCATTGCTACTTCTTCTAGTTTTGCTCTTTACCCTGATCATGAAAACAAGTTCATAAAAGGCTGACGTGAGATTAAAGTTTGTATATGAAAAACCATTGCCCTTGAGTCGATTCTGACTCAGCCACTGGACAGAATAGAACTGCCCCATAGGGTTTCTAAGAAGCAGCTGGTGAATTCGAACTGCTGACCTTTTGGTTAGCCGCTGAACACTTAACCACTGCACCACCAGTGATCCTGTATTCATGAGGGAATGTTTTAAAAAAAAAAAAAAAAAAAACAAAACCATTGCCATTGACTCGATTCTGACTCATAGCGACCCTATAGGACAGAATAGAACTGCTTTAGAGGGCTTCCAAGGCTGTAAATCTTTAGGGAAGCAGACTGCCCCATCTTTCTCCCTGGAGCAGCTGGTGGGTTCAAACAGCTAACCTTCCAGTTAGCAGCCAAGCTCTTTAAACACTGCGCCACCAGGGCTCCTTATGAGGGAATGTAGGGGTAGCTAACCACCATGGAGTTTGATATTTTCTCAAATTTTTGGAAGGCAAATAGGGCAACAGGGTTTCCAGACCTGCAAAACATCCCCAGAGAAAGACAAATGGTTTGTGAGCCACAGTTAAGTAATTATGTTACTAACTTCAGGAACATTTTTAGGACAATTTACTAAGCTGACAGAGGTGAACAGATATACTTGATTTTTGATCTTCAGCAGGTGCCCAACCATTCCAAGCTGATCCTTAACTGCAGCTATAAGTGTTAACGATACTTACCTAACTTGCAGTAATATTGAATTTAATAATACGTATCAAGATACTTGTGCTGCCTACCATGAAGCTAATGTTTCCTTTAAAAATCTAAATTTATATCAGGATTAATAGTAGTTGTAAGACACTAAATAGACAATAGGTAAGTGGTAACTTTGGTGAAGGGTAAGACAGTACACAATACTGGGGAAGCCAGCACAACTTGTTCAGGGTAAGGGCATAGAAGCTCCATGGACAAATCCAAACTCCCTGAGGGACCAAATTACTGGGCTGAGGGCTGTGGGGACCATGGTGTCTGGGAACATCTAGCTCAATTGGCATAGCATGGTTTGTAAAGAAAATGTTCTACATTCTACTTTGGTGAGTAGAGTCTGGGGTCTTAAAAGCCTGTGAGCGGCCATCTAAGATACTCCAATGGTCTCACTCCTTCAGGAGCAAGGGAAGATGAAGAAACTAAAGACACAAGGGAAAGATTAGTCCAAAGGACTAATAGACCACGACTACCTCGGCCTCTACCAGACTGAGTCCAGTACAGCTAGATGGTGGTACCCAGCCATCATCACTGACTGCTCTGACTGGGATCACAGTAGAGGGTCCCGGACAGAGCTGGAGAAAAATGTAGAACAAAATTCTAACTCAAAAAAAGACCAGACTGACTGGCCTGACAGACTGGAGGAACCCTGAGAGTATGGCCTCTGGACACCATTTTAGCTCAGTAATGAAGTCACTGCTGAGATTCACCTTTTAGCCAAAGATTAGACAGGCCCATAGGACAAAATGAGACTAAAGGAGCACACCAGCCCAGGGGGAAGGAGTAGGAGGCAGGAGGGGACAGGAAAGTTGGTAATTGGGTACCCAAGGTCTAGAAAGGAGAGTATTGACGTGCCATGGGGTTGCTAACCAATGTCATAAAACAATATGTGTACTAACTGTTTAATGAGAAGCTAGTTTGTTTTGTAAACCTTTATGTAAAGTACAATTTAAAAAAAAGAATAAAAATCCTAAAAAGTTAACCATTTAAAAAAAAGAAAAGTAGTTTTAAGAGTTGGAAATTTTTTAATTATTTGTTTATCATAATACTGAGGAGATAATTCTGTGTTTTTTATCCAGCCTTCTCTATTCTGCCTACCTGCTTTCTGCCCTCCTACAAAGAACTCAATTTTCAGAGGAGACATTTTAACTCAAATGATATATATATATATAAGTTTGAAGAAAAAAAATCATTTAACAAGTAAATAGTATTATTTTAGTAAAATATATATAACAAAATACTTGCTATTTTAACCATTTGGAACTGTTCGATTCAATGACATTAATTATATTCACCATATTTTGTAAGTATCACCACTATATTTTCAAATGTTTTTTATCCCCCTGAACAGAAACTCAGTACCCTTTAAGTAATAAATCTCCATTTCCCCCCAGCCCTTGGTAGCCACTGATAAAACTTTTGTCTCTATGCATTTGCCTACTGTTAAATACTATTATTGCCATTTCTTCATTGTTTACAATTAGATTTGTTGGACTAGAACTTGTAATCTTGTGTATTAAAAAGGCAATTAAGACCACTGATTTCTAAATTTCAAATTGAAGTTGACATTTAAAAAATAGAAAAATGATTAAATAATTTTCATATTCGGAAATCTGTATTCTCTCTGATATGTACTAAGACTTATAGTTAACATTTGAATTTAAAATCAGACTGGAAGGAAATTTGATGCTTGTATTTATATGAAAGGAAAAGTGAAGAAATTTAATTTACAGCTTATATTGTAGTAAAAGTTCATGCTACCCAGCACTTATTGATTCCTTTCATATAGAAGATGGTTTTCATTATTGTCTGGCTCTTATTTTAATGGACTATTAAATAGAATATTTACTGTAGTAAGTTTTATATGCAAAATGCTATTTACTAAGAAATTCTGTAAATAATTATAATTTCTTCCACTAGAGGGCTCTCTTAGGCTTTTCCTTGTTTAATGTCAGGGTATTTCTATACATTTTTCGTGACAGCTGAACTTTTTCAAAATGAATTTCAGAAAAGAAATAGGACTTACTAATTTCTCCCAGAATATATACGTACAATGTAAGCTTTCCTGAGATGTTAGTGAGGGATGTTCTGTAAATTTTTCCCCTTTGTCCCCTTTATGTCTTATATGGATGGAATATTTTTTATTCTTTATTAACTGTTAAAGGCTAGACTCTAAGTAAAAATATAAACAAAGCCTTTTTCTCTAGCTTGACTTTACAACATTATCTTACATAATTATACTCTCCCCACAAAATAAATAAAAGCTAAGCAAGAATTGTGGTGTTTAAAAAAAAAAAAAAAGCTGTTTGAAGAAGTATGTCACAAACACGTATGTAGAGAAAGAACATTTTCTCAGATGGAGATTTTATTCAACATACGCCACTAAACAGAGGGAAACTACTGAATGAGGTTTTGTCCTCCTAAGCCCAGGGCCTAAACAGTCAACTCAAGAATATTTCTTTCCCTAAATGTTCTAATATTTTATTTTAGCCAAGTCCAGAGGAGTAGGAAGCAAGAATAGAAGACATTAGGAGTGTTTAGTTTCTATCTAGCTGTCCCTTGTTTTTTATATTTGCCTGAGTACAGTGGACCCTAGAGAGAAGAGTAGGGATGAGTGGAAGTCTTTAACCTTTTTTTTTTTTTTTTTTTTTTCTCAGTCTGTAGCAACAGAGGGATTAATTTAATAAGGAACCATAGTACTAAGTGATTAGTGCACTCACCCCTCACTTATTGAATGGTTAGGTTCCAAAGACCAGGTCGTTGTGCAAAAATCAGTGTTAGGCAAAAATGGAGGATGACCACATCAGATCACAAAATAGAGGATGACTGTCATTATATAGCTGCCAAATTACATCGTTACATAACTGCCAAACCACTGAGAATCATGGCCCAGCCAAGTTGACACATAACCTTAACCATCACAGCCAGCATTACTCTTGGCTTGTACCTTGGCATTCATTACTGCCCAGTGTACTTCGTTAATGCACAAAATAGTTGGATAGTACATTTTTTAATGTGAAATGTCGGATAATGAGATAGTTGGTGAGTGAGGAATAGGGGTACAAGGGTTGCTTATATTTTCATTTCAGTCCAGTTTATATCCTTTTATTTATCATAACTATTGTCTTGGTTTAGTTTATTTGTTCTCATGCTTGTATGCATAAAAATCACCAGAGGCTTTGTTAATAATAGAGATAGTCAGGCCTTGGTCCCAGAGATGTTAATGGAATAGTTCTGGTATGTGGCTAGAGTATTAATGTTTTAACGATACCCACCCCCCACCCAGTATTTTTGTGCAAACCAAAGTTTGAGGTTTAATGGAAAGTGCAAACTAGAGCTGTTGTCTTTCTCTGAACAGTCACCTGCTAGTTCTGTTACCTTGGGCAAGCTACTTAATATCACTGAGCCATGTCTAAAAGAAGAGATTATACCATTATTTAAGATTGTTATAGGGATTAGATTAATTTATATATACCAAAGAAACCAAACCGGTTGCCATCAAATCAGTCCCAACTCATGGCAATCCCATGTGTGTCAGAGTAAAACTGTGCTCCATAGGGTTTTCAGTGGCTGATTTTTCAGAAGTAAAATCAGTGAAGACGGACCTTTCTTCTGAGTTGCTTCTGAGTAGACTTGAACCTCCAACCTTTTGGTTAGCAGCTGTAACTGTTTTGACCACCCAGAGACTCCAGTTACATATGTTGTTAGGTGCCGTCACGTCGGTTCCGACTCATAGCGACCATGTGTACAACAGAATGAAACACTGCCTGGTCCTGCACCATCCTCACAATCGTTGTTATGCTTAAGCCCATTGTTTGCAGCCACTGTGTCAGTCCATCTCTTTTAGGGTCTTCCTCCTTTTCACTGACCCTCTACTTTACCAAGCATAATGTCCTTCTCCAGGGACTGATCCCCCCGATAACGTGTCCAAAGTATGTGAGATGTAGTCTCGCCATTCTGCTTCTAAGGAGCATTTTGGTGGTACTTCTTCCAGGACAGATTTGTTCATTCTTTTGGCAGTCCATGGTATATTCAATATTCTTCTCCCTTGGACTAATTATGTATAGGATAGTGGTTATAGCAATGCTTGGCCCACAGGACACATTCAGTAAGTCAGATGTCCTCCTCATTACAGGTGAAACTTTTGCCATCTGGTCCTTGCCCACCTTTCTACCTTAATCTTTTACATCCTTACAGATACCTCCGTTCCAACCAAATATTAGGTTACTTGTTTCCAAAGTAAGTGGGTCATTGAGGCTTCTATGCCTTTACATCCATAATCACCTATACTTAGAATGCCTTCTGCTGCTTATCCGTTAGTAGTTTCTTACAATGTTCATTAAGACTGTTCAATTGTCATAGCTTCCATGATGACTACTCTTGCCTCCCTGCATTCCCTGCCCCCACCATGCATACTCTTCATTTCACTCCTTCCGATCTGCTCCCACTGAGAGGCATCATGCCATAACGAAAAGAGCATGTGTTCTATAAGTACACATGGATGTGAATCCTGACGGCCTCTTAGTAAATGTGAACTTAGACAAGTTGGTTAGTTCTTTTTGTTTTTAATGTGCAAGATGGGACAGTATCACTGTACGGTGTTATTATGAGAAATAAAGGGGATAATGTAAGTGAAGTACATAGCCAAGGGCCTAGCATGCAATAAGTGTTCGTTAAATAGTAGCTGTTCCTGTTATGGTAATGATTTATGTATCTTTCTCCTTCACCTTTCTCTGTTCAGTAGGCAGTATAGTACTGGCACTTAATAGGTTCTCAGTAATTATTTGGTGAAGGAATGAATGAGTCCATGAGTAAATGATAACTACATGAAAGATACTTGGAAACTATCAAACACTATTTAAAGGTTGCACCTGCATTTGAGTGCTGTGTTTTCTGACAGGAAGCCTACGTACTATGTATTTCAAATTTTATTAGAGTATGATTATGTATAGCTAAGTTAAATCAATTCAGAAAAAGACAATTCAATTTAAATTTCAGAGCTCTTATGAATTAGAGAAATGTGCTGATGTAAAGTTTAAGTTCAAATTTAACCTTCATAATGAAGGCTATCATGATTTGAGATGTGGTTTCAGATGATTTGTTTATCGTAATCAGATTTCAGTAATTTATTTGTTGTAATGTGATGGTTTAATAAAAAGCCCTCTGATTTAATGATAACATTCAAATTTTCAAAATATTGCTTTTTCTTATAATAGCAAAATTTCATTGAATTGGATGAAAATAGACAGAGACTGTTGCAGAAATGCAAGGAACTTATGAAGAGAGCTAGGCAAGTATGTAACCTCGGTGCTGAGCAGACTGTTCCTCAAGAATACCAGACAGTAAGTATAAAATGTATATAATGCCTCAGTTACCATATTTAACACATTCCTTTTAAGCTCACAGTGTGTTAGGCATTGTAATCAGCCATGAAAAACATGCTGTGCCATGCAAAGCATGGGATTTTTTTCCCCCTTTTTTAAACTGAATGTATATAATTTTAATAGATTTTCTCTACTATATTCAAACTCAGGCTTAATCAGTCTTACTGCTTAGTACTAAATTTCTTAAAATGTGTGTTAACTTGCAAAATCATTGGTACAATAACATTCATTGTTCTAATAAAAGCAGGTTTTTCTCCCCACGCTGCCTTTAAGAGTTGGAGTTGGAGTTTTTCTACAAGATGGGATGTAGTTTTTCATGGAAACAGTACCAATAATTGGTATATTAGAAATAGTAACTGGAGTTGATATTTAGAAAAACAAAATTGAAATAAAAACATTTTCCTAGAAGTTGGGGTGCTTAATTGGGGTTCAGTGGAAGCTGAATCTTTAGGGCTAGCATCTGCCAATAAGGAAAGGTAAAAAGAGCCTGTCTTTATTTCTGTTATATTTTATATGCTTACAAAGCCCTGAGTAAAATTAGGAAGTACTACCCTTTAATCTAAGTTTCACCATAATAATTACATAGCCCTGTGACCCTAGGCTTTACCTAACAGGTTGGAATGATACTGTGCCTACATGCCTACTCTCAGAATAATGTCAAAATAAAATTAGGAAATGTATTTCTAAATATCATATTTGCATGGTTTTTTTAATCCTTAATTTCAAACGTTACCTATATCAATAGATAATAAAATGTCTACTAACTGTATAAACAGAACTGGAAAATGACTAATCTGAATTATAATGTTCAAACCCTCAAAAATTCTATTCCATGATATCAGACAGAGAGACAACAGAGAATGACTTTGACTGTTTGGGTACATAGGAGTCATTTAGTAGGTATTTGTAAAACAGGTTAAGGCGTTTGTTTCTAAAGATATACTAGAACTTCTCCAAAATACATTGTGCTACCATGAAATAAGTAATTAGTACAATATCTGTACTACTTTTTCTTTCAGAAAGTAGCATGATTCAATCCTTGGTAAGTTATACTGTTTTAGAAAGGAACAAAATTAGAAGATAATTCATATATTCATTCATTAAAAGTGTATTACTTGCTGTATATCAAGCGCTGAGCAAGACAGATATACTTTCTTCTCTACTAAAACTTACATTCTAGTTTAGAGGGTGGAGCAGACAATAAAACAACAAACAAATCAACAAGCAAGTAGATAATATCGGGTAGCGAGAGGTGCTAAGAAGAAAAATAAAACAACGTAAGGGAATAGAGTGACAGGGATGGGAGGTTGGTTAGGGAAGGCTCCTGTGAGAGGATACTATTGTAGATGAGTCCTGATTGAAGAGAAGAAATTAGTGAAGATTTGAGGGGAAAGTATTCCAAACAGAGACAGCAGTATAAAGCCCCTGAAAGTAGAAGAATGTATAGCATGTTTGGGAATAGAAAAAAACTCAGTGGATCTAAAAATCTAACTGGCAAAAACCAAATCATGTAGGGCCTTATAGACCATACAAGCAGTTTGGGTTCTATTCTTTTTAAGATGGAACCCATGGGAGGAGTTCAAGCAGACGAGGGATGTGACTAATTTCAGCTTATAAAAAAAGCACTGTAGCTGCTATATGGAGAATACAGTAGGAATTTAAGAATGAAAGCAAGGAGATCGTTTAGAAGGTTATTACTTTGGGCCAGGCAGGAGATTATAGTGGCTTGGATTAGGGTGGCAGCCGTAGAGAGAGAAATTGATAGCTTCGGAGTATGTTTTAATGACAGAGCCAGCAGGACTTGCTGATGGATTTGAGGTGAAGGGTAAGAGAGAACTCCTAAATTTTTCACCTGAACAAATGCTGATGCCATTTACTGAAATGGAGAAGATCAGATGAGAAATAGGTTTGCTCAAAGGGGTAGGGAAAGTGAGTGAAATGAAGATTTTTGTTTCACCATCTGATGGTGCAATGGTTAAGAGCTTGGCTGCTAACCAAAAGGTTGGCAGCTGCTCCTTGGAAACCCTCTGGCAGTTCTCCTCTGTCCTTGTAGGATCGCTATGAGTCGGAATTGACTTGATGGCAACGGGTTTGGTTTGGTTTATTAGAGTCAAGTGGAGACATGAAGTAAGTGTTGGCAGATGAATTCAGAGCTCAGTAGAGAAGTCAGAGATTCAGCAAAATATACATTACATACCAAAAAAATTATTGAGATTAAGTTATCATAATGTAATGTTTAAGATCCTTTTCAGGATTTCAAGACTCATTTTGTAGCTTGTAGTGTATGGACTTTGCAGGTTGTACTAGGCAAAATGGTATACTGCTTGCCTCCCTTTATAGGAAAATGTCTGTTCTAATTTGTCTCTGTGGCATGGACTCAAAAGATAGTACGGTGGTGAAATTCTGTCAGAGTAATTGGATTCTTAGGATGCTTTTGTAGTTCTTCATAATTATGGTATAAAGTTCTAACTTCTTGCTCTCTTTCAATGCCCCACATATTCTGGACCCATTCTACCAATTCAGCAAGTACCCACCATTCCAAATGGACACAACTCCTCACCCCCCATGGTATGCAGTGCTCATTCTTTTTTCCAAGCTCCCATTCCCCCTTCTCTGCTTTTCCCTAGCCATTTGCTTTAAGGCCCAGAACTGAATTCTAGGTCTCTGAATTCTCTTAACTCTCTTGTAGCATGAACTGATACTTCCTTTCTCTAAATTCCCATAGCCTATATGATGTGTACACTTATTTTAATT
This sequence comes from Dugong dugon, assembly GCA_030035585.1. Classification (NCBI taxonomy): domain Eukaryota; kingdom Metazoa; phylum Chordata; class Mammalia; order Sirenia; family Dugongidae; genus Dugong; species Dugong dugon. Next base: position 79,204,805 of record CM057471.1, read on the forward strand.
TTCAGCATCAATACACTGCCTTAAGGTGTTATCCAGTGTTATTAAGTGTGTACGTTTTGTAGTCTCTTGAAGTGTGAGCTTTTTGAAGGCAAAAAACCCTGTTTATAATTCCTTTGTATCGTTGTTGTTTGTTAGCATGCTGTTGATCACATAGTAGCTACTCAGCAGATAATTTTTCATTAAGCCATTTGAATGTATTTTTACTATACTATCAGTAATGATGGACAATTTTTTTCTTTTAGGCTTTCCAAGATCTTCCAAACACATTGGATGAAATTGATGCTTTATTAACTGAAGAAAGATCAAGAGCGTCTTGCTTCACAGGACTAAATCCTACAGTATGCCTCTTTTCCTGTTCCCGTTCTGCAACAGTCACCACCACCACCTCTACACACACACACACACACACACACTCACACACACATACACACACACACACACACACACACACACACACTTCCCTCCAGTACTTGCCTCCCACTCTGTACCAGAGCTCTTGGTAATAATAAGCTAGACAGCAGGAACAATGTGCTTTAAATGCCAGATTCTGAATCTATTAGAATTTTAAATAGATTCTTCCTAAGGAACACAGTGTTCTGTGCCTTTTCTTTATAAAAAGAATAGTAGTTGGGCTAACCTGAAATACTGCAATGTCTAATATTTTTTCAAGGATACAAAAATGGCATTTTCAGTATGTTGTAAGAACATAAATTAATTGCATACAAACAATACAACACAATTTGTATTTTCAGTTAAGGTTTTAATTGATGCAAAATTTTATCTAATTTTATCCTTTGGTAGATTTAATTTTTTTTTTCCTGCCAGGTTGTTGAGGAATACACAAAAAGAGAAGAAGAAATAGAACAATTAACTGAGGAACTAAAGAGAAAGAAAGTTGAACTGGATAAATATAGGGAAAACATTTCACAGGTAATTGTTTAATTTTTGTCCTTTTTTATCATACGCTTATCATTAATGATATGAGAATTAGACTAATGTAAAATGGAATGATACGCTTTTAAGAGAAAAAAGTGCAGTGTGTGTTCTTATGGCCAAATTGATATTGCTGTTAAATTTGTTTTTTGTGAAATTTTGTATTGGAATATAGTAGCATTTCTTTTAAATTGTGTTTTTATATTGTTTTTAATTGTAGGTGAAAGAAAGATGGCTAAATCCTTTAAAAGAGCTGGTAGAAAAAATTAATGAAAAATTCAGCAGTTTTTTTAGTTCTATGCAGTGTGCTGGTGAAGTTGATCTTCATACAGACAATGAGGTAAAAGTGCGTTTCATATATGTTTCTTGGCAAGTCATTTTAACTATGTACTAAAAATACGAGTAAGTTATTTGTTTACTTAGAGTTACACTTAAAGACCGCCTATGGGATTCCATCAGGTTGCTTTTTTTTTTTTTTTTCCCCCTTGATGACTTGAGATTAGTGACTAATACCTTATTAGCTCTTTTTATATCTGGTCTAAGTAATGATAAGTCAGCTGTGATAAACAAATGCATTGCTTCATAAATCTACAACTGCCCAAGTTTTAAAGAGTCATTCACAAATTGGCAAACCTAATTGAAATATAGTATGTATCAGTGGTTTCCTTTGGTCAAGAATTTAAGAGAATTTCACACGAATGGAAGTATTTGAAAATTTGTTACTAATTTCTTGAGCTAAAAGTTTATGCATTGCCATTTTGGGTAAAATAAGTTTGCTGTTAAGTGTGTAAAGAGATGAGCTAGGATTTCGCTTGAAAAGGAGACATGGGTGGAGTTACACATGAAACAAGAATGACTGTGTTTTCATTGTATGTAATATGGTTGCTTGGGCTCATTTTAGTGTTCTAATTTGGTATATGTTGGAATTTTTTCCATAGTAAAAGTTATTTTAAAATAAGAAAAGACAATAAAGAAAATAATTCTTTTATTTATACCTTTATAATTTTGCATTTTAGTTATGTAAATTTAAAGCAAGAAAGCATCTTTTGCCCTTTAACAACTTTGTCCCATGACTTCTTCAGTTACTTCACGTGAGAACGTCATTTCACTTTCAGGTGCTGGTAAGATACTAGACCTTGCTACAGTAATTGTCATCTACCCAGTCTTTGGGCTTTTAGAATTCAGGGATGTATTATAGTAATAATAATAACTAATATATAATATGCTTCCTCTGTGTCAGGCACTATGCTAACACTTTTGAGTTTGTTGTTTAATCCTCACAACAATCCTATGAAGTAGGTACTTTATTGTCCCTATGAAAACAAAGAAACTGAAACTTTAAAGATAAAGTAACTTTTCTAAAGGTTACTAACTGACCAGCAAGTGGCAAAATTGAGAAGCAAACTCCATACCTGGCCCCAGAGCCTAAGCTCTTAAATACTGCCTCTCCTGTAAAAGTTATGTAGCTTTTATGTTGTTGTTGTTAGGTGCTGTCTAGTCAGTTCCAATTCATAACGACCCTGTGAGCAACAGAACGAAAACTGCCCAATCCTGCTCCGTCCTCACAATTACTGCTATGCTTGAGCCCATTTATGCAGCCATTGTGTCAGTCCCATCTCATCGAGGGTCTTCCTCTTCTTCACTGACCCTCTCCTTAACCAAGCATGGTCCTTCTCCAGGGACTGATCTCTTCCTGATAACATGTCCAAAGTATGTGAGACGTAGTCTCGCCATCCTTGCTTCTGAGGAGCATTCTGGTTGTACTTCTTCCAAGACAGATTTGTTCATTCTTCTGGCAGTTCATGGTATATTCAGTATTCTTTGCCAACACCACAATTCAAAGGCGTCAGTATTTCTTCGGTCTTTCTTATTCATTGTACAGCTTTTTCAGGCATGTTAGATGATTGAAAACACCATGGCTTGGGTTAGGGGTCAAGCACACATTAGTCCTCAAGGTGACGTCTTTGCTTTTCAACACTTTAAAGAGGTCTTTCGCAGCCAGTTTGCTCAATGCAGTGCGTCTTTGATTTCTTGACTGCTGCTTCCATGGGCGTTGATAGTGGATCCAAGTAAAATGAAATCCTTGACAACCTCAGTCTTTGTTTATCATGATGTTGCTCATTGGTCCAGTTGTGAGGATTTTTGTTTTCTTTATTTTGAGGTGTAATCCATACTGAAGGCTGTGGTCTTTCTCCTTCATCAGTAAGGGCTTCAAGGCGTCTTCACTTTCAGCAAGCAAGATGTTTCATCTGCATAATGCAGGTTGTTAAAGAGTCTTCCTCCAATCGTGATGCCCCGTTCTTCTTCATATACTCCAGATTCTCGGATTATTTGTTCAGCATACTGACTGAATAGGTCTGGTGAATAGGTATAGCTTTTATAGGATGAAAATTTGCTTATGAATAGCTTGATCAGACTCACAGGAACTGCAGAGTCTTTATCAAACAGCTTCACCAGATAAGACCTAAATATGATCAAGTAAACAGAATGTAGCTTGTGGACTTGACCTGTCATAGAAATCCCATTCTTTAATCTAGGTCGTATACCAAAAACAGTTGATCTGCCTTCAGCCATTTCAGGAGGTAGCGTTTGATCAAGAACCATGGTGCTGAAGGAAGAAGTCCAAGCAGCACTGAAGGCATTGGCAAGAAACAAAGCTCCAAGAATTGACGGAATGCCAGTTGAGATGTTTTAGCAAATGGATGCAACACTGGAAGCACCCACTCATCTGTGCCAAGAAATTTGGAAGGCAGCTACATGACCAGCCAGCTGGAAGAGATCTTTATTTGTGCCCATTCCAAAGAAAAGTGATCTAACAAAATGCAGAAATTATCAAACAATATTAATATCACATGCAGGTAACTTTTGCTGAAGGTTATTCAAAAGTGGTTGCAGCAGTACATCGACAGAGAGCTACCAGAACTTCAAGCTGGATTCAGAACAGTATGTGGAACAAGGAATATCACTGCTGATGTCTGATGGATCTTGGCAGAAAACAGAGAATAATAGAAAGGTGTTACCTGTATTTTGTTGACTACGCAAAGGCATTCAACCGTGTGGATCATAACAAATTAATGAATAACATTGCGAAGAATGGGAATTCCATAACACTTAATTGTGCTCATGAGGAACCTATTCATAGACCAAGAGGCAGTCGTTCATACAGAACAAGGGGATACTGCCTGGTTTAAAATCAGGAAAGGTGTGCTTTGGAATTACTTCCTTTCACCGTATTATTCAGTCTGTATGCTGAGCAGATAATCCAAGAAACTGGACTGTATGAAGAAAAATGGATCATCAGATTTGGAGGAAGACTCATTAACAGCCTGCGATATGCAGATGATACAACCTTGCTTGCTGAAAGCAAGAGAACTTGAAACACTTATTGATAAAGATTAAAGACTACAGTCTTCAGTATGGATTACACCTCAACATAAAGCCAACAAAAATCCTCATGATTGGACCAATAAGCAGTGTCATAATAACTGGAGAAAATATTGAAGTTATCAAGAATTTCATTTTAGAGGCTGGGTCAAGATGGCAGAGTAGTCAGACACTTCCTGTGGACCCTCTTACAACAAAGAGCTGAAAAAACAAGTGAATCTATTATATATGGCAGTCTGGGAGCCCTGAACATCAAAGGCAGAGTTGAGGAACTGGACTGACTGGCAGGGGGAGAGAGAGACAGTTCGGAAGCAGTGAGGAGTTGCCAGACCTGACCTGGCTAGAGCCTGAGCCGTTCAGGCCTGATCAGTTTGGGGGTGAGCGGTGAGGCAGGCAAGCATTGGTGCACGGGAGGCACGTTTTCTGCACTGGGAGAGACCCAGCACCAAAGAGTCTACACAGCCACCCAGAATCAGTGAGAAGCAGCCCTGGATCGGTAAAAGATAAGTACTTGCATACGGCATAACGTGCGGATCAAAAATACCCCCCTTAGGGAACAAATTCTCTCCCATTTACCTCCGTGCTCCCAGCTCTGCACTGGGTCCTGGACCGGCTTCAGCAATTGCCAAGTCCCCTGGGCCAGAAGTAGGATCTGTCACATAGCCGGAGCCATTCTCCCTGCCTTGGAGAGTGAACAAATTAACGAATGGGGAAAAAATACACTGCCGGCTCCCCTAAGCCAGGAACCCAAGGTAGGCACAGGTCCTTTGCCTAGGCAGAGACGTAAGGGATCCACAGACTTTGAGTGGCTTTCCCCCTACAGAGACTTGTGAGGGCCCATCTCAACAGCGTAGGCCCTCATTACCACAGTACAGCAAGGTATATACTGGAAGTCTAACTTCAGCTGTTACAGCTGTGAAATGGTAGGTTCTTGACATTTGACACTCCTCTGCCCATTAAGCAGGATCTTCACCTACCCACATCAAGGGCATGAAGACTGGTGGCTCCACCCATGCCACCTAGCCACCTGTGATAGGGGCCCATAAATAAGAGGTGCTGTCCTCCAGTCCTTACGGCCAACAGTATTAGCTGCTCATAGTCTGGCTGCAAAACCCACCTGCCTGCGTGCTCTAGGGAACAGGAACATGCCTTCCTCCTGGACACTCGGGGGGAGACGTCAGCCCCCTGCCTTGCTAAGAGTGTCGCCCTGCTACAGCCAGATGCCTGTGCGTGCACCAATCACCCATTCCTGTCTAGACTGTAAGTGAGAGCCTGTACCACACACTTGGTGGCTATCTACCTGGGCACCTGAGCTGAATCCATACAGGAGGAGTGGGTGGACTCCTGAGCTCACATACCTGGTAACAGATATAACCACCTGGTGACAGGACAGTAGAGCTTCAAAGGTGCCAATAATCAAACTAGCTCATATGAGCAGCCTATTTGGGCATATCAAAACAAAACAAGAAGCTAGGACACGGTAAGCACACATAAAATAAATACAGTAACTTATTGATGGCTCGCAGACAGCAGTCAATGTCAAATCACATAAAGAGGCAATCCATGGTGGCTTCAGTAAGCTCCCAAAATGAAGAATCTAGAAATTTTCCAGAGGAGGAAAATTTCTTGGAATTACCAGAGGCAGAATAAAAAAGGTAAATATACAGAACTCTTCAAGAAATTAGGAAGGAAATTAAGCAAAACGCAGAACACACAATAGAGGAAATTAAAAAGATTAGAGAAGAGCATAATGACAAATTTAACAGGCTGCAAGAATCCATAGAGAGACAGCAATCAGAAATCCAGAAGATTAACAATACAATGTCAGAATTAGACAACTCAATAGAAAGACATAGGAGCAGAATTGAGGCAATGGAAGTCAGAACTAGTGAGACTGAAGGATAAAGTACTTGAAACCAACTTATTTAAGGAAAAATCTGATAAAAGGATTTTAAAAAATGAAGAAACCCTAAGAATTATGTGGGATGCTGTCAAGAGGAATAACCTACAAATGATTGGAGTACCAGAACAGGGGTTAACAGAAAATACAGAGAGAATTGTTGAAGATTTGTTGGCAGAAAACTTCCCTGATATCATGAAAGATGAGAAGATATCTATCCAAAATGCTCATTGAGCCCCACATAAGGTAGATCCCAAAAGAAAGTCACCAAGACATATTGTAATCCAACTTTCCAAAACGAAAGAGAAAGAGAGACTTTTGAGAGCACCTAGGGTTAAATGAAAAGTCATCTACAAAGGGGAGTCAATAAGAATAAGCTTGGAGTACTAAGCAGAAACTATGCAGGCAAGAAGGCAAAGGGATGACGTATATAAAGCCTTTAAGAAAATAAACTGCCAGCCAAGAATTATATATCCAGCAAAACTGTCTCTCAAATATGATGGTGAAATTAGGGTATTTCCAGATAAACAGAAGTTTAGGGAATTTGCAAAAACCAAACCAGAACTACAAGAAATACTAAAGGGAGTCTTCTGGTTAGAAAATCAGTAACATCAGGTAACAACCCAAGACTAGAACACAGGACAGAGCAACCAGATATCAACCCAGATAGGGAAGTCACAAAAGTAAGTCAAAGCTAAAACACTGAAAATGGGGAAACAGATGTTAATATGTAAAAGATGACAACATTAAAACAAAAAAAAAGGGACTTAAAAAACGTAGACATAGATTTTTCATATGGAGAGGAAGTCAAGACAATATAAAGAAATAAAAGACTGCTATAAACTTAGAAAAATACGGGTAAATATTAAGGTAACCACAAAGGAAACTAACAGTCCTACAAGTCAAAATAAAAAACTGGAAAAATACAAAGACTCAGCAAACACAAAATCCAACAACAAGGAAAAAAATGAAAATACATACAGAAAAGTGACTCAGCACAGAAAATTAAGTGGAACAAAGAAGCTGTGAGCAGCACACCAAAAACAACATCAAAATGACAGCACTAAACTCATAACTATCAATAATTATTGAATGTAAATGAACTAAATGCACCAATAAAGAGAGAGTGACAGATTGGATAAAAAGTATGATCCGTCTGTATGCTGCCTACAAGAGACACACCTTAGACTTAAAGACACAAACAAACTAAAACTCAAAGGATGGAAAAAAATATATCAAGCAAACAGCACTCAAAAAAGTGCAGGAATGGCAATATTAATCTCTGAGAAAATAGACTTTAAAGTAAAATCCACCACAAAGGATAAGGAAGGATAGTATATAATGATTAAAGGGTCGGTACCCCAGGAGGACATAACTATAATAAATATTTATACACCCAGCGACAGGGCTCCAAAATACATAAAACAAACTCTAGTGGCACTGAAAACAGACGGCTCCACAATAGTAGTAGGAGACTTCAACACACCACTTTTGGTGAAGGACAGAACATCCAGAAAGAAGCTCAACAAAGACACGGAAGAGTGAAATGCTACAATCAACCAGCTTGATCCCATAGATATATACCAAACACTCTACCCAACAGCAGCTAAGTATACTTTCTTTTCCAACGCCACATGGAGCATTCCCCAGAATAGACCACATGTTAGGCCAAGCCTTAACAAAATCCAAAGCATCGAAATATTACAGAGCATCTTTTCTGACCATAAAGCCATAAAAGGAGAAATCAGCAACAGAAAAAGCAAGGAAAAAATCACACACATGGAAAATGAACAACACCTTGCTCAAAAACTACTGGGTTATAGAAGAAATTAAGGATGGAATAAAGAAATTCATAGAATAAAACGAGAATGAAAACACATCCTACCAGAACCTTTGGGACACAGCAAAAGCAGTGCTCCGAGGTCAGTTTATAGCAATAAATGCACACATTCAAAAAGAAGAAAGGGCCATAATCAAAACATTAACCCTACAACTGGAACAAGTAGAAAGAGATCATCAAAAGAAGCCCTCGGGCGCCAGAAGAAAGGAAATAATAAGAATTAGAGCAAAATTAAATGAAATGGAGAATAGAAAAACAATTGAAAGAGTTAACAAGATGAAAAGCTGGTTCTTTGAAAAGATCAACAAAATTGATAAACCTGGACTTCTGGCAACATGGCACTCCAGGCACAAGCACCACGCCGTCCCTCCACAGCAAAGGTCTGAAAAACTAAGCCAAACAGAGAAAACAGCAATCCTGAAGCCCTAAACATCAAATGAAGAGATAAAGAACTCAGCCAAGCACCAAATGGAATAAAACTGATAGAGAACAGAGAGTGAGGAGACATACATGCAGGGATCCTCTGTCAGCTAACGCAGCTCGGATCTGCCATCTTGGACTCCTGTCAGAGACCAGCGTAGAGGGAATACGAGAAGCAGCTTCATGGAGCCTCCAGCAGGAGACAGAACAGCCGGTAAACAGCAATATATGCTTTCCCATTCCCCACCCTTCACCCCCACTCGGCCTCCTCTGCTTCCTGCAGCCACAGTCTCTTGGCGGGGAAGCACTGGCTACTTGGATTCCACCCGCCAGCACTGGCCGACTCCCTGAGTGCTATTTGTTGGCTGCTGGTGTTGCTTTTTTCTGCTTCTTTTGATTTCTTCCTTACCTCTCCCTCACCACCTCGCCCTCCTTCTGCTCAAATACCTGGCTCCATGCGCCATCTTTGCTTCTTCCTGAGGGGCTGTGAAGCTCCGTTTGAGTGTGGATCTGCTTCCTGGTCTGTGCTGCCACGCTGGTGGGATCCTGGGCCTTTTTTTGTTTGTTTTGAATTGTTTGTTTGGTTTCTTTTTCTTTTCTCAAGTTGGGAGCCCGTTCTGGCTGGGCAGTGCTGCGCAGCTTGGGACCTGCCCCCTCAGCTTGCACAGACAGGCAGAAGGATCCCTGAGTGCATTTCTTTCTTTGTGGGGTTTTTTTGGTTTGTTTGTTTGTTTTTTTGATGGTTTTTCTTGTTCTTTTTCTTTTTTTTTTAATTTGTTTTGTTTTCCCTGTTTTTCCCTTTTTCTCTTTCTTCCTTACTCAGTTTCTCATCTCTCTATACCTTCCTACTCTTCCTGTCCCCTGAATACCTGGCACTGTGTGACACCTCTACGCTTTCCAGCCAGGCTATACATAAACACCTGGGAAAAACTTCACCAGAACTCATAGCTGCACCAGTGGGATCCCTGGGAGCTTTGCATTTCTTTTTTCTTTCCAATTTTTATTTATTCATTATTTTCTTTTCTTCTTCCTCCCCTTTTTGTTTTTCTCCATTTCATAGTCTCTCATCTCTCCACTCCAATGGCAAGCTCCCCTAGCACCCTTTTTTGTTTGTATGTTTTTGGCTCGTGTTCCTCTCTCCTCTCTCCCATACACATCTTAGCTCCACACATCACAATCTCACCCCTCCATCCTGCCTACCTGCACCGTGCACTTAACATCACACCACCAAGCAGCACAGGCACGGCCTACTGGAACCTGCCCTGCACGGATTACTGACCCGCCCTGGTGGCTGTACTAACTGCCACAAACAACTCATCCCAGCAACTCCTCTTCAGCTAGACCTGCCCTGCATGTACCATATCTGAGCGACTGACCCTGCCAATTAGAGAAGGAGGTGAAAAGTATCGTGCCCACAGAGGAGCAAACAATAAAGAACACACAGTCCACCTGCTCAGACATAGACAAATTTTAAAAAAAAAAAGGATGAAACAAACAAATCTCAAATCAAAAATGAGAAAAATAACTACTGAATGCCCTGAAGACAGCAGACGATATCAAAACATTTACAAAAACAGGACAGGGTGGTTCCAGTAGGCGTCCAAAATAAAACACCAGATGACTTTCCAGTGGAAGAAAAGGCACTAGAACTACCTGATAGGGAATTCAAAACTCTAATACTCAGAATTATCCAAGAGCTGAAGAAAAACGAAACAAAAATGAGGAAAAAATAGACAAATTCATGGAAAATACAGACAAAAAAATTGGAAGAATTCAGGAAAATAATGCAGGAACAAAAGGCCAAAATAAATTCACAACTAGAAATTATACAAAAACAACAATTAGAAATCCAAAAGATAAACAAGATTTCAGAAATTGACAGTGTCATAGAAGGGCTGAGAAGCAGATTTGAAACGGTGGAAGACAGGATCAGTGGAACTGAAGACAAACTCTTGGATACAACTCTGTTCAAGGAAAACTCAGAAAAAAGAACAAAGAAAAATGAAGAGACTCTGAGAGTTATGTGGGATACAGTCAAAAGCAAAAATTTGCAAATAATTGGAGTTCCAGAACGGGGAGAAAACAGAAAACACAGAGAGGATCATTAAAGAACTGCTGACAGAAAACTTTTCCCAGTATCATGAAAGATGAAAAGCTGGCCATCCAAGAAGCTAAATGAACCCCATATAGGAGAGACCCCAAAAGAAAATCACCAGGGCACATCATAGTCACACTTGCCAAAACCAAAGACAAACAACAAATCCTGAGAGCAGCTCATGAAAAACAAGAAGTCACATGCAGAGGAGAAACAATAAGACTAAGTTTAGATTATTCGGCAGAAACCATGCAGGCAAGAAGGCAGTGGGATAACATATAAAAAATCTTGGAAGAAAAAAATTGCCAGCCAAGAATAATATATCCTGCAAAACTCTTGTTCAGATATGATGGTGAAATTAGGTCATTTCCAGATAAACAGAAATTAAGGGAATATGTAAAAGCCAAACCAAACTTACAACGATTATTAAAGGGAGTCCTTCAATCTGAGAACAAACAACTTCAGCTCACAGGCAGAATCTAGGACGCGGGATCGTACCAGCCAGATACCAATCTAGGAAATGAACTCTCAAGGACTATCCAAAACCAAAAAAAATACGACAGGGAATCAGAGCAGTTAATCAGTAAATGGCAACAACATCAAAACAATAAAAGAGGGAATAAACAGCATAGGTATAGAACCTTCTAATGGAGAGGAAGGCAAGGCGGTACCAAGTAATGGTAGACTGCTTCAAACTTAGAAAGATAAGGGTACATTTCACAGTAACCACAAAAAAAGTTAACAAACATACACATAAAAATAAAGAGGAAAAACATAAATTCTCAGTAAAAACAAGACCTACAAAAACAAATGAAAAAAGAATCCACAAACAAAAGGAATTCAGTCACAAAAGGACAAATATTGTATGAGAGCACTATTGTAAAAACTCATGAAAAAGTTTACACACACAAAGTAACAATCTTTGTTGGTTACGAGTGATGGGGCGGGGGGAAATACTAAATAGGCAATAGATAAGTGGTGTCTTTGGTGAAGGGTGAGACAGTACACAATACTAGGGAAGCCAGCACAACTTGTATAAGGAAAGGTCATGGAAGCTCCATAGACACATCCAAACTCCCTGAGGGACTGAATTGCTGGGCAGAGGGCTGTGGGGACCATGGTCTTGAGGAACATCTAGCTCAATTGGTGTAACAGAGTTTATAAAGACAATGCTCTACATTCTACCTTGGCAAGTAGTGTCTGGGGTCTTGAAAGCCTGTGAGCGGCCATCTAAGATACTCCACTGGTCTCATCCCTTTGGGAGCAAGGGAGAATGAAGAGAACAGGATACAAGGAAAAGATTAGTCTAAAGGACTAATTGTCCACAGCTACCAAGGCCTCCACCGGACTGAGTCCAGTACAGCTAGATGGTGCCTGGCTACCATCACTGACTGCTCTGACCGCGATCACAGCAGAGGGTTCTGGACAGAACTGGAGAAGGATGTAGAACAAAATTCTAACATACAAAAAAAGACCAGATTTACTGGACTGAAAGAGATTGGGGAAACCCCAAGAGTACAGCCCCCAGCACCCTTTTAGCTCAGTGGTGGAGTTAACTTCTGAGGTTCACTGTTCAGCCGCGGATTGGACAGCCCCATAAAACAAAACGGGACTATTGAGGCACAGCAGTCCAGGGACAAGGACTAGAAGGCAGAAGGGGACAGGAAAGCTAGTGATAGGGAACCCAAGGTTGAGTAAGGACAGTGGTGACATGTAGTGGTATTCTTAACCATTGTCCTAGGGCAATGTGTACTGTTTAATGAGAAACTATTTTGTTCCGAAAATCTTCATCTAAAGTGAGAGTAGCAGCACAACTATAAGAACATAATCGACGTTCTGAATTGTGCATGTAGAAATTTTTGAAATGGTGTATCTTTGGCTATGTATATTTTCACCCAAAAAAAGGTCCAGAAGGGAGAGGGTTGACATATCGTGGGGTTGTTGATCAATGTCATAAAACAATATGTGTACTGACTGTTTAATGAGAAACTATTTGTTCTGTAAACGTTCACCTAAAGTACAATTAAAAAAAAAATAAAAAGATAAACCTTTGGCCAAAATGACAAAAGAAAAACAGGAGCGAAATCAGATAACCTGTATAAGAAATGAGACAGGTGATATCACAACAGACCCAACTGAAATTAAAAGAATCATAACAGAATTCTATGAAAAGTTGTACTCCAACAAATTTGAAAACCTAGAGGAAATAAACAAATTTCTAGAAACTCACTACCTACCTAAACTAACACAAGCAGAAGTAGAACAGCTAAATAAACCCATAACAAAAGAAGAGATTGAAAAGGTAATTAAGAAACTCAACAATGGCTTCACTGAAGAATTCTACCAAACTTTCAGAGAAGAGTTAACACCACTACTGCTAAAGGTATTTCAGAGCATAGAAAAGGAGAATACTCCCAAACTCATTCTGTGAAGCCAGCATAACCCTGATACCAAAACCACGTAAAGACACCACAAAAAAGAAAATTGCAGACCAGTATCCCTCATGAATATTAACGCAAAAATCCTCAACAAAATTCTAGCCGATAGAATTAACAGCAACGTATCAAAAAAAAAAAAAAAATTCACCATGATCAAGTGGGATTTGTACCAGGTATGCAGAGATGGTTCAACATTAGAAAAGCAATCTGTAATCCATCACATAAATAGAACAAAAGACAAGAACCACATGATCTTATCAATCGATGCAGAAAAGGCATTTGACAAAGTCCAACACCCATTCATGAGAAAAACTCTCAACAAAATAGGAATAGAAGGGAAATTCCTCAGTATAATTAAGGGCATTTATACAAAGCCAACAGGCAGCAGCATCCTAAATGGAGAGACTTTGAAAGCATTCCCCTTGAGAACGGGAACCAGACAAGGATGCCCTTTATCACCACTCTTGAGATTCAACATTGTGCTCGAGGTCCTAGCCAGAGCAGTTAGGCTAGAAAAAGAAAGGGCATCCAAATTGGTGGGGAAGAAGTCAAAGTATCTCTGTTTTCAGATGATATGATCTTATACACAGAAAACCCCAAAGAATCCACAAGAAAACTACTGGAACTAATAGAAGGTTTCAGCGAAGTATCAGCATACAAGATAAACATACAAAAATCAGTTGGATTCCTCTATACCAAGAATGAGAACCTCAAAGAGGAAATCACCAAATCAATACCATTTACAGTAGCCCCCAAGAAGATAAAATACTTAGGGATAAATCTAACCAGAGACATAAAACATCTGTACAAAGAAAATGATAAGACACTACTGCAAGAAACCAAAAGAGACCTGCATAAGTGGAAAAACATACCTTGCTCATGGATAGGAAGACTCAACATTGTGAAAATGTCAGTTCTACCCAAAGCGATCTACAGATACAGTGCAATCCCAATCCAAGTTCCACTGGCATTTTTTAATAAGATGGAGAAACAAATCACCAACTTCATATGGAGAGGAAAGAGGCCCTGAATAAGTAAAGCATTACTCAAGAAGAAGAACAACGTGGCAGGCCTCACCCTACCTGATTTTAGAACTATTATACCACCACGTTAGTCAAAACAGCGTGGTACTGGTACAACAGATTTATAGACCAATGGACAGAATGGAAAATCCAGACATAAATTCATCCATGTATGAGCAGCTAATATTTGACAAAGGCCCAAAGTCCATTAATTGGGGGAAAAGACAGTCTCTTTAACAAATGGTGCTGGCATAACTGGATATCCATCTGCAAAAAACTGAAAAAAGTCCCATACCTCACACCATGCACAAAAACTAACTCAAAATGGATCATAGACTTAAATATAAAATAAAAAAGAATAAAGATCATGGAAGAAAAAATAGGGACAATGCTAGGAGCCCTACTACATGGCATAAACACAATACGAACCATAAGTAACAATGCACAAGCACCAGAAGAGAGACTAGATAACTTGGAGTTCCTAAAAATCAAACACTTACGGCTCATCAAAAGACTTCACCAAAAGAGTAAAAAGACAGCCTACAGACTGGGAAAAATTTTTTGGCTATGACAAATCCAATCAGCGTCTAATCTCTAAAATCTACAAGATAGTGCAACACCTCAAAAACAAAAAGACAACCCAGTTAAAAAATGGGCAAAGGATATGAACAGGCACTTCGCCAGAGAAGATACTCAGGCGGCTAACAGACACATGAAGAAATGCTCACGATCATTAGCTATTAGAGAAATGCAGATCAAAATTACAATGAGATATCATCTCACCCCAGCAAGGCTAACATTAATCCAAAAAACACAAAAAAATGCTGGAGAGGTTGTGGAGAGACTGGAACACTTATACACTGTTGGTGGGAATGTAAAATGGTACAGCCACTTTGGAAATCGATTTGGCACTTCCTTATAAAGGTAGAAATAGAAGTGCCGTATGATCCAGCTATCCTGCTCATTGGAATATATCTTAGAGAAATAAGAGTCATCACAGGAATAGATATCTGCACTCCCATGTTCATTGCAGCACTGTTCATAATAGCAAAAAGATGGAAACAACCTAGGTGCCCATCAGCGGACCAATGGATAAACAAATTATGGTATATTCACACAATGGAATACTACGCAATGATAAAGAACAACTATGAAGTCATGAAACATCTTATAACATGGAGGAAGCTGGAGGTCATTATGCTGAGTGAATTTAGTCAGTCACAGAAGGACAAATATTGTATAAGACTACTCTTATAAGAATTCAAGAAAAGGTTTAAACACAGAAGAAAACATTCTTCAATGGTTATGAGGCTGGGCAGGGAGGGTGAGGGTTCTTTACTAACTAGATAATAAGAATTATCTTAGGTGAAGGTAAGGATAGCACACACTACAAGGGAAGTCAGTGCAGCTGGACTAAACCAAAGCTAAGAAGTTTCCTGAATACAGTCAAACATTTTGAGGGATAGAGTAGCAGGGGTAGGGGCTTGGGACCATGCTTTCAGGGGACATCTAGGTCAATTGGCATAACAGAGCTTATTAAGAAAATATTCTGCATCTTACTTCGGTGAGTGCTGTCTGGGGTCTTAAAAGCTAGCAAGTGGCCATCTATGATGTATCAGTTGGTTCCAACCCACCTGGAGTAAAGAAGAATGAAGAACACCAAAGACACAAGGAAAGTATTATCCCAGGAGACTGAAAGGGCCACATAAACCAGAGACTTCATCAGCCTGAGACCAGAAGAACTCAGTGGTGCCCGGCTACTACCAATGACTGCCCTGACAGGGAACACAACAGAGGGTACCTGATGGAGCTGGAGAAAGGTGGGGTGCAGAACTCAAATTCTAGTAAGAAGATCAGACTTAATGGTCTGACTAAGACTGGAGGAGCCCCGGAAGCCATGGCCCCTGGATTCTCTATCAGCCCAGAACTAAAACAGTTTCTGAGGCCAGCTCTTCAGACAGGGATTGGACTGGACTGTGGGACATAAAGTGATACTCGTGAGGAGTGTGCCTCTTTGCTCAAGTAGATACAGGAGACTAAATGGGCAGCTTCTGTATGGAGGTGATATGGAAAGGCGGAGAGGGTTAGGAGCTGGTTGAATGGACATAGGGAATCAGTGGTAGAAAGGAGGAGTGTGCTGTCACAGTATGTGGAGAGCAATTAGCATCACATAACAATGTATGTATGAATTTTTGTATGGGAAAAAATTTTAAAAAATCTCATTTTACTTGGATCCACAATCAGTGCCCGTGGAAGCAGCAGTCAAGAAATCAAACAACATATTGCATTGGGCAAATCTGCTGCAAAAGACTATTCTTCAAAGTGTTAAAAGCAAAGATGTCACCTTGAAAACTAAGGTGCGCCTGACCCAAGCCATGGTGTTTTTAATTGCCTCGTATTCATGCAAAAGCTGAACAATGAATAAGGAAGACCAAAGAATTGATGCATTTGAATTATGGTGTTAGCAAAGAGTATTGAATATACCATGGACTGCCAGAAGAACAAACAAATCTGTCTTGGAAGTACAGCCAGAATGCTCCTTAGAAGTGAGGTTGGTGAGACTTCATGTCATGTACTTTGGACATGTTATCAGGAGGGACCAGTCCCTACAGAAGGACATCATGCTTGGTAAAGTAGAGGGTCAGTGAAAAAGGGGAAGACCCTTAACGAGATGGATTGACCCAAGTGGCTGCAACAGTGGGCTCAAACATAGCAAAAATTGTGAGGATGGCACAGGACCGGCAGTGTTTCCTTCTGTTGTTCATAGGGTTGCTATGAGTTGGAACTTACTTGATGTCACCTAACAGCAACACACTCTAGGCCCTATTGTTTTTTGCTGTAGCTTTATTTTATGCTGTTTCTTTTCCGTGTTTTAAATCATAACTACAGTACCATAGAGATGATTCTCATCAACTTTTTCATGGCCATTCTCCTATCTAACCTTGGACCCCTGGAAAATGGACCTTCTTACCTCTTCTCAGCCTCCCCCTTAGAATGCTTCTATTCTGGTCTCCCCAGTCATGATTCTAGAACCACCTTCTTTAGTCAGAGCCTCCATTGAGATGGAGGAAGCTAGAATGGGCCAGAAAGCACAGAATAGATTGCAGAACCAAAAACAAACTCTGATAAACAAAGCTGCTATACTTAAGAAAGTTATTATGGAAGACATACAATATGTAAGTTACAAAGTAAAACCTTGGTCGTCATAACTTTTACAAACTCATTGTTGTCATTTATTTTGGTTTGTTTTAGGGGGGATAAACAAATTAAAAGTGGTATTTCTATAATGTATTAGCCTATCAGAATCTTTACATTTGTGGTTAAGAGATGTGAATTTTAAAAAAGACCTGACTTACTGGCCTGACAGAGACTGGAGAAACCCCGAGAGTATGGCCCCTGGACACACTTTTAGCTTAGTAATGAAGTCACTCCTGAAGTTCACCCTTCAGCAAAGATTAGACAGGCCCATAATACAAAACGAGCCTAAAGGGGCACACCAGCCCAGGGGCAAGGGCTAGAAGACAGGAGGAGATAAGAAAGCTGGTAATAGGGAACCTAGGGTTGAGAAGGGAGAGTGTTGACATGTTGTGGGGGTGGTAACCAATGTCACAAAACAGTATGTGTACTGATTGTTTAATGAGAAGCTGGTTTGTTCGGTAAACATTCATCTAAAGTACAATAATAAAGGAAAAAATATAAAAAAATAAAATTTTTAATTCTAAAATTTGTTATAAAATCTACATTCTGGTTATATTATCTTTGAAAAAAGAGGGACATTTATTTGCACATTGTCAATATTCTTGCAAGATTGATGTTTCATCATTTACGATTTTGTTGAGTTAATGAAGCAGAACTCTAGAATTTTAATTGTAGAATTTTAACTCTAAAATTTTTCAGTGTATAAGTGTTTGATGGAGAGGTAATTAATTCCCCTCGAAATTATGTAACGGCACTGATTGACTCTTTTCATTGGCAGTTATGTGTGTGTTGATTCTCAGAAAATAAAAGAGACTTTAATTTTTGTAAAAGTTCTGATTGTTAATCATAGACCTATGCTATCCAGTATGGTAGCCACTGAGCACATTTGGCTATTGAGCACTTGAAATGTGGAAAATAGGCTGTAAGTATAAAATTTTGAACACGTCATATGAAAGAAAGAATGTGAAATGTCTCTGATATTTTAAATTGATGTGGCTTGTAGAAATTCTTTCATTGTTTATGTAGCTTACATTATATCTCTGTGGATCAGTGCCATCTTGGACCATAAAGCTCTATTAAATAGTTAACCATTAATTAGTAAATTATGTGTCTCCTTTTTAAGGTGATTCTGAATCTGACCTAGAAATGACATTGATAAGGGCAATAAGTAAGCCTTAGAGCCTCAGTTTTAGTAAAACTTACAGAAGACTGAATGCATCCATTACAACAAATATTTACTGAGCACCTAATTATCTGGTGGGGTTTTTGCTAAGTATTGTGTATGTATATTTGACCTAATCTAAATAATTTTTCAGAGTATTCACATCAAAACCAAAACCAAACCCATTGCCATTGAGTCCATTCCGACTTCATAATGACCCTATAGGACAGAGTAGAACTGCCCCACAGAGTTTCCAAGGCTTTAAGTCTTTACAGAAACAGACTACCATGTTTTTCTCCCACGGATCGGCTGGTGGGTTCGATCTGCAGACCTTTCGGTTGGCAGCTGAGCACATCAACCACTGTGCCACTAGGGCTCCTATAGCTTGTATCTATTTTCTTAACCAGCTAAGTGAAGTAGGGAGGACTCTTGACCCTCTGTAGTGGTATACAGAGCTCCCTCTAGCAGGAAGTGGCATGACATTTCATTGTGTTTTAATTTTCACCTATAGTTTAAAACCGTAAGCAATTTACAACTAGAATAGATAGTACCTTTCCATGATAGGGTGCTTCAGTCAGTAATTTCTAAAAACTTTTGAAAAAACCTACTATTAAAATAGAAAAGAATGATATGAAAGGTGGGAAAAGATTGATTTTTCTTATTAACATTTTCCTTGTGTAAATAGATCACTTTGGGACCTCTAAAGCTTTTAGATAGCAACTTGTTCCTTAATATTTTATTGTTTTCACTTCAAACTAGATCGCTAAATGTTAAGTTCTTTACTCTTACAATTGATTTAAGCAGTCTGTTTTTAAATAATTTTATGAGATTACAGATAAAACTCATCTTTTATCAAACTTTTAAATGTTTTGTAGGAAGACTATGATAAATATGGAATTCGAATTAGAGTCAAATTTCGCAATACTACTCAACTGCATGAATTAACTCCTTATCATCAGAGTGGAGGTGAAAGAAGTGTTTCTACCATGTTATACTTGATGGCACTTCAGGAGCTTAATAGATGTCCATTCAGAGTAGTTGATGAAATCAATCAGGTATAGTGATTATTCTTTTACTTGGGTCTTATGTATCATGTGATTGAGATAAATGTAATGATTATTGTTATTGTTAAGGGAATGGACCCGATCAATGAACGGAGAGTATTTGAAATGGTTGTAAAGACTGCCTGTAAAGAAAACACATCTCAGTACTTCTTTATTACACCAAAGGTAGGTAATGAGTAACCTAAAAGTGGTCATATACTCAGAAGTCCCCTGTGGCTTAATCATGTAGCAGATTTTAACCCAACATGTAAATATGAACAGGAATACTCCCAAGAAAGGAACTGAAAATATTACAGTAATACTTATATTAATAAAGGGGACAAGTTCCAGTGACATACTTAATTAGAAACCTCATTATCAGAGGAAGAAGCATAGAAGGCATAGTATTACGTTCTAGAACTAAGATTTCCTCCCTGCACCTGGCACTCACTCCTCTTCTAGAATAGCTCCTCTTTTAGCACAAAAAAATGACTGAGGAATGCAACCCTTAGAACTCTACCCTCTCCATTTCCCCAGAAAGATCTGTCTTGACGTATACTGCCCTTCCTCCTTACTCACAACTGCTGCTGCCCTGTCCCAGAGGACATCATAACTACCCCAACATCCACTACCCTCTGATTGACTTTAATAAACGCAGAATAATCTTTATAAAGGATATTTCATAAGCTAGAACCATTGTAATAGGAAATTTTCTTTTGGTACAATCTAGTGGTGTGAGTAAATTATAAAACTGATATACATAGAAGATGTATGAATGTAATCAGATTTCTCTTTGTTAATTAACTATTCATGAAGAACTTCACTGGTGAGTCCATCCTAAATTCACATTGTTATAAATAGTAATAATCTGTGTGATATTTTTTCAGCAGATACTCTATGGAATAGCCAGATCTATTAATAACCTATTGCTTACCAAACACCTTGATCTATAAACCAAACCACCCTGTTGTACACATTTCAGGGTGCCACTCTCTTACAGTGCCTGACCATAGCTATTGCTTGAGAAGTATTTGGATGAATGAATGAAAGTACCTATCCTGGGAAAATTCTGGAGGATATATTCTTTTCCAGAGTCTATCTGGGAAGTTGTATGATCCCATTTGGCCCTTGGATCTGTAGGGCTCCCGGGCATATTCCTTAGGCCAGGTTTCAGGTATACTAATCCAGATAAGCATTCCAGTCTGGCAGAATATATATTAAGGTATTTGAGAGCTTCATAAGAGTTTCGTTCATATTACAAATAAAATAATAGATTTGATTGTATACATGAAAAGTTGGAATATTAGGCTTCTTAATATATGACATTTTATCTCTTTAAACACAGCTCCTGCAAAATCTTCCATATTCTGAAAAGATGACCATATTATTTGTCTACAATGGTCCTCATATGCTGGAACCAAACAGATGGAATTTAAAGGCTTTCCAAAGGCGGCGGCGCCGTATCACAGTCACTCAACCTTCTCAATAAAAGCAAAGAGAGGGGACTTTGGAATTTTTCTGTGAAATTCTCTTCATAAGTACAGCTCAACTGAATAAAAGCTAGGATTTTCATTAAACTGAAAGATCGGTTATTTTTGGAAACCTGCTTTTAAATACAAGTGGGTCAATGAAATGGAGACCATAGAAACGTCTTTCTCTGGAACATCATCTGGTAGTAAAAATTAAATCTTCTTCAGTCATGCTTGAACTTGAGTCCTTAGCACTCTGACTGTGAGTCATTGGGTTCCCATGTTAAAAGGTATTTACTGTTGCAAGTCAGAGGTACAGTAGAAGGGGTTATCAGTCACAAGAAGTTTAGTTGACATGGTAACCCTGAGTTTTAATTGCAGAGTAACTTTTAATTGCTTTTAGAACCTAA
This sequence comes from Dugong dugon, assembly GCA_030035585.1. Taxonomy (NCBI): domain Eukaryota; kingdom Metazoa; phylum Chordata; class Mammalia; order Sirenia; family Dugongidae; genus Dugong; species Dugong dugon. Next base: position 79,226,119 of record CM057471.1, read on the forward strand.
AGTTGGCTCTAGAGCCAAAGTCATAGTTTTCTCTTAAAATTGATATGGAAATTTCTAAAGTGTATAATAATAATTTATGATAAAGCTATTCATTTCTTCCTATTAAAAAAGATTACCTTGTCTCCACTAGGAAATGGAATTTTATGGGCCTTTTAAAAAAGTTTTATGAAACTTGATGCTATAATTGTATTGGTATTTCAATTAATAAAGAAGCACTGGGGTTTAAAAATGATAGCTGGACGTCTTTGAAATGGTACAAGGTGGTCACAGATGATGCAAAATGCAACCAAAAGATTGACAGAATAGAATCAGGTGACCAGGGTTTTAAAGAGTAGCCCTGTAAAGTGTGTGTGTGTGTGTGTGTGTGTGTGTGTGTGTGTGTGTGTTTAATTTAAAGTCGGTTGTATTTTACATCTTAAATTTCTAAAGCATTTTTATAATTATTTTTAGTAAGAGTTTTCTCAAGATTTCATATACTGGTTTTTACGATTTATATTTGAAATTTCTCAATGTTATGTAAAGAGTGAAGGAAAAGTATTGATTTGTTTAAAACCATAATGTTCTTAGAACTTAAGCTTGTAGGTTCCTTACAGTGTTGGTCTACCCCATTATCTTACAAAATCTAGTTTAAACTATTTTCTTTCAGCATGAAAGAATTTGATGAGAAAATCATTTATTTTGGAGTTATACTAACTAACAGTTCCAAATTCTATTCTTTTTAAAAATAAATCTTGTGAGATAATAGACTAGTCTAAGGACATGTTTTTGAACAGTGGGTTGGATCTGTGCTGGTAATGATGAGTATTTTTTTTTACTTCCCAGCCTGAATGAATCGAAGAATTGCACTTAGTTTGGTTTTTGTATATTCTTAAATAGCCACTGAAATTTATATTCTTATTAGATCAAAAAATAATGAACCATAAGTTTGTCTTCTCACTTAAACATTTTCTCTTTAGAAAGATATTTTTTTCCTTTATTAAAATCTTAAAGGACTTTCCCCTTTTAAACTAAGTCTAATGCACGAACTATGAATATATTTTAAAACAACATTTTTATTAGTGTGAACAAGTCTTATAAACATTGAAAAAACTTGGTAACATATTATTAGTAAATGGCTATTGTTACCAAATGGTTTTGTTGTTAAATATTTCATTTTCCACCAAAATATCTTCACTAATACGTGCTTGGTGTAGTTTGTTTATTGAATAAGTTAGTGCCAGTCATCTTCTTCCTGAAAAATGAATATCAATGTGAAAAAAAACTTGAAGATGAGACACATTTTAAAATAAAATGGTCAGTTACATCTTAATTTACATACGGAAACAATTATTCCTTACTTTGTAAGCATTTATATTTCTCTTCTGAACAGTTAATAATATTTGGTTTTACATTGAATTTTGAGCTTTGAAGGATAAATTATGTATCATTTTAACATTAATAAAAAAGAATAAGTCCAACACAGTGTAGTCCTCAGCCACTTAAAACTTCATATATTTTCTGCAAAGGTTAAGTTTTAATTACACACAAATTGTAAAAACTTCCAAGTAAAAGCCTGATTTGATGAATAAAATGATAATTAAAACCTTAAGGTGGCAAGCAGGCGTTTTTGATGACTAAATCTTAATTGATTTGCCTAAGAAGAGAATCTCTGTTAAAAGGTTTTCAGTATTTAAAGTAAAAGAAATTCTTGCTGCTTTCTAATTGTCTTTTGGACATGTGCTTGTTTTCTTTGGAGTATACACCTTCAGTGAAAAATTTGTACTTTCATTCTGCTATTGTGGGTGTGGGTGTGTGCGCGCACTTGTATAACTGAGAAAAAAAAATGCTTTGGGCTGGGAAATAACTACTTTGTCAGTAATAAATACATATTTTCATATTCTTTTGGTGTATGTTATTTTAAGTGAGAACTATTTTTATACTTTCAGTCCTCTTAAGAGTTATTTTGGTATTCATATTTACAGAGGGGGAAAGAATCTATTGAGTGCCCAGCATTTACAGAACAGTGGTCAGCAGTTTATCAGTGTTCAAAAGAATAGAAAATTTAGCCCTTGCCTGCCAGCAAGGAAATTACAGTCTAATAGAAGCAATAAACACACGTGACAAAAAGTATAAACCAAACTACTACTAAAGAAGCCAAACTATAAGGCAAGTATAACTTTTCAGGTTGAAACCCTAGATTTGCTAAAAACATGCCCAATAGCCCATTTAGTCATATTATTTCTTATATTAAACTACTATCTAAAGAAATAAACTATAAATTTTTAAGCCAGTCCGGCTTCATCACTTGCTTTTAGACAAGCTCAGTACCCCCCCCCCCAAATGAGGATAATAACTAATTCACAGAGTTGAGAAGATTAAATGAGATTAAGAGCCTCTTAGGGTAGCTAGCAACATAGTAGACACTTAAATTTCTCCCCTCATAGTTTAAATTTTGAAAAATGATGTTCTGAGTATTTTATATATCAAGATCTAAGAATTCTAAGTAAATTCAATGTAGAGATTTTTATTCTCTTGTTGATAGCGTCAGTTGTTCAAAGGATGTAGACATAGGCTTTAAGCCTTTGGGTGGTACACCTCTAATTATTTTCATATATCTTGTTTACTTTCATGAAATGTGAATATTAGTTAACTAGATGAACTTGCCCTAAAGATACCAGTCCGTGTCATTTACTTTATAGTCAAACCATAAACTTCAGAAAACTTATTTCTTTAAATTTCATTAAATAGAATTTGCACATTTGGGAGGTTTGACTCTGTTGACAATTTGGGCTTGTTTTTTATTCCCAATGGAAAAGTTGGGTGTGAGGGAATTTTACTTTCTTTAATGTTAACTATTGGGTCATTGCTCTGAAATAAATTACTGGTGATTGGCTGGAAGATTTTGTTACTTTCCAACAAGCCCCAGCTTTGTTCAACTCCAAAGAGAAAGAATAGGGCAACTCAGCCTAACTTCCTTCTAAAAATTCTGCTAAGAGGGCTTGGAGAAGTTCAGAGCAGCCTAAAAATAGTCCTGGCTCTGTGGCCCTGGCTTCATCTGAGAAGCTGAACATAGGTTGGCTACTTTTAGGCAGGTCAGATTTGAAAGGTGTTCATTCTCTTCCCACCGATTTTATCATCCTACCTGTCTGCCTGCCTTTAGTTAGTAAACTGGTATCATTTCATTCTGCTTCTTAGAGGCATGCTTACGGTCTTGGCATTTAGCTCCATTCATTTGGAGTGGAGGTTGAGGTAGACAGGGCTACTAGGAGGGCAAAGGGTGGGTTGAAAGAAAGAATGCCGGTGTAAAGATTTGGGAGAACCTACCAATGAGTGTTATGTGTTAGACAAATTTTAATTTAAAATTTTTAGTCCCAGTAATATTTGTGACATGTTCTTTACCTTTAAATATGAGATGTTAGACTTGCAAGGGATCTAATGGGTCACTTAGATCATCTCCTTTTCATGGTCATCCCCTTGTTTTCACAGTCATAAGTCATGGGAAGGACTCATTTGAGGGATTAAGGCTTAGCAGTGATACACCTAAATGTAAGTAATTGTGTAAACTGGATGCTATAATAACTTGTTTATATGCCATTTAATATTTATAAGCATTTTAATATATATTGTTTGTCATACACAACAAACAGGAAATTAGCAATGTTATGACTTTTCCAAGTTTGTCTGTTGGTAAATGGCAGAAGTGGGATTGAAAACTAGGTCTGATGTTTTTTTCCAAAATACCTTGTTGCTAACCTGCCACCAGGACACCTTGTCTATTTGAATCGGTGGAGATGTAGCATCAACAGCTCCTGGTTGTGTAATTCCCTTTCTTATGAATAAGACATTGCTTCTCCAATACACCCCTGAATTAGGGTACAGGTTTCTTCAGCTGTAACAAAGACCCAAATATAACTTACAAGATAGGTGTTTATCTCTTAATAGAACATAAAACAGTCTGGGGCTGATAGGCCAACTCCTATTTTGTTAACTCTGCCATCCTCAGAAATCTGTGGGTTCCTTCTCATGGTGCCAGATGGCTGCTTCAGCTTTTGTCAACATGTCTGTATCCAAACCAGCAAGAACGGAGATGAGGGAAGCGCATGAACATTTCTATTAGGAGCATGATCTGTAAGAGGCACATATCACTTCTGCTCTTGTCCAGAACTTAGTCACATGGCCTGATCTAGCTACGAGGGAAGCTTGAATATGTCCTCTTTAGCTGTGTGGCTATGTGTCTAGTTAAACACCAGCCACTCTCACTCAAGAAAGAAGGGTAGAGTAAATATTGATGGACAATCAGTCTCTGCCACAGCCCGTAGGAGATAACTGATTACCCTATGGCCTATTAGCAGTGTTTTCAGAAAAGACTTGGTAGGTTCCCATTACACTCAGAATAAAAATCCAGAGTTGTTCATCACAGCCTTCAAAGCCCTGCATGATGTGGTTCCTACTTATCTCCCCACTGCAGCTCCATTAAAAATAGCACGCAGGAGATACTCTGCTATCCTTTTGCCCTTTTTTATTTTTCTTCTTAGCATTTATCACTACTTCTTCTTATACATTTTGTTGTTTTGTTTCCTCAGCTAGAATATGAGTTTTCTGAAGGCAGAACAGAAACCTTGTGTTGATCACTACCTTCCCAGAGCCTAGAAAAGTGCTTAACACATAGTAAGCACTCAGTAATTGTAGCTTGAAATGAAGGTTCTTTCTCCCAACCCAAACAATGATTTGAGCATATTTTTTCCATTATTCCTTCGTTCAATTTTTATGTACATGTAGTATGAGCGAGGGACTATGCTATATACTATGAGAAATAAAAAGAAATGTCCTTCATATGAATCCACCCTCCAGAAACTATGGGAATGGAGAAGGGATGGGATCTACCTGGGATCTGTAAGGCTTCATAAAGGTACAGATTTTGGATCCAGAATATGTAGGCAGGCTGTCATAGGGTGTTTCATAGGAACTGGAAAGGTGTTCCTTCTTGTTAAAATTGTTCCATTTTGTTAAAATATATCCAATTATTGCCAACTTACGGAAGACAGTCTGGCTGTGCACAACTATTAGGGTTTTTGTTGGTTAAAAAAAAACATGTAATGTGGATAAGGGTAAGCTATTTCCCCACAACCTAGTTGACAGGTTACAATGAAAGTAAGTCTTAGACCAAATTCTGCCATTCATATAGATATTTGCTAAACATTTATTACAAGCAGACACAAAACTGTTCACATAACCTAATATGTAAGAAGACGAGGTTCTAACTCTATCCTTTTGGATGATTTGACCACACTTTGCATGAAAGATTCCAGATGTGATAGTATTCCAGAGGTGGAATTCTATTATCCTTTAAGTGGGCATCAAGCAACCAGAAATCCTTAGATCCAATGACTGGACTCAGGATTGTTGGGAGCTGGCACTTTGGGAAACACTGCTAAGGGTAAAGGTTGTAGGCCTTGCTGGTTTATACCTGGTTCTTGAGATAACCGGGAGTGTCTAAGACATGTTAGTCTATCTAGTAATACATGCTGTTAATACCTTTAATTTCTCAGTGAAAACCCATTGCTCACCTTCACTGTGCTAATTGACAAAGCCTCTGTCTGGTATTAATACATGGATAGTGGAAGCACTTCTGATAGCTACAGTAACAGATAAGCAAGGTAAGCAATGTTTAGTGCATCAACAGAACAAAGGCACCAGTTGTCCAAAGCAAAGACCCACAGATGCCCAGCAGACAAAACACATATATGTTCTTGTTAGGTGCCATCGAGTCAGTTCTAACTCATAGCAGCTCTGTATACAACACAATGAAACACTGCCCAGTCCGGTACCATCCTCACAACCATTGCTGTATTTGAGCCCATTGTTGCAGCCACTGTGTCAATCCGTCTCATTGAAGGTCTTCCTCTTTTCGCTGACCCTCTACTTTACCAAGCATGAGGTTCTTCTCCAGGGACTGGTTCCTCCTGATGACATGTCCAGTGTGCATGAGAGGAAGTCTCTCCATCCTGGCTGTACTTATTCCAAGACAGATTTGTTGGTTCTTCTGGCAGTCCATGGTATATTCAGTATTCTTTGCCAACACCATAATTCAGAGGCATCAGTTCTTCAGTCTTCCTTATTCATTGTCCAGCTTTCTTCGCATGCATATGAAGTGATTGAAAACACCATGGCTTGGGTCAGGCGCGCTTTAGTCCTCAAAGTGACATCTTTGCTTTTTAACACTTTAAAGAGGTCTTTTGCAGCATATTTACCCAGCGCAATAAATAGTTTGATTTCTTGACTGCTGCTTCCATGGGCGTTGATTGTGGATCCAAATAAAATGAAATCTTTTGATGATGTCAGTATTTTCTCCATTTATCATGATGTTGCTTATTGGTCTAGTTTTGTGAGGATTTTTGTTTTCTTTATGTTGAGGTGTGATCCATACTGAAGGCTGTAGTCTTTGATCTTCATCAGTAAGTGCTTCAAGTCCTCTTCACTTTTAGCAAGCAAGGTTGTGTCATCTGCATAATGCGGGTTGTTAATTAGTCTTCCTCCAATCCTGATGCTGTGTTCTTCATATAGTCCCGCTTCTCGGATTATTTACTCAGCATACAGATGGAATAAGTATGGTGAAAGGATACAACCCTGATGCACACCTTTCCTGAATTTAAGCCATGCAATATCCCCTTGTTCTGTTCAAACGACTGCCTCTTGGTCTATGTAGAGGTTCTGTATGAGCACAATCAAGTGTTGTGGAATTTCCATTCTTTGAAATATTATCCATAATTTTTTATGATCCATACAGTCGAATGCCTCTGCACAGTCAATAAAACACAGGTAAACATCTTTCTGGTAGTCTCTGCTTTCAGCCAAGATCCATCTGACATCAGTAGTGATATCCCTTGTTCCATGTCCTCTTCTGAGTCCGGCTGGAATTTCTGGCACTTCCTTGTCGATGTACTGCTGCAACTGCTTTTGAATGATCTTCAGCAAAATTTTACTTGTGTATAATATTAATGATATTGTTTAAATTACACCATTCTGTGGATCACCTTTCCTTGGAATAGGTACAAATATGGATCTCTTCCAGTTGGGTGGCCAGGTAGCTGTCTTCCAGATTTCTTGACATAGACTATTGAGCACCTCCAGCACTGCATCTGTTTGTTGAAATATCTTAATTGGTATCCCATCAATTCCTGAAGCCTTGTCTTTCACCATTGCCTTCAGTGCAGCTTGGACGTCTTCCTTCAATACCATCAGTTCTTGCCTCCTGAAATGGTTGAATGTCAGCCAGTCCTTTTTGGTACAGTGACTCTCTGTATTCCTTCCATCTTCTTTTGATGCTTCCTGTGTCGTTCAATTTTTTGCCCATAGGGTCCTTCAAAATTGCAACTCGAGGCTTGAAATTTTTTTTCAATTTTAGCTTGAGAAATGCCGAGTCTGTTCTTCTCTTTTGGTTTTCTAACTCCAAGTCTTTGCACATTTCATTATAATACTTTACTTTGTCTTCTCAAGCCACCCTTTGAAGTCTTCTGTTCAGCTCTTTTACTTCATCATTTCTTCCTTTTGCTTTAGCTGCTCTCCATTCAAGAGCAAGTTTCAGAGTCTCTTCTGACATCCATTTTGATCTTTTCTTTCCTGTCTTTTTAATGATCTTTTGCTTTCTTCATGTATGGTGTCCTTGATTTCATCCCACAACTCATCTGCCACAACTCATCTGGGATTTATAGTCTCATTTATAAAGAAGTTACATCATGGAGAGCTAACACACACATACACACTATATATACATATATATTATATATATACACATACATATGTATATATATGACTGACATATCCCATTCAAATGTGTGAGTAAGCAGAGGAGGGGGCACCACAAATTGTCAGTGCTTACTGCCTTCACATGCCTTAATCTGGCCCTGGATAGATACCTTTGTACTATGGGCTTTCTGTTTAGAACACTAAAGTGTAAATTACTGATAAGGACAACTGACTGCACTAATAATTTAACATAGCACATAATATCACACTGCCTATACTGGAGTATTTTAAAGGAATTATAACAGTGGCCAAAGACAGTAGTGAAAAAACACATTTAGGAAAGTAGGGTGGGCCTAGATAATGGAGGATAAGGTACAGAATTTTCTCTTAATTTTATACATTTTTTTTTTTTTTTTAAAAGCAGGAGAGTAACATAATTAGAACTTGAATTCAGGAAGATTCATTTGACCATTAGATTGGAGGCGGGAGTCTGAGAGAGAGATGAAAGCAAGTAGTTGAATAATGAAGCCTGAACGGATGCTTTGCTAAGAATAGAAATGGAGAAATGGAGGACAAGTACAAGATTTTTATGTATAAAATCTGCATGTTATTTGTGTAATGGTTGGTCTTTCACTTATCTCCTTTAATTTTCGTGGAAACTTTTAAAAAATGGATAGTATCTCCACTGAGGAAGAAGGTTCTGAGAGATTAAGTTGACTTGTCCAAAGTCACACAGCTGGTAAATGCCAGAATTGGGATTCAGAGGCAGGCAGTGTATGACACTGAAGAGAGCAAAGGGAAGAGCAAAACTCAAGAGGTTGGCAAGCTTAGGGTGAGAAATACACATGCACCATTGGTGAGAGTGTAAAATTGTTAGAACCTCTGTAGTGAGCAATTTAGCAATATATTTTATTTTTTAATAGTATTTTATTGTGTTTTTGATGAAAGCTTACACAATAAATTAGGTTCCCATTTGATAATTTCTGTACACTTTGTTGAGTGACATTAGTTACTTGTTTACAATGGGTCAGTTCTCTTTCACTGAGTTCTGTTTGTTCTGTTTCTGGTACTCTAGTTTCCCTGCCCCCTCATCTTCTCATCTTTGCTTTAGAGTAATTGTTGACCTTTTGGTCTCATATAGAAATTTTTTCGTTTTGTTTTTTATTTTTTTAATAGAGCACTATACTCATGGTTAATGTCCTCTAGTTTGTGTGCTGCTGTTACTTTCCTAAAAGGTGGTTAGTTTCAGCTCAAGGTTAAAGAGTATCTCAGGGCAATAGTGTCAGGGAGTCTTCTGGTCTCAACTGGTCCAGCAAGTCTGGACTTTTTAAGAATTTAAGTTCTGTCCTGCATTTTTCTTCCATTCTATCCAGGTTCATCTATTGTAGCCCTGATCAGAATAGTTAGTAGTTGCAGTTGTAGCCGGGCAACATCTAGTTCTTCTGGTCTCAGGGTAGATGAAGCCATGGTTCCTGTAGGCTATTTGTCCTGTAGACTAGTTCCTTCTCTAGAACTTTGGTTTCCTTCTTTCTCTTTTGCTCCTGATGAGTAGAGACTTAATAGTTGTGTCTTAGATGGCTGCTCACAAACTTTTAAGACCCCAAATTCTACTCACCTCACTAGGATACAGAACATGAACTTTGTGAACTCTGTTATGCTAATTGACTGAGTTGTCCCATGAGACTAAGTTCCTAAGCCTTCAAACCCAGAAAACCAGTCTCTTAAGGTGTTTGGTTATGTCTAAGTGGTATTTGTAATTGTGTCCCCTATGAATACATATGCCTGCATCCACATATCTTTACAGCAATAAGTTTTAAATGAGTGTGCCTTTTGAACTAGCAAATCTACTTCTGGGAATTTATCTTATCTATATCCTCTCACATGTATTTCTAAGCATATGTGCAAGGATATTCAGTTCAGTGTTGTTTGAAATAGCAGTAGCTTGACAACTAGTTAATGTTGATGCAAACATCCGTTTGATAGAATACTATGCAGCTGTTAAAAATGAAGAGGCTGATCTTTATGTACTGATATTAATACAACTAGGTCTTCAGGTTGTACTAATGAAAGTAGCAAAATGCAAAAGGGTATCTGTGTGTGTGTGAGAGAGTGTTGTTACCATTTGTGTTTCAAAAGAAATATACACACACACATATATATACACACACATACATGCACACACAGACATATAGCTAGATTTTCTGTCTCTTGAAGGCGTCAAAGAAATTTACTAACTGGCTGCCTCTGGGGAAGGAAAGTAGGTAGCTGAAGAACAGGTGAGCGGAAAAATTTATTTTTCATTGTATGCATTTTTCTATCGTTTATTATCTCTTTTTAAATCTTTTTTTAAACAGAAAAGACCATGGGCTTTGAACTCAAAGACAATTGGATTTTACTACCTAACTAGCTAAATGTGACCAGGGCCAAGTTATTATTTTCTAATTTCATGTGACTACATTATAGAATATATGAAATACAAAACAGTCTTATGAAGCCAGCACCCGCACCAATCACTGTAAAACTTCGGTGTAGTTCATTCTAGTCTTTTAAAAAGTCTTCACTTCTTTCTGATTGCAAAGTAAACAACTTAATTTTAAGATATACAGTAAGTCCCCAGGTTAAGAATGTCTGACTTAATGGATAATTCATTCTTGCCCTTTAATGTTATATAAATTTGCCCTCACTTTGAAACAATTGAACCAACCCCTACTCCAACAAATTCTTTATTGCAATCACCTTCACTTGCTGCAGTACAGCTTTTAAATCACTGAAAAGGCTTCAAGCCTTTTCTTGCACTAAAAAAAAAACCCAAATCAAACCCACTGCTGTCGAGTCAATTCCAACTCATAACGACCCTATAGGACAAAGCAGAACTGCCCATAGCATTTCCAAGGCGGTAAATCTTTACAAAATTAGGCTTCCACATCTTTCTCTGCGAAACAGCTCATGGGTTTGAACCGACGACCTTTTGCTTAGCAGCAGAGCACTTAACCACTGCACCACCAGGGCCCCTTCTTTTGCACTAAACGAAAGCCCACACCAAATCCGTTGCCATCGAATCAATTCCAACTCATAGCAGCAACCTTATAGGACAGAGTAGAATAGTCCCATGGAGTTTCCAAGAAGCAGCTTGCAGTAAAGTAAGGCTAAATAAGAACCGTATGCACCTGTTCGGACTTACCTACAAATTCGACTTAAAGACACACTTAGGAATGATCTCATTCATAACCTGGGAATTTGCCTGTATTACAAAATTCATCAGCTCATGTAAGGTGTAGTGATTTATTAATGAAAGTTTAGAATAATGAGTAGAGAGGTATATTTGTTTACTGTTTAATGAGTGTGCTATCTTTTCTTGGTCAGGTCCAGGAACCATTTCCTTTATTGTCAAATGGCAGTTCCTAGCTAATACCATATCCCACCCTGAGGAAAAAGTAGCAACACTGTTATAACTTTAAATGTCATAGCTGTTTTGAATTTGTTTGCATAGAAACAATATAGGTTATCTTGCCTATACAGTTCCCTAGTACCATTTAAGGCTGGTTACATCATTACTCCTGACAGTGCATCATCCAATGACTTGCCGTGACTCCGTCAAAGATTGTTACTGTGCTTCATTGATGATGAGGACAAATTCAAGTCTTACCTAGAGTATGCAGGAAAATGTGAACCATAATTCATTTTTTAGGCATGTTAAATTTACCGTTTGGAATTTTATAGCATAAATGTAGAATAATATTTCCAACGGTGCCTTCTCTTAGCTCTTTAGGCCATTATCACTGCATTTCTACACCCTGATCTCTTTCATGTAGACACCCTGCCTTCCACTTACCGCCAGGAGAGAGGAGGTTAAGTAAGGCTAGAGGAGAGTGAGGAGGAGGCAAAACAAGACATCATCAATTGGAAGGGCCCATTGACATTGTGGAGCAAGTCTGAAAATCCCACAGAGGAGGTAGCCCAGTCACCCCCTGAGGACTGCCTGACATGTGGCACGGACCCTGTGGAGGATGTGAGGTGCACACTATGGGTGCCAGCAGTGAGGGATGTACAGGCAAAGCATAAAGGATACCTGCCCCTACTCATGCTGTGCTTGAGTGCTGTAGACCAGATGCAGCACCAGGGTCAGAATATAGACCCATGATCTGACACAGAGGCTCACACAGCTCAAGCCCAGGGGTCTGAGGTAAACCATTGGTAACCTAAGGCCCTGAACTCCTTCTGTCTGACAAATCAACACCATTCTGACAGCCCCGTCTCACACAGTCCCGCAAAAGAAATATTGTGTCTGCCAGTGGAAGTGACCTCCTTTCCAAGCCATGCTCCTAGAACAGGGGCCTGGCTGCAGGGTCGCTGAGCAACCCCACAAGCATGAGTTACAGAGTTTCTCGGGGCCTCTGGTTGACCCCACACGTGGGCATGGAGAGTTGCAATGTGCCACAAAGGGGAGTAATGGGATTTGGGGCCCACGTGGGACCCAGTTTGGGTTTGAGTCACCCTGCCCAGATGCCAGTGCAGGCCCTGCCTGGTCAATCCTGACATGATGGAGGACTTAGGAAAATTAGAGGAAGGTATTCCAAAGAGGGTTGGCTGAGGTTTGGGGCTCAGGTTAAGGCTCCCACTTAGAAAGCTGCCCAAATTGACCTGGACCATTCACACTGGGAGTATTAGGTAGAAGAGAAAGGAACATCTTTGTTAACCCACTTTATTGTTCCTTCTGTTACAGTAGTCAGCCTTACCCTAACTAATATGCTCCTATATACTGAATATCACAATTTTTTTCATTTTCATAAATCTGACAGGCAACAAAAATGGTGTTTTATTTTTGCTTTAATTTGAACTTTTGATTAGTGAGGTTGAGCCTATATTAATGTTTCTCAGTCATTTGTATTTTTTCTTTGAATTGCTTATTCGTAATTTATGCCCATCATTTTCTACTAGGGAGTTTTTTATGTTGATTTTTAGGATATGTGCGTGTGTTGATTTTTAGGATATATGTGTGTATATATTTTTTGTTGTTATTAGTTGATTCCAACTTGTGATACTGAGTGGGTTTGAACCACCAACCTTCTGGCTAATAATTGAGCATTTAACCATTTGCACCACCCAGGGACTCCTGTGTGTGTGTGTATGTGAGTGTGTGTATTTAGAACTAGCCATTTTCCCATGATAAAACAAACAAACAAACCCACTGCTGTCAAGTTGATTCCGACTCATAGCAACTCTTGGAACAAAGAGAACTGCCCCACAGGGTTTCCAAGGCTGTTAATCTTTAGGGAAGCAGACTGCACATCTTCCTCCTGCAGAGAGGCTGGTGGGTTCGAACTGCCAACCTTTAGGTTAGCAGCCAGCACATTAACCACTACACCACCAGGGCTCCTTTCCCCTGATCCAAGTTGTACGTATTTTTCCCAGTATAGCTTTTTACTTTGTTTATGGTGTTTTTTTCTGTTGTTCTAGACAAGATTGTCTTTTGTGTTTATTTTTGCTTTTGATTTTGTACTAGTGAGATTTTTGAATCTTTGTTTTATGTCATTTTCAGAAGGGTCTTTCCCACTCATAGATGATGTGGATATTTACTCATGTTTTCTTCTGATAATTTATGGTTTTGTTTTTACATTTAAATCTTTGTTTTGTCTGTAATTGATTTTGCTATAAGGATGAGGCAGGTATCAAGCTTTTCTCCCTAGGTGAAAAGCAGTTGTGTCAATACCCTTTATTGAATCCACAAATGCCTCAAGATTTCTGCCTTAAGAGAGTTTCCAGGTCATGATGCAGAGAAGGGAGCCCAGGTGATGCCCAGCAGACTCAGAGTTGAGGAGACAGAACTGATAATCTATGATTAGACCAATAATTGCAGAAAAGCATTTGAGAAAATCCAACATCCATTTCTGATAAAAATTCTCAAAAAAGAAGTGATAGAAGGAAAATTCTGTAACATGATGGATCATTTACTTAAAATCCTACAGCTAGTATCATGCTTAGTGATGAAAGATTGAATACTTTTCCTCTAAGATCAGGAACAAGATAAGAATACCCACTCTCAACATCATACTGAAGGTTCTGGCCAGTGCGATAAGGTAAGTAAAAGAAATAAAAAGTATCTGTATAGGCAAGGAAGACAAATGACATGATCATTTACTGAAAAAAAAAATCTGGTGAAATCTACAAAAACCCTACTAGAACCAGTGAGTTTATCCAGGTTTACAGATACACGATCAATATGCAAGAATCAATTATGTTTCTATGTTTTAGAAATGTACAATCAGAAATCTGAAATTTAAAAACATAATTTATAATAGCATCAAAATTATGAAATTCTTAGGAGCAAATCTGACAAAAGATATGGAAGTCTTTCACATTACTGACAGAAATTAAAGACCTTGTTCGTAGGTAGAAGATAAAGGACTTATATCCAGAATATATGTATGTATATTCTCAAAACTCAATAATTAGGAAACAAATTACCCAATTTTAAAAACGGACAAAAAATTTCAATTCATGACAGATACATTTCTTAATTTCAGGGAAGTTTTCTTCTGTTATATCTTTGATTTTTTTGTTTTTTAATTCTGCTTTCTTTCAAGATCACCAGTTAATGCATGTGTTGGCTCAGTGTTCTTATTTTCTATAGCTATTATCTTTCTTTTAATAATAGCGTTTATCCCTTTTCCTTTTCCACTGCATGCAGGATTTTCCTTTTCCATTGCTTTCAATCTTTGCAAATGTAGTCCATGCTACCAATTCTTTTCTGCTGTGTCAGTTCTATATTTTGCTGTTTCTAAGGTGGTTTTCATTTCTATAATCCCCTCACACTTTTTTTGCTTAAATTTTATCCATTTGCCTTTTCATCTCTGTCATCTCGTTTGGTCTCATGTTCTATTTTTTCTTTAAGAAATATAGTGTTTTTTGTCTGAAATGTTCTATTACCTGCAGCAATTTTTCTTTCAAAAAGTATTTTTTCTGCCACTTGATAGTTTCTTTCCTTTTTACTTTCTTTTTGTATTTTTTATTGTAATCTTTTTTACTCTCATTGCATTGTTGCTGTGTAGAATTTTTTTTTTTCTATATGTAATTCACATTTGAGTGAGTCAGACAGACCCTACTGATACTATTTGGTCCGGAAATATTGTGAGTTCCTCTTGACTTTCTTCTCTCAGAGTTTAACGGGACACTCTGTAAGTGATACCTAGAACTGGAGCTGGAATTTTGATGATACATAATTTCTGTCCAATTGTTTAGCTATAGATATTTAGGAAGAGAGGATTGTTAGTATTGGCAACTGGTAGTTTCATTTCAAATAAGTTGTTAATACACTCTCTCAACTTCACTAGCCGCTTTTAAGTGTGGAAATATCCCCATTTTTCCTATGGCCCAGCCACAACCATAGTCTTTGTCACTTCCAAGTAAAGGTTTTTAGTAACATTTTTCCGTAATGTTTTAAATTCTGCACTCTGCACTGGGTAAAGGGAACTATTGTTGCCCTTAGGTTTCTTCCTTCAGTTTGGTCCAAATGTAATTGTATCTAACAGATATTCTTCATATACTAGTATGAGGTCATGGCTATTACCTAGTTTCATTATCAACAGAATTTCTTTTTCTGTTTTGGGTTCTGTTTGTTTTACTGAGTTTCAGAGAAGAAGAATTATAAAGGATGCCCTCACTCTATCTTTATGGAAGTCCCCTTATAGTATTATTTTTACTTATATTTTCAACATGCACACATGATTTGAAATCTTTCCCTTTAGAGTGTGTGTGCAAACTGCTTAACCTTCCTGAGCCTTGGTTTCCTTATCACTCAAATTTGGATAATAATGCTTGTCTTGAAGGATTGTTCAGGAAGAAATAAGATTGTACCTCTAAAGTATCTAAGTTAGATTGGCCACTTAGGGGTTTTGTAAATGTTAGTTTCTCTTTCTTATCCCCTTTTAACTCCTACTGCATTGGCTTTGACAGCTGTTAAGTTACAAAATACCTGGTCAGTATCACTGATCTATAAGCAAGTTGACAATCAAAAATATTCTCAATCAAAACCAGCTATGTAATTTATGGGGTCCGAGGTGAAATGAAAATGCAAAAAGCTAAGAATTTCAAGCAGAGACAGCAAAGCATTATACTAAGTGCAGGCCCTTCTAAGTATGATACTCCATGTGACTGTGGGGTTGCACACCCATGAAGCTAACCCTGATGACAATGATAAGTCATCATGATTGCTTCTTGGAATTAAAGAGGAACATTTGAAGTAGTGCAAAGATATTACATATTACATGGAAAACCTTTAGTTGATACTAGATCTTAGGAGTCACTGTCTTAGTTACCTAGTGCTGCTATAACAGAAATACCACAAGTGGATGGCTTTAACAAAGACAAATGTATTCTCTCACAGTTTAGGAGGCTAGAAGTCCAAATTCAGGGTGCCAGCTCCAGGGCAATGTTTTCTCTCTCTGTCAGCTCTGGGGAGGTCCTTGCCATCAATCTTCTCCTGGTATAGGAGCTTCTCAGCGCAGGGACCCCAGGTCCAAAGGATGTGCTCTGCTCCTTGCTCTTCTTTCTTGGTGGCATGTTGTCCCCATCTCTCTGCTTGATTCTCTCTCCTTTTATTTCTTGTAAGATAAAAGCTGATGCAGGCCACATCCCAGGGAAACTCTCCTTACGTCAGATCAGGGCTGTGACTTGAGTAAGGGTGTTACTTCCCACCCTAATCCTCTTTAATCTTGCCACATTAACCACAGGCAGAGATTAGGCTTTGCAACACATAGGAAAATTACATCAAATCACAAAATGGTGGACAACTATACAGTGCTGGGAATCATGGCCTAGCCAGATTGGCATATATTCTGGTGGGACACGATTCAATCCATTAACAGTCACCATGTTGTTGTTGTTAGCTGCCATTGAGTCAGCCCCCAACTCGTGGTGATCCCATGCACAATGGGATCAAACCACAGTAATCCACAGGATTTTCATCATAATACTGTTTTAATGTAGAATAAGCAAAACCCCATATCTAAAAACCCTCTAGAAAATATCATCCCCTTTAGAATTCAAAATGACTAATTTCTCATCACTATACAGGGAGGAGGATACTTTCTCAGTTTATTATAACCCAGTCTTTGAATTTACAGCCAAAGTCTAGTCTTACAAATCATTACTCTTGGGCTATATAAACTAGGCAAGTGAATGCTCAGCTTAATGAATTGATTACCGTTGTATCTCCTGAAGGAGATTAGGCTTGTTTGTTTTCATTTTTTTTTTTTTTTTAATTCTAATGTGGAAATATAAATTACTCTGTATAAGACTGGATTCCATTTATAAAAATGAACAGGAAATCTTCAGAATCCATAGAGCCCAGGTAGCCCACCTGTTCATTACCTGCCCGTCTACCTCCAGCCTCAACTGTAGCTTTCAAATGTATGAAAATCCTGAATGGAAAGGTTGTAATACTGTGAAGTATAATATTTGTTGGATTTTGGTATAAGGTGGACAGAGGAGTAGTATATGGAAAGGGCTGAGTTTTGTTTCAGTGGGCATCAAAGAGGCAGATGAACCAGTGAGTGAACAGAAGTGGACACCAAAGGCTTGTTCTCTTGACTTTGCTACTTGACTGGTCTTTACATGAATCTGGAATTGTGGTATACAACTACTGTTTTCATTTTGTGATATTCTCTTCACGACCTCTTTTTCCCCTTCATTTCCAAGCTTTGTGACTCTTCAAAAACTAAATGTTAAGGAATTTAAAATGAGAATATTTGGCAGCCGGTGAGATGCATGGAATATTATAACTCTTGAAAAACTAGGACTGAGAGTGGTTGCTAGAGGTGTAATAACTTTTGTGTGTCTACCTAAAGAATAATGCCATCTCAGACAATGTCTTGGAACATAGTCATTGAAGTGAAGAGAAAAAAAAGTTGTTTTAATTTAAAAAAATTAATAAAACAACAAAAAAGTGGAAAAAAGTGACTTTGTTAAGTGGAGTTATTTGGCTAAGTATATTCTTTCCCCTACTTATTATGTACCTTCCCTCTCCCTTAAAAAATAGTTAAAAGATTATGACCATAAAAACCACTTTAGTTTAGAACATTAGCAAAAAGGCTTTAAAGGATACCTCATTTCTAACACTATCTTACTTGTAAACTACTTTTTAATTTTGCCAAAGCAATTTCGTATCTCTTTCTCACAGGTTTTAATTATAAAAGTCATCTTCACATTTTAGACATTTTCATACAATTTTCTCTATCCCCTAGCCAAGAAAATTTCCACAAACATTGCATATTTTTTTAACACAATATACATATGGCCATTATTTTTACCTCCCCTTTTTTTATTTTTATTTTTTTCCTCAAATGTATTTCACATTCTGGTTCCATTCTTCTGACTCCTACACATTTGTAGACTTCCACATTTCTATTCTTTCTAAGATGCATTGTTCTTCCTTTTTTCTCCTACTGTTAAAATAATACTCATTAAGGTATAGCAAAGAAAAGCAGCCTGGTGGGACAGAGCCTGCGAAGCTTTGGAGTCACGCAGACCTGGGCTTGGATGCTGGCTCCAACACCTACCTTGGACCAGTGACATAGCATTTCTGTGTTTCTATTTCAACATCTATAAAGCAGAGATAATAATGGTACCTGCCTTGTAGGGTTGTTGTGGTAATTAAATGAGATAACATATGCTCCAAAAGAGAGCAGCCTCCATCCTTCCTTCCTTGGTAAATAGTCTCAAAATCTTTTTATTTTAACATATTAATACCAACATTTGTTGAGCTGCCAGGCCCTGTGCTAAATAGGTTATATGTAATATCTAATTTCATCATTATTATATTATCCCCATTTTGCAGATGAGTAACTAAGGCTTACAGAAGTTAAGTCACTTGCTTACTCAAGGTCACACAGTGAGTAATTGGCAGGTTTCAGAGCCTGGGCCCTAGCATACTGACTGCCTTCTTGTTGAATTTCTGTACCTGGCCTTCATACACTTCTCTTGGACAGATAATATTTTCCTTCTTGTTCTTGTCTGTTTAGAGATTTTTTTTTTTCTAATTTTGATTTTACATTGGTCTTATCATCTCATATTTTGCTGCGCAAGATGAGTATGAATAAAAAATGTAATACTGATATTAAAAGCATTTTTTTTTGTACTAAATGTTTCCCATAAGTTCCCACCTTTGTCTTATTTCTTCTAATTCTGAAGCTGTTTTCTGACATTTTAGCAACCTTGTCTGCAAATCCATTGACTGTTCAAATCTCCTTTAAGATTGCCTGGCATTTAAATACATTCTGTCATCTTTCTCATACCTTTTCATACTTTACCAGTGTCTGTTGGGTTATCTTTTTCTCTCCCTTCTAACTAGTATTAAAATATAGAGTAGTGGAATTCGGCATTTTCTCTCCAGTTCCTATCTTCTTCACGTGGAAGTGAAATAATGGAAAATGATTTTGCACTGATCAAGGTTTGCATTGAAGCAAGCTTTGTTCACCTTCCTCCAAGGAGTTGCCTTCTGACTTTGCCGCCTTGTAGCTTATACCCAAGATGGCTTGGCCTGCTTCACCTGTTTCCTAGTGCTGACTTCTAAATATCCCATGAGTTCAGTTTATTTCCCAACTTTTTGTTTTCCTTGTTTTCTTAGTGTAGACCCAGAAGTCTCACTAGCCTACCCTTTACTTGTATTTCTTTAATATTATTATAGTTCCCCATTTCATCTGTGTTTATGCTGTTCTATTTTTGGTTGGTTCTTGCTCCAGTTTCTATAGTGTACACAGTATCCAGTTCAATAAGCATTATCAAACACCAGCTATGTGCTGAAACAGATTTGTTAGAAAATGAGTATTCCCAGTCATGGTTTTACAACTTTCCACCCAGCAATGGCTTTTACCTCAACAAAAATGTTCAGATATTTAAAGTGAAGGTTACAAACACTGCCTACGGTTATTGGAATGTTACATTTTAAAATTAACGTATTTTCAGTTGAAACAGTAATATGCATGTGTGGTTAAAATCTTCAGACGAATGGTAGACAAAGGAAGTGTCCCTGTTACCTCAGACTCTCTCATCCCTCTCCGCAGAGGCAATCGTTTTAACACATTTTTAGATATATTTCTAGAAACCAAAACCAAACCCATTGCCGTTGAGGCGATTCTGACTCATAGCGACCCTATAGGACAGAGTAGAACTGCCCCATAGGGTTTCCAAGGAACAAGTGGTGGATTTGAACTGCTGACCTTTTGGTTTGCAGCTGAGCTCTTAACCAGTACACCACCAGGGCTCCAAGATATTTCCAGGAATCTACAAATACACACACATGTACACACACATGTACACACACACAGTTACACACATATATACACATATATGCTTGTTAATTATACATACTTTAATATATATATATTTTTAATATATACTTATATGTGTATAGGGTTGCTATGAGTCAGAATTGACTCGACATCAATGGGTATATATACTTTAAAAAACACCTCACAAATAGAACAATCTTGACTACTAGCTGAAAGGTTGGTAGTTCAACCTCTCCCCGCGCCCCCCCACCCCGCCCCCCGAGGCACCTGCAAAGACAGGCCTGGCAGTCTGCTCCTGAAAGGTCACAGCCTTGAAAACCCTATGGAGCAATTCTACTCTGCACACTATGAGTTGGAATCAACCGGACGGCAACTAACAACAACAAATATATAGGCAGGAGAATCAGAGACCTTATCTGCTTTAACTGCTGTATTGCCAGTGTCTAGAACAGTACCCGACATTTTGTAGGTGCTCAATAAATAGTTGTTGAATGAATGAATAATATAGTCACTGTTCACAAAATACACCTTGGAAATTGTCCCATATCACACATATGTTCTATCTCATTCTTTTTAACAGCAAATTTGATTCCATTTTCTAGATTTATCAGGATTTGTTTAACTGAGCCCCTATAATGCGCTTTTAGGTTGTTTCCAACCTTTTCTCTATAGAAGATTAAATTATTGAGGAATAATCTAGGCAAGTGCTTCTCACATGTTAGGAAATTTCTGATGAAACACACTGATACTTAAGAAAAAAAAGCATTTTGGTCTTTTCAGGAATATGTCATAAAAATGGATCATCCTGTTAAATTCATGAAGCATTCCATATTTTTGGAGCCCTGGTGGTGTAATGGTTAAGCACTACGACTGCTAACCAGAAGGTCAGCAGTTCAAATCCACCAGCCGCTCCTTGGAAACCCTTTGGGGCAGTTCTCCTCTGTCCTATAGGGTTGCTTTGAGTTGGAATCGACTCAACAGCAATGAGGTTTTTCTTATTAGAAGTTTTGGATTTTTCTTTTTGAAAAAAATCTATCAAAGTTGCCTAAATGTAAAAGAAATACCCGATAGAAAATGTGGGAAGTAATGATACATAGGCAAAGTAGCATCCCTGACTGGGAAAAAAACAAACAAAAAAAAAAAAAACCACCTTTTTTTTTTTTAAAGTGACTTAGAGAACAGACAAAATGGCTGCTTTTAAACTTCGTAAAAGCTCCCTGGAGTGAACAGATGTTATCAGTTATGTGAATTAATTGCTGAAAACAATGATTTCTTTGACCAGTTTGCTCTTGGACAGTTTACTAAGATCAGAGATTAAAATGTTTAAACAATGGAAATATTGCTTAGGTATGAGAATTGTTATTGTTGTTAGGAGTCGATTCTGACTCATAGCAACCCCATGTAACAGAGTAGAACTGCCCCCATAGGTGTTACCAAACCCAGGAAGGTGGGTCCTTGACCAGCACGCTCAGACTTGCCAATTATCTGGACACCAGTCTTAGAGAAAGAGAAAGTAACTTTATTGCAATGCGCAGAGTAGGGAGCCAGGAGAAAGTTCCTCAGATCCGACTCACCAAGCTAAGGGGAAGCAGGGCTCATATGTGATTTGGACAGCAAGATGGCGGCTGCACAGGTATACTGGGACAGGAAAATTATAGAAGGCGGCCGGGAAACAAGAGGTGATGTTGTTCCTGTAAGACCTCTCGCTTCAGAATACGGTCTGGGTGATGATTTTCCTTCTAATTCCACCTGTTGTTGCATCCCCTGTTGAAGCCAATTAGTGGTCACAGCTGGCCCTTCTGCACCTGTGGGGCGGGCCAAATCCTGCTTGTGCTAATTTAAGGACTAATGAAAATTTACTGGCATTCATAGAGTCAGGTTATCTGTTATCTTTACTGCAGCAGATTGGCAGGTCTTTTCTCCCATGGAGCCACTGGGGAGGTTCAAACTGCCAACCTTTTGGTTAGTAGCTGAGTCCTTATAGTTGTGCCACCAGAGCTCCTTATAATTAATTTAAAACAATAAAGTATTTTAGATTAAGAACAAAGAAGTGAGGGGGAGGTCCATGGTTCATTAAAGTTACCAGCTAAGCCCCCTCTCCATCTCATTCTGAAAAATAGTCAAAAACAACTATTGGTTAATGAAACATTGCAGGGTTTCCAGCAGTGCAAATTACAGCTTATCAAAGTAGGTAAATTAGATATCAATGTCTGAAAAGATGTGAAATCATTTATTTGAAATAATCATGTTTTTTGACAAACATATTTTCACCAACTTTGTGGTAGAAACTTTTACCAGCTTTGTGACAGAATTCTGGGGCCCCTAAAGAAAGGGGTGTAGGCATACTACATACACTAAGATGCATAACACAGTCAAGAGACTAAAAGCCCCACAGAAAAGGCAAGAGTAAAGAAATTGCTCTAATTTTACAGTGTGTGCTACAGGAGCCCAGAGAAATGAGTGCCAAAGCTTTGTTTTAAAAACTGGCTCTACCTTCCATGATTAATACCAACGTTGCATCATCTGAATAAATGCATAGAATCCTTTGATCGTTATATCTCCTTTCTCTTGAGTATAGTATGTTGTCTTAGTCATCTAGTGCTGCTATAGCAGAAATACCACAAGTGGATGGTTTTAACAAAGAGAAGTTTATTTCCTCACAGTCAAAGTAGGCTAAAAGTCCAAATTCAGGGCGTCAGCTCCAGGGGAAGGCTTTTTCTCTCTGTTGGCCTTCTCTTTGGTGTTTCCCCAGACTAGGAGCCTCTCTGCACCGCGACCCTGGTCCAAAGGACGCGCTCTGCTCCCGGCACAGCTTTCTTGATGGTATGAGGTTCCCCAACTCTCTGCTCACTTCTGTCTTTTATATCTCAAGAGATTGCCTCAGGACACAATCCAGTCTTGTAGATCAGGTCCTGCCTTACTAACACAACTGCCACCCATCCTCCCTCATTAACATCATAGAGGCAGGATTTACAACAGACAGGAAAATCACACAGTACCAGGAATCATGGCCCAGCCAAACTGACATACACATTTTGGGGGGGACATAATTCAAACCATGACACATGTTCTCATGAAAAGCTCTAACATTTACTCCTAGCCCCCTACTTCCACCTTCATCCCATCCTCCACCCCCTTATCTGCAGAGAGAGGCTTAGTCCAACTTTTAAATGAGCAACATCTGTCTAGTTAGTATGGTTCTCCAAAATGTGTTGAGTTTATTTTTCAATTGTGTTCCTATATACATTATCATCATTAAGATTTAAACAGTACTGGGGAGGCCAGAGGCTCCAGGAAAATTAAATAAATGCCAATTTCTAAAGTAAACTTCATGCAGCCTCATTCTAAAATGCCTTTGGACTATATGTAAAATCCCAGATATTTAAATTGGAGGACACTTACAAAGCAGATATTTAAATGTTGAGACATTCCTTCATAGGATTCTGAGAAACAGATATAAATGATAAACTTTGATAATAAACATAACTGAAACACATAAGAAAGGTGATTCTTGATTTAAGTAAACTCCTTGGAGAACAACTGGCATTTCAATGGGTGGTGGTAACAGAAAATCTTATTGTCAAAGCTGATTACCTAAAGACCAGCACAGAAACACAGAAGGTGACTATAGGCTTTTAAAAAATCAATTTCCATAGAAAAAGAAAACATATTTTTAGCCATTATCTGAGGCACTCAGAAACAATAGATTGCACATCAATCTGATCTCAATTCAGAAAGACGGAGAGATGAGTCATTTAAAATGCACTTACCAGTGGCTTCCTTAAAAATGGGGAGGGTGGCTGGAATACTGGACAGCAAAAACACAATATAATGAAATTACTGAATACATCCTAGAAAATAATAAAAGCTTGGGGACGCTATAAACAACTTAGTTTCTCCTCTATGGGGAGACCACTGTCTATTTTAGAAAGGTATGGTTTTGTCAAATGTGTATTTTAATATGCAAAAAAGTGGAATCTGGTCAAGGCAGGGTTATAAAATCTGAGGGAGCAGTTAGGGGGAAGACATCAGTGGAGATGAGGCTCTGAAACCGAAGGGACCAGAGGAGTTTGGTGAAGGAGTAAAGGCTGGTATTCTGCTGCTTTAGGAAAATGGGGAAATTGTGCAAATATTTGATGGTTCACAGCTAGTAAAAATGCAAAGATGTGAGACCTTAAGGTTTTTCCTAGAATTTACAAGAAGCAGCATCCTCTAAAAATGGGTAAGAATGATTGTTTGGAGCCAGCATGAAAAGACAACGTGTATGCTGAGTCTTCAAGGGGTGTGGCTATTTCCACCTGAGACAGACTGAGAAAAAATAAAGGTCTCTCTTACAATAAGGAGTCCCTGAGTGATGTAAACGGTTAATGCACTTGGATGCTAACTGAAACTCTACCCAGAGGTACCTCAGAAGAACGGCCTGGTAATCTGAAAAATAGCCACTGAAAACCCTATGGAGCACAGTTCTACTCTGACACACATGGGATCGCCATGAGAGTCAACAACACTTGGTTTAGTGTTTTGGTTTCTTAGAATGAGCAAAATGGAATTTGGACTGGCAGTGATTATCATCATCCAAATACCATAGGAAGGTATCAGTTGTGCTTCAGTGCTGCATGTCCTTTAAGTCCTGGTCTCATATTTACCCCTTTGTTTAGTGTTAGTTGCTTTTAATAAAGGTTTTATACTATTATAGAAAAAGTGTAACAGATGGATTCACCCTTTGATTATTTAGGCCCAGCATAAACCTAATCTAGGCAGCCATGGCCAATAGGGTTGTCAGATGCTGTCCACCAAAATACCCCCTACCAGAGCGGAAGGGGAAAAAAGCAATCTTTCTGCAGAAGTTCTACCCAAGGCACTCTACTGTCCCTCTTCCAGAGGCTGCCTTTTGCAGTATTAAACAGAATACTTAATGTGTCTGAACATCTTACCTACAGATAAATTAGAAGGTGAAGGTAGTCACATTTCACAAGGAATCCTCACATTACAAAAGGACCACAGGGTCCCTTTAAAGTAGCAGCTTCTCAAATGTTTATAAATCATTAAATAACAATAAAGGCCAAGGACAAAGTGTTCTAAGGCATTAAATACCAATTGGAACGTGATAAAAACAAATCTGAAATGATAATTATTAAAAAATGGAGATAGGCAACTTAAAAGCTTAACTCTAAAAGGTAGTCATGACCACTACCACCTGGTGGATCCCAGCTAACAGGCAGACGGTCTCTAGAAAGAAAGATAACAACCTTAGGTGCATCAGGCTTGCAAACCCAACCCATTACAGACTTCATATGGGTTGGAGAAACGTGATGGAAGTGGGGACTTCAAAAATTCAGACTTCAAAAGACATTCTTTTTTTTTTCTTAATTTAAAAATGAAGTCTAATGAGCAATACCTTTCTTATTTTTAAAACCTATCTTCAAGAAATACTTAGATAAGAAATAAAAAGCCTAGAGTAGGGATCAGCAATTTTTTTTTTTTTTTCCTGTAATGGGCCAGATAATAAATATTTTCTGCTTTGTGGGTCATGTATTCTCTGTGGAAACTACTCAACTCTGCCACTGCAGTGTGACAGTAAAACCAGCCAAACCAAACCCACTGCCATTGAGTCAATTCAGACTCACAGTAACCCTATAGGAGAGAGTGGGACTGCCCGGTAGAGTTTCCAAGGAGCGGCTGGTAGATTTGAACTGCCAGTCTTTTGGTTAGCAGCCATAGCTCTTAACCATTGTGCCAATGAATGGCTGTGTTACAATAAAACTTTATTTATGAACACTGAAATGTGAATTTCATAAAATTTTCACTTGTCCAGTATAAATTCGTTTCATGTTTTTTCGACCGTCAAGACGTAAAAACCTTTCTTAGCTCACTGACCCGGCGAAAACAGACTGCAGGCCAGATTTGACCAGGGGCTGTAGTTTGCTGACACTTCCCCATCCCAGCTTATTTCCATAAACAAAGGCTTGATACAAGAAAACTGGACTCACCCATGAGGTAAAATTGGAATGTTACTCTTACTGAGGGCCATATTAACTCTGGGAGTAAGAGATGGAAAGAATAAATATTTGTTGAAAACCAAGTGTGCCAGACACTATGCTAGTGCCTTACCTATTTCATTGATTTAATCCTTACAGCAGTGCTATGGGATATGACATGCACCTACATACTTTGTTTTCATAGATGAGGAAACTGAGACTCAGAAATTAAGTGACTTGCCTGGGCCTGGCACTCAGCTATGATGTGAATATGAGTCAGTCTTCAGAAACCTTAAATGTGATATCCTGACCTTGGAAGAACTGAGTTGACAATGGAAGACAGGAGGAGCAGAAGTTGCACCCAGAGTTGACATTCAAGAAGCAAGAGCTTCAGTGCCAGGGTGAGAAGAGACAGCATCATGAAATAGAGCTCAGATGAGGGACCTGGAAAAGTTGCTGCTCTGCTGGGGCAGCAGCCTGAGCCCACGCAAAATCAACCCAAACCAACTTCAGGGTGTGACCCCAGGTTGGCCAGTTCATGGTGGGACAGGCAGTAGACCATTAACAAACCTAATTTAATTCAGGCCAGACCAGATGGCAAGTTAATACCTATAGGAGAGCTAGAGGTTTGATATTGCTGTTTTAGGAGATAGGATTTAGATTGACTTCTGGGTATTTCTTTTTTTCCCCTTTATACAAACATAATACACATTCACTTTTTTGAAACTTAAAAAATATATAGATAAGAAATATAAATTAAAAATCATCCATTTACATACAATGGGATATTATTCAGCCATAAGGAGAAATGAAGTTCTGATAGATGCTATGACATGAATGAACCTTGAAAACGTTATGCTGAGTGAAATAAATCAGATACAAAAGGACAAATATTATATGATCCCACTGATATGAAACATCTAGAATAGGCAGATGTATAGAGACCAAAGTTTATTAGTGGTTACCAGGGGACTGATGGGAGGGGGAAATGAAGAGGTATTGTTTAATTAAGGGATAAGGAGTTTCTGTTGGAGCACTGATGGCGTAGTGGTTAAGAGCTTGGCTGCTAACCAAAAAGTCAGCAGTTCAAATCCACCAGCTGCTCCTTAGAAACTCTATGGGGCAGTTATACTCTCATTTCTGTTTAGGGTGTTGAAAAATTTTGGAAATGGATAATTGTGATGGTTGCACAACATGGGGAATGTGAATAATGTCCCTGAATTGTAAAAGTAAAAAATTATTGACATGGCAAATTTTGTTATATATATTTCACCACAATAAAATAAAAATCATGCAATTATTATGCTCTGTGATCATCACAGTTACTATTTCTGTGTAATTTTCTTCTAGCCTTTTCCCTATGCACATAAACATGCTTTAAAGTGGTTCCATGCTGTGCACAGTGCTTTTTACACTTACTGTATCATGAACATGTTTCTTTGCCATTTTCTGCCCAGAGTCTGAGTTACAAAATGTTCCTAAAAACAGAAAACTAAGTAAAACAACGGGCATGGAACTGCTTTGTCAATTGTTTATTCTTATGTCCCAATTGCCTCCTAGAAAAGTTGTGCCAATTTGGATCCCACTAGCAGTATGCCTATCTCCCCCAGTTCCTGAAAAACTGGGTGCTTTATTTTTTTAAATCTTTAACAATTGCATAGCAAATAAATATACCTCATTATTTTATATTGCATTTCTTTAGTAGCATAGTAAACATTTTTTAATATGTGTATTGGCTATTTTTATTTCTTTTTTTTGTAAAGAGGAGCCCTGGTGGCACAGTGGTTAAGTGCTCAGCTGCTAACCAAAAGGTTGGCAGTTTGAAACCACCAGCTGCTCCAGTCTGCTTCTGTAAAGATTACAGCCTTGGAAACCCTATGGGGCAGTTCTCTGTCCTACAGGGTCGCTATGAACTGGAATTGACTCGATGGCAGTGGGTTTTCTTGGTTTTGCTATTTGGTAAAGTGCCAATTTATAGCATTTGCCAGATTTTTCTAAGCATGTGTCCATTTTTTCAAATTGATTGTAAGAAGTTATAGATATTAAAGGTATTAATCCTCTTGACATGCAATTTCCATGTTTTTAACGTACCTTTTAACTTTGTGTAGGCTATTTTTGATTCATAGAAGTTTCACATTTTTAAATAGTTAAATCTAGTAATCTTTCCATTATTTATTTCCTTTAGTACTGTGTATCCAAGTTCTTCCCCAAATCATGATTTATCAATTTTCACCTATATTTTCTTTAAATGCTTTTATCATTTTATTCAAAATTTTAATCTATGTAGGACTTATTTTTGGTGCATAGTATGATGTAATCAATTTTTCCCCATATAATTAATCAGTTGGCTAAGCAAAATTTATTGGATAATTCATGCTTTTCCTGATTTAGAATGGCACACTTATATATTAAATTCTTTTGTTTTCAAAATAAGCTGTAATTCTTGGTGAGGCAAATTCTATATTACTTTTCCTTTGCAAACTATTCTTGCCTAGTCTTTTAAGTCAGGGCTAAATCAGCTTCTAAAATAATTGAGATGTTTCCTATTTTGTTTTCTATGCTCTATGTTCTAACAGTTTAAATTCTAAGAGATACTGGTTCCTTAAAGGGTTGAAAGATATTACTCATTTAAATGAAGTTCTCTGACAACATCTGTCAATTTCTTTTAGTTTTTGGTCTCTACAACTGTACTATGCATAAAAATTGTTCTTTTCCTAAAAGAGCCATTTTATCAAGATATCCAAAATTATTAGCTTATTAATAGAATTTCTCTAAATTTTACATGTCCTCTTTATCTATAATCATACCTTCATTCAAAATATCATGTATTTATATTTTCTTTCTTGATTTGCTTTGTCAAAAAGTGTCTATTTTATTGGTCTTTTCAAAGATCTACGTCTTGAGTTTATAAATTAATCCCACTCTTTTTCAGCTTCTAATTCATTAGTTTTTGCTTTTAATTTTATTCTTTCCTCAGGCTTTTTTCCTAGCTGTTGTTCACTTTCTGGCTTCTTGAATCAATTGCTTGGTTTATTTTTCTTTGTTCATGGATAATGAAAAAGGCTCTGAATTGTTCTCTGAGTACAGCTTTTGAGTCTATTTTGGATACATAGATTTCTCCTTCCTTATCGTCTTAAACTCTGATTAATATTTTTACTTTCTCTTTGATCCAAGCGCTAAGACAGTATTTTAATTTAGTTTTTTTTTTTTGGTCGTAACTATCCTTTTGTTACTAATTACTTTATTGCCTGGTGGTCAGAGAATGTAGTCGATAATGTGTAATTTATAGTTTTATTATGATCTATATTTCTGTACAGTTTAAAAAGCTTTGGACATTTAAAGAGAACGTATGTATTATTCAAATCTTCTCTTTTTTTGGTAAGACTGATTTTCATCAAATTCTCCTTTGCTTTATATATTTTTATGAAATGTTACTAAAGACTGTTTAGTATGGAATATGCTGATAGGAAGTAATCCCCTTTGGCCCAGTTTTTCCTTAGATTGTTTTCTTTTCTGATGTCAATATGATTACTCAAATTATTTTTGTAGGCCTTTGCCTAGTTTATCTTTACTAATCACTTTGTTTAAACTCTGCCATTTCATTTTATGTGGGCCTCTAGTAAAATACACATATGTACACATGCACACACACACCATTTTATTTTTGAGCCAAGGTGAGAATCTTACTTTTAATGAGGTTTAAGCGACACATGAGCCCTGGTGGTGCAGTGGTTAAAATGCTCATCTGCGAACCAAAAGGTTGGTGGTTCGAACCCACCAGCTACTCTGTGGGAGCTGAGTTAGAATCAACTTGATAGAAATGGGCTTGGTTTTTTTTTTGAAAGTGTCATGTGGGTTGTCTTCTTTCTTCTTATTTTATCTTAGTTTTTCTGTCTCTTTTTCCTGTCTTTTCCAATGTATTGATCAAATCTGATTTTGTTTTCATTTCTTGCCAAACTATGCAAGAATTGACTGTATTTCCTATCTGTGGTTCTACATCGCCCCTTTATGACTCAGCCTACCTCAACCAGATGTCCATTTCCACCACTCTAATTAAATGGCTCTGAGTAAGTCACCAATAATCTCAGATTCCTAAATACAGCAGACACTTTTCAGCACTTGTTGTACCACAACCCTCAGTGGCATTCAACACAGTTGGTCACTTCCCCCTTATTCTATGACCCTGTGATTTTGTTTTTGTTTTTTTAATTTGCTTGGTTTTTTTCCTGATCTACCTGTCTCCTCCTCCTCCTCCTGTTCTAGGCTCTACCTTCCTCCCCAGGTGATCTCATCCACTTCTGTGGCTTCAATTATTATCAAATATGCCTTGTTGTGTGCTTTTGAGTCGATTCCAACTCTCTGTGACCCTATAGGACAGAGTAGAACTTCCTATAGAGTTTTCTAAGCTATAATCTTTATGGGAACAGATTGTCAGGTCTTTTCTCCCATGGAGCAGCTGGTGGGTTTGAATCACAGGCCTTTTAGTTAGCAGCCAAGCACTTAACCAGGGCTCCTTTCAGATATGACTAGGACTTCCAAATCTCCAGTCCAGACTTTTATGAGCTTCTCACTAATATATACAATTGTTCTCTTGACATTCCCATGTGATGTCTGACAGACACCTCAACCTCAGTACATCCAAAGATGAATTAATGACTTTTCACTCAGGCCAACTCTCTTTTCCCCCTCACTAATCAAAAAAAGAATGGAAAAAAACATGCAAACTAGTTGCCCTCGAGTCTGTTCCAACTCATGATGACTGAACTGTGCTCCATAGAGTTTTCACAACTGTGACCTTTCAGAAAAAGATCACCAGGCCTTTCTTCTGAGGTGTCTCTGAGTGGGTTCAAACTGCCAATTTCTCAGTTAGTAGGCAAGCGCTTAACGGTTTGCACAGCCCAGGGACTCCTCTGCCACACTAAACTGCATTAACATTGACTAGGCTGCTCTAGCCATAAACCTGAGGGTCACTGCTGGATCTTTCGCCTGTACCCTTCACATGCTATCATCACCAAGTCCAAGTCATTTTGCCTCTAAACTATTTCCTGACACTATTCACTTCTCTCCATCTTCACTGCTAACACCTGGGTCTATGGGACCGTCACCTCCTGCCTGGACAAATACAGTAGTCTTCTAGCTAATCTCCCAGCTTCCACTCTTATCCCTCTCAAATCCGTTCTCTTCATAGCACCCAGGATGAACTAGCTGAAATACAATCTTATCATGTCACTCCTTTGCTTTAAGCCCTCCAAATGATTCCCTGTGCCCTTAAAATCAAATTCTAACACCATGTCATATCCTACAAGGCCCTCGTGATTTGGCCACTAAAAGCCACCTCGCCTTCTGTCTCTTCTCATCCTGTTTATACTCCAGCCACCTAGCTTTTCTGCAGTACCTCCGAAATGCTGATCTCCTTCCTCCCATACTTCTCGTATTTGCTGTTCTTACCCCCTTGTCATCTTTGCAGGCCTAGCTCCTCCTTGTCACTCAGGTCCCAGCTTAAATGTTTAAATCCCCTCAAGGAGACCTTCCCTGACCATTCAATATAAAGTAGCCTCTCCACATCCCCCCAAATCATTTTCACTTCACTCCATGTTATTTTCATCATAATGCTTATCACTATCTGAAATCATATGGTTCACTTATTTGCTAAGCTGTTTACCATGTTTGTGTTTTCCCCCACTAACATATAAACTTGAATGCAGGGACCTTGTCTGTTTTTTTCCACCTTTGCATCCTCAGTGACAACAGGGCCAGGCACTAAAGGGTGCTCGACAAAATTTGTCAAATGAATATTACACTTGAGTAAATCCCCAATGCCCTGATGCAGGCAAAGGGTTGGCTTCCATAGATCCAGATTTAAATACTTTCTATGCTACTTACTAGATATGTCTCTTGGTAAGTTATCCTATCCTCAATTTCCTCACCTGAAATATGTGGA
Source organism: Dugong dugon (assembly GCA_030035585.1). Taxonomy (NCBI): domain Eukaryota; kingdom Metazoa; phylum Chordata; class Mammalia; order Sirenia; family Dugongidae; genus Dugong; species Dugong dugon. Next base: position 79,258,050 of record CM057471.1, read on the forward strand.
TAATAACAGATCTACCTTGCAAAGCTATTGTAAGATGAGAGAAATGATAAAAATAAGATGAAGAAAAAAAAACAGACCTAAGTACTTGGCACCATGACCAGCCTATAATAGAGCTTAATAAATAACAGCTCACGAAAGTAACAGCTCGCTAGTGTTTCTGTAGGAGCCCTGGTGGCACAGTGGTTTAGCAGTCAGCAGTTCAAATCCACCAGGTGCTCCTTGGAAACCCTATGGGGCAGTTCTACTCTGCCCTTTCGGGTCACTATGAGTTGAAACTGACTTGAGAGCAATGAATTTGGAGTTTGTGAGTGTTTCTGTAACACATGGGGTGGCCATGAGTTGGAAGCCGACTCAACAGCAGGTAACAAGAAGCTACTATTTATGTACATAAATTACACACACACATACATACACTTTGGCGTTCATCTTCACTTGGCTTAATGTTTCTACTGCTTTGCCTTTGAGACCTCAGTCTGTGTGTTCTTATCAATAGCAACAGCAAAATCTGAGTCTCTAACGTTTTCTGACCAGTTCTACTATACCCCTGTACAGTTATGCACTTCATAAAATTCTTGATGTGATTTACCTGAAAATACAAATACTCCCCTCCAGCATAATACAATGGTTTCAGTTGCCCTCCACAGCACCTATTTCTTCAAAGGTCTGTGAGTAATAAATACACACAAGTCTACTCAAATATTTCACAAGTTGAAAGGCACAGCATAACATCATCTTTGAGTTGATCATAAAAATCCTGTGAATGCAGATTAAAGTTACAACTTCCATGATAGTAAAATATGCCTCTTTTACAACACACAAATGGCTGGAACGATTCCATCTTTATCATTTATTATTTTTATTTGGACAACATATACACATATGTACAAAATACCTACTGTCAGAATCCTCTTTTATAATTTTATTTGATTTACAAAAACGGGACAGCAAAATAACTTAGGTCACTAATACTGTACAAAAATAAAACTGATTAAACAGTTGTAAAGATCAGTATCTTACAATGTTACAGATCATTCATCCGTTGTGAAAATACATCTCAATCTATCCAGGGTGATGAGTACTGTGCTAAATCTATCTGCAAACTGACAACTAATTGGTTTCTGTAATTATAACTATCAGATATAATTCCCGAAAGAAGCAAGATGTAGAGCTAGACCTTAAAGCCAGAGCATCATTCCACAATGGTGAAGGGCTTTCTTCTTCCCTAAGCAAGGAGAGGAGTTAACTCTAAAACTATTAAATTTTCCAGGATATGACAACTACTTACAGTATTAGATAAAACGACATTTCTTTCTTTTTAGACACCTGCAATTGTCTTTCAAAAATTCAGTTTGGTTAAAAAAGTAAACAAAAATTACTATCCTGCACTTGGATTTTTGTAAGTTAAATCCATGGTCTTTTTAATATAAAAAAGTAATTGTTCCATAGTTTTAGTGTTCAATGAACTCTAGTAGTTCTATTTGAACCATATCTTGATATAGTAAATCTAATTAGAATGCTGGTTCCTGTTCTGTGACGCTTATCACAAAGAATAAAAAGCCTTGAGTTTATGTGTTACGTTACTATAACACGTAAGAGAATATCAAATGTTTGTTTTTCAACAACTTGAAAAGGCAAGTAGCAACTTTTTGGGGACATAAATTGTGCATTTTTTTAAAACAAGTTGCTGCATTTACATCCATCTAAGTGCTCGACAAAAGCCACATATAGATTTACTCCTGAAACTGTAAAGATTGTCTTTCACTGACTTTGCTTTGTTTTTCTTCGTTTCTTTTTTGTGAGGGGAAGATGAGTTTTTACAAGTTAGTGAGTTGCTAGGCAACTCCAAACTCCTCACTCACTAAAAGGCAGCGTGCAGCGTATCATAAGCAGAACCATTCCATGAGTTCAATAAGAAATAGGCAGCCTACCTATTTCGTATGGAAGAACAGATGTCCTTAAAACTTATTTTGGACACAGAAATTAAAATTTGGTTTAAAATAAGCGTTTCAAAAATCTGAAACAGAGGTAGAAAGTGTTCTTTATTTTCCTGACATGTTTTCCTGTGAGAAAACACTTTCCTTTTTATCCCCTGGACTGCTCCCAGTCCCTAATATTAAAAGCAGTTCTTTACAGAACCACTAATACAACTACATTGGTTAAAAATGAAAAATACCGTGCTAGTGATGGCTGTTGTATTGGAAGTCGGAGTCAGCCGTGACCCGTGCCTGTTCCAGGAGCCCACACTGATTCTGAAATGAGCATCTGTCAGGTGAAATAAGGAGTCCACTTATAGGTAGGCACCCTAAGTTTACACAACACATTTTATAGCACATGTATAAACTAGAGTGTACCATAGCTCCCTGTTTTAAATATCAGATAAAATTGCCAGAAAGCATTATTTCTGAAGAAAAAAAAATATGTAAACATTTCCCCCATAATCACTGCTGACTCCCCTCATTTGAGGTTTCTTCTTCACTGTGAAAACTCAGTTTGTTTTTCTCGCCACGTAAAGGCCAAAATTAAGTTTTCAGGTAAATAGCATATTACGGATGTAGTGGTTTAGGCCATTGTAGACACCTAGATACAAGATTTATCGTGGTGAGGCTCCTGACGTAAAAGGTACGGTGACTCATGTTTTCATTCGTACACATTCTGTTTGCCTACGTTCTGTGAAAGGGACTATTATGCAGAGAGCCTCCTCTGAAATCACGGGGGTGGTCTCCACTGGCGTTCGCTACTACAGGGATATATTTTTCTTTTTCACATTTCAGCTCCCTTTCCTTTTGCATGACTCTTGCACCTGTTAGTGGGAGTTTTGTAGGAACACGGAAAGGAGACCAGCAAACCTTTTCCCCAAAAATAGTCATTTCCAGAGCTAGTTCCTATCACGCACCCATTCAAATAAAACCCAGCAGGGTAAAAGCCCTGTCCTTTAGTGGCATTATGGTACAATAAAATAAAGTTAACTGAAACAATTGGAAAATTTGGAAAAGTTAATAGAGTTAAAATTCTTTGTTCTTTTTTTTAAATACTACCCTCCTTCTCCTTCAGCACCCACTATGTGTATTCTGCCCTTACATCTCTGCCACGATTTCTCAGGGAAACCTGTATACCGTGAAATAAGCAGATTATAACATTGTGCCAAACAGAACGTCTGCTTTTATCCTTAAAGCATGTATTTAACTTATTCATCCTCTGCATTAGAAAACAAAAGTGCGGCTTATGTTCAAAAAGTACAAGTCATACAAAGCAAGGTTTAAAAGTTCTGTACTTAGTGTAACCTGTCAAAGGTTTGTCTTGATTAGTATAAATTCAGACTCTGCATACCCATTGACTATAAGTAACTTCTTGTGTTTTCAAGTCTTTAGAGGACAGATCATGCTGGAGTAGATGTGCTCTTGCTTGCATAAAGACAGCTGTGCTATGGCGTTTTTCATCTCAAACGTTAACGTGATTTAAGAGTGGTTTTGCTAAGGAAACTGAAGCACACTCGTCATTACATCAAAAGGTAAAAAAAAAAAAAAAAAGAAATTCAGAGAGACAGCAAGCATAAAGGGCCCAGAATCGCTGTGTGATACCACCACAGGTCAACTTACCCAGTCAGACATATGTACACCAGTGTTGAATCTTTAAAATCCTACCCCAGTCTTGGCTGTGTCCCCCTCCCCCCACCCTCCCACCCCTCCCCGCAAGAAAACAAAGAAAAAAAGCATTTGCCTTCCCTCCAACAGTCAGAGACAGGTTCAGATTGTTGCCTCTGCAAGGGAACCAAGTGTTGACTTTGATCTTAGGCTACAATGTGCTTTTAAAAACAATGCAGAGAGAGGAAAATCAGGATATTAACCAAAGAGCAGTGACCTCCTGTGCTGTCAGTGTGCCTCTTCCGGGCCTTAGTTTCCTGGGAATAGTTTTGTCTTTTCGGGGTCCATCCCTCCCTGACATCCGTGGGTAGCACCTCACAAAGGGTTGGCCAGCACCTTTTTCGATCGCTTGATCATACTGGGGTGGAACTCGGTGTGGCGCCGGGCGTGCTTTGTGAGGTGGTCACTCCTCATGAAGCGCTTCTCACAGAGCGGGCAGCGGAACTGCTTTTCCCCAGTGTGGGTCCGGTAGTGGCGGGTCAGCTCATCTGAGCGGGAGAACTTTTTAAGGCAGTCTGGCCAAGTGCAGGGAAAGGGCCTCTCACCTAAGAGAAGGGAATCAAGACAGGATACAGGTGAAAGAATGCTTCAAAAACCGTTCTGAAGGCTGCTCACAGTCAACAATCCCTAAGACTCAAAGGACAAACCCATAGTATTTAAGGAAATTGCTGACAATAATCTTCGCTAAGCAAATAAACTTGCTATTTTGTACCCCGTGGATCCCTAAAAGCCTCAGATACTATTTTTTTCTGGCTTTGTTCTATGAAGTTATTGGTTTCAGGAGTTCTCTCAGGAGTTCAATGAACTCAGCCCTTTGCTAAATTTCTGGGCATCTTAGAGACAGAGGAGACCTGAGGCCTCCAGTCCAACCAACACCCTCCCTGAAGCAGGCATTTCCCTTGAGCTCCTGGGTGCTGCAGCCACCCATCCTCTGTCTGAGCAAGGCTAGTGACAGGGAGCCCTGTTCTAGACAAGACAGCCTGGCATGTGCTTAATCGTAAATACTCTTTTATTGATGCGAAATCTGCCTTCCTGTGAAGTCCATATTTTAAGTCATATTGTCTTCATGCTAAAAATAAGTTTGTTCCCTCTGTCACATGATAATCCTTTAAATATCTGAAGACAGCTATCATGTCTTTCGCTAACCTTCCCCTCTCCAGACTAAACAATCCGCAGTCTCTTCCATATCTCTCATAAAATAAAAACATTATTATAAAATAATAACACACACGTGCAGGCACAGCACTAAGAGCTTCACATACATTATCCCATTGCATTTTCACAGGACACCCCACAAGATGGCCCATTTTACAGATGTGGAAACAGAGGCTTGGAAGGTTAGATTACTTGCTCAAGGTCACACAGCTAAAAAGGGGCAGAGTCAGGAACTGATCCCATCTAGCTGCCCCAGGGCCAGTGCTTGCAGTCACTGGGCTATCCTGCCTCCAGTGATGACTTAACGTTATTTTCCAAATCCCTTCCCATTCTGATCACTTTCCTTGGATTCCCTCTATTGTGTCTCCACGTCCCACTTAAAATACCGGTAAGTCCTACCCACCAGACATGATCAGGTCAGCACTGACATCGTGAGCCCCCATACCCAGGGACGGAGGTGAGGGCTTGCGTCCGTGTCTGGGGAGGACACACACAAGCAGAAAGGCTGAAGTAACTTTGTAAGATGAGCACAGTCTCGCTTTCTCCTTTTGTGAGTGACTGCCACCCTCCCCATCCCGCTCCAAGAGCCCGCCTGCCTACTCCTCACACCTTTCCAAGCACAGCCAAAGGCACACAGATGCCTCATTTCCACCTAACTCTCCAGACGCTCCTCGGGTAGGTGTGAGGAGTGAATGTGTTCTCACCACCCCCCCATCTCTGCCTGCCTGGAACCCAGAGAGATTTGCAGAGGCTGGGAGCTGCCCAGCGTGGTTCGTCTGAGTCATCCAAGAATTATTCATTCTTTTTTCCTCAGGTTCTCCTACCCTGTACCAATGAAACATAGGAACTGTGATAGCAATAAAACAACCTTGATCACCTTAGCAACAATTTCTACGTGACTAAGGTCTCATTTGTGGTTTTCTACGCACAGCCATGATCCTAGCATCTTGTACAACCCACTTGTTCTTGTGAGAAACCCAGGGTGGGCAAAACGAATCTTTGGCAACAGATTCGCTAAGATGCAGGTCTAGTTAAAAATCATCCTTGAGCTCCGGGCTGAAAAGCTACAACAGCACAAGGCAGCAGTAGGCCAATGAATACAGAGCCCTACCCAAGGTGGGTAAGGCTAGGGTTAGAGATGCATGAGAATATTCAAAGCCTACTGCGGGGTGGCCAAAAAGAAAAGAAAAAAAGCCTTATGAAACTGACACCCCCCCAACTCAACAATGACATGGAATCAATAACCACAATTTTTGCAACTTCTATTGGCTCTAACAGCAATTTTACCCCGTTCAGCAGACCTTTGAGCAAAAGGCGACATGCAGGTTGCCACAGCCAACAAGGCTGAGCTTCCTGAGGCAAGGACAACGTCATGTATAGCTTTTGTGCTAATCATGCTGCCAAGCATTTAGTAAATGCCCATGCTTTAAAAATGTATACTGAGTCTCTTCATTGCCAGGTTACTCATACAGGCAAAAGCCTACTTAGAAATTATAGGATTACTGAGGAAGACTTCTGGCCTATTTCAGAATTAGACTGCAGCTAAGGAAGTCCTCTCCAACTCCGATGAAGTGTCTATGGAAGAAATGGTCTTCTAAACACATTATGGTAAAAATATAAATTTTTTTTTTAATTTTTATATAATCTGCCACCCATCTGTCAATTTGTCATACCGTGGTGCCTTGTGTGTTGCTATGAAGCTGGAAGCTATGACACCAGTATCTCAAATGCCAGCAGGGTCACCCATGATAGGCAGGTTTCAGTGGAGCTTCCAGACTAAGACAGAGTAGGAAGAAAGGCCTGGTGATCTACTTCTGAAAAGTAGCCAATGAAAACCTTATGGATCACAAAAGAATAGTGTCTGATGTGGTGCTGAAAGATGAGCCCCTCAGATTGAAAAGCACTCAAAATACACAGTGGCCCCAACAATGGACTCAAGCATGCCAACGATGGTGAAGATGGTACAGGACCGGGCGACATTTTGTTCTATTGTACATGGGGTTGCCGTGAGTCGGAGCCGACTTGACAGCGACTAACAACAAAAATATAACGCGCCTGTTCTCCGGTGCTTTGGTGATGTGCGTGTGAGGAAAATGATGAAAAACAGAAAGCTCACTGTTTTCTCAAGGCTTGTCAGGACAAAAAGACATCAGAGGTGGTTTTCTTGGGGGAGCAGTAATGTGGTTGAGCTTACTCACTAGCACATGTACTTGTTTCTTTCAAGTGAGTCATGAGAGGAGGTTTAATTGATTTGAGTGGATCACGTCCACTGTGGGGAAAAATAGGCCAGGAGGCCACTTCGCTACGTGCTAAGATCAGAAAAGAAATAAGGCCCTCCTTCTGTTTTAAGAAGATGGCTTTATAGAAGTGATGGTGGAAAACTATCACGAAGCCTGAATCAGCTATTATATGTATAGGAAAATGATTAAGGATTTATGCTTATGATTTGCAGGTATTTCAAGTGAAACCAGGGCCCATTCCCAATGAATTAGTTTTCAGTCTAGTTTATGGCTACACTCTCTTGACCACCCTTCACAGTTGTCACCTTGTGATTATTCTCATTGTTTCTAAGCCAGATGCTGTCACCAACCTAGCATCCTTATCCCTCAAGTGTTTCACAGAGGAAAAGGGACACCCACAGAGTCCAGAGCAAAACGGGGCCACAGCAGCCTCTGTTAGACTCATATAACTTGTATACTTCAATTTACAGATTTCCAAGCACTTTAAAAAGATCTGCCTAGAAGTGAGCAGCTAGTGTAAAAGCCCCAGGATCATCCTGATTCTTCTGGGATCCTTTGGAAAAGCACCAGGAGCTTTTGGTCAGTGATCTAAATCAGGGGTGAGCAAACTACGCCCCACAGGCCAAATCTGTGTAAGGTCCACGGCTAAGAATGGCTTATACCATTCTTATACTTGGTTTTTACCAAGTGGTTGGGGAAAAAAAAAGAAAATATAATATAAATATAAAAAATAAAAACAATACCTCATGACATGGGAAAAATCACATGAAATTCAAATTTCCATGTCCATAAATAAAGTTTTATTGGAACACAGCCAGACTCCTTCATTTATGTAGTCTATGGCTGCTTTCCCCTACAACGGCAAAGCTGAGTAGTAGTTGCAACAGAGACCATAAGACCCACAAAGCCTAAAATATTTACACTGTCTGATCCTTTACAGAAAAAGTTGGCTGAGCCCTGATCTAAGTCAGAAGATTTGAACTTCTACCTAGTGTACACCAGAGTTTACAAATTCAATGTCTTCAGGAGCCAAACAGGTAATAAAAATGGGTGAAGTGGCCAGGTGTATTCAATCAGGTGTAGGCGTGGGATCCATAGCCCACTGGAGAGTGCTTTCTCCATTTCAGGCATTCAAAGTCAACACTTCACAAAGCATGGTGCTGGCCAAGCACGCATGCCTGCAGGCTGGATTCTGCTTGTGGACCTACAGTGTGCAGTCCTTTGAAATCATCCACCTCCTCAACCCAGGGGAGAGTGCATGCAACCAACTATGAGATACCTTTCAGGGTGCTAGTTTAATGATGCTATTATTGTTGTTGTTAGCTCCCACTGAGTCAGCCCCTGACTCATGGAGACTGCATGCCCAAGGGAATGAAACACTGCCTGGTCTTGTGCCATCCCCATGATTGGTTGCGTGTTGTGATCCATAGGGTTTTCACTGGCTGATTTTTGGAAGTAGATCAGACATTTCTTCCTAGTCCATCTTAGTCTGGAAACTCCGCTGAAACCTGTTGAGCATCACAACAACATGCAAGCCTCCACTGACATGAGGTGCATTGACTGGGAACCAACCCCAAGTCTCCTATATGGAAGGTAAGAATTCTGTTACTGAACCAAATAAATGGATACATGTTTTATACCTAAAAAGTATGGGATGGGGAAAAAGGGACAGAATGCTCAATCATATATGGAGGGGAACAGAATCTAACGCTGAATGGGAGGATAGAGATAATTTTCAGAGGAGGAAAAGAGAGGCCTAACGAGACAGGCTATGACTCGCCCCTCATCCCACAGCCAGGAGGGAACCAAGCCAGGCCTGTCTTTTCAACTTAGTGCTGGGCTCCAAAGGACAACAATCAACATCCTTCTACTGACCAAATCATATGGCAAAGCAACTATCAATTAGAAAATCTTTAAACCTGTCTTTAGTATTAATGAAAAAGTTACCATCCTCCGGGGGGAAAAAACGAGACTTGTACGAGTGCTTTATTTCTGGCCTTTACAGGAAAACACACCCAGAGGCAGTGACACAATCAACTCTACTTTACTGGAGCAGAGCGGTTAACAGCATGTTTCTCTGACTTCTCATTATTTATATACCACTCCCCTCCCCTTTCAGTCACAAACTAAGCACCTCTCGCTGACAGACTCAGCTCAGAGTATAAAATAGACTTGGTCAAAAAGTCTACTGAATACTGCACCAAATGTGTAGAAGATCTTTGCAGAGACTGATCTGGCCTCCAGAAGCCTCTTGGGCCTGCAGCGGGTTCAAGAGAACTGAACAGAATGAGACCTGCTGACTATGTACCTGCCGACCCAGCACAAACGACATCTCATTGCTTTTAAAGGGAGCCTGCAGTCTACCTGGAATCCCTGGGTGTTGCCAACAGTTAAGCACTCAGCTACTAACCAAAAGGTTGGCGGTTCAAAGTCACCCAGAAGTACCTCATAAGAAAGACCTGGCAATCTACTTCTGAAAAATCAGCCACTGAAAACCCCATGGAGGAGGAGGATATGGAATGTGTGGCTAATTGCCTCCAAAAAACAACTGAGTCCTCTGCCATGAGATCGTAAGAACTGGATGGTACTCATGAATAAATGTACTCATAGAAGAATCCTGATCAAAAGGGGGAAAGCGCAAAACAGAATTTAAAATTTTCATGGACTCCAGACTTCCTGGAGCCATGACTGGATGAACCCTTGAGACTATTGCCCTGAAATAATATTTAAACCTTAAACCAAAAGTATCCCCTGAAGTCTTCTTAAAACCAAATAGTTTAGCTTAACTAATAACAAATGTCTGCCTTGAGCATTATGCTCTTTTAAAAACTATATGGGATCAAACTGACAACAGCAACTCAAAAGATTAGATAGGAACCTTAGGGGGCAGAGTTTATGTTAATGAGGCAGAAAAACTCAGAAGAGAAGGGTAAGAATGGTTATACACCTCAAAGAATGTAATCAGTGTCACTAAACGGTACATGCAGAAACTCTTAGACTGGTGTATGTTTTGCTGTGTATATTCTCAACAATAACAAAATAAATAAAATTATATATAAAAAAATAGGAGAGACTGGGTATAGGGCATATGGGAGCTAGCTTCACCATTTTTCTGTAGATCTAAAACTGTTCCAAAATATAATTTTATTTAAAAAAAAATTTAAAAAAGAAAGAAAACCCTATGGAGCACAGTTCTACTCTGACACACATGGGGTCGCCATGAGTCAGAATTGACTCCAAGGTGTTATGGATTGCACTGTGTCCCCCCAAAATGTGTCAACTTGGCTAGGCCATGATTCTCAGTATTGTGTGGTTGTCCTCCATTTTGTGATCTGATGTGATTATCCTATGTGTTGTAAACCCTCGCCTCTGTGATGTATATTGGCAGGATTAGAGGCAGTTATGTTAATGAGGTAGAACTCAATCTACAAGATTAGACTGTATCCTGAGTCAATCTCTTTTGAGATATAAGAGAGAGAACTGAACAGCGAGAGGAACCTCACAGCACCAAGCAAGAAGAACCACAAGCAGAGCGCGTCCTTTGGACCTGGGTTCCTACTCTGAGAAGCTCCTAAACTGGGGAAGATTGATGACAATGACCTTCCCCCAGAGCCAACAGAGAGAGAAAGCCTTCCCCTGAGCTGGCACCCTAAATTCAGACTTGTAGCCTCCTAAACTGTGAGAGATAGAAACTTCTGTTTGCTAAAGCCATCCACTTGTGGCATTTCTGTTATAGCAGCACTAGATAACCAAGACACAAGGCAACTGGTTTGGTTTTTGGTCTGCACTCTACCTGATGACTACTCTTCTCAGCAATATCAGAAAATGAACGTTTCTCCACAAAGAAGGAAAAAGAGGGTCAAGGCACTTGGTGAGTATGAAGCTTGCTCACTGGATACACTCAGCCCTTCTCCAGGCTCCTCTAAGTTCAGACAAGCTGCCACTGAGGCCCTGTCCTGGACAGAAGAGGCCCATGCTCAGATATTGCCTCCTTCCTGCTGGGTTCTTCTCACCTTCCCTTCCTCAGTTTCAAGGAAGAGCCTGGAAAAGTCTAACATTAACGGAGGCAAGAAGGTTAAAAGAACAAAATCTAAAGCTTCCATTGCTTCTAACAAAAGAAAACTATTCTGGCAAAAAAACAAATCTAAGGGAATAAGGCATCCTTTCCAGAATAGAACACTAAAAGCGCCAATTAAGAATCATAGCATCTCACAGATGTACAAAATCAAGGCTTCTTCATAAGAAAAATACAGTGTTTTCTGGCTACAAAAAAGCAACTAGGATTCCACAGGTAAAAGGATAATCTGATACTAAAAAATCCTATCAATATTATTCTCCATATTAACAGGCTAACGCACACACATACAACACACACACACAACCCCCCCTGCCTTGACAGATGCAAAATTGTATTTGATAAAATTCAATGTCCATCCCTAATAAACGCTTTTAAGAAAATAGGATAATTCCTTAACAGGATAAAAAACATAGTGCTGAAATCTTCCACCAGCAAGTTCAACGGTAAAGTAGAGGTAGCATTCCTACTAAAGTCAAGCTCAAGGCACAAATGGACAACTGTTCCCATTATCATGGCTATTTTACATTGTTCAGGAAATGTTAGCAAGTGCAATTAGATAACAAGATAAGAAAAAGTAAATGATGAGAAACCAAACCAAACCAAGCCTGTTGCTGTTGAGTGAATTGCGACTCGTTGCAACCCTACAGGACAGAGTTGAACTGCCCCATGGGGTTTCAAAGGAGCGATTGGTGAGTTCGAACTGCCGACCTTTTGGTTAGCAGCAGAGCTCTTAACCACTGCACTACCAGGACTCCAAATGATGGGAACCAAACCAAAAAACGAACCTGTTGCCATCGAGTCAACTCAGACTCATAGTGACCCTACAGGACAGAGTAGAACTGCCCCATAGTGTCTCCAAGGAGTGACTGGTGGATTCAAACCAGTTAGCAGCCGAACTCAACCACTGCGCCACCAGAGCTCCAAATGATGGGAAAACGAAAAAAAGAAACCAAACCCGTTGCCGCCGATTCCGACTCATGGGAAGGAGGAGTGAAATAAGAATCATTTGCAGTTGTTACAACCTTCTATTCAAAAAATTCAAGACAAATAAGTAAAAAAACTAGTCTAAATTAAAAGTACATTCATAAATGTGTGTGTTATATATATATATAGCAATGGTTTTCTTATATGCTGACTATTACCTGTCAGGATAAACCGAACAATAAAAGTTCGGGACCTGCATGAAGAAAACCTATTAAACGCCGATGTAAAAGAAGGTGAAGAAATGGACGGTTTCCCATGTTTGTTGTTGGATGGTAAGACTCAATGGCATGAAAGTAGCTATGCGGTGCAAATGAGATTAACACAACCAAAGCAATTTTTTTCTTCAACTTGACAAAATTATTCTCAAGTTCTTCTCGAAGAATAAACATGCCTGACTTGCCACGAAATTTTTGCAAAAGAACAATGATAAGGGAGCACTTGCAATACCAGTTATTAAAATGCATGATTAAAGCTGTAATAACTAAGATAGTGAGATACCAGCACAGGAAAAGACAGATCAGTGGAACAGAGTAGAGTCTGAAAATTAACGAAAGAAAGTTTATGGGGATTGACTATATAATAAATGGGGTATTTCAAATCAGTGAGGAAGAAGATACTTTATCCAATAAATGACATAGCTATCTGGTTAAAAAATAATAAATCTGGAGCCTTCTCTTTATATTTTTCACTTAAATAAATTCCACATGGGCTATAAGTACCAATGTAAAAACTAGAACCATAAAGGTTGTAAAAGAAAATATAAGTGAATATTTTCAAAAACCTGGAGTGGAGACAGACTTTCTGAACATGACACCAAAGGCAGAATCCTTCCAGGATGGATAGTTCTGAATATGTAAAAATGTTAAACTTTCGCATGGGAAATATATATATGTAAAAAAACATTAAGAACCAAATTGCAGGCTAATAAAGGAAACTGCAGCATATGACAAAAGGTTAAAATATGTAATACAGAAAACACTTGCAAATCAAAATGAATAGGCCAATTTAACAGAAGTGGGCAAGGATGCAAATAAGTATTAATGACCAATAAGTAAATATACGAAAATATATTCAGTCTCCCAAGTAATCAAAACATGCCATTAAGACATCAGTGAAATATCTATCAGGGTAGTGAACGTGTTAAAAACTCTGTTCATACCTACCACTGGTGGAGGTGTGAGGAAATAGGCCCTTTCCTACTACACTAAACCAACAAAAACCAAACCCACTGCCGTCAAGTCGATTCTGACTCTTAGTGACCCTACAGGACAGAGTAGAACTGCCCCACAGGGTATCCAAGGCTGTAATCTTTACAGAAGCTGACTGCCGCATCTTTCTTCCGAAGAGAGGCTGGCGGTTCTGATCCGTCGACCTTTCGGTTAGCAGTCGATTGCTTTAACCACTGTGCCACCAGCAATACTTTCCTACTACACTACAGGGACTCATAACTGATACAGAGCAATTCAGCAATATATCCTTCTAGAAATTATTTCTGGCAATAATTAGATACGAACACAAAAATATACAGGGATACCAGCATTGTTTTTAAGAGCTAAAAGTTGCTAACACATGTCCAACAATAAGTAATTGGTTTAAGAAATCATAATGTAGCCATACAATGGAATAATATGCACTGTTAAAAATATATTAGATTGTTATATGGTAAAACCTGCAAAAGCTGGAGCCTACGTAAGGTGGAAATCTGTCAGAGAAGGAAAATTCAAGTATTTTCCACTAAGACAGAGTTACAGAAAAGTGGTAAAACTGCACCCCGTAAAAGGTGGAAAACTTGCAAGACCTGGAAAAATAAGGCAGTCCCATCGAGTTCTAGCTCTCACAGGTTTTGCTGTATAATGAAATGAAAGATGTCAGCAATACACAGTCAAAAGAACAAGGTATTATCTGCTCTGTGTGTGTGTGAATATCTGATGGAGAGAAAAATTCTGGAATAACATATTCAAAATATGAACAGTGATTATCTATGGATGAGGGGATTAAGCGTAACTTCTTTCTGTAATTGTCCGTATGTACTGATTTTTAACAGTGAGCACAAATTCCTTTTATGAGAAAAAGTCAGAAAAAAGTTATTTTCTTATTTTAAAAGGGTGTTACTGAAAACAAAGAAAACAATGAATGCACCTGGGTTTAAATTTTTCTACGAATGGATTGATCGAGAATGTATTCCACCGCGTGGGATTTACTTTCAATTGAGAATTTACTGGGACACTCCAGGTGTCCAAGACCAAAGCAAAGAGACAAGTTATTCTGTTTCCTTCCCAAATGGTAATGAAGAAAGAAACTTTCCAGACACATTACATCTGTTTGCTCATTGCTCCTCCACCTTCTCTCTTTTTCCACATGTGAAAGGGAAATGGCCCTATACGAACAGACGTGAATCTTCCTTCAAACGCTGAATTACACCAACAGAAATGCCAGGGTTGCCTAACAAAGCAGCATCCTTGTTAGGAAGCAAGGGGGAGCTGGGAAGAGACAGAGAGATCAGAGTGTAAAAATCCTTCCTCATGAAGGAGGCTGGTGGGGCCCGAGACCAGCCCAGAGTCCAGGCCTAGACCTCCTGTTGTCTGTGACCCTCCAGCCTCATTCCCTACGTGAAAACAACATTGACTTACAGTTACAAAACTCAAGTGGTTGCTTTTTATCATTCTCCAGAACCGTCTAGTGCAGAACCACTAACACACCTGGCAAAAGAGAGTGCCGAGAATTCTACATTTTCCTGCATAAACTGTTGCAATTAATACTGGGTTCAAAAATCAAGAAATAAAGAACCTTCTGTTTGCCAGAAATTTTGCTATACATGTAGACGTTCTGAAAGAATGTAAATGTTTCATAGACTGTGAAATGATAATCCTGCCCAAAGGTCATTACACTTGCTCCTGAGATGTCACTGAATCCTTCTTGGGATTTGGTTTCCTTTCACATTTTATTTGTTAGTATAACAGAGTCACTATAGAAATTGGATGGGAGATGTTACTTCCTGGTCCCCATGTTTCTCTGCGGAAAGCAGCTAGCTCGTCTCAGACTTCAGCTTCTGAAATGGGAAGTGGGTGTGTGTCTGTGGCATCTGTGATGCAGCGCTTCCCCATTTAAGCACACTGGTGTCTGGGAAGCAAGCCTGTCTGAATACTGCTTGCACGTCCCCAACCTCAACTCATCTGTGAGACTTCTCATGTGCTGGGACCTCAGGCTGAAGATGGTTGTCCCAGTCATCTAGTGCTGCTCTAACAGAAGTACCACAAGTGGATGGTTTTAACAGAGAAATTTATTGTCTTCACAGTCCAGCAGGCTACAAGTCCAAATTCAGGGCATCAGCTGCAGGAAAAGGCTCTCTCTCTCTGTCGGCTCTGGAGAAAGGTCCTTGTGATGTCTCACTCTTTCCTTGGTCTGGGAGCATCTCAGCACAGGAACCTCAGGTCCAAAGGGCACGCTCTGCTCCCAGCACTGCTTTCTTGGTGGTGTGAGGTGACCATGTGTCTCTGCTCGCTCTTCTCTTTTATATCTCAAAAGAGATTGCATTAAGATACTGATCTTGTCAACCTCATCAGTATAACCTCATCACAGTGACAGAATTTACAACACATGAGGAGATCCCATATAATCTCATCATAGTGGTAGAGTTCACAACACATAAGGACATCACATCAGGTAACAATCATACAATACCGGGAATCCTGACCTAGCCAAGTTGCTACCCACATTTTTGGGGGGACACAATTCAATCCATGACAACGGTGGACAACAAATCG
This sequence comes from Dugong dugon, assembly GCA_030035585.1. Taxonomy (NCBI): domain Eukaryota; kingdom Metazoa; phylum Chordata; class Mammalia; order Sirenia; family Dugongidae; genus Dugong; species Dugong dugon. The sequence goes on from CM057471.1 coordinate 79,273,912, forward strand.
CTGACTCCTTAGGCTCTCAGCCCAGCAACAGGTACTTCTGGGGGTCTCGCTTAGATTGTCCCCATCTCAGCAATTCTGAAAGCACTGCAGAGGTAAAATGCAGACCGAAAATGGACATGGAGCCCCTGGCTGGTACAAAGGGTTAATGAATTCGGCTGCTAACTGAAAGTTTGGAGGTTCGAGTCTACCCAGAGGCACCTGGAAGAAAGGCCTGGTGATCTTCTTAAAAATCAGCCATAGAAAACACTATGGAGCACAATTCTACTCTGATACACATGGGGTCGCCATGAGTCGGAGTTGATGCCACTACACCTGACTGACTAAAATGTATATTTTAATACAATGAAGTTCTGCCTCTTGAGATGGTTTGATAAAAGATGACATTAAAGTCATAGTCACAGAATTTAGAGCTAGACGAGGACTGAGTGGTCCTCCAAAGGCCCAGAGACATGAAATGGCCTCCCTACAACCACACATATCTAGGCCCTCCAAGATCCAGGCCCAGGCCCAGAGAAGCGGATTCCCAAGTCAGTGTTCTTCCTGCCACTCCAGACCACATCGCCTCTGCCCAGTGATTTGTGGGGAAAGATAACAATGAATAACCTACTAGGTACTAAGCCCCGATGGTACAACACTTAAGCCCTCAACTGCTAACCAAAAGGTTAGTAGTTCAAACCCACCCATGGCTCTGAGGGAGAAGACCTGGTGATCCGCTCCCGTGAAGATTACTGTCGCTGTTTGGTGCCGTGGAGTTGACGTCAGTTCACAGCTACCCCATGTGACAGGGCAGAACTATCCCATACGGTTTTCTAGGCTGCAATCTTTACAGGAACAGGTCACCACCTCTTTTTCCCATGGAACCTCTGGGTGGCTTCGAACCACCAACCTTTCAGTTAGCAGATTACAGCCTAGAAATGCCTACAGGGCAGTTCTACTCTGTCATGTGGAATCACTGAGTCAGAATCAACACCAAGGCACCTAACAATAACAACAACAGGTACTACAACAATAGCCACAACAAGGAACTCAAACACACCAATGACGAGGCAACATTTTCTTCTGTTATACACAAGACCGCCAGGAGTTGCAGCCGACTCAATGGTAACCAACAACAGCTGTCTTCTCTCCCTCTCCACCAGTACAATGGAGCCCACGGCCACTGAGGTCTCTCCTAGATTGTCGCGGTACACCCAAAACGGCCTCCTGCATCCACTGTCGCTCCAGCAAGAAGGTAAATCAAATCATGCTCCACCTCTCTAAGCAGCCCACAATGGCCTCTAATTGCAGTGAAGGCCCTCCCTGACCTGGCACCTGGCCAGCCTGGGCCCCTTCCATCCTGTACCTCTCCCCTCTGAAGAATCACTCCACTCCCACTCCAGCCACATGCATCTCTTGATACTCGGACATTCCATGCCTTTTCCTGCCTCAGGGTCTTCAGCTTGCTGTTCTCTATGCCTAGTACACCTGTCAACCTTTTTTTTTTTTTTTTTTTTTTTTAAGAAATTTAAGGAACCTAGAATTACAACCATAAACATATTGTACTGTATTGTATATGTGTTCCCAGTCTTTTTTCCTTTCTGTGTATTTTTAAAACGTGTAAGTAGCATGTGTATGTGTACACAGTCTCCCTTTAATAAGCGTTAAAGCTCAACTAAAAACGACGACGACAGGTACTAAAGCATTCAACAGGGTATAAATGTTTGATGGCAAAACTAACCTGAGAAGCTAGATCCTTTGCATCTGTGCATTTTGGTGATTTTTGTGATCATGTGATTCAAATCTGTTATGCTTCAGATGAAGCCGCCCAAGGTCATCCTGCATTTTAGTGTGTGATGGGATTAAAGGTAGTTTAGTGACTCCTCCTTCAGCTCTGCGCACAGAACAAGATTAGGTATGAAGGAAGAACCAAGGCCCTACATAAATATACAGAGGACCTTTTACTGTGTGTTTTTTCAATTCTTTTATGCTCAGGCCCTTCTTTCCATATGCACTGCCTCAGGGCAGGGCAGAAACAGTTTAGGAATAGTAAATTTCTGTGCAGCTTTGAGTTTCAAAGTAGTTTTAATACGTAAAGCAGATCTAAGAAGTCTTCAAGCCTAAACTCTATATTTGCCAAAGATTCCCACCAAGATCTGACCTGTTGAAAAGAGAGATTAGAGCTTTGTTTTTTAGAGTTGAGTACCCAGTGCTCTATACTCTCCCTTGGGGACATGCTTGGGAAGTCCCTGAGGAGCTGTGGCTGTTGCCTGGCTTCCCCAGGGCATGTCTGGAGTTTATAAGACCCTCCAGGGGAGTCCCGGAGCCCTGGTGATGTGGTGGTTAAGAGCTCAGCTGCTAACCAAAAGGTTGGCAGTTCAAATCCACTAGCCGTTCCTTGGAAACCCTATGGGGTGGTTCTACTCTGTCCTATAGTGTTGCTATGAGTCAGAATTGACTGGAAGGCAACGGGTTTGGTTTGTTTGTTGGCTTGTTTTTTTAGCAGTCTCACACACACCGAGGTATCAGAAGTTGAGTGTTGGTGCACGTGTTGGTACCTCAAGGTAGCCTCACAGATTTCTACCCTTCCTAATAAGGTAGGGGATGTCCCTGGGTAGTGCACTCTGGGCTGCTAACTGAAAGGTTCGAGTCCACCCAGAAGCATCTGGGAAGAAAAGCCTGGTGATCTAATTCTGAAAAATCAGCCACTGGAAACCCTGCGGAGCACAACTTCTACTTTGACACACATGGGGTCACCGTGAGACACAGTCGACTAGCCAGCAACTGGTTTAATAGGATGGAGAGAGGGACTGAACATTCCAGAGCCCAAAACCACGTGGCTGGTGAAAGCTGTGGTTCGAGAAAGGTGCAGGATGGGTGAGTTACACAGTGCAAGGACCTAACCCCTGGAGCCCTTGTGCAGACGCTGTCTTCAGCAGAAGATGCAGGCACGTGAGGATGGGAACCCCAGCGCTAGACCCCAGCACAGACCACCGAGGTCAAAGGTTCCATGCAAGGCAGACGGCCCTCCCATGATGCCAACACAACAGGAAGGCCCCTTGCCCACCAAATAACAGATCACCCCCAGGAGAAATAAAGGCCAAGGGAGAGGGAGAGAACTCTGATTTTGCAAATATTTACCCCAAAGAGAATACAATTTAATACAGAAGTGACTGAAAAACCCTGAAAGGCCAAGAGGATGTTCCCCACCACCAGCAGAAATGCCAGGCTTGGCAACTCTGTTAATTTCAGTTATGGACAGTTCCTTCTTTGTATATCCAAGGTCGGTGATGTGAAATTCTTACCGAATACAGTAGCTGCTTTACGAGAACCACTAAGGCACTGGCATCCTCAGCAAACAGGAGGATAACATCCCCATTTGTGCACTTCCCCAAAATTACACGTAGCACCAGCAGCTTCCCGTCTGGGGGCAACCACTATCCAGTGAGCTGAAGCCTCTCGCTCAGGAAAGACAGTGGGCAAAAAAGGAAAACTTAGGAGATGAGGCTGAGGCCTGATTAGTAAATGCCTATTCTACCTGCGGGGTCCCTGGGTGGTGTACACGGTTAAGATACCTGGCTGCAAAACCAAAAATACTGGAGGTTCAAGTCCACCCAGAGGGACCTCAGAAGAAAAGCCTGGTGATCTACTTCTGAAAAATCAGCCACTGAAAACCCCACGGAGCACAGTTCTACTCTGACACACGTCGGAGGTGACTTGACGGCAACTAGTACTAGTACTCTACCTGCAGGTTAAGTTGTGGACTCATAGTGACTCCTGGTGACCAGTGGTGCTACTTCAGCATGAGTTTCCACCTTTTCCCTCTGGGCTCAACCTCTGCACACCGTTGTTACTAAAGTAAGTAGGGCTGCTATGATCATAAATCCTTCTGACACACATCATTTGCTCACCATCAACAGTCTTTCAAGCTTTAACCTCTCTACCTCCTGGGACAGAATGAGCCCCTAACTCATTCGGCCTGTTGTTTGCCACCAAAGACGGAGAAGAACCACAGGTCTGAGCTCTCCAACCTTCAAGAAACAGCCCCGCTCGACTCCCCAGAGGGCAGAGGAAGGATGAAGCTCTCCTCAGGCAGGCATTCCTGGGCAGGGTTTTGAAATCTGGGAGCAAGCAGGACACTGAGAAGAAATGAGTCAGGTCAGAGGGAAAAAGAGCCCATGTTCTTTCACACTGGGAACCCCCACGCAGTGGGATGATGCTCACCAGACAAGCATTCTGTGGCTGGCAATGGGTGTATTTTGCAACACGAAACAGGGAAAGCCAGCTGTTGGGTTGTCGTTCTGCTTATTTTCATTAAAACTGCACTGGCGCAAAAATACTGTAGAATTATGCGAGCACAGGGATTTAAATCGTTTTTTATGTGTGTGTTTTGTGAGTTATTTTTAAGCACTAATTTTTGCCTCTTAAGATTTATTATGGTGCTTTTGTTGAGCATTATGCACACTGAAGAGACTGCTGAATCCCAATGGGAACCACTATACAAACAGCTCATCTTTGTACAGACGAGGCCTTTATCTATTAGCACCAAACCCAAAAACCAAACCTGTTGCCGTCTAGTCGATTCCGATTCATGGCAGGACAGAGCAGAACTGCCCCATAGGGTTTCTGAGGTGTGGCTGCGCAGTTGGTGGATTCAAACTGCTGACCTTTTGGTTAGCAGCTGAACACACAACCACTGGGGCACAAAAGCTCCTATTAGTACGCAGGGTAACGTGTGTTCATTTAAACACAATCCATTTCTCTGGGCATTAAAACAGACAGATGACTGAAATGGGCAGGCAAGTGAATGGCAGCGCTGATCACACTGCTGCCACTAATTCCTTGGGAGGCTTTGGTACTGGCTTCGAGAGCCATATGCCTACAGGTACATGCCTGAGCATAAGTAACACTTGTTGAAATAATCTCTTTTCTACACAGACTCTTTTGTATATGCACCTACAGCCTATCGCTTAGGTTGAACTCAGAGACAGTTCAGAGCTTTTTTCCTTCAAAGGGGAGAAAAATATGGAGGAAAAAAATGGGGTCATACTGTTTCGTCTCTCATTTTCTCAAACTCTGCTCTTTGGAGTATCCTGTTTGTAGTTCTAAATGAGCTCAGAGTGAATGGCTGTTGGTTTTGCCTGCTTGGTATCCACTCCCTCTTTTGGGTAATAAATAGCACACCCTGAATTGCCTTTTGGAAATACACCCCTTTCCCACTCTGAGTTCATGTATTTGCAGCAGGTGCCCCCCAACCCTAGAGGTCGGATATGACGCAGCCGTGCCACAGTGATTGATTTCAGGGATGGGCCCATGACTGAAGCCCAGTCATGGAGCTTCAAGTGTGGAGTCTGTGCTGAAATCATTAGGAAAGGGAAATGTCTTTCCACTGGGCTTGCTGCATTGACAGGATGGGAGTCTAGAACTGCTGGCAACCATCTTACCATGATTCCGATCCTGCCTGCTCATGGATGAAGCCAAAGCAAAAGACAGCAATACTGAACCTTAGGCAGAGGCAGATTCTGGTGACACCAACTACCCATATCCAGGGATACTGGAAACTAGAGCTATCCATAGATGTGTTTGTAACTTGAACCAATAAAATTCCATTTTTTTATTAAGCCAGTCCAAGTTTGGATTCTGTTGCTTGCAACCAGCAGAGGAGGATCCAGAACCTTTTTAAAAACTGGAATGAAGCACTATCTGAATAACTATGGCATAAAAAGATTTCTGTAGACACTCCTAACCAAGGTTCATGAAGACCACTCACAAACCAGAACAACACAAGAACAGAGAGATAAAGACCAGTGAGGTTGGAGCCAAATCCAAAAGAGCATGTAAACCACAGGACCCTTTCCACTGGCAGAAATCGAAGGGGTCCAGGTCAACCACTCATGCACAACTCCAAGCATCCAGAACCATACTAAGAAAATTCCAATGGAACCTTGGACTAGGTTAACTCACTCCAAGTCTGACTCTGCCTCTAAAATAAGGAGAATAACAGGACCTTCCTATTTTATAGGATTGCTGTGAATTTAAATGCTTGGAACCTGGCATATGATAAATATCTGATGCCATCATTATTATGATTATTATTCAAAAGACTCATAGTGCCTGCTATGAACATCTAGCACAGCTCTTTGCATGTAACAGTCATTTAAAAAATATTATTTAAATGAATGAGACATTGCTGAATTAATTTGGAATTCTAAAATTCTAGGAACCTCAAGGGCTTCTGGGAGACTAAAATTATTTTTAATAGTATATGAGAACATTGTGCTAAGTGCTTTAAACACCTCATCTGAATTAAGCTTCGTAACAACTCCAAACCAAAAAACACTCAAACTCATTGCCGTTGAGTCAACCTCATAACAACTCCCACCCACCAAACCAAACCCACTGCTCATTCCCACTCATAGTGACCCCATAGGGTTTCCAAGGCTATAAATCTCTACAGAAGCAGATGGCCACATCTTTCTCCCATGGAGCCACTGGCGGTTTCGAACCGCTGACCTTTCGGTTAGAAGTGGATCGCTTTAACCACTGCCCCTCCAGAGCTCCTTATAACAACTCCAGGAGTATATAATTACTGAGCTCCATTTCACAGATGAGAAAACTGTGGCTGAAATGTTAAGTATTGCCTGGGTTCTCATAATTAGAGTGTAGTGAAGGCAGGATGCCCACGTCTGAATGATGCCAAAGTCTGGGCTCTAACCATTCACTATACTGCCTCCCTACAGAAGGTAAAGACCTTTCCTGGAGGCACCATTCTCCTTCAGGTACCTTGGAGTGGCCTGCTCTCCTCATCACAGGGTCAAAAGGTGGATCAGGCCTTATTCTTTCTTTTTCAATTGCCTCTGTCTCATCAAGGCTGGTTCCTTGGAATGGAGAAACTCAGATGCCTCTTTTGTTCCTCTCTCTGAACAAAGATGATCTGTAGACTCCTTCCAGTTCTAAAATGTCCACTATTCTCAGGCAGGACTTGTGTGTTTCTGTCCATTGCCCACCACTGGTCCCCACTTTGGTTAAACGAGGTCTTCTGAGAGGCCTTCACTTCCACGATGACAGAGGCTCAGCCTGGAAACATGCTCACACTTGGCTTCATACAAAATACCACTGCCTGCATTTCAAATCCTTGTCGTTAATTTCATATGGTTTAAACTCCTGTCTCTTCATTTTAATCTATTTAAATAATGTCCCCACTTTTTAAAAAGGCTCAGTTTGGTCTGTCAGGGATGAACCCTATTCTACTGTTTAAATTTCTGATCATTTTCAATTTCATTAAAAAAATATCCCAAGACCCACGGCCCTGGGCTTAGATAGTGGACTAACTGGTTCTTTTTGCTCTAGAACCTTTGGATTTCAGATCCAGATTTTCAGGGAATTCCAAAGCCTAATTAGCCTCATGATAAACTGAGATTAGTGAGGCATTGATGGTTCAGTGGTAGAATTCTCACCTTCCATGCCAAAGACTTGGGTTCAATCCCTAGCCAATGCCTCAAGTGCAACCACCACTCATCTGTCAGTGGAGGCTTGCTGATGCTATGATGCTGAACAGGTTTCAGAGGATGTTCCAGACTAAAACGGACTAGGAAGAAAGGCCTGGTGATCTACTTCTGAAAATCAGCCAGTGAAAACCCTATGGATCACAACAGTAGATCTACAACCAATTATGGGGATGGTACAGGACCTGATAGTGTTTTCTTCCATTGTGCAAGGGGCCACCATGAGTCGGGGACCAACTCATGGCAGTTAACAAGAAGAAGAAGCTGGGATTAAAAAGGAAGCCTGCAGGCTCACCATCACATACATAGGCTTTAAGTGCAAACGGAAATGAATGCCTTGGAAGACCCCACGCATGAAAAATGGATGCATCTCACTGTTAGTAGGAAACGCATTCTCTATGAATAATGTTAGTCCTATTATTTGTTGAGGCGAAGGCCTCAGGCTGGGATAAAACCAATGTTTTCTCTTGGCTTTAATGCACCAAAAAGCATTAAAAGTTGAAGCAGAGTTCCAGGAAGGGAAGAGAAGGAAACCTCACAGGAGCTCTGCCTTCAGCTCTCTCTGGCGGTGCTACCTCTCCATAGTACAGGGACGAAGGCCATGAGAGCTGACTTTACTTCTGCCCTTCCATTTGGTTAATTCGAAGCAGCTCTTCCAGCCAAGGCAAAATGCTCATCTGCTAACCAAAAGTTGGAGGTTCAAGTCTACTCAAAGACTCCTCAGAAGAAAGGCCTGGCAATCTACTTATAAAAGATCACAGCCATTGAAAACTCTGTGGAGTACAGCTCTATTCTGACACACATGGGATTGTCATGAGTCCAAATTAAAAACCCAGGGGTCTATGAAGTCCTCAGGAGACTATGGGGAAAATAATTTAAATGGAATGAAGTGGAAAGAATTCAAAATGAAGGAAGATCTTGTGAACATCCATAGGGGCCAAGCTTGAAGCCAGGGGCTTAGCACTTTAGTTCATCTTCCCAACTACCCTTCAGAGCACCTAGGACCCTCATGGTGCTACTGAGGAAATCGAGGCTCTGGGAGAGCACAGGATCTGCCCAAAGTCACATACTAGTCAAGGGAGAGAATGCCAGCTTCTGAACCGTGGTGGTGTACTTCCAAATCTTCTGAGTCCCCAAAAATGCTTCAGTGGAACAATCCCCATCTATCTGAGGGCGGGCAATGCTTTCTTACAGACAAAATGATGGATGGGATGACCTCTCAAGGTCCATTCCATCCTCCAAATTCTATTCTTTTGATAGTCACAACTGCTGCCACCGAGTGCTCCCAGTTAGGCCTAGGCCTGTGACTAACTTCCCAACAAAGAGTGGGGCGGAGCGAGAGACAGGCGTGCTCAAAGACCACGGCAGAGGATCCCATTTCTTCCCCTTTTTAACCATCTGTGGGTTTTTTTCTTCCTCTTGCCCCTCCTTTTCGCGTGTGTTGCACAGAAACAGAAAGCGCCTTTGTACCAATTACTAGGCACTAACTTACGCTCTTCAGTGGGCGCTGGGCTTGCTGGAGCAACATTAGGAAAAGGTAGGAGGGTCAGCTGTGGGGGAGGATTCTAGCCGCGGAGGGCTGGAACACTGCAAGCTTTTTCTCCATGCCTGAGAACAGGCAAGGAAAGAAAAATAAAAAATAAAAAAAACAAAGGATTTGGAAGTCAAGACTAGCAAACGTGACCATTTTTTTTTAAATGAAAAATGCCAGTGATGGTAAGGCATTCAGAAATCAAACTGATGGGCCAGAAAGCAGGCTCCAACCAAGGCCCATCAGGCTGTTCTAGGGGCTCCCGAAAGGGTGAATACTGGGAAATAATCCGCCCACTTTTCTTCTCAACAAACTTATTAAAGAAGACCATTGTCAGCCACTTTCCCAATATGTCATATGATGTTTCTCCCTGGGAAGTTCAATTTGGGAATTTCCCACAGACACTGCAGAATGACTAGTTCTTGGGATAAACATAAACAATCGAGACAGGAATGTAAATCTGACCTTTATGTTAAGAGTCCAAGAATTCATTTACCTCAGGTTACATCTCTGTGTGGAAGGTAATGGGGTGTCACCATCAAAACAGCACTATAATCACCCTGGCTCCTCCCCTCCTTTGCCCTCTCTTGCGCCCTTCCCCTCCCTCTTCTCACTGCCTACAAAAGAAAATCAAGGGAGACCATGTTTTCACTCTGTAATTTTACTACACTTTTATTTTCTGTTGTGCAACAGGAATCCCACCAGGGGCAGAAGCTTCTCTAAGGCAAACCCAGTTTGTCTTTCCTAGGGCAGTTGGCGGGAGGATGATGGAGAAGCAGGGGGCAGTGGAGGAAGAGAAGCAACCGGTCCTCCCTGTCTCTGGGCCTCCAGCCCCAGGATGTGATTTCAGCAGTAAGCTGTGGCTGAAGCAGCCACCTGGGCTGTCTTTCCTTGGGCTTGGGCTAGTTTCAGCCTCCAGTCTGAAACCCAGAATCAAACCCTATCGACAATCTTTGCAACCCTCAGAAAACCACCTGCAGTCCTTTGCTCTCTTTTTCAATGTAAACTGCCATTTTTTTTCTAACAGGGTAAGTGAGACTCCATCTAGACAGTCTCATTGGAGTTGTTGTTAGTGAAGCCAAAGCTGACTCATGGTGATCTGACGTGTTCGGAGTAGGACCGCTCCATAGGGTTTTCATGGCTGTGACCTTTTGGAAGTAGATGGCCAGGCCCATCTTTCAAGGTACCTTTGGGTGGGTTCAAACCGCCGACCTTTTGACTATCTTCCCAGTGAGGCAAAAGTTGGTTCTTGGTGGGAAAAAAATAACCTTAGCTACTGCAACCATTTGTGGCCTTGTGTGCAAACGGTTAACACACTCACTGTTGACTGAAAGGTTGGTGGTTTGTCTACTTAGAGGCTCCTTGGAAGAAAGGCCTGGCGATCTACTTCTGAAAAATAGATCAGTCATTGAAAACCCTATGGAGCACAGTTCTACTACGACACATGAGTGGGAACTGATTTTATGTCAACTCGTTTGTTTTTGTTTTGTTTTTTAAAGGGGCACAGTACATAAACAACCATACAGAAAATCTGTGGTATTAAAGTGTCGTGGGGGAAAGCGGGGGAAATTATGATTTTAAAAAAAGAAGTCTAAAATGTCTCCTTACCAAAAAAACACTAAACCAGTTGCCATTCAGTTGATTTCGACTTCTGATGACTCCATGTGTGTCAGAGCAGAACTGCGCTCCAGAGGGTTTTCAAAGCTGTGACCTTTCAGATCGCCAGGCCTCTCTTCCAAGGTGCCTCTGTGTGGGTTCGAACTGCCAACCTTTTGGTTAGTAGTTAAGCACTTAACTGTCTGTACCACCCAGGGACACCTAACGTCTCCTTAAAAACAAAAAACCCAAAACCGTTGCCGTCAAGTTGATTCCGACTTATAGCAACCCTATAGGACAGAGTAGAACTGTCCTAGAGGGTTTCCAAGTGGCAGCTGATGGATTCAAACAGCCAACCTTTTGGTTAGCAGCCAAGCTCTTAACCACTGGGCCACCAGGACTCCAATGTCTCCTTAGGGGAGAGAGAATGAAAAATGGGTTGAGAAACAATTACCTGTGCAAGCACCGAGCTTACTTGTAAAATAAACCTCGGATGAAGCATGTCAGGTTATGAAATATCATTCCACATCCCTCTGCGGAGCCCTCTGGAAAGAAGAATGGGACAGAGAATGTCCCACGGGCAGACGGTCAAGGCACTGGGCCTCTGTTCCCATGAAGAGAAGAAAACTGGCCAGGCGCTTATGAATGGGCTGCCCAGAGGCCCCTTCTAAGCTACTAAGTCTGGGGTCTGGGGTAAAAGCAAGACCTTGCTCTGTCCCCGAATCCCTGCCTCCCTGCTCGTGGAGGTGGGTCCCTTCTCACACCTTTGATGGCGTTAACTGACTCTCTTTAACCAAAGGGTGGAACCTCTGGGAGATGCAAACAGTGTGCTCGGCTGTTAACTGAAAGTCTGGCAGTTGGAGTCCACCCAAAGGCGCCTCAAAAGAAATGATCAACTGCCAAAAGATCGCAGCCATTGAAAACCCTATGGAGCACAGTTCTACTCTGACACACACAGGGTTGCCATGAGATTCAACGGCAACTGGTTTGGGTTTTTTGGTTCTGTTTTGTTGTTTTTTAACCAAAGAGTAGACTCCAGAGTCTTTTTTTACAGTAATTAACAGAGGGAAGGAGTGAAGGAGGAAGGTACAGAAGCAGGCCTGGAACCTATCTAAGCAAAATTTTAAAACTTTCTCTAGTCTTGGGGAAGGAACATCCCTCTTGAGTTAGAGCTGGCCTGTGATGGACCTTCTGAGGCTGAAAGATCTGTTTTTTTGTATGGAGGCCAACTTCCACCCCAAAGGCTATTCAGGTCCCTTCCGCCAGGCACTCTAGGTATCCCAGGGAAATGCTGAAACAGGATAAGGAGAAACAGAAGGGGCCACTCTTGGGAGTTTTCGCAGCTCCTGTCTCTCCTTGTTTTACATGAACCTCCTTCTGTCCTGTTAAAAACTGCTGGCGTTTAAAAATTGCCTATTGAACGGGGGTGTGATAGCTGGGATTTAGGGCTTTCCGATTTTCAGAATCCAGTAACAGTGTCACTGAGATCAACCCATTGTCACCACGATGACAGGTGAGTCATGCCCCTCCAAAAGAGAGCAAAATGGGAACTGGCATGGAAATAGAACCTAAGGTTTCTGTCACTCAGGTATCAACCTAGCATACCTGTTCTGATGACTTTTGATCTGGAATTAGGATGTAGATGTGTACCCTTCCGCAAAGGACACACACACACACACACACACACACACACACACACACACACACACACACACGATATGCATATGCTCTATGTGCAGGGTATCTGCAAAGTCAAGAAACATAGGATAAACTTAATATTAGTTACATTTCCAAATAATATGCTCAATTTTTACACGTGAAGCAGTCTAAATTTAAACCAATGGGTCTAATTGTTAATCTGAAAAAGGACAAAATATGCTATAAACCAGCAGCCACGGAGCTGATTTCCAATTCATGGCAACCCCATGTATGCCAGAGCAGAACTGGGCTCCATAGGGTTTTCAAGGCTGTAACCTTTTGGAGGGAGCCCTGGTGGCACGGTGGTTATGAGCCTGGCTGCTAACCAAAACGTCAGCAGTTAGAATCCACCAGCTGCTCCTTGGAAATCCTATGAGGCAGTTCTACTCTGTCCCATATGGTTGATATGAGTTGGAATCTACTCGATGGCAACAAGTTTGGTTTTTTGTTAACCTTTGCAAGTACAATCGCCAGGCATTTCTTCCGAGGAGCCTCTAGGTGGGTCTGAACCTTTTGGTTAATAGTCGAGCACTTAACTGCTTGTACTACCCGGGACTAAATACTCTATCAAAAAAACCAAACCCACCACCATCCAGTTGATTCCAACTCATAACGACCCCACAGAATTTCCTAGGCTGTAAATCTCTACAGAAGCAGACTGCCACATCTTTCCGCCGCAGAGCCGATGGTGGTTTCGAACCGCCGACCTTTAGGTTAGTAGTTGATCGCTTTAACCACTGCGCCACCAGGGCTCCTTATAGAGTGTCCAAAAAGTCTGGAAACAGGGAAGAGTTTATTTGTTGTACTTTTTTTTTTTTTTTTTTCAGATTAACAATTGGGACCACTGCTTAAAATTTAGAGAGACTTCACCTGAAAAGATGCCTGGAGGTTGAACAAAAACAAATTGAACATATTTGTAAATGTAAAGTAACATACTGTTTATCCTGTGTTTCCTGATTTTGAGCACATATCAACTATAAGATCCAGCATTTCGTGAGAGTCTATTGTGTGTGGAATCCTATTGGGGGACTTAACATATGTTATCTTTGCAAATGAACCTACTGAGTTCAGTGATAGTAGTCCTATTTTGTGGATTAAGAAATTGAGGCTCCAAGAGAGACTGCAGACCTAAGGGCCAACAGAAGCCATGTAAATTAAAAAAAAAAAACAAAACGGAGGAGGGGCCGAGGGAGGGTACTGCTCCAAATAAAGAATGTTCAGTTCAAGCCAATTGTTGCTAGGCAGGAATTCAGGACCACCTGCCAAATCTTTCGGTTTTTCCAGAGAAGCCAGAACTCTGGATTTGTGACGAAATTCTGGTTTTTAGATGTTGGTAACTAGCTGGAGCCCTAGTGGTGTGGTAGTTAAACTGCTCAGCTGCTAACCAAAAGGTAAGCAGTTGGAACCCACCAACTGCTCTGCAGGAGAAAGGTGTGGCAGTCTGTTTCCGTAAAGATTACAGATTTGGAAACCCTATGGGGCAGTTCTATTCTGTCCTATAAGGTCACTATCAGCTGGAATCCACTCGAGGGCAATAAGTTTTTTTGTTTTTGATTTTTTCCAGAGTAACTAATTAAATTTTTATAAACTCTATGTTGACCAAGCCAAACAAATCTGCAAAGCAAATTCAGCAGCAGGCCTCTAGCTTGCAAACTCTGAATTAAAGTTACTTGCTTAAGAAACAGTGGGATGAATCAGAACTCAGCTCAGTCAGCCTCAAATGTATCTTTTCCCTCAGGACGCCACAGAAATAGCCGTAAATTCTTTAACTGAGTCAACTCCTAAAGCCTCTAGTTCTCTGTTAAGTGGCAGCTGTATGAGACTCTACGAGGGACTGAGCAAGTAGCAAGAGAGATTCCTGTAGGGCAGCACTGAGCAAGGGGGTGGGGCTGGGATTTCAACTCTTAAAATTGCCACAGAACGCAGATGTTCCAAATGCTATCCCTTGTTGACCTTCTGGATTTAATCCCAGCAATTGTATCAGGAAGCTCCTAACCCCATCCAAAAAAGAATCTAACTTGAAGCTTCATCTGAAACTTCCAAATGCATGAGACCTCCCACAAGCGTCTTATTTACAGTATCCTTAAAACATACCTCCGATAGCAAGAGGGTTGCTATGAGTTGGAATCTACTGGACAGCAACGGGTTTCGTTTGGTTTTATAGCAGGAGCATGCTTCTGACAATATTTAGAGGCCAAAGTTTTTATTCCACCACTGGAGTAGGATTACAGAGCCCCCAAACATAAATAAGACACCTGCAATCACCGTATCAACGTTTCAGAAGACTGGCTGTAGCATTTAAAACGGGATTAACATTTCACTTCAGTTTCCACTCTTGACTGTGTAAAAGGTTCTCCTGAAACAGCTGAGCCGACTTGCCTTATGGAGAATTAAAGAGCAGCACGCATGCATGCACACCCAAGCAGCCATTTCTGTAAACGCCTGAGCGAATCACTCAGCTGAATGGCCCAGAAACGCTGGAATCCTTTTCCTGAGTCGGACAGACTCAGAAGGCTCTAACACGGAGGCACTGCAGGCCTTCCCAACTGCACGACTGGGCAGCTCCCTGAAGGAGAAAATGCCTTTGCTCAAGGTGGCAGTGGGTGTCCATGTGAACAAGTGAACTCCGGGAACATGGCTGACATCGCCAGGCCCGCCCAACAGCTGCTGGTGAGTTAATACACCCCCCCACTTCACCCCCAGAGCCAGCCGAAAGGTCAGATCCTCCAATTCAGGCACAAGTCTTTCGACATCCTTACGGAGACAAACTTTAAAATATGCTGTTTAACGTCAACCTAGATAACAACCCCAAAGAGAACCTGATTTTCCATTAACAACAGAGGAAACTCCGTTTCACTCCTACGCCAGCAGCCACCTCCACAAGAAGTGCCTTCCCAAGGAAATAAATTTGAACGCATGTGGTTATTCGGCCTTTTAAAAAGCGAAACAAAAACTAACCAATTATTTTGAAACCAGAGGATGGGCCTCTTCTTAAAAGCATCAAACTATTACACCAAAAAAATCCATACTTCTCCAAGTAACTCCAACAACCACCTCTTAACCACAGTGTCACAGGACAAAGAGAAAAGGGGTTATCACGAGGTGGCCAAACCCCGTTCTACCCTTATCAGAACAGCAGTTGTAAAAGAACCTTTCTAAAGATGGTGAAACTGTATGTCCAAGAATGACCGCTTTCCGACTTTTTCTGTGTATGTTACACAGAACCAACAGAATTGGCTGATCAAGGTCCTTGAAAGTCTCCAAAGCCCATTTTATACTGCAGATGTCTTCCTAGCCACACTAATTTGTCCAGCCCTGCCTTTGGCTCTCACTGGGAGCGCCAGTTCCACACCGCAGCCAGAATGTCCGTGTCCTCACATTCATTACCGAGCCTTGACCTCCGGCAAGGACCACACCTCCACGCCAACTGCTCTATTCAGAGGCGGAGGGTGAGACCTCAGTCACCTCGCCGAGATCTCGCTCATCTGGAAGGCTAACTAGTCGTGAAGTTAACCCACCAGCATTACCAGATCAAACTCTTTTGCTGTCTGAAGCAGTGTTATTTTAAACCTCTCTGGGGTCTCCTGGCCAAATTTAAAACCACCTTGGCAAGCCCTGAAAAGTAGCAAACATACAGCTAAATGAGTACTTAATCATCCCTAAAAGGCTCTATATAAAGTGTGCCGCTTCCCCCCAGGTTTCGGCCACTTCGTTGCAATCCCACCAGGGAATTAAATAAAACAGACGCCATCTGACTGCCCCGCTGCAAACGTCTTCCCAGGTGGGGTGGCCCCACAGTCGCGGGGGGCGGGAGTCCTGGGGGCGGGGCGGGGCAGGGGAGGGGCCTTACCACTCCCTGCGGTGCCACGCACCGGGGTTGCCACTCAGTTCTCACTCTGCCCGCCAGTTTAGCGCTCTCCGTGGCTTCTAAAGGCTGGGTATAATTAACGAACGAGTGAGCGTTCTACCTCGACACGGTTAAATCATTTAAACAGTTAAAAAGCATCTCATCCAAAATATCTGCACCCTTCAGGCCGAGGGCGGTGTCCTTAACGCCCAGGAAAGCTGCCCGGCCAAAGGTTAACCCGAGAGCTCGGTGGGAAAGGGAGACGCCGCTAACCTGTATGCACTCTGTAATGGGCTTTGAGATGGGAGGATTTTCCATAGACTTTCCCACAGCCACTGTAAGGGCACTTGTGCCTCTTTTCGGAGGCGTGTTTCCCCTTCGCAGCCATTCCAGGGTGGAGAAGGGAGAGCGGGCTGGGCGCGCTGCCAGGATCCTGTCTCTCCTCCGGGCTGTGGGAAGGACTCGACCCAGATTCGGTGGTCACGTCGCTGTCGGATCCCATATCCTCATCGGGACTCTCCAGACTGTCGCTGCACACCGAGGGGGTCTGGATGGGTCGGTACTTGTTCAGGTCCAACAAGCTCTTGGCGATGGTGACCAGCGTGCAGTAATCCTTCCAGGTGTCCCCCGGGTCACCGTGCTCCTTGGTCACCTCGCGCTCAGGTAGTCGCAGTCGCTCGGCGTCCGGAGCGCCCCCATGCTCCGGCACCGCAGCGCGGTTCGAAATGGAAACCAGACACTGAGCAGCCACGAAGTCCATGTAGGCGGCCGTGGACATGGTGCGGGCGACAGCAGCCCAGGCGGCGCGGGCAAACTTCGCTCTGGCTGCGGAGGTTCGGCTAGCCCTGCCCTCGCCTCGGACGACGAGAGCGGCGCGGCGCGGCGCGGCGGCCAAGGGGGCGGGGGCGCGGGGTGCTTCCGACTCGCAGGAGCGCCGAGGCGACCTCAGCCCCTCATCTATACGTAACCAGCAGCGCCTCCGCACGCAGCATCCACGGCCCCCGGCTCCGCCGCGCTGCCGGCTCTCACGGCCGCCCCTGCCCCGCGCCGGGCGCGTTCCCCCCGACGGGCGCGCCTGCCCCTCCGAGCCGGCTCCCTTGGAAAGATGCCACACGTGGCAGTCCCAAGTTTATTCGACTAAAAACGCCCCCGAGGCGTTGGGAGAGGAAACTGCAAGAAGGGCACACGCCCTCGGCCGTCTCTCCGTCGAGCCAAAGCCCCAATACATTCACTCGACCACCCAGACGCGGGTGAGAAAGGCCGGACCAAGAGCCAGCTCTAAGAGACACTTTTTCCCCAGTCCACTGACGGCTTCTGAGCCCCCGCGCCTGCCGGTCCGCACCGTTCCGGCATTCTCTTGCTCAGTAACAATTTCGCAGAATCCCATCACGTCACAATCCAAACCCCCTCTAATTGGCCAGTGGGGAGGGTGATTCAACTCTGTTTACTTTCTCCCCCTGCCAGTCAGAACGGCCTTTCCGTGGAGAGGTGCGTCTAGAACTGAGGCGTGCGGCCAATCCGACTGTTCCCTTTCGATGCCTCGTGCTACCCCTACAGCCACTAACGCCGACTTTTAAAAGGGTAATAGCCGGAAGGCTGGAAGGGAGAAGCCGCTCATCTCCGTGAGTGCATCTCTCTCCGGGAACTCGTCCAAGCCTCCTGGCTCACATTCCAGCTTGCGGAGCTTTAGGACGCACCCTCCCATAGTCAGTCGCGCTCGTTCCTATGATAAAAGAGAACTTCAGTTTCGGTTTTCAGCTCGCAAACAGTTAAGTGACTTCCTGCAAACGCTACAGTCCCAGCAACCAGCCCTCCAATCAAAAGTAAGTTGGTTGATGTCACTGACATTGGCTCAGCCAATCAGAAGGGCGTTCCAAAAGCAAGCGGTCAACACTTGTAAATGCGAAGAGCTGTAGTGAAACTGGACGCATCCTTGTATTTTGTGTTGCTGGTAGTAAAAGTGAGATGTGTATGGGAGGGCAGGGGTGATGAATAAATGTGATGTGACTCTATAATGAAAACAACAAAACAAAAACAAACTAAATATGTCAGGCCAAGTTATGCAAGAACAAATACAACAAATGTTGTGGTGGTTGTTAGGTGCTGTCCAATCGGTTGCAACTCATAGCGACCCTATGTACTACAGAACGAAACACTGCCCAGCCTTGTGCCATCCTCACAATCGTTATGCTTGAGCCCACTGTTGCAGCCACTGTGTCAATCCATCTCTTCAAGGGTCTTCCTCTTTTTCTCTGGCCCTCTACTTTACCAAGCATGATGTCCTCCTCCAGGGACTGATCCCTCCTGATAACACGTCCAAAGTATGTAGGACATAGTCTCGTCATCCTTGCTTCTAAGGAGTATTCTGGTTGTACTTCTTCCAAGACAGATTTGTTTGTTCTTTTGGCAGTCCATAGTATATTCAATATTCTTAGCCAACATCGCAATTCAAAGGCGTCAATTCTTTGGTCTTCCTTATTCCTTGTTCAACTTTCACATGCATATGAGGCGATTGAAAACACCATGGCTTGGGTCAGGCGCACCTTAGTCTTAAGGTGACATCTTTGCTTTTTAAAACTTTAAAGAGGTCTTTTGCAGCAGATTTGCCCAAGGCAATGCATCTTTTGATTTCCTGACTGCTGCTTCCATGGGTGTTGATCATGGATCCAAGTAAAATGAAATCCTTGACAACTTCAATCTTTTCTCCATTTATCATGATGTTGTTTATTGGTCCAGTTGTGAGGATTTTTGTTTTCTGTTGAGGTGTAATCCATACTGAAGGCTGTGGTCTTTCATCTTCATCAGTAAGTGCTTCCTCTTCACTTTCAGCAAGCAAGGTTGTGTCATCTGCATAACACAGGTGGTTAATGTGTCTTCCTCCAATCCTGATGCCATGTTCTTCTTCATATAGTCCAGCTTCTTGGATTATTTGCTCAGCATACATATTGAATAGGTATGGTGAAAGGATACAACCCTGACACACACCTTTCCTGACTTTAAACCACACAGTATCCTCTTGTTCTGTCCCAACGACTGCCTTTTGATCTGTGTATAGGTTCCTCATGAGCACAATTAAGTGTTCTGGAATTCCCTTTCTTCGCAATATTATCCATAATCTGTTATGATCCACAAAGTTGAATGCCTTTGCATAGTCAGTAAAACACAGGTAAACGTTTTTCTGGTATTCTCTGCTTTTAGCCAGGATCCATCTGACAAATACAAATGAGAAAGCATCAGTTCTTTTTTTTTTTTTAGTTTGTGGATGCAGCATACTTTGGGGCAGTTTTTTTTTTTTTTTAATTCTTCCATCCAATACATTAACTACTACCAGTTCATGGAAAAGATGCAGAGCTGACAAAAAGTTCTGTTTTAAAGCATCATCTTCCTACTGTCCAACTATTCTTACACTGAAATACCCCATCTTTGCTTTGGTGATATTTCTTAATCCCTCTGCATTCCTGGTATAATTGATTTTAATTTAGTTTTGAAGCTATTGTAACCCACCTTCAAATAAATGGAGACATTATCCTGTTTGTATAACTTTTTAAAATCACTCACTCTCAGTTCATTTTCTTCCCACAGACCACTGCAAGGTCATTAAAGAGTGTTTCTCTTCCTTCACTTTACAGATATGGAGACTGAGGCACACAGAAGTGATTTGTCCACCTGTCAGGTAGGTAGTGACAGGCTTAATCGAGACCACGAGTCACCTGATTTCTAGCTCTTTGTGCTTTACAACTGAGCCCTTTGATTTTGTGAAATATTAACTGTGCTAAACAGATTCATATGAACTAGAACCAACCAGAGATCTTTAGCTTTGAATATTATGGCATTACTTGATCAACAATTAGTATGGGTCTTGGAATCCAAGTAACTCGGTTCGCCTCTTCCTCTGAATGAATGTTGGGGTTGTTTTCCATCCTGATAGCCAATAAAAGAATCTAGGGCTAGTGTCTTTTGCAGGAGGTATAGTGACAGCACAATTGATTAAAATTTACTTTCCTAACTGGGTGTGAGAGGTACCTTTGTCTATGTGATGTAGATCCAGTGGGATCCACCCATGACCCCACAGACTGTTAACCTTTGTCTCCTGAGTTTTTACACCAGGTGCCTGGTTTCTAAGGGACCCACTGCCATCAATTCAAGGGTGACTCGTAGTGACCCCATAGAGTTTCCAAGGCTGAAAATCTTTACAGAAGCAGACTGTCACATCTTTCTCCTGCATAGCTGCTGGTGGTTTCAAACCGATGACCTTTCGGTTAGCAGTCGAGCACTTTGACCACTGTGCCACCAGGGCTCCTTTCTAAGGGAAGGGTCCCAAATTAACCCTCCCAGTTTGGAGGCCGGGATAGTTGACTTTTCTTTTGAAGTGGTACAGGTGGACTGCATCAGCATTATCCCTGTCTCTTTTTATGGTAGGCTGACTCTGTGCCAGGCCCTGTGCCAAGCACCTTGCAAGAATTAACACTCCCAACAGCTCTGTAAGGTAGATACATCAATGGTATGTAAAAATGAAGGCATCTTAGAATTCTGGTATTCCAGTCGCCTTAATTTTTAAAGGAGTCCCTTGGTGGTACAAATGGTTAACATGCTCAGCTGGGAGGTTTGAGTCCACCCAGGGGCACCTCGGAAGAAAACCTGGTGATCTACTTCCGGAAAAATCAGCCATTGAAAACTCTATGGAGTACAGTTCTACTCTGACACGAGGTCGCCATGAATCAGAGTCAACTCAATGGCAAGTGGTTTTAATTTTTAAAAAGAATCCATTGAAGCCCAGGGGAGTTCGCCTACTTCGCAATTTTTCTGGGACAAACTCTGTCCCCAAAGATGCTCACTTAGAATGCTGCACCTTTGCTTGCCTCTTGAATGCCCAGCAGAAATACCAGCTGGACCAGCCCAATACCAGCAGGATCTCTCCTGGCTCCCTGTGATCGTGGCATGTATGGTTTCTCAGACTTGCATTTTAACTGGCATTTTATCAGTAAAACAGCCTCCACGACCCTGGCATCTTCAGGGAGCCCCCGAGTCAACACGGGTTATTCCAGAGAAGAGGGGGTCTGTGATCTTTCTATGAAGATTGTAATCCAGGAACCTAAATAAATCAGTCATCTTAGGTTTTTGAAAAATAATGAACTTTCCCCTCCCTTACTTCTTGCCCTCCTCTCTTTAATTTTGCTTGGACTGGTCATGAACCTTGAACTCATTAAATTCAGAGTAATAAAAGTAATAAAATAAAATAAGACTGAGATTTCATCCATATGAATTTCTCTTACTATTTACAAACATAAGCACTGCCTGGCCTGATTTAGAATATATTTCTAAACCCAGAAAGCCTAGAGTTCTAGAATGTTCTCTTCTTTTTCCTTTTTTTCCACTCATTCATCCTCCAGATATTTAAGTTCTTGGCAATGAGCTAGGCATGGAGGAACACAGGAATGAAAAGAATCTATTCTCATGGGGCTAATTTGTTAAAAACAAATACATCTATAAAATAATATATATCACAGCAAGTAACAATTCCTACATCAGGATTTGTCTTGTATTTTCAAAAACAGGATTTCCTTACGGTGTTGGGATGTGGATTACAATAGTTTTATGATTAAAACCAGCTTATGCTGTTTTGCCAGCATGTGGTTGTCTCAATTAACATTCTGGGAAAATAAATTAGCCCAAATTAATATGAATCATTCCTAATTAAAATGAATAATTTACCAGCAAAATATACATTACGTCAGATAAATATAAGAGCTCTGTTTTTCCCCAAGTCAGTCTTTGTAAACACACATTTCAAATCCACACAAACCAACCGGGCGGAGCATGAAAATTCAAAGATTGTAACTGTGCTTCTAGTTTATAAGTATGCATTTCCCTTTCTAAGTTCTGCCTTTGCTTTATTATCCAAGTTCTCGAAACAATGGCTAATGGGCCTGGAGCCAGAACATAGAAGTCTTGATTTCTGTGCATCCTGACATAATTATTATCATTATCACCTCTATTAAGAGGTGACTATGGTAGTGCCTACAGTGAGCTGTTTCTTTCTGGATGTCTAGGCCAGCCTGGCAAAAGGGTGCTGGCCTCCTGGGCCTAGGATGAGCTGTGTGACCTTAGACAACCTCCTGGGCTATTTCCTTAGCTGTGACTTGATGGGATTAGATGCATACATCTCAACAGACTCTTCCAAACTCTAAATACTCTGTTGTCAGGTGCTGTCAAGTAGGCTCTGACTCACAGGGACCTTACGTATAACAGAATGAAACGCTGCCTGCTCCTGCACAATCCTCACAATCGTTGCTATGTTTGAGCCCACTTCGCAGCTACTGTGTCAATCCATCTCACTGAAGGTCTCCCTCTTGTCCACGGACACGTAACTTTACCAAGCATGATGTCTTTGTCAAGAGACTGGTCTCTCCATCCTTCCTTCTAAGGAGTATTCCAGCTGTACTTCCTCCAAGGCAAATTTGTTCGTT
Organism: Dugong dugon; assembly: GCA_030035585.1. Taxonomy (NCBI): domain Eukaryota; kingdom Metazoa; phylum Chordata; class Mammalia; order Sirenia; family Dugongidae; genus Dugong; species Dugong dugon. Next base: position 79,296,532 of record CM057471.1, read on the forward strand.
CTTCTGGCAGTTATATTCTGGTAGAGGTATATTCAATATTCTTTCTTTACCAACACCACAATTCAAATGCATCAGTTCCTTTTTCTTTGTCCAGCTTTCAAATGCATATGAGGCATTTGAAAAGACATGGCTTGGGTCAGGTGCACCTTAGTCGTCAAAGTGAACATTCTGCTTTTTAATACCCTAAAGAGGTCTTTTGCAGCCGGGGTGGATTAACCAGTAAGAAAGGTTCACACTGGTTTACATTAAGCAAGGTATGTATGGGCTTACTTGTGTTTATTTACTAATCTATAGTAAACAGTTTCACATGGATGAAAAATAGGTGAAATTGTTCACTACAGATGAGTAAGTACACACAAGTAAACCCGTACCTACCCTGCTTATTGAGTCATCCAGCCTTGTTTGCAGCAGATTTGCACAGTGCAATACGTCCTTTGGTTTCTTAACTGTTGCTTTCATGGGCATTTATTGTTTATCCTATAAGAATGAAATCCTCGACAACTTCAATTTCCTCACCATTTATCATGATCTTGTTTATTGGGCCAGTTGTAAGGATTTTCTAGGGATCCAAAAAAATCCTGGGGGAAAAACTGGGGCAAGATTTGGGTTCTTTAAATACCACATCATCCGCTGTGCTTCTGCACTATTCTTTATGGCAGTCAAGGTCAGAATTCCTTAAATCAGTATTTAATGGAATAGCAAGCACAAATATAAATTTGACCCAAAACCTTACAATTCTTTTTTTCTTAATATCATGCTCTCACTTTTTCTTTCAAACTTGTTTTTTTAGAAGTGGCCTTGGCCGCAAAAACTCATCATTTTTCCTAGGCAAGTTTTCTCCACACTAGCCTTAAGCTAGGTATTTCCTGGTGAATGCTGCAGGGATTCCCAGGTTCCGCCTCTGGAGATTTTAATTCAAATTGAGCCCAGGCTAGGTTTCCCCACCTCCCCGGGGGGAGCCAATTCACCTGGAACTCAATTTAAAATACAAATGGTGGGGTCCCTGCCCAAGGCCCAGGAAAAGTTTAGGTTACAGTCGCACTCTGTAGGTATTGGGGTCCGCCCAATACCTTCGCTCACTCTTCCTGCTGGGAGACGTGGATGGCGCTGGGCAGAACTGCCAGCTTCCAGGCGGGAAGGAAGGAGAACAGATGGGCTGCTGGGGGCAGAGGATCACGTGTCAGATCTCAGTTCTAGGCTGGATCCAGACCGCTCCCTATCCGCATCAGGCCCTAGGGTTTCAGCGACTTCACCTAGGCACGAGAAACTTACTTGCGAAAACCTGTTTGTTTTAAGGAAAACTGGGGAAGAGGGGAAGGTGGAGCGACTGGGGAGTGGAGAGGCTGAAGGGCTCGGGCTTCCAACAAAGGCGAGGCTCCTGGATTTGATTTACAATCAATTAAAGCCCAATGAGCTGAGACGCCCTTGGTCTGGACAGTTAACACCCATTTGCTGGGCAGGGAGAGGAGCCCCGGCAGGCGCGAAAACTTGCACGACGCCCTACTTTGCCCCCACCCCACTTTACAGCCCTCTGCAAAACTCCTGCCCTTCCTTTTGACGAGCAGAAAGGCCACCCGTTCATGCATATGCAGGAGGATAACTTTAGCTCGCAGCCCCCGGCGCTCGGAGCAGCCCCGCTCAGCGCACGGTGAATCACCCGCGGTCGGGGGCGGGCTCTCGGCTCCGGCCGAAGACTGGCGGGCGGCGCAGCCACTCGCGGCCCGGCGCCCCGGCCTGCCATCGCCCTTTTAAAAAGTCTTCCGCAGGCGGCCGCCGCAGCAGCAGCCGGAGGAGGCGAGTTCATCTGAGGATAGTCCCTGTTCTCAGAAATCCCTTCCCTGCTGGAACATCAAGCTGCCTTTACTGCAGTTGAACAAACTGCCCTAGATTGGGGGATGAGGAGCCCGCCCCAAACTCGTGCAAGGAGCTCCGGGCGCCTTCGCCCACGTGAGCTAACCTTGAAATTAGCCCCCACACCCGGGCGGGAGGGGGTGGAAGTGGGCGGGGCCGGCAGTTGGCCCTTCGCGGCAGGAGCCCCGCGTATGCGCTGGCCGCGTGCGCGCACCGCCCCCACTGCTTTGTTTCATAACTCAAGCAGGGTTGCAATTTTTTTTCTAATCTTCCAGGTACCATAGATGTCTTTGTGCGGGTTTTGCGTGAAGGGGGACAGGCTACCTTCTCCACCCCTCACGCCTGCGAGGAAGAGGAAATCCTGCCCTGTGGTCCCCCCTGGAAATACTGCGGAGTAGGGTGTCGAGATGACATCAGCTTCTAAACATAGTCCGCATCACACCTCACCCCAACTCAGAGCGTCAAGAGCCATCGTGGCGGGGGAGAGGGCGGGGGAGCCGGGTGCTATTGTCCGGGGGCGGGGCGGGCCGACAGGCCCGGCTGTGCGGGAGGAGATGACTTTGCAGGAATCAGGTTCTCAAGAGTTCGCAGCCAAATATCTCCTGCGATGGTCGGGCCACGGCATTAGGAAACATTCCTGCCATTCCGTGCTCTCCCCATGCCCTGCAAAACACACACTAGTAGCCCTTGGATCTAAAGTGCCTTTACTTACGAATCAACCCATCCCCCCACCTTAGCGCCCAGTTCAGTCCGGTCCGGGTGGGCGCCCGCGCCCTCCAGACCCGGTACTGCCTCCAGCTAAGCCCGCGAGGGGGTCGGGGCGGCCCTCCGGGTGAGTCAGATGGGCTGTGTTTCCTGTGCTTGTTGTGGAACAGTTTGTCCTTTTTACCCACCCACTCACCAACCCCCACCCAGTCTCCACCCCCTTGGTAAATATAGCGCTCACGTTTCATCATCTCTTTGTCCAACAAGCGCCAGACACCCCGGCCCCGCGGCCCCCGCCTCTTTTCCTCCTCCTCCCTGCTCCCAGTTACCTCGCATAACCCCGTGCCGGCAGGCGACGGGCAGCAGTCCGCGCTGCTGCCCGCGGCAGCCCGCACCCCGTTTTTCCCTACCGCAGCACACTCCCACCTTCCTCCTCTACCCAACCCTAATCTTCCTGAAGTTGTGCCCCTACGCCCCCGTCCCATTCCCTCTACCCGGAGTCCTGGGGACGGAGTCGAGACCTGTGTAGGTGTTGGGAGGTGGACACCCTCCTAGTCCTAGGCGTCACCGCATGCCCAGGCCAGTACTGAATCTTCCACTTACCCCCCACCCCCACCCCCCAGGCCACAACACAGCCCCTAAATCCCCTCCCGAGCGCAGCACAGGTGACAAGCTGCTGACACAGTGTCTGATTCACCGACAGCTGAACCAGCTACTCGTACTTGGGGGTGGGCGATGCGTGAGCCGTCTCGGCCCCCATCCCCCCACCGCAGAGGGGAGTGGGCTGGAGGATCGGGAAAGGCGAACTGGGTGGATGGCAGTCGAGAAGTGCGTGCTTTTCCTCCCCCACGCCAACCCGCCTAGTTTCATTTCCACACATACAGCCACCCACCGGGGACCGGGGGCGGCTGGTGTTCTCAGAACGCAGGGAACTGGCTCTCTCTGTGGTCTCCTGTTTACTTCCCTCCTCCTCTTCCCCGCCCCCCCCCGCCCCCCGCTGCCTCCCGGCATGAGCAGCTGGAAAACCTGCAGCAAAACACTGCAGTCATGAGACTTTCCTGAACCCGAGCTGCGCCCCAAGTTTGCCCTGCTTTGCCCTGTGTCCATTTCTTTGTCCTGGAAAGAAGGGCTCTTGGGGTGCCCCATCCAGAAATGTGAAAGAGGAGGCAGCCTCTCTTACTTCCTCCCCCCTCCCTCTCTTCCTCTCTCCCCCCTGGCACCAGATACCATCCTGTCGGGCTCAGCCTGTCTGTCTTTTTGGCCAGCGTTCTGGGCCACCCCCATGAGTGGCCACCTGTCCAGGGAGGGGTGTCGAGATAGCTGACAGTTCGTCAGAACTCTGCATCCAGGATGCTTGCAGAGCTGGCTTTTTTTGCCTTCAAAGGCTGCCCTGTACATGACAGGATGCCCAAAGTTCCCTGCTGGCCAAGGTTTTCAGGCAGGCCCCCTGAAACCTGCTCCTAGGGACACACCCTCTCCTTACAGAGTCTGGCAAAACCTTCCCTGTAAAAGCTGGCTTCTCAGCAGGGAAGAATTCAGCCTCTCTCTAAGTAAGATGAATGAACAAAGGACTCAAAGGAGGCCGTGAGGGTTGGAGTTCTGGGTGCCGCCGGCCTAAAGTTCACCCCGTTTAAAAACCACCTCTTCACTGCCACCCTCTGCTCCACTGCCATGGTTACCAGCTCCCTGTCCTTCGGCAGGCAGCACAAATGTTGCACAGAGGCAGAAACGAACAAGGGCATTTTCAACGTTCTTCTAAATATCGAAAACACTGCCTTGGTATTTTGGTAGCAGAGGAGCAGGAAGAAAGCTTCCGACTGTTCACTGGTTTTGTTGTGATCCTCTAACCCTGAATAAATCCCTTACACTGGGCTGCCTCTCAGAAGCCAAAAGAGGCAGGAAGCTTACTGAGATAGTAGAGTGGAATTCAGAACAGCGCATATCCACTGAGGCAGGGGAATTATTACCCAACTAAGACTCTCTCAAGGAGCCCTGATTGTGCAGTGGTTAAAGCACTCACCTGGTAACCTTAAAGGCTGGTGGTTTGAATCCACCAGTGGCTTCACAGGAGAAGGATGTGACAGTCTGCTTCCTTAAAGATTTACAGTCTTAGAAACCCTGTGGGACAGTTTACTCTGTCCTATAGGGTCATTGGAAATCCTGGTGCATAGTGGTTAAGAGCTTCTGTTGCTAACCAAAAGGTTGGCAGTTTGAATCCACCAGGTGCTCCTTGGAAACTATATGGGGCAGTTCTACTCTGTCCTATAGGTTAGCTATGAGTCGGATTGACTCAATGGCAACTTTTTTTTTGGTGTAGTAGGGTCACTAGGAGTCAGAATTGATTCAATGGCAGTGGGTTTGGTTATCTTTTGTTTAAGATGCTCACCTTCCGCCTTAAAGCCTTCAGCTGCTCTGAAGTACTTGCCATCAGATGACACTACCCCCTTCTTGTTGCTGTCATCTGTAGCCTCCCCTGTACTCCCCCTCATCCCCCAAAGATGCTAGCACCTGACTCAGTCCCCCACTTCCAGCCCATTCCTGTTAACATTTTGGTGGATTTATCAACCACGGAGAATCATGACCCACCTGAAACCCTAGTACCTCAACGGCAGCCACCTTTCCTTCCAACCTGCTGTCATGTGGGTACCCTAGACCTTTCCATCACCAAATAACTGAACCACTTCTGAATGCTCCGTTTTAAGCACCCCACTCCCTGACCAGCACCTCTTTCCCTTCCTGCTCATTTGTTCTAATAACCACAGCTGAACAATTCTTAAATCCTATTTTGATCACTAATCCACTTTCCCAACCACCTTTTCACTGTTCATCATTGCCCTTATGCTTTCAAATCCCTCCCACCCAGGCTAGATTTCATAGTCTATAACTACATCATTCCTCTGCATATACCTCTCACTCCCTTGTCCCTCAGACCACCTGGCAAAAACCTGATTCTGCCCAGCTTAACACACTGGACCAAAACAACAGTGGTAACTGTTGTCACTGTAAATGTATGATCAGAAATCTCCAATGGGTTCTCAGCACTGCCCCTCTGCATCTGCCTAGTCAGTTTACTTCCCCACACTCTGAAATGGCTATATTGCACCTCTATCCTCAGACATCCAGCACCCCTCCCCTTCCTCACTCAGAGCTGAAAATCTTGCTTATTTCCCTGAGAAAATAAAAACAATTTGACAAGAACTACCTCATCTTCCTGCAACCATATCTTCCGTATATCTTCCTCCCTGTCCAGACTCAGCCTTCTGTTCATGCGGGTACCATCGCTGCTCCTGTCTAAGGCCACCTCTACCACTTGACACCAGGACCCCTTCCCCTTTTGCCCACTGTTACGGATTGAATTACGTCCCCAGAAAATACGTGTTGTATATCCTAACTTCTGTGCCTATGTTCTGTGTTCTTATAATCCCATTTGGGAGTGGGTTGTCTTTGTTATGTTGATGAGACAGGATTAATATAGGTGTGTCTTGACTCAATCTCTTTTGAAATATAAAAGAGATTAATCAAGCAAGTGAGGAAGCAGAGATGGGGGTAGAGAGATGCCAAGCCACACGAAGATCACCCAGGAGCAGAAGCTCAGAGACAAGGACCTTCCTCCAGAGCTAACAGAGAGAAAGCCTTCCCCTAGAGTTGGCACCCTCAGACTTCTAGCCTCCTAAACTGTTATTTCTTTTCATTAAAGCCACTCATTTATGGTATTTCTGTTATAGCAGCACTAGATAACTGAAAAAAAGAAAACCAAAGCCATTGCTGTCGAGTTGACTTCGACTTAATAGCAACCCTAAAGGACAGAGTAGAACTGCCCCATAGGGTTTCCAAGGAGCGCCTGGTGGATTCAAACTGCCAACCTTTTGGTTAGCAGCCATAGTTCTTAACCACTATGCCACCAGGGTTTCCTAGATAACTAAGACTCCTACTTAATGTCTGCTGTTGAAATTATTCCCCATCTCCTGCTTTCAACTGTCCCTGTCTTTTAAATCATTCCCTTCAGCATAAAAATATGGTACAGTTAAGCGCTCCACTACTAGCCAAAAGGTTGGCTGTTTGAACTCACCAAGAGGCACCTCAGAAGACTGGCCTGGCGATCTGCTTCCAAAAGGTCACAGTCTTGAAAAACCATATGGAGCAGTTCTACTTTGCACACATGTGGTCACCATGAGTCAGAATCTACCCGATAACAACTAAAAACAACAAACCTCATGTCTTTCTGTGTGTATCCCCTTGGCTCCATATTCCCCTTCAGTATTACTTCATTTGCCTTTTTTTCCTTTCCTGCAAACTCCTCAAAAAATTGCCTGTACTCATTTTCTCTACTTCTATACCTCCTAGTCTCTTTGACCTCAAGCCAATCAGACTTTCACCCCTATCACTCCACCAGAACTGCTCTTATCGAGATCACAAATGACCTCCATCCCGTCACATCTATTGGAAAGTTATTTCCCCTCATCCAACCTCACAGCAGAATTGGACCCAGCAAAGAAGACTAAGAAGGAGTGCCCAGGGAAGTAAGAGGAAAATAGGAGAATCTGGTGTCCTGGAAGCCAAATGCAGAAAATGTTTCAAGGAAGAGTGGTTACCACCTTGACAGCCTCTTTTGCTGTTTTCAGCACTTCTCCTGGCTCTGTTAATGTTGGGCCCTGTCCTTGTTTCTCTTCTACATCTACACTTACTCCCTTGGTGGTTTCATCCAGCCTCAAGGCATCAATACCTTCTCTATGCCAGTGACTCCCACATTTTTATCTCCAGTCCAGACCTCCCTCCTGAACTCCACACTTGACTATCCAATCACTTGTTCATCATCTCCACCTGGATGTCTAACAGACATTTCAAACTTATCAGAATTGAACTGCTGATCATTTCCCCCAAAATGTCTCTCTTCATAGCCTTCCTCATCCTAGATGAAGACATTGCTGAGCTTCTGGTTGCTCAGATGAAAAACCATAGGGTTATCCTTGATTCCTTTTTTAAATGCATACCCCACATCTAATCCATCAGAGACTCTTGTGTATTAGTTTGTTAGGGCTGCTATAACAAAGTGCAACAAGCTGAGTGGCTTAAAACAACAGAAATTGTTTTCTCACAGTTCTGGAGGCTGTAAGTCTGAAATCCAATATCATCAGGGTTGTGCTTTTTCTGAAGGCTCTAGGGGAGGAATCCTTCCTTGTCTCTTATAGCTTCTGGTAGCCCCAGGTGTTCCTTGGGTTGTAGCAGCCTAACTCCTACCTCTGCTTCCATCTTCACATGGCCTTCTACCCTCTGTGCCTGTTTATGTAATCTTCTCTTTTTATAAGGACACCACTCATTGGACTAGGGCCTCCCCAACTCCAGTATGACCCCATGTTAACTAATTATATCTGCTAATACCCTATTTCCAAATAAGGTCTCAGTCACAGGTACTGAGGGTTAGGACTTCAGCATATCTTTTCGGGGGACACAATTTAACCCACAACATCCTGTGATCTGTATTTTCAAAATATTTCCAGAGTCTGGCATTTCTGATCAGCTTCCTTACTGCCACCTTCATCTCTTGCCTAGATACTGCAGTAGCCTTCTACCTGGTCTCCCTGCTTCCACCCCTTGCTTCTCTTCTCCACACAACTGCTAGATGCTCTTCTTAAAATACATTGCAGGTCATGTCACTCCTCTACTTGAAACACTGTGGTGGCTTCCATCTTAGAGTTAAACTCACAAAGTCCTTGTAGGCCCTATATCATCCACCCTTCCACCCAGCTGTTTGACCTCCTCTCCTATGTACTGAGTTGAATAGTGTCCCCTCAAAATTCATGTCCAACTGGAACCTCAGAACAGAGTTTATTTGGAAATAGAGTCTTTGCAGCTATAATTAGTTAAGATGAGGTCACACTGAATTAGGGTGGGCCCCAAATCCAATATGACTGGTGTCCTTATAAGAAAAGGAGAGAGCACACAGACACAGAAGGAAGACGGGCATGGGAAGACAGAGGCAGAAACTGGAGTGATGCAGCTACAAGCTTAAGAATGCCAAGGGTTGCCGGTAACCAGGAGAAGCTAGGACAAGGCAAGGAAGGATTCTTCCCTAGAGGCTTCAGAGAAAGCATGGCCCTGCTGATGCCTTGATTTTGGACTTCTGGCTTCCAGAGCTGTGAGAGAATAAATTTCTATTGTTTTAAGCCACCCAGTTTGTAGTAATTTGTTACGGAAGCCCTAGGAGACTAATACACCTACTACATCCGTTCGTCACTCCACTCCAGCCACACTGGCCTCCGTTCTCATCTAGGAACCTACCAGCCACACTCCTGCCTGAGAGCACTTGCAATATCTGTTTCTTCTACCTGGAACCCTCTTTTCTAAGATCTCTGCATGGCTCACTTCCTCACTGTCTCCGAGCCTTTGTTCAAATATCCCCTTCTAAGAAAGGCATGCCCTGGCTGTCCTATTATAATCACAACTCCTGTAGTAGTACCCCCGACTGCCCCTTAACATATTCTAGTTTTCTTTTTTCCACAGCACTTGCCATATTTTAGCATATGATATAGTTTACTTACATATTATGTTTATTGTTTATTGTCTGTCTCCCTGTGCTAGCATACAGGCTGCTTTGTTCACTAATGTATTCTTAGTGCCTAGAACAGTGCCTGACACATAATAAACTATGAGTAAATTTTGTTGAACGTTGAGTAAATAACCAGCTATAATTTTTTGAATGCTTAGTGTGTGCCAGGTACTTCAGGGTACACTTTATGTGGTCTTATTACTCCTGGTTTATAGATGAGGAAATTAAGGTACAGAAAGGGTGAGAAACCCAAGCTCATTCAGTGGCAGAGCTAGGATCTGAACTCAGGACTGTGCATCCAGAACCCACATTGTTTAGCACTCCATTATCCTGCCTCTACATTTGAGTACACGGTAAGCTCGAGACAGAGTTCCTTCTGCAGTGGCTGCAGTCGGTTGTAGAGATGCATAGTTTGACACCTTCAGATGTCGTCTAAGTGTGTGTGTGGGAGCAGGGTGGGTAAGAGGTTGCTTCTCCAACTCTAGACACCAGTGTTGAAGAAAGGGCACGGCCATGTCTTTGGCTTGCACTAAGGTATTTGGGCTACTTAAGAAGATGTTGAACATACTCGTATAACAGAGGCAGAGTAATGCAGTAGAAAAAGCTCTTGGCAAAAAGGGCTCCAGGCATAGTATGATCATAGTATGTAGTTCTTTCTGTCCTTCCACTCTGCTGTTTTAAGCACCGACTTCATCCTAGGGCTAGTTCCTCTCGCCATTGAAAACGGTTTCCAGGGATGATTGGTGCTATATGCTTCTTTGTTCACATACATCAGGAAAAAGAACAAGACGCCCATGGCTTGTATAAATCCTTCCCATCAGTTGGAATGGGCTATTTTAGGTCATGTGACTATCTCCGGACCAACAGAAGATGGGATTACCTTGTGAAGATTGGGTTGGAGTTCTAGAAGTTTAACACAAGGGGCATCACTCTTTAGGGAGGGTTTGAAAAATGTGTGAGGAAGATTTTCTTGTCACAGTGATTAGCGAAGTGATTGGCCTTTGGTGGGCTGAGGGTTGTGTGTCATGTATGGTTGCTAAACCTCCTGCAATGCTCAGGACAGTCCCACAAAATGAGGAGCTATCCTGCTAAAAATGCCAATAGTGCCCTATTGAGAAGCACTGGAATTGGTCAGAATATAATCCTGGATTTGAAGGTGGATCGCCTTCTCCTGAGTCATCTGGAGAAGCTATGGAAATTGGGATTTTGTTAGTGTTTAGTTTTCCCAGTACTGCTATAACACAAATACCACAAGTGGGTGGCTTTAAAGAACAGAAATTTATTTTCTCGAAGTTCTAGACGCTAAAAGTTCAAATCAGGGTCTCAGCCATGTTGACTCCTTCCTTGTAGGTAGTCCTAGGCATTCCTTGGTTCCTTGGCTTGTAGACGTTCCTCACATGGCATCTGTCCTCCCTCTCTCCTTACCCCCATGTGTGCCTATGCTGCTTAGAAGTGATTAGGTTTAGGATCCACCCTACACTAGTATAACCTGAATGAATTGGTTGATTGATTACATCAGGTGGCATTATGGAAGTTAATTACATTACATTTGTCTTAGTTATCTAGTGCTGCTATAACAGAAATACCACAAGTGGATGGCTTTAAAAAACAGAAATTTATTTTCTCACAGTTTAGGAGGCTAGAAGTCCGAATTTAGAGTGCTGGCTCTAAGGTAATGCTTTCTATCTCTTTTGGCTCTGGAGGAGGGTCTTTGTCTCTTTGAGCTTCTGTTCCATGGTGATTTTCACGTGGCTTGGCATCTTTCTTCCCTCCTCTCTGCTTTGCTCGGTTGTTTGATCTCTTTTATATCTCAAAAGAGATTGATTTAGGACACACCCTACACTAATCCTGCAACATTAACATAACAGATAACTCATTCCCAAATGGGATTATAACCACAGGCATAGAAGTTAGGATTTACAATATATATTTGGGGGTGGGGGCAAAATTCAATCTGTAACATTCTACCCTTTGGCCCTCAAAAATTCATGTCCTTGCCACATTCAAAACACATTCATCCCATCAAATCTTCCCAAAAGTCTTAAATCAACTCCAAGTCCAGAATCTCATCTTCTGAATCATCTGAATAATGTTTGAGTGAAACTTTAGTCATATTCCATCCTGGGGCAAAATTCCTCTTCTTCTGTGAACTCATGAAATCTAGAATACAAGTTATCTGTTTCCAAAGTACAAAGGTAGAGCAGATACGTGGTCAACATTTCCTTTACAAATGGGAGAAATTGGAGGGAAAAAAGGGGTAACAGGCACCACACAAGTCTAAAATCCAGTAGAACAAATTACATTAGCCCTCAAGGCTTGAAAATAATCTTTTGTTATTTGGGACCATCTGGGCAATGGCCCCGCCCTCTAGACTCTGGGTGTTGGCCACACCCTCTGGATTCTGGGTAGAGGCCCCTCATCCCTGGGCTTCAATTCTGCCTTCCAGGCCCTCTGGGATGGCAACTCTGCTCCCTCGTCTTTAGGTGGGCCCGTTCTCCTAGTCCAGCTGAGTGGCAACCCCACCCCTTTGGCCCTGGTAGGCCCTGTTCTGCTGTCCCGTGGGCATGGCAGCCCTGCCCTCACTAAGCTGGATGGTGGCCCCGTCCCCCTGCCACACCTTAATGGCAGCCCCACACTTTGGAACCAAGTTGGTGAAGATCTGACTCTTTGAAGACTAGAAGGCTGTGGCCCCACCCTTTAAAATCCAGGAGACTGTAGACTGACCCTTTAAAACCAAGAAGGCCCTGCTTCCTGCCCCTTCCAACGGTTCTGCTGATCTCTGTGCTGCTCCAGGGATGGTCCCTTTTTTTCCTTGGAGGACAACAGATGTAGCTTCTTTGGCCTGTTTCCTGCATGTAGAATTCCAAGAGGCAGACAGCATTCTTTCCTTTTGTTCTTTCTCTGTCCCCTTTAGTCTAAACTGATGGGTTTTCCATCAGTCACAGGCTTAATCTCTTTAATAAAAGATTGTGTAGCCACATCTTTGTTGAACATTCTAGGACATGTGTCCTTAGTTTGTACATCAGAATTTTCCAAATCTTTAAGTTCTGTTTTTGTTTTGCACAGTTCATTTTTAAGTTCATCTGTTTCCTCTCACATTTTACTATAAGAAGTAAGGAGAAACCATGCAGCCCCTTTAAGATCTTACTTAGAAATCTCATCAGCCACATATCCAAGCTCATCACTTGCAAGTTCTACCTTCCACCAAATATTTGAACATAATTCAGACAAGTTCTGTGCCACTCATAAAAGCATTGCCCTTCCATCATTGTCCAATCACATGTTCATCATTTTCTTTTAAGCCTCCCTGAAGCACTGCTTTCTTGGTGGTATGAGGTTCCCAGCTCTCTGCTTGCTTCTCTTTCCTTTTATCTCTTGTAGGATAAAAGGTGGTGCGGGCCACACCCTGGGGAAACTCCCTTTACATTGGATCAGGGATGTGACCTGAGCAAGGGTGTTACATCCCACTCTAATCCTCTTTAACCACAGGCAGAGATTATGATTTGTAACACATAGGAAAATCACAAAATGGAGGACAACCACACAGTACTGGGAATCATGGCCTAACCAAGTTGACACATATTTTTAGGGGGCACAATTCAATCCATGACAACATGGAACCAGGGATATCATAGCTGATGTCAGATGGATCTTAGATGAAAGCAGAGAATACCAGAAAGACGTTTACCGGTGTTTTACTGACTATGCAAAGGTATTTGACTGTGTGGATCATAACAAATTATGAATAACATTTCAAAGAATGGGAATTACAAAACACTTACTTGAGCTCATGACGAACCTGTACATAGATCAAGAGGCAGTCACTGGAACAGAACAAGGGGATGCTGCGTGGTTTGAAGTCAGGAAAGGTATGTGTCAGGGTCGTATCCTTTCACCACACCTATTCAATCTGTATGCTGAACAAATAATCTGAGAAGCTGGGCTATATGAAGAAGAACAGGGCATCAGGATTGGAGGAAGACTCCTTAACAACCTGCGTTATGCAAATGACACAACCTTGCTTGCTGAAATGAAGAGGACTTACTGATGAAGATGAACTTACTGATGAAGATGAAAGACCACAGCCTTCAGTATGGATTACACCTCTATATAAAGAAAACAAAAATCCTCACAACTGGACCAATAAGCAACATCATGGTAAACGGAGAAAACATTGAGGTTGTCAAGGATTTCATTTTACTTGGATCCACAATCAACACCCATGGAAGCAGCAGTCAAGAAATCAAAAGATGCATTGCATTGGGCAAATCTGCTGCAAAAGACCTCTTTAAAGTTTTAAAAAGCAAAGATGTCACCTTGAAGACTAAGGTGCGCCTGACCCAAGCCATGGTGTTTTCAATCACCTCATATGCGTGTAAAAGCTGGACAATGAATAAGAAAGACCGAAGAAGTACTGACGCCTTTGAATTGTGGTGTTGGCAAAGAATACTGAATATACCATGAACTGCCAGAAGAATGAACAAATCTGTCTTGGAAGAAGTACGGCCAGAATGCTCCTTAGAAGCAAGGATGGTGAGACTGCATCTCACGTACTTTGGACACATTATCAGGAAGGATCAGTCCCTGGAGAAGGACATCATGCTTGGTAAAGTAGAGGGCTAGCCAAAAAGAGGAAGACCCTCGGCGAGATGGATTGACACAGTGGCTGCAACAGTGGGCTCAAGCATAGCAATGGTTGTGAGGATGGTGCAGGACCACACAATGTTTCGTTCTGTTGTACATAGGGTCACTATGAGTCGGAACTGACTTGATGGCACCTAACAATAACAACAACAGAAGTTGGAATTCAGGGTGCCAGTTCTAGGGGAAGGCTTTCTCTCTCTCTTGGCTCTGGAGGAAGGTCCTTGTCTCTCTGAGCTTCTGCTCCATGACGATCTTCATGTGGCTTGTCATCTCTCTTCCACCATCTCTACTCTGCTCGACTGTTTGTTTAATCTGTTTTGTATCTCAAAAGAGATTGATTTAGGGCATACCCTACACTAATCTTTCCTCATTAACATAACAGACAACTTATTCCCAAATAGGATTATAACCACTGGCATAGAAGTTAGGATTTACAACACATATTTTGGGGGGACATAATTCAGTCCATAATAACATATTATATTACATTACAAGGTACAGAAGGAAACAGATTCTCAAGAAGCCAGGAGGAAAAGGAAAGCTTTGTCTTACTGTGAAGCTGAAAGAACAATGTGAGCCGGGGTGAAAATACGGAGAGATTTGGAGGCAAATGGGAGGAAAGGCCTGGGAGTTCACAGCTGGTGGTGTCTGTTTTCTTTGTGACGCAGAAGCATGGTAGACTGTGAGATTACTGGGAATGTGACAGAGGGCATGAGGAAGAGTGGCAAAGGTTTGGAATACCTGTCATCAGGATGAGCAGCCTTATTTATGTCTCCTTGTGCTGTGCCTGGCACATGGCAGGTACTGTCTGCTTGAAGAAAGAGTTGACTTAGTATGAGTCATAGGCTGTTCAACAGCAGCAGCTGCCCAGCTGAGACTGGAAACCATGCATTTGTGGGGCTTTCTTAATAACTTTTGTATACTTTTTTTGTTATAAAACTAATATATTTTCATTGTAGAACAGTTAAAAAATATAAATAAATAAGAAGAAAATAAGTACAAATCAACCATATCCCACAAACCCAGAGGTAACCATGGTTAATATTTCAGTATATATTGGTTTTGTCCTTTTTATGCACATTTATGCATTTTTTAAAATTAAAAATGAGATCAGGATGTACATACTCTTTTATCATCTATCTTTTTCAGCTAACAATTTTCTATGAACATTTTCCATATTATCTAACGTTCTTCTACGTTTACCTTATTATTTAAGGTGCCCTGGTGGCACAGCGGTTAAGTGCTTAGCCTCTAACCAAAAGGTTGTGGTTCAAACCCGCCCAACAGCTCCTCAGGAGAAAGACCTGGCGATCTGCTTCTGTAAAGATTACAGCCAAGAAAACTCTATGGGGCAGTTCTACTCTGTTACATGGGGTTGCTATGAGTAGAAATTGACTTGACGGCACCTAACAACAACAACTTTATTATTTAAAAAATAATTTATCAAAAAAATTATCTTTTGAGTAAGTACACATTCACATGGTTAAATTAAAAAAGGATATGTGATGAAAAATCTCCTTCCCATCCCTGCCCCTCAGTTATCCAGAGATATTTTAACTACACCTGTGTGAACACCTATGTTTTCTACACATTTTTGTTAATGTTTTATAACAGTGTTCTGCGCCTTACTTTATTAACTTAATAATATATGTTGAAGATCACTAGCTATCAATACATAGTTTCCTCGTGTTCAGGGCTGCCATAGAATTCCAATGTAAATGCACCTTAATTTATGTAACAAGTCCCCAGCTGCTTGACAGTAAGTTTACTTTGGATCTTTTGAAATTTCAGACAATACTACAGTGAATAACCTTCTTTCACGGTGGGGCAGTATACCTGTAGGATAAAGTTCTTGAAAGGTGATTGCCGGGTTAAAGGGTATATGAGTTTGTAGTTTTAATAGATTTTGCCAAATTGCCTTCCTTAGAGATTGTACCAGTTTATACTCCCACTAGCAATGTATAAAAGTGCCCATTTTTCCATATCCTCATCAATAAGCATGTTAAAGATGTGCTTGATATTTGCCAATCTGATAAAAAATGGTATTTTGGGGTGCTTTGAATTTTCATTCTCTCATTATGGATGAGGTTGAGAATCTTTTCATATGTTTGAGAACCATATATATATATTTTATCCATAGCCTTTACCTGTTTTCTTTTGGACTATAGCCTTTTTCCCTATAGAGTCACTCTATATTAGAATATTAGCCCTTTGTCTGAGATATAAGTCACAAATATTTTCCCCCATTTGTCATTTGCCTTTTAACCTTGCTTACTGTGTTAGCACCATGCAGAAGGGTTTTTTTTTTTTTGTATTTGCTATTACACACACACACACACACACACACACACACACACACACACACACACTATATATATATATATACTTAGAATAGATTTTATTTCATAATTAGAAAGGCCTTCCACATTCAGGTTGTAAAATAATTGTCCCATGGTTTCTTCTTTATGATTTCGTTGACCATTTTTTTCCGGTATAATTTCGAGATTATTTCCCAACTTAATTTTTTCCAAATAACACCCAGTTGTTCCAATCCCATGTGTTGATTTTTTTCCCTACTTATTTCATCTCTGAATAAAGACAGTTTTTCTTCTTTTCTGGACTTTATGCCTTTTTTTTTTTCTTCTTTTTTTCCTTACCTCTTTGTACCTGTTAAGGTCTCCAGTAACATGTTGACAAGAAGTGGGGAGGCATGGGCATCTTCACCTTGTTCTGAATCTTACCTGACAGCAAATGGGTAAATGACTGACTGGCTATGAATTGCCAGATTACTCTCCACAAAGTTTTTGCCAAATGAAAGGAGTCTGCAGTGTATGGAGTTGCCTAGGAAACCATAACCATTAAGTATGATACTAGCTGTAGGTGTTTTGTAGATGCCCTTTATCAGATTGAGAAGGTTCTCTTCTATTCTTAGTTTGTTGAGAGTTTTTTATCATGAATTTTGACAAATGCTTTTCCTGTCTCTATGGAGATAATAATATGATTTTTTTTGTGCCTTTATTCTATTAATGTGGTGAATTATGTTGATTCATTTTTGAGTGTTAAATCAACCTTGGGTTGCTGGGATAAACTCCACTTGGTCATGATGTATTATCCTTTTTATATATTGTTTGATTTTATTTGCTAATACTTTGTTAAGAATTTTTACATTATAAATGTTTACATTATGTTCCTGAGGGATATTGACCTGTAATTTTCTTTTCTTGTGATGTTTTTGCCATGTATTGATTTCAGATACCATTTTAGTCATATACTAAACTTCCACATATATTTGAGTCCATTTCTAGATTTCATATTATATTCTGTTCCGTTGACATTTGTCTTTCCTATGTCATTATTGTTAACGGATGCCATTGTTGGATATTTCGGATTAGGTTCTTTCCAGTGTCCTGCTGTTCCACACAATGCTGTGATAAAGAGTATTTTATCTATATTTCTCTCTACCACATTATATCTTTTTTAAAATTTTATTGTTGTACTTTAAGTGAAAGTTTACAATCCAAGTTAGTCTCTCATACAAAAATTTATACTTACATTGTTATGTGACCCTAATTGCTCTCCCTGTACTGTGACAGAACACTCCTTTCCACTCCTGATTTCCCATGTCCATGTCTAACCCTCTCTGCCTTCTCATCTCACCTCCAGACAGAAGCTGCCCGTTTAGTCTCTTGTATCTACTTGAGCTAAGAGGCACATTCTTCACAAGTATCATTTTATGTCCCATAGTCCAATCTAATCTTTGTCTGAAGAGTTGGCCTTGCAAATGGTTTTAGTTCTGGGTTGACAGATAGTCCGGGGGCCATGCTTTCTGGGGCTCCTCCAGTCTCAATCAGACCATTAAGTCTGGTCTTTTTACTAGAATTTGAGTTCTGCACCCCACTTTTCTCCTGCTCCATCAGGGACTCTCTGTTGTGTTCCCTGTCAGGGCGGTCATTGGTAGTAGCCGGGCACCATCTAGTTCTTCTGGTCTCAGGCTGATGAAGTCTGTGGTTTATGTGGCCCTTTCTGTCTCTTGGGCTAATGCGTTCCTTGTGACTTTGGTGTTCTTCATTCTCCTTTACTCCAGGTGGGTTGGGACCAATTGATGCATCTTAGATGGCCACTTGCTAGCTTTTAAGACCCCGGATGCCACTCACTAAAGTAGGATGCAGAACATTTTCTTAATAAACTTTGTTATGCCAATTGACCCAGATGTCCCCTGAAAGCATGGTCCCCAGACCCCCACCCCTGCTACTCTGTCCCTTGAAGTGTTTGATTGCATTCACAAAACTTCTTAGCTTTGGTTTAGTCCATTTGTTCTGACTTCCCCTGTAGTGTGTGCTGTCCTTCCCTTCACCTAAGACAATTCTTGTCTACTATCTAGTTAGTGAATAATCCTCTCCTTCCTTCCCCACCCTCATAACCATCAAAATTGTTTTCTTCTGTGTTTAAACCTTTTTCTGAGTTCTTATAATAGTGGTCTTATGCAATATTTGTCCTTTTGTGACTGACTGAATTCACTCAGTGTAATGCCGTCCAGTTTCCTCCTTGTTATGTTTCATGGCTTCAACGTTGTTCTTTATCATTGTGTAGTATTCCATTGTGTGGATATACCATAATTTGTTTATCCATTCGTCCGTTGATGGGTACCTAGGTTGTTTCCATCTTTTTGCTATTGTGCACAGTGCTGCAATGAACATGGGTGTGCATATATCTGTGTGACAGCTCTTATTTCTCTAGGACATATTCCAAAGACAGAGATAGCTGGATCGTATGGTACTTCTATTTCTAGGTTTTTAAGGAAGCGCCAAATCAATTTCCGAAGTGGTTGTACCATTTTACATTCCCACCAACAGTGTATAAGCGTGCCGGTCTCTCCACAACCTCTCCAGCATTTATTATTTTGTGTTTTTTGGATTAATGCTAGCCTTTTTGGGGTGAGCTAGTATCTCTTTGTAGTTTTGATTTGCATTTCTCTAATGGCTAATGATCATGAGCATTTCTTCATGTGTCTGTTGGCCACCTGAATGTCTTCTTTGGAGAAGTGCCAGTTCATATCCTTTGCCCATTTTTTAATTGTGTTGTTTGTCTTTTTGTTGTTGAGATTTTGCAGTATCTTGTAGATTTTAGAGATTAGATGCTGGTCCAATTTGGTGTAGCCAAAAACTTTTTCCCAGTCTGTAGGTTATCTTTTTATTCTTTTGATGAGCATAAGTGTTTGATTTTTAGGAGCTCCCAGTTATCTAGTTTTCTCTACCACATTATATCTTTAATATACATCTTAGGAAGTTGAATAGCTAGGTTAATGGGTAGACATAATTTTCAGGGTTTAACTACTTTGTCAATCTGTGCCCCATCAGGAAAATAGTAACCATATTAGTTGTGTCAATCAGGGGACTTAATTTAGGAAATGATTACTACTGTCAGAAGGGCTGAAGGAGCAAAAAGAAGATGACTGTCTTAGTTACAGTTATGGATTGAATTGTGTTTCCCTGAAATATGTGTTAAAAATCCTAATCCCTATATTTGTGGTTATAATCTCATTTGGGAATGGGTTTTCTTTGTTACATTAATGAGTCAGTATTAGTGTAGGGTGTGTCTTAAATCAATCTCTTTTGAGATATAAAAGAGCAGATTAAGTGAGCTAGCAGAGACGGGGGAAGATAGATGCCAACCCACCTGAAGATCACTAAAGAACCAAGAACAAGGATCTTCCCCCAGAACCAACAGAGAGAGAAAGCCTTCCCCTAGAGGTGGAGCCCTGAATTTGGACTTGTAGCCTCCTAAACTGTGAGAAAATAAATTTCTGTTCCTTGAAGCCACCCACTTGTGCTATTTCTGTTGTAGCAGCACTAGATAACTAAGACAGTTACCTAGTGCTGCTGTAACAGAAATACCACAAGTGGTTGGTTTTTAAGAAGAGAAATTTATTTTCTTCCCTGATAGAGCGGGAGAAAAGTGTGGAGCAGGACTCAAATTCACATAAAAAGACTCGACTTAATGGTCTGACTGAGACTGGAGGAACCCTCAAAGCCATGGCCCCCAGAAGCTCTGTTAACCCAGAACTAAAACCATTCCCAAAGCCCACTCTCCAGACAAAGATAGACTGGACTATAAAACATAAAATAATACTCGTGAAGAATGTGCTTCTTAGTTCAAGCAGATACATGAGACCAAATGGGTGGCTCCTCTCCAGAGGCAGAATGAGAAGGCAGGAAGGGACAGGAGCTGGTTGGATGGACACGGGAAACCCAGGGTGGAAAGGAAGAGTGTGCTGTTACATTGTAGGGATTGCAGCTAGTGTCACATAACAATATGTGTATAAATTTTTGTATGAGAAATAACTTGAGCTGTAAACTTTTACCTGAAGCGCACACACACACACTGTTTAAAAAAAAAAAGAAATTTATTTTCTCACAGTTTTGGAGGCTAACAGTCCAAATCAGGGTCTCAGCCATGCTGATTCCTTCTGTGAGCCTCTCTCCTAGTTTGTGGTGTCTCCTGGCAATTCTTGGCATTCCTTTGCTTGTAGAGAATTCTCACATGTCGTCTGTCTTCCCCTGTATATGTATGTCTCTGTGTCTCTGCTGTGTTTATATAACTCGGAAGTAATTAGGGTTAGGATCTACCCTACACTGGTATGACCTCAGCTGATTGATTGATTACATTAGGTTAGATTACATTATGGAAGGTAATCTGCTCTGCCCACGGCCAGCTGATTGAATCGCATGTAACTACTCCATGACAGCAACTAGACTGTTTCGTCAAACTTCTGAGAACCATAGCCTACCAACTGACACACAAAATTAACTGTCACAGTGAGATAACCCCAGGATTGGTAACTGCAGGAAGCCACTACCAACCTTAAGATTATGGGAACAAGCAGAAGGAAGTGGTGTTACCAGAGCC
The DNA here is from genome assembly GCA_030035585.1 of Dugong dugon. Classification (NCBI taxonomy): domain Eukaryota; kingdom Metazoa; phylum Chordata; class Mammalia; order Sirenia; family Dugongidae; genus Dugong; species Dugong dugon. The sequence goes on from CM057471.1 coordinate 79,317,185, forward strand.
CAGGACACACACACTGGTAATGACTGCTCTTGCTATTAAAACCACCAATGCTACTACCAGAATCCCTACAGGATGCTGGAGCTGTCACCACCCACTGCTGCAGCTGCTGGAATCGGTGACATCACCTGTTGGTGACATCATGAGGTACTGCCCTCCCCTCTGCCCCTGCCAGCCCTTACCCGCCAGCCCTCTACGCCTCACTTATCCTGGCCCTGCACCCCGCGGCTCCCCACAGGTCCTCCTCTTTCCCATTGGCCAAGGTGGAGACACTCCTCTCTGCCCAATGGCATGTGCTGTGGCCCAGCTGCCTGCACTTTGACTGGTGGATGATGGGGACGGCAGGGTGATGAGTTATGAGTTACCGCACTGGGCGATGGGTGACACCAACCCTAATGACACCACTGCCTTGGCAGCCTCTCCCCCAGCAGCGGCAGCGCCACCACAGACCCTGGGGTCATTTTGGTGTCACCCTCTCTGACAGTGTCCGGGAGTGTAGTCCACACCCCACACCCGCTAGTGATGCCACTAGCTGGAATCACCAAAAGATGCTCTGCTGCTGCCCAAGATGTCACCAGAAGCAAAGAGGGTAAACAATATCTTCTTCTTTCTGCCTTCCAGTTGCCTTTCCAGGGCTTCCCATTGGCCGAACCTGATCAGAAGCAAGATGGCAAGGAAGTCTAGAAAAGTAGTTTGCAGAGTCAGCTCCCTATGACACGGAACAGCAGGACTGGCTTCATGGGCAGATATCTATGCAGTCGTGTTTGGAAGAACCCTGTGCATTGTTTAGTGTTCTGTTGTGTTGGTCTTGAAATCCTTAACACTTTTTGAACAAGGGGTCCTGCGTTTTTATTTTGCACTGGCTGTGCAAATCATGGAGCTGGTCCTGCGGAGCAGAGCACAGAAGGGCAGGAATGGAGCTGAGAACAAACAGGAAAATGCCAGGACGTCTATTTGCTGCCAGTTGCTCTCCACAAAGTTTATACCAATTTCAACTATCTAGAAATGTAGGGAGTTGCCTGGGAAACCATAATATTAGTTATGGTGCTGTTAGCAAAGTTCCTAAGATTTTCCCTAAGCAGCTTCTAGCAGCTCCAAAAGCAAGAGCAGAGAAATCAACAAACTGGTTCTTGTCTCTCAACTCAGCGAGTCGGGTTACAAACCCTCCCTGAGCTCCTGTGTGTAATTTCCCTATCTCACCCCTTCAAGGAGGAAAAGATCTAGCTGGGAGTGTGTTGGTTGTCATAAAATTCAAATGTTCTTTGTGTATCTGCTAGTATTCACATGTCTATCATTAAATTATCTTTTACTGTTCCTCTTTCTATATCTTGTTGGTACAGAGATGGTGGAGAATAGTGGGTACATTAGTTTCCTAGGGCTGCCATTAAAAAGTACCACAAAGTAGATGGCTTTAAACAGCAGAAATGTGTTATATCACAGTTCTGGGGGCTAGCAGCCAGAGTTCAGGGTGTTGGCAGGGCCATGCTCCCTCCAAGGCTCTAGGAGAAGACCGTTTCTTGTCTCTCTCAGATTCTGGTAGCCTCAGGCGTTCCTTGCCATGTAGATGCATCTTTACATGGCTGTCTTTCCTCTGTCTCTCTGTCTCTTTTCCTTTTTTACAGGACACCACTCAGACTGGATTAAGGCTCACCTTACTCCAGTATGACCTCATGTTGACTTAACTGATAATGTCTCCAAAGACCCTATTTTCACACAAGGTCACATTCGCTGGTTCCAGGGGTTAGGACTTGGACATAAATTTTGGGGGATACAATTCAATCCATAACAGTGGCCCAGACATTCAGCAGTACTTGGGGTTTTGTGTGGCTCAGCGGGCCAGATTTCTAGCTGCTGGGCTGGTGAACATGCTCTCAGGTGGAAGGCACCAGTCCTCATGTTGGCTCCGAATAACACAGCGCCAGCAGGGGAATGGTGAAGGTGTTCAGATTTTGGTACGGTAGTTGAGTTATAGAAAGAACCAGAGTGTGGTTATGTCATTGAAGGGGGAGGAGAGGTGATATGGAGAGGAAATAGAGGAATCTGACAGGGAACCCACAACCATCCAACAGCCCTGTAAGGATTAGCTGGCTTAGGGATATAGCACTTTCAGATATACCTCCCCCATATGTCTGCCACCAGTAAAAAATCAATTGTCATTGAGTCGATTCTGACTCATGGCGACCCCAGGTGTGCCAGAGCAGAACTGCTTCTTAGGGTTTTCTATGGCTGATTTTTCAGAAGTAGATCGCCAGGCCTTTCTTCTGAGGTGCCTGTGGGTGGACTTAAACCTCCAATCTTTCAGTTAGCAGTCAGGCATGTAACCATTTGCTCCACGTCTGCTATGGTTGTCTAAAATGTCTTTGTCAACAACCCATTCCTTTGAGTTAAAGCATGGACCCCAAAGGTAACTTTCTACCGTTACTGGTAAAAGAAGCAAGTAATTCATTCATGTATTCATTCATTCTTCAACAGATTGGGCCCCCACTATATGCCAGCATTGGGCTTGTCACTAGGGATGTAATGGTGAACAGGACACATATACCCATATACTCCCAGATCCCATAATCTAAAACCAATTGCAATGCAGTGTAATTAGTGCTGTGACAGGAGAATTAAAAGGTGCTGAGAGAAAAACATGGCAAGGGTCCTTCACCTGGTCAGAGCATTAGGAAGGGACTGAGAGCCAAGCTGAGTAGGACTTAGCCAAGCGAGGAGAGGGAATGGTGGGGGAGGAACATTCCAGGAAGAGGGAACAGCAAGTACAAAGGTCCTGAGGTGAGAGATCACACTGCATACAAGAAGCTGAAAGAATAGTGTGGGAGAGAGGGAAGGCTGGGGAAGTAGGCATAGATCAGATCTGAAAGGGCCTCGAATACCAGTATGGCCTTTATCTTAAGGGCAATGGCAAGTTATTGAGGTCTTTAGTCAGGAAAGTGACATAAGATATGTATTTTACAAATATCACTCTGTCTGTGTCCTCAAGAATGAGTTGAAGGGAGCAAAGATAACAGGAAGGGAGATAAGGGTTCAGGGCGGAGATGGAAGTAACTTGGACTAGGATAGTGGCAAAGGCATAGAGAGAAGTAGGCAGTTAGTGGAAAATTTAGGACAAAAAAACTGACAACACTTGGGGTGTCAAATTTGGTGGGAAAGGGCAAGAAGGGATTTAAGGATGTCTTCTAGGTTTCTGGCTTGGACAACCGTAAAGAACAAAATTTGTAGGTGAAGATGAAGAATTTGGTTTTGGGCAAGTTGAGTTTGAGGTGCCTGTGGGCATTCCAGTGGAGTTGCCAGCAGACAGTTGGATAATTATTAGCCACTAACGAACTCCTCACTTTAAATTACTTTATTACAGATTAGCAACCTAGTTAACTCTTGAAGTCCTAAAGGGTTAAGATACAAATACTTTCGTTTCACTAAAGAGAGGGAACTAAGCGAAAGCTCTGAACTCTCTCTCCCTACCCTGAGTTCCTACGCCCACCTAGAGTTCATTCTTCTTCCTCTGGTTGCATGAGGCTTTTCTCTCTGTGTCTTCCATACAGCCTTTGTCTCACTGCTTTCTATGGTGTCTGTTTACCCATCGGTTTCTCCTACTAGATTATGAGCTTGAGGTAGTATCTGTGCTCAATTCATTTTTGGATTTCCAGTCCCCTTTAGGGTGCCCTGACTGTACTATACTCATCTGTCACTACATGACTTTAATTTGTACCTTAGAATTCTGCTACTGAGTATAAAGCTGTTACATGAAAAAATACTTCCGTTAATTTCAATGGGAATGATAATGGTGTATTACACCCAAAAAGATCAAAATAATTTTCAGAGGTAGAAAAATACATCAATTGAGGGAAAAAACAAATTTTATTTAAGTAATAAACAACAACTTGAAATTAATTTGTACATAAAAGGTAATACGTTAAGTTTATTGTACTTATTCTTTTTTTCTTCAGTGTTTCAACCTTTTGATGTCTTATGGCTTTCTTGCAGTCCTGTTGAACTTAAAAATACAGCTATAGCACAGAAAAATACTTCTAGGGCAAAATAAAAGCAAAACACAAGGATGTTTTGAAATACATGAGAACAGTGTGTGTACACAACGGATCCAAGAGTTGCAGAGGATGCTACCTCTTCAGCCTTCTCATTTGGCTTATGTGCACTAAACAAAATGTCTTGGCTCACAATCTAAATTTGTTTAAACTTAAACAGTAATATTAATAACATTGCCTCAAGAAAATGTTGTGTACTTTTGGGCAGATGTTCAGCTATGGGATGTACGAACTTCTTTGCACCGTTTTTTCAGATAATATGTTTGAGGTAAAGAAGACTAAGCTTCGGGCTTTAAACAGAATATCACAACCATGGACTCTTACCTTGAGTCACAGCCTCTACAGAGTAAGAAAACCGGAACCTGATTAGCCGTATATTTTCCCTCATTCACTTATGATGATTCTTCTTCAACGTTTCCACCATAATATCCTGAAAGCCCTGAGGAGTGAACCTCTGAGATTCTAAGGGCTTGACTCAAAGGAATACAACAATTCCTTGGCATTTCTTTCAAGTCTGGCATTTTATTATAAAAACTCACCTTAATTTTTTATTAATATTATATACTTATATTTGTTTTGGAAACCCTGGTAGCACAGTGGTTAAGAGCTACGGCTGCTAACCAAAAGGTGGGCAGTTTGAATCCACCAGCTGCTCCTTGGAAACTGTATGGGCAGTTCTACTCTGTCCTAGAGGGTCACTATGAGTTTTTGTTTGTTTGTTTATCACAATTTTTTTTCTCATCCAAATTTAATGGTAAAATTTTCACCCAGGAAGACTTGCTGTATAGTATTTATTCAGTGGCTTTATGTGTAGCTCCCATCCCCATCATTGTCACCGTGCCCCACACTCCTAATTTAAGATCCCTATCCTTATGAGTTCAAAAGTAAATTGATCTTTGAAGCTTTGTTTTAATGTTTTAAACATGTGTTTATCTGCTAACAATTCTGTTCCTCCTTCTTTAACCAGAAACCTCAGGGGAGGTTGATTCCCTCAGACAAAGGGGTCATTAAGCAGTGGGTCACCTGGAGCTAACCCTGTGATGGTAATCAACATTTGGCACATCCTTGTCCCATCCATGAATGTTAAGTTTTTCCATGTAGACAAAGATTTTTTGCATCTTGAGGCCTGGTACAAGAATTAGCTGGAGACTCTGTCAAGATAGCATTGTAAGTCTATGCTCTGGTTGCCATCTTTGTTTCAATAACATACCAATAATAGACAAAATCTAAGATGAGAAAATAAAAGAGACAAGTTGTTGCTGTTAGCTGCCTTCAAGTTGACTGCAACTCGTGGCGACCCTGTGTATAACAGAACAAAACGTTACTTGGTCCTGCACCACCCTCACAACTGCCAGCGTGTTTCAGTGCATCATTGCAGCCATTGTGCCAGACTGTCTCACCAAGGGTCTCCCTTCTACTCATGGGCCCTCTACTTTGGCAAACATGGTGTCCCCCTCCAACGATTGATCCCTCCTGATGACAACCAACCAAAGAAGGAAAAATGAGAAAAAATGTGCAAGATTCTCAGTCTCACCAGTAAGCATGGAAATGCAAATTAAAATGAAAACGAGATGTTATCTCACATCTTCAGATTAACAAAAATTAAAAGTTAACAATATTAGTGAGGATGTGGAGAAAAAGGAAATCTCACTCACTACTGGTGAGCATAAATTGGGAGAACCACTCTGGGAAACAATTTCACAGTGTCTCTAAAAATTGAAGTTACATGTATCCTACCACCAGGTATATACTTTAGAGAAACTCTCACAAGGATTTTCCCTGCAGTGTTGTAATAGCAGAAAAAAAAAAAAAAATGAAAACCAGAAGTCTGTCAAAAGAAGAATGAATAAATAGAGGGCTATTCATGTAAAAGAGCCCTGGTGGCGCAGTGGTTAAGAGCTTGGCTGCTAACGGAAGAGTTGGCAGTTTGAATCCACCAGCTGCTCCTTGGAAACCCTATGGGGCAGTTCTCTGTTCTGTAGGTTTGCTATGAGTCGGAACTGACTTGACAGCAATGGGTTTGGGTTTTTCTGATTCCTATGAAGTAATAGCATGCAACAATTAAATGAATGAATTGGACCTGCATGTATCAATGTGGATAAATCTCAGAAATATAATGTTAAATTTAAAAAAGCATGTTTCAGGACCACATGTTCTACCTTTTATGCAAATTAAAAAACCAAACAATGCCAAATATTGCTTATGGATACATATATTGTTGTTGCTGTTGAGTGCTGTCAAATAATCCTGACTCATAGTGACCTCATGTAACAGGCTAGAACTGCCCCATAGGGTTTTCTTGCCTGTAATCTTTACGGAAGCAGATCACCACATCTTCCTCCCATGAAGCAGCTGGTAGGTTCGAACCAACAACCTTTTGGTTAGCAGCCGAGTATTAACCACTGCACCACCAAGGCTCCTTGGATACATATATACGTACTAAAAATATTAAAAAGATGGTCTAAAGGATAAACAAATTTTTCTTTCTTTCTTTTTTTTTAATTGTTGTAGTTAAATGAAGTTTACGTTTCAAGTTAGTCTCCTATACAAAATTTTATACATACATTGTTATGTGAGTCTAGTTCTTCACCCCATTCTGTGACAGCACACTCCTCCTTTCCGCCCCTGATTCCCCATGACCATTCAACCAGCTCCTAACCCTCTCTGCCTTCCCATCTCACCTCTGGACAGAAGCTGCCGTTTGGTCTCTTGTATCTACTTGACTAAGAGGCGCACTTTTCATGAGTATCACTTTATGTCCCACAGTCCAGTCCAATCCCTGTCTGAAGAGTAGGCCTCGGAAATTGTTTTAATTCTGGGCTGATAGAGAGTCCAGGGGCCATGCTTTCCAGGGTATCTCCAGTCTCAGTCAGACCATTAAGTCTGGTCTTCTTACTAGAGTCTGAGTTCTGCACCCCATCTTTCTGCTGCTCCATCAGGGCCTCTGTTGTGTTCCCTGTCAGGATGGTCATTGGTGGTAGCCAGCACCATCTAGTTCTTAGGATAAACACAAATTTTGTGATTGTGGAAGCGAGCACAGGAAATGGGATCAGGGAAGGGCCCAGATGCGGTTTCAACTGTAGATGTAACATGGAGAATAAAAATCCAAAGCTGATATGGCAAAATATTAACATTTATTAAATCTAGATGATACGTTTCTATAGGTTGAAATTTTTTGCAGTAAAAAAAGAGAAAAACAAGTACTATTGGGCACTTGGCTTCCAGCAGCCTTGACCACTTCCGAGAGACCCTGAGACTCCCCAGAGAGCCCAGGCACACACTGATTCTATCAGCATGAGAAGCTCGTTCTGCACACACTCCCAGAAAGGACTCATTCTGAATCTAGACAGAAGGATGGTCAGACTTGGGGTCCTCTCTCAGTGGTTACCAGGAACGAGTTACCAGGGGGAATCACGGGTTACGAGGGGGACTCATTGTTTAGGAAGCAATGAGCATCTGCTTAGGTTGATGGAAAACTTGGTGACAGACACCGGTGATGGTTGTACAACATGATAAATATAATTAGTGTCACTGAATTGTACATGTAAACAATGTTGAATTGTCAAATGTTGTGTGATATGTATTTTTTACAAAAAGAAAAAAAGAAGAAGAAGAAGAATTGGGGTCCTCCAGTTTCCAGTCCCCTTGGTAGGAAGAACCTAATTTATTTTGGCCATTGGGAATTCTCTGTCCTCCCCCAAGGCTGGTCTGGGACACTGTGACCTGACACTCCCCCTAGACTTGGAAACCAGAACATCAGGTACCTCATCTGCAACCACACTCCTGAGATGTTTGTAAGGCTGACCTGACCTCACCTGGGCCTGGGCGGCTGCAGCATCCTTGGCCCAGGGCTGCCTCGGTATAGTCAACACATGGGCCAGTGTGACTTCCCTCTTCCTGGCAGCCAACAAAGCCCCGTCTCACCCCTCACCTCTATTCCCACTGCACAAAGCAATCTGGAATTTAGAATTTTTTCTTGCATTTACCATCTACCTGGTATATGGATACCTCAAAAGGTAGGTATCTTATTTTTCCCGCTCTCCTTCTTCTTCCCCTCTCTATTTTTGCATTTGTTTCTTTGGCTTCCTGCAATACCATTTTCTTAAAATGCTATCTTGACACAGTTTTGAGGCCCTGTGTGGAAGCCGGTCAGTTCTCCTTCTTGAGCAGCTGATTAAGTCCACCCTCCAACCACTCGCCTTATCAGGTTCTCACATTCCTGAGCTTCTATGCACCCATCCTATTCACCCTGGGGCCAGGTACCTGATAACTAGTAACACCCTTGTGCGCCTTGAGCCTACAGAATTATTCAAAATGCCCAATCCCCAGGAAGCCTATGAAACCTAGATGATCTCACCCTTCCTGCCAAATATAAGCCCTCTCCTCCAGTTCCAGCTTGTTGTTACCTTGTCCCTGGTTACAACCTCCTGTGTGGGCTCGCCCCATGGCGTGCTATGCCTCCCTGAATCTGGAAAGCTGTGACTACAATAAACCTAGCTACTTTTCAGGGCCTCTCTGACTCCTCTTTCCCACATTGCCCCTGACTTACCACCCCACAAATTTGTTAGAGCACATCCTTACATGAGTTTGTATTTGACTTACGTTTCCACTTTTCTCTTTCCGGTCTGTCCCAGTGATCCATTTTTTCTGATGTCTCTATCCTTGCCCTGTATTTCTGCCTACATGTTCTGTCTGAAAAAAGTCAATGATTCAAAAGTAGAAATAGTATATAGCTTTCCTATGGCATGTATGTGAAAGTCAGTAACAGTTTCCCATCCTTAGGTAGGACGAACATGGTATAATAGGCTGAAATAGAGGTTCTCCCAGGAGTCTGCAATGATTCTAGAACCTTCTTCAGGTTACTAAGTATTATGGATTGAATTATGTCCCCTCAAAATATGTGTTGTAAATCCTAACCTCTATGCCTGTGGTTGGAGCCCTGGTGACTCAGTGGTTAAGAGCTCGACTGCAAACCAAAAGGCTGGCAGTTTGAATCCGCCAGCTGCTCCTTGGAAACCCTATGGGGCAGTTCTCCTGTGTCCTATGAGTCAGAATGGACTCCATGGCAACAGGTTTGGGTTTATGCCTGTGGTTATAATCTCATTTGGGAATAGGTTGTCTTTGTTATGTTAATGAGACAGGATTAGCGTAGGGTGTGTCTTGAGTTAATTTCTTTTGATTTATGAAAGAGATTAAGCAAGTTAGCGGAGAACTCTTTGCCATCTGTTCGATTCTGACTCATAGCGACCCTATAGGAGAGAGTAGAGCTGCCCCATAGGGTTTCCAAGGAGTGGCTGGTGGATTCAAACTGCTGACCTTTTGGTTAGCAGCTGAGCTCTTAACCACTGTGCCACCAGGGCCCCTAGCAGAGGAGAGATGGGGTAAAATAGATGCTAAGACACATGAAGCTCTCCAAAAAACCAGGAAGAAGAAGCTGAAGAGACAAAGACCTTCCTTCAGAGCTGACACAGAGAGAAATCCTTCCCCCAGAGCTTGGCTCTGAATTCGGACTCCTAGTCACCTAAATGGTGAGAAAATAAATTCGTTTGTTAAAGCCATCCACTTGTGGCATTTCTGTTAGGGCGCACTAGATAACTAAGACACTAAGCAATGCTCTTCAGTTTCTAGCCCTAGAGTCCAGTGTTTGTGGTTGCAATGGTTTACAACTTTTCCCATGGAGGCACCTTCCTTATTGCAATGTCTGTAGTGGGGTTTTGGATTTGGCTGGAGACTAAAATGATCTTGTGACCTGACCAAGTTGCAGGCTGGCATTAGGCTGATTTCAATGAATTATAAATTGAAGTAGCCACCCTGAGTAAGGCCACCCATCCAGCCCAAGTTATATGAACAGGGGTTTAAGATGTCAGTGCTCTCATTTCATATTACTATGCTGGATCAAAATGGATATTTTGCTTGGCGTGGCCACTTAAAGGGGGAATAGCATGTGTGAGTTATTTCAGAAAGGCAGTTCTGTCTTCCCATAACACTTTTATACTTCCAGTGTTGTATAAGTGTCCCTGTCGCCTGAAGTAGAGGCAAGCATTAGCACCGTGTTGTCATGGATGAAGAGATGGTGCACAACATTAATCGACTTTCACCTGGCAGAGCAACGGCTGAGTCATTCAGGGTCACAGGTCTCCCTTTTGCTGCTTATTCTACAGGACAGCATCACCTCGTGGTCACTGAGCTCTACTGCTGACTAAGGCCGTCTGTTGGTGACCTTGAGCGACTTTCACATTCTCTCTGGATGCTTGTTTTCCTGCCTGGCGTTTGGATGAAAAACTCATGTTTTGAACTGCATCCTTCTTGTTAATTAGGAAAGCTGGATCGCCAGAGAACCAGAGGCAAAGAATTCCTGATTACAGAAGCATAGAGATCACCAACTTAGAAAGGACCCAAAAAGAGTAGCTGGCCTAAAAAAAAAAACAAAAAACAGAACAAACCCTTTGCTGTCGAGTCGATTCTGACTCATAGTAACCCTACAGGACAGAGTAGAACTGCCCCATAGGATTTCCAAGGAGTTGCTGGTGGATTCGAACTGCCAGCCTTTTGGTTAGCAGCCGTGGCTCTTAACCACTGTATCACCAGGGCTAAAAGAAAAACCCGTTGCCATAGAGTGGATTCTGACTCATGGTCTCCAAGAAGCGCCTGATGGATTTGAACGTTTGGTTAGCAGCTGTAGCGCTTAACCACTAGGCCACCAGGGTTTCCTCACCAGGGCTAGTGGTCCCAAAATACTGTCTTAGAGGAGAATTAGTGAGGGAGCCTAAAAATGCTATTCTTGAGCCACACCCCAGTCCTACTGACAGGGAAAATACCAGGATGATGACCACAATTCTGTATTTTAAGAAAATACTTCAGATAATCTGGTGTAGATTTAGAACCCATGGCTTAAATCCTACCATTCTAAGTGATTGGGAGAAAGTACATCTTCTCCCCCTGCTGAGGGGTCAGATGTGCATTTCATTAGCATAGGCTATGGGTTCAGAAATACAACTCCCTTAAAAGCAGATGGGAGACAGACTGGGCAGAGGTGTTGGGGAGTCCTGGACTTTGTTATTGTCAGTAAATCCTCAAGCTTAAGAATGAAAACTGGAAGAGGCCCTGAATCAAAGCTCAGCATCTACTAACTGTGTGATCTTGGACAAGCCACTGTCCCTTTCTGGGCCTCAGTTTCGTCGTCTGTGAAATGAAGGCATAGAGTTGTTAATCTCTAGGTTGCTTCTGTGATACTCTGACATTTACCTAACTTCTTTTCTGATGTTAGCACAGTGTTATGAATTGAATTGTGTTTCCCAGAATATATGTTGAAGTCCTAATCCCTGTACATGTGAATGTGACCTTGTTTGGAGGTAGGGGTTTTCATTTGTTATGTTAATGAGGCCATACTGGGAGTAAGGTGGGTCCTAAACCTAATGTCTTCTGAGCGGTGTCTTATAAGTAGAGCAGACTAGACAGAGACACATACAGGGGAAACACTGTGTGACGATGGGGGCAGATGCATCTATAAGCAGCAGAGGAAGCGAAGGATTGATGGCAGTCACCACAAAATAGGAGAAAGGCCCACAGGCAGAATCAACATGGCTGAGACCTTGATTTGGAATTTTAGCCTCTAGGAAACTAAGACACATGCCATGAATCAAAATGCTGCCCATTACCTTCATTTTTCAGTAATGCCTTCTATGGTCTCAGGGTTTGTCCCCCTGAGCCTGTTTTCAGTCATGGGCTTCCCCAAGTAGTGAGAAAGCTTTGCCTAGCCACTGAACCAGTGTGATTTCCCATTGAGCTCTGTCATGGATTGAATTGTGTCCCCAAAAATATGTGTCAACTTGGCAAGTCCATGATTCCCAGTATTGTGTGATTGTCCACCATTTTGTCATCTGATGTGATTTTCCTATGAGTTGTAAATTCTGCCTCTGTGATGTTGATGAGGTGGGATTAGCAACAGTTATGTTAATGAGGCAGAACTCAATCTACAAGATTTGGCTGTGTCTTAAACCAATCTCTTTAGAGATATAAAAGAGAGAAGAGAGCAGAGAGACTTGGGGACCTCATACCACCAAGAAACAACAGCCAGGAGAATAGCCCGTCCTTTGGACCCGGGGCCCCTGTACTGAGAAGCTCCTCAACCTGGGAAGATAGATTACAAAGACCTTTCCCCAGAGCTGACAGAGAGAGAAAGCCTTCCCCTGCAGCTGGCGCCTTGAATTCAAACTTCTAGTCCCCTAGACTGTGAGAGAATAAATTTCTGTTTGTTAAAACCATCCACTTGTGGTATTTCTGGCGTAGCAGCACTAGATAGCTAAGACAAGTTCACATATTCCAAGGTGATTCTTTGCCATCTGCCTTAGTTTCCTAGCACCGCTATAACATAAATAACACAAGCAGGTGGATTTAAAGAACAGAAATTTATTTTCTAACAGTTCTGGAGGATAGAAGTCCAAATCAGCGTTTCGGCCATGTCAATTCCTTCCTTGTCAGTAGCCCCAGGCCCTCCTTGGCGATCCTCACTTGGCATCTGTCTTTCCCTGTGGATGTATGTCTCTATCTAATCTGCTTTTTTTAATAACTCAGGAATGATTAGATTTAGAACCCACCCTAATTTACATAACAAGGAAAGCCGTATTTGCAAACAAGATTATATCCATAGGTGTAGGGGTTACGGTTCCAACACATATTTTGAGGGGCCGCAATTTAATCCATAACACCAGCTCAGGCTGGAAAAACAACCACTGAGAAGGCAAGTTCCAGGGAAGGGAGGTGGAAATCTAGATTGCAAAAGGGTTTAGAGAGAAGGTGGTTTGGTGAGGAGGGAGGTAAGTATCTTATGAGCCATCTCTGCTCCAGGTGAGGGTAATTTTGTCTGCTGCCTGCTGCTTCAGAATGTGACCAGAGAAGACTCCATCAACTGGCAAAGGCTGAATGACTTTCAGGTACTGTGCTCATCTCGCCCTGGGTTGTGCAGCTGTTGCCAGGAGAAGTGTGTAATGGTTCTAGTTGCTGGCACCAGTGTTGGCTGCTCAGGCCCAAGCCTGGCCAACAGGAGGAGACTTAGCAAAGAAAGTAGCATCATATTTGAAACCCAGGAATGATCCCGTGTTCACCAAAATTAGAAAGGAGGAAAAAGAGAACTGCTTAGGTAAGCGAGTCCAAAGCTGAAGAACCAAGGAATAGATTTTATTAGTTTTTTTTTTTTTTGCGGGGGGGGGGGGGGATATATGTATATATTTTTTTATTGTGCTTTAGTTGAAAGTTTACAGCTCAAATTTCTCATACAAAGATTTATACATATATTGTTATGTGACACTAGTTGCAATCCCTTTAATGTGACAGCACACTCCCTCTTTTTATCCCAGGTTTCCCGTGTCCATTCAACCAGCTCCTGTCCCTTCCTGCCTTCTCATCCTGCCTCCAGACAGGAGCTGCTCATTTAGTGTCCTGTGTCTGCTTGAACTAAGAAGCACACTCTTCACGAGTATTATTTTATGTCCCATAGTCCAATATAATCTTTGTCTGAAGAGTTGGCTTCAGGAATGGTTTTAGTTTGGATTAACAGAGCATCCAGGGACCATATCTTCAAGGGTTCCTCTAGTCTCAGTCAGACCATTAAGTCTGGTTATTTTTAAGTGAATTTGAGTTCTGCACCACACTTTTTCTCCTGCAGTATCTTGTAGATTTTAGAGATTAGACCCTGATTGGATAAGTCATAGCCAGAATTTTTTTCCTAGTCTGTAGCTTGTCTTTTTACTCTTTTGCTGACGTCTTTTGATGAGTGTAAGTGTTTGATTTTTAGGAGCTCCCAGGAATCTAGTTTCTCTTCTGGTGTTTGTGCATTGTTACTTATGGTTTGTGTTCTGTTTATGCCAGGTATTAGGGCTCCTAGCATTGTCCTTACTTTTTCTTCCATGATCTTTATTGTTTTAGATTTTATATTTAGGTCTTTGATCCATTTTAAGTTAGTTTTTTACACTCTGTGAGGTATAGGTCTTGCTTCATTTTTTTGGAGATGGATATCCAGTTATGCCAGCATCATTTGTTAAAGAGACTGTCTTTTCCCCGTTTAATGGAGTTTGGGCCTTTGTCAAATATCAGCTGCTCATAGGTGGATTGATTTACGTCTGGATTCTCAATTCTGTTCCATTGGTCTATGTATCTGTTGTTGTACTAGTACCAGGCTGTTCTGACTACAGTGGCGGTATAATAGATTCTAAAATCAGATAGTGTGAGGACTCCCAGTTTGTTCTTCTTCTTTGGTAATGCCTTACTTATCCGGGGCCTTGTCCCTTTCTATATGAGACTGGTGATTTGTTTCTCGATGTCATTAAAAAATGTCATTGGAATTTGATCAGGATTGCATTGTATCTGTAGATCACTTTGGGTAGAATTTACGTTTTCACAATGTTGAGTCTTCCTATCCATGAGCACGTATGTTTTTCCACTTACGCAGGTCTCTTTTGGTTTTTTGCAGTAGAGTCTTGTAGTTTTCTTTGTATAGGTCTTTTATGTCTCTGGTTAGATTTATTCCTAAGTATTTTATCTTCTTGGGGGCTGTCATGGATTGAATTATGTCCCCTCGAAAATGTGTGTATCCATTTGGCTGGGCCATGATTCCCAGTATTGTATGGTTGTCCTCCATTTTGTGATTGTAATTTTATGTTAAAGAGGGTTAGGGTGGGATTGTATAACACCCTTACTACACTGATCCAGTGTAAGGGGAGTTTCCCTAGGGTGTGGCCTGCACCACCTTTTATCTCTCAAGAGATAAAAGGAAAGGGAAGCAAGCAGAGAGTGGGGGACGTCATACCACCAAGAAAGCGGTGCCGGGAGCAGAGCGTGTCCTTTGGACCCAGGTGTCCCTGCACAGAGAAGCTCCTACTCCAGGGGAAGATTGATGACAACAAGGACCTTCCTCCAGAGCCAACAGAGAAAGAAAGACTTCCCCTGGAGCTGATGCCCTGAATTTGGACTTGTAGCCTACTAGACTGTGAGAAAATAAACTTCTCTTTGTTAAAGCCATCCACTTGTGGTATTTCTGTTAAAGCAGCACTAGATGACTAAGACAGGGACTGTTGTAGATTGTATTGATTTGGTGATTTCCTCTTCGAAGTTCTCTTTGTTGGTGTAGAGGAATCCAACTGATTTTTGTATGTTTATCTTATATCCTGATACTTGGCTGAAATCTTTTATTAGTTCCGGTAGTTTTCTTGTGGATTCTTTGGGGTTTTCTGTGTATAAGATCATATCATCTGCATATAGGGATGCTTTTACTTCTTTCTTACTGATTTAGATGCCCTTTATTTCTTTTTCTAGCCTGATTGCTTTGGCTAGGACCTCCAGCACAATGTTAAATAAGAGTGGTGATAAAGGGCATCCTTGTCTGGTTCTTGTTCTCAAGGGAAAAGCTTTCAGACTCTCTCCATTTAGGATGATGTTGGTTGTTGCCTTTGTACAAATGCTCTTAATTACGTTGAGGAATTTCCCTTCTGTTCCTATTTTGCTGAGAGTGTTTCTTATGAATGGGTGTTGGACTTTGTCAAATGCCTTTTCTGCATCAATTGATAAAATCGTGTGTTCTTATCTTTTGTTTTATATATATGATCAATTACATTGACTGCTTTTCTAATGTTGAACCATCCCTGCATACCTGGTATGAATCCCACTTGGTCATGGTGAATTATATTTTTGATGTGTTGTTGAATTCTATTGGCTAAAATTTTGTTTAGGATTTTTGCATCTATGCTCATAAGGGATATTGGTTTGTAATTTTTTTTTTTTTATAGTATCTTTACCTACTTTTGGTAGCAGGGTTATGCTGGCTTCAAAGAGTGAGTTTGGGAGTATTCCATCCTTTTCTATGCTTTGATATACCTTTAGTGGTTTTACTGGTGTTAACTCTTCTCTGAAAGTTTGGTAGAATTCTCCAGTGAAGCCATCAGGGCCAGGGCTTTTTTTTTTTTTTTTTGATAGGGGTTTTTAAATTACTTCTTCGATCTCTTCTTTTATTATAGTTTTATTTAGTTTTTCTACCTCAATTTGTGTTAGTTTCGGTAGGTAGTGTGTTTCTAGAAATTTGTCCATTTCCTCTAGGTTTTCAAATTTTTTGGAGTATAATTTTTCATAGTATTCTGTTATGATTCTTTTAATTTCAGTTGGGTCTGTGGTGATACTGCCCATCTCATTTCTTATTCAGGTTATTTGCTTCCTCTCCTGTTTTTCTTTTGTCAGTTTGGCCAATGGTTTATCAATTTTGTTGATCTTTTCAAAGAACCAGCTTTTGGTCTTGTTAACTCTTTTGATTTTTTTTCTATTCTCTATTTCATTTATATCTGCTCCAATTTTTATTATTTCCTTTCTTCTGGTGCCTGAGGGCTTCTTTTGCTGCTCTCTTTTTATTTTTTCTAGTTGTAGGGTTAATGTTTTGATTTTGGCCCTTTGTTCTTTTTGGCTATGTGCATTTATTGCTATAAATTGACCTCTGAGCACTGCTTTTGCTGTGTCCTAAAGGTTCTGGTAGGATGTGTTTTCATTCTCATTTTGATTCTAGGAATTTCTTCATCCTTGATTTCTTTTATAACCCAGTAGTTTTGAGCAAGGTGTTGTTCAGTTTCCATGTATTTGATTTTTTCCCCTTGCTTTTTCTGTTATTGATTTCTACTTTTGTGGCTTTATGGTCAGAAAAGATGCTTTGTAATATTTTCATGTTTTAGATTCTGTTAAGGCTTGCTTTGTGGCCAAATATGTGGTCTATTCTGGAGAATGTTCCATATGCATTGGATAAGAAAGTATACTTGACCACTGTTGGGTGAAGTGTTCTGTATATGTCTATGAGATCAAGTTGGTTGATTGTGGCATTTAGATCTTCTGGGTCTTAGCTTCTTTCTGTATGTTCTGTCCTTCACTGAAAGTGGTCTACTGAAGTCTCCTACTATTATTGTGGAGCTGTCTATTTCTCTTTTCAATGCTGTTAGAGTTCGTTTTATGTATTTTGGAGCCCTGTCCTTGGGTACGTAAATATTTATTATGGTTAAGTCCTCCTGGTATGTTGACCCTTTAATCATTATATAGTGTCGTTTCTTATCCTTTGTGGTGGATTTTGCTTTAAAGTCTTTTTTTTTTATTGTGGTTTAAGTGAAAGCTTACAATTCAAGTCAGTTTCTCATAAAAAAATGTGTGCACACATTGTTGTCTGACCCTAGTTTTCTCCCTGTACTGTGACAGCACACTCCTCCTTTCCACCTCAAATTTCCTGTGTCCATTCAACCAACTCCGGTCCCTTTCTACCTTCTCATCTTGCCTCTGGACAGGAGCTGCCCATTTAGTCTCATGTATTTACTTGAGTTAAGAAGCACACTCCTCACGAGTATCATTTTATGTCCCATAGTCCAGTCTAATCTTTGTCTGAAGAATTGGCCTCTGGAATGGTTTTAGTTTTGGGCTAACAGTGAGTCCAGGGGCCATGTCTTCTGGAGTCAACTCCAGTATCAGTCAAACCATTAAGTCTGGTCTTTTTATGTGAATTTGAGTTCTGCACCCTACTTTTCTCTTGATCCTTAAGTGACTGTCTGTTGTGTTACCTGTCAGGGTGGTCATTGGTTGTAGCTGGACACCATCTAGTTCTTCTGGTCTCAGGCTGATGCAGTCTCCAGTTTATGGGGCCCTTTGTGTCTCTTGGGCTAATATTTTCCTTGTGTCTTTGGTGTTCTGCCTTCTCATTTCCTCCAGGTGGCTTGGGAGCAATTGACGCAACTTAGATGGCTGCTCACTAGCTTTTAAGATCCCAGATGCCGCTCACCAAAGTGGGATGCAGAACATTTTCACTGTAAAGTCCATTTTGTCAGGGATTAATATTGGCAGTCCTAGTGTTTTTTGCGTAATACATTTTTCTTCATTCTTTGAGTTTTAGTTTGTTTAAGGTATGTCTCTTGTAGGCAGCATATAGATGGATTGTGTTTTTAAATCCATTCTGTGACTCTCTGTCTCTTTATTGGTGCGTTTAGTCCATTTACGTTCAGTGTAATTATTGATAGGTATGAGTTCAGTGTTGTCATTTAGATATTTTTTTGTGTGTGTTTTGTTGACATTTTCTTTGTTCCACTTCATTTTCTGTGCTGAGTTGTTTTTCTTTATGTATTTTCTTTTCATCTTTTTCATTGTGGCTTTTGTTTTTGCTGAGTCTTTATATTTTTCTTTCTTTTTATTTTGATGCGTAAGATTGTTAGTTTCCTTTGTGGTTACCTTAAAATTTCACCCTATTTTTCTAAGTTTAAACTAATCTTTTATTTCTTTATATCGCCTTTACTTCCTCTCCATATGAAAGTTCTATGACAACGTTATTTAGTCCATCTTTTTTGGTTTAATCTTGTCATCTTTCACATATTGACGCCTCTGTTTCCCTATTTTCAGAGTTTTAGCTCTGACTTATTTTTGTGATTTCCCTATCTGGGTTGATATCTGGTTGCTCTGTCCTATGTTCTAGTCTTGGGTTGTTATCTGATATTACTGATTCTCTAACCAGAGGACGCCCTTTAGTACTCCTTGTAATTTTGGTTTGGTTTTGACTGATTCCCTTAACTTCTGTTTATCTGGAAATGCCCTAATTTTGCCATCATATTTGAGGGACAGTCTTGCTGGATATATAATTTTTAGGTGGCAATTTTTTTCCTTCAAGGCTTTATATATCTCATCCCATTGCCTTCTTGCCTGCATGGTTTCTGCTGAGTAGTGAGAGCTTGGCCTTATTGACTCTCCTTTGTAGATGACTTTTTGTTTATCCCTAGCCACTCTTAAAATTCTCTCTTTATGTCTGGTTTTGGCAAGTTTGCTGATATGTCTTGGTGACTTTCTTTTGGGATCTACCCTGTATGGGGTTCAATGAGCTTCTTGGATAGATATTTTCTCATCTTTCACAATATCAGGGAAGTTTTCTGCCAACATATCTTCAACAATTCTGTGTTTTCTGTTATCCCCCCACTCAAGTACTCCAATCACTCGTAGGTTATTCCTCTTGATAGAGTCCCACATAATTCTTAGGGTTTCTTCATCTTTTAAAATTTTTTTATCCAATTTTTCCTCAAATAAATTGGTGTCGAGTTCTTTATCTTCAATCTTACTAAATCTGACTTCCATTGCCTCGATTCTGCTCCTATAACTTTCTATTGAGTTGTCTAATTATGAAATTTTATTGTTAATCTTCTGGATTTCTATTTGCTGTCTCTTTATGGATTCTTGTAGCCTGTTAAATTTGTCATTTTGCTCTTGTATAACCTGCTTACGTTCCTCTATTGCTTTCTCTGTGTGTTCTTTGGCTTGGTTTGCATTTTGCATGATCTCCTTCCTGATCTCTTGAAGAGCTCTGTATATTAATCTTTTGAATTCTACCTCTGGTAATTCCAATACCTTCTCTTCCTCCGGGAGGTTTCCTGGTTCTTTGTTTTGGTTTCTTGCTGAAACCATCATGGTCTGCCTCTTTATGTGACTTGATATTGACTGCTGTCTCTGAGCCATCAGTAAGTTATTGTATTTATTTATTTTATGTTTGTTTACTGTGTCCTAGCTTATTGTTTTGTTTTGTTTTAATATGCCCAAATACGCTGGTCTTGTGAGCTACTTTGATCATTGGCATCTTTGAAGATCTCGTGTCCTAAAGCCAGGTAGTTAGAGCTGCTGCTAGGTATGTGAGCCCAGGAGTCCATTTACTTTTCTTGTGTGGATTCAGCTCAGATGTCTAGGTCATTGGTCACTGAGTGTGTGGTGCAGGCTCTCACCTACAGTCCTAGACAGGCAGTGCTACGTAGGGGTGATTGGAGCAAGTAGAGTTATCTCGCTGCAGTAGGGGGTTATGTGCTAAGTAAGGTAGGGGGCTGATGCCTTTCCCTGAGTTCCTGGGTGGAAGGCGTGTCCCTGTTTCCTAGCATGCATAGGTGGGTGGGTTTTGCAGCCAGACTTGGGGCACCCAATGTTGTTGGCTGTAAGAACTGGGAGGCACTACTTATTCTTGGTCCCTGTCATGGGTGGCTAGGTGGAGTTGGAGCCACCAGTTCACAGGCCCCTGATGTGGGTGGAGTGATGTAGGTGAGGACCTTGCTTAATGGGCAGGGTGGTGTCAAATGTCATGAATTTGCCACTCCCCTTTAGCTGTTGCAGTTGAAAATAGGCTTCAGGTATATACCCTGTTGTACTATGCTAATAAGGGCCTATGCTGTTGAAATGGCCCCACGCTGTCTAGGTAGGGGTGAAAGGCGTTCAAAGTCCATGGACCTCTTATGCCTGTCCCTAGGCAAAGGGGCTGTGCCTGCCCTGAGGTCCCGGCTTAGGGGAGCTGGCAGATTATTTTTTCCTGTTTGTTATTTGTTTAATTTGTTCCCTCTCCCAAGCCATGAGAATGGCTTGGCACGTATGATGGGTCCCACTTCCAGCCCAGGGGGTGCAGCAATTGCTGAAGCTGGACTGGGACTGGATCAGAGCAGGGAGGGGGTAGGTGAAAGGGAGAGAGGTACTTCCCAAAAGGGTTATTTCAATCCAGTGCAGTAGGTTACACGCTTGCACTTAACTTTCACAGATCCAGGGCAGCCTCCCCCTGGTTCTGGAGGCTTGTGAAGACTCTCCACTGCTCGGTTCCTCTCGATGGGAAAAATGCATCCTGAGCGCTACTGCTTGCCTCAGCCTGCACGCACTGGCTGATCCAGCCTGCAGGGTGCCGGCGAGGTCAAGTCTGGCAAATCCTCGCTGCTTCTGAATTGTCCCTTCCTCCCCTTGCCTCTCAGTCTGACTCCTCAACTTTGTCTTTGATGTTCAGGGCTCCTAGATTGTCATATATAATCAATTCACTTGTTTTTTCAGTTCTTTGTTGTAAGAGGGACCACAGGAAGCATCTGACTACTCCGCCATCTTGGCTGCACCTTCAGATTTTATTAGTTTTTTCTTAGAATCAATTAAATTCAATTAGGAGACATTTATTGAGCAACTATTATGTGTCAGAAATTGTAAGGCTTTAGGAGGTCAAAGAGAAACAAGGCATGGTCCCTTTCTTTAGATGTAATAGGGAAGTTCTCCATAAAAACAACAACAGCAAAGCCAGTTGTTGTCGAATTGATTCCAACTCATTGCAACCCATGTGTGTCAGAGTAGACCTGTACTCCACAGGGTTTTCAATGTCTGATTTTTCAGAAGTAGATCACAGAGACTTTCGTCCGAGGCACTTCTGGGTGGATTTGAACTTCTAACCTTTTGGTTAGCAGCCAAGCATGTTAACCATTTTGTACCACCCAGGGACTCCTCTCCATAAGAATAAACAAAATATATGGATTCTTGTGGTGTCAGGATAGCAGGGAAGGAGCTTACAGTGTCTTGGGAAGCCAGAAAGGAAGGCAGTTGAGGTGACATTTGACTTGGGCTTAGCCTGACATGTGAGTAGGACTTTGCTAGGAGAAGAAGGGCATGGATGGGCCTCTGGGGAGAGGACACAGAACTAGCAAAGGCATGAAGGTGTGAAAGAGCATGGTATGTTTGGGAACTGGAAAGCAGGTTGGAACTGTGAGGACAAAGGTTGCATGCAGGGGAGAGGAGGGTGGAGAGGTAAGATTTGGATGCCTTATTCAGAAGCTAGACTTAATTGTGTGTGTGTGAGGAAAGGATTTAGTAAAGCATTCTCTTATTTGTGTTTTAGAAATATTGTCCTGGAGCAGTGTGGAGGACAGGTGGGTGGAGGGCAAGAATGGAACCCGAGATGCATTGGGAGGGCAGAGAAGAAAGGCAGTGGCAGAGAAAGCCTCGGTCATGTTTTTGTACTGGGTCATAGAATGGACCGATGGTTGCCTGGATAAGGGCAGTGCATGAGAGGGAGGTGTGAGCCATCATTCTTAGTTTTCTGGTTTAGATAATGAGTTGTGAAGATACAACCCTCCCCTGCCCCCTCCACCCCTAGTCAGCTTCATTTGGGTTGGGGTGGCATCCAGCTATCTGCTTTTATGACAGCTGTCCCAGATAATTCGGATGAAGGTGCGCTAGGGACACCCTTTAAGAAACAGTGATTATATGGCGAGCTCTTAGAGGCCACCATTACATGAAAAAACCATTGCTGTAGACACATAACGACCCTATAGGACAGAGTAGAACTGCCCCTTAGGGTTTCCAAGGAGCAGCTAGTGGATTCAAACTGCCAACTTTTTGGTTAGCAGCTGACCTTTTAACCACTACGCCAGAAAGTACTTGAAAGTAAACTTTTAAAAAATTTTTTAGGGACCTTTACTCTCAAAGTGGCTATTAACCTTGAAAAAAATACACATGTACATATGCATACATACGTATTGCATATATATATATATATATATATATATATATATATATATATATAATATGTATATGTAATTTGTGTATATACTTGTGAGATATTACCCACATACTGAAAAGCATAGGAAATAGAAATGTACTGCTTGGTGACTGCTCATAAAGCAAACATTTGTGTGACCACCACATAGGTCAGGAGTCAGGGAACATTGCTAACACTTAAGAAGCCCCCTTCATGCCCCTGTGGGCTTCTGTCCTCCCCCGTCCAGCCCCGACCAAGAAAACCTGCTGTTCCTGATGAAAGTACTTTTATTTTTTTAAACATATTTTCAAATTCATACAAAATAAAAACAAATCTTCCTGTATTTCCCAGTTTCCAATTTAGGTTAATTTTTCCTCACCTTTCTGGCCTGGTTGAGTTTAGGGATCCTGAAATAGTCATTTGGTTCAATCTGTACCAAACCCAAACCAGTTGCCATCGAGTTGATCTGACTCATAGCGACCCTATAGGACAGAGTAGAACCTGACCTTTTGGTTAGCAGCCATAGCTCTTAACCACTGTACCACCAGGGTCCCTCAGTCTGTACAGTAGTAACAAAGTTGTGATCTGTCTTATCTTTGCTCTAATTGTGTCTGTAGCCCCTAAGCTGTGATCGTTTATCAACTAATCACCTCTGTGACTTTTTGTGGCTTATACAGCTGCAAGTTTCCAGGAAGTCCATTTATCTTAAGAGAGGTATTTGCTTTTGGGTAAACAGTGGCAAGTACACCTTGAACCAGTTCAAGGGAGGGAGAAGAGGAGCAAAGGATGAATTGTTGCGCCTAGAATCTTTACTTATTTAGGTTCTGGGCTTTTAACTTGTTTGTGCGGGTTCCAAACCCTGCTGAGAATTTTTATTTCTAACAAGTTCCCTGTTGAGAATTTTATATTTCCACCCCAGATACACTGAATCAAAAACTACAGTTTAACAAGCTCCCCAGGTGATTCGTAGGTATAAGTTCCTGGGAACTTGTTAGAAATGCAAATTCTCAGCAGGGGTTGGAAACGGACCAGACTGATTTGAAGCCCTGTTTAGCTTCTGGGTGCCCTTAGGGGATGGGGAGCTATTTAGCGGTCTGTCTTCCTAAAGCTGGTGGCACAGTGGTTAAGAGCTCGGCTGCTAACTAAAACGTCAGCAGTTCAAATCCACCAGCTACTTCTTGGAAACCCCATGGGGCAGTTCTACTTTGTCCTATAGGGGCTCTGTGAGTTGGAATGGACTTCACAGCAACGGGTTCTTCCTAAAGCTAAGGGGCTCTGGTAGTACATTGGTTAAGCACTTGGCTGCTAGCCAAAAGATTGGTGGGTCGAACCCATCAGGCGAGCTCCGTGGGAGAAAGACGTGGCAATCTACTTCTGTAAAGATTATAGCCATGGAAACCCTATAGAGCACTTTTACCCTGTCCTATAGGGTCACTATGAGTTAGAATCGACTGGACCAAAACTTTTTTTTCCCTCTTCCTAAAGCTAAAGCTGCTGTTTTTTAACTGGCTGTCAGAATGGCAGCGTTGGCTTCAGCCGTCTCTGATACATATGACATTTTCATTCATTTCTTAAGGAGCTGTGTGGAGAGAGGGTCTGACTGGATGAAGAGTGGAAGAGGAAGGTCATTGATCAAGGAGAACAAGTCATATCCATCCAGCAAGGGTTGGACAGCAAAGAAACGTGTCATGATGATTTGGGAAGACTAAGGTCCCTAGGTGTTGCAAGTGGTTTGCACTCCACTACTAACCTAAAGGTTGGTGGTTCGAACCCACCCAGCAGCACCATGGAAGAAAGGCCTGGAGTTCTGCTGCTGTAAAGATTACAGCCAAGAAACTCCTATGGAGCAGTTCTATTCTGTAACACACGGGGTTGCCATGAGTCAGAATTAACTTGATGGCAATGAGTTTGGTGGTTTTGGTTTAGAGAACTGGCACAAAGGCAGCAGCTCCCTCTCTGCCATCCCAAGGCCAGCCTGGGTCCAGCATCTCCAAGTTCATGTCCAGGTTTACGAGGGTCAGTGTGTTTGGGCTGTAGTTGACATTTTCACAAATCTCTCTGTCGTTGTTTATATTAGTTTTATTCCAGCTGTTGCTCCAGCGCCTTTCTGGCAGCAAGGCCGTCCAGGCTGGCTTGGAAATCCCTTGTTAATTGAGTCAAGTCATGGAAAAGTGCCATCTGCACTGAACTCTTGCCTGTGTCCTGCCAGACAAACCCTAGGAATGTACTGTAGGAGGAGCAGTAATGAGGCTCACACCTCCAAGTTTGCAGAGCAGAACTCTGCTGGGCAGGTGTGAATTGCAGGGTGAGGGGCCGGCCCAAGGGAACCTGCTGTGAATAGTAAACAGACCCTGAGAATGTGCTTCCTCCTGGGTTCTAAGCCTGACTTGGGAGGAGCTGTCCCAGGATTCCTGTCCAAGTCCTGTGGTTAATAGCATCCTGGTGACCCAAATAAATTCACAGATAACTGTGACTCCCTGTGTTTTTACTTCACACCAGCTCTCTGCAGATGCGCCTCAGCTTGGCAGCAACTTGGGAAGAGGCCTGAGTGAGATTTTTCCTGTGAAGCTATTAGTTTTACCCCATTGTATAAAGAGAAGGATATGAAAGCGACCCTAAGGAGTTTTAGGAAGAACAGCCACCATCATCATGATGGGACTGATGTGTGTTGCTCTTGAAACAGTTTCTCATTTATATTTATAAATGTGAAATATTTAAAAGTTATGGCAAGGGCAGCATCAACAGAACAAAATATTTATTGAATTTCAGGACACATCCCCCAATCGTAGAGTTTTTAAAAAGTGTAATATCAACTCCAGTGCGAAATTGACTTCTATCTCCTCCAGTACAATGTATAAACAGACTATCTTTCCTTCATACATTTTAATACTTTAAAGTTGATCTACATCCATATTTGAACAAGCATACCTTCTAATGTTATATCTTACAGATGATGGTCCAGCATTTATTTGTTTATCAGGAGAGATGAATCACTAGTGGAAAATAGAAAACATAGTGTTTCAGTAAGACTTGGAAAGATTGTCTCAAAACGTAACCCGAGTCCAGGGTGTGGTGGGTGGGGGACAGTGGTGGATGGAGGGAGAAACCATAAATTAAAACAACTTTGAGAGACATAACAAACAAATGCAGTGTGTAGACATTGTTTGGATCCTGATTTGAAGAAACCAACTGTAAAAAACAAGCAAGCATGCAAACAAACAACCCTGAGACAATTGGGGAAATAAGAATTCGGACTGGATATTTAATGACGTTAAAGACTTATTATTTTTTCATATTTAGGGGTAAAACTGGTAATGCGGCTATGTTAAAAAAAAGTTCTCATCTTTTAGAGATACCTACTGAAGTATTTGGAGCCCTGGTAGCACAGTGGTTAAGAACTCAGGCTGCTAACCAAAGGGTTGTCAGTTTAAATCCACCAGCCGTTACTTGGAAACGCTATGAGGCAGTTCTACTGTGTCCTATAAGGTTGCTATGAGTTGGAATAGATTTGACGGCAATGGTTTTTTGTTGAAGTATTTGCAGTCCCTGGATGGTGCGAATGGTTAATGCACTCAGCTGATAACCTAAAGGACGGAAATTCGAGTCCACCCAGAGGCACCTCAGAAGAAAGGCCTGAAAATCTACTTCTGAAAAATTGTCCCTGTGAAGCACAGTTCCACTCTGACACACATGGGGTTGCCATGAGTTGGAGTCGACTTGACGCAAGTTGTGGTTTGTTGAAGTATCAACAGATGAAATTATATGATGTGTGCAAGGGTTCCAAAACCGAGGTGGCTGGCATGCGTAGGGTGGCTGGCTCAGGTGTAGGCCTGACTACATTTTGTGACTTCTGCTTCTGCATTCCTGAGAATGTAACCTTGACTTATTCATATGTATATGGCCCTGGGCCTCTGGCTGGGTGGAACCAGCAGACCCTGGCCCCCCATCAGTTATCTTGTGACCCCCCCTTGTGAACACTTCGGCAATTATGTGAGTGTACCTAACCCCCTTAACCCACGTACACTCTGCTAACCAACCCTAACCAAAGCCCACTTCAAGATATCCCTCCTTCCAATTTACTGATTGCCCGCCTACCAAGCAGAATATTGTAAACTAAGTTCCTGACTGAACCCTACAACTATGCCCATGTGACTGCAGCTTTTTGGAATACTGGTTTTCACTTTGTGAGAGCCAATGCATCCCTAGCTTGAGCTGCCTTTGCTCTCAATAAATCTCTTCACTTTAATTTTAAACAAGGCGTGCTTTGTTACTCTATGACAGATGTCTGAGATTTCTTTCAAAGTAATCCAAAGGGTCAGAGTGGAAGGAGTGAGAAGGAGGGGAAGTAATAGATGAAACAAAATTGGCCTGGAGTTGATAATTGTTGAAGACGGATGATGGACAAAAAAGTGATGGTTTCATTATATTATTCTATTTCTCTGTCTCTTTCTACTTCTTTATGTTGAAAATATCCCTTATGAAAACTTGAAGAAAAAAAAGATCTCATTGAACTCTTACTTCTATTAGCTTTATTTGGTGGGTGAGGAAAAAGGTACTGTCTTAGTTATCTACTGCTGCTACAACAGAAATACCACAAGTGGATAGCTTTAACAAACAGAAATTTATTTTCTCACTTTTAGGAGGCTAGAAATCTGAATTCAGGGTTGCGGCTCTCGGGGAAGGCTTTCTCTTTCTGCCAGCTCTAGAGGAAGGTCCTTGCCTCTTTTGAGCTTCTGCTCCTGGGCCATCTTAATGTTGTTTGGCATGTCTCTTTCCTGTCTTTGCTTCCTAGCTTGCTTGTTTAATCTCTTTTATATCTCAAAAGAGATTGACTCAAGATATACCCTATACTAATCCTGCCTAATTAGCATAACAAAGACAACCCATTCCCAAATGGGATTATAACCACAAGCATAGAGGTTAGGATTTACAATACATATTTTTTGGGGGACACAATTCAATCCACTAGCCCCTCAAAATTCATGTCCTTGCCACATGTAAAACACATTCACCCCATCACATCATTCCAAAAGTCTTAAATCAACTCCAAGTCTAAAATCTCATCTTCTGAATTATCTGAATCAAATATGGGTGAGACTTTAGGCATAGTCCACCCTGGGGCAAAATTTCTCTTCATCTGTGAACCTGTGAAATCTAAACTACAAGTTATCTGTTTCCAAAGTACAATAGTGGAATAAACACAAGGTAGACATTTCTGTTACAAACAGGATAAATTGGAGGGAAAGGGGGGATAACAGGCACCCAGCAAGTCCCATACCTAGCAGAACAATTTACATTATCTCTCAAGGCTTGGAAATAATCCTCTGTTATTTGGGACCATCTGGGCAATGGCCCCGCCCTCCAGACTCTGGTTGTTGGCCACTCCCTCTGGATTTTGTATGGAAACCCTTCCGTCCTGGGCTTCAGCTCCACCTTTCAGGCCCAGTGGGAAGGCAACTCTGCTTCCTTGGCTTTGGGCAACCCTATTCTTCTAGTCCATCTAAGAGGTGACTCCAATCCTTTGGCCCCAGCAGGCCCTGTTCAGCTGTCCCTTGGGCATGGCAGCCTGCCCCCTTAGCTTTGAGTGGTGGCCCCATCCTCTAGCACACCTTAATGGCATCCCCACACTCTGAAACCAAGTTGGAGAAGATCTGACCCTTTGAAGCCTAGGAGGCCGCAGCCCCACCCTTTGAGATCCAGGAGACCATGGACCCACCCTTTGAAACTGAGAGGGCCCTGCTTCCCATGCTCCTTCTAACAGTTCTGCTGATCTCTGAGCTGCTCCAGGATGGTCCTTTTCTTTTCTTGGAGGACAACAGATGTAGCTCCTTTGGCCTATTTCCTGCCTGTAGAATTCCAAGAGGCAGACAGCATTCTTTCCTTTCATTCCTTCTCTGTCCCCTTCAGTCTAAACTGATGGACTTTTCATCAGTCACAGGCTTAATCTCTTTAACAAAAGATTGTGTATCTATATCCTTGGTGAACATTCTAGGACATGTGTTCTTAGTTTGTACATCAGAATTTTCCAAATCCTTAAGTTCTGTTTTCATTTTGCACAGTTCATTTTAACACCCATCTCTTTCCTCTCAAATTTTACTGCTAGTGACAAAGAGGAACCATGTGGCCCCTTTAAAATCTTGTTTCAAAATCTCCTCAGCTACGTATCCAAGTTCATCACTTACAAGTTCTACCTGCCACCAGATATTTGGATATAATTCACACAAGTTCTTTGCCACTCATAAACAATATTGCCCTTCTTTCATTATCAAATCACATGCTCATCATTTTCTTTTAAAGCCTTGCCAGAAGCACATTTAATGTCCACATTTCTAGCAACATTCTGTTGCTGGCACCATATGTATTCTCTAAGATGGTAGAGACTTTCTCTATAGCTCCTCTCACTTCTTTTTGAGCCCTCATCAGAATTGCCTTTGACGTCCATAAGGCTACCCACAGTCTCATCAAGGCAATCTAGGCTTTTACTATTAGACACCTTAAAACTCTTCCAGCCTCTCCCCATTATCCAATTCCACAACCACTTCCCTATGGTAGGTATTTGTTAGAGCAGCATCCCCACTTCTCGGTACCAAATTCTGTCTTAGTTATCTAGTGCTGCTATAACAGAAATACCACAAGTGGACGGCTTTAACAAACAAATTCATTTTCTCATGGTTTAGTAGGCTAGAAGTCCAAATTCACAGCGCCTGCTGTAGGGGAAGCCTTTCTCTCTCTCTTGGCTCTGGAGGAATGTCCTTGTCTCTTCTGAGCTTCTGCTCCTGGATGATCTTCACGTGGCTTGGCATCTCTCTTCCCTGTCTCTGCTTCCTAGCCTGCTTGTTTAATCTCTTTTATATCTCAAAAGAGATTGACTCAAGAGACACCCTACACTAATCCTGCCTCATTAACATAACAAAGACAACCCATTCCCGAATGGAATTATAACCACAGGCCTAGAGGTTAGGATTTACAACACATATTTTAGGGGGACAGAATTCAATCCATAGCAGGTAGTAAGGATTTTCTCTCTAATTGGGCATACAATTTTTACCTTTGTTAAATTTACAATCAAAGAAATCTCATTGGGCTCTTTCTAATCCTGTGATTTATTGATTATGTGATTGCATGAAACAATGGTCAATTGATACACTGGTCATAATAATTGTCAGCGCTGACCCCACATTGGGCTTGGAGAGAGGCAGAAAAGGAAGCAGCTAAGTCCCACTGGGAAGTTGCTGATTTTGCATTTACACAAAGGCAGGGACTCGGTTTGAATGTTTGTAATGGGGCTTGGAGAAATGTGACAACAGATGTTATGCTTCTTAAATGTGGGTGGGGGAATTATGGTTTGTGTGGTGAAGTTCATTTTAAAGAAACTCTTACGTCTTGTGCTTAAAAAATAATTCATACTGTAGACCAAACTTCCCATGCTATCACAACTGTATTAGTTATCCATGTTGTGTAACAAATTACTTCAAAATTTAGTGGATGAAAACCACAAACGTTTATTATCTCACAGTTTCTGAGGATCAGGAATCTGGGAGTGGCTTAGCATCATGGTTCTGGTTCAGATCTTTCACAAAGCTGCAAATCAGTGTTTCACGGGGCCTTCAATTATCTGAAGCCTTCACTGGAGGAAGGAGGATCAGTTTCCTCACTTGACTGTCGGCAGGGTTCACATCTGCTTCCAAGCTCACTCATGTGGGCCTTTCCACAGGGCTGCCGCATGAGATGACTGCTGGCTTTCCTCAGGGCAAGCAAACCAAGAGGGAAAAACACACCACATGGAAGCTGTGGTCTTGTATAACTTATAACTTCTGCTGTACTCTCTTCTTTAGAAGTGAGTCATTAAATCCAGCAAGGGTAACTAACTCATTCCTCTTTGCCCAGGCCTTCCCTGCTTTTAGCACTGAAAAGTCCCACATCTTGGGAACTCCCTCAGTTCTGGGCAAACCAGGATGATTGGTGTTGTGGGTTGAATGGTGGTTCACAAAAATATATGTCCACGTCCTAATCCTGGAACTTACTGGTTACCTTGAAGTCACTGGGTGGCTCAAACAGTTAAATGCTTGGCCACTAACTGAAAGGTTGGTGGTTCAAATCTATCCAGAGGCTCCTTGGAAGTATGGACTGGTGATCTACTTCTGAAAGGTCACAGCCATTGAAAACGCTATGGAGGGTAGTTCTACTCTGCCATACGTAGAGTTACCATGAATTGGAATCGACTCAACAGTAACTGGTCTGGTTTTGTTTGGATTTTGTTTTTTATTGGTTATCTTATTTGGAAAAAGATCTTTGCAGGTGCAATTCAGTTAAGGATTTTGAGATAAGATTATTCTGGATTATCCTGGTGGGACCTAAGTCCAATGACAAGTGTTCTTATAATAACACATGGGGGAGATGCACAGACAGAAGAGGAAAGGGCCATGTGAAGACGGAGGCAGATCTTGGAGGTGTGAATACCAGGAGATGAGGATCACTGGAGCCATTTTGGAAACTGACTACCACAACAGCCTTCCTAAGATTTAGTTCCCTTGATTACTGAAAAAAAAAAAAAAAAAAAAAAACGAGGTCTCTGAGCCATTTATTTTGTTCATAATCAGAATATATGCCTTGATTTTTTAATGATATGATGAATCATGTCAAAGTGATAAATAAATAAATATATAAACCAACTTTAGAATGAGAATTTTTATTGAGGGAGGGAGGGATTAAGGAGATTTATTACATACTCCCCCCCCCCACCCCCAATCTGGACATTATTTCAAAACAAATATTGATGTTGGTATACTAACCACTTGCTGTGGAGTCAGTTCCGACTCATGGCAACCCCATGTGTGTCAGAGTACAATTGTGCTCCATAGGGCTTTTAATGGCTGATTTTTTAGAATTAGATCACCAGGCCTTTCTTTTGACGCATCTCTGGTTGGATTTGTATCTCCAAACTTTTGTTTAAAAGCCAAGAGTGTTAACTGTTTGCACCACCCAGGGACTCTGTTGGTATACTAGTTTTGTCTTTTGCTTCCATTTCTAGAATCCTAGTCAGATTTATGACCTATTTTTCCTTTTTAAAAAGAAGTTAATAAAAGTATCCACTCCATTATAAGCTACTTGGAATCTACAGAAGAGTAAACTGAAGTAAAAAGGAAAACACCTGAAGATTTTTGCTTGTTTCCAGACTTTTTTTGTGTATTGATGCTTTGTGTTTCACATTACAGTACTTACATACAATATTAAATCTTACTTTTCTCCTTAATATTATAATAATTTTTCTACCTTACTATAAATTCTTCATTGACGTATTTTTTTAATGGCTATGTATTTTTTCAATTAAGAGGAAGTACCATGAATTTCTCCACATTTTCCCTATGGCAGAATATTTTAATTATTTTGAATTTTAGAATATATTTTTAGTTTTTAACCCACTTTAGGAGTTGACCATTTTGACTTTGACTCAGAATGAGGGTCAATTATTAATTCATTCCTTTAAGCCATAGATATTTGTTAAGGACCCATCCTGTGCTATACACTATGCTCAGCACTGAGGATATAGAATTGAGCAAGAAAGACTTGTTTACCTTTTGTGCCTCATGGAACTTAGAGGCTATTGTTGTTGTTATTATGTGCCATTGAGTGGATTCCGACTCGTAGTGACCCTACAGGACAAAGTAGAACTGCCCCATGGGATTTCCAAGGATCAGATGGTGGATTTGAACTGCCAGCCTTTTGGTTAGCAGCCTGAGTTGCTAACCACTTCACCACCAGACCTCCATGTGGGTCAGTAAAATGAGGTATCATGTCTATTATCCACTACTGTGAGCTTAGTGCCCCTATCCTGTAACCATTAGCATCTTCTGCCCATGGCTATCTAACCACTAACAGGTCATGGGAATTATACATTTGTTTTTTCCACTACGTCGTGAGCTTCTTGAGGGCAAGGAACATGTCATCAGTCAATCTTAAAAAGAAAAGAAAGAGCTTATTGTAAGCCATCAATACTATTTCTTTATTCAATTTCTTCCTTTTAGGGGTCAGCACAAATGAACTGCCCTGCTTCCTGTCCCTGGTGGAGTATAAATGAGATAGTTACTGCTGCCTAGTCCCAAAGTCACTCTGCACTTGTGGGAAGCTGGATGGACTGGGGACTAGTTTCTGGGCATTTTATCCCCCCATCTCTCCCTCCATTCCTCCCTCCATCCTTCTATCCATTTACCTGTCCGTCCATCTCTCTATTCATTCATCTGTCCATCTATCCCTCCATCCTTCCATACCCTCCATCCATTCAGTAAGCCCTTCCTGACCACCTAGTATGTGCCCATGCTCATATTAGGTTTTGAGATAACAGAATGAATAAATGAGTCAATGGCCAAAAAAGTTTTGCTCATTAGGGGGGTATAAATAGCTCTTGAGTTTCTGGGCATGAACTTTTTGCTTCTCCACCTTTCATACACAGTTATATTGAGACTAAAGGAGGGAAAAGCCTTTATTCTTTTGCCTGCTGTGTTGTTTTAAACTTTTATCAAAATGTACAATGCTCTGGAAAAACCCAAGCAGAAAGAAGTCTTTCTATGCCGTCTAAAAATGTACAGACTCATCTCTCTAAGGGCCATGGTCAGGTCAGCAGTCGCCCTTCCATAAAGGGTGGGAAGCAGATTTCCCAATCCTTTAAATTTTTGAAGACCACTGCACATTATTTATTAGAATGATTTTACTTACATAAGTGTAACTCTCATCACCTCTTGCTCAGAAGTTGTGGGATCTTCCACGAAACATTTATTTTTAATTAATTGAATCAGCCATTTATTTTGTTTTTCTATGCTGCCCCCACCCCAGGCAATCTGTGAAGATGAAATCTCTCTTCAAAATGAAAAGAACCAGACTTTCATGTGCTCCACTCTCAGTCTTTTTCAATGTTACATTCAGCGGTCGGAGGAGGTGTGCCTCAGGTGTTCACTGAGTGCCTGACACAATAGGGCACATGACAGATGCTCAGTAAATTCTTGTTTCTTAAGTGGATTGATATAAATCTCATAAGGGCTGGCATGATGCCTGTATCCTCAGTACTTAGTACAGGCCCTCCTACCTTGGAGGTGCTCAATAGAAAATATTTATTGGATGGGTGCATGAGTGAATATTATTGGGGAATGTTGAGCCTTGTAAACCCAAGAGTGTGCTCTAGGCTTGACTCATTCAATTCCTTCTAGCTCTGAACATTAATATGAAATATGGACATGATTTTAGAATTCTTTTGCTTGTGTTCTTCATCCTTTTCAGGGAGATGAGGAAGAGTTTAGAGTCATCCTTAACCAACACAACAATCTAACCTGCTCCTCCTTCTCCATTCTCTAGCTTATGGAAAGCATCACTTCAACCAAGTTGTTGAAGTCAAAGACCTGGGTTTAATTTTTACTACTTTCCCTTATGGAAGAGTATCATGATCCAAACTACAAGGGATGGCCTAAAACATGCTGTAAATGAGAAAGGGCACTAGGAAGTTCAGAGCATGGTCTGTGGGAAGAGGAAGAAGACTAGGGAAGAAGAGAGTCATTTTATGTGCCATACCTGAGAACCTCCACTGTCACACGTGGCTGGTTTATGGCCTGCACTTACTCCCCGGTTCTCTACATGGCCTTTCCTTATCCTTTTACTCTCCCTGGGGAGGATGGGCAACTTAATAGAATGACGAGCTTGGGAGAAGGGATTGAGTCTGTGTGGCTCTGTTTCTCCCTCTCTTTGGGTCTAACCTGCCAGCGGAGAGCTCCTACTCCACTCTGCTCTTCCATCTCTGTGTAGGGCAGGCTTTGCCTCTATTTGGGTGGTGGTGGTGGTGGTGGGGGAGGGGGGGGTTGTTATCATCCTGTGCTCCTGTGACTGGCGGTTAAACCAGAGTGACCAAACCTGTTGCTGTGGAGTCAATTCCAACTCATGGCGACCCCGTGTATGCAGAATACAACTATGCTCCATCGGGCTTTCAATGGCTGATTTTTTTCTGTTGCCACTGGCTGAATTCAAACTGCCAACCTTTTAGTTAGTAGCCAAGTGCAAACTGTTATTAGAATGGTTTTACTTACCTAAAGATAACTCTCACCAACCCTTGTCAGAAGTTGTGCGATCTTCCACGAAACATTTATTTTTAGTTAAATCAGCCATTTATTTTGTTTTTCTGCACTGCCCCCACACCAGGCAATCTGTGAAGAAGAAATCTCTCTTCAAAGTGAAGAGAACCAGACTTTCATGTGCTCCAGTATCGGTCTTTTTCAGTGTTACATTCAGGGACCACCAGGGGTCAACCCAGGGACCTGTGACTGGTGGTTAAGTCTGCCTAATTCTGGGATTCAATATTAGAAACAGAAAATCAGATGGCTTAATCTGCTGGGACTGTGATTCTCTTACAAGTAACACAGTACTTTGTAAAGCTTGATTGTATAAGGGTCCCTTCAAATTCAACCTGTGGCATCTGAGCATGAGGACAATGATATCACATAAGGACAGCATGTTCTTAAAGCAGGAAGTGCCTTTGAACAGCTGGCTGCTCTGACCCAGCTGTTGCCACATGTGGATGGGCACTCCTGAAGGAGTAGGCAAAATGGTGCTAGGTCCCTTGTGCTCACATTAGGCTGTAAGCAACAGTTGCTACTATTATTATTAATAATTAAAACTAATTACTCATTTAATGTTCATGGCAAATCTCTAAGGTAGGAATTACTGTGACCTGCAATTTACAAAGGAAGGGATATACAATTTGACTAAGGTTATATAGGTAGTAAGTGGCAGAATCAGGATTCAAACCAGACTCCAAACTTCTTTCCACTGCCCCTTTTGTTGAATGAATGACTTAATGAATGAATGACTGGTGAGATCACAATGGTGGACACCAGCTAAATTTTCACCACTAGTTGACCTAATGGTTGGTGTTTGAAAGTTTAGATTCGCCCCCACCCCCACTCCACCCAAGTATTGGTTGGAATGATTCATTACCTAAATTCAAGATAAGTTATTTGATGGGTGTAGGCCACAGTACTTGGTTAAATTCATGATGTCACTTATTAACGAAACATTTTAGTGAACAAAGGAGGCATCATTAATCCATTACCAAAAGTTTGGTCTCTATATATTGATAAGTAGGTGTTTAACAAGGTGAATGTATAGAAAGCAGGAATTCAGATATTCCCAAATGCTCTCTTCAGCCAGTTGTTTCTTTTCTAATTCTAATGCTGATAATGTGTAGCAGCCCTGAAGGAACTTAAGGTCTGTGTGCTCTGTCCTCACTCACTTGGGGTAAGTGAGCCAAATACGTGCATCCAGAGGCCTAGAAGAGAAAGAAGGGGCCTGGGTTAGTTTCCTAGGGCCGGCATAACAAAGCTCCACAACCTGGCTAGCTTAAAACAGTAGAATTTTATTGTCTCCCAGTTCCAGACGCTAGAAGTCCAAAATCAAGGTGTTAGCAGGACTGCGCTCTCTCTGAAGGCTCTGAGGGAGGATCCTTCCTTGCCTCTTCCTAGCTTCCTAGCTTCTGGTGGTGCCTGACAGTCCTTGGTACTCCTTTGCTTACAGATGTATCACTCCAATCTCTGCCGCCACCTTCACTTGGCTGTCTTCCTGGTGTGTGTGTGTGTTTGTGTGTGTATCTTTCCCTCTTCTTTTGGGACCCACTCTACTCCAGTATGACCTCATGTTAACTAACAACATCTTCAAAGGTCCTATTTTCAAACTAGATAACGTTCACAGGTGCTGGGGATTAGGGTTTCATATCTTTTTGGGGAACACAATTGAATCCGTAACAGGGTGGTTCATATTTTGGAAACCAGTGTTCGAATTTTGAAAAGTAATTTACGATTATTATTCTGAATCCCTTTACTCTTCCTCATCTTATTCTGTCTACTTTAAAGCTCTAGGTGTATTTTATTGCTGTAGTACCTGCTAATATAGCAAAAAACCAAACCAAACCCGTTGCCATGGAGTCGATTCCAACTCATAGCAACCCTATAGGATGGAGTAGAACCTGATAACATTGGCAGCTAAAGTATGTGTAACCTTTAAGAACTTAAAGATAGAACTTCGAAACAATTCTGTGTTGCGAGAGATTATTGTCATTTACATTTTCAGTGAGGAAACTGAGGCTCTGAGGAAGTAGGTCTCCAAGCCCGGTTACCCATTGACTCCAAATTCAGTGCTCTTCCAGTGCCTCAGGGTGTTAAGATAACCTGGAGCTCCCCCACCCATTCCAATCCTACTTAGAGACTGTCACCTACTTAGGAGGAGAATTCTTGTGGAGATTTCCTGAAGTCTTGGGCTTTCCAGATTATTCTACAGCCTCTCTGAAGGCGATCAGCTCAGGAGAGTTTGCCCTGAAACACACAGTGATTTCTATTCTAGATACTGACTTTTTGGTATTTCCTGCTGGAACTCTGGTTGGGTGGAGTTCCCTTTGGAAGCTCCAGAGTTTTCCTGTTTGTGCAGTTAATTTTCAAAACCTTAAATAAACTCTGTTGTTATGGGTTCAGGATAATAACAATTCAACAACTATTTAGTAAGCACCTACTATGAGCCTGTTCTAGCAGCTGGGATTCAACAGTGACCTCAGTAGACCCTGCTTTCAAAGAGCTCTCTGTCTGGTCCAGGAGACAGATTAGGAAATAAGCATTTGCCCTATATATGATGAGTGGCATGAAGGACAAAGTTCAGGGGGCTGGGGAAGGGGGATGCAAATAGCAGAGGCAGCGAACCCCACCTTGGGAGTGACAGGGCTTGGGGTGTGGGGTGTGCCAGGAGAGGCTTCCCAGAGCCAGCTAAGCTGCATCCTAACTATATGAAACTAATTTGTTGTAGGATCTGTTCTCAGTCATATGCAAGTGGATTATTCCTGTTAATTTGCAAGAAAACTTTTTTTTTCCACATGTGCTGGTGTTTAAAGCGAAGTACTTCGCAGCTCTCAACAATATAGGTCTTTATAGGCAACTTCATTATTTCATTTGAAGTGTATTTTGGAATGTCAGGCAGGCACATCCCTGTTCAAACACCATATAGGCAACAAAACACATTCCTGTGCCAGATGCAGATGACTCAAGGATTATTCTCTTTTTAGATTCTCAATGCCATTGTTCCTCTCCATTAGTGCAAATGCTGAAGACCAACTTCTTGCCAAAAGAAAAAATTGAGGGTGGGGATAGGGAGCAATATAAAGGTTTCTGTGCATCTGACCATATGGAGTTTCCTGCAATTAGTCTTGGATCTGCTTTTGATCTCTTGTTCAGGCAAATAAAATGCCTATTTACTGTAATTTTAAAATCAATGTTATGGAGGTATAATTTACATACAATAAAATGCACCCTCTTTAAGTATACATGGAGCCCTGCCTGGTGGTGCAGTGGTTAAGAGCTATGCCTGCTAACCAAAGGGTCAGCAGTTCCAATCCACTAGCTGCTCCTTGGAAACCCTGTGGGGCAGTTCCACTCTGTCCTGTAGGGTCACTATGAGTCGGAATCGACTTGATGGCAATGAGTTTGGTTTTTGGTTTTAAGTACACAGTTCAATGAGTTTTGAATAAATGTATACACTGGTGCAACCACCTCCACCATCAAGATATGGAACATTTTTAGCTTCTCAAAGTCCC
Organism: Dugong dugon; assembly: GCA_030035585.1. Lineage (NCBI taxonomy): Eukaryota > Metazoa > Chordata > Mammalia > Sirenia > Dugongidae > Dugong > Dugong dugon. The sequence continues at coordinate 79,355,142 of CM057471.1, forward strand.
CTGGTGCCTCTGCGTTTTCCCCACCTCCAGCCCAGGCAACCACTGATCTGCTATCTGTCACCATAGAGTCATGGTGTGCCTGTTCTAGAATAGCTCAAATCTATGCACTTATACCATATGTATTCTTTTGTGTCTGGCTTTCCCACTCTGAATAATGTTTTTGAGATTCATCCTTGTTGTTGCATGGATCTGTAGTTCATTCCTTTTTATTTAAAATGCTGATTTTTGAAACAGCAAACCATTGTTCAGTGTAGCAGTCAGCAAGATGAGCAGACTGAGGAAGTCCCTTTGGTCTAAAAAGTCCATCAACTTGTCCTGGAAATGAAGCCCTGAGAATTGCATCAGGTTAATAAAGACCACATTTAAGAAGCAGCCAGACACATGGATTTCTGCACTCTGGAAGGTGAGAAGTACGGTAGAGATACTGCCTCCGTGAATGATAGAACGAATTACAGAGGATGACAGGGCTATTCGTTCAGTCCTGTTATGAGCTCAGCAAAATGTGACAAAATCCTGGGAAACATAAATATATATTGCTCTATTTATATGTGTGTTTGTCTCAGGAGATCTGGTGGGGAGTGGTGGATCGAACAGTGGGTTTCCTGAAGGGTTAGAGATAACTGGGCAGAGCAGAACCAGTCCCAGGTGGGGCGTTGATATGTAGCAATAAATACAGATCACAATGAGAGCTAGTATTTACTGAGCACTCACTATGTGTCCAGCATTGTGTGCTATGTTCCTTATGTGCATTGTTTCATTTAACCCCCACCATTATACTGTGCAGCAAATGCCCCATTCCTCTGTGCATGTCCCCTTGGGTCCCTCTTGCATGTTCCTGCACACCGTTATGACCATTATTCCGGTGGCCTGTGCTGCCAGCTGCCAGCACCTGTATCTCTGTGTTGGAGGACAGTACTGGGTCTACTGGACCTCCTTGGCTTCCCAGCCCAGAGGGCAGAAGTGTCTGGGCCTTTCCCCAGGACTAACCAGTGCAGGGGGACAAACACTTCCAGCTACCTGTGTGACCTATCCTGTCTCCAGCACTCCCCTCCATGGGACTTTGCTTGAGTCCCAACCTCGCTTGGCTTCCTTCCTTCCCAATCCCATTCCCTACCGCCTGTCCTGGTTTTCCTTGAGGACACTTCCTAATAAACCATGTTCACGGGAGTCCTCATCTCTGGGTCTGCTTTTGGGGAATCCAACCTCAGACAAGATAAAAACCAGTTGCTGCCACATTGACTTTGACTCATGGAGACCCTCATGTGTGTCAGAGTAGAATTGTGCGCCATAGGGTTTCTAATTTTTTAAATTTTATTTATTTTGTTGTTGTTGCTGAGAATACACACAGCAAAACATACACCAATTCAACAGTTACTACATGCCCCATTTAGTGACATTCATTACATTCTTCGAGTTGTGCAACCATTCTCACCCTCCTTTTCTGAGATGTTCTGCCTTCATTAACATAAACGCGCTGCCCCTAAGGTTCCTATCTGTCTTAGTCATCTAGCCGCCATAACAGAAATACCACAAGTGGATGGTTTTAACGAAGAGAAATTTATTTCCTCACAGTCAAAGTAGGCTAAAAGTCCAAATTCAGGGTGCCAGTTCCAGGGGAAGGCTTTCTCTCTCTGTTGGCCTTCTCATCAATGTTTCCCCGGACTAGGGGCTTCTCGGCGCAGGGACCCCAGTCCAAAGGACGCACTCTGCTCCCGGCACTGCTTTTTTGATGGTATGAGGTTTCCCTGTCTCACTGCTCACTTCTGTCTTTTATATCTCAAGAGATTGCCTCAGGACACAATCCAGTCTTGTAGATCAGGTCCTGCCTTACTAACACAACTGCCACCCATCCTCCCTCATTAACATCATAGAGGCAGGTTTACAACATACAGGAAAAATCACACAGTACCAGGAATCATGGCCTAGCTAAATTGATACACACATTTTTGGGGGGACATGATTCAAACCATGACATTCCACCCTTTGGCCCCCAAAAAATCACATCCTTGCAACATGGAAAACATTCACCCCATCATATCATAACTGAAGTCTTAACTCCAAGTCCAAACTCCAAAAATTCCTCTTCATCTGTGAAATCTAGAATACAAGTTATTTGCTTCTAAAGGTACAATGGCAGAACAGGCACAAGCTAGACATTTCCATTACAAATGGGAGAAACTAGAGGAAAAGAAGTGATAACAGGCACCAAGCAAGTCAGCAGAACACATTACATTAGCCCTCAAGGCTTTGAAAATAATCCTATGTTCTCTGAGACACTGACCTCCAGACTCTAGGTATTGGCCACAGTCTCCAGATTTTAAGTGGAGGCCCCTTGGCCCCAGGCTTCAGCTCTGCCTTCCAGGCCCACTGGGACAGCAACTCTGCTCCCTTGGCTTTAGGCGCACCATTCTCTCAGTCCATCTGAGTGGCAACTCCACCCTTAGAAGCACCAGAGGCTATGGCTCCACCCTTTGAAACCCCTGAGGTCATGACCGTACCTTTTGAAACGGAGGCAGCTCAGCTTCTTGTGTCCCTAGTCTCTTCAGCTTGTTTTCTGGTTTCTTGGCTTCTCGGCTCCTTGGGCCTCACGCCCACATTTGCCCTGCTGGGGCAAGTGTTCCAGACGTCTGTAGCTCCACCGGTTAAGTGCCTGGAGGCACCCCACTCCGCCAGAAAGCCTTGTGCACACAGGCACTCAACTCTCTCGCTCTGTGGGTCGGCAAGCCTACCTCCACAGATCAGTGCCTGGAGGCACCCCACTCCGCCAGAAAGCCTCCCTCGCACACAGGCACTCAGCTCTCTCGCTCCATGGGTCTGTTCCAGTGCCATCCCGCACTGGTCCCTGGTTCTGCCGCTATTGGTTCTCTGCCACTGCTGGTCCTCTGTCACTGCCACACCTCTATCCATTTACAGTTTTAATACTGCTTCCACATTTTAGGTGTCTGTTAGAGCAGCACCCCACTCCTGGTACTAAATTCTGTCTTAGTCATCTAGTGCCGCCATAACAGAAATGCCACAAGTGGATGGTTTTAACCAAGAGAAATTTATTTCCTCACAGTCAAAGTAGGCTAAAAGTCCAAATTCAGGGCGTCAGCTCCAAGGGAAGCCTTTTTCTCTCTGTTGGCCTTCTCATCAGTGTTCCCCTGGATTAGGGGCTTCTTGGTGCAGGGACCCCAGTCCAAAGGACGCACTCTGCTCCCAGCAGTGCTTTTCTGATGGTATGAGATCCCCTTGTCTCACTGCTCACTTCTGTCTTTTATATCTCAAGACATTGCCTCAGGACACAATCCAGTCTTGTAGATCAGATCCTGCCTTACTAACACAACTGCCACCCATCCTCCCTCCTTAACATCATAGAAGCAGGTTTACAAAGTACAGGAAAATCACACAGTACCAGGAATCGTGGCCTAGCCAAATTGATACATACATTTTTTGGGGGACATAATTCAAACCATGACACTATCTAATCTTTCGAGTTGCTGTTGTCAGTTTGATCCCATACAGGTAGTGCTTAGAAGAGCACCATGCTCAAGGCAGACATTCTTTACTAGTTAAGAAAACTATTGTTTGATTTTAAGGAGACTTCAGGGGATATTATTGGGTAAAAGTTTAAAGATGATCTCAGGGCAATAGTTTAAGGAGTTCATCCAAACTTTACGGCTCCAGCAAGTCTGCAGTCCATGAGTATTTGAAATTCTGTTCTGCATTTTCCTCCTTTTCATCAGGATCCTTCTCTAGACTCGTTGATCAAAATGTTCAGTAATAGTAGCCAGGCACCATCCAGTTCTCCTGGCAAAGGAGGCAGTTGTTCATGGAGACAATTAACTACACATTCCATATCCTCTTTCTATTCCTGACGCTCCTTCTTCCTCCGTTGCTCCAGGCGAATAGAGCCCAATTGTTGTGGCTTCGATGGTCACTTGTAAGGTTTAAAGACCCCAGGCACTATGCAACAAGCTAGGAGGTAGAACAGAAGCACTAAACATGTTATTAGGCCAATTAACTGGGATATCCCATGAAACCATGACCCTAAACCTCAAAACCAAATCCCATAAGGTATTTAGTTGTACGTAAGCAGTTCAGCAGCTACTGTTTTTCTTTTTTTCGCTGTTGTTGTTGTAAGTATATCTATCACACAACTTTTGCCAAGTCAGCTTTTTACAGGTGTACAGCTTATTGACAGTGGTGATAATAATCAGCTGTGCAACTTTACCTTTAATCAATGCGATATTTCTATCACCGTTAACACCTCTCCCCTTTCCCCTCCATCCTACCACTGGTAACCACTAATAAACTTTGGTCTCTATACATTTGCCTTTTCTTGTCTTTTTATGTAAGTGAGGTCACACAATATTTGTCCTTTTGTGATTGACTTATTTCACTCAGCATAAGTCTTCAAGCTCCATCCATGTTGTAGTGTGTATCAAGACGTTGTTTCTCCTACTGACTGAATAGTATTCCGTTGTATGTATGTACCACATTTTGTTTATCCATTTATCTGTTGATGGGCTTTTAGGTTATTTCCACCTTTTGACTATTGTGAGTAGTGCTGCAGTGAACATTGGTGTACAAGTCTCTGCTTTCAAGTCTTTTGGGTATATACCTAGGAGTGGAATTGCTGGGTCATATGATAGTTCTATTTTTAGTTTTTTTAGGAATTGCCACACTGTTTTCCACAATGGTAGTACCATCTTGCATTCCCACCGGCAATGGATAAGGGTTCCAATTTCCCCACATTCTCACCAACGTTTGTTATTTTCATTTCTTTTTTCTTAGCCATTCTAGTGGGAGTGAAATAGTATCTCATTGTGGTTTTGATTTGCATCTCTCTGATGGCTAATAATGCTGAGCATCTTTTCATGTGTTTGGTGGCTATTTGAATGTCCTCTTTGGTGAAATGTCTATTTAAGTCCTTTGCCCATTTTTATGATTGGGTTATTTGTCTTTTTGTTGTTTCATTGTTGAAGTTTTATATATATTTAGGTTATTAGATTCTTGTTGACTATATGGTCTCTGAAGATATTCTCCTAGTTGGTAGCTTGTCTTTTTACTTTTTTGGTAAAATCTTTTGATGAACAAAATTTTTTAATTTTTATGAGATCCCATTAGTTTATTTTGCATTTTACTGTTTGTTCTTTTGTTATTAGATAATCCACTGTTGAAAGCTAGGCCTAACTGTGTAGCCTCTGTTTGTTCTTCTAAGAATTTTATGGTTTTAGTTTGCATATTTAAGTCCTTAATCCATTTTGAATTTGTTTTTGTGTATTGTGTGAGGCATGGATCTTGTTTCATTTTTCTCCATGTGGAAATCCAATTTTCCCAGCACAATTTATTGAAGAGAGTCTTCTTTCTCTATCAAGTGGACTTAGCACCCTTGTCAAAAAGATCAGTTGACCATAGATGTGTGGGTTTATATCTGGACTCTCAGTTCTATTCTGTTGGTCTATAGGTCCATTGTTATACTAGTACCAGCTCTGTTTTGATTACTATAGCTGTGTAGTATGTTTTAAAATCAGGAAGTGTGAGTCGTCCTACTTTGTTCTTCTTTTTCAACATTGTTTTAGCTATTCGGGGCCTCTTGCCCTTCCATATAAAGTTGAGGATTGGTTTTTCTGTTTCTGTAAAGAAGGCTGTTAGAATTTTTATCAGAATTACATCAAATCTATAGATCACTTTGGGTAGTATTGACATCTTAACAATACTAAGTCTTCTAGTCTATGAACATGGAACATCTTTCCATTTATTTAAGTATTCTTTAATTGTCTTTCAGCAGTTTTATAATTTTCATTGTTTAAGTCCTTCATGTCCCTGGTTAAATTTATTCCTTAGTATTTTATCCTCTTAGATGCTATTGTAAATGGAATTGTTTCCCTAATTTTCCTTTCAGATTTATCATTGCTGGTGTATAGAAACTTAACTGATTTTTGTTTGTTCAATTTGTACCCTGCAACTTTGCTAAATTTCTCTATTAGCTCTAGAATTTTCTTGTGGACTCTTTGGGATTTTCTGTATATAGGATCATATAATCTGTGAATAGATAATTTTACTTCTTTTCCATTCTGGATAACTTTTATTTCTTTTTCTTGTCTTATAGCCCTGGCTAGGACTTCTAATACAGTATTGAATAGAAGTGGTGAGAACCAGCACCCTTGTCTTTTTCCCGATCTGAAAGAGAAAGCTCTCAGTTTTTCTCCATTAAGCATAATGTTGGGTATTGGCTGTTGGCTTTTAATATACGCCCTGAGTCATATTGAGGAATTTCCCTTCTATTCCAATCTTCTTTAGGGTTTTCATCAAGAAACCGTGTTGGATTTTATCAAATGCTTTCTCTACATCCGTAGAGATGATTATGTGGTTCTTTTCCTTTGCTCTATTCATGTGGTATATTATGTTGATTTTCTAATGTTGAACCATCCCTGCATTCCTGGAATAAATCCCTCTTGGTCACATATGACTTTTTTTTTTTTTTTTTTTTGGCCACATTTTTCTCCCACAGAGCGGTTGGTGGGTTTGAACTGCCAATCTTTTGGTTAGCAGCCAAGCACTTAACAACTGCACCACCAGGGATCCTTGTCATTAAATAAAGGAATCACTAATTTTTATTTTTTAAATTTTTTTATTGTACATTATATGAAGGTTTACAGAACAAATAGTTTCTCATTAAACAGCTAGTACACATATTGTTTTATGACATTGATTAACAACCCATGACATGTTAACACTTTCCCTTCTCAACCTTGGGTTCCCTATTACCAGCTTTCCTGTCCCCTCCTGGCTTCTAGTCCTTGTCCCTGGGCTGTTGTGCCCCATTAGTCTTGTTTTGTTTTATGAGCTTATCTAACCTCTGGCTGAAGGGTGAACTTCAGGAGTGACTGCATTACTGAACTAAAAGGGTGTCCAGGGGCCATACTCTCGGGGTTTCTCCAGTCTCTGTCAGGCCAGTAAGTCTGGTCTTTTTTTGTGAGTTAGAATTTTGTTCTACATTTTTCTCCAGCTCTGTCCAGGACCCTCTGTTGTGATCCCTGTCAGAGCAGTCAGTATGACTTTTTCAGTAGGTGGCTGGATTCAGTTTGCTACTATTTTGTTGAAGATTTTTGCATCTTTAGTCATAAGAAATATTGGCCTGTAATTTTCTTTTCTTGTGATGTTTTTATCTGGTTTGAGTATCAAGATTATGATTGCTTCATAGCATAGTCTTTTTTTCCTGTCTTTTAAAGTGGTATATTGAAGTCTCCAACTATTATAGTAGTACTATCTATTTCTCCCTTCAGTTCTATCAGTGTTTGCTTTATACATTTAGGTGCCCTGATGTAGGGTGCGTATGTATTTATGATTGTTAAATCTTGATCAATTGACCCTTTTATCACTGTATAGTGTCCATCTTTATCTTTTCTAACAGATTTTGTCTTAAACTCTACTTTGTCTAATGTTAAGACTGCCACCCCAACTTTCTTTTGGTTACTATTTGCATGGATTTTTTTCCCCCATCCTTTCTCTTTCAACCTATTTGTGTCCTTAGGTTTATGGTGTGTCTCTTGTAAACAGCGTATCGTTGGATCACTTTTGTTTATCCATTCTGCCACTCTGTGCCTTTTGATTGGAGTATTTAGTCCATTTACATTCAATGTAATTACCGATAGGAAGTGACTTACTTCTGCCATTTTATTGTTTTTCATGTGTCTTAAGTCTTCTTTCTCTTTGTCCTTTACTGCTGCTTGGTTTTGTGTTTTGTTGGTTTATCGTAGAGATCCTTTTTGCTTCCCTTCTCCTTTTGTTTTGTGTATGTGTTTTATATATTCTTTTAGTGATTACCATGCATATTACATTTAACAGCTTGTATTTATAACATTCTAGGGTGAGTAGGTACCAACTTAACTTCAGTAACATACAAGAAATCTTATATCTATACCATTCCTCTCCCCCATCTTGTTGTTATCACTGATTATGTCTTTATATTTCATGTGCCCTGTAACATAATTTTATTCTTGCTTTTTATATATTTGTTATATATATATATATATATATATATATAATTGAGTATATATATACTCAATTAGACCCAGGGGCTGGGTGTTCCCTGTTGGTTATGCCCAAGGCTTCCTTCCCTGCTTTGTAGGGGTTGCTTATATCTGAGGTGACATTTAGGGGAAGAATAAGCAGGCTTTCATACATTTAAATAGGAGGAGGAGGGGCTGGCACTTCCCAGAAGGACCTCTGAGAGATCAGTCTTGTTGGTTTCAGAGCCCCAGTGGCCCTGTGCTGGATGCGGGAGCAGTCTCCACTTAGTTGGACCATCTCCTGACTCCTCTGAGGGAACCTTCTATAAGAGCTCGTGTCAGTCCAGCAGCTGACAGTTACTGGCTGGGAGAGGGGTTGTCGTATTTCAAACGGACCTCCAGGGAGGTCTGTCTCATTGCTATCTGAGCCCACCCTCTAGTATGCTTGCTATGGGTGTAGCCTCCACTCCGGATGCCTGCTTCCTAGCACACAGAAGCCTCAGTCAGCAGCCCTCAGTACTGACTTGAAGGGGGAGCAGACAGACCTAAACTGATCCCCTGGAAGGTCTGTCCTCTGATTTCCGAGGCCTGAGCTATGGGGTGCACAGTGAGGCAGATAGAGCCCTGACTATGGGAGTAGACTCTACTTCAGGGGCCTTCTGTGGCAATTTGCAACAGCCTGGCAACCAAGAAGAACCAGGTGGGGGAGGGGGTGTCATGCTCTGGTCAGATGCCCATGGAGGTCTGCCTTGTTGCTGAGTCCCCCTGGTAGATTGTTGGCTGTGAGTGCAACCTCCACTCAAGGCTCCTGCTTCCTAGCACACAGCGGCCTCAGTCAGCAGTCCTTAGCATCAACTGGAAGTGGGGGCAAACTAACCCTTATTGACCCCGAGGGAGGTTTGTCCTGTTGGTTTCAGAGGCCAGAGCTATGGGGTACAGGTAGAGTGCTGACTCTGGGAGCAGACTCCACTACATGGGCCTTCTGTAGCAATTCACAGCAGGCTTGCAGCCAACGGTGTCCAGGTGGAGGAGGTGCTGGCACACTCCAAACAGACCCCTGGGGAGGTCTGCCTTGTTGCTAACAGAACCCCCCCCCCCACACCCCGCATAGTATGTTGGCTGTAGGTGTAGCCACCATTAAAGATGCCAGCTTCCTAGAACACAGTGGCCTCAGTCATCAGGCTTCAGCAGTGACCAGAAGTGGGGGGCAAATAGACCTGAACTGACTCCCCAAGAGGTCTGTCCTGTTGGTTTTAGAGGCCTGAGCTATGGGGTGTGCAGGAGGCAGGTAGAGTGTTGACTATGACAGTGGACTCCATTGCATGGACCTCCTGTAGCAATTTGCAGTAGTCTTGCAGCTGACAGTGTCTTGGTGGGGGAGATGCTGGCACACTCCAAATGGACCCCCGGGGAGGTCTGCCTTGTGGATTTTAGAACAGAAACTTGGAGTCCTGTCTTTTTGTACAGGCAGGGGCTGTAGTGGTTAGGGAAGCAGTCTCCTCTTCTGGGGCCACTTCCCCAGTTCACAGCAGCCAGTGGCTCGAGGGAGGGGCAGGGACGATGGAAGAAAGAATTTTCCTGCTGTATGGGACTTGGTGTTGATTCTTGCTGTCTGCAGTTTTCTGCTGCTTTCTTCTTCTCCCCTATTCAGAGTCCCTGAAAGATGAGCACTGTTTCCTTGTTGAATTTGTTGTTACGTTTGTGGGGGAGGGTCAGAACAATAGTCTTTTTATGCTGCCATCTTCCCAAAATTCTCCTCCATAGGGTTTTTTTCCCCATTTAAAAAAATTGTGGTGAATCTATACGCAACAAATCAGTTGCTGTTTCTACTATCTTCACATGTACAGCTCAGTGACATTAATTATACTCATTATGTTGTTCAACCAGCGTCGTTAACTGTTCCTAAATTTCCATCACCTTGAGAGAAGCTCAGTGTCTTTTAAGCACTGAGCCTTCCTTTGCCCATTTCTCCCGCCCACCACTGATAGCCACTAATAAACTTCAGCCTCTGTACATAGTTTTCAATGGCTGATTTTTTGGAAGTAGATTGCCAGGCCTTTCTTCGGAGGCACCTCTGGGTGGGCTTGAACCTCCATCCTTTTGGTTAGCAGTTCAGTGTGGTAACCATTTGCACCGTTCGGGAACTCCTCAGACAATGTACTGTTACTATAGTCATTTTACAAACGAGGAAACTGAGGCGTGCAGTCTTTTTCCCTCTCTCTCCCTCTTTTTCTTTTTCACCCCTTCCCACACACATATGCGTCTAGCTGACTCCTACTCATCCTTCAGATGAAAACTCAAACTTCACTTTCTTAGGCAGCCATCCCTAACCCCCCACTCTAGGTCAGGTCCCCCACTTTATCCTCTCAGAGCCATTCTTTGTAGCACTTACTTGGTCATAAGTTTACACTTATCTCTGATTATTTCATTAATGGCCATCTCCTTTATTAGACTGCTGGCTCTATGAGGTCAGGGGCCATATCTCTTTTGCTCTTGGCTGTATCTCCAGCACGCTAGCATAGTGTTTAGAGCATATACACCTGTTGCTGTCAACTCATAACAACCCTATAGGACAGAGTAGAACTGCCCCTTAGGGTTTCCAAGCAGTGGCTAGTGGATTTGAATCGCTGACCTTTTGGTTATTAGCTGTAGCTCTTAACCACGGGGCCGCTAGAGCTCCGTGGGACAGTTCTGCTCTGTCACATGGGGTCTCTATGGGTCAAAAATCAATTCGACGGCGCCGAACAACAACAATTGGTCAATAAATATTTACTGAATGAATGGTTTGAAGTTTCTTCCGTTTCCTCACAGGTGCTCACTGGCCTCCCAGACACTCTGTGGGACAGAAATACATAATGCAAACCTCTGAGAGCAACACAAAGTCTCCCTTCCACTCCTGCTCATCTAGCTGTTCAGGGAAGAGCAATAGCCAGGGCAAGGTGACAGTACTTTGTTCCGAACAACAACAAAAAAACTCCAAACCTGTTACCATCAAGTCGATTCTGACTCATAGCAACCCCCATGCGTTACAGAGTAGAACTGCTCCTAGGGTTTTCTTGGCTGTAATCTTTAAAGAAGCAGATCACCAGGCCTCTCTTTTGTGGTGCTACTGGGTGGGTTTGAACTGCCTACCTTTTGTACCATCCAGGGGCCTTACTTTGTTCCAGGGGACTGAATTTTAAAGTCAACTGTAGAGTTGAATCTAGAGGTAGGCCTAGAAGGCTGTCTAGAATTTGAATGGATTATAAGGAAGAATTTGAATAAATGTATTTTAATGAAATACAATATTATTTAAACACACACACATACATTCTGAATTAAATACCCATTCTTGGATTCCTGTACTTCTCAACAAAAGTACACTTAGTCCCAAGTTCTTGTTAGAAGCTGGTAAGTATCTATTTCCTTCCATTCCAGCAAAGTATGTTTCCCATATATATAAAATTTACAAACTGCTTTGGAAGTATTTGTGGAGAAAGGTGCCATATAAATGTGTGAGATTATTGAAATAAATGCTGATTGAGAGATTTCCTAGGTGGGTACTTAAAATATACTTAGTGCACACGTACTCTCACATTCCACACCCAGGATACTTTTCTTCTGGGAAGGCTCTGATCAGCAGGAATACATTTTTCCACCTGATAATTGACTGTAAATCAAGAAGTGTGGTTTAATAGTCACCAGCTTTCTGCTTTTGTTTGCTGCTGTTTCAGGCAATCCTTCACCTGCTGGGACACAGAACCTGAAGGATCTTGGCACGTTCTTGCCACTGCACATGGAGAGCTGGTGCTTAGCAGCGAGGTAAATATTGGCATGCTGGACGTGAGGAGTGAACATAAATAAGTCAGGACACCCTTAGGAACCTTCATCTCTGGATCCGCCATTTTTCTTACCAACAGGCTAGCACAAAATAATGAACTTCCCAAGTTTTTGCCAAATCGAAACAAAAAAATTTTAACAACATAAAAAAATTTGAGAGGTCAGTGCCCACCCATGGTAGATACTCAGTAAATGCTGAGTGAATAATTTTAACCTTGATTACTGCCTGAAGTTACTGAACTGGTCGCCCTGACTTTCTCCTTCATAATCCTATCAATGCTTGCATGGAGTTGTTTAAGCAAGCCAGGCTGTTCCACACCTCAGTGCCTTTGCACATGCTGATCTTTATACCTGGACTGGAATGCTTTCCATTAATCCAGATGGACTGGGGACATGTTCTGATCTTTCAACACGCAGTACAAAGCTCACAGTTCAGTTCCTTTATGAAACTTTTCTGGACTTTCTCACCCATTCCCAGAATTAGTCACACTTTCTGGTCTTTCAACACTCAGCGCAAGGATCACCTTTCACCTCGTTTATAATGCTTTCCTTGACTAACTTTCCCACTCCCAGAATTAGCTACTTTATCCTACAGATTTGGTTGCACTTATCTATGTAACATAAACGTGACTTGGGCCTTCTTGGCAAGTCCCTCCTCACACCCTGGACCCACTTTGAGGCCACATCAGCACTTCATTGCAACTTAGTGCCCCTTTGTGACCTCTCAAGCTACTTCCAAAAACATTATGAACAATGTAGATTTTACTGAAATGTTCATGAGGGAAAAAAGTGAAGGGTTTACATTGAACACCGGATGGCCAAACTTCGTAAAAATCCTCATTGAAAATCTTCATTCATTCCAAAAAGCTCTCCTCTCATTGACAGCTGTCTTATCTCTCTTATCTCCTCTAGATCTCCCGTGTCCTCTCTTCTCCGGCCTCACTGGCTCCAGCCTTCTTTCATCCCTGGATTCCTCCCCACCACCCCAATCCCATTTAGCAATTTAGCCGTCTCAGCGCTTTCTCCATTGTCTTGGTCATCTAGTGCTGCTCTAACAGAAATACCACAAGTGGATGGTTTTAGCAAAGAGAAGTTTATTCTCTCACAGTCCAGTAGGCTACGAGTCCAAATTCAGGGAGTCAGCTCCAGGAGAAGGCTTTCTGTCTCTGTTGACTCTGGAGGAAGGTCCTAGTGATGCTTCAGTCTTCCTTTGGTCTGGGAGCATCTCTGTGGAGGAACCTCAGGTCCAAAGGATGCGCTCTGCTCCCGGCACTACTTTCTTGGTGGTATGAGGTTCCCATGTGTCTCTGTTCACTTCTCTCTTTTATACCTCAAAGAGATTGGATTAAGATACTACCTAATCTTGTAAACCTCATCAGCATAACCTCATCACAGTGATAGAATTTACTATACATAAGGAGATCACATATAACCTCATCATAGTGATAGAGTTTACAACACATAAGGAAATCACATCAGATTACACAATCATACAATACTGGGAATCATGACCTAGTTAAGTTGACAGATATTTTTAGGGGACACAATTCAATCCATGACATCCATCAACTTGCGTCCTTCTGCTTTAGGTCTTATTCATCAAAGTAGTCTCTTTGAGATCAAGTCCTCTTATAAGGCAGGGGTATTACAAATAGCCAACACCTTTCTTCTTCTGTTAGAGACTAGAGTAATTTGAGGGCAGGAATCAAGTCTTAGAAATCCCCTATGCAGAATATTTATCATACTTCTGACATGAAGGAATAAATAAATGAAAGAACGTAGCTACAGAATAAAACTCCTAAAGTCCCAATCTAATCATGATTTTCTCCTGTTTAAAGATCTGCCATGCCTTCTCAACTAACGCCTTGGCCAACTGTCGATTTCTCCCTGACTTAGCATTCTAAAATAAATGTACAGCTAGGAGGTTCCCTCTTCTCCAGCCCATTGTGCACATTCTTGCCTTCAGGCGTTCATTTGATTTGCCTCTCAAGGCTTGGAATAATCTAAATCCTTCATGAAGGCAGGTTACCATCACCCCAGTGAGGGCCAAAGGAGAGGTAGCTGGTCTGGCCTTGTGGGCCCATTCAAGTCCTTCCACTCTTCACCGCTCACTATCATTCTTCATTTCTTCAGACTGCTTCACTGGAGTCTCCAGCCCAGGCATAATTCTCCCTCTCTTGAGTCCTTAGGATATAAACCTTGGACATTGGCACTGGATCATCCCAGCTTTGCATCGCTGTGGAGAACAGAAGCCCTGGTGACACAAGGGTTAAGTGCTTGGCTGCTAACCTGAAAGGTTGGTAGTTTGAACCCACCCAGCAGCTCTGCAGGACAAAGACCTGCCAATCTGCTTCCATAAACATTACAGCCAACAAAAACCCCCATGGAGCCGTTCTACATGTGAGTCGAAAATCGACTTGGTCACACCTAAAAAACTACAACAACATTGTTGTGGAGTATGTTGTGGGGTGTGAGGCTCTCAGGTCATCCCTCTTCCCAGACTATAGTCATTCTTAAGGCTATTCACCAATTTTTTTTTGGGGGGGTGGGTCTTTCCCCATTTCTAAACTGATGGTTTAGAACACTTAATTGTGCTCATGAGGAACCTGTACATAGATCAAGAGGCAGTCGTTTGAATAGAACAAGGGGATATGCGTGGCTTAAAGTCAGGAAAGGTGTGCGTCAGGGTTGTACCCTTTCACCATACTCATTCAATCGGTATGCTGAGCAAATCATCCAAGAAGCTGGACTATATGAAGAAGAACGGGGTATCAGGATTGGAGGAAGATTCGTTAACAACCTGTGTTATGCAGATGACACAACCTTGCTTGCTGAAAGTGAAGAGAAGTTGAAGCACTTACTAATGAAGATGAAAGACCCCAGCCTTCAGTATGGATTACACCTCCACATAAAGAAAACAAAAGTCCTCACAACTGGACCAATAAGCAACATCATGATAAACAGAGAAAAGATTGAAGTTGTCAAGGATTTCATTTCACTTGGATCCACGACCAAGGCCCATGAAAGCAGCAGTCAAGAAATCAAAAGATGCATTGCATTAGGCAAATCTGCTGCAAAGGACCTCTTTAGAGTGTTGAAAAGCAAGGAGGTCACCTTGAAGACTAAGGAGCACCTGACCCAAGCCGTGGTGTTTTCAATCACCTCATATGTATTTGAAAGCTGGATGATGAATAAAGAAAACTGAAGAAGAATTGATGCCTTTGAATTGTGATGTTGGCAAAGAAAATTGAATATACCATGGACTGCCAAAAGAACGAACAGGTCTGTCTTGGAAGAAGTACAACCAGAATGCTCCTTAGAAACAAGGACAGGGAGACTACGTCTCACATACTTTGGACATGTTATCAGGAGGGATCAGTCCCTGGAGAAGGACATCATGTTTAGTAAAGTAGAGTGTCAACGAAAAAGAGGAAGACCCTCAAAGAGATGGGTTGACACAGTGGCTGCAACAATGGACTCAAGCATAACAAAGATTGTGAGGATGGTGCAGGACCAGGCAGTGTTTCATTCTGCGGTACATAAGGTCACAACGAGTGGGAACTGACTTGACAGCACCTAACAAGAAACAACAAACTGATGGTAGGTTTGTACTTCTCAACCCCTTGAAGTTATGGGTGGCCGTTCAATTGGCTTTGGCAGTTGAAATGTCAGCAGAACTGACATGAGCCCTTGGGGAAGAAACTTTTGGAGAAAGATGCGTTAAGAGCCAGTGAGTGACTGATCACACTCTTTTCCTCCTTGATGTGGTGACTGGCAGTATTTGAGATATCTGGTTGCTTGTCCATCAGCCTAGGTCCTTGGGTGAGGACCAAGCTGATTCACAATGGGTGTGTAGTGTGAGCAAGAAATAAACCTTTGTTGTGTTAAGCCACTAAGAATCAGAGATTGTTTGTTACTGTAGCAAAGCCTGTCCTTTCCTGACAGACTATAAGTTCCTTGAGGGCAGCAATCATGCTTAACTTATCTTTCTATCCCCCAGCTGCCATTATACCTATAGCACAATGCCTAATGGGTGTTCAGTTACTATTGCGGATTGATTATGTAAACTGAGATAGTATAAAATATGATGCTGGAGGGTGGGACTTGATATCAGGACTTGAGATTGAGACTTCAGCCGCTGAAAAAAGAAAATAACTGCACAAGATGATTCCAATAGTATTATAATAAGATCCTTGCATACAAGGAAGCATAGTAGTGTAATGGAAGGAAACTGGGTTTCAAGCTGGATAGACCTGGGTTCAAGTCCCAGCCCTACCATATACTTGGCTGCATGAACTTGGGCAAGTTATTTGAGCTCTTTGAGTCTTGATTTCCTCATCTACAATGGGGATAATATAATATCACCACCTATCTCACAGGATTATTGTGGAGATCAAAGGAGGGAATGTATGCAAAGCACCTGGCACATAATGACTGGCCAACAGTCATCACTCTATTAGGCCTCTCCTCCCACCATGTGTGTGTGGGCTGGTGTGACTGCTGGCTTAATTCTCTGGGAGCTGCTTTCCTTCATTTATGCCCTCTGAGATCTTGGTTACTTGTCTAGTCCTGGTAGTCCTGGATTTGTTTAGCTTGGTCCACCTCAGATCCTTAGGGTTTTTGCCATTCTTGCCCCATGCGGCTTGGGCCTTCTGAGAAATTCCATGTCCCACTGGCTGGAGTTGGCTGTATCCCTGGGCAAACGATTCCAAGGAGGGCAAAGTGTTTTTGAGACAGGCTGTCTGCTGCCAGCATTTTAAACAGGGCCCCCACCAAGGTGGGTATAGTCAGGGAACTGAAGTGGAGGTGAGCTCTATAGAGCAGAAAGAATTCAAGATGTCATGGTAACCAGCTCCCAGAAGCCCCAGCTTGGCCCGTGCCCTGGCTCTAAGGACAGGTGATTGCTCAACTGAACCCTGGGATCATATCAGTAATGGAAGCAGGCATATCGGTGATATTATCTTCAATGACTGACTCCTTTGGGCCCAAGCTGGGGCTTGGCACGGTGGCTTGAGGGCTTGTGTTTTGTTGAACTCCCGGCCCTGTGAGCCCTGTGTTTACGGGTTGGTACATTGTCCCTTACCAAGTCCTTGAGGCTGGCTCCCTCCCACCTCCCTTGTGTAGCAGCAGCCCTGATGTGGCATGTCCAGCCACCCCAAAGGTGCTTGTGTAACTTGTTTTTGAAAGTCTTGGCAAGAGCTCCGGTCTCCAAGAGAGAACGGATATTTACATTCTAGAAGAACAGTCCTGAGAAGATCCTGTGTCAGGGCAGTTCTGGACCAATTCCTGTTCCCCGGCACTTCAGGCAGCTTCTTTCTCTCTGGCATGGCTCTCACGGCCATGCAGATGGTTTCAGACCTAGAAGAAACACGCTTGAGCATGAAAGGAGGTAAGGAGTGAGAAAGGACTGCAGGACCCCAGCGCTGCCACTGCCCTGTGTTAACTACCCACCTGGAAAGGTGCAGGAGCTTCTCAAGGATACAGTTTTGTTGCCCTGGAGCCTAGCACAGTGCCTGGCAGAGAGCACTGTGGCAGGAGCAGGTGCTCAATTGACATTCACTAAGTACATAAATTATGAAAATGTGTGAGCAAAAAAACATGGGAGAAGACACTCTGGTAGAACCTCTTAATTGACACCCCAGGTAACAGCTTTCTCTAAATGGTATTTACTGTATTTTTACGTAAATAACAACTACCTTCTATGTTTGTTTGCCAATCGTGCCCTCTGCCTGCGAGGTATTTTTATAAGTGTGCTACGCTGATTTTTTTTTTTATATCAATATGTAAAAAGAAATTGGCATAGCAGCGCTTATGAAAATACCTTTGGGGGGAAGAGGAAGGGAGGGTGTGGTTGGCAAACAAATGTAGAAAGTGCACGTTGTTTGCATAAAAATAGGTCTATTAAGAATAACAATGGTTAAAATCAAAACCAAACCCATTGCTGTCAAGTCTATTCTGTCTCATAGCAACACCATGTGTTACACAGTAGAGCTTCTCCATAGGGTTTTCTAGGCTGTAGTCTTTATGGAAGCAGATTGCCAGGGCTTTCTTCTGTGGTGCCACTGGGTAGGTTTCAACTGCCAACCTGTAGGTTAGCAGCTGAGTGCAAACCATTTGCATTACCCAGAGACCACTTACTATTTATTAAATATATAGTCTATGCCAAGCAAAGGCATATATTCTCTCCTTAAATTCCAAAATAGTTACTAGTTCTGCAAAGCAAGTATTCCTCTCCCCAGTTTAGAGCTAACGGCACAGAGACTCACGGGCACAGAGGCGAGTATCTTGCCAAGGTCACATGGGCCGTAAGCCAGGACTTAAAGCCCCTGATGCTGAAGACACCTGCTTTTCTTCTTCTCTTCCATTTCTCCATGCTGTGCCTCATTACATTGGTCTCCATATCCTGAAACAACAGCAGAAAAGAGTAACCTTTAAAGGAGGCTTGAGGCAGGGATGGAGCCCTGGTAGGATAGTGGTTAAGAGCTTGGCTACTAACTTAAAGGTTGGTGGTTCAAATCCACCAGCTGCTCCTTGGATAACCCTATAGGGCAGTTTTACTCTGTCCTATGATGTCGAATCCCAGCGGGGTTGAAGGCACAGATTCCTCTCCCTGGCTGAGGGCAGTTGTACTTTTTTTTTATTTTTTATCATTTCTTCCTCTTGTGAATAGGCTTGAATTCAATGTGGAAAGAACACCTGAGAAGTGGCCCCGTTCCAGATGTCTGCTTTGTCACACTTATAAACACCCACTCATGTTCAGGGCCTTCTGGTACCTCAGACTCATAATCTCTTGGGGGAATACCCACCCCTTACATGTTGCTGCACCGCTGCCATACTGTTGGCATCGAGTTGATTCCGACTCATGGAGATCCCATGTGTGTCAGAGTAGACCTGCGCTCCACAGGGTTTTCAGTGGCTGATTTTTTGGAAGTAGATTGCCAAGGCTTTTTTTGTTTTTGTTTTTTTTTTTCCTCAGGCGCCTCTGGGTAGACTCGAACCTCCAACCTTTCGGTGAGCAGCCAAGTGCATTAACCGTTTGTACACTCCAGGAACTCCACGCCACTTATAGCTTTCCTCCTTTACTTCCTCTTCTGGCTGCTTCAAGGCCAGGCTTTCACTTCAGTAGAGAAACCTTGCCACAAGTGTTATTCTCTGAGCAGCTCCGGGCACAAAATACGCTCTCGATAAATAGTCATAGAGTTCTAGACAAAAGAAGAAAAAGCTCTGGATTCAGAAGGAAATAGAAAACTTGGGGGCGGGAAGGTAGAGGCAACAACCAACTTAACTCTCCATCCTTTCTTTCCTTTTCGCCTGCATCCCTCCCTCTCTCCCTTGGTGGAAGCAGCGGCTGTGTATTTAGTGTTAACGCTGTCATTTGATTACAGTAACATCTAAAGGGATTGAAAAGCTCCAATCAATGCCAGGGGCAGAAGCACACACTCAGGGAGTTGTTTCCTTGGAAATGTTTCAGCTGCAATTACTCTCCAAAGAGAAATAGCCAAACAACTTCCTTGACCCTCTGGGGAGAAGAAGTAACAATTATTACACTGCAAGGTACAGAGAGTCGTTTGTACGTCCTTTCCTGTGTGTGCGCGTCCACCTGCGGAGTGCGCTGTCCCTGGGAGCGCCTCTGACAGCGGATGTATTCAAACGCCCGGGCTGTGGGTTGGCGGCGCGGTGCCTGCTGCCGCCGCCGCGGTGGCTGACATCATGCTGTTGATCTTGTTTTACAGAGTGCAGCCCAGCCTGTTGTGCAGAGTACAGAATGTTCTCTTCTGTGAACTGAGCTTGAACTTTTCCAACCCACTTAGTTAGAGGAACCACACAGACACGGAGGGAAAAGACAGAGGAGATAACCCCCAAACCATTGAAATCATTTGTGTTCTCTCTGATTTTGGCCTAGTTCATTTGCTTTTCACGGCTCGAAATTAAAAATCTCCAGCATTACAGTTCTCGGAAGAACAAAGTGCCTGTGATGCCCTTTCTCGGCATCAACTTTGGAAATTAACAAGTCTGTCACCGCCTCTCTTCAATTTCTTTTCCTCTTGGGCATTCAAGGAACAATAACAACTTCAAAAGCCACATTCCTGTAAGGGAAAGAAAAGACATCCAGTGCCTTTGACCTCTCTCTTAGTAGTTTGAGTTATCACGATATTAGAAATAGTCTTCCCCAATATGCTGGTATGGCGAGATAATTTATCGGGAGGGCTTTGGATTATTAGCGTCCAAATATATATAAATGACCAAGAGAAGCTTCCCAATGCTTGGTAGCCAACGCCTGACTGCTATCGAGTCGATTCCGACTCCTAGCGACCCCATAGGACAGAGGAGAACTGCCCAATAGGGTTTCCAAGGAGCGGCTGGTGGATTTGAACTGCCGGCCTTTTGATTAGCAGCGGAATGCTCAACAGCTGTGCCAGGAGGGCGCCACAATGCTTGGTAAAGGAGCTTGAAATTCTCTTCAAAAAATATCTTCGCCTAGTCTCAGGGCCAAATCTCCAGTTTGGGAGCATATTGACAAATGGTTTAGGGGCTGTTGGGAGGATCTGAGGGCGCAATAAGATAGGCAGCCTGGTGTAGTGCAGTGGTTTTCAAACTTATTGTTCTTTTTTAAATTAGCAGTGGATTCCCTTTTTTATACTGAATTTTACCAGAAAGCTCATTGGTGATGCAGGAAGAGCACTGGGATTGATGTGTGAACTACGGGCTTGAGTTTCCTTCTACTGTTGGGTGCACATACGGTATTGGGCAAGCCGTGCTTTCTGAAACTTGATCAACAAAAGGGGCATAACCAATTGTCAACGAGTTGATTCTGACTCATGGTGACCCAGTGGGTGTCAGAGTAGAACTGTGCTCCACAGGTTTTCCAGTGGCTGATATTTTGGAAGTAGATTGCCAGGCTTTTCTTCCAAGGTACTTCTGGGTGGACTCAAACTGCCAACCTTTCAGTTAGCGAGCACATTAACCATTTGCACCACCCAGGGACTCCGAAAGCAGCTTAGAGCTTGCCTTATATACTTGGAGAGTTATGGGGATCAATGAGATGATGTGAAAATTGTTTATAACTGTCAAGGGCTATACTGATGTACTATTCAATGAAAGTGATACTTCTCTTGAATTCATAGACTCACCACCTACCTCACGGTTAGTTGGGTGGCTGCTAGCTTGTGGACCTTGCTCACTGCTGGCAACTGGGAGATCCCTAAAAGAGTAGCTTTACCTCTGAGATGGTTTCAGTTCCCAAGAGTCCCTGTGACATTTTGTGCATTTTTTTTAAGTCAACATAAATCAGAATATTGGTTGTTTAATTACTTAATTCATTCTATAAACTTCCATTGGATACTTGCTATCTTTCAATTACTGCTGGGGTTTAGATATGAGTAAAATATGTTCACTGCCTTCAAAGGATTTATTGTCCAGTGAGAGATGCAGAAAAAAAACATGTACACACACATATAATATTTCTAATACAATGGATGTTGATACATGCTCAATGGAATACAAGTAATAAACTGAGAAGGTAGAGTACTAGGTGGAAGTTGAAGCGTGCCCTTGGCAGTAAAAGAGAGGAATCATGAAACTAGATGGTCTTTATGGTTAATGGAATCGTGTTGTGTGTTTGGGCAATGGTGAGTAGATTTTTGTGGCTGAGCAGTTGATGCTAGAGTACATAGAAAGAAGCCAAAATTAGATTGATCCTAGATCAGGGATGCCTACTTCCCCCTCTGTGCTCATGGTAGATACTGATAACCTCTCTTGCTGAGTTTGGATGAAGCCTCAGAATCCTTCTTGACACAGCTGTACAAGAAGCCACCACTGATCAGTTGGGATTGGCACTGGAGATAAAACCGTTTGTCATTCCTGGCTTGGGCTTTGAATCCCACGCTTACATATTTGTGTTTCATTTGGTTGTTGTTGGGGAGTTATTGCATGTTTTTAAGAATCAGAATGGTATGAGTGGTGGCATGATTCAGTCTGTGGTTTTGTAAGGTCATGTGAAAAATCCATGGGAAAGGGGAAATGAGAAAGGAGAGAATGGAAACAGAGAGACCAATAAGGAGACAATGCGAATTGTCTAAGGTGGTATGAGTGGGAGGAAAGGTAGGGTGGATAGATGAGGTGGGGGGGGGGGGGTTGTTGTTTTTGTTGAAGGTGCCGTCCAGTCAGTTCCTACTCATACCGACCCTACTATGTACAACAGAATGAAACACTGCCCAGTCCTGCAGCATCCTCACAATCGTTGTTACGCTTGAGACCATTGCTGCAGCCACTGTGTCAGTCCACCTTGTTGAGGGTCTCTTTTTCACTGACCCTTTACTCTACCAAGCATGATGTCCTTCTCCAGGGACTAATCCCTCCTGATAACGTGTCCAAAGTATGTGAGATGAAGTTTCGCCATCCTTGCTTCTAAGGAGTGCTCTGGCTGCACTTCTTCCAAGACAGATTTGTTTGTTCTGGCAAGTCCACAGTATATTCAATATTCTTTGCCAGTACTATAATTCAAAGGTGTCAATTCTTCGTCAGATTTCCTTATTCGTTGTCCAGCTTTCACATGCATATGAGGCGATCAAAACCACCATGGCTTGGGTCAGGCTCACTTTAGTCCTTAAAGTGACAACTTTGCTTTTTAACACTTTAAAGAGATCTTTTCCAAAAGATTTGCCCAGTGCAATGTGTCATTTGGTTTCTTGACTGCTGCTTCCATAGGTGTTGATTGTGGATCCAAATAAAGTGAAATCCTTGACAACTTTAGTCTTTTCTGCATTTATCCTGACGTTGCTTATCGGTCCAGTTGTGAGGATTTTTGTTTTCTTTATGTAGAGGTGTAATCCATACTGAAGGCTGTGGTATTCCATCTTCATTAGTAAGTGCTTCAAGTCTTCTTCACTTTCAGAAAACAAGATTGTGTCACCTGCATATTACAGGTTGTTAATAAGTCTTCCTCCAATCCTGATGCCCCGTTCTTCTTCACATAGTCCAGCTTCTCGGATTATTTGCTCAGCGTACAGATTGAATAAGTATGGTGAAAGGCTATAACCCAGACGCACACCTTTTCTGAATTTAAACCACTCAGCAGCCCCTTGTTCTGCTCGAATGGCTGCCTCTTGGTCTATGTACAGGTTCTGTATGAGCACAATTAAATGTTCTGGAATTCCCATTCTTCACAATGTTATCCGTAATTCGTTACGATCCACACAGTTGAATGCCTTTGCATAGTCAATAAAACACAGGCAAACATCTTTCTGGTATTCTCTGCTTTCAGCCAGGATCCATCTGACATCAGCAATGACATCCCTTGCTCCACACCCTCTTCTGAGTCTGGCTTGAATTTCTGGCAGTTCCCTGTTGATGTACTGCTGCAATCACTTGTGAATGATCTTTAGCAAAACTTTACTTGTGTGTGATAGTAATGACATTGTTTGATAATTTCCACATTCTATTGGATCAGTTTTCTTTGGAATGGGTACAAATATGGATCTCTTCCAATCGGTTGGCCAGGTAGCTGTCTTCCAAATTTCTTGGCAGAGACGAGTGAGAACTTTCAGCACTGCATTCATTTGTTGAAACATCTCAATTGGTATTCCGTCAATTCCTGGAGCCTTGTTTTTTTGCCAATGCTTTCAGTGCAGCTTGGATATCTTCCTTCAGTACCATCAGTTCTTGATCATATGCTATTTCCTGAAATGATTAAATGTTGACCAATTCCTTTTGGTACAGTGACTCTGTATATTCCTTCCATCTTATTTTGATGCTTCCTGCATCATTCAGTATTTTCCCTGTAGAATCCTTCAATATTGCAACTTGAGGCTTGAATTTTTTTCTTCAGTTCTTTCAGTTTGAGAAAAGCCAAATGTGTTCTTCCCTTTTGGTTTTCTATCTCCAGGTCTTTGCATATTTCATTATAATACTTTGTCTTCTTGAGCTGCCCTTTGAAGTCTTCTGTTCAGCTCTTTTACTTCATTTCTTCCTTTCACTTAAGCTACTCAACGTTCAAGAGCAAGTTTCAGAGTCTCTTCTGACATCTACTTTGGTCTTTTCTTTCTTTCCCGTCTTTCTGATGACCTCTTACTTTCTTCACGTATGATATCCTTGATGTCATTCCACAATTCATCTGGTCTTCAGTCATTAGTGTTCAATGCATCAAATCTATTCTTTAGATACTCTCTAAATTCAGGAGGGATGTACTCAAGGTCGTCCTTTGGCTCTCATAGACTTGTTCTAATTTTCTTCAACTTCAACTTGAACTTCCATATGAACAAGTCATGGTCTATTCCACAATCCGCCCCTAGTGATGAGAGATGGAGAAACAAAGCTTGATGACATCTGAGTTTGCTTACCTGAGTGACTGAGGACAGAGAGGCCAAGAGAAGGAACACAGGAAGAGAGACTTTTACCTTTCTTTTTATAAAGGGAAGCTGATGAGTTTAGTTTCGGACATGTTGAATTTGAGGGATCTATGGGACATCCAGGAGTTCCTGGGTGGTGCAAATGGTTAAGCACTCAACTACCAGCTGAAAGGTTAATGGTTCAAACCCACCCAGGTGCATCAGAAGAAAGGCCTATCAATTTACTTCTCAAAGATCATTGCCTTGAAAACCCAATGGAGCACAGTTCTACTCTGACACACATTGGGTCATCATGAGTTGGAATTGACTTGAAGGCAATGTTTGTTTTTTTTTATATTGTGCTTTAGATGAAGGTTTACAGAGTAAATTAATTTCTCGTTAAACAATTAATACACATATTGTTTTGTGACATTGGTTGCCAATCTCATGATGTGTCAACACTCTCCCTTTCTTGACCTTGGGTTTCACATTACTAGCTTTCCTGTCCCCTCCTACCTTCTTGTCCTTGCCCCTGGGTTGGTGTGTCCATTTAGTCTCATTTTGTATTATGGGCCTGTCTAATCTTTGGCTGAAGGGTGAACCTCAGGAGTGACTTCAGTACTGAGTTAAAAGGGTGTCTGGGGGCCCTACTCTCAGGGTTAGGTTTTTGGTTTTTGGATGGAACATCCATAAAGAGATTTCCAGCCACCAACTGGAAATGTATATCAGGTGCTAAGAGCTAAAGACTGTAGTTCAGGATTCAGCCACATTGAGGAATCAAAGCCTTGGGAATAGATGTCATCACCTAGGAAAAGAGAGATGTAGAGCATTTATAGTCCTGCAGAAAAAGAGGGCCAGGTTAGACACTTGAAAGGTAGCTATATTTAATGAATACTAGTAGAAGAGAATCAGAAAATTACAGAAATTCCCAACAATAAGGGGAACGCCGTTAGTTTGATCTAGTCCTTTACTCTTTCATCTGATTCCCCTTTAATATAGAACATGACTGTCTTAGTCATCTAGTGCTGCTATAACAGAAATACCACAAGTGGATAGCTTCAACAAAGAGAAATTTATTCTCTCACAATCTAGTAAGTTACAAGTCCAAAGTCGGGGCATCAGCTCCAGGGGAAGGCTTTCTCTGTCGGCTGTGGAAGAAGGTCCTTGTCATTAATCTTCCCTTGGTCTGGGAGCATCTCAGCACAGGAACCTCAGATCCAAAGGAAGCACTCTGCTCCCCGCACTGCTTTTTTGGTGGCATGGGGTCCCCAATTATCTACTTGCTTCCCTTTCCTTTTATCTCTTGTAAGGTAAAAGGTGGTGCAGGCCACACCCTAGGGAAACTCCCTTTATATTGGATCAGGGATGTGACCTGGGTAAGGGCGGTGTTACAATCCCACCCTAATCCTCTTTAACATAAAATTACAATCACAAAATGGAGGCCAACCACACAATTCTGGGAATCATGGCCCAGACAAATTGATACACACATTTTTTGGGGGACATAATTCAAACCATGACAATGACTCAACTGAATATAACCTATTTGGTTTCTGGCTGAGAATTAAAGAAGGTAGGTAGTTTTCCCCTGTATATCCTTTAAGGCAATGTTCTCACATTTTGATGATTGACTGTGAGTATGACCCCCAGTAAGAAATACATTTTATGTTGTAACCCAGTGCACACATGCAAATGTAATCATGTAACTAAAACAAAGAACTTCATGAAACAATATCTACCTGTATGTCCTGCAGTTAATGCTGATATATTTTATTCTATTCTATTTCATTAAAAAAAAAAAGTAGTTGGGCCCCACTAAATTGATACCACAACCACTAATGAGAAGCTTTTCATGCTGGAGATCGGGTCTGATTCCTGGCCAGTGCGCCTCATGAGCAACCACCACTGTCTGTTAGTGGAGGCTTACATGTTGCTACGATTCTAAATAGGTTTCAGTGGAGCCTCCAGTTTAGGATGGACAAGGAAGAAAAGCCGGTGATCTATTTCCAAAAATCAGCCAATTGAAAACCACGTGGATCACAATGGTCCAATCCATAACCCATCGTGGAGATGGTGCAGGACTGGGCAGCGTTTCAATCCATTGTGTATGAGGTTGCCAGGAGTTGGGGGCCAACTGGATGGCAGCTAACAACAACAATAACAAAAAGAGACTATCTGCATTTGGAAAGACATTGCATTAAGAGACTCTCCCACTAGTGGTTGGCATCTAGTGGTTGGCATCTTTCAGAAGAGACCAGAGGTTGTTAGTCACAGCTCAGCCTTGGGCTCAGTAGGGAAGAGTTTAACCTTATCTCCAAAGCCCTCCCTTGGATGTAGGAATTTTCAGCATTGGGAGGAAGTCTAGGTATGATCTACCAGCAGGACTGCTTGTGATGTTCCCAGATGCAAATAATAATAATAGACATTTATTAAGCCAGGTACTTTACATATGTTATTAACTCAATTCATTCTCATAATAAACCTCTAGGGAACTGTAATTATTATTATTTTTTGGGGAAGTGCAATTATTACTTCCATTTTACAGATAAGAAATACTGAGACTGAGGGAGATAACTTGTCCACAATCACACATACAGTAAATAGGGAAGCTGAGATTCAAACCCTGTCAGTTTATTTGCAGAGTCCAGGTGCTTAGCAATACTCAGAAAATGTTCTTCAGTGTTGGACTAGAGTCTGGAAGCCTTGATCCACCTGGTCCTCTGGGTCATTCCCATCAGTCTCTTGCATGTCTTTTATCAAGGCTTGGTCTTTTCTGAGTCCCTGGGTGGTGCAACTTGCTAAGCGCTTGGCCACGAACCAAGAAGCTGGCAGTTCGAATTTACCCAGAGGCACCTTGGGAGAAAGACCTGGCTATCTACTTCTGAAAAACGAGCTATTGAAAACCCTATGGAGTGCAGTTCTACTTTGAAACACATGGGGTTGCCATGTGTAGGAATCAACTCGAATGCAATTTTTTTTTTTTTTGTCTTTTCTCATGGTACTCTTTATAGTTTCTCTCAGTGGGGCCTCCTTGAGTTACAAGTTTCTTGGATATAATCAAATATCTGACATGTTCTTAGGAAGTGGAGGCAGGAAAAGAAACAGGAGAGAGGAGTAATGGGGTGGGAGTGGGGTTGATGAATGGACTTTGTGGTTGGGCTAGAGAAGTCTGTCTGAAGGGGCAGAGTCTGAGTCCTTATCACCTGTACCTGGCAACAGCTTCCTGACTGGCTCCTGCTTCCATCTTCACCCAGGCTTATCTCTCCAAAACAGCACTGTCATCATTACTCTCCTGCTTCATGCTTCCCGTTGACACTGCTGGTGTGTCGTGTCCCAAACTGAACTCTTCCTCTCCCTGCAGTGCCAACTCATGCTTCTGAGGGAAGATCTACAGGACAGAGTTCTAACTCTTCAGATGGTCATTCTAGATGCCACAAATGTCCCCTCCCCTCCCCCTTTCCTACTCTTCCCCTACTATTTCCCTACATGAAGCTCAGCCTGGAAAATTTTCTCCTTGTGCCTGGATGCATGGTGCTTACTCAGGTCTCTGGCTGTACCCGTGTTGTCCCTGCCTGGAACGCGCTCCCCTTCCCCTTCCACCTCTCCATACTGACCCATCTTTCAAGGCCCAGGTCAGGTCTTGCCTCTTCCTTTATGGTTTCTCCTGATCTGTTCCTTCACCTTTGCGTCTTTGCTTTTGCACCATCTGTTTAGTCACATCGTCAACTACTGTAGAATATGTAAATGGTTCCTGTTCTATGCCCTCAACCAGATTTATTAATTCATTCTAAAACTATTTATTGAATTGCCTACTAAGTTTTAGGCACAGGAAACTGGATGGCAATCAAGGGCAGAACAGGGTGTCATACCTCCAGAATCCACAAACAGGGCCAGCAGAGTCAGTGTCATGGAGAGATGTTGTTTTTGACCTTTAGCTTCCACTCATCCTACTAGGGAAACACTCCAGTTTTCCTTTGGGCAAACCCCAAGTCTTAATCCATGTGGTTTGAGCAGGGCTGACCTCACCTCCCTGAATGAGGATTAGGCATGTGACAGAGGTCTGGCTGGTGAGAGAACTGCAGTCCTCTGTCATAGATGTTGGTTCAGAGATGGGCATGTGGCTCCAGCCAGGCCAGTGGGAACTAGCCCCACGTTCTTCCTGGAACCATCTGGGGTTGCTAAGCTGGTAGAATGTGGGCCTGGAGCTTCTGGTTATTGCCACCACTTGGGGAGGGTCTTTCTGAAGATGAAGCCAACAAGGAGCAAATCAGTTGAGGGATGGAAAGCAACCGATTCTGGATAACATCTTCTGAGCGCTTGGATCCAGCCATGGCTAATAAATTCCCTTTTTGTTTAAACTGATTTTTGTTGAGATTCTGTCACTTGCAACTGGAAGAGTTCTATCTATTGTGGTGCATCCTTCATGATCGGATGCTCAATGATGGTGATTACCTGCAAGTGAATAACAGCTTAAAGAGCAGCTGCCCTTCGGCATCCTGTTTGAAACTATTCCCCTGACCCTGACTAGCCAAAAGTGATTCCCATTCCAGCTCAGTGTGGGTTGAGGGTTAGGTTGCATTGAGTCAACTGGTTTAGCATTGCTCTGGTCCTAGATGTGGTTGTTGTTAATGGCTGTTGAGTTGGTCCTCCACTCATGGTGACCCCATGCACAATGGAACAAAATCCTGCCTCATCCTGCACCATCCCCATGATCAGTGGAAGACTGGATTCTTGTGATCCATAGGGTTTTCATTGGCTTTTTTTCAGACATAGATTGCAAGGCCTTTCTTCCTAGTCTGTAGTAGTCTGGAAGCTCCGTTGAAACCCGTTCAACCTCACAGCAACATGCAAGCCTTTGCTGATAGACAGACAGGTGGTGGCTGTGCATGAGCTGTAGTGGCCTGGAATAGAACCTGGGTCTCCTCTGTGGAAGGTGAGAAATCTACCACTAAGCCATCACTGCCTCGTGGTCATAGCTGAGCACTGCATTTTTTCCTACACTGAATCCTTCCCACAGTGCCTTGTTCATACTGGATACCCTCCAGGTGCTCAGCGTATAGTTGGAAGTAGATAAAGTTTCTTGTAAATGTTGAACTGTAGTGAAGAAATCAAAGGCCTGGCATGATCTGGGCCCTTTTCATTTCTTTTGTTTTATTTTTCATCCCCCCACCTTCAACTTTGCACTGAAGCCTTTCTAAACTTCTTTCAGTTCCTTAAACCCTTGCCATACTCTTTCTTCCCTCCAGCTCTTTGCACATTAAATTCCTCCTGCAGGGACTCCTTCCCCTGATGCCTCCCCTTCCTCCACCTGTTAGCTCCTGCTCATCCTTCGTGTCCAAGTTTTGATCTCTTTTTCTTCAGGAAACTTTCCTGGATCAGTCAAGTCTGGTGTCCCTCTTATGTGCTCCAAGAACAGTCTTTACTCTTTGTTCTGTATCTTATACATCATATGGTAATTGCTAATTCAGCTGTCTGCATTCTTTATGCTTGAAGAGGACGGACCCTGGGTCTATTTTGTTCTCCATTATTTATCCCAACACCTGGAACAAAATTCCCAATACTTTTTGGGTGGAAGAATGAATGAATGGAGCCTCCATCTGGCTCTAAACTGGCATTTAGAAGTCAAAAACTGTTTTCATGACCTACCTGGCACTTCTGTGGTGGCTCATGTTGGCCTCTTGATACTAATAGTCTGTTTTACACCTCTGCTTGACAGATGACCAGTTGAGGTTGAGTCGACTCCAACTCATGGCAGCCTCGTGTTTATCAGAGTAGAACTATACTCCATAGGGTTTTCAGTGCTGCTTTTTGGAAGTATATTGCCAGGACTTTCTTCTGAGGTGCTTGTCATGGTTTGAATTGTGTCCCCAAAAATATGTATGTCATTTTGGCTAGGCCATGATTCTCAGTGTTGTATGATTGTCCACCATTTTGTCATCTGATGTGATTTTTCCTATGTGTTGTAAATACTATCTCTATCAAGTTGATGAGATGGGATTAGTGGCAGTTACGTTAATAAGGTAAGACTCAATCTACAAGATTAGATTGTGTCTTAAACCAATCTCTTTTCAAATATAAAAGAGAGAGAGGCAAGCAGAGAGACATGGGGACCTCATACCACCAAGAAAGCAGCACTGCTGTGAGCAGAGTGTGACCTTTGGACCAGTGGTTGCTGAGCAGAGAAGCCCTTAGACCAGGAAAGGTTGATGACAAGGACTTTCCTCTGGAGCTGACAGAGAAAGTCTTCCCCTGGAGCTGGCACCCTGAATTCAGACTTCTAGCCTACTAGACTGTGAGAGAATAAACTTGTGTTTGATAAAGCCATCTGCTGGTGGTATTTCTGTTATAGCGGCCCTAGAAAACAAAGACAGTGCTTCTGGGTGGATTTGAACCTCCAAATTTTTGACTAGTAGCCGAGAGCATGGTTGTAGTTGTTGGGGGCCATTGAGTTGATTCCAACTCATAGCGACATGTGACACAGTAGTACTTCACTATAGGGTTTCCTAGGCTGTAATCTTTATAGGAGCAGATCACCAGGTCTTTTCTCCTGTGAAGCCACTGGTAGGTTCAAGTTTCTGACCTTTCAGTTAGCAGCCAAGTGCTTAACCATTGTGCCACCAGGGCTCCTTGCTGAGAGTATGGTTGTTGTTGTGTGCTGTTGAGTCTATTCCGACTCATAGCGACCCTACAGGACAGAGTAGAACTGCCCCATAGGGTTTCCAAGGCTGTAATCTTTACAGAAGCAGACTGCCACATCTTCCTCTCTCGGAGCGGCTGGTGGGTTCCAACTGACAACTTTCTGCTTAGCAGCCAAGTGTTTAACCACTGTGCCACTAGGGCTCCTCTCTGAGAGCATTAGGGCCCTCATATTGAGCAGGATTTATGGCATTGTGCTTATAAGCCTACAGTGAACTTCTAATCTACAAGCAGTGGCGACAAGCTATCAACAGAGAAAGGAAAACTTATATAGTCCTCATTTTAATAATGCCTGTGGGTTAGCCATGGTGGCTATTAAGCGTGTACTCTGATAAACTCCTGTAACTCAATCAATCCACCAATCAATTAACACATATTTAATAAGCACCAACTAGAAATTAGGGGCCAAATCTTTTTTGTCACTTTACATAACCCTGGAGGAGCGCTGGTCACATAGTGGTTAAAGTGCTTAGCCGGCTGCTAACCAAAACGTTGGCGGTTCGAACCCACCAGCTGCTCTGCGGGAGAAAGATGTGGCAGAGAAAGATGTGGCAGTCTGCTTCTGTACAGATTTACAGCTTTGGAAACCCTATGGGGCAGTTCTACCCTGTCCTATAGGTCGCTATGTGTTAGAATAGACTCAGTGGCAGTGTGTTCGGTTTGTTTCTGGTAAACAACCCTAAGCAAGTAGCTGCTTAATAAACACTTTTTCTGATTAATAATGCTTTGCAGCCTCCAAGTTAGAGATGTGATTGAGCAGATAGAGCACAAATTCTTGGTTCCCAGTATAGCACTCATTTCCACCCCGGTTCAAGGAAAGACCAAATTATTCCTGAGCTAGCGGTAGGAATATTTTCCTTTGCTCCAACGTTCAGCCTCTGATTTTTGGAATATCATCAGTTCCAAAATTCAGAGGCTGGGAAACATTTTAAAATACTTTTAACAGAACATACTAAGCCTTGAGCTGAATCATGGCCTCACCTTAAGTGTTCTTAGTTTGCTCGAGACAACTTCTCGTGCCTGCATTTAGTCTTTGGCTACAGCCACATGTGGACAACACCTTTGGCTCAGCCCCAAGTTGGAGCTTCTCCAGCTGAAGGTGTCCCTCCTGGTTAACTGCCTCTACATGGTGAATTTTTGGACCATTTCTGGCACCCTGTCTGGCCCCTTTCAGTGGAATCTGTCTGTAGTAAAATCATAATAAAATAATTTCAGTGACCTTCTGCTAAGGAGTGCCATAATCAGCTCCCAAGCTGAGGCACTTTCAGAAGTAAGATTAGCTGCTGGTCTGCATATGAGATGGCTGGATAACGGGCCATTTTACAGGGAGTCTCATTTAATTAGAACCTGTTAGGAGTACGACTTCCCATTTCGATTTGACTGTTTGAGGTGCATTGACTGGGGCATGAACCTGGTTTTCCTGCATGGAAGGTGAGAATTCTACCACTGAACCACCTTCCTCTTCCCCTGCTCCCTCCAGTCTAACTTCTTGTTGTTGTGTGCCCTAAAATGGATTCAGAATCAATGTGAGCCTATAGGGCAAAGTAGAACTGCTCCTGCGGAGCCGCTGGTGGGTTCGAACCTTTAGCAGCAGAGAGCTTAGCTGTTGTACCACCAGGGCTCCTGCATTCTGACTAAACCAAACCAAACCTACTGCGAAATCAAACCTATAGTGACCCTATAGGACAGAGCAGAACTACCACACTGTACATCTTTACGGAAGCAGACTGCTACATCAGTCTCCCTCAGAGCAGCTGGTGGGTTTGAACCACCAACCTTTCTGGTAGCAGCCCAGTGCTTAACCACTGCTCCACCAGGACTCCTCCATTCTGGCTTTAAAAAAAAAAAAAAAGCCAAAACCCATTTCCCTTGAGTCGATTCCGACTCATCGTTCCTGTTAATAAAGCTCAGAGTCCTTTCTGAAACAGAACAACACCCCCTCCTCTCTCCTTCACCCCAAATATCCCAGGAGTCATTAACATTAAAAGATCCCATAACAATTTTATTTTTCCTATAGTCAGGAGTTGGGGAATGTTTAACTTTCCTCCCTTCCTGAGTGGGGCAGTCACTGATTTTAGGGCCAGACTCTCAGGCGGTTGTTCTCCCAGGCAAGGAGGTTCTCAGTGTTGGTGGCACATTAGAATCACCTGGGGATTTTAAAAACTCTTGCTGCTTGGAGCCCACCCCAAGAGATTCTGAATTATTTGGTCTGCGGTGCAGCCTGATACCAGGGTTTTAAAAACTTCCCAGGTGTTTATAATGTGCCTAGTTGCGAAAGATTTATGACAAGGTTGAGGGGGGAAAAAAAAAAAAAAACAAGGTTAAAACCAGCCTTTGTTGAAACAGGTTATCTTGCCTAGAAGTGACTTTCTCTATGCCACAGAATATGACTTTGTAATAAAGAACCTCAAAAAACTCTTTTGTGTATTTTTTGATTATAAGTGGGGAGAATAAAAGCTTTCACCTGGCCTGTCCCACGGGATTGTTGTGAAGCCTAAAGGAGATTAAAGATCCCTGATGGCATGATAGTTAAGCACTCAGCAGCTAACTGAAAGGTTGGCGGTTCGAATTCACCCAGCAGCTCTGTGGGAGGAAGACCTGGTGATCTCCTCCCATAAAGATTACAGCTTAGAAAATCCTGTGAGGCAGTTTCTGCTCTGTTATAGGGGGTTGATGTGGTCAAAAAATTGACTCCATGGCACACAACAACAAAGGAGATTATGTGGCAGAGGAGTTGGGGCGAGGAGAGTGCTTTGTAAACCAAGATTTGCAACCTCACACACCTGTGGGGTAAGGCAGGTAAGTGCTTGAGGGAGGGAGGCAGGCAGGCAGGATGGGATACTTGACATTAAGGAGCTTGGAAAGTGGGGTGAAGCAGGATTCTTATCTCAAGGGCTTAACCTTGACCCTGCTCTGCCTCATTGTTGAATGGGAATCTGGACCCAATGTTGCCAGGACATTCTTTTTTTTTTTTTTTGTAGGAGAAGCTGCACATTAGGATTTGTATGCAAAATATCTTAATTTTAAAAACACTAAGTGCCAGAAAGCACGTTTGGGAACTAGATCCATGGACCATCATCTTGCAAACTCTAAAATTATGCGGAGGGAAGTAAGAACCATTTTCAAATCAGGGCCTCTTTTTTAGTCAATCACTCTATTTCCATCACGTACTTTTGTTTTCATTGTTTTATGGACTGACTTTCTCCTCTGAAGGCTGCTTTGCTTGAGGAAGAAAGCTTTTTTGCCCTTGAGGCATAAGGAACAAGTTAATTTATTCTTTTGGAATTTCCTAAGCTTCAAGGAGTTAGCGTGCCAGGTGGGGAAGATGGCCTGGGGGAGAGTTCTGAGCTTGAGGGAAACTTAGCTGCTAATATTATGTATATATGTTTGCTTGTGTGTTTTACATCGACTTTATTTTTTAGAGCAGTTTTATATTTAAAGATCCCTGGTTGCGTAGTGGTTAAGAGCTTGGCTGCTAACCAAAAGGTCAGCAGTTCGAATCCACCAGCTGCTCCTTGGAAACTCTATGGGGCAGTTCTATTCTGTCCTGTGGAGTCGCTATGAGTCAGAATCGACTAGATGGCAACGGGGTTGATTTTTATATTAAAAAAGAAAAAAATTGTGCAGAAAGTACAGAGAATTTTCATATACCCTCCTCTCCCCACTGCAGTTTCTCCTGCTGTTAACATCTTGTCCTGGTGTAGTACATTTAGTACAATTGATGGACTGGGATTGATACATTATTATTAAGTGAAGTTCATAGTTTACATTAGGGCTCACTCTGTATTTATTGTGTGCTTTTAAATCTGGCAAAACCTTTGAACCAAGCTAGCTAGGCCAGGGGCTTATACAGGGAGCTTATATCCAGGGAGTGATAGCCCAAGGAGGCTCCAGGTAGAGAGTGCTTAGGGTGAGAGGTAGGAGGGCAATCTGAGAGGAGACTGGAAATTGTCCTGGGAGAAGGAGGTGCTGAGAATCAGTCCTGAGTAAGACCGCTTTGTCCTCTTGCTCTTAGAAGCTGCTAGATTTTGAGATGAAATTGTTATCAGTTTGGCTTGGAACCAACGGATACGCCTACAATGCTGCTCCTTTATTCTTACGACTTTAGAGCGTGCCAAAAAAGAACAAATATCAGAGGGAAAGGAGAAAACCATTGTTTGAACGCAAATGCCCTTAATAAGAGTCCAGGAGTGATAAGGAAAGCTATTAAAACATGCAGGATGTTAAACCGGTTTATGCTGAGCTGGGCTGCACCACGTTAAGTTTGTTTTCCCACGCTCACTTTGAAAATCTCCTTGGTTCCTTCCCATACTCACTGCTCAAGATAGCTCTCAAATGTGGAGGAGGTGCAGCAGAATTCCTCAAACAAAAACCAAAGAAAACAGGTTAAAAGAGCAATGTCTTAAAACTTAAGACATCATAGCATCTTAATATGTAGAAATAAATAGAAAACAGAAAACTGTGGTAAATTCTCTTGTAAAGCAAATGCAGTATGTGTACTCCCACCTAAGTTTATTTGTTTTATGAATCTGATTTTAGGGTTTTCTCAAAGTAGGACATACCTTTGTCCTATCAAGATCTCTCCCCCAAAGTGAAGCAAGTTTGAACTGAGTGAATATGAATAATTACCACCATCACTAATTTTCCCTTCCTTCACATAGCTGTCTACTTGGTTTTGCTGTTTTGTATAAGGGGTTGAATAGAGTCATCACATGTTAGAGTAGGAAGGGATTGTTGATATCCTTGACTGTGTCCTCAGTTTACAGACAAGGGAACGGAGGTCCAAAGAGGTGGAGGGACATGTCCAGGTCCCATGGTCAATTAGTGTCTATAATGGTATTCTTGATCTTACTCAACACGTATTCCCTACTTCTTTCTTCTCAACAGAACCCCACGTTTGGGATCTAGCCTTCTCCAGTGTGACTCAGGTGAAGCTGATGCTATTTCCAGATTCAGCGTTTGTTGTTGTAAGTTGCTGTCCTGTCAGCTCAGACTCAGCAACCCCAAGTACAATAGAACAAAACCGTCGCTAGGTCCTGCATCATCTTCACCATCGTTGGTGTCCTCAAGTCCATTTGTGGCCACCGTGTATCTGAATGCCTTCCAAACTAGGGTGATCATCTTTCAGTAGGATATTGGACAATATTTGGTTGTGATCCATAGAGTTTTCATTGGCTAATTGGCCTTTCTTCCTGGTCCATCCTAGTCTAGAATTTCTGCTGAAACCTGTCCACCAGGGGTGACCCTGGTGTTTGAAATACTTACAACATAACTTTTTTTTTTCCTTTTGGGAGGGGGGAATGCTATGTTTCTTTTTTATTATTTATTTTTTATTATTGTACTTCAGATGAAGGTTTCCAGAACAAACTGGCTTATCATTAAACAATTAGTACACATATTGTTTTGTGACACTGGTTACTAACCCCAAGACCTTCTTGACCTTGGGTTCCCTATTACCAGCTTTCCTGTCCCCTCCTGCCTTCTAGTCCTTGCCCCTGGGTTGCTGTGCTCCTATAGTCTTGTTTTGTTTTTTGGGCCTGTCTAATCTATGGCTGAAGGGTGAACCTCAGGAATGATTCAGTACTGAGCTAAAAGGATGTCCGGGGGTCATACTCTTGGGGTTTTTCCAGTCTCTGTCAGGCCAGTAAGTCTGGTCTTTTTTGGTGAGTTAGAATTTTGTTCTACATTTTTTTCCAGCTCTGTCCGGAACCCTCTATGGTGATCCCTGTCAGAGCAGTCAGTGGTGGTAGCTGGGCGCCATCTAGTTGTGCTGGACTCATGCTAGTAGAGGCTGGGGCAGTTGTGGTCCATTAGCCATTTGGACTAATCTTTCCCTTGTGTCTTTGGTTTTCTTCATTCTCCCTTGCTCCAGATGTGGTGAGACCAGTGGAGTATCTTAGATGGCTGCTCACAAGCTTTTAAGACCCTGGATGCTACTCACCAAAGTAGAATGTAGAACATTTTCTTTATAAACTGTGTTATGCCAGATTATAGCATCACTTTTAGCAAACCATAATACAACAAACTGATGGGTGGTGGAATTCTAGGGTAAGGAGCACTGGTGGTGCAGTGGTTAAAGCGTTTGGCTGCTAATCGAAAGGTTGGTGGTTTGAACCCACGAGCTGCTCCATGGGAGAAAGATGTGGTAGTCTGCTTCCATAAAGATTTATAGCCTTGGAGATCCTATGGAGCAGTTCTATTATGTCCTATAGGGTTGCTGTGAGTTGGAATCGACTGGACAGCAGTGGATTTGGTTTTGGGTTTGGGAACTCCAGGGTAGATCTTAATTAATCAAAGCATGTCAGTTCTCTTTCTCTTTCCTGGTGGATGGGAACAAAGGTGCATGTAACCTTGGGTACCATTAAACCAAAAAACAGACCCATTGTCATCGAGTTGATTCCAGCTCATAGTGACCCTATAGGACAGAGTAGAACTGCCCCATAGAGTTTCCAAGGCGTGCCTGGTAGACTCTAACTGCCAACCTTTTGGTTAGCAGCAGAACTCAACCACTATGCCACCAGGTGCCATTTTTTCACCATGAATGGTCTAACTGATGGAGGTGTCCGGGTACAGTTAGGCCATAGCTCAACTTCTACTAAGTGAAATGTACTTTCCATTATATCACACAATTCCCAGCAGGCTAGGACTACTCCACTGGGCATCTGGGCAAGGGGAACTTTCCCACTTTTCCAGGCTGCTGGGTAGAGCTGGTGATTAGCCATATAACGGCACTGGGTGTGTGTGTGTGGGGTGGGGGGTAGTTTCTATGGCTCAGTCTTTGGAACATTAACCTGGTCCCCAGTGCTGCAAATGATATCACCTGCATCTGAATATGGCTAAAGAGACAAAAGAGGAAGAAACTACTAGAACCAGCCAAGGTGTTTTAGTTGCAAGTAACAGATGATACCACTCAAACTACCTATACAATAAAAGGGATATATTGAATCTAATAAGCAAAAAGTACTGGGGTATGTGGCTCAATCCTGAGGCTTAAATGCTGTCACTAAGACTCTATCTCTAGTCACTTATTGACTTTCCTATTGTCCACATTGGCTTTATTCTGAGGTTCCACATGGGGGCAAATGGTAGCCAACAACTCTGGACCCACCTTCTCCCGTGCTCAAACCCAGTGGAAAAGAGGTGGGCCTCTCTCCCGTCTCAGGTGTGGTAAGCATCTCCTTGCCCCTCATTGGCTCTGGTTGGACCACATGGCCATTCCTGAGCCAGTCACTGTGGCAGTGCTCTGGTTGGCCAGGTCTGAGTTGCTTGTCTCCCTCTGGACTGAAGGGAGTAGTCTGAGAATGGCAGTGGATCCCCAGAGAAAAATCACTGTACTGTTACCCAGGAGACAGATGAATAGGTGCTGGCTATCCAACTCAATACCTAGAAGCTTTTGTAAATGTGGAGATATTTTTGGTTTATAGTTTGCAAAGAGCAGAGAATTTAAAATCAGAAAACTGAGATTCCGAGTCTTAGCTTCTCAGTTAGTAAGGGGAAAGGATAATAACATTTACTTGGATCCCCATGTCGCTCTGAGGCTTGAATGAGATTCTGTAAGGGAAAGAACTTTTTAAAACATTAAAAGCTAAACAAACAAACAAAACAAAAAAGGACTGTTGTTGTGGTTGTTAGGATTCTTGTTACTATTATCATTTCTGAATTTCATAATCAGGCTCTGATTATGGTACAGGTTCGTTTCAGGCATGGCATGAAGAGTAAAGGCATCATTAGCAATTAGAAAGAATTTGGCCAGGGTTGCTGTAAGCAAGTACAGCGTCTTTGTGAGAATCAGAAATATAACACCCTCCATGCACCCTCTCCCCCTACACCTCTTGCCAGTGCAGCCCCCTGGGAACATGGCTTGGCTAGTAGATAGCGTCTTTGTGCAAAGAAAAAGGCACTCTTCCTCCAAGCAGATCAACCTGCATGGCTTAGTGAGTGGAGCGTATGCTAGATTTCAGCGGTCGCTTCTGCCTTAGCTGCAGAGGAGCCTTTACGCAGTGCACAATGTGAACAATTGTACTTGCTGGCCCTGACTTTGGGGATGAACCGTTGAGCAGGTTGGACTCCCGAAGCCTTACTCCTCATTTTGCTGGTTAAGTCCATCTAACCATCCAAGACCGTTTACCTCTTTTCCCTTTGCTGAGCATTTTTACTTCGTGCTGAATGCAGCCAGCTACGCTGTCTCTCATTAGCTACCCATTAGTGATCGAGATTCCGCTGGCCTTTCAGATGCTCACCTGCATACTGCTCCAACTGCAAGCGAGAGAAGCCTTCCTTTTTAACTGTCCTGATAAGTGATTTTGCAGAGGGCAACTCACCCTTTAAAGTGAATGCAGTGCATTGGTCGACCACAGCTGGCTGTTGCTGGGAAGTCAGATGTTGATTTCTCCAAAATGCCCAGGAAGAGGGAATGAAAGGCACAGGCAGCTTCACCTAAACTGACCACCACTGTTTGCTATTCTAAATCCTCCTGGCAACAGCAGCTATGGAAAGAAATTATTTGAACTAGATCCAGCCGGTCTCCAAGGAGCCAGGGATGTGATACAGTGAGTAGCCTTTGTGTTACTAGGATGGAAATTCTCCCTATTCTGAAAAGATTATCCTTCTCTTTTGTGAGAGATGGGAGTTAGAGCAACAGGCGCTTGCACTGTTGTTGTGCTGTGACCGAGGTGCCCCTTTCCCTTCATCCTTGGTATCTTTTGGGCATCTGAAATGCAAAGCTCTGACAGAAACTTTTCAATTCTTTTAGCCAGATTAAACGGTCACCCTGATGTCCATGGGGGCAGTTTAGAGGAATCGAGTCTCAGTTTAAAGCATGCTTGGGTCTCTTTCGCATAGAAAGCGCCTTTGCTCGACTCTGCTGTTCTTACTCATCTCTCTTCTTCTTTGCAGAGAAAATAGTCTGCTGCCTTCGCCTCGGTTTCCTCACTGTCGACGTGCTCCTTTACTTCCTCCAGACTAGTTGCTATTGAGTCAGCTCAGAGTAGGACTGTGCTACATAGGGTTTTCAGTGGCTGGTTTTTTTTTTAAGTTTTTAAAAATTATTATTACTTTTATTTTTTATTGTACTTTAGATGAAGGTTTGCAGAACAAATAGTTTCTCATTAAATAGTTAGTACACATATTGTTTTATGACAGTGGTTAACAACCCCACGACATGTCAACACTGTCCCTTCTCAATCTTGGGTTCCCTGTTACCAGCTTTCCTGTCCCCTCCTGCTTTCTAGTCCTTGTCCCTGGACTGTTGTGCCCCATTAGTCTGTTTTTGTTTTATGGACCTGTCTAATCTTTGGCTGAAGGGTGAACCTCAGGAGTGACTTCATTATTGAGCTAAAAGGGTGTCTGGGGGCCATACTCTCAGGGTTTCTCCAGTCTCTGTCAGGCCAGTAAGTCTCTTCTTTTGTGAGTTAGAATTTTGTTCTACATTTTTCTCCCGCTCTGTACGGGACCCTCTGTTGTGATCCCTGTCAGAGCAGTCAGTGGTGGTAGCCGGGCACCATCTAGTTGTACTGGACTCAGTCTGGTGGAGGCCGTGGTAGTTGCGGTCCACTAGTCCTTTGGACTAATCTTTCCCTTGTATCTTGTTTTCTTCATTCTCCCTTGCTCCTGAAGGGGTGAGACCAGTGGAGTATCTTAGATGTCTGCTCACAGGCTTTTAAGACCCCAGACGCTACGCAGCAAGGTATAATGTAGAACATTGTCTTTATAAACTGTGTTATGCCAATTGAGCTAGATGTTCCCTGAGACCATGGTCCAGTGGCTGATTTTTTTGGAAGCAGACTGCCAGGCCTTTCTTCTGAGGTGCCAGTGGGTGAACTTGAACTTCCAACCTTTCTTTAGCAGCATTAACTGTTCGCACACCCTCTCCAGATCCATTCTCTGCCCTTCCTGCTGCTCCTGGGCTCACCTTGTCCTCCAGTTTCTGGTTGGTCCACCCAGTGGAAGGCCTGGCAGGAGATTGGAAGGTGAGAGGGAGGTGAAGGTGAGGTGCTTACTGCCTCTGACCCTCCGTTGCCTCACAAAGGGTCCGGCAGAGGCTGTGTTCCTCCACAGCCTCAGTTCCTGGTGGGGACCCTTCTCTCTGACTCCAGTATCACCACTCCTTTACTTGCCCCTTCAGGCACAGGGTTGGAGACAGCTTCTGCCATTGTCAGTCCCTAGGTACCTCACTATCTTTTGCTGGTTCCCTTAATCATACCTATACTCCATATGGAGGCCTGGTGGTGAAGTGGTTGAGAACTTGGCTGCTAACCAAAAGTTAAGCAGTTTGAATCTACCCAACCACTCTTTGGAAACCCTATGGGGCAGTTCTACTCTGTCCTATAGGGTCGCTATGAGTTGGAATCAACTTGACGGCAAGAGGTTTGGTTTTCTTTCTTTCTTTCTTATTTTTTGTATTCCATGTAGTCCCTTCATTGAATTCTTTACAATTGAATCCTTTTGAGTTTCCATCTGTTTCCCACTGGGATGCTAACAGATGCTATGTCCATCCTC
Source organism: Dugong dugon (assembly GCA_030035585.1). Taxonomy (NCBI): domain Eukaryota; kingdom Metazoa; phylum Chordata; class Mammalia; order Sirenia; family Dugongidae; genus Dugong; species Dugong dugon. Next base: position 79,396,477 of record CM057471.1, read on the forward strand.
ACTTCTCTTCTAAAATAGATTCATGGATGGTTATCAGGGACATCCATATGGGTACCTGAGAAAACTTCCCAGACTTTCTTCTCTTTAGCCACTCTGTGCTCAGACTACTTCTTCCTCTTGGTGCTTTCATCTTCCTCAGCTTCCTAGATGCTGTTCCATCCTCCCTCCCTTCTACCTTGTTGTTTATTCTCTGACAGGAACTGTAACGGTTGTCTCTTAAGAGGTCCTCCTATTTCCATTCCACCCTGGCCCGTCTGGAACATCATCATTAAAAAACAAAAACAAAACAAAACAAAACAAAAAAACTTCCTGAAACACCTGGAACCAATTTATGGAGCAGCTTCAGCCCAGTAGAGGTAGATTCTTGGTGTTCTCCGTTTGCCCCTCTAGATTAATTCTTCATCCTTCTTCACCATGCTCTGAGCCCTGGAGACTGACCATTATGGAAGCATTAATGGGCTCTCTTGCCCTCTAGCTTCCTTTGGGCTCAACCAGTTGGGGACACTGGCAGGAAATCAGAGGGTGTATTAGTATGGGTTTTCTAGAGGAGCAAAACCAGTTAGACATATACATATATGTATATATAGATTTACTTCAAGGAAATGGATCACACAATTGTGGGGGTTGGCAAATCCCAAATCCATAGGTCAGATGGCAGGCTAGAGACCTCTGCTGGCTCACAGGATTGTAGGGGCTTGTGAATCCAAAATTAGATGGCAGGCTGGAGGCTTCTCCAGGATTACATCCCAGGGACCTGAGATCAGGCTACAAGAAGAGTACAGGGTCCAGAGAGAGAGCTTTGCTAGAACATCCATTTACATACTGGAGGCAGGCAACATCCCCAAGAAAACTCCCCTTTCAACTGACTGGCTGATCACATCAATCACATCATGGAACGTAATTACATTATATTACGTTATGAAAGAGCAACCAGTGTCTGCCAAACCACTGAGAATCATAGCCTAGCCAAGTTGATAACATATCATTAATCATCACAAAGAGTAAGAGGAAGATGAGGTTGGGGTGTTTATTTCCTAGACCGCATTCCAATTGGGCAGAGGGTTGGCAGTGGCTTCGTTTTTCTCTCAAAGGCTACAGCTCCTGTCAGGGGACCTTCCTTTACAGCTACAACGACTATCTTCCTTTTAGGCCTAGGTATGGTAGCATCTCCTTACTGTTGCTAACCCTGTTGGTCCTCCTTAACCTGCCACTGCTTTGTAAATAATCCCATCCTAGTAAACTCTTCTAAATTACCCACTTGAGGGTGCCATCTGCTTCCTGCTGGGACCCTGCCTTCTGTCAAGTTCTGAAGGCTTTCTCTTTCCCACCGCTGAGAGACCTCCCATTGCTTTCTGGTCTCAACTTATTACACTTTAGTCCAGTCCAGTTAAAAATTTAATCTCATATCTGAGTTAATTCTCCTCTCCTCCCCTCAAGGACAGGGCCCTAAGGAGGTAGCCATGGAGCACTCTTTCACTTCCTGCTCCCTCTACCAGGCATCTCCTGTGTGTTGGGCATAGAAGGAGGAAAAGGGAAAGAAACAAATTTCTTTTTCCGTAACTAGCTGTTGAAATAGTCCTCTCTATTGTGTCTCTGGCTGACACTGAAGGCCATCAAGTTTGTGTGTGGGGCAGGAATCCAAATACTGGTTCTTTCTGGAGAGTATGATAGTCAGGATGGGCTAGGTCATGATGTGGTGACAAACCATCCCCAAGTTTGAATAATTCAAACCAAAAAATCAAAACCAAACCTGCTGCCATTGAGTTGATTCCAACTCATTGTGACCATGTAGGACAGAGTAGAGCTGCCCCATACCGTTTCCAGGGAGTGCCTGGTGGATTTGAACTGCCGACCTTTTGGTTGGCAGCTGTGGCTTGTACCCACTATGCCACCAGGGTTTCCTTGAATAATTCAGGCAGCCTTATTTCTCTTTCATGCTACATGTCCACTGAAGGTCAGCAGGGGCTCTGCTCACCATAGTCACTCAAGGACTCAGGCCGATGGGACAGTCACCATCTCCAACAGTACCAGAGGGAACAAGAGCTTCTAGAAGCTCTTGCATCAGGGTTTAAATGTTCCAGCCAGGGTGACTTATACTTGAATTTCCTTGGCTAGAACCAGTTATGTGACCTCACCTACCCAGAAAGGGGCCAGGAGGTACAATCTTACCATGTGTTCAGAAGGTGGGGATTTGGAAATATTTGGGGACAGTACTGATGATGCCTGAGGACACAGGTGTGAGTTCTTTAGAGGGTTCATCATGGTCAAGTTCTCTGGCAAAGGAGATCTGACACCAGGCTGAAGACATCACTGCCCCACCCCTCACATTCCTGGACATACACTCCATAGCATCTTGCTGCTGCATCTCCTCACCTGGTAGGACTAACAAGATGGCTTAAGCCCAGCTACTTTAAAAAAAAAAGTGTGGTAAAATAATTTAACATAAAATTTACCATTTTAACCATTTTAAAGTGTACACTTCAGTGGCAATGAGTACGTTCACAATGGTGTGCAACCATCACCACTATCTGGTTCCAGAACATTTTCATTACCCCAAAGGGAACCCTGTGCCCAGTAAGCAGTCACTCCCCATTTTCCGCTCTCCCCAGCCTCTGACAAACACAAATCTGCTTTCTTGTCTCTATGAATTTGCTTATTCTGGATATTTCCTATAAATGGCATCATATAATACCTGGCCTTTTGTGTCTTTAAGCCCAGCTACTTTTTGAGGCGTCCTTGTGATCACGGAAAGCCCACACAATTACTGTACCAAACAGTGGCAGGGCGGGTGCTCCACAGCTGCCTTCTCTCTCCACCTGCTGTCGCTCCAGTTTTCCTTGTCTGGGCTCAGAAGGAGACCAGCACCCTGCTGCCTGAGCAGTGAATGGATGGCCTGCCTCCCCTTCTTTCAAGTTCCTCAGTCTCTGTGGGTGAATCTCTTGAGGCCCTACCCCTGAGTGGTGGGGGTGGGATGGGGAAGAAGGCGTATCCATGCTGCCAGAGCAGGGAAAGCTACTCTCCTCCCTCCATCCCAGTCTCTTCCTACCCCCTGTCCCCTCTGCTTGTGCTATAGAGCTGCTTCTATAGCTTGAGGTGCTGGGCGATTGTAGTGGAGCAGCAACTAATAAGCTCTAAGGGGGAGGAGGTCCCTGGTTGTGCAAATGGTTTGCGCTTGTCTACTCATCTAAAAGTTGGCAGTTCGAACCCACCCAGTGGCACTGTGGAAAAAAGGCCTGGTGATCTTCTTCCGTAAAGATTACAGCCAAGAAACCCCCAAGGAGCAGTTTTACTCTGTAACACATGGGGTTGCCATGAATTGGAATTGACTCAGTGGCAATGGATTTTTTTTTTTTGGGGTATTGGGGTCTCAGGGGGCCATGTGGCCCCGTTTTTCTGTCTGTCCTCTTTACAATATGTGTTCTTTAGCTGATGTTGTTTTCATCTGTGGGCCCGAGTGCCAATTCTGCCTCACCAGGAAAGGTCCCATTTGATACACTCTCACACATCATTTTGATCATGTTCCTCCTCCACTCAGAAACTTCCCATATCTCTCTATTATGAATGGGATAAATTCCAAACTCTTGTTTTTGCATTCAAGGCCCTCTACAAGCCAGTTCCAATGTAGCTTTCTAGCTTTCTCTCTCTCACCACCCCTAGTGCAAATTCTCTGCTCCTTTCAGTCTGGCCAGCTCACTCACTGCCTTCAAAATGGCCTTGCTCAATTTGGGTTGGGGTCCTTTACTCATCCATCTGCACCTGGAATGCTTGTTTTCTCTTTCTGTTGATGAGGCTCTTTCCCAATGGTCTTCTCCCAGCTGGCCTGGGTTCCCAGCCTCCTCTCCCCTCTGAGCTCTGAGCCTGGTCTCTGTCCTGCTGGGCAGTGCCCTGCTGCTTCATGTTGTTACTGAGCTCCTTACATGTTTATACACTGGAGGTGGGGCCGGTTGACATTGATTGCAGGCCATCATGAAGGCTGAGTGACCCAGGCAGGGGTGGGATGAGCCAGGGCCATGGAATCCAGTGTTTTCCTGATTCGTGACCTGGGGTGTTAGGAATGTGTGAAGGAGGCGACTCTGGGGAGCTCTGCCATCTTCCAGGGACACCGCCCACGTCATGCTGGGATTGAGGGTCTGGAAGAGATGGTCATAAATTTTCTGCTAGAGGTTCTTTCAGGTTGACCTAGAAGTACATTCTCTTGTTACTATGTTTGTGGGGAGGGGTGAGAAAAAAAGAGACAGAAGGGAGGGAGCAAGAAGGACAAACTGGGGAGGGAAATGAAACAGAAACAGAGAAAAAAGCAAGTCAAGGTTGGGTGAGAGTCAGGGAGGGGAATGCGTTTAGGAACCCCGCCGAAGCTTGTGTAAGAGGCAGCAGAATCTCTCTCACCTTTCTGAGGGAGGAATCCCTGCTTGATGGATCCCATTATTGCTATGCCCTTTCCCCACTCCAATACCAGGATGTACAATCCCCAGGTATCTTCCAATAGCCTGCCTGATGGGTCAGAGAGCAGCCCCAGCCCAGAATGGATTCTCCTTTGGCGAGCTCATCTCTGTGCTGTGACTGGCTTTGTTTTTGTTTCTGGTCTAGTTTGTTTTAGTGGGAGGGGCTGACTTGTGCCTTGGAAGAATTATTTCAAGCCCTGGAGAAATGCCCAGAGGGACAGTGACTGCCACGTCCCTAGTACAGCCTGACTTCTCTCAGGATGGCCCAGAGCCACCCTCGTAACAGAAATTCCCTACGGCCAGGCAGGCACCTGGCGGTCAGTATGCCTAGTGCCTGCTGCCCTAGACCCTGCAGGGCTGTGTATTCTGTTTCCTTTTAGGGCCCCCAACTGAAACAATCAATCAATCAACCAATAAACAAAAAACTCCATTGCCATCGACTGGATTCCAACTCACGGCGACCCCATGCGTTAGACAGAGTAGAAATGCTCCGTAGGGTTTTTTTGGTTGTAATCTTTACAAAAGCAGATCACCAGGCCTTTTTTCTGTGGCGCTGCTAGGTGGGTTTGAATCACCAACCTTTAAGATAGCGTAAAACCCCATAAACTCTTCCACCTTCCCTCAAGGCAAGCCTGGGAGTTTGGGAGAAATAAGGGGTGATGTGTTGCAGATCCTAAATCAGTTGCCATCAAGTCAACTCAGACTCATGGTGACCTCGTATGTGTCAGAGTAGAGCTGCGCTCCATAGGGTTTTCAATGGCTGATTTTTCAGAAGTAGATCTCCAGAGCTTTCTTCTGAGGTGCATTTGGGTGGACTTGAACCTTCACCTTTCAATTAGTAGCTGAGTGTGTTAGCTGTTTGCACCACCCAGGGATTTGGGGGACCCTATAACCTGCCCGTATCCCATTCCCAGTCCCAGCAAGTGCCACTGGGAGTATTGGTCCCAGGATTAGCCTACCTCTTAGCCAAACATCCTTTATATTCAGGGTTCCCTTTATTCGTAAGCTTTCCATCAAAGCCCTCTAACAATATTTGTTTATATGATGTGTTCCAGATAAATCTCCAAGTTTGCAGATATTAAGCCAGTAATGGCAAGTTCTTACCACGCATGCCATCACATCCCTCCTCCCATACCCAAGGCACCCATACCCATTACCATCTAGTCAATTCTGACTCATAGCTACACTATAGGACAGAGGAGAACTGCCTTATAGGGTTTCCAAGGCTGTGATCTTTATGGAAGCAGACTGCCGTATCTTTCTTCCACAGAGCAGCTGGTAGGTTTGAACCACCGACTTTTCAGTTAACAGTCAAGTGCTTAACCACTGTGCCACCAGGGCTCCTCATACCCACGGCAGATGTGACTAATTCACTTTTGCCCATTGAACCTAGCTGAGGCCTCAGAAAGCCTTTTCAGCATTACTCCAGGCAGCCGCTACTAATCAATTGAATTTGGCAAATGAGATGAAATCTATTGCCATTCTTACACCCACTCTTCCAGGGAGTGAAACTTTAACCCTTTTCAAGATGGAATACAAGAAGATATGGAGAGGCCACTACACTGGGCTGAAAAGGGGCAGGGGAGCTCACCGTTGTGGAGTAATTGTATTTTGAGATCTAACGGATGTTTCTTCCCCTCATTTCCCTAGCCTTTCCATGAATTCAGGCTAAAGACATTTTGCTTTTATTTTCTTGGTAAATGGATGACTCAGCACAAATGCAGAGAGAAAGCTAAGAGTCTAGACCTTTGAAACTTGTGACCAAGTTGTAATTTGAGAAAAAAAGAAAAACTTCTGAGGTTTTGGGGTTTTAGAAGCACGGATCCTAAGGGGACTCAGGGCCTAGAGACTATATGATGAATAGAAAAAAAAATAAGACCAGGCAAACAAGGAAGAGCTATCCGAAAGTGGAAGCAGAGGTGAGGAGGAGAGAAATTGGGGAAGAGTGGGTCTCTGAGAAGGGTCCCTGTACCCTGCATTTTCCCCATGGCCAAGTGTGGGAGAGGAATGATGGGACCCCCAGACAGTGTTGGGAAACTGAGGGCAGAGAGGACCTGTGTCTCCATCTCTGGGGTTGAATCCAAGGAAGTGCACGGTATATTATGGAATATGAAGGGCCCCAGACGAGCCCTCTGGGTTTCTTGAAACCCAGACTAGTGGGAGAGCTGTGGACAGGACTCCGTGCTTCTGAGAGTAGCGTGGAGAGATGGCAGACATGAAGAGGAACCAGAAAAACATGGCGGAAGACTAGTGGGAGTGAGAACCTCTCAGTGATATCAGCATGGCAAATGATGTTGCTGAGGGCCAGGGAGCTCCCTTCCCCCGACATACTGGGAGTGCCTAGGAAATGAGAATCTACAGGGATCCTGAATTTGTTGTTGTTATTAGTAGCTGTCAGTTTGGCTCTGACTCATGAGGACTCTAAGTACAATAGAACAAACTGTTACCTGGTTCTGTGCCATCTTCATGATTGTTGGTATGCTCAAGTCCATTGTTGCGGCCACTGTGTATTTTGAGTATCTTCCACCCTAGGGAGCTCGTCTTCCAGCACTGTATTGGACAATATTCAGTTGTGATCCATGGGTTTTCATTGGCTAATTTTCAGAAGTAGAGCACCAGGCCTTTCTTCCTAGTCTGTCTTAGTCTGGAAGCTCTGCTGAAACCTAGCCACCTTGGGTGACCCTGCTGGCATTTGAAATACTGGTAGCATAGCTTCCAGCATCATAACAACACACAAGCCACCACAGTACAACAAACTGACGGATGGCGGATCCTGAATTTACTGATTAAATTTCTGCCATTTAGCAGAATGGGAGCTGAAAATGGAACTTTTAAGCTTAGTTACATAAAAATAAAGTTAGTTTTGGGGCATATTTTAGTTGATATTTGTACATGCCACATATGGAAAGAAATGACCCAAGCTATAGTGGTGAGGTGACAATTTCTAACTCTTTGTTGTGGCCTGGGAAGTATATTGGTGACCTCGTAGTGAACGTGCCGCTTATTGCAAAGGTCTTCTGTATCTGGAATACTGGGTGTGGATCTGTTCACTGCAGGTCAAGTAGCACCTACTGGCTCTGGAGAAGGTTTGGAGACAGGTGGTCCTGAGAGAGCCAGGGAAGTGGGCCGAGCAGCGCTGACATACAGTACAGTTGTGAGACTTTGTGGCCTAGAATGCAGAAAGCTGATAGGAGTTTTAATCAAAGTCAGCTAGGGTGAGGACTGGGACCCAAGGATTGTTTATGAAGTCCTGGTGCGGTAGACACACATAAAGTAGGTCAACTCTGAGTGGGGGTGGAGGGAAGAAAAGATGTTACAGCTCACAGAAGATAATTTATCTCTGAGATTGTTCACTCTGTAGGAGTATGCGGTTGAAAATATAAATATTTTAAAGAAGGGATTAATATAGGGTTCCTTAAGTTTAGGATTATTGACATTTTGGGCCAGAAAATCCTTTGTCGTGGGCGGCTGTCCTGTGCATTGTAAGATGTTCAGCAGTGTCCCTGGCCTCTACCCACTATGTACCAGTAGCACCTCTCTCCCTAGTTGTGATAAAAAACACGTGTTCAGATATTGCCATAAGTCCCTTGGGGGGCCAAAATCACCCCTGGTTGGGAACCATTGAGTTAGTGTAATATTCCCAAAGGGCAGGTCACAGACTAAGGGTCGTGCGAAAAGAAAGTGGGATCTGTACATACAGTTAAGTAAGTCTGTAAATGCTGAGTTAAAACAAGCTAAATAACATTTTATTTGTAGGACTTCCCAGGCTTGCAATTTGCCACTGCATGCTTTAAGTTTCCGTGAGGGAACATGTGGGGTTAGCATGCACTGAATACACTCTGGGCATTGCCACATTAGGTACATTCATGGATGGTTAAACATTAGGGTTAATAATAACGAACATGCCATTAGTGCTTTAGAGATTGCTGAGTACATTTTGTATTTTCCTTATCATAGTTCTCCAGGTAGGCATAATTATTTTTTCTTATAGGTCAGAGAACCAGGGCCCAGAGAATCAAAAAATTTGCCCATGGCAGCAGGTAGGGAAACTTGGACTTGAACCGGTTCTTAGAGTCAGTTCCGTATTCTTTAAAAGGTTCCATGCTGCCTCTTGGACATGGCCCTAGCTTTTGAAATTGATTTCGTACCAGAGTCAAAGCTTATCCTTAATCTGGGGGAGATTCACTGTTTCATATTTAGAGTTCTCTTGAAAGACATTGTCACATTTATATGGGCAAATGAAGATCTAGCAAAAAGGGAACAACTGACTATCTTTCGCATGTTGAGGAACGTTTCTTTTTATTGCAATTCTTAAGTAAAACATTTTTCTCCTCTCTGAAAATAAGAATTCTTGATTGTGTTGCTTTATTTTTTCTTTGGTTGCCAGGAAGCTCAGATCCAAAATTTCCATCTTGTCTGATGGTTTTGTGCCCTTTCCCCTTGGTTCTATTATTATTTATTGTTTGTGCTTTTCTGCATTTTGTACACTGCCTCAAGCTCTTTGGTGGATAAGAGGGGGTGTATAAATACATACAATTAATAAATGGAAACTTTCCAAAATAGTCACCCCTTTTGAAAAACCACAATGCTTAAAAATGTTTCCATCTGGTTGCATCTTCTAATCATGTTGGAATGTCAAGTAATGGATTAAAGCCAGGAATACTTCTACTTGGGTGAAAGATAAGTAGCCATTTATATGGGATGACTTATTACTTTTCATTAATTGGATTAAACTCATATCTGCATAGCGTTTTTGATTTACCATGCCCTTGAATAAACATTATCTTATTTAATCTTGTCAACTGACCTCTCTGAGAGTTAGAGCAGGTATTATTATTCTTCTCATTTTACTGTTGATGAGTAAACCCATGCTCAAATATTTTATGTGACTTATTTTTCCATTCCAATGTTACTGGCTCAGACTACCTCGTGGAAGTGTTTAAGAGTAGATCTGGGTCTTTTGCCACCAGGTGGGATGGTAGATCTCAGCAAACCCAAAAAACCAAATCCACTGCCGTCAAGTAGGTTCCGACTCCTAGCAAGCCCTACAGGACAGAGTAGAATTGCCCCATACGGTTTCCAAGGCTGTAAATCTTTTTTTTTTTTTTTAATTAGAATTCTCACTATACTTTTTTCCCCTTTTCTTTCTTTTTTTTAATGTGCTTTAGGTGAAAGTTTACAGAGCAAATTAAACAATTAGTACACATATTGTTTTGTGCCATTGGTTGCCAATCCTGCAACATGTCAGCACTTTTCAATTCTTGACCTTTGGGTTCCCCATTTTCATTCATCCAGCTTTCCTGTCCCTTCCTGCCTTCTCATCCTTGCCCCTCGGCTGGTCCAAGGCCATAACCCTTTTTTTTTTTTTTTTTAAATTATTGAATTTCACATGAAGTTTTACAGAACAAACTAGCTTCTCATTAAACAGTTAGTACATATATTGTTTTATGACACTGGTTAACAACCCCATGGCACGCCAGTACTCTCCCTTCTTGACTCTGGGTTCCGTATTACAGCTTTCATGTCCCCTCCTGCCTTCTAGTCCTTGCCCCTGGGCTGGTGTGCCCCTTTAGTCTCATTTTGTTCTATGGTTCTGTCTAATCTTTGGCTAAAAGGTGAACCTCTAGAGTGAGTTCATTACTGGACTAAAAAGGCATCTGGGGGGCGTACTCTTGGGGTTTCTCCAGTCTCTCTCAGGCTGGTAAGGCTGGTCTTTTTTTGTGAGTTTGAATTTTGTTCTACATTTTTCTCCAGCTCTGTCCGTGACCCTCTATTGCGATCCTTGTCAGAGCAGTCAGTTGGTGGTAGCCAGGCACCATCTAGTTGTACTGGACTGAGTCTGGTGGAGGCTGTAGTAGTTGTGGTCCATTAGTCCTTTGGACTAATCTTTCCCTTGTGTCTTTAGTTTTCTTCATTTTCCCTTTCTCCTGAAGGGGTGAGACCAGTGGAGTATCTTAGATGGCCGCTCACAGGCTTTTAAGACCTCAGACGCTACTCACCAAAGTAGAATGTAGAACATTTTCTTTACAAACTATGCTGTGCCAATTGAGCTAGATGTTTCCTGAGACCATGGTCCCCACAGCCCTCAGCCCAGTAATTTGGTCCCTAAGGGAGTGTGGATTTGTCCCTGGAGCTTCCATGACCTTACCCTGAACAAGTTGTACTGGCTTCCCCAGTATTGTCTACTGAATTAAGCTTCACCCAAGATACCACTTATCTATTGCCTATTTAGTATTTCCCCCCCACCCCTCCCGTCCCTGGTAACCATCAAAGATTGTTTCTTTTTGTGTGTAAACCTTTTCATGAGTTTTTATAGTAGTGGTCGCATACAATATTTGTCCTTTTGTGATTGACTTATTTCACTAAGCACAATGCCCTCCAGATTCATCCATGTTATGAGATGCTTCACAGATTCATTGTTGTTCATTCTCGTTGCATAGTACTCCATTGTGTGTATGTACCATACTTTGTTTATCCATTCATCAGTTGATGGGCACTTAGGTTGTTTCCATCTTTTTGCTATTGTGAGTAATGCTGCAGTGAACATGGGTGTGCATATGTCTGTTCGTGTGATGGCTCTTATTTGTCTAGGATATATTCCTAGGAGTGGGATTGCTGGATCATATGGTATTTCTATTTCTAGCTTTCTAAGGAAGCACCATATCATTTTCCAATATAGTTGTACCATATTACAGTCCCACCAGCAGTGCGTAAGAGTTCCGGTCTCCCTGCAGCCTCTCCAACATTTGTTATTTTCTGTTTTTTTTGATTCGTGCCAATAATGTTGGGGGTGAGATGGTATCACACTGTAGTTTTGATCTGCATTTCTCTAGTGGCTAACGATCTAGAGCATTTCCTCATGTGTCTGTTAGCCACTTGCATGTCTTCTTTTGTGAAGTGTCTGTTCATTTCCTTTGCCCATTTTTTATTGGATTGTTTGTCTTTTTGTTGTAGAGGTGTTGGATTTTATTGTAGATTTTAGAGGTTAGATCTTTGTTGGATTTGTAATAGCCAAAATTTTTTTCCCAGTCTGTAGGTTCTCTTTTTACTCTTTTGGTGAAGTCTTTTGATGAGCGTAAGTGTTTAATTTTTAGAAGATCCCAGTTATCTAGCTTAACTCCTGGAGTTTGTGTGTTGTTAGTCATGGTTTTTATCCTGTTAATACCGTGTATTAGGGTCTGTAGCATTGATCTTATTTTTTCTTCTATGATCTTTATAGTTTTGGGTTTTATATTTAGGTCTTTGATCCATTTTGGATTAGTTTTTGTGTATGGTGTGAAGTATGGGTCCTGTTTCATTTTTTTGCAGATGGACATCCAATTTTGCCAGCACCGTTTGTTAAAAAGACTGTCTTTTCTCCGTTTGATAGACTTTGGGCCCTTGTTGAAGATCAGGTAACCGTAGGTGGGTGGATTTACATCTGGGTTCTTGATTCTGTTCCATTGGTCAAGGTGTCTGTCGCTGTACCAATACCAGGTTGTTTTGACTACCGTAGCTGCGTAGTAAGTTCTGAGGTCACGTAGTACAAGTCCTCCTACTTTATTCTTCTTCTTCAATAACGCTTTACTTATCTGGGGCCTCTTCCATTTCCATATAAAGTTTATGATTATTTTTTCCATCTCTTTAAAGAATGTTGCTAGTACTTGGACTGAGATTGCACTGTATTTGTAGATTGCTTAGGCAGAATTGTCATTTTCACAATGTTGAGTCTACCTATCCATGAGCGTGGTATGTTTTTCCATTTATGTAGATCCCTTTGGGTTTCTTGCAGTAGTGTTTTGTGGTTTTCTTCTATAGGTATAGATTTATTCCTAACTATTTTATTTTTTAGGGCCTATTATAAGTGGTATTTTTTCCTGATTTCCTTTTTGTAGTTCTCTTTGTTGGTGTATAGGAATCCAAATGATTTTTGTATGTTTGTCTTGTATCCTGCTACTCTGCTGAATCTTTCTATTAGTTCCAGTAGTTTTCTCATGGACTCTTTTGGGTTTTCTATATATAGTATTATATCATCTGCAAATAAGGAAATAAGGACAGTTTTACTCCTTCATTACCAGTATGGATGCCCTTTATTTCTTGCCTTATTTCTCTAGTTAGGACTTCCAGTGCAATGTTAAATAGGAGTGGTGATAAAGGACATCACAAAGCCATAAATCTTTATGGAAGCAAGACTACTACATCTTTCTCCCACGGATTGAGTTAGTGGGTTTGAACCGGCGCCCTTTCAGTTTGCAGCTGAGTGCTTTAATCACTGTACCACTAGGGCTGACAAATACGTGTACTGATGCCCCTCCATCCCTATTTGAGGGCCCAAGAAGTGGCAATGTTGTTGCTGTTAACTGCCATCCAGTCAGCCCCCAAATCATGGCGACCCTATACACAACAGAAAGAAACACTGCCCTGTCCTTCACCATGCCCAAGATCAGTTGTGAATCAGACTGCTGTGATCCATAGTGTTTTCACTGGTCGATTTTTGGAATTAGGAAGCCAGGCCTTTCTTCCTAGTTTGTCTTAGTCTGGAAGCTTCAGTGAAACTTATTTAGCATCATAATAGTTATCAATTTCTGCCTAGTTGACTCTGACTCATGGCAACCCCATGCGTGTCAGAGTAGAACTGCGTCCAGTAGGATTTTCAATAGCTGATTTTTTAGAAGTAGATCACCAGACCATTTTTCTGAGGTGCCTCTGGGTAGACTTGAGCCTCTAACCTTTTGGTTAGCAGCTGAGCTAACCAAACACAATCTACCACTGGTAGGTGGTGGCTGTCCATGAGTTGCATTGGCTGGGAATTGAACTAGGGTCTCCTGTCTGGAAGGTGAAAATTCTACCACTGAACTACCAATAACCCATAGAGGTGGCAGTAGCAATCCTAATTGGTCTAAGCTGTCTTTCCTCATTGGACCCAACCATAGCCAGACTCCTTCTCAGCTCAGTGCCCCAGGCATACAACACCAATGAATCAAAGTTGCTACAACCAGGACTAGATATTTTTTAGGATTCCATTAAACTCAAATACTCTTAAGTTTTGAGGAAGGTGATCAACCGAATGTGGAAATTATTGAACAATATCATTAATAGCACACTCAAGTAAAATTTTACTGAAGATCATTCAAAAGCGATGGCAGCAGTACATCGAAAGGGAGCTGCCAGAAATTCAAGCGAGATTCAGAAGAGTACATGGAAAGAGGGATATCGTTGTTGATGTCAGATGGATCTTGGCTGAAAGCAGATAATACCAGAAAGATATTTACCTGTGTTTTATTGTCTATACAATGGCATTCGACTGTTTGGATCTTAACAAATTATGGGTAACATTGCAAAGAACGGGCATTCCAGAACACTTAATTATGCTCATGAGAAACCTGTACATAGATCAAGAGGCAGTCATTAGAACAGGAAAGGTGTGCATCGGGATTGTATCCTTTTACCATACTTATTCCATCTGTATGCTGAGCAAATAATCTGAGAAGCTGGACTATATGAAGAAGAATGTGGCATCAGGATTGGAGGAAGACTCGTTAACAACCTGAGATATGCAGATGACACAACCTTGCTTGCTGAAAGTGAAGAGAACTTTAAGGACTTACTGATGAAGATCAATGACCACAGCCTTCAGTATGGATTACACCTCCACATAAAGAAAACAAAAATCCTCACAACTGGACAGTAAGCAACATCATGATAAACAGAGAAAATATTAAAGCTATAAAGGATTTCATTTTACTTGGATCCACAGTCAACACCCATGGAAACAGCAGTCAAGAAATGAAATGACCCATTGCATTCAGCAAATCTGCTGCAAAAGACCTCTTTAAAGTGTTAAAAAGCAAAGAGGTTACCTTGAGGACTAAGGTGTGCCTGACCCAAGCTATGGTGTTTTCAATTACCTCATATGCATGTGAAAGCTCTGCAATGAATAAGGAAGACAGAAAAAGAATGGATGCCTTTGAATTATGGTGTTGGTGAAGAATATTGAATATACCATGGACTGCCAAAAAGAATGAACAAATCTGTCTTGGAAGAAGTACAGCCAGAATGCTCCTTAGAAGCGAGGATGGGGAGTACTTTCATGTACTTTGGACATGTTATCAGGAGGGACCAGTCCCTGGAGAAGGACATCATGTTTGGTAAAGTAGAGGGTCAGCGAAGAAGAGGACAACTTTCAACGAGATGGATTGACACAGTGGCTGCAACAATGGGCTCAAGCATAACAATGACCATGAGGATGGCCCAGGGCTGGGAAATGTTTTGTTCTGTTGTACATAAGGGTCACTATGAGTTGGAACCAACTGGACAGCACCTAACAGCAACATGCTATGTGAGAAACCTGTGATCATTGAACATGACGGATCTTGTCTATAGCATCTGTGTGGCAATTTTAAAAGTAGCAGATATGTCATTTGTGGGTGATCTTCACTGCTAAGTTTTATTCCAGTTTGGATGGTGCTAACTTTCTAATCAGCCATTGCCAATTGACACTAAAATTAGCATATACAAAACGCCTAGAGCAAATATTATGCCTTTAAAAAAGATCTCCTGGTTGCTTCAGCTATATTGCATGAAATTAACTTCTTAGCTGATAGTTGGAGTCCTGCACTTATAATAACTGCAAGTCTTGCTCCAGGGCCAACATTTTAACATAGGCCAATATTCCAGGATAGTAGATACAGATAGTTGTCTGGGAAAAGGGAAAAATGTCTCCTTTTAGCTTTAGAAAATGGTTCAAGCAGAACCCCATTCTCTGTCCTTCTGGACACCATGATCTCAAACATTTTAGCTTTTAAAAAAAATCATTACTTTCTTCAATTTCTTGCCTTTTCTCTGGCTTGCAGTATAAATTAAGAACAATTAAAATAAGGAGGTGGGGCCAAGATGGCGGATTAGTCAGACGCCTCCGGTGGACCCTCTTACAAAGAATACCCAGAAAAACAGGTGAATCAATTATATATGGCAATCTAGGAGCACTGAACATCTAAGGCAAAGTTGAGAAACCGGACTGTGTGGCAGGGGGAGGGAGGTTCAGAAGCAGTGAGGAGTTGCCAGACCTGACCCAGCGAGAGCCTGAGCCCTTCAGGCCTGAGCAGCTCATGGGTGAGCGGGGAGGCAGGCAAGCAGCAGTGCTTGGGAGGCGTGTTTTCTGCACCGGGAGAGACCCAGAGTCAGAGAGTCTACTCAGCCGCCCAGAACCAGTAAGAAGCAGCCCTGGATTGGCTAAAGATAAGTACTTGCGTAAGGCCTACTGCACGGATGAAAAATACCTTCCTTAGGGAAAAACCTCTCTCCCATTTGCCTCCCCACTCCCTGCTCTGCGCCGGGTCCTGGACAGCCTTCAGCAATTGCTGAGTCCCCTGGGCTGGAAGTATGATCCATCACACACCCTGAGCCATTCTCCTGGCCTTGGAGCATGAACAAATGAACAAACGGAGAAAAAATAAACTGCCGGCTCCCCTAAGCCAGGAACCCAGGGTAGGCACAGCTCCTTTGCCTAGGCACAGGCAAAAGAGATCCATGTACTCTGAGTTCCTTTCCCCCTGCAGAGACTTGTGTGGGCTCATTTCAACAGCGTAGGCCCTCATTACCACAGTACCACAGGGTATATAATGGAATGCTAACTTCAACTAGTTCAGCTGTGAAGGGGCAGGTTCTTGACATTTGACACTGCTCTGCCCATTAAGCAGGGTCTTCATCTACCCACATCAGGGGCCTGAGGACTGGTGGCTCCACCCACGCCACCTAGCCACCTGCGATAGAGGCCCAAGAATAAGAGGTGCCCCCCAGTCCTTACAGCCAACAGCATTGGGTGCTCATAGTCCGGCTGCAAAACCCACCCACCTATGCACTCTAGGGAACAGGGACATGCCTTCCTCCTGGACACTCAGGGGCATCTGTCAGCCCCCTGTCTTGCTCAGAGTGTGTCCCCCTGTTGCAGCCAGAATGCCTTTGCCTACACCAATCATCCATGCCTGTCTAGGACTGTAGGTGAGAGCCTACACAATACAGTTAGTGGCTATCTACCTGGGCACCTAAGCTGAATCCATATAGAAGGAGTGGGCAGACTCCTGAGCTCACATACCGAGTAACAGATCTAACCACCTGGTGACAGGACACTAGAGCATCAAAGGTGCCAATAATCAAACTAGCTCATACGAGCAGCCTATTTGGGCATATCAAAACAAAACAAGAAGCTAGGACACAGTAAGCAAACATAAAATAAATAAATATAATAGCTTATTGATGGCTCAGAGACAACAGTCAATATCAAATCACATAAAGAGGCAATCCACGATGGCTTCAGCAAGCTCCCAAAATAAAGAATCTAGAAATTTTCCAGAGGAGGAAAATTTCTTGGAGTTACCAGAGGCAGAATACAAAAGATAAATATACAGAACTCTTCAATAAATTAGGAATGAAATTAAGCAAAACGCAGAACATGCAATAGAGGAAATTAAAAAGATTAGAGAAGAGCATAATGACAATTTTAACAGGCTGCAAGAATCCATACAGAGACAGCAATCAGAAATCCAGAAGATTAACAGTAAAATTTCAGAATTAGACAATTAAATAGAAAGTCATAGGAGCAGAAATGAGGCAATGGAAGTCAGAATTAGTGAGATTGAAGGTAAAGCACTTGACACCTTCTTATTTGAGGAAAAATCAGGTAAAAGGCTTAAAAAAAATTAAGAAACCCTAAGAATTATGTGGCACTCTATCAAGAGGAATAACCTACGAGTGATCGGAGTACCAGAACAGGGGGAGATAACAGTAAATACACAGAGAATTGTTGAAGATTTGTTGGCAGAAAAATTCCCTGATATTGTGAAAGATGACAAAATATCTACCCAAGATGCTCATCAAACCCCACATAAGGTAGATCCCAGAAGAAAGTCACCAAGACATATTATAATCAAACTTTCCAAAACCACAGACAAAGAGAGAACTTTAAGAGCAGCTAGGATAAATGAAAAGTCATCTACAAAGGAGAACCAATAAGATTAAGCTTGGGATACTCAGCAGAAACCATTCAGGCAAGAAGGCAATGGGATGACATACATAAAACCTTGAAGGAAATAAACTGCCAGCCAAGAATCATATATCCAGAAAAACTGTCTCTCAAATATGATGGCAAATTAGGACATTTCCAGATAAACAGAAGTTTAGGGAATTTATACAAACAAAATTACAAGAAATAATAAAGGAGTCCTCTGGTTAGAAATTCAGTATCATCACATAATAACGCAAGACTAGAACACAGGACAGAGGAACCGGTTATCAACCCAGATAGGGAAGTCACAAAATTAAATCAAAGCTAAAACACTGAAAATGGGGAAACAGATGTTATTATGTAAAAGATGGCAACACTAAAACAAAAAAGAGGGACTTAAAAAATATAGACATAGATTTTGCATAAGAAAAGGAAGTCAAGGTGATATAAAGAAATAAGACACTGGTTTAAACTTAGAAAAATAGGGGTAAATATTCAGGTAACCACAAAGGAAACTAACAATCCTACAAGTCAAAATATAAAACTAGAAATACATAAAGACTCAGCAAACACAAAATCAACAACAATGAAAAAGATGAAAAGAAAATACATAAAGAAAAACGACTCAGCAGAGAAAATTAAGTGGAACAAAGAAAATGAACAACACAAAAAAAGACATCAAAACGACAGCACTAAACTCATACATATCAATAATTACGCTGAATGTAAATGTACTAAATGCATCAATAAAGAGACAGAGATTGGCAGACATGATAAAAAAACATGATCCGTCTATGTTACCTACAGGAAACACACCTTAGACTTAAAGACCCAAACAAACTAAAACTCAAAGGATCAAAAAAATTATATCAAGCAAACAAAACTCAAAAAAGAGCAGGAGTGGCAATATTAATCTCTGACAAAATAGACTTTAAAGTAAAATCCACCACAAAGGATAAGGAAGAACACTATATAATGATTAAAGGGTCAATACACCAGGAGGACATAACTATAATAAATATTTACGCACCCAACGACAGGGATCCAAAATATATAAAACAAACTCTAACACCACTGAAAAGACAGACAGCTCCACAATAGTAGTAGAAGACTTCAACTCACCACTTTTGGTGAAGGACAGAACATCCACAAAGAAGCTCAACAAAGACAAGGAAGAGTTAAATGCTACAATCAACCAACTTGATCTCATAGACATGTACTAAACACTCCACCCAACAGCAGCCAAGTGTACTTTCTCTTCCAATGCACGTGGAACATTCTCCAGAATAGACCACATATTAGGCCATAAAGCAAGCCTTAACAAAATCCAAAGCATCAAAATATTACAAAGCATCTTTTCTGACCATAAATCCATAAAAGTAGAAATCAACAACAGAAAAAGCAAGGAAAAAAAAAATCAAATACATGGAAACCGAACAACACCTTGCTCAAAAACTACTCGGTTATAGAAGAAATTAAGGATGGAATAAAGAAACTCATAGACTCAAACAAGAATGAAAATACATCCTACCAGAACCTTTGGGACACAGCCAAAGCAGTGCTCAGAGGTCAGTTTATAGCAATTAATGTACACATCCAAAAAGAAGAAAGGGCCATAATCAAATCATTAACCCTACAACTGGAACAAGTAGAAAGAGAGCAGCAAAAGAAGCCCTCAGGTGCCAGAAGAAAGAAAATAATAAGAATTAGAGCAGGATTAAATAGAGAATAGAAAAACAATTTAAAGAGTTAACAAGACCAAAAGCTGGTTCTTTGAAAAGATCAACAAAATTGATAAACCATTGGCCAAACTGACAAAAGAAAAACAGGAGAAGAAGCAGATAACTCGTATAAAAGATGAGATGGGTGATATCACAACAGACCCAACAGAAATTAAAAGAATCACAACAGAGTACTATTAAAAACTGTACTCTAACAAATTTGACAACCTAGAGGAAATGGATAAATTTCTGGAAACTCACTATCTACCTAAACTAACCCAAACAGAGGTAGAACAACTAAATAAATCCATAACAAAAGAAGAGATTGAAAAGGTAATTAAAAAACTCCCCAACAAAAAAAAGTCCTGGCCCGGATGGCTTCACTGGAGAATTCCACCAAACTTTTAGAGAAGAGTTAACACCACTACTACTAAAGGTATTTCAGAGCATAGAAAAGGACGGAATACTCCCAAACTCATTCTAGGAAGCCAGCATAACCCTGATACCAAAACCAGGTAAAGACACCACAAAAAAAGAAAATTGCAGACCAATATCCCTCATGAACTTTGACACAAAAATCCTCAACAAAATTCTAGCCAGTAGAATTCGGCAACATATCAAAAAAATAATTCACCATGATCAAGTGGGATTTATACCAGGTATGCAGGGATGGTTCAATATTAGAAAAACAATTAATATAATCCATCACATAAATAAAACAAAAGATAAGAACCACATGATCTTATCAATCGATGCAGAAAAGGCATTTGACAAAGTCCAACACCTATTCTTGATAAAAACTCTCAGCAAAATAGGAATAGAAGGAAAATACCTCAGTATAATTAAGGGCACTTATATAAAGCCAACAGCCAACATCGTCCTAAATGGAGAGACATTGAAAGCATTCCCCTTGAGAATGGGAACCAGACAAGGATGCCCTTTATCACCACTCTTATTCAACGTTGTGCTGGAGGTTCTAGCCAGAGCAGTTGGTTTAGAAAAAGAAATAAAGGGCATCCAAATTGGTAGGGAAGAAGTCAAAGTATCTCTATTTGTAGATCATATGATCTTATACATAGAAAACCCCAAGGAATCCACAAGAAAACTACTGGAACTAATAGAAGATTTCAGCAAAGTTTCAGAATACAAGATAGACATACAAAAATCAGTTGGATTCCTTTACACCAACAAAGAGAACCTCGAAGAGGAAATCACCAAATCAATACCCTTTACAATAGCCCCCAAGAAGATAAAATACTTAGGAATAAATCTAACCAGAGATGTAAAAGACCTATACAATGAAAACCACAAGACATTACTGCAAGAAACCAAAAGAGACTTGCATAAGTGGGAAAAAAAACCTTGTTCATGGATTGGAAGACTCAACATTGTGAAAATGTGAGTTCTACCCAAAGTGATCTACAGATACAATGAAATCCTGATCGAAATTCCACCGGCATTTTTTAATGAGATGGGGAAACAAATCACCAACTTCATATGGAAAGGGAAGAGGCCTAGTAAAGATGGTAAGTACAGCATTACGCAAGAAGAAGAACAAAGTGAGAGGCCTCACACTACCTGATTTTAGAACCTATTATACCGCCACCTTAGTCAAAACAACCTGGTACTGGTACAACAACAGATACATAGACCAATGGAACAGAATTGAGAATCCAGACATAAATTCATCCACCTATGAGCAGCTGATATTTGACAAAGGCCCAAAGTCCATCGACTGGGGAAAAGACTGTCTCTTTAACAAATGGTGCTGGCATAACCAGATATCCATCTGCAAAAAACTGAAACAAGCCCCATACCTCACATCATGCACAAAAACTAACCCAAAATGGATCAGAAACTTAAATATAAAATAAAAAACAATAAAGATCATGGAAGAAAAAATAGGGACAATGCTAGGAGCCCTAATACATGGCATAGACACAATATGAACCATAAGTAACAATGCACAAGCACCAGAAGAGAGACTGGATAACTGGGAGCTCCTAAAAATCAAACACTTATGCTCACCAAAAGACTTCACCAAAAGAGTAAAAAGACAACCTACAGACTGGGTAAAGGTTTTTGGCTACAACAAATCCAATCAGCATCTAATCTGTAAAATCTACAAGATACTGTAAAGCCTCAACAACAAAAAGACAAATAACCCAATTTAAAAATGGGCAAATGATATGAACAGTCAGTTCGCCAAAGAAGGTATTCAGGCGGCTAACAGACATAAGAGGAAATGCTCACGATCATTAGCCATTAGAGAAATGCAGATCAAAACTACAATGAGATCTCATCTCACCCCAACAAGGCTGGCATTAATCCAAAAAACACAAAATAATAAATGCTGGAGAGGTTGTGGAGAGACTGGAACACTTATACACTGTTGGTGGGAATGTAAAATGGTGCAACCACTTTGGAAATGGATTTGGCACTTCCTTAGAAAGCTAGAAATAGGAGTACCATATGATCCAGCTATCCTGCTTCTTGGAATATATCCTAGAGAAATAAGAGCCATCACACGAATAGATATATGTACACCCATGTTCATTGCAGCACTGTTCACAATAGCAAAAAGATGGAAACAACCTAGGTGCTCATCAACAGACAAATGGATAAACAAATTATGGTACATACACAGAATGGAATACTAGGCAATGGTAAAGAACAACGATGAAGCCATGAGATATAACATGGAGGAATCTGGAGGGCATTATGCTGAGTGAATTTAGTCAGTCACAGAAGGACAAATATTGTATAAGACCACTATTATAAGAACTCAAGAAAAGGTTTACACACAGAAGAAAACATTCTTTGATGGTTACAAGGGAGGAGAGGGAGTGTGAGGGTTATTCACTAACTAGATAGTAGACAAGTTTTATCTTAGGTGAAGGGAAGGACAGCACACACTACTGGGGAGGTCAGCACAGCAGGACTAAACCAAAGCTAAGAAGTTTCCTGAATACAGTCAAACACTTTGAGGGACAGAGTAGCAAGGTAGGGATCTAGGGACCGTGCTTTCAGGAGACATCTAGGTCACTTGGCATAGCAAAGCTTATTAAGAAAATTTTCTGCATCCAACTTTGGTGAATGGCATCTGGGGTCTTAAAAGTTTGCAAGTGGCTCTATAAGATGCATCAGTTGTTCCCAACCACCTGGAGTAAAGGAGAATGAAGAACACCAAAGACACAAGGAAAATATTAGCCCAAGAGACAGAAAGGGCCACATAAACCAGAGACTCCGTCAGCCTGAGACCAGAAGAACTAGATGGTGCCTGGCTACCACCAATGACCGCCCTGACGGGGAACACAACAGAGTCCCTGATGGAGTAGGAGAAAGGTGGGGTACATAACTCAAATTCTAGTAAGAAGACCAGACTTAATAGTCTTACTGAGACTGGAGGAACCCTGGAAGTCATGGCCCCTGGATTCTCTATCAGCCCAGAACTAAAACAACGTTCGAGGCCAACTCTTCAGACAGGGATTGGACTGGTCTGTGGGACATAAAATGATACTCGTGAGGAGCGTGCCTCTTAGCTCAAGTAGATACAGGGGGCTTAACGGGCAGCTTCTGTCTGGAGGTGAGATGAGAAGGCAGAGAGGGTTAGGAGCTGGTTGAATGGACATGGGGAATCAGGGGTGGAAAGGAGGAGTGTACTGTCGTAGTATGGGGAGAGCAATTAGGGTCACATAACAATGTATGTATAAATTTTTGTATGGGAAAATAACTTGAAATGTAAACTTCATGTAAACTACAACAATATAAAAAAGAGTAAAAACAAAGAACAATTAAAATCAATGTCTTGCTTACTGCTTAGTATTGTTTATCATAAATTTGCTTCCTTTGATGTCTGGTCAAAGATAGTATAGATCTCCACCACCACCGATGTATATATAAGATAGTAGAATTACAGCGTTTTCTTCTTAATCTAATGGTTGTTATTTAAGGCCATGCTCATACTCTTTTTGTTCCCACTTGTTTAAGTTTATACAAATGTGCTAAAAGTGGCCAAATGATAAAGAAATATTTGGATTGTTGATTGACAGTCATGGATGGTCCCTGTTTACAATCTTTATCTCTTTCAAGTATAAGAAATCCAGAATCTTGCATGATAAAGCCACAAGTGGAACTAAGTTATTCTGATGAAAATAAATTCTCCTCCTGAGACTTTCCCAGGAATTTTGATATTTTTGACTTTTGCTCACTAAATATGGAAAAGATGAGACACTAAGAGAAGCAGGGCAGCTCTTCTGCTTTTTTTAGACCTTCTTTTAAGAAACTGTTTCATCCCTTTAATGTTATGTTCACAATATATCAGAAGTCTCCTCCCCGTAGAAAAGTCACAGCCCTCTGAATGGTAACAGTTTCTGGAGAAGTATACGAGGCTTCCATTTTTAAATAAAGAATAAAGCTCTGTGGATTATAATTTATATTCTCTAGTGGCCTGAATGTTGTTCAACATACGGAAATGGTAGAAGTGGACATTTCCTAGCATCTTTTGTCTTGAAAGACTCAAAACCCCTTTAGACTTAACATTCTCCTTTGTCTCCCATCCAGCACAGGTTTACAGTATTATCCAAATTCAGTGCATGTGTCATTGGATTCCCTAGAAAGTAGTTGTGTCCTGGGCTAAGGAGTGAATTTTGACCATCTTTTTTAATGTGTAGAATTTCTTTTTATGAAGGAGTAGACTTTCTCAGGAACTTCAGTTAATGGTAGTTTATTTTAAGGATACGATTGTGGAAGGCAAGAAGAGGTGGAACAGTCTGAGCAGTTACATGGTATGACTTCAGTGAAAATGAGTCCATTGTTCAATGATGTGTAGGACTCAGTAATGGTTGTAGTAATTCAACCGCAGTTGTATCGATCCAAGAGCAACCTAGTAACCTGCAATACCAGAGACTCTGTTTCACATTTTCTCTTGATGTCATTTAACATGTCTTTCTATCCTGTGTAGTATATGCAGATTGGTAGTTAGACCTAGAGGTTTGGTCAAATTGTTACTATATTTGCTAAAACTTCTAAGTTGATGTTGTGTTTTCCATCCTGATGTCTCTCTCTTTGGGACATGAACAGCCATTGATACTCATTGCTTAGATCCATTCATTTATTAGGACTCCAAAATGGTAGTATTCTAATGTTATCATTCTACATTCATTTCCCAGAATATATCTATGAAGAGAAACCTCTCCATATCAACTGTTTGGTTGCCTTGATGGACAGTTTATCTGGAAAGTCAGAGTACATGCTTGATTCTGTCCTCCTATTTATAAGTTTTCAAGATGATGAACTGGTTTCCTAGCATCCTCCAAAAGTAATAAATGAAGGTTTTTTTAAATCACTATGAATGCATAGATTTAAACATACTCATTGTGTTTTTAATCTACTGCAGTCTTTATCCTTATTGATACCCAAATTTTCACATCCCTGACCAATGGAAACCTCTTCAAGTTGGTTCCTAAACCCTCAGACATGATTTTAGTAATCTTCGGTCATAGTAATCTTTGGTTGTAGTAATCTTTGATAGTAGCTTCCTTGCTTTCAGGTGTGACAAGATGTTTGAGGTTACCTTGTACATTTTTGGGTTTAGAGTTGGAAATCAGCCATCTTTCGAAGTATAGACTTGCTTCTGTATAGTGTAAAACAAAGATACCACAATCATGGTGCCAGAGGAGCTCATTGATACTGGTTTGGTCATTGTTTCCAAGTGTTTTTAGAAGACAGAGCTAGACATTTTTATTTATTTTTCATATCGTGCATTCAAACTGACATTTTTAATTCAAAGTCAGTTCTATGGGGTTTTTATTTAAGTTTATCAGTCTTACGTCTGTATTTCCTTTCTCCTATATTGAAAATTCTGATTCCTAATGATACCAACATAACTCCTAAATTACTTCATTCCACAATACACACACAATAGTCTCAGGATACCAATGCCAATACCATGACCAACTATTTAATTACTAGAAACTGTTTATTTTGCACTTCTGTATTTTAAAGTGATTTGGAGTAGGTTATCTCTGTGTGGTATGTCCCCAGTTGGACACATCCAAAAGGATGGATAATTAAATTGTGATATATTTATATGATGGAATACTGCATATCAATTAAAATGGATAAATTAGATCAATATGTAACAATACAGTTTTCAAAAACATTAAATTTAAAAGTTGTAGAATGAATATTGTAACATACCATTTAGGTAAAATTAAAACCTGTAACACAATACTGCATATTGTTTATGGCTACACATGTAGGTAATAAAACTACTAAAGCATGACCTGATGAACACCCACCAAATGGTCTTTTTTCCATGAGCTCATTGTAGTGGGAACAGAGAGTTGTACTTAGTAAATTGAAGTGTTTTTATTGGACTTTTCTCTGTTTCTCTGCTCTGCCTCACCTTTTAGTTTTCCCCTAGGATTTAATTTTGTGTATTTATTTATTTAAAATTTCACTCTGATTCATCATCCTTGCTAAAGAATAACAGGAAAAAAAAAATATTGATTACGCTGGGCAGTAATGCCCCTGGGGGGCCAGGGTAGAGGTAGTAGAAATAAGAGAGAACTCCAAGGCTATAATTATTTGGTGATCTCTGCAACCTTCCAGAAAGAAGAATATTCCAGTGGAAACATGTCAGATCTGTCAAGTGAGATCAGCTCCTGAAGTTGCAAAACACCAGTTACAGTTCTACTTGTTCTGTAACAATGCAAAGTGCACTAATCAAAGAAAAACTGAGTCGTGGGTGATATTGGGCAGGAGTCACAACTTGGCATGGGGAGAAACAACCCCGCACTATGAGAAATGAGCGCTTGGGCTGCAGAACCCAAACTGGCAGCCCACACACACTGAGTCAGAATTGACTTGATGGCAACAGGTAATGGGTTTGGATTTTGTTTTTTAATACAAAATTATGATTTATGTGCCAACACTTAAGTATTGGGAGATTTTGTATTTAAAAAATCCAGATTTCCAGGTTCTTTTGAAAACATCAGAAGGTTTGGCAACGCTGGGTTCATTGGACGGCATGGTAACAGTCATCTGGGGTTCCTGCCCCTAATAGGTAGGGTGTGAGCTCCTCTGCCAACCATAGTCCCCACCTGTTCTCGCCACTTATGTTTTGTGTTGTTGTGTGCTTGATTTCAGGATACTGAGTTGCTAATGCCTGGTTTAGGGCAGCAGATAATTGCATTTGTATTTCTTGTCTCCAATGCCCATTCTTCCCTCCAAACATTTTTGTCATGTTTTTCCAACTATACTCAAATTTAAACTCAGAGGACTTAACAGAACAACTAGAATGGAAATAATAAGAATGTTCATGCATTGAGAAGAATATAATCAATGTCACTGAACAGCTTGTGTAGAAATTGTGGAATGGGAACCTAGACTGCTATGTAAATCTTCACTGAAAACACAATAAAATATTATTAAAACAACAAAACAAAACAAAGCAAAAAAATTCAGAGGACTTGCAAGTCGAGGGTACTGGGTCCCACGAGCCTTCCTCAGAGAAGTCTCCATCTAGGGCCACATCTTGGAACTGTAGTCTCTGGGTTATTTGGGGGATGGATAGCGTGGCTTAATTAAAATGACGATTGGAAGGTCATCAAAATGCTGCTGACTTAGTGGCTAGAATATGGCCTTAATGCTCATTCTTGGTCCTACGTGGCCATGGAAGATGGCTGAGTAGGGATAGCAGAGTGCATCAGGCAGCCAATATTAATTTTTATAATTCTGAATGCAGACCACACTCTATTCCATGGCAACAATTCCCAAAGAACTAAGTCTAATTAAGCATTCCTGCTCATTATCTAGTGAGAAAATAGACTGGAATGAGTCTCAAACTCAATCCATATCTACAGGATGGGGTAGAGTGTGAGGATGAGGGCCCCCTGGGTGGTCTGTCAGGATGAAGAGAGAGGCCTAACAGCAGGTTTAAATAGGTCATTCAATCACAAGGATTCATTTCTGCAGGGCAAACTCTCAGAGATCTTCCTGTTTAATGGCATGGGTGGAGGTGGGTTCAGATGAGTCCATGTGGATTGAAAGGCTCAAGTCCAGTAGATGCTGCTGGATTAAGTAGGACATGTGCAGTGATAGCTAGAGCTTTTCCGTGGAGTAAGTAGGTACATGCATCATGTGAACCAGAGATGTCAGGAAGGGGTGATCCAAGGGATACCTACAACCATCACCAGTGGTTGTTTTTTTTTTTAAATTTTTTATTATTGTACTTTAGAAGAAGGTTTACAGAGCAAATTAGTTTCATTAAACAATTGATACACACATTGTTTTGTGACATTGGTTGCCAACCTCATGACATGGCAGCCGTCTCCCCTTCTCGATCTTGTGTTCCCCGTCACTAGCTTTCCTGTTCCCTCCTACCTTCTCATCCTTGCCCCTAGGCGGATGTGCCCCTTTAGTCTTAATTTGTTTTATGTGTCTGTCTAATCCTTGGCTGGAGGGTGTACCTCGGGAGTGACTTCAGTACGGAGTTAAAAGGGTGTCCGGGGGCCATAGTCTTTTTTTTTTTTAATTTTTAATTTTATTGTACTTCAGGTGAAGGCTTACAGAACAAATAGTTTCTCATGAAACAGTAGTACACATATTGTTTTATGACATTGGTTAACAACCCCACAACATGTCAACCCTCTAACTTCTCAACCTTTTTTTTTTGGTGAAAATACACATAGCCAAAGCTACACCATTTCAAAAATTTCTACATGCACAGTTCAGTGACATTGACTATGCTCTTCCTATTGTGCTGCTATTCTCACTTAAGATGAAGGCTTACAGAACAAAATAGTTTCTCATTTAACAGTTACTACACATGTTGCCCTATGACAATGGTTAACAATCTCACAACGCATCAACAAAATCCTTACTCAACTTTGGGTTCCCTATCACCAGCTTCCTTGTCCCCTTCTGCCTTCTGGCCCTTGTCACTGGACAACTGTATCTCATCAGCCCCATTTGGTTTTACGGGGCTGTCCACTAGCAGGCTGAACGGTGAACTTCGGAGATAACTTCACCACTGAGCTAAAAGGGTGTCTGGGGGGCCATACTCTCGGGGTTTCTCCAGTCTCCTTTAGGCCAGTAAATCTGGTCTTTTTATTGTGAGTTAGAATTACGTTCTACATCCTTCTCCAGCTCTGTCCAGAACCCTCTGTTGTGATCCTGGTCAGAGCAGTCAGTGGTGGTAGCCAGGCACCATCTAGCTGTACTGGACTCAGTCCGGTGGAGGCCTTGGTAACTGTGGACAATTAGTCCTTTGGACTAATCTTTTCCTTGTATCCTGTTCTCTTCATTCTCCCCTGCTCCCAAAGGGATGAGACCAGTGGAGTATCTTAGATGGCCGCTCACAGGCTTTTAAGACCCCAGACACTACTCACCAAGATAGAATGTAGAACATTGTCTTTATAAACTCTGTTATGCCAATTGAGCTAGATGTTTCCTGAGGCCATGGTCCCCACAGCCCTCCGCCCAGCAATTCAGTCCCTCAGGGAGTTTGGATATGTCTACGGGGCTTCCATGACCTTTCCTTGTACAAGTTGTGCTAGTTTCCCCTGTATTGTGTACTGTCTCACCCTTCACCCAAGATACCACTTATCTATTGCCTATTTAGTATTTCCCCCCACCCCTCCCATCCCTGGTAACCAACAAAGATTGTTACATTTTGTGTGTGAACTTTTTCATGGGTTTTTTACAATAGAGGTCTCATACAATATTTGTCCTTTTGTGATTGACTTATTTCACTCAGCATAATGCCCTCCAGTTTCATCCATGTTATGAGATGCTTCACAGAGTCATTGTTGTTCGTTCTCATTGCATAGTACTCCATTGTGTGTATGTGCCATAGTTTGTTTATCCATTCACCTGTTGTTGGGCATCTAGGTTGTTTCCATCATTTTGTTATTGTGAACAATGCTGCCATGAACATAGGTGTGCATATGTCTATTCGAGTGATGACTCTTATTTCTCTAGGATATATTCCTAGGAGTGGGATTGCTGGATCGAATGGTATGTCTATTTCTAGCTTTCTGAGGAAGCGCCATATCATTTTCCAAAATGGTTGTATCATTTTTCATTCCCACCAGCAGTGCATGAGAGTTCCGATCTCCCCACAGCCCCTCCAACATTTGTTATTTCCAGTGTTTTTGATTTGTGCCAGTAATGCTGGGGTGAGATGGTATCTCATTGTGGTTTTAATTTGCATTTCTCTAATGGCTAGTGATCGCGAGCATTTCCTCATGTGTCTGTTGGCCATTTGAATGTCTTCTTTGGTGAAGTGTCTGTTCATTTCCTTTGCCCATTTTTTAATAGGATTATTTGTCTTTTTGTTGTAGAAGTGTTGGATTTTCTTGTAGATTATGGAGATTAGACCTTTGTCTGACTTGTACCGTCCAAACATTTTTTCCCAATCTGTAGGTTCTCTTTTTACTCTTTTGGTGAAGTCTTTTGAAGAGCATAGGTGTTTGATTTTTAGAAGATCCCACTTATCTAGCTTGTCTATTGGGATTTGTGCATTGATGGCTATGGTTTGTATCTTGTTAATGCCGTGTATTAAGGCCTGTAGTGTTGGTCCTATTTTTTCTTTTCTGAACTTTATAGTTTTAGGCTTTATATTCAGGTCTTTGATCCATTTTGAAGTAGTTTTTGTATACGGCGTGAGGTATGGGTCCTGTTTCATTTTTTTGCAGATGGATATCCAGTTTTGCCAGCACCATTTGTTAAAAAGACGGCCTTTTCCCCATTTGATGGACTTTGGGCCCTTGTCGAAGATCAGGTGACTGTAGGTGGATGAATTTCCATCTGGGTTCTCAATTCTGTTCCATTGGTCAATGTATCTGTCGTTGTACCAGTACCGGGCTGTTTTGACTACTGTAGCTGTATAATAGGTTCTAAAGTCAGGTAGTGTGAGTCCTCCAACTTTATTCTTCTTCTTCAGTAGTGCTTTACTTATTCGGGGCTTCTTCCCTTTCCATATAAAGTTAATGATTAGTTTTTCCATATCTTTGAAGAATGTTGTTGGTATTTGGATCAGGATTGTGTTGTATTTGTAAATTGCTTTGGGTAGAATTGTCATTTTCACAATGTTGAGTCTGCTTATCCATGAGCATGGTATGTTTTTCCGTTTATGCAGATCCCTTTGGGTTTCATGCGGTAGTGTTTTGTAGTTTTCTTTGTATAGGTCTTTTACATCCCTGGTCAGATTTATTCCTAAGTATTTTGTCTTTTTAGGGGCTATTATAAATGGTATTGTTTTACTGATTTCCTTTTCATCGTTCTCCTTATTGGTGTATAGGAATCCAACTGATTCTTGAATGTTTATCTTGTATCCTGCTACTCTGCTGAATCTATTAGTTCCAGTAGATTTCTCGTGGAGTCTTTAGGGTTTTCTGTGTATAGTATCACATCATCTGCAAACAGGGACAGTTTAACTTCTTCATTAACAATTTGGATGCCCTTTATTTCTTTTTCTTGCCTTATTGCTCTAGCTAGAACTTCCAGCACAATGTTGAATAGGAGTGGTGATAAACGGCATCCTTGTCTTGTTCCTGTTTTCAAGGGGAATGTTTTCAGCCTCTCTCCATTAAGAATGATGTTGGCCATTGGTTTTGCATAGATGCCCTTTATTATGTTGAGAAATTTCCCTTCTATACCTATATTATTGAGAGTTTTTATCAGGAATGGGTGTTGGACTTTGTCAAATGCCTTTTCTGCGTCAATTGAGATGATCATGTGATTCTTTCCTTTCCTTTTATTATGTGGTGGATTATGTTGATTGATTTTCTAATGTTGAACCACCCTTGCATACCTGGTATGAATCCTACTTGGTCATGGTGTATTTTTTTTTTTTTATATGATGCTGAATTCTATTGGCTAGAGTTTTGTTCAGAATTTTTGCATCTATATTCATGAGAGATATCGGTCTGTAATTTTCTCTTTTTGTGACGTCTTTGCCTGGTTTTGGTATCAGGGTTATGCTGGCTTCATAGAATGAAGTTGGAAGTGTTGCTTCCTCTTCTATGCTCTGAAATAGCTTGAGTAGTACTGGTACAAGCTCTTCATAAATGTTTTGTAGAATTCTCTAGTGAAGCCATCTGGGCCAGGGCTTTTTTTGGTTGGGAGTTTTTTTCTTACCTTTTCAATCTCTTTTCTTGTTATGGGTCTGTTCAGATTTTCAACATCACTTTGTTGTAGCTTGGGTAGGCCATGTGTTTCTAGAAATTTATCCATTTCCTCTAGGTTTTCAAATTTGTTGGAGTATAATTTTTCATAATATTCCGTTATAATCCTTTTTATTTCAGTTGGGTCTGTTGTAATGTCTCCCATTTCATTTCTTATTTGGGTTATTTGTGTCCTCTCCTGTTTTTCTTTTGTCAGTCTGGCCAGTGGTTTGTTGATTTTGTTGATTCTTTCAAAGAACCAACTTTTGGTTTTGTTGATTCTTTCTATTGTTTTTCTGTTCTCTATTTCATTGATTTCTGCTCTGATCTTTACTATTTCCTTTCTTCCAGTGGTTGTGGGCTTTTTTTGCTGTCCTCTTTCTATTTGTTTGAGTTCTGTAGTTAATGTTTTGATTTTGTTGCTTTCTTCTTTTTTGATATGTGCGTCTATTGCTATATATCATCCTCTGAGGACTGCCTTTGCTGTGTCCCAAAGGTTTTGGTATGATGTGTTTTCATTCTCATTTGATTCTAGGAATTTTTTTATTCCATCTCTGATTTCTTCTATTACCCACTGATGTGTAAGCAGGGTGTTATTAAGTTTCCATGTAATTGATTTTTTTTCCTTGCACTTTCTGTTGTTAATTTCTACCTTGATGGCATTGTGGTCAGAGAAGATACTTTGAATTATCTCAACGTTTTGGATCTTGTTGAGGATTGCTCTGTGGCCTAAGATGTGGTCTATTCTGGATAACTTTCCATGTGCATTGGAAAAGAATGTGTACTTTGCAGTGGTTGGATGGAGTGTTCTATATATGTCTATGAGGTCAAGTTGGCTGATTGCGCCCTTTAGGTCTTCTGTATTTTTGCTGAGTTTCTTCTTAGTTGTTCTGTCCTTTACTGAGAGTGGTGTGTTGAAGTCTCCTACTATTATTGTGGAACTGTCAGTTTCTCTTTTCAGTGTTGTTAGAGTTTGTTTTATGTATTTTGGAGGCCTGTCATTGGGTGCGTAGATGTTTATTATTGTTATGTCTTCATGATAGATCATCCCCTTAATCATTGTATAGTGTCCTTCTTTGTCTTTAATGGTAGATTTTGTTTTAAAGTCTATTTTTTCTGAGATTAGAATTGCCACTCCTGCTGTTTTTTGGTAGTTGTTAGCTTGATATATTTTTTTCCAACCTTTGACTTTTAATAAATTTTTATCTTTGTTTCTAAGGTGTGTCTCTTGTAGACAGCATATTGATGGATACTGTTTTCTTATCCATTCTGTCACTGCCCACCTCTTTATGGGTGCTTTGAGTCCATTTACATTCAGTGTAATTATTGATAGATGTGAGTTTGTTGCTGTCATTTTGTAGTGCTTTTTTTTTGTGGTGCTGAAGTTTTCTTTGTTCTTCTTACTCTCTTGTGCTGAGTTACTTCTGTTTGCAGATTTTTTTTCATTTCTTTTGTTTTTGTAGGTTTTGTTTTTGCTGAGACTTTGTGTTTTTCCTCTTTTTTTTATGAGTATGTTTGTTAGCTTTCTTTGTGGTTACCATGAGTTTTACCCTTATCTTTCTAAGTTTGAAGAAGTCTACCATTACTTGGTATCACCTTGCCTTCCTCTCCATTAGAAGGTTCTATACCTATGCCGTTTATTACCTCTTTTATTGTTTTGATGTTGTTGTCATTTACTGATTAACTGCTCTGATTCCCTGTTGTACTTCTTTTGGTTTTGGATAGTCCTCGAGAGGTCATTTACTAGATTGGTATCTGGCTGGTACGATCCTGCATCCTAGATTCTGCCTGTGAGCTGAAGTTTTCTGTCCTCAGATCGAAGAACTCCCTTTAATAATTCTTGGAAGTTTGGTTTGACTTTTACATATTCCCTTAATTTCTGTTTATCTGGAAATGACCTAATTTCACCATCAAGTTTGAATGAGAGTTTTGCAGGATATATTATTCTTGGCTGGCAATTTTTTTCTTTCAAGATTTTATATATGTCATCCCATTGCCTTCTTGCCTGCATGGTTTCTGCCGAATAATCTGAGCTTAGTCTTATTGTTTCTCCTGTGTATGTGACTTCTTGTTTTTCACAAGCTGCTCTCAGGATTCTTTGTTTGTCTTTGGTTTTGGCAAGTGTGATTATGACATGCCTTGGTGATTTTCTTTTGGGGTCTCTTCTATATGGGGTTTGTTGAGCTTCTTGGATGGCCAGCTTTCCATCTTTCATGATACTGGGGAAGTTTTCTGTCAGCAGTTCTTCAGTGATCTTCTCTGTGTTTTCTGTTTTCTCCCCATGTTCTGGAATTCCAATCACTCGCGAATTTTTGCTTTTGATTGTATCCCACATAACTCTCAGGGTCTCTTCATTTTTCTTTGTTCTTTTTTCTGAGTTTTCCTCGAACAGAGTTGTATACAAGTGTTTGTCTTCAATTCCACCGATCCTGTCTTCCACCATTTCAAATCTGCTTCTCAGCCCTCTATGACACTGTCCATTTCTGAAATCTTGTTGTTTATCTTTTGGATTTCTAATTGTTGTCTTTGTATAATTTCCAGTTGTGAGTTTATTTTGGCATTTTGTTCCTGCATTATTTTCCTGAATTCTTCCAATTTTTTGTCTGTCTTTTCCATGAATTTGTCTATTTTTTCCTCATGTGTGTCAGCTTTTGCCTCAGCTCTTGGAGAATTATGAATATTAGAGATTTGAATTCCCTATCAGGTAGTTCTAATGCCTTTTCTTCCACTGGAGGGTCATCTGGTGTTTTATTTTGGATGCCTACTGGAACCATCCTGTCCTGTTTTTGTAAATGTTTTGATATTGTCTGTTGTCTTCGGGGCATTCATTAGTTATTTTTCTTGTTTATTGATTGTAGATTTGTTTCTTCCCCTTTTTTGTTTTTCTTTAAATGTGACTATGCGTGAACAGGCGGACTGTGTGTTCCCTTGTAGTTTGCTTGTCTGTGGGCACAATACTTTTTGCCTCCTTCTCCAATTGGCAGGGTCAGTCACTCAGATATGGTATGGCAGGGCAGGTCTAGCTGAAGAGGAGTTACTGGGATGGGTTGTTTGTGGCACTTACTACAGCCACCAGGGCGGGTCAGTAATCAGTGTAGGGCAGGTTCCAGTAGGCCATCCCTGTGCTGCTTGGTGGTGTGATGTTAAGCACACGATGTAGTTAGGCAGGATGTAGCGGGGAGATTGTTATATGTGGAGCTAAGATGGATATGGGAGAGAGGAGAGAGGAACAGGAGCCAAAAGCATACAAACAAACAAAAAAGAATGTTAGGGGAGCTTGCCGTTGGAGTGGAGAGACGAGAGACTATGAAATGGAGAAAAACAGAAAGGGGAAGAGGAAGAAAAGAATAAGTAAAAATCGGAAAGGTTAAAGAACCACAAAGTTCCCAGGGATCCCACCAGTGCAGCTATGAGGTCTGGGGACGTCTCTCTCAGGTGTTGCAGACAGCCTGGCTAGAAGGCATAGAGGTATACAATGCCAGGTATTCAGGGAATAGAAACAGAAGGAAGATATAGAGAGATGAGAAACTGAGTAATGAAGAAAGACAAAAAGGGAAAAAGAGGGGGGAAAAAAAAACAAATTAAAAAAAAAAAAGAACAAGAAAAGCCCCCAAAAAAACAAACAAACAAAAAAACCCAACGAAAAAAGAAATGCCCTCAGTGATCCTTCTGCACGTCTGTGCAAGTCGAGGGGTAGTCTCCTTGCCTCGTAGCACCGCCTGGCCAGAAAGGGCTCCCAACTCAAGAAAAGGAAAAGAAAACAAACAAACAATTCAAAACAAACAAATGAACAAAAGCCCTGGGATCTCACCAGCATGGCAGCCCAGACCGGGAAGCAGCTCCACACTCGAACAGAGCTCCACAGCCCCTCAGGAAGAAGCAAAGATGGCGCAGGGAGCCAGGTATTTGAGCGAAAGGAGGGGGAGGTGGTGAGACTTAAGGAAGAAATCAAAAGAAGTGGGAAAAAAGCAACACCAGCAGTCAACAAATGGCACTCAGAGAGCTGGTCCATTCGGGTGTGTGGAATCCAAGCAGCTGGTGTTTCCTGGACAAGAGATTGTGGCCACGGGAAGCAGAGGAGGGCGAGTGGGGGTGAAGAAGGGTGGGGGGTGAGAAAGCATACATCGCCAATTACCGGTTGTTTTGTCTCCCGCTGGAAGCTCTGTGAAGCTGCTTTCTCGTACCCCCTGTTTGCTGGTCTCTGATAGGAGTCCAAGATGGGGGATCTGCACTGCGTTAGCTGGTAGGGGACCTCTGCATAAATCTCTCCTCGCTCTCTGTTCTCTGTCAGTTTTCTCACTGCATTTGGTGCTTGGCTGAGTTCTTTATCTCTTCATTTGATGTTTTAGGGTTTCAGGATTGTTGTTTTCTCTGTTTGGCTCAGTTTTTTTGGATCTTTGCTGTGGAGGGATCACGTGGTACTTCTGCCTAGACTGCCATTTTGCCGGAAGTCAGGCCATACTCTTTTTAAAAAAAATTTTGCTTTAATGTACTTTAGATGAAGGTTTACAGAACAAATAGTTTCTCATTAAACAGTCAGTACAGATATTGTTTTATGACATTGGTTAACAGCCCCATGACATGTCAACACTCTCCCTTCTTGACCTTGGAGGACCTTTTTTTTTGTGAAAATATACATAGCCAAAGTTATACCATTTCAAAAGTTTCTGTATGTACCATTCAGTGACATTGATTACATTCTTCCAGTTGTGCTGTTATTCTCACTATCCTTTTCCAAATTATTCCATCACCATTATCTTCAACTCACTGCCCCTTAGGCTTTCCATCAAACCTTTTGAGTTGCTGTTGTCAATTTGATCTCACATAGATAATTCTTTTTTTTTGGTACCTTAGATGAAAGTTTGCAAAACAAATAGTTTCTTATTAAACAGTTAATACGCATATTGCCTTATGACAATTGTTAACAACTCCACGACATGTCAACATTGTCACTTCTCAACCTTGGGTTCCCTATCACCAGCTTTCCTGTCCCCTCCTGCCTTCTAGTCCTTGTCCCTGGACTGCTGTGCCTCATTAGTCCCGTTTTGTTTTATGAGTCAGTCCAATTCCCGGCTGAACGGTGAACTTCAGGAGTGACTTCAGTACTGAGTTAAAAGGGTGTCCGGGGGCCATATTCTTGGGGTTTCTCCAGTCTCTGTCAGACCAGTAAGCCTGATTTTTTTTTTTTGTGAGTTAGAATTTTGTTCTACATTTTTCTCCAGCTCTGTCTTGAACCCTCTATTGTGATCTCTGTCAGATCAGTCATTGGTGGTAGCCGGGTACCATCTAATTGTGCTGGACTCAATCTGGTGGAGGCTGTGGTAGTTGTGGTACATAAGTCCTTTGGACTAATCTTTCCCTTATGTCTTTGGTTTTCTTCATTCTCCCTTGCTCCAGACGGGGTTAGATCAGTAGAGTATCTTAGATGGCTTCTCATAAGCTTTTAAGACCCTAGATGCTACTCAACAAAGTAGGATGTAGAACATTTTCTTTATAAACTGTGTTATGCCAATTGAGCTAGATGTTCCCCGAGACCATGGTCCCCAGCCCTTAGCCCGGTAATTCAGTCCCTCAGGGTATTTGGATGTGTCTATGAAGCTTCTATGACTTTGCCTTGGTCAAGTTGTGCTGACTTCCCCAGTATTGTGTACTGTCTTACCCTTCACAAAAGTTATCACTTATCTATTGTCTATTAGTGCTTTTCCCTCCCTACCCTTCCCCTCCCTAGTAACCATCAAAGATTGTTTCTTTGTGCATGTAAACCTTTTCATGAGTTTTTATAATAGCGGTCTCATACAGTATTTGCCCTTTAGTGATTGACTTATTTCACTCAGAATAATGCCCTCCAGATTCATTCATGTTGTGAGATGTTTAACAGATTCACCGTTGTTTTTTATTGTTAGGTAGTATTCCATTGTGTGTATGTACCATAGTTTGTTTATCCTTTCATCTTTTGATAGGCACTTACGTTGTTTCCATCTTTTTGCTATTGTGAATAATGCTGCAGTGAATGTGGGTGTGCATATATCTCTTCCTGTGACAGCTTTTATTTCTCTAGGATATATTTCTAGGGATGGGATTGCTGGATCATATGGTATTTCTATTTCTAGCTTTTTAAGGAAGTGCCATATCATTTTCCAGTATGGTTATACCATTTTACATTCCCACCAGCAGCACATAAGGGTTCCAATCTCTGCACAGCCTCTCCAACATTTGTTATTTTCTATTTTTTTGATTCGTGCCAGTAATGCTGGGTGAGATGGTATCTCACTGTAGTTTTGATTTGCGTTCTGTAATGGCTAGTGATCAGGAGCATTTCCTCACGCGTCTGTTAGCTGCCCGAATGTCTTTGGTGAGCTGTCTGTTCATATCTGTCATGGATTGAATTAAGTCCCCCCAAGAATGTGTGTATCAGTTTGGCTGGGCCATGATTCCCAGTGTTGTGTGGTTGTCCTCCATTTTGTGATTGTAATTTTATGTTAAAGAGGATTAGGGTGGGATTTTAATACCCTTACTAAGGTCACATCCCTGATCCAATGTAAAGGGAGTTTCCCTCGAGTGTGGCCTGCACCACCTTTTATCTCTCAAGAGATAAAAAGGAAAGGGAAGCAAGGAGAGAGTTGGGGACCTCATACCACCAAGAAAGAAGCACCAGGAGCAGAGTGTGTCCTTTGGACCCGAGGTTCCTGTGCAGAGAAGCTCCTAGTCCGAGGGAAGACTGATGACGATGAGGACCTTCCTCCAGAACTGACAGAGAGAGAAAGTCTCCCCTTGGAGCTGACGCCCTGAATTTGAACTTCTAGCCTACTAGTCTGTGAGAAAATAAATTTCTCTTTGTTAAAGCCATCCACGTGTGGTATTTCTGTTAGAGCAGCACTAGATGACTAAGACTGTATTCTTTGCCCATTTTTTAATTGGATTATTTATCATTTTGTTGTAGAGGTGTTGAATTTTCCTATAGATTTTAGAGATTAGAACTTTGTTGAATTTGTCATAGCAAATTTTTTTTTCCCAGTCTGTAGGTTCTCTTTTTACTCTTTTGATGAGCATAAGTGTTTAATTGTTAGAAGATTCCAGTTATCTGGCTTATCATCTGGTATTTGTGTATTGTTAACTGTGATTTGTGTCCTATTTATGCCATGTATTAGGGCTGCTAGTGTTGACCCTATTTTTTCTTCTATGATCTTTGTAATTTTTGGTTTTATATTTAGATCTTTGATTAATTTTTAATTACTTTTTGTGTATGGTGTGAGGTATGAGTCCTGTTTCATTTTTTCACAGATGGACATCAAATTTTGCCAGCATAATTTGTTAAAAAGACTGTCTTTTCCCCCATTTAATGGGCTTTGAGCCTTGTTGAAGATCAGGTGACCATAGGTGGATGAATTTATATCTGGATTCTCAATTCTTTTCCATTGGTCAGTGTCTCTGTCATTGTACCAGTACCAGGCTATTTTGACTACTGTAGCTGTATAGTAGGTTCTGAAGTCAGGTAGTAGGAGTCCACCTACTTTATTCTTTTTGTTCAGTAGTGCTTTACTTATCCAGGGCCTCTTCCCTTTCCATATAAAGTTAATGATTAGTTTTTCCATCTTGTTAAAGAATGCTGTTGGTATTTGGATGGGGATTGCTTTGTATTTGTAGATCGCTTTGGGTAGAATTGACATTTTCACAATATTGAGTCTATCTACCCAAGAGCATGGTGTGTTTTTCCATTTGTATAGGTCTTCATTTGGTTTCTTGCAGTAGGGTTTTGTAGTTTTATTTGTATAGGTCTTTTATGCCCCTGGTTAGATTTATTCCTAAGTATTTTATTTTTTTAGGGGCTATTATAAATGGTATTGCTTTCCTGATTTCCTTTTTGTAGTTCTCTTTATTGATGTATAGGAATCCCAACTGATTTTTTTATGTTGATCTTGTATCTTGCTACACTGGTGAATCTTTCTGTTAGTTCTTATAGTTTTCTTGCAGAATCCTTTGGGTCTCTATGTATACTATCATATCAGCAAATAGGGATAGTTTTACTTCTTCCTTACCAATTTGGTTGCCCTTTATTTCTTTTTCTTGCCTTATTGCTCTAGCTGGGACTTCCAGCACAATGCTAAATAGGAGTGGTGATAAAGGGCATCCTTGTCTTGTTCCTGTTCTCAGGGGAATGTTTTCAGCCTCTCTTCATTAAGAATGATGTTGGTTGTTGGTTTTGTATAGATGCCATTTATTATGTTGAGGAATTTCCCCTCTTCCTATTTTATTCAGAGTTTTTATCAGGAATGGGAGTTGGACTTTATCAAATGCCTTTTTTGTGTCAATTGAAATGATCATGTGATTATTTTCTTTTATTTATGTGGTAGATTATGTTGATTGATTTTCTAATGTTGAATCATCCTTGCATGCCTGGTATAAATTCCACTTGGTCATGGTATGTTATTTTTTTGATATGATGCTGAATTTTATTGGTGAGAATTTTTTTGAGAGTTTTTGCATCTATATTCACGAGAGATATTGGTCTGTATTTTTTTGTGTGTGTGTGTGGTGTCTTTGCCTGGTTTCAGTATCAGGGTTATGCTGGCTTCATAGAAGGAATTCAGAAGTATCCCTTCCTTTCCTATGTCCTCAAATAGTTTGAGTAGTACTATTTTGAGCTCTTCTCTGAATGTTTGGTAGAGTTCTCCAGTGAAGACATCTGGGCCAGGGCTTTTTTTTTGGGTTGGGAGATTTTTTAAATTACCTTTTCACTCTATTCTCTTGTTATGAGTCTGTTCAGATTTTTGACCTCAGTTTGTGTTGATTTGGGTAGGTAGTGTGTTTTTAGAAATTTATCCATTTCCTCTAGGTTTTCAAATTTGTTGGAGTATAGTTTTTCATAGTACTCTGTTATGATCCTTTTTATTTCATTTGGGTCTGTTGTAATTTCCCCCATTTCATTTCTTATTTGGGTTATTTGCACCCTGTCCTGTTTTTCTTTTGTCACTTTGGCCAATGGTCTGTCGATTTTGTTGATCCTGTCAAAGAACCAACTTTTGGTTTTGTTAATTCTTTCTATTGTTTTTCTATTTCATTTATTTCTGCTCTGATCTTTATTATTTCCTTTCTTCTGGTGGCTGTGGGCTTCTTTTGCTGTTGTTTCTGTTCGTTTGTGTTGTATAGCTAATGTTTTGATTTTTTGTCCCTGTCTTCTTTTTTGATGTGCACATCTATTGCTATAAATTGACCTCTGAGCACTGCCTTTGCTGTGTCGAAAAGGTTTTGGTCTGATGTATTTTCATTCTTGATAGATTCTAGGAATTTTTTGATTCCATCTTTGATTTCTTCTATTACCCAGTGGTTTTTAAGTATTTCTGTTTTCTCTCTCTCTTCTGGAATGCTGATTATGTGCAAATTTTTGCTTTTGAATGTATCCCACATCGTTTTCAGGGTTTCTTCATTATTTTCTCTGATTTTTCCTCAAACAAGGTGAGATCCAAAAATTTGTCTTCAATTTCACTGATTCTGTCTTCCATTGTTTCAAATTTGCGCCTAAAACCTTCTATTGCACCGTCCATTTCTAAAACTTTGTTGTTTATCTTTTGAAATTCTAATTACTGGTTTTTAAAAGTGATTTATAGTTGTTTATTTATCTTGACATTTTGATCCTGTATTATTTTCCTGAATTCTTCCATTGCTTTGTCTGTATTTTCCATGATTTTGTCTATTTTTTTCCTTATTTTTGTCTGTATTTTGCTTCATCTGTTGGAGAACCCTGAATATTAGAGTTTTGAATTCCCTATCAGATAGGTCCAGTGCCTTTTCTTCTGCTGGAAGTTCATATGATGTTTTAGTTTTGTCACTTTCTAGGGCCCTCCTGTGCCTGTGTTTTTATATGTTTTGATATTGTTTGCTGTCTCTGGGACATTCAGGAATTATTTTCTTGGTTTATTGATTGTTGGTTTTTTTTTTTTCCTTTTTTTGTCCTGCTTTTCTGTTTTATTTGGTTATGTCTGGGCAGGAAGGCTGGGTGTGACTTGTTGCTTGCTCACCTTTGAGCACTGTACTTCTTTCTACCTTGTCCAGGTGGGAAGGGCCAGTCACTCAGCTGTGGTGCAAAAGGATTCCCCCAGCAAGGGGGTGGGGGTGGGGACTGGGGGACTATGTCAGTGCCGATCAGGGACGCAGTGCTCGGTGTGCAGGGCAGATAGGCAGGAGGGAAGGGAGAGGATGTCATGTGCAGAGCTAAGAGGATGAATGAAAGAAGAGAAAGAAGAGAGAGAAACAAAGGCAAAAAAAATCAAAAAAAAGAAAAAATGAAGGAAAAAGGAAAAAGAAAGTAAATGGTGGCATGATAGGATTCCACGGGTGGGGGCATGGCAGACCTGGCAGGGCCATGTGCTGGTGGCTCTCTAGTTGAGCAGCATGGCTCAGCCTGTCGAGAAGGGGCGTGGGCAACGCACAGGGCTAGGTGGGCAGGAGAAAGGAAGGTAAAGAGGGGAAAGAGAGAGAAGAAGCCAACCAACCAACAAATAAAAAATAAAATAAAAATAAAAATGACAACAGCAACAATAACAAAAATATGATGGTGAGGAGCCAGCTATTGGGGGCGGGGCAGTGGTGAACTGATGTCTCTCTCGCTGGGCAGCACAGCACGGCCTGTCAGAAAGGTATGGAGGCAGTGCAGGGCCTAGATGGGAGGGAGAAGGAAAAGGGAGAAGGGGGAATATAAAGAAAAATAGAAAATACAGTGCTGAGGGAGCTGGCCTGTGGGGGTGGTGCAGACCTGGGAAGGTCATGTGCCAGACGCTCTCCAGCCAAGCAGTACAGCACAGCCCACCAAGAAGGGATGGGCACACGAGCCTAAGCATGTGGGAGAAAGGAAAGGAAGGGAGAGAGACAGAAGAAACAACAACAACAAAAAGAAAGAAAAAACAAACAAACAAAAATAAATAAAATGGTGCTGAGGGAGCAAGTTAGTGATGGCAGTACAGAGCTGTGGAGGTCATGCACAGTAACTCTTCAGCTGAGCCATGCAGTACAGCCCCTTATGAAGGGGCAGGGTCAGTGCATAGGGCTAGGTGGGCAGGAGAAAGGAAAGGAGAGAGAGAGAGAAGAAACAGAAGAAAAACAAACAAAGCAGACAAACCAAAAAAATCACAGCCAAGAAGGGGAGGGTACAGCACATGGGGCCAGCTGGGTGGGAGAAAGGAAAGGAAAGAAGGGAGAGAGAGAGAAGCAACAAAAAAAGCCAAAAAAAAAAAAGGTAACAAAAACCAACCAAACAAACAAACGAAAAATTGCAATGAAGGGGCCGGCTAGTAGGGATGGGGTGGACCTGGGCAGCAGTGAGCTGGTGTCTCTCCGGCTGAGTGACAGTGGCCTGTTGGAAAGTGGTGGAGGCCTCGTACTGGGAAGAATGGTGGGGGTTGGGGACCTGTGCATCCCTGGTTACCAGGTGCTCTGTCTCCTGTTGGGAGTTCCATGAAGTTGTCTTCTCGTAGTCCCTGTCTGTGTTTTTTGGTGATTGTAGTCCAAGATGGTGAATATGTGCCACGTTAGCTGGTAGGGGACCTCCACTCTGTAGCTCTCCTCTTTCTCTGTTATCTGTCAGTTTTCTTATTCCGTTTGGTGCTTGATCAAGTTCTTTATTCCTTTACTTGATGCTTAAGATTCCAGGATTGACATTGTATCTGTTTTACTTAGTTTTTCAGGTCTTTGCTGCAGAGGGACTGCACAGTGCTTCTGTCTGTAGTGCCGTGTTGGCTCCCACCACCGGAGTTTTTGAAATTCACTTTCTATCTCTACTTCCTATCCTGTCTAATATCCCATCATTAGAGATCATTTCTTTATATTCAGGCACTATCCCTAGGCAGTATTACTTTTTATATAACTATCTTTGGGAGAAGCTTTAAAAAACCCTTTTAAAAATACATCTACTGTCTATGCCAGGCTCTTTCTTATGCATGAGTTCATGTCCAAGGTCACATAGCTCATAAGTGTTCGCCAGGATTGGAGCTCTTCTAACTCCAAGTTCATTGCTGTATAGCAGTGGGCTTCAAGTTTTCAGTGGCTGATTTTTCAGAAGTAGGTCACCAGGCCTTTTTTCTGAAGCACCTCTAGGTGGACTCAAACTTCCAGCCTTTTGGTTAGCAGCTGAGCACATTAACCATTTGCAGCAATCAGAGACTCCTTCATAGTAATACTAAGATGTTATTTGCCTTTTTGTACTCTCATTCTCTCATGAATATATCACAGTGTTTCCCAGAGGCTAATGTGATGTGTGATGTCACAACAGATTAAATGCAGAAGCCGATATGAGAATCCAGCTGTCTTCTATTAAGCCAGACGCTGGAGAGATTTGCAAATGTATATAACAATCTCATTCTTCTCACTAATTTTTTGTTTATTTTGGAATTCTCAGTAATTTTTAAGAGTGCAAAGTATCCTGAGACCAAAATATTTGTAAACCATTGCTCTATAGTGCAGTTAGTATGTTCCTAGCCATCCTCATCTAAGTATGCACTGAATGATTAAGTCCTTTTTCTCCGAGACAGCTATCTAAGAGAGGCACTGAGCGTGACAATGGAGTGGGGAGAAAGAAGGTGCACTGTCCATGGAGGGTGCAGACTTTGGAAATAAGAAGGTAGCATGAAGGTCTTTAGGAGGAAGAGAAGGCATAGAGAGGGAAACCCAAGAAGCACAATGTCTTAGTCTGGGTTCTCTAGAAGAGCATAACCAGTGAAATGTGTATATAAATACGTAGAGTGAGATTTACTTCAAGGAAATGGCTCATGCAATTTTGGGGGCTGACAAGTCCCAAATTCGTGGGTCTGGTGGCAGGCTGGAGACCTCTGCTGGCTCACAGGGTTGCAGGGGCTGATGAACCCAAGATCTGCAGGTCAGATAGCAGGCTGGAGACTTCTGCAGGCTTATGTCCCAAGAACCGTTGGAAGAGTGCAGTGGAGAGAGAGAGAGTAAGGGAGCACCCTTTTAACTGATTGACTGCTCACACCAGCTCACAAAATGGAAGGTAATTGCATTGTATTACATTATGGAAGAGCACCTAGTCCAGTGCCAAACCACTGAGAATCACAGCCTAGCCAAGTTGAGACATAACATTAACCATCACACAC
Source organism: Dugong dugon (assembly GCA_030035585.1). Classification (NCBI taxonomy): domain Eukaryota; kingdom Metazoa; phylum Chordata; class Mammalia; order Sirenia; family Dugongidae; genus Dugong; species Dugong dugon. Next base: position 79,440,895 of record CM057471.1, read on the forward strand.
AAGGAACAGACTTTCTCCTTGCCCAGCAGTGGTAATTGGACATTACAGTGTAATGGAAAGAACCAAGACATGATTCAGAAACTTGATTTAGCAAAACCACTTAGAACCTTCTTTGGGCTTCACAGTTCCTTTCCTGTGAAATAAAAAGGTGGGATTAAATCAGGATTTTTAGCCCAGCATTGTGATAAAACGACAGATGAATATAATTATAATAATAATTAAAGATAAAATAATGGATACAGTAGCAAAGTTTGTTGATATTTACTTAAAAAAATTAAATCCTATCCTCTCTTTATGCCACTCCACCTTCTTGAGTTTTGATGCACTTTCTTGAGTGGGACTATTGCAAGCACAGAATTGCCCTTAACCCGGAAGGAGTAAATCACCGTGGCAGATGAAAGGCAGAGAACCACTGGCTAGACGATGTGATAAGGTTCTTTTTCAGCTCAAAATCTCTAGGGGCCTAAAACAGTGTTTGGTACCTAGCCTGTTGACACAGGACCTTGAAAAACAGAGGAGAGACCTACTTAGAAGGAGGGTGGAGAGTTAACAGACTTTCTAGCCAGAGAGACATGGGATTATTTTGCAGTTCTGCCACCTGATATTTGTGTGTCTTTGAGCAAGAGATATAATCTCTGTAAAAACGGCCACCTCATGGGGCTTTTGTAGTGGTTCAATGAAAAAACATGTCCAACTGGCTGGCTAAGACCTAGCATTGAATAAATGTTGGCTTTCTTCTCTTTTCTCAAAGTAAGCGTATAGAGCACCGAGAGGAATAAGATGAAAGATTTGTCTTTTTGGGGTGCCTTTTGACGAGGGGGAGGGCTGTCTCAGAGATGGGAGTGAGGCTTAGGTGCTTAGCTGATGAATAGGAGGGGAGGCAACTTGGTAATTCTGAAGCCTGAAGCTGAGCAGGTCTCAAAAGCCATTTTGGGGACCTGCTCCTTCCTGATGGCCACATGGAATATCTCTTCACCCATATCTGCTCTGCTGGGTCCCACTTCCTGGATGACATGATGGATGGACTGCAGCCAGCACAGACCTGGTCCCCCATTTATCATCTTCTGGCTTGCTTAGTGGAGCCATTTGCCTTCCAACAGCTGAGTCAGATAAGATGGATTACATGTTGTCAAAACAGTAAGTAATGGTATGTTGTGGTCATTCCTTTGTGATGTAAGAGGGGGAGACACTTAAGTATTTCAACTGAGCTTTACAGCAAGCTCAAGGCATGGACAGTTATAATTTTCAGTCCCCTTCCCTGAGCTGTTTTACTCATTGATTTTAAAATTGTCATGAAAGTGAATATTCAGATTGCTGTTTTTTTTAAATGACTTTCTTGGCACAAAAGTATTTAGAAAAAATAAACACTGACTTAAAAAAATTAACATTACAGTACTTTGTACCAATAAATATGGTAGGTGGATATATGGGAAGACATTGTCAGTATACATTGGTTAGGTATATCAGATGAGCTCCAACGGAAGAGCTACTAAGAGTACTTTGCAGCCCAGAACCCAAAGATCTACGGAACTGCAAACCATGGTTTGCATAGACTCTGAGAGGCAGGGAGTGGGAAAAGCATAGTCTTTGAAGTCTGAGAGATCTGGGTTTGAATTTGGGCTTCACTACTTACTAGGTTGCTATGAGTTGGAATCAGCTTGATGGCAACTGGTTTGGTTTTGTGGTAACTTCTGGGTGAAGGAGCCCTGATGGCACAATGGTTAAGAGCTCAACTGATAACCAAAAGGTAGAGTGTTCAAACCCAACAGCCATTCTGTGGGATAGAAGACCTGGCAATCTTCTCCGGTAAAGATTACAACCTAGGAAGCCCTATGGGGTCTCTGTGAGTTGGAATCAACTTGACAGCACACAACAACATCAGCAACAATACTTACTAGGTGGAGTCCTTGGGTGGTGCAAATGGTTAACACGCTTGTCTTCTAACCAAAAGGTTGGTGATTTGAGCCTACTCAGAAGCACCTCAGAAGGAAGGCCTGGGGATCTACTTCCGAAGAAATCACTTGTTGAAAAATCTATGGAGCACAGTTCTACTCTGACACATATAGGGTTGCCACGAGTCAGAATTGACTCCACAGCAACTGGTTTTTACTTAGTGGGTGTGACCTTGGAAATGTCTTTTTAGTCATGCTGAGCCTCAGTTTCCTCATCTATAAGTTGAGGATAATAAAACCTACTTTGTAGAGCTGTTTTGAAGATTAGACATAATGTATGTGAAGTGTGTAATAAGAGATGCCTACCTGTGATGATGGTAATGATGATGATAATAATGTGCAGACAAATTCAGTATGCCTAGAGTAACCAGAGCTATTTGCCCTATGTAGTTGTTTCCAAGTACTGCTTTTTAAAGTATGCTTTTCTGTTCTGTCTTCTAATCTGGCTGAAGATTACCAGGTTTTTGAAAAAGTTAACTGATTAATTGATTGGCTTAACACATTGAGTCACAAACAGGGTAAATAACCTTACGTAGAAAGTACATTAATAGCTATAAAAGCATATGAGCACATGTATGTTGTGTAAGGGTAAGATCAATTGCAGATGATTATGGATAGAGGGTATACAGGAGGCTCCACCAGAGGTTAAATCTGTGCATTTATTGTTTTCTGTCTAGAGGTGCGAGCAATAACTTTGGAATCATTGAAAGTAGCACCTCTGCAGGGAATGTGTAGATATCTTCGAATCACTTGAGGAGACACTTCTACAAGAGAACATTGTCACTGAGTTACCAAGCATAGCTTCCCTTAGGAGGGTGCATGGGAGGGTCAGAAAACCCATTGTATTTGGTTATAAAGGAAAACTCATTGCCTCCTGGTGTAGGTCTTTGGGAAAGGAATGGGCTTATTTCCATCATGGGGTCCATATGGTGGAGGATGCCAGAACCAATTGTGAATCAGCACTCCTGGAGTGGGGTGATGTGCTAAAATGTGTCTGAGTATGTGAACTAAAGAACTGAGTGGGGAACCTAGGAGTGGGACATCCATTGTTCTACTTAGCACTGATTGGGTGAGATTGGACTCCTTCACAGAGCACAGAAGCCTGATCAGGGATCTGGATTGAAGTGACATCATCTAGGGTAGACCAGAACCATTAGGACTGTGCAGGGTCAGTCTTCAACAGTGCCACCATGTGGCAAAAAGAAACAATGGCAGTGACAGATTGATCAGAACTAAATCTCAGCTCACTTGGATGTGAAAGCAGGACTGATCCACTTTTGGGCAAAGTAATTCTAAAAGGGAGAAGGGGCAATCCCTAGTGTAATAACGGAGTTAGTCAAGGGCTGTGTCAATGGATACTAAGATCATCAGGCGAAAGGTTGTTGGAGGAACAGCATATTCACATGATGCCTAAGTATCACCCCACTTACTTATGAATTGTAAAGACAAGCTATACCATTACTTTGGAGAGATCTGGTGGTCTTCACCTTAACCATGTGGTCAAACTTAACAACCTACTAGTGGAAAGATCTGACATGAAGCAAATGTATTTAAGATACCGTATGTTTATAAAAACCAGTGTGTGCCTTCTACATTTGTTTGCCAACTGCTCCCTCCTCCCTCGAGGTGTTTTTGTAAGTGTGCTGTGCTAATTATTTTTACAGCAACATATAACAAAAAGCGGCATAGTGGCACTTCTGAAAATACCTGGGGTGGGGTGAGGGAGCGGTTGGCAAACAAACATAGAAGACACGCATTATTTGTGTAAAATATGGTACTTGTGAAGTATTCTTGCCAAATATGTTGAATTTTAATCTGATCAAGTCTTTAGACCAAACTTCCAGTTTACAGGAAATATAGGGAACAGAGGAACAAAAACAGGGCAAGAGGCAATAATCAGACAAATTCAGAATTTAGAATGTTCTACAAGACAATTGGCCTGGATGCTTTAAAAAGTCAGTGTCCTAGCCAGAGCAGTTAGACTAGAAAAAGAAATAAAGAGCACCCAAATTGGTAGGGAAGAAGTCAAAGTATCTCTATTTGCAGATGCTATGATCTTATATACAGAAAACCCCAAAAATTCCACAAGAAAACTACTGGAACTAATAGAAGATTTCAGCAAAGTTTCAGGATACAAGATAAACATACAAAAATCAGTTGGATTCCTCTACACCACAAAGAGAACCTCAAAGAGGAAATCACTAAATCAATACCATTTATAATAGTTCCCCCAAAAATAAAATACTTAGGAATAAATCTAACCAGAGATGTAAAAGACCTATACAATTAAAATTACAAGACACTACTGCAAGAAACCAAAAGAGACCTGCATAAGTGGAAAAACATACCTTGCTCATGGATAGGTAGACTCAACATTGTGAAAATGTCAATTCTACCCATAGCGATCTACAGATACAATGCAATCCCGATCCAAATTCCACTGGCATTTTTTAATGAGATGGAGAAACAAATCACCAACTTCATATGGAAAGGGAAGAGGCCTGGTAAAGAGGATAAGTAAAGCATTACTCAAGAAGAAGAACAAAGTGGGAGGCCTCACACTACCTGATTTTAGAACCTATTATACCGCCATGGTAGTCAAAACAGCCTGGTACTGGTACAAAAACAGATACGTAGACCAATGGAACAGAACTGAGAATCCAGACATAAATTCATCCACCTATGAGCAGCTGATATTTGACAAGGGCCCAAAGTCCATCGACTGGGGAAGACAGTCTCTTTAACAAATGGTGCTGGCATAACCAGATATCCATCTGCAAAAAACTGAAAGAAGACCCATACCTCACACCATGCACAAAAACTAACTCAAAATGGATCAGAAACTTAAATATAAAATCCAAAACGATAAAGATCATGGAAGAAAAAATAGGGACAATGCTAGGAGCCCTAATACATGGCATAAACACAATATGAACCATAAGTAACAATGCACAAGCACCAGAAGAGAGACTGGATAACTGGGAGCTCCTAAAAATCAAACACATATGCTCACCAAAAGACTTCACCAAAAGAGTAAAAAGACAACCTACAGACTGGGTAAAGGTTTTTGGCTACAACAAATCCAATCAGCATCTAATCTGTAAAATCTACAAGATACTGTAAAGCCTCAACAACAAAAAGACAAATAACCCAATTTAAAAATGGGCAAATGATATGAACAGTCAGTTCGCCAAAGAAGGTATTCAGGTGGCTAACAGACATATGAGGAAATGCTCATGATCATTAGCCATTAGAGAAATGCAGATCAAAACTACAATGAGATCTCATCTCACCCCAACAAGGCTGGCATTAATCCAAAAAACACAAAATAATAAATGCTGGAGAGGTTGTGGAGAGACTGGAACACTTATACACTGTTGGTGGGAATGTAAAATGGTGCAACCACTTTGGAAATGGATTTGGCACTTCCTTAAAAAGCTAGAAATAGAAGTACCATATGATCCAGCTACCCTGCTTCTTAGAATATATCCTAGAGAAATAAGAGCCATCACACGAATAGATATATGCACACCCATGTTCACTGTAGCACTGTTCAGGATAGCAAAAAGATGGAAACAACCTAGATGTCCATCAACAGACGAATGGATAAACAAATTATGGTACATACACAGAATGGAATACTAGGCAATGGTAAAGAACAACGATGAAGCCATGAGATATAACATGGAGGAATCTGGAGGGCATTATGCTGAGTGAATTTAGTTAGTCACAGAAGGACAAATATTGTATAAGACCACTATTATAAGAACTCAAGAAAAGGTTTAAACACAAAAGACAACATTCTTTGATGGTTACAAGGGTGGAGAGGGAGGGTGAGGGTTATTTACTAACTAGATAGGAGATAAGAATTACCTTAGGTGAAGAGAAGCACAGCACACACTACAGGAAAAATCAGCACAACTGGACTAAACCAAAGCTAAGAAGTTTTCTGAATACAATCAAACACTTTGAGGGACAGAGTAGAAGGGGTAGGGGTCTGGGGACCATGCTTTCAGGGGACATCTAGGTCAATTGGCATAACAAAGCTTATTAAGAAAATGTTATGCATCCTACTTTGGTGAGTGGCGTCTGGGGTTTTAAAAGCTTGCAAGCGGCCATCTAAGATGCATCAGTTGGTCCCAGCTCACCTGGAGTAAAGGAGAATGAAGGACACCAAAGACACAAGGAAAGTATTAGCCCAAGAGACAGAAAGGGCCACAGAAACCAGAGACTTCATCAGCCTGAGTCCAGAGGAACTAGATGGTGCCCAGCTACCACCAAAAACCGCCCTGACAGGGAACACAACAGACAGTCCCGGATGGAGTAGGAGAAAGGTGGGGTGCAGACCTCAAATTCTAGTAAGAAGACCAGACTTAATGGTCTGACTGAGACTGGAGGTACCCTGGAAAGCATGGCCTCTGGATTCTCTATCAGCCCAGAACTAAAACCATTCCCAAAGCCAACTCTTCAGACAGGAATTGGACTGGACTGTGGGACATAAAGTGATACTCGTGAGGAGTGTGCCTCTTAGCTCAAGTAGATACAAGAGACTAAACAGGCAGCTTGTGTCTGGAGGTGAGATGGGAAGGCGGAGAGGGTTATTAGCTGGTTGAATGGACACGAGGAATCAGGGGTGGAAAGGAGGAGTGTGCTGTCACAGTATGGGGAGAGCAATGTATGTATAGATTTTTGTATGGGAGACTAACTTGAAATGTAAACTTCATTTAAACTACAGCAATAAAAAAATTAAAAAGTCAATGTCATCAAAAGGAAGCACATGCTGGAGAATTGCTCTAGATTAAGAAATTAAGAGAGAGATCAACAGTATTAGTCAGGGTTCTCCAGAGAAACAGAACCAATAATGCGTATATATATATAGAGAGAGAGATTTTAAGGAATTGGCTCATATGATTGTACGGGCTGGCAAGTCCAAGATCTGTCTGTAGGTCAGGAGGCAGGCTGGAAACTCCAGCAGCTTGGAGTCCAAAATTGGTAGGCCAAGTCGCAGGCCAGAAACCCTGGTAGGGTGGTTGTTGCACTCCTGAGGGAGAATTCTTTCTCTATGGGAAACTTGAGTTTTTGCTTGTTAGACCTTCAGCTGATTGGATGAAGCCCACTCATCTTATGGCAGATGATCTCCTTTGTTGTTGTTAGGTGCCCCTGAGTAGGTTCTGACTCATAGAGACTCTGTGTATAACAGAATGAAACTCTGCCCGGTCCTGTGCCATCCTCACAATCGTTGCTATATTTGAGCCCATTGTTGCAGCCACTGTGTCAATTCAAATATCCTTTACTTGGAGTGAATTGATTGTAGATGTTAATTACATCAACAAAATGCCTTCCTAGTGATATTTAGACTAGTATTTGACCAAACAACTGGACACAATAGCCTAGCCAAGTTGATACATAAAATTAGCCATCACATCAACCAAATGTAATGGTTAAAAAAAAAGCTAGGAAAGTAAACTTGGAAACGATTGGTTAAATTTGAATACAGACCAAATATTATACGACATTAAGGATTATTGTTAATTTTCTTAAGCATGATGATAGTATTGTGGTTATGGGAGAGAATGTTATTATTTTTATGAGATAAATGTTGGAGTACTTAGAAGTGAAGTGTTTCAGTTATTAGAACTTACTTTCATATTGTTCAGCAGAAGAAAAAAAATATATACAAAGAAGGTGAGAAAGTCAATAGAGCAAAATGTCAGTGGTCACTGAATATAGGTAAACAGCATACAGGTGTTTATTGCCCTATTCTTTCTTTTTGCTTCTGTGTCTTTGAAAATTTTCATAGTTAAAAAGTTTGAGAAAAAAAAAACAAGAGGGATTCAAGACTCAAGGGGAGACTCAAGAGTTGATACTAGACATCCAGCTACCAAGAAGTGAAGATTCAAAGCAGTCGCTGGAAAAGCAAAAGGGATGTGAAAATAGTTGTACTGCATGCTTGTGGAACAGCCGCTCATACTGGTTTCAAAAAAATAGCAGACAAAGCCTGTTGTCTTAGAATATCCAGTGTGACAGAGAGGAAATCTAGCTATGTGCCAGCCACATAATGTCATGATGAGAAAGGCCGTTTGCTTGAATATGGGTGACTATTTCATCAGCAGACAGTCCTCCATGAGGTGGGGGCAGGGAGTGGATCTCAAGTCAAACTGAGATAATTGTCAAGACTGTTAGTTCATCTTCATTTGCAGGCAGAGCTTGTAGTTGGAGAACTGTAGGACCTTTGGTTTGCAGGAAGGTGCACAGACTTGTTTGCTTCACCTTCACTGGGAATGGTCAACGGACTTAATCCAGAATCTTACTGCTTCGACTTCATTGTGTTTGTTCAGCAGCTGTGGAGGAGGACAGGTGAGCGCTTGCTGCTTCCAAAATCATGGCTCATCCAGCTGTCCGCCTGATTTCACCTAGAGACAGATGTTGCAAAAGGACTGTGTGTGCTTTCTGCTTTGACAGCCCGGGTGGAGTGTGAAAGCTTTGTTGTTGTTGTGTGCTACTGAGTTGATTCCAACTCCTAGCAACCCCATGTGACAGAGTAGAACTGCCCCATAGGGGTTTTTTTGGCTGTAGTCTTTATGGAAGCAGATCACCAGGTCTTTCTCCCTCAGAGCCACTGGGTGGGTTCCAACCGCCAATCTTCTGGTTAACAGCTAGGCACTTAACTGTTTTACCACCAGAGCTTTTTTCTCAGAGCTTTACAGTTGTTGAAACTTAACTTGAGCTTCATAGTTTCTTCTTCTAGGTGACTGTTTCAGGGATTTCATGAACCTGTTTAAATACTGTGCCAAATCTAAGCTTTTTCCCTGCTTAGGGAGAGGTTCCTAGCTTTCAACAGATTTTGATAAGAGGTTACAACTCAAAAAATTTGAGACCGAGTTCCTGGGTGGCACAAATGGTTAAGCACTCGTCTACTAACCCAAAGTTTGACGAGTTAAACCCACCCAGAGGTGATTTGGAAGAAAGTCCTGGTGATCTACTTCCAAAAGTTCACAGCCTTGAAAACCCTTTGAGCGGAGCTCTGCTCTGCAAAACATGGAGTCACCATGAGTCAGAATTGACTTGATGGCAGCTAGTTGGTTGGTTGGGTCTAGTCCAACCTCTAAGCCTCACTTAACAGAAAAACTGAGAAAACAAACCAGGGGGAAAAATCAGTTATTGAAATTTTTAAAATGTCTGTATACTTTATATAAATGACCTGGTTTTCTTCCATTGCAGACTGAGCTAATGGCCCAGTAAAAATGATTGAATGAAATAGAGTCGCTAGGGATTTTGCTGTCAGCACAGAAACCCCAAATAGCAGAGACAAGTCTGGTTGAAATCCCTAAGAAAGGAAACATAATTTAGGACCAGCTCCTGAAATTCTCTAGAAGCCACTAGATGAGGGAGACCAGTTAGGTTCTTTAGCTGGGGTTACATTTGAGCTCTGAGAAGAAAAATCATCGATAAATATCTACGTCAATAAATTCTGCTCCCCCACCCCCAGCTACTCTCTTCTCTACCTGGTCATTCTACCTCATTAAGAAAAAAAGGTCGTGTTGGCAGAACTGACACAGAAGAAATTCCTCTATTTTCTTTCTTTCTGAAACAGAGAAACCACTCTGTTTGATGAGGCATTGCTATGTGTACCAAATAAAATTAGACAGAAATGTTTCCTTAAATTAAACTCTGAGGATGATAAGGTAGGTGTGGGGTTGAAGAATAATTATAACCAGAACAATGCTATTTAAATATTTTTGAAAGGCTTCAAGCATCTGGATGCAGAATGGAAGGGTCTGGTGGATCCTGAGGCTGCCTATGCCCCCGCTTGTGAGTGGCTCTGGGTTGTGTGGGATGTTGTTTCTGCCTCCAATTTCTCTTTAACCACATTTCTTTTGTTTATTTATTGTACTTTAGATGAAGGTTTACAGAACAAACTAGTTTCTTATTAAACAGTTAGTACACATATTGTTTTATGGCATTGGTTAACAACCCCACGACTTGTCAACACTCTCCCTTCTTGACCTTGGGTTCCCTATTACCAGCTTTCCTGTCCCCTCCTGCCTTCTGGTCCTTGTAACTGGGCTGTTGTGCCCCTTTAGTCTCGTTTTGTTTTATGGGCCTAATCTTTGGCTGAAGGGTGAACCTCGGGAGTGACTTCTTTACTGGACTAAAAGGGTGTCTGGGGGCCATACTTTCAGGGCTTCTCCAGTCTCTGTCAGGCCAGTAAGTCTGGTGTTTTTTCTGTGAGTTAGAATATTGTTCTACATTTTTCTCCAACTCTGTCCAGGACCCTCTATTGTGATCCCTGTCAAGCAGTCAGTGGTGGTAGCAGGACACCATCTAGTTGTACTGGATTCAGTCTCGTGGATGCTGTGGTAGTTGTGGTCCATCAGTCCTTTGGACTAATCTTTCCCTTGTATCTTGTTTTCTTCATTCTCCCTTGTCTTTAGCCACCTTTTCTTTTTGTCAGTTCCCCAGGGGCATCTGGTGACTCAGGGACCTACAATGGATCTCCCTATTAGTAGTATCTTCCCAGGACTACATTAGTTTTCATGCCAAGTCCAAAATATCCCTTAGAGAACATCTATTGGATTTTATGTAAAAATGGTCGTATTCTGATACACTACACTAGGGGAAAATACCTTGATGGATGAGGCATTTATGGCCATGGTCTCCAAACACTTTTCAGACCAGATCCAATCTGGGTAAAAGGTCCCACGTTTCTTTTAGCTCAGCCTTCCTGTGTGCTGTTGCTTGGGCAAAAACCATCATTCATTTGTGCATTCATTCAATCCATCACTCATTTGTTTTGTAATTCATGTATATCTTCACTCATCCATTCAACAAATGTTTATTGGATCCCAATTTAATTCAGCAAACATCTATTTAGTATCTATTATTTCTTGGGCACTGGGTTAGATACTGTGGAAGAACAAGATTAATGAATAGGACATAATCCAAGCATTATTTTAGATCTTGACACTCTGTATCTTGAAATTCAAATCAATGCTATGGTAAGCATTAACAGAGGATCACAGAAGTGAAGTAACTTGTCTAAATCACACAGCTGTTAAGTGGCTGGGATTTGAACCTGGCTCTTTCTGCTATACTGCACTGCTTCTCCTCATTGTGGGGCTCTTGCCTAAGTAAATAGTGCTCTTGGTAGTTTTATTTATTTTGTGCTTTAAAATACACAGAAGGCAGTTTAAGGAATTGCAATATACACCCCCACCAGAGTATTTCTGGGTTCTGTATTCAAGACTCAAAATCTTGGAATCATCCTAAACTTTGCTCTTTCTATGGGTGTGTTTCTACTCTGACCCTATTGTGTCTCCCCTCATTGATTGTTCCTGCTGTATTTAACCCATCCCATGGCCCTTTTACCCTATTGACAAGTCCCATCTATTCCTGACCTTGGCTTCCTCTAACATTTCCCGTTTCAGGCCCTCTTTAACTCTCACCCAGATCAACTTTTCTGGGCTCATCTCTTTCCACTTATGAAAGATTGGCATATGCTCTAGGCTCAATGAATCCCTCAGCTATTTCCAGGACTCTGTTGTATCTTCATGAGATTGTGACTCTTTTTGGTCATGCTCTGCTTTTTGCCTAGAATCCTTCCCCTTCTCCCTCTTCTCTGTCTCTTGAAATTCCACTCATCCTTTGAGGTGAAGATATTTGAGCTCAAATATCACCTCTTCTGAAACTCCCTCCCAATCTTTCCTTCAACCTGTTTTCTGGTTATTCAAATTTGAATGCACATTTAAAAGCCCACTCTGTTAATCCTGACACTTTGTTTGTAGTGCCTTGAAAAGTCTTTGTATAGTGACTTACCTCTTTCTACTATAGGATTGGGAGCTTATAGAGGACAGAAATGCTCTATTCATTTATTTCTTCATTCATTCTATGTGTAGACACTAAGCTAGGTGCTGGGAACCGTGCCAAGATGCTAACAGAAAAACAGGTGAACTCATCATATTGTGTAGGGTGACAATTGCTATGATTGAAGATACATGCAAGGCTTGATGGATGGCCAAGTAAGGAGAGTTCATTGGAGTGAGGTCAGAGAATGCTCCACAGAGGAGGAGATGGTTGACTTGAGACTTGAAGGACTTAAAGGATGCCTTATTTAATTCTAAGTACACATTTTGTCACATCCTGAAATAACTGTGTCTTTTGATCAATGTCTACATTTAATGTGACAGTGTTTCTCTCTTATCCTAAATATGATATTAATTTGGCAGTGTGTCTTAAAGTCTATGACATCTTAAAATCAAGAAAATATGGTACTTAGACCCTTGTGGTTGCAAATAACAGACACCAACTTGATTTAATATAATTATAAAAAAAAGTGTGTGGGCTCTATTAGTTTCCTATTGCTGCTGTAACAAATTGGTACAATCTTAGTAGCTTAAAACAACAAAAATTTATTTTCTTCTTTCTGGAGGTCAGAAGTCCAAAACGAGTCTGAAGGGGTTAAAACAAAAGTGTTAGCAGGGCTGTTTCCTTCTGGAGGCTCTAGGGATAAAATCCATTTTCTTGCCTTTCACAGCTTATAGAAGCTGCCTGTATTCCTTAGCTTGTGACCCCTTCCTTCTTCTTCAAAGTGTATCACTCCAATCTTTGCTTCAGTTATCACATGAACTTTTCTCTGAGTTTCTCTTCCAACATCCCTCTTATAAGCACCTTTGGAATTATATCAGACCCACTCAGGTAATGCAAAATAATTTACCCATCTGAAGATTCTGTACTTAATCATATCTGCAAAGCCCTTTTTGCCATATTGAGTAACATTTACAGGCTGTAAGGATTAGGATGTACAGAATTTGGGAGGACATTATTCAGTCCACCACAGAGGAAATTTATTATATATATACTGATATGTTTTTTGAACCCCAAAGGTGGGACTACAGCTAGGCCCCAGGAAGAGTCTAGAGTCCAGTACCTTGAATTTTTCTGGTCCCTGTATCCGTTCCTGGAGCCCCGGTGGCACAGTGGTTAAGAGCTCGGCTGCTAACCAAAGGTTGGCAGTTTGAATCCACCAGCTGCCCCTTGGAAACTCTATGGGGCAGTTCTACTCTGTCCTACAGGGTCACTCTGAGTCACAATCAACTCGATGGCAACACATTTTTTGGTGTATCTGTCCTATCTTTGTGTCTGTATTCCTTCTTTCTCTCTTTACTGGCAGATTGACTTCCTCTGCACTTCAGCTAATATAATTGCTGACAATTCCTGAATCTGTAAGTATGGCTTCACCATGCAGAGATGTTGCCCCCTTCTCGTCTCTATTCCAAATTCCCAAGGGAGAAAACTCTGATTGGCACTCTTGACTCAATGACACGGTTGCCAATAGTGTAGCCAAAGCTGTAGCTGTAGCCAAAGGGTATGGCTGCTCCATGTTGTACAAATGACTGCCAGCAAGGAGGCAGTTCAAGGAATGCTCAACTGGGCATAAACTAAAAAACAGTCCTCCATAAAGGATGACTAGTTGTACACCGGAGACTTGACTGAGGACGAAGATGACATTTGAGATAGAATGTAAGTCAGTGTTTTCACTTAGTGACTATGTGTCTCAGTCAGGGTTCTTTAGAGAAAGAGAACCAAGAGAAAAAAACCCAAACCTGTTGCCAGTAAGTTGATTCCAACTCATGGTGACCCCATATGTGTCAGAGTAGAACTGTGCTCCATGGGGTTTTCTTGGCTGTAATCTTTACAGAAGCAGATTGCCACTGGATGGATACAAACTGCCAACCTTTAGGTTAGAAGTCAAGTGCTATACCTTTATCTTTATTTCTATATATTGAGTGATTTTAAGGAATTGGCTCATGTGATTGGGTGGGGGGTGCTGACAAGTCTAAAATCTGTAGGTCAGGAATAAGGTTGGGGACTCCTGCAGGTTTATATCTGTAGGTCAGGCAATGGGAAGAGTGAAGAATGAGGAAGTTCTAGCAAAATGTTTGTGTATAGTCTGGAGGCAGAATATGCCTTAGGAAAACTCCCCTTTGGCTTTTAAAGCCTTCAACTGATTGATCGAAGCCCACTCGCATTATGAAGGGTAATCTGCTTTACTTAAGGTCAACTGATTTAATCACGTGGAACTACTTCATAACAGCAGCTACACTAGTGTTTGGCCAAACAACCAGATGCCACAGCCTAGCCAAGTTGACACATAAAATTAGCCATCACAGTAGGCAAGAAAAGGTTCTTGAATTGAGTTGAGTTGTGGAATTTCTTCCAAGTTTCTGTTTATCTATAGGATTTATCACTTTTTGCCTGGAATATTGCAGTCTGTCCCACTGCACCTCTCCTTCCTCTGCCATGACATATTTTTACATGCCACATTTTTGCCCACACTTCTTCAGTCATTCTCTGCTTATCATAGAATAAAGTCCAAACTGTTTTATCTCGCATTTATGTTAAAAATGACCATGCTGTGTTTCCCCCATCTGGGACAGTAGAACAATGCACCCTCTCCTCACTTAATGACATGGTTAGGTTCCAAAGACCACGTCATTGTGCGTCATTACATAACTGCCAAACCATTGCGAATCCTGGCCCAGCCAAGTTGACATATAACAGTAGCCATCACAGCCAGCATTACTCTTGCCTCGTACCTTGGCATTCATTACTGCCAGATGTATGTTGTTAATGTGCAAAAAAGTAGGATAGTACACTTTTGAGTATTGTAAATGTGAACTGTTGGATAATGAGATAGTCCATAAGTGGGGAGAAGGTGTAATGCCAGTCTCATCGATATGTCGAGAAGATTAATGAATATTATTATATTTTCCTACAAATCTCCAATATGAGTACTCTGTCCTGGTCAGGTGGGTTTCCAATGGTTCCCCAAGCATGTCTTAATTATTTTCATGGCTACATCTTTGTTTAGGCTGGGACCCCAGTTTTGGAGAAGCCTGATTCTCACCTCTTGTCTTCTCTAGCCCTGACTATTCTTTTAAGTCCTGCCAGGCTACAAATGTTAACTCTTTCCTCTTAACTCTGAGAACATTTTTAATCTGTTCTATACAAAGTCTCAGAGTAGATTATTTTGTTCAATCTCCTACCAAATGTGGGAAACACTTCCACACATTGCCTTCCTGTTGGCCATTTTGCTTCTACTTGAATACTTCTGGCGTTGATGAGCTACACTTGGGCTGCTCATTCCCAGTTTTTCAACAGCTCCAATTAAATAACTACAATGTGCAATTATCTTTTTAGTCATGACTGTCTTTCCTTTTTAATAAAAATTTAGTTCTTCTAGAGGAACAAAGTAGCTGCACGAAAGGCATTGAATGTATTTATGCCTAAAATTACAAATTCATGACATTAGTAGTTAAACCATTTTTACCACTTTTATTTAATCTTTACTATTCCGTGGAGGAGATGATTTGCTGTTTTAAGACTTGTGATTATTATTATTATTTTTTATTGTACTTCAGGTGAAGGCTTACAGAACAAATAGTTTCTCATGAAACAGCAGTACACATATTGTCTTACGACATTGGTTAACAACCTCACAACATGTCAACCCTCTAACTTCTCAACCTTTTTTTTTTTGGTGAAAATACACATAGCCAAAGCTACACCATTTCAAAAATTTCTACATGCACAGTTCAGTGACATGGACTATGCTCTTCCAATTGTGCTGTTATTCTCACTTAAGATGAAGGTTTACAGAACAAAATAGTTTCTCATTTAACAGTTACTACAAATTTTGCCCTATAACAATGGTTAACAATCTCACAACACATTAACACTATCCTTACTCAACCTTGGGTTCCCTATCACCAGCTTCCTTGTCCCCTTCTGCCTTCTGGCCCTTGTCACTGGACTCCTGTACCTCGTTAGTCTCATTTGGTTTTACGGGGATGTCCACTCCCAGGCTGAACAGTGAACCATAAGAGGTAACTTCATCACTGAGCTAAAAGGGTGTCTGGGGGCCATACTCTCAGGGTTTCTCCAGTCTCCTTTAGGCCAGTAAATCTGGTCTTTTTTTTGTGAGTTAGAATTTTGTTCTATATCCTTCTCCAGCTCTGTCCAGAACCCTCTGTTGTGATCCTGGTCAGAGCAGTCAGTGGTGGTAGCCGGGCACCATCTAGCTGTACTAGACTCAGTCCGGTGGAGGCCTTGGTAGCTGTGGACAATTAGTCCTTTGGACTAATCTTTTCCTTGTATCCTGTTCTCTTCATTCTCCCTTGCTCCCGAAGGGATGAGACCAGTGGAGTATCTTAGATGGCTGCTCACAGGCTTTCAAGACCCCAGATACTACTCACCAAGGTAGAATGTAGAGCATTGTCTTTAGAAGCTGTGTCATGCCGATTGAGCTAGATGTTCCCCGAGACCATGGTCCCCAGAGCCCTCCGCCCAGCAATTCAGTCCCTCAGGGAGTTTGGGTGTGTCTATGGGGCTTCCATGACCTTTCCTTATACAAGTTGTGCTAGTTTCCCCTGTATTGTGTACTGTCTCACCCTTCGCCCAAGATACCACTTATCTGTTGCCTATTTAGTATTTCCCCCCCACCGCTCCCATCCCTGGTAACAAACAAAGATTGTTACATTTTGTGTGTGAACTTTTTCATGGGTTTTTACAATAGAGGTCTCATACAATATTTGTCCTTTTGTGATTGACTTGTTTCACTCAGCATAATGCCCTCCGGTTTCATCCATGTTATGAGATGCTTCACAGAGTCATTGTTGTTCTTTCTCGTTGCATAGTACTCCATTGTGTGTATGTACCATAGCTTGTTTATCCATTCATCTGTTGATGGGCACCTACGTTGTTTCCATCGTTTTGCTATTGTGAACAATGCTGCCATGAACATAGGTGTGCATATGTCTATTCGAGTGACGACTCTTATTTCTCTAGAATATATTCCTAGGAGTGGGATTGCTGGATCGAATGGTAAGTCTATTTCTAGCTTTCTGAGGAAGCGCCATATCATTTTCCAAAATGGTTGTATCATTTTGCATTCCCACCAGCAGTGCATGAGAGTTCCGATCTCCCCGCAGTCCCTCCAACATTAGTTATTTCCAGTGTTTTTGATTTGTGCCAGTAATGCCAGGGTGAGATGGTATCTCATTGTGGTTTTAATTTGCATTTCTCTAATGGCTAGTGATCGCGAGCATTTCCTCATGTGTCTGTTGGCCATTTGAATGTCTTCTTTGGTGAAGTGTCTGTTCATTTTCTTTGCCCATTTTTTAATAGGATTATTTGTCTTTTTGTTGTAGAGGTGTTGGATTTTCTTGTAGATTATGGAGATTAGACCTTTGTCTGACTTGTACTGTCCAAACATTTTTTCCCAGTCTGTAGGTTCTCTTTTTACTCTTTTGGTGAAGTCTTTTGAAGAGCATAGGTGTTTGATTTTTAGAAGATCCCAGTTATCAACCTCATCTGTTGGGGTTTGTGCGTTGACGGTTATGGTTTGTATCCTGTTAATGCTGTGTATTAAGGCCTGTAGAGTTGGTCCTATTTTTTCTTCTCTGAACTTTATAGTTTTAGGCTTTATATTCAGGTCTTTGATCCATTTTGAAGTAGTTTTTGTATATGGTGTGAGGTATGGGTCCTGTTTCATTTTTTTGCAGATGGATATCCAGTTTTGCCAGCACCGTTTGTTAAAAAGACTGTCTTTTCTCCATTTGATGGACTTTGGGCCCTTGTTGAAGATCAGGTGACTGTAGGTGGATGGATTTCCATCTGGGTTCTCAATTCTGTTCCATTGGTCAATGTATCTGTCGTTGTACCAGTACCAAGCTATTTTGACTACTGTAGCTGTATAGTAGGTTCTGAAGTCAGGTAGTGTGAATCCTCCAACTTTATTCTTCTTCTTCAAGACTTGTGATTATTTTTATGATGCCTAGGAGAGGTCTCTGAGCTGTAAGAAGGCAAATGAAACTCTCCTGATGGAGAACTATTGATACCAACTTTACTTAGGTCACTTTAGGCTAGTTACTCTTAAACAGCATTTGAATTTTTAGAAAAAAATTCGGTCCCAAAACTCTTACTCTTCCCCCCACCCCTCATTTTGGTAACTCCTTCCAGTTCTTTTTACTATTCATATTCAAATATATTCATTATTTATATATTTACTGAGTTTTTTGCTTGTTTTACAAAAGATAGGTTAGACCATATATGCTCCTCTGTATTTCCTTTTAGAAGGATGTATTAATATACCAATGACATATATGCATCTCAATATACAAATATTTTATTATTTTTAATGGATCCAAGGTGTAGCATAATTGACTTATTCTTTCTTCTATTGATCAACACCTGTGTTGTTTCCAACTCACTCTTGAATTCTGGTTCCTTTATCTTAGGAAGCAAAAAAGTTATATTAAAAAGATAAATGCCCACCACAGTCAGATTCATAAATTCACCCAGTCTTAAAAAACTGGTGTTTGGTACTTGAGACAAGAAATATTGGAACAACGGTTCATAATTTTGAGCAAAGGCCATTCTAGGGTGACAGTGTCATGTCACAGTGTCTGTCCTGGCAACGCATTATAATGTAATGATTGTGATACAGCCCAAGACTTCCAGGAATTGGCTTAAACTATAAAAAAGTAATGTGCTGAATGTTTGGACAGAGGCCAAGTTAATAACTAGAGATCAGGAAGGGTAAAAAAAAGAAAAAAAAGTAATAGCTGAGAACTTTCCACAGAGAAGGGTGGAATAATCTAGGCCTTTTCTACTGTAAGCCATATTCTGGTTTTTAATAAAATAAGGTACTATAAACCAATAAGTAATAATAAATCAGTTCTAGAGAATTTAATCCACTCCTATCAATATCTCCTTCAAGGAAGCCCTGCATTGGTCTACATCAGAGGTTTCGGCAGCAAGTGATGGTTGGTCTGATTTTCTGGGAAATCTGAGGGCACACAGTTGAATTTGTGTGTATTACATAAATGTGCATATTTGTGAACATAGGCAAGTTGCTTCTAGGAAACTATGCCAGTCATCCCATAGAACAAACAAACAAACAAAAAACCAAAACTAGACAGAGCCAATGGGAAGGGTAAAGATGAAAGGTGCTAGTTGGAGCAAAGCCCCATTCTCAAAACTGGGGTCCAGGCTGGGATGTAACACGTGGAGCTGGGGCTGCCTAGGATTTCTAACCCAGGTGAGACACTGGATCATTTGAGTGCTTATCAAATCAGTGTTTCCCTTACCTGGAGTGTACTCCCCATCTGCCTAGTTAAACCCTCTCTGTTTTTCAAGGCATATTCCAGTGTAGCCTCCTCTACAGAGACTTTTCTGCCCTGAGCCACAAAGCACTGTTACTTTTCTGAAATTCTGTACTCTTATTTTTCATGCTCTATTCCTTAGGCAAATAAATGGTAATTAAAAGACTGTATAGGCAACGAACAACAAAAACAAAAACAATATGATTACATTTTCAATACAGCTAAATTATAAATTCCATGGGGGCAGGGACTTTGTCTACTTTATTCACCTCAGCACACTGCTGGGCACATAGTAGGTGCTCAACAAATATATTTTGAATGAAGGATTGAATGTATGTATGTTTTACCATTTATCACTGTTTGAAATTAAAATACTTCTAATGGCAGGGCCATTTTTTATTCTTCTTGGCAGGAACTGCAACTAGGGTTGCTTAAACGGGGTGGGGTTTAACACTTGCCCCCAACCCTCAGCTCTCCCAAAGCCACTCCAATTAAAAATCGTAATAATGTCCTTTAAAATGGATAATGAAAACATATCCTTTATTTACCTTTAGCTTCAGGACAAGTTCCCAGCATCTCCATCATTCAACCAAATTGCCACCCCAAAGTCTTTTCTACTTAGAAAGTCTAGAGCTGCTACTGCCTTTTTACATCCTTTAATACAGGGCCCAATATTCCAGTGCATATAGGGGCCTTCCACATAATACTAATAAGTGAATGAGGGCAGATGTAAGAGACAATAGGGAGTGGTAGGGATTGTGGTATATTGGAGAGCACATACTCCTTCTAAGGAAGGCATTATTTTAATGTGGGAATACAGATCTCATATTACCAGATCTTCAGATTTTTTCCAGGAAGCCAGAAATCTGTAATTCTATGTGAAATCTATCAATTTCTAAAGGTTGGTTCAAATTTTAAAAAATCCTGTGCTGACCAACAATATCCCTTCTCTGTCAGCTAGCTATGACCCATAGGTCACCAATTTGCAACCTCTGTTCTACTGACAAGTAATCAGTGGGCCCTAAGCAATTATCTCTGTGTAGACCAACAGTGCTTGTCATGAAGATGGTGGAGATCAGATGGCGGCAAATAAATGCACAATGAAGTCCAAGGCATGTTTTGAACTATTGAGTTTTTTTTTTCTTTTTTTATTGCAAAACATTTGTTACAGAAATTTCCGAAAATTTTTCCCGTGGTATCTGCCAACTTCTGCTTCGAGTTATATATCTAAACAAACAAGCTCAAAGTGCATTGTGAATCCAATAATAGACTTTTAAAAAAGAACAATTCCTCTAAGGGTTTATATATATTTATAATGTTGATAGATATGCAAACTGCTGTCTATCCATACATAAAGGAAAAGATGTATATGTATATATACACACATATGTATATATATATATTTAATAAACCCAATTTCAAAATCTTTGTATTTATAGGAATTCATTTAAAAATGATATTGAATAATTTCCCCCACTATAAACTATGGTTAGAACATTTACAAATGAGAGTCTAAGTTCTATGTTATGAAATGGCCATGAGTACAGTAGACTGCATGTACTGTTTTACGCAGCAGGAGCAGCATGACCATCAGGTCAGACACTGTAGTAGCAGGAAGCAGGTAAGCCTTGATACAATGCTATGGTACTCTTCTTTGAGTCTTCCTTACAAAGATCCTGCAGTTGGGTCCAGAATGAGGCAACTAACAAATATACATGCATATATCATTCAGGAGAACAGAAATAACTCTAAATAGGATGAGTTTCTGTTCCCTCTCTCAGTTCTCAGTGTATTTCATGCATATGCTCACTGAGTCAAAATCAAGAATCTGATGACTCTAAATCAGGGTTCCCATACTGTTGCTTTTGGGATTGCATTCTGCTGATAGACAGATTTGTCTGGCTAGCATAGTGCTTGAAAATCTGAATTTGAACATCTTTTTGGTGGGACATGGGTTCTCTCATGCCCTACAAACTCTACTACTTCCTTCTGCCTTTCATCAGTGCAGTTCACACACATGTGTTCTGGATCTGGCCCCTCTATGGATTTGTATTTGCAACCCCTCAATCTGGATTCGGTGGCTTGTTCTGATGATATGTGGAAAGTTGGGGTGAAGATGTGAGGGATTCTGTAGGGGTTCCAAGAGGCAAAGTATTGGATGAAATTGTGCAAAACCTGCCAAACTAGGAGCATGGGCTAGTGTTGAGGGGAGGCTAAGCTAGTGGGAAGATTAAGACTGGGACAAAGTCTTAATGTTTGGCTTTTTCCTAATTGCTGCTGTTTCGCTTACTGAGCCAGGGTCCACAAGGCATTGAGGTAATGGGATGAATGGTCTATTGATCAGGCAAAAAAGCAGCTAGTGCTGGGATAAGAGAAAGGAGGAAAGTAAAGGAGATGACAAAGGCCATATAGCCAGGCACAACACTGAACTTTTCCCTTTGTACCCCACACTTTTCCTCCAGGTCATGGTTGGCTTTGAAGCTCTTCAGGAAGCCCATGGAATTCGAGCTATGCACGTGACCTTTCCACTTTCCAACATGTAAACATTGTGCAAATGTGCAATGGCCTGCAGGTTGAAGGTGGCCAGCAGACTAGGTAAGTTAGGGAAAGGAAAATCCACCTCACTCTTACCGCCATCTGGTTTGCCTGGCCAACAAAATGTTCTCTTAGATGAAGTATAGAACTTGTCACATCTTGATTTCATTAGTAGTGATAAACATGAGGAAATCATCAGAGAAAAGGTAACACAACTACCTTCTCAAATGAGTTAAAAAGAAAAAAGAAAAATCTTGTCTTCCCTAAATCAGAACCAGCCCTTCCTTTGGTTGACTCCAATCTGAGAGAAAGACTGTTTGACTTGTAGAAAGAAGAGAAAGCTTAGGTCAATGCAGGCTGAGAGAAGAGTTTTCTCTACTTTTTCTAGGAGCAGTTATTTATAAGACTGTGCAAATCGGCTCCTCTCTTTTCTAGAAGTTGAATGGCTTCTAGTAATGAAAAGGTGATGTCTTTAAAGGGCAAACTCTTGATATTACCCAGTGTTCCATCAGATACTCAAGTGATCCGCCCCCCAAGGCCAGGCTCACCTACAGCAGAAAGCCACAAGGGAAAGAAGGAGAGCATATCTTATTGCTGGACCACTCATCTACAAGGATCTGTGGAGTTCTGCACTGTCATGCCGGCACTTCTCATTCTTATCTCCAGTTTAGCAATTTGCACCTGCTGGCCCTAAAGAATCAGGAACTTTTCTTTCACATATCACAGATGCACCAACACCTCAACCTTGGTGAACCCAAATGGTGTTGGCTAGCCATCTCTGGGTCCCATAGCTATGTACCATGCGGTTAATACTTTATTTTATATTATTTGCTCAGAGCTTAAAGAAAAAGAAAAAAAAAAAAAAGGTAAAAAAAAACCGTGGTTGCTTTTTTGTTTTTAATTTTAAAAAATTGAACATGATCCCAAAAACAGTGTAAGAAGCCCAACAATTTGAGTTCCTAACTGGTTTAAGCGTCATAACAGGCAATAGTAAAATGTTAAGTGCTTTCGAAAAGTCAAAAGAAATGCATAAAGCAATGCATGCATTTTTGTTGCCACAAAATTAAGACTGGATTTGGAGAGGGATTACTTCATTTAAGTCACATTGTTATTGTTAAAGAATAATGAGTTACAATGCAATAACTAGGACAAGTATATAATCACCTACCCACTAGTATCACTTTACGTAGAAACGACACAGTGTTACTGAATGAACATATTTATAAAATACTGTACACTGCCTCCACATTTGGTCAGCAGGTGTAAACAAACAGCTAATTCAACTGGAGTTTAAAATGTGATTTTACGTTCATGTGTCATATAGTTTTTTTTTGCATAACATGCCACTTCATCTTTCACAAAATCACAACTTGCCTACCACAGCTCACAGGGCTGGTTAGAGGATGCACATCAGCTTATACAAATATTTTACAGTGGTCTACAGAAGTGTGAAAAACATAAAGCAGATCAGGAACAAAAATGCTTATTTCACGAGGATGCTAAATAACATGGAGTTGGGAACATGATTAATCCTTTGCAACATGTGCTTCTTTATTGAATGTTACAGATTTATAAATGATTATAAAGCTGCCCTGTAACGTTCAGTAATACAACCACATGCTACAACTATGCTGGGTTAAACACGGGTTACATATATGTTTACATGTATTTTATAATACAGCATTGCCCAACATATCGAATGGAATAGCCTATAGATATAGCATGGTGAATGACTGGAGAATATTTACTATCATTAAAGAAGTTAAGCAGTCCAAACATTCAGGAAGGTTAGACTGCACAGCCTCAGAACATAGAATAAACGTACTATCCAGTTATCTACCATAATATTACCTATAGAAACCATATTTCAGAATATATTTGAAACATTCAGAAGGAACACCATTTTGTGTTTTTATGAGTACATTTTTCCCATTTGATTATTCGTACATATATAGATATATATATTTAAAAGGGAACTTTCAAAGTGCTAAATAATATCCTAGACCTGGAAGCTTAGACTTGAGAACAAAAAAATCCAGGTCTGTAAAGTGCTGCATTCTGATGGCTAATACACTGTTTGGCTTGGAGTAATAAACTAACCATGACATTTGCCCCAAGCTTTCCAGCTTCTTGTTCTATTCATCAAGGAGGGATTTTCTAACTATAAATGTAAGTGTGTTTGATAATCAGGAAACCTCCATGGTCATTTTCATAAAATATTTCTAATTTTTTTTTAAAAGAAGCAATTTAGAACAAGTCATTACATGTAGTAGTATATAAAAATTGGCACGCTAGAAGCAGATTATTAATCCAAAGCTATTACTTCCTTGGACTCTCTATGACTTTATTTATGTCTCTCAATAACTTGCTGCTCATAAGCTGCTTAATTCACAGAGACAGATAATTAATGTCCCCTCGATCAGGGACATGGTGGAATAAATGAGCTGAGCACAAGCTGACTGTACAAGGCCACAGAATCAATGCCAGACTGGTGTGCAGAGAACCCAGACATGGAAAGAAGTGGGTTGAAAAACAACACACACGTATGCTTACCAAAAAGACATAGCTCATGAAAGTTACACAGTTTGGGCTTAAAGTCACTTAAGTTTGGCTTATATATTTCACACACTGCACATGAGATGTTAGAACTTACTTTTCCTGCAAAACAAAAGAACCAGGTAGTCCCAAAGTCAAGACTACTCATTATTTTGTTTCCCAGGTACTGTTATTTTCTCTCCAGAAATCATGATGAATGGAAACATGCATGCTCATAATTTCTTTCCTCCACTTCCAGTCTTGACTCTGGTCCAGGATTGAGGCCCTGGAGGTGCTATGAGGTCCTGTTCTGTGGTCAAAGAATAATGGTTTCACCTCCTCCTTGGATTCCTCTACAGATGCCCTCAGAGAGCCTTCTGGTGTTGTAAATGTGCTCACTACTTAAGATCATCAAAATGTTAGGACATAAGTACAGCAAACTAGCAACAGTCTCATCTAAGGAACAAAAATAGTGAAATCTTGGTTCAAACTCTGGTGCTGAGACTCGGCCTTCCTGAGAATCACAGAGAAATGGTCTCAAAATGTAAAGTGCCTATTACAACTATATTGATTATGAACAAACATGGTTCCTCGTCCTCAATATAAATCAATATGGACCCAGGGGTTCATGACCAGCTTAAAAGTTATATTGAAAACTTTGTATGTATATGCACCCCCCTACCCCACCCTAGGAAAAAAGACCAAGGGTTTCATCAGATTCTTGTAGGGATTCACAACTCAAGGAAGTTTGGGAACAGCTGATTTATTCTCAGACCAAATACGTGTTTGCTGAGGGGAAATAGTCTCTGTGGGGCTCAACAAAAATGTAAGTGTTTCTAGAGGGACTATAAATGAGTGACAACATATAGTCCGCTTGCTTGATTCTTTCTGATTCACCTACCAAGGAGTAAAAAAGGTATTCTTCAATTCTTTACATATATGACCTCATCACTCTTTCTATGCCTGAAAAGTTTGTTCAGAAAGTTTTTTTTTCTTTTAAATATTGAAAGGTTAAACATTTTGTCCATGTTATTTACTTGAATTTACAAAACGAGATAATATTGGAGTTCACAATTATAACTAAAACAAAAGAATCGGGTAGTATCTTGGGCCAGGTAAATTAAATTACTTTTTTTTTATAAAGGCTTCGTCCTTTTTTAAATCTTAGTGATCTAAATAGGATTCTGAAAGTTTTGGGTCAAGATTTCTTTTTCCCACTTCAAATCCAGATTCTGATCTAGAAGCTATGCCTGTATTCTAGAGTCTATAATACTAACTCGTTTAGAACTGCATGTCTATTCAGATTGTACTTGGTGTAACAGCTTTGTGCAGGAGAAAACAAAATTAAACAAAATGTCATAATCATGAGTGCTCTCAGATAAAAAGGGGCAGAGGGCAGGTAGGGAGTAGTTTTGACAACTCTAGTTTGGTACAAGGAAATGTTAAGGTCATAGGGGTTTTAAAAAGTTGCAAATTCAACATTTGGTCTAACACTATAACGAACTCTTTCAGTGGAACTCCTTGGATATTAAAAAAATCCTAGTAATACTTCAAGGTGATAGAAAAGTTCAAGCCTCTTAAGAAAACTCTATATGTCTGTTTATATACTATATATAAACACGTCTCTCTGTGTAAATGCAGGTACATGTATATAAGCAGCATGTATTATAGAACTCTTTATATGGTTCATTTGTTTTCTATTTTGGTCTACTGTATCTTTTTTTATAGCTCTGCATATAAGAAAAATATTCACGGTATGCTTGCAACTGATGGCTTTAGGTTGATACCAAACTCCCAGTCAATTCTAAAGTTATTTATGGTTTTGAAACTTCCTTAGAAAGCACTTTGGAACATTTCCATAAGAAAAATATCATCCCTTGAAAAACTCCAATTAAATTTATGCTGAGCTCAGATTAGATGGCAAAACTCTAGGTATGAAAATAGCCACATATAACCATGTATTCATATATAAAATGGTCATGTGATGGGTGGTGTGAAAAATTGGCAGTTACATCTTGGAGGTTTTCAGAAGACATGATGGAGTCATGCAAATGATGACAATCACACAGCAGCAAAACACAGGACATGAATGGTGAGAACATAACAATATCTCACATGGCAATTTTAAGTTAGTTGTGCCCATTGTTTTTTTTTTTTTTCCCTTTAGTTTAATATTACAGATTCAGTAAGTGAATTCAGCAATGATAAGTGAGATACAAAATAAATTAAAAAATACAAAACTATTTAATTACATTCATCCTGAGCTTGCTTAACTATACTTGAATGCCCACTGTACAATAAATCACTTGACATTTGTTTTTAACATCAATTCTTCTTTCATTTTGGATTGCAATACAAAAAGGCATTTCTTTTCCCTTATTTTCTTCCAAAAAGATAAACAGTTGTGGCACCAGAAGTGAATATGTAAGAGACAGGTAAACTATGACTGTTACCTTGCTTTTTCTTTATAATGATCAATTACAGAAGTGTTGGCATGAGAAGGATGTGGGACGTTAGGAGAACTGCTTGCTGCCGGCTTATACTGAATAAAAAGGATGCTCTTCATCAGTCACCACAGTGATGGAGCCAATGTGAAAAGAAAACAGAATTGAAGTTTAGAATATCTCATTTGTATGCTGGCTGTCTTATTTTAGTTTGCAATTTAGCCCTGCATCCTACACCTCTTGATAATGGTCAGAAATCAAAAGATGCCTCCTGGCATGGAGAGCACGTGAAGCCCCTTCAGTCCCCAGAGCACACGGCTTTCTGAAGTGACTGGTGATACCATTCATCTCTAACTTTTCTTCTTCCCTTCTTTCCCTCTCCCTCCCCAGCAAGCATGTCCACAACTGAAAACCCTTCTGTTTGGCACTAGGTCAGGTCAAATGCTTTCTTGACCTGTGGCCCAGAAGTCACCCATGAGTTACTAGTTGCCATGGAGTCAACTCTGACTCATGGTGACTCCTTGTGTGCCAGAATTGAACTGTGCCCCACAAGGTTTTTAATGGGTGAGTTTTTGGAAGTAGATCATCAGGCCTTTCTTTCAAGGGGCCTCTGGGTGGACTCAAACCCCCAACCTTTTGGTTAGCAGCTGAGTGCATTACCATTTGCACCACCCAGGGACTCCCACCTTTGAGTTAACACCTCCCAAAGCATTGCTTGTTTTGCTCAGGTAAGTAAAAAGCAGGTGTGATTTAAGGGAGGGAGAAAGGTGAGTTCAGGGAGATTTTAGGGCTGTATTCTCGAGCCTCCTGCAATGCACATCAAGAAGGTTTAGTTGTGCTTGCTTTCAAAGCTGCGGAAAGCAGACATTCTGGACAATCTCCTCATGGACAGGTTGTCCCCTTGGCCCTCCGGCTTGGAGGACTTACTCCTCTGGAAGGGGTTTTGCAGGCTTCCTGTGTTCCGTTGCCTGTCGAGTTTGTCACTGATGGAGAAGCTCTTCCTGGTGTGTGTATATGGCACACTTGGCTCCTCTGCTGA
Source organism: Dugong dugon (assembly GCA_030035585.1). Taxonomy (NCBI): domain Eukaryota; kingdom Metazoa; phylum Chordata; class Mammalia; order Sirenia; family Dugongidae; genus Dugong; species Dugong dugon. The sequence goes on from CM057471.1 coordinate 79,468,565, forward strand.
GTAGCTGTTGGCACGCTCTATCTTGGGAACAGTGATGTTGTTGGACAGGGTTCTGTCTGAGTTATCGCTCTCCTGGGAGGATAGTGTGATGGCGGCTCTCCGGCCTTTGGCCTCATTCTCCTCACTGTCAGAGCTGGGGTGACTCAGTTCTGCTTCTCTCTCTGGATGGCAGCAAGATAAGTCCTCCGCTTTGTCTCTGAGACCTCCAGGGAATGTGGCTCTGTCAGCAATTGCTTGAGGGGCATTGACACACCTTGTGTCAATACAGTCTGTAATACTTGTGTATTCTGCTGTTTTCATGGGCACCCCAAAGTTGGCATAATAGCTCCTCGAGGGAGAAAACATAAAGCTATGAGATTTCACAATGGGGGCCTCTTCCAGAAGAAAGGGTGTGGTGGCTAGGTAGCGGCTACTTTTGGAACGTTCAATGGTGTGATACATTGGAGGGTCTGAGTCCCAGGGGTTTTGGCAATCTGGGAGATGGGTATAATCTGAAGAAAAAGATCTAGTGTCCATGGAGGTGATGTCCTCGAAATCAATGCTCCGGCTTGGAGGTCTGTCTGTGGGTGCAAGAGTTGCATAGGCACTACTTGAAGGGGCTGTGGAAGGTGCTGGAACCGAAAAGCTTGGCTCGCCCAGCCCAAGGATGTTCATGGAATTGTCCAGAGGGTCTACTGTGTCTGTATCACAGTGGAGCTCATCCATGGTGGAGACATAGATGTCTATACATGATGACGGTCTTCTGGAGTCGGGGACGATGGCCAAGGTGTTTGTAGGGGCTGCGGGAGCTTTGGGTTCTTTTGATACAGAGTGGGAACTAGTAGCCCGGTGCAGGCTCAGGGACCTTTCTTTAAAAATACTTTCCAACTTTTCTATACCACCTTTGTCTTTCATACTGACTGCATAGAAAGAATGGCTTCGCATACGGGGCATTAAGGTTGGAGAAGTTGGGGACATGGTCTCCTCACCTGCAGGATCTATACTCTCCTGGAGCTTGAAGGTATTCCCCTCTTGGCTGTTGAAGCTGCTCTGGCGGACGATGTAGGCCGCATCTGTGCAGTCTGAGGAGGTTCGCGAGTGGATTTTGTTGGACTCAGCCCGTTCCAGACCAGTCAAGCGTTCCAGGGCCGTGGCCATGCGACCAATGAGGTCCTCAAGCTGTGCAAGCCGGATGTCCACAGTCTGGAGTGAGGCCTTCATGCAGTGTTCTCTCTCGTTGACTTCTTCCAACCTCATGGACATGTTCTCCACCCTGTGATGGGAGGAATAGAGAGCAAGAGTCACTCTGGGCTGGGGTCCTCTGCTGGGGGGCTACAGAGCATGGACAGAGGGGACAGAAGTAAAAAGAGAGGGGTCATGGGTAGTGGGGGGGGCAGGGAACAAAGAATGGCTTTGATGCTGTCACTTGAAAATCACAGAACCCAAATCTTTTTGAGCTGAAGAGGCTTTAGAAATGATCTAATCTAGTGGTTTTCAGCTGCCAGTCCCCTTTTCCTACAGTGAAATTTAATGCACAATCCCGTTAAAAAACCAGTTGTAGTTGAGTCAGTTTTGACTCTTGGTGACCCTGTGTGGGTCAGAGTAGAAGTGTGCTCCATAGGGATTTCAATGGGTGTTCAGCAGTAGATCACCAGGCCTTTCTTCCAAGGCCCCTCTGGGTGGACTCAAACCTCCAGCCTTTCAGTGAGCAGCCAAGCATGTTAACCATTTGCACCATTCACACAATCTCAATAAATAAACACAAAAGTGGAGCAGCTCTTTTGTTTTATTTTTCTCTAATATTTTCTTTCTTTTTTTTTAAATTGTTGCTTTAGGTGAAAGTTTACAGAGCAAATTAGTTTCTCATTAAACAATTAATACACATACTACTTTGTGACACTGGTTGCCAACCCCTCAATGTGTCAACACTCTCCCCTTCTCGACTTTGGCTTCCCCATTTCCATTCGTCGAGTTTTCCTGTCCCCTCCTGCCTTCTCATCTTTGCTTTAGGGGTAGTGTGCCCCTTTAGTCTCATATACGTGGTTCAACTATGTGTGTTATTGTTTATGTTATAGACCTTGTCTAATCTTTGGCTGAAAGGTGAACATCAGGAGTGACTTCAGCACTGAGTTAAAAGGGTATCCAGGGGCCGTACTCTTGGGGTTTCTCTAGTCCCTGTCAGGCCAGTAAGTCTGGTCCCTTTTTTTGTGTTAGAATTTTGTTCTACATTTTTCTCCTGCTCTGTCCAAGACCCTCTATTATGATCCCTGTCAGAGTAGTCAGTGGTGGTAGCCGGGCACCACCGAGTTGTACTGGACTCAGTCTGGTGGAGGCTGTGGTAGTTGTGGTCCATTAGTCCTTTGGACTGATCTTTCCCTTGTGTCTTTGGTTTTATTCATTCTCCATTGTGGAGCAGCTCTTTTTGAAGTGGACTGGAGCCAAATTCTCACGCTGTCACTGTCTCCATGGCCTAGCTATGACTTGGAGCAGGGCTCAATAACCTGAAGCAAGTATTAAGGTATTGGCTTAACAAGGTCACCAACAAAATGAGAACGCTGTATTTTGATAACTACCTAGAATTTTGTAGTAACATTTTAGAATGTAGATATTTTTATTGCAAAGTAGATATAAAATTTGTATTTCATGGACTGAGAGTCTTTTATTTTGCATTTGCATAATCATTTTAAAAAAATTTTGTGATAATCTTTTTAGAATTTAGTGCCTCTAGGAGTTGGAAACGACTCAACTGCAATGGGTTTGGTTTTAGGTTTTAAAAGGCATTAATAAGGAGCTCTGGTGGTTCAACGGTTAAGTGCTTGGCTGTGAACTGAAAGGCTGGCAGTTCAAACCCACCCAGCAGCTCCTTGGGAGAAAAGACCTGACAATTTGATCCCGTAAAGATTACAGCCTAGAAAGCCCAATGGGCAGTTCTACTCTGTCCTATAAGGCCGCTATGAGTTGAAATTGACTCAATGGTACCTAACAACAACAACAACAAAGGTATTAATATGGTCCAGTTATCAAGGCACTTGGGTTGAGCCATGTAATCCAGTTCTTTCATTAATAAAGGAAAAACAAAATCAAGAAATTTAACCAAGAACACATAAAATGATTTGTGGTGAATTCTGGAGTATCTAGCAATAGTAAATTATCCTGCTCTTTTGTCTCTCGTGTGCGGGCGCTTGTGTTCACTTGCTCTCTCTCTCTGGGTAACTGGCATTGGAGTCCCTGGGGGATGTGAACTGTCAGCACATGGCAGTACATCTGAGCAATGGGCAATGTGTCCACATGGCACAGTTTTCTAGGAAACACATGGATATTTGTCCATTAATATGTAACTTTTTCAAGGCCTCAGATAGAGAGAGATCTTTGTATTTTCATCTCCTTTCTCTGTTTGCCAGAAAATTGTTTCACATCATTTCATTATAAGATGGTCTCCTTTGCAGTGACAGATGTGTATAGAATATGTGTATTTCTTTAGACTTTATTAATATTGGCTGGGTACCTATGGATAAAATCATTCAATGGCATATGAGTATAAGCCTATGATCTAGACTGCATTCTTTGGATAAATAAAGGGCCAGGGACAGAAAAATGCCACTTACGTAATTGCTCTAGAGCCATTAGAGAAAATCTGAATTGGATAGGCCGATAAAATGTCATATCATGAAAACTAGAGGGGACTGCCCTCAATCTTAGCAACTTGAATCATATTGACAACAGTCATCAATGTATTATATCTTTTTGTACTATTTATAGTTTGCTTCTGCCATCTTTATATCTCAAATGCTTAAAATTTAAAGCTACGCATGCCTTTGTCACGTTCTGGGTGTTCTTTAGAACAGTGGTTCCTAAACGCTGGGTTTTGAATGTGCCAGCCTTGAATGACGTTTTTATGACTCTACAGCAAAGTAAGAAAAATGAGAAAATTTAAGTGTATTTTCATAAAGCTAGCTTTATTAAATTTAAAGGACTGTCTTCTCTTTATTCTGAGTTTGTTTTTAAAGCCCTAATGGCCTACAGAGCTGTTTGGTTAATGAGATCTAAAAGCATCTAAACACTGGTGTAGACAAATCTTCTTTTATTTCTTTCCTTTTAGCTTGTTTTAGAAAAAGCAAAAGCAATGCAATTCTGAAACAAACCCCAATCATTATCCTGACTAATTTAGAAGTCTCTTGCTGTCATTTATTCAGGATGTATTGAGCACCCATAGAAGTCAGGCACTAGGACTGTTTCTGGGGTTCCTGGGTGGTGCAAACGATTGATGCACTTGGTGGTTAACAAAAAGATTGGAGGTTCAAGTCCACCCAGAGGCACCTTGGAAGAAAGGAATGGCAATCTACTTCTGAAAATCAGCCATTGAAAACCCTATGGAGCACAGTTCTACTCTGACACATATAAGGTGGCCACGAGTCAGAGTGGACTCGGTGGCAACTAGAAAACTGAAGTCCATTTCTACTCTGGGGGAGATGCTCAATGGTGTAGATGGACCACAAACCTACGGAGGAGCCTTGAGTTTGGTTGGGTCTCTCTTGGTTTGAGTATGCGTCAGAACTTTCCAAATTTCTGGCCAGCAACTCTAGCCCTGTCTTGGAATCAACTCAGCAATCTCTAGTATCTAGGAGGGCAGCTACTACTACCTGGTGGAGAACTCTAGGACCTGTAAGTCTGGATGTTTTTGTCTGCTGATTTTGTGTATACACTTTAGACAATGTTCTGTTCTCTCATAAGCTTGGTGATTTCTTGGACACTACCAGTATGCACAAGGGGTCTCTGTTTTGTGGCTGTGCAAACACATTCAACTGATAAAAAAGTATGCCATGGCTTAAACCATCTGCAGGAGGCATGAGACTATGGAACACACCTTTCTGAAGTCACCCGTATCCTTTCATCATTGGATGAGTTGAATCGATCATCCTTTTCCCTGAAATATTCTTCTATGCACTGCTCTTCGAAATCATGTACTTTCTTGAGTTCGTCATCAGTTATGAAGAGTTCTGTGAAAAGAGAGAGAGAGATGAGGCAGAAAAGTAAAAGTGATGATATCTGATTGGTGGGTCTACTGACATTCTTAATCTAAGTCAAGGTTATGAAAAGGGGCCTAGATTCTTTCCTAAATCTCAAACTAAATCCACATCCAAATCAGGCAACTTGTCGCTGTCCTCTTTTTGTACATTAGATTCACCATGGGTATATGAAGTTCACCTAAACATATCCGGTTTACTGCAGGGGCTGGTTAGAATTATGCAAGTTGTAAGCCCTAAAACATAGCTAAATAAAGAAAAGGGAAGCTACACAGATAATGCAGTTTTCATAAAAGCTCAAAAATTTCTGGGCTGAAGGGTGTGGCGGACGGACATTGTTGGCTGGCCTTTTGCAACCCCATTCTCCCTTTCCCACCTTCCCAGTACTGGGGCTGGAAAGCCAAATATACACACTTCCAGCTTCCTCGGAAACTAGCAGCAGTCATGCAGCCTAGTTTGGCCCATGAAACAAGTCTTTTGCAAGGAGGGGTGGTGCTTTGGGAAGAGATTTTGCTTTTCTGATAAAATACAGATATGTGGCTGCTGCTTTTCTATGTTTTTTCTCCTTCTCCTTTTCTTCCTGCCTTGAACATGAATGTAATGACTGGAACTGCAGCAGCTATTTTGCTACCATGAGACAAGACAGCATGATGAGAATAACTGAGCCTAAACATAGAAAGGCTATGGGTCTTTGGCTTCACTGAGCCATTTTTGAGCTCTGGGGTATTTACCTCTTCACTTTTTGTTACGTGAGAAGAATAAAGGCTTATTCATTATGTTATTGTTAGCCTGATTTTGTTACTAGCAGCTAAGCCATCCGTAACAGATACAGTAGTAGATGTTCAATGTTATGATTTACTGTTCAAAATACCGCCATATAGTAGGCTATGGCTTGGTCTGCAATGAAGTTGGTGTCAGTGTCAGGAGTTGTAATGGATAGAAAGTTGGGCAGTGTTCAACTCTAACAATATATAACAATTGAACTTTGCACGCACCCAAGAGCCGTTATGACACCGACTTCATTGTAGACCAGGCCTATAGCGTGATATTATTCAGAATTTGGTACCATCAGAAGCATTGATTGTTAATTTGAAGCTAAGTTTCTTGAGTTTCTCACCCTGTAACACCTGCACTGCCTATACCACCAATAATATGCCTAGCAAAAGAAGTCATCCCACTATAAGTTCTAACCCAAAAAAGAAGGTAAACAAGGCTCTAGACGTGGATGTAAAGATGAAGATCATTAAGGTCTATGATAATGGGAAAAAAGTTGGTGAAATAGCATGTGAGGGAACACTGTCTCATTTGACTGTTTCGGCAATCATTAAGGATAAGAATAGGATTTTGAAGGCAGTTAAAGGAGCAATTGGCATAAAATTGACAATTTTAACCAAGAAGAGCCAAGGGCCAATCCACGAGATAGAGAAGCTTTGATGATTTGGATAGAAAACCAAATCCAGAAGAGGATTTCTATGAGTTTACTGGCGATTCAAACGAAAACACACAGCCTTTTTGAAAACCTGAAGGAAAAGCAAAGAGAAGACTTCTGCAAGTACTTTGATGCCACCAAGGGCTGGTTTCATTGCTTTAAATGCAGATTTGGCTTACACAACATGCATATAACTGGAAAAGGTGGAAGCGCTGATGTTGAAGCTGCCAAAAAATTCAAGGATGGGCTGGACAAGATAATACAAGATGAAGAATATCTACCAGAGTAGATTATGTAATGTTTCCAACCCCAAATACAAAGATCAAATTTATAAAGATACTGATAATAAAAGGCAATAATAATGAAAACTAAAAAACAAAACAAAACAAAATGAGGAATTCCACTTATGTCAGAACCAACTTACAACAGAGTTGTTGTAATGGAACCCTGTTGTAAGTCGGGGACTACCTGTACTTAATATTTACTCTTCTGGCACCTTGAATAGTCTCATTTGGAATTTAGTCAGTCACAAAAGGACAAATATTATAAAGACCACTATTATAAGAACTCAAGAAAATGTTTAAACACAGAAGAAAACATTCTTTGATGGTTACGAGGGTGGGGAGGGAAGGAAAGGGGTATTTACCAACTAGATTGTAGACAAGAATTATCTTAGGTGAAGGGAAGGACAGCACACACTACAGAGGAAGTCAACACAATTGGACTAAACCAAAGCTAAAAAGTTTCCTGAATACAACCAAACACTTCGAGGGACAGAGTAGCAGGGGTGGAGGTCTGGGGACCATGGTTTCAGGGGACATCTAGGTCAATTGGCATAACAAAGTTTAAGAAAATGTTCTGCATCCTGCTTTGGTGAGTGGTGTCTGGGGTCTTATAAGTTAGCGAGTGGCCATCTAAGATGCATCAATTGGTCCCAGCTCACCTGGAGTAAAGGAGAATGAAGAACACCAAAGTCACAAGGAAAGTATTAGCCCAAGAGACAGAAAGGGCCACATAAACCAGAGACTTTATCAGCCTGAGACCAGAAGAACTAGATGGTGCCCAGCTACCACCAATGACTGCCCTGACAGGGAAGACAACAGAGAGTCACTGATGGAGCAGGAGAAAGGTGGGGTGCAGAACTCAAATTCTAGCAAGAAGACCAGACTTAATGGTCTGACTGAGACTGGAGGAACCCCAAAAAGCATGACCCCTGGACTCTCAGTCAACTCAGAACTAAAACCATTCCTGAGGCCAACTCTTCAGGCAAAGATTAGACTGGACTATGGTACATAAAATGATACTCGTGAAGAGTGTGCTTCTTAGCTCAAGTAGATACATGCGACTAAATGGGCAGCTCCTGTCCGGAGGTGAGATGAGAAAGCAGAGAGGGTCAGGAGCTGGTTTAATGGACACAGGAAATCAGGGGTAGAAAGGAGGAGTGTGCTGTCATAATATAGGCAGAGCAATTAGGGTCACTTAACAATGTATGTATAAATTTTTGTATGAGAGGCTAACTTGAATTGTAAACTTTCACTTAAAAAGTACAACAATAAAATAAAAATAGTGTCTCATTTGACTACTTTGCCTACTAATACTAATACTCAATATCTAATACTATATATCTAATACTCTGTTTTCAAATACTACTTTTCTTAACCAACAATATGTCAAATTTTACAAGGAAAATTAAATTTTACACTGCAGAGTACTTTCATCCAGTGTTCTCCAAGAACTTGGCTTTGGAGGCAACTGGCAGTGTCCTGGGTTCTCTTAACTAGGCTACAGATTGGTAGTGAAAAGTTTACTTTGCCTTATTGATTAATATAATGCAGATGCCCACGTCCCTGCCCTTCACCCTTTCTGACCCAGCCGCATCTCTGAAATCTTCTCTGAGAAAGAGCTGACAATTTGCTCCACCCCTTCCATGTTTCCTGTGACCTGGTCATGCTTGTAATTGCTATTATTGGTGATAACAAGAAAACCATGAACTTGAACTTTATGTAGCTGGCTTTTTCAGGTCTTTGGCCTTCTGTGATGGTGTGGACACGAGCTGAAATGTTTCTCCAGACTGCCCCACTTCCTTTGTTGTATTTTGAGACCACCCTCTTCCTAAACTCTGGATAAATGAGGTTCTCCTCTTACCATAGATTGGACAACCTTTATTGTAAATAAATGACTTTGGGGCCCGGGGTTAATCCTCAGCTTATTATCCACTGCAGGATATAGTTCATTAGTAACATTCCTCTGCCCCTAATTTGGCAGTTCATGTGCCTCTGTACTGTTCAAGGTTTATATCATAGGTGGTTCTTCTTCTTTGTCTTTGTCATCTTCTCCTACTCCTTCTCTCCTTTCCCTAAGATTTCTATTTGCCTAAAATTTGAAGTTTAGCTGGAAAAGTGAATTTTTGAATTCCAAGCTCTCCCTGGTTTTCCAATTTTAATATCTAGAAAGACGCTTGGCATTGCTATGACAGGGAAGTTGTGAAAGCTTCAGACTTAGAAAAGCAGTTGAATAAGTGGCTTTGGTTTTAAACCTTAGATGCACTGGTGATCATATGGAATGTGACCAAGAATAACGTGACTTGCCTGTTAGGAAGGTAGATTCCTGGGCCACATTTCCAGAGGTTCTTTTCAGTTATTTCGAGTAAAATCACCACACTTTGAGAAACCATAGTAGCTTGCTTGTATGGGCCCGGATTCCCAGTGGTTCTTAACTGAGGGTAATACTACCCCTCTAAGGGACAATTAGGAATTTGCAGGACCTACTAGTATTTAAGGAGCCCTGGTAGTACAGTGGTTAAGCACTGGGCTGCTAACCAAAAGGTTGGTGGTTTGAACCCATCAACAGCTCCATGGGAGAAAGATATGGCAGTCTGCTTCTGTAAAGAATTATAGCCTTGGAAACGGTATGGGGCAGTCCTACTCTGTCCTACAGCGTCGCTATGAGTTGGAATCAACTTAACAGCAACAGTTTGGGTTTTTTTATGACTACTAGTATTTAATGTTTAGAAGCCAGCTATGCTAAACCTCCTGCAATGGGTGGAACGGGCCTACACAATGAGGAACTGTTTCCCGTAAACGCCAATAGCACCTCCTTTTAGAAACACTTGGTTAGAAGGTGGATGGTGAAGAATCTTCCATTTTGTTCTTTGAATAATGGGAACCAGGGCTGGTTTCCTCATGAGGTCCTATAGGCACAGCACATAAGGCTTGGGAAAACGCTTAAGACCCCCAAAAATTATAGGTCCAGAAATGACAATGGAAAATCAAACTTTGTCAAATGCAATTCAACTCATACGTAATGCTTTCTAAATTACATACAGTAAGACTTGTGAAAGCTGGGACCTGTGTAAGGCAGATACCTGTCAGAGATGGAAAACTCAAATATTTTCCACTGAAACAAGTGATAGGCAGTAAGACTGCGGCCTGTCAAAGGTGGAAAACTTGTGAGACCTGGATAAACAAGGCAGTCCTGTCAAGTTCCGGCTCGCACACTTTTTACTGAACAACGTAGCACCACAAAAACCAAACTCGTTGCCCTTGAGTCGATTCCGACTCATAGCGGCCCTATAGGACAGATAAAACTGCCCCATAGGGTTTCCAAGGAGCAGCTGGTGGGTTCCAACTGCTGACCTTTCTGTTAGCAGCCTTGCTCTTAACTACTGCGCCACCAGGGCTCCAGTGTAGCCCTGGGTGCATATTAACACGGTTAATGTATTTTGTGGTGGGGCCTCTGGAACGTAAGGAAGTTAGAACCCATAAAGGTGCTAAAACAGACCTGCTGGAGATTGATTTTTATCTTACTAGGAAAGGAGGTGAGGCTGAGAATACTCAGTTTCAGCTTCTAGTGTTTTCTTTCTAGCACTACTTCTTATACAAGTGTACCCTCTCCTCCCAAGTCCCCAGAGCTGGTTTCTGTCTGCGGAAAGCAGGAGGAATTCGGTGCAATTGGTCCTGTGTGATTGCCTATAGGAAGTGGTAGGGCTTTCTGTTGTGTGGTCGGCCAGGGCTGCCACCGGACACTTACTCAGGCCATAGTCTCTTTCATCTGGATCGCTCTCGTGCTTCCTCCATCGGCAGCACAGGTGCTGGAATAGCATGGTCATGTGGCTGAAGATGATCAGAGGTGGGGGCAGAACTGGCCTCTCATGGAAAGTCATGATGAGCTGATACCTTTGAAACTTCCACACTTGATTGGATATCGATTTTACCTCAAAAAATGTATTGCTGAAATAGAGACCGAGACAATCAAGTGAGAAAATCTATCGCTCTCTGAAGCTCCCCCCACCTGCCCCCTCCAAGTGCTCTGAGGAAGGACCCACTTACTTAAAGACAGCAATGAGGAGGTTGACCAGCAGGATGTTTGCCACCAAGAGGTAGCAGGCCATGATGGCTGGCACGATCCAGGCTCCTGTCTTGCAGGGAGGCAGCTGGATTATTTTACCATCCTCCCGGGTCTCATTCTGGCCACAGGGAGCTGAAGGAAGCAACATAGGCAAGAAATAAGCAACCATGGCTACTTGATTTAAAAAAAAAAAAAAGGACTGATTTGAATGAAGATTTTAGATGGAGAAAAGATACAGCCATCTGAAAACAAACAGAAAAAATCCAAAACAAACAAAATAGAAAAATGGAAGCATTGCGAATATCCCAAGGGGCTGCTACTCCACAGTGGAGTGGTGGTACCTGTGTTCCAACCTGACCGCACACCTGAAAGAGGTGTGAGGTGCCACTGCCTGCTCTCTCTGTCCTTCGGCCCTGACGCTCATGGCGCGGCGTTTGGTGTCCCTTAGAAGCTGAGTGAGGGCTTTCCTGGGAGTGGTGAGAGGTGCCGAGACAGTGTCCACTGCCCTGTCAAGTTACTTTCGGACTGTGCTGTGGAGGCCAGAAGCCGACAGCTGTAAGACCAGCAGCGAGGGCTACTGATTGGGAATTAATACCAAGGCAGCTGTTAATTGCTGCGAGAAACAACCCAGCTAAAGATTTGCTGTCTCAGTATGGAAAGAACTACACAGGGCAGTGCCTTGAGAAGTATTTAGAGGCTTGTCACTTGGCGTTCCTGATGGATGGGGTTTCACGAGAGAGGGATGAGGGACCACGGTGCCTCACTTCCTGTGGTGTACCCATTCCAGAAAGGTGCTTTTCAGGGAACAAAACCCAACTGCACTGAATAACCGGGAGAATAGGGGAAAGAGATCTGGGGGTAGGGTGAGGAGGAAGGTGATGTGTGACTGGGTGAGCATAAGTAACGTGCCTAATGAGGCCTGCTTGGAGTTTCTGGGTAAATTCAAGGAAAAAGAAGCAACAAAAACAATTGACAAAGCCCCCTAATACTGCACTGACAATGTGGCCCAGGGAGGTGCTGATGCCCTAGGTGAGCAGGGATAGGTGAGGCAGGCCTCCCTCTCCAGCTCCCTTATTAGAACAAAGTCCTTTTTCATCCACCTGTATAAAGGCGGTGGGGGGGAAGGGCGAGAAAAATAAGGGTAAGGGGCGGTTTTGAAGACCTCTTGAGTCCCTGCCTGCATGGTGCAAATGATTAATCTGCTCATCTGCTAACTGAAAGGTTGGAGGTTCAAGTTTACATACAGGTGCCTCAGAAGAAAGGCCTGGAGATCTACTTCTGAAAAATCAGCCATGGAAAACCCCATGGAGCACAGTGCACAGTTCTACTCTGACACACACGGGGTTGCCATGAGTCAGGATCGACTTCACGGCAACTGGTTTGAAGACCTCTCATCAGTGGCCACTTTTGAAGATCTGCCAGGAAGGTTAGAAAAGTTGATGCAGCCTCTACTCTCCAGGCTAGAGCACCTGGCAAGGGGTGTCCATTCCTTCTGGAGAGTTCCCGTTGCTAGGCTGTGTGCTGTATAGCAGTTCTCCACCTTGGCTGCGCATGGGGATTACCTGGGAAGCTTTCAAAAATACCTGTGCCCAGCAACACCCCAGACAATTAAATGAGAATCTGCAAGGGTGCCACAGGCATTGGGTTTGTTTTTTTTTTCAGTCTTCCCAGGTAATTCTCATGTGCCACTAAGGTTGAGGCCACCGAGCTTGAATTAGGCTGGAAAAACCACTTGATGGGTGATGTGCGCTGAGGTTCAAAATGCATCCTCTTGGCAAATTAGGGGTTTCATCATCTCAGGACACCAGGACCCTGTTTTTATGCCCAGAAAAAGGTGGCAAAGCTCTTTCTTTGGTTCTGCTGGAAGATGCTTGGATGTTAGATGCAGGTGTTGACAAGGAGCTGGACTTTTTTATTATTGGCATCATGGCACCGACCACCCAAGACATTCATGTAAAGGCTATGACCATGTCCCCCCTGGGAAGGAAAACCCCCACTGGCTTCAGGATGAAGTCCAGACTCTGAGGGTGACTGGCCCAGTGCCCACTCTTGCCACTTCCCACTCTCACTCTAAGGACAAACTGGACTGAGTCTCTTGCGGTTTCTAGAAATGCCATACACTCTCTTACTTCCTGATTTTGAGCCAGGCTTTTTCCTTTGTTTCCAAAAGCCCCTCTGACACCTTGTTCTCACTCCCACCATTCACCTGGGTGAATCCTATTCATTCTTCAGTGCTCACCCAGCTTGCTGAAGCCCACGCAGCTCATTCTCTGTCCCTAAAAGGTACCTTCCTTATTGTCCGAGGGTCCCAGAGCACTGTCTGCTTGCCCCCGGTAGGTCTTCTCATTCTTTATGGCCATTGTCAGTTTACTGGTCTGTGTTCCACACCAGATTCCCAATGGAAACTTGCTCTGCGTGGTGTCCCATTGGCTGGCATAGTGTATACACCCCCACATCCATACATGTCCACATGCTACTAGTATTTGTTGAATGAATTAAAGATATCATGTGGACATGATCTGGTTGATGGGCAGTCACAGACAGGTCCCACACCACTGCAGAACTACTCATGATGTCCAGTCTGAGCTCCTAGTTCTGAAAGATTGTGAGTTCCTACCTTGGGACCTTTCCAGAAGTCCCTCCCTTGGTTTGGCGCAAAGGCTTCCAACGCCCAAGCATTCTTCATGGTCTGTGTTACCCACTTGGCCACAGGCTTCAGGGAATCCTTTGCTTCTCTCTCCTCTGTGAAGCTCCCTGCCCACTCCATGCCCCTCCCCTCTGGCTGACTCTGGAGTGAGACTGTCACTCTTCTCTTCTGCCCTTTCTGACAATCAGCAGCAGAAATAACAAAGTGTACACAGTTTTTAGAGAGGTGGTCCCTGATCTCCATTTTTTGACTCCATCCTGAGAGAAGGTAGAAAACACTCATGAGGGGCAGAGCTCATCCATCTTGCTCCTCTGACCCATATTTAGTGAAGGCCATGTAGACACTAGCCGAAAGATTAGCAGTTCAAACTCACTCAAAGGTGCCTTGGAAAAAAGGCCTGGCGATCTACTTCTGAAAAAATCAGCTATTGAAACCCTGTTATACTCTGACACACATGTGGTCACCATGAGTCAGAAGAGATTCAACAGCAAATGGTTTATGCAGACACTTCCTCATCTATGGCCCTTCTCTGCCTAGGGAGGAAACCAGGGAGAACAGGAGGCACTCCCTTGCTTCAAGTGACCTATGAGCATTTCCATGGCCTCCAGATAGTGCAGTCAACATGTCCCTAGGTCTCTGTTGTGTTCTCCTGCTCAGTTCCTCATACTAATAAAAAATAATTGGACCAGCTTAAAATCTCCGAGTAAGATTTGATTTGATATACAGTATGATTGGCCCTGGGAGTACCCTGCCAACCCCGGGGTATTAATTTATTCTAACTTCTCCTACCTTTTATTCCCCCTGCCTTTATAGATGTAGTACCAGTTTAATACCACTCGTCTGTCAGTTTGTTGTACTGTGGTGGTTTGCGTGTTGCTGTGATGCTGGAAGCTATGCCACTGGTATTTCAAATACCAGCAGGGTCACCCACGGTGAATAGGTTTCAGCAGAGCTTCCAGACTAAGACAGACTAGGAAGAAGGTCCTCACAATCTACTTCTAAGGAAAACAAAAAAATTGGCCAGTGAAAACCTTATGAATAGCAATGGAACATTGTCTGATTTAGTACCAGAAGATGAACTCCTCAGGTTGGAACGTACTTAAAATATGCCTGACGAAGAGCTGCCTCCTCAAGGTAGAGTCAACCTTCATGACATGGGTGGAGTCAAGCTCTCAGGACTTCATTTGCGGATGTGGTACAATTCAAAATAAGAAGAAACAGCTGCAAACATCCATTAATATTTGGAAGGTGGAATGTATAATGTATGAATCTAGGAAAGTTGGAAGTTATAAAAAATGAAATAGAAAAATGAAATGGAACTCATAAATATCAATATCTTAGGCATTAGTGAGCTGAAATGGACTGGTATTGGCCATTTTGAATTGGACCATCATACTGTGCTGGGAATGACAAATTGAAGAGGAATGGTTGCATTCATTGTCAAAAAGAACATTTGAAGGTCTGTCCTGAAGTATAACACTATCAGTGATAGGATAATATCCATATGCCTATAAGGAAGACCAGTTAGTACGACTATTTCTCAGATTTACACACCAACCACTAAACCCAAAGATGAAGAAATTGAAGATTTTTACCAACTTTTGCCATCTGAAATTGATCAAACGTGCGATCAGGATGCATTGATAATTACTGGTGACTGGAATGCAAAAGTTGGAAATGAAGAAGGACCAGTAGTTGGAAAGTATGGCATTGGTGATAAAATGACACTGGAGATCGCATGACGGAATTTTGCAAGACCAACAACCTATGCATTATAAGTACCTTTTATCAACAACATAAAAGGCGACTATACACATGGACCTCACTGGATGGAATACGTAGGAATCAAATCCACTACATCTGTGGAAAAAAGACGATGGAGAAGCTCAATATCATCAGTCAGAAAAAGGCCAGGGGCCAGCTGTGGAACAGACCATACGCAAGTTGAAGCTGAAGCTCAAGAAAACTAAAACAAGTTCACGAGAGCCAAAGTACAACCTTGAATATATGCCACCTGAATTTAGAGACCATCTCAAGAAAAGATTCGGCACATTGAACACTAATAACTGAAGACCAGAGGAATTATGGAATGACATCAAGGACATCAAGCTTGAAGAAAGCAAAAGGTCATTAAAAAGACAGAAAAGAAAGAAAAGACCAAAATGGATGTCAGAAGAGACTTTGTAATTTGCTCTTCAGCACTGCAATACTGAAAGGTTCTATTGGCAAAATATTGATGCAGGAAGCATCAAAAGAAGATGGAAATACACAGAGTCACTGTACCAAAAAGAATTGGTTGACACTCCTCAGTCATTTCAGGAGGTAGCACGTGATCAAGAACCGATGGTACTGAAGGAAGAAGTCCAAGCTGCACTGAAGACATTGTCAGAAAACAAGGCTCCAGTAATTGACAGAATACTAATTACGATGTTTCAACAAATGATGCAGCTCTGGAGGTGCTTATTCATCTATGCTAAGAAATTTGAAAGACAGCTACCTCGCCAACCAACTGGAAGAGATTCATATTTGTGCCCATTCCAAAGAAAGGTGATCTAACAGGATGTGAAATTATCAAACAATATCATTAATATCATATGCAAGTAAACTTTTGCTAATTTGCTAAACTTTTTGATAATTAAAAAATGGTTGCAGCAGTACATTGACAGGGAACTTCCAGAAATTCAAGCCAGATTCAGAAGAGGACATGGAATGAGGAATATCATTGTTGATATCAGATGGATCCTGGCTGAAAGCAGAGAATACCAGAAAGATGTTTACCTGTGTTTTATCGACTATGCAAAGGTGTTCGACTGTGTGGATCATAACAAATTATGGATAACGTTTTGAAGAATGGGAATTCCAGAACACTTAATTGTGCTCATGAGGAACCTGTACATAAATCAAGAGGCAGTCATTCGAACAGAAGAAGGGGATACTGTGTGGTTTAAAGTGAGGAAAGGTGTGCATCGGGGTTGTATCATTTCACCATGCTTACTCAATCTGTATGCTGAGCAAATAATCGGACGAGTCAGACTATATGAAGAAGAACTTGACATCAGGATTGGAGGAAGACTCATTAACAGCTTGCAATATGCAGATGACACAATCTTGCTTGCTGAAAGTGAAGAAGACTTGAAGTACTTACTGATGAAGATCAAAGACTACGGCTTTCAGTATGGATTGCACCTCAACACAAATAAAGGAAAAATCCTCACAACTAGACCGATAAGCAACATCATGATAAATGGAGAAAAGATTGAAGTCAAGAATTTCAGTTTACTTGGATCCACAATCAATGCCCATGGAAACAGCAGTCAAAAAATCAAAACGATGTATTGCATGGGTGAATCTGTTGCAAAAGACCTCTTTAAGGTGTTAAAATGCCAAGATATCATTTTGAGGACTGAGGTGGACCTGACCCAAGCCATGATATTTTCAATCACCTCATATGCATGGGAAAGCTGGGCACTCAATAAGGAAGACCAAAGAAGAATTGGTGCCTTTGAATTATGGTGTTGGCAAAGAATATCGAATACACCTGGACTGCCAGAAGAACAAACCAATCTGCCTTGGAAGAAGTACAGCCAGAATGCTCCTTAGAAGCGAGGATGGGGAGTACTTTCATGTACTTTGGACATGTTATCACGAGGAAACAGTCCCTGGAGAAGGACATCATGTTTGGTAAAGTAGAAGGTCAGCAAACAAGAGAAAGACCCTCAACAAGATGGACTGACACAGTGGCTGCAACAATGTGCTGAAACATAGCAACGTTTGTGAGGATGGCACAGTACCAGGCAGTGTATTGTTTCATTGTACGTAGGGTTGCTGTGAGTCAGAACTGACTTAATGGCACCTAACAACGACAAGCATAGTGCTTACTCTACAAATATTTATTTATTGATTATAATGTGCAAGGTACTGGGGATATTGGGGGTCAAAGAGAAAGAGAAATCCTTGCTGTTAATAAGCTCATAAAGTCAACATACCATTATTGTGTGATAATATGCATTGACGGGGGCAGGGTTGGGTTTGGGGGCACTCATGCATGACCTGCCAGAGCCCCTCTAGCCCAGGTCACACAGCAGTCTGGTAGTCAGGACCAGTCTGGAAGCACATACATCCCATCACCTAGATTCTGCAGCAACAAGTGCAGCATAAATGGACTAGATGATCCTTGTGACAGTGATAATGATAATAAAAATGAATCATTAAGAAACACAGCATTCACTTGATAATATCACCAAAGAAGTAGGAGACATTATCTGCAGCAGTTAGTGTGTAATGACTCCTAACGATGTCCTCCTTCTGGGTATTTATCTGCACCACAAAGTGCTGTGATGCAAACTTACAGATGTCTACCACTGATGAAGACAAACTGGGTACCTTGAAGTGCTGCCAAGCAGCCAATTTCAGGATAGGGATAAGTAATTGAATTGTCACATGGCACCAACCATTATTTCGAAGCTCACGTTCCCAGGAAAATGCTCTAGGGTGCGCGCAACCAAGATGGTACAGAGCACAGCCCAGTAGGGGCATGTGGGCTGGTGACTACCGCTATGCCTCCTCCTTCCCTGCTTTTGGGACCTGATGCTTGTGTGGTTTTCTCCCCATTCTCTTCCAAGAAGTCAGTGCATAGTCACCACCACCTTCATGCGAGGTGGCGTGTTGTCATCTCCCTCTTTGTTGGTGATGGTCAGTGAGAGTCCCTCTAGTGGATGTTTGCTGATTCTGTCTGCCCAGTATACACTTCCCCTTCCTCTGGTAAGAGCACTCTGGTTTCCCTTTGTGGAACTATCCTTCCCCTACTCTCCTTCTATGTTTCAGTGATTGTTGGGTCCATACCTAGGAAATTAATCAGCATGTTTTATCCACTGTTTGCTATGATTGGTTCAGGGATGAACATGTGACCCAAACCTGACCAATCAGAGCCAATGAGCATCACTGTGGGACTTCTGCTAGAACTGGTGTAAAAGAGAAGTTCTCTCTTTACATTGCAATATAAGGCTACCAAGTGGTGAGGGGCTGCCTGAGAGTGACTCCATAATAGAGAAAAGAAATGGATTCCTGACCCAATCAGCCTAAAACCAACCGTCTTTAGTTATATGAGGAGTCCTTGGGTGGTGCAAATGGTTAACATGCTCACTGCTAACCAAAATGTTGGAAGTTTGTGTCCACCCAGAGGTGCCTTGGAAGAAAGACCTGGTGATCTACTTTTGAAAAATCAGCCATTGAAAATCCTATGAAGTACAATACTACTGTGACACACATGGGGTTGCCATAAGTTGGAGTGGAGTCGACTTGACGACAACTGGTTTTTCAGTAATACGAGCCATAAAATCCTATTTGCCAAAGCCAAATTGTATTGGGTTTTTATCATTTCAAACTAGGAGTCTTGACTAATATGATCACACCCACTCCCAGCCCCTGTACACAGGCCGGGGAGGGGGGGGAAGATGTTGACTTTTTGGACATCCCTCTCCTGAAAAGTTGCAGTTTGAAATGGAGTCTTGGAGTAGCATAACAAGATTGGAAGGGGAACTAAGAAATGTGAAATCTGATACTGAGATTCAATCACAGTGTCAGCATTTCAGGAGGCAGAGGCCACTGTTGCTTCCCTTCTTCCCAAACGCATAGGAGACCTTAAGAGGTCTATACTAGTCAAAGCTCAATTGCTCAACTGGGGCCTCTGACTCAGAAACTGATGACACAAATTTGACCTACTGAGGGTAAATGCACTTGGGAAACTTTGCCCAAGCACCTGGACACAGCCAATTACTCCTCAAGAGAAGAGAAACTTGTTCCAGAAGCTGACTGTAGATCAGGCCACAGGAACCTCAAGGTGGAGGTACAGGTGCAGAGTAGAAGGGCTATATCTATGCATTTGTAACCAAATTAAAAGGGATCAAATATCTTAGATTCAGATTTTCTATGATTTATCTATGTGGATCACATTGACACGTCACATGACAGCAAGTTGGAGATGCCTTTTTTGCTAACTACTCATTAAGTTGACTCAAACCATGGTCTTTTCAATTGTCTCATATGCATGTGAAAACTGGACAATGAAAAAAGACAGAAGAAGAATTAATGCATTTGAACTGTGGCACTGATGAAGAATATTGAATATACCATGGACTTCCAGAAGTGTGAACAAGTCAGTCTTAGAAGAAATAAAACTGGAATGCTCCTTAGAAGCGAGGATGGTGAGACTTCGTCTTGCTTACTTTGGACATGGCATCAGGAAAGACGAATCACTAGAAAAGGACACCATGTTTGGTAAAAAAAAAGTCAGCGAAAATGAGGGGAACCCTCAGTGAAATGGATTGACTTAACAGCTGCAACAAGAAGCTCAAACATATCAAAGATCATGAAGATGGTGAAGGAAAGGGCAACAATTTGTTCTATTATACATAAGGTCGCCATGAGTCAGAGGTGACTTTATGGCAACTAAGAACAACAACAGCACTCATTAAGTAGAAATGGAACAGATGAATGGGCTCCAGAACAATTTAATAAGTTGTGAGGTCACAATCTGGCCTGAGTATGCGGACGATAGTAAGAAAGCCCTCCCTTTTCTGTACATATGGAGGTTGTGGAGAGCAGCCTTCTTTTTTTTGTTTTTTTTTTAAATAATATTTTATTGAGTTTTTTTGTGAAAGTTTACACAGTTAGGTTCCCACTTGACAATTTCCACGCAAATTGTTTAGTGACGTTAGTTACTTTTATCACAATGTGCCAACATTCTGTTTGTGCTCTGTTTGTTCCTTTTCTTGTACTCTAGTTTCCCTGCCCCCTTATCTTCTCATCTTTGATTTTAGTAATTGTTGACCTTTTGGTCTCATACTGGTAGTTTTTAAGTAGAGCACTGATCTTACAGGTAATATCCTTTATTTTGTGTGCCGCTCTGCTATTTCACTAAAAGGTGATCTCAGGGGATATGCTTAGTTCTAGGTTTAAATGTGTCTCAGGGTGATAGTATCAGGGAGTCCTCTGTCCTCTACTGTTTTAGTTTGTCTGGCTTTTTTTTTTTTTTTTTTAAATAAGAATTTGAGTTCTGTTTCATGTTTTTCTCCCTTTCTATCTGGGACCATCTATTGTGACCCTGGTCAGAACAGTCAGTGGTGGTAGCCAGGCACCATCTTGTTCTTCTGGGCTCAGGATAGATGAGGTTGTGGCTCGTGTAGACTTGTTTCTTCTCTGAGCTTTTGGTTACCTTCTTACTGTTTTGCTCCTGGTGAGTAGAGACCTGTAGTTGTGTCTTAGATGACCTCTCACAAGCTTTTAAGACCCTAGATGCTACTCGCTTTACTAGGATGCAGATCATGATTTTTGTGAACTATGTCATGCCAGTTGACTGAGTTATCCCATGAGACTATGGTCGTAAACTTTCAAACTCAGAAAACCAATCCTGGAAGATGTTTAGTTATGTCTGAGTAGTATCCGTATTTGTGTCTTCAGTGAATGTATATGACTGCACCCACATATTTGTATTTACACATTCCTATAGATACTTCTATCTGTTCTCACCTATGTACACACCTGTACCTACCCGTATACCAATATGCCTGTACCCACCCATTTGTGCTCAAACACTCATTTTTACTTTGATTGTGCTGTGCTCCCTACATCTACATTTAGTGCCACTTTTCCCATCACCAAAAATAACAAGTCTCTGATCTAAAGCATACTTCCCCTCTCCCCCTCCTCTCCTTGGTAACCACCAATGAACATTGGTCTCTCTATCTATTCTTGTCTTCTTATAAAAAAGGGATCATACAATATTTGTCCTTATATACATGACATATTTCACTTAGGATTTTGCCCTCTAGGACCAGCAATGTTATAAGAGGTTTTGCAGAATCATTGTTCTTTATGGCTGCATAGTATTCAATTGTATGTATGTACCACAGTTTGCTTATCCATTCCTCTGTTGATGGGCACTTTGGTTGTTTCCATTTATTTGCTATGGTGAATAAAGAAGCTGTGAACATAGGCATATATATGTCTGTTTGTGTCATTATTTTTAGGTCTCTAGGGTATATCCACCATGTGTCAGTTTGAGTCAGACAATCATATGCTCTGCTACACTGGGAATGACAAGTTGAAGAGGAATGATGTCACGTTCATCTTCAAAAAGATCATTTCAAGATCCATTCTGAAATATAATGCTGTCAGTGATAGGATAATATCCATATGCCTACAAGGAAGACCAGTTAATACAACTATTACTCCAAAATACACACCAACCACTAAGGCCAAAGGTGAAGAAATTGAAGATTTTTACCAACTTCTGCAGTCTGAAATTGATCAAACATACAATCAAGATGCATTAATAATTACTGGTGATTGGAATGCAAAAGTTGGAAACAAAAAAGGATTTGTAGTTGGAAAATACGGCCTTGGTGATAGAAATGATGCTGGAGATGGCATGATAGAATTTTGCAAGACCAATGGCTTCTTCATTGCAAATGCCTTTTTTCAACAATGTAAACGGTGACTATACATGTGGACCTCACCAGAAGGAATGCACAGGAATCAAATCAACTTCATCTGCGGAAAGAGATAATGGAATGGCTCAATATCGTCAATCAGAACAAGACTAGCGGCCAACTGCGTAAGAGACCATCAATTGCTCATATGCAAGTTCAAGCTGAAGTTGAAGAAAATTAGGACTAGTCCATGAGAGCCAAAGTATGACCTTGAGTATATCCCACCTGAATTTAGAGACCATGTCAAGAATAGATTTGACGTATTGAACATTAATGACTGAAGACCAGATGAGTTGTGGAATGACATCAAGGACATCATACATGAAGAAAGCAAGAGGTCATTAAAAAAACTAGAGAGAAAGAAAGAACAAAATAGATGTCAGAAGAGACTTTGAAAGTTGCTCTTGAATGTAGAGTAGCTAAAGCAAAACGAAGAAATGATGAAGAAAAAGAGCTGAACAGAAGATTTCTAATGGTGGCTTGAGAAGGCAAAGTGAAGTATTATGATGAAATATGCAAAGACCTGGAGGTAGAAAACCAAAAGGGAAGAACATGCTCAGCACTTCTCAAGCTGAAAGAACTAAAGAAAAAATTCAAGCCTCCAGTTGCAACACTGAAGGATTCTATGGGGAAAATATTAACTGATGCAGGAAGCGTCAAAAGAAGATGGAAAGAATACACAGTCACTGTACCAAAAAGAATTAGTTGACAGTCATTTCAGGAGGTAGCATATGATCAAGAACCAGTGGTACTGAAGGAAGAGGTTCAAGCTGCACTGAAGGCATTGGCAAAAAACAAGCCTCTAGGAAATGATGGAATACCAACTGAGATATTTCAGCAAATGAATGCAATGGTGGAAGTGCTCCCTTGTTTATGCCAAGAAATTTGGAAGACAGCTACCTGGCCAGCAGACTGGAAGAGATCCATATTTGTACCCATTCCAAAGAAAGGTGATCCAACAGAATGCAGAAATTATCGAACAATATCATAACATCCCACACAAGTAAAATTTTGCTGACGATCACTCAAAAGCGTTTGCAGCAATACATCGACAGGGAACTGCCAGAAATTCAAACTAGACTCAGAAGACGATGGGGAACAAGGGATATCATTGCTGATGTCAGATGAATCCTGACTGAAAGCAGAGAATACCAGAAAGATGTTTACCTGTGTTTTATTGACTATGCAAAGACATCGACTGTATGGATCATAACAAATTATGGATAACATTGTAAAAAAATGAGAATTCCAGAACACCTAATTGTGCTCATGAGGAACCTATACTTAGACCAAGAGGCAGTTCAAACAGAACAAAGGGATACTGCCTGGTTTAACGTCAGGAAAGTTGTGCATCAGGGTTGTATCCATTCGCCATACTTATACAATCTGTATGCTGAGCAAATAATCGGAGCAGCTGGACTATATGAAGAAGAATGGGGCATCAGGATTGGAGGAAGACTCATCAACAATTTGCCATATCCTGATGACACAACCTTGCTTGCTGAATGTAAAGAGAACTTAAAGCACTTACTGATGAAGATCAAAGACTTCAGTATGGATTACACCTAAACATAAAGAAAAAAAAAAAAAACCCTCCCAACTGGACCAATAAGCAACATCATGATAAACAGAAAAAAGATTGAAGTTGTCAAGGATTTCAGTTTACTTGAATCCACAATCAACGCCCACAGAAACA
Source organism: Dugong dugon (assembly GCA_030035585.1). Lineage (NCBI taxonomy): Eukaryota > Metazoa > Chordata > Mammalia > Sirenia > Dugongidae > Dugong > Dugong dugon. Next base: position 79,492,176 of record CM057471.1, read on the forward strand.
GTAGTCAAAAAATCAAACAATTCATTGCATTGGACAAATCTGCTGCAAAAGACCTCTTCAAAATGTTAAAAAGCAAAGACGTCACTTTGAGGACTAAGGTGAGCCTGACCCAAGCCATGGTATTTTCAATCGTCTCAAATGCATGTGAAAACTGGACAGTGAGTAAGAAGACCAAAGAAGAACTGACGGCTTTGAATTATGGTGGTGTTGAAGAATATTGACTATACCATAGACTACCAGAAGAATAATCAAATCTGCCTTGGAAGAAGTACAGCCAGAATGCTCATAAGAAGTGAGGATGGTGAGACTTTGGCTCATGTACTTTGGACATGTTAGCAGGAGGGACCAGTCCCTGGAGAAGGACATCATGCTTGGAAATGTAGAGGGTCAGAGAAAAAGAGGAAGACCCTCAAAGAGATGGCTTGACACAGTGGCTGCAACAACGGGCTAGAGCATAACAGTGATTGTGAGGATGGTGCAGGACAGGGCAGTGTTTTGTTCTGTTGTACACAGGGTCAGTATGTCAGAACTGACTCGATGGCACCTAACAACAACAAATATGACTGATGATTGTGAACACATTTTCATATGTTTGTTGGCTGTTTCTTTGCCCTCCTTGGTGAAGGTATTGTTCATATCCTTTACCCATTGTATGATTGGGTTGTTTGCCTTTTTGTTGTTGAGTTGTTACAGTATTGTATAGATTTCAGAGATTAGACATTTATTGGGTAAGTCTTTTCCAAAGATTTTTTTTCCCCAGTGTATAGGTTGTCTATTTATTCTTTTAATAAAGTCTTTTGATGAGCATAAGTTTTAAATTTTTATGAGGTTCCAAGTATCTGTTTTGTTATCTTCTATTTGTGCATTTGTTGTAATGTTTGTTATCCCATTTTACAAAAAATTAGGTCCCATAGTTGGCTCCCTATGGTTTTCTTCCAGAAATTTTATGGTTTTAGATTTAACATTTAGGTCTTTGATCCATTTTGAGTTGGTTTTTATGTTTGGTGTGAGGTATGGGTCCTGTTTCATTTTACTGCGGGTGGGTATCCAGTTCTGCCAGCACCATTTATTAAAGAGACTGTTTCTGTCCCACTGAACGGACTTTGAGCCCTTGTCAGTTATCTTATACGTTCATAGAATCAAGAAAAAAATCAGCTGTCCATAGATGGCTGAATTTAATTCTGAGTTCTAAATTCTTTTCCACTGGTGTCTATTGTGGAACCAATACCAGGCTGTTTTGACAACCAATACCAGGCTGTTTTGACAACCAATACCAGGCTGTATAGAATGTTTTGCTACTGGGGAGTGTGAAGCCTCTTGCTTTGTTCTTTTTCTTCAATATTGCTTTGGCTATTTGGGGTTTCTTTCCTTTCTATGTGAAGTTGGTCATTAGTTTTTACATTTCAGTAAAGATTATTGTTGGGATTTGTATTCGGATTGCATTGTATCTCTAGATTGCTTTAGGTAGAATTGACATTTTTACTATATTAAGTCTTCCAATCCACGAGCATGAGATGTCTATCCATTTTTGTAGGTCTCTCTCTCTCTCTCTCTTTTTTAACTGTAGTTGTCACTTTATTTTTTCCTCTGTAACCTTTCCAAGTCTGAAACAGTCTCAGGGATTCCTTTTTTTTAATTTAATTTTTTTGTGTTTTAGGCGAGAGTTTATAGCGCAACTTAGTTTTTTATTCAAAAATTTACACAAAAATTGTTTTGTGACATTGGTTGCAATCCCCACTTTTTTGTTTTGAGAGGCAAACGGAAAAAGTCTTAATTTTTATTTCTTGCTATCCTTGGGTTCCACGAGCCATCTGTATAGCCTTTTTTTTTTTTTTAACTCTCTTTTTATCCCTTCAGCAATCTTGATTTTATTTCTGATCTTTGCAATAGAGAGCCCTAACAAACCCTGCAGCATATAAGATCCACTCTTTGACTATAACGTTGAAAAAATTAATATAGATTTCTAGAGGTGTTACTCTGTGCAGTGAATTAACTGGTTAATAACCATTTTTCTTCTCCTCGAGTGTTACAGTGCTTTCTTTTCATGGAAGATACGGTTTATTTTAACTTTCTTTTTAAAAATTTTATTGTGCTTTGGGTGACATTTACAGCTCAAATAAGTTTCTCATTCAAAAATTTATACACAAATTGTTTTGTGACATTGGTTGCAAGCCCCACATTGCGTCAGCACTCTCCCCCTTTCCACTCTGGGTTCTCCGTGTCCATTCATCCAGTTTTCCTGTCCCTTCCTGCCTTATTGTCTACGCCTTTTGGACAGGTGTTGTCCATTTGGTCTCGTATACTTGATGCAACTAAGAAGCTGTTCCTCACGTGTATTGTTTGTTTTATAGACCTGTCTAATCTTTGGCTGAAAGGTGGACTTTGGGAGTGGCTTCAGTTCTATGTAAGCGAGGTGTCTGGGGGCCACAGTATCGGGGGTTCCTCCAGTCTCTGTCAGACCAGTAAGTCTGGTCTTTTTTTGTGAATTTGAATTTTGTTCTACAGTTTTCTCCTACTCTGTCTAGGATGCTCTATTGATCCTGTCAGAGCAGTTGGTGGTAGTAGCCAGGCACCATTTGGTTCTTCTAGTCTCAGGCTGGTGGAGGCTGTCGTTCATTTGGTCTATTCGTCCTTGGACTAATATTTCCCTTGATCTTCGGTTTTCTTCATTCTCCTTTGCTCCAGACATGATGGGACCGATAGAGGTATCTTAGATGGCCACTTCCAAGCTTTTAAGACCCCAGACACTACTCACCAAAGTAGGATGTAGAACATTTTCTTTGTAAACTTGTATGCCAATTGACCTAGATGTCCCCTGAGACCATGGTCCCTAGCTCTCAGCCCCAGTAAGTCAGTCCCTCAAAGTGTTTAGATGTGTTTAGAAAGCTTCTATGACTTTGTCTTGGTCAAGCTGTGCTGACTTTGCCTGTATTGTATGTTGTCTTTCCTTTCACCAGAATTAACACTTGTCTACTATCTAGTTAGTGATTTCCCCTCTTCAGCCCTCCCCTCCCTCTTACCATCAAAGATTTTTTTCTTCTGTGTGTAAACCTTTTCTTGATTTTTTAAAATAGTGGTCTCATGCAATATTTTTCCTTCTGTGATTGACTTATTTCACTCAGCATAATGCCTTCTGGATTCATCCATGTTGTGGGATGTTTCTCATTTTTGTCATTGTTCTTTATCGTTGTGTAGTATTCCACTCTATGTATGTACCATAATTTGTTTATCCATTTATTTGTTGATGGGCATTTAGGTTGTTTCCATCTTTTTTCTATTGTGAGTAATGCTGCAATGAACATGGATGTGCATATGTCTATTCGTGTGACAGTTCTTATTTCTCTAGGATATATTCCTAGCAGTGGGATAGCTGGATTGTATGGTGTCTCTATTTTTAAGGAGGTGACATATTGTTTTCCATAGTAGTTGTACAATTTTACACTCCCACAAGCAGTGCATAAGAGTTCCAATCTCCCTGCAACCTGTCCAACCTTTGTTATTTTCTGTTCTTCTTGATTAGTACCAATAATGTCAGGGTGAGATGGTATCTCATTGTAGTTCTGATTTGCATTTCTCTAATGACTAGTGATTGCAAGTATTTCCTCATGTGTCTGTTAGCTGATTGAATGTCTTCTTTGGTGAAGTGTCTGTTTATATCCTTTGTCCATTTTTGAAAATAGGATTATTTGTCTTTTTGTTGTAGAGGTGTTGAAGTATTCTATAAATTTTAGAGATTACACCCGTGCTGGATATATAATAGCCATTTTTTCCCCCCAATCTGTAGGTTCTCTTTTTACTCTTTTGGTGAAGTCTTTGATGAGCATAAGTGTTTAATTTTTAGGAGCTCCAAGTTATCTAGTTTATCTTCTGGTGTTTATGCATTGTTAGTTATGGTTTGTAGTCTATTTATGCCATGTATTAGGGCCCCTTGCATTGTCCCTATTTTTTCTTCCATGATTTTTATTGTTTTAGGTTTTATATTTATGTCTTTGATCCATTTTGGGTTCGTTTTTGTGTATGTGTGAGGTATGGGTCCTGTTTCATTTTTTTACAGATGGACATCCAGTTCTGCCAAGACTATTTCTTGAAAAGACTGTCTTTTCCCCATTTAATAGACTTTGGTTCTTTGTCAAAATCAGCTGACTATAGGTGGATGGATTTGCAGCTGGGTTCTTGATTATGTTCCATTGGCCTATGTATCTGTCATTGTACCAGTACCACGCTGTATTGACTACTGTGGCTGTATAATGGGTTCTGAGATCAGGTAGTGTGAGGCCTCCTACTTGGTTCTTTTTTTAAATAATGCTTTGCTTATCTGGGGCCTCTTTCCCTTCCACATAAAGTTGGTGATTAGTTTTTCACCCTTGTTAAAGAATGCTGCTGGTATTTAGGTCGGGATTGCATTATATCTATAGATCATTTTGGGTAGAATTGACATTTTCACAATGTTGAGTCTTCCTACCCATGAGCATGGTATGTTTTTCCACTTATGTGTGTCTCTTTTGGTTTCTTGCAGCAAAGTTTTGTATAGATATTCTTTGTATAAATATTTTACATCCCTAGTTAGATTTATTGCTAACTATTTTATCTTTTTAGGGCTATTATAAATGGTACTGTTTTCTTAATTTCCTTTTCAAAGTTCCCGTTGTTGGTGTATATGTATCCAACTAATTTTTTTATGTTGATTTTGTATCCTGCTACTCTGCTGAATCTTTCTATTAGTTCCAGTAATTTTCTTGTGTAATCTTTGGGGTTCTGTATATATAGTATCATCTGTGAATAGGGATAGTTTTAATTCTTCCTTTCCAACTTGGATGCCCTTTATTTCTTTTTCTTTCCTTATTTCTCTAGCTAGGATTTCCAGCACAATGTTAAATAGGAGTGGTGATAAAGGGCATTCTTGTCTTGTTCCTGTTCTCAGGGGGAATGCTTTCAGCTTCTCTTTGTTGAGAATGATGTTGGCTGTTGGTTGTGTATAGATGCCCTTTATTATGTTGAGGAATTTCCCCTGTCTTCCTATTTTATAGGGAGTTTTTTAATCAGGAATGGGTGTTGGACTTTATCAAATGCCTTTTCTGCATCGAGTGAGATGATCATGTGATTCTTTTCTTTTGTTCTATTTATGTGGTGGATTATGTTGATTGATTTTCTAATGCTGAACCATCCTTGCATACCTGGTATGAATCCCACTTGGTCATGGTGAATTATTTATTTTTTTTGGTATGATGCTGAGTTCTCTTGACTAGAATTTTGTTGAGAATTTTTGCATCTATATTCATGAGAGATGTTGGTCTGTAATTTTCTTTGTGATATCTTTGGCTGGCTTTTCCATCAGGGTTATGCTGGCTTCATAGAATGATTTCAAGAGTATTCCTTCCTGTTCTGTGCTCTGAAATAGCTTGAGTAGTACTGGTGTGAGCTCTTCTCTGAATATTTGGTAGAATTCTCAGGTGAAGCCTGCCCAGGCCAGGGCTTTGTAGGTCTCTTCTAGTCTCCTGCAGTAGTGTTTTATAATTTTCATTGTATAAGTCTCTTATGTCCCTGGTTAGGTTAATTCCTAAGTATTTTATTGATCTGGGGCTATTGTAAATGGTATTGTTTTCTTGATTTCTTTTTTGGAGTGGTCTTTGTTAGTGTAGAGGAAATCAACTGATTTCTGTGTGTTAATCTTATACTCTGCAACATTGCTAAATTCTTGTATTAGTTCCAGCAGTTTTCTTGTGGAATCTCTAGGGTCTTCTACATATAGGATCATATCATTTGCAAATAGAGGTAGTTTTACTTCTTCATTTCCTATCTGGATACATTTTATTTCTCTTGCTAGAAATTCCAGTACAATGTTGAATAAGAGTGATGATAATGGGCATCCTTGTCTCATTCCTGTTCTCCAAGGGGAGGCTCTAAGCCTTTCTTTGTTGAGTACAATGTTGTTGTTGGTTTTTCATTATGTTAATTATGTTGAGAAATTTCCCTTCTATTCTTATTTTGCTGAGAGTTTTTATCAGGAAAGGGTGTCAAATTTTATCAAATGTCTTTTCTGCATCAATTGAAATGATCATATGGTTCTTTTACTTAGTTTTATTTATGTGGTAGATTACATTGATTGATTTTCTGATGTTGAACCATCCTTGTAATCCTGGTATGAATCGCACTGGATCATGGTGTATAATTTTTTTGATATGTCGCTGAACTCTGTTGCTAGAATTTTTTGAAAATTTTTGCATCTATGTTCATAAGGGATATTTGTCTGTAATTTTCTTATGTGTGACGTCTTTGCCTAGTTTAGGTATCAGGTTATGCTGACTTCATAGAAAAAGTTTGACAGTGTTCCTTCCTCTTCTAAGTTTTTGAAGAGATTGAATAGGATTGGTGTCAACTCTTCTCTGAATGTTTGGTAGAATTCTCCAGTATAGCATTCTGGTCCTGGGCTTTTTTTGTTGGCAGTTTTTTGAAGACATCTTAAATCTCTTCTTTTGTAAAAGTTCTTTTTAAATTTTCTACCTCTGTTTGTGTTAATTTGGGTAGGTACTGTGTTTTCTAGAAATTTGTCCATTTCATTTAGGTTTTCAAATTTGTGGAGAATAATTTTTCATAGTAATCAGTTATGATCTTCTATATCTCTGTTGGAACAGTTGTAACATCACCAATTTCATTTCTTAATTTGATTATTTGCCTCTTCTGCTTTTTTTTTTATTGTTAATCTAGCTAGTGGTTTGTCTATTTTATTGATCCTTTCAAAGAACTAACTACTGGTTTTGTTGATTCTATTGTGTTTCTATTTTCTAGTTGGTTTATTTCTGCCCTGTTGTTTATTATTTCCTTTCCTCTGGTAGTTTTTGCTTCTTTTGCTCTTCCTTTTCTATTTGTTCAAGTTTTTGTTTTAAGTTAATGATTTTGGATCTTTCTTCTTTTTTAATGTAGGCATTTATGGCTATTCCCTCTGATTATATGTTGTGTTTTCATTTTCATTTGATTCTAGGAATTTTTTAATTTCAGTTTTGATTTCTTCTATGACCCAGTAGTTTTTTAGTAGTGTATTATTTGGTTTCCATGTATTTTTTTTCCCCTTATTTTTCCTGTTGTTGATTTCTGGCTTCATACCATTATGATTGGAGAAGATGCTTTGTATGATTTCAATCTTTTTAAATTTATTCAGACTTTTGTCCTAGCATATGGTCTATTCTGGAAAACGATCCATGTGCAGTGGAGAAGTATGTGTATTGTTCTGATGCTGGGTAAAGTGTTCTATATATGTCTGTTAGATCCAATTGGCTTGTGGTTTTATTTAAGTTCTCAATGTCCTTAGTGATTTTCTTTTTAGATGTTCTGTCTGTAATTGAAAGTAGTGTGTTGAAGTCCCCTACTATTATTGTGGAGTTGTCTATTTCTCCTCTCATATTATTCAGTATTTGTTTCATGTATTTTGGTGCATTGCTGTTAGGTGCATACATATTTATAATTGTTATGTCTTCTTGCTGGATTGACCCTTTTAATATTATGTAATGTCCTTCTTTATCTCTTGTAATAGATTTTGATTTAATGTCTATTTTATCTGATATCAGTATGTCCACCCCTGCTCTTTTTTGTTTACTGGTTGCATGGAATATTTTTCTCCATTCTTTTATTTTCAGTATTTTTGTGTCCTTATGTCTATGGTGTGTTTCTTGTAGACAGCAAAAGGATGGATCATGTTTTTTTATCCATTATGCCACTCTCCTCTCTGTCTTTTGTGTGGGGGTGATTAGACAATTTACGTTTAAGGTTATTACTGAAAACAAAGTATCTACCTCACTCATTTTGCTATCTGTTTTTTGAGTGTTTCATTTCTTTTTTTCTGATTTTGTTTGTATTTGACTGCTTCCTTGTGATGAGCCTTTTTGCTTTCTTCCCTCTTCTGAATATTTTTTTCTTGGTGATTTCTTAGTGGTTACTACATGTATTACATTACACAACTTACCATTGCAACAGTGTTTAACATATGAACAACAGTTAACATGAAACCTTAAAATAATAAATCTATTCCTGATATGCTCCTCCCTCCCCCATTTCTGTTGGTGTGTCTCCCTTAATATCAATATACAACCAATATTTGATAAATTTATTATGTACTTATTTGTTACAAACTTGATGTTTGCAGGATTTAATTATTAAGTTTATTCCCTGAAAATATCATATAGTTGGTCCTTATGATTGCCTGTGTTGTGTTTTTTTAGAGATCTCTCTCTTTCTTTCTTATTTTTTATTTGTTTGTTCCCCCTGTGTATAGATATGAGTATTTATTTAATGCCCTTGCCTTTCCATTTGGAGTACTCCCTTAAGTAATACTTGCAAAGCTGATCTTGTAGTGGTGAATTCCCAGAGCTTTTGTTTGTTCGGGAATGTCTTGATTTCCCCCTTGTTTTTGAATGGCAACTTTGCTGGGTAAAGAATTTTTGGTTGGCAATTGTTTTTGTTCAGTATTTTATATATGTCGCTCCATTGTCTTCTGGCCGCGAGAGTTTCTGGGGGGAAATCTGCACTGATTCTTAAGAAAGCCACTTGGTATGTTATATATCATGTTTTTCTTTTGCTGTTTTCATAATTCTCTCCTTGGTTTTGGTTTTAAAGAATTTTATTAGGACATCGTGTGGAGTTGATCTTTTTGTGTATCTTCTAATTGGAGTTCATGAAGCTTCCTGTATTTGCAGGCTGGGTTCTCTGTTTGGGTCTGGGAAATTCTCTCTGATTATTTTTTGGAAAATTGTTTCTATGCCTTTATTGTTGTCATGGTGTTCTGGGATTCCAATAATTCTAATGTTAGATTTCTTAATTGAATCCCATATTTCCTTTTGGGTTTGTTTGCTTTTCTTCGCTCTTTGTTCTTTTCTCTAAGTTCAGTTATTTTGTCTCCTAGTTCATTTACTCTATTTTTTTCCTGTTTGACTCTATTGTTGAGTGTTTCTCTTTCTAATTAAGTTGCTTTATTTTTCAGTTCCAGTAGTTCTCTCTCTCTCTCTTTTTTTTTTTTTTGATGTTTTAAATTTCCTTGTTGAGTCTCTCATTTTTTTCTTCCATTTATTTTCCTGATCTCCACTAGTTTGTTTTCCATGTGCTTTTTGCTTTCTTAAACATATTTAGTGCAGTACCATGGTCTGAAAATTATTGATCATTTTTGTTAGTCTGGCCTCTAGGGAAGAAATTTCCTCTTCTTCATGTTTTGCTTTTGATTGTTCCTTCTTCTCTTGTGATTTTGTGTGTTTTACTATTTTTTGTTGAACTTGGGCCATTTTGTTATCTTGTTTTTACTTCAAATTTTGTATTTGGGGTTTTATGGGAAATTTTTCTGATTGGGCATCCTGGTGGTGCAGTGGCCAAGCCCCCAGCTGCCAACCTAAAGGCCAGGCCCACACTCACCAGCTGCTCTGCAGAAGAAAGATGTGGCAGCCTGCCTCCACAAAGACTCACAGCATTAGGAACCCCATGGGGCAGTTCCATTCCACCCTACAGGGTCCTTATGAGGCAGAATCAATGTAGTGGCAGTGAGCTTGGTATCTTCTCCTGAGAACCACTAGAGGGGACTCTTATCCTTAAGGTTTTTTTTTTTTTTTTTTTTTTTTTTCCAGTGCTGATTCATTTCTAGATGCTTGATCTCTGGAATTCAATACACATGTGTAGGAGGGGGGTGGTTAGCTGGTCACAGACTCTGACATAAGGGATGGGGCTCGACTTTCCTGTGGCAAAGGTGGGGAGCTTTCTATGTCTTTCCCTCCTGGGTGCCCCCTTCACAAGCTCTCCCACAGTGTCCCACGATGGGTAGGGAGCTAGCTGTTTCCCTCTTTGTTGCCATCTGTCCAAAGTATTCCCCTCGCACTGCTGCCCTTGCAGTTCTTCCCAGTCCTAGCGACTGTCTCAGGCCTCAGCAAGATTCAATAGCATTCTCTCACAGTCTCCCTCTACCCGCTCCCAGTTGTGCGGCCTATGAACTTCCACACCAATCTGTGCCACCTTAAAAAATCAGGCCACAGCTTCCTCAGCTTAGCTCACTTTTCTGTGTTCTCTGGTGTTGCCCAGCCCCACCCCAAAATGGTTGCAATGAGCAAGCACTCCCGGTACTAGTGGGTAGTTTCTCCCAACTTCTATGCTGTTTCCATTGCTCCTCTCCCCTGCTTCTGGACTCACCCCGACTCTCCATCACCTCAGCTGCAACCCAGAGTTCTGAGATCTCAAACTGTGCTTGTTTTTATTCATTGTTCAGTGGGTTAGTTGTTGGGGGAGTAAATGGGAGTGTCCACTTACTTCTCCATCTTGCTCCAGCCCCAGCCTTCTTTTATAATAACTAAAATGGGGGTCTTCAGGATCACTCAGTTGAATGTAAGCTTCATGAGGGCAGAAGTTTTGTCTGTTTTGCTCAATAAAGAAAACATTATCTAGAACGATGCTTTACACATACTAGGTGATCTGTAAATGTCTGCTGAATGACTGCAGGCAGGAATATCACACATTGTGCATCTGACGTACTGTGTCAGGCATTTCTGTAAGAGTTACACCTGATGGATTTTACTGGGTCTGTGTCTTTTGTCTTATTTACTTCAATATCTCAACAATTGTTACCAGGATCTGCCAATGTGTGATGGTTCCTGTGAGAGCAAAAACTAAGAGAGGGGAAAAAGCAGGGTTTTTTTTTTTTTTTTTTTTTTGCAATTGCCAAGGTTAAAGGAACATGCCTGGTTTTCTGAATGCTGTAAATCTCCATGGCACACAAGCCACAGCAACCCATCTTGCACGCATGGCAGACATTGCTAATCAGTCATGATATTCTTTCCCTCTGAGCTGAGATCTAAGTCTCAGAATCCTTCTCAAGACAAAACTCACAATAGCACAACCCACCTACTGAAGCTGACCCAGAGATGGATGTTTTTGCTTAACCCCTTCAAAAATGGGAATGAGTTTTATGATGAAAGATCATTTCTGTCCCTCTTTTCAGAATTCTCTGCATGTCCACATGGCCTGTCTGACCTGATCTATACCACCTTGAACCAAAAAAGAAACCAAAAAGGGTCAGAACTGGACATCCCACTTGTCATGGATTGAATTGTGTCTCCCACCCATATATGTATCAATTTGGCTAGGCCACAATTCCCAGTATTGTGTGATTGTCCACCATTTTGTCATCTGATGTGATTTTCCTATGTGTTGTAAATCCTATCACTATGATGTTAATAAGATGAATTAGCTGCAGTTATGTTGATGAGATCTACAAGATTAGATTGTGTCTTAAGCCAATCTCTTTTGAGACATAAAAGAGAGAAGTGAGCAGAGGGACATGGGGACCTCATACCACCAAGAAAGAAGCAATGGGAGCATAATGTATCCTTTGGACCTGTAGTCCCTGCGCTGAGAAGATCCTAGTTCAGAGAAAGATTGATGACAAGGACCTTCCTTCAGAGCCAACAGAGAGAGACAGCCTTCCCCTGGAGTTGACACCCTGACTTTGGACTTCTAGCCTACTAGACTGTGAAAGAATAAACTTCGGTTTGTTAAAGCCATCGACTTGTGGCATTTCTGTTATAGCAGCACTAGATAACTAAGACACTGCTTATCTCAGTCTTTACATTTCTGAATGAGGCACCATCCTAAGGGTGCTGTAGGACTTCTCTCTCATATTCTGGAACCCTGGACACTCCTTACTTTAAAAGATAACTTTTAAAAATGGTTGCTTCACTAGGAAATGCTGATCTCGGCTCTTCCTTTATCTGGGATCCTCAAAAGTGAAGGACAGTGGAGGTTTGGGAATAAACATCTGTTAAAAGCATAGTATGAGCCAGTCTGTGCCAGGCATTTATATCTGTCATTGCATGTAAGCTTCCTAGTGGTTTTGTGGAGCCCTGGTGGCACAGTGGTAAAGAGCTACAACTGCTAACCAAAAGGTCAGCAGTTCGAATCCACCAGCTGCTCCTTGGAAATCCCATGGGGCAGATCTACTCTGTCCTATAGGGTCACTATGTGTCGGAATTGACTTGATGGCAATGAATTTGGTTTGGTTTGGTTTAGTGGCTTTGTATAAAATGTATCATCCTTGTTTCAGTTGAGGAAACAGGTGCAGAGGGGTGAAATGTCTTGCCCAAGATCACATAGCTAATAACAGGTAATGCCAGAGCCATTCACTCATTCATCTGATAATACTGAGTTCCTGCTATGTGCCAGTTGGAATTGCCACTGGAGATGTAATTATGAATAAAGAGGGCCATACCCTCTCTCTGACCCCACAGCTTGTATGTACTCTTCTCCATCTTATGTGACCTTTTCAATGTAATAATAATAGTGACCATCTCCACTGCCCATCTATCAGTTTGTCAGATTGTGGTGGCTTGCATGTTGACATGATGCTGGAAGCTATGCCACCACTATTTGAAATACTAGCAGGGTCCCCCACAGAGGACAGGTCTCAGAGAGCTTCCACTAAGGCAGACTAGGAAGAAAGACCTGGTGATCTACTTCTGAAAATTAGCTATGAAAACCCTATGGATCACAACAGAATATTGTCTGATATAGTGCCAGAAGATGAGCCCCTAGGTTGAAAGGCACTCCAAATACACAGTAGCCACAACAATAGAATCTAGCATACCAATAATTGTGAAGATGGCGCAGGACTGAGCAATGTTTTGTTCTGTTGTACACGAGTCGCCATGCATCAGAGCAACTCAATGGCAGTTACCAACAACAGTGACCATCTATTATTGCATGCTTAGATGCAAGTCTCTGTGCTGCAAGCTTTACTTACATCACCTTATTTTAATCTCTAACATTTTGACATGGTAGGTATTATTATCCCAGTTTTACAGATAAAGAACTGAGGCTTGGAATATCTTGGAGTATCTTGGTCAACATCTTATAGTCAGTAAGAACAAAGTCAGGACGTCCACACAAGCCTGCTTGACCACAAAATCTCTTATTTCTGTGCCTCTGAAGAGCCAACAAAGGGTTGAGAGTGCTCTCTTAGTTATGGACACAGTTTTGTAGGCACTTGAATTTTTCTTGTCCCCATTGACAAGAATAACTTGGCCTGAACTGTTCAAGTGAGGTAACAGATGTATGAGGAACTTTAAAATTCTAAGTGTGGAGAAACACATTCAATTCAAATCATAAACATCAGGTGTGGGCTCCCACGTCTCAAAGATGATGGCACTTGCCTTTTTTATTTAGTTCTGTGATATGTGGGGAAAACAAGTATTTATTTATTTAATGCACTATATAACCTTGTTCTCAAAAAGACAGAGTAGTTTAAAACGACACACCAACCAATTTTGATATAATCCACGTCATCCTTAAAAATATTAAGAAGGATATTTCTTGAAGATTGTCCTCTCTTGTCTGAAGAAATATCACAAAAGCTTATTCCAAATCACAGGCAATGGAATAAAAAGCTTAGCTGAGTGTCCGACAACATTTATCCTATTTTTTTGTTTAAAGATATTTTCAACTAAAAATCCAGCTTGAAAAGGTAAGGAGATAAAGAGGATTTCTCCACCTCCTTTTGAAAATCCATCTGGTTTGCCACAGAGGATTTAGAAAGTCATCGGCATGGCTCCTGTGGCTTATTGCAAGGATGAATTCGATTTGGATAGCTCTGCTCTTTGACCCCTTTCTGACAATGCTTTCCTCAGCGAGACAACTGGAGATGCCTCCCTTTGTATGGCTATACCTTTCTAAGAAGGTTCCTAATCAAAGAGTCTTACCAGTAACCAGTTGCCATTGAGTCGATCCTGACTCATGGCGACCCCACGTGTGTCAGAGGAGAACTGACACAGAGTTTTCAAGGGTTGATTTTTCTGAAGTAGATCACCAGGCCTTTCTTCTGAGGCCTATAGACAAAGAAAGACCCTTCCCTACAGCAGTGTCCTGATTTGGACTTCTAGCCTCCAAAACTATGAGATAATCAGTTCTTGTTATTTAAAGCTACCCACCTGTGCTATTTGTGTTGCTGCAGCACTAGGTAACTTAAGACAAGCGTATAGTAAATCTCCCTATATTTGATCTAGTTTGAGTAAGTTTTGTTTTCTGGCAATCAACATCTCTCTCTAGTCTAGGACAAAGTCATTAACACCTTAGAATCAGCTCCTCAGGCTAGTAGTTTGCATTAGAGGAGGCAAAGAGCCAGAAAGCTGGGAACTTGCGTCCTTAGGAAGGCGGCTAGTGACAGGGGAGAATAGGGCTCAGGAAAGGGCTGGAAGCATGGAAAGAAAAACCATTTAACTCACAATTTTACTGAGGGCTCACCTCTGTCGTCATTACACATTCCTACTGATATTTGCCTAAACAAAATATAATTAGAAATAGGATTAGATAAGCTATTTTCGTCTTCTTAAAAAAAAAAAAAAAAACAGAAAAAATGTCGAAGGACTGATGAATTCTTCCACATTTTCATGTGACTGTCCACCTTCACTGTAATTCTTGATTGCAATACTCTCTCATCCCCGCTCCTCACGCTGTAGCCTTAAACCTTCCAGGTCAGCCCTTCCATTCCAGGTGCAGGGGGCTCGAGTCCATTCTCATTGCCTTAACCTCGGAAGCTTTGCCTTGTGGGTCCACGTGACCTTAGCCTCCAAGCCATGCCTTAAGGAATATGTTTGTTGTTTTTGTTTAAAATGGGATTGGATGATTTTCCAGAAGCGCTTCTGCTCTGAAGGAGAAAGAGCCAGAGCCCACTTCGAGAGGGGTTGTCTTATAAAGAGAAAACAGCAACCTCACACCAGCGCTCTCTGTGCCTAGAAGTCTCTGTACAGTGAACCAGGCTGTGCCCATTTCTGTGCAGATGCACATCACAGGCACGAGGCTATCCTAGCTTGACAGAAATGAACCATGGCTCCCTCCAAATCCCACTGGATTGCCCCCAAGGGGTATGTGACATCTACGGAAACAATCAGCGTGCCCCTAACATTCAGGACCTTGTACATAAGCAAACACAAGTTCCTGCTGACGTTATTTACAAATTCCCTGACAAGCATCACTGCAAGATCTCCATTTGTACTCCAGCTCACGCTCCTAAGTCTGATCTGCTGCGAACTCTGCTCGCTGAGCCTTCTGTCTGCCCTCTAGATCTGAGGCCCTGTTCTCCCTGCCTTCTCTTTTTAAGTCCAGGCTGCCCACTTTGCTCTGCTTACTGTTAAAATGTGACATTTAACCAATGCCCCTCAACAGCAAAGAAATCCAGAAAGTATTCAGCCCATGTTCTGCTTAGAACCTACACAGCTTTTGGCAGGCGCTCAGATTTGAGTGGCAATCACGTGCTATCATGTTGTGATAATGAGTTCAACCGTACGCTGGATAGAAACAACATTTTTATTATAATAAAATAATTGGGTGACAGTACACCCTCGTACAGCAGACTAGTAACTTTTTTCTTTCCTACAGCAACACTGACACACGTCGTTTCAAATAAACATGTTCATCTTGACAGATTTATATCCATTAAAAATAACAAACTCATACGCCCATCAAATGGAAAAAGAGGGGAAGCATGGGAAAGGCACTTTTTTGTTCATTGTGGTTTGGATATTTTAAATGATGACATTATCCTATGTTTCCTCCTTTGGTATCTGCCCACTGCTGATCCATCTTACTAAATCATTCCTTGACATGGGTAGACGCAGGGCATTCACCTTGGATGAGTTCAGCTTGAGTTTCAAATCTGACGTTTTACAATCTATGTACTCTTGGTAAGTCATTTAATGGGTCTGAGCCTCAGTGTCCTCTCTCTAAGCCTGATATAACGATGATAACAGAAATAATATTAGTGGTGATAATGACACATGCCCGGCTCCTCTCATCATTGATTCACCAAGTATTGAGCCCCTACTATGTGCCTGGGTGGTGCAAACAGTTTGTGCTCGGCTACAAATCAAAAGGATGGTGGTTTGAACCCGCTCCGTGGTGCTGCAGAAGAAAGACCTGGCAATCTGCTTCTGTAAAGATTACAGCCAAGAAAACCCTATCGATCTCAGCTCTACTCTGTAACACATGGGGTTGCCAGGAGCTGGAAAACACTCGATGGCAACAGGTTTGGTGTTTGGTTTTTACTATGTGTCAGATGACCCCGACGTGATGGATTGACACAGTGGCTGCAACAGTGGGCTCAAACATAACAACGATTGTGAGGATGGCGCAGGACCGGGCAGTGTTTCGTTCTGTTGTACATGGGGTGGCTATGAGTCGTAACCGACTCGATGGCACCTAACAACAACAATGACAAGATGTACCAGATACTGTTCCAAGTGCTTGGGATATATGAGAGAACAAAACATTAAAGATTCTCACCCTTACGGAACCTACATTGGGGGTGGGGGTGGGTGGACAGAAAACAAACAATATCATAATAAATAAGTAAATTAAGTAGTGTGAATAAAAAGAAAAAGATAAAAAGCAGGACAAGAGCATTGAGAGTGTGTAGGGGGTGGGCTGAGAGGCCTCATGGAGGGGGCAAGATGGGAACCAAGACTCCAGTCTTCAATGAGGGAGCTGGCACTGTGAGGGCAAAGTCCCTGAGGCAGAAGTGCACCTGCTGTGTTCTAGGAACCACCAGCAGCTTCCTGCGCTGGAGAAGAAATGCAGGAGTTCAGAATAACAGAAGGGAAACAGCGCTAAGGGGTGGATGGAGGGAGACGCATCACGTGGGGCCTCACAGCTCTTTGGAAGGACCTCACATGAGCAAATCAGGCTCAGCTGAGGTAAACATGTAACGATAATGCATTACTGTTTATTGTAATCCTTTATTGGGTGTATTAAAGGAATGGACTCATTCCCCTTCATCCATTCCAGCTCCTTCCGGCCAGATGGTTTCTTGCTCTACTAAAGCCCTTTATTCATGACTTCTATTTTTTTTTTTAGTAGATCCCTAATGCCCTTAAATGAGATAGGGAACAACTGCCTACACATTGTGGGGCAGGGAGGATGAAGGCAGCTGAATTTTGGCCCTCTGCAGTTTGCAACATTAACTCTCAGACACCCTTTTACATCTGTCTGTCAATTTGTTGTACTGTGGTGGCTTGCATGATGCTGGAAGCTACGCCACCGGTATTTCAAATACCAGCAGGGTCACCTATGGTGGACAGGTTTCAGTGGAACTTCCAGACTAAGACAGACTATGAAGAAAGGCTTGGCAATCTACTTCCAAAAATCAGCCAATGAAAACTCTATGGATGACAACAGAGTATTGTCCGATATAGTGCTGGAAGATGAGCCCCCTAGGTTGAAAGGCATTCAACATACACAGCGGCTGCAGCAATGGACTTGGGAGCATACCAGCAATGAAGAAGACAGCGCAAGACTGGGCAGTTTCATTCTGTTGTACATGCCATGAGTCGGAGTCGACTCTGTGGCAACTAACAGCAACAGTGCTGTAAAGAAATGGAGGGCTAATAAAAATCGGTGCCAGGCCTCACTCTGGCTTTCTCTCAATCCCACTCACGTCAACATCTCCCCCTGCTTTTATGGTCCAAACAGCAGCCAGCAAGGAAAAGCTGGTTTCTCATCTGATTTGAGTAAAATCAACTTTTACAGATACGAGAAAACCTCACAGTATGAGGCTTGGGAGCAGGAAGAAGGTTCTTATTGATGACTTCAGAGTACAATCTGAGCTTTTCTCATTGGAGCTAAACCCTTTAGTGGTTGCTGTGTAGCACGGACTGCTTACTGCACCTGCTGTGTCAAAGAACCATAAGCTTAGGCACAGACAAAACTCCTCTGTGCCTAAAGTATCTTAACCTTTTCTGAGGCAGGAAACACAACTAAGAGCTGTCATCAGTGGTTAGTCAGAAAATCTCTGGACAGTTTTACTCAACAGTGTGCATATCTATCACAAAGCGTAAGAAAACAAAAACTAGATTTAAATTCTCATTCTCCTCCTTCATGAAGATATGGAGGTTGTTACTTCCTTTTTAAGTGGAATAGATGGCTTTCGTGAAATCTGGATTTTTCTCGTAGGCCCCTGGAACAAACAACACAAAGATGCCACGGCTTTTACAAATGATCAACTGAGTGAAAATACTCAGTTTCTGAAAATAAGATGGCTTTACTTTACCGTCACACAAAAACTCCAGTTTATACACTAGTGACGTGTGAAAGCTGACCTAAGTGTGGTTTTTAAAAATATGGCCATCATATTCTGAATAAGCCAATGCTTCTTGCAGCTTCATTTGGAACAACGCTCTGTGTGCAGCATTTTCTTTGGCCAAGTTGATTTGAATAGACCTGTGGGAAAGTCCTAAATCTAAACCACAGCAGTATAAAAATTGACTGGTTTCTGGGTCTCACGTAGAAAGGAAATAAGTTGGGCTTTTTCTACTCACATCCCCTATCTAATTGTGACACAAAGGCTGTTCCCTGGGCTCTGGTGGCTCAGCCCTTGTGGGGAGCAATTGTGGGGGATCCGTAACGGAATGTTCTGTTTCCCTTTTTCCACTATTTAGTAAGAAGGGGAGGGATAACGTGTAGGCTATGTGCTGTAGTCTCAAGGATCACACATATACACACATAAGCCCTCGGCTGCTAACTGAAAGGTTGATGGTTCGAACCCATCTAGCAACTCCATGGGAGAAAGACCTGGTGATCTGCTTCCATAAAGATTACAGCCAAGAAAACCCTATGGGCAGTTCTACTCTGTCACATGAGGTTGATATGAGTAGGAATTGACTCGTCAGCATCCAGCAACACCACACGTACAAGTACACCCACACAGGACAGAGGCAAGAGCAGAGAGCTCAAAAAAAAGTTACAGAGTCAAGTTCAGCTTGATTCTTGAACTAGCTAAGGAGATACAGAGGAGTAGCCTCATGCATGCATTTCATGTGTGAACTGACTACAGTCAAATCCCTGTGCAGGATGCAATTCTACTTAAGGGGGCATAAAACCAACGTCTAGTGGAATATAAGTGATAATTGTTCCACCTTATACAGACACAAGATGTACCACCTTATACAGACACAAGAAAGATGGCCAAGTTTTTCTCTACAACTTTTCAAAGAACGGGGTTGATATGGCTCAGGTGAAACACGTTTCAATCTAAAGTACAGGAAACATTTATAATTACCTAGCAAACAATTCTGGTAGCAACCGTCCTAGAGATGGATGGCTTAAGCTTTATGCCAGGTGCTTTTACATATATTATCTCATTTGATCATTACAATAACAAACACATTGTTAGAAAGGTATTAAAGGTATAGAGGCTGGTCATTAAGACAAAATAGTGTAAACACTGCAGGAAACACTTGAGAATTTTTAAAAATTTCATTTAGCAAATACCCATAAATCACTTGCTATATCCTCAGCATTATTCGGCATGCTTCATACATTAAAAGAAAATCCATGACATAATTTTAATGATGTCAGAGTGTTTCACATTACAAATACTTACATTTTATTTAACTGCTCACATATAGATGTTGTTTTTAATTTTTTATATTTTAAATAATGCTGTAATGGAGATTCTTGTATAACATGTCTATGCACATACACGATTGTACTCTAAGATAAAATGTCTAAAATGGAATATTAACTGGGTTAATGAATATGAAACACACTGATAAATTACTCTATTGAAATGTCTATCTTTTTTTTTAAAGTTTTTTTTTAAATTGTACTTTAGATGAAGGTTTACAGAACAAATAGTTTCTCATTAAACAGTACACATATTGTTTTATGACAATGGTTAACAACTCTACAACATGTCATCACTGTCCCATCTCAACCTTGGGTTCCCCATTACCAGCTTTCCTGTCTCCTCTTGCCTTCTAGTCCTTGTCCCTGGACTGTTGTGCCCCATTAGTCTTGTTTTGTTTTATGGGGCTGTCTGATCTTTGGCTGAACGGTGAACCTCAGGAGTGACTTCATTACTGAGCTAAAAGGGTGTCTGGGGGCCATATTCTCGGGGTTTCTCCAGTCTCCGTCAGACCAGTAAGCTTGGTCTTTTTTTGTGAGTTAGAATTTTGTCCTACATTTTTCTCCAGCTCTGTCCGGGACCGTCTGTTGTGATCCCACTCAGAGTGGTCTGTGGTGGTAGCCGGGCACCGTCTAGTTGTACTGGATTCAGTCTAGGGGAGGCTATGGTAGTTACGGTCCATTAGTCCTTTGGACTAATCTTTTCCTTGTAACTTGTTTTCTTCATTCTCCGTTACTCTTGAAGGGGTGAGGAGTATCTTAGATGGCTGCTCACAGGCTTTTAAGACCCTAGACGCTACTCACCAAGGTAGAATGTAGAACATTTTCTTTATATACTGTGTTATGCCAATTGAGCTAGATGCTCCCCGAGACCATGGTCTCCACAGCCCTCCACCCAGCAATTCAGTCCCTCAGGGAGTTTGGATGTGTCTATGGAGCTTCCATGACTTTTCCTTGTACAAGCTGTGCTGGCTTCCCCAGTATAGTGTGCTGTCTTACCCTTCACCAAAGTATTTTTTTTGTTGTTGTTGTTGTTGAGAATATACACAGCAAAACATACACCAATTCAACCATTTCTACATGTACAATTCAGTGACATTGATCATATTCTTCGAGTTGTGCAAGTATTCTCACCCTCCTTTTCTGAGTTGTTCCTCCCCCATCAGCATAAACTCACTGCCCCGTAAGGTTCCTATCTAATCTTTCGAGATGTTGTTGTCACTTTGATCTCATATAGATAGTTCTTAAAAGAGCATAATGCTCAAGGCAGACATTTTGTACTAATTAAGCTAACCTATTGTTTGGTTTAAAGAAGACTTCAGGGGATATTTTTGGTTTACACGCTTCATACATTTTAACTCATAATAACTATGATATGTAGGTACTCTTATCATGTCCATTTTATAGATGAGTAAACTGAGGCAAAAGGAGTAAGTAACTCACCCAATGACACACAGCTAGTAAGAGGCAGAGCCTGGATTCAGACCTAAGATTCCATCGTCTTCACTACCACATGTGCTGTTTCTCATGGTGACAGAGCTGAGAGTTATTTTAAAGGCAGGGTCGTTTGAATGCCCAGATATCTGCATTTAGACTTCCTTATGTTCTTTTGTCTGGGTCACTGGCTTCAAATGATGAGCTTCA
The DNA here is from genome assembly GCA_030035585.1 of Dugong dugon. Lineage (NCBI taxonomy): Eukaryota > Metazoa > Chordata > Mammalia > Sirenia > Dugongidae > Dugong > Dugong dugon. The sequence continues at coordinate 79,513,230 of CM057471.1, forward strand.
TAGGCAAAACTCTTGCATGCTCTAAAGATTTTTGAAGGTAAGTTCTACTATAAGTGATGTTTGGCTGACATGCTTGTTTTAGCCTCATGTCTATGTACATAATATATTCCATGTAAATGGAAAACTGATCACTACAAATATAATAAAAAAAACCAGAAGTCCAGTTTTCTTTTTTATATGTTGTCCAATGATGTGCTTTGGAAAGGGCATGAACAATTTCAGGCTAGGAATTATCGTTCATTCATAGTATGTTGGGCAAGGTGATTCACCCCACAGACTCAAAATCTCGATTTTAATTCCTCTTTGGGTCTTGTTTATCCTGGTTAACTGTGTACACAGTCCGGTTTTAATCCAGGGAAATAGAAGCCTCTCCATTTACTAGACTGTGTAGGTGGGCCCAAAGAAGCAGCTTGCTTAGTCATAGCTATTTGCATTCACCTTGACTGATAGCCTCATTTAGTATGAAAGGGTTGGCTCTGCAGCAGGATCTCCACTGAGAACAGGTTGAAGACCAGCAGAAAATAACATATGTGAAATCTTGTTTTTCTGTGTATCACAAAGAATAGCCTATTATTTCACATTTCTAGGTGAGTGAATGACTAGTTATGTGGACAGTTGCCATGGATATGCACTGCTCCAACTCGTTCCATACTATAACAGGAACCAGCAATGTTGAGTTGAGGAATACCAAGCAAATGGATTTGACTTTATCAACAGGTGGAAGTCTGTATGTCAGCATCTGAGACAAATTAAGATGTTCACCAAGGTATGTCCATCCAGGAGATGGCTCTGCCTTCCTAGAATACTCATAACAATCGCAGGTATACAGGGCCAAGTGGGCAGAACGACAGGAATCATCTATCCCTTGCAGGGCTCGTTTCATTTCATTGCATTAATTAATTAAGTGTAAATACAGATGTCTGGGCATTCCAACCATCTTGCCTTTAAAATACCTCTCAGCTCCCTCACCATGAGAAACAGCACAGTGGTGGTGGTGAAGATGATGGAATGTTGGGTTTGAATCTAGGCTCTGCCTCTCACTAGCTGGGTGTCAAATATTAATTAATATTTTAAAACTTATACCTCATTAAGTTTGTCTCCAGTCTATGTTCCCATGAAACTGACCCAGAATACTGATCCATGGACAATGGCTCAAAGGACTTAATTTTCTCTATTTTGAGACCTAAAGAGATGAAGTTAAGGATGTTTCTATCTTTGTGTGGATTTGGCAGTCTGAACTGCTTAGAGCTCAAGATTAAAGTTACTTAAATTCTGGAACTTTTTATTTGTGTAGGATCTTCTTGCTAGGAAATACACAGCTAGACTAATTTAAGATATTGTATACATATAAAACTAATGGGATTGCATTTTTAAAAAATTTATAATTGAGATTTTTCTGTTAATTCGGATTCACCCTCCCTCTTAGTTAGAATTAGTAAAGTTTTAGGCCATATTATTAAGTGATATTTTTAAAAATAAATTTGCTCGAGAGCAACATTCTGCTATTTTTTCCTCTCTGTCAAAGAAAATCCTGGTGTAAATTAAGTAGATTGAATACTGGGCCATTGTGACATGACTCCTTAACAATTTGATAGAGTAGGTTCAAGTACCAAATGTCCATTGAATGACTAGTGATTAGCAAAGAGTAGGGAGAAAGCTGGCTGATTGCAAATAAAATATTCAGTGTCAAATATCTCAGGGTGGGAAGACTTGAAGTATCTTGTACAGTCTATCTACTAGTCTTTCACTCTACCATCTTTCCTTCTTTTACATCCTTGCTTATTTTTGGAGAGATTATGAGGCAAACGCTCTATTTTACTTGAATAACAGTATCAATCATTTTGAGCTGGCTAGAAAATAGAAAGTCTCCCTCCTCCATGTCCTGCTATATGCAAAGCCCTTAGCATCTGCTTTGAGGCTTGACTATCGAACTACAGTGAAAGCTTGTCTTAGTCCAAATCCTGCCACACATACAGAGGCAGAGAGCTGGACCCAAGTTCTGGAGCCAGTTGGCCTGTGTTCAAATCCCAGCTCTGCCATTTATTAGCTGTGTAACCTTTGGCAGGTCACTTAAGCTTCTCGGGCCTCAATTTCCTAAGCTATAAATTGGGTAATAATCATACCTACCTCAAGGGTGTTGTTGTGAAGATCCATGTTGTTGATGATACATGTAAAGCTCTTAGCACGTACTGAGCTCTCAGCAAATGCTGGCCATTTTTGTAAGGGTTACTATAGCTTGGAGGCCTGCAGCCCAGGTTCTGGAGGCAAGGCTCAAAGCCCAGCTGCCAGGGCTCAAAGCACAGCTCTGCCTCTCTCAAATAGCTGTGTGCCTTAGGAAAGTTGCTTATTAGGTCAATCCATATGAACTTGCTGAGAGTAGACCTTTTCTGACCTACAAAAAAGGCAATTTCATAGGGTTCATCCTAATACATAGGCAAGACTCTCTGCACCTCAGTTTCCTTACTCATTAAAATAGAGGCAATAATACTACCTTGTTTGGGGATTAAATGAGTTAACATACACAAAACATGTAGGACAGTGCCTAATACATAGAAAGTGGTATTTAAGTATTTGCTTTTATTATTCTTATTACACCCACATCTCGTTACTACGTGACATAAACTTTTCCCAGGAATAGCCCGCTTACTAGTCCCTGTTTTTGCTTCTGTCGATCAGCCTCTCTGTCTTGCCGGCAATATCCCTTAGTGCCTTCAAAGCTTGATCTCAGTTCATCTGTTGAACCCTCCCACTCTGTTTACTCCATCTCCATCCTGTCTCCTGGGCACATGTGTATTCACTGTGGATGTTAATGTTCTATGTTAGTTGGGAGTGTTTCCTGTGATGCCTTTGTTGTCTCCGTATATGAACCCTGGAGCATGAGGACACAGGGAGGATGCAGATGTCTTCCATTTTCCTCGTCTTTCCTTGTGATGGTTACTGTGTATCTTTGGGAAAAAATCCTTAAATTCTGTTTAAAAATGGACTCTGTAATGTCTTTCTATGTCCCTAGTAGGTGCAAACAGTTTGTGTGTGACTACTAACCTAAAGGTTGGCAGTTCGAACTCACCCAGCAGTGCCAGGAAGAGAGGCCTGGTGATCAGTTTCTGTAAAGATTACAGCCAAGAAAACCCTGTGGCACAGTTCTATTCTGTAACACATGGGATTGCCATGAGTTGGAACTGACTAATCAGCAACAGTTTTGGTGTTTTGGTTTTATAGATATCTTTCTGGAGTCCCTAGGGGGTGCAAACGGTTAACATGCTTGGCTGCTAACTGAAAAGTTGGAGGTTAAAATTGACCCAGAGGTTCCTCGGAAGAAAGGCCTGTCAATCTACTTCTGAAAAATCAGCCACTGAAAACCTTATGCAGCACAGTTCTACTCTAACTCACAGTGGGTCACCGTGAGTCAGAATCGACTTGATGGTAACTGACAATGTCTTTCTACATTTTAAAAAGCTAAACTTTTTTTAGTGGGGTGTTGATTTTAGATTTATAGAAAAATCATATAGTACAGAGAATTCCTGAATACTCCTTGCCCAGTCTCTCCTAATGTGAGTATCTTACATAACTATGGTACATTTGTTAAACCTAAGAAATTAACATGGGTATATTCCATTGAGTTTGTCTGATTTTTTCCCCTCATCATTAGACTGGGGTTATGGGTTTTGGGAAGAATACCACAAAAGTGAACTATACTTTTCATCATATCATATCAAGTCATGATACCAACATGACATATCACTAATGTTAACCATGCTGACTCTCTATATCATTTAACAAAGTACAATTTTTACACAGAATTCTCTACATGTTAAAGTTACCGGAAGACCATCAAGAAACTAAGTAGCTAGATTCCTAAAACTGTAGCATTTTACAGCACTGAACAGATTTGTCCAGTTGTTCTCAACTTTATCAGTCCCAACACTTCTTTTTTATAATAAATATTTTCTACTTACTACCTCCTTTACTATTCTGAAATGAAGTTTATAGATGATATAATTTACCTGTACACATGATCAGAGAAAATTCAATATAATGCCTTATATTGATGTAAAGGGGAAATAAAAGGAAAGCAATCTATGATACAATAATAAACATTTCAATATACAAATGCTCAGGCATGACTGTTCTAGAAGCCTAAAATAATGAAGTGGTCAGATGCTTACACCTGTATGTAGAATCTCCATGAATGAGGCAGACGCAATTACACACTGATATAAGTATTTTGTTTTGGAGACTCAAATACCATAAGCAGTGTTGCCATTGGTGAGTCAATTTTCCAAAATGGTGAACAACCCTTGGGGAAGTTCCAAACCAAACAAAGAACCATCTCCTTCAATTTTCACGGTGGTTGCATTCCTGGAAAATTCAGGGCTTATTAAAAACATGCAAAAATCTTGTGTATTGTAAGTGTAAAATAGAGTTAGGCTTAGATAATTATAAGCAGGTTTTCTGCCTACATGAATGACTGGTGTAGTATTGGAAAACTGCGTGGGACAGAAAACAATGCTTTACTATGGGGGGTGTCCTCATTGTAGGATATCTAGTGTCCCTGGGACCTGTCCACCCAATGTCAACTGTGCCCCCCGATCAGTGAAGACAAGCAAAAACACCCTCAAACTTGTAAAATAAAAGTCCCCAAATATGGAGCTATCCGGCCCCAGTCAAGACCACTGGTCTAGTTCAAATCCAATCACTTATTTCACAACTAAAACCTGAGTTTAGGTCTATGGAGACAGCGCACAGGAGCAGAACTGAGCCTGGAAGTCAGGTTTGCAAGCTTCTAATCTACAGATCTAGTGCTTGTTGAGGTTTCAACAACACACTTCGGAAACCCTTGGATTGATGCTGGAATGCAGATCATACAATTCATGTCACATGCTACCCTACCATCCGACCACCTCCACCATCACCGCGCACCCGCTTTCTGCACAAAATCCTTCATAGGTTTCCCATTAAATGTAGCGGAACATTCAAATCCTTACAATGGCCTAAAAGGCCCTGCATGACTTAGCCCTCACTTGCCCCTCTGGCCTCATTCCATGCCGTTTTCTCTCTTGCACATTATGCTTGCGCCATGCTGGCCTTCTCTCAGTTACTGGCAGGAGTTACCCTCCTTCCTGCCTCAGGGCCTTGGCATAGACTATTCCTCATTCCTGGGCTGCTTTCCCCTACCCTTTGCCTGGCAAATTCCCATTTATACTGCATATCATAGCGTAAAAGTCACTTCATCAGAGAGCCTTTCTCTGAGCCCTTAATAGATCTCCTTGTTAGATGTTCTCATTTAAAAAAAAAAAAAAAAATCCATTGCCAATGAGTTGATTCCAACTCATAACAACCTTATGGGACGGAGTAGAACTGTTGCATAAAGTTTCCAAGGGCAGCTGGTGGATTCGAACTGCCAGATATTCTCATAGTACCCTGTTTTTCTCAGTTACAAACTTATCAGAGCTTATGATTAAGTGGCTATTTGTGTGATTTTGTGTTTGATATCTGATGCCTCCACTAGACTATGAATTCCCAAAAAGGCAAGACCTTCATTGGTTTTGCTCATTACTATACCCCGAGCCCACAGCATTGTGCCTGGAACAGTTGTTGCTGTTGTCAGCTGCTGTCGAGTTGGCCCCGAACACAAGGGAACCCCATGCACAGTGGAACAAAATGCTGCCCTATCCTCCTCTATTCCCAAGGTCAGCTGCAAATTGGACCGTTGTGATCCATTGGGTTTTCACTGGCTCGTTTTCAGAAGTAGATCACCAGGCCTTTTATCCTAGTCCATCTTAGTCTGGACGCTCTGCTGAAATCTGTTTAGCATCATAGCAACATACAAACCTTCACTGACAGATGAGTGGTAGCTATGGATAAGGTGTACTGGCCACAAATCAAAACTGAGTCACTCACTTAGAAGGCAAGAATTCTACTACTCAACCACCAATGCCTTTGTGCCTTCAGTACAGCAACTTCTAAATATTTGCCGAACCCATGAATGGATGAGTAATTGGGTTCGCTGCCCAGAATGACTTCCGGGCTGACTGGGAGGCAGAGAAGGGGCGAAACATGCTCATGGTTTTTTATGATGAGAAGTACCACGTAACTGTGATTCTAATTTGCTGTGAAGACAGAGAGGCTATTTGAGACTGCTTGTTTTTGCTTAGTTGTTTCAATAGGATTGCTTTAAAAAAAAAAAAAAAAAAAGCACACAGCAAAGTAGAGGTGTCTAGAAGGCACTTGGTTGTTTGCATAAGTCAAAATTACTCCATCTCCTGGAGTTGGCTTCCCGGCTGAAAAGGACTGGAAGAAATAACAGAGATGCAAGCTTCAGCCCTGTAGGACTCAACCCTACAAGTACCCCACTTCATCCCTCCACTGTTACTACCAATGACACCTCATCTCTGAGGAGCCTTTGGTATTGTACTGTTTAAAGAGCAATTTTGTTTCATTCTTTCAGAATCTTCAGTCATTTGGGTATCTTTTTTTTTTTTTTTAATTTTGACACTTTCACACATAACCGGTGCTATTATTTATTAATGTTTTCCTTTGAATACACTGTACCCTGACATTGATGCAGACTTTAGCTTCATCATAAACAGTAAGGTGCATGAATTCCTGTATTTCTTGGCTTATTGTATTTATTTGGGAAGGATGACTCTTTTTCTCAGCAGTGTCCCTGTGGGGGAGGCACACCAAGGCAGAACCTCTTACGATCCTCAATTTGTTGGGGACATGAAGAACAGAGACGTTCAGTAACTCGTCCAAGGTCACAGATGTAGGTGGTGGAACTGGGATTCAGCGTGTCTGGCTCCTGATTCCGTCCTGGGCTGTCCCTGTCACGCGAACTCAAGCCATTCTTCACTGAATTCTCCAACCACACTAGGCACTCCTTTAGCATGAACTGTCATGGGACTAATTATCATTTCCCAAAGCAAACTTTTCTGTAAGTTTTTTCCCCAACTACTTTATATCTACTGTCGTGTTGCTGGTGTTTTGGGGCTACTTTTTAACTGACTCTTTTCATCTGTAGTTTTGTAATTTTCTGACCCATTGGTGAGTCATGTCTCATTTACAAATGCTGCATTCTTGCTTACATCACCAGGCTGTTCACAGTTTTGATGAAAGACGCTAATTCTGACATACTTGTGGAGACAGGTGAATCTCCTCATGGGAGGTGCAACATGTTTTTCATGCTGGAGTGTCTAATTCACCCACCATGGGTGCTTCTGAGTGTATCCAAAGTATTCTTGATATTTCCTCTGCCTGGAACGTTCTTTCCCCAGAGCTTCCCACGCCTATTTTCACCATTCATATTGCAACTCAATGTTATCTCAAGGTCTGACTGCCCTCCATAAAACTGTGCCTCCAACTCCCACCCCACTGACTCCCTACCTGAGTACTTAGATTGATTTTCTTCATAGAACTTAACTACTACCTGAAAGTATCTTGCTTATTTATTTACTTATTTGTCTATCTTTCCCTGGCCAGCTCCCCTACCCCCCCCCCCCCAATACCATGTAGCTCTCATGAAAGGAAGGAGGCTTCTCCTGTTGTTATGGATTGAACTGTGTTCCCCAAAATATGTGTTGGAATCTCAACTCCTATACCTGTTGATGTAATCCCATTTGGGAATAGGGTTTTCTTTTGTTACATTAATGAGGACACATCAGAGTAGAGTGTGTCTTAAACCTAATCACTTTTGAGATATAAGAAGAGCAGATTAGGCACAAAAGGATGGAAGCACAGACTGGGGAAGATAGATGCCATGCCACATGAATATCGCCAAGGAACTGAGGAACAGAAACTAAAAGAGAAAAAGATCTTCCTCTAGAGCTAACAGAGAGAGAGCTTTTCCCCAAAGCCAGTGCCCTAAGTTCGGACTTTTGGCCTCTTAAACTGTGAGAAAATACTTTTCTCTTCATTAAAGCAATTTGCTTGTAATATTTCTGTTACAGCAGCACTAGAAATTAAGACACCTGTCAAGTAGGACAATCCATAAGTTAAAAAAAAAAAGTTGCCATTGAGTTGACTCCAACTTATGGCAACCCCATGTGTGTTAGAGTAGAACTGTGCTCCACAGGGTTTTCATTGGCTGATTTCCTGCAAGTAGATCACTAGGCCTTTCTTCTGAGGTGCCTCTGAGTGGACTTGAACCCCCAGCCTTTTTGTTAGCAACCGAGTGTGTTGACCATTAGCACCATCCAGGGACTCCACTCCATAATTAGTTGTAAAGTAAATGAATGACTGTGGTCCAGTCACCCCAGTGAGGTGCCGGGGAAAGAGTGGAGCTGGAATCAGACGCAAGTAGCTTTCTTAGTCATCTAGTGCTGCTATAACAGAAATATCACAAGTGGATGGCATTAACAAACAGAAATGTATTCTCTCACAGTTTAGGAGGCTAGAAGTCTGAATTCAGAGCGCCAGCTTTAGGGGAAGCTTTCTTTCTCTGTTGGCTCTAGGGGAAGGTCCTTGTCTCCTTTCAACATCTGTGGGCCTGGCATTCCTTGGAGATCTCCATGTGCCTTGGCATCAATCTTCCCCTGAGTCGAGGAGGTTCTCAGTGCAGGGACCCTGGGTCTGAAGGATGTGCTCCACTCCCAGCTCTTCTTTCTTGGTAGTAGTGAGGTCCCTCTCCTCTCTGCTCACATCTCTTTCCTTTTATCTCTTGTAAGATAAAAGGTATGACTTGAGTAAGGGTGTGACTTGAGTAAAGGTGGTGACTTGAGTTACACCCTCTTGTAAGACTATGACTCAAGATACACCCCACACTGATCCTGCTTCATTAACATATAGAGGTTAGGGTTTACAACACATCACAAAATGGAAGATAATTAGATCACAAAATGGGAGACAACCACACAATACTGGGAATCATAGCCTAGCCAAGTTAACACATATTTTGGGGGGACACAAGTCAATCCATGACAGTAGCCCTCTGTTAAAAAGCACAGATTAAGAGCATAGGCTTAGGAGTTAGACAGGCCTGGGTTCCAAATCCACCTCTGCTGCTTCCTGCCTGTGTGCTGCAAGCACGTTATTTAACCTCTGCTCTGTATGTACATCAACAGTTAATCAGGTCTAAAGGTGTGGATCTATTATCATGTGCCTGGCCTGGTGCTAGTCATGGTAATAGAATCTCAACAAATGTTAATTGACTTTCCTTCCCCTAGAAATGCCAGAAGAAACCCATGAAACTCATGACAGCCTCTGTGACACACTTGATAGCTAATAAAGAACTCAGGCGTCCTTATATTCAGTACAATCTGCTTAAGCACAACTGCCATACATTTTGCAAAAAGTGGTGACATTTCTGACACTTGGTTGTCTTATAGAGGCTCCTGATAGAGTTTATAAACTTAAAGCCACTGAAAAGAAAATCTAGCCTTTTAATGCATGACCTGTTTGATAGAAGTGGTTCCCCACCCTGTATATTCAATTACTTGCTATATAATAGAACCACATGCGCCATGGATAGTTCCTTTGGTAGTTGAACATTATGTTCCTCAGGTGACATAAGTGACTTTGAAGTACTTGTCAGCAACTGGGTCTACTGTAACGGGATTGTAACCGTTCAGTTCACAGTGGCATTTTACTTCTGAATCCCTGGTGCAGAATATTAAAAAGGGCACACAGCAGACTTCATTCCTTTGCTTTAAGGACTGTGATTTTGTAAAGCTGGACCCTGTGGTCTACTCAGGAGAGAGTCACTGGCTCTGGCAAACGTTTAAAATGGGTTTGAATGTGGTCTGGTGGTGTTAAGTTGGATAGCAACTACAATTCTTCAGTCTGATCATGGGGAGCGTGATTCTTCTACGTGCTTTATCCCAGTGATGAGCTGGGTCCATTGAACAGGACAATTCACCAAGACTTCTAAGGTTACAAAGTCCCCAGATGGCGAAAACAGTTTGCACTTAACTGCTAACCTAAAGGTTGGCAGTTCAGACCCCCCCCAGCAGCTCTGTGGAGGATAGGCCTGGCAATCTGTTTCTGTTAAGATTAGTCATGAAAACCCTATAGAGCAATTCTACTCTGTAATACATGGGGTCACCATGAGTTGGAATTGACTCCGTGTCAACTGATGATAACAATCTGAAGTCACACTCAGACCACTTGCCCTGTTAATGCATGATTGTATTTTCCTTTTAAAAAATGACTGGTGTCTCTCAGATACAAACTTGGGATCAGAAGTGTTGAAATTTGCTAGATTCCATCTGGATCCACAAAATACTTGGTGAATTCTGAATGATGGATTAAGGCCTTTGGGTTCTTCTTGTTCTTCATTGTAATGCTAGCTGGATATACTGTCCCCAAAGCTGGCACCCAAGAGCAGGAGAAGGGACCTATTGGTGTTTGCCAAAAATGGTTCATCATGTTGACCATTCAGATGCCATGATTACACGGTGTCCTAACTGGGTCTCTGGCCTGAAGACAGAGCAGAAGTGAGGGTACATGTTGTGAAATTGTTCGATACGGTAAATGGAGGCCCAGAACACTCTGTTCCTGGCTTCAGCTTGGAAAGACTTGGGGTTTGTTCAGATCTGTCCTGTAGGACTTTCCTGCTGTTGAGGGCAACCACATTGTGCTACTTTTCTTTGAGAAGCAACAATAGGGAGTTGAAATTTGCATTCTGATAGATGAGGGTTTCTCAAGCTCAGCACTGTTTACATCTTGAACTGGGTAATTCTTTGCTGTAGGGGGGCTGTCCTGTGCATCCTAGGATGTTTAGCAGCATCTTTAGCCTCTACTACTAGATGCCAATAGCAACCTCCATGTTTTGACAACCAAAAATGTCTTCAGGCATTGATGAATGTCCTCTGGAAAGCAAAGCTGCCCATGGTTGAGAACCTATGAGATAGACCTCAACTGTGGGAGATTGTTGGAAACTTCTTTGAGACTACTTCAGCTTCTTCTGGCTGTCCTGGGGCCTACTAGACCTTTGGGTTTCCTGGGGAATAGATGATTATTTTTTTAAATTGTGGTGAAATATATATAGCATACCATTTGCCGCTCCGACCATTTTTTTCCCTACGTCTACAATTCAATGACGTTATTTATGTCCCCCATGCTGTGCAACCGTCACCACTATCTGTTTCCAATTCTTTTTCCCCACCCTTAACAGAAACAGAGTATCCCTTAAGCAATACCTCCCCTGGGGAATAGATTTTTGATGTACCTGCAGACAGGCAGAGTTCTTGGGTGGTGCAAATGGTTAACGCGCTGAACTGCTCGTCAAAAAGGCTGGCCGTTAGAGCCCCCCAGAGGTGCCTAACAATCTGCTTCTGAAAAATCAGCCACTGAAAATCCTATGGAGCACAGTTCTACTCTGACACACATTGGGTCCCCAGCAGTCAGAATGGACTTGAAGGCAGCTGGTGGCAGACAGGCAGAGGAGGAGCCAATGAAGAAAAAGGAAAGGGTAAAAGGGGGCGGTGCGTAGCTTGCCATTGGCTCCTTTCATCTCTCTCTTTTGCACCTCTGTTAGCCTTCCAGCAGAGAAAAGGTGGGCTGTAGGTGAAGAGAATCCTGGCTCACCCCAGTGCCTGCATACCGAACTGGGGGAGCCTGAGGCCCTTAGAACTTCAACTCATCCTGATATTTAAATTCAGATATCAGCAATTTACTGCAGGCAGCAGAGAAGATGTTTTTTGGACGCAAACCGGGCATCTGCCAGAGCTCTTGGCAAAACTGCAATGTCAGCAAAGCTGTTCTTGCCACCGCCTCTATTTCTGAACCTCCTCCACACCCTGACTCCCTTCCCCTGCCCGCCAGGCACACCATCGCCCTCATGCTGCCCTCTGGCTGTCCAGAGTCCACCTCACCCAGGCGGAGCCATCTGCTTCCAATTTACCTGCCCCCATTCTAGTTCTCCTTCCCTGACTGCCGAGTTCAGCTATTTTAGGGGTTAAGATGAAAGATTCAAATACTTCACTCAAGGTGAGTAGAGTCAGTAGGTTGAACCCATTCAGGGGATGTTTGACTCTTAAAAGAGAAACTTGTAGCTGTGAATTTCCTGTAAGAAAAGATCCAAATTCCTTGGCCTGGCACATAAAGCCCTTTACAATGTCTCCATCACCCATCTGTTAGTTATTGTGTTCGGGGGGGGGGGGGGGGGTGGCTTGCTTGTTGCTATGATGCTGGAAGCTAAGCCACCAGTATTTCAAATACCAGCAGGGTCACCCAAGGTGGACAAGTTTCAGCGGAGCTTCCAGACTAAGACAGAGTAAGAAGAAAGGCCTGGAGATCTACTTCGGAAAATCAGCCAATGAAAATTTTATGGATTGCAACAGAATATTGTCCTATATAGTGCTGGAAGATGCAGACATACCAGCGACCATGAAGCTGGTGCAGGATGGGGTAATGTATTGTTCTGTTATACATAAGGTCACCCTGAGTCAGAGTCAAGTTGATGGCACTTAGCAACACAATAGTCTATCTTTCTAACCTTACCTCTACTCATTCCTTCGAATAATGGTGGAAAAGATGGACAGAGACCCCACCCCTCAAAAATGTGTATAGTTCAGTGGGAGATACACACAAGAAACGAGACAAAAACAATATGGTGTCATGTGCTGAACCAAGGCAGGTATAGGAGGCTCGGGAGTCCCTTGTAGGTGGAACCAGACTCGACCTGGCTGGCCCAGGGAGGCAGTCTCGCTTCTCTGCTGTTCCCCAGCCTGTATGCCTACACCTGGCATGCTTTGCCCTACCTCTCTAGCTTTGTACAAGCTATTTCCTCTGTCTAGATGCCCTCCCTCTTATTATTTGTCTGGGAAACTCTTAATAATCTTTACAATCCAGCTTAACTGTTACCTCCAGGAGAATCTCCCTGCCTTTACCTTCCCCTCTCTTGAATTTCTTTGCTTCCCCATGTCCCCCTTTCATCTAAATAAAAGTGTGGTCTCTCCTTCGAGCTAAGTCCTTATACATCACCTCTATTGAAATATGCATCATACCAATTTGTAATGGTTTGGTTATTTGTCGATCTTCCCCATTAAATTTTTTTCAAAGCCAAGGCAATAAAGTATGTGTCTTTTTCATCCCCAGCCCCTAGCACAGCACCTGGAACGCAGCAGGAGCTCAAAAGTGTCTGAATAAATTATCCTGTTCAAACTAGCATCCAGAAAATGTGAAAGCCGGGTGTTTCCTTTATTCCTTTTTTAAAATTAAATGGTGAGATATATTGTATATACGAAGACTACATAAAACACGTATGTCCAGTGTGAAATGAAAACCCATGTAACCACAACCCAGGTCAAGAAATAGCCCTGTCTGTTCTTAACTCGAGGGGGCAATGGTGGTTCAGTGGTAGGATTCTTGCCTTCTGTGTGGGAGACCCAGGTTCAATTCCCAGCCAATGCACCTCAAGTGCAGCCACCACCCATCTGTTAGTGGAGATTTGTGTGTTACCATGATGCTGAACAGATTTCAGTGGAGCTTCCAGACTAAGACAGACTAGGAAGAAATTCCTGGCGATTTACCTCTCTGACAATCAGCCAATGAAAAACCTACAGATCGCAATGCTCTGACCCCATTGCGCATGGGGTTGCCATGAGTTGGAGGTCCATGCATTGGGGGCTAACAACAGCATTCTTAACTCATCAGTGGACGCCATCTATTTGAATTGAGTGTATTACTAAGACGAGGACTCACAATTCTGTATCTGACGTGAAGCTATTGGGATCTTCTTCCAAGCATGCACTCATCTTGAACCTTAGGCCTGACAGTGAATGCCAAATATTTGGCTGAAAGCCAAGCAGTTCAGTTGACCATGACGTGGCAGATGTGGTCTGAAACTTAGCTGCAGGAAGCTGTTTGCTCTACTGGACAGTATCTTGCAAAAGATCTCGAGCAGCCTACGTACTGAGGTTGCAAACTTACTTGGACTTCGTCACATTGGAGAAAACACATTAACCATGTGAGCCTTGCTGGGATTATCTGCTAATAGTTAACCTGTGTGTAGATAAGTCTATTTTTTTGGTTGTTGTTAATACAGATCAATTAAAAGCTTGCCACATTAATCAGAAGGAGTGTAGTCTGCTCTGTTTTGAGTGGAAGTCACCATCTGCCACGCTGCGTTTGGTCAGAACACTGTGCCTTTGGAAAAGCTCGTAGTTACAGGATGCATGGCAACCACCTCCAGTGCGGCGCAGCTCGGAACTGGCAGGCTCCCTGCACAAGCCTCGCTCTGTCCCACTGCTGGGCTCACACAGTTCTCTCTACCTTCCTCAGCTGCCCTCAGCAACTAAACATCTTCCTTTTTCCTTTTCTTTTTCCCTCCCTTCCTTCTTCCCTTCCTCAATTCCTCCTTCCCTCACTTCCTACTTTCCTTTTTCCCTTCTTTCTTCTCTTTCTTGCTTTTTCCATTCTTTCCTCCCTGCCTGTCTTCCTTCCTTCTTCCCTTCCTTTCCTCCCTCCCTTCTCTTATAGCTGCCCAGGAGTTAATCTCTGTGCAGAGATTACAGCAATGACTTGCTCAATGATATTTCTTGACTTTGGCCATAATTCTATTCTTGAATACATATTCAACTAAATTTCAGAAAACTATCAACTCTAGTTCCTGGGTGGTGCAAACCATTTAGCGATTGATTACTAGTTGAAAGATTGGCAGGTCAAACCCATCCAGAGGCATCTTGGAAGAAAGTCCTGGCAATCTGCTTCTGAAAGGTCATAGTCTTGAAAACCCTGTAGAGCACAGTTCTACTTGGCAACACATGGGGCCACCATGAGTCACAATCAACTTGAGAGAAACAACAACAATAACAACATCAACTCCAGGATCCTCTTTGATTTTACTTTCTCTCTCTCTCTCTGTGTCAGATGTGCAAGATGAATCTATGATCACTAGATTTAATTAATCCAAATTTTATATTCTTTTATAAAAAACTTAACTTTTTAATTTTTTTCATTGACATTTCAGGCACTTTGGCTTTTCTAGTTCCTTTTTAAGTAGTCACTGAAATCTTTTTTTTTTTTGTTTGTTTGTTTAAAGCAGATAACAATGTCACTCTCTGTCCATCCCATACTGCAAGGAGTTTAATTCATGTACCAACTATTTTCTGAGCACTGATTATGTCCCAGAGATACTGGGTGATATGGCCGTGAACAAGGCAGATGTGGTCCCTGTTCTCAACAGGTGGCACTCTAAAGGATCTTTATATTCTGGAACTGCACTGTCCAATTCGTAGTCACTGGCCACATTCAGCTGTTGAAGGTCTCAGTCACACTGGCCTCATTTCAAGGGATCAACAGCCACAGGTGACTAGCAGCTTCGGTATTGGTCAATGCAGATCTAGACCAGTTCCGTCATCCCAGAAGATTCTACTGGAAAGGGCTATTCTGGAGGAATCTTCCAGACCTACCACCATCCTGTGAGTTTAAGAAATCCTTGTAGCAAACCCATGATAATTTATCATAACACCAGGTCATAATTCATATACAATCCTCCTTTTGATACATGTAGATTACTGGAGCCAGTAAGTTTGTTATTTTGGGCATCTCATTTTTACTTGCAAGATGGCTAGATTGGTGTGGTGGGATACTATTTTGAAATACTCATTTCCCCCTCCTCTCTTTCAAGCAGGTATTGGCTCTGTACCCCACACCTCAGGGCAAAGAATTGGCAAGGCAGAACCCGGAAATAGCCCTTGAGTCTCTCTAGCTTTTGTGGTCCAACTGTACAACATCAGGGGGACCTTAGAGCATTTGTAGAAGCAACAAAAGAAAGGAGGATTTGAGGAGTAGCTAAAACAGTCTTGGCAGAAGCAGGACTTGAGAAGAGAGACGTGTGTCTGGACACACACATGAGCATGTGCAAGAGTGAACGCGAGCCTGCACGGGTTCTGTGGGCACAGGTTGTGTGGCTTTTCTGGAAGTTCTGTGGGTTGTAGGGAGAAAATATCTAGGATTTGGGACTGGGCCTGAAGGGTTATACTGACTGGAGTGATTTCATTTCAGCAGCAAACTGGGTAGACACGTGACTCAAGAACCAGATCCTGCCCCCCGCCCCAGCCTTGATCTACCTCGAGGCAAGGTGAAGAGGGGACAGCCTGAGATTACAATTTTCCCCCTGGTTAGAAGCATGGGTGATTAAAACAGAAATAAGTGGAACTCTAACAACAATATGGAGCCCTGGTAGCGTAGTGGTTAAGAGCTCGGCTGCTAACCAAAAGGTCAGCAGTTCAAATCCACCAGCTGCTCCTTGGAAACCTTATGGGGCAGTTCTACTCTGTCCTATAGGGTCGCTATGAGTCAGAACCGACTTGAGGGCACCCAACAACAACAACAGCATAGTAACAATATAGACAGTTCCTTCTCCCGCAGCATCTGCATTTGTGGCCTGGGAATCAAGTTGTGGCTGTTAGCTGCTGTCGAGTCAATTTCAACTCATGGCGAACTCGTATGTACAGAGTAGAACTACTTCATAGGGTTTTCAACGCTGTGACCTTTCGGAAGCAGATCACCAGGCCTGTCCTCCGAGGCATCTCTGGGTGAGTTCACACCGCCAGCCTTTTGGCTAGTAGTCAAGTTCTTAACCATTTGCACCACCGAGGGACTCCTGGGTGGCTTCCTTCTATATGGACAAATGCAACAATAACAGACATAATCTTCTCATTTGGTCTGTTTTATTTGAATTGGTAGAATAAGACATTTCCTGGGAGAAATGCATGTGCCAAGTATTGTACTTGGAGAAAACAAAAAATAGTTAGGAAACTGATTGCGCCCTTGAACTCTGATTTCATATGTTTCTCAACTGAACTAAGTGACGAGGAAGCCAATGTGATTACATGACTGGATTGATTTAGATCGGGGTCAGCAAACTACAGCCCATGGACCAAATGCGGCCTGTCTACTGCTTTTGTAAATAAAGCTTTTGGCAACACAGCCCTTCCATTAATTTACTTATTGTCTGTGGCTGTTCTCCTGCTACCATGACAGGGTTGGGTAGTTACAACAGACACTGTGGCCTGCAATACCGTCAGGCCCTTTACAGAAACAGTGTGCTGACCCCTGACCTGGAGTATAGGCTGCTTAAAGACAAGGACAGTGTCTGTACACCTTTCTGTTTCCTCACAGGGCCTTCCTGGAGCAGAACAGGAATCTGAGAAATATGGTGGAATACAAGATCCGCAGCCTGGAATGAATTTTCTAGCTTTAAGGATGACTTCTTTCAGTGACTCTTGGGAACCTAATGCCTTGAGTGACAACCACGAACTTTACATGTTAAAGAAGTACAAGCTGGCAATGAAGTCTCTGTCAACTGTAATGAGAGAGATAATCTTGTTACCTTGTTTATATTAGATGACTAGATCATCCATATGGTTTGTGTGTAATCTAGGGCTCCCTGTGGCCTTCTACCCTGTACTGCAAGAAAGGATCCTGTGCCTCTAATATAAATAATGTCAGGCTGGATCTCAAGAGACTTGTGACCTGAGTGCCTGTCTTAGGTCACATTCTTCTATAAGCCAACCCCAAGCCAAGGATTCCAGTGGAAGTGATTTTTTAAGGAATTCTTCCAAGGAGAAACTGCAAAGAGAGTGGGGGAAGGAGGACAGAAAAGGACAAAAGCTGAAAAGGATGCAATTTCAGATGATGTACGTGCCTTAGCCTGATCCCTTGGGGATCTCCAAAGTATAAATTTTACCTCACATTCAGAAAGTTATTTTGTGGTCCTGAAGGTAGTAGATGTTTTCCACTTAAGCAAGAGCCAAGGAAATTAGGGTTTTTAATTCCCTTGTCTCCTCCCTGGAATCCCTGGGTGGTGCAAATGGTCACTGTACTTGGCTGCTAACCAGAAGGTTGGCAGTTGGAGTCCACCCAGAGGTGCTTTGAAGAAAGGCCTGGAGATCTACCTCTGAAAAATCAGCTATTGAAAACTTACGGAGCACATCTGTACTCTGACACAACTGAATCGACTCGACAGCAACTGGCCCTCTTCCTAACAGGCAGTAAGAAAGTACCAGATGCCCTGGGGTACAAAAACTCTCAGGCACATCAGGTTCTCTGGATGGTGAAGGGGCTCCAGTAGTCCAAGAGCAATTCTCTGAAGAAGTTCACAGCTATGAGTCTCTAGTATCAAAGCACACAGAAACTAGAAGATGGGTGTAAAGCCTTGGTAAGAGTGGGGGGACCTGGGCAGAACAGTAGTGGTACCTGCTATAATGCCATACTGGGTGTCTTCTCTACCTATGTCATATGAGATTTGGGATTTTATGTCGTATTGAATCCTCCATTGCAGGGCACACTCTTACTCTTCTTTTTCTTCATCCTCTTCCTTTTCCTTCAAAAGCAAATTATTTCTATTGTGATTACTGCTGTAGTGAACATTGGTGTACAAGTCTCTGTTTGAGTCTCTGCTTTCAATTCTTTTGGGTATATACCAGGAGTGGAATTGCTGGGTCATATGTAGTTCTATATTTAAATTTTTTAGGAACCTCCACACTGTTTTCCACAATGGATATAACATTTTGCATTCCCGCCAGCAGTGGATAAGGGTTCCATCCTCGCCAACATTTGTTATTTTCTCTTCTTTTTATCTTAGCTATCCTAGTGGGTATGAAATCTCATTGTGGTTTTGATTTGCATCTCCTTGATGGCTAATGATGTTGAGCATCTTTTTATGCGTTTGGTGGTCATTTTGAATGTCCTCTTCGGTGAAATGTCTATTCAAGTCTTTTGCTCATTTTATGATTATCTGTCTTTGTGTTGTTGTTGACGTTTTAAGTATATTTTGGTTATTAGATTCTTACTGGATGTATAGTTTCCAAAGATATGTTCCCATTCCGTAGCTACTATATGACCCAGCAATTCCACTCCTAGGTATATACCCAAAAGACTTGAAAGCAGAGACTTAAACAGATACTTGTACACCAATGTTCACTGCAGCACCATTCACAATAGCCAAAACGTGGAAACAACCTAAATGCCCATCAACAGGCGAATGGATAAACAAAACGTGGTACATATATACAATGGAATACTACGCAGCCAGTAAGAGAAATGAAATTTTGATGCATTCTACAGTACAGATGGAGCTTGAAGACATTATGCTGAGTGAAATCAGTCAATCACAAAAGGGCAAATATTGTATGACCTCACTTATAAAAAGACAAGAACAGGCAAATGTATAGAGACCAAAGTTTCTTAGTGGTTTACCAGGGGTGGAAGGAGGGGGAGAAGAGGGGTTAACAGTAATTGAAAAAAATCACATTGATTAAGGGTAGAGTTGCAATTGCTGTCAATAAGTTGTACACCCGTAAAAAGTTGAACTGGTAAAAGTTGTGTGATAGATATATTTACAACAACAACAACAACAAGAGTAGCTGCTGAGGCTGCTTATGTACAATCACGTCATGGGATTTGGTTCCTTGGTCTGGAGGTTTAAGGTCATGGTTTCATGGGACAGCTCAGTTAATTGGCCTAATATGATGTTTAGTATTTCTGTTCTAACTTCTATTTCATTGGGTAGTGCCTGGGGTCTTAAAAGCTTGCAAGTGGCCATCTAATGCACAAAAATTAGTCTCTACTCACTTGGAGCAACAGAGGAGGAAGAATCAGGAATAGGAGGAGGAAATGGAAGGTGTGGCTAATTGCTTCCGTGAATAACTGCCTCCTTTGCCTTGAGACCAGAAGAACTGGATGATGCCTGGCTGCCATTACTGAACATTTTTATTTTATTATTGTACTTTAAGTGAAAGTTTACAACTCAAGTTAGTCTCTCATATAAAAATTTATACATACATTGTTATGTGACCCTAATTGCTCTCCCTATACTGTTACAGCACCTTCTTCCTTTCCACCCCTGATTTCCCGTGTCCATTAAACCAGCTCCTGACCCTCTCTGCCTTCTCATCTCATCTCTGGACAGGGGCTGCCCATTTAGTCTCATGTATCTACTTGAGCTAAGAAGCACACTCTTCACGAGTATCATTTTATGTCCCATAGTCCGGTCTAATGTTTGTCTGAAGAGTTGGCCTCAGGCATGTTTTTAGTGCTGGGTTCACAGAGAGTCTGGGGGCCAGCCTTTCCAGGGTTCCTCCAGTCTTAGACCATTAAGTCTAGTCTTTTTACTAGAATTTGAGTTCTGCACCCCACTTTTCTCCTGCTCCATCAGGGACTCTCTGTGGTGTTCCCTGTCAGGGCGGTCACTGTGGTAGCTGGGCACCATCTAGTTCTTCTGGACTCAGGCTGATGCAGTCTCTGGTTCATGTGGCCCTTTCTGTCTCTCGGGCTAGTACTTTTCTTGTGACTTTAGTGTTCTTCATTCTCCTCTACTCTAGTTTTCTTGTGACTTTAGTGTTCTTCATTCTCCTCTACTCTAGGTGAGTTGGGACCAATTGACGCATCTTAGATGGCTGCTTGCTAGCTTTTAAGACCCTAGATGCCACTCACCAAAGTAGGGTGCAGAGCACTTTCTTAATAAGCTTTGTTATGCCAATTTACCTAGATGTCCCCTGAAAGTCTGGTCCCCAGACCTCCGCCCCTGCTACTCTGTCTCTTGAAGTGTTGGGTTGTATTCAGGAAACTTCTTAGCTTTGGTTTAGTCCAGTTGTGCTGACTTCCCCTGTAGTGTGTGCTGCCCTTCCCTTCACCTAAAATAATTCTTATCTACTAGTTAGTGAATAAGCCTCCCCCTCCCTCCCCAACCTCATAACCTTCAAAGAATGTCTTCTTCTGTGTTTAAACATTTTCTTGAGTTCTTATAACAGTGGTCTTATACAATATTTGTCCTTTTGTGACTGACTAAATTCACTCATCATAATCCCTTCCAGATTCCTCCATGTTATGTTTCACGGCTTCATCATTGTTCTTTATTGTCGCGTAGTATTCCATTGTGTGAATATACCATAATTTGTTTATCCATTCGTCTGTTGATGGGCACCTAGGTTGTTTCCATCTTTTTGCTGTCGTGAACAATGCTACAGTAAACAAGGGTGTGCATATATCTATTCATGTGACGGCTCTTATTTCTCTTGGATATATTCCAAGGAGTGGGATTTCTGGATCATATGGTACTTCTATTTCCAGCTTTTTAAGGAAGCGCCAAATCGATTTCCAAAGTGGTGGTACCATTTTACATTCCCACTAACAGTGTATAAGTGTTCCAGTCTTTCCACACCTCTCCAACATTTATTATTTTGTATTTTTGGATGAACGCTAGCCTTGTTGGGGTGAGATGTTATCTGATTGTAGTTTTGATTTGCATTTCTCTAATGGCTAATGATCGTGAGCATTTCTTCACGTGAAATATCTTCTTTGGTGAAGTGCCTGTTCATATCCTTTGCCCATTTTTTAATTGGTTATTTGTCTCTTTGATGTTGAGGTTTTGCAATAGCTTGTAGATTTTAGAGATTAGACACTGATCGGATTTGTCGTAGCCAAAAATTTTTTCCCAGTCTTCAGGTTGTCTTTTGACTCTTTTGGTGAAGTCTTTTGATGAGCAAAAGTGTTTGATTTTTAGGAGCTCCTAGTTATCTAGTTTCTCTTCTGGCATTTGTGATTACTGAAGATTCTGATCAAAGATTCCATAGAAGAATCCTGATCAAAAGTGGGAAAACGCAGAGGAGAATTTCAAACTCTTACAGACTCCAGACTTTCTGGAGCCACAGAGGATGGATAAACTCCTGAAACTATTGCCCTGCAATAATCTCTAAACCTTAAACCAAAAATATCCCCTGAAGTCTTTTTAAAACCAAATAATATTTAGCTTAACTAGTAAAGAATGTCTGTCTTAAAGCATTGTGCTCCTTTAAGAACTACCTATATGGGATCAAATTGACAACAGCAACTTGAAAGGTTAGATAGAAACTTAGGGGGCCATAAATTTATGTTAATGTGGGAGGAACAACTTAGAAAAGGAGGGGGAGGATGGTTGTACAACTGGAAGAATGTAATCAGTGACAATGAATTGTACATGTAGAAACTGTTGAATTGGTGTGTGTTCTGCTGTGTATACTCTCAACAGCAACAAAAATAAAATAAATTATAAATTTTTAAAAAAGCAGATTGTTTCTTGGGGGAACAAAAAATCCATCTACTTTTTGTTGAGGCTCTCCTTTTTTTATGATTAAAAAGATAAAAATTTCAAAATTCTCCTTGAGAATAAAATTTATTTCTCCTGTAACATCTTTTGGGGGAAATATATTCCATAAGTTCTCTCTCCACTCTGTAGAATGGTATTTCTTTGTTTGACCTAGGTTTACCTTTCTCACACTTCAAGAGATTCTTGGTTCAAGTATATTGGGATTTCGGGAACCAAGTCATGTTCACTGTGTCCACAGAGAGATTCACTTTGTGAGCTCATGGACTTCAGATATAGTCACTTTCATTTTTACAGAGTGAAGAGTCCTCATCTTCTTGATCTGTCTTTAAGTTGCAGCTTTTCGTTCATTCCCTTAATTAGTCTGGTTGCTCTTCTCTGGCTCAATGCCTTCACGTCTTTCTTGAGGGTAGTAAGTAGAATTATACTTGATGTTCCAGGCACAGATACTCCACAGCTTTAGATTAGGTATGGAAAGCCTTTTCTATTTTCTTTTTAATACTGTTCTAGATGATGTGTAATATCGTTTTTGTTTGAGTTACATACCATGTAGGTGTCTCTAGTTTTCAATTTACTGAAATTACCTTTCCTAACCTGTAGCCAATTGCATCTAGCTAGAGTTTAGACAACTACTGTTTGTTGACGACTAATTTCATTTGAAACATGTTCATGATAAATCTTATCTGCTACTTTTCTGCTGACACACACATAAACTCTTCCTGAAGTTTGCTATTGCTGGCTTAGTATTTAGCATTGCCATAGATTTTTTAGTTTCTTCTCCAAATCTTGCAGACTCCCATTTTTAGATCACTTTGCACATGCTGAACAGGACCAGTTCCAAGATAGTTTTTAAGGAAACCTATGGATTTATGTTTCCATTCAGATGGGCACATAGTTTTAATATCTTTCCTCCCCTCAGTGCTAAGTGAATTCCTCATAGGTGACAAAATAGTCCCAACTGCTAGATGGGAAGTCAACTTTTCTCCCCTAGGTGCAACATTTTGGGAAGTGGTTTGGAGCTTTTTTGGAAGGTTTAAAGAATTTTAAACATATTACATCTGCTGACACTTTATTTTCCACAGAGTTAACCTAGAACTTACTTGGAGTATTCGTGATAGAGTGAAAAGTCATAGGCTTTGGAGTCATGCAAACATAATGGTGTCCCCAAAACACTGTTAAAACCAGAATTGTAACTGAGGCTGAAGGTGGCCAGGATGAATGAAGCACCAACTTTAACTGCAGGTAAGGGATTAGCAAGTCTAGAAAAGGTTAAGGAAAAACTGTGTCTTCCAAAGTGGTATAAACAGCTCATTTTTGTGAAAGGTGAAAAATGATGTTTCTCTGTCATTATAGGCCATGCTAATTTCAAAAGGAGAGCGTCTTCTGGGCTTATCCTAAACTGCTCCATCTCTTAATTCTAAATGCCAGTTCACCATTCTCTGATCACAATATCTTATCGTCATAATTCTCAGGACCCTTAGTTTTCAATGCCCTTGCTGCTCAGTCTAGAACACTAATCCTTTGACCGTTCTTTTTCCTTATAGTCACTTACCAACATTTTATCTTTATTTTCTTCTCTCTACGTCGTATACCTCACAATGCATAATTTTAAGAACTCTTGCCGGCATCTTCTTTCTGCCACAGTGGTACGGTGTAGCGTCGGTCTTGGATTAATCCAACCAATTGCCTTTCCTGAGACTATATCTGAGGTGCTGAGTCTTGACTGAGAAAACACATAACTAAATAAATAGGTCCACCAGCTGCTCCTTGGAAACCCTATGGGGCAGTTCTATTCTGTCCTGTAGGGTCGCTATGAGTCGGAATTGACTTGACGGCAGTGGGTTTGTTTTGGGTAGCCCTAGGCAATCCTTGCATCCCTTGGTAGCGCAAATGGTTAAGCGCTTGACTACTAGCCAAAAGGTTGGCAGTTCAATCTCACCCAAAGGTGCCTTGGAAGACAGGACTGGCGATTTTCTTCTGAAAGGTCACAGCTTTGAAAACTCTATGGAGCAGTTCTACTCTGTAACGTATGGGGTCGCCATCAGTGGCATCACCAGGGTTGGTGTCAGCCAGTGCGGTAACTCATGGTGCCACCCCCTGCCGCCCCACGGACCTCCTCCTATACCAGACCATACAGAATCCTTAGTAGTGTTTTTTGTACTAATATTACTCATAAATCATAACTCCTGTAAATCACTCCTTCTTTTCCTTTAATTACTACTTCATTCTCAGAAAAGTTATCGATACAGGTTCACAAATACTAATTACCACAATATTGTAGCTAAAACACCAGAAAATTTGACGAAATCAAGACTGAAAACACTGGCAGCAACAAAAACAACACTGCCTGCTGGTAGGGTGTGCTGACGAAACCACGTGATTTGACGCGTCATTGTAATTGGGTAATAATGACAGCTGTGACTGGAGCGAATTTGAAGATTCAAAAAGTAAATTAGCATAGAGTTTTAGCCTTGTAGGTATATTGATACATGTAAGCTGGGCTTATGAAAAATGTTTCTGTTATTGTAACTAACTACAGGGATATTTTTATAGACAGTCATTTTGGTGTCACCCCCTCTGACAGTGTCACCTAGTGCAGCCTGCACCCCCCTTGCGATGCCACTGGTCACCATGAGTTGGAATTGACTCAACCACAACTAACAACAACAACAGCAATAACAACAGGCAATCCTTTGATACATACCTACTCAGTGAAAGCTCCCATTCCCCACAGTGGTGATTCTAAAACTTCACTTCTTCTCAAAGCCCGACTTCATTGACACACCCCCACCTTCCCATGCATATGCACTATTTTTCTTCCTCCTCCCTAAGTAAATACTTTGCCTTGCTGCTCATTTACTCTTAAATCACCGTAATTGGTTTTTGCACTCACCTCTGAATGGAAAATGCTCTGGCAAAAGTCACCAGTGACTTCCTAAAAGTCAAATTGAATATTACTTAACTGGGCTTTTCTCTTGCATTTGATACTATGGACTACTCCCTTCTTCTCAGTATTCTGCTTTGGCCTTCTCTTCTCTCTCTGCTTCTGCTTTTTGGCAAGCTCACCTACTCCATGGTTTTAGCTGGTAGTTATAGTCTTGATCCCCAAATCTGTATCTCCAGTCCAGCTCTTTCTACTGAGCTTCAGAGTTCTACGTGCCAAACAGCCTTCTTTGTGGTTTTCTTGGAATTCTCATAGGCACCCTCAAACTCAATCCAACCCCAACTAAACAAATTATCCCCCTCCCCCATCAGCTTTTCCTCCCAGGTTCTCTATCTCAGTAAATGACATCACCCTTTTGACTAAGCCAGAAATGTCAAGTGATCTCCAACTTCTCTCTTTTAGATCCTCATCTGCCTCTCCTACTTCCATCCCTGCATTATCTGACTTTTGTTCAGGTCCTTCGGATTTACCTTCCTAAAGTCTCATGCTCCTATCTTCTCCATCCCAACTGTACTGCATTAGCTAATGTCCTCATCACCCCTCACCTCCAATCTCAACCCCTCTTACAGACCTCCCACACTTTTGCCAGAGGGCTCTGACAGAAACATGAATCTGGTCATGGTACTACCTTAAACGTGGGGCATAGGCATAAGTCCATGGTCTATATTCCTGCCTCTCTCTTTAGACCCATCTGTCCTGCTTCCTGCCTCCTGACACTGAGTCATACTAAATTAGTTGTTGTTCCTGGAACTTTCCATCCATGCTAATTCTCAGTTTGGAATGCCATTCTTCTCTCTTCACACTCCCTGATTCCATCTGCCTAACAAGCATCCACTCGTATTTCCAGGCTCAGTTCAACCTTCCCTTTCTTTCCAAAGCCTCATCTATTGAACCTCTACTCCCACTCTAGGTAGAACTGACTACTTTATTCCTTGGGTTCCTTCTCTATGGTGTTGATGTTAGTTTGCCCTTCCTGAGCTGTAAAAAAAAAAAAAATCACCATCGAGTTGATTCTGACTTATGGTGACCTCACATGTGGCAGAGTAGAACTATGCTCTATAAGATTTTCAATGGTTGATTTTTCAGAAACAGATCACCAGGCCTTTCTTCCAAGGGCCTTCTGGGTGGAATTGAACCTCTAACCTTTTGGTTAGCAGCTGAGCATGTTAACGGTTTGCACCACCCAGGGAAATCCCTGGATTTTAAACTACTTGAAATCAATGTCTCTGTCACATGCATCTCGGTACCTCGATATCCAGCTCACAGGAGGAACAAAATAAATATCCACTGAATGAAGAACAAATTCAAAATAAAGTCCAATCTGTGAGCAAATGCTAAGTGGATATTATGATAGTGGAACAAATGTTGACCACAATAGCATACTGAGTCATCACCCAGGCCTGTTTGCAGACAGCCCTGTTGTTTAGCCTCAGCGTGCATTAGTAAACAAGTCGGGTGGGTATTTTCTAGAATGTGAGCTGACTTTCAGGGACAGAAAATGGGGGTGGCGCCCCATATTGGCTTGCTTCGTTAGTAATTTCTGAAAACAAAACCCAGCAAAACAATTTCTCCCCTTTCCCAAAAGCTGGCATGGGCTCAAGTTTTTCTCGTCCAAAATACTTTCTTGGCTCAGGCAACACTCCCCACGCTATAGCTGTGAGGCATTTGTGTGCTCTGAATCCATTAGAGGAGGTCAGTCTCGAATACCAAACAGATGCACAGCTCTGAGTTGGGAGAACTGGAGTCTACTGATTGGAATGCATAACAATAGCCATTTACTCTGTTCATGCTGTTCTGAGCATCACCGTAAGCAGGCATATTTTAGAGACTGGCTCCTTGCGTGGTTCTCATTTCCACACCTGAAGTGAGGAGCAAATAATTTGAGGCGGAAAAATTAATGCAGGAAAATGTTTTAGCTTTACACACACATACTTGATCCTTGTTTCCTGACAAAAACAACACTTGAAATCCAGTCAACATCACAGAGACAACGTGGATACAAAAGATCAAAGATGTTTGTTTCACAGCAAATCTTTTGTACTAAATACTAAATAAATAAAATCAAACAAAAAATGAAACACTCCTCCTCCAGATTATCTATTAATTTCATATAGAAAATAAAAGCCCGAAGCAATAAGAAAAAAAAAAAATTGACCCAGGCATTAAGTAGATTGAATAGTCAATTTGCAGGGAGCAAAAATGGCTGGATAATAGTAAGTTGCCATGGTAGAAAGTAAGTTTTGGGCATTCTGCTTTCATATTACTACCCAAACTTATAAAAATACTCAGAGAAGTAGAAAGAAGGACTAAATTTAGACCCTTATTTAATGCATTCAAGAGCATGATTCACTTTCCTCCTGTCCTGGTTCAGCCTGGGGAATCTGAGTGCAGGGCAGGCGACACACAAATGCCCTGTAAGTAAATGAAAGTTCCATTCATTCGGAGGCTAGAGGAAGCCAGAGGCACCCCATTTTCTCTGCCAACAAAGGTGTACTTCCAGGCACCTTACCCATCAAAACATAGAACCAGATTTCTGAGCTGGCGAGAGTCCATCTAATTTAGCTTTGCCCTCGGCCTTGGCACAGACGCTGCTGGAAGTTTATTCCTCTGCTCCTCTCCTCTATGGGGTCTTTTTCCCCTCAGGCTCCAGCGGGATCCTGACCAGCTCTCAGAAGCCACGCAACATAGGTCAACCTAATGAGATTTCTCAAAAGGATGCCATCATACGGCAGAGATGCATTTGGCAAGCTGGAACCCATGCTACTTCACGGTAGCATGTAGTTTGGGTCTTAGAGAGCTAGTGTTTTATATATACATAACATAGACACCTGAACACAAGATTGGGCTGTTTGGGGGTAGGAACCAACAAACAAACCCAAACAAACAATAACTGCAAATTCAGTTCCCATTAATTAAACCAGGGTGTTAGACAAAGTCTCCAAGGTAGAACAGACCATCATGGTCCCGTCCCCAATTTCATCATTCTCTGTTCCAATCACATTCCTGCACTCCCCTCTACCCCCTACAACAAATAAAATATTTTAGCCTCTACTGATAATTTAGAGTAATGCTGGATGAGCCCTGGTGGCATAGTGGTTAAGAGCTTGACTGCTAACCAAAAGGTCGGCAGTTTGAATCCACCAGCCACTCCTTGGAAACCCTATGGGGCCATTCTACTCTGTCCTATAGGATCACTATGAGTCGGAATCAACTCAGCAGCAGTGGGTTTATCATTCATGTTGGTTCAATTCAGTTCAGAGGTGAAAAACACCTAAGTTATTTCGTGATTTTACAATGACTTTATTCTTTTTTTTTTTTTTAATTTTAGTTCTTAAGCACATTTGGAAAGTAACCTTACAAGTCTCATTCTAGCTTCTTTGGCCTCATTGATAGCCTCTGTGTTTAGGACAAACTAGGAAAAAAGACGAAACACGTGTCAGAAATCTGTAGTTAGGTAACATTGCCTCCAGGAAGTGAGGGAATGAAAGCTGTCCTCCCTTTGGAGGCGGAAGACTGATGTTAATAATCTATCCTAGAGCCCCATCATGTACATCCATGTACAGTCATGTACATGCATTCCAATTAAGAAAGAGGTTATTTTCCCAAACATGAAATGGGTTCAGCAATATTGAAGTTCACAACAGAAAGAGTTAGATATGGAGCGCGTGCACTACGTTAGAGATGATCGCTCTGGGAAGGGGTGTTTGGATGAGCAGCACTTGGAAAGGCCCACACAGGGCACATCACAGGCTGCGATTGGCAGGCCCTGGGCAGGGCTGTAAGTCCATGTGGATATGAGATCCGATCAGCCTGAATACATGCTTCACAAACCAACCTGGACACGGCACAGAAAAGAGGCAAGACACCAGAGGGCAGCCGAAATGATTTGTGCCTTTCTCAAATAGCCTTGGTACTTGGGTCTCCCTGGCAGTTCTTCTGAATGATGGGGTGGGGCAGTCACCTAACCCCAGTTGGGCCCACCCAGTGCCATAACATGAAAATCAAATCAGTTAGAGGACTGGGATGTCCAATGACCTTGGCCAAATGTCATGACAGATTTAGGGGCAGCCTTCTAAACCCATTTGAGAAAGGACAAATACTCCTGAGCACTCTAGACAGAAAACTGGCTGATTTAGCTTAGAACAATGGGGAGATTACTATTGCGGTTATTTCAGAACATCAAAAAGGAAGGTAAATGGTTGGTGGAAGGGGTCAAAAGGTTGTATCCATCCAAGGTCGGGCCAGTGATATATTGGGATTTGGGGAAGAAATTTATTGTCACACGCACAGAGAGCACCACAAATCTAATTAACAGGGAAATCTATTTTCATACTTCAGTCACACAAAGCACCACTCTTCTGTCACTGGGGGTGGGGGTGGGGGGAGGTTTCAAGTTCTAAACTACAATCAGCCCTTCTTTTAAAATAACAATTGTAAATCCTCTGATTCAGCCAGATGGTGGTGTTTGTTGCACTAGGCTGGGTTCATAGTACAACATCAATAAATGGCCACTTGTAGAGGGACAGACAGAATCCCATTTATAAAACATACCTACACCTCCCTCCTTCTCCTGCCTCAGAATATCGTATGGTCAAAACACCCTTGGGGTCTTCATCTCATTTCGGGGAGGAAAGGAGAACCAGAAAAGGCAAACTGATCCAACCAAGTGGAAAAGCAAATTCTTAGGGAGGAAAACAGCACATTTAATCTCTGAGGACAATGATCACTGGTGGGCTTTTTAAGTGTTGTTTTACCTTTAGGGACTTTTTGAAAGGAGAACCTCAAAAAGATTTTTCCCTCATCACTGGAGAGCTGTCTTGGTGAAGGCTACACATTGCCAACCAAAGACATGACAACTGGGAGGTGAAGTTAACATTCTTTCTCAGTGAATTGGCTGAGTCTTGTGAAACGAATGTTTGTTCCAGTTAGGTGTTCCAAGAAGGCGTGCTTGCCCCAGATAACTCATTTTGAGAAGGAAAGGGTATTTGTTGAAAATCCATCAAGGAAGGGAAGATGACATACTAGTGTGTTCTGTTGCCCGCATGCGTACATACTCTCTTCACAGGCCTGGGACTCACATTCTTAGGTGATTTTTCCTTATTTTCCTGTTCTCAGTCTGCACAGGTAGGGGGCTGTGGGGAGGGAGGAGAGGAGGTGTGTGTTGTGCTGACTAGTCTCGGCTCCTGCTCTTAATAAGCTGTACTACCTGGTTATATAACACTAATCCATGTCCACAGTCCAGGGCTCAGAGGGCTGGCCTGTCAGCAAAAAATGTTTGAAAAATGTTAATTCAACAATGTTAGAGGGATGTTATTTCTAGAGCTAAC
Organism: Dugong dugon; assembly: GCA_030035585.1. Taxonomy (NCBI): domain Eukaryota; kingdom Metazoa; phylum Chordata; class Mammalia; order Sirenia; family Dugongidae; genus Dugong; species Dugong dugon. Next base: position 79,543,528 of record CM057471.1, read on the forward strand.
TCCTCAGGGAAAATGAGAAATAGTTGCTCCTGGGACTCAACTCCTTCACACAGAAAGGTGTTTCTTTCCTGATACTTTCTTTCCACATAATGATGATGAGGCAGGTGTGTCCTGACATTTGGTCCGAATAAAACCTGGAATAGACTACCAGGATACAACTATCTTCCAACCTGATACAAGAGGAGTATTTATTCCAGAGAGCCAGCATCTATCAGGGCGCAAGACATCAGGGGTCTTCTGGTGTCTGCTTCCCATGCTGAATCACTTATGATATAGATACTATTTTTTCCTGGCATTTATAGCAAGTGACTCGGGGTTTATGACCTAAGGCATTTTCCATACTTTCAGGCAACAAATACTAGCTTCCTATGAGTCTCAATAGCACATAATTTAAGACAGTGGGAAAGGGAATTGGAGAATAGTTTCCAGTGCAAGGAAAACCTCATGCAGATGTTTCCCCTCACTCTGAAGTCTGATGGCGAAATTGAGAATTGTTTATCTGTTCTGAAGTGAAACCCAAAGATTTTATTTTTTAAAGACTCGGGGCTGGGGTGAGGAGTGGTGACATAATATATTTCTGATATTGAAATATTCAACACATGGCCCAGGATTTTGAATCCCAAAAGAATTTAGATTTTTAAAAACTAAAAAAATATGGTTCACCTCTTGATCAAATTTGGCATACCAGATATCGATTTGTGTCACATGAAGGACATACCTGAAGAAATACCCGAGGATAACTTTGCTAAAATGATATATTCACCTTCCATAATTTATTTCCCTCCAAGATAGCAAGTTAGGAATCAGTCCTCTATCTTGAGCCATTTATTGAGAACAAACAAATGAACTTGAAAAAGACATGACTCAATTGAAGTTAAATACCTGACTTTGGTGTATGAGAATCATAAACTTGCTTACGGTCTATCTGGTCCGCAAACACTTCCCCATAAATCATCCAATAGGGCATGTAGAAGATGTTCTTGGCCAGTTTCCATGATGGCTCCTCGTTGGGAAAGAGGATGGCTTGTCTGGCGACCCCAAAGCTCATCAGCACCACCAGCATAATAATGACAAAGTACATCATGTCTATCATCTGGAAAGGGTGGGGAAGCAGAGGGAGAAGCAAAAGAAAACCCATGTAATTGAGTGTTTCTGTGAATGCTGGCATTGATGGAAATCTCTGAAGAAGATGCATTTTCTATAATGCTGATAAAGGATGTTTAAATAGGGAGTTGTGTTCAGATAAAAGAACACTTGTCTATTGAAGCCAATGTCCACAGAGTCTTATCAATAACTCAAAAAGCATTTTACAAAAAGCAAGCCTCTTCATTTTCATTGTTGTCTATGGCACCCGGTCAAATGTCTGCATGGGAGTCATATAACACAGAAGCTTGGACTTCTAACTTTTTCTCTTCTCCTCGGGGAGGTGAGTGTCCTCCTCTTTCTTTTTAGCAAAATTGGAATTGGGATAGTTGAACTATTTCAAGGACTATTGCAATGGTATACATTTCCTTTCGGAAGTTTTGAAAGGCTAATGAGTTGGAAAGCCCAAGACAATTAATGGTGAACAAAGCTAGGACAAACTAAATATTCATGATATATGGTCTTCTTCTTGTGGCCCCACCTCCATTCCACGATCTTCCACCATAAACCAGTCCCTCAGAGAACCATTCTTTCTGTACTTACTTCTGCAAGGTATCCTATCAGCCACAGAAGGTATTTTCTTAAGTATTAGAATCTTGTAGCCTAATGACCCATATCTGTGCTTGCTATTGACATGCTAGATTTTCATCTTGACATGTTTATAAAATTCCCTGGACTGCATTCTAGTACAATGTTCTTTTGTTCTTCTTTACTCCTGTCTTCCTTGTTTGTTTCCATGATACATGTTATCTGGGATCTGTTTCTCATATGCTAACGTACATTCTTCTTATCACCGGAAATAGATGAGGATACAGTGACTACTGTTTTTGCCTTGACAGGACCTATTACCTCCTTTTTTTAGAAACATGTCCCACCTATTTTTGGCTACAAGGTAGGTATGTTTTCCAGGCTAGGTTTATCACGGTAACTCACTCCTTGGCAACAGTGATAGGAGGAGGCAAATGGCACATGATAGGCCAACAAGATCCTTTCTTTAGATTTTTTTCAGCTGACATTCCCTTTCCCTCTCTGTAATGATGTGAATTCAGAGTGTCTGAGGCTAGGTCAGTCTCCCACTAGGGAAAATGATACGACTGAATGAAGCAGATACGCATGAGGGAGAGAGAGAGACACACATCTGGTAGCGTTTGAGTCCCTAGTTATTGAAGCCCCCTAAGGCCAGTTCCATCATGCCCTTCTATAAATCAGTGCATTCCTTCTAGGCTTAATCTAGTTAGAGATTGGTTTGCATCAAACCATCTAACACAAAAGACTATTTTCTTTTGGATAGCAAACTTCCTGAAGGGCTGTCCATCCACAAAGAAAGACTAATGATCATTCCATCAACGACAATGAAGGCTTCCAATGAGTATATTCCAAAACAGCACGTTCAATGGTGCCTGTTTTGGATTATTGGGTTTCAAGCATTACAGCCTTCCTGTATGCCTTACGACCCTAAGGTCCCAATATATATTGACTCAGTTAACCAACTTTTAAGGCAATTTCTAAATCTACTGTACAACTGTTATATGACTTTGAAACTAAATATGAATCTCAAAATTTGACGTTCATTCATATTTGTTCACTGTCCTTAAAAATTTGTGCCAGTTCACTGTTATTTCTTCCATAGCTTAGTGGTCCCAGATCTCTCCTAAAGCGAGCGAGCCAACTGTGTTGAAACAGTTTTATAGGAAACATGGGTCTGTTTTTCATTTTCTCTTGCTTGTTCTCTTTTTAATTTTGTAAAATTCTTTCATCATTTACTTATAAAAAGTTCAATCAATGAAAAAACACTAATGGGATCTAATGTTGGGCTTATTTAGACTAATTAAAATGTGGGTGGGGAGAGCAAGGTGGTACTCATGAGATAATATGAGCTAGTCTGGCCCAAGAAAACTCAGCCAGTAAATACATCAACTGCTCTAATTTAATTTCTCAGGAGTTTTTCCTCTCAGATTGATTGTGATATCTACCTCAAGGGTCAAAACAAATACTCAAAGAGAAGAAACATTCTTTCCAAACACTCAGCTTCATATATTTCAAAGAAGTCTTAATTTCTATACAAATACCATAATCTGGTAGAGTGAAATGTAGATATAGAGTATTATTTGTGAGAACTGGGGCTGGTTACCTTTGTTTATAAAGCTACATTGTCTAGTTGGTTCCATATTAAGAGAGCTGATTCCATCCCATTCTTGTAAATATCTTTATATTTTGTAATAGTCAAAAATTATTTTTTTGCAAAAATTCTATAGGGGAGAATATATGCTGTGTTAAATTAAGCATATGTTCTTGGGTGACAGACTGCCTAGGTTTTCATCTTTGCCACTAGCTGGGTGGCCTCAGGCAAGTTGCTTAACCTTGGTGTGTACATTTATGAATTGGGGCTAACAACAACAACAATAATGTATATTATTTTTGTAAGAATTAAATGAGATATATGTGAAACACTTAATGTGGTAAATTCTCAGTTAATGTTAATGTATTATTATTGTTATTATTAGAGTTGGAAGGAGGTCAGGCTGTGGAGTCAAATAGACATGAGTTTGAATCCTGTCTTTGTCCCTTGCTGAGCCTTAGCTTATTCAATTGTTACATGAGGGTACTAAAACCTATTTTATGGGGCTGCAAGAATAATGACATGTCTGACACGATATCTGGCACGTAGTAAATGATGGCTATTATTATTATTATTTTTATTCTGGATTATGAAAGTGAGCTTAGTATTACATTCCATTCTGAATTCCATTTGGAAGTGGAATATGACGGAAAGGGTCAAGGTTCTGTTAAGTGATCCCGGGACCTGCAGTTCAGCTGGAATAGTACTGGCTTCAAAGGTTTTCCATGTTGTGAGGCATTTGGTGTGCTGTTTATTTTATAACACAAATGCTCATAGAACCAATTTCAAAATGAGCCCCTGATCATTGTTGTGTCCAGGAATCCTAGCAGCTGTCTGTCCCTAGATCATGGCATAGTGAGTGACTTGGCTGTTTATCATTGAACAGGGACTTCCTGATACTGAAGGGCTTTCGATATGATCACATCTGGGCATTTTTTTATAGCTCCCATCCCAACAGCCCATCTGGATCACTGATAAATTCAACATGCATATTTTGTTGACCTTCTGGATCAGTGACTCAATTATTGACCTAATTGTCCTAAAAACCCAATGAAATAGAAGCAAAGTCCCCAAATATAGTCACTTTCTACTTATTCTTGACTGATAAATGAAGCCATTCATAAGTTAGAAGGTAGAAAAAATGCAGTAAGCCTCTCTTGCTCACTCATTAGTAAGATTTCATTCTAGTCAAAACTGGGGATAATTACGCCATTATTCAAATGACAGACGTGGATTTTAAAATAATCTTGCTGCATGGGTATGACTTCAGTTACTTCAAGAACTTAAATGTGACCTAGCCTTTTTAAAGTAATATATTTGGTTTGTTTAGGCCTTTTCAGTTTTTATTTATTGAAATAAAATCAGGTAAGAATCAGTTAGACGAAACAAATGATCAGATTATGGAATCTCCTAATACACTGGTTCTCAACAGGGGGTGATTTTGCCTTCCCCCTACCACCACAGGGGACATTTGTCAATATCTAGAGATATTTTTGTTGTCATAAGTGTAGGGGGGATATGCTACTGGCATCTAGTGGGTAGAGACCAGTGATGCCGCTAAACAACCTATGATACAGAGGACAGTCCTCCAGTAAAGACTTATCCAGTCCAAAGTGTTAATTGTGCCCAGGTTGAGAAACCATGGACTAATATTGCAGCTGACATCATCATTCTTCACCTTTATTAGGTCCATTTGAAGATACATTTGAGAATCTCATATAAGCTTGTCTTCTCTTTCCAGAAAATTCATAACCCACACATATTTAGATACAAACTAGGGGGAGGACCCATAAGAGCCTCTCTCCTAAGCCCATCCACAGACCATAGGTTGAGACTCCCTGCTTTTAGACATAGAAATTTTCACCACAATTTCCAATTAATCATTAAAGTAGAAAGAAGATATAATAGGCAGTATAATAGCATTATATATATATATATATATATAATATGTATATATATATATATATATATATATATATATATATATATATACGTATGTATGTATTTTTTTTTTTTCCCCTTAGTCAAAAGTCCTTAATTGAACCAGAGCTCAGCTTTGGGTAAGCAACTCAAGCTAGCTGAATTCAAGTTTTTCCTCTCTAGAGTGGGATTGTTGATATTTGCCAAAAAAAAAAAAAAAAATGCTGGTACTGTAAATACCAAGCTTCCTTATGAAGGGGTTAGGGATACAGAGGACTAACTATGCTCATCATTTTTTACTTTTTTCCATTGTACTTTAAAAAACATAATATGAACACAGTAACAGGCAATTATCAACCACCTACTGTGAGCCAGACACTGAGTTAATCATTTAACATGTCTTATTTCTAATCATCACAGCAACCCTACAAGACATGCATTTATTATTTCTACTTTAGAAACGAATAAACTGAATTTCAAAGAGGCTAAAGAAATTGCTCTAGATCTCATAACTCCTTTGTTTTAGGTTCGAATTCTCCATCCTTTTGCATGAGTTCGTCAGTGCTTTTGTAGAAAGAGTTTTGGTTATTTAAGATTCATTTCAGTAGAATTCCACACTCATACAGATGTTTAAAAAAATATTGATTTGCCACTCAAAAGGTAAGCAGCAATGACATATATAGTAAATCCTGAATGAAAAGTGATAAAGAACATCTATTGACCAATTGTTGGTTTCAACAGCTCATACAATGGAAGTCTAAACTGAGTGGAGGCTATTAGCAAAGGGGTTTTTCAGTATGAGGTGATTGTCATGGTAGAATGGATAGATTTGTCTTTTCCATCTGTGTCCTGTAAAGGTGAGGTAGGGGACACACTTGGGAAAGTGAGGGAACTGATATAAAGCATCCACTTTCTGGGCTTCAGGATCTGATTCTTCCTTAACTGAGGTGGGGAGGGAGCTGCTGTACCCATGCACGCCCAACTTTACACTGCAGCTGGCCTCCTAGGGCTCTCTCTTTACAGAGAAGTCTGGAACTGGTGTGTGGTCAAGGAGAGTTGGGATGGGAACATGGCTATTTGTGGGGAAGTATGTTAGCTTGCCATTTGGGAATCTCTTTTTAAGAATTAGTTAAGCAGGAACATCATTCTAGAACCTAGTTCTTAACAGACATCATTTTCTGGTAGTATGACAATACACATGATATATTGATAGAATTTAACGTTCCATTTAAATTCACCTCAACTCAACACGACCCAAATTATATTCTTCTTATCTTTGTGTATGGGAAGGCATTTTTCTAGCACGTCATTAAAAATTTGGAGTGGAGATCCACTTCTCTTCTAAGACCCAGCTAAAATTAACCTCTATGTGAAGCCTTCCCTGACTTACATTCCCTTTTCTTTGCTCCTGTTGTACTTTATACACACCTCTATTACAGCATTCTCATACTGTATGGTAATTACTTCTCTCTCTTTCTTTCTCTTACCTTCAGTCTCCTGGAAAGAGCATCTTTGTAAACCCAACTCCTAGCCCAGTGCTGGCACAAAATGGATGATTTCTATGTATTTTTTCAGTAAGTGAATGAGTGATTAATTCTCCAGTTATACATATAGATATGATAAAAATTTCAAACATTCGGAATGAGTTATGTAAAACAAACAAATAAAAAAATCCCACACAACGCTAGGACCATCTCATGTAGACTTTGATAGCAGGCCCCAAAGAATTATTTTCCACTTCCTATCATTACCACTTCTCTCTGAGAAATTATAACATGGAATTAGAAGACTCTGCTTACCATTTTTCCGATCATCATCACATAGGGGCCCAAATACTTGTTCACGCCGAAGATGTCTAGTAGACGGATGTACCAATAAATTATGTTCACACAATAGATGACCCTTCCGTCACTCCTGAAGGGCTGGTCTTGGAGACGAAGGATCATTCCCACCGAGAACAGAAGAATGGCTATGAGGTCTGTGACATTCCAGTACTCTTGAAGCCACACCTTCACTTTTTGTAGCAACTTCCCTGGCTCGGACATGAGAATCTAAAAGGCAGGCAAGAAGTGGAGTTAGGCCTGATTTCTGTCTGTATTTCCAGCCTGGTTGGAGAGTGATTGTTCTGTTAGCTGACATCAGTAGCTTGCATTGTATACCTGTGTCTACTTGAATGCTTACATGCTATGAATGTACCACTGAGCTAAGCTTCGGCCATCCAGATGTACATATTCCAGAAGAAGACAGAAGAAATACATTTGATCTTTTGGGTTTTCTTACAACTATAAGACATACATTAGGGTTTTGCTATAAAATTATTGATTTCTAACACCCTGCAAATCTTCTCCCAAGCCCTCCTTCATCTCAGTAAATAGCACCACCATATTGAGTTACTCAGCCACTAACTCAGGAGGACTCCTTCATTCCTCTCTGTCACACCCCACATCTCTGCATTAACAAGTCCTATCGCCTCTATTTCTAAATATAATCTAATCCAACTACTTCTCACCACCTCCACTGCTAGTGTCCTATTCTAAACCCTATCACATCTTGCAGATACTTCCAACAGCTTCTAACTGGTATCCCTGCCTCCACTCTTGCCCACCTGCCCTCAATCCCTTCTCTGAGCAGCACACATAATCATCCTAAACCTAAGTCATGATCTGGATGGTGATTACATGGTTGTGTGCGTAGGTTAAAGCTGTATCCTTCTGAGTTGCTAATTTTGCCATAGGTAAATTATACCTCAGTTAAAACAGAGACTTGAGAGACATAACAACAAAACTAAAGCAAATTATGGTAGTTGAATGTGAAAACCTTTTGTTGACTTCCATTATAAATAGAAAAAAATCCAAACCCCTTAACATGGCCTCATTTGACATCCCACCATGTTCGCCCTCTTTCAGCCCTATAGCCATAGTGGCTGCTCTTAAGCATAACAAGTCCATTCTATGCTCAGGACCTTTGCACTTGGTTTCTTCTGTTGGGCACTTCCTTCTCCCAGATTTCTGCATAGCTGACAAAGACCTCAAGGTCTTTGCTAAAATTTCTCCTTCTTAGGAAGGCCTTCCTTGACCACCCTAGCTTCAGTGGTTTCCACGACTCCAAGTCACTCTCTATTACCCTATTTTTTGAAGACTTTATCACTATATGGAGTTATCTTCTGTATGTCTTATATGTGTGTGTTTGTGTATCTATTCATCCATCCATCCATCCACCTAGCCATCTATCCATTATTTATCATCTGTCCGTCTGTCTCTATCTATCTATCTATCATCTCTCTCAGCTAGATTGTAAATTTTGAGGGCAGATTCTTTGTTCCCAGGGTCTACTTACATAACAGACACTCAATAAATATTTGTCGACTGACTGACTGTTGCATAGACACCTCACAGCAATGCTCCAGTCCCTCTTGTATCCTTCCTGCTGGGTGGGACTCTGACTTACCTTAAACCTAACAAAAAACCCAAACCTGTTGCTGTCAAGTTGGTTCCGACTCATAGTGACCCTATAGGACAGAGCAGAACTGCCCCATAGAGCTGCCCCATAGGGTTTCCAAGGAGTGGCTGGTGGATTTGAACTGATGACCTTTTGGTTAGCAGCCAAGCTCTTAACCACTGGACTACCAGGGCTCCATACCTTGAAGTTAGAGGGCCCTTTTTGCTGTGATATGTGGGCTCTATGAAATGCACAGCTGAATGGCAGAGTCACCACTCATCCTGCCCCACAGCCAGGGGAACCAGGGAGGCCAGCTTAGTGAGGCTGTGCACCAAGACTCCTGAGATTTCCATCTCTTCAAGCCATGACCCACAGTTTCCACTCAGGACCTCCCATGGGAAAAGAGAAAAGCCAGGGGCGGGTCTAATCTGCAGCTGTTTTTTCGAATCCTCATTTCCACTTTAGTGGGTTACCTGGGTCTAAAATACTAAGGAAGGAATGCCTTAAGAAGCCAGAGCTGAGATTTAGAAGGCTGAGCAAGACACCTGGAACTACTTGCCAGCCTTCCTCATTCTTTGTGGCATCTCCTCCCTAAACCCTAGCCCAGGATTTCTTAAACTGGAGCAAGCATCAGAATCCCGAGGGCTGGTGAAAACACAGATTCCTGGGCCCCACCCCCAGAGCTTCTGCTTCAGCAGGTCTGAAACGGGGCCCCAGAATGTACATTTCTAACAAGGTCCCAGGTGATGCGGATGAGCACACTTGGAGAAACCACTCTTCTAACCATCAGGAACTCTGGCAGCTGGTGGTGTCCAATGACTTGTCACTCCCTGGCTACGTCTTCTCCAGGGAAAATCTGCACGTGGGGATGGGGGGAGGGGAGGGCAATGCCTTAGAGGCTTTGCAGCCTTTTGCCTAATATGGCGCACTTTCCTAAGATTGTCAAAAGCAGCATAATGAATGACGGGGGTTTGTAGTATAATTTTTTAAACAGTGAAAATATTTTTGTGAAACTGTAACATCAAAAAAAAAAAAGGCATAAAAGCAGAATGGCTGTGGAGCAAAGCAGGCGTGAAGGGTGAAGAGCCTCCACCCTCTGCCACCCGCACTTCTAGAGTCAGTTCTTAGGTACCTCCCTTAGAATCCAGGGACTATGAGGAGCGTCTGGATTTGGAAACCATTAACAGTTGGCTTCCAGTTAATTCTGAGTCATGGCGGCCCCATGTGTGTCAGAGTAGAACTGTGCTCCACAGGGTTTTTAATGCTGATTTTTTGGAAGTAGATTGACAAGGCTTTCTTCCCAGGTACCTCTTGGTGGACTCCAATCTTCTGGTGAGCTGAGTATGTTAACCATTTGCACCACCCAGGGACTCCCCTTGGGGAGTGGAAAAAGCGGTGAGTGTTGAGATGTATCAGTCAGGTTTAGACCTAGCTCTCCTCCTTTCTAGCTGTGGGATACAGGACAATGGTTTAATCCCTCTGAGTCTTAGTTCCCATGCCTATAAAATGGGGATGTAATGAAGCTGTGCCATTTACCTCACAGAGTTGTGGGAAGGAGGATCAAAATGAGATAATGTCTCCCAGCGTATGTTGTAAACAGTGACATGCTATTAAGGGATTACCATTGCTTGTTTTGGTGACTACCTGCTGAAGTATGTGGTGCTGGGAATGGGCTGGCGGCATGTGAAACCACAAAGCCTGCCTTGTATATCCTAAGAAGACACGGAAGCTTACAGACTTTTCCATGTTTCCCGGATCTTGCATCTGAGATCTTGGGGGCCTGCTTGTTGTCTGTGAGGAGTCACAAATGCTTGGGGACTTGTGGGCAGCTCACTCCCTTGGATAGTCCAGCATTTCATTAACGAGTTCAGAGGAAGAGGCACAGGGTGTGATGGTCTACCCCATCACAGAGGCAAAAGTCAGACACTAAGGTGCCTCCCTCCTCACAACTTCCCCAGAAGTAAGGACTCTTGGGTTCACCCCTTCCTGATCCCAGCCTCCAATGCACTGCTCTCTTGGCTATTATATGCCGCCTCACAAGAAATGAATATCCAGGCCTGGGGCTCCTGGCAGCCTGCCTGTCTGGCAAGCTCCATCAGAACAGTCCGTGGAGTACAGACTGCTCCCTGTATTCTTCCAGTCTAGTCCCTGGAGACATTCCAGTCTCCCTGCTTAAGTCTCTCCCTTTTCTGCTTATCTTGGGGAAGGAATATGCATCTGGGCGTTAAGTCACAGGAGAGCAAGAGCTGGCGTGTTACCACACAGAGCCTCTCACAGCACCAGGCCTCTGTTCTCAGCTACACAAAGACCAAAGCAGATTTATCACTGTTTTTCAGTTTACAAATGGGAAATCCATTTTTATGGCCAAGAAATAGAAGGCACTATGGATGAAAAGACCTAAGTTTAGAATAGTTGGAGCAAGGCAAGGCATTCATTTTTTTTTTTTTTTAAGTCTAGACCCTTATAAAATGGGACAAGTATATCTGCCTCCTAAGCTCTCAGGATGGTGGGATGTTAATTAGAATTTAAATATCCTCAAGGCAGTTTAAAAATCTAAGAGAAGGGCACTAAATATAGGTAAGAGATTTTTTATGATTCCATCTCAACTATGTCTAACAGATACTGCAAAGTCCTGGATGCTGCAAATGGTTTGCTCTTGACTACTAACCTAAAGGTTGGCTGTTTGAATCTACCCAGAGGTACCACAGAAGAAAGGTCTGGCAATCTGCTTCCATAAAGAGCTGAGAAAACCTTATGGAGAGGTTCTACTCTGTAACACTGGGGTCACCATGAGTTGGAATTGACTCACCTGCCATGGGTAATAGATATGCATCTTTTTCTCTGCAGGGGAACATTCCTGAGCAGAAACCCAAGAAGATAAGGGCCTCTTTACCTGTCTCAGTTATGAAGGTGATGGTGAGTTTGTGGATTGGTAGGAAATCTTTTTTTCTACGGACCCCATACAGCAACTAGGACTGTTCCGGAGCCCTTGAAGAAGCAGTGGACTTGACAGGGAGCAATTTTTCTAGAAAAGGACCTCTCCCACTGACTGCAGTTCTTGGGAAAATGCACAGGAATCATCAGTACCACACAAGCCTGCCTTCCCAAATGGCTTTTCTCTTTTGGAGTAGTAGTTTGTGGAGAGCTCTGAGCAGGGCTGCAGAGCCCTCTTGTGGATTCTCTTGATCACATTCATTTTCTTTTTTTTCCAGTTGTTGAGTCAACTCGGATTCATGGTGACCCCATGTGTGTCAGAGTAGAACTGTGCTCCATAGGGTTTTCAATGGGTCTTCTAATTTTTCAGAAATAGACCACCAGGCTTTTCTTCTGAGGCGCCTTTGGGCAGTGGCATCGCTAGGAGGGTGTGGGGGGTGTGGACCACACCAGGTGACACAGTCAGATGGGGTGACACCAAAATGACTGTCTATAACATTTTTGTGCAGTGTTTCAGCAGAAATTTATTATTTTTAATAAAAATATCCCTGTCGTTATAACAACAAAAACATTTTTCATAAGCCCAGCTTACGTGTATCAATATACCTAAAAGGCTAAAACTCTATGCTAATTTACTTTTTGAACCTTCTCATGAGCTCTGGTCAGAGCTGTCATTATTACCCAATTAGAATAATCCTGAACCATGGGGTTTCATTTGCATGCACTGCAAACATGCACTGTTGTTTACATTGCTGCCGGTGTTTTTATAGTCGCTGATTTTGTCAAATTTTCTGATGTTTTAGCTACCATATTGTGGTCATTAGCATGGAGGGGGTGACACCATGAGTCACTGCACTGGGTGACACCAACCTAGAGATGCCACTGCCTCTGGGTAGACTTGAACCTCCAACTTTAAGTTAACGGCCAAGCATGTTCCCCTTTTACACCACTCAAGGACTCCTGTAGTTCCTCTAGAGCTGCTGAAATTCATTTGGAAACCCACAGGTATTAGTGGAAGGAGCCCGAAGAGACCCATAGCAGGGAGTTGAAATGGGAGTTAATAGTGGAAAACTTGTAAAAGTCATGTTTATAGGGACAAGGAAAGAGGGGTGTAAAGAGCCTCAGAGATACTGCTGGAGCTCAAACAGGACGTCAGCTGAAGTGTTTCTTGGTGCAACAGAATGATGTTAGTAGAACAGAGACTAAATCCTAAGTACTTATGGAATGACGACCTTATAAACATCATACTGTGCAGCTTTCCCAGGTTTGTCAAAGAAGGAAAGAAGTAGCTAATGAAGTCAAATCCATTATTTCTGTGGCAGCATGAGAGAAAATAGTTTCTGGCTTAATTTGGATCCTGAGTGTTCCCCTTTCCCCTCCACCCACAAGTGTAACTAGAGAGGAATGGAGTTTTTAATTCTCATGCAGATTTATGGATTCCATGGAGGTTGAAAATTATCTAACCAAACTATCATCTTGAGATGATCTTTGAACCTTGAGCCTTGAGAAAACTGGTTTCCTAAAAGTCACCTTTAAGCCCAACAGTAGTCTAGCTTAATTTGTAAAGAATGTTTGCCTTGGGCATTATGTTCTTTCAGAGAATTATCTATGTGCAGTTTTGACAACAGAAACTCCAAAGGTCAGACTAGAAGCTCTGTCTTAGGGTCAATCAGTAATTGTTTTAATTGTTCTTCAAGAACAACGCGATATGGAATCAGGCATGGCCTCAAATTGTTTTATAAGTTCTATTCCCTGTTTCTATAGCAATGTTTAATTACTAGTGATAAGATGGAATATAAAAATCTGTGAAAGATCTTTCTACTTTGGAACATTTTTGACTCTGTAGTTGGAAATTTTACCCCGATTTGCAAATCATACATTAAATAAACTTCAGTTGATTTCTGTTATGATTATAGCCACTTTTTTTCTGCAATGTCCTCTTTTTTGAAAGCAGTTACCTCTCTCATCTTCTCTATTCCCAAGGTGAAAATATAGGAAATGACAATCCATTCCTGCGTAGAAGGCCAGCGTTCCATCTTCACTAACACGATATAGTTGAAGAGCATCAGGTATCCGATGTATGCCAGCTGAAAGGAAACACAGTACAGAGCTCTGGCTGGTCTGGCTTAGGAGCCCTGCCCTTGCACAAGGCCACCACACAGCAGGATAAAACAACGTCAGCAAGCAGGACATGGAATTCATGATAAAATGCATTTGAAAACTCTAAACTATGAAAAGAATAAACATAGACTGTAATCTTTGAACTAATGTAATATGCAATCTTTCTGACCCTTACGTGGGTCTCTGCTGGCCTGGCACTTTGCTTGTACCTGTGTTACAGGGTACATCACTTTGTTTTGCATTTACCCCATATTTTGTGTCTTCCCCCCTAGAAAGTACATGAGGGCACTCTCAAACTCTTTGCTTTTACATTTACAGTTATACTCTTTGACAGGCCTCTTCTGTCAGGGGCTGCTTTTGCCCATGCGTGGGCAATTCCAGTTCTTGAACTAGGGCAGCACAGTAGATGTTTGCCTAATGAGTGCCGGGCAGATTGAATGTCCATGAGAGGGAAAGGAAGACACATGCTAGACCTGTAAATTGGTCAAAACAACATAGAAATAGTCTAGACATTATTTTGAAGCCCAGCTTTCTCGGCCGAGTTGATGTCTTCTGTTTTCTCCTACCTTAACAGGTTTGGCACGTCAGTGCCCTAGGAAAGTTTTACCTATTTTCCATTGCACCAGCCTTCCTGCCCTATCCAAGCTGGAACAGTCCCTTCTGGTTTCTGCTTCTTTGAAACAAAACAAGAGAAGACAAAGCAGTTTATAAAAAGGAATGGGTATGTGTGGCTTATTTTGGATTAGATTCTAGCACCATGAGGTTAAACCTTAATGTGACCAGCTAAATTGCTGGATGTCCCAGAAAAAAGTCCTCAGGGTTCAGGTTCGGTGAAAGTCACTGAAGGATTCAGTTGAATCTAGAGGAGTGGAGTGTAGGAAGACTAGTGAGATTTTTACATAAGGGGCTAAGGAACCTCCCAGAAAAACCCACCCTAAGGGAAATGGCATATAAGCTAAACCTTCTCTATGCAAGACCGCAAGTTGAGTAAGGCACTGCTTCTGGCCTTAGGAGCCTCAGGGACAGTGAATAGGAAGTTAAGAGTGAGTTTATTCAAATCTTCTATACTTTTTGGAACCAGCATTGCAAGGGATAGGACAGGTTGTGGGTAGAAGATTGAGACCTTGAGAGTTCTGGAGACACAGTGTGACTTTGGAGCTTAGAAAATGGGGAAGTTTTAGCCTGGATGGGAGATACTTAAGGGTAGCTGGTGGCCCTGTGAGACTAGAGAAATGTAGCTTTCTCTACTAACCACATTTTCCCTCCCTCCCTCTCTTATTTTCTTGTAAGTGGATTCTTAATATGAGTTAAAGGTATTTTCTATGACTTGGACACATTTGCAGATACCACCGTGGGGCATATAACTTCCTCATCTATTAAACGTTGAAAACGAATTAAATGATCTATTTAATATGAAAATATGTTACATAAGAAATGCCACACATACACATATGCTGTAAGTTTTAACAAGCTGTGTGTCGAATGTCAAAGTTTTGAACAGAAATATAACATTATGTTTCTTATTTAAGTCAGTGGGAGTTCTATAGGAATTGGGATTCCAGTTGCTTGTATTTTCTTTCTTGTGGCACTCAATAGACCGTGAAAAGGACACTTGTTTACACTTGTGTTGGTATGAGAACTGAAACAAGAAGGCAGAGCGTCACCTTGTTTGACCTCAGCTGGGAACACATGAAAAGGGTGACTCAGATATTCCCCCCAATCATTGCAAGTCTGCAAATGACCGCAAAAGCATGCAAGTATTGATTTTGGGGTTACAAATAAATTTTAGCAAGTAGGAAGATTTGCAAATATGGAATATGCAAATAATGAGCATGGACTATACTCTTATTATCCCCATCTTAGAGATAAGTAAACTGGGGGACAAAGTGGTTAAGTAACTTGCTTGAGGCCACACAAAAATAAGAGGCATCTGACTCCAAAGTCCATGCTTTTAACCACTAAGTTGTTTTCTGCATGGTAAAAATCATCTGTGTCTGTATAAAATAAACAAATAGAAATAATTTTGCATGTTCTATTTTTGGAGAGGATAATTTTTTCTTTCTTTTTTCTTTAACATTACCGGTTGCTGTTGAGTCGATTACAACTCATAGTGACCCTATAGGACAGTGCAGAACTGCCCCACAGGGTTTCTAAGGAGTGGCTGGTGAATTCGAACTACTGACCTTTTGGTTAACAGCCGAGCTCTTAACCACTGTACCACCAGGGATCCTTTTTTTTATTTTTTTGACATTATGCTTTAATAAATTTGAAGTTTTATTTCACTAAAAAAAAAAAAAATCTAATATTTATATTTTTTATAATATTCTATCCTCTTTTAAGACCATACTTTAATGCAGTGGTTTTCAACTACAGGTAATTTTACCCCACAGGAGACGTTTGGCAATATCTGGAGACAGGTTTGGTTGTCATATCTGTGGGGTGGGGAGTGCTACCGGCATCTAGTGGTAGAATCCGGGGATACTGTTCAACACCCTATAATGCACAGGACAGCCCCCTACAACAAAGAATTATTCTGCTCAAAATATCAACAGTATTGAGGTTGAGAAACCTGCTTTAACCCAGTGTCAAGTGTTAGCACCCAGGACCACACAAAAAGTACCTCATCTGGTCATTTGAGTCATCCTGGCCTTGGACTCAGATTATCCTGTTGCTGACTCAAGTAACTGCTGTATCACTGGTTGTAAAAATGGCTAAAAATACAGACTCACTATCCTTCATCTAGCACAGTTCCACTGTGGCTGGAGAGAATCAGGGGTGACCTGGGTCAAAGCTCACTCCAAACTTAAAATGTCATTGAAAACGAGAAATGGACAATCAACAGCTGAGCCATTTCTACCCCAGCAGGAGGCAATCCACTGTTTTGTAGGCAGAAGATGTTTGTGGGGTTCACACACTGAACAATATTTTGCGTGGTTATAGGTTGCTTTGAGTAGTTTCTGCTGCTTTGGTTTGCATGTTGTTTAATTGTGACAGAGCAAGACAGTTGTTTGATGACATTATCAAATTGGTGGTAGTTGTTGTTGTTGTTAGTTACTGTCAAGTCGATTCCAACTCATGGGGACCCCATGTGTGCAGAATAGAACTGCTCCATAGGGTTTTCAAGGCCGTAACTTTTTGGAAGCAGATCACTAGGCCTGTCTTCCGAGGCGCCTCCGGGTGAGTTCAAATCACCAACCTTTCAACTAGTAGTTGAGTGCTTAACCATTTGTGCCACCCAGATTGGGAGTAGTTACGCACATATGCTATCCATCTCTAGTGGTATTGCCTCTAACACTCTCCTCAACCCTTGCCCACCAAATGTCACTCCAAGCCCCGGATGGGCATCTAAAATGGGCACCTCTGATCTAGTGCTCATCCATCTAGAACATGGAAGTGCTTTGTGAAAGGACGTCTATTTTCCTGCTAGTCTAGACTCACCTCTATTTCTCATCTCACCTCTATTTCTGTTAGTTTTCTTTTTTACCATTTCCTTTATTTTCTGAGGAGAAGAAACGTAGCCTATGGAAGCTGTTTGCCAAACTCCACAAATCTTGCAAAGCTATTGAAAAAGCAAGGTCATGGATCTTTCTTTCTACGTGAGTGGTGCTTATATTATGACTCACAGAGAAAACCACCCAGGTGTATATGAAATGGACATTGGCTCCATGTGGCTATCCATAAGAAAGAAGAAAGGGAAAAGTGCTTACTGTGTAGAACCAGAACTTCACGATGGGTGCATTGTAGAATTCATAGATTTTTCTGCCCAGGGGGATTAACCGGTGCTTGCTCTGAACTTCCTCTTCATCCTTCTTCCTTGAGGACTCCCCATTGTTGCGTCCCAACATTGCCTACAGTGGAATAAAATGGATACCATCATGGCAGGGCTTTGGAGAACAGTAGTTCGATGAGCCCATTTTATAGATGAGGAGAAGATGCTCATAGGACCGAAAAGATTTGCCCAAGGCCCATCAGAGTGCCTTCCTTAAGTGAGCATTTGCATTATACATATGATCTGTAGGTGCCCTTTTCCTGGGACAGTAGGTCTTGGGGGTATTTTTTAAACACTCTCTTATCTTCCACTCCAGGAGCTCTGGAAGATGATAGAAGATATCCAGAGTTCATAGAGGGAGACAGCATGGAGCCTGTGAAGCTGATGCTTTAGGAATCTATTTTTCCTCCCCATTCCTCCCCCCTCCCCCATATATTTAGTGAGATAGGCAGATTTGTGTTCAAATTCGGGCACCACCTCGTGCTAATGACTCTCAATTCAAAGGTAAATTTCACCAGTGGTACCTAACTTATCCAAAGGTTATGAGTATTCAAAAGAAGTTGAGTTATCTGAAATGCCTTGACCTTAGTACCGATCTCACGGACATCTCGCCAACCTTTAGGCATATGCCCTAGTTCTCTGATTTCAAACCTCCTAAAACCTGAATTATTGCTCGCATTAGTTTCATGATCACTCCTGGATATACTGTCTTCCTCTGCATGGGAGAGTCAACCAGGTGAAACTAGGCAGAGGATTCCAACCACAACTGACCTGGGGAGGCCCTCGTCTCTAAGCTAATGGAGATTTCCTTTAAGAATGGAACCATTTCCTTCTCATTCATGACAGCAGCGGTAGCAACAACAACAGTAATGATTTAATATAACAAAAAAGGCAGAACTGGAAAAAAGGCAGACACCTACCAATCTGGGGAGCAAGCGACAGGATGCCCTAAAGATGGTGGAAGAAGGGTGAAGAGTTCCAGTCTTTATATCACTCAGACGGAGAACTGAGTCCTAACTTGGACACATAGAATCTGTGGGGCTTTGGGCAAGTTTCTTAATCTTTCTGAGACTTAGTTTCTTTAACTGTAAAATGGAGATAATACTAGCACCTGCTTTATAGGTTGGTATATAAATCAATAAGCATCTGGCACTTAGCACAAGTTACCAGTTGCTGTCAAGTTGATTCCAAGTAAAGGCGACCCCATGTGTGTCAGAGTAAAACTGTGCTCCGTGGAGGTTTTCAGTGATTGATTTTCAGATGTAAATTGCCACGCCTTTTTTCCAAGGTGCCTCTGGGTAGACTTGAACCTCCAACCTTTTGGTTAGCTGCCGAGTATGTTAATCATTTGCACCACCCAGGGACTCTGGCACTTGATAAATGCGCAGTAAATATTAGCTAGTCTTCAAAGTGAACTTGGACTTTCTTAGCTACTCTTAGCTGAAATGATCTAGTTGGGTTTTCTTACCAGAAAAAAACAAAAAAAGTGCATTATTAGGAGTCTATACCAGCATAGGAGCCCTAGTGGCACAGTGGTTAAGAGATTAACTGCCAACCAAAAGGTCGTCAGTTCAAATCCACCAGTTACTCCTTGGAAACCCTATTGGGCAGTTCTGCTCTGTTCTGTAGGGTCGCACTGGGTTAGAATCAACTCAATGGCAGTGGGTTTTTGTTTTGGTATAACAGCATAATTCCTTGGCTTTAATTCTTCAATACTATTATAAAACAAGGTTAGTTCTACAAATGGCTGGAAAATGAGATTTTACTAAATGTGAAAGTAGGATAAGGCCTTACCACTGCTCAGAGACTGACAGGAATCTGGGACAAAAAAAATCATTGACAGCATGAGTTCAGAGTTGAGAGATCTAATTGTAGAAGTAATTTGTCTTGAAGTTGAGAATAGAGACAACTACCAGATTATTCTAATTTCAAACAACCGTTATCTAAAATATCCAAATATTAGTATATTAGTTTCAACTACTTGAATCGTTGCCTCAAATATTCAGTTGGCTCAAATATATAACAATCACAAATGATTTACTTGTAACCAGT
The DNA here is from genome assembly GCA_030035585.1 of Dugong dugon. Lineage (NCBI taxonomy): Eukaryota > Metazoa > Chordata > Mammalia > Sirenia > Dugongidae > Dugong > Dugong dugon. The sequence continues at coordinate 79,563,024 of CM057471.1, forward strand.
AGAATTTCTGGAGAAGGTAACTTCCATTTCCCTTATGAACCTCTGGCTAGAAAAGTACCTTGAGTTAATGAATAGGTAAGATTCCACACTAAGGCTTATCTATGCATTTATTTTGATCAGTGAGCTGAATCAATCTTCATGATGGATATAACAATCCAGTCAGCAATAGAGTTCTATAAATATTGATCATTGACTTCAAGAAACTCTGAGATTACATGATAATTGTCCTTCTATAACTTATATAACATAATCATCCTGCTTCTGGTCGGCTTACTTATATGCTTAATAAAACGATGCCATTTGGGGCCACAGTGAAATGGGAGTAAAGGCACCTTAAAGGGTTGTAGATATCTTCGTGAGGGGTATTTTGGGGTAACCTCTGTGGACAGTAGCTTTCCCAACAAAACTACAATAATGCCCTGGGTCTGTGGACATGTTGGAACTTTCTTAAGAAAATGCAAGACGGAGACACTTACCTGGCACTGTAGGCAAAACAGAACCAAAACCCAAACCAAAACAACTTGTTTTGCTTTTATCCAGGTACATGCCAAAGTGAATGCATTTGGAAAAGTCTTGCCTTTTGTGGGTATAAGTAAAGCATTTTAGACATTTCAGTAATTCCGGCCTAAGCAGCCTAACTTACTGATTTTGTTAATTTCTTTTTCCTGCAGTCAGACATTTCCTTTGACATTCCTTACAGCAGACTTTCACAAGGTCAACTATAGACAAAAGTCACAGTATGGATTTGAGGATCTTTGCTGGTTGGACCCATACGTCAAGGCTGGGAAAGATCCTTTCAAGTGACCTAAGCTACTAAGAAGGAGCCCTGGTGGAGCAGTGGTTAAGCACTTGCCTGCTAACTGAAAGGCCATTGGCTCGAATCCCCCAGGTGTTCTGTAGGAGTATGATGTGACAGTCTGCTTCCGTAAAGATCACAGCCTTGGAAACCTATGGGGCAGTTCTACTCTGTCCTATAGGGTTGCTATGAGTCAGAATGGACTGGATGGCAATGGGTTTAAGCTACTAACGACTCACTAGGTCACAAACTATGAATGATTAATCAGAAGAATGTCCTGCCGTATATGCCCTGCTCTACTAGGGGCTCGGATTGTAGCTGCAAAGCTATCTTTAGAAAGGGCCTACTGGAATGCAGTGTTGTTTATCTGGAGGAAAAACAGTTGACAGGGTGGTCCCACTAGGATAATAATGTAAAGGCCTTTTGTCACCTGAGCAAAAACAATTTTTGTTTTCTCTCCTTATAGCTTCTTCTGGGTCATTACAGCAACAATCATTGGTGAGGGTTGTGCAGGAGGGCGGGAATGTCAGCAAGTCCTTATGAAGTTGTGGCTTGGTCTCCAAAGCTATGAAGACTTGCTTGTGCCTTTAATAGCTATGTGGTATTTTTAGCCTTTGGAAACAATCCAGTGGCAGTCATGCGGCTCGGGTAGGGGGTTGCAGGAAGCTGTCCTGTGCCCAGCTGCCCCATTTCCCCTGCACAACAAAGCATCCATGCTCTATAATTACACCAGGAAAAAGCTAATAAAAGCTTTCCATACAAACCTCAAAATTCAATTAGTCCTGCATTTGTGAGTCCTGACCCTGAAGACAGAAGATAATGCCTTTCTTAGCTTCTGATCAGCAGAACAGGTCCAGCTGGGAGAAGCCGGCTGCTCCCAGATCATGAGCTCCTTTCCCTTCTCCATGTGTGCGAAGTCTGCCACGTTACCTAGTTTATGAAGCGCTGCCATTTGGAAAACGTGAAGCCCTGGTGGCGTAGTGGTTAAGAGATATGGCTGCTAAGCAAAAGGTCAGCAGTTTGAATACACCAGCTGCTCCTTGGAAACCCTGTGAGGCAGTTTTACTCTGTCCTATAGGGTCACTATAAGTCGGAATCAACTCCACGGCAATGGGTTTGTAGGGTGCTTTTGAATGTCATTGGTTTTCCTGCACCACTAACTCTAGCTGAAGAATTTCACATAGAATTGAACTCTATAAAGTCATGTTCTTTTTGCACAGAGAGGAAACTTTTATAATACCCTGGTCTCAATACTTAAATGAAAGCACCTAGTAATGCTTTAAACCCAGTAGAAGGCTGGGGAATAGCCAGCTGACCTCGAGAGGTATGAGATGTTTAAGTCAAATGAATGGGACAAGTGGATTAGGGGATTCCCCCCAGGGAGAATAACTGCTTTGTGTTTCCTTACTGTCAGTTCCATGTCTTCTTCGTCTTTTTCCTTTGTAGGCTTCTCTGGTTCTTCTGGTTCCTTCTCTTGGAGATGGATTTCCTGGGCCTGAGACATATAGGGCATGTCGTCTTTGTTCTTGAACTCCAAGCTGAGAATTGAAGGAGGAAGTAGAATTCCCAGAATTACCTAAAGTAATAATAATGATAATAATAATCATCACATTTAAAGGATTAAGATTAGTGTGGTTGCTTAGAATCAGAGGGCCTGGGGCAAGGGGTGTGTGTGTGTGTGTGTGTGTGTGTGTGTGTGTGTGTGTGTGTGTATACATGCATGCAAACACAGACCTGTGCTGTGTGTGGCCCTGTGTGGGGAGCTGGACCCTTGAATAACGAAACACATTGATGCAGAGAGTCACTTCTGCCCACCTGGGAGAGGCTGTGCACAGTAGTTCAGTCTGCATTTTGGAGAAGCCAAGAATTTTGCCCAAATGCATTTTACCCAGTTAACACCCACGTTTCAAGGGGGAGGGGACTGAGGAAAAAGAGAGGCCAGGCACTTTTACCCAAGGTGAAAGTGGGGAAGAATTCAGCTTCGCATTTAACTACTAGAGAGCACTTGACTTTGGCTGTGAAATCAGTTCACACATATGTCCACCGGCATTAATTTGCTAACGGATCAAGTGGGGCTGATTATATGTCACCTAGTTATTGCCATAAAAAATGTTGCCCTAAGTTGACCTTGAGAAAGCGCATGTAGGAAAGCATGTTATTCATTTTAGAGCATGTCCCTGGCGTGTGCTACTACACAACAGCAACACACACACGCACACACATACACACACTCTGTATTCACTATGAGTACCTCCCCCTGTCCCCCAGCCCTCCACAAATGCCCCAGGAGGGGCCAGCGCTGTATTTCTCTCGTGTACAAACAACGTGCTTAAATCTCTGTGAGATGGTGCTAAATCCCTAGGCCCCACTCAAGGGAGGGCAATCTCATTCTTCCTTTGCCACCAAGAGTCAGTCAGGATGATACTCCTGTAATGAGGCAGGGACAGCCCGTGCTCAAATGCTTACGGACACTCGAGAGCAGCTAAGGGAAAAGGGTGACCATGAATGCCGGGTGCCTGGCAGGCCTGGGAAGGCTCGGGTGGCAGGCTGGCAGCCATCAGGGAACATGACACCCTGTCCTCATTGCTGAGGGCCAGGCTTGGCTCCCTGTCTGAGGCAGGACTTGTAGTCACCAGCAGTGTGGCTACAGAATGCTGGTGACGCACCTCATGGAAACTTCTGTAGCTCTGGGCCAAGGCAGGGTACTTAATTAGGGGGAGGGCCAGGCAGCGGGGGAGGGGCACTGATTCAATCAGGGTGGCCTCAGGGCCTTGCTCCTGTCTGGTGACCCCTCTGCTTTGGGCTGACCTCAGAGTTGCCCAGATCAAGTAGTTCTAAGCAAATGTGAGTCCAGCTTTAGTTGTAACAAGAGTCCCTGGTTGGTACAAATGGTTACTGCACTTGGCTGCTAATAGAAAGGTTGGAAGGTCAATTCTACCCAGAGGCACCTCGGTCCAAAGGCCTGGGGAGGGGAGGATTATCCAATAGGCAAGGTAAGCATGGTGCTTACCTTGCTTACCAGATCATCTGTAGTAAACAATTACACTTTTTTTTTTACCACGTCAAAGATTCTAAGTATGGCTGGCATCTGTCTCTCTCCCGACCCTATAGTACCTTCCTGCAGAATTAAAGCCTCTTTCCAAATTTATAATCCCTGAAAGGATGGATTACCCAGTCAGTAAGGTACTGTGAAATTGTTCACTACAGATTAGTAAGTAAGCACAAGTAAGCCCATGCCTACCTTGCTTATTGGATAATCTGCCCCTGGGCCTGGGGATCTACTTCTGAAAAATCAGCCATTGAAAACCCTATGGAGCACAGTTCTACTCTACACACATGGGGTCACCATGAGTCAGGGTCAACTGGTTTTTAAGTTGTAACAGCCACAAACTCTAAACAGATAACAGCATTTTAAAATGTCCTTTTAATCTTCCCCCACCCAATTTTTTCTGTCTTTACTTCTTTTGGTTTAATTTTTTATTTGGAAAACACTGGGAAAAGAAAATAAAAAAATCAGAAGCTACACATCCTACTTCTTTTAAAAACAGTAAAGTCCCTTACATTGTTTATTCAATCCCAGAGGTAACCACTGCAATTTACTGTGCATCCTTCCTGCTTTTTTTTAAACTACTTTATGCAGACATAACCATACACATACACATTTTTTTAAAACAAAAATGGACTCAGGCTATGCATACTGGTCTTTGCCTTGTTTTGCTTCACTTAAGAATAGGTCATGATTATCTAGCAGTGTCGTTATATATAAATCTACCTCATTTTTTATTTCAGTTTAAAAGATTTTTCAAACGCAGCTGATAGAATTCAATGTCTCTTTATGGAAAGACACAAAGGAGGGCCAGTGGGTTCAGGCTCCGTCAGCAGAAAGTTTGCCCAGGTACGTGGCTCCCTGTGTAACATGGCTTGTGCCAGCAGCAAATGGTACCTCCGATGGCACCTGTGTGTTCTATCACCTTTGGATCTGCTGAAAAATATTAATGTCCATACCGTGGAATGTTGTTGTTGTTGTTGTTAGGTGCCATTGAGTTGGTTCTGACTTATAGCAACCCCATGCACAACAGAACAAAACACTGCCCGGTCCTGCAACATCCTCACAATCACTGTTATGCTTGAGACCATTGTTGCAGCTGCTGTGTCAATCCATCTCATTGAGGGTCTTCCTCTTTTTTGCTGACCTTCTACTTTAACAAGCATGATGTCCTTCTCCAGGGAATGGTCCCTCCTGCTAACATGTCCAAAGTATCTGAGACAAAGTCTCGCCATCCTCACTTCTGTGGAACATTCTGGCTGTACTTCTTCCAAGACAGATTTGTTTGTTCTTCTGGTAGTCCACGATATAGTCAATATTCTTTGCCAACACCATAGTTCAAAGGCATCAATTCTTCTTTGTTCTTCCTTATTCACTGTCCAGCTTTTGCATGCGCCTGAGGCAATTGAAAACACCATGGCTTGGGTCAGGTGCATCTTAGTCCTCCAAGTGACATCTTTGCTTTTTAACACTTTAAAGACGTCTTTTGCAACAGATTTGCCCAATGCAATATGTCATTTTGATTTCTTGACTGCTGCTTCCATGGGCGTTGATTGTGGATTCAAGTAAAATGAAATCCTTGACAACTTCACTATTTTCTCCATTTATCATAATGTTGCTTATTGGTCCAGTTGTGAGGATTTCTGTTTTCTTTATGTTGAGGTGTAATCCACACTGAAGGCTGTAGTCTCTGATCTTCATTAGTAAGTGCTTTAAGTCCTCTTCACTTTCAGCAAGCAATGTCCATACCACAGAATATTATCCAGTGATAAAAATAAATGAGTTATTAAACTGCAGAAAGACATGGAGGAACGTTAAATGCGTATTGCTAAGTGAAAGCAATCAGCCTGAAAAACCTATGTTTTATATGATTCCAACTATAGGAGATTCTGGAAAAGGCAAAACTATACAGACAGTAAAAAGATCAGTGGGTGCCAAGGGCTCCGGGGAGGGAGGAGAGGAATGAATAGGTGGAGCACAGGATATTTTTAGGGCAGTGAAGCTATTCTGCATGATTCTGGAATGGTGGTCACGTGACGTCATGCATTTGTCAAAAGCTAGAAAGCTGCACAACACACAGTGTGAAACCTAAAATAAACTATGGACTTTAGTGAATAATGTATTAATATTAGCCTATCAACTGTAACAAATGTACCATAACAATGAAAATTGTTAATAATTGGAGAAATTGTCTGTACCTTTGGCTCAATTTTTCTGTAAACCTAAAACTGCTTGAAAAAAATAAAGTACTAAGAAGAAAAACTTAAGAAGAAACATTAATGTCTAGGCACCATCTCTGGAGGTGGACTTCATATGCTTGTTGGATTTCAGCAGGACTTGGGAAAGCCCTAGCCACTATATTAAAAAAATGCTAACACAGAAACTTCTGATGCATGGTTAGGGTCTAGAACCACCCTCCTGAGATTAGAGAGTGCCCGATCCCATTACAGATTCGGCTTGGAAAACTCCAAGCAACCCTCTGGCCCTCACAGCCGGTAGGGCCTTCTGGGCGCGCTGACCTTGAGGCCTGAGTTCTTGCGCATCCGGAGCCGGCCCATCCACATGTCGGTGAGCAACATCTGGCTGCACGTGTGCGCGATGAAGTCACGGTGCTTGGCAGCCACAGCGAGCTGCAGGCACGTGGCGTTGCTCCAGTTCTTCAGTTCATAGGTCAGCAGCTTCATGGCCAGCTGCTCGTCCTGCTTGTAGGACTGGTCCAGGAGCTCCACGGCCAGCTGGCCAAAGTCCCTGAAAGAGAGAACATGTGGCAGAGTCCTTCAGGCCTGCTTGGAGACTTAGACGACCCATAGGCCAAGCCATAAAAGGTGGTTGCTGAGTGGTGTGTGGTGTAGTGGTTCCTTATGGGGTATAGTCTGTTCATTCATTCGTTCATCCAGCTAACAGTTATTAAGCATCTAGTACGAACCAGTTCAAGGGACCTTGGTGATACAATGGTTAAGAGCTTGGCTGCTGACCAAAAGGTCGGTGATTTGAACCCACCAGCTGCTCTGCGGGAAAAATAACCCTGGTGATTCGCAACACATAGTAATAGCACGTACATCTTGGGGGTAGTTGAGAGGATGAAATGAGATCATATATGTATCTGTATGTACCTTCTTGTGTAACTTGTGCCCAGTATGCATTTATTCATGTCTACCCTCTGTGTGGAGTCGCTGGGTGGTGAAAACTGTCAAGTACTTGGCTACTAACTGTAACGTTGGCGGTTCAAACCCACCCAGAGGTGCCTTGGAAGAAAGGCCTTGAGATCTGATTCTGCAAGTTCTCAGCCAAGAAAACCCACACACGGGGTTGCCATGAGTCAGAATCGACTTGATGGCAACTGGAAACTGGAACCCTCTGTGTGTACTATTGGGGTAATACTGCCTCTCCTTAAAGCTTTGGGTAGCTCAGATCCTCCAGTATTTGGGGCCCATCTTTTCTCTTTCCCTGACCACCCATTCCATTTGCTGGAGTGGCCAACCTGGAGTTGTGGTTCAGCTCTTGGGAGATGTCGTCGACCATGTCATTCTCGGAGGCCTCATGAGCCATGGCTTTGCAGAGCTTACAGGCCACCAGAGCCTTGGCCATGGCCTCCTCACCGTGCTGCCAGAAGAACAAGGCCATCTTCTGCCGCTTCATCAGGACGGCCCACACCATCAGCTCGTGGAAGGGGAAAGGGAAGTGGTTGATCTCAGGGTCATCTAAATCAATGTCCACCTCTTCTTCACGCTTCTTGGTTGTCTTTCTTCCTCGCCTCAAGGGAACGTCGTCCTGTAATTTTAGGGACACAACATAGAGACTGAGTTAGAAACAAATCAGCTCAATTCAGCAAGCAGTTATCATACATCTACTACTGACCCAGCTTTGGGACAGATACAGAAATGAAGTAGGGCAGCTCCTATCCTCAAAGAACTCATGGGCACAGACATGCCTCACTTTAAAACAAGTTATAATAAATGCATAAGCACAGTCCTATGGGGACACGTCTCTGTTACACTTTAATTTTAAAAATTATTTCCCTATGGAAATAATGGTTGTTGTTCTCCACAGGTAGGGTTATTTGTACCTCAGATGGACAACTGTATCCTTTTCATTGAAAGGGCAAGGACATTCTATACTTGCATTTGCATATATGACAATAATCACATGAACAAAAGACAGGAAGCAGATAACCTATCTTGAATTTCTACATACCTATTAGAATGGATTTGTGAAGTACTTCGGTATTTGGATTTGTTGCTATTTGCAAACACCCATGAATAGAACACTTACTGGAATTTATACGCTTCCTTAATTTTCAAGTTAGTATTTCAAATAGGATCTATTTCCTGTTTGCAATGCTAACATAACCTCATGGTGGAATTTTCATAGCTATTGTGACCTGCCCCATTGGTACGTGGAAAAATTTTATTTCCTTATTTTAGAATCATGTATTAAGCCCTAACACTGAAATGAACTTAAATATGTTTTTTCAAATGTGTAATGAAGAGTATAAATAATTGGCACTAATAAATCGAGCAAACACTTACCTCCATTCCTAGCAGTTTTAAGGCTTTGGGCTGTTTAAGAAAAAAAAAAAAAAAGTCATGAACTTGGTTAGATCTTTTTCATAGAGGTAAGAAAAGAATCCTACTGCATCTTAAACAGGTAATACAAGGACTCTATTGTACCATATAGCATTTATTCATTTCACTAAATAAAACACCATAAAAGGAAATTACAGAAATTCTAAGAATTAGGGATTTGGTAATTTTGGTGAATCACAGAAAACTAGGAAGCTGTTGTCATTATGTTGTTATTAGTTGTCATCGAGTTGATTACAACTCATGGCGACCCCATGTGTTACAGAGTAAAACTGCTCCATAGCGTTTTTTTTGGGGGGGGGGCACCCTGGTTGCGCAGTGGTTAAAGCACTCAGCTTCCAACCAAAAGTTGGTGGCCACCAGCTGCTCTGCCGGAGAAAGACATGGTAGTCTGCTTCCGTAAAGCTTTACAACCTTGGAAACTCTATGGGACAGTTCTTCTCTGTCCTATAGGGTCACTATGAGTTGGAATGGATGTGACAGCAACGGGTTTGGTTTGGTTTTGGTGAAACTTAATGGAAGCAGATTGCCAGACCTTTCCTTCCATGGTAGTGCTGGGTGGGTTCGAACTGCCAACCTTTAGGTTAGTAGTCAAGTGCAAACTGTTTGTATCACCCAGGAACCTTCAGGAAACTGGAGAGGCATAATGAGATTTCCCAAGGGTAATGTTTGCAGGCTTATAACCTCTTTTGTGGACCAAGATTTCCTCCACCTTCTTATGACCATTCTTCTTAGTTGACAGCTCCATGACACCAATCACTTGGGAGAGCAATGAAATGTTCACTCAAACTATCAGATAGTTCTCAAACCTCCGAAGAACCTCCATTATCTGGAGACTTGCGATAATATTCAGAAATATCTAGATGGCCATCTCCCTATGCTGCTGCACAGGAGAGCAAGGGTGAGTGGGGCCAGAAGGGCATGTTCTGATGGTGGCAGAAGGTGCCTGATGGCCGTGTTGGGAATGTGCAAAATAGGCACCGAGGGAGAGGGTAATTCAGCAAACTACAGAACTTGATTTATATTTAGCAAGTGGGGATACAAAATTACATAGCAGGGCTAAAGAATACCAATTCTATATTTTTAACTGTTACAGAATGAGTTGGTGCCATCTTGAAAGTTATGTGAGTAAATAGTAAGGCCATAGAACCTCCAAACCAAAAACCAAACCCATTGCCGTTGAGTCGATTCCGACTCATAGCGACCCTATAGGACAGAGTAGAACTGCCCCATATGGCTTCCAAGGTGCACCTGGTGGATTCTAACTGCTGATCTTTTGGTTAGCAGCCACAGCTCTTAACCACTGCACCACTAGCGTTTTCAAAGAACCTCCAGTTCTTCCAAATTTCATTTTTCCATTCAAGTTTGAATAGCTTGAACCTAGCCTCTCTCCCTTTCTTTCTCTTTCAGCTTCTAAAATGACCAACAGTTTAAATTTTGTGTAATTTTTTCCCCTTATTTATAATTTTCGAAGTGCTCTGCTACTACCACAGAATACTTTTATAGTCAGGAGATAAGTTTTGTTAAAAATAAAAAACATACCCACTACCAGCGAGAGCAGCAGTTCTCAAAATATGGACCATGTGTGTACTGGAAAACCTTTCAGGGGTCCATGAAGTGAAAACTACTTTCATTAATCATACTAAGATGTTATTTGCTCTTTATACTACGTTACCATTTGCACCAGTGGTACAAAAGCAATGGTAAGTAAAACTGCTGGGTGTCTTGGAATAAATGAAGGCAGTGGTAGGAAATTCTACTGATAGTCATGAGATTCTTCACTGTTATGCATTTACATTACACACACACCAGGTTCACTTAAGAATGTCCTTGGTAAACCAAAACCAAGTCAAACCCATTGCCGTCGAGTCAATTCTGACTTATAGCGCCCCCATAGGACAGAGCAGAACTGCCCCATAGGGTTTTCAAGGAGTGTCTGGTGGATTCGAACTGCCGATCTTTCGGTTAGCAGCTGAACTCTTAACCACTATGCCACCAGGGTTACTGGGTCCTTGATAAGGCGTACAAATTATTCACTTCATTAAATCTTTACCTTTGACTACAGGTAGCCCTAGTGGCACAACGGTTAAGTGCTCAGCTGCTAACCGGAGGCTGCTGCATGGGAGAGAAGACCTGGTGTTCTATTCCCGTAAAGATTAAATCCCGTTGCTCTCAAGTCAGTTCCAACTCATTGCTATCCTATAGGACAGAGTAGAACTGTTCCATAAGGTTTCCAAGGCTGTAGTCTTCATGGAAGAAGACTGCCACATCTTTCTCCCACAGAGTGGCCGATGGGTTTGAACCAGTGACCTTTAGGTTAACAGCCAAGCACTTTAACCAATGCACCAGAAGGTTTCCTTCCCGTAAATATTACGGCCTAGGCAATCTTATGGGGAGTTCTACTCTGCCTATAGGGTTGCTATGAGTGGAATTGACTTGATTGCATACAACAACAACCCTTGACTACACATGTTTTCTAATAGTCTGTGGGATAAAATGGTAAGTAAGCATAAAGTTCTGCTACTACTAAACTATGATTGGCTGTCTTGAGGAAAAGCACTTAAGTAATTGCTGAAATTGAGCTAGCCACTTTTCTCATGAAATAGTTTTTCACTTGAAGGAGTGACTGGCAGACAAACTCTGGTTATTTAGACTTGGACTTTTTGCAGAGTTTTGGAAATGAATGAAGTGAGGTTGTCATTTCAAGGAAAACAACTGACAGTATTTGTTGTCAATGATAAATTCAAACTTTCAAACGAAAATGAGAATTTTGGAAAACTTGTATCTCCCAAGATGACATTGATAGCTTCTCCATACTTAAGAAGTTTAGAGGTAATACTAGTGAGCGTGATTTTTGGATACCATGTAATGAAATGGGCCAACATTTGGAAGATCTGCATAACTCAGTGAATCAGTATTTTCCAATGACCAATTCATGATGTTATAAGAATCATACAAACTGGATTAAACCAAAAGCTAAGAAGTTTCCTGAACACAACCAAACACCTCAAGGGACAGAGCAGCCGGGGCTGGGGTCTGGGGACCATCGTTTTGGGGGACATCTAGGTCAACTGGCATAAAAAAGTTTATTAAGAAACTGTTCTGCCTCCCACTTTGGTAAGTGGCAGCTGGGGTCTTAAAAGTTTGCGAGCGGCCATCTAAGATACATGAATTTGTCCCAACCCACTTGGAGCAAAGGAGAATGAAAAACACCAAAGACACAAGGAAAATATTAGCTCAAGAGACAAAAGGGCGACATAAACCAGAGACTCCATCAACCTGAGACCAGAAGAACTAGATGGTGCCCAGCTACCACAAATGACCACTCTGACAGGGAACACAACAGAGAGTCCCCGACTGAGCAGGAGAGAAGTGTGGAACGGAACTCAAACTCACATAGAAAGACCAAACTTAATGGTCTGACTGAGACTGGAGGAACCCCCGAGGCCATGGCCCCAGTACGCTCCATTAACCCAGATCTAAAACCATTCTTGAAGACCGTTCTTCAGACAAAGATTTAGACTGGACTATAAAACATAAAATAGTACTTGTCAAGAGTGTGCTTCTCAGTTCAAGCACATACACGAGACCAAATGAGTGGCTCCTGTCCGGAGGCAGGATGAGAAGGCTGGAAGGGACAGGAGCTGTTTGAATGGACACCGGAAACCCGGGGTAGAAAGGGGATGTGTGCTGTCACATTGTAGGGATTGCAGCTAGTGTCACATGACAATATGTGTATAAAAATTTTGTATGAGAGACTAATTGAGCTGTAAACTTTTGCCTAATGTACAATAAAAATAATGAAAGAAAAGTTTCACACAAAGTACCAGGTAGATCAAAATATTTTAATGTGACAGAATCAGAAAATTTCATTGATATGGTTTCAGATTTCACATTGCAACTAATCTTTAAGAAACTACCACTTGCTGAATTTGGGTATAGTATCAAAGAAAAGGGAGATGACTGGGTGGTGCAAATAGTTAAGCGCTGGGCCACTAACCGAAAGGTTGGCAGTTTGAACCCACTGAGAAGTGCCTTGGAAGAAAGGCCTGGCAATCTACTTCCGAAATGTCACAGTCACGAAAGCCCTATGGATTAGTTCTACTCTGACATGCATAGGGTCACCATGAGTGAGAACTGACAGCAACTGGTTTTGGTTTTATCAAAGAAGAATATCTATAATTATCTGTAAAGATTATTAAAACACTCCTTCCTTTTTCCAGCTACATATTTGTGAAGCCAGAGTTTCTTTATAAATTTCAACCAAAACAACATTTCACAACAGACTGAATGCAGAAAGCAGATACGAAAATCTAGCTGTCTTCTATTAAGCCATACATCAAAGAAATTGGCAAAAATGCAAAACAATGCTACTCTTAACCCTAAATTATTTTTTATTTTTGTGAAAATATTATTTTTTCAGAAACACGAAATTTATGTTAACGTAACAGGCTTTTTACTGTTATTTTAAACTGAATTAATAAATATTTTTACTCCACTACCACCACTGCCAGTTGCTGTCAAGTGGATTCTGAGTCATGGCGACTCCATGTGTGTCAGAGTAGAACTGTGCTCCATAGGGTTTTCAATGACTGATTTTTGGGAAACAGATTGCCAGGGCTTTCCTCCAAGGTGCCTCTGGGTGGACTCGAACCTCTAACCTTCTGGTTAGCAGCCGAGAGCATTAACTGCACCACCTAGGGACGCTCAATTTTAATTTCTAATACGGTAAATATCATTATTTTTGAGATGCAATAACTCACAAAGATAGAAGTTCTATGGGGTCCTCAATAATTTTTAAAGGTATTAATAGATTGTAAGAGCAAAAACGTTGGATATTGCTGAGTGAGATAATAAAATTAATTTGAATTTCATTACTATTCTCTGAACATTTAGGCCCACTCTCAGTGCTAGCTTTTTGAGTTGGACCTAGTGGAAACACACACACACACACACACACACACACACACACACACACACACACACACACACACACACACACACACACACACACACACACACACACACAGACACACACACGTTTTTCTTCCTCACCGAAGGCAACCCTGTATTACTACTTTTAAACGGATTCGATGCGAAAGGGAGGAAGGGGAGGAGCAGATGCTTCCTTCGCATTTAGTCTCCCCCTAGGAGACGATGAGGCCACACCCTAAATCTCTCGCGCACACTCATCCTTCCAGGAAGAGCCCAGAAACCAGAAAGGCAAACCTCACCCTCTTGGGGCCGAAGAGGTTGTGGTAGAGCGTCCTGAAGCGCTTGCGCGTGTAGTTGCAGCGGTAAGCTCCTCCCATCAGGTACTCGATCACCAAGCCGATGTCGATCAAGCTGATCCTGTAGTCCGGTGGCAGGTTCCCCTATTCAGGGAAGAACGAAACAGACACACACACAGATCCAAAAGACAACGTGGTTTACTAGGGATTCCGCTCCATGTGTTCTGTAACTATTTTAGAGTAAAGGAAAAATAATGAAAAAATAAAAAAACACATGAATATATTATTAGGCTGGTTAATTAATTCACCTTAAAATAGATCCAACCGAAACCTGGATATTCTCGCTTGGAAAGAAGACATAAGTTAAATAAGAAGATGCAGTAATCGTTGGCAATAACAGAAAATTACGTCAAAATATTTATCCAAGTCTTCAGCTGGGGAGAAAAAAACACCAGTGTAGCAGAAAGAAACACAAGAGTAGACACAGCAAATACGACCACTCCCACCCACTACAAACTAGGTTCCGTGAGGGCCCCTTCTCTGCTTTCCCGTGCCTGCTCTGCCCCTGACCTATGCCTGTCACCACCCTCCTGCTGATAGTTTACTTCTCACTCATTTAATGAAGACTCTTCCAGAAGATGGTTGTCATTATCAGGGTCCGTCTCAGGGGGCATGTTTACAGCACAAGTCTCCTTTAATACAAAGTTTCTATCAGTGCTTACCAAAAAATTGGCACCTTTTTCATAAAGGGAGAACAGCATCTAGGGAGGGATTTTGGGTGACGGGATGAAGTGGCATAAGAAAACCTGTTCTTAGAGAACAAACGGGGAGGGATAGGAGAGCAATATTTATCTTCCCAGAATTAAGGAGGTTTTTCATAACTTTCTTGGAAGAGACTAATGCTTCTATAAGACATAAAGTGTATGTGTATGTTTTAGCTGTTTGCCCTATAAAATGCAAAAATGGAAAAATTTTTGGTAAGGGTGAAATAACTTTTTATTATTATCTACTCATTACTGGTTTCTACTTTAAAAGGGAGCTCTGTAGGGTCTAAGAAGTCCCCAGGTGGTGCCAACTACTAACTGCAGAGTTGGTGGTTTTGAACTGACCCAGAGGCACCTCAGAAGAAAAACCTGGTGATCTACTTCTGAAAGGTCACGGCCTTGAAAACCCCATGGAGCACAGATCTACTGTGACACATGGGGTCGCCATGAGTCTGAACCGACTCAGCAGCAACTGGTTTTGTTTGTTTGTTTGCTGGTATGGTGTCTAAGGCAAACCCTTCCTCTGTTAGGTCAGGGAGAGTTGCTCCATGTGTGGGTAAGTCTGAGTTCACAGTGAATTCAGAAGGGCATGGTGGATCAACTCTCAGCCTCTGGTTTAGTTCCTTGATTCAGGTGAGTCCTCTATACTATGAATAGTTGTGGTGTCACAACATTTGTGAAGTCTGGGCACTGTGTCCTGAGATATATTCTGTAGACGCACGAGAAGCTTTGTCCACTTTTGTCCTTTGTGGATGGCCCCACTCAGGATGTTATAGATTTCTGCCACTTCCCAGAAGTGGCTCATAGTTGGTCCTTCTCCAACTTTGGTGGGTATCAGAATCACTTGGGGGACTTGGTGACACTGGAAAGACTTGAGCCCTGGTCAACTTCAGTGACCCTGGCCTCTGTGGGCTTTATCACCTCTCCATGTGATTCTGACACATGCCTGAGCTGGAGAACCACTGGTCTACTGACTGACTATGGTTCAGGTGGCAATGGAAGATTACACAGCAGAGCAGGCAATTCATAGTCTAAAAAGAGAACCACTGTCAGTAGAAAATTACGTTGTCCTGACCAGCTAAGGGTAGGTTTTCACAGTCCTTCTTACTCAGCTTTCCTATGGTCAACAGCACCCATTTGAAGGTTTTGGGATGCAGGGTTAAAGGAAGCCCACTGTATCCTATCATTAAACCTATAACTTGCTATTTTTCTTAATTGTTTTTATTGATTTTTGTATTCCTAGCGCCTTTTATAGCGCCTGTCTATGGTAGGTACTCAGAATATATATATTAAAAATGTGAATGGATTAAACAGTGAAATTATTTGATGTGGAGTGGAATCAAGTCTGGGTTTGGGCTTTTTAGTATTAGGGTCTCAGTAACAACTAAGTCACCCCAGAGAGCCCAGGGGGCACCGTGGTTAAAGCGCTCATCTGCTAACTGAATGGTCAGCAGTTCGAACCCACCAGCCGCTCTGCAGGAGGGAGATGTGGCAGTCTGCTTCTGTCAAGATTACAGCCTTGGAAATCCTATGGGGCAGTTCTATTCTGTCCTACAGGGTCACTATGAGTCAGAATCGACTTGATGGCAATGGGTTTGTTTGTTTTTTTTTTGTTTTGGTATTTGTCACGCCTGGCTGGGGTAGCCCTGTTGCACCGTGAAAATCTGACTTTGAATACATGTATTTGGTGGCTATTCTCAGCACGGATTGGAGCAATAACAGCTGGAGTTCCAGCCTCAAGGGTGTGAGATTCCCACGGCTGCTCTTTAGACTGTTTTGCTGTCCCCAGACAGCTCCCACCTCCACCCACTGCCTTCTATCTCTCCCTTGGCTTGGGGCACAAGGTGGGCTTGGAGATCTACACTGAGCCGGCTGAGCAAAACAGAGCCATACAAAGGGCATCATATATAAGGTGGAAGCACTTTGGTACATGGAACACCCCATCCTTGGCTTGGCTCGATCAGAACCCAGTCTGAGAGCCATTTCCTTAGCTGAGTTGTCCCTTTACAAAAACCATCTCTACCCCTCTTCCTGCCCTTCTCAGCATTTCAAAATCTCCTTTGTCTGAAGATGATCTCATCAGCCTAATTGAATTGGCAAGTTCAGCTCTCTCCACGCCATCAGGAAAGACCAATTAGCTGACTTCTTTAGCAGAGTATGGTAAAACTATAAAATAAGGGAACTCAGAGGTTTTCTTTTAAGATAGTTGCTTTTCAGGTATTGCCCTTTCCATCAAAACTAAACTGAGTTTAAAACTATTGTGCATGCAGCCACTTTTCTTCATTATTCCAGGGCAGGCTAACAAAGCCAAGGTTTCTGTACCCTCTGGCTCTACTGGACAGTTAGGTAAGGCTGCTATTTAAAGAGCAGAAAAGTCCAAGAAACTAGACACACCCAGGTTGGCCTGGTATTATAGACACTTGGCTCCTATGAGGATGCCCACCAGAGACAATCCACCCCATCTGCCCTATTTTACTTGGTGCTGCAACGCTGGCAGCATTAAGAACTCAGGGCTGCAAGTTTGCTGACCTGGGCTTCTCTGTCTGTCCTCTGCTAGTTAGCTAACTTCCCTCAGCTTTCTTCCCTTTGAAGGGGGTTGAACTTGCCTGTATGGTTTGTAAATACTCAAGTACGAGGCTAACAAAAAAACCCCAAAGGACTCATTGTGATACTACTAAAAGGCAGTCATAGCAAGTCTATGAATTTGTGCTTACTTTTTATCTTGTAATAATTTCCTAAATTTAAAATGTGGGTGTCCGTGAGCCTGTTGACTAACTATACACTTTCTTTTGAGGAACCTAGGTGTGAGTGCCAGTTTGACTTCTAGGAGCAAGATACCACTATTGCCTGAAGACCAGTATTGAATGGCAATGCTTGTGCTTTGAAGTGGCTGTAAAAGTTGTCAAGAGAGTGATAATAGGAGTAAAATTCAAAATAAGTAAAAATTTAAGAGGGACAAATACATTTAAGAGGGCAAATGTTTTTAGCAAATGACTTTATAAAGGGCTGTTAGGGGGATATGTTGCTAGGAAAGGTGCTGGAATCCCCCTTTTCTGGAAACCACTCAAATAAAGATTATTTCGGAACTATGTACATTTGGTCTGGTCAGACACAGGAGAAAGGATTTGTGATCACTCTGGTTTCGACAGAAGTTTGAGGGAAGGCCTGAGAGGAACCTCTCTATGTGCCTGCATTGTTTGATCACAAGGGGGCAATGTTCACCCAACAGAGGCCAATGAGGACCCCTCCCTCACCAGCATCCATCTGCCTGTTCTAAGTGTTTTGTTATATAACAAGGTGAAGAAAACAAATTCAGAGCGATTTGGGGGCAGGGAGAGAGTCAAATGCTATCGTTGAAGCGGTATCCAGAGGAGACAAAGTTCACCTTACGAGCTAGTATGTTTGTTCTCAGCCTGCATGCCTGATTGTATCTGATTTGAGGAACAGAGAAATCAAGGGACATTAGTTTTAAATTTATTCCTAGGAAGCATGGAAACTTTTGGGGAAGAAGAAACGGACTTTACAAAATGAATGAAATTGGGTACAATCTAGGCCTTTTTTGGGATAACTGTGTCCTGGCAAAGGGATAGACAGAGATGGGATCGTGCTAAAGGGGATGGCAGCACTGGCACATTTCTGAGGTGTTGAGCCCATGGCCTTGACCACCTGTGGCCTGCTGATGTCACATAGCTTCTCCTAGGATCAGCATTGTGGGGGACCTATGATGACTCATGCAGAGAATAGCCAGCAATGTGACCCCACAGTGGAAACAGCACTGGGCTGACAGTGGCCCTGGCTCTGTACCCATGTGACTCTGGACTTCCTTTCTCTGTGCCTCAGTTTACTCTCTGACAGTAGGTGGTTTGGATCTAGTGACTCCTAAGGTCCTATCTATTTCTAGAGGACCGATTGTACGACCTCGACCTGGCAGGCTGCTCACATTTCTGTGCTGTCAGGACACTGGGCAAAGACCCCTGTCTGGAGCTCCTAGGGTTGGTCTAGTTTCCTGTTATCATCTGGGGTTTGGTTAGTGGAACTGGGGGCTTGAAGAAAGGGGTGGCAAAGCGAAAGACAGATCTGGGGTTGTGCTTATGTCCTCCACCTCCTCTGTAACGAGCAGAGAAGTAGACGGCACCACACGGACCAAGAGGTAATGTCCAAAAAACTTCTGGAGGAGTCTTCCTCTGCTTGGGTCCCTTTCAAAATAGAAATCAATGAAAAACAATACTGGGGTAATACTTCCTTCTGCCTGCTTTGTCTATTATCCCTTCCCCCTTTGCTAACTACTTTGGGATGAACATATTGGTAAAGCCTGAACAACTACTTCCCGTTTCATGCCTTTGCATCACGTGGTAGGCCATGTAATTCAAATAATTTGATCCACGCAATAAAAAGGAGAGGCTTGGTCTATGGGGTGGGTGCAGTTTGACAAGTTGAAAATGTTGTCTCCTTTTTTGTGCTATGAACTGCTAGCAAGGGGTTAATCCTGAACATTTTCATGCCACTCCCAAGGATGCCTTTTCATTAAAAGAACAATTTAAATTCACTTGTTAGACCCTCTCTTCAAAACGAACTCTGTTTTTCAAATGTCAGCTCATGGTATCACCATCAGCATCCAGCCATTTAGCAACAGGTTTTCTTTGGAATTCGTAGCAAGTCTTCAAAGCAAGGTGTTTCCTGTTGATGGTATGTAAGGTGGTAAGGGGTTGCTAATTGTCAGGTTTGACAAGAGAGTGGGGAAGGACTCTCCTGGGACAGCCTGATAAGAAGGGAGAAGGGGACTGCACTGGTTGCAGTAATCATCAGGTGGGGGCTTAATCTGGTGAAAGTCCAGGGAGAAAGAGGACGCACCCCCAGTGTGTGGTTACTGGACAGGGCAATCAATCTTTTAAAAAACAAGAATGCTTTTACAAATTTGCATGACTACAACAGATGGGATTATGAAAATGTCCTTTCTTTACCCAAAGTATGTCTAGTAATGCTTTTATTTCTTATTTCATTTTTTGCATTCTGCCAAGCTCTGGTCTTGATTCCCATGTACATGAACTTGAAATTATCATAATTTCACCACTCCTACATAATACAAAAAAAAATCACCCTCCTTTGATGGGGAGAAACAGTACAGGTAATCTGAAGTTTTAGCACATTTAATTCAAGAAAGAAAGAAAACAACTTTAAAACATACAGAGGCACAAGTTGAGCAGACAGCCAGCTACCAAAATGGCAGGTTATATTTCACAGAAAAGCAGACAGACTTGGGCCACTCTGGTTTAATGTGAGCGCATCGGGAGGTTCAATGGATTTATGCATGAAAACAGTTCAGGGATTTGGGTTGGTTTGTATCCCCTGGAATTTCTGATTGATGCTGAATAGCAATTCTTTTACCTCATTACTCCTAGACTGCTCCCCAATACAAATAATCGAGATTTTGAAATTAACTTGGGAGCAGTTCCCCACCTTCAGTTCCGTTGGTTACAAAGAATAACTGAACTTGGAAGTTTCACAGTGGAAGTTGACTTACGATGGTCTGATAATTCCTAAACCCATTGCCTGGGTAGTAGGAGTTGTTTAAATTTAATCTTACAGACATATTATCAAACACTAACTCTGTTTAAGGTCCAGAACTGAGTTCCTAACTCATGAATAGCGTTTCGTACCAGGGTTTCCCACCTACTGATTATTTTTTTGTCCCAGATCGAATAAGTTAGTCCATATAAAAAGCCCTATAATTGTAAAGCACAAAGCATATGTTAATAATTATGTTCTTTAATTTTGAAAATCACTTTAACTGCCGGAAATTTTCTTGGCATTTTATAACTAGTTTACACCTAAATTGCTGGAAGTCATCTGGATCCATTTGATGGAGTTGTGTTTATCAACGCCAATTTCTCTCTCATTTCTTACAAAAACACAAAACAAAACAAACAACTAAAGCCTCATTTTCAGGTCCTTCATCCATACAGTATGAAACACAGACACTGTCTGCTCATTTGGCAACCATTGTACCCTGTCTTGCTTGCCAATAGTCAGACACTCACTTTTATTTCTCTAGAAATAAATGGAGTCTGCATTTCCTGCTCCCATTTCTTCCAAAGGAAAGAAACTAAATATAGACTTTCTATTTCTCCCCAACTTACTGGCAGTTTGTCTTCCCAGGGAAAGCAAAAATTGGTCCTACGCCAGTTCACTACTATTCTGGGTGATTTGTTATCATTTTGCTCAATTACTAAATTAGTATCTAATGAATACTTAAATAACTATCTTCTTGCTCCAATATTTAGATCACATTAAAAAACAATACTGTCCCTAATACATCCCTCTTCCCAAATTCTTGACATTCTGCTCTTTTTTGCTAGTCTATATTATTTTTAAGGTACATATTCGACTAAAAAGACCCCCTTCCTCCCCAAAAAAACCAAAACCCTAAATAATACTTTACATGCCTTCTATTACAAGTGATTCAGGCAAATACAAGGGGCAGTTAATGGGATTTCAGAAAAGAGAAAATGATATTGCAAAACAGTCCTCTGGGAAGAGAACCTAATAAGAGGGATTTTGGTCATCTATGCTCAGTGACATCTAACTGCGAAAATGTGTTTGACAGCATTGTCAGGCAAGCCAGTATTGCTGGCAGATGAGGGTGGTGGTGGGTGAGTGACTTTATTTGAAGGCTTGGATTGGCTGAAGGTATAGCCATCTCTTCAGAAAGCCTCACACTTACTTCTGTGACATCAAGTAGCTTAAGGTGAGGGGGAATGATATTCACTATTTTAGAAAAAGTCAAAACATTTTATTGAACATGAGCAACAGATATCTTGGCAAACAATACACCTTGGTTGTGTACACTTTTAATCTTTTTGAGATCCTTCTTCCCACTTAATTTCCAAGCAACTTAAAATGAGGATAAATTAAACAAAACTGGAAGACTGTGGGAAAGAGAATTGTGTGTGTTGAGGGACGCTATACCACTATGACTGAGATGGGGCAAACCAGAGAAAGCGTGGTCTTGGTAAAATGGCTATTGAGTTGGGTGTGCAAAATTCACAGCATGTTTCCTTACTCGGGAAGAACTACAGGTTTCACTAACTTATACAGATGAAAAATCCCTCCTTAGGGTTGTGCTTAGGTTGGAGGAGAGTTTCCAAGGTCCAACAGAAGAAGTTGTGTGATGTGTTTTTTTATCCTTTAGTTGTTACTGGCAGAGGTCCAGCAGGTTAATAGGTATATTATAGATAACCATGGTGCCTTTGCTTGGCCTCTCAAAGGAAAAATAAGAAGGCAGCTAAAGGACACTTGAAGGTCAGTTTTAGCCAAAGGCTTCCTAGGAGATGAAGGAACTGTCCTCTATTTTTGACCTCACTTGGTAGCCTTCTTGGAGTATGTGCTCTGGACTTTGATGAGGAATTGCTACAAAGGGGTGATGGTGTGTATATGTGTGCGTGCATGCACATGTGTTCTTGTGTGTGTGTATGAGGGTGGTGAAGGGCCACCATCTATTCTATCCTTTGAAATTAAAGCATCACTTTCTGAAAATTCTGAAAGTATTCAGAAGCCAGGCAGCATCGATAGGAGATTGTACGGGGCAAAAGAACAGCACTTGGCTATGATTAAACATAACCTCCCTGTGCCACATTTTTCTCATCTAAAATGGGGATAAGAATGGAAACTACTTCATTGAATTGTTGTGACGATTAGATAATTAGGTTGCATAGAAAGCTTAGATCAGTTCCAGCACCTAGTAATTGCTAACTGTTAGCTATTGTTATTTTATTCTTATTAACCCAATGATCTGAGCTTGAATTTTCGCCCCTCGCTAACCACCTAATGAAACTCTCATTGCCTTGTATTTCAGCCTCCTCCTCTGTAAAATGGGAATAAGTCTACTTAATCCATACTTACAGGTTTTTCAAATGAGATGGAAAATGTGAAAAAATATTCTGGAAAAAAATAAAGTGATAGGTGAATGGAATGCGTATGTATGTTTTATTCCGTTTCTCTGACACTATTTGAGCAATGCTTACAACACTCTACATAATGCTCTAGAACTGAAAGCAATACATTGTACCAGGATCTGGCAAAGGAAGATGCCTCTTAGGGTGAATTGGACAGCATGAAAACCAGCTTCCCAAACAATGAGGGGTATATGAAAAAATTCAAGGAATGGCATAAATCCACATGGCATGGAGAAAGCCTAGTGTTCTACTATCCAAAGCATTATATTCAATGAAAGCATCTAAGACCACAGAGACTGGAGATAAAATCATAGCTGCATCATAAGCAGAGGTGTCAGTTGAAAGGCACACACACGTAACACTGTATTCTGAGATGGGGGCGTCTGGCGGGGAGAGGAATACTCTGGCAGCTCATGCAAAACAGAGGCGGTTTCTGATCACAGGAAGCAGTCAAGACAAGGCCTCCGACCTGCAGTCAAGAGGGTTCTTACCTTTTTGACATCCCTGACCAAGTGGTACAGTGTATTTGAGGGCCCATGTCTCTGAAAACAATAAAGAAGAATGAAATGGTTTTGCTAGTTAGGGGCTCTAGTTGGCAAGGCAAGAAGGTTTTGGAAGGAAGGGTTCTAGTTGGCCGAGGGGCAGTGTA
Organism: Dugong dugon; assembly: GCA_030035585.1. Taxonomy (NCBI): domain Eukaryota; kingdom Metazoa; phylum Chordata; class Mammalia; order Sirenia; family Dugongidae; genus Dugong; species Dugong dugon. Next base: position 79,586,045 of record CM057471.1, read on the forward strand.
TTGAGAAGATGGACCTTGTTCTAGTTGCTCAGTTGTACCTGTTGCTTCTAAACAAACACACCGGCAGATTTTGGGATTAAATTTCCTCAAGAAAAAGCATTTGAGGTTCTAGGTTTAAGCTTCACAAGGAAAGGCCATCAGCTCGGTTGATAGCTTCGCCAAGGCATTGTTTAAGGAGTTAGTTTTGCAGCAGGGGGAGGCAAAGGGGCCAATTTAACTCATTGGAAGTACACTTTGGCACATTGCCATTGCGACTTCTTTATCTGAAATTCAAATTTAACTCGGTGTCCTACATTTTAATTTGGTAAATCTGGCAACTCTATTGGAGGATCTAAAACAGTGATGGCAAGTCCTTAAGCAGTGTTAGAGCACGTCTGAGTATTGAGACAATCCCTGAGTACTGTCTCAACTACTTGACCGTTCATGCACACAAACTCATCAGAATTCTTTTTCTACTGAGGGCATGCAGTATTGTGTAGTCATTAAGCACACATAATCTGGAGTCAGCCTGCCTGGTTCCAAATCTGGCTTTGCCGCTTACTTGCTCTGACCAGGGGCAAGCTACTTGTGACTTAGTTTTATCATCTCTAAAATGGGTATAATAATACCACTTATTTAATAGGATTGTCGTGAAGGTTAAATGATAAAATGTATATAAAGCTATTAAAATGGTGCTTCCAAACTCACTTGCCATTGAATCAATTTTGACTCATAGTGACCCTATGGGACAGAGCAGAACTTCCCCATAGGGTTTCTAAGGCTGTAAATTTCTATGGAAACAGACTGCCACATCTTTCTCCCATGGAGCAGCTGGTGGGTTCAAACTGCCAACCTTTCGATTAGCAGCAGAGCATTTTAACCACTGTACCACAGGGCTCCTCCAACAGTGTTTAGCACTCAATAAATGCTAGCTATGATTGTTGCCACTAGGGCCGTTCACACTCCCATAATCCTTCTCAACAGAGTACTCTAGAAAACCACTGTCAGTTCATTGGGGTGATGAAATCTCTTGGCCTTTCTCAATCTAAAACTTCCTACTTCCTTTTTTTCCCCAGTCATTGGAATAAATCACTCTATTTCCTTGATTGATTGATATGTAAACATTCAACGTTCAACTCTGTGGCTTTTTTTTTTTTTTTTCTTTTGGAAAACCCCGTGATTCTTGCTCCAAGTCTCAGTATGCTGAGCCAAGAAAGATCTGGGGAGTAAACAGAAACCCGAGGCTACCCTGCTAAACTGTTTTCTACTTCCTGAGGCGGAATGAAATAGAAGCTATGTGGTGCCCTCTGATGCCATCCTTCTGGTCTACCAAAGGCTGGGGACAGGTTAATAAGAAGCCCCATCCCATCTGTGCTCTCGTGGTGGGACAGAGGAGCATTGTAACAAATGAGGGGAAGAATGATCTCCAAGACAGAAGCTTGGGCTTAGTGCCGGCTTCTTTCTTTATGTAGGAGTTTAATAACCTTAAATACACAATTCACTTCGTGGCCTCAGTTCCCTCATCATGAAATGGGAGGGAACCATCTTTTCTCTTTTAACTTCATTCAATTTTAGCGAGGATTAGCTCAGAACCAATGCATTTAGCTTGTTGAATGGTCTGAAAAACTTCATAAATGGTAGTTTTTCTTATGATTAGCACCTGGTGCCCCTAGTGAATGAATTAATAAGGCATTGCAAAATAAATACAAACAAAATATACAAAAAATCCTTTTGAGTAACCTCAAATAGGAGGTATTTTACATTTCATTCCATTATAGAGAAAAAGGAATGAAGTTCACAGCTCTGAGGATAATAAATTGGTGTGAGATACTTAATCAGCCCCCTTTGATGCTTAGAGTTAAATCAGTCCTCCTGCTGATTGCCTTCAATACCCTGTGGGCTTATGGAATAAAATGAATTCTAATCCGGAGCCTTGTGGCTTTGTGTCAAAATCTGAGAACGTTTCCCTTAGGTGGTCATACAAGTTTTAGCCTTAGATGGTTGACAAATGAGCAGTTAAAACAAGTGGGATCCCATGACTTGGTGTTGGTTGGCTACACAGGCCTAGGGAAGTGTTTGTGCAGAAGGATCCATGCAATTGGAGGAGAGGGTCACAGGCAGGTAGGAGGCAGGAGAAGGAAAAACAAGAAACACAGAGAAAAGTGCCTTAGCTTGGCCCTACCGTATTGTACAATTCCTCTAGTCTGGAGATGGTGAGAAAACGGTGCATGCTTACTCCATTCTCTATGAGTAATTTCACAAAATCCACTCTGTCCAGCACTAGGGCATCCAACATGGCTTGCTCCAGAGACCCCACCTGCAAATCAAGTCACTGAGTTAGTCTGCTCCAGGGGGTAGGGGTACAGTTCTTTGGGGTTCACTTGGACAACTTACAAATGGATGCCCCTGACATCAGGTAAACCCTCAGCACGTCTGGGAACATGCTAGCAAGGCTGTGCCTAGCTCCACTTTTGGGATAGCCATACCCTTTACTATGATTGGAGCCCTGTCTTTGCAAATAGAAGCTAAAGGTTTCTAGTTCCAAAAGCTATTCCCTCCCTGAATCTCTTTCCTGGGTTCTGAAAAGGGGAAAGGGCTTGAAGGGTGTTTCCCTTCCAACTCTTTGACCAAACTTCTGTAACACCAGTGAATGTCAAAGTGGGCACTTCACTGTCTTCGCTTCCATCCTCCTTAGGCTGATATCACTAGGCTGACTGGAGAGGAGCAACCCAGATAAACAGATCAAAGGACCTAAACGAGATGCTGGGTCTCCTTATAGGAATGGGCAAGACAGAGGCAAGGTGGTGCCACTTAACTATAAAAAGAACCGCTTATCTTCTGGATTTGTCACTGACTAGTATTTTTATTTAATTTCTTCCTCATAAATTTCTCAATGCCTCCTTGACAAATTAGCATTAGCAATCTGCAAGCGCTAAATGAAGACAAACGCTGAATTTCAGGCAGAAGTTCTCCAGGGGAAAAGGGTTAAAAAAAAACCTGCACATGACCAGTGATGTCCTTCAGTGATTCCAGGCACAGGAATCTAATTTCAGGCTGCCTGGCTGTCTCCTGGGGATGCATGCATACGCCACCCCATGGCCAATTTTCCAAGTTTTTATTTTTGGTAGAGTCAGTTGAGGGAAACAAATCAAGAACAGTTATATAAAGCTTCAGTTCGCTCTGTGCTGTACTTTGGGAACAGGGAGGACCTGTGCTCAGCCACCAGGACCAGATGGCACCTGCATGCTGAAGGCTGATAAATCTGCCCTCCTGAGACGTGACCCAGCCATAAACCACCACGGGGTGGCACCACGTGGAAGCAGCAACCTCTTCTGTCCCCCTCAACAGACCACCACAAACAACCGATAACTCCACTGCTTCCTTAATTTTAATTAACGCAACCTTTTTTTAAATAGTTTTTTTCGTCATATTAAAATAAACAGCATAATTTGTAGCTGAAAATTGATATTAAAGACCAATGACGGAAACGTTTGGAACATTTGGAGTTGTGCTTAGTTGTAACTTCCGCTGGGTGGCAGTATTTTCCTAAAGATGAGAAAGGGAGCCCAGGCCCGAGCATGCGCTTCAAAGGGACATTTCCATCTTCAAGAAAAGGCAGTGGTTTCCTGAACCTCTCTCAGAGGCTCCTTAAATAAATACCCTTGCCCAGGCAAGCGGGCTTTTCAGAGGGGACGACATATACTCTACCGGCCACTGTTGCCCATAAATAAAGATCTGGCTGCGAGCGATGTCAACTCTGTTCCAGGCTAAAGCTAAGCTCAGTTGGTCTGGGGCCGAGGCATTGGCTCCTGTGTGTAGACATTGGGAGAGAGAAAACATCGATTAGCTGTTATACCAAGAAGATGCACTTGCCACTCTCCCATTGACCCCTTTTTCCTGAGGCGCAAACCTGGCCCGACAGCAGGGTTTCACAAACTTGGCATTGAGATTTTGAGGCAGGATATTGACGATATTGACATTTTGGGCAGGATATTTTTTTTGTGTGTGTCTGGTAGGGGACTGTTCCCTTCATTGTACAGTTTTTAGCAGCATCACCGGCTTCTACCTACTAGATGCCAGTAGCACCCTCTCCACTCTCGATCGTGACAATCAAAAATGTCTCCAGATATTGCCAAATGTCCCGGGACCCCGGGGGCGGGCAAAATCAGCCCTTCTGGGACCCACTGCTCTCCAGCCTTGCTATTCAAAGGGTGATTCCAGTTCACCAGCAACAGCATCATCCGGCACGTGTTAGAAACGCAGAGCCTCAGGCCCCACCCTAGAGCTACGGAATCAGAATTTCTATTTTAACAAGATCCCAGATGATTCCTGCGCATGTTAAACTTTGAGAAGTCCTGGTCTACAACAGGCGTTCCTGGGTGGTGCAAATGATTAACACACTCAGCTGCTAACTGAAAGGTTGGAGGTTTGAGTCTACCTAGAGGTGCCTCAGAAGAAAGGCCTGGCAATCTATGAAAAATCAGCCTCTGAAAACCCTAAACTAAGCACAGTTTTACTGGGACACACGTGGGGTCATGGTTTACATGTTGCTTGGTCAACAGCACTTCCCCCTCCCCCCCTTCTCTGCTGGCCAATCACTAATTTAATTGCATGGTGATGGTGCCCTCATCAATTAGTGGGCCAGCCTTGCCACTCTGTTGAACAAAAGCTAAGAAGATCTTTGTGAGAAAGGCACACAAGCAGCCTAGCTTTACTTTGGTTTATAGGTAGAAACCACTGGAACATTTTTCAGTTTCCCTTTAGTGTCCGGTCTCCTAAGATTTGCACTGCACTGCCCAATATGGAGCCATCAGCCACTTGTGGCTATTTAGAGTCCAATTAATTAAAATTAAATAAAACTGAAACTTCAATTTCTTCATTGAACTTGCCATACTTCAAGTGCTTAATAGACATGTGTGCCTAGTGGCTACTGAATTGGATAGTGCATTTGTGGAACATTTCTATCATCATAGAAAGTTCTGTTGGGCAGTGGTGGTTTAAATCAATGCATCCAGTCCATACATTAAAAACAAAAAAAAAAGCCAAACCCATTGTCGTCTAGTCAATTCCGACTCACAGTGACCGTATAGGACAGAGTAAAACTGCCCCATAGAGTCTCCAAGGAGCGCTTGGTGGATTTGAACTGCTGACCTTTTGGTTAGCTGCTGATCTTTTAGAAGTAGGCATCAATATTTCAAAAATATCTCTAGGTGTTTGCAACTTTGGGAACCACTGCGCTATCTCTGGGCTTTGAGATATTGACGTAAAGAATTAGGCAAACAAGATGTTTCCTAGTAAGTAGTAGCCCAAGAGACAGAAAGGGCCACATAAACCAGAGACTTCATCACCCTGAGACCAGAAGAACTAGATGGTGCCTGGCTGCCACCAATGACCACCCTGACAGGGAACACAACAGAGAGTCCCTGATGGAGCAGGAGAAATGTGGGGTGCAGAACTCAAATTCTAGTAAGAAGACCAGACTTAATGGTCTGACTGAGACTGGAGGTAACCCAGAAAGCATGGCCCCTGGATTCTCTATCAGCCCAGAACTAAAACAATTTCCAAGGCCAACTCTTCAGACAGGGATTGGACTGGCCTGTGGGACATAAAGTGATACTAGCGAGGAGTGTGCCTCTTAGCTCAAGTAGATACAAGAGACTAAATGGGCAGCTTCTGTCCGGAGGTGAGATGGGAAGGCAGAGAGGGTTAGGAGCTGGGTGAATGGACATGGGGAATCAGGGGTGGAAAGGAGGAGTGTGCTGTCACAGTATGGGGAGAGCAATTAGAGTCACATAACAATGTATGTATAAATTTTTGTATGGGGGAAAAAAAAAAGATGTTTCCTAGGGCACTTCTCAAATTCCAGCTTGCCTAAGAATAACCTGAAGATCCTTTAAAACTACATATTCCTGGGCCCTATCTCTAGAGATTCTGATTCAGCAGGTCTTGGGTGGGGTGTGAGTTTCTGCATTTCTAACAAGTTCCCAGATGCTGCCAGTGCTGCTGATCCAAGGACCAGAGTTTGAGCAGCCAGACCCCGGGAGGGCTGTGATGCTGTGTTCCCTTCACGTGTCTCTCAGGGGATTCTGATTCTGCAGCCACATGTTGATGGGTTTAGTGTAAACCATGTGCTTACAGTAAATTGATTAGTGTTTGGAATGATGACTAGTAATTCCATTTCTGCAGGGAACTTTCCATCAAGAAAATGATTTCTTACTCCTCCAATAACAACAGGGACTGCAGACTTATACCAGGGTAACTGGCATAAATGAGGGATAAATAGGAATGGTGCCAAAACGGAATGTCATCAATCTGAAGGAGGGAAAAAAAAAAAAGTGAAGGCTCCCTGAGATTGCATTTGAGGAGGTAACACCTTACAATTTCCTTTGCTTCTTTAGTTCGTCTATTGGTCATTGCTGACCCGCAGGAATGGTTTAATCATTCCTTTTTATCATTTGTATGCTACCAATTTGTATGTCACCCAAGTCAATAACAGCAGCACAAATCTGAACAAGAACGCATAGCAGGAAGGAGTCACTGAGGCCAACGGGAGCCATAGGCCTGAATGTAATTAGGAAAGTGTCAGGTGAAAACAAGAAGCCAATGAGTCTTGACTTCTCAAAAATTGAAAATACACCACATGAGAATGGTCCAGGTGACAGTTTGGATTAGTGGTTCTCAGCCAGGGTGAGCAACCATCTCAGTTTGCCTGGGACTCTGTTTTAGCACTGAACATCCTGCATCTCAAGAAAACCCTCAGATCTGAGCACACCTGGATTGTTGGTCACCTTGTTTCAACCGTGGCTGTGTACGGGAATTGCCTGGGGAACTTTAAATATACTCATGCCTGGGCCCCACCCACAGACAATCTGGTTCAATGGATCCTGGGCACTGAAGTTTTGAAAAGCTCCCCAGGTAATTCTAATATGAAGCCAAAGTTAATAACCCCTAGTCTAGATATATATGTATATACATTCATTCATTCATTCATTTATTTATAAATTCAAAGATATTGATTTCACATCTACTCATATGCCAGGCACTATGTCAGTAAGAAGCTCCCTGTGTGGCACAAATGGCTTGTACTAGACTACTAACTTAAAGGTGGGCAGTTTAAACCCACCCAGCAGTGCCACAGAAGAAGGGCACGGTGACCTGCTTCCATAAAGATCCCACCCAAGAAAACCCTATGATGCAGTTCTACTCTGTAATACAGGGGGTCAACATGAGTTGGAATTGAGGAGGCAACTGTCTTATTTTTAATGCCAGTATGATGACCAAGAAGAATAAGACAGAATCCATCATCTAGAGAGCTTAGAGTCGAGAGAAGAGAAGCTTGTGACTAACTGCTGTTTCCTGCAACAATTCATTTATTTGTTCCACAAATATTTATTGAATACTTCTGTGCCAGCCACTGTTTATGCACTGGGTGTCCAAAGCTGAACAAAATAGCTAAGGTTTCCTTTCACACAGAGTTTACATTCTATGAGAGTTGGGTGGGGGGGAGCGGAGCAGAAAGCAAACTAAAGGCATGGGAAAGCCACTGGAGGATTTTGTCTTAGAAACAATGCAGTCAGATTTGGGTCTTAGAAAAATCACCTGGGCAGCTGTATGGAGGATGGACCGGATGGGCATGGACTGGAGGGGGAGGAGGAGCAGTTAGAAAGCTTTTGCAATATTCTAGGAAGGGGATAATGAGGACCTGAAGGAGAGCTAAGAATGATTGATATTTAGAGGGCAAAACTGAAAGCTTTGAGTGACAGATTCCAAATCGGGAGCAAAGGGAGAAGAGAAGTCAATATTGATCCACTAGACTTCAGCTTGGGCTGAGCGCAGGGACATGATGGCCAGCTGAGATTGGATATGCAAGATAAAAACAAACTTTTGGGGGCAGCAAAATTTCATTTTCTAATATATTGAGCTTGAGGTGCCAGTTGCCAGAAGCTATTAGATGTTTGGAATCTCTGGGTGTGCAAACCGTTAAGTGCTCAGCTACTAAGTGAAAGATTGGTGGTTCAAATTCACCCAGAGGTGCCTCAGAAGAAAGGCCTGGTGATCAACTTCTGAAAAGTCAGCCAAAACCCTATGGAGCACAGGTCTATTCTGAAACACACGGGGTTGCCATGAGTCAGAATCAACTTGATGGCAACTGGTTTGGTATTTTGGTAGATATTCCGGTCTGGAGCAGAGGAGGAATCAGGCCTGAAGACAGAGATTTGAGAAACATAGCCATGAAAGTAGCATCACCACTAATTTATGAGACAAGAAGAGGGCAGATGGTGGGTAATTGGATGTCAGCAATATTTAAAGGGTATGACAAGTAAAACAAATCTTTAGAAAGAGACCACAAAGAATAGTCAGACAGGTAGGAACGGAACCCGGAGGGCGTGGTGCCCGAAACTGGGGGAGGAGAGATTTTCAAGGAGGAGGACGTGGCCAAGAGGCTAAAGCTGCAGAGAAGGCAAGCCGGGGGGAAAAAAACTGACCTTCCTCTTTATAATTCTTCTCATCACCTGGCCCCAGCTTATGTATCTAGTGGTTTATTGCTATTTTTATTTTCCTTTGCCAAAATGTAAGCCTTATGAGACCAGAGATTTGGTCTGCTTTGTTCACTGTTGTATTCTCAGAGTTCAGAACAGTGCTTGGACGTAATAGGTGCTCAGTAAATATTAGCTGAATGAATGAAGGAACTGAACAGTGTGCACTGGGTTTGGCAATAGAGAAGTACTGTATTCAATGATGGGGCCTTGGCGGCACAGTGATTAAGTGTCTGGCTGCTAACCAAAAGGACAGCAGTTCAAATCCAGCAGCCTCTCCTTGGAAAGCCTATGCGGCATTTATACTCTGTCCTATAAGGTCGCTATGAGTAGGAATTGACTCAAAAGCTATGGGTTGCTTTGGTATTCAATGATACCATGTGCACCTGTAGTAGAGTAGGGGCTTAGACGCACTTCTGCACCCTCTGTCCTCAAGGAAATTGCAACCTGATAGGGGTGGAGGTGGGGTGGGATGAAGGGAGTGATACAGCATGTATACAAATCCCTGTAACACAAAGAATATGTGCTAAGTGCCATCACAGCTGTACAAATGAGAAGTCCAGAGCACTTCCTCTCAGATGCGTCAGGGCAATTTTAAGGAGGAAAGAGAATTTGACCAGAATGGGGAGGATGGTGGAGATTTGGACAGATGCATTTGTGGAAGGCTGAATGATGCCCCCCAAGATGTCCATGTCCTAATTCCTGGAACCTGTGAATGTACCACTTTATATGGCAAATGAGACTTTGCAGATGTGATTAGGTTAAGGATCCTGAGCTGGGGAGAGGATCGTAGGCTATCCAGGTGGGTCCAATGCAATCACTGTATCTTTATAAGACGAAGGCATGTGGCTCGGAGCAGTAGTAGGGGTTGTGATGACAGAAGCAAGAGGTTGGGGTGGTGCAAGGAGAGGTCATGAGCCAGGGAACACAGCACCGGAAGCTGAAAAGGGTCAGGAAGTGGATTTTAGCCTGAAGCCTCCAGAAGGAATGGGGCCCTGTCGACACCTTGATTTTGGACTTCTGACCTCCAGAACTGCAAGAAAACACATTTGTGTTGTTTTAAGTCACTAAGTCTGTGGTTATTTGTTACAGTAGCAATAGGAAACTAATACAGAGTTATTAAAAAATACTATTGTAGGCAGACAGACCATGAAGAAAGAAGAAAAACAGGGAGAATGGAGATGTGAAAACAAGGATCTTTTACGATTTGGCCAAAGCGTAGAGCAGTATTTTCAAACTTGAGAGCACATCAGTTTCCGCTGGGGGTCTTGTTTAAACAATTGTTTAGATTCAGTTCATCTGGAGTGGGGCCCCTAGCTCCATTCCTTTGACTGTATACATTGGTTTTCTACTGTGAACAATGAAAACATTAAGATGCGTACCCTTTTTCTTTTTCCTCTGCCACTCCATTTTAAATAGAAGCTTATCTTTTTATAAGATTGTATTTTGTGTTCAACTGTGCTGTTAAATATGCTTATGCTTCTGTTACTAATTTTTGATTTGTCAGAGTCTTAAAATACATTCCTTCTTACAGCAGATGAATGGTACGGATGCTGTAATGAGGCAAAAAGCCTACCAGCTCCACATCCCTTCCGCTTTCCTCCTTTTCCTCTCAATGTTTTTCTTGTGTTATTTCTACCTTGTTATGATAAGTGATATTTACAGTCCTTTGTGTTACTTTACTTTTTTTTTTTTTTAAATCTTAGTTCTATTATCTTCTTGTATCAATGCTCACAATCAGTTCTTTTGCCAGAGTGTCCCCAGGTGTCTTTTGGTTGGTAGGTTGAATTGTTCTGCAGCGCTGTTTTCAAGAGGGTTTATGCAAACAGGGTTGCTAGGCTTTTATGATTTTTTTTTTTTACCTGTTTTTCAACAGTCTTTATATTTGAATGATATTGACTCCATGCAAAATCTTTTGCTTTATTGTCTCCTGCTGTTGGATGTTATTGTGGAAAGGTCTGGCCTGTGTGACTTGTCCACCCCATAACAGATTTAATCATTTTTCCTGGTGACCCAAAGTATTCTTATTTTTCTTTGAAGTCCAAGAAAGCTACTAGGATATGTCTGGGTGTTGACCATTCTAGGCCAGTTTTTCTTGGTACAAGGTGGAGCTTTCAATATCTAGATCCAAAGAAAACTTTTTTTTTAAAGTACAAAACAGTTTTTCAAATTATGTAATTACATTTTAAAGTATTTGTTCTGATCCGTTATTTTGGTTTTCTTCTTTGGAGACACCAACTGTGCTTATGCTGGATTTCCATTTTCTGTCTTATGTAAATATTTCTCTGCAATCCTACTTAACTCTTTATTTTCTGTTCCTTTTTGTTTTCTCCTCTTTTTTATCCTCTTTTTCCTGCACTGGGTCTCTCACAGTGTTTATTTGCTCTTGTACCATTTTCCATTTCACTTGTAATTCTGTGATAATTTTTTCCCCTCTATGCCTGAGTGTCGCTCACATTTGGTCTTTTTGCTGCCTCAACTTACCTTTACCCGAGTCTTAGTGACTCAATGCTTCAAAGCGAAAACACTGAGTTTAAATTTTTTTTTAATTTTGTGGGGGAATGTTGAATCATAGTGTTCCTCTGCTTCTCAGAAATGTTCTTACAAAAGGTATTCTTCTGTTAACACTCTTTGTTCCTAACTTTTCTTTCTTAGACTATCTCTGTAGGCAGTCTGTGCTAGTCGCTTTTTTATTATTCATCGTTTTGTGAGTTGGGTATAACGGGACCAGGGTAGCATTCCAGGCTTTCTATTTTTCACAACTGGAAGGCTTTCTTTTCAGCTACCATAAAGACAAACTCCTTCCTGCAAGCATGCTTTAGGAACTAAGTCAGGGCCAGAGGGACTCCTGACACCCCCAACTCGCTCTCATTCTTGCCATGCTGTTTCCGACAAAGCAGAGAACTTCCCACCTTAGGGTGTTCGTCACATATCCAGGAATTACGTACTTGTTTTCTGAGGACTGCCACTGCCGGTCTCCCTGTCCCCAGCTTTCACCCCTTCCTCCCACATAGGTCTGCATAGACAAATGTTTTGGAAGATACTTCCTAGTTTCACCAAAAAATGGAGTCTGTAGTTCCCCCCCTGCCTCCTTGTCCTTGCTGGGTTTTGAAGCTTTCTAGGAGAACAGGGAAATGATGAGTTTATGTAGCCATGTCCGCATTGGAAGTCTGGAAGGATTTCTTAGGTAGAAGGGTGACTTAACCAGAGCTGCATTCTTCGAATTGCAGCATGGGGGATGGATCGGAATGTGGAAAGTAAGAGGTAGGAAGATCCTTTAAGAGACTATTGCAGTAAACCCAGCCAGAAGGCCTGATGGTGGTGAGTGAGGAGGTAAAAGGAAGGAATGGACTTGACAAATACTGTGGAGGCAAAATTACCCGGAATTAGCAAGAGTTTGCTTGGACAAAGTAAGGAAGTTGATGGAGGCTGTCATGGATTGAATTGTGTCCCCCAAACATATCTGGCAACTTGGCTAGGTCACGATTCCCAGTACTGTAAGACTGTGTGTTGTAAATGCTATCACTATGATGTAATAAGATGGATTAGTGGTGGTTGTGTTGATGAGGTCTACAAGCTTAGATAGTGTCTTAAGCCAATCTATTTTGAGATATAAAAGAAAGAAGCAAGCAGAGAGACACGAGGGGACTCACGCCACCAAGAAAGCAGTGCCGAGAGTAGAGCGTGTCCTTTGGACCTGAGGTTCCTGCGTCGAGATGCTCCCAGACCAAGGGAAGACGGATCACAAGGGCCTTCCTCCAAAGCTGACGGAGAGAGAAAGCCTTCCCCTGGAGCTGATGCCTTGAATTTGGACTTGTAGCCTACTAGACTGTGCGAGAATAAATCTCTCTTTGTGAAAGCCATCCACTTGTGGTATTTCTGGTATAGCAGCGCTAGGTGACTAAGACAGAGGCTCTGAGCCTAGATAACTGGAAGAATGGTGGCTATATGAACAGACGATCAGAGATCAGCTCTTGGGGGAAAGAAAATTAATTTGGTAGAATTTGAAGTGCCTCTTGACACCCAAGGGAGTTGTCTAACAGGAAGTTAGAAAAAGGGGTGGGGGTCAGGGAGAGAAGGTAGGGGTAGAGGCAAACCTGCAAGTTATTCATACAGACGTGATAGTTGAAGCCATAGATCTTTGAGTCTGGCATAAAGACGGAAGAAAGAGGAGTGCCCAGCGAAGGAGACAAGGGAGTGATCAGAAAGGCAGAATACTCAGTATCTCTGACACTAAAGAGACACCTAGCTGCTAGGCATTTTACATGTATTATCTCATTTGATGCTCACAACAACTCTGTACAGCCAGTGTCTTTATTCTCGCCCTATCGGTTGGAACACAGAGGCTCAGAGAGGTGGAGTAACATACCCAAACTTTAAACTGAGGTCTGCCCTCAGTGTAGGAGGAGTTGCAGTAAGGAGTGGGTAGAATCAACGGTGTCAAAAGTTGCAAAGAAGGTTCAGTAGGGTGATCATTTGTTTTTTACCCTGAGAGTTGCTGAATAATTCATTGTCGGTAGAGGCTGTGAGCCCTCACTGGGGTAGTACATAAATAAACAAGGTCAAGGGTCTCATCATGGTCCTGCTTGACAGGTGGGGGGAGAGGGACAGGGCAGGATTTGTTGACCTTCCAATGTCCTCCCTAGCGCCATGATTCTATAATAAACAAAGGATGATGACACCCATTCCCATAATAATGCTGAGGAACGTTTCTTCTTACTGGAGTTTTTGGATCTTTTCTTGTCTTCCCTAAATGAATCTTGTCTGGGTTAAATATCCTTCCTAGGGATTTTGTTCATTTCCACCAATTTACTTTATTTGTAAATGTTGCAACCATTTATTTTCGATAGGGTCTCTTGTCAATGAGAATCCATTCATCCGTTCGTTAAAAGACATCAGATCCTCTGCCTATCTGAAAACCACTAAGGAGGAAGGAAACTAGCGGAGAGACCCCTTCACGTGACCTGGGTTGCTAGGATACACCTTCACTCTTCTTCCAGAGTGGAGAGGCCGCCTACCCTTATGAGCCTTTTAGGAGTGTGGCTGCTACATCTGAGGAACAGCAAATTAAAGGCCTGAAACATACACATAAAAAAGATGCGGTCTGTACATAATTTATTCTTTGCTCTATTTTCTCACCCTGAGAGATATATTTTCCTCTTGGTAAAATAACTTTAGATAAACCCCCAGGAGAAAGTTAAAAGGAATCAGGAAAATCAGATTAACTTTAGCTGAAGAAACATCTGTTTGGCTTTTCCAGGACAAACAAAACAGGCAGTTGAGTGAAAGCAGCCCTTTGTGGGAAGATGAGATTTTCATTATTGGCTCATCTTTGTTGTTGTTGTTAGCTGCCTTCCAGTCAGTTCTGTGACAGAGTGGTACTGCTCCATAAGGTTTTCAAAGCTGTGACCTTTCGGAAGCAGATCACCAGGACTTACTTCCAAGGTGCCTCTGGGTGGGTTGGAACTGCCAGCCTTTCGGTTAGTAGTCCAGCACTTAACCATCTGTGCCACCCAGGGACTCAGATGTTTTATCTTTAGTAAATAAAAATGATAATGATAACTAACATTTCTTTCATGCTTACTTTATGCCAGGAACTGTTTCTAAGTGTAAAGTATTTAATTCTCACAACAATCTATGAAGTATCATTATCTCCATTTTACAGATGAGGAAACCGAGGCACAAAAGCTTGTCCAAGGTCAAGTAGTTAGGAAGTGCTAGGGATTCAAACCCAGGCAGCCTGGCTTCAGAGCCAAAATTCTTGATGTCTTCATTTTGCTGCCTCTGAGGCTGAGAAAGCGGTTTTAGGGGCAGCCTTTAGGGAAAAGAGCTGGGTTGCCAGTTGGTTTCATCTACTCAGCAAATTTTATTGAGCTCCAGTTCTCTGCCAGCATTTGTTGTAGACACTGGGCAAACAAGGTTGGACCAGAGTCTTGACTCTCTCCTGGCTTCTCCCTTGGGTTCTACTAGTGAGTCTCTGTTTTAGACAGAGTCCCCTGAAGGCTAACTAAGAGCCTATGCTAGATTCTGAAGTGATTCAGAATGAACTCAGTCTTCTTAAATTTCCTTTGGAACAGCACAGGTTGGTTCTAAATTGAACTCCCCTCACCCCTTCCTAGCCCCATTCATTCCAATCATTCCATCAGTATCATCACCCCTCCCTGCAGTCCTGTTAAACAAACAGTTGCTGTCCAGTGGATTCCCACTCATGGCAACCCTGTGTGTTTCAGAACACAACTGCGTTCCACGGGTTTTCACAGGAGTCCACTTTAAGTGATTATGCTGTAAAAATGAATATTTATAAAACAGTGAATTAGGTGATACTTATTTTAGAAAAGTATTCTCTTTTACCTTCCCTTAACTGGAGCCATGGTGGCCCAGTGGTTAAGAGCTACGGCTGCTAACCAAAACGTCAGCAGTTCAAATCCACCAGGCGCTCCCTGGAAACCCTAAGGGGCAGTTCTACTCTGTCCTATAGGGTCCCTACGAGTTGGAATTGACTCAATGGTAACAAGTAAAATGGGGGAGCTCCAGCATTAGGTCACGTATCCCTGGTATTAGGACTGATGTGGGCAGGAGCGCTTTAGTAGTTGAATTCTCGTCTTCCGTGTGGGAGATTCAGGATCAGTGACCTCCAGTGAAGCCACCACTGTCTGTCAGTGGAGGCTTAGGTGTTGCTATGATGCTGAATAGGTTTCAGCGGAACTTCCAGACTAAAAACCCTATGGATCACAAAGGTCTGATCCCAGTGTGTGTGGGGTCAGTGCAGCTAGCAACAACAACATTAGGACTGATAGATACGGCCTCTTGGAGAACCGAGTGAGACACTAGCAGATGGCAGCTGCCTGGCTCAATTCTGGTCCATGGCAGGTTACCATTTACTGGATAGCAGATGAGTGGCAAGAATACTATAAGCAGTAACAACTTCTTTGGGTGGAAGAGAAAGAGTACTGAGGGTATTATTAACTTCCTGTAGCCCATCTGAGGAGCCCTGGTTGGGAAAGTTCCTTAATCTCTCCAAGCTGTGGTTTTTTCCTATGTAAAACGAGGTCAGTATTATCTCCCTCACAAGATTACTTTGAAGATTAAATAGGATAATAAGTGGAAAAAATGTTTTGTTAAAGCACTGTGCAAATATGATATTAGTGTTAGTCTCTTACATATTCCCGACAATAAATTTTCCAGTCAGGCTGACAATGCTATTGCCCATGCATATGTACCTGGAGGAGAACAATTACCAGCCAGACTATTTTTACTGTTTCTATTGTGGTCGATGTGAATGATTAGGTGTCACTGAATTTTCATAAAAGGATACTTACTATATAGTGAAACAGTAATTCTAAGAGTTAAGTACAGTCAGTCCTTAAATTACCCAGGGCTTATACACATGGCAGTCACCAGGTGGTGCAAATGGTTAACGTTCTCTGCTGCTAACCAAAAGGTTGGAAGTTTGAGTCCACCCAGAGGTGCCTGGGAGGAAAGGCCTGGTGATCTACTTCCAAAAAATCAGGCTACTGAAAACCCAATGGAGTAGTGCTCTACTTTGACATACGTGAGGTTGCCATGAGTCAGAGTCTACTAGATAGCAACTGGTTTATACACGTGGCAGAACTGGCAGTGGGTGTTGGGCGTGGTTCTCTTTTGGAGCTTGGGGCTTCAATCAAATGCTACTTTATACTGAGGTTTTCTCTTTAGATACTCCCTTAAGTGAGTTGAAGCTCGTGGGCCCTAAGATATAAACAAGATGAGGTAAATTTGTTATAATGCAAGAGTCAGAATTTAGATACACATGTTATGTGTGAAGTGTAAGAATGTGAATGTAAGTAATTTGAGAAGTTTGGTGGTATGTTTCTGCTTGGGCAGCCTAGGCATGGACACTGGGTGTTGTCCATAAGAGCCACCACCACACCCAATTATGGTCATAAAAGGAAGTCTGTCTGGCGCCCTCCTGAGGCTACCTAGTGTAATAGGCCATCCCTCAGGCCCAGTGCTCCGTGTGGCACCTGCTAACCTCATCCCTGCACTCACCCTGAGCAGTGAGTGCTGACTCTGAGCTCCTCAGGGACTGGAAGTTCTTCTCCTCTCAGCACGTATACCCTGAGAGTAAGATGGACTCTTACTCTCCCCTGGGCCCCTACACTTCCTAGCCACTGGGTCTATGGGTGGCAGCAGGTGCCAATAAAGGTTTGTTTTGTCTTTCTCTTATTTATTGGGTCTGAGTTTTCTGTATAAGGGCTCATTCAGTTTAGAACTGTTCTTAGTTTCATCTTCAAAGCTGGGATATTAGACTTGTACAGACTAAAGTATACAAAAACTTCACAAAGTTAGTATTTAAACATATACCCTGTCTATATGGTTGTATTTGCCAGGAGTTGCTACTATAAATATTATACCATTTCCTCATGTTCTAACAACATAATGCAAGCAGAAAAAAAAAAACAAAACAGAATTATATGGCTGCTTCTTTCATAACATTGTAAAGCACCATAATATTTCCTTCTCTGCTGACTTATCTAGAAGGATGTGGCCTCTTTATTGGGCCATTTTTTTCAATAAAAGAGGACAACACTCTACCAAAGTTTCCCGTTAACATGTTAAGACTTTATAAAATTGATGCTGTTTTATGTACAATATGCAAAGTTGAGAAACATGTTATGAACCGAAACTGAGAGACTAGGAAAAAATTCTATTATTCTGCTTGCTTTTACAAAAAATAATATCTTTTGTGTTTTTTGGTGAAAGTTTAAACAGCAAGTTAGGTTCCTGTTTGACAATCTCCGCACAAATTGATCAGTGATATTGGTTACATTTTTCAGATTGTGTCAACATTCTTTTTAATTGTATGCTTGCTTTTGGCATGACAAAAGGGAATTCACTTACATAGCTACATGAGTGAAATATTTGCATCTTCCATACGGACATTTTTTAACAGGATTCTGTAACAATAACAGTGAGCCCTGTTTGAGAACTAGGTAATCCAGGGACCATGTGTGTCTTTTTATTAAAGTTATGCAGGTACAGTGTTTAGAGAGCCATATATTCCTACAAGGTTTGTTATGAAAAATCAAAACCGACTCATTCCTCCTTCCTCAGAGGCAACCACTTTCACTTCCTGCAGCCGATCATTTCGGTTCTTTGAGGAGCCCTGGTGGTGCAGAGGTTACATGATCGACTGCTAACTCAAAGGGCAGTGGTTCGAAATCACTAGTGGCTCCGAGGGAGAAGATGTGGCGGTCTCCTTCCATAGAGATTTGCAGCCTCGGAAGCCCTATGGGGTCACTACGAGTAGGCATCCACTCTAGGGCAGTGGGATTGGCTTTGGTTGTGATAGCTGGCCTTGGAATATGGCCACATCTCCCAGAATCCACCCGCTTGTGCTATCTCCTCCCACAATGAATCCAGGCTGGTGTTGTGACTTGCTTTAGCCAATAGAATGGAACAGAAGTGACGCCACGCCGATTCCAGGCTTAAGCCTTAAGAAGATCTGGCAGCTCCTGCTTTTGCCTCGCACGTCTGGTACAGAACTGTCACCTTGGGTCTCCCTGCCTCATCATCCGGGGGATTTCCAGCACATTTCCCCCGTGCTGGAGCTCCTGTTTCTGTGTTGCGTGCTTCCTGTTTCTTGGTTTCCTCTGTTTTAGTGGAGCACAACCCCCGATAATTTCCCAAGAAAGAGTTCATGGAAGTGAATTTTTTTTACAACTCATATCTGACAGTCTTCTACCTTCGCATGTGGCTGGTAGTTTAGATATAAGATTCTAGATTACAAATTAATGTTCTCCGGAATTTTAAAGATAATGCACAATTGCATGATAGCTCTCTACAGCGTTGTTTGGAAGTCTAAAGCATTCTGGCTCCTGGTCCTTTGCGTGTGACATTTTCTCTCCTCTCTGGAGGCTCTTAGGATATATATATATGTGTGTGTGTGTGTGTGTGTGTGTGTGTGTGTGTGTGTGTGTGTGTATGTATATATATGTGTATATATATACACACACACATATATACACACAGATATATATGTGTATATATGTTTGTATGTATATGTAATATATATACATACATACATATGTGTATGTCTTAGTCATCTAGTGCTGCTGTAATAGAAATACAAGTGGATGGCTTTAACAGAAATTTATTCTCTCACAGTCTAGTAGGCGACAAGTCCAAATTTAGGGTATCAGCTCCAGGGGAAGGCTTTCTCTGTCGGCTCTGAGGAAGGTCGTGTTATCAATCCTCCTTTGGTCTAGGAACTTCTCTGAGCAGGAACCTCAGGTCTAAAGGACATGCTTTGCTCCCAGCACTGCTTTCTTGGTGGTAGGAGGTTCACCTGTCTCTCTGTTCGCTTCTCCCTTCTATATCTCAAAAGAGATGGACTTAAGACACTATCTAATCTTGTAGACCTCATCAATGTAACTGCTGCTAATCCATTTTATTACATCATAGTGATAGGATTTACAATACACAGGGAAGTCACATCATATGACAAATGGTAGACAATCATACAATACTGGGAATCATGGCCCAGTCAAGTTGATACACACATTTTTGGGGGGACATAATTCAATCCATGACAGTATATATATATATATATATATGTATATTTATGTATATAGGTATATATATTTATGTATATAGGTATATGTATGTGTGTGTGTGTATATACATATATATATATTTGTCTTCTGTGTTCTGCAACATCATGATAATACAACTTGGTGTGGCTCTATTTTTACCCATTGTGCTGGGCACTCATTTAGCCCTTACAATCTGGAAACATATCTTGGGGTCCTGGAACATCTAGATTTATTACACTGATGATTTTCTACCTTCTGTTCTCTCTTTTTCTTTTCATATTTCTATCTGTACTTTCTGGAAGGATTCTTCAAGTTTATTTTTTAAATCTTCCATTCATTTTTAATTTGATGTTATCATTGTTTTAACTTCAAAGAGCTCTTCTTAGTTTTCTAAAAAATTAAGTAATTTACAGAACACTTTTTCCATGGTTAAAATATTTTCTTTGATTTTTCGGAGGATATTAATGATTGTTTTGGTGCAGTTTCCTTCTTCATCAATAGGATCTGTTTACTCCAAGTTGGATTTGTTTGTTTCAATCTCTATTTTCTGTGTTAGAGGTCTTTCCTGTGTGTCTGGTAATCCTTGGCTATCTGTTCATATTTAAGAGTGGGGCACTAAATAGCTGATTGGAAGCCCTGAGGTTATGAGTGAAGATTATCAACTGTGAACTTCATTGTAAAATACATGGTTGGTCTTAGATGGGAGGTCTTGGATATTAGTATCTTTAGGTCTTTTCTCTTTGGAGGATCAAATGTCACAGAAAAGTTTCTTCCAGTCATCTCCTGCCTGCAGGATGAAGACCTGGTCACCAGCGTTCTGGGAGCCACGTGGAGAAAGTGGGCTGGATGTTAGCGTCCGATATGCAGTCATTTATTTAACCCCGTTTTCAGTACTGTAGCCCAGTCCTTACCTTGTGCCTGTCGTCCTCTACTTCAGAGAATCTGTTTTACCCTCTTCAGAGAATAAATCTTTACTTTGTGGTTGGAGAGGGTTTTGGAGAGTAAGGGAGATGATATGGCATTCTGGCCGCTTATTAAAACAGACTTTCAACAAATTGTTGTATATCTGCCCTGTCTTTATTCCCACTTTATGAGGTTCCGCGTGCACCAATTTCTGAGCCTTTTGGGTATTTTGAACTGTAAATAAGCTTGATGAGAGCTTAGTATCAGTCTAAGCTTTCTGTTCTTCCAGGCTTAGAAATGGCATATATCCCCTCTGATCAAATCACATTGGTCGAAGCACAGTCACATGGTCCTAACATCTCTGCAAAGGAGGCTGGAAGATTTAGTCTTCCAGTCTGCACATAAGAGAAATCAGTGTGGTGAACACAAAGTATTGTTTCTGCCACGATGCTTTTAATAAACAATCCCTTAACCTAGGGAAAGGAGCCCTGGTGGTGCAATGGTTAAGCACTCGGCTGTTAACCAAAAGGTTGGCAGTTCAAACCCACCAGCTGCTCCACGGAAGAAAGATGTGGCAATCTGCTTTCATAAAGATTACAGCCTTGGAAACCCTATGGGGCTGTTCTACTGTGTCCTATAGGGTTGCTATGAGTCAGAATTGACTCAATGGCAGTGGGTTTTGGTTTGGTACCTTATGGAGTGCAATTCTATTCTGAAACACAAGGGGTTGCCATGAGTCAGAACTGGCCCGATGGCAACAAGTTTGGTTATTTGGTTACTCTTGTTTTTGAGGGGTTCAGAGGAGAATAACAGTTGATTCATGTGTTCAATAACCATATTTATCTGGTAGTCTTTATGTACATTTTTATGTACGGAGGAAAGTTTAGTCATCATTGATCATCCAAAACATGTCAAAAGTGGAGGCAGTCCTTAATATCTGGTCCTGGCCATAAATACCCAGGATGCAGAGCAAGTGTTCAGAACTCAGACAACATAGATTCATGCCCAGGCTCCAACAATTACTAGCTGTGTGTCCTTGACCAAGATATTTAGCGCCTCTGTTCCTTGATACTTAGCCTCTCCGTGCCTTTTCCTCAACTGTAAAATGGGTGATAATGGTAGCATCTGCCTCATTGCAATAGTGTGAGGGTTAAATTAGTTAATACTTATATAGTGTTATTTTAATTATTATTGCTATCATGTTAGTTTTATTATTGTTATTGCTATTATTTTCATTAATGGAAATAACCCATTTTTGAATTGTGATGCTGTCAATCTTTTGAACTGCACTGCTTTCAATATTGCATTGGGCAAATCTGCTTCAAAAGACCACTTTACAGTGTTAAAAAGCAAAAATGTCACTTTGAGGACTACGGTGCACCTGACCCAAGACATGGTATTTTCAGGCGCCTCACATGCGTGTGAAAACTGGACAGTGAATAAGGAAGACCAAACAAGAATTGATGCCTTTGAATCATGGTATTGGCAAAGAATACTGACTATACCATGGACTGCCAGCAGAACGAACAAATCTGTCTTGGAAGAAGTACAGCCAGAATACTCCTTGGAAGCAAGGATGGTGAGACTTTCTCAAGTATTTTGGACATGTTATCAGAAGGACCAGTCCCTGGGGAAGGACATCATGCTTGGTAGAGGGCCGGCGAAAAAGAGGAAGAGCCTCAATGAAATGGACTGATAGATACAGTGGCTGCAACGATGGGTTCAAACATAGTAATGATTTGAGGATGGCGCACGACTGGGCAGTGTTACATTCTGTTGTTCATAGGGTCGCTATGAGTCAGAATTGACTCAATGGCACCTAACAACAACAACAAAAACAGCTGCCAATCTGCATGATTATGTATTTCTGACCATAAAATGATTGATTTAATGGATGAAGATGATTCATTGCTCTAAAGCAAGACTGTGAGGAAAACATGATTCCACAGTCCTGCTGGGAAGTCAGCAGTGATAACTTATTCACAAGCTGAGAGTAGTTCAAAGCTTTTGGTTTGCAAGTAGCCTAACGTGCAGATTATTGAACACATTTCCTACCCCTGTGCCAATTCTCAGGAATGAACAAGTCACAGAGTGAAAGGATGTTTAGTTTCTGTGTAACGGGGGCTAGGAATGACCACATCTGTCATAAGGACTGCCAGCATGGGGCAGGGAAGGGGCAATGAACAGGGAACCTGGGGTATGAAGACCTGGATTCCAGTTGTCTTTCTTCCGAACACCAGCAGAGGCCTCTCAGTTTCCTTGTTAAAACTGTTTCAAGATCTGTGGGATATACAGTTTCCCACCCACATTTTCCATCTCTCAGGTTTCTTGATTCTCTACATTTCCTACTCAAAGTATTTGCTGCCCTCCAGTGAGGACTTGTGTAATGGTGAAAAATGAAAGAAATATTAGTTGGCACAAAATAGCTGGCATATCAGGCTTAAATGGTAGCTAGTGCATCCAAGAAGTGTGATTGGGTAAAACTTTTGTGTCTTTTGACTTTTGTTATGCTAGATAAGCCTTGTAAGCATATTTATGGTTTCCTATGTGATAGTTAGGGGGCCCTTGTGGTTTTTTTCTGTGTGTGTGTCATATTTGGAAAGCCAGAGGTGACCAGTGTAACCAAATGGAAGGCACCCTATAATTAGTCCTGCCACCCATGGCTGCTGGGCCAGAGAGGTGCTCACCAATCATGGCTTCAGCATACCCCCTGAGTTTTGAGGTAACCTTTATTTTCACATAATATTTCTTAAATCCACATTACCAACCAAAAATTTAAACACACTCAATGACTCAGAATGCTTCCATTAATGAGGACACATAATATCAACAGAAAATTCACAGAACATAATTGGGTCCTGAATTAAAAAGAGGAGGTTGGACTATGATATTTATGGTTCTGTCCAACTTTAAAAATGTGCAATGTGACAGTCTTATCGGCATGAACATAACCTTGAAAATCTGGTAAAAATGGCTTTCCAGAGTCTGCAGACTTGGGGACCCTGGTGTTCATTGTCCTTAGAAACACTTGAGCCTACACGCCTAGCCTTTCCTGCTGGTGGCTACGGCCCTGAAGCAAAGAATATTTTACTAGAAAACGAAAGACTTGTGTTCAAACCCCACTCTCTCACCTACTACCTATATGAAGCGAGCTGAAAAAACTAGCTTCCTAAAGGTTGGCACCAGAACTCCTCTTAGGGACGAGACTGTCTTTGTGAAAATACCTTGAAAAGTTTCACAAGTCAAATGAGCCCTTGAGGGCGGGAGGCAAAGTATCAGTGAACAGGAACTAACTGCTCAGTTTAAGAGAAGAGGAGTTTGCTTTTACTCTTAAAAGGAAGAGTGAGGAAAAAGAATAGTGGGAGAAGGAGGAAGAAAGGAGGAAAGGAAGTCATGGGTGAAGGATCCATGAACAATCCCCCTGTGTAAGGTAGCCAAAGGATGTCTTAACGTTGGGCTTGCTTGCTGTTCAATTTGATGTTGTTTGCATTATTGTGAAATAAACATCTATTCTGGTCCTCTTTTCAGAGAAGTCTACTATGTCTACCACCTGCTTTTCGTACATGAATTTTGCCTTTTGTTTTGGAACTGTGGAAAGGCTGAGTTTTACATTTGGACTAATATGATGAGGAACAGAAATAACACACATAGAATCAGGAACCGGAAGGTAGAGGTGATCCAGAGAATTTAAGTACTTTAGGAATTTGGAGAAATCTTGGGAAGGGTGTAAGATTTGTATTTCTGAAGGTGATTGACTTGAAAGGTGAGAGGTCACCATAATGAAATTTCAAAGGGTAAAGAGGCCCTAGCCTATGTCTAGGTTGTTCATGTGACTTTAGCTAGTGGTTGAGTTCTTGGGTGGTGGAAATGGTTAATGCACTCAGCTGCTAACGGAAAGGTTGGAAGTTTGAGTCCACCAAGAGGCATCTCAATAGAAAGGCCTGGAGACCTACTTCTGAAAAATGAGCCATTGACAACTCTATGGAGCACAGTTCTCCTCTGACACACATGGGGTTGCCATGAGTCGGAACTGATTCAATGGCAGTTGGTGGTGGTAAAGCTAGTGGTTGATTGATTTGGGACTCAATTTCACTTCTTTCAGTCAATGGTTATTTATTGAATTCCTACCGTATGTCAGGCATTGTACTGGGTGCTAGTATACAAAGGAGACAAAGACATAATCCTTTTCCTTAGAAAACTTCCTAATTGGAAGATGGGTCTGTAACCGGGGTGATCGTACTTCCCAATTTGCCTGGGACATTCTTGGTTTGTTCCAGTTGTTCTGGCATAATTATTAATACAGCCCACTTTCATGCACAAGAAAGTCTCAGTCTGAAGATAAATTCTCTGGTAACCATCCACAGAATTCTTATGAAGGTTATATGATAAAATTTATATGAAAATGCTTTGTGAATTGTAAAGCATTATACAAATAAAAGGGATTAAGAGACTTAAGTTCTTTTATTGCATTCTCCTATGAGAGACAAACAGAAATGTCAAAAATTGCAATCTACCTTAGTCCTTGTTATTGCTATGAGATCTATTTGGATTTGCAAGAAAATAAACCTGCCAGAAAATTAATTTCATTTTAAGGCACCTTGGCATGTGCCCAACCATTTTTCAGACTAAACGCCTTTGTGTGGTCTGCTCTGTACCCTTACCTGTATGTTTGAGGGGTTAGATTTTCTCTATTGTGTCCTTTGAAATTTAGTATTTTATAATTCTGGTAGGTTTTGAACATGAGGGACAGGCCAGTGTCCTAGGATTTTTAAAAGCCTGTTTTAGCAGGAAAAGGATATGAACTACTATGTGTTAAGTATTTACCATAAAGAAAGCATAGTGCCTGCCCTCAGGGAGCTTCCAGTCTAATTTCCTTGTGTTCCTATGTCAATCCTCATGAAAGACATAGCAATTCCTCTCTTCACAAGGAAGAAAACTGAGCCATACAGAGATTAAAAAGCTTGGTTAATGCCACAGTTAGTAAAGAATTGATTTAAGTATATAGCTAATCTTATCCCAATGCCTGTTTATCCTTCATTCATGAGTTCACCAAATATATGCTGAATACTGAGTCTGTGTCAAGCACTGTATATATGATGGTGAATAAAGCAGATGTGGTCCCTGCCCTCATTTCTAGTTTGACATCATCATCAGTCAGGCCACTATTTCTTATATAGATTTTTCCAGGTACTGTGGTAAGTCCTTTATCTGCATTATTGATTAAAATTGTTATAACTGTATGAAGGAGATATTATTATGATGACCAGGGCTTAATGAGGTTAAGCAGTTTGTGCAATCAGGGAGTAGTGACGCTTTGAGCGTGGTCATTATTCTCGTTGTTACAAGGCCCTTTTGCTGAGTGATCTCATTATAGTAAGTATTGTTCTGAGGGGCTGTGGATGTTGGTGAAGGATGGGGTGGGAGGGGCCAAGTAGAGAAGGCCTGGAGAGATTTAAATTTTACAGAATCATTTTTTGTAAGCAGTAGACTTTGGTTCTAGGGGAAAAGTGGTAAGAGTGTTATCTCCTTTAAAATTTTTGGCCAAGGAGGGCTGTGGGAACCATGGTCTCAGGGAACATCTAGCTCAACTGGCATAACACAGTTTATAAAGACAATGTTCTACATTCTACCTTGGTGAGTAGTGTCGGGGGTCTTAAAAGCTTGTGAGCAGCCATCTAAGATACTCCCCTGGTCTCACCCCTTCAGGAGCAAGGGAGAATGAGGAGAACAGGACACAAGGAAAAGATTAGTCCAAAGAACTAGTGGACCACAGCTACCAAGGCCTCCATCAGACTGAGTCCAGTACAGCTAGATGGTACCTGGCTACCACCACTGACTTCTCTGACCAGGATCACAACGGTCCTGGACAGAGCTGGAGAAGGATGTAGAACAAAATTCTAACTCACAAAAAAAGACCAGATTAACTGGCCTGACAGACTGGAGAAACCCCGAGAGTATGGCCCCCAGACACCCTTTTAGCTCAGTGGTGAAGTCACTCCCAAGGTTCACCGTTCAGCCAGGGATGGGACAGCCCCATAAAACAAAACGGGACTAATGAGGCACAGCAGTCCAGGGACAAGGACTAGAAGGCAGGAGGGGACAGGAAAGCTGGTGATAAGGAACCCAAGGTTGAGAAGAGACAGTGTTGACATGTCGTGGTTGTTAACCATTGTCATAGGGCAATATGTGTACTAACTGTTTAATGAGAAACTATTCTGTAAACCTTCATCTAAGGTACCTAAAAAAAAAAAAAAAAAGAATTATCTATATGAGATC
Organism: Dugong dugon; assembly: GCA_030035585.1. NCBI lineage: Eukaryota > Metazoa > Chordata > Mammalia > Sirenia > Dugongidae > Dugong > Dugong dugon. Next base: position 79,612,314 of record CM057471.1, read on the forward strand.
AGATTGACAACAGCAACTCAAAACATTTGATGGGAAGCCTAGGGGGCAGTGAGTTGAAGATAATGGTGATGGAGTAATTTGGAAAAGGATAGTGAGAATAGCAGCACAACTGGAAGAATGTAATCGATGTCACTGAATTGTACATGCAGAAACTTTTGAAATGGTATAACTTTGGCTATGTATATTTTCACCAAAAAAGAAAAAAAAAAAGGTCCTCCAAGTCTGAGAAGGGAGAGTGTTGACATGTTGTGGGGTTGTTAACCAATGTTATAAAACAATATGTGTACTGACTGTTTAATGAGAAACTACTTGTTCTGTAAACCTTCATCTAAACGACAATAAAAAAAATTAAAAATAAATATTTGGCCAAAATCATCAAGTACAGGTCATTAAAGCTGAAAAAGGCAATAGTGAATATAATAAGCATCAATATGCAGTAAATAATGTTAATAAATTACATATTTAGGTCTACCTGAAGTAAACTTTGTAAGCATGCCTTGGTGAGTGTCTGAACCCTGATTAGTATGCATTTGACCTAGTTCCTGTCTTTATCTACTGAATGAAGAATTTTTTTCCTGGTATAATACACGGATTTTGAGGTGCTTGCATTTGAGGCAAATCTGACACCGTCTGCCCCTCAGTGTGTTTTTTTATTTAATTGCCTTCAGTCTCACCAGTACCCTTTCCTGCCTCTCTTTCTGGCCACAGAACCCGTTTTGGTTGGTAGCTCATAACTGTGTGACTTGGGTGAGCTGAGTCTCCCACTTCCCAGTCACAGAGGTTCTCCGAAATAGTTTGCCACAGTGATGGGATAAGGGATGGGCAATGGTCCAAGGCAAGCAAATCCATCTCTTCCCTGTGACTTTTCTGTTGTAATTGCCAGGAAAGATGGGTCTTTTTTGATTGAGATTTGTTTAGCTGATTGGGTGTTAGCTCGGTGCTGTCCATAGTCTTTTGCCCAACATGTGTAGGGACGAACGTCTGAGAGATAGAGTGCAGACCCTGATGACATCATTTGAGCCCTGGATCCCCCTTGCCTGAATGTGGCTTACCCTTAGACTTCCCTATTTATGTGAATCAACAGCTCCATTTTACTTATTTTTGCTGGAGGTAGTTTGAACTGTGCTTCTGTCATTTGTAACTAAAAAAAAATCCTGATTGAAGCACTATTCCACTGATTATCTAATCTTTAGAAATAAAACAAGTGTCAGCTCAGACTTTTTCTTGCCACTACATTGGGTGGAATTGTGGGTATTCCTGCTTTCATCATGAAGATACTGCATATGTAACTAAGGCTCTCTGGCAGCCGAGTGCTTGGGTGCTCGGGGAGTTTTAAGGACTGTTAATAACTCGGATGCTGCTGGAGCCACAGAGGAAATACCTGATGTCGCTGTGGCAACGAGGGGCCAGAGCATCCTGGACCCCCAAGCCTCAGTAAGTGTAATAAACAAAATTGAAAAGAGGTGAAGAGGCCTGAGTTCAAGCTGTGGCTCTGCCATTGACTTGCTGGATAATCTAGGAAACATCTTTTTAGACTCTCTGGCCTCGGTGTTCCAGTCTTTAAAATGTGTGGGGTAATGTGGCTTCAGGGTGGCTTTGAGATGAAGCAATAAAAGGTGGGTGGCAGATCTAAGTTTTGGAGGGGGCTCTACCTGGAATGGAGCCCTGGTGGCACAATGGTTAAGTGTTCAGCTGTTAACCAAAAGGTTGGCAGTTCGAATCTACCAGCTGCTCCTTGGAAACTCTGTGGGGCAGTTCTACTCTGTCCTCTAGGGTAGCTATGAGTCAGAACCGACTCAGTGGCAACGGGTCTGGTCTTGTCTGGTATACCTGGAAGGGGAGTTCCTGGGTGGTGCAAAGGATTAACACACTTGGCAGCTAACTGAAAGGTTGGAGGTTCAGGTCCACCCAGAGGCATCTTGGAAGAAAATTGTGGCAATTTACTGCCGAAAAATCAGTCACTGAAAACCCTATGGAGCACATTTCTTACAGTGACACACGTGGGGTTACCATTAGTCTGAGGTGACTTGATGGCAACTTGTACTTTTGTGCCTGGACCCCAAATGCTGATGGCCACTTTGTCCTGTGACATCTAAGTTAAAGGTGTGACTGAAGTGCTAAAATGGACTACCACCAGACAAGTGCGTTTGGGGAAGCCAATTCTGCAAGTCAAAGGACACAAGGGAGATTAAATTAAATGTGGTTTTAAGCAGAGAAAGCCTTGGTATGAATACTTTTGTAAAGATTCTACACTGTAAAACCTACCTGGTGAGTTTAGTTCCAAACTGAAATACTTTGCTATTCTCCAGTGGTGTATCCTACACAGTAATGCCCTCCCTGTCCTCTTATGCCTAAGATAAACTGAATATGTCATGCATTTTGACGTGACGTTGTTGGTCTCTTTTGAACACAATTTCATATACTTCTATTTGTTTAATACTTAATACTATGGCAACTTTGCATCTGATATAAACAAGGAAAACATGAATATTGAGGTCTCTTTTTCGATCTTAATAAGAATATCTAAACAGTAACTGGTTAAGAAAATAACATTAAAAGGAAAGCACACCTGCATGTGCTGTATAAAGCTGCCTACATGCAGGAAGGGGTGGGCAGCAAAGATTGAACACATAATTAGAAAAAAGTTTTTATTTTCAAAGGAGGCCCATAATAAATTCCCATAAAACCCATTTATGAATCATCTGAAATTATGTAATACAGCTTCTCAGTAAACATTCTAGAAGTCAGTTGCTTATGAGATCTACATGATGCAGAGAGTTACTGGACATAAAAAAAACCAAACCCGCTACTGTGGAATCGATTCTGACTCATAGTGACCCTATAGGACAGAGTAGAACTGCCCCATAGGGTTTCCAAGGCTGTAAATCGTTACGGCAGCAAGCTGCCATGTCTTTCTCTCATGGAGCGGCTGGTGGATTCAAACTGCTGACCTTTCAGTTAGCAGCTGAGTGTTGAACCACTGCACCACCAGCGCTCCTTTACTGGACATAAGCTACTACAAAATATATACCAAATTCTTCTTCTTTTTTTTTTCTTTATTAGGGATTGGGTCAGCATTTTCAAAAATAGTTAGAAAGATGAAGTGCTTATTGGTATTAGTACTAGTTTGTGATAATGGAAGAAGCATGCTTTCAGAAGTAGCTCCAAAACTTTAAAATACATTTAAAAAATTTTCTACCTTTATTTCCAGTTTTGTTTTTTTGTTTTTTAAGATACAGTTTTCAAGAAAGATGGGTCAGAATACAGTCCTCTTATTCATTGCCTTGTATTATCAAAGACATTCTTATTGCATTTTTTTCTAAAGTCAGACAGATCATAGTGGCTATTATTTGGGCATTTTAATTTTAATTTAAAATGTTTTTCTTTTCATTTTAACAAATTTACAAATGCATATCTTAAAAAGTTGTCCTCCTCCCCCTGTATCTGCAAGTAATTAATTAGTCTATTTAGTATTGACAGTATTAATTATTATGTCTGAGGAACAGAAACACACAAAATGATTGATGCCAGATAATTATCTCTGAAATGATTGTACAAGTCCAAAGGAAATTATTTCCTACAAATTGTATTCTTTTAGTTGTGCATATAGTTACCTTTTGCTTACACTCCCCAGTGGTATTTCTAACCATTTCTTAGATCAGTGGTGATCAGCCATTATATAATTTATACAGATCTTTCCTGTACCTCTTTATAGTTCTTTGGTTACATCTATACCTGGACTCTACAATTAATTCGATAAGATGCTATCTTGATTTTTGTCATTTGACAGAAAATAATTGGGGAGTTTTCTTGACTACGTCTCCTGCTCAGATTCATAATGTATGTTAGCATATCTTTTTTTTTTAATCCTTTAACACTTCTTAAAAAACTAAAATCCATACTCAGTTCAGTTTTCCTTATTTTATTTACCTGATGTCCTTTTTTTTTCCTGCTCCAGGATCCATCTAGAGTACCAACATTACATTTTGTCACCATGTCTCCTCAGGCTCCTCTAGGTTGTGGCAACTTTTCAGACCACGCTTGTTTTTTATCACCTTGACCGTTTTGAGGAGGAACATATTGTTTTTGTACTCTATTTTAGCTCTTTTAAAATATTTTCCAGTAAACAAGTAAGCAATAAATCATTAGACTCTCCTCATGCCTCAGTTGACCTTCTTTAGCAATGAAGATTAACCACCCCCCCAAAAATTTCTCATTTATGAAAGACAGCCATTACCACATATTATACTTTAGGGCATGTATATGATCGGAAGAGTGTACTGAACATGACTTGACGTTATATTTAATCCAAGGTCTGTGAGAAAAGATAATAACATTGTGGGTCATTTTATCCACAGGAAGTGTCAACAACTCCCAGCTTACAGAAGGCGTGAGCAGATTTACTCAGCCTGGTGCAAGAGGGATGTAGATGGGATGGGAAGGCTAAGAGGGCAGGCTGGTAAACACCGGAAGTTTGTTAAGGTAGGTTTGGGATCCTCTCCAGGGCAATCTTCTCTGGTTGCTTATGATTTAGGCAGGGCCTGGCTGAGAGAAGGAGGTGGACAGAGGGATTAGGTGACCTCCCTAGATTTTTGAGTTACTCTTCCCATAGAACCTCTCAAGGTGTCTACAGTCCAGAGCTATTCGTGACATCAGATCTGTGTCAAGTAGGGTAGTTGGATTTGGCACATAAAAATACAGGACTACCAGTTATGTCTGAATAAGTACGCTCCATGTAATATTTGGGACATGCTTATGCTGAAAAATTGTTGTTTATCTGAAAATTCAAAGTTCCCTGGGCATCCTGTATTTTATCTGGCAACTCTGCCTCTAAGCCATTTTCTTGACCTTCGCTGTGTATGTGTGGTGAGGGAGGTAGACTAAAAGGAGGAGAAGGGTGAAAATTAAGTTCTCTAACTTCAGACCAGCACTCTCTGAGAGCTGTTACATTAACAGGAAGGACAAATATGACATCGACCATTCTCAAAGCTACCCTGTGTCAGCATGGAACATTATATCACTGAAATACCATTCTCTCTTCTCCTCTTTCTCTCTTCGAGAAACAGATACCTAATAAGCCCGTAACATGTAAACAATTTCCTTTAATATATACGAATCTTGAAGAAAATAAAAGCCAAAGGGATCAGAAATAGGGAGCAACAAAGGTAACATTTTCCCCACAGACACATGGTGTCCTGTCTTTTTTTTTTTTTTGCTGGGGGTAGGAGTGGGGGTTTTGTATTTATGGACTGGTGGTTAGCTTTACAGCTCTCTTTTTCCTAACTATCTTCTGGTTTTCTAAGGTGATGAGGAGAGTTAAAAGTGGACTGCACAAATATTTCTCAGGTATTAGATATCAAAAACTAAATATAATTATAAAAAATAAGTGTTAAACCATGTTAAGTGTCCTATCCATGATTTAAAAAAATACACAAGAAGAATAAGTTAACAAAATGAAGACTTTGAAATCGATATAAGTAATCTCTTGACCTCCAAAGAAGTCAGCAAAATTATTATGTTTGATACTCTTCTTGAGTCAACTGGGTCAGCATTAGAGAGCAGTTAAAAGCCTTTGCAAAGTAGAGCTGACACACCATAATCTTTTAATGGCATAAATTCCATTAGCATCAACTGCTGCATAAAAATGTTCATTACAGTGATTAGAAATGTTAATTTCTTCAAGCAATCATAATTTCCTTTAATCTTCTATGGCAGTGTTTTTTAAACTGTGGGTTATGACCCATTAGTGGGTTATGAAATCAATTTAGTGGGATATAATCAACATTAAAGATAGAATAGAGTAGATTAAAATAGAAAATATCCAATTTCATTGCACATAGTCAATGTAAATATTTCATAATGCCTTAATTTCAATATACATATGTATAAGTACTTGGTTATAATATAAAATATTTCTTACTGTGGGTCATGCTCAAAAAAGTTGAAAAACAAATTCTAAGGCTGACACAAGAAGTGAAGCACAACTGTAGGTCTCACAGGTTGGTGAAGGAAGAAAAAAATATTTTCAATAGAAGATACTATGAAGACCAACATGTTTTTACCAACAATTGGGTCGTTTCCCTATTTGCTATGAGTTTTGATTCAAGGTCATAAGTGTCATGCTTCACTTCTTTTAAATGGGATAGAGATGCCTTGATGGTATATGTCAGTGAGGGCTATGGGCCCAGACTCAGACTATCTCTACCACTGACTGGCTGGCTCATCTTAGGCATGTTACTGAATTGCTCTGTGCCTCAACTTTCTCATCTATAAAATGGGGCTTTTAATAAACAGGTCTCATTGAATTGTAAATATTAAATGACTATGTACATAGAGTCTACCCAACAGTGACACATAGCCAGTCCTCAATAAATGTTAGGTACCATCATTATTACTTCTTCTTATCTTTATATAAGAATACCATAGACAGCTGCTTGCCTCAAACTTTTATTTTTGTCTCTGATAAAAGGAGAATAGGGACCAGAGTATAGGTTGTGGCTCAGCCCATGCATGGTCCCTTGAGTCTTCTCTCCAATGTATGTAAGTTTTAGCTCATTGAAATGAAATGCTTTAAAGCAGAGGTTTGTTCTTAACCAGGGACACATGGACATACTTCGTGGGATTGTGAACCTCCTGGAATTGTGATCAGGATTTTGAGTGAATGTGCATATACACATTTGGGAAGTGGGTGGAGAGGACTGACAGCTTCTCTTGTCAAAGGGGTCACATGTGGTATAGTGGACAGAGGTAGACATACCTAGGCCTAAGTCCAGTTTCTAGTAATTAGCACTGTAACTTCAGCCAAGTTACTTACCCTCTTGCAGTCCCATTTGCCCAGTCTGTAGAATGTGGATTAAAAGTAGACCCTATCATATATAGTTATTGAGATAATTAATGTTTACAGCATTTGTAAAGAGCTTAGTACCTTGGCTGTTACACGATGGTCACTCAAGTAAATAGTAAGAGAAGGGCAGGTAGACTGGAAATGAGAATACAGTGGTTGCTGTTCTGAGTTTTAATTCCCAAATTTAACCCATTCATTCCTTCATTTATTCAACAAACATCGACTGAGTGCTGCCATGTGTTAGGGACTGTGTGAGGACTTGATGAACGAGATCTATTTTCTGCCCTCACAGAGTTTCCAGTCTAGGGAGACTATACACGGGCAATGACCAACTGGGTGATAAGTGCTACAGCTGGCAAAACGTGGGGGCAGGGAAGTTGTAGGAGATATTTTGAATCTAGAACTGGCTTCAACAATGTTCATGGTTCTGCTTTGACTTACATGTCAGTTTTCATTTCAATACTGAACAGAGGCAATTTCCTTTTGCATATTTTAATACGGAATAGAATTAGTCAAATGTAGTATACTTATTAAGGGACATTAAGGATGGGATTTGATCTGAAGAATCTAGAGAAAACTATTCTTCTCTTGGATATGGCTCCAAGGATAAGGACGTGTACTGACATCTCTTTATAATATTGAGACTAGACAACAGGACAAATACCCACCTTATACATGAAAATCATATAACCCAGGGTATTTCTATTTTTGCTTTGACATCTAAGAATCTTACAGTTAAATTTAATGCTCAATTTTAACAAGCATGGAAGCCTAATTTTTTGGGTTTCTTTCTTTCTTTCAATGGTTTTTGATTTTCCATTTTTTAATGTCTTATTGTGTGTGTGTGTATACACACACACATATATATATATATGCACAAAACCCCAAAACCAAACCCACTGCCATCGAGTCGATTCTGACTCATAGTGACCCTATAGGACAGAGTAGACCAGCCCCATAAGGTTTCCACAGCTGTAATCTTTACAGAAGCAGACTGCTACATCTCTCAGAGTGGTTGGTACGTTTAAATTGCCAACCTTTCGGTTAGCAGCTGAGCACTTTAACCAGTGTGCAACCAGGGACCTATATATGCACACACATGTATATGCCTAGACAGAATATGTATTTAAATCTTTTATTGTAAGCCATATCAAATTATTTTTCAAATAGATGGGTTAATAATAATTATTAACCTCAAATAACTTAGTGGCTTACATATTACATCTGCCTTTTACTTTATATATATTTTATGATTCAGTGGATATAATATGAATAGCTGTATATTTAAACCCTGTAAAATTGAGCCACACTGCAATAGGTCTATTTTAGTAGAATTTAATAGCATTAACAGTGTCTTACAGGAGATATCTTCATATTATCAGTGAATGGATGTTTCATGGTATTGAGATTGTATCCACTATCAGGAGACATAAGGTTGTTGTATTAATCCATTTAAATTATTTTTGCACTCTTGGGACACAGAAACAGTTTTACCTTTGAGTAAAGCTGTCAGGATAGCTAAATCAATGTCCTGATGTCCTTCTGATCCCATCCGAAATACCGTGATCTGCAATTTGAGACAAGGTGACAATTAGCAATGCATTTTTTCCCCAAAAGAAACTAAATTAATGAGACCACATCTATACACAGACTACCTTCATATCTATAAGCCATATTCTTGACCACAGGGCAAGCACACATAACAAGAACCTAAAGAAAGTGCTCTTGCTCTGTAAATCTCTGAGAAGGAGATGCCTTAGTAGCATCTGAACAGAGAGTACCTTTCATAATTACCTTGGATATGATTACAACAAGTAGAAATTAGAGACCAAAGAGCGTGTCCTCTGCTATCATTTCAGTTTTAAAATTATAACTTTCAGGATTTACAAAAATGTATAAGTCGTCTTAAACTGAATTGAAAAATAATTGTTTTGAAATAGCAGGTTAGTACGCTCTTCCTCACACATCTGTCAGTTTGTCGTACTGTTGTCGCTTGTGTGTTGCTAGGATGCTGGAAGCTATGCCAACAGTTTTTCAAATACCAGCAGGGTTTCCCATTGTGGACAGGTTTCAGTGAAACTTCCAGACTAGGAAAGACTAGGAAGAAGGACTTGGTAGTCTACTTCTGAAAAAATTGACCAGTGAAAACCTTATGAATAGCAGCAGAACATTGTCTGATATAGTGCCAGAAGATGAGCCCCTCAGGTTGGAAGTCACTCAAATTATGACTGGGGAAGAGCTGCCTCCTCAAAGCAGAGTTGACTTTAATGATGTAGATGGAGTGAAGCTTTCGGGACCTTCATTTGCTGATGTTCATGACTCAAAATGAGAAGAAACAGCTAAAAACATCCATTAATAATCGGAGCATAGAATGTACAAAGTATGAATCTAGGGAAATTGGAAGTCTTCAAAAATGAAATGGACCACATAAAGATCAATATCCTAGACTTTAGTGAGCTGAAATGGACTGGTATTGGCCATTTTGAATCAGACAATCATATGGTCTACTATGACAAATAGAAGAGGAATGGCATCTCATTCATCATCAAAAGGAGCATTTAAGATCTATTCTGAAGTACAATGCTGTCAGTGATAGGATAGTATCCATATGCCTACAAGGAAGACCAGTTAATATGACTATTATTCAAATCTATGTACCAACCACTAAGGCCAAAGATGAGGATATTGAAGATTTTTACCCACTTCTGCAGTCTGGAATTGATCAAACATGCAATCAAAATGCATCAATAATTTCTGATGATTGGAATGCAGAAGTTGGAAACAAAGAAGAAAGTTGGAAACAAAGAAAAAAGTTGGAAACTGTGGCCTTGGTGATAGAAACAATGCCAGAGATTGCATGATAGAATTTTGCAAGACCAACAACTTCTTCATTGCAAATACCCTTTGTTAACAACATAAACACTAACTATACACATGGATCTCACCAGATGGAATCACAGGAATCAAATCGACTATATCTGCGGAAAGAGACGATGGAGAAGCTCAGTAATATCAGTCAGAACAAGGCCAGATACTGACTGTAGAACAGACCATCAGTTGCTCATACGCAAGTTCAAGTTGAGGCTGAAGAAGATTAGAACAAGTCCACGAGAGCCAAAATACAACCTTGAGTATATCCCACCTGAATTTAGAGACCCTCTCAAGAATAGATTTGACGCATTGAACAGTAATGACCAAAGACCGGATCAGTTGTGGAATGACATCAACGACGTCATACAGGAAGAATGCAAGAGGCTGTTAAAAAGAAAGAAAAGACTAAAATGGATGTCAGAAGAGACTCTGAAACTTGCTTTTGAATGTAGAGTAGCTAAAGCAAATGAAAGAAATAATGAAGTAAAAGAGCTGAACAGAATATTTCAAAGGGCGGCGGCTTGAGAAGACATAGTAAAGTATTATAATGAAATGTGCAAAAGCCTGGAGTTAGAAAACTAAAAGGGAAGAACATGCCTAGCATTTCTAAAGCTGAAAGAAATGAAGAGAAAATTCAGAGCTTGAATTGCAAGTGTGAAGGAAAATATCAGTATATAAATAGCAAGATATCAACAGGGAACTGCCAGAAATTCAAGCTGGATTTAGAAGAGGACGTGGAACCAGGGATATCATTACTGATGTCAGATGGATCCTGGCTGAAAGCAGAGAACACCAGAAAGATGTTTACCTGTGTTTTATTGACTATGCAAAGGCATTCGACTGTGTAGATCATAAAAAATTATGGATAACATTGCGAAGAATGGGAATTCCAGAACACTTAATTGTGCTCATGAGGAACCTGTACATAGATCAAGAGGCAGTTGTTCGAACAGAATAAGGGGATACTGCATGGTTTAAAGTCAGGAAAGATGTGCATCAGGGCTGTATCCTTTCACCATACCTATTCAATCTGTATGCTGAGCAAATAATCTGAGAAGCTGGACTATATGAAGAACAACGTGGCATCAGGATTGGAGGAAGACACATTAACCACCTGTGTTATGCAGATGACACAACCTTGCTTCCTGCAAGTGAAGACGACTTGAAGTACTTACTGATGAAGATCAAAGACCGCAGCCTTCAGTATGGATTACATCTGAACATAAAGAAAACAAAAATCCTCACGACTGGACCAATAAGCAACATCATGATAAACAGAGAAAAGATTGAAGTTGTTAAGGATTTCATTTTACTTGGAACCACAATCAACACCCATGGAGGCAGCAGTCAAGAAACTAAAAGATGCATTTCATTAGGAAAATATTCTGCAAAAACCTCTTCAAAGTGTTAAAAATCAAAGACATCACTTTGAGGAGTAAGGTGTGCCTGACCCAAGCCACGGTATTTTCAATCACCTCATATGCATGTGAAAGCTGGATGATGAATAAGGAAGACCAAAGAACTGATGTCTTTGAATTGTGTTGGCAAAGAATATTGAACATACCGTGGACTGCAAGAAGAACAAACAGATCTGTCTTAGAAGAAGTACAACCACAATGTGCCTTAGAAGCAAGGATGGTGAGACTTTGTCTCATGTACTTTGGACAGGTTATCAGGAGGGTTCAGTCCCTGGAGAAGGACATCAGGCTTGGTAAAGTAGAGGGTCAGTGAAAAAGAGGAAGACCCTCAATGAGATGGATTGACACAGTGCCTGTAACGATGGGCTCGAGCATAACAATAATTGTGAGGATGGTGCAGGACCGGGCAGTGTTTTGTTCTGTTGTACATAGTGTCTCTATGAATTGGAACTGACTCAAAGGCACCTAATAAGTATGCTCTTCACTAAATGGTCCCACTGTGTGTGTGTGTGTGCCTGTGTTCATGCGTGTGTCTGCAACATAGCCACCACTATATCCACTCCTCAGCAATAGTTATCCAAGGGTTTCAACACTGTGATTCCTCCAGACGCTTCATTCCTCTAATTAACCTTGAACCTCCTTTAGAATAAAATAATATCCAGGTTGTAAGAAGGGGAAACAGACGATACATAACATCTTTTACTTTGGTAATCCAGGGGAGAAAGTATCTTTGAGGAAGAATAATGGGGAGGAGAGTGAGGAGATAGCAGTGAAAAATCAGTACACGTTGGCGACCTGACTGTTGACAAGCGACATTCATTCCAGAAGAAGGTGTTACAATAGATATTGCTATTGTGAACTAGCCATTGGGAAATAATCCTGTTCTTATGACAATGAAGAATTTCCCTCATAACTTTACAATTCTCTGTTAAAAAACAGTCTTGAGAAAGGTTACCTGTATGTACAAACTGTTATTCACTAGAGGCCTGAGCCTATGTTTCTTGGGGGGTTCTTTTTAGGGAGCATTATGACATACATATTGCTGTTCAGTGGAGGATTAGCTTTTATCTTGTGCTCTAAGAGGTGAATTTTCTCACAAAAAGGGGCTTAGTATGCCCCTTCCAAAAGGAAGTGGTTAAAGTACTTGACCGCTGACCAAAATGTCAGCGGTTTGAACTCACCGGCTCCACGGGAGAAAAGAACCGGAGATCTTCAAAAACCAAACCCATTGCCGTCGAGTCAATCCGACTCATAGCGACCCTATAGGACAGGGCAGAACTGCCCCATAGGGTTTCCAAGGCTGTAATCTTTACAGAAGCAGACTGCCACATCTTTTTCCTGTGGAGCAGCTGGTGGGTTCCAATCACGGACCTTTCAGTTAGCAGCTCAGCACTTAACTGCTGCACTACCGGGGCTCCTTCATATAAAAGATTACAGCCTCAGAAACTCTGTGGGGTGGTTCTACTCTGTCACATGGGGTCACTATGAGTTGGAATCGACTTTAAGGCATACAACAACGTACCCCTTTCTTTGCCACTTTATAGAATGCTCATTCAAGAGAGAAAGCTGCCATCTTAATATTCAGATTTGTGAGACAAAGAGAAATGGCAGCCACAGGCAATATTTTGGAGACAGATTTCAACTGAAAAAGACTTTATGGAAGGAAGGGTCAGACAGCAAGTGTCCCAGGAAATAATAATACTCCTCAATAGGTCACTTACACAGGAAAGGGACATCCATTCTAATTCTGACTATATAGGACGAAAGCAATATGGTAAAGGACTGTGACTAGTTCCCAGTCAAGAATGAGCTAGAAGGTGATGTTGGAGCTAAAGTTTGCAGAATGATCTGCATAGAAAGTAATTTGCATTACAGAGTAAGTCACTTTTAAGGAATCCTTTTGTCATTTTCATGAAGACTAGATAAAGAATTTCTTCACGGAAAAGTATAAAACTTGATTGAAGAACAAGAAAGACTGACTACCTTACTAAGTGGAGGGATATACTAATTGATGGGAAAATGCAGTATAGTAAATATGTCAGTTCTCGCTAAATAGATATAGAATTTTAATTTCAATAAAATTTTTTTCTTGTCCTTGCTAGACTGATTCTAGAATTCATCTGGAGAGGTAAAGGTCTCATAATACACAAGAACATTCAAAAGAAAAAAAGAGCAAGAAGGGAAGATTTGTCTGATCAGTTATGAAGACTTATCGAGCCATGGAATTTAAAGTACAGTCAACTTGAAAAAGCTAGAAACTGCATAATGTGGAAACTTAAGAGAAGGAAAACTCAAATATTTTTCGCTACAAGCTATAGGAAAGCATTAAGACTGCACCCTGTAAAAGGCGGAAAACTTGTGAGACCCGGAAAAACAAGGCTCTCACAGGTTTCACTGTAATATGACATGGGCACTAGAATCGATGAATAAATTAGTGAAATAGAATAGAACCCAGAAACATTCCCATGCATATTTTAGATCTTGACATAAGACAGAAGGAGCATTAAAAATCAGCGGGGATAAAGACAATTTTTCAGTAAATGGTGCTGGAACAATTTGACTTCCCATGTCAAAAACCTGAATTGGTTTGCTATCTAACCAATCATATATAAACAATTCCAAATTAGATAAAGAAATAAAGGTGCAAAACAGAATTAAAATATAGGAGAATATATAATGATAGAAGTAAAGATTTCTTAAATAAGATATAAAACATACAAATCATACATGTTCACAGTATTGTTCTTCGTGCTTTCTGAACTTTTTTTTTTATAAGACCTTTCTTGTTTTGTATACTTTGATTGGCATACTGGGTACTTGATTTTGGTACAGAGTGTACAAAAATATGTCCCCTTACAGAAAATGATACTTTAATAAGGCTTGTTTGTATCTGCATACTTCTCCATCACTCTCTCTGCCCCGGCCTCAATTTTTAAAAACTTTTGTAGCCCTTACTTTGAGTGAGGCATAGTGATACGTGTTTTCAAATACATTCTTTTCTACTCTTTCTAATTTTATGTAAATACATAAAATTAATATATGAATATACAGAAAGATGGATATATGTAAATATATAATCAACAAACTATGGATCTGGACATTTGGATGAAATGATGATAAACTATTAAGGCTGAGCTATCCATATCCAGAAATCCTAAACAGCACAATACAGTAGGGTATAGGCCCATTGAATAGAGCAGAGGATAATCTGGAAAAAAATCAATAAAAGTATATTACAACAGTAAAAAGATCAGTGGCTGCCAGCGGCAAGATGGGGCACAGGGCATTTTGAGGGCAGTGAAACTACTCCGTAGGACACTGTACTGGCAGATACATGACCTTACACATTTGTCAAAACCCACAGAACTGTACAACACAAAGAGTGAAGCCTAATGTGAACTATGGATTTTAGGTAATAACGTATCAATATCGGTCCATTATTTGTAATGGAGCCCTGTACTCACGGGTAATATCCTTTATTTTGTGTGCCAATCTGCTATTTTGCTAATGGCTGCTCGTACGCTTTTAAGACCCTAGATGCTTCCTCACCACTCTAGGATGCAGGACGTGAACTTTGTGGTGCCAGTTGACTGAGTTATCCCATGAGACTAAGGACCTAAGCCTTCAAACCCAGGAAACCAATTCTTGCAAAGTGTTTGCTTATGTCTGAGAAGCATCTGTAACTGTGTCCTCTGTGATGATCTATGTGTTCACACACGTCTGTACAAACATCCACATACAGATACTTCTATGTGTGCGCACAGATGTACTCACCCATCCCTACCTGTATACATGTACGCCTATACACCTACCTATGTGACCATGCACTCATCATTTGGTTATTGTTGATTTGGCCAACATTTTAAGTCCCACACAGCCTTCACTATGATCTGAAAGGTAGTGTGGATGCACTTAGCTGAAAGCAAGCTGAGGAGAACCAGATAATATCTGAGCTCATCGTTCAGAAGAATTAAGAAGTTAGGCATCAAATGGAACTCCTTAAACATCTGAGCTACCTGTTCTGCTAATGTCTAAATTTCACTGCATAGTTAGTGATAAGATTTCAGACATAAATTATTCTGAGGTAGCAAATCCATAAATGAAATTTATCCTGAAATATACTGGTGAATATCAGACTTCCCTAGGAACTGGTTTAGATTCAGGATGGGGAAAAGAAGGATGTTTACGTGTGGTTTCTAAAAGGTTTCTGGAGCGGGGAGAGGGAATGGATGGTATGTGTGATGCTGTCTGTCCCTGAGCTTGAAACAGGCTCACATTATTAAACTGATTAAGTTGTATGACAGGGCTTTGTAGCTGCTCTTGGAAACTGATGTGGGGGTAATGGTTACCCACCTGTCCATGTCCCCATCATTGACTGCTTAGGGCTGAAGAGCCCAAGGGCCTGGGGACTGCTAACAGGGAAGAGCGGAGGGTGCCCCTTAGAAAGGAAAAGGGAGCACCAAGGGGTGCTGGAGGCCCCAAAGACAAGATTTATTTTGTAATTTTGCTTTGAGCGGAACTGAGGTGACATGTCTTCACCACTACTCTAACTTTTTTTAGTTTAAATTAAAATTTTTTAAAATATTAATTACATAAATTATATGCCTGCCTCAAAAAATATATGTATCTTAATGCATAACACTGTGAGTGAGTGAGTGTGCTGTTTTGTTTTAAAAAAGTATGTCTTCTCTATTTGCTAGGTACAGAGTTCAATACAAACAGATTACACACTGTTTTTTTATTCAAAACCTCTACATGTTTACTTATTTCTTATTTATATTGGTGATTTTTGAGAGGCATGTTAAACTCTCCTATTATGATTATATATATATATTAAAAAAAAAAAAAAAGCATTGTCATCGAGTCAATTCTGACTCATAGCAACTCTATAGGACAGAGTAGAACTGCCCCACAGAGTTTCCAAGGAGTGCCTGGTGGATTTGAACTGCCAACCTTTCGGTTAGCAGCTGTAGCTCTTAACCACAAAGCACCAGGGTTTCCATATTATATAGATGACAGTTATCCCTTGAAATTATTAATGGTTTTTGCTTTGTATGTTTTGAAGCTTTTTAGAGGTGTTGTTAATGGATTGAATTGTGTCCCCCCAAAATGGGTGTCAACTTGGCTAGTCCATGATTACCAGTATTGTATGATTGTCCACCATTTTGTCATCTGATGTGATTTTCCTATGTGTTGTAAATCCTACCTCTGTGATGTTAATGAGGTGGGATTATCAGCAGTTATGTTAATGAGGCAGGACTCAATCTACAATATTAGGTTGTGTCTTAAGTCAATCTCTTTTGAGATATAAAAGAGAGAAGTGAGCAGAGAGACATGGGGAACCTCATATCACCAAGAAAGCACTGCCAGGAGCAGAGCACGTACTTGGGACTTGGGGTTCTGTGCTGAAAAGCTCCTAGACCAGGGACAGATTGATGACAAAGACCTTCCCCCAGAGCTGACAAAGGCTTCTCTTGGAGCTGGCACCCTAAACATGGACTTCTGACCTCCTAGACTGTGAAAGAATAAATCTCTGTTTGTTAAAGCCATCCACTTGTGGTATTTTTGTTATAACAGCACAAGGTAACTAAGACAGGTGTATAAACGTTGATGACAATCTATGTTCCTGGTGGATTGCACATTTTATCAACGTATGATACCCCTTTCCTATTTCATGCTGTTGCTTTGTATTATACTTTGTTTTATATTAATGTTTTAATTGCCACACATGTTTTTTTGAGAGATTAGGATTTGTCTGGTATATTATTCCAACCAGTTATTTGCCATAGGTATCCAGTAACAAACTTTGTTTCTATGCATTTGCCTATTCTAGATATTTCATATAAGTGGGATCATGCAATATTTGTCCTTTTGGGTCTGACCTATTTCACTGAGCATAATGTTTTCAGGGTTCATCTGTGTCATAATATTTATCAGCATTGCATTCCTTTTTTATGGCTGAATAATATTCCATTGTATGAATACACCACATTTTACTTATCCATTCGTCTGTTAATGGACACTTGGGGTACTTCTACCTTTTTGCTATTACAATAAATGCTGCAGTGAACACTGGCATACAGTGGCACACTCAAACACTGTTTGAGTCCCTGTTTCAAGTCTTTTTGGGTATATACTTAGGAGTGGAATTGCTAGGCCACCACTGTAACCTTTAATAGCAGAAAAATTTAAATTAGGTATAAGTAGAGATATTAATTTAATTACTTTATAGGCAATTTAATGAACAAAGCCTGATTTTGCTCTACTATGAAGTTGGTGTTTTTAGCATGCGCCCTGAAAGTAACTCTTGGAGTTGTTTGACGTGGTTGGTTATCTTGTCAAAGCTCTATGGAGATTAAAGTGTTCTTTGAGTTCCAAAAGAACAAAGGGTAAACGAACAGTCTTGCAGTGAGAGGGATCACTTTTATGTGGCCTTTCTTGCCATGGTCTTGTAACTCCCACCCAAGTGACTGGGTGGGACTGTGCAGATAGGGTCATTGTGGCCCACCAAGGGGATTGGTCAATTTTGCCATCCTGCTGAGCTTGAAATGAGCCATCCCAGAGGCAGAAAAAAGAAGATCCCACCACCACCAAGGAAGAACAGCCAGGAGCCAGCACGTCCTTTGGACCCAGGATCCCTGCTATGACAAGCTCCTGGAGCTGGGAGACAGAGAGAGAGCTGTAGCACTGAAAGCTGTGAGAAGCGGCGGCAAAGACCTGGCAGCAGGAGACTGCATGTTGGGCTTCCCAGCCCATGGAGAGAGAAAGCTGAGTGCCTTTGGGCATAGGCTGAGGGCCAGGGAAAGGCGTGCCTGCGAGCGTGGCTGGGAAGAGGCTGTCTTGATAGAAGAACTGTATTCTGAGTGTTCCTGAGCCTGAATCATAACCTGTTAACTTGCCTCATAAAGCCCATAATGGTGTGTATTGTCTGTGAGCTATGTGCAGCCATTGCAATGAATTATCGAACCCAGCAGAGAAGTAGAGAGTGCTGTGGGAGGGATGGTTGGTGTTAGAATCGGTAAAGATGGCAGAGACAGGAGGCAAGTCTGACCTCTGCCTCATGGGAAGCAGCCTTGGGCTGTTGATCTTGATTCTCCTTCCCCTTCATGAAGTTAGAGGTCAGACTCCACCCCCACGCCATTTTTACAAATCCTTTCCCCTAAAATTCAGTTTGACATCTTATATCTTGAGCTCTCTTGTGGACTAATTACCTTAGCCCGGATAGCATTCTGATTCTCACAAGGAAGGGAAGCTAAATCTTTCAAAATGACATGATTCCCCCGTTCTCTGTCCACTCCCTCCAACCTGTGTGTGGCCCAGTTTCTTTGCTTATGTTCTTGCTCTCATTTTGTACACGCTTAAAATTCAGGAATCCGGGCGTCATATGTGATCCCCTCACCCCCTGCATCAGTTGATCCATTGAAAACGTATTTATCGAGCATCTCTTCTGTGCTAGGCATTGTTTATGTGCTGAGGATAATAGAACGGTGAACACAACCGACAAAATATTCTGCCTCAGGAACTTACATCCTAGTGGGGGAACAGAGAGCGAAAGTAAGTAAAATGTATAGCATGTCAGATTGTGATAAGTGCTCCACAAAGGTGCTTCTCCCTCCTATTTACTGTCTTCTCTTTATCCTCACTGCCACAGCCTTTTCAGCCCTTACCATCTTCACCAGAGGGCATGGTGACTCAGTGGTAGAATTCCCATCTTCCACGTGGTAGAATTTCGGGTTTGATTCCCAGCCACCACCCGTCTGTCAGTGTAGGCTTGCATGTTGCCATGATGCTGAGCTTCCAGACTAAGACAGACTAGGAAGAAAGGCCTGGCAATCTACTTCTGAAAATGCAGTGAAGACCCTGTGGATCACAACCATCTGATCCTGTTGTGCATGGGGACACCATGAGTCAGGGGCTGACTCGACGGCAGCAAACAACAACAACAGCAGCTTAACTATTGCAGTAGTTTCTTTACCGGTCTTTCTGACTCTGGCTCTGTCTCTCCCTCCTTTTTACTGTTTGATCCCCCATGCAGCTATTTAAGCAGTCTTCCATGCCTGAGTATATCACTCTTCTTATTAAAAAAAATTAGTGACCTCTATTACCTGCGGTATAAAGCTAAAAATTCTTATCAGGGCACATATGAACTGTGGATATGGACTCCTGCTATGTTTTCAGTCTTATCTCTTGCTGACTACATCTTTATTGCCATTCCCCTTGCTGCCGGCACCACTGCCAGGACCCCACACACGATGGCCCGGTTGTGCTGAGCAACTTGCTCCTTTCAGGACACCTGATGTTGTTTCTGGCCCCTCTGCCTGTGTTCATCCAGATCTTTCTTCCTGGAATAACTATAAACGTTTTACTCAACCTGTGCCACTTAAGACGTCCTTCTTTATAAGCAGGGCCGCACACTCACTTTCTCTTTGTGCCTTTATTATACTCTGTAAGGCTCTCTGCCATATCCCTTTCAACCCCCTTTATGACTCTTCTTTGCACATATGTCTCTTTGGACTAAAGAGAGATTCATTTGCAGTCAGGGATTGAAAAACCCTCATCTTTGCTGAGTAAATGTTTGTTAAGTGGATAAATGATTATCTAATGGTTGTGTTCAGGAGACTGGTTTGCAGAAAACAAAAATTTAAAAAGTAGATATTCTACATAAAAGAGATACTGTAGCTAAAACAAATGGATGTATTAGGCCGTAGATAAACTTATTACAAATGTTAGGAATCAGTTTTGAAGGAGCTTTGGCTCCGCCGGACACCATATTATTGCTTGGGGACTAAGCACTCATTCAAGTGTTGTGGGGTAGAAACGGGGCC
Organism: Dugong dugon; assembly: GCA_030035585.1. Classification (NCBI taxonomy): domain Eukaryota; kingdom Metazoa; phylum Chordata; class Mammalia; order Sirenia; family Dugongidae; genus Dugong; species Dugong dugon. Next base: position 79,632,272 of record CM057471.1, read on the forward strand.
GCTTGAGTTTTAGAAATTATTTATTGAGACTTAGTATGAATGTGACAGTTCCAAAATATAGGCGGCACCAATTAAGTCAAAAGTATTTTTCACCAAAATGTTTGAATCTTTGGTTCCTGCAGATTAAAGCATAGCCTAGAAAAAGACTCAAAGAAGGAATATATATCAGGAAAATGAAAGAAACAGGTGCATGGAAATGATCTGGGAGAAATAATTTTGTTTTTTGGTTTGTTTGCCGACCGTTTGGTTCATTTTCTGGGCAACAAATAAGTACATGCAGCACCTAAATAATAAAACTAAATAGATGTGGCTCAATAAATCATAGACTTTCCATTTCTAAACCTCAGCAGGCCTTGAAACGAGATGAGGGTGTGGAAAAATATATTGGGAAAATTAAACTGACTCCCTTTCAATCTGTCTATTAATTTGCTCTGTTTATGATTTATATTTATGTCACAGTGAGCAATGCATCTGTGAAAATAGACATGGAGATTGAGTGGGGCTTCTGAAAATGAAAATAACCAGGATATTAAACTGAGAAACATCTATAAGCTTCTAAGATACTTCAGCTGAATCTATCAAAAATAGAAAGGTGCATTTCACGCTAAGCTAGATACGTAAGAGACGATTCCTGAGTTTGACAAATGGTTTGGAACATGTCTGAGAATTTTAGAAAACTACCATAGCTACACTATAGATAATCAGCAAAGAAAGGCTTTCTAATTTTCTAGGAGGTTAGAAAAGTCCACCTATAATAATGTTAACCAATAGGCTTAAGGAAACTAAAAAATGCTACATCTGGAATCTCGGTAAAGGAATATCTCTGAAATGCTGCTTATTCTCCTACTGAATTTCTTAATAAAATTTGGAGATTCGTTTCCCAAGGATAGAAGCAGGGGAAAGGGGTAGGTTTAGATCCAGTATGTAATGCAATCGCCGCAATGCAATGACCTCTACAAATTAGCAGTTTAACAGATTATTTCCCTGATGGCTCATTAATAATCCTCAAAATAATTTGTAACAATTGAATGTTTTCTAGAAAATGCAAAATCCACGTTCATCAAGATATAGAATGATATAAGAGCCCTGATAGCGATCCAAGCAGGAACCTCGATTGAAAAAGGCCTTAAAAGGATACTAGCTTCAATTTTCTCTTTGGCACAAAGGTGGCCTGGTACAAGGGAACAGAACAATGCAACTCAATGAGTAGAACACCATGCACCTAAAACAGACTCATATTTGATCTCTAGCATTTGAGAAAATGAACTCTCTTTAGTTGACTAAATTGTTCAAGTTAACATTTTGCCAAAGGTACTACTACTGGCTTCTGGAAATGGCCATAAGGATTGAAATGGAGGAATGTAGGAAATCAGAGGAAATGAGAGAAAACGTAAACACACATGGAAATAAGCAACAGGTCAATGGAGAGTGATGTGTAACATTTTTTATCAGGAAATTAATATCAGATAAATCCAATTATTTGTCACCAAGTAAAGTATAAACTATAAATTGGCTTTCCCTGTCATATTTTTGAACAGGACTCACAGCTTCATATTAAAGGGGGTGAATGTAAGTGACACTATGGAGATGAAATCTGGATAAAATTGATGTAATCCAGTGTGTCCTATCTTAAAAAGACTGTGATGTATGAATTTAGACATTAGATAATTTAAGTGATTGACTTTCAAAAGAATATTTTATGATATAATGGATTTGCCAGTTTATTTTAAAGGAAAACTCCTACTTTCAGTACACAATTTGATTCAGTTTAGTAATAGATTGTTTCAAAAATTAAAGCACACCCACATTACCCACTCATCCATATGCCCCCTTAAGGGGCCTTTATGGGTGAACAACTTCACAACGAGCAAAGAGTGCCAGAGAATGGAAGGGTGTTTGCTTTTGACTCTAACCCTCCACTCCCTCTTTTCTTTTTCTCCCATCACCTAATTTAAAAACACGAAAGTTTGTTTCTTTTCCCAGGAAATGCAATTCCGAGGGTAGAGACACACTGGTTACAACACTGAGAAAAAAAAAATTTTTTTTTTCTTGTTTTGCTCATTGAAAGCAATTCGTGCCTGTTATAAAATCGTAGAACGCTTAGAAAAAGTTGAATAAAAGTAATTTCCAAAATCCTGAGTCCTACCGAAAGACAACTATTGGTGACATTTTGGTGTTTTTTCCTCAGGGCACACACACTCTCATTCTCTCTCTCTCTCTCTCTTCATAGGATGTGTGTGTGGTGTGGTATGGTATATTTGTGAAATACTATTTTGTATTCTCGTTTTCTTTTCCATTAGTATTAATGCAAACTACTTTCCTGTATTATGAGAAACTCTTTCAAAAACATAATTGTCAGTGTCTGCAGAGTATTGTGTGCAATGGATTTGTTCTAGTTCACTTAATTAATAACCCATCGCTGGACGTTTACATTGTTTTTAATGTTTGATATAAATAATGATGTGATGAACATCTTTGTGTATGAATCCTGTTCTGTATTTAGCATTCTGTCCTTAGGGATAGATTCCTAGAAGTGTGGGGCTCTTGTCCCAAATTGCTTTGTAGCTATAAATGAGTATTTTAGCACACTTACAAAGTGAGTTGAAGTGAAAAGAAGTTTTTGTTATCTTTGAAACAGTCCGTGATGGCACACCTGCCCCATTAGTGAAAATTCTGGGGAGAGGGGGGCAAATTTTATGAAGCTGATTGCTCCAAAACAATAGTGTGAAGCATGTTGCTGTTGTTGTATGCCATTGAGTCGATTCTGATTCATAACAAAAACCAAACCTGTTGTCATTGAGTCAATTCTGACTCATAGCAACCCTGTAGGACAGAATAGAACTGCTCCATAGGGTTTTCAAGGAGCAGCTGGTGGATTTGAACTGGCAACCTTTTGGTTAGTAGCCGAATCCTTAACCACTGTCCACCAGGGCTCCTTCTAACTCATAGTGACCCTGTATGACAGTATAGAACTGCCCAATAGGGTTTCCTAGGCTGAAATCTGTACGGGAGCAAATCGCCAGGTCTTTTCTCCTGTGCAGGGGCTGGTGGGTTCAAACCACCGACGTTTTGCTTAACCATTGCGCCACCAGGGCTCCATAGTGGAAAGCACAGGCACGTGGATATGTCCAGAATGCAGCCTTAATCCCTGGAGGCAGAGGAACTACAAGGAGGATCAGCTGTTGTCTCCTCTTTATTTACAATACTACCAACCACAAGGTGGAGTTTAAACTCTTGTTTCTTGGAAAAGAGGAATCTCAAAACATAGACTGACCTCATCACTTTCTTGTAATTTCACTTTCACTGATTTTTCCTTTAGCCCTTTGAATGCTACCTAGAGTCCAGGGCAGTGCTGGTTTATGCGACTGGAAGGTACAAATCAAATCATTCGAAGAACATGATCGACGGGTACTTTTTTTTTTTAGCATGTAAGTCATGTCATAGTAAGGAAATTATGAACTATGGGTCAGTCACTCAACCAAGGCTCCCTGGGCCCATGATTGACATATCCTTCACAGTCTAAAGAGCACTTTCTGATTCTTAGGCAACAGGTAGGGAGGACAGGAAGAAGCAACTCAGCTGATTTTGTGATGAGGACGAGAAATGGGAACAGGTTAAACTCCTCAGCTACCAATTCCTTAATGGAATTTCAGCAGGGCTCTCTAGGGGGTTGGAACTAGATGACAAACCTGTCATCTACCATCTCTGGCTTTCAGTTCTTTTTCTGACAATTGATGTTACCTCTTTCATTTATTATATAACTGGGTGATGTACCTCATTGGATGCCAACATGTTGGATGGCACAGGTCCAGCAATAATATTTCCAGAAGCTTCTTTATACACCTTGTGGCTGTGGCTAACAGAATCAAGAATAGTCATCATGTACCATCTTGTCAGCTAACCAGACCGGTGAAATTCAATTGTACCCAAGGTAATATTTTCCATCTCAGAAAGGACATTATTGGGTCCATGTGCATTCTTTCATTTATTTGAGAAAATAGACATCCCTCTGAGGAGAATGTTCAGAACTACAGATGGTTCTTCTAGGCCAATACCATATGGGCCTCTTATCTGGGTTATAATAAGTTTTAGGGTTCTTTTTTCTTTCTTTCTTTTTTTTTTTTGTTGGTTTTATCTTATTTTTCTCATCATCACAGGATTGAGCTACATATTTTTCTGAGCTTCCTGTCACATTTACCAGGACATTACATAGCTCTGGAATCCAAGCACTGTTTTGAGAAATTATCACCAGAGGAGAGATTGTCAAGAAGGTATCAAAAAGTGTTGTAGACAGAGAAGTTCTCCCACCTCCCTTCTCAAGGCAGGTCATTTCCTCTGGTGACAAACTTGTCAATGGTTGCCAAGGTTAGTAGACCAGAATGCCCTTGGTTCACCCCTCTGGGAACCTGCCCACTTGTTACTGGGCCAATCTACCCTTCCCCTTGGGCAGGGCCACACTGAGTCTGAGCCAGTGAAAGAGAATAACATTTTGGATTCCCTTTTACCTTAGGGAAAGATACATTCTACTTTTCCTTCCCTTCCTACCCTACCATCAGGAATATTAGAGACAGACATTTTGAAAGTACAGCATGTAAGCTCACTGAAGGGCTGAGGTTGGGGTTCTGCCTTCTTCCAGGCTGGCTTTCTGCACCTTGTCTGGCGGAGAAGGGGGAAAGAGATGCATAAATAACATTCACTTCAGAACCTATGAAAGATTCTTCTAGGGATTGCCTTGGGGAAAGTTTTGGAGGAAAATACTCAGTTCAGTCCCTGTGACTGTCTTCAGGTTCCCGACCTTTTTTTTTTAAATTATGTCTGAGGGGGTGGTGTTAGTTTAATACAGCAGCTATCATCGTCATAATGATCGTGGTCTAATCAGCTCATGTCTCTGACTCTTGGAATTACCATCTGCAAAAAAAGTAAGTGTCTTTGGGGCTCGCTCCTTTTAGCTCTAGAGGTCATAGATTTTCTTTCTTCCTGCTCAAAATGGCAGAAAATCAGCATTAGGGGATCTTATAGGTCCAGCCTCCTTTCTGATACATTAATTCCCTCAATGACATCCCTGAGAAGGGACCTTGGTTTTTATGGATGGTACCCTTGAAATACCTGTTTCCCTTTGCTGTCTTTTCTAATCAGTTCTCAAGCTTAGGGCAAATTAAAAGTTCCCCTTTTATAGTGCTGGATGATGGCGCCATAATCTCTGTTCCATACCACGAGTACCACACTGTCTGTACTTAGCTTACTGTGCACCCACCTCTTATGTCTATGAAGTTAGGTGAGGGGCATGGTGGCCCTTTCCCCATGCAGGAAAACCTGTCACTTCTAGTACCCCATCAGTGCCCATGGTCCAGGGAGACACCCAAACTCCTCTTTGTGACCACTGGGGCTTTCATTGTTAATCTCGTTTTCCACACCCCACCTGACTCCACACACATTTTATGATCTGGCTAGGAAGAGAGGGGAGTCCCTGGGTGGTGAAAATGGTTAATGCACTTGGCTGCTACTCAAAAAGTGGTGGTTTGAGTCCACCCAGAGGTACCTGGGAAGAAAGATCTACTTCAGAAAAATCAGCCGTTGCGAACCTTACGGAGCACAGATGTACTCTGATACACATAGGGTTGCCATGAGTTGGAATTGTTTCTTTGTTTTTAGGAGAAGAGGATAGACTGTGTACAGAACATGGGCTTTGGAATCCTACAGACTTGGAAGTGAATCATCCCAGTTACTAGATGTGTAACCTTCGGCCAGCTATTGTACCTCTTTGAGCCTTGGTTTCTTCGTATGTAAAATCGAGACAATTCTTTGTGTCATGATTATTGCAAAGCTTTATGCAGGATCATCTTCTTAAATCATGCAGCACAGTGTCTAGTATTTGGTATAGGCTCAAAAATTGTTAATTTTCTTCCCATTTGCTGTTGCTGTCCTCGGCATGCTCCCTGCGCATGTTTTCTCTCCCATTGTGGTGTCTTTGCACTGTCTGGTCTCTGCCTGGTATGTCTTGCCCGACCCTGGGGCTATGCCTGGCTATCTGCTACTTGTCTTTTGAAGCTCAGTTCAAGCATCACCTCCTGCAAGCTCATGTTGATTCTATTCATCCTTCATCTGAGTTAGGTGCCTAAACAGAATTATGTGACTATACCTCTATCATCACACTTACATTATGCCATAAACAATACCAACTTCAGTGATACCAATATTGTGGTTTTTAGCTGCCATCAAGTCGATTCCGACTCACGTCAACCCTATGTGTGCAGAGTAGAACTGCTCCATGGAGTTTCCAAGGCTGTGACCTTTTGGAAGCAGATCGCCAGACCTGTCTTTCGAGGCACCTCTGGTTGAGTTCGAATTGTCAACCTTTCACATCGTAGTTGAGCACTTCACTGTTTATGCCACCCAGCTGCCAACAATATTACTAATGGTCATTTATGGTGTATTTACAATGTGCCAACACCATGCAAGCACTTTACAAATATGATTTCAACCAATCCCATAAACGTCTCTCACATAGTTTCTGTTATTATGCCCATTATACAGATGATGACCTTGAGGTCACAGTAGTTAAAAAAGCATGTGGAATGTCAACCGATTAGGAAAGACAGAGGAGCATTTGAACTCAGATAGCCTGGTTAGAGGGCCTGTTCTCCTATTTGCTTTTCTTCCTCCTTCAATAGCCTCTGATTTCTTGGAGAGCAAGGATTCTTCTTCCATCTCTATATTCCTATTACCTTGTAATGTGCTTGGCACATTGTCTGTTCTTTTTTTTTTCCTCTTGTTATTTCTCTGCATTATTTCTGCCTAATATCCATCTCCAGTCTCACCAGTAAAGACAAGACAGACTCAATGCTGCATTCCAGGGCTGCTCAAATCTCCAATGGTTAGGACTCACTTAGCTTGTAGCTTTGCAGGCTGACCGTAAACAATGCAGACATGGCCATTTGGTTGGGAATGTCTCCGTGTGGTCATAGAACCAGTATTAAAATAAATTCCTAGAGAAAGAAAACTTCCCAGATGCTTTGTGGATGTGTGGGCAAACCCATGTTTAGGGGACATGCTGGGCCAATGCAGGACATTCTGGGGTTAGTGTTTGACCCAAGATAATCCTGAATTTTATTTGTTTGCTCGAGTTAACAAAAGTTGGAAAGCACTTGTAAATGGTGATTGCAAGATTATATTTTACTCCAATGACTATTGTCTTAAACAATGGCAAATAAAGGAGAAAATCACAAACACCAATTACTAGCAATCAGCTCCACCTCAGCACCCCCCTACCCCCCACCCTGGCCTTTATGTTCCCCCGCCCACCAGAGGCTTCTCTCCTGTCCTTATTGCTGTGTGCCTGGGCCATCTGTTCCAGTGGCAGAAAAGATCCCTTATTTATTTACACAGTGGCAAGCCTGGAGACGCTGACTTTTCTCTCCTCCTCTTTGCTGTTTTTGATTTCAATTTGTTCTTTCTCCACAGCTTTTTTTCTGGGGCCATTTGAGAAGAATAAGAAACAAGCAGCCTTCTTTGTCATATGCCCAGGATGGAAATACAAAGGAAAACAAAAAGCAGCCCCAGCAGGCTTTCCCCTTACACCAGCTTGGGAAATTAAAACTAAAGCTGCTGTGAGAATGGAACTAAAGCCGGTGTGAGAATACCTGAAGCTGTATTTTCTGACCTGACAATAGAAGATAATGACATTTGTTAAATGCCAAAGACCTTCTTAAAGTGTTAGAAAGCAAAGATGTCACCTTGAGGACGAAGGTGCACCTGACCCAAGCCATGGTATTTTCAGTCACCTCACATGCATGTGAAAGCTGGCCAATGAATAAGGAAGACCGAAGAAGAATTGATGCCTTTGAATTATGGTGTTGGCGGAGAACATTGAACATACCATGGACTGTCAAAAGAATGAACAAATCTGTTTGGGAAGAAGTACAGCCAGAATGCTCCTTAGAAGCGAGGATGGCGAGACTTTGTCTCATGTACTTTGGACACGCTATCAGGAGGGACCAGTCGCTGGAGGATATCATGCTTGGTAAATTAGAGGACCAGTGAAAAAGAGGAAGACCCTTAATGAGATGGATTGATACAGAGGCTGCAGCAATGGGCTTAAGCATAGCAATGACCGTGAGGATGGCGTAGGACCGGGCAGTGTTTTGTTCTGTTGTATATAGGGTCGCTATGAGTTGGAACCAACTCGACAGCACCCTAACAACGCCAACGAAAAGGAGCTGTCTTTTTATCCCAACATACAGTGAACCTTATTTTGAAGTGTTTTCTGCTCTTGCAACCTTAGATGGAATTGATTCAAAGAAAGAACAATTCAGTTTTTCAGCTCCATTGTTTCTCTCTAAATCCAAGTAATACCTCTCCTTGGGCCAATATGGACACACAGTCCTGTATCCTGCCACTGAAGAGTCCGGTTTATTCTCATTGTTGCCCACTGCACAAGCCTTAGCTGCTAACTTCTCCAAAGTCAAAACTCTTTGCATGAAAATTGTGGGCTCTCATTTCAGAATTATTACTTTTTTTTTGAGAATGACTATTTAGGAAAGACAGCTTTTCTCCCAAGGGGAGCAATTCTTTTTCTGTCTCTCCTGGGATTGCTTTTACTGTTCCATTTCAAGTTTAAGAAATGAAATGAACCTCTATTGCAATTTAAGGAGCCCTGTTGGCGCAGTGGTTAAGAGCTCAGGCTTCTGGCCAGCAGTTTGAATTCACCAGCTGCTCCTTGGAAACCCTATGGAGCAGTTCTGCTCTTTCCTATAGAGTTCCTATAGGGTTGCTATGAGCTGGAATCGATGTGACGGCAATGGGTTTCTTTTGGTTTAGCGGCACAATGGTTAAGCGCTCAGCTGCTAACAGAAAGGTTGGCGGTTCGAACCCACCAGCCGCTCTGAGGGAGAAAAGACTTCACATTCTTCTCCTGTAAAAATTACAGGCTAGGAAACCCTATAGGGCAGTTCTACTTTGTCAAGTAGGGTTGCTATGAGTCAGAATTGACATGATGGCGTACAACACCAACAACAACTATGGCAAATTAGTTCAGAAGCATCAAGAATCATATTTTCTGGTACAATTATTATTAACAATAGTTAATATCATTAGTAGTATTTAGCCTTTCAGCAAATCCTATTGGCTTATCCTTTACATTGAATCCAGAATTTGACCGCTTCTCACCATCCAAACTTCTTCTACCCAGGTCTGCACTACCACCCTCTCTCATCTGAATTATTGCAATAGCCCCACTAAGTAGTTTCCCTGCTTCCACCCTTGCGCCTTCTACAAGCTGCATCTCCACATAACAACCAATGTGATCCATTTAAAACGTTAGTCAGATTGTGCCACTCCTCTGCTCAGAACCCTTCAGTGACTCCCACCTTGCTCAGATAAAGTCAGTCCTTCTGTGGCCTACGTGGTCCTCTGCACTATGTCCCATCTACCCTTGCCTCTCTTCTTAATCTCTTGTTCTCTCCACTTTACTAACTCTGCTTCATTCACACTGGCCTTCTTCCTGTTTCCTGAGTAGGCCAGGCATGCTCCCACCCCAGGGCCTTTGCCCTTGCTGAGTCCGCCCTCTGGCTTCTTTGCTTCTTTCAGTTTTTACTTGAATGCCATCTTCTCAGTGAGGCTTGACTCCCATTCACCCTCTCCCTAGCCCCTGGTAACAACTAATAAACGTTTGTCCCTATGCATTTGCCTATTCTAGATATTTCACGTACGTAGGATCATACAATATTTATCTTTTTATGTCTGACTTATTTCACTCAGCATAATCTTCTCAAGATTCATTCATGTGGTAGCATGTACCAGCATTTCATTCCTTTTAATGGAGGAATAATATTTCATTGCATGGCTATATGACATCGTGCTTACTATCCATCTGTTGATGGACGCTTGGGTTGTTTCCATCTTTTGGCTATTGTGAATAGTGCTGCAATAAACACTAGTGTAAGAACTTCCATCTTTTTTGACCCAAATCTGAGTGTAGGCCCAGGGCAGGACCCTGGAAGGCGAGGGTGACTGAGCAGGCACTCTGCCCTGCAGAGAACCCAAAATGAGTGGAGACTGTACTGCCTGCCTGCTGTGAGCAAATGAAGGCACCCTTTGTTCAAAAACCTTTGAATAGAGTTATGCCATAGCCCTGGTGACGTTCTGAAGAGCGGGGAAAGGGAAGGATTTGGCAAAACTTACAGGCTGTTGACAGTTTATTAGGTTATAACTGTCACAGAGCAATATGTATATACGTGGGGAACCCCAAGACTAAGAAAACAGAACTTCTTATCAAACTGGTTTCTTTGGAAACTGGAGGGAGGTTTGCTACACACCCACTTACCTATCAAGGCAGTAAGGAGATATGTGCATGCAAACGCATGCACGCACGCAAGTACACACAGATACACATGCAGGCATGTGCGTAGGCACACAGTGGGTTCATGAGTCACATGACTGGGCAGTGTTAAACATGTTGTAGGTGTCGTTGAGTCGGTTAAGACTCATAGTGACCCTACATACAACAGAACGAAACATTACCCGGTCCCGCGCCATCCTCACAATCATTGCTATCTTTGAGCCCATTGTTGGCAGCCACTGTATCAATCCGTCTCGTTGAGGGTCTTCCTCTTTTTCGCCCACCCTCTACTTTACCAAGCATGATGTCCTTTTCTAGGGCCTAGTCCCTCCTGATAACATATCCAAAGTTTATAAGATGAAGTCTTGCCATCCTCCCTTCTAAGGAGCATTCTGGCTGTACTTCTTCCAAGATAGATTTGTTTGTTCTTCTGGAAGTCCATACTAAAACCCATTGCTGTCCAGTTGAATCCAACTCATAGTGACCCTGTAAATTCAATATTTTTCACCAACACCATAGTTCAAAGGCATCAATTCTTCTTTGGTCTTCCTTGTTCATGTCCAACTTTTGCATGCATATGAGGTTACTGAAAATACTGTGGCTTGGATCAGGCACATCTTAGTCCTCAAAGTGACATCTTAGCTTTTTAACACTTTAAAGAGGTCTTTTGCAGCAGATTTGTCCAATGCAATGCATCATTTATTTCTTGACTGCCACTTCCATGGATGTTGATTGTGGCTCCAAGTAAAATTAAATCCTTGACAATTTCAATAATTTCTCTGTTTATCATGATGTTACTTATTGGTCCAGTTGTGAGAATTTTTCTTTTCTTTATGTTGAGGTGTAATCCATAGTGATTACATGTTAAATAATACATGTTAAATGAGCTAAATATTCTAGAAGGCAACTCTGGCACAATTTGAGTGTGGTTCTCTTGAGTGGCAGAATGTACATATCAAACAGTACTGCCCTTCCCACAAAGAACCCTGAGAAAACTGTTCAACTTTACATTCCCCACTTCAGTAAAGCACCAGCATTTTTTCACATATCCCCAATGCACTGATCGTCCAGTTATAGGATTGTCTATTTTGTTTGGAGATATTAAAGAATGAAGCGCATTATAGCAGTGAATTTTGTAGTTTTGTATGAGTTATCCCTTACTGCCAATTAAAAACAAGTTAATTCTCTTGGATGAAAACTTTTCTAAAATGGAATAGACACATGTGCCTTCTTAGCAATATTAAATAGCATATAAACCCATTATTTTCTGTGACTTGACTTAGTAAAGTTTCATTTACTATCAAGAAAGGTGGAGTTATTTGGCTCTATCTAAACATCCCAGAACACTCACTTTTAGAGTACAGATGTCTGCTACTTATAATTTTCCTGTCTCTATGGTCTGGCCGACTAACTCTTTCCACAACTCTTATTGTGCCAGCCCCTTACCCTGGTTTTGAACTGCAGTGGGCAGGAATACCAGACCAAAACTGAGCAGAAGAGTGGTGGTTTCTTACGGCATTTAATTACTTCTGTAACTGTGAGGAATTTAGCGTGCAGTTGTCTGATATCGATGTCGGCATTCAAGTAAGTTTTTGTTGTTATTATTTCCTGGGTTTTGTGCATATTCTCGGTAGCTGAGGATTCTGTATAAGGGACATATAGATAAATTGTTGTCATTGTTGTTGTTAGGGGCCATCAAGTCGGTTCCGACTCATAGTGACCCTATATACAACAGAATGAAACACTGCCTGGTCCTGCGCCATGCTCACAATTGTTGCTATGCTTGAGCCCATTGTTGCAGCTGGTCGATCCATCTCGTTGAAGGTCTTCCTCTTTTTCACTGACCCTGTACTTTACCGGGCATGATGTCCTTCTCCAGGGACTGATCCCTCCTGACAATGTGTCCAAAGTACGTAAGGTGTAGTGTTGCCATCCTTCCTTTTAAGCAGCATTCTGGTCGTACTTCTTCCAAGACAGATTTGTTCATTCCTCTGGCAGTCCGTGGTATATTCAGTATTCTTCGCTGAGAGCATAATTCAAAGGCATCAGTTCTTTTTTGGTCCTCCTTATTCATTGTCCAGCTTTTGCATGCATACGAGGCGATTGAAAATACCATGGCTTGGGTCAGGCGCACCTTAGTCTTCAAGGTGACGTATAGATAAATTAGATATTGCCATATTCTTAGCAGTAAAAAATTTTAAATTGATTTTATTTGAGCTGTTTCCACTAATCTCTACTAAGAAGTTAGAACTGAATGTATCTATGCTCTGAAGGACATGTGTCTTCTGCCAAAGGTGAGAACAGAAGTGAGCTTTTAAAAATAATAATAGTAGTGGTAGTAGTAGCTGCCACGTATAAGCACTAAGCTAAGCACTGCACATATATGTTGTTGCTGTTAGCTGTCCTTGAGTTGACCTTCGATTCATGGTGACCCCATGCACAGCAGAATGAAATGCTGCCTGGTTCTGTGCCATCCCCATGATTGGTTGCACATTGGACCATTGTGATCCATAGGGTTTTCACTGGCTGATTTTTGGAAAAAGATTGCCAAGCCTTTCTTCCTACTGTATCTTAGATCTCACATAATCTTTCCAACGAAAGTGATATTGTCATTCCTATTCTACAGCAGAGAAAATTGAGGCTCAAAAAGGTAAAGTAACTTTTTGAAAGTCACATAGCTGGGATTCCTACTCTGTGCTCTCAAACCCTACACTGGTGGGGCCTGTCCTACTCATTCTGCTGGTGACATCAGAGTTTTCTGGATCCTATGGAGAGACAGAAGGAGAATGAATAGAAGCCACAATGAGGTCAGAGTAGGCTGTATATTTAATATCGATGCCCACTGCTCTCAAGCAAATGAAGTGCCTGCTAAAGAGATGGGAGGGCAGTGACAGAGACCCAGCTGGTCACGCTGGAAGCCTGGCGGTGGCTCTCAGGCCGGGCTAAGCAGCTGCTCCATCACTGAAGCCACATTTCCCTTCATTTTGTGCAGTTTATTTCTCCACCCAATTGTCTCTCAAAAGAAAAGTCACTATCTATGGGAAGAAAAGAATTACGAGTGCTAGCCAGTCTTCCCTTGGCTCTTTCAACTTCAGAATTCAATCTCCTCTTATTTCCTGAAAAACTATCAAATTACAGAAGAAGGTAAAAAGACTCTTGGTTACAAAGAAAAGGACAGGGTTACAATACAATCTTGAAATTCCTTTCTATTGCTTTGGCAAGAACACTTACAAATTGTTCAAATTCTCCAAATATTTTAGAATCGGTCATCTGCTCCTGTAGACTTTACTTTTTTAGTAGAGAATTCCCTAGAGATGCCTAGATGCAGAACTAGCATGGTATAAAGCGAGCTGCTAAAGGAAGTCAAATTCCTGAAAATCCATATTAGTGAAATCGTATAAAAGGTGTATATTTTTAGCTAGCACTTACAAGGTGACTGCATTTAATTAAAGTAACAGTTGCAGAAAGTAGAATGCAATTATTTTTGTCCAGTGCCTGTCTTTGAGTCTGTCATTTTGCTGTTTATTTCTGGACATCAGTGAGACATGTTTGTTTCCTTTTTACACCTCTTCTGTATCAGTTCACTGCAGCAAAACACCCCTTACCTTGACAGTCGTGTATAGCTGCATGGGAACATTCACATGCTGAGGCCTTCTCTCACATAAACCCTGCATCGCTTTTGGTTATGTTTTCAATTCTCCCTTTGCTTTCCTTCCTCATTCTTTCCGTCTCTTTCTTCTTGTCTTCTTTCCAAAGTTACTAACCAAGAGACTTAGAGTGAAAGGCACTGTGCTAGGCCCTGGGGATAAAAAAATAAATAAAACAGACTATCCTTGCCCTTAGGATCCCTTGTGTCCTTTGCCTCCCATCTTGGATAACTGGGTAGATACAACTTAATCAGTCCATTTGTACCAACTTTAAGGAAACTGTGATTCTAGATGGATATTTATTCTATGGACTAGGAGCCATGGCTAGATAGAGTTCAGTTCAAAGTTTACAACCTCAGCAACTATACCATTTGAACATTTTTATTAGTTAAAAGAGCAAATACAGTGTCTAGATGATGAGAAAAATGTGCCAATTAGGCTTTTTCTTGGCTATAGTTGTTTAAAATAAGAAACAGTATAATACACTTGATGTTAAATGACATAAATGTAGCAGTGGGGAAAAATTACAAAATTACGTACTATACTGCAGGTCCTGAAATTCTGAATGAAAAGAAAATTAGTGGGCTTATGGCAGGTTAAAAAAAAAACACCGTTGCCGTTGAGTTGATTCCGACTCATAGTGACCCCATGTATGACAGAGTAGGACTGTGCTCCAAAGGGTTTTCAGTGGCTGATTTTTTTTGGCGGTAAATTTCTTCTGAGGCACTCTGGGTGGACTCAAACTTCCAACCTTTTGGTAAGGAGCTGAGCACATTAATTGCACCACCCAGGGACTCCTATGCCAGGTACAACGGACATTTCTAATTCCTTGAAAAGGAACCGGGTTTCTTTGTCACTCACTTTTATAAAAGAACAATCTAGGTTTTATTAGGTAGCAGAGTGTGTTTGAGAGAATGACACAGTTTATGGTTCTTCATAATTATGGTGTCAGTCTGAAAGAGCAGCCAAGGCCAAGTTCAAGCCATATATGGACACCATGACTCTATGGGCCCAAGATTTGATAGAAGTGCTAGAAGTCCCTAAAATAAATTGGATAGCAGGAAGAGGAATTTTTTTTCCAAAAGAAGAAATAAAATGTGAAAGACAAGTCCTTTAATTATTTAAGAGATTATCTCATGAAGTATCTCATCATCTTTTTGAAAAAGGCCACCTACAACATGACCAGCATGCCACCTGGGACTTGTGAGGAAGACAGCCCGTGGCTACCAGCATCTCTGACACTGCATACGCTTGGGAACATTTCCCAGGTGCTTGGTTTTTTGAGCCCATCGGTCAGGCTAGTTTAATTCCTCAAAGAACCCCCAGATGTGACAGGCAGTCAGCAGCTTTGCTGGGCATGACAGGTTTCATTTCAAGGAGCCCAGCTTGTAATTTCAAGTAGACTGGCTGCTGTTACAGGCCCAACCGACTCGAGGTTTCAATTGCCTTTCAAATACTGCTTCCCTGAGCACACTCGGCAATCACAGAATCACCCGGGCCAGAGCGGCAAAGGCTAGGAAAGAACTCACAAGTCACTCAAAAGAAAAGCATATTTTAGCAGCATTCTGAAATAATGGTCCTAAACATGCTTTTTGCAGTGACTGACATTACACTTTCTGGTAAAGATGAGGAAGAAGAGGCAGTTCTGGAGAGGGGATGAAATTTCCGGAGGAGCCTACCCCTCGTCACTGGTGACTTAGTAATGCTGGCTTGTGAAAGAATATTGGAAACTTCTGCTCTTACTCTGACTCCGTATTGCTATTGAGCTGTACCTACAATTTCTGAATGGCAAGGTTTTAAAATTTTATAAGTGTTTGTCTAGGTAGTAATTGGAAAAACTTAAAAAATGCCATTCTGCATTGCACGTTCACACATACATACAAACCAAACTCACATATACTGACTGTATAAACTGAATTTTCCAGATATTCCCTGTTTCAAATATTCCTTCTTGTTCTTATCTCATATCCAAGATCACCTATGTATTTTGGTTTTAGTTTGAAAAAATACAGTCACTGGACTGACACAAGAAGCCCTGGTGGTGCAGTGGTTAAGCACTCGGCTGCTAACCCACCAGCTGCTCCTAGGGAGAAGGATATGGCAATCTGCTTCCATAAAGATTACAGCCTTGGAAACTCTATCCAAAAAAACCCCACTGCCGTTGAGTCGATTCCAGCTCATAGCAACCCCACAGGGTTTCCGAGCCTGTAAATCTTTACTTGGTTTCGAGCTGCCAACCTTTCTGTTAGCAGTTGATTGCTTTAACCACTGCACCACCAGGGCTCCTTGGAAACCCTATGGGGCAGTCCTAGTCTGTCCTACAGGGTCCCTATGAGTCGGAATCGACTGGGCAGCAGTGGGTTTGGATTTTTGGACCCATGTAATCCACTATTTTGATTCTAAGACTGATACCTAGATTTTGATTCAATAGATATTTTCTGAACACCTTCTGCAGATGTGTGGTAAGAGTTTCAATTCAATATCTAATGAAGTCAGAGGACCTTTATTATGTGGGATATGGCATTTTTTTTCTGGTTTTCCATATGGACGCATAATGGTCTTGTTACACTCTTGAATAAAATAGTGTATAGAAACTTTTAGAAACATGGATATTTATAAGCTTTACTATATGAAGTTATTATATAACAATTTTATTGTAATATAATGTTACATATTATATAAATAATGTTATAGATTATATAATAATATATAAAACCAAATCTGTTGCCATTGAGTCGGTTCCAACAGCTGCCCCACAGGGTTTCCAAGGAGCAGCTGGTAGATTCAAACTCCCAACCTTTTGGTTAGCAGCTGAATGCTTACCCACTGTGCCATCAGGGCTCCATAATAATATATAACCATAGAATATATTAGACCACTTAACTGGCTCTGTGGCCTTCAGCAAGTCACCTAACTGCTCATTTTATAGATGGGGACACTAGTAATTCCTGTGTCATGGGTTCGTTGTGAGGAAAGTGAACTAATATATGTAAAACACTCAGAAAAGACTCTGGCATATTCTCAGAGAAATTGAACTGGCCTGACAGACGGGCCCAACAAACCAAGTAACCTGAAAAAAGTAGGTGCTCAGTAAATGCTGTTACTGTCATTATTTAAAGTCCCAGTTTCCTCATCTGTAAACTAAAGAGTAGATTTCATCTCGATGATATCAACTGTTGCTTTCTTACAAAATGAACCACTTCTGATCAGACGTAGATTTATTGGTAATACTGCTTGCAAAACCATTCAAAAGGAAAAGAAGACAAAAAGAGAGTATGGTTGAGAGACAGAATGAAAAGAGATTCTCTTTGGTGATTCTGATTGGTTTCTCACATTACCCTCCAACACAGCTTTGGTTACACATAAAGAATATGTTATACCAGGACCCAGGACCGCTTCAATAATAAGTCACTGTTTTGACAGTCAACAGCTGGTATGTAAGTAACCTTGCTGGGTATATTACACCTAGGAAATGGGAATTTTTCCAGGGCCAACATTACAGCCACATTAATGGAGAAAGCAAATTCAAACAGAGGTGGATCTGGTAGGAGTTCATCACTGAAAGACTGCATTCATCACAGCTGTTAAGTACAGGCTGGTCTTCATATTTCTTTTTGTCATGCAGTTACTTCTTATCCTGTGGCTCCTTCACACAGACCATGTATTCAGGGGACAAAGGTTTTCTAGTAGACTTTGACTAAGGTCAGACTCAATGATGCCTAAGGATTCGTGACAGTCACTAATTCTGAAAATCGCCCAACAAAGTGTTTGAACACTAATTGAACTGAAATTAATTCTATTATATGGAATTCATGAGTAATAAGGGCAAGGAATAATGGTCATCTTTGCATTATAATATTCAACAGTTATTCTTTATTCAAATGCTGGGGTATTATGCAGTGTTCAGTAGATGCTCAAAAACAGCATTCACATGTAATTTTAATGGTGCGAGAGGGCTTTGTTAGGTGGATGTGGGGTTGGCATGCTACTAAATCCAAAGTTTTTCAAGTGTTCTCAATAGGGTTATAACATTGATACTAGGATGACCCCAAAGTTGATACTTGCCAGGGCAGATCCCTTGCGGAAAGTAGCTTTAAGAACTATGGTAGAAATGACCAAAAGCTGTTGGCACTGACTAGGGTTCCCTTAAAATCAGACACTTACTCTTTTCTAAAAGCATCGTTGAAAGGACTTAGGTGTATTCTTTGTACCTTTTCACTAGTTTAAAACTCAGCCTAAATGTTTTCAATGGGGAAGTCTCATTCTATGGAATAATGAACGTTTCAGCCTTAAAATGTATTTTTACAAATAGCATGAACAAATGTAAATGTTTTAATGCTAAAGGAAAAATCTTACTGTATAAATATACACTCAGTCTTCATTACTTGCAGAGTTGGTGAATTTTCCTACTCGTTTTGATTTTTCTGTGACCCCAAAATGACTACTCGTGGTGCTTTTGCGGTCATTCGTGGAAATGCGCAGAGCAGTGGAAAAATTTGAGTTGCTTGACAATGTACGTTCCAGCTGAGGTTAAACAAGACAATACTCTTGGTTCAGCTTTCATACTGTCAACAAGTGTCCTTTTTGTGGTCTATTTAGTGCCAAGTTTTTCACATATTTGTGTTTTTTTGGTTGGTGATTTTGCTGTTTAAAATAGCCCCTAAGTATAGTGATGAAATGCTAGAGTTCCTAAACGCAAGCTGCCTTATGGAGAAAACACATTTGTTAGATGAGCTTCGTTCAGGCATGAGTTACAATGCTGTTGTTGGCTGTGAGTTCAGTGTTAATGAGTCAAGGATATGGTACATCCAGAAAAAGGAAGAGGAACTTTGCCTATCTGTACACGAGGCCACTCCAGAAAGCGCTAAAGTAACATCTATAGTGTATGATGAAGCTACAGAAAAAACGGAAAAGGGGCTCGATTTGTGGATTCACGAGATGATGATTGATTAACAAAAGCATAGTGGACAACATTGTTGGGAGGATGAAAGCCAAAGCAATTATCTGTAAGAAATACATATTAAATAAGACATCTTTAAACAGAAACACACATAAAACAAGGTTATATATGTATCGATCGGTAAGCCTAAATTACCCATTGCCATCGAGTTGATTCCGACTCACAGTGACCCTAAAGGACAGAGTAGAACTGCTCCATGGGTTCTCCAAGGAGCAGCTGGTGGATTGGAACTGCTGACCTTTTGGTTAGCAGCCAAGCTCTTAACCACTGTGCCAGTTAGATCACATTATACTCTGCTCAAAACCATCCAATGGCTTCCAGTTCCTACTCTGAATAAAACCCAAAGTCATTGCCATGTTTGGTTAGACCCTGTGTTATCTGGGCCCTGGCTCCTTCTCCAACCTCATCTCCTATCACTCCCACTCACGTACGTTCTCCAGGCAAACTGGCCTCTTGCTATTCCTGCTTCAGGGCCTTTGCTGTTGCTCTTCCCCTTTCTGGATCTTTGCTTGGCGGCTGGCTCCCTCCCTTCACTAAGATTACATCTTAAGTCCTCAGGAAGGGCTTCTCCAAGCCCCCTCTTCATGTACTCTCTAACTTTGTGCCAGGCACCATTCTAGGTGCTGGGGATACAACAATAAACAGAAACCATTGCCCTCAGGAGCTCACTTCACCCCATCTCATCCCACTCCATTTCATTACTTTCTATCACCCTAATGCTGCCTTTCCCCCTCCCTCCCACTATACATGTCAAAAACCAAAAAAACAACCAAAGTAGTTGCCATGGAGTTGACTCTGACTCATGGCGAACTCATGTGTGTCAGAGTAGAACTGTACTCCACAGGGTTTTCAATGGCTGTGATCTTTCAGAAGTAGTTGGCTAGGTCTTTCTTTCGAGGTGCCTCTGGGTGGATTTGAATGGCCAACCTTTCAGTTAGTAGCCGGGTGCTTAACCATTTGCACCACCCAGGGACTCCAATGCATGTATCACTACCTGATATTTTGTCATATATTTATTTTTTTATTTCTTTACCGTCTCTCCCCAACTAGAACGTGAACTGAATGAGGAGGTACCACTCTATCCCCAGCTGCTAGAATAATAGTGCCTGGCACGTGGCTGGCAATCAATAAATGTCTATGGAATAAGTGACCACAAAGTAATGTGGTTCACAGAAGACTATTGCAGATAACGCACAGAGACTTATCTTGCTGTGGGCGACTTGAAAAGGCACCTTACATGGAATGTGAATGAACGTTCCAAGCTGAAGCCCACCCATGGACGTCTAGCAGTTTCTGTGTACATCCCAGACTTCGGTTTCTCGAGTCTATGTTTTATAATTTGTTGGCCTGTGTGATCATCTGACTTTAAC
The DNA here is from genome assembly GCA_030035585.1 of Dugong dugon. Classification (NCBI taxonomy): domain Eukaryota; kingdom Metazoa; phylum Chordata; class Mammalia; order Sirenia; family Dugongidae; genus Dugong; species Dugong dugon. Next base: position 79,652,585 of record CM057471.1, read on the forward strand.
AAGCAATGTGTTTCCTCCTTGGACGTTTTCTGCCGTGAGCTTTGGCTGCACATGTCTGTGTTCATCTGTGTGAGATGTAGGCTGTGCCTAGCATCTGCTCCGCTTCTAACCCCTATGTGTGCTGTTGCCCATGGGCCATTTGGGAGTTTGTCTGCATGCTACAAGGTGGTTTAGAAAATCCTCCTCCATGAGCCCTCTGGCTTAGCCATTCTGGGTTGAGAAAGCTACCAAGTATCGCTAACCTGGCAGAGTGACAAAATCAACCTACACAAGGAGACAAAACAGCTGCAGTGGGAATGGAGAGCTTCTGAGGCTAGTGAAAGGGGAAGACAAAGAGATGATGGCGCATGAATGGCAGATGGTGGAGGTCCAGTTAGGAGCGGGTTGTCAAAACACATTCTATCTTCACCAGAGCCAGAACATCGGCATTTAAAATCATAGAGAGGCCAGTGACAAGTCCTGGCATCCACAAGCTCTGTCTGTGTCAGAACTGGGGTTCCCTCTCCACCACCTTCTGCCGCTTTTTGTTCATATTGGAACTTGAAAGGTGGACCGTGTAAGCCCTGAGTTTTGGGTGGGTGTGTCATCTGGGTGGTGTAAATGGTCAGTGCGCTCAGCTGCTAACTGAAAGGTTGGAGTCCACTCAGAGGTGCCTCAGAAGAAAGTCCTGGAGATCCAGTTCCAAAAAATCAGCCACTGAAAACCCTGTGGAGCATAGCTATACTCTGACAGACACGCGGTCTCCATGAGTTGGAATTGACTCAACAGCAACTGGTTACTGGCTAGTGTTACCTGGGCACCTGCATCCTTTACCCAGAGCAATGAGACATTCAGGGGGCATCTCTCTGAGGATGAAGGCTTGGGTACCGTGAGCTGAGGTTGCTGCATTGAGACACTGGAAATATGGGTGTTAAGAGAAGAGCTTTCGTGGGAGCCGTGAAAGAGGCACTCGCCATTTTGACTTCAGGGTTTCCAGAAAGTGGTATCTTTGATGGAGATTATTGCCCTGGGTTTCCTGCCCGTGAATGTTCATGTTTTTGACAGAGTGAAACGGGCAGGGTGAGGAGGAAGAGACAAATAAAATGAGAGACAGAAAGATAAATGAGAAGTGTTGTTATTCAATTCTTTAGAAAGATTATTCATCCCCCCTACTACTCTCTTTGTTTCTTAGAGATAGTGTCACAGAATGAAGGGCATGAAAACTTTAGAATTAGACACATCTGGGCTTGAATCCTGGCTGTTTCAGTTGTGATGTTGGCGTAGGCAAGCAATGTCATTTCTCAAAACCTTTGTTTCTTAATCTAGAAAATCGGAGAGATGTATCACGTAGGGTTATTTTGAGTGTTAAAGGAAATAATGTGTTAATACCTAGCATAGGGTCTGATCTGTAAAAACACCAAACCCGTTGCTGACTCATAGCAACCCTATAGGACAGAGCAGAACTGCCCCATAGGGTTTTCAAGGCTGCAAATCTTTACAGAAGCAGACTGCCACATCATTCGCCTGTGGAGCGGCTGGTGGGCTCAAACTGCCAATCTTTAGGATAAGAGCCAAACGCTTAACCACTGCTCCATCAGGGTTTCCTATAGGGTCTGACAAAAAACAAACATCAAGTCTGTTCTGACTCATAACGACCCTACAGGACAGATTAGGACTGCCCTATGGGGTTTCCAAGGAGCAGCTGGTGGATTTGAACTGCCAACCTTTTGGTTAGCAGCAATAGCTCGCTGTAGCTCTCAACTACTGCACCACCAAGGCTCCACACTATAGGCTCTGACAGTCCTCCCTAAATCGTTATCTGCCATTAAGTTGATTCTGACTCATAACGACCCTATATGACAGAGTAGAATTGCCTCATAGGGTTTCCTGTGCTGTAATCTTTATCAGAGCAGATTGCCAGGTCTTTTCTCCTGTCGAACTGCTAGTAGGTTCAAACCGCCAACCTTTAGTTAGCAGCCAAGCGTTTAACCATTGCACCACCAAGGCTCCTTCTGCCCCATATGGTTTCCAAGGACAGCCTGGTAGATTCGAACTGCCGACTTTTTGGTTAGCAGCCGTAGCTCTTAACCACTACACCACCAGGGTTTCCAATAAACTGTAGTTAAAAAATAAAAAAAGGAAGAGGATAAAATAAGGAAGAGAATAAAATACAGCATTAGACTTGGCAGACCTGGGCTTCATTTATTAATTTATTCAGCAAATATTGAAACTGAGCATCTCCTTTTACCTAGAAATAGATACAAAAGTGTGATGTGCTGGGCAAGATAGATCATAGACTAACGGTGCAGACAGACACAAACACATGTGAACAAATAAATGAGGGAAGTGCAAATTGTGGTAAGTGCCATGAAGAAAACGAGCAGGAGAATGAAAGCAGGCACTGCTTTACACAGAGTGGTCAGGGAAGGCTTCTTGGAGGAGGTGACATTCAAATCAAATGTGAAGAATGAAGAGGAGCCGGGCTTGTGAAGCGGGAGGAGGGTATTTCAGGCAGAAGGAAGAATGTAAACCTATGTTGAGATCAACCAAGTCTCAGGTGTGTTTGAGGCACTGGGAGACCAGTGTGGCTGGAGTGCAGGACCAAGGGGGAGAGAGGCATAGGGCCAAAGTGTTGGAAGTGATTCCTCAGAAAAATTTCCTTGAGAGCCTGGGTCTTCAAGAAAATGCTACCTTATAAGGTAATGATGCCTTTTCGTTATAGGGCAGTAGTGTGCTTATATTCAAATTGCTATCATATGATTGTTTCTTAGTGTTGTTACATTGGTGGGGCGGTATTGTGAATACTATGTTAGCCTACTCCCTGGGGCGACCTTATGAACAGGACTCACAGCATTCATGCTGTGCCCACAAGAACCTGGTGGTGGTGGAATTGGTTTTTCCCCTGAAAGGATAAAACTGACCCAGGTCCCCTTGAAGGCTGCCAGGCTGCCAGGAAAATCCAAACTCCACTTCTTGGCTCTTAAGGCACCCTGTCCCAGACCAGGACCAGGAGGGGTGAGAGCTGGGACCCACCCTTCCTCCTAGCCGGAACCAGGTTGTGGGAAATAGCAATGGCACCTTCTCTTACTCAAATCTGAAGAGTCTGTGTCCCCTGCCTAAGAGAACAAGCTCCTGGCTCACCTTCAAAACTAGGGCAGTGATCTTTGAGTGATAACAGCAAGTGATAATAGTAAGTAATCTCTGAACCATAACAGCAAGGCTTGGGGAGGAGGCAGGAGCCATGTCACTTGCTAGTGAGTGACCTCAAGCAGATTATTTACCTTCTTCAAGCACTCTTTTTGTCTGTAAAAATAGGGATGATGTTATCTGCCTCTTAGGGTTCTGGGAAACCATAATGAAGAGCAAATGTCATATGAGGTGTTAATTTCTCTTTCTTCCCACCTCCTTTTCTCTTCCCTTCTTGCTCCTCCACTAGTTAGTACTCTCTCTGCTCTGTCTTCTGTCATGGAATGGCTCATCATTGGTGTGTGCAGACAGCGGGTTGTGGGATGGTGAAAACAGTCATTCTTGCCACTTATTATGAGCTGTGGTGACGTGTTCAGAGAGGGATGGGATCACAATATTTAAAATCAAGTCGGCTGAGGCCAATTTCATTTAATTCTCTCTGTCTGCTCCAGCCCTGTGCTCAAGGCCCACTCTCAAGATTATTACGATGCTTCATTTGGTGGGATCCCTGGAAAATGTGGGGTTTCATATAAGTGAACTTTTAACTTTTTCCACAAAGATGAAGCCTTTCTCTTAGTGGCAAATTATGCTAGGCCTTCTCTAGGCCAAAAGTACAGGAAATAGATGGTATAAGTGGTAATGATGCCAAAATAAGAATTGCCTCATTTCAATAGATTCCAACATGCAACAAATGTGCCACTGCAGTATGGTTTCTTAACTCCCCAAAGCTCATAATGTGTCTGTTTCTTTGAATTAAAAAAAAAAAAAAGAAAAATCACAAGCAAGTGGCTAGCTACAGGCCCATCCCACTGCCTTCAGGAATAGAGGTGAATGTAGTGTTAGTTAAAGGCAGGTGCATTGATTATCGAAATGAGGATGAACAACCAGCTCCAGAGTGAGGCAGAGCCCGCCACAGCCACCAACCCATAGTGATGTGTTGATAAAATACAGTGGAATCGGGCAGAGAAATAAAGAAAGTAAAAGAGAGAAAGAGGCTAGATGAGAGGGTGAAAATAAGGGAAATATTATTTAACACTAGGAGGAGATTAGCAGGTAAAACTAAGCGTTCGAAACAGAATGAACTGGTTCAAACCCCTGACGATAATCTGCATTTCCACCCCAGATAATACTGAATCAGAATCTACAGTTTAACAAGATCCCCAGGTGATTCTTATGTACAACAAAACTTGAGAACCAGTGCTCTGCTAGTGATTCTCAGAACTGGTCCCTAATCAGTAGCATTAGCATCGCCTGAGAACGTGTTAGAAATGCAAATTCTCAGCAGGGGTTCTGACCTGAACGAACCAGTTTGAAGCCCTGGGTAAAACATTTGCGTTCCCTTAACCCTGTTGGTGTAGTGGTTAAGAGCGACAGCTGCTAACCAAGAGGTCGGCAGTTCGAATCCACCAGGCACTCCTTGGAAACCCTATGGGGCAGTTCTACTCTGTCCTATAGGGTCACTATGAGTCAGAATTGACTTGACGGCAATGGGTTTGGCTTTTTTGGTTTCAGGGGAGAAGATGGCCAAGTCAAGCAGATAAAACCTGAAGTTAAATGATGGACAATTGTAGCAGGTGGTGTATGTTTGTCTTTCAAAAATAGCATGATTTTCTCAGACAAGTTTTGAGTTTGGTGAAGGTAGATAATAAATTGGGAGAATGATAAATTGAGTAGCGGATAATCAACATCAAGGTAATGGCCCTGGCTCTAACATTGGGAATCTGATGAATATATTCATTCACTGAACATCACATCTAACAAGAAGCATAAATACTAATACAGAAGGAAGTGTAGATAAATGATTTCAAATGATAGGGGGATATTTATACACATTGATGAATATGGAAGAGAAAGCAGAATATATCTGGTTTTGAGACAGACATCTGGTTTACAAAAAACCTATGCATATAAATAGCCTCTCTAGCCCCATTCAACCTTTTGCCCTCAACCCTCCATTCCCCTCTTCTCTTTCAAAACACTGGGGGGCAAAAACATAGCAAATCTTGTAGCTTTGAGTAAATTTTGTGGACTCAGAAGTGGAGGAAAAGAATAAGCTGTGAACTGACTATTTTGGAGTAGTGATTTCCAACCTTTAGTCCTGAGACCTTTACTGAAATGAAACGTTACTGGGAAAGGGTTAGAGAATCAAAATAAATTTAAAACAGGGAAAGGGTGGGCCAGAGTTTCATATGTTCAGCATTCTTTTTCTTAATTGCTTCTACCCACCATGCCCTGAAGATGCCATAGGAAGCAGAATTTGGAAATGATTTGAGTATGAGAGTTGACATTGGTAGATTTCTAAACAAGACTCAATAATATGTGAAGTTCCCATCCCCTTCCTAACGTTTCCCACCTGCGTTTCCCTCTTCACTTTGTTACATTATCTTAAAGTCCCCTAATCAATACTTCCTTTGGCTCAATGTGTGTCCTGTATGGAAACTTCAAGTATATTACAGGGGTGAAAGAATCCCCCATACATGAATGTGAATTCATAGTATTACTGGCCTCCAGATACTCTGGTGAGCTACTTTTTAGCAAAGAAATGGAATTGCAGGAGGTGGGAGATACATAAGGCTGGAGGAGGAGGGTGGGGAAGTCTTGTTAGGGTGTCTACAGGGGATTTATGGGGGTCCCTGGGAGCTTATGAAGAGAAGAATCAGGTACTAAAAAACCAGCTTTGCCTATTTCAGCATTTGGTCTACAGTTATTCCTGCTCCCAAGGAAGGGAGTGGACAACCCTTTTCTTCTTTTCTACTACTTTTCATGGTTTCTTGTTCCTAGTCTTTCTATAGCAGACTAGAATTTTGCTAAATTATTTACATTGCTTGATGAGAAAATGGATTTTGGTTTGTAAATAGATCCTTGGATCACAGCCTATTTATAAAGTGATGACTTCCTGAAAGGCGTTACTGACTACTTAGCATGGAAGAGATTACCTGTACGGAAATTGTTAACGAGAAATATAGAGGTCCACGTGCTTGGAGAAGGTTAAATACTTATCCAGATGTAGCATCACTGAGGGACTGAGGAGTTTAAGGCAATGTCTGTGGCTTCTGTGATTCTAACTTTGTTGCTGATACAGTGGTTCTTAACTCTTTTGGAATTGTTGAAAAGTTGGGGAGTCTGAGAAGTTTATGTAATCTTCCCACAATATACATACTCTGAGAATCTTGTGTATATTTATGGGGGGGGAGGCAGTCACAGAACTCCCTAGGGAGTCTAGTTGCTCATGAACTCTAGGCTAAGAATTGTTGCTCTACTGACTTGAGGTGAAACACTGGTGCATGTATAAAAGAAAAATTTCCATTTGGGAACAGGCCGGAGAGTAGGGGTGGAGAATTCATCTGGGCGGTTGTAGGACCTGTTGTTGTTAGGTGCTGTCACGTTGGTTCCAACTCATAGTGACCCTATAGGACAGAGTAGAACTGCCCCATAGGGCTTCCAAGGAGCAACTGGTGGATTCGAACTGCTGACGTTTTGGTTAGCAGCTGAGCTCTTAACCACTGTAGGACCTCGTGCATTTAATATTTGAGAGAGGTTTTCCAGGGCTTTCATATCTTTTTTAACTTAGGATAAAAATAAAAATGTTGTTGTGTCTGTGTTCTGCTCCTATATACCTGGGAAATTCATCAAAGTCTATAGTGCAATGAAGATTGGAGATGGGATACCCCTCTTTATTCTCATCTATTCATTCTCACAACATTTATTGAACATCAGCTACATGGAAAAGCGTTTTCCAGGTGTTATGAGGAGACATAAAGATATATAAAGCATGGTCTTTTTTTCTCACAGAGCATATAATTTTGTAGCAGACACAAACGCTGTATCCTAATAGTGGACAGCTCAAGGGTGCACATTCTGGAACTGATGCCATTTTAGGTTCATATTCTCGTCTGTCCTTGCCCAGCTGTGTAACCCTGGGGAAGTCACTGTGCCTTGGTGTCCTTACCTGTAAAATGCAAGTAATACTCAGGATGGCCATATAGTTTATAGTTCAAATCAGGATACTGTTGAAAGTGCGAGAGGGGCTACCAGTAATTATGCTGGGCACCACACAAAAGCTGAACAATCTGAAGCAAACAGGACACATGGTCACCCTGGTTTGGAAGGACTGCTGTGAGGAATAAATGAAACAATGCATGCAACATGACTGCATTGGGTTTGCAGATAAGTAAATGTTACCGGTTGCCATTAGTATTATGGATAGCCACATGTGAAAAGGTGGTATTTGAATTCAGAGAGATTATTTCTTAAAAACCAAACATTTTCTGTATTCAAATTTTATGTATCTAATGCATTTATTGTATGTTAAAATCATGTTTTTAAACATTTTTAATGGCATGGGAAAATCATGTATATTAAGTGAAAACATCCAGAATACAGAATTGTATATAAATAATTATCTCAATGATACAAAAATTATGTATGGAAAAAATGGAAGAAAATGCATCACAATGGTAATTGTGGTCATTTAACTTCCTCATGTATTCTCTCATATATTTTCTCCAATTAAAATATTTGTATAATTTGAAAAATATTATTATTATTATTTTAAGGAAGTGTCCTAGGCTTATGGCCTGACTCTGGTGCCTGGCACTGTGTAGACTTGGACAAATCTCTTAGTATCCTTGAGTCTCAGGTCACCATAAGCACCACATACATAATAACAGCTACTCTACCTACCATGAGATGCTATTTTGATGATAAAATCTATGAGATAATAGACATGGATGGACGTTAACCATGGTTGGACATTTGTGGTCAATCCAGATATTATTATTATCTTATTCTTAAATCAAGTTCCATTTCTGGTTTTCTCTGTATTGCTCAGTGGAGCCATGGTTTGAAAAAAAAAAATTGTAAAAAAGTATATATATCATTTACCAATTCAACATTTTTCACATGTACAATTTAGTGATACCACTTATGAACCATGATTCTTGGCCAGTATCTTCCCTCACCCACCACGCGCCATCAATCCCCAGCTCCCTGGAGAGCAAGTTTTCTTTGCTGTAGGTTTCAGGGAAGAGACTATGAAAAAGGTAACCTTCATACCAGGTCTGGAGAGTGGACAGTGACGGAGGGTTATAGAGGAAGAACAGTTTGATAGAGGGAACATTGTGAACAAAGTCAGAGAGGTTGGAAATTCTCAGATTTTTAGAAATTTTGATTTGGTTACACTAGAACATAAGGGACAAGAGTCATAGTACTAGTAGCTGTGGTTGGAATGGTACGCTAGGTCTATACCTTGGAGGATCTTGAATGCCAGCCTAAATAAAGATCTGAAACTTAATTCTGACGGCCAGTATTTTCTAACATACAGCCATTCTTGTACAACCTTCACTTTTCTTTCCATATCTAGATACCAACACTATAAGAGAGGCTTTCCTTCAAATTAATTCATTTAATCCTTCTAATAATCCCATGATGTCAGTACCATTATTATGTCAGTTTTATGGAGGAGAAAGCTAAAGGCATCCAGAGGTTAAATAATTTGCCCAGTGCCGTGCATTAAATGTCCAATCTGGGATTTGAAGCCAAGGAAACTGACTCTAAACAATAATATTCTGATCATCTAAAAGAGTTTCAGAACCTTCAAAAGTTAATCTATAATCCACTGTGTGTTGAGAACAAATATGGAAAAAAATTTTAGTTGCTTTCTCTGTGTACGCTTCCCACTATCTCGTTTGAAATGTTTGGACTTAAATTATGTTATCAAGATGATATTCAAATGTACTTTTAAAAAGTTTAGGCGTATAGTTCAGCATCTTTCTCATAGACCATTTCAATTTTCCCCAAGCATTGTGTTGAAGACAACTCTCTTCTAAACTTCATATGTGACTTGACAACTTTCAGCCTTTTGGCCTAAAAAATTACTTCTCAGCTGTAAGACGTTTCTTTCTTCATAACCATAAGAGGCCTATTGCACTTGCGTGGCTTTTAGTGTTAAACAGGGAAGGCATTGACTTACTCCTTTCCTACTATCTGGGAGGTTACGTATGTATTTCCTCTGTCTGTCAGTAGTCTTTGTCCATTAAGACAAGGAAGGAGGGAAGATGGAAACTGAAACAGGAATGACAGGCCACCAGAGCAAAAGTGTGCCTCACTGACCATTTTAACTAGGACCAGGGGAAATACAAGAGAAAGAGCAGACATCTGTGCGTTTACTCTAATTAGTTCTTGTAGAATACTCTGATACTCTAATTAGTTTCTTGTAAAATAACTGAAATGATAGTTAACATTTACTGAGGGCTTACTGGGAGCCATACACTGGCCAATGTGCTTTACCCATGCGGAAATGCTTAACTCTCCAACAACCCACAGTGGTGAAATATCGGGATCCTGAGAAATATCTCCTACCTGGTGCTGAGACATTTACCTGCCAAGTAACACTAACCTCCCCTTCCCCATGGTGTTAAAAGTCTTACAAGTGCCTATTTTTCTAGCAAGGAACATCTTGGGACTTTGTGATCCTTTCCCCGACATAGGTTGCTTGTCTACAAAAAGAGCAGGATCCTATTTGTCTCTGCTTAAAACCTCTTTGTTTAGAAGTCATATTTACTTTTTTATGAATCACTGGAAGGATAAGTAGAGTGTTGTCCCTCAGTTTCCCAAATGCGGTAAGAGAGTTGTGATTGAATGTCAGCATAGGCTCAAATATGCCGTCAGAAAAGTAATGAGTCTCCTCACACGGGAAGGATAGTTGAGTTGCGCCTCCAGAAACTCATTCATGAGGCATAGACAACAACCCTCTGTTGTCTTCCCCAGCTTCCACGGTAGATTTTTCAGCTCTGGGGCCCAGCACCCTCAACGAGCAAAGGATGGGAACTCATGTGATAACATCTAGATACTACTTGGCTTTGCAAGTAGTAGGGTAGGGAATATAGGGAATGTGAAACCCTTGGACCAGTCCTAATCTTTCGCTATCTTAATATTTGCATCATTATGGTAAAAAAGAATCTGGACCAGAAAGGAAGCAGCCTTAAGTGTAGTGGATCTTACAATATACAGGTATTATTATTACTCTATTTTGAAGTTGAAGATACTGAGACTTAGTGGAATGGTTTAGTCATTTGAATGATAAAGCCAGAATTGGAATCCAGGTTTGTACGCTTCTAGAGCTTACTCCTGATAACCACCACATAATACTACCTTGCATAGGTCCAGCAATTTAAGCAGATGGACCTCAGTCAAATCTAAGACCATAAACCAAATCTGTAACTCCTTAAGGAGATGTGCCACAGTGTTAGTGGAGATTTTTAAAACAATTTATGGATATTGGCTATATATCATCCTTATTAATGTATATTCATCTGAATTCATTCATCTACTCATCCATTGAAGATTTATTGAGTGTCTGCTATATACATGCCATGGTACTAAGCACAATTGGTGGTGAGCGAGTGCAGGAGTAAGAAAAATGAATCAGACACAGATCTTGCTCTTAAGAGCTTACTTGGAAAGTTAGAGATGTACATAAATAACTTCAGGTATAAATGATAAGTACTCCAAGAGAGTTGAAAATAAAGGAGCTAAGTGTATTCCAGGTGTGTGTTTGTGAGGGGGTGTGTGTGTGTGTGCGTGCGTGCAAGCGCATGCATGTATGTGCGTGCATTTGACAGTCGATAGTATTCTAAAGAGAGTACTCTACACTTGAACAAATTTAGGGAAGCAGAGAATCAAAGAGTGACCCCAAGGAGATCAGTTTTAGTGTGAATGGTCCGTAAAGAAGCAATAGAATTTAAGACTGGAATGATAGGCAAGAATTTTAGATTTTATATTCAAAGGTGTAACATCTCTGTGCTTTAGGAAGAAGAATCTGGCATTACTACATAGTAGAGGCCAGCAAACTATGGCCCGCTGGTCAAATTTGGCCCACAATCTATTTTTCTACAGCCAGTAAGCTGAAAATGGTTTTTATCTTGTGAAGAAATCAAATGGCGTACTGCACTGGGCAAACCTGCTTCAAAGGACATCTTTAAAGTGTTAAAATGGACTAAGGTGTGCCTTACCCAAGCCATGGTATTTTTAATCACCTCACATACATGCAAAAGCTGGACAATGAATAAGTAAGACCGAAGAAGAATCGAAGCCTTTGAGTTACGGTGTTGGCAAAGAACATCGAATATACCATGGACTGCCGGAAGAGCGAACAACTCTGTCTTAGAGGAGGTACACCAGAAAGCTCCTTGGAAGCAAGGATGGCAAGAGTTCATCTCACATACTTTGGGCACGTTATAAGGAGGGACCAGTCCCTGGAGAAGGACATTATGCTTGCTAAAATAGAGGGTCAATGAAAAAGAGGAAGACCCTCAATGAGACGGATTGACACAGTGGCTGCAACAATGGGCTCAAGCATAGCAACGATTGTGAGGATGGCGCAGGACCGGGCGGTGTTTCCTTCTATTGTATATAACGTTGCTATGAGTCGAACCAACCTGGTGGCACCTAACAACAACAACAACAAATTAGTAGGGAATAGCAATAGTCTAGGCAAGGAAGAATGAGGGTATTAACGAAGGTGTGGGATTTGGAGCTTGCAGGATCTTGGAGAAAGGCAAGGTTAGATATTTGTGCATTTGTGTGTTGTCTCCATGAAAATAATGGCAATCATGTGAATGAAAGGGAAAAGAGCCAAGAATTAATCCTTGATAAACATTTGTTTATACAGTGGGGAGGAAGGAGAGAAACTAGGAATGGAAGGAGAAACGGCAAGGAAACAGAGAATCAGGTAAGTCTAATATGATGGAATTCCCTGAAAAGTAACTTTTAAGAAAGAAGAGGTTGACAGTATAAAATGCTACAGAGAAGTTACCAAAAAGGATGGAAACCTGATATCCTAATATTTTTGCTTCCATTTATTCCATTAATATATTTTATGTGTCCCTGGCTTTTCCTTGCACTAAGGTGCCGTTCCCAAGTGAGAATATGAGGTGTTAATCAGCTGCTAGGATATAACAGTGACCTATCCCTTAAGTTTATCTTCTTAGGGTGAGTGTCCTTTATACTCCAACTAATGGCAGTCACCAATGCCCCTCTAATCCCCCCCCTTCCGAAACTACCTCTTATCCATGTCTGCTGGTTGCTGTTGATATGGTCCTTGGGACCTTCTTGACTGATGAGGCTTAAGGAAAAATCAGCTTGTTTTCATTCTTGCACATCCTGAATTGATGAACTGGATAAACATACTTAATAATCTTTTTGCAATGTTTGCTTCCTGATTTTAGAGCTATTATTGCAAATAAGCACCAGCTATAGGAAAATATGAAGGAAGCCCATGTTGTCATACCATAAAGGCTGTGAAATGCATTACAAAGACCCCCAAGAAGTACACAAGAGATTCAATTTTAAAATTAATTTTACTGTATAAATTTTGATTAGAAAATCCATTTAAAAATTTTTACATTCAGGCTATGAACTCACCAGTAAATACTCAATATACAACATAGAACCAAAATAAGCCAATGGTAAGAAAGGTAGGGGTAAGTAATGATAAATAATAACTTAGTTATTAAGGTGCCCGAAGCAATTAACCAAAAATCAAATAATAAAGTAGGACAACTACAAAGTGCTCTAGTTTTTGACTTAGGAAGAATAAAATTCGGATTATTTTTTCTGTATTCCATGTATCAAGTTGTACTAATCTGAGTCATTTTAGAGATGGCAACAAATTAGTTCAACGTAGTGTTTTTTTTAAATCCAACATAATTACATACGAGCTCACATTTCACCTTTATAGGAAAAGGAGTCTGGCATTTGAATATTTCATTTGTGTAAGAGAAGCAAAATGGATCAAGTCCATTTGACCCAGATGTATGTTCAATGGATATTTTTTTTTTTTTGTCAGCCACCCATCAGTTGCTTTCAAGTCCGTTATCTTATTTCAGATAATTATGATTTAATTCAAGTTATTACAACCACTAATCCTAGCAGGCGTTACACAAATAATAAAACATATCAGGGATGCATGACAGCGTCCACCAATGAGCGGTTTAGGCACAGGCTACCACGTGACTGTAAGATGACACCATGCGCTTCTCTGTTGGAAAGCACAGTAAGCAATTGTGAGGTGTCACAGCTGGGATGCTTGCAGTTCCATACGATTTAAGCAAGTAGAAATGGCAGCAGGTGAGAATGATTTTCCAGACCAAGGAAACTATGGAAGTTTGGAAAGCCTGAACTATTTGGTGGGGGAACGGGGTGGTGAAGGGAAGAAATGGAGAGTGTGGGGTTGATACTCAGGCTACACAAAGACTGAAGAACCTCAAAAGCTAGGCTAACTAGTCTGGACACTAATAGTAACAAAAGGAAGCTCCTGAAAGCACATGAGCAAGGGAATGACAATCAGAACAGGGTCTCAGTATGCTGAAACTTGGAGCAGCGTGTAGGGTGGCTTGTATAAGGGAGAACGAGGAGACCCTGAGACCAGGTAGGAAACCATTGCAATGCTCCAGGTGAATCAAAATAGAGACCAGCACAAGGATGGTGGCACTGTAGTCTAAGTGGAGAAGACAAATGGGAGAGACACTAGCAAAAGAATATCAGCATAACTTGGCAATGATCAGCTTGGGTGGCCTGGTGGTGCAGTGAGGAAAACAGAAGAGCCAAAGCTGCCCAGCTTGAGGGCAGGGCAGGATGGTGGATACAAACCACGAAGTCGGAAGGAGGAGCCTTGTGGGCGGGGGTTGGGGGTTTGAGGATATCGAAGAGGTTGATTTTGTTTCTCGACATGCAGAACTTGAAGTAATGATGGGATAACCATGTGAGATATCTAACTGTAAGTTGCCATTGTGGTTGGGGAGATTGAGGGTGAAAAGTTAGGGCCAGCCAAAAATACAGCTCTGTGAATAGTTTCCAAAGAGGTTATTGGTGAAACCAATGGGGGGTATGTGATATAACCAAAAAGAAAACGCTATTATAGTGAAATACTTAAATAAAGACTCATCAGGTGAGATTATCTTAATGAATGAATGGATGAGTGATTGAATGGATGAATAACATTTTAAAAGTTATGCAAGGTTAGTACATAGAATGCATGCAAATAGACTAAGCTCCCCATTTAAAAAGAACGCTTGCCACATAGTAATAAAAACCAAAGCTGTATGCTGCTTTCAGGAAACCCACCTCAAACATAAGGAAACCGAAAGATTGGAAGTAAAAAAGAAAAACAGTACATTCTCTATCAGGCAAATATAAACCCATAGAAGCTGGTGTAGGTGTATTAACATCAGACAAGCTGAGATACAAGGCAAAAGCATTATCAGGGACAAATAACGACACTGAACAATTAAAAAAATAATAACTCAAAATAAATATAACTAGTCTAAAAGTTTATGAGCCTAGTAACATAGTCTCAAAATATATAAAGCAAAAATTGACAGAATTTCAAGGAGAAATTGACACAATCACTGTGGGAGATTTTAAATAATTCCTCCAAGAAAATGATTAAAAAAAAAAAAAAAAAAGACTGAGAACAGCGCTTCCGGGAATGTTCCATGTTTATGGATAAAAGCAACGAGAAGTGCAACAGAAAAAGGAGAAACAGCTAGAAAAGTAGAAGGAAGAGCCGAAGAGCACAATGCCATTGATGTTTTAGAAAGGCGGGAAAGATAAAGATAGGAAACCACTGGAGAGGAAGTAATTAAGAGGGATGCTGTTCAAGAAATGTGTAATTTCTAGGACAAGATCACAGAGGAAGTGCAAAGTGATGGGATGTGTAGCCTGTTTAGAGAATGATCTTTGAGAAGAAGAGGGGACACTACTTCCTTTGATACCAGACAAGAGAAGAGTGTGGATCAAATACAGTCATATTGGGGTCACCGCTATCCAAGAACTTGGGGAGTTTAAATTTGAGGGGAATAAATCTATACGTTCAATGCAATTCTAATCCAAATCCCAACAGTGTGTGTGTATTTCATGTGCTGATTCTAAACTTGATATATAAGAGAAAGGGCTAAAATAGCTGACAATCCTGGAGAAGAATAACAAGGAAGGGGATTTGCCTTATAATGCATCAAGACTTACAAAGCTACAGGAATAGACAAGAAGGGAATTCAGAAACACTTATGCATATATAGACAGCTGATATATGACAGAACTGGCATTATATGCTATAAGGATGGACTGTTCAATGGGCCAATTTGTCATCCATATGGATTTCTAACTCATACCATACCCAACAAATCTAGTTGTGCTAAAGATAGAGATGTGTGTTAGAGATAAAAGAAATTCTAGATATGTAAAAGGTTAAACTATACAAATTTTAGAAAAAATATAGAAGTTTTTTAAAATTGCAGAGCAGGGAAGGGTTTATTAAACAAGAAGCAAAGAGTATAAATCATAACAAAAGTTGATAAATTTAACTATGTTAAATGTGAGATTTTCTGTTTATCAGCCCCCCGCAAAAACCAAACCCATTGCCATCGAGTCGATTCTGACTCCTAGAGACCCTATAGGACAGAGAAGAACTGCCCCATAGAGTTTCCAAGGAGTGCCTGGTGGATTTGAACTGCCGACCTTTTGGTCAGCAGCCGTAGCACTTAACCACTATGCCACCAGGATTTCCTCTGGTTATCAAAGGACATGGTAAATATTTTGAAGAAACAAACCCCAAACTCAAAGAAGGCATCTGCAACACATGAACTGACAATTTATAAAAAGAGGAACCGCCAAACTCTTTGCCAAGTAGCTATTACATTTTACAATCCCACTAGCAATAGATGAGGATTCTAATTTCTCCACATCCTCACCAACACTTGTTATTTTCCATTTTCTGATGATAGCTATCCTAGTGGGGTGAGTAGTCCTTGGGTGACACAAATGGTGAACATGCTTGGCTGCTAACTAAAAGGTTGGGGGTTCGAGTCCACCCAGCATCACCTCAGAAGAAAGGCTGGGCAATCTACTTCGAAGAATCAGCCATTGAAAACCCTATGGAGCACAGTTCTACTCTGACACACATGGGGTCACCAAAAGCTGGAGTCAACCCCATGGCAACTGGTTTGATTTTTGGTTAGTGAGGGTGAAGTAGTACCTCACTGTGGTTTTGAATTTCTGTACAGTTTTTTAAATCTCTTTCATTTTTATATTTTACTCAATAGCAATGATGAAACTCAGCTCACAGGTTGGTTTCTAGGTGGACATACCTCTTTGCAGAAGATGACAAGTTTTGAGGTGTAATTTTCTCCCAAGGTAGAGTAAGCAGAGGAGAGGTGAATGTTTTCATGAACTTCTATGGAGTGAGTAGTATAGTGGAATGTCTGTCATCATGTCATGAGTGCTGCTCCCACCCCCTCCCTCACTAGGAGACCAAAATGGGCCCATCAAGGCATATTTTCCAGGAGGCTACATGGCCTGGAAGCCCAGGTTTCACAGGCTACATCTGCATCATAGTGCAGTTCTTTATTATCTAAGCTAATACAATGATGGGATGAGAAAGATGTCAGACCTGCTGTAGAACCAAATCCCTTCTCTGAACTCAGCCACCATTAGATTGACCTCAGGATATTATATCCTATTTGGCTTGTAAAGAGAATTAAAAGAAAGTGGGGGGAACTCCACTATGTAATGCTTCCTTGCTTTGTGTGCTAAGCTCTGCAGCCTGGGGAATGGAAGATACTAAGGCTCTGCAGCAAAGCACTCCCAGCTGGGCTTTCCCTGGCTGTGCATCTCCTCACCTGGATGAGCCTCAGTTCCCTCCCTGAGCCCTGCGAAAGGAGAAAAAATACCTGCCTCCACGTCTATCTTGTTTGTACAACATCTGTGCCTGCATATAAATCATCCCTAAAAATTACAAATTATTTTAATTACAGTTATGATTTTAAAATTTCCTAATTTACTTCTTCTGTCCTGTGATGTGGAGATCAGCACAATGTATTGCTCGCCAAGAAAACAATTTCCTCAGCCTAGAGCTAGGAATACCTCACGTTTCTTATAATAAATGTCTCCCATTAAAATGCAATTGACCTTTTCAGCAGGGGCCATGATTAAGGGAGATGGTAATTATTAGGCAGATTATCAGGTAGAATCCTGTGGAACCATCCCATGAAATACCCAGAGAAGTACATTTAACCTCATTTAGTTTTATGACTTTGAACTGGGCCCTAGAATTTTAATCCTAACTGCCTTTCTAGGAAATTTGTGAGACTGCTAGATGTATCCTTGTAGTGAGGTTTGACAGTTAGCACTGGCCTTAGCACTGGAAAATGATTAGTGCTTAGTCAGAGGAAAATCCATGCTGTGGTGTGCCCAAGCTTGGGATTTCAGGCACCTCCCTGGGTAGAGGAAGCCTGTGAACTGAAATGCTGTGAGTTAAGAAGACCTGAGATGGGGGAACGTCGGTAGCTCTTTCAGAGTGGATAGAGGCTCTCCTGGGACCAACGTGATCGTGACTGTGTGTCCCATCTGCACACTGGAGCAGTCACACTGCGCACTGGGGTCCATGGATACTCAAGGATTAGAGGTCTTATCTCTGTTCTCATCTCCACTCCCCTCATCCCAAACTTGGAAGCTGCTGAAAGGCTTCTCACAAAGTCCTTGTGGAATGCTTTCTGGAGATGGGTCTTGTCTACTATTATGGATAGAATTGTATCCTCTAAAAAAGATATATTGAAGTCCTAACCCCTGGTACCTGTGAATATGACCTTGTTTGGAAATAAGGTCTCTGTAGATGTTATCAGTTAACATGAAGTTATATTGGAGCAGGGTGGGTCCTAATCCCGTTCAGCTGGTGTCTTACAGAAGAGGAGAACAGACACGGAGAGTGACAAGAAGGATGGACATGTGACAACAGAGGCAGATATAAGCCAAGGAACTCCAAGAATTGCCAGGCGCTACCACAGTCTGGGAAAGAGTCATGGAACAGTTTCTGAGGGCTCTCAGAAGGAATCAGCATAGTACTTCTGGCCTCCAGAACTCTGAGAAAATAAATTTCTGTTCTTGAAAGCCATCTACTTTGTGGTATTTTGTTATAGCAGCCTTAGGAAATGAAGACACCTACTCCTACTCTAATCAGTTTTTTTCTAAATATTTGGCTTCAAACTGATAAGTTCCCTTCTTCCCTCCGTCCCTCCTCCCTGAAGTCTCACGGAGTACCTGTGTGTGCCAGGCACTGCCCTAGGCACAGGAACGCAGTTGTGAACAAGACATTTCCAGTCCATGCCCTTGAGGAGCTTCTTGTCTAGTTGGGGGGACTGGCTGAAAGGCAGCTCGCTCCCCTCTACCCCATCTATCTGCCTGTGGTTGAGCCTGTGAGGGTCTGGTCCTGTGCTCCTCTGGAGGAGGAGTGCCCCCTGACGTTTGCAGAGAGAATTATTTCGGGATGCTCCATCCAATCTGAGATTGCCCAAAACCAGAGTGACAGGCTTAAACTGCTCCTTTGCCACCCTGTCAGCATCTGCTCTAATCTCGGGCCTTTGACGACGGGCTGTGTTTGCTCATGCCTGACAGGCATCTACCCAGAATGAGCGAAGAGACAATTTCTGAATAAAAACACTTCTCATATAGATTAGATTCTACCAGTTTATTTCCCTCATCTGTAAGAAAAAGATAATAGCTGTACCTCTCTCGTTGGGATAGTTGCAAAGATCACATGTGTTAACACACCTGCCTGGGACACAGCCAAGTGCTCAGATGTTCACTCACATTACTGGTATTCACCCTAAAAGAGAATCTCTGGTGATGACATTACATCTGTAAGATACTTTGCCCAGATGTAAGAAACATTAGAAACAGTGCAGAAGCTACTGGAGGACACTTGAGAAGCTACGGAA
Organism: Dugong dugon; assembly: GCA_030035585.1. Classification (NCBI taxonomy): domain Eukaryota; kingdom Metazoa; phylum Chordata; class Mammalia; order Sirenia; family Dugongidae; genus Dugong; species Dugong dugon. The sequence goes on from CM057471.1 coordinate 79,671,520, forward strand.
GTTCCCAGCATCCCTTGGGTAATTGTCTTCATTTCCCACCTGTGAAGATTAGCTTATTAGCCTGGGCCCTGCATCACTGAAGATATTTGACACAAAGCCCCTCGGTGATTCACTACTCACAAGCAAAGTGAAGCCCCAAATCTAAGAGAAGATCAACTGAAGCATTTTCCAGGAGGAAACCTATTTTGTCTCGTCAATTCATTTGGGTGAGGCGATCAGAGCATTCAGATGAGCTCCAAAAGGAAATGATGCTCAAACCCTGCAGCACATACTTCATTAAACCCAGGGTAGAAGAAGGAGTGTCTTTGCTATTTGCGGGAGGAACCTGCAGGAGCCAGTGGAGGCTGAAGAGGGTTTTAAGCTTTGCCAGAAAGAAAAAACAGCTGGTACGTGATTCAAGAAAATGGTGAAACAGGCAGAGGGAATGTGCATAGCGCTCTGCGACCTGTCGGGGGCACTGTCTACATACCAATTCCTTCTTCTTCATGCACTCCATGAGGATGATGAAGAGGTGCTGAGCTTGAGTCCGAGTGTATGTGAAAGTCTTCTGTATGGTCACCAATAGCTGGTCCCTCAAAGATTCATTTATAAGTCTGCAAGTTAAAAACAAGGTCAAAAACAGGTCAACCCAGAGCTATTATAGAACATAAGAAAGTATTGTGAGGGCTTGCTTTAAGTGGAGCTTCCTTCTTCCTGTCTTTTCCTTGCAGTGGTTGTTTTGACTGTGATAATCAAAAATAATAATGCATTATGAAATAAATCCATTTTCATACCTCAGAATCTAACAAAGTTGGGGGTTTGGTTTAATTCTCATTCATCTCTTTTTTTCTTTTCTATGATGTGTGTCTAGTATGTTTTTTTCCCAGGTCCTATTATCAAAAACATGCCTCCTATCAATTGCTCGTATCTTGGTAAAAAATTTATTGTAATCCTTATCCGAAGGAGATTTAGATTTCCACTTCATCTCTAATTGCGGAAGAAAAGTTTTATCTTGTTAATGGATTTCTAAGCATCAATGAGCACAAATAGGAGTTACGTTTCCTCTAAAACCATTCTACATAGGTGACTTGGTCTATGATTCAGTTCATCTTCACTTCTGTCAAGTTTTTCCTGTGTTACATCAAACAAAAGTCTGACCCACAAGGAGACACCATATTGGTTCCTTCATTAAAAAAATAGTGTTACTACAGAGGAATGAATGAGAGGCAGGGAGACATGTCATATCTAACCAATGCTCAATTATCTCTTGAATTTAGGTCAGTCACAGCTCATTGTTACTCCTCTCCCACCAGCTTTGTATCTCTGTCTTTACCTGCCATCAAACGGCAGGAAGGAAAACTCACTTTTTAATTAACAGGTACTTTTCAAAATTTTTAGAAGTAAAGCTGCTCTCAAGGATGAGCAGGAACAATATCATAATTTGCCTATCAGTTTATGGTTTACAAATTGCTTTCATAATTGAAGTACTAACAACCCCTAGATAAAATAGTAAAATATAATAATTATCTCATTTGGTGCTTACAGGAAACTTCTGGGTAAGAGATCTGTCCAATTTCACAGGACATTCTGGCCATGAAGAGCCAGATGACTTGGCTTAAGGTCACACAGCAAATAAGTGGCAGAGCCAGAACCAGGACCCGTTCTAGTGACTCTATGCTCTATCCACTACACCACCACCTCTTATTACGCCAAGTACGCAACACCACTGCCTCTTTCATAGCTGCGGATACTTGGGCAGGAAGTTGTAAAATTTTCTTTAACGTAAAAGCAAGACAAATTTGTTGCTTAGAAGAAAAAGCAAGGTGGGTGGCTTGAGAACGTCTTTTTGTCAGTGGCCTGCTGTACTCCAGGGCTGTGTGAAGATTCACCTGAACCCACAAGATTGGATATAATAATAACCCCACTTTGAGAACAGAGGTCTTCCCTTTGACATGACTTTACCAAGGACCCTGAAAGGTCACTCAGTTGGATAGAGGATTGAGTTATCCCTTCTCTCCTCCAAGAACATCTGTATCATGAATATACACATTTAGAGGAAAAAAAAAAAAAGGTTGAGATAAGGTTGAAAAAAATTAACAATACCAGAGCCTGTCAAGATCATCTAAGTTATTTTGATGGACTCTGTGGCCCTAGCTGTGGATGAGCCTGAAACCATTCATTGCCTCATTCAATGATTCACGGATTGATTGATTGATTTAGCAAATGCTTACTGAATGTCTATTTAGTGTAAAACACTGTGGTAGGTACCAGGGATACAAGAGACAGAAGAGATATACCCATTCCCAGCCCTCACTGAGTTTACACTCCAGTGGAACTAGAAAGACATTAACCAGCTTTCAACTATGATGACAGCAGTAAAGAATTAGAGAAGCTAATGACAGATGAATATAATCTAGAGGGTTCAGGGAAGACTCCTTTGGGGAAGTAGTGTTGTATCTGAGACTTGAAGAATGAATGAGCTTTAGCAGATTTGGGGGCTGGTGAGGCTGGGTAAGAGCATTCTAGGCAGACAGAACAACATGAACAGCCCTACTCTGGAGAAAATACAGGACGTTCAGTGTGTTGGATTGAATAGCATCCCCTCCCCATCAGATTCATGTCCAACCGGAACCTGTGATTTGTTTGGGAATAGGGTCTTTGCAGATGTAATCAAGTTTAGATGAGTTCATACTGGATTAGGGTGGGCCAATGGCTGGTATCCTTATAAGAAGAGGGAAATTTGTACATGGACACACAGAGGGAAGACAGCCACAAGAAGGTGGAGGCAGAGACTGGAGTTAAGTTACCACATGCTAAGGAACACCAAGAATTGCCAGCAACCACTAGAAGCTAGAAAGAGCAAGAGAAAATTCTTCCCTAGAGCTTCACAGGGAGCATGGACATGCTGATACCTTGATTTTGGACTTCTAGCCTCCAGAACTGTGAGAGAATACATTTCTGTTGTTTTAAGTCATGCATTTTATGGTAATTTGTTACGGTGGCCTGGGAGATAATACAGTCAATATGGCTTGGAGCCCAGACAGCAAAAGAAAGAGTGGAACAAAATGGGGCCACGGAGGGGATGAGCAGGGACAAGATCACACAGGACTTTGGAGTTCATGTTAGAAATTGTGGGCTTTACTCCACAAGCAATGTGAGACCAGTAAAGATTTAAGCAAGAGAGTGAAATGACTGCATTTGAGTTGCCAGTTAACTTTCCTGAAGAGTCAGGTCGTAAGCATTCATACTCGGGCCTATTTCTACTTGACAGGTAACCCACGTGGATGGATCTAGAGAGTTCTGCAGTATCAAACGCACATAAATGTTGTACATGATTAACAACAGAGGGGACTTTCCCGATCAGCCACTTGATAGATCCAATCATTCGTCTTCAGGTGTTCAATGTTGGTAACAACTCAAAATTTGTTTTCCACTACTAACCATCTGTAATGAAACCCCAATTCCCTGAGGTCATTAACCGTTTGAGGAATCTGTCACTGCTATCCAGTATGTCACTTTTTAAAAACTAAGGACTGATGTGTGGGTTAGCTGACTGTGGGCTTCGGTGGTTAGGAGAACTGAAAGATACTAAGAATCCTATACTTTTTAACCCAGTTTCACAACTGATTTAAATTATGACTTTGGATAAATTACTGAGCAACAAAAATCAAGGAATGTTAGAAGTAGAAGGATTCTCTAGGTTAGTGTTTTCCAGTGTGTGAGAGGCATATCTCTGAAGGAACAGAGGTGATTTTATGTGGAAGGAAGGTGATTTGGTCCATCCAAGGCATTAAATTACACTCATTATATGTTGTTGTTGTTAGTCGCTATCCAGTTGGCGCTGATTCGTGCCAACCCCATGTGCAACAGAGCAAAGTGTTGCCTGGTCTCGCGCCATCTTCGCGATCATTGGTATGCTCAAGTCCATTGTTGTGGCCACTCTGCGTTCTGAGCGTCTTCCAATCTTGGGTGCCCATCTTTTAGCACTATATTGGACAATATTTGGTTGTGATCCGCAGGGTTTTCATTAGCTCATTTTTGGAAGTAGATTTCCAGGCCTTTCTTCCCAGCCTGTCTTAGTCTGGAAGCTCCCCTGAAAGCTGTCCACAGTGGGTGACCCTGTTGGTGTTTGAGATACCAGTGGCATAGCTTCCAGCATCATAGCAACATACCAGCCACCGGTGTACGATAAACTGCCAGACAGGTGGTGGCATTAAACATTAAATAACTGTTATTCCTGGTTAAATTATTTTTCCATACTTCTGATTACATGAAGAGGAAATTCTCATTTTTGGTGCTACTTTGCCTTTAATAGTTCTCTAGCTGTTGCTAACCTTTGCTTTTAAGAAAGAAATAACATATGTTAGGCCTCGTGCCTTTGGCAGGAAAAGTTTAATAACATTGCTTTAAATAAGATCCCATTTAACATCTGACGTCTCCCTACCACGTCATGGTTTGCAACACACAATGGGCTACAGAGATAATTTCACTTGATCTTTATAACAATCTTTGAGGCAAGCAGATATTAATGCCTTTTTGTAGAGGAGGAAACTGTGGCCCAAAGATGTTAAATGATTTGTGCCAAGTCTCATTGCTGGATGATGTCAATACTTGAGCTGAGTCTATTGACTTCGGCCTTCTTTTCATGGTGCTGCTTTTCCTGCTTTTATTCTAAAGTATATGTTTCCGTTTTCACGATTATCTGCAGTGAAGGTAGAAATTTAAGTGCGTCTATTGTAAGAAAATGCTTTTCCTTTTTGTGATGTCTAGAGACTGTGAAGGATGATGAGTCTGGAGAAGATAAGGAGAAACTGGTAAATGAGGACAAAAGCAAAGTGGATTTAGTAGTTTGAAGATTTACATTTGTTTCTGATTTTTCAGAAGTATTGCTATGCTGAACTAGATGTTTTCTATTTAGAGCAAAGGCTTAGTCTGTTTTCTTCAAGGACCCTTTCTTATTTTGTGATCATATTCCTTAAAATCTAAGAAAGCCTACTTTTTTGAAATTACTGCTTCCCTAGTCCTTGCTAGTTCTTCTTTTTCTGCACAACACGAGAATGATTTAAAAATTTTGACTGTGATATTTAAGATTTGGCAAATTTAGAAATAAGCCTATTTTAGACTTTCTGTTTATGGCACGAGAATAGTGATTGAAGATTTCTTGACATCAAAACATGGTCATAGGACTGTGTGAATTTTTAGTCCTAGAATTGGGTCCTTGACAGAGTGGCTATTCATGCAAACTGTGAATTTGTGGTTCCATATGTATCAGTGCTATTTTCGGTATACCTCAAATTAGAGGGTTTTGTGACTTAGGAAGTGTATTCATTGTGGTGAGAAAAATCTCTACACTATGGTATTTGTGTTTCCATTTAAATGTACTTAAGACATGGGGCTTTTGAGATGAATCATGGAGTTATTTAAAATTGGTCAATGCCCATCGGATGCTCAGGGTAACCAACAAAACCTCCCACAGTTTGCTATCGGTGTTCTGTTCAAATGCTGGCAGTACAAGCCATGAATGCATTTCCTCAGAATGAATTTAATTACGTGCAGTATCAGAGTTCCCAGATTGAAAAATTAGAAAATACATTTAGAACTCACTGCAACTTTAAAAGATACACTTAGGTTAATGGCTTTGGAGCATATGAGGAACCCTTTTCTTGCCCCCAAACCCTCTCTATCCCAACACTGTCTATTAGCTTCTTCAGACACAATATGAGGAAATGTTACTATATAAATAAAAATTGTTAATAATGCCACAATTTGGTACTTTCAGGACACCATCTTCCAAGGAATTTCTAATGCTGTAAAGATAAATAAAATTTTATCATTTGCTTGAAGTTAAAGCAAATGACTAAATGTCATACTAAGGGCACAGAAATGTGCCTTGCCTGAGGTCACAGAGAAAGGGCATTTTTCTTTTCTTTTTTTAGTAAAATTTACCACTTCCTCCCAAAGGCCTTGACTTTTGGGGCCACAAATAACACCGTGATTCTTTCCTGAGAGGCAAGACAGCATAGGGAATACAAGCTTGGCCACCAGGGCTAGGTTGTCTGAATTTAAGTCTCACAGTTGTGACTTGCCGGCTGTGATCCTGTGCAAGTTATCTGGCCTTTTCATGTCTTAGTTCTCTCATCTGTAAAATGGGAATAATAATAACACTTGCCTCTTAGACTTGTGAATATTAAGTGAGTTAATCTTTATGTAGTGCTTAGAAAAGTCCGTAGCAAGTCCTATATAAGCATTTGTTATTATTAAAGACAGCCCTACAATGCTCCTTAAGAGAGTCACTGATGCATTCTTGTCAAATAGGTGGGGCTTCTCTGTTCAATGCAGAGCCTGGGATGTTCTGGGATCAACAGTGCCCTGCATACCTGGGGCACCCGACAGTAGAAGGCCATCCCCAATCCAGGCTAGAGAAAGAACTTTCCCATTTCAGAGAAGTAAGAAATCTCATTTCTTTCTCACATTTGGAAAATGGAGAGACTGTACTGAACAGATTTAACTACCACCAGATGCCCTTGAGTCGACTCTGAGTCATGGATACCCCATGTGTGTCGGAGTAAAACTGTGCTCCATAGGGTTTTCGATGGCTGATTTTTTGCAAGTAGGTCACCAGGCCTTTCTTCCGAGGTGCCTCTGGGTGAACTTGAACTTCCAACCTTTTGGTCAGCAGCCAAGAGCATTAACTGGGAAGCTTAATTATACTGGAGCTTTGAAAACACCTCCTTTAGACATGTACACATTTATTATTCATTCAACAAACAATATGACTGCCTACCATGTGCTAGGCACTATGCTAGGAATAGAGAGATGAATAATATTCAGTCCTAGCCTCAAGAAACTCACAGAGCTGTATGTCATATGTTCTGATAATCTATACTAGGTAACAAATCACTCCAAGGCTTAGTGGTGAAAAACTTATTGCGTTCACGGTTTTGTGGGTCAGGACTTGAGGCAGGGCACAATGGAGATGACTTATCTCTGCTCCATGATATTCATGGCATTAAATGCAATGGCTTGAGTGGCTGAGGTGGCTGGAGTGGCTCAACTGGGGTCGCATGTCTGGTGCCTCAGTTTTTCTTCATTCAGTGTCTGTTGGGGCTGGCATGTCCAAGATGGCTCCTTCACTTCCAAGTCTGGTACCTGGCCTGGGATGGCTGAAAGAGCTGAGGACTGGCTAGGATGGCTCACTCTTTGAGGGTCGCAGGGTAGATGCACTTTCAGCTTCTCCCCCTAGAGTGAGGGTTCCAAGAGGGTGTCCTAAGAGGCCCAGGCAGAAAATACAAGACTTCTTATGACTTAGCATCAGAAGTCCCAGCATGTAATTTGCTTGCATTTTATTGATCAAGCAAGGCACTAAGAGCAGTCCAGATTCAAGAGGAGGGAAGGAATAGATGCCATCTCTTGATGAGAGAAAGGTATCAATATAGAGACAGGGAAGGAACTGATGTGATCATCTTGGAGATAAGGAACTACTATTGATGTGACATGGTGAGGTAGTGATCTTTTCTATATTGCAGTGATAAAAAGCCTCAGCTGCTTTACTTTAAATTCTCTCTTTAAATAGCTGATAACGAGAACCACCATTTTTCCTTAAAAGTGAGGGTCTAATCGCTCATAAATATTTTCAAAATATGATCACTGATTCTTTGTATGTTGTTGTTAAATGCCGTCCAGTCAGTTCTGACTCAGAGACCCTATGTACAACAGAATGAAACACTGCCTGGTCCTGTGCCATCCTCACAATCATTGCTATGCTTGAGCCTATCGTTGCAGCCCATGGTATCAGTCTATCTCACTGAGGGACTTCCTCTCTTTTGCTGATCTTCTGCTTTAACAAGCATGATGTCCTTCTCCAGGGACTGGTCCCTCCTGATAACGTGTCCAAAGTATGGGAAACAAAGTCTCGCCATCCTCACCTCTTCTTTTTAAATTTTTTATTGTTGTAGTTTAAGTGAAAGTTTACAATTCAAGTTAGTTTCACATACAAAAATTTATACATACATCGTTATGTGACCCTAATTGCTCTCCCTATACTGTGACATCACACCCCTCCTTTCCACCTCTGACTTCCCGTGTCCATTCAACCAGCTCCTGACCCTCTCTCCTCATCTCACCTCCAGACAGGAGCTGCCCATTTAGTCTCATGAATCTACTTGAGCTAAGAAGCACACTCTTTACGAGTATCATTTTATGTCCCATAGTCCAGTCTAATCTTTTCCTGAAGAGTTGGCCTTAGGAATGGTTTTAGTTCTGAGTTGACAGAGAGTCTGAGGGCCATGCTTTCTGAGGTCCCTCCAGTCTCAGTCAGACCATTAAGTCTGCTCTTTTTACTAGAACTTGAGTTCTATACCCCACATTTCTCCTGCTCCATCAGGGACTCTGTGTTGTCTTCCCTATCAGGGCAGTCATTGGTGGTAGCCGGGCACCATCTAGTTCTTCTGGTCTCAGGCTGATGAAGTCTCTGGTTTATGTGGCCCTTTCTGTCTCTTGGGCTAATACTTTCCTTGTGTCTTTGGTGTTCTTCTTTCTCCTTTACTCCAGGTGAGTTGGGACAAATTGATGCATCTTAGATCCCCATCATCACTTCTAAGGAAGCATTCCGGTTGTATGTTTTCCAAGACAGATTTGTTGATTCTTCTGGCAGTCCATGCTATATTCAATATTCTTTGCCAACACCATAGTTCAAAGGTATTAATTCTTATTTGGTCTTCTTTATTCATTGTTCAGCTTTCACATGCATATGAAGCCATTGAAAATACCATGGCTTAGTTCAGGCACACCTTAGTCTTCAAGGTGACACCTTTGCTTTAAACTTTAAAGAGGTCTTTTGCAGCACACAGGCCCAATGCAATATATCATTTCATTTCTTGACTGATGCTTCCGTGGGTGTTGAATGTGGATCCAAGTAAAATGAAATCCTTGACAACTTCAATATTTTCTCCATTTATCATGATGTTGCTTATTGGTTCTGTTGTGAGGATTTTTGTTCTCTTTATATTGAGGGGTAATCCATACCGAAGGCTGTGGTCTTTGATCTTTATCAGTAAATGCTTCAAGTCCTCTTTGCTTTCAGCAAGCAAAGTTGTGTCATCTGTATACTGTAGGTTATTAATGAGTCTTCCTCCAATTCTGATGCTGTGTTCTTCATATAGTCCAGCTTCCTGGGTTATTTGCTCAGCATACAGATTGAATAAGTATGGTAAAATAATACAACACTGACACATGGCTTCCTGATTTTAAACTATGCAGTATCCCCTTGTTCTGTTCAAATGACTACCTCTTGGTCTATGTACAGGTTCCTCAGGAGCACAATTAAGTGTTCTGGAATTCCTATTCTTTCCAATGTTATCCATAATTTCTTATGATCCACATAGTCAATTGCCCTTGCATAGTCAGTAAAATACAGGTAAACATTTTTCTGGTATTTTCTGCTTTCAGCCAGGATCCATCTGACATCAGCAATGCTATTCTTCCTTCCATGCCCTCTTCTGAATCCGGCTTGAATTTCTGGCAGTTCCCTGTTGATATACTGCTGCAACCACTTTTGAATGATCTTCATCAAAATTTTACTTGCTTGTTATATTAATGATATTGCTCAATAATTTCCACATTCAGTTGGATCACTTTTCTTAGGCATAGGCATAAATATGAATCTCTTCCAATCAGTTAGCCAGGTAGCTGTCTTCCAAATCTCTTGGCACAGACAAGAGAGCACTTCCAGTGCTGCATCCATTTGTTGAAACATCTCACTTGCTATTCTGTCAGTTCCTGGAGCTTTATTTTTCACCAATTTCCTTCAGTGCAGCTTCGACTTCTTCCTTCAGTACCATTGGTTCCTGATTGTATGCTACCTCCTGAAATGGTTGAATGTAAACAAATTCTTTTTGGTATAGTGACTCTTTCCATCTTCTTTTGATGCTTCCTGCTTCATCTTATATTTTCCTCATAGACCCCTTCAATATTGCTACATGAGACTTGAATGTGTTCTTCAGTTCTTTCAGCTTGAGAAATGTCAAACATGTTCTTGCCTTTTGGTTTTCTAACTCCAGGTCTTTGCACATTTCATTATAATACTTTGCTTTGTCTCTCGAGCCTCCCTTTGAAATCTTCTGTTCAGCTCTTTTAGTTCATTATTTCTTCTATTCACTTTAGCTACTCTATATTCCAGAGCAAGTTTCAGAGTCTCTTCTGACATCCACTTTGGTCTTTTCTTTCTTCCTTGTCTTTTTAATGACCTTTTGCTTTTTTCATGTATGATGTCCTTGATGTCATCCCTCAACTCATCTGGTCTTTGGTCATTAATATATAGAAACTGTAAATATTTTCTCCTTCTTATCTGGTGATCTATACTTTCAAAAGAAATTAAAGAATCTGAATTATCAATAACAAAATTATTGTGATTCACAATTGCTCACAATAATTAAGATTTAGAGACAACTTACATTTTTGGGTTTTTTTTGGTTTATGTACCAGATGATGAGCCCTAGCGGCTCACTGGTTAAGGGTTTGGCTGCTAACCAAAAGGTCGGCAGTTCAAATCCACCAGCTGCTCCTTGGAAACCCTATGGTGCAGTTCTACTCTGTCCTATAAGGTTGCTGTAAGTCAGAATCAACTTGATATCAATGGGTTTAGTTTTTTTTTTTTTTTGTATGCACCAGGTAAAGGAACCCTGGTGGCACAATGGTTAATAGCTCAGCTGCTAACCAAAAGGTCAGCAGTTCGAATCCACCAGCTGCTCCTTGGAAACCCTATGGGGAAGTTCTCCTCTGTCCTATAGGGTCACTATGAGTTGGAAACAACTCAGTGACAACGACTTTTGGTTTATGTATGAGGTGGAGTCCCTGGGTGGTGCAAACGGTTAACATGCTCAGCTGCTAACTGAAAGGTTGGCAATTGGAGTCCACCTGCAGGTGCCTCAGAAGAAAGGACTGGAGATCCACTTCCAAAAAAATCAGCCATTGGAAACCCTATGGAGCCCAGTTCTACTCTGATACACATGGGGTTGCCATGAGTCAGAGTTGACTTGACAGAAACTGGTTAACTGGTTATATACCAGGTATTTTTGTTAGGCTTTTGGCCCCAGGCATGAATCTTTTTCAGGGATAACAGCATCACATTTTGTCCCTATTAAATGATGTAAGAAAGGACATATTCACTAATATGTATAACATGCTTGGTTCAACCTTTAAGCCCCAAGATCAATGGAGTCTTTTGCTTGATGCCCTCATCTCACCTTGGGATCTGTTTGGAGGCAGCAAAACAACAACAGCCTCTGTTGGCTTGGGCATTCCAGCCAGGAGCCAGGTTACAGGGAAATCTGACTTTTTAAAACATTGTTCCAGTCTACCTCATTCTCAACCCATCTTGGTTTGGGCCTTCATCATTGACTTATTCAGATGGAGCCAACAGACCCCTAAATGGTCTTTTATCTACCTTCCTCCAATCCATTCCTCACAGCACAGTCCTGACTGAATGGTTCTTATACAAAGCAAACATGATTTTATCACATTTTAAAAGCCTGGAGTAGCTTCCCATTCCTAGCAAGATAAATTTGCTAAATTGATAAAATTTAAGGTTATCATAGTTTTCTTTCTCAGTTAGGCTCATCTCCTATCACTCGCACACACCCCGTGAAATACTGGTATCTCCCAACTCTTGCATGCCTCTGTGCTCTTGTACTTGTGGTACTTCTGCTTGGAATACTCTCTACTCATCACTGAAAACTCATCCTTCCAAACTCAGCTCAATCTCCACTTCCTTTATGAAAGTCTCTGATGACCACTTGCTTGGTATTCCCATGGCACTTGGTACATATTGCTACAATTATTATGTTGCATGGAAATGATTTATTTACATGTTTATCCTCCTCTGGTGGACTATGGTCTCCTTGAAGTAGTGATTTCATCTTTATCCTGCCCGTTCCTTAAGCTTTATAAAGTGTACAGTTCAATATTGCCTCTAAAAGAATGTGATTAATTAATTGAATGAGTAGCTGTCTGCTTTGCTATTTCCCTGTGCCCCTTTGTTCTTCAGGCTGAAATAGACTTCAAGCCTATTTTTGGAAATGGGAGAAGTAGCATAGAGTTTTTGTACCCTCTCCCCCCAGTAATTTTATTTTCTTGATCTTTTTTCTTTTAATTAGAATTTATTTCTAAGGACTATGCTTGGCCCCTGCCAATCTTTCTTTAAACTCATAGGGTGTTCAGAAATGAATTGGCCACCAAACTCAAAATTTTCTATTTGATTTTACTCCTGGAACCTCTTTTTTTCCCCTTTTAGTCATTTTGTAGCTCTTGTCAGGGGCAGATTCTTATTCCCCTGCGTCTCCCCCATAATGCTTAGGGCAATGTCTTGCCCATAAAGGTGCTCAATAACTGTTGGAAATTTTAAGAATTTTAGTGACATTCAAGATAATTTCCCTCACATATCTTGATGGTTTTGACAACTGGAAGTAATTATATCATATAAAAAATTAACATAACATGTACATCTACATGTTTTTCAACTAACTCATGGTCATAAGTGGGAGGAGTAAGGTCAGTTTTGCAATCTGCTGTAGAAGATGGAATTACATAATTAAGGCACTCTGATATGGTACTTTTGGTTGGAATCCATCTCCTTTATTTTCTAGTTGAGGGACCTGAGGCACGTTATTTAATTTCTTTAAGCCTCGATCTCATCTGTTAAGTGGGGATAGTATATGTCTTTTAAAGTTGATGTATTTGGAAAAGAAGATTATGTATGAAAATAACCTACAGTTGCTCCAGGCACATAGTAGATATTCAACAAATGGCTTTTTTTTGTTTGTTTGTTTATTTTTGAGTACTCTATGCCTCTTAGCTCAAAACTGCAGCAGGGTACCTGGCGTGCTGATTAGCTAGAGGAAAACACCCAACAGAGGGCAGAAAGACTCAATTATTTCTATAAAAGTTGGATGGAGCAGATTTGTGGATGGGATGGAAAAGGCCACGATTCAAAACCACTTAGCCAGAGCATCAAGCGGGAAGAGCCCATTAGCTCTTGGATCATGTTCATTAAGGTTAGGCAAAAAGAAATGAATGGATATTAAGATTCCCTAAACTATAATCTTAGATAATTTTATGTCGTCTTGAAGTCAAACAGGTGTTAGGATCAGAACTATTACTTGATTGTGACCTCCTCCTGAAGCTAGACTTTGATGTTTTGAGCGTGTAAGTTCTAGGAAAGGTGCTAATCTGCAAATTCTGCTGAGCAATTTGAGGTTCAGGATAAAGTAATGATACAACTTCAGAGCAATCATTTTTACAGATGAAGAATCTGAAGCCTTCAGAGACGAACAGACTTGCTTAAGGTTATAGAGCTGATAAGTGTCTTAGCTGGACTTACAGGACAAGAGTCAGGAAGGAAGAATCTCAGACAATGAATTACATTAACCTAAATATACAGGCTCAACTTAGTGTAAACTTAATGTAAAGTTGGTGATTTGTTATTTAAATGACTAGATACAGATTGAGATGTCTTCAGTTTTATCCCTGAGATAGGAAATTATACATCTTATGTGTGAGAAGACTCAGAAATGTGATTTCAAGGACTCACTGCTTTCCAAGAGTTACTTCCCTAGCTTGTCAGATGCCCAAAGTTCTTTTAAGTAACTGTTTTATTCAACAGTTAGAAGCCCTAAGGGAAACTCTTGGGGTAAGTGATGGCTCATGTTAAACTCACACCTAACTGTGACCGACATTTCAGTCATTTTCAGAAAGCGTTAGTTGTATAGAAAGCTGGAGGAGAAGAAAAAGAAACATAGGGAAGGATCCAATCGAGGAGACAAACTGAGTGGATTACTTTGCCCTGCTTTTTACTGAGGATCAACTCCAGGTACAAATGGCCTCTATCTATCTCAAGTCTGTGAGAAATAGTACTTCCAATCTTGCTTTAGTATCTAGTCTAGAAAGTTTGTTCTTTTGGGCTTTTCTTGAGAGATTTGCCTAGCAACACATGGTAGTTAACCCATTGCCATTGCCATGAAGTCGATTCCGACACATAGCAACCCTATGGGACAGAGTAGAACTGCCCCATAGCGTTTCCAAGCAGCAGCTGGTGGATTTGAACCGCTGACCTTTTGGGTTAGCAGCCAGGTTCTTAACCACTGCACCACCAGGGCTCCCGGTGGGGTAGTTAGAGGGATCTTAATCAGGCAGGGCACATATACATTATTGCTACAGTCTGTTCTCTGAAAAATTACATTTACCACTCACTATCCATAGGATGATTATTGCTTATGTTGGATCATTTTTTTTTTTTCAACCCTCTCTAGACTCCTGGACCAGATATGGTAAAACAGAAAGCCCAGATACACATACAAAAGGAAACAAGGTGGGTGGTGCAGTGGGGTTGAAGGTGGTAAGAGAGGCGCCCAGCACCTGTCATGAGAAGAGCTTTGTGCTATGCGTTTTATATATGGTATTTGATAAAGAAGGAGCCCCAGCTGTGCAGTGATTAAATGCTTGACTGCTCACTGAAAGGTCAGAGGTTTGAACCCACCAGTCACTCTGCAAGAGAAGGATGTGGCAGTCTGCTTCTGTAAAGATGTATCACCTTAGAAACCCTGTGGGTGAGTTCTACTCTGTCCTATAAGGTTGCTATGAGTCAGAATCGACTTGATGGGAATAGGTTTGGTTTTTTGGTTAGTTTCATAAAGACAGATTAATCTAAAAAAATCCTTACTAGATATATTACTTATCTATTCTCTTCTCCCCTTCCTTCATTTCTAAGCAAGGTACAGAAGGTTTTGCCACCAACCCTTATCTTGATCCTTCTTTCTCTGCTTATTTACCCCATAACTTATCCCCTACTAAAATATCATACACTGTGTTTATTTATTATGGTTATTCTGTATTTCTTATCTACTCCTGCTGACAAGGACAGGAATTTTTGTCTATTTGGCTCACTGGTGTGTTATCCTCAGTGTCTAAAACAGTGCCTGGAATATATGAGGTGCTCAGAAAATAGTTACTGAATGACTGACTATATATGTTGGTTGGATAAAAGAATGTAATTATTCACCTAAAGCGCGCACAGACACACACACAAATGTAATTAAAACGTGAAGGGAACAATGTCAAATAACAGTGGAAATCTGTCAGACATTGAAGTGTTCCCAGTTTGGTGGAACCCATCTGCAGAAGCTCTAGACCTGTGCTATCCATATAGCCAATAGGGCCACTGACCACAGGTGGATATTTAATTTTAATTGAAATGATATAAAATATAAAAAATTCAGTTTCTTTGTCAGACTAGCCACGTTTCAAGTGCTCCAAATGGCCACATGTGGTTAGTGGCTATCCTACTGGGCAGCACAGATATTGAACATTTCCATCATTGCAGAAAGTTCTATCGGACAGCGCTGCTCTTGAAGCTGACTGCCAAACTCTCAACCTTAGGCAGGGACTAGCAGGACATTTAGGTGAAGAACCCTGAGAAGTGTTAGCTGGTGCCTGTGGTGATATGGCCCTGCCATTGCTCTTCTTCCCCTTGCCTTGAGTTACGTATGTGCCCAAGTGTATCAAGTGAAGTGTTGCCCAAGAAGACAGGAACTGAGCATGGCCAGTTAGCTTCTCTGCCGCAAACTTTTAAGGAAATGAAGTCCTCTGAGTTTATTCCAAGTGAAATCCCACTGGCGAACACTGCGCCTAGCCAGGCCAGAGGAATAGTCAAATTTTTATTTATTTAGGTCCTGTATAGAAGACTGAAACAGAGCTGAGTGATATGTAAGCTCTCTGGGCACCCGTTCAAGTGACACGCTTTAAATGTTGGTCCGACATTTATTCAGAACAGAAGTTACCAGCATGTGATGGAAGCTGGATGCAGCCCTCAGCCTATGCTTTATTGTTCCAAATAATTCAGCTCTGGGGCAAACAAACTAGAACCTTTGCAGTTACTGGGTCCCATCTTTCCAGGAGGCAGTATGGTATAACTGCTAAGAACAGAGCTTCCAGCCCCAATCAGCCTGGGCAGAGAGCTGTCTAACTGTGAGATGTTGGGCAAGTCTTCTGACCTTTCTATCCTCAATTTCCTCATTTATAAAATGGGGATAATAGTAATTATAACCAAAAAACCAAACCTACTGCTGTCGAGTCGATTTTAACTCGTAGCAACCCTACAGGACAGAGTAGAACTGCCTCATAGGGTTTCCAAGACTGTAAATCTTCGCGGAAACAGACTGCCACATCTTTCTCCCACAGAGCAACTGGTGGTTCTGAACCTCCGACCTTTCAGTTAGCAGCTGAGTGCTTTAACCATTGTGCCACCAGGGCTCCTCAATAATAATGATAGTGTTTATGAAATAGTGTTTAGATCAAGCTTTTGTTTGTAGAAGCTTTAAAAAGTATTTATTTCAGTTCCTTAAGCATGCTCTTGAGAAGGTTAGAGGTGTGGGGACAGGAGAAAGGGTAAATCTAAATTCTGTAAGTAACTTGTCAACTCTATAACCTATTCTGCCAGATGTTAGGGTAAATATAATTTTCCTATTTTTCTTACTTTCCTGTGATGGATTCATTTCTAAGTGTTTTTGGCAAATTATTCTTTCTTATACATTTTCCATAGGTAACTCCTTGGCTGACTTGTCTCTTAGTCCAGCTCCAAACAGTATTCCTCAATAAAGAGCTTCTTGTCCTTCATATCCTATGCATAATGCCTGTGTGGAAAGGCCATTGGATAAATTTAAAAACTGATGCCATTCACTGTGTTGATAAAAATTGACTGTTTCCTTTGCTTGCCCTGAGTATCTTTTAGGCAGATGGGTTTCTTATTTTTTTCTCATTGGTTTTACAATTTAATGCAGTACTTGTGGTTGCCTGGTAGTAACACAAGGGGGTATCTGTAAGATTCTGGCTTCGTTCTATTGCGCAAGGGGACATTCATGGTATGTTGACTTTCTCTGCCTACCGTGGACAGTATTAAGCTATCACAGTGCTCTTTCCTCTGAGTCCAGATGTGGCCTCACAATCATTCTCAACATATCATTCTAGGAAGCCACTACCAGTTGACTGGAGTTACACTCAAGATGAAAACTGTTTGCTATGCCTGCTCTAGAGATAATAACATCTCCAATATACTAGCAAATGGTGGAAACCAAGAGGACCATGGTTTAGGGAACTTCAAATTCTAGGTCTGTCTCTAAGGCACTGAACTGTGGCTTCTGTGCATGCAGAGTATATTCTTTACTGTTCACTCAAGCTATTTAGGGGTCTCTGATGGACACTTGCTTTGCACTGAATATACGCAAAAACATGTCTATCAACTCTAGGAAAATAACAGGCTTTGTTGAAAGTGAATGGAGACTTTTCTAGACAGCAGAAGTACAAACTTGAGTTAACCCTGAAATCCTACTTTAATGCATCTTAGTGTTTCTCTGGCTGAAGCTTTCATAGCAGGTGCCATTGCTGCATATAGGTTTCATGAATCCTGTAGTTAATAATCAATATCTGAGAATTGCATGAGGAATCTGGGGGAAATCCGTTAAGAACATACATCCCAAACATTATTTATTATTAATGATACTACTGGGTAAGATGTTAATCCCCTATATCTCTAGCAGATGCAGGTTCTAATGTCAGCCAAGTTGACTCAAAATTCATTTCCTTTTAGGCAGAGGGATTAAATACTAGGACTTTTTACGATTTGAGCCTTACTCAGATGAGTTTTAAATGTATTTGTGGTTTTTAAAGCCCTTGCTACCACTCTTCATGAGAAGTTATGTCATAGAATTTCAGAGGAAAAATTGTTAGAAATTTAGTTGGCAAATAAATGCATGAGACTGTGACAATCAATTGAAATCCATTATTCTATGATGATGATTTTTTAATGGATTCAAATTTGGCATAGGGTACAAGGTGGCTGTGGTAACAATGAGTGAACATTTCTTGAGTAACTAATACGTGGACGCTTTGTGTATACAGTTTATTACTATTATTAGTAATAGAACTGGGTTGAACTTTTAATATTTAATACTCCATTTATTCTGTACTTACCACCCTATGAATTGGGTAATATTTTTATTCCAATTTTTTATTTTTCAATTGAGGAAATTTAAACTTAGAGAACTTAAATACTCCTTAGCAAGTGAGAGAAGAGGTAGACATGCTAATGGATAAATTAAAATTCTCTGTTTATTGTTATAATGTATATATATATTCAGAAATTCTGCATAAAAGGCAGCTCACTTGGAGCTGGTAAGGGCCATGGGGAGCAGGGAATAGAAGGAGGGGTTGATTAGGGGTCATTTCATCTGGTCTTGAAGAATGGGTTGGAGTTTGTCAAGTGGGGGAGAGGAGGGCTGGGCAGGGAGGATCTTCCTGAGAGAGTAAAGAGTACATGTTAAGGCAGGGAGGCTTTAACAGAGTAACTCATCTGTTTTACAGGTTGCATTTCTACCTGAAATTTCATTTGAGAAAGGATTCAGAGGCTTTAAAAAGTGAAAATACTTTCTGTAGGCAATTGGGAGATAGATAGGGACTCCTGTTTCACTGTTGCCCATTGCCATTGTAACGTCAAAGGAAACTGAGGCGGGGGCTTCTGACGCTGGTGCCAGTAATAACTGCGCCTGTCAAAACAGCTGAGAGAATCAGCGCTCACCATCAACCAGCATTGTTTAACTTTTAAAGACCTTTGCTTTTCTCATCCGCTTTGTTTTTCTCTTTCACTTTTTAAATCGGTCATACATTTTGAACTAGTCAGAAAATAATTCCCAAAAGCAATAAGGAGATAAGTGAACTGAATGCCCTTAAGAAATCAATGTAAATAAAAATACTAACAGTTAAGTAAGTCTACCAGTCCTGTCAAAACGGGCACTTTTGTGGTATAACTTTCCATTCAACTCTGACAGATGTTTGGAACCAAGAACAGCTGTCGCAAAGAAAGAAATGAGGTGATTCATGCTAAAAGTACTTTTCAAGTCATCTGGGTTCCAAGGACAAAATTGGGCAGAGGGCACAAAATGACTATGGTAACAATGCAGTGAATTGTGTGCGGTTAATGAACATGAGACATAGAAACTGAAGCTAATTTTCTTGAAAACAATGGAGAAGAACAAAGAGAAATCTACTTGCTATAAATTTTAAAATGGTGTTTCTGAAAGTGTGGTCCATGCACCACCCTCACTGGAATCAACTTGGGTTCTGGTTTCAAATACAGTTTCCTGGGCCCCATCCCAAGTACATGAACTAGGATATTTAGGGGAACCTACATCTTATAAATCTCTCCAGGTGATTCTCAGGCCTACTGAAGATTGTTAACCACAGGCTTATTTTGATTTTTTTTGTTTTTTTTGTAAAACAAGTAGCCAAGAGTTTAGTAGGCAAATCTCAAAGAGTTTAGTGGGCAAATCTCAGAGGAACTTTATTAATAGATACCTTTGAAATCTTGGCAGTGATGGACTGTCTAAACATTGTTTACAGTGGCTCTCTGAAAGGGATTTCTTTATCATAATGGATTACCCAGCTATGTGTGTTTCTGATGTTTGCTGTTCATGCTCTAGGATCCTGCTTTCCCAATAAGCTTGGAGTTGAGCAATCCTGAAGTCAATTTAATCAATGTAAGGAACAGATTGGCCAATTTAGGTGAATAAAACTTTTTCCCCTTCAGTGTAACTTTCTTCCATGAACTCTAGATAAATTTTTAGCCAATGCTTACATTCCCTTCATGGTGACACAATATAGGAGGACCAAATAGCAAGCTATAAGACAAAAATATTTATTTTATTGTCTAGTTTAATAAATAAATGGAGCCACTCTAGCTTTGTGGAGTTTGGATATAATGATACATATGTCTATATATCTATTTCTTTATATATTCCTCAGAGGCAAAAAATTACAGTAATACTCTCTCCATGACTCCATTTACTCCCACTTATGCTTCTTCTTGCCTTCTCAGAACTCAGTCAGTAATATCCAGTTGAACACTACTTGTTATTATTTTAGTTCAAATGAGATTATATCTCTTGAGGAAAAAGTTAAACTTTTTTTCATAGTACCAGTAGTGACTGAAACAGGCACGTGAAAAATACCTGGTGATTGATTTGAAAAAGTCACATTATCAGTTCTATTCGTAAGTCTTCACGTAAATCTTAAGCATACATGAATATATAATTAGTTGCATATAATTAATCAAGTTGATTTTATTAACTTGAATTGAATACACACATACACACATATATAGAGACACACACACAAAATACCACAACACCATATCATAGAATTTGTCCCTTTTACTCTTCCTTCAATCCTATTCAGATTGATTCTTTTTTCTGTGTTGAGTCATACAAGAGAGGGTCAAATATTAGCTTTTTCTCTGTCATTCAGGTTGACCTTTATTTAGATCTACATGTTGGTGGAAAAGGGAAGGAGGAGAAAGAGATTCATTACATTGCCATTTTGTGGCTAATTAATATACATTGTTCTCCTGAAAAGGGGCCCTGGTGGCACAGTGATTAACAGCTCAGCTATTAACTGAAACGTTGGAGGTTTGAACTCACAAGCTGCTCCGCAGGAGAAAGATGTGGCAATCTGCTTCCATAGAAATTGTCGTTGTTGTTAGGTGCCATACAGTCAGTTCTGACTCATAGTGACCCTATCTACAACAGAATGAAACACTGCCCGGTCCTGCACTATCCTCATGATTGTTGTTATGCTTGAGTCCATCATTGCAGTCACTGTGTCAATCCATCTCATTGAGAGTCTTTCTCTTTTTTGCTGACCCTCTGCTTTACCGAGCATTATGTCCTTCTCCAGGGACTGGTCCCTCCTGATATAACATGTTCAAAGTATGGGAGACAAAATCTACCATCCTTGCTTCTAGGAAGCATTCTGGCCATACTTCTCCCAAAACAGATTTGTTCATTCTTTTGCCAGTCTATGGTATATTCAGTATTCTTTGCCAACATCATGATTCAAAGGTGTCAATTCTTCGGTCCTCCTTATTTCATAGAGATTATAGCCTAGGAAACCCTATGAGGCAGTTCTACTCTCCTGTAGGGTCACTATGAGTTGAACTCGACTTGACGAGACTTGGCACCAATGGATTCTTATGAGTTCTCCTGAAAAGATTCTTGCCATTAACACCAGACTCAAGTGCTTCATTCTCTGTGCTCTTGTAACCCTTCATATCTTTATTATCGTATACACAACCCTGTAGTTTTCTCTATTCATGGCTATATTTTAATCTCCATCATAAAGTCCTTGATAGGACCATGTCTCGTTCATCCCCGAACAGTTCCGTGCGTATATAGTAGGTACTGAATAATTGCTAACTTGGAAAACAGTTTATAAACACAGCACTTCAGATAAAGCCACTAGCATTTTTTGTCTGTTCAAGGTGTTTCCAAGGTTTCTTACTTCCTTTCTGAGCTAGTTACAAAGCTGAATCAAGTTTTGATGTGATTTAGAAAATTCCGGAAAACAGACAAGGTATGAGGAAATTAACAAAAACTGAAATGGACACTTGAAGTCAGCATATTTGATATCTGTTTGCTTCTTTCTCAGTTGAAATTCCAATTATGTCTAAATCATGCTGGAATGCATACCACTGAGATAAAATACTTCCTGTGGCAGATCTTATGCAGACAAATGGTAAGGCTTTGCCATCCCTTCAGCGTTAAATGGAAATTTGTTCTGAGCAGCAGAAAATGTTAGAGGTCACTGCATAGAATGGCATCGATGGCAAAAGGGTTGGTTT
The DNA here is from genome assembly GCA_030035585.1 of Dugong dugon. Lineage (NCBI taxonomy): Eukaryota > Metazoa > Chordata > Mammalia > Sirenia > Dugongidae > Dugong > Dugong dugon. Next base: position 79,693,217 of record CM057471.1, read on the forward strand.
TTTTGGTTTAGAGAATGCAGATGAGGAATCTAATGATAGTCTACACCTAGGTTTGTAAAATGTCTCCTTGTCCGGTGACTTTTTCCAGTGTTTGGTCATTTAGATGTGTATTTGGAGAGAAACAGAAACTTCTGCAGTGTCTCTGTTAGGGCATATAGTTACATAATCTGAAACCATACAACGTATGTTTTCTTTCCCATCTCCAGTTGGTGTACCATTTATGCCTTGGCCTTCCCCCCAAAAACCAAACCCCTTACCATCGAGTCGATTCCGACTTATAAAAAGCCTATAGGATAGAGTAGAACTGACCTTCAGGGTTTCGTAGGAGTGGCTGGTGGATTCAAACAGCTGACCTTTTGGTTAGCAGCCACACGCTGTCTTTCAAATAAGGAAAACCAGATTTTTATTTGAAATATATTATCTATTCCCCTGCTCCAAGGTAAGTCATTGACTCATTTATTTGTCACAGTGTTGTTATTGGGTGGCATCAAGTCAATTCCCACTCATCGCAACCCTATCGGACAGAGTAGAATGGCCCGCCTGGCTGCTAACTGAAAGGTTTTTCACAATATCTGACACAAATTCTACTGGCACATAAGAATGTGAACAGTCCCTTCAGGTTTGCCCCACTGATCATTTCCCAAAAATTATAAACAGACTACTCAAAGCTTTAAGACTTTCTGCTGCTAACAGGTTCTGCTTCTTGTTCTCTAGGATGTCTGAAAATTGTAAGTCCAGATTATTTTTGGCACAAAGACTCCAAAGTAAACGTAAGTATTGGTAACAAAACTTAGATGACTGAGGGGCAGCATCTCAGAACACACATTCATTCACATGCCTTTTTCATGCTGACATTTTTCATCTGTGAAGTACTTCCTCGCTGACAAATGAGGGGTGAACTCACATTTCTCTGCAATCTGAGACTTAGGTTGGCAATTATCAGGCAAAGTAATCTCTGATGTCAACTTCAGGGCCCTACATCCTGACAGGTGCTCCTGACTATGGCCAGTGCAGTTCACCTTTCTGCTACAAACACCATCACAGCAAAAAGTGGAATCTCTAGTATTTAATATCTTAGGTAACCTAGTCTAAAATCCTTTTATGGAACTCAACTTGGCCAAAAGAAATTACCCACCCAAAAAAGGAAAAAAAAAAAAAAAAGACAACATATATAGTACATTAAAGCAAAAACCAAATCAAACCCACTGCTGTTGAGTCAATTCTGACTCATAGCCACCCTATAGGACAAAGTAGAACTCCCCCATAGGGTTTCCAAGGAGTGGCTGGTGGATTCGAACTGCCAACCTTTTGGTTAGCAGCCAAGATCTATTAGAGGTCACTAAAGCCTAAAGAATATGTACTATATACATATTCTTATATGGTCTATACAGTGTCATATACATAATACACTACTATCCTTGGGTAGCATTAATCTATTGTTTGTAGTGTTCAGTCTCTAGTGGTGCAGGTTAGCAGCTATGGATGCTAACCAAAAGGTCAGCAGTGTGAATCCACCGGCTGTTCCTTGGAAACCCTATGGGGCAGTTTTACTCTGTCCTATAGAGTTGCTATGAGTCAGAATCAACTCGATGGCAGTGGGTTGGGTTGGGTTGGGTTGGGTTTTAGTGTTTAGTCATTCATGAATTGGAAATAAAATTTGAAAACATTTGCAAGATAGTTAGGAAAAGTGATTGGTGACTCATTCTAAATTATGACACAAGGGAAATAGAAAATCAGCACAACTATAAGGGGAAAAATGGGTTTTGACTATTTCTTTCAGGCAGTACGTGCCACAGAGAAGAGATGGGGAGTAAAAGATAAGAATTTAATTACAGTCAGCTCTTAGCTTTTCTAAACCCTCTGGCATTGTGATAGATACAGTCTGTCTTTTTCTACCTCAAGTAATCTCAGCTACAAAAAAAAAAAAAAAAATCAGTTTTGTCAATTACAATTTTCTTCCAAAGTTATTCTCTTTCAAATTTATATTCTTGGAAGGTAGTTAATAACAGGAAATTCAAAGACAAATATATAAAGTTCACAACAGCTAAAAATTAAGATGTGCAAATTTCATTCTCTCCTTCAAGATTATAAAATGAAAGCTAAATAGTTGAATATACACATTTTTAGTCCTTGGGCCTGTATTATTTAACAACATATCAAACTCAAAAAAATTAATCATATTTAAATTAACAACTTACTACAAAGTAAAAATCAATGATTTCGAAACCCTGATTCAGCTGACATAAAAGTTCCATCAACAGGGTGTATCTGAATCCTATATCCAATTTAATATGTACAATCACACACATTTATTTATATAGGGTTGCCTAGGGTCACTATGAGTTGGAATCAACTCGATGGCAATGGGTTTAGGTTTTTCTTTTTTTTATATGAACATATAGTTATGCTTTTATATTTCTTTGTAGGAAACTCTGTTGGACTTTGTTGGAAATCAAAGCAGAAATCCTTCCTGGTGAATGAAGTCTAAGTAGACCAATTCTTTTTTTAGCATAAAGAAAATACACTGTCGCAACATCATGCTATTTGGAAATGATTCTTGAAATTGGCTGCACTTGCGTGGCTACACAATTTCTTATCAAGCTAAATAAACATGGTTAATTCTGGTGGTTATCCACATGGCACACAGACACGTTCTGACTTCATTTTATCATGATAAATTTATCATTGCTTTCCTAGAGCAAGAGTACACTTTCAGCGTGACGCTGTATATATAGATTGGCAAATATAAAGCTTCTTTAGGCTTCTTTTTTTGAGTAACCATTTGTGAATGTTTATTAAGGTTTTTAAAGTTTTTATTTAAAAAAAATGCCCAAGATATAAAATATCTTAATTGCTTATCTCCACACTAGTTTTGTGCATGACTTCATATTCTTTGACAATCAGCCATGGCTCATGTGTTTGTACAGATCCCATATAAATCATGTTTTGCACATTTTGACATGAAATAATTAGAACTAAAACTACCAATTAGAGTTAAAAGGGCATGTTATTTTTTTGACTCTTAATTTTGGGGTTGGAGTATAGTGGTCTGGGTGGAGGAAGGAAAACAAGTCATATGACATAAGGCTGATCAGCTTGAACATGGGTTTACAACCAGGAATGCATTGATTTTATCTTTTTGGCATACAGAGAATAAGAAAAAAAATATCATAAATTATAAAAAAAAGGAAGAAGAAGCCAATTTAAGTGCCATTGCCTGTTTAAAAGGAGGGTATCACTGGAGTACTATGAGAAACACTGACGCATGTATCACAAAACACGTTTCATGAATTTTTATAATACAACCGAAAGAACGCTGGTCTGGGATTGTGGGCTGTGTGACCTTGGGCAAGTCACTTAACTTCTCTGTGTATCTGTCCCTTTGATTAAATAATCTAGCGTCCAATCCAGCTGTAAAATGGATAGTCTCTCTTCCAGGTTAAAATCTGTCAAAGATTTTAACATTTTCAAGGTATACAAACAAAGATAATGACTAACGATAGGCACAAAGTCCAGGCTTTCATTAGTATAAACCTGGGATACCTACAATGTTGAGGTGAACAGTTTACTTTTTTTTCTTAAAAAAATAGTTTTGTAAAAAGGAAATGAGCATTCTGAATGCAAACTTATGTCTATCTTGAGTGAATACAATAAAATAACTGTAAACACTAGGAAGCAAGAATTAAGTCAGAGCTAAAAACTGTATAAATTAGTTTACTTTTTTAAAAAGGAATTTCTGTATTTAAAGCAATGAGAACTATGGCTAAAGTTTTCATATAAACAAAGCCTACTCAAGGATCTTGAAGTCTGGTTGATGGGAGATAGGGAGACATCTGGGCAAAATTCTCTTTTTTCAGTCCCTTAGCCATAAAATGGACCAATATTAACTAACATAGAAGATAATAGGGATTTAAGAAAATTTGAGGTAAATTTGCAAGAAGCAAATTCCAACTTTGTGCTTGCAGTTGGCTTTTTGCCGGGGTATCAAAAGCTTTAACTGGGCCTAAAACCACTGGCCAGTTATTATTTGGCAACATTAAGCCTCATGCCTTTCACTATTCCTCATTTCACATACTTACGGCTCATGTTCTAACCAGTGAAGGATGCTGTAATGATGAATCTCCTAGAGTGTTGGGCGTCTTGCAAAGATAAGGAAAGGGATGTGGAGAGAAGGGATGGTATTGAGTTGCCATACAGAGTTCCAGCTGAGTCCCTTTATTTTAAGATGGGTGGGGTAAGGGAGACATGGAGGACGGAGTGTCCTGAATAGGCAAGCTTGCCTGCCATTTTTTATTATATAATTACATGCTCGTCAGCTTACTAGCTTCGTGAGGGTGGGACGAGTGTGTTATCCTTTGCATCTCCAATGTTCAGCATGGTGCATGGCACCCAGTAGACGTTTACTGTATATTTATAAAAGGCACGAATATGCATGAATATATTAGCTCGTTAATATATTCAAATATTTTACATATGTATACATTAACATGTTAATATACTCATATATTTACAAAAGGCTTCAATACAAGACCCCCATCTCCTGCAGGATTCTTTTCTTCCACTAGTGTCTTCCGTTTGGAAATTAATTGGGTTCAGAAGTTCTTTATTTTAAAACTTTAATGGCTCCCTGAGTTTTCCCACCACACCTTGGGATGAATTACTTTGATCTAACAATCTGGAAGATTGCCTGAGTTTCTCTGTTCACCTAATAGGAATTTAGATTGGAGACAAGGGCTGCAAAAGGCAGACCTCTTGGAGTTGGGGACTTTGGACTATTGAAAGCAGCATTATGGGGCTGCTAGACCAAGGAATCAGTTGCTATCAAGTCAACTTTGACTCATGGAGACCCCACGTGTGTCCCTGGGTAGTGCAAATGGTTAATGCTCTTGGCTACTAACCAAAAGGTTGGAGGTTCGAGCCCACCTAAGAAAGGCCTTGGTGATCTACTTCTGAAAAATCAGCCGTTGAAAACCTTATGGAGCACAGTTCTACTCTGACACACACGGGGTCACCATGAGTGGAAACTGACTCGACCGCAACTGTTTTTAGACCAAGCAAAGTGCATAAAGTGTTCAAGAGGAGATTATAAAGTAGGCAAGTGGTAACCATTACAAAAATTCTACTTTCCAAGTCAATCTAGAGGAAACTGATGGCACAGCCACTCCAGCCTTTTATAATTTACTCAGCTACACTATTCCAGTCTGGTGAGCTGTGCTTCATGCGTTAAAGCCCAATTCCTGCTTCTTGCGATTGGGAGGAAGATGAGCGAGAAGGAGAAAGGAAGAGAAGAGAACAGAGACTATGTCCTATGACCTCCTGCCTTCCCCTTGTCCTCTTTATTATCAGTGTGCTCCAGTATCCAGTATACTTTCATGAAATTTCTCAACCTCACAGAATATTTAGAGTACGTTGCACTGCTCTTCCTCACCACCCTCCATGACAAGCGTCTTTTTGACAACATGCTGTTAGCCTGTTCTGATGCAAGAGCTTGGCTGAGGTGGTCCAAACTTTGAACATAGGCTTTGCACCCAAAAGTCTATCATGGGTTGTTATAAATTACCTACCCGCCTTCCTCTGAATACTTATGCCCAAACGCCAGGATGTCAGATGCCCGTCCGCTCCCGTCACAGACAACAACAGGCACGGGAGGCGTGTCTCGAAGGTACTCCAGAACAATGGAGATCACATTGGGTCCTCCTTCCACAATGAGCGCCACCACTGGAACGCCTTGACCGATTCCTGTATTAAAAAAGGAAAAGAAAAGGAAAAAAAGAGAAAAGAACACAAAGCCAGCAAACCAAAGAAACAAAAAGAGAAAAAGCACAAACTAAAATTACTGAGCACAGGAAGGCAACAACATATGAAGGGATAATAATACTCAGGGAAAATTTACAGAAAATCCTTTAGCAGAATTTCTCCACTAGAGTCTGCTTGACATCGCCCTCCCCCAACTGTCCAGGGGCGCTGAGTCAGTCAAGGCATTGAATACCATACTTTATGGGAGAGGGCCTAGGTGAGGAGGGAGCGGAAGGAACTGGTCAATAGATAGAGTGCTGGGCCAGGAACCAAGAGATAGGAAGCTAAATGCAATCTTAAGCAAGTTCTCAGAAATCCAATGCTTCAGCTTCCCTACGTGAAAAATGAGAAGTTAAAAAAATAAAATCTCTTCTACCTCTAGTTATTAGAGTGATAAGAAAATGCCTAAATGTCTCTTTATGAGTCAACTATTAGCAGGCTTGTTGGTTATTTATTTCTGACCATGGACGATCAGCTTGATCATTGATTCTTAGTAGCATAAGAGTCCTAATAAATTACCCCAGAGACACGCATCGGCCATGTACCATTAGTGAATCCTTCACTACTGAGCAAGGCGCCAGGCACGTGATGGTGTTCAGTAAAAATTTGTTGAATTCAGTTGAATTAAAGCCTTTTTTTTTTTTTTTTTAACCAACCTTTCCTAAAGTAAGCAATTTATGTTGAACCATAAGAAATTGCTGCTTTCAGGTAAAAACTGAGATTTCAGCACTTACGTATGGTTCAACCTAACGTATTAAAGAGAAGTATTAGAAACAAGCGTCCATATGATGAGAAAGAAGTTAAATTCATTTTCAAGTGACTATGTCATCATTGTTTACTGAATAACTTCCTTCTGTTTGATTTAGCATCGTGCACTATGTTCTCACTCCAACTCCTCAGAATAATTAGGGAATTAAGTCAGAACTATAAAAATGAGACTGTTTTGTAGGGCATAGAAAGCAGTTAACTAAAAAAAGAAATAAAATACTGTACCACTTCTGTAAACATGAACCAATAAGCCCTTCGGAATTTCATTTTCTTCCTCCCTGTTTTGCTATGGTTTTATCTTGTATCAAGAAATTGCTTCCCAGTGAGAAAATAATAGTTTGTGATTTGGTTTCTTGTACCATTCATAAGAGACTTGATGTGACCTGCTTTACTTCTGAAGTGTAAGTTCTTCAGTCTTCTAGGGCCTTAAGTCACTGTTTTTCATGCTTTGATTTTCGTCTTAAGGGACTGGTCCAAAAAGCCAGTTACATAAAAATGGGTGCCATTTTGAATCTATATTAAGAAAACAATGTTGATCAAGGTAAGATGCCAAGATTTCTTTTTGTTCCCCAGGAGGAACTGGGAGAGAGAGGTGACCTACGGTGCCATCGGGATTTTCTGTGGATGGGGAGGTATTGAGAGTCACTCCTTCAAAACCACGAAGGGGGATGTGAAAAAGTCTTGCCACTCTCTTTTGATCCAGAAGCCCTTAGTGACCCAGACAATAGGTCTCTGTAAAGCTCTGCTTGGTTGTCTGTCAAAGAGACACTTTCCTCCATTGCTGCGGACTATGAGGGTTAAGTAGGTTCCTGTTGAAAAGCACTTTGAAGATTAAGGGCTAACTTGAAATGTTAATACAGCACACTTCTTTGGAGAAGGATTTGCTGTATTTCAATGTAGTCATCTAAAACACCCACCCACCTGTTGATTTGTATTTTTATAGGCCTTGGAAAGGAACGTCTCTTTTCCAATGTTTAAAGTTATTTTCATGAAGCATTTTCCAAAGTACCATGCTATTTGATTTTTCTTTTTGCTTGGCTTTATCATATGTTCCTATATTGCTGACTTTAAATCAAGGGACAATATACAATACCCCTTGTTTTATACCAAATTACATATTTAGACTCATTCTAGGATCTTACAATGGAGGCCTTTGCCAAATTCTGACTCTTGAGCACTGACTGATTCTGCGAGTGGGATCCTTACTCCAACTTAACACCAACGGTGATCCACTTAAGTGTCCTCTTGGAAGGAGATGTCCTAGAATGGACCTTTGAGAAAGTTCTAGTGACCTCGCGTCTACAGGACAACCAGCAAGATGGCTGAGAAATCTCCTCTCCCTTTGAGAGGATACACAGGTACAAAGGATCAATCTTCATAGGCTGTTTAGTTTGAGAGTGAGAAACTGGCTGTTTATTTCCTGCCACCACATTTCTCAACTTATCCAACTGTGATAACCTCTAGAAATACAGAAACACTTTTGGGATGATCAGATTTCCTATATCTGGAATGACATTGATTCTCAAGTAAGATTATGAAAACAACTGTATTAACTGAGAGCTAAATACTAATATATATAAAGTACGTATCAGTTAAGATGATCAAAACAATTATATTAACCCTGAGCTGAATATACATGCTTATATTTAATGAGTATATATATATATATATATATATATATATATATATAAAATGAGTATGCACTCACATACATATATATTCAGACAAGTCCAGTGCTAAATTTTATATAAAATGGATAGAGAAAAGTATCTACTTTTTCATAAATAATGAATATATATATATTACGCCTTCAAATTCTCTCTTACTTCAGTGATAATACATGGAAATAATAAAAGCCATTATAGACTAAAAGCAAAGCATTTTTGAGCCTCTTAGTTATGGGAGTTATAGTTTGTATAAATTAAACTTGCCAATATATGGTATCATTAAGCCTTTCTATCGGGACACACACACACACACACACAGAGCCTTTGTCTCTGAAAAAAGAAAATCATATCAAATGATCAGTAGTGATCTAAAGTTGTGGTTCTTAGCCTCTTTTTTTTGAGACTAAGATGTTAGAATACTTTTGTGAATCTTATGAAATCTAGAGATCCTCTCTCCAGAAAAATAAATGTACCTATGGATATACCCAAAAATGTTTCTATGCAATTTCGAGGGGTTCATGGATTCCAGAACACTTTGTTCCCAACAAAACCTGCTCTAAATTAAGCACGCTGGTATATCTGCAAAGAGTGTTGTCATTAGGGACCAGAGTCCATTTCAACTCCTAGCAACCCTGTGTGACAGAGTGGAACTGCCCCATAGGTTTTTCTAGGCTGTAATCTTTATGGGAGCCGATCGCCAGGTCTGTCTTCCTCAGAGTGGTTGGGTGGGTTCAAACCGCCAACCTTTTGGTCGGTAGCCAGGCGCTTAATCACTGTACCACTAGGGCTTCTTTCAAAGAGTGGCAGTTTATGTTATTTTCTGAAGCTCACTGAGGCCTAGGAGACAAGTTACTAGGGTGAGTTTTCAAACAAAACTCTGTGCCCAGGAGAACTATATCATGTTACTACTGTCCAGGTATACTGATTTGCTAAATTTTTCAGTATGAAGCACTATCTATAGGACATCTCTTCTCCCTGCCTCCCACACACAGTTAAATTTTCTAAATTACATTTTAGAGAGAGGATATTAAAATATTCTTTAGCGAAATTCACAAATTAAAAAAATAGATTCTGTAGGATAGGACTTTACTGGCAAAAAAAAAAAGCCTTTAGAAAATACCAAAGAACAATATGGTTTTATTAATGACATAAAGGAAATATTTTGAGAATCCACTGCATATAGAGCTGGATTCACAAGGCCTATTGCCATTTTCATTAAAAAAAAGAAATATATATGTTTTACATGCATATAAAGTCCTTTGAAGAGTCTCCCAAACTTATGCTTTCTCAGTTAAACCTACTGGCCATTCACAAAAAAAGTTGTTTACTTTTTTTTGTTGTTTAAAAAACATAATCTCTATTAATCAGGAAAGAAAAAATTCATTTTCTCTAGATCCTTCAGGGACTTTGTGAACACTTGGTTTTCTGGCTTGAGGGAAAAGGAAGGTAACTCTTCAGTTGATTGAAATAATTTTTTATTTTTTACCATAACCAGGGACTTGTAGTAGTTTTCAGAGATTTCCATTAGAATTTAATTTTAGAGCAATGTAGAGTTGCTTTAAGCAGGAAGAGGCAGGACGCTTGCTAAACTCTTTGGTGTTTGCAATTGCAGAGCATTATGCTGTTAGGTGCAGTCAAGTCAGTTCCGACTCATAGCGACCACACGTACAACAGAATGAAACACTGCCCGGTCCTGCGCCATCCTCATAATCATAGCCATATTTGAGCCCATTGTTGCAGCCACTGTGTCAATCCATCTTGTTAAGGGTCTTCCTTTTTTTCGCGGACACTTTATTAAGCATGATGTCCTTCTCCAGGGACTAGTCCCTCCTGGTAACACTACCAAATAATGTAAGATGAAGTCTCACCATCCTCACTTCTAAGGAGCATTCTTACGTACGTCTTCCAAGACAGACAAGCATGATAGCCTACAAAAATTTGAGCCTGAGTAATGTATTTGGCAGATGTATTCTAAAGGATTCCAGATAGAGCTAGGGCTTTCAAATTATATACAGAACCCCAATTAATTGTTCACTGCAAAAGATAACCACTTGGATGTTTGTCACATTTTGTTCCTATTGCTTTGCAATTCAGCATGGGTTACCAATAAAGCGAAATGTGTAGAAAGTAGCTTAAATAAAGACTGGGTTGGGAGAGGTGGCAAGAAGAGAAAAATGTCTGAAAATTCCAGGCTACCTATTTTCTTTTTTTTAAATTCCGGCAATCATGTCTCTCTGCTGAAATGATGCCATAATCTATAATCAGTTCAGGCACTCATAAAAACATTTGGTGCATTTTAGGGAAATGCCTGGATAATGGAGATTTTTGATCAAACTAAATTTAATTTTGTGTCCTCACCATATATAATCTAAAATGCTTATGAGCATAAGGGATAATGTATTTGCTATTGGAAAATGGTCTATATTTACATGGAGATGAGCATAGAAGATCAATTTTTAGCTAAAGTTTTAAGGACCTTGGGCCCCAGATCACGTGATTATCATATGATAGGCCATTTAGAAAGGGGCTTAACACTTTTACTTGAAGTCTTCCTGAAGATCTTGGACAATTTAAGACTGAGTCGGTAGGAGAAGGTAGATATTTCTGTTTACCAGCTAAAGTCATGTAGCAATAACATGAACACAGTTATTTTACTGGCCCTGGCAGCCCCGGAATTATGTGATTCTTGATGATTGACAAGTTTGTGTGGCAAATTCATACGATTTGAAATTATGCAAGCAGTGAGACATTATCAGTATATTTTTTGTTGCACAATTTTAAAGTTGCGTAATTATAATTACAATATACATAAAATAAAGACTTGGAAGACATCAGCAATTACTGTAGCAATTGAAAGAGAAGCAGTCAAGCTGTTTGCCTCCTTTTAATGGTTACCAATTTACCACCTATTTAAGAGATAAAGGGCTGAAGTTGACACAATACCACTGCTTTTCACATATAGTTTCACAGTTAGATTCTTGATGCCCTTAACTATTTATCGCATCTCTTTTGTGGTCTGGAAAGTGTGGGATGGATTTATAAAAACTATGTAAAGCAGATAATCAGTTGTGCCTACATGACAACCTTCAAAACTGGCCCTACTTACTGAAAGTTTAAGGTGCGTCCCATAATTAGGAAGATTCCCAGTTGTGAATACATGAATATTCAGATACAACTATAGAAATACTATTGTTTAGAAAGATAATATTTTAATATAATGATTTATTAAAAAAAGAAATGTAATTGGAAATCTTTGAGCTGCTAAGGAACAGAGTGAGTCCAAAAAAAATCTAGGTATGGCGTAAGGAAAAACACATCTAATTTTAACTAGTGTATATTCAGTCTTCAGTAGAAGCCGATGTTTTGGATAGTGCCTTTATGTTTTGGAGGTAGGATACATTGCCTATTCAAGGCAATAAAACTATGACTGGAATGTGCCTGACATTATTTCAAAATGGGTACGAAGCCCAAATATCTTGTAGTGAATCCTGTTGATATACCCAATTGATGAAAGCCAACCCTATGTGCCATTGTTGCTACAATTTCGTCACCATAATTCTGTACCTAAACTGATACTTAGGAAAGCATTTGGAAATATAAAGCACCACACAAACTAACAGTCAAAATAAAACCACACGCAACAAGATGATACACTTCTAGATACTTCTGGTTATCTAGTACTTATGGCTTAAATTATTGGGGCCTTTCCTTAAGGTTGAGACTTCCCACAGCATATGTTCCAGCTTACTTTAGGACTAGGAAGGGGAGAAAAGAATGTGAATTTGTCTTTTCAAATTCATAAATGTCTTTTCTTGTCCTCACGGAGCCCTACAGCAACTCCTTTACTTATATTAACTTAATGGACCCCCCTCCATGGACAATCTTTCCATATTTAAAGCTAATACCAATATTCCTGCACAAATATATATGTATATTTTACCTTGGCATTTAAAATCTCAACAATTTTGGCTGGAGATATGGGGTTGTCAAGACACTGACATATAGACTTTGGATTAATGGGAATGCCTCCCACAGACAGTGATAATTAATTAAAAACTGGTGTGTAGCATTTCTTTTCCTGGGGACTGAGAATATAAAATCTATCGAATTAAAATAGTGAAACGTTCCCCCTGACCCATTTTCAATACTGTTGAACTAATTTATTTCGCATATTGTCAGTGCTCCAGGCATTTTTCATAGGAATTCTGTACCAGGCCCTACCAGCTGGCTTTCATTTTGGGGACTGTCTTCATGCATTGCTTTTCTCTCTAGCCGTCAGAGAAAGTAGATTGCCAAGCCTTTCTTCTGAGGCATCTCTGGGTGGACTTGAACTTCTAACCTTTTGGTTAGCATCTGAGTGCATTAACTGTTAGTACTACCCAGGGACATTTGCCTGCTCCCTTCCTGGCAATGTGGATTCCAAGACTTGGGCTTGCCCTTCATTTCAGCAGATTATCCTGGAAAGGCACTGCCCAGTCCCACTGCTATCTCTATCCTATTCTCTGTAAGCCTTGGCCTGTCTCACTCTCTCAGATGAGGCTTTTCCTTGGACCTTGGGCTACTGTTCTAGAACTTGAGCTAAATTTGTCATGCCCTTGTTCTCGGTCATTGACTCTCAGTTCCATGACTTCTTCTGCCTCCATTTGTCTGCTGGCTTCCTGGTGATTCCCACTTCCCCTGGGATGGGGTCCCTATTGGCTCTCCTCATGTATCATTGTAGGTTAGTTTACCTCCTGCTACTGTTAACTATGGAAACCCTGGTGTTAAGAGCTATAGCTGCTAACCGAAAGGCTGGCAGTTCAAATCCACCAGGTGCTCCTGGGAAACCCTATGGGGCAGTTCTACTCTGTCCTATAGGGTCACTATGACTCGGAATCCACTCGTTGGCAATGGTTTTTTTTTTTTTACTGTAAACACTGACAGCATGGCTGGACCTCACAAATCTAATAACATATTAACTGGAACCATCCACATCCTGTCATCGTCAGGTGCTGTCAAGTCGGTTTCAACTCATAGAGACCCCATGCAGAACAGAACGGAACACATCCCAGGAGGGCAGAAACGGATCTTGATATATATTTCTGTCTTGGTATTCTACACAGTATCTAACACACAGATTAGGTACATAATTCACAGGCTTGTTTCCAGTAATAAAACATATTATTTATAAAGCACTTAGAGTCTGGCACTTAAGAAATATATGGTTAAATAAACACATATGTAAACATGTTTATTTATATCTATTAAGCTTAAAAAGTTTGTCCTTTAAATGTACAAATGATTCACGAATGCACAAGAAAAATGAACGCATCCTATATCTTTAAACCAAAAATATGTTCTGATAACAAAGCCATTTGAAAGATGCTTTCCCCAAAGTCTGAATATTTTTCACACAGACCAGTAATATGCTTAGAAATCCAGGTTCCTTTATCTTGAATCCAAAAGGCTAAAACTTCCTGCTTTTTAATTTTTGAAAACTCATTGTTTTTGGGTGGTTGACCTTGTGTCTCACTCCCCAAATGCCTTCTACCAGGGGCCTCTCTCAGGGTTTCAGTCAGCTCATTAAGTCTTGAATTGTGTGGGTTGGACAGAGATGTAAATGCCAAATAGCAAAACCCATCAACAGACTGCAAGTGAATTATATGCTTATAAACTAACTCAGCTTTTGACTTAATCAGTGGAAAACAGTTATTCCCTTATGGCTAGGACTGCTTTGATTGAAATATTCTGCTATTAATGTCAATATATTACAAGGACATCCAAGCAGCATTCCTGGGAATCATTTCAGTAGAAAAGTGAAGGGCCAATCCCATGGGCTGTAAGGCAAGTGTTACTTTCACAAAAGAAAAACGCCAGCATTATTTTCTTTGGGGCCATTGTTTGCAGACTGAATGTTTTGATGTAATTGATCTAAGCCTACAAGAAAATGCTCCCAAACAAAGCCATAGTCTTCTCAGTCTCTGCTCTGTTCAAAACCCACATCAAAAGGCAGACCTTGCCTTCTCAAATGTAAAGTCCTCAGAGTGGTTCTAAGTCATTTTACTTTATAATACTTTGCTGCTTACTAATTCTGCCAAGAAGCTAAGGAACTTGTATGGGCTGTGGGCAGAGAAGCCAGGGAAACTGTAGATTGAAAAAAACCCCGAAAAATGTAGCCCACGGTGTAGGGCAGAGCTGGGCAGGGAAGGTAGATGGTAGGAGAGAAGGAGATTTTGCTGATGGTACGTTATTACTTTGCCCTTCCAAATTATATAAAAACAACAACAACAAAAACTCTTTGCATCTGTTGATGAAGACTGCAATTACTGCTCTCTGTTCCAAATGTGAAAAGTTCTGTTCTGTCTTTAAGAAATGCTCTTCTTGACCTTTTCTCTGTGATGAACTTATACTCATCCTTCAGTTCCCAGGACCAAAGACCGTTCTTCCTCCTCCCCTCCCACTTACCCTCACTAGGCAGATTAACAGTTCTCACTTATGTGTTTTATAGTATTTACTTAAAAAACAAACAAAAAATCAGAAACCAATAATATTTTAAAAAATTTGTTAATCAACTATGATGGTATAAAGAAATTATCAGAGTACCTTACATATCTCGTTCGAAGTTTCATCTCGTTAATTACACGTTTAGGCATCTGTTTTCTCTATTAAAACCAAAAACACCAAACCCGTTGCTGTGGAGACGATTCTGACTCATAGCGACCCTGTAGGACAGAATAGAACTGTCCCATAGGGTTTCCAAGGAGCGGCTGGTGGATTCCAACTGCCAAGCTTTGGTCACTTAACCAGTGTGCCACCAGGGCTCCATTTTCTCTGTTAGGTAGGTTTACTTTGGTATTCCCAGCATACCATACAGTACTCTACGTGTAGTAATTGCTCACTAAAATTTGGGGTACCGAAGGAAGGCAGAATATCAAATTACCATCAGGTATATCCTGATCTTTCATAGGTTAAATGATAATGTTATTATTTCCACAGAAATTTATATGTTTTATAACAAAAGCAACTTTCCTCCAGTCAACTGTTCTGAGATCCAGGGAACTGACATCTAATTTCAATTCTCATGAAATCAGAGTTGTGCCAAATGCCTAGTTTCTGGGCTCATTGGTTTTCCTGTGGACTACTGAAATTGCTTCCTAACTGATTTCCCTTCCTCCACAACAATCTTTCCATACAGCTAATTATCACTCATAAATATAGTCTTTATAAAAACAGTGGGCTCCCATTGCTTATAGAAAATGTCCAAACACCATTAGCATGACATACAAGGCTCCCCATGTCCTGACCCTACCTTTATTTGCAGCCTCACTTCCTTCTAGAGCTTTCTGTTCACTCTGCTCTGTGATCTCACCAGACGATCTTCATGACCCTCTGTCTAGGATTATTTTTTTAGCCTCCTCTTAGCCATCCTAATTTTCAGGGAAGAGTATCTTTTGCCATCCTGGCTTCATGAAGAGGAGTTTTTTATAAGTTTATCCTAGGCCATTCTCTGCCTCTTTACTCACTTGGTCCCCTGGTAAATTTGCTCTTTTTTCTCTTGCCATTTGTTTGCCTGTGAGTGTCTGAGGTCTCCCCAGCTCCTCCAGGGGCCCTGCTTCTGAAGGGGTGTGCTGCGGCAGGGAGGTGGAGTCTCACTGTGGGACTGTATCTAATTCTGAGAGTCCCTGGGTGCTACAAATGGTTAATGTGCTCTGCTGCTAACCGAAAAGTTGGAAGTTTGAGTCCATTCAGAGGCACCTTGGAAGAAAAGCCTGGGATCTACTTCTGAAAGATCAGCCATTGAAAACCCCATGGAGCAGTTCTACTCACATATGAGGTCACCATGAGTTGGAATCAACTTGATGGCCACCGATAATGGTATTAAGTCCACTTGGCCAACAGACTTAAGCCGTATCTGCCAACTCGTATGCCCCTTACAAGTAATACAAATGGTATTTTGGATTCCATCAAATGCTTCCTTTATTTCTCAAAATTTTCACAACTTGGATGAGGAAGATGGCTATATTTATTGTAGCCCTTCAGAGACCCCAACTCAATCTTCAAGGCCCAGTTCAAACGATACCAATCTCTGGGGCCCTTCCCAACTCCCTCAGGGAGAATTAATTATTCATTCCTTTGTGGTCCTATTGTTCATTTTTCACATATAGTTTTGCAGTTATTTTATTCTGCCTTGCTTTAATGAAAGCTTCCTCCGCTAAACTGTAAGTTCCTTAGGACGGAGACCTCACCGCTCTTAGTCAACATTCTGGTTCCCATAGTGTCTCACACTCAGAAGATAGTTCAAATAAATACTTGTGAAATAAAAATAAAATGTACAGTGCCGAGGATCTGTACTTAGGGTCTAGCACAGGTGAAGGGACAGGAATACGTTGGTAGTTACGAAGCGACTGGCTGTTATATCTTAACAGGGCTAATGTATCCTGCTGAAAGTGGACATGGCAGCCGTGTAAGCGGCCCCATGGTGTCCTTTCACAGGCCCAAACTACTGGGCCTTGTCAGTGGTCAGAGACCCAGAGAAGAACATGCTGAACGGCATGTGACCTGGGGAGGGGTGCACATTGCATCTGTCTGTCTGGATTAAGTCTGGAAGAGCCCCTATTCTTTTAGACTCAAATAGCCAATTTCAGTTCAACTCTCCTGCACTTTTAAATTGAAGCCTTGCTATGTCTCAGAATTGGACCCAGCTGGAACAACAAAGTGTCCAGGCCGCTGGGGAGATAGGTGTAAACAAAGGTTTACGTTCCTCCCCTTGCTGAAAGGATGTCCATGAAAGCGATTACTTCCTCCAGGTGAAATGAATAAGGAGCTATATGACTGAAATGGAAACCTAATTCTGTTCCTGCTGAGGTGGTTGATATGGTTTAGCAGCTAAGAGGCTGTAGGCTAGGCTAGGGCTGATCTTCCTTCATCACCAAGGTTATTAAAATATCTGACTGCCATTATCATGTATGAGACGAGGGAAGGGCAATGATTATTGTACCTAATATTAGTATTTAATCCAATTTCTGACTCACAGTTGGGAAGAGGATCAATTGTTCTTATTTGATTATCTAGGCATCTTTTCCAGATGATAATGTATCCAGTCCAATCTGATCAAATCTTTACTGTGACTAAATCCTCAACGAGAATATGGGTAACAATGTTGTGGAGGGCACGTCTTTCCTCTGGTTTCATGTTTCCACGTGGAGGGAGCTCCATTAGTGTGACACATCTAGCCTTTCCTCCTCTCTCCTCGTTTCCACATACAGAATTGAGTAGCTTGGTTGGTGGGGATCATTGTCTCTTGATGTTTCTTGATTGAATGGAGCTAATCTATTAAACGTCCTTCAATGCAGGGCATTTAGATTCTTTCTTCTTTTTCTTCCATGGATTAGTGCCTGTCAGTGATCGTGGTAAAGGTGTCTGCTTGCAGACCTAAATTTCTCCTCTAGTGGGCTGTCTGGGGCCTGGGGTGAGCAGGAAAACCTACTTGTCCTTCATACGAGGTCATCATCTCCAACAACTTCATCATAAATAAAAATTATATTTTACTCTCCATCTGCTGGACTCTGGTGTCCAACTGTCAGTCTATTTAAATCTTGTACATTCAGGAGTGGGGTGGGTATAACTTATTGGGCCTCCTCATCAAGTTCCAACACTACAAACTGTCATTTCTACTTCTGAAATTCACCTTGCAGTCGCATCGAACAAACTTGAGGCTCTGGTTCAAATTTGTGAACATGAACTTGGTTTTTAAGTGCAAATATGGTCTTCTCTGAAAGACATAGTTTTTCTCTATGTCCTTATAAGTCTTGAAAAGGAAATGACACTGCAGCAGGTTAAAAAAACAAAAACAACTTGTTACGACTGGAACCACAATATGGCTGTGTATCAACTTCTGAACTGTAATGAATAATGTAGTTAAGTCCGTTGGGCTTGTTCCCCTTAAGTGGGAGTAGCAGTTGCTGAGTGCTACTGTCGGGCACTAGTCCTGGTAGATTGCATATGATTAATCTGCTCAACAACCCTATAGCAGAGATATTTTAATCCCTATTTTATAGTTAAGGAAACTGAGGTATAGAGAATAAATTGCAAAATTCACACAACCAAAGATTAGCAGAGCTGGATTTTCAGCGGAGACCTATTAGGAACTCCAGCATCTTCACTCTTCACTCTTTGCATGTGACTGAATTGTCTCTTCTCTATGATGACCATATAATTTATCATACAACCAGGACATTTTTTGCAACTGAAGGGGGCACTATTAATAATTACTCTGGGATGACTATTTAGTCCTGGATAAATCAGTGGGTATAGTCATTCTACCCCTCTCATGTCTTAGCAATTCAAACTCATTTCTGGTAGCTGTAAAAAATTAAATGCCTATCTCATATTTGGGAGTAGCTGTGGTTCAGTGATAGAATTCTCACTTCCATGTGGGAATCCCGGATTCAATTCCCAGGCAACCCACCTCAAGTACAGACACCACGCATCTGTCAGTGGTGGCTGTGTGCTGCTGTGATGCTGAACAGGTTTCAGTGGAGCTTCCAGACTAATCTGGACTAGAAAGAAAGGCCTGGTGATCCACTTCCAAAAATCAGTCAGTGACAATCTATGGATCACAATAGTACAATTCTGTCGTGCATGGAGTTGCCAGAGGTCAGGTGCTGACTCAATGGCAGCTATCAACAATACCATCTCAAATATTTAGGGAGGGGCCTGGGTTTGTTCTCTGTTCCTTTGTTGCTTCTTTTCCTTGCTTAAAAAGTCCAACACTGACTTTTTCCCCCTACCCCCTGCCCTGTTTTCTGAGATTAGGTTTCTCACTGCATCTAAACCACAGCTGTTCACTCTCAGAGATACTTCCTCTAGATACTCCAAGGGATGCAGCTCCAGGGAAGGATTAGATTGTTAAGCAAAGAAACGAGCAACAACAGTACTGCAGCACCTGCCTGAATACTGTAAGGGGAAAATATCAATCTAAAGTTTTTCTCATGTTCTAACATATCCCTAGATAGTGCTAGAAAGAAAGCTCTTCTACTTTTCTCTCTTATAAATAAATGCCTCATTACATTCGACCATTTAATCACATCAGAGTGCGTGAGGAAAAGAAATGGGGAAGCAGCCCATAGGTATGCAACGGGCTCTTTGGGTTCTTAATCGCTGGGAGTGTTTGACCTCATTATTCTACTCTGTCACGTTTGTGTGAAGTGGCTACTTGGCTTCTTCCTAATGCTGCCACCAACAATCTATTTGACTGCCATAAGTGCTAATGCCATTATTCTAGAAAGTGGGCTATCCTAATATTATATATTGAAAGTGGCACTTGAAGGATTCCTCTTAAAACCCTGATTTTAATGTGCAGAGAACTAGTTTGTGCATGGAAAATGACCACATGAAGGGGTGTGTAGAAATCCGCATTTCAAGTTATCAGCTATTCTTATCCATGTCTGCTCTAGAACAGCTCTCAAGCGTTAGCATGCATCAGAATCACCTGGAGTGTCTGCTAAAATACAGATTGCTGGGTTCCGCCCCCCCAGAGTTTTGATTCAGTAGACGTGAAGTAGAGGGCAGTGGTGGCTGAGTGGTGGAATTCTTACTTTCCATGAGGAGACCCAGATTCAATTCCCAGCCAATGCACCTCAAGCACAGCCACCACTCCTGTCTTTCAGTGGAGGCTTGCATGTTGCTTTGATGCTGGACAGGTCTGAGTGGGGCTTCCAGGCTAAGCTGGACTAGGAAGAAAGGCCTGGTGATCGACTTCTGAAAATCACCCAATGAAAACTATGAATCACAGTCGTCTGATACTGTTGTGTATGGGGTTGCCATGAGTCGGGGCCAGCTTGTTGTTAACAATAAGCTAACTACAGATGTAGGATAGGACCTGAGAACGTGCATTTCTAATAAGTTCCCAGGTGATGCTGTTGCTGCTCATCCTGGGACCATACTTGGAGGACCACTGCCCTAGCATAGGGCTGTTTGAAGAGGTAACTTTTGCCTGTGAGAGGGAGTGAAATCCAAAACGTACAAATGTGAAAATTAAGGTCAAAACCCATGGAATGGGGCTGAAACACCTACAAGCAATGTTTCTAGAAGTATATTTTAAAGTCTAAACCAGATGTCAGCTAACTTTTTCTATAAAGGGCCAGATGGTCTCTGTTGCAACTACTCAACTCTGCTGTTGTAGCATGACAGCAGACATAAACAGTATGTAAATGAATGAGCATGGCTATGTTCCAATAAAGCTTTATTTACAAAAACAGGTGGCGGGCCGGATTTGGCCCATGGGCTATAGTTTGCCGACCCCTGGGTCTAACTAATGTGGTAAAAATGATTCACATTAGGCAACATCTGTTGGTTTGTCAAGCCTAAGTATGCCTGTGATCAAGGAGGACCTAACCAAGTTAGAAACCTGATTTATAAGTGAAGCACTTGCATGCATTTTAGTTGTATGTGATTGATATATCATTGCCCTTACAGGAGGATATGCACTCTTCTTGTAATCCAGCCCAGAGAGCCACCTACTTGGGACTACTTAAAAATGAAGGGACTACCACTTCACCCTATTTCAGAAGTGTAAGCATTTTGCTGCACTACTAACAGTTACCTATCTATATTTAGTGTATTCACTGCTTGGTGCTTTGCCTAAAAGTAAAGAATATCTTCTCTGTGTAGCAGGGTTATTTACTGAGTTATTCATTTAGATTTTATTTTCTATTTGGTTTGCCCTCTCCTCATTTCAAAAAAGGGTGCATTGGGCTGTATTTTCTCAGGAGAGGTTTACATTGCTGGCCAGAGCTGGTTGTAAAAATATTGAAAGGAGAAGTTGACTGAAGACAGCTTTCTTGATGGTGTTTGTGAAAAACCTAAGCTAACTAATGTCCTGAAGGGGAAGAAAGACAGCTTTCTTGATGGTGTTTGTGAAAAACCTAAGCTAACTAATGTCCTGAAGGGGAAGAGGAGAAAGGCAAGTGTTTTCATGAGGGAGAAGCAAGAGCAGGAGAGACAGAGAGAAAATTAGCCAAGCCTGGGACAGGGAGAAAAGGACCTGGAATGTCCCTGATAGTCCATTCCCAGGTCTTGTCCTACTTGACCTGTCAGTGGCATTTGACACACTTGAGTGTTTTCTTCCTCTTGGAAATATGTTCCTTCCTCATTTGGCTTCCAGACAGTGCTCTCTCCTGGTTTCCCTCTTACCTCACTAGCAGCTCCTTCTTCATCTCTTTTGCTGGTTCCTCTCATCTCCCTGACCTCTGATGCTAGGACTGTCCCAAGGTTCAGTTCTTGGTCCTCTTTTCTTCTCTTCTCTCCTGCCCTCTCCCTTCCTCTCTGTATGCAGTACCTTGGTGATCTTACTTATTCACATAGCTTCATATACCATCTACACACTGACACCTCTCACATTTAATCTCTCCATTGAACTCCAGTCTCATATAACCATACCCCTTTTAACATCTCCACATACTCTATTAGGCATTCATTTTTGACATGGCTGAAAGATAAACTCCTGATTTTCTCCCATACATTCCTGCTGTCTTCCCTCTATCAGAAAATGAAACTCCATATTTCTTACTGATCAGCCCAAAAACTTTGGAGTCATCCTTGATTTGTCTCTTTCTCTCCAGCTCCATACCCAATTTAATGGTAAATCTCACCTACTCTACCTTCAAATTATAGCCAGAATCTGACTATTTCTTACCACTTCAGCTGCTACTACCCCTAGTCTACACCACCATCAGTTTTTGCCTGGATTATTGCAAAATCTCATAACTAACTGGTGTCTTGGCTTTCATCTGTGTCCCCCATTAGGCTACTCTCAATGCAGTAGGTAAAGTGATCCTGCTGAAACCTATAAGATCATTCCTTTGTTCAAAACTCTCCAAGCTCCCCATTTCATACAAAGTCAAGTCAAAGTCCTTTCAGTTCTCTGCTGGATCTGGACCCTTGTTCCCTCTCTGGTTTCATTTCCACTACTCTCCATATTGTTCATTTCACCGTGGTCACACAGGTCTCTGAGATGCTCTTCGAACATGTTGGCTACACTCCAGCCACAAGATCTTTTTATTGCTGTTCCCTCTCCCAGAAATGCTGTTCCCAAAGATATTCACACAACTTGCTCCCTCACTTCCTCCAAGTCTTTATTCAAATGTCACCTTTTCAGTGAAGCCTTCCCCACAGGTCCACCTAAAAAATGTAACCCCTTCTCTCTCTCCTTTCTACCTTCTCTGCTTTATTTCTTGCCCCAATACTTATCACTATCCAATACACTATGTGTTTACTTATCTTATTTACTTTCTGGATCCTTGGACCTAAGTGTAAGCTACATAAGGATGGGGGTTATCACAGGCACTTTGTCTGAGGCAAACTGCTGTGACATATACCTTTGTGTGCTGAACCTGGGGATACTGCACCTACAGCAAAGATCCCACTGGTTTTAGTTGGCACAGGAGTACTAGAGTCGCCCACCTTCAAGGGACCATGGAGGCTTGGTAATTAATGTATCAGTGGTAACTTTGACTGAGGGAAGTTAAAAGGCCTTTTCTTATTTTCCAGGTGACTTGTAAACACGAGAGATGGAGAGATAGAGGTATACACAAACAGAGACAGAGAGAGAGACTCCAACCTAATAAAGACTGACTTTTCAAAAACTAGATGGAATGGGGACTTGGGATTGGATTTATTTGAATTAAGGAAATGTGGCGTTTCTTACATACCTAGGTTTATGAACTATAATTTATACTCACTACAATAGTTCTTATTACTGGAATATTGGAAAGAAATAAACAAAATAAAATAAATCCTGCTCCATGTATACCAACAAAACAGGAGTTAAATATGGAAATACAAAGGTGAAGTAAACTTTCTACTTCTCCCCAAGTACTTCATGTGGGCATGCCAAGTTTAATTATCACTTTCTTCCCAATCTCGCCTATGAATTCATAGTAAATTCTGATATGCAGGAGAGTCAGGGTTTGCTTCCTGTGTTCTCCCTCTGTGTAGAAGAAATGCTGATAATGAGGAAGGGTTTAGCTCAGATATGTTTGATGACCAGAACAGCTGACTCTTCAGTCCTCGTCTCCCTGTTCTAGCAATGCACGCCTGTGTTTTTACCCTGCCTCGTTCCAGCAGGAATTGCCCACAGAACCCCATATGGACAGAGAGATGCCAAGGCTCTTTAGCCATCAAGAGTTATTGATTCCTCTGCTTGTGGTTTAGTTTGGTGTTTGCCTGCTGGGTTGTGGTGTACAGAACTCTTTGCATAGATTTTGAAATGTGACCTCCACACAGAACAGGGACAACCTATTCAGTGAGGGGAAGGGCTGCCTGTTTGTTTCAGCTGTGTATGCCAAAAAGAAAAACAAATTAGCTGTTTGCTTATTTGACCAGTAACCTTCCCCACAAAAAAACCAAACCCATTGCCGTCAAGTCGATTCCGACTCATAGCAACCCTACCGGACAGAGTAGAACTGCCCTATAGAGTTTCCAAGGAGCGGATGGTGGATTCGATTTGACCAGTAGTAGGGCATAAAATCTTCCACTAGTCTGTCAGTTTGTCGTACTCTGGTGGCTTATGTGTTGCTGTAATGCTGGAAGCTATGCCACCCCGGTATTTCAAATACCAGCATAGTCACCCGTGGTGGACAGGTATCGGTGGAGCTTCCAGACTAAGATAGACTAGGAAGAAGGACCTAGCAATCTACTTTTAAAAGAAATTGGCCAGTGAAAACCTTACGAATAGCAGAACATTGATACACTGCCGGAAGGTGAACCCCTCAGGTTGGCAGGCACTCAAAATATGACTGGGGAAGAGCTGCCTCCTCAAAGTAGAGTTTCCCTTAGTGACATGGATGGAGTCAAGCTTTCAAGACCTTAATTTGTTGATGTGGTATGACTCAAAATGAGAAGAAACAGCTGCAAACATCCATTAATAATCAGAACATGCAATGAATGAAGTATGAATCTAGGAGAATTGAAAGTCATCAAAAATGAGATGGAATGCATAAAGATCCATATCTTAGGCATTAGTGATCTGAAATGGACTGGTATCGGCCATTTTAAATCAGACAGTTATATGGTCTGCTATGCCAAGAATGATAAATTGAAGAGGAATGGCGTCACATTCATTGCCAAAAGAACGTTACAAGATCTGTCTTAAAGTACAGTGCTGTACACTGCTGTCAGTGATAGGATAATATCCATACATCTATAAGGAAGACTGGTTAATACGATTATTATTCAAATTTACGTACCAACCACTAATGCCGAAGATGAAGAAATTGAATCCCAACTTCTGCAGTCTGAAATTGATAAAACAAGCAGTCAGGATGCATTGGTAATTACTGGTGATTGGAATGTGGAAGTTGGAAATGAAAAAGAAGGATCAGTAATTGGAAAATAATGGCCTTGGTGTCAGAAACGACACTGGTCGCATGACAGAATTTTGCAAGACCAATGACTTATTCATTGCAAATACCTTTTTTCCAACAACATAAATGGCAACTGTACATGTGGACCTCACCACATGGAATACACAGGAATCAAATCGACTACATCTGTGGAAAGAGACTATGGAGAAGCTCAATATCATTAGTCAGAACAAGGCCAGGGATAGACTGTAGAACAGACCATCAATTGCAAGTTCAAGCTGAGGCTGAGGACAATTAAATCCATGAGAGCCAAAGTATGACCTTGAGTATATCCCACCTGAATTTACAGACCATCTCAAGAATAGATTCGACACATTGAACACTAATGACCGAAGACCAGACGAATTGTGGGACGACATCAAGAACATCATACACAAAGAACGAAAAAGGGCATTAAAAAGACAGAAAAGTAAGAAAAGACAAAAATGGATGTCAGAAGACACTCTGAAACTTGCTCTTGAATGTAGAGTAGCTAAAGCGAACAGAAGAAATGATGAAGTAAAAGAGCTGAACAGAAGATTTCAAAGGGCAGCTTGAGAAGACTAAGTAAAGTATTATAATGAAATATGCAAAGACCTGGAGTTAGAAAAGCAAAAGGGAAGAACACGCTCGGGATTTCTCAAGCTGAAAGAACTGGAGAAAAAAGTCAAATCTCGAGTTGCAATGTGGGCAAAATATTGAACAATGCAGGAAGGATCAAAAGAAGATGGAAGGAATACAGAGAGACATTGTACAAAAAGAACTGGTTAATGTTCAACCATTTCAGGAGGTAGCATATGATCAAGAACCAATGGTACTGAAGGAAGAAGTCCAAGCTGTACTGAAGGCATTGGTGAGAAACACGTCTCCAGGAACTGATGGAATATCAATTGAGATGTAACAACAAACCAGTTCAACACGGGAAGTGTTCATTAGTCTATGCCAAGAAATTTGGAAGACAGCTAGCTACCTGGGCAGCCGATTGGAAGATATCCATATTTGCTTCCATTCCAAAGAAACGTGATCCGGCAGAATGCGGAAATTATCAAACAATATCATTAACATTATACGCAAATAAAATTTTGCTGCAGATCATTCAAAAGTGGTTGCAGCAGTACATCTACAGGGAATTGCCAGAAATTCAAGCCGGATTCAGAAGAGGATGTGGAATGAAGGATATCATTGCTGATGTCAGATGGATCTTGGCTGAAAGCAGAGAATACAAGAAAGATGTTTACCTGTGTTTTATTGACTATGAAAAGGCATTCGACAGTGTGGACAATAACAAGTTATGGATAACATTGTGAAGAATGGGAATTCCAGAACACTTAATTGTGCTCATGTGGAACCTGGAGACAGACCAAGAGGCAGTCACTGGAACAGAACAAGGGGATACTGAGTGGTTTAAAATCAGAAAAGGTGCGCGGTCAGGGTTGTATCCTGTCATCATACTTATTTAATCTGTATGCTGAGCAAATAATCTGAGAAACTGGACTACATGAGGAAGAATGCTGCATCAAGAGTGGAGGAAGACTCATTAACAACCTGTGATATGCAGATGACACAACCTTGCTTGCAAAAAGTGAAGAGGACTTGAAGCACTTACTGATGAAGATCAAACACTACAGGCTTCGGTAGGATTACACCTCAACATAAAACAAAAATCCTCACAACTGAACCAATAAGCAACATCATGATAAAAGGAGAAAAGATTAAAGCTGTCAAGGATTTCATTTTACTTGGATCCACAATCAATGCTCATGGAAGCAGTCAAAGAAATCAAATGACTTATTATTGTACCGTGCAAATCTGCTGCAAAAGACCTGTTTAAAGCCTTAAAAAGCAAAGATGTTACTTTGAGGACTAAGGTGCCCCTGACCTAAGCCATGGTATTTTCAGTGGTCTCATGCACATGAGAAAGCTGAACAATGAATAAGGAAGACAGAAGAAGAACTGATGCCTTTGAATTACGGTGTTGGTGAAGAATACTGAATATTACCTTGGACTGCCAGAAGAACGAACAAATCTGTCTTGGAAGAAGTATGATCAGAATGCTCCTTAGAAGCAAGAGTGGCGAGACTTTGTCTCATGTACTTTGTACATGTTATTAGGAGGGTCCAGTCCCTGAAGAGGGACATCATGCTTGGTAAAGTAGAGGGTCAGTGAAAAAGTGGAAGACCCGCAACGAGATGGATTGACACAGTGGCTGCAACAATGGGCTCAAACATAGTAATGATTGTGAGGATGGCGTAGGACCAGGCAGTATTTTGTTCTGCTGTACACAGGGTCGCTGTGAGTCGGAACTGACTCAAAGGCGCCTAACAACAACAAGGCCATAAAATATGTATTTTCCTCATGGGTAATGATCTTGAGGTGAGTGTTCAAGGTTAAAAGATTTTTATTCCATTTAAATCTGTGACAACTTTATTAGTGACAACTCAGGGCACTATTTCTAGTCATTCCTCAAGCTTATAGGAATTAAACACCCAAAACCCATTTCCATTGAGTTGGTTCCGACTCATAGCAACCCTATATGAATTAGAGGGCTCTTTTACATGCTCTAGTTTCAATGGCTTGAAATGATCCAAATAGTATTTAGAAGGGATGGTGGAAATTATTATACATCCTAAGAAGGGACTTTGAACTGTCCTATGATAAATCCCCCAGCTGTAACCGTCTTAGACAAATTAAAACCTCAGCTCCTTTTCCTTAAGATCCCCAGGGTCATTTTCTCTGAATATATCCCACTATAAAATTGTTGTTACGGCAGAAGAAGACTGAGTCAGCACAAGTTTTCCCAGTTATTTTATGTCTGTCAAACTTTCTAAAGTTAGCTATGCATAGCTACTGGATGAGTTGATTCTAATCTAGACTGAAAAGGAGCCATGGGCAATTATCAGTTTAAACAAGTGGAGAAAAATTGATGGTTATTTCTTTTCCATGTAAATGAAAAGAATGTCTGCTACAAAAAAAAATATATATATATATATCCTTAGACTCTGAAGTTCATAAGGTGGAAATTATCTAACAACAATAATGATTCAACAGGAACACAATCAAATTTCTAAGATTCAGTGCTTTCATGCTCCTGACAGAGGTATGGCTGATGGTCTTTGCCTGTACATGTTCCTATTTATTTTCGTCCTCTCAGTATTTCCATATAATTATTGTTTTATCATCTTCCTTTTCTTCATAGCTTTTAATATCTAAGCCCTTCTATTACATTTCTATGTCAGTATGGAAATAAGAGCTAAAAGTAAGGCCAAAAACATGAATTATTGATATTTACAATAAAAATCTTTGAGCACCTACATGTATGTGCCAGGCACTGTGCTAGGCTTGCAGGATGACAAAAACAAGACACAGGTCCTGCTCACCAGGAGCTCACAATCTACGGATGATGGGGGATAGTGCGGACAGGCAAGGCAAGGACAGGTAGCCACTCTACCAAAATAAGTAGTGTTATGACGGAACGTGGAGGATGTGATGAGTAACTGGGCCTAGCAGGGCAGTGGAAGGGGGGGATCTTCACAGAGGAGAAGATTTTTGAGTTGAGATTTGGAGGGAATGCAGGTTTACAGGTGGGTAGAGGATGGAAGTTCAGCAGATGCCAAAAAGGGACAAAAACATATCTGAAAAGACACGTCATTTAAAGAAGACTGCAAGTAGCTTGGAATGGGTGGACCATAATAAGGTCTACGTAGTGTTGCGACAAGAGATGAAGCTAGAAAAACAAGAGGAGGAGAAGATAATGGAGAATCTGTTTATTAGCAGTGAAACAGGAAAGAGATTGGGTCACATCAAGAAGGTCTATGTCATCATGACAGGAGCCTATTAGATCTGGCCAGGCAGGGACAGTAAACTTTGCTGACTTTGTGACTGAGGTGCTTAGTCAAACATTTGCAACCCAGATCTTTTTAATCTGAAAGAGATCTCAGCATTCTTCCCTGCATCTAAAAGGACTTAAGGAATCTTAACAGAATGGTGGACAGTTCTGTTCAGACTCATTTTCAGTAACTGTCCTAGTCCCAGAATAAGTGATTCTAAGATAGAAAAGGCTCTTCCCTAAAAAAGAGAGCCCCTACCCTGAGTGGGAAAACGGACCAGATAAATGAGACTGGCAAATGCTAAAACACAGATTTTCACTAAAATGTGTTCTGCTTCCCCAAAGTTATTCTTCTGGCTCCATTATTGTCTTCATTGCCAATGTGACTTTTTCATGAACAACCATTTCCGTGACACAGTCAGCCTTGGTCACACCATTTCATAAGATGAGGAAGGGGTAGGGGGCTAGACTGTGCTGTCTTCTTCACGTAATCTATTCAAACAGAATAATTTCCAGGAAAGACCCTCTAAAAGGCGGAGAAAACTCTGAAGAACATGTTGTGTTGAGAACATCTGAAAAACGGCAAGTCACTCACGGTCCAAAGTTACCAATCATGAATTAGGTATTTGTATCTTGGGAGGGCTTTTACTTAACTGATTGAATTTACAGGCAGTAAGATCTTTCTTGTCCTTAATAGAGAGTCTGAATGAGCCGAACATGTTAGAGAATCTACAGAAGCAATGAGATGTAAACTGCCCAGAGGAAGCTTAACTTGCCTTTGAAGTCAGGTGGTTTGAACTTGGGGCCATTAGTCTATAAGAGTATAACTTATCTTCTTTCCATTTCCAGGGCTCCCTGAATGAATTTCTTCTATGACATTTAATCTAGAATTGTTGTCTATCTTATGGTACAGTTACGGGCTCAGTGAACGAACGTATCAAGTCATGGTTATCCCAGTGCATTTGATGATGGTGCAATGATCAGAAAGATGCCAGTGATGACAATTGAACGTCCCTTTGCCTTCCCAGCCTCCTTCATATATTCTCAGGCATAGGATGACAAAGGGAAGTCCACGAGTCACATGAAGAAAGACTGTAGCCATGGGTACACGATCAGAAGCTCCTCTGTTCGCTTCCAGCCCCACCTCGACTCCATCACCCTGTCCTATATCCTTCTCATGTTGTTTCTTCATCATCTTGCCCAGATCCACCATCTTCTGCTCAAAGTTCTGCTGATGACTATTCCAACCATACTGATGCTTAACCCATGTCTGGCACAGAGTTAGTGCTCAAGTAGTTATTGAATGAATTAATGATCCCAAGCCTTCCAAGATAATGAACTTTTAGGGGAACCTCTTTTTGAATGAATAATGCTTCTGTCTGTGGGGTGGAAAGAGCAAGGGTTTTGGAGCACATCAGCCTAGGTTTGCACCTGGCTGTGCCACTAACTGGACTTAAGACAAAGATGTAACCTCTCTGAGCAGTCATTTTATCAATTTTAAAGAAGGAAGATAACAATCCCCACCTTGAAGGGTTTTGTGGGTAGTAGAAGAGATAATATTACGAGAATGCCTAGCATAGTGCCTGGAACTTACTAGGACCTCAATAAATGCTTTTTCTTCTGTGCTAATAATACTGCCACCCTCTCCTATATGGTATCTTTGTTGTTGTTGAGTCGATTCCGACTCATGGTGACCCCAAGTGTGCAGAGTAGAACTGCACTCAGAGTCTTCCAGGCTGTGACCTTTTGGAAGAAGATTTCCAGGCCTTACTTCTGAGGCATCTCTCAATGGGTATGAACCACCAACCTTTAGGTTAGTAGTCCAGTGTTTAATCTTTGCGCCACTCGGGGACTCGTGTATCTTTAAGATGACTTTAAAAAAAAAAAAAAAAAAAAACAGGGAATAACTAATCTCTGAAGTGCATGTATGTCTTAGAAGAGGTAGAGATAGGCAGCAATCATAGAGAGGGATATTGTTAGAAATTTTTAAAGGAAATGAGTGTTCCTATGGTTAATTTTCTTGGCTGGCGTTCAAAGGAGAATTCAAGTTGTCCATTAATTATACTTACCAATTGGGTCTAATTGGCAACTACCCCATAATGAATAAAACAAGCGGGAGTCAAGAGAGAAAAACGGCAGGCATCCTGTCAAAAAATAAAATCTTTGAAATTTCTACAACTCAGTGATCAGATACACATGTTATTAATGCAGACCGATCATCCAATTTATGTAAATTTATACAAATGACGGCAAGCCAAGTTGCATATTCAAACCTATGCAACGTGCCAAACAGCCTTCTGTACCAGCTCTGTCTTGTCTCATCACTCCTTAAATTAAACAACATTCCCTTTGCTGGAGCAAGTGTCATTCACGATTCTGTTTCAGTGTAAACAACCGCTATTGTGGTGCAGAAGGATTCAATGAGCTCACCCATGTTAAGTGTTTGTAACAATGCTTAGCACTTAGTAAGTCCTCAAGAAAAGTTGTATTAATTATAACTATTCATCTTTCAATTTTGTGTCTTCTGGGATAGGCTCGAGAACACTCCCTCCCCGCCATTTATAAAATATTTTTCAGATTTCTGGAGAAAGAAGTACCCTATTCTTAGGTGATTAACTAATTTTGACATAAAAGAACTACCTTTGCACAAGCTAATTTACTTTTTTTCTTTTTAAAGAGGAATTGAAACAAATGCCAGCGTGTCACTTGACTTGTGTAACATTATATGATTTACTGAACTGATTCCCACGTTTCCCTCTCTTTCCCTTTTCTTGGTCAAGAAGACATACCTATATCTATTGTTAATTGTTAGTTGCTGTTGAGTGGATTCTGACTCATGGAGACCCTCTGTGTGTTACAGTAGAGCTGTGCTCCATGGGAATTTCAATGGCTGATTTCTCAGAAGTAGATCACTGGGACTTTCTTCTCAGGTGCACCTGGGGGAGTTAGAACTGCCAATCTTTTGGCTAGTAGTCAAGTTCTTAATCATTTGTACCACCCAGGGACTCTATATCTACACAGATGTAGATATATATTCCCCCCACCCAAGAAAATTATCAAAGTCATTTCAGTATAATAAATTTCCTACCAATTTGGCTATTCCACCCCAAGCCAGGAGATAAATTTAATGGTAATATGTCTCTGGAGTTGCTAACTGACTAAATAAGTTCGTCTTAGGCTAGATGGCTCAAATCTGGACCTCAGAGGAGAAGCCCATGGGCAGCCAAGCTTCTGCTCACTTTTTGTTCCTTCCTTAGAAGCAACATTTTTGGAGGGACCTCAATCCTCATGTTAGGTCTGTGGCCTTAGCTTCCTAGGATCAAGCCAGACTTCTAGGGCAGCTGCAGCTGGTGGCAAGAGGTAGGGGGCCAGCAGGGGGTAGCTGGTTGCTGAGAGGCATGGTAGGGTCTCACCCCACTTTTCGTGGAAAGTCTTTTGGTAATTCCTCCTTGCCCATAACCTGGCAAGACTGCCTTTTCATTAAAATGTACTCGTTGGGAAAAACACAAAGCAATATTCCTTGAAGTACAAAATGTAAGGGTTGGTTTCCCTGGATTCTCAGTAGTTTGCCAAGTAATAAACCAAGAGTAACTACTGTATATTTTTTGCAGTAGTTACTAATTAGCACGTTCCTGAGAACATAAATTCAGCTTGTGAGCACACACTCCCCAGGCCTCTCTGCCACTGTATGTAGCAATTAGACCATTCGCTAAATACTATGAGCAAAGCTTCAAACAGACAACAACACAACCTCCCCCCGCGCCCCCAAGCCCCAGAAATGTAGCTCGAGCATTTGTTGATGGAAGCAAGCAGAAAACTGGCTTAGCTACATCTTTCCTGCAGAGTTAACAGCACATTGGTATTTTCTGGTTACTTTTTTTTTGAAGTTACCAAATTCTCATTACCAGAAGTTAAAGTGGCACTTTAGTGAAGGTCAACCAGGGTAAGATTGATGGCGTGGTTAAGAATGGATATGTTTGGATATAAGGTGTCTGTTGGTTGTGTCTCTAATTGTCCCTATATTTCTTTAGTTAACTTTCAGGGCATAGTAGAGAAAATGGTCTCAAGGGGAAAATGGGAGAATAAAGGTCTAAGGATCTGACATTGCAATGAGGTTCAAGGCCTGAGAGCCTTGCTTCTGTTTGTTGCTCAGATTCACGGACTCTTTTCTTATTTGAGAAGTACCCCCTCCGCCCACCCGCCCCCACAACTAACATGATGCACCGCCAAGAACAGCAAATGGGAGATTGGAATTCTAGGTTAATTTACTATATAAATTTAGGCAGGACCTTGAGCTTTTCAAAGTGGGCTTTCCCATTTGCAAAATGAATGCAATGAAGTAGATGAAATACACTGCCTCTTCTATCATTCTGATTCTCTATTCTACCTTAATATCTCCCTAGTAAGGGGTGTCCACAAAAGGGAAACAGTGAAACGTGTATACTTTTCCCTTATGATCTCGATCTTATTTCCTGAAAAACTAATCCTAGTTCACATATAGTATTTATTCATGCTTGCAGCTGCAATTTTGTTTCTGCAAATAGAAGAGGATAAACAATTTAATGAAAGCAAACTAAATTTAGTTGGATCACATGCTGTGCACTCAATTTCTGAGTGTTGAGAGCTTTTATCTACGTGGCGAGATACGTGCCCCATTCTACCTATCAAAGTCTTTCTTAAAACACCTCCAAGAGGTACCCCCAGGACTAACCCACCCAGAAATGGATTTAATATTTCCTGTTGTATAATGTAACTCTGCATACTGAGAGGCTGTGGAGCACAGGGGTTGAGGCATGGACTCAGAGGCAGAATTATTAGGTCCGCCACTTACTGACTTTGGACCTATTCCTTGACCTCTCTGTGCCTTGGTTTCCTGATTATTGGTAAATGGGAATAATAATGGTACACATGCCATAGGATTGTTGTGGGGATGAAATCAGTTATAAATCAGTTATTACTTGTAAAGTGTTTAGAATTGTGTCTGATAAACGCTAGTTATTTTGGAGCCCTGGTGGCATGGTGGTTAAGAGATTGGCTGCTAACTAAAGGGTTGACAGTTCGAATCCACCAGCCATTCCTTGGCAACCCTTTAGGGCAGTTCTACTCTGTACTATAGAGTTTCTATGAGTTGGAATGGACTTGACAACAATGGGTTATTTTTAACTTATTTACAAGACTCTAAGTTCTTCGAGTGTACAGCCATGTTTTATTTATTGTACAATCTCTATAGTGTCTTATACATTGTAGGTGTGCAAGGTAATACTGGTAGAGAAATAAGCCTAATAGAAGTATTTCTTGGGGGGAAATATAACAGAGAGAGCAATCACCATTTATTTGGAATGACTGATGTTTTGAGTTCTCATTTTTGCTACATTTTGAGAAGCTGCAGGGCTTATGACATGTATTTTGCCTCCATACGAAGCATCTTAAGAGTATAGTTGGGTAAAGAGTATATGGAAGCCACCTTTGCCACAGTGAGCATGACAGGGAACAGCTGTTGAATGAGCCGGAACCATGACTGGGAGTAGGATCCTGGGACAAGGGAGCTGGATTTAGGGGCACCCAGGAAAGTGATAAAGGGGAAAAAGGAACAATTCTAATCATGGTGGGGATTTAAATATAGGGCATTTTCAGTATCCTCATTATATATAGGACATCTGGTTGTGGCCAAGGACTGAGAATGAATTTCAGCTGTTTTTTTGTTATCCACCAACTCCAAAGAGGGAAGGTAATTTTGGTTCTGATTTCAGCCTGTATCAAAGGTGAGCATCCAATCTGTTAAATGGCTCTGATAATTTTTGTACACATCCTATATATGTGATTTGAGAATATTTTTCTCAGTAATGTGGTTGCTTAACCAGTCTCTCTTCCCTTTGATTTCATGATGTGGCTCTTTCCTTTCTTCTTGGAGAGTGAAGGGTTGTCAGTGAGGGAGCAAGAGAAATCAATGCCTGCTAAACACAGCTGGGCCAGCTCCAGCCACAGGTCAAGGGTGATAAACACCTAAGGGAGGATGTTCCTAACTCCTGCATTATATGAATAGGCTGCTACTTCCACAGGCTTTCTTTCTGTCTTTCCTTTGGTCATGGATTGAATTGTGCCCCCCTCCCCCAAAATATCTGTCAACTTCACTAGGCCATGATTCCCAGTATTGTGTGATTATCCACCATTTTGTCATCTGATGTGATTTTCCTGTGTGTTGTAGATCCTGCCTCTATGATGTTCATGAGGCAGGACTCAATCTACAAGATTAGATTTGTCTTAAGTCAATCTATTATGAGATACAAAATAGAGAAGTGAGCAGAGAGACAGGGGAACCTCATACCACCAAGAAAAGTAGTCCCAGGAGAAGAGCATGTCCTTTGGACCCAGGGTTCCTGTGCTGAGAAGGTCCTAGTCCAGGGGAAGATTGATGACAAGGACCTTCCCCCAGAGCTGACAGAGAGAGAAAGCCTTCCCCTGGAGCTGATGCCCTGAATTTGGACTTCTAGCCTACCAGACTGTGAGATAATAAACTTTTGCCTGTTGAAGCCATCCACTTGTGGTATTTCTGTTATAGCAGCACTAGATGACTAAAACACCTTCCTTCCTCCTTTCCTCTCTTTCATCCTCTGTCTCTTTTTAAACTATAGAAGCAATATCTGCTAATTGAAAAAACATTGAGAAGTTCCTGAAGGATATAAAGTTAAAAGTACCAGCTTCCTTTCCCACCTGGAATCTCACTCCCGAGAAGTATCATTAATAATTGTTTTACCTGTGTCCTTTCAGATATTTCATAGGTGTATGTGGGTGCATATACACACATGTAAAATTATTTTAAAAATACAAACGTGATTGTATTAAACTGTTGTACAACAGGCTTTTAACTTCAGAGAAAGAACAAATACCCTTGGATATCTTTCCATATGAGTCCTTACTGATGGATCTTCAGGTTATTTCAATTTTTTAAATTACTGTAAACAATGTTGCAATAAATATGTGTACAAAAAATTCCTAGAATTACAGGGTCAAAGGATATGCACATTTAAATTTTAATATGGGTAGCCAAGTTGTCTTCCAAATATGGTTGCCAATATTTACAAGCCCACCAAAAATGTAGGAGTATATATTTCCTTATACATTTATTGACAGTATATATGTTTTAAACTTTGGCCTTTGCCAATTTGATAAGTTAAAAAAATCTCATTGTCTCAATTTTCATCTATTTAATTATGAGTGAAGTTGAGTGTTTATATTTTCTTCCCTATGGTCTTCCTGTTGGTCTTATTTTGCCCATTTTTCAAGAAAATTAGCCCTTTGTCATTGCTGTGAATATTTTCTTTGGATTACCATTTGTCTTTGAATTTGTTTATGGTATCTTTTAATGGGGTTTCTAAACATTTAATCTATTTTCTACAGAAACTATGCTTGTGTGAATAGAAAAGTCACAATAGCTCTGAGTCTGGCATTATAGAAGGATGAAGGGGAAAGATAGGAGGTAAGCCAGACACAAAGCAAAGAAGTTGTTCTACAGATAGAGTATCCAGAGGGGAAAGGCAATGTTTATTTTCAAAGATCTTGCCTGTGGTTTTGTTAGATCTGTAAGACAATACATATTCCTAGGCTTTAAGATATAAGTTAAACCCCAACTGTCTGTAAATTCATCTTTTAGGTTTTTCTGAATAACACAGGCTGAAATCAAAAGAAAAACTAACTAGGGTTGGATCAATAATGGTATATCTGGATCTCTAAAACAAGGTGGCTCAATTCACTATTACAGGCAGCTCTAATAATTAATCTTTTTATAATTATCAGTGTCAATAAATACTCCCAATTATTTATTTACTGGCATTCCTAAAACTTCAAGAGTCTTCCACACTGGCTGTATCTTGTTAGTTATTATTTATCCGTAATTAAAGTATGTTGTTGTTAGCTGCCATAGAGTCTGCTGTTGACTCATAGCTACTCCATTTGTCACAGAGAACTGCTCCAAGGATTTTCTTGGTTGTGATCTTTATGGAAACAGTTCGCCAGGCCTTTTTTTCTGCAGACCTGCCGGGTGGGTTTGAACTGCCAACCCTTAGGTTTACAGCCGATCACAAACCATTTGCACCACCCAGGCTCCTTCTAATTAAAGTATACTTTCTGTCAAGTCAATTCCGACTCAACAGCGACCCTGTAGGACAGAGTAGAACTGCCCCATAGGGTTTCTAAGGCTGTAATCTTTATGGAAGCAGACTGCCACATCTTTCTCCTGTGAAGCGGCTGGTGTGTTTGACCACTTAACCACTGCGCCACCAGGGATTTAAGTCGATTCCAATTCATAGTGACCTTATAGGACAGAGTAGAACTGCCCCACAGGGTTTCCAAGGAACAGCTGGTGGAGTCGAATTGCAGACCTTTTGGTTAGCAGCAATGTTCTTAACGACTGAGCCACCAGGGCTCCAAATTAAAGTGTAGGAATGTCAGATTGGATAATTGGTAAGAAGAGGCTTTAAATCCCTCACATATTCATCTATTCGCCAGGGTCTCCTCAAACGTTTCCTCAGCTGAGTCAGAGGATGGGCAACTCTTGATCCCTAAGACTGATCTCTTGTCCTTTTTCCCCAATAGGGTAATGCCCAGGTATAACCTTCCTCCCCAGGATAGGTTTGAGAGAGCAACCAACCTCCATTCTACTGCCCGTTACCAAGATTAAGTCATACGTAGGTAACGCGAGAATTATCTTACTGGATTTATCTTTGAAACATCGCTGTCAATGGTAAAGTGTCCTAGAAACACAGAATCAGTCCTATTTATTTTTAACGTTTTGGTATTTACCAAATAATGTGTCACAAAATATATTGTAAAGGATCCACTATGGAATGTACATACATTATGCATAGCATATGAAATTATTTTGAGGTGAAGGGACTCTGTTTTAGCTAGTTAATTCAAAAAGCTAACTAAACCAGAATGACCTAAAATGATCTATATAATTTTAGGCAGCCTGTCTCATTATGATTTCAAAAGGAAATTACAATTTCCAGAGCCAGTGTGAGACCTTTCAAATCCCTATCACTAAAAAATAAATAGGGGAAAATTCTAAAAGGCAGGAGCTATTTAAGGGCAAGGCCTCCCAATGGGACATACAGGTGTATCTTTTTTTTCTGAATGGCAAATTAATCTCATGAGCCACTTCAGCCAATTAATGACCACCTGGAGTGCAATGTTGAAAAGGTCTGACAAAACCTGTTAGTTGTCCCCTGATATCTGTTTCTCCCTTCTTTCAGTGCAGTAGAATTTTAGCTGGCTCCACATGTGGAAGACCTGGTGATCTGCTTCTGTAAAGAACACAGCCAAGAAAATCCTATGATGCAGTTCTACTCTGTCACATGGGGTCACTGTGAGTCAGAATAGACTTGACAGCACCTAACAAAAACAACGTGTTTGCCCAGGATAAAGACTACATTTCCTAATCTTTCTTTAGTTGGCATGACCATATCACCAAATACTGGCACACAGAATGTAAAGAAAAGTGATGTGTGTAACTTCCTCAGTGTGCCTTCAAAGGGAAGATTTCTCTGCCTTTCTTCTGCTCCTCTTTCCCATTTCTCTCTGGCTGGGTGGTGGATGTGATGGTGAGCAAACGGGGATGACAGAGCACAAGATAGAAGGAACCTGAGTCCTTAATATGGCGAGGCTACGATATTAGCATTAATAAACTTCTGTCTCATTTAGGCAACCATTATTTTGAGTAATTGCTGCAGCAGCAGGACCTGTATTCCAACTAATATACAATGGTTCTGAGATATATCAAGGCATGGTAGGAAAAAGTGTCATGCTAAATTTGCAATCGTGGCCATGGGCAAGGGACCCAATGATCTCATGCCATCTCTAATCTCTTACTATACAGATATCCAAGCTACTCCAAAAGGGAAAACTCTGGAGAAGTTTTCATATCTTACACCTCCTTTTTGCCATCCACCTCCCTGTCTGCTATTTCTGACCACCCAAGGCTTGGACTCTCTGTATTTGATATGAATGCAAAAAAAAAAAAAAAAAAAAAAAAAAAAAAGAGATGGCTTTAGCTATCACAATCAGAATAAAAATATGTAATAGATATAGTATCTATGCTATATCATTTATGTTTATGAAAATGTCTATAACCCTTTACAGTAGCCTCCTGGGAAGTTATATGCTTACTTCAATGATGCTGCCATTGCTAAAGCACTTTTGGATGTTTTAAAAACCCTCGTTGTTGTTAGGTGCTGTCAAGGTGGTTCCAACTCATAGTGACCCTATGTACTACAGAACAACCCTGTGTACTTCAGAACGAAACACTGCCCGGTCCTGGCCATCCTCAGAATCGTTATGCTGAAGCCCATTGTTGCAGCCACTGTGTCAATCTATCTCGTTGAGGGTCTTCCACATTTCACTGAACCTCTAATTTACCAACCATGATGTCCTTCTCCAGGGACTGAGACAACATGTCCTGACAACATATCCGAAGTACGTAAGATGTAGCCTTACCATCCTTGCTTCTAAGGAGCATTCTGGATGTACTTCTTCCAAGACAGATTTGTTCATTCTTTGGCAGTCCATGGTATATTCAATATTCTTCATCAACACCACAATTCAAAGGCGTCAATTCTTCTTCGGTCTTCCTTATTCATTGTCCAGCTTTGGCATGCATATGATGTGTTGAAAATATCATGGCTTAGGTCAGGCGCACCTTAGACTTCAAGGTGACATCTTCGCTTTTCAGCACTTTAAAGAGGTCTTTTGCAGCAGATTTGCCCAATGCAATGCATTGTTTGATTTCTTGACTGCTGCTTCCATGAGTGTTGACTGTGGATCCAAGTAAAATGAAATCCTTGACAACTTCAGTCTTTTCTCCATTTATCATGATGTTGCTTATTGGTCCAGTTATGAGGATTTTTGTTTTCTTTATGTTGAGGTGTAATCCATACTGAAGCCTGTGGTCTTTGATCTTCATCAGTAAGTGCTTCAAGTCTGCTTCACTTTTCAGCAAGCAAGGTTGTGTCATCTGCATAATGCAGGTTGTTAATGAGTCTTTCTCCAATCCTGATGCTCCGTTCTTCATATAGTCCAGCTTCTTGGCTTATTCGCTCAGCATACAGATTGAATAATTATGGTGAAAGGACACAACCCTGATGCACACATTTCCTGACTTTAAACCATGCAGTATCACCTTCTTCTGTTCGAATGACTGCCTGTTGACGTATGTACAGGTTCCTCATGAGCACAATTAAGTGTTCTGGAATTCCCGTCTTGAGAAATGTTATCCATAATTTGTTATGATCCACATAGTCAAATGCCTTTGCATAACCAATAAAACACAGGTAAACATCTTTCTGGTATTCTCTGCTTTCAGCCAGGATCCATCTGACACCAGCAGTGATATCTCTGGTTCCACATCCTCTTCTGAATCCAGCCTGAATTTCTGGCAGTTTCCTGTTGATATACTGCTGCAGCCACTTTTGAATGACCTTCAGCAAAATTGTACTTGCGTGTGATATTAATGATATTGTTCAACAATTTCCACGTTTGGTTGGATCCTCTTTCTTGGGAATAGGCATAAATATGGAACTCTTCTTGTTGGTTGGCCAGGTAGCTGTCTTCCAAATTTCTTGGCATAGATGAGTGAGCACTTCCAGCACTGATCCATTTGTTGAATCATCTCAGTTGATACTCTGTTAATTCCTGAAGCCTTGCTTTTCACCAATGCCTTCAGTGCAGCTTTGACTTCTTCCTTGAGTACCATCAGTTCCTGATCATATGCTGCCTCTTGAAATGGTTGAGCACAGACCAATTCT
This sequence comes from Dugong dugon, assembly GCA_030035585.1. Taxonomy (NCBI): domain Eukaryota; kingdom Metazoa; phylum Chordata; class Mammalia; order Sirenia; family Dugongidae; genus Dugong; species Dugong dugon. The sequence continues at coordinate 79,733,454 of CM057471.1, forward strand.
TTTTGGTATAATGACTCTGTATTCCTTCCATCTTCTTTGGATGCTTCCTGAGTTATTTAATATTTTCCCTATAGAGTCCTTCACTGTTGCAACTCGAGGCTTGAATATTTTCTTCAGTTCTTTCAGCTTGAGAAATGCCGAGCGTGTTCTTCCCTTTTGGTTTTCTATCTCCAGCTGTTTGCACATGTGATTATAATACTTTACTTTGCCTTCTCAAGCTGCCCGTTGAAATCTTTTCAGTTCTTTTACTTCATCGTTTCTTCCTTTTGCTTTAGCTATTTGATGTTCAAGAGCAAGTTTCAGAGTCTCTTCTGACATCCATTTTGGTCTTTTCTTTCCTGTCTCTCTTTAATACCTCTTGCTTTCTTCATGTATAATGTCCTGGATGCCATTCCACGACTTGTCTGGTCTTCAGTCGTTAGTATTCAATGCGTCAAATCTATTCTTGAGATGGTCTCTAACTTCAGGAGGGATATACTCAAGGTCGTACCTTGGCTCTCGTTGACTTGTTCTAATTTTCTTCAGTTTCCACTTGAACTTGCATATGAGCAGTTGATGGTTTGTTCCACACTCGGCCCCTGGCCTGGTTCTCACTGATGATATGGAGCTTTTCCATTGTCTCTTTCCACAGATGTAGTCGATCTGATTCCTATATATTCCATCTGGCAAGGTTTATGTATACAGTTGCCGTTGATGTTGGTGAAAAAAGGTAGTCGCAATGAAGAAATCGTTGGTCTTGTAAAATTCTATCATATGACCTCCGGCATCATTTCTATCACCAAGGCCATATTTTCCAGCTACCGATCCTTCCTCTTTGTTTCCAGCTTTCACATTCCAATCACCAGTAATTATCAGTGCATCCTGATTGCATGTTTGATCAATTTCAGACTGCAGAAGCTCGAAAAAATCTTCAATTTCTTCATCTTTGGCCTTAGTGGTTGGTGCATAAATTTGAATAATAGTGGTATTAACTGGTCTTCCTTGTAGGCATATGGAGGGTATCCTATCACTGACGGTGTTGTACTTCAGGATAGATCTTGAAATGTTCTTTTTGACGATGAATGCAACGTCATTCCTCTTCAAGTTGTCATTTGCAGCATAGAAGACCATACGATTGTCTGATTCAAAATGGCCAATACCAGTCCATTTCAGCTCACTAATGCCTAGGATATCAATGTTTATGTGTTCCATTTCATTTTTGACGATTTCCAATTTTGCTAGATTCATACTTCATATATTCCAGGTTCCAATTAGTAATGGATGTTGGCAGCTGTTTCTTCTGATTTTGAGTTGTGGCATATCAGCAAATGAAAGCCCTGAAAGCTTAACTCTATTCACATCATTTAGGTTGACTCTACTTCGAGGAGGCAGCTCTTCCCCAGTTGTCTTTTGAGTGCCTTCCAACCTGGGTGGGCGGGGGAACTCATCTTCTGGCACGATATCAGACAATGTTCCGCTGCTATTCATAAGGTTTTCACTGGCTAATTCTTTTCAGAAGTAAACTGCTGAGTCCTTCTTCCTAGTCTGTCTTAGTCTGGAAGCTCAGCTGAAACCTGTCCACCATGGGTGACCCTGCTGGTATCTGAATACCGGTGGCACAGCTTCCAGCATCACAGCAACATGCAAGCCCCCACAGTACAACAAACGGACAGACATATGGGGGATAAAAATGCTACCCTCACACATTTCCAATAATAATATGACTGGGTCATCGCACTTAAATTTCTTTCATGCCCAGCTGGCAACTTTTTATTGAACACTTCTTATCCACAACATTGATGCTGGTATCAGAGAGGCTGGCAAATATATTGAGGATGTCAAAAGTACTCTTAAGATAATCTATGTCAAATTTCTAGGGATAATAATATAAAAATACTAGACATGAATGTAAATTTTTTAAAAACATTGCTTTACGGTATTTTTAATTCATTAATTACTCATTCATTCAAGATTTATATTATTTCTCTGCTCCCTTATTTCTAAAATAGTTCCCAGTAATTTGTAACCTATAACATTATAGTTCTATTTGTATTCAATTTCTCACTCTTTATTCTAATATTGTTATCTTGTGCCATCGAGTCAATTCCAACTCGTGGCAACCACATGTGTTACAGAGTAGAACTGCTGCTCCATAGGCTTTTCTTAGCTATAATATTTATGGAAGCAGATCTCCAGGACTTTTCTTCTGTGGTGCTGCTGGGGGGTTGGAATCACTGCTCTTTCAGTTGCCAGGCAAGTGCAAATGAATATTTCAACAAATCATGGTTCTATTAGAATAAAAACTTGTTAAAATATTCCCTAGGCAATGCATTCTAGTGAGCAGGCTCTCCAGGGGCCTATGGGTAAATCAGCTGCATTTCTGGGCCCTTGCCTCTACCTCCAAGTCAGCTAATAACTATGGCCTGTATGGCTTCTGTGAGCATCATGGATGCTGACAGGAAAGCTCCCAGCATTGAGCACATTTCTGGAATCACTGAGCCTGAAACATACAACTGATCATGCTAAGAGCTAGTGCTGCTGAGTTGGAAATTCTGATCTGATTTACTTCATGCATTAGTTCTGCTTGTTAAGCAGGTGGGTGTGTCTCTTCAAATGAGTAACAGCTTCCTTAGAGCCATTATGGCCAAAAGGTCAATTCAAGTCCTCTTACAGTTTTTAAATACACCTATTCCTCACTTATCGACTATCTGCTTATCTGACATTTCACATTTAGGACAGGAGTAAAAAATCTACTACCTGACTATTTTGCACATTAATGAGGAGCTGAGGCGAGAGGAAAGGAGGAGGGTAGAGGGCAAGATTTGTGAGAGGGAGCAAGGCAGTGTGGGCAGGAGGGCCAGGCCAGGCCTGTGGTGAACAAGGGGCAAATGGGCGGCATGCAGGGGGCAGGGGGCTCCGAAGTCCCTTCTTCCAAAGAGGCCTCTTTGCCGCCTCTGCCAGGCCTGGGTGCCACCGAGGCTATCTCGGGGGCCAGTGGAGCAGGAAGGTGGAGAGGCGAGGCACAGGGGTCTGTACTAAGGCCTGGAGCATGCCCAGGTGATGGTGGGCCCCTGCTGCTCTGGAGGTGGCAGGCAACCCCCTACCCCTGGGGGCTCTGTGGTGGTGGGAAAGGCATGGTGAGGGAAGCGGGCCCGCTGACCGTGCACCTCCCAGGCCTGACTCTTGAATTTTCATATAACGACCTGGTCCTTGGAACATAACCCTGTTGATAAGTGAGGAGTGGGTGTACACTGAGAGCTATAACACAGATGATGGCTTAGTCATCTCCCAGGGAAGAACAGGTTTAAGATCTAATGTGAATAAAGTTAGAAGGAAGAACTTCCCAATAGTAAGTAATACCAGGATCTAAAGGAGGTAAAACCAAACCAAACCTGTTGCCATGAGTCGATTCTGACTCATAGTGACCCTTTTGGACAGAGTAGAACTGCCCATAGGGTTTCCAAGGCTCTAAGTCTTTACTAAAGCAGACTGTCACATCTTTTTTCCATTCAGCAGCTGGTGGGTTCAAACCTCTGACATTTCAGTTTGCAGTTGAGTGCTTAACTACTGTGCCAACATGGTTGATATTCAGCCTGTAGCATGGATTTGGACTGTCTCGGTGGTGCAAACAGTTAACGTGTTCACTGCTAACCAAAACGTTGTTGGTTCTAGTCTTCCCAGAGGTGCCTTGTAAGAAAGGTCTGATGAGCTGCTGATAAATCAGCCACTGAAAACAATTCTACTCTGACACACCTGGGGCTGCCATGAGTCAGAATCGACTGGGCAGCAACAGGCTTTTGGTTACCATAGATTTAGGATACTGGAGTCTATATAAAACCAAAAAAAAAAAAAAAAAAAAAACCCGTTGCCACTGAGTCGATTCCAACTCATAGTCACCCTAGAGGACAGAGTAGAAACGCCCCATGGGTTTTCAAGGAACAGCTGGTAGACTTGAACTGCTGACCTTTTGGTTAGTAGCCAAGCTCTTAACCACTGTGCCCCCAGGGAGTCTATATGGGTTATTAAATATTTTGAATCTCACTGCTGGTGCACTAGTGTTTGTTCTTCTGTATGTGTCTTTAAACTCAGACAGACCATCTTGGAGTTGTGTGGTCTTGCTGAATGTGACGGGGGTGGCTATTAGAAAGATTGTTAAAACAAACAAACAAAACTCCAGAAAACTCAGTACTTATCAGCATTCACTTAGCAGTGTTTCCTGAGGTTGCTATTGGCATTTAGGCCAGGCAATTCTTCAGGCCAGACTATCCAGCACATTGCAGGATGTTTTGCTTTAATGTCATTAATGAGCACCAGAAATTACAACAATCCCAAATCCCCACTCATATTTTTAAATGTCTCTGAGAGGAGGCAGTTGATACCACCGCTGAGAACTACTGCAGCTATGTTTTAAAAAAAAAAAAACCCTGTGGTAAAGAAACCAGGATATAAAGGTATGTCATCATGAGCACTTATTGCTGATTATGGAAATTTGATTAAACAAAATGCCTTACATTGGTGTATGTTACCTCTCAGAGATGAGCTTTTCAAAATAAAATCTCCTATAACGAATTGGAGTTTACCAGTGCAGACTCACTTGTGAGCTAGTGTGTTAAGGGTATTCATATAACATACACCTCAGTGAAAAGGGGGAATATTTGTTCCCCACAATAAAGAAAAATTTATTAGAGATGACATTCTGTAGTACTAAAAAACCAAAAAGCCAAAGTTGTTGCCTTCTAGTCAATTCTGACTCATAGCGACCTTATTGGAAACAGTAGAACTGCTGCATAGGGGTTCCAAGGAGAAGCTGGTGGACTTGAACTGCCAACCTTTTGATTAGCAGCCGAGCTCTTAACCACTGTGCCACCAGGGCTCCTCTGTACTACTAGGAGGCATTATTATAATTCTTTATTATTTTTGTTAGTTTGTATGAGTAAGCACACAGTCATATGTGAATAGGTATGTTGACTTAAGGACTGAGTAATAAAATGTATACTTTTTTTCCAGAGAACTCTAAATAACAATACCCTCAAATACCAAATTTGATTGTTTTTTTTTAATTCTGCAATCATTCCTGCTACTTGTTTACTTAGAAACGTCAAACCCGTTTTAATCTGCTGCTTTGGAGAAAAGCATTCTAGGTGGCCACATCAGATGAGTCTACACTCAAATGTCAGATGTTACTCTGGGGCAAAGAAAGAGAAGAGCATCAAATTCTCTTTCTAGAAAACCTACAAAGTAGCAAAAGCATGGGCTATGGAAATCTAAACCTACTCAGCCTTCCCCATCAATTAATATTACACTATACATGTATCTATAAAGGTTCATGAGGATGGTAACTTTTTCTTGCTTACTTTGGACACGTTATCAGGAAAGACCAATTGTTAGAAAAGCACATCATGTTTGGTAAAGTAGAAGATCAGCAAAAATGAAGGAAACCCTTGATGAAACAGATTAACATAACAGCCACAACAATAGGCTCGAACATATCAAAGATCATGAAGATGGTGCAGGACAGAACAATGTATTGTTATTAATAAGGTCACCATGAGTTGAAGTTGACTTAACAGCAACCAACAACAAATAAGGTCCGCTGTGGGAAAACAATCCCTTAGACTGGATTTTGTCTGATGTGGATTTCACTCTAAAGTGTGGAGATTGTAAAGTGAAAAATTCTTTGCCTCAAGATAAAATATAATGAAATTTTTCTATGTCAAACTTGATGTTCAGAATATAATTAGATATGCAATCCAAATAAATGTTTGCTTCAGCCGAACCTAAAACAATATTCAAACAGAAAGGAGTAACACCTTAATCATGTGGAGCCCAGAGAGGTTTCTGTTCTCTCCCTCCAATCTCCTTTTTGAATAAAATGATAAATTACAAGAAAAAACTCTGATATTGGCCCAAATCTAAGCTTTTAAGAGACATTCTGAGCCTATTCACATTCAGCCCATTCGGATACCTTCAACAAATAGAGCACTCAATAGTCCTAGCTGCCATTCATGATGATTACTCCCAGGCACTGAAACAGCTTATATCTCTAGAGAAAGCTCAAATTGTCTCTATTATCTGTTTACTTAGGCAGGAGGGGGTAAGTACAGTTTAGAATATTTTCACTAATGTAGCTACAATAAATAGACTTTACTGGTTATTGCTGCAATGATCAATAAATCAACTTAACCACTCTTTAGCAAGTAATGTTAATAGAGGCTTGATGATACTTGCCAGAATACAATTTTGAGCTTGTTTTCCCTTCGTGCCCTTTCTGTAACTAAAAGGATACATAACCAGCTGCTGTCGAGTCAGTTCTGACTCCTGATGACCCCAAGTATGTTAAGGTGGAACTGTGCTCCACAGGGTTTTCAATGGCTGAGTTTTCAGAAGTGGATCACCAGGCCTTTCTTTCGAGGTGCCTCTGTGTGGACTTGAACCCCCAACCTTCCAGTTAGCAGCTGAATACATTACTATTTGTACCACCCAAGGGCTCCAAAAGGGATTCATGGCTTCTTAACAAACAGAGCCGGGTTACGATTTGTGGTAAACGTGTTGTGAAGAAGATCCTGGCCTCTGACTTGCAGTGAGAAGTCCTGGGTCTCAGGCTAGGACCATGGCAGTCAGGCTGTAAGGTCTTAGTACATGGTTTCCCAGTGGGAAACACTTCACTACCCGAGAAGCAGTGTTTTTGAACTGCCACATACCAGAATCCTTTCATATGCTGACTCATTTAATCATCACAACACTGATGAATTGTATTGTTGTCCTAGTTCACAGATACAGAAACAAAGTCTAAGAGAAATACAATAATTTGCCTAGCGTCATAGAGCCACAAACGGAACTTCCAGGTCTGCCTGCCACTTTCAATTTATACCATGGGTAATAAGCAAAGACTCCTCTAAAAAGCTTCTCTCTTCAAGCTCTTAAAAATAGTCACAATTGCATTTTTTTTCCCTCTTAGGTGCAAACAGTTAATGCACTTGGCTGCTAACCAAAACACTGGAGGTTCAAGTCCACTCAAAGGTACCTCAGAAGCAAATCTTGGCAATCTACTTCTGAAAAATCAGCCATTTAAAACCCAGTGGAGCACAGTTCTACTCTGACACACACAGGTCACCAAGCCAAGACTGACTCGATGGCAACTGGTTTTTTTTTTTTAACCTTCCTTTTGAGAATTGGGACAGAATGTATGTTTTAAATGGTTTTCGCCCAACTGAATACATTTTGAACAGGAAAAGATGACTGTCAATTTTTTTTAGGTGAGTTTTAACATGCAATAATGTAGTTCTTAATTTTCATTTTTGAAGGAATTGTAAAATTCTGCTACTGAATTAAGGAAATACTACTAAGGTTTATCCCTAGGTATGGTATAATGGTTAATATTGTGTGTCACCTTGGCTGGGCCATGATTCTCAGTGGTTTGGCAGTTATGTAATAATGTAGTTATCCCCCATTTTGTGATCTGATGTAAGCAGCCAATCAGTTGAAAAGGGAGTTTTCTTGGGGGTGGGGCTTTCATCCAGCATAGATACGGATGTTCTGACAAAGCTCACTTGCTCTAGGTCCTACATCTGGCTCTCATCATCTAACTTCTACTTGTTGGGATTTAAGCCCATAGCCTGCCATACTGCCTACTGATCTTGGGTTCATCAGCTCCTGCAGCTATGTGAGTCAGGAGAAGCCTCCGGCCTGATTCCTGACCCACAGACTTGGGACTTGCTAGCCTCTACAACTCTGTGAGCCATTTCCTTGAGATAAATCTCTCTCTCTGTCTCTACATATATGTATATGCTTCACTGGCTTTGCTTCTCTAGAGAATCCAGCCTAAGACATTTGGTACTGGGAATGGTTCTAGAGAAACAAAATTATAAGGATGAGTTTTCTAAATTAGTTCTCAAGTATGACAAGTCTTAACGTCACTGATGACTCTGCCTCTAGTAGTAAAGAGGATGCTGCTAATTCATGGCGTGAGATGGCAGTATTAATGTGTAAAATATCACCACCAATAGATAAGTACTGGTGAGAAGTGATGCTCTGGGTGATTGCATGTTTGATACTTTTCTACAATTTTGTCAGAATGAGAAGTATAGGGAAGCTGGTTAGTTGGTCCTTTCACTTGAAAAAGTGGTTAAAGAAAGAGATGAGCTCATGGCTTCAGAGTCCCAGCTCAAAGACCTCAAAGCTGTCACCTGTGCCCTGAAAGAAAGCCTTATTTCTTGTAGTAACAGAGCTAATATTGCCAAAACCATACCTAGGGTCTTATCCTAAGAGCAGCTGAATTAAAACACCAATTGAATTCCCAAACTTAAATGTATGTGAAGTTAAAGTGAGGGCATTGATTGGGAAAAAATGGATCCTGAAACTTGGGATGGGGACATAAGGGCAGATTATCAGAAAGCTGGGGACGTAGAGCCCCTAGATTCCATTGAATCACTCCTGCCAACAGAACCAGCCCTCTGACTCCCATCTGAAGAGATTATTCCATGTTTGCCTGCTAAACCACCCTCCCCAATAAAACCATTATCCCTTCTACCCCCAGCTGTGCGTGAAGAGTCTTTGTCTGAGCTATCACCTGGTGTGGTTTCTGGGGCAGAGGTAGATGTCATACAAGACATTGCTGAATGTTCCCAGAATCCATCCCCACCACCCGTTTTGGCTTCTAGACCTATAACTAGACTTAAGGCCCAGTGAGTTCCCAACATATGACCCAGGAGGAGGTATGCTACACTCAAAAAAAACTGCTTGACTTTTCTAATACATACATACAGAAACCTGGGGAATATGTGTGGGAATGGCTATTAAGGGTGTGGATAATGGTGCAAGGAACATAAAGATGGATCAGTCTGAGGTTATTAATATGGGCCTACTAAGTACAGATTCTTCATTCAATGCTGTAGCTCGAGACATTAGGAAAAAATCTAATAGTTTATTCATTTGGGTTGCTGATGCATGGATTATGTGGTGGACTACACTAAATCAAGTCGAAGTACCAGACATGCCTTGGTATACTGTAGAAGAAGGTATACCAAAGGCTTAGGGAAATTGGAATGTTAGAGTGGATTTATCAGGTTAGACCCACAGATGCAAATATGGAGTGCCCAGAGGACATACCTTTTACCATAATGGTGAGGAACAAATTTGCGAAGGGAGCCCCAGCTTCCTTGAAGACTGCTGTGATTGCTGTTTTATGTAAGTCAGATTTGACAGTGGGAACTGCCCTAACTGAATTAAGACACTTAACTACAATGGGTCTAATTGTAGCCTGTGGTGGTAGGGGCCAAGTGGCGGCACTTAATTGACAACGAGGTGGTGGGTGAGGTTACCATAATGGACAGCAGAGTCAAAGCAGTAATCAGAATAGTCTGACTCATGTGGATTTATGGCGTTGGCGACTTAGTTATGGTGTCCTTAGAAGTGAAATAGATGGGAAATCTACTAAATGTTTACTTGATCTGTACAAGCAGAAGAATTCTAGATCAAGTGAATGGCAATCTAACTTGAATCACCAGAATACAGAGAATCATGGACCCTCAATCAATTCCCAGACTTGAATGAGTTTACAGACCCACAACCCCTTGAATGAAGGGTAGGCTGGATCCCTTTAGGAAGGACCCCATTGCACTGCCAAATATTTATACTGCTGATTTTTCTCCCAGCTTTCTCCAGAGGGATCTATGGCCTTTTATGAGAGTGACTGTCCACTGGGGAAAAGGAAATAACCAGAATTTTCAGGGATTACTGGACACTGGCTCTGAATTGACACTAATTCCAGAAGACTTAAAATGTCACTGTGGCCCACCAGTCAGAGTGGGAGTATATGAAGGTCAGGTTATAAATGGAGTCTTAGCTCATGTCTGTCTCACAGTGGGTCCCCAAACCCATCCTGTAGTGATTTTCCCAGTTTCAGAATGTGTAATTGGAATAGACATACTCAGAAACTGGCAGAACCCCTACATTGGATTCCTGGCATGTGGAATAAGGGCTATTATGGTAGGAAAGGCCAAGTGGAAGCCATTAGAACTGCTCCTACCTAGGAAAATAGTAAATCAAAAGCAATACCACATTCCTGGAGGGGTTGCAGAGACTACTGCCACCATAAAGGACTCGAAAGATGCAGGGGTGGTGAATCCCACCGCATCCCCATTCGACTCACCTATTTGGCCTGTGAAAAAACAGATTAATCTTGGAGAATGACAGTGAATTACTGAAAACTTAACCAGGTGGTGACTCCAACTGCAGCTGCTGTTCCAGATGTGGTTTCATTGCTTAGCAAATACATTTCCTGGTACCTGGTATGAAGCTATTGATCTAGCCAATGCCTTTTTATTGATTCCAGTTTCTTCCAGTTTCAAAGGAACACCAGAAACAGTTTGCCTCTAGCCGGCAAGGCTCACAATACACCTTTACTGTCCTACCTCAAGGATATATCAAGTCTCAAGCCCTGTGTCATAATTTAGTCTGCAGGGACCTTGATCACCTTTCTCTTCCACAAGATATCACACTGGTCCATTACACTGATGATACTATGCTGATTGCACCTAGCAAAGAAGAAGTATCAATGACTCTATACTTATTGGTAAGATATTTGCATGCTAGAGGGTGGGAAATTAACCTGACAATTCATGCACCTTCCATCTCAGTGAAATTTCTAAGGGTCCAGTGGTGTGGGGCATGTCAAGATATTCCTTCTGAAGTGAAAGATAAGTTATTGCATCTGGCCCCTTCTACAACTAAAAAGGAGGCACAAGGCCTGGTGGGCCTCTTTGGATTTTGGAGGCAACATATCCCTCATTTGGGTGTGCTACTCTGGCCTATTTATCAAGTGACTCAAAAGGCTGCTAGTTTTGAGTGGAGCCCAGAAAAAAAGAGGGCTCTTGTCATGCAAGCTGCTCTGCCACATGGGCCATATGATCTGGCTGATCCAATGGTGCTTGAAGTGTCAGTGGCAGATAAAAGATGCTGTTTGGAATCTTTGGCAGCCCCCTACTGGTGAATCACAGTGCAGACTCTTAGGATTTTGGAGCAAAGCCCTGCCATCCTCTGAAGATAACTACTCTCCTTTTGAGAAACAGCTTTTGACTTGTTACTGGGTCTTAGTAGAAACTGAATGCTTAACCATGGGCCACCAAGTCACCATGTGGCCTGAGTTGCCCATCATGAACTGGTTGTTGTCTGACCCACAGAGTCATAAAGTTGGACGTCCATAGCAGCAATCCAGCATCAAATGGAGGTGGTATATATGAGATCAAGCTTGAGCAGGACCTGAAGACAAAAGTAAGTTGCCCCAATGCCCATGGTTTCCACCCCTGTCACATTATCTTTCCTCTCCCAGTCTGTACCTACGGCCTCATGGGGAGTTCCTTTATGATCAGTTGACTGAGGAAGAGAAAACTCAAGCCTAGTTTACAGATGGTGCTTCATGATATGCAGGAACCACTTGGAAGTGGATGGCAGCAGCACTACTGCCCCTTTCTGGGACCTCCCTGAGGGACAATGGAGAAGGGAAATTGTCCCAATGGGCAGAACTTTGAGCAGTGTACCTTGTTGTTCACTTTGCTTGGAAACAGAAATGGCCAGATGTGCAATTGTATACGGATTCATAGACTGTGGCCAATAGTTTGGCTAGATGGTCAGGGACTTGGGAGGAACATGATTGGAAAATTGGTGACAAGGAGGTATGGGGAAGAGGTACGTGGATAGATTTCTCTGAGTGGTCCAAAGAAGTGAAGACATTTGTATCTCATGTGAATGCTCACCAAAGGGTAACCTCAGTAGAAGAGGGCTTTAACAACGAAACCAGTCATCCTCTTTCCCCAGCTCCTCCTGTCATTATCCAATGGGCTCATGAACAATGTGGCCATGGTGGCAGGGGGAGGTTATGTGTGGGCTCAACAACATGGACTTCCACTCATCAAGGCTGACTTGGCTACAGCCACTAATGAGTGCCCAATCTACCAGCAGCAGAGACCAACACTGAGTTCCCATTATGGCGTAATTCCTCGAGGCGATCAAATTCCTTGAAGCGACCGACCAGCAACCTGCTGGCAGGTTGATTACACTGGACCGCTTCCATCATGGAAAGGGCTGCATTTCCTTCTTATTGGGATAGACATGTACTCTGGATATGGATTTGCCTTCCCTGCATGCAGTGTTTCTGCCAAAACTACCCATCTGTGGACTCACAGACTGCCTTATTCACTGTCATGGTATCCCACACAGCATTGCCTCAGATCAAGGGACTCACTTCACAGCAAATGAAGTGTGGCAGTGGACATATACTCATGGAATTCACTGGTCTTACCATGTTCCCCAGCATCCTAAAGTAACTGTCTTGATAAAATGATGGAATAGCCTTTTAAAGACACAAATACTGTGCCAGCTAGGGACAATACTTTTCAGGGTTAGGGCCATGTTCTCCAGGAGGCTGTATAGGCTCTAAACCACTGTCCAATATATGGTGCTGTTTCTCCCATAGCCAGGATTCACAGATCTAGGAACCAAGGGGTAGAAATGGGAGTGGCACCACTCATTATTGTTACCCCTAGTGATCCACAGGCAAAGTTTTTGCTTCCTGTCTCTGTGACCCTGTGCTCTGTGGGACTAGAGGTCTTAGTTCCAAAGGGAGGAATGCCTCACCTGGAGACACAACATGGATTCCATTGAACTGGAAGTTAAGAATGCCACCCAGCTTCTTTGGGCTCCTCAAGCCTCTGGATCAACAGGCAATGAAGGGAGTTACCAGAGTGGCTGATGTTATTGATCTTAATTACCAAGAGGAAATTGGATTGATATTGCATAATGGAGGTGAGAAGAGTATGTCTGGAATATAGGAGATCCTTTAAGCATCTCTTAGTACTACCATGCCCTGTGAATGGAAAACTACAGCAACCCAGTTTGGACATGGCCCAGATCCTTCAGGAATGAAGGTTTGGGTCACCCCACCAGGCAAAGAACCATAACCAGCTGAAGTGTTTGCTGAGGGTAAAGGAATAAGGAACGGGTAGTAGGAGAAGGTTGTTCTAAATACCAGCTACAATGGAGAAATGAGGACTGTAATTGTTATGAGTATTTCTTGCTTGTAGGGTGCATCAAATATTTTTGTTTTCTTATAAAATATAAGATGTAAACAGGGCTAGTGTGTTTTTGGTTGTATACATGTTAGTTGTATCATGTCAGGAACAAGTATGACTTTATAATTGTCTTTATTTAGAAATTGTGTATGGTTTAAGTAGATGTGTACAGGTGCCAAGTAGACAAGGGGTGGACTGTGATCGTTAAGGTTGTATGTCAACTTGGCTGGGCTATGATTCTCAGTGCTTTGGCAGTTACGTAATATTATTTGGCAGTTATGTAATGATGTAGTCATCCCCCATTTTGTGATCTAATGTGAGCAGCCAATCAGTTGAAAAGGGAGTTTCCTTGGGGGTGTGGCCTGCATCCAACATACATATGGATGTTCTGACAAAACTCGCTTGCTCTAGATCCTGCATCTGGCTCATCATCATCTGATTTTGGTTCTTAGGACTTGAGCCAGCAGCCTGCTGTATTGCCTGCTGATCTTGGGTTTCTCAGCCCCTGCATCTATGTGAGTCAGGAGAAGCCTCCAGACTGACACCTGACCCATGGACTTGGGACTTGCCAGCCTCTACAACCATGTGAGCCATGTCCTTGAGATAAGTCTCTCTCTTTCTATATATATATACGTGTATATATGCTTCACTAATTTTGCTTCTCTAGAGAACACAGCCTAAGACATTTGGCTAACATAGGTTAAAAAATGCTTTGATACTAAAGTATTTATGAATAAAATGATACGCTGTCTGGATTTTCTTCATAATTATCCAGAGGATAGTAAATTTACTCCAGAGGGAGTAAATATAGAGGAAACAAGACCGGCCATGTGCTGATAATTGTAGAAGCTGGGTAATAGGTACAGCTTTTGTATTTGTTTGATACTTCAATGATTTTTAAGCTTCATCAGGCTACTTATATCATACTTTATGGAGTAGACCCTTGGTACTCGTTAATTTAGCTAACATGTGTTTATTGAGCAGCTAAGCTGTTCCCAGCAATGTGCTAAGTTATTTCAACATTTGAACAGCAATTAAATAAGTATGAAAATTGTTTAATATGGAATTTTGTTTACTTAAACACTTCAAGCTTAGTGTATGCAATGCTAATGGGTTACCTTTGATAAAATTTACTTAATCCCCCTCTGTATTTCAGTCTGATTTTTTAGATGAATGATTTTATGATCTTTTAAAAGTCAATCACAGCATTTCCTTCATCCATAGTCAGTGATAGTACTCCTGGAATATAAAGAGTACACGTAGCCTTATTCCCTTCCTGCTCTCTTCCTCCTTCCCAAGTAAAATCCCAACCCACGTTTAACCTAATTCTATTCCTATTCTACTACTCAAGCTGAACATGGCTGGGAAAAAAATACACAGCCCTGGTAGCTCATGCCACTTTAAATGTATGGCCACAAATCTCAAGTGAGTCCTGGCTGCTGCTTGGTCATCCTACATTTCCTTGTCTATTCACTCTGTCTCTGTAAACTGACTGCTTCATCCTTCTTATCTGTCCTCAATCCCTAACACCTCCTTCCCTCCCATGCTTTCAACAGATGACCTCCTGTACTGTTTTACTTAGATATAAATGCAATCAGGTGAGAACTACCTGATCTTCTCACCAGAAAATGTTCCACCCTACCCACCTCTGAGCTGATATACTCCTCCTTCCCTTTCTATTACTAAGGATGAAACTGTCCCTGGTCTACTAAGGCCACGTCTTCAGTTGTGTGTACCGAGTCCCATCCCCTCTCACTTTCTCAAGGACTTTGTTGAAATTCCCGAGAGATGGGTCCTCAACCCACTTTTCTTTCTGTAAATACTTACTCCTAGGGACTCCCATCTAGACTCTTTGGTTTTAAGAACACACTGGTGTCTCCAAGAACGACTATTCAGCAAGCTTGACATGTCCATTCTGTACTCTGCACTTGGAATTCATTAGCAAGTCCTCCTGTGCTCTAACTTCAAAATATATCTTGAGTACAACCACTTTTTCCCACCTCTGCTGCTGCCATCCTAATTCACACCACCGTCAGTCTCTCACGTGGATTACTGCAATAGCCTCCCAGCCCATCTCCCTGCTTTTAATCTTGCCGCCACCTCAGTCTCCACCACCCGTCTGTCATTTTGTTGTACTTATGGTAGCCTGTATGCTGCTATCATGTTGAAAACTATAACACCTGTATTTCAAACGCCAGCAGGGTCATGCATGGTGGACAAGTTTCAGCAGAGCTTCCAGATTAAGACAGGCTAAGAAGAAAGGCTGGTAATCTACTTCCAAAAATTAGCAAATTAAAACCCTGTGGATCACAATAAAATATTATTCTATGCAGTGCTGGAAGGTGAGCTCCTAGGTTGGAAGGCACTCAAAATACACAGTGGTCACAACAATGGGCTCAAGCATACCAACGATGGTGAAGATAGTACAGGACCGAGCAATGTTTCATTCTGTTATATGTGGGGTGGCTATCCGTCAGAGCTGACTCAACAACAACCACCTCAGCCTAATCTCTACACACGACAGCCAGAGGAATTTTTTTAAACCATAAGGGATATCCTGAAACTTGCCAGATCAAAACTCTGTTAGAATCAAATCCAACTTTTCACAAAAGTATTGTTCTTCATTGAACATCCTGGGACTTTTGTCCATCCTTTCTCTCTCCCTAGAATGCTCTTTCCAGAGCTGACTCTTTCATCTTCTGTTTAAATGTCACTCCTCAGAGAGGCCATTCCTGACACCTGATCTAAAATACTCTCCCAACACATGCTCATGCATGCTCACATGTACACATATATATAGCTTACTCTGCTTTATTTTTAATAACACTTTTAACTTCTAGATGTCATATACCTACTTGTTTACTTATTTATTCTCTGTTTGCCTCTCTTGGCTTGAGTGCAACAGATTGTTTACTGCTGCTTTTCTAGAACCTTAACCATGACTGGCACACAATAGGGGTCTGATAAATATTTGTTTACTGAAGGAACGATTAAAATTTTGAGGCCTTGCATGTTGAAGTTTAGAAAATTGCAGATGTTAGAGTGTTCGTGATAAAGCAGGTAACTGCTCGAGCCTGAAAGAATTCTCCTTTCAAAACAAAGGCATTTAGTAATAAATGACAATCCTATTGTGCTGACTGTTGACAGTAGGGTGTGTTGAAGGAGGGGAAAAAAATGAGGTAATGGATGCCAGAATGCTGAGAAATATGTAAAATACTTGATGATTGTAATATGTTCTTATTAATTGGCATGTTGATAAGAAAGGGTTTATAGACCTCCTGAGCAGAATTCACTTAACATCTAAGTAAAATATTCTTCAGAAGATTATGCCATGTATGTAAAAAAAATAGACCTATTGATAGGTGACTATGGGATGCAAGTCACCCCCGTAAGTGATGAAGATGAATGGCACTTTAATGAGTAAAGTGTTAAGTGCGTTCACATGTCCCCTGGGGCCATGCTATGTGTAACAGTCAGGTGGTGAACAATATTTTTAGTATAGCATCTATTTCAGGAGACCAATTGAGTTCCGCTGTTGTATTTTAGATTTTCTAAACTATTGAAGAAGGAAATGAAAAAGTAAGTGGAAATTTCAGAATTGACTTACAGAATAAAAAATTATTTTTAGTAGGAAGAACTATATTACTACTAATTATGATATAAAGAAAACAGTAGTGTCCAGATTAGCAAGGAGAATTGCTGTTCTGAAGTGTACTGAGTGGGGATTACATTAAAGATTTGTATTCTTACTCCTGCTGTTTCATGCTGTGCTGTGCTTTCAGTGGGCACTTTTCTCTGCTGCCTGCAGGTAGCCCTCAAGGTCCTGCTCTACTTCAATAAGCCTGGGTCACTTCTCACGTCCTGAGTTGCTCCCTGGTCCCTTTCTGGTGTGTTGTGTGAGTACAGTAATAAGACAAGCAGACCTCATGATTTGTGGGTGACTCACTCGTAGGATGATCCACCATCCCATCTTCCTTGGGGCTGAAGGGGTCCAGGGACACAGGACTTTCAGTGCTAAACCTAGGAAAGTTCCAGGCAAGCTGGGATGAGCTGACCACCCCTACCACTATTAGGTTCAGGGTAAGAACTCACAGGAGTTAACTCATGACATTATTCACTTCAGCTTACAGGCAAATTTCTAACTCTTTTAACTTACTGTGACCTCATGGGTCTCTGCTGGGTTTCTTTACCCCTCCTCTTACCATTCAATTGTATTCACTAAATGGAAGCCTGTGGGCTTCCAGCAAGCCTCAAATACAGTCCCTAAAGCAAGGGGAAAATTATGTTTATAAATTATGTTGGTTGCAATGAACATTTGGCTCCCTCTGTCCACACTCCATTCCACTCTGTGAGCTTAGCCCCTACCCCAAACTCAAGGCCTAATCCTGTTCAATGACCAGGAATATTTCAGGAGCTTCTCTGACCTCATGCTTCCCTTTGGTAACTGGGTCCGTGCCTCTTCCCTACTTTGTACCCAAACCCCTGACTAGTCTACCATTTGCTAGTGTATCCATGTGCCAATACCTGCCTTGATAATGTAGCCGGGGCCCAGTGCCTCCATGAGTGCGATTGACTTGTGCTGATGATCTACCGAAGGACGAGCATCTGATTCTGAGGCTGGCCTGTCTAGCATCCTTGTCGTCTGGACCCTCTGCCTATGGCCTGCTCTTCACCTCCATGCTGCTGGGCTCTGCTCCTTACTGAAGCCAGGCCACTGTCCATGAGCCTCCCTGGCAAGGCCCCCCACATACAGCCCCTGAGTGAGCACTGGAGAAAGGCACCCCTCCAGGCACATAAATTGCAAAGGCGTGTCTTTGTCCAGAGGACCAATTAGAACAAGACACTCTTTTCCTTTGGGCAGTCTATAAGGTACAGGGCTTGGCTAACAGACGCCTGGCTGTGTTTTAACTCCCACTTAACCCCCCACTTAGCTGGGTGCCTAACTCACACAGCCATACCTAGCTCTGCCCCCCACACTACTTGACTATCCAGCTCAGCTGCCACGAGGGCCAGGCACCATGACATCCCTTGCCTGTCTGGACAGATATGTTCCCATTACCAAGTACTAACTTGAACTTGGTCCTTGTCTACCCTGCTGGCATTCACTTTAGCTGTCAGCTCACTGCTATGTAAGCTCTCATTCTGAACCTGATGGTATGAAGAAAAGTAACTCTATAAACTATAAAAACCTAAATATATGATTCTAATTATACAACATTTGCCTGTTCTGTTAAATGTTATAATTGAATTCAGTGTTAGTATTTACAGCAAAACCTACCACCCACTGATAATAGTGCTTTCTTAAATTTGACCTTTGCTGGCTTCTAGATCACTGTGTACCTTCCTTTTCTATTTTTTTTCAGATGGTGTTCACCTAAGCAGAATTTGTGTTTTCTCTTTCAAAAGGCACTTGGGGATTCTTAGATAGATGGGAGTTTCCTCATTCAATTCTGGCTGCAGGCCTACACCACAGTGTATTATTCCAGACTTCCTTGTGAGAAAGATGAAGCTGTGAAAGCTGACTGCATAAAACGCTAGACTTTTCTAAAAGATGGAACCACAAGTGCAAGTATAAAAAACGGAAGTCATTATCTGATAGGTCTAACGTCACAGTTCTGAAGAAAAGGCGGCTACAACAAGCATTTGGGACAGATGCAGAGAGACTAGAGAAGATAATAAGCCATTAGGACAAGTTGAATCAAATTACACCTTTGGAAAATTAACCTTTTGAAAACTTATCTTACCAAAGAGAATCTTTTGTTGTTTTTTGGAATTGCAGGCTTCGGAAATTCAGTCAATTAGATCAGAGTTTCCCTGATGGGACATACAATTACCACAAAGGTTAAGCCTGCTTGAAGCCTTCACACTACTTTGTGAAAGCAAATTTATTTAGCCTTTACCTAGGGAGGAGAAATGGTAGATTGTTTTAATACCTCTATGGCATTTAAATGAAAGGCACTTAGTGACTTGGGGAGACGTTACTGCTTTTACTTTGCTAATTTTTTACAGTTAAAACAAATGCACACATAATAAACACAGCATAGAGCACGTAGGTGCTTAAGAGATAATTTTAGTGTAACCATCAGATACGTATTATGTGGTTGTGATGGTTAATTTTATGTATCAACTTGGCTAGGCTACAGTTCCCAGTGGTTTGACCAAACATGAGTCTAGTTGCTGTCATGGAGTACTCCCAAGATTACAATGGTTGACCTTGCGTAGATCACATTCCCTTCCATAATGTATCCTAATGTAATTACTTTACATGTAATGTAAGATAATCACCTTCTATAATGCAATCTAATGTGACATAATCAATCAGTTGAGGTCATACCAGTGTAGGGTGTGTTCTAAACCTAATCATTTCCGAGTTATAAAAAGACTAGAAGAAACACGGAGACGCAAAAACAAGGAAGAAGACAGAAGTCATGGGAGGCCCTGTCTACAAGCAAAGAAATACCAAAGGTCACCGGCGGACACCAGAAACTAGCAGACAGGCTCACAGAAGTAATCTACATGGCTGAGACACTGATTTGAAATTTTATCCTCCAGAACTGTGAGAAAATAAATTTCTGTTCTTTAAAACCATCTACTTGTGGTATTTCTGTTATGGCAACACTAGGTAACTAAGACTGTGGTATTCATAAATAAACACATACATCTAAATACACACAAGTAGACACACAGTGAACAATCACTTTCGTCAAATTAAGAGACAGAGTTAGAGTTAAAGCTTTATCAAGATGATGCTTTAGCTTAGAGAATGTTTAGTTGCTCTGAAATGTTTTAGCACAGCCAGATCTGGGTTAAGACCAAAACTTGAGGGTTTTTTCTTTTTCTTTTTTTCATTTTTAGCCACCAAAACAAGTTTAATAAATAGACACGATATCTCTAGGGTGCCTTTCCTCCTCAGAGTACTGTGTAAAGGGTGTAAGAAAAGTTTTGAGAAAAAGCATATCTATATTCACAAACCCCAGATGGGACTGAATTGCTCATGCATGAAAAATGAGCTCTAGTCCTCTAATTGCATAATCAGCTTTTACACCTCTAATCCTCTTCCTCTGGATGATATCTCTAAGCACTGGCCTGGTAGAAATAATGATTCCTATTTGAACTTGCTCAAGTTTTCATAATATTGCTACATGGTGTACTTAAAGTGATTCACTCTTAACATTGTTTCCTATGCGGCTTGGTAGTGGGAACATGCCTACTTACTTGTATTTATCTTCTGGAGTGAAATATGCTTTTCTAATTGTCTCCGAAGTTTCACCTCTGCTCCATATTTTCCAGTTGTCCCGTTGTCAGCCAGAATGAAATGGGAATGCATGCTGTTGAGAACAGTGAGCTTGCTGATGGGATTGGACATGGTCTGGTATGGCCGGACAACCTGCAGGATTTCAAAAGGAAGAGGCATAAGTCAGGGAAAAGAAAGCAAAATATGAAAAGGAAAACCAGATCTAGCAGAGAGAGAGGAAAAATCAATACTTTGGTACAGTAAAAGTACAGCCTACGTTTTCTTCCTAATATTCCTTTCGGAGGAAGTGAGACTTACGGTAATTAAAAGTTCCATTTGAGGCAAGACCAAGCTTAAAGGATTATTTGTTTACTTATTAGGTTCCTGCGGGTCACTGTGAGTCAGAATCGACTCAGTGGCAATGGGTTTGGTTTTTTTGGGTGGCGCAAATGGTTCACATTACACTCTTAACCGAAAAGCTGGCAGATAGAACGCAACCCAGTGGCTGATGATCTGCTTTTCTTCTGCAGTTCTAGTCTGTAACACATGGGGTCGCCATGAATTGGAATTGACTCGATGGCAGTAAGTAAATTATTATTTAATAAATTTATACAGAAACCGAATTGTCTTTTTGTTGTACTCAAAATCTGTCATGCCCGTGAATGTTTCATTTTAGAGTTGATCTTTTATCTGCTCCTAAAGCAAAAATAACTTTTCAGTTTAGGTACTTTGTTTCTTTCTTTCCCTTCTCTACCATGTCATCGCTTTCATTTGTTCTTGTAGTTAAGTGCTGTCGAGTCTATTTTTGACTCATAGCAACCCCATGTAACCCAGTAGAACTGCTCCATAGAGTTTTCTAGGCTGTAATTTTTATGGAAGCTGATGACTAGGTTTTTCTCCTGAGGGGCTGCCGGGTGAGTTCGAACTGCCAACATTTCTGTTGGCAGCCCAGTGCTTAATCATTGTGCCACCAGGGCTCCTTCCACGCTTTAATAGGCACAGAAGGACAATCATGATTCTGGAGAATGAAAGGGGTGGGGTATGATCTTTTCTGTTAAGCCTCTTCAGGAATCAGAAGGTCTGTAATTTAAAACCAACACTGCTTTTACTAGACACTTTATTTAGGTGCAAATCTTGAATGCAAAATAAATGTCTCGTGAAATGAATATGAATCAGGCCCGAAATGTTCATCTCTGTCTTACTCTACTTTTTTCTTGCTGTTGTTGCTGTTGTTTTAATTTCATGGTAAATTACACTACTATTTTCCATGTAGTCTTTTAGATTTTTGATATAAAAAGTATCAGATTTTTGACATAAAAAGAAAGGTAATATCTATTGTGGGCTAGTTGCCTGATATATATTATCTATATTCCTTGCAACAATCCTGTAAGCTAGATGCTGTTATGTTCATCTTGTGTATTAAGAAACTGAGCAACTGAGAGACAAAGTTTTCCAAGAGCTTGCAGCAGGCAGAACCCGAATTTATACCCAGGTCAGCCCGATGCCAAAATCTATGCTTATTCCACTTTCCCATATGGATTAGACCTAATGGGAACATAAGATGACATGTAAGAAATCGCCTCCTGAAATACTATACTAGGAACTTCACTCAGGACTATGAAAAAGGAACATTTAACAGGCTCATTGTTACATGGTCCCAGTATAGCTATCATGGTACTGAACCATAAAAATCATCATAAGACAGAAATGGAACAGTACTGAATCTTTATTTCTGTGCCTTCGTGTTATGTATACATTAATTATTGAGTTGGGATGTTCTCGTTCATTTTCAATATGTAATAACTCACCATGAAAGGCTGTAATAAGATTAATTTGTTAAGGGAATTACAAAGTTATGTAAGGAAGGGCCAAGTCTTCAATAGTAAAAATCTGATGAAAGTCATTTTTTAGATCCTGATGCTAATTTCAAAACCCCCACATTTCCCTGTGCTTGGCAAATAGAATACACTCAATAAATAATGACTGAACGAATAGAAAAAACTCAAGACAGATATGCTTTTGTTCAAAACTAAAAAAAAAATAAAACCTCTGTTCTGAATTGTTTGGGAATTGATTTAATCTAAGTTTAAAATGCAGAAATAATGCCAAGCTTTTGAAATATCCTTCAGCTCTATTTATACTGCATTTGTTAACGCAGCATTAATATAACATTAATTCATAGCTTCATTTTAGTTGGCATTTATTGATAAAGGAGGCCCGTAACTTTTTGATTATTCTTCCTAGTAATCACATGAAGCAGTATTCAATCATTCTTTTGTCTAGATGAGTGAATCAGAGCCCCAAATACCAAGACAGTGGGTTTGCTAGCCCCATCCTGATCCCTTTACACTGAAAGAGATGATAGCTTGTGGTTGAAGTTTCCATTCTGTTGTTACTCATTTTTTATCATAAAACATTCATCCTACAGTAAAGTGCAAGTTAATAAATATTAATGCTTTGTTGAAAGAGGCTTAGCAGAACGATTTTCTCCTATTCTTAACATGCTCTTGCATTGTGCTTTTGGACAAAAGAAAATGCTTGTGATTTAGTTAATTTTCTAATAGTAGCTCTCCCGAGGCTCCATGCCAGCAATAGAGAAGACAGTGGGTTTTCCGGAGATTGAACTATGTATAACGGTGAACCCCAGACATTTAGGCCAGGTGAGACATGAGCCCATATTTTTTAATTCCTGGGAACCTAATTGGAGACCAACAAGAAAAGTAAAAATTTCAAATGAATAAAGGAATGAAAATGATTCTGATGTACACACCTTAATGTGAGAATGAAAGAACATAATTAACTCATCTGACTATATTCCATATACTTGTTTCCTCCAACACTGATTCTAAGGATGGTGGTACACCAGTCTTCTGAGTTTTTGACCTTCTTTCTTGTCATACATGGTGTAACAGCTTTTGGGAATAGTGTACATCTATCTGTTGTGGCAAACAGGTCAAGTTTACTGTATCACTCATGAATTTTAATTTCTTTATCTTACCGATCCCTGTTTCTTTCGATCTTTTGTGAGGGCAAGTTAAAAGTGATCATATTTTGGCAGAGAGTTTGTCTGCTGACAAATGTTGTTGTTAACTGCTGGCGAGTCAGTCCCTGACGCAGGGCGACCCCATGTATTACAAAGCAGAACTGCTCCATAGGGTTTTCTTGGAGGTAATCTTTATGAAAGCAGATCACTGGGCCTTTCTTCTGTGGAACCACTGGGTGGGTTCAAATTGTCAACCTTTTGGTTAGCAGCCGATCAAAAACCACTTGCAACACCCAGCTTCCTAATAAGGGATAGAAATCTGAAAAATAAGTAAAATTGTCGTCATTATTTTTCAGTCATCTTTGGAGGATGCGTTGATTCCTTGAACAATCCTGAACATTTGAGCTGTGGGAATAGGTTTGAATCTCAGTTCTGCCAATGGCCGTGTCAATCTGAGTCTCACTTTTTGAATCTTCAAAAGTGAAGTGATAAAACTACTTATCTCATGGGGATTCAGTGAGATTATATATGAAAAGTACCTGGCACCATGCCTAGCTCGTAGCAGGCAATCTATAAATGCTATTTTTTTTCTTCAGGTCTACTTTACCAACGGTATACTGATCTGTCAATTGTAAACTAGCAACCAAAATGAAATGATGCGGGACAAGTCACTGACTTTTATTTATAACAAGAGATTTAAATCAATCAATGTGAGTAAAGGGGTAGGGGGGAGGACAAGAAACAACTATCAGTTGGCAGAATATGCAATGGAATTTTTTCTTTGCCAGGTCCTCCCAGATATCTAAGAGGGAGATGCTCTGAAACAAGTTTTTGATTAACTGCAAAGTTGGAAATAACTTCCTGAATTCTTCAGAGGAAGGCATTTTGGTCTAAGTTGCCTAAAAAATCCACTTAATATTCTCGACAAACAACATACCAGCACTCTATTTTTGTTTGAGTTATAATTTGCATATCTGCAAAAGATGGGCTGATCTTCCTGTTACGTTTTACAAATAGCAAAAAATAATGTACTTTCATCACAGGGATGCAAATGAATTTTTCTCTTGGACAAAATTTTGGAAATAATGCAACCACTGTTAATATTAAGACCTCATAAAAAGTGGACTTTATTTGAATTAAATAAATATATATACACTCATACATATGTATATATTCATACACACACATATAGATGTTCATGTGTGTATGTGTAGCTAATAAGAACAATTGTGACTTGTTCATAGCTTGTAAGTATATTAGGTCACTCTAGTACTTCTCTCTACCAGGGGTTCCTGAGAGAATTAAACTCTCATGGCCGAAGGTCTCCACTATATATAATGCATTACCTTCTGTCTTATGCATCTAGGGTGGTCCTGATTACGTACCATCCTAGAGGGACATGAGGAAATAGTCACTCGAACCATTTCTATGTTTTATGGTTCTGATAAGGAACCCGGGTTGCAAAAGGCTGCATGGGTGTGAGAGGCCCCCTATAGAGTAATCTTTCATGACTGATAACTGGAGTAACACTTAGAAGGGCAATTTGCTTAGAAGTGGATTTTAAACACTCAGTTCTCTCCAGGCATTATGGACCAGAATGCCTCCAAATAACGACATTTTGTCTCCCTTTCTTGCCCCTCACATATAAATGAGAGAATTCTTCACTCATTAATCCATTGCACACCACTTAGTACTGTCTGATGGGTCAAATTCTGGTTCAAAGGTCTCTGTACACCTTGACTCTGAAACAAAGAGGCCTTGTGAAATGAAATGGAACTAAGGGGCTAGTGGGATGTGAAGAGCCTTTACAGAAGGCATTACTAGGGTCATCATCATTCCAAGGAGGTGACTGATCCAAAGACACTGTGGAAAAACTAAAATTCCTTTGTGTTGCTGGTGGTAGAATGCCCATTCTGTTTTCCCTAGATGGGCATCAACCAGTCATTTGGAAGCTGATCTATGACACCTGCTTATGTTTTTCAAGCTCTTTTCATGTATGTTGTTCTCTCACACAGGAGTACTTAGCTGAAGTCAGGAGATGTAGTTTCTAGTGCTGGTTTCTCAAGTTACTAATGTATGATCTTGGGCATGTCTCTGAACTTATTTATTTGTTTATTTATTCTTTCATTCATGTACTCATTACAAATGTCTGAACATATTAAGTATTGTGCTGGGTCGAGGAGATACATAATCTAGCATCCAGCTTGGTAGAATCTCATAATAAAAATTCAAAATATGTTTACTGAAAGAAACTTTCTGGACTACAGTTTTCTCAACTATAAAGTAGAGGGATTTGACTGTAATTTCTAAAGTCTTTTATTCTCTAAAATTGAGTGTGTGACAGAGACTGAAGAAACCCTGAGAGTATGGCCCCTGAACACCCTTTTAACTCAGTACTAAAGTGACTCCTGAGGTTCACCTTTCAGCCAAAGATTAGACAGACCCATAAAACAAGCAATAATAAATGGAGCTCAACCGCTTATATGAGACTAAACGGGCACACCAGCCCAGGGGCAAGGAGGAGAAGGCAGAAGGGGACAGGAATGCTAGGATGAATGGAAATGGGGAACCCAAGGTTGAGAAGGGGAGAGTGTTGACACGTCGTGGGGTTGGCAACCAATATCACGAAACAATATGCGCATTTATTGTTTAATGAGAAACTACTTTGTTCTATAAACCTTCATCTAAGCACAATTTTAAAAAAAAAAAAGAGAGAAAAAAAATTATAGTGTGGATGGCCTGTGACCTTTCATGTGTGTTGGCTACACAGAAAGTACTTCTCTCGTGTCCTAGGGTCTCTTTCATTTTATGGTGCTCTGCACTATAGGGTTGCTATGAGTTGGAATTGATTCAATGGCAAAGGGTTTGTGTTTTGGGGTTCTATAATGCAATGGTAGTTTGGTCACCTGGGACACCTTTTCCAAACAGAATTAAGTTGGGTTAAATTGTGTTTTTGATCCATCAGTCACAGGCCCTCTGCAATCCCAGGCCTCATTACCTAGTGAGCTGTGCATAAACATCCTCCAGGCAGGTAACAGGGCAGGACATGTGTGGCCCTCAGAGCCATCTTCCACCCCCCTAATATTACCATGACTTTAATTTAGGCGTGAAGAAAATTAACATTCATCGACCACTTATTGTATGCCAGGAACTGTGATAGATGTTTTCACGTGGATTAATCTATTTCATGCTTACTTTACACACAAAATTAGGAGCACAGAGAAGTGAGGGGTTGGGCCATATTTGACCCAATAATCACATTCTTACTAAAGCACGTGTTGTTGTTGTGTGCCGTGGAGTCAATTCAACTCATAGAAACCCTATAGGACGTAGTAGAATCGTCTCATAGGGTTTCCTAGGCTGTAGTCTTTACAAGAGCAGATTATCAGGTTTTTCTCCCTCGGAGCCACTAGGTGGGTTCAAACTGCCAACCTTTTTGTAAGCAGCCAAGCACTTAACCATTGAACGACCAGGACTCCTTAAAGAACACATGGATGTGTAGATCTTAAATTTTGTTACCGACCAGGAGACATTGAGAAGTCAGAGGACCCAGTCTAATTTTAAATCTATAAGGGAGAATAGGGGTTGGTTTTGCTGTTGGACATTTTGTCAGCGGCTCAGCTGGGCACTGAAATCCTTTTCTCTGACAGCTGATCAGATTATTTCCAGATGAGTCATCTAGAACTGTATGGATACAGAGGTCAGGAAAGGAACCAGCAGGAAGCAACATGGGGTTTGTGCTTTGCAGAAAGAGAAACAAAAGGAATGGCAAGTTTCCCCTGGGATCAAGCATCCGTTTCTGGGAAGGATGAGGGGACACGCTGAGAAATGGGAAGCAACCTCTGGGTCTGAGATAAAGGAACATGGGGAGTGAGAGAATGAAACAGAAAAAAAAAAAAAAAAAAAAGCTCCCTATGTTCTCATAATCACAGAGAGGCCTGAGCCAGTGGAGACACTGGCATGTTATTTCCTATTCAGACAGCTCAGCTGTAAGTCTAGGTATAAAGCAGGGTTGTATTGAAATCCAGATGCTGCCTCCCAGCTCAGCCATCCAGACAAGAAACCAGCAAACGCAGGGGTCTAGTTCCAAAGAAGAGAGACTTTATGTGTGTGACTCCCATTAAAATCCATGGGAGGAACAATTACATTGTTCTGTGGCACTTTGAAAATGAGCCCCTCACCTCGTGTGCTGCAGAGAGTTGCACAGTCCTCATTTTATATTCTCCACTCCAATAGACTCACCTCCTTTTGTCCTGTTTGAAGGAGAACCATGTACTATTCAGCCACAGGGCCTCCTGGCAGTGGGAAAAGGCACGCCGATTCTGAAAAGGGTTACTTCCTTTAGAAACTGCAATGTGTTAGTGTAGTGATGTTAAAAGATGTTCACAAATCCTTTGAAACTCTCCCCTCACTGTGGGTTGACGTTAGTGACTCACTTCTAAGGGATAGAAAAAGACTATAATCTGTGGTGTGTGACTTAGAAGACTAGGTCATCAAAGGCTTCTACCTTACTCTTTCTTGGATCATTTACTCTGAGGGAAGCCAGCTTCCATGCTGTGAAGACAATAAAGCAGCCCTATGGAGGAGTCTGGAGTCCTAGGGTTGTTCAAACAGTTAATGTGCTCGTCTGCTAACTGAAAGATTGAAGGTTCGAGTGTACCCAGAGGCACCTCAGAAGAAAGACCTGGTAATATACCTCAGACATACATACGGTTACTTACTATGAGTCAGAGTCAACTTGAGGGCAACTGCTTTTTTGACGGAAAGGTCCACATAGAGAGAAAGTTCTACAAGCAGCAAGCAAGGAGCTAAGGCCTCCTACCAGAAGACAAGTGAATAAGCCATCTTGGAAGAGAATCCTGTGGCCCTAGTTGACACCTTGACAGTGACTTCATGAGAGACCCTGAGCCAGAACAACCCAGAAAACTGTGCACTAATTCCTGACCCATAGAAACTGTAAGATAATAAATGGTTGTTGTTTTAAGCCACTAAGACTTGGGGTAATTTATTACACAGCAGTAGATAACTAATACAATAGTGAGTTATGATTATCTTCTTTAATATCCAAAATTGTATCCTCTCCCCTCCATTGTGGACTGTTGATACATCATAATTTGATGAGGGTCAGTGAAAATGAGGGAAAACTTCAGTGAGATGGATTGACACAATAGCTACAACAATGGACTCAAACATACCAAGGACCATGTAGGTGGCACAGGACAGGGCAACATTTCATTCTGTTATACATGTAAGGTAGCTATGAGCTAAAGCTGGCTTGACAGCATCTAACGACGACATGGTCCCTTGTACTGCCTGATGTTCTTCCCTGGGCTCTCTGATCAGTTCTTGTTCCTGCTCTCCATGGTAGCTGTGACTAACATCCTCCTTTCTCCTCACACGTCTGACCTAACACCATCCCTCTCCATTCTGCAGACCATCTGACTCCTGCTCCTACGCGTTTGCCAACTGAGTGACCTGAAACAAGTAATTTACCTTCCATATCTCAGTGTCTCCATCGGTAAATGAGATTCATAACAATTACAGGTAATTACATCACCACCTATGAGATATAAAGCTCACAGAACCAAATACATATGATCTCGAAATAAATGATAGCTGTTACTATTATGGAGCCCTGGTGGCCCACTGGAAAGAGCTTGGCCGTGAAGCAAAAGGTCAGCAGTTCAAATCTACCAGCTGCTCCTTGGAAACCCTATGGGGCAGTTCTACTTTGCCCTATAAGGTCACTGTGAGTTGGAATTGACTTGACAGAAGAGTTTTTTTTTTTATTACTATTATAGAGGTCGCTATGAGTTGGAATCGACTTGACGGCAACGGGTTTGTTTGGGTTTATTGTAGAGAAGCAGTATTGTAGAACATGTAAGGATATGGCCTTGGGAGCTAGGTGGCCTGGATTTAAATCCCAGCTCATCCATTACTAGTCACATAATACTGGGCAAGTTACTTCACCTCTCTGTGTTTAGTATCACCATCAGTAAAATAGGGACAATGACAGTAGTAATACTAAAAAGAACAACCTCTGAGTGCATTCTGAGATTTAAATGAGTTTCTATATCTAAACGTGCTTAGATGGGCGAAGACACTTAGTAAGTTTTACAAAAGTGCTGGATGACACTATTATTATAATTATCATTATTTCAGAGGTAAATGATAGGCCTCCTGGCTAAAACTCTTTCAACTTCCTGCCACCAATCGTCTGCATGCATCTCCTTCCTCTTCTCCTTCAGTTACAAGAATCCAGTACCAGTTATTTGCCATTGAGTAGATTCCAACTCATGGTGACCCCAAGTGTGTCAGAGTAGAAATGTGCTCCATAGGGTTTTCAACGGCTGATTTTTTGGAAGAAGACAGCTAGGCTTTTCTTCCAAGGCACCTCTGGGTGGACTCAAATCACCAACCTTTTGTTTAGCAGCCCACTGTATTAATCATTTGCACCACTCAGGGACTCAAGTTACAAGAACATAGGTGGTTAATCGCTCCTCCTTAGCATTGCACCCCATCACCTCAGGGACCCTCCAGGACTTACTTCATCAATTATTTCCCTTATCTTCCTATTTCTCTCTCTATCATCAACACATAAACTAACTCAAGAGTCTCTCATCTTGAAAAAAAAAAGAAGGCCTCGAACTACGGCTCCCTTCATCTACTCGTATCTTTTCTTCCCTTCTTAGTCAATCCTGTAAAAGAGTTGTTTGCACTTGCTGTCACCATTTCTTTACCTGCTACTCCCTCTTCAACCCACTGAAATGTGTTTTGCCCTTTTTTAGTCCTCTGAAACTGCTCGGATCAATGATCCCAATAATGTGTCTGGATGGACACTTCCAAGTCCTTACCTGCCTTATCCTCCCAACAGGACTTGGCATTGCCCTTCACCTCACTCTTCTGAGGCACACTCTTCCTGTGGCTTCCATAGCACTGACTCTGGTTTTGTTTGTCCCTCAAGGCCTTTGTTTAGCCATTACATGTTGGACATCATCAGGATCCAGGTGTGCTGGTGTCTGATGCCATCGAGCCCATTCTGACTCACAGCGACCCTCTGTACAACAGAACGAAACACTGCCCGGTTCTGCGCCATCCTCCCAATCATTGTTATGCTTGAGTCCACTGTTGCAGCCACTGTGTCAGTCCGTCTTGTTGAGGATCTGCCTCTTTTTCACTGACCCTCTACCAAGCATGATGTCCTTCTCTAGGGACTGGTCCCTCCTGACTACATGTCCAAAGTATGTGAGATGTAGTCTCACTATCCTTTCTTCTAAGGAGCATTCTGGTTGTACTTCTTCTAAGACAGATTTGTTCATTTTTTTTTTGGCAGTCCATGGTATATTCAATATTCTTTGCCAACACCACAATTCAAAGGCATCAATTCTTCTTTGGTTTTCCTTATTCATTATCCAGCTTTTGTGTACATATGAGGTGATTGAAAATGCCATGGCTTGGGTCAGGTGCACCTTAGTCTTCAAGGTGACTTCTTTGCTTTTCAATACTTTAAAGAGGTCTTTTGCACTAGATTTGCCCAATGCAATGCATCGTTTGATTTCTTGACTGCTGCTTCCATGAGTGTTGACTGTGGATCCAAGTAAAATGAAATCCTTGACAACTTCAATATTTTCTCCATTTATCATGATGTTGCTTATTGGTCCACTTGTGAGGATTTTTGTTTTCTTTATGTTGAGGTGTAATCCATACTGAAGGCTGTGGTCTTTGATCTTCATCAGTAAGTGCTGCAAGTCCTCTTCACTTTCAGCAAGCAAGGTTGTGTTATCTGCATATTGCAGGTTGTTAATGAGTCTTTCTCCAATCCTGATGCCCCATTCTTCTTCATATAGTCCAGCTTCTCGGATTATTTGCTCAGCATACAGATTGAATAGGTACGGTGAAAGGATACAACCCTGATGCACACCTTTCCTGACTTTAAACCATGCAGTATCCCCTTGTTCTGTTCAAACGCCTACCTCTTGATCTAGGTACAGGTTCCTCACGAGCACAATTAAGCGTTCTGGAATTCCTATTCTTTGCAACGTTATCCATAATTTGTTATGATCCACACAGTCAAATGCCTTTGCACAGCCAATAAAACGCAGGTAAACACCTTTCTGGTATTCTCTGCTTTCAGCCAGGATCCATCTGACATCAGCAATGCTATTCCTCATTCCACATCCTCTTTGGATTCTGGCGTGAATTTCTGGCAGCTACCTTTCGATATACTGCTGCTGCTGCTTTTGAATGATCTTCAGCAAAATTTTACTTGTGTGTGGTGTTAGTGATACTGTTGGATAATTTCTGCGTTTGGTTGGATCACCCTTCCTGGGAATTGGCATAAATATGGATCTCTTCCAGTCAGTGGCGCAACTGGTATTAATGCACTTGGTTGCTAACTGAAAGGTTGGAGGTTTGAGCACTTGCCTTGTCCTTCATGTCTTCTGAAGCACATCTTCCTGTGGCTTCCATAGTACTGATTCTCTGGTTTTGTTCGTACCTCAGGGCTTTTGTTTAGCCATTACATGTTGGAGATCATCAGGATCCAGGTGTAGGCCCTCCTTTTCCACATACAGCACACTCTCCCTTGGTGACCCCCACCTACTGCAGTGGCTTTAACCAATTAACTAGTCTCCAGTCCAGTTGATTCTGACTCATGGTGAACCCACGTGTGTCAGAGTACAACTGTGCTCCATACAGTTTTCAATGCCTGATTTTTTAGATGCAGATTGCCAGGCCTTTCTTCTGAAGCACTTCTGAGTGTATTCAAATATTCCAACCTTTCGGTCGGCAACCCACTGCATTAACACCAGTTTCATCACCCAGGGACTCCTGCAATGACTTTAATTACCATCTATCTGCAGATGTCTTCCAAATCTAAGTCTGCAACCTTGACATCCTTCTTGAGCTTCCGACTCTTATACTCACTGGCATGTTGGACATTTTCACATGGATATCACAAAGGAACTTTATAATCAGCATCTAAATCTAAACTCAACACTGTCTTCACCAAAGCTCTATTCCCCATGTAAGTGAATGAGATAGATGTGCCAGCAGTTAGCCCAGAACCTGAGTGTGATCCAGGCTCAGCCAGCACTGATTCTCACCTGGAAAATGTAACAGACTTGGATGGGTCTTCTTGTCTCCTACTTTTTCCTCTTACATCGCCTAGATACATCTTATCCAAACTAGTTATAGAAGCCCAATAACCCTATGCAAGGATTATTATTAGGAAGCGTTCTGAGTTTACAGTATGAAATCACATTTGGCTTGCCTCAGAAAAAAAGGGAAAAAATGTGCCAAGTTGATAAATTATTAGAATTAGCAATCAACTGTATTATTAAACTTGATTTTTCTTAGCTAGAGGCATAAAGATGACATCAAAAGAGTACTTCCTAATTAAATATAAGAATTCACTCCTAAAGTTTATAAAATTCTGAGAATAAATCTGTAGTTTAGGGAAAGTGGAAGATACCATTAAATCTGAAGATAATTTAATAACCACACAAGATGATGTGTTGGAAATGTACCCAAATACAATCTTCATCCTCAAGTTATAATGAGAAGTGCTTTTTCTTGTGATCATGGCTGGAATTCTAATTTGGCATGTGCTTTATTAATCTGGATTCAGGAATAAATTACAAAGGCTTCACAAACCGTTCAATTACCTAAAGCAATTCTGGTCAGATTATTTTCTAAAGTAAGGAATTTCAGTCTAAAATGTGTTAATATGAAAATTATAATGCATTGGAAAATATTTCTTGACTTTATACTGGTAATATTATCATAATTATTTATCCAGGTAGAGAGTTTTTTATAAACCAAAACCCATTGCCATCAAGTCAATTCTGACACATAGTGACCCTATAGGACAGAGTAGAACTGCCCCATAGGTTTTCCAAGGAGGGGCTGGTGGATTCGAACTGCCGACATTTTGGTTAGCAGCCTGAGTTCTTAACCACTGTGCCACCAGGGCTCCAGAGGTTCTTTAGGGAACTGCCCCTCCTCCCACCCCACCCCCCAAAAAAAAGGCTTCTGCTCACTTGTTGAGTCTATTTTTTGAGTTCAACTTACAAGCATATTTGCCAATATCTCGTCTAAAAATAAAAACATAATATCATTAAACATTTTCTTGTATCTTAGCTTACTTGACATTTTACTAGTTAAGAATATGGGCTTTAGAGACAGTTGAATCAGAGTCCTAGTCCTGGTTTAGTTTCCTCATCAATTAAGTAGGTAAAATATGTACCTCAGGAGGTGTATATGGAGGCCTGGTGGCGCAGTAGTTAAGAGCTCTGCTGCTAAACAAAAGGCTGGCAGTTTTGAATCCGCCAATTGCTCCTTGGAAACCCTATGGGGCAGGTCTACTCTGTCCTATAAGGTATCTATGAGTCAGAATCGACTCGACAGCAACAAGTTTTGTTTTAAGGTTTATACATGCAATCACAGAGCATCCTCGAAGTAAGAGTGCAATAAGTTGTAGTTACTATTATGATTATGCTCACAGAAGTCATATGAAGGTAAACAGAGCACTCAGAGATAGAGAACAGTGCACTTACAGATGAAGAAACACAATCTTACAGTGTTTAATGTTCTTGTCAATGCTTCGTGTTCCTGCAAAAACATTAAATTAGGGGGCAACGAACAGGCAAAAGATTAATCCCTGTTTTTCAGGAGTTTCTGTATTAAGTTGAGGAAGAAGACAGTTGTGGGAGAATTACAGTCAGGCATGTGAACATTATGCGTGGCGTTAGTCAGGGAGAAGATGTCTTTGTGTAAGTGAGCCTTGAACTAAGTTTGATAGAAGCATAGGATTATGGGTTATAATAGAGGAAAGAACAGTAGGAATAATATGGAGAAATCACAGAGGTGGGGTTAACATCGACAACTGAAACAGTATGTGTTTTCATATTTAAGTGGCAGGACAAAAAATAATTACCATCTCAGTATTCACAGCCTTACCCCTCACCAAAGCCTGTTGTTTTGATTGATTAACTGAGAAAAGAAGGGGTTGCTTAAATAGAGGGGAAGATATTTAAATTTAGAGCAACAAAGCTAGACCTACCACTCAGTTGGGTAGATAATGAATCTTCCAAAAGGTTTAGCGAAAGGTCTGGTATAATTCTACATAGTTTTTTCCCCACACTCTAACATGCTAAACTCTCACCTCCCACCTTGAGTTGCTACATAAGGAAATAGTTTTACATTCAGATGTTTGGTTTAAAAAAAATGCCCTCACTACAGTCACTATAGTTTGGGAATATAATTAGAGAAGTTCTGAACCAGATACCATTTGTTATGGATTGAATTATGTCCTCCCAAAATATCTGTCAACTTGCCTGGGCCATGATTCTCGGTATTGTATAACTGTCCAACATTTTGTCACCTGATGTGATTTTCCCGTGTGTTGTAAACCCGATCTCTATGATGCTGATGAGGTGGGATTAGCGGCAGTTACAGGACTCAATCTACAAGATTAGGTTGTGTCTTAAACCAATTTCTTTTTTTTTTTAATTGTACTTCAGGTGAAGGTTTACAGAACAAATAGTTTCTCATTAAACAGTAGTACACATATTGTTTTATGACATTGGTTAACAACCCCATGACATGTCAACCCTCTCTCTTCTCGGCCTTTTTTTTTTTGTTTTGGGTGATAATACACATAGCCAAAAATACACCATTTCAAAAATTTCTACATGCACAGTTCAGTGACATCGACTACGCTCTTCCAATTGTGCTGCTATTCTCACTTTAGATGAAGGTTGACAGAACAAAATAGTTTCTCATTAAACAGTTAGTACACATGTTGCCCTATGACAATGGTTAATAACCTTACTACACCTCAACGCTGTCCTTACTCAACCTTGGGTTCCCTATCACCAGCTTTCCTGTCCCCTTCTGCCTTCTAGCCCTTGTCCCTGGACTGCCGTGCCTCATTAGTCCCATTTGGTTTTATGGGGCTGTCCACTCCCTGGCTGAACGGTGAACCTCGGAAGTGACTTCACCACTGAGCTAAAAGGGTGTCTGGGGGCCATACTCTCGAGGTTTCTCCAGTTTCCTTTAGGCCAGTAAATCTGGTCTTTTTTTTTGTGAGTTAGGATTTTGTTCTACATCCTTCTCCGGCTCTGTCCAGAACCCTCTGTTGTGATCCCAGTCAGAGCAGTCAGTGGTGGTAGCCGGGCACCATCTAGCTGTACTGGACTCAGTCTGGTGGAGGCTTGGTAGCTGCGGTCCATTAGTCCTTCGGACTAATCTTTTCCTTGTATCCTGTTCTCTTCATTCTCCCTTGCTCCTGAAGGGGTGAGACCGGTGGAGTATCTTAGATGGCTGCTCACAGGCTTTTAAGACCCCAGACGCTACTCACCAAGGCAGAATGTAGAACACTGTCTTTATAAACTGTGTTATACCAATTGAGCTAGATGTTCCCCGAGACCGTGGTCCCCACAGCCCTCCGCCTAGCAATTCAGTCCCTCAGGGAGTTCGGATGCGTCTATGGAGCTTCCATGACCTTCCCTTGTACAAGTTGTGCTGGTTTCCCCAGCATTGTGTACTCTCTCACCCTTCACCCAAGATACCACTTATCTATTGCCTATTTAGTATTTCTCCCCTACCCCTCCCATCCCTGCTAACCAACAAAGATTGTTACTTTTTGTGTGTGAACTTTTTCATGGGTTTTTACAATAGAGGTCTCATAGAATATTTGTCCTTTTGTGATTGACTTATTTCACTCAGCATAATGCCCTCCATATTCATCCATGTTATGAGATGATTCACAGATTCATCATTGTTCTTTCTCGTTGCATAGTACTCCACTGTGTGTATGTACCATAGTTTGTTTATCCATTCATCTGTTGATGGGCATCCAGGTTGTTTGCATCGTTTTGCTATTGTGAACAATGCTGCCATGAACATAGGTGTGCATATGTCTATTCGAGTGACGACTCTTATTTCTCTAGGATATACTCCTAGGAGTGGGATTGCTGGATCGTATGGTATTTCTATTTCTAGCTTTCTAAGGAAGCACCATATCATTTTCCAAAATGGTTGTATCATTTTGCATTCCTACCGGCAGTGCATAAGAGTTCCAATCTCCCTGCAGCTGCTCCAACATTTGTTATTTCCAGTGTTTTTGATTTGTGCCAGTAATGCCGGGGTGAGATGGTATCCCATTGTGGTTTTAATTTGCTTTTCTCTAATGGCTAGTGATTGCGAGCATTTCCTCATGTGTCTGTTGGCTGCTTGCATGTCTTCTTTGGTGAAGTGTCTGTTCATTTCCTTTGCCCATTTTTAAATAGGATTATTTGTCTCTTTGTCATAGAGGTGTTGGATTTTCTTGTAGATTATAGAGATTAGACCTTTGTCTGACTTGTACTGTCCAAAAATTTTTTCCCAGTTTGTAGGTTCTCTTTTTACTCTTTTGGTGAAGTCTTTTTAAGAGCATAGGTATTTGGTTTTTAGAAGATCCCAGTTATCTAGCTTATCTTCTGGGGTTTGTGTGTTGATGGTTATGGTTTGTATCCTGTTAATGCCGTGTATTAGAGCCTGTAGCATTGGTCCTATTTTTTCTTCTATGAACTTTATAGTTTTAGGCTTTATATTGAGGTCTTTGATCCATTTTGAAGTAGTTTTTGTATATGGTGTGAGGTATGGGTCCTGTTTCATTTTTTTGCCAATGGATATCCAATTTTGCCAGCATCATTTGTTAAAAAGACTGTCTTTTCCTGTTCGATGGACTTTGGGCTCTTGTCGAAGATCAGGTGACGGTAGGTGGATGGATTTCCATCTGGGTTCTCAATTCTGTTCCATTGGTCAATGTATCTGTCGTTGTACCAGTACCAGGTTGTTCTGACTACTGTAGCTGTATAGTAGGTTCTGAAGTCAGGTAGTGTGAGTCCTCCAACTTTATTATTCTTCTTCAGTAGTGCTTTACTTATTCGGGGCTTCTTCCCTTTCCCTATAAAGTTAATGATTAGTTTTCCCATCTCTTTGAAGAATGTTGTTGGTATTTGGACCGGGATTGCGTTGTATTTGTAAATTGCTTTGGGTAGAATTGTCATTTTCACAATGTTGAGTCTGCCTATCCACGAGCATGGTATGTTTTTCCATTTATGTAGATCCCTTTGGGTTTCTTGCAGTAGCGTTTCTCAGTTTTCTTTGCATAGGTCTTTTACATCCCTGGTTAGATTTATTCCTAAGTATTTTATTTTTTTAGGGTTAAGCCAATCTGTTTGAGATATAAAAGAGAAAAGCAAGCAGAGAGACAGGGGGACCTCATACCACCAAGAAAGAAGCACTGGATATGTAGCATGTCCTTTGGGCCCAGGGTCCCTGCGCTAAAAAGCTCTTCAACTGGGAAAGAGTGATGACAAGCACCTTCCTCCAGAGCTAAGAGAGAAGAGAAAGCCTTCCCCTGGAGATGATGCCCTGAATTTGGACTTGTAGCCTACTGGACTGTGAGAGAATAAATTTCTCTTTGTTGAAGCCATCTACTTGTGGTATTTCTATTATAGCAGCACTAGATGACTAAGACAGAATTTATCACTATATTTTGCTTCAGTGTTTCTCTGTAGCTTCAATTTCATCACACCAATCCATCTCATCAACATTTATTGAGCACCCACTATGCGTGAGGCTCTATGTTAGGCTCTCAGATTCTAAAGGTACATGTCCTGTCCTCAAATACCTTGAAGTGTAGCTGAGAGATAAGACTTGGAGGGAGGCAGAGGGAGCCAAGTCATTCTAATAAGATGGTTGAGAAGGATCAGGGTGTAAGGTAAATTCCTCAGAACATCTAGAAGCAGATCCAAGGACAAGTTAACGTTTCCTCTTTATGTTTGTTGTTAGGTGCCGTCGAGTCGGTTCCAACTCATAGCGACCCTATGTACAACAGAACGAAACACTGCCTGGTCCTGTGCCATCTTCACTATCGTTGTTATGCTTGAGCCCATTGTTTCAGCCACTGTGTCAATCCATCTCGTTGAAGGTCTTCCTCTTTTCTGCTGACCCTCTGCTTTACCAAGCATGATGTCCTTAGGACTAGGTATTCTCCGTTATCAGAATATCGTTCAATATAGTGCTGGAAGATGGGCCCTCTGGGTTGGAAGCCACTAAAAATACAGTGGTTGCAACAATGGAGTTGAGTATACGAATAACGGTGAAGATGCACAGGATGGGGCAACATTGTACTCATCGTACATGAGTTACCATGAATCGGAGCCAACTCAACAGCAAGTAACAACAACAACTCTCTTTTATAGGAAACATTCAAGCTCTAAGATGAATAACAACTACTACGTCAACCAGTAAATAAAATAATAACATTTGAACCATCAGCTTCTAACAGTATTTGTCTGAGAGCCAACCACACAGAAACAAACTATATTTTAGAAATAAATATGCTGCAATATAATATCAGGCATAAGAAACAGAGCTTTTATTTTATCCTTGGATTTATATTCACTTCAAATATATTTCCTAGATTCCTCTTGAAGTTGGTTTTGCACCACTTCAGCATTATTCACATACACATAGACCTGACTGAGAATACAGCTATTCTATTTTTTTCCAAATGATTGTATTTTGATAGAATTCTGAAGTGGTAAAGATTTTTAATAATACAGTAGCTTATTTTTTCTCTGCTACTTGATGTCTGATATTAAAGGATTTATTTTTTGATATTTATTACAAGTCCATTTGATTATACAAAATGGAAGAAAAAAGGAGAAGATGCTGAATTAAGCTAGTTATAAAAATTGTTATAACTACTCAATTAGCTTATCAGCTAATAATTCTACTTTGATGAATTTTAGAGGACGTTTCACCAGTGACTATCAGCATTTTACTAAAATACTTCTTTTTTATGGAAACCTAGCATCAGATTAATTTTTAGTATACTGTATCACATTGGAATAGAAAACAGTAGTTTTGTTTTAAATAACTTGAGAAGAGCCCAAGAAATTCTAGGCGTATTCCAGTTTTCTCATTATTGAAGTTGTCAAGGATTTCATTTTACAGTCAATGCCCATAGAAGCAGCAGTTAAGAAATCAAACGACTTACTGCATTGGGCAAATCTGCTTCAGAAGACCTCTTTAAAGTGTTAAAAAGCAAAGATGTCACTTTGAGGACCTAAGGTGGACCTGACCCAAGCCATGGTATTTTCAATCACCTCATATGCATGTGAAAGCTGGGCAATGAACCAGGAGGACGGAAGAAGAATTGATGCCTTTGAATTATGGTGTTGGCAAAGAATACTGAATATACCGTGGACGGCCAGAAGAATGAACACATGTGTCTTGGAAGTACAGCCGGAATGCTCCTTAGAAGCGAGGACGGCCAGACTTCGTCTCACTTACTTTGGACCTGTTATCAAGAGGGACCAGTCCCGGTAGAAGGCATCATGCTTGGTAAAGTAGAGGGTCAGCAAAAGAGAGGAAGACCCCAGTGAGATGGATTGGCACAGTGGCTGCAACAATGGGCTCAAAGATAGCAATCATTGTGAGGATGGTGCAGGACCAGGAAGGTTTCGTTCTGTTGTACGTAGGGCTGTTATGAGTCAGAAGTGACTTGATGGCACCTAACAGTAACTCCAGATTTTGGAATTTGGAGAAAGATATACCAGAGTGACTGACATTGACTAGATCTTGCTCAAAGATTAGCTGAATAACTAAAATACAACTATGTTTCCTGTCAATTTCATTTCTTTACCCCGATGATCTCTGCCTGTTCACCTGGTTCTTTGTGAGTCTTGGTTTGCCCCGTTTAGACCTCTATGAGTAAGGACAATAAATGTGTACATTTTTCTGCCCTCTGTGCTTGGATTGAGATCATTTTGAGCTGGGAAGTCGACAATTCCACTAAGTTCCATTGGCAGACATGAACTGGGAAGAAGTAACGGAGAGAAAGACGAGGGGACACAAGAGGAGGTGACAATAGAGGAAAAACTTGGAATTGGAGGAAAAGGAGTGGGTGGATCATTTAATTTTGGCCCACTGGGAACGGATCCAGCTTCTTTCAGAAGCCCAAACATTTATGTCACAGGTCATAAAGCTGCATTTTGAAAACAGTGGGTTATGCCCCATTAATGAATGGTGAAATGTATTTAATGGGTCACAAGCTGAATTTTACATTTTAATAGAATAGAATAGAAAATATTTGAGTGCAGTGAACTTAGTAAGAATAAGTATTATTTTGGGCAACTTTTGTTTCAACTTACAAATATATGTGTGTTATGAGTATATGTATTTTCTGGGTCATGATATAAAATTTAATTTTTACGAAGGGTTGTCGAAAATGTTTGAAAACTACTTCAAATAGAATAGAATTTTAAATCCTCTGCCACTGATCATTCCCACTGTAGAAAATTCTAAAAATCAAGTACAAGGTAAAATATTTATCATCATTATCCCAACATTAGAGACAACCACTGTTAATATTTTGGCCCATTTTGCACACACACACGCACACACACGTACACTTTACCTATATAGACTGTATCTAAAAATCTGGTATCTTGCATTTTTCTTCTTTTCTTCTTGCCTTCGGCCTGTTTTCTTTCTCTACTGTGCACGCCACAGTCTGGATTAAACACAGGTGGGCCAGGTAAATGGACTGTGTATTCTATTAATTCTCTTATCTGGGCTAGATAGATATTATGTCTATTTGAAGAGGGTTGCTGATGACAGCATGGAGGAAAAGTAATGGGATTCATGAATTTTTCTTTCTTTACATTTTGGACAAATCACTATAACGGCTTGAGTTCCATACTCTCAGGAAAGATGAATAAATGAATGTACTTGCTTTATGCAAGCCTTCCACTTCAACTCAAGGAATCACGTTTATTTAATACTTCCAGGTGTCCATACACGTCTAATTGTATGGTGATATATCTAACATGAGTCTTTGGAATTACAGTAGAAACAGAAGAATAAATCTTAACTTTTCTAATTTTTATTTTCTTTTGCCAGACCCAGAAGCCAAAAGCTTGCAGATGATGCAATACTTATATAAGAAAATGAAAAAATTCAGGTATTTCCAAATGTACAGCCGTTCGGCATCGTACGGACTCAGAATCTATTATACTGTTTCTTTTTCTACACTGGTCTATGTAACACCTTTTTAATTTAGCAATGCTTCATAAATTAGGCTTCCGGGTAAATTGAATATAAGAATTAGGATCTATTTCACTGTTCAATAAAATCATTATTCCTGTGAGGCAAATGTGCAGAATATGGGTTTTCAAATGTTTACTAATACAGTGAATCTCAGCAAGTTTTCTTCTCTCTCT
Source organism: Dugong dugon (assembly GCA_030035585.1). Classification (NCBI taxonomy): domain Eukaryota; kingdom Metazoa; phylum Chordata; class Mammalia; order Sirenia; family Dugongidae; genus Dugong; species Dugong dugon. The sequence continues at coordinate 79,774,998 of CM057471.1, forward strand.
TTTTTTTTTTCTTCTTTTTCAAGAGTCTCAAGAATGTATCAGGGGGTGAGTCTCCCAACTAGGCGAGGCAAGAAAATGTACAAATACTGTCTTTCTGCAATCATATAGAATTTATAAAACAAACAAATATCATGAGACAAAAAGGCAGGAGATCAGCATTCTCTGCAAATGCTGAGGCAATGGAGGTAATTATTTGGTCACTGTATCCAGAATACAGAAATAATAGGTTCCACTCATTTAGAGTTCACGCAAATGAGAAAGTTCCCGAATAGCTCTTCTCCCCACAAAACAGTAAAAACAACTCAGGTTTACAACAGAGACCCTAAAGCTATTAATTTTTCCAGCTGATTTCTGAATCATCACAACATTTTAAACAGATAATTCATTTGTTAATGAAATGTACTCTTGAATGCTTTTGGGGTTGAAGGCATTTTAGCATATTCTAATTCTTTAAAAAAAATACACCCTTTCTCAAAATCAACGTGTACTGAAAGCTGACTTAGCGTCTAAGGCAAGTATTTCCTCAAGTATATCCCTTAAAACACTAGTCACAGACACTCTGAAAAATTAACAATCCTTACTTTTCTAGTCAGTTCTGCCTACATAACTCTTCGGGAATTACTGTTTGGGGCATTTAATTTGTGTGTGATATAAAACAGCCAATACATTTTAGATAATATTATAGCAATAAAAGAAAAATGCCATTCTCTACCCTATACATTCTGGATAAATCAGCATTCCTACATGTAATATGGCAGGGTTGATACAGACCTTTCTTATCGCTTAAAGTAAAAGTGCTGAGAGGCTTAAAGAGTGCTGGTTTACCGCTTGTGTTCACAACATTTGATTTTTTCATTCAAATTATGAGGCATTGCATTTTAAAATATGCATAAACTATGTTGCATTGTATCGCAACACAGTAGAAGAAGCAGCTTAAGGCCAGTTAATGCTCAATTTCTCTTGATTTTTTTTCTCTTTTGATTTTTTGGCTTATACACACCTTATGAAAGACTGCTTAGCACATTTGTGCCAAGTGTGATGGGCTGGCCTTAACTGGGAAGCAAGGACATATTGATCTGATTCAGAGAAGCAATGATAAGTAATTAATTGCTAAAATCATTAAGGAAAAAAGCAAATGAAGCGTGGCAATCTGTTAACACAGTATAGTTCTAATTCATATTAGTGGAATCTTGAGAAGTCTTATATAGGGGGAAAGGTCTGGTGGTTAGTAGGAGAGACACACCTCTAAAGAAGTTGGGAATTACCTATTTTTGTTTAAAAAACAATAGCAACAAAACAGAAGAGATCTCTGGAAGGGATAGAAATAAAATGGTGACTGAATAAACGGGACAAAGTTCTTTTGATTTCTGGCAAATTTATTGATTTTGTCAGTATGTGACTCGACATCAGAATAGGAAAGAGAAGCTGGTGCCCTGCTGGGCTGGCCAAGGACTTCTGAGCGGTTCCAGAAAGGGACATAAAGAACCCAAGTGTACCCAAGATTTTAGTGAAAGAAAGGCCTACCAGGAAAGCCACGTGCTTGAATGGAGAGCAACTGGACCTCTGCAGCTCTCCTGAGCTAGGTGAAGGGCACGCAAATAATAAAAAAGTTGGAGCCCTGGCGTGAGGACAGTTCCAGCTGAATGTATCCATCAACGAGTTCATGTCATAGCTGTAACTATGCCAACAGCACTTGCAAGACTTAAAGGGAGGGGATAAGGCCACTGCTTGACTCAAACAAAAGACAGGAGTTGGTAAGTCTTACTTTGGACCTTTCTTGATCATAAGAATTGCCATGAAATTTACACAGATTTTGGAAAATGAGTTGTCTCCCAATAAACTACTCCTTAGCTGAGTTTCATTTTGGAAGGTGGGGACTAAAACCAGTCGACCAGCTGTCACCCAGTCCTTTCTGACTCACGGCGACCCCATGTGTGTCAGAGCAGGACTGTGCGCCATGAGGTTATCAATGGCTGATTTTTGGAAGTAGATCACCAGGCCTTTCTTCCAGTGCACCTCTGGGTAGAGTGAGCACATTAAAGGTTTGCACCACCCAAGAATGCCACATGAGGTTCCCAAGAGTTGGAATTGACAGGGACTAAAGGAGTATTATGTGTATTTTGAATACTAATTTTATTTGACTCTTTAGATATCCCCTCTATGAGAAAATTACCCTGTAAGGAAGTCACATAAAGGGGAAACCCCCAGGACTTACATCTCTCCCAATCAAGTCCTCTTGGTTCTCCACAATTCCCCAGGGGGCAATGCCTATGGTGCATATCTTCCCCCGAGATTTCGATGCATGGTCCTTCAATGCGTCTCCAACATGACGAATAACACCTAAAAGGGAAAATACAAGTATTAATCTTGCCTTTTAGAGGAATTACCTTTCTATTGTTCTAAAGGAAATTATGATAACTGTTCTCTGAGGGTTAAATGCATTGAATATAAAATTTTGTTAAATGCATTGCATATAAAATTTTGACACGTTTCTATATAAACTACATACACCTAGAAGAGAATATAAATGTACTGCAGTGACCTAGATAAATTCTCCAGACCTGTATGTGAATCTTATTCTGATTTATATGACAAAAAAGAAAAAGCATCCAATGTGTATAAAAAGAATACATACAATTCTTTAAACTAAGAGAATCTTTTCCTTATATTATGAGATGTAATGATATAGGAGTATGCCTAAGAGCTAAGGCCTTGACTGTGTTCTGTAAAATGCACCATATACAATATTAAATCTGTACCACAGTTCATGTATGAGTTAGGGTCCTTTGACTAGTATTTAGCTCACAGTCTGTTAATCTTAATTTCATCTTCCTACTTATGAATACTTCCTATTAATTTCATTTTACTTGGATCCACAATCAACACCCATGGAAGCAGCAGTCAAGAAATCAAAAGATGCGTTACATTGGGCAAATCTGCTGCAAAAGACCTCTTTTAAGTGCTGAAAAGCAAAGATGTCACCTTGAAGACTAAGGTGCGCCTGACCCAAGCCATGGTATTTTCAATTGAATCATATGCATACGAAAGCTGGACAATGAATAAGGAAGAGTTGATGGCTTTGAATTGTGGTGTTGGCGAAGAACATTAAATATATACCACCGACTGCCAAAAGAATGAACAAATCTCTTTTGGAAAAAGTACAACCAGGATGCTCCTTAGAAGCGAGGATGGCGAGACTACATCTTACATACTTTGGACATGTTGTTAGGAGGGATCAGCCCCTGGAGAAGGACATCATGCTTGGTAAAGTAGAGGGTCAGTGAAAAAGAGGAAGACCCTCAATGAGATGGATTGACACAGGGGCTGCAACAATGGGCTCAAGCATAACAACAATTGTGAGCATGGCGCAGGACCAGGCAGTGTTTCGTTTTGTTGTACATAGGGTTGCTATGAGTTTGAAGTGACTCGACAGCACCTAACAATAACAACAACACTTATGAATACACAATGTGGAGAGCTTGCCTGTAAAGAAAATATTGGCATGTTCTATGGAGAATTAATGTTAAAAATAACATAAGCACACCTTTTTATTCTCATCTCCCTAATTGTTGTCCTCCTTTGTTACCACGGACTTCCCCGTCATATTGTTAAAAATGAGAAAGTACAGTTTACAAGATGGTAGGGAACCCATTTCTCAACTTTCTTGCAAACCACTTAAAGAAGATACAATTCCTAACCTTTTAATCTCCCTCGCAAATGATCATTTCTTATGGAAGAGTTATAAAATATATTCTCTTAGAAAAGATATCTCCACTTATCAAAACCCTACTATTTCTCCAGGAAACATTCACATCTAGTGCCATCTCCTATATGAAAGCTGAGTTGATTTGATTTCTTCTTCATTTGAACAGGAATGCAGTTTTTATACCTATCGAAAATGTCAATATGTCACCTAACACATTCTGCCATGATTCATAATCATACATGAGGCTGTCTCCTCTAATAGTAAAACTCCTTGAGGGGAAGGTTAGAGGGTCACCTCTGTGTTCCTCAGGGGTTGGCACAGAGCAGAGGCTCAGAAACTACACGCCCAACTAACTAAACATACAAACGTACCAGGCAATTTAATCATGGGAGAGGACTCGTGGTAAATTGCTCAATTCTGAAACATTCATAAGGTAAATGGAAAGATCCCGTTTTAAAAAAATCAAATAACGAAATAGTACAAATGGCCACTAACCCATACTGAGCTATTCTTGGAGAGTTGGGAAGAACACCAGTTCACTTACAAGTTTAGCTATGGAGCCCTGGTGGCACAGTGGTTGAGAGCTATGGATGCTAACCAAAACGTCGACAGTTCAAATCCACCAGCCACTTCTTAGAAATCCTATGGGGCAGCTCTACCCTGTCCCATAGGGTCGCTATGAGTCGGAATCAACTCAATGGCAACAGCAACAGCTTAACTATGGATCTTCTAAATGAGGGTATTGGTAAAGATTAACAAAAACAAAAGTAAACCTGTGGATATCAGTGTTAAATTATTTCCTATTTATTTTGTAAAGCTCCTTTGGGGGCCAGCCTGGGACAAGAAATTTAACTTCCTGGTTTGCCCTTCTGTGTGCCCCAATTCTTCCTCCCGTCACCTCTTGCCTATCCTAATCATCCCACCATTAGAACCTCACTTTGTGTTTTGAATTGAACACTAATCCTAGAGTGAGGCAGTGATGTGTTCTTTGGTTTGAAGAATTTACCCTGTAAATTCCTTTTTTTTTTTTTTTTTTTTGATATTGGGTGTATTTCATAAAAGAATAAAAAAGAATAAAAACAATAAACAACGTTCCAAGTTCCCAAAAGTAAAATATTAGTAAGAGGTTCTCTGGAGCCTCTAGAACCATTTGAGTTGATCTCTATATGAGTTGCAAGTATTGTAAGCATTATAGGAAAGCAATAGTCTGGACAATCACAGGCAAGTGATCCTAGCTAAGCTATGAGTGCAACTTGGATCCTAAAACCTGAACAACCATTGAGATAAAATTGCTCTGTAGATATTTGATTACTATAAGATAAAAGATAAAGAGATGACTGAGCAGGTCATTCTAAGATCATGTCAGTTTACAGACTGAATCAGGATTTCGCATAACAGCGCTGGGCACGGGCAGACTGCAGAATTCACTGCTAAAACACTGTCTGCGTAGTTGTGTGCTGAGTGTCCACAAATTCTAGGTATTTAGGAGAATTCTGAGTGTACATCTCACTCAAACATCATCCAAATCACAAACAACAACAAAAAATATTGTTGCTAATTAAAATTTTATTTGAATTGGGAAAAAAATTCCTACTTGGTCCAGGGCTATTTTCAGAAAGCCCCACTAACTCCAGATGGACTTTGAGCTTTGTAGCAGGTTTGAACTGACTTTCTTCAGCATTATTTCTGCACTTCCAATTGAGAGTTCTGACTCAGGCTGAGGAAATATGTCAAAAAAATTTACAGGCATCCATTACATTATCTGTTGCCCATTATTAATGTTCCAGAGATACACCCTGAACTGTCAGCGGGTTTGTGAGAATTGATTTGACAGCCTTTCGGTGTCATTATATAGAAACTCATTTGGCAGGTAGGGTGTGTTTTCTATTGGTGCAGAAACGATTTAAAGACTATTTTAAATACAAAACACATAGTACACTGGACTTTGCTATAATAATTTATGTTCCAGATGAAAATGGCATTTTACAAAAATTAAAGCTATTTGGCACCAAACGTAGAATTGCTTAAAGAACAAAGGCAGAGACTGCATTTAAAGCAAAAGGTATTACTTAAAAATTATTGGATGCTTATATGGCAACTCGGGCTATTGAAAATATCTTATGAAATTCCGCTAGTCATGTTTACAAATTCTGTAGAGTCAGCTTTTAAACATCCCCACCTGGTGCTTATGTTTAAGTAATTCTTCTATATCAGGAAATAGCTATACAGTTATCATTTAGGTAAAGGAGGGAAAGAGAAAAAGTGAGGGGAGAGATAACCAGCGAGTGTGAGCACACGTGGGTAGGGGATGAGGCAGGGGGATATAAAGGCATTTACCCGTAGGAAAAAACAATCTTAGTCACAACATTCTCCTGGCCTACGTGCCTTTCCCTACCCCACTTCCAATTACCTGTGTTAACCCCTCCAGTGAATATCCACGCCCCAGTTGTCATGGCAGCTTTGATGAGACCTTTCCCGAAGACTTGCTTGAGTTTTGGCTGGAGTTCAAAATTCTGCAGGCCCCCGTGAACAGAGATGAGAAGCTTGGGAAGTTCCAATTGCCATTCCTTGGTCATCAGGTGTAGGAGGAGATCAGGCTTTGTATCAAAAGACACACGCACGTACTAGAAGAAGAAACACCATAAATTAGGGACACAGAGCAGGGCTGGCTGAGGCTTAACTGATTGCTGGCATATGTATAGTTACTTTAAGAAAACGTCTCATGTGAAACAGATTTTTTAAAAGGAATGACCATTTGCTTTACCAAAAGAACCTTCATTTAGACAAAGGGATTGACCGTTTTTAAAAGCTTTCTTAAAATCATGGATCACTACAAACTTTAAATTTTTTTTTTTATTTTCTAAAATGCAGTGCAGACTCGTTTCTTCCTAGAATGAATTATTTTCTCAAAGGACATCATTTTACCAACTTTTACCTTTGTGTCACAGTTCAAATATTTCTATTATTTTTAATATAGGTAATCCCTTTTTACCAATTGGACCTAGACATAACTATTTCTGTGATTCTAGTATTTTGAGAGGTTCTGAAAGATGCCACGATTCTCCATAATGTACTGAGAATTTTACAATAAGGTAATAAAAAACCAAACCATTGCCATCGCATCGATTCTGACTCATAGCGACCCTATAGGACAGAGTAGAATTGCCCCATAGGATTTCCAAGGAGTGGCTAGTGGATTCAAACAGCCGACCTTTTGGTTAACAGCCAAACACTTAACCACTGTTCTACTAGGGCTTCCAATAAGGTAATAGCTGACTCCAAAAAACCCCAAACCCATTGCTGTCGAGTTGAATCTGACTCGTAGCGACCCTCTAGGACAGAGTAGAACTGCCCTATAGGGTTTTCAAGGAGTGGCTGGTGGATTCGAACTGCTGGCCTTTTGGTTAGCAGTCAAGCTCTTAACCATTGAACCACCAGGGCTCCAATAGCTGATTATATTTATTTAATTACATAACTACATACCAAATACCTTATTTGTCTTTTGAAGAAAACAAATGACAAAAGGCATGCAAATTATTCTTGTACAATAATTAAAAAAATAAAATTCATAGAAGATACCAAGCTCTTAACAGATGCAACTGGAAATAAAGTGATCACTATATATTGGGTAAGAGCTATGGCTACTAACCAAAAGTTTGGCAGTTCAAATTCACTAGCTACTCCTTGGAAGCTCTATGGGGCAGTTCTACTCTGTCCTGTAGGGTCACTATGAGTCAGAATTGACTTGACAGCAGTGGGTTTGGTTTGGTTTTTATATATAAATGAAATGTTATAAATACATACAATGCTAAACATCTATATAACCATAGAGATAGATACTCATTTAGCTGTCTATGTAGTTACATAAAGATTTCCATTTGTAGCTGGAAACAACTGAAATCCTAGGCAAACGAATTTGAAAGCCTTTTGAAATTCATTACTGAGCTAGCATGAAAAGAAGGAATATTCAGACTTCTAAACAAAGTAGAACCTAGAACCTTGGGAGGTAAGTGAGCACCAAAGCTGACTTTAGCCCTGAGGGTCTCTGCTGAACCCTGGGGACCTTGAACATCTGCTTTAATGGTTTAATGGGGGTCTTACTAGGGGACCTCACATAAAGCTAGGACCCCTCAAAGGGTCAAGTATAAGAGCGAAAAAATATCTAAGTCTGATGGACCAAAGAAGAGACCGAGGACATTAGCCTGCCTCAACCTTGGTTTTGGGCAAATGGGGAAAAAATACTCTTAGTATTTATAAACACAGGCAGGCCCTTCACACAGGCTCTTGGTCCACATTTACATTATCAGTGTGGTTTGAAAAACATGAAGCAGAATATTGTGTATAAACTGGTTCTGGATGGATAATGCCCCAGGTAACTGGAAGAAGCAAATGTGAATCTTCTGTGAGAGAATGTCAATCCACGTCTCAATTCCCATAGGAAAACAAGCATTTAATAGTAAAAAGGAAATCACAAATTACACAAGGAAATAAAGTAGCATGAATGAGAACAAACAGAAAAAACAGACATCAGAATAAGACTCTTAAGATACTGAAATCACCAGACACAAAATGTAAAACAGCTATGCTTAATATGTTCAAAAACACAAATGAGAAGATTGACTATATAAGCAAGGAACAAGAGACTCTAGAGAATGATCATATAAATTTGAAAAACAATCCAAAAGAGCTCCTAAAAGTGAAAGTAACAATTTAAATAAAAAATACAACGGGTAAATTAAACTAAGAAATTAGAAGATAGAAAGAAACTAGAAGATAGAGCCAGAGAAATAAACCAGATGCAGCCTAGAAAGACAAATGAACTGAACACATAAAGGAGAATTTAAAAACTGTGAAGAAGCTAATTAGAATTCTAGATAAAAATAAAAGAGAATGGAGTAGATGCAATATTTGAAGAAATACTAGCAGGGAATTTCTCGGAAGTGTTGAAAGATGCCAGACCTCAGATCAATGAATCTCAAGGAGGATCAATAAAAGGAGACCTCATTCATATACACATCACTGAGAATACCAAAAGGAGTGCGGTAGTGGCGGTGGGTGGGTGGGGAACCTTAAAAGCAGCCAGAACAAATGACGCATCATTTATAAAGAAACAGTCATTAGAGCAAAGGCCTCCTCCTCGACACTAGCAAAGGACGCCAGAAACCAGTATCTTCACTGTACAGAGAGGAATTATCTGTCAGTCTAGAATTCTCAATTCTGGGAAAATATCGTTCAAAAATGACAGCAAAAGATAAACATCTTCAGACAACCAAGACTGAGAGAGTTTACCTCTAGCAGCCCTCAATGAAGGAAATTTTAATGTTTATGTAGCAGGCAGAAGAAACATGATTCCAAATGGATGGTATGGGTACAAGAAAGAATGGTAACAAAGACATTAGCAAATACATGAGAAATCTAAAAAGCATTGGTTGTATATAACAATATCTAATTTATGGGGTGAAGGGGATAAAGCCAAAACACTGGTCAATAACAGCACGCAAATTGAGAGGTAGTAATCAGAGTTACAGCTTTCTAAAGTCTGTATATATTGTGTGATAGAGAAAATAAAGAAACTGATTAACATTTGTTAAATGTTAAAGTAGTATATCCACAAAAAGAATAGCCCTGCATGTCATCAAGCAAACAGGTATATATGCATAGATAAATGATATTATCCAGGAGATGACAATTTATTACCATATTTTGGGGTCTAGGAGACCCCCTTGTTGCAAAAACCTAAAAAAATTTACAGCTATTCCTTTGTTAAAGTATATGAGAAATATATTTAGATGAACTATGAGGGCAAACATGCACAAAATATCAAAATATGAAAGTGGTTTGATAAACTGTACCATCAAAAAATAACAGAGCTAAATTTTCCTATACACATATACCAGAATTCCAAAAGTGTTGGAACCCATTACAGTTGGTTCTATATTGATTTGATGTACATAGCAAGAAACAATTCCAGAATAGGAAGAGTAAATGATGTCAGTTTGCACTAAATACATTATATCAACTGAATTTAACTAGAGTTGACAATATGAGAAATGGCATGTTTTGTGCGCAAACTCATATGCAGATGGCAAAAACTTTCAGATATCTATCAAAAGAAATTCTGGACAACATGGTGCACTTTTGTGCTCTGCAGAGCCTTGGGCTGGAGAAAGGGTATTGCAGGAGTGTAGGAAACACAAGTGTTTTTTAAATAAAAGCTTCTTTATCATATCCCTTGAGTGACTCTTTGTAAGAAAAATATCTAGATAACAAAGCTATAAGATTAAAGAATGAAATGCTTTCTGTGCTTATACACTGAATCTATGACATTCAAGTCGTTAAACTTTGGTGACTTTGCTGGATTGAATTTATATCACTTTAACTATTTTTCAGAAAGGGATATTTGGGAATAAGCTAGACTTGGGAATCACAAGACTTCCAAACAATACAAACCAAAAACACTTAGCATGGAGAAATGTTAATAAATTGCTTTTCAAGCTACTATTCTCATTTCCCTAACTTTTATGTGAATTTTCTTATGCCTCCAAAAAAAAAAAAAACAAAGGCCCATATTCTCCTGAAGTGAGATATAAATTATACTATCTTTAAATATAGGCAAATGTCTAAAGTATAAAAAAATTCCTAAAATTATGTTTCCCCCTGCAAACCTAGAGAATAGGTCTTACTACTTCTGAAGGATTATTTGGATGTAGTTTCAATGATTAGAGAATGCATAAATGAGAACAATACAATGCTTTTCAAAAGTAAGAAAAATAGTTGCACTTGTGGCTCCTGGAATCTCAAGATGCCTCATTTAAATCCTCAACTGTACATTTCACTTAACCAGGTAAAAAAATGAGAGATTCAGAGTCATAGTTAGTACCTGGAAACAGATATGCCTACATTACTAACTCATATAGTGTGAAGAGATGTTATAAGTCATACTAAATCGCTACAGACAATGTGTAATAATTTCAGCAAGCTTAACCTAACTAAGTGATGTATAACAGAGTTCAATTATTTATACTAATTGGTAATTTTTAGAAGTAAGCCTTGCTTGGTAAATAATTGACATTGGGCTTCTAAAGTTATCCATAAAACTTAGCAGCAAGGAACCAAAGTAAGCTATTTATGATTGATGATGTTGAGCTGTTTACTAGAAAATGACCAACAAATCTATTGCATATGTTGAAATTCCTTTTGAATTAGCCTAAGCGTCTTTCCTAGTTAGGAAGCTCAGAAAAGCCTTGTTCGTTATCACAGAATGCTTTTTACTCAATTAAGTGAGTGAATGAATGAATGACCTTAGGGATCACATAGTCCCCAGCTACCCATTTTATAGATGAAGAAACAGAGGCACTCCATATCTGACCTACGTTAAGGTCACGTTGCTCATGGGCTCTCTTCAATACTTCTCTGTGCTCAATTTCTTTACTGGGAAAACAAAAGTAAACAAACAAGGAAAGTAAACCTTGTGTATTTACTGTGCTTCAAGCACACACATGCTGTATACTTTACATTTGTCATTTAAAGTACTCCTACAACAACCCTATGAGGAGGTAGGTGGTTGTTGTCAGCTACCGTTACATTGGTCTAGACACGTGGTGATCCCCTGCTCAGTGGAATGAAATGCTACCCCAGTCCTGCACCATCGTACTGTTGTGATTCATGGGGTTTTCATTGGCTGATATTAGGAAGTAGATTGCCAGGGCTTTCTTCCTAGTCTGTCTTAGTCTGGAAGCTCTGCTGAAATCTTTTCAGCATCATAGCAACATGCAAGCCTCCATTGACAAATGCGTGGTGGCTGCACATGAGGTACACTGGCCTGGAATCAAACCTGGGTCTCTGCAAGGAAGGAGAAAATTCTGCCACTGAACCACCAATAACTCATATGAAGAAGTAGGTACCATCCACATTTTACACATGAGGGACAGAAAGGATCCATCCTGGTTTTGAGTTCACACCATGACTAAGTGGTGATGGATTCAAATGGCCAAGTCTGTCTAACTTCAGAGCCCTTGCTCTTGACCTCAAAGCTATATAAATGCCTCCCTTTCCTTTTCCATTTCCTTCAGCTACATCCAGTCACTCTCTAAGTCCTAATCATCCATTTCTCAAAATGGTGCTCTCAACCAGCCCTTTTCCTCTCTTTCTTAGGTCGCCATTTTAAAAAACGAGGATGTCAGTTTGGATTATGGCAATAGCCTCCTAATAGCTTCTCTAACCCCAGGCTCCCTATGAGGCACGAACAGGCAGGCTTCTTTCTCCAATTCCTTTTTGATATTATTTCTCAATTCAAGTCATGACACCATATGTAAAGTCTATCGGGATATTCCATTCTGGCTGTCAGGGCCCCCACAATTTGGCCTTCCCTACTTAGAGACTTTTCCCCACTTCTCTCTTCATTTGGCTAATGCTATTCCCTAAGTCCTAAAAGAGTCCTTTTCTCTCCCTATATCACTCTCATCTTTCAGGGACTTTCGTTTCATCTAAAATGACTTACCCTAAGAATGAAAGCTCATGGTGCGCAATATAACTTGCAATCAAATTCAGTCTGATATTTTCTTTGGTTGTTTCTCCAATGTGTCAGTTTTCTCTCTCCAGATTGTGAGATCCTTGAGTGGAGGGATCATATCTGACCTGATTATGTTTTTTGGTAAGCCCTTCAGCAGTAGCTAGGACGTAGTTTACAATCGTAGAGACAGAAAGGAACTTAGAAATATCTTAGCAATCATGGGAACATAGAGATCATCTAGTTCAATTCACCTGCTTTACAGATGAGGACGCTGAGGTCCAGGGACCAAGATCTCAGAGCTAATTATTCACTAATTAACTGTTGATTGAATCCATTATCAAAACCATTGTTACACTGGAGGTACTAGGTTAGGCTGCATTTCTCAAACTTTAATGTGTACATGACTCAGCTGGGAACCTTGTCCAATGCAGGTTCTGATTCAATAGATCTGGGGTGGGGGCTTGAGGTTCTACATTTTAACCAGCTCCCCCTGGGGACCACATGAGTACAATGATTACAAACCCTTCCCCAGACCAAAGATCCCACGTGGTGTGTCTTGTGTTTGCAGATGGGCCAAAGTAAAGAAAGAACACTAAATCTTTTACACAGAAATCAAAGACCAGAATTGAGGAAATACTGGAAGGATTACTCATGTCACAATAAATAAAAAACTGTAGCCATTGACAGACTATTCAATGTATCTCTAACCACATAACCCTTTTGACCAAGATTAATTCTTAAACAAAGGAAAACATGGTTAACTATAGACCGCATTTGATTATCCAGAAGCTGATAAGCAGCACAAATACTGAGTGGACTGTTTTTTTTATGTTGGCCCTTATTTGCCATTTACTGTGTCCTTCTCTTAGAGAATAAAAGGTAAGATAAAATAAAGGAAGTACAGGCAGTCCCCAGATTATGAACGAGTTCCACTACTAAGTCTGTCTTTAGGTCCAATTTGTACATAAATCAGAACAGTTAGGTACGGTTCTTATCTAACATCTGTTAGCCAAATGTTTGTCTTAGTATAGTACGTAGTGTAACTTTCTACTCATAAAAAACATCAGAAACACTTCCAGATACACTAAAATATCTTTAACATAATAATACAGTAATAATAAATGTTTTGATGCACGTCTCAAAGTAGTGCCCATTTGTTATTATGAACCATAGTACGTACCTCAAAAGTTTAATATAATAGGCTTTATGGGGGTTGGTTCATAACTATGGTTTGTAAGTAAGTCAGATGTTCATAACCTGGGGACTGCCTGTGTTTAAATAAACCAATTTTCTGCTTTTTTGGGGGGTAGGGGTGCTGTTATTGTCTAGCTATTCAAGTAAATGGCTTTAGGAGTACGAGAATAATTAAAACCAAGGGACAAAATGACACTTTGAGATTACCCGACGATTTCAATTTTTAAATTATACTCTTAGATCCATAAAACTCTGGTTATTCATTAAGCTCTCCAGGTGCTTGTAATATAACAGCTAACTTACATGCCAATGTTATGGATTGAATTGTATCCCCCCAAAACGTGTGTCAACTTGACTAGGCCATGATTCCCACCATTTTATGATCTGATGTGATTATCCTACGTGTTATAAATCCTAACCTCTAATATTAAAGAGGCAGAATTAGAGGCTGTTATGGTAATGAGGCAGGACTCAGGACTCAATCTACAGGATTAGGTTGCATCTTGAGTCAATCTCTTTTGAGATGTAAAAGAGAGAATCCGGCAGAGAGGAGAGGGACCTCATACCACCAAGAAAGAAACACTGGGAGTGCAGTGCGTCTTTTGGACCCGGGGTCCCTGTGCTAAGAAGCTTCTAGACCAGGGGAAGATTGATGACAAGGTCCTTCCCCAAGAACTGACAGAGAGAGAAAGCCTTCCTTGGGAGCTAGTGCCCTGAATTTGGACTTCTACCCTCCTAGACTGTGAGAGAATAAATTTCTGCTTGTTAAAGCCATCCACTTGTGGCGTTTCTGTTACAGCGGCACTAGATAACTAAGACACCAACTCAACAATTTCACAGTCATAAATGACTTATGCCCAGAGCAATTAATCACTTCCTGCTAAATGGTCAATGTGGTTCAAAATTAGGAGCTATTTTGGTTGTCAAGATAAGCAATTTTGACTTTCCACTTGTGAGCTCAATAATTGCTAAGGGATCACTTCACAAAGTAACAAGAACTCTTCCTAATGCACATACTAACTTCCGTCATTCTGATGTGGTGATATGTGCTGCCATTTATGGATTCCCCAATCATGTGCAGTATCACACTCTAGCATCAAATGCTGGCATTGGAAGACATTTGGCCAATTTGAGCACCTCCCCGTTAAATGGAGGTGATCCTGACCACCTCCCAGGCCACTGTGAGGATTAAATTGTACAATATGTGTGAACATTCCTAAACCCATTGCTGTTGAGTCAATTCCAGTATTGACTATGGAACAGAATAGAACTACCCCATAGAGTTTCCAAGTCTGTAAATCTTTATGGAAGCAGACTGGCACATCTTTCTCCCGTGAAGCAGCTGTTGGGTTCAAACCACCGACCTCTCAATTAGCAGCCAAGTGCTTAACCACTGTGCCACCAAGGCTCCTTTGAACATGCCTAGTATGGCAGAAAAACCAGTAAATGTAAATTGGATAAAGGTTACAAACAGCTATTTTATAAATGACTCCAACATACAACAGGATGCAATTAAGTTGCCTTTAGCTCTTTAACTGATTGTTGTGAGCTGTCAAGTTGATTTGGACTCATAGTGATCCTATATGACAGATCCTGTGCCCCATAGTGTTTACCAGGCTGAAATCTTTGTGGGAGCAGATCACCAGGTCTTTTCTTCCACAGAGCCACTGGTGGGCTCGAACTGTTGACCTTTCGGTTTGCTGATATGCCAAAATAGTCCAAAATAGCCCTTTGTTTCTCAGCCCTGAGTTATCTGGGGAGTGACTCATGTAAGTAGTTATCTTCACAAAAGTACCTGTAGAGAGTGAAAATCCTACCACTGGCCTGGGTTCCTAACTCACCCTTCATTTGTATTTATGCTCTCAGTTCCCCAGTTTATAATCTCCAGAGATAAACTAAGCTCATGTAAATTACTCATGCCTGGAACTATCTACCCTTTTCCCTTTCCGTCATTTTAGTGCCCCTGCCTGGCAACAGGAAGCCAACGTGATGAACTAATGACATTCAGAATAGCATCTAAGAATGATGTATACCGTACAAACTGGAGGTTAGCCGTAGTTGAGATTTTACAATTTGATCTATTCTTAGGTGCTTTGGAGCCAATACACTCAACATGATTTTCAAGAAAAACAAATTCTGGTTCCGAGCAACAAATCTACAAATGATATTTTGTAAATGAGACTATAATAGAAAACTAGAGATTTTCTTTAGTTCAAATGGTAGAAGTCTTCGGTAACTAAAACTCTTGGGTTTTCACTGCGCTTGGTGCTAACGGTATTTCTGTTTAGTAGGTGACTGCACTGCAGTGTTTTCTAAAGCCACTCGTACTGCTTTGTCATTAGAAATGTTACTATTCACTATCAAAGCAGAATTCAACTTCATCATGGTCTCACTCTATACTAAACTTACAGACCACAGAGGTGTCACCAACCAGTCAATATCCATTTCGCTTCATAACATTCAGGGCGGGCAAAGGCTGGAGGGTGGGGAATCAGTCACTACAACTTAGAACAGGCTGGAACTATTTAATTAAAAGAAAAAAGTCTTTATATGGTACTCTGAGCTTAAGCTTTTGTGGAGTAATTTGATAATTTGTCAGTTACCAATTTAGACCTAAATTTTATCCACAAAACTTTGCCCAGCTGTTTTTATGAAAATCTAAAAGAACTGTAGAACAATAAATCTAGCTACACCCTTGGAGATGTTAACTGATGAATCCTCCCTCTCACACTGTAAAGCCATCTTTAATTCTTGGGAATGACGACGTGGTATCTGTAAGTAGTACTTGTTCCCTAAGTAATGGAACTACTATCGGTAAAGCTATTTTAACATTATTTTTAACACCTTTCTTCCAAGCCTACAGTGGGAAATTTGCCCTAGTTTCTTTGCTGTTGAGAATGTGACAGGCATCATTTCATTTTCTAACTCTCTGTAGTCACATTTTCAATGGGCACTTTTAATTAAAGCTGTGGCTGAGCAGACTGCGTAGCATCAGACTGCTAAGACAATTTAGCTGACAGCAGCTTTCCAAGTCCATAGGGTTTTTTGTTTTGCAGGGAGTTTAATATTTACGGTGGTTTAATGGATATAAAGCTCCCTAGAAAGAAAATATTTGGAATACAAATGTGAAGTGTCATTGCTACTGGATTCCTAGTTTGATGACCCACAAAACAGTAGAAGTGAAAAAGTCATTGTGATTTATTCCATATTGTGTTTGTGATCCCCCAGTGTTAGATATTAGGTACTTCTAAGTGATGGGTTCCGATAAATCAAAGCTAAAGGTTCAGAAATAATACAAAAATTCACTAAGCATATGAAGAGGACACTAGGGGTAAGCTATGAATTTTCTACCAGAATTATTTAGGGTAAAATTTTCTGGATGCAAAGAGACAAGATGGTTTCTTGGAGGAAGATAGGTTCTTCCTTATCTATAGGTCTATGATTGGGATTGGAGTCCCTGGCTGGTGTAAACAATGAAAGCACTTGGCTGCTAACCAAAAGGTTGGCAGTTTGAATCCACCCAGAGGCACCTCAGAAGAAAGATCTAGTAATCTACTTCTGAAAAATCAGCCATTGAAAAACTTATGGAGCACAGTTCTACTCTGACACATATGAGTTTGCCGTGAGTTGGAATTGACTCAACAGCAGCTAGTGGGTTATGATTGGGATCAGAAAGGTAAGTGATAAGCTCTAGTTTTACTCTCAATTTCAAAAAAGCCTTCCAAAAGTACTATCAGTTCACCGTACTAAAGATTAGAAGGTAGAAACTGGAAATCAATGAGGTAATTACAAAACCTCCCAAAACCTTACCATGCTTCATCAAAGATGTGGTGAAACCCATGTGAAATTATGCACTAAAGATTAGTGAGTAAACACAATTACGCCTGTGCATACCTTGCTTACTGGTTAATCTGCCCCTGGGTAGGAATAATCATCTAAATTATACGAAAAATAATTATAATTAAAAAATGGTTGAAGCAGTACATCAACAGGGAACTGCTGGAAACTTAAGCCGGAGTCAGAAGAGGACGTGGAATGAGGGATATCATTGCTGGTGTCAGATAGATCTTTGCTAAAAGCAGAAAATACCACGAAAATGTTTACCTGTGTTTTATTGACTATGCAAAGGCATTCGACTGCACGGATCATAACAAATTATGAATAACATTGCAAAGAATGGGAATTCCAGAACACTTAATAATTGTGTTCATGCAGAACTTGTACATAAACCAACAGGCAGTTGTTTGAACAGAACAAGGGGATACTGTGTGGTTTAAAATCAGAAACGGTGTGCGTCAGGGTTGTTTCCTTTCACCATACTTATCCAATCCATATGCTGAGCAAACAATCTGAGAAGCTGGATTATATGAAGAAGAACATGGTATCAGAATTGGAGGGAGACTCATCAACAACCTCTGACATGCAGATGACATGACCTTGCTTGCTGAAAGTGAAGAAGACTTGAAACACTTATTCTTGAAGATCAAAAACTACACCTTCAGTATGGATTACTCCTTAACACAAAGAAAACAAAAATCCTCACAAGCAGACTAATAAGCAACATCACGATAAAAGGAAGAAAATACCTAAGTTGTCAAAGACTTCATTTTACCTGGATCCACAATCAATGCTCATGGAAGCAGCAGTGAAGAAAATCAAAGGACATATTGCATTGGGCAAATCTGCTGCAAAAGACCTCTTTCAATAGTTGAAAAGCAAAGATGTTAGTTTGAGGACTAAGGTGGGCCTGACCCAAGCCATGGTATTTTCAATTGCCTCACGTGCATGTGAAGGATGGACAATGAATAAGGAAGACTGAAGAAGAATTTACGCCTTTGAATTATGGTGTTGGTGGAGAGTATTGAATATACCATGGACTGCCAGAAGAAGAACGAACAAATCTGTCTTGGAAGAAGTACGGTCAGAACGCTCCTTAGAAGTGAGGATAGTGACTTCATCTCACTTACTTTGAACATGTTATCTGGAGGGAACAGTCCCTGGAGAAGGACATCATGCTTGGTAAAGTAGAGGGTCAGCAAAAAAAGAGGATGACCCTCAGTGAGATGGATTGACACAGTGGCTGCAACAATGGGCTCAAACACAGCAATGATTGTGAGAATGTCTCAAGACCAGGCAGTGTTCTGTTCTGTTGTGCATGGGGTCACTACAAGTTGGAACCGACTCAATGGCACCTAACAACAACATATGAAAAATATGAAAAGGGCTCAACCTGATCTAATAAGCACAGTAAATAGCAAGAGACAACCTGAAGGGAATTATGTGTGTAACTTGAGAGGTTTAAATACAAGCCCTTAATTAGGTCATACTTACCTAGTCCACATGTCAGCTCAGCATTAATTGGAAGAGATGAGTAGTAAGTAAATAAGATTTGTAATTAAACCCAGCACTGCTTTCTTTTCAAAATAATCCATGGTCTTATCCCCAGATAAAAGAAAGTCTGAGAAATGACACAATGTCTGCTGATGAAGCTATATCCTTTTGCACTCTCAGGCAGTTTTAAAATGTTACCTGGAACCCATTCTCATAAAACAATCCCTAAGCCAGATTTTTCTATCTACTTCTGAAAATCAGCCAGTGAAAACCCTATGGATTACAATGGTCTGATCTCATTGTGCATGGGGTCTCCATGAGTTGGTGGCCGACTTGACCGCAGCTAACAACAACAAGAAGACCATTAGCATCTTATTTTCTTCCTTACCCCTTTGTTCTCACTTTAATGAAGCATCTGAATGAACTTCTAGATCCTCTGAGAGCCCATGAATGTCTTGGTTGCCATGCAGTTTGGTAGGATGTGACTTGGTGTTGAGAAGAGCAGGAAATCAGAATCCTTCACTCCCTGTCAGCTTAGAATGTCTCCTTTCTGTGTCACAATTTTTCTGTGTACAGTGAGAGAGATGTGGATTTCATTGCTATCTCACTTGGGCATGTCAAGCCCCTGGGAATTGAGGACAGAATGGTGAAAATCCTCAGAAGGGCTTGGAAATTGGTTATGTTACTATAGGGTGTAATTTTACCAAGAATTCTTCCTGCTCACAGCTTTTGAGTTTAATTAACCTCATCAAATAAAAATTTCAAGTTCCTTAGGTAAATAGACCTGGATATGTAACAGCAATTAGCTTCTTTTCAATCACCTATACATAATTTCTCAAACAAAACTTCAACTATAGTTCATCCATGTAGGGATATATGACAGAGAAGAAACAGAACTGACAAGAAGTCCTGAGGAGCCTGGATTTGAGAACCATCTTTGCTGTTAAATAACTGTGTGACTTCGGGAAAATAATTTAACCTCTCTGGGCTCCAGTTGCCTCATATATAAAACATGCAGAGGGCATGAGATCAATTAGCATTTCTCAAGCCTGTTTGTACAGTAGAATAACTTGGGTCACTTTCATAAACATTGGGTACCCAGGTTCTATCCTAATGAATGAGACTCTCTGTGAGTGGTAGGCTCACAGGTTCTTCTGAGCCTCCAGGTTGAGAACCACTGCATCCTACTTTCCATCTCTTAAAACCCTTTGGTGGCTAAAACTCTGTGAGGTCATGCTTGGCATGCTTGGCATATAGGTGGTAGAACAGGTACATAGTGTTCCTGAGCAGAGATAAGTTTTATGCAAGACCTGCAACATTTTAACAATGACTCTCTTTTCTCCACCTGTATCCTTTACCAGAAGGAGTCCCTGAATGGCGCAAACGGTTAAGCACACAGCTGCTAACTGAAAGGTTGGTGGTTCGAACTCACCCAAGGGTACCTCAAAATAAAAGCCTGGTGCTCTGTTTCTGAAAGGTCATTGTCATGAAAACCCAATGGCGCACAGTTCTATTCTGCAACACTCTGGGTCGCCATAAGTCAGAATCCAGCCGGAGGCAACTTGTTTGTTGTTATTGTGTGCCATCGAGTTGATTCTGACTTATAGCAACCCTATATGGCAAAGTATAACTGCCCCATAGGGTTTCCCAGGCTATAATCTTTAAGGGAGAATCACGAGGTCTTTTCTTCTGCTGAGCGGCTGGTGTGTTTGAATGGCTGACCTTTCAGTTAGCGGCCCAGTGCTTAATTATTGCACCACTGGGGCTCCTTATTAACTGGTTCTTCTCTATCAAATCCTGCAGACTTTGCCTCATATTCTGTCCAGACCCCACTGAGAATCTGGAGAAACAAATGCTTCATCTTGGGCTTCCATGAAGAAAAGATGACAGGTAATGTTACATTTTATTTTATTAAAAAAGAAGAAAAGTCAGAGTTAATTAGCCTCTAGAGTTTTTTCACTACTTCATTAAAAATCATTTCAATTTTCAAATATTGTTGTCAAGAACAGGGCATCTTGGGTTAGCTGACCTGTCTGACTTAAGTCTTGGTGAATTATTAATATGCTTTCCCCATGTAAAGACTGGCACACTTTAACAGACAGCAGTTACTGATTTTCCCTTTGTCCAAACTGCTTATTGATTTGTTCCAGAGGATGAGTGGTAAAGAAGGCATAGACTGGCAAAAATGACTATTCTGCTGATACAATGAAATCGCTGACGGATGGGCAACTCCACACCTTTGTCAGAAGTTTTTGAAGTGAACAAAATGTGCGTTTGTATCTGGATGCATAGCTGGCATGTCCACTTGTTAAATAGTTGGTTATAATAAGGAGGAAAACTGGTCCTCATTTGGCTGATTAACCTCAGAAAGAAAGGCTTCCCTCATTAGCGGCTGGTCTGAGACTGTGGAGGGCAGTGAGGCCTGACCTCAGAGCTGGCTTCGTGGGCTGCAGTTGGCGCAGAAACACAACTCGGAAGGGCCTGGGCTTGGGGTATAACGCTCTGCTGTCTTCAAATTCTTAATAATTCTCTGAATTTGCATTTTGTACATGATGTGTGATGGGACAAAGAAGCATGTGCTGAGGGGTTGAAGCCTTGGCTCCCACGGAGTCCTGCTTCTGGCTGCACCCCTGGGACAGCTCCTCAGTCACTAACTCCTGCCCCTGGTGCCCCAGCCGGCCCAACCTTCTCTTCCCTGCCTCATTTTCCTCTTGTCCAAACTGCATGCCAGTTCCAGAGGTTGAGAGGTAAAGAAGGCATCAGTTGGCAAAGAATGACTATCCCGAAGATAAAACAAAACATCTGACCTCTCTACTCTTACCCTCCAACCTGGTCAGCGGCTTGGGTGTGGCCAAGAAGGCCAGGGTGGGTGCCCGTCCTGCAGAGTTTAAGTGTGGGGCAAGGCAGCACCTGTTCCTGCCTTGGGCTGGCAGTGCCACAGCATGTTTGGTGGGTGGCTTGGTGGGAACCCTCACTCACCCCAGGCACTGAGTATACCTGACATGGAGGTCGCAATCCCTTGGGGTCCACTGTGGGTTGGGGTGGCCTGCCGTGGGAAGGAGAAATTGATTTCCTTGCCCCCACCAGGGCCTCACACTGTCATTCTGTACCAGGCCCAACAAATCATAAAGCAGTGTTGCCCAGCCTGGTTTCCAACAGAGAGCTTTGGGGTTCAATAGAGGTATGGGGGGCCTTAGAAGGGTTGTTCAAGCTGCGTGTTCACATGTGTGCACTCTGAGGGAACGTAGTGAAAGAACCATCTGCCTTTTAAAGCCTTCCTTCCACTACTAAATAGCATAATGTCCGTCTATCTTATATTAGCTGTTTTACATGGGACAAGTTACTTAACTTCTCTGGGCCTCAATGTTATTCTGTCATATGGGTATAATAACACTACTGTCATGAATGTTAAATGAAAAAATATATGTGAAGTACTTGGCACAGTGCTGGGCACGTAATGTTGTTGTTGTTGTTAGGTGCCGTTGAGTTGGTCCAACTCATAGCGACCCTGTGTATAACAGGATGAAACACTGCCTGGTCCTGCGCCATCCTCACAATCATTGTTATGCTTGAGCCCATTGTTGCAGCCACTGTGTCAATCCATCTCTTCAAGGGTCTTCCTCTTTTTCTCTGGCCCTCTACTTTACCAAGCATGATGTCCTTCTCCAGGGACTGATCCCTCCTGATAACATGTCCAAAGTATGTGAGACGTAGTCTTGCTGTCTTTGCTTCTAAGGGCGTATAATAGATGCTCAATAAATTTTAACTGCCATTAAGATTATTATTTGCTATAGACTCTGAAAGCAATTCCAAAGATGGATTGATTAATACTTTGAAGGACATACATTCTAATAAACTCATTTGGAGTTTTGGTCTCAGGGTTCTTAGAATCTCTCAAATTTAACAGAATTTTTCAGGGGGGAAAAATAAATCTTAGGTAGAGGAAAAGTATGACTAGAAAGGATGGCCTATATGGAGAAGAACAGGGCACCGGGATTGGAGGAAGACTCGTTAACAACCTATGTTATGCAGATAACACGACCCTGTTCGCTGAAAGTGAAGAGGACTTGAAGCACTTACTGATGAAGATCAAAGACCACAGCCTTCAGTATGGATTACACCTCAACATAAAGAATACAAAAATCCTCACAATTGGACCAATAAGCAACATCATGATCAATGGAGAAAAGATTGAAGTTGTTAGAACTTCATTTTACTTGGATCCACAATCAACACCCAAGGAAGCAGCAGTCATGAAATCAAAAGACATATTGCACTGGGCAAATCTGCTGCAAAAGACCTCTTTAAAGCGTTAAAAAGCAGAGAAGTCACCTGACCCAAGCCATCATGTTCTCAATAGCCTCATATGCATGTGAAAGCTGGACAGTGAATAAGGAAGACCGAAGAAGAATTGATGCCTTTGAATCGTGGTGTTGGCGAAGAATATTGAATATATCATGGACTGCCAAAAGAACGAAGAAGTCTGTCTTGGAAGAAGTACAAGCAGGGCGCTCCTTAGAAGCAAGGATGGTAAGACTACATCTCACGTGCTTTGGACATGTTATCAGGAGGGATCAGTCCTTGCAGAAGGACATCATGCTTCATAAAGTACAGGGTCAGTGAAAAAGAGATGGATTGACACAGTAGCTGCAACAATAGGCTCAAACATAGCAATGATTGTGAGGATGGCGTAGGACCAGGCAGTTTTTCGTTCTGGTACATAGGGTCACTATGAGTTGGAACTGACTCAATGGCACCTAACAACAATGACAACAATAACAATAACAAATAGCATCCTCTTCTTTCCAATAAATAGCTCAGAATCAGTTTTAATTTAATATATATCTCAAATTTAATTTTTGTAGGGAAGAACTATGAGGATAGCTCAGTCAGCCATTCGTGGTAAAGAAAATATTGCCATGAGGTGGGGAGAAGAAGGAAAGAGAAGGGAAAGAAGAAAAGAAGGGACAGGAAGGAAAGAGAAGAGGAGAGAAGGGTTGCTTTATTGCACATTTTCAGGCTGTGATTGGTATGAGGTTACTACCCTTGTAGTTTGCAGTATGCTTCTCTAAGCAAAACTTCCTTTCCAAACTCAGAAAACTCTGTAGCATGCCCAAGAACAGCCACCTCCAACTGCTCCACCCACAGCTTACTCTCTCTTCTCTCTTTGAACTGTTAGAAGTAAGCTATTGGAATGCAGCATTTCTAGAACTTCCAGAAAAGATGCTATATTTTTCTCCTTGTAAAATCTGTCAGCCAAGTAGACAGTGGTCCCTGATGAAAGCTAAAGTTTACAAGTGATAACTTTTAAAAGTGAAATTTAGATATTTTCTAGAAGCTCCTTTCAAAAAAAGAAAACAACTTTTCATATGGAACCCTTTTACTGAGAACATTACTGAATAAAGTCACTTGGAGAAAAAGCACTCAACTGGGATGGCAAGCTGTCTTACAACAGGGAAGGAAATAGTCTTGGATGATCATTTCTAACTTGATCTGAGAAACACTGCTAGTTTCAAATAGAATAAAACAGAAATCTAAAGGTGACATATTCTTCATCACCAAAAAAGGAGTTAGAAAACATGTCTTAATGAGATCGAGAAAGTAACATAATAGAGAGTAGATAATTTGAAAAAGCTATTTGTTATTATTATTAATAATAATATTCATTGTGTCTGATCTCATATTAATTATTAGAAAAATCCTAGGAGGAAGGTTTTCTTTTTCCCATTTGATAGATGAAGAGCTGAGACACAAAGGGTCAGGGTAATTAGAACAAAGTCACCCTGCCAGGAACGGCAGAGTTGAGATTCAGCCCCAAGACTAAATCCCAAGCTCTTAACCACTCCCTTGCAGGACTGACAATAGCATTTGGCAAGTCACTGAGTGGCTCTCTGATTACCATGGCTTTGTTGGAATGGCCACCTCCTTGGAACTCAATGGTCCCGAAAGCATCTGTTGGGCTGAGTTGAGTGTGCTTGCTGATGGACCACTTCTCGGACTGGATGTCATTTCGGGAGAGGCGACTTTCATTTTTCTCATTTTGAAGAACGGAGATGCTGGGAGTGAGGCCGATATGCTGGCCTATCAGACGCCCACAGCAACACCTACAACATAAGAAGACAAAGTCATCCCGTTTTATTAGCCACTATTGGAATACCCACGTTTAAGGCAAATGGCTGCAGAGATCTACAATGCATAGCGACCCAGTTCAGTCAATTCTCAGGTAGAATCTCCTGTGTGGATGTATCAGGCAAATGGTTCGCTTAGTACTGACTTGACATACATATCTTTCTTTCTCCCCCTCCCATTTTCCTTTAGCTGTATAAGCTGTAACGTGCCTCCTGCCTTTCTCCACCCTCCCATTTTCACAACCGGCATATTGTTCAGGATTGGACAGTTGAAAACAAAGGTTTTCTAGATGTTTTTACTTGTCTTTCCTCCCATCATCGAGTCTTGCACGAAGGACACGAACCAGTATCGAGGAAGAATTTTAACATGCACATTTAAATAAGGAAGCCTAGTCCTATGTGAGTCACAAGCTAACTTGTCTCTTCCAAATTGACACTCGCTGTCACATATCCAATACCTGGAATAAAAATCTTCAGGCTTAAATGTTCTCGAAGAAACAATGAAAAACGTTATTCAAGAGATACTTGTAAACTTAAAATGTACTCCTTCCGTTAAGAAAATGTCCTTCACGCATGAATAGTACCACTATTACCAGTATTAGTAATAATAGTCTCAATACATAGCTACCATTTATTAAATATAATATGCCAAGGTATTATTACCCCATTTTGTGGATGAAATGATTGCAATTTTGAAGATTAGGCGACTTGCCTGTGTTAAGTTCTATGACTCTGTACTCTATATTTTAAACTGTTTTATTATATTGTCTGTTCATAAAGGCATTTTCAGATATTTGTATGTTACTTTACCCCAAATGCAATAGCGACCCTATAGGACAGAGTAGGACAGGGTTTTCAAGGCTGTAATCTTTACAGAAGCAGAGTGCCACATCTTTCTTCCCCGGAACAACTCGTGAGTTTAAACTGCCGATCTTTCAGTTAGCAGCTGAGCTCTTAACCACTGTCACCAGCGCTCCTTAGTAATCTGCTAAGAGTTGTTCATTTAAAAGACTTCTTTCCATGTGGTAGACTATGTTGGTACAAACCAAGCATTTTCATGAAATGCTTAGAACGGAAAATCGCTAACCATACTAAGAAAATATATCCCACTGTTATTTACAGTGATTTAATTCCTTCCTCAGTGGTATATCTGTTATTCTATATAGGCTCTTGGAGAATTAACTGTGGACATGGCATATCATGTTGCGTATATATACAATCGCTTCAAAAATGTCCCATGATAAAACAATGATCTTTAATTTGGCAGCAGTCTTCTTACAATAGGTAGCAATTACTATTGGAGCTTAGTTCCCACAAATACTATTTCACGTTCTCTCTATATTATAAAGACAGCAAGATTACCTGTGGGGGTCTTTGGTGCTGGGTATGATGTGAACACATTCCCTTTTATAAAATGCTCTTTCTATCCAGGATTTCTGAGCCTGGAAAAATAAAAAAAGGAGGAAGGTGAACATACATTTTAAATATTTTGGACTAAGAAGCAAAACTCATAGATCACATAGCAGACTAGTGTCTTATTAACTGAATTGAAACTGTGGTACTTCACACATCAACACTGCACATAACAAAATCAATTACCCTCAGAACCTGCTGATTAGGTTATTTAACATTATAATATTGAGAGTTAAAGGAAATGGTCATAATGAAAGAATGTTAGTGATGGAACTATATACCAAATTCTCAACTGTTTCTGAAGGACAGAAAACTGGATTTACAGAGGAAATAGAGGGCTAGAATAGTGTGTTTATAACTCTGTAGAAAACAAGGAATGCTCAGTAGTGAGGAGAAATACATCTAAATAAGCTTAACGTTTTTATGTTTAACATTTCCATCTGATTTTCCTGGTAGAAGCAAACAAAAACGGCCAGGCAACTGTATAACTCAAAAGCCCTAGTTTGTTATTATGCTTTTCTAAAATCCAAATTATCAGTGCTTAAGTACAGAGAGGGAAAGGAAAACCGAAACACGAGGCAGATAAACATCTTCATCACAGTCCCAGATTTCACAGGTAGTGCCTTTGGAAGGAAGTGAGATAGCACAGTTTGCACCCCACATGCCTTTAAGCACAGCAAATACAGCTTCTTAGAATGTCCACCAGGAGTCCTGCCTCTGAGATTGGGTTCCCAGATGGACAAAGGAAGTTCCGGCAAACTGTGCAATCTTTGTTCCAAAGCAGAATGTCTATCCTGCATCCCTTTACTCCTTTCTTTCCCAGCATTTGAAATAGTAGAGGAATCTCCTGTGAAATCCAGTAAGCTGCTCAGAAAATTCCTTCTCTCAGAATTTTTTTTTTTTTTTTTTTATTGTACTTCAGGTGAAGGCTTACAGAACAAATAGTTTCTCCTGAAACAGTGGTACACATATTGTTTTATGACACTGGTTAACAACCCCACAACATGTCAACCCTCTCCCTTCTTGACCTTTTTTTTTTTTATAGTGAAAATATACATAGCCAAAGATACACCATTTCAAAACTTTCTACACGCACAGTTTAGTGACGTCGACTGCGCTCTTCCAATCGTGCTGCTGTTCTCACTTTAGATGAAGGCTTACAGAACAAAATAGTTTCTCATTTAACAGTTGATACACATGTTGCCCTATGACAATGGTTAACAACCATACAACACAGCAACACTATCTCCTCACTCAGCCTTGGGTTCCCTATCGCCAGCTTCCCTGTCCCCTTCT
Organism: Dugong dugon; assembly: GCA_030035585.1. Taxonomy (NCBI): domain Eukaryota; kingdom Metazoa; phylum Chordata; class Mammalia; order Sirenia; family Dugongidae; genus Dugong; species Dugong dugon. The sequence continues at coordinate 79,802,578 of CM057471.1, forward strand.
GCCTTCTGGCCCTTGTCCCTGGACTGCTGTACCTTCTCTCAGAATTTGAGATGCAAGTTGCTAGAACAACTTAGCAATATTATTTCTACATGGTATCATCTTCTTTCCTCCTTGGCATCAGGACTAAGTTTGTACTCTTAAGATGTCCTGTGGTAAAGCAAAACTGAGGTGTTCACTTGCCCTGTCTTACTGACTGGTATCAACAGTTGCAAATCCCCGCTTGTTGGCCGTAATTGGTACTGACTCCGCCAAAGGCCCAAATGTTGGTATAAACCATGCTATGGTCTGATTTGCCTGCAGTCTCTAAATCTTGCATCTCTCTTCTCTTTCATGACAAAGATCATGAAATTGTTGAGATGGCAAGTTCTGTTGTGTATATTTTAACAACAATAAAAAACAAAAAAGTAGCAACATGGGGGATGGGTAAGGGCATGCAGGGACTGCATCCTGCTTAAACTGTGGTCATAATCAAGGGGCCCAACTTTTGAGTGTTCCTGCACGTCCATGTGAAAAGTCACTCCCACAGTGCCTTAAAGATCTTTGTGTCTATTTCACCCTCTGTGCCCTCACACCACAAAGGTAACATTTGCAATTCTGTTGCTCAGCTGGATGTGAGAAAAATGCCAGCGTCTATTCACAAAGCTTGTTCTTCCCAAACACGTAGGAAAAAGAATGGCTACCTCTTTGTAACAGAAATGAGCTTAGCAGCATAGATAACCAGTCTTTATCTTTGTAAAAAGCCTGTAAGTTAAACTATTCATAGGCCGTGGTTTCCTCCAGACATCGAATACTCTCGCTGATAATATCTTTTGGCAGAAAGACGATAAAATATTCCTCACTGGACATTTGAAACCAACTTTTTCTACATCTCAGGGAACAGAAAAGGGAGGGTGCACTTTCCATTTTCCTTTGTGGCCCGCTTTGACCAGTGTTCTGGAGGCTCTTTGGGGGAGCATCTGGGAATTTCCAAGAGTGTTGTTCAGCACTCCCTGGGAGAAAGGGTTGTCATGAGTCATAATCGACTTGATGACAACTGATTTTTGTGTGTGTGTGTGTGTGTGTGTGTGTGTGTGCAGAGCATGAGGTTTGCAATTAGAAAAATGGCTTGACCAAGACTCTGTGGTGTGGGTACAGTCACATAATTTCTTTGAGCCTCGGTTTTCCTCATCTATAAAATGGGGGTATACAACACTAACACATGGGTACCGTGATTTCCCTTTAAGAAGAGGAGATCAGCGCTCAGTTGATTCTTGTACTAAGGGTTCAGGGGAGGGTTCAGAAGAGGACACTCTGAAAATGATGCAACAGATTTAACCGGGATTGATCTTCCTTTGTCGAGGACGATAGGCTACCAGGCCTGGTTGCCCATTAGCAAGATATACAGAAAAGTTATTTAACTTCTTTGAATCTTTCCTCTAGTGTGGGAATAACCATAACTACTTTGGAAAGTTGGTATGATAATCAGAGCAAATAATTCAGGTAAAGTACCTGCACTTAATAGTCCCTGGGGTGGTGCAGATGTTTAAGAGCTTGACTACTACCAAAAGGTTGACAGTTTGAATCCACTCAGAGGTGCCTTGGAAGACAGCCCTGGTGATCTGCTTCCAAAAGACCACACAGCCTTGAAAACCCTCTGGAGCAGTTCTACTCTGTACACATGGGGCCACCATGAGTCAGACTGACTCGATGTCAACCAACAACAGCAATGCCGTGCATTTAGGGTTACTATGCGTCAGTATCGACTTGACAGCAACGTTGCTTTTTTTTTTGTTCTTTGACATTTATTAAGGGCTCATCACGTGCCTTGCATTGGGTCGTCTACTCATTAACTGCGTGGATCCACAGGAGAACACTGTGAGAGAAGAACTATTATATCTAGTTTACCAGTGAAGAGAATGAGCCGGAGGGATGTAGCAAATATGTTTTAAAGCCAGGGTTTGAACTTGGACAGTTTGATGCCAGAGTTCACAGTCTTTACTCACGTAGCCAAACTGCCTCTCCAAAGTAGCTATTATTGATACTACCCTTGATATGGGCACTGCCATCTAGACATGCCTGGGAATGCCTGGGTGTGTGGGCAGAGTTGGACTTTTAAAGGCATGGCTTAGAACCAGTTCACACTTGCATCTTTCCCCGCCTCATTCTTCCCTCACAGTACTCACACAAACACACACGTAGAGTAATAAGTGCTCTGCTGTCTGACTCGTCCTCTCTTCTTGAGGTGAAGAATGGGTAGGACATTAGGAAGACATCAGAAGAGAAAGAAGTGGAGGTGGGGGTGGGGGGTCATGATAGCTACAGCAAATAAATATAATCACAACAGGACTTCTAACCTGAAAATCTGGAGGACCATGACAATCAGATTAGACTTTTCAAGGACACCTTCATTACTTCTCTTGCTCATAAATCCCAGTTTCAACTTGGAAAGCCCTGTATATCGTAGTCAGATGGTGCGTAATAAGAATTACTAGAGATGGATTGCCAACTTGTTTGTTAGTCTTTAAACATAAAGGAATTTGACTTCTGTGTAATTTAGCAACTTAATTGCCTTCTTAAAGGTGAAAAGCCACCTCACTGTTAGTAAAGGGATTGGCAATCAACTATCTATTTGTTTGCTACCATTAACAATTAACTCCCCTCCCTTGCAAAGCCACAGAAAATTGGAAAGAAAACAAAAGTATAATGTAAAAAAAAAAATTTCTATCACTCATAATTGAATTGGATTCTTTTTAGAAGAAAAGTATAATACATAGTAGAAAGAATGCATGTGTAACACATGAATTACAAATTCCACAAAATATCATGTATAATTTACTATACTCTGTTGTGGGCTTTGCTTTCGTTTAGGTTTTTAGTGTAGAAAGATATTAGATTTTTAAGATTATTTTCTTGGAGAGGGCATATTTGATGTGTAATCATGGTTTAACTTGTTTCTTAAACTAATTTCCTTTTCTTTCTCAGAGGCTTTGAACTATTCTATGTAAAGCTTTACACTTGCCTTTAACATCCAACTGAGTTAGCTCAGGACGGTTATCCTCGTTGCTAGAAAGCGTGAAATAGTTTTGACATGCTATGTTTCTAGCTCACCTTTAATTCTCCTCTAATGCAAAACTTTAATGGACAGTGTGCCCTAAAACCTTTTTTTTTTTTGAAAATATGCTTCAGAAGTCCCATGTACTCTTAGAAAAGATGGCTGTTATCTACATTTAGAAAAATCACTTTCCGTACATCCATTTCTAAAGATAGAAGGGCCACATTACATGTCTGAGTTTGGGAAGGGCTATTTTCTTTCTTGTCTTTCTGCATTATCAGTCATGTGTGATATGTGTAATAGGGAAGTGTTTTTCAAAGGCTAATAATTAAAGGACATCTTATTCAAAACACAAACGAGGGCATTCACATTTCAAACAAAGTATAACGATTACCCTTGAAGCATAAATTATTAAATACTAATTTTGAAAGTTAAATGTACAGTATAAGCATCAAATGTACAGGCATCAAAATCATAGAAACAAAAAAATGTAAAAATATTGCCTTAAAAGGAAAAGAAAAAAGTCATTTCATTTAAGGAGGTTTCACCTGTTTTCACAAAGACTCTGCTACAGGTATTAGTCCCCAAACTACTTTCATTCTTTTTATTGTCCACTCCCCACTAACTACAGAATCAACAACTTCTCCAGGTAGGAACAGCTTACAAATACATACGGTGTGTATTAAATCTATCACCGGAAAGTTTTGGAAAGTTCTATTGCAATCTACCCTTCAATAGGGCAACTTAACTGAAGTATAACAACCCAGACCAGTGATCGCAAGATAAGAAAAAGAGCCCACTAACTTCATACAAACACATTACAAGGAAAATTTCACAATGCTCCGTATTGTCTGACTCTCGTGTTTCAAAGGCACACCCTGTCCCAATCAGAACCAAACACCAAAGACCCGAAGGTGCTGAATACATATGTTCGTTTCTGTCTTTTGCTTTCCCTCCACACCTCCCTGGGTGTTCCTTAGGTCTTCCTCTAGGTCTCCAGATGCCAAATTGGGAAGGTGAAGAAGAGAAAAGTCAGCCGAAATCATTTTACCTGAGCACTGACTCTGAGTGGTGGCAAAGGCAGTCCTACAGGCAGCTCGTGTGGCTTTCATTTTGCTGCAGCTGGGGCTGGTCATCCTGTTAATAATGCTCTCATGACCGCCCACTGGAAAAAAAGTCACTCTCCTGGCTCTTCCCCCGAGAGACGTTTCAAGTAAGCAAGGAACTTGGGCAGATTAGCCCCTTGGAATGTGCTGTTTCGGGATTAGTCTCATTAAGAATCCCATGGACATTCCCTCACAACCCTAAAACACTGCTTGATTTGAGCATCTAATCTGACGCCAGAAGAAAAACAAATCCCCTGAGAGATCGGATTTAACTGGCACAAGTCCTGACAGGCTCCCCCCCCTCCACTCCCCCCTTTGCTTTTTCCATTTTCAGAAAGGAGGCTTGTGAGAGGGTGATAAGATGTGCTGAGTTCTGAAAGTGCAACTTTGGAAAGCAAATCCTTCTAGAGAAACAGTGTATTAAGGCTCAAAGTGGCTTGAGCACACAAGTGGCATTGTTCCGTCTCCAAAGAATGGAATGGTGACACTTCTTTAAAGAGCAGCTGCAAAAAAGCTCTGGATGTTTCAGAAGAATGTTCTGGTCTCTGAACAGGAGCCCATGTGCAATAAAGTTAGAGTTTGCTGGTGACCCTCCACAACTTCTAAAATGTCAATAATAAAACTTCGTTCGATCACATGTCTCATCCCGCAGCCCTTCCTCCCTCTCAACTGAAAATGGATGATCAGAAACCTACACTCCCTGTGTTCTTATCAAAAAAATATGAGCTGTGATCACCCCAGCATATGGATGCAGATTTAAAGGAGTTACACCGTGATATATTTATCTGGGGTGGCTCAGTTGAGAGGTTCTGGCTACCGTTTGGTCACCCAGAAAGGACTCTTTCAAATATCATCCAAGACTGAATGTTCTAGATAACAGTCATTCTTTACTGGAGAAGTGAACAAAGTTGGGGAGAAAAGAGCCCAAATTTCAACAAGGCAAAAAAAAATTTTTTTTTTTTTTAAGCTGAATGTGTGATCGCTTCATCTCCAAAAGACTGAAATCTTCCCATACACAGAAGTTAGAGCTGAGAGGTGGTACTCCTCCTCATTGCCGACTTCATGGACTGAAGGTCTATGAGGGTATTGTGTCTTTGATTTTCATTTATCTTAATCTTTTCTCACTGTGCCTCGTACGTGTCATGTGGATGCTCGATGAGAGTAACAGTGGGAACTGAATGGATTATTTCAATCTTCTATCTTTAGCCATTTCCTTGCTTCTCTGCTATTTCCAGAATTAATTTCCTTTCAAACTCATATCTTTTGGTCTCTCACTTAACTGAGGTTTCCCTAAGAGACAAGGGATGATAAACTATCTGGTGACTTTTACTTGAGGAAGTGCCACCACAAGGCAGACCCAAATGAAGCATCAGACTGATCGTTAGCATTGAACACATGATGAAGAAAAACTCCTTTGCCTGTTTTCAGAAGACGGCTACAGAATAATGTGTAGTGAAGGCCTTAATAATGTACATACCCTTCCATCTATGTAGCTGCTACTTTCCTAAGAATTTATCCTGAGAGAATCATCAGATATGCGAGTACACGAAGATGTTCACTGCAGCATTATTTATAATAAAGAAAGGTGGACACAAATTACAAGTCCACCAGTAGGAGACTAATTAAAATAAACTATGGTTCACGCCATTTGATGATCAAAATCAGGGTTCAGAAGACTATTTAGTTACACAGAGAAATGCACACTTTCACACTGATAAGTGAGAAAAGCAGGCTATGACACAGTAAGTGTACAATAACCACAATTTTTAAGTAGATACAGAGATGATAGGTAGGAAACAAATTAAAGTTGTACCTGTAGTTACTTTTTATTTTCTTTGGTTTGCTTTTCCATATTTTCCTCATATAACCATATATTTGTACTCAGAAAACTTATTTTATATAGTCAGACAATTTCCAGATACCTTTTTTTTTTTTTTTTTTAACTGTCAAGCGCAACCTTGTAATAATAGGAGGCTACCGGAAAAGACTAGATCAGGAAGTAATTTAGGAAGGATTTGGTTAAAAGAGAGTGGGGTCTCTGGGGAAGATTTGGAATGGAAAGTTCTATAATATCACGTGTTGGAGAGAGAGAAGGAGAAGAAGAGGAAGAGGAAGCAGAAGACGAAGGGAAGGGAAGGGGAAGGAGAAGGAGGAAGAGGGCTGGGCAGGCAAGCACCTGAGAATTACACTCAGGTTTTAGGCCCTAGAATGCAGGTAAGACTAAATAAATTGGTTGTAGATAACGTTCGAAACTTAAGAAACATGTTTAAAATTCAGATTTCGCGACTTCTTTCTTTACTAGATGCTACTTCAGCCCTTCATCTGACTTACTTTAAATCTTGAATCATATACATACTGAGTCTACTAAATATTGTTCATGTATTTTTTTACCCTATTCTCTCCCTATTGTTTTTGTATTTTTATTTTTGCTTTTTTCTTTTTTTTTTCCTAAAAATAAATCTTCAATAGGGAATAGAATATGAGGCACTTTCCATGAACTTACACCAAAGGCAAAGATACTGTGGGCATTTTGTGTAGGTGAAAAAGAAGCCCGAGGTGAAGTCAGCACAACAATTTTTTCATATGAGGACACAGATGATCTTCAGGGCCGTTTGATTTGAGAAGGTAATTAGTTCCAAAGAGACTTGTAGCTCTGGGCCAAACTTCCCATATGGATCTTTTTAAAATCTTGTGCATCACCCCAGCAATGCAACTCCCGACAGGGTATATTACCAGCTTGTTCTAGATACAGTTTAGAGAGAATATAATTTGAATACTAACAAGAAGAAACCACAAGTGTAAGGCTAACCATGATTATTCTTCACGCCTATGCTTATGCAATGGCACAATGTCTTATTCTTCCAATTCATCATTAAAGAAAAATGGCAGTCGAATAGAATACGCTAAAAAGCTTCTACTGGTATAAAATTCAATTTTAAAAACAGGAAATCAGATTTTCTACAAGTAGAAACTCGATTTTGACATGAAAATGTATATTTCATTATAAAGATGTTCAAGGCATGTTTTTCCTGTGATGTCCACATTGGACAAGAACCAAAAAAGCCAAAAAAAGACCCACTGCTGTGAGCCAATTCCGACTCATAGTGACCCTATAAGACAGAGTAGAACTGCCCCAGAGGGTTTCCAAGGCTGTAAATCTTCATGGAACCCGACTGCCGCATCTTTCTCCCTCGGACTAGCTGGTGGGTTCAAATCACCTAGCACTTTAACCACTATACCACCAGGGCTCCTTGGACAAGAACAACAACAAAGCATGAGCATTATATAAAGCAGAAGTCAGCCAATTTTTCCTGTAAAGCGTCAGATGGTAAATATTTCAGGCTTTTTCAGGCGACATGGTTTCTGTTGCAACTTCTCAACTGCTGTTGTAGCACAAAAAGCAGTCACAGTCAACATGAAAACAAACGAGCCTGGTTGGGTTCCAATAAAACAGGGGGTGGGCTGGAATTTCTATGCCCCCGCCAACCCTGGTGTAAAGAGAACTGTCTGATTGGGAGTTGGCAGTCGGGGGAGTAAGAACCGGGCACTCATGGTACCACCACTAATTTAATGTCTCTGCTCTTCCTCAAGCATGTCAGGCAAGTTCTCACCACTAGGACTTAGGTGCTATTGTTCCTTCTACCTGGACAGCTCCATCCTCAGGTATCCCACAATTCCCTCCCCTAATGTATCTGGATGGCCGAGCGATCTTCCTTGACCATCCTACCTAAACAAAGGCCAACCCAGTCACTCTCTATTCCCTGACTTATCTCTATTTTCCTCACAGCCTTCAAAGCACCCGACATTATGCCCTGTTTTTGTTTGTTTCCTTTCTGTCTGTGTTGTCCCTCATTAGAACACAAGCTCCTGGGGGCAGTGATTTTGTTTTGTAGCGGCTGTCTCCCCACCGCCTAGAACTGTGTTTGGCACAAGGTAGGCACTAAGGGACTTGGGTAAATCATTGTATTTACCTGTGCATCAGATTTTTGATCTGTAAAATGATGGCATTAGATTGGCCCGATGTATCTAAAAGGGTGATTTGAGGGTGGAACCCAGATGGGCATTTTTCTTATAATAACCAAAACCAGACCAAACCAGTTGCTGTTGAGTCGATGTCGACTCATGGTGACCCCATGTGCTTCAGAGTGGAACTGCTCTATAGGGTTTTCAAGGCTGTGACCTTTTGGAAGGGGATCACCAGGCCTTTCTTCTAATAGTAGGTATATATTTATATCAGAAAAAAATATACAAGGAATGGCTGAACCTTCAATTTAACAAGTACTATTGCTTGGGCATATAAATTTTCCTTCTTGGAGTTGTGAAAAAATGAGTCCATCAAAAATATTTAATAAAGTAAAAACGATTTGCAGATAAGAGAAAAATAGTGATGTCTGAAAAGTGACTGTAGCTTGGGAAACACAGGACCAGCCCCTCTTAAATGTTCCTTTAGGCTCTCTGTTTTCATTCTAATGGATGAAAACAAATGTATTGTGCTCTCTAACAGTCAGACTTGTCATTGATCTGCAAAGTAAAACAATTCCAGAGGACCAGGACAAAGCCAGCTGCCTGCAGAGTACATTGCCACCAGCGTGTTCTTTCTAAAACAATCAACCATGACATCCCCTGATCAATACCCTTCAGTGGCTCCCCATCCCCATCAAGGTCACTTCAACGTGGAAAGCCTTCAGGATGTGGCTCTGGAAGTATCTTTATTGAAATCTCTCAATTTCCTTCCAAACCTTCCAGCACTTTACGCTCCAGCAAACCAATTTATTGATTGTTCCCCTAACGCACTATACTGTTCCTAGCTTCTGTTGTTGCTGTTAGGTATCGTCAAATCAGTTTTGACTCAAAGCAACCCCATGTGACAGAGTAGAACTGCCCCGCAGGGTTATCTTGGCTGCAGTCTTTATGAAAGCAGATCCCCAGTTTTTTCTCCCATGGAGCCACTGAGTGGGTTTGAGCCATCAGCCTTTCGGTTAGCAGCCAAGTGCTTAACTGTTTGCGCCACAGGGTTCCTGCTTCTACACCTTTGAATATGTTGTCCCTGGAATGGCAGCTTCTTCCTTCCGTACTTGGTAAATGCCTCTTCGTTCTTCAAAACTGCACAAAACTTGGTTTTGTGCACCTGGACTCCTGTTCCACTTCCATACCTTGCTCACACGTCCATTAGGGGAAATGTCAAGCAAAATGATAATGATTTATTTTCACTTCATTATGAATAATCAGCCAATCTCCATTGCAAATACATAGTACTCTAGATTTAATTTGGCATAACCAGAGTTTTGTAGTTTTGCCTAGGACACTTTTCTTCCTCCTTCTCCTATTTTTAACACTGTTTCAATGGGAATAGCCATTCCTCATTCCTAATAATTTACCTTTGGGGAATAACCTATATATGGGTTGCAAAGGTACTAAAAGTCACTTTCTAGACTCTGAAGTTAAACCATATGCAACTTAAAATAAAAGTAGACGATATTTTTCTCACCTGATTGGGAAAAGATTCAATAACTTATGCTTCATTAAGCTTTATAAAAGCTTATCTTTTATGAATAGGTCATGGCATCTAAATTATATTGAAAAGCAATCAGAAGAATTATTATTTAGAAGTAATGTGAATATAAGGAACCTGGTTGCACCTTGGTTAAGCACTCAGCTGCTAACCTGAAGGTGGGTGGTTTGAACCCACCAGCTGCTTTACAGGAGAAAGATGTGGCTTCCGTAAAGATTTACAGCCTTGGAAACCATATGGGGCAGTTCTACTCTGTCCTATAAGGTCACTATGAGTTAGGATCGACTCTACGGCAACAGGTTATTGTGAATATATATAAGAATTTTATTCTCAGGCATCTTCATAAACAATTTAAAATTATATTGCACATTTCTTTTGAAAATTGTTTCTTCATTAGGAAGCAGTTAATCATTGTTTGGCAACAGTACGTTATATTATAAAGTATCTCATAGTTCATAAAATACTTCCACTTGTAATGTTTCATGCAATCTTCACAACAAATCTATAAGGTGGCTATCATAAAATTCTATCACACAAATAAAAAACTGGGGCTTGCAGAGGTTAAGCATTGTGTTAAATGATACAATCTGCCATTGGCTTAGTTGGATGGACCCAAAGCCCTAGAGATTCCATTAGGGTACAGAGAGCCCTTTATCTCTTATATGGTGTGGCTCATTTTAGGGAGGCTGAATGACATTTTTCTTCTTTATGGTGGAATAAGCACATCATAATCATTGTGATCTTAAGAAAAATATACACACTTCATTAAGCCTAATAGACAAAGCTGAAAAATTAAAAAGAGGGCATAGACCTCTATTTCCAAAGTATCTTATTCATGGCCAAGCATTAGCCACCTCTTTGAATACAGAAACGATTTCTACACACTGTGAATTAGGAACTTAAGAGTCACACATAAGCTTAAGGGCTTTACTACCTTCCTAGACCAAAAACCATACCTACAACAGTACGGTGTATACCTTAAAAAAAAACAAAACAAAACACAACAGATCAAACTTTACTAAGAGAAGAAGGAAATGAAAGACAAAATTACGAGAAAAAAAAACTAAGACTGCCGTTTGACATGCTCCTCCAGGATCAGGAAATTTAAAGTAATGGATCATTTGTTAGAAAGTATTTTCACTGTGATAATGTCAGGGCCCCAACTAGTGGCCAGGAGGGCTTTCTGTATTCATGGAGGCTGTGCCAGTGGGAGCGAGAACTTCGTTTTCTGTCAAGTCAGTGGAGGCCTTAATTCTGTTGAGCTTTCACAGTGCATTCCTGAACCGTTCTGATTTTGTCAGGAGCCAAAGAAATGTGCTGAGTCATGAAATGGGAGGCTTTTATGTAGAAATGGGAAATTTATGTGACCAGTAATGTCAGAGATTCAAAAGCTGATTTTTATTTTGTTTACCTCTTCTGCCCTGGGAGGATAAAGACACTGAGAAAAGCAGAGGGTGAGAATGGATAAATAGCTGTAATGGAATTTGTAGTAGAGGCTCATGTTAGGATTAATTACTAAGGAAATCACAGTCTGTCTCTCTCTATATGATATATATTTGTATATTAAGGTAGTTGTTAGGACTAAGGATAAAGAAGATAAAAAATGATATACTATATAATATATATTGTTATATATACTATTTTTCTCTCTCTTCTCTGTATATATTGTATATACATTTATATATTAAGATAGCTGTTAGGACTGAGAGTAAAGAAAATGAAAAATATATGTAGATTATTTAAAATGTATTTTTCATTAATTAATTGATTAATTAACTTTTTGTACCCTCAGTTCTAACAACTACCTTAAAGTGTGCTGGGTAGAGGTACTGATTTATTTTCATCAATGAGTGATTTGAATTCTAAGGTCAAACTCTCTATCCTCACAAGGTGCAGACTTCAGTTTGGCTGGAGGATTTTCTTTCTGAACTCCTGATTTCCCTTATCCATTAAGAGCAGGAGTAAGGCAGAGCCCAGTGGGAGCATAACTCATTAGGAATCATCAGATATGAATCCTCGCCATGACTTAGTCACGGCTAGCGTGTGACCTTGGAGGGTGACTTAATCTTGGTGATCCTCAAGGTCAGCCCCAGTTCTCAGTGTTGAGGATTCTGGGAATCAGAACCTCACTGCTTTGTCACGAGTCCCTCATTAGATGCACACATAGGTGGAGATAAGAGTTCTTAAAACTTTTTAATTTTTATAAATTCATGGAACCGTTATTCCTTTCATAGCCGAACTAACACATACAATGGTAGCAGAGCACAAGGTTTTGTGTCTTTTGAGTGCAAAGTACACAAGGAGATTTGAATTAATAAATAATCCTTAAAAGAATTCTCACTAGACTCCAACCATTCTTAAGAATGCCCCTGGTTTAGCAATCTGGCACACATGTCAAGTTTTAATTCTGTTTCCATAAGACTTGAAGTTTAATTAACACATTATTACAATTAATTAATAAGCTGGCACTTCTAGTCCTGCCACTGAAAAAGTTTCCAAGACCAGAACTTGGTTGTTCTCTTGCCCTCATCCCTTACCAAATGCTAAGTCAAATCTTTTTTTCTTTATTACATTATTTTGTTTTTTTAAACTGAAGTTTATATTTTGAGATAATTGTGGATTTGCACGCAGTGGTAAGAAATAATACAGAGATCCTGTGTTACTCTTAACTCAGTTTCTCTCAGTGATAACATTTGTCAAAACTATAGTACAATATCACAACCAGGATATCAATATTTATACAATTCAATGTTCTTGTTCAGATTTCCCCAGTTTTACTTACACTCGTGAGTGTGTATGTGTGTGTATGTGTGTGTGTGTGTTGAATTCTATGCAATTTTTTTTATTGTGCTTTAGGTGAAACTTTACAGAGAAAATTAGTTTCTCATTCCACGATTTACACACAAAATTGTTTTGTGACATTGGTTGTAATCCCTGAGATGTGTCAACAGTCTCCTCTTCCACATCCCCAATTCCCCGTTTGCAACCGTCCATTTTTCCTGTTCCTTCCTGCCTTCTTGACATTGCTTTTGGGCAGGTGTTGCCCTTTTGGTCTCGTATACATGATTGAACTAAGTTCCTCACTTGTGTTACTGTTTATTTTATAGACTTGTCTAATATTTGGCTGAAGTGTGAACTTTGAGAGTGGCTTGAGTTCTGAATTAAATGGGTGTCCAGAGGCCATAAACCAAAAAAAAAAAAAAAGAAAGAAAGAAACAACCAAACCCTGTTGCCATCGAGTCAGTTCTGACTCACAGTGACCCTATAGGACAAAGTAGAACTGCCCCATAGGGTTTCCAAGGAGCGCCTGGTGGATTCGAACCGCTGACCTTTGGGTGAGCAGTCATAACTCTTAACCATTGAGCCACCAGGGCTCCAATCTAGTTTTCTCTAAATATACTAATTTAAATTTGATACATACAAAAATAAACACAAAATCAAAAGTTGGTAGAGCAAAAATATATGTAGTCTCCAATTTGTGTTCCATTGGATGACATGATCTTTTTTCTCTTCTGTTTTCTCATCACTTCATGCTTACTCTGAAGTAGAGTTCTAATCTCTGAGCATTTTACGCCAGAATGAATTTCTGATAGCAGAACTCTTCTGAGAGAAGCTATACTAATAAAGCTACTTTAAAAAGACTACTGTGCTGGCTTCCTAAATGGTCCTCCCAGTCCATTCTCCACCCAGCAACTAGAATGATCTTTTTAAATGCTAAATTAGCTCACAGTACTCCAACTCCCTCACACCTCTCAAATCATTCAATGGCTTCTTATTTCTTCTAGAATGAAATCCAGATTCCTTGTGCCTCACACAGTCAAGTCCCACTCATTTCTCCACACTTTTTCTATGTCCCAAAAAAAACCCCAAACGCGTTTCCCTTGAGTCAATACCGGCTCATAGAGACCCTATAGGACAGAGTAGAACTGCCCCATAGGGATTACAAGGAGCACCTGGTGGATCTGAACTGCCAATCTTTTGGTGAGCAGTCATAGCTCTTAACCACCATGCCACTAGGATTTCCATTTTCTGTGCTAGGATGACCCCACTCAATACCTCCAGCCCATTGACCTTGTTTCAGATTCTCAATTGCTCCAAATTAAGGATTGTGTTGTTGTGAGGTGACTTCAAGATTATTATGACTCATAGTGACCCTATGTGAGAGTAGAATGGCCCTGTAGGGTATTCTAGGCTGTAGTCTTTAGAGAAGCAGAAAATCAGATCTTTTCTCCTATAGTGCTGCTAGGTGGGTTTGAACCTTTAAGTTAGCAGCTGAGCACTTAACTCCTTAAATTAAGAAAGAAAAGCCAAAATGTGATGATATAAGTTGGTCATTAATTTGAATACTTTTTTTTTTTTTTTTTTTTTTTAGGGGATACAAACAATATTCATGACCTGGAGGGAGGGTTATGTGTGACTTGATATTTTGTGACTTGATATTTCAAATGTAAATCTTCATAAGTAGCAATTTCAGAAACATATCCCTCTAGGGAACTCAAAATTCCCTATAAATTTGTTTATTTGATTATGTGACATATTCCAAGATTGCTGTTTGTTATATGATAAGTGTGATGCCATTTTAGAAGGAAAGTAATAGTAAAGTCATACTGGAAAATCATGGAGCAGAGACCGAATATCCTGATTCATCTATTAACTTAGACCCCAAATCCTAAATTTTCAAGAGATCTTATTAGGCCCCTCTTCTAGTACTTCCATGTAAGTAATACCTTGTTTCTGGCTGGTGAAGAGTGAATGCTCCAATGCTCTCTTCCCCTTATTTTTATTCCTAAAAGATACTCTCACTGTGGTCTTTAAGGTCCTGCATGTCTGGTTCCTGCCCATCCCTCCCACCTCACTTTGGTCTAGATGTTCCAGCCCTCTGACCTTCTTCCAGTTCTAACCACCTCCTACCTCAGGATCTTTGCACATTCTATTCCATATTCCTGGAAAGCTTCCCTGTTGGTTCACTGCTTAACACTTATTTCTCTTTCAGATCTTGGTTCAAACATCCATTTCTACAGGGAATGCTTCCCAGATTTTCATTTCCCCAGTAAATGATGTTAGAACATCCTGCACTCTTTCTTCAAAGCTTAGCCCCATCTGTAATTATAAATTTATTCTTGTGATTTTTTGGCTATGGTCTACCTCCCCAACTTGACCGTGAGCTCTGTGAAGGCGAGGACCATAGTTGTGTTCTCCTCATTTTACTCTCATTATTGAGCCATGATCAGTACTTAATCCATATTTGTTGAGTGAATGAGTGTGAGTGCTCCAGCATCTCATTCAATCATTCATACCAGATACTGGGTTGAGTGCTGAGGATACAGTGCAGAACAGCTAAGATATGGTTGTCTTCCTCCCCTCACATGTGATCTGGCCAAGGAGACAGAGATTACAAGTGGGGCGAGTAGACAGACAAGGGAAGTCACACACTGAAGGGGGGCAAGAAAAATATCCTTGGGGTAATATGTAAGTTGAAATCAAAAGAATAAGTAGGTGTTAACTAGCCAAAGAGGAAGGAGTGGTGTTCCGGCAGAGGGAACAGCACATGCAAAGGCTCAGAGGAGAACAAACATGATGAGTCAGAAGAACTGAATTAAGTCAGGATGGCTGGAATACAGGTAACGGGATGATGAGGACTCACTCATAAGCACATAGAGAAGTTTCTGTTTATCCTGGAAGCATAGAGAAGTACAGCATTCTGGAACCTTCCCAACTTCTTTTGCCTGCTTGCCTAGCCTTGTTGCCTAGTCTTACCAGCTACAGTTACACCGAACTCCTGTGGTGCCCCAAGTTTGCCTCTCCAAATTTGCACTGTGAAATCTAATTTTTATGAAAGATATTTTACTTTCATTTCAAGAGGCTTTTTCTTATCTGCAAACCTAAAAATTCCTGACCCAAAATTAATCCACCGGTGGTTTTTTTTTTTTTTTTTTTTTTTCATTTGTTTGTTTTGGTTCTTTTTTTCTCTCACCCAAAGTTGCTAATCGACTTTTCTTTCCTGTTCAAAGAGCAGACAATAGCAAAACCATTAACTTGTGATTTCATGAAAGACACTGGGCTTCTTTAAATTTGTAGAGGTCTAAGAACTGCAGGTAGGTGGAGGGCCAAATCTTCAGGAAGTTACCATTTTAATGCTAACTCAGTAGCCATGAAGTACTTCATCACCATGGAAAGCTTTATTCTTTAAGCAAAAATTATTTAAGTCTCTGTGAATTCTCGAGTCTCTGGAAGTGGGATGCTCTTGAATGATAAGAACCATTGCCTCAGTTTGCAAATTGTTTAATAAATCATAGCGCAATCAAATATTGTATTATTCTGTTGAATTAATACATGATTGTATTTATAACGGCACGTACTATTCCCTCTGCATGGACCCTTTCTGTATGATATTATTGCAAAGGGAAAATCATAAAATACACACATACACATGCACAGACATACTCACATGAAATTCCTGACTCTGGGATGGTAGCCCCTGACTTAGAACATCATTTGTGACCATTCACTAAAAAATGCCATCACAGATGAAGACACATAATATATACTAAAGCACTAGGTGATCATAACACCAAAAAAAAAAAAAAAGATTTTTTTTTTTTGTTTGAAAAGTTGTTTCTTGCCCTTTTTACCTTTTTTCTTTGAGTACCTCATCTGAGCTTCTAAGAACTTTGTTCTTTCTTCTGACCATTAACGCTTTCTATCCTGATCAATGGAGTCCTGGTGGCACAGTGGTTACGAGCTACAGAGAGCTACGGCTGCTAACCAAAATGTCAGCAGTTTGAATCTACCAGCTGCTTCTTGGAAACCCTGTGAGGCAGTTCTACTCTGTCCTATAGGGTAGGGTCGCTATGAGTTGGAATTGACTTGACGGCAATGTTTTTGTTTTTTTTTTTTAAATCCTGACTAATACTGAGCAGTTGCTGTATGTCCTCATGCTATACTCTAAGGTCATTTAGGGCAGGGTCCATATTTAATCTACCTTTTTACCCTCCTTCCCAAACTCAAGTACTTTGCACCTGGTAAACACTCAACAAACATTTGTTAAATTAATGGATAATATGCGGTCTTCAGGAAAATAGATCATTCAACTCTAGATGGAAATTTCTTACTCTTCTATTTTCCCGACATGTTTTACACCAATGGAACTGTGAGTCTTAAAATATTTGGTAAAATGTGACGGTGAGTCTTAAAGTATTGTCCACTGAGTTGACTGATTGATTATACTGAGTCATATGTGCATGTACGCACGCGTACGCACCCGTACGCACGCGTGCGCGCGCGCGCACACACACACGTGTTGTTCTGTTGGCTTCTGATAAAGACACTTCACGTTCTGCGTTTACTACTTCTACATTACACATGCTAGAAAACACATAAAGAAAGTTTTATAAAAATATATTAAATCCCCACTTTTCCTTTGGTTGGCATAATTGCTTATTAGCATATCCAAAGGACGATGAGTCCATGTTATCATGTTTAAAAGCCTGGGCCTTCAAATTAATGTTTCATGGTGTAAAGAAAAATATCTTAGGAAAGCTCTGGATTGTCAAATGCTGTTTTGGGGGTAGGCAACGTTTTCCTCAATGCCAGTAGATGTCATTATTTAAGTCAGTCATTTGTTAAACAGTATAATTGCCCATCAGTTATATTTTCCCACTGCATTTGGGTCTCATGTTATACCTCCCCTTTGCTCAAAATTTTGCAAAACACTTAGAAAATACAGGCTGATGCAGAACACCTGAAAAATAATTTTAGTCAGCATAATTCAAAATAATAGAGTATATCAGAACTTTTTATTTCTGAGGTAGCTTTTAAATGATGATCCTGGCTAGTTTTGATTTTATTAGAATAGAAATTTCTGTACTTTCTATCTTTAAAAAAAGTAAAATTGTGCCAGCAGAATCCAAAGTGGGTGAATTTTAGTTCATGTTTACAGGTGGTGCCCTGGGTAGCTTTAAATGATTAATTAATCCATCAGATAGAGGGCAAAATCCTGAAACACTTTGTTCAGCTTAATCCTACGGCTTCCTTTCCTCATGTCCTTGGATGCACATATCTTACCCTCATCTGTACTGTTGGGGCTCATCATTTAACATATATGGCCAAGTCGATGAGTTCCTCGTGACATCATTACTATCACCTTGAGCTTTTGTGCCAGATACTGATACAAATAACTTAGAAAATATCTAGATACATCCACTCAGTAAGTGATTTTGCTGTTACAGTGTGCTCTTACCTGGACTGTTTAGATTAGAAAACAGAGATGGAGTGGTAAGCCAACTATAACAGGGACAAACCATTCCATTGCCTCAGTTTCTCCTTTTGTAAATACACAGAATACCTCCTGTCTCGTATTACCTCACAAAGGATTGTGGTAGGGATTGATTAGCAGAGTGACAAGCTAGATTCTTTATAAGTGTCATATAAGGATTGGTTCTCATAGAGTACCAGCTTGCTGTATACAAATAAAACATTCTTTTTGACTTTTTTATTTTTTGGTGATAATAGGTGGCTGAATTTAAGCAGTTTTAAATTACATTCTTGCTTGACTTACACCCAAATGTCAACTTTCTTTGGATTAAAGAACTGTACAAATTATTATGACCAAAAAAAGAAAAAACCAACCCCCAAACCAAACAATACCTATCAGGAATTTTCCAAGATTTAAGTAACATGGAATTTGATTATTCAATGCATTTCGAGGCTCAGCCACAGCAGGCTGTAGGTACCAGGCAGGCTGATTATGACTTAAGCATTGTTTCAATGTTATTTTGCAAAGGATTTCATTTAATGCAGATTAGTAAATTTATTAAGCTATTGATAATTGAAGTCTCTAAGGTTCAGTAAGTACCATCCAGTGGGGCAGATTAGTGAGGTTTAATTTGTTGCTCTCAAACAGCAAACGAAGACTTAGCAGAATAATTACATCTCCTCTGTGGGCTAACAAAAGGTGACATCACAATGGCGCTTTTGGTCTTTTTTACATTTCGGTAGCTTCCTTCAGAGTATTGCTTTAGAGTTTTCTCCACCTCTCCAAAGTGATGCCAAAACCCACTGCCTGAAAATTAGATTTCTTAGAGTGACATCAGGCATGTAGTCACATGAAATGTGGAGTCACGTGTGAAAATGTTCCCTTGAGAGCACTCTGTGCTTACCTTGGCCACGGCTTTTCTATTCTTTCTTGAATTTTTCATCCATCTCTTTGTCCAAATTATAAGCAGATTGTAGGTAGGGACTGTGTCTCTCATCTGATTCCTTAGTGATTTGTACTGTATCTAGCAAATACAGGCCCTGTATACATTTGCTGAATAAATAAATAATTATCTTAAGAAATCATGAACTATGTTCTAGAATAGGAGTCCTGGTGGTACAGTGGTTAAATGATGAGCTGCTAACCGAAAGGCTGGGGGTTCTAGTGTACATGAGAAAAAACCTGGCGATCTGCTCCCGTAAAGATTACCATCTAAGAAACCCTACGGAGCAGTTCTACTCTGTCATATCTGGGGTTGCTATGAGTTGGAATCGACTTGGCGGCGCACGACAACCACATGTTCTGGAAAAACATTATTAATAAGTCTTCAAGTTGTAAAAAGTTAATCTTAGCCAAAGAATAAAGTAGCTATGTGAGTTAAAACACTAGGAGTCAACATGTTGAAGAGCTTGTATCAGTGAGCAAAATAATGATTTATTAGCTGATTCTTGGCCACATGGAGTGCTCAGCCCAAGTCAGCCAACTAAACAAATTAACTTAGTCTCTTGGCATGACCAGGACCTCACTTTAGTTCCCTCAGTTAAATCTTCACTCTTGCAAGATGAATCCATTGTAAGATTACAAGATGTGTCCAATGCCAGATGAAGAGAAAGAACCTTATTACTCTGAGATGCCTAGATCTGTCTTAATTCTAGCAGAGTCACAAATCAGATGGTCTGAAAAATGTTACACTGGGGAGATGTGACATGAGTAATGCCTCTTAAGAAGAAATGCCAAAGCTATTTGGAATGGCTGGAAATGAATTTCTAAATTCATAACAGAATAAAATGTTGCCTGGTCCCGTGCCATCTTCATGATTGTTGGTATGTTTTAGTCCATTGTTGAAGCTATTGTGTAATATCTTCCAGTCTAGAGGGCTCATCTTCCAGCCCTATAATGACAATGTTCAGCTGTGATCGCTCAGGAATTTTCTGACTTCCAGGATCGGGTATTTTCACCTCTGGAAATGGGCTGAATCAGTAGGAAAAGTACTCAGAGGCTGAAGCATTTTGTTTGTAAGAAGGGCAGGAGTTGTTTTGTATTGGGAAATGGAAACAGTTTTAGCTCTGATGTCCATTGGTGTTGAAGGTCCCAACATTCCACTTAACTCATCTAAAGGGACTTGATTTTCAGCATTTGGCTCACTGTTTTCTGAGGTGTATTTAAAGACACTCACCACCCATCTATCAATTTGTCATACTGTGGTGGCTTGCGTATTGCTATGATGCTGGAAACTATGCCACTAATATTTCAAATATCAGCGGGATCATCCATGGTGGACAGGTTTCAGTGGAGCTTCCAGAGTAAGACAGACATATGAAGAAAAGCCTGGCAATCTACTTCCAAAAATTACCCAAGGAAAACCCTATGGATCACAACTGAACACTGTCTTATATAGTCCTGGAAGATGAGTCCCCTAGATTGGAAGGCAGTGTACAATAGGTGCAACAATGGACTCCAACATATCAAGGACCATGAAGATGGTGCAGGCAACATTTGGTTCTATTATACATAAGGTCACCAGGAGTGGAAGCTGACTTGATGGTAACTAGTAACAACATTTAAACACATATTTTAGGTATCTCAAGAAATATAGGATCATATTTTTACAATGAGATACATTCTCTTTAGGTGTCCATCCTTTCCTATTCATAAAAGGCTTCCTAGGGAGCTTGTCTGTGTTAAAGTATGGATTACAATGATCCGCTGCAGGAACAGTGCCCAAACACAAACTCTTCATGTTGCTTTTTTACAATTTATTTTGTATTTTCTTTCTATATTACCAAAGTGGTGCTAATTCATTAAGGGCCTTTTGGAAAATAGTTATGTAAAAATAAGAAAACAAATATTACCTCTAACCCTGACTTCCACCTAGGGAGAACTCTCTAATAACATGTTGGCATATATTCTTGGAACAAAAGTGTAAGGTACCTTTCCAACCTACAAGGCAAATTCTTGATTTAGCCCTGGGATCCAGTGACCTGATGCAAGCACGCAGAACTGAATTAGCCATTCATCTGAGAATGTGCTGAGTGCGCACGTAGGGGCAGAACTGGCCATGGCCCCAGCACGGGGCAAAGGTGCTCCTTTTCACAGAGAGACATAGCACTTTGTGTAAATACCCCAAATAGTTCCTATAGACAAACAACACATCTAAATGTGGCATATCCTAAAAGCATTTGATTTATGGTCCTGTTTCACAGAACTGGGAGCAGTGGCAGTGCTAGGGTTGGTGTCACCCAGCGCGGTAACTCATGGTGTCACCCCAGCCCTGTGGACCTCCTCCAGTACCAGACCATACAGAATTCTTAGTAATGTTTATTATCAATTTTAATCATAGAGTAACATGTGATATATTTGTAAATTGCTTAAATGTACTATTTCTTAGATTATATGAATGTTACCAACAAGACTGTTTTGTAAAATCTTTCTACATTGAATTACAACATTATCAGTCATAACATTATTAGTAACTGAGTGGAAGACTTTTTTGATTTTTCTCCTTCTTTTCCTTTAATTACTGCTTCATTCTCAAAGAAGTTATTGATATAGCTTCACAAATAATTACCACAGTATTGTAGCTAAAACACCAGAAACTTTGACAAAATTAGCAATTATAAAAACAGTGGCGGCAACAAAAACAACAATGTACGCTTATAGCGTGTGCAGATGAAGCCATGTGATTTGAAGCACCATTGTAGTTGAGTAATAACGACAGTTCTGACCAGAGTGCATTAGAATGTTCAAAAAGTAAATTAGCATAGAACTTCAGCCTTATGGGCATATTGATACATGTAAGCGGGGCATACAAAAAATGTTTTTCTTGTTATAATTAACTACAGGGGTATTTTTATAAAAAAATAATACATTTCTGCAGAAACATGGCACAAAAATTTTATAGACATTCATTTTGGTGTCACCCCCTTTGACAGTGTCATCTAGGGCAGTCCATACCCTCCACACGCCCTTAGTGATGCCACTGACTGGACGTACATAGGTGGTGCAAATGGTTAATGCACTCGGCTGCTAAATGAAACACTAGTAGTTTGAGTCCACCCAGCAGTGCCTTGGAAGAAAGTCCTGGTGATATACTTCCAAAAAATCAGCCCTTGAAAATTCTGTGGAGTACAGTTGACACCCTAACACACACAGGGTGGCTTTGAGTTGGAATCAATTTGATGGTAACTGTCCCCCCAACTCCAAGATCTGAGGACATTTTAATTTAAGTGATCAAAAAAACATTATGACAATCCTAGAGATAACTGGAAGCATCCTGATGTACTAGAAAACGGGTTTGGGAATCAATAACTTGAGGTAAGATTCCTATTAAGACTTACCCAGGGTTAGTAAAAAGACACATTCATGGTCCCTTACGCACAGACTTTGAATCTATAGGTGAGGTTGAGTCTCAGGAATCTGAATTTTTAAATGTCAGCCACAGATTATTCTGGCAAATGTGGCCCATGAACTATTCTCTGGGCAACACTACTTAGTCGCTGGTTAGAATCTGAGTTTCTCAAAATTGGCCTGCTTACATTTACTTACAATGTGCCAATCCTGCTGTCACTGCTTTGGTTTTGGTCCTCCTTATCTTACTCGTAGACTATTACCATAATTTTCTGACAGGGCTTTCTGTCCCCAGTCACCACTCTTTATTCCATTCCTTACAGTGCCATCAGCATTATCTTCTCAAACCAGTGTATTTCTACCTTGGCACGACGGCTACTTGGGGCCGAATAATTTTTGGTTGCTGAGGGCTGTCTTGTGCATTGTAGGATGTTTAGTAGCATCCCTGGTCTATAGCCACTAGATGCCAGTTATATGACAACCAAAATTCTCCAGACATTGCCAAATGTCCCCTGGGGGGTAGCAATCACCCACAGCTGAGAACCAGCTTCCTCCAGTGTTTTACCATGGCATTCAAATACCTACATAATTTACTTCCACACCTCATTTCCAGCCTGTCTTAGTCATCTACTGCTGCTGTAACAGAAATACCACAAGTGGATGGCTTTAACAAAGAGAAATTTATTTTCTTACAATCTAGTAGGCTACAAGTCCAAATTCAGGGCATCAGCTCCAGGAGAAGGCTTTCTCTCTCTTTTGGCTCTGGAGGAAGGTCTTTGTGATGTATCAGTCTTCCCGTGGTCTGGGAGCATCTCATCACAGGAACCTCAGGTCCAAAGGACATGCTCTGCTCCTGGCACTGCTTTCTTGGTGGTATGTGGTTCCCTGTGTCTCTGCTCGCTTCTCTCTTTTACATCTCAAAAGAGATTGGCTTAAGACACTATCTAATCTTATAGCTCTCATCCATTTAACTACCGCTAATCCATCTCATTGCATCATAGTGATAGAATTTACAACACACAGGGAAATCACATCAGATGATAAAATGGTAGATAATCTTACAATACTGGGAATCGTGACCTCGCCAGGTTTACAGATATTTTGGGGGGACACAATTCAATCCTCGACACAGCTTCTTCTGTTAAACGTCTTGATGACCTTTGCCTGCCACCAGCCTAGACCATTCCTCCAACTAACCCTTGGCATTCACCCTTCTGTACATTTGCTTCTGTTTTTTTCTTGGTCCCTGAATGCCCTTCCTTTCTCATTTACTTTTCCAAGAAAACTGGATTCCCTCAATGTTTAGCTCAAAAACATCTTCGCCAAAGTTTTTCCTGGCTTTCCTAATTGCCTCTGCCCCTTCCTTGTGTAGTACATATTTATTCCTACCTCTGTATAGATCTTATTCGTTCAAACTTGCCTCACAATCAATTTTTTACCCATCTCTTCTCCCTTGCTGGCAGACACCAGGTCTTATTTCTGTCCAAGTCACTAGCACTTAGCAAAGGGTCAGCAAATGTGGCCCATAATAGCCTTTGTGCAAATGCACTGATATTTGGCATTTAATTAAAGCACACCACAGAGAGTAAACTTTTGTTGAATCCAGTACTGACTGACCAAGAATAATGAAATGAAAATAAAATGTTTGCACAATAGGCCTACAGCACAGCATTAAGCCCTTAACCAGAGTTATGTAAAAATCAGTAAGAAAAAGTGACCGAACTACTTTTGTCAAAGTTAGGTTGTTTTTGGTGCCTTCAAGTCAGCTCTGACACACAGTGACCCCATGTACAACAGAATGAAACGCTGCCTGGTCCTGTGCCATCCTCACAATCGTTGCTATGTTTGAACCTGTTTTTGAAGCCACTGTGTCAATCCATCTCATTGAGGGTCTTCCTCTTTTTTGCTGACGCTCTACTTTACCTAGTGTGATGTCCTTTTCCAGGGACTAGTCTATGCTGATAACATGTCCAAAGTACGTGAGACGAAGTCTTGCCATCCTCCTTCCTAAGAAGCATCTTGGCTGTTCTTCTTCCAAGACTGATTTGTTCATTCTTCTGGCAGTCCACAGTATATTCAATATTCTTTGCCAACATCATAATTCAAATGTATCGATTTTGCTTCATCTTCCTTATTCATTGTCCGGCTTTCACACGCATGTGAGGTGACTGAAAATAATATGGCTTATGTAAAACTCACCTTAGTTCTCAAAGTGACATCTTTGTTTTTTAACACTTTAAAGAGTTCTTTTGCAGAAGATTTGCCCAATGCAATGCGTCATTTGATTTTTTGACTGCTACCCCATGGGCATTGATTGTGGATCCATTAAAATGAAATCCCTGACAACTTCAATATATTCTCCTTTTATCATGATGTTGTTTACTGGTCCACTTGTGAGGATTTTTGTTTTCTTAATGTTGAGGTATAATCTTTGATCTTCGTCAGTAAGTGCTTCAAGTCTTCTTTAGCTCAAAACCATCCTCTCTCAGCAAGCAAGGTTGTGTCATCTGCAGATCACAGGTTGTTAATGAGTTTTCCTCCAATCCTGATGGCGCATTCTTCCTATAGTCCAGTCTCTTGGATTATTTGCTTAGCATACAGATTGAATAAATATGTGAAAGGATACAACCCTTATGCACAAATTTCCTAATTTTAAACCACTCAGTATCCCCTTGTTCTGTTCAAATGACTGCCTCTTGGTCTAGGTACAGGTTCCACATAAGCACAATTAAGTCTTCAAGAATTCCCATTCTTCATAATGTTATCCATAATCTGTCACAATCTACACAGTCAAATGCCTTTGAATAGTCGATAAAGCACAGGTAAACATCTTTCTGGTATTCTCTGCTTTCAGCGATGTTCCACTGATATCGGCAATGATATCCCTCATTCCACATCCTCTTCTGAATCTGGCTTGAATTTCTGGCAGTTCCCTGTCGATGTATGCTGTAACCATTTTTTAATTAGCTTCAGCAAAATTTTACATGTCTATAATATTAATGCTATTGTTTGACAATTTCCACATTCTGTTGTGTCACCTTTCTTTGGAATGGGCACAAATATGGATTTCTTCCAGTCACTTGGCCAGGTAGCTGTCTTCCAAATTTCTTGGCATAAATGAGCGAGTGTTTCCACCATTTCATCCATTTGTTGAAACATCTCAATTGGTACTCTGTCAATTCCTGGAGTCTTGTTTTTCACCAATGCCTTCAGTGCAGCTTGGACTTCTTCCTTCAGTTCCATCAGTTCTTGATCACCTGCTGCCTCCTGAAATGGTTGAACATCGACCAATTCTTCTTAGTGTAATGACTCTGTATTGCATCTTCTTTTGATGCTTCCTGTGGTCTTTAATATTTTGCCCATAGAATCCTTTAATATCGCAACTTGAGGCTTGAATTTTTCTTCTCTTTCAGTTTGAGAAGTGCTGAGTGTGTTCTTCCCTTTCAGTTTTCTAAATCCAACTCTTGGCACATTTCATTATAATACTTGACTTTGTCTTTTCCAGCTGCCCTTTGAAATCTTCTGTTCAGCTCTTCTACTTCATCAATTCTTCCATTTGCTTTAGCTACTCTATGTTCATGAGCAAGTTTCAGAGTGTCTTCTGACATCCATTTTGGTATTTTCTTTCTTTCCTGTCTTTTTAATGATCTTTTGCTTTCTTCATATATGATGTCCTTGATGTCATCCCACAACTCGTCTGGTGATTCAGTAATTGGTGTTCAATGTGTGAAATCTATTCTTCAAGTGGTCTTTAAATTCAGGTGGGATAAACTCAAGGTCGTACTTTGGTTCTCATGGACTTGTTTAAATTTTCTTCAGCTTCAGCTTCAACTTGCATGTGAGCAACTGATGGTCCATTCTGCAGTCGGCCCCTGGCTTTGTTCTGAATGATGATACTGAACTTCTCCATTGCCTCTTTCCACAGATGTAGTCAATTTTATTCCTGTATATTCTATCCAGTGAGGTCCACGTGTATAGTCACCGTTCACGTTGTTGAAAAAAAGTGTTTTCAGTGAATAGGTCATTGGTATTGCAAAATTATACCGTGTGATCTCGGGTGTCATTTCTATCACCAAGGCCATATTTTCCAACTATTGTCCTTCTTTGTTTCCAACTTTCACATTTCGATCACCAGTAATTATCAATGCATCTTGATTGCATGTTTGATCAATTTCAGACTGAAAAAGTTGGTAAAAATTCTTCAATTTCTTTATCTTCGGCATTAGTGGTTGATGCGTACATTTGAATAACAGTTGTATTAACTGGTCTTCCTTGTAGGCGTATGGATAGTATCCTATCACTGACAGTGCTGTACTTCAGGATATAAACTTGAAATGTTCTTTTTGCCAATGAATGTGTTGCTGTTCCTCCTTAATTTGTTATTCCTAGCATAGTAGACCATATGATAGTCTGATTCAAAATGGCCAATACCAGTCCATTTCAGCTCACTAGTGCCTAGGATATCGATCTTTATGCGTTCCATTTCATTTCCAATTTTCCTAGTTTCATAGTTTGTACATTCCACATTCTGAATATTAATGGATGTTTGCAACTATTTTTTCTCATTTTGAGTCATGTCACATCAGCAGATGAAGGTCCTGAAAACTTTACTCCATCCACTTCATTAAGGCTGACTCTACTTTGAGGAGGCAGCTCTTCCCCAGTTGTATTTTGAGTGTCTTCCAATTTGAGGGGCTCATCTTCTAGCACTATATCAGACAGTGTACTGCTGCTATTCATAAGGTTTTCGCGAGCTAATCTTTTTTAGAAATAGATCACCAGGTTCTTCTTTCTAATCTATCTTAGTCTGAAAGCTCTGTTGAAACCTGTCCACCATGGGTGACTCTGCTGGTATTTGAAATACTGGTGGCATAGCTTCCAGCATCACAGCAACACACAAGGCACCGCAGTACAACTAACTGACAGACGAGTGGTGGAAACCTACTCATAAGCAACCAAATTAAACAAAATTGCCTCCCGCGAACAAACCATGAGCCATGCTGCGTTTTCCCTTTCTTTTAATAGATGTAAATTATACCTCAAATCACCTTTGAAAAGCACTGATGCTGTAGGTGCTACGTTAGCATCTTTGGTGGGGATTGTTACAAAGGGAATCCCCAAGGAGTTATGGGTTTTAGCAATTACTCTATTATTGGCTTAACAATTTCAGTAATTTACAGCCATTAACTTGTTTCCATTTTCCCTTTATTGCCTCCTTCCCTTACATTATCTTGTATAACAAAAGCACAGTTTTTTGTAACCTTCCTATCTTGGCCCCAGACCTAAAGCGCCCATTTCTACCACCTTAGCTACCAACAACTCACCCTGAACTCAAAAGAAAGGGATGGGGACAGGGGCATGAGGGTGAAGTGAGGGCGACAGAGGAAGAAATGTTGATGGTGGTGGAGGTCCTTTGAGAGCTTCTCTTTTTATTTATAAAGTGTCAACAATTACAACTGATAATTGGGACGAAACGAAACCGAAACAAGGGATGAGTCAGAAGGTGGGCCATTCTTCTACACTGACATCTGTAATAGCATTCTGCCTAGAATTCACCAATACAAATGACCTAGCTCCTAAGTCCTTTGGATTTCTTTAAACATATCCTTTTAGCTGTGCCTAGCTGCTTGGGCTTCTGCTTCGAAAGAAAGCAGGGTTGAGGATTTGAATTCAAGTGGTTTAGTTTAGGTCGTTCTAGGTCTTAACTGAGTCCAGATTGTGTCACGTCTACATGTGACCTCCTACCATAACTTCCATGTTGAAGTCATGAAAATTGAAGATTATTTATTTAAATCCTGAAAATATCTTCAAAGAGCTAATAGTTCACTGACAAAAATAAATAATTCCTAACTATATCACTATCCATGTAAAATCTTCTTCTAAAATGTAAAGGGAAACAATACAAGGAATGCAAATATAAAAATGCTTTTTCTTCCATTTCTTAGAGCATAATGGATTGGAATGTGATGCAGATCTAACAAGTACCATTTATGCTATAATATTTATGCCAACACAATTGCCTTCTTTTTATGAATTATTACAAAAGAGAGTTTTCCTGTCCACTTAAAGGACAAGAATAAGCTTCTGGCGGACAACTTTAAGTTTCTTATCCCAGTAGTTATGATTCTTCTCATTTATATTACAATTAGGGAAATGAGGCAGCCCATACAAATCTCATATTTTCTCTGTATCTGTGTATGTTTCAACATCTGTTCTTCTAGTATCAATTCATTTCTTCTTTACCACGGCAGATTGGCTTCCTCCTTTCTACCTATGTACATAAACTCATGCATATTCATACTCTCATATGCAGGAAGACTTTAATTTGCATGGAAGCATGAAATATTATGACAGCCTATAAAGTACTGTGCATTTTTCCCTTAGCCATTATATGATAAAAAATAATGTCAACAATTGTGCAAGTGCAGTATGACAAGTGTGAATGCTCTAATTGGTCAGTTGGACCAGAATGATGAGAATGTTGTTTTTTTTTTTTAACTAATGTCACTTCTAATCTATTACAAGAGTAATGAACAGCCAAGCAGCCTATTTCCCACGGATATCTTCAAAGCTCTACAGACTGCCATTTGGACCATTCTTTAACTGCACCTGGCACAGATTGTAGCATGCTCCATAGATCCATGGAAGGCGTATTAACAAGATTTGGTCATTATAATGATGAGGCTTTATATGACTAAACCCGTTGCCTCATAGTGACCTTATCGGACAGGGTAGAACTACCCCATAGGATTTCCAAGGAGCGGCTGGTGGATTCAAACTGCCAACCTTTTGGTTAGCATAGCAGCTGAGCTCTTAACCACTGCGCCACCAGGCCTCCCTCTGTATGACCAAAGGAGGTTTAATTTCCTTCTTTACTATGAAGTCTTATAACCATCCAGCACATAGTAGGTGTCAGAAAAATCTGAATTTTGATGGCAATATATTCACTTTTCTATTTCTTTATTTCTTGTTGGGTGTTAAATGGGAGGTAAGAGTATTTTTGTTTTGTTTTGGGGTGTGTGTATGTGTATATTTTATCCAATCTTGTATGTAAAATTTTCTGGATAATTAAGATAAAATGGGGAAATGTCAGACAGTATATATTCTCTAAGGCTTTTCTTAGAAAACTATCTCATTCATTAGGGGATTCTCTTTTTGAATTTATTTTGCCATTGACAGGTCAATATTTTGTTTTCAACTTTTGCTTATGGTCTTTATCTTCATTGTTAATGTAAATTGCATACCATTTTTAAAAACTTGGTGGTAATTGGAAAGGATGGCTGTGTCACATCCTCCTCCTACACCAGTGATAATTCACTAACTGGTTCCCTCTGCCTACTTTTGCTGAGCAAAGACACTGGCTGGACTTCCAGGCCTAGGATGAGAAAAGGAAGGAAATGCAGTTCCTCCATGGCCGACCTTTACCTCAGTTAAGGGGGTGATGATGCTCATTCTAGAAAGGGAAAAGACTGATTTAATGGCACATGTGGCCAAACATGGAAGACTGAACACATGCATTTTTTTATGGTGCCTCTCAAATACTCTCCTAAAGTGGTAGTAAAGGAACAAAAACTGCATAAGCCATAAGGAAAAGAGCATGGAGAGAAAGGTGGAAATACACGAGGGATGTCAGCAAAATTTTGCAAGTTTTGAAACGAATGCATGAGTGGGAGCTAATATACCAGACTAGAGAATGTTCAAACCTGAGGAATTGGAAGGAGGAGGCATAAGACAACAAGAAACAAGCAGATTCTTTCTGTCGAACTTAGGCAGAGGTAGGATTTAGAGGCAAGGGGTAGTTCTGAAGGCTGGAGTGAAGGTGGGGTTGTGAGGCCAAGCCCGTATTGGACAAGTGATTGAAAGTCTTTAAAAGAAGTGACCAGATCCTCAGTTTTGTTCGTCCAAAAAATATCACAAGCCCTCCTGCTTCAAATGGCTTTTGTTAGTTTCAAATGAAGAACGAATGTGAATGGCCAGTGTAGAGGAGGCTCTTTTATAAATCACCATAGAAACACAAATTAGAATGATGCTATTAACACCGCTCCTACTACAATAATGGTAGAACAAAAATATCAAGGTGTCCCATGGTGACCACCAACAGCTCATGTTGCATTAACAGATATTTCAGTAGAATCTTAAAAAAAGGTTTTTTTATTGTGCATTGGGTAAAAGTTTACAGATCAAATTAGTTTCCCATTGGATAGTTTGTACATAAAGTGTTGTAAGACATTAGTTTCATTCCCCACAATGTGTCTGCCCTCTCCCCGTTTCCATCCTAGGTTCCCCGTTTCCTTTGGTCCTGATTTTCTACCCCTTCCTGCCTTCTAATCTTTGCTTTCAGGCAAACCTTGCCCTTTTGATCTCATATAATTGATTGTTCCAAGGAGCAGGTTCCTTTCCAGTATTATTGTTTATTTTATGGGATTGTCTATGGTTTGGCTCAAAGGTGGTCTCCAGGAATGGTTTCAGTTCCTTACAGTGGTATCTTGATGACTTTAGGATTTAAAGTCCACATCCTGGACCTGGAAAAGTTAGCACCCTAACTCTTATTTACTTGAAAGGGTAAAATGTAACTCATGCCACCAAGGTCACATTACTGTGGTAGCAAAACACCTCTTCCCTTTACACGTGGTCAGATTAAAGGGCTAATAGTAATTAAAGATTGACATAGAGTGAATAAGATTAATATTAGAAAAGGATTACATCAAAAAAGATTTACATCAAAGAATTCTTTCTTTTTTCTCCCAAAGAAGGCCTGGGACACAAAAGAAGTCTTATGCAAAACCTTCTAAGCCCCTCAGTTATTTTAAAAGAAGCTGAAAAAATATGATTAGGTAAGCACAAATTTATTCTACTGGAAAAATACTGAGAGTGATAATATGATTAAGGCTTTACTCCACTTATAGGAAACAGCACTATATTCGAGGGCAAAGTGGGTCATGGGTGTCCAAGAACTTGGGAGTCCTGTTTAGAACAGGTAGAAGAGAGTGTAGACAGTAGACAGGATGAAAAGAAGTCCATAAGCCATTCTACCAAATTTTAACACCAATATGTGCTCCTTGTTCAGCTACAAAGAGGCAAGTTTTCTTATATAGCATTATGTGTATATGCATTGCATACATGTCCATGTTTGCAGGTACACAGTCATCTAAACATGATGCACAGGGGGAATATGTATATATACACACACAAACACATATATACACATATGTGTGTGTGTGTATATACATGATATATATGGAGCTCTGGTGGTGCAGTGGTTAAGAACTCGGCTGCTAAACCAAAGGTCAGCAGTTCGAATCCACCAGCCACTCCTTGGAAACCCTACAGGGCAGTTCTACTATGTCCTATAGGGTCATTAGGAATAAGAATTGAATCAATGGCAATGGGTTTTTGGTTTTATATACATAAACAGATCTATATATAAAATGTATATGCATGCGTAGTTTTCTTTAGGAGGTTCTGACTGGTTTTATTATGAAATAACCAGAAATATGATCTAAAATCAAAATAAAAAAATAAGACATGCAGGAAATGACTATAGGCATACCTTTTTTTATGGTGCTTCACTTTACTGCACTTCACAGATAATTGTGTTTTCTGACAAATTGAAGGTTTATGGTAGCCCTGCGATGAGCAAGTCTATCGCACCATTTTTCCAACAGCACGTACTCATTTCGTGTTTCTATGTCACGTTTTGGTAATTCTTGCAATATTTCAAACTTTTTCATTATTATTATATCTATTATGATAGTCTGTGATCAGCGCTCTTTGATGTTACTATTGTACATGTTTTGGGGTGCCATGAACTGTGCTCATATAAGACGGTGAACTTAATCAATAAATGTTGTTAGTGTTCTGACTGCTCCACTGGCCACCTGTTCCCCCTTCTCTCTCCCTCTCCTCCAGCCTCCCTGTTCCTTGAGACACGACAATACTGAAATTAGGCCAATTAATAACCCTACAATGGCCTCTAGGTGTTCAAGTGAAAGGAAGAGTCACACGTCTCACTTTAAATCAAAAGCTAGAAATGATTAAGCGTAGTGAGGAAGGCATGTCAAAAGCTGAGATAGGCAAAAGCTAGGCCTCTTGCACCAAATAGTTAGCCAAGTTGTGAATGCAAAGAAAAAGTTCTTGAAGGAAATTAAGTGTTACTCCAGTGAATACACAAATGATAACATAGAGAAACACCCTTCTTGTCGATAGGGAGGAAGTTTTACCAGTCTGGATGGAAGATCAAACTTTCCCTTAAACCAAAACCTAATCCAGAGCAAGCCCCTAAACTCTCTTCAGTTCTATGAAGGCTGAGATAGGCAAAGAAGCTGCAGAAGAAAAGTTTGAAGCTAGCAGAGGTTGGTTCATGAGGTTTAAGGAAAGAAGCCAGTTCCATAGTATAACAGTGCAAGGTGAAGCAGCAAATGCTGATGTAGAAGCTGCAGCAAGTTATCCAGAAGATCTAGCTAAGATAATTGATGACGGTGGCTACGCTAAACAACAGATTCTCAATGTAGACAAAACATCCTTATATTGGAAGAAGATGCCATCTAGGACTTTCATAGCTAGAGAGGAGAAGTCAGTGCCTGGCTTCAAAGCTTCAAAGGACAGGCTGACTCTTGTTAGAGGCTAAAGCACTTGGTGACTTTAAGTTGAAGCCAATGCTCATTTACCATTCCAAAAATCCTAGGGTCCTTCAGAGTTATGCTAAATCTGCTCTGCCTGTGCTCTATAAATGCAACAACAAAGCCTGGGTGACAGCACGTCTGTTTACAACGTGGTTTACTGAGTATTTTAAGGCCACTGTTGAGACCTACTGCTTAGAAAAGGAGATTCCTTTCAAAATATTACTGCCCATTGGCAATGTATCTGGTCACCCATGAGCTCTGATGGAGACGTACATGAAAATTAATGTTGTTTTCATGCCTGCTAACATAACATCCATTCTGTAGCCCATAGATCAAGGAGTGATTTCTACTTTCTAGTCTTTTTACTTAAGAAATAATTTCGTAAGGCTATAGCTGCCATAGATAGTGATCCCACTGATGGATCTGGGCAAAGTAAATCGAAAACCTTCTGGAAAAGATTCACCATTCTAGATGCCATTATGAACATTTGTGATTCACGGGAGAACACCAAAATATCAACATTAACAGGAGTTTGGAAGAAGTTGATTCCAGCTCTCATGGATGATTTTGAGGCATTTAAGACTTTAGTGGAGGGAGTAACTGCAGATGTGGTAGAAATAGCAAAAGAACTGGAATTAGAAGTGCAGCCTGAAGATGTGACAGAATTGCTGCTATCTCATGATAAAACTTTAACAGATGAGGAGTTGCTTCTTATGGGTGAGCAAAGAAAGTGGTTTCTTGAGATGGAATCTACTCCAGGTGAAGATGCTGTGAACACTGTTGAAATGACAACAAAGGATTTAGAATAGCACATAAACGTAGTTGATAAAGCAGTGGCAGGATTTGAGAGGATTGACTCTAATTTTGAAAGAAGTTCTACCGTGGGTAAAATGCTATCAAACAGTATTGCATACTGCAGAGAAATCTTTCGCGAAAGGAAGGGTCAATCCATGAGGCAATCTTTATTGTTGTTTTATTTTAAGAAATTGCTACAGCCATTCCATCCTTCAGCAACCACTACCCTGATCAGTCAGCAGCCATTAACATCGAGGCAAGACCCTCCACCAGTAAAAAGATTACGACTCACTGAAGGCTTAGATGATGGGTAGCATTTTTTAGTAATAAACTATTTTTTAATTAAGGTATGTACATTGTTTTTTAGACATACTGCTATTCCACACTTAAAGACTACAGTATAGTGTAAACATAATTTTGATATTCACTGGGAAACTAAAAAATTCGTGTGACTCCTTTTAACTGCGATACTCACTTTATTATGGTGGTCTGGAACCAAACCCGCAATATCTCTGAGGTATGCCTGTATAGGAAAAGTCTATTTGCTCCTCATCCTTTAAGCTATTGTAAAGCAATCTGCATGGGAAATTCGCGGATATCGCTAGACCACAAGTGAGGAAACAGGAAGTTCTTCAGAATCTCAGAATTGGAACAGGAAAGGACTTTGGAGAGAGAGGAAAAGACGCCCAACAAAGGCACAGGGACCTGGGATTTTCCTTTCAGAGATTTTTTTAAAAATTTTATTTAATAATATTTTATTGAGCTTTTGGTGAAAGTTTACACAGCAAGTTAAAATTGTTCAGTGACATTAGTTACATTTATCACAATGCGTTACTATTCTCTTTGTGCTCTATTTGTTCCCTTTCCGGTACTATAGCTTCCATGCCCCTTTATCATCTCATCTTTGCTTTTGAGTAATTGTTGACCTTTTGGTCTCATACTGATGGTTTTTAAGCAGAGCACTGATCTTATGGGTAGTATCCTTTATTTTGCATGCCACTGTTGTTTCGCTAAAAGGTGATCTAAGGGGATAAGCTCAGTTCTAGGTTTAAAGAGTATCTTAGGTTGAAAGCCTCAGGGATTCCTCTGTTCTCCACTGCTCCAGTTTGTCTGGCTTTTTTTTTTTTTTTTTTAAATAAGAATTTGAGTTCTGCTCCACATTTTTCTCCCATCCTATCTGGGACCATCTATTGTGACCCTGTTCAGAATGCTCAGTTGAGGTAGCTGGACACCATCTAGTTCTTCTGGTCTCAGGGTAGATGAGGGTGTGGCTCATGTAGACTTGTTTCTTCTCTGAGCCTTTTGTTGCCTTCTTAACTCTTGCTCCTGGCAAATAGAGACCTGCAGTTGTGACTTAGCTGGCTGTTTGCAAGCTTTTAAGACCCCAAATGCTATTCACCCCACTAGGATGTAGATCATGATTTTTGTGAACTATGTTATGCCAGTTGACTGAGTTGTCCTATGAGACTATGGTCCTAAGCTTTCAAACTCAGAAAACCAATCTTAGAAGGTGTTTAGTTATGTCTGTGGAGTATCTGCATTTGTGTCTTCAATGAATATATGTGCCTGCACCCACAGATTCATATTTACGTGTATCTATAGATACTTCTTTCTGTTCTCACCTATGTACACACCTGTGCCTACCTATATACCAATATGCCTATACCCATCCATATGTGCTCAGACATTTGCTTTTATTTTGGTTGTGCTGTACTCACTACACCCACATTCAGAGCTACTATTCCCACCGCTCCCCCCCCAAAAAAAGTCTCAGAGTTGTTTTGAGGCTCAAACGCAATGTCTGTGAAAACACCGTGGGGACTATCACATGAACAAACAAAAGGGAACATTTTCAGTGGAGTTAGCTGGTGCTAGCCAGCTAGGAAAAGAGTCAAGCTTAGGACTCAGCAGAGGTTCGTTCAGGTTTGGAGGTCAATGGATGCCTGGCAAAGGATCCCATAGGACAATGCCTAGGCATTCCAGATAGTTCTCCTCAGGCTTGCCCCATTCACACTTGCATCTCATGGAACATCTCTCTATCAGTCGAGGTCTACTCTATGGTACAAGGGCAAGGAATACTGTCATCACCTTTCAGCCAACCATTTATTCCACAAATGTTCCTTGGTCCCTTAGCATGTACCAGGTGCTGTTTTAGGCAGTCAGGAGTGTGGTACTGACCATGATAGCAGTGAACATAAGAAGAAAATAGGAAGTTGCGTGCAGTTGAGAATGTTGCCAACAACAGAAATGTGGCATTAGGCCTCTCCAGGCCTCCGATGCACATCTTTTTGGGCTAGCAGACAGAATTTGTCATAATACTACTAACATTTATGTAGCACTTGATAGTTTGCTACATGTATATAAGCGGTATTTTGACAATAGTACTTCTTACGATAGACCTTCTGGAGGGGCTATGTCCTCAAGAAGCTTACATCTTGTAGTGCTGCTCTGATTCTAACAGGATACATTATAGCTCTTGGGCCCTGTTGCTCAGGTTGTGAATACAAAAATCTGGGAGTCAGACGACATCGGTTTGAGTGCTGGTTTTACTGAGTGCTAGCGCCGTGGCTTGGCAGGATTTCTTACCTTTGCAGAGCCTCTACTTCCTCACCAACCAGTGGAGATGATAATAGTACCTATCTTCCAGGCAAAGTGAACGTCAGGTGAGATACTATTTTTGCAAGGCATCAAGCATTATATAAATGTTAGTAGTAGTATGACAATGCTATATGCCAGTCCAAACAAATATAGATCTGGCCCCTGGAAAGCCCCATGCTGCACTTTCTGTTCTTTACAGAATTCTCAAGTTCACACAACTCTGTATTTTATTCTTATATCCAATGCTTATTGCCTTTTCAGAAGGTTTTAAAAATCTTTAATATTTTCTACAACTGGACAGGACCACCTAGCCCATTCCAAACAGGCACGTCTATCTGCACAATAGCTAACACTCGAACGTGTACTGAAATCTAGAGATACACATTAACAGCACAGGCTATGTGAAATCAAACAATATAATTATTATCTTGATGGATTATCTCATTCTTCTTTTGCTTCACACCTGACATTTTAATTAGAATTATCTAACACACAATCTGATCAATTACAGATGACCTGCAAAAACTCCCAATATTTATGAGAAGATAAAACAGATTATAGAAAATTCCCGGCATTTATGAGTGAAGAGAATTCTTTTAGACAATAATCTTTTATACTATATAAAGACTATCATTTTCAATGAATTTACTGCACTACAAGCTATTTTGTAGTGAACTAAGGATATATTTTAGAAATAGAGAAGAACCTGAGAAGGTTAAATTTGCAGAAAGAGACAGACCACAGACTAGCTCTCAAAAGCCTCCAGAAACTACAGACGTAATTACGTAAGGAACACATCTGGGAGAGATATCAAATTTAACTAGAGATAGCTGAAGTATTTGGTAATCCTAAATTAGGAATGGGCAAAGTGATTAACCAGACAGGGACTTCAGTGAAATCCTCATCACATAGTTAAAAACTCCCTCATATAAAGCGTGTTACTCGTCACACGGGCCAGACAGCAGGCAACCCAAAGGATCAAAAAAGAACTAAAAGCTGTCATTAATGGGTCACAGGAAAGATAACTAAAGATTAAGAAGGGTCTTTCAAATTGGGAGTTTGGAAAAATCAGCTGCAAAATACCTCCTTAAAGTTTTAAAAAACAAAGATGTCACTTTGATGACTAACGTGTATCTGACCCAAGTCATCATCTTTTCAATCACTCATAGGCATGTGGAAGCTGGATAGTGAAAATGGAAGACAGAAGAAGAACAGATGCATTTGAACTATGGTGTTAGGGAAAAATATCAAATATACCATGGACTGTCAGAAGAATGAACAAATCAGTCTTAGAAGAAATACAACTAGAAAGTTCCTTAGAATGGAGAATGGCAAGACTTGCTTACTTTGGGCAGTCATCAGGAAAGATCAATCACTAGACAAGGTCATCATATTTGGTAAAGTAGAGTGCCAATGAAAACAAGGGAAGCCCTCAACGACATAGACTGACACAACAGTGGCAACAATGGGCTCAAATGTACCAACAATCATGAAGATGGTGCAGGATTGGGCAATGTTTCGGTACGCTATACATAAGATCTCTGGGAGTTGGACGCTACTCAACAGCAACTAACAACAACAATATTCAAATGCTCTCAGTAGGAAAGATGAAGGCCAATCCTTGTAAGAAGAGTTAGAAAACAGAACAATAGCAATTCATTAAGAGGGTAGGGTGATATATTTATTTTTTGTCCAGGCTGTTGTTAATGTTTTTGCTATACAAGCTGTCCACACAAAAGCACAACAGCTGAATAATTTTGGAGAATGCTCACTTCTGTCTATCTGCAGTGCCTTTCTGGAGTAGGCTGCACAGCTACAGACTAATGTAAAGTGGTGATTTAATCTTACAAACTTATTTAGCTAAACTGATCATTTTTTATGGCCTAAGCCCTTCAAAATATATTGGGGTCTGGATGGATTTTCTACTTCGGCTACATGTACTGATTACATTAAGCTGATAACTGCCACATCTTCTATTTCTTTTATGAGATACAGACAGTTACAGAAAATAAAGAATCAGATGCTAGAAGACAAAAGAATTCAAAAGTTGAGTGTGCATGAATTATTATACAAAGAAAGTGCTAATCAATTTGCAAACGGATCGGGACAATGAGTTCTTTCGATAACAAAAGGAACAAAAAATATAGAGCAGCTTAATCATAATGGACGTTCCTTGCGCAGTAAGATATTTTAACATTTATTAATAAAAGTCTAACATGTTCATTGTATATCGCTCTTGGATTGGATTGGACAGATTTTAATTAAAAGATCACCGCTAACAAATAACTATGATGAGATTTGTAAGGACTAATGTTAAACCAGGAGATTTATGCTTTATTAAAACCAACTTCTCTAGTTTAAAATGGTTTCTACGTGGCAGAGCAGTATAAAGAACTGCCTAATGCCACAGATCACCTTAGAGCTCAGGAGGTCTTATAACTAATCCAGTCTAGGCTGCATTGGGAAAATGAGGTACAAAAGGAGTGGTGAATATCATGGTTGGGACTAGACTCTGATTTCCCGAGGCTTCCATTTAGAGAGTTTTGATTATATTGGACAGTTGTAAAAGCCCCACAAAGTCTAGACTGAGTTTTGAAGAGAATTTTTTCCTCCCGGAGATAGATTCTGAGAAAAATTACAAAACCTGTAGGTAATTTTACACAAAAGTCAAAAGATGGAAACAACAGAAATATCCATCAACAGATGAACGGATCAACCAAATGTGGTATATACATACAATGGGATATTATGCAGCCGTAAAGAGAAGTGAAGTTCTGATGCATGCCATAACCTGGATGAATCTTGAAAACATTAAGCTGAGTGAAATAAGTCAGTCACAAAAGGACAAATACTACATGATCTCGCTTATGTGAAATAAGCAATGTATAGAAACCAAAGATTATTAGCAGTTACCAGAGGTGGGAGGGGAGGATAAAGGTGGAGTTTTTGTTTGAGGGGCATTGAGTTTATGTTAATGGTGGCGGAATACTTTGGAAAAAGATGGCAATAATGGTGGTACAATATGAAAAACGTAATCAATGTCATTGAATTGTAAATGTGGAAGTTGTTGTGTTGGTGATTATTTTGGTACGTATATTTTTACCACAAAAAACACCAGTAGGTAGATGTTTCCAACTAGGAGCGCATTTAGGGAAGTAGCAGATAGAGTAAGCTAATGGTTTGTAAGGTTAAATGAACAATGGCTTCGAAAGTATGCTGATGATCCAGAAGAAAGTTATCTTTATTGCTGCGCACCAGCTCACTGGTCTTTAATAGCATTTCTTGTGAAGGTCAGATTGGTAAATCAGAGCATGACTCGGGTTGTCTAGGCAGTTGCCATTAAACCACAAACAGTTGACAGCTCAAGACAAAATAAAGCGTTAACGCCGGTTCCTGGAGCTTGCCTAGCTCTGGGGACACCCCTGCTTGAATAAGATCCCTGACAAGTGCTGCATACTGAGTGACTCATTAGAACAGTCTTTATCTTGGCATTGCAGGAACCTAAGTTCTCATTATGCTGCTCACAGTAAAGCTACAAGTAAACGTTTTTGAAGGATTTACTTGGTTCTCCTCCACTTCTACCAATTTGAAAGCAGCCTGAAGACAGCAGAAGCTGCTGATACAATCTGAACTGAAGACGCCTCCTGAATTCAAACCCTTAGTGGGAATGACGAATCCCTGGGTGGTACACATGGTTAATATGCTCAGCTGCTAACCAAAAGGTTGGAGGGACAAGTCTACCCAGAGGTGACTTGGAAGAAAGGCCTGGTGATCTATTTGCAAAGAAACAGCCATTGAAACCCCCACGGAACACAGTTCTACTCTGACACACATGGGGTCACCATGAATTGGAGTCGATTTGATGGCAACTGGTTTTTTACTGGGAACGAAGGTGGTGCAAATGACTTTGGGAAACCTTTCCCTAGCTGGCAAGGTTGTTAACAATATGAAGCTTGGACTACAAAATAATGTACTAACCCTCTGTAGGAACAATCAGTAAAAGGAACTGAAGCCAAGGCCGGTGTTTGCATACAGTGTTCACAGAACCTGACGTGTGATGTTGCTCTAGAGAGAAAGATGTAGGGAATGAAAACCAAAAAAAAAAAGCCCATTGCTGTCCGGTTGATTCTGACTCATAGGGACCCTATAGGACAAAGTAGAACTGTTCCTATAGAGTTTCCAACACTGTAAATCTTTATGGAAGCAGACTGCCATGTCTTTCTCCTACAGAGTGGCTGGTGGGTCTGAACCACCAACCTTTCAATTAGCAGCTGAGCACTTTAACCACAGCACCACCAGGGCTCTCAGGAAATGAAAGGCAAAAGGAAACATCAGGGGACTTGGAATGGAAAAGCAATAGGTCAAAGTAAAATTCAAAGATGGGAAGAAAGATTTCATTTTAGAGATTAATATAAGCTGCCATCACTGATTGTAAACATGCCACATTTTGTTGTGGCCTTAAAAGATGACTCACAATTCTTGGAGGTGATCTTTCAGTTACTGCTTACTTTATTAAAACAGATCACATCGTTTAGCAGCTCCCCACTGCCTAAGGGTTTGTGCCCGAACTTTTTATCATGGCATTCTAAGCCCTTTCCAATATTCATACCCTACCCTTAAGCCACTTGCCAGTCGCCAAACCACTTATGTTGTTTCATGGTCCCTCTGCCCAAACTGCTGTTTTTGTCCCCTCCCCCGCCCCCTTACAAAACTCAACTGCATCATTATCTCATCTATGAGGCTTTTCCTTGCCTACATCTCTTAGAGAACTGACTACTCGCTCCTTTGTGCCCCAATGCACCCAACAGATGCTTAGATCATAGTAAAGATGCCACTTTATGGCATTTGATTATTTATGTGTGTGTCTCTACTAGACTGTGAACTCCTCAGAGTGAGGAACCCTCTCTTCTTTATTATTGTGGATGTGCTTCTTAGCATAGGGCTTGCATGGAGACGTCACTGAATATTGGAAAAATGAATGAACACATGCATGAATGGATCAATCAACCGATCACTGGCTATATGCATACTTGATGAGACTGAGTCTTAATTATATTATCGAAGCATTATAATTGCTTTAAAATACCTGTGAAAAAATATAAGGACAAGAACTGGATAAACTTTCATTATCCTTTTCTTGCTTAGGCAGGAGAAACATTTCAGAGAATCTCAAGGTTGGAAGGGTCCTTAAAAACAAATTTATCAAAGAAGAAAAATCAAGTTCCAAATGTGGGAATCATAACCTAAATAACACAGATACAATAAAACTTACTAGGGGTCGAGAAACATATCTCTAGAAAATCAGAAGAATGAGTTATAATTATGTGTCATGGTTTAAAGACGTATTGAGGAGATTAAATAAAAAAAAAAAAGAAATATAGTAGTGAAATTTAGAAGTCAAGGGCACAAACAAGGACTAAGAGAATAAAACAAATAGACCACAGTATTACAGAAATAGTTGCTTAAAATTAAAAGATAATTAAGTAATTAAATACCTCAAAAGGCATATTCTATAAATTATAGCACAAAACCTGGACATATCCACAAATATCTTTCAATAAGAATCTCTGGTCTTTTCCCAATATAAGCAGTTGGTTCCCTTGAACCAACCTCTACACAAATACTTTTCTCACTTTTCTCCTGGCCCAAGTGACTACACAACCAGAATAATTGAATCTACCCTTAAATCATGGTGATATTCCAGCCTAATCTTTGGTTTCAGACTCATTATAGGGCCGATAATGAGATAAAGGTCAGTCTATAAGAAGAATCTGTGTTTGGCCTCACCTAGGTGGCCACTCAGGGCCCTGGTGGCATAGTGGTTAAGTGTTATGGCTGCTAACCAAAAAGCTGGCAGTTCAAATCCACCAGCCACTCTTTGGAAATCCTATGGCAGTTCTACCCTGTCATACAGGGTCACTATGAGTTGGAACTGACTTGATGGCAATGGGTTTTTTTTTTTAGGTGGCCAGTCACAATGCTTTTGTAATAATATTTTCCTTCTGGGCCAGAGACTGTATAAAAGGTTTACGTATGCTTATGTCTTTGAGGTTCAAAAAGAGCTTTCAAAAACATTTTCTATGGTGTTCCCAGTGGAATGTAGAAGGCAACATTTTGTTTACCATGGAAATCACTGTAATATACTATTTATTTGTTTCAGTGCTATTTATACATTGCCTTGTTCCAGAAGGAACAGAACAGCTTAAAATGAGAGTGGCACGAAAAAAAGGAAGGAAAACTTAATGTGAGACCTAAAATGTAGCCAAGAATTAGGTAAAAATGCATACAATAATGACCTACACAGTTGTTAATGGTGCAACCTTAAAAACACAAAATAACACAGGAAATTCCATTGGCCCTTGAGCACATTAAAAAAAAAACAAAACAAAAAGGAACAAACCACTGTAGATTAATGACCCTTTAAGCATTTCCAGATTATATAAGGTTATTCCTTGAAGTCAAAATTGACTCAATGGTACACCTGACAACAGTCCTTGGAGGGAAAACCCCCTTGAGACAACTCCAAACACTATCATGTAATATGAAAGCCAGCACATTCTGAAAGCACATTTCTAATCGGATGTTTTACTTTGTGTGAGCATAATTATTTAGATGTGGCATTCAGCTTTTTTTCTTTTTTTTAAACGGGTAGGTTAAATGTAACTTTCGTTGGCAAAATGATAGACTTTGTGTCCATGGTGGTTAAACATTTTATGGAATTTTCAAATACATTGTGGAAAGAACATATCTAGAATTTTTTTTTTAATGTCTAGACACCAAGACATTTGCAACTAAAACCCAAACATTCAAAAATCAAAAATTTAATTGTTTATAATGTGAGAGGAGCAGAAATATGTGGAGCTATGGATGATCATTAGACTTTGAAAATGTAAAGTATCTAAAGGATTAAAGTGGTGATATCAGATACCTCAAAAGAATAGACAGAAAGTGAGGTTCACTTGTTTGTTAATAATGGTTAATTTTTAACGGTTATATGAATAATTGATATTAATAATTACTAATTACCCATCTGTTATTTAAAAAAAATTTTTTTAATCCATTATTAATAACTGATTGACGACCTCAAGGATGACTTGTGATATGAGTTCATGAGAGCACATATATGAAATTGCTTTGTAAACTTTACACCAGATGATGGTGATGATCATTATTTCCTGCTAAATGTACTTGTTTAGCAACTACTGTACTTGTTGCTACCATTAGGATAAGATGATTTAGGCAGTCACCTGTAGCCACAAAAGGCAAGCTTTATGCACTGACATTCTTGTTCTTTGGGGCTTGGGGTTGGGATCACATAAAATGTAAGGCCCAACCCTCAATATTAAGTATGATATCTAGTCAGCAACAAACAGCAAGTATTACATAATTCAGTTCTGCTTTACCAAGCCTGCTTCTCTCCAACACTTTTAGCTGATATAGAATCAAATTCATCACACCTGCAAGCGAATCACAGCTAGCAAGGGTAGGATCAGAGAAGTCCAAGGTGCAAATGAGCATAATATTGCCAGGTCTGCTGTGGCTGCACCCAGTTGAGGCACGTCCCTTCATCTATTCATACCCCATACTCAGCAAGGC
The DNA here is from genome assembly GCA_030035585.1 of Dugong dugon. NCBI lineage: Eukaryota > Metazoa > Chordata > Mammalia > Sirenia > Dugongidae > Dugong > Dugong dugon. The sequence goes on from CM057471.1 coordinate 79,846,439, forward strand.
TGTGGTTAAGCTTGACCTCCTCATCCTCAAGATCTAGGATGCCTCATTTCCTTTGTGCCTGACACTGTACACATTCAACAAATGCTGATGACTGAATGGAAACTGGTTAAAATTTATTTTGTTACTCCGAAGGCATAAATCTGGGGGAGGATAAGGGAAGGACACAGATTTTGGATTTTGCATAAGAGACGAATTTTTTGCATCTGTGTGAGACAAGTTATCATCAGTTCCATTTTTCTTCAATCTTTCACCTATTCCTCAGGTAAGAATGATGTCAACTGCTTTTTTTTTTCTTCCAGAGAAGCTACAATGAGCAAAACACAGATAATTCATTCATTCATTCATTCAGTTCTCAAGGATATATTTGGCCCCAGGCACTGCCCTGGGTAATGGGGGATCCCTGCTAAGTCACAGTGCCTGGTGCCTAATACATCCTTGATGGATGAAGGAATGAAGGAATGAATGAAGAACCTGTGACTTGCACATAGTGACATTTCAGGGGAAAAGAAATTAATTGGGTTGAACCTTATTAGAATAAGTCTCAGAAGTATTCAAAGGGCTCGCACTGTAAACAGCAGTACAGACACAACCCTGCTCCTGCCTCCAATTGCCAGTCTGCTACAGTGATGGCACCAAGTACATCCATTTCCACAACAGAAAACATAACGTGTTCTGTCGTAAATTTAAGAGATGGGACACAGTGGATGGGGATGCAAAGATGTTATCCACTTAGCTGGCAAGGGAAAAGTCACAGCCAGAACTCTTTCCCCGGAAAGAATTCAGAAACCAAATCCAGTCCAAAGGAAAGATGACCCCGTGTTGGTTTGTACCTCACTGTCCTTTCCTATGTTGATACACTAACATTTTCGGATACAATGGTTCTTTTTTCCAGGTCACCAAGTTCAGACAATGTGCCGGAGGCACTGACAAAGTTGGCTCATCAGCAAGCCTTTGCTCGTAAAACAAAGATCTGAGCTTTCCTGGCTTTTTCAATTGAGTTGTGACATAAATACGCAGAGAGATGACTGACACATTTGGTTTTATGGATTAGCTCCATTGTATGGAAATGACCCATTGTCATCACTGCATTAACACCCTGGAACTCTTGAAGTGTGAATGAGTGAATGAGGCTCCCACCCACCTCCCTAAAAAGACAATTTCCCATAAAGTGTTCTGGGGTATTTTTTAAAAAAAGAAATCCGATTAAAAGAAAGAGATTACAATTAAGAATCAACATTTTCTTTTTTCTTATCAAGGGCACTGAAAGATAATAAATTTGCCTTTTTTTGGTTGTTTATCATAAAGCAAAATGCTGAAGATGAAGCACTAAAGAGATCAGTTTAAGTTTTTACAGAGTACTATTTAACTTTAATAGCTAGAACTTCGAGACAACTTGGACAAGGATTAGTTTATTATAGTTTTGCACTGCTTTGCATATAGGTTTCTTACATATGAGAGATATTCAGTGAATGATGTTGCTCAGTTAAGGGCCCATTGTATACATTCGAGAACAGAAAGGAGAAAAAGCTTTCTCTAAAATATCGAATTGTACAGAATTTGAAGTTGCCATATATTTTCTATCTTATTTTTTGAAATTTACGGATAAAACTATAAAGATACCTCACTTTCCTGGCAAACCTGAGTAGTTAAAAAACAAACCCAAGCTATAAGATTTGTTGACCGACTACATCTTAGAAAAAACAAAGAAAGTCTTCTGAGAAGTTACTTATTTCTAATCAAAGATGCCCACCCAAGTCGTGTGCTCTTTCTGGGTTCGCTTTTTCTAATTCACTGCATAGACCAACAATTGTCGGAATGTGGTTTCCAAGACCCCAGCAGATTAGAAACAGCAGGGAAAGGTGAAAAGAAGGAAGAGGGATAAGAAAGAAGGGCTTCAGAGGCAAACAAGAAACAGGAAGTAACCTCAGAAAGCAGAGCACCTTGGGGCCACCTAGGGACAGGTGAACAATCCAACATATATTAATGGGCCTGGAGTTTACAACAAATCTTTGGGTGGTATAAATGGTTAACACCCTCCGCTGCTAACCAAAAGGTTGGAGGTTCAAGTCTACTCAGTATCACCTCAGAAGAAAGGCCTGGTGATCTACTTTGGAAAAACCAGCCAATGAGAACTCTCTGGAGCACAGATCTACTCTGACACACACGGTGTTAGCATGAGTTGGAATCGACTCGATGGAGTTCACAAAATGACATTTTGACTCAGTTTAAGAAGACAGGGTAATCATTCAGAATATTTTCTTTTTAAAGATGTTGAAGTGAAGTTTTGCTAATATAAAGACGTTTTTAGAGAGAACTTAGGAAAGTCTTCTAGTTAAATTGTTGTTTCTTTTGATATCAACATAATCTGAAAATAATTTTTCAAAAATTTTTGTTTATGTCCCAGAACTAAAACTTTCCTTACGGCTGGGGAAGCTTTCCTTACTCTGATCCCTGAGTCTCACACCCTCTGCTTCATTTACTGTGTGGTTTAATGAAGTAGGCAAGCAAAAGCTGTACTGTTTTGGCAGGTTTTGAGATATCCTGGGGAGCTGCCAGTAATCTCAAAGCGCCACCTTAAAAAAAAAACCAAACCCATTGCCATCTAGTAGATTCTGACTCATAAAGAGTCACCTTAAAAAAAAAAAAAAAAAAAAAAAAAAACCATTGCCATGAGTCAATTCCAACTCATAGCACCCTATAGGACAGAGTAGAACTGCCCCATAGAGTTTCCAAGGAGCACCTGGTAGGATCAAACTGCCAACCCTTTGGTTAGCAGCCGTAGCACTTAACCACTACGCCATCAGGGTTTCCAAGATCCATCTTAGGCCATCAAAAAACCAACTGACATGCCTCCTTTCAATCATCAATTATTCGTTTTCCTGGACTTGAAAGTCTGAGCCTACAAATTGAATACAGGTCATATTGTAGAGTTGTATTTTCCAAGATGCCTTTCAAGGAGCCCTGGTGGCACAGTCATTAAGTGCTCAGCTGCTAACTGTAAGGTGGGTGGTTCAAACTCACCAGCTGCTTTGCTGGAGAAAGATGTGGCAGTCTGCTCCAGTAAATATTCACAGCCTTGGAGACCCTATGGGGCAGTTCTACTCTGGCCTATAGAGTCACTGTGAGTCGGAACCAACTTGACAGTCACTTTTTTTTTTAATGCCTTTCAAAACACTGTTCCTGTAAAATGTTGCTAGAAAGGGTTCTCAAGTATGAGACTGCAGTACACTGTAATCTCCTTCTTCAGCATACACTAGCATATTAAAGACTGTGAGAAGTCTTGCATTAAAGAAAGCTGTTTAACTGTGCTTCCACCAACATTTCCCATACTAATTTGATTAAAAGCCCCTCTCCCCCTTGTTTAGCGACCAGTAGCAACCTCTAACATCTTGCAGAACTTGCGCAAGTACCTGTTGGTGGTGGTGCTGTTGAGTCGATAGAACTCATAGCAACCCCATGTGACAGAGTACAAGTGCCCCATAGGGTTTTCTTGGCTGTAATCTTTACAGAAGCAGGTTGCTGGGTCTTTCTCTCGCCAAGTCATTGAGGCTCAGGGAGTAAAAGTTTCTTCTTGGGCTTAATGCAACATTATGGGTTAGAATTTTGAGTATCATCAAAACCAACTGAGGGAAATGGCCTCTATTTTGCTGTTATTATACTATGATACTATTTCCTCTCAATGACATATATTTAATTACTTTTAAGAATAGCAAGCCACTATATAGCTAGGACAACATGTAAAGCCATAAATAGCATCAACAATAATTTATAAATACATGGAGATTAGAAATGAAATGAATAACCATCTGTCATCTCTAAAGTTAATTAGTATTATAACTTATTATAGCCAAGAAGTATGCCCAAGGAAAGATTAATACGAAGACATACTCATCCTCCATGTCTAGTACCTGGATTCTGATAAGGGATTCATTTCTTGTCTGGGGATCCTCTGACTTTTCTCATCACAAACAAACTATAACAGCTCACAGTAAGACAGTAAATCTTTGTTTTCTCTTGCAATTTAAATAATCCCTTTTTTTATACTGAATTTTTATTTCTGTAATAATACTTAAAGGAAGAAGCAAGTCTTATGGATCTGCAGCTATTTCCTTTGTATGGAAAGGAATCCAGATAGTAGCCAGAGATTTTAGAATTTATATCTGTCACAGGAAAGAAATGAGGAGATACCAGAAAAATCTTCAATGGGGATGGCACATAGGTTTTATCTTCTAGGACAAGCCCACGGAGAGGGGGCCCCTAACTCAGCCTGGGCTCTGAGAAAGAGGGCTAACATCAAAGGTGAGGTGGGGTAGTGACCTCTGGAGGTCAAGTTAATGCCTTCCCTTTGTTAAGTTCAAGGGACAAAAATGCCAGGAGGATTTTGGGAATTTTTGGAAGTTGGATGGAAAATCCTCGAGGCCTAGAAGATAACATTTAGATAGAAATTTTAAATCTAGTTAATCACAGTGGACAAGAAGGATGATTGTAAAATTTGGCAATGATTTGGTGATGACTGCACTTGATTGATGTAATTGGTGTCACCGAATTGTACATGTGAAAAATGTTAACTGGAAAATTTGTGTGTTTTTTATATATACATACAAATATATGTATATATAACAATAATAAAACAAGATGTTCGTATACAGAAAAGCAGGAAATGCTGGGATAAATAGGAAGTTAAATATAAAGGTATGGAGTTAAGAATATTTGTTAGAGGTGAAATAGTTTCTCAAAGTTGAAACTGCAATATAAGTGGATGAATGGTAACTGGGACATACCCAAGTGTATGAGAGCTGTATACATTTATTATTTTCTCTCCTAACAAATTATATTACTTTAATTTATAGCATAGTGTCATGGTTTGAATTATGTCCCCCCAAAAATGTGTGTGTCAATTTGGCTGGGCCATGATTCCCAGAATTGTGTGGTTGGCCTCCATTTTGTGATTGTAATTTTATGTTAAAGAGGATTAGGGTGGGATTGTAACAGCACCCTTACCCAGGTCACATCCCTGATCCAATGTAAAGGGAGTTTCCCTGGGGTGTGGCCTGTACCACCTTTTATCTCTCGAGATAAAAGGAAAGGGAAGCAAGCAGAGAATTGGGGACCTCATACCACCCAGAAAGGAGCACCGGGAGCAGAGCGCATCCTTCGGACCAGAGGTCCCTGCACTGAGATGCTCCCAGACCAAGAGAAGACTGATACATCACAAGGACCTTCCTCCAGAGCAAAAAAAGAGAGAAAGCCTTCTCCTGAAGCTGATGTCCTGAATTTGGACTCATAGCCTACTGGACTGTGAGAGAATAAACTTCTCTTTGTTAAAGCCGTCCACTTGTGGTATTTCTGTTAGAGCAGCACTAGATGACTAAGACACATAGTTTATTTAAAGAGCTAGATTTACAGTATAATTTTAATTATTTAAATAGAGGTTGTTTTACTTTAGGCAATGGCCAACTAATTTGTTTTAGACCAATACTCCCATCAAGAACAACTAGATGGGCTGGACAAAATATCTGTAAGATTTAGAAGACTCTGGGAAGTGATGAAGACAGCAAGGCTTGTGGGGCCAAGATTCAGGGGCGAAGGGAAGCCCAGAGAGGTGAGCAAAACAATACTGAAAGAAACTAAAGAAGACCTAAATAAATGTAAGGATACATCATATTCTTGGAAATAATCCATATATTATGATTTTGTACTTTTTGATTAAGACCTCCATTTACGGAATCATTTCACAGGACTAATGTCCTGTAGATCACACTTTTGGAAACATTTTCTTATGTCAGTTGCTTTTGGCTTTTCTCCAGCCTCTCTGACCATTCTTTCTTGGTCTTCTTTACAAGGTCATGTTTCTCTAACCACCTTAAAACACTGGTGTTCCCCGAGGCTCCATGTAGACCCTCCCTCCATTTATCTCGTTCTATACTTCTTCCTTGGGAACTTCACACAAAATTCTGTCTCAGTTACTGCCTAAAATCTGATGACCCCAAAATCCTTATCTTGAGCCTACATCTCTTCCAAATTCTACATCTGTATAGTCAACTACCTACTAGATGTTTCCAATTAGATGTTCCAAAGGTATCTTTAATTCCATATGTCCAAACATGAATTTACAGGATTCTACCAAAACCTGCCTGATCTATATTCCCTATTAAAAAGCATCAACGTCATGAATCTATCAGTGAGTAAATCAGACATCTGGAAGTCAATAGTCTGCCCTGTAATTCATGTTCTCATTCACCATCTAAAAGTCCCTCATCCTGTTAATTCTAGTTTCTAAATATGACTTCATTCTGTTGTTTCCTCTTTGTCCCTATTGCCAATGGGACTGTCTTCATTCACGCCTTCATCTCTTCTTGCTGCATTGCAGCAACACCTTTCTAACTAGCCTTATCACATCACATCACCCTTCCCCTCATTTGCCTCCCTAGGACATCTTCTCCATGCCCCTTACTGTCCCTTCTCTCCATTCTGGCCTTGAATGAACCTAGCTGAATAGGCACTGGCTGAGTGGTCAGGTGCGAGCATTGAAAGCTGGGAATAACAGAGCTAGCATCTACATTAGGTAACACAATGGTGTTTAGTGAAAGCGAAAAATAAGAGTGGGGTCAGTATAATCAAAGTGGTACCTCCACGATTGCCTCAAATAGTGGCTGGTATTGAGTTCAGTCTTTGTGGCCGGTATAGGCAGGAAAAGGCAAAAAAAAAAGGGGGGTGGGGTGGGGGAGAGGCAAATAAATATTTAAGAAGGTTAATGCAATCTTCTCTGAGAATCATTATATTGATTTTTAGTTTTCCAGGCACTTTGTAATTCTCACTGAGCATTTTTTCCCTAAGGTTATGAAGTTAAGAATATTTATTAGAGGTTAAACAGTTTCTCAAACTTGAAACTGCAAAATAAAACAACCCTTTCATGAGTAAAGTATTATGCTGGGAAAAAATCATTTTGACACTGGATAAAAAATTAAACACAGCAAGCTTTAGATGTCTTAAATAGCTGCTTGGTAGGGAGCGGTAACCTCAAGCAGGTAAAACAGATTGTAATTTCTTAGGCTAGATTCTCAGAGAATATAGATAGGGGGTAAAGGCAGTGAGGAACCACAAGAGAATAAAGGTGAACACATTTGAGGAGCTTATCTGAAAAATCAACAGGAGTATTCAACACTGCTCAGTGAAAGGAGTAGTGTATGGGAAGCAAAAACAAAGTAGACATTGCCCCCTAACTAGTGTTTGAGAAAGCAGATTTGGAGAGAAAGCCTGAAAAAAACAATAACTGGTGGAAGGAAAGAAGCAAACTGAAATATACCAGGCACCAACTCTGTGGCAGACACCATTCATGGTATTTTAGATTTTGCCCTTTCTCTCTCTTTTACACTTGACATTCAGTAACCCACACATACTTGAAATGTGAATTTGATGAATTTTGGCATGTGCATACAAGCATGAAACCATCACCATAACTACAATAAGGTACATTTACATCATTCCCAAAAATATCCTGCTCCCCTCTTTGTAATTCTTCTCTTCCCAAGCAACCAGGCAACCACTTGGATACTAGGTTTCTAACCTATGAGATTGATTTTTGTAATATAAAATCTAAAAGTTGTTATTAGGTGCCATCAAGTCGATTTCAACTCATAGTGACCCCGTGTGACAGAGTACAACTGCCCCATAGGGTTTTCTCGGCTGTAATCTTTATGGGAGCAGATTGCCAGGTCTTTCTCTTGAGGAGCCACCGGGTGGGTTTGAACCACCAACCTTTCGGTTAGCAGCTGAGCACTTAACTGTTGCGCCACCAGGGCTCCTTTCAAATCTAGCTAAAAATTAAAACAAAACAAAACCCACTGCCGTCAAGTCGAGTCACTTCCGACTCGTAGTGACCCCATAGAGTTTCTAAGGCTATAATCTCTGCAGAAGCAGACTGCCACATCTTTCTCCCGCGGAGCCACTGGTGGTTTTGAACGGCTGATCTTTCGGTTAGCAGTCGATTGCTTTAACCACTGCCCCACCAACGCTCCTATAATGTAAAGTAGGGCTTGTGTTTACCCTCTAATGGTGAAACTGTCAACCCCAAAACAAAATGGAAGAAACAACTAATTTTTCCTTTTCAAAATTTATGATAATCATCTTCCATAATGTCTGATTTTGTTTTCCAGAGTTCTGTTCCTCTGACATGATTCAGAGGTATGGACTCTTGAGTTTCACCTGTATACCCAGAGGTATCCCCACAGTGTTAATTTGGTTCACCCACCAATGATTCACTGCACTCTCTGCAGCCCTGTGCGTCAAAGATCAGTACTCAAATCAGTATGGAGTTTAGTGACCTCTCTTTCATTGCACTGGCAAAGGTCACTGCTCCTCTAGGCTTCACACTTTTCACCCCATCACCACTACTAAGAGTAGTCTAGAGGGAGACATTAAAGAGAAAAAAGGTCATAAAATTCATGTACATTTGTTTCCAATGTCTGAGTGTTCAAAACTAAGAGAGGGAAAATAGCTGTTGCTAAAATTTGCAAGACCTTTTTTTACAGCAGAAAGGACCCAAATAACCAATAATGATTTAAATGAATTAATAGCTTAGTTTTATCAACGACTAACTATTCTATAGTAGATTTGTGATGTCTAGTAGTGCTGGCAAAAGGGCAGTAGGTTGTACTAGACCAATGGTTGAATTAGGTTCTCTTAGCCTTAACTCTAAATTCCTAAGTTTCTTTGGCACTCTGAGTAATTCATTGTCTCTTTCTGTATATTTTCCCAGTAGTAAAATATTAACTTGTCTGTCAGAATCTTGAAAACGTAAAAATTGCAAATTTTACAGTTTGCCGATTTCCCCTTTGACAGTCACATATCATACCTAGATCACAATGTACGGAGATGTTCTATTGCCCATGAGAAGCACCAGGTCAGAGAACAGAGAAATGAAGGTACAGCCCTCACCATGTTCCCTGGACAAAATAACTTACAGCATAGCTTTCAATGACAGCTGACAAACACCATAATCCATGTCTCTTAAGAGCCACCGGTGGCATAATGAGAAATTAAGTGATGTGTCAAAATAAACTTCCTACAGTGACAGTAGGAAGCCTGCTGGTGCAGTGGTTAAGTGGTCAACTGCTAACCAAAGAGTCGGCAGTTTGAACCCAAGAGCTGCTCAGTGGGAGAAAGGCAATCAGCCTCCGTAAAGATTACAGACTTAGAAACCCTATGGGGCAGTTCTGCTCTGTTCTATAGGGTCGCTATGAGTCAGAATCAACTTGATGGCAGCAGGTATAGCGACGGATGACTTCGATAATGAAAGCATAGATTTCACAGTCGTTACCATCAAATAACAACCAGGCTTCAAAAGTTAGTAATAATGGTTTAAAAAATAGTTCTTTGCAACATTCAAAACACTGAGACCTCCAGAAAACAAAGTGTTATGAGAATATACTACGTTAATGATTTCTGGTTTTGAAGGAAAAGGTACATCTACAGCAACATCTCTATTTCCAGATAAACGAGGCTTGCTTGCTTTTGTTTCAAAATCTTCATATCACTGTGTTGGAGCTGATCATCTGTCTAGTCATGCAACTCATCAACTGCCACTGGCTTTGTTCCAGGAGTTGGATGTGCATGAGTTATGATTCTCCCTTCTTGTGTAGATTTCCTTACCCAGTTCCCCCCACCCCAGAGTCAAATAGAAACAAGTTATTTTGAGAACAAAGATCAGTGCAGTAGAACCACTGGTCTTGAGCTCAGGAAGGAGAACATTGGCTTGGGCCTATTCAGACACAAAATGAAGCCTTCTGGGCTGATGCTCAGTGAGGGGCATCTGCTGGATAAAGAGAAAATGAAGTGTTTCAACAGAGATGTCAGCTTTGGGTATGAAACGTCTTCATTTTGAGGTTTTGAGCTTTAAAAAAAATTGCCTAATCTCCATATAAAAACAATGGGGAAAATATGTAATGCCAAGATAGCACTTTTATACTAAGATGATGCTCATATGTTTTTCATATAAAGCAGGTATACATCAGTCCACCCAAACTAATACAACATTTTCTGTATAATACCTAAAAATTCTATTACAGATTCAATCCACAATCCATTCCAACTCTTGATTCTTTCCATTTCCATCACTACCGATCAAATGTGAGCCTTCATTGCCTCTTTCTTGGGTGATTACAATGACCTCCTAATGGATGTGTCTGTCTGTCTCACTGTCTCTCCTCTACCTCCCCCTTCTCCAATTCATTCTCTCTCCAGTCAGGCCAAATGAGGATTTTTCCTAAAGTACTAGGTTACCACACTCTCAGTGAAACAAAGTCCAAACTACTTAGCATGGCAACCAAGGATCTCTGTGATCTAGTTGGAATCTCCTTTTCCAGCTACAGTCAAACTAAACTGGATTTTAGAAACATGCTTGCCTTATCATTGGGCAGACTTGTCCCAGCCTGGACGGTCCTTTCCCACCCATTCCAATCTCTTAATCCATGTCTGTTAGCCTCCGGAAGATTAGCTCAAATATAGCTATTTTCATCGTTTTCCTCAGCCAGAATTAATTTTACGGCCCTCTGTACTCCCATGAGATTTTGTTTTTTTTCTCCTATTATAGTGCTTATATTCTACCTTATTTTTTACTTGTGTTTGTCCACAACTGACATTTACTTGTGAAGGTCCAGCTTGGTGCTTTTACATATACTTTTCTAAACAGAGTCAAAAGTATAGAATTGGCCTTTCCTAGGTTTAACTCAATTGACCTTCAGGAATATAGTTAGCTTTCTCTTATCTGGGACATGAAGTCCAATGAGGAACTTAGGTAAAGAAACCTCATAGTAACCAAAGATATTTATTGTAGACAATCAATTATCCTATGCTTAGTACTTTGTTATTACTGAAAAAGGGTAAGGACCATATCTCTTTTTTCAACATCCATAGCACTTCATCCCCAGTTCTTGGTATGTAGCAGGAATTCAACAAACCATGTGTGAGATAAAAATATTCCTTCTCCCATTTGACTACAAGCTTCTTGAAGGCAACAAGTGTGCCCTGTTTATATTTGTGCCCCTTACAAGGCCTGTGTGCCTTCACATAGCAGGTGCTTGATAAAATTTTATTTCCTCATTTTGTGGGGTCACTGGTTACAAAATATTTTCTGCTATGTATATTCTTAACAACTACAACAAAAATAAATTATAAAAAATAATAATAAGCCACTGAAATGAACTTTAAATGAAAAAAAAATAAAAAGAACTATCTATATGTGTTCAAACTGACAACAGCAACTCAAAAGATTAGATAGGAAACTTAGGGGTAGTGAGTTTATGTTAACGGGGGAGGAACAGTTCTGGATAAGGAGGCTGAGAGTGGTTGCACAACTTGAAGGATGTAATCACCGTCACGGAATTGTACACATAGAAACTGTTGAACTAGTGTATGTTCTGCCGTGTATATTCTCAAAAAAAAAAAAAACAAATACAATAAAATTTTTAAAAAGTCTATTCATTTTCTGCTGTGGTAATGAAGTAGAAATAGTGGAAATAATAAAAGGTGGCAATGGAATAGAAATAAAAGAAATAATGGAAAATTACAGACCATTTTAAACTGACAATAACTTTGGCATTTTAGAGTTTCCTTCACCAAATTTCTAGTCAGAACGCACAAGGAATTAAAATAACTGATTTCGGTTGCTCTATATTTCCGTAAAAAACTACATAGTCATTATCATCAAAGAGCGGTGAAGTGCATCATCATAAAAAAACAAAAAAAAAAATCTCTGAAGATTAAGAGGAAAAAACATGAAGCCCTCAAGCTGAATAAGTAGACATCTACCTCCAAATGTTATTTCGTAAACAAAAGGAAATATTAACATTCCCAAATAGGAAAGATATAATCTCAGAAAAGATAATACTTCAAATTGCATAGATATGAAAATTTTACTATATTATCTTTCTTTCTTATTTCATCCTGGCCTGATGAAAATTTTGTTGCAGACCGATATCTGGGATTCATTTTCAGAAGACTCTTCACATACAGGTTTCATACTCTTAATTAAATATCCCTGCTCACTATGGCCTGAACAGTGTTGCAAACAAATATAGATCATTTTCCTTTGACATCTACGTCTCTCATTTATTCTGAAACCTCCTAGCCATAAACTGCCTTTTATCGTTGTTTTTGTTGTTAGTTGCCGTCAAGTCGATTCTGACTCATGGCGACCCCAGGCGTGCAGGGTAGAACTGCTCCGTGGGGTTTTCAAGGCTGTGACCTTTTGGAAGCAGATCGCCAGGCCGGGCTTCTGGGGGCAACGCTGGGTGGATCGGAATCACCAGTCTTTCAGCTAGTAGTAGAGTGTTTAGCTGTGCTACCCAGGGGCTCCTTTTCTTAATCTCTGTACGAGTATTTGGTGGCTTCCCATACAGATTTTCAATTTTGCCAGTAGATTCATTCCTCTCATGCTTGTATCCCCTTTGTTCTTTAACTGATTTATTCTTCATTAAACAAGTGATTGTACTCCTCTACGCAAGTTGTTCTATTCGCTCACTTCCAGTTTAACCCCTAGTTTTCATTTTTAATTGTTTTCTACAGTCCATTTAAATAAGATTTCACAATCTGCTTCTCTATTCTCTACAGCTTTTAGATTAAAAGGTAACAGGATATTAAAATGGGGGTACTTTCTGCCTCAGTTTTGCTGAGGCCTAAAGGCTAATCTATAAATAATTGCTGACTACCTTCACTTGTATAGCAAAGTGCTAGCTCATCCATGTGGGACTTTCAAAGAGACAGGCTCCCAATTGGTGCTGTCAGCATTAGCCAGGCCTCCCACCCCCACAGTCTATGCAAGAGATTGATGTTGAACAGCTGAAGAGACAGAATATTTTGGGTAAGAATGTTGAAATGCTATGGTGTTTGTCAACAGTGGTTAGGGGGTTGCTTCTCCCTTGTCCAAATGATAGACCAAGAGCGTCTTCAAGAAGCTTGCTTAGACAGTTTGGTATATGTCTCTTGAAGGGGAAGCTGCATACAAAGTGAACTACACTTCTAACCCTAGCAGGGTGAAGGTTTAAGGCTGTCTGTCTCTGGTTCTCTCTTGCCTGCTTTGGTAATCCAAGCTACTATGCCACAAATTGCTCTATGGAGAGGCCCACGTGGCAGGGAACTAAGAGTGCCCATTGCCCAACAGTCAGCAAGGAACTGAACCCCACCAATGATCACATGAATGAATGTGGCAGAGGATCCTTTTCAAACTGAGTTTTAAGATGAGACTAGTCATAGCCAACACCTTGACTGTGGTCTTGTGAGAGATCCTGAGCGAGAGGACCCAGCTAAGTCACACCCAGATTCCTGAATAACAGAACTTGTGAGATAATAAATGTTGTTTTAAACAATTACGTTTTGGGGTAATGACCCAGCAATAGATATCTAACACATCTAGGAACCAACTACGGACCTCATGAATAGGATCTGGCCTGGGGATGTCTTAACAAGGATCTCATCCAAGAGCGACATCTTCAGTGGTACATGAAAGTTCCTCAATAGAACAACGACGACTGGAAGGTCAAGATATCAAAGGGAGAGTCATTTTAAATAGGCAGCCAGAGGAGGAGAGGCATTGCCCGAAACAAGGACTTGGAGGAGGTCCTGGGGAGCAGAGGTGGGGAGTGGGTAGGACAATCTCTGAGGAAACAACAAAAGTATCCCATGAATGAAGAAGTCTACTTTGCCCATGAGTTACCCCCAGAGAGTACCAGTGCCAGATTATAACTGTACCAGTCATGTAATTCCTGGGCTCCTTGGCTGGGCTTAGAAATAGCAAGCCAGAGACCAGAAAAGCAAGGCAAGACAGGAGGAAGGATCAGCTCTCCATGTTGCTTTCCCACTGCAGGTTCTCAGCGGCCTGAACTATGAGAGGAGAAAAATGTTCACTGTGAATGACCTTGTAGTTTTGATATTTGACTAGATGAGACTGGGATTATTTGATTATTTGCTTAGAGTGAATGCTTGAAAGTGATCACAGGACCTTTTCTTTTCTCAGAATACCTGGAGAGGCTGTGGACCCTGCCTGGGATTTTGTTCATGATGGGGAAGAGCAGGCATACAAAGTGATTTTAAAGTAGAGTGTCTCAACCTCGATACTGCTGATATTCTGAGGTGGGTAATTCTTGGTGTTGTATAAGGGGAGGCTATTGTGGGTATTGTAGGATGTTCAACAGCATCCCTGTCCTCTGCTCACTAGATGTCTGTAGCATTTCCCAGTTGCAACAACAACAACAAAAAAAAAAACGCCTCCAAACATTGCCGATGGGTGGAGGGGAGTGAAACCACTCTTGGTTGAGAGCCACTGGTTTAAAAGAAAGTAGCGAAAAAAAAAAAAAAAAAAAGAGATTGCTTCTGTGCTTGTGCATTACCAAGCCCAGCTTGATCAATAATCTATCTAGCTATAGGAATAACATGTAGAACTTAAGAGTATAACTCACTGGCTGTCCTTGGGAACTGGATCTGACACTTCTTGGGAAGTGGATTTGACACCTGGCAGGATAACTCATAGGAGATACATACCTATGCACAAGTTGAAGAAAGTTTTCTTGACATAATGGCCCTTAGGAAACTAGGCATCTTTCCTTTTGTGCTAACCACATTCCTTTATTGCCATTCCTTGGCAAAAGAGAGACTCGATTCTGAATAAATACCATCTCTCCAATTCCTGTTGACGATCATACACCTATGTCCCTACACATACGTTATTATGTGTTTGGCTTGGACAATTGAATACATTAGGCCTTAAAAAGTTGTGACAATGGTTGTACAGCTATGTAAATTTACTACAAGTTACTGAATTGTACATTTAAAATGAATGAATTCAGATGTTATATAAATTATCCCTCAACAAAGCTGTTAAAAAAAGGATTTTAAACAGCACAAAACCAGTCTTTACATTTTTTGCATCTCTGAAGGTCTACGGTGGATACTCTTTCTGCTACTATTTGAGGCTACATAATACTTTCCTTTGATTACCATTTTCCTACTAAATCATTGCTTTCAGAATTTATTGCAGATCCTTTAATTTAGCTTGTGGCTAAACCTTCGCACACTGATACTCCACTGGTGAGAAAATTTCATTTCGAAAAATTGGAAAGGGAAATGGTTTGCGCATTTTTATTTGATTTCAGTTATTGTTGTGTGGCTAAGTGGTCTCAGGCTTGTTTTCTTTCCACATATTGAGCTTAGATCTCCAAAGAGGTTATTTTTCAAAAGGAGATTTTGTAAGTAACCAGCATGTTATACAGAAATGTAATATTTGGGGCCTGAGGAAAGAGAAGAGACTCTGTAAACATGTTCACAAAAGCTCATCTGCTCTGTAGCAGCCCAGCTGAAACTGTAATTGATCCACTTATTAAAAACAATGGTCACCAAGAGTAAAAGCAATTGGTCTTCCTGACTCCAGCCTTTCTAAATGGAGTAGACTATTCAGCCTATTATAAAATATGGTACCTATCTAGGGACTAGTAAGTGGAACCCATAAAATGCTTGGTTTATTAATTGCTTTGACAGCTTTAGGTAAACTAGTTAATGAAAAAGAAGCCTGGGGAACCTGAAGGTGAATGTTATTTACAATAACTATGTGTTTTCATTTTCATGCCATTTTACACCTTTCAACACGTGTTCATATTTACTATTGCAATTGTGCAGGTTCTATGCTATTTCAGGGGGCAGGGGTGGTTCAGTGGTAGAATTCTCACCTTCCATGTGGGAGACGCAGGTTCGATTCCTAGCCAATGCATCTCGTGTGCAGCTATCAGCAGTCTGTCAGTGGGGGCTTGTGTGTTGTTACGATGCTGAACAGGTTTTAGCAGAGCTTACAGACTAGGAAGAAAGGCCTGACTAGGAAGAAAGGCCTGAAAATCAGCCAGTGAAAACCCTATGAATTACAATGGTCCAACATGCGACCCATCATGCAGATGGCACAGGACTGGGCGACATTTTATTCCATTGGTCATAGGGTCACCATGAGTTGGGGGCCGACTCAATGGCAGCTGACAACAACGACATCCTATTTTAAGATGATGAAAGGGGTGTAAAGAGAAGATGAAATCCATCAGGATTATATCAGGACAACACTCCCAGGATTAGGATATCTGCTTCCGGGCCTGCCCCAACGGTTTCTTAAAAACAACTTTATTTTTGACGATAAATTAATTCATTTTGATTATAGAAAAACACGGAAAATGCAGAATGCACTAAGAAGAAAGAATAAGTCACCCATAATCTCATTACCTGTCAGTGATGATAATTTAGTCTTTTTTGCCAATCTGTTCATTACCCATTGCTGTTGAGTCGATTCCAACATGTGGAGACCCAACAGGACAGAGTAGAACTGCCCCATAGGGTTCCCTAGGCTGTCATCTTTAGGGAAGCAGACTGCTGCATCTTTCTGCCACAGAGAGGCTGGTGGGTTAGAACCACTGACTTTTTGGTTAGCAGCTGAGCACTTAACCACTGCGCCACCAGGGCTCCTTTCTTTTTGCCAAGGCATGGCTGTGAAGGAATATAGTTAATAGAAAGGGAAAGATGCCTAAGTTCCTAAGGGTCATATGTCAGAAAATCTCTTTCAATATGTACATAGATATGTGTCTCCTCTACGTTATTCTTGCCAGATGTCAAATCCACTTCCCAAGAATTTCCTTCAGGTAGGACCCTGGAGAATCAGTGAGTTATGCTTAAAGTTCTACAGTGTTTCCTATAACCAGCCTATTGATCCTACTGGGCTTAGCAAGGTACAAGCACAGAAACTTTATTGTTTTTACTACTTTCTTCTAAGCCAGTGGTTCTTAACTGAGGGTGATTTTTCCCCTCTCCCCAAAGGGACATCTGACAATGTCTGGAGACATATTTGGTTATCATACCTGGGAAGTGCTATTGGCATCTAATGAGTAGAGGTCAGGGATGCTGCTAAACATCCTACAATGCCCACGATAGCCTCCCACGCCCCTCACACACAACAAAGAATTACCTGGCCCAAAACATCAACCATTCTAACAGAGATAGCGACTATTAATGTTTTTTGTGTATCTATCAATATCGTTTTTCCTTCCAAAATTATAGTCATACTGGTCATCCACTTTCACAGCTTATATTTTTACTTAAAATTATATTGTGAATATTTCCCCATGTCATTACTCAAAACACGATACTTGATGCCGCACAACTTTCTATCATGTGAACATGCCATGATTTATTTAACCATTCTTGATGGACGATCATCAGATTTATTTCCAGTGTTTCAACGTCATAAATAATGTTGCTATGAACATTTTTGATCATAAATCTATTTCCATTCCTCTAATGATTTTCTTTGGATGGATTCCTAGAAGTACAATTACTGAGTCAAATGATATGTTTTTAAAGATCTTGCTCTTATTGCCAAATTACTTTCCTGATCAACAGTCTCTCTTGCAGTGTATTAAAACTACTCATCAGGCCTGGGCTGTTGCTATCACATCTTATTGAGCTGAGATTTGACGTGATAACACTAATATCATATATTCTTGATGTGATTTACAGGGTGGTGAGTACTTTATCAACAATTCCCTCAGTTGACTAGGTAGGAAGCTCAGGTACTATTACTGGCTCCCATCCTCACATCCAACACCCATGTGAGGAAATCTTCCTTTAAAGAAGTGATTTCCTCAAGGTTACATGGATTAAAAAAAAAGAGAGAGAGGAGGCAAGAAAAGACTGAACAAGTACCAAAAGCTATCGTTCATTTTGTACCCCTCCCACTGAACCATAATGCCTCACTATCACTGAAATAACACAATAAACATCTCATAACATGAATTTCGTGAACACAACTATGCACAGACCCATTGGAGCCAGTCAGGGTTGTGGCCTTCAGATGCTCCATTACTCAGCTAACACGTCCTTCTCTACCTGCCCCTTTCCAGCAGATGGTGCTGTCCTCCCAACATTTTAAATTCGCTACATAGCAAATTATAACTTGTGATTGATTTGAGCAGGGTTGCTTAAGGGTGTTCATTGAAGTCTACTTTGCACACTGGTATTATTGAAATTGCTCACAGGCCCAAACCTAATCTGAAAATGAGACAGCATACCTCAGACACAATACCAGTCTTTGCGCAGTATTGATGGAAACAATGCGTTTTCAAGAGTACAAATAAATGATGAATCACCACCTTACAACAATTATGTATTAAATTAGATTTTTTTTCCTAGAGACACGGAGGTAAATGTTTTTCGTGTCTGTGGGAGTCAGGGGTGGGTCTTAAACAGAGTAGTTATTACAAGATTATGAGTCATTATGCAGATTCTATATTATTTCTATGGTAGATATCACAGAATGAATATGGATTGCATGGCTTGGGTACCAGCCGTGACTCATTTTCCAAAATAATTGAATGTTTACATGGAAGAAGCATCTTTCATAGCCAGCCCAGTGGAGATAAATTACCCATTGTCAATACTGGTCAGAAGTTGCCTTAAACACAGTTAGTACTTGGAGGAGAACAGCATCTTCCCAGAGTTAAGAAATTGTTTATAATGTGAAAACTAGGCTAGTCTAATTTCTCTGAAAACAGCATCAGTCTAGGTGAGGGTTTGGTTTCAATAAAGCATTGTGAGCCACTCAAGATATGCTTGGAAAAAAAACAAAACAGTCACCTTTAAACTCAATCTGCATATCTCAGACAACTATGACTATTCATCCATGTTTAAAGAAGACCAGAAATGATTCACGGACTGCTGGTAAAAAGACAGATGATCAGTGGCTGACCTGCCATCATTTCCTTTCTAAATTTGTAATTTGATAAGAAATGAAAATAAATTGCAAATCTCAACTTGGGGGCAAGCGCGATCTTGAGTGAGGTATCTAAAAGACCCAAATGAGACAAAGTAGTATATGTAAAATATTTCAGGTCCCACTCAAACTATTATATTTATCTGTAGAGATTTATGATTATATAATTCAGAGATATTAATGTTATGAGTCCTTTCCTTTTGCAAAATCACATGAGTACATGCGATACCATAGACAGACTCACTAAAAAATGAAATATACACTCTCCCGAAAGGAAGTGCTGGGTATTTGAAAAAGAGGCAGGCAGATAACAAAGGCAGAACTACTTTTCTTAGATCTTAAATCATCCCAGAAAAAGGCACAACTTTTTCTTTAAGTAATATTACTTTAAAGAAACAAAGAGGGACTTCCTAATTCTACTCACTTCCCAGTCTGGGGCTTCAGTAGTGGAAGTTAACAAACAGATCCATTTCTCAGTTATTCATTATTTTTAAGAAAACTTTTAAAATTTGTTTTAATTTGGTAGTCTTCTGCACGCAAGCTCTATCTGGGTGGACTTGGCTGTGTTCTCCTGGAGTGAAATATAATCTCAATACCAGATGTGCTTAGGGAAGGCATTTTAAAGACTAAATTTTCAAAGGTGCTAGCAACCTTGCAGATTTGAGATCACAAATATCCATACTGCAGAACATGTCAACTAAATCTTCCAATCAGAGGAGACCTGTGTTGACAGCTTTCCTCACGGTAGGCACTGGATTTAATCAGAAAATTTCTGGCTTAGGTGTTGAACGCTAACCTCAAACTACACCATACCTAATGAAATTCCATTTCAAGTAACATAAAAATTTATTCTAGAATTCTCCATGACCGTCATAGTTGAAGGGCTCAGTCTTACTTATCAAGGTTTTGCACTTTATTGCCAATATATTGAAATGTTTTCCTGTTTATCATCATTTTATATCTGAATTTATTGTACCTCAGTTCTCTTTCCATGGGAAGCTGAGGGGCTAAAGAAAGGTTCTCATATATAGAAGCCTGAGAGAGAGTGTCTCCTTACGTTTTTATTGGAATTAAAATTTATTTCATACTATCATGTTCTGCATGTAAAAACCAAAGAAACCAAATCCGTTGCCATGAAGTTGATTCCCACTCATAGCAACCTTATAGGACAGAACAGAATTGCTCAATATGGTTTCCAAGGAGCTGCTGGTAGATTTGAACAGCCAACCTTTTGGTTAGCAGGCATAGCTCTTAACCACTGCATCACCGTGTAGGAGGTGAAAATACACTAAGCCACGGAAAAGATACTACTGAACGTTACCTGAATGGTTTGGTAATTGCCATCCTGCCATAAACTATGTAGGTCAATGGACAAATCTCAGGAAATCCACAGCATTGGAAAAGGTACAGGACTTCCAGTACAACGAGCAAAGACATAAAGACATCCAAATCTTCTAATTTAACTTTGTAAATTAGATGAGTGCATTAAGGTTCTCTTGTGGAGACAGAAAATACACATTTTATGTACTTTCTTGGGTTGCCAGTTTCTGGTGACTGGTTTAGGGATCTTTGCTATTTGCAAGGGGACTTTCTGAAAACTTTTTCTTGTTTTCTTCTTTTCAGTGTTTCTCTTAGGCCCAGGCGCAGAGTCTGGGGTAACCCATTTTGTACAAAAAAGGGGTGATTTGGCAAAGCTGCAGTCTATGATAGGCCCTTGACAGAGGGAAAAACTAAAAGGTAGGCACAATGCACTCGGGTGTCTCTTTTCCTTTTGGAAAATTCCCCCCAATTCAGGCTGTCTCCTGCCTATTTTCAGCTCAGGTGCAGCTTTCCCACTTCCACCAGGTCTATTCTTCAAAGAAGTCACAATATCTTCCTAAGTTTCCCCTCTTGTCATAGATAGAATGAAGTCTCCCAAAAATACGTGTCAACTTGGCTAAGCCATGATTCCCAGTATTGTGTGGTTGTCCTCCATTTTGTAATCTGATGTAGTTATCCTATCTGCCGTAAATCCTAACCTCTATGATGTCAATGAGGCAGGACACACTCTACAGGTTTAGGTTGTATCTTGAGCCAATCCCTTTTGAGATATAAAAGAGAGAAGCAAGTAGTGAGGAGAGGGATGTCATTACCACCAAGACAGAAGAGGCAGGAGCAGAGCATGCCCTTTGGACCCGGGATCCCTCTACTGAGAAGCTCCTAGACTAGGGGAAGATTGATGACAAGGACCTTTCCTCAGGGCCAACAGACAGAGAAAGCCTTCCCCTGGAGCTGGAGCCCTGAATTTGGACTTCCAGCTTCCTAGATTGTGAGAGAATAGATTTCTGTTTTTTAAAGTCATCCACTTGTGTATTTCTGTTATAGCCACACTAGATAAATAAGTCATCTCTCTAATCCTCTTTCCTCTATTTACCACCCAAACTGTCCTGTCCTGTTGTACTTTTTGGCCCCCTCAGGGTCTTACTCTATATAATTTGCTTATCTGTGTACTTTTCTTAACAGTTACTATTTAAGAGTAACTAATTAGCAGTTACTAATTCATCCTGTTGATACTAATTAACAGTTACTAATAACACCTCCGTGGCAACTAGTATAGTATATAATAACCCTTAAGGAGTCCCTGGGTGGTGCAAACACTTAACACGCTTGGCCGGAAGTCCACCCCAAGGCACCCTGGAAGAAAGGCCTGGTAATTTACTTCTGAAAAAGCATCCATTGAAAACTCTATGAAGCATAGTTCTACTCTGACACACATGGGGTCGCCATGAGTCAGAAAAGACTCAACAGCAAATGGTTTGGTTTTGGTATCTAGGATTAGACCTCGGAAAAATGGAGGAGCATTCCAGGTTTGCTTTAGATGCCCCTCTGCTCCTGTTTTATCATTATATTATTGCCAACCTTCCTGCTGGATCCACAGTTTTTTCTGTGGACTGGTTGTAACACAAGTAAGATGAGGGAGTAAGAAAGAGGGTGTTGTATGCAAATGCTCTAAATCCTTCCTGCCTGCCTGCCTGCTTGTTTCTCTGCCTGCCAGCCTGCCTTCTTCACCTTGCTCTTGAGAATTACTATGTTCTAGACAATGTATTAGGAGCTGGAAATACAATGATAAGCAAAAACAGCCACATTCCCTGCTCTCATGGTGCTTACAGACTTGTGATGGAGATAGTTCTTACATAAGGAAGCCTGAGAGAGAGTATCTCCTTATGTTTTTATGGAAGATACTCCATAAAAGTATGTAGATACTCATACTTTTGAATGTAGATGCTCATATTTTTGAATGTATAATAACAATCTGGGGTAAAAAGAAAGGAATAGGGCCCCAGAAAGTTGAAACAATGTGACCTAACCTAGACTAACCCAGACTCTTCCAAAGAAGAGCTGTATCAAGTGGGCAAGAAGGAGGCAGGGGGGTAACAGCATGTGTCAAGGCCCTGTAGCAGGTGAGAGCAAGATCCTGAACGAAGGTCAGTTGACTTGACAGAAGTAGGGGCCAGATCTTTTAGGATCATGTTATGGTCTCTGATCTTTATCCTAATGGAACAACAAAATGCCTCTGAAGGTTAGTGAGGGTGTCATGCTCTGATTGCCGAGCGGAGAACATACTGGACAAAATGACGGTGAATGTTAAGAAGGCCTTTTAAGAAACGCTTGAGTCTAGGCTGGTGTCGAGAGAGATGGTGAGAAATGGATGAGTTTGCGATATATTGCAAAAGTAAGATCAACAAGACTCAATGACGTGTCAATATATGAGGTATACAGGAGGGGATGCTTTCAAAGAGGACCCTTTAATTTCTGGTTTACATATCAAGATGAATGATAACACCAGTCAGTGAGATAGACAAGATTAGAAAAGGTCAAGATTTAGTTGAGAAGATCATGAATTCAGTCTGGGTACACTGAGTTTGAGGTTCCTTTGAAACGTTAAGGTGGTGCTATCTATAAAGAGTTGGATATGTGAATACGGACCCATAAAGAAGGTCCAGAGAGGAGACAGCGAATTTGGGATTCATCGTTTATCAATGGTAACTAACTTTGTAGGTATAGGTGAGATTGCCTAGGGAGGGAATGAAAGGTGAGAAGAGAATAGGGCCTGAATTGAGCCTTAAGGAACTCTAAAATTTAAGGATTAGGTAGAGAAGCAGCAACCTTCTAAGGATTATAGGTGGCCAGAGAAGTAGGAAGAAAAATAGGAGAGTGTAGTAAACAGAAGTAAGAAAAGAAAACATTATAAGAAGGTGAAATGAGGGCTGCAAATCAGTCAGTTGAGACGTGGAGACTTACGCAAGAGCTGTCTCCATGTGGTGATGAAGATGAAGCTAGATTGGAATGGGTTGAGGAGTGAGTGTGAGTAGAGATGAGAAAAAGGAGGTGGCAAGAACAGATAATGCTTTCATAAGTTTGGCTCCAAAGGAAAAGAAAGAGATAGGGTCATAGCTGAGGGGTAATAAAAGTTTCAGAAGGGATTTTTTTTTTTTTAATAAGTGTTTTAAGATGTATAAAGCTTGAACATGCAAAAATGAAAGTACCATAGTTGAGAAGGACAAGTTGAATATAGAGAAAAGAAAGGCATAATTCAGTATTGAGTTCCTTGGAAGGAAGGATTGAACTTAGACGAAAGAGTCTTCCAATGACAGAAAAAGAAAGAGATGGGAGAAGAAGAAGGCAGAGTTTTGCTTGCTAGTGGAAATCTAAGAAAGGTACCATGTTATGAATTCCATTTTCTCTGTGAAGTAGGCAAATATCTTCACATTATCAGAAAGCATTTCAAGGAAGGAAAGTATATAGATGTAAAAACATTTGTCTGTTCGTAACTGGACCGCTAATACTCTCTTTCTAAGCCTTTCAGCTTTGGAGAGTAGTAAACCGGCCCAAATTCACCATCATAATATAACAAGTCATACTTAATGTATTCCAGGTACTATGCATATATAAATTTAATATAGTGTCTGCTTTAATTGACTCCATGGAAACTAACAAGAACAACTATTCTTTCTAAGTATCAGTTTTCTCAGCTTACTTATGCAAAGTATGGGGACTTCATATCTACTACCATAACCTTGTTGAAAAAACTGAACAGGATAATGTATGGAAAACACCGACTACCATAAAATGGCCTCTTCCTTCAGAATAGAAGTTACGCATCTTTCTTTCTTTTCCTTGCATGAGTTTTCAATGAGGAGTGTGTACCTGAAGAAAAGCCATGGGGAATATAACAGCAGAACGTGCTGAACTTTATCCTCAGGGCTGCTAAGGACCCGTGAAGTGTGCTTTGGCAAGACCAGGAGAAACGAGCTGGTATTCGTGTGCTGCTACACATTCTGAAGGTGAGACATTGCCTGTCGAGAGCGTCTTTCCTATGGTTGCAAGTTCTTAGAGGATGAAGTGCAAATTCCTACAAAGTCCTTGTAGGTGGACCCCAGCCTACTTCTTAGCTTCATCGCTTCCATGTGCCCTGTTTACAAAAACACCAAGATGTCTGCTCCACCTCTTTCCACATCTTCCTGGCTCTGTCTGTGCTGGAGTCTCCCTTCACCTGGAGCCCCACTGTTCCTCCTCCCTATCTCATAAAAAACTTTCTTTTTTATGAAGACTTCCCCAATTCTCTAGGCAGTTGGGTTTTCTCTCTTTTCTAGGCTCCTAGCACTCTGAAACTTCTGAATATACCTCTGTTGTAATACTTACTAGGTTGTATTTAATTAATCCATTAGTCAGAGTACCTTCCCACCATACTGTAAGCACCTCGGGGCAAAGGACCAAATTGCTTTTGGAACCACTTCAGTGCCTACGATGGTGTGAACACATCATGGGTGTTCAATAAGTGTTTGCAAAATGAAGTAAAGAATATATGTGGGGAATTTTTAAATAACAAGGCTGACTTGCATAATTATCTGACATGTTTATCTTTTCGAAAATGACACTGTCTAAATAGGAAGTAACGTCTCTGGGTGGTATAAACAGTTAAGTGGTCCGCTGCTAACTATAAGGTTGGCAGTTTGAGTCTACCCGGAGGTGCACTGGAAGAAACGTCTGGCAATTTACTTTTGAAAAGTCAGCCATTGAAAACCCTACGGAGCACAGTTCTACTCTGATACACATGGGGTCGCCATGAGTTGGAGTGGGCTTGACCGCAACTTATCTTTTTTAATAGGAAGCTGATCACACTTTATAAGTCATCTACAAATATACCTAACCTTAGGCCTGTGCATACTAAAAATGTATAATCTTTACTTTTTGTATCTACCTTCCTCCCTTCACTCACTGATACGTGTCTTATATGTTTGTTGGGGGTCACTGAGCACTAGGAACCCTAACACTCTATGCTGAAAAATTAGTTTTATTCCAAGAATAGGTAGAAACTTAAATATGTTTTCCGGATAAGGCTTAAACATAATCCTGTTTCTATTTGTGAACCTATTAAAAAGAGATGGCAGGTTTATTTCCCCAAGCATGATAAATGCTCCACATCATAATTTCCATTGGTATGCTGTTCATTCAAATCAGTTACCATTCCCACATTTGCTCAAGAGTACTTCAAAGCTGTAAGGCTTAGGAGAAGGAGTATTAGTGGGCCAGTTACTGACAGAACAGAAAGGCCTGTGAATGTTTTTCCATTTATATACTTCCCTTCCTTGAATTGCTTTCTGATAATGCCAAAGACGCCTGGCACCATCTTAGCAATAGGATTAGCTTTGGCTGCAAGGCGTAGGAGAGAAAGCGCTTTCTTAGGGTGATTGCTCTATGGGAATAATTTTATAATTTACAGTCTCTGGCCTTCAAGTTTATTAAAGTTGATAGTATAGTATGAATGTACTGCAACTTCAATAATTGCAGTAAATAAATAAGCAAATCAATGACTAAATACACCAGCCTTTAGATGTGAACAACTGTAATTCTTTGCCTTGATTCAGTTTTCAGGGATTTCTAAAACAAAACAAAACAACTTCACTTAACTCCCTTCATTAAACTCCGTATGAAGACCTGGCAGCCATAATATTCTCCATGGAGGGGGAGAATTCTTTCCATCCTCTGCAAACACTTGGCTAAGGATGAGATTCTGCACTTTCTTGACAGGATGTTTTATTATTAACCCTTTGGAACTGGGTAAGGAAATTCAGGCTGATGGAAACAGGAAACCTCAGTTGACGTATTTGGAGATCAGTAATGAGTTAGTGGAAGAGCGACATCAGCACTGATAACGGTTTGGTTACTACCAAGCTGCTGGATATTTTGGAGACTGGTTCAGATGAATTGAAAGCTGAAATCTCTTGACCCTTCTCATCCTTTATCCCTCAGGTGCTCCGGGACCTTTTATTTCACACAAGCCTCCATTGCCTAGAGCTCTCCTGACTTGGTAAACAGATTTTATGACTCATGGGATATGCTGTCTTTGCTCAGGAGCAGAGCTGTCCCTGAAGGTGAAGTGAATTAAGATCAAACTCATTCCAAGCATCTCAGCTGACTCCAGGCTTTGGAACCAAAGAGAAAATTCAAATAAAATTTCTCTGCTATAACTCATATCTGTCAAAATCTTCCAGACACTCAGCTCTCCAGACCATAAAAAAGATAACCTGTTTATCACCAGTGATAATCTCTGCTATCTCAAACATCTTCAGAAGCAACCTCAGCCTGCTGCATAAATTATCTTATACTTTCCCCCAACATTAACACAATAAGGAGGACATATACCATGAACTAGAAATAAGTTTATAGGCATTAATGGACTTGTTTTGTTATACATTTTGATGCAACTTCACCATATGGTAAGAACTGGTAAAATAACTCGTTTTCATAATTTTACATTTGAAAATGAAATACGTTTTTAAAAGTGGATAGATGGACTAATGGACCACAGCTACCAAGGCCTCCACAAGACTGAGTCTAGTACAACTAGATGGTGCTCAGCTACCACCACTGACTGCTCTGACAGGGATCACAACAGAAGGTCCCAGACAGAGCTGCAGAAAAAGGTAGAACAAAATTCTAACTCACAAAAAAAAGACCAGACTTACTGGCCTGACAGAGACTGGAGAAACCCTGAGAGTATGGCCCTCAGACACCCTTTTAGCTCAGTAATGAAGTCACTTCCGAAGCTCACCCTTCAGCCAAAGTTTAGACAGCCCCATAAAACAAAACGAGACTAATGGGGCACAACTGTCCAGGGACAACTACTAGAAGGCAGGAGGGGACAGGAAAGCTGGTAACAGGGAACCCAATATCAAGAAGGGAGAGTGTTGACACGTCGTGGGTTTGTGAACCAATGTTATAAAAGCATACGCGTACTAACTGTTTAATGAGAAACTATTTGCTCTGTAAACCTTCATCTAAAGTACAATTAAAAAAAAAAAGTAGATGGGCAGGTAGCATAGACACAAGCACTAAGCTTGGAACTGGGAAATTTAAGTTCCATCCTATCCTCTATCTTCCCTTTGCTATTTGGCCACAAACTAGCATCTATGGGCAAGCTTCTTAAAAATTCCTCCTTCAGGCCCTCAGTGGCACAAACGGTTGAGTGCTTGAATACTAACCAAATCGTTGGCAGTTCGAACCCACTCAGAGTTGCCTTGGAAGAAAGGCCTGGCGATCTACTTCTGAAAGGTCACAGCCTTGAAAACTCTATACAGCACAGTTCTACTCTGTACACATGGCATCACCATGAGTCAGAACCAACTTGACAGCAATGGGTTATTCCTCCTTCAGTGTACCCATCCCTACATAACGAAATATATTTTTGACTCTAAAATCAATCCTTCCAGTAACCAAACTGTAAGATACTGCACTGAATCAGTGTAGCACACACAGAATGTTCTAGAATATTTAATTCTTGCTAAAATAACTTCGTGACGTATTATAGACAAAAGGATCCAAAGTTACCGAGTCAATAAATTTTCCTGTGGACAAAAACCAATACTTTTTCAAAATGGGCTGCCATTCTTAAGTGAAAAGAAATTAAATATATTGGTAAATAGTATATTTCATTGGCTCATTTTTGTGGACGCCTCATGAGAAAATCAGGCCCCTGCCTGAAAATGTGGCCTCCGCTAAACAGAGATTTGTATGCTCGTTGGGCAAACTGAGAAATCCTTTTCCTCCTGCCAGGGGGAGTAGGCTTCAGCAAATGTATCTGTGATCCTTTGCGACCCCTGCAGATCCTGCAGAAATCTTCTGAGACCCTAACTAGATCCTCAGACTAAAACCTAGCAGTGTTTTGGGGCCTGTAGCCTCTAAAGAACTGCTCTCATAATTTAGTACAATTCTGGCTTTTGACTTTTGCTCGTTTCTGAAGACTGCTGTTGTTAGTTGCTATCAAGTTGGCTCTGGTTCACAACCATCTTACGTATAACAGAACGAAAGGTTGCCCAGTTCTGTGCCGTCTTCATGATTCTTGATATGTTTGAGCTCATTGTTGTGGCTATCGTGTCAATCCATCCCATTGAGGGTTTCCCTCAATTTTGCCGACCCTCTATTTTTCTAGCAATTGGTCTCTCCCGATGACATATCCAAAGTAAGCAAGAAATGACATCAATCTGGCTTCTGAGGAGTATTCTAGTTGTATTTCTTCTAAGACTAAGTTGTTCGTTCTTCTGGCAGCTTGTGGTATCTTCGATATTCTTCGCCAAAACCCCCATTCAAATGCATCAACCCTTCTGTCTTCCCTTTCCGTTGTCTACCTACCACATGCATAAAAGGCAATTGAAAAGACCATGGCTTGGGTCAGAAGCACCTTAGTTCTAAGGACTATTGTCTAATTTGCCATTTTTCCTATGAGAATGCTGTTCCCATTACAGTGTGTCACTATGGTGCAGGCAAGTCCTGGATCCTTCAGGCTGGGGCAGAGGGATTAAAATGTTCAACATCTCTGTCTTGAGTTTAGTGCTGATGGGTGAGACTGCTTCAAAAAACAGAGAGAGCTGGATAGGTACCAAAGAGCAAATTCAAACCGCTAGTAACAATGTTGTCTCCGCTTCCTCAGGCCATATTCCCTTCTCAGGTCACTGGCTCCTGGCTTTTACCCCCATTTCTTCACAGGGCCTGTTTCCTTTAAAGTCATCAGTGACTCCTTTGTTGCTAACAGGGCTTCAAACCAGTTTGTTCAGGTTTGAATCCCTGCTGAAAATTTGAATTTCCACCCTAGAGATACTGAATCAGAATCTACAGTTTAACATGATCCCCAGGTGATTCTTATGTATCACAAATTTTAGGAACCATTACTCTACTAGTGGTTCTCAGAATTGGTCCCTAACCAGCAGCATTAGCATCGCCTGGGAACTTGTTAGAAATGTAAATTCTCAGCGGGGGATTGAACTGGAACCAACCAGTTTGAAGGCCTGGATGCTAACTCCAACTGGCTACTTTACACTGGTTATCTTCTTTGAGCCCTTTGCAGCACTTGCCAATGCTAACTCCGCCTTCCTCCTTGATGCTCTCTCTGCACTTGGTGAACGTGTCTCCATTTAATCCTGGTGTTCCTCCTAACTTTCTGTTGATTCTTTTTCAGTCTTCTTTGAAGACTTCTTGTCCTCTGAAATGGTAATACCCACTTCCATTCCTCTTCTCATCACGCATTGTTACCAATTATCAGTAACGTTACTCCTCTCTCCCTCTACCTGGGTGTCTCAGCGGCTGAAATTCCACCATTAGACATTCACTTCTTTATGGCTCACCTTGTATAACGCAAATGTCCTATGTAAGAGATAACTTACTAACCTACTAATGTGTTAAAATATACCTGCTTTTCAGAGCCACTCCCTTCTGTGGAAGCTGTGACACAGCTCGTGCTATCTTTCTATTTCAGAGGAACTAGTAAGGAGGAGAAGAGAGGACTAAAATAATAGTAAGGAACATCAAAGAGGAGCTTTTATCCTTTAAGATTCTGCTTAAGGTTGCTGCTCTCGTCAAAATTCTCTCCAGAGTTATTGTCTTTACTGATGACAGAGCTTTCCAGAGGGAGCAAGAGGTTTCACCCATTATTGCTGCTAATTACCCTACGGTCCCTGAAACTTCTCTCAGATGTCGATAGTACTTCCTCTATATTTGTCATTTATGTTAATTATTCAGTAGGATTAATGACTTATCACTCTGATTCCAGCAGTAGAGCAAATATTAGTCAGCCCAACTGCTCAGAGCAATACACGATCTGAATAGCAACATGGAAATTTACCTTAATACTTCAGGGAACAGTTTCATGAGATAAATCAACAAACCCCTAATAGGGTTGTAGTCATCAGCTGTACCCACAAAGTTTGGTTTTGCAAGTGAAAGAGTGAAAGGAGACATTTGCTAAGATGAGCCCAATTAAAATTTATATTGAGAGGCAGAACAGGAAATCTAAAGGAGAGACACCTCCATCTTTTGAACTGAGTTTTGAATTATGACATAGGGTTGCTACAAACCTTTTCAAACATCTTTATTCACTCATTCTCTAGCCCTGGGGAGTCCCTTCTCGGCTTACCGCTCTATAAAGGTGAAATTAATTAATCCTGCTAATGACATAAGATGTTGCTCCCTGGAGCGTGAAGGTGGTGTGGAAATAAATTACTTAAAGTCCTTTGGAATTCAGCTTGGTGAGACACAGTCTCCATTTATAATTACAGTACACTACTTTCTAGCTTAAATGAGGAATCCATATGATGCTTCAATATTTAAAACAAACAACTCTGCTTTCAACTGTATGGCTTTAACCTTCTTACAGTTAACTTGGGGTTCCCATGGGTTCTCGTGCCTGTGCACGGAACTTTGAAATTGTTTCCTGAGAATTGATAACCAACATTTATGTGACAGCCGCTGTTATAAGCACATAACATGTTAACTTACTTAAGTCTCATGACAGCCCGTTAAGTACAATTATTATCTCCAATTTATAGATGAGGAAACTTAGACACAGAAAGGGAAAGCATTTTGGCAAGGCCACCAAGCTATAAAATGGTAAAGCTGGAACTGGACCTTATGCTCTTCATCATCAGGCTATCCTATCTAAGTGTCCTCACAAGCTTGTTAAGATTTCATTGGAAGATAAAGACAGCATGACTGGGGGGTAATAGGTAAGGAATGAAGACAACAAAGTGGCTCAATCTCAATCCCTTGCTCTTGTTGGTCTATTGATTCAAGCATTTCTTGAGCATGTACTATGTGCTAAGCACTATGTATGCTATGTTACAAGATGTTTCTTGGTGAATAAATAGAGGTACCCCTTGTCTTCATGGGTTCTACAGTATCATGGGAAAACAGACAGTAAGGAACTAAACAAAGAAATATACAAGTATATAATGGTATGAAATATAAATGGTCTGAAGGAAACAATTATGAAGCAAATAGAACACTAAGCTACAGATCTGTTGACAGACATGGTGGTAAGCGAAGGCTTCTCAGAGGACCAGAGAGTGTGGCCTTAGAGCTCAGACTGAAGGATGAGGCATCAACCATGAGAATTTTGGGGATGAGGATAGGATGGAGACTGGAGGAGAGTGGTTCAGGCTAAGGGAACAGATGTTCAAGGGGCCTGTGGTAAGCAAGAGCTTGCTTGTATTTGAATAACTGAAGGATAGCCAGAATTGCTGCATCTTAGTCAAGGACAAGACTGTCTCTCCTTTTAGAGATCATTGCAGCTGGGATACTTACTTAAGATTCCTCTTTAAAATGATAACTGTTTTATGATCTCTGAAAGTTTTCATGTAGACAATGGGGGTTTGAAAGTCATTGTATAGTGTGGAGGGAAATCTGAGAGGGTATCAGTGTGGTAAATGCAGTGGTAGTCATATATTTCAGTTCCTACCTTCAAGAAATATGCAATCTCTCAGAGAAATCTTAAGAGAGTTTTTACGGAGTCAAGTTCACATAAATTTTACGTCTTAAAAGCAAAAACAAAACACCAAACCCATTGCCGTCGAGTCGATTCTGACTCAGCAGTCCTATAGGACAGAGTAGAACTGCCCTATAGGGTTTTCAAGGAGCAGCTGGTGATTTGAACTGCGGACCTTTTGGTTAGCAGCCATAGCTCTTAACCAGCATGCCACTAGGGCTTCAGGTTTAATGTCTTGAAGGCTCTAAATAAGTAAACAAACCCAAATGTAGGAGGAGATTATATTTCACCAACATCCATCCATCACCACCTGTGAGCCAATAGACTACCTGTTTTAGTCATCTAGTGCTGCTCTAACAGAAATACCCCGAGTGGATGGCTTTAACAAAGAGAAGTTTATTCTCTCACAGTCCAGTAGGCTACAAGTCCAAACTCAGAGCATCAGCTCCAGGAGAACCCTTTCTCTCTCCGTCGGCTCTGGAGGAAGGTCCTTGTGATGCATCAGTCTTCCCTTGGTCTGGGAGCATCTCAGCGCAGGAACCTCAGTTCCAAAGGACACGCTGTGCTCCCGGCACTGCTTTCTTGGTGGTGTGAGGTTCCCATGTGTCTCTGCTTGCTTCTCTTTTTTGTATCTCAAAAGAGATTGATTTAAGACACTATCTAATCTTGTAAACCTCATCAGTATAACCTCATCACAGTGACAGAATGTACAACCCATAAGGAGATCACATATAACCTCACCATAGTCATAGAGTTTACAACACATAAGGAAATCACATCAGATTACACAATCATACAGGACTGCGAATCATGACCCAGCTACGTTGACAGATATTTTGGGGGGACACAATTCAATCCATGACACTACCTTTTCAATCCATGACCACTCAATGTAAGTGAGCTCACACACTCAGTGGGTACTAGTGTGGTATGTGCCCTTGGCTGGGAGGTGCTTGCATGCCTAGGGGGCATCAGTGTGGTATCTGCTCTGGGCTGGGGAGTGCTCTGATGGCCAGGAAATTTTGCAGATGCAAAGACTGATGCAGAAAGGCAAGGGACATTTTATTAAAGGTGGCAAACTCTCAGCTTCCTATTTGCACTGAGAAAGACTTAGAAGGGCTAGACTGTACCAAATGAGTATCAGGATCAGATTGTGTTCCCTTGAATCTCAGGCACCTTCTGTGAACTCAATGTACTCTTTGGAAAATAAATGATTACTGTTTGGCTTGACTCTTCAATTTAGCAAGTAGTTTCCTACACCAAACTTGGAGGAAAAAGAAAACCAACTTGTTACTTGGAGGAAACAAAAAAAAGTAACCTGTCTCTATCTGTTCCAAAAGTATTAGCAGAGGTCCTTGGAAATATTATATTTTTCTCTAAACCTGTAGGTTTTCCTCTAAAATCTTACTGCATACTCTTTTCAACTTCTCTTTAGATGCCCTTTGGCACAGTTCAAGTTAGCAAGCAGGAACAATTGTCCACTTTTCGACTGAGATATTTTCCAGTGACAGAGTATAGAAAAGTAGAGACAATCTTCCTTCTCAAAAGTCTTCCCCAGGCCCATTTCCTCTGATATTCCTTTTAGAACTAACCTCAGGACTTTCAAACAAGCTATTGATATGTGTGCGCGCACGCGCGTGCACACACACACGCACACACACACACACACACAGTTGAAGTAACCATTCAAGCGCAGTAAGAAGCCTCAGGCAAAGGAGAGATTGACAAAAACATTTAGGCCTGAAATGTGTGGCAGTCCAAGGGGAGAGGCAAAAGCAAGGAATGGCAAGCTTCAGAAAGAAAAGATGAGCTTCTCAGCCATCAGTATCCACAGTGGCACATTGAACAAGTCATTTACAAATCAACTTTCGCACTTGGACAATAACTAAAATTAAAAAAACTGAAAATAACAAATGCTGGCAAGGACGTAGAGAAATTGGAACCCTCACTCATTACCGATGGGAATAAAAAATGGTAGAGTTGCTGTGCAAAACAGTTTAGCAGCTCCTCAAAAAATTAAACATAGAGCTACCATATGACACAGCAATTCCACTCTTAGGTAGATATTCAAGAGACTTGAAAGGAGCGACACAAATAGACACGTACACCAGCGTTCACTGCAGTACTGTTCACAATAGCCAAAAGATGGAAAGAGCCCAATACCCTTCAACAGATGAATAGATAAACAAAATGTGCTACAGATATACAATGGAATATTACTCTGCCATAAAGAGAAATGAAGTCCTGATATATGCCACAACATGGATGAACCTTGTAAACATTATACTGAGTGAAATAAATCCATCACAAAAGGACAAATATTGCATGATCTCACTAACACGAAGTATCTAGAATAAGTAAATATGTAGCGAACAGAGTTTAACAGTGGTTAGCAAGGGTGGGAAAATTATTATTTAGGAAGCACTGAGTTTTTGTTTATGGGATGGAAAATTTGGCAAAGGACATTGGGGATGGTTGTACATCATGATCAATGTAATTGATCTCATTGAATTGTATACGTAAAAATGTTGGATTGGCAAATGTGGTGTTATCTATATTTTTACAATAAAAATAAAAAACCTTGTTTGGAAATTTCACCGTGCAGTGCTGCTTTTCTTCTTTATCAGTGGCCATGTCATTTTTTGCATCTTCTTTGATAATAAAGACAGGTCCTACGTAGCATATGCCTTCCAACCCCACTATCATTACACCCCCAAGTTCAGAAGTAAGGACTCTGGGATCAAACCGGGGCTGAATCCTGGCTCTACCATATTAGCCTTCTGACTCTGGGCAAACTACTAACCTCTGTAGATCATACATAATATGGATGGTATTGAGCAGTGGTTCTCAAATTTTGGTGGAGCGCTAATAAAGAACATAGAGGCCCAACTCACTGAAGCAGAACGGGGCCTGGCCTTTGTATTTTCACCAAGCTCCCCGGGCAATTCTGACAACTCATCAAAGTTTGAGAACCACTGGTTTTGGGGTTTAAATATGAGTCAATATAGCAAACACCTGGCCCCCGTAAATATTTCCTAACTGGGATCATGTGATAAAATGTAAAGGAGTTTTATCTTTGGTGTCTAAGAAATGAATTCCTACGTAGGTTCCATCCGTTACTAACTACTGGAGTTTGGCTATGTCACCTAACTTCTCTGATTCACCATATTCTCATTTACTGAATAAAGGTAACAATGCTTACATTGTTGGGTGTCGGGGATTGAATTGTGTTCCCCAAAAATATGTTATCAACTTGGCTAGGCCATGATTCTCAGTATTGCGTGGCTGTCCTCCATTTTGTGATTGTATTTTTATGTTAAAGAGGATTAGGGTGGGATTGTAACATCCTTACTAAGGTCACATCCCTGATCCAATGTTAAGGAAGTTTCCCTGGGGTGGGGCCTGTACCACCTTTTACCTTACAAGAGATAAGAGGAAAGGGAAGCGAGCAGAGAGGGGTGACCTCATAACACCAAGAAAGCAGTGCCGGGAGTAGAGCATGTTCTTTGGATGCGGGGGGTGGGGGTGGGGGGGTCCATGCGGGGTCAAGTTCCTAGATGGTGGCAGATTGATGGGAAGGCTGACAGAGAGAGAAAGCCTTCCCCTGGAGTTGATGCCCTGAATTTGGACTTTTAGCCTATTTTACTGTGAGAGAATAAACTTCTCTTTGTTAAAGCCATCCACTTGTGGTATTTCTGTTAGAGCGGCACTAGATGACTAAGACTATGGGTGATGGGTTTAATGAGATAAGGTGGTGCATTGGCTCACAGAAAGTGAGTGATGAACGTTGGTGAAGTAGCATCTTCCCCTACCTTTGGATTTGTTTACTTATTTAGAACCTTTTAGACACAAACCTTACATGGATTTGACTCCATGAAAATTCATGATATCTCTGAGAGAATACATATTTCTTGAAAGTAGGAACTAAATATATGACTACCACTGCATTTACACACACATGCTCAGTAGAGCTTTGGACACAAAATGTTTTTGGCTGCACAAAACATGATTCTTGCAGGCCCTCACATTAAAACCCGCAGCTGATTCTCTTATATCCACTGAATAACCTGAGTTGATTTTCCCTAAGGGACTGAGAATGTATTTTGCTTTACTGAGTTAGAAGTTATTTTTATTTGACTCTGTGTAAATACCAACCAATTCCTCTTAGCTTATGAGTTAAACCCTGGCTAACTGTAAACATGGGTCACAGTTGTTGAACTATAAAGTTCAGCCATTACTTCATTTTATTAAGCTCCTAAAATCCTTACCATCTTGTTAAAAGATTTTGTATATACCTCAATATCTTCAAAGTATCTGAGCCTGAATAACAATTTTATTGTTTGTTAGTCATGACAATGATGATGATGATTTGAGAGTAATTTCTCAAAAACAAATGACTCCATAGGTTTATGAAGTCAACAGAGAAGCAAACTCAATTGGGCCACCGTACTAACTGGCAGCACCAAGAAGGAAGTAGCCGGAGGGCTGGAGGCAGATGAATGAAAGCCAAAGAGAAAATGAGCAACAGCATTATTAATGACCACCCTGCTCGAACAATCCTGCCTCCAAGAAGCAAAAAGGAAGCCAGAAGTCTAAGTGAGACACAGCCTTGGAGCAAGGCATGTGTTTCTCTTGTGTTGCTTTATTTTGAGTGGACTCAACTGCTTTAGACCACAAATTCCACCTCCTCTCTTTCATTTCTACACTCCTCACTTTCTCTTACTTTCTCATTCCTTTCCTTTGTCTCCTCCTTCTTTTCTCTGGTCTCTTTTTCCTTCAATGAATGAGGTCATGAGTGAAGAGTAATTCTAGCTACTCCCCGTAAGAACTCCCTCTTTGCAGCCCTGCAAATCATCATCATGCCTTAAGAACTGGTGAAGGAAGCGTAGATGATAATGTCATTTGACACCACTCAAATCCCCCCATACTTATACCTTACCCCCAGGAGAGAAACTTGATCTAGGGACATTCATAAGAAAGGTATGTAATAGAACATCAGATTTCCCCTCAGTTGTTCCAAAGATTTCTTGATTAAAATGGTCGGAAGGCCAAGATTAATAACCTGGGTCTTAAAAATTTTAACAGCAATCTTCTGGTGGTTTGCAAGCAAATGTTCATGCTTATTTATATTTTGAAGGTTTTGGCCATTTGACATTGCATAGAGACAGATAACTCTGCTCCCAGGGAAAAAAGGCCACATAAAAGCCTCAATAAACCGAGGTGAATGACCAGAGATCAATTCAAGTTTTTTCCTGTTTTATATTAAACTGTATCAACAGAAGCAACTGCTGTCTTTTCTTTGGGCCACATTCCATTGTTTTTTGCTTTTAAAGGTATCATGATAGATTTAAAAGTTTCTGTGGGGGTAGTGTCTGAGTATAGGCGTCTTTGAAAAGCTCCCCAGAAGATTCTAATGTGCATCCAGAGTTGAGAAATACTGTTGATGAGGGAGCAAGAAGGCACAGAAGACTCTGCTTTGACTTCGTCAAGACAAAATAGAACCCCTGTCTCTGCCCCGTGAGGCTCTTTCTAGCACATTTTCTTGTGTTACTATTTTTTTTTTACAGCATCAACTACCATGTGAAATTACCTCTCCACTTTGTGGGTTATCTATGTGTATTTCCAGTCCCCTCCCTTGGGAACAGAGGCTTCACGAGGAAAGGGGCCTCGTCTCTGAGATTCTCTGATAGTAAACTCTTGTACTCAGAACAGTACCTGGTACAGGGTAGTTGCTCCATGTTTATTTGTCAAATAAATGAATTTAAACTCATTAAACATCACCTTTCCTATTTGTACAGTGAGCAAATACTACTACTACCTACCCTGTTGGATTGCCGGGATGATTCAGTGAAACCATGTCCATGCAAAATAACGTGGATAACGTGAAATGCTAAGAAATGTTATTACTGTAAGAAACTGTTCAACTCAAAATGTTTCCCTAAACAGCTCATGCCCTGAAATTTCCAACATGAGATTCCCTTATTGGTTTTCAGCTGACTATTGTTAAAATGTAAACTGCTTACCTTGGAGGAATAACATTAATTAGTTGAGTTCCTCACTTAGCAACCACTAGCAACTCTAAAAATAGAGCAAGGTGATTTTAAATTAAATTTAAAATTTAGGGAAGTTCTGTACTATTCAGACAGGACAGCACCAGTGAGGACAATGAGCTGTTTCAGGGAATAGAAAGGGGGTTAGTAGATGGGCAGGGTGCTGCCCAAAAGGGCCAGAGGAGGGAGAGACAAGTAAGTACAGGACAAACTTTGCTGGCCTCCAAACTAGGAAGATCTAGGGTAGACCCTGGTGAGAAAGGTGGAGAAGTCATACTTATGGTCATCATTAAAGTCAACGTTAATCAATTGCCTAGTGAGTGGGCTAGACAAGTGCCATATACCATTTTATTTTATCCTTAGGGCAACTCTTGATGAATTATTACCTTATTTTATAAAAGGGAAAATGATAGTTCTGAGATGTTAAGTTCCTAGAGAGGCAGCATGGCATAGTGGTTAAAGGCACTAAACGTGGAGAGAGAAGGACTGAGTTAGAGTATCAGTTCCAAGAGGAACCAGGCATAGGACCTTGGGCAAGTCATTTACCTCTGCATGCATCAGTTTCCCCCTCTATAAACAGGGATGTTAAATACTAACTATCCTATAGAGTTGTTATGATGATTGTTATGGATTGAATGGTGTCCCCCCAAAATATATGTTATAAATCCTAACCTCTACGCCTGTGGTTATAAATCCCATTTGGGAACAGGTTGTCTTTGTTAGGTTAATGAGGCATGGTTAGTATAGGATGTGTCCTGAATTAATACAAAATATAAAAGGAGCAAAATACAAAAGGGGCAGATTAAGCAAGCAGAGATGGGGGAAGACAGATGACAAGCCACAAGGAGGTCTTCACATGGAGACCAGGAAACAGAAGCGGGAGAGACAAGGACCTTCTCCCAGAGCCCACATAGAGAGAAAGCCTTTCCCTAGAGCCTGCGCCTTGAATTCAGATTTCTAGTGACAGCAACAGGTCAAGTGTGAGAACGAGCCCTGGTGGCATAGTGGTTAAGTGCATGGCTGCTAACTGAAACGTTGGTGGTTTGAACCCACCAGCCATTCCACTGGAGAAGGACGTGGCAGTCTGCTTCCAAAAAGATTTACAGCCTTGGGAACCCTGTGAGGCAGTTCTGCTTTGTCCTATAGCGTTCCTATGAGTTGGAATCGACTCACTGACAATGGAGTTTATGGGTTTCAAACTGTGAGAAAATAAATTTGTTTGTTAAAGCCACCCACTTCTGTTATAGCAGCACTAGATAACTAAGATTATGATTAAATGTGTTAATATTTATAAAGCATTCAGGACACTCCTTAGCAGAGTGGGTACTGTATAAGTGTATATAAGGATACACAGACAGTGACTGGGGGCGGGGGGTGGTATCAGAAGTTTTAAAAGCTTTCAATTAAAAGATATCTATCTATCTACCTATCTATATATGCACATGTAGACGTGTGGGTGCATGTATGTATATGTGTGTGCCTGTTAGGTGGATTGACACAGTGGCTGCAACAATGGGCTCAAGCAAAGCAATAATCGTGAGGATGGCACAGGATCAGACCGTGTTTCGTTTTGTTGTACACAGGGTTGCTATGAGTCAGAACCGACTCAACAGCATCTAACAACAACCATAACAACACACACACACACATATACATATCTGGTTAAGCGCTTGACTACTCTCCAAAAGGTTAGCAGTTTGAACCCACCCAGAGACGCCTCAGAGGACAGACCTGGGGATCTGCTTCTGAAAGGTCACAGCCTTAAAAGCACTATGAAGCAGTTCTACTCTGCACATATCAGGTCGCCATGAATCAGAACTGACGCAACGGCAGCTAACAACAACCACAGATACATAACTCTGATGTATTTTCACACAATGAACATATTTACATAACCAGCAGCCAAGCATGAAATCGAATATTACCGGCATACAGAAGCCCCCTCATGTTCCCTTCTAGTCATTGCCCTACCCCTAAGGTTAGCCAACATCCTGACTTCTAACAGCACAGAAAAATCTTGCCCGTTTTTGTATTTTATATAAAAGGAATCATATGATATGAGCCATTTGTTCTGGTCTAGCCTCTTCCACTCAGCATTATAGATCCATTCATATTGCTGCACGTAGATTAGAATCATTTATTTTCACCGCTATATGGTATTCCATTGTGCAAATTTATCACAATTTACATATCCATTCTACTCTTGGTGGGCATTTGAGTAATTTCTAGCTTTAAACTATTACAAATGGCACCACTATGAACATTCTACTAATGCTTTTTGGTGAACATGTGTAAACACTTTCATTTGGTATATACTTAGGAGCGGAATTTCTGACTCGTAAGGGACGCGATTGGTTGGCTTTAGAATATACTGCAACACAGTTTTCCAAAGTAGTTGTACAATAAACACTCAGATCAGTAGCATATGAGAATTTCAGTTTTTCTTTTTCATCGGAGCTATTCTGGTGCAGATAGACTGGTATCTTATTGTGGTTTTACTTTGCATTTTGTTGATGACTAATGAACACCTATTCAGTGGCATTTATTAGATATTTGGATACCTTCCTTTGTGAAGTAGCGCCAAGACTTGAACCTAGTTTTTTCTAGATCAAAAGCCTGTGCTCTTCCTTCATCCCCACTTTTTGTTTTTAATAACTGTCTCCTTCTGATGCTTTTTAGAGAAATGCAAGTCCTGAAATGCTGAGTCCTAATTTAGAAATGAAGGATATTCACTATTTTAATTAAGTATTCACCTTTTTCTTTTGTAGTTTAGAGAATTATACTCTGGTAATGGAAGGGAGAAAGGGGGTCCTCCATCAAAGATATTTTTGCTCTTTCTTTTATTGTCATTCAAAGTGGCATTAAACAAATTATCTCGGCTCTGCAGGCCAGCTCGGAACTCAGAGGGGGTAAGGAAGACAATGAGGGAGTTGACCTACTTCTGGAGGCTCCATGACACCGTTTCTAGTGACTGTAAGGTACTTTTCAAGATATTTATATCTGAAACTGAGCCAGGTGTGTGTAGGGGGAAAAGGATTGGGTAAATGTGGGTAAAAATAATGACGATACAGGGAGGCTATGGGTACTTTGCAGGGGAATGCATAAGCTTTGACTTGTACGTTTTACTTTTGCTGTTAACACATACCCAGCTATACCAAAGCTTCCTACATTTCCTTTAGCTTTTTGCAAGGTAACTAAGTGGGGAAAAATTACTACTATAATATATACCATTTATCAAACATTTAAGTTCGTCCTGCTTTTCTTTATACTTTAGGAGAGTGTACAGGAATACCATCAGATTTCTTAGCATAACTTGACATTATAAACACCAGCCTTGATATCCTACAGAAAACAGACCCTATATTACTACTCTCACCACAAAAGTCAATTATTTTTGTTTCTCAGATGAAACACTAAACTGTTCTCCGTTCTTATAAA
The DNA here is from genome assembly GCA_030035585.1 of Dugong dugon. Taxonomy (NCBI): domain Eukaryota; kingdom Metazoa; phylum Chordata; class Mammalia; order Sirenia; family Dugongidae; genus Dugong; species Dugong dugon. The sequence continues at coordinate 79,887,513 of CM057471.1, forward strand.
GGGTTCCGGTTAACGCGTGTTATCTTCTTGGCTTATGTTCAAATAACACACCATTTTTCTTCTGCTGAACCTGAAAGCAACTTCTTCCTCCAAGAACTCCTTAAGTTGGGATTATTTAAAATAATTGGGGGCGGGGGGAGGGGCTGGGAAAGCTGCATGGGGAGGCACATTTTGAGTCACCCGTGTCATGCTCAGCTTTGCTGAAAGCAGTGTATACTTTTTTAAATACTTCCACCTGTATCCATTCGGCCCTGTCCTGATGTTTGCCTTATCTTTCTTTCTAATGAAATGCTCATCTTGAAAAACAAACAGCCCTTTGATGACTGCAATAAGTTTCTGTAGTGTAACATACCTTCTGGCTTGGGGTGTACCTGTAAAGAATTGAGATTGTAGCCAGCAGGCTGGGATGTGGTTAAAGACGAATGGATCAATTAACAATTGGAGAGATTGTGTCTTCAAAAGCATAACTTGGGTAGCTGAGAGGCTATTAAACAAACATCCACCTCATGAGGAATTTAGACACAGTGAACAGAATTTCCGCTGCTCCCAGCAGTTGCTATTCCAGCCATAATTATGCTGGGACTATTCATGATAGGTGGACCTCACTGGTGAGCCCAAAAGGTAGTCTCTGCTCCCCCCATGAACTCACAATGTGACGCTGGACCTGGAGTCACTTTCTACAGTTTTTCCTTAACTATTTAAACCATTTGCCTTGACCAAAGATGGTAGTTAATGCAGGAAGATGTTAAATTTTTGACTGCCTGGGTTTGCTCATATTTTACCCTTAGTACAGACTGGCCTGCTGTCTTGCTGGTTCTGGCATTTTCCTCTATGTTGTGGTTTTATGGCAAGAAAGTCAATGCCCTCAGTGTAAATTCCCATAGCATCTCCTTGACTCAGCAATTATAGTTAAATTTATTTGTTTATTCAATTAGTATTTAAGTACTACTGTGGCTGTGCATGGAAATAAGCCCTGGGCAAACAGGTGTCCACAAAACAGACATGATCCATGAAACTCCCAGCCTGGGGCGTGGGGGTGGAGGAGTGTGGAAAGTACATACTAAGAATACCAGTTGTATATTTTATTAGAACTTTGGAGCTTCACAGTGATTTAAAGGAAATCAATGTGGTACGCAGTGATACTGAACAAGAAAAGTGAGAATCTAGTTAGGAAGAGTAGTCAGGGAAGGCCTTTCTGAGGAGGTGCTGTTTGAACTCAGACTTTGAGATGAGCAAGTCAGTTCATGGAAATAGTTGGGAGAAGAAATTTCCAGGCAGAGGGGAGCCCTGGTACAAAGGCTTTGAGGCAGGAATGGGCTTGACGAGTTTGTAGACTGAAAAGAGACTTATGTGACGGGAGGCTAGTGTCTGGGAGGCAGAAAGGAACAGGTTGAGAGTGGGGAGTTTTCCTAAGGAGATAGGTGACCAGTCGCACAAAGATGACTGCACAAAGCTCTTCGACACCGAAAAACTAGAAACATCCTCAATATCAGCAATAATATCATTATTAAATTACTTAATACTTACAATTGTGCTGCCATTAAAAACAAGATGGAAGACGGACGATAGAGAATGTGGTCTAGTGATTCAAAACGCGGATCCTGGAGCCAAATTGCCTAGGTTCAAACCAAGGTTCAGCCACTTCCTGGCTGTGTGACTTTGGGCAAGTTAGATAATCTCTCTGTGCTTTAGCTTTCTTAGCTGTAAAATGAAGATAACATTCTAAGAGGGTTTTTTGAAGTTTAAATGAGTTAATGTATGTAAGGAACTTAGAAAAGTGATTTTTGCATATTAAGTGGTATTGTTATTATCATCTACATTTACTGACAGAAAGCTGGCCATCATGAAGTCTAAAAAGTTGGTTACATAATTATACAAATAGCATGTCTAACATATTTAAAAAAGTCTTTGCATAAAGAGGATAGAATATACTAGAGAATATTAATGGCGGTTATCTTTGGATGACTTTAACTTTATTTTCTGTATTGTGTGCATCAAATTTTTACAACTATCATGTTATTTTTATAATCAGACAAAATGATAAAGTGAATTCTCTTTTATAAAAATGCATTTTTGTGGTACATTGCCTTCAGTTTTCAAAATCTTCCAGCAATGTGATTTCAAAGTATATTGTAACAGAAATCCGTGAATGTTACGGTAGCAGCAGCAGGTCACCTCTTTTTGCAGCTACTCCCTTTCATTCTTTCATTCATCAGTAAAAAGTGCTTTCTAATTTGCTGAGTCCTACGCCAGGCACTGGGGATACAGTGATAAATATAACGACATCTCTCCCTATAAGCAGCTTACAATCTAGCTGAGATAAACAGATAGGTGATAAGTATGGTAAAGTCCTAAAGGCTTCACCTCCACATGGGGACTTATCAAGGAGGGGTAAATGGGATGGTTTAGGTTGGATGGCTTGGCCTTCTAAGCAGATGTAGCTGTGTGTGGACAGCATGGAGGCAGGAGACAATACGGTGATTGCTGCGGGAACCAGAGAAGCTTCCATGTGCCTGCAGCTTCCAGTGAAGGGAGGGAGTGAGACTACAGAGGAGTGAAGAGGTGAGTTCCTGGAGGGACATCTCTGCCATGTCAGTGAGTATGAACTTAACCCTAAAGGTAATGAAACGGGAGCCACTGAAGGATCTTAAAGAAATCTAATAGGCTCATGATCAGATGTGTGTTCACATGAGTCATGAGAAAGAATGATATAGGATTCTGGAGTCCAAAAGAAATTCAACCTTCTTTCATTTCTAATGGTAGAAGTCATCCCCCCCCTTTGAGGCATGGGAAGTCACTGTCTGGCCAAGCTAGGTCTGCATGTCTCTCCCACACCTGAACTACCAAAACCAAACCCATTGCTGTCAAGTTGATTCCAACTCATGGCAACCCTATAGGACAAAGTAGAACTGCCCCATAGGGTTTCTAAGGCTGTAAATCTTTACTGGAGCAGACTGCCACATCTTTCTCCCTCTGGTGGCTGGTGGGTTCAAACCACTGACCTTTCACTGAGCAGTCCAACACTTTAACCATTGTGCCACCAGGGCTCCTTTGGAACTACAGAGCAAACCGATTCATGTAGATGGAATCTGTATGAAACTTGGAAGCTCCCCTGAATGCTAACTTGGCACTGCTGTTTGGAAGGATGCTAATGCAATTCACTTTGGCATGATTGATGAGATGCTCAGACTTTGTTTACAAAAATCTGAGAAAGAAATTATTTGAAAGGCTTCCTGTGCGGTCATGATTTTTCTCTTAAATTGAGATGGCAAAGTCTATGTGGTATTGCAATTTCTAGCGAATACTTCTAAAGCTGCCCTATTTAAACAACTTAGAAAGTATTTAACAGAAAGCTTTTTTTTTAAAGTAATGCCACTGTAGAGATGCATTTAAACTGAGAGCAGAACATGACTCGCGGCCTCAAAAAACCTTTTACAAAAATCTCTATTTGCTCTTAATAAAGAGCTGTCGCAAGCTCACAGTGTTATTTTTCAAGGGGCTATAATATATTTTTGAGTTGAGCCATCAAAAATAGATGGGCAAGCTTGGGTGACGTATTAATTTTGTGCTGACAATGTCACTGGTTCCTGGGTGACACAGACGGTTAAGGGCTCAACTACTAAATGCAAGGTCGGCAGTTCAAACCCACCCAGAGGTACCTTGGAAGAAAGGTCTGGCAATCTGCTTTCAAAAGGTCACAGCCTTGAAAACCCTATGGAGCATAGTTTTCCTCTGCAACACAGGAGGTTGCCATGTGTCAGAATCGACTTGATGGTAAGTGGTTTGTTGTTTTTTGGTTGACGGTATCAAGGAAGAAAAAATAAGGTGGTTTTCAGAACAAATACAATTGAAAACACCTAGTTCTAAATGAATTGCACAGTGATCCTTGTAGTTCTCTGGAAAATGCTTCCCTTTCAAGGAGCCAGAGACTGGGGTAGGGCACTGAGAATGGAGGTCTCTGAACACTTACTGGGCACCTGGGTTCCAAAATACAGAGAGAAGGAAAACATCAACATGGTGACTGGTGAATTTACTGCAATTAAGAAACCAAAAAGGCCTATTGAGTCTTATCCAACCTCTCCAGCCTGCATTGGAGCCTCTTTCTATAGCACATCTACCTTGCTGTTTTATTTGATTTGTTTTTCAGTTATTCAGCCCTCAAGGTTTCCTGATCTTTGCAGGAAAATATTCTGATTTCATCAACTCAGCTTGTGGGAAACAATTGCTAGATTTTCCATTTCAGGACTCATCCTTAGAAGATGTTTAATACATAATTATGTTAGCATGGGCAGATAGATAGAATGTCAACAAAAAATGGTGATACATTTCTTGAGTATTTTTCAATTCAGTATATGTAGCCCTGAATCTGAAAACAACATGATTAAAGCATTTTTTTTTTTAAAAAGAATAGGGTAGCAGCACTCTATTATTCTGTAAGTCATCAAAGTATAGATCAAAAGGGTTTGACGTAAATGCCAAAATATGTAGTATGCACGTACAGGATCAAGGAAAATATAGGTCCAACATTAAGGGTTAAACTAAATCTTTTTAAAATATTAGCATATCATATTTAATTTTACTTTACTACATGGCTAGCTCTTCCTCGCTAAACGCATTCTGTGTACCAAGTAGATTTTACTACTATGTTCCTTTTAGAATCTGAGAAACAGGACAGAGCATAAGTATGATTGCTTACATAACCCAGAGGTAGTGAAGCTCATTGATAATACTTCTGTTACAGTTATGTTGAGTCTCTGTAGTAACTTCCAGATTCTGCAGGTGGTTCAGTGGTAGAATTCTTGGAGCCCTGGTAGCGCAGTGGTGAAGAGCTATGAATGCTAACCCAAAGGTCAGCAGTTTGAATCCACTAGCCGTTCCTTGGGAACACCATGGGGCAGTTCTGCTCTGTCCTACAGAGTCGCTATGAGTCGGAATCGGCTTGAAAGCAATGGCCTTTTTTTTCTTTTTTAAAAGGAATGTCTTCTGGAAGTTTTGCTTGTTTCTTTCCTGTTTCCTATTGCCATTCAATAAAACAAGTGCTTTTGTAATGAGAATGGAATTCTACTCAAACAAACATTCAAACAAGGAAGCCGGAACTTGTGTGAGTGCATTTTTGCCTGTGAAGATTTTTGATCAGTTGAACAGAGCCTTTACCTCGGACCTGAAGACTGTACTGAAAATGGCTGCTCTGGGGCAGACCAAAGAGCCCAAGGTCAGGATGCTACATGGGGTCCATGATATGAAAAGTCTTGATTTTATCTGCAAAACAAATGCGATGCCCCGGCTCGAAAACTCCATTCTCCTGTCTACCGATGAGCCCAATTTTCTGCCTCAAAAGCCTTGCTCGCTGTTTTTCAACTAAGAGTCTAGTATTTGATGCACCTCTGTCACTAAAGAAAGCACACTTCCTTTAACAGCAAATTTTTATTACTGATGTCACAGCCTGAATCAATAACTTGGGGATGGTCTTTGCTCCTAATATTGAAATTATGGTGAATTCTAAAATGATGTGCTAGGACATGCGTTTATATGTGGAATTCACAATACGGCTCCTAATAGGGATTTCTAATATAACGACCAAAAAGACCCTAGCTAGTGAATGTCACAGAAGTTAAATAAGTAATTTCCAGCAACTGCTCATTCTACATAAACAGATGACTTTTGACATTGAGAGAAAAATAGCATAGAAAATGCATAATTACATAGCTCATTTCAGGTACACTGACTTCTTGTTGAGTACTTCTGATGTACCAGGCTTTCTGACAGGCACTGGGAATTTGGAGATGGATAAGACATGGTCAATTTTTAGAGGAACCTGAAGTCTAGTCTCCTGAAGGCTAAGAAGAAATTCATCAGGAAGGCTGGGTAAGGTGGTGAGGAAAGAGGGGGCAAGATGGAAAGCCAGACAGAGCCACCAGCATGTGAACATGAGCGTTGGGAAAGTGAAAATAGCTCATGGAGGTTGTAGTAAAAGAAGACCGTGGGGGATCATTGGCAGATGAGTCTGGATAGGTAAGTAAGAATCAGTTCAAAGGAAATTTATACACATGTAACCACCAAACTCCAGTGGAGAACTCTCCAGTGAGCTTGGAGGGGCCGCTAAAAACCGATACCAGTTTCCATTGAGTTGACTCTGACTCATGGCAACCCTGTGTGTGTCAGAGTAGAACTGTGCTCCACAGAGTTTTCAGTGGCTGATTTTTCAGAAGTAGATCACCAGGACTTTCTTCCCAGGTGCCAATGGGTGGACTCAAACCTCCAACTTTTTGGTTAGTAGCCAAGCTCATTAACCATTTGACCACCCTGGACTAAACAAGGTAGGCCAAAAAGACCAACAGCTGAAGCAGGCTGTGGGGGGCACTCTGCCATGGTACTGTTGGCCAAAGCCCAAATCTGAGACCTTACCACGCCACTGCAAAGGCTCTCATCCAGAATTGGCCCCTGAGAGCTCCATGAGGAAGATCCAGGAGATATTTTCTGCAATGCCTACTGCAGATATATGGTCTAGAGAAGCTTCAGTAGGTATTATTAGTTTGGGCCATCAGGAACATCCACGAAGAAATAGTCTATCTAAAAAGAAATCCAGAGAGATGACCAGGCTTTTCCCAGGAAGAAGCAGGCCTAGTTACATGAGGACAAAGATCTGATGGCAACAGAGAGAAACCAAAGAGAGAGAGAAGACTAGCTACTTTTCTCTGGCTTACTGTAAGAAGATCCATGTAAAGAGAGAAAGAAAGACCATGTCAGTTCCTCCTACTCTTACTTGTCTGCTCAGGAGAGTGAAACATTCTCTCCACCACTCCTCTAGTCCAGTTATCAATAAAATATCCTTCAGCATGTCCACTAGGCTTTTTCCTTGATCTTGACCCAACTTTGGATGTAAGGTGTACAGGGATATGCAAGAAGGAACAAGAGACCTTCAACTTCCTCCCTCTAGAGCCTCCAAATTGCATGAACATCATATTCATGAACACGGTATTTCCTAGTCTTTAAGATTTGCTCTTACATCTGTTAACAACAGTAGTTTGTGGGCAAACTGTAAAATTGATATGTACCTTTGATGGAGCATTTTTTTTTTTCTTGAAAGACTCTTATTAAATTAATGGTGCAACTTCTAATCATTGGAGTCTTAGAATTATGGAAATATGAGAGTATGGGAATAAAGCCTAGTTTCATGCTTACAAGTAACTCTGATCTACTATTTGAAATCCTTGATGTATGATTTTAGCCTTTTCATGAAGGTGTTATTAGAGCAGTGGTTTTGGACAGCAGTACTGTGCCAGCTTGTCTGTTGTCATCTTGGCATCACCCCTCATCCCTGGGGAGAAGCCTGGGAAGTACGCTTCCTGGATCCCTTACCAGCCAAGTTCCTGGTTGAATTATGCCAGTGGGAGTCATTTGCAGGAGATCTGGAAAGCAAAAGAGGAGCAGCCCTCATTCTCTGTCAGCAGCCAGATGAGCAGGGACAGATGCCCATGTAAGGCTTTGCCAGAGGCTTTCCAGGTGAGCGCCTGGGAATCACTCCCTTGGGTGTTGTAGGCAACTAAGGTCATTAGCAATAGATTCTTCTCTATTTCCTGCACTTCCAGAGTTCCTAAACCCAGTAGCATTTTTTAAAAAATAGCATTTGCTTCTGCAGCATTTCTAACAGTTACATGAGCCTCTTGTTCTTTGCATTACATTCTTTTCTGCTCAAAGAACTCAGAGTGACCCCAGAACAAGTAGTAATCACATTCCCTTTCTTCTATATAATAATAATAAAAAAAAAACTCATCGCCATTGAGTCGATTCTGACTCATAGCGACCCTATAGGACAGGGTAGAACTGCCCCATAGGGTTTCCAAGGAGTGCCTGGTGGATTTGAACTTCTGACCTTTTGGTCAGCAGCCATAGCTCTTAATCACTACGCCAGCAGGCTCTCCTTCTATGTAATACTTCTCTGTATTTAGGTGACAAAATTTTTTAAACAGCTAGGGGGCACTCTTTTTGGAGGCGGTTTGTGTATTCAAGAAGTTGTTGCAGGAAAACTGAGGACTGTTCTTTGGCATTATGTAGTTCCCTTGTCTCCTCCAATTATTTTTGTTTTCATTTATACTTCATGCTCCTCTCTTTAGATACTCTCCACTGCCCTACTTGGCTGAATAAGAATAAAAACAGCAGCAGTTCAAATCCAATTCTTAATACTTTCCAATTCATGTGTGTATTTGTGTATATATACATATGCATAACATACACACACACACACACACACACACATAATCTCACTTGAGCTTCACAGCATTTTTACAACTTCAGTGGAGTGGCATCATTTTCTCCTATTTTACAAGTGGGAAATTCAAGACCCAGAGAGGTTAAGTAACTTACCCAAGGTCACACAGAAAATCTGGGAAGGCACTAGGACTAGAATCCAAGCTTCCAAGCTTTATGACCACTACCCTAGACTGTCTGACAGTATTCTACTAACTCATCAAGTAAGATGGTAAGCCCTTTGCATATGACTTGCCTGATCTGGGATAACTTCCTACAAGCCCCATGAACTCTGAGTTACCACCTCGCTTTTCCTGGTGAACAGAATCCAAGTTTTTGTCAATGGTTTGAATCCCACCCTTCAAATTAATATAACAAGCTCAATGGAGAACTGCAAGATCATTGGGGGCATCTCCATGCTTGTTATTTGGCACCTAATCTATTTGCTTCTTGGAAGCGAGGATAGCGAGACTTCATCTCATGTACTTTGGAAGGGACCAGTCCCTGGAGAAGGACATCATGCTTGGTAAAGTAGAGGCTCAATGAAAAAGAAGAAGACCCTCAACGAGGTGGATTGACACAGTGGCTGCAACAATGAGCTCAAACACAGCAATGACTGTGAGGATGGCGCAGGATTGAGCGGTGTTTCTTTTGTTGTACACAGGCTTGCTATGAGTGGAAACCAACTCAACAGCACCTAACAACAACATACTTGGTATCCTGAAAAGTATAATAATCACGAGTGTGACAAGATATCATTATCTCTGACAACCTTCCAGTGGCCAATACCAATTAGTTACTGGTCTGATAGCTAGTGAATGAGTTTTCATAACGGAGGAGAGCCCAAGATTCTAATTGGACTATTTGACAGTGGCACTTGAAGGGCACCCAGCTGAGAACTAACTACAGGGACTTAAATGTTTGCTTATGCAGCTATAAGGTTAACAATAAGGATAAAGGAATTGGGCAACACTGGCAGTAACAGAACACAAGCTGCACTTATGATATGAATAAATGGAGGACTTGAACAGCTCTTAAGTTTGATCTGGTTTTTAAAAATCATATAGATACAGCTCTACCAGGAGACATATATATTTTTACCCTAGAACGTATGGTTACTATTACTTAAGTCAACATTTCCACCTAGGTATAATACATCTTAAATAGAAAAAAATAAGTCCAAATATATAATCTGCAATAAACCAGCAAGGCAAATGGAATAGCTAAAGTCAGCTCTTAAGGCAAAGGCAAAGATACTGAAAATCTGTAATAGCTTAGTATCGACTAAACTAGGAATATATATGGGTGATTGTATTTATATGTATATCGTCGCTAAATGAATGAAGATTTTAGTGATTTACTTCTTACATTAAAATTCTTCTAAAGTTTAGAGTTGTGTTTTCAAAGCAAATGCCTACTAACTACGCTTATGCACGATTGCAATAACAGAGCAGAACGCAGGGTCTATGAAATTCAGACCCAATAAGCGCTTTACGAAGCTTCTACTATGTGTTCTCCATTGTACCAGGTGTTATTATCATTGAGGTGGAAAACACTCAAAAGGGATCAAAAGGACTGAATTCAAACCTCGGTTTTACCCCTTAATGATTGTGGAACAATAATGTATTTGGGTCATGTCTTGAAAATCCTTAGTTTTTATATCTATAAATCTTGCATGCTTGTTTTGAAGATTATTATCAAATGAAACATATTTAAATTATATAACAAAGTGCCTGGCTCACAGCTAGAGGTCAATAAATACTCATTCCCCTGTTACCCTTAAGTCTTGCAACAACTCTAGTACTTTGCCCAAAGGCCTCAAACCCAGCAGCTCCCCTTTGCCCCAAACTTGCCCTGGTCCACGCTGTCCACATAAAGATAATCAGAAAGAAGAGGCAGAACTTTTCACATTCAGGAAACAGACTTTCCTCTGCAATAACAGCCCTCCACTAGTTCTTTAGCCCTCTTGCCAAAGCCTTAGCCTAAGTAAAGGGATGTGATATAAAAAACGACTGTGCTTTGCTTTCAGAACTCACTTCTCTGGAGATACTCTCTGGGTACAGGGGGAAGAGGGTTTAACAACCAGAAAACAAATAATCGTGTATATGAGACACACAAGTAGACATGGAGCCTTGGAACCTCCAAAGGAAGCACAGAAAGGGACATAGAGAGGTGAGAGATTGCTGAACTGAGTTAACCTTCCCTTCGGGTTCTTCCCTGATCCGTTGCTGCTACCATGTGACCTCAGTGACTGCAGGCCAGTGATCCCCTTCTGTCCTAATTTATTTGGATTTGCTGGTGTAGTTTCTTTGGTTTTGTTCTGCATGGGTGAGAAAGTCTTTAAAGGCAGCAGACATGTGCACAAATTCACTAGAAATTCTCTTCCTTGATAATAACAACACTCACATAGTATTTTGCATATATATATATATATATATATATATATATAAATAGGCATATATATATATATATATATATATAAATAGGCATATATATATATATATATATATATAAATAGGCATATATATATATATATATATATATATATATATATATATATAAATGCCTCTTTATATTGTATGGTAATTATTTGTTAATGTTTCTCTCAATCTAGTGTATTCCTAATGCCCAATGTTCTGCGTCTTAATGAATGCTAATTAAGATTTAACGCATCAACTAATACTAACGATGACAACAGTAATAAACACAGCGCTTGATTTGTCCTCTTTGGGCCCCACATATTCTGCAGTCTGAGTACTGGGCGATGGCTAAAGAGCAAGATGTTCTTGAGTGAAGAAAACGGGACGTATCACTTTTTTTTTTTTCTAAAAGGAAAAAGAACCAAGTAAGAATGAAAGGCACGTTCATTTGGCGGCCAAGGAATACACTCTCCTTAAAAAGCAGCCCTCCGCCAAGTTCCTGGCTTCTGCTTGTTGTTGTTTTAAAGGTAAACACAATTAAGAAAGAAAATAGCAAGTCTTGAAAAGCACAGCTGAATATTTATGTTTTCCCTCTGAGACTTCTGGGCTTATTTCTGCTAAACATCGTTAACAATTAAACACCACCAAAATAACTCTGCTGCACCATTCTGTCTTGGAAAGAGGGGAAAGTTTTCATTTCATAACGTCCATCCGTTTCAGATCGTGTAGCGATTCCTCAAAGTCTGAACGCCAGCATTATCATTTTCTCTCCAAATTCTGAAAGACACATTTTCGTGTTCTAAAAGTTCCGTATTATCAAGTCTTACTAGGCAGTTGGGGTCCTGTTTTAACTGCTTTATCCTAGAAAAGTAACTCTACTGATGATAATCCCCATTGCCAGCGAGTTGATTCTGACTCATAGTGACCCTGTGGGGTTTCCAAGCAGTGCCTGGTAGATTCCAACTGTCAACCTTTTGGTTAGCAGCTGAGCTCTTAATCACTGTGCCACCAAGGTTCCAAATGATAGGTCCCCCGAATGAGTTACTAAACCATTAGGGCTTGCTCTCCTCTGACCCATCTGTACTTGTTTTGCCAGAGAGGCAACTTGAGCCCTTGCCTGAATGTTAGTGAGAATTCCCCTAACGATCTCCCGGTCCACTGAAAATCTGCTGATTCATTTGCTTCTTGGGTTTTTCCTCTGGTGTCATATCCATGTGGGGTCATAGCTATGGCTAATTCCACTAAGTGTCTGAATCAAAGTTCACCGTGAGTGACAACCTGTCTCAAATTCTGGACAACATGGAGACAGGAAAACAACACAGAGGGGAGGTAATGAATAGCATCATGGCTCTGGTCTAAACATCCCACCCCCAGGCTTCCTTGTTATTAATTACATCACTTTTCTGAACTAGTCTTGTGTGATGCTCACTACCATCTGTGGAAACAAGCTCTGTGGCGGATGACTGAGGTTTATATAATTACTCGCGGAGGGCTACATTTTTCATCTCTTTGAGACTGGACAACCCTTTGGGTCACCTGGAAGGTTGTCTGGAGAGGTGGTCCCCAGCTGAGTATCCCATATTGTGAAGCACAATGACCATTGCTAGGAAAGCTAGATACATACACTAACACCACTTCTCTAGCAGGGATGTTTGGAGGCTGGAGAGTGCCTGGCCTTCTCTGGTAGCTGCTTTCCATGGCTAGGCAAACGTCCACATGGAATAACCTGAGGCTGTGTTCATAAGTACAAGCATGAATGGCCATGTGGGTGCTCTCTCCTCTCACACACTCACTTTCCAGTAACAGATTCAATGCTCTTGGCATTTGTTTCCTTGTCTCCGTGCTCCTCTGACCACTGCTCTGCCTTTGACTCTGTGCTTTGCTCATATCACTCCCCAGGTCAAAACGTTTAATGGTTTCCTGTCCTGCACAATATACTTCAAAATCTAGCACTTAAAGACCTCCTCAATACAGCGCTTCCTCACTGTGGTAGACAAAACAATGGCAGCCCCAGTGATGCCCATGTCTTAATTCCAGAATATGTTCAGCAGCCCTGGTGGCACAGTGGTTAAGCACTCGGCTGTTAACTGAAAGGCTGGTGGTTTGAACCCACCAGCTGCTCTGCAGGAGAAAGATGTGACAGTCTGCTTCCATAAAGATTACAGCCTAGGAAACCCTATGGGGCAGTTCTGCTCTGTCCTACACAGTCGCTATGATGTGGAACTGACTTGATGGCAATGGGTTATGAATATGTTACCTCACTTGGTGAAAGGAACTTTGTAGGTGTGAGTAAATTAAGGATATTGAGATGGGGAGATTATTCTGGATTATCCAAGTATGTGCAATGTAATCAAAAGGGTGCTTCTAAGAGGGAGGCAAGAGGGTCAGAGTCAGAGAATAGATGTGACAAGATAAGCAGAGGTTGACGTGATGTGCTTTGAAGATGGAGGCAGGGGCCACTAGCCAAGGAATGTAGGCGGCCTCTAGAAGCTAGAAAAGACAAGGAAAGAAATTTGTCTCTAGAGCCTCTAGAAGGAACCATCCCTTCCAACACTTGATTTTATCCTGTAAGACCCGTTTTGGACTTCTAACCAATAGAACTGTGAGACAATAAATTTCTGTTGTTTGTGGTAATAAGAAGCAAAAGATTGGCAGTTCGAATCCACCAGCTGCTCTTTGGAAGCCCTGTGGTGCAGTTCTACTCTGTCCTATAGGTCTCTATGAGTCGGAATTGACTTGATGGCAAGGAGTTTCTTTGGTTTTGATAGTAATAAGTTTGTGGCAATTTGTTATAGCCACAATAAGAAACTAGTACACTCACCTCTAGCCTATCTGTATCTAGTAATATTTCTGTATCCTTGATTAGAGCCACGTTCTTTCAGCCAGGGTGTTTTCCAGTAAGTACCCTGTTTCTGCAAATCCTCTTCATCCTCTGTCCATCTGTCCATTGCCATCGAGCCGATTCCGACTAATAACGACCCTATATTCTCTAAGCACCTTAAACCTACCTTTCTTTCTGGCAGGTCTTCCTGAAGAGATTCCTGTCTCCCTTGGAAAATTCTAGTAATTATTCTGAGGCCATCTTACATGTCTTCTCACTCATGGGCAATATTATGATATTTTCTACTGTTACCTTGAACTTTCTGTAACTTTATATCCTCCCTCCCAACTAAACTGTAAGTTATCTGAGAATGGGGCGTGTCATACTATTTTCTTTTCTTACCCACAGTCCCTAGCATGCTGTTGTACACAAAGTACCGAAATAGGTTTGTATTGCCTTTTTTTGTAAATCAAGACATAATAAATCTTGTGGTAACAAGGTTTGTTATAAAAATTCCAAATAGGCCCTCTTACCACTGACTTCATAGGGTTAAACCTAGCAGTGGATTTTCATGGAGGCCCTCTATTTTTCGAACGTAGCATCAGAGAATGACTTTGTAGGGTTATGATTAGTGGTCACTAATGGAAAATAAAGACATAGGTGGGAATGTTATAAAAATAATAGGAAGGAAATGATAGTGGAGGTAGAGAGGGTACTACAATCCCCAAGGACACTTCCTCAGATAACATGATATGCTTGACTGTAGATATAAAACAGTAAAAATGGATTTAGGCTTTAAATTTTAGGACTTTTAATGAGGCACTTACGTACCCTGTGTCCTCCAAGTTACTTTCAGTGCCAGATAACAAGGACTTTTCTAGTAAGGTTACAGAGGACAGTATAATAGATTTTCTCATTATTTTTTCAACCAAGAACTTCTCCAGTGAAGAGCTGAAATCTGCAGGTAATACCTTTTCTAAAGGATTGTAGTAAAAACTTACAGGATCTGCCTATATCAGAGGCATACACATCACTGAAGAGCCCTGGTGGCATAAATATTAAGCCCTCGGCTGCTAACCAAGAGGTTGGCGGTTTGAACTCACCTAGCAGCTCCGTGGGAAAAAGACCTGATGATCTGCTCCTATAAAGATTACAGCATAGAAAACCCTACAGGGCAGTTCTGCTCTGTCACATGGGGTTGCTATGAATTGAAATCAACTTGATTTCTAACAACAACAGCAACCCATCAGCAGCTAAGAGCTTGGCTTTGGAGAAGAACTTTCTTGGCTGAAATTCTAACTCCTTCATTTAGTGGTTAGGTAAATTTCCGAGTCTTTCTGGCCGCAGGTCCCTGAACTCTAAAGTAGGGGTAATAAGAGTACTTCCCTCATTCGGCTGTGGTGAGGAATAAATTGGATAATGTAGATAAAGTGATCAGCAGAATGCCTGGCACATAAGCCCTCACGAAAGATTACTTGTAATTTTCATTATCTCTGAAAACCTACTTGGGACTCAAAACCTCCTGGAGCACAAAGAAACTGAATTTGTTTGGAAATTAATGGGGTGGGGGGATCACCTCAGCTATCTGGGTGACGCAGATGGTTAAGCGACCACTAGCTGAAACGTTGGCAGTTTGAACCCATCCAGATACGCCTCTGAAGACAGGCCTGGTGATCTGCTTCTGAAAGGTCGCCGCCTTGAAAACCCTATGGAGAAGTTCTACTCTGTACATGTAGGGTCGCCAACAGTCAGAATCAACTTGATGGCAACCAGCAACAACATGGGAAGAAGACATGACACAGAGAAAGGAAACTTAACTGCTAGGATTATAGCCCATGCTTAAAACTAAAAGTAGACCTCAAGACAAGGTATGGTCCGTGGAATGTTTCCGAATCCACCCCATCCACACTGCAATCATTTCCATAAGAGTATGCACTGCTTGTGAACACAGAACTAGAGAGGACAAAGCATTAATCTTCTCTGACAACCAACTGGGACCCCTGCACTGGACATGCTGCAGAGCTCTGACATCATGGTCATAACCAAAGAATATGTGCAATTTAATTCCATGTATATAAAGTTTCAAAAAAAAGATGATGCAGCCCTAAGTTGTAGTGTTAGAAATCAAGAAAGTGGTTACTCTGGAGAGGAGACAGGGGAAGCAGTTGGGAGGGAGCCCAAAGTAGATTCTTGGGGGCTGGCAGTGGTCCATGTTTTCGCCTGGGTGTAGACACAGAGGTGTTTTTTGGGTGATAATTTATTGAACTATACATCGATGGGAGCCGTGATGGCACAGTGGTTAAGAGCTCGGCTGCTAACCAAAAGGTCGGCAGTTCGAATCTACCAGCTGCTTCTTGCAAACCCTATGGGACAGTTCTACTCTGTTCTATAAGGCTCACTATGAGTCGGAATCGACTCAATGGCAATGGGTTTTTGGTTTTGGTATACGTTTATACTGTGTGAGTGTGTTTGTAAGTGTGCTGTACTTCAATTAAATAGTTTATAAAAATGAAAGTCAGAAGGGTTAAATAACCTGTTCAAGTTCACGTGGGAAGTATGTGTCAGACTGAGGGATTCACACCCATGTTTCATAGGCTAGGCACCAAATCTATAGTCTTTCCCCAAGCTCTGCTACCTTTAAAGGGAGTGAATGAAAAATGGCTTTGCCGCATCTATGCTAGGCTACGCTTTTATCTAGAAAACTCCCATCTGGGGTCCGAAAGAAATGTTTCAAAGTAAGATTTTCTGTTTTAAATTAATGAGCTCAAATTATGACATTTAAGATCCTCTCTCTTTCTCCTTCTCTCACACACAGACACCCACACATTTTCCCTCCTTGCAATACATATTCTCTCTGATGGTGTCTTCTTTGGGTTAGAGAGGTTTCTAACCTGGTTTTCAAATTTCATAACCTTTTATTGGCAAATCAGTGAACACAAATCAATTTAATGCAGCAATTTCTCAAAGGAAAGGTAAAATTTCTGTTTACCTAAAACTGCTGCTCTGAAGTAGTAGATCCCACCTGCATATTGGTTATCATTATTTTTTTCTTATAATATCTCCCGATTACACACACACACACACACACACACACACACACACACAGTTTTAACTTGTTTACTGTTTGTATCTTCTACTAGATCATAAGTCTGAGGCGGGCAGTAATCAAATCTCTCACCTTCTTCAGTGCACGCCCGGTACCTGGCATACAGAACAGGCTCAAAAACAGATTCTGAGTCAATGAATGAATGAGTTGCTTAGCCAAATGAATGAACTAACAGGGAGGAGACAGAAAAACAAGAGTTTAAAAACTATGAGGCATTTTGGTAAACGACAGAAGCATGTTACTTACTAAGGACAACAATCTCGATATCGTTGTTTTTCCTTGTGGTTCCTGATTGTTTTATTTCCCCAGGTGACTTGTCTGGACAGCAAACATGTACTGAGCTGTCACTAAGTGCCAGGCTCTGTGCTAGAGGCTGTGGGTGTTCTGGTTAAAGAGCTCACAGACACCTTTCTGGTTACAGTCTCAGCAGATGTGGGTCATTAAAAAATACCACAAGTTTGAATCCTAGCCACAGGTCTGCTTCCTGTCCTTGACTAATTTTCATAAATTACGATTTGTAGTTGAGTAATGGATATTTTAATGAAGCACAGGGTTTTAAATAAATCACTTTTCGTCCAGAGATTCTGCTGATGTATCTACTTCTATTTTAGCAATTCATGAGACTTTAAAAAATCAAGCGTCTTCTGACTCTTGGCTATGATGTATAACAGCAGAAATTTGTACCAACCTGCATTTCTCTGCTTAATTTTCATACTCTTGCTAGAATATAATGTGCCTTATATTTAGTCTGTGCTTGGTTTCTCATTTAGCAAACTAGCATCTGACACAATCTCTTTGTGCCTGTCCCCTGCTGTTGCTGATCTCGCTAGTCGCTGTTCTCTAACCCCCTTATTCTCTCCTATCCAGCCCCTAACTTTTCCCAGAAGAGCTCCAATGTCAATTCCTCA
This sequence comes from Dugong dugon, assembly GCA_030035585.1. NCBI lineage: Eukaryota > Metazoa > Chordata > Mammalia > Sirenia > Dugongidae > Dugong > Dugong dugon. The sequence goes on from CM057471.1 coordinate 79,905,015, forward strand.
AGCTATTCTTTATTTTCTGAAATTCACAAGAAGAGGCATGCATGGGCATTTTTATTCAGGACATTTAATATTTGCACGGGTGCATTAGTCAGAAGGCCCAACGAGGTCCCCCCTGATAGGAGAAGCACTGAGCATATCCTGGACATCTTAAACTAGGCGAATACTGTACTTTGATTTTACAACTTCAACGAAAAGGCCCCAGTAATAAATAATGTGCCAGTTTCAATTAAGAATATTGCATTTTATCAATTTTTTTTTTAAAAAGTCATTTGGAATACAAATTCTCAGGTTTTAATACACTAGAGAACAATCACACAAGGAAGAGAGAGAGTCATTATTTTTGTAGTTGCATTTTACAAGAAGATAAATGACAAATTTAAATGTAAATCCATATCCAAGTTTAGAGGACTCAAACTTAATATCTGTTTCGGGTATTAATGGGATTTTTGTAACTGTAGACTCTGGATTGGGTTACAAAAGAATAAAAGAAAATGACAGAAGAAACAAAGAAATAAAGAAGCTTCTCCCTGTGACATTCTTCTACAACTCTGAGGAAATGCTCTTTTCTTTTAAAAACCAGTTTTCTCACAAATTCTCCTCTAATCCTATTCAACTCAGTCAAATGTGGGACATTTGAATTCTGCAAAATTCTAGCTTCTTAGACATGACTCCAAGCGTCCCAGTTTCTTGAGGACAGTGAGTGCTGAGAGCGTCAGAGAACAGAGGAAACCCTGTAAGCAAGAGACGAGGGAGGGAAGGTTGAAAAGATTTTATGAAAGAGGAAAATCTTCTTTTTTTTTTTTTTAATTGTGCTTTAGGTGAAAGTTTACAACTCAAGTTAATTTCTCATACAAAAATTTATACACATATTGTTTTGTGACATTAGCTGCAATCCTCACAATGTGGCAGCACACTCCCCCTTTCCACTCCAGGTTCCCTGTGTCCCTTCAATCAGTTCCTGTCCCTTCCTGCCTTCTCATCCTGCCTCTGAGCAGGAGCCGCCCATTTGGTCTCGTGTATCTGACTGAACTAGGAAGCACCTCCTCACGTGTATTATTTTTTGTTTATAGTCCTGTCTAATCTTTGTCTGAAGAGCCAGCTTCGGGAATGTTTCAGTTCTGGATTAACTGAATGTCCACGGTCCACAGTTTGGGGATTCCTCCAGTCTCTGTCAGACCACTAAGTCTGGTCTTCTCGCGTGAATTTTAGTTCTGCTCCACACTTGTCTCGCCCTCTGTCTGGAACTGTCTGCTATATTCCCTGTCAGGGCAGTCTTTGGTGGTAGCGGGCACCATCTAGTTCTTCTGATCTCAGGCTGGTGGAGTCTCTGGTTTACGTGGACCTTTAGAGTCTTGGGCTAATATTTTCCTTGTGTCTTTGGTGTTCTTCGTTCTCCTTTGCTCCAAGAGGGATGGGACCAATTGATGCATCTTAGACGGCTGCTCGCAGGCTTTTAAGACCCCAGACTCCACTCACCAAAGTGGGATGCAGAACATTTTGTTGATAAACTTTGTTAGCCTAACTGACACAGATGTTCCCCAGAACTATGGTCCCTAGACCCCAGCCCCAGATACTCTGTCCCGAAAGAGGGCAATCTGAACTGGATGTTTGAGTGGATAGAATTTAGATGGTAAGACATAAACTCTAAACATATTTTTATTAAAAGAATCTAAGTAGGCAAAGACCATGGATAGAATGAGAAGCTAAAGATGACACATTTTCTAAGCTCTAGATCTAGGGAGGGCTCTCTGTCCGCTATGGGGAAAAATCCTTGTCTCAGCTTCTCTAGCCCTGGCATTCCTCAGTTCTTTGGTGATCTCCACATGGCATCTATCTTTCCCTTATTTGTGCTTGCTTCTCTCTGTATCTGTGCTTTTTCTATCTCAAAGTCATTAGGTTTAAACACACCCTACACCGATGTGACCTTATTAATATAACAATGAAACCCTATTCCCAAATGGAATTAAATCACAGATATAGGGGTTAGAATTCCAACATATATTTTGGGGTGGGAGGGAGGCACAATTCAATCCATAACACTAATGGACAGAGAATTTTATGAAGTAGTTGATGCCTAAAAGGATAATATTCTCAATAAATTAAATGAGTTACAATTTATAAAATGCCTGGCACATAGTAAGTACAGTACAGGTATGAGCTAAATAAATAAAAGGGAATGATACTTACACCACCTACTAACCAAAGAAACCAGTAGGTTTATCTGGCAAAGTGATCCAGTCATCACAGTTTGAAGGAAAATTCTTTTTCTCTGTACGGCATGCTAAATTACTGAGGCATTTCACATGCATTATATTACTTGCTTATACAACATTTTTCAGATATAAATGAGACAGGTAATTTTCTGTTGTTTGACAGAGGAGAAATGTGAAATTCAGAGAAAGTTAGGTAATTTACACAGATATAAAACTGCAAAATTGGTGGTGGTTCCACAAGAATGAAAAAGATCGGTTTCTTTAGGAAGCTAAAGAAAACTTTAGCAAAGGAGTTTTTGAGAGGAGGCATTTTACAGTGCCACATCACTCCAGATTCTTCAAAGGAAAGGGAATTTGGCTTGAGTGAATGTTGCCTGGATAATTGCTGTTGTTGTTGTTAGTTGCTGTCAAGTCGATTTCAACTCATGGCGACTCACGTGTGCAGAGTAGAACTGCTCCAGAGAATTTTCAAGGCTGTGATCTTTCGGAAGCAGATCGCCAGGCTTGTATTTCGAGGCACCTCTGGGTGGGTTCAAACCGCCAATTTTTGAGTTGGAGTAGAGCATTTAACTGTTTGTGTGGTTATTTTTAATAAAGAGTCCTCACCTGTGAATGAAGGGCCCTCAGTGTTGCCTCTGATGGGCAGTAGAGATATCTCTGAATGATCCCTTTGAGTCTATTTCCTCGTTTATAAACCACTATAATGTAAATTCTCTCTAATTATACTTTCTTTTTTTTTTTTTTTTTTAAGAAGAGAAAGACTCAACAGCACTTCAACTACAAAGAGAAAAAAAGAGAGAGAGAAATGTATGTGAATATAAAGACTCCTAAGCATGTTCTGAAGTCCCTGGGTGATGCAAATGGTTAACGGGCTCAACTGCTAACTGGAAGGTTGGAGGTTTGAGTCCACACAAAGGTACCTTGGAAGAAAGTGATCTACTTCCAAAAAATTAACCATTGAAAACCATAGGGGCACATTTCTACTCTGACACTCATGAGCTCACCGTGAGCTGAAATCGACTCAGTGGCAACGGATTTGTGTCTTGTTTTTTGTTTAAACATGTTCTACCCATGTGTTAGGAGTCCCTAGGAGGCAAAAACAATTTGCATTCTACTACTAACTGCAAGGTTGGCAGTTGGACCCCACCCAGAGGCACCACGGAAGACAGGCCTGTCAATCTCCTTCCAAAACATCACAGCCTTGAAAATTCTATGGAGCAGTTCTATTTTGCACACATGGGGTCACCATGAGTTGGAAACCATTCAACGGCAACTTTTTTTTTTTTATTTTGCTGTTGTTGTTGAGAATATGCACAGCAAAATAGACTCCAATTCAATAGTTTCTACATGTACAATTTAGTGACATGGATTATATTCTTCGAGTTGTGCAACCATCCCCACCCTCCTTTTCTGAGTTGTTCCTCCCTCATTACCATAAACTCACTGCCCCCTAAGGTTCCTATCTAATCTTTTGAGTTGTTATTTTCAATTTGATCCCATATAGATAGTTAATAGAGCATAATGCTCAAGGTAGGCCTTTTTTTCTAGTTAAGCTAAACTACTGTTCAGTTTTAAGAAGACTTCAACTAGACTTAATGGTCTGACTGAGACTGGAGGCACCCCGGAAAGCATGGCCCCTGGATTCTCTATCAGCCCAGAACTAAAACAATTTCCAAGGCCAACTCTTCAGACAGGGATTGGACTGGACTGTGGGACATAAAGTGACACTCGTGAAGAGTGTGCCTCTTAGTCAAGTACATACAAGAGACCAAAGGGGCAGCTTCTGTCCAGAGGTGAGATGGGAAGGCAGAGAGAATTAGGAGCTGATTGAATGGTCATGGGGAATCAGGGGCGGAAAGGAGGAGTGTGCTGTCACAGTATGGGGAGAGCAATTAGGGTCTCATAACAATGTATGTAAAAAAAATTTTGTATGGGAGACTAATTTGAAATGTAAACTTCATTTAATTACAACAATAAAAAAAAAAGAAGACGAAGGTTTCAGGGGATATTTTTGGTTTAAGGTTTAAAGATTATCTCAGGGCAATAGTTTCAGGGGTTCATCACCTCCATGGCTCCCGAAAGTCTGGAGTCCATGAAAATGTTAAATTCTCTTCTGCATTCCCTCCCTTTTGATCAGGATTCTTCTATGGAATCTTTGATCAACACATTCAGTAATGGTAGCTGGGCACCATTCAGTTCTTCTGGTCTCAAGGCAAAGGAGGCAGTTACTCACATATTCCATTTCTTCCTCCTATTTCTGACTCTCTTTCTTCCTCTGCTGCTCCAGGTGAATAGAGACCAATCATTGTGCCTTGAATAGCCATTTGCAAGCTTTTAAGACTCCAGGCACTACACAACAAACTAGGAGATAGAACAGAAGCACTAAACATGTTATTAGCTCAATTAAGTGGGATGTTCCATGAAAGCATGACCTTAAACCTCCAAACCAAGGAACCAAATCCCACGAGCTGTTTGATTGTATACAAATAGCATCAGCAGCTAATCTTTTTTTTTTTTTTTTTGGTCTTTGTTGTAAATATAGGCAACTGGTTTTGTGTATGTGTGTGTGTGTGTGTTTAACCTGTGTGTTGGAGGGGAAGGGGGAGTATCAGCCACTGCTATCTACAGCACAGCCATGATTGATCTTCATATGTGAAATGAAAACTATCTTTGATGCTTTGCAGGGCCACTACCTGCTCATGTATTTATATCTAGTAACCAAAGCAATGCAATTCAGCCAGTTGGTGTAAGGAAAACCAGCCCCATGCTTACTCCCCTCTCCTTCGAGATAATATATTTTAACCTCTTCCAAACAAGTTAACGTGACTCAGAAAATCCCTTAAGGGTTTTCTACTTTCTAAAATTTGAACTCTTTCTCTTTTCTAGCAACAACCCTACTTAGTACACCTACAACAGAGACTTCCAGACTAAGACTAGCAAGAAAGTCCTGGTAATCTACTTTCAAAAATTACCCAGTGTGTAAGGATATTGTTGATGTGTTGTGAGATTATTAACCACTGTCAGAGGGCAACATTTGTAGTAACTGTTAAATGAGAGACTATTTTGTTCTGTAAGCCTTCATCTCAAGTGAGAATAACAGCACAATTGGAAGAGCGTAGTCAATGTCACTGAACTGTGCATGTAGACATTTTTGAAATGGTGTATCTTTGGCTATGTATATTTTCAACAAAAGAAAAGGTTGAGAAGTTAGAGGGTTGACATGTTGTGGGGTTGTTAACCAATGCCATAAAATAATATGTGTACTACTGTTTCATGAGAAACTATTTGTTCTGTAAGCCTTCACCTGAAGTACAATAATAAAAAAAAAAAATTAGCCAATGAAAATCCTATGGATCACAGAATATTGTCCAAGACTTCGCTCACGTAACTTGGACACATCATTAGGAAGGACTGATGGCTGGAGAAGAGCATCATGTTTGGTAAAGTAGAGAACCAGCAAAAGCAAGAGAAACCCTCAGTAAGATGAACTGACACATGGCTGCAAAACTGGACCGAAACACGCCAACAATCATGGCGCATGGTCAGGCAATCTTTTGTTCTGTTATACATAAGGTTGCCATGAGTCAGAGCCAGCTTGACAACAACACAAGAGAGGTTTTTCATACTTCAGAGATACCAGCCAGTGAAGCTATTTCTGGTGCCTTTGTTGGCAACATGAATTCCGGAAACACTGAGGCCATAAGAAAATGTTATTCTAGTTCCTGTCGTGGGGTAAGGCATTCGGCGTGGTGCTAATTTGCCATCAGCCTAATTTAAACAACCTCATAAAACATAAATAGCATGAAATGGAAATTCATTTGTTTTGGTGGCAGGCGGCTCTGTTTTATGTGGAGAAGTGTGTCTCATGGCTACAGGCTCACTGGGTGTCTTGCTAGTCTCTTCAGCACAACACATGGAGCTTGGATGCCACCCATATTACAGAGAAATGATTCCAAAAACACAGTTCCAAAATGCCACACTGATATCTTTTCCACAAATGCCAGAGAGAAACATGCTAAACTGAGTTTAGTCCCCCACTGCCACTCCCTCCCTGCCCCCTCCTTAGAGAAGAAAGAAAATCAAAAGATTGAATGTTATTGGCCTGGCAGATATCTTAAGATGAATCATCTCAAGGGAACACTTTTCTATGGCAGAAAAGAATTTTCAACTAATACAACCACTTCTAAGCTTACTACTTCTTGATACCAGTGATAGGCCAATATACAAAGTCCCTTTGGGCCAACGTATGCATCTTTTCAAGCTCATGTCTTTTTTTGTGATACAGATTTTATATATATATATACATATATATATATATGTAAATGGATAATGGTGAGATATATATATATATATATACACACACACACACATATACATATATATACCCAAAACCAAACCCGTTGTTGTTGAGCCATTTCCAACCCATAGCAACCCTATAGGACAGAGTAGAACTGCCCTATAGGGTTTCCAGGGAGTGCCTGGTGGATTCGAACTGCTGACCTTTTGGTTAGCAGCTGAACTCCTAATCACTATGCCACCAGGGTTTCCTACATATAGAGAGAGGTGTATATACACACACACACACACACACACCTGTTGCCATTGGGTTGATTCTGACTCAGAGCAACCCTGTAGGACACAGCAGAACTTCCCCATAGGGTTTCCAAGGCTGTAATCTTTACAGAAGCAGACTGCCACATCCTTCCCCCGCAGAGTAACTGGTGAGTTCAAACTGCCAAACTTTTGGTTAGCAGTTGAGCGCCTAATCACTGCACCATCAGGGCTCCTCATATATATATATATATATCGTTATGTATATGTAAGCAGATAGTGGTATATATATAAACACACGCATATATGTACATATACATAGACGTATATACGTATATGTATATATATATCCAAATCACCACTCTGTGTTTCCAAATTTTCCATCACCTTTAACAGAAGCTCAGTGCCTCCCTAAGCAAAGACTCCCTCTTTTCCCTTCCCTCCCCTGGTAACCGCTAATAAACTGTGGTCTCTGTACATTTGCCTGTCCTAGATATTTCATATAAGTGGGATCACACGGTACCATACTGCCCTTTTGCGACTGACTTATTTCACCCAGCGTGATGTTTTCAAGGCTCATCTGCCTTGTAGCGTGTGCCAGGTCTTCATTTCTCTTTATGGCTGAGTAATATTCCCTTGCATGTTTGTACCACATTTTGTTCATCCATCCATCTGTTGATGGACATTTGGGTTGTTCCCATCTTTCGGCTGTGGTGAATAGTGCTGCCATGAACTTTGGAGTACGTGTCTTTTGATTGGTTTTCCTTATCTGCTGTTATTCCTCACCATTAGTCATTTCATTGTGAATTAATGCCTTCAGGTCTGGGAACACAGGGGAGGGGGGCTTTCATTCATTCATTTAACAAATATTTTTTATATGCCTCTTTATTTGTGTGCCATGGATTTTCTACTCAGGATGAATACAAAGATAAAAATGCCACCTTGTTAGATCGTTAATTTGAACTTTAGTCACCCCACTGCATTCTGAAGCATCTCCATGAAATATGTAATAACTAGAAAAAGCATAGTGTTTTGTCTAAAGAATTGTCCCAGGCTTCTTTGGTAGTAACTGATGTGGTAAAATTAGGGAAATAAACTTGTGCTGAAGGGCGAGATTCTCTACTACTCTTACTTTTGATGTCCAAAAATTGCCAATACTTCAGCTTCAGCTGCCTTTTTTGCAAAAGGTTTTCTCTCCTATCTAGCACTAAAACTGAACTTTTCCAGGCCCCCATAACTCTATTCCACCCATACCCTTTCCCACTTCAGTTCACTCTTCCCATTGCTTGGGCCAAAAACTTTGAAGAGACCCTTGACACTCTCTCTCTCATACCTCACATTCAATCTGTCTGGAAATCCTGCTTGTCTTTACCTTTGAAATATTTCTAGAATATGACCACTTGTTCCTCACGTCTCTGCAGCTTCCCTGGCCTAAGCTACCATCTCTTGCCTGGTTTGTGACAACCGTTTCCTATAAGGTTTCAATCCTTCTACTTTTGCCTTTCAGTAGTCTATTCCCAAGACAGCAGCCAGAATGACCATTTTAAAAAGTAAGTCAGATTATGTCACCCGTCTTCCCAAATGCCTGTAACAGATTGCTGCCACCGCAGTCAGAGTAAAAGCCAAAGTCCTTACGAAGATGAAGATTTGCCCTTTACCTCTCTGTCCTCGTCTTTTACCGTTCCCCCATCACCCACTCCACTTCGTCACAGCATGGCCTTCCTGCTGGCCCTGAACATGTCAGGTATGCTTCAGCCTATGGGCATTTGCATTTGCTGTTCCTTCTTTCTAGAATGCTGTTTACCCTGGAATCTTCACTTCTAATTCTTTAAGTCTTTGCTCAAGAGTCACCTTTTCCCTGAAAGCTATCCTGACCACCCCATCTAAAACTGCAACCCTCCCCTCATTTCTTACCCATCCCAGCACACCCAGTCGCCCTTGCCTTCTCAATTTTTTCTTTATAGCACTTATCACCTTCTTACATACTATGCAATTTATTTATTGGGCCTTTCCTTTAATGTCTGCCTCCTCCTGCGGATTGGGCCATGTAGTTGGCTTTTGTCAATGAGCTACAAACTGAAGTGGAATGTGTCATTTCCAGGTCATAACATTTAGTTGATGATGTGAGACACCCTAGAGCTCTCTTGTCTTCTCTGTGCAGATCGGCAGTGTTTGCAGATGGCGAATTCGGTCCTTGAGTGACTGCAATGAACAGAATCCTCCACCTCCTACCTCCACCCAACTATGATAGGCATGAAACATGGGCAAAAAACGAGCCTTTGTTGTTTTATGCCACTGAGATTTTTGAGACTGTTGGTTACCACAGTACACCCTAAACTACTGTGATGGTTAAGATTGTGTGTCAGCTTGGCTGGGCCATGATTCTCCGTGTTTTAATGTAATCACTCCCGCGATTGAATATACTGGAAGTAGCCAATCAGATGAAAGGGAGTCTCCTTGGGGGTGTGGCCCACATCTGTATATAAGCGGACGTTCTGGCTTTTTGCTCTCTCCGGATCCTGCAGCTGCTTCCTGTCGCCTCATCTCCCGTTCTTGGGACTCAAGCTGTCAGCTTATCTGCGAAACCTGGGATTCGTCAATCTGCACAGCCTGGGAGTGGGAGCCCGGCTCTCAGACCTTCCGATCTTGGGCTTGCCAGCTTCTGTAGCTGTGTGACTTGGGAGAGGCCTCTACCCTGATCCATGGACTTGGGACGTTCTAGCCTTTACAATCACGTGAGCTGTTTCCTTGATATAATCTCTGTCTCTCTATATATTTATACATTTTACTGGTTTTGCTTCTCTAGAGAACCCAGCCTAAGACAACTACCCTGACTGATACGTGAAAGGTAGAGAAGTTATTTGTCCAATGTCACACAGCCAGGAAGTCTGGACATTCCTCTATTATCACACAAAACGTATTTCTAAAAATGAGGAGGAAACACAATGGTCTGAAAGCAAACAATATATTTACATGCTTTACATTGAGGTTCATTTCCAAAGAACTAAAGCATTCTCTACAACCCCACATGCGGTCAGTCAGGTAATGCCTTCTTTAGAATCAGGCATCTAGCCAACAGGTGAAGACTTCGACAGTTAGGCTCAGGTGGAAGTGAGTGCCATCCCCAGCGATACCTTAGGCTCATGAGGCATTTTCCCTTTCCATTGGCTAGGGAACCACTCCAAGCAAATCCCTGGTGAATCTCCTTAACAAGCTGCCATTAGGGCTGGACTGATTCACCGGAAATTCTCAAACTTCAGCTTACAAGTGCATCAGAATCAGCTGGAGGACTTGTTAAAGCACAAGCTTCACGGCCCCACCTTCAGTAAGTCTGGGGTAAACCTGAGAATTTGCATTCCTAATAGGTTCCCAGGTGATTCTGATACTATTGGTCCAGGGACCACACTCTAAGAACCACGGAATATAACAGTAAGCAAAGCAAGTCTCAACTTTTTCAAAACAAAAACAAACCATAAAAAAAAAAAAGAAACAAACAAACCTAGATATTTAGAGAGAATATTTTTCAAAAGAGTATCAAATTAGTTATCATGGGACAAGAACTTTCTTACACCGATTTTATAGTTTTGCATTGGGGTAATCATTTGCCATTTGCCCAGACATTCCTGGTTTATGCCTGTTGTCCTGGCATATATTAATAACCCTTCCTTTCACCTTCACAAGGATCCAGGCTGGAATGATAAATTACATGGCCGCCCCATTCAGTCATGTTTTAGTTTTGATCTGCACATGAGAAATGCTTATCTAATAGTTTCAGGGTTTGGAGCTGCAAAGGTCTTAATCCCACCCAGGTTGCAGTTCTGTAGGGAGAGGAGGTGAGGCTTTTGGTTGGGGTCATCTTTGTTCTTGACTAAGAAAACAACTCCAGGCCCTGTCCCTGGCCTCAGGGCCCCTTTTGGCTTTCTCGGGGAAGGGGTTGGTGTTGAGCCTACCCACCCTCATTCCTAAATGGCAGATCACCCTGTATGATCTAGGAATCAGCCTTGTTCAGTTGATACAAAACCAAACCAAAATCTAGTGCAAGAAAGGCTCTTGAGAGTGCTATGCATAACGTAGGAAAACATGTTGAAAGAATATTGCAGATCTCAATCCAGGTACTCCCTCTTCAATGGGAATAAAGTCGGGACTAGTCTTCCTGTTAACTGGCTGCTTCCATTTTAACCTCTATGCTGGCTCTGAAGCCTTATACAGGCCAAGTATATGCTTTTGCCAACATAGCCAGTAGCATTGTTCTGAGGTCCATGTGGTTAGACTGGGCTATTTAATGGTTAAAGAGAATAAATCTGTTGGGGCATATTTACTCCCCACAAGGGGCCACCCTTATTCTGAGTCAGAAGTAAAGGATTTCTTGATGTAAATTGGGGTGCGTGGGTGTGCCGGCCCAAGGGAGAGGATGAGGCATTGTTCTTCTACCCTCTCTCAACGGCACTTTAAGCCAGTTTTTCAACCTGCTAAGTAAGGTGGTGGTAAAAACGTTCCTTAGTCTAGGCTGCCATACAATACCTGCTTCTTGGTAACTGCAGATGTCATTACTTGGAACAGTTTATCTGACTTGATTCCTACACCTAAGAGTGCATACAGTTGGCTGCAGCTTTAGCGTAGCAGAAATGCTAAAGAGGGGGAGAGATCTGTGCCTAACTGGCATACCCTCTCACTTGCCAAATGAAGTATCCCCAGGATGAACCTTAGAAGTGACGACGGCGAGACTTCATCTCATGTACTTTGGACATGTTATCAGGAGGGACTGGTCCCTGGAGAAGGACATCATGCTGGGTAAAGTAGAGGGTCAGCGAAAGAGAGGAAGACCCTCAATGAGATGGAATGACACAGTGGCTCAAGTGTTAACGATCGTGAGGAAGGCGCAGGACCACCCAGGTTTCATGCTGTTGTACGTAGGATCGCTATGAGTCAGAACTGACTCGATGGCACCTAACAACAACAATTCACTTGCCAGGTTATTGGGTAACTTTACCCCAAGCTTGTCCTGTACAATCCAGAGCTTGCACTTTTTCTATATCTGGACCACTAGCAAATGGCTAATGAGCTCAGCTGCTAACTGAAAGGTTGTAGGTTCAATCCGTTGAGAGGCACCTTGCAAGAAAGTCCTGGCAATCTACTTCTGAAAAACCAGCCATAGTTCTACTCTGACACACATGGGGTTGCTGTGAGGTGGAATGGGCTCCACGGCAATTGTTTTTTAAACTAGTTCCAGGCAAACAGACGTTGTAGGGTAGGCAGAGAGGAAAGTGAAGGAGAAAGCCAACTGTGTACATAAAGGAAACAGGGAGAAGGCATTTGTCACCCCAAAATGAAAACGAACAGCAGAGTCTACGAATATTTATTAGATACTTGCTTTGCATAAACATTGTGCTCCTTTTAAGTAAGTTAAATGGACCATCTTTGCCTGTGGGAGTTTGATTCTCACGTGGATGACCTAAATTTAACCAACACTCCTTTGAACTGTCTACACACAAACACACACGCATGCAGCACAATCGGCCAAGAGCTAACGCTACCATGAGAGCGCTGGCTATTAAATATTTACACTGAGGATGACCCTCTCTAGTTAGCAGTGATGGTGCGTGCTGGGAGGCACGCTGACTGTGCAGGAAGGAGGAGGAGCAGCATCTCCACTCCTCATTTAGCCAGGAAAGGCTTTCTGGAGGAACTGGGACTTCAGGAGATTTTGAAGGGCAAAAAGAAAGATTTGAGTGATAACAGAGGGAGCAGCAGCAGGAGAGAGATCAGAGTTAGAAGTAAGGGAGAGATTCGAAATGGGCAGGCTGGGAGGATTTTCATTGCTCCCTTTACTTTTCTAAAGCGGTTTTAACCCGAGTTTCCTTTGTGTGGCTGATGTGGGAAGCTAATCAATTCCGGCTGTGTGTAGGAGTTCCTTTTTCTCGCACCCTCTGCTCACTTCTTCTGTTGTCAGCTCCCCGAGGTTCTCAGGCATCCGCTTCGCGTTCTGATTTTGCTCCAGTCTTTATCCAATCTGACTGATTTACCCCTGGCTCTGTGCTCAATCATCTTGTTTCCAGATCCTTCACTGCCCAACTCCAATTTAGCCGTTCAGTAGCACACCGGTCCCTGGCAACACATACTCCTCAAATACCTTACCTTGCACTTCTCTCTTAAAAAGAGACTGAGGTGATTTAAAATCATCTAAACTGTTCTTTAAATGTGAGAACTCAGACTTTGCGTCCACCACCCATCTGTCAGTTTGTCATACTGTGGTGGCTTGTGTGTTACTATGACGCTAGAAGTCGTGCCATTGGTATTTCAAATACCAGCAGGGTCACTCATGGTGGACAGGTTTCCACAGAGCTTCCAGACTAAAACACACTAGGAAGAAAGGCCTAATGATCTAATTCCAAAAAATAGCCAAGGAAAACTCTTTGGGTCAGAACAGAATATTGTCTGATATAGTGCTGAAAGTTGAGCCCCCTGGATTGGAAAGCACTCAAAATACACAGTGGCCGCAACAATGGACTCAAGCACACTAAAAATTGTGACGACGGCACAGGACCGGGTAACACTGCGTTCTGTTGTACATGAGTTTGCCATGAGCCAGAGCTGACTCAATGGCAACTAACAACAACAACCATTAGGTGCTCTGCGCTATTCTGCGTGAATGTCTAAGCATATTGCTATGACCTCTTTCCTCCTTTTTCCATTCTCTTCTATCTTTTGGGACTCGGGAATTGCATTATAGTTCATTTGTTTCAAGAAATCTAAAGCTATTTCGGTACACCCCCACTCCTCGAGTGCCTGTTGTTTTGAGTGACTGGGGAGTTCCAGAAAAGGGCACCGAAGCAGCTGCTTCCTAATTACATGAGCCTTGATGGACCTAGAGTCTGGGTCAATCCCTGCTCCCTTCTTCCCTACACATCTGCTCACTTCAACGGAGAAAGATAGCAATGTGATTTGGTCTATAGTGTCAGAAGTCTTGATTTTAGAGCCATGGTTTATGAAAACAGTACTGTTACCTGTTACAGTTTCATAGCACAGCATAGCTTGAGAATGGATGGGTAAAAACACCATGAGAGCTATCTCTTTGACAAAGGCCACTGCCTCTAGAAAGTCTCCTAATAAATTATGAAAAAGATGTCTGGAAGTACGTGATTAAGCCATTAGCAAAGACTGTCTTATTGCCTGAGTTGGAAAGAAGAAAGAAGATATGTCATGTTGGGGAGGCTGGAGTGTCAGGCAAGGTCTGAGGAAACAGAGCATAAAGGGAGACAATTGTAGAGAGAATTGAGAAGTGCCTAAAGATCATATTTGTGCACATCACCATTTTGCCTAAGAAAGTCCTCGGTTCCAGTCCTGGTTCCAGCCCTTCCTAGCAGTGGGACCCTCAGAAAGTCACCTATCCTGTCTAAACCTTAGTTTCCTTGGCTGTAAAATGGGATAATAATAGTACCTACATTATACGGTCGTTAGGAGAATGAAATGAGATAAAGTAGGCAAACATTCGGCACAGTGACTGGCTCATTTTAAGTACACAGTTAATGCTAACTATTATTATGCAAGGATAATAGCATCACCTTCCTCATTACATTTTGAAGCTTGTGATTTTAAGGTACAGATAAAAGAAATTTCAAAAAGCAACAGAAAAGCACATCAGCATCCTAATCTTAGAAAATATTATCCTTGTATTATCCCCAAACAAATTGGACTCCATCCAATAAAGCACTAAATGTATTCTTAAGAGGTTTACAAAATGTTTCCAAGAAGATGTATCCTAAAGTGCCTTGATATACTGGTATGACTCATGTGATTCTTACAAAGCTCCCTACTCTCTCGGAAACCTTGGAGAGCTGGGGCTATTTCAGCATCTAAATCTTACCAACCTTCAGTCCTGGGTATACCTTTCCCATCCACCCTCCAACATCAATTACATCTCATCCATCATGAATATTTCTTTTCTTTCTTCACCTAGCCCAGACATCTCATCCCCCTATTGGCTTTATTTCTCCAGGTCAGTCATAATGGACAATCTCGCATTTTTGGATTAATTTATTTATGTTTTATAGCAGTAAATTCAAGATTATAAACCTTAAATAGACTTTCAGTGATGCCTGGCAATCTTTTCTTCACTTCCCCAGTAAACTTCCTCTCCTAATTTTCACAGTCACTATTTGAAACATCTCCAGTCTCACTTCATATTACTGAGAGAAATCAAAGCTTCCTCAAGGAACCCTCTTAACTTCCCACTCTTGGAAACAACAAACCCACAGGCCTAGACACCAGTCTGCACCTTCTATTCTCCTGTTAGATTAAAGGAGCTATTCCTCCTCTTGTCTAAGCCTTAGATCTCTCCTCTCTCCAGTCTCCTCAGGAAACTGACATAATGATTACTCAGTTTCCTCTCCTGTATAATCAACCAACCCCTTCCCAGTGGAGCCTTCCTGTCAACATTTACACACGCACAAACCCTAGTCATCTTCAAGCAGCTCGCCCTCATCTTCACATCCTACTCTAGCTCCCTGCACATTTCCATCCCCAGTCTTCACAGCCAAATTTGTTGAACAGTTCTTTAAATTTTTAGTCTCCCTTTCCTCATCTCTCACTTCCTCCTCAAGCTCTACCAGTCGAGGATCCTTGCCACCACATTAGCATTTTTGCTAGGGTCACCACTGACCTCCAGATTGCTCAATCCACAACTCTCATCAACATTACACACTATGGATCACTTCCTCCTTTGAAGATCTGTCTTTCCTTGGCATCCATAACCCCACTGATCCAGTTTTTCCTATATCCTCATGTTATCCCTTCAGACTCTTTTGTAGGCTTAGACTGCTCTTCTCAGCTATTAAATGCAGGAGTTCCTCCAGGATCAATTCTAATACTCTGTATCTTCACATTTTGCACTTTCTTCTAGGCAGCCTCATCCATTCCTCACAGCTTAAACCCTTTAGACCAATATATCTAAGTGCCTACTTGACACGTCCACTTATGTACTTCAAAAAGCATCTCAAACTTATCCTGTCCAAGATGCATTTCCTCTCTCTCCTGTATTTCCTCTCTCATTGCAAGACACCACCACCAGTTGGTCCAGTTCTGTAAACCAGAAGCCACAGAGGCAATATAGCATGGTGATAAGAATGTGAGCTCTTGAATCACACAGTGTTCATTTCACAGGTCCACCACATAGTAACTGTGTCCCGTTGGACAAGCTTAAATTTTGTTTTAAAATGAGGAGAATAAGAGACCTATCTGAGGCAGGCACAGTTTATGCCTACCCAACAGTCACTGCCCATGCTTCTTTTCTAATAGAATCTATTAGCTATGTGCTTGATTCAAGGAAAAAATCAGGAATGGATAAGTAACATCACCTAAAATGAGAATTTGACCGAAGGAAGAAGATGGATAAAGGATGATGAGAACTCACAATTCCTAGGTTGGAAATTGATCAATCTTGCATTCAGTGGCAAACTATTTGGTTAGATTAATCTCTTAGAACCTCAGAAGGAGAACAATTTTACTAGAAAAGTGTAATATAAAGAAAAAAATAGTAAGAAAAATCCAACCTGTTGGTATGTGTTAATTACTGCCTTGCAGATTCCAGTATAGCTCTATAGGAGTCAAGCTTGACAAGTGAAGCTTTTTCTGCCCATGGCCTGAAATTTAAATTAACTAAGAGTTCTACCATTTAAAGCCTTGAAATACTGGAATAATGGAATTCTCACCTTAAATTAATGTAAGCAGAGGGAAGCAGGAAATTTAGCTGAGAAAACATTGGGGTGTCAGGTATTTTCCAAGTACCTCCTATTAATCATTGTTTTCTTGACAAAGGGGACAAGACTCATTGCAGAGGTAAGTATAAAAGGTATCTTCCAATCCCGTTAAGTCTACTATTTTATTGTATTTTGAACTAGAGCCATTAAAATCAATGTTGTTATGAGTAGTCAAGGAAAGAGGTCAGTTATTAGAAGACAGGTATTCTCAAGGATTATGTACAAAGAGATTGTTGGCTCTGGTTTTACGCTAAGGAACAGACTGGGAGAAAACAGAATGGAAGCCTAATAATTTTTTTCCCCGAGTACTATATTGCTAAATTTCAACATTCTTAGCGGAAAATAATCTGTAACTGTTTAAAACCTACAGTAATTTTTGGGATCAACACAAAGTAGAGTGCTAAAACTATGTGGCTCAAAAGAAGGACATTCTACCTGACGTGCATCTCAGATGTGGTTCTGGAGAACGGATAAGAAAGGCCTTCCCTTAAAGGAGGACCAGACATGGCCAGATTGACTAACCACTACCAAGTTGAGAGCCCTCACCATTCCTGTGCAACATGATATGATGTATTCCATTTTTTAGTATGTGTGTTGTTTCTCCTTTTTCCCTTTTTCTGAATGGTAGCTTTTATCATACTCACCCAGTTTTATTTTTGATATTATAATTCATCGTGATGGGGTTGAATAACCTGTCTTCTAGATTTAGAATACCTGAACATTAGTAATTATATTCAGACCTCATACAGGGGAATACTTCTGTGCCAGACAGCCCATATTTGCAGCAGGACAAATAATTGGTTAAGTTTTGCAGTTGGTTTCATAGGATTAGAGGAGGTGAATGTATTTTATGAAGGCATGCCATTAAAAAAAAAAATATGACATGTAAAGAATGTTTATGAACATTGGACAGCCAAAGGGGTGGAGTGTGGAAGATGCTGCTGACAGCCAATTCAGTGGTCATTTCCTATTTCCTCCCTTATCCCTCCTTCCTTGATAAAGTGTTATGTTCAAAAATACATCACTCGTGGGCTTCAAGGAGAACTGGATCTTAATTAGGCTCCAAGGCAAACCTTGGTATGTTGATTAGTCTGAGTCAATCTTGGTAATTCCATCTTCTTGCCAAAGATTGCTTTAGGAATGGGCATGTGATATAATTCTGGCCAATGAGATAGGATGACAAATCTGCTGAGAGGCTCCTGGAATTGTTTTCCCTGCTTTAAAAAATATACATACTTAAGCAAATAGACAAACATGCTCTTGGACAAGAATACTCAACATCATAAAGATTTCAAATCTCCATAAGTTAACTTACATATTTTATACACTCCCAACCCCAATAAAAACTCCATTCAGTCTTTTTCTAGAGCCATGTAAATTGACTACCAAGTTTATTTGGAAGAATAAGCAAGCAAGAATACCTAAAAAAACAGGAACAAGACAAGGATGCCCTTTATCACCACTCCTATTTAACATTGTGCTGGAAGTTCTCGCTAGAGCAGTAAGGCAAGAGAAAGAAATAAAGGGCATCCAAATTGGTAATGAAGAAGTTAAACTCTCCCTGTTTGCAGATGATATGATACTATACATAGAAAACCCTAAAGACTCCACGAGAAATTTACTGGAACTAATAGAAAGATTCAGCAGAGTAGCAGGATACAAGATAAACATTCAAAAATCAGTTGGATTCCTATACACCAGTAAAGAGAACGATGAAAAGGAGATCAGGAAATCAATACCATTTTCAATAGCCCCTAAAAAGATAAAATACTTGGGAATAAATCTGACCAGGAATATAAAAGACCTATACAAAGAAAACTACAAAACACTGCTGCATGAAACCCAAAGGGATCTACATAAATGGAAAAACATACCATGCTCATGGATAGGCAGACTCAACATTGTGAAAATGGCAATTCTACCTAAAGCAATCTACAAATACAATGCAATTCCGATACAAATACCAACAACATTCTTCAAAGAGATGGAAAAACTAATTATTAACTTTATATGGAAAGGGAAGAAACCCCGAATAAGTAAAGCATTACTGAAGAAGAAGAATAAAGTTGGAGGACTCACACTACCTGACTTGAGAACCTACTATACAGCTACAGTACTCAAAACAGCCTGGTACTGGTACAACAACAGAGACATTGACCAATGGAACAGAATTGAGAACTCAGATGTAAATCCATCCACCTACGGTCACCTGATTTTTGACAAGGGCCCAAAATACATCAAATGGGGAAAAGACAGTCTTTTTAACAAATGGTGCTGGCAAAACTGGATATCCATTTGTAGAAAAATGAAACAGGACCCATACCTCACACCATATACAAAAACTACTTCAAAATGGATCAAAGACCTGAATATAAAGCCTCAAACTATAAAATTCATAGAAGAAAAAATAGGACCAACACTTCAGACCTTAATACATGGCATTAACAGGATACAAACCATAAACATCAACACAAAAAACCCAACAGATAAACTAGATAATTGGGATCTTCTAAAAATCAAACATCTATGCTCTTCAAAAGATTTCACCAAAAGAGTTAAAAGAGAACCTACAGACTGGGAAAAAATTTTTGGACAGTACAAGTCAGACAAAGGTCTAATCTCCATAATCTACAAGAAAATCCAACACCTCTACAACAAAAAGACAACCAATCCTATCAAAAAATGGGCAAAGGAAATGAACAGACACTTCACCAAGGAAGACATTCAAATGGCCAACAGACACATGAGGAAATGCTCGCGATCACTAGCCATTAGAGAAATGCAAATTAAAACCACAATGAGATACCATCTCACCCCGGCATTACTGGCACGAATCAAAAACACTGGAAATAACAAATGTTGGAGGGGCTGCGGGGAGACGGGAACTCTTATACACTGCTGGTGGGAATGCAAAATGATACAGCCATTTTGGAAAATGATATGGCGTTTCCTCAGAAAGCTAGAAATAGACGTACCATTCGATCCAGCAATCCCACTCCTAGGAATATATCCTAGAGAAATAAGAGTCATCACTCGAATAGACATATGCACACCTATGTTCATGGCAGCATTATTCACAATAGCAAAACGATGGAAACAACCTCGATGTCCATCAACAGACGAATGGATACACAAACTATGGTACATACACACAATGGAGTACTATGCAACGAGAAAGAACAATGAATCGGTGAACCATCTCATAACATGGATGAAACTGGAGGACATCATGCTGAGTGAAATAAGTCAATCACAAAAGGACAAATATTGTATGAGACCTCTATTGTAAAAACCCATGAAAAAATTCACATGCAAAATGTAACAATCCTTGTTGGTTACCAGGGATGGGGGGGGGGGGGAATACTAAATAGGTAA
Source organism: Dugong dugon (assembly GCA_030035585.1). Taxonomy (NCBI): domain Eukaryota; kingdom Metazoa; phylum Chordata; class Mammalia; order Sirenia; family Dugongidae; genus Dugong; species Dugong dugon. The sequence continues at coordinate 79,924,909 of CM057471.1, forward strand.
TAGGTAAGTGGTAACTTGGGTGAGAGATGAGATAGTACATAGTACAGGGGAAACTAACACAACCTGCACAAGGAAAGGTCATGGAGGCCCTATAGACACATCCAAACCCCCCGAGGGACTGAGTTGTTGGACGGAGGGCTCTGGGGACCATGATCTCGGGGAACATCTAGCTCAATTGGCATGACACTACTTATAAAGATAATGCTCTACATTCTACCTTGGTGAGTAGTGTCTGGGGTCTTAAAAGCCTATGAGCGGCCATCTAAGATACTCCACTGATCTCATCCCTTCGAGAACAAGGGAGAACGAAGAGAACAGGATACAAGGAAAAGATTAGTCCGAAGGACTAATGGTCCACAGCTACCAAGGCCTCCACGGGACTGAGCCCAGTACAGCTGGATGGTGTCCGGCTACCACCAATGACTCCTCTGACCAGGATCACAACAGAGGGTTCTGGGCAGAGCTGGAGTAGGATGTAGAGTATAATTTTAACTCCCAAAAAAAAAAAAAAAAAAAAAAGAAGACCAGATATACTGGCCTAAAGAATACTAGAGAAACCTCGAGAGTGTGGCCCCCAGACACCCTTTCAGCTCAGAGGTGAAGTTACCTTCGAGGTTTGATGTTAAGCCTGGGAATGGACACCCCAGTAAAACTAAATGGGACTAACGATGTACAGGAGTCCGGTGACAAGGGCCAGAAGGCAGAGGGAGAGTAGGAAACTGATGATAAGGAACACAAATTGAATAAGGACACTGTCGATGTATTGTGAGATTGTTGACCACTGCTATAGGGCAACATTTGTAGTAACTATTAAATGGGAGGCTGTTTTGTCCTGTAAGCCTTCATCTTGGGCGAGAATGGCAGCACAATTGGAAGAGCATAGTCAATATCACTTAAATGTGTAAGTAAAAAGTTTTGAAATGGTGTTTAAATAAAATAAAAATAAATAAATAAATAAATAAATAAATAAATAAACAAATGAGACTAAAGAGGTACAATAGTCCACTGACAAGGTCCAGAAGACAGAAGGGGACAAGGAAGCCCCCTGGTGATAGGGAACACAAGGTGGAGTAAGGATATTCTTGATGTGCTGTGAGATTGTTAACCATTGTCATAGGGCAACATGTGTAGTAACTGTTAAATGAAAAACTATTTTTTCTGTAAGCCTTCATCTTAAGTGAGAATAACAGCACAGTTGGAAGAGCGTAGTCAATGTCACTGAACTGTGAATGTAGAAATTTTTGAAACGGTGTATCTTTGGCCATCTGTAATTTTCATCAAAAAAAAAGGTTGAGAATTTAGAGGCTTAATACGTTGTGGGGTTGTTAACCAATGTCAAAAAACAACATGTGTACTACTATTTCATGAGAAACTATTTGCTCTGTAAGCTTTCACCTGAAGTACAATAAAATATATATTAAAAAAAAAAAAAAAAAAAAAAGAATACCTAAAAAAAACCTTTAAAAAGAAGATAAATGGTGGTGGTGGGAATGACTAACAGATGTAAAATATAATACTATGCAATCACGATAGTGTCGTATTGATGCATGAAGACAGAGACAAACCAGTGGAACGGAATACAAAATCCAGAAATAGATCCAAGTGCGCATGAAAATTTAGGATATGATAAAGACAACTTCTCAAATCAGTGACTTGAAGACAAAAGGCAATCTATTTACCTAGTTGGGATAACTGAGTATCCATATAGGAAAAGATAAATTGGGATCAATTTCTCATACTGTACACTAACACAAATTCCAAATGGATCAGAGAATTGATGTAAAAAATGAAAACTACAAGTGCTTTTATTACCTGGGTTGTTGTTGTTGTTAGGTGCTCATAGCAACCCTACAGGACAGAACAGAACTGCCCCATAGGGTTTCCAAGGAGCAGCTGGTGGATTAGAACTGCTGACCTTTTTAGTTAACAGCTGAGCTCTTACTACTACGCGACCAGGGCTCCTATTACCTAGGAGTGAGGAAAAATTTACTAATTATGCAAAAAAAAGATTGATAAGTTTGACTACATAAAACAAAAAGCTTCTATTTTATTTTAAAAAATTAGTAGAAAAATAAAAAGACACATAGCAAAAATATCTGCATATTAAATCATAAATAGCTATAATATATAATATATAAAGTTCTTTATTGGGTTGTTTGTCTTTTTTCTTCTAATTTTTGAGAAGTCTTTTATATATAAAATTTAGAAGAATTTAGAAGAAAAAGACTAAAAATCCAATAAGAAAATGGGCAAATGCTATGACCAGACAGTTCACTGAAAAAAGAATTCAAATAGCCTTAAACATCTGAAAAGATGTTCAGTCTTGCTTACAAGATTAATGCAGATTAAATATAATAGTATTCCATTTCTCATCTATTAGATTGGCAAACATCCAAAGTCTGACTCTATCTTTGTTGAACAGGCTGTCAGGAAACCAGCATCTCAGATGTTGCTGGTAAGAAGGCAAAGAGGTACGACATACCCCTATATTGGGGGGAGTTTGTCATTAACTAGTGAAATTACACATCTATTTGCACCTTGATGGACCAATCTCTCTTCTGAGAGTTTATTTTGAAGATATGCTAGAAAAACCATGAAACTGCATGAACAAGTTTATTTATTATATTACTATTTGAAACAGCAAATGTCTATAAATTATCCAAGTGTCTGTCAATAGGAGACGGGTTGAATAAATTATGATACAAACATAAATGGGCTACAATGCAGTTATAAAAAGGAATGAGGAAAATCTTATTTATCACTACGGAGTGATCTTTAGGAAATACTGTTAAGTGATAAAAAACAAGAGGCAGGAGAGTGTGTATAGTATGCTATCTTTTGTATGAAAGGAGGGGATACATACATCTACATGTTTGCTAATATTTTCAGAAAGAAATAATGGGAGGATGTCTTAGTTATCCCAGTGCTGCTATAACAGAAATACCACAAGTGGATGGCTTTAACAACAGAAATTTACTTTCTCACAGTTTAGGAGGCCAGAAGTCCAAATTCAGGTTACTGGCTCTAGGGGAAAGCTTCCTCTGTCGGCTCTGAAGGAAGGTCCTTGTCTCTTCTGAGCTTCTGCTCCTGGGAAATCTTCATATGGCTTGGCATCTCTCTTTCCCCATCTCTGCTTCTCTAGCTTGCTTGTTTAATATCTTTTATATTTTCAAAACACATTGACTCAAGATATACCTTAATCCTGTCTCATTAACATAGTATATAACCTAATCCTCATTGACATAACCTAATCATGCCTCATTAACATTACAAACATGACCCATTCCCAAATGGGATTATATCCACAGGCAGAGATTAGGATTCACAGCACATATTTTTTTGGGGGCACAGTTCAATCCATAACATTCCATCATTTGGTCCCCCAAAATTAATGTCCCTGCCACATGTAAAACACACTTACCCCATCATATCATCCCAAAAGTCTTAAATTGATGCCAAGTCCAAAATCTCATCTCCTGAATCACCTAAATCAAATACGGGTGAGACTTTAGGCATATTCCATCCTGGCCAAAATTCCTCTACATCAGTGAACCTGCGAAATTTAGACTATAAGTTATCTGTTTTCAAAGTACAATGGTAGAACAGGTACAAGGTAGATATTCCCATTACAAACGTGAGAAATTGGAGGGAAGAAGGGATAATGGGCACCAAGCAAGCCCAAAAATTTAAATTAGCTCTCAAGGCTTGAAATAAACCTCTGTTCTCTGAGATCATCTAGGCAATGGCCCTGCCCTCCAGACTCTGGATGTTGGCCACACTCTCCGGATTCTGGATGGAGGCCCCACAGCCCTGGGCTTCAGCTTCACCTTCCAGGCCCACTGGGACAGTAACTCTGCTCCCTCAGGTTTGGGCAGCCCCATTTTCCTAGTCCATCTGAGTGGCGACCCCACCCCTCAGCCCCAGCAGGCGTCACCCCCTCAGCTTTGGGTGGCAGCCTCGCCCCCTGGTATACCTTAATGGCAGCCCCACACTCCAGAACTGAGTTGGTGGTGAAGGCCTGACTCTTTGAAACCTAGGAGGCTATGGCCCCACCCTTAGATCCAGGAGACCACGGCCCTACTCTTTGAAATCCCAGAGGTCATGGCCCCACCCTTTGAGACTGAGGCAGTTCTACTTCCTTTGCTCCTTCCAACAGTTCTGCTGATCTCTGAGATGCTCCAGGGATGGTTCTTTTCTTTTCTTGGAGAACAACAGATGGAGCTCCTTCGTCTTATATCCTGCCTGTAGAATTCCAAGAGGAGACACTGTTCTCCCCTTTTGTTCTTTCTCTGTCCCCTTCAGTCTAAGCTGATGGTTTTTCTATTGTACTAGTTGGTTAGATCCATCAGTCACAGGTTTAATCTCTTTAACAAAGGACTGTGTAGCCATGTCCTTGAACATTCTAGGACACATGTCCTTAGTTTGTACAACAGAATTTTCCAAATCTTTAATTTCTCTTTTCATTTTGCACAGTTCATTTTTAAATCCATCTCTTTCCTCTCATATTTTACTATAAGTGGCAAGGAGAAACCACATGGCCCCTTTAAGATCTAGCTTAGAAATCTCATCAGCCAGATATTCAAGTTCATCGCTTACATGTTCTACCTTCCACCAAGCATTTGAATGTAATTCAGAGAAGTTCTCTGCTAGTGCGTAAAAAGTATCGCCCTTCTTCCATTGTCCAATCACATGTTCATCATTTTTTCCAAAGCCTTACCAGAAGCACGTTTAACATCCGCATTTCCAGCAACACTCTGTTGCTGGTGCCATATGTATTCTCTAAGACGATAGAGACTTTCTCTATAGCTCTCTTCACTTCCTTTTGAGCCCTCTCCAGAATTCTCTTTGACGTCCATAATTCTACCAACAGTCTCTTCAAGACAATCTAGACTTTTACTCTTGGGCACCTTAAAACTCTTCCAGCCTCAATGTATTACCGAATTCCAAAACTGCCTCCACATTTTAGGTATCTGTTAGAGCAGTACCCCACTCCCAGTATCAAATTCTGCCTTAGTTATCTAATGCTGCTATAACAGAAATACTACAAGTAGATGGCTTTAACAAACAGAAAGTTATTTTCTCACAGTTAGGAGGCTAGAAGTTCAAATCCAGGGTGCTGGCTCTAGGGGAAGGCTTTCTCTCTCTGTCAGCTTTGGAGGAAGATCCTTGTCTCTTCTGAGCTTCTGCTCCAGGGTGATCTTCATGTAGATTGGAATCTCTCTTCCCCCATCTCTGTTTCTCTAGCTTACTTACTTAATCTCTTTTATATCTCAAAAGAGATTGACTCAATATATACCCTAATCCCCCTTTGTTAACATAATAAGTATAACCTAATCCTCATTAATATAACAAACACAACCAATTCACAAATGGAATTGTAACCACAAACCACAGGCAGAGGGTAAGATTTACAACACACACTTTTAGGGGACATAATTAATCCATAACAGAAGGTAAACCCAAAACTAATACAAATGTTTACCTATAGTAGAAATAAGGTAATAGAGGGGAGGCAACAGGAATGGGAAATTTTCACTTCTGGGCTCAGCTGTGTAAATACTGATGTGTGGAGCTGCTGCAGCCATCTTGCAACCATGAGGATCAAGATGCACAAAAAAGATGATAGAATGAACCTCAGTTCCAGATGTCATTAAAGCTACTGAATTAAATCAACACCCAAACCAATCTACTTTAAAGTTATATAGACCTCAATTTGAACCATATTTCTGCCCGATGGGTTGTATAGTCTTGGAGTAGTTATCTCTGAGCCTATACAGTGGGAACAATGGAAACTCTTGCAGGTTGTAAGGACTTGCTATTATTTGTGCAGAGAGTCTAGCAGAGTTCCTACTAGATGCTATTACTGTGACTCTCTCTCTTTCATACTACATCCCTCCCTTATTTAATGTCTATTTCCAGGTCAGTCATCAGGAATTTTTCTCAAAATAGCTGCATCCATGGTTCAAGCCCTTGCACAGGTACAAACTGAACATGCCCCCCTCTAAGGATTCCTGTAGCTGCCCTTTCAAGATTCTGTAATGCTCCGCAATCCTTATGTGCATAACAAATTCTGGTTATGTGGGTAATAGGCATGTCTCAAAACAACTTAATCCCATCCCTCAAAATGCCCTTGATTCGGAAATTCTTTTTTGGAACCAGAAAAAGACTTCAGAACAGTGGCCTTTTGAAAACTGTTGTCTTATGATATCAGACTTAATCTGTTATTGGCACTGGTATCTATACTGCCATTAAAAACAAAAAAACAGCCCATCATATGAAAAATAAATCAGAATGATATTCAGAGGAAATAGAAATTAGACACGATGCAGCATGAATACAGTAGATTCCCTTCTCATTTTCCCATTGTCTATCTCCCAGAGTGAGTTTCCCCTTATCCATTACAAATAATGCCTTAAACAGAGCTCCTGTCCATATCACATAAGCTGCTTTGGCAAGTGTAATTGCTTCAAAATACCGGTGCATTTGATGGGTTGTTTTTCTTGTCTCACATGTATTATATGCTGTGACTCAGACACTGATCTTGGGCTTGGATTCTAACAGAGTGACCTCAGATAAGTCATGTCCTCTTATTTGTAAAATACGGGAAAATGTTGCTTAAAAATGCAAAATTCCAGAAGAACAGCATTTATTTAGTGCGTGATAATTACTAAAGGCTTCAGATAAGTCATGTTTCCTTGGTTGCACATTTGTTGCCTACTTTCTGCATATTTTTTGTGGTACACAATGTGACTTCCCACATGTGGTAGGCTGAATAATGTTCCCCCAAAGATGTCCATGTTCTAGTCCCTGAAACCTGTGAATATGTATCTTTGCATGATGGTGCAAACCATTAATGTGCTGGGTTGCTAACTGACAGGCTGGAGGTTGAAGTCCACCCAGAGGCACCTCAGAAGAAAGGCCTGACAATCTACTTCCAAAAAATCAGCCATTGAAAACCCTATGGAGTACAGTTCTACTCTGACACGCATGGGGTCACCATGAGTTGGGACTGAATCTAATCAGCCAGAACCGGAAATGGTAAAAGGAAATTTGTAGATGTGATTTAAGTTAAGGGTCTTAAAACGGGGAGATTATTTTGGGTTATCCAGTGAGCCCAATATAATCACAAGGATCCTTATAAGATAGAGGGAGGAGGGCTAGAGTGAGAGAAGGTGATCTGATGACCAAAGCAGAGATTGGAGTGATGCAGCAAGAAACCAAGGAATGCTGGCAGCTTCTGGAAGCTAGAAGAGGCAAGAAATAGATTCTCCCCTGGAGCTTCTAGAAGGAACCAGACCAGCTAAGACCCTGATTTTAGCCCATTAAGATTCATTTCTGACTTCTGACCTCTAAAACTGTAAGAGGATAAATCTGTGTTGTTTTTAGACACTAAGTTTGTATTAATTTTTCACAGCAGCAATGGGAAACTAATATACTGTCCATTGTCTCATTTACTCCACATATTATATGTGATATGGGACTTCCACATCCCTGTCCTACTTTCCAGCTTTCTGTTGTTATTTTATCCTAAATTAAATACACTTTAAGATGCAGATGTAAGCCATTCCCAGCAGATGGCATGGAGTGCCAAAAGAACAAAATGGCAACAGGGAAATGAGATAGAAAAGGTCTGATTATTATTTGTAGGCTATAGGGACAGCCTGAGACTGTTGTGGCCAATACCACAAATATCCCCTCAGAGAGCAGAGGATGAAAATGCCAGGGCTGACACCCAGTTCTCAATGTTAAAGAGACTTGGATGGAGGGTGTCTGGCAAAGAATGTTCTTAAAGAGAAATGTATGAAGAGCTCCATTCCTTCCACTTCTTGTTTGGTGCACTGCAATGTGAGGACCTGCCATGTGGAACTGTGGCAGCCACTTTGGGACCATGAGGGAGAGGCCAGGAGAATCCTGGAGTGGGCAGCCCAGTGGTCCCACAGCATGGAGCCTCTGACTCAGCCCTGGGAGCATGCATTTCCAAACTTCTTGTCATGTATGTAACGGAATGCCTGTACTGACCAAGCCATCTTTAGTCAGGAATTTTATTCTATTGCTGGTGGCCACAAACAGTATGATTAAAACACCAGTTTAAAAAAAAAAAAAAAAGAAATTTGGCTTCCAAATGCATCTAAACTACTTGCTGTGCTGGGCCATTTGGGAGATACAAAAATAGGACAGATGTGATACCTGCACTCAAGAAACAGGGAAAGAGAAATATACTCTATCACACTATTACAAGCAGAATATGATAAGTATTAAGACAAAAAAAAAAAAAAAAAGAACCTTGTGTTTGGAGAGGGAATGAGCCACTGGAACAGGTACACTGAACACCCAGGTATACCAAGATAGGGTGGTGTTGATGTTGTTAGGTGCTGTCAAGTCAATTTCGACTCATAGCAACCCCATGTGACAGAGTAGAACTGCCCCATAGGGTTATCTAGGCTGTAATCTTTACGGGAGCAGATTGCCAGGTCTTTCTCCTGTGGAGCCGCTGGGCGGGCTTGACCTGCCAATCTTTTGGTTAGCAACTGACAGCTTGACCATTGTACCACTAGGGCTCCTTAAGAGTAGGGTAGAAGGAAAGAATTTAAAACAATAATAAAGCTGACTAAAAGTCATCTGCTTTTTATTATAATCATGCATCAGCAATTCTAAACAATGTGCATGATAAAATATTCCTCCCAGCAAAAATACTTTGTGGGTCTAAAGTCTAGACAATTCTACTGTAGCTGGTGGGTTTTAATAATATATATGTAAGCTTTCAATTAGTACATCTTTATTACTTGTACTTTAATACACATCTGGACTTGATTACACGCGTTCATTTTGAGAGAAAATCTGTAATTGTTCAGAATCATTCAAAGCTCTGAGATACTTCCCTCGAATTATCTATGTCAAGTCAAATAATTTCCATGTAAGGTAGATATTATCTCAGTTTCACAGATGAGGAAACAGAGAACTAGAGACCTGTGGTAATACACCTTTGATAATGAAATTAGTAAGTGAATTAGCCAGTTTTGGAAACAGCAACAGTTTTCTTCTGGAGGTCCACCATATTACAGTATTCTACCAATTTCTTTAGCATTTATGATTACCCCAAAAGAGTATACGAGTGGAATATAGGTGTGCAAAAACAGGTGTGTGATCTAGCAGAGTCTCCTCATATTTCTGGTATTAGGAAAAAAAGATCAACATCTCAGAGGAATGAAAGCCATATGAATCTCTTATTCTCTCTAGTCATGCTTTAAGGAGCTTCACGGAGCCATGGGGGCTCAACCTTGTCCAACAGAAGTTTCTGTGATAATGGAAATATTCTGTATCTGTGCTGTCCAATGTGATAACCTCCAGTCACATGTTCCTATCGGACACTTGAAAGGTGAATGGTTGTGGCTGAGGAATTGGGTTTTTAATTTAATTAATGTTTAAATTTAATGTATTAAATGGCGCAAGTATAGATGATAAGGTATCATTAATCTCTTTCAGAAAGTCCCACAGTGGCATAGTGTCATATGTCCATTAAACTCAAGTGACTCAACAACATCAACACAACAGCAAAACAATGATGACTCAACAACAATACAAACAAAAACCTATGGGTATTTTTTGTACAAGTACTTGATCTAGTACTTGACCACATAAACTGTGATCTGTTCCAAACCTGGAAGGAAAGAATGGTTCTGTTACACTCATTTATTTTTTTTTAAATTCCTTTAAATTGTCCACGAAAAAAAATAAGAAACTTTATGAGATTTTCAAAGATAATTTTGACTTTATGTAATTTCTGCATAGCCTGCTAAGTTTTGAACACAGGCTCTGAGTAAGATGGGACTTCTAAGTACCCTCCTTAATGTGAAATGTATTTGAAACATTAAACATTTGGAAAATACTGTTTGTTTCATTTTTCCATTTCTTGTGTTCTTTTTTCCCTAAGGTCTCTAAAATATGTTATATTCTACAACATTTCATGAATAAATATGCTTCCCAGTGTGGAATAATTACTTTGTTGCCAAATAGATTGTGTTCCAATGACTAAGTTTGGTATTTTTTTAAGGCCTGAGACAAGGATACATGATACAACACTTGTACCTAATGAGTCAAGAATATATATTCACACATATATGGTTATATTTGGGTGAAAAACAAACACATACATTGTTGTGTTTTATAAACAACAAAAACTCTTTGGGGATACCCATACCCCATTGCCATCTAGTTAGTTGATTCCAACTCATGGTGACCCTATAGGACAGAGGAGAACTGCCCCATAGGGTTTCCAATGCTGTAATCTTTATGGAAGCAGACTGCCACATCTTTTTCCCATGGAGCTGCTAGTGGGTTTGAACTGCTGACCTTTTGGTAGCAGCTAAGCGCTTAACTGTTGTGCCACCAGGGCTCCCTTTAAGAATAGAACCTGTGAAAACAAGATCAAGGGGATTCTTATGGCTATTATTATCATTCTGTGAATATAGCCACACACATAGTATAAAATATTATTAATCTAGTAAACTATCCCAACACACCTGTCTGTCAGTTTGTTGTATTGTGGTGGCTTGCATTTTGCTGTGATGCTGGAAGCTATGCCACTAGTATTTCAAATACCAGCAGGGTCACCATGGTGAAACGGAGCTCCCAGACTAAGAGACGATGAAAAAAGGCCTGGAGATCTACTTCCAAAAATTGTTGTTGTTGTTGCTAGGTGCTGTCGAATTGGTTCTGACTCACAGAGATCCTATGTACAACAGAATGAAACATTGCATGTTCCTGCGCCATCCTCACAATCGTTGTTATGCTTCAGCCCATTGTTGCAGCCACTGTGAGGATCCATCCTTCCCTTTCCTTTTCTCTCTTACGAGAGATAAAAGGTGGTGCAGGCCACACCCCAGGGAAACTCCCTTTACATTGGATCAGGGATGTGACCTGAGTAAGGGCGGTGTTACAATTCCACTCTAATTCTCTTTAACATAAAATTACAATCACAAAATGGAGGACAACCACACAATTCTGGGAATCATGGCCTACCTAGCCAAATTGTTACAAACATTTTTGGGGGGACACAGTTCAATCCATGACAAGGGTCTTCCTCTTTTTTGCTGACCCTCTACTTTACCAAGCATGATGTCCTTCTCCAGGCACTGGTCCCTCCTGATAATATGTCCAAAGTATGTGAGACGAAGTCTCACTATTCTTGCTTCTAATGAGCATTCTGGCTGTACTTCTTCCAAGACAGATTTATTTGTTCTTCTGGCAGACCATGGTATATTCAATATTCTTCAACACCATAATTCAAAGGCATCAATACTTCAGTCTTCCTTATTCATTGTCCAGCTTTCTCATGCACATGAGGCAATTGAAAACACCATGGCTTCGGTCAGGCACACCTTAGTTCTTAAAGTGACATCTTTGCTTTGTAACAGTTTCAAGAGGTCTTTTGCAGCCGATTTGCCTAATGCAATGCATTGTTTGATTTCTTGACTACTGCTTCCATGGATATTGATTGTGGATCCAAGTAAAATGAAATCCTTGACAGCGTTAATCTTTTCCCCATTTATCATTATTTTGCTTATAGGTCCACTTGTGAGGATTTTTGTTTTCTTTATGTTGAGGTGCAATCCATACTGAGGGTTGTGGCGTTTGATCTTCAACAGTAACTGCTTCAAGCCCTCTTCACTTTCAGCAAGTAAGGTTGTGCATCTGCATATTGCAGGTTGTTAATAAGTCTTCCTCCAATCCTGATGCCATGTTCTTCTTCATATAGTCTGGCTTCTTGAATTATTTATTCAGTATGCAGCTTAAGTATGGTGAAACTACAACCCTGACACACACCTTTCTTGACTTTAAACCACGCAGTATCCCCTTGTTCTGTTTGAACAACTGCCTCTTGGTCTATGTACAGGTTCCTAATGAACACGATTAAGTGTTCTGGAATTTCCATTCTTCACAATGTTATCCATATTTCGTTATGATACACACAGTTGAATGCCTTTACATAGTCAATAAAACACAGGTAAACACCTTTCTGGTATTCTCTGCTTTCAGCCATGATTCATATGATGTCAGCAATGATATCCGTTGTTGCACGTCCTCTTCTAAATCCAGCTTGAATTTCTGGCAGTTCCCAGTGGATGTACTGTTGCAACTGCTTTTGAATGATCTTCAGCAAAATTTTACTTGCATGTGCTATTAATGATATTGTTTGATAATTTCTGCATTCTGTTGGATCACCTTTCTTTGGAACGGGTACAAATATGTATCTCTTCCAGTCAGCTGGCCAGGTAGCTGCCTTCCAAACTTCTTGGATTAGATGAGTGAGCACCTCCAGCACTGCATCCGTTTGTTGAAACATCTCAATTGGTATTCCGTCAATTCCTGGAGCCTTGGTTTTCACCAGGGCCTTCCAAAAATTACCCAAGGAAAACCCTATGGGGATCACAACAGAATATTGTCCGATATAGTTCTGGAAGATGAGTCCCTTAGGTTGGAAGGCACTCAAAAATACACAGTAGCTGCAACAATAGACTCAAGCACATGGCATAGGGCAGTGCAACATTTTTGTTCTGTTGTACATGGAGCTGCCATGAGTTGGAGCTGACTCTGTGGCGACAAACAACAACAACAACAACAAGTAATCTATAAACTGAAACTTTCCATTAAGTAGCCCTTCTGCACACCAGCCAGAACAACAAAGATTATTTGTTGGATCTTGGAATGTTGGTGGAATTTTCAAAAGCTTTAATTAACATTATATTACAATATCCATATATTTTAAATTATATAAAAATTATATTTCTTGAACAGTATATCATGCATGTTATGTAAATAACTAATTAAAAAAACCTTTCAGCTATGGTATAGCATGGTGATTCCCAAATGCCAGACCTGGGATTACTATACACCATGACAAATTTGTTATCATTCCATGGAGAGGTGAGAAAAATAAGGCCATAAATGATTATCTTTTATTCTGTAATCATGTTCTTCTAAATTTTTGTGTTATAATATCTATTCTTAAAGTAGGTAAGCTTTTGTTAGCCACTTAAATTCTTTGGAATCTCTGGGAGACACTGCTACAGAGCATGATTTCTCAAAAAGCAATTCACAGGCCATGACCTATTAGATCAGAACGTCTGGGAGGAAGGCCCAGAAATCAGCAGGTCTAACAAGCTCTCCAATGATTCAAAGACTTCCTAATGTTTGAAAACCATTGGCATGGAACAAAGTGTGCCAGCTCTGAAGCCAGATACTCTCAGGTTTGAAATCTTGCCTAGCTGTGTGACCTAAGATGCTTTACTTAATGTCTCTTAACCTTCATTGTCTCACCTGTACAATAGAAAGGCTGTTGGAAGCATAAAAGACTCTAATCAATGTAAAGTTCCTAACATTACCTAGTTCAGAAAAGAGACCCAAGAAAATTAGTTCTCCACCATCCCCCTTTCCCAGAATATGCTACTTAAGTGCGCATTGCATACCTTTCATATGTATATTGTGATAGGCAGAATTCTAAGATTCCCCAACAAGATTCACATCCTCTGGTTATTCAATTAAGCATAGTTGCACTTAAGATAGGAAGACTATTTGGATGCACGGAGAGTTTCCTCTGACTGGCAGCAGAAGAAGAAGTCAGAGAGACACGCTTGGGTAGGCTGGAAAGAAAGCTAACACTCATGCTGTGAACTGCCCAAAGTAGCCCTATGGCATGGAACAGTGAGAGGCATCTGAGAGACAAGAGCAGTCCCTGGCCAAAAGCCAACAAGACATCAGGGACCTCAGGCCTAAAACTGCAAGGAAGTGAATTCTGCACTAAGCTAAAGGGGCTTGGAAGAAGAGTGTTTCCTAGTTGAGCCTCCAGAGGAGGATGCAGCCAGCTGACACCTTGATTTCAATCTTCATTTCAACCCTGAGCACAGCAGCCAGTCATGCTGTACCAAACTTCTGCCCTACAGAACTGTGAGTTTAAAAATCGATGTTGTTCTACCCAAAGTAATCTATAGATTCAATGCAATCCTGATCAAAATTCCAACAGCCTTCTTTACAGAGGGGAAAAACCAATCCTTGACTTTATATGGAATGGCAAAAGGCCCCAAATGGCTAAAGCAATGTTGAAGGAGAAGAATAAAGTAGGACTCACACTACCTGATTTTAAAACATATTGTACAGCTACAGTAATCAAAACAGCCTGGTACTGGTATAATAATAGACACGTTGACCAATGGAATAGAATTGAGAGTCCAGAAATAAATACACACATCTTCGGTCAACTGATTTTTGACAACGGTGCTAAGTCCATTTGATGGGGGAAAGAAGAGTCTCTTCAGTAAATGGTGTTGGAGAAATTGGATACAGAAAAATGAAACAATATCCATGCCTCACACCATACACAAAAACAAATTCATAATAGATTAAGGACCTAAATGTGAAAACTAAAACCATAAAATTCTTAGAAGAAAATGTAGGGGCAATGCTGTCTGGCCTAGCTTTTAATAATGGATTATCTAACATAATAACAAAAACACAAACATTAAAAGACAAAACAAATAAATGGGACCTCATAAAAATTAAAAACTTTTGTTCATCAAAGGACTTTACTGAAAAAAGTGAGAAGACAAGCTACCTATTGGGAGAATATCTTCGGAAACCATATATCTGATAAGAATCTAATAACCAATATATATATAAAACTCTGACTACTTAACAACAAAAAGACAAATAACTCAATCATAAATCATGCAAAAGACCTGAATAGACATTTCACCAAAGAGAATATCCAAATGGCCACCAAACACATGAAAAGAAGCTCAGCACAATTAGCCATCAGAAAGATGCAAATCAAAACCACAATGAGATACCACTTCACTCCCACTAGGATGGCTATGATTAAAAAAAGAAAGAAAATAATAAATGTTGGCGAGGATGTGGGGAAATTAGAACTCTTACCCACTGCTGGTAGAAACGCAAAATTGTACAGCCGTTGTGGAAAACAGTGTGGCGGTTCTTCAAAAAACTGAAATTAGAACTATCATATGACCAGCAATTCCAGTGCTAGGAATGTTCCCAAGGGACTTGAAAGCAGTGGTACAAACAGACATATGTACACCAATGTTCACTGCAGCATTGTTCACAATAGCCAAAATGTGGAAGCAACCTAAATGCCCATCGACGGATGAATGGATAAACAAAAATGTAGTACATACATACAATGAAACACTACTCAGCCAGAAAGAGAAATGCAGTCTTGATACATGCTACAACATGGATGGAGCTGGAGACATTATGCTGAGTGATATAAGTTAATCACAAAAGGACAAAGATTGTATGACCTCACTTATATAAAAAGACAGAAACAGGAAAATGTATAGAGACCAAGGAGCAAGAGGAAGTGGGTAAGGGGGGATTATTGCTTAGGAAACACTGAGTTTTGGTTTACAGTGATGGAGAAATCACATTGATTAAGGGTAGGGTTGCACATCTGACTAACGTGATTGCTATAAATAGGTTGTACACCTCTAAAAAGTCCAATTGGCAAAAGTTGTGTGATACATGTATTTATAACAACAAAAAGAAGAGCAGCTACTGAGGCTGCTTATGTACAACCAAACACCTCATGAAATTTGTTTTCTTGGTTTGGAGGTTTAGGGTCATGGATTCATGGAACATCCCAGTTAAATGGCCTAATATCATGTTTAGTGCCTCTGTTCTATGTCCTAGTTATTTGTGTAGTGCCTGGAGTCTTAAAAGCTTGCAAGCGGCCATCCGAGGCACAACAACTGGTCTCTATTCACCTGGAGTAAAAGAAGGAGAGCCAGGAACAAGAGGAGGAAATGGAATGCTGGCTAACTGCTTCCATGAACAACTGCCTCCTTTTCCCTGAGACCAGAAGAACTGGGTGGTGCACCGCTACTATTACTGAATGTTTTGATTGAAGATTCTATAAAGGAATGCTGATCAAAAGGGGGAAAATGTAGACCAGAATTTAAAATTCTCATGGAATCCAGACTTTCTGGAGCCATGGAGACTGAGAGAACCCTTGAAACTACTGCCCTGAGATAATCTTTAAACCTTAAAGCAAAAATATCCCCTAAAGTCTTCTTTAAACAAAACAAAGCTTAGCTTAATTTTGTAGAATCTCTGCCTCGAGCATTGTGCTCTTTTAAGAACTATCTATATGGGATCAAATTGACAAAACAACAGGAAAGGTTAGATAGGAAACTTAGTGGGCAGTGAGTTTATGTTAATGGGGGAGGAACAATTTGGAAAAGGAGTGTCTTAGTCATCTAGTGCTGCCATAACAGAAATACCACAAGTGGATGGTTTTAATGAAGAGAAGTTTATTTCCTCACAGTCAAAGTAGGCTAAAAGTCCAAATTCAGGGCATCAGCTCCAGGGGAAGGCTTTTTCTCTCTGTCGGCCTTCTTCTCTTCAGTGTTCCCCCGGACTGGGAGCTTCTCTGCGCAGGGACCCCGGTCCAAAGGACGCACTCTGCTCCCAGCACTGCTTTCTTGATGCTATGAGGTCCCCCTGTCTCACTGCTCACTTCTGTCTTTCATATCTCAGGAGATTGCCTCAGGACACAATCCAGTCTTGTAGATCAGGTCCTGTCTTACCAACACAACTGCCACCCATCCTCCCTCATTAACATCATAGAGGCAGGTTTACAACATACAGCAAAATCACACAGTACCAGGAATCATGGCCTAGCCAAATTGATACATTTTTTGGGGGACATAATTCAAACCATGACATTCCACCCTTTGGCCCCCAAAAAATCACATCCTTGCAACATGGAAAACATATTCATCTCATCATATCATAGCAAAAATCTTAACTCCAAGTCCAAAATCCAAAAATTCCTCTTCATCTGTGAAATCTAGAATACAAGTTATCTGCTTCCAAAGGTACAATGGCAGAATAGGCACAAGCTAGACATTTGCATTACAAATAGGAGAAATTGCAGGGAAAGAAGGCATAACAGGCACCAAGCACGCTAGCAGAACGCAATTTACGTAATAGCCCTGCCCTCCAGACTCTAGGTACTAGCCACAGTCTCTGGATTTTGAGTGGTGGCCCCTCGGCCTTGGGCTTCAGCTCTGCCTTCCAGGCCCACTGGGACAGCAACTCTGCTCCCTTGGCTTTAGGCACACCATTCTCCCAGTCCATCTGAGTGGCGACTCCACCCTTAGAGGCACCAGAGGCCATTGCTCCACCCTTTGAAACCCCTGAGGTCACGGCCATACCTTTTGAGGCTGAAGCAGCTCAGCTTCTTGTGTCCCTTGTCTCTTCAGCTTCTGCTTCTGTTTCCTGTGGCCTCTTGGACCTCGGGCCTCATGCCCACATCTGCCCTGGTGGGGCAAGTGTTCCAAAGCACTGTAGCTCCACGGGTATAAGCGCCCGAAGGCACCCCACTCCGCCAGGAAGCCTCCTGCACACAGGCACTCAGCTCCCTCACTCCATGGGTCGGCAAGCCTGGCTCCACCGATAAGTACCAGAGGCACCCGACTCTGCCAGGAAGCCTCCTGCGCACAGGCACTCAGCTCTCTCGCTCCGTGGGTCAGCTCCAGTGCCGTCTCGCACTGGTCTCCTGGTTCTGCTGCTGTTGGTTCTCTGCTGCTGCTGCTTCTCTGCTGCTGTAGGTTCTCTGCTGCTGCCGCTTCTCTGCTGCTGTAGGTCCTCTGTCACTGCCGCACGTCTATCCATTCAGTTTTAAAACCACTTCCACATTTTAGGTATCTGTTAGAGCAGCACCCCACTCTCAATACCAAATTCTGTCTTAGTCATCTAGTGCTGCCATAACAGAAATACCACACGTGGATGGTTTAAAGAAGAGAAGTTTATTTCCTCATAGTCTAAGTAGGCTAAAAGTCCAGATTCAGGGCGTCAGCTCCAGGGGAAGGCTTTTTCTCTCTGTCGGCCTTCTTCTCTTCGGTGTTCCCCCGGACTAGGAGCTTCTCTGTGCAGGGACCCTGGTCCAAAAGACGCAGTCTGCTCCTGGCACTGCTTTCTTGACGGTATGAGGTCCCCCTGTCTCACTGCTCACTTCTGTCTTTTATATCTCAAGAGACTGCCTCAGGACACAGTCCAGTCTTGTAGATCAGGTCCTGCCTTACTAACACAACTGCCGCCCGTCCTCCCTCATTAACATCATAGAGGCAGGTTTACAACATATAGGAAAATCACACAGTACCAGGAGTCATGGCCTAGCCAAATTGATACACACTTTTGGGGGGACGTAATTCAAACCATGACAAGGAGCGTGAGAATGTTTGCACAGAATGTAACCAATGTCACTGAATTGTACATGTAGAAACTGTTGAATTACTGCGTATATTCTCAACAGCAGAAAATAAATTTAAAAAAGAAAAAAAACGGTGTTGTTTTAAGCTGATAAATTTGTGTAATTTGCTATGATCAATAAAAAACAAATACATATCTATGCATACAAATGGATATACATATGCACATATACGTATGTATACACATATACATAATGGGAGTGTATGATTATGTTTTTAAAAGATAGCATTATTTGAAAACAAATTCTTGTTTTTGTCTTTTTCACACACACCTATGCTTATATCTATAACATAAATATGAAGTGACAGTTCTTATCTTCTGAGGCACAAATGGAAAGAAAAACAGCTATCCACTATTTTGACATATTGCCAAGGAATACATAAGTGCACGTCTCTGTCACTCCATCTCCTTTCTTTTGTTATAAATGCCCTACAGTGAAATAACCTTCCCATCTTGCCCACAGGCTTAGCCAAGAATCTAGAAAGCGACAACTGAACTTTTAACATGGTGAAGCAGCAATCCCCAAAGGTTACAACTGTGAAGAGCTTTCTGCCTTATTATTATTGTTGACTTCTCATTTTCTTAGTCCTTCCATAGAGTTGGAGGAGGGAGACGGTTCTCTTTGCCCTTCTTACCTGGACCAAGATCAAGATTTTCTTTGAAAATCTCAGGACTTCAGTAAGAACAGCAAGTTTTATATATTTTTCAAGCTAAATTCCAGTTGGTTTGGACTGTTTGGACTAGGAACGTGGGCCTTCATCCAAACTCTATCTTCTAATGTGTTCCAAAAAAATCATGTCTCTAGGCTCAACAAAATCAGATCTAGTAGAAATACTACGATTTTGTTCCTTCTTTTTATAACCTTAAGCAACATAACCTATTTATATAGAAAGCATATGTGCATTTTGTAGGAACATCATAATAATGATGCCTAGTATGTATTAAACACTAACTATATGCCAGACCTGTTCTGGGCACTTTAAGTATATTTATGTAACCTTCTTAATATCAGAGGTAGGTACTGTGCGTTCTACTGTTACACCTGTTTATTATTAGAAAACAATGGAACGTTTAAGCAATTTGCCAAAGGTCACGTAGTCAACAAGTGGAGGATTTAGGAACCCAGAAATTCTGGTTCTTGAGTTATGCATTTAATGCCTATGCTGTTCTGAGATGAAATGCATTATGTCTCTCAGTTCGCACAGCTATTGGATACAGAGTGCGGCATTCGGCAGATGACTAGGACCTTCATGTCAAAGCATGGTGCCTGCGCTTGCAGAGACAAAATGCACAGGCATGAAACAACTACCGGCACATCTAAAGATCAGTAATTGACTCCAAACATTTCCCTCTCCTTCCACTGCTATTAGCAATAAAAATGAAGAATGATCTCCTTCCACTGCTATTAGCAATAAAAATGAAGAATGAGTGAGTCCACTTTAAAACTTCTACCTAGAGCCTGGAAAATTCAATGAAGCATCATAAAACAGACAGTGGAGTTTAAGAGTTTATAACACGATAGAAGCTTTCAGTTCAAGTTATGAGATAAATAGGTTTTGCAAGTTGATTCCCTGGATCCCTGTTCTTTTATAACGTGTTCTTGGGCCTCAAACACCCTGTGCTTGAGATGTTTGTGTCAAAATGAAGGAAGGCAGAACTCACTTCTCTCAGTCCTAGGCTATTTGTTACTGTCACTGATGTTATAATATAAAACAGTGTAAAAGTGTGTGTGCGCGTGCATGATACTCATGCACACACATGCATATGTTTAAAAACAAAACAAAGATATAAAATGCACAAAGCTTTTTTTTTTTTCTTGAAGAATAGATTTTAGACCTAATCAGTTTTCTTCCCATCCTATCCTAAATGGACTTTAAAAATAGACTCTTCACAACTGTTAACTCTCCTGACATACTGTGTTTCTGAAATGTGCACATCTCAAAGGTCTGTAAATTAAATTCCATTTTAAGTAAAGGGGGATGCCTATTTACAGGATACTAGAAATGATTTATTTCTAATACCAATAACTACCCTTTCAATGATCTTTTCGTGAAGTTAATATGCGCTACACTGGGTTTAAAGGGATTGTTCAGTTTCGGCTTTTTCACCTCTTGCCCGAACTATGGTTCAGTGACATCTTTCTACCTGCTTTCCTTGTCTTCAGCCTCACAGCAATCACCCCCTCCCCATTCTTTACCACCAAGTTCACTGTCCATCCCATGTCTGCAGTAGGGGCTGTTACTCTGGATACATGGATAGAGTTCCATAAACTTGGATGCAAAAATAATACATCTCTATTAATCTCTAACTAAGGAGTCCTGGTGGTACAATGGTTAGGTGTTCAGCTGCTAACTGAAAGCTCAGCGGTTTGAACCCACCACTTGCTCCTCGGGAGAAAGAGGTGGCAGTCTGCTTTCATAAAGATTACAGCCTTGGAAACCCTATGGGGCAGTTCTATTCTGTCCTATAGTGTCGCTGTGAGTCAGAGTCGACTTGATGGCAATGGGTTTGGTTTTGGTTTTTCAATCCTAACTAAACTGTAGCATTTTCTTCTATTATGGATGGAGACAAAAACTTCGGTATTGTTAGCAGTGGTTATGACTTTGTCACTGAAAGAAATCATAGAGATTTTTGGTATCATATTATAGTTGCGGGAAGTATTCCCAGATATCTATGCTCATCACTATTTCAAAGTTATGATAGTTATCAGACTTGCTGCTAGATTTTGTTATTTAATGTGTTAATAAGGAAGTACATATATTGCTGTGTCAAATTTTTTTCTATATTTTGATAACTATATTTCAATTTAATTTGCCTCCTTTTGAAATCTTACGTGTTTATTTTTAAAAATCCTGAGAAGGGATTCATAGGCTTTCCCAGACCACTGCAGGGGTCTATGGCACATACACAGTAATTAAGAACCTCTACTCTGGAAAGATTTTTCTAAAATAAAGTTCTCACTGTTTTCTTCCCTGACGTAAACTTCTTCTGTGGCTCCAATTCATGCTTCAAATTCAGGCCTCTTGTGTTTCTGGGCACGCTGTTCCCTCTGATAAAAATGTCTTTCCCTGATCTACTGCTGGCTAATTCCTCTCATCTTTGACACCCAGCTCCAGGGGCACCTCCCTATGAAACTCTGCCTGACATATCAGCTCTTCATCCCGTCCGTCTCAGACTCAGAACGATCACTCATTCTTTGCTCACTCCTGAACTCTCTACCTGTATTACAGGACTTAACGCAGGGCATCATGTGTGTGTATTTCCATGTCCTGGTCTTTTAAAGGCCTGTGAGTCTGGGAGCTCCTTGTACTCTCTGTTCAACAATGGCTCCAAGCACTATGTGGTTCTTTCAAGCACATGATCTGACTACAGTGTCCAAGTGTTAAATAAAGAAGTAAATCTTTGAATTGGTACAAAAGTTGGTTTTGTGTCCAGTGACACCTATTAGAAGGCTATACAGGATTCTCTACTATAGGATAATTTGCTTTGCTGATAGTTTCTTAGTGAAGCAGAGCCTCTAAACTCCAAATATAGTTGTTGTTGTTAGGTGCTGTCTAGTTGATTCTGACTCATAGCGACCCTATATACAACAGAATGAAACACTGCCCAGTCCTGCCCAGTCCTCACAATCACTGTTATGCTGGAGCCATTGTTGCAGCCACTGTGTCAGTCCATCTGGTTGAGGGTCTTTTTCACTGACTCTCTACTTTACCAAGCATTATGTCCTTCTCCAGGGACTGGTCCCTCCTGATAACATGTCAAAGTATGTGAGACGAAATCTCGCCATCCTTGCTTCTAAGGAGCATTCTCGCTGTGCTTCTCTTAAGACAGATTTGTTTGTTCTTCCGGCAGTCCACGATATATTCAATATTCTTTGCCAACACCATGATTCAAAGGCATAAATTCTTCCTTGGTCTTCCTTATTCATTGTCCAGCTTCACATGCATATGAGGCAATTGAAAACACCATGGCTAGGGTAAGGTGTACCACAGTCCTTAAAGTGACATCTTTGCTTTTTAACACTTTAAAGAGATCTCTTGCAACAGATTTGCCCAATGCAATGCAGCGTCTGATTTCTTGGCTGCTGCTTTCAAGGGCACTGATTGTGGATCCAAGCAAAATGAAATCCTTGACAACTTCAATCTTTTCTCCATTTATCACGATGTTGCTTATCGGACCAATTGTGAGGATTTTTGTTTTCTTTATGTTGAGGTATAAATCCATACTGAATGTGGTCTTTGATCTTCATCAATAAGTGCTTCAAATCCTCTTCACTTTCAGCAAGCAAGGTTGTGTCATCTGCATATTGCAGGTTGTTAGTGAGTCTTTCTCCGATCCCGATGCCCTATTCTTCATATAGTCCAGCTTCTTGTATTATTTGCTCAGCATACAGATTGAATAGGTATGGTGAAAAGATACAACCCTGACATACAACTTTCCTGTCTATAAACCAAGCAATATCCCCTTGCTCTGTTTGAACGACTGCCTCTTGGTCTAAGTACAAGTTCCTCATGAGCACAATTAAGTGTTCTGGAAGTCTTATTCTTCGCAATGTTATCCATAATTTGTTATGATCCACATAGTCGAATGCCTTTGAAAAGTCAATAAAACACAGGTAAACATCTTTCTGGTATTCTCTACTTTCAGCCATGATCCTCTGACATAGGCAATGATATCCCTCATTCCACATCCTCTTCTGAATCTAGTTTGAATTTCTGGCAGTTCCCCGTCGATGTACCATTGTAACTGCTTTTGAATGATCTTCAGCAAAATTTTACTTGTGTGTGATATTAATGAGATTGTTCGATAATTTCCGCATTCTGTTGGATCGCCTTTCGTTGGAATGCGTAAAGATATGTATCTCTTCCACTCAGATGGCCAGGTAGCTGTCTTCCAAATTTCTTGGCATAGACAAGTGAGCGCTTCCAGTGCTGCATCTGTTTGTTGAAACACCCTGGTTGGTATTCCACCAATTCCTGAGTCTTGTTTTCACCAATGCCTTCTGTGCAGCTTGGACCTCTTCCTTCAGTACCATCGGTTCTTGATCATATGCTACCTCCTGAAATGGTTGAATGTTAACCAACTTTTTTTGGTACTGTGATTCTGTGTAAACCTTCCATCTTCTTTTGATGCTTCCTGTGTCGTTTAATATTTTCCCCATAGAATCCTTCAATGTTGCAACTCAAGGCTTGAATTTTTTCTTCAGTTCTTTCAGTTTGAGAAATGCCAAGCGTGTCCTTCCCTTTTAGTTTTCTATCTCCAGGTCTTTGCACATTTCATTAAATACTTTATTTTGTCTTCTCGAGCTGCCCTTTGAAATCTTCTGTTCAGCTCTTTTACTTCATCATTTCTTCCTTTCCCTTTAGCTACTTGACTTTCAAGAGCAAGTTTCAGAGTCTCTTCTGATGTCCATTTTGATCTTTTTTTCTTTCTTGTCTCTTTAATGATCTCTTGCTTTCTTCAGGTATGATGTCCTTCCACAACTCATCTGGTCTTCGATCATTAGTGTTCAATGCTTTAAATCCATTCTTGAGATGGTCTCTAAATTCAGGTGAGATATACTCAAGGTCGTACTTGGCTCTCATTGACTTGTTCTAATTTTCTTCAACTTCAACTTGAACTTGCATGTGAGTAATCAATGGTCTGTTCCATAGTCGGCCAAATTCCAAATGTTAGTACTGAACAGTCTTGACCCTTCTAGGTGAATTAACTCACAAGGACCAAAGTCTTCAGAATGCTCCCAGGGAAACTTCTCCTGTGACTGAAGTGCCATTAAACCAATAGCTGAACTCTTTGTGATCATTCTAAGTGATGTCTCCTTCTGAAAAGTTAGACTCCTCTTTATATATACCATTCCTTCAACTGTTCATTCATTCAACCTGCAAATATTTCTGAGCATACACTGTCCATCAGGCATGGTCTAGGGGATTCAGCAATGAAAGGGACAAACCCTATTCCTGCCCTCATGAAGCTTATAATTTAAAGCAGCGCTGTCCAACAAAACTTTCTACAATGGTAAAAATGATCTGTATTTGCACTGTTCAATACAGTAGCCACTAGCTACACGTGATTATTGAGCACTTGAAATGTGACTAGTGTTGCAGGCAGATTGAATTTTTAATTTTATTTAATTTTAATTAAGCCAACTGAAATAAACATATGTTGGCTGTGGATACCATACTGACAGCACAGCTCTAGAAGTTGTATGGTAGAAATGAAATGACTAAGAAAATAAATGTGTGAGCAAGTAAAATTAAAAAAAAAAAAACCAACCAAATACATAAATAAGAAAAACCTCAGATATTGAAAAGTGCCAATGCAAAGAATTAATTAGGCTGATACAGAGTCACTGGGATGAGGGTGAGACTACTTGTGTTCATGGCTACTTCTCTGTAGTCAGAGAAACTTCCTCTGAGAAGATGACATTTGAGCAGACTTGAATTTCAAGAAAGAACATGCTGGGGACATCTAGCTCAACTGGCATAACATAGTTTATAAAAAATACGTTCTACATCCTACTTTGGTGAGTAGCATCTGGGGTCTTAAAAGCTTGTGAGTGGCCATCTAAGCTATTCCACTGGTCCCACCCCATCTGGAGCAAGGGAGAATGAAGAAAACAAAGGATGCAAGGGAAAGGTTAGTCCAAAGGACTAATGGACCACAACCACCGCAGCCTCCACCAGACTGAGGCCAACACAACTGGATGGTGCCCAGCTACCACCACTGACTGCTCTGACAGGAATCACAATAGAGGACCCTGGATGGAGCTGGAGAAAAATGTAGAACAAAATCCTAACTCACAAAAAAATACTAGACTTACTGGTCTGACAGACACTGGAGAAACCCTGAGAGTATGGCCCCCAGATGCCCTTTTAACTCAGTACTGAAGTCATTCCTGAGGTTCACCTTCACGCTTCAGCCAAAGATTAGACAGGCCCATAAAATAAAATGAGACTAAATGGGCACACCAGCCCAGGGGTAAGGATGAGAAGGCAGGAAGGGACGGGAAAGCTGGTAACAGGGAACCCAGGTCAAGAAGGCGAGAGGGTTGACATGTCGTGGGGTTGGCAACCAATGTCATAAAACAATATGTGTATTGTTTAATGAGAACCTAATTTGATCTGTAAACCTTCATCTAAAGTACAAATAAATAATAAAAAGAAAAAAAAAAAAAGACAGCAAGAAAGATCATGCTACAGGAAGAAATATGAGAAAGAGAATTCCAGGTAGAAGTAATAGAAACAACTACAAACTTCTAAGAGAGCCATGTACTTGGCTTGCTTGTGGGATATAAAGGTCACTGTACCTAGAGTATAGTAGGTAAGAGGTTATTTTAAACCATGAAGTCAGAGGAGGGCTGGTACTGTATCATAGGGCTCTATAAGCAGTGTAAGGAGTTCGGATTTTTCTCCAAGTGCAATGGTAAGCCATTGGAAGGTTTTAAACAAGTGAACAACATGATTTAAATTATGTTTTTATAAATCTCTCATTGGTGGCTATGTGAAGAATGGATTGGAGAACGGAAGCTGGGGATCCAGTCAGAATTACAGCGGTCCAGGTGTGAGGTGATGGTGGTTTTGTATTAGTGTAGTGACAATGGAGCTAGAGAGAAGTAGATGAAGTCAGTATATGTTTTAGCAGTGAAGTCAACAAGATTTTCTTATGGGTTCGATACGGACAGCTTCAAGAAAAGGAGAGGAATCAAGAACAACTCTTAGATTTGGGGGCTTCAGCAATTCTCTAGTAAGGAACAGAGTACCCATATTGACTGAGATAATGATTGGAGGTGGAGCAGGTTTGGGATGAAATCACAAATCAAGAGTCCTGTTTTGGATATGCCAAGTGTAAAACACCTATCAGACATCCAAATGAGCATGTCCAGTCTGAGGGTCTGAGGAAAGATCAACGCTGTGGATGTGGATTTGGGAGTTGTCAGAGTTTACATGGTCCATAAAACTGAGTGGCCAGATGAAAGCACTTAAGGAATTAGCACAGGCAGAGAAGAGAAAGGAGTGTAGGAGGTCTGAGTGGGCTGAGCAGCACTTACATGTGATGGTTATTTCTTTCAGATTAGGTTCACTGTCTAATTGGAGCAAAATGGGCAAATTTTAAGACCCCAGCCATTAGTGACCCAGTGTGCACACCACAGAGGCATACTTCGATTATTGTACCATGCAAATGGGAATAGTCAGGGAGAGAGAGACGACAGTTCTTAGCTGTCACTACATCTACTCACAAACTCAGTGAGATTAGTAATAGCAGCTCTATTTTACAGAGAACATAATTGGGATGCAACTAAGTCATGCACACTTGTGTTAAATTCCTGACTCCACTCTGTGGTGACTGCATAACCTTGGACAAGATAATGGATCCCAAGCTTCATCTATAAAATGAATTTGCAGGGAGAATTAAGGAAAATAATGCATGAAATTCCAATTCCTACCACATAATAAATGCCTAAAACATCTTAGCTGTTGGTACAAAATATCTTGGTCAGTGTTAGTAATGCCAGTGACTCACTTTGAGACAGGTGGTGGCGCAGCAGTTAAGAACCCGATTGTTAACCAAAAGGTTGGCGGTTCGAACCCACTAGCCGTTCCTTGAAAACCCTATGGAGCAGTTCTACTCTGTCCTATAGGGTCGCTATGAGTCGGAAAATTACCTAGATCTATGCAACTCCAAAGGAGCCCTTGGTGGTGCAATGGTTAAGTGCTAGACAGCTAACTGAAAGGTTGGCAGTTCAAACCCACCCAGCAGCTTCACAAGAGAAAGACTGGCGATCTGCTTCTGTAAAGATTACAGCCAAGAAAACCTTATAGAGCAGTTCTACTCTGTCACGTGGGGCAGGCACTAAGAGTCATAATCAACTTGGCACACAACAACATACAATTCCAAAGTCTCTGATCTTTCCACCACACCATTAATTCCTGTGTTTGAGAACTATCTGATTATGGCCCTATGCCTAATTTCTCTAAAGCTCTTTGAAATCATTTCTAAGTTTAACTCATTTTTTAAAATTTGGAAGTAGGTCTATGGTGCTGTCTCCTGAAATTGACTCTACTTTCTGCTCTCTGGCAGGTAAGTATACAGTTTTACAGGCTCCCTTTCAGAACTATGCCCAGAGATACTTTTTCCCTTCACTGTTCACTCTTTTCCATCCCCTAGCCCACCTTAGCTGCCGGGGAACTTTGCCAGCATACTCAGCATCCTGGGCTCTCCAGTAAGGCATAGAGCACTGACTCTCTTTCACAGCCTGCCATTAAACCTGTGCATTAGCTAAATTCCTGCTGACTCTGCTTTCTCTGGGCACTCTATTTAATAAACTTAAAGCCACTTTGGATGTGAGAAATAGAGATGGCAGACAACTCATTTATCCCTGCTGGTCCATTAGAAACATGGAGCCAGCCAGGTGTGGTCATCACCAAAATGCCTTTCCTTGTTTTCCACAAGCGTGTTCTCCATCTTGGCTTCGCGTTTGCACAGGTGATTCATTGGATCTACGGGGACATGCCTAATGAACGCCACCACCAAGGCACATGGAAGACTTCTGGAGAAATCAAAGCATGTAGCTTTCCACAATTCCTTTGTGTGTGTGTGTGTTTGTATTAAATCTCATCCTTTGGCAGTGTTTTCTAGCTTTACATTTAACTAAAAATTAGTCTAGGAGTCTTTATACTACAACACGTGGGTGCTGGGTTTTTTTTTTTTTTTTTTTAAGTCAGAATTTCCTAAGGCTAGAGGATCTAATTAACTCTCTTTGAACTGTCCTCGTGACAGCTTCCTAAAAGGCTTTATTCAAGAATACAAGTAAAACAGCAGTTCAAGCAAATTTCCTAGAGATCAGGGCAGAAGAGGAGTCGAAGAGGGACATTTCCTGCTTTTAATCTTATCTAAAAGTGTGCCTGTTAGATTTTTTTCTTCCCTCTGTTTGTTTTTAACTCTCGTCAAGTCAACCTCCAAATTCAAAATTACTGTATCCAGTTTTTTTTGTAATTCTTTTTGTTTTGGAATTTGTCACCCCTGTAATCAGGTATCCTTGTAACAATTAGGGAACATATCTGGTAGGACATTTTGACATTTTTTTTTTTTCCCATTAGGCTGTGACAGAACCCACTAAAGAAAAGTGAAATGACGCTTGCTTAGCCATTCATAATGTCACAACAAGAGGCATTTGTTTTAATTAGCTGCGTCAGAGGGACCTAGATGTTTCCAGATGTGTGGGCAAGAGGAGAAGAAGTACAGCACACCAGGCTCTTAAAAAAATCCCTCAAAATAAAGCCCTGCAGAGCCAGCTGCTGTCTGTCTACTCTCCTCTCCCCACTACACACAGATTCACACACATACATATGTTTCTGGACTTATTTACTTAACTGTCCTGTCTTAATATCCCGGCATCCCTCTCAAATTGCTACAATTTCTGGTAATTCTAGGAAAAACTTTAATCTTGTCAATTTTTCCTCTCTCATTTCCTGTCTATTCACTCTGCATTACTTTTCTGTAATGCGGAGTACATTTTTGAAGTCTGATTGGGTTTGTTTTTCTCGTCGGTCTGAGAACTGCTTAAGGGTGATTACTGGGTCTTACCCGTTTTTATAAATCACAGAATCTAGTGTCTCATGCATTGCAGGTACTACATTCTTGGATTATGAAAGGCCTTTCTTAACGTTTTCAAATGAATGACTAATGATATTCTTTTCTTAAAAACTGAACACATACCCACAGAAACAGACTTCTGCATATCATTTTAAGCGGTTAAGAGCTTTGATCTATAGACTTGAACTTGCCTTGCTCATTCTGTCTAGAGGGTGGAGTCTTAGTGGAGATATGCATGGCTCCAATATTATGGTTGGAAATCATGGAGATTCTGATTAAGAAATGCTCTCGACCTGTTCCCTTCTCTATAATGACATCAAATGGACTTGGTCCACCTATGTTCACTGTAACAAATCTCAGTAGTTAAACCAAGTGAACAGGACACCCAGGATCATTTGTTGTGATGGCTTATGAAGGAAGATGCAAACTAGGATGCTAAATACATGACCTTACCTTAGGCTTATGTCCCATGGCTATGGCACGCAGATTGCATCCAAGGCTAACAGTGACTCATTGGCTGAGCCACGATATTAAATCACAGTAATTTCTTAACTTTGGGTCAGCTCACTGGGTCATGCTGTATCTCTTACAGAGGTTATTTGTCAAGCTCAACTTGTAACGAGCAATGAGTTGACATCAGAGGTGATGTGGAGAAATTGTATATACACTCAATTCTCCACCTACCTGACAAATGCTTCTTGGTATTTTGGCTACTTGGTTTGTCTGTCTAAGTATCTATAGTGAAAGAAACGGTAGACTCTTTTTCTTTTGGGGAAGTGACATTTTCAGCCAATGCCCAGAAAGCTGAAAGCTCCCATCACTGCTACCACCTGCAGTAGGGTGGGTACCATCCACATTCTCTCTCAGGACAGGCAATCTATAATGTACGATTTTAAAGACAATGATTCTGATTCTTTCTCCTTTTATCTTCATACAAATGTCCTCTCTGTCATCTTCCTCAGGCTTGTAGCTTTTCACTGCCTTAATAATTAAGCCGCCATCTCCCCGCTGGATTTCTCCTTTGAAAAAAATATGCTTTTTCACTTTCTTATGCCTTTTCAGGGCTTCTAAAACTATGTCTTAGATTACATAAAATTTCAATCTTACATTATTATTCATCCTAAGTATATTAGTATATAGATCGATGAGGCTGTGCTTTTTTTTTTTCCTGACAATTTCCCCACTTGATAGGAAATCTTCACAAATGTCCTTTTCACTTGGTCATTTAGATTGTACTGCATACTATCTGATTTAATAATTTACTGGGAGTTTTTTTTCTTTCTACTTTAATAGTAGCTTTAGGTTTTTCTTTTCTTGGGTGAGTAACTATTGGGTTAAATTGTTCCCAAAGCTTTAATATTCACTGTCTGGGATTTCAAAGTAACTAAAAATGTGGATTAAATTTCCTTTGATCTTATTTGGATCCTATGACCATGTAGATGTGGGGAACACTTTTTGGGCTTCAGGAGTTTTTAGAAGGCTTTCCACTTCTTTTTCACAAATGAGAACAAACTTCCTATCAGTCATGAATATCCCTTTAATACAGACTTAGGGCTCCTGTTTCTTTCTCTGATGGGTAGTAACAGTGTTTCTTTTGCTGGGCAAGGTCAGTATATTCTCCTGAAGGCTATACAGAGTGCTGTTTGTTGTTTGCTCTTAAGAAGGACTAGCTAGATGGACAACATATTTTCCCACAGAGCTCAAAACCATTTTATGATTTCAGCCATGTATTCTTTTTTCTTTTTTATCTGTGTCAAGTTTTTATTCTCACCAATCATTATGCTTTCTTTTGTTTCCTTCACTCTCTCAAAATCGGACTTCTCCACATTCTTTCCTGGACTATCATTTCCATTTGTTTTGGGATCTAAGAACTCCCAGTAGAGGAATACCCAAACTTTTTTACCTTCCCCTAAGGAAGGAGACTGGCTTGTTTTGCAGAGCACATGTCTAATTCCAGGTGATCTTCATGGCACACCAACCAACACCAAACCAGTTGCCATGGAGTCCATTCCAACTCATGGTGACCTCATGTATTACAGAGTAGAAAGGCTCCACACAGTTTTCAAGGCTGCGACGTTTCGGAAGCAGATCACCAGGCCCGTCCCGTGAGGCGCCTCTGGGTAGGTTCAGACTGCCAACATTTTGGTTAGTAGTTGAGTGTTTAACCATTTGAGCCACCCAAGGGAATACTTAGAGGACCTGTAGTTCATTTGACAGAGTCCTTAATGTACAAGATTCCTGGGTCTGAACCTTAGTTATGACCCACTGTAGACTGCTACTAGAAATTTCATCATTTTTGCATTCTTGGGTGAACTGTTGTGCCCTTCCTGATCTGCTTGTAGGACTACCTTCTTTGAATTGATAGTAATTAAAAAAGCATCACCACTCCTCCAACATACATTTACACAGCCCCCAACAAGCTCTCTCAAAGCCTCGCAATGGAATAGTCCACATCCCCCAGCACATAGCCCACACAGTAACAAGAAACACCTTGTCCATATGCCTTCAAGCCTGTTTCTATTGTTCTTGGGCTATGATTGTTGCTGGAAAATTCCATTTTTAATTTTATCCTCTATTTATATACTCCATATACTATATTTCAATTGTATTTCTTACTTTTTTTCTTTATCCTGATATAACCCCCTTTAACTGAATTTTATTTGTATCACGATCAGTCGTTTTGTAGCCCGTCTCTCCTCCTCTTTTTGTCTTTCCATTTTCCTCCCTTCTGTTTATCCTATTCCCATGACTGTTGTTGTTGTTAGCTGATACACTATTTATTCTTGGAACTCAGATTACAACGCTGTGAAATGCACATTCTCACTGGTGTGGTTTAAAAGCCCTAGAGCTGCATTTACATTTATTTTACAGTAATGGTCTTCTCATCCTCTTCAAACTTTTACTTTCTACCGTCTTCTCCCCTGCCATATTACAGAGTACGCTCATCATTTTTATCCTTTCTATACATTTTTGTTGTATATCAGCTATATGTAAGACACCGTAGGAGGTAGAAAAATTGACGAGGCATGGTTCTTGCAAAGCCCCCTGTGTCTGCCTAACTGACAATTACTACTTCCTTGGAGTCCTTTGGTCCCTTTCAATTTTACATCAAGATGGGTTTTCCATTTTTCTTCAGTTCCAGTTGCCTTTCAGAGAAGGGAGCATACTGGCATGAAAGCTCAGCAAAGATGACTCAGAGGATCTGGCCTATCCCCGCAGGGCCTCACTAGAAAGAAATAGGATTGTGAAGGCACTGACCTAGCCACATACTGTGCATCACACCTGAAGTAGCTTGCACATGCGCTTTCAACTGAATTTCTTTTTCCAGCTGTGCGAATGCGGTAGTCTGCATCCATCCACATTTTCCCCTATGGGCCCCTTCAGGCAGTGGCCCAGGCCAGAATTCAGCATTAGACTTCCACTTTATCCCAGGTCGGGGCACAGTAGTTCCTGAATCTGAAAATGATTGGAAATAATAAGCAGAAGTGAAGCTGTTACCCTGGATGGATCCAGAGGAGGAAAATAAAGAAACCTTCACTTCTTTTCAAATGCAAAAGGGTAAGGAGTTCAGTTGGTAACACGAGGCAACTCCCGCATAATTATTCCTCCATAATGCTGCTTCTCGAGAACACTTGGCTACCACACATAGTATCATGGATTCAGCGTACTTTAATTGCCCGCTATTTTTGGCAAGGCAGCATTTTCAGTTTTTGTTCCCTAACTGCAGAAGGGATAAATACGGCAATTGACTCATACGTGGATCCAGAATTATTCTCCAGCATCTTCCCATGTCACACCAGAAAAAGGTACAACTCTCTCTGGGCAGTCCTCCTACAGACCATCTAAAATGTCCACGTGGGGTAGTGTTCTACGACTTTCAGGAGCATCTGAGACAATTCACACCGTGGTCCAGCCAGAGTCACTTGGGGAAAAAACCGACTTCAAGGTCCCTAGGTAGTGCAAACGGTTTGCCCTTGACGATTAACCTAAAGGTTGGTGGCTTGAACCCACCCAGCAGAGCTGTGGAAGAAAGGCCTGGTGATGTGCTTCCGAAAAAAAAATTACAGCCAAGAAAACAGTATGGAGCAGTTCTACTCTGTAGCACATGGGTTGCCGTGAGTGGGAATCGACTTGACAGCAGCTGGTCTCGTTTAGTTTTGACTTTAGCATTCAGGGCCTTTTTAAGTTAGAACTCTGCAAAAGGAGGGGCCTTGCCAAGCACTTAGTTTCATAGGTTGCAACAGCCTGGTGCTTTTCTGATCTCACTTTTCCCGAGAAAGCTGTCAGGGCCCCTGCAGAGACAGCTGACCCAAACAGGAAGCCATCTCTCAGCATAATGTATTCCCAATGGGAGCGAATAAACAGTTCACTTTTCAGTTCAAAGCAATGAATTCAAGACACATCGGTTGGTTTTGGCTCAGTGTGACCCTAAAATCAAGTCAAATGGAATGAGTTCACAATTCAGAGCCTTCAGATTCTGTTTGGCTGAACAGTGAGGTTGAAGTGTTGAATTCCATCTCATTTTAGTTAATATTTTTTTCCTTAACCATTTCCAAAGTACTGTTAAATTCTGGAAATAAAATAAAGAAAGTGCTAAATTGGTTTTCTGATCCACTACCAGACTTTCTTGGAGCAAAATGAATTCCCTGAGGTGTGGTGTTAAATGAAAAATAAATTTTAAAGCACGTACATACAACAGGAAGACATTTTTCTTAATCTAGTTGGGATCTAGAGAAATTTAGGCTTTCTTTTTAATTTATTTGACTTTTCTCTAGCAGTTAATAGTCAAACTTACCTAGTGTTGTTGCCTTTAGGGTTAATCAAATACAGTTTACTGGTCAAATAACACAATCATCAGCCAACATAAAGGAAAGGGATACCACCCTCTATTTCGTTCACCAAGATTCCTTGCATGTAGTTAATAACCAGCTGACAATACATTGTATATCTGCTATTCAGTCCATAGGGTTGACATACTCTGAAAAGTGATGTGGGCTACTTTTTTCAAGTTCCTCAGTAGTGTGCATAGAATCAAAATCTTCACAGAATCAAGATAAACTCCAATCCCTCCATCCTTCCAATCTATGTCACTCCTGTAGAAGAAACGGATATTAATCTGATAAGTTTTGTTCCTAAAGACATAATGCCAGCTAGCTAACCACCAAAACACCTTTGCTTATCAGAGGGGTCTCAATGAATTAAATGAAAAACACAAAATGATGGTTTAGCCTGTTAAATTTCCTCAGTTTTACCTAATTGCCTCCCATTCTGTCAGGTGAAAGACTGGCGTAGAACTTGCTTGTGAGATGGTTGACAGGTGGGTGATTTGAGTGAATTCTGATGATTAGAGCTTCTGGAACTCAAATCCAGTCCCAGGTCACTTGAGTCCTGGGAACCAGGAGTCCAGGCTGGGGTGGTGTGGTCTGTGGGAGGTGGTGCCGTCTGAGAAACTTGGGTCCACCCAGCAGTAAGCCAAATGAACAGCTTATGTCTCTAACCAATTCAGTAGACACTGTGTCTTCTGATTGAGTTTATAAACCCTGGGATAACTAACAAATACAGAGATATAAAAGACAAACGCATGCACATCATTTTCCCTCAGTTTTTACATGCTTGTTCTTTCTATTAAGGCCATTTTAAGCCTTGATGTATCTCACCAAGCCTACGACTTCTGGTACCTCATAGTTCCAGAACAAGAAGTTACTAATGTTCCTACTGGTTGGGGGAATGGTCTGCCTCTACACCTCCCATCCAGGCTGCCTAATTAAAGGCCTTAGGTCCAGAACATTCTCTGATATGCAGGCTGGGATTTGGGTCACCTTCTCTCTCCTAGTTCCTTCTTCTTATCAGAGAAGCCTTCCCCCTCTTCTGGGCACACAGTAACTTTCTCTGTCTCTTGCACATGCACAGGCACCATGTGGCACTTGACCAACCCTACTTTGATATCTGTTCCCATCAGAGAGGGAACAATGTTTTTTGTACTATGGCACAAGAGGGGTGAACGTGAACATCTGCCCTGCACTGGCCGTACGCAGGATGAACGTCCTGCCCGTGGAAGACTGGTGTTCACTAGCGAAGCTGGTCTCGCTCTATCTCTTCTCTGTGTCAGTAAAGCACTTCCCCTGCACTGACAGAGCGTATGTAGTCTTTTGCCGGCAATTGTGGACCCTGCCTCGACACTACTGATCTGAATACATCCCACAGAAGCATGCTGAATTACAGGCAGTCCCTGGGTTACAAACAAGATCTGTTCCTTAAGGCAAATTTGTAGGTAAGTCGGAACAGGTACGTACAGTTTTTATTTAGCAACAGTTAGTCAGATGTTTGTCTTAGTATGCAGCATATATTTTACCTTTCTATGGATTTAAAACACTTAAGAAACACTTCCAAACCACGCACTGTTTTCTTGAGCATCACAAGGTAGCACATGTGTTCGTTATTACGAACCATTGTATTTAAGTCAAATTTTTAATATAATAGGCTTTATGGCAGGCCATTCTTAAGGATGAATTGTCCTGAAGTCAGACGTTTGTAACCTGGGGACTGCCTGTACTTCTACATCCTCTGGTGCCACACAATGTCTATTAGGAAAAAAGCCAGGAACAACAGAGGCATTGTAAAAACAGAAAACCAAACACTATCCTTTTCTTCTCCCGTAAAAACAGCAAGACCCTCAGCCTGAAAAATGAGCCCTTTTGATGTTGAATCCAAAGCAAAAAAAAAAAAAAAAAAAATTATTCTAACTGGAGGAGGATGGGACTCTTGATTCACATGTGTCCAGGCAACTGTTTTGATTCTAACCCAGGAGGGAGTATGGGACACATATCTATTGTGTGGTGACAGTAGCTTGGGACTCTAATCACTTTTGTCTTGCCTTTGCAGCCCAGTTGTCAGAGGCATATGGGAAAGAGATGCGGGCTGCCCTAAATGGTTTTGTGTAACGCTAAGGAACAAAGGCAGTACAATCGGCATGCCTCGCATGCCACAGACCATGTACCGGGCCTTGGATGCCCCCTTGTGGTTGACATGGCAATACAGATGGGGGAACTATACTGAGTAATCTTGAACATGAAAGATTTGCTCATTGAGCTACCTCTAAGTCAACCCTTAAGAGGTATGATCTGGTCATTGCCTACTTCTCCAGCCTTGTTTCTTGCAATTTATCTTTTCCCTTTTGTGTGCTCCAGCCACAGTGGCCTTCCTTTAGTTCTCCAATGTGCTATGTCCCTTTCTTGTTCTAGTTCTAAGCATGTGTTCTTCCTTATGTCTAGAATACTTTCAAACCCCCTACCCTCACTTGACTGGTTGACTCCTATTCACTTTCATAATTCAACTTTGATATCACTCCATCCTGGAATCATTCCCTGACTTCATGTATGAGGTCATTATTAAATAGTATATGCTATAAGCATGGCCCAAGCAGTTTGTGCTTGGCTACTAACCTGGGCTGTTTCAATCCACCCCGTGGTGCTATGGAAGAAAGGCCTGACAATCGGCTTCTGTAAAGATTATAGGGAAGAAAACTCTATGGAGCAGTACTACTTTGTAATACACGGGGTTGCCATGAGTTGGAATTGACTCAACAGCAACAGGTTTTTGTTTTTTGTTTTTTGTTTTTTTTTTAGAAAGACTTCTCTAGATTGAAATTGGAATTGGGGCCAATGGCTTTAGCTTTTGAACTTGAAAAGGACTGTTCAATCTCCAGGAAACCATCTTAAACAAGGGACCACATTTCTTTTTAGTGAGAGCTCTCAGAAAAATGAAAGACCAACTTTTCAGACACACAAAACAGTTGTTCTACATTGATGTTGTCACTAAAACTTCATCCAGCATTTTGGTTATTTTTTTTTCTTTAACTCCCTTGATTCCTTCTTCTGGAGATGTCTATTCTCTAATAACCCCACTAGAGTCTTTTGTCTCCCACATGCCTCAAAAAATAACAGACATTCAGTGAATGTTTATTTGGCTAGGATGATCAATTTATTACTTTTTAACATTATTAAAATATAACTTCAAATTCTGATGAGTTAAAAAATAAAAGGCAGGGTTTTAATTTAAATTATTTTTTGTCCCAGACATCCCTTTTGTACCGCAGATTTCTATTTGAATAATTTCAAATATGCAAAAGAGTTAAAATGATAATGAAATATGCCCTCACCTAGATCCTGTATTTGTATACATGCTTTTATAATCTGAACCATTTGAATGGAAGTTGCAGATATCATGACACTTCACCTCTAACTAGTTCAACAGTATATTTCTTAAGAATAAGAACATACTCCTACATAACTACAATACTAGTATCATATCCAAGAAATTTAACATTGATAAATGTGATCTAATATACAGTCCATATTCAAGTTTTCCAAAAATGTCACTAATAATTTTTGCTGTTGTTGCTGGACCCAGGAATCAATCCACAATTACTGCATTTGGTAGTCAAGCCTCTTTAGTCTCTTCTGATCTAGAACAGGTCCACCGCCTTTTTAATCTTTATTTTTCAGGTCATTCATTACACTGACATTTTTTAAAGAGTCTTGGGGTTAGGTGTCTTGTACAGTGTTCCACAATCTGGATTTGTCTGGTTGTTGCTTCAAGATTAGATTCAGTTTAAACATTCTGAATCCTTTAAACCTTGCTTTTTACTTAACAGTATATACTGGAAATCAGTCCCCTAGCAGTTCAAGGATATTTTATTAATTCGCTGTATGTCTTTGTGTTCATAGTAATTTATCGTGCAACGTTCACTGGAACATTTTTCTATGGAAAGGTATTTGGATTGCCTTCAGTGTTTTGCTATTAGAAATAATGGTTAAGTTAACTATTGTTTGGTTTTAAGAAGACTTCAGGGGATATTTTTGGTTTAAGGTTTAAAGATCATCTTAGGACAATAATTTAGGGGGTTGTCTTCCTTGAGCATTATGCTCTTTTAAGATCTATCTATATAAGATCAAACTGACAACAGCAACCTGAAAAAATAGATAGGAACATTAGGGGGCAGCGAATTTATGTTAATAGGGGACAGACAACTCAGAAAGGGGGAGTGAGAATGGTTGTACAACTCAGAGAAGGTAATCAATGTCACTGAATTGTATATGTAGAAATTTGGAGTTTGTTTTTGCTGTGTATGTTCTCAACAACAAAAAATAAATTATTTAAAAAAATACTACCTGCAGTAAAAAAAAAATATAAAAAAAATGCTACCTGTAGTTATTGCCTATGCCTTTCATTAACACATAACATATGCTTTAAATTATTATTTTGTTTTGTTTTGAGTTGCTTTTTGCCCGTGCCCGGCTGTTAAGGATTAAATTTGCCCCTCCCGCAAATATATTTTAGAATCCTAACCCCTATACTTGTGGATGTAAACCGACTTGGAAATAGGGTTTTCTTTGTTATGCTAACTAGATCATACCTGAGTAGGGTGGGTTCTAAATCTAACCACGTCTGAGGTATAAAAAGCTCAGATGAGAGTCAGAGGAGCACACACACACGGGGAAGACAGATGCCCTGTGAGGATCGTCTACAAGCCAAGGAACCAAGGAACACCCAGGGCTACCAGCAAGCAAGAATTTAAGCCTGTCAAGAACCTGACTTGGACTTTTAGCCTCTACAACTGAGAAAATAAACTTCTATTCTTTAAAGCCAAAAAACAAAGGAATAGTGGTGAAATAATTTTGGGCATATGTGCTTTTGTATTTGTTAACGTGTATTTTCAGGGTAAATGTCTAGGATTAGGACTGGTGGGTCAAAGAGAAAGTGATTATGTAATTTTATTAGATAAAAATAACTCCCTTCCACAGGGGTGGTGCCCTGTCGCACGCCCTCCAGCAATGTAGGAGAGTGTCTGCCTTTGCACATCCTGGCTAACAAGGTGTGTTGTCAATCTGGAATGTTTACCAATCCGATGCATTAGAAATGTATCTCAGTGTAGTTTAATTTATATTACATATATTCATTGGTTAAGAGCTACAGCGAGCTACAGCTGTTAACCAAAACGTTGGCGGTTGGAATCCACTTGCCTCTCCTGGGAAGCCCTATGGGGCAGTTCTGCTCTGTCCTATAGGGTCACTGTGAATCGGAACTGACTCAACGGCAACAAGTTTGGGGTTGTTTTTTTTTTTGTGTGTGTGTGTGTATTAATTTAAATGAATAAAGTTTGATATCTTTTTTTAAAAGACCATTTGCATAGTATTTTCTACCAGTTGTTCACATTTGCCCATTTTTTGTCAGGCTTTTGGTCTTTCTTTTCCTCTCATTTTAAAAAAGTTTATATATATATATATATGTCAGGGAGATTCATCTTTCATCTGTTATAGTTGCAAGTACTTTCTCTAAATTTGTAATTTGATTCGGAATTGCATCCTATGTTTTTTATTTGACATCAGAGGCTTCGTTTATTATTATGCAAATTTATACATTTCTTTATTTTACCGCATCTTCATTTTGAGTCATAGTAGGAAGGCTTTTCCTGCATAAGGATCATACAGGAACTCTCTATTTTATTCCTGATGGTTTCATGCTTTACACTTAGATCTTAGACTGATTTGAAGTTTATTCTGGTGATGGTATGAGGTATGAATCCAATTTTATCTTTTTCCAAAGAGGTATCCAGTTTTCCCTACACTGCTTATTTAAAAAAACTACCTTTACCCACAGTGATTGGAGATGCCACTTTTTCATAAACTAAATTTCCACATGCACATGAATCTGTTTCTTGATTTTTTATTCTATCCTTTGTTTCAGTTATCTATTATATATATATAATAACTTATATATATATATATATATATATATATATAATATATATATATATATATATATATATATATATATAATATATATATAACAGTCCTACACTGTTTTAAATATCAGACCTTTATAGTTTGATTTAATATCTGTTAGGGCTAGTCCATCCCTTACCACTTGTTTCTCTTAACATTTTTAAAGTTATTATTACAT
Organism: Dugong dugon; assembly: GCA_030035585.1. Lineage (NCBI taxonomy): Eukaryota > Metazoa > Chordata > Mammalia > Sirenia > Dugongidae > Dugong > Dugong dugon. The sequence goes on from CM057471.1 coordinate 79,964,749, forward strand.
GTTTCTTATCCCATAAGAAACTTAGAATCAACTTATCTCTAGGGAGAACAAAATTGATTGTATTTTATTAGGAAAGTATTACATTTATATACTAACTTGTTCAGTTCCAGTTTTGTATTTTTTATGAGTGTTTTGAAATTTTCTCATACAGATTTGGTATAATTGCTTGAAGTTTTCTCTCCCAGTATTCCTTCTAACTGCCTTTGTTTGTATGTATGAAAGCTAATAATGTTCATTTGCTTATTTTATATTCTGACAGTTTACCGAATTCTTTTATCACTTATGATGGTTTTATATTGAGTCTAAGATTTTTCAGATAGCCTATCATATTAGCTGTAAATACAGATAATCTTACTTCTTTCTCAAATCTTAAATGGCTCTGTGTATTTGTTCTTATTTGATTTCATTGGCTAGTATCTCCAGTGCAGTATTAGCCGGTGATAGGATAGTGGTTATCTTTGCCTCGTTACTGGCCTTAATGTGAATGTCTTGTGTTTCCTTGTTGACGCTGGTTTCTGGATATATATTTGTGTGTATATGCATGTGTATATATGCATGTGTGTATATGCATAACCCATTGCCACTGAGTCAATTCCAGCTTATAGCGACCCCACAGGACAGAGGAGAATTGGCCCACAGGGTTTCCAAAGAGTGGCTGGTGGATTTGAACTGCCAACATTTTTGTTAGCAGCCAAGCTCTTAACCACTGCGCCACCAGGGCTCCTTCATGTATATATACACACACACACAGAGAGAATGAATCATATTAAAGAAGAATTCATCATTTCCTGCTTTGTTGATTTTTCTTTTTTATCAAGAAACAATGTATGATTTTTCTCCTTCGATCTATTAAAATTGTAAATTATACTGATGGATATTTTGTTATTGAACTATCCTTGAATTTCTGTAATAAATGCCTCTCGACCATAAAGTATTTTTAAATATGGTGCTAGATTCTGTGGGTTAATATTTTATTTATGATTTTTACATTTATTTTCATAAATCAGATCAGGTTATTGTTTTCCTTTTTGTGCTATCTTGGTAGTGTTTAGGAATCAATATCATACTTGTTTAATAAGAACACCGTGGAAGCTTTTTTTTTTTTTTTTTTTTTTTTTTTTTATTTCTGTGCTGTGAAGCAATTTAAGCACAATTGTGATTATCAGACCTTTGGAGTTTTGTTAAAATCTGCTTGCTTAAAATGTCTAGACTGGGTGCTTTTTTTGTGAGATAATGTTTTGATAGCTATTTATATTCTATGCTAATGGGTCTATTTTAAAGTTTTTAATCTCTTAAAGCCAATTATGTTTTCCTAGGGAATTATGCCTTTCAGCTAGATTATTTTATTAAAGCAGTACAAAATAGCTTTAATAATTTTAAAAATTCATTTGTTTCAGTTGCATTTATCCATTACCCTTTCTTATTTTGTGTATTTTCGATTTCCCCCATAAACACACACACGCAGACCTATTGGGTTTGGTAATGATTTATATATATGTTGATGAGTTTTTAGAAGAAATAGCATTTGACTTATTTCTTGGCTCTACTGTTCTTTCATTTTCTACTATAATAATCTCTGCTTTTATAGTAATTATTTCCTTCCTTCTGCTTTCTTTTGGTTTACTTTGTTTTGTTAGCTTTTTGAGTTGGCAATTTAATTCATTTACTTTATTCTTTAATTTTTTCATCAATGGAAGTATTCAAGGATTTAAGTTTTTCCTCAATCACTACTTTAGCTCTAGCCATAGATTCTGATATGTAGTGTTTTCGTGATCATTATTTTGTAGAAATTCTGCAATTTTGGGTTTATAATTCTTATTTTACTTCAAGTGCTTTCATAGTTTTATATCTGAATTTCCAAGTAGAAGAGCATTTTGTTGTTATTAGTTTCTTATTTTATTAAATTGTGATGATAAAAAGTATTTGTATTTTTTCCACTTTATGGACCTTATAAGTTTATCGCTTCATATATATACATACATATGATAACTTTTGAGTTTTACATATATATTCTCTATTATTGTGATACAAATTTTGATATGCGTTTAAAAGATCTACCTTAATAATTGTTACATAGGACTTTTATATTCTCTCTTATTTTTTATCTACTTGACCTAAAAGCGATGTATGAAAATTTTCTATCATTAGTGTTTCTACTTCTCCTTACATCTCTATTTCTGCTTTATGAACCAGGTCACTTGATGGTAGATATTAATTACTAAAGGTCTTTACTATAAATTGTGGCCTTCAGCATTATAAAAAGTCAGTTGGGACCTGAATTCTACATTGATTAATACCAGGTGGCAATATCTGTTTTCCTATGGTTTGAATTTACCTACTATACCTCTATTCATTTTTTTATTTTTAGCTTTTCAGAGTAAGTTTTAGATATGCTTTTAGATACAGCATTGAGTTGGGTTTTGCACTGTCAATGAATCTAAAATCTTTTTTTCTTCTAATTGGTGAGTTTAACCATTTACATTTATCGGTATGTTTGATATGCTTGGTCTCATCTTTGTCATATTATTTTACAATATAATGCTATACTTACTGGTGTATTTGTTATATTTAGTATCGCTCTATAGAGTGAGTATATATATATATATATATTCATATACATGTAGCCAGTTTTCTTTTCTTTCTTTTTTTTTTTAAACTTATTTTGGTATTTAGGAAAGTTTCTAGTGATATTTCAACAATTGCCTTTACACTAATACCTTTTATAATGTCCTTATTCCTCCGTACAACTCTAAAAAAATAAACGCAATGAGTCTCAAGCATTCTATCTTGTGATATTTTGTCAGGTTCATGAGAGTTAGAGAAGCTCGTTTTCCTGTTACATTTAGAACTTGAGCAATGGATGGGCTACTGTTGTAGAAGTAGCCCTTTTAAAATATCACCGTTTTCAGATTCAAATTACATGCAAGCTAGCCCTTCTACAGTTGAATGCTCCCAACTGGGTCATTTTGACAATTTCTCATAAGTCTTCTGACACTGAGCATCCTCTCTGTACCTTGGCAGCCACTTAGAAGGGACTTTTCTATGTTCTTATTAGTGTGGATAATGCCACTGTGGGGCCTAGAGTGCTAAACAGTTAATATTGTTATCACTGTAGCCACAGCTTGAAATAATTCCCTATGTTCCAGATAACTAAGCTCTATTCGAAATCACAAATCTCTGGGGTGAAGAAAGGTTCAGACAAGGTGGAAATTAGTCTGCATTGCTCTAGGAATCTGAGACAGTATTGTGGTATAAACAAGTAATTGGATAAACATTTTTATTTAACAGTCTTTGTTTATTGGCATAGAACCTCTTAGAAGACTTATTTGGTTTTGATGACATTTAAAGAATGTCATCTTTATCATTGCACTTTGCATTTTATCATCTGGGGCCCCTCACCTGTGCTCTGTGTTCTCAGTAGATAATCCAAAGCTTTCCTTGTGGAAAATAAGCTAAACCAAAAAGAAACCCAATGAACTAGAGTTACCAAATTCAGTTTATTAAAGATTTTGGACAAATTTTTGTTTTGAATTTAATATTTATACGTCATACTGAGCACCAGGTGTTTGGCAGTTTGATAGATCCTGTTTCCTTTTGACTAATAATAATAAATCACAAGAGAGAGGTAAAGAAAATTCTGAAGGCATTACCAACCATGAGTATCCTGTAGATCTTATTAACTTCCCTTTCTGTGTGTATATTATACTTATGTTACAATATTCAGTTATAAATACAAGAGTCAGATTGAAACAATTAGATGACATTGGGTTACTATGTGCCAGACATTGTGTGAAAAACTCTTAAAAATATTTTCACATTTAGTACTTAGAGCAAACCCAGGAAGTCTACTTCTTAGGTAAATACCCCAAAGAAACCTTCCAAGATGTGCCCAAGGAGACGCACATAGGAAGCCATGACATATCTCTGGTCTACTAGGTTTTTCTGACCTCCTTATATGAAGTGATTAACTGAAAGGAAGTAAAGAAATAAAAGAAAAAGGAACATTATATAGATGCGACAAATAGAAAACACATAGAATGATGGTATATGCGAACCAAAATATACAGATAATTACATAAAATATAAATAGATGAAATTTAAAAGATCGATTGGCATGACATATCAGAAAACAAAACGAAACAGATAACAGCAAAAAACCCTACGTGCTGATTATAAGAAACACATAATAAACATAAGGATACAAAAAGGTTTAAAATAAAAGGTAGAAAATATATATTATGTAAATATGAATAAAGAAAAACATGCTAATATCAGACAAAATGGGCTTTAAGGCAAGAAGCACTAGAAATAAAGACTATTTCATAATGATAAAAGGTTTATTTACTTAACTGAATAAATCCACATATATTTAATTACAGAGCATCAAAGTGAATAAGCCTGGGGGGCAGTGAGTTGAAGATAATAGTGATGGAATAATCTGGAAAAGGATAGTGAGAATAGCAGCACAACTGGAAGAAAGTAATCGATGTCACTGAATCGTACATGTAAAAAGTTTTGAAATGGTGTAACTTTGTCTATGTATATTTTCACCAAAAAAAAAAAAAAAAAAAACTCCTCCAAGGTCGAGAAGGGACAGTTTTTTTTTTTTTTCTTTTTAACACTTTGTTACTATTATTTATTGCACATTAGATGAAGGTTTACAGAAAAACTAGCTTCTCGTTAAACAATTAGTAAACATATTGTTTTGTGACATTGGTTACCAACCCACGACATGTCAACACTCTCCACTTCTCGACCTTGAGTTCCCTATTACCAGCTTTCCTGTCCCGTCCTGCCTTCTAGTCCTTGCCCCTGGGTTTGTGTGCCCCTTTAGTCTTGTTTTGTTTTACGGGCCTGTCTAATCTTTGGCTGAAGGGTGAAGAAGGGACAGTTTTGACATGTCGTGGGGTTGTTAACCAATGTCATAAAACAATGTGTGTACTGACTGTTTAATGAGAAACTATTTGTTCTGTAAACTTTCATCTAGAGTACAATAAAAAATATATTAAAAAAAAAGAAATAGAAAAGTGAATAAAGCAAAGACTGATGGATGCAATAAAAGAAAAAAATCATAACGACAGTGGATAATTATAGCACACTTTTCTCGTAACTGATAGAATAAGTAGGAACAAATATCATCAAGGAGACAGAAAATTTAAGAAATATAACTAACAGACTTGATCTAACATATTTACAACTCTATACCCAACAATTAACTGTAGAACATATATTCTTTTCAAGCACAAAATGAATATCTGCCAACAATTGTCCATCCTCTGGACCATAAAGCAAGTTTCAACAAATTTCAAAGAAATGAAAAAAGTAGAGTATGTTCTCTAATCACAGTGGAATTAAGAGAGAAATCAATATCAAAAAGATAACTGAATAATCCCCTGATGTTTGAAAATTAAGTAATACACTCTGAATAACTCATGGGTCAAATATAAAATCAAAATGAAATTAGAAAATATTTCAGACTGAATTATAATGAAAATATGATATATTAGAACTTAAAGGACATATCTAAAGCTGTACTTAGAGGGAGAATTTATAGCCTTGGCTTAGTATATAAGGCAAAAAAAAAAAAAAAAAAAAAGACTGAAAATCAATGATCCAAACGCCCATCCCAAGAACCTAGAAAAACTACATCAAATTAAATTCAAGAAGAAGAAATAGAATAATAAACACAAAAGCAGAAAATAATAAGATAAAAAACAAACAAAACAGAGTCAAAAAAGCTCAAAGATGAATTATTTTTGGACAAGACTAATAAAACTTGATAAAATCTCAGCAAGACAGATAAAGAAAAAGACAGAGAGAAAGAGAGAAGACCCCAATAACCATTACAATGGATACAAAAATGTTCATCATTATACATACAGCAGCCTTAAAAACAACAAAACAGGGTTTTGTGATAATTTTTATGCCAACAAAAATTTGAAAATTCAGGTTCAAGTCACAAATTCCTAGAGAAGTACAACTCATCGAAGTTGGTATAAGAAAAATTGTAGAATAGGAAAGTCTTACATCTTTTTAAGAAATCAAAGCCATAATTTGCAACCTACCCAAAGATAAGTGTAAGAATATTTATAACAACATTATTCACAACAGCCAAACTGGAAAAAACTCAAATGTCCATCAATGATGGACTAAAGATATTGTGGTATTTGAATATAAAAGACTACAACAATAAAAGTAAAAGAATTACCACTGAATTCAACAACACGGGGGATTCACAAGCCTAGTGTTAAGTCAAAGCCAGACCCAAAGACTAATACTGTATCACTCGATTTATATAAATTTCAAAATCAGGTAAAACAAATATATAACGTTTGAAGTCGAGATAATGGTTCCATTTGGGGAAGGACAAGTAGTGATTGTGGGAAAGGGTGCCTAGGAGGCTTCTGGAGGTGCTGATAGTGTCTTATTTATTGTGAAAATTCATCAAGCTATACAGTTATAATTTGTTCTTTTTAATGCATGCATATACATAAATTTAGAAGTGTATTCAAAAAAGATTGACAATTTGCAACTCAAGGAATAACAAGGAATACATAGCTCAAGCATAAAGTAATCCAAATGGACATAATCTTGAGCAATCGGTGGGGATAGCACAGGCTATTACAACTTGATGTTAAGACATTTATATTGGAATGTCACAAGGGTTGTTATTTGATACAGTAGAGAAATGCATAATTAAATATTTAATTTTTAGTTTTAAAAAGCTAATAATGTCTATTGGTTTTCAGTTTTTTTTTGAATCAAACTAAAAACGAATAAGACTATTATAAAACAGAATATAAATTTTGAAAACTTTGACAGTATAAAAGACAAAGGATTTGAGATGAAAGCGTTGTGGGGGGGAGTAATGTCATCTTACAAAGTGGGGAGACAAGAGACAAAGGTATAAGTATGTCTTTTGTATGTTTAGGGGTGACAAGTGAAAAAACTGGTAACAGCAGTTTAGCTAGAGGGGAAGGAAGAGAGGTGAGGGAGTGTGAACTGATATAAGTGAGCTAAGACCTTACATATCACCCCAGAAAGTAAATGCAAAACACTGAGTTGATAAATCAAGAGGCAGCAACATAAGCATATTACTTAGAGATAAAGAGGCTACAACCAAAAGAACCTAAAAGGCAAGCAGTTGACAGTTGTTGCCTCCAGGAGGTTGGAATAAGGATGGTGAGGAGTGGAGCAGAGTCTGTTTCTTTTTATTATGAACTAAAAATATGTAGCATGAAAAGGCACAGGCTCTAAAACACCTTGAACAAACTTGAACAAAGTGGCAGGAATCACTCTACCCAATATTAAGGCTAACTACGCAGAAACAGCGATCAAGAGTGAGAAAGATAGACACACAGATTAATGGACTAGAATAGAGAAGCTACCAATAGACCTGTACAATTATGCTCAACTGATGTTTGAACAAAGGTGCAAAAGCAATCACTGGAGTAAGGAGAGTCTTTTCAAGAGATGATACTACAGCAATTCAATTACCCAGATGCTAAATAAGTGAACCTCAGGCTAAACCTCACACCTTATACGAAAAAGAACTAAAATGGATCATAGACTTAAATGTAAAACATAAAACTACAAAACTTTTAGAAAAAAAAAAAAAAAAGCAGAGACCCTTTGAGATCTAGGGCTAGGCAAATAATTCTTAGCCTTGACAAGAAAAGCATGACCCATAAAAGGAAAAATTGATCATCTGGACCTTATCTAAATCCAAAAGCTTAGCTCTACAAAAGATCCTGTTAAGAGGATAAAAGACAAGCCATAGACTGGGAGAAAATATTTGCAAACACATACCCAACGAAGGACTATTACCTAGAATATATAAAGAACTCTGAAAACTCAATAGCAAAAAGGCAAACAATCCAGTCAGAAAATGGGCAAAAGACACGGGCATTTTACTGAAGATGATATACAGATGGCAGATAAATAATGAAAAGATGTTCAGCATCATTAGGCATCAGAAAAATACAAATTAAAACCAGGAGATATCACTACACACCTATCAGAATGGCTAAAATAAGTAACAGTGACAATACCAAATGCCAGCGAGGATGGGGAGAAACTAGATCATTAATGCCTTGCTTGTTGGAAGGTAAAATAATACAGTCATTCTAGAAAATAGTTTGGCAGTTTCTAATACAACAACTGACCATCCGACTATCATACACTCCAGCAATTGTACTCTTGGACATTTATCCCAAAGAAATGAGAACTTACATTCACACAAAACTCTGTACATGAATGTTCATAGCAACTTTATTCCTAACAGTTCCAAACTGGAAACAACTCAGATAGCTTTCAACAGGTGAAACGTTAAACCAACTGTGGAATACTACTCAGCAACTAAAGAGAAAAAAAAAAGATGCATTCAACAACTTGGAAGAATCCCCGGGAATTATGTTGAGTGAAAAAGTCAATCCCAAAAGGTTACATACTGTATGATTCCACTTACAGTAAATATTTGAAAAGACAAAATTTTAGAAACGGAGAACAGATTAGTGGTTGCCACGGGTTAGGCACAGGGGAGGAGAGATGTGGGAAGGAGATGGTCGTGGTTATAACAACACACACACACACACACACACACACACACATACACACACACACACAAAGGATCCCTGCAGTGATAGAACTGTCATGGTGTGGATACATGAATATATGTGATAAAATTGTATGGAACTAACACACACACACTTACACACACACACACACACACACACACACACACACACGAATACAAGTAAAACTTGGAAAATCTAAATAAGACCGGTAGATTGTATCCATGTGAATATCCTAGCAGTGGGATTATACTATGGTTTTGCAAGATGTTACCATTGGAGGAAACTGGTAAAGGATGCCTGGGATCTCTCTGTACTACTTTTTAAAACTGTATGTGAATTCGCAATTATCTCAAAATTTAAAAAAATTTTAAATGAATGAATAAAGAATACACACACACACACACATACACACATGCCTCAATAAACTCAGAGAAAAAATACAGGTAGTTCCTGATTTATGACATATTCGAGTTACAATGAGCCACACTTAGACCGTCCTTTCCTTTGGTACATCTTATCATTAGTAATATGTACTACATACAATGTTGTAGCATGTAATTTGCTGACGTTATCATTCTCATGCCAACCCCTACAGACAAATAAAGATCAGATTTATAAGGATACTGAATATAAAAAGTAATAATAATGAAAAGCAAAAAAAGGGAAAGAGGTATTTGACTTAAATCAGAACCAACTTATGACGGAGTCATTGGAAAAGAACCCTAATGTAATTTGGGGACTACCTCTATATGCATATAAATGTGTGTGTGTGTGTGTTATGTATAAATGTGTGCATATACACACACATATACACACACATATACACACACTGGGACAGAGGAACAGAGTGTCAAGAACAAAGCCATCGTCAGCTTCTGGAAAAGAAAGAAAGAAGACATAGTGATATCAGAAAGTAGGAAAAGTACTGGGTAAGACTGAGACCAAGATGTCAACAAGGAGGCACACTTCGACGTAAACAGGGATGAAAATCCAGGGAAGGAATTTCATGGTGCTTTCCTGAGCAAAAAAAAATAATTATTGTAAATATGCAGTAGAGTGTAATTGTTAAGAACATGGGCTCTGAAATTGGCTTTCCGAGATTCATCATCAACTCTGTAAATTATTAGCAATATGATCCTGAGCAAACTATTGTAACTTCTCTGAGCCTAAGGTTCCTCGTAATACATGAATCTCATAGGATTATCAGAGGGACTAAAGAATTAAGGAATACAAACAGGTTAGACAAGTGCCTGGCATTCAGTCAGTCTTAGCTAATAGTATTATGACCTGCTAGCAGGACATTCATCATACATGACAACATAATCTATAACATTCCTACTTTTTTTCTTATTATTTATTGCAGTTTGATGCTGTGAGTACCTGAACTCATCTCATAGTGTCTGAGGGAACTGATGCCTCTGCATTTCTGATTTCTAAAAGAAAAAAAAAAAAAACCCATTGCCGTCAAGTCAATTCCAACCCATAGCGACCCTAGAAGAGGGTAGAACTGCCCCATAGAGTTTCCAAGGAGTGCCTGGTGGATTTGAACTGCTGACTTTTTGGTTAGCAGCCGTAGCACTTAACCACTACACCACCAGGGTTTCCAAAGCCACCTGAAAATAGGCCAAAGAAGCACAGTACTGTGTAGATGGCTGCTTACCCATGCAGGTATACACAATGTTGCTTGCAGAGGGAAACTAGTTCATCAATACATCCCTTGAAAGCTCTCCCCCTTTTCCCTGGCTTTGATTTCCAACATATCTTTGTTCTGTGAGTCCAGAGCAAGTTAGAGATAATTGTGTAGTTTCTTCACTTCCTGAGCACCAAGCAACCTGTTTATTACTTGCCAAACCACAACATACCTTAGATAAGGCGGCACTCATTCCCCAAATAGAAGTTGTAATAATCATATTCCAGACCCACTCATTAATTTTTGCCTCATTTCGAAAACCTCTTTACTGATGAAGATTGACAGTAATGATCTAGAGTGAAGTTGCCGGCTCTGAATCCCCTGCAGACAGCCTTGCTCTGCCTGTCAGGGTGGCGCAGAAGGAGCTGTTGAAAGAGCCCTGCAGCCCACGGAATGATAGCAGTGAGAACTCCACTCTCTGAAAGCTTGAGTGTTACTAGCACAAAATAAATGGTTCATGGAACAGGAACAAATAGATATTTTTTAAATTTATGAGTGTGAAACTATGAGACTCATATTTTCTAATGAACTACAATACGATCTCTCCTAGCGAAAATACTGTTTTGGTAGTACAGGCGCATTTCTTCTTTAAAAAAGACAAGCACTGACTTGGCAGCTGTCACTGCTGGCATAACATATACAACATACAGCCCATAGATACACACACACACACACACACACACACACACACACACACAGCAGGAATACCAGAATCCAATCCATTGTGTGGCTCTGATTAGTGTCAGTGAGGGACATTTTGTTGCTCTCTCTCTCAGTAACTTCCGGAGTTTAGGTGTATAGATTTGCCATTTCCACTTTTCCTTAATGAAATCCCCTTAGCAGGCCACCATCCACACACTTATCTTAAATGTTTTTTTTAACCTCTTTATGTGTTTTATTGGTCAGTATCTCCTTTAGAGATAACTAATTCCACCCATTTATTACTATGTGTGATGATTCTACCATTTATTTTCATTTTATTTCTTAATTTGAGGAGCCCTGGTGGCGCAGTGGTTAAGAGCTTGGCTGCTAACCAAAAGCTCAGCAGTTCGAATCCACCAGCCGTTCCTTGGAAACCATATGGAACAGTTCTACTCCGTCCAATAGGGTCACTATGAGTCGGAATCAACCAGACGGCAACTTTTTTTTTTTTTTATGTGTGATGACTACCATTTATTTTTATTTAATTTCTTAAATTGAATCCCTTTTAAGAGAAGTGCTGTGTTCCAGAATTTGATTAAAGGTACCACCTCCATCTAGTTCATACCCTTATGAATTTTAAAGGCCTTAAGTTTGTTCAGTCCTCATCTTCTCAAGTCAGGGCATGTGTCCACCGTATGCCCTAACCATTTGAGCTCTCTCTGACTGAACTTACTTCACATCCTTCTGTTCCTGTGGAAGTACAAGAACCAGAATGATACTCATACCTCCAGTATGAGTATGGGACTCTTTCTAAAGATGTTTTAATGGCTGGAGAAGGGGAAGTGTTATGCTTTGGGAAACAGCCAACCATGCTTGCAGATCCAAAGGTTGTCTTCTTAAAATTGCTTTCTGAAAATGTATTACCTTTCCCCATGAAAGCACATACGCTATATCTTCCTATGTCTTTTTGAAATCCTCATTAATCTGACAACTCATTCCCTAGATAAGGTGGTTGCTGTTGTTAGGTGCCATCAAGTCGGTTCCAGCTCACAGCAACCCTATGTACAACAGAATGAATACACTGTCTGGTCCTGCGGTATCCTGACAACCGTTGCTATGCTTGAGCCCGCTGCTGCAGTCACCGTATCAGTCCATCCCACTGAGGGTCTTCCTTTCTTTTGCTGACACTTTGCTGAATGGTCCCTCCTGATAACATGTCCAAAGTACACGAGATGAAGTCTCACCATCCTCGCTTCCAAGGAGCATTCTGGCTATATTTCTTCGGATAAGACTAATATCATCTATAAATAGAAAGATGGGGTACTTTCTCTTTTGGAATGTTTAGGATTACCCTTGTTTCTTCTCTATCCATCTTTCAATCGTTATCTTTTGTTTCTTGTTTCTAAGTTGATTTTGTATCCCATTCTTCTAAGTTCTATAAACATATGTGTGTGTGTGTGTGTGTGTATATACATATATATACATATATATATACATATATATATTTTTTTAAAGTATGGAAACTAGTCAAAAGTCTTTTTTGAAGTCTGTCAAGAGAAACTGACTCTGTATGGTTCGTCAATAGAAGGGAATATTATGTAGCCATTAAGATAATGTGTAAAAATATCTAATGATAAAGTAGGATCTTAAAAGTCAGGTTATAAAACTTTATATGTGTGATAACGTTCAATTTTTAAAAATATAAAGCATGTTCCTAAGAAGAAGACTGGAAAAACATACATCAGAAAGTAGTTACTTCTCGTTTGGAAATAGGGCCACTATCCTACACAAAGAATAATAGATTGACATCAGTACTATTTCAAATATGCATTTTCAAATATTGTTTTAAATAAAAAGTATCTGTTGTATTAGATCTTAAAGTTTATCTACTCATTATTAGATAGTTCTTCATGTTTTAATCTACAACACTATTACTATTGTGTGTTGGTATATTATCCTAATCTTTGGGAGGCTAAAACAGGTGGAATAGCCTTATTCTCAAAATAATTTTATGCATAAAATAAAGTATATATGTTTACAAAGAGAACAAGTTATGCTGAAATACAGCTCTTGAAATATTAAAAGAAATCAGTATTAAAGTAAAATATGCCATGCCCTTATTATTGCATTAAATATCAAGATCTAACAGTAGGTCGAATAACTACCATAATTTCAAAGTAGTGATGAACATAAATGGTATTTTAAGATATTTATAACAACTGTGCAATGATATGAACATCTCTGTGACATAATGGTGATAAAGTCATAGATACTGCTAACTCTACTGTGGTTTGTGGCCTACGTTTATAATTGAAGGAATTGCTAAATTTCAGCTAGAGGTTAGTAAATATGCAGATGTATTATTTTTTTTTGTTTTCCTATCCAAGTTAATTCAGTCCTTGCAGCCTTTAAGGGCCTGATGATTCCAGGTAAGAACTCCTGACCTGTAATGACACCAAAGCATTCACACCAAGAGACAGTAAAAAAGAAAATACTAATAGCAATCAACTTAATATCAGTAAGGGGAATTGTTTAGTATGTACTGCGCATTCACAGATATCTACTGTCAAAGACATACAAAAATCAGTATGATGTAAAAGCTATGTCTTGAAATGTGGCCAACCTATAAAGTGACATCAAATGAAGATATAATTTCTTAACACAAAGTTCAAGATTTATCCATTCCAAATTCAAATACTATGTGAAGAAATAATAAAGGAAAACCCAATACCATCATAAAGTTTAGAGAATCTATAGCTTATGCCAGAAAGAAGAAAAATCGATAAAATTTTCAATGTGCTTCTAGAACAGTCCCTTAGACGTTATATAATATGAATCAAAGTATACAACCATGTATTGTAAGACACCTTCAGCAAGAGACCATATTAAGTCATTACAGAACCTTCTGTAGATATGGGTTCAAATGCCAATATTATTGTTATGGATTGAATTGTGTTCCCCAAAAAATATGTGTTGGAATCCTGACCCCTATCCTTGTGCATATAATCCCATTTGGGAATAGGGTTTTCTTTGTTATGTTAATGAGGCCATATCAGCGTAGGGCATATCTAAAACATAATCATTTTTGAGATACAAAAGAGTAGATTAGACACAGACAAGCAAGCAAAGACTAGGGAGAGACAGATGCCCCCTGGAGATCACCAAGAACCTGAGGAACCCCGGGGCTAGAGAAGCAGAGACAAGAACTTTCACCCAGAGCCAACAGACAACCTTCTCCTAGAGCCAAACCCAAACTCAAACCTGTTATCATCTAGCAGATTCCAACTCAAAGTGATCCTGTAGGACAGAGTGGAACTGCCCTACAAGGTTTCCAAGGGGTGGCTGGTGGATTCGAATTGCCGACTTTTTGGTTAGCAGCTGAGCCCTTAACCACTACACCACCAGGGCTCCCCCCTAGAGCCAGTGTCCTGAATTTGGACTTCTAGCATCTGAAACTGTGAGAAAATAAATTTCTGTTCATTGAAGCTACCCACGTGTGGTATTTCTGTTACATTACCACTAAGAAAATGAGACAATTATAGATATTGATAACAAACAGTAGTCAGATAGGTAACTGAAACTCAGGAAAATATATATATTTAGAAAATTATAGACGCATTGAGGTTGGAACACTGCTTTGTGGGCTACTCTTATCATTTGAGTCATGTGCCAGAATACAGAAGGCCTCTTTGCCAAAAGGAGTTACTCAAAGGGTCCAGGTACCTGAAAGGACATGCTGAAGCTTTTTACATAGAGTGTCAGATTCACATTCCCTTTCTACTGACTCACAAAGCTATAAAGTATCAGCATACACAAAGAAATGTTAATAAATGCTCATGGTGCTGATCGTAAGCTCAGGAAATACATTTAATATTTTTAAATACATTTTCTAGAGTTTGTTCAATAAACATGTTACTTTTACAGTTAGAGAACATCACTGAAATCATTTAAAATAATTTGGCATTATTGTGTTTTTAGAGATGACAGACACCTTATTGGGAAAGATGAGTTCTATTTTTACTTACAATAGAATCCTAAATTTTAATGAAGCTTAGTGATTGCTAAAATGACACCCAGGTTTTCCTTAACTAATCAGCCTAAATGACATTTTAAAAACGTAAAACATTATTTTAGGATAGGCACAATTATTCATTTTGCAATTTAGTGCAGCAGTGCTAGCTTGGACATAAAGAACAAACATATTAGTTTGTAATAGTAAATTCTTGAATTCAACACCTAAGATGTAGTTGATGCTATTTGGCAGTTCAACTGCTGACTGAAAGGGTAGCAGTTCAAAACCACCAGCAGCTCTGTGGGAGAAAGATGTGGCAGTCTGCCTCTGTAAAGATTTATAGCCTTGGAAACCCTGTGGGTTGCTATAAGTAGAAACTCACTCTGTGGCAAGTGGGTGTTTCGGACTGAACCTGGGCTACAAAGACTGAATGAACACGAACCTATTTCTCCCAGAACTTTACTTTCCCCCTAGAAATTTTCATTTTAATTCTTGTATTTATTGTGCTAATATGAATTATATGAAAGCTTTGAAAAGAAATTACATAGGCACAGGTCACTAATGAAACTGTTTGAGTCAAATGTTGAGTTACTAAACTCATGAGCGTTTTGGATTTATTAAGCACCACTATATACTATAGCCTTTTCTCAGAATACATCTGAGGCTCTTACTATCCCCCACCCTGCATGCTAAGGTTTTAAAATGCTGTAACCACACTGAGTCATATGGTCTCATTAAATGTCTGAAAGCTGAACAAAAAATTTTAACATTATAATTCTCACTTTACAGATGAAAAAACCAAGACAACTAAGTAGAACCTATGAGAGATATTCAACTATTCTCTCAACTCACACACACACACACACACACACACACACACACACACACACACACACACACACACACTGAGTGCCAAGCAAATTATTAGGTGCTAGAAAGAGAAAGATGAGCAAGACCAACATGGTTTTTGATGTATCAGATCTTGAAATCAATACCCTTAGTAGTAAGAGAACAGAAGTATGGCCAGCCTGATTTGAGTCTGAATTTTAGTTCTATCACATATTTCTCTGTGAACTTTTCTAAGATTCAATTTCTTTATATGTAAAAATAGGATAATGATAACTCCCTTGTCAGGTGGCTATAAATAATGGATTCAACATGTATGAAATATCTAGTAGAGTAATGAACACATAGTTGGTATTTAAGAAAGCCACATACCTGGCACAAAGTAGATATTTAAGAAAGCATAACCATTATTATTATTTTCATGGTTGCTGTTTATGATATTTTAGTAATATTAAAAATATCATGCCTACTTACATTCCACTAAAAAAAAAAAAAAATCAGTTTCCGTCAAGTTGATTCCAACTCATGGTGACCCCATGTGTGTCAGAGTAGAACTGTGCTCCATAGGGTTTTCAATGGCTGACTTTTTTGGAAGCAGACCACCAGGACTTTCTTCTGAGGTGCCTCTGAATGGATTCAAACCACCAACCTTTCAGTTAGCAGTCAAGTGCATAACCATTTTCATAACCCAAGGACTCCTGTATTCCACTAAACTCGTTGCCATTGAGTCGATTCTGACTCATAGCAGCCCTATAGGACGGAGCAGAACTGCCCCCATAGAGTTTCCAAGGAGTGGCTGGTGGATTTGAACTGCTGACCTTTTGGCTGCAAGGTGTAGCTCTTAACCACTGTGCCACCAGAGCTCCTATATTCCACTAGGGCCATGGAATTTCCAATATTTGAGATCATGGGAGATTTATACACTCCATTTTTCATATATAAAGCTCTCAATTTAAGGGTGCATCCTGGAGCTATTAGGCTAATCCTACCTTAAATGTGCTTGGCTACTGATTCTTTCAGAAGATATAATTTCATGAACCAGAATTTGAAAACCATGAAATTGAGACTTCCCACTTAACTGACCTAGAAGATACTGGGGCCCATTCTCCATGTGTTTACTAAACTATCAGGTTATAAATCCACCATGAAGATCAGCATATTCTAAAATACAGTCTGCATAGAACAAAAGTGAGGAGAGATAATAGGACAAGAGAAAGAAAGAAGAGAGAAGATTTCAGAAGTGAAGGGTAGGTTAAGAAGACAGTCATTCTAAGTCTACATAAATGTAGTTAACATTTTATTAACTAGGGACGATATAAAAGTGTGCTTGATGAAAAGATCAGGACACATAGGTTGGATCTTCTGCATCCAATTAATCTCAAGTCTGAAAAATGTAGGCATCTATTTTTTTCTACCAAAACCCTGAGGGTGTATGTGTGTGTTTTACATCTGCTTTACAATGGTTTTTCTACGAAGATCCTTACTAGTAGCTTTTAGCATCTTGCCAGCAGATTTTGGAGGTAATGAAGTATTTTATTTCCTTATAAGGAAAGACGTGCTAGACTGCTTAGTCCTTGATTTTGCATTATAAAATTCCATCAAGGATGTATATACACCTAAGTTTTTAACCGACTTCAATAAGGACTTAATCGAATGGATTTTTGAAAATCTTTGCTGATTAGAGGTTGCCAATTTATGGTGCATCAGAATCATGCTCTTTGTTATGTTACACTGTGTGGGACATGGCTATCATACCATCATGGGTTTGCAGTAAATATTAATTAACCAAACTTCCAGAATCTGCAAGAAGTAACCTTTCTTCCTGTCAGATATATTTTACACAATTGTGTCCAATGTCATCTTTCTTTTCGAATTATACTCGTATTACTTCCTGGACTCCATTTAGCTATCTATTCATCATAGTCCCATTTACCTTGATTAAAATTCTCTGCTTTACTTAGTGCCAATTATTGATTATAAGCAGAGTTAACAATCATATCTCATTTCCATCTGACTTTTTGGCACCCATCTGCTATTCTACTGACAATTTTTCTTACCATCTCAAGCAGATTGGGGCTTGCAGTCCCTGAAGAAAGAGGGAACACAAGAAATGAAGAAGGGATCCTAAACGGTAGGAAGTCAAACAGCAAGAACGAGATGTTCTAGAAAGTAGGCTGAACTGAGAGCAAGATCCCTGGGACACAGTTGACCTTGACATGCAAAGCCACATCTTCGAAACTGGCCTTTCTGATTATCATGCTAGCCATGCCCCAACTCTGCTTGGAACAGTGGAGATCCCGGTAGCACTCAACTTAATCAGTAAGTCTAGGTCAGTAGCACAATGGTAGAAGGGTTGGTAAAGACTTCACATGTATCAATATCGTATGCCAACTGAATGGGTTTTGCTAAATTGAGTTTATGCTCAAGATAAGATAATCCTCATTTCTCTATTTAGCTTACTGAAACACAGGGAAAAGAAAGGCAAATATTTTACTCATACAAGTTTAGATAATTTCATACCGGATTTTGGTTACCCCTGTGGAGTTCAGTTCAGCTCTGACACGCATGGTGTTGCCATTAGTTGGAGTCAACTCAACGGCAACTGGTTTATTTTTGTTTACACCTGATTTGTAGGATTCAGTATCTGAGATACTAGAGGTAAAACAGTACATGACAGTAGGCTGTGCTGGAGCTGGTTTGCTTCAGCATAAGAGTTGATGGCACATATGTCTTCCCAACTCTGCATTTAGTGCTGTTACCCTGGGCCGTGGTGGGAATATTTACACCACGGAAATCAACAGTGCTACAAATCAGGGTTTTATTACTACAGTTTTCAGAGAGCTGTTGTTAAACATTTGTCAGCACACTACTGGGTGTATATCTGTGTATGTGTGTGCATACCTACATTCTGCAAATTTAATTCTTAGAAAGTTTAACTAGAAATAACTTTAAATCTTGTTCTACCTTACCCGTTTTTTGAAAAAAAAAAATGTCAACTATATCATTTAGCTGCTACAAAATCCCAATACTATTTTCTCAAGCTTATTCTTTTTTACAGTGGGCAGTTGTTAACAGTGGCCTAATCTCCAACCTGTTGGTAACTCTAGTCCAATTATTTCCGTTAGTAGGTCAACCTCTTTGTTGTAGTTAAGCAGAGTTATTCCAAAAGCTGTTCCCTGTAAGCACATTTGTTTTTCTTAACTAGTAAAAATTCGTTAATAGTTGCTCAGCTAACTCCATCCATCAAGTAACCAGCAATTTATAGAACGTAGATTTTATAGACAACAAAAGATCAAAAACACCAATGGATGCAAACTTCGTTATCTTCCCCGTTTTCCAACAGCAACAAATCCAGAAATTGTTTTAGAGACTTATATCTTACAAACAGGCACAAAGAGACATAAATTCGACAATTCACATATTGTATACAACCATGATATAAAAATTTAGTCCTTCATCAAGCTTGTATTGTGGACCTGCTGTAATTAGGATCTCCGAAAGAAAAAACAAAGAGTCTGCACCCTTGAAGAGTAAAAAAAAATAGATGCCTACATTTTTCAGACTTGAGATTAATTGGATGCAGAAGATTCAACCTATGTGTCCCGATCTTTTCATCAAGCACACTTTTATATCATCCCTAGTCAATAAAATGTTACTACATTTATGTAGACTGAGAATGACTATGACAACTGAATTTATTGTGTGCCTTGTTAAGATTCAACTTAGTGATGAAAACATGGCTTTCTTATAGTCTCAGAATTTTTTTTCAGTGTTGGTGAGAGACAAAACAAAAACAATCACTAGCCCTAAATTTATAATAAGGAGCCCTGGTAGCACAATGGTTAAGCTCTTGGCTACTAACTGAAAGGTTGGTGGTTTGAACCCACTCAACCACTCCATGGGAGAAAAGACATGGTGATCTGCTAGCAAATCCTGTGGGGCAGTTCTATGCTGTCCTATCGGGTTTCTGAGTCAGAACTGACTTGATGGCATCCATCAACCACAGTAACAACTTTATGACGTAGAAAAGGTAGGTTTCAGTCTCCATCTTCAGAGTGGTTGAAAAATTTCCCTTCTGCCACTTCATATTTTCACAACTATGGGTATTAATTTATTAACCCTCAGTTGATTGGAAGAGCCAGCTAAGTATAATACCTTATTCCCTAACCAAGCCAGCAACCAAAAGTGTAACTGTAATTGCTTCTTATCCAGATGACATAAAGCAATTCCAGTGACTGCTTTACTTAATTAGGATGCATGAAGCATGGACCTCCAGGTCACATCTCTCTGTAAATTACGCCTCTTCAATTTTCTTGAGAAAGCACTTGTGTCTCAGGCACCTTAGTATACCTTTCAGTTAGACCACATAAACTCAGTACCACTAATTCTCACTTATTTGTGGACGTATTATCTACTCGGTCTTCTGGGTTTTCCAGAGACCCAGTTCATTTAATTATTTCTTATTTTCACTTGCGAGGCATTAATGGTGAAACATTAACAGTGAATAAGCTTCATTCCACATTTGTTGGCACAATATTTTTGAAGGAATAGATGACAGCATGAAGGAACTCTCTCAATTTACCTCAAAAAGGAGAACTCTTTGAAACAGAAGCTTTTGGTCCACAGCCCAGACTTAGAAATACTTTGAAAGAAGGTTATGTTTGTTATTAGTCTGAAGAAAAGTAGCTGCCTACCGTCATGAAGCAAACTGCAAGATGGAATTGTGCAAAATGGCGGCGTGGGGAACTGGATGATTCCTTTGCACCTTAGGGAGGTCATTAGGTGGTTTGATGGTGGGTCGCTGATCAACAGACACATTTACTCAAACTTGAGTAAAAAACACATATTTCAAAGACAGATACAAATTGGTGGTTTTTAAATTATGCAACACTTAGGACAACCCATTACCATATGACTACAAGCATTTATTAAGTACGTATAATGACAATAAACTATGGTTGAGATGCCAAGAAATAGGAAACATAGTTGTTACAAACAGTAGCAACAATAGAAGCATCAGCAATAACACAAAACAATGGAAGGCATCCCATATGAAGATTTGAAAGTTATACAACATTATGCATAAACTCTATGTTTATTTCCTTTTCCCTTAGGGTTATTAATAGAGAACTAACTGTATCTTGATCATCCTGCCTTAGTCAATTCTTCTTATGATTATTTCCTCCTTACAACAGTATTCTGGGAAATATCACATTTAAAGTTTGAATACATACCACAAATCTGATGTTTTGATGATTTAATTTTCCTAGGGAGAATGTAAGACTTTCCTAAAACTCAGCAGGGTTACACGTATGCATGACATTTGTATGAATGTATGTGATACATGTGCATGTAATGTATGACTTCAAATGGTACAAACTTACACATGCATATGTGCACACACCTGTGTGTGTGTGTGTGTGTGTATAGGGGGAAGGGGCTTCAGTTTAAGCCCTTGCCCTTCCACTCAGTACAACTCTTGCAAAATGGAGTTACAAGATTGCAATTCTTGTTCACACAATTCGTGCCCATTGTAGCTGTCTCTGTGGTTCACTTCATCTCTTGGCTAACAGCCTACAGAATATTGGATGATGCGGCAGACACATGCGGAAGCCTCTCAGTGAAATACATCACACCAGATCTAATCAGTAATGTACAAGAGCCCACCAGTTGTATAATACAAGCTAGTCTGCCATTCTTCCCTTCCTCCCACTCACTGTTCCATCAAGCATGGATGCCACAGGAGAATCTCTAATCAAGAAAATCCTGGATAACAGCATTAGTCTTCCTATAAAATGACAGTTATGCATTCCAGTAAATGAGACAGCCTATCATTCTTGCTGCTAAGGCTCTTATATATTGGTCTTCTTCAATCAAAACACAGTGGTGCTTACTGATTACAAGAAAACAGAGGTCTAAGAATTGATTTTTAATCAATTTTCAACAGTCTTAGACAGCTTAGTGAGATAAAAGCTAGAGTGACAGAGTATAAAGTGTTCTCAGACAGATTTGCATTGCTCAGTCAGTGGGTTGTTTTATATTTTGGGGAGTTGGAAGAGATAGAGAAGTGCATATTAGGTATTTGAGAACACTTATCCACTGATCCCCTGGTGGTGCAGTGGTGAAGTGTTTGGCAGCTAACCAAAAGGTTGGCAGTACAAATCCACTCGCTGCTCCACGGAAGAAAGATGTGGCAGTCTGCTTCCGTAAAGATGAGAGCCTTGGAAAGCCTATAGGGAAGTTCTACTCTGTCCTACAGGGTCACTATGAGTCGGAATTGACTCCACTGCAACAGGTTTGGTTTTGGGTTTTTGGTTGTAGATGCAGAGAATGATAGGGTTTGAAGAGATTTGAGGCGCCTCTTGTCTAAATTCCAACCCTAATTTCTTTTCTTTTTTTCCCATACTTAACTATCCTTATTTTCACAATAAACTGGATAAAAAAGGGGAGTAGGGGACAGTAGAGATTACATTGTGACTTTAAATTGTAGTCAGAAAATCGAGACACATATTAAAGGCCAACTAATGCAAACCCTAATTTATTGATAAGAATATAGAGGTCCAGGGAGGGGAAATGACTTATTCAAAGCCAAAAATCAAGTGAATGCAAGAGCTGACACTTGAACTCATTTCTCTTGGCCTCCATGTTCCTTTTTTTAATTTACAAAGTGTTCACTGTATAATCTGCCTGAGACTTTTTCTTTCTTCCCTTCTCCCTCCTTTCTTCCCTCCCTCCTCTCTCTCACAGCCTTCCTTCCCCTTCTCGTTCTCTTCCCTTTCTTCTTTCATTTTCCTCTTTCTTTTTCATCTACCCCCATCCATCTATTTAGCAAGTATTTACTGAGGTTCTAGTATGTTAGGAACTAGGGATTCAGAAGGATCCCTGGCTTCAGGGAACTTATAGTCTAGAAGGGCACATGGCATTGAATGAGTTAGGAAAGGCTTTCTGAGGAAGTCCTATACTTACACTGAGACCTGAAAGATGAGTAAGGGATAGTCTGTCATAGAATGGGGGAGAACAACATCCCAGACAGAAGAAATAGCATGCACTAATGTCCTCAAGCAGAGAGCTGATAAGTCAGTTCTAGAATAGAATAGGCCAACAGAGGAATCTCAGCAGAACTGGAAAGACCAGGGAATAGAAAAATAGTATCATCATTTGACTATGTCCTCAACGTCACAGCTCTACTTCTCAGCCCTGAATTCCCGCTAAAATATTTTCTTTGCTGTATAATCTTTGCAGTAATAAATTGGGAAGAAATGTTTTTGAAGTAAACTTAAAAAAAAAAAAAAAAAAAAGAGGAAGCTGTACCTGGTATCCACGTGAAGACACTGTCACGAAAACCATATGTGATGGTCTGTGTGCTGGACTGTTTCTTACCCACAGTTCCCTGGGCCCTTATGAAAGCCAGTGGATGACTGTGGACCCTGGAGCCAGACAAATCGTGAGTTTTAACCTTGGCTTTCTGGTGCTTTCATTTCGAGTAAACCTTTCTGATTCTAATTTTCAGCTTCTTCATTTGCAGAATCAGAATTCAATACTGCCTTCTAGAAAATAGAATATGTGTAAGGACCCCAGTACAGCGCCAGACACATTAAATACTCAACAAAACTTCAATGAGTGGTAAAAAGGTATATGGCATTTTCAAAGTAAAAAATTTAAATCATAATATCAGTAGATTCTCTTTAATAGCAGCAATGAGTTTGCAGAAATTGAAAGCTATATGCTTTAGCTAGATACCATCAGGGATGAAAGAATGCAGATTTTCACTAAGCCCACACTGGGTCTGAAAACGCTGCATGTGGCCAGAAAGCAGAAAAGGTTAATTAGCCTGTGGGGTCATAAACATGGCCAACTCAGACTCAAGACTATTTCACCAACACAGTTAGACAACAAGCTCCAACTCCCAGCATTAATGGAGTGCTTATAAACACTCAAAATGAAATGAAGAGCATTTAACTTCTCTATGTCTCAATTTTCTCATTTGTGAATAGAGATTATACCTCACAGGGTGGTTTTAGATTAAATGAGAAAAAAATACATTCTTTTATATATAATATATAAACAATTATTATATTATTATACACTATACCTGGGGCATAATAAGCACTTAGGGGATGTTATGCTTTTTTATTCATGGAGTATGAAGGTCACATTTTATAAAATAATGTTTGAAATGCTAATACTTTATAATCTGATTATAAGGGCAATAATAAAAAAAAAAGTGACTTCATTTATTTCTTTGTCCAATACATCCCATGGTGTTAGGAGAATCAATTTTTTGACATAATTATGCTGGAAGGAGAAAGCTGATGGTTATTCCAAACAGGTTTTAAAGGCTTTAAACCTGCTTTCAACTCATATACAAACAATTCTGTTGCTTGAGTAAAAGAAAAGACAAAATTCCTTATGTCTCTAAGAAGAAAGAAATCCTGGTGGCCAGAGTTGGAATGTTTCATAAAAAATAGTTTGCCTCAAAGCGCGTAATATAAACGTCAGTGCACAAAACTTTCTCTGAAGTAGAAGCCTTGAAATTCACAGCTGTTCATCAACCTAACACTACCTCCCAGATCTTCTCAGCGGTGCTATCCCTACGGCATTACCAGCTACAACTAGGTGTTAGGGGTGTTTTCTCCTGTTGCCTCTAAAACACTTTTATTTCAGGTAGTATTTTGTAAGCTAGAGATATTTACACAGAACAGCAACTCTCTGAATACATGTTTAAAAAAAAAAAAAAAACTTTGAATATATCCTAGAGAAATAAGAGTCCAACAGACATATGCACACCCATGTTCATTGCAGCATTGTTCACAATAACAAAAAGATGAAAACAACTTAAGTGCCCATCAACAGATGAATGGATAAAGAAATTATGGTACATACACACAATGGAATACTGCACAAGGATAAAGAACAATGATGAATCTGTGAAACATCTCACAACATAGATGAATCTGGAGGACATTATGCTCAGTGAAATAAGTTACTCACAAAAAGACAAATATGGTATGAGACCACTGTTACAAAAACCCAAGAAAAGGTTTACACACAGAAAAAAAAAAGATCTTTGATGGTTAGGAGGGAGGGGAAGAATAGGGAGGGGAAACCACTAACTAGATAGTAGACAAGTGTTAACTTTGCTGAAGGGAAATACAAGACACAATATAGGGGAAGTCAACCTAATATGACACAGTTTGACCAAGGCAAAGTCACAGAAGCTTCCTAGACACACCCAAACACCTTGAGGGACTGAGTTACTGGGGCTGACTGCTATGGATCATAGTCTTGGGAGACATTTAGGTCAACTGACATTACATAGTTGATAAAGAAAATGTTCTACAGCCCTACTTTGGTGAGTAGTGTCTAGGGTCTTAAAAGCTTGCGAGCAGCCATCTGAGATACATCTATTGGTTCCATCCTGTCCAGAGCAAAGGAGAATAAAGAAAACCAAAGACACAAGAAAAAATTAGTCCAAACGACTAACAGACTTCATGAACCACAGCCTCCACCAGCCTTAGGTCAGAACTAGATGGTGCCCAGCTACCACCACTGACCCCTCTGACAGGGATCACAATAGAGGGTCCCAGACAGAGCGGGAGAAAAATGTAGAACAAAATTCAAAAATCACAAAAAAAAAAAAAAAAAAAAAAAAGACCAGACTTACTGGTCTGACAGAGACTAGAGGAACACCAAGACTGTGGCCTCCAGACACCCTGCTAACTCAGAACTGAAGCCACTCCTGACGTCCACCTTTCAGCCAAAGATGAGACAGGCCTATAAAACAAACAATAACACACTTGAGGAACGTGCTTCTTAGTTCAGTCAAGTATGCGAGACCAAATGGGCAACAACCGCCCAAAAGCAAAGACAAGAAGGTAGGAAAGGACAGGAAAACTGGATGAATGGACATGGGGAATCCAGAGTGTAAAGAGAAAGGGAGAGAGTGCTGACACGTTGCAGGGATTGTAACCAATGTCACAAAACAATCTGTATATGAGTTTTTGAATGAGAAATTAATTTGCAGTGTAAACTTTCACCTAAAGCACAATAAAATAAAAAAAATTAATTAAAAATATTTACCTTTGACTTGGAATTAAACAAATCATCGTTTCACAACCATCATGGTGATAACTGATTTAGAAAGAATCATCAATGCACGCTAAAACAAGTGGTATAAACTTTGATTAGTAACAGAGTATATACATAATTTTAAAATATCTTTCCACAAAAAACTTATTAGTTAAAAAGAAAAAAACAAGTAACTTTACAGAGGAGAAACGTAGCAGACACCACCTTAACCTAGTGACGAAAATTAATATCACCAACAACGAGAAACAGACAGCATGCACCTCCAGACATGATACACTGGGAAGGACATAATACCACATCTACAAAAATGTATAACCTGAATGTAATAGTGAGGAGATATCAGACAAACTCAAACATTGAGAGAATTACCAAAATAACTGGCCGATACACTTCAGAATTGCCAGGGTCATAGAAGACCAGGAAAGACTGAGGAACTTCCCCAGACTGGAACAAACTGGAGACGGGACAACATTAGGCCCAGGATTTTCTTTTGCTATGAAGACATTTGAAATATGGTGTTGGTGAAGAATACTGAATATACCATAGACTGTCAGAAGAGTGAACAAGTGTGTCTTGGAAGAAGTACAGCCAGAATGCCCCTTAGAAGCAAGGGTGGCGAGACTTTGTCTTACATACTTTGGACATGTTATCAGGAGGGAGCAGTCCCTGGAGAAGGACATCATGCTTGGTAAGGTAGAGCGTCAGCGTAAAAGAGGAAGACTCAAGGAGATGGATTGACACAGTGGCTGCAACAATGGGCTCAAGCATAACAAGGATTGTGAGGATGGCACGGGACCAGGCAGCGTTTCATTCTGTTGTACACAGGGTTGCTATGAGTCAGAACCGACTCTACGGCACCTAACAACAACCACACAAAGACATTTTGGGACAAGTGGCAAAATCTGAATAAAGTATGTAGATTAGATAATAGCGAAGTAGTGCTAGTTTCCTGATTTGATTATTGTACTGTTGTTATGAAAGAGAATGTCCTTGTTTGGGGGAAAAACACTGAAGTATTTAAGGTTAAAGACGTCTTACGTCTGTGACGTATTCTCAAGTGATACAAAAGGTAATAGTTTGTGTGTGTGTGTGTATGTGTGCGTGCACACACACCTGTGCACACAAACGTAGGCATGTATATGTGTGTGTGCAGAAAGAAAGAGTGAGAAAGTGAAAGTGGTAAACTATCAACATTTGGGGAATCTGGGTGAAGAGTATGGGGATTCTTTATAATATTTTGCAAGTATTCTGTAAGTTGGAAATTATGTCAAAAGTTAAAACCTTAAATGAGTGCTTTGCCTTTAAAACATACTTGCACTCTGGCGTGACAAAATAGAAAGAGGCATTTTGGGGGATATTGGGTTGGATTTTGATC
Organism: Dugong dugon; assembly: GCA_030035585.1. Lineage (NCBI taxonomy): Eukaryota > Metazoa > Chordata > Mammalia > Sirenia > Dugongidae > Dugong > Dugong dugon. The sequence goes on from CM057471.1 coordinate 79,991,979, forward strand.
AGCTTGGTAGAGATTAAAAAACATCAGGGATGGCAGAAAACAAGGTGACCAAAAAAACCCACTTCCGTAGTTGATCCCGATTCATAGCAATCCCATAGGGTTTCCAAGACTGTAAATCTCTAGGAAAGCAGACCGCCACATCTCTCTCCTGAGGAGCTGCTAGTGGTTTCGAACTACAAACCTTTCAGTTAGCAGTCGATCGTTTTAACCTCTGTGCCACCAGGGATGAGAAGAGTAACCTTACCCCTAATATGTAATGCGTAAGTATGTTCTTTTGGCCTAAGTCCATTTGATGGTTCCTTGGCAATTCCCAAATCATTGCACAGCAAAAGGCTGTTATTATCCACTTCAACTTAAGGGGCAATCACTGACTAAAAGACTCGGCTCAGAGATAAGACCAGATTCAGGTATTATCCATTCCCAGTGGTTTAGTTAGTGGCCTTAGGCTGGATGAGAGCCAAGTGCCACCGGTTTTTTTATTTTTTTATTTTTTTATTTTATTGTATTTCAGGTGAAAGCTTACAGAGCAAATAGTTTCTCATGAAATAGTAGTACACATGTTGTTCTATGACATTGGTTAACAACCCCACAACGTATTAAGCCTCTAAATTCTCAACCTTTTTTTTTTTTTTGATGAAAATTACAGATGGCCAAAGATACACCGTTTCAAAAATTTCTACATTCACAGTTCAGTGACATTGACTACGCGCTTCCAACTGTGCTGTTATTCTCACTTAAGATGAAGGCTTACAGAACAAAATAGTTTTTCATTTCACAGTTACTACACGTTGCCCTATGACAATGGTTAACAATCTCACAGCACATCAAGAATATCCTTACTCCACCTTGTGTTCCCTATCACCAGGGGACTTCCTTGTCCCCTTCTGTCTTCTGGACCTTGTCACTGGACTACTGTACCTCTTTAGTCTCATTTGGGTTTTTTTTTTTTAATTTTATTTTAACACCATTTCAAAACTTTTTAGTTACACATTTAAGTGATATTGACTATGCTCTTCCAATTGTGCTGCCATTCTCGCCCAAGATGAAGGCTTACAGGACAAAACAGCCTCCCATTTAATAGTTACTACAAATGTTGCCCTATAGCAGTGGTCAACAATCTCACAATACATCGACAGTGTCCTTATTCAATTTGTGTTCCTTATCATCAGTTTCCTACTCTCCCTCTGCCTTCTGGCCTTTGTCACCGGACTCCTGTACCTTGTTAGTCCCATTTAGTTTTACTGGGCTGTCCACTCCCAGGCTTAACATCGAACCTCGAAGGTAACTTCACCTCTGAGCTGAAAGGGTGTCTGGGGGCCACACTCTTGAGGTTTCTCTAGTATTCTTTAGGACAGTAAATCTGGTCTTTTTTTTTTTTTTTTTTTTGGGAGTTAAAATTATGCTCTACATCCTTCTCCAGCTCTGTCCAGAACCCTCTGTTGTGATCCTGGTCAGAGCAGTCAGTGGTGGTAGCCGGGCACCATCTAGCTGTACTGGACTCAGTCCGGTGGAGGCCTTGGTAGCTGTGGACAATTAGTCCTTTGGACTAATCTTTTTGTTGAATCCTGTTCTCTTCATTCTCCCTTGCTCCCGAAGGGATGAGACCAGTGGAGTATCTTAGATGGCCGCTCATAGGCTTTTAAGACCCCAGACACTACTCACCAAGGTAGAATGTAGAACATTATCTTTATAAGTAGTGTCATGCCAATTGAGCTAGATGTTCCCCGAGACCATGGTCCCCAGAGCCCTCCGTCCAACAACTCAGTCCCTCGGGGGGTTTGGATGTGTCTATAGGGCCTCCATGACCTTTCCTTGTGCAGGTTGTGTTAGTTTCCCCTGTACTGTGTACTATCTCACCTCTCACCCAAGTTACCACTTATCTATTACCTATTTAGTATTTTCCCCCACACTCCCCTCCCAACCCTGGTAACCAACAAGGATTGTTACATTTTGCATGTGAATTTTTTCATGGGTTTTTACAATAGAGGTCTCATACAATATTTGTCCTTTTGTGATTGACTTATTTCACTCAGCATAATGTCCTCCAGTTTCATCCATGTTATGAGATGGTTCACAGATTCATTGTTGTTCTTTCTCGTTTCATAGTACTCCATTGTGCGTATGTACCATAGTTTGTGTATCCATTCATCTGTTGATGGACATCGAGGTTGTTTCCATCGTTTTGCTATTGTGAACAATGCTGCCATGAACATAGGTGTGCATATGTCTATTCGAGTGATGACTCTTATTTCTCTAGGATATATTCCTAGGAGTGGGATTGCTGGATCGAATGGTATGTCTATTTCTAGCTTTCTGAGGAAACGCCATATCATTTTCCAAAATGGTTGTATCATTTTGCATTCCCACCAGCAGTGTATAAGAGTTCCCATCTCCCGCAGCCCCTCCAACATTTGTTATTTCCAGTATTTTTGATTCGTGCCAGTAATGCCGGGGTGAGATGGTATCTCATTGTGGTTTTAATTTGCATTTCTCTAATGGCTAGTGATCACGAGCATTTCCTCATGTGTCTGTTGGCCATTTGAATGTCTTCCTTGGTGAAGTGTCTGTTCATTTCCTTTGCCCATTTTTTGATAGGATTGGTTGTCTTTTTGTTGTAGAGGTGTTGGATTTTCTTGTAGATTATGGAGATTAGACCTTTGTCTGACTTGTACTGTCCAAAAATTTTTTCCCAGTCTGTAGGTTCTCTTTTGACTCTTTTGGTGAAGTCTTTTGAAGAGCATAGATGTTTGATTTTTAGAAGATCCCAGTTATTTAGTTTATCTGTTGGGTTTTTTGTGTTGATGTTTATGGTTTGTATCCTGTTAATGCCATGTATTAAGGCCTGAAGTGTTGGTCCTATTTTTTCCTCTATGAATTTTATAGTTTGAGGCTTTATATTCAGGTCTTTGATCCATTTTGAAGTAGTTTTTGTATATGGTGTGAGGTATGGGTCCTGTTTCATTTTTCTACAAATGGATCTCCAGTTTTGCCAGCACCATTTGTTAAAAAGACTGTCTTTTCCCCATTTGATGTATTTTGGGCCCTTGTCAAAGATCAGGTGACCGTAGGTGGATGGATTTACATCTGGGTTCTCAATTCTGTTCCATTGGTCAATGTCTCTGTTGTTGTACCAGTACCAGGCTGTTTTGAGTACTGTAGCTGTATAGTAGGTTCTCAAGTCAGGTAGTGTGAGTCCTCCAACTTTATTCTTCTTCTTCAGTAGTGCTTTACTTATTCGGGGTTTCTTCCCTTTCCATATAAAGTTAATAATTAGTTTTTCCATCTCTTTGAAGAATGTTGTTGGTATTTGTATCGGGATTGCATTGTATTTGTAGATTGCTTTAGGTAGAATTGCCATTTTCACAATGTTGAGTCTGCCTATCTACGAGCATGGTATGTTTTTCCACTTATGTAGATCCCTTTGGATTTCATGCAGCAGTGTTTTGTAGTTTTCTTTGTATAGGTCTTTTATATTCCTGGTCAGATTTATTCCTAAGTATTTTATCTTTTTAGGGGCTATTGAAAATGGTATTGATTTCCTGATCTCCTTTTCATCGTTCTCTTTACTGGTGTATAGGAATCCAACTGATTTTTGAATGTTTATCTTGTATCCTGCTACTCTGCTGAATCTTTCTATTAGTTCCAGTAGATTTCTCGTGGAGTCTTTAGGGTTTTCTATGTATAGTATCATATCATCTGCAAACAGGGAGAGTTTAACTTCTTCATTACCAATTTGGATGCCCTTTATTTCTTTCTCTTGCCTTACTGCTCTAGCTAGAACTTCCAGCACAATGTTAAATAGGAGTGGTGATAAAGGGCATCCTTTTCTCGTTCCTGTTTTCAAGGGGAATGTTTTCAGCCTCTCTCCATTAAGAATGATGTTGGCTGTTGGTTTTGCATAGATGCCCTTTATTATGTTGAGAAATTTCCCTTCTATACCTATTTTATTGAGAGCTTTTATCAGGAATGGGTGTTGGGCTTTGTCAAATGCCTTTTCTGCATCAATTGAGATGATGTGATTTTTTTCTTTCCTTTTATTTATGTGGTGGATTACGTTGATGGATTTTCTAATGTTAAACCATCCTTGCATACCTGGTATGAATCCTACTTGGTCGTGGTGTATTATTTTTTTGATATGATACTGAATTCTATTGGCTAGAATTTTGTTCAGAATTTTTGCATCTATATTCATGAGTGATATTGGTCTGTAATTTTCTTTTTTTGTGGCATCTTTGCCTGGTTTTGGTATCAGCGTTATGCTGGCTTCATAGAATGAATTTGCAAGTGTTGCTTCCTCTTCTATGCTCTGAAATAGCTTGAGTAGAACTGGTACAAGCTCTTCTGTAAATGTTTTGTAGAATTCTCCAGTGAAGCCATCTGGGCCAGGGCTTTTTTTGGTTGGGGTTTTTTTTATTACCTTTTCAATCTCTTCTCTTGTTATGGATCTGTTCAGATTTTCAATATCACTTTGTTGTAGTTTGGGTAGGCCATATGTTTCTAGAAATGTATCCATTTCCTCTAGGTTTTAAAATTTGTTGGAATATAGTTTTTCATAATATTCTGTTATAATCCTTTTTATTTCGGTTGGGTCTGTTGTAATGTCCCCCATTTCATTTCTTATTTGGGATATTTGTGCCCTCTGCTGTTTTTCTTTTGTCAGTCTGGCCAGTGGTTTGTCGATTTTGTTGATTCTTTCAAAGAACCAACTTTTGGTTTTGTTGATTCTTTCTATTGTTTTTCTGTTCTGTATTTCATTGATTTCTGCTCTGATCTTTACTATTTCCTTTCTTCTGGTGGTTGTAGGCTTTTTTTGTTGTTCTGTTTCTATTTGTTTGAGTTCCGTAGTTAATGTTTTGATTGTGTCCCTTTCTTCTTTTTTGATATGTGCATCTATTGCTATAAATAGTCCTCTGAGGACTGCCTTTGCTGTGTCCCAAAGGTTTTGGTATGATGTGTTTTCATTTTCATTTGATTCTAGGAATTTTTTAATTCCATCTCTGATTTCTTCTATTACCCATTGATGTGTAAGCAGATTATTATTCAGTTTCCATGTGTTTGATTTTTTTTCCTTGCTCTTTCTAGTGTTAATTTCTACCTTGATGGCATTGTGGTCAGTGCCACCGGTTTTGATGTCTATATCCCATACACCCCAGGTAGTCTCTGTTTGTCTCTTCTCCTTTGCCCTTGAACTTCCCCTCCTCATTCTATTTGGCCCCTATCCTATTCAGCCCAAATTTAGCCAACACAATTCCCTGGACATTTAAAAAAGATCCCTTTTCCCTGGAAAGACTAATCTCCTCATTGTCCTGAAATCATACTCCCACCTCAATACCTTCTCTTACATTATCCTGTCTAAAAGAAAGATTTAAAAAAAAAAAAAATTATAGTTGTACTTTAAGTGAAAGTTTACAATTCAAGTTAGTCTCTCATATAAAAATTTATACACACATTGTTATGTGACCCTAATTGCTCTCCCCATACTGTGACAGCATACTCCTCCTTTCCACCCCTGATTCCCCATGTCCATTCAACTAGCTCCTGACCCTCTCTGCCTTCTCATCTCACCTTTGGACAGAAGCTGACCATTTAGTCTCATGTATCTACTTGAACTAAGAAGCACACTCTTCACGAGTATCATTTTATGTTCCACAGTCCAGTCTAATCTTTGTCTGAAGAGTTGGCCTCGGGAAAGGTTTCAGTGCTGGATTGACAGAGCGTCTGGGGGCCATGTTTTCTGGGGTTCCTCCAGTCTCAGTCAGACCATTAAGTCTGGTCTTTTTAATAGAATTTGAGTTCTGCACCCTATTTTCTCCTGCTCCATCAGGGACTCTCTGTTGTGTTCCCTATCAGGGTGGTTAAAATAAAGATAATTTAAAATAATACTATTGATAGCAGCCACCAGTTACTGATTCCAACTTCATGTGAGGTATTGTCCTAGATACTACACAAATGCAATCTCACTTAATCGTCACATTTTCTATGGGGCAGACATCATTATTCCCATTTTTAGAGCTCAGGAATTTGAAGAACAAAAGATTAAAGAATTTTTTTCAGTTTTCTGGCTTTGTCCTTTCCATATCCATTTCCCGAAGGATACATCTTAGAATATTGAAAGATGTTATTTGGGGAAAAAAAAAAAAAGTGTGTATGTGGGGGAAGGGGCAATGATCAAATAAGTTTGGGAAATACTGCCTTTAAATAAATTGATTAATTAACTTAGTTTCTGCTGTGCTAGCTGGTGTTGCTATTCTTCAATGTGTATGAATTAGCAACAATTCCCCACTTAAGGGTAGTGTATCATGCCATTCAATGGTAAGTTTAAAAAATTATTTGCTGCTTTTTCATGTAATTTAGGCTTGTCACACAAATGGATGGTACTTATTTGAGGCTTGAGATATGTCTTATACTTCAGTTTCCTTCATGTGTTAAGCACATAGTAGGTGTTCAATAAATACCCATGATTATTGACACACTAAGCCATCTACATTTTCTCTTTCCTTCTTTCAGTATTCCTTAGTAGTTCTCCTTAAATTTCATTCCTTGAATTTCTTGGTTCCAAGATATTATTTACATGTAACCTAAGTGACCTTTAGATGTCCTGAAGCTGACTTCTAATGATTAATATAAGCCTTGGCCTCTTGACAGCCTTTGATTGCTTTTGTGTAACTCTTCATTCTCCTCTTACCGAGGTAGGAGTCGTTTTGTAAAGAGCAGAGTCCTTAAAAGGTTTTAAATAACAGAGGAAATTTTTAGATTAAATAAGCATACATACCTGGCAGTTGGGAAAAATGAAAGAGCCATAAACAGTTAATCAGGAAGCACCATGGTGTGTTAAATTATAGGCAATAAAATCATAGTGTTATGAAGAAAACCACTACAGACTTAGAAATGACTTTTCTAAACTGCAAGAGTTGCAGTAATTCCTATTTCCTGGGATTACACACAAGCATGACTGCATTTGAGGGAAAGCACACACTTTCTGCCAAGTCCTTGCAGTTTTTTGAGAAACATCAAAATTTGGATATCTTTGCAAAACAGATCTTGAGCTTTTAAGCACACAGATGTAAGAATGCACACGTTGCTAGTAATTTCAAAGCTAAAATGATCTCTGGCATAGTCTCTCTTGGTTCTTTAACAGCTAAACTCTTTGCAGAGAGCCTCAAACCTTGCTATTACCCATCTTTGAGAATTAGGTGGTAATGGCCAAACTAGTATATTTTGGACATGATGTGAAATTTTGGGGAATTTCTAGGAAGAAGATATGGAAAAACTTGGGAGAGGTGACTACATTTAAGAAGTCTAAGCTATCAGAGTAAAGTTCCTGGGTGGTGCAAGTGGTTTGCACTTGGCTACTAACCAAAAGGTTGGAGTTTCAAATCTACCCATCAGCACTACGGAAGAAAGGACTGGCAATCTACTTTCATCAGGTTGTTGTTTTCATGTGCCATCAAGTCGATTTATGGGAGCAGATCATCAGGTCTTATCTACCGTTGAACTGTCTGTGGGTTGGAGCTATCCACCTTTCAGTTAGCAGCCAAGCGCTTACAGGCATTGAAAACCCTATGCAGCACAGTTCTACTCTGACACCCATGGGATTGTCATGAGTCATGATCGACTCAATGGCAATAGTTTTTTTTTTTTTTTTGGTTTAGCTACTAGAACAAGTAGAAATAGATGGCTAATGGTTATCTTCAATGTATGGATAGTCCCTGAGTGCCAAGTATATAGAAGCTATAGTGCTGAGTGCTATAGGTAGGAAAACTAGCCACCAGAACCATAGCCTTCTCCCATCTTCTTTTCACAGGCATGTATTTTGAACTTGCCTCCATTTGCTGCATAGACATTCGGATTTCCACTTCCTTTATTCTCTCACATCTGTTACAATCTTCCATTACTCTGTTGTAGTGGTCCTCAAAGTGTGGTCCCTGGACTAGCAGCATTAGCATCACCTGGGGATCCGTTAGAGGTAAAATTTTTCTGTGCTCACGGCAGATCTACTAAATCACAATCTCGGGATAGTGGGGATGACCAGAGATCTACATTTTAATAAGCCCTCCAAATAATTTTGATGCATGCTAGAGTCTGAGAACCACTGTCCACGTGGAACCACTCTCTCAAAGGTCAGTAGTTACCTCCTAGTCTACAAATCCGCAGCCTTTCCTCAGATCTGATCCTTCTTGCCTCTGTAGCATTTCACATAACTGATAACCCCTTTCCTGCCAAGGCTTCCTCTTTGTTTTCTATGGCTTTGTACTACCTTGGTTCTCTTTTCACCTAACACTACTCCTTGATCTGGTAGATTGAACTGTGTTCTCCAAGAATGTGTGTTGAAATCCTAGCTCCTGTACCTGTGGATGTAATCCTATTTGAGAATAATGTTCTTCGTTATATTAATGAGGCCATATCCGTGTATGGAGCCCTGGTGGCAGAGTGGTCAAGAGCTACAGCTGCTAATCCAAAAGGCTGGCAGTTCGAATCCATCAACGCTCTTTGGAAATCCTATGGGGCAGTTCTACTCTGTCCTATAGAGTTGCTATGAGTCAGAACTGACTCAAGGGCGACGGGTTTGGTTTGGTTGGTATATCATTGTATGGTGTGTCCGAAACCTAATCACTTCTCAATGATATAAATAGCAGCCTAGACACAGAGACAAGCAAATAAAAACAGAGGAAGGTAGATGCCATGTGAAGATCGCCAAGGAATGGAGGAAAAGAAGTTGAAAGAGATAAAGATCTTCCCCCAGAGCCAACAGACAGAGAGTCTTCCTCTAACGCCTAGGGGAATTCAGACTCTAGCCTCCTAAACTGTGAGAAAATAAATTTCTGTTCATTAAAGGCGCCCAGTTATTACACTTCTGTTACAACAGCACTAGGAAACTAAAATAATCTCTTTCAGTGATCTTTTTTCTTCTAATACCTGAAGCTTTCTACGGTTATACTTTGCCTCTTTCCCCTTTGTACTTTCTCCCATGAGGATCGGACACATCTCTATGATTTCAATTATTAACTTTAGTCACAGGATATTTTAGAGTTTGTTCTTTATCCAAGCCTGTCTATTAGTCTCCAAGTTTACATTCCCAACTGCTGGCATAAAAACGCCATCTCTATGTTCCACAGCCTCTTACAATACACCAAAACACAAACACTCAGTCCTCTCTACCCACAAATTAGCTGTTCTTCTGCCATTCCTATTTCTCTCACCAGACTCTCAGACCAGACAATTCAAAGGCTCAGGCTCATCATTGTTGTCTATTTGCTCCATGACCAATTCCTCTCTCTGTCTTGTTGAGATTGGTTATATTTTTTCCACTTAACACCGACTTCCCACTAGACCCATCCTCCGGTCATCCTTTTAGTTTCTTTTTTCTACTAATTGCTACTAGATTAGTATTTTCAATGTATTATTCCGATGTTTTGATTGTATTATTCTGAAGACATTCAGTGATTCTCTAATACCTGCCACTATCATCCACATGAAGTCTGCACTCATCAACTTAACATTAGAGATCATCTATTACATGATTCCAAATTTCCTTCCTAGGTTTAGTTCATAATGCTTCTTTTTTTTTTTTTTCCTCGCCAAGTTAGGAAACTCCTTATTGAAGAATCTCTGGGCTTTTTAATTTTTTTCTAATGTTTATGTAATTTTATTTTTGAATGCTCCCACTTAACCTGGAATAATAGTTCGATTCTCCTCATGTCACCTTCTTAAGACATCATCCAGCTTCCTTCTCCCCTCCTTTGTACCTTTCGCACAGCAGCTAACACATCTGTAAATTATTATAATTACATGTACAATGGCTTATCTTCTTTGCTAGATTGTAAACTCTTTGAGGACATGTCCTAAGCAGGCTTCTGCCTTTCTCTTTCTCACCTGAGTACCTAGTACAAAATTTGTCATATCACAGGTACTTCATTTGTGTATTGAATAAGTAAATATGCCTGTGTGTTGTGTATCAGATGACCGTGGGTCTCCTAAGAGAAGAAGCCAACGAGAAGAAGGGGGGATGGACAGATGGCACACAAAGCACACAGACAAGAAATTTTATGACTTTTTGGGGAAACTAAGCCCGGAGTTTCTTGGAGCAGAAACTTAAAGTAATGTGGGTCTGTTCTGGATTGTAAAGAGTTCTAAGTGCAGGTCAAAGGACTCTTAGGGAAGAATACTTCTCATGTATCAGTATAGGGTGTGTCCTAAACCTAATCACTTCTGAGTTCTATATAAAGTAGCTTCAACACAGAGACAAGCAAGCACAAACAGGGGAAGATAGATGCGCATGAAGATCACCAAGGAACTGAGAAAAGAAGCTGAAAGAGACAAAGATCTCCCCCCAGTAACCAACATTACCATACGTGTTACATTAGTTCTGATGAAAATTAATGGTGCTAACTCATAAAATTGGAGGTTTTGTAGTCAAAAAAGGAGTCCTCGTGGCACAACAGTTAAGCACTTAGTTGCTAACCGAAAGGCTGGCAGTTCAAACCCACTCAGCTGCTCCACAGGAGAAAGACCTGGTGATTGGCTCCCATAAAGATTATAGCCTAGAAAACCCTATGGGGAAGTTCTACTCTGTCACATGGGGTTGCTATGAGTTGAAATTGACTCAGGGGCACATAACATCAACAACATGGTCAAATAATTTAGGAAAATAGGACTTAAAAATGAAAAGCATTTTTTATTGTAGGGCCTCCTAAAATTTTTATTTTGTCCATGTGTGACATTCCGGGAGTGGCTATAGCATGTGGCATTTCCTCTACTTACATGACACAAAACTCTATCACAGAGCACTTGTAGGAATAGCATTTCACACTGGGAAGCGCGGCATGGGTGACTCTTTGCAACTTTTATGAGCTTTTAAATAAGGACATGAAGGCATTTTTAATATTCAATACCTTAGAAATAGGAACAATGAATTAGGGGGCCCATAATGCGGTAAGGCAAGTGGCATTTCTGTTGCAAGCATCCAGATATTGTCATCTGCTTCACACTCCCTTCTCCCAGGAAGATTTCCCATGTTCACCTGTTATCCACCCCCACTCATCATTCTTCTCTACTGTCACCGAAAGAGATACTTCTTTTTCTGTTTCCTCTGCAGGGAACTTCTTAGCAATCCATGGGAGGTGGGGAAAAAAGGAAATGAACCACACGCACAATCCTAAGGCACTTATAATTTAAAATGAATTCACTATGACTGCAAAATGTTGGCTAAAGCAGCATACGTAAATGATATAATATATTGGATGTGTATTTGCCTGGAGGCACAGAATAAAAGACTGATCAGGATGGAATGGAGGTGATATTCTATCTGGTCTTTGGTATTTCATAGTCGTGGTTTATTTTTTTTTTCCTTAAAATGCCATGACATTTACTTAAGAAATGTTCAAGAGAATTCTTTAAAGTAATAAGCTTTAAACACTGCATATACCAGTCCTAGAGTTTTATACATATGCCAAAATATTCTTACCCTTGTAATCCTTAAAATTTCCCCTTGAAACATCTTGAAGGCAAAATGCAAGATGCTTTTGCAGTATTTTATGAAGATGAATTCCTCAGGGCCGTTCTCTTAGAGAAAGAAAAATGTGTGAGTGTGCGTGCGTGTGTGTGTGTGTGTGTGTGTGTGTGTGTGTGTGTGTGTGTGTGTAAAATCAACTCTTAATGAAATGTTTTTCTAATGTTTGGAGAAATCCCAAATTAATCAGAAAAAGGACTTCATATATGATTATCTTCCTGGATAATTTGGAATCAAGATCACTAAGAATTCATTGGAATTACTATACCCTGACTATGTAGATGTAAAAAACATGATATAGTCTTTATTCATGAAATGTTAATTTTTCATATTATCTAAGTTTTTGTTGATTTTTTTTTCTGAACACTTAAATGCTTTAGCCTGAACTGGTCATCAGGTAAGAAACTTTAATATTTTTTTCCCTGAAACTCTTCTGAAATATTTTACTTGAATAATCTCAGAATCAGGGTCCATCATTAAGAACCTAGGCATGTCATAAACAGTGTTGGAAAACATCCAATCAACAGTTTTATTCTGCACAGGGACTGATGTCATCTGATAGACTACCCTAGCAATGTAGGCTATCCTCTGTCCACAGATAAGATTAACATGTTGCTTATTTGATTGTTTTCCTTGAAGAATATCTGGAAGAGGCACAACCTGGGCTGTGGCTTCAGCATGGACAAACAAGAACACATACCTGCCTGATCAGTGAAAGCTAGCAGTGGCTAAACTCGCATGATAGGAAGAGCTATACAGCTGCACACGTATACATATGTGACTGCCATGGAAAATTGTTGTCTTTGAGAGGCAAGCCTACTGGCTGAATCCCTGTAGATCAAAAGTTTGGTAAGAGTAGACCCTCTGGTTCACCACTGACTCACCAATGCTTTGTAGAGTGCCTGGTACATTAAAAAAAAAAAAGAAAGAAGGAAAAAATAAACGATTGCCGTTGAGTCAATTCTGCCTCATGGTAACTTCATGTTTTTCAGAATAGAACTGCTTCATAGGATTTTCAAGGATCTGACCTTTCAGAAGTAGATCTCCAGGCCTTTCTTTCACAGTGCCTATGGATGGGTTAGAATGACCAATCTTTCTCACGCTTAACCATCTGTGCCGCCCAGGGACTCTTGCGTGGTACATACCAAAAAATCTGCTGCCATTGAGTTGATTCTGACTCATGGTGACCCCAAAAGTTACAGAGTAGAACTGCTCCATAGGGTTTTCTTGGCTGTAATTGTTCCAGAAGCAGATTGCCAGGCTTTTCTTCCACAGCACCACTAGGTGGGTTTAAACTGCCAACCTTTAGGTTAGTAGTTGAGTTCAAACTGTTTGTGCCACCCAGGAACCTTGCCTGGCATGTAGCTGGTGTTTAATAAGTACTAGTTGAATACATGAATGCATGATTCTATATTTACCACTTATGATTCAGCTCTAGAATAAATATTTGTTGTTGTTGTTAGGTGCCGTTGAGTGGGTTCCAACTCACAGCCACCCTATGGATAACAAAACGAAACACTGCCTGCTCCTGTGCCATCCTCACAATCGTTGCTATGTTTGAGCTTATTGTTATAGCCACTGTATCAATACATCTTGTTGAGGGTCTTCCTCTTTTTTGCTCACCTTCTAATTTACCAAGCATGATGCCCTTCTCCAGGGACTGGTCCCTCCTGATAACGTGTCCAAAGTACGTGAGATGAAGTCTCACCATCCTTGCTTCTAAGAAGCATTCTGGCTGTACTGTTTTCCAAGACAGATTTGTTCATTCCTCTGGCAGTCCATAGTATACTCAATATTCTTCGCCAACACCATAATTCAAACGCATCAATTCTTCTTCAGTCTTCCTTTACTAGTATGTTATTGACACTTTTTTAAAAAGATGAGCATGTGTATTTTCATCATCGCATGCCATATACAGCCTAGATGAGTATTCTGCTCAGCATAGGAGCTCAACGTATTTGTTAAATGAATGGATGGCTAAAACTTATCTTGCAGCTTTTTAGAGCATTTAGATATGTGATTATCCACTTCATTTTATGCCAAAGAACTAACTGATCTAGTCTAAACTGTCCAGAAGGTAGGCATTCTCCTGGGGGCAGCTGACTGGCTAGGAACCTTTCTCTCTATAGAAACTTTGCTCCCTGGCCATCCATCAAGTACCTAATCCATCTTCCCCAAGCAGCCATGCTGGGGCAATGTGTGATCCCGGAAACAACCCTGCAGTTCTTATTTACCATATAAATCAGGAGAATTCCCACTTGGCTCTGTTTTGTTCCTTCCTAAGCACCTCATTGATTGCTCCAGCCAGAGGAGAGAGCCTTTCCCTGCTCACCCTACTTGATTCTGTGATTTGAATTTATTTGTTTTACGTGTGAATTACATTCTAAGACTTACACTGGCAGATGAAAAATTGGAGACAATCATACTCATACATAAAAACTACAGGTGACTGAAAAGCAGTATTCAATTTTCGAGACTGCCTCAGAGAGCAAAAATCTCCCTTTTTTAATGATGTGAGAGTAATGTCAAGATGGATTTCCGTGGGGTACGAAAGAGCTGAAGGTACTGGAAATCACTCATTCCTACTGTAAAAGGGACAGAGGACTTTTCATCAGGAGGCTGAGCTCTGGCTCCATTCTGGCCTGCATGAGCCATTATGAGATGAAAGCAGATGGAAATTATTCATTCTCTTCAAACTCACCTTCTTAAATTCCATCTTTTAAAATAGCTTTACCAAATCTTTCGCTTCCAGGGAAATATGACAAATGAGGTCTTCCCCAGCACAGGCTGAGGATCCTCACCTTGATCACACCCTGGCTGCACTAACATTTTCAGTACCATTTGTTGCTTATATGTCTCAGGCACTGTAAGTGATTCCATCTCACTTATCTTTATCATCACAAGGCTCATCCTGACTCCATCACCCAAGACTGTTCTGGCATGCCTTCACTACGTTTTTTCCCTCCATACACATAGCTCCTGTCTTGCCCCCATGACAGCCGAAAGGCTCAGAGTCATGTTCATAGAGCTAAGTACTCATCTTTCAGAGTGTGGGAGAAACTCCCCAAAATATAGAGTATGTATAGACATCCCACTGACATTATCCATGTCTGAAAAGTGGGGGTTAGTTTCTGAAACATCATCTTATAATTGTGCATAAACCAGATTGGCCAACTACTATTTGGCTCATCAGAGGAAGGAGGAAAGATCTCAAGCTCAGGAAGGGTGGCCCCCAAAGAGCCCAGGCCAGTAAGGAGGCAGTATGTGTTGACTGGGTTTTGGGGAGGAAAAGAAGTGACCAAATGAGAAGGTCCTTGGAGGTGACTGATACTTAGCCATTTCTCCTTGCGTGGTCATTACGTGTATGGTGTATTGGCCCAGGTAGACTGCAAATTCTTTGAGGGCAGAGAAGGTACCATAGTTTAATGGAAAAGAGTATAGGCTCTGGAGTCCCAGAGGCCTAGATTAAAATCCGTTCCCTTTACTTTCTAGCCATGTGATCCTTGGAAAACTACCTCACTCTCTAAACCTCAGTTCCTTCATCTGTGACCCAGAGGTTAATGATAACTTCCCTCCAGGTTATTGTGAGGCTTAAATAAGAGAGTGTAAAATGACATGACGACTGGGCTTAGAACACAGAAAGGGCTCAAAAGCCTTATTAATTACATTGTAAGTGTCCCCTCAGTGTCATGCACATATTAGGAAACAATACACATTGGACACTGTAGCCTGGTGTTATGGATTGAATTATTTTCCCCCAAAATATGCGTTAAAATTCTAACCTCTGGGCCTATAACTATGACTCTGCTTGGAAATAGAGGCTTTCTTTTGTTATGTTACTGACCAGAATTAAGCAGGTCCTAAACCTAACCACTCTGAGCTACAAAAAGAGCAGAAGAGACACAGGGACAGGCACTGGGAGAAAACAGATGCCAAGGAACTCCCAGAGCCACTTGTAAGGAAGGACTTCCCACTAGAGCCATGACCTGGATTCAGACTTCGAGCCTTCAGAACTGTGAGAAAATAAATTTCTGTTCTTTAAAGTCATCCACTTGTGGTATTTCTGTTACAGCAGCACTAGGTAACTAAGACACACAAGGATGTGACTTTTTCATCATTGTTGCACTGGTGTGAAGTATGGTGATTGGGAGATAGAAAGCTCTCAAATAATATTCATGTATATGAATGAAATTTATCAGTTATTTTTTGGTGAGGTTCACATAGATCTCAGACACCCCTTGGTAATAGAGAATTGAAAGAACACGGAGAAAAAGTACAATTTGTACCCTTAGGAAGGATAGGGATAAGGCACAGTGTTGCTCACAGAAATGGAAGGGTTTCTCAGATTGCCTGAAGTCCTTGCCATGGCAGACAGAGAAAACAAGGAAAGTACAGTCATAAAAAACAAACGACACAGAGTGAAAAAGAGAACAAAGGGCACCTCTTGGATTATTAAATTTATTGTTTCATAGCTGTCTAATAAGAAAAATCGTATGCTAATACACTACTTGTTGGCTAGAAGTGTCATTTTCTTAAAACACACTTCTGCTTGTATAACATATATAAAGTGTCTCCACACTCTGGTGGACACTCATTTTTCAGAGATTCTTTTACCATCTGTATCTGCAATGGGTTCATGCTGATAGAAGGCAGTCAGGCCACCACAGTAAATGCACTGACATTAACTCACAGCCCTACCTCAGCTGCTCTCCTTTGAAAAGCTCCGGACATCGTTTTGCAGGAGATGACTCCCTTCACCCCAGATAAATTTCTCATGCGATGAGGGCATCTGATAAAATGGGATGGGAGCAGCCTGGAATGGAGACTGACTAGCCATCCCCGATGAAGGTATTGACTTAAGCTCATGAGAAATAAGTTCCTCACACCCATAGGCCTCAGACTCCTCATCTGTAAAAACCAGGTATCTGCACCTTGTCAGTGTTTAAAACTGTACCCACAGGTCCCTGGGTTGCTCCAGGGATAGGAGGGAGATGATTGGGCTGGGCTGCTGGCCTTCTCAACTTCTTCTATCAGGGCAACATTTTTTTTTTTTTAATCTCTTTTAATTATTGGCTTTCCACAGTAACATTTTCTTTGGACAAAGTATTATACTATAAGGAATTTTGAAATCCACTAGGTCCAAGAAAATCTGTTGGGTGGTCTCTGAACGACCACTTAACTCTTTTGCATTCATTCAACACATTTTTGAGCATGTCTTTGAAAACTCAAAAACATGTTTAAGTGCTTTGCAGTTGACTACGTGCTGTCACATCCATTATCTCGTTTCAACATTGCTGTGATGTCAGTTATTATCATTCTCTTCCATGTTACAGATTAGGAAGGTGAAGCTCATAGAGGGTGAGCCATGGACCCAAAGATACACGGGTGGTTAGTTACGGAGCTGACAAAGGAACACACGTACTCTGACCCCAGGTCCAGTGTTCCTTCCCCCATGCCACACTGCCTCACCCACAACAGGGACTGTCCTGCTCTCGGCTATCCTGCACAGAAGATGGACAGCAAAGGAAGATGGAGGCATACTCTGAAGAGTAAAGCGAATATATGATGTGGCTGATGCTGTTTTTTGTCCCCAGGGATTACAGCAGAACACAGTTATGGTGTATATTTCAGTCTCAACATCTAGAAGACATGAGGAAAAAATTACTTATCATTTAATTTCATCCTCATTAGTGTTCAATTCCGGCATGCCATAGCTACTTCTGTACTACATCTCTTCATCAAACATATTCCTGACATCAGAGTAACCAAGTTAGAAGAGGAAGGAAGGTGGCGGAAGGGAGAGAGGAAGTATAAAATCAGCACTATGTTATCACTTGTGGTTGGGTCTGTGTCATGGGGGAGAGAAACATGTAGGCCACAATTTGGCTTCATATAAAAAAAAGATGCTAAATTTAGAGGCAAGGGAGAAAAAATTAAGTACAGAGGCCTACAATGTCTGAAAGTAGGATCTCAAAACTAAGAGACTGGGGCAGGGTGAAATAATTAGGGTTCTAACAGAAGGATGAAAATAACATTTATCAAATATCTGTTGAGTGTCATTCAGCATAAAAAGCGCATCCTACATATTATTATCCTCATTTCATTCTAGAGGAATTTGAAGTTCAGGTACGTGAAGGAACTTGGCCAAGGCCACATGGCTAGCAAATGGCAGATCAAGTGTTCATACTCTGGTCTCTCTAAAGTAGTTTTTGAAAATGCAATTAAAATTAAGCTATAGTAAAGAAATATGAGTGCATTAATCCAAATAAAGCAAAACTTACTTTGTTGGACTTAGAACCCCTATCTACCCCAGAGTAAGTATGTTTCAAAGCATCCTATAAATAGGCTGGGCCCTGATTTGATTCTAGAGTTTGCTGAACAGACCCCAGGAGACAGTTACTTCTTGAATGCTCTTAAGAAATGAATCTTGGGACAGCAATTGAGTTTTAGGTACTAGCTCTCATTAGCTGGTTTCCTGAAGTACTATCTTGAGGACTTTGAGCCCTTGACCTACATCAGTGGGAAAGAGTGTCACATTCATTAACTATGTCTGCAGTGGGTGTGAGGCAGGGAGTGGTGGAATGAGAGATACATGTTTTGTGATCTCTGATCCTTCCACTGAAAACAGAAAATAACTTATACTCACCACTAATACTTAAGAGTACTTTTTAATAATGCAAGTCATCTGAACAGATTGCTTCAACCTCTATTCACTAACTGGACCAAAAAGTACATCCATCGAAAAACAAACAAAGCGACTCAAACTCTAGGAGGTTTCTAGAGTTTGCTACAAATGGCCAAAGTACCTTCATTTACCTTCCTCAGTGCACAAGCAAAGCACACCTCACTCTAACCAGATAAATGAAGATCTTGTTTAAGTCCACGGGAGATAATCATTCCTCTTATAGACTGAAATGGCTACCAGAAACTATTATCATGGCAAAAATCTATTATACCACCATCACAGAAAGTAAAACAACAACTTTTACAACCACCCAAAGTGATCTCAGTAACACTTGTGGCACCAGTGATGCACCTGGAGCTTCATAATTGGGAAACGACTAGGCCTCCTTTGCAGAACTCGCAATTAAAAGAAAATTGAGCATGGAGAGAAGAACAGGGAAGTTGTCTCCCAAGTTAGCAGTCGATGAACAGAGTCTTGCAATTTAACGACCTGGAAGGGACCACAGGATCATCTATTTCAACTGCCTGATGAAGAAGACCGGGGTCAAAAGAGCTCTTGGTGAGTGGGCAGGAAGCCGGACCTAGACTGACCTCTAGGATGACTGGGTAATGATTGCCCTTCCTGCTAACTCATCCTGCCGCCTTATCCTCATGTGTAAAGTGCTGTCTATCTCGTTTCCCACCGCATTCTTCTAAGCGTCTCTTATGCCTTTCTTGTCTCACAGAGATTTTTTTAAAGGGAAAGTGTCCGAGGAATGAAAACTCTGTATGTTAAATAAATAAATAATGATTTACGTAATAAATAAATAAACAAATAAACAAATAAATTTAACACACCGTTTGTGGCCCTGAGAATATCGAGTTTTCTCCCATGGTCATTCAGAAGAGTGGCCAAGACTGGTCATTTGCTGATACTTGTTCATTCCGCATGAAATACAAGACTATAGAAGATGTATACCATTACGGATGCCACCTAAAATTTCACTGCCCAATTTTGAAAATCATGTGTTACCTTTCACCCCTGTTGGAGGCTAGAGAGTTTCTCCGACAAGTTAAAAATAATGTAAAATTTTTACTTAAATAGAGAATTGTCATGGACTTGGCAAGAGAAGCTTCTTTCTGGTCCCCTGTCTGCCTCCCCATACTCCATGGCCAGAGCACTCTCCACAGCCTGTGAGCCACACCAGTCTACACAATGGCAGAGAATTTTCCAGCAGGTAAGCCAAGGGCTGGAAGTACAAAAATCCTCATTCCATGCTATTGGCCAACCATCACAAAACAGGGTGGGGAACCTTCACACATTGGAGTGTAGGAGCTTCCAGCCAACTCAAGGGCTTCAGAGTTAAAAAGAATCTGTGGGAGAATTATCGGATTTTAGAGCTGGAGGGGTCTTAAAATAGTTAAGGTTTTATATGCAGTTAGATGTGGGTTTAAATCCAGACTGCTCCACATACAAGACATGCTATTTATCACTGATGTAATATATGGCTTTAGCATGGTGTCTGGCACAAGATAAATGGCAGCTGTTATCATCTCAACTAGCCTGTTCACATTAGCAATGAGGAACATGATCCAGAGAGGTGGATAGCTTGCCCAAGAAGACCCAGTAAGCAGTGTCGATGTTAAGTCACACATAATGGTCCCTAGGAGGACAGCAGCCTGATTTTGTTGACTGGCTTGAGATGCTTCCCACATGCAAGATTTCTGCATCTTTTGTTATCATTCAGGATGCTTGCCATGAAACTATTCTCCCTCATAGGAGACCACACATCAGCAATGTTCTTTCATAGGTATGGACTCATAAGGTTCACAGAATGTGTTTATTCTGCCTTTGAAGACAACTATGGAGGTAGTCATGAAGCGAAATAAAATGGAATTCAGCTCAGCCCTTTGTTTACAGAAGTCCATTCAGCAATACCAGGTGCTACTTTGCTGCTTACTTTGTTTTGTTATAGGTTGTCAGAAATCATTCGTTCCATCTAGTCATTTGCCAGTTATTAATGGAGTACCTACCGTGAGGCTAACACTGTAGCTTTTCATTACACTAATGAGTAATAAAATATATATATAGTTGGCATCTCCATGGTCCCAATAATAAAGAAAGTTTCAGTTGTACTAGAGGAGATGCTGCAGATGCATCTTTTAGGGTTGATGCAAAGATTTAAAGAAGTAAGGATTGAGGCAGAAGGATGACCTCGGAGTCAGATAAATCCAGCTCTACCACTGCTGGTTTTGTGACCTGGTGAAAGCACTTCACATCCTCAGTCTCCATTTCTATTGTGGAGACAAAATGAAAATAATAACGGTGTCTTATAATGATTTCTTATTGTGATTAAAAGAAGCGATGCATATAAAGCACTCCGTGCAATGCCTGGCATCACTCATAAATGTTTGTAGCTTACACAGTGAGTTCAGAGGAGATTTGGAGACTGCAGTTCATTTGAAACACAGGGAGGAGGCAAGACAATGTTAAGTGATGGTGAGGCCAGAGCCTAGGTTGTATTCAAACCATTTAGGAGGCAACCTGCTGACACTGAGTATTTGTTCTTTTACGTGGTGGTTTGAACAAAGTTACACATCAGACAAGTGGGATGGATGAGAGAGGAGACAGAATAAAGTCAGGGAGATTGGTTATAAAAATAATGCAATAATCCACGTGTTTTAGGCTGGGTTCTCTAGAGAAGAAAAACCAGTAAAGTGTTCATATATATATACATATACATATATATACATAGAGAGAGAGAGATTTATATCAAGGAAATGGCTCATGTAGTTGTACAGGCTGGAAAGTCCCAAGTCCTTGGGTCAGGCTAGAGGCTTCTTCTGATTCACATAGCTGCAGGGGTTGGTGAACCCAAGATCAGCAGGTCAGACAACAGGCCTCTGACTCAGACTGACGAATCCAAAGATGGACAGGTAAGCTGCTAGCTAGGTCCCGAGAACTGGAGGTCAGATGAACAGGAGCCAGCTGCAGGATCCAGAGCGAGCAAAAGCCTACAAACCTTGCCAGGAAGTCCACCTATGTTGGACGCAGGCCACAACCCCAAGGAAACTTCCTTTCCACTGATGGGCTCCTCATGGAGGTGATCACATTATATTAGATCTCATCATGGAGGTGATTACATCATTATATGACTGCCAAACTACATCATAACTGCCAAACCACTGAGAATCATGGCACAGCCAAGTTGACACACAGCCTTAATGATCACACCAGGCGAGACTTAGCAGGAATCTACGGTAAGGTCAGTGCAATAGACATGTAGAAATAATAAAAATGCAGTTCTGAAGATAACTAGACACATCAGAGATAGAGACTAAATGGAGGAAACAACAGGTGTCTGCAAGCTTTCAAATATTGTGCCTGGAAGAGGAGAGAACTCAGGATGAGCAACAGAATCAACAGGGGAAGACAAGGTATTCCGTTTCCCAGTTTTCAGCTTATATTTTTTCAGCCAGGGCCTGTACATGGCAGGGAGATATTCAATACACAACCTCTTGTATATCCAAATGAAACCTTTCTCCAGAAGGGCAGCTTTAGCTTAATCAGAATTTAAATAGGTACACATCTGGGAAATATCACTTACTGCCCATGCTACTTGATCTCTTAAAGTCTCGAAGAAGCATTCAGGCTGTATTTCTTCCAAGACAGATTGGTTCATTCTTCTGGCAGTCCATGGTATTCTCAATATTCTTTGCCAATACCATAATTCAAAGGAATCAATTCTTCTTCGGGTTTCCTTTATTCACTGTCCAGCTTTCGCATGCATGTGAGGTGATTGAAAACACCATGGCTTGAATCAGGTGCACCTTAAGCCTCAAAGTGATATCTTTACTTTGGAGTACTTTAAAGAGGTCCTTTGCAGCAGATTTGCCCAATGCAATACGTTGTTTGATTTTCTGATGGCTGCTTCCATGGGCTTTGATTGTGGATCCAAGTAAAGTGAAATCTTTGACAACTTCAATCTTTTCTCTGGTTATCATGATATCGCTTATTGGTCCAGTTGTGAGGATTTTTATTTTCTCTGTGTTGAGGTTTAATCCATACTAAGGGCTACAGCCTTTGATCTTCATCAGTAAACATTTCAAGTCTCCTGGCTTTCAGCAAGCAAGGCTGTGCCATTTGCATATCACAGGTTGTTAATGAGTCTTCCTCCAATCCTAATGCTGAGTTCTTCATATAGTCCAGCTTCTTGGATTATTCGCTCAACATACAGATTGAATAAGTATGGTGAAGCACACCTTTCCTGATTTGAAACTATGCAGCGTACCCTTGTTCTGTTTGAGTGTCAGTTAACTGAAATGATCTGCTAACACAGGTTCAGCTAGACTACTGCTTAGTTACATTGATGAGGTCCATGGATTTAGAGGTTTCTGTCTCTACCTCTTGCTGCTAGATCTACACTCTTTGTTCACATCATTTTTATTTTTTAAATTGGTGTGTCATTTTCTTTTTAAAACTATAAAATACTAAAAGCAGTATTTTCTATTTATGGAATGTTCATAATGTGCCTGGAACGTTACATTATTAACTCCAATCTTTAAACCAATCCTAAAGGCTAAGTATTGTCATTTCCATTTTGTAGATGAGAAAAGTAAGACCTTAAAAAGGCCATAAAGGAGTTGAGATTTGAACCAAGGTGTCATCGTAAAGCCCAGAGTTTTCCCACTGGACAATTTAGTCATTCACATGTCACTGTTACAACTTTTACCATAACTGTGTTCTTTCTCTCTGGACTATTCTTTACTCAATATTTCTCATGAAATAGACTCAACTTTTTTTTTAACTTAGCACTGTCTTAAACAATATATAATTATGTATTTGCTATAGCAGTTATACTTTTCAAATATACATTGAAATGAATTTAACTTCATACCACATTTTATAAGAATATGCATGAAAAGAAATATACAACTCTAGAGTAAAAATAATGAGCATCCATGTAACCCTTAAAATTATCTTGTGTATCACCAATGGTATGGGTATCATACTCTGTGAAGCAGTGCACTATGTATTGCTATCATATCCAACACACTGAGCCCAGGCCATAGCCCAACACAAACACTGACATTTCCCTAGATAATGCTGGATGCATGTTTTAAGAAAGTTGGGCAGCCACCCGACAGTAGCTTAAAATCTATAGCTTTGACTGCGGGACCTTGCAGGCTTATACTATTTTTGAACAGGCTTAATTTTCTGTTGTCCTCCTGCTGATCCTTCAGCTGCTCCCTCCCCTCGATATTAATATGGGAATGAGGAAACCACACCAGGGGCAGAGGCAGCACAGCTACATAGATGTGAGATGGCTCGCCCTGCAGGCTAATCAGCAGTATGCAGCTCCTGGAGAGGTTAGCCTCTAGACAGGGACAGGGAACTGATTTCAGAATAGACAGTAGGACACAGCTGGTCCACCTGATGAATCTTGTGCCAGTTTCCAAAAATATCTTCCTCCCTGCCTGCGTTTGGAGTCTGAAGTTCTGCTACAGTAGATATATTCATTTGACATATTTTTCAAATCCCAAGAGTCAGCTGTTGGGCTATAAATGACCGGTAGGAGGAATAACACCTTAAGCCATCGTTAGCCAATACTACGCTGGTAGGTTCTAGGTGGCAATTAAGGACCTAGGAAGACAAGGCCTGTACTGGAGATGGGAGAAGTGTATGTTAAAGGCTAATGGAAACAAAGTAGGAGTGTGCCAAGAAAAACTTTCTCCTTCTCTCCCTCTTCGTCTCTCCACCTCTCCCCTCGCTTCATCTAGGGGTTCCCTGGTTGCCAGCATCCTCCTACCTTGGGTCAGGAGCTTTTCCAGCAGGGGCCCAGGCCTCCTGTCTGCAAGGCTAGTACATATGTTCCATGCAAACAAGTCAGTGTGCTCTGGTTCCTTCTTTCTAATAGCTTTATTGAGATATAGTTCTCATAGCACATAATTCACCATTTAAAGTACACAAGTCAGTGATTTTTAATATATTCACGTATATGTGTGATCATCACTGCAGTCAATTTTAGAACATTTTCGTTGCCTCGAAAAGAACACTGTATCCTTTAGCCCAACAGGTTAGTGGTTCAAACTTATCCAGTGACACAGTGGAAGAAAGGGGCTGGCGATATGCTTCTGTAAAGATTACAGCCAAAAAAAAAACCCTATGGAGCAGTTCTACTCTGTAACACATGGGGGTCTTCATGAGTCAAATCAACTCAATGGCACAAGACAACAAGACAACAACCCTTTAGCTATCATCCTCTTAGTCTCACGTCATCTCAAATCTAAGCAATCACTGATCGACTTTCTGACCCTACAGATTTTCCTATTTGATCTGTCCCTTTTAAAAAAGTGAATAAACACTTAGACCTCATTCATACAAATGTAAACTTCAGATCAAGGTGGGCAGTATTCTCCTTTGTTGGACCCTGGTCAGATCAACTGGTTTGTGTTCAATTCTGGGCCCCAAAGTTTAAGGATACTGCCCAAGAGCGCAAGGGGTCTGGAAACCATGATATCTGAGGGGTGGTTGAAGGAGCTATTGAGTCTATAAGAGGGAGTTTAAGTGTAACCTGTTTTCACACATTTGAAGGCCTGAAATGTAGTCAAGAGATCAGACTTGTTCTGTGTCACCCATGGGAGCAGAACGCGACTCTAAAGCTAGATGTTGGAGCAGGCCGATTTGGGATCAATGCAAGCAAGAACTGGCTAACCATAGGAGCTGAATCAGCTGTCTCTTCAAGCAGTTAGTTCCCAGGGACCAGCTTTCTATCTGAACTCTAATATGTGGAAGGAAATTAAAAAAGGGACTCCTCAATTAGGTGAAGAAAGATAGGGTGACCTCGAAGCTCTCATCTGTCTTCACAGTTCCCGGACCACAGCTACCATTTCCTAAGTGTGTTCCCATGTGCAGGGCACTGTGCTCAGCGCTCTATAAATTTGATTTCACTACTTCTTCCTTCCAACTCCAGAAGTGAGTAAGAGTAAACTCACTTTACAGATAGGCAAAAAAAAAAAAAAAAAGGCTCTTTGAAATTAATATAGAATACAGTAAGTAGGAGTGCTAGGTTTGAAACTCAGGCCTGGCTGATTCCCCAGGCTCCCTTGTAACCACTGTGCTAGAGCACCACTGTGTGGGAACATTCTACTTACTCTGTGATAAACCAAAAAGCCAATCACAACTGAATGGATTCTGACTTATGGAGACCCTACACATGTCAGAGTAGAACTGTGCTCTACAGAGTTTTCAAATGGCTGATCTTTTGTAGGTTGATTGCCAAGCTTTTCTTTTGAGGCACCTCTAGGTGGACTTGAACCACCAACCTGTTGGTTAAGAGCCGAGTATATTAACCATTTGTGCTGCCTGGAGATACATATGGGGTTGCCATGAGTTGAAATTGACTCAACAGCCTTTGGTTTACCCTGCGATAGTAGGTTTCAAGGTCACAAGCATGAGCCCACCGTCACTCTCTATTCCATCCTTAGCACACGCATTCAAATTACACGTTTGCTTGTCTGCCTTTAGTCTAACTTGTTAAACTCATTTGGGATGGAGCCATGTCTTATTTCTCAAAGCACTGAAAGTGAGAGAAATGTGTTCTTTCAATCATCAAACACTGGCTGACCACAAGTACTGGCTGCCTTGGAACACCAAGATAGACATGGTCCCTGCCCCATCAAGAAACTTACATCTAGCAGGGAAGACAATTATCACATTAACATTGGTTAATATGTATTTAATTGCATTGACGTCATCAAAGCTGAGGAGGGGAAGATGCTTTAAGTTAACAAGTGGGTCCTTATCTTGTTGGAAGGGTCAAGGAAGCCGTCCCTGAATAAGTCATTGCAGGGTGAGAGCTGAAGCGTGCACAGTTCTCAGCCCAGTGCAGGATGCCGCAAGGCCCCGATACAGGCAACAAAAGGAGCATTGGAAGAACCAAAAAAAGGCTAGCATGGCTGACTTATGAAAAAAGCAGGCAGTGTCGTAAGATGCAGCTGGAGGGGTAGTCAGAGGCCATGTCACACAGTGACATATAGGACACACAACCTCGGTTAAATGAATAAACGAATGAAGGAAGGATAGAGAGAATCTGGGGGCTCAGGACATTCTAATCATATAGATTTCAAATCCCATCACACCTGGGGCTTGTGAGGTGTAC
The DNA here is from genome assembly GCA_030035585.1 of Dugong dugon. Lineage (NCBI taxonomy): Eukaryota > Metazoa > Chordata > Mammalia > Sirenia > Dugongidae > Dugong > Dugong dugon. Next base: position 80,018,313 of record CM057471.1, read on the forward strand.
AGAAAAAAGTCAGCCCTGAGACTGCTATCCTTAGAAAGTTCTGTCTGAAAGGTTCACCCTTGGCTGGTATTTGGGAACTTGCATTTAGGGAAAGTTCCCACGACTCATAGAACTCGTAAGAATGGCACACTGTGCCTAAAATGTTCGTGCACACAAACAGTGTAAGCCAAATACCTGCTTTCCTGCTGGGAATCTGGGATTTTGGTGCATGCCAGGTAGAAGGTGCCTATGTGACCAGCCCCCAACATGAACCCTGGGCACTGAGTCTCTAATGAGCATTCCTGACAGACAACATTTCACACATATTGTCACAAATCATTGCCAGAGGAATTAAGTCTGCCCTGTGTGACTCCTGGAGAGGGCTACTGGATGCTTGTGCTTAGTTTCCTCTGGACTTCACGCCATGCACCTTTTCCCTTTGTTGATTTTGCTTTGTATCTTTCACTGTAATAAATCTAAGCCATGTGTATGACTGTATGCGGAGTCTGTGAGTTCTCCTAATGAATCATCGAACATGGGATGATCTCGGGGACCCCCAAGACAGGGCGTGTGACTCTGCTGACCTAAAAGTCCATAAGGACCATGGAATTAAGCTTTCTACTCTGACCACCAGAGAAGGGCTTAGGAAGGTGGATCGTAATAGTCTCCCTGCTCCTGGGGAACTACAGGCTCTGCAGTTGCTTTACTACTCTAGGGTCTAGAAATGTCTGCAGTGATCCACAGCTGGGTGATGAAAATTTAAAGACATACACTAACTTCCAATGAAGATTCGTAATAAATATTAAACAACCACCAGCAATCCCCAGTGCCACTGCCCTGGATTTGCCAGGAATATGCCATCTTACCTTTAGGAGTTTAGAAAGCCAATTTTGTAATACTCTACAGCTTTAATCTACCTGCCCTTTATTACAATGCAGGATGTGCCAACAAGTCTAAGAAGGTGATCTTAAGGATGTTTCACTTTTATGACCTTATATTAAGCCATCCAATGCTGTGTCACCCCAGGGAGCAGAACTATCCTAAAGCTAGACATTAAAGCAGGCTGATTTGGGATCAATGCAAGCAAGAACTGGCCGAAGACAGGAGCTGAATCAGCTCTTTATTGAAGCAGTTAGCTCCCAGGGACCAGCTTGTTCTGTGTCACCCCAGGCAGCAGAAGTTGGCCTAAATTCCCTCTTTTTTTAGCCTTCAATTTATTATTCAAGGCCAAGGCAAAGGAGTCATACTCTGCACTGTGTATTCTTCTAATTCCATCAACTATTGATACAAACATACTAGGAAAACCACACAAAAGCCAATGTAAATAAAATATATGTAACTTCATCATAGTCAGTGGAGCAAGGCTAGAAACTGTTGATTTTGCTTAGTGAATACTTTTGTTCTTTGAGTAAATGGCAAATTCAATATACTTACTCTCATGTTCCCAAGAGAGAAAGACAGTAATAAAATATTGATGAGACAAAATTGGCATGGAAGACAAATCTTGCTTTCTGAAGTAACAACCAAACAGCACTGCTGCATCTTCTATTTCTGGAATCCAGCCATTCTGGTCACATTATAAAATCAGGGCTCACTTCCTATCAAAGTACTCACCTCCTCCCATGGACTGCCACTTGGGAAAGTCACAAAGCCCTTAAACCTGGCATCTCTGAGGAGCCTGGCATGCTATTCCTATGGAGGTCCACACTGATGTGGATCAATACCAGTCTTTACCTTTGCAAAATCAATAGATATTTACTGGACACCTACATCATGCAAGGCATGTGCTATGGCTAAGGTGACATAGTCCTTGATATCTAGACACCATCAGCCCAGGGTGTGAAGTCACATGTGGCAATAGAATGAAATGATAAGAGAACTATGTTGTTAAGTAACAAACGAGAACTGACGTTGTGAAGTCAACAGGAGAGAACACTTGTGGACTGTAAAAGTCTTTATAGAAGGGATCTACAGTGAAACTGCCGGGCCTTTCTTCCTAGTCTGTCTTACTCTGTAGCTCTACTGAAATCTGTCTACCATGGGTGACCCTGCTGGAATTTGAAATACCAGTGGTATAGCTTCCAGCGTCATAGCAACATGCAAGCCACCACAGCATGACAAACTAACAGACAAATGGTGAGTATTGAATACACCGTGAATTGCCAGAAGAAGGAACACAGCAGTCTTAAAAGAAGTACAGCCAGAATGCTACTTAGAAGTGAGGATGGCAAGACTCTGACCCGCTTACATTGGACATATCAACAGGAAGGGCCAATCACTAGAAGAGGACATCGTGTTTGGTAAAGGAGACGATCAGCGAAAATGAGAGAAACTCTCAATAAGATAGACTGATACACTAACCATAACAATGGACTCAAACATACCAATGATCATGAAGACGGTGCACGACCAGGCAATGTTTTGTTCTGTTATACATAATCTTTCCACGAGTTAGAGCCAACTTGACAGCCAACTATCAACACAAGTGAAATATGAAGATTGGTGGGATTCAATGGTCAGAGGTGGGAAAATATTTCTGATGGAGTTGATAATAGACATTGTATACAGTGTCCATTACAGCTTAACGCCCATGATACATTCTGTGAAATAGCGCATTATGTGGTTTGAACGTTGTGCGAACAGCATATCACAGGCAGTCCCCAGGTTACGAACGTCTGACTTACGGACAGCTTATACTTAAGGATGGACTGCCATAAAACCTATTGTACTAAAAATCTGAATTAAATACAATGGTTCATAATAAGGAACGTGCACAGTACTTTGTGACACTGTGAAAACAGTGAGCAGTTTGGAAGTGTTTAAGGGTTTCATATGCATAGAAAGTGTTTTATGTGCATATATACTATATACTAAGACAAACATTTGACTACCTGATGCTAAATTAGAATCATATGTACCTGTTCCAATTTACCTACAAACTAGATTTGAAGACAGAATGGGTCTCATTGGTAATCCGGGGACTGCCTGTATATAAGAGACATGAGATAATACGGATAGCATGGGGGAACCTGTTGAGTTCCCTACATCCAGTTACGTCTACTACATCCCATTCTCCAATCGGGATTTCTGAACTCACTATAACCTTATGGGACAACAGACGTGACGTATGCCTGAACGGATTGTATGCGGTGCATGCCTTTATATTTAGATGGCCATGAGCAGACTAAATGTAGAATAAAATTCTGACTCATAAAAAAATACCAGACTTCCTAGCCTGACAGAGACTGGAGAAACTTCGAGAGTATGGCCCCCAGACATGCTTTTAGCTCAGTTATGAAGTCATTCCTGAGATTCACCCTTCAGCCAAAGATTAGACAGGCCCATAAAACAAAACGAGACTAAAGGGGCACAACAGCCCAGGGGTAAGAACTAGAAGGCAGGAGGGGACAGGAAAGCTGGTAATAAGGAACCCAAGGTCAAGAAGGGAGAGTGCTGACATGTCGTAGGGTTGGTAACCAATGTCACAAAACAATACGTGTATTTATTGTTTAATAAGAAGGTAGTTTGTTTTGTAAACCTTCATCTAAAGTACAATAAAAAAAAAATAGCCTTTGAAAATTCTGTGGAGCACAGTTCTACTCTGACACACACGGGGTCACCCTGGGTAGAAGTCAACTCAACATCAACTGGTTTGGTTTTTTTGTTAACGTGTCTATTAAAATGAAAAGAGTTGAAATTAGGCTGGAAATACAGGAAGGGAGAACGAGAAATGAATACAAAAGGCAGCATGAGAGAGCAGCCAGCTAGCACTGGATATGAAGCTCCATAAAAGAAATTTAACAAATAATTGATTTTGATACTATACTCTCGTAATGTGCTGAACTTTTAATCTGTAGCCCTTATCATACTTTTAATACATTAATTATTAGTGAAATTATTGATTTTTTTGTTATTCTCTTTTATACCTTAAGCCCCTGTAGGCTGGGATTGTGTCTCATGTGCCTGGAGCAGGGCTTGGCACATGGCAATTGTTCAAAAACTAGAATATGTAGGCTTATTAGGAGGATGAGATATTTTGAGAAAACAAGTATGACAAACCTAGTTTTAAACAAGGTGATTTGAAGTAAAATATCTAATGGAAATTTCTTCTTTACACAACTTACTGCAGTTAGGTGGTAGGGCTTGTAAGTAATTGCTATATCAGAGCTTCTGTGATATTTTATGGTGATATTTGTCCAAATCCCTGTAATAATGAAGCATGTATTAAAATGGAATTTTACTGTAGAAGGTAATAGTCATTTAAGAATCTAAAAGCTAATGGATGAAGAAAACATGTTTGAGTAAGATTGTCAAGTATTGACGACTTTTCGTGCTAAATTACTGAAAATGCCTCTAACTGGTTTAAAGTTCCTTCAGCTTTATATTTCTATGACATCTTAAACCCTTTTTAGTCTCTCTAACCTTGAAACATTCTGCATACAAGTACAGACTTAATCTTTCTTAAATACCGCTTTGACGAGTGAATGAACGAAATAGTGCTCTGAACATTAGGAGATGTAAGGGACATCCCATGCTGCTACTGACTGGCTGAGTAATACCATCAAATCATAGTCATAAAATTCTGTGACTCAGTCGCTCATTCTATATTTTTAAATAATGGGGATACTAACAAATTTTCTAAATATTTGAGAACATACTATTAAGTTAATGCATTAAAATATCTACCAGTGCTCCACAGCAAAATATCACTTTATCTAGAAACCATTTACCTGATCATCTCAATTACCTAAAGTAATCCTGAAGCCCAGCAGATTAAAGAAAGTAACCAAAATTCACATCACATGTCTGTGCACTGAAGCTCATACATTTTATTCACAGGGGCACATTCTGAGCTTCGTACAGAACCTAGTTTGTGTACTTTTGTTCTTCAGTTCTCTAAGTCCACAGGAGGTGAGAAGCAACACATTATGTGTGAGGTGGGGCTTCTCTAGATACTGGTGCACTGGCAAGAGCAAGATACTACATCTGGCAGCTGGACAGTAAGAGAAGAGAGAAAAAATCCATCAAATGCAGACAAAGACACTCAACCAGCACAATAGCCTGGGTCCCATCCCCAAGAATAATCAATTGTGTATGCAATGGGGAACCCCCTAGCCACTCAGACTGCAGTGCTTTGTTTCAGAGGACAGAAGTACATCACATGTTTGAGAAATATTCCTATCCATCTATTTAAGTTAAAGAAAATAAGTGTAGACACCTCAACCCGTCCAGCTGCCATAGAGTCGACTCCGACTCATGGCGACCCCCGTGTGCGTCAGAGTAGAACTGTGCTTCTTAGGGTTTTCAATGACTGATTTTTTGGAAGTCGATCTCCAGGTCTTTCTTCCAAGGAATCACTAAGTGGACTCCAAGTCCAAGCTTTCAGTTCCAGCCAAGTGCATTAATTGCTTATACCACCCAGGGCTTCCTTATCACCTTAAAGTTATAAAATTTAGTCTTGTGAAAAAATTTGCTTAAGTGAAATATGTTATTTCCTGATGACTATAATATCTTAACAAGACTTGATTGAGTGAGCTTGATTACTAAAATATGGGCAAATGTTAAGTCTTCGCCCATGGCATAGCTTGATACTTGGTTGGGAAATGCTGTTTCCTGAGAAACTCTGGTGTGACCTGGTTCTCAAACCAAGAGATAAAATCCCAATGAAATGGATTTCATGCAGACTTTCCAGAAATTGCCGATCACCTTGACACTTGAAATTGTAACAAAGTCCGTGACACATGGGCCTTCCCAGACATAAATAATAGATTCTAAAAGTGATTTGTAAATGGGGTCTTGGCAGATGGGGTACAGTCTTGAAGTTGTGTTAACACTTTTGTGACAGCATGGAACAGAGAGAGTGGCTCAATGGCCTTTATGCAGAGTGGGGTCACAGTTTACGCTGCTGTCTAATTCACAGCTCTGAGTTTTGGCATATTGAGACACACACTGATAAATCATTTTTGACAAACACTGAAGGCTATTGCATACCAAATAGCTCTTTATTTTTTTAAATAAGACCTGGAAATCATAGCTAGACATAATTTATTCTTCAGACCTTTTCCTATGTGGTCTATCCCAAGGTCTTCCCCCTGCCAGTCCCCTATTCCTCTTTCCATCTCTTCTCGCCACAATGTCCACTCTTAGTCCATCTCACTGTACCCAAAACTTAACTCCTGCTATTCATCCATTTAGAACTTGCATCAGTTCATTGTTTCAATGTTCTACAGATAAAGGTCTGGACGGAAACATTTATCTACAGATAAAGGTCTGTTTCCTTCAGTTGATGTTAGTGGTGGGAGCTATGATGCCATATTCTAATCCATAAAAGTATTAAAGTAGTTTTGTCAGGCCTTGAAACTCCTCCTTGTATAAAAACACTCTGAAATTAAACAACAATACACCACAGAGGCCCAAAATCGGACAGCAAGCATCTGTAAAGATCAGGAATTTCCTTTAATGGTTTGAGAAAAAAAGGAGATGAACTTCTAGGTTTCCAGCACTGTACATAGTATTTTAAAAACAATATTTATTTAGTAGTATTGGTGACTATCAAAGTAGCAGACATATTTTGCAGAAATTTTGGAAAACAGAAACGCACTCAACAAATATACAAATTACACATTACTGCATAATCCAAAGATAATCACTGTGGACATTTTAATATATGACCTTCTAGTCTTTTTTCACTTAAACAAAACTACTCAGTGGTGGTTCCTCATTTTGAGGCTCATGTTCAAGTGCAGAAATTAGCAAGGACAAAGCCAAGGTGACCTTCTCTCATGTTTCATGATAATGTGGATCCATAAACTTTGATTGTCATTCTCCCAGTTGATGTTAAACATCATTTCATAGAGCACAGACTGTGGAGACAGACTACTGGAGTTTGAATTCTGCCATATAACTTTACCTCTTTGTACTTTATTTTCCTCATAAATAAAATGGGGATGCTGCTGTTAACAACAACAACAACTATTTCATGAAGCGATTATGAGAATCCAATGAGTTAATACATAATCAGAACAGTGGCTAGCACAAAGTAATTGCTCAATAAACATTTCCCATCACGAGGATTGCAAGTTCCGGCAATGGCATGTTCATTGCCTGTGGCTCTTACAATCCACCTACGTATATTATTTTCAAAGTCCTTGAACACATCAATTACTAGATATTAAGTTTCCCGCATTCTGTCCCCATCCCTGTCATTAATTATTGTGTAACCTTTGTAAGCTATTGTAATCCTTTGGACGATTGTTTCATCGTTGGTAAAAATGAAGGTGCTATGCGATATTGGTGGTGCTTAATCATTCTGGGGAGATCAGAAATTTCTTTGACATACTTTGCCTATGATTTCAGGGGTTCCACCTCCCCGTGGAGGAGGCAATGGTGTTTCAGTGGTAGAATTCTGGCCTTCAATGCAGGGTTCAATTCCTGGCCAATGTTCCTCATGCACAGCCCACCACCCATCTGTCAGTGGAGGCTTGCATATTGCTATGTTGCCGAACAGGTTTCCACAGAGCTTCCAGACTAAGATGGACTAAGAAGAAATGCTTGCAATCTACTTCTGAAAATACGTCAGTGAAAACCCTGTGGATCACAACTGTCCAATCTGCAACTGATCATGGGGATGGCACAGGATCGGACAATGTTTTGTTCTGTTTTGCACAGGGTCTCCATGAGTCGGAGGCCAACTCGTCAGCAGCTGACAATAACAACAACTGATCCCTAGAAGCCCTTAAGGGGCCTCAGGCTAAGAATCTCCAAATGATATAATCCCTGAGGTTTCCTCAAGCTCTGAGTTTCTATGGTGTTTAGTTCCATGAATGTGGTCCCATTCTTATGATCCCTGACCTGACTATGGTGGAAGCATGAAAACAAGTGAAAGGTAAGTGCGGGAAGCAGCTGTCTCCCCTGGAAGATTTCTCTGTTTTTCCATCTTAATGGAGATTGTAAGAGTTCCCTAATTAAATCCCTCGCACATACTTTCAATTCCTGGTGCACTCAGGATATGGGAATTCAACAGCACTTATTTATATGCTAATTTGCTGCAGAGAACTGAACTCTCTCAATCCCAGAGAACAAGAGATATTCAGCTTCAAGCTTTGCAGCATTCAGTGGGGTCTAAGGCAGCCTGCACTGCAAAGTGCCCTAGGGAACAAGGACTGTCAGTGCCACACAGAACCAGGTGGCAATGTGATCAGGGAAGGCTGTTACCACCAAGCATGATGTCCTGCACAAATAATATGGGTCTCGAGAGACTACATCTATGTGTCTTAATGCACAGACTGCGGACCTCCTGCCCACAAATCATCTGAGGTGTATGTTCAAAATGAAGCTTGCTACATCTTGGGGCACCATGGAGTTGGGCAGCCTGGAACAGCTGTGTTCCAGTGACTCACCCCAGACATCTGAGAGCTTATGAGTGTGGAGCCTAGGAATCTGCAGTTTCACAAGCGGTACACGATTCTCTTGCATCCTGGAGTTGTCAAACTCTGACATAGAGAAATGCATTCACAAGCACATGGGAAGAAGAGATTTAATTAAGAGTACCGAGTTATTTAAGAACTTATACGATTGCTTCCACCCTGGTACAACGTGAGTCAATCTACCAGACCTGGGAATATAGAGATTGCTGTGAAAGCACTGCGGAAGTTTCTGGGGCTTTGCTTTTCTCTGCAAACTCAGGATATAATGCCTATCACACGGGGTCAAACCAAATTAAACCTTTTGCTGTCACATTGATTCCAATTCATGACAACCCCATGTGTTACGGAGTAGAACTGTTTCACTGGGTTTTCTTGGCTGTGATTTTTTTACAGAAGCAGATCGCCAGGTCTTTCTTATGTGATACCACTGGGTAGGTTCAAACCGCCAATCTTTCGATTAGTAGCCGAATGAACCTCAGAGGGTAGTTGAGGATTGAATTAAATAATGTCACACTAACTGGTCAAATAAACTCCACCACACTCACCAGTTTACCAGTTGCCATCAATTCCAACTCATGGTGACCCCATGTGTGCCAGAGTACAACTGTGCTCCACAGGGTGTTCAATGGCTAATTTTTCAGAGGCAGATCACAAGGCCTTTCTCCCGAGGTACCTATGGGTGGACTCGAACCGCCAACCTTTTGGTTGGTAGTTGAGTGCATTAACTGTCTGTACCTCCCAGGGATGCCACCACACCCACGCAATGGGAAAATATGCAGCTATATAAAAGAACGAAGAATTTGCCAATATACTCATACCAAAACTCTCCAAGATACATCAGTGAAAAAGACGAAGCACAAAACAGCATCTATAGTACCTTATAAACTATACACAAGAAAGGTGGAGGAATAAGAATATATATTTTTCTTCATATGTAAGTGAATAAGAAACTAATAAACATGATTACCATACAGGGTAGCATGGTCAGGGGAGACAAGGAGGGTAAGAACAGACGAAACCGTATATCAAAATTAAATAAGTAAAAAAAGCATGCCCTTATCTATTTGGAACAACAAAAAAGTAGATTTAAAGCCACCAGTCTAATCATGTAATATGCTAAGTTATCACTCCTCTGTTTAATTTCAATTTTAATGAACATTGACCATAAAATTATTATATTTCACTCTGATGGTTGCCAAAATTCTCCTCACCCAAATCAGTTTGCAAATCAAGCAGAGAAATAACTGGATAAAGTGTTATCATCAAAATACATCAGTAATTTGTTTATGAAATGAGAAGGGGAAATGTCTTAGATCAGCACAACATAAAATAGTGGAAGTCTGTAAAGTGCTGGTGAACTTATTCATGTGGCAGGATTTCTGCATCAATTGTTAGGCACTTTGTCTACTCCATCAGGTCATGAGCGATGCATGGTGCTACCAGAAGTTCAGCTCTCTAGCTCTCCGCTGCTGATGGAAACACAGAGCACTGTGAGACAGCAGAGAAATAGGTCTTATCTTTCCTCTTCACTTTGTACTAGCTTGGGGAACAAATCCACTGCAGTTTCTGTAAGCCTTGTTCCCTAAATTCTCTTGGGCCATACTTCTTATCAGATGGATTTTCTTTAAACACACACACACAAAACCATAGCAAGATGTTTTAGAAGAATAACAGTTGTAAAAGTCTCAGTTTCCCAATATTCACTGTCAACTGATACCCATGCAAATAACAACAGTCATTTTTTTTTCTTTAATCACGAGGTTTGGAAAGGGAGAGAAGATAAGCAGAGGTGTCCAAGTCCTGAAAGCACCCTTTCAGTGTAGTTACACCTACTCCTCACTTACTGTCTCATTATTCAACAGTTCACACTGATAACAATAGTAAAAAATCTACCATCTGGCTATTTTGCCCATTAACATCATACGTCTGGCAGCAACGAATGCTGAGGTGTGAGGCGAGAGTAACTCTGGCTGTGATGGTTAAGGTTATGCGTCAGCTTGGCTGGGTCATGATTCTCAATGGTTTGGCAGTTATGTAATGATGTAATCTGGCACTTGTGTAATGATGTAGTCATCCTCCATTTTGTGATCAGCTATAGTCATCCTCCATTTTCACATAATGCCAATTTTCACGTCATGATGTGGTCTTTGGAACTTAACCATATCAATAAGTGAAGAGTGAGTGTATTGCCTTTTTATAATACAAATATAAATTTCTGTCTCTATAGCTGGTATGAGCAATAATCTCATTTTCCCCCTCACACATGCAACAGTCTCAAAAGGGGCTAGATTTGTTTCCAACTCAACTAATGGGACTGTAATATACAAGCTACTATGTATGTCAACCTGGGGTGGTACAAATGGTTAACATGCTTGGCTGCTAACCAAAAGGTTGGCAGTTTGAGTCCCAGAGGCACCTTGGAAGTAAGGCCTGGCAATCTAGTTCTGAAAAATCAGCTACTGAACAACCCTATGAAGCACAATTCTACTCTGACACACACAGAGTAGCCATGAATCAGAACTGAGTCAATGGTGACTTTTTTTTTTTTTTTAATATACTAATACTATCAGTGCTGCTTGAAAGGATTTCTTTTCAGCTCTAAAACTGATATAATTCTATGTTGGTGAGTCTTCAGAGAAAAAAGTAAATAGCTAAGATACGTCCTGATCACAGAGGACACTAGGATCTAGGTCAGCTTCACCATAAGAGATGACGGGAGTGTTAGCAGTTCTTTAGTTTGAAGTGATATATCAGACACCACTGACTGTCTCCCAGCGTATGTTCTCCTTTAATCCTTTTAACAGTAGAACCTCCATCCCCATGGCCACTTGGTTAGAGGCTTCGCTAGCTCTGTAGCTAGTTTTGCTGTGTAAGTTAGTGTGGACCACTTTACAAGCCACATTTGAGCACGGCAGAGCTATTCTACAAGTCCTGGGTATTACATGAGAAAGAAGGAAAACTTTCTTGGTCAAGCCACTGTATTTTTGGGTCTTTTGGTTACAAAAACACAGCCTTGAACCTAAACTAATAGAGATGTCATGATGTGAGAGAATGTTTTAGGAAATTAGCTTAGCTGTGGGTAATCAGAAAGGAATAGGGTCACAAGGGAGGAAAAGATGAGAGACTGTCAGAAGGTTGCAGTCACAGGACTGCGATCATGAAATGAAATGAATGATATTTAACTACCCAGCAAAACCTCTTAAAAAATTTAGAGCAGGGAATAGTCTCCTAGACTTCACATCACTACTATAGATGTTAATTAGGCAAGACAGAATGAATGCATTATAGCTGTATCGGTATCCACAGACTCTGTGTTAGAGTGATGAGAAACACAAGACAGGAAGAGAATGGGCTTTAGGGACATATAGACCTGGGTTTGAATCCAACTCTCTCACTTACTAACTGTAGGACCCTGGGGATTTATTTAACATTCATGAACATGAAATATAAATGGAGACATTAACATCTTCCTGTTAGCATGAGAAGGCAGGCAGAACTTCTAGCACATGGCCTACTTCATACAGAGGGAATCAACAAGTGTCAGGTGTATCTGTCCTTCACTCCTTCGAGGAGACATCGCAGACAGCTTGGTGCCAGGAAAGTGGGAAAGGAGCAGGTAAGAGGAAAAGGTAGAAAATGGGATTCAGAATTTTTGGTACCTGATCGCTTGATTAGGTGCAAGGTGTTAGGGTTATTACACCCAGAACTGAAAGAAACAATCTTCAGAGAGGAACTAATTGAGTCTAAAGTCACAAAACACACGTTCATCTGATTTCTTTATGTAGGGAAATCCAAACATTTCAGATCTAGTTTCTAGCAGTTTATGGAATGCCCCCACTGATGACAATCCCTACAGCGTTTGAGATTTCTCTGCTCGTTACGGCAATTGTTTAATATCAGGACTGTGTTTTACCTTCAGGATAGCCATCAGCTCATGAAGTCTTGTAGGGTTGTCAAACATATCATTTTTACACAGTAATTTATCTTAGATTTGCCTATTTATATTTCCCTTGAGCGTGTTTATCCATCCATCCATTCATCTCTTCAACAGTTAACATTATTTGAGTGCTTAGACGCAACAGATCCCCTTCTAAGCACTTGTCGTTGTTAGGTGCCATCCAGTTAATTTCGACTCATAGTGACCCCATGCACAACAGAACAAAACACTACCCAGTCCTGTACCATTTCCACAATTGTTGCTATGTTAGAGCCTGCTGTTGCAGCCACTGTGTCAGTCTATGTCCTTGAGGGTCTTCATCTTTTCCACTGACCCTCTAATTTAGCAAGAATGAAGTCCTTCTCCAGGGACTGGTCCCTGATGATAACATGTTCAGAGTATATGAGACGAGCATTCTGGCTGTACTTCTTCCAAGACAGATTTATTTGTTCTTCTGTCATTCCATAGTATATTCGATATTCTTTCCCAGCACCATAATTCAAAGACATCAATTCGTCTTCAGTCTTCCTTATTCGTCGTCCAGCTTTCACATGCATATGAGGCAATTGAAAATACCATGGCTTCAGTCAGGAGCACCTTAGTCCTCAAAGTGACATATTTGCTGTTTAACACTTTAAAGAGGTGCTTTGCAGCAGATTTGCCTATGCAATATGTCGTTTGATTTCTCCACTGCTGCTTCCAGGGATGTTGATTGTGCATCTAAGTAAAATGAAATCATTGACAACAATATTTTTTCCGTTTATCATAATGTTGCATATTGGTCCAGTTGTGAAAATTTTTGTTTTCTTTATGTTGAGGTGTAACCCGTACTGAAGGCTGTAGTCTTTGACATTCACCAGTAAGTATTTTAAGTCCTCTTTGCTTTCAGCAAGCAAGGTTGCGTCATCTGCATAACGCAGGTTGTTAATGAGTCTTCCTCCAATCCTGATGCCACGTTCTTCTTCATATAGTCCAGGTTCTCTGATTATTTGCCCACATACAGATTGAATAAGTACGGTGAAAGGATATAACCCTGATGCGCACCTTTCCTGATTTTAAGCCACACAGCATCCCCTTGTTCTGTTTGAATGACTGCCTTTTTTTTGTTCTATGTACAGGTTCCTCGTGAGCACAATTAAATGTTCTGGAATTCCCATTCTTTGTAATGTTACCTATAATTTGTTCTGACCCACACAGTCCAATGCCCTTGCATAGCCAATAAAACACAGGTAAACATCTTTATGGTACTCTTTCCTTTCAGCCGAGATCCACCTGACATCAACAAGGATTATCTCTTGTTCCATGTCCTCTTTTGAATCAGGCTTGAATATCTGGCAGTTCCCCGTCAATGGACTGCTGCAACCGTTTTTGAATGATCTTCAGCAAAATTTTACTTGCGTGTGATATTAATGATATTGTTTGGCAATGTCTGCATTCTGTTAGATCACCTTTCTTTGGAATGGGTACAAATATGGATTTCTTACAGTCAGTTGGCCAGGTAGCTTTCTTCCAAATTTCTTGGCGCAGACAAGTGAGCGCTTCCAGCGTTGCACACGTTTGATGAAACATCTCACTTGGTATTTCATCAGTTCCTGGAGGCATTCGTCTGTCCGTTTGTCCTACTGTGAATACTTGTGTTTTGCTATGATGCTGGACGCTGTGCCACTGTTATTTCAAATACCAGCAGGGTCAATCAAGGTGAACACATTTCAGTGGAGCTTCCAGACTAAGACAGACTAGGAAGAAGGACCTGGCAATCTACTTCTAAAAAAATTAGTCAATGAAAACCTTATGAATAGCAGTGGAATAATTCTAAGCATTTAATATGTATAAATTCATTTAATTTTCCCATTAATCCTATGAGGTGGGCACCATTATTACCCCATTCTATTTATTGGGAAGGTGAACCATAGAAGGATTAAGCTGTTTTCTCCAAATCACAGAGCTCTTGAGTGGCAGTGGCAAGACCGGTCCAGACAGTCTTGCTCTAGAGGCTGTGCAGTCATACTGCCTCACCAAGGACTCAGAAGGCTGTTCATCAACTAAAACAATTCACACCATAATGCACAGAAGGATGAAAAACTAAAACTATGAACAGATGACTAAAAAGGGAAAGCCACTAATAATGATGAAGATTAAGGAGTAGAGGGGGGATGAGCTTAATGCAAACTCCTAAATTTGAGTTAAAATCATACATTTGACTACTAGCCAAAAGGTTGGCGGTTCAAACCCACTCAAAGCATCTTGGAAGATAGGCCTGGTAATCTGCTTCCCAAAGATCACAGCCTTGAAAACCCTACAGAGCAGGTCTTCTCTGCACAAATGGGGCCGCCATGAGTCAGAATGACTCAACAGCAACTAACAACAGGAAGAACAAAACTTCTTGGCAGTTGGGACAAAAAGGAAAATAGAGTATGTGACATGGTTCTCATTGTGTATTAAAAGGAAAACTACTAACTCACAAGGAGAAGCATTCTGTATCCTTACCAACCCTTTATTAATTTCCCAGTTCTGAGCTCAAGAAAGTGCAGAGGTCTTCTCACTAATTAGCACCTGACACCACGTAACGTCTTTAATTTTGCTGGCCAGAGATGTAGCTTAGACTAATGCCCCCAGTCCCAAATGCTCATTGATATTTTTCTGAATACGATTTTAAAGCAAGCTGTAATGCCTTTCCCCATTCCACTCCATAGATTATCAATGAATGATAAACCAATTTTTTTAGAAAAGTCTATCTCTTGTGTCTCATAACATTAAAACAGAGAGTTTTGCTTTTCAAACTGGCGGCTTATATATGGTCAGAACTCCATGATGCATGTATGAAATATTATTTAATTAAAAAAAAAAACAGAAAAATACTGCTGAAATAATGTTGAAAAGGAACGTTGAATTTTATAGTGGCACAAAGCCATTTATGATTATGTTGATTTGATTTCCCTGGGTAGCTATGAAAAAGCTGGAAAAGTACGATTCTAAGGGAAAAAAACACACTTCCATCGTATAAAATTGTTCTAATTTAAATGTTCTTTGCTGGATCATTTTCTTCTGTGTAAAGAATACATATTTTGATTCTATTAAATTGGGAGCTTTCAGATAATAATAAATAACTTCAAGAGCTACAATATTTTTTTTTCTCAATCTAACTAACAAGGGCCATCATCAAGATTATGGTTAGCAATATAACTCAACAGCCTGCAATTAATTTTATTTCCGTAACTATCAGAACAGGTATATGATTAGCTAGTACGTAAATTATTGTCCAAATATTATATGCTATTTTTCTGTACAGGAGGCAAACAGCCTGTGCAGCTGTTTCTTACAGTATTCTTTATTCCCATTGGTATGTGAGCAAGCCAGTTACCAGGGAGAGAATTTCCTGATATAGAGATTTGTTTATTCCTCTCATATAAAATTCAGTTTACGTTTTAAAGGAGGAAAGAGATGGCTTTTGCTCACTTCACCATGAGAGTCTGAGGACCTGAGAGGTTTGGTGGTTCTTGGCCCTATTATGTCATTGTTAAATATTAGCAGCTGGCCCTGGTATCAGACTAACCAGTAATCAGTTGTCAAGTTGATTCCTGCTCATTGTGAACCCATGTGTTGGAGAGTAGAGCTATGCTGCATAGGGTTTTCATGGCTACAACCTTTTGGAAGGAGATCACCAGGCCTTTCTTTGGAGGTACCTTTGGGTGGACTTGGCCCACTAGTAGAGCACTTTAACCGTTTACACCACCCAGGGATCTCGTGTCCAAATCCTGCTTCCTCATGTTGGCGTGTTACTAAACACCCTACTGCTTCAGATACTTCATATGCAAACTGAAACCTAACGCGTAGCCGTCAAGTCAATTCCAACTCACAGAGACCCTATAGGACAGAGCAGAACTGCCCCATAGGGTTTCTAAGGAGCAGCTGGTGGATTCGAACTGCTGACCTTTTGGTTAGCAGCTGAGCTCTTAACCACAGTGCAACCAGGGCTCCTCATATGCAAAATGAGGATGATAATAGTTTCTACCACACGCGGTTGTCGTAAGGGTTAAAAGAGATGTCACATATAAAGTGCTTAGAACAGTGCCTGATACAGAGTAAATTCTCCATAATTATTAGCTGTTGGCATTATTACTAAAAAAGTAGAGGCCTGGCAAGTTTTGGAAACAGAATTCTGAGGTACGTCATTTTGGTTAAGGATAACTGTGAACCTTAAGGAAAAGGCCAACTTGAAATGACTTTATGTCAAGCAGGATATATTTCATAATATCAGCGGGGAAAAAAGGTTTGAATGAGAAAAATAAAATTCAACTTATGAAAATAACTTATTATATGTGTCAAAGAAATTAAGTTATAATTGCATATATATACTAATTCTTGGAATTAACCTATTATTTCTAATAACCAATTCTAAGAACAAATAGTTCTACTTTTTTTTTTTTTTGGTTGGGGGGAATGTGACTAAACTTCCAGACAAAATTGTATGATACATTGTAGCACCATTATTAAGATAGCCGTTTTGGTAAAAATATTAATCAATTTTTGAAAAGGCTTTTCCCTACATTTTGATATTCAAATAATGCTTTTTAAAAGAACCTATCCTGTTTTTGTCCTGAGATTTCTTTTCTTTTTCAATTTCAATTCTTGACTCACAGAACTCTTGGATCATCATTTGTTTATGAGTGCACACAGTTCAAGCCATTCATCAATATTGCTCTCAGTGAAATTCTGCATATCGAAGGATTTCGAATTTCACCCTGAAATCAGTTGGCACTCTACCTTCTTCAGTGTTTAAACAGACAAGATGTTAAGTAGAGAGGGTTGCTTGATTAGGGGCTGATTTTATAAGTGGCCAGTTCATTTGTGAATATTTGCATGATTCAGTTATCTGTGCTTACCTATGCAACCTTGTTCCCCTGGGAACTTGGATAATAAATGCTCAGAAAACAACCACCCCTTCGTCTGTATGGTAGATTTAAGTTAAATATGTGCTATAAAGATCTACAAAACGAGGCAAGCCATTCTTCATAAAAGCCCTCTAATTGATGGCTTTTGGGTCATAAGTAAACCATAAATAATAGCTATCTGGGCCTTTTATCTAAATTTTGAAATAAGACCAAAAAAACAAGTTTTTTTTTTTTTTTCCAGTTTAAAAAAACAAAACAAAACTGTAACCCCACTGGTGTAAGTTGTATAACAGACCCTCCCTGAACAACAATATCTTATACTACGTGTAACTGCGAAGTTCATGTCAATGGATACTCATAAGAGTATGTATTAACTAGCAACAAGATTAAGTTGCCCCTGTAAACAAAACAAAAACAGAACAGAGATGGAAATCAACTGTCATTGTAAAAGAAATGAAACTTCAGCCTCAATCCAACATCCACAGTGTTCTTTTTTCTTTTCTTTTTTTAAATGTGTTATACTCAACTGTATGCTTATGTGAAAAAAAATACAAAAAATAAAAAATATATATATTTGGAATGCCAGGAAACATTTTAAAAAAGATACAGTTAGTGGTGTGCTGGAGACAGTTCATATTAGCTTAACAGAGCCAGTTATTAAATTTTCAGGAAATTTGCAAGACAGCTGCCCACCACCATGAAATCAGACATGCAAGTATTTACACCATGAAATCAGCAAATGCTACAAATGAGCGATTTTGTTTGTTTCCAGAGCTGGTTGTTAAATATTTCCTAGTACATTACTGAATCTTATAATTAAAACAATGGACTAATTTTCCACTAAGCCAAGCAGCCATCCTTGGGTAGAGCAGAAAAGCTCTTTCATCGGCTCTCAAATTCCTGGATTGGGTGGAGAGTTCTCTGCAGCAGCTCATCCTCCCGGAAAGGGAGGGCTGCTATGCGTACTCACAGGAAAAAGCCTTTGGGAGTCCAGAAGGTAATTGTTCTGTTGCTCTTAACATTCTCCATTTCTTAGCACAGTGAACAACACACTCTCCCTCCATGCCTCAATTTTTTTTTTTTTTTGCAATATTAGTATCTCTTCCTACACTAAAAATCAAAGAGATTGTGGGGACTGAGTTGGGAGAAAAAAAAAAAGCTGGAAGGACATTATTGCTGTCTCTCCAACCCCATGTACATCTAGCAACATTGTTGCTTTTGAGGATCCCCTGGGAGCTTTAAAAAGGTACCAAGGCAAGGCAAGGTCACGGAAGCTCCATAGACGCATCCAAACTCCCTGAGGGACCGAATTGCTGTGGGGACCATGGTCTCAGGGGGAACACCTAGCTCCATTGGCATAACATAGTTTATAAAGAAAATGCTCTACATTTTCCTTTGGTGAGTAGTGACTAGGGTCTTAAAAGCCTGTCAGCGACCATCTAAGATACTCCACTGGTCTCACCCCTTCAGAAGCAAGGGAGAATGAAGAAAACTAAAGATACAAGGGAAAGATTAGTCCAGAGGACTAATGGACCACAACTACCACGGCCTTTACCAGACTAAGTCCAGTACAACTAGATGGTGCCCAGCTATCACCACTGACCGCTCTGACAGGGATCACAATAGAGGGTCCTGGACAGAGCTGGAGAAAAATCTAGAACAAAATTCTAACTCACAAAAAAAAGACTGGATTTACTGGCCTGACAGAGGCTTGAGAAACCCCAAGAGTATGGCCCCCAGATACCCTTTTAGCTCAGTAATGAAGTCACTATTGAGGTTCACCCTTCAGCCAAAGATTAGATAGGCCCATAAAACAAAACGAGATTAAAGGCACACACCAGCCGAGGGGCAAAAGCTAGAAGGCAGAAGGGACGGAAAAGCTGCTAATAGGGAACCCAAGGTTGAGAAGGAAGAGTGTGGACTTGCCGTGGGGTTGTTAACTAATGTCATAAAACAATATGTGAACTAACTGTGTAACGAGAAGCTAGCTTATTCTGTAAACCTTCATCTAAAGTACAATTAAAAAAATAAAAATAAAAAGGTACCAAGGCCTGAGGAGGAAATGGATCACGTGTTTGGCTATCTCCATGAACTACTACCTCCTTTGCCATGAGACTAGTAGAAGAGGATGGTGCCCAGCTATCATTACTGATTGTTTTGATCAAAGATTCTATAGAAGAATCCTAATCAAAAGGGGGAAGAATGCAGAGCAGAATTTCAAATTCTCAACTGAATCTAGACTTTCTGGAGCCATTGAGGCTGTATAAGCCCTCAAATCTACTGCCTTGAGATAATCTTTCAACTTTACACCAAAACTATCCCTGGAAATATCATTTAAACCAAAAAATAGTTTGTCTTAATAAGTTAAGTATGTCTGACTTGAGCATTATTCTCCTTTAAAGAATTATCTATGTGAGATGAAACTGCGAACAGCTACTTGGAAGGTTAGATGAGAAACTTAGGAGGCAGTCAGTTTAAGTCAACGGTGGTGGAACAATTTGGAGTAGGATGGCGAGAATGTTTGTACAACCTGAAGAATGTAATCAATGTCACTGAGTTGTACATGTCAAAATTGTTGAAAAGGTATCTGACTGTGTATATTTTCACCCCCCAAAAAAAGGTGTCAATGCTTTACTAAATGAATCATATCTCAGGTTTGGGACCAGGAGAGTAAGGCACAGTGAGGTTGCGAATCACTTACCAGGATCGTCTAATAGAGCAGAAACTCGAACATAAACTCCAAGGCAGCAGGGGACTGCCTTGTTCATTATTCTGTCCCCAGGAACAGAGATGTGTGGTGCACACGTTTCCAAAAAAGGAGCAAACACACTTTCCTGAGATACATACAAGCATTCTCTACAAACATTTTGCCTAAACATTATTTTCTTACACCAACAACAGGTGACAGTCTTCCTTTCCTTTCAACTCAGGCTATTTCAGTCACAGTCTTTCAAATGCCAGCCAATCACACAAACTCCTTGGAGTATAATTTGAAAATATTTACCAAAAGTGTTAAATGCATGTACACTTTAAACCAGTAACTCCATCCCTAGAAAATCACCTTATACATATATGTGCACCTGTGGGCAAAAACACACATGACACTTTAATTTTTAGTTTTTTTTACAGCACTGTTGGTAACGGTAAAAGCCTGCAAACTATCCTCTTTGGACAATTTGTTACATAAATTAAGGTACATCTATGAAGAGAAATGTATGTCGATGCTAAAAATGAGACCTATTTGTGCTGATATATAAATGTTTCCTAGATATACTATTAAGAGGAGAAAAGCAAGATGCAGAATAATATGTAAAGTACCTCTTCCCATGGGTAGAAACATTCACTTTTGTTTGTACATAGCAAATTTCTAAAAGATTCAAAGGGAATTTTTAACAATAATTATCTCTTGCGAGGGAAAATTTGGAATTATTACTGATGAGTTGTCATAGTATTTTTCATTAAATACTTTCTTGTATTCTTTAAATTTTTTGCCATTGCATATATTATTTTTTCAGTTAATCATTTAAAAAAAGAAATAAATACAAGTAAAGAGTTTTAAAGTATTTCGATTTATAAGTATAAATGTAGGTATACATTTTGCTACATAAGCATTTGCAATGTCGAAGGGCTCACCGAAAGCATATTCCTCTCATCATTTTTCTTCTTTAAATAGTATGATAAATGGTATGAGAGTATTTCTGCTGGCAGGACCTAATGGGGGAACCCATTATAAAAGTTAGTCTATGAGCATAGAATTTCAACTAAAATATCATTTCAATTTACAGCTGGATAAATGCAGAAAGAACCCCAGAGCAAGCACCTAAGTAGGCACAAAGCAAAAGGGGGCACAACCACCACCCCTGCCCCTCTGGCATCTGGCCTGCTTTCCCATTGAGCCTGGATGCAACTTCAGAATCCTTCTCAAGGCACTCGCTGACAGGTGAGCAGAATGAGAACCAATATTCCCATCAGCCCTAATCGATGTACGCACCCAACTTGAATTCCTGGGTAGGCAAGGAGGAGAAGCCACTGTGCTGGCCCGGCTAGGGTTCTGTTTGCACAAACCAAGAATCTCGAGGAAATGCATGACTGTGCCCACTGGAGTAAGTGGCTGGTACTCGGGTTAAATAGTACGAGTTGAAAATGCACGAGATGAAAAAACATGCAAGAGTAACGCACGAGGTGGAAAAAAGAACGCACTCCCTGGAGAAAGTGAGGAGAAGTGTACTTGCTTGGTTCATGGCTACTGGCAAGCTGGAGTTTGCAATGAAGGGAGGATAGTGAGTGTCACCCTCTGCACTGTTCCTTTGGAGCCTAAGCTTAACTTGTGCCAAGTTCCTAGGGAACAGTGCACTGTAATAAAGAGTAAGCCACATACATACTGTATCTTTGGAGGTATATGACCTTAGTTAAGTCAAATCACACTCCCAGCTCTCCTTTTTCCTATTGGTTAAGTGCGTGGGTGGTGAAGGGTGATTTCTAAAGTCCCTTTCAGTTTGCACATTCAGAACTGTACCCTTTGAGATAACCTGGAAAGTAAACAGTTCTTTATTAAAAATGCATGTGAGTCTTCCCAACGGAATGCAGTGCTTCGTTATAAAAATTGCATCTGTCTGCCCCTTCTCAAACTTGCTTAGCAGTCAGCAATGCTTGTCAGTACACTCACTTGACGCAGAGACCCTTGCACATACAGAGTGGGGCAGGGCCTCTTTCTGTTGGATTGGAAAGGCTGGCCGATCCTGAAATGGACTTGACACATAGCCATGTTACCCCCAGTGGTCCCATGGTCACCTTAGGAGAGTTGGTAAGGACAAAGAGGACAATCCTTGACCTCTAGGATTTGCCATCTAGTCATTAGAACAAGACAACAGCAACAACAACCTCAAAGGATGCTATCACCCTAATAGTGGCAGGACCAGGAGGTGGCTTAGAGGGGCTTTAGCCATTCCTACCATCAACTCCCCAAGCCCCAATCCAAACTAAATAAATACATACAAATGGCTGGCTTTGCAGTACAGCAGCACAGGCCCCTCAAACTCAGAAGCAGACCATACCCTTGGGGTTTAATATTTTTGAGTCACAGTCTTAAAATTCTTAGTTTATCTTTGAAAGTGTGTTTTGTGTATGAAGTCCAATGGAACAATAGAGAATGTGTCAGGGCTTTGGAGGCTAAATTTAAATGCAGTCCCACCTCCCTCTGCCTACTTGGGATGGATTCCTGCTCATCCAGAATCCCAAACCTATCCAGGGATCACCCTCTTCCCTTCCCTCTTGTATGGGGGCCTGGGTGCAATCATCCCATGAGCATCCCCAAACAAGAAACAACCCGTTGCTGTCAAGGCAATTCTCACTCATAGCAACCCTGTAGAACAGAACAGAACTGCCCTATAGTGTTTCCGAGAAGCAGCTGGTAGATTCGAACTGCCAACCTTTTGGTTAGCAGCCAAGCTCTTAACCACTGTGTTCCCAGAGCTTCTGACTTTCCCCAGGCAATATTAAATAGCTATGAGTTGGAATTGGCTAGGTCGCAACCGGTTGTTATTGTTTGTTTGTTATAAAGTATTTACAAAGAACTTGGAAAGACAGGATATATTCCATAGAAAGGCAATTAATAGTGAACATGTAAAGCAATCTACAGAAGGAATTAAGAAGTCCACCTGGATTCCACTCCTGGCTCATCACTCACTAGCCCCGTGCCTCTGGGCAAGCTGATCTCTGAGTTTTAATGTTCTCATCTTTAAAAATAGGATAATAAAAGTAGCTTCCCCAGTAATTGTGGAGAGGATTGAATGCTCAGAACAGTGCTCAGGACATAAAAGTGCTGAATCAAAATCAATGTTAGGTACATGAGTTCAAAGAAAGGAAGTTTCTGAGGGAGCCGGGTTAATAAGCAAAACTTTTCAAGGAGCCAAGGCCATGCATAGGACTAGAGTTCTTTACTGGACATTTTTATGGTATCACTAAGAAACCAACTATAAATTTGATATAAGAGCTCTCATTAAGAAGGATCCTTGGTAGAATATATGGATGGAAAGCTTTATGTCGTTGTTATTTCAAAACATACACACCCATACACACGAGAGCGCTTAGAAATAAGAGACTTAGTTTAACAACGTTTTGTGAATTATTTCTGAAGTGATTACCATTGGCCTTTCCAATCTCAAAGAGTCTTGTTTTGGTGTTAAGCAGTTCTAATGAAAGTGAGCAAACATCTGTCTTACATTCTGGCTCTTTCCTTAGCTACATTGACTCACTGAAGTTACAATTTTGGATGATTAGAAATGAGATAAAAGCCACATCTGCCTACCTACCAATCTTTTAATTTTCCACTAGAGGAACCTTATGCCCCTGTACAGATGTAACATCATCAACTGACATTTTAAAAGAAATTCAAATTGGAAAGAATGCAGAAAAGAATGGCTAAGAATGTCTGCCTGTGGCAGACAGGGTTTTAAAAAAATACCAATTAACCATGTGTTCAGTTAATGGCTGTGTACTCTCAACTGACCCCAGTGCCAATCTCAAGATCATAGGAATATATCAAATGTGTTAAGGGACATTTACTTGGTGTTTACTGCATATTATTTGGCTGCTTTGGATTTAATTACATAGTGGTCATTCCTAAGAGCGTACGCACAGACTTCCAAATAGCTGATGTTAAAAGTAAAAGTTAGGAAACCATTTTAATGGTTTCAGCCTTCTTGACACTCATAGAATGCTATCTTATTGACAAGGCTATATGATTTTAATGTTCTGCAATGTCTTCTCATTTACTATCTATTAGCATAAGGAATAAAGAGAGGATACCTATAAGTTAGAGCTGTATAATGAAGGGTATCTATGAGCCCTGATGTTGCAGTGGTTAAGCACTCAGCTGCTAACTGAAAGGTCAGCGGTTTGAACCCACCAGTCACTTCCTGGGGAAAAGATGCTTCTGTAAAAATTACAATCTTGGAAACTCTGTGGCGGTCTATGAATCGGAATTGGCTTGATGGCAAGGTTTTTTATTTTTTATTTTTTTTCAATGGTTGGTTTAAGGACATAAGGCACAGACACTATTGAATGATAGCTCACAAGGTACCTTAACTTCTCAGGACTTCCCTTCTGTATATAAGGAACGAAATAAACTAGATAATCTATAAAATGCCTTCCAGCTCTAACAGTCTATGATTCTATCATTAGTGAATTAAATGATCTTATGCGACCTGATCCCCTGTCAAATCAAAGAAGAGGGAACAGATGGTTATTGGAGTCAAAGTGATCTATGTCAGAGAAATGAAGTCAAGAGGTTAATAACACAGCCAATGACAGTGGCGTTCTAAGGAACAGTGTCTTTTTGGTGGTGGAGACGAGAAAGAGTTACATACAAATACAATAAGGTACTGAATTTGACATCTGTTAGAAACAACTTTGGAATAACAAGGAAGAATTAAAAAGGCAGGAACAGAACAGATAACATCTTAGAAGACAACTTCAAAAGTCTTTATATGAAGATTTAATATGGAGATTTTGAGCTTGTCCCTTGTCCCTGGGAACATTTCAGATACTTCTATGTGTGTGCTCCAAGAATAGCCTTCATTTAGATAATACAATATGACAGATAATGCATTTCCCAGAATCCAGTAATGTTTAGTGGTGCTATAAACCTGAATTCCAAGTGAATCTCTTGGAATTTACAGGAATTGAAGTGACTGAGTGATCGTGTAAGATAGAAATAATTTTATAAATAATTACCAGTTACTGAAAGTCTACCATGGATCAGGAAATACATTGAGTGTTTTACATACATTATCTCATCTAATGCTTTCAACAACATCACAGATGGAACAATTTACTATCTGAAGTGAACACACACACAAGCAACCTGATCAAGCTCACAGGGGGATGGAAACCCAAGCTTGTCTGATTCAAAGCCTGTACTCTTTCCCATCCTCCACCCTGCCTCTCTCTACAACTTACTGAATAAGCCAAGCTTAAGATGTGCTTATTCTGAAACTGCAAAATGCCACAATGATCTGACTACGCACTGCAATATTTTGGATGAGTGGGAAAGTATCGAGAAGGGGTGAATGCAGCTCCTATTTTTAATGACTATTACTTCTGTATGCATTATTTGTGCCTTTGTAATTAGTAGGCCTGCGTGTTGAAGGACATTTATTTGTAACCAGTGTTGTATATACCAAAAACCAGATCAAATCCATTGCAATTGAGTTGATTCTGACTCATAGCAACCCTATAGGACAGAGTAGAACTGCCTCATAGAGTTTCCAAAGAACAGCTGTTGGATTCAAACTGCTGACCGTTTGGTTAGCAGCCAAACGCTTAACCACTGTGCAACCAGGGCTCCAGTGTTGTACATAAGTCTATAAAATTTGTTATTCCATACACATGTATATATGTGTGTGTATACATATACATACATACATATAGATCGATATACACATATATATACATATATGTATGTGTATGTATATACAGTGAAACTTCTGAGAGCTGGAACTCGATGGGACTGCCTTGTTTTTCTGGGTCTCGCAAGTTTTCCACTTTGACAGGGTGCAGTCTTACCTTTGATATCTTTCTCTATCACTATTGGTGGAAAACATTTGAGTTTTCCTTCTCTGACAAGTTTCTGCCTTACACAGGTTCCAGCTTTTGCAGGTTTTACTATGTATACATACACACACACACACACACACACACACACACACACACACACATATACTTTTAAAAAACCAGTTTTTCCTTCCAAATGGTGGTGCAATTAAAATTAATCAATTATTCAGCATGAGACATTCAAACAATACTGCGGAAGAATTATCTTAACAGTGGAATCTGGAGGTGAAGCAATGTGGGTCCAGTCTATGGGAGAGACCAGAACTCTACAGAGGAAGGAGATTTTTGAAAGGAGGGAAGAAAAGGAGCCAGCATTTGACTGGGGGCCGACCATGTGCCAGTACTGTGTTAGGTGGGTCCTCAATATCTCCTTTGATTTTCTTGGCAACCTGGAGAAACAGGCTGGCATAGGATTGCTAAGCAGATAATCTTGCTTGCACAATCACAAATAAACCAGTTAACCAGTTGGTGGCAAGTTAATTCCAATTTATGGCAACTCCATGTGTTGCAGAGTAGAACTGCACTCCAAAGGGTTTTCAGGGCTATGACCTTTTGGCAGTAGACTGCCATGCCTTTCTTCTGAGGCACCTCTGAGTGAGTTCAAACCGTCAACCTTCCATTTAGTAGTCAAGTGTTTAACTATTTGCACGATCCAGGGACTCTAATTACAAATAGTGTACCCAATTATAACAATGGGACATGCAGTATATTTATAAAATAAAATAGTGCTCTAAGAATCTGCAATTTTACCTGGCTTCATGTAGGCGACCGATAATGAATTAGTAATATGAAGGAGTATTATCATCAGTGAGGAACTGTTCTATGCCACTTACTTCTTGGTTGGAAAAAGAAGAGATTCATCCTAATCTTTTCCCCTCTCTTCTCGGAGACCTTAAAATGGGCTACAATTCT
Source organism: Dugong dugon (assembly GCA_030035585.1). NCBI lineage: Eukaryota > Metazoa > Chordata > Mammalia > Sirenia > Dugongidae > Dugong > Dugong dugon. The sequence continues at coordinate 80,045,072 of CM057471.1, forward strand.
AGATTATCATAGCGAACAGCTTACATAAATGCATAGCTCAGAATTAGGTGTTCATCACCAATCAGTTGCAGAAGTCCCTTTCTCTATTCAAATAGAAAATCTACCTGAAAGAGGTCAAAGTGACAAAGACCTGACAGTCATTATATGTATCCTGCCAGGATAAGCGGGATCTTCATCATGATGAAGAACAAGGTCTTCACTGGAGCTCTGCTAATGGACCTGGATTTCTGTAAAATCTCATTGCAAGTCTTTTCCATGCAAACAGCCCTTCCCCTCCCCTTGCAGAAATTAAAAATGGTGGTTCTGCCCAAGGAGAGAAATCCATTGACTGCTTTGAAGAGTACTGATAGGAAAAGAGATGGGAAATGTGGTAAGAACTTTTCAGGTTAATGCTAATGAAACATTCTAGCCAGGCTGGGACTCAGGCAAGGTGGGTAATGCATCACTTGCGTAATCCTGAGAATGAGCGCCTCCTTAAATTTTACACCCTAGGTGCCTTACTTATCTCACTCTAGTCCTGGCAGTGATTCGAGAAGATGGAGATATTGTCTGAACATTCTATCTCCCGATGAAAATCAAACTTCTCCCACTTACAGTCTCACTGGCCATCAACTTTGCTTGAAAACTTTCAAACACTATGGCTTGTCTCTTCTTTTTCTTGCCTCAAAAACTCATTGTCTCCTTGACTAAAATCAAAATCAAACCTACTGCTGTCGAGTCGATTCCTCTGGCTCCATAAGGTTTTCAATGGTTATAAACTCATAAAAGCAGATTGCCAGGCTTTTCTTCCATGATTCCGCTGGGTGGATTTGAACTGCCAACCTTCCAGCGAATAGATGAAAGCAAACCGTTTGTTCCACTCAGGGACCATTATCTCCCCAGTGCCTGGGAAATTAAAGTCAGATTCTCAACCCTCACCAAGAACTTTTTACTCAAATCTTACTTTCCAGCCTCATACCATGTCGCCACTCTTGCTTTTCGCCTGTTTCCAAGTTGTGCCTTCCTCTTGGAACTTCCCTCCTCTAAGCTCTGCTTGCACTTCAAAGTGTAATTTAAAGCTTAATTCAACTGCCATTCCCTCTGAAAGGCCTTTTCAGATCCCACCAACAGGAATTAATTTTTTCCTTCCTTGTTCTACCATTGTTCTTTGTTTACAACATTGAGAGAGCACGTATCTCAATACTCCTTTTAAAAAATGTTACTTGCATTATATCTGCTCTATGACTACCCTTGGACTCCTAGAGGGAAGAGTCCATTTTATTGGTCTCTGTTCTCTCAAAGAACCCAGCAGTGAACTGCACATGGTGGGTCCTCAATATACTGACGCCTCATTGAATGGCTGGTTACATTCTTTAGTAAGGTAGAATGTACTTGAATTAATAAGCTTTTGGGGAGAGAATGAGTGCAAGCTCATTTTCTCCTTTCAATCAGCAAAACAGATTTTAAACATAGGCTGTTGCCAAGTTTAAGCCAATTCTACTGGGTATAAAGACTAGGAAAACACTTATAACTAATAAATGACTTCAGGGTGAGTACATGGTGTAATTGTATTTCAAAAATTACAATCTGCATGAATACAGAGCAAATAAGTATTGGAAGGTCAAATATTTGAAAAGCTCAAAAATGGGGACATGATGTTCTTTGGATTCAAATGTTGACAGGAAGAAATTGCGCCTATGGCAGTCCATCTGCCTTAACCCTTCCACTGTTATTTGTTCTTTAATCAAGTATTAACTGTGTGTCTCCACTGTGCTAGGTGCTGGGAATAAATACAGAGAGGACAAAAACTCTATTCCTCAATGAGCTGTCATCAACACTGAGCCACAGTTAACACATATTGGGTTATGGTGACTCTATAGGCAACTGTGGAAGAAAAGACCCTTGAGACAAACATTGGGACACAGAGGTATTTATGAATTCAAATCACACACAGGATAGAACATTTGATTATACCAGAAAAGAGGAAAATGGATTTCAGGATAGAAGCTGTTCAAATATGTTTTTGAAGGTTGAGTAGGTTTCTCTAGATGGCAAGAAAGGGAACTTCACTCTATGAAGTGAAAACAGCACGGAGAAACACTTGGAAGCCTGAATCGGTTTGTTTTTGCCTAAGAGCGAGTATATCATGTTTTTATATACCATAAAATCTAATGATAGTTTATCATACAGACTAGACTGTAGCTCCTTGGTGACCAAGATGTTTCCAACTGTATCGGCAATGCTTCTCTCTGCCTCTAGACTCTACCTAACGTTACTAAATTTTGCAAAAATTAAAATTGCCTGTGTTAACCAAGATTCCGTATTTGTGGGTATTGAGCAGTAGAATTTCTAGGGCATGATGAGGTTTTCTTAATCCTGTCTAGCTAGGGTACCATGATTGCTTTGACTGTGGATATAGGTGAGATGTTTTCCAGCTCTAAATTTCTACAATTTTACTTCACCCAGTTTTTCTCTTTTTGAAAGATCTTTCATGTTCCTTTGATTTTGGAAGTCACTCTATCCAAACTTGGTATTTGCACTTGTACATTGAGAGAAGACAATAGTATGATAACATACATAAGCAGAGAGGTAGAAGTAAGTAGGAGGAAGGTGTAATGGAGAACTGAGGGGGGAGGATATAGCCCTCTAATCTACTGCTATCTTCTTCATCCAGTTCATTCTTACTGAAAAATTATCCTGGTAATATCTTAGCTGCTGTCCAGGGTAAAAGGCAACCTCAAATACAAAGACATGTTTGTAAGTCACTGGATAGATATACATATATTTCCAAATACATATATGCATATATATGTATAATATATATATATACGCACACAGTGTATACATAAATCCCCCCCAAAAAAACACACCTGTTGCAGTCAAGTCAATTTCAGACTCATAGCGACCCTGAAGGACAGGGCAGAACTGCCCTGTTGGGTTCCAAGGAGTGGCTGTGGATTCGAACTGCTGATCTTTTGGTTAGCAGCCAAACGCTTAACCACTGCGCCACCAGGGCCCTAATGTATACATACATATATACAAATGATACATTATATAAACCAAACCAAAATAAAAACCATTTCTGGGGAGTCAATACTGACTCGTAGTGATCCTATAGGACAGAGTAGAACTGCTCCTATAGGGTTTTCAAGGCCGTAATCTTTACAGAGTAGACAACTACATCTTTCTCTGGTGGAGTGGCTGGTGGGTTTGAACCACCAACCCTTCAATTAGTAGCCAAGTGCTTAACCACTGTGCCACCAGGGTTCCCTATTATATTGTATACTATATGAATATATAAAAATACAGCCACTGTAAGTTGGAATCGACTTGATGGCAATGGGTTTAGTTTTGGTTTATATACATATACACACACACGTATACACACATAATGTATACACTCATTATGCATGTGTTTATATATATGATAAACAATATAATATATATGCATATATACCTTGTGTGTATGTATAATATATATACTATATAGGGTCACTGTGAGTCGGAATCGACTCGGTGGCAGTGTTTTTTTTTTTTTTTTATATATAGTATATATTTGCTATACATATAACTATGTATACATGCTTTACTATAAACTGTGTACTTACCCTTCAATAAATCAATTTTACAAAAGTATTTTTTTTCTATCCCCATTCTACTGAAAAGCAAATTGAGGCTTAAGAAAGATTAAGCCACTTGTCTAGGAACACGCAGTGAATGGATTATTGGTTTTGTTTTTTGGCACTTTAGTTCCTCCATAGTATAACCTCCACTGTACTAAGCAGTTGCTGATGGATTCAGTCACCTTAAGTGGGGATACTCAAAAGGACAGGGATCCTTTAAGAAGGTTATTATTGTTGTTAGGTGCCATCCAGTCAGTCCTGACTCATAGTGACCCTATGCACCAGGGAACAAAACACTGCCCGGTCTTGTGCCATTCTCACAATTGTTGCTACATTTGAGACCATTGTTGCAGCTACTTTGTCAATTCATCTGGTTGAGGGTCTTTCTTTTTTCCACTGACCCTCTACTTTACCAAGTGTGACGTCCTTCTCCAATGACTAGACCCTCCTGATAACACGTCCAAAGTATTGGAGACAAAGTCTCCTCATCCTCGCTCCTAAGGAGCATTTTGGCTATACTTCTTCCACAAAAGTATTTTATACACTCTCGATATGCTATACGAGGATATAGCATAATGCAAGAATACATAAACACAATACCTCTTTTTCTTGGTAACTTGTATACATGGTCTGTTTAGGGATACATAAAAGACAGTGGCAGGCTGTATGTTTATATTGTATGTATTTTCCTTTATATCACTTGCAAGTAGTTATCTCTAGCTAGAAACATCTGACAGCTTCAGAGAAATTCACTTAAGTATCTTTTCTTTTCCCCCTCAGATACATGAAGTGATATTTGAACAATGATTTGAAAAAATAAAAAGTTGTCCTAAAACTACTCCATAAACATCTTAGAATTTTAACAGTCTTTGATTTTGAAGTGGGGTCTTGGAAGTTACATATCGTGCACCTAATGCAAGAATTAATGTCCACAACCATGGTTTTTGGTTCTCTGTTGAACACTCCCAGGGACAGGGAGCTCAGCGTCTCGTGAGGTGGGCCCTACAGCATGTGTACTGAGCATGTCCTATGGGCAAGGCCAAACAGGGCTCTTTGGAAAGGCTGGCAGGCACTGGTTATCAGAGGTAAAATCTCTGCATGAAAAAATGGCAGCACAAGGCAGAGAGTGGTGAGTGTCTTTGGAACAGCAGAGTTTCAGCGCTGTGGGAGTTACTGGAAGGAGATATCTAGCTTGGCAGCAGTGGTGAGTGGAATTAAGCAAGGCCTCATAGAATAAACGACATTTCAAGCTTTGAAGGACAGGTGGAATTTAGACATGTGAAGAGAGTTCAGACACATTCTATGCCAAAGGAATGGCATATTCCAAAGGACAATTGCTAAGAAGTCTTTCCTTTTGCTGTGCTGCAAACTGTCTCCCCCAAACACCCAGCAAACAGTCAACTCAGAGTAAGTTTAACTCTGTACTTATAAGCTGGTTCTCACAAGTAGGCGAAGTAGTTTTGTCCCTTTTCCCTTGTATGAATCTTGTCATCTGCCAATTTCCAGACCTGTCACCATCTTGGCCATCCTCCACACATACCTAGTGTTTACCAAGGTCTTCCTTAAAATATGCTTCCCAGGCTATTACACTGTTCTTCCTGTTTGGCTTGACCAGAACAAACACAGTAAGACAACTATTTGCTTTTCTTTGGTACTTTTCTGTTAGGAGGCTGTATAGCATGGAGGCTAAGTCATTGTCTTCTCAAAGTACACTGAGGTTCAAAAGCTGGCTCTACTGCTTACCTACTTGTGGTCTCAGACAAGTCATTTAACTTCTCCAAGCCTCAATGTTCTTATTCGTAAAAGGAGGATAATGACTACCTACTTCACAAAGTAACTACGAGCATTAAATAAAATTCTACATGCAAAATATTTAGTATGCCCAAGCCCGTTGCCGTTGAGTCAATTCTGACTCATAGCAACACTACAGAACAGAGTAGAACTGCCCCACACGGTTTCCAAGGAGTGGCTGGTGGACTTGAACTGCCGACCTTTTGGTTAGCAGCCAAACATTTAACCACTGCGCCATATAGGAAAGGATTAATAAATGTTAGCTATTGTTAGTAATGCAGTCCTATGTAATGATTTTAAAAGTCTCAATAAAATTTTCAGATTCTTGATTTATATCTGCAGAAGGAAAGTTTTTAACTCGCCCTCACCCATTTTTAGCAAGCTTCATGAAAAATTCTTGGCATTTTCTTCATTCTAAATTAATTTTTGTTTAATGGCTGCTGTTCCTACCTCTGGCTTGATAAGGAACACTTTGAAATATCAAAATGTGAAAATACTATACTTGTCATGCCTGTGCAGAAGGACATCCATTCTTTGGTATGTTGACAGCCTTTATTACAAAAGTTATATTGATTGTGCTGAAGGGTAAATAATCAAGGTCATATTTTTCTTTATGGTCTCCGTAGTGTATAAATATGAATTTACGGCTTTGGACTATATGGAGAGAAGGAAAGATAGGGCTTCTAAGGATGGCCATGGAACACGAGCACCCCTTAACTCCAAGGCACCAGTGCATAGGCTACAACGTGAATCGTGTCCCCAAAAGTTGCGCAGTGGAGCAATCTAAAGTTTCTGAACTACAAAAAACAAAACTGATTATGCATCTTTATAATCAACATGAGGAGAGATGGATTTATTGAAATTTAAATGTAACTCCTCAAAATTTCATAACAGCAAAATAACTAACTTCTTCAACTTATCGAATGTGTATTCTTCTGCATTTTGTTCTTGTTGTTGTGTGCCATCAAGTCATTAGCAACTCCTAGCAACCCTATAGGACAGGGTAGAACTGCTCCATAGGGTTTCCTAAACTATCTAAACTTTACAGGAGCAGATCACCGAGTGTTTTCTCCCATGGAGCTGCTGGTGGGTTCCAACTGCCAACCTTTCAGTTAGCAGCCAAGTGCTTAACCCACTGTGTCATCAGGGTTCCTTCAGTTTCTTCTTAATACTTTATAAATTATAGTATATACTCTATCCAAAATTTCAGGACCTGGTTAGTAAGATTTTTACAAATGAAATCAGTTATATTTCTTAGGACTGTAATGCCGATTTAGAAAAAACAAAGACAACATAAATTTGGTATTCCATTTCCTTCTGCTCTGATTCTAAATTTATGAATCTTCAAGACCAATATGGAAGTATCCATTTGAACTGATGAGATTAAAGTCCTCCGATCTTGGGTTTTATTATAATGCATCTCTTACACTGAACATTGTGATAACTTTATGGACAATATAAACGTTCGTTTATATAAAAGTATTTAAGTGTTTCTGTTTGCCAAATACGGTGCTAGGTACTAGGGATGCACGGATGAACAGAATAGACAATTTCCTTCCTCTTTTAGAGATTAACTCTGAAAGATATTTAGGGAAGAAAATTTTAATATTCTTCCTGTCCTGAGTATTCTCATTTATTAGTGTGACTGCTCCTCTATTTCTCTTCCATTTCCATGTCCTGTGCTCTGTTGTTTTAGAGAATCCCTACTATTCCCTGGAAGAAACAAAAGATTGTAGCAGGATGAATACAGTGGAAGGAAATTGGTTAGTAGTCAAGGGCTCAGACCAGATTAAAAACTCAGCTCTGTCTCATTTACGTCTAACTCTCTATAAGCTTGGTTTCCTTATATATAGAAAGGGCCATCCTGTGTCACAGAGATGTTGGGAGAATTGAATGGAATGCACGAAAGCTGTTAAACACAGCTTTCTCCTGGCACATAATGGTTACTCTGCAGAACCTTAGATCTTATTACGATACCAGTTGCCGTCTAGTTGATTCCAACTCATGGTAACCCCATGTGTGTTAGAGCAGAACTGTGCTCAACAAGGTTTTCCTTGACTGGTTTTTCAGAAGTAGATTACCAAGCCCTTCTTCCAAAGGCACCTCTGGGTGGACTTGAGCCTCTAAACTTTTGGTTAGCGGCCGAGCGCCTTTACCATTTGCACCACCCAGGGACTCTTATTATTACAAAAACAAAACAAAACAAAAAACCACTGCCATCGAGTTGATTCTGACTCATAGCAACCCTATAGGACAGAGTAGAGCTGCCCCATAGGGTTTTCAAGGAGAGCAGCTGGTGGATTCGAACTGCTGACCTTTTGGTTAGCAGCTGAGCTCTTAACCACTGTGCCACCATGGCTCCTATTATTATGAAGGCACACACTAAACAATCAACTTTGTCTCTGGTTGAATCACCTATATCATTACAGAAAAAAAAAATCCATCCTTAGAATAAAATATAGACACTCAACTCAGCAATATAACATTGGTCTCATGGGACGTAGTCAGGGTTAACTGCGAGGGATAGGAAAAGAACGGTCACAAAACTCTCCAGTTTTAGAAGCACACAGCTCTGGGAAGGTCTTAAGTCCTCTTAGCGCACTCTATCTAAAACAACTACTTTGTATTCAGAAGATGAACCATATCATCCCCACAGATGAGTATCTATAAAATGGCCTGTAATCCAAGCCCTGGGAAATGCCTTGGCTTTTATCTGGAGTAGGGCTCAAGAGACACATTATTATTTCCCTTTTTTCTTCTTGGATTTCTGAGTTTCTGATTATATCTGGCTGTTAAAATTTACAAGAACAAAACCTCTCCTGTTTTCATTAATAAAAGATTTGCTTACTAAATGAATTCAGAAGGGGTCAAAGTGACTCTGCCATCCCGTATTAGAGATGGAACCATTGCCTAGATTTCCTTCTTTTTTCTTTCTTGAAAGAACATGGGATTGGGCAGTGACATGGGGCATCAAAGGATATCCCTCTGTTTAAGCTTCTGGACTGTTGCTTATGAGCTCTTAACCATAAAACTCAAATAAGTGGAAGACAAAATTTCTAGTTGATTGCCTCACCCAGGAGAATATGAGAGTTTTCCACTTAAATTATCCTTTTTTAATAGCTATGAGGGGTCCTGGTGGCACAGTAGTTAAGTGTTTGGCTGCTAACCAAAAAGTTACCACTTCGAATCCACCAGCTGCTCTTTGGAAACCCTATGGGGTAGTTCTACTCTGTCCTATAGGGTGGCTATCAGTTGGAAGCGACTTGACAGAAACTAGTAGCTATGAAGATACTTTCATTGCTCACGCAAAGGAAATACAACAGATATGGGATACTTCAGACTTCCATCAGAATAACTTCTTATGGAATTGCAATTCCCCTCTACCATTATCAGAGAAATAAGTCATAAAAATCAAAGTGGTTCTGTGGTTTTCTTTTCTGGGGACCACCATGGCTTTATCCAGTTAAGGGTTAAACAAAAGTGTTTATTCAAGCAAGATAACTTTCAAAGATTAGCTTGTTGCTTCTGGAAGATCAATGTTGATTTTAAGTGAAGTTAACATTTCAAAAATCCGTTCATGGACTCCCATTTAAAAATAGGTAAGTCATCAGGAAAAAAATATAAATTCAGAGCAATGTTATGAACGCTATGCTTCTACCCAGAATTAAAACAGCACAGAGAGTGGTTCCCTTTAATTTCAGTCACTTTTCACATTTAATTGCTTTTGTCTTTCTTTAACTACTAAAAATTGCTGGAACTACCCTGCTAGGATGTGAAGGAAGAAGGCAATCATGTCCATGGGCAAATTTTTAATTGAAAATCATTAGAATAATCAGAGTCAGGAAACCTGAGAGACAGAGCAGAATAACGTACCACATTGCCTCTGTATGCTATGGAAATCCTCCAAAGCTTGAGAGGTAGAATGGAACCCAGGAGGTGAGACGCTTGCAGGATTCCCTACTGATTGTTGGAACCCTATCTTCAGCATAAATGCACACACACACACATACACACACTCAATTAAATAATATGATGGAGGTACACGGACCACACACGGTTCTGGTGGATTTTATTTACCTGGGGTGCTGCTGTCATCATCTGTAGAAAAGCAGTCCTTCACAATTAAACGTTAACTTCCTAATCAGTTGGTGGTCACCTTAATTTATGTTTCTGCAATTTTTGTGAGGGAGGAGAGTATCTAGTACTATTTGAGAGAAAATAAAAGATTAGAATTGAAGCATAATCAGGCTGCCTCTAGAACAGTTGCTGGAGTAATCTCATTGGTCTTACCATAGCAGGGACTTCATTGATCTCATACATAGTTTTGGCTTGGAGTAGCTTGTGCTTTAGAGAAGCGCAATTCCTGTGACCTATTTGGCCAGAGCTCAGCTGACACTAGTAATTTCCTACTTCCTTCCCGACTCCGGCAGCTTTCATGGTCTGTTGTCAAAAAGACTCAAGGATAGATTTGCTTTATAATGTTTGTTTGTTGGTTGGTTCCTTTTTATAAAAGTGCTCCATGGTCATTTAAAAAAAAGTAAACGAATGAAAAACACAGACTATATAATCCTATTATGCCATTATTCAGTGATAATGTTTACACTTTGATATATATATACAGCTGGTCAAAACTTTATGTACACACACACACCCACATGCATACAAGGATATGCTTAATTTACATGTCTGTACAGTGTTTCTTTATACTTACTATTATGCACCATTAAAATATATTTATATGTACATATATATTAATTTTAGATTATATGCTCTTTTTTTTTTTTTTTTTTTTTTTTTAGCTTCTGGGTTCTTCCAAACTCCTTTGAGCTTAAAATTCACCACAGAACACTTTCTGACACTTCCCTTGTATCCTCCTTATTCTCATTGACACCACCGAACTTCTCCTGGAACCAAATATACCCCCATAAGAAAATAATATCCCACTCTTCAAGCTTATGTGCCTCTGCATTTCGGGGCCTAAAAAAGCTGTAAGTGAAGGTCCACATCCCCAACAGTGCCACAAAGAAAAGAGATAATTATCCCAACGTCATAAGTGACGAAAGAACCAACTATGGTTTTGAAAGACACTGCCAAGAGATGAAATATTTCTATCTTCATCCAAACCAATAAACGCTGGGGCCAAGGGGTATTTTGGATGTAACTAGCATGCTGCCAAATTTCACAGATGGCGCAAAGTTGGAGATGTGTGGAAAGAAAGGGATCCATGATTAAATCAGCCCAGTAAAGGAAACATACAGATAGAAGTGCTCCTAAAACCATCCAGGACCCTCTAGGGCATCCTGCCATAGAGAGGAAGAGAAGATGAGGCAAAAATTCCCCCAGTGCATGCATAGCCTCTTTGATGCATGCTCATTCTATGAGTTTCTTTGTTCAAATGGCAGCTCTGGAGTCAACACTAAGACATGCATAATGTGTTTACTTATCTCCTAGTACCCCCTTTATTAGGGGCATGGATCATGTCTGATGCCTCGCTCTACTTACATGACCCCAAATTGAATAGCAATGAAAAGAAAATGAAAGCAGCAAGCACCAATCAGTGGTAGAAATCAACAGTTCTCAGTGTGAACCTCGCAGCACCTCAACATTAATTTATTTAGGGTGCAGGAGTTAAGGAAGCCTGTTTCCACATCATCAGCTAGCTAGAGATCCTTCAAGAGAGATACGGAAGCAGATACATGTTGTGAAACAAGCCAACCCAGGTTGCCTGGGTATTCCTACTGCTGTTTTCTTATTTAATACAACCACTTTCACACATTATTCAGCTTAGACACACTTTACGTAATGCTAGTAATGTTGATTATGCACGGATGAATGCTTTCCTATCACCCAAGTTTTGTAAAACAGATTCTTATTACAGGTGATCTTGGAAAAATCACTTAGGTTAAGGGGTAATAGATAAATGCTAGATGCTATATTACCCCTCCTCTCTGGTGCTGAGGACCTTTTAATAATCCAAGCATGTCTTGTCTTTTCCTTTGGGTGAGTTCCTTCTCAAGATGCCTGGGGCAAGCCCATTGTACCAACCCTCTACATGCCAGGGTACAAAATGTAACTTAGACTCAACTCAAGTCCGTGTGACATTTGTATTACAATTCTAAGCTTCTTTTCATTCATTCAACATCAAATAACAATAGCTAATATTCATTGAGCATTTAGTATGTATAAGGCCTTGATTTTAACACTTTATGTGTGTTATGATGTTAATAACAATTCTAAGATATATCATTATTATTCCCTTTACAGATGAGCAAACTAAGATTCAAAGAGATTAATTTACCTAAAGTTACCAGTGACTGAGATGGGATTGAATTTATGCAGTCTGACTCCCAATGCCTATAACATCCTTCCTCTGTGTTCACGTATATAGAGTTTATTATGTGCAATTTAAGGAGCTCTGGTGGTGCAGTGGTTAAATGCTCAACTGCTAACCAAAAGGTCCACGGTTCAAACTCACCAGCTGCTCCGCTGGAGAAAGGTGTGGCAGTCTGCTTCCATAAAGACTTACAGCCTTGGAAACCCTCCGGGGTAGTTCTACTCTGTCCCATAGGGTTGTTATGAGTCAGGATCGACTTGACGACAACAGGATATGCCATTATGTGCCAGGCGGTGTGCTGTCCTTTCTCTCATAATTTTTAATGTTGGAAGTAGCTTAATATGTCTTCATTTCAGAAGTTATACTGAACTCAGCAGAGCCTCAGATGTACTGGCCACATTTCCAGGGATTGATATACTTTCACCGAGTTTTGTGAAAACAAATCCTTCTCGTTTTCAATTTCTAACGTTCATACCCCAAATTTTAACTCCTTTGATTACTAAGTCAGTTAATAAAATATCTGACTGAATACTATGAGTCAGGCATTTTGTTAGTCACCGGCAGAGTCAAACACACCATGTCAATTTCTTCACTCTGAATGTGTATAAATTCCACACAGCAACAGACACAAAACTATGAGGAGACAGGAACCCACTGGAAAATTAGAAATAAAGTATGCTCAAGCCTTCAGTCTCATTTATTTATTCACTATCAGGAAGTAATGGCCTCCAGAGACAGTCTCTGATTTCAAATTCCAGTTCTGCTGCAACAGTTTCCCAAGTTTAAGTAACTAAAAAAATGAGTCAGTTTCCCCTAACTATGTTGTTGTTGTTGTTAGGTGTCGTCGAGTCAGTTCCAACTCACAGTGACCCTGTGTATAACAAGAACCAAACACTGCTTGGTCCTGTGCCATCCTCACAATCATTGTTGCAGCCACTACGTTAATCCATCCCATTGAGGGTCTTTCTCTTTTTCACTGACCCTCTGCTTTACCAAGCATAATGTCCTTCTCCAGGGACTGGTCCCTCCTGATAACATGTCCGAAGTACATAAGACAAAGTCTCCCCATCCTCACTTCTAAGGAGCATTCTGGCTGTACTTCTTCCAAGAGAGATTTGTTCATTCTTCTGGCAGTCCATGGTATATTTAATATTCTTCACTAACATAGTAATTCAAATGCATCACTACTTCTTCTGTCTTCCGTATGCATTGTCTGGCTTTCACACACATATGAGGTGATAAAGGCAAGAATACTACCCTCCGCCCACCTCATAAGTTTATGGCTAAAAGAAAATGAAATAACATATAAAAAGTACCTAACATTACTACTTGGCATACAGCAAACATTTCCTAAATTTCAGATATTATTATCTTGGATATTTAAACCATGAGAGTCCCTATCTTCCATCCTTTCTCCATCAAAATCTTTGTAACAAACCGATCTTCTTTCTGTCTTAAGATGAAGTGTCATTCTTTGCCCATTAAACTTAATCACCAAATATTTATTGTGTGCTCGCTGTTAGAATTCTTCATTCCAAGAAAACCCCTCACCTCTGATTCCAGCTCCTCTTCTTTCTGTCATGTCAAAATCATGCTTGAATTTTAAATCTCCTGTCTTCTGTTTGCTTCCTTCTATGTGTCGCAAACCTAAATATACCTGTCCTCTGGACACGGTAACCACCTGAAGCCCACACCCTATTTTTTCTCTCCTCCCCTTCTTATCCTCTTGAAATAGTCTACCCATTGCCTCTACTTCCTGCTTACGCATTTACTCATCCAGTCTTAAAACCTATGAACATCTGTGACCTTAGTGTAGGTGCCATGGAATGAGACATGGATAAGACACAATCTCTGCTCTTGAGATGGTCGCGGGTGTTTTTTGTTTGTTTCCCTTGAGTACACAACCACACCTTCTCACTCAGCTCACCCTTGACCTTCCAAATCATTCAGTCCAAGAGTCTTCTGTTTGTCCTCACTAACTCCCTCCTTTCAAGGAAACTGAAGTAAGAAAATCTGGTGGAGCAGTCACAAATAATTTTTAATACTGTTTCTAATCACTAACAGGAAGGCAGAATTATGTGTTTATGTGTAATTGACAGCAGGGACAGGAAAGAAAGGTGGGAGCACAGAGAAGGGTGAGATAAGTAATTCAACAAAGAATTAGTACAAACTCGGTTAAGGAAATCTAAAAATTGGCACGTGCATACATTGTCAAAGATGAATATCACGAAACATATCTTCCATTAGAAGCAATTTGCACAGGAAACACAATGAATTTTTTCAAGGTAATGAACATCAAAGACATCACTTTCTGTGGTGATGAAGAGAACAGCGTCAATGCTCTTTGTAGGCCTTGTGACCCACTTTTGTGACTAGTTTAATATTCAAAGGGCAGATAAGTCTTCTTCACTTTAAAAAGTTTGAGGTTTGAAGGCAATTTAGGTCATTGGCTCCTGTGACAGCATTTCCCTTGTGAGAAGGCTACATTTAAGCATGCATCTCTTATATTATCGATAACTAAACTTGTATGTTGCCTGTGAAGTCCAATGACTTCCCCTCTAGGCGCTTCAGAAGAAGCAATTAAATCAAAACTCTATGCCGGCTTTCATTTTAGGAGGACATGTCTGCGATTTGAACACCAAATCTGTGGAAAGTGGAGTCAGGGCATGATTTTTTTTCCCCAAATATATTCCAAGCACCCCCTCCATACTGAAGTAAATCAGAAATAACATTACAGAAACATTATTTTTTTGTTTAGTGACACGATAATATTTACATTGGTAGTGAATGGAAGGTATTTTTTTCAGAGGCAAAGCAAACAAAGATCCTTTCCTTGTACTCCCAACTTTCACTGCATTAAGTAAAGGGAACCATCTGCCCTTTGAATCAACCATATTGTTTCTATGTTGGTGTAGCTCAACTTGGGATCCCCATTTGGGATTTCTGAGAACTGTGAATTCATTTTAATTTATCACTGTGTTCCTAGTGCCTAGTCCAGACTCTGCCAGGCAACTGATTTCCGTAAATTATCTATTGAATACACTTTCCCCTAAGAAGGTTTAAGAAACAACTTAAAATATATAGTCCAACTACTTGCATATGAGGCCCTTCCCATTTCCTGTCCTATCTCCTGCCACAAAACCACTTCTTCCCTCTCCAGTCTGCTTTACTTCACCAACACTGATCAAATTAAAATCACCTGACATGCCATGCTTGTTTACACTACCATGCTTTTGCACATACTCTTTCTTCCGCCTGGAGTGTCCTTCTCTTCCTGTTGAAATCCTAATCTTATTTTAAGATCTGTCCAACCCAAATATAACTTCTTTTATGGTGCCTTTTTTCCTTAAACAAAGATATTTGCTTCATAAGCTATTTTTCTGTAATAATTGGTATATTACTCTAATTTTTTTTTATTAAAAAGCATTATGAGTGTTCAATTTTTCTCATTAGCTGGTCAGATCCTAGAATGTATATATTATGTCATTTTCATCTTTGTAATGCTAATGTTTAACTTGGGGTGTGGAACACGGTAAATGCTCAATACATATTTATTGAATTAAATTGATTTCTAGTTCAATTCTAATACATAAGCTTTGTCCCTTTGCTATAAGCCAGTACATATTGCCCCTTCCAAATATTTGAGTTTTAGCAGAATTCTGAAGTAAAGTAAACTTTTTTTAAAAAACTAATTAAAGAAGTCTGCTTTTTGGTTTTAACTTAAATAAAGATATTATTACCTCAAATTCTTTTTGGTATAAATAGATAATAGCTTTGGTGATTTAAAAGTACCTAAATGCCCAGTGAATCACATGCTGAATTGCACAGTTTGGAAGTTTTCTCAAATACTTGTCTTATTTTTGCTCTATCGAGCCCTGATTGTACCAAAGTAAATAACCTGATTACATTTTTGTAATAAAATGAAAGAACAGGGCTTTTAAAAAGAAAAAGAAAAAAGTGAAATGGGAACCTTAGAACAAAACGATGAATGTCTTTATCATCTGAGTATCCACTGAAAACTAGTCTTTCAACTTGCTGGGGTCAACATATCACTTCTTATTTGAGAAGCCTATCAAACAGAGTGTGAGGTTTCACAAGAAAAAGTTGAGAAAACTTATCAAATATGGTAGAGTAACTTACGCCACTGTGATAATTCAAATTTATTTCACAGGACCTTAAAAAAGCTGCCCAAAGTACAAATACCTTGCTGACTGCAGAGACCATCAAAGGTGGAGGAACAAAGACCTAGTAAGTCTTCAAAAGTACTCTAAGTGGTCTAAATACAATTAAGGAAGTAGATGTGATGAGGATGGGGAGATGGAGTACTCACAGAGAGTCTTCTCTCCCCTTTAGCTCCACAAAAGCTAACTGCACTCAAATAATGCGACACCTTCTACATTTTTTTTTGCGAACCTCACCCTCTCCCTGCAAGATATTTTTGTAAGTGCACTATGCTAATTTTTTTACAGCAACATGTAAAAATAAATGGCATAGCAGCACTTAGGAAAATACCCAGGCGGGGGTGGGGGAGGGCATGGTTGGCAAACACCATAGAGGGTGCATGTTATTGGCGTGCAAATACAGTACTGCACAAGTTTTTACTTCTAGCATCTAGAACAGCATCTGTTGCAACTGAGAAGACTGGTGAATAGAGTGAACCCATCACTCAATTAATGCTAGCCTATTTTCTCTTTTGGATCAATAACATCCGTGGAAGCAGCAGTCAAGTAACCAAATCACATGTTATAATGGGTAAATTTGCTGCAAAAGACCTCTTTAATGTTTTAAAAAGTAAAGATGTCACTTTGATGACGAAGGCGCAATGGATCCAAACGATGGTCTTTTCAATTGGCTCATATGCATGTGGAAGTTGGATAATGAAAAAGTAAGACAGAAGAAGAATTGATGTGTTTGAAGTGTGGATTGCCCAGAGAACAAACAAATTAGTCTTAAAAGAAATACAGCCAGAATTTTCCTTAGAAATGAGGATGGTGAGGGACTTCTGGGCAATATGGCGCTATAGGAAGAAGCATCACGCCATCCTCTACAGCAAAGATCTGAAAAAACTAAGCCAAACAGAGAAAACGGAAATCCTGAAACCCTAAGCATAAAATGAAGAGATAAAGAACTCAACCAAGCACCGAATGGAATAAGAAACTGACAGAGAACAGAGAGCGAGGAGAGATACACGCAGAGGTCGCCTATCAGCTAACACAGCACGGATCCGCCATCTTGGACTCCTATCAGAGATCAGTGAGCGGGGGGTACAAGAAAGTAGCTTTACAGAGCTTCCAGCAGGAGACAGAACAACTGTCTCTCATCTCTCCACTCCAATGGCAAGCTCCCCTACCACTCTTGTTTGTTTGTTTCTATGTTTTTGACTCCTGTTCCTCTCTCCTCTCTCCCAGTACATTCTTTTGGTTTTGGATAGTCCTTGAGAGTTGGGAGCCCTTTCTGGCCTGGCTGAGCTGAGTGGAAGGGATACTCCCCTTCAGCTTCCACAGACGTACAGAGGGCAGAGGGATCCCTGAGGACATTTCTTTTTACGTTGGTTTCTTTTTTTTTTTCTGTTTCTTTGGGGGCCTTTCTTGTTTTGTTTATCTTTTACTTTGTTCTGTTTTCTTTTTCCTCTTTTCCCCTTTTTGTCTTTCTTCATTGCTCAGTTTCTTGTCTCTCTGTATCTTCCTTCTCTTTCTGTTCCCTGAATACCTGGCGTTGTATACCTCTATGCCTTCTATCCAGGCTGTACTGCAACACCTGAGAGCTACTTCCCCAGACCTCATAGTGGCACCGGTGGGATCCCTGGGAACTTGCGGTTCTTTAACCTTTCTGATTCTTATTTATTCCTTCTTTTCTTTTCTTCCTCCTCCCCTTTCTGTTTTTCTCCATTTCATAGTCTCTCATCTCTCCACTCCAATGGCAAGCTCCCCTAGCATTATTTTTTGTTTGTATGTTTTTGGCTCCTGTTCCTCTCTCCTCTCTCCCATATCCATCTTAGCTCCACACATAACAATCTCCCTGCTGCATCCTGCCTACGTGCACCATGTGCTTCACATCACACCACCAAGCAGCACAGGCACGGCCAGCTGGAACCTGCCCTGCACTGATTACCGAGCTGCCCTGGTGGCTGTAGTAAGTGCCATAAACAACCCGTCCCAGTAACTGCTATTCAGCTATACCTGCCCTGCCATACCATATCTGAGTGACTGACCCTGCCAGTTGAAGAAGGAGGAGAAAAGTATTCTGCCCAGAGACGAGCAAACAACAAAGAACACACAGTCAGCCTGCTCAGACATAGTCAAATTTTTTTAAAAAAAGAGATGAAACAAACAAATGTACAATCAATAAATGAGAAAAATAACTACTGAATGCCCCCAAGACAGCAGACAATATCAAAACATTTACAAAAACAGGACAGGATGGTTCCAGTAGGCATCCAAAATAAAACACCAGATGACTCTCCTCTGGAAGAAAATGCACTAGAACTACCTGAGAGGGAATTCAAATCTCTAATACTCAGAATTCTCCAAGAACTGAGGCAAAAAGCTGACAAACATGAGGAAAAAATAGACAAATTCATGGAATATATGGACAACAAATTGGAAGAATTCAGGAAAATAATGCAGGAACAAAATGCCAAAATAAATTCACAACTAGAAATTATACAAAGACAACAATTAGAAATCCAAAAGATAAACAACAAGATCTCAGAAATGGACGATGTCATAGAAGGGCTAAGAAGCAGATTTGAAACGGTGGAAGACAGGTTCAGTGGAATTAAAGACAAACACCTGAATACAACTCTGTTTCAGCAAAACTCAGAAAAAAGAACAAAGAAAAATGAAGAGACCCTGAGAGTTATGTGGGACACAATCAAAAGCAAAAATCTGCGAGTGATTGGAATTCCAGAACAGGGGGAGAAAACAGAAAACACAGAGAGGATCATTGAAGATCTTCTGACAGAAAACTTCCCCAATATCATGAAAGATGAAAAGCTGGCCATCCAAGAAGCTCAACGAACCCCATACAGAAGAGACCCCAAAAGAAAATCACCAAGGCATATCATATTCACACTTGCCAAAACCAAAGACAAACAAAGAATCCTGAGAGCAGCTCATGAAAAACAAGAAGTCACTAACAGAGGATAAACAATAAGACTAAGCTCACATTATTCAGCAGAAACCTTGCAGGCAAGAAGGCAATGAGATGACATATATAAAATCTTGAAAGAAAAAAATTGCCAGCCAAGAATAATATATCCTGCAAAACTCTCATTCAAATTTGATGGTGAAATTAGGTCATTTCCAGATAAACAGAAATTAAGGGACTATGTAAAACCCAAACCAAATTTACAAGAATTATTAAAGGGAGTTCTTCGATCTGAGGACAAACAACTTCAGCTCACAGGCAGAACCTAGGATGCAGGATCATACGAGCCAGATACCAATCTAAGAAATGAACTCTTGAGGACTATCCAAAACCAAAAGAAATACAACACGGAATCAGAGCAGTCACTCGATGGATGACAACAACATCAAAACAATGAACGAGGGAATAAACGGCATAGGTATAGAACCTTCTAATGGAGATAATGGAGAGGAAGGCAAGGCAACACCAAGTAATGGTAGACTGCTTCAAACTTAGAAATATAAGCGTAAAATTCATGGTAACCACAAAGCAAGTTAACAAACCAACTCATAAAAATGAAGATGAAAAACATAAACTCTCCACAAAAACAAAACCTACAAAAACAAAAGAAATGAAAAAAAAATCCACAAACAAAAGCAACTCAGCGAGAGAGAGTAAGAAGAACAAAGAAAACTTCAGCACCACAAAAAAAGCACTACAAAATGACAGCAACAAACTCACATCTATCAATAATTACACTGAATGTAAATGGACTCAATGCACCCATAAAGAGACAGAGAGTGACAGAATGGAAAAGAAAACAGGATCCATCAACATGCTGTCTACAAAAGACACACCTTAGAAACAAAGAAGTGAAATTATTAAAAGTCAAAGGTTGGAAAAAAATATATCAAGCTAACAACTACCAAAAAAGAGCAGGAGTGGCAATTCTAATCTCAGATAAAATAGACTTTAAAACAAAATCTACCATAAAAGACAAAGAAGGACACTATATAATGATTAAGGGGATGATCCATCATGAAGACATAACCATAATAAACATCTACGCACCCAATGACAGGGCTCCAAAATACATAAAACAAACTCTAACAACACTGAAAAGAGAAATTGACAGATCCACAATAATAGTAGGAGACTTCAACACACCACTCTCAGTAATAATAATAATAGCCGGCTTACACATCAGTGGGTAATAGAAGAAATCAGAGATGGAATCAAAAAATTCCTAGAATCAAATGAGAATGAAAACACATCATACCAAAACCTTTGGGACACAGCAAAGGTAGTCCTCAGGGGACAATTTACAGCAACAGATGCACATATCAAAAAAGAAGAAAGGGACAAAATCAAAACATTAACTACAGAACTCAAACAAATAGAAAGAGAACAGCAAAAAAAAGCCCACAACCACCTGAAGAAAGGAAATAGTAAAGATCAGAGCAGAAATAAATGAAATACAGAACAGAAAAACAATAGAAAGAATCAACAAAACCAAAAGTTGGTTCTTTGAAAGAATCAACAAAATCAACAAACCACTGGGCAGACTGACAAAAGTAAAACAGGAGAGGACACAAATAACCCATATAAGAAATGAAATGGGGGACATTACAACAGACCCAACTGAAATAAAAAGGATCATAACAGAGTATTATGAAAAACTATACTCAACAAATTTGAAAACCTAGAGGATATGGATACATTTCTAGAAACACACTACCTACTCAAACTATCACAAAGTGATGTTGAAAATCTGAACACACCCATAACAAGACAAGAGATTGAAAAGGTAATAAAACTCCCAACAAAAACAAGCCCTGGTCCAGATGGCTTC
The DNA here is from genome assembly GCA_030035585.1 of Dugong dugon. Taxonomy (NCBI): domain Eukaryota; kingdom Metazoa; phylum Chordata; class Mammalia; order Sirenia; family Dugongidae; genus Dugong; species Dugong dugon. Next base: position 80,065,779 of record CM057471.1, read on the forward strand.
ACTGGAGAATTCTACCAAACATTCAGAGAAGAGCTTGTACCAGTACTACTCAAACTATTGCAGAACACAGAAAAGGAAGTGACACTTCCAAATTCATTCTATGAAGCCAGCATAACCCTGATACCAAAACCAGGCAAAGATGCCACAAAAAACCAAAATTACAGACCAATCTCTCTCATGAATATAGATGCAAAAATTCTCAACAGAATTCTAGCCAATAGAATTCAGCATCATATCAAAAAAATAATACACCATGACCAAGTAGGATTCATACCAGGTATGCAAGGATAGTTCAACATTAGAAAATCCATCAACGTAATCCACCACATAAATAAAAGGAAAATAAAGAATCACATGATCATCTCAATTGACGCAGAAAAGGCATTCAACAGAGTCCAACACCCATTTCTGATAAAAACTCTCCATAAAATAGGTATAGAAGGGAAATTTCTCAACATAATAAAGGGCATCTCTGCAAAACCAACAGCCAACATCATTCTTAATGTAGAGAGGCTGAAAACATTCCCCTTGAAAACAGGAATGAGAAAAGGATGCCCTTTATCACCACTCCTATTTAACATTGTGCTGGAAGTTCAAGCTAGAGCAATAAGGCAAGAAAAATAAATAAAGAACATCCAAACTGGTAACGAAGAAGTTAAACTGTCCCTGTTCGCAGATGATATGATACTATATACAGAAAACCCTAAAGACTCCACAAGAAATCTACTGGAACTAATAGAAAGATTCAGCAGAGTAGCAGGATACCAGATAAACATTCAAAAATCAGTTGGATTCCTATACACCAGTAAGGAGAACGATGAAAAGGAAATCAGGAAAACAATTCCATTTTCAATAGCCCCTAAAAAGCAAAAATACTTAGGAATAAATCTGACCAGGGATGTAAAAGAACTATACAAAGAAAACTACAAAACACTACTGCATGAAACCCAAAGGGATCTATAGAAGTGGAAAAACATACCATGGTCATGGACAGGCAGACTCAACATTGTAAAAATGTCAATTCTACCCAAAGCAATTTACAAATACAACGCAATCCCGATCCAAATACCAACAACATTCTTCAAAGAGATGGAAAAACTAATAATTAACTTTATATGGAAAGGGAAGAAGCCCCGATTAACTAAAGCACTACTGAAGAAGAAGAATAAAGTTGGAGGACTCACACTACCTGACTTGAGGACCTACTATACAGCTACAGTAGTCAAAACAGCCTGGTACTTGTACAACAACAGAGACATTGACCAATGGAACAGAATTGAGAACCCGGATGTAAAGCCATCCACCTACGGTCACCTGATCTTCGACAAGGGCCCAAAGTCCATCAAATGGGGAAAAGACAGTCTTTTTAACAAATGGTGCTGGCAAAACTGGATATCCATTTGCAAAATAATGAAACAGGACCCATACCTCACACCGTATACAAAAACTACTTCAAAATGGATCAAAGATCTAAATATAAAGCCTAAAACTATAAAGTTCATAGAAGAAAAAATAGGACCAACCCTTCAGGCCTTAATACATGGCATTAACAGGATACAAACCATAACCATCAACGCACAAAACCCAACAGATAAGCTAGATAACTGGGATTTTCTAAAAATCAAACACCTATGCTCTTCAAAAGACTTCACCAAAAGAGTCAAAAGACAACCTACAGACTGGGAAAAAATTTTTGGATAGTACAAGTCAGACAAAGGTGTAATCTCCATAATCTAGAAGAAAATCCAACACCTCTACAACAAAAAGACAAACAATCCAATTAAAAAATGGGCAAAGGAAAGGAACAGACACTTCACCAAACAAGACATTCAAGCGGCCAACAGACCCATGAGGAAATCCCGTGATCACTAGCGATTAGAGAAACGCAAATTAAAACCACAATGAGATACCATCTCACCTCAGCATTACTGGCACGAATCAAAAACACTGGAAATAACAAATGTTATTTCATGAGGGCTGCGGGGAGATGGGAACTCCTATGCACTGCTGGTGGGAATGCAAAATGATACAACCATTTTGGAAAATGATATGGCGCTTCCTCAGAAAGCTTGAAATAGACATACCATTCGATCCAGCAATCCCACTCCTAGGAATATATCCTAAAGAAATAAGAGTCGTCACTCGAATAGACATATGCACACCTATGTTCATGGCAGCATTGTTCACAATAGCAAAACGATGCATACAACCTAGATGCCCATCAACAGATGAATGGATAAACGAACTACAGAACATACACACAATGGAGTACTATGCAACGAGAAAGAACAACAAGGAATCTGTGAACCATCTTGTAACATGGATGAAACTGGAGGACATTATGCTGAGTGAAATAAGTCAATCACAAAAGGACAAATATTCTATGAGACCTCTATTGTAAAAACCCATTAAAACATTCACACACAAAATGTAACAATCTTTTCTGGTTACCAGGGATGGGAGGGGTGGGGGAAAAAATACTAAATAGGCATTAGGTAAGTGGTATCTTGGGTGAAGGGTGAGACAGTACACAATACAGGGGAAACTAGCACAACCTGTACCAGGAAAGGTCATGGAAGCCCCATAGACACATTCAAACTCCCTGAGGGACTGAATTGCTGGGCGAAGGGCTGAGGGGACCACAGTCTCGCGGAACATCTAGCTCAATTGGCATGACACAGCTTATAAAGACAATGCTCTACATTCTACCTTGGTGAGTAGTGTCTGGGGTCTTAACAGCCTGTGTATCTTAGGCCATCTAAGATACTCCACTGGTCTCATCCCTTTGGGAGCATGGGAGAATGAAGAGAACAGGATACAAGGAAAAGATCAGTCCGAAGGACTAATTGTCCACAGCTACCAAGGCCTCCTACCTGACTGAGTCCAGTACAGCTAGATGGTGCCTGGCTGCCACCACTGACTGCTCTGACCAGGATCACAACAGAGGGTTCTGGACAGAGCTGGAGAAGGATGTAGAACGTAATTCTAACTCACAAAAAAAAGACCAGATTTACTGGCCTAAAGGAGACTGGAGAAACCTTGAGAGTATGGCCCCCAGATACCCTTTTAGCTCAGTGATGAAGTTACCTCCGAGGTTCACCATTCAGCCTGGGAGTGGACAGTCCCATAAAACCAAATGAGACTAACGAGGTACAGTAGTCCACTGACAAGGGCTAGAAGGCAGAAGGGGACAAGGAAGTTGGTGATAGGGAACCCAAAGTTGAGTAAGGATACTGTTGATGTGTTGTGAGATAGTTAACCATTGTCATAGGGCAACATTTGCAGTAACTGTTAAATGAGAAACTATTTTGTTCTGTAAGCCTTCATCTTAAGTGAGAATAACAGCACAATTGGAAGAGCGTAGTCAATGTCACTGAACTGTGTATGTAGAAATTTTTGAAACGGTGTATCTTTGGCTATGTGTATTTCATCAAAAAAAAAAAGGTTGAGAAGTTAGAGGGTTAATATGTTGTGGGGTTGTTAACCAATGTCATAAAACAACATGTGTACTACTGTTTCATGAGGAACTATTTGTTCTGTAAGCCTTCACCTGAAGTACAGTAAAATATAAAAAGAAAAAAAAAAAGAGTTAAAAGAGAACCTACAGACTGGGAAAAAATTCTTGGACATTACAAATCAGACGAAGGTCTAATCTCTATAATCTACAAGAAAATCTAACACCTCTACAACAAAAAGATAAATAATCCAATTAAAAATGGGCAAAGGAAAGGAACAGACACTTCACCAAACAAGACATTCAAGTGGCCAACAGACCCACGAAGAAATCCTGTGATCACTAGCCATTAGAGAAACGCAAATTAAAACCACAATGAGATACCATCTCACCCTGGCATTACTGGCATGAATCAAAGACACTGGAAATTACAAATGTTGGAGAGGCTGCAGGGAGATCGGAACTCTTATGCACTGCTGGTGGGAATGAATAATGATACAACCATTTTGGAAAATGATATGGTACTTCCTTAGAAAGCTAGAAATATAAATACCATACAATCCAGCAATCCCACTCCTAGCAATATATGCTAGAGAAATAAGAGCCATAACACAAGACGACACATGGACACCCATGTTCACTGCAGCATTGTTCACAATAGCAAAGGATGGAAATAACCTAGATGTCCATCAACAGATGAATGGATAAACAAACTATGGTACATACACACAGTGGAGTATTACACAACAATAAAGAGCAATGGTGAATCTTCAAAGCATCTCATAACATGGATGAAACTGAAGGACATTTATGCTGAGTAAAATAAATCAATCACAAAAGGACAAATATTGTATGAGACATCTACTGTAAAAACTCATGAAAACGTTTACGCACAAAAAGTAACAATCTTTGTTGGTTACGAGGGATGGGGGTGGGGGGGGAATACTAAATAGACAATAGATAAGTGGTAACTTTGGTGAAGGGTAAGACAGTACATAATACTGGGGAAGCCAGCAAAACTTGTACAAGGAAAGGTCCTGGAAGCTCCATAGACACATCCAAACTCCCTGAGGAATTGAATTGCTGGCTGGAGGGCTGTGGGACCATGGTCTTGGTGGAACATCTAGCTCAGTTGGTATAACACAGTTTATAAAGACTATGTTCTACATTCTACCTTGGCGAGTAGTGTCTGGGGTCTTAAAAGCCTGTGAGCAGCCATCTAAGATACTCCACTGGTCTCACCCCTTCGGGAGCAAGGGAGAATGAAGAGAACAGGACACAAAGAAAAGATTTGTCCAAAGGACTAATGGACCACAGCTACCAAGGCCTCCACCAGACTGAGTCCAGTACAGCTAGATGGTGCTTGGCTACCACCACTGACTGCTCTGACTGGGATCACAACGGAGGGTCATGGACAGAGCTGGAGTGGGATATAGAACAAAATTCTAATGCACAAAAAAAGACCAGATTTACTAGCCTGACAGAGACTGGAGAAACCCCGAGAGTATGGCCCCCAGACACTCTTTTAGCTCAGTGGTGAAGTCATTCCCGAGGTTCACCATTCAGCTGGGGATTGAACAGCCCCATGAAACAAAATGGGACGAATGAGGCACAGCAGTCCAGGGACAAGGACTAGAAGGCAGAAGGGGACAGGAAAGCTGGTGATAGGGAACCCAAGGTTGAGAAAGGAGAGTGTTGACATGTCGTGGTGTTGTTAACCATTGTCATAGGGCAATATGTGTACTAACTGTTTAATGAGAGACTATTTTGTTCTGTAAACCTTCATCTAAAGTATAAAAAAAAAAAAAGAAAGAAAGAAAGAACTATCTATGTGAGATCAAATTGACAACAGCAACTCAAAAGGTTTGATGGGAAGCCTAGGGGACGGTGAGTTGAAGACAATGGGGATGGAATAATTTGGAAAAGGATAGTAAGAATAGAAGCACAACTGGAAGAATCTAATTGATGTCACTGAATTGTACATGTAGAAATTTTTGAAATGGTGTATCTTTGGCTATGTATATTTTCACACACACACACACACACACACACACACACACACACACACAAATAGGTCCTCCAAGGTCAAAAAGGGAGAGTGTTGACATGTTGTGGGGTTGTTAACCAATGTCATAAAACAATATATGTACTGACTGTTTAATGAGAAACTTTGTTCTGTACTTCACCTAAAGTATAATTAAAAAGAAAAAATGAGGATGGTGAGACTTCAAGTCACTTACTCTGGACACATTGTCAGGAAAGACCAACCACTAGAAAAGGACATCATGTTTGGTAAATCAGAGGGCCAACGTAAACTGGAGAAACCCTCAATGACATTCACTGATACAACTGCCTCCACAATGGGCTCAAACACACCAATGATCACGAAGATGGTGTAGGACCTAGCAATGTAACTATGAGTCGGAGGACACCAGGGTCGGAGCCAACTCAATGGCAACTAACAACAATTAATTCTTTCTTTCTGAAATGTGGGCACTCTCCACCAATGCAAAGCGCCATGGAATGATTCCAGCTGAGAACAATCAGATCCATTCAGTAACACTTCATGGGTGACCAACACTACTAACATAGATACATACTTAGTAGTATAGCCAACATTTGTAAAATTTCCTGATGCTAAGTTCAGCTGGATAAACCTATAGCCTATCCTACCCTGCTTTTTCTTAAAAGCCACAAGCAATTTTGTTTTTATTTATGATTTGTGGCATTATGTTTCAAAATAACTAGTATACATTGAATGCTTCTCATGTGCCAGGCACTATTCTCAGTACTTCATATGTAGCAACTCATTTATTATTTTCAGTCACATTGGAAAGTAATTAATAACTTATCCCTATTTATTTAACTTCTTCAAACCTCAAATTCTCATCTAAAAACTGTAATTAGTAATAGCTCATTACTGAAGATTAAATGACAAGATAGAAAACATATATCTTGGTTCCTAGCCACAAAAAAAGCTCAATAAAAGTTCATTTTCTTCCCCTCTCTCACCTTTATTCATCATTTTTTTGTTAGTGTTGTTTAAATCTGCTTAGGAAATTTAACATCACATTTCTCTCAGATAAACGCAAATTATCACAATGAAATATAACTAAACACCTATCATGATGGCTAAAATTTAAAAGAAAGAACAAAAAATAACAATGCCAATTTTTGTGAGAATGTGTTGCAACGAAACTCTCACACATTGCACTAAAGGGAGCATAAAATGGTATAACTGCTTTTGAAAACTGTCTAGTAGTTTCTACTATCATCAAACTTACGCCTTTCTTGTAACTCAGCAATTCCATTCCTAGGTATACACTGAAAATAAATGAGTACATATATCCACAAGAACGTCCACAGCAACTTTATTCATAAAAGCCCAAACTGGGAAATAATCCAAATGTCCATTAACAGGAGAAAGGATAAACCAGTGGTGGTATATTCATACAATGTGAAACGACACAGAAATAAAAAAGAAAGAACTACTGATAGATAAAAACAATCTCAAAAGCATGTCGAGTGAAAGCAGCCAGACACAAGGGTACATACTGTATGATTCCACTGATAAGAATTCTAGATCAGGCAAAACAAACACTGATAGTAGCCAGAAAGTGGCTATCCTGGAGACAGTTGTGGGGATAGTAATAGGCAAAGGACACTAGAGAATTTACTAAAACCAGATGCCTTCGAGTTGATTCCGACTCATGGTAACTCCATGTACGTATGCCATTGTACAACTGTGCTCCATAGGGTTTTCATTGGTGGAAATTTTGGAACTCGATCACCAGGCCTTTCTTCCAAGGAGCTTCCAGGTAGACAAAAACCTCCAACCTTCTGACTCAAGGTCAAGTATATTAACCATTTGCACTACCCAGGGACTCCAGAGAATTTTCTACGGTAATGTAAATTTAATATGTCTTGATTGGGTGGTAGTCTCACAGCTGATGACATTTTGTAAGAAATTATCGAGCTGTATAGATAAAATTTACAGATTTTACTACACGTTAAGTTATGCCTCAATTTAGTGACGTTTTCTTGATGATGTTCAGTGGTTCATTTAAGTAGTTCACTGGTGAGAGGATTTTACAGGACAGTGGAGATGACTATCCTAGAGAAGTTGGCTTAGATTTAAACAGTCTTGATGTCTGGAATTCATTTGCTTGTTGATTAGGGCCGCATCCAAATTCATACCTACTCCATCTGCTCAGTGATATGATGTTATTGACGACTGTTTAACTTAAGCTCATTATTCACTTTTCCTAATGTTTTATAGTTGTCCAGAGCAAGAAAAAAGTTCGGTGCCACAGCTCCTGCTTACTATAATTCTCAAAAAGCTGTTATCACTTTGGATGAGCACATTTTAAAATACATAAAACAAGACAAAACATTTCTGCATGATGATGAGGTAGTTTGCAAAGTTTTTTCAATATGGAAGATGAGTTTGCCAGGAGCAAAAAAACAAAAACAAAAATGAAAGAAAAACCGAAGATCCCTCCTACAGTATAACCCTCTTAATACAGCATCCTGCGGCTGGTAAACAATTCCAGCATTTAATGACTAATGAATTTGGTTTCGTCTCTGCATTTGTGCAGCTGGGGGCAGTGGTACCATCCACAGAGCTTCTTTGAGGCAGAGGGTGAGGAGGTGGCAATACTGCACTTCAACTTGAGCAGCCTAAACTAGGCAGACTGTTAACTAAGTACAAGCTGTATACCACAGCAGTATAAATATACCCTACACCCACCACCGGAAGCAGCCCCTTAGCCTCATGTCACTCTCTTTGACCCACTTCTCTCCACGCCACTCCTTTTACACTTCAGCTTCTGCTTGGAAGGTCCCTCCATGAGCTACACCTTCCAGGAGACCATCTTGCTTTGTCCTTGCCACTCTATTTATCTGGAATATTCTTTCTACCCCATCTTTCTATAGGTATCTCCTTCAACTCTCAGTTCAGGAATTACCTTTTCTAGGAAGCCTTGCCTGCCCTTCCAGACTGTATCTGGTGCCCCATGTCTGTGCTCACCAATATGAAAGCATATATCAAGCCACCATATCATTTCCAATTTGCTTGTCTGTCTCCCTCACTCCATTATCAGCTCTCTTTGATCAGGGACCTAGTAATCTTCATCTGTGAATGTCTGGTACCTAGCATAGTTTCTGACACATAACAATAGATGATCACAGAATGAGTAAGTGTGTGAAGAACGAATAAGTGAATGGGGGAGAAAAGTTAATTTTGTATTCCTGTTTCAATTTGTGCATTGCTATACACCTAAAAACAAAATAATGCTCATTTTGATTGCATTAAATTTGCATGAACTTTTCCCCTTCAAAAGAACTCCAGTGAAAACAGAAATATTGTGATTAAAATATCAGTCTTTCTTATGCTGAACTCCTTTAAACATGGTTAATTTTAAAAAATCCTAAAATTTTTATTATCTGTATTTAATTTACCATCACATTACTTTGAAACAATGTGCTATTTTGCTTTCTTTACTCAGGGGTATAACTTTGGGTACAATTTCAGTCATCCAGAAGAGTTGTCAAAGCCCATTAAAAACTCCTTGGGCATTCAACAAAGTACAACACCCATTCTTGATAAAAACTCTCAGTTAAATAGATATAGAAGGGAAAATTTCTCAACATAATAAAGGATATCTATGTAAAAGCAACAGCCAACATCATTCTTAATGGAGAGAGGCTGAAAACATTCCCCTTGAGAACAGGAAAAAGACAAGGATGTCATTTATCATCACTCCTATTTAACACTGTGCTGGAAGTCCTAGCTAGAGCAATAAGGCAATAAAAAGAAATAAACAGCACCCAAATTGGTAATGAAGAAGTTAAACTGTCCCTATTTGTGAATGACATGATACTATATATAGAAAACCCAAAAGATTCCACAAGAAAACTACTGGAACTGATAGAAAGATTCAGCAGAGTAGCAGGATACAAGACAAACATACAAAAATTAGTTGGATTCCTATACACCAACAAAGAGAACGATGAAAATTAGGAAAACAATACCATTTATAATAATCTCTAAAAAAATAAAATACTTAGGAATAAATCTAACCAGGGATGTAAGAGACCTACACAAAGAAAACTACAAAACACTGCTCAAAGAAACCAAAAGACATCTAAATAAACAGAAAAACATACCATGCTCATAAATAGGTAGACTCAACATTGTGAAAATGACAATTCTTCCCAAAGCAATTTACAAATACAATGCAATCCCAATCCAAATACCAACAACATTCTTTAAAGAGATGGAAAAACTAATCATTAACTTTATATGGAAAGGGAAGAAGCCCTGGATAAGTAAAGCACTACTGAAGAAGAATAAAGTAGGAGGACTCGTACCACCTGACCTCCGAACCTACTATATAGCTACGGTAGTCAAAACAGCCTGGTACTGGTACAATGACAGATACACTGACCGACAGAACAGAATTGAGAACCCAGATATAAATCCATCCACCTATGGTCACCTGATCTTCGACAAGGGCCCGAAGTCCACCAAATGGGAAAAAGACAGTCTTTTTAACAAACGGTACTGGCAAACTGGATGTTCATCTGCAAAAAAATGAACAGACCTATATACCACACCATACACAAAAACTAATTCAAAATGGATCAAAGACCTAAATATAAAGCCCAAAACTATAAAGTTCATAGAAGAAAAAATAGGATCAATGCTAGAGGCCCTAATACATGGCATTAACAGGATACAAACCATAACCAACAACACACAAACTCCAGAAGATAAGCTAGATAACTGGGATCTTCTAAAAATTAAACACTTATGCTCATTAAGACTTCACCAAAAGACTAAAAAGAGAACCTACAGACTGGGAAAAAATTTTTAGCTATTACAAATCCAACAAAGGTCTAATCTCTAAAATCTACCAAAAAAATCAACACCTCTACAACAAAAAGACAAATAATCCAATTAAAAAATGGGCAAAGGAAATGAATAGACACTTCACCAAAGATGACATTCAAGCAGCCAACAAACACATGAGGAAATGCTCGCAATCACTAGCTATTAGAGAAATGCAAATCAAAACCACAGTGAGATACCATTTCACCCCTGCGTTACTGGCACGAATCAAAAAAACAGGAAATAACAAATGTTAGAGAAGCTGTGGGGAAACTGGAACTCTTATGCTCTGCTGGTGGGAATGCAAAACAATACAACCATTTTGAAAAACGATAAGACACTTCCGTAGAAAGCTAGAAATAGAAATACCATATGATCCAGCAATCCCTCTCCTAGGAATACATCCTAGAGGAATAAGAGTCGTTGCACAAATAGACATATGCACACCCATGTTCACTGCAGCATTGTTCACAAAAGCAAAACAATGGAAACAACCTAGATCCTCATCAACAGATGAATGGATACAGAAACTATGGTACATACACACAGTGGAGTAGTATACCATGATAAAGAACAATGGTGAATCTTCAAAGCATCTCATAACATGGATGAATCTGGAGGGCAGTGTGCTGAGTAAGTCAATCACAAAAGGACGAATTTTGTATGAGACTTCTTCTGTAAAAACTCATGAAAAGGCTTACACACAAAATGAAACAATCTTTGATGGTTACAAGGGAGGGGTGGGGTGGGGAATGGAAAAACACTAAATAGACAATAGATAAGCGGTAATTTTGGTTGGGGGTAAGACAGTGCACAATACTGGGGAAGCCAGCACAACTAGTATAAGTCAAGGTCATGGAAGCTCCATAGACACATTCAAAATCCCTGAGGGACTGAATTGCTGGGCTGAGGTTTGGGGGACCGCAGTCTCGGGGGAACATCTAGCTCAACTGGCACAACACAGTTTATAAAGAAAACCTTCTACATTTTACTTTGATGAATAGCGTCTGGGGTCTTAAAAGCCTATGAGTGGCCATCTAAGGTACTCCACTGGTCTCACCCTTTCAGGATCAAGGGTGAATGAAGAAAACTAAAGACACAAGGGAGAGATGAGTCCAAAGGAGAAATGGACTGCATCTACCATGGCCTCCACCAGACTGAGTCCAATACAACTAGATGGTGCCCGGCTGCCACCACTGACTGCTCTGACAGGGATCACAATAGAGGGTCCCAGACAGAGCTAGAGAAAAATGTAGAACAAAACTCTAACAAAAAAATACCAGACTTACTGGCCTGACAGAGATTGGAGAAACCTCAAGCGTATGGCCCCCAGACACCCTTTTAGCTCAGTAATGAAGTCACTCCTGAGGTTCACCCTTCAGCCAAAGATTAGACAGGCCCATAAACAGAACGAGACTAAAAGGGGCACAACAGCCCAGGGACAACGACTGGAAGGCAGGAGGGGACAGGAAAGCTGGTAATAAGGAACCCAAGGTCCAGAAGGGAGAGTGTTGATATGTCATGGAGTTGTTAACTAATGTCATAAAACAATGTGTACTAACTGTTTAATGAGAAACTAATTTGTTCTGTAAACCTTCATCTAAAGTACAATAAAAGAAAAAGCTCTTTGGGATTTTTTTGGTAGTGGTGAAACTGTGAACAATGGGGGCAATTCAAGGAGGCGTTTAAAGAGACAATTGACCCTACTGTGTCATCTTATAGTAGAATTCTAAAGACATTTCTTCATTTTTTCAATTGTGCCCCTCCAATGGATGAGAGCCTACTATTTTCCAGGCTCTCTAAGCCTTCTCATCAGAAATATCAACTGTATAGTTCACCTAAAGTCAAGTACTACCGTTGGAGCCCACTTTCTCCTGTAATGCATTAGCAAAAGATGAAGAATAATTGGTTATCTTCACTTGCAAAGTCAAATCTTAGTTTTGGATTACTTCAGTATCTTTTAAATTTGGGTGGCTTCCAGAACCACCAACCTACTATGTGTCTAGGGAATTTGTGCTAATTGAATTAGAGGAATAGTGTGCCTATATCATTGCTAATAGAATCTACTACCATCCACATCACCTGCTAGAAGAAGGTCTAAGTGGCCATTCAAGTGATTCCATGTCCCTAACCAGAGCTATGTAGACAAGGGTGGACATCTGACCAAACCTATGCCAATAAAATTTCTTAGAAGAAGCGGAGAAACAAACTAGAAAACTCTAACGAATGTAACTGTAAGATTACATAGAACTGGGCACTATGGAAAGAGAGGAATACAGAGTAATAGAAGAAGCAGGTCTACAAAGAAAAAGCAGAGTAGATTGATCAAGAGAAGCCAAGATAAGAGGCCTTAGGGCTCCATAACAAAGAAGTCTGGGTAGCTGTGTTTTCTGGCTATACTTCCTTTCCAGTCCTTGAGTATCCAGACATTAGCCTTAAGGGACATTTTTATTTGTTAACATGAATTGGTTTCTGTTGTTTTGCAAGCAAACTACATCTAAAACAGTAATTTTAATATAACTGTAACAATGACCAATAATAACTACAAAGTAAAATCAGCAGCATATAAATAATATGCATTTCCTCAGTTCAAATTATTACAAAAGACTATGATCTTGAATTCTGTTCATTTGGATTGTGCCATTTCTGTTTTACTAGGTTTAAAGGAAGGGAACTCATATTTACTGAACACCTATTATAGTCTATGCCAGCACCAAACATGTATTAATTTATGAGCGATACAAAGCTGTACTTTTATTATTCTAGTTCATAACTAAGGAAACTGAGACTCAAAGAAGTTTTGTGTCTTGTGAATGATCATGTTGAAACTATGCATTTAATTATTTTTGTTGTAAAGTACTCAAATAAACTATCTATGCCTATCATAAATGCATGAGCTAATTCTGTACTCTAGTTTGGCCTCAGTTAAAGACAGAGTAAACTGTCGGGGGGAGGGGTGGCAAGGAGCAGATTTAAGATGCAGAGGAATACAAGGTAGGGACTTCTGAGTTTGGAATCAGAAAATTTCACTAAGATAATGTCTAAACCTCTACGGGCCATTATTTTTTTCAGCTAAAAATGGGAGTAACTGTGTCTACTCCACTTATTTCACAGGGTTTTATGACGTTCAGTTTATTTGATGTAAAGCAAGGTACCCTACGTATTGAAAGCACCTTACAAATATGAGATATTAATATCATTTCACTTCCTGTACATTTCAATTAGTTTGTGGATAATGACATGTTTTAAAGAACTGAGTCTGTATTCATTTTTCAAAGAGAAAGAAAACAAGTACATCCCCTACCCAAGCATGAGCCGAATGTGAACTATTGTCATGATACAGCAAGTCCACCACCACAAACAGCACAATGAGCATAAGATGACATTAAAAGTAACGAATTGATCCACTCTTGCCTGCCTTCAGATACTGAAACAGTTATAAGATAATAGGCCAAGTAATGTATTTTCTATCATTCCTACTTAAATCAAAGAATGTTAAAGCTAGAAGGATCATAGCATTCATTTCATGGTTTGCAAACTATGGCCTGCAGGCCAGCTACCCACCCCACCTTCTGTTTTTGTACAGCTAGTGGGCTAAAAATGATTTTTATATTTTAAAATGGTGAAAATCCAATGAAATGAAGAATATTTCATGACATATGAAAATGACATGAAATTCAAATTTCAGTATTCATAAATAAGTTTTATTGAAATACTGCTACATCATTTGTCGATCTATTATCTATGGCTGCTTTTGTGATACAAAGGCAGAGTACCATGTTTTTATGCAAATAACGCGTGCCTTCTACATTTGTTTGCCAAATGCACCCTCCTCCTCCAACATATTTTCTTAAGTGCCACCATGCCAATATTTTTTTACCTGTTGCTGTAAAAAAAAATTAGCATTGCGCACTTACGAAAACAGCTTGGGAGGGAGCAGTTGGCAAACAAACATAGAAGACATGGTATTTGTGTAAAAATATGGTGATTGCAAGAGAGACTTTATGGCTCACAAAGCCTAAAATATTTACTATCTGCCCCTTTGCAACAAAAGCGTGCTGACCCTGATCTAAGCCAGTTTTGTCATTTTATAGATGAGAAAACTGAGACATTGAAAGATAAGACTATTTATTCTAGCTAACTCAGTTATTATTAATTCACGACAGAATTGGGGCTAAAGCCAGTTTTTCTGTCCATTTAACCATGTTGATATAATTGATTGAAAATTAGCTTTATTTATATTCAACTTTAAATTATATTTTAAATTCTCCTTGTTTGAGTTACTAGATTTGTCTCAAAATCTTTGATTGTTCACATGAGTTAAAGATATACGAAAAATTAATCTTGATGAACTAAAATATTTGCTTCATTTATTCATTGAAGTGAACTTTATATTGTACTACTCTTAAACAGTTCTAAGTAGAAGTTATTGTAGAACAAAATAATGGTTAAAATTAAATATTTCACTTAAAACCATCAATCAAACTGAAAAACAGGATCTGCTTTTAACTCACAAAGCAATAATACATAGAACATTCAAACACTCAGCTAAATTGGCCACATTCAAATTTTTTACACGAGATGATTGACAATAAGATGAGAAAATAATTCCTTAGTTTTTCTATGTTTAGTGAATAGAACTCGACCAGCTAATTTGCCAAGCATAAGCTAAATTTCAGTCTTTTGTAAAATGAAAAAGATAGTGTGCCTAGAGTTAAACCATCCCTTTCACATCACTAGGAAGTCTTTCTTGGGTTTCCAGAAAAATCAATTATCTACTCCATTCCTTAAAATACACAGCCATTTTCAAGGGAAAATGTTTTAAACAGTGGTTCTCGACTGGGGATAATTTTGCCCCCTAGAAGATATTTAACAATGTCTGAAGACATTTTGGTTGTCACAATGGTGGTGGCAAGGATAGGGGGTGCTGCTGGCATCTGGTGGATAGAGGCCAAAGATGCTGCTAAATGGCCTATATTGAACAGGACAGATGGCTGCCCACAACAAAGATTTATCCAGCCTAAAATGTCACTAGTGCTGAGATTGAGAAACCTTGTTTTAAAGATACATCATTAGGCTAACCCAAAGCATTTGGCAACCCTGAAAATTAAACCACAAGGTCCTAAATGTTCAAGCTGTCATTTATTTGTGAACTAACTCTATAGAGCATATATTCCTGATGGAAGCCTGGATAACAGCTCAGTCTTTGTAATGCTTTATTCTAGCAAGGAGATGGATAGTTATCAAGATTATACCAACAAATAATTATTTACCTTCTTTCCAGCCACATACATTACTGGTCTTAACCAACAAGCAGTAAGATAACTGTCTAATGATTCTGATGTCTTCCAAGAGAGTTATTTTGACTTTGATCTACTTTTCCCCCATGGTAGCCTGATAAAATAAGATTTCCATTTGATTTATATGTACAGTACCTGATGTAGTAAAATAACCTAATGCAAACAGAAAAATAAAACCTAAGTCATATCTACCTTTAAATGGAAATGCCAAGACATTTCAACTGTATTGTATCTACATAGTTATCTAGACATTTGCTAGAGGTATGTTTAAAGGAAAGTCCCTACAAGTTTTAGTGTAACTTTCCTTCTAATAGTATTTTATACACTATTTCACAGTGTAACCCAGCCAATATCATTAAAGGAAATATTATTTAAGTCTATTAAAGTTACTAAATTAAGGAATGTTTTTTCTCCAATATAATCAGCAGATGAGGTAATTTTAATCACTTACTATCTTTTTCAGTAAATATTTTGCAAACGTGGTATTACCTAGTTAGAGTTTCTTCCTTAAGTACATATTTTATTCTACCTCACTCTTATTCTACCTCAGTATTAATTATTGGCTCAATTCCTTACCTAATCTTCTGATTTGGGGAACATATGATGTAAGTACCTCAAGCTCCAGGTATTCTTTACTATACAAAATACCAAGACCCTATAATATCATTCGGAACACTGACTCCAAAGCACACTTATTCATTCTCTCCAACATTTACCTAATCAAGTGTAATTTATCTAGTACCAAAATATTCTAGACTGTCTGGTAAATGCTACAGACACTAAATTGAATAAAATACTATCTCCAACTTCAAGAAGATCTTCAGAATGAAGTGGAGGTGATAATACCACAACATGGTGAAATCATTGATAAAATACCTACTGACTTTTATGGAAATGCAGAAGAGGAGAACCTCATATGGTTTTGGGGGTTCAGGGAAATTTTTCCTGAGTTTATCCAACTCCTGTGACTTGAGTACTGAAAGTTGAGCAGGAGTTAGCTAAGAGAAGGATTGGTTCAGTTTTTCCAAGGCAGTGGGAACAGTTTCCGCAAAGAGCCTGGCTATCATGAATTCTAAGATTTGAGGCAGGTAAAAATAAGATATGAAGACAGAGAAGTAGGCAGAGGCCAGATCACCAAGGATCTTTATACTACACCAAGGAGCTCAGATTTTGTTCTGTAGGAGATTAGGAATCACTGAAAAATGTCAAATGCGACAGTATCATGGTCTTATTTGCATTTTAAATGGACCATTCTGGTAGCATCATGTCTTAGGCTGGTTTCTCTAGAGAAGAAAATCCAGTAAAGCATATAAATATACATAGAGAGAGAGATTTTTATCAAGGGAATGGCTCACGAGGTTGTAGAGGCTGGAACATCCCAAGTCCATGGGTCAGGATAGAGGCTACTGCTGATGCACGCAGCCACAGGGGCTGGTGAACTGAAGATTGGCAGGTCGGAGAGCAGAGCTGTTGTTCACAAGCTGTGAAGGTCAACAAATTCCAAAGATCCAAAGTAGCAGGTAAGCTACTAGCTCAAATCCCAAGAATCAGAGGTAAGATGAACAGGAGCCAGCTGCAGGATCCAGAATGAGCAAAAGCCTGCAAGCCTTGCCAGAATATCCCTTTATATTCAATGCAGGCCCCAAGGAAACTCCCATTCAACTGATTGGCTACTCACAGCAGATTCCGTCATGTAGGAGATCACATAATATCAAATCTCATCATGGAAGTCACACCATCATATGACTGTCAAACCACTGAGAATCATGGCCCAGCCAAGTTGACACATAACCTTAACCATCACACCATGGAAAGGTTAGCTTTGTAGTAGAAGACATTGGAGGCAGCTATAGTAGTCTGAGCCCAAGTAAAGGAGACTGAATTTGGGAGCCAGCTATAGACAGAAAGGGGTGGAGACAGACATATTTATGAGGAAATCTAGCAGAATTGACTAGCAAATTATGTCTGAGGAATGAAAGCAAACAAGGAAAAAAGGGCTAACCTCAGGTTTTCCAGTTTGGGCAACCTAGCAACTGGGAGGTGCTAGCAATTGGGAAAAAGTATAGAAGGAAAGGAGCAGACTTTGAAGGGAGTTTGCTTGGTTCAGCAATGCTTAGACAATTAGGGCAGAAGTTAGTGCTCTCTATCTGATGCAAAAATTTTCTGCCGCCAACCATGTAACTGCATAGTCTCCTAAAGTGAGTAAGAATGTGGTTAATATACCATCTTTTCTTCTAGTCCAGCATACTACCTATCGACTACACATTTCCGGCACCTCAGTAAGCTTTTTTGCATGATTCCTTAAGAAAACAATTATAATGGCCATTCAATCCCTTGTGCCTGTGGGGACTTTTGAGATGTAGATATATTATGAGCCTATATAAATTTATAGAGAGATGCTGTGTGCTCATTTGTTAACAGTAACAATCAGATGCTGAGGAATGTCTCTCTAGAGGTGTCATTTTAATAAGTCAACATCTCTTTACTAAGAGGTCACACTTTAGATTAGAGATTCTCAAATGTTACACACATTAGGATCATCTGGGTTGCTTGTTAAATGCAGATTCGCAAGGCTCTCCCAGAGATTAGATTTACTGTGTCTAGGTGGAGTCCTGGGAATGATTCTATCATAGGCAGTTTTGAGAACCACTCCTTCACTGTGGTGGGTAAATCTCCCTCCATATAAGGCAATTCAATACGTAAAATACTACTGTTAATAGATTTATAATCAACAGAATTCATTCTATTTACCTTCTAAAACTTGCAGAATCTTTCATAAATTGGGGGAGAAGCAAAACTGACCAATGCTATCCCTAAACTGCTATTCCTATACATGTACCTTGGAAAATGGAGTTCAAGAAGAGCCACTGGTTGGAGCAGAAACTTCGAACGCTTTTAAACACAAACTTTGTGTTTGATAAACATAAAAACTACATCCACCCACCTCCTAATGATTCTGTCACACCACTCCCTGCCCCAGCAGTCATAGTACTGTGTCTTTGTCATATACCTAGGAGCCAAGAAAATTTTCTTCAGCTTTATTTACCATATTTAATATGGTATACAAGGCATCGCGTTTTAAAATCTCCAAGTATACAATTAATTTTAACTTTGTGCTTTTCCAAATGAAAGCCCTGAATGTGTTCTCCATTCTTCTCCCTGCCCAGAGTCACTGGTTAGTTCTGGAAGGTCACGGGGTGGAGTTGGCAGCGGGTGGGGGGCTCTACCATTGTATGCATTAACCACATGGGCTTTGGCTTTGGCCCCAAAAGTCACTGGGGACTGCTCACTTGGTACTATCCTATAACCTTGGAATCTAAGGCTTATGCACTTGAGTGACCACCGCAACTCCAAGGACCACCATGTTGTCATTGTTAGTTGCCACTGAGTTGATTCCTACTAATGGTGACCCCACGTCTGCAGAGTAGAACTGCTCCATAGGTTTTCAAGGCGGTGACCTTTTGGAAGCAGATCTCCAGGCCTGTCTTCTTAGTTGCCTCTAGGTGTGTTCAGACCACTAAGTTTTCAGCTATAATAGAGAGTTTAACCATTTGTTCCACCCAGGGACTCCAAGGACTACCACAGGGGAAGGATATAAGCGCATATTCAGGATGTTGCAGAATCTTGACCACAAACGCTGCCTTTAAAAACCGATTCACAATCATTTCTCCATACAAACTCAATAGAATAAAAAAACCTGAAATTTCACATTACACAACTGAAAAACCTTCACGCAAAAAAAAAAAAAAAAAAAAACCCACAGAGAAATGATTATATAAATAAACAAAAGATGAAAACGATGGGGACAAACATTTCCTCAGATGATAATGCTATGTTATCTACCAATCAAAATATGGAAGCTGAACTCGATTTACTCCCCTATCTGTAAGTGATCTTTCAAAATCAAATTAAAAAAAACTGTGAGACTGTTTACTTAAAACCTTTTGCTCCCATGTTGACTAATACAAAATCTGTCCTGCCCAGATGTCAGCCTAAGAGAGGGCATTTAATTGAGTTTCCCTCCAGCTCAGTTCAATCTATGCCAGCGTTTCTCAATGTGTGGTCCAAGAGGCTCCTGCATCAGAATCACGTGGAGTGCTTATTAAAAGGCGGATTCCTGGGCTCCTACTGAATCAGCATCTCAGAGCATCAGGCTTGAATATCTGCTTTATTTTACAAGCTCCCCAAGTGATTCTTATACATCTTTATGATTTCAAATATCTTCATGTGTTCATTCATTGATTTGTTCATTCAATTAACATTTATTGAATACTTTCAGTCAGTCTTTAAAACTCCTTTTTCATGTCAGATAATGGAAAGCGAGAAAGGATATGATCTAGCTGTTTGAAGGTTTGGAAGACAGAAGAACAGCTGCGTTCGAATTGTGGCGTTGGTGAAGAATACTGAACCATGGACTGCCAAAGAATAAACAAATCAGTCTTAAAAGAAATAGAAGCAGAATGTTCTCAGAAATGAGGATGCAAGGCTTTGACTCGCTTATTTTGGACACATCATTAGGAAGGACTAACCGTTATCAAAGGACATCATGGCTGTAAAGTAGAGGGCCAAGAAAAGGAGAGAAACTATTAATGAGATGGATTGATACAATAGCCACAACATTGGGCTCAAATATATTAATGATTATGAAGATGGCACAGGACCAGGCAATCTTTCATTCTGTTATATGTAAGGTCACCATGAGTTGGAACCAACTTGAGGCCAACTAGCAATAACATTTGAAGATTAGGTTGGAGCCAGTGAGATTATACCAACAGACTGGGAGAGGGGGTGGATGTGAAGCCACTGCTTGAGAGTGTCCTCTCTCCTTGCGGGAAGTCATCTACAAGGAAGCAGCACCTTTTCCCCTTAATAAGAAGGACCTTGCTCTGGGGATCATTGTGACTCCACAGGTCATCCCACAGTGAGGTGGTCCTGGACTTGCACATCTCACTCATTTCCTCCCTCACACCCCAGTGACCACACATTTTTCATTCTTGCCTCCACAGTAGAAGGCAGAGCTCACCAGAGAGACAGGAAGGTTTCTTGTTGCCTCAAGAATTTCCTTCAGGCTGCCTGAGGAACATTTCACAAAAAGGCAAGTCACATGGTTCACTGTTCAGCAGCCTGAGTTGAAGCCACCATTTGAAACACACCAGACAGTTTTTCCTCTCTCCTGGGTTTTAATTTGGTCACATTTTCTTTTCTTTCTCCCATTTGTTTTAAGGGAATCTGAGGCTGGCACACAGAGATGGAAAGGCAGAAGTTTCTTTATTGGAAAGGGAGAAGTTTCTTCATTTGTAACCATTAAAGTTGTGCCTCACAATACACTGTGTTTCCCTAAAAGTAATTTATATTCTTCAAGTTTCCCATCTTCAAGGCCCTTAGCGGAATTGGTTCATAACAAGTTCCCTGCCCTGGTTCCCCACAATCTACCCACATAACTAGATATAACAGGCATGTGTTACCTCTCTTATTGTGGAAGTATCACTGTTTCTCACTAGTATGATGTTCAGGAGGACCTGTCCCTGCTAAGTAAAACTTCTGGTTGATCGATATTATTTTACTTATCCCTTACAGATTCAGAGATCTTGGGTGTCATGAATGTAAGACACACAATACTGAAATGAATCAAACATAACTGTTTTTTTAAGAATCTGAGAACACCAAAGGGAAGTCAGTTTTTGGGATGCCTGGTATCAACTGTAGAAGACAGACCCAATCCATTTGGTTGTTAGGCTCTTGCTGTGCTTCAGGGACAACAGAATGGACATTAGTTACCATTATATGGAACCTATATAGAAGTGTCAGACATCAGCACTTGGACAGAATTTGGGCTGGTCTGAAGCCTAGCTTGCTCTCCGCTCTTTCAGGTAACTCCCCTGTGTTACCCAGTTTACTTTCATTCATCCTTCTGTGCAAAAGACAGCAAGGAGAAAAGGAAATGGGAAAAAAATCTGAGCTTTTTGACTAGATTCCAGAAAAATGGGAGTTAACTACACATAATTTTACAAAAATGGTACAAATAGCAAAAATACAGTCTGAAAAAGTAAGAAATGATACTGATTTCATATTATTTACTTCAAAGAGTCTGTTACAAGGCATTCATTCAGTGGAGCTCATGTCCATCAATGAGGTGGAAATATTTTCCTCACATTTATCTTAGTCCCACTATAATCAATAACTGACATATGCTTTTTTAGCTCACCAAAGGGGAACCACAAAATGAGAATCCCTGCCCTTCCTTCTCAGGCCCTTAATTCTCAGAGCCTGGGACCACTGTCCAATCAGACAGCAAAGACAGAAACTTGGAAGTTATTCTAGATTCTTCCCTCAACTACAACCAATCAATTAACAAGCCCCTGTTCATTTTACTTCCATTACTTTTGCCTTAGCCTAGGTTCTCATCGGTTTTCCAGGCCTCCAATCTAGTTAGTTTCTCAGCTTCCAGTCACACCATCTCCCACCCACTCTGGACACTACAGCCAGAGAAATCTCATGCCTGAATCTGGCTGTCATCTCCCTGATAAAATCCCTTTAATGGTCCCCCTCTAGGTTCCAAGATAAGGATCAAATGCCTTATCTTAGCAGGCAAGACCCTCTATGACTTAAACTCTGCTAATCACTGTAGATTCATTTACTTCTTCCATTTAAATGTTCAATCCAGTTTAACTACTTTTACCCCCAATGGACTATGCTCTTCCATGCCCATGAAGTATAGTAGGCTTGTGGCTTACCGAAAGGCATCACAACACCAAATTAAAGTCAGGTCAAGAGCCAAGCCCTTCATTTTAAAAAGGACACCAAATTACAGAGAGGTTAAATACTTTACCCCCAGGTTACACAGCTGCATAGGAACACAACTGGGATTAGAAGCCAGTGTTTAAACCTACCTATTTAGAGTATAATTTCTTTATTATCTTTTTGGCATTGTTCAAAGTGGGAAAAGTCATACCATTTCTCAACATAAAACTTTGATAATCCTAAAATGATACTGATAATTTGGCCTTTATTAACAGAGTGGCTTAAACATGTCTATCCAACATGTGTTACAAGTACAGAACTTTCCAACGCAACCCATTTTCTCAGAGGCCTTCTCTTTAGTAAGTACACCAAGACTTCAATCCCCAGAAGTGCAAAGAAAGCTCTCTGCTCTAAAAATTACTAGTCAAATTCAAGAGAAGTTTCCAAAATAAAATCTCCCAAATAAAAACAATATCAGAAACAGACCTGATCATGACTATGAAATATGCTAAGAACATTCTGTCACTGAAATAAACTTGACCTTTTTTGTGATTAATAGTCAGATTAAATCTTGAAACACGTAAGAATGAAGCCATTGACAACAAAAGAAACACATTTTGGAAAGGGTCCCATTTAAAATTGACCCGTTTGAAAACAGCCTCTGTCTTTTGGCTCTCATTGCCGTGTGCATATCCAGAATTTCATTTTTGACCGTTATTTCCACATGCAAATGTGAGCTGTTGGCATGTTCAAATTTGCTCTGGGAAGGACAAAACAACAAATGAGATTTTTTCCAGAAGGAATAATAGGTATGTTCCAATAGTTAGTGGGTTTAATTCATGCTTTAGATGCCGGCCTACCCCTTCTAATTCTTTAGTATCCTGTGTCTATTCGGAAATGGGAAATACAGGAAATAGAATTATGAGGCCATTTCTAAACATTAGCACGGTACCGAAGTAAGTTAGCAAAGAAAGACATTTTCAGGAGAACGATAAGCATCGGGAGGCTCTAGCCCATTCTGTCAGAAATGGTGAGTGATTAGAGTTTAGCCAAATCTAATCATGCCATCATACCCTGCCCTGCCTTTCCTGACAAGGCAGGGCCCTGGAGAGGACATATCATATCAGAACAATGCTTGGAATAGGAACAGAAATTACCTGTTGAGTAGGAGAATTGGGTTTCTTAAGTATCTGATTTCAATAGATTCCTGGGTGTCCAGAGAATCCATCAATCAAAGTAGTATAATGGGGCATGCAGAGGTAGAGTAAGAGATAGAGGGGAAAGAGCAGAAAGGAAGGAAGGAATAGTCAGAACTAATGTTATAAAATATTCAATATATCGACTTAGCCAGGAAGAACATTGACCAAAAGATGCAAATCATTATTCATGAAATTCTGTTTTACTTGGAAAAAAGAGGCGCAGCAAGAATACACAGGGACTAGCAAAGCAAAGACAGGATAGCATGAAACCAGAGGGGGAAAAGTGACATAATATTCAAATCCAATATGTGGATAATACAATTGCCCATTTACAAAAGCAGCTTTCATTTCTTTCTATGTCCAAAAGAATGTGGTAGCACCTTATTTTGTTTTTTAAGAGTTTGAAATGGGCTCAATATCTGAAGTCTCCTAGGACAGCAATAATCTTTCAAAATACAGATGTCATTTGGAAAGAAAGTTCTCTGGTAAAATACATTCTGTCTTTCGAATACTGAGAGAATTGGATGGACACTCACTAATGGACTTTATCAGACACATTTTTAAAAGCATCATGTCAATGAAAGATGGTAGGATTGAGCTGTACGACAATGACAATATGGTGTACTATGGATAATGTCTCTTGGTATGTAGCATGAACAGTACTTTCAGTTAAAGGTGAGAGAGCTCTTCTAAACAGAAGTAAGCTATGTCAAATAGACTCTTCTCTAGTGGTTTTGTGACAAGTAAATAATGAGTGATGCTTTCCACTAAAAAAACTAGAGTATTAATTAATAATACACTGGAGGTGATATTCACACACCTGTTAAGAGGACCATTGTGTAAGTTAAAAAGCATAATTTTGGCAGAAAGCCAATGAATGATTTTAACTGAAAAATGTTTCTCGCTGCACGTGGTATTGCTGGAGTCAATTTCAACAATTGTAGTCAGATTTGCCAGGACATTCTTTGTCCCAGACCCTTTATTCACTAGTGATTCTGGAAGAAAATTTACATTCATTTGTTAATTTCCTGGCCTCATTTTTTTCTATGCCCTATCACATACATTCCAATACAGTAAAAGTACGTATATCCAAGGAAGCTTCTCTCCCATTCCCCCTGCCCAAACCTGCCCTTCCTACTAGATATTCCTTTAGGGAAGCAAGCAATTGCCATGACAACCATGTGATGGGGATTTGAACAGCACTTGGGGGGCAGCCTTTGTGAAAGTTAATTTCAGTTCATGTTTAACAGGATGAGGAAAATTCATAAAATGGATAACACTCTGTTCCAAGGGGTCAGTTAGCTGTAGGGAACTAATAATCTACATCCAACTTAACCTTCTAGAACACGGCCTCAGAAAAAAATGATGCAAGTGTAACTTATTCAAGGCTAATTCATTAACCCCTATTATAGTCAGTTAGACTCAATGTCCAGTGGTAATGAAATTAAAATATCATATTTGGTATGGAAAAGAGAATTAAGAACTTTGCCTTGACTTTTTAACTTCCAAGGTATGTGGACCATCCACAGATACGTACTTTTCCCAAATAAGTGTTGCCCATTCTCTTTTCCGGGGAAAAATAATTGTTTTCTGCACCTCTTAAATTGTATTTGTATTTCCTTCCCTAAGAGCCAGATGATGAAGGTGAATTATTATCACTTGCGGGGACTTTGTCAGTATCTTTCACCTAAAATGCTTCCAGAAAAGAGGAGCGTTGCAGAAACAAGGTAGCAATTTTAGCACAGGTGTATGCCTTTCCTTTGTGTGACTCAAAGGCAGTGTGTGTTAGGGAGACAGCTCGAGGCATACCTTCAGTATGCATTTAACACTTCACCACTACCTCTAACTTCACTTGGTAGACAAAAATTATCACACCTTTTTTTCTTTTTTTAAAACAGGGGCACCAAAACAGTCATTCTTTGTTTGCCTTTACCTGACCAACCACCTAGCTACACAGGGCTTTTAAAATAATGAGAATCCTTTGTTCTCTCAGGTTCCATTTAAAGGGAAAGTGGGTCGAAGGGTTTCCCCAGGGAGGAAAGGGAAAAAAAAAAAAAAAAAAAAAAAACCCAGAGCCAAACACAGGGCATAAGGGATTTCACTCCCACTACTGTTCCTACCCTCCCAAAGAAGTTAATCTAATTCTATTCGCAGGATGGTTAAGAGACGTGGGGGCAGTACTCAGGCAACCCAGTCCCTGAGACCACAAGCTCATTCTCAAGTTTGACTCAGACCACCTTCTCTTCCCTGACACCTTGGTGGGGGGGGGGGGGGGCGTTGAGAACCCCCCCCCCACCAGCCGTAGGCAACAAAGCCAGTACTACATGCCTTTGAGCTCCCCAAAAGGTGAGTCCCAGTGCAAGTACAAAGTTGGGTATTTAGACCTGAAACATATAATAAGAGCTATTCAAAGCAGCAAGTTACAGTACCTTAAGAAGTCTGACAGATGGGAGAAAGGCTGCGTGGCATAGCTTGCGGATAGTCCAGTTGAGGGGTCGAGGAGCGTCAGTTTGATGCATGACCCCTTCCAAATTCCACCAGGAAAACAAGAAACTGCAAACCCGAGCAACGCCTAGAAAACAAAGGGTCCCCCACGGCCCTGGCATCCCACGGTCACCTCCACACCTGCAAACTCCATTAGGGCAGAGGCTTCCTAGAACTTGGGAGACTAGTCAACTGGCGTTGCCTGAGCCACTGAACCTTCTTAAGAAAGCCACCTCCCCTCTCCCTGCAGCCTTGCTCTTGCATACCAAATGTGGCTGAATGGAGTCACACCGCCTGCTGCTTCAGGGAGGGGATGTATGGGTTTAAAGGAGAGGGACAGCCTGCACAAAACAGCCTGTGGTTGGGAGTCAGAGCAGCCTGCTCCGGAATGCGCGCTCCCTCTCCCGCTCTCCTCCGAACAAACGCGGGTCCGGTGTTGGTGTTGGGAGGGAACTCGTGCCATTTGCTTTGCTAGCTTGGTTTTGGGGGGAATCAGAAGAAGTGCAAAAAGGACCATAAATAAAGCCAGGATGGGGAACTTGCACTTTCTTGCACAAAGCATCTTTGAGGAGCTGGAAACAGCACAGGGGGAGGGGCTAGGACACAGAGGCAGAAGGGATGCCTAGGAACGATCAGATCAATGCTTCCCTTTTGATTTATGTGACATAATAAATTGAGAGCAATACTCAAAACCAGCTATAGTAAAAGAGATCTCTGTCGTGTTCCGGGGTTTTTACTAACTATGAAGTTCCTCACCCAGATACATTATATAGATGATAGGCAGACAGACATAAGCAAACATACACACACATTGATTCACACACACACACACACACTGTGAACAGCTAGTTATTCTTTTCATAGAAAGCAATGTAATTTAATGTCTATTTCGCTTGATTTTAGAAATAGCAGTTTCTGAATTTGGGGTTATCCCCTTTTGAAAAGCCACTTGATACCTCTTTTCTGCAATGAAAGTTTAACCCTTAAGGTGCCTTGTGGGAGGCTTTCTATAAAAGATGGAGTAAAAGGAGGTGGGTGTTTCCTTCCTTCCGGATCATTCTCTAAGGATGGCTTTAAGAGAGTTGCTGTGTTAGCTTGTATTGTTTTTAGGGCTCCTGTGGTGAGATAGAATAAAGGAGAACTTCTCAGTGTGAAAGTAGAAACGGGCTAATTTCAGTTAGTGTAGGAATGGCAGGGGAGTGAAGCGGTAGCAAGGGGGAGGAGGGAGGTCCTGTCACAGTCCCAACTCTGCCTCCTACCCCACCCCAGGCATCAGACCTCAGTTGGAGCAGCTTATTCGCTGCTGTCCAGGAGAAACTCACATCTTAGAGCATTGGTATCTTACTATTTTTTTCCTCTTTTTTGTCTCTCCCTAGTGACTACATTGATTTTCCATTTCTAATTAACTCGAAGAGATGGGAAATCCCAGCTTCGTGGCTATTATCCACTCTGAAGCACAGAGCCGAATTGGGAGGGATGGGAGCTGATGTGGTACCCAGGGATCCTACTGTAATTCAGAATTTGGGACAAGACAGATCCTCCCTGGAGTGTGGTAACTATCTGACACACTGTATTATAACACTATGTCCATCACACTGGTCCTGTGTTATAGATGTGAGGATAATATTGCAGAAAAGCTAGCCCACTGGTGGAAGCCAGATGACTGAACTGCTTTTTATTATAAAATTCATGTGTCTGATTATCTCCTATTAAACACTGTCACTTTAATAGACCCAACACACAACTGGTTCATTTTCAACCACAATTCTATTTCTACAAAGGATTGAAGGCAGCTTTGAAATATGAATAGCTAATATGATAGTTAGGGTTTTGGGTCAACTTGGCTGGGCCCTGATTCACTGTGGTTTGACAATTATGTAATGATAATTTAGCAGGTATGTAACGATGTAGTTTGGCAGTTATATAATGATATAATTTGGCAGTTATGTAATGATGTAGTCATCCTCCATGATATGATCTGATGTGGTCAGCCAATCAATATTATGGGGAGTTTCTTCAGGGACGTAGCCTGCATCCAGCATATATATGGAAGTTCTGGCAAAGCTCGCTTGCTTGCTCTGGATCCTGCATCCAGCTCGTCATCATCTGACCTTTGGTTCTTGGAACTTGAGTCAGCTACCTGCCATACTGCCTGCCAGTCTTGGGATTCATCAGCCTTTACAGCCTGTGAACCAAATCTTTGATTTGTCAGCTTCAGCAGCCTATGAGCCAGTGGCCTGCCATCAGACAAACTTGGGTTCATCAGCCCTTGCAGCTATGTGAGTCAAGAGAAGCCTCCAGCCTGACACTTGACCAATGGACTTGGAACTTGCCAGTCTCTACAACCACATGAGCCATTTCCTTGAGATAAATCTCTCTGTATATACACACACACATATACACCCAGGCTTCACTTGTTTTGCTTCTCTGAAGAACCCAGCCTAAGACATTTGGTACCAGGAATGGTTCTAGAGAAACAAAATCATAAGGATGAATTTTCTAAATTGGTTCTCAAGTCCGACTAGTCTTAAAGGTGCTGATGACTTTGCCTCTAGTAGTAAAGAGGGTGCTGCTAATCCATGGTTGTGAGATGCCAATATTAATATGCAAAATATCAGCACCGATAGATCAAGTATTGGTGAGAAGCAAGGCTCTGGGTGATTGTGTGTTTGATACTTTTCTACAATTTTGTCAGAATAAAAAGTATAGGGAAGCTTGTTGGTTGGTCCTTTCACTAGAAAAAGTGGTTAAAGAAAGAGATGAGCTCGGGGCTTCAGAGTCCCAGCTCAAGCACTGCATAAAAGACCTCAAAGTTGCCACTTGTGCCCTGAAAGGAGGTCTTACTTCTTGTAGTAACAGAGCCAGTATTGCCAAAAACCAAACACAGAGTCTTATCATACCAGTTGCCGAATTACAATGCCAATTGAATCCCCAACCGTGAATGGTGTCTGAAGTTAAAGTGAGAAAGTGACAGCATTGATTGGGAAGAAATGGGATCCTGAAACCAGGGATAGGCATATATGGACAGATAATCATGAAGATGGGGATGCTGATCCCCTAAATTCCACTGAATCACTCTTGTCAACAAACCAGCCCTCTTACTTCCACCGGAAGAGATCATTCCATTTTTGTCTGCTAAATCACCCTCCCCAGTAAAATCATTATCCCTTCCACTTCTGTCTGATAAGATTAATTCAGTTGTGCCTAAAGGGTCTTTGACTGAGATATCACCTGGGGTGGTATCTGGAGCATCACCTGAGATAGTGCCTTACAAGACATTGCTGAATGTTCCCAGGACCCACTCTCATCACCCATTTTTGCTTCTAGACCTATAACTAGACTTAAATCCCAATGAGCCCCATAAGGTAAAATACAAAGTGTGAGCCCAGAGTAGGTACTTTAACTCCAAAAGAACAGCTTGACTTTTGTAATATGTACAAACAGAAACCTGGGGAATATGTGTGGGAATGATTATTAAGGTTGTGAGATAATGGTGTAAGGATCATAAAGTTGGATCAGTTTGAGTGAATTAATATGGACCCACGAAGCTAGATTCTTCATTCAATATTTCAGTTCCAGAGATTAGGAAAGGATCTAATAGTTTATTTGGTTGGTTAACTGAAGCGTGGGTTATGCGGTGGCTATAGTAAATCAAGTTGAAGTACCAGACCTGTGTTGGTATGCAATAGAAGAATATATCCAAAGGCTTAGGGAAATTGGCATGTTAGAGTGGATTTACTAGGTTAGGCCCACAGAACCACAAATGGAGTGCCCAGAGGACACACCATTTACCACAATGGTGAGGAATAAATTTGTGAAGGGAGTTCCAGCATCCTTGAAGACTGCTGTGATTGCTATTTTAAGTAAGTCAGATTTGACAGTGGGAACTTCCCTAATTGAATTAAGGCATCTACCTACAATGGGGCTGATTGAACCCCATAGTGGTAGGGGCCAAGTGGCAGCACTCATTTGGCAAAGATAAGGTGGGCATCGTTAATGTAATGGACAGAAGAGTCAAAGCAATAATCAGAACAGTCTGACTCATGGTGTTGACTACTTAGTCATGCTGTCCCTTGGAGTGAAACAGATGGGAAATCTACTAAATATTTCATTGATCTGTACAATCAGAAGTATTCTATATCAAGTGAACGGCAGTCTAACTCGAATTGACGGAACAGACAATCACAGTCCTTCAATAAATTCCCAGACTTGAGCCAACTTATAGACCCACAATCTCTTGAATGAAGATGAGGCCAGGTCCCCTTGAGGAAGGAACACACTACACTGCCAAAAATTTATATTGTTAATCTTTCTCTCAGCTTTCCCCAAAGGGATCAATGACCTTTTATGAGAATGACTTTTCACTAGGGAGAAAGAAATAATTAGGCTTTTTGAGGATACTGGCTCTGAGATGACACTAATTCCAGGAGATCCAAAACATCACTCTGGCCCACCAGTCAGAGTGGGGATGTACAGAAGTCAGATTATTAATGGAGTCTTAGCTCAGGTTCGTCTCACATTGGGTCCAGTGGGTTCCCGAACCCATTCTGTAGTGATTTCTCCAGTTCCAGAACGCATAATGGGAATAGATATACTCAGCAACTGGCAGAACTTCCACATTGGATCCCTGACAAGTGGAGTAAGGGCTGTAGCAGTAGGAAAACCAAGTTGAAGCCATTAGAACTTTCGCTACCTAGGAAAATAGTAAACCAAAAGCAATACTGCATTTCTGGAGGGACTGCAGAAGATTACTGTCACCATCAAGGACTTGAAGGATACAGGGGTGATGATTCCCACCATATCCCCATTTGACTCACCTGTTTGGCCTATGCAATAAACAGATGGATCATGGGAATGATAATGGATTATAGTAAACTTAACCAGGTGGTGACTCCAATTGCAGCTGCTGTTCCAGATGTGGTTTCATTGCTTAAGAAAAATCAATTCATCTCCTGGTACCTGGTATGCAGCTATTGATCTGGCCAATGCCTTTTGCTCAATTCCAGTTTTAAACAATCACCAGAAGCAGTTTGTCTTCGGCTAACAAGGACAGCAATACACCTTTACCGTCCTACCTCAGAGGTATATCAGCTCTCCAGCCCTATGTCATAATATAGTCCACAGGGAACTTGATTGCCTTTCCCTTTCACAAGATGTCACATTGGTCTATTACACTGATGACATTATAATGATTGGACCTAGTAAGGAAGAAGTGTCAATGACTCTGGACTTATTGGTAAAACATTTGCTTGCTAGAAGGTGGGAAATTAATTTCACAAAAACTGAGGTGCTTTCTACCTCAGTGAAATTTCTAGGGGTCCAGTGGTGAGGCGCATGTTGAAATATTCCTTCTAAAGTGAAAGATAAGTTGTTACATCTGGCCCCTCCTACAACTAAAAAGGAGGCACATCTGGTGGACATCTTGAGATTTTGGAGGCAACGTATCCTTCATTTGGCCATGGTACTCCAGTCTATTTATCAAGTGACTCGAAAAGCTACTAGTTTTGAGTGGGGGCCAGAACAAAAGAAGGCCCTGCAACATGTTCAGCCTGCGGTGCAAGCTTCTCTGCCACTAGGACCATATGACCCAGCTGATCCAACGGTGATTGAAGTGTCAGCGGCAGATAAGAGAGGCTGTTTGGAGTCTTTGGCAGGCACCTATTGATGAACCACAGTGCAGACCCTTAGAATTTTGGAGTAAAGCCTTGCCATCCTCTACAGATAACTACTCCTTTTGAGAAAAAGCTTTTGGCTTCTTACTGTGCCTTAGTAGAGACTGAACGCTTAACCATGGACCACCAAGTCACCACGCAGCCTGAGTTGCCAATCATGAACTGGGTGTTGTCTGACCCACAAAGCCATAAAGTTGGATGTGCATAGCAGCACTCCATCATTAAATGGAAGCAGTATATATGAGATCAGGCTCAAGCAGGACCTGAAGGCACAAGTAAGTTGCATGAGAAAGTGGGCCAAATGCACATGGTCTCCACTCCTTTCACATTACCTGCCCTCTCCTAGTCTGCACCTATGGCTTCATGGGGAGTTCCTTACAATCAGTAGACTGAGGGAGAGAAAACTCATGCCTGGTTAGGGATGCTCCCGTGTGATATGCTGGCACCACTCAAAGTGAACAGTGGTAACACTGCTGCCCCTTTCTGTGACCTCCCTGAAGTAAAGTGGTGAAAAGAAATCCTTCCAAAGGGCAGAACTTTGAGCAGTGTACCTTATTGTTCACTTTGCTTCAAAGTGGAAATGGCTGATGGGCAATTTTATACTAATTTATGAGCTACGGCCAGTGGTTTGGCTGGACGATCAGGGACTTGGAAGGAACATGATTGGAAAATTGGTGATGAGGAGGTATGGGGAAGAGGTATGTGGATAGACCTCTCTGAATGGACCAAAAGAGTGAAAATACTTGTGTCTCATGTGAATGCTCACTAAAGGGTAACCTCAGCAGAGGAAGATTTTATCAAGTGCATAGGATGATGCTTTCTGTGGAAACCAGTCATCCGCTTTCCCCAGCCATTCCCATCACTGCCCAATAAGTTCATGAACAAAGTGGCCATGGTGGCAGGGATGGAGGTTATGCATGGGCTCAGCAACATGAACTTCCACTCATCAAGGCCAACTCAGCTACAGTCACTGATGAGTGTCTAACCTGCCAAGAGTAGAGACCAACACTAAGTCTCTGATATGGTACCATTCCTCAAGGTGATCAGCCAGCAACCTGATGGCAGGTTGATTACCCTGGACTGTTTCCATCGTGAAAGGGGCAGTATTTCATTCTTACTGGGATAGGCACTTACTCTGGATATGGATTTGCCTTCCTCGCATGCAATGCCTCTTCTAAAACTACCATTTGTGGACTCACAGAATGCCTTATCCATTGTCATGGTATCCCACACAGCATCACCTCGGATCAAGGGACTCACTTCACAGCAAATGAAGTATGGCAATGGGCCCATGCTCATAGAATTTACTCGTCTTATCATGCTACCCATCATCCTGAAGCAGCTGGCTTGACAGAAGGATGGAATGGCCTTCTAAAGACACAATTATAGCACCAGTTAGGTGGCGATACCTTGCAGCGTTGGGGCAGTGTTCTCCAGGACGCTGTATATCCTCTAAATGGTGCATATATGGTGTCCAGTATATGATGCTGTTTCTCCCATAGCCAGGATTCACAGCTCCAGGAATCAAGGGGTGGAAATGGGAGTGGCACCATTCACTATTACCCCTAGTGACTCACTTGAAAAATTTTTGCTTTCTGTCCCTATGACTGTATGCTCTGCAGGTCTAGAGGTCTTAGTTCCAAAGGGAGGAACGTTCCCATCTGGAGACACAAAATTCTGCTTAACTGGAAATTAAGAATGCTACCCAGCCACTTTGGGCTCCTCATGCCTCTGGATCAACAGGCAAAAAAAGGGAGTTATCATATTGCCTGGTGTGGCTGACCTTGATTACCAAGGGGAAATTGGATTGGTGTTGCATAATGGAGGTAAAAGAGTATGTCTGGAGTACAGGAGATCCCTTACAGTGTCTCTTAGTACTACCACGCCCTGTGATTAAAGTCAATGGAAAACTACAATAACCCAATTCTGACATGACTACCTTTTGGCCTAAACCCTTCAGGAATGAAGGTTTGGGTCACTCCACCAGGCAAAGAACCACAACCAGCTGAGGTGCTTGGGTAAAGGGAATTGGAATGGGTGGATGAAGAAGGTAGTTCTAAATACCAGTTATGACCACATGACCAGTTGCAGAAACGAGGACTGTAATTGTGAAAAGTACTCGTTCCTTGTATGCACGCATCAAATATTTTTGTTTCCTTCACTTATGAAATGTAAGATGTAAAAGGGACTGGTGTGTTTTCATTTGCAGGCATGTTAGTTGTATCATAATAGATGCAAGTATGACTTTGTAATTGTCTTTATTTAGAGATTATGTATGGTTTAAAGAGATGCGTACAGGTGCCAAGCTGACAAGGGGTGGACTGTGATGGTTAAGGCTGTGTGTCAACTTGTCTGGACTATGATTCTCAGTGGTTCCGCAGTTATGTAATGATGTAATTAGGCAGTTATGTAACAATGTAGTTATCCTCTATGATGTAACCTGATGTGATCAGCCAATCAGTTGTAAGGGGAATTTTGCCAGGGGTGTGGCTTGCATTCAATATATATATGGATGTTTTGGCAAAGCTTGCTTGCTTGCTCTGGATTCTGCTTGTCATCATCTGACCTCTGGTTCTTGGGACTTGAGCCAGCTGCCT
The DNA here is from genome assembly GCA_030035585.1 of Dugong dugon. Taxonomy (NCBI): domain Eukaryota; kingdom Metazoa; phylum Chordata; class Mammalia; order Sirenia; family Dugongidae; genus Dugong; species Dugong dugon. The sequence goes on from CM057471.1 coordinate 80,100,118, forward strand.
GCCATATTGCCTGCTGATCCTCATCAGCTTCTGTAGCCTGTGAGCCAGCAACCTGCCCTTTAACCTGCTGATCTTGGGTTCATCAGTTCCTGCAGCGACATGAGTCCAGAGAAACCTCCAGCCTGATGCCTGACCCACAGACTTGGGACTTGTCAGACTCTACAACCATGTGAGCCATTTTCTTGAGATAAATATCTTCTTCTCTCTCTCTACATACATGTATGTACATATATATATATATGTATATATATATATACATGCTTCACTGGTTTTGCTTCTCTAGATAACCCAGCTTAAGACAGCTAACATGTACATGTCAAGAATTGTGCTAAGTACTTTAAATGTGTTACAGAAGATCATGTTCACAACAACCTCATGAAGTAGGTATTACTGCATATTCCCATTTTACAGATTAAGCAAGTGAGGTTCAGAGAAAGTCGTAGCAGGCCTAAGTCACATATCTTGTAAATCCAGTGCCTGGATTGAAACCAGTCTACTTGCCTGTATAGACAAACCCACCTTTTTCTCTAATTTCTTTCATAATTAAGGATATCACAGTAATAAAGATACTGCCCCAATGTTCTGATGATTTGACCTTATGTAAGAGTTGGAGCTAAGAGATCTTGAAGAAGCAATGCTTAATATTTCTTTTAGATTATTACTTTTATATGACATTGATGTAGTAGTTAACAGCAAGAAAACTGGAGTCAGGCTGCATGGGTTCAAATTCCAATTCTGACCACGGCCTTGGGCAATTTTACTCACCTTGTCTGTGCCTTAGAGTCCTCACCTTTTAAACAGGGAAACAAACAAAACCAACCACATAGGGTTGTTGTGAGAACTAAATGCATTTAGTATAGTGCCTGGTACATACTAAATCCCTTATACCATGATTTATCTTACAGGTACAACTTGCCAGGGTCCCAAGGCTGACACTGAGGTGGGAAGCCACTAAGAGTTTCCATTAAGTAAGCGAAAGTACGCATACTTACGTTGTTGTTGTGTGCCATTGAGTCAATTCCGACTCATACCTACACTACAGGACAGAGTAGAACTGCCCCATAGTGCTTCCAAGGAGTGGAAGGTGGATTCCAACTGCTGACGTTTTGGTTAGCAGCCTGAGCTCTTAGCCACTTCACCACCAGGTAATGAAGTCAAAGAAAACAGATTAAACCTGCATGCTTCCTGTAAGTTATGAGTTTCACAGTGAGGTAAAGAAGCCAGGAGACTACAAGGGCAGTATGGGTTTCCTCATGCCATACAGCAGAGTGGTATTCGTCAGATCACTAGATGTTGCCTTTAGTGAGGCTATAAACTGTTAAATGCCATGAAGTGGTTCGATTGTGGTTGTGAGAAGCCTGCTCCGTGGATGCTCATACATTGCAGTCCCTTATCCCCTGCCCCCTACTGTTACAAAATATTAAGGACCCCACAAAAATGACAACCTTATTCTGAAACCACACAGCCTTTGATCCTCCTAGCCCCTTTAATTTTTACTGAATAACCTTGGTCAAAGAGAATAGTTAGGAACTATGAGGTAGGAGGATTCTGCAGCCCTCTCTGATGGCAATTAGAAGAGAGAAGTACAAAACCTCCCGAGGATTGATTTGGAGACTGCACTGCAAAAGAGTTGAAGATCAGAGAAGTATGATGGTGCATGAGAGAAGGTTTTCTTCTCGCATTGCACAAGTTTGTGCCACAATTGTTTGCTATCAAAACATCTAAAGTAGAGTTTTCAGGGCTCCCGAACCCCACTTTCAAGGAATGGTATTTTCACATGGAATGATGCCTTCCCAGGCTTTAGAGAGGAGCTAATGAGAAAAAAAGGAGGAATATGCCCAGCTCCAGAAGTCAGCATCACATAATTTCAAAGTGCTTGTTTATGAATTTTATTAATGAGAATGTTTACAAATATTTAGAATAAATTCTACCATATTAGCTTTCAGTATTCTAAAAGTTAGCAAGCCAGGCTCATCTACTCTGTAGTCCAAAGCCTACCTTTGAAAAAACTCTAATTCTCTCCCATGCTACATAAACCCACTTTCCACTGATCATCTACCCTTTCTGTTCCTTTGGCAAAATGATACTATCTTTAAGCATTATGATAAGATTTGAGCTCAGTTTCAATGCTGACATTGAGCCACAGCATAGACATGTTCTTCATTTCTTCCTTTTGAATACCATGCTCCCTCTCATGGCACCTTCAATGTAGCATCACGCCACTTTGCACACAGTTTTCCTTTATGCCCTTTTGACACAAAAGAAGCTCCCCTATGAAAATAGAAAATAATTAAAAAAAAAAAAAAAAACAGAAAGGGAATGACAGTGACCAGGTGGTGCAGAGTATTCAAAAGCCTCCTGCTAAAATGTGCTTTCTCCTAACAACACTCAAAAATGGCTCCAATGTAATTCTTCACAATTTGTTACAATAACACTGAAATTTATAGGTATCTGGACATCCATCAAACATTTTCAGGCTCTAATAGATTAATATAGTGTGCCTAGTGTGCAAGAGAAAGACCTGACGATCTGCTCCCATAAAGATTAGAGCCTAGAAGACCCTATGGGGAAGTTCTACTTTGTTACCTGGGGTCACTATAAGTTGAAATCCACTTGAATGCACCCAACCAACAACAATAACAGAGCAGAAGATAGCATAAAAGCATCCAAGGGAAATACCAGGAACCAGCTCAATGTAAGCTTGCAGATAATTCTATTTGCCTCACTACTTTATAATCTCAAATATTAACACCAGTTTGCTTTATGATCGGCCTCAATTGTTAGCTTTGTTGTGTACATTATGGCAATTCACCATTTTTGTCAGAAAATCATTTGTGTTATGAAATTTATGGCAATTCATCAATTTTGTCAAAAAAAATCCCATGTTTTTCCTGTTTCTTCCCTTTGTTATTGTTATTATGTTCCATCAAGTTGATTACAAGTCATATTGTTGTTGTTGTTAGGTGCCATTGAGATGGTACTGACTCATAGCAACCCTAGGTACAAGAGAATGAAACACTGCCTGGTTCTGTGCCATGCCCACAATTGTTGTTATGCTTCAGCCCATTGTTGCAGCCACTTTGTCAATCTGTCTCGTTGAGGGTCTCCCACTCTTTTTCACTGACCCTGTAATTTATTAAGCATGATGTCCTTCTCCAGGGACTGATCCCTTCCGACATGTCCAAAGTATGTAAGACGTAGTCTCACCATCCTTGGTTCTAAGGAGCATTTTGGTTGTACTTCTTCCATGACAGATTTGTTTGTTCTTTTGGCAGTCCATGCTATATATTCACTATTCTTCTCCAACACCACAATCCAAAGGTGTCAGTTCTTCTTTGATCTTCTTTATTTACTGTCCAGCTTTCACACGCATGTGATGCGATTGAAAATACCATGGCTTGGGTCAGGCACACCTTAGCCTTCAAGGTGACATCTTTGCTTTTTGATGTTTTAAAGAGGTCTTTTGCAGCAGATTTGCCCAGTGCAATGTGTCTTTTGATTTCTTGACTGATGCTTCCATGGGTGTTGATTGTGGATTCAAGCAAAATAAAATCCTTGACAACTTCAATCTTTTCTCCATTTATCATGATGTTGTTTATTGGTCCAGTTATGAGGATTTTTGTTTTCTTTATGTTTATGTCTTTGATCTTCATCAGTAAGTGCTTCAAGTCCTCTTTACTTTCAGTAAGCAAGGTTGTGTCATATGCATAACGTAGATTGTTAATGAGTCTTCCTCCAATCCTTATGCCCCATTCTCCTTCATATAGTCCAGCTTCTTGGATTATTTGCTCAGCATACATATTGAGTAAGTATGGTGAAAAGATACAACCCTGATGCACAACTTTCCTGACTTTAAACCACTCAGTATTCCCTTGTTCTGTCCAAACAACTGCCTCTTGATCTATGTACAGGTTCCTCATGAGCACAATTAAGCATTCTGGAATTCCCAATCTTCACAATGTTATCCATAATTGTTATGATCCACACAGTTGAATGCCTTTGCATAGTCAAAAAAACACAGGTAAACATCTTTCTGGTATTTTGCTTTCAGCCGGGATCCATCTGACGTCAGCAATGATATCCCTGGTTCCACATCCTCTTCTGAATCCAGCCTGAATTTCTGGCAGTTTCAGGTCGATATATACTGCTGCAGCTGCTTTTGAATTATCTTCAGCAAAATTTTACTTGCATGTGATATTAATGATAATGTTCGATAATTTCCACATTCTGTTGGATCACCTTTCTTGGGAATAGGTATAAATATGGACCTCTTCCAGTTGGTTGGCCAGGTAGCTGTCTTCCAAATTTCTTGGCATAGGTGAGTGAGCACTTCCAGCACTGCATCTGTTTGTTGAAACTTCTCAGTTAATATTCTGTCAATTCCCGGAGCCTTGTTTTCCTCCAATGCCTTCAGTGCAGCTTGGACTTCTTCCTTCAGTACTATTGGTTCCTGATCATATGCTACCTCTTGAAATGGCTGAACGTTGACCAATTCTTTTTGGTATGACTCTATGTAATCATTCCATCTTATTTTGATGCTTCCTGCATCATTGAATATCTTCACCATAGAATACTTCACTATTACAGTTCGAGACTTGAATTTTTTCTTCAGTTCTTCCAGCTTGAGAAATGTCACGCGTGTTCTTCCCTTTTGGTTATCTCTCTCCAGCTCCTTGCATATGTCATTATAATACTTTACTTTGTCATCTCAAGTCACCCTTTAAAATCTTCTGTTCAGTTCTTTTACTTCATCATTTCTTCCTTTTGCTTTAGCTACTCAAGGGCAAGTTTCAGAGTCTCTTCTGACATCCATTTTGGTCTTTTCTTTCTCTCTTGTCTTTTTAACGGCCTCTTGCTTTCTTCATGTGTAATGTCCTTGATGTCATTCTACAACTTATCTGGTCTTTGGTCGTTAGTGTTCAATGCGTCATATCTATTCTTGAAATGGTCTCTAAATTCAGGTGGGATATACTCAAGGTCATACTTTGACTCTCATGGACTTGTTCTAATTTTCCTCAGTTTCAACTTGAAGTTGCATATGAGCAACTGATGGTCTATTCCACATTCAGCCTCTGGCCTTGTTCTAACTGATGATATTGAGCTTTTCCATCGTGTCTTTCCACAGATGTAGTCGATTTGATTCCTGTGTATTCCACCTGGTGAGGTCCATGTGTATAGTTGCCATTTATTTTGGTGAAAAAGGTATTTGCAATGAAGAAGTCATTGGTCTTGCAAAATTGTATCATGTGATCTCTGGCATTGCTTCTATCACCAAGGCCATATTTTCCAACTATCAATCCTTCTTCTTTGTTTCCAAGTCATAGCAACCCTATATGACACAGTAGAACTGCCCCATGGGGTTTCCTAGGCTGTAATCTTTATGGGAGCAGATCTCCAGGTCTTTTCTCCTTTGGAACTGCTGGTGAGCTCAAACTGCCAACCTTTCAGGTAGCAATCGAGTGCTTCACCGTTGTGACACCAGGGCTCCTTTTCTTCCTTTTAATCACAGTCACATAAACCTATACCTTTTTTAGGACAATTCAGATATTTTCAGAATATCTTCCAAAATACTAAATCTCTTTGTAAATTCTATTGACCTACAGTTTTCAACTTCAGTCTTTTCAAATATGTTTTTCCAGTAGATTAAATAACTCTTTCTTTCCTGAAAATGTTTTATGCCTTTTTGACATCTTTTATATATAATACATTTTAAAATACATTAGAATCTTTTAAGACAAATGATTCTCTTTGCTAAGTAGCTTAAACAACATTTATTCCATGCAAAATAAAAAGATCTCAGCAATAGAAGAATTATCTACTGCCTCTTTCCTCCTATATCGGGATCTCTCCCTGACTTGCTTGCCTGCTGTCCACCCTCTGCCTGAATGCTTGCAGTGACAGGGAGCGGGTGAATTTTTGAGGCAGGCCGCTGCACGGCTGGACAATTCTACTTGACAGAAAGTTCTTCCTAAGACTGAGGTGAAGTATGCCTCCCTGTAACTTCCAAGTCGAGTTTCTCTTCCAGGGAACAGTTCTTCAAATATGTGAAGACAGTTAACAAGGGCCACTTCAAACCTCCTCTTCTCTAGACTGGACATCTTGGCCTTTAATCTTCTTTATAAGGTAGACTATAGTTTTTATTTAAAATCCCTATTCAATTTTATGTTATGCTATGTTATGCAATGCTGGCTGCTGTAGGGTCAGCTCCTGACTCATGGCAACACCACGCACAGTGGAAAAAAATGCTGCCAGGTCCTGAGCCATTCCCATGATCAGTCGTGGGTTAGGGTTCTTTAAATATAGTAGGGCCTTAATCCTCTTAAATCCATTGAATAATATCTGTTTTAGTTATCTAGGGCTGCTGTAACAGAATACCACAAGTGGATTGCTTTAACAAACAGAAATTTCTTCTCTCACATTCTAGGAGGCTAGACGTCCAAATTCAGGGTGTCAGCTCCACGGGAAGGCTTTCTTTCTCTGTCGGCTCTGGGGAAAGTCCTTGTCATCAATCTTCCCGGTTGAGGAGCTTCTCAGGGCAGGGACCCTGGGTCCATAGGACACGCTATTCTCCTGGCTCTTGTTTTTCGGTGGTAGGAGGTCTCCCTGTCTCTCTGCTCACTTCTCCTTTTCATATCTCAAAAGATACTGACTCAAGACACAGTGTAATCTTATGGATTGAGTCCTGACTCATTAACATAATTTCCACTAATCCCACCTCATCAACATCACAGAGATAGGATTTGCAACACACAGGAAAATCACATCAGATGACAAAATGATGGACAATCACACAACACTGAGACTCATGTAGCCAAGTTGACATATATTTTTGGGGGACACAATTCAATCCATGACAACTTCATATAAAAGTCCTTTAGGGACCTTTGAGGAGAAACTCACTAATAATTTAGCTTCTTTAAAAAAATTTTCTTCATGAATTAGTTTACTCAACATACCTTTTAAGTAATAATTGACCACACATGCACGTGTACACGTGCGTGCGCGCGCACACACACACACACACACACACAAAATAACAAACAAGCGTGGCAAATAGTGTCTGCTGCTATGTGACCTCCCATCATATCTGTTATGGAATGAATTGTGTCCCCCAAAAATATATGCTATAAATCTTAACCTCTATGCCTATGGTTATAATCCCATTTGGGAAGGGGTTGTCTTTTTTATGTTAATGAGGTAGGATTAGTATAGGATGTGTCTTGAGTCAATTTCTTCAGAGATATAAAAGAGATTAAACAAACAAGTGAGCAAGCAGAGATGGGGGAAGAGATGCTAAGCCACATGAAGATCCCACAGGAGCAGAAAAGAGACAAGGAACTTCTTCCAGAGCCAACAGAGAGATAAAGCCTCCCCTTAGAGCTGGCATGCTGAATTCAGACTTCTAGCCTCCTAAACTGTGAGAAAATAAATTTCTGCTTGTTAAAGCCACCCACTTGTGGTATTTCTGTTATAGCAGCACTAGATAACTAAGACAATAGCTGAAGCCCAAAATGTGTTTAATTCCCTTATTTTGACGCTGACTCCAAAAGGAGTGGTGAGGGAGTGATGAGGGATCCTGGCTAATGGAAAGTCCATGCTTGGATCAAGAAATGGCAAGGACTGGACAGCCTGTGCTGCATCCCTCTTATCTTTACCTGCTAGCTCTGAAGTCAGACAGACCAAGTTCAAATTCAAGTCTCACCTCCTACTAGCTGTGTGACCTTGATCTAGTTACTTAACCTCTCAAAGTCTCAGTTTTCACATTGTAAAAATGGTATCTATGACAGTTTCCAGTTTGGAGGAGATTAAACACTATTAGCACTGTGCCTGACACAGTAAACACTCGTTTAAAGGTTATTATTGTTGTTGTTGTTATTATTATATTTTTCACGGACATGACGGGCAGTTCAGCATAGTGCCTAAGCATATGATGGCCTGGATTTAAACCTCAGCTTTACCATTTACTACTAACGTGGCTTTGGGCAAGTTACTTAACCTCATGGGGCTTTAGTTTCTTCATATGAAAACTGGGGATAATAGTACTACCTATGTCAAATGAATATTGTGAAATGAATTAGCTAATGTGCACAAAGCTCTTAGAAGAGGGCATAGTATGTAGAAAGACTTCAATAAATCCTAGTAATATTACTAACATTAAAGTGATATTTGCTGTCCTTCCCATAGCAGCTGCTCTAGAAAAAGCACAGCAAAACAAAACAATTTCATTTCCTTCTTCTTTGTTTCTTCCAGTAAGAGGAGAAGCTGCAGAAAACTCCGAGAAGAGAACTGTATCTTGCTCTCCTTACTGCCCCTCCTTGCAGCTAAGGGAGAATCCTAATCATATACTCCACTAATAGGGTGCAAAACTTTAATATGTAAAGTATTTCACTTGGGAAAACACTGAAGTATATAAGCAGCTACTGATTCACCAAAAATAGAAATCTTATATATACACACACAAAATGCATAACAAATATTCAAAGGCCAAGAGCTAACATATATCCTCATTCACGCCAGAACTTGAAACGCCAGAACTTCCATTCACAAAGGAGATGCTTTTTTTGTACAATTCTAAAATTGTATTGAGTCCGTGGAGGCTTGTTAAAAATATAAGAATTTGAGATGTGCATTTCTATCCACTTAATATTCACACTCTTCTAATATCTGTAATGCTATTTATTACTGTGAAAGTTCTTCCTATATACTGAGCTCAGACAGCTGCAACACATACATGTGCAGACACACGGAATATAGATATTTAAGATACTTTTCCATTATGAAAACCATAAATCTGATCAACTTGTAAAGAATTCATGAATAAAAGCCTGTTGGGAGGGGGGATTTAAACAGTGAATTTCCAATTACTGCTTGGATAAATCATAAGAACTCGAGGAAAGCTCAGCATTTTCTTGCTAACAGTGCAGCATAAGTCAGATTTATTGGCCAACGGATGCTCAAATAAGACACAGGTTCAAGCTCAAGCCTCGCATATACATTCTGAAACACCATCTGAATCCCGCCAATTAGCCCATAGAGCCTGCCCCAGTGGCACATCCTGCCTTGTGCATCTGGGCTTCTGATGCTAATGGCCAGCGATGTGTTGGACCATAAGGTCCTCTCACCTGGGTAACAGGGACATGCTGTGATCTGGAAAATTTTCAAAATAGTAACTCAGTAGAGGATTTTAATGAACAAAGCCAATGAAAATCGTACTTTCTATTTGTTTTTGTTATTCTTCCATAAAACGTATCGCTGTCAACGTTTATTCTGGTACCGTATTTTTCACCACCATGCGCCCTTCAATTTAGTATTTATTAATAGTAGTGGTAGGGATTACTTGCTTTTAGTTTTTGAGACATTGGTCCAGGTTTTGTTTTTCTTGTGTTGTTGTTGTTACTCCTAAGTGTCGTTAAGTCAGTTCCAACTCATAGCGACCCTATGTACAACAGAACGAAACACTGTGCGGTGCTGCACCATCCTCACAATTGTTATGCTTGAGCCCATTTTTGCAACCACTGCGTCAATCCATCTCATTGAGGGTCTTCCTCTTTCTTGCTGACTCTTTACTTTATGAAGCATGATGTCCTTCTCCAGGAACTGGTCCCTCCTGATGACATATCCACAGTATGTGAGATGAAGTCTTGCCATCCTCACTTCTAAGGAACATTCTGTCTGTACTTCTTCCAAGACAGATTTGTTGGTTCTTCCGGCAGTCCATGGTATATTCAATATTTTTTGCCAACACAATAATTCAAAAGCATTAATTCTTCCTTAGTCATTGTCCAGCTTTCGCATGCATATGAGGCAACTGAAAACACCATGGTTTGGGGCAGGTGTACCTTAGTCTTAAAGTGACATCTTTGCTTTTAAACCCTTTAAAGAGGTCTTTTGCCTCATACTTGCCCAGTGCAATGCAATGTTTAATTTCTTGACTTCTGCTTCCACGGGCATTGATAATGGATCCAAGTAAAATGAAATTCTTGACAACTTCAGCCTTTTCTCTGTTTATCATGATGTTGCTTATTAGTCCAGTTGTGAGGATTTTTGTTTTATTTTAAGCTGTTATCCATATTGAAGGCTGTAGTCTTGGATCTTCATCAATAAGTGCTTCAAGTCCTCTTCACTTTCAGCAAGTAAAGTTGTGTCAACGGCATCATACAGGTTGTTAATGGGTCTTCCTCCAGTTCTTCTTCATACAGTCCAGCTTCTCAGATTATTTGCTCAGCATACAGATTGAACGAGTATGGTGAAAGGATATAACCCTGACACACACCTTTCCTGATTTTCAACCATGCAGCATCCCCTTGTTCTATTAGAATAACTGTCTCTTGGTCTATGTACAGTTTCCTTTGGAGTACAATTAAGTGTTCTGGAATTCCCATTCTTTACTATGTTATCCTTAATTTGTTATGATCCACACAGTTGAATGCTTTTGCACAGTCAATAAAACACTGGTAAACGTCTTTCTGGTATTCTCTGCTTTCAGCCAGGATCCATCTGACATCAGCAATGACATTCCTTGTTCCACATCCGCTTCTAAATCCAGCTTGAATTTCTCACAGTTCCCTGTTGATGTACTGCCGCATCCACTTTTGAACAATCTTTGGTAAAATTTTACTTGTGTGTGATATTAATGACATTGTTCAATAATCTCCACATTCTGCTGGATCACCTTTCTTTGGAATAGGTATAAATATGAATAACTGTCAGTCAATTGTCTTCCAAATTTCTTGGCATAGATGAGTGAGCACTTCCAGTACTACATCCATATGTTGAAACATCTCAACTGTTATTCCATCAATTCCTGGAGCCTTGTTTTTCGCCCATGTCTTCAGTGCAGCTTGGGCCTCTTCCTTAAATACCATCGGTTCTTGATCATATGCTGCCCCCTGAAATGACTGAACATTGACCAATTCTTTTTGGTATAGTGACTCAGTTTATTCCTTCCATCTTCTTTGGATGCTTCTTGCCTCATTCAGTATTTTGCCCATAGAATCCTTCAATATTGCAACTCAAGGCTTGAATTTTTTCCCCAGTTCTTCCAGCTTGAGAAAGGTTGAGCATATTCTTCTCTTTTGGTTTTCCAACTCCAGGTCTTTGCACATGTCATTATAATACTTTACTTTGTCTTCTTGAGCTGCCCTTTTGAAATCTTCTGGTCAGCTCTTTTATTTCAGCATTTCTTCTGTTCACTTGAGCCACTCGACGTTCAAGAGCAAGTTTCAGAGTCTCTTCTGACATCCATTTTGATCTTTTCCTTCTTTTTGTCTTTTTAATGGCCTCTGACTTTCTTCATGTATGATGTCCTTGATGTCATTCTACAACTTGCCGGGTCTTCAGTCACTAGTGTTCAATGCATCAAATCTATCTTTGAGATGGTCTCTAAATTCAGGTGGGGTACACTCAAGGCTGTACTTTGGCTCTCGTGGACTTGTTCGAATTTTCTTCAGCTTCAACTTGAACTTAACCTTAACACTGGAATCCTGAAGAGCACAGAGGGATCAATGACTCTTACAATAGCTGCAGCTATCTTCTGTTTTTACTGCCAACGTCCCCACCCCCCAGTTCTATCTGGCTGGGGCAGCCTGACCTGGGGCATGAAGCTTAGAATTCTCTGGTGAGACAAGAAGTGTCCCTACTCATGTGATATGCTCAATATATAACATAATTCCTGGGATACGGTATTTGTTAAGCAGGCAAAATGAATGTTTCTAAAGGATTCATATGATTCTTGTAAACGTGGACAATTAATTTGATTGTCACTTCTATACTGCTTTTGGAGCCCTGGTAGCCCAGTAGTTAAGAGCTTGGCTGCTAACCAAAAGGTCGGCAGTTCAAACCCACCAGCTGCTCCTTAGAATCCCTATAAGGCAGCTCTATTCTGTTCTATAGGGTCACTATGAATCAGAATCAACTTGACGGCAATAGATTTGGTTTTTGGGGGTTTTATACTACTTTTATTCCCACCTGCATTTTCTAGATGAGAAAACTGAGACAAAGAAAAGTTAAATACCTGCCCAAGTTCACAGAGTAAGTTTCAGATCCATGGTTTTAACTCAAATGTAAGCGCTTAATAGACTGTATAATGTTGTATAATGTACAAACAAAGATAAATCTATTTCTAGGGTAATTCAATTAGTTTCAGATATGCCAGCAAGATACCTCATAAAACTGTGATCTGTCATTCTTGATGACTGCAAGACATCTAGATATTTACGACAACTGGAGGTTTCAAACATGCAAAAGATGCATTTGGATAACTACCATTGTAAGTAAAAACCAAAGGTTATCTATGTATTTATATAAATAAAACTACGATAATTATTTAAGTTTGCTTGACCTTCCCATAAAATGTGGAAAACATTTGGGGGAGAGGAAGCAAAATATTAAAATATTAAGAAACATTATCAAAACTCTACCACAGACCTGAAGCTATTAAGCTGGAAAATGAAAGTATTAAAGAATAATTTGATTTACAATAGCTTCTAAATTGGTCCATAAATCATATTCTGACTGCTATTATTCTAAATCTAGCCAAAGCCATCCACAGGAGCCTAAATGGTACATGCATTGGCACAGGTTATCTGGTTGCCTGCATGGGACCTCCAGCTGTCCCTGGGAAACCTTCTCCAATAAACAAGTAGAGAGATGATTATAGAGGAAAGAGCTATAATGTAATACTCAATGATGTTCCAAGGAGAATAACCTTGAAAAATTAGGTTTTAGTAAATAATAGGTTGATAAAGCTTTAATGTTTGTATTTTTCCTTGCATCTTTATTCAATCATTTGCAAGTAACTTGTTGGCTACAGATCAAATGAGAGAAAGATCTATCTAATTTTATGAAAATGCCCAGGACTAAAACAAATGAAGTCACTCCCATGAATAATCTATCCAGTTCTCCCCATGAAGTTAGGACAAAATCCAAGCTTCTCATCTTGGTCTACATGTTGTGAATGATTTGATCCTGCCCATCTGTCCTATGTCATCTCTGGCCATTTCCCCCACTTATGTTTCAGTCACATTGATTTCTTCCAGCTGTTTGTGCTGCCTGCCACCGGTCATTTGCACATGTTGTTCCCTTTTCTTCTAACACCTTTTCCTTCAGCTCTTCATAAGATTAACTCCTTCTATTGCTTCAGGTCTCAGCTTAAGTATAACATCCCTATTTGATTTCTCTAGCCCTTTTTTATTTCTCTGCCCCTTATTTATCATCTATTCAGCTATTTATTTGAATTCTTACACTTATCACAATTTATAACTAATTGGTTGGTTTGTTTATTTTTGGTCTTTATCTCCTGCTCAAACAAATTGTATATTAGGGCATTTATCAATGTTTGTTAACCATAGAATGAGTGAATGATGAATGAATCAACAAGACATTTATGTTATAATCTTTTATTTCAAGTCATTTACAGTTATCTCTTGATTCCTAGTGCAGACTGGTTTGTACACTTACTGATTATTTAGTGCCTTTTTGTTTCCCCAAATCTTAACCCCATGGCTTTGAAAAGTCTAACAGTTACTGATTTAGATATCAAAAAGTTAATAAAAGGAGGAATTTTTCAGCCTGTAACCTGCAAGTAAAGACCAGGCTTTAAACACAGAGAGATTTGGAAAAGAAATCAAATGTAGAAGAGAAGAGTATGGATATCAGAACTTGAATCTAAAAATTACCCTAGAAAATACAACCATCTACCACTCATGACAGTTTGCCCCAGCCTCAAATATCTCCCATGATGGTAATTTCTTAAGGGCTTTACTTAATGTCAGAATAAGCCTTCATGAAGGTGGTTCTCATTTTATATGAAGGCGAATTTTTTTGCTGTGGTAGAAATGGGCTGCCATTTGTAGTTCTAGTAAATTGCTGGTTCTTTCACTTAGAGTACTATCCTAGTTATCTGGTGCTGCTATGACAGAAATACCACAAGGGGATGGCTTTAACAAACAGAAGTTTATTCTCTCATAGTCTAGTAGGCTAGAAGTCCAAATTCAGAGTGTCAGCTCCAGGGGAAGGTTTTCTCTCTCTGTCAGTTCTAGAGGAAGGTCCTTGTCATCAATCTTCCCCTGGACTAGGAGCTTCTCAGCTCAGAGACACTGGGTCCAAAGGACACACTCTTCTCCTGGCACTACTTTCTTGGTGGTATGTGGTCCCCATGTCCCTCTGCTCACTTCTCTTTTTTATATCACAAAAGAGATTGAACTAAGACATGATCTAATCTTGTAGATTGAGTCCTGCCTCATTAACATAACTGTCTCTGATTCTACCTCATTAACATCATACACATTGATTTACAACATCCTATGATTTACAACTCATAGGAAAATCATATCAGATAACAAAACGGTGGACAATCACACAATAGTGGGAATCATGACCTAGCCAAGTTGATACACATTTTGGGGGGACACAATTCAATCCATAACAAGTACTATTTTTCTTATTAATGCATAATGGCTCCTTTTATACTAAGGCTACCATTGTCATATGAATTGTAAGAATTTTCCTAGTTTTCCACTTTTAATTTTGTTTACATTCTTATTAACAGGATTTTTTTTTTTTTTTAACATTTATACATTCAATCTAGTAGTCATTTCTTTTGTAGCTTCCACCACTGATGTTATGCTAAAGAAAAGCCATCTCCAATCTAAGCTCCGATACATGCTTACCCATATATTCTTACAGCTGATCTATGGTCAGTTAGCTGCTCTTACCACCATCTTTGTTCCATTTTCCTTCCTTGCTAATCTCATTATTTTGCCTACTATCTACAAAAGTCACTCACTACATATGTGTGTGCTTGTGTGTCTCTTCCTCTGTTTATATTTAAATATTTTGACTAAAATTTCCTAGCTGGTACTTAACCAAAACACAATTACGTAATAACTTTTCTGTTTTATAGGCCCATCAAAACGGTGTGATACAAATTTTTGAAAAGCAACTGCAATTACAGGGATCTTCTTTTCCAGAATATAATCCACTATCTGTTCTAAATGAGGCCTATGGCTTCATATTTTCAAATATTAAAGGTTTTGTTTTTCCCCCTTCTCACAAACACTATCTCCATAGATTAAAGAATGCAAATGCTTTGAAATACGTGTCATCTCATCTCAGAGCACTTTAGTCCTGTATTAGTCAACATGGTGGGGATCTCTGCCACAAAAATGACTGGCAAAGGCAAACAGTGAGTTCATCGTTACCCTACTGGCCTATTACTGAATAAATGTAATAAAGATTTCTGAGTTTGCCAGAAGCTAAGCCACTAAAGACTTTGAAGATCAGAGCCAATACCTTGAACTAAGCCTTGTGGGCTGGTAGCCAGAAAATACAGAACTTCTGTTTCTAGCACTGTTTTCCTGGCACCAAACCAGGTGGAGAAAAATCCAATTTGAATACTCACTAAACCTTCACAACAGGAAAATGTATTTGTTTTTGATGGGTAAGGGGCAAAAAGACAAAGGAAGAAAGCCAACAAGAGAAATTCTTTCCGCAAACATGACCCTACAGAAATACATCTACATAAATTCCAAAATTAAGATTATTTTCAGCATCCTTGAGTCCACCCAAAGGCACCTAAGAAGAAAGCCCTGGTGATCTACTTCTAAAAAGATCAGCCATTAAAAACCCTACGGGGTGTAGTTCTACTCTGACACACAAGGAGTCGGAATTCCATGAGTTAGAATCAGCTCAACAGCAACTGGTAAAAAAATTGGTGACTTATATTAGTGAGTCTTCAAATATTCACCTTGAGTCATAGTTTGTCTGAGTTTTAGGTTGCATCTCTTGAAATGTCATATTCTGTTGGCATCTTTCCACTACCATGGACTTCAAATTTCACGAGAAACTCTCAGTACCCTTCAGCTCCTATTCCCCTCTATTTTGCTTTTTCTTTGTACAGATCCTACCATCTGTCACTTTCAGTTCTTATGGGGTGAGGGTACAGGAGCCATGGAGACATGATTGCATAAAATGGTAAGCGCTATGGACGCCAAGGTGACTGCATTTTTCTCTAGGCTGTACCACTAAGTAGCTGTGTGAACTTCCTTAAGGGACCTCACTTCTTTAGGCCTCAGGAAAATGCTGGAAAATAATATTTGATTTTGATGCTCTGCAAAGTTCCTTCCAGAGCCAGCATCCCATGATTCTAAGACCAAATTTGTTAAGTCTTAGATCATTTCCATCTATTTCTAGTGTGCTAAAAATATTTTCAGAATTACCTATTTTGAATACAGAATGAATATCATCCAATATTTTCTACAAGGTCCATGCAACAGACAGCCTAAGAGGCTGAATACATCTAGAGCAATGTGGAATCATAGATGTCAATGCTGAGTTTTGCATACCAGGGGAGTTTATGCCGTAAAACATCTGGGCCAGGTGTCTCTGAGCATATGCTTATCTTCAGGCAAAAAGAAAAATACCAGCAAATCATACATCTGTTTTCTTCCCCCCTCCCATCAGAGTTAATAGAGTTATACTTCCAATGCCATTAATATATAATACAACTATTATTTATTACTTGCTGAGGAATTATATAAACGTATTTCCCTAGGCCTACCAAGTATTTGATGTCACACTTGCAGTTTGATTATGAATTTAAGATTTTAGCAAATTTACAAAGATACCCTTTAAGTAAGTGGTTTAATTAATATTGACTGGGCTAATCGGAGCCCTGGTGGCCCAGTGGTTAAGAGCTACAGCTGCTAACCAAAAAGTCGGCAATTCAAATCCACCAGCCGCTCCTCAGAAACCCTATGGGGCAGTTCTACTCTGTCCTATTGGGTTGCTATAGTCAGAATCATCTCGGCAGCAATGGGTTTTGGGGCTAACTGGACAAATACGTTAATTCAACAACTCCTTCGGAATGTTTACTATGTGTCCAGCACTGTACCAGGTGCTGAAGAAACAAAGATGATTAAAGTATAATCCACGCAATGATGGAACATGAAGGCAGATTATCTGAGAAGACAGGAAGTTCACAGAGCATGGTCAGTGCTAGACTAAAGCCAAGATGAGATGGAGACAACCAGCATCCTGGACAGGCTGGAAACACAAATCCTTTTAGCTAGTGGCTTAACCTTACCCCGGAGGAATGATTGAATGTTTAGTGGAGAATGATGGAAAACCACCAGGCCTAGTCTCTCCTCTCTTGTCCCAAACCATTCAACTGACACCAAATGTGGATACCTCATTTAGTGGAGCAAAGGTGCCACAGTTACCCTGATTTGTCCAAGTGAAAGGGCAGTTTGGGGCTAGGATCATCTTATGATTGGAACATACTTCCTGGGGATTTTCACTCTTTACCCCAAGTTACTTTTCAATGAATTCTTCCCAACCCCCCATCTTAGTGTCTTGAGAGGAGTTCTAATAAATTCAATATCCTCCTTCTCAGGACATTTCCAGGGGTATTATGGAAATTCAAATGCCCATCACAGAATGGGATCCAAGTAGCTGACGGCCATATTTTCTCCTTAATACAGGTTTGGATGGAGATAGTCACAGGATGCTAAAGGGGTCACAGCAACAGGACAGCGAGAGGGTGGCCTCTTACTTAATCAAGTGAGCAAGGAGACATGCAATTTTTTGAACTGCTTCTGGAAGCACAAGAATTTAGTAAATTCAGCCATAAAAGTAAAGGTACTCTCATTAGTAAGAACAGCCTTGCTAAAGGGAAGGAAGTAAGAAGTACATTCTGAAGACAGCCAGTAGTTTTGCCGGCAAAAGAACAGGCTTAGGGTGGGTGTTGATAGTTGCTAAGCTGTTTGAGCTATATCATTAGAATGTGTGTGTGAGACATTGAGGTTTGTAAGCATGGGAGTAAATGTGATCAGGATTATGTTTTAGAAAACCACTCTAGCATTTGATTAGAAAATGGATAGGAGGGGGCCAAGATCCATGGCAAGAAAGCAAACTCTTTGAATTATAGAAAACAAATACCAATTCTTCATTTTTGTATTGGTTGAAACCAAATTTTTCTTTAACTTTTAGATGCCAAGGTAAATTTTTCTCTTGGCATACAGGTCAACATAATGTTGCAAGCATATATTTAACAAAAACAACAGTTATTTTTTATATCTTTTCCTTAAAACTAATAAAAAAAGGTATTGGAATTCACACAAAACAAAGAAGAAAAAGATACTCCTTCAAAGAAATAATAATTAAGTGCTACCATTTTTATGGCCTTATACTAAGACAAAAATCTATTGCTTTTGATACAGCTTCTCCCTGTAGACAACAACTAACATCAAATAAAAATCTAATAGTCTAGTAAAGATAATTTGTTCACTTGATGTTAAGTACTTGACAAAGTATTTAAGAAAAGTTGGTCTAAGCATAACAAACAATGAAGCAATAACTGAGTTTTGAAGATCCATCACTGGGGTCATACACAATATATCTGGCAATTGTGTCAAAATAAACTTTGGTAAGTTGGCTGAGCAATTCCAATTATCTTAATCTTTTTTCCTTGTAAAAAGGACGGTTCTCTTATTTCTCTTTAATTTTCCAAGTGGAAGAGCACATGGCTGTGTTTTAATCCTCACTGGTCCCTTATTTGGATATGTCACTGAAGGAATCATATGCAAAAGATTTAGAGTTCTGCATAAATGTCCAAAAGGAAGCCTCAAGCTTGGATGATACAGTTCAAGTGTTATTTTTAGAAACTAACGTTTTCACATTATTTAAACCATTTAAAATATGCGTTGAAGGAACTTTTGCAGTTAAAACAGGCAATGGCACTTTGGAAAGAAGTATTAAAAACAAGAAAAAAATGGAACATAATAGAGTAAAGCTCTTTTTCTCAAACTTGCACACCTGGTCCCAAGTCGAAGGTCTTCTTAACATCCTTCTTCACCCATCTCTTCCTCTTGCCTTTGTTTATACTGCACCTCCCAGACACTGGAAAAGAAAAAGCTGGTGCTGTTCTGTTTCTAGGTAGAGGTGATCCTGTGCACACACTAAGGATGCCTGATCTCAGGATGCAGAGAACAAGACACTCTGCAAAAATTTCTTGTGATTTGCTTTCAGGTTTTAAATGAAAAGTGTGTTCTCCAATTGACTTTTCAGTACTTACAAGAGCTTCTGGTAAGAAATCAGTGATTTCTAAGCATTCTTTCATTTTTCTCTTATCTTTTTTCCCCCTAGTTTGTTTGTTCCACTTAAAAATAGATTCAACGATTGAACTGTACCCTTTAAACAGGTGAACTTCGTAACATGTAAATTATCTCAATAAAGCGTTAAAAAAAAAAAGATTGTAACAACAGTAAACCACTTGCCAGTGATTCAACTCCTAATGACGTCATGTATGTCAGAGTAGAACTGTGCTCCATAGGGTTTTTAAGGGCTGATTTTTTTTTGGAAATAGACCACCAGGCCTTTCTTCTGAGGCATCTGTGGGTAGACTTGAACTAGCAATTTTTGGTCAGCAGCTAAATGTGTTAACTATTTGCACTATGCAGGGACTCCGATGATAACACACATACACACACACACAAAACTAGTTCTGGATTACAGTCTCCATTTCCAAAATACTTCAACTGATCATTAGGTGGGAATCACATTAGGCTTCCCTGTGGAGATTATCTCTTTTCTAATTGATCCTCTGATCCCCTGTGTATACTGATGACTTACATTTCAATCAGCCATGTTTATTTCTGCTTGCTCTAACAGAAAAATCAATTTTTAAAAGGCGACTGTTTTTCCACTTACAAAAATGAAAAATACGATCCCTCAAGGCTATTGGCTTTGCAAGTTATATTAGTATAGAACTTGTATAATATAAAATACCACGATTAGTACATTTCAAGGGGTCTCAATTTGCTAGCATAAT
Organism: Dugong dugon; assembly: GCA_030035585.1. Taxonomy (NCBI): domain Eukaryota; kingdom Metazoa; phylum Chordata; class Mammalia; order Sirenia; family Dugongidae; genus Dugong; species Dugong dugon. Next base: position 80,119,946 of record CM057471.1, read on the forward strand.
AAAACTTGGTTGTAGGTTCTATTACTTTGATCCTTTTCTCTGTTCTCAAGAGGTTATTTTTCTTTTTTTTGTTTAGTTTACCTCTTTAGCGTTCTTACTTGATTCCCAAATATACGCTACTTTATCTTCCCAAAATGCCATCCTCTCTCACCACAATTCCTGTTGTAACTGAAGTAATCAGTGTTCTCAGAGATTAGATTTATGGTAACAGTATAATAGATGAACCTTCCTGTGAGCTAAATAGTCCACATAGAAATGGCCGTGTGCCATCACACTACCGGAGAGGCCTCCTGCCACGAACATTTTATAACTTGTGAAGCTCTGAGGTAAAATTCAGTCTTAATTCCTGAAGATATCTTAAAAATAACTTAAACAAAATTGCCCACTCATCTTAACGGATATTTTAGAAAAACCACCATTTATATCACACTCCTCAAAACAGGAACACACTACCTCTCATATTTAGCAATTTGCACAAAAACAGTTGGATTGGGACAGGGAGAGGGTGGGGGTGGAGATAATACTAAAAGAACAATAATATTAATGTCTAATTTTGTTACTAATTTATGAACAAAACTTAGGTGATAGTAACCTGCAGATTCTCCTATAGAAAACCTTAATTTATATTACAATTATTTGTTTACTGCAGTCCAAAGTAGTTACAATAATATAGTAATACTTAGAATACCCATTCCGTGCCAGCTGTGGTGCTAAGCAGTGATAATCCTTTTAACAACTGTGACATATACTCTTGGCTGGCCACTCAATTGCCATTCTCAGCATCGTTCTACTTGCCCTTCTCCTGCTGGTTGTTTTTGTGGTTGTTAGTTGCTGCCAAGTCGATTCCGACTCATGGTGACCCCGTGTGTGCAGAGTAGAACTGCTCCACAGCGTTTTCAAGGCTGTGAACTTTTGGAAGCAGACCTCCGGGCCTGTCTTTTGAGGCACGTCTGGGTGGGTCTGAACTGTCAACCTTTTGGCTAGGAGTCAAGATCTTAACCGTTTGTGCCACCCAGGACTCATCCTTCTGCTAGAAAAACAAAACAAAACACAAAAACCAAATCCGTTGCCGTGAGTCGATTCTGACTCACAGTGACCCTATAAGATAGAGTAGAACCACCTCACAGGGTTTCCAAGGAGTGGCTGGTGGATTTGAACTGCTGACCTCTTGGTTAGCACACCACCAGGGCTCCCTTTCTGCTAGAGAAGTTAAAAAATAAGAGGCTTGTTTTCCAAGTCTCCCTTAGAGTTTACAATATTCACATAACTCAAATCTGGTCAACAGGGAGACAAACGATGTGAGGGTTTGGGGAAATATTCTTCCCTTCCTGAAAAATAGGAAAGGCACCCCAGCTCCCTGACAGCTCCCTTGTCATGCCGCTGACCACACCTTGCACTCTGCCTTTGGGATGCCTTTGGGATTTTTTGAGAATGTGATGCCTGGAGCTGTGGTAATCATTTTGAAACCATGAGGGAGAGGCCAAGAGAAAGACAGGAAGACTGCCTATTTTCCCAGGCAGTTGAACCAACCTAGAATCAACTGCCTCCAAGACTTCAATTTATACAAGACAATCAAATGCCTTTACTAATTTAGCCACTAATAGGTTTTCTGTTACTTGCAGATGAACACTTTCTAAGACAAACAACCCTATGAAAAAATTACAAATGAAGAAAAAGAGAAGTTAACCACCTCCAAGTCACACGGCTATTAAAAGGCAGAGCCGAGATTGGAGCCCAAGTCCTCTGTCTCCAGCGTTTTAAATCCCTCCTCAATATTGCCTGCCATTTCCAAAGGAAACACTGTGAGATTTGAAAGTAGGGAGTCACTTCCTTTCCTTTCTTCATTATCCTAACCTGTTTCAATTTTATTCCTTGTTTCCTCTTCTTTTTTCTCAACATGTCATCTCAATATCACATTTTCTCAAAGTGACAAGTTTAGTCACATATCCCATCCTGGCATAATGTTTGGAAGTATTTTAATGCCACATTTTCTATTAAGCCAACAGGAATAAAATGTTTCTCAAGGACTGCCTTAAACTAACATATTTCTTCATTCATTCATTTGTTCAGCAAACATTTACTGAGCTTCTACTATGTACCGGGCACTGACATTAGTAGCAAAGCATAAAGATGAACAACGCTAATGTCTGATAGTTGAGTCGTACGTGTACTCATACAGGAAAACAGTGAATATTAGTATGTTATATAAATGCATTACAGTGAAAAGTATAATATAAATATAATCATATTATACTTATATGATTATATAAACTAGCCTGGACCAGGCTTCTCTGGGCCTCTGGTTTCCTATTTCTCAAGAGAGGGACTTGAACAGGGTGATTTCTAGACAGCACATCTTCAAAACACCTTTGCACATGGTGGCCACTCTCTCTGAAATGGTTCCCACCTTGGGCTGTGTTCCCATGGCCCAGAAATAAGAATGTGGGTGCAAATAGTTCTGTCATGGATTGAATTATGTTCCCCCAAAAATGTGCATGTCAATTTGGCTGGGCCATGATTCCCGGTATTGTGTGATTTTCCTATATGCTGTAAATCCTGCCTCTATGATGTTAATGAGGGAGGATGGGTGGCAGTTGTGTTAGTAAGGCAGGACTCAATCTACAAGACTGGATTGTGTCCTGAGGCAATCTCTTGAGATATAAAAGACAGAAGTGAGCAGTGAGACAGGGGGACCTCATACCACTAAGAAAGCAGTTCCAGGAGCAGAGCATGTCCTTTGGACCTGGGGTCCCTGTGGGGGAACACTCACGAGAAGAAGGCCAACAGAGAGAGAAAGCCTTCCCTGGGAGCTGAAGCCCTGAGTTTGGACTTTTAGCCTACTTTACTGTGAGGAAATAAACTTCTCTTTGTTAAAGCCATCCACTTGTGGTATTTCTGTTATAGCAGCGCTAGATGACTAAGACAGGTTCATTTGGTACTTATCCCAGAAAACTGAAGGTAAGTGGGACTGGAAAGAAGAATGAGACAATGAGGGAAGTATAAACAAGTAAATGACCACCATGGGCACCTGAAACTTCATATTGCGGGGATGCTTTGGGACATGATGGAGAACCTGCTTCGCAGAGTTATCCCATCTCAAAGCTGAGGGAGCCGGATGATTTGTACCAACTTCTATTCAGTCATTGCTTCAGGGCTACTGAGAGGGGAGGGCATGAATTCCCATTGCTCTGCTCTCTCCCAATTCATCAGTTCAACTCTTGATCATCCTCTGGATTAGCCAAACTGTTACCTCCTCTGTGAAGTTTCCCTTGATGCCCACACTCCTACAGTATCATATTCTTCCATTACAATAATAATCACACTGCACCATCCATTTTGTTTGCAGGCCTATCTCCCCAATAAAATCTAAGCTCTTTCTCTCTCTAGCCTAGTAGTCCACCTATATCAATTTGATCAATGCTGGTGAATAAGCCTGTGATTCTTTTGTAAAAATTCAGCCTTCACCAAGCTGCCGCTTACCTTGTTTCTCGAAGGAAACAGTGGATGTAAAAATTACTGAGTATTTATGCCAAATAGCCATCCTTGTGGATGATTCTCAAACTATTTAGACACCCAGATAGTGGATTAGCTTGACATTTTAATGTTGTTATCAAATTCATAACACTGAAAACTTGGTGAGCAATGATGTTTGAAAATTCATTCAGCAATACTATCACCAACAAGTGTATACTGGATGCCTCATATGTCCAAGGTACTGCGCTACTTAAGATTCTTTCTTCTCCATTATTCTGCATTTTTTTCTGTAGATATACGATTTTACCTGAGAGCAAATCTAACGTCGAAGCTTTAACATTAGACTAAGAATATCAAAGAAGTCAACCAAACTCATTTGATCACATTAACTTTAACTAAAGGCGGCATCCTTAGATTTCCTTTTCTCTGATAATTTATAAAAAGAAGGTTGCCTCATTATTTATATCGAAGTTTTGTCTTCTGCCTGTTTGAAGATGCGTTTTCATGCGGCTCTGTTACTCTATGTAAAAAGTACACAGCCTTCAAAACGCTTTTGTATTTTTCCACTGGTAAAACTTTGTCCCACTAGCTACCGCTTTGCTATTGGAGCTGCACTGTTTTGTTTTCAATATATTTTCAGCCACATCATTTCTTTTCATATTGATTAGTCTTCAAATGTATTTTTTCTTTGTTACGTATCAACAAAATGGCCTCCCCCGCACCATAGTATCCCTTCCTTTATGGCCAAACCTGTGAGAAAGAAGAGGTACAAAAAATGAGTAACAGAGTTCTCATTCTCATAAGGTTGATGATTTTTAAACTTCTTGTGACTTAAGTTGCATCCTGAGCTCTAAGCAGCAGTATGTTCTATCCAACTGAGTTATTTTAAAAGGCCCATCCAATTGTTTTAATTTTATTCTTAACCAGTCTTAGCTTAGTCAACAATGTTTTCCAATTCCTTTCACCCAAGTCTTTGCTCATGTACTCTCTGACCTATGTTGGGTTCCACGCACCCATTCATCCACTCTCTTTCCCTTTCTTTTTGGATATCAGTCAATTTTGTTTCTCCTTCAGTGTTATTATTACAGTTGTTATCGTACCCACAAACTGAGCAGAGCACAGTACAATTTGGGGACTCTTCATAGGGGAAGCTAAAGTTTTACTTTTTTTTTCCTTACGGGTCATTAGATTTCTGCGAGCTCCCTGGTGGGTTGGTTTAATCAGATTATAATAAGCATTATCCAGAGGGTTATATATAAACTTTACTTGACATATCAGCAGGAGAAAGGAAGTCTAGCAAAAGTCAGTCCAGACTGCCGATCAGGCATTTTGGCACACGTTTAAACTGTGTGCTGTGGCGAGAAAATGTCTTTAGGAGAAAAAAATTAAAAAGAAAAAAAAAAGTGAAAGAGTAACATGCTTAATAAAATAACCTTAGTAGAAAAAAAATGAACCACAATTATAGCCTCAGTATTTTTGGTTAAACTGCATTACACACTAAAAATAGTCATTTTGAAATAAATTGATGAAGCAAGCTTCTGCATGTATGTATCCATGACAACCCAGGTTTACATTTTTGAGCTCCAGATAGCTGTTTCACCAGGAATATGTAACTTCTCTTAAAAGTTATAAGAAGATAAGATTATTTATTTCCATAAATATTGGTTGGCTAAGAGTTCAACAAGAAATTCACAGCAAATCACAAATTGGGAAACAGCTTGAATATATTTGTTAGAGGAACCTAAAAGGCTGTTTATTATCATAATTATACGGAGGAATAAAGAGTCAAGGTTCATGTGTCATTCAGTCGATTGTGAAGTCAAAGAGGACATGAAAATAAGAGAAAGTGTATGTGTAGCCTACAATACTGATGGAATTTCATTTGAAAGTCTTACAGGGTCACTCTTCTGGAACCAATACACACTTGAGGTAAGTGGTAGAGGAAGAAAGAGTAATATAGGCATTTAGGCAAGGGATTCTTCTACCCTTTCCTTTATCCAGTAAGTGATGTAAGTTCCTGTAGGTGTGGGATTTTGAGAATGGATTCTAGAATGTTCTGTAAGTCAGAAAACAGCAAATATCATGCCATCGGGTTGTGTTTACTCAAAGAACTCTGAAAGCCCTAACAACCTGTTAGGAAGACTGAAGCTGCCCTGTGGGAAAAAATTGAATTTCTGGGAAAAGGAATGATAGATAATATGAAGAACGGACAAATCAGGCATTTCTAATGTCTATTTTCTTATGGGAAATCCTATATATGTCAAAAAAAGGGGAAAATATTACTGTTAATACAGGAAAAAAGCCACTGAAGGAAACACATGCCTTAAAACATAAAATTTAAATTCCAGATGAGAGTTTCCCAGTAGTATTTAAAGTGTCTTTTAACAAAGGAAATGTTTATAAACTAATCAGAATGAAAGATGAGAAAAAGGGGAAATCCTAAAGTATGTAAAACATTGAACATCGGAATTGCCCCCTATTAATTATATTTTTTTAACTTATCAAGTTTTGTGAAAATGTTCTGGAGAACTAAGAAAATGTTTGCATAATATTATGGTTCTTTATGAAGACACATGAAGGCAGAGTATGACATACTCCGTAATTCTGAGTTAGGTGTGTATTTATTCTTTTAGTTGTATGTCTGATATTTAGATCAATTCTCTACTTACAGATAAAATGAAACAAGACAAATATCCCTTTGGGTACTTGGGGGAGTGGGGGAGAAAAATGTTGTCAAACCAAGTTTTATCTTCTACATACTTCTCTCAGATGTCCCTTCATTTTTAAATGCACCTGACACAATGTCATGGTGTATAACGTCAGCTTTCACAAGCCTGTAGGTAAGGAAAACAATGGAGCCTCAGAAGCATTATGGTTCCTGCAGAGCCTATAGCCTGCCCAGATACAATAATACATTCCAGGAGTTCCTTTATGTTCATGGTAGTAAACAATCCACCAAATGTTACAGACAAACTTTTTAAAACCTTAAGAAGCAATGTGATCTAATCTATTAGCCTTTAGCCATAGTCTGGCCTCCTAACAGTAGCCTGTCTCTGACACTATTCTTTTAAAAGGAGCTTGGGTGGTGAAAAAGTTTGTGATTAGTTGCTAGCTCAAAGGTCGGTGGTTTGAACCCACTCAGTGGCTCCAGAGAAGAAAGGCCTGGCGAACTGCTTCCATGAAGATTCCACCCATCCATCCCACTGCTGTCAAGTTGATTTCAACTCATAGTGACCCAATAGGACAGAGTAGAACTGCCCTAGAGGGTTTCCAAGGCTGTAATCTTTACAGAAGCAGACTGTCACATCTTTCTCCTGCAGAGCAGCTGGTGGGTTCAAACTGCCAACCTTTCAGTTAGCAGCCAAGCGCTTTAACCCTAAAGATTACAGCCAAGAAAACCCCATGGAGTAGTTCTACTCTGTAACACATGGGGTCGCCAGGGGTCGAGGGCCAACTCTATGGCAGCTAACAATTTTTTTACAAGAGTAAGTTTCTTTTCAGGCACATCAAACTGTGGAGATGTAGCAGGTCCATTTTAGAGCTAAATTATGCTCCAGGGTGCTCCTTAAATAACAGTTTGGTCTGACCAGCATCCTTCTTCACCTTTCTGTTGGAAACAGAGCCCTTCTTCTCTGAGGGCAACCAGTCGTATGTGTTCTCCGCTCCAGAGTCTGACCACAGTGATTGGTTTGAGAAGGAGCATGTGACCCATATGAGGCCACCCAAAGTCTCCCTTGATGTTTCCTCTGTATCAATAGGAAAAGGCTACCTCTTTTTGCTAGGGTAACTAAACTGGGAAGATGTGTGTCTGGGGATAGTGAATGTTATCTTCCTACAAAACCAGAGACACCCTGTCAACGAATTAAGCTAAGCAGGGGCAAGCAGAACTCAGAAACAGAGAGAAAAGGAGCAATGTTGTCTGAGCTTCTGGAGCTAGCCTTATCCAAAACCAACACCACCAACTTGTACTTCCGAGAAACACAATGTCCCTTTTTTTGTGCTTAGGCTACTTTGGGTAGGGTTTTTTGTTACTTGTAACCTACAGAGACAGGATATACTTTTTTTACAAGGAGATAGCTTCATGGATTTCTTGTTTAATAGTAAATACAATTTAAAAACGAGGAATCCCTTTTTATAAAATATTCTAATGTTATAGACAAAGTAAAAGTTTTCTTACTTCACCATCCATCATACCCATTTTTATCAGTTTGGTTTGTATCTTCATAACTACTTTTTCTTCATGGTTGCAAAGAAAAGATCGATAGAGGGATAAATGGATAGATGATTGGATGCACAGGTAGCTAGACTGGTTCATAAATATAGATACAAAAATGATAGCTAGATAAATAGATGAGTAGGTAAATGAGTAGATACATATTTATTCTGTATCTAGTTTAAAAATAATTGAATCATCTTTATATACAGTTCTATTTTTTGAATCTTGCTTCATTTATTTATTAATATATTGTGGTGCTCCTTAAATTTCAGTATATATTGACCCATCACTTTTGAAGTGCTAAGTAGCTTCACTCGGGTGGATATATCATTGTTTGTCTACCTATTTCCCTACTGATAGATATTTGGATTTATTTTTTTCTTTTCTTTTGTATAACTCTATAACAATTACACAAGACAAATCTAACGGTATGTCTGTCAAACTTACAACCAGCCATACACATGTACTAGATGGTACTGCTCACTGTAGGAAATGGGGCTCCATCCATACCATGGGAATTCTGAAAGAATGTACTCTCTCCTGATGATCTCAGGAGCTGGTAGCCTGTCACAATTCATTAATATTTCCTCACTGAACAATCATTTGTTAAAATACTGTCTCATGCAATGCACTCTGCTTAACCCTCAGAAAACTGAACGGAGTTGCTTCCTGCCTTTAAGGAGTTCACAATAATTATGGCAGGGATATATACCTTATACATATAATTATTGACAATTATTGTGTGCAAGGCACTGTGCTAAATTACCTGATTTAGTCTTCATAAGCAGCCTTATCATTCGTGTTCTACAGATGGGATTAAGAGACTATCCAGTGTCACATAGTTAATAAGGTCAGAGCTGCAATTTTGTCTACAAATCCTGGGTTCATAAGCATTTCACAAACTCCATCTTAAATAAATGCAAGCTGTTAATTTTTCAAATATTGAGTGAGAAATAGTTGAGAGAGAAAGGGGAGAGGGAGGGACATGCCACAGGCCTGACCTACTAATGATGCACACAGAGAGGCTGCTGACTTTGGGAACAAGGAAACTGGATGCTTATAAAGCTCTATATCCAGGAAATCCCAAGCACCCATATAACTCCCAGTCAGTTTTGTGTTGTACTTCCAAAAGTTCCCATCAATCTGGTCTCTAGATCCCATTGCTTTCTTTGATTCTTGGGATATAGGTAAGAAATACATACATTTTATAACCTATAACAGCATCTTACTTACCTCTGTTTCCCCAATTATACTACTCAACAAATTGTTAAATAAAATAGAGAATAAAAATGTGTAAAATACCTCTAACTATACTTTAGGAAGTCAGAAAATCCTGGAAATTACTTAAGGTTTCGTAGTATATTAAAAGGCAAGGGTTAATTTTCTCCTGTTTTAAAATAGCGAAATACGAAAAATAGATCTTGGAAACTTTAGAACAGAAATTCCATACAGAAACTATCTAAAATATTACTGTACCATGATCCAGGTAACTATTTCTATGTAATATTAAAAAAACAAAATACATTACTCCTGTCTCTCCCTACCACAACACACACACACACACACACACAAACAAAAAAATAAAAATAAAAGCTGTACTTGGCTGAGAAAAGGTTAATGGAAACCAAATTCAACTGCTCTTCCTCATAAGGGAACTCTGACCCAGAGCTTCTCTGAAGTCCTGTGTTTACATCTGACAGAAACTCTCAAAAGATCTTTGTTGAGTACTGAGTGATTCTCTTAAACTAATCTCCAGTCTGAACGGAAATCAGGTTAAGACAGCATTTTGGAATTCAGCCCATTTCAAATGCTGTAATGACATTAACAGATTTAAGAAATAACTTCATTTGCTGCCAACCCTGATGATTCAAAATCTTGTAAAAAGGAAATGCTGCCTCTGGACAGAGGTAGGTGTACAAATCATGCCTCAGACCTGCTGGAAGAATCAGTTAACACTATAAATGAGGTGTTCACAAGGGATATTAATTGTGTGACACTTTCTGAACAACATTTCATTTTCCAGGGATCTAGAAACGTTCTCCCTCTCCTCTCTACCTTGTCAAAATCTTTTCAGCCCAAGAAAGACTGCACCAAGAAGCCTACCTTGAAAAATCTAGCCAACAATGCTCTCTCCCTCCTTTCTTTTACTACCTAGATCTCACTTTGTACTTAATTATTGATTCTCAAATAGGGGGTCACAGAGAGTGGAATAACATAAATGACTGAAGTTTTAAAATTTTCTCAAGTTATGATGACATACTTATTCTCCCATTTGAAAAAAACTGTTATAGGCAGAACTACATCCTTTTTCTTGAGCCCTTAGGAAATAAAACTTTTCACAGAACCTAATTTTCAAATCAGCCAAAATTATCAGATACTACTTAAAAATTATAACATGAACATTTTTTAATTACTAGAAGAATATTACTTTAAAAATCATAAATTTACTTAAATGTTTACAAATAACAAATAATGTTTACAAATAATTTTTCTTAACACCCTGGGACATTATATACCAAACTCAAAAACCAAACCCACTGCCACTGAGTTGATTCCAATAGGATATTATTAATGGGATATGCTACAACACAACTAAGATATGTTATATATTGTTTTGAAATGCTATGCTTTTTGAGGTTTTACTTTAGCTATTTAGCTTTTTATTTATTTTTAATCTCCTCCCTTGCTATTCTGTCACTTACTCACAGAATTCTCCAGAGAAGAATATATAACTAGCACATGGCAGAGAAATGCCTAAAAAGGCCTCAAGGAAAGCGTAAGAATTTTATACCCAGCCAAGCAATCATTTGAGTAAAAAGGGCATAGACAAATATTTTTTAACATGCAGTTATACATGTATGTTCAACTTCTTTAGAACTCAGAGAATATTGTTTCAATAAAGCTTTCTTGAAAAAGCTATCAGAGGATGATTTTTCAGCCGAGGAAGAGGAAAATGGAGAAACAACAACAAAACAGCAGGGGCTATTGAAGCCATCTACTTCTAGGATAAGAAAAACCAAACTTGTGGCCCTTACGGTAATAAAATTTTATGAAATGTAGAAATAATATAAATTCCAAAACTTAAATGAGGAAGAAGGAGATAGTAGTGGATGTATGCTGGTTTTCTCTAGTTTTAGAGCTTGAAACTCAAAAGTTATCATATAAAGCTGATAAATAACAAAAATAGATGTATACTCAAAAATATAAATAAAAGGATAAAATCTAATAACAATAATGTCATCAACCCAAACTGTATGGTGAAGGGAAAAACAGGAAGGGAGGCAAGTGAGAGGAAGTGTAAGGACAGTAATTTAAACACAGCATATAGAAGAAAGCCAATAAATTTTGTCTAAATAAATAAAAAGAAAATACTTCACAAAATACAATGACAGAATTAGGGCAAACATATTGGTCTTATTGGTAATTATAAAGAGTTTACTGTTATCCATGGAAAGAATATTCTTGAAAGCAAAACTAAGTGACTAAAGATGACTGAAAATAAAAGGGTGGGGAAAGATGTAACCGGCAAATGCAAACACATAAAATTTGAAGTGATGAACTTAATGTCAGACAAGGTTAAATCCATGGCCATAAACATTAAACAAACACAAAGGGCATTCCGTGATGATTAACAGTTCAACCTGTAAAGATTTAACAGTTATCACATCTGTTAAGAAAATAATATAGCGTTAAAATTTATAAAGCAAAAAATATATAACATAAGGAGACACATACAGAACTTCATCAGTCTCAAAAACCGAAACTAAACCTGTTGCCATCCAGTGGATTCTGTCTTACAGCGATTCCCATAGGATAGAGTAGAACTTCCCCATAGGGTTTCCAAGGAACTGCTGGTGAATTCCAATTGCTGATCTTTTGTTTAGAATTCTTAGAGCTCTTAACCACTGTGCCAACAGGGCTTCTCATCAATCTTAGGGGACTGTAATTGCTCTTTCCCAGCCCAGAAAAGAATAGTGGACCAGAAATAATTAAGGCCACATTAGACCTAAAGTACAAGATAAACAAGCTAATTGATATAAATTTCAATAACCTGGAAACCAAGGCAATTATACTTTTGAAGTACCGATGGAATATCCACTGAATAATTAGCCGAGCATTCGGCCACATGGAAAACCTCAATAAATCCCTCAAAAGTATAATTAGTACGGATACACATGGGTTAAGTAGAAAATAAAAATAAAATTACAGAATACTAAGAAAATACTGAAATGAAAATACTTTTTGAGAAACTGTAAGAAACAGATAAAGGTGGGCTTGAAATAAAATGTATAGTCATAAATATTTATATTAATAAATAAAAGAGAAAAATACTGAATGATAAAATATCCAGCCTTAACTGAGAAATTAAAAAAATAAAATCAAAATGAAACTAAGCAATGAAAACAGAAAGAACTGGTAAAGAAAAATGAAAAACAAATAATTAATTGGAATACAGAAATGCAGTAGAATTAATAAAAATGAAAGAGCTGCTTCTTTAAAAAATAGAATAGATAAGAACTTAATGAACACAACCAAGGAAAAATGGAAAGGGACAGATACACATACATATACTGTGTTTATATGCAAATAATATGCACCTTCTGTGTTTGTCTGCCAACCACTCTCTCCCCCCTGCTAGGTATTTTCTTAAGTTCCCGTGTTATTCGTATATAAATACAGTATAACATCATGCACATGTGCAGAGAGAAGAAACAACCTATAGAACAGAGGAAATTAAAAAAAAAAAAAAAAGCTGCTATTAGTCTCAGTTCTTTGAAAGTGAATTTGAAACTCTGTATGAAATATATGGCTTTGTAAGAAAATATAATTTACAAAAACTCCAGATGAACAGAATGTATAAACAATCTAATTGGTAGAAATAAAACTGAGGAAACATTAGGAGTCATACCCTTCACCTCCTCTTTTACTTCTGAAAAAGCACCATTCTCAGATAATTCCCAGGTGATATAAAAATATTAAGAAGTAAACAGCTCCAATATTATACCAGATTTCAAAGTGCAGATACTTCCAATATTATTTGAAAGGTTCTAGGACATAGAAAAAGCAGAAAGTCTTTTAAACTATTTATATCAAATGAGTATAACATGGATATCAAACTCCAATGAAAATAGCCTCCCCCTAAAGCAAGAAATGAATGCACAAATCCTAAAAACAATAACAAGATATATTTTTTAGACCTATACCAAGCTGTTTATTTAATTCATATGGAAAAATAAATATGCACAAATAGCCAGGAAATTTTTTATAAAGATATCCCATAAAGGGGAGGAGAGCAGAGTGAGGACTAGTTTTATTATAAGTCTACTGCAGTTAAAATATTGGTGTCCTGTTACATAAAGAGACAGATTAATGGCACAGAATAGAGTCTAGACCTAGATCCAAATACTTATGGGACTGCAGTTTATGATACAAGTGACATGTTGAATTATCAGGAGAAGACAGGTTCAGTGGTGTTGAGACAACTGGGAAGCCATCTGGGATAAAAAGGTTGGACCTCTATCTCATATGAAAATAAATTCCAGATAAAAACACTAGAAACAAATAGGAGAGAGTGTGTGTGTGTGTGTGTGTTTGCGCGTGCACACATATTTGTAATGGGAAGTCACAAACAACATCATAAATTGAATAGGTAAAAAAAAAAAAAAATCTAAATTTCCTTCATGATAAAACATATCACTAAAATGCCCCAAGATAAATGACAAATGAGGAAAAGTATTATTTACAAATCCTATCACAAAGGGATAGATATTCCAATACAGAGTTTCAAGAAATCATTAGGAAAAGACCAACAATTCAAGAGAAATATGGACGGAAAATACTGAGTGTTCATACAAAATGGAATATAAATTACTACACAAGCTCTTATTTGTAATAAATTAGAAATATACAGATACACTTAGGGAACATCTAGTTCAATTGGTATAGCATAAAGAAAATGTTCTTCATTCTACCTTGTTGAGTAGTGTCTGGGGTCTTAAAAGCTTGTGAGCAGCCATCTAAGATACTCCACTGGTCTCATCCCATCTGGAGCAAGGGAGAATGAAGAAAACCAAAGACACAAGGGAAAGATTAGTCCAAAGGACTAATGGACCATGATTATCACAGCCTCCACCAGACTGAGTCCAGTGCAACTAGATGGTGCCCAGCTACAACCACCGACTGCTCTGACAGGGATCACAGTAAAGGGTCCCAGACAGAGCTGGAGAAAAATGTAGAACAAAATTTTAACTCACAAAAAAAAAAAAAAAAAAAAAAAAATCAGACTTACTGGTCTGACAGAGACTGGAGAAATCCAAGAGTATGGCCTTGAATACACTTTTAACTCACTACTGAAGTCACTCCTGAGGTTCACCCTTCAGCCAAAGATTAGACAGGCCCATAAAACAAAACGAGACTAAACGGGCACACCAGTCCAGGGGCAAGGACTAGAAAGCAAGAGGGGACAGAAAAGCTGGTAATGGGGAATCCATGGTCAAGAAGAAGAGAGTGTTGACATGTCGTGGGGTTGGTAACCAATGTCACAAAACAGTATGGGTATTAATTGTTTAATGAGAAACTAATTTGCTCTGTAAACCATCATCTAAAGCACAACTTAAAAAAAATGACTAAAATGGCAAACTTTTTGTTATATATATTTCACCATAATAAAAGTAAAGAAAAAAATATATACAGATACAATTTTCTACCAGATTGGTAATCATCTAAAAGCTCGATGTACATATGTGAAGAATTATGTACCTTCTTACACTTATGGGGAGAGTATAAACTGATACAACTTCTATGAAGGGAAATTTGGCCATTTTTATCAAAAATAAAAAATGTATAGGTATGGATTTTTTTTTAAATCATGTTTATTACCCTGATCAAAATGATATAATACAGTGGCTTTAAAATTTTATTTTTGCATGGGTATACAGTCTGAATGACTATCTTGCAAGGCAAGGCAAATTTATAAGTTTTACCCTACAAAATGGCGGTAGCGTTTTAAGTTTGCGTAGTGCCTGTGGTCTTAAAAGCATGCAAGCAGCCATCCAAAGTACAAACATTGGTTTCTGTTTGTCTGGAGCAGCAGAGGAAGAAGGAGAGTCAGGAAGAGGAGGAAGAAGTAGAATGTGTGCCTAATTGCCTCCATGAACGACTGCCTCCTCTGCTATGAGACCAGAAGAACAGGATGGTGCCTGGCTACTGTTACTGAACGTTTTGATCAAAGATTCTATAGAAGAATCCTGAGTAAAAGAGGGAAAATGTAGAAAGGAATTTCAAATTTTCATGGAACCCAGATTTTCCGGAGCCGTGGAAGCTGGATGAACCCCTGAAAGTAATGCCATGAGATAATCTTTAAACCTTAAATCTTAAAAGAAAAACATCCCCTGAAACCTTAAAATCAAACAGTAATTTAGCTTAACTAGCAAAGAATATGTGCCTTGAGCACTGTGCTCTTTTAAGAACTATCTATATGGGATCAAATTGACAAAGCAGCTCCTAAGACAGGAAACTTAAGGGGCAGTGAGTTTATGTTAATGGGGAAGGAACAACTCAGAAAAGGATGGTGAGAACAGTTGTACAACTTGAAAAATGTAATCAATGTCACTGAATTATACATGTAGAAATTCTTGAACTGGTGTATGTTCTACTGTGTATATTCTCAACAACAACAAAAAATAAATTATAAAAAACTGCATATGCTCTAAACAACCTGCCATCAAGTTCTTTTTTTATTTTAATTTTTACTGTACTTTAGATGAAGGTTTACAGAACAAATAGTTTCTCATTAAACAGTTAGTACACATATTGTTTTATGACAATGGTTAACAACCCACAACATGTCAACACTGTCCCTTCTCAACCTTGGGTTCCCTATTACCAGCTTTCCTGTCCCCTCCTACTATCTAGTCCTTGTCCCTGGACTCTTGTGCCCCATTAGTCTCATTTTGTCTTGTGGGGCTGTCTAATCTTTGGTTGAATGGTGAACCTCAGGAGTGACTTCATTACTGAGCTAAAACGGTGTCCAGGGACCATACTCTCGGGGTTTCTCCAGTGTCTGTCAGGTCAGTAAGTCTGGTCTTTTTTTGTGAGTTAGAATTGTGTTCTACATTTTTCTCCAGCTCTGTCAGGGGCCCTCTTTGTGATCCCGGTCAGAGTAGTCAGTGGTGGTAGTCGGACACCAACTAGCTGTACTGGACTCAGTCTGGTGGAGGCCATGGTAGCTGTGGTCCATTAGTCCTTTGGACTAATGTTTTCCTTGTAACTTGTTTTCTTCATTCTCTCTTGCTCCCGAAGGGGTGAGACCAATGGAGTATCTTAGATGGCTACTCACAGGCTTTTAAGATCCTAGATGCTACGCACCAAGGTAGAATGTAGGACATTTTCTTTATAAACTGTGTTATGCCAATTGAGGTAGGTGTTCCCTGAGACCATGGTTATCAAGTTAATTCTGACTCATGGCAACCCCATGTGTGTCAGAGAATAACTGTGTTCCATAGGATTTTCAATAACTGATTTTTTGGAAGTACATCACCAGGTCTTTCTTCTAAGGCACCTCTGAGTGGACTTGAATCTTCAACCTTTTGGTTAGCAGCCAAGTGCTTTCACTGTTTGCACTACTCAGGGACTCGGTAGAGACTCTAGGACCTAGCCACTTTACTGCTGGAAATTTATTCCACAGAGTGCTCACCCATAAGCTCAACGCCATATGTACAAGGATACTGTATATATCATCGTTTATAGCAGGAAAAATTTAGAAACAACATAAATTCCCATCCATAGGAGAATGGTGAACCATATTATGTAAATCCAAAGGGATACTAAGCAGCTATTAAAAAGAATGAGTCAATTCTATATGTACTAATATTGAATGAGCTCCAATAAAAAAAAAGGTAGATAGCAGTGAATGTTTCGTGTTTCCATTTTTGCAAAAACACAGACTTCTGACATGAAGGTTCTGAGTTTTTTACTTCCGCTGTCTGCCCTCAGCATGTGAAAAATGTACAATAGGAACGATATGATGACGTACCTGCCTTTCCCTTTTAGAAGAGGTATAAGAACTATAGCTTGTTTTATAACCAATCTATATGTCATAGCTGATTTTATGATAATGAGGGTTTTCAAAATCTGGACACATATTATAAATAACCACAAGTACATGTCCTTAATCACATATAAAACTGTGAACTCCTTGTTGATAAAAATTTTATCACCTTCAACCTGCTCTGCTATCAACTGCAAGAGAAATGATTCTGAGATTTACTGCATAAGAACTTGGAGATTCATTTTTGAAGCCAAGGTCACTGTCAAAAACCAAGTCACTTTAGAGGGCATAAGGTATGTATTCTCAAGAAAGGTACTGAATGTTGATTGCCCTATATCTACCTTGCTTCTTAAGACTTAATTATCTGACCAATTTCCTTATAATTATGATCATACTTATAAGAGTAAATCATCATTAAAAGGCTCCTACCTCAAAGAAATTTTTAAATGGAGAGGCAAATATAGCTTTGAAAGAAAAGTTATGAATCTACCATTTTTTCCTTGAAAACTTTTATATTAATTTTTAAGTTTTGAGTATATTTGATAAAATATACATGACTATAACCCATTTGCACTGGATCATTAATGTCCAACGAAAATAACAGAAGTAAGGAAGAATTTCATTTTAATGTACGAATTTCTACCCATTATATTTCAAATGAACTGAAATACAGAGAAAAAACCCAGTGGTGGACAGAGGTAGCAATAGCAATGTAGATATATTTTGTCTTCATATTGTAGATATCACCCTTGACCCTTCCTGGACTCACTGCTGCCCAAGAACATTGAGGCCGTCCAGAAGGTAGAATAAATTCTCAACAGCTCCTTCATCAGTTCATATATTCTTTCTGAGCTACCAAAATGATAAACCAAACCCAAAACCCATTGCCTTTGAGTCAATTCCAACTCACAGTGACCCAACAGAATAGAGTAGAACTGCCCCACAGGGTTTCAAAGGCTGTAATCTTTACGGGAGAAAACTGCCACATCTTTCTCCTTCGTAGTGGCTGGTGGGCTCGAACCGCCAACCTTCCAGTTAGCAGCTGGGTGCTTTAGCCATTGCACAAGGAGGGCTTCTTATCAAAACGACAAGATCCCAAATCAAGAAATTTTGGAGAGCTATGGGCACTGATTCCAACTCTTTAAAGAGAACCTATTCCATATCAGCCACTGTATTTGGCAGACACAGAGGATAAAATAACAGAGGCCTACCTTGCTGAAAGTCTGGTAGGAGAGACAGTGGGTTGACATGAACAAAGACAGCACCACGTTATACTCCTAACTAGAACAATGGTCAATGTTTACCATTTATTCAGTCATAGAGACATTTTGCATGCTATCTCGTTTAATCTTTACAACATCCAGCCAGTGTTATTTTCCAAAGGATAGAGAGCTAGGGGTATAAAGGATTGGCACCAGAGTAAAGAATGATATAGTCTAGAATTCAAATCCCAAGATCTCCTTTAAAATGGTATAAAGTATAGAATTACAACTGTTGTTACTAATGATATATACGCTTGCAAGAAGTATTACCTTGGAGTTTTTTTGCTGGATGTTCTAAAAATTAGCCTTGATGCATATTACAGATGTGTTAATATGGTTGTTTTACTGAAAAACATAAGTAATATTTTCCAGAAACAATACTTTATCCTTAAATAAGAGCCACCATCCCAGCTATGAATAAATCCTTTATCAAATAACCTTAATTTACACTGAATCCAAAATACCTCTATTGGTACACCAGCTATGTTCTCGTTCCAATTATCCAGGAAACAGCAGTGTACATAGTATTTTAGCCAACTGGAAAGATCCTGAGGCTAAAATGAGCTTGGCCCGTTCTGGGATTAAATTTTTCACCAAATACATCTGAATGTATTTTTTAATTACAATTATTAAGTAGTTCAAATGTATTAAAATTTGAACTTGAAACAAACCTGAAGCATTTCCATTAAATGCTAGTGTCCAACAAGATACAATTTGCTCTAAATAAATGCATCTAAACATGGCTATACATTAACATCGATTTACAGAGCCTTTAAAAAAAAAAAAACAGTGCCCAGGTCCCATCCAAAACCAACTGAATGAGAATCTCAGTATGTTTTAAAATTTCCCAGACAATTTTGATGCCCGGTGGGAGCTGAAATCTGTAACTATAATCTATTAATTGCCATATCCTAGCAACCAGATAGTGTTGGAGTCTCTTGCTCTAACAGTCAACTCTAGTTTTATTTCTATTTGTTCAACATAATAGGAGCTTGAGAAAGGTCACTGAGTATAGTTGTTTCGTGTATAAATAATGAAGTCAAGTCATTCCAGTTTGAATCCTAAATCTCACCAGATGTACAAACTTGGACTACTCATTAAGCTTTAAGCCTTTGTTTCTTTCTATAGAAAATTAGAATACACCAGAATCTACCATATTGTTCACAAGTTAACGTATACATACTGCTTATAACCATATCATGTACACAGTGTTGAAAAAAGCCAACTATGATTTTTAACTACTAAACAAAGCCCAGTCTGTCTGTCTATATCTTTCTGACTATCTGACTATCTATCTATTTAAAGGGAACCTAATTTCTTGCTATCAGAATTAACTTTTAATGCTTTAAAGCATTAGAAACTAAAGAACGGATTGCAATAGGTGTACCTATTTTTGCTGTTGTTGTTAGGTACCATCGAGTTGGTTTAAATAGAAACCCTATGTACAACAGAATGAAACATTGCCTGGGCCTGTGCCATCCCCACAATTGTTGGTATGTCTGAAACCACTGTAGCAGCCACTGTGTCAGTCCATCTCACTAAGAGCCTTCCTCTTTTTTGCTGACCCTATACTTTAGCAAGCATGATGTCCTTCTCTAGGGACTGGTCTTTCCTGATAATGTGTCCAAAGTATGTGAGATGAAGTCTCACCATCCTCGCTTCTAGAGAGCATTCTGGCTGTACTTCTTCCAAGACAGATTAGTTCTTTCTTCACGGAATCCATGGTATATTCAATATTTTTCACCAACACCATAATTCAAAGGCATCAATTCTTCTTCGGTCTTCCTTATTCATTGTCCAGCTTTCTCGTACATGTGAGACTACTGGAAACACCATGGTTTGGGTCAGGTGCACCTTAGTTCTCAAAGTTACATCTTTGCTTTTTCACACTTTAAGAGAGGTCTTTTGCAGCAGATTTGCCAAATGCAGTATCATTTGATTTCTTGACTGCTTCTTCAGTGGACGTTGATTGTTGATCCAAGTAAAATGAAATCCTTGACAGCTTCAATCTTTTCTCTGTTTATCATGATGTTGCTTATTGGTCCAGCTGCGAGGATTTTTTCTTTCTTTATGTTGAGGTGTAATCCATAGTGAAGGCTGTAGTCTTTGATCTTCATCAGTAAGTGCTTCAATTCCTCTTTGCTTTCAGCAAGCAACGTTGTGTCATCCGCATATCCCAGGTTGTTAATGAGTCTTCCTCCAATCCTGATGCCCTGTTCTTCTTTATGTAGTCCAGGTTCTCCGATTATTTGCTCAGCATACAGATTGAATAAGTATGGTGAAAGGATACACCCCTGACACACACCTTTCCTGACTTTAAACCATGCAGTATTCCCTTGTTCTGTTCCAAAGACTGCCTTTTGGTCTACGTACAGGTTTGGCATGATCACAATCAAGTGTTCTGGAATTCCCATTCTTCATAATGTTACCCACAATTTGTTATGATCCACAGAGTTGAATGCCTTTGCATAGTCAATAAAACACAGGTAAACATCTTTCTGGTATTCACTACTTTCAGCCAAGATCCATCTGACATCAGCAATGATAACCCTCGTTGCAGGTACTCTTCTGAATTCGGCTTTAGATTCTGGCAGTTCCCTGTTGATGTGCTGCTGCAACTGTTTTTGCATAATCTTTAGCAAAATTATACTTGGGTGTGATATTAATGATATTATTTGATAATCTCTGCATTCTGTTGCATCTCCTTTCCTTGGAATGGGCACAAATATGGATCTCCTCCAGTCAGTTGGCCAAGTAGCTGTCTTCCAAATTTCTTGGCATACATGAGTGAGTACTTCCAGTGTTGCATCTGTTTGTTGAAACATCTCAGTGGGCGTTCTGTCAATTCCTAGAGTCTTGTTTTTTGCCAATGCCTTCAGTGAAGCTAAGACTTCTTTCTTCAATACTACAGGTTCTTGATCATATGCTGCCTCCTGAAATGGCTCAGCGTCGACCAATTCTTTTTGGGACAGTGACTCAGTTTATTCCTCCCATCTTCTTTTGATGTTTTCTGTTCTGTTCAATACTTTACCCACACAAACTTTGAATATTGCAACTTTAGGCTTGAAATTTTCCTTTAGTTCTTTCAGCTTGAAGAATGTCGAGCGTGTTCTTCCCTTTTGGTTTTCTAACTCCAGGTCTTTGCACATGTCATTATAATACTTTACTTTGTCTTCTTGAGCTGCCCTTTGAAATCTTCTGTTCAGCTATTTTACATGATCATTTCTTCCATTTGCTTTAGCTACCCTACATTCAAGAGCAAGTTTCAGGGTCTCTTCTGACATCCATTCTGGTCTTTTCTTTCTTTCCTGTCTTTTTAATTGCCTTTTGCTTTCTTCATGTATGATGCCCTTGATGTTATCCCACGACTTGTCTGGTCTTCGGTCACTAGTGTTCAATGTGTCAAATCTATTCTTGAGATGGTCTCTGAATTCAGGTGGGATATACTCAAGGTCGTGCTTTGGTTCTCACAGACTTTTTAAAATTTTCTTCAGCTTCAACTTGAACTTGCATATGAGCAGTTGATGGTCTGTTCTGCAGTTGGCCCCTGGCCTTGTTCTGACTGATGATATTAAGCTTTTTCATTGTCTCTTTCCACAGAGGTAGTTGATTTGATTCCTGTGTATTCCATTCTATGAGGTCCACATATATAGTCACCATTTATGTTGTTGAAAAAGGTATTTGCAATGAATATGATGCTGGTCTTGCAAAATTCTATCATGCAATCTGCGGCTTTATTTCTATCACCAGAGCTATATTTTCCAGCTACTGATCCTTCTTCATTGTTTCAAGCTTCTACATTCCAATCACCAGTAATTAGCAATGCATCTTGATTGCATGTATGATCAATTTCAGACTGCAGAAGTTGGTAAAAATCTTCAATTTCTGCCTCTTTGGCATTAATGATTGGTGTGTAAATTTGAACTGTAGTCATATTAACTGATCTTACTGTAGGCATATGGATGTTATCCTATCACTGACAGTGTAGTACTTCAGGATAGATCTCAAAATGTTCTTTTTCACAATAAATGTGACTCCATTCCTTTTCAATTTGTCATCCCCAGCATAGTAGACCATAGGATTGTCCGATTTGAAATGGCCAATACCAGTCCATTTCAGCTCACTAATGCCTAAGATATCAATCTTTATGCGATTCATTTCATTTTTGGTGACTTCGAATTTTCCCAGATTCATACTTCATACCTTCCACATTCTGATTATTAACGTATGTTTGCAGCTGTTTTGTCTCATTTAGAGTTGTGCCACATCAGCAAATGAAGGTCCCGAAAGCTTAATTCCATCCACGTCATTAAATTCAACTCCACTTTGAGGAGGCAGCTCTTCCCTAGTCCTGTTTTGAGGGCCTTCCAACCTGAGGGGCTTATCTTGCAGCACTGTATCAGACAATGTTCTGCTGCTATTCATAAGGTTTTCACTGGCTATTTTATTTTATTTTATTTTTTTGTACAAGTAGATGGCCAAGTTCTTCTTCCTAGTCTGTCTTAGTCTGGAAACTCTGCTGAAACCTGTCCACAATGGGTGACCCTGCTGATATTTGAAGTACCTGTGGCATAGCTTCCAGCATCACAGCAACACGCAAGCCACCACAGTGTGACAAACTGACAGATGAGTGGTGGGCTACCTATGTAATCCCACGTATTTTATTAAATGCTTTTTAAACTATGAGTAAAATAATGTACTTGTATTTCTGAATTATTCTCCACCATACTTGAGAAAACTTGATAAAATCGTTCTTCAAAATTCTTAAGAGACTTATAGACTAATTTTAACGTATTACAGGAGAAATTCTATCCTCTTAAAAATTTGCAAACTCATATGGAAGAGTGCTCAATGTCACTTGTGACTGCATTCCTAACTGCTTTAGAAAGGAAACCATCCTCCAAAACCAAATACCTTGCAAGTGATTTAAGCCACAACCCTTGTTACAATGGGGCTTCAACAAGAATTGTGTTCAAGAATATCTAAATCTCACTATAATTTCCACAAAACATACTTTACCAACCATTTAAATGCTCCACTTCTGTCTTCTTCCCACATGCATGGACTAGTGAGGACTTTCCTAACTGTAATAATCCACACTGGACGCATACTAACTTGTTTAGTTGCTCGGTTTATTTTTCAGACGTTCATGAAAGATGAATAACAGTACATTATCAACAAAAAGCGTAACACCTACACAATGCTGAAGGAATATTTTGGTTTGCTGAGCTAACACATGTTACAGTGCTGAAGGCAAAGGATATTTTTGCTAAACAAATATCAAAGTCTTACAAACTTTAACAACAAGAAAAGCAGAAGTAAATTACCATAAATGTGTCTATAATGCTAGTTAAACATCTTTAAAAGTATTACTTTTCCTTTTAAAAAGTTCTAAAGGTTATAGCTATCAATTTCAAAAGGTGTTAGTTTCTAATAATTTATATCGTATAGTCACCTGAACATATATATAGTATTTCTTGTCCAACTCTTGCTTCTTACACAGTGAGAGCAGGGTGGGTTTAAACCAACCCTATTCTCCAAGGAATCTAATTATACCACAAAAATAATACCAGTGAAATTCACAAGTCAAAGCAAAGCCACTCTGATTTTCCAACGATATATATATATATATATATATACATATATATATACACACATATATACACACACACACACATATATATACACACACATATGTATTTTTTCAGAAAGCCAGTGAAAACTACAAAGTTCAGTAATCAGCCAAGCAATTAAAAAAAATAAAATAAAAAGCAACCAAACCCATTGCCATTGAGTCAATACCAACCCATAGCAACCATATAGGACAGAATAGAACTACCCCATTGGGTTTCCAAGGAGAAGCTGGTGGATTCAGACTGCTAACCTTAGGGTTAGCTCTTAACTACTACAGCACTAGGACTCCAGCCAACCTATCAGCCTGTATTAATGCCTATATTGTTTTTCAGTATTACAAGAAAACATCATCAGATGTTTTGTGATGAAGATTTGTGATGACCTAACATTAAACTGATGAATAATATTTGTCTGAAGATGGTAAGTAATAAAATTTACTGCATTAAAGATATGTTATTTTTAGTTCTTCTTTTATGGGTAGGAGGAATCAAATAGTTCAGTAAGGAAAAATCTAAGCTAAAAGAGCATACAGACAGCTTGTTAAAACTGAAATAATTAAATTATGCAAAAACTATTGTCAAAAAATGTCTGCATTTGGCACTACAGAACACTATACTGGGTTAAATGAGGTTAATACAACTTGATATGAAAGACTGGTAATGACCTTCTCTTACTGAAAACTTAATTATAATATTATACAGGAAGATATGTCACCTGGAATCTTGAATTATGACATAACTTATACTATTAATTCTTGATATAGAAATATGGCTTACCAAACACGCAAAGAAAAAGTCCGACCATATACAACTAGCAAACACTGAAGGCTTACTGAGTCCAAATTAGTCCTTATTTAATCTCCCAACAACTCTTCAGGTTAGATGTGATTATCCTTATTTTATAGATCAGGAAATACAGTTCAAACTGTACAATAACCTGACCAAAATTACACCATGCATGAGGGGTGGAGCTTGGATTTGAATTCAAGACTTTTGGCTTAGAACCCATACTACTTTAATTAGTCTAGGATGCCATATCAGGTGTAGATGGACACCCAGTAGCTATCAACCCATTAACAATTTATTCCTTCTAGAGGACTCGAGTTACATGCTGCTCAAAGAGAGTTAAAGAAATAAAGACAACTCAATTACATTACAGCACCACAAGGAATAATCTTCCTGACCCAAGCAAAATAATTTAATCTCTTTAAGGAGCCCTGGTGGTGCAGTGGTTAAACACTTGGCTGCTAACCGAAAGGTTGGCAATTTGAACCCTCCCAGCAGCTCCATGGGAGAAAGACTTGATGATCTGCTCGCATAAATATTATAGCCTAGAAAACTTCATGGGTCAGTTCCACTCTGTCATATGGGGTCGCTATGAGTCAAAAATTGACTTGACAGCATCTAACAACAACAACAAGCTTTAGATAACTCATCTAAAATTAGAATAAACATCTTTCTCTTACAGTCATTGTGAGGAGGAGATAAAATATAGTGTGTACAGTACTGACCACACAATGGCCCATAGAAAGCCATTAGCACACCCAGGCACACACAAACATATGTTTCTGTACCTCCTTGCTGTAGAGAGATCAAGGTGGACAAATAAGCCTTGGCCTCACCATCTGTGTTAATCAGAAGAGGGAACTCAAATGTCAATATGCTGAATCAAACATATCAAGCATGCTTACTTCAATATTTGGCCAAAAGTTAAAAAATTAATCCGAACAAACATAAAACCAAGAAACATCACATTCTATTTACCCATCTTTCGATTTTTACAGAGTTATACATAGCAGTCGTCTTTCTCCCTAACAAATCTCCCATGAATATCCTAGGGTCAAAACCTTTCCAGTGGAAAATAACTCATACCTGCTGTGTTTAATGCAACATGGGACTGTTTCAACCATGGGGAATATTTATCAACCTGAAATATTTCTTCCTCAGTATTTGAAGTCCACTAAAATCATCTGCAATCCAGAGATCTATGAAGTTGAGTCAAAAATTTGAAATTAATATAGAAACTGCATTGATCCCTTCTGCTGGGATATGGATAGATGAATCATCAGGTCCCTTTCAAGGGAAAGCTGTGGCAGAACATTCACTCCAGGTTTTCTGAGATACCAAAACTGTGGATCTGTTGGGTGTTTTAGGAGTTTCTGATGGAGCAAACAGTTATGTGCTCCACTATCAGCTGAAAAGGTTGGTGGCCTGAACCCAAGCAGCGATGCCTGGGAAGACAGTCCTGGAGATCTGCTTTCGAAAGGTCACAGCCTTGAAAACCCTATTGAGCACAGTTCTACGCCGCATGCATGGGATCGCCAAGAGTTGTAATCGACTTGACGACAACTAACAACAACACTGAGTGTTTAAAGTGTTTGTAAACAGCACAAGAAAATTCAGAAAACTCCTAACAGACCCTATAGGATCCCCTCCTCATGCCCCCTACATATACCACTTTATCTCCCTGACTGTATCTTCCACTCCTTTCTCCCACACTCAGCTTCAACTATACTGGCCTTCCTTGAACACATCGGGCACATTTTGGCCTCTTGTCTTCCTGGAAAATTGTTCCAGGAGATATCTGAATGGCCCTTTAAGTCTCTGCTTAGATGTCACTTTCTCAATGAAGCCTACCTGGACCACCTAATTTTAAGTGTCAACTTGCCTCCCACAAGATACTCACCACCCACCTTACCTTGCTTTACTTTTTCTTTTTCTTAATAGCACATAATCATCTTTTAAAACATTTAAATGTGTGTTATCTATAATGATGTTTGCTTATCATTTGTCTCTGCCCATTTGCACATAGTAGGTACTCAATAAAGGAGTCCTGGTGGTGCAGTGGTTAAAGCACTTGGTTGCTAACTGAAAGGTCAGCAGTTTGAACCCACCAGCCACTCTGCATAAGAAAGATGTGCCTGTCTGCTTTTGTAAAGATTTCAGCCTTGAAAACTCTACAGAACAGCTCTACTCTGTCTTATGGGGTCGCTATGAGTGGGGATCGACTTGACAGGAACGGGGGCTTTAGGTGATCCATAAATATGTGTTGAAAGTTGAATACAGAGCAAATTATGCCATATAGGACATTTCCTTACCGCACAACAAGCCACCTCGCTGCCCCAAACAACCCCAACTACTTACCATCCTCTTTTTATTTTCTAGTCTCCATGTTTTTGCTTTAGAACATACCTTTTATCAAAACTGACCTCCCTACCTCACTTCCACTTGTAAAAAAATCCAACCTGTCTTCCAGGCCCTGCTGAAGTTCATCTCCTGTGTGAGGTTTTCCCAGATTGCACTAAGGCAAGATTAAACCCTCTTTTCTCCTTTCCCTTTATAGCTGGACTTCTGTTGTAGCATTTAGCACAGTTATTTTCCCAGGCTATTTCAGAAGCTATAGTCTTTTTCAAAAGTCATCTTTATATTCTCCTCAGAGCCTATCACAGTGCCTGACACTTTATAGGCACTCAATAAATACTTAGGGGACTGAACTCACCAGAACTTTATATGGTTTTGTATTGTTGGTAGGTAAAAATGTGAGCTATAAGTAAGCGTTATACTTTAGGGAATCATTTTTAACGCCTTTCAACTCAGTGTACAAAACAATTAAATCTGATTGAAAGTGAGGTTTTTTTTTACTTAGTGCACAAAGAAACACAACAAGAATGTAAAGTAAGATGTCCAGAAGACCAAAGGTTGAGTTCTGGAGAAAGGCATTGTTTAAGGAAGCAGGTGGCTAAGGATAGATTTGTAAAGGTCACAGAGACAACAGCTAGACAGTGCATGAATACTGGAAAGAAGATTCTGCATATCAAAGAAAGCAATTTTAAGTAGTAGAGAACGGTTAACAGAAACAAAAGCAATGAGATTATCACGGAATATAAGGACAGAAATGGAGCTACTGGATTTGGCTATACAGAGGTCAATAGCCACTTTGGCCAGTGCAATTTCAGTGCGAAGCCTGAATCCAGCAGGTTCAGAAGTATTAGTCAGGACTCTGCCCCAAGTGATAGATGCCAACCAGAGCCAGCTAAAGCACAAAGGATGCTGGGATAGCTCATGGCATCAAAAGGAGAGCTGAACAACCAGGACTCCGGAAGGCAGGAATGAGGGCAGCCTCAAAGCCAACATTCTAAAAAACAGTTCATCAAGTCATCAGCGGGCTGAACAGTCACTCCATTTAAAGCCAATTGAATAGCTGAAAGCCAATTCACTGAACAACCAGTTCACTGAATTTACTTGATTCTTTTAACTATTGGAAAGGATTCACAGAAATTTGTATTGAATAGGCTTGGTTTAACAGCCTGTGAAAAATTAATTCTGGGTTTTAGGTGACCAATTTTCATTTTTTTCCCTCCATAATAGCATTGTCAAAAAAGCCCAATTTGCCCCAGATACACATTGTTAGAGCTGAAGGGAGCTGGCCAGAGAATGGGTTGAGGGGCAGGGAGCCCGTGGCTGGAGGAGACAGAGAAGAGGCCTGCACACATCACTGTCTGCACTGTTGTTCCCCCGGAGAGCAGAGACTGAAGGGCAGTATAGGTGGGTGGAGAATAAGGGACAGAGGAGGAGACGGAGAAAGAAGGGAGGGAGAGAGAGGGGGACATGACATGAAGAGTTTATGTTTAAAGCTAGGAGGAGATCATCAGTGATTTTAAGCAGAAGCAGAGTGAGAACAATGAACGTCATTGCTCTGAACAAAACTCTACCTAAATTTTATCTTCCTATTGGCAATAACAGAGATTGCAGATAGTGTCTGAGAAGAGATAGGCATTAGGTTCCAAATTTTTAAAATTTGCCTTCATAAGCTCATCTGATACATTCAAGAAGGGGCAGTTACTCTTTAAATAACTGCTGTCCCTTAGCTTTGGAAGGACTTGTCTTAATGTTCTCAATTCTTCCATAACAAATCTTTTTGCTTATATTTAATCCATAAAGTTTAATGTTCACTCAATTCAACAATTCATGAAGCTGTATGAATAAATAATAATAATTTGATTTTTCTCTTAAATAAAATAGTTCATTTAAATTAAATTTTGATGTGGTGTTTCACATACCAAGTCAGACGACAGACTGAGCGAATGATCCTTGCGTCTAATCGGCTTCGTCAACACTACTTACTCACAGAAGGTCATATGTTTATGGCAAGGACAATCAGTATAGCCCAGACCCAGAGGCAGCCTGCCTAGGTTCATATCCCAGCTTTCTATCTTATCAACTGTGTGGCCTTGGGCAAGGTACTTAACCACTCTGCACCTATTTTCACAAGTCTATCCCAGCTTTCTATCTTATCAACTGTGTGGCCTTGGGCAAGGTACTTAACCACTCTGCACCTATTTTCACAAGTCGACACTGCAGCAATAAAAATACCAACCTTACAGGGTTTGTGCTAGAGTTCCCAGCGGCATAAATGGTTAAGTGCTAGGTTACTAACTGAAGGATGGCCATTTGATTCCACCCAAAGGCATATCAGAAGATAGGCCTGGTGGTTTACTTCCGAAAAGTTAGCCATTGAAAACCCTGTGAAGCAAATTTCTACTCTTGACACACTTGGGACCACCATAAGTTGGAATCAACTCCACAGCAACTGATTTGGTTGATTCTGGTTTACAGGGATTGTGAGTACTGAATGTGTTATATATATATAAAGCTTTTAGAACACTGCCTGACCTATAGGAAGTGCCAGTTAAGTGTTTGCTGTTGTTGTTATTATGTTATCATTTTTTGTTGTTACAGTAATAGTTAGCAGGGCTGCAAAAAGCTGCAAAACATGATTTCTGCCTCAGAGTAGCTTAAAATCCAGAGAGGTGAGATAGGAGATAACACACACACACACACACACACACACACACACACACACAATTCTAACAGCATGTTGAATGAGACTTGTTATATTGCAGCAAAGTCTCCAAAATTGTACTAATGACAAGTCACCAGGTGTGTTCCTCCTTTCAGGGGATTTATTAAGAGATGGCAGAACCAGCTCCCCATCTACCAACCTGTCTCCCTGCTCTCCATTTCCCCAATCAACATAAGAAAAAGCCAGAAGGATAGACTTAGGCTTCATAGGTCCGCACTATCTGTGGTGAGAGGTTACTCACCACTTGGCCCAACCATAAGAGAGAGGCAAGAATAGTTTGTTTCAAAAACCAAAAGTTACAAGGAGGACCCAGGAGACTCACTAATAGCAATTGATAAGGAAGCCTGCCTGGTTGCTTCCTTAGGTGGAACTGAGTATGGTGAGAGAGTTCTTAGATGAGCTTAACATCTATACCCTGGCAAACGGGACAACCATAAATATAAAATCTGGTGACCATTACTGCGGCAGAGCTTTTTGAAAGCAGGAAGGCCTTCAGAGTAGCTTCTCAGTAGGTCTTAAAAGGGCTATGTTGTTGCTGTTGTTATTAGATGCCATTGAGTCAGAGTCAGTTTCAACTCACAGTGACCTTATGTACAACAGATCGAAACACTGCCGGGTCCTGTGCTATCCTCACAATCGTTATGTTTGAGCCCATTATAGCAGCCACTGTGTCAATCTATCTTGTTGAGGATCTTCCTCTTTTTCTCTGATCCTGTACTTCACCAAGCATGATGTCCTTCTCCAGGGACTGGTCCCTCCTGATAACATGTCCAAAGTATGTGAGATGAAGTCTTGCCATTCTTGCTTCTAAGGAGCAGTCTGCCCGTACTTCTTCCGAGACAGATTTATTCGTTCTTCTGGCAGTCCATGGTATATTTTGATCACCAAGGCATTTTCAATGGCCTCATACGCATGTGAAAGCTGGACAACGAATAAGGAAGACCAAAGAATTGATGCATTTGAATTAGGGTTTTGGCAAAGAATATTTGAATATACCATGGACTACTAGAAGAAAAGGACTATAGTTTCTTGTAAAGAAAAATGGTAAGGTAGCCACTTCCAGGTTCCCAGATGCCCATGATTCCTGTGGCCCCACATGAAGGAGAAAGATGACAGAGGAAGATAGGGCCAAGTGAGGAGTATGCCACTGTGAGAAGGAATTGAGAATATGGCCTTCCGGAGGGACCAAGGAAAATTAGATTGTCCCTCTCTACAGGAGTCATCAGCAACAGAAGGCACCAAAAGGAGGATGAACAAAGCACCTTCTCCTCATAAAATTCAAGCATCAACACAGAGAACGTTCTCTCGATAGAGCACAAGACGAATCAGAAGGAAAAAGAGGAGACTAGTTACATAACAGGTGTGCTTCCACTATTCCCCTCTCCGCCTATTTTGAGGGACTAGGACTTGAAAGAAGGAGCCATGGTGATGCAATGGTTAAGCACTTGGCTGCTAACCAAAAGGTTGGCCGTTCAAACCCATCCAGCAGTTCCAAGGGAGAAAGACCTGGTGATCTGCTTCCATAAAGATTACAGACAAGAAAACCCGATAGGGCTGTTCTACTCTGTCACATGGGGTCACTATGAATTGGAATCAAGTTGATAGCACTCAACAACAACAAGGCCTTCGAAAGGGCCTAGAAGCCAACCTCTGCTCATCAAAGTCCAAGCAGCCCAAGTCATAGCCTACACTGGGGGAGAGGAAGAGAACTTGAAACCACATATGACACTGGAGTTTAAATAGGATTAGAGTAATCGTAATAACCAAAAGAGAGCAGAAAGTTATTGTATCTGACCAAAATGTACTGGAGGGAAATTAAACACAGTAGACTGGAAGATGTGACTGAAAAATAAAAATGCAACATTTCCATGTCTGTATATTCTTTAACACAGTTTTTTGAAGAAAAGAATTAAAAGGACTAATAGATCATAAATGTAGAGATTCAAAAGAAAAATGTATTACTTTTTTGAAGGTATAAAAGTAAATTTAGCCATATTATCAAGTGTAAAATATTTGAAAATTAGACTAGTTATGAGAGTAACAAAAAAAAAATTAGTGGGCTTCACTGATGGAGATTTCTTATAAAAGACTTGTAGCCATTGGTAAGAATTGAGTAAGGACATTGTGGCAAATGACATGGAAATATCCCAGGTATTATCAGCACCATTTCTTATTATCATCTTGTTTGAGAAAAAAAAAAAAAAACAACAACTAGGAAATGGTAGAACAGATTCAAGAATTCCACTGAGTATTCCATTCTTACTCCAAAAGAATATCAATGGAAACAGCCTCTAAAATGTAGTTGATTCACAAGTAAAATAAAAAAAGTTACAAGAAGAAATGTAAAAAAAAAAAAAAAAAAAAATTATAGCCATGATCTCTGAAATTTGTATCCAAAGAAACATATGCTATATATTATGATTTAAAAGACTATTTGGGCTAGTCAGTGGTTGGTTTAAAACATGCAGAACAACATCCAGGTAATTTGAAAAAGATGTGTTCATTTTAGCCTGACCTATGCGGATGATTTTATTTAGTTCATTTTTGTCATGTGTTTTTCCTCAAGACCAGTAAGCATGATATGAACACATTGCTATCTTTAACAATTCATTATTATTTTCTTCTGGTAGCCCTAAATTCAGTACTGAAAGACTTTAAGAATACATGAGTGAACTTACCAGCATAACTGCTTTGTCCATAAAACCAACCAACCAACCAAACACCCCAAACAAAAAGCACACCCTTTCATCCCGTGACACATTACATTTGAGATACTTTATGAATATCACTCTAAACAAAACAGTCTTCTACACCATGCAGAGATTAATTTAGGACCTAATTAGAAGCTTCCAGAATTCTGAGAAGCAAAGGCTCATGGCTGAGGTTCCGGTTAAAACACCCTAGTGATTTCATCCCTTGTACAAGCTGAGTTAGAGATTTTCTTTTAATGTTTTCCCCAATGATCTAAGAGAAGTTTACTCAGACTTTCCCACTAAACCAATTATGGAGAATCATGACAGTGTAATTTTTTAAAAAATTGAACAGCATTCTAGCTACATTCTGCAGAAGAAATTAGAAGGGTATGAGTAGGGGCCAGGGTGTGGGAGAAAGAGGGGAAATGAAACAATAATTTTAACTAAGTACAGTTATCTTACCAACATCTGTATAATACTATGACAAACAGACCACTAAGGAATTATTTTTTGAAGCTGAAAATAAGGACAACATGACATACTTCATTTAGATGAAGAACTATTACTATCAACTTACAGAAAATATAAAAATGGCTTGCCAAAAACGTCAGTGGACAAAGCATACCCAATTAAAAGCTACCACCCATCACTCTCTCCTTTTTAGGGATATTTTTTTGCATGGCTTTGAAGCCAGCAGACACTTCTATTGCAAAGTGGCATACAGACTGCAACGGTTCTCTGAATATACAACTTATTTGCTGTCCTCTTTTGTGGTCTAGTTTTCCCTATTTTGGACTTTTTAATGTCAGGGAGTAAATAAGGACAGATCCTACACCACTCTGCTCTTTTCCAAGTCCAGCCCCCACATTTCACTTGAGTGGAAAGGAAAAGATAGCAGTGGGTATTGAATGGAGATCTAGAGTTGTAGTCAGTTTAAATCAGAGTCTTTCTTCACCATTATTTACAATGCCAGCATTCGTCACACGTTCTTTAATCCTGACATTCTTCTTACATGGATTATACTATACCACTGGCGATGGGTTACTTCCAGGGGTGCTGGTACTGATTTTCATAGTAATACCCTTTATATTTTTCAAGGGTCACAAACATCAATGCCTACAAGAACAATACTGTATACTGCTGCTCAGGTTGTAAACTGCACAAATCTAGGGGGTTGCCCTTCACATAGATTAGGAAGTGAATGGTGTCCCCTGGAGCTGTGCAATGTGGCAGCTTCAAGTAGCTGAGACTAGGGTAACATCATAGAAGGCATTTTGGAGGAAGTCTCTCCCGGATTAAGTCTGAAAAATATCAGTAGAATTTAGCTAGACAGAGATTGGTTGGGAGGGGGAGAGAAAAGAACATGGGAGATGGCATTGCTGCCAGAAGAACTTGTTAAAAAAACAAAAAAAAAGCATAGAATAAATGTGCTTTTTAGTTTAATCCTTAAGTTTCACCACTGTCGTGCTTAAAGAACATTTACCACCAAAGAGCAAGTCATACTCTTTAACTGTGAGGTCTCAGAGAGAAACAAAGCTCTCTCACTGCAGCTAAGATTTACTCGATGTAATGTGCATAAAGGAACTCCCCCTAAAGACTATCAGATAGATTCTTCTCATTGAACTGAAATGGACTGAATCAGGGAGTGAAAGAAACACAAAAATTATGAACTTTTTAAAGTGAAACAAGGGCAGTACACATGGAGAACAGGGGTATCTAAAAGGTAAAGGCATCTTAAAACTGGTGAGGTAGGCAGAAACAAACAAAACACCATGAAAAGCTAGAAAAACCAAGAAGATACGAAAGGACAGAAGAGCTAGTAGGACTTTCTCCACAAAGCATAATGTCCTCTTCCTCTGAACCCTTTTTTGACTGAACCACCCACTTATCAATGATGTCCTATCTGTCTTTTTTTTTTTTTTTGCTCTCTTCATAACTAGATTTTAACTGCTTTGTATCATAACCCTTTGTATTTTCGACAGTGCCTTGAGCACCCAACCTGTGCCATATAGTATGTTGATGATGAGTATAAATAAAAAGCGATTGTACCACTAACTCTTTTACAATCTATGAATTGTAATACCACCAATACGCAACGGCCACCGTGAGTGCCTCAGTACGTAGCATTCTTTGCATTTCCCAGAAAGAATCGACTTACGCTGAGAAGATGAAGGTGAGACTTTGACTCACTTACTTTGGACACGTGGTCAGGAAAGCTCAATCACTAGAAAAAGTCATCATTTCTGGCAAAGTAGAGAGCCAGCAAATACGAGGAAAACCTTCAGTGAAATGGATTGACAACAATAGTCACAAAAGTGAACTCAAACATACCAACAATAATGAACATGGCACAGGACCGGGCAACGTTTCATCCTGTTAATGCATAAGGTCGTCACGAGTAGAAGCCAACTGGATGGCAAGTAACAAGCATCATAACAATCCTGAAAAGAATCAGTGAGCACAGCAGATCTTCCCGAACATTTCAGAGGGTCATTGGAGGAGGGCACTGCATCTCACTCCTCACGGCACACGCTTTATAATTCCCTGTTCGACATGTTCCTTTTCCTCCAGTCCCTTTACCCAGTCTTCTACTGGAGTTCCCTAATTTCAGCTCTTCTCATATGCCCTGATCTTCCTTGCATGCTTCTACCCCTGTCTTATGCATAGCAATTTAACTTTGCCTCACTCTTCCGATTTCCCTACACATACCTAGTTACTCAGCTTACAAAGGACTTTCCAGTTCCAAATACCCATTTTCCTTAGTGGGGTATTAAAATTAATTTTTCCTAAGTACAGAATAATAAGGTCAATGAGAGAAACAAACAAAATAAACCACCACCGCAAATGCAAGGGGTAAACCGTGGACATATATGTAAAGGCAGTATATTTACATTCTAAGTCTTATATTTGCTGGTGATAAAAGAAATGAGTTGTGCTTTGCAAAATCACTTTTCCTTAAAATATAGTTGATTTATGTACTGGGGCATTTGAGAGAAGATCGAAGCCTGTGTATTGACGGACATGTATGCATTCTTTATGGAAAATTTCATGTGGGGCAGGGGAAGAAGCAGATTAGTATCTGCCAGTAAAGAAGCTTTAGAGACTACCACATCAGAAACTTCCCAAATGTCTTTTTCTACATGCAGCTAAGGTAAGAATAATATTGAGATGGCTGCAGGACAGCTTGAGCCAACTTTAATTTGTTTTTAGATTTATTACCTAGGAAGATCAATTTAATCTCTGGAAATAACTGTTTATTACTTGTGAGGTTTCACTTGTAAAAGGACAATGTATTTGATTAGTAAATAATTGACATGATCTGGGCATTGCTTTTCATTGTAAGTCGGTAAATATAAAGTCACTCTATATTCTCTGCACTCAGACATAAACCAGATCTCAATAGTCATCTGCAATACAATGCGCTTTCTAGGAAGGAAACCATTTCAATGTCTATAGAAGTGATAACTGACTCTGCATATGGTTACTTTAGGATCAAGCCAAAAAAGTAAGTTTCTACTCACGCTTATATTTCTTCCCTTGAAAAATAAAATGAATTTGAAAATGAAAAATCATTTGGGGAAAGAATGTTAAAGAGGGAAGGTTTTGGAGAGAGATAAATCATTAAATTTTAGATAAGCTAAATTAGGATAAATCATAGAAAAATTAAGTTGAAATGTCCCATAGGCCTTAGAAAATGGAATCAGAGTTTTGGAGACAGATCTGTGTAGAGGCATGTTTTGGGACATCATGAAAATATATTTGATAGTTGAAACTGGGGACTGACAAGAAATGAACACTGTCGAAGACAAACGCTTATAAAAACACTCCTATTTAGAGTCTGAAGAGTCAAAGGGAAGCCACCAGGTAGCTGGAGGAAATCAGAACAGTACTGTTGGGCATTCGGTACGTGTGTGGATTCAGCAGGGTTAGAAGTCAGAATCCAAGGAGATAAGGTGATGCTGTTGATGAAGATGATGCAGCAAGCAGGTGAGGACGGCGCATTCTACTAGTTAAGCAGAAGGGACAGGGACAAGTCTAAGAGTACTAAGAAAGGGCAAGCAAAAAGTTCAAGCAAAAGTTGCTTGGTTGTTTTTGTTCAGATAATGAGAGCTAACCCTATTTAAAAGTAGAAGAGGAGGAGCTGGACTACAGGAAATGAATGAGAGACTGAAGGCCTTCAGACAGTCGTAAGGAAATGGCCGGCAGAACTACACAGAAGCATAAAGTGCAGGGAAGAGAGAAAATGGCGGAGGACGCAGAGAACAGAGATGGAGGCGAACAGGACCAAAGATGCAGAGCAGCTCCTGCCAGACTGCAATGATCTTTGCCGTAAATTTGGAAGTGAGGGAAAGGTGGGACGGGGAGTTAGAGAAGACCAAAAAAAAAAAAAAAGTCACAAATAGCCTCTTAGAGACTAAGTTTTTGCACAGAAGAGAAATAAATGGACTGTGGAGTTATATTAACGACTAAACTAAATTTGTGTGAATCTGTAATAAATTTAAAAAAATATCAGTTGCCATCAAGTCCATTCCAGCTTACGGCAACCCCATGTATGTCAGAGTAGAACTATGCTCCATAGAGTTTTCAATGACTGTGACCTTTCAGAAGTAAATCATCAGGACTTTCTTCCGAGGTACCTCTGGGTGAATTCAAAGCTCCAACCTTTCTGTTAATAGTCACGCACTTAACAAGCTTAGCCTATATAATTCTATAACTCCCTCCCATCAAGTCTCGCAGTTGAAGAGCAGAAAAGAAGCGAATGTGAGCTCTGAGACAACTCCAAGTGTTATCAGTGCGTATGAGGCACTGTGAGGCAGTTTGAGGGTCAAAGAAACTGTGTGGGAAAAGATACATCTGTAATGTAATTAAGACTGGCGGCAAAGAGAAGAGATTGCCATGAGCTGGAAGGTAGTCAATGAGGTAGATCTGGCAGGTAGGCTAGAGTGATTACCCATTTCAGTGGGGGCAGGCAGTGAGGACAGTGCAAGAGGACAGGAAAGAACACAGGTGAGACTTTTCTAAAGCAAAACAATACCCATTGATTAGATCCAGTGTCTGGGATGCTGCGGGGATGGCTATGCCATGGAGGAAAGGATGCAGCCATGTCACGGAGAGGTGGGATCAGTTTTCAACATAGAGATCAAAATCATCAATGGTAAAGGATGTGGATAAACTAGATGTTAATAATCTAAAGCAGGTAAGGAAATGTTGGAATGTGTGGATAGCAATGAGTGATTTTGTCATGCAATGGGAAATACTTCAACACAGGAGACATCCAAGTTTTCAAAGACATAGGCAGGATTCCACACCATTCATAAATTAGGAGAGTCTAGCTTTTCCCACATTCAAATTCTCGACTGAAAGAAGATCTAACTAATATTCTAAACGTTCTAAAATATTCTCAGCCCAGGCCCCAAATGTCACTGGGCTCTTAGATTTTCAGATCTTGCTTCCCTGGCTTTAGAACTAGCACACAAAGGTTTAGTTTTGAGTCACGCGGGAGTGCCACAGAGAGTTATCTTACTTTGACTTTTACATTTTCTTCTCACTTTCCTTAAGCTGCAGGGAGACTGTATTTTTATATCACAGCAGAAAGCACAGTTTAAAGCCAAAAATGTTTCTAATGAACCTGCCTTTGCTAACAGATGATGTTTTCTATTAAACTAAGATGGGTTCTTAAACTCATTACAAGTGTAAATACTATTCAGCTTGGTAGTCCTTGGGTTTTCTATTGCTCTAGATGAGATTTTTATTACACAGCCACCCTGTAGGAAGAGTTTAAGAAGCCTTCACAACAGCAAATGCCTACCGATGGGTAATGTACGACTTAACAGTATTTTACTGTATTTAGAGTGGTAAAGATCACACTTCAAGGTGGAATTCTTATGCATGTAGTATGTGTCTTTTCACAATTTAAAATCCAACCGAATGTAGCATATTCACAGAACCAACCAACCAACCAGTTGCCGTGGAGTCAATTCTGACTCATGGCAACCCCATACGTGTCAGAGTCGAACTGTACTTCATAAGGTAGGCTGATCTTTTAGAATTAGATTGCCAGGCCTTTCTTCTGAGGAGCCCCTTGGTGACTCAAACTTCTACCTTTCAGTTAGCAGCCACGCATGTTAAACATTTGCACTACCCAGGGACTCCAAATTCACAGGAAGTGGTTACATAAGCTTAATTATGTCTTGTTTTAGGTAATATATTACCAGTACCAACTGCCATCGACTCGATTCTGACTCATAGTGACCGTATAGGACAGAGCAGAACTACCCCACAGGGTTTTCAAGGACTGGCTGGTGGGTTCAAACTGCCGACCTTTTGGTTAGCAGTCATAGCTCTTAACCACTGTGCCACCAGAGCTCCTTAGGTAATATAAACACAGTAAAATAACATTTCTTGTAACAGGTTAGCACAAGTTTCTGAATAGTGTATATTGCACACCCAAGACATTTAAAATAAAAGGAATAAAAATAAAATACAGTTTATCTCATTTTTGGAAACTCTCAGATAACTTAATTTTTTATTCAGATTAATTGCTGTTTATTATTAGCCAGTAAAGCCCCCGTCAAATAAGACTTTAGATGAGTCCATATCAAAGATTCTAAGGTTCAATGAATTTATGACTGACATGACTTCTGTAAATAATTATTTCTAAAACAGACTATATTTTCTGTTGTGGAAACATATACTATATTTCTTTTAGGATATCATTTCTTTGGCACTATATTCAGAGGATATTAAAGAAATAATCACTACAGGGCAGGCACATTTTGAGAAGGTGAATAACATGTCTGAAGAGAAAATAATAATTTTATAAGATTAATTGCATCTTGAAGAATATTTTCCACCTACAAGGTGCAAATTTTACAGCATTTCCAATCTGCTGTTCAAAATGCCTTCCCCCTCCATTCTGAAATCCTGACAGGCAGGGATGCTTCCATGACTTCAGAGAAGTTTCTCCTAGAAAGTCAAAGTAATTCATCTATTCCATTCCCTCAGTGATACTATCGCCATCAGGAAACCGAGATTCTAAAAACTAACTTCTTTTTAAAGAAAAAACATTTTTAACATTTTAGACGGCAGTTTAAACTTACATTGAATGGAAATTTCATGTATTTGAATGATGAACTAGATTAAAAGTGAATTTTCAGAGGATATTGAAACTGGTTTTTCCTTAGGTTCTTATGTCCCAGCATTTCCTCTGCCTTCAAGGAATCAACAACCCAGTTTGGAAGAAAAAATGAACACTCCTAAAACAGAACAATTTGGTACAAAATGCTGTGGACCAACGAAACAAACACCATTAGTTTCGACATGACAGACTAGGCTAGGCTAGTCCGATTGGAACTGAAAGAAATGATAAAACTAGACAATTGTTAAAAGAGACAGGAAGAAGCAAGAGGCATCGCCCCTCATGATACTGAAGGAGAGTTAACAGTCATCTGGCAGTTACCCACTCGTCCAACTTTACACCATATCCAAGGTTTCAGTCACAGACACTCTCCTCATACTCCTGTTCTGGTTTGCACCTGACATTGCCTTGCTTTACTAGGAATGAGCTCTAACTGGGTGCTATGTGAAATAAAATGGAGGATCACTATTTACCTGGTGAATTTGAGCAGATCAGATAATTTGGAACGAATCAGTTCTTTTAAAATTGAAATCTCCTCAGTAAAAACTCAAACTATAAAACAAGTTGCCCCAAGGTCAGGCAGTGAGGAAATCAGATTCCTTGCCTTTTCTGAAGGCACAGAATGCTGACTTAGCTGAAGGCTTCTGTGATTTTTAATGGTCTGGAAGCATTAGGAGTCCTGGGTGGCACAAATGGTTAAGCACTAGGCTACTAACAGAAAGGTTGGCAGTTCAAATCCACCCAGAAGTGTCTCAGAAGAAAGACCTTGGCAATCTATTTCCAACAAATCAGTCATTGAAAACCCTGTGGAGTATAATTCTACTCTGACACAAACAGGGTTGCCATGAGTTAGAGTTGACTCTATGGCAAGTGGTTCGAAAAGCACTTTAATCATCATTTCAATTAAAAACAACCAAAATACATTCCCATTTGGTAAATTATTTTTCCATAACATTCTGTCTAAATAAAAAATTTTAAATCATAATAGGACTTGTCTAATCAAATCTGTCTCTCAACATAGCAAACTGTTGTAGGTTGAATTGTATCCCCCAAAAAGATATGTTTAAGTCCTAACCGCTGGTGTTTGTGACCTTATTTATAAATAGGGTCTTTGTAGATGTGATCAAGCTAAGATGAGGTCATACTGGAGTAGAGTCCCAAATCCAGTATGACTGGTGTACTTATGAGAAGAAAATAAGAGACACAGACAAAGGGACTCCGGGAGAACACCACGGGAGCACAGATGCAGAAACTGGAATGACTTTCTACAAGCCAAGGAACACCAAGGATTGCTGGCAATACCAGAAGCTAAGAGAAAGTCATGACCAGATTCTCCCCTAGAGCCTTCAGAGAAAGCATAGCCCTGGCTGACACCTTAATTTTGGACTTCTAGCCTCTAGAACTGAGAAAATACATTTCTATTGGTTTAAGCCACCCAGTTTGTGGTAATTTGTTATGGCAGCCCTAGGAAAACAATATATAAATTTTAGTGGTTCACCAACAAAAGCAGCAGGACCCACCATATAGCATTAATGTGGCTGGGGCATTGGTGTTCATCATTGGAGGAAATTGCTTTGTTGAAATACCACATTGGAAATGATCTACTGCTCAATAGAATATAATAAATTTTACACCACGCAACAAAAGGGGAGAGCCTTATCATCCATCTTTCATAGAAAGAGACATCATTCCACATTTATCTCAAGTTCAGTTCATCTGAAAAGGAATTTAACCTAGACATAACTCCTTAAGGTGTGGGTCCTGGCCTGACCCTATTTCTAGAAAAAAGCCTGCATTTCGTAAGTACTATATTTAATAAGAAATGTGACTTA
This sequence comes from Dugong dugon, assembly GCA_030035585.1. Classification (NCBI taxonomy): domain Eukaryota; kingdom Metazoa; phylum Chordata; class Mammalia; order Sirenia; family Dugongidae; genus Dugong; species Dugong dugon. Next base: position 80,161,106 of record CM057471.1, read on the forward strand.
CAATAATGTCACATGGGAATCTCTAACAGACATTCTGAGGTCAGATGAATCTCTGAAAAGTTGTTCTACTGGATATAAGGGAAGGAGGCGGAGTAGATACACAGTTCCCACTGCAACCAGCAGTGAGCCAGTATAAGAATGTTTGAGATGTCCTAGGCCGCATGCTCTCCCTGTTGCCTAAAAAATTCTGATTATTTTTACCAAAAAGAAGCAAGCATGTATCATAAGGGATTTCTCTCCTACTTGCATAAATGAAGATATGAGTCTTTTTTTTAACCTCAATTAAAACGTCAAAACCCGAAGATTAGACAGTTACAGTAAATAAAAGACTAATGGTTGTTGAAAAGAAGCCCCACCTTCCCCCTAAATGCTAGCATATTGGATTTGCTAATAACAGAATGAAAACACTATTTAGAGATCTAGCCGTTGGACCCTGTGGGAATTAAGTTGTGAGAATAGCAGTGCATGGTTCATGAAGGCTCTCGAGTGTTTGCATTCGTCACGCTCATTCAGTCAAAGGAGGTTGACAGGACTGTCCTTATTTGTGAACCCAGTTACTTCAGAAGCTGAATTCATTTCCACTAAAATTAATTTAGCTATGCCTTTTTAATACTACCACTTTATAGAGCAAAGAAGATCTGTGATCTTCCTAAGAACAAAAGAATCATTTCAGTCACTCACCATTCAGAATAAGGTTCTCTTAATTACCACAGACCACTATAACTTTGAATCGTATCTCTTTTTCTCCAGTGTCTATTTAAATCAAAATATTTGTTGTTTTAAAAGAACGGTAGAGTGGGAACAATCTTGCTGCTGTTTTCTTTGGATTAGAAGAAAGCTAAGTTCTTCAAACCACAATGATGAACAAGACAATAAAGCCTGCGCTTAGGTTAACTCGCTCTGTTAAACAGCAAGCAGGAAATGTACGGCTTAAATAATAACAGACTGATACTAAGAAGAATAGTGTTTATTGAGCATCTTATTTGCAGACGCTGTGTGAAACACTGTGTCATGTATTTACAGCTGCTAACCAAAAGTTTGTCAGTTTGAATCCACCGCTCCTTGGAAACCCTATGGGGCAGTTCTACTGTCCTGTAGGCTTGCTATGAGTCAGAATCCACTCGACAGCAACGAGGTTTTTTTTTACCCTCCCTATAGGAGTCCTAGTGATGCAGTGGTTAAGCGCTCAGCTGCCAACCGAAAGGTAGGCTGTTCAAACCCACCACTCATGCTCCACAAGAGAGAGAAATGTAACAATTGGTTTCCATAAAGATTTATAGCCTTAGAAACCATGTGGGGCAGTTCTATCCTACTATATAGGGTTGCTATGAGTTTGGAAACCCTGGTGGCATAGTGGTTAAGTTCTATGTATTGCTAACCAAAAGGTCAGCAGTTCTAATCCACCGGGCACTCCTTGGAAACTCTATGGTGAAGTTCTACTCTGTCCTACAGGGTCGCTATGAATTGTAATCAGCAACAGGTTCGGTTTTTGGTTTATGAGTCAGTATCAACTTGACAGCAATGGGTTTGGTTTTTGTTTGGATCCTCTCTATGGGAGTTCCTAGGGGGTACAAATGTTTAATGCTCTCTGGTAACTGAAAAGTTGGAGGTTCAAGTCCACCCAGAAGCACCTTGGAAGAAAGGCCTGGTGATCTACTTCCAAAAAATCAGTCATTTAGTGTTGTCATCTTTTACATATTGACATCTGTTTCCCTATTTTCAGTGTTTTAGCTTTGGTTTATTTTTGTGACTTCTCTATCTGGGTTGATATCTAGTTGCTCTGTCCTGTGTTCTAGTCTTGAGTTGTTATCTGATGGTATTGATTTTCTAACCAGAGGACTCCCTTTAGAATTTCTTGTAATTTTAGTTTGTTTTTTGCAAATTCCCTAAACTTCTGTTTATCTGGAAATGCCCTAATTTCACCATCATATTTGAGAGACAGTTTTGCTGGACATATAATTCTTGGCTGGCAGTTTTTTTTCCTTCAAGGCTTTATATATGTCATCCCATTGCCTTCTTGCCTGCATGGTTTCTGCTGAGCAGTCCAAGCTTATTCTTATTGACTCTCCTTTGTGGATGACTTTTTGTTTATTCCTAGCCGCTTTTAAAATTGTCTCTTTATCTTTGGTTTTGGCAAGTTTGATCATAGTATGTCTTGGTGACTTTCTTTTGGGATCTATCCTATGTGGGGCTCGATGAGCACCCTGGAGAGATATCTTGTCATCTTTCACGGTATCAGGGAAGTTTTCTGCCAACAAATCTTCAACAACTCTCTATTTTTTGTTATCCCCCCGCTTCTGGTACTCCGATCACTCGTAGCTTAGTCCTCTTGATAGAGTCCCACATTATTCTTAGGGTTTCTTCATTTTTTTTAATCCTTTTATCTGATTTTTCCTCAAATAATTTTGGTGTCAAGTACTTTATCTTCAATCTCACTAATTCTGACTTTCATTGCCTCAGTTCTGCTCTTATGACTTTCTATTGGGTTGTCTAATTCTGACATTTTATTGTTAATCTTCTGGATTTCTGCTTGCCGTCTCTCTATGGATTCTTGCAGCCTGTTAAATTTGTCATTATGCTCTTCTCTAATCTTTTTAATTTCCTCTATTGCCTGTTCTGCATTTTGTTTAATTTCCTTCCTAATTTCTTGAAGAGTTCTGTATATTAATCTTTTGTATTCTGCCTCCAGTAATTCCAAGAAATTTTCCTCCTCTGGAAAATTTCTTCATTCTTTATTTTGGGAGCTTGCTGAAGCCATCATGGACTGCCTGTTTATGTGATTTGATATTGACTGTTGTCTCTGAGCCATCAGTAAGTTATTATATTTATTTATTTTATGTTTGCTTACTATGTCCTAGCTTATTGTTTTGTTTTGCTATGCCCAAATAGGCTGCTCATGTCAACTAGTTTGATTATTGGCAGCTTTGAAGCTCTAATGTCCTGTCACCAGGTGGTTAGATCTTTTACTAGGTATGTGAGTTCAGGAGTCTGCCCACTCCTCCTGTACGGGCTCAGGTGCCCAGGTAGATAGCCAGCAAATGTGTGGTGCAGGCTCTCACCTAAAGTCCTAGACAGGCATGGATGATTGGTGTAGGCACAGGCATCTGGCTGCAGCAGGGGGACACACTCTGAGCAAGGCAGGGGGCTGATGGCCGCCCCTGAGTGTCTAGGAGGAAAGCGTGTCCCTGTTCCCTAGAGCGTGCAGGTGGGTGGGTTTTGCAGCTGGACTGTGAGCACCCAGTGCTGTTAGCTGTGAGGACTGTGGGGCACCTCTTATTCTCAGGCACCTATTGCAGATGGCTAGGTGGCGTTGGTGAAGCCAGCAGTCCTCAGGCCCCTGATGTGGGTAGATGAAGACCCTGCTTAATGGGCAGAGTCAAATGTCAAGAACCTGCACTTCACAGCTGAAATGGTTGAAGTTAGTCTTTAGGTATATACCCTGTTGTACTGCAGTAATGAGGGTCTATGCTGTTGAAACGGGCCCACACAAGTCTGTGCAGGGGGAAAGGCACTCAAAGTCCGTGGATCCCTTATGCCTGTGTCTAGGCAAAGGAATTGTGCCTACCCTGAGTTCCTGGCTTAGGGGAGCTTGCAGTTTATTTCTTCCCGTTTGTTAATTTGTTCCTTCTCCAAGGCAGGGAGAATGGCTCAGGGCGTGTGACGGATCCTACTTCCTGCCCAGGGGACTTGGCAATTGCTGAAGCTGGTCCAGGACCCAGTGCAGCGCAGGGAGTGGGGAGGTAAATGGGAAAGAGGTTTTCCCTGAGGGGGGTTTTTTTGATCCGCACAGTAGGCCGAACACAAATACTTATCTTTCAGTGATCGGTGATCGAGGGCTGCTTCTCACGGGTTCTGCGTAGCCGAGTAGACTCTCAGCAGCTGGGTCTCTCCCTGCAGAATACGCCTCCTGAGCACCGATGCTTGCCTGCCTCACTGCTCACTCCTAAGCTGATCAGGGCTAAAGGGCTCAGGCTTTCACCGGGTCAGGTCTGCCACCTCCTCGCTGCTTCCGAAGCATATCTCCCTCCCCCTGCCATTCAGTCCAGTTCCTCAACTTTGCCTGTGATATTCAGGGCTCCTGGATTGTCATATATAATTGAATCACTTGTTTTTTTGGGTCTTTGTTGTAAGAGGGTCCACCGGAAGCATGTGACTACTCCACCGTCTTGGCCCTGCCCCCTGAAAAATCAGTCATCGAAAACTCTATGGATACAGCTGTACTCTGCACACAGGGGGTTGCTATGAGTCAGAGTAGACGCGATGGCAACTGATTTCATCCTCCCAATGAGGTGGTGCAGTGGTTAAAAGCTCAGCTGCTAACCAACAGTCAGCAGTTCAAATCCACCAGTCACTTCTTGGAAACCCTATGGGGCAGTTCTACTCTGTCCTACAGGGTAGGTCCTATCAGTCGTAATCAACTCGATGGCAATGGGTTTGGGTTTTGTTGTTGCTGATGATGAGATAAATACTACAATTATTGTATTTCTATGAATGAGTTTTCTCTTCAAAACTTACAAAAGTAATGTCAAATTCACCATTGTCTTTTAGCAACACACAGGTCAGTTTCCACTTCACTTTTCTGTATCCATCATACATGCTCACTCACATGTGAATAATCCTTAGATGCAACTTTTACTCAAATGCCTGACCCAAGTAATATGGGTAATACAAAATTATGCCACAGCCAGCATAAAACAAGGTTTAATATTATCTCCTGAGTGTTTCCTGGACTATCTGCATCATAACCACTTGATGTGTCTGTTAAAGCACAAATGTCTGGACTCAGTCCATAAATGCTAGATCAGAATCAGCAAGGACCTGGGAATCTGCATGTTTCACAAGCTCCACAGGCTATTCTTATGTATGTGGAATGATGGAAACAACAGCCTCTACATGATTCATGCCCCCAAACTCTTTTGCACGTACTCAGACAGTTGTCTTGATCTTTTATATAGACCACACCTTGCCAGACTCATACACGCATACAATAGGCACTTTAACCGTGTTTTGAATAACTGCTCACTTATTTTTTTCCCCTCTACTCCTAAATACATATTTGATACCAGGATTTCAGAAATGCTTCTTAAGCTGACATTATAGTAGAGACTAGAAGGGAGGGCAAGAATTGGGATGAACGTGTGTGTGCAACAAATATTGTTAATCCACCAGGCCACACATCACTAGAGATGCAGCCACAGCTTGCACTACTGAACTTCCCTCTTCAAATGACAGCCTCAGGAGGAACAGCAGCTATCTAGAGTTCCAAGGCTATGAAAGGGACTGCGTTCCTCTGAGTCCTTAAATAATTCTACGTGGCCAAATAAAATCTGATCATTTCTTCTTCTTCTTCTTTTCCTTAACACAGAACGGGATGATTTCTGAAAGCCTGGGCCAACATGGCAGGTAGGCACCAAAGAAGAAAATGGTCCCAACTTCATACATATCTATCAAAAACATAAAATAGACTATTTGTCCCAAAAGGTATATTTTTTTAAAATTCTTATTTGATCAAATTAAACTTTCTAAAACACATAACAATATAATGGCTTACTTACATGACCCTAAGTGTTCACTATTGAAAAAATTTCTAACTACATCAGGGAGTGGAATGATCTATTTAATGCCATTTCCCAAGTGAAGTTTAAAAAAAAAATATAATACAGTAAGTAATCCGGTAGTACGTAGATAGGATATACCTAGCAAGGCAGTAAACAGTCAGGGTCTGTGGTATATAGGAGAATATACTTTATAAAGTTATCCATCCATTCATCATTTAGGTGAGATTTAAATCAAATAACACCCAGACTTATTAAGGTGCACTCGATTAGATCAGCACAGTCAGCTATGCCTACGAGGTCAAGGCTGTGGCATTTACTGTGGGTTCCCGTTCTCAGCACCACCTGTTCATCTCCTGCCAGGCTCTCTAAGGATAACGAAAATGGAAGAACAGAGAAGAAAAGTATCTCAGTTGAATCAAATCTTTCTCTTGAAAGTTCTCAGCGTGGTGATGCTGGCGGCGTTTCTCCCTCCAGACACCCAGTCGTTTGAAAATGTCTTTCCTCTTCTGCTCTTTAATTTCTTGTCTTATTACAATTATTGGCTTCTTCTCCTGAAAGCCACCCCAACGACAATCCTAGCCAAGCACATTTCCATTGCATAATATTCTCCTGCTTTTATACCAATCCATTCTTTTTGAATATTTGCTTTATGAATTTTGTGCTAATTCTACAATTTAAGATGGTAAGATGTTTTATTTTGATCACTTTTCACATTCAAGTACACACGGATAGGAAAATCTTCTCCTGCTGAATTTCTATCAGATCGTTACAGCTAACAACACTGCTCATGGACCGCACCAATTACATGAATGATATGTGTTAGTTGTTGTTAGGTGAGGTCAAATAGGTGCCGACTCATAGCGACCCTACGTACAACAGAACGAAACACTGCCCGGTCCTGCGCCATCCTCACATGAATGATATAGATAGTATAATTTTCTCAATGTCCTCTGTTGTTTAACAATTACGTCTATCACAGCTTAACTTAAAGGAGCATTTGAAATCTAAAAGAAAAAAAATAATAATGACAAGAGGCTTCCCCTATGGGGACTATAGGCTAAGGAACGGAAGAAGAAAACGCAGTGAAGAGCTTTTGGATCTCACTCATATGCCCATCACCATACACAATACAGATAATTCAACAGCAATTCATTCAGGGTCCTGTGGGACAAATAATGACAAATGATACTGCAGCTATACCACCTCTTAGACCCCTCAGGAAATACCAATTCCCACCATTTCAGATCAGCCAAAACGAGGGCAGGTTTCCAGCTAGATAGATAATCATTTTTTTGTTTTTGTTTTATGGTGGTAAAAATATATATAACAAAACGTGCCAATTCTACATGTTTCACATATACAATTCAGTAGCATCACAGTTATATTCATCCTGTTGTACAACCACCACCTCCAACCCATTGCCAAATCATTCTACCATTAACCAAAACTGAGTGCCCCCCAAGCAATGGTTCCGTCTCTCCCAAGGGAACCACTAGTAAACTTTGGCCTCTATATATTTGCCTATTCTAGATATTTCATATTAGTCAGCTTTTGAATATAAACCTCCAGATGTGGTTACTGGGGACACTCTCCTAGATGTCACCAGTGTGTGGGTGTCAGAGAAGTGAGGAACGTCTCCTGCAATGAGGTATTGCTATGACCCAAAATAATCGGTTCCAAACCTACCACGTGGGAATGGATCAATGAAGAACTAACAGAGTCAGTCGATCTGGGGGTGTGTAATGGGGGCTCCGAAGGGGCCACTTGGCCCACACCTTATATTTATTAAGCATTTTAAATCTTAATCTTGGCCTTTCTCTCTAAATGAAAGAAATCTTAACTTGTTAAAGGTAAGCATTTAAAACATACTTCAGTTTTTGACCTGGTTTTGGCATTTCTTTCTTTTTTTAAATATGTATCAGATCCCTGAAAAATGGAAGCAGCCTGGGCCCCTCTCAGTATCTGCCAGTCCTTGATTCCTTCCATAACTGTTCTCTGCAATGATGCCATGTGGGCAGATTCTTGTCTGCATGTAGCAGATAGATCATTTTCTTCCTGTTAAGTTTTGACCTAGAACTAGCCCTGGGCAAAGTTATGAAAAAGACAAAAAATTTCACATCAACAGTCTCAATCTTTCCCTTTTTACCATCTTGTTGACCCAACTCCTTCTCCTATGCTTACTTCAGTCTCTGGCCCATTAAAACTTGCTCTCAAGCAAGGGTCTGACAACAGTCTTTCATGTGCTCGTCCAAATTTAATTTCGTGTGTTGGTTTACTCCAGAAGAATTTGCATTGAAGTCCTATTTCTAACTGATGAAATTTTGCTTCATTCTTTTAGAAAAAGAAGGGGGGGGGGAAACAGTAAGAAATAGGTTGTTAACGCACACACACAAATCAGAACCGCTGCTATGTAGACACCGGATGATCTGCACATTGCTGATCTTCTATAACAAGCAGGTAGGAAAGCGCATGCATTGATTAGCTTGGTGTATGTTCAGAGAAACCAAGTATCCTTTCAAAGACAGGGCTCTAGAGTGAACTATAGGGAGCTCTTTGGCGTAGGAAAGCTGCAGGAGGGATCAACAGACTCTGAAGTAATAAAAACCCAGTGTGTGACTGATGTAAGAGAAATTATGAAAGATCATTTCAGAGAAATCCTGGGTGCAAAACTTAGTATAACCATAAAACAAACAAACAGACAAAAACAAACCAAACCCATTGCCAACAAGTCAATTCCAACTCATAGTGACCCTATAGGACAGAGTAGAGCTGCCCCGTAAGATTTCCAAGGAGCAGCTGGTGGATTCAAACTGCCAACCCTTTGGTTAGCAGCCATAGCACTTAACCACTACACCACCATAGTTGCTTCATTTCCGTCGTTTTCTTCCCCAATTCCCACCACTGAAAAACACAGTCTTGTCACTTGATTTAAAGCAAAGATATTAACCTGTAAATATTCCATAAATATCTATACTTTCACATATGGTGGCAAAAACAGTGAAAGAAACAATAAAGCTTGTTTGGGAAGTAGAGAGATTCTCTTTGTTTCTTGCAGGGCTGTTTGAACCAGGTGGGGAATAAACCCAGTCCTTGACATAGACCTGGCTTCTACCACTCAGACACTAGTTAGGATAGACTTTGGGCAAAGCTTCTCATAGCATACTCAATTCCCTACCCTGTGTAACTTACAGGCTGACAATGCAAGAGAACTCACATTTATTTGTTAGGCATTTATTACATGGCAGGCTCTGTGCTATGTGTCTTATGTGTGGTATCATTTCACAACATTTCCATTAGGTATTTGTCCAAATATTTTACAGATCAGGAAACTGAAGCTCACCTAGATAAGGTAATTCACCCATGAGCACACTGACCACTAAATATCAAGAGCGCTTTGCAGAGAATGGAGCAAAGCTGGTGGAAAAAGCATCACAACATCATAATTATGGGAAAATCATTCTAATTAAATATCTTGGTTCCTGGGTCATTTACAATATTCAAAGCAATCCACAGATGAATTAATCGATGCATTTACACTATTTGCAAACTATAAAATAAGGAAAATCTAAGTAATCCCATTTTAAAAAGCCACCAAACCTCTATTTCTCCTTAAAGTCATTCCCTCTCTAATATTGGATTATGCACTTTTTAAGGGCAAATTTTATGTTTACCTTAACGTCATATCTCCAAGGACACTGAGTTTGAAAATTAGGTTCCAGAAAGGCAAATGATTAACATTCAAAGACGAAATGCTTCTGACAGAAAATAAATAGATGACTCATGGCAATATGTGGTCAGTCCACATCAAGATTAGGAAAGAAATCAGCTGGGATTTTACAAAAATGGGGGATATTCCTATTTAGGGATATTCCTAATTAGAGATATTAGGGGTAGCATTTTCTATTAATTGTTGTATTTAGTTCCTTAAAAAAAGAATAGGTTTGAATGCATATAAAACCTTTGAGTTTCTCTCACATGTACCACCGTTGGGCTGATGCTTTGTACATCAGAATGAACTGACAAAATTCTCACCATCTCATTATCCCTTAACTGGATCTGTGAACAAGTTAGAGAATGCCACGGGGTTTTAAACATTATCTCATAATTATATTTTCTGCTATCGTTCAATAACTCTTCTTAAAAATCATTTATCATGGTGCACAATACTTTACCATGTCGACACACAGAATTCTGGGCCAGTTTTAATTAAAAGATAAGCCTGATTTGCAATTACTAGTGCATTTGCATACCAACAATTAGCTTACTAAATATTTATTAGGAGTTTGGTTGAACATATTAAACAAGCTTTTGGGTGGAATAGTCATAGTGTTTGACAAATCTCTTCTTCATAGATCAGATAAAGTTACACTTCAGTTCAACTCACACTAAATATTTATTAAGAGTTCGGTTGAACATATTAAACAAGCTTTTGGCTATAATAGTCATAGTGTTTGACAAATCTCTTCTTCATAGATCAGATAAAGTTACACTTCAGTTCAACTCAGGTCAAATTATTTCTCCGTTTCTAATTGGTCCATCTACATTTAAGAGGTTGTATGTGGGCGTTAGGAGCCCTGGTGGCACAAGGGTTAAGTACTTGGCTACTAAACAAAAGGTTGGCAGTTCAAACTGACTAGCTGCTCCAAAGGAGAAAGAACTGGTGATCGGCCCCCATGAAAAGATTCGTTTAGGAAACCCTGTAGGACAGTTCTACTCTGTCCAAGTCAGAATTGACTCAACGGTACGCAACGACAACATGCTGCCATTACAACCTTTGTACATACTTTGCTCCAACTGAATTATCTTTCAACATATAGGTTGAGCTCTCCCCTTCCCTCCGAGAAATTCCTAGCTGCAGGGCTGACAAAAGTCTGCTTATCTCTTTTTCCATCCATCCTCCTGGATGCTCACCAAAGTCCTCCTGGAAGAAGGAGGTGAAGGAAATAGAGGGGATGGAGGAAGGATGTGCTCTCTTGGTTCTCTTAGCTAGGCATATGCACATACACACATACCCACTCATCAAGAACATCTGGGGAGACTGGACAGGGAACACTGGTATCCGTGAAACTTAGAAATGCAAAAATCATCTTAGGGAGAAAATTGTAGCAAAATTAAATGATTTTTTAAAATCTAAGTCTTAAAAAAAATACATATTCTTCATAAGATAAAAAACTCAAAAACAATCCAGAAAAATATTAAGCAAAACCTAACGGATCCCCTCCCTGCTTCCCCATTCCCAAAGCTGACCACTCCTAAGATTCTTGTTATTCCTTCAGACATTTTTGAAACATCTGTGGTATGATGAATTCAACAGTGTCACCCAAAAATGTGTTGAATTCCTGGCTTTTATAGCTGTACATGTGATCCTGTTTGGAAATCAGGTCATACCAGTATAGGGTGGATTCTAAACCTAATCACTTCTGAATTATAAAAAAGACCAGAATAGACATACAGATATGCACATGGGGGAAGATAAATGCTTTGTCAGTATCATCTACAGGCTGAGGGACTCTAAGGAACCAAGGAACATCCAGGGCTACTGAAAAGGAAGAAATCAACATGGCCGAGATCTTGATTCAGACTTTCAGCCTCTAGAAGTGTAAGAAAATAAATTTCTGTTCTTTAAAGCCACTCACTTGTGGTACAACTGTTATGGTAACACTAAGTGACTAAGACATAGGAGCATATATAAAGACATACTTTCCATAACACAAAAAAGGATTATACTCTCCATATTCTTCTACAACACTTTTTTTCTCTCAATCTATCTTTTCTTTTTTTTTTTTTTTTAATTGTACTTTAGGTGAAGGTTTACAGAACAAACTAGCTTCTCATTAAACAGTTAGTACAAATATTGTTTTATGACATTGGTTAACAACTCCATCACATGTCAACACTCTCCCTTCTCGACTTTGGGTTCCCTATGACCAGCTTTTGGGTCCCCTCCTGCCTTACCAGTCCTTGCCCCTGGGCTGGTGTGCCCCTTCAGTCTTGTTTTGTTTTATGGGCCCATCTAATCTTTGGGTGCAGGGTGAACCTCAGGAGTGACTTCATTACTGAGCTAAAAGGGTGCCCGGGGGCCATACTCTCAGGGTTTCTCTAGTCTCTGTCAGGCCAGTAAGTCTGGTCTTTTTTTTGTGACTTAGAATTTTGATCTACACTTTTCTCCAGCTCTGTTCTGAACCCTTGTGATCCCTGTCAGAGCAGTCAGTGGTGGTAGCTGGGCACCACCTAGTTGTACTGGACTCAGTCTGGTGGAGGTCGTAGTAGTTGTCGTCCTTTTGTCCTTTGGACTAATCTTTCCCTTGTATCTTTAGTTTTCTTCATTCTCCCTTGCTCCCGAAGGGGTGAGGCCAATGGAGTATCTTAGATGGCCACTCACAGGCTTTTAAAACCCCAGATGTTACTCACCAAAATAGAATATAGAACATTTTCTTTTTAAACTGCGTTATGGAAATTGAGCTAGATATTCCCCAAGACCATTGAACCTATCTTCTTTTTCGACTTCAAGAATAACATAGATTTATCTCATTTTCTTCAAAGGTTAACAAATGTTCAACTGTATAGCTACATTTTAATTTATTTAGCATTCATCTCTTAATAAACTTTTAGGTTGTTAACCTTTTTTTTTTATTAGAAACAGCGACATTAAACATCCTTGCACACTTTGAACACAAGTACACGTATATTTACACAATCAATTTCTAGAAGGGAAAGTGCTAAGGAAAAATTTTGCACATTTCAATTTTAATGGGAAATGTTAAATGCTCTCCTAAAAGGCTGTAGAGTTTACACTCCTGAGAGCACTGTGTGAAGTGCATGCTCCCTGCATGCTTGCAAACACTGGTTATTGACAAACATCTTAATCTTTTCCAAACTGATTGGAAAAAACTAAATTGCAAGTATCATACTGACATGACCTAAAAAAAAAAAAAAAAAAAAAAAAAAAACCAAACCCATTGTCGTTGAGTTGATTCCAACTCATAGCCACCAGCCACCGTATAGGGCAGAGGAGAACTGCCCGATAGGGTTTCCAAGGAGCGTCTGGTGGATTTGAACTGCCAACCTTTTAGGTTAGCAGCCGTAGCTCTTAACCACTATGCCACCAGGGTTTCCTTTGAGACGACAGTAATGCTCATGTATGGGGTTGATATGTGTCTTAGTCATCTAGTGCCGCCATAACAGAAATACCACAAGTGGATGGTTTTAACAAAGAGAAGTTTATTTCCTCCTCACAGTCAAAGTAGGCTAAAAGTCCAAATTCAGGGTGTCAGCTCCAGGGGAAGGCTTTCTCTCTCTGTCAGCCTTCTCATCAGTGTTCCCCCGGACTAGGAGCTTCTCGGCACAGGGACCCCTGTCCAAAGGACGCGCTCTGCTCCTGGCACTGCTTTCTTGATGGTATGAGGTCCCCCTGTCTCTCTGCTCACTTCTGTCTTTTATATCTCAAGAGATTGCCTCAGGACACAATCCAGTCTTGTAGATCAGGTCCTGCCTTACTAACACAACTGCCACCCATCCTCCCTCATTAACATCACAGAGGCAGGTTTACAACATGCAGGAAAATCACACAGTACCAGGAATCATGGCCTAGCCAAACTGATACACACATTTTTTGGGGGCCATAATTCAAACCAAGACAATATACACGGGCTGACCATGGCTTATATCACTGCAATCACAGTGTACATTTTTCTTTTCTTGTTTAATCTACTAGATGATTCGTTTGATGCTATCATGTGGTATTTATGATTAGAACCAGGAGAGAGTGAATATCCCTCAAAGACCTACAGAACTGCCCAAAGTCAGACTTCAGAGCACTGCCTCCAGATGTAGCCCGGATGTATTCCACCATGACCCAGAGGCCACCATGCTTCCTAACCTGGACATGAATTAAAACCGTTACTCACTAGCTTTGTGACAATGAGCAAGATCCTCAATATCTCTAAGTTTTACGTTTTTCTTCCGTAAAATGGAGATAATAAAGAACGCTTATTTCTTAAAATTGATGTAAAAATTAAGTAAGATGATGTAAAAATTAAATAAGATGATGTAAACGAAGAGACAGACATGGTCCCTGGCATAGATTAAGTGTGCAATAATTGGTATTATTTTTATATCACTGTATGTGTGTGCCCATATCTACTGAGGAAAAAGAAGGACCTGTTTTACAAATTCAACAGAAGAAGAGACTGATGATTCTCATACCCAAGCCTTGAACATATAATCCCCAGAATTGGTTTTAAATCAACCTGTGCCCAACCGCACATCAGTAAAGATGCTTCTAAAAGTTAATCAGCAGTAGCCTCCCTCTGGTGCCCAGAACTTCTGAGATAAAGTTCAGCCAGTCCCTAAACACTCCCACTTCTAAAAGTCCTTTAAACTCTCAACTCCAGGCTTCTCAAAACCCTGTAAAGATCATTCATTGCATTTGTTCACTGTGCTTTAGAAATACAGCTTTATCTCGCCTAATAAGCAATATACTCAGCTTTCTGTTTCAGATATTGAGTGGTGGTCTCTTCCTTAAACAGAATATGAGATACATTTTTATATTAAAAAAAAATCTATCTAAGGCTAACCTACTCCTTTTATTTGCTATGTAGTAAAATTTACACCCTTCCCTTTTCCCTATTAAAATTTAAAACTCTAGCGTAAGCTAAGTGTAGTTAAAGGAAGTTGTCTTGAGAAATGAGAAATAAGTTCACTGTTTTCTCAAAACTTATTATCACTCCCCCCAAAAAGAGGGAAAAACTATTTTCACTGGAGGATTAAAATAGCTCAGTTCATATGCAAACCCATTGCTCTTGCCATATAAGTCAATCAAGACAGGAATGTAAATTTGTTTTAGGAAGATTTGAATCTATGCTGTTTTAAACAAAACTACGTGTGTGATACTACAGTGGGTACTAATACACATGCACATATACACATACTCTCGCTGTCATCTGCATTGTTCATTAATTGGATATACAAATTCCTTAGCTCAGAAGACAACGTTATTTGCATTCTGGACCTATCTTAGCTTTCTTGTTTTAACCTGATCACTCCTACTCACAAGTTCCACTCTACTTGGCCCTTCAATGGCTAACAGCAACCACTCTGTCAGGTCTCTGTACCATATTTTTGTGCAAATAACACGTGCCATCTACGTTTGTCTGCCAACCGCGTCCTCCCCCCACGAGGTATTTTCATAAGCTCCACAATGCCAATTTTTTAATTTACATGTTGCTGTAAAAAACAAAACAAAACAAAACAAAAAACCTAGCATCATGGGCTTATGAAAATACTTCACGGAGGGAGGGTGCAGTTGGAAAACAAATGCAGAAGGTGGGCATTATCTGTGTAGAAATACGGTATCTGTCACCAAGCTGTCCTTACTGCCTAGAACTTCCTCTGTTCTCGCCACACAACCACGCACTTGTCAGACTCCCACTTGTGGTCTCAAATGTGTCTTCTATCCCTTTCGTCTCTCCCTTCTCCTATAGCACTCTGTGTATGTCTCAGGTTAGCTCTTGCCACATTATATCTTAATGTATTTGTGTATCTCTCCACCTCCACTGGGATTCTATATCCTTTGAGAGCATATACCTATGTGTTTTTTTAAAAAAAAAAATTAACTCCAAGACTATACATAGCAGCAGACATATAGAGTGTTTCCAATCACATGCACTCTTCATATAAAAATTCATCTGCAGCCCACAGTAACTAGAAAAGGGTTTGAAAAATCAGCAGAGGGTTTGGTTTTTTAGCCTCTTGATTGATTTTGGTGTCATTTTTATACATCTCAAGTTAAAACTGATTTCCCCAATGGCCATCAGAGATGTGAGGATTTGAAAGAGCAAACTAAATACCTTGCCTTTTGCCTTGATGTTCATATTAAAAGTATTCAGGCTGAGCTGAACTGACAGTTTGGTACATAAGGCATGAGCAGTATCAGATCCATGTCATTTTGCACGGTTGTTCAATGTAGACAAGGCAGCAGTGATACTGAAATCCTCGTGTGAGTTGTGATCCACAAGCAGCTAACACAGTGAAAAAGCAGGACAGCCAATCCTGCTCCTGAAGAATTTGCAGAAATGCCTAACTGAATCATAAGCATAAATCAGTATTTGCTGAGTGAATGACAACCCTTTTATACTGTTACCAATTTAAAGTACTCCCATTCACATCCAGGTGTGGTATTGAAATTTTTGCCATGGAGACTTAGTACAATCAGCTCAAAAACAAGCCTCATTCTACATTTCACAACTTTGATTGATGAAATATCTGAAAATGTGTAAGTCTCCCAGGTATTTGAGACTCCCCTATAAGGAGGGATGGGCAGGGTGATAAAGGTGAGGTAAAAGGGATGTTTAATTTTTGTATAGATATTTTAGAAGCTCCTGGAGATTGTGTCATATGTTTGATGAATTTATGACATACATTTCTTTATGAAATAGGGTTTACATATACCTAAATACAGAGAAATACAGTATGATTTATTCTGACTATAGAGCTTTAGGAAACCCTGGTGGTGTAGGGGTTAAGAGCTACAGCTGCTAACCAAAAAAATGGCAGTTCAAATCCACCAGGTGCTCCCTGGAAACCCCATGGGGCGTTCTACTCTGTCTTTTAGGGTCACTATGAGTCGGAATTGACTCGACCGCAACTGGCTTCGTTTTTTGTTTGTTTTTTATAGAACTTTAATAGCCACCCAACTGGTATCTGCCCAACTGGTCCCCATGCTCCCCTGCTCTGGACCATCCCATTACACAACCATTTTGGTCATGATACTCCCCTGAGCAGGAACCTATAAAAACTTTCTAGGACCTACAGAACCTTGTCTTGGACTGGCATTGAAAATCTTTCACAAGTTGTCTCCCAAATACCCCGGTGAAATCTCCTATTAGTCCACTAAAGGCAGGCTCCAATCCAGGGAAAAGAAACTCCAGTTTCCTGAGCTCTTACTACATATGCACCAGGCAATGTGTTTAATACTTTAGATACATTTTCTCCCTGCCAGGAAGCTGCTATGTCCTGGATTTAGAGATGAGGAAACTGAAGTCTAAAATGATAACGTAACTTTCCTAAGGCCACAGGGCTTGTTAATCATGGAGCCAGAATCTGCACACTGACTCCAAGCCCTGTTAAACATAAAGCTGTATGAACAGGTCTGTGCCCCCTGATTCGCCCTTTTGTCTCTGCCCTCAGTGCCCAATATGCTGCTGGGTACATAGTAGCCACTCGAGAAACAAACAGAACTGATCCTGAGGGTCTGGCTTGTTTGTTTGTTTTGTCTCTAGAGACAAAGCCTATCCACCCTTATAGCAACCTTCTCTTCAAGTCCACTTTCTTCCATAATCCTTTACCTGACCAATCTCTCGAGCCACACTGATAGCTCTTTAACTCATGCTCCATGCTAGAAAGTCGTAGTTAATGCCCTACTTCCTTGCAACGTTTACGTCTTCATTTGGTTTTGATCTCACAGGCACATGGTCTCATTCATTCTTACTGTAAATTCCTTATACAGCCTAGCTGAGTATCTGGACCCCAGTGACAGCTCACACATGGTAATTTTCTGTGCAGGAGTGTTCTATACTTGCCTGCAGTACAATGAGATAAGAATAATTTGCAGGCATTGCTGTTCTGCCAGTTTGGAGCAGTCCTTTCGGGTGGGGAGAAAGTTATTTTAACTTTAATCTGTATTTATTTTCTTAAACAATTAAACAGTGATATTCTGAACCCACTGCCTCATCAAAGATTAGAAAACTGAAGTGTGTATTCTGGCCACTGACAGCCTCAGCCCATGACTGTCAGTGGTGGAATTGTGTGTTTCCTTTCCCTCTCTTTCTCCTGACACAGACAGCTGATGGGTAGGTAGGTGACCCTGGATGCTTTACTTCCTCACACAGAAACGAATCTAACATTCTAATAGACTCATTACTTTTTTGCCCTGCCTTTTCAGTCTTGGAATGAAAAAAAGAAAGAAAAAATGTATTTCATATACAGTAACCTTTATTTCTGAGCTTAAGGAAGGCAGCATCTTAAATCTTTATGTAAATACTGCAAAAGCACATATTATTGAACAAGAAATTCAAAGTTATCACTGTGATTCTTTCCTTTAATGTTCTCTTCTTCCAAATCTAGGCTTCTGGGGAGAAAAAAAAAAAGAAAAGCAAGAATTTTTTATCTCAAAAAGTAATTGGGTAATTTATGATCCAAGTTTAATGACACTAATTAATGAATAGAAATATATTTAAAGAAATTCGTAACAGAGAATTAATCACTATGTATATTAACATATAAAGAAAATATATATATTAACATATATAGAAAAAATAGGTACATATATATGGAGCCCTGGTGGCGCAATGGTTAAGTGCTCAGCTGTTAACTGAAAGTTAAGTGGTTCTAACCCACTAGCTGCTCAGTGGGAGAAAAGAACAGGCCATCTACTCCTGTAAAGATTTCAGATTAGGAAACCCTACAAGGCAGTCGTATTCTTTCCTATAGGGTCTCTGTGAGTTGGAATCAACTCTAAAGCACACAACAACAATATATATACAAGTATATATTTACCTTTAAGAAGTTAATAACTATCTAAAAACAACATGTCACTAGAGACACCTCCCCAAAGGTGAGAGAAAATTCTTTTGGATTTTATTATGGATTTACTCCATTTGAAAAGGTCCTCCCTTTGTCCCCATTTTCATTATGATGTTGGCATTGCCTTCCTCTCTCATTTCCCATGCTGCCATCACTTTAATGGGCTTCTCAATCAAATTTAGTCCTCCATCTCCCTGACTCCACTGAAAATACCTAGAAAAGGTCACCGGTGACCTTCTTGGACATCACTTAATACTCTTCTTGTCCATTCCCTTTTCTTAACTCTCATGATTCTATTCTCTCCTTTTCACCCAAACTCTCTTCCCAAGCACAGTTTCTTTAGTGGATTCAAATTCCAAAATCTCCCCTTCGACAGTAGGTATTTTGTCCATTTCCCATCCTCTTCCTCTGCCAGGGCCTCTTCACATATCTATTTACCTCTGTAAATTCAAATGGCATTATTCTGCTGAATTACTCCTTTTATACCTCTGCTATTTAACTTCCTATTAATCTCCAGAGCTGAATTTTAAATTATTTACTAAATCTGTCCACACAATATCTCATCACCCAAAACTCAGTAAATTTGAAACTAAATACAAAATTGTCCCTTTTATGCCCCAAACTTCTTTTTATTCTCTAGTGTTTTCTAAATCAGTGAGGACATTGCTATCCACCAAGAAATCCAAGAGATCTAAAATGCAGAAGGCAGTGTGGATTATGGAAAATATACCACTAATAAGCAGCTTGATGTTGAAAAGTCCCTTCACCTCACTTGAGCTCAATTTCCTTAACATTACAAAGAGGTTGTAATGGTCTATTGTCTTAGGCTGGGTTCTCTAGAGAAGCAAAACCAGTAAAGCATATAAATATATATAGAGAGATTTAGATCAAAGAAATGGCTCACGCGGTTGAAGAGGCTGGAACGTCCCAAGTTCACGGATCAGGATAGAGGCCTCCCCTGATTCACGTAGCTGCAGGGGTTGGCGAACCCAAGATTGGCAGGTCATTGAGCAGGGCTCTTGCTCACAGGCTGTGAAGACTGACGAATCCCAAGATTGGCAGGCAAGACAGGTAAGCTGCTAGTTCAAGTCCCAAGAACCGGAGGTCAGACAAATAGAAGCCAGCTGTAGGATCCAGAATGAGCAAAAGCCCCCGACTCTTGCCAGAACATCCGCTTATATTCAGATGCAGGCCACATGCCCAAGGAAACTCTTTCAACTGACTGACTACCCAGAGCAGATCCCATCATGGGAGTGATCACATATCAAATCTCAACAGGGAAATGATCACAACGTTATATGACTGCCGAAACACTAAGAATCATGGCCCAGCCAACTTGACACACAATCTTAACCATCACGTCCACGTTTCTCACATTTTCAGCATTTAAAGGACAAATTAATGAGCAATCTGTGTAGACTCAGGCGACCAAATGTAGATACAGTTAAAATAAACAAATGTATACAAATTTGAAAATTAAAAAATCATCTTATACATAGAGGTGATGTTGAAATTGTTTCACATTGTTCATGTTGTTGAGAAGGATGTGACACTTTAATTTTTTCAATTTGTTACTATGATGGGTAACTTGAATCAAGTTGGGTTCTCCCCCTGCCCCACCTTCTCTTTATTTCTTTTAAATTAGAAAATCCAATTTAAAATTACAGATCACTGGACATTTTATTAACTGTTTGATCTTTCTAATAGTTCAATGTTTCTCACGGAAAATGGGGTGACTATATTCTATATATGGAAGGAACAATAAAATAGATCTATGGCAAGCAAGAAAGTAGATTGTGACAAAGACCACGCGCTTACTAAATCTGTTTCCTCTTCTTTGGCATGCAACTAGACTATTTCCCAAACTCCCTTTAAATTAAATGTGGTCCTGTGGCTGAATTTTAGCAAATAGAATTGGGCAAAAGAATGTATTCTACTTTCAGACCCAGCCCATGAAAACCTACCAGAGGTGATCTGGCTGGGAAGCTTGGGAGCCATAAACCCATGCTGGTGAAATGCAGGCTCTTTAGCCTGGGTGCCTGAATTACTGCATGCAGGAGAGCTGCCCAGGCTAAAACATAAACCCTTACTGTGTTAAATCACTGGGCTTGTCAGTAACCTTAACTAATACGCATGTATTAGAAAACATTTATATCCATATATAACAGGTCTCACTACAATATTAAAGGCATATTTCATGCCTGTAGTAAGTGTGCTAAGGTTTAATTAGGAAAGAACATACAAACCTATTTCAATTATTTCTGAAAACTCAGCAAGACTTGAAAAAGGGATCAGATATTACCAAAACGTATACTTCAAAAACTATCAAGAATAATCACCATAAACCAATTTCTAAGGAGGTAAAGCATTAAGGATCAGTGGCATATATGTTACACTACAAAACATTGACACCCCGTCTCTCATTTCATTAAATAACTATAAAAAGAGCAATTTACAACAGGCATTGATCATTACTTTGAAAGAGTATTCATATATACATATATATATGTGTGTATATATATGAAACTACCACAAATTAGTGTTTTATTCTTATTTCTTCTACTTGTGTTATATTTATTTGGTTTCCCAACTTCTTGGTCTTAATTATTTGGTTGTCTTTTTAAATGCCATTTCAGATAGTATTAGAATAATTGAAAGTTTAACACACACACACAAAAAATTCCCAACCCCAAATGTATTTTTCCTTTATTTATGCTACTCTCTGTTTTTGTCCATGTGCATATTCAATATTTGCATTTCTACCCTAATATCCCAGATGGAGATTTACAGTCCACATTTTCTGTTAACATTATGCTATATACATTTTGACGTTTTGCCACATTCCTTCTTCCTTCCCTGTACATTGACCGGTCTTGCTGATGTCTCCTTACCCCTAGCTTCACTACTTATCTACCTCCAGTATTTACTTTCCTAATGGACATCTGGCAATTAAACTCTTGCTGAAACTAAATACATATCAGATCTATTAAGACAGATTTTTTTTTTACCTCACGTCATACACAATACACTAACTCAAAATGGATCAAAGACCTAAATATTAAAGCTAAAAGGATCAAGTTCTTGGAAGAAAACTTGAGTTTAAAACTTTCAAACTAATTTTTATAAAGATAGATTATCAAACACAGCTATAAATGTATGAACATCAGAAGACAAATTAGATAACAGGGACCTCAGAAAAATTAAATTCTTATGCTCATCAAAAGACTTTATCAAAAGAGTAAAAAGGGAACCTACAGGCTAAAAAATCTTCAAGAATGACACATTCAGTAATGGTTTAATGTCCAAAATATATATAGAACTTCAACAATTCAACAACAAAAAAACAATTGGCAAAGGACATGAACAGACACTTCACCAAAGAGGACATTTAAGGAGCCAACAAACACATGAAAAGATGCTCTAAATCATTAGCCATTGAAGAGATGCAATCAAAACTACAATGAGATACCATCTCACCCAAGCTAAAATGGCTCTGATTTAAAAACAAAACAAACAAACAAAAAAAACAAAAAAAAAAAAACACCCAGAAAACAACAAATGTTGGCAAGGATGTGGGGAGATTGGAACCCTTATTCACTGCTGGTAGGAATGTAAAATGGTACAATCGCTATGGAAAACAGTATGGCAATCCCTCAAATAATTAGAAAGATAGCTACTTTATAATCCAGCAACTCAGCTTCTAGAGACCTCATAGAAGAGGCATGAACAGACATACGCACGTCTATGTTCATTGCAGCACTATTCACAATAGCCAAAAAATGGAAATAACCTAAGTGTTCATCAACAGATGAATGGATAAACAAAACATGGTATATACATACAATAGGATACAAATGATGAGTTCCCAAAACATCTTTGACGTTGATAAACTGAGAAGACATTATGGTGATTGAAATGAGTCAATCACTAAAGGGCAAATATTGTATGATCTCACTTTTATAAAACGGCAAGAACAGTTATATATACAAAGACCAATGCTCATTGGTAGTTACCAGGGGTGGGAGGTGGAGAAGCGGATTCATTCTATAGACAGTGGTCACTTTTTACTTACAGTGATGGAAAAGGTAGCACCGAATATGGGAGCAGTGTGCACAGCTTAACCAAGATAACTGATGCCGCTAGGTTTTACACGCACATACAGATGTTTAGGTAAATGCTATGTTATATATAATTTTGCAACAAGAACCAAAATACTTGGGTATGTGTGTGTGCATGTATACATGCATATAAAATAAAACAAATGATAGTCACAAAAACTGATACTTCTTAGACATAGCTAATTACCTAATGTGATAAGTTTTCTTGCTTTGAAGACTTAGGGTCGTAGTTTCATGGGACAACTTGGCCAATAGGCATAATATAGTTCATAAAGTTTATGTTCTCCATCCTAGTCCAGTGATTAGTGTCTGGGGTCGTAGAAGTTTGTGAGGGGCCGTCTAAGATACAACTATTGGTCTCTAGTCTTCTGGAGCAAAAGAGAAAGAATGAAACTCACGTCTCAAGGAAGGAACCAGTCTATAGGACTAATTGTCTACATGAACCATGACCTCCTCTACCTTGAGACCAGAAGAACTAGATGGTGCCCAGCCACTACTACTGAACCTTCTGATGAGGACCATTTTCTGATATGGATCCGATAGAAATGGAGAAAAAATGTGGACAAGAATTTCAAATTTTCAAAAAACCCAGACTTAATGGACCTGCTGAGACAGGAGGGATTTCTGAGAATATTACTCTGAGATATTCTTTAAGCCTTGAACCGAATCTACCCCCACAAATCACCTTTTCTCTAAAAAGCAAGTTAACTCATAAAATAATGAATATCACCTTTGAGTACTGTGTTCTTTTAAAAAACCATCTATATGAGACCAAATGATCAACAAATACCTAGAGCATAGATGAGAAGGTTGGGGGGCTATCAGGCTAGATCAGTGGAAACAGAATAACTAGAATGCAAGTAATGAGAATTTATTATACAGGTTGATACAATGTAAAGAATGTAACCAGTATCACCGAACAATATGTATAGAAATTGTTGAATGGGAACCTGTTTTGCTGTGTACACTTCCACTGAAAATACATTATTATTAAAACCAAAAAAGGTATTTTGTGTGTGTGTGTGTGTGTGTGTGTGTGTGTGTGTGTGTCAATAAATGGGACTTCTTATTTTACGACTTCTTACAGGACTTCTATTTATTTCCAAAGTAATCTAAGACCTGAGCAGGGGTTTAAGGCATCGTTCAAGTGCACAGGCGCCACTCCACAGCACTGTTCACCATAAAGCAGAATGCGTTATAAGTTGGGTCGTCTGTACCCCTTATAAGAAGACTCAAGTACTAACATCTTACCAGCTCCTTGTTACGAGGTTCTCTGGACTTCATAGGCAGACAGAGAGAGATTCTAGGTTATTTTTTACACTTCCTGCCTCTTATTTTGCACTTGCTCTGAGCATCTTTCTAGGTATAGAGTGGCAGGTACACATAAACCTCACATGGAAGATTGATGTGCCCAGATGTTCCATCAAACGCCACAGGACTGTGTGCCCGTTCACAGAGTTCAGTATTCTTGGTTGTAACAATCTTAGTGAGGCATATTTTTTAAGAGTACAGACTACGAAGCCTGACTGCCCAGGTTTGAATGCCCCTTATGCCACCTACAAGGCCCTTTATCTCTTCGTCTGTGAAATGAACCTAATGATACAGCTTGCTGCAAAGAGGTGTTGGGAGGATTAAATGAGAAATTTTATGTAAATAGCTTAAAACAGTGGTTGGTGCATAATAGGTATTAGAAAAATCAAGTTCTCTAATAAAGAACATTATAAATATTGAATAATACTTTTAGCAAAAGAAAAACTTCCAAATAGGCAAGTAATACTGTACTATGCCCTCTGCATTGACCGTCTGTAAACAGTATCAATTATTTACAGTAACGTTACAGAATGGTGGCTTGCAGGTTGGCCTGCAGAGGTGTTGCTTTGGCTGGCACAGATACATAGCTGATTCTGCTTCTCTTGTTGACCCTGATTGATACCTGCTCTCTGAGGAAGGTGTAGTTCCAAAGCAGCAGCAGAGGGACATAGAAGGAACCCTAGCTTTGCAGCAAGACAGATCAGGCTAGAATGCTGGCATCACTGCTTACAATGACACCTTGGATGCATTTATTAACCCTTCTGGGCTTTAGTCTCTCTTATGTGCAAATCTCGAAACTATCCCCCTCACGGCAGTATTACAGCTGGCTCATAATGCATATTCAGTGTCTCAGTAAGTTGGAGTCAAATCCACCATGGTTAATTTTGTACCAAAATACAAGAGCATAGCTTCCGGTCTTTTTTTAACTTTTATAGGCTTATTCTGACTCACAGTGTGACCTTACACACGTTACTTGATCTATCAGTTTCCTCATCTGTAAAGCAGAGTTTATAGTTGTATCGACCTCTTAAGGTTGTTGGGAGGCTTAAATAAGTTAATATGTGTGTGGTACATTGGACAGTGCTGGCTCAGTGTCAGGAGTGTTACGTAAGTATTGAGTATTATTCTCATCATCAGATCATTACATCTATGCCAATTCAGTGCTACATATAGCGGTAGAATTATTAGTGACGCCATTTCAAAGATTTGAGTACAAAAAGAGGAAAAAGAAAGATTTCTTCTATGAGAATGAGTACCAGTCTTTACACTCAAAGCTTAAAAAAAAAAAAAAAAAAAAAATTCATTGAGCCCAAAATGAATTTATCACACTCTACTCTGACCTTCTTGCTTGAGTTTTATAAGTGCACGTGCTTAAGCGTGCTTCCTTTACCTAATGGGATAGAGAGCAGTTGGGAGGGATGGGGCTGGACAGGAGAGTAAAGGAGATGGAACGGTGTCCACGCCAAGTTTGTTGGCCAAATACTTTTAACTAAAATTATATGCAATAGTGTGTAAAAAGTGTTAAAACACATTAGAGGTTGTTTCAGGACACAGTGTAAACAAAAGGTATATCTACCAATTACACACTTTCTCCAGAAAACTACGCTGAAATATTTTGAATCGTAGGCTATGTAGTCAGGAAGATAAACTCAACACAAGAGGTAATTACTCATCCTTCCGAAATTTACTTTTTGTGTCATGTTACAAGTGATTCACTCCCACAAGTTAATAAATGTCTCTCACTTAGGATTGTCATCAGAATGAACACATTGAACTGCCTACTGGTGGTTTCCATGAGAAATGACAGAAATCCCTGTGTTTGCACAGTATGGTTTTGATATTAATGAAAGTGTGAAAGAATCAGCTCAGGGGAAGGAAATCAGCAAAGGAGGCCTTGGCGTCCATTCCAAGTACACTCTTTAGGAATTTGAAAGCAAAATGGAGTTTCAAGATAAGGGATGCTGTTAGATGGCTGGAATAGAGAGAAAGCTTACCAAGTAAAAGAAAATACACAGGTTTACAAAATGCTTTGCAGGACAAAGACTATTTAAGAGGTATCAAAAATTGTTTCTTCTTACTTCCTCAAGGAGTGATTCATTAACCCAAAGCTACCTTAGACAGCTCTAGCTCTCATGGAATATTCTTCTCTGCAGTTGATTTGGGTAAAGAAGCTAAACAGGGGCCTGAATAAATAGCTCGCAGTATAAAACAAAGTCCAATCCTTGATATCAAGTTCTTGCTATGAGTTGGAATGGACTCCACGGCAACAGGTTTGGTCTTTCGGTTTTTATTCCAATGTTATACACCTTGAAATTGTGATTAGGAACGAGAACTTTTTTCTTTGAATTTTATGGAATGAAAATTCAGTTCCTACTAAAATTCCCTTCTATTAAACAAAAAGATTAAGACAGTATGAAAATTTCTAACGTACTACTAACAATTACAGACCTCATTCCTGGAAGAAATAATATGTTCTTGCATATTTTATCTTTTTAAATGAGAAAATGTTTAATTTCAAAACAATTCTGTTTGATTTTTTTTCATAAAAGGTATTTCTCATTGTAATTTCTCATTTTAAAACCATCACAGATACAATTTAAATGTCACTGACTATCACTTTATACCAAGATGATAGCCAAAATCACAAACCAAAATCAGGGACATATTGAGATTCTTCAATAGTGTGTCTAATTCAGTGAAATTAGCTATCATCTCCTAAAGTGATTTTCAGCACAAGAGATAAAGAGATAAATGAGAAACTGCCAGAATACACTTTAGAACAGATAGTGCACGTCAACTGACCAATTATCCGCCAGTGGGAAATTTGGCATTTTATACTGGTATGCTATAAATTTTCCGCACAGTAATCGATAGTACAACCACATAAACTTTTGAATCAGATATTATGAAAAATTGAAATGAAACTTTATAGTATCTTAAAATAGTCATATAAAACCATTTGGTCCTGTTAATGCTTTTTAAAATGTCTTAAGTTCCCCTTTTCAAAATTCAATATAAAATAATGTAAAGAATTAATATATTTCAAGTTCTCTTGTTTTCATCAGTACCCAAATACAGCTTAACTTCACTTTCCTTTTTCATTTTAAAATGACAACTGATCCTTTCTTTGATAGGAATTGTTTTCTTATCCCCAAAGCCCTTCTCTCCTACGTCCATAACTGGTCAATGGAGTAAGGCATTTTGCCATACGGGGGTCAGAAGGGAGGACAGTTAACAAAACAGAGAAAGAACAGATAAATTTCAATTTTGTTCTCCCATCTCTAGCCCTGCAAAGCAATAGAAAGGAGAGCGTGAAAAGAGAACTTTATGTAAATGTTTTGACAAAGAACAGGAAAGTCAGAACACTGGTAGCATTTAAGGCAATTATTTTTATCTGGTCAGCCTGCCCGTTCAATAACTGGTGTTTGCCTTAGCTGAGACTGACCACTGAATAACAACGCAGAAACGACGCTGCTAGGGTAAGGTAGAAGATGTCAAGGATACAACTTGTTGCAGTTTTATAGTTTTATTTTGAGCAAAACATTCACACACAAACATATCAACGGTTTAGGTATTGAAAAACTTTTGAAACACGGAGTGAAATGCTAGACCTTGACTTTCATACTTTACCTCAAAACTAGGAATGAAGGTCAATGGTAGATACGGCTTCGGGAGAAATCAACATTTGGTGGTAGAGGTGGTGGAGGTGGCAGTGGGTATTAAGAATAAGTATTTCAAATTGCTCTATAGAGGCCTAGTTTGGTTTTCATTAATTAACATTGGCTACCCTGGTGGTGTAGTGGTTAGGAGTTCGGCTGCTAACCGAGAGGTTGGCAGTTCGAATCTACGAGGCACTCCTTGGAAACCCTATGGGGCAGTGCTACTCTGTACTATAGGGTCACTATGAGTCAGAATTGACTCTACAGCAGTGGGTTTGTTTGTTTTGTCTGTGAGGTCTATTCTAAGAAAAGAACCAAGAGTTTACTTACGTAGGTCTTTGAAATCAACCAAAATAAAATATATTTATGTTACCAATGCTCAGAAAAAGAACATTTAATTTTCCTCAATTACATCATTAAAATTATGTACTATCATAAGTTTAGTCCTGGTCAAAAGTAGTATCTCTAAATTTCTCTATGGTATCTGCTAACCACTATAGTTCTCCCGTTTACTGTTCCATTCCCAAGGTAAAAACTGAAACAGCCAGGGACATATAAACAATGACACCCTCCACGGTTTTAGAAATATTATGAAACTTGATCCCATATCTCAGAGATCCTAGTAAACCTAAAATATCTCCAACTGTGAAAATCTCAAGAGTTTTAGTAGTGGTCTATGAAACAATTTACTTGTGAGGAACTTAAGTGAACAGAGAAGCTTTAGTCCATCCGGACACAATGTAAATCATGAAACTTCAATCCTTTTAATTATTCATATGCCATAGCTAGAAATGGACTTCTGGCTGATGTTAGAGTGAGGAAGAGAGTCAGCAAATCGATGCCAAGTTTCTCTCCTGCATTATAATTGCTAAAACGAGCTGCTTGCCTTGGAAGAACCAAGCTTGTAATTTCTATACAAATATTAGCAAGTGAACGTGTGCTTGTATTTCCATAAGAAAAACAGGATTTCTAAAATCTTAATCCTCAGACCAGGAAGCCAGTTCCAAAAATGATTTTATGAGTTAAGACATCTAACCAAGGAAAGAGGCTTTAAATAAAAAAAAAGAAGAAGAAGAAGAAGAAAGGAGAGAGACATTTTGATTAACTCACTCGTTCTCTTCTTTGCTATGAATACTGAATCTATTGAGGGGGGGTGGGGAATCTTTTCAAAATAATCTCAAACGAAATAATACCAGATTGTGAAGCCTAGCTTACTGATTCCCTGACATCTTCAAAATATTGCTGGTGCACAAAGAACAGCAGTGAGCCTGGAAAAATTCAAGGCAGAGGCCAAGAACACCTGCCAATGGAGAGAGAGAGGTAACTAGTCTATGGAAACGTCTTCAAACCATGTCCCATAAACCGAATCTAGCCTGCTACCTGCTTTCGTTAGGAAAAAGGCCTAGCGCTCTACTCTGAAAATCAGCCAATGGATCACAACAATCTGATCTTCAACCACAACTGATCACGGGGAGAGTGCATGACCAGGCAGCATTTCTTTCGGTTGTGCATGGGTCAGGGGTTGACTGGGTGGCAGCTAACAACAACTACCTGCTTTTGTAAGGCCTGTGAGTTAAGAATTGCATTTAAATTTTTTAATGGCTGAAAAAAACAAAAATAATAACATTTCATGGCACAAGAAAATTATGTGAAATTTAAATATCAGTGTCCACAAGGAAAGTTTTATTGGAACACAGCCATAATCATTCATTTATGTTTTATCTACGGCTGCTTTTGCACTACAGTGGCAGAGTTGTGACAAAGACCACATGGCCCCAAAAGCCTAAAGTATTTCCTGGCTGGTCTTTCACAGAAAAGGTTTGCCAACCCCTGACCTAGGGAATCCCCAGAGCAAATCCTTTAGGGCATTTCTCTGGGCTGGCTTGGCTTTCTCTGAGACCCTTCCTTACTTTCAAGCAACCCCAGGGGTTCAGCTCACTTGATTTTCATCTGTAAGGTGGTCTCCACTCCCTACCAAACTGCCTCAAGTGCAGCAGACAATTACTCATGATTAGGATATTGCCGCTGTCCATATATAGTTAGCACATACACTTCTTTTTTTCAATTATAACTAGGCAAATATTACCCATGGAAAGTTGATAGGGTACTTTTTAAATCTTTGTGTGTGTGTGGTAAACATACAGGTAACAAAACATTTGCCATTTCAACAATCTTCACATGAATATTTCAGTGACATCCATTATGTTCATCACTTTAATCATTCCCCTTAATCATTCCCCAATATTTCCATCACCCTTAACAGAGTGCTTTGTTCCCTAAGCATCGTGTCCTCCTTTCCCCCTCCCTCCTGCCCGCCCCTGATACCCACTAATAAATTTTGGTGTCTATACACTTGCTTATTCTATTCATGAGGAGGAACCAGACAGGCTGGAGTCGGGGGCGGGGGGAGTAAGAGTAAACTCCAGCTAGTCACAGTTTGCCAAAACATTATAGGAATCTTATAGCCATTTTCCCTGATCTCTAAGCTTTGACTCTTTATGAATGCTACCTAGAAGGTATGTTGACCTGCTACTTTTCTAATCCAGAAGGTAGACCTTTTGAAACTCCTTCTTCTTTCAGTTTGCTACTGTTCTCTTGTATCATCTTGGTCTCATCTAACAGGAAGTGTGCCCTTATCCAAGAGGTCTGCACTAAAAGGAATAATTTCAATTAATCCTACACGGATTCTTGAAAATTTCTCTTACAAACTCATTTTTACAAATCATAGATCCTTAACTACAATGGGTTTAACCCATTCCCAAGGCCCCAAGAGCAAACAGGCTTAGGTAGGACAGCTTAGCTGGGAAGACCAGGGAAGTGAGGCCTTTGAGCCTCACTCATGTGTTTCAGCCTGAAAAGAGCTGGTTTCATCAGTTTCATATATTGAGGTTTTGTGTAATGTTGGTTTCTAACTTAGTACTCCTGATTAAACAAAAATAAAATATGAAGAATTAGTGTGTTGTAAGAGTCTTCCCGAGTTTCTTATTAATAAATAGTGTGAAAAAAAAGTTTCCAAGAGGAAAATATTGAGTCAAACAACTTAAAGATATTTCTTTACCACAAGACATCTCAGAGCCTTTAATATATAAATGTACATCATGGATCAAGAACAGGCTCCCTTATTCCCCAAATACATTTGATCACTGAACCGGCTAAGTATATGCTCCTTTTAAAAGGAAGATACTTTCAAAGTAAAACTATATGAGTTCGTCGAAAACGTCATGAATGTAAATCAAGTTAGTGGTATTTATTAGCAAAAGACTCTCCTCAGAGGAAAATGGCTGGAGGCAAAACTCTATTTTGATGTGCACAGCCGTCTAAGCTACAACTATTGGTCTCTACTCAACAAGCGCAAAAGAGAAAAAAGGAATCCAAAGTCTCAGAGAAGAAACTAGTCTACAGGGCTAACAGCCTACAGGAGCCACGACCTCATTTACCCTGAGACCAGAAGAACTAGATGGTGCCCGGCTACCACTACTGACCGTTCTGATCAAGGCCACAACAAATTAACCCTGACAAAATGAGAGAAAAATGTGGAATAGAACTCAAATTCTTAAAAAAATCCAGATATACGGGCTCGGCTGGGACTAGAGGACTCCCTGAAACTATCGCCCTGAGATACTTTTTAAACTTTGAACCAAAATTATCCCCCGAGGTCACCTTCTAGCAAAATAACAGACTTGCACACAAAATAAAGGATATTACCCTTGAGTATAGCGATCCATTAAAAAAAACAGCTATATGAGACCAAAAGATCAACAATTATTCTAAAGCAAAGATGAGAAGATAAGGTGCCAGGGAAACTAGAGCACTGAATATGGAACAGCCAGAACACAATTAAAGAGAATATTGACACACTGTGAAAAAAGTAACAAAATCACTGAACAACTTGTACAGAAACTGACAAATGGGAATCTAATTTGCTGTGTAAACTTCCACCAAAAATACAATAAAACATTTAAAAAAACAAAAACAAAGCTCTATTTTGATATTAAAGTGATTTGAAGTTTTTTTTTAAATCCTTATAGGGAATTTACAGTGTGGTAAGAATGATCAGCCTCAGATTGATCCATTGATTGTTTATAGGAAGGATTGATGAAAGATTTAAAGTTTACATGCACATATCCTGGGAAGTAGCGAACAAAGACAATGTAAAGGTAAAAACAAACTAAGGAACCAAAACCAAAAATAAATAATATACTTCTTTTTAATCAGATGGATAAGACAAGGGAGAGTTTTGAGGTTGGATATCTAGATCAGAGTAAGAAAATGTTTTCAGCAAAGGGCCAGCTAGGGAATAATTTAAGCTTTGTGGGCTGTACCATTCTGTCAGAACATCTCAACTCTGCCATTGAGGCATGAAAACAACAATTTAAAAAAAAATCCTGTCTTAGTTACCTATAACAGAAATACCACAACTGGGTCGCTTTATCAAAGAGAAATTTATACTCTCACAGTCTAGTAGGCTAAAAGTCCAAATTCAGGGCATCAGCTCCAGGGGAAGGCTTTCTTTTTCTGTTGGCTCTGGAGGAAGGTCCTTGTCATCAATCTTCCCTTGGCCTAGGAGCTTCTCAGCACAGGGACCCTGGGTCCAAAGGATGAGCTATTCTCCTGGCTCTTGTTTTTTCCGTGGTATGAGGTCCCCATGTCTCTCTGCTCACTTCTTTCTTTTATATCTCAAAAGAGACTGGCTTAAAATACAACCTAATCTTGTGGATTGAGTCCTGACTCATTAACATAACTGCCACTAATCTCGCTTCATTAACATTGTAGAGATAGGATTTACAGAATGTAGGAAAATCATATCAGATGACAAAATGGTGGACAATCACACAATACTGGGAATCATGGCCCAGCCAAGTTGACAGATATTTTGGGGGGACACAGTTCAATCCATGATGACCCCGTTGCAGTCAAGTTGATTCCAACAAGTAGCGACCCGATAGGACAGAGCACAGCTACCCTACAGGGACTGCCAACGTTTTGGTTAGCAGCCAAGCTCTTAACCACTGAGCCACTAGGCCTCCAAAAACAACAATATATGATACAGAAATGAATGTGTGACCATGTTCTAATAAAACTTTATTTGTGTACACTGAGATTTAAATTTCATATCATTTTCACATGGCACAAAATAGTATCTTTTTTTTAATTCTTTAAAAATGTAAAAAATAAAATAAAATTCTTAGTTCATGGGCTGGACAAAAACAGCCCATAGGATAGATTTTGCCTTTGGGCCATAGTTTTGTCAACCCCTGAACTAGATATTTGCTTTAATTATTTCTTGGTTTATCATGTTCAGGCTCAGAATAAATAACTTTTAAAGACGCTGTATAGTGGTGTCATGAATCACAAGACTTTTATTCTTATCTTTCTGAATTCACCTTTTTAAGGAAGAGAGGTGACAAAAAACACTCTCTTCTGAGGGTACTAGCAAGTGGTGAGGCTTAATCTTCTCAGAAGTTTACAAAGATGCCAAAATGTTAAATTTTCATCACAGGCTAAGAGATGGTCCCTATTTTCCATTAGGTCTATACTTACTTTTGTATATATCAGTGATCCCATCCATTGACTTTTAAAAAGTTAATAATAGTCCAACTATTTTTCTCTGCTACAACAAACACACAATAGAGCCTCTTCGGCACAGCAGAGCCTTATGCAGATTTATATTTCCTTTGAAAGCTTAAGCCTAAAGCTTCCTGTGTTATGATCTTTTTGATACAATGCTTTATTTTCTGCCTCTAAGTTTCAAAACAAAGTTATCTGACTTGGGATGTGTGATGCCTTCTCTTAACCGTTGTCAAACCTCATAATTTCTTAAAAGATGCAGAAACCACTGACTATGTAATATTCTTTGATGGAAAAAATGCCTCCAACTCATCTGATTTATAAGCAATGTCTAAGGTAGGCTGCCATCCTCCACAGAATGAAGAGAATGAGAGAACAGGAAAGAAGGGTCTACGTGAAAGGAACAGTGGTTTCAGGACTGGAACCTGAACCTCAGCTTAATATACCAGATACATCGAAATTGCTAGGCATTTCAAAAGAAATTCGTAGTAGAAACATAATTTGGAATTTTCTTTAAAAGTTACGTATATATTTATTATACATCCCAGCAACTCTATTTCTACGTGTCTACCCAAGAGTAGGAGCCCTGGTGGTGCCATGGTTAAGAACTCAGCTGCTAACCAAAAGGTCAGCAGTCTGAATCCACCAGCTGCTCCTTGGAAATCCCATGGGGCAGTTCTACTCTGTCCTATAGGGTCGCTAGGAGTCGGAATCGACTCGATGGAAATGAGTTTGGTTTGGTTTTGGGCCCAATAGTCATGAAAACATTATGTCCACACAAAGACTTCCACACAAATGTTTTTGTTGTTGCTGTTCGTTGCCATCAAGTTGATTCCAACTCACAGTGACCCCGTGTGTTCAGAGTAGAATTGCCCAGCTGGGTTTTCAAGGCTGTGACTTTTCGGAAGGGCATCTCCAGGCTTGTCTCATGAGGCGCCTATGGGTGGATTTCAACTGCCAACTTTTCGACTAGTAACCTACCACTTAACTGTCCACCCAGGGACTCCTCGCAAATGTTTATGGCAGCATTATTCATAAGAGCCCAAAAGTGGAAACAGCCCAAATGTCCACCAACTGCACTAGACACTTTAACCACAGCTATCACATTACCCAATCTTTTTCCTACCATCATTCCATTCATTCTTCTTACATTTTTATCGTATCATGTCATTTCCCTTTAAAG
Organism: Dugong dugon; assembly: GCA_030035585.1. NCBI lineage: Eukaryota > Metazoa > Chordata > Mammalia > Sirenia > Dugongidae > Dugong > Dugong dugon. Next base: position 80,195,085 of record CM057471.1, read on the forward strand.
CTTTGATGGCTCCCTATTACAGGCTGGACAAAGTCCAGACTATTGAACATGGTATACTACCAAACTTCTTTACAAGTATCATCTCCAGCTATCCTGCACTCCAGCCACATGGGGCTAACAACCTATCCCTGAATATTGTACCAAAAACCAAACCAAACCCATTGCCATCTAGTTGATTCTGACTCACAGTGACCCTGAAAGACAGAGTAGAACTGCCCCACAAGGTTTCCAAGGAGCGTCTTGTGGATTCGAAATGCCGACCTTTTGGTTACCAGCTGAACTCTTAACCACTATGACACTAGGGTGTCCTGAATATTGTACAGACTTTCATAATTTCATATCTCTGCTTCTATAAGTCTCTCTGCCTGAAACACCCTTCCCTATCTTGATCACCAGGAAAACTCACTTTCAAGGTCAAATGAAATAGTATCTCATCCTAGCTGCCCCTCCTGAGTCCTTCCCTTTCTCAGATAAAATTCTCTCATTGCTTTGTGCCCAGAGGCTTCTTCACCACTGTAATAATTCCATCATTTTTAACTTTGCAGTAGACTTCATTGTCATATATCTGCTCTCCCCTGCCCCCGAGGGGGGACCTCAAAACTGTGAGCTCCGTGAAGACAGGGAATATATCTTATTAATGCTTAACACAACTGCATGACAAAGTAGTTGTTAACAAAGAATTTGTTAAATGACTAATATCCATGAAAACTACTCACATTTTCACTGGAAAGCAGCTTCATTTTTTAAAATTATTTACTTTGTACTATATCATAACAAGGCATTGCACTTGTCCTAAATATGGAGGACATGTTGATGAGCGCCTCATTTTCAAGCATGCAAAAAGCTAACAGGGACGACAAAGAGCAGTGCTTTACGGCACATCTGCTAGTGTTTTTACAACAGGCATTACCTGCAGCCCTCTCAGTGAAAGTTTGCAAAGTTAACTTAGACCCTGGGGTTCTGCTTTACAATTCACTGTTGCTCAAGATTACCAAGATTAATGTTAGGATTCACTGGATTTCAGAATCTCCTCAACTCCCTTTATTTTGGAGCTGAAGAGAGTCCTTCCAGAAGCTACCAGAGTTTAATAAAATTTGTTTTGAATTTGTCTTTAAAGGCATTATTAGGCCACTACCAATGAGTACACTAAATTGCCCTCACTTCCTTGGGAATCCAAAGACCACAATTATGAAATTGGCAAACTTAAGAGGCAGCTTCACTTAAGTGTGAAATAAAATTGAATGAAATCTCTACTCAGTCCCACTTTGGGGAGGAAATGAGGATTTTGGTTTTCAGTGTATAAGGCATTTGCTCACTTACTGTTTTCAAGCATTTTCTATGGCTTTTTTCTTTTCTTTTCTTTTTTTTTAATGGCAGGACAAACAGTCATTTCAGGGCAGATCCGAGGAAGGAAGTTAATACCACTGAGTATCAGGGAGATTGGAGTTACAACACATGGGCCTGTCTACCGCCCAGTGGGCTCAGAGCTGGGAGGATGGAGGTACATGTCAGAACTAAGGATGGATCAGAAGCTAATAGCCTGGAACCAACAGAGATTTGTGACAGGGGTTCTACGTGTGTCTATTGTGAAAGCTAATCATTTGATGGCTTAAGCGAAAACCTATACCTTGATTCTAACTGAAATATAAAATTGATGACAGAATTTTGTCCTCAGTGAAGAACACCTGTAAAAATTCTTTGCTGTTTATTCACAGATGTGATTTTATTGAAAGCAAGAGAATCACTACAAATAAGTAGACTGTAAACAGGTTTCCATCTAATGCAAATAGTAATCATTTGTCTACTAATTTGCGCATATGTTAGAATGAGTTGATCTCATGTTTGCCTAATTTTTGGTGAGTAGTAATGATTTGTTACTGAACAGGAACTGAAGATTATAAACCACTTTTGTATCGCAATTGCCTAAAAGGGGTAGTCCAGTTATTACACTTTACATAACAAAATAACCAAGTATGGCTATTTTCTTTGGCAGAACATACACATAGGGAGAGAAGGACAGATCATTTGTTAATGTTTCTGTCTGGCCAAATGGAAAGTAAAGAACTAAACAAAGTACTTGTTTGCTTTGAACTCAGTACAGTATTGTCTTCCCCGGTAAATTCCTTTAAGGAAGGGAATCAATCAGTATATTATTCATCGCTCTATCTTAACAGCCCTAGGCACATACAAGGTAGTCGGAACACGTTTCTAACATTGAATTGAATACCAGCTTTGTAACCTTTTCCCTTGAGAAAACGCAAACACTTCCACACTGATGCAAAAGAAAATAGACCTGTATATCCAATGAAAATACCATAGCAGTAATTCGTGCCTGTAATTTGCATTTTGTACAGTAATTTGTGCATAATCAGCTTTGTGCATGCATATTCAATGACCTCTCTGAGAACATTCTCTCTCTTACTTACTCCATAGAGCATAATGGGGTCCACAGTCATATATTTAGCAAAGACCATGCAACAGGCATCTTGTTACACTTCTGTGGGCACTAAGGTATATGCCTGTCAGGGTGGGAAAAGGAAACAAAGGGTTATTTAGTGTTTTCCCCTATGATCAAATAAAGGGTTAAGCAGAGCAGACTTCTGCCAAAGCACCTTCTTTGTTCCCTATGAAGCCAGAATTTATGATCATGGTATTTAGTACAGTATCACGCTTATAATGTGCAGAAAAAAAAATGTATTTATTGATTAATGACATTTAATAAAATACTTGGCTAAGGATGACTGCAAAAACTTTTACATCTAAGGGTTCAAAGTAATGGTTTTAAAATCTGGATTAAATACAATATTAAATACAATATTCTTTCAGCCAGATCATTCTGCTTAAGAGAGAAAGCCAGACAGCCCACTTGGGAATGAAACCAGCAAACTTGGCATCATTGGCATCAGACTTTAATCAGCAGTGCTTCTGACCACAGTGTCCCCTCCAAAGCCCTTCTACTGGACAAGGTTAACAGCAGCCTGGGAGACTGTGGGAATCTGAAAGAAGCAAGAAGCCTCTTCACCCACCCACCTCAGTACCCCAGAGTGACCGGGGCCCAGAAAAGACAGTTTCTGTCGAAACATTTCCTCACCGACCTGCAAATGGATACACTTAAATCAGAGACTATTGGAATTACTTACAATAAATTGTTTCTAGTAAGAAGAAGATGCCTTTGCTGAACTGATTTTCATCATGTATGAACCACAAGATACGCGTAAAGGCAAAACAAGAGATAAGGTGTGTGATGATTTAAATTTTAACTTTTGATGTCTGGGTCCTGCTCTACCTGTCCCTAGCCACATGATCCCAGCGTGTCTTCCACATGGAAGTTTGAGACGTGGGGCAAGGCATATGATTTTTCTGTTCATTCCTCTTCACCCCAAATACATATAAAATCAATAATGAAAACAACACACTCCTATGCGGCACTTATTACTTGTCAACCACTCTACAAATATTAAACTGTTTAATAATAATAATGATGCTGATAATGTAATCAACAATATATAAGGTGGAGATACATTTGTATTACTGTTTCAGATCAGTAAATTGAAGCAAAATGTAGTTAAATAACTCACCCAAGTTTACACAGCTAATAAGCAATTGTGCCAGGGCTTGAATCTAGGCAGTCTAGCTCCTCAGACCCTGTTAATAATAACTAAGTTATACTACTAAAGCCCTTCCTCATCTATGAAACTTGCCAAGTTATATCAACAAGAGTACATTTTAATTTCCCATCACAGACACTGTAGTTTGTCATCTGGCTACTTGATGTGACCATCCTTTTTTGGTCCTCCTCATAGACATTCACCCATTCATCTGTCCACCCAACATACATTTATTGAGCATTTACTATGCAGAAGCCACTGTGCTCACAGTTGGGGATAAAAAGATGGGGAAGACCAAGGTTACAATCTATCAGGAAAGGCAGGCCCATTCCGATGAATGCTACATGATCTCTTCAAAGTGCTACAGGAGCACATAGGCCTGGAAGACAGGGTGCTGGGGGAGGAAAGTTTCACACCCTCAATGATTTTGTACTCAAGTCTTAAAGGATGAGAAACATATTGACTGGTGGTTTCATGGCTATATTATGATTGTGCTGAAAACCTTCCAGTGTGGAAGTCTTTATTCCTACTTCTTTTCAGTGGATATATTCAGATTAAACAGTTTTTTGTTTTTGTTTTTAAAAAGGTATTAAAAAATGCTTTCTTTTCGTGAATATCAATTGCTGTTATTTAAACACCTTCCAAAATATTTAGGACATGTATACACCACCACCGACTTAACACAAACTAGTACATAGGAGTATATTCTTTAATCTTGCAAATAGTATACGTATTCTCATGCTATTAATGATTAGTTGGGGAGGTTTTGTTGATAATCTGTGCTATTTAAATCTATACCTTAAGCTTTTAAGAAATAGACTTAGCCATTCTAGTTATTATTAAAATATTTAAATCACTGACAGGAAAAGTAGCTGTCATCCAACAAACTAACAAAATTGCCCTGAATTCAGAAAAAGGAACTGTTGTCATACGGCGCTAATTCGGGATAACTAAAAATTGCACGCTCTTGTAGACTTAACTTTCACCACTTCTGTTCAGGTAATACAGTTAGCTTTTTGACACAGGTACTTAGGCTGCTATAAAATATCATTTACATTTTTCTAGTGGTTCAGAAACTGTGTCTTAGATATTGATATACTATAAACAGCATTAGTTTGGGATTTGGGAACCAGGGAATCATGAGTAAACTTGGGAAAATCACTACAGAGATTATGGAAGAAGGCCAAAACGCAAAGTGGCACAATGATACAAGGCGGGGTCCTATAATGGAGTCTTAGAATGTGGCCTTCAAAGATCTATAAACTGCCTATATTGAAAACAAACTGTGTGGGTATATATGCGTGTGTGTGTATAAAGCTACATTTTTCTGGGATTTTTTTTTTAATCAAAATCTCAAAATGGTTTGCATTTCCCTAAAAAAAAAATTAAAATAACAAGGTTAACAATTTTAACTGTATATGCATTGTGTTCGAGTCAATTCTGACTCAGTGACCCTATAGGACAGAGTAGAACTGCCCCATAGGGTTTTCAAAGAGCACCTGGTAGACTGAAACTACTGACCTTTTGGTTAGCAGCCATATCACTCAACCACTGCACCACCAGGGCCCCTCCAACCAAATGCAGAAATTATCGAACAATATTATTAATATCACACACAAGTAAAATTTTGCTGAAGATCATTCAAAAGCAGCTGCAGCAGTATATTGACAGGGAACTGGCAGAAATTGAAGTTATATGCAGAAGAGAACATGGAACCAGGGGTATCATTGTTGATGTCAGATGGATCCTGGCTGAAAGCAGAGAATAGCAGAAAGATGTTTACCTGTGTTTTATTGACTATGCAAAGGCATTCGACTGTGTGGATTGTAACAAATTATGGATAATATTGCGAAGAATGGAAACTTCAGAACACTTAATTGTGCTCATGAGAAACCTGTACATACGTCAGGAAGCAGTCGTTAGAACAGAACAAAGGGATGCTTTGTGGTTTAAAAGTCAGAAAACACTTGCATCAGGGTTATATCCTTTCACCCTTCTTATTCAGTCTACATGCTGAGCAAATAATCCAAGAAGCTGGACTATATGAAGAAGAATGCAGCATCAGGATGGAGGAAGACTCATTAACAATCCGCAGTATGCAGATGACACAAACTTGCTTGCTGAAAGTGAAGAGGACTTGACGTACTTCCTGATGAAGATCAAAGACCACAGCCTTTAGTATGGATTACACCTCAATGTAAAGAAAACAAAAATCCTCACAACTGGACCAATAAGCAACATCATGATAAAGAGAGAAAAGATTGAAGTTGTCAAGGATTTCATTTTACCTGGATCCACAATCAGCACCCATGGAAGCAGCAGTCAAGAAATCATACAACGCATTGCACTGGGCAAATCTGCTGCAAAATACTTCTTTAAAGTGTTAAAAAGCAAAGATGTCACATTGAAGACTAAGGTGTGCCTGACCCAAGCCATGGTGTTTTCAATTGCCTCATATGCACGTGAAAGCTGGACGTTGAATAAAGAAGACCAAAGAAGAAATAATACCTCTGAATTGTGGTGTTGGTGAAGAATATTGAATATGCCACGGACTGCCAAAATAACGAACAAATCTCTCTGGGAAGAAGTACAACTAGAATGCTCCTTAGAAGCAAGGATGGCAAGACTATGTGTCACATACTTTGGACATATTATCAGGAGGGATCAGCCCCTGGAGAAAGACATCATACTTGGTAAAGTACAGAGTTAGTGAAAAAAAGGAAAACCCTCAATGAGACAGATTGGGCTGCAACAATGGGCTCAAGCATAACAGTGACTGTGAGGATGGTGCAGGACTGGACAGTGTTTCATTCTGTTGTACATAGGGTCGCCATGAATTGGAACCGACTCGATGGCACCTAACAACAACAACAAGAGTTTTAACTAGTGAGAACAAAGTTGATACAGGTCCCTGTTGTTTTAGAATTCACTGGTTATTATATATATTTATGCCTAGTTTACTGTATAATAAAATGTACTATGAACTTCCCTGTTTAAAAACTCCTCTAGGTATTGTTTTTATAAATAACTGGACTGAAAACAGTCAAGACATATTTTAAGAGGACTCATTATCACACATTCAACACCAGCCACCCTATGCTAGACTATGAAGTACCCTACCTTAGAGATTACTAGGAAAATGGTTGGTTGATAACATTACTTCCTTGTCTGTCCATTATGCTTAATGTGTAGCCCTTTTCCATTTTTAAAAGTATTTTTTTTATGTGCTAAGTTTACCAACAGACCTAAATAAATGAATTAATTAGGGAAGAAAAGTTGATACAATACCACGTGTTCCCAATAGCCTTTAATTTATTAGCTAAAAAAATTAGTGGAATTTTCTTAGTTGGCGCCCTGTTCTGAGATTTCAACCTATTCCTTCAGGCATTGAAGAATGACCTTCATGAGAAGCAGCACAACTTAGCAGAAAGAATACGAGCTTTGGTCTCAAACAGAACCCAGTTCAAATCCTAGCTCTGCCTCTAACAAGTGATGTTCTTTTAAACGTATCAGTGACTCTTTCTAAGTCAATGTCTCCTTATAAAATGGGTTTTATAACACTTTACAAGCTGTGAAGAGTCCTCAAGAGAATGTGTGTCTGTCACAGGGTCTGCCCCCTAAAATATATAACTACCCTCCAATCAAGAAGTGCTCTCTAGGTAAGAGCTAACAAAGGTATTCCCATCACCACTCCTCACCCCCCCCCCCCCAACCCCATCATCACACAATGGGCTTCTGTGCTCCACAGCACTTTGCTTTAACATTTGTCATAGTCTGCCTTGGGCGCAAGTCATTTTCTTGACTGTCTCCGATGTAGTGGTCTCTCACATTGGCCTTTATTCCAAAACAGTTTTAAATGTGGGAAAGGCCAATCAAAAGCAGTGTTGGGATCACAAGCAGAGGCATGCATGTGTCTGTGAATTAGTGAAAAAGACTCAGTTAAAGCCAGCATCTCTGGAGAAAATATTCACTGATTGCTTGAGGGTCTAAATCTAAACTACAGCCCGTGGGCCAAATCTAGCTGGTCCTCTGTTCTTTACAGCTCATGAACACATTCGTGCTCATTTGTTACGTATGTTGTATGATCCCAAGCCCAAAGCACTTACTATCTGGGTGCTTACTGGAAAAGTTTGCTGACCCCTGCTCTGCAGCTGGGCTGTCTGATAGAAATATAATGCAAGCCAATTTAAGTAAATTAAAATTTTCCAGTAGCCATATTTAAAAAGTAAAGAATTTAATAATGTATTTTAGTCAACCCAATATATCCAAAAGCATTAAAATTATTTTTATTTTATTGCTGTAGTTTAAATGAAGTTTCCATTTCAAGTTAGTCTCCTATACAAACTTTTATACATACATTATTATGTGACCCTAATTGCTCTCCCCATACTGTGACAGCACACTTCTCCTTTCCACTTCTGATTCCCCATGTCCATTCAACCAGCTCCTAACCCTTTCTGCCTTCCCATCTCACCTCCAGACAGAAGCTGCCCATTTAGTCTCTTGTATCTACTTGAGCTAAGACGCACTCTCCTCACGGGTATCACTTTATGTCCCACAGTCCAGTCCAGTCCCTGTCTGAAGAGTTGGCCTCAGAAATTGTTTTAGTTCTGGGCTGATAGAGAATCCAGGGGTTATGCTTTCTGGGGTTCCTCCAGTCTCAGACCATTAAGTCTGGTCTTCTTACTAGAATTTGAGTTCTGCACCCCACCTTTCTCCTGCTCCATCCGGGACTGTCTGTTGTGTTCCCTGTCAGGGCGGTCATTGGTGGTAGCCAGGCACCATCTAGTTCTTCTGGTCTCAGGCTGATGCAGTCTCTGGTTTATGTGGACCTTTCTGTCTCCTGAGCTAATACTTTCCTTGTGTCTTTGGTGTTCTTCATTCTCCTTTACTCCAGGTGGTTGGACCAACTGATGCATCATAGATGGCCACTTGCAAGCTTTTAAGACCCCAGAAGCCATGCACCAAAGTAGGTTGCAGAACATTTTCTTAATAAGCTTTGTTATGCCAATTGACCTAGATGTCCCCTGAAAGCATGGTCCCCAGACCCCTACCCCTGCCACTCTGTCAAAAGCATTAAAAATTATTAATGGAGATTTCACCCTCTTTTCTCATACCAAGTCTTCAAAATCTGCTGTGTATTTTGCACTTACAGCACGTGTCTGTTTGGACTCGCCACATTTCTGGTGTTCAACAGCCACACATGGCTGGCGGCTGCCTTATTGTACAGCACGGGTCTGGAGATCCACATGTGACTGAGGCATCATGAAGATAGAAGTGAATGTGAGACTCCTTCAACCCCCAAGGCCTCAGCTGGGTCAGTGATCTCAAGACGGGAACCCTGCCAGCCCATAGATCACTTGGAGCCTACCCGAGGGAAAAGAGAATAAGAACCAGGTAAGATAAAGGCCAGGAAAGTTAGAATATGCCTGAGAGAGAAGGATGGCAGGAGATGACAGCATTCCCCCCACCCCCAATGAAGCTGCTCACAGCTGCAATGAGTGTTTGTGTGTGTATGCATAGCTGCTTCAAGTTCTAAAAAATTACACATCAATTTCTCTACCACCTAGATCTGGCATAATTCTTCCAGCTGCTACATACCCCTAAAGAGTCATTTTCTCTTGAAAGGCACGAACAATGTTTAATTCATCTTCCTACGACATCATGGTACCTAGCGTGATGTTTGGCACTTAGGATGTGCTTAAAGTATACTGATTGAAGCTGGAACTGAGCACTACACTGCTGATAAATGAATAATGAACAAACGATGGACAGACTGACTGAATGAACAGAAAGATAATAATAAACTAGCTTTTCAGTGACTGATGACTGTTTCACTCTTCCCAGGATGCCTATGGTTTAAAACAGATCAGAGTCTGAAGCTTAAAGAAAGTTCCATTGACAAACACTAAGTATCATTCTGTCAATGGAAGAAGTACGCCTTTATTTATTCAGTAGTGTTTAGGGGTTGGGGGAAGAGTAGGGGGTTTTCTCAGTGCTTCTGACCGCAAGTCACTCATACATACTCTTTCTAAAAATGGAGACAGATGATTTTAGCAAAACAAACCAATACAAAGGTCCTTCTGGGTCAGCTCTGCAGCAGATCACTTTCTGCCCGTAATTCTGTGCTCGTGAAATGGACTTGATTCAGGTTGCTCTTGTAATGTTACTCTAAGTTATGGCCCTAATCTGCATAGATTTCAAGGCAGTGAGATTCTAAATTGGGCATAAATTTATAACAATCTACGCTACAGACAAGCTTCCAAAACCTCAGGATTGCCCACACTGCTCTGCGGCTTCCACACCTCATGTCCGTAAGCTAGGTATTTCTGTTTTAGCTTCTGGGTTGTCTTTCTTCCACATCTGAAGGGCAAACTTCAAGTTGCTCGTATCACAGGAAAGAATTTGTGGCATTCAGAGAGAAAATATCTATTTATTATTCTCCATTTTTACTAGGTTTCAGAGCCACAATTAAACCAGTATCATCAGTTAAGGTAGGTTCCCTTATAGTAAGACAGAAAATAAAATAGTGTTCTTCTATAGAATATGGAAGGTTACTGGATATCTCTAGCATGGAGGCATTTGGAATAGTAAAGAATTGCATAGATAGATGGATAGATATAAACAAACACATACACATATGTATTTAGATACATTTATACACATATACACGCGTGTATATACGTGTGTGTGTGTGTGTGTGTGTGTGTGTCTACGTATTACACATTATGGTAGACTGAATAATGACTCTCAAAAAAGCCCTGTCCCCTAATCCGCATAATTTGTGAATATGTTAACTTACATGGCAAAAAGGACTTTGTATTTGAAGATGTAATTAAGTCAAGGATCTTGAAATGGGGAAGTATCCTGTATTATCTGGATGGGTCCAATGTAATCACAAGGACACTTATAAAAGAGAGATGGGGGCCCAAGTCAGAGGAAGAATGTGATGGTGGAAGGAGAAGGAGAGAGAGACAGACAGACAGAAGGTGTTACACTGATGGCTCCGAAGACAGAGGAAGGAGCCGCGAGCGAAGGAATGTAGGCAGCCTCTAGAAGCTGGAAAAGACAAGGGAACGGATTTTCCCCCAGATCCTCCAAAAGGAAGACAGCCCTGCCAACCCATCTTTGGACTTCTGACCTCCAGAACTATAAGAGAATAAATCTGTGCTGTTTTAGGCCACTAAATTTGTTAGAGTAGCAATAGGAAAACATTACACACACATTATACATACACATAACATTTCCATTTGAATAATAACCCACTGCCATCGAGACAATTCTGACTCATAGTGACCCTATAGACAGAGAAGAACTGCCCCACAGGGTTTCCAAGGCTGTAAATCTTTACGGGAGCAGACTGCCACATCTTCCTCCCACAGAGCGACTGGTGGGTTCAAACTGCTGACCTTTTGGTTAGCAGCCAAGTGCTTTAATCACTGTACCACTAGGGCTCTCTTATTTAATAGATTTAAAAAATTGATTTATCATTTAAATATTACATTTATATTAGTCCTTTCAAGGAGTTGAACTCCAAGTATTCTAAAGGTATTAAGTTTCCTTGGAGACTTAACAGATTCCTGCTAGCTGTAAGCTTTCATATCTTTTACAAATTAAAACTAAAGGCAAGCCTGAGTGTAGAATTTCGAGTAGATGATGTTATTAAATGGGGTAGATTCTAAGAAGGAAAGAGATACAGCACATAGAGGGAACCTGAACTTTCAGCCAAGAAATGGACTAGAACCAGCACTTTTTGTACCTATTACATCTTAGTCTGGTCGGGGTATAGATTTCATCATACCATCATAACCACCTGCTAAGATCGCACGGTCAATTAATAAACAGTGGGACCAGAAGTTAAACTGAAGTTGGTGTGACTCCAACATCCATGCTCTCAGTGCTCTACCATTCAACATTTCATTCATTTGCTACAATGATAATGTCTGTTCATTTTCCTTATCCTGTGTACTACTCCCTGATGCATATTCTAATGAATTTATAACTTAGATTCAGTATCAAGGTACCCACTTTTTTTTAAACTTGTGCCCTTCTCCCTTCTGGTCCACACTTAACTTGGTATCTCTTCTGCATATACTTTTTGTCTTTTGCACCTGTGTTAGATGAGTGTACACCCTAGGCTCCCATTATCACACTGTTATCCTGGGGGACTGGAGAGACCACCTCCTTATTCTCCTCCATGAACAGGCTCCTATCTGCTGTCTGTCCTCAGCCTCCATCCAGGAGGAACCTGCTTCAATCCCCAAACTCTCTCTAGAGTTACTTTACAAAGTGCCACATGTAACTATAAAAAGTCATGGCAGGGTCTTAATTTTCCTGTCCCTCACTGACTGTCCCATAATATGCATTAACTTTACCTAAAGTAGGTTAGGAAAATGGAGTTAATGAACCTAGTAACGACAAAAGATAATGTGCTTTAATTGGAAGAGCATAGTCAATATCACTTAAATGTGTAAGTAAAAAGTTTTGAAATGGTGTTTAAATAAAATAAAAATAAATAAATAAATAAACAAACAAAGGAGACTAAAGAGGTACAATAGTCCACTGACAAGGTCCAGAAGACAGAAGGGGACAAGGAAGCCCCCTGGTGATAGGGAACACAAGGTGGAGTAAGGATATTCTTGATGTGCTGTGAGATTGTTAACCATTGTCATAGGGCAACATGTGTAGTAACTGTTAAATGAAAAACTATTTTGTTCTGTAAGCCTTCATCTTAAGTGAGAATAACAGCACAGTTGGAAGAGCGTAGTCAATGTCACTGAACTGTGAATGTAGAAAATTTTGAAACGGTGTATCTTTGGCCATCTGTAATTTTCATCAAAAAAAAAGGTTGAGAATTTAGAGGCTTAATACGTTGTGGGGTTGTTAACCAATGTCAAAAAAAACAACATGTGTACTACTATTTCATGAGAAACTATTTGCTCTGTAAGCTTTCACCTGAAGTACAATAAAATATATATTTAAAAAAAAAAAAAAAAAGATAATGTGCTTTTCAAAGCAAACGAATCTTCTTTCTCTCCTTTAAAACTCAAAAGGAGAATGCTAAATGCGTATGAACTTTAGCAAAGATCGCTATGCTTCATTCTCATTTTCTAAAGACTATAATCAGTTATGGTTAACAGACATCATATTCGTCTCCAAATTACAATTTGATAATTAGTAGTTTGGTACCAAATATTCATATCCCAGTCAACATATCTGCTTTAATTATAAGCAGATATTTTCAATTGCTTACCTGTTGGTATTAGTATTACACACAAAATTAAAAAGATTATTAGGATGGGAAGTAAGTTTATTTTACTTCGCAATTGCATCTAAACATCATCTATGCCATAAAAACAAAGAACATCATTTTATACATCATTCCATGGGGAACAGTTCTGATAATTTCAGAAACATGAACTGTACTCAAAATACTAGGAAATTGCAGAAAGAATTTCCATTTTCCAAATTAAATTAAATAGGAAGTTTATGTGAAAAACAATCTTTCTTTGATGGTTACAAAGGTGGGGAGGGAGGGAGAGGGGTATTCGCTAACTAGATAGTAGACAAGAATTATCTTAGGTGAAGGGAAGGACAATACACACTATAGGGAATTCAGCATAACTGGACTAAACCAAAAGCTAAGAAGTTTCCGGAATACAACCAAACACTTTGAGGAACAAAGTAGCAGGGGCGGGGGTCTGGGGATCATGCTTTCAGGGGACATCTAGGTCAATCAGCATAACAAAGTTTATTAAGAAAATGTTCTGCATCCCACTTTGGTGAGTAGCGTCTGGGGTCTTAAAAGCTAGCAAGCATCCATCTGAGATGCATCAGTGGGTCCCAACCCACCTGGAGTAAAGGAGAATGAAGAACACCAAAGACACAAGGAAGGTATTAGCCCAAGAGACAAAAAGGTCCACATAAACCAGAGACTGCATCAGCCTGAGACCAGAAGAACTAGATGGTGCCTGACTACCACCAATGACCACCTCGACAGGGAACACAACAGAGAGTCCCTGATGGAACAGGAGAAAAGGGGGGTGCAGAACTCAAATTCTGGTAAAAAGACTAGACTTAATGGTTTTACTGAGACTGGAGGGACCCCAGAAGACAAGGCCCCCAGACTCTCTGCTGGCCGAAAGCTGAAACCATTCCTGAGGCCAACTCTTCAGACAAAGATTAGACTGGACTATGGGACATAAAGCGATACTCGTGAGGAGTGTGCTTCTTAGCTCAAATAGACACATGAGACTAAATGGGCAGCTTCTGTCTGGAGGCAAGATGAGAAGGCAGAGAGGGTCAGGAGCTGGTTGAACGGACACAGGAAATCCTGGGTGGAAAGTAAGAGTGTGCTGTCACAGTATAGGGAGAGCAACTAGGGTCACGTAGTAATGTGTATATAAATTTTTGTATGAGAAACGGACTTGAATTGTAAATTTTCACTTAAAGCACAATAGAATAGTTTTTTAAAATGTAGGTTTTATTATTAGCATTAGAAAGTCTTCCAAAATTCTAAACTTTCAAAGACTTTCTAGATAAAAATTCAGTTAGGCCTTTTAAATATTATTCCAGGCTTGAGATTCCACTTTGCAGTAAAGCTAACTCAAAAAGTCTATTCCTTTGACCCAGACATGAAATCCCATTGTCCTACTTTCTGACTCACAAGGAGGAATATAGCTATCTTGCTGTGATAGCTATATTCTGTTTAGTTATTATGTTACTTATTTATTGCTACATAACAATTTACCCCCAAATTAAGTGACTCATGGCAACAATAATATTTTTTTTTTTTAATTTCACTTAACTATCCCTTTGGGTCAGGAATTTAGGAATGGCTTGTTTGGATGGTTCTGGCTCAAAATTTTTCATAAGGTTACAGTCAAGATGTTGACCAGATAATAATAGACCCATGAACAGAACTGAGACTCCAGAGCTAAGCTTTCACATCTCTGGTCAATCAATCTTCGACAAAGGTGCTAAATCCACCCAATGGGAAAAGAATATTCTCTTTAAAAATGATACTGGAACACATGCAAAAGAATGGAATTGGACCCATACGTCACACCATATATGAAAACTACCTCAAAATGAATCAAAGACATACATGTAAGACTAAAAGCATAAAACTCTTAGAAGAAAATATAGGGGCAAAGCTTCAGAACCTAGTTTTCAATAATCAATTCTTAAATATGACACTGAAAGCATGTGCAATAAAAGACAAGACAGATGAATGGACCCTCATCAAAGTTAAAAACTTTTATACATCAAAGGACTTTCTCAACAAGTTGACGAGACAACTACAGATTGGGAGAAAACTTTGGGAAACCATATGTCTGATAAAGGTTTAATATCCAGGATACGTAAAGAACTCCTACAACTTAACAATAAAAAGACAAACAACTTAATCAAAAATGGGCAAAGGAGATGAATAGACATTTCATCAAATAAGATATACAAATGGCCAACAAACACATGAAAAGTTGTTCAACATTCTAAGTCATACCAAATCCACTGTTGTCAAGTCAATTCTGACTCATAGCAACCCTATAGGACAGAGCAGAACTGCCCCATAGGGTTTCCAAGGAGCAGCCAGTAGATTCAAACTGCCGACCTTTGATAAGCAGCTGTAGCTCTTAACCACTGCACTACCAGGGCTCCTTGTATGTCATTAGGAAATGCAAATTAAAAACACAATGACGGTATCACTTCATGCTCACTAAGATGGTCATAATTTTTAAAAAAGAAAACAGCAAGTGTTGGTGAGGATGTGAAGAAATTGAAACCCTTATCCCTTGCTGGTGAGATTGTAAAATGGTACAGCCACTGGGGAAAAAGTCTGGCAAATCTTCAAAAACTAAACATAGAACTACCATATGACCCAGCAATTCTGCTCCTAGGCATAGAGCCAAGACAAGTGAAAGCAGGAACACAAACATACTTGTACACCAATGTTCACTGTAGCACTATTCAAAATATCGAAAAGGTGGAAACCTAAATGTCCACCAGTGGATGAATGGATAATCAATATGCTGCATATACATACAATGGAATGAATGTTACTCAACCATAAAGAGAAATAAAGTCCTGATATACACTACAGTGTGGATGAACCTTGAAAATATTATGTTGAGTGAGATAAGTCAGTCTCAAAAGAACAATAGTGTACGATCCCACTTATATAAAATATCTAGAATAAGCAAATGAGTAAGACCAAAGTTTGTTAGTGGTTACCAAGGATGGGTGGGAGGGAGGTAGAAAAGGGACTCACTGCTTAGGAGACACTGAGCTTCTGTTAAGGGTGATGGGAAAAGTTGGAAATGGATATTGGTGATAGTTGCACAACTATTCACTTCCAAGGTTACTCACTCCCATGTCTGGTAAGTTAATTCTGGTTGTTGGCAGGAGGCCTTAGTTCCTCGCCACGTGAACCTTTCCATAGGGATGCTTGAATGTCCTTATAATGTGGCAGCTGGCTTCCCCCAGAGTGAGTGATACGAGATCGAGGTTAAAGTCACAATGTCACGTATTGGATGTTACCATCATTTTCTATTGGTTATACAGATAAACTCATTGTGGGAGGGAATCACACAAAAATGAGAATACCAGGAGGCAAGGACCATTGGCGGCCATCTTAGGGACTGGCTAGCACAACTATAAAATTCTGATTTCTTCCTACCCCCGTTCTGATGAGGGGTCAGGTGATCCACCTTCCTTATAACAGATATTCTTTGACTTTGAACTTGTAAAATCAAGTACCCAAACTTCTCACTCAGGAATTCAACAAATAATGATCAAGTAACTATTTCATATCTATCTACATATAAGTCATAGGATTTAAAGGCAGAAACTAACTTCATATTTCTTATTCACTGTAATGTGATGTGGCCCCTAACTCCCTCTCCAACATCATTGCCCACCACTCTCCCTTGCTTACTCTCTAGCCTCCTGCTTGCCCCTAGTACATGCCAGGCTGTTGCCATGCAGGACCTCTGCCCATGTGCTCCTCTCTTTCTGGAAGACTTCTGTCTTTGCATGGCTTGTTCACTCACTTATCCATGCCCCTGCTCAAACAGCTTTTCCTCTGAGAGACCTCCTCCAACCACCCATTCTATTATAGCCTTCCTCCTCCTCCCCAATCACTCTCCAAACCTTTACCCTGATATATTTTGTACCATAGAATATATCACTACTTGAAATTTTATTAGGTATTATATTTTTAACTTGAAATTATATATTATTATGTCTGACACACTATACTATAAGTTCCATGATCATGAGGGCTTTACTTATCTTGTTCACTATGTACACCCAGTGTACATAGTACATAGTAGGTATATAGTAGATGATCAATATATTTATTGGGAAAAAAAAAAACAAATGATTTCATCAGTCTGATTACTTTGGCTCACCTGATGGAACAGGAAAGAATGAATTAAGATGATGTCTGTGTTCTAAGATCTCATTCTTCCAGGATTTCTGGATCACTTACAGGGTATGTTCTTTCCTCTGATGACATAATTTCCGTAAATTGTTTTAATCATGTTGGAAATTGCCGGTGTTTGTTTTCCTTAGATGAGAGACTGAGATTCAGATACTCCATCTCAATGTTGAACAGTCAAACACATGAATGGCTGCCAGTCCAGTTATGTTTCCAAGAAATTCTCAATCCTGAAAATCTAAGTTCCTAGATTTGCAAATGGCTCTCTGCTGACACATACTACCTCTGCGTACAATATTCAAAGCTAAATCATAAAGATAGAAAATAACTATTTAATGAGATATTGCATACACCAGGGATAAAATATGTGACATGATTCATGCCTTTTTTATGTTGTGCATTAGTTTCTTACCTGAGAATCAAATGGAGTTCTGTAAAATAATTGGCACTTACGTTGGTGACAAAAGTTTAAATAATTCAGTGACTTTCTCAGGACTGCAGATGCCAAATACTAAGTTAATAGGCATACACTACAAAAAGCACTTCCAGAGACACGTCAATTACCTGTCCTCACTCTCAAATTTGTTGTGTATTGTGTGCTTTGGAAATGCCTCTTGACTGGGATTCAGAGCACAGTGTTAGATCCACAACTCTCTCTGTGTATGGACTGTGGTCAGCCATCTAAATTTCCTGGACGTTAGTTTCCTTATTCATAAATCAAAGTGTGATTGTTTAGTCCGTTTTGTTTCTTTCAAATCTAAAGTTCAAACATTTACTTCTCCTCTTTCCCTCCTTCCTTATTCCCTTCAGATTTACAAAAGGAAATATAAAGAAATACCGGGAAATTCACTAAAAGTTTAGGAAGAGAAATAATCTTATTTCATTTAGTGAGAAACAAAAAAAGGTACTTTTCTATTCACACCACCTCAATTGCTATTCCCAAATCTCTGGAGAATCTTCTAGGATGAATTAAGTTATCACACTTCAGGTTATAAGATACACCTGTGTTTATTGTCCAAATTGGAAGAAATTAAACCCTACTCTGCTAAAGTCTGCTAAGATAAAGGCAAGTGGCATTCAAGTAATTACAATGACTTTCATAACTTGAACTCCCCACATACAAGATACCCTAGTCGCCCAACTAAGTCTCCTCAAGACAGAGGCGGGATGATATGTCTTGTATCAATTGTATCAAACTACGCTGCTCAAAAATTTTTTATTATACGCCAGTGTGATTCTCACCACAGAAAGCTCAGTATAGACTTGATTTTGATCCATTCTGAGCTGAAAATAAATATTAACACATGAAAGTTGGTAAGTGAGGAAATAGATTGGTGCTGAGCTATCCACAAAATGAGTACAATTAGGTTGTGGGTTTTAACACTTCCCAATTCATAAACTTTACCTATTCAAAGTCTGTTTAGTATGCTCTTGAATCAAACGCTCTTTGCTTTCGTCTAAATGAGGTGACCACAGTATTAAAATAACTCTAGAGCATGTCCAATATGACCTCAACACTTTCCTGATCATATCCTTTAGATATATCCTTTTGGGACTTTGGGTAGTCTCTCTTCATCCAGGCCCATTGCTTACACAACCTGCTTCATTTTCTTTTGATGCTAGAGAGTGGTGAGGTGAGCCACCCAAGCAAAAGATCAGAAGACTCCCAAAAGGTGACTGGCAGATTTTTCACCTTTCTACTCAGGGAGGTTGGAAGGAGTATATTATACCTGTCAAATCTCTAATGGCTCATTACAATGGAAGGGCTAAAAACAAACAAAAAAACCATTTCCGCCAAATCAATTCTGACTGATAGCGACCCTATAGGACAGAGTAGACCTGTCCCATAGGATTTCCAAGGAGCAGCTGATGGATTTGAACTGCTGACCTTTTGGTTAGCAGCCTGAGCAATTAACCACTGCGCCACCAGGGCGTCTACAATGGCAGGGTTAGTGGAAAGCTAGTCCACGAAGTAACACCTTTCCTGAATTTCCATAATACATCCCAATGCATTTCTATAAAGAAAAATAAGGAGTAGTAGCATTAAATTATTCGTACATCCTTTCTCTCCTAGTAAATTTATTTATATTCTGCCCTATGTGGAGCATGTGCAATGAATCGCAAACAGGGCCTTCCAGAGATGACACTTGATTTTTCAGGGATTAAGTCTGTCTTCCTTCTCTATAGACCATTCTCTAGCACAGGTAAAATTCAGTCATTCTATCCTTCCATATTCAGTTGTTACACAATGATGTAAGATAACTTATCAGTCGTACAAAAAAAGTTCAAAGTTTCCAGTGAAACCAGCCCATGGTGTCCTCCTGCTTTGTTTTGTGTAGCCCTCAGTTAATTTTTGCACTCTCTCTCCCCTACCTCTCAAGTCTCGGTCCTTCTCAAGTTACCACTGTCCTAAAATGAACTTTCTTTTCTTCCTCCAAAATCTACTCAGTTAGGAATCCCCCTTCCCAGAGTTATCATCACTAAATGATTAAATAAACTTTACTGCAACACATTTCAAAGGCCAATGGCTTGTTAAAGGGGTCTTATGAACTCAAACATATCTCTAATTAATAGAACATTAAGCAATGAGATGACATGAAAGTTACCAAGAAAACATATGTAATTATCTAAGGGTAAGAAGGGAACTTCTTGATACTCCTTAAATCACATCATACAAATAACCATCTCCTCTTCATATGTTGGAGGGTATTAGATTTTCTGTCTCTGTGGTACACCTCAAGAGTTTTAATGCTGCCTTGGGGAACACTTTTGAAAAATTGCCAACCATAGTTCTAAGAGGTATTATCATTCTCTTTGATATGGCTCTCTACCAACTATACCTGTGGTTATCAAACTACAATGTGGTACAAAAGATCTCAGATTAGAATATTCCAAAGGTGCCCATGACTGGGTTGGATCAAACACACATTTCTCCTTGAGATTCCCTTCCCTACTTACTTCCTTTGAGAAAAAAAGAAAAATGACAGCATTTTAAAACCATGGTGCTACATAACCAATGTGGAATATTTACCATTTCATGCAATAAATTCAGTAATGTTAACCCATTTTTATTGATAGTATTTTCCTTACCAGAATAGCACATCAAGCTTACTACCACAATTATTGTTGTCTTTTGAAACGCTTCACACAGATAAATGTTTCAAAATGCATAATTTTATAATCTAAACATCTTTAGGGCACTTCCGAGTCACCGAAAATACTTACTAAATTACATTCACTATTGTTTCAGTATAACTTATTTAATGCAGCATTTTCCAGGAGTTTTTTTTATATGACCCTAGTCCCAGTGGCACTGTGCAAAAAAAGGCCTGGGGGTCTGTTCCCACAAAGATGACATACAGAGCAGTTCTACTCTGTAACATATGGAGTCACCATGAGTCACAATCAACTCGATGGCACGAGACAGCAACAGTCCGGAGGTTTGCAAGCTATGTCCTGTGGGCTAAATCCAACCTTTACTCTGTTTTTGTACAGCCTGGGAGCTAAGAATGGAATTAACACTTTCAAACAGTTGAAAATAGAGGAAGACTAATATTTCATGATGTGAAAATTATATGAAATTCAAATTTCAGTGCCCATAAATAAAGTTTTATTGGGACACAGTCACATCCGTTCACTTCTGTATTATCTATTGCTACTCTGATGCCACGATTGTAGTAGTTATAAAGATTGTATGTCATATAGTGTATAAGAAAGACCATACATAATATCCTTGACTTTGCCTCCTGGCCCACATTTTGGCTTTGGTTATTCAAACCAAACCTTGATTTTACTATCTGGCCCTTAGAGAAGAAGCTTATCAACCACTGCACTACACCAGTGAGATGCTCTGTGGAAAAAACAAGAGCAAACAGACCTGGGGATCACTGTGCACTATATTCCTCTTTCAGAGATTCAAATGCATGTGAGCATATTAAAGTCTCTGAAAACTCCTGCATAAAGAAAACAGTTTAAAAATTGTGTCCTATATTTTTCCAAACTTACTTTAACCATGGAGTTTCCTTTTAAAAGTGTCATATAAACCATTTCAGGAAACAGTAGTATAAGAAATATCCAGGAGGGGAATGAACAGTGCTCATAAACCAACTTCATACTTTACCTTCTGCCCCTGATGGCAAATCTAAAACATACATACTCTACTAAGTATGAACATATGATTATAGATCCTGAAAAACATTTACATGTATCTTCCTAATTAAAACATATCAAAAATGCCATATGACAGATTTTTACCATAGTTATAGGATAGAGAGAAGCTCCGTGAGTCTGGGGTTCAATTACAGCAAAGTCACCCAGTCCAGGAGTCAAGGTCCACCTGTAGATTTCTGCTATTCAAGGCAAAGAATTGCTTGAAGGGGTACCTAGGAGTCACTGCATGACTGTGATGGGACTTCCTGGGTCATTAGACAGGTAGAGCTTTGAGTCCATCCAGAATCCCTCATAATGCCCAACACCTGCCTTGACTGTAAAACAATCTCCCTTCACTCAATACTGGAAACATAGATGCCTTCTTGTTTGTATGTAACGTGCCTGTTAGCCTTACTGAGAATCTACTGTGTGGTGAAGACAGTGCTAATCACTGAGATAGGAAGACTTATAGTCTAGTTTAGGATTTATAACTTGCATACCTAAAATAATACTTTAAAAAGAAAGCATGCATGTAATACTAACATGTCCAAGTAATAGTAGTTTCAAAGAATTCTAATCTGAATAACCGAAACCAAACTCACTGCCATCAAGTCAATTCCAACTCATAGCAACCCTATAGGACAGAGTAGAACTGCCCCATAGAGATTCCAAGGAGTGGCCGGTGGATTCAGACTGCTGACTTTTTGGTTAGCAGCCATAGCTTTTTTTTTTTTTTTTTTTTTAAACTGTTGTGCTTTAAGTGAAAGTTTACAATTCAAGTTAGTCTCTCACACAAAAATTTACATATACATTGTTATATGATCCTAGTTGCTCTCCCTATACTGTGACAGCATGCTCCTCCTTTCCACCTCTGATTTCCCGTGTCCATTCATCCAGCTCCTGACCCTCTGTGCCTTCTCATCTTGCCTCTGGACAGGAGCTGCCCATTTAGTCTCATGTATCTACTTGAACTAAGAAGCACACTCTTCACAAGTAGCATTTTATGTCCGATCGGCCAGTCTAATCTCTGTCTGAAGAGTTGGCCTCAGGAATGGTTTCAGTTCTGGGCTAACAGAGCGTCCGGGGGCCATGTCTTCCAGGGTCCCTCCAGTCTCAATGAAACCATTAAGTCTGGTCTTTTTACTAGAATTTGAGTTCTGCACCTCACTTCTGTCCTGCTCCATCAGGGACTCTCTAGCAGCCATAGCTCTTAACCACTGCACCGCCAGAGGTCCTCTAATCCGAATACACCTCGCTAAATCCCTGTCAGCCTCACATTCAGAAACCTCGGTAGGAAAATGTCAATTAACAGCTGGTTGTTAAAACTGCAAGAGATTATTATTCCCACATCCTTGTTTTATTGGGCTTTTTCTCTTCGTTTCTAAAACGAATATGCCTTACTTTTGTAAATAAACAAGGCAGTTAATTTAAAAAAAGAAAAAGAAACTTGACCAAACAGCAGCGATTTTGAAAAGCACTGAAGTCGTCCAGGGTATCAACCAAATGCCTGACTCATCCAGGCACTCATCTGCGTGTCCCAGCGTGTTCAGATGCTGAAGCTACGTATCTAACACCAGGAAAAAACATTCAAGATTCCACAGACAAATATACAACCAATCGATTAATGTATTTATCATTCAAAAATCATCAAATCAGTATTCTGGAAAAAAAAATAAACCTTATTAAAAAATAGCAAGATTTTAAAACGAAACCACTGTCCTACATCAGAAATCATGAAGTAAAACAGGGGTTCCATTAGTTACATGAAATATTTGCTTGTTTCCCTTGATATAAACTCAGAATACAATTCAACAGGAAATGTAACATACTATGCATTCCTCTGAATGAGTAATTTATTGATGGCTTTCCACTTTTTCTTTTTTGTTAAGCAGGAATTAAGGAAAACATTTTTATGTAATTTACTGACTCCAAGTTCCTAAGTATGCCAAATACAGAAGTTGTGCATTGAAACAATATCACCATGACAGAGGTTCTTGTATTGGAAATTTCAAAGATTGCTTTGCCTACTTAGGTCTGTGTTAAAATAGGGATTTCATTGTATTTGGAAAATGGAATTAATTAGGGCCGCTTGTAGAATTTATTCACAACATTTGCTACATAAGAATATATTCACTTGAAAGGTTTCATTCTTTTGTCAAGGATTAACTGAAGAGACCTTTATGGCATCTAAATATAGCTCAGAGGAATAATTTAGTTCACCTTGAAATTCACTACATAAATGTGAAATTTCCTTCCCCCTGAAACTGGGCAAGCCGTATATATACCACTTTTCGCACCTGTGCTGGATTCTTTGTCTAAACTATATTTTATAAATTTAGAAATAATTTTATCCTTTGACATTGAATAATCAATTTGATTCTTTTAGGGAAAGTTCAAGTTATTGTTATATTCAAAATGGTAACCTGGAAAAGAGAGACTGGATAAATTGTAAATTGCTGGAGGGCAGGAACTATGTTGTATTGATCTTTTTATCCCTTTCCAGTTGCTGTTGAGTTGACTCTAACTCATGGTGACCTCACATACTCCACAGGGTTTTCAGTGGCTGACTTTTTGGAAATGGATTGCCAGGTATTTCTTCCGATTTTTATCTCTAGTGTCCCATAATACCTACCAGAGTAAGCAATAAACAACTGTTGCCGTCAAAGAGTGGAAGAATAAATGTATTGTAAATTAGCCAAGACTGCCAGCCAACAGATACGTTATTACTGACATACGGCTCTGTCATTTGTTACTTTAGCATCTTTTATCCAAGTCTATATTGACTCTGATACAGATATTTTATGAAAGTTTTAATACAACTTTAAATGTTTGCCTTAAATAACCACACTTTAAAGAAAATATGTATTTTCGCATTTGGAACAAAAATAGAAATAAAAAAAAAAATTGGTTTTGTTTTCAGGCTTTTACCAAAACAATTTAGAAGTAAGTTAGTAGGCAGAGAGAGAGAGAAACTACCAACATTTTGGGGAAAAAACCAAGTCAAAATAAAAGAGAAGTCTGTAGTCTACCCATCACAGGATTAGTCTGCTAAAAAGAATTCGTAGAGTAGTATCTAGGCCATGCCAGGAATAAAATTTCAAGTGCACTTTTTTGGCTCCTAAAAGGATACCAGGTTTTCTATGTTGAAAATCTCCTACATTGTAGATTGGACTTTATGGTATTAGTTCATCATTAGAACTTTCTTGTACATTGTATCCTTTTGAAACTCTCTCTTTTATTACTAAAGACATAAAAAGCTTTTTAAATGCTCAGTTACTTGGCTTCTAAGAGAAATGCAAATAGAGGAAAATACCTCAAAATTATCACGTCTTTACAGGGCTAAAAGTCAATAGCAAACTACCTTACTTCACCTCAAGGTGAAGTCCTTCAAACAGACCTGGAACCTCAGGTGATCACACACTTCTGTTTCACATCTTTAGACGTAAAGTCTTGGGTGGTAAAGACTGGCAAAGCTGCTAGAGCTTTTACTGCTTATGCTCTCTGTAGCTCCTTTCACTATAGTGCTGAAGGCCTTTTCTTAACCATGTCTAACCAGAAAGTCAGGTAGTTCAACATTAAAGAGAAAATCCTGGTTTGAAATCCGGATTTGTATCACATTTTTTAACAGACTATATTTGAATTCTACTATGTAATATACTAATGCTTCATACGTTTACTGATTTGATATGCTATGAAATTTAAACTCATCTTGCAAAAAAAAACAAAACAAAACAGAGACCATAGAAATAAAAGTGAAATATGCAGACTCACTTTCAAATTAAAGGTTTAAGAACTAGTCTTTGGACTTTGTGCAGATTAGAAGTGATTTACAACATTCTTAGGCAAAAATCTGGCTCATGTGACTTTACTGAGGACATTGATTTCATCAGCTATTCGGCAGCAATGCTCATTACACCAGTGGGCATTTAGAATCAGAATGACTCAGATGTATTATTGCTTTTCGAAGGCAACATTAAGACAAAAACACCTCTACATTTGCATATATGTCAGCTTGGGAAATCACTGCATTTCAAGGGCTTTAGATTTTTTTTTGGTAGCAAACAAATGTGGAAAGAAGTATTGTCGACATAAACTGTCATTGTCGTTCAGCAGCACAAAGTACTGGGGTAATGTACAAGGCATGGCTGTGATATAGACACGAAGCCTTATGGACAACGGTCTGAAGAAGTTTCTCAGGCCCTTTGCTGAGGAGTCGATTCCAACTTGTAGCAACCTTATAGAACAGAGTCGAGCTGCCTCATAGGGTTTCCAAGGCTGTGATCTTCATGAAAGCAGACTGCCGCATCTTTCTCCCATGGAGCAGCTGGTGAGTTCGAACCATAGACCTTTTGGTTAGCAGCTGAATGTTTAGCCACAGTGGAATCAAGGCACCTCCAGGTTAGATCACTAGCTCCATAGATGCAGCTTCCTCACCAGTAAAACAATGGCAGGCCTACAGGAGGCCTTCCAGCTTCAATGGGCTGATTCTATAAAATGGTCAGTGTCTTGGCCTCCTAGTACTGCTGTAATAAAACTACCACAGGTGGGCAGCTTTAAGGAACAGGAATGTATTGTCTCACAGTTTTGGAGGCGAGAAGTCTAAATCAGGGCATCAGCTCTAGGGGAGGGTTCTTTCTGGTTGGTAGCCCTGGGAGTTCCTTGGCGTCTGTCTTCACCCCTGTGTGTGTCTCTGTGTCTATTCTGCTCTTTTTATAGTTCAGAAGTAATGAGGTTTAGGATCACTTTATACTGGTATGACATTAACATAAGGGAAAAAAAAGTCCCTATTTCCAAACAGGGTCATATTTACAAGTACCTGTTGCCGTTGAGTCAATTCCAACTCATAGCAACCCTACAGGACAGAGTAGAACTTACAGGTGCGGGAGTTAGGATTTTAAGACATATTTTGGGGAAACATAATTCAATCCATAGCAGTCAGTTAACTGAGGAGAGGTCTGATTCCCTGCAACTGAACACCCTGCATAGCCCCATAGCACCATTTTGAAAAGTCTAGATCATTAGGAAGTTAAATGGGGAAAACAATGTATTTAGGCTTGACTTATGTTTCCAGAAAGAAATGTCAACAAATTCTTGATGGAAGAATTTAATTTGACTCTCTCAAAACTGATTTCTACAGCACTCAATTCAGAACCTGATAAAGAAAGATAATTCTACTTATTTGTATTATTATTATTGATGTTACTTTTATAATTATTACCAGCACTACTTCTGTTACTATGACCATCAGTATCGTCATTACCACAACCACGCCTTGTCTGGGTTTTCTGCAATAGCCTTTTCACTATCTCCCTACTTCTCCTCTTGCCTTTTTATCCTCAGTTATCACCTTCATCACTTTTCATGAAACTGTCTCCTTATTGCAACATATTGAACTTTTAAAAATGTGGATTAGATCACATCACTCCCCTGCTTAAAACCCCCCACTGCCCACAGCCTCTGAGTAAAACCCAAGCTGCTTATCCTATTAAACTTGCCCCTGTTGACCTTGGGTGCCATGGAGGGTGCTGCCCACTGGCCTCCGGCTACCATGGCCTTCACTGCCCCTCTCATTCAACTCATCTGACCTCAGAGCCTTTGTACCTACTGTTCCCTCTCCCTGGAATTTTCATGTGGCAGCTCCTTCTTGCTGTTCTCATCTCCATTTTTCAAGTGTCTGCTCCTGAGAGAGAGTTAGACTGACCGCACCGTCCTGCCTCATCACTCTCTAGCATATCATTTTATCTTTTTTTGTAAATTATTTTGTCATTACTTGCAAT
The DNA here is from genome assembly GCA_030035585.1 of Dugong dugon. Lineage (NCBI taxonomy): Eukaryota > Metazoa > Chordata > Mammalia > Sirenia > Dugongidae > Dugong > Dugong dugon. Next base: position 80,222,060 of record CM057471.1, read on the forward strand.
TTTCCTGTGTCTTTACATCTTTATTGTTTGACTCTCTGAGATGTAAACTTTATGAGGGCACAAATCCCGCCTATCTTAGTATATAAAATATAAAATAAAATATCTTATTCACAAGCATAAAATCATGCTCGGTGCATTTTAAAGACTCAATAAGTATTTGTTGAACAAATGAATAAATTATTATTATTAATAAGAGCTTATGTTGTTAACCACTTAACACGTACCAGACAATGTGCTGTGATTACATTATCCCAATTACACTACCACCCTGTAAGGGAAGAAGGATTAATTATCCCAAGTTTTTAGTTGGCCTGCCTGTAATATGTGCAGGGTCTAGGGAAGAAGACAAATGGAGATCCATGCACCTTCAGTGTAAACACTCAAAGGTTATAAACCAAGCTAATATGCTGTGACATGTTCTTTCCTACTACCCTGGCAATATATCTTCATAAAACATGCGAAATCAGGTTTGAATCTGAATTCTCAGATTCCACACAGGGAAACAGAGGCATAGGAAAGATCATTGTGGACACCCAGCCCCTCGCCTGACTCCCTTACCCTCCACCGCAGGCTCTGCCTCACACTGCAAGATGCCTCGTGTCCACAGCTTGTGGACATCTCAGCTTGCATGTCGAAGCTCAGTTCACATCCCTCACTCAGCTGTCCCTAGACAACACTTTGTGCCTGTGGTCTACCCGCAGGAGAATAGGCTGAGAAAAGAGGCCTGTGCAGGCTCTGGAAGGGGGTACAAGTGAATGTGGGCAGAAAGTCCCAAGAATCCAGAGCATGTTCTAAGAAGGGAGATGCAGGCTCCAGGTAAGCAAGTCCCCCGGGTAGCATAAACTCTTCATCCTGTGAGGAACAGTGAACCAGAGAAAGGTGAGAGCATGTGGCCCAGGGTAGTGGCCCCGTCTACCTGAGTCAAAAATAAAACTAAGGCTCAAAAGGTTAAACGACTGAATGGCAGGGTCAGATTTCTAATACAGCCATTCTAAATCCACCACCCATGTTCTCAGCCACTCTGCCAGCCTTGCTTGCATCACTGTACACGTAGAAAACGACAACATTTGTAATGCATACTGGGCAAGTCATCCAAGCCACCCCAAGCTCTGCCCTGCTGCCTTGCACGCTAAGATCCATTATTTAGACACATCGAAAAATCCAGCAAATTGAACATGAGAAAGCTGCACACTATGCGTTTTCATTGTAAAATTCATAGAATTATAGAGACCACATCGAAACGTAAGCCAGATGATTTGCGTAACAGGTACTTTCACTTCAGCAAAGTGTAATTGAGTCCCTACTACGTGTAAATCACTCTGCTAAGTGCTCTGGGCAGGGGAATGGGGTGGCTACAAAGATAAATGATACGGTCACCATCTTCAAGAGTTGTCACATCTAATGGGGACAATGCAAGTGAACTGGTGGATACGAGGCAGGACACATGAAGTGACTGATGGCACTATTGAGGACCGTAGTTTAGTAGTGCAGGGAATGCATGCTTGGTAACTTCTGTCTGAGGGAATTCACATGTCATTCGAAGTGGATCTTGAAAAATGAGTAGGATTTTAACTGTTCAGGTTGCTGGGGAAGACATTCCGGACTGATACAACATGAGTGGAGGCATGAGAGTGATGGTGATGTCACTGATGGACAGCATTGGCAAGTCCAAGATGGGTGGATTGAAGTATATTCTGGGAGATGCATTTGGAAAGGTAGTTTTGTGCCAGATCAAGGAGGAGTGTGAATGAAATACGAAAGCATTTGAATTTTATTCTTTAGACGACAGGGAGGCACTGAATGAATGTTTGTAAGGCAAGGAGTAACCTAATTCCAACTGTTTTAGGAAAATGGTGGACGGGATTTAGAAGAATAAATTAGTACTGAGAAAGCCTTGTAGGCAAAGTAGGCTTTAAATGGGCTGTAGTGGTGGAAATGGATAAAGAGTTGTGATATAACTGGATAGAAGAACGCTGAGGGGGGACATTGAGAAAACAGGAATGGATAGTCAATTGGATAAGGAGATCCAGGAAAGTGCTGGCAGAGATGAGGCGGATGGTAGCTGAAAGGCTCGGGAGACAGGAACAGACGTTATCAAATACCCAGAGTTTAAAGTTAATATTGGGAAAGAAGAGGGACTCAACTGTCCCAGCCAGGGGAAGAAAAGGAAGAGACATTTACAGAGGATAAGGAAGACGTAAGGATATTTGATAAAGTTAATAAAGAATAGCTTTTATTTTCTCAGCAAAGCAGAACTCACGCCATCAGCTGAGAGAAGAGGGACGGACTAGAGGATGACTAGGATTTTAAGTCATATGTTAAAACTTTGAAATTATGTGATGGGAGCTGGAAGAGAACTTGCAGAATAGACTGCTGGATAATTTGGATTCTTATTTGGTTGCTTAATGTACCCTTTCACTTGACATGCTGATAGATGGAGAAGTAATTCAATGAAAGACGAATTGCTACGCTATGATAGTTTTACAAGAACGTTTTATGTTCTTCCCCAGGGTTTGTTAGACTTTTTTTTTTAAATGATTTTTAATTTTTTTATTTTATTTTTTAAAGGATTTATGTTTTTAAAAACTTAGAAAAGTCATGTTTGTCAACGAGACTGATGACAACTTGGATTTACGAAGGGATGGAATCAATGAAAACAAGAGAACAGTCAACAGAACACTGTAAACAAACTAAATCACTAAAGGTGCTGCCCCCTTCACACATTTCAGCTCGTGTTCTAAAAAGTGCTGTTTCACAAGTCCTTCAGTCTTGACCATAGCACAAAATGGACTAATTGAGGTTTTAACTGAAAGAAAAAAAAGGAAAGAAAAGCAAACAGCAGTCAGCAGTTTAACAAATAGCACCCAGAATTGAATTGGCCCTATTTCATAGTCACTTATACAGATAACTGGCTTTACAAATTTAACTGACATTGGCCTACAATTTTATCAACCTACTTTCAGCATGTGAATAATAATGGGATTTATTTTGCCATCTCAAAATTGGCCTCTGTGAATTCGCACAGTTCTAATTCATCTACCCTAATATCAGAAAGATTTAGTTGTAAGACATTTTAATTAGTGCTCTCTATGTACTTGGTAGTTAGTTACTCCCATTTTAGCCTCTTCAGGTTTAATGTGCACCACATAATTCCAGTGTGCTGCAAGGCAAATATAGATTACCAAAAGGTTACCGCTCAGAATATTGAATACAGCTAGAAAGTAGCAAAATAGAAACACTATTTCAAAAGCCAGACTATTGAGAAGCTGGATCCGGGGAATACAGTCTGCTGAACTCCAAGGACCTGTAATTACTTTAGCAAGAGACAACACTGGCAGTAGGCAGGGATAAGAGTGATACCTGAGAAGGAGAATCAGTAAGAACTGGCAACTCATCCCACGTGGGGCTCAAGGGAAGGGTTAGAGATAAGTTGAAAGTGTCTAGTCTAGGTGACTTGGGGAAGGATGAGGACGTGGAGGCTCAAGGAGTCAAGAGAGAAAGGAGTTAAAGGTATGGAGAGGAGCAAGCATTGAAGGAACGCGGGATATCCTATCCTCAGAAATGGGAGGAAAGGAGGAGACAATCAGAGATGATGAAGAAAAGATCAGTTGATGGGATTCATATGAGGTGACCTTTGTTTTCTCAGTGATACAAGATAACCAATTCAGAATGAAGAACATCTGTTGTGAGAAATGGTAGAGTGGAATACCAGACCACAGTCCTTTCTGCTGCCTAGTCATTAATGGTTGGCCTAGAATCACTATCACTGGCAGAAATATGAGACCCAACAATTATGAACTAGGGTTTAAAACAAGGAGGTCCAGAGCAATAAATCTTATAAGGCAAAGGTCTTAAAAGGGCATAAAAGCGATATATTTGAGGGAGCACAAAGGAGATCAGCTTGTCCTGAGGCGATAGCACAATCTCAAAAGTTGATGACTCATCATTCCCAAAGGGTCCGAGATCCAAGAACATTAAAACTCTTCAGATTTTAAGCCAACTCTTATTCTTATCTAATTAATAAAGCAGTTCAAGCTCTCCCAAACCTTCAACAATTAAAAGACTGGGCATTAGGAATTATTGGTTATCTATCCCAAACCCATTTACTCTTCTTGGGTGTTTTTCACTGGAACATTCTTCCAAACATGTGACTGACTCAGCGGTAAACACAGACTAGTCGAAACAGTCATGGAAATTAAAGTACTTTGCCATGGATTGATTTAGAAGAGTATACAATCAACTCTGGCCAATGAGACCTGAGGGAGTTGCCTCCAAGGCCTCTGGGGGTTCTTATCAGGATATTCTAGTCACTCCTGGAAACACACTATCATCTAGTGGCTATGAAGGGACAAGTCTGAGGACAAAGCTGACAGACTGGGTATGGTGGAGGGGAAAGCTAGAAAGGATACTCTTTAAGCCTTCACAGTAAGGAACCCTGGAACCATCACATTTTGGTCATTCCTTTTGTGTGAAATGAAAATTCTTCCTTATAGTCCATGTGACTGGAGTTACTTTTTTTTGTTACTTGGAACAAATTGAATTTTACACGATTTAAGAATGTATCAAAAGCTGGACAATGAAAAACGAAGACCAAAGAAGAATTGATGCATTTGAATTATGCTGTTGACGAAGAATATTGAATATACCAGGGACTGCCAGAAGAAAGAACAAATCTGTCTTGGAGGAAGTACAGCCACAGAGCTCCTTAGAAGCAAGGGTGCTTAGACTTCGTCTCGCTTACTTTGGCTATGTCATCAGGAGAGACCAATCGCTGAAGTCATCATGCTTGGTAGAGAGTCAGTGAAGAAGGGGAAGACTTTAAACGAGATGAATTGACACAATAGCTGCAACAATGGGCTCAGTCGTACTTACTTTTGTGAGGACGGCACAGGACCAGGCAAAGTTTTGTTCTGTTATACATAAGGTTGCTAAAGGTTGGAGCTGAGTGGACAGTACCTAACAACAAAGGTGTGGTAGAAAAGATAACATCCCTTTTGTCAGCTAATTAGCACTTTCTCTTATTGTCTGTTTGACTCATTCAGCCAAGGCACTTTTAAAAGAGCCCTAGTGTAATTGTTATAATCCATGCCCAATTATTGTTATACGCTTACATAGCTACCTATGGGTGTCAAATTCCCTGAGCACCAATATTTTGGAAGAGCCCTCAATATCTTAATATAAGTTCTGCAGTATTGTAAAAGCAGGAGTTTTAGAAGAACCTTGTAGTACATTGTACAAAGAAAAGTCATTTGAGGATTAAAAAAAACCATTGCTGCGGAGTCGATTCTGACTCACAACAACCCTACGGGACAGAGCAGAACTGCCCCATACGGTTTCCAAGGCTGTAGTCTTTTTACGGAAGCAGACTACCGCATCTTCCTCCTGCAGAGTGGCTGGTGGGTTTGAATCACCAGCCTTTTGGTTAGCAGCCAAGTGCTTAACCACTGAGCCACCAGGGCTCCTTCATTTGAGAATATGTGGATAAAAATCTTCATGAACAAGGATTATGAAAACAGATTTCAAAACAGATCCCTAATGAGCTTTGGGATTTCTATGACTTGCTTCTAAACAGTAGGTGATGAAAACAATGTTTCATGTGGAATACACTTTCTGACTTAGAAATAACACCTGCAAAACTTGCTCATTTCATTTATAAACTGTTAACAGTAGAACTCATCTGAAGCATCTTTAAAATGCTCTAAGATAATGACGTGTGTTCGCCCAAAGCTTCGTTTTATAAAATGTCAACCAGAATTTCTAGTATAAGGTCAAATCAAATAAGTTATAAGGATGTATCCATATTCAGAAGCAAAATTAACATCCTTAAGAAAAAAAAGTTGTTTTTAAGTTTCATTTGTTTACAAATACTATTTGTATTCTATAAAACGAAAGTCTAAATTTAATTGGAGCTTGGATGTGGCTGTGTATTTCTACCTAAAAATAAAATCAGGTGAGGTTGTAATAAGCATGAAAGTGTAAATATTCTGTATTTTACTACAATGCATACTACCTGCAATTCCACATATATAATCATAACTATAGTTCTGCAACATGATGCTACCATCCAAGCTAATCAAATAAAGCACTGAAACAAAACCACACACATTCTCTAGTAAACATTTTGTTCATTGAGAGATATATAATTTTCTCATAAATTTTAAAAAAACCTAAACAGTTTGCACTTCCTTTAAATATAGAAGAAAACAAATTCTTCTCCTTCAAAGTGCAGTTTAAGCGATAAAAATCAAAAATTTTTTCACAACAAATATCCTTCAAAGGATTGTTCTAAAGACCTTCTCGTTAGGAAACTTTACACGTGATTGGTACTGCAGGTCAAAGCCTTGATAATAGAGAAGAACTGCAGAACAGAGAGCAGCGCAGGCAGGAAACAAAAAGAATCAAGACTAGTGGGTCAGAAGATTGAAAACCATGGAGAGATGCCATCAAGTGGCTGAAGAAAGAATTCCTCTTGATGTAGGGCACCATACACTGCCATCTGGTGGCCAATGTTGAGAATCATTTTAGACAGGTAAACTGTACAATGTGACTACTAGCCTTTCATGTGGTCCATAATTTAAGGCTTGATAGCTCTTCATTGTCGTTAGCAGATTAAACACCATTAATAACCTTTATTATGCCACGTAAAATAATGACAGAATTATAGGAATAGTAATAATGGGATATCAGTCACAATTCTACAGAGGGCAAAGTACGTTTACACTTATTGCATCTAGATTAATAAATTATATTTAGGGAATTATTTCCATAATAAATTCAAAATGAGTAGAGATTTAAAACTATATTTAACCTTGAAGCTATAAATTTTTATTAGCTCAACAGATTTTTACTTTTGCTTCCCACACTTACTGATAACCTAATGTTAGGATCACAGGCTTTGATACTGCTACTGTTTAATTTTCGTTTCTTTAAATCTGAAACAGCCCTTATATATCATCTGATGAATTCATTCATATCTGTCTTCTAGATATATTTCTTGACCATCCTCGCTGACCTGGCAACTGTTCTAGGTGCTGGTTATGCAAAGCTCCTGCCTCTGTTGTTGTTACCTGCTGTTGAGTCGGCCCCTGACTCATGGCGACCCCAAGTGTTCATCAGTAGAACTTCTCCATAGGGTTTTCTTGGCTGTAATCTTTACAGAAGCAATTCACCAGGTCTTTGTTCTGTGGAGCCACTGGTTGGGCTTGCACTGCCAACCTTTAGGTTAGTGGCTAATAGCAAACCACTTGAACAGCCCGGGCTTCTTTGCCCCTGCCCTTAAGCAGCTTACAATCTGATGCTAAATGCTAAACAATTGAAGAAATGTACTTGTTTATTCAAAATACGTGTTTTGAACCTATACTATTTCTTATGCCTTGCTCTCATACACATTAGGGAACTAAGTTGACAAAGATTTCTACTTTCAAGGACTGTTTTGGAGTGTGAAGAAGGAGCTGAACAGAGACTGCAATAGGGACCTTTCCTAGAGAGGTAACGTGTAAGCTGTAATGGGAAACATAAGAAGGAGCCAGCAGAGGGAAGGGTAGGAGCAAGCACAGAAAGGGACTGTAGGTGACTATGCAAAGTTGTGAAGACGAGGGGGGGGGTTGGGGCAAGGCAGAGTAACTGGAACATGATGAGCAAGGGGAGAGAATGATCCTGAAGTCAGAGAGCAAGGAGGGGGCAGGTCGTGTCGGCACCTCTCAGGTCATGAGAAGGAGTGTGAGATTTAGTGTAAGTTCCAAGGGAAGTCACTGATGGGATTTATTCACAGGCATGACCTGCTTTATGTTTTATTAAAACATCAGTATATCTGCAGTTCTGGAGGACGGATGATGGATGGATGAGTTGGAGGACAAGTAAGGATGTTCTCATATTTTTATTTCTCTTTTTCTTCTTCCTTTTTTTTGACAAGAATGAATTTGATAAACTACTGGAGTGATACTCCAGCTTCCTTAATACAGGGCTTGACAGTTTTGATCTGTAAATATTCCTGATATATATTCTTGTGCTCGGGAAATCAGAAAGAGCAAGAGTTGATGTCCATACTACCTCATTCACCAGTTATGATTCATCACTTCTTCCTCTAAACTCCCCTATCACGGCACAAATGTCACCCTCTGATAAATTAACCTGTTACTGTTTGTGCTTATCTTCCCTACAAGACTGTAAATACTTATGAGCAAAACTGTCTTCCTCATTTTTCCCAATCCCACAGCATGATCCCTTATACCTGGTAGTTTTATCCTAACTATTTAATTATATAAAAAGTGAAGTATAATATTTAATTTGTTGTACCATAAAATACTAATTTTTAAAATTAGAATCCTGACCTCCCTAAAAAATATTTAGCTAATTTATTTATTTGGATTCTTTTAGGTTTTGTAATTACGGCCAACTGAGGTGGAATATATGATTCCTCACACATTGCTGCTCAGCTCTTCAGACAAGCGGATAATAGCATATGAGGGTGAGTAAAAGCTTTTTTTTTTTTTTTGGACTGTTGAGTAGAAGGTTTTTCTTGGGCTTTATGCATTATAGGTTCTGTTTGTTTCCCTTAAAACTCTGACACTGCTTATCCGACATTGACTTTGATTTCTTCACATTTCTGAAAATGATGAGATTTTGTGATATCAACCACCTCTGCTGCAGTGAATCCCCACGTCAATGCAGAAGAGTGCTGTGCAAGTCACTTGCCAGGATGGACTTCTTTCAGTATGCAATTGTGAAATCTTTACTGGGAGAAGTTTTTACTTAGGGAGAAGAATAAAACTAAGGACTTCCCTGCATCCACGGCACTAAGGAGGAGTCTTATCTCCCGGGAAGTAGATCTAACACAGAAAAACAGCTCTGAAAATAACTCAGAGGTCTTTTTGTTATGGAACTTCCCTGAGTGTTCACTCCACGTTTGACTCTCTGTCCTATGGGCTCTCGTATCACCATGGACTTGCTCTTCAGAAGTACACTTTGACCCTGTAAAGATGCATTTCATTAAGTCTGTCTTCCTTATTAAAATGTCATTTTTTCAAGTTGCTGTTGTCAATTTGATCCCATATAGATGCATCTTAAAACAGTTAAGTTCAACTATTGTTTGGTTTTAAGAAGACTTCGGGGATATTTTTGGTTTAAGGTTTAAAGATTATCTCAGGGCAATAGTTTCAGGGGTTCATTCAACCTCCGTGGCTCCAGAAATTCTGGATTCCACGAGAATTTGAAATTCTGCTCTGCATTTTTCACCTTTTAATCAGGATTCTTGTATAGAATCTTGATCAAAATATTCAGTAACGGCAGCTGGGCACCACCTAGTTCTTGTGGTCTCATGGCAAAGGAGGCAGTTGTTCCTGGAAGCAACTTGCCACACTTTCCATTTGCTCCTTGTATTCCTGCATCTCCTTCTTCCTCCATTGCTCCAGGCCAATAGAGAACAATTGTTGTGCCTAGAATGGCCGCTTGCAAGCTTTTAAGACCTCAGGCACTACAGAATGAACTAGGAGGTAGAACAAAAGCACTGAACATGTTAGTAGAGTAATTAACTGAGATGTCTCAGGAAACCACGATCTTAACCTTCCAACCAACCAACCAAATCCCATGAGGTGTTTGGTTATACATCAGCTGCCTCATCAGCTATTTTTTTTTTTTTTCTGTCACTGTTGTCAGTATACCTATCACACAGCTTTTGCCAATTCAACCTTTGACTCAAAAGATTAGCTAGGAAATTTAGGGGGCAGTGAGTTTACGTTAATGGGGAAAACAACCTGAAAAAGAAGGATAAGAATGGCACAACTCAAAGAATGTCATCAATATTACTGAATTGCACATGAAGAAAGTGTTGAATTGGTACAGAGTCTGCTGTGTATATTCTCAACCATAATAAAAATAATTAAAAAAAAAAAAAGTCATTCTTGAGGGCCGTTCGTTATTCATCTAACCCACTGTAAGATGTTCAACACATATTTGCTGGATAAAGAAAAAAAGATTTCAGGTATAGTTGAAAAGTTTTATTGACTCAAGGAAAACTTTTTCCTTCCTACTAAGTCAGAAACAATACAGTACAGTTTAGGTTAGTAGTTTTCAACCAGGGGCAATTTTGCCATACCAGGGGACATTTGTTAATACCTAGAGACAGTTTTCGTTGTCACAACTTGGGGTGTGTACAGACCAGGAATACCATACGATGCACAAGAGAACTCCCTACAACAAAGAACTATATGGTCCAAGGTGTCAACAGTGCCAACGGTGAGACACCCTGCTTTAGGCTGAGGTTTCAGTTACTCGTTATACACGTAAAAAGACAAAAAATGGAACACTAGCCCCTAAATCTATCCTACTAGAAACTGCTTTGGTTTTATCCAAATTCTTATGATCTATCCAAACAATATTTTTTAAGAAATTTAATGCAAAAGCACTTTGGCAATCTGCTACTTGTAACTCTTTACTTGTGTATCTTTATATAGTTTGTAAAAGCTTTATATGTCCATGATAAGGTCAAGTCTCTACCATCTGCTAAAATACAGAGGTGATAAGGGCAAGAAGAGAAAAAAGACAGGCTGGAAGGAAAATCAAAATAGGACTACCCAAGAGAATTCGCCTTTCCTTACTTCTCACCTAGATAAGGTTGACTGAAGTTTCCCAAATATCAAAGGGGACAAACTTTACAAGATGATGTTCTCCCATAACACCCATTGGCTGGCCAAGCATTCAACCACCTTGTTCACATATACAAACACCACCCATCTCTTCCTAAATCATTCCTGGATACTCTGCATGTAACTCTGTTAAAAAAAACCTGCTTACATGAAACATCAGTTAGTATAAAAATAAATTAAAAGATAAATGGTTATATACAAATTAAAAGGAAGATAAAGAGGCAAAACCTGACAATTTTATTTTGCCTGATGTTCCTGAAGTCTCCTCTGGCCTCTTCCATAATTCTTTATGAACTGTGTTTTTAAAAATGAATAAAAACATATCATAGCAACCTACAAAATATAAAATGCTGGTTCTGTGACCTTGATCAAGTTTTCATCCCGATCCAGTATCTTTTACTTTATTTGCAATATGAGGGGTTCTATATGCCCCTTTTGGAGCCCTGGTGGTGTAGTGGTTACCCGTTTGGCTGCTAACCAAAAAGTCAGCCGTTCGAATCCACCAGCTGCTCCTTGGAAACCCCATGGGGCGGTTCTACTCTGTCCTATAGGGTTGGTATGAGTCTGAATCGCCTGGACAGCAACAGGTTTGGATTTTGTTGTTGTTGATATGCCCCTTTTAATTACAAAAACTCTAAGGTTATCATTCTGAGTAAATTCTTTATCTGAATCTACTTTCTCTTGGACAAAGCCAACTCTGCTGTTTGCCTCTTAGAGACAATTATCTTGTCTCTAAAACGAATGATCTACAGTCAACCAAGAGTGAATGGTTTAATCAAAAGAAAAACAAAAACTATTTACTGCTTCTCTTTGGATCTCGTTCAAATATCTGAGATGAGACATATTCAGTAACAATTTCAGCCCCTCTGAAGGCCAGTCTGTCTCTGTTTTCTTTTACTGAGAGTCTTGGTGACCATGAAAGCAGAAAAGAGAGAACATACTAAGTTACCTTCCAAGTTTGCAAATGCTTAACACTCCGTTCGAGGACATCTTTTCAGTAGGCAACCATTAGAATTCAGACACTGTTTCTGCTGACAATATTTCCATGTCTGAAGTCACTATATATTAATCAGTAAACACAGTCTTGACTCTGTGATTTCATTACAGTCCTAACTTTCTTGCACAGCAGCTCTCTCCACTAACAGCAGCGCGTCCATTCACCTGTATAGGAGCACGATTCCTTTTCTTACGAGCACCAACTATGTGCCAAGTACCAAGGTCACAGGAATGAAGAACACTGGTCCTCAAGAAACCGTGATCTGGTACAGAAGAGAGACTATATACAAATAGTTTTAATAAAGTGCAATGAGAACTACAAGCAATAGTTCCTTTTTCTTTGGATTCAGCCATTAACTCTTGTTTGACTGTAGATCATTCATTATGGTAAAGAAGGTAATTGTGGCAAAGGCTGTCTACAAGGATCAAACAGCAGGGGGCACTGAGGAGACGGTGACTGTCCACAGGAAAAGTTTTACAGAAGGGGTGCTATTTGTACCCAGTGTTGAAGGAGGAGGAGGAGAAGTTTGCCAATTAGACAAGGTAAGCGAGAGAATTTCAGGTTTAGAGTGCAGAGTGTGCAAGGCATGATGACATGCATGACATGGCATCCAGATGTAGTTTGAGGGGCCAGGATCAGAGGTGTGTGTGCAAGAATAGATGCAGTGTATGAAGCTAGGGTGAGAGCAGAGGGATGGCTGTAGGGGCCTTTGTGCAGCAGGTTAAGGATTTGTGCTTTATTATATAGGTTAATGGAAATTTTGAGAGTACGGAGAAGTAATATAGTATTTTCCAAAGTGTTTCTACAAAACACTGGAGCCCTGGTGGCACAATGGTTAAGAGCTCGGCTGCTAACCAAAGGGTCGACAGTTCAAATCCACCAGTCACTTCTTGGAAACCCTATGGGTGGGGCAGTTGTACTCTGTTCTATAGGGTCACTATGGTTAGAATCAACATGATGGCAACAGGTACTTTCACAGAACACCAGTCCCCTCTGTACTCTTTCAAATAAAAATTTAAAAAAAGGTTTCGGTTAGTAAAATTGGGAAAAGCTATGTATTGTAACATATTCTTGGACACTGTCTAAATCCTAAGAGCTCTGAGAAATCTTGCAGTAAAGAGTCGTGTTTAACACGACTTAACCTAGTCTTTCCCCCATGTAACAGCTTTAACATCCTGCAGAATGATTGTTTGCAAAGTGGTGAGGGAAACTTCTGGCAACACAATTTGATTTGCAGTCTAGAAAAGTTGCTTTATATTTCTAAAGAAATGTAGCAGATGGATAAAGAGAGAAACAGGAAAGTACTGTAAAAGCATGGATGAAAACGAGTCCTTAATATGAGAACAAAAAAGACAGGTTCTTAGGTAAAATACATTTAGGAGAGAGATTTGGTAGAATATTGTGATGGTTAGGATTGTGTGTCAACTTGGCTGGGCCATGATTGTCAGTGTTTATATGTGATCATCCCCATGATGGGATATGCTGTGAGTAGCCAGTCAGTTGAAAGGGAGTTCCCTTGGCTATGTGGCCTGCATCTGAATATAAGTGGACATTCTGGCTTTTGCCTGTGCTAGATCCTGCAGCTGCCTCCTGTTCATCTGACCTCCGGTTCTTGGGACTTGAGCTAGCAGCTTACCTGCTAATCTTGGGATTCATCGATCTTCACAGCCTATGAGTGAGAGCCCTGCTCTCCAATCTGCTGATCTTGGGTTCACCAGCCCCTGAAGCTATGTGAATCAGGAGAAGCCTGTATCCTGATCCACAGACTTTGGATGTTCCAGCCTCCACAACTGCATAAGCCATTTCCTTGATATAAATCTCTCTCTATGTATGTATTTATATGCTTTACTGGTTTTGCTTCTCTAGAGAATCCAGCCTAAGACAAACATGGTAACTGACTGGATGGAAGGTGAGTGCCTTGTAATGAAGAGAAGGAGAAGATGGACAGACCCCAGGTCGTCAAACTGAGTAATTCAGTGGATGGTGGGAGTATTTGTCAGATGAAATAGGAGAAGTAGCAGGTTGGAGCAACATGATTTTAGTGCTTGTCTTAGGCTGGGTTTTCCAGAGAAGCAAAAACAGTGAAGTGTATAAATATAGATATATAGAGAGATTTATAAAAAGGAAACAGCTCGTGTGATTGTAGAGATTAGAATATCCCAAGTCCGTGGATCAGGGTAGAAGCCTCTCCCAAGTCATGCAGTCACAGAAGCTGGCGAACCCAAGATCAGCAGGTCAGAGAGCCGGGCTCCCGCTCTCAGGCTGTGAAGGTTGGTGAATTCTAAGATCGGCAGGCAAGACCACAAGGTTTCTCCTGATTCACGTAGCTGCAGGGGCTGGCGAACCCAAGATCGGCAGGTCAGAGAGCAGGGCTCCACTCAAAGGCTGTGAAGATTGACGAATCGCAAGTTAGGCAGATAAGCTGACAGTTCAAGTCCCAAGAACCAAAGATGAGATGACAGGAGGCAGCCGCAGGATCCAGAGAGAGCAAAAAGCCAGAATGTCTGCTTATATTCAGATGCAGGCCACACCCCCAAGGAGACTCCCTTCATCTGACTGGCTACTCACAGTATATTCAATAATGGGAGGGATCACATTAAAACACTGAGAATCATGGCCCAGCCAAGCTGACACACAATCTTAACCATCACAGTGCTGATTTAATGAAAACCTCGGGGCCAGGGGATCAACGGCTGGCCAGTAAATCTACATGACAGTGATGTTTAAAACATGATTTATGAACTATTTTTTTCTATATAATAGCAAAGGCATGGGTCTGATTGAGCTCTTTAAACATTTTCCTTAAGTATTTATATATGAAAAATTTAGGTAAATTGAATTGATTTACACTAAGAGAAATTGTGATTTATAGCAACCTTAAGGGAAATACTTCCATAAAACCAATAATCACAGATGAATGTGACTTTGTACTAAGTCTGCACTTCAGTGTGTACTGATTTTGAAGCTGAGACGAGCAGAGTGTTGGTAGTCCTTTGGTAATGTCATATGATAGTCAATTACATCTGATATTATACCAAAAACACACAAAAAAAGAAAAATTAAACTCACCGCCATGAGTCGTTTCCGACTCATAGTGACCCTCTAGGACAGAGTAGAACTGCCCCACAGAGTTTCCAAGCAGCAGCTGGTGGATTCGAACTGCTGACCTTTTGGTTAGCAGCCAAATGCTTAAGCATTGTGCCACCCTACCAGACATCCTGAAAACTGAGTGAATGCTTTAATTTTCATCCAGAGGTCTGATTACTTCACATCCTAAGAAAAAGTGTTCCTTCTCTATAAGATACATAAAATTGGGGGCATGGTGGTATTTGGTCACTGTGTGTTAAATTGCTATGTGAGATGATTTGTTCCTACTCACTCAGGAAGTATTTCTGCCTCAAGAACACACGTGAAGGTTCTCAAGGCCTACATTTTCCAGGATTGGTTATTTTATCCAGTCTATAACTGGTATCATTCATCAAAGCAAAAGTAGAAACAAAACTATGTTTTAAAAATATTCTAAAAATATGGAAACAAAAAATATCCTAAGGCACGAAGCTTCATAGCTGCATTTTCAAGGTAAATCGCATGGCACTTACTTACGTGCCAGGTGCTGCTCTCAGCCCTTGACACATATGGACTATTTTAATTCTTGCAACACACTAAGAAGTGGGCGCTGTTATTAGACCCACTTTACAGACGGGAAAACTGAGGTTGAGTATACAAGATCAGCTGGTGTCAAAGCTAGGACCTGACCCCAGGCAACCTTTTTCTAGAGTCTGACTTCTTAACCCCTCTGCCATACCTCCTTTATGCTTGTTCTGCAGTAACTTTCAAGCTAGCACCTCCACTGTCCCCATGAATTCTCTTTATTATAAGGAGCACAGTTCATCCAGCATCTAGATTTTGTATATAATTGAGAAAAGATTTCTTCTTTTCCTACTAGAAAATAAATGGCTTGTATGATAATGATAAATCAGTATTTACCTTGTGGAATGTAAATACTTCAAATTTGAATAATATGTCAATACTTTAAAATATTAACACATTAAATTAATATCTTCCTGTGTGATTGCTGACTTCTATGTTCTGTGGTAATTGACTTACAACTATCACATTTAATCCTGTCAGCATCCCTAGAGTATTTTATAGATAAGGAATCTGAGACTCAAAGGGGTAAAGAAAATTTCCCTGGTCTCGGCATCCTGAAAATTGTCTTCTTAAAAATTATAGACTACCATTTTTGGGATCATGTTGCATTTTCAAACTCAATTTCTTAGTGATAATTATTGTAGTAGAATATCTGACTTCTTCAATTTTGTTTTAAAGCTACATATATAAGTAGTGTAATGGCTTTAGAGAAAATGGAAAAAATAAAAAATCACTGAACATCCCACAATCTCCACTGAATACCATAATTTTAGTCTTTTTTCCTTTGATTAAAAACTAATACTGATTTTCACTGATTATATCGTAAGTGTTTTCATAATTATCACTTTTAACAGCTACATTTTATCCATATTTATGCCTATTCCCAAGAAAGGTGATCCTACCGAATGTGGAAATTATTGAACAATATCATTAATATCACACGCAAGTAAAATTTTGCTAAAGATCATTCAAAAGTGGCTGCAGCGGTAGGTCAACAGGGAACTGCCAGAAATTCAGGCCGGATTCAGAAAAGGACATGGAACCAGGGATGTCATTGCTGATGTCAAATGGATCCTAGATGAAAGCAGAGAATACCAGAAAGAAGTTTACCTGTGTTTTATTGACTACGCAAAGACATTTGATTGTGTGCATCTTAACAAATTGTGGATAACATTGCAAAGAATGGGAATCCCAGACCACTTAATTGTGCTCATGAGAAACCTGTACACAGATCAAGAGGCAGTTGTTCAGACAGAACAAGGGCATACTGCATGCTTTAAAGTCAGGAAGGTGTGCGTCAGGGTTGTATCCTTTCACCATACCTGTTCAATCTGTGCGCTGAGCAAATAAGCCGAGAAGTTAGACTATATGAGGGATACCAGGATTGAAGGAAGACTCATTAACAACCTGCGATATGCAGAGGACAAAACCTTGCTTGCAGAAAGTGAAGAGGACTTGAAGCACTTACTGATGAGATCAAAGAACACAGCCTTCAGTATGGATTACACCTCAGCATAAAGAAAACAAAAATCCTCACAACTGGATCAATAAGCAACATTATGATAAATGGAGAAAAGATTGAAGTTGTCAAGGCTTTCATTTTACTTGGATCCAGAATCAACACCCATGGAAGCAGCATTCGGGAAATCAAAAGACACACTGCCCTGGGCAAATCTGCTGCAAAAGACCTCTTTCAAGTGTTGAAAAGCAAAGATGTCACCTTGAAGACTAAAGTGCGCCTGACTCAAGCCATGGTATCTTTAATCACATCATATGCATGCAAAAGCTGGGCAATGAATAAGAAAGACTGAAGAAGAATTGACGCCTTTGAATTGTGGTGTTGGTGAAGAATATTGAATATACCACGGACTGCCAAAAGAATGAACAGATCTGTCTTGGAAGAAGTACAACCAGAATGCTCCTTAGAAGCCAGGATGGCAAGACTATGTCTTACATACCTTGGACACAATTCAATCCATGACAATCATCTATTTTTCAGGTGCGAAAACCAAGGCTAGGAAAGTTTAGATAACTTGCTCAAAGTTGGCCTTGAGCAGAGGCTTGGTAAAAATCCAGACAGGCGTACACCAGAGCTGCACGCATATTCATCACACCATGTCAGATTTCCCTGTGCTCCAGAATGGTCTTCCCTTTTTGCCTTCCTTTCTTCTCATATTATAAAAGTATTTTATTTTCCAACCTCTATATCACCAAGCAGAGTATTTCTATCATAAGATATATTTTGAAAATCTACTTAATGTCAAATTGAAAAAAATTCTTAGAAGTATGTTGGTTGTGTGTGGGTGTATCATTTCTTATGAATACTAGGGAAAGAATGTCTAAATCTTACTGCAAGGTGTTTTAACAAAGAAATACATCTAATTTGGATGACAGTGAAGAAAGACATTTTTATAAGCATGAAGCACTCACTTGCTTCTGTTAAATCCAAGTGTTGGATCCTTAGTATTTTAATAGGAGTTAAGGGAAAAGATGAATTAGAACGTTCATAACGCAAAGAAAAATATAAAGGTTAATAAAGCTAACTCTCATTACTGCTTTCAAAATGTTACATTTTTTTAAAATCTTAAAATTATTATTTTTCGATTTTAAATTTTCTTTTTGTGTAAGAGTACCTAGACTTCCTTATCATAACCAGACAAGACCATCCAAATATGGATCATCTTTCCAATTAACTTAAATTTCTCATATAGCTTATTAAGTTTGTTTCCTCTCACATCCTTTAGAAGAGAGAACTGTTTAGATAAGAAGTGAAACTATAAATTAGTAAGCCTGCCTTTTAAAAAGTTCAAAGAGGATAACACTTTGGAATGTATAAGTTTGTGTGTATGCGTGTGTGTATGTATGTGCACTAAATAGCTCTTCCTTTATCATCCCATCGGGTTACACATACATGACATACAAAGTACTAGACACTTCTGATTCCAGTTTCATTATTTCCAGTGTTTCCTTATCCCATCATTTGTTTTCAAACATCTATTTTCAAGAGATACCCAGTCCTGTTTTAATTGTTTATCTTCTCCATGACATGCAGCCGAGCGAAATTCATCAGTATGTTATGAATGCTTGGGCATCATGGGAAAATCCCTTTAGCATCACCCACTGCTGCCGAGTCGATTCTGACTCACAGCGACTGTACAGGACAGAATAGAACTGCCACATAAGATTTCCAAGGCTGTAATCTTTATGGAAGCCGAATGTCACATCTTTCTCCTGCAAAACAGCTGGCGGGTTTGAACCACCAAACTTTTGGTTAGCAGCTGAGTGCTTAACCGCTGTGCCACCAGGGCTCCTTTTAACATTAACACAGACAATTCTTTGGTGTATTTACATCTTTCCTTTTTAATGTGCAAGAGTTGTCCGAGTCTTTTGACTATTGTGACTCTAGTTCTTTTCTTCTATTTTCATCTGACCAATGACAATTCCCTTTCTCTCACCTCTTTTCCTCCCATATTTTAAATTCAAGTGACTTCCCCACATAAAATCCAAAAGTGTCATTCCTACTGTAAACTGATGTCACATCCTGGTTTCCCTTGGAAGATACAGGTGACCTTTGTAGATAACCTATTTTATCACTGAGGGTCAACAAACTTGCTGTGCTAGAGAAAGGGAATTTAGTGTGTGTCACCAATTCCAATGCCATCAGTGGTTGAGGCCTGTCAGATCTTTCAAACCTAAGCGATCTGTCAGTTGAAACCAGAATCCCAAGAAGTTTCTGCTGCTTCCCGGCTCCTTTCACCTCCTAGCTCACCCTTTTGCACTCTAAATGCATAGTTTTAGTGAACTAAAGCTTGCCTGGGCTCTTGTCTTTATTTTATCCAGCTTTCAGGATTATATGATTCTGGGCACTGAAACCCAGAGAATTATATACTTGAAGATGCCGAAATAAAGGTAAGGGCTGGCTGCGAACAAGACTAACCCATTAATTTTTGTATCATGAGGGAATGATCAAAGATAGCCGTCTGAATCTTCATCCTCCAGCAAGAAAAAATAAAACTATTTTTTAAAAACTCCTTTGGCACCTCCATGCTTCGCTCTGTTTACGTTTCGCCCTTTCCATTTTCCTTTTTTGTGCCTTTGTACCTTCAGCACTTCTTCTGAAGCCCTACTTTGTCCTCTTTTCTCCCTGGCTTTCTTTCCTTCCTTCCTCATTCTCTCCGTAAGTGGAAAAAATGAGCACAGAAACAAAATATTTTAGTGCGTTCCATGTTTTTATAAATAATTTTAATCTTTTGAATGCCATTGCCACCCCTCCCCCAAAAAATGTTAGCCCAAATGACAAAAGAAGTTCATTTTAATTTCACAGGGCTCAAACTTTAAAGCAAGAAAGCTAACCCTGTTTAGTCACCTATGGAAAATTTTTGGTGAGAGGCAAAGTAGTTATTCCATCTACCTGTCTCTCCCTCCACCTTCCCACACTCAACCCCTTTGCTTGGTGATCATGTATTTATACTTCAAGACCCAGCTTAAATGTCACTTTCTTAGAAAAGCTTCCTAAGAGCCTCTGCTAAGCAACACATCCCCTTCCACCACATGGTCTTAGAACACCCCAGAATACTACTTTATGCCATTTATCAAAAATGTTAGTAAATAAATTAATCATGTGATCATGTGAATCTTCCCTTCCGGACTTGGAAGCACAATGAGGGCAGGACCTAAAGTGGCTGCCCATAGGGAACACTCAGTAGATGTTTGTCAAGTCAATGAGTGGATGCCTGGATAAGTGAATGGATGATACTTTCCGTAAGTACTCTCTGCTACTGCTATTTCCTATCACTCTCTCAGGCCACAGAGAGATTGGGAAGTCACAGGAATTTTTACTCACTCTACCCATCATCTCTGCCACACCCTCCTGAGGACCTAAAACTCTACAGACACCCTTCTGCTTTAAATGCCAAGACTCTCTCTTTTGATGTTATTATTAACTATATTTATTTTTTTAACATGCCCAGAGATACAAGTGGAAGACACCACCTTCGTCTGATGCCACACAATTTAAACAGACACGACAGATAACAACTTGTATGCATTCTTTTTGCTATTCCCAGTGAGTAATAAATAATGAGGACAATTATCACGTAACTAAATTGTACCTAAAAACTTCCTGATTGTGTTAACATAGTTTCTAGGGTGTGTGAGAAAAGGCAGGGACTTTAATTCCATCTCAAAAAAAATCAAACCACTTAAAAGCCTGTGAGCAGCCATCTAAGATACTCCACTGGTCTCACCCCTTCTGGAGCAAGGGAGAATGAAGAGAACAGGATACAAGGAAAAGATTAGTCCAAAGGACTAACGGACCACAGCTACCAAGGCCTCCACCAGACTGAGTCCAGTACAGCTAGATGGTTCCCGGCTACCACCACTGACTGCTCTGATCGGGATCACAACAGAGGGTTCTGGACAGAGCTGGAAAAGGATGTAGAACAAAATTCTAACTCACAAAAAAATGACTAGATTTACTGGCCTGACAGACTGGAGAAACCCCGAGAGTATGGCCCCCAGACACCCTTTTAGCTCAGTGGTGAAGTCACTCCCGGAGTTCACTGTTCAGTCGGGGACTGGACAGCCTCATAAAACAAAACGGGACTAATGAGGCACAACAGTCCAGGGACAAGGACTAGAAGGCAGGAGAGGACAGGAAAGCTGGTGATAGGGAACCCAAGGTTAAGAAGGGACAGTGCTGATGTGTCGTGGGGTTGTTATCCACTGTCATAGGGCAATATGTGTACTAACTGTTTAATGAGAAACTATTTGTTCTGCAAACCTTCATCTAAGGTACAAAAAAAAAATTATCTATGGGAGATCAAATGGACAACAGCAACTCAAAATGTTTGATGGGAAGCCTAGGGGGCAGTGAGTTGAAGATAATGGTGATGGAATAATTTGGAAAAGGACAGTGAGAATAGCAGCACAACTGGAAGAATGTTATCAATGTCACTGAATTGTACATGCAGAAACTTTTTAAATGGTGTAACTTTGGCTATGTATGTTTTCACCAAAAAAAAAAAAAAAGGTCCTCCAAGGTTGAGCAGGGAGAGTGCTGACACGTCGTGGGGGTTGTTAACCAATGTCATAAAACCATATGTGTACTGACTGTTTAATGAGAAACTATTTGTTCTGTAAACCTTCATCTAAAGTACAACAAAAAAAATTTTTTTAAATAAAAAAAAGAAGAAGAAAAAAAAAAAACAAAAACCTGTTGCCATAGAGTCAATTCCAACTCATAGCTACCCTATAGGACAGAGTAGAACCACCCCATAGAGTTTCCAAGGAGCGACTGATGGGTTTCAACTGTTGACCCTTTTGGTTAGTAGTCATGGCTCTTAACCACTACACCACCACGGTTTCCATCTCAGTGCATTTTAAATCCCTTGAGATCAGTCACTCTGAAGTTGCTCTCTTCCTTGAGGCTATCACCAGATTCTGATGAATAAATGACATAGGAGCATATTTACTAGGAAACACTACAATACTGCATATGGATTACTTACAATACTTTCGGGTTGACTGGTTAATATAATAAACACTTATTGAGCTTATTGTGTGTCAGGGACTATGAATTGTGATACATAATCAAGTAATTACGGTTTTCTCAGCTGCTGTCGAGTTGATTCTGATTCATGGCAATGCCATATGAACTAAAGGCTCTCAGGGAGGTCTGAATATCCTAGCATGGGCTTGTGATGGAGCATGGGGAAAATACTAGGAGGTAGGAGCTGGATCCGTCTATAGAGACCAGGGAAGGCTTCTCAGGAGAAGGGACATTGGATCTGAGCTTTGAAAGAGGAATATAAATTAATGAGGCAAGTAAGGTTAGAAGACATTTCAGGTAGAGCAAACCATACGTACAGAAGAGCGAAAGCATGGAAGAACACGGTATCCTTACTGGTGATTAACAGCCTAGTGTGTACAGTATATAAGGTGGGTGGGCACAGGTGGAGAAAGAACCAAAACATGCATTTTTAATTCTATAACAGAAGTACATTCCAACCACAGGAAATACACTGAATAATAAAGATGCACACAAATTACAGTAGATTTATATCTGAATAGCTGTTACATTATATACAAAGCCCAATAAAGCACAAGTATTCCTGTCCTTAAGTTTAAAGAAAGAAAAATGGAGCACAGAAAAGAGAAGAACATCACATCAAACCATTAAATCTAGAGAGAAAGTTAATTTTGCATACATGATCAGGATCAAAGAGTATAAACATTTTTCTCTGCCACATTCTATTATCATTGAAATGTTCTGAGGGGAATGGCAGGCATTTCTGGTTTAAGAGAAAAACTGAACACATACTCCTCCAAGTCAGTGATCCATGGCCAGAATCTCAGCACTTGCACAGAGCAATGGAGCAGAATGATCTCATTTGAAAAAGAAGTCTACATTTTCTCTGGAGGTTGAAACCAGCTCATAAAAAAGAAGACTAACCACTGGCCAAGTGAGCTGGAAAAATGGGGCATGGAGGTCAAAAGAAGAAAAAACCAGTCTTAGATGTCTGAAGTAAATAAAAAACAATGAGCTAAAGCCTGGCTATTGAAAAGGAACTAGAGGAATCAGAGTGAATGATGCCCTTTCTGGCAAACAATAGTAAGAACACCTAACTGCAAAGAGTTTGTGCCTTGAATAGGGATATCTAGAGTAGGTGCTCAATAAATATGTTGAAAGAATAACCTTCCACTTTGTAAAAATTTGATGTCACTTATTTCTCCAAGCTATATAGGAGGTTAGTTAATTGAATTCCTCTCCCAACCTGTCTGGTGGCTTACCTGCCTCAAATGTCATACAAGATTAAAGAAGTGTCTACATTCAGCAAAGAAAGGGAATCAGGGCTTTCAGTTATCCCTCGGGAAACACTTCACGTTCTCAGCTGCAGACAGGGTAAAGTTTTTTTTGAGTGATGAGCACTGTTAGGGAAAACTTCAGGGCAGAGAACAAGGAGATATCGTAGAAACGTTAAGTAGAGGGTCATCCAGAAAGAGGAAGACCCTCAACGAGATGGATTGACAAAGTGGCTACAACAACCAGCTCAAACATAGCAACAATTGTGAGGATGGCGCAGGACCAGGCAGTGTTTCGTTCCATTGTACACAGGGTCACTATGAGTTGGAACCAACTCAACGGCATCTAACAACAGCGACAGTAGAAACGTACATGGCATGGAGAAGAATGTATTAAACAAGAACAAACTGGGGAGAATGCTAGGGAATGAGAGTCAAAGTAGATGAGGTTATCACCAGAAAAAGGGAGAAAGAAAGTATTTATTATAATGAGGTGGAAAAATAATTCTAAGAAAGTTATTGCAGAGAATCTTCTGGTTATCTTCAGACCATGTAAAAGATTTGCACTTAAGCTTTCCAAAGTTGCTTTAAGAGACTAAAGCTGGGAAAACTTTTTGATACTCAGCCATTTTCTTGGTTAAATAAAACATATATTTTTTAAAAGCCTACACAGATACGTGGCTTAAGACTTCAAAAGCATATAGAAGTTGTAGAATATACATTTCTATGACCAAAAATAGTGGTAAATAATCCACACACATACAACATTCACAACATGTATTTTCATGTGGGGAAAATTGGCTCTGTTTCTTGGCTCCATTTCAGAAAGCCCTTTCTGTCCATCTGGCTTGGGTCCTGCCATCTGCACAAAGTCACAGCTGCAGAAAGTGCCTGTTTAATCACAGCTCTCAATAATGAAGCAGCATCACTCCCCACCCACCCACACACACCCGCAATGCATCCTGGATGCTATGACTTTCCAATCATGCCGCATTTGGAAGCACATCGGTATGTGTATACCTGGAGAAACACAAACCAGTCAGTGGGTTGAATTCCTACTGAAAGTTAGGAGGAATAAAATACAGCTCTCTTGAATTTGATGTGGGGAATATTTTTCATGTAGTTAAAAGATAAATTTTATTGGGAGATGAGTTTTGGGAAGGTTTATAGAGGGCTTATAGGAGATCATATTATCCCTACACATTTCAATAAATGTTAGGAATATAATGAGTCCTGGTTGACATAAATAAAAAAAAACTGTAGGATGTGATTTTTTTTCCTTTTCCTATCCTAGCATCAAAAGTACATACAATGAAGAATTTGCCTGTGTTCAAAATTATAAGCTTATTTTAGTTCCAAAGATTTTAACACTGAATTCAGAGAATCACAGTTGGGAACGGTCACGTATCTCTAGAACACACACTTTTGCTGGAGTTCTCCATTGTGGATGCAAACTTAGCACCAGCTCATCAGGTCCATGGATTAAGGAAGTGTAATCACCCTACAATAAGAAAAAGAGGTAAGTATGCATCTAAGAGGCTGAGGAACATGAATTCTTCTTACAGAGCATAAGAATGTTTGGCGGTAGGTAGGTGTTGGGAGGACTAAGAAAGAGCCACGTGAGCCTCTTGGGGGGCCTGGTTTGGCTTGGGCAATGACTGGACTGACAAGCACACCTTCACAGCAGTTCCCAGTGTGCGGCACCACTGTCGTCCTAGCAACCCTAGACACAAAGTCCCAAGCACATGGAGCCGAGTCATTTTTTTCACTTGATGAGCAGTAACATAAACTGTCTCCCTGAATTAAAAATAAATAAATAAACCAATAAAAGAAAAGAGTGAGCAGGGGTATGAAGGGAGGAGGAAAAAAAAGATAAGGACCTAATCTTTCTCCATCCCTAAGGAGCCAGACTAGTGGCTCTTGTCATTCTCCTATGAAAAGCAGATTGAGTTTTCACTTATTTCATTTTTATCCTGCCAGCTAAATAGTCTAAGACATAATTTTGGGTAACAGAGGGAACGTCTTTTAATTCAAAATTTAGAAAAGTTAGAGTTTTGCTCGAAAGAAATCCTGGCAAATGAACTCTGCAGGTTGTAACTTGAAATGAGAGAGCATTTTCAGAACGGTGCCTGTGTGTGGAATTAAAGTGTGGTGGTTTTTTTATTTTTCTTATCTTGTTTCCCCCAATAGATAAAACATCAAGAAGTAGTAGCAGCATAGCAAGAAACTTTGACACTTCTTAAATGCATGTTCACCGTACCTAGATTCTAAATAATAAGAAAAGTTACAAGTACAAAAATCTGTACATTACTATAACAGGTATAAAAAGAGGGAAAGTCTATTTGCAGTATAATGCACAATGCCCAATTAAGCATACTGACTGCTTTTCCCAAAGACTTACCGGTATATTATATACTCATGTATTAACATGTTTATTTAGTCAGTCATCCATCTATTTATTCATTTGATAAGCACTTTAAAAAGCTTGGGAGATTCAAAGATGAAACAGATTCAGGGGTTTATAATCTATGATGGAAAGATAAAACCCAGCTGTATCCACTGGAACAGGCTCACAGTCTGGACATAGTTTATTCCTAGAGTCTGATGCTGTGAAATCGGCTCATTTGTAATAGGAACCATATAAATAGGAAGCTTACAAATTATTTTTTATATTTTAATAATATTTATCATCTTATAGGATCATATACTCATTATATTTTTATATTACTGATTCATATTTGTGCAATCTCTAAAGAGAGCTCAGATGTATGTTTCTAGTAATGCAAATCAGGAGCCATGATCTAAACATGCATATGGGCTTTCAATATGAAAATTATATGAAACCATTTTTAATTTTTTTTGGTAATAATTTTAGTTCATTAGAATCCTGGAATTCAAAGGAGAAATCAAAATTTGACTTTTTCAAAGCTCTCCTTCTTCATCGTAGATGTGTTCAATTCCACCTAAACAGTTCTTCAACAATATTTACTAGGGTAAAGCCATAACTTCTACATTGTGATATTGACAAAAAACACGACCATGTTAGAAGAAAGAAGAAGATAGCCCTGCCACCTGACCTCTCATGCGTTCTGTTTTCCTGTCTTCTATTCTCTTTCATCTTTTGGCACAGGAAACAAGAAAATAGCATTGACAGGCCAAGTTGATGTCACTAAGTGATAACTTGATAAGGCATAATTATTCCCTTTACTGCTCCCTCTTAAAGTCATTAAGATTATAAAGTCAAAGAGAAAGTCATATGCGATCCTGGGAACTTCACGATGTTTAATATTAATCCCCAAGCATGTTGTGCCCATAATGGATTTGGAACACCTAGGAAAGATAATGAATCTCTAAAAACCATTATTTCAAGTTTCTGCAGCATTTTAATATTTGTGCTGGGGCAAGCCCAGATTACTCTACCCTACACACGTCTGATGGGCATTATGAAATGTGTCACTTAGGCCAATGCTGGGCCTGCACAGAAAGGAAGAGATCAACATGAAAAAGGTAAATATTGTGTTTTGTGTTCTGGATAAAGTATACACGGATGAGTATTTCTTTATTGCTCTTAAGCTGCATATGCTTTTCCATGCTTCTTCGTCTATAAGTTATACTCCTCAATAAAAACATTTTGTTTGTTTTGGTATTTAAGAGTTCATGATGAGTCATTTGCATTTGATGTAAAAGACAAAAAGT
The DNA here is from genome assembly GCA_030035585.1 of Dugong dugon. NCBI lineage: Eukaryota > Metazoa > Chordata > Mammalia > Sirenia > Dugongidae > Dugong > Dugong dugon. The sequence goes on from CM057471.1 coordinate 80,248,850, forward strand.
ATGAGTGGAAGGTGTTGGAAAAATCAGAGTGACAAATCAAAGGCGCATGACTGGATTTGGTGATTTCAACAATGAAGATGTGGGCCATAGAAATATTACATGATGGGAAACACTGAAGTCTAACAGTGAGGTTTAATGTTCTGCAAAGAGTTATTTTCATCTTGGGGCTCATGGAATCCTAAGATGCCAGAGATGGATTTCAGGGATTTCCTAGTGTTTTGAGAATACATACTTTTTTTTGGGGAAGATAGAAGACTCCTTTTACCATGTCCTCAAAGCACTCTGAGTGAAAGAGCAATTAATCCGTGTCTAATGGGAAGAATGTGGTCTAAACTATGTCTTACAGAAAGAAACATTGTATTTAATCATTGATTAACAGGGTAGGAGAGAAAAAAGCAAGTAGCAATGATCTAAATTTTTTACATGATACGAATAAATGTTCAATTTCAATATCCCAAAATGACAGGCTATTTTAAAAATAAATAAATCCCCCCACCTAACTTGTATGCTGAACAAATTGTCACTTTGAAATAAAGTTCTTTGTCCCACTTAAGCTCACATACAATTTTACATGGCTAAAATGTCATTTTCAACAATGATATTCAAGGCAATCTTTCACGTCGAAATAATTTTCCACGATAATAGTGACTGGTCATTAAGCCAATCGAGAAATCTTCATTATTTAAAATATAATTTTAAAAAATCACCTGAGACATTTAATAAATCCCAGTGGAAGTGTCCATTCCCACTTTTCATTTCCCTTTCAGTTAGCAGGAATTTTAATGTGTCGATAATGCCTCATATTTCACCTCATGCTATGATGTTATTCTTCATTTTCCCTTGCCTTTGAACTACAATAAAGAAAATCATAACTTCTGAAGGCTGAGATAAAAAAAAACAACAACACACATTTGTTTTGGGGTTTATGAAGCAGTTCTTTCTCAACATCATTTTACCAAACTACCAATTCTACAAAATGGATTGCATTTAGCAGTGGTCTATTTCCTTGAAACAAGAATCAAATTTGGCAAAATGGGTTAACTGCTTTAATTATGACTTTCCCCACACGTCTGTCAGTTTGTGGTACTGTGGTGGCTTGTGTGTTGCTGTGATGCTGGAAGCTATGCCACTGGTATTTCAAATACCAGTGGGGTCACCCGTGGCAGACAGGTTTCCGCTGAGCTTCCAGACTGAGACGGACTAGGAAGAAGGAACTGGTGGTCTATTTCTGAAAAAGTTAGCCAATAAAAACCTTATGAATACCAGCAGAACACTGTCTGATACAGTGCCAGAAGATGAGCCCCTCAGGTTGGAAGGCACTCAAAATACCACTGGGGAAGAGCTGCCTCCTCAAAGTAGAGTCAATCTTAATGATGTGGATGGAGTCAAGCTTTTGGGACCTTCATTTGCTGATGTGGCCCAACTCAAAATGAGAAGAAACAGCTTCAAACATCCCTTAATAAAAGTAACATGGAATGTATGAAGTATGAATTTAGGAAAATTTGAAGTTGTCAGAAATGTAATGGAACATGTAAACATTGATATCCTAGTCAGCTGAAAGGGACTGGTATTGGTCATTTTGAATTGGACAAACATATGGTATACTCATTGGAATGACAATTGAAAAAGAATGGTGTTGCATTCATTGTCCAAAAGAACATTTCGAGATCTACGCTGAAGTACAACTGTCAGTGATAGGAAAATATCCAACAAGGAAGACCAGTTAATACAACTATTATTCAAATTTACACACTAACCACTAATGCCAAAGATGAAGAAATTGAGCCAACTCTTCAGACAAGGATTGGACTGGACTGTGGGACATCAAATGATACTCGTGAAGAATGTGCTTCTTAGCTCAAGCAGATACATGGGACTAAATGGGCAGCTTCTGTCCAGAGGTGAGATGAGAAGGCAGAGAGGGTTAGGAGCGGGTTAAATGAAAACGGGAAATCGGGGTGGAAAGGAGGAGTGTGCTGTCACAGTATATGGAGAACAATTAGGGTCATATAACAATGTATGTACAAATTTTTGTAGGAGAGACTAACTTGAATTGTAAATTTCACTTAAACTACAACAATAAAAAATATACATATATTTAAAAAAGATGAAGAAATTGAGATTTTTTACAAACATCTGCAGTTTGAAATTGATCAAACACGCAATCAGAATGCATTGATAATTACTGGTGATTAGAATGGGAAAGTTGGAAACAAAGAAGAAGGATCAGTAGTTGGAAAATATGGCCTTGTTGATAGAAACAACGCCACAAATCACATGACAGAATTTTGCAAGACCAACGTCTTATTCATTGCAAATAACTTTTTTCACCAACATAAGCAGTTACTATACACATGGACTTCATCAGATGGAATACACAGGAATTAAATTGACTACATATATGGGAAGAGATGATGGAGAAGCTCAATATCATTAGTCAGAACAAAGCCAGAGGCTAACTGTGGAACAGACCATCAACTGCTCATATGCAAGTGCAAGGTGAAGCTGAAGAAAATAGAACAAGTCCACGAGAGCCAAAGTAGGACCTTGAGTATATTCCACCTGAATTTAGAGATCATTTCAAGAATAGATTTGACTCATTAAACACTAATGACTGAAGGCCAGGCGAGTTGTGAAATGACATCAAGGACATAATACATGAAGAAAGCAAGAGGTCATTAAAAAGACAGGAAAAGAAAGAAAAGACCAATATGGATGTCAAAAAAGAAGAAAAAGTAAAGTATTCTAATGCATTGTGGAAAGACCGAGAGTTAGAAAACCAAAAGGGAAGAATATGCTCAGCATTTCTCAAGCAGAAAGAATTGAAGAGAAAATTCAAGCCTGGAGTTGCAATATTGAAGGATTCTACGGGGAAAATATTAAATGACACTGGAAGCATCAAAAGAAGATGGAAGGAATACACAGAGTCACCATACCAAAAAGAATTAGTTGACGTTCACCCATTTCAGGAGTTAGCATATGTTCAAGAATCAATGGTACTAAAGTTAGAAGTCCAACCTGCACTGAAGTTATTGGCAAAAAACAAGGCTCCAGAAACTGACAGAATACCGACTGCGATATTTCAACAAACGGACGCAGCGCTTGGAAGTGCTTGCTCTTGTATGCCAATAAATTTGGAATACACCTATCTGGCCAACTGACTGGAAGAGATCCATATTTGTGACCACGGCAGAATGTGGAAATTATTGAACAATATCATTAATATCGTACACAAGTAAAATTTTGCTTAAGATCACTTAAAAGCGGTCGCAGCAGTACATTGACAGGGAACTGCCAGAAACTCAAGCCAGATTCAGAAGAGGTCATGAAACGAGGGATATCATGGCTGATGTCAGATGGATCCTAGCTGAAAGCCGAGAATACCGGAAAGATATTTACCTGTGTTTTACTGACTATGCAAAGGCATTTGACTGTGTGAATCTTAACAAATTATGGATAACATTGTGAAGAACGGGAATTGCAGAACACTTAATTGTGCTCCAGTGGAACCTGTACATAGGCTAAGAAGCAGTTATTCTAATAGAAAAAGGGGACAGTGCATGGATAAAAATGAGGAAAGTTGTGCGTCAGGGTTGTATCCTTTCACCATACTTGCTCAATCTATATGCAGAGCAAATAATCCGAGGAGCCGGACTATATGAAGCATGGGGCATCAGAATTGGAGGAAGACTGATTAACAACCTGTGTTATGCAGGTGACACAATCTTGCTTGCTGAAAGTGAAGAGGACTTGAAGCACTTATTGATGAAGATCAAAGACTACAGCCTTCAGTATGGATTACACATCAACATAAAGAAAACAAAAATCCTCACAACTGGACCAATAAGCAACATCATGATAAATGGAGAAAATATTGAACTGCTCAAGGATTTCATTTTACTTGGATCCATAATCAACACCCATGGAAGCAGCAGTCAAGGAATCAAATGACACATTGCATTGGGCAAATCTGCTGCAAAAGATCTTTTTAAAGTGTTACAAAGCAAAGATACCATTTTAAGAACTAAGGTGGGCCTGACCCAAGCTATTATGTTTTCAATCACATCATATGCATGCAAAAGATGGCCAATGAATAAAGAAGACTGAAGAACCAGTGCCTTTGAATTACGGTATTGGTGAAGAATATTGAATATACCATGGACTGCCAGAAGGATGAACAAATCTGTTTTGGAAGAAGTACAGCCACAATGCTCCTTAGCAGCAAGGATGGCAACACTTCATCTCGCATACTTCAGACATTTTATCAGGAGAGAGCAGTCCCTGGAGAAGGACATCATGCTTGCTAAAGTAGAAGGTCAGCGAAAAAGAGGAAGACCCTCAACAAGATGGACTGACAAAGTAGCTGAAACAATGGGCTCAAGCATAACGACAACTGTAAGGATGGTGCATGACCAGGCAGTGTTCTGTTCTGTTGTACACAGGGTCACTATGAGTCGGAACCAACTCAGTGACACCTAACAATAATCATGACTTTAGGAAGAATATTTACATAAATTAGGGCTAACTCTTCATTTTAGTAGAAGGATCATTAATCTAGATCATTCAAAACTCATGAATGCATCTTTTGTTTTTAGAAAATGTTAAAACCAAATAAGCTTTAACTTGATATTAAATATATGTATTTCATGAGCAGAGAAGAGAGGCAAAGTAGAAGTATGGGTGAGAGCAAGCAAAACATTTAAAACCTGATACTAGAAGAGAAGGGAAAGGTAACTGAGTTTGCTGAGTTATACCAAACTCTGTTGAGCGCCTTTGAATCCATTCCTACTCATAGTTGACCCTATAGGACAGAGTAGAGCTGCCCTGTAAGGTTTCCTAGGCTGAAGTCTTTATAGGAGCAGATCACCAGCTGTTTTCTCCCATGGAGGGGCTAGTGGGTTCGAATGGCTGACTTTTTGGTTAGCAGCTGAACTCCTAACCATTGCACCATCAGAGCCCCTACACCAAACTCTAGACTCTTTAAATAAACTTTGCAATGTAATTGTCTCAAAAACTTTGAAGTAACCAATGCAAATATGAGTCGAGGTCTTTGTGATTCTAAAGCCCCTACCTTCCACCACCAAGTAATTGATTTACATATCAAATCATCAATGTTCATGTGCTCAGGTATAATGCAGGGGCATCTCCTCACATACAAAACATCTGTGGTGTAGCCTGCATATAATGATATGGCCCTTCTAGTGACTATTTCCAACAATCAACTAGCCTGTATTAAAGAAATACGAAGAGTAAAATACTCAAATAGGAAAATACTTCCTCAAAGTGTAATAATCCACATACATGTGAAATAGTCAAACATTACACTTCAAGGATGAGTTTCAGAAAATGAGGATGTAAAGACAAGTTATGAGATTAGAATTGGAAGGTAGATCGTTATTTTGAAAGTGTAAAAAGGAAAATGAACAGGAAAGAAAGAAAAAGAAAAGGGGACAGAATTATAAAGAGTGTAGGAGAACAATGCAATCCAATTCCACACAGTTTTCTCCTGTTGTTCCTATTATTTCTTTGATCAGTGCTGGTGCTGGAGAGGCTAAGCAGATCTGTATCTCATAGCATTGAGCAGTAAAAGTCACCACTTCGTCCCTTGGTCCATGGGAAACTCCTGCTCAGTCAATTCAATTCAGGTAAAAGGGACAATAACTAGGGGCCTATTATGAAGCAAGCATTGTCTTCTTCCTAGGGCTCAGAAGTAAATAAAGGATGGTTCCAGATTGGAAATGGAGAAATCAACAACCCCAGAAGTTGTAGTAAATTACAGGGCCCTACAGAAGCACAAAGCATTAGTGCCTAACCAAGTTGAAGGAGTCAGAGAAGACTTCCCAGAGGGGGCAATTACTTAGCAGAATCTCAAAGAAGTTAGGGTCAGGAAGGAATACCACAATATTAGCACCAGAACAAAAGCAAAAGGATACAAGATCAGATAAAACCAGACCCCTTTAAAAGAGCCTTCAACATTACAAGGAGGAATAAAGTACTGATTTTTCTTCAATGAAGAAACAAGCGATACAGGTAATTGATCATGAGAAAAAGTACAAATGAAACTTTATATAATCTGGAGTGAGTACAAGCTCTCTAAATCTGACATCAGTAGCATAAACTATTTAGGGTGAACTATATGAAATTGCTGGTTTTTTTCACCATGTCTGATGAAGCGAAACAGCAATTGAGTATGGTTCAACATGGTATAAAGGTTGACAGATCTGACCAGAAATAACAACCTGGGAACTTCTTTAACAGAGAGTTAATGATTACACATAAACATATCCATATGCAACATATACAGAAATCTTACATATCAATTTTTTTAGTTACCCTCCAGTAGGCTCCGACTCATGGTGACCTTATGTATAGCAGAATGAAACAGGCTGGTCCTGCACCATCCTTGCAACTGTGGTTATGCTTGAGCCCACTGTCTTAGTCATCTAGTGCTGCTATAACAGGAATACCACAAGTGGATAACTTTAACAAAGAGAAGTTTATTCTCTCACAGTCCAGTAGGCTGGAAGTCCAAACTCAGGGCACCAGCTCCAGGAGAAGGCTTTCTCTCTCTGTCGGCTCTGGAGGAAGGTCCTTGTCATCAGTCTTCCCTTGGTCTGGGAGCATCTCAGCAGAGGAACCCCGGGTCCAAAGGACGCGCTCTGCTCCCGGTGCTGCTTTCTTGGTAGTATGAGTTCCCCTTGTCTCTCTGCTCGCTTCTCTCTTTTTTATCTCAAAAGAGATTGGCTCAAGACACTATCTAATCTTGTAGATCTCATCAAAATAACTGCTGCTAATCCATCTCACTACATCATAGTGATAGGATTTACAACACACAGGGAAATCACATCAGATGACAAAATGGGAGACAATCACACAATACTGGGAATCATGACCTAGCCACGTTGACAGATATTTTTGGGGGGACACATTTCAATCCATGACATCCATTGTTGCAGCTATTGTATTAATCTATCTCATCAATAAGAAAATTCAAACCTCAAAAGAAAAACAGGTAAGAGACAAGAAGAGGAAATGCACAACGAACATACCAATGGCCAAGTAATATAAACAGAAATAATCAATCTCAAAGGTAATCAAAGAAATGCAAGTTAAAACAACAGTAAGATAGTACTTTTTGGTCATTATATTGGCAAAAATTAAGTTTATTCCTTAAGGTCTCTCCCTACCAAACTTAAAACATACTACAACCATTTGTACTCATTATTTTCTTCCATTCAAATTGCTGAAGGATACCCTACAATGGAAGTGAAAAGAATTAACTTGGTTTCTTTAACAGATTGGCCTTTACTATAAATATTTCCCTTGGCCAAGCTACTAAGCCCGAATTACGCACACAGGCGGAGGAGGCAACCCCTTCCTGTGAAAGTATTAACAGCTGGAGAGATATCCATTAGGTAAAAAATACACCACGAGACAAAAAAAATCACCAAATATGGATAGTTACACAACCGAGCTCAAAGGTGTGCTGGCTTTCTGAAGTTCTCCAAGGCAATACAGGGTGTAGGTAAATATTTGTCCATCTGGCACTTTTGAAAAATAAGGTATTTTAAAAGAGAAGCTAAATCTAGACTTAAAAGGAAAATGTTTTAGCTAACTGAAAAAAATACTAAATCTGTATCTTTTTAACAAATGTGTGTGTTTGGGGCAAGGGTCTCAGAAGGGTGGTCAAACCATTAAGAAGGTCTGGTATGACATGGGGAGTTGCTGGGTGGTGCAAATGGTTAAAATACTTGCCTACTAACCTAAAGGGTGAAGGTTTAGGTCCATCCAGAGGCATCTCAGAAGAAAGCCCTGGTGATCTACTTCCAAAATAACCGTCAAACAAAACCCCGGGGTGCACAGATCTATTCTAACAAGCATGGGGTTCGCATGAGTCATAATAGACTCAGTGGCAACAGGATTTTTTCTGGTATGACACGGAAAACTGTTAAGGGACTCTACGGCATCCTAGGAGGGAAAGTGATGGAAACAGTTGGAAGTGTTGGTCCCTAGCTGGCTTGCTCAGAAAACTATCTCTAAGAAAGAAGAAGGTCTAGGTCGGGAGGAACTCAGTGTGTGTAGGGAGAGATTTGAAAAGCAATGCTGACTCTTGCTTTCTGAACTGTACTAATGTCTAGCATGGATGAAAATGATCCCCAGGTTCTTGAGGAGGATGTGTGAAAAAATTAAATAATGAAGTCAAATTAAGAGTTTAATATCAGATTTGCTTTAAGAAATAGATACAGGCTACTCTGTAGTCCAACCTGAGTCATACCACAAAGGCCTTTTTGCAGGTCACTGTATTCTATAGTTGTTCATTCCTTTTGGCTAAGGGTCTTTGCACATGGTCTTCTCATGGCCTCCTCTCACATATATATGTGCATTGTTGCATGCATAAGTATGTAGATAAATAGGCTGATCCCTTTCATTTTTCAAATCTCAGCTTAAATGGCACATCTTCCGGAAGGACTTCCTTGACCACCATACCTAAAGTCATTCCTCTTAGTATTTTCTACTTCAGAATCCTCTTTGCTTCCTCCACTGCATTTACCAGATTTTGCTTAATAATTTTAATTTACTTAGTCATTTATGAGTTTTTTTCCCCCATTTTTCCCTAACTACACTATGAGCTCTTGGAAGGCAAGGACAGTGTCTCTCTTGTTCATTGCTGTATCACCAGCATATGTATGATGTAAGTAAATTCTGTATAAACATTTGCTGAAATGTTCAATCAATACACTGCAGGAAGGTGCACAGCCATGGAACAAATCAGGACCTCAAAGGTGAAGTTGAGAGGTGTGTTAATGTGGTAAGGACCAACCCTGGCTTGTCAGGGTTAGCCTACATCGTGGGAAGCCAAGGAGGTGGCAGCAATTCAGGACACAAACGACAGAGGAGAGGCATGTTTCAGCTGGATAGTGACGAAACTTGAATGGCCATTAGGAATGAGTACATAGAACTCTGAAACACATACGGTATCAGGGATAATCTTGGGTTCCCTCACCTCCGTAACACCTCCATCTAACATGCTCTATTATATTTTAATCTATATTGTCTATTTTCTGGAATAAAAATTCCATGGGAAAGTGTTTTTTTTTTTTTTTTTTTTTTTACTATTGTCTCCCCAGGTGTAGTACCTGGTACATTGTAAGCATCCAATAAATATTTGGTTTTTTAATTAATTCTGCTTGTGGGGTGTACAGCAAAGTCTATTTTTATTGTCACTTGTTATTGGTATCAACATCTTGACTGTACTCCTTTCAGACTGCGGAGGTGTGCTTTTCATACTGTTTTAGAATCTGATGGAACCCTGAGCTATCATATTACTTACCTCCTACTAAAATTATGAAAATGACAGGGGAAAGCCATATCCAGGTGGAAATCAACAGCCTCCATGGCAGTAAGGTACATCTAGATATGAAAATTCAGAGGTAGACTCACTCCAACTGATTGAGAGTGTGATGCTATTTTTATAAACAAGAGGTATGCCAAATAACTACAAAGTCTGTGCATATTTATGTTGAAACTTCAAGTAGAATTGTGATTTTTAGAAGCCTGTTGTTTGGAAACATCTGTCAGCACCATCTGTATAGGAATTGAAAGTCAAAATTAACAGCATGCTCTTTCTTGTATGAGGTTCACAGGTATGGGAACTTAAAATCACTGAATCAGCATCCTTACCTAAGAAATAGCCCGTCCCCACTCACTCTCCCCCTCCTAATATGAACCAAAACCAAACCAAACCAAATCAGCTGTCACTGAGTTGAATCTGACTCATGGCAACCTCATGTGTATCAGAACAGAATTGTGCTCCACAGGGTTTTCAACATTAACAAACGTTCTTTCTTGTGTGAGGCTCACCAGTATAGGAACTTAAAACCACTGAATCCGTATTCTTACCTAAGAAATAGCCTCATTCCACCCACTTTCCCCCTCCCAACACGAGCTAAAACCAAACCAAACCAGTTGTCGTTGAGTTAACATTGACTCACGGCTCCACAGGGTTTGTGCTCCACAGGGTTTTCAGTGGCTGACTTTTTGGAAGTAGATCACCAGGTCTTTCTTCCATGGTGCCTCTGGGTGGACTCAGACCTCCAAACTTATGGTTAGCAACTGAGAGCATTGACTATTTGGACCACCCAGCAACTCTTTTCCAATATGAAGAAACTCATTTACTGACTTTTTGGAATACAGTCAGACTCTAAATGTGGCAAATGCAGACACATGTATGTCAGTATGAGGTGTTCCTCCCTAAGGAGGCTGTAGGTGGTTGTGTGTATACCACCAGCATTGCCAGCTACCCTCAGTTTGTAAGAACCTCAGTGTCCACCCTCGTGGGCATTGCTAGACGGCAGCTCTCCTACCTCACTGAGCATTCTTGTTCAGTTTTATGTCAGGCCCCCTTTCCTCTTCTTTAGTGTTCCCCAAGTTTCCATATTTAGATGACTCCTCCTTCATCTGTAATTCCTTTCTGGAAAGCTTATCTACTCCCATACTTTTAACTACCACCTCTATTCAGAATTTTAAGATTTCAAGTTGAGCATGCTTTCTAATGCACCAACGTCTCATGAATGCAGCTACTGCCTTCTGGTGTTTGTGTTTTACAACTGTGTCTCTGTTCCTTTTGGAGTCCCCAGTGTTTAAGGCATTCAGCAGCTAACTGAAAGGATGAAGTTTTCAGTCCACCTAGAGTTGCCTAAAAAGAAAGGCACAGTGATCTACATCCAAAAAATTAGCCATTGAAAACCCTACAGAGCACAGTTCTACTCTGACGCACATGGTGTCACCATGAGCTGGAGTCCATTCAAGGGTAACTGGATTTTTTAATGTCCCTTCATGTTAATGCTCTCATCTGTCACTTGCCCAATCATCAGTGAGTTCCCTCAAGGCCTCCTGTTAGAAAAGCAATACATCATGACAGTTAAGCACCCAGAATCTGAAGCCAGACTGCCTGGGTTTGAGCCCTGGTTCTGTCACCTGCTTGCTGAATGACCCTGGGCAACTTAACCTTCACAGCCCTTAGTTTTGTCAGCTGTGGTATAAGCCTCAATGAGTTGTTCTGAGGATGAAAGGAAACAACACACAGGAAGTGAAAGTGCTATAATCATACGTGGAACAGTGTCTGACAGAGCGTAATAACAAACAAAAAAGTTAGCTATTGTTACATTGAGGAGCCCTGGTGGCACAGTGGTTAAGTGCTCGGCTGCTAACCAAAAGGTCAACAGTTCGACTCTACCAGCCAGTCCTTGGAAACCCTATGGGGCAGGTCTACTCTGTTCTATAGGGTCACTATGAGTTGGAATCGACTTGATGACAACGGTTTTGGTCATTATTACATTAGATTTTAAATTGAAACAAATATCTTCGTAAAAATGAAATCAGCATGTGTTAAATGACAGCTAGGGACTCAGGTCCAGTGCTTTTAATATTTCAGGCAGACTGCCTCAATGTTTAAGGAGATCAAGAAATTCAATTTAAGTGTTTCTTTAAAAGCAGTCATATTTATGTGTGAAGGAAACATAACTCTTGGCCTGTCTAATGGCAGAGGACCTTACATGCCTTTCAGCTTTTGTCTCTCAGAATTTGATTTTGATAAATACTGTACTGTTACATTTGCTTGTGGTTCTTTTGAGCATTAAGATTGTACATTTCTCATTATAAAGACACACATTATATGCTAAAAACGCCAGCCATACATTAAATTATTTGAAAAAACAAACTTACCTAAAAATCATTGTTAAGGAGCTTATTGAGGACAGAAATTGCTATGATTTAAACAACTTTGTCTAGAGCTTTCATTGTTAAGAAAAATCTCGTAATTTAGCACTTCCCCTTTATTTCAAGAAAACAGTTAAAAATTGATTGCTTCTTTTGTTTCAAAACTGGACTTTTTAATGCCTTAGTTTTGAGGAAACACTGTCTTTCAATTAATATTTTTACACTTCAAGACTAAATCTGCATTTTTGCTCTACTTGGTAGGTTCCGTCTCCCACTTTGCAGATCTGCGGGCCCATCTGACAATTTGAACATTTCCAATTATGAGACTCATCTATTTCCATAGCTACTGATAACTAAGTACAACCAGATATTCTGACAACTAAAATACTCTCTCAGGTTAATGAGGACTAAGTTGTTTACTAACCTTTACTAACTTTGCACTTTACTATAACTCAATTAAGATTTTCATGTGCTGTAAATTACTTAGTACATACATTTCTGAACTCAGCTGGAAAATAAAAGAGAATATTTGTTCTTGGCAATGCTATAAGAGATCAGATTAACCACTCCCAAGAAATGAATAATTGTGAATAAAATCTAATTTTGAACTGCAGTAAAAAATTATATGATGGAAATTGCCTAAAGAGATGAATGGATAAACAAAGTATGGTATATACACACACAATGGAACAAATAATACTATTTTGCCAGAAAGAGAAATGAAGTCCTAATACATGTACCACAAGAAAGAACCTTGAAAACATTACACTGAGGGAAATAAGTCAGGCACAAAAGGACAAATACTGTATGACACCACTTACATGAAACACGCAAATGTATAGAGACCAAAGTTTACACGTGGTTACCGGGGGAAGGGACAGAAAAAGGGGGAGTCTTAGCCTACAGGGCACTGCATTTCTGTTAATGGTGGTGGAATAATTTGGAAACAGGTAGTGGTCATGGTTGAACAACATGATAAACGAAAACAATATAACTGAATTGTCCATGTAAAAATTGTACTTATATGTGAATTGGCAAATGTTTTGTTATATATTTTTTACCTTTATACAATTTTTTTTAAAACGGGAGAAAACGTATATTTTTGTCCAAACTAAATTTTTAGACCAAAAATCTCAATTCCCCAACTTTCTTTTTAAAAATACATCCCCCACAATTTCAATTTTATTGAAAATCAACAGAGAGTAGGGAAATACAGAGATTAACTCACCCTGAAGGCATGAAGTTTTGCCTTCAGGGCCCCTCACTTCACAAGCTCCTTGGAAGGGTTTGGAGGAGACCCTAGAAATGTGCTTGTTCGCTTTCATGTTTCTGTAAACGTAAAAAACTAAACTATTTATATTCTTTTTCTAAAAAGGGGCTACTTAAGTTGTGTAAGTCTTAGGTCCCACAGAACCCTATTCAACCCTGCCAGGCTGTGTATCATTTGCCTGAGGGTTAGAAATAAGCGAATCTTTCCAAACTCACTGTTCAAATTACATACATTTTTACCATCATCCCACTAGAGGGCCCTAGCTGCATTATGTAAAGAGGACCAAAAGCACACGTGTTCTCTGCCTTTTTTCTTCCTGCTCCTTTTTGTGTATCCAGATACATAAGGAGGCACTGAGCAAATAATTTAAGTCTCAGAGTTAAAAAGCTGGCTATTAGTTTGAACTGGTGCCGTCGAGAGACTGATATGACAGAAACATCTTGTTCTGCTCCTCGGCTGCCAATCCTCTCACTTGGAAAATTTAAGAGTGAAGCCAGGCCCAGACATGTCCTTAGGTTTAACAAAGTTGAATGAAAGGCCATTTCATCTCAGGGTTACTTAGCCCAAATCAAATAATAACCGAGCTGTTTGGTACAAGCCATCTCAAGTGCTCAGACATCATACGAGGCTTTCTTTGCTGAGAACAAGCATCAACATCTCCAGTCTCCCAACACATTTTGTTTCTGCTGATTCTTCTAGCCTAAGTCACCTGCTGGAGTTCGTAACAAATTTTGAAATCAGACTTCACCAAGGACTAGACTCCCCCTGACAATCACCCTGCAGGCGCAAATTAACCCATTATGCCACCTAATGTCAAAACAGCAACACATCCATTTTACAAAAGCGGAGTTATAATGCCACAGCACAAAATAATTCATAATTACCTGCAACTTTCTTCCAGTGCTTATCTGGAGGCTGAAAAAGCCACATGACTTTCAGAAAAGAGCAGTTATGTATTAACATTTCTGGAGACCTATAAGCCAGGAGATCAAAGGTCCATTTACCAGAAGATTTGACAACTTTCCCTAAGATTATGAGGATGCCTTTCCATAAGCTCCGGCTTGGGGCTCCAGGGCTGAAAGGTGTTTTCAGCTCAGGAATAGTAGTTTTATTGCTTTTCAATCAACTTGTTGATAAATCATGATGAACAATTTAAAAAAAAAAAAAAAAACACCTCATATTAGAACATAGTAAGTAATTTCAAATTAAGCTCAGCCAAGGGAGGGCACGTAATTTATTCCAACTTGCAATCTGTTAGTTGCTGGAAGCCAGAATCTTGCTGTGATCTGCCCTTCATGTGCAAAGCTCACTTTGCAGAATCTGTCTGCCATAGAGAGGGAAAATCTCTAGCCAGAGAACCCAGTCCATTAATACATTTATTCTTTAATACATCACTAATGAACTAGGTTTTGACAGTCATTTGAGCCTAAAGGAGTTACTATGAGTGTGGAACTCCAGGGCAGGAAACGAGACATCTACTGGAATCCATAGCTTAGACACAGGGAGTAGCAACAAGTTTATAGAGGAAAGAGACAAAACAAAGCAGAAATCAAGATGGTAAATGGTATTCAATTCATTGGGAATGCTGTTAATAAAAATCACTTCTTACCAAATGATCTAACCATTGTCTGCTTCTCAGACTCCATCTAGTACTACTCTACCCTTGTTTGTTGTATTCCAGCCACCCTGGCTTTCTTCCTGTTTTTCAAACATGCCAACCTCCTTCCCCTGCCTGGAATGCTTTTCTCTGATGGTCCTCCTGGCTTCTCTTTCATTATTTAATCCAAAGTTCAAAAGACACCACTCACAGAGGTCTTCCCTGAACAGCCAAGCCAAAGTAGCCCTTCCCGTCCCCTATGACGCCATTGCACTTACACTTATTTAAAATTCTTGCTAATTTACTTGTTTATTTTTCTGTCTTCTTCTAAGCAGATATAAATTCCAGGAGGACAAGATCTTGTCTCTCTTGTTCCCTGATAAATACTCCGGAGACTAGAATCTTTTCTTTGTTGGTTTTGTTTAGGTATTCAATAAATACTTATTGAATGAACGAGTAAATGAAGTATAAGATTATTCTCAATAACACAATAACATATATTGAATAACTAATGCAAGAAGACCATAGCAGGATATTCATGCTCTCGGAATTAACCATCTAATTCAAGAAAGATAGTGTGTAAAAGAAACAATGCCCTGGTGTAGGGCACAAATGCCAAAAAGAAGTAGAGAAGCATAAGAGCTCAGGAAAAACCCACTACTCGTCTTTCCTTCCTTAGCCTCAGGGATCTCGGAATACACACCAACGTGATTTTGTGGCTACATATTGAGCAGATTTTTACACAAGCAATCACTATGAGGTTGGCACACAAACACCAGCTAGTTGCACATGGCCTTATACGGGATTTAGGGGGAAAAAAAAAACATTAATATGGGAAGAAAAACCTAGTGTGCTCATGGTAATAGACGAGATGTTTCAGGAATGCTGAACAACTTCAGAAAAGTGGGAGTATGACAAGTACATGTTCTCAGTTTGGGGGTAGGGAGGGAGGGTTTCAAAATTCAACTGCTGGACTTCAATTGTACAAAAAGGCTAAACCTTCAGAATCATAAAACATGTTGGCATTTACTCAGAACAATAAGGCCTGGTCTATTCCTACCTTATACTAGTCACACACTGTGTATCCAACTAAAAAAGATCTTTTCTCTCTCAGCAGCAACGTGATGCATGTATGTTTATTATTTTAATTGGCTCATTTAATAAATGAGAAAATAGTGGTTAAAGAAGTTGAGCAATGCATTCAAGGTCACGTATGTACTAACAGCTGGGATTCAGATTCTAGAAGCAGGCGCTTTGCAAGGCCAGGTCATATTTCTTAGAAAGTCCAAGTCAGTTTGCCCAGACATTTATTTCCACTGCCATACAGGTACTCATGGCCCTAAACTTAAACTTCTTAGATGACAGCAGGCCAATGTTAATTGTCTCTCTTCTTTTCTGTGACCACGTACAAGCCTAAGTGTTTGTTAATTGGCTTATTCTTTGTTTTCTGGATGGAAATTTTATAACATATAATACTGGCTGCTTCCATAAAGTGAAGTTTTTGTTTTTCTTTGTCTTTCTCTTTAAAATTTTTCATTATTTCTCTCTATAATCTCCTGATATTGAAATTATGACATTAAAAAGTAGTACCATGGAGCTAGAAGAAGGCATGTTAACACAGGGACAATTTCCAAGGCTGTAATGTTACCTACAGCATGTGTTATTTTCTGTATGTAGAACTAAATCTGTTTATTAGCAAAACAAAAATTTACTGATACCACTTATACACAGCATTAAATTATGCTTCTAAGATCTATACACACATATACGTATGTACATACACATGCCACACACATAATAAGGATAAGGCTCATCTGAGTATAACAGAATATTCTCTAGTGGAAAAGATACATATTTGGTGTCCAGCAGCATGGCAGGCTAGTTTTACAAAACACACACACAGAGCTCTGAAATACAGAATAACTTAAAAATGATGGATTAAAAACATTTTAATGCCAGGATAAGCTGGTGGGAAATGAAGAAAATTCTCTGGGATACCAGAAATGACCAAAAAAAGGATGAATCCAGCGGGGTAAGCAGCACTGAAGTCAGTGTTTGCTCTGGAGTTATCTGCCAACCCATGGTAGCTTTGAGACTGGTTTTTCAAAGGCTGCGTGAGGAAAAAATAGCAAAGAAGCCTAGGGCCCAAGCAGATGGTAGATCATACAGGAAGACTCCATAGAAAGATGGAATCCCCCATGTGGTTGAGCTGGAAAAGCACAGTATAGCCTCCTGCAGAGGGAGATGGTGGACATCCATGCTTGTCTTGACTTTGACCCCAGGTGGCGATGGGAGAAAAAAAACTTTTTCCCTTGAGAGTTTCTAATCCCAAGCCCACCTGTGTTAGCAAGAGCCTAATTTATACAAACCAAGTGGCCCCAAAATCCCTACCTTGAAAATTTATTTTTAAGAGGTAATGGATGAGTAATGCCTCTATCACCATGCAAAAGCAAATTCAAAACCTCTATGGAAGAACATACTTTAAAACCAGGCCTCAAAGAAATGCCTCAGGGGAAGGTCCAAAGAACATAAGCTCATAAGAAAAAAAAAAAAGTCATAAAAGATATGAAGAAACAGTGAGTGAGAAATCAGCAGAAAATGCAAACTGCAAGATCAGACCTGTAAACCCCACAAATATTAATACCTATAAATGCACTTAAAGAAATAAAAAATAACACGGAGTATATCGAACAAAAAAGAGGTCATCAAAAATTGGCTTCAAAGTTTTGAAAAAGAAAGCAATAAAACTTCTAGAGATAAAATCTATGACAGAAACGAGAACCTCAATGGATGAGTTTAACAGGAGATCAAGGATAGCTGAAGAAAAGATCTGTGAATGGAAAAGACAGATCTGAAGAAATTATCCGAAACATAGCACGGAGAGGCAAAGAGGCGCAAAATACAAAAGAAGCTAAATGACTAGAGAACAGAATGAGAAACTGCAACACAGACCTATTCAAAATCCTCAAACGAGAGGCAAAGAAAATGTGACAGAGACAACATTTGAAGTGATAGTGATTTAGTGTTTCTCAGAACTGATAAGACACTGACCTATAGATTTAAGAAGTATTAGCTATCCCATGAGTAAATAGAAAGAACCCGATACTTACATATATTTCATGATGAAACTTTAGAATTCACAGCCTAAAGTTTACAATCAAGAGACTCTTTCTAAAGGCCCTGCTAAAGAATATATGTCAGAAAGAAATAACACTGAAAGGAATATATAAGATGTAAGAAATGATGAACAAGGAAAACTTGCAAACATGAGTGAAACTGTATAGAACAACAGCAATAATAATACACGTCTCATTTCAAGAGTTAATAGAATCAAGATATGACTAAAATCCAGGAAAAGTATGCAGTCAGGAAGAAAGTACTCCAGTTAAATAATTTTAGAATGTTCATATTATTTGGGAGAATGGTGAAATAGAGATTAACATAAGATTTTGCTAAATTAAATATGCATTTAATAGGGCCTAAAAGAGAAGAAATAGCATGTGTAAGTTCTAAACTCATTATGGAGAATAACAGAAAGAATAAAAAATTCTAAAAGAACGCACAGAAAAAAAGAAAGAGAAAACAGAAATTACTAATAATATACTTGGAGTCCTAGTGGTATAGTGGTTAAGAGCTTGGCTGCTAAACAAAAGATCAGCGGTTCAAACCCACCACCCACCCTGTGGGAGGAAAGACTTGGCAATCTGCTCCCATAAAGATTACAGCCTAGGAAACCCTATTAAACAAACAAAAAAAAATCAAACCCATTGCAGTCGAGTCAATTCCAACTCACAGTGACCCTACAGGACAAAGTAGAACGGCCCCATAGAGTTTCCCAGGAGCAGGTGGTAGATTTGAACTGCCGACCTTTTGGTTAGCAGCCTAAGCTCTTAACCACTGTGCCACCAGGGCAGTTCTACTCTGTCCTATAGAGTCGCTATGAGTCGGAGTTGAGTCGATGGTACACAACAATGTATCACGGAAGACGGATGTATCAATGATAACCAATGTAAATGGACTAAATTATTCAATTAAGAAAAAAGAACATCAGATTTGATTCAAAAAAGATAATATTAGCCAAATACTACCCAAATCGAGTTGAGGTAACATATTATCACTAAACAAAGTAGACTTTTGCAATAGTAAAAGAGTGTCATTACCTATTGATAAATTGCTTAATTTACCAAGAAGATGTAGCAGTTTCAAACTTCTGTGCCCCTGATATCATAACCTCAAAAATATAACAAAATAATAACATAAATGACAAATCTACCATCATATTGGTGGGCTCTGATACATCTCACTCAATAATTGATATATAAAGCAATGAGAAAAGAAATTGCTAAAAATAGCAAAGATGTGACTAATATAATTAGAAGCTTGGTCTAATACAGAAATAGAATCCTGTAACCAATAATTGAAGAATACATATTCTTCTCAAGTTCACTTAAAACATTTAGAAAAATTTCGGACATAATTCAGGACATCAAGTAAGTCTCATCAAATTTCAGAGAATCAAAGTTATATAGATCATGTCCTCTTACTACAAGACAATTAAGTTAGAAACAAGTAATAAAAGAAATAAGACAGAGGAGGAAAAAAAAGAGGACCAGGTAGAACGAGGAGGAGAAAGAGAGAGAAGAAAAAGTAAGAAATTAAAGAAATATACTTCTAAACAGCGCATGGCTAAAAAAAGTATAATTAAAATGAAGAAATGCTTACAACTGAATGAATGAATGATCATGGAAATGCAATATATTAAAACCTGTAAAGCGTACTTAGAGGGAAATGTGTATCATTTATGTGTTTGTGTGTGTGTACAAAGTAAGACCAATTTAAGAGGGTATAAAAGAGGACAATAGGTTTTTCTTTTTTTAAAGCGAACAAAAGAAAATAATAAAACTAAACATATATATAATCTTATCCCTTAAGTAACACTACATTCAGGCATTAAACAAATACATACTGAAATGTAAATAATAATAGTTATTATTCTAGGTGTCCATGAATAAGAATGATAAGGTTCCATCCCTCTATGGAGTGTTATGTTCTGGCAGAAGGAGGGAAAATTAACAAATAAAAAGAACAGATGAAAAAAAATACATATATATTTCCAGGACCTTAACATGAAAAGTAAAACTTTAAGGGATTTTGAAAAAAATATAGGAACATACCTTTATGACATCAAAGTGGAGAATAATTTATTTACCTATTCAAAAATAAAAGGAAAAGGAAATCATCGATAAGTCCACCTACATTAAAATTAAGAACTTGTATTCATTAAGAGGAGCCCTGGTGGCACAGTGGTAAAGAGCTCGGCTGCTAATCAAAAGGTCGTCAGTTCGAATCCACCAGCTGCTCCTTGGAAACACTATGGGGCAGTTCTTCTCTGTTGTATGGGTCACTGTGAGTCAGAATCGACACAAAGGCAACGGGTTTATTTATCAAGAGGAACCACGCAATGACAATCTAAAACTGGGATAAGGTATTTGCTGCACATATGACAAAACAGCAGTATCTAGAATATGTAAAAAGAACTCCTATAAATCAATAAGACAAAAGCAAACAACCTGATAGAAGAAACATGCATAGACATTTCCCACAAGAGGAAATGGGGAATGGCAAATAAACATATGAAAAGATGCGTAAACAAGGAAATGCAAATTAAAATCTCAAGGAAATACCCCTTGTCACCAATCAGGCTGGCAAAACTTAAAAAGCCTGCAATCTTCTTGATAATGTTCAGAAGGAGAAAAAGCCCCATGAATTTTCATGTACCACTGGAGAGAATGTAGATTGGTATAATCACTTTGGAAAACAAGTTGGTATTACATAGTAGAGTTGACTATGAGAATATCCCGTGATCCAGTAATACCAATTCTAGATATAAACTTTAGAATAACTCTGCACATGTATACCAGGAGACATAAGAAAATGTTCATGGCAGCATTGTTCATAAAAGCAAAAAAAAAAAAAAAAAAACACACTGTAAACAGCTCAAACATTTATCAACAGGACACAGTCAAATAAACTGTGATTTATTCACACAACTGAATTCTGCACAGCAGTGAGCATGATTGAATTAGTTATATGCGTCGACATGGCTAAATCTCGAACACATAATGTAAAGTGAAAAAGCAAGCCACAGAACAGCATACTCAGTATGACTCCATTTATGGGAAGTGAAAACACAGGCAAAACTAAACTTATATTGCTTAGAGATATAAAGAAAAGCAAGAGAACAATTATAAACAAATTCAGAAGCGGTTACCTCTATTGTGTTGGGGGGGCATATAGGAAATATCAAAAGTAGTGATCATGTTCTGTTTTTATAAGCTGGATGGTGAAAATAGAGATGTCCATTTCATTAGTAATCTTTAAATCTACATATTATTATATATACTCTTTTGTAGGTACGATACATTTCATAACAGTGTTCTTCAACATGCATAGTTATATCAGCAATGTAGGTCTTGATAATTTGTTGTGTAAATAAAATAAAGGTTGGCAGGGAAGAATGGAAAACACAGGTCAAGAATGAAAAATGGCAAATGATGACGGTCAGTACCTTCGAAGTTTACAATTAAAAATTATATTTGGGAGGTGAAGTAGACAGAGTATAATATTAGAGAATGAAAAACTCAGGCCAAATGTTAGATCTTAGAAGACATAAAGAGAAAGACAGCAAGAGAGAGGATTAGCTGTTGCCGTCAGAATTAACGTGTCTCCCGACACCGTAATTGAGGTAACCACTTCTGAATTTGTTTATAATCTCCGTGTATTAAGCACTGGACTCAGCTGCTCTACACGTAGTTTCTCTTTTTATCTTTCTAACAGCTCTCTGTCCCTTAAGCAAGACTACATTCAGTCACTCAACAAACGTATATTGAAATGTAAGTAAAAATAATTATCATTCTAGATGTCCATGAATAAGAATGATAAGAATGAATAAGAATGGAGCGTTATGTTCTGGTAGGAGGAGGGGGAAGAAAACGAACACACACAGCTGGAAATAAATAATACGGAGAAAATAATGGTAATGTGGGAGTTAACATGTGCTGCGCCTACATTTACCTCGCATGATGGAGGGTTGTCTTTCTGAGAAGGTAACATTTGAGCTAGACCTGTATAAGAAGGAGGAATCACCCTTGTGAAGGTCTGGGAGAAAAATATTGCAGGCAGCAGGAGCAGGGAAATGCAAAGGACCGGGAAAGAACAAGATCTGGCCAGGGAAAGCAAAGCACCATGAATGAGGGCGATTGTGGTAAGGGGACAGGATTAGGGAAGGAGGTGGGGACTTTGAGAGTCATAGATGTTTGGGTTTTATTCTAATGCAATGGAATCTTGGGCAAATTATCAGATATGCATGTTAAACCAGCACTCTGTTTGCTATTGGTAAAAAGACTAGAGGATCACAAACCATTAGAAGGTTATTACAAGATCCCAAGAAAGAGCTGGAGGTGGTTTGGACTGGGATGGAAGCAGTAAATAAGGTGAAAAATATTTCAGATGTGTTTTGAAGGATATTTTAAAGGTAGAGCAAAAATAACTTACTAATGGGTTCCTAAGTTTGGGTCTGTACTGCTGACTGGAAGGGTAAAGCCATTTACAGAGATGGAGAACGCTTCAGGAAGGAGAAAGCTTAGGGAGATGGGAATCAAACCATGCATGAACAAGCGCGGGATATGGGTCTCTCAACTTCTCTTCAATATTTCTAGAAAAGGAGTCTGCAGCCTCCTTTAGTAGTAGTAGTAATAATAATAATAATACATAGTAACACTTACTGAGAATGTATTACTATGTGTCAGACCCTGTTCCTGATCCAAACCTTAAGATGTAGGTATTATGATAATCTCCATTTAATTGATAGAAAATAAAGCAGTGAGTCTCTTAATTTGCTCAAGATCTCACACTGATGAAAGTGGCAGAAGCAGGGTTTGAAGCTAGGCTGTCTGGCTCCGTATTTTTTAATCTTCACCACTTAAATGCCCACCTTCACAGTTTATTTAGCATACTAGGAGCCCTGGTAGCACAGTGGTTAAGAGTTTGACTGCTAACCAGAAGGTCAGGAGTTCAAATCAACCAGCTGCTCCTTGGGGCAGTTCTATTCTCTCCTATAGGGTTGCTATGAGTCAGAATCTTTTTGACAGCAAGGACCCTCCCCCCACCCCCCGCCCTCCCCTTTGTAGTGTAACTGACCTTCCTATATAATAAAAGGCACATGACATAGCTGAGCAACTTAAAATAGAGCTGATGATCAACTCCTCTGGTCTCTTCTTTTTTTGGAACCATAAAATCAAAATGTTTACAGGTGGAATTTAGAGACACTCTACTCTAGAATTCTAGTCTAGATTCTGTGGAACAGTGAATAAGCTGTATCACCCCCCAACCCAAAACATACACACACACACACAAACAGTTCTTTTAAGAAAACTCCAAGTTGAATAAATCTACCATAATTCTTTACTACAGGATATCTTGAACATTTAACATTTAATATTCATAATGTACATTATGAATCTCTAAAAGGAATACAGGATATATTGTAGCCTAAACTTGTTTGATCAAGAAATCTTTGGGTTTTTGTTGTTTCTGTTGCATAACACTGGAAAACAAAATCTGTAGAAGTGACTGGGCCAACCTCATACTTTCTCACTGTGCAGATCAAGGGTTAGAATATGATCTTATGGTCCTGCTGAGAGTAAAACATGACCCCAAAGATTATCATGGAACGGGAAGTAATATGATCTCATCCTTTTTTTTTTTAACCTAGATAAGGAAATTAAAGTTCAGGTCTTAGCTAGCAAGCAGCCATCTAAGATGCATCAATTGGTCCCAACCACCTAGAGTAAAAGAGAATGAAGAACACCAAAGACACAAGGAAAGTATTAGCCCAAGAGACAGAAAGGGCCACATAGACCAGAAACTTCATCAGCCTGAGACCAGAAGAACTAGATGGTGCCCGGCTACCACCAATGACCGCCCTGACAGGGAACACAACAGAGAGTCCCTGATACAGCAGGGGAAGGGTGGGATGCAGAACTCAAATTCTAGTAAGAAGAGCAGACTTAATGGTCTGACTCAGACTGGAGGAACCCCCGAAACCATGGCCCCGGGACTCTCTGTCAACCCGGAACTAAAACCATTCCTGAGGCCAACTCTTCAGACAAAGATTGGACTGGACTGTGGGACATAAAATGATACTCATGAGGAGTGTGCTTCTTAGCTCAAGTAGATACATGAGACTAAATGGGCAGCTTCTGTCCAAAGGTGAGATGAGAAGGCAGAGAGGGTTAGGAGCTGGTTGAATGAAAATGGGAAATCAGGGGTGGAAAGGAGAAGTGAGCTGTCACAGTATAGGGAGAGCAATTAGGTTCATATAACAATGTATGTATAAATTTTTATATGAGAGACTAACTTGAATTGTAAACTTTCACTTAAACTACAACAATAAAAAAAAATTAAAAAGTTCTAGGTCTTAAGTTTGTTCAACAGCAGTGTATGATTAACATGGTACTTTGCTAATTCCGAAAGGTCACAGCCACTGAAAACCCTACATGCAGTTCTTCCTCTGAAGCACATGGGGTTGCCATGAGTTGGAATCAACTCAGTGGGAACTGTTTTCGTTTTACAAATCCCAAGATCATAATATACTCTTTTACTCTGAGTTCTGTTTCTCTCAATATTAAGAACTCAGAGCCGAAGCGGATGGCCATCACTGCTTGGCAGAGCCCAAGAGCAAACTGCAGGTAGCAACACAGGAGAGACTTTCTAACGTCACTTCTACGATCTCTCTCTAGCCCTCTGTAGCTCAGAACTGGCCTCCCTCAGAGTACTTGCATCACTAGGCAAATGTGCTTTAATACACAGAATAAATCTGAGTATTTTTATGAAGTGCTCTCTTTCAAGGAAAAAGAAGGCACGGCTTCAAAAAACAACATGGGAATAAGACCCATTCAAATTACTATCCAAATTGTCCTACTTCGCTAAGTAAAGGAAACAATTCACTATTATTTTTCCTATTGTCCCCAAAGTAATACAAATCTGTGTCAAAAGGAAAGAAAAATAAAGATCACAGCTAGACTTAATTTCTCAAGGCACTCGGAATACATAAATTATTTGCTTTATTTAACAACTCTTAAAAAGAATGTGTAGGAGTTAATATCGTCCTTGGACACAGAAAACTTTTTTTCCAGTCAAGCCTAGCACTTCCTAGTGCACACCTTCCGAATGATGTAAACCGCTTACGTTACCACTAACTAGCTGAAATACCTTAAGTAAGTCAAAGAACACTAGGACTATTAGCGTTTTCAGGTAAGCCTGTTGCTATTTTGAATGAGATTATGTTATTTTAAGTGAGAAAACTGTGTCTTTAATTGTCAAAAACTTAGTGGATGTTTACTCTGTGCCAGACACTATCATAAGTGCTTGTACATGTTTCTCTCTTAATTTAACAATGTTCCCATTATATAGGTACTAAAATTATCCCAATTCTATAAGCAAGGAAACTGAAGCCTAGAAATCTTACGTGAACAGTACAATTCCCTAATTTTAGGGTGATAAAACTGATTGTGAAGGCCACTGTACGCCATGCTGGAATCTGATTTTGTCTTACAGACTAAAAGTTGCCAAACTTTGTTTGCGGCACCTTTGTCGCCGTTGTTGTGTGCTGTCGAGTCGATTCCGACTCCTAGTGACCCTACAGGACACAGCAGAACTGCCCCATAGGGTTTCTAAAGAATGGCTGGTGGATTCGAACCGCTGACCTTTTGGTTAGCAGCCTGAGCTCTTAACCACTGCGCCACCAGGGCTTAGGCTCCATATTTTTTTTTCTCTGACTGGTGGTGGTCCAAAGACATACCTAAATAAGAGTTATCTTTATTGCGTAGTTTATATCCAAACAACTCAAATATTTATGCCCTAACAACATAGCCATTTGAAAAAAAAAATAATACTCATGAATTAAAAAAAAAAAAAAAAAAACTAACCTTTTTCCTTCATCCTTTAATAACCACAAATGATTACCGTTGGGATGTGTGTGGTTGGCACTGCACATCTTCACAGACCTTGAAATCAGATCTGATACCACTATCTTCCTTTCTTGTTTCATTGTTTTTCATGCGATACTTGCTACTTTCTCTCTCTCTCTCTCTCTCTCACACACATACACACAAGCACAAACATTGACATTGAGTCAATTCCAACTAATGGCGACCCCATGTGTTACAGAGTAGAACTGTGCTCCGTACTTTCTTCCCTGGCATCACTGGGTGAATTCAAACCTCCAACTTTTCAGTTAGTATCCAAGTGTAAACCCTTTGCGCCACCCAGGGACCTGCTTTTTCTCACCAAAAAACCCACTGCCATCGAGTCAATTCTGACTCATAGCAACCCTGTAGGACAGAGTAGAACTGCCCCATAGTTTCCAAGGAGCGCCTGGTGGACTTCAAGTGCCAACCTTGCGGTTAGCAGATGTAACTCTTAACCACTACGCCACCAGGGCTTCCAACCACTAAAAACTCAACTTCACAAAATATTATGTCATCGAAAGGAATGCAAGCAATCTAAAGTTGAAATTGAGCTACCTCAAGCTAGCACACACTGTGTACAACAGATGTCACGAGCATTGCTTTTCAATGCAAACATTTAAAACACTGCATAGTATGTTCACTGCCCTGCCCGGGACACCTTAGCACACAGTTTGAGAAGTCTGGTGCTAGCCAATGAGGAATCGTGGAAAGATATACCAAGCAGGAGAATGCTATGTTCTGATGTACATTCTAAAAAGTTCATTCTGGCAGCTGATTGGAGAAAAGGATGGCAGTGCCAAGACTAGAGAGAAGGGAATACTTTAGAAATCGTTTCAGCGTCTCAGGAATAAATTTTGAGTGATATTAAACCACTGCAAAGCTCTGAAAACAAAAGGTGTTTTTCTTTCTTTAATAAGACTAGTACATAAGAGGAAAATGTTAAGAAAAATCCATTCGTAATTCTACTTCCCAACACAAGTATTAACATTTTAGCATATCTACCAGTCATTGTACACATGTACCAATGTATTACAATCTACTCCTTTTTTGGAAAAATAAAGAACATTACAATATTTTCTCCCTCCCTTTATTAATGCCATGAATACCTGGGTTTCTAACTTTTCTAATATTATTTAGAGTTTAGCTACTTATTTTCTGGCATATCCAAGTTTTTAGGGTCAGTGATTTAATTATTTTCCTGGAATTCCTTTAAGGGAGTAATATAAGCTAGGTGGAAGAAAGCTAAACAGCACAATACAACTGAAGATAAACAAAATTTCTGGATATACCTGTGGTTAATTTAGTTAGTTCCGTCTGACTTCAGGTAATCTAAAATACCAATCACTACCAGAGAACAACTAAGGGCAGGGGGACAAGTGGTAGGAGGATGTGGGTAGAGGTTATTCTACTGCATTGCTGTTGGTAGTTTGAGTGCACCCAAACGCACCTCAAAAGAAAGCCCTGGCAATCTATTTCTGAAAAATCAGCCACTGAAAACTCTGTGGAGCACAGCTCTTCTCTGACCCTCATGGAGTTGCCATGAGGAAGTGCTGACTTGATGGCAACTGAGGGGTGTGTGTGTGTGTGTGTGTGTGTGTGTGTGTGTGTGTGTGTGTGTGTATCTGCATGTGAAATATATATCATCTTCATTGACAAAAATCATGCTTGTTATATAAAAACCCAAGATCAAACCCATTGTCATCAAATCAATTCCGACTTATAGTGACCCTGTAGGGCGAGGCAGAACTGCCCCATGGGGTTTCCAAGGAGAGGCTGGTGGATTTGAACTGCCAACTTTTGGTTAGCAGTCGAGTTCTTAACCACTATGCCACCAGGGTTCCGCCCGTTGTATAGTGAACACTAAATCAATATTGGGATAGTGGGTTGGGTAGATGAAACATGCAAAGTAAGGGTTTTAATAAATGTACCATTGTTGATGCAAGATGTTATCACGGGGGAAGCTAGATCAAGGGTATTCGAAAACTCTTTGCACTATCTTTACAACTCTTCTATAAATCTGAGTCTTTCAAAATAAGAGTTTACGAAATACAAAAGTGAAAAGTGGAAGAAAAGAGAAGTGAGGTTGACAGGAAAGAAAAGAATTAGGAGGTGAGAGTGGATAGAGGGGGTGGGTAGAGTGTGAACGATGGGCACAATGGAGGAGAAATATTAAAGTGTTAAAGAAACTGTTCTAATCTGTCCAACATAACATTGTCTAACTGGAAATTTTACTGTGAAATGTGACTCTCAGTTCTGAGAAAAATTAAAAACATTTGCAATCTAGTACAAATGAAGTTGGTAAAAAAAAAAAAAAAAATACCACACGTATGTTATTTTCCATGGAGTGACTAAGGCTATACATCTTCCTTTAAAATTCTCTCACATATTTATAAACAAAGAAACTGAAAAGCAGATTTATGAAAAAATGTGATTCTGTTACGGAATACACTTTAGATAAAGGATCAAAGGTTGTCTGAGTTTACGTAGATAAATCAGATAACATTGTGAGGTAAAATCCCCAAGAAGGGCACATTTCTACAGGAGACACTTGGTAGTAGAGGTCTTCCTAGAAATCTAATAAAAGTACCTTGGCATCTGTCTTGTCTGCCTCCACATAATGTGTCACATATATAAAGAGCAAATGGAATTTCTAATTGAAAATTATCTCCCTATGCTTCAAGCTATAAAGAATGAGGGCATCACTGATACTGTCCCTCATTTCATGGTTCTTAAAGACAAAAGGAAGTCTATAATGGTTAACCACTGTTAATCATAAGGCAACCAAAGTAAACAGTAACTGAAACACTAACTATTTAGAAATTTATTTAAATATATTCTCGCTGGTGGTCAAAATATACTTTCAAAATACACGAAGCTTCTAGCTGGTTTTAAAGGCACATTTGTGGAAGCCCAGAACAAGGATGTCTGCCTATTAATGGACTGATAAATTATTTAATTGGATACATCTTTCCATTCAGTTCTAAAGCACATGCATTTCTTCGCTTACACAAGGTCTCTCAGTGCCCTCCTAAGATTGTTATTTTGTCAAAATGTAGAGTAAGTGTGTAAGTATAAGACTTACACCCTCAGCTACAGCTTGCAACGTGTAGCACTTCTCACTTGACCCAGTTAAGTCAAAACTGGTAGCTAAATAATAAATGCAGGCAGTCCCCAGTTTACAATGGGACTTCATTCCGACAAATCCATCATAAGTCAATTCTGACGTAAGCTGGATTCCTCCTTTTTTTTTTTTTTTAGTTTTCATTGTTGTTTTTTATTATCAGTATCTTT
The DNA here is from genome assembly GCA_030035585.1 of Dugong dugon. Taxonomy (NCBI): domain Eukaryota; kingdom Metazoa; phylum Chordata; class Mammalia; order Sirenia; family Dugongidae; genus Dugong; species Dugong dugon. The sequence goes on from CM057471.1 coordinate 80,277,756, forward strand.
ATAAATGCGATCTTTGGAGATCTGCAAGTGAACATCTGAGAATGATAACATCAGCAAATTATGTGCTGCAACATTGTATGTAGTACATATTACTAACGATAAGGTGTACAAAAAAATTAAAAAAACAGACGGCCCTAAGTGCAGTTTGGTTCATCGTAACTCGAGCATATATCATAAAGTATGTTTTTAAAGGTGATATTGTTTGTTTCTTTTTAACAGTGATATTGGTTGAAATGCTTAATTTTAAGTCAGGAATTTTCTCACACTTCCCAACTTAGAATCTTTTAAACGAAGGTCAAGTCTTTAGGTAATAGAAGTTCATTAAATAGAAAAATCCTGCCAATTTTTTCCAAAAATGAGTAATAAATTCCTAGGTAATCTACTTCTATGGGGAAAAAAATCTAAAACTAAAGCCAATGATGGCTCCAAAAGATATATGGAATTTCAGAGCTTAAGAGGAGACCTACTATTGACTATTATTGTTCCCAGGACTATTATTTTATTATTACCAGTGGCCATCTAGTTGATTTCAACTCATGATGACCTCATATGCTCCAAAGACTTTTCAATAGCTGATTTTTTGGAAGTAGATCACCAGATCTTTCTTCCAAGGCACCTCTGGGTAGATTGGAACCACCAATTTTGAGTTAGCAGCTAAGTACATTAACCATGTGCACCACCCAGGTACTCCTTAGGACTAGATTAGCCTCTGGATACTCAATCAAGCCTTAAGTAGAACTGTAAAATTCGATTGGGGGTGGGGCCAAGGTTGCGGAGTAGTCAGACGCTTCCAGTGAACCCTCTTACAACAAAGACCCAAAAAAACAAGCGAATTAATTATATATGGCAATCTGGGAGCCCTGAACATCAAAGGAAGAGTTGAGGAATAGGACTGAATGTCAGGGAAAGGGAGAGATGGTGTGGAAGCAGCGAGGAGTTGCCACACCTGACCCAGCAAGGGCCTGAGCTCTTCAGGCCTGAGAGGCTCAAGGGTGAGCGGTGAGGCAGGCAAGTGGTGGTGCTTGGGAGGCACGTTTTCTATACTGGGAGATACCCAGCACCAGAGAGTCTATACGGACACCCAAAACCAGTGAGAAACAGCTCTGGATCAGTGAAAGATAAGTAATTGCGTACGGCCTACCGCGTGGATCAAAAACACCCCCCTTAGGGAAAAACCTCTCTCCAATTTACCTTCCCGCTCCCTGCTCTGCACTGGGTCCCAGACCAGCTTCAGCAATTGCTGAGTACCCTGTGTTTGAAATAGGATCCGTCAGATGCCTGGAGCCATTCTTCCTGCCTTGAAGAGTAAACAAATTAACAAACAGAGGAAAAAATAAACTGTCGACTCCCCTAAGCCAGGAACCCAGGTAGGCACAGCCCCCTTGTCTAGGCACAGGCATAAGGGATCCACAGACTTTGAGTGCCTTTCCACCTGCAGAGACTTGTGTGGGCCTATCTCAACAGCATAGGCCCTCATTACTGCACTATAACAGGGTATATACCAGAAGTCTAACTTCAACTGTTTCGGCTGTGAAATGGCAGGTTCTTGGTATTTGACTCTGCTCTGCCCATTAAGCAGGTCTTCACCTACCCACATCAGGGGCCTGAGGACTGGCGGCTCCACCCATGCCATGTAGCCACCTGCGATAGGGGCCCATGAATAAGAGGTGGCCCCAGGCCTTATAGCCAACAGCACTAGGTGCTCATACTCTGGCTACAAAACCCACCCACCTACGCTCTCTAGGGAACAGGGACACACTTTCCTGCTGGACACTCGGGCGTGGCCGTCAGCCCCCTGCCTTGCTAAGAGTGTGTCCCCCTGCTGCAGCCAGATGCCTGTGCCAACACCAAACATCCATGCCTGTCTAGGACTGTAAGTGAGAGCCTATACCACACACTTGGTGGCTATCTATCTGGGCACCTGAGCTGATCGATTCAGGAGGAGTGGGTGGACTCCTGAGCTCACATACCTAGTAACAGATCTAACCACCTGGTGACAGGACATTAGAGCTTCAAAGCTGCCAATAATCAAACTAGCTCATACGAGCAGCCTATTTGGGCATATCAAAACAAAACAAGGAGCTAGGACACAGTAAGCAAACATAAAATAAATAAATATGATAACTTATTGATGGCTCAGAGACAACAGTCAGTATCAAATCACATAAAGAGGCAATCCATAATGGCTTCAGCAAGCTCCCAAAAGAAAGAATCTAGAGAGTTTCCAGATGAGAAAAATTTCTTGGAATTACCAGAGGCAGAATACAAAAGATTAATATACAGAACTCTTCAAGAAATTAGGAAGGAAATTAAACAAAATGCAGAACATGCAATAGAGGAAATTAAAAAGATTAGAGAACAGCATAATGACAAATTTAACCGGCTGCAAGAATCCATAGACAGACAGCAAGCAGAAATCCAGAAGATTAACAATAAAATTTCAGAATTAGACAACTCAATAGAAAGTCATAGGAGCAGAATTGAGGCAATGGAAGTCAGAATTAGTGAGACTGAAGATAAAGCACTTGACTCCAACCTATTTGAGGAAAAATCAGATAAAAGGATTTAAAAAAATGAGGAAACCCTAAGAATTATGTGGGACTCTATCAAGAGAAATAACCTACGAGTGATTGGAGTACCAGAATGGGGGGAGGGGATAACAGAAAATACAGAGAGAATTGTTGAAGATTTATTGGCAGAAAATTTCTCTGATATCGTGAAAGATAAGAAGATAGCTATCCAAGATGCTCATCAAACCCCACATAAGGTAGATCCCAAAAGAAAGTCACCAAGACATATTATAATCAAACTTGCCAAAACCAAAGATAAAGAGAGAATTTTAAGAGAGGCTAGGGATAAACAAAAAGTCATCTACAAAGGAGAGTCAATAAGAACAAGCTCAGCCTACTCAGCAGAAACCATGCAGGAAAGCAGGGAATGGGATGACATATATAAAGCCTTGAAGGAAAAAAACTGCCAGCCAAGAATTATATACCCAACAAAACTGTTTCTCAAATACGAAATTAGGGCATTTCCAGATAAACAGAAGTTTAGGGGATTTGCAAAAACCAAACCAAAATTACAAGAGATACTAAAGGGAGTCCTCCGGTTAGAAAATCAGTAACATCCGATAACAACCCAAGACACAGGACAGAGCAACTAGATATCAACCCAGATAGGGAAGTCACAAAAGTAAATCAAAGCTAAAGGATTGAAAATAGGGAAGCAGATGTCAACATGTAAGAGATGACCACATTAAAACAAAAAAGAGGGACTTAAAAAATGTAGATGTAGATTTTTCAAATAGAAAGGAAGTCAAAGTGATATAAAGAAATAAAACACCTGTATAAACTTAGAAAAACAGGGGCAAATATTAAGGTAGCTACAAAGGAAACTTACAATCCTACAAGTCAAAATAAAAAACTAGAAAAATATAAAGACTCAGCAAACACAAAATCAACTATGAAAAAGATGAAAAGAAAATACATAAAGAAAAATGACTCAGCACAGAAAATTAAGTGGAACAAAGAAACCGTCAATAACACACACAAAAAGACATCAAAATGACAGCACTAAACTCATATCTATCAATAATTACACTGAATGTAAATGGACTAAATGCACCAGTAAAGAGAGAAAGGGGAGCAGACTGGATTAAAACACAGGATCCATCTATATGCTGCCTACAAGAGACACACTTCAGACTTAAAGACACAAACTAAAACTCAAAGGATGGAAAAAATATATCAAGCAAACAACACTAAAAAAATAGGAGGAGTGGTAATATTAAAATCTGACAAAATAGACTTTAAAGTAAAATCCACCACAAACGATAAGGAAGGACATTATATAATGATTAAAGGGTCAATACACCAGGAGGACATAACTATAATAAATATTTACGCACCTAACGACAGGGCTCCAAAATACATAAAACAAACTCTAACACCACTGAAAAGAGAGATAGACAGCTCTACAATAGTGGTAGAAGACTTCAACACACCACTTTCAGAAAAGGACAGAACATCCAGAAAGAAGCTCAACAAAGACACAGAAGAGCTAAATGCTACAATCAACCAACTTGATCTCATAGACATATATGGAACACTCCACCCAACAGCAGCCAAGTATACTTTCTTTTCCAATGCACAAGGAACATTCTCCAGAACAGACCACATATTAGGCCATAAAGCAAGCCTTAACAAAATCCAAAGCATCGAAATATAACAAAGCATCTTTTCTGACCATAAAGCCATGAAAGTAGAAATCAATAACAGAAAAAGCAAGGAAAAAAAAATCAAACATGTGGAAACTGAACAACACCTTGTTCAAAAACTACTGGGGTATAGAAGAAATTAAGGATGGAATAAAGAAATTCATAGAATCAAACGAGAATGAAAACACATCCTAACAGAACTTTTGGGATACAGCCAAAGCAGTGCTCAGAGGTCAGTTTATAGCAATAAATGCGCACATAAAAAGAAGAAAGGGCCATAGTCAAAACATTAACCCTACAACTGGAACAAGCAGAAAGAGAGCAGCAAAAGAAAGCCCTGGCACCAGAAGAAAGGAAATAGAACAGAAAAACAACTGAAAGAGTTAACAGGACCAAAAGCTGGTTCTTTGAAAAGATCAACAAAACTGATAAACCACTTGCCAAACTGACAAAAGAAAAACAGCAGAGGAAGCAGATAACCTGTATAAGAAATGAGATGGGTGATATCACAACAGACCCAACTGAAATTAAAAGAATTAGAATACTATGAAAAATTGTACTCTAATAAATTTGAAAACCTAGAGGAAATGGACAAATTTCTAGAAACTCACTACCTACCTAAACTAACACAAACAGAGGTAGAACAACTAAATAAACCCATAACAAAAGAAGAGATTGAAAAGGTAATTAAAAAACTCTCAACAAAAAAAAGCCCTGGCCTGGATGGCTTCACTGGAGAATTCTACCAACTTTCAGAGAAGAGTTAACACCACTACTACTAAAGGTATTTCAGAGCATAGATAAGGATGGAATACTCTCAAACTCATTCTAGGAAGCCAGCATAACTCTGATACCAAAACCAGGTAAAGACATCACAAAAAAAGAAAAGTACAGACCAATATCCTTCATGAACATTGATGCAAAAATCCTGAACAAAATTCTAGCCAATAGAATTCAGCAACATATCAAAAAAACAATTCACCACAATCAAGTGGAATTTATACCAGGTATGTAGGGATGGTTCAACATTAGAAAAACAATCAATGTAATCCATCACATAAATAAAACAAAAGAACCACATGATCTTATCGATTGGTGCAGAAAAGGCATTTGACAAAGTCCAACACCCATTCATGATAAAAACTCTCAACAAAATAGGAATAGAAGGGAAATTCCTCAATATAATTAAGGGCATTTATACAAAGCCAACAGCCAACATCACTCTAAATGGAGAGACTTTGAAAGCATTCCCCTTGACAACAGGAACCAGGCAAGGATGCCCTTTGTCACCACTCTTATTCAACATTGTGCTGGAGGTCCTAGCCAGAGCAGTTAGGCTAGAAAAGAAATAAAGGGCATCCAAACTGGTGAGGAAGAAGTCAAAGTATCTCCATTTGCAGATGATATGCTCTTATACACAGAAAACCCCGAAGAATTCACAAGAAAACTTCTGGAACTAATAGAAGATTTCAGCTAAGTTTCAGGATACAAGATAAACATACAAAAATCAGTTGGATTCCTTTACACCAACAAAGAGAACCTCAAAGAGGAAATCACCAAATCAATACCTTTTACAATAGGCCCAAGAAGATAAAATACTTAGGAATAAATCTAACCAGAGATGTAAAAGACCTATACAATGAAAACCACAAGACACTACCGCAAGAAACCAAAAGAAAACTGCATAAATGGAAAAACATGCCTTGCTCATAGATAGGAAAACTCAACATTGTGACAATGTCAATTCTATCCAAAGTGGTCTACAGATACAATACAATCCCCATCCAAATTCCACCAGCATTTTTTAATGAGATGGAGAAACAAATCACCAACTTCATACGGAAAGGGAAAAGGCCGCAAATAAGTAAAGCATTACTCAAGAAGAACAACAAAGTGGGAGGCCTCACACTACCTAAATTTAGAACCTATTATACAGCCACGGTACTCAAAACAGCCTGGTAGTGGTACAACAGATACATAGACCAATGGAACAGAATTGAGAATCCAGACATAAATTCATCCACCTATGAGCAGCTGATATTGGACAAAGACCCAAAGTCTGTTAATTGGGGAAAATACAGTCTCTTTAACAAATGGTGCTGGCATAACTGGATATCCATCTGCAAAAAAACTGAAACAAGACCCATACATCACACTGTGCAAAAAACTAACTCAGTATGTATCAAAGACTTAAATATAAAATCGAAAATGATAAAGACCATGGAAGAAAAAATAGGGAGAACTCCAGGAGCCCTAATACATGGCACAAACCACAATACAAACCATAAGTAACAATGCACAAGCACCAGAAGACAGACTAGAAAACTGGGAGCTCCTAAAATTCAAACACTTATGCTCATCAAAAGACTTCACCAAAAGAGTAAAAAAGACAACCTACAGACTGGGAAAAAATTTTTGGCTACGACAAATCCGATCAGTGTCTAATCTCTAAAATCTGCAAGATACTGCAAAACCTCAACAACAAAAAGAGAAATAACCCAATTAAAAAACGGGCAAAGGATATGAACAGGCACTTTGCCAAAGAAGATATACAGGTGACTAACAGATACATGAAGAAATGCCCAAGATCATTAGTCACTGGAGAAATGCAGATCAAAACTACAATGAGAAATCATCTCACCCCAACAAGGCTAGCACTAACCAAAAAAACACAAAATAATAAATGCTGGAGAGGTCGTGGAGAGACTGATACTCTGTTGGTGGGAATGTAAAATGGTACAACCACTTTGGAAATCGATTTGGAGCTTCCTTAAAAAGCTAGAAATAGAAGTACCATACGATCCAGCTATCTCACTCCTTGGAATATATCCTAGAGAAATAAGAGCCGTCACATGAATAGATATATGCACACCCATGTTCACTGCAGCACTGTTCAAAATAGCAAAAAGATGGAAGCAACCTAAGTGCCCATCGATGGACAAATGGATAAACAAACTGTGGTATGTCCACACAATGGAATACTACACAATGATAAAAGAACAACGATGAAGCCGTGAAACATAACATGGAAGAAGCTGGAGGTCATTATGCTGAATGAATTTAGTCAGTCACAGAAGGCCAAATATTGTATAAGATCACTATTTTAAGAACTCAAGAAAAGGTTTAAACACAGACGAAAACATTCTTTGATGGTTACGGGGTTGGGGCGGGATGGTGAGGGTTATTTACTAACTAGATAGTAGATAAGAATTACCTTAGGTGAAGGGAGGGACAGCAAACACTACAGGGGTTGTCAGCACAACTGGACTAAACCAAAGCTAAGAAGCTTCCTGAATACAATAAAACACTTTGAGGGACAGAGTAGCAGGGGTAGGGGTCTGGGGACCATGCTTTCCAGGGACATCTAGGTCAATTGGTATAACACAGCTTATTAAGAAAATGTTCTGCATCCTACTTTGGTGAGGGGCATCTGGGGTCTTAAAAGCTTGCAAGCGGCCATCTAAGATGCATCAATTGGTCCCAACCACCTGGAGTAAAGGAGAATGAAGAACACCAAAGAACACAAGGAAAAGTACTAGCCCGAGAGACAGAAAGGGCCACATAAACCAGAGATTTCATGAGCCTGAGACCAGAAGAACTAGATGGTGCCCAGCTACCATAAATGACCGTCCTCACAGGGAACACAACAGAGAGTCCCAGATGGAGCAGGAGAAAGGCGGGGTGCAGAACTCAAATTCTAGTAAAAAGACCAGACTTAATGGTCTGAGACTGGAGGAACCCCAGAAAGCATGACCCCCGGATTCTCTATCAGCCCAGAACTAAAACAATTTCTGAGGCCAACTCTTGAGACAGGGATTGGACAGGACTGTGAGACATAAAGTGATACCCGTGAGGAGTGTGCCTCTTAGCTCAAGTAGATACAAGAGACTAAAAGGGCAGCTTCTGTCTGGAGGTGAGATGAGAAGGCAGAGAGAATTGGGAGCTGGTTGAATGGACATGAGGAATCAGGGGTGGAAAGGAGGAGTGTGCTGTCACAGTACGGGGAGAGCAATTAGGGTCACATAACAATGTTTTTATAAATCTTTTATGGGAAAAATGGAAGTATTAAAAAAAAAACAAATTACAAAAAAAAGAAAAAAATTAGATTCAATATGATGACTGCATATTCAATAGTCAATTTGTACTATCTTCCACACAGCAAACTGAGGCTTCACTTCACCATGGTTTTGTTTCCACCACCATCAAATGAATGTGTAGAGGACACTACCTGTGCGCAAGCATTTTACGAGGATAAAAAGAAACCTAGGAAACAGAATATCTTCCTTCAGGGAACCATCTCATGGCAAAATGTACCAATATGGCAGTAATTTATAATTTTAGACGTAAGAGATCATGTCTTATTCATCTTTGTCTTCTGAGATAATGATGTGCACTCAAGGAATCCTTTGGGACCTGGATGGTACTATGAGTGATTTTTCACTTATGGAAAGGACACAGCATGAGAAGAGAAATACTGTTCTAAAATTCTTTCCAAGTGGGGAAACTGTTTTTTATATGTTTATTACTGTTATTCCCAACTCCTCAGTCAGTGAATTTGTGCTGAAGTATTGTGTTTGTTCTGAAAATCACATACTTACACCAGTTTCAAAATTACATACTGAGTCAATACATCTGAAGCGTCAGACACTTCAGGTATAAATTTTTATATTTTATGAAAAGTGCTGTTTAGCAATATGATTTTTTAATCAATTCAATCACTCTCTTGGTTATATACTTGACTTGAAAGACTCTCTGTTTAAGCTATCACCCTGTTCAAAGATCACCTATTGTTCGTCTCCTGGAGGTAAAGATTATACAGATGATTTTTGTGTGTGGTGGTGTAACATGGGGGAGAGACCTAGGTTTTAATTCCAGTTTGACAACATGACAGTTTCTGAAGATAAAGTGAGGATAATAGCGCTGTACCTAACAGGGACTAAATAAGATATCACACGTACAGGAGCTATTAGCATAGTGTCTTAGTCATCTAGTGCTGCTTTAACAGAAATACCACAAGTGGATGGCTTTAACAAAGATAAATTTATTTTCTCACAGTTGGGTAGGCCAGAAGTCCAAATTCAGGGCATCAGCTCCGGGGGAAGGCTTTCTCTCTCTGTCTGCTCTGGAGGAAGGTCTTTGTGATGCACGTCTTCCTTTGGTCTGGGAGCATCTCAGCGCTGAAACCTCAGGTCCAAAGGACACGCTCTGCTCCCAGTGCTGCTTTCTTTGTGATATGAGGTCCCCATGTCTCTCTGCTTGTTCTCCCTTTTATATCTCGAAAGAGATTGGCTTAAAACACTATGTAATCTTGTAGACCTCATCAGTATAACTGCCACTAATCCATCTTATTATCATAGTGATAGAGTTTACAACACATAAGGAAACCACATCAGATTACAAAATGTACACAATCATACAATACTGGGAATCATGACCCAGCCAAGTTGACCGATATTTTGGAGGGACACAATTCAATCCATGACACATAGTATCTGGGATATGGTAGAAGCCTGGTAAGTATTAATTCCCTTTATGTTTCTGTAGAGACATGGATTCTCCCTCAAGGGGGTTTTCTCCATAGTTAGAAAATCTGATCAATTAGTCTTTCTAATTCTTCACCGAACAAACCGGATTGAAATAGCTTTTGTTTTAATGCCCCTTTTTATTCTAAACCAATAGAGATAATTGCCATAGCTTTGGGAATAATAGAGAAAACTCCAAATGCCGAGCTAAAACAAACAAACACAAAATATGTACAAAAATTTAGCTGCATAGATCAACTCCTGCACCGTAGGTTTTTAAACTGCTTTCTATGTTACTGTAAGTTAAAAAACCTACACAGCTAAAAACAAACACTGTTGTTATTTTAATCATACAGTTACTGTAATGGTCATTGCAGGTACTTTTTGGTGAGTCTGACATCATAGACATTTGCCAACAAATACTGGTAAATATTTGTGCATCCTCAGGGTCTACAGCTTTATGATCAAATCACAAGTATGACAGGATATTTTAGTAAGTAAGGCCATGTAATCAATATGAAAGTCCAAAAATCACCAAAGTATTCTATGCAACAAAGTCAATATGCAAGATTTGCAACACACAAGCGTGTGTGAAGTAGTAACATCAAATAACTCTGAAATCTTATTTGATATAATTTTCATTTCTCTAATTCTTGCTACCCCTTATTCCACACTCACTGACACTGAAGTTTCCATTGGTTCAGAGAACAGGCAGAATCCAGCACAGAAAAATGAGATCATATTCTACTTTTAAATCCCAAATAGGCTTATAAAGTTCATTTCAGAGACAATGCTTGTAAGAGCCAAAGCTTTAATTGTAAGATCCAGGCTCTGTGGAGAGGACAGATTTATGAGGCTCAGTGAGTCAAAGCCAGAAGACAAGACTCAGCTTCGAGATGATCAATGTCAACTCCAAAATAGAGAATAAGGATTTTTTTTTTAACCAAAAAGTTTTTTTTAAAGAAATCCTTTTACAAACAATACTGCAGACTGAAGAGACTAGAAAAGGAGAAGTCTAGGGTTAAAATACTGTCTATATGACTAAGAAAGGCCTGGGGGTGAAGACGGAGCCCAAGAAGAAATTATATAAATTTCAGATAGATTGGCGGGAAACCTAAAAGTGGATGAGGTTTGTGCCCCACCTCCCACTTGGGTTCTGAGAGGATACTGAGGGGTAACCACAGTAGAGTTGAAGTAGACACATGCAAAGTTATTGGAGCTTGAGGCCTGAGGCCATGGCAGACTCTGGGGACACTAGCTGTGGATGCTGATCAGTACTCAGAGGCCAAGGAAACCTAGTCACCTCACCTCACCCACAGCGGTAGAGAGAGCCCAGTGGCATCCTGAATATTCCTCTATAGTGTCATACAAGCTTCCTCCTCTTCCCCAAGAGAAGGAGAGGAGCAGGGAAGGGAAAAACTGAGCCTGGACCTATTGCACTGTAAAAAGACTAAATTGTATAAAGGAGAGAACAAGTTACTTTGAAAAAGCATGACAAACTTATTCTTCTCTATCAATAGAAATGGAAAGTCATGACCAAGCTAAGCTCAATTACAGAAAACAACAACAACAACCAAAAAAACCCCTCAAATTTTTGTATATTTACATCTTACAGTGCAAATTTTAATACGCTACAGTGTTTTTCTAGGGGGCAGTAATGGTTCAGTGTTAGAATTATTACCTTCCACGTGTGAGACCCGGCTTGAAATCCCAGCCAATGCACCTGAAGTACAGCCACCACATGTCTGTCAATGGAGGCTTGGTTGTTGCTATGATGCTGAACAGGTTTGTGGAGCTGCCACATTTAGACTGACTAGGAAGAAAGGCTTGGTGGTCTACTTACAAAAATCAGCCAGTGAGAACCCTATGGATCACAGGTATCCGATCTGTAACTGATAGTGGGGATGGCATAGGACCAGGCAGGGTTTCATTCCATTGTGCATGGAGTCGCCTTGAGTCTGGGGTCGATTCAACAGCAGCCAACAATACCACCACCAGCAGTGTTTTTCTGGTTGCTAAGTTCTGAACAATGGTGGATGAGAAGTAGACATGGCCAATATTAAGACAGAGAACAAAGAGAAATGGCAAGAGATCAAAGAGGGCTGAGGTAGAAGATAAGGCCACCATCATCATATCCTTGCACCAGCCCCATCACAATCCTGCATGTTTCAGAGCTCTTCACTGTTTTAAAGTTTATAGCTCATTAGCGAGATGAAGACATGAGCTCCTAAGGGGACTGACAACAAATGGAGAGCAATGGTAAATCCCTGTAGGAGAAAGCTCAAGCTCTGTCTAGAGATGGGCAAAATTAAATCTAATAGCCTAGCTTGTTTCACTAGCTTATTAAAATATTAAACATACAGAAAGTAAAATTCTATTATCAAGACCTCAGGGGAAAAGGTAGAACATAAAGGTTTTTATGTTACTTTAAATGTGTTTTTTAACAGATATATATACTTAAGGAAAATAAAATCATTAGGTTATATTTGTTTATTTTGCAATTATTATTCAAGGTTTGTTTCTGAAAATTATCAAAAAAAATTGCAGTGAGACCTACACAAAAACCCATGTATAAACACACACCCCTGAATGCTGAGACACACATATTCGGGGGATTAATGTAGATAATGCCTAGCTTAAAGAAGCTGCGCACATAATTTATGTAACAAATTGGATTAATGTACTTAAGATAGTCTCTGTTAAACTAGCTATACATATAGTTGTAGAACGATATTATATAGATACACAGTTATAATAACCTTAACCCGTTGCTGTCCAGTGGATTCCTACTCCTGGTGATCCCATGAGTGTCAGAGTAGACCTGCACTCCATAGGGTTTTCAATGGCTGAATTTTCAGAAGTAGATCACCAGGACTTTCTTCCAAGGCTCCTCTGGGTAGACTTGAACCTCCAACCTTTCTGTTAGCTGACCAATGTATTAACAGTTTGCACCATCCAGAACTCGAGTTATATTTTAAACTGTTAAATTAACGTACCAATATAAGATAAAAGTAATCAGAGTTCTCTAGGTCTGGTTTTAATTTTGGTTTTTGTTCTGTTTTTCACATAGACTTTATTTCTCCCAAACTAATGTCTTTGAAAAGCTGCAGCAACCTGCTGTGTGTGCCCACCTCAGCTGATGGATGGTAGAGTGCCAAGGCATTTTTTGTTCAGTGGAGTGAGAAGTCTGTATTGCAAGGACTCCTTTAAGCTGTAAAATAAGCATGATCTCACAAGGTATCAGCCACATGGTAATTACAAGGAAGGTTTACACACTTCAAAGAAATTCCAACTAGCTTTATGGTGAAAGTAATAAATCAAGTCCCATTTTTTAGTAAAGTGTAACTGAATTATTCCCAGGACTCCACATTTCAAATAGTGCCTAATAAACATCATGCCGCCATATAAATATGAAACATAGAACTAAAAATTAGGTCAACAACTATGTTTGCAAAAGTTATTTTTCAGAGCAGGGATCTGGCTTGCAGTGTTTGCTCTTTAGACTTAAAAAATACTTCAAGATAAAGGTGAGAAATGTAGACATCCAGTTAATCCATGTGTTGGCAAAATAGAGTCACACATTTCTGATGACTGGTTTGGTTCTGTGGCTTGAGTGAATCTTATCTATTTAGTTTTGATAGAATTATATATTCTGTAGTGAGAAGGGAAAAAGCAAGAGCTTCTTAAACACCATCATTCCCATCATTACCACCAAAAATAGTTCTCGTTTTGCAGCACTTATTAGCAGGCGGAGCCCTGGTAGCATAGTGGTTAAGAGCTTGGCTGCTAACCAAAGGGTGCAATCTACCAGCCACTCCTTGGAACTCCCTATGTGGAAGTTCTACTCTGCCCTATAGGGTCACTATGAGTTGGAATCGACTTGATGGCAACAGGTTTGGTTTAGGTTTACCAGCAGGCACTATGCAGGGGACTTGCCATTCCTTGTCTTATTTGATCCTTGCAATACCCCTGTGAGACAGGGATCACTCTCCCATTTTACAGATAAGAAAACTGAGGCTGAAATAGACCAAGATATCTGCCCAAATATATACAGCTACTAATTAAGGACATAGGTGTGTCTGTGAAGTCCATGCTCTTTTCACCACACTTGTAGCAAAAGAGGCATGAGCACCTGGCACAGTGAGAAAATCACTGTATGTACCTGTATTCAAGTGTTTAATTACAATTGAAATACCCTTAGAATGTTTCGGGAGCATCTGGGAGATGCAGAACCAAGATTTGGAAGCTGCTAGGACTCACTGAGCTGGAAGCTGATCTTTAGACATTTTAGTAAAAATAACCTTTCCAGGAATAGTGAGCCTCGGAAAACGATGATTGAATTCATCATACCAGAGGATTATAATGCAGAAAACTGCCCACATCTAATTTATTCTAGGCTTGCTGATGCTGCTATTGTGATTTTTCTCCAACTTCAGGGTTTGTAGCAGAAAATATAAGCAAAGAGAGAGCTCTTTGAGGCTGACTGATGCAGCTGGACATGGCTAAAATATAAATTTTGATACAAAATTATAGCTTTGTTTATATAAAATTAAATTGCCATAAACTTTAATGGGCTCCAAAATTACTAAGAATACAACTCTCAAGACTTTAGTCTGTAAGGAAACATTTACAGTGGATTTAAGGGTTAGTAGAAATTTCATGGGGCAGTTCGACCCTCAAACGGGGTCTCTCTGAGTAGAAATCAACCCATAACAACAAACCACAACTCAGCATGGGAGAAACGCCAGGATAAATAAGTAACAATGGCTAACAGCTGAGCTTAAATCAGCAGTGGTGCTTATCTGTAGTTATACATTATCAGAACCGAGGGCAGTGCTCCTCAAAGCATGGTCCCAGGACTAGTATCACCTAGGAATTTGTTAGAAACATAAATTCTCAGGTTCCCAGCCAGACCTTCTCAATCATAAGCTCCAGGGTTAGAGCCCAGCAATCTATTTAATAAGCCCTCCAGGTGATTGGAATGCAGGCCAAAATTTAAGAACTACTGACCTAGAGAAATTTTAGAATATACCAGTTCCCCCCTACCCAAGAATCAGATTTTATTAGCCTAGGGTAGGGCCCAAGCATCTTTTCTCCCAGAAATTCCCCCATGAGTTTCTAGTATCTCAGTCAGAATGGAGGACCACTGGCCTGTTTCTTTTCACATTTGCTCTAAATGCTACTAATATGCATAATATCCTCCCTAGAAAAAAATACAGAAAAACATATCAGGCAAAATCAGATATACTAATCCTTTCCCTCACTCAGCAATTCTACCTCAAGAGTGTTCAGTTACCGGGTCTATACCGCTCTGACAAATGGCAGCTCCCCTAACTAACGTCATAATAACAAGGAAATCATAAATAGCTTCCAGGAAGCACCTCACCAATTCGACTCTCTCAGGAAATAACATCAGATATACAAAGAGATAAGAAAAAGACAGCAAATTTTTGACCAGACAATCCAAGCACACTTGTTTGGACTACATGGGATATGGGCCCTGCAGTTCACCAGTTCCCGCTGTTCCCGCCAACAAGCCGGGAAATTTGCAAGTGCAGAGCTTCCACTGCTTGCTATGCAAAACTCACATGAAAATGTGATTATACATGTAAGGAAATCAAGTGACTCCTAAAATTGCCGATTAATAAAACCAAAAATTAGGGATGACCCGATGAAGAAATGTCTTCCGATTTTATTCGGCATTACTATTTTAAGAAACACTCTAACAAGTACCCGTGAAGAACATCATTTCCCACTGATTCAGAGGCAAAGGGTACAGACCCAGGTCTGTAGGAACATTAGAGGAAAAGGGTCCAAGACCCGAGGATCTGAAAGTGTGGTTCCCAGCCAGTGTCAGCCTCACCTGGGAACTTGTTAGAAATGCATATTCTCAGGTCCCACCCAGACCTACTCAGTCCAAGGTTCTGGGGGCGGGACCTGGAGATCTGTGTTTTAACAAGCCCCCCCCAAGTGAATATGATGTCTGCTAAAGTTGAGAAACACTGCTCTTCCCAAGAACCAGCCTGGTGAAAAGGTCTCATAACAGGTTAAGTCAGCTGGTTACATAGAACTGTTAACAGGCGACAGTCACTGTCCACATCAAAAAGCCAACGGGAACGATATACAGTTCTGTTCTAAGGTCACAGATTTGACTGATGTTTTATTTGTTCCTACAATTCTCATCTTCCCTGTAACCGAGCCTGGCCATAGTCCTATCCTGCCCTTATCCACTGCCATCGAGTTGATCTCAACTCATAGAAAGCCTATATGACAGAGTAGAACTGCCCCATAGGGTTTCCAAGGCCATAAATCTTGACGGAAGCAGAGTGCCACATCTTTCTCTTTCGGAGCGGCTGGTGGATTAGAACCACCAATCTTTTAGTTAGCAGCTGACACTGGGGCTCCTCATCCTGCCACTAGTAATAGATTAATTAAATGTCACTATTTAGGGTCTCTCATCAAATCTCTTTGGCCAATAGTCTAACTCTGACCATGTCCTTAACTCTAATACCTGAGTCTTATTTTTGAGACCAGTCTCTGGGTGCAAATGGTTAAATGCTTGGTTACTAACTGAAAGGCTGGTTTGAGACCACCCAGAGGTTCCTCAGGAGAAAGGCCTGGTGATCTACTTCCAAAAAAATCAACCACTTAAAACCCTATGGAGTGCCGTTCTACTCTGACACGTGTGGGTTTGCCATGAGTTGGAATCAACTCAACAGCAATTGGTTTGTTTTTGAGACTGGATTATCTTTTATAATTGAATCCCCATCCTGCTTATTTTACTGCCAATGACTGATTCTCAAAGAATGCAATGAGGTCAGTTGATCATGGAGCCTCTATAAATTTACCTTAGACCAGAGAGTATAAATAGCCACTTGCCAGCCAGATTTAGCCTACAAGCAGAAAATGTCCACAGATGTTTTGCTTGGCTTGCAATGACGGTCCACACTGAGTTTTAAAGTTATTTTGACTTAATTATCAATATTTAAAAATTGAGTGACTTTACACGAAAATTGAATTTCTGTCTTCATCAGAAGTATCAGAAAACATGGTAATGATCGGGTCTGTATTCTCACATGATAACCATAGGCCGAGGCTGGACAGCAGTTGCCATTAGTGTAGATTAGAAAAGTCACGTGTCTGTTTTTATCACGCTTGTGCTGACGTTTTCATACAGCAAAGTGGAAAGTGAAATACTTCTTATGCTTGAGATTCTACCAAAATTCCACAAATAAAAAATATCCCCAAACGGCCATTTGTTCTAAGAAAAATGAAAGGAAACATACTTATTTTTTGTAAAGTCAAGACTGTGCCTACATGTTGAATAT
The DNA here is from genome assembly GCA_030035585.1 of Dugong dugon. Classification (NCBI taxonomy): domain Eukaryota; kingdom Metazoa; phylum Chordata; class Mammalia; order Sirenia; family Dugongidae; genus Dugong; species Dugong dugon. The sequence goes on from CM057471.1 coordinate 80,294,822, forward strand.
ATAAACAAACAATCTGTATTGAAAGAATATCACTGAAGATACTAGTACGAGAGAAAAAAAAAAAAAAAAGGAACCGGCTTCACGCATTTTAAGTACCTGCCAGGAACCCACAGACATTCAGGTTTAGAAACCCCTGCACTAACCTATTTATTGAAATAACTCTCTTAAACCATCAACGTTCTGTTAAGTCACTGGCTCTCAATATTGACTGTGTATTACTGGAACCACTTGGGGAGGTAAAAATACTGATAACGTGGTTCCACCCCCAGAGATTCTCTTTTAATCAGTCTGTATCCTGGCCTGGGCGTCAGGAGTTCTTAACTGCTCTAAGGTGATGCTAATACACAGCCAGGGTGGAGAATCACAATACTTGAGGAATGGGAGTTGTGAGCTCTCAGATTGTGTTTAAAAGGTTTAGAGGGTTGGTGTTGCCCTGCTTTCCTCTTGGTCTTCAGGTCACAGTGTCTGTTCTTCACAGCCATCTCTTCACATAACCAAACCAGTTGCTGTCGAGTCGACTCCGACTCACGGAAACCCCATGTGTGTCAGAGTAGAACTGTGCACCACAATGTTTTCAATGGCTGGTTTTTCAGGAGATTGCCAGGTCTTTCCTTTGATGAGGCACCGCTGGGTGGACTTGAAACGCCAACTTTTCAAATGTTCTAACTAACCACTTACACCACCCAGGGCCTCCTTCTAATAACAATGAATGACCTTATGTATGTACCAGAATTATTTGTTTTGGAAATTTCTTTATACAGTCAAGGCTTTTCATTGCAATCTACTTGCAAGGGAAACATCCACGAAAGGCGACTCATGTACACTCAACTTTCCCAGTCTCCTGTATAGTTTGAAAACTCCCACTGATAAGAAGGATGTTTGATGCTGATTCAGATACATATTGTTTTATATGCATCATCTCTCAAGCAGAAATGCAGAAGGGAAATAGCCTTGCTTTGTTACTTGGTGACTATCACCACCAGCTTATTTGATTGCTTATAGTTTACCATGTGAGCATAGAAATATTTAGGCTACTGGGATCAAACAATATTCCTGCAGTCCAAGCTTCAGAGCACACAAGGAATCTCCACAGATACGGTAACTTTTCTGTAACACAACCTGACCGTCTTGCGTCTCTCCTGAGTTTCATGCTAGTTGGGCAGCAAATGACTTGGATTGGCCCCCAAAACTTGCATTTGTAACTGAGGCTCTTCTGCAGAGACACCCTGCCTGAAATGAGTGAGAAACGCCCTTATTGACATCTTTTTAAATTTCTTTCCCTCAGTTTTGTATTTTTATAACAGGCAGACGTATTTAATGTAGCAAGTTTCCTTCGTATCTGTTTTAGTTTTATTCCTTTTTATATTAAAAAACCAAATAATTTTAGAAAACAGATGAGATTATAAATTCACTTTTCTAGCATAACATCTATAAACTTTCTGTATATTCCTTTTCAAATATACAGTTGAAAAAGCTTGAACTATCTTATCAAGCATACATGTCCATACTGCTCCTGACACATCATTGTTAATGTCTGCAACATAATCCCCTCTGACCTTTCTATGAAACATAATTTAACTAACCCCTTCTATGGTGTTTATTCTTTAGTACGCTTCCAATTTCTTACTAGAATAGATGCCGGTGTACTGAACATTGTATGCAATTTTCCAGTTTAGCACTTAAACCGCATTATTTTGGCTTTCTCTTCATTTGGTTTACTTCTTAAGCCTTGAATACCAGAAGAGGGGTGACTGGATTAAAGGTGTGAACATTACTATGAATATTGATAATCCTTAAATTTAGTTTTAAGCAGACTGACCACAGCAGTGTGTACGGTGAGTGGTTTCATACTAACCTGAAGAGGAGAAGCCACTTTCTTTCTTACATTTTATTTTCGTTTTTTCCTTTATTCTTTTTTTCCCCTTAATACAAAGCTGCATTGATTATTCTTTATATCCACACTTATTTATCAATCGTAGATCCTCTTTTGTGAATTTTATGTTTGACTTTGCCCTTTTATCCACTTAATTAACATGTTCTTCTTACCAAGTTACATATTTACCTAATAAATTTTTACATAATAAATATATTATCTTTTGAAAATTTCTAATTGCTCTTAATGTTTTTCCAGTTTAGAACATAAACCTAACTGTTTTGCTCTTTGGGGAGCCTGTCTTTTTCAATTTTTATAATAATCAAATTTGTTGATTTTTTTTCTTTTTAATTTCTCCTACAACTTCTAAAGTAGATATTTCTTATTATCTTAAAGGAGATGATCAATATTTGATTATATTTTATTTTACTTTTTCATTTATTTTTAATTTAATCCTTTGGAATTTTGCAGAAAAATGTATAAAATGTGCATCTAACTAAAATTTCCCCCAAGTTACCAACCATTTATTTCAAACTATTCATTTTATATAGTCCATCTCTCCTCCTTTCCAGGGGGATGCAGGGGAAATTCATGTATTATAATTGGATTTATTCAATAATTACTTATTTTCCAATAATTTGTATCTTTCATAGGAAAGGTATAATTTTTAAATTAATTGCTTTTTTTAACTTAAAATATTGTTGGGTTATTACTTTTTCTTTGGAATATTCTCTTTTTATTTTGGAATATTTTTTGATATCTTTTCATGATAATTGTTCCCCCAAATTTGGAATCTTTTGTTGAGTTTTGTTTGTATTATTACTTAGATTCCACTTGGATAATTAATTTTAGATACACTGACATATTTATAAGCTGTAGTCTTCCCACTAGAAGTATACTATGACCATTTATTTACATTTGCTTTGCTTCATCTCAGTAAAGTTTCATAAGAAATACATAGTCCCTTTATAGACTATTTTTAGATATTTCATACATATTCACTATAATTATAAATGGAGTGTTATATTATCATTTCTAAATTACTGTTGCTGGTAAGTCTTTTTAAAAAGTATTTAGCTGTATTCAACTGTTTATTGAGGGTTTTTATTAAAATTGGTTACTTTTCATTGATTATTATGACCTTTCCCAGTTATTCTAATAGTGATATTTTGGGATCAATATTATATTTGTAAAACCACCCAAACATTAAAAATATCGTTCTATAATAATCAAAACAAACTTGTTTTATATTACATATTATACAAATGTTTCTAGCTAAGCATGATTACATACGCATTGGAATACATATTTCAATTATGTTAAGGAAGTATCCATATATTTACATTTTGAGTGGCTTTCTAAATTTGTGTTGATGTTTATCGAACGCCTTTTTTCCCTCTATTACGATAACTCCATCAGTTTCCTCTAGTTTAAAACCTGAGTCTCTTCTTTTAATGGATTTACTATTATTGAACAAATGCTATGATTAATCTGAGTTATTCGAGTAGGTTTATTCTTTTACTATACTGTTTAATCTAACTTTTCTAGTTTAAGACATTTGTGTCTCCAAAAGCGGTAGTAGTTACGTTTTAGGGTTAGGGTTTTATAGTTTTTATGTAATTTCCTCTTGTGAATATTTTTACCTAAGACTCTTACTCGTATTTCTATAATTAAAAGTTTGAGGTTTACATAGGCTCAATATTCTAACACACTGCCACTCATTTAAAAAGAAATCAATACACTGATTTATAATCACAATCTACATGAAAGTTTTTCTGATTATGGCAAAATATTTCTCTCTTAAAAAAAAAAAAACAAAACCTGTTACTCTACTTGTTTTTACACATTGTCACTGCCTAAGTAAAAAGGATTATGTCTGTTTTTACACATTGTCACTGCCTAAGTAAAAAGGGTTATTTGAGATGTTCTCAGCATGAGTCCAGAACTGAGTGGAAGATTAATAGGCTTGTTTATACATATAATTTAAACATCAATTTCTGATTACTACATTTATCTGGCCTTATTAGCAATTATTAGCAATTCAGGCAGAATCTAGTTGTCATAACTATTTAATGATCAGTTATCACTTCATTAAAATGCCTATCCTAAAGGCAGTATTTAATACACATAAATTAAAGGACCTGATCATTTTCTTTTTGTGGGGCCAGTAAGGGGTTAGGTTGTTCTAGCTCAGACTGAAACTTATTTTACACTTTAGCGAACAGAGTAATTGGCGGGGGGGTGACATAAATAGTACCGCTGTGCTCTGTAATTGAAGCTCAAAAATGGACTGTGAAGCCACAGAAGCAGAAAAACGAGTAAACTTTCAACAGAGAACAATGATGCTTCTGGCAAGACAGATTCCCAAATGTTAGGAATGTAAGATTGTGAAGTCAATTTGAATGCACTGGGATCTTGCATTGACACTGAATTGCCCTCCTTGCTGAATGTCAGGCCTTTAAAGACACCAGAGAATATATCATTCTTGGATCTACCTGTTACCAGTTTCTGTGGAATCAGCTCTGACTCATGGTGACACATGCGTGTCAGAGGAGAGCTGTGCTCCATAAGGGTTTTCAATGACTGGTTGTTCAGAAGTAGATCATTAGGCCTTTCTTCCGAGTAGAATATTAGGAACCTCCAAACTTTCTGTTAGCAGCCAAGCACATTAACCATTCGCCAACAACCGGGACCCCGTTCTTGCATTTAGGGACACCATAACATAAGATTGATTGAGTCTTTAATTGGTTATCAGAGTTTTCCATTGGGTAGGGCTCTGCCTTTGTCTGATCAATATTTGAAAGGGCTGCTACATGTTCCAAGGCATCTTAGGAGCAAGCTGAAGAAAATGGATTTGATGTGAGAATGCAATTAAACATCTTATCTTCTGGAACTTACTTTAATCTTGGGTGCCACGTAATAAGGTAGCTTCTTCAGAGTCTTCGTTCCTTTAAGAGGACTCACAATAAACAATACTGTCTATTGTTCTATTCCGTCGTAATGTTTAGGACATGCCGACTTTGAGGTATTTCATAATATTCCATTATTTTGTTGTATTCTGTTTCACAGATAATACAAATATGCTCAAAGTAATTTAATACGTAAGCTTTTCTCGTGGTTTTTTTTTTTTTTTTTTCAGAAAGGTACCCATGCCATAATTTGGTATTATAATGCAAGCAAAGTGAATATGTCCCCCATATAGATTATTAAAAATGCAATCATTTGAGTTACTCAGAAGACATACGCTGAGGAACCCAGCCATCGTTACAATCACATATCACCCAAAAAAGAAACGTGCTAGGCAAGATTAACCACGATTGCATTCTGCTGATGCTGGGTCTTTAGTTACTGCCTTGGTCTTACAATCTTGGTGTAAATCTGCAATAATGTGCACAAGAGTGATGTGCTGCGGCTAATAAACATTTCAGGGAAAAACATGACTCGGACGCTGAATTCATCATTTCCATTTTCTCAGAATGACTTACTTCCTGCAACCCACATGCTGACATGTTAATTTACAACTAAAATGCGCACACATTTGTTTTCATCAAAACACTGTGAAAACATCATGGCAGAATTGGCAAAAACAACAACAGAAAAGATGTTCTTGGCATTTCTTTTTTTTTTTTTAACGTTCTGAAGGTGATTTTTGGGATTCAAACTTTAATGATATATTTCTATTATCATCTTTCGGCCTGTAAACCAAATTATTACAGAACTTTGTAGTAGAAAATTAACCTTCACAAAAAACATATCTTTCATAAAAGAAACAGGATGTAACATATATTATTAAGACGGACAGAAAAACTGATATTGCTATCTACATTCTGATATTTGGAAGCCATCAAAATAAAATACAAAATTCAAAGCCAAATCTTGGATAGTAGACCATTCAGTATGTTAAAGGAAAAGAAATGACAAGCCAAAAGAATAGGATAGAAACCTACATCAGAGTGTACCAGTCTCTGAAATTAAAAGTACGAATCAATACCAATAGCTGGAATTCATTATCTTATGTTACTATTTTCCAACAGTTCTCTTTTTAGAGGATGTCTAAGAGTCAGCAAGAGAACTCATAGTAAAATAAAACTAATCTGAAATACACCATCATCCTGGAAACAGAAACCAACATTTCATAAAGAACGATTTAAGAACAGGATGCTACAGTAACCTCAGACAATCCAGAAAAAGAGGAATGGTAGGATAAGAATTTGTAAGGGGATATCTAGGCAACAGCTCTGGTTATTATAACAGAAAAATCCCTGGAGGAGAAAAGGGTAAATTATTAGGCTCCCCTAGATAGAAAGAAATATCTGTTTATATTCAATTCCCATTGCTCTAATTTCATAGCCTCTAAACAAGTTTCCTGTGTATAATTTGGCCACCAGAGTATATCGGCTCACCCAAAGGGAGTTTCTTGTACAGTTAACTGATCTAGTTATTAAATGTAGCTCCCACTGTAAATTAATAAGTGGGCATAAAGATGTAGAAGTCAGTCTCTTGTGACTTTAGCTAACACAAGTCAATCTCTAAGGCTATTTCACCTCCAGCTGACCAGACATGCTCTAAGGCTTCAAATACAGAATTTGGAATAACATTCTTGACCAAAATCTAGACGCCAAGGAAAGTCCAACCTGAAATACTTTAATATTTTTATTTTTCCTTTATCACAGAGCAAAAGCTGTCAGTTAAATAAGAAATGAAAGAAAGAAAACAGTTTTCTAATCTGATACTGACTTGTTAATTTCTCATTCTGTTTTTTAACCGAGTTCTATTGTTGAACACAACTTTGTACTAAAAATTATTAGAAAAATTATTCTAGAATTTTATACAATGAAAATCACGTTATACTTTTTTTCCTTCATCTCTTCTCCCTTATATCCTTTTTTTTGGAGAGTGACTTTAAAGAAAACAAAAAGAAAATATTTATGTCACACTCATTCTTGTAGAAATTAATGTTTTAAAACTTGTACATGTAATAGATAATAGTGAACTAAATTGTCACAGTTGTTATGTGCTGTCGAGTTGATTCCCACATACGGCGACCCTATGTGACAGAGTAGAACTGCCCCATAGTTTCCTGGGCTGTAATCTTTAAGGAAGCAGATTGTAAAGCCTTTTCTTCCGCAGAGCCAAAGGGTGACTTTGAACCACTAACCTTTTGATTAGCAGCCTCCTATTGCTTAGCCGGAGCCATGGTGGCACAGCGGTTAAGCGCTACGGCTGCTAACCAAAAGGTCAACAGTTTGAATCCACCTTGGAAACCCTGTGGGGGCAATTCTGTTCTGTCCTATGGGGTCACTATGAGTTGGAGTCGATTCGACAGCAAATCGTTAGTGCTTAACCATTGTGCCATTATGGCTCCTTTAAATTGTCACTAGGAAAGTATATTATCCTGTTAATTCATTGTCTTGTTAGACATTATTTAAGCTCTCTCTTTTCAACATCGGAAAAGCCCCTTCTACAAGAACACAATTATTTAGCAGAAAAGATGTATAACACCCAGGTAAAAGGAACTCTACTTCCTGCTAGTTTTAAAAGTAATACCTTTATGAATTTCCATAATCTAAGTCATGGCTCACTGATGTGAATACTCAAATCTGGTACTTTAATACCTTTCCAAAGAAAGGACTGTTACATGAGAGCGGATTCCTAAATTCAAGATCACCTGTCTGGTGCTTTGGACAGAGGCATTCTTACATTGAAGGAAATTATTAAGGAAAAAAAAAAAAAAAAGAACATAGAAAATTAACTAATGAAGATGCTATTTACATTTCACTTCAAGACTTTATGCAAATAACACACACATTATACTTTTTTTTGCCAACCGGGCAGCCCCCTTCTCCCACATGTTATTTTTATAAGCACAGCATGCCTATTTTTTCTTTTTTTTTTTTACATGTTGCTGACTTCAATTTCTATTTCTGATCAAGTGGAAACTTCATTTAAGGTAAGTGTTGATCTTATTTTACACACAAGCAAGAGATTAACAAAAATGAACAGAATGAAAGAAAATTAACAGATTGATAGCATTGTACCCCTAATATGGGAGGACAGGTGAATGAGGCCAAAATTTACTTCTGGAAATGTCACCGGAGACATGCGTGGTATACGCATGGGTGCGCTATGCCAGAACTCTTTTACTTAATACCATAATTTCCTCCTATAATATGTGTGGGTGTGTTATTTACCTGGGCACATTATTTTAGAAAAAATGTGGTATGTGTTCACAAGTAAATCACATCATATTTTATTTTCCAAAGCACGTGCCTTATTTGACTCCTTACATCCCTTTTCTTGGTTTATCATGATCAAGAAATTCCTGTTGCATAACTTTTCTAATTACTTTTGCCTGTTGCAGAGATAGCACGGTGCATAAATCCATAGTCATTACCTGAATTCTGCTGGCTTTAATCTAAATGGAAGGATCACACAATCAGTTTAATTCACAACGATAATAAATCTCACCTGGCCAGAAGAATCTTTTGTGTTTACTCATTGGTCACTTGAAAATACTCATAAAATCTTATGGTTTTCTTTTTCACCATGGAACCTTATTTGTTTTCTGATTGGAAATATTGGAAAAGTATAATGAAACAGGGAAAAAAAACAGTAATAAGCCAGAATTCCCCAGGCAACCACGGCTAACATTTTTGTTCTGTTTGCAGTTTTGTTTAGAATTTTTATAATTAAGAAAATATTGTATCTCCAACTTTACATTTTGTTTTAAAAATATTATTGTTATTTTTCCCTATCATTACAAATTCTTCATAAACACCACTGGCAAAGGCTGAGGACGTGGCGCTGACATACAGTAATTTAACCACTTTCCTATTGTCTGGCATGATGATGTTGCAATGAATATTTTTTCAAAGTAATGTTTGCCGACATGCCAAATGCCTCTTACTGATGTTTTACTAAATGGTACTCTATTGGTCTTAAAGATAATTCAGGTATAATGGAGAAAAACATACCATAAATATAACGATCATATTATTCTTTCTTAAACAAAAATATCACACAGATCTATATCACCTTTATCAAACCCATTTTCCACATATTCCTACCTTCCTTATTCCTCAACACATAAGAGTTTTTCCCCCATGAAAATAGCTTATGTGATCATTTCTTCTGTTCTCTAGTTTCAGGACCATTCAACTACGTATTCTGAAGCTACCAAAAAAAAAAAAGAAAACCCATTGCTTTCAAGTCGATTCTAACTCATAGCAACCCTACAGAATAGAGCAGAACTGCCCCATAGAGTTTCCAAGGAGTGGCTGGTGGATTCGAACTGCCGACCTTTTGGTTAGCAGTCGAGCTCTTAACCGCTGTGCTACCAGGGCTCCATTTCTGAAGCTACAGTCAACCTAATTAAAGACATTCTTTTAAAATCAGGATAAATTTTTTTTGGCCCCACATCCTATCCCATGCGTATAATGGAGGAATAAGGAAAGGAGGAATAGAAAGGGAAGTAAGAGATCTCAGAGAAATGTGTACGTTGGTGAGACAGACAGGAAAATGAGCACAAGTATAAAGTATAGCATGCCCATCAACCATGCAGAGAGCTTGGCAGATGTCACATTCCATCTGTTCCTGGAGGAGATCTGCAACTTGGGAATGAGGCCTTAGGTGACATGAGTGATCACAAAGCTGGAAGAGCAAGAAAGGCTCCAGATTTCAAAGTGTTTCTGAATCAGGGTACCCTGGGTTGCTTTCGGGAATCCTGTAAACCTGGCAACGTTTGAGGTTTTGAGCATCTCAGTCAGCTGTTTCTTTTAGGCTGGCAATACCTTCTGTTTTGGAAGAGGGAGTAGAAAAATATGGGGCCCAAGGTCCCAGATGGCTGTGTGAAGGCAAGAAGAAGAATGAAGCTTTGAAGTCAAGCTGACTGGAGTTCATGTCCAGGCTGTACTGCTTAAGGGGAGTTTGACCTTCTGCAAGTTTCTTTGCCCAAGTCTCAATTTCCTCTCCTGGATAACAACTAACTCAGTAGTTGTGGCTGTGCGTGTAAGGCATGAAGCAGTGTGTCTGGTAAATACAAACCAAACCCATTGCCGTCCAGTCAATTCCGACTCATAGCGACCCTGTAGGATAGAGTAGAACGGCCCCACAGAGTTTCCAAGGAGTGGCTGGTGGATTCAAACTGCCAACCTTTTGGTTAGCAGGCAAGCTTTTAACCACTGTGCCACCAGAAATGGTAGGTGTTTAAATCAGTTGCCATTGAGTCAAATACGACTCATGGCAACCCCGTGTTTGTCAGCGCAGAACTGTGCTCCATAGTGTTTTCAATAGCTCTGTTTTCCAAAGTAGACCACCAGGCCCTAGGCACCTCTAGCTGGACTAAAAATCAGTCTTTCGGTTAGCAGCTGAGCTTGTTAACCGTTCGCACCGCATCACCTAGAGACTTCGGTAAATGTTTAATAAGCATTAAATCCCATCCTTGTCTCCAGACTCTCTTCACCTCCCTCAATTATTCCCCTTTCCCTTCTAGACTCAAGGAAGAGTGAGAACAAGCAGACTGGACTCTTCCTACGTTGTCTCCAGGAGGTAAGACAAAAGAATTATACAAGTAAATACTGTACTAATTTGCATTCACATATGAATTACCTTTTAAAAATAATAATTCTAGTGCATAATCCAGCTATTTAATGCATATAAAACCAGTTATCACCTTTATAGAGATCTGAGGGGAGGGGTAAAAAACATTTTTAGAATGTTCTATACATCTGAAGCTGAGGAATGTTCATGACATGCAAAAACGTCCTCCCACCTAGTCTGGATCCTGATTTCCTCCCCGTCACTGATTTCATAGCTTGAGCTGCAGATTTCAAGCTACAGTTAGAGCCCATCAAATCCAGCTACATTTGTACCAGTCTATTAGGTTTATGAGAATATTAATTTTATCCAGCTCATTTATAAAAATCAATTTAACTAAGGAAAACAGTTAAAAAGGATTCTGTCAGAAATTAAAGACATTTAATTATCTAAAACAGAAAGGGTATTACCCAGCAATGTTTTAATAAGATTTTCAAATTATGACCTGCCTTTCCTTATCAACTACGGTTTGTATAAACTGGAATTTTATATTTTGCTAATTAAGAAGCTAGAACAAACTCTTGTCCTTTGATTGACGTGCACGTATCATTGTTTTTTTTTCTGTTTAAGTCAAAAACGTTTTGCTCAGAAGGCTACTGAACTGAGCATGACGGCTAGGTCCTGATCATGCCAGAAAAAAATTTAATATTCATGCCTTTCACAAAGATGGCAATGTCCTCACTGTCTCATGAAAAATAGTATTTTGGATATATCCAGACATCCATTAGAACTCAGACATTTACAGGACATACCATGATGATGATGACAACAATGATAATAATAATAATGGACAAAATATTTAAAAGCAAATTATTGAAACAAATAATTTCAGATAATAATGATTCTAACACCGTTTCAGTCATCTTCTAATCCGGGACGTTACTTTCTGTATTTTCTACTACAGTTCATCCTTATTTGAAATCCTGTAATAATCAGGTTTTCGGCTTATAGTATCCAGGATAGCCCCTCTGTAGTATCTAGCTTTCAGGTTTGTACTTTTTTTTTTTTTAAATGTTCTTTAGCCTAAATTGTCCCTTTAAAAATGCATTCCTCTTTGTAACATTCATGTGCTTTCCATTTTGATTGTTATTCAAGTTTTGTTTATTTTCATTTTTTCCCAAATAAATGTTTCTGTCCCATTTTTTAAAGGGGCTTGGCTATCGATGATAGGCTAATATATATTTTGTCATGGTGCTTCTCCCATGATGCAATTTTTGACTAATATTTGGTCTAAAGTTATGGTCATTCTTCTCTTTATATCCCAAATACCCGTTTTAAAAAAAAACATTGCCGTAGAGTAGATTCCGACTCATAGTGACAGAAAATTCTAGGTTCAAGAACTATTAAGCTAGTTCTATTTCACCTTACCTATTTTCAACTGAATTAAGGAAACGTTTGCTCTAGAACTTCAAGCACCTAAATGATGACGTTTCATCTGCTACCCAGATTGAAAGACAGAAGACAGAGCAGGCCTATTAGTGTAATTAGTTCACGTAAATAATGAAATGAACACATGGGGTCACACTTTACGTACAAAGTGTGACAAAAAAGTGTTATCCTAATGCCTACTTTTCTTTCTGTTAATAAGTCTTCTTTTTCATTTCTTGATTTTGTTGTTGTTGCTGTTGTTGTTGAAAACCACACCAACAGACACTGTCCAAATCATGCCCACTGATTCAGTCTCCCCACCACTGGTTTTATTCCCTAACTGGTTCTGTTATTACATCTACTCCGTAAGCAGAATAATGACCCTACCTCCCTAAAGATATTCACATACCAAACTCTGGAACCTGTGAATGTTACCTCACATGGCAAAATGAACTTTGTGAATGTGATTCCGGGTAAGCACCTTCAGAAGAAGGGATTATCCTGGATTATTTAAATGGGCCCAATTTAATCACATGAGCCCTTAAGAGAATCTTTCCCTGCTGAGGTCACAGTCACAGGGACATGTGACTACAGAAGGGTACAGAGAGATTCAACACTGCTGACCGTGAAGACAAAGGAAGGTGGCCATGAACCACAGTAGCCCAGTGGCCTCTAGAAGCTAAAAAAGGCAGGGAAATGGGTTCTCCCCTAGAGCATCCAAAAGGGAATGCAACACTGCTACACCTTGATTTTACCCCATTGAGACCCAAGTCAGACTTCTGATTTACAGAACTCTAAGATAATAAATTTGTAGTTTGAAGTTACTACAGTTCTGATAATTTGTTGCAGCAGAAACAGAAAATTAATGCAACCTACAAGAAATCATCTCTCTGTAATGGAAAAAATCTTCTGACCCAACTAACGGTTATGCTTTTTAGATGAGAAAAATGGACCAACCCAGAGACATTTGGAAGACAAGCCTGACAATCTACTTCTGAAAGGTCACAGCCTTGAAAACTGTATGGGACACTGTTCTCCTTTGACACACATGGGGTCGCCACGAGTTGGAATAGACATGACGGCAACTAACAACAATGATGTGGTTCACAACTCTACAGTTACCCCTTTTAAAATAAATGTTTTCCCTACAAGACCATTTAAAACATATTGAATCCCCAACTTTTTGACACATGGGTGATTTAAATCTTTTACATAAACCAAATTTCCTGTGCTACATTTTGGTTTCTGTCATTCTGTTTTGCTGTCTCCTCCGGGAGATGTCGCGAATGCAGTCTTACAATCAGGATGCAATTCTGATCCGTCATATCACATTTGCATTGTGACACACATGTAAACACAAAGACTAAGGGCTCAAAAAATGAATGTATGAAAAAAAGGGAATGAATCAAATACTGCTACTGGATTCAGAACCGTAAATATTTTGTCAAGAATGATAACAACATCTTCTTAAGTAAAAGATGTAAATCGATAACTAAAAATTTCTCCGTGTTTTCTATAAGGGCAAAAAAAATAAATTATTCAAAATATAGAAAAACTTAAGACCCTGTCACTTTATATATTTTTGCTGTATCATGTTTGATTTCTTTTTATTGTACTTTAGATGAAGGTTTACAGAAAAACTAGTTTCTCATTAAACAATTAGTACACATATTGTTTTACGACATCGGTTACCAACCCCATGACACATCAACCCTCTCCCCTTCTTGACCTTGGGTTTCCTATTACCAGCTTTCCTGTCCTCTGCTGCCTTCTAGTCCTTGCCCCTGGGCTGGTGTGCCCCTTTATTCTCGTTTTGTTTTATGGTCCTGTTTAATCTTTGGCTGAAGGGTGAACCTCAGGAATGATTTCATTACTGAGCTAAAAGGGTTTCCAGGGGCCATACTCTCGGAGTTTCTACAGTCTCTCAGACCAGTAAATCTGGTTTTTGTGTGTGTGTGTGTGAGTTAGAATTTTGTTCTACATTTTTCTCTAGCTCTGTCCAGGACCCTCTATTGTGATCCCCGTCTGAGTAGTTGGTTGTGGTAGCCGGGAACCATCTAGTTGGGCTGGTCTCAGTCTAGTGGAAGCTGTAGTACTTGTGGTCCATCAGTCATTTGGACTAATCTTTCCCTTGTGTCTTTGGTTTTCTTCATTCTCCCTTGCTCCAGATGGGGTAAGACCAGTGGAGTACCTTAGATGGCCACTCACAAGCTTTTAAGACCCAGACGCTACTCACCAAAGTAGAATGTAAAACATTTTATTTTTAAACTATGTTATGCCAGTTGAGCTATATGTTCCGTGATACCATGGTCCCCACGGCCCTGAACCCAATAATTCGGTCTTTTAGGGAGTTTGGATGTGTCTACGGCATTTCCATGACTTTGCCTTGGACAGGTTGTGCTACCTTCCCCAGTACTGCGTACTGTCTTACACTTCACCAAAGTTATCACTTATCTATCGTCTATTTAGTGTTTTTACATTCCCACCCCTCTCCTCCCTCGTAACCATCAACGATTGTTTCTTTGTGTGTGTAAACCTTTTCATGAGTTTTTACAGTAGTGGTCTCATACAATATTTGTCCTTTTGTGATTGACTTACTTCACTCAGCATAACGCCCTCCAGATTCATCCATGTTGTGAGATTGTTCTTTATCGTTGCATAGTACTTCATTGTGTTGTATGTACCATAGTTTGTCCATCCATTCCTCTGTTGATGGGCATTTAGGTTGTATCCATCTTTTTTGCTTTGTGAACAATGCTGCAGTGAACATGAGTGTGCATATGTCTCTTTGTGTGATGACCTTTCTTTCTCTAGGATATATTCCTAGGAGTGGCATTGCGGGATCATTTCTAGCTTTCTAAGGAAGTGCCATATCATTTTTCAAAGAGGTTGTACCATTTTGCATTCCCACCAGCAGTGCTTAAGAGTTCCAATCTCCCTGAAGCCTCTCCAACATTTGTTATTTTTGTTTTATTGATTCGTGTCAGTAATGCTGGGGTGTGATGGGATCTCATTGTGGTTTTGATTTGCATGTCTCTAATGGCTAGTGATCTAGAGCATTTCCTCATGTGTTTGTTAGCAACTTTAATGTCTTCTTTGGTGAAGTGTCTGTTCATTTCCTTTGCCCATTTTTTAATTGGACTATTTGTCTTTTTGTTGTAGATGTGTTGGATTTTCCTGTAGATTTTAGAGATTAGAACTTTGTCAGGTTTGTTGTAGTCAAAAATCTTTTCCCAGTCTGTAGGTTTTCTTTTTACTCTTTTGGTGAAGTCTTTTAATGAGCATAAGTGTTTCATTTTTAGAAGATCCCAGTTATCTAGCTTATCTTCTGGAATTAATTATATTTTTGAATGTTATTGTTCTCATTCATTATTCTATCTAAAAATAATTTTTCTTTTTAAAAAAAAAAAGCATCCCAAAGTTATCAAAAATAACATTGATCATGTTCATTAAATTTTGGACCATCAATGACCAAATGCTTGAAATGCTGTGAGAATGGTATGTGGGCAATGTCTGATCTCCTCCAACCTCACAATGGGAAAGGAAAACCAAGATCAACAGCTCAAGGTTGACTCCCATGAGGCGGAGGCCAGATAAGCCCCTTCCCTCTGCCATTTTACCAATTCTGGCACCAACCGTCCCTCCCACATCACTCTCTACTGGGTTTGATAATTCACTGCAATGGCCACACAGACCTCAAAGATCATACTCACAATTACGAGTTTATTAGGGAGGTAACAGTTACAATTCAGGCTCAGGAACACCCAGGATACAGTTCTTCCATTAGGACAGACTCTTTTTAGTTGTGTTTGGAGGCACACCTCTCCCTAGCCCTCTGCCTCTGCCCAAAGGCACTCTGTTTTCTCACTCCATGGGCTGGGAAGCCCACTGCACCATCTCCTGTTGCCAGGTCTCTGCTGCCAGGTCTCTCATGCCTTGCTGGTTGTGGGCTCCTTCTCTCTGCTCTGGAATTGACGGTTTTTTAAGACAAACTGACCAATCCCTTTGGTAGGCCACAATTACCCTATCACACAGTCACCTGAGTGGAAGTTATAAGACCATGGCTAGAAAGGCCACACACAAAGTAAGTAATCGCACCACAAACACAAACAAAAATGTATCTTTTAAATATATCATAGAAAAGTTGCAGGCAGAATGGAGCCTTGCCTGGGCTTCAATACTTAAAAAAGAGACTGGGGAAAGAAAAGAAACTATATAAATGGTGTCTATTAATACAAATTTTGTGATAATTTATCCCTGGGTTTTGAAAACAGTTCACACAGTCAGCTGCTAACTGAAAGGTTGGCAGTTCAAGTCCACCCAGAGGTGTCTCAGAAGAAAGGCCTCGGCAATCTACTTTCAAAAAATCAGCCATTGGTAATCCTATGGAGCACAGTTCTACTCTAACACACATGGGAGTCGCCATGACTTACAGTCAGCTTGGTGACAACTGGTTTGCTTTTTTTTTTTTCCTGGTACTATGATAATTTAGAAAATATATTGGATTGTGATTGAATTCTAAGTTATTAAAAAGTAGTCAAAATCAAGGGTTTAAAAATATGAGACATTACATAATGCAGGCTTAATTTCAATTATAATCAAGTTTCATTAATATATCCCACTGTTTTGGCAACTAAAATAGCATTTTCTTAACATACTTAAAAGTGTGACTTCTTACAAATTCAGATATGATTTCCACAGCTCAACAGTAATGACAAGGTTTCACTGAATATAATAAAAATACAATTGAATGGTAAACTGTTTTATTTTTCAATAACTGTGTTCAGAAAACATACAATTCGCCTTCAACTAACATGTATAATTAAAATTTCAGAGAAGCTTGTAGGTAATGTTGAGAAGGAGGAAAGTGCATGTTACAATGGCAGCAGCTGGGAACCAGCAAGCAGTAAGGGTAACCTCTAGCTCTGATACTTGACACAAAAATAACTTGTTTTATAAAGATACACTGTCCTTTGCCTTCAGTCCACTCACTTCTAAAATAAAGAATCATAGAATGTGAGTGTTGGAAGAAACTTTAAAGCTCATTATTTTCTTCTTCAGCCTACTTGGTAACTTTTCCTTTTTCCATTTTCACTGAAGCATAATTCAAGTAACATAACTTTCCATATTTAAAGTGTACAATTTGATCATTTTTGACATTTGTAACCATTACCACAATCAAGATAATGAACATTTCCAGTACCCCCCTAACGTTCTTTCATGTCCCTTGATAATCCACCCCAAGGCCCTCCCCGCTATTCTCAGCTCCCAGTCCCAAGCAATCACTGACCTGCTTTCTGCTACTAGATACATTTGTATTTTCTAAAATCTTGGATAAATGTAACCATTCAATATGTATTCATTCTTTTTGCCTAATTTCTTTCACTTAGCATAATGATTTTTAGATTCATCTATTTTGTTGTATATTTCAATATTTTTTTCCTTTTAATTAGTGAGAAGTATTTATAAAGTTAATATTTTGTGCATGGATGGTCCCTCAGTAGGTAAATTAATGATCTGGGATTTACACTTATCTCCATGCCCAAATGCTGCATGTTTTATGAATGCAAGGTAATTCTATCAAGAAGTTAACGTCAATATAAAAAAATCCCACCACTTTGGCCACTTGCAAATGGCCCTTTATGCCATGGCTGCTTTATGAAATGGAAGAAAATTCTGAGGGGGGTACTCCTGCTATGTCTGAAAAGGAGGAATTAAAAAATCTCAATATGCTAAAGCATATATATATATATATATATATATATATATATATATATATATATTTTGCATTTTGTTATTTTAAGGATTGAGCTACTATAATTAAAACATACGAGCAAGGTAGTTAAAACACAATATCCAGTGAATCTTTTGGAAGAAAGACAGGATTTGAGTAAGGGGAGAGGGTATCTTCTGGACCACAACCATCCCAGAGGGCACTATTTGTCTTCCCTAAAGTTTGAAAGGTCTATTGAAGAGAGCAGCAACATAGAGCAAAGCTAAGTCTGCAATTACTTCCTGCAATTCTGGTGTTGCAAACATATTTGCAGTATTAATTAAAAAGAAAAACAAATACGTATTCTATGGTCTCAACATTGAACAATTGTTTTCAATGAGCATGAAGTTAAGAGTTCTTTACCTATCAGAAGAATCTCCAGAAAGAGATCAGACCAACATAGATTAATGTGGAAATAAGGAACTAACCAATATTGGTCAGAAACAAGACAAAAAAAAAAACTGTCAATATTTTGTATGCTCTTCATCACTTGGCCTTTTCATTGATCCTGCCCAGTAGAATCCAACCCTGGCTGCTCCTCTTCTATCTCCCAGGTTCAAATTCATCTATTCAATGAGTAATCACTAAAGTTTCTCTCAACTCAATAGCACACCATCTTAGATTTTTATGACTCTGGCAATCTCATCCATCCCCATGCCCTTAATTGCCACCTATACCCAGATAACTCACAATTTTGTATCTCTAGCCCCGACCTTCTCGTATAACTCTAGACCTACATATTCACTCACCTACTTGAAAAGTCCTCTTAAATGTTCCAAAGTCATCTAAAAATCAACATACCACAAATGAACTTTTGATCTTCCTCCCAAACAATATCCCCACCCACAATTTCATCTCAGTGACTGATTCATCCAGCTATCCAAGTGTAGGAATATCCTTATCCCCTCCCCTTACCTGATCCTCCTCCCATATCCAAGCCATCATTGATTCTTGTTGGCTTACCCTCAAAATACAGTATCTCTCTCAAACTGATTCACTTCTATCCATTTCCAGTGCTTTCACCCTAGTCCAAATGCAATAACTCCATAACAAGTGAATGCATAGCTCTTCTAGCCTCCTCTAATTCATTCTCTGCAGTGAAGCCAAAGGAATTTTTCAAAACACAAATTTACCCCCTTTTGCTCCGCAGCATATCTTGATTCAATCAATCACCAAAATTTTTAATCTACCTACTAAACATCTCTTGAATTTGTCCACCTATTTCCAACCCCAATGCCACAAAATAGACCCTGATATTATCCTCATATCATCTCTTGCCCGGATTATACCAACTGTACTGAAACTGTCCCTCTTCCAGTCTTCGCCTCTCCAATCTGTTTTACATGGTGCAGCCTTGTAATTGTTCTAAAGCACAATACAAAGTGATTATTCTCTGCCTTTCCTTTGCCTAAACTACTTAGTTAAAATCATTCAACTAGAAAAATCAGTGGCATAAAACCATAAATACACAAAAATAACACAATTTTATCTTATGTGAGTCATTCATATATGAGACTTCCCATTCCTGGAATATGTCATAAGACAAAAAATATAAAAATAAACAAGGTTTAAAAATTATGCAGCTGCTAACTAGATGTAAAGTTCATTACGCACATGTTTCATTGAGTAAATAACAATAGTTTCTATAAAAAGAACTTCTTGGTAAATATAGTAGGATGAGACACAAGAGGTATAAAGCACCTAACATGTGCTAAGGGTTCTGAGATGGAGTATTATTTGTAAAGAAAAAAGTCCTTATTCATTCATTAAATTTTTACTGAGCAGCTAGCACATACAAATTATTGCAGAGCAACTCGTAGCACATACGGAGGTTTAAGGAGTGGTCTTTGACCTCAAGGAGCTTATAGTCTACTTGAGGAAACATGACCAATAGATAAGGAAACATCTTAAAGTATATAATCAGAAGATATTACAGAAGAGAGAAAATGAGGTAAGAGAAATGAAGGAATAATAGGTGTATAAGAACTTTGCAGAAAATAAACAGAAGTAGGAAAGATAAATGTTCCGTAAAATGTTGTGAATAAAGTAGTCTATGGGTTGGGCAATAACTTTGACTTATGGAAGCTCTTATCAAATAATCTTTGATTGTATAGACGATTCAGATTTTTTGCGACAATGGTAAGGAGTAATGACATATAGTGTTTAAGATCATAGTGGTTTGAGATTCTACGGCATGTTTAGAATTGGCCTTAACTCCCTAATTATTTTAGATCATTAACCATCAGTTGTCATTTATTTGTCCACAAGCTGACTTGGAAGTTGTCATGGATTGACTTATGTCCCCCCAAAAATGTGTGTATCAATTTGGCTGGGCCATGATTCCCAGTATTGTGTGGTTGTCCTCCATTTTGTGATTGTAATTTTATGTTAAAGAGGATTAGGGTGGGATTGTAACCTCCTTACTAAGGTCACATCCCTGATCCAATGTAAAACAAGTTTCCCTGGGGTGTGGCCCACACCACATTCTGTCTTACAAGAGATAAAAGGAAAAGGAAGCAAGCAGAGAGTTGGAGACCTCATACCACCAAGAAAGCAGCGTCAGGAACAGAGTGCATCCTTCAGACTTGACATTTCTGCGAGGAGAAGCTCCTCGACCAGGAGAAGATTGATGACAAGGACCTTCCTCCAGAGCCGACAGAAAGAGAAAGCCTTCCCCTGGAGCTGATGCCTTGAATTTGGACTTTTAGTCTACCAGACTGTGAGAAAATAAATTTCTCTTTGTTAAAGCCATCCACTTGTGATATTTCTGTCGTAGCAGCACTAGATGACTAAGACAGAGGTCAAGAGAGGCCCTTCTGCTGTCTTCAGTGAATGTTTGCCTGTGAATTTTTCACAGATAATTCACATATGGACAAACCATCCAAATGATTCATCCAGTCAGATCATGATACTTTAGTTGTTGAGGTGGTTGTTGTCAGTTGCCTTTGGGTCAGCTCCAACTTATGGAGCCTTTGTGTATAACAGAATGAAACGTCGCCTGGTCCCATGCCATCCTCACAATCTTTTGTATGTTTGAGCCCATTGTTGCTGAGCCACGATGTCAATCCATCTCATGGAGGGTTCCCTTTCTTTTCATTGACCCTCTACTTTACTAAACATTATGTCTTTTTCTAGTGATTGGTTTTTCCTGATGACACATCCAAAGTAAACAAGACAAAGTCTCACTACACTCACTTCTAAGGAGCTTTCTGGCTGTTTCCTCGAAGACAAATTTTTGGGTTTTCTAGCAGTTCATAGTATATTCAATATTCTTCCTCAACACCACAATTTAAATGCATCCATTCTCCTTCAATTTTCCTTTTTCATTGTCCAGCTTTCACATGTATATGAGACAACTGAAAAGATCATGGCATGGGTCAGTCACTGCTTAGTCCTAAAGTGACATCTTTGCTTTTTAACACTTTAAAGAGGTTTTCTGCAGCAGATTTTCTCAATGCAATACATCATTTGATTTTTTAACTGCTGTTTTCATGAGCATTAATAGTTGTTGGGATAGGAAGTGTCGTTATACAAAATAGTTCTTGTAAGATTGCAGTAAATTTCATTTAATAAAAATTTATTAAGCATCTTCATATGTAACTATCTATCCAACATGATATATTATCCCAGAAATGACACTTCAGCCAGTCACACTGCCTCCGGTTACATCAGAGTTAGACTATTCCAGCATGTTCTGTGTGAGTGAAGGAATTACAAGGAAAATGTCAAATCCTGTCCCATGAATAATGTTTTGGGAGTGGGGATGAGTCAGTTGCTTTTTCCAATTTATATTTTATGGGGTCAGTAGAGAACACTAAAAACTGAACTATATTTAATAAAAACATACACCCAGAATTTCATGAAAAAGCATCATACCAGCTAGTATATATCTATCTATCTATATATGTAGATATGTATATATAGATAGATAGATAGATATATTTGGCTTACCTCTAAGTACTAAAATACTTTAAAAATAATGGGTTGCACATTTAAATAACTCTCCCCAGATCCCAGCATTTCCAAAGTAAAAATTGAACTTTTTTTTTAAAAGATAAACTGTAATATAAGTACATTAACTTGATTAAAAAAAAATTAGTCAAGTTAAGGGCATCAGTTCAGCCAATAACGACTGCTTGCTGACCAAAAAAAAAAAAAATCAGCCAATTTTATCCATCTTTTTGAAATATTGCTAAGTCATTTTTTCCCTTTGTAATAAAAAAGCTGATACATTCTAAATGTCAAGATTGGGTAGTATACGGAGGCAGGGCCAAGATGGCGGAGTAGTCAGACGTTTCTGGTGGACCCTCTTATAACAAAGATCCAAAAAAACAAGTGAATTGATTATATATGGTAATCTGGGAGGCCTGAACATCAAAGGCACAGCTGAAGAACCAGACTGAGTGGCAGGGGAAGGGAGAGAGAGTTCGGAAGCAGCGAGGAGTTGTCAGACCCAACTTGGTAAGAGTCTGAGCCCTTCAGGTCTGATCAGCTCAGGGGTGAACGATGAGGCAGGCACGCAGTGGTGCTCGGGAGGCGTGTTTTCCATACCAGGAGAGATTCAGCGCCAGAGAGTCTATACGGCCACCCAAAACCAGTAAGAAGCAGCCCTGGATAGGCGAAAGATAAGTAATTGCGTACGGCCTAGCACATGGATCAAAAACACCCATCTTAGAGAAAAACCTCTCTCCCATTTACCTCCTCACTCCCTGTTCTGCACTGGGTCCCGGACTGGCTTCAGCTATTGCCAAGTCCCCCAGGCCGAAAATACCATCTGTCACATGACCAGAGCCATTCTCGAGCCTTGGACAGTTAACAAGTAACAAACAGGGAGATAAAATAAACTGCCAACTCCCCTAAGCCAAGAATCCACAGTCTGCACAGCTCCTTTGCCTGGGCACAGGTAGACAGGATCCATGGACTTTGAGTGCCTTAACGCCTGCATAGCCTTGTGTGGGCCCATCTCAACAGCGTAGGCCCTCATTACCGCAGTACAAGATGGTATATACCTGAAGCCTAACTTCAACTGTTTCAGCCGTGAAGTGGCAGGTTCATGACACTGCTTTGCCCATTAAGCCAGGTCTTCACCTACCCACATTAAGGGCCTGAGGGCTGGTGGCTATACCCACGCCAACTAACCACATGCGATAGTTGCCCAAGAAAAAGAGATGCCCCCCAGTCCTTATAGCCAACAGCATTGGGTGCTCATAGTCTGGCTGCAAAACCCAACCACCTATGTGCTTTAGGGAACAGGGACACACCCTCCTCCCACACACTCGGGGGCAGCTGTCAGCCCCCTGCCTTGCTGAGAGTGTGTCCCCCTGCTGCAGCCAGATGCCTGTGCCTACACCAATCACCCATGCCTGTCTCAGACTGTAGGTGAGAGCCTACACTACACACTTCGTGTCTATCTACCTGGGCACCAGAGCTGAATCCATACAGGAGTGGGAGGATTCCTGAGCTCACATACCTAGTAACAGATCTAGCCACCTGGTGACAGGATATTAATGCTTCAAAGATGCCAATTATCAAACTAGCTCCTACAAGCAGCCTATTTATGCATATCAAAACAAAACAAGAAGCTAGGACACAGAAAGTAAACATAAAACAAATAAATATAATAACTTATTGATGGCTCGGAGACAACAGTCAGCATCAAAACACATAAAGAGGCAATCCGTGATGGCTTCAGCAAGCTCCCAAAGTAAAGAATCTAGAAATTTTCTAAAGGAGGAATATTTCTTGGAATTACCAGAGGCAGAATACAAAAGATTAATGTACAGAACTCTTCAAGAAATTAGGAAGGAAATTAAACAAAACGCAGAACATGCAATAGAGGAAATTAAAAAGATTAGAGAACAGCATAACGACAAATTTAACAGGCTGCAAGAATCCATAGAGAGACAGCAATCAGAAATCCAGAAGATTAACAATAAAATGTCAGAATTAGACAACTCAATAGAAAGTCATAGGAGCAGAATTGAGGCAAGGGAAGTCAGAATTAGTGAGACTGAAGATAAAGCACTTGACACAAATGTATTTGCAGAAACATCAACTAAAAGGATTAAAAGAAAAATGAAGAAACCCTAAGAATTACGTGGGACTCTATCAAGAGAAATAAGCTACAAGTGATTGCAGTACCAGCATGGGGGAGGAGGGTGGATAACAGAAAATACAGACAGAATTGTTGAAGACTGGTTAGCAGAAAACTTCCCTAATATCATGAAAGATGACAAGATAACTATCCAAGATGCTCATCAAACCCCACATAAGGTAGATCCCAAAAGAAAGTCACCAAGACATACTATAATCAAACTTACCAAAACCAAAGACAAAGAGAGAATTTTAAGAGTGGCTAGGGATAAATGAAAAGTCATCTACAAAAGACAGTCAATAAGAATAAGCTCAGACAACTCAGCAGAAACCATGCAGGCAAGAAGGCCATTGACATATACATAAAACCCTGAAGGAAAGAAAACTACCAGCCAAGAATTATATATCCAGAAAAACTGTTTCTCAAATAAGATGGCAAAATTAGGGCATTCCAGAAAAACAGAAGTTTAGGGAATTTGCAAAAACCAAAATTACAATAAATACTAAAGGGAGTCCTCCGGTTAGAAAATCAGTAGCATCAGGTAACAACCCAAGACTAGAACACAGGACAGAGCAACCAGATATCCACCCAGATAGGGATGTCACAAAAGTAAATCAAAGCTCAAACACTGAAAATAGGGAAACAGATGTCAATATGTAAAAGAGGATAACATTAAAACAAAAGAGGGACTTAAAAAATGTAGACGTAGATTTTCCATATGGAGAGGAAGTCAAGGCGATATAAAGAAATAAAAGACTGATATAAACTTAGAAAAGTAGGGGTAAATATTAAGGTAACCACAAAGGAAACTTACAATCCTACAAGTCACAATAAAAAACTAGAAAAATATAAAGACTCAGCAAACACAAAATCAACAACAATGAAAAAGATGAAAAGAAAATACATAAAGAAAAACGACTCAGCACAGAAAATTAAGTGGAACAAAGAAACTGTGAACAACACACACAAAAAGACATCAAAATGACAACACTAAACTCATACCTATCGATAATTACGCTAAATGTAAATGGACTAAATGCACCAATAAAGAGACAGCGAGTGGCAGACTGGATAAAAAAACATGATCTGTCTATATGCTGTCTACAAGAGACACACCTTAAAGATACAAACAAACTAAAACTCAAAGGACGGAAAAAAAATATATCAAGCAAACAACACTCAAAAAATAGCAGGAGTGGCAATATTAATCTCAGAAAAAATAGACTTTAAAATAAAATCCACCACAAAGGATAAGGAAGGACACTATATAATGATTAAATGGTCAATACACCAGGAGGACATAACTATAATAAATATTTACACACCCAAGGAAAGTGCTCCAAAATACATAAATCAAACTCTAACGGCACTGTAAAGAGAGATAGACAGCTCCACGATAGTAGTAGGAGACTTCAACACACCACTTTCAGTAAAGGACAGAACATCCAGAAAGAAGCTCAGCAAAGACATGGAAGATCTAAGTGCTACAGTTAACCAACTTGATCTCATAGACATATACCGAACACTCCACCCAACAGCAGCCAAGTATACTTTCTTTTCCAATGCACATGGAACATTCTCCAGAACAGACCACATATTAGGCCACTAAGCAAGCCTTAACAAAATCCAAAGCATCAAAATATTACAAAGCATCTTTTCTGACCATAAAGCCATAAAAGTAGAAATCAATAACAGAAAAAGCAAGGAAAAAAATCAAACACATGGAAACTGAACAACACCTTGTTCAAAAACTACTGGGGTATAGAAGCAATTAAGGATGGAATAAAGAAATTCATAGAATCAAACGAGAATGAAAACATATCCTACCAGAACCTTTGGGACACAGCAAAAACAGTGCTCAGAGGTCAGTTTATAGCAGTAAATTGCACACATCCAAAAAGAAGAAAGGGCCATAATCAAAATATTAACCCTACAACTGGAACAAGCAGAAAGAGAGCAACAAAAGAAGCTCTCAGGCGCCAGAAGAAAGGAACTAATAAGAGCAGAATTAAATGAAATAGAGACAAAAAAACAATTGAAAGAGTTAATAAGACCAAAAGCTGGGTCTTTGAAAAGATCAACGAAATTGATAAACCACCGGCCAAACTGACAAAAGAAAAACAGCAGAGGAAGCAGATAACCTGTATAAGAAATGAGATGGGTGATATCGCAACAGACCCAACTGAAATTAAAAGAATCATAACAGAATACTATGAAAAATTGTTCTATAATAAATTTGAAAACCTAGAGGAAATGGACAAATTTCTAGAAACTCATACCTACCTAAATTAACACAGAGGTAGAACAACTAAATAAACCCATAATAAAAGAACAGACTGAAAAGGTAATTAAATAATTCCCAACAAAAAAAAGCCCTGGCCCGGATGGTTTCACTGGAGAATTCTACCAAACTTTCAGAGAAGAGTTAACACCACTACTACTAAAGGTATTTCAGAGCATAGAAAAGGATGGAATACTCTCAAACTCATTCTATAAAGCCACCATAACCCTGATACCAAAACCAGGTAAAGACACCACAAAAAAGATAATTACAGACCAACATCCCTCATGAACAATGATGCAAAAATCCTCAAATTTCTAGCCGCTAAAATTCAGCAACATATCAAAAAAATAATTCACCACAATCAAGTGGGATTTATACCAGGTATGCAGGAATGGTTCAACATTAGAAAAACAATCAGTATAATCCATCACATAAATAGAACAAAACACAAGAACCACAGGACCTTATCAATCGATGCAGAAAAGGTATTTGACAAAGTCCAACACCCATTCATGAAAAAAACACTCAACAAAATAGGAATAGAAGGGAAATTCCTCAATATAATTAAGGGCACTTATACAAAGTCAACAGCTAACGTCATCCTAAATGGAGTGACTTTGAAAGCATTCCCCTTGAGAACGGGAACCAGACAAGGATGCCCTTTATCACCACTCTTATTCAACATTGTACTGGAGGTCCTAGCTAGAGAAATTAGGCTAGAAAAAGAAATAAAGGGCATCCAAATTGGTAGGGAAGAAGTCAAACTATCTCTATTTGCAGATGATATGATCTTATACATAGAAAACCCCAAAGAATCCACAAGAAAACTACTGGAACTAATAGAAGATTTCAGTAAAGTTTCAGGATACAAGATAAACAAACAAAAATCAGTTGGATTCCTTTACGCCAACAAAGAGAACCTCGAAGAGGAAATCACTAAACCAATACCATTTATAATAGCCCCCAAGAAGATAAAACACTTTGGAATAAATCTAACCAGAGACATAAAAGATCTATACAATGAAAACTACAAGACAGTACTGCAAGAAACCAAAAGAGACCTGTATAAATGGTAAAACATACCTTGTTCATGGATAGGAAGACTTAACATAGTGAAAATGTCAATTCTACCCAAAGTGATCTACAGATACAATGCAATCCCGATCCAAATTCCAACAGCATTTTTTAATCAGATGGAGAAACAAATCATCAACTTCATGTGGAAAGGGAAGAGGCCCCAAATAAGTGAAGCATTACTCAAGAAGAAGAACAAAGTGGTAGGCCTCACACTACCTGATTTTAGAACCTATTATACCGCCACAGTAGTCAAAACAGCCAGGTAGTGGTACAACAACAGATACATAGACAAATGGAAGAGAATTAAGAATCCAGACATAAATTCATCTACCTATGAGCAGCTGATATTTGACAAAGGCCCAAAGTCTGTTAATTGAGGAAAAGACAGTCTCTTTAACAAATGGTGCTGGCATAACTGGATATCCATCTGCAAAAAACTGAAACAAGACCCATACCTCACACCATGCACAAAAACTAACTCAAAATGGATCAAAGACCTAAATACAAAACCTAAAATGATAAAGATCATGGAAGAAAAAATAGGGACAACGCCAGGAGCCCTAATACATGGCGTAAACACAACGTGAACCATAAGTAACAATGCACAAGCAATAAAAGAGAGATTAGATAACTGGGAGCTCCTAAAAATCAAACTCTAATGCTCATCAAAAGACTTCACCAAAAGAGTAAAAAGGCAAGCTATGGACTGGGAAAAAAAATTTTGGTTATGACAAATCCGATCAGCATCTAATCTCTAAAATCTACAAGATACTGCAAAACCTCAACAACAAAAAAGACAAATAACCCAATTAAAAAATGGACAAAGGATATGAACAGGTACTTCGTCAAAGAAGAGATTCAGGTGGCTAACAGATACAGGAGGAAATGCTCATGATCATTAGACATTTGAGAAACAGAGATCAAAACTACAATGAGATATCATCTCACCCCAACAAGGCTAGCATTAATCCAAAAAACACAAAATAATAAATGCTGGAGTGACTGGAACACTTATACACTGTTGGGAGGAATGTAAAATGGTACAACCACTTCGGAAATCGATTTGGTGCCTCCTTAAAAAGCTAAAAATAGAAGTACCATACGATCCAGCTATCCCACTCCTTGAAATATATCCTGGAGAAATAAGAGCCGTCACACGAATAGATACATGCACAACCATGTTCACTGCAGCACTGTTCACAATAGCAAAAAGATGGAAACAACCTAGGTGCCCATCAATGAAAGAATGGATAAACAAACTATGGTATATCCATACAACGGAATACTACTCAACGATAAAGAACAACGATGAAGCCGTTGAAGCCGTGAAATATAACATGGAGGAATCTGGAAGGCATTATGCTGAGTGAATTTAGTAAGTCACAGAAGGACAAATACTGTATAAGACCACTATTATAAGAAGTCAAGAAAAGATTTAAACACAGAAGACAACATTCTTTGATGGTTATGAGGGTGGGGAGGGAGGATGAGTGTTATTCACTAACTAGATAGTAGACAAGTATTATCTTAGGTGAAGGGAAGGACAGCACACACTACAGGGGAAGTCAGCACAACTGAACTAAACCAAAGCTAAGAAGCTTCCTGAATACAATCAAACACTTTGAAGGACAGAGTAGCAGGGGTAGAGGCCTGGGGACCATGCTTTCAGGGGACATCTAGGTCAGTTGGCATAATAAAGCTTATTAAGAAAATGTTCTGCATCCTACTTTGGTGAGTGGTGTCTGGGGTCTTAAAAGCTTGCAAGCGGCCATCTAAGATGCATCAATTGGTCCCAACCACCTGGAGTAAAGGAGAATGAAGAACTTCAAAGACACAAGGAAAGTATTTGCCCAAGAGACAAAAAGGGCCACCTAACCAGAGACTTCATCAGCCTGAAACCAGAAGAACTCAGTGGTTCCCAGCTACCACCAATGACTGCCCTGACAGGGAACACAACAGAGAGTCCCAGACAGAGCAGGAGAAAAGTAGAGTGCAGAACTCAAATTCTAGTAAGAAGACCAGACTTAATGGTCTGACTAAGACTGGAAATCATGGTCCCTGGGTTCTCTATCAGCACAGAAGTAAAACAATTTCTGAGGCCAACTCTTCAGACAGGGATTGGACTGGACTGTGGGACATAAAGTGATACTCGTGAGGAGTGTGCCTCTTAGCTCAAGTAGATACAAGAGACTAGATGGGCAGCTTCTGTCTGGAGGTGAGATGAGAAGGCAGAGAGGGTTAGGAGCTGGTTGAAAGGACGTGGGAAATCGGGTGGAAAGGAGGAGTGTGCTGTCACAGTATGGGGAGAGCAATTAGGGTCGCATAACAATGTAAGTATAAGTTTTTGTATGGGAGACTAACTTGAAATGTAAACTTCATCTAAACTACAACAATAAAAAAAAAAAAAAGATTGGGTAGTATATTAAATATTTCAATACTTGGGAACACAAACAGCTCCATTTTTTTCCCCTAAATGGTTCACTGTAATTTGTCCTGTTTTCATAGCCTAGTAATTCAAACACAGTGGAAATCTCAGTTCATTATTCAGAGACATAATTTTATCAGGCTTCACATCTTATAACATGTTTGAGGCTAGTATCCTTGAAATAGCTTGAAACTGAACAGGGAAAAGCTGTCATCTCAAGAATACCAGCTTCTAAACATGTCAACTTATCCAGGAACCTCTATCCTCTAGAGTAGTCCTTTCAAGCTCTAAAATTCTTTATACGGTACCTAAGAAACTGACAAATATTATTGTATTTGATCCTCAGAGAATCCTTTGAAGGAGGTGATATTCTTCCATTTTTTTTTTTCAGATAAGGAAACATACCTGAAAGTTATTCAATATCAGGAAGCTATTAAGAGAATTTCTAGCTACGGTTTTTTGCTTCCAAAACTGCTACATGAGTCAGAACTGGATATTTGACTCCAAATTTGCCAGCAATCTATGAGATTGTCTTGGGAATTGGCACCAAGACACAGAGAGTACAATTAGTTGGATACAGGTATTAAACCTAAAAAGCTAAAGTGTAGTAGGAAGAACCAAGAAATTACTATGTTTAAACATTCAGTTGAGCAAGCAAAAGAAGCAGGTTAGGAACACACAATGAAGGTGACACAGTAAAATTCAAAAGACGATATCAAGGAAACTGGGCAGCCAAGAAGAGAGAAAGAAAAAGAATTCCATTTCCTGGCTTTCCTGTTCTAATCCCATGAGACCTGGTTGTACTTTACTTCCTGATCTTTGATGACAGGGAGACAGACTACTAGAGGCTTAGAATAAATCCTCTTGTTTTAACTAGCCTGAGTGAGCTCTATCATAACCAAAACTGCCTTGACTAGAAAGCAGTGGTAGACATCTGACCTGAATCCTCAACCTCTAGATTCTACCTTTTGTCATACACAAAATTATAAATTTCACTTCCTTATGGAGTCCATCAATTTGATACTTACAGTGAACATCAGAATGTGCTTACCAGGTATGATGTGTGTGTATGAATAGATTTATTTTTGAGATATATATAAAAGGGCATTATTTATATGTGTATGTATATACATAATAAAAGAATAATTTCTTGATCAGGAAATAAGTAGGAATAATTGCTCAAAAAAACAAAACCAGTGTCATCGAGTCAATTCCAACTCATAGCAACCCTATAGGACAGAGTAGAACTGCCCCAGAGTGTTTCCAAGCAGCGGCTGGTGGATTTGAATTGCCGACCTTTTTGGTTAGCAGCCATAACACTTCATGGAAATAATTAGGAAAACATATAAATGAACAGTGTTCTGGGAATTACAGGTCTTTTGAATAAGTGGTCCAAAATTATCAGTTATTTTTTGCAACACAAATTTAAAGAGCAAAACATCTCTAGCACAAAATATTAAAACATGGCTTCTACATGACTGTCGAACAGGCCTCATGTCAAGAGAAGCCAATTCCTACAGTTAGAGCCAAAGTGATAATCAAGAAAAGATGCTGACATGTCCTCAAGCAGCAGCCAACAGAATGTAGGCAGTCCCGGGGGTGTGAACGAGGTCAGTTCCTAACTGTGTCTTTAAGTCGAATTTGTAGGTAAGTCGGAAGAGGTGCATAAGGTTCTTGCATTGCCTTACTTGAGTACAAGAAAAGCCTCTAAGCCTTTTCAATGATTTAAAAACTGCATGTACAGCTTTTGCTAGTACGTCACTTGCTAGTGAAAGGGACTGTGATGAACAATTTGTTGAGAGTAGGGGTTGGTAACATTTTGCTGAAGATAATTCAAAAGTGGTTACAGCAGTACATTCACAGGGAACTGCCAGAAATTCAAGCCAGATTCAGAAAAGAACATAGAACGAGGGGTATCATCGCTGATGTCAGATGGATCTTGGCTGAAAGCAGAGAATACCAGAAAGATGTTTACCTGGGTTTTATTAACTATGAAAAGGCATTCAGCAGTGCAGATCATAACAAATCATAGATCACATGCTGAAGAAAGGGAATTTCAAAACACTTAATTGTGCTCATGGGGAGTCTGTACATAGACCAAGAGGCAGTCATTGGAACAGAACAACAGGATACTGTGTGGTTTAAACTCAAGAAAGGTACGTATCAGGGTAGTATCCTTTTCCCATACTTATTCAATCTGTATGGTGAGCAAATAATCTGACAAGCTGAACTATATGAAGAACATGGCATCAGGATTGGAGGAAGACTCATTATGTAGACAACACAACCTTGTTTGCTGAAAGTAAAGAGGACATGAAGCACTTACTGCTGAAGATAAAAGACTACAGCCTTCAGTACAGACTACACCTCATGTGAATCAACAAAATAATGCTGTTTTGTATCAAGCAAAACATTCTGCATTCACAAGAAGCATGAAATTCATGATATTAGTTAAGAAGGACTCATGGAACATCAGACCTGAACAATATCGAAGAGACTTCTTCACACATTTCCACTTAACAAATGAGAAAACTAAGGCTTTCCCAGGTGAGCAGCGGATTAGGAATACTTACGGAGTGCTCTTTGTATAACATTTTATTTCTTTAGCTGACTATGAGCTCTTGGGCAGGGAATATGTATTTCATTCATTTATGCATCCCTAGCAGCCTATAAGGAGCCCTGGTAGCACAGTGGTTAAGAGCTCGGCTGCCAACCAAAAGGTCAGCCGTTCGAATCCACCAGGCACTCCTTGGAAACTATCGGGCAGTTCTACTCTGTCCTATAGGGTTGCTATGAGTTGGAATCGACTCAACAGCAATAGGTTTCTTTTTGAGCAGCCAATAAAGGGCCTCTTGTTGTGCAATGGTTAAGTGCTCAGCTACTAACCAAAAGGTTGGCAGTTTGAACCCACCCAGCAGCTCTGCAGGAGAAAGACCTGGCAATCTGTTCCTATAAAGAGTACAGACAAGAAAACTGTATGGGGCAGTTCTACTCCATCACATGAGGTTGCTTTGGGTTGGAAATGAACTGACAGCACCCAATAACTTGACTGGCTCAGTATGAGTGTACTCTAAGTGTTGGTTGAAGGAGTAAATAGCTCATTAAATTCAACTGAGACGCCTCAGGCATGAGTTATTAAGGCAAAGACGTAGACAACTGCTTTAATGCAATCTTTACTCTGGTTGATACTGCCATTGAGAGCTTCTGATTGGCTTGCAAAGCAGCCAGAGAACACCCTTTTGTGACAGGGAAGATGAGCAGGAGAGACAGGAGCAGGCGGAGCTCAGCTTCCCTTGACCCTTCTTTTAACCTCCTACAACTTCTGAATTCTCTTCAGAAATCAGCTTTGCTTCTGCAATAATCTGCACTGACTAATATCTTCTGGAGCAGTTTCATCAATGTAAAAATGTTGCAATGTATTAATCATTATAGTTTGCCTACTCCCAGAAAGGATGTAAGGGGGATAGTTTTATGAGCGTCAGCAACGCATGGTATTTAATACTAAGTAGCCCAACAAAAATATCAGCCCTTCAGGCAGCCAGTTTTTCTACCTGGCAGCTGTGCTGGCTGCTCCACTGCCCCGATAGGCTGTGTTCATTTACGAAGTGATTGCCTCTGGATATCAAAAAAGAGTGGGAATGACTACACATGGTGTGGGCCAAAGAAAGGATCATTTCTCCACGGGGGGGAGAAACGCTCAAGTGACCACAGTGAAGAGATGAAGGGTCCCACCCACTGTCTATATTCTGACTTCTTCATCTTCTCCATATCCCTAGAGACTCAACCTGCCCAGGTTTGTCACCAGGGTCTCTTACTCGGCCACCACACATCTCTTCCTGATCGTTTCTTCACCCTCTCCCTTCCTACCTATAATGACCAAGAATTCAAAATGTGACTGAGGTGTAATCTTTCTGAAAATCTGAGCAAAGGGAGAAAAGTTTTAATTATTTAACAGTCAAGAATTAATAGACCAGAAGGATCTAAAGACTGCCTGTCACTACTGTTGTCTAGGTGATTGCCACCATGTGTCATGCAAGCAGGTTTGAATTCCTCTGCAATTTCCATTGAAGGAGAACATGATTAAACATTAAGAAGTTCAAGTTTAGTTCCAGGGGCATTTGATGGATTCCTAAAAAATTAAAAAGTATGAATCAAAGTTCCATGTACGAGTATAATTAAAGTTCTGTTCTCCTCTAATACTCATTCGACAAGGGAGATCATTGTTCTAGATTTAAAAATTGCTGTTAATGAAAATATCCAAGCAGTCCATCCAAATGTCATGTTTAGAAAAATTATGCCTCCCAATTCTGAAGAAAACTTCAGTGAAAAGGTGTTTGGAATGCTGAGTTCTATTCCCAGATCTGTCTCTAGCTTGGTAGTATACAAGAAGTTATTTGATGTCTTTTGGTAGGTTTTTTTTTTTTTTAATCTTTCCAATGGGCACGGCAGTATCTATAACAACTCAGTGGCTTGTCATGATAAATTCATATCTATGATAATGTATATGAAGATGCTCTTCAAAATATAAATGATTATCAATTAATTTGCTATTTTTATTATGTCTCGTGTGGCATTATGGCACAGTTATTTTTATTTTAACTTCTGCCTTCAATGCTGTAATCCAAAGAGATGCATTCCTATTGCCATGCCCAGAGACCAAGTCCTTCTATACTCACATGTATGAGCTACCCTGAATGCCGGTAAGGTGTAATAATTCAGAGTATGGGCTTAGCAGGATTCAAAACTCAACTCTGTGTGAATATGAGAAACGCATTTAACCTCTCTAAACCTCAGCTGCTTTTTCTACAAAAGCAGGGTGAGAATACAGCTATTTTGTCGTGAGAGTAAAATGGGAGAAGACAAGAAACATGTCTGATACAACTGAATACATGTTAGTTGGTACCTGTCAACTGGGGCTTTGCAACATGCGTAAACATTAGCAATAGCAACAGCCCCCAGAACAGCAGTGTATTTATACTTAATTATCAACCGCCTTGATTGTTCACTCTCATTTCATGTGTTTATCTTGTCTCTTAAATTAGCACCTGCAGAGAGGTAACTAGGTTTTATAATTTGCATTTTGTACAGAATCTAATGTAATTCTGAGCATACAGCAGACAGAACGAAATATAGCTTTAATTATCTGATGGTTCTTCAATACTTCAATTGACCAAGAAGAGTTGGAGATGGAGTATTCCAAAATCATGTAGCTGAGCTGAGCTTGGGGATGCAGCAAAAAGCTTGAGGGGGATCCAAGAAGATGAGGCTTCAGCTAAAGGAGCTCTATTTTGCACTTTTTATAAACTGGAAATAAGAATGAAATTGGGTAAAAATGGGAGGCTGCAGGTTAAAAGAGGAGCAGAAAACCATTGCCATGGGCAATCCAAAAGTATGCAACCATAAAGACGAATACGCACCTTAAATATTTTGCATTAAACCATTTATTATCTTTAAATTCAAGATTGATCTTTCTCTATGCACTTTCTGCATTCTTTATCCTGAAGAAAATTCATATACATAGCCCTAGAATTTTGGGTTACGACTTTCCTATACCCATTGCCATTGAGGCGATTCCGACTCACAGCGACCTTATAGGACAGAGTAGAACTGCCCCATAGTGTTTCCAAGGTTGTAAACCTTTACAGAAGCAGACTGCCTCGTCTTTCTCTCATAGAGCAGCTGGTGGGTTTGAACTGCAGACCTTCCAGTTAGCAGCCAAGCACTTAACCACTGCACCACCAGGGCTCAGATGAAAACATAGTTTTATGGTTCTCCAACTCTATTAAAGGATCATTACTGATCACTTGCTATACGCAGGGAACTCAATAATTCAAACACAAATACCCATGCAACTTTGTACGTACAAATATAGAAAAATTCTTGGAAGCATCACACCATGAGTTTCATTCTGAAAAAGCTGTAAGCTGAAGCTGGATGTAAGCTGGCGTAGCATACACACACACGCACACAAAAAGAAAGAAACAGGGACCCAAATGTACAAAACCAATAAAAGAAAGCCAACACACAAGAAACCACAGCCTGGTAGCAGCTGTAGTATAGCTCCCAATGTAGCATCCCAAAACATGTTCCTTAAGTACAGTTACTATACATCCTTCATACAGGTAATTTTCATGTCTCTCTCATCAGTGTGGTCTAATTAGGGAAGAAATCATTGTCTGAATTTGTGAAAAACTGAACTGCAGGGTTTTTTTCGGTTATATAATTTAACTACTTTCCAGAACATACAGTAACTCAGTTAGGATAACAAAAATTCTTCAGTTGTGTGTGGCACCTGCTATAATAAAGAACAAAGATTTTTTAATAATTATTGTATCAATTCATACATAAACAGTACTGTTGAAATTAAGAATCTAATGCTAATTATTCATACTAAAAGAATGATAATGATTACTATTTATTGAATACCAATTACTCGCCATACATTGCACTACTAATGATCACAATATCCCTGAAAGGTTGGAGTGTATTATTGTCAATATTTTTTTAATGCCAAGTAAACAAATTTAGTATGATATAGGAGAAAGAATACAGAACACAATTCTGATTTCTCCATATCAGAGAAGCAGGGTCAGGGTGATGGTATCTTGAAGGCTAATACTAAGGCATGTGTTGTAGGCTATAAATTGCAGTGGAGTTAAGGAATATGAAGGATAGCATGAAAGGCAGAGCCCTGGGAAGATTCAAAAGGCAAGAAGACCATCCCAACAACTGGTCCATACAATCAAGCTAAAGGATGATGCCAGTGTACAGGTTGAATATTGCACAGTGTCAGGGGATATCATTCATTTTGTAGTCTTTGTGAATGGTACCCCCTGGAGGGATGCAGTACAAAGCCTGTGAGGCCAAGCATCTGCCCTGAGAGAGACAGTGGGAATCTGGGTACAAAGATAAGGTAATCTGAGTACAGGATAAGATCTAAGGATACCACACCAGGTGACAGTGAGGAGGATTTAAGCAGATGATGGGAGGCAGAATCTACAAAAATTCTAGAATCAGAGGGGAGCCACAGGCTTTCTTGGCAGGGTTTCCATAGCTTCAGGTGCTACTGGGGAACTAACAGAGGTGCTGACCTGGCCTAGACAAGTATTCACTTTTCTTAAAGGATTTGCCTGAGAATCAGGAAAAATTCTTTTTCTATCATTAAATGGCTATAAGATTGTACATAGAAGGACTTTATCAACAAAGAGACAACCTACAGAATAAGAGAAAACTTGGGGGAATCATAAGTGTTGACTATCCAGATTATATGAAGAACTCTTACAACTTAACAAAAAGACAAACAATCCAATCAAAAAATGAGCAAAGGACTTGAACGGACATTTCACCAAAGAAGAAATGCAAAAGGCCAACAAGCATATGAAAAGATGCTCAACATTATTAGTCATTAGGAAATGAAAATCTAAACCACATGTGAAATACCACCTCAACCTCACTAGGATGCCTATGATCACAAAAATGGAAAACAGCAAGTGTTGGTAAGGATGTGGAAAAATCAGAACCATCATACATCGCTGGTGGGATTGTAATATGGTGCAGGTGTTGTGGAAAATAGTTAAAAACAGGATTACTATATGATGCAACAATTCTACTTCTAGTATATACCCAGAAGAAGTGAAAGCAGGAACACAAACAAATACTCGTATACCAATGTCTATTGCAGAATTATTCACAATAGCCAAAAGGTGGAAACAACCTAAATGTCCACCAACGGATGAATGGATAAACAAAATGGCGTATAGCCATACAATGTAATACTACTCAGGCATAAAGAGAAATGAAGTTCTGATACACGTTACAACAAGGAGGAGCCTTGACAATGTTATGTTGAGTGAAATAAGTCCGTCACCAAAGGGCAAATATTGTATAAGCCCACTTATATGAAATATCTAGAACAGGCAAGTAAGTGTATATCCATACAAAGTGGTTACCAGGGGTGAAAGAGGAAAACAGGAAGTCATTCCTTAGGGGACACTGAGTTTCTATTAAGGAAGATGGAAAAATTTGGAAATGGTTAGTGGAGACAGTTATACAACATGATGAATGAAATTAATGTCACTGAATTTTATATGCAAAAAATGTTGAAATAACAAGTGTTTTGTTATCTATTTTTAAAAAATGACTATGAGATCTTAGGCAAACAAACATAAACGCCTGGGATCTCAGTATTTTACCAATAGCTCAGTTTTTCACATATAGGACACATCAAAACTCCAGACTTGGATAATTTTATGTAATTTAATCTTCTAGAATATGAATAATTCAAAATAATCATATATGTGTGTTAATTAAGGGGCCTTGGTGGCTCAGTGGTTAAGCGCTCATCCGCAAACTGAAAGGGCAGTGGTCTGAACCCACCAGCTGCTCCATGGGAGAAAGATGTGTAAGTCTGCTTCCATAAAGATTTACAACCTTGAAAACCCTATACGGCAGTTCTACTCTGTCCTATAGGATCACTATGAGTCAGTGTCAACTTGACAGCAATGGGTTTTGATCTTGGTGTGTTAATTATACCTCAATAAAAATAATTCTAAATTTGGCAAAATTTCAGATGTATTTATAAAATGTATTATCAAAACAGTTATACAACAGAAACTCTACACCAAAAAGTTAGATTGTAAACTCAGTGTGTCTGTATTTAAAGACAGGAAACTTTTCATGAATGCTCAGACACAAGATAAAGTATTCACATATTTCTTTTGTCTTTTAAGTCATAAATATCCTTCAAGTTGATACAGGTTATAATGTAGTCTTAAAACAAATATGACTCATTTCCTTTGGTAACACAGTTACTTCCATAGCTGCCACAATTCTCTACTAAATTCCAAATGGAGTGAAAAAAAATCTAACAAGAGGAACGCCAGTAGATAGTAAGCCTACGTTTTTATATTTGTCACTGTTTTGTATTTGTCATCATTTAAGTCATATTCTAAAAATAGTGAGAAAGACTCATGGGAAATAAACTAATATTCACACATGTTATCGTGCTAGTGTTTATATAAAACAAAGTCTCTAATATATGCGGGCAGGGAATAGAAAATTTGAGTTCATTGAATATACTGGTCAATTAATACAATCAATACATCTGGATTACAGATAACCTCTTCAATATGAAAACTACATTACACGTACTTAAATCTTGGATAATGAGAAAAAAATACTTCCGAATCTTGCTACATCTCAAAATCTTTATTTTAAATATTATTGGTAGCTATGATAAAAAAGTAAGCTTTGATTCTAATTGGCTCTTTTATTTTTATGAATAATAAAGATTTTACTAGAGATGTCTTTTGCTAAAGTCTGTTTAACCCAAAGGAAAATTCATCGAGAGCAGGTTTCAATGTTGTTATTTGCTTTTTTTTTAATTGTAGCAGTGAAATCCTTTGTTCAAGTGAAATCTCAGCAATGCCCCAATTGACCTAAAAGGAGCATTTTAGTAATGTAACTAAATAAGTTTGCATTTTTAAAAATTTATTTATTATAAAGTCCGTCAATGAGAACATATCTGTTCTGATGAAACTAAACATCTGAAATCACAGGAGATAAATGAAAGTTGCAGTGTTACATTTGCTTCATTATCAATTTATTCATACGTTTCATTTTAGTCGCACGATTTCATGAAGACCTTGTTTCACGCCACTGAGCAGTCATGTACAATTTTACGGAACCAAACAAGCATAATCCTCATTTTTTTTTAAAAAAAGACCAGTGCAATGTCACAAACTTGTAATTAACGACACATTTAGAAAAATTCAAATGCATGTGCAAAGTAGAAGTTTATGTAGAAAATACAAATTAGTCTCTGTTAGCTTCCAAGTGTGACAACTTCTATGTAAGAATCTAGTATATTGCCTTATACAGTTCTTAAATAATTAAAATAACTACATTAATAAAATTTGAATCAAAATTTGGGGAATTTCTAGAGAACTTCTGGAAAACCAAACTGTCTATATTAAACAACTGATCTGTATGCGGCATATTGGTTAAGAACTCAGCTGCTAACCAAATGGTCAGCAGTTCAAATCCATCGGCCGCTCCTTGGAAACCCTATGGGGCAATTCTAGTCTGTCCTACAGGGTCAAAAACCCTATGGGGCAGTTCTACTCTGTCCTATAGGATTGCTATGAGTCAGAATCGACTTGATGGCAATGGGTTTATAGTCTATATTAAATCTTCCAAGTCTAAAACTCTGATTCCAAGTGGTTATTTGGTCTCCACAAGGCAAAGAATTTGGAATTGTGGAACAAATGGTTCTTCACGAAAGAGAGTGACAACGACAATAAAGAGAGACCACAAACTCAATTGTATATGGAATCCCAGCAAGGAACATGCATAGGTTAAGAGGACTAAATCAGCAAGTATATGACCTGCTCTTAGAGAGCTAGTCAGAACTCGACTCTAACAAATTGATGTGCTGTGAAAACTCAGAACTAGTGAGTGATAGACAACCTCTATATTGGCTGCCCTAGGCATTCATGCCTTTGGGTAATCCCCTCCTCTTGAGTGTGACCTGGACCTAGTGACTTGCTTTCAATGTGAATAAAACACAGCAAAAGTGAAGCACATCATCTCTAAGGTGAGGTGACAGAAGACTGACTTTTGTCTTGCTAGTGCTTTCCTGGGCTCTTCTCATTTTTGCTACAATGAAAGCAACTGTCATGTCATAGGTTGCCCTACGGAGAGGCCCATGTGGCAACATCCCATGAACAACTGAATCCTGGCAAGAACCACGGGAAGATACTGTTCCAGCGGAGCCTCAAGATGGCTGCATCCCCAGCAGACACCTCGAGTACAACTTTGTGAGAGACCCTGAACCAGAGAGAACAGAGCTGAAGTGTGTCTTGACCCCTGACCCACAGAAACCGAGAGAAAATACTGTTTTTTTAAGCAGTAGATAACCAACACAGAGAAGTATCAGATTTTCTACTTTTTAACAGGCGTTGGAAATCCAAATTTGTGTGTGTACAATTTTTTTGGATACCCAATTAATTTAATAGATAAATATGTACCACATAGGAAAACAGCACATCTGAGGGCTAAAGGGGGTTAAACATTTCCATTTTCCACTGGTATACTAACAAGCGAAATGCCAGAGATCATGACCACAAAGAAGAATGAGGAAAAAATTCCTCTAAAATGAAACTATTTTTTTGTCTTCTAGTCATAAACCATAATATGTCAATAGAGACAGTATATTAAAAGGTAAGAAGTTCTGGTTGCAAGTCGCTGTGGTAGTCAGTAATAAAATCAGAGAAGAAAAAAAAAAAATCCTAACCAAGTGAACAATTCACTAGAGAGAGACTCCTGAATCAATCAAAGGCCTCATATTAAATCTGCTTAACTTTTTGCTTTTAACCAAAGGGTAATAAGCAAGCCCCAGAGTAAACCCAAGGGATTTTTTCCTTTTTAAATCTGAAAGACTATATCCATGGTTAATATACATGAGTTTCAAATTGCTAGAAAAAAAGAGGTCAGTTTCTAATACAGAAATGTACTCAGGGATATAAATCATGCTAAAATATTTTAAGACAAAATGTTTCTATAAATTTGCACCACTGTATTACTGTAACACCCTTTGCACTATTACAGATGATGGCTAAGCCCATTTTACCCACTCTCAACATTTCATCTATCACTTTTATGAGAATGAATCCCAAATATGCATATCCCTGGCCATATTCCTAAACTACCATTCTTTATCTCAAATTGTATTTTTCTCTAGTCATCCTCCTTCTCATCCAACAACCATCTTTCTTACCAAATTGCCTCCTCTTGCCCCACTCCACACATTTTTATTCAGCTACTGAATCTTATTGGATATTCTTTTATTTCTTAATTTAATTGTCTTCAATAACACTTTGTTTATATTTCTAGAAAATTAACACTGGTTCAAGCCCTCACCAACTAACATCCTAATTACTATATTATTTTCTTCTATTTTTCTTTATCTTTTCAGCTTTTCTCCCCATTTTCTGTTTTATACCCACGCACCCACCCATATTAAGCTCCTTAAAAAATCACTAGATACAGTATCTCTCATCACTGAAAATGTATTACAAAAGCAATTATCACTTAAATTTTAACTGCCAAAATGAGATTAAATGAGCTGGGGATCTTAAGAAGGAGATCATGGATAATCAAAAAATCATGGACAAAACCACTGTAATCAGTTTCAATGTCCTGAGAATATAATAACAAGTTTGCAGACAGGAGACACGGTCATGGCCTGGTATTACAGATTATAGTAAACTTAGGCCTCCCCTTGAAACCCTAGGTAGAAGTTTGGCAAAGCAAACTTGTATTTTATTTAAATATATTAGAAGATCACTTAAACAAAACCCGTGTTAAAAAAATAATGCTTCATAAAGTGAGTAACCATGCTTAAAGTTACCAACTAGAAGTGAAATTCTCATACACTGAGTACTTTAAAAATGGAACACACCTTTATAATCTATTATATCACTCATACCAAACACTTTGACTGGATGCAATATATAAAGGCATGAAATAACTCTGCTGACAATTGCCAAAATCAAATGAATTCTTTTTCCATTTCAAACATTATGAGGAAAAATAATAAATTAGTTTGGTATTTTGCTCTTGAGGTATTTGAAAGAGTAAGCAAATAATCTCACGTTTTTTTTTTTTTTTTCCCCATGAATTCTTTCCCATACATTTACCATATATTTTCCAGGTCTTCAAATTAATTTGTATGAACATAAAGAATGTCTCTGTAAGAGCCGGTATCAGGTAGAAACTATTAGACTTTAAAACTTTAGAAACTAGTTTTGGACTTCAATACTTAATATCTTTAGAAGTGGGAAGATATGGTGCCCTTTAGCTTCAGACATTGGATATAAGCACATAAAAGCAGCAGACAGCTTTACCAAAAGATAAATCATCATGAGGTCAGTGAGATCGGACAAGCCAGGAGAAAAGAATCAAAGTGGTTGTGCCTTGAAATTACCAGTCAATTCATTCAAGACAAGCTATTAGCTTATTAATACACTCCAAGAAGGTCACCAGGCATCTTCTGGTAATCTAACTTTGAAAAGTGACCAGAAAATAATAACACTAATTCCTTAAAACCAGGAGGTACCAGTCATAGTAGGTAGGACACTGTATAATGGAAAGTGCCTATACTTTGGAATCAGTTCAACTGGAATTAAACCTTGGCCCTGGGCTTCTGGATTCACATAATGCTGGAGTAACTTGTACCATACTAACCTTCTTGTCAATAACAATTAAAAATCTCAACTAAAGTATTTCTTAAAAAGTGTTTAGAAGCCCTGGAGAGTGATTGACATTAGGCAGGAAGTAGAAAGGTCCATCCCTTCAAGGAAGTAATCACACTGAGTGAGACCCATATCTATACAACTATTCCTGTGAGGACACCAACCATTCTTTCCAGAGCAAGGGCTAGAACTCAAGAAGAAAAGAGTGATCTTAATGGACTGAGGAGTCAGTCAGCTGTCTGAGTCTAGGATTGCCAGAGAAATGATAAAATGAGGGAGAAACTCTCTGAAAGGATGGAGCCACAAAATGGAGAATCCCAAACACTGCATAAAAATGTTTCTCAAAATGTTTGCATGACTCCTAATTGCACACGCACAGGGCAAGACTCCAAACAGCTCAGGGTAAAACAGCAGATCTGAGGATGGAAGGGCTGACTAGCATGAACCCACAAGGTCAGAGGAGCTGGGTAAACACCTCAACTTTTCCATTAAATCTCCAGAAGGACAATACCTGAAGAGTGAAAATCACATCTTGTAATGAAATTTGCTTTAGACTAAAAGCAAACCTGAAATACAACCATATCAACAAAATTTGAAACCAAGTCTCTGCAAGATCAAGGTGATCTGCCAGCCATTTAACTGTCTGTTAGACCAACACTCAACTCTCCCCCATGGGAAATAACAGAATCCAGAGTCTCCTCAGTGGAACATACGTCATATACAGTAAAAAGATGGATACTACTCCTCCATTACAATGGCAAAAAATAACAACGAAACAACATAAAACAACAACCTTAAAACCTGGCAATACCAAATCAATTGCTCACAATGATGCAGAGCAACTGGAACTCTGCTGATTGGAATGCAAAACAGCATGGCTACTTTGTAAAACAGTTTAGCAGTTTCTTATAAAGTTAAACATCTACTACATGACCTAGCAATCCCATCCTTAGGTATTTATCCAAGGAAAATGAAAATCTATGTTCACATGAAAATCTGTACATAATGTTTATAGCAACTTTATTAAAAATGACCCCAGATTGAAAACAAGCCAGAGATCCTTCATCTGGTGAACTGATACACAGACTAGTATATCCACATAATGGGCTACAACTCAGTAACACAAAGTAACACATGGCTTTCTTACTTTAGTAACATAGTGATGTGGATGAATCTTAAATTCAATGTGGATGAATCTTAAATGCCTTTTGTTAGTAAGAGATGCTAGGCACGAAATGATATCTATTGTATGATTCCATTTAAGTAATGCTGTAAAAACAAAAGACTATAGGTTCAGTAAACAGATCAG
Source organism: Dugong dugon (assembly GCA_030035585.1). Taxonomy (NCBI): domain Eukaryota; kingdom Metazoa; phylum Chordata; class Mammalia; order Sirenia; family Dugongidae; genus Dugong; species Dugong dugon. The sequence continues at coordinate 80,338,873 of CM057471.1, forward strand.
TGGTTGCTAGGGGTTGAATTGGGGAGAGTTGACTAAAAAGGGGAAGCAAGAGTGAGTTTTTGGGATAATGAGACTGTTCTGTATAGAACCACAGTAGTGAATACATGGTTCTATGAATTTGACAAAACCCATAGAACTGTAGACCACAAAGAATTGCTTTTCTTCTGTATATAAAGTAAAACAAAAATCAACCGGCTTGTTGGGAAAAACAGAATGCATACTGTGACAAACAATCTAACTTTATTACAAATTAATCACATAACCACACCAAAGAGTGTGGGGAAGAAAGAAGCTGAATTAAGTACCTTTAAAAAACAGTGTTTTCACTGGATACTGAGAGGCCATAAAGACAAAAAGAACTGTACATAAACATTGTATTCTGGTAGGTAAATTTATTTCTCATAGGGGTGTGCTTTAGCAATTCTGAAACTATATGTATTCGAGGGTTCAACAAATATCTTTAAGTACATTTTAAATTATTAGAGACACTTTCCCACTGTCAAAGAAAGAAAAAAGGGGAAGGCTAGCAGAGTCTGTAGTGCTAGGCTAAATTCAGAGCCATTAGTGTGGTCTCATGGCTTTTGTTTAATATATTATTAATTTATAAATACAGAAATAAATATAGATGTTTGTATACGTAGGGATTAGTATACACAAATATATCTCTTAAGGAGCCTAGTTGCACAGTCTCTTAGCTCTATCCAGTGAAAAAGACTAAAAGCAGTGACACCTCAGTAGCAACAAATACACCTAGCAACCAGATCTTGGTTTGTAAATATCATTTTCCAATCAGAAGAAAGTTATGGATTCCATACATGGGGCAGGAATAATACAAAAGGAGTCTAGAACAACTCGTGGTACCAAAGTAAGACCGTGCTAAACAAACAAACAAAAATGGGTGTATGTTAAAAGGACATAGAAGTCAGCCTGAAAGATCTCCCAAAGGCCAAAGTTGAAACAACTTGAGAATGAAATAAGTTACAGTAATGATTTTCAAGAATAAAATATATATCCATGCATACATATTGATTATATAAATAACTGAATAAATAAACTTGGAGAGAAGCAACAATTCTTTCTTTGGGAGAATATCAATTAAAATATGTAGAAGAAATGAAGTAAATTGAAAATCTCCATCAGAATACCACAGTAATAATTGCTGCAGGCAAGCTCCACCAATGGCCCAAAGGTAAGCAGAAATAGGGTATTTGTATAGTCTCAAAGTATTTCCCCCAAATACTATTTATGATTACAACAGGAAAAAATAGTACTTTTACAATGGAAAAACTTGAAAGATACCACCTTAATCAAATGATGAAGGTTAACATCACTAGTAATAAGACGGACTGATACTACAAACTCCCTTCTGATATACTGAGAAGGGCACATCACTTCTGTGGTATCTTTTCCAGTAATACATAACCTCAAATTAAGCACAAACTAATTAAGAAAACATCAGGAGGAAAATTAAATGACATCTACAAAATAACTAACCAGAAACCTTCAAAAGTGCCAAGGTCATGAAAGACAAGGTAAAATTGTTGAACTATCAAAGATTGAAGTAGAATAAGAAAATATGACAACTAAATGCAAAGTGGGGCCCTGGTTTGGATCCTGAAAGAGAAAAGGGACATTAATGAAAACCTTGTAAAAATTTTAACAAAATCTATAATTTAGCTGATAGTATTGTATTTATGTTAATTTCTTAGTTGTTCTATGAATACATAAGATGTTAACATAAAGGAAAGCTTCGAGGAGGATAGGTGAGAACCTACTATTTTTACAACTCTTCTGCATTAAAATTTGTATCATAAACAAAGCCAAAGACAGATGACAAATTGGAAGAAAATACTTGCAACATATATCACAGATAAAGGGTTAACCTCTCAATGTATAAAGAACTGAAAATTGAGAAGGGAAAAGACTAGAAATACTGTAGGAAAATGGACAAAAGCAGGAACAGACAATTTATGAAAGATGATTTAAGAATGGCTTTTAGCATATGAGAAAATGAACAATTTACTCATTAAAATGCAAATTAACAGTATACTGACATGTCATTTCTCACCCACCAGATTCACAAAAAACTATGTTGGCAAGGCTGTGGGCAAACAGGCACTCTTAAATATTGTTGGCTAGAATGCAAGATGGGCCATACTATATGGAGGAGAATTTCAGTATATTTTTAGCGTATATATGTTACACTTCAATCCAGAAATCCTATCTCTAGGACTCCTTCCTGAAGATAAATCTCCAAAAACATGAAAACACAAGTGCACAAGGTTATTCACTGCAGTATTATTTGTCATTGCAAAAATATTGGAAAGTACTAAGACACTCAACTATAGAAGACTGATTGAATCAACTATGGGACAACCATACAATCTAGTAATGCTCTATTATAAATAAGAATGAATAAGCTTCATAAATTTACATAAAGTGACTTCCAAAATATATTAAGTGAAGAGTAAGGTAAATATACATAGGAAAATACACCTTGTGTTCAAGAAAGAAAAGAAAAAGAAAACAAATGTAATATATCTTCAAGATAACACAAGAATAAACCAGAGAATGAAACTGGTTTTCTACAAGGAGTTTCTGGTGGCACAGTGGTTAAGAGTTACAGCTGCTAACCAAAAGGTCAGCAGTTGGAATCCACCAACTGCTCCCTGGAAATCCTATGGGGCAGTTCTACTCTGTCCTGTAGGGTCGCTATGAGTCAGAATCGACTTGATGGCAACAGGTTTTCAACAGGTTAACAAGGAGTTTGGAGTGGGCAGTAATGGTATGGAAAGGATAGGGAAGGACTGACACTTCTTTAAACAACTATTTTGTATAATTTTGACTTTTGGAGGCATGTTAAACATTCTATATATTCATAATATAAAATGAAACTTAAAAGGATAGGGGAAACTCCAGAACTGAACGTAAACTGAAATAAATATACTGAACTATATTTTGAAATAATAGAGAACCACATTGAAGGGGTTACAAAAAAAAAAAGAACTTATATTAGTAGCTTTGGTCACAGTACTTTGGCTATATACCTTCAGCAGAGGTTGAGAGGGGGCCTTCAAACAAATCTTGTATTTTTTTTGTAATTTTTTTCAGTGGTATGGGAGTGGCAATTTTGAAAATATTTTATGTATATTATACTGGACAGTGAATAACTGTGTTGATACATTGGGGAACTAAAGAGAGAAAGAAGAAGGGAGATACAAGTACGGAATGGAGGAAGGCACAGATGAACCTGTGAGATTGTCTTGGAATTGGAGGTATCTGTATAAATGATTATATAAGGTAATTTTATAAGGACAAAAAGGCTAATGTTTTCACATTCTGTCTGTCCTCCTGAAAGGGCCTAGAAGTAATAACACTCCAATAGCAACGAGCACACCTAGCATCCAGATCTTGATTTCTAAATACCATTTCTCTTTAGAAAGACCAAAGGAATCAGGGATACTTGGAGAAATAGATGATTCCCGAACTGAGGCAAGGAAAATATAAATAAACCTAGAACATCTTATTGTGCCAGAAAGTAAGGAAGTTTTGTTTTTTTTTTAAATGATGGGGGTATGTCAAAAAGAGAGGACCCAGCTTGAAGAGGCACCACTGGCCATATCTGGGATAATCTGAACATCAAAATAAATAAAATTAATCAATTAAAGCCCATTGAATAATATAGGAATCCATTAATCTGTGCATATGATAGATCAATGAATTGATAGATGACAGATAAATTGGAGGGGCGGGACAGGGACTCTTCCTTGCTTCAGAGTGCTGACTGATAAATGTGGAAGGAGTGGTAGAATTGGAAATTCACCATTTTTAAGCCATTACTGAAAAGAAACATCAATGGATGCTAGACCTAGCAGGGCAAATTTCATGAAATACAGGATATATGTACGGCCTTAAAATATGTCTTACAGATTACTTAGTTGCAAGAAGAAAAATGCTAGCTATACTGTGGAGAAACTGGACAATATGTTGGTCCAGTGATCAAAGCTACCAATGAATGACAAACAAATATCATTTGCTGTCAGAGATAGCATCGTGCAAAGGACAAACAACATGTAACACCTATATAATATTCAGATCAGGGATGCATAGTCCAAACCTATTCATGAGGAAATTGATACAGTCAAATTGAGAAAATGACCTGTACTCTTTAAAAAATGACAAAAGAGGCTGGACAATTATTCCATATTAAAGGAAATAAAAGAGATCTGACAAGTAAATGCAATTAATATATAACACTAGACAGGGCCCTGTTATGATAGGAAAAACATACTCATAAGTGTATAATTGGGACAAATGACATAACTGGGATATAAAATGTAGATTAGATGAAAGTATTATTAAGGTCAAATTTAATGAATTTGATAACTGTACTGTGGTTATGTAGGAGAATATCCTTATTTTTTGGAATACACACTGATACATTAAGGAAAATGGACAAGACAAATGCAACTTATTTTCAAAATGATCAGAAAGAAATTAAATGATAATAGATAATATCTATATTTATGTGTGTGTAAATAAAAAGAAAAGTTAATAAAACAAGTAAGTGATGCACTTTAAAAATAAATGCATCACAAAAGGACAAAGACTTTATGATCTCACTCATATAAATAGGCAAATATATAAACCAAAGCTTATTACAGTTTACCAAGGATGGCAGAGAGGGGGAAGGAGGAATTACTGTTTAGAGGATACTGAGTTTATGTTAGTGGTCATGGAATAAGTTGGAAAAGGATAGTGACAGTGACTGTACATCATGAATATTATAATCTTATAATAATGTCACTGAATTATATATTTAAAAATTGTTGCACTGGCAAATGTATTGCTATGTATATTTTACCACAGTAAAAAAAATGCAAAGACTTATTGAAAGTTGAAAGACTAGAAAAGTTAACCATGCAAACACTAAGCATACAAAAGCTGATGTGGCTATATTAATAACAAGCATCACAGACATCAAGACAAAGCCTAGTGTCATCAATGATAAAGTAATTTCACAAGGCTAAATGGGTCAATGGATGTACGTGCTTAACACAGCATAAAGGTACATGAGGCAAAAATTGACAAAATTAAACAGAAACAAATGTGCAATCATAGTTAAATAATTTAATGTCACCCTCAGATGTTAACAGAAAAGTAAAGATAAGTAATGATAGAGGATATGAATAACACTGTCAACTGATTTTACCTAATTAAAATTTATAAAGCATTGTACTCAAAAACAGCAGAATATACATTTTCAAGTACTAATGGAACTTCCACATGGACAGACAATATACTGGGACATACAGATCTCAACAAACTTCAAAAAAATTGAATCATACAGAAATCTGTTCTCTGATCACAAGGAAATTAGAAATAATAGAAAGCCATTTCGAAAATGCACAAATATTTCAAAAGTAAGCAACACATCTAAATAACACATGCATTAAAGAAAAAAAACCACAAGAGTCAATTAGAAAATATTTCAAACACAGTGGTAATGAAAATACAACAAATCCAGATTTTGAGGTTGCATCTATAGCAGTACTTAAAGGAGTATTTATGCCATAACTGTTAAACTAAAAAAAGAATTTTCAAAATCAGTGATTCAGGCTTCCATCATAAGAAGCAAAAAAATAATAAATTAAACCCAAGTTAAGTAGAAGGAAGGAAAGAGTAAAGATCAAATTGGAAATCAATGAAATAGAGAAAATCAACACAGCCAAAATTTGGTTCTTATATACCTCTAGCTAGACTAAGAAAAATACAAATAATATCAGGAATGAACAGGGCACTACTGCATATCCTACAGATATTAAAGGGATAATAAAAGAGCATCAGAATGCTGTGAACTTTATGTTAAAAAAATTGACAACTTAGGTGAAAAGGATAAATTATTTGAAAATTACAACTTGCCAAAATTGACTCAAGAAGAAATAAAATCTGAATAGCCCTATATCTACTTTTTAAAAGTTACAACTAAAAACCTTTCCACAAAGAAAATGCCAGAACCAGATTATTTTATTGGTGAATATCATCAATCATTTAGGAAAGAAAGAATATCAATCTTGCACATACTCAAAAAATAGAGAACACTTTCCAACTCGTTATATGAAGCCAGCACAATCATGATATCAAAACTAACAAGGACATTAAAAGAAGAGAAAATTCCACATCAATAGTCCACAAAAACATATACAAAATTACAAAATATTAGCAAATCAAAACTTCCAATATATTTAAAAAATAATACACCATGACCAAATGGAATATATCCAAGGAAGGTAAAGTTGGTTTAATGCTTAAAAAAATCAAATAAATGACCACATTAACAGAATAATGAAGTTCACATAGTTATTTTAATAAATGCAAAAAAAGCATTTGAGAAAAATACATCATTTATTTATGATTAAAAAACTGTCATCAAACTAGTAATAGAAGAGAACTCTTCACACTACTCAAAGGCATCTATGAAAAGTCTATAGGTATTGCACATTTTAAAGATAAAATAATGAATATTGTTCTTCCTGAGATCAGAAGCAAGGCAAAGATTTCTGCTCCATCCCTTCCATTCAACATTATACCGGTGGTCCAACAGAGTAAGAAAAACAAACACATAAACACTGGAAAGAAGGAAGTGAACTCCTATTCACAATCAAAATAATTGTTCACATGTTGTTGTTGTTAGGTACTGTCGAGTCGGTTCTGACTTATAGCGACCCTATGTACAACAGAATGAAACACTGCCCAATCCTGCACCAACATCACAATCATTGTTATGCTTAAACCCATTGTTGCAGCCACTGTGTCAATCCACCTCGTTAAGGGTCTTCTTTTTCTCTGACCCTGTACTTTCCCAAGCATGATGTCCTTCTCCAGGGACTGATCCCTCCTGATATCATGTCCAAAGTATGTGAGACGTAGTCTCACCATCCATGCTTCTATAGAGCATTGTGGCTGTACTTCTTCCAAGACAGATTTGTTCGTTCTTTTGGCGGTCCATGGTATATTCAATATTCTCGGCCAACACCACAATTCAAAGGCACCAACTCTTCTTCAGTCTTTCTCGTTCATTGTCCAGCTTTCACATGCATATGATGCAATTGAAAATACCATTGCTTGGGTCATGCGCACCTTAGTCTTCAAGGTGACATCTTCGCTTTTCAATACTTTATAGAGGTCTTTTGTAGCAGATTTGCCCAATGCAATGTGCCTTTTGATTTCTTGACTGCTGCTTCCATGAGTGTTGATTGTAAACCCAAGTAAAATGAAATATTTGACAACTTCAATCTTTTCTCTGTTTATCAAGATGTTGCTTATTGGTCCAGCTGTGAGGGTTTTTGTTTTCTTTATGTTAAGGTATAAACCATACTGAAGGCCGTGGTCTTTGATCTTCATCAGTAAGTGCTTCAAGTCCTCTTCACTTTCAGCAAGCAAGGCTGAGTCATCTGCATAACGCAGGTTGTTAATGAGTTTTCCTCCAATCCTGATGCCACTTTCTTCTTCATATAGTCCAGCTTCTTGAATTAATTGTTTGTTATTCGTGTGACCTACCATGCCTTGTAAAGTTTACTAGATTTTTTGCAGATTTTTTTTTGTTTTAATTTTTTAGCTTTCTATATGAACAATTAAAACAAAAAAATCTCCAAAAAATCTCCTAAACCTTACAAGGCATGGTAGGTCCCAAGAATAGCAAACAATTATATTTCTACACATTAGAAAGAAAACAATTGGAAAATGAAATTTTATAAAATATTATTTACAGTAGAGTAAAAATCATAGATATTTATAATTTAACAAAAATGTTCAGAGAGAAATTAAATAAAATATACTAAATGGGCATAACATATTTATGGATTAAAAGATTCAATTTGGTAAAGATATTCATTCTTTCTGTTGATTTGCAGATTCAGTGTGCTGTCAATCAAAAGCCCAGTAGACTTTTTTATAGACATTAGCAAGCACATTCTAAAATTTATATTTAAATGTAAAAAAAACAAAACAAAAAAACCTGTTGCCATTGAGTCGATTCCAACTCATAGTGACCCTACAGGACAGAGTAGAACTGCCCCCACAGAGTTTCCAAGGAGCAGCTGGTGGATTTGAACTGCTGACCTTTTGGGTAGCAGCCAAGCTCGTAACCACTATGCCACCAGGGGTCCTTTAGATGTAAAACATATAGAATAATCAAAACAATCTTGAAAAAGCTGGAATAAAGCTGGAGTATTTACACTACTGATCTCTAGGCTTGAGATCAAGTCAGTTTAGTATTGCCTGGATATACAAACAGGTCAATAGAGACAGACATAATAGCATCTCTAGAAATAAAGCTATAATATATATGATCAATTGATATTTAACAAAGGTGCTGAAAGGTACAGGCAGTCCCTGGATTACGAACAAGTTCCATTCCTAAATTTGTCTTTAAGTTGAATTTGTACCAAAGTTGGAATAGTTAGGTATGGTTCATATCTAACGTCAGTTAGTCAAATATTTGTCTTAGAATATATTACATAGTGTACATTTCTATGCATAAAAACATTAAAGAAACCTTTCCAGATACATTAAAACATTTTTGACATAGTACAATAATAATAATAATAATAATATTTTGATGCATGTCTCAAAGTAGCATGCATTTGTTATTATGAACCATCGTATGTACCTCAAATTTTTAATTTTTACAGGGGTTGGTTTGTAACTAGAGGTTGTATGCAAGTCAGATGTTCATAACCCGGATACTGCCTGTGCTTCTAAAGGGAAAGGATAGGGTTTTCAACAAATAGTACTAGAAAAACTGGATGTTGACTGGAAAAAATAAACCTCAACTCCTATCTCACATCATACACAAAAATTGTTTTGAAACTGATCTTACATCTAAACAAAAAAGCTAAAATCAAAAAACTTTGTACAAAATCAAGAAAGAACATTTTTATGTCACTGAGATTGATAAATATGTCTTAAATAAGATGAATAATGCACTAACCTTAAAAATTATAGATTGTATTTTATCAAAATTAAGAATTTCTGCTCATCAGAAGATGCTGTTAAAAAATGAGAGGGCTGTCTCAGTCTGTCTACGGACTGGAAAAAAATATTCTGTATAAACACGTCTAACCAAGGACTTGTAACCAGAATATATAAAGAACTGCTACTCAATAATAGAAAGACAACTAACTGAAAAAAATGGCAAAATATTTTAACAGACATTTGAAATATGTTTAATAAGCATGTAAAAAAAAAAACATGTTCAACAACACTAGTCGCCAGGAAAATGCAAATTAAAAACCACAAATAGTACCACACATCCACTAGAATGGCTCCTGTTGAAAAGGCTGGGAAATTAAAATGTTAGCAAGGATGTGGAGCAACTGGAGGTCTTATAATCTGCCAGTAGTATGAGGGCTTTGGAAAACTGCTCAGCAGATTTTTCTTAAAAGGATAAATATACATTTATCAAAAGACTTAGCAACTGCTCTTAGATATTTTCCCAAAATGAAAATGAAAACGTATGTCCACAAAAAGAGTTGTATGTACATATACAAAGCAGTTTTGCTCAAAATATCCCAATACTGGAAATAAGCCAAATGTTTATCAATAGGTAAATAAACAAATCATATAATATATTCATACGATGGTATACTACTCAACAATAAAATGGAATAAACTACTTATACATAAAACAAGGATGAATCTCCAAAGCATCAGGCTAAATTAAAATAGGCAGACATAAAAGAGTACCAAAAGGAAAAAAAAAAAAAAAAAAAAAAACCATTGTCATCAAGTCCATTCCGACTCATAGCAACCCTACAGGACAAAGTATAAATTGCCCACAGGGTTTCCAAGGAGAAGCTAGCTCATCGATTCAAACTGCCGACCTTTGGTGTTAGCAGCTGAACTCTTAAACCACTTTGCTGCCAAGGCTCCACAGAAGAGTACAGACAGATGCAAAAGAATGCATACTGTAGGATGCTAGTTACATGAAGTGGAGAAGCGGAAAATCTAAGCTACAGTGATACAAAGTTCAATAATGGTTGCTTCTAGGAGGAAGAGGAAAGAGAACAAGGAAATTTTCTGGATAATGGAAATGTTCAATAGGTTGATTGGGTTGCAGTTACACAGATGTATGTTGTTGTTAGTTATTACAGAGTTGATTCCAACTCATGGCAAACCCATGTACACAGTAGAACTGTGCTCCATAGGGTTTTCAAGGCTGTGACCTTCCAGAAGCAGATCACCAGGCCTATCTTCTGAAGTACCCCTAGATATTTTCTAACTCCTAAGCTCTCCACTAGGAATCAAGTGTTTAACCGCTCGCACTGCCCAGGTACCACTACACAAACATATACAAATGTCAAAATTTATCAAACTACACCTAAAATCTGTGCATTTTACTGTATGTAAATTAAACCTCAATTAAAAACATATTTAAAAACAAATAAACCACACCAATGTTCATTGCAGTACTTTTCACACTAGCCAAAATGTAGAAACAACCAAAATGCCCATCAACAAATGAGCGGATAAACAAAATGTAGTATATACATACAATCAAATATTACTGAGCCATAAAGAGAAGTGAAGTCCTGACGGATGCCACTATATGGATGAACCTTGGAATATTATCCTGAGCTAAATAAATCTGTCATAAAAGGACAAATACTGTACGATCTCACTTATTATGAAGTAAGTAAATACATAGAAACCAAAGATTATTAGTGGGACAGAGGGACAAAAGGAGGAGTTTTTGCTCAGAAGTCATTTAGTTTATGTTCTCATAGTGGTGGAATAATTTAGAAAAGAATAGGAATAATGACTGAACGATACGAAGAACGCAGTCAGTGTTACTGAATTATATATGTACAAATTGTTGAACTGGCAAATGTTTTGTTGTGTGTATTTTCATCACAATAAAAATAGTAATAAAAAACTTGGTTTTCTGCCTGTTATGACTATTTCACTTAAGCTACCTGAATCATTCTCTCTCCTGATCTAAAAATGTTTACCAAGAGCAGATCCAAGTTTTAAGGTTCTGCTTGCTGCCTCTACAGTTGTAGGGGCACACTTTAAGAAAAGGAACACAAAATTAACAAATGAAAAATTAGGCACAGGGCCTAATTAAGCTCCATTTAGCTTCATGGTAAATCCATTTCTGATTGTTACCATCCTTAGTCCTACAGGGAGCTCAACCTCTTTGCAAAGAACGCACAACTTACTTTAGTTCTTGTGCCATTATAAACTAGAAAAAAAAAAAAAAAAACAAGGAAAAAAAATGGGAAGAGTTACCTTCTGAGAAGGAAGGAAGCCATTGGCCGTAAGCCAAAGGAAGCTCAGAGGATGTCATAGGAAAGAGGGGCTGGTCTCAGATGAAATAATGATAGAAGATATAAAAATTAATATGAGTGGGTAAAGACATATCCATCTTGGTTGCTGGGTTGAAGTAGAAATGCAAAGAGAAAACCACCTGCTGTGTACCCCAACAGAGTAGGGGTGAGAGTACCTATCTGTTTTAGGAGAAAGTACACTGATAGGAGAAGGGGGTTACGATAGAGAATCTCTTTTCTATTTTTGTTCATTGGGCCTGGATGGTTAGGATATAACATTGTTCCCAGCACTTGGCAAAGGAATGTGGCATAAACCATAATGAATGATGATGATGGTTATTGAGCAAATCCCTAAGGTGAATTGTCCGAATGAAAAAGGTAGGAAATGTGGGGGTGATGACGTGTTCTGCTTTGCATGAAAGAGTTCTGATTTACTCTTTTTGCTCCAATATCTTGCCTGGTTTAGCATTTTAGTACTTAAAAGATATCCCCATTTTAACAATAAAGTATACATTCACCAAAGAATAATGTTGCTGGGAAGATTAACCATGATTCAAAAAAAAAAAAAAAAAAGCCCAATACAGAGTAAGCACTTAGTTTGTGTCAGTTTTTCCTGTAACTCTTCTTGGAACTCTCTTCTTCATCATTAAGAACATCATATGCAGACTTCCAGTCAATATGATACCTTAGATACATGTACCATAAGAACCCCCTCAAAACAGACTGGAGAAACCAAGTAAAATAGACACTAAAAACAACCTTGCATCCCAGAGCATCAAACAGAGAGCTGAAGAAACAAACTGAGTACGGGCAGAAGGAGTCAAGCAGGAAAATAGAGATTCACATATAGACCACACCCTGCCTGCAGGCATGGAGCAGTGTAGTCATTTTGGGACGCCATTAAACAACAAACTGAAGTGAAGAATCCAGGAAAGCAACTGCAAAGACAGCACAGATGGTGGCAGAGATTCTGTGCAAATAACCTCGGAAAGAAACGACAAGATGGGCAGAATGCAGTCAGGGATGGGACACACCTGGAGGGAAGGTGGCAGTGGTATAGCTTTGAAACTAGGGAACCATAAGGATGTTGCCTCTAGAGCAAGTGAAACAGATGGAGTCACTGAGCCTTAGAGAAAAAGAAAGTGTAGACAGGAAATGCACAATTGTGGGGGAGTAAAGCAGAGAGTGCACAATTGAGGGGGAGTTGGAACACTTACCAATGAAGATCGAAGACTACAAACTTCAGTATGGATTACACCTTAATATAAAGAAAACAAAAATCCTCTCAACTGGACCAATAAGCAACATCATGATAAATGGAGAACAGACTGACATTGTCAAGAATTTCATTTTACTTGGATCCATAATCAATGCCCATGGAAGCAGTAGTCAAAAAATTAAATGATGTACTGCATTGGGCCAATCTGCTGCAAAATACCTCTTTAAACTGTTAAAGAGCAAGGATGTCATTTTGGGGACTAAGGTGCACCTGACTCAAACTATGGTATTTTCAATCACCTCATATGCATGTGAAAACTGGACAACGAATAAGGAAGACCAAAGAAGAATTGATGTCTTGGGATTACGGTGTTAGTGAAGAATATTGAATACACAATGGGCTGACAGAAGAATGAACAAATCTGTCTTGGAGGAAGTATAGCCAGAACGCTCCTTAGAAGTGAGGACAGTGAAACTTCATCTCTTCTGTTTTGGACATTTTATCAGGAAGGACCAGTCCCTGGAGAAGGACATCATGCTTGATAAAGTAGAGGGTCAGTGAAAAAGAGGAAGACCCTCAATGAGATGGACTGACACAGTGGCTGCAACAATGGCCTCAAACATTGCAATGATTATGAGGATGGTGCAGGACTGGACGCTGTTGTGTTCTGTTGTGCATGGGGTCAGTATGAGTCGGAAAAAACTTGACAACACCTAACAACAACAAAGGGGATAAACAGAAGGGTGGGTGAGAGCTCTAGCCCCTCTGGTCAGTGCAAGAAGGGAGGGAGCTAGGTATTAGTGCAGGGACTGCTTGTCAGTGGAGGCACCTAGCCGTTTTACAGGAGCCACCCAGTGAAGAGTCAATCCATGGAGTAACAACTAGAGCCCCCACACCAGAACTCACCTTGTGTAAGCAGCCATCCTGCCTTCCAACTGTATTAGCGTGTGCCCTGAGGCACAGGTGGACAAAGCCAAGGCGTGCAAGCTTGGCCCTACTCACCAGCTTTCCATGAGGCAGAGGAGACCCTCGCTAATAAACAAGCCTGGCCACTCCCACCACCCCCTTCCTGAGACTCAGTAGGCCCTAGCTGATACAGGCAAGCCTGGCCATGGCCATTACCCCTCCCTGAGGAGCAGATGGCCCGTGCTGAAGGGCACAAGTGTGGCTATGCCCATCACCCCTTCCCAGAGGCACAGGCTCTTGCACTAACCCATGCAAGCCTGGCCGTACCCACACACTGTTCCTGAGAAGCAGGAGGCCCTAGCTGATGTGTACAAGCCCAGCCATGCCCATTACTCCTCCCTGAGGCACAAGAGGCCCGTGCTAAAGCCACACCCACCACTCCCTCCCTGAGGTGCAGGTGTTCACGCCTGTGTGCCAAAGCCAAGCCCCCTCCCCCAGCAACTTCTCCCTGAGGTACAAGTTACTCACACCTCTGTACACAAGCCTGGCCCAAACACCCAGTGACTGATGATCTATTTACCTTCTCCCTACCACGCAGCACTAGTGGTATGCACACACAGCACCCAATGGAGAGACCTACAAGAACACTCCCTCCACCCACCCGTCCAGTGGCCAGGCAGACAGATGTATCACCTCAACAGCAATGCCAGTCACATACTGACAGTTCCCATCTGCACCTCTGCCAAATGACAAACAGGAGATCCTAGTGCCGACATCCAACATCAGCTCGGCTGTAACATCACACAACCCATACCCAAAAAGTTCCTGAAGGCTGTCTGCACTTATGCTGAAATCCCCTGATATCACACCACCTACTGAGATGCCAATTCATGCATGTATAGCAGGCCTACCCTGTCTATTTGGTGGCATTCCCTCACAGCAGATAAGGAGACATCCTGCCCTGACCTCTGGAGAACACATTAACTGCCAGCACCAACCTACAAGGACCCAGTGATCCCGAAAGGGCTGGGGATGGACCCTGACCACCCAACACTAGTCACCCAGTATCAGGGAAAGAACCTACTCTCCCACCTCCACTCAATCTGGTAAGGGAAGACATTATTAGCCTAACCACAGAGGACTCACATGCAAGTGAGACCCACCATACCCGTTAGTGAGAGGAAATCATGTCTAGCAAACAGATACTACCAAAGTCACACATAGACCAGAGCCACAAATCAACAACAATTAAAATAATACAAAGAAAGACATTCTAAAGAGAAAGAGAAGAAACAACACTCAAATCACATCAAAACAAAAATCAAAAAAATCAACACAAAACAAATATACACTTAATAACCAAAACCAAGTCCATTGCCATCGAGTCAATTCTGACTCATAGTGACCCTACAGGACAGAGGAGAACTGCCCCATATAGTTTCCAAGGAGTGGCTGGTAGATTCAAACTGTCAACATTTTTGTCAGCAGTTGTATCTCTTAACCACAGCACCACCAGGGCTCCACAATCAATAAAGAAATTCATAAATAAATGAATTAACACCTCACTGCCTCAGAGACAGCAGACAATATCATATGAACAAATAGGATAAGATAACTCAAACAAGTAAGCAAAATAAAGGGGCAGAAGACCTGAAGAAGAAATGGTAATAGAACTATCTGATAAGGAATTCAAAAGACTTATATACAGGATCCTCAGAGATCAAGGAAAACACAGACAAAACCCTGGAAGAATTCTGAAAACTATACAACAAAATGACAAAATAGACAATTAGAAACCATACGAAAACAACAACTAGAAATCCAGAAATTTAACAATAAAATATCAGAAATAGGTAACTCAATGGAAGAACACAGAAGCAAAATTGAAGTAATAGAAGAAAGAATCAGCAAAATACAGGACAAGTCCCTTGATACTGATTAGTTTGAGGAATAATCAGAACAAAGAATGAAGAAAAATGAAGGAAGACTAAGAGTTATGTGGGGCACTATCAAAAGGAATAATTTACGTGAGATAGGTATTCCAGAAGAAGAGGAGGAAACAAGGACAGAGAGAATCTCTGAAGATTTATTGACAGAAAACTTTCCTAATATCATGAAAGATGAAAAGTTTTCCATCCTAAAAACTCGATAAACCTCATACTGGGTAGACCCCAAAAGAAAGTGACCAAGGCATATCATAATCAAACTTTCTAAAATCAAAGACAAAGAAAGAAATCTGAGAGCAGCTTGTGAAAAATGAACAATCACTTACAAAGGGACATCAGAAAACAAACATACACTCGATAACCAAAACCAAGTCCATTGTCCATTGCCATTGCCGTTGCCATACAATAAGACTAAGTACTGATTTCTCAGCAGAAACCATTGCAGGCAAGAAGGCAATGGGATGATATATATAAAACTCTGAAAGAAAAGAACTGCCAACCAAGAATCAGATATCTAGAAAATTGCCTTTCAAATATGATGGCAAAATTAGGACATTCCCAGAAGAACAGAAATTATGGGAATCTGTAAAAACCAGACCGTCCTTACAAGAAATATTAAACGGAGTCCTTCAGACAGAGAACCAACATCAGACAAAAGCCCGAGATTAACACACAACAGCATCATCTCGATAGAATCTCAGATAAAGAAGTCACAAATTAAAATAAAGCTGCAAAACTGAAAATAGGGAACCAGAGGAGTCAATTTGTAAACGATGACAATTTTGGAACAGAAAGGGGGAGTGGATGGTTTAATTATGGAACTTCCATGTGGAAAGGATGTCAAGGTGATACCAAGGTATAACAGACTGTTTTAAATTTGGGAAAATAAAAATAAATTTAATAGTAAAGAAGAAAATCAAAAAGACTCAGTGATCATAAAATCAACAACAACCAAGGATACGAAAAGAAAATCCATAAACAAAAAGGACTCAGCACAGAAAATTAAACTGAACAAAGAAACCATTTACACCACACCAAATAAAATAATAAAATGGCAGCAATAAATTCATACTTATCAATCACACTGAACATAAATGGTTAAAATGCACCAGTAAAGAGACAGAGAGTGATAGAATGGATTAAAAAAATCACCTAACAATATGTTGCCTAAAAGAGACACACCTTAGACACAAAAATATAAATAGGTTAAAAACCAAGGATGGAGAAATATATACCAAGCAAACAGTAACCAAAAGAGAGCAGGAGTGTCAATAATAATCTCTGATAAAATAGGCTTTAAGTCAAAATCTAATTTAAGAGACAAACAAGGGCATTATATAATGATTAAAGGGTTGATCCACCAAGAGGACATAACCATAATAAATGTTTATACACTCAGTGACAGAGCTCCAAAATACATAAAACAAACTAACAAAATTGAAAAGAGAAATAGACAGTTTTACAATAACAGTAGGAGACACCACTTTCAATGATGGACTAGTAAGAAACTCAACAAAAATACAGAAGATCTAAATAACATAATCAACTCGACCTCATAGACATATACAAAACATTCCACCCACCAGCAGCACAGTACAACTTCTTTTACATGCATATGGATCATTCTCCAGAATAGACCACATATTAGACCACAAAGAAAGCCTCAATAAATTCAACAACAGTGAAAAAATACAAAGCATCTTTTCTGATAACGCTATAAAATTAGAAACTGGTAACAGGAACAAGAAAAAAATTAAATACATGAAAACTGAATAACACTTTACCTAAAAACTATCAGGTAACAGAAGAAATTAAAGATGAAATTTAAAAATTCTTAGAATCAAATAAGAATGGAAACACAACATATCAAAACCTCTGGGACACAGAAAAAGCAATGCTTAGAGGAGAATTTATAGCACTAAATGGACACATCAAAAAAGAAGAAAGGACCCCAATCAACAGCTTAACCCTACAACAACTCCTTCTGATAGAAAAGGAGCAGCAAGACATCCAGTCACCAGAAAAAAGGAAACAATAAAAACCAGAATACAAATAAATGAAATAGAAAACAATAGAAACAGTCAACAAGACTAGAAGTTGGTTCTTTGAAAGGATCAATAAAACTGACAAACCACTGGCAAAATTTACAAAGGAAAAAAATGAAGATAAAAATAACCACAATGAGATGAGTGCCATTACAACAGAACTGAATGAGATAAAAAAGGATCATAACAGAATATTATGAAAAATTTGTACTCCAACAAATTTGAAAATCTAGAAGAAATGGACAAATTTCTAGAAACACACTATCTACCTAAACTAATGCAAATAGAGGTAGAAAATTTGAATAAACTCATAACAAAAGAAGAAACTGAAGAGGTCATTAAAAAAACAAAACAAAAAAGGTCCCAGCCCAGACAGCTTCACTGGAGAATTCTACCAAACATTCAGAGAAGAGTTGACACCAATTCTACTCAAACTATTCCAGATCATACAAAAGGAAGGAATATGCCCTAAGTCATTCTACGAAGCCAGCATAATCCTGATACTGAAGCCATGCAACGACACCACTAAAAAATAAAATTATAGACCAATATCCCTCCTGAAAACAGACGCAAAAATTCTCAACAAAACTTTAGCCAATAGGATTGAACATCGCATTGAAAAAATAATACATCATGACCAAGTCAGATGCATACCAGCAATGCAAGGATGGGTCAACATCAGAAAATCAATCAACATAATTCACCACATAAGTAAAACAAAGGAAAAGAATCACATGATCATTTAAATTGATGCAGAAAAGGCATTTGATAAAATTCAACACCCTTTCCTGATAAAAACTCTGAGAAAAATAGGAATAGAAGGGAAATTCCTCAACGTAATTAAGGGAATATATGCAAAACCAACAGCCAACATTACTCTCAACAGAGAAAGATTGAAGAGCATTCCCCTTGAGAATGAGAACAAGGATGCTCTTTATCATCACTCTTACTCAATACTGTACCGGAAGTTCTGGCTAGAGTAATAAGGTCAGAAAGGGAAATAAAGGGTATCCAAATTGGAAAGGAAGAAGTAAAACTATCCTTATTCACAGATAATATAATTCTATACATAGAAAATTCCAGAGACTCCACAAGAAAGTTACTGGAACTAATAAAAGGATTCAGCAAAGTGGCGGGGTACAAGACCAACACACAAAAATCGGTTGGGTTCCTCCACACTAACAAGGAGGACTCTGAAAAGGAAATCAAAAAATCATTATAATTTCCAGTTAATTTTCTAGTTAATTTACTATTATTGAAATGTACCATTATTATGCTTTGGAGAGAATGATTTTGAAGTATAAACTTTTATCTGGATACTATAGTTATACAGTTTTAAAATCACAAAATGTAAGCTTTGGATTAAATACCTTAATATCGTGCCCACTAGACAACAAATTCATCATCTACAGTTACCATAAAATATAAAAGTAATGAAACTTAAAATAAAAATTCAATTTTAAAATTCAAATTATTCATTTTTAACAGTTTACATTTAAAGATTATGTTGTTGTTGATGGCTCAATTTTCGAGAAGTTCAAAGGGCATTATGTACTCCGTGGAAAGAGAACTGGTTATTTTGTGTTTTTATTGCATGTTTGGTAGCCTTTAGTTAGGGAAAAAGTCAAAATGAATAATTCTAATGAGCTTTAAAGAATATTTTCTTTTCTACAAAAGTGTCAAACAACTTAGGGAAACATAGAATAAAGAAAAAATGTCATTTGTTCCAATTACCGACAAAGTGTTTCATTTTAAAAGTCCTAAATAATAAAAATCTACTTTTTCCATATGTGTGCTCTAATGGTTAACACTAAAAATTACACACACATACACACACACTTCAGTGAGTCACACTGGTAACAACTCAAAGAAATGTTAATGATTATGCACAGATTACTCAGAAAGTGTTTTGTGATATATCAAAGCATTGCCTCATTTTATTAGCAGTTGCTGTATCCATTAGGCAAATATTTTCTCCGTCTTCTAGTTACCAACTACCTTACAGCAGCAAAATCTTCTTATATCAGTACTTTTGCCTGAGTGGTTGTCCATGCTGAGCATTTTCACAAGCATTACAGCTCATTTAATTCTCAAAATAACCCAGGGTGGGAGGGGAGTATTACCTTTCCCATTTTTACAGACAGATAACCTTTCAAAAATTCTTTAGTTCTTATAGTCATTTTGATAGGTTGACTTCTCTGAAGTCAATTTTTATTATTACTGAGTGAAAGATAAGAACATAAGCAATGCCTAGAGTGGCCACTGAATCTCTTTTTGTGTGTGTGTGTTACTTCCTTAAAAAGCTACTGAAGATCAGTCAGTTATAAGTCCAATATGTGAAATAAAAAGCAGCTCAAACCCGCCAGGAAAACATCAACTCGCTTCACATTAGTGCCAGAAAATTCCTCCATTCTTTTTGAAGATTGCCTTCTGCAATGGAGTTTTGGATTAGAAGGATAGAGACGGGAGCAAAGTGAATCTTTAAAAAATGCATTTTATGTAAGCTAGGGGATGGCTCTGAAATCACTTCTCTACTATGCTAGAATCAAAATAAAATGCATGCCACTATTTCTGACTGAGGAGAAAATTATAAAACTGCATCTTTTCTCTATCAGACGTATGAAAGCTAAACAGAGTTTGTCTGGTAGAGAGGGAAGGAACCCCAACCTTAAAAAACAATGGAAATATACGTTTCTAGAGGCCTCACTAAAGCTGAGTAGATTAAGATTTATAGAGAAGTTTGCATTCCAGAACACCGGTTTAAAGAAATTCCATTAAACAGATTTTAGCGTAACATTCAGTAAATTGTTTCCTTACATGGAGAATCACTTTAGATTTTTAAAAACTCGAGACATTATCACACTATAATATATTGACTTTGTTGTTGTTAGTTGTCATTCAGTTGTTTCTGACCCCTGGCGACCCCATGTGTACAGAGAGAACTGCTCCACAGGATTTTCAAGGCTGTGACCTTTCAGAAGCAGATCACCAGGGCTGTCTCTCAAGGCCCCTCTGGGCGTGTTCTAAATAAACACCAACTTTTCAGCTAGTAGTCCAGTGCTTAATTGTTTAAGTTTGCTCAAAAAGCCCTCTAATTAAAGTTAATGAATTCATACTCTTTCATATGTCTATTTAAATATTATTATAGTAAACAAGTATTCCAATGTTTTCTTTTTACTGATTCTTTGAATTTTTTCATTCTTTTCAGTTCAATTTTATTTTGCAATTTGGATTTCTCCTTCTGGTATATGAAATTGCTAACTTTGTCATCCAACATACAGGTCATTTGCCTAGTTTTATGTCACCTCAAATTTAATAAGCATTATCTTTAAGTCATATGGCACAATGAGTACATCTTTAAGATGTGTCTTCTGGTGAGAACATTTGAAACACTAATGAGAGCTGATGTGCAAGATATTTGGAGGAGAAGATGGTAGTTCCACAAAACTCGTTGCTGTTGATTTCAACTCATAGAGACCCTATAGGACAGAGTAGAACTGCCTTATAGGGTTTCCAATGAGTGGCTGGTGAATTTGAACTGCTGACCTCTTTGGTTAGCAGCTGTCGCTCTTAACTACTGCACCACCAGGGCTTCATAGTTCCATATACACACACTGCAAATTAGGCCAAATTGATATCTACCTCCATGCTCCTAAATATTTCTAAAACTTTCCAGACATTAGAAATGACTATTAACAAGGGTTTTTTTTTTTTTTTTTAAATTAGGAATTCAAACTTGAAAAGGCCCAGAGTGTGACAGGATCTTACCAGGTGACCTTTTCAAACAGTAAGTCATTCCTTTAAAGGTGAACCTGTAGAGCTGTCCTGAGCAAGTTGGTAAATAGTTTTCCTGTACATAGCTACCAAGTTGTTTGGCCCCTTTAATAAACTTGTGGGGGCTAGAAAGTATTGAGTTATGAAATACAAACAGAGTTTTGGCTTTATGATGGCTACCTGGTTTTTCCCCTTTTAAAAAGTCATCTTTGATGAATGTGTAAAACATCTCACAACATGGATGAATCTGGAGGGCATTATGCTGAGTGAAATAAGTCAATCACAAAAAGACAAATACTGTATGAGACCACTATTATAAAAACTCATGAAAAGGTTTATACACAGAACAAAACAATCTTTTATGGTTACACGGGAAGGGAAGAATGGGAAGGGAAAAACACTAACTAGAAAATAAGTAAGCTGTAACTTTGGTGAAGGGTAAGACAGTACACAATTCTGGGGAAGTCAGCACAGCTTGACCAAGGCAAAGTCACAGAAGCTTCACAGACACATCCAAATTCCGAGGGACCAAGTCACTGGGCTGAGGGCTGGGGACCAAGGTCTTGGGGGACACCTAGCTCAACTGGCGTAACAAAGTTTATTAAAAAAAAAAAAAAGCTCTACATCCTACTTTGGTGAGTAGTGTCTGGGGTCTTAAAAGCTTGTTAGTGGCCATCTAAGATACTCCACTGGTCCCACCCTGTCTGGAACAAGGGAGAATGGAGAAAACTAAAGACACAAGGGAAAAGATTAGCCCAAAAGACTGATGGACCACAACTACCACAGCCTCCATCAGACTGAATTCAGCACAACTATACAATGCTCAGCTACCGCCACCGACTGCTCTGACAGTGATCACAATAGAGGGTCCCGGACAGAGCTGGAGGAAAATGTAGAAAAAAATTTAAACTCCCAAACATGACCAGACTTACAGGTCTGATAGAGACTGAACAAACCCCGGGAGTATGGCCCTCAGACACACTTTTAACTCAGTACTAAAGTCACCCCTGAAGTCCACCCTTCAGCCAAAGATTAGACAGGACCAAAAAACAAACAATAATACAAGTAGCTGAACCATGTATACAAGACTAAACAAGCCCACCAGCCCAGGGGCAAGGATGAGAAGGCAGTAAGGGACAGGAAAGCTCAACGAATGGAAATGGGGAATCCAAGTTCGAAAAATGGAGAGTGTTGACATGTCGCAGGGTTGGCAAACAATGTCACAAAACACTATGTGTGTTCATTGTTTAATGAGAAACTAATTTCCTCTGTAAAACTTCATCTAAAGCACAATTAAAAAAAAATTTTAAAAAAAAGGTCATCATTAGTCCAAATTGTAAGCTTAGGTAAACAGTCTTCAAGTTCTAACTAAATTCAGGCAAACAAATTTAGCGGTTGTTGCAATGCTCAATACTGTCTCTGTTCTTCTTTACAGGGCTTCAAACAGGTTCATTCCAGTTGGAACCCCTGCTGAGAATTTGCATTTCTACCCCAGAAATACTGATTCAGAATCTACATTTTAACAACATCTTCGGGTGATTGTTATGTATAATAAATCTTAAGCACCACTGCTCTACTGGTGGTTCTCAGAATTGGTTCCTAACCAGCAGCATTAGTATTGCCTGGGAACATGTCAGAAATATAAATTCTCAGCAGGGGTTTGAACCCGAATGAACCACTTTGAAGCCCTGCTTCTTTAATCTGCTTTCTGAAACAGTGGTTGTTTAACTTAGACAGCCATTGCAAATGGAGGAAGGAGGTGGCAAAAAATGAAAGTTTAAATTTTATGTATGATTAGACAAAGGAATGACATTCAGGTTGTTTCCAATTTAATTATCTATTAATAAGAAAATGGATAAATAAATCATGATCATTTTACAGTGAAATACTGTAAGCAATGAAAATGAATGAAATACTGCTACGTATATCAACATAGATAAATCTTTGAAATATAATGTTGGGCCAGAAAAAGAGTTGTGGAAGGGTACATACAGGAGGGCTATGATTTAAACAATATTTTTAAATGTGTAAACTATTATATAATTTTAAGGTTATATATGAACACAGAAAATATTTTTTAAATGCATTAAATGATAAATGTCAAATTCAAGAATGAGGGTTATAGTGCAGGGGTGGGGAGCAATAAAAAAAAATGAAGAGGGGAATGGAACTGGGAAGATTCTTAAACTGAATGGGGTACGTATACTACACTTGATCTTAGCTGAAAGGCCGAGAATTGCAACAGTAATAACAACAAAAAGTACGTGTGTGGTTACGTAGGTAGATATGTATGTATATACGTGTATAGGAAGGCATATGCGAGTACATGCACATGCATGTATGGGTGCATCTGTAGGCGTAAGTATATACATGTTTGTGTGTGCTGCATATATATCCATATATATAATAAAGCACATAGGAGGTACAGTTTCAGAGACTTCCTAGATATATCCAAACAACTCACAGGATTGGTTTACTGAGTTAAAACGCTTAGGACCATAGTCTTGTGGGACAACTTAGTCAATTGAACATAGTTCACAAAGATAATGTACTACACCCTAGTTTGGTGAGTAGTGTCTGGGGGTCTTAAAGGCTTGCGAGTGGCCATTGAAGATACAACTGTTGTTTCTCTACTCATCTGGAGCAAAAGAGAATGAAGAAAACCAATGACTCAAAGAAGAAACTGGTCCACAGGACTAAGAGCCTACACGAACCACAGCTTCTTCTAACCTGAGACCAGAAGAACAAGATGGTGCGTGGCTATCACTACTGACCATTTTAACCGGGGACACAACAGAAGGTCCTGGATAGAATGAGAGAAAAATGTAGAACAAAACTCAAATTCCTAAAAAAGGCCAGACCTTTCAGAAGAGACTAGAGGAAGCCCTGAGACTACCACCTTAAGATACACTTTGAACGTGGCACTGAAGCTACTCCTGGAAGTCACCTTTCAGCCAAATAATAGATTGGCTTATAAAATAACAAATTATCACCCATGAGTAATGTACTCCCTTAATCAACTACATGAGACCAAACGGTCAACTTTTGCCCAAAAACAAAAATGAGAAGGCAAGGAGGGGAGGGAAGCTAGATCAACGGAAACAGAAAAAGCAGAATGGAAATAATGAGAACGCTGACACATTGTAAAAATTGTAACCAATGTCATGGAATAATTTGTATAAAAATTGTTAAATGGAACCTAGTCTGCTGTATAAACTTTCACCTAAAATGCAATAAAATATTCAAAATAAAAAGGCCAAGAAACTATGAATGGTATACATATAGATGCTTATTTTATTATCATTTTTACCCTTTTATGTATTAGGAGTGTTTCATAATACAAAAGAAAAAAATTGTTGACAAAAATTTTAAGATAAAAATGACTTAAAAGTTTCTCCCATTAGTACTCTAAAAGCACCTCAAATATAACTTCAGATTCTTACTTATTACGTTGAACAATGAACTTTTTTTTCCTATAAAAATTGGTATGAGGGTGTCAGTGAAGCACTCAAAAGTGACCATCCCCTAGGTATATCTTTTTAGAATTATTTATTGATAAGAATGGAACATGGTACCACAGCATTTGACATATAGAGTTAACACAAATTATCTACAAGTGTTGTCACAGTACTAAAGACACTTGGCCACACAGTTCACATCAAATAGAATACCTGCATGAACATTTCCCATCCCTACTACAAGTCTTCAAAAGTTGAACACTTCCCAAAATCTATTTTTTCAAGCAAGACAGAAATATGTCCTCCCATGTCACTTCAGCATCTCCTCTAACTTGTATCCCCCTGGTTGGGCCAAACCACACCCAGACTGTTCCCAGACAGTCCAGCCTTCCTCCGTCTCAGCCTCCACCATCCATTGAGAGTGGAAGCTCCTTTGGAAGTTATCATCTTTCATACTTAACCGGGTTCTTTCTTACTCCGTTCCAGTATGATTCAGAACTTCCATGTGGGGCCTGAGAACCAACCTACCTTCTTGAGTAGAAAGAGCCTAAAGCTCAGGGTTCACAAGACAGGCTAGCATCCTAACGATTTTGTTTATAATGTAAATGCACAAGCCCCATCCCAAACCTCTCCCCCGCCAAAAAAAGAAAAAAAAAAAAAAAAAAACCAAACTCACTACCATTGAGTCGATTCCAACTCATAGTCACCCTATAGGACAGAGCAGAACTACCCCATATGGTTTCCAAGGCTGTAGTCTTTATGGAAGCAGACTGCCACATCTTTTTCCTGCAGAGCAGCTGGTGGGTTCGAACTGCTGATCTTCTGGTTAGACCTTTTTGTTATCAGTCAAGTACCTACCAACGCACCACCAGGGCTCCACACCTACCAAAATCAGAATCTAGCATGATGTAGCTAGTTTGTACCATGATGTCTTAGCCTATTTATTTCTAACCTATCCTCTTTCACAATTACCTCCAAGAACATACAACCTGTACGAAATGCTCCAGTTTGGTCAAAGAATTTAGTTTATATTTCTGTCCCTGTGTTCACAAAAACCCTGCTTCACTCCTTTCCATGAGTTGCAAGAAATAATTTATGCAAAGAGGTTTCAAACCACTCAGAGCATAAATAGCCTGTGGCTCCTTTCTCAAAAAGTATGTCTCCTATTCAAATATCATTAGCTGTCAGGCTATTTAATTTGCATTTATAATAAGGTCAGTGTTCTTTGAGCTGCTAACCTTTCTTAGACTCCTAGCAGCTTCTGAAAAGAAGTGCCTCAATTTCAAATCTCAAAGGGGAGCGCAGTTTTATCACTGGTGTCCTTTGCCAAATACTTCATGTCTCTTCTCTTCCGAGGTTCATGGTCCAATTGCACTTCTTGGTCCCCTTCTCGCTATTTGGGCTACTGTGACTCTTTCTCTCCAATGAGCTTTAAGGGGAAGTACCTGTATTACTTCAAGGTAAAAGCAATTAATTGCCAATGTAAGACCCTCCAGAATCTCTTTCCTTTTGGCATGGGTCTCTAACAACCTGCAATGGACGTGGACACTTAGCATGAGTTAGAACTAAATCTTTGTTGTTATAAGGCACTGATATTTGGAAAATTTTTTTAACCACAGCATAAAGCATGCTATCCTGGTTATTCCAAGAGGTGTCACTATTATATCCCTTAACAGGATCTGATATACTAAAAATCAATTTAAAATTTTTGATAGACAATTTACATTAAAGTCCAAATGATTTATCATTGCATTAGAAAAAGCACCATTCAGGAAAAACAAAATCTGCTAAACCTACTATCACAAAGAAACTAGTGGCTCATTAGGCTTCAATGTTCAATTCTTAAAGGGAATACCTAATCCTGAAATTTCCAGCAACAGCCAGCAGGTGGGTTTCTCTGCCACTCTTGAGATCATGTCAAGTAGACTACTATCCATTCGGCCAATGGAAACAGCTACACTGATTACGGCTCTGGTATCATGTGCTGCTAACGGAACAATTTTTGGTAAGGTCTGTGAACCAGGAAACTCTATACTATGGGATGGCCAACTACGGACATGGTTGGGAGGATGGGTTTGAATGCAAACCTCAGCTCTGTCTACCTTTCTAGGCTCCTTACTTCACTTGGCTAAGCCTCAGTTTTCTCAACTGTAAAATGGGGTTAATAATTTTGTTAGGTCACTGTGGGAATTCAATGAGATAATCAATGGGAACCACTTGGGTCAGTGTCTGGCACATAGTACATTCTCAATAAATGCTAGCAATTGTTATTACGAAAAATACAGCTTCTTGACACAGTAACACAAAACCAGCAGCCTTCTACCATTTTGTACTTATTACACACATTTAGTTCTGAATCTTTGTTACTCCCTTCTGTATTCCAACCCTGAGCCTCATGGACATAAGTCAGTGAAAGAGCAGGGACCACAGCATGATCAGGCTAAATGGGAACTTGAAAACTCTTCCACGGCAGCTCTCGGCAAGCCATAAGGTCAATGGCTTGATGGCACCTATGACAGGCAAAATAGTGAAGAGGACAACAGAGTGAACGTTAATGGTTCCATCCAGAACACCTCTGCTCTCAAGGTCTCCTCCAATCCAAGGTTTGCTATAGAGGGAAATAATGTTTAAAAATGAGACCTGTTACTCAGTTGATTCTTTTTCCCTTTGCTTAATTTTCAAACATCACCAGCTTTACTGGTTGCTGCAGTACCAATATTTTCAGTGCTGTCTGTTATTTCTAAGGAAGCAAAAGGCACTATGCGTAAAGAAAAAACGTCATATCATTTATCTTAAACTAAAATGCAAATATTTCCTAAGACACGTGTTCATATTCTTCAGATGCCATTAGCTCAAACGGTGAAGATACATAGCATGACGATGAACCAAACCTCAGGAACTTCAAATACAAGGACAAACACACAATTCTATCCATGAGATACAAAGATAGCCCTACTGTTCCCTTTGTTCTGGCTGAATCTGTGTTCAACATTTTCTGGTCCAGTCTCTCTAATTAACAACAGTATGCATCTGCCAGATGTTTTGGTGGAATTGGGAACACTGTGTGTGGTCCTAAAACAAACCAGATTTAACTGTCTGCCTCTGAAATACAAATCAGTCCTCCTCTCACTGAAACTATGCTCAAACAGGCCTAACTGATTCATACTCAAGTGATACTCAGTCTTCAAAAGACATGCTTCCTTTTTCTATTTTTTTAATATATCATTATACAGATAAATCCAGAGTCAAATAGCAATTCAGTTCTAAAGCTTTTCCCATGAACCTGTTACGAAGGGATGGGATTCTGAAAGCACTTGGACAGTGATATGAAAAAGAATACTCAATGTATGTTGTAAACAAATTTCAGTTTGTCAAAATGAGTAGATAACTTACTCTACATTTCTGTCCCAGCTCTTAATGCAACAAGGGCCTTGAGGAGTAGGAACAGGTGCAGAAACAAGGGAGCACTACAGAGGATGTGAAATATGTATTATATTTTAGGAGAGCACAATGCTTCCACAACAGAACCTACTTAACTGACTAGAACGTAACAGGCACTGTATCTGCAACAAATTGTATAAGCTCAGGTTGTTAAGAGTCTGAAAGTTCAGGAATGACCTATTTTCAATTTACTTTGCTATCAAACATTAACATTTTCAGCAGTTTTTGTTTGTTATTTTTTTTTCTTCTATTTTTCTTTTTGGCTTTATCTGTAAACAATTCACTCACCGGTAGAGATTAATGAGGCCAAGGTTATGGGCTCAGTCCCCGCATAGATCCATTATCTCTACATCACTTTCAAAGTCACAGACTCCCTCTGAAATCTTAGACAAGCTTTTAGAAAAAGTGTGTTATTGGTCAGGTAGGGCCAAGGTATGGCTAGATGAACATAATCCTTCACCAGTACTGGAAAAACGATCCAAGTACCCTACCGACTGTGTTACAGTATAATCTTCAAAATTAAGGACTGCAAGTATATCTACTTGCTCAAGCTTTCCATTCTGATGTTCAGATTAAATGAACCATGAGTCTAAATGTTTTATAATACATTGAGTAAGTCTTCCAATAACAAGACACTTCAAATTTTCAAAACATAAAAGTGCAGAATAGAAAATAGGGTATAGCCAGAAGACCAAGAAAGAGCAAGAAATAAGCCAAGATAAAAGGGGGAGTCAGCACAAGTTTCAAAGCTGGGATGTAACATTTCTCTTCTACCACCCACTTCCTGATCGTAGGAAACTAGAGAAAATTGACAGTTCTGGCAACGTAGCCTTACCCAACTGGTCACTGGGGTTTGCAATGAATGCATAGATGCTACTCCCAAAGAGATAAATTGTTGTAGCCTAGAGATTTTTCTTAATATATGACTTTTTATGCATCAAAATATAAATTCAAATAATTGTGTTAACCATTTAGTTAAGAATTCTGCCATACTTCTTTTGATGACGTGATATCGAATGTCTGGAAACCAGGGCTAGTTGTCATTTAGCTAAGCATTAAGAACTGGGGGAAGGAGGGGTGGTAGGGAGCATTAACTGCAGTAATTGTTCTACTCCTCAAAGAGTGAAAGTTACAGGATAAGAAAGAACATATGTAAGAAAGAAGAGCATTATAAGGCTTAGAGCTTGAATGTGAGGCAATAAACCTGTTGGAACTTGCACAATTCACCTGGTGGAAGAGCCACGTTGTGGAAAAAAACGGGAGATCATGATCAGTTTTTTATGCTGTCTCTATGATGATAAAACATAGCTGCAGCCAAGAAGAAATTAAACCTTGAATGGAAGTCACTGAAAACTTTGACAGAAAATTTTAAAATGTGCTTGAGTAAATGACTCAAATTGACTTAAAATTATCTCATTTAAACAAACATAATTTAAAACCCATAACTTACCTAAGATCCATGCTATTAAATCATTGTTCTTTTTTCTTCTAAAACATTAAAAATTTTAAAACTCCTGCTTTAATTTTCCAGTTTGTTAGTGACTGTTTAATTGCCAGGTTCTTATTACCCCTTGTATTTTCAATTTTCTCCTTCTCTTTCCAATAGTAGCTTTCTTCTTGGGTACCTGTTTCCATCCAGGATTTCAAGATGTTCCTGGAATTTCATATTAAGCAGAAAACTTCATTATTTCAGGGCTCAGGCTAGCAGGAGGGGCACGCAGGTGGTATTTCTTGATTTCCAAGCAAGAGTGCGAACAGAAAACCGCATTGCTTGTGAATGCTGTTAGAACATTCAGTTAAGGATTGCCCTTGATTTCAGTCACAGCACAAATGCCTACAATGTCTTAGTGGCTCCAGTCCATTTCAGAGCTCTTCATGGCTATTTCTAGAGAGTCTTACACAGAAGACTCCACAATTTAGGGCCTTTAAGACCCAAATTTATTATATCCTTATCATTCATATTTAATCACTCACCAAAAGGAGAGAAACTATGCTTACTTTGCATGAAGCTCTTACAAGAAAAAACAAACCAATCAAATTCAGAATGTCTGTTTTTCCTTTGGAACTCAAACATCTGGTCAATGGGCATATTTCTTATGGAATATTTAAGAAAATGCTTTGTTGTTAAAAGTAACTTTTTTTTAATTTCCAAGTTGTCAATTTCTGGCTGCTTTAATCCATTTGTGTGGATGGTCCCTATGTATCTTATATTCTGATGTAGCCTTGTCAGTCAGTAATTAAAAATACACTAAACTTTTTCCTGTTCCTTGTTTTTTTTTCCCCCCATAGTAAAGCTATTTTTTAGAAATAAAAATTAAAGTGTTTAAAATGTGCTTGCGATATTAAAAAAAAAAATCCGTCTTTCTTCCCTCTAAATCCAATTTTATATTGGCTGTCAGGGCACATCAGCTGGCTAGCTCAAAGAATGATCCCGAGACCCAAAACTGCTCAGATTTTGGCAGGAGCTAGCACTTTCTATGTTGCCATCCAAAAAAACACTACCACAATTGAGGATCTTAACTAACATACCAATGACTAAACGTGTGTGGAGATTAAACTATTCCCTTCTGTCTCCAACAGAAGTTCCCTGGAAATGTGCTGAAACATACGGATAAATAACTTGTTTTTCCAACCATGGTTTCATATTAATGGCAAAGCCAAGAACTTCAGTATCCAGTCTAGTGGAAATGCAGAACTGGGAGTGCAGCATAGCAGCATGGTGACACAGAAAGCCTTTCGAGTCCCATATGGAAACAGTAGTGCTTGTGAGTACGGTCTTGGGAACAAACCATAGGAGTTCAAATCCTAGGGTCCCACTCTACCTTGGATAAGATACATAAACTTTCTGTGATTCAGTTTTCCCAACAATAAAATGGGGGATAACAAGAGTGGCTATCCATAGGCTGGTTGAAGTCAATGAATGGGATGATCTATATAAAACAGTATGAAGACCATACGAGGAAGGATTTGAGGCTTTGCTCATTGCTACATTCCATCACCTAAAACAATTCCTGTCACTTAGTAGGAATTCAATAAACATTTATTAAACAAATAAAAAAGAATGAACAGTGCTGGTGGAAAACTGGCCAGCAAGTAGCATAAACAACATTAGCTATTATTATTTTCATTATTATTATTCTTATCATTATGATTTTCTTCATCTCTACGACCCACCTATATGATCTTAAGTTAGTTATTTAGTTGCTCCAAGTTTCCATTAGTTTTTAGAGAGCACTATAAGGTACTGGAAAACGTGCCTAGTCAAAGAATCAGGAGTCAGGAATCTAGTTCTAACTCAAATTCTTACAATGCTTTGACCTTGACATTTATTTGACTTTGGGCAACAGGGAACTGATAATATATTCTTATATTAACTGTTATTAACATTTCTCTATACAAAGTTC
Source organism: Dugong dugon (assembly GCA_030035585.1). NCBI lineage: Eukaryota > Metazoa > Chordata > Mammalia > Sirenia > Dugongidae > Dugong > Dugong dugon. The sequence goes on from CM057471.1 coordinate 80,370,396, forward strand.
ACAAGAGCTCAATAATGGATGAGAATGTTAAGAATTTCAAAACGACATTAATTTCACTGAAATCAACTTTAAAATAAGTCAGATATTTTATTATAGGTATTTAATTCGGTAGCACAATACTACAGTTTGAGTGAAAAAGGGTAACAAAGACTCATTCAGTTTCTAAATAATTCTAAATTATCCTAATCTCTAAATTGAAAACCATAGTCCAAATATTCAGTGATTCAGCACTAGGTTGAGAGTATTTATCAAGGAAGGGGTAACTGATGTGGAGAGCTTACCTTTCAAAGAGGCAGAAAGAGCATACAAAAGAAAACACACACAAACGTAAATAACAAAGAAAAATTCATAGTTTTGCAGCTTTTATAGAATTACTCTATTAATTTTGATTCAAATCCAGGGTGAAGTCTGTGAGGATACTGAACTATACAGCCTATGCTTCTTTCTTCTGAAACCATTTTCTTGAGAATAGAATAAATTTACCAATGACCCGTCAACTGTGAGCAATAGAAACAAAGCCAGGTGGGTGCCCAGGGCAAAGGAGGCAATTGCTTCTTCCAACAGCTGATTAGGGGACAATGAGTTCTAGCCATAGAGGATAACTGGGATAGTGCTATGCCCTAGTAGTAAACCATTTGGATACAAGACTGGAAATGTATGTGTTGGAGGCATGCTGCTGGAAGAATGGTGGGTACAGACAAAGTCAGTATCCCAGTTCCTTCAGATAGCAACAGATGGTGTAGGTTTTGATGACAGTCTACCCCATCAGTACCCTAGAGACTTTGCCAGGGCCATAAATATTCAAGACCTAAGTTTACATCCTTCTTTATCTCAGTCACCCCAGCCTCAACATGATCAATGCATTGGGTTTTTTAATATTAATTTCTAATTTGAGATCTCAGATGTTATTGTTGTCACGGCTTTCCCTCCCACAAGACCCATGCAACAACCATTCATTTAATAAATATATCTTGAACAACTATTCTAAGTCAGGTATCGTTCTTCTAAAACCAAAAAAAAAAAAACAAACCCATTGCCCTCAAGTCGATTCTGACTCATAGTGACTCTACAGGACAGAGTAGAACTGCTCCATAGGGTTTCTAGGAGTGGCTGGTGGATTCGAACTCCTGATCTTTTGGTTAGCAGCCAAGCTCTCACCCACTGTGTCACCAGGGATCCTGATCCGGACACTACAGTAGTGAGTGAAATAGACCAAAAAAAGACTGCCTGTCCTCATGAGCTGATGTTCTAGTAGATGCTTCATAAGTAAGACACTACCATATGCCAGCTCTTAAAGACTGTGTCTAATTGCATATCACTATCTCTCTTTGATGAGACAGATAAGACAGCCTCTTTGTAGTTTTCTGTACATTCAAGTGAGTGTTTCTAAAATCTAATAGCCAGAGTACAGCACAATATCCCCCAAGTAATAGTTTTTACTAACTGTTGAGAGTGGGCTTTGCATCAAAATGCTCCAGGAAAATAATCATTGAGAAAGAAGATTGCCAAAATGTTGATAATCGTTAAGGCTAGATGACAGATACACAGGGTTCAGTATATTATTCTCTCCTTATGTGAATATTTGAAATTTTTCATAATTTTTTTAATTAGACACTGACAAATCTTAACTATCATCCATTTCTGAAATGAGCTTTGCAATTCAAAAAACCTAATAAATATATCAGAAGACTAGATATCCCTTTGATGTTTTGAGAGACCATAACATATTAAAAATGTTTAACTCTCGAAGACTTTAGAGAAAATGAAAGGAGCAAGGTGGTGATGGATGAAGGAAAAGAAACTAGAATGACTTACTCAAAAATGTTACCTCCCCAAGGTGAAATGTATTAATGGCAAGGATTGGTTCATGCCCAGTTCTTGGGGCTGACCACAATCAAACCTGTCACTTGAACAGTGGTACCTATTACAGTTGTACACCTGAGGGGCTCAGGTATGGCAAGATGGCTGAAAAAGGGAGCAAGGTTTCTTATCTTGCATCTAGGTTTGCATCCAAGCTCACTGTTTTTACTAGGCTCCATGTTTATTGGAGCCACAGCAATGGAGAAACATCTGGCATGTAGAAAAGGCTTTCATTTTTTCTAGTGCCTATACGTTATTCTGTATAAAATTTCTTTTGGCTTTTCAGAGTCTGCACTACAAGTTCCACCAATGAACTGACACTATAATCAAGCTGAATTTATTCCAGAGTTGGAAGACTAAGCATCTCTCTCTGATCAGTTTCAAATATGTTGGAAAAATAAAACCCTGCCATTTTTCACTTGCAACCCGATCGAGCAAGCATGCAAAAAGAGATGAAAGAGAGTATAGACTCACAGAACGTTCAGATCGAAGCCCCTTAGTTTTGCAGGCAAGGAAGTCAAGGCTCCACTAGGAGGTGATGTGCTTTAAGATAACACTTTTATGCCATCTTCATCTGGGGCCTTGGGCTGCTGACTCCCAATGAGTGGCCTCTCTGAGGCATTAATCATGCCCACAGGTGAGTCCCCTGAAGGCCACACCACAAAGGGTGACTTGAGGGACTTCAGCAGGGTCCGTCCATTCCCCCTCTAGTCAGTACACAACCTGAACATCTCTCATCTCAGGGAAGGATTTTTAGGTTTGTTTCCTTATTCAGGAATAATTAAATAGAAAACCAAGTCCCATGGAGGAGACACACCGTTAACCATTAACAATCAGCACAGAGCAAAAAATATCGGCCTTAGGGAGAGCAAGGTCAGGGAATAACAGAGCAAAAATTCCCACTTTCAGGCACTCTTCAAGGAGAGGTGCGGCAAGGGAAGCTGTGACTATATAAAAGGTAACTCTGCCCACCTGTTTCCCCTATGGGTGGGCCTGAAGGACAGGACCTTGTTACTATCATCTGGTTAAGCAAATTTCAGGAAGGGTAGCCAATGTGTAAGAGTTGAAAGTAAGGTTTCAATCTATCATCAGCCAGAATGATACTTTCTATTTAATATTACTGCCTGTCTCTATGATTATGGGTAAACTTTCTGAACATAATAGATAGCAATTCTTATAGCTCACAATTAAATACATTTTCTTCTAAGATAATGAATTAGATCTCAATTTTCAGATTAAACAGGACCTTTAACTACTTTAAAGCCGAGTGACTCATGAACACAGATTGTGGCTCTAGCTAATGATTGTGTGTAATTTAGCTCAGAACTTGTAAAGATACAAAGGAATAATAATCGCCATCTTAGGGGTCAGGCTTAGTAGGCATGAGTTTGGGACAGCATAGTGGCACTGGGATTGTCTAAGAACATAAACAGTGATTCTTTCATTTAAAACAAGCAAACAAATCAACAACAACAAAAAAACAAAAAACAAAAAAACCCACAATTGTCTTTAGAGCAATACTTTGAAAGAAGCATCCTTCCTAATGCTAAGCTTGAGAAATCAGAAATGGTAATTTTATTCACCGTACTACCTGTTATCACTCCCTAGGAACCATTCTAATAAAATTTTCATATAGCAAAATTTGTACATTTAGGCTCTGCTGGAATTCCACAAATTGCTGTTGATGATTTAAGAGTATGTTAAGAAAAACACCCGGCAAAACGAGAGGATACTTGGTACTACTCTTATGTAAATAAAACTGTTCATCACCATTTCCTGGTGTGAAAATGGAATTGCTAGTCTTAAGCCCTGCTTTGTCCATCTGCCAACAGACCTGGAGTCACATTTTATATTATTTTTTCCTAAAATGAACTTGAAAGATTAAAAAAAAAAGAAGCAGCTCATTGCCATCCAGTTAATTCCAACTCACAGCAACCCTATATGACAGAGCAGAACTGCCCCGTAGTTTCCAAGGAGCAGCTGGTGGATTCAAACTGTCAACCTTTTGGGTAGCAGCCAAACTCTTAACCACTGCACCACCAGGGCTCCTTAAAAGTATACTTACTATTAATTGAGGCCTTGCTGTATTCCAAGAATGTTGTAAGTGCTTTATAGTCATTATATAATTGAGCCTAAAATCATTCTCAGTTTGCTAATATCATTCCCATTGCAGAGGTGGGGAAATGAAGGTTTGATAATATTAACTTAGACCAAGCTAGCCTGTGGGCCAGAACCACAGCACAGTCTAGGTAACTCCAATCCAAGTGCCTAACCTCTACAGTGACTCTCCCATGCAGGTGGTCCCCGGGCTTGGTGTATGCCCAGTGTCCCCAGGTCTAGCATATAATAAATATACAGAAACATTTATGAAATAAATGGATGAAATAATATGCTAACACTTGAGGTATGCCCATACACGATGCCTAAATGTGTTTTGCCGTGGAAATGCTTTCCAAAGAATCCGGACCGAGAGGTTAAAAACATACCCTTAATTCCATCAAATTCATGTTTTTGTTTTTAATTAAAGGAATAAAACATAGAACTTCAAAGGCGTGCTCCAGAAAATCATGTAGTGACACTCAGAAATAGTTGGTATAGATTCTTGAGTCCATAAAAACACATAAACTGTTTGTAAAACTAAGATCCTTTGGATTCATTATTAATTCACTACTAATTGCAAGAAAATCACAAATGATCACCATCATCTTGCCTAGCATGGGGTAATATGATCCTGAAAAAGGTACTCATGTGATAAATAAAAAAACAAAAAAAATCAGTTACATGGAGTAGACTCTGACTCATGTTGATTCCATGTGTGTCAGAGAATAACTGTGCTCCATAGGTTTCAATGGCTGTGTTTTCAGAGGTAGATCACCAAGACTTTCTTCCAAGACACCTTTGAGTGGATTCAAACCTCCAGCTTTTCAATTAGCAGTTGAGCGCATTAACTGTTGCACCACCTAGGGACTCCTCATACCGTGAATAAGGGAGTAAAACCTGTCACTCAATTCATTTGTCTTTCAAGAGGTTAATCTGGTCCTGGTATTACACATCACAAAGTGAAAGACAGTTCTCAGTTCCTGTCCTAGAGTCCAGATCAGTAACAAAATACTACTTATACAGGAGCTATTTAGCTGTGTGCAGATACTTTATACCTCATAACCTAAACAAATCCTCTGTAGAGAAGAGGAAACTGAGGCTGACATAGTTACATAATATGTCCAGAAATACAGAGTTAATAAACAACAGAGGTGGGATTTGAAACCAAGGCCCCATCATTCCAACATCATCCCCTTTTTATGTCACCATGCTGCCTCATATGTTTAAATTATATACTAGGTTCTATTTTTCAACTCAGTGAGTTGGTTTTGTTTCAAACAACTCTTCTGGTCCTGCTAATCTACAAAATATATTTGCTGGAACTAGAAGCTCATAAGCCCAAAAGGAGGAAAAATGTGCTTTGTAAAATCTTTTCCTGAGCAAACTCATTCTCAGCCATCAAGTCTCAGCTTACACAGCACGTCCCTGGGAATTCTTTCCTGTCCCTGAACAGGAGGCCTCTGATACACAATTCCCTTAGCTCTTACCATAACTGGATTTAAGTGCTTGCCGAAGCTTGTCACCTCACTGGTCTGTAGCTCTGTGAGGGTGGATCCTGGGTCTGGCTTGTACCCTGCTGTATCCCCAGGTCTATTTTTGTTGTTTGCTGCCCTCAAGTCAGCCCCTGACTAATGGCTATCCGATGCACGATGGGATTGGACCATTGTAATCCCTAGAATTTTCATTGACTGATTTTCAGAAGATCATCTGGTCCTTCTTCCCAATCTGTCTTAGTCTAGAAGCTCGACTGAGCCCGTTTGGCATCACAACTACACACAAGTCTCCACTGACAGGTGGTGGCTGGGCTTGAGGTGCACTAGCCAGGAACTGAACCCGGATCTCCTGCATGGAAAGCAAGAATTCTACCACGGAATGACCACTGCCCTCCAAGCACACAAAAAATGTACAAAAATATTTATGAAATAAATGGATGAAATAATATGCTGAACTTGTGATATCTAAGTTCACTTGGCTTTGGAAGGCTGTTTATTAATGCTAGCCAGGAAAAATAATAAGACTGGATAAAGGTTTGAGGTTATCTCACTATGGAATGATGAGACATCTCTATGCAAACCAGAAAAGAAAAAAAAGGAAAGAGAATAATAAAAAGTAGAGATACTAAATATGACCAAAAAAAAAAAAAAAAAAGAAGGAACTGGGCCCATGTACAAATAAAGATCATCATTCCTGGGGAAGCCTTAATATTTCTATTGCCACTATTAGGATTCATCAATTCCAAAACAATATGGAAAACCAGATCTTGAAATACGTCTATTAAATCCAACTATTTAAGGGAACTGGAATATTCAAAGATGATATGAAATGCACACAGTCATTGTTTGTCTAATTAAATGGGATATTCTTCTGGACGTTTTGAACCACTAATTGGTTGGGGGAGAAAGTGCATGTGGTGGGCAGATTACCTTAACACATCTGCCTTCAGCAGATGTCAGAGAGAGAGTCATTAGAAGAAGGTGAGCTAATTCGCTTGCTTATCACAAAAACCAAGTGGTTATCTATCCCAAATGACTAGGAAAGATTACAAATCCTCTTAGAGTTTAATGTGAAGTTCAGAGCTATGCTGGGACAAAGGAGTGATATTGAAATCATCAGCAACCCTAGGTGGAGGGAGGTGGTGAGAATCCTGAGGAAAAGACAATAAAAGAATATCTACACCTACAGTTTGAGAGTAGTATGTCTCATTAACAAAAAATGCCTATTATCTTCCTGGGTGTTCAAAATTACTGAGCCAGGGCACAAAAAGTGAGGACAGAGAAGCCAACCAGTAACCCGGTGAATCTCTAAAGATTTAGTCAGATGCAAGAATACATCCTTTTCTTTTTAACTGAGCAATCACATGTATGTTCGTTCATAAGCATTCACCTGGGGAAAAAGAGTCTATTCCTTTGCAGAAAGGAAATAATGTTAAGATACAATCTTGCTTCTCTGGAATTTGCTCATTTTAACGATGCACACCTGTGGACAAAAAGGCCTGGCACTAGCGACACTAAGTCAGAAATAGAAAATTAAAAGAAAAAAAGGTACAGAAGGAAATAAGCTAACGAGTGACTCAAGAGCAGCAGAGATCATCTTTCCTGAAGCTCAAAGCAGACAACAGGTAAAGGTATCTCCTTCTCCATCTATGACCCTGGGTCCCTGGAATAAATGAGCAAATGGAGACTACCCACAAATATTCCATTGGTTCATAGTGAATCACTTTTTTTAAAAAATTAAATTAGATGGTACCATTTTGTGGTGTTTGTCTTCCTACTAGAAAACCCCAGGCCCCGTGGAAATATTGCAATAAAGAATTCTCAATATTTGTCCTATTTTCCATATCCAGGTCACATGTTAGATTGTCATATTACTTCTCTTGCCTTATAATTGTTACCTGAATAGGGTCCGTGCCCTGGAGCAGTTGAGCTAATAAAACACACTCCAAGTCAGAAGAGAGACAAAGTTTTAATTCAGGAAGTGTACACCACCAGGGACCCAACAGCAACGCAGACTGTCTTTAGGGAGTCCCAAAAGGCATTTTTATATTAGAGCTTATATATGATTTTTACAAAGGTGAGAAGTGTTGTTATTCATTACAAGGTAATTACAAGAGACTCTTTATCATACTAAAGAGATAAGGAACCAGACACTTCCTTATTAGGCTAAAGATAATACGTCTCTGACATCTGGGCTCTAATCTTCCTGTGGGGGATCCTAAGTCATAAAACAAAGCCATTAACAAAGGTATGTGAAAAAGGAGAAGGCAAAAGAAGAAGAAAAAAAGAAAAAAACCTTGTAAGTTCATCATGGAGTTAGTTATGTCAAGCTCTCAGTCACCCATTTTGAAAAGGAGAAAATATGCTGGGGAATACTAGGGTCACAACAATAATGTTCCTTTTAACTTGATTTCACTCAAGACACTTTATATTAGATTCTGAAAGTTCCCCAAATAGGAGTGAATAACTGGACTCCCTGCACAGATAGAATAGATGGCAACCTGTGGGTTACGATTTTAGGGATTCTGAACAGTGTGGCTTACCACCAAAAAAACAAACAAAAAAAGACCAAAAACCTGTCTCTTAAACAGCTATTGTATTGCCTGCCATTTATTTAATTAGGATCTCCCCCTGTTATAGTGGGCGTGGTGATGCAACATGATGTAATAAGAGAGGGAAGGACTAGGAGCCAAACAAGCCTGGATTTAGGCCCTTTTCACCACTTTCCACCCATGTAGCTTTTTGCTCATTACTTACTCACTCTGAGCCCAGCTTCCTCAATGGTGGAAATGGGGATAATTTTTTATATTTATTGTTGATGTTGTGAGCTGCCTTCGAATCAGCCCTCAACTCATGGGAGCCTCATATATAATGCGCATGGACAACTGTAGTTCATAAGGTTTTCATTGTCTAATATTCTGAAGTAGATCACCAGGTCTTTCTTCCTAGTCTGTCTTAGTCTGGAAGCTCCAGCGAAACCTGTTCAGCATCATAGCAACACGCAAGCCTCCACTGACAGATGGGTGGTGGCTCCACATGAGGTGCATTGACTAGGGATCAAACCTGGGTCTCCTACATGGAAGGAAAGAATTCGATTACTGAGTAGTAAATATTTATGGAGCACCTATTTTGTGCCGCATAAGTTCTAAACGTGGGGGATACAGTGTATAACGAAGTTCGTGCTCTCCTGGAGCTGTCACTTTCGTGGATGTGACAGAATACAGACAAACATGCAGATAAATATTTGATATAATATCAGTGTGATAAGTGAAGCAAAATAAAGTAGAAAAAGAGGATAACGGGAGATAGGTGCCATTTTAAATTGGAAGGCCTTTCTAAGGAGGTCATACTTGAGCTGAAACTTGAATATAATGAGATGAAGGCTGTTAAAGGGGCTTTTTCAAAGATCATAGAAAATTTACAAATAAAGGACCTAGTATGGTAATTGCTTAGCACACAGCAAGCATTAAAAATTGTAGGTGTTGTAACTTTAAATTTTTTAAGTTTATTTCTATTCTATTGTTATGGCCCATGTAATTAAAATACAAAGTGTTATTGTCTGTAAAAGAAGAGTCCTCAGGTCCTCAGGCACATTACCCTGGAGGGCTTTATCCTATTATGGCTTCCTTGGAAAACAAGAGAAATGGAGCTAGAAGGCCCAAAGGAATAAAAACCAGTTGCCATCAAGTCAATTCTGACTCACAGCATATCCTTTAACGGCACCAGGGAATGGTGGAGGAGGGAGGTGTATGGGGCTTGGGACATGCGTATCTGGCTCTCAGCTGCCCTGCAGAAGACATGGGATCTCTTGGCACATGTGTGATAAGTGGTAAAGGTGATATGGAGGAAGAGAGGAGGAAATATGGGTCTTCCCACTCACGTCCCCTATGTAACCAGTATTTTTAGGGTTTGGCTTTATACAGCCCTCTATAATTGTCTTTGTATTTAAAGGACACATGTTCACTTGCTGTCTTAAAATACTACTCCCCAAAAGACCATTCTTCTGCTAATCATTTATTTTGTAAAGGCAGTAGATCAGAGAAGAAGAGGGTTTTTTTCCACCCCCTTATTTGGATGTTTAAAATTCTTTTTTATTATTACACAACAGGTCCATCAGAAATGAATACAGCAATTTCAACGCAGATTACTCTCCATTAAAAATAATTTGGCTGTGATAAATCTGCACATTCAGAAATTTAAAAGGTCATAACAAATTCAAATGGATTTCTTACAGAAAGATTCCACCAACTGAAAGAATTTGAAGACTTTCTAAAGAAAATGAGCCTATTTAACTGAGTTTTTTAAAGACAGACGGCATTAACTCATATAGGATAAATAGAATTCATCAGGAATTTCTCATAAATTTTTTTCCTTTAGCGCTGTCTTGTTTCAACAAGAGGATAAACTAAATAAAATGACCCCATGAAAAACATTCAGTGCAATCTCAGAATCAAATTTTCTTCCTTAAAACAATATTTTGAGTCCATTGCTGGTGGGAACGTAAAATGGTATAGCCACTGCGGAAAACAATTTGGCAGTTCCTCAAAAAGCGAAACAAAGAATTACCATGTGGCCCAGCAATTCCACTCCTAGCTATATACACAAAAGAATTGACAGCAGGAATTCAAAGAGATACAGGTACATCAATACAGCATTATTCACAATAGCCAAAAGGTGGCAACAATCTAAATATCCATCAACAGATGAATGGATAAACAAAATGTGGTATTTACATACCATTGGCTATTACTCAACCACAAAGTGAAATGAAGTTCTTACACATGCATATGAATGGACCTTGAAAACATTGTACTACCTCAAATAAGTCAGACACAAAAACACAAATATTACCCCACTTACATGAAATATACTTAATAAACAAATGCTTAAAAACAAAATAGATTAGTGGTTATCAAAAGATGGGAATTCATGTGTGTCAGAGTAGAACTGTGCCCCATAGGGTTTTCAATGGCTGATTTTTTGCAAGTAGATCTCCAGGCCTATCTTCCAAGAAACCTTTGGGTGGAATGGGACACACCCCCAGTAATTCTCAGTTTTCCACTGAGCTAGTTCTTCTCTCTCCAAAAAGAGAGGAAAGCTAATAAATACTGCTGACTCTGCTCCATGGATAAGTCCAACCTCTTGGCCAAAGATAAGAAGAGGGAGGAACATCTCAGTAGCAGCCTGCCCAGATGGCTTCAATTCAAGGCAATAAAACAGTGTGAGCTTCTACCTTTTTGAGTTAAGGTTCTTTCTGGGAAGTGATACTTACCTGTAAAACAGGTGAGACAGCGTAAATACATAACTACAAAATGTATCGCATAAACTCATTTGACAAGCTTCAGTGGGAGAAACAATAAGCAGTGCCCAGAGATTCTTAGGGGTCTGCAGTCTCACGCTAGCCCTTTCTCACGTGCCTGATCCCAAAATTTTCCCCTGATCTTTTGTGCCAAGGTGGAGCTAACTAGACCCACATTACTTTGTGTCTGTCTTCTTTATTTGTGTGTAGTTTCTCTCATTATAATGTGTTTAGAACGGGGAACTGGGTCTGAGCCATACACCGTTCAACTTCAGTTGGATTTTCTCCTCCTTTTGGTCAAACTCCATTTGTGTTCCTTGCTCATCTAACAGGAAGAAGTAAACATTCTGCAGTTCCCTGTTCATTTTGTGTATCTCCTCTGTCACACATTGAATTACATCCCCCCAAAAATGCGTGTATCGACTTGGCTAGGCCATGATTCCCAGTACTGTATGACTATGTACCATCTTGTAATCTGATGTGATTTCCTTATGTGTTGTAAACTCTATCACTATGATGTAATAAGATGGATCAGTGGCAGTTATACTGATGAGGTATACAAGATTGGATAGTGTCTTAAGCCAATCTCTTTGGAGATATAAAAGAGAAAAGCAAGCAGAGACACATGGGAACCTCATACCACCAAGAAAGCAGTCCCGAGAACAGAGCATGTCCTTTGGACCTGACATTCCTGTGCTGAGATGCTCCCAGACCAAGAAGACTGATGTATCACAAGGACCTTCCTCCAGAGCCAACAGAGAGAAAGATTTCCCCTGAAGCCGATGCCCTGAATCTGGACTTGTAGCCTACTAGACTATTAGAAAATAAACCTCTCTTTGTTAAAAAAAAAAAAAAAAAAAAAGATGGGAGTTATTGCTTAATGGGTACTGAGTTTCTGTTTGGAATGATGAAAAGGTTTTGGAAATGGATAGTGGTGATGGATGCACAACATTGTGTGAATGTAATTAATGTCACCGGATTATACATTTAAAAAGGCTTAAATGGCACATTTGCTAGAACAAAATTAAAAAACAATATTTTGAAAAACTTGAACATATTGGCAATGCTTAATCACAAGACAAGAGTACATTTTGAGAGAAAGTTTGAATAATCAAGAGACCATGTGCAGTAAAGCCTTTTGGAAAATCTTGCTCACCTTACCGGGGTGCCTGCCTATGTCCCAGATGATGGAATAAGGCCATTAATCCTCAGGAGAACTCGATGAGGAACATTTTATTATTATTTTCATTTTGTAGATAGGGAAATGGAGATTTATTAAGTTCACCAAGTTTTCTAGGGTTGACACAGAAAAAGGCAAGTTTATAAAATTTTTGTAAAGTTATTTATTTATTTATTTTTTAATTCTCTTTTAATTGGGGATACGGTAGTATAGCAGAAAAGGTATACTGGTTAGGAGTAAAAAGAAGACCTGAGCTTTGATTTTACCACTTGGTAACGAATCTCTCCAAGTCTGTTTTCTCATCCAAAAAGTCCTATCCAGATCCAAGCTCACCAAACCATCAAATTAGAGGATAAAGGCAAAAGTGCTCTGTAAACTAAAAAGAGCAAGATATGAGCCATCTGCAATTTCCCCATGTTGCTAAGTGACTGGCAGAATTTCCACAGGGAAGTCACCACCTCTCATGGGGAATGTATGTAGTTAGTGTCTGCCCAGGTCCCTGGGTAAATGTTCAATTTTTTTAGGGTAGTCAGATGTTGCTTTTCTGCCATTATACTGATATTTTTCCCCTACCTTGAATGTCTTAAATGTTGAGTTTGCTCATTTTTATTGTTGTTGTTGTTTTTAAGTATATTTCAGCTTCACTCACTGTTAAGAAGTATCAGTAACCAGGGTTGGATGTGAAACCTTTGAGGTGAGGACCTGTATTTTAAATGTGCCACTGTTGTGTTGTGCTGTGTGACACCGAGTCGATTCCAACTCATACTGACCCTATAGCAACCCTATAGGACAGAGTAGAACGGCCCCACAGGGTTTCCAAGGAGCGGCTGGTGGATTCAAACTGTTGACCTTTTGGTTAGCAGCCTGAGCTCTTAACTACTTTGCCACCAAGGCTTCACGGTGGCCTCAGAATAAAATTCTTTCTTTGGTAAAATGTGATTAGACTCCCACGGTGCTATTCCCTCTGATCATGAGTTAAATTTTAGAAGCTGATTTGGACCTTCTGATTACTTGTTTGAAAGCTGCAGAGCTTATCCATTAGCTCATGGGAGCTCCTGCTACCCTGAATCTCAGACTGAGAAACCCAGTGATTGGGGAAATCCTTAGGCAACCAGCCAAACTCCAGGCCTAGAGATACCAAGGAAACTTTTAATCCAAGGTCTGAAAGGAAAAAAAGTTCCATCACTGGATTTGTTTGTACCTAAGGAGTAAATCTAATCCACTAGACAGAAATCCCCCTGACAGCAGGGACCGTGCCTACTGTGTTTAATATTGTTTGACCAGCAGGCAGTAAAAGGGCTATCACATAGTGACATACATTGAAAAATGTTTACTGAATAAATGAATGAATGGACCTGCAAGAAAATGAGAAGTTCTACTTTATGCACAGATCCTGGATATCTATGGATGAATCTGAAAAGAGGAAAAGAAAGGCAGGGAAATTTTATGGCTAGAATTCCATATCCACTCCAGCCAAGGTGTGATGGTCAAGATTGTGTGTCAGCTTGGCTGGTCCATGATTCTTACTGTTGTGATCACTTCCCTGTTGAGATTTGATATGTGATCACCCCCATGATGGGATCTGCTTTGAACAGCCAATCAGTTAAAAGGGAGTTCCCTTGGGCATGTGGCCTGCATCAAATATAAGAAGACATTCTGGCAAGGCTTGGGAGCTTTTTCTAGTGCTGCATCCTGCAGCTGTCTCTTGTTCGTCTGACCTCCAGTTCTTGGGACTTGAGCTAGCAGCTTACCTGTGGTCTTGCCTGCTGATCTTGGGATTCTTCGATCTTCCCAGTCTGAGAGCAAGAGACCTGCTCTCTGACCTGCTGATCTTGGGTTCGCCAGCCCCTGTGGCTATGGAAATCAGGAGAAGCCTCTATTCTGACCTGTGGACTTGGGACATTCCAGCCTCTACAACCATGTGAGTCATTTCGTTGATCTCTCTCTCTCTATATATATATTTGTACATTTTGCTGGTTTGGCTTCTCTAGAGAACCCAACCTAAGACACAAGGATATTCAGAAATAATACCTGAATTTGATTATTTATTATTTATACCATAATTTATCTCAATAAAGTTTAAAGACAGAAATCTTAGTATTTTCCTACAACTCTTAATATGCCAACAACAAATTCTTAAATTTGTTGGTTGGTTAGTTAGCTTGCTAGTTAATTGGCCATCTAGATAAAGTCTGCTGGCAGTAAGCATTGAATGTGAGCTAATTGTATTCAGAGAACAAGAATCTTCCATGTGTCCAGAAGTTTGTAGCTTAATTGCATTCATAAAATCATATACTATTTGCAGCTTGCACTAATGAGTACAGTGAGTATTTACCTTGCAAATAAGTGAGACATGGTCTGCATCTTCCATTATACACTGGCTAGGAGGCACCACAAATAATAATTTGTATACGTTGCCTTGTGTACTCCAGTGTGCTCACTTGCTCTGTAATGTATATATGGGAGCACTTCTCACTTTGCAAGGTAATGGGTCAGAACTGATCACAGATTTGAAAGTAAAAAAACAAAACAAAACAAACCATTACTTCAATAGCTACATTTGTTGGTTGGTTAGTTAGCCTGCTAGTTAATTGGCTATCTAGATAGTGTCTGCTGGCAGTGAGCACTGAACGTGTGCTAATGGTAATCAGAGAACAAGAATCTATAGAACTATATTGATAACCATATCCTAATCTAAATAAAGTAGTGATTATAGTTTTATTTCCTTTTTGTAGATTTAGGTACCTGGCTAATAATCCTCTATCCTTTAAAATGAAATAAAGTTGTTAGCAGAATTCCTATTACCCATTAATTCCTAGGATCTCATAATGGGGAACAAACTAAGGCTAAAAGAGGCTTAAGAATGCTAAGTTCAACCTACTCACTAACTGAAGCCATTTCATCATGAGGAAACCAGCCCACCCTAGTACGACAGAGTAAAGCTACAATTGTTGGTTGCACCAAAGAAGTGCTTTGGAAAAAGTGACACAGTATGAGGGTTGCAAGGTCGCCTCCCACTTCATACACACTAAGTCCAGGCAAAACTGCTGCATTTCACTGAAGCCTATTTTTTTAGTGGATCTCCAGTTGTCCTGGAGAGACCCTAAGGTAGTACAAATGGTTAACATTCTCAGCTGTTAACCAAAAGTCTGGAGGTTTGAGTCTACACAGAGGCATCTCAAAAGAAAGGCTCGGTGATCTACTTCAAAAAAATCAGCCTTTAAAAACTATGCAGCACAGTTCTACTCTGACACACATGCGGTTGCCATGAATTGGAATCAACTTGACAGCAACTGGTGTATATATAATTGTTCCAGAAATTGCCTCCTTCCTCCCCAAAACACCCACTGGGCCTACAGCTGAGCCTGCATAGTCATATCAATATGTCCTTTCAATAATCTGTAACAAAAAATTGTTCTCATTATTTCAATTTGAGGAAAAGGCATAATAAATTCTAAAGACAGGTTCAGTTTGGTATTATAGCACAAATAAATGTTGATTACGTTTTTTAAAATAAGGCATTTCATTTATCCAAATAGCAACTTAAAAATATATGTTATTATCTCATACTCTTGAGGTATTACTTACAGAACATTCACAAATTCATCAGCAGGAATTGTTAAATACATTATGTGCAGTTGTTATATGAATAGCCATATACCTATTTTTAAAGTCTTTTATCACTTTACCCTGTTGCAAGGATCCTCTGATTGTTCTACCTAACAATGAGGTTAATCTTCCTTATAAGCGCTGTGTGCTTTATGTCAAAATATATCATATGATACCAGATTTCAAGTCAAAATTTTGGATTGAGTTTAATCACTCAAATAAAAAAGATTTTTCTTAGCCTACAAATGCTAAAATGGCATATTAATTCCACCGCTGCTTAAAACTTGTTAAACC
The DNA here is from genome assembly GCA_030035585.1 of Dugong dugon. NCBI lineage: Eukaryota > Metazoa > Chordata > Mammalia > Sirenia > Dugongidae > Dugong > Dugong dugon. The sequence continues at coordinate 80,386,231 of CM057471.1, forward strand.
ATCCTTTGATATGTAGAAACAGGGTTATGACTCACCAATTACTGTTTTACTACTTCTAGAGCATTCAGTATAACATTCATCACTTGTCTTTTTAATCTAAGTTTCATTTAATTAGTAAAATTTAAACAGAAGTTTTAAGACTACATATCTATTCATTTCCCCAGTGGTTTCTGTAAACCTCAAAGCATTGAAAAGAATTTCTTTCCAGTCTTCTACAAATTATTTTTGATTAGAGCCGTATGCAGAATTCTGAATATCCACCAATCTCAATGTCAGACTAAAATAAGCTTGATCTTCCCATATTGGATGTATACGAGTAGTAAGGTTTTAAAATTATTAATAAACCAAAATAGAGTAATGCTAATATGTAGTATCATGTATACTACCTTTATTATGTAAATATCTTTAGTATTATGTAATAGTTTTAACGATTATTCTGAAATATTTGCTCTCACCCCTAAATTTAGATAATAAACAAAAATGTTTTGGACACTGGTTTATGAAAAGGAGCAATTTTTTTTTTTTTAATGATCCATAACAACAACAACAAAAAACTAGACAAATAGTAATAGTTACAAGTAAGCTAAACAACTTGTAATAAATAACGGACTGCTGAATCCACCAATTTCACAAAATAAAAAACATTAAGTGAAGAGGAAGCATATGACAAATAGAAATCCTCAAAATAAAATACACAGGTCAAAAAGTAAACACAATGGAAATTAGAAAATATTTAAATTTAATGGTATGAAAACATGCCATACAAAAACATACATGATTCAGGAAAAGGCATCCTGAGAGCATATAGTTTTAAATATGAAAAGCCATCCTTAGAATATAGTCTCAAATACATTAAATACATATATTACAGAAGAAAAATAGCTGAAATCATTTATCTAACTATCCATCTAAGAGCTTAGAAAAAGACCCACAAACTCAACTCTAAGAAAGTAGAAGAGATAATGTAAGTAAAAGCAGAGAACAGAGATGAATGAAATTTAAAGAAAAAAATATATATACTGTGAAAAATTAACAACAAAATTTGTAGGGAAAACAATTCCTGGTAATGCTGATTCAGGGACAAAAAAGAGGGGAGGTACAAATTACGATGCCAGGAATTTTAAAAGGGATAATACAATATACATTTAAAAATAGAAGAGGATATATCATGGACAACTTTATGACAATATATTTGAAAATCTAGATAAAATAGACCCAATTTTGGAAAATCAAAATTTAGAGAAAGTGATCAAGGAAGAAACATCACTGTATCTAGATGGGTAGTAACAAGGATGATGTGAGATGAGCTTTCTAGCTTGCTGGTGATAGTCTATTTTTGGACTGGGATTATGATTTGGCAAGTGTGTTCAGTTTGTAAAAATTCATCAGTTTTTACTTATAATTTTTGTACTTTTTGCATGCATATTATAGCTATTCCATTTGTACTGCAATAAAACATTTCTTTGAAAAAAACTAGATACTCCCTAAGAAGAATACAGTCTTGTTCCCCAAGCAGATTATCATTTCTAACATTGGGTGGTGAGGGAATGAGGATGATAGTCCAAATTTTGCAACATTAGTCTAGAAGAAATCAGGAGGAAATTAACTTTTATATTTCATTATTTTCATTTAGGAATTAAGGGAGATTCAAGAAATTCTGAATGCTTTCAGACTTTCAAGATCTACTCTTGTAACTTTGATAAAGCAATTTTCCCCTACAAGTGATTTATGTGAAATACTTTAAAAGACTTAAAAATATGTATCATTGTGCTTCATAATTAACAGTAAATTGATACATAACTCAAGTCATTTTCCAAGCATTCTATATTTGTAGCATATTTAAAATAATATTGTAACTTTTCTTTCCTCATCACCATAAGAGAAACATAAATGTTCCATTTCATCCAGGTTGTTAGGATTATATAGGGAAATGGATTTAAAAAAAAACTAATACAACAGTTCCTGGCAATAATTGTTAGCTATTTATCATCATCAATACCTGCATCATTAGACTTTTCACAATTTTCCTTCAAGTCAAATGTATACTTCCAGGTTCTATTCAACAAAAATAGGTAATATGCTTTACATTATTCTAATTTCATGACTGAAAATTTGGATATTTTATGTTTCTGTTCACAGAAGCATAGCAAAGCATCAATTAATAGTAAAACATATTTACATTTCTGCTCAAAATTTAAGTTAAATTAGAAAGTTTTTTTTATTTTCCATGCCAGCCATGAAATTTAACTTTTGTCTATATTCCTGTACTTTAAATTTTCTCAAAAAATAGAATTTGAATTTCCAAAAACTACAAAATTAACATAGTAATACTAGCTACCAATAATTATGTATCTACTATGTGCCATGAGAATGTTACTACCTTACTTTAGAAATGAGAAGAGGATCAAAAATTAAGATTTATACAAACAGCTGATAAATGGTAGAACTGAGCGTCAAACTACTTTTTGAAAATGCCTAACCATTTGTTCTCTCTACCATACTATATACTACCTCATATAAATAAGTAACTTAGACATAATGGGCATTCAATAAAAAGTCCTAGTAACCAAAGATATTTTGGATAACAGACTTGACTACATGGGCATTAAAAGCCCTCTAAGAAATTATCCTTTAACCACAGAAATGGAATATTAGCCACCACCCAAGGACAATCATTTGAGTAATCTTACAAGAAGGATCAATTACATGGTAGTTCTCACCTAAGTTCCTTTAGGCCAAATTGCAACTGTAAGCTTAATATAAAATATCATTATTTGCCCCATTTAAGTTCTTATATTCATTACAGCCAAAAATTTGACATGAACCTTGACCGATACTAACTTGCCATGAAAAGAGGTCTGTTATAATTCATCATGCACACTACTTTTCATCAATTAAGGAACTTCTGTCACTGATACATTATTCTCCTCTGTGGTTAGTCTGTATCTTTTTTATATAAAGTTTTCATTGAAGTATAATGTACAAGAAAGTATACATATATACAGAAAAGTACACGTCATCAAGTCTACGGCTTGATGTCATTTTACTAAGTGACTTCACCAATGTAACCAACATCCATGTAAATAGCATCCAGATTAAAAAAAAATAGAACATTACTGGCCTCTCAAAGATTACTTTTGCCTGTTTGCAAACATCAGATAAAAGGATTCATGTAACATGTACTCTTTTGTATCTGGCTTCTTTTACTCAGCATTATGTTTGTGAGAGCTATCTACATTGTTCATGTAGCTGTAGTTCATTTTCCTCATTGCTACATAGTGTACACTGTGTAACTATAGCATAATTTATTTATCCATGCCATCAGTGATGGACATTTGGATTGTCAAATGACACCATTCAAAGAGTTGAAAGAAAAAAAAAAAGCCACAGTGTGTGGAGAAGTTATTAGCAATATATTTATCCAAAGGACATCCAGAATACATAAAAAACTTATAAATCAAGAAAAAACAGCCCTACAGAAAAATGAACAAAAGATTTGAAACAGGTACTTCACAAGTGAGGATATGCAAATAGTAAATATATCAAAAGAGACTTAATTGCATTAATCATCAGGGAGATACAAATTAAAATACAATAAGATACTAGTATATACAATCTAAAGCCCTGGTGGCACATTGGTTAAGAGCTCAGCTGCTAACCAAAAGGTCGGCAGTTCAAATTCACCAGCTACTCCATGAAAACCCTATGGGGCAGTTATACTCTGTCCTATAGGGTTGCTATGAGTCGGAATCGACTCAACTGCAACGGGTTTCGTTTTTTTTTTTTTTTGTTGTATACATACTAAGGAGCCCTGGTGGTGCAGTGGTTAAGCGCTCGGCTTCTCACCAGAGGGTCAGCAGTTTGAACGTACCATCAACTCCGTAGAAGAAAGATGTAGCAATTTGCTTCCATAAAGATTATAGCCTTGGAAACCCTGTGGGGGCAATTCTACTCTGTCCTGTATGTTCATTACAAGTTGAAAGCTACTCGACAGCATACAATAACAACATATACAAGCTGGAATGGCTAAAGTGGAAAAGATGGAAAATACCAAGTTTTCACGAGAATGTGGAGCAAATGAACTCAGGCACACTGCTGATGGGATTGTAAATTAGTACTACCACTTTAGAAAACTATTTACTAAAAATATTCATAGCAATACCATCCATAATAGTTTTCATCTCACAATACTATAATAAGAGCCATTTTAAGATACTTAAGACTTTTACTATAATTTTGCTGGGTCTGAAAAAAGCAAAGTGCTTTCTATTCATTCAATGAACTTACTAAATACCTGACAAGTCATGTACATTGTGCCAGGTTCTGAGGATAGACAAAACTCCAACTTCGCTTTCCCCAGTGTGTTCACTCTGAGATGTTACCTCCTGCTGTCCTTTGGGACCTTGTGGGTATTTCTATGTTGTCCCTATTCAAATTATCAAAACATTAGAAAATATGCTTTAGTAATGCTCTTTGGAGTTCATGTCTTCAAATATCATTTAGGTGAAACTCCTTTTTAACAAATTACATTTGTTATATTAAAAAATAAATCCCCCCCCCCCCCAACAAAAAAAATAAATTCCTTTGGACAGGACCCAAGAAGATTCAACCTTTATATTAGATAAAATTTTAACATTAAATATAATGTGTACAACTATCTTGAAAATACAGTCAATGATAATTCTGCACAAGTCATATGATTATACCTGTAGAAAAGATTTATTACAAAATAATGCCAGACTGAAAGTTCAACACATTTTGTTAGATCACAAGCCTATAAAAACATACAGGTCTTTAGATTTGTATCTTCCTTCTTGAAAGTCCAGCAGTAGTACGATTAGAATTATAATGTGATACAAGTTTGAAAATGTAAATACTAAATGAGCACAATATTTTCAGTAACAAAAATAAGTATTGTACTATTTTAAAAATCCATGTTAGCTGCATCGCAGAAATTTATAGCTATCTTTACTGGAAACAAGACCACAGATCTGTTTGCTTCACATAGCATTTATAAACACTGTAATTCTCTTACCAAAAACACTTGTAATGGAAACATTTATCATGAATTAAGCCTTTAGATATCATACTATCTGCTGAGTGTGCAATAGTTACTGTACACTATAGAGGGTTATCAATAACTGTCATAACTGCCCATGATAACCAGCTAGCAAAGATAAATCATAGTCAAAGGAAATCATCCAAAAAAGCCAGAAGAAAAAGAAAAACTGCTGAGTTTCGTGACTGCCTGGTTACTGGGTTTTCTTATCTGCTCTTCCTCATAGAAACTGGTGTTCTTTGGAAAATTTCTAAGTCACTACCCTGCAAAAGATAATCATTTTAGAACTAATTATATAGGACTATGATCAATAAGTCCTGATCGATATAGGTATTCCAATTAAAAGCAGGAAATAGTATAATTTGACTGCAACAGATCTAAAGAACTAGGTTGAAAAGAATGTAATTTTTCATCGATAAACTTTGCAAAGGACTGATAACTATGAATTCTGTTTTAGTTAGATTTTAAAGAAACAATAACAACAACAGCAACAAATCCTAAGTTTCATCTATGCAGTTTTATTACCTTCTCTATGTCCCCGACTATGAGCTTGAGCAGAAAGATTGTAGTATTAAAAGAATGATGAGTTCAGTTGTTGCTCATAGGGACTTTAATATTTAGTAAAAAGCGTAAGAGGTAAAGAAATTGAAATTTGTTTAAGCTAGTGTAATTACATGTGTCAAACAATATAAAAAAACACAAATACACAAATAAGTCTGCATTTGGAAAAGTCACTGAGCTATTAGATTAATTAGTATAAACTAAAAAAAATTCATGACACAAAAGGTTTCTTTAAATCCTATTCTTCCACCCAACCAAACCTCTCCCACCATTATACAATACCATAATATCATAACTATTTTCTAAGAATGGAATACATTCATAATATAAAATAAATGTGGTCTGTTTTGTTATCTTTGCATGTCATTCTGCACACACCACTCATTCTTAATGTGTGGAAAAGGCCACTTTTTATTTCCAAGTATTAACCCAATATCTAACTCATTTCAACATTAGAAATCTATTTGGTACTCAAATCTTTGATAATTTTACCAGTCTATCATTTAACTTAAAGATATTTACTTTGATTCTGCATGTGAATTCAAATCATATAAATGGAGAGCACAAAGAGTCAACCACTTGAAAGCTTTTTTTTGGAGAAATTCCCATTAAGGAAAACTAGCATCTCTTGCTCTCTCTTTTAATGCTATAATATTCTTCTATTTCCACATGTGTCCTATGACACTTTGAAAGAAATAGTTAAATTTTTCCCCTTCACCTCTCTCAGCCTAATTTTTAGGATGCCCAATCATCTAATTACAGCTAGGCCATGCTAAATATCATCTCATTAAATAAAGAGAAATAAAGAAGAAAAATGTTTAAAAATATATCTGTCCAGCCTCTCCAAAATAAGTTTTTATTAATGTGTCCTATAATACCTGGATGCCCCCAAATCTAAATATATAATGTAAAATAAACACAATTTATCTAATTTTGGGCGTACTAAAAGTCCTTTGATTTCTCAATATTTGTTGATTGTTGAGAGGTGTTGGACATTCTGATTATCTGCTTTTGGTTTTTCTGTCATTGTAAGACTGATGAATTTTGGTGCTGATACCTGAGCAAAAAAAAAAACAACAACAACAAACAAACAAACCCATTGCTGTTGAGTCAATTCCAACTTGTAGTGACCCTTAAGACAGGGTAGAACTGCCCCATAGAGTTTCCAACAAACGTCTGGTGGATTCGAACTACCAGTCTTATGGTTAGCAGCCGATCTCTTAACCACTAAGCCACTAGGTTTTCAGATACCTGAGCAATGGTTAATTCTGGCTATACATTAGAATCACTTGGGGAGCTTTTCAAAAATACCTAAAATAGCCTTACCCACTTCATTGACTTGAGTGGGCCCTAAATGGTAGAAGCTGATAAAGCTTCCCAAGTGACTCTAATAAACAGTTATAGTTCAGAATCACTGGTCCAAGGGATTTTCTTTCTTAGAGTTCTTTTTTTAAATTCAAATAAAGGCTGGATCAGTAGTGGTCTTGTAAATGTGTCAAGAGAATCCATAGGCTGTGCATATCATTCAGTCCTATTGTGTAGTCAAGTAATTCTCCTGGTGTATGCAAGGTTCTCTTTCTTAAGCACTAAACATTGTCTGTGTGTATTCCTTGATCTCTGGTTTTATTTTCATCTAATTTTCAGATAAGGAGAGAAAAAAAATAAAGGCAGATTCCATCAATGTCTTTATGAGAGTGCATATGTCTAGGTTCAAAAAGTACAATCTTGATTAAAATTATTAGTGTCTAACATCCCCAATATTAGATGGAACCCTAGTTTTTCTCTTAATGTGCAGTGGTCTTCCTGGCTATCTTGTGACAATTCTTCCTTCTAGGGAAAGATAGGCTGGTAAAATGTCACTGATGTACTTTGAGCTGAATACAGCAAGTTGTGGGCCAGTGGGCCATTCCAACCTCAAAAGAGATGTACAAGGCACAAAACGGGAAGTGAACAAATACATGAAATGGTCTGTAACCGTTTAAAATCTTGTCCTACGTTATCAGAAATTATGCATTCTAGAGAATTTGTAATATTACTATTAGTGGATAAGAGAGGCCAATTCTCGGTGCCGTGATTGAGAACAGAAAAGTTGAATTTTGATCTCATCTTTGTCAACTGTTTCATTGATTAAGGACTCTGGAATCTTGACCCTGGAGAAGTAGTTAACCAACTCACGCCCACAGGGATGGACAATGGATCAATCTCTTTTATCTAGCTCTCCCCTAAAGGGGACAAGTGTCCCCAGGGAAAGAAATTTCATCAGCACAAAGGTAATAATTATATCTATTTTTAAAAAAATATTATTGTACACAGAAAATAAAAATGACTTTCTTTAAAAGTCCCTTCTGCCTAAATCCTGTCTCTTGAGGTGTTAAGCCTTCCACTCACTGCATCAGAAATAAAACCTACTTTAGTAACTTAGGGACTGTTAGGGAGAAAAGAGTACCCTGGTCTTTGGTCAGGAAGACACCTAAAACATTCAGCGTCTTGATTCAGAATTGCTTAAAACTTTTTATGAAAGAAGTTATAATGCTTGGTCTTCGGTAGCAGGAAGTAAAGAAACACTCCCTAGGATGAAAGAATGAAGAACTGAAACTAATCCTCTATCCACTGGAGGGATATTATACACAAAGGTTGAGATAAGCAATCAGAGTCAGCTAGGTGCCTGGGTTGAAATAAGGTCAACCATAAGAAATGTAAGACATAGTCACTGCCCTTAAGCCTCACCTGTATGAAATGATACTTAATGACCCAAGACAGTATAAAATAGAATGTTACAACTGCAGTACAGCCTAGATCACTCAGGCATCAGTATATGCATGGGGAAGACTTTTTAGAAGAAGCAAAATTGGAATTAAGTCTTAAAGGACTGGTGACATTCAGATGCGGGGGGAGGTGGGACAGAAAAGCGGAAATTATCTCAGGCATAGGGTGAATATAATTGAAACCACGGCAGTAGAAGAGAGCAGGATGATGCATCCCTGGGGACCACAGAGCTGTGGGAAATAAGATTCCCTAAGCATGGTCAAGTCAGAACTTATCATTTCAATGACTGAGTAAGGCCCTGTATATCATTTAACACTCTCAAACAGTGATTAAGTGGGATGGTAGCCAACTGCTAAGTTCAGAGGTTAAAAAAATATTTGTGGTTTGAATGAAAAACAGGCACCACTATCTTTATTACCAGCTAATACGTATGAATGTTTAGATTTGGCGGCACTGTGTCCTAAGTGTTCACAACAACATAACAACATAGCCAATACATTAATCACAACTCACAGATGAGAAAAATGAGGCTCAAATAAATTTAAAATCTGACTAAATTCACTCAAAAAGCAAACAAATTAAGATTTGAATCCAAGTATATCTATCTCAAAGACCATACAATTCACTATGCCACACTGCTTTCTCTAATACTGGGGATAGCTTTAGTCTGGGGACAAGGGATTCTCTTTAAGTTCCTTGTTATTTGCTCTGCCACCTAGAGAAGGGCCTAGTCTCAGTAAATGTTGAGTGATTCTACAGTCTTTGATCATTTCCTCTGCTTAAATCTACCCTCGGAGCACTGACAGACTCAGGGGAGAGCAGAAGAAAGTACATAATCACAATCTACTATAATACACACCAAAGTTGAGTCAATGAATGAATGAATGAATAAATTAATGCAGATCTGCTATTTAACAGAATTAAGTATTTGAAACTGTGGTATCGGCAAAGAATATGGCTTTAGTGTTAAGACTTTACTTTGAATCCCACTTTTTGCCTTTATTAGCAGCATGACCTTGTATAAGTGATGTAATTTTTCAAAACTCCAGTTTCTTCATGCAAAAAAATGCACATCATAAAACTTACTAGGTTGCTCTTCAAGTTAAGTAAAATCACGTAACATAGTGTCTAACATAAAGTACTCAAATTGCTTTTGTTACTGGTGTTAATAGAAGAGGTGGGGCCCCGTGTCCTAAGATATAGACCTGAGACTTGTGTTTTTATGCCACAAGTACTCACAATGAAAGTGAACAAATACCCACCGTTACTGTTATTCCAGGGGCCCCAGTGGCACAGTAGTTTAAGCTCTGGGCTGTTAGCCAACAGTCTGGCAGTTGGAACCACCCGGCCATTCTGTGGGAGGACGATGTGGCAGTCTGCTTCCATAAAGACTACAGCCTTAGAAACCCTATGGGGCAATTCTACTCTGTCCTAGACGGTTGCTAGGAGTCCAAATCAACTCAATGGCAGTGGGTTTCGTTTTAAGTTTATTGTTATTCATGAATGTGCACAATAGCCACATCATTCAGTGAATTCAAGGAAACCAAGTCGTCATAGTTTATGTGTCCTTGGAACATGAAAGTTTTGTATGAGTTGACGAACAACTAAGTTGTATGTATTCGATGAAACCAATCTAAGGATGCAGTTACGAAACTGAGATGTCAATAGCATCACTTATTGTCCTTGGGAGGAAATGAGTCAGAGACCAAAAACATTAGTGAGAATTTTGGTTAAGTAAACTTTTGAAATGGTTCCTTCTCTAATCCTCCATGAAAAACTGAACTCTTTTAGGAATAAATAAAAGGACAGTGATCCATTTCATTCATAAGATTTATTGAGTGCCTACTGCAGATGAAAAACTTATTCATTATCTCGTTCTATGTTCACACTCTGCAGATGAAGACACTGAGGGACTAATATGTGTTAAGATCAAGGTCAGACTACCAGAAAATGACAAAGTCAAGACTGGATTCGTGGGTCTTGAGTCTTGTGTTCAAGTACAGCGCTATTTACACTGGAATTTAAACAATCAGAGGAAAAGCAAATCAACCAATCAGATCCACCCATATAGCCCGCACGAGAAAGCACTAATAGAACAATGGTTGCTCTGTGTAGACGCAGAAAAGGGACCAGAAAACCCCTCAGATGAGTGGCATTCTGATTCTTTTTGTTTGGATATCATTAAAAAATTAGCTATAGAATTGTTATATTTGTCTTTGTTTTTTTTTTTTTTTGCATTTTATCACATTGTTTTTAATGCCTTTAACTATCTTATAGGTCTTGCTTCCTCAGTTTAATGATTAGCTCTTTAAAGGCCAGAATAACACCTTACACCTCTTCTGTCAACTTCATTCAGCAATGAGCATGTGCATCATACCCAACAACTACTCACTGAGGTGGTTTATATAATATGTTGTCTGAGGGCAGAGGAGAGACATTAAAATAATGTCCAGTAATCCTCTTCAGGCCTGTAATACTGCTCTTCCAAAAAGAGGCCTATATTATTTAATTTACTTTGCAGAAGACCAAAACAATGCCATAGATGGGTGCTGCATAAATGATTATCAATAATGATGAAGTAGAACTCATTATTTTTTAAAAAAATTAATCAATACCCCACATACATTACAATTCAGTTTGCTTTTTTTTTTTTGAGGGCATAAAAAATATTTCTCTAACATTTTGCATTAATATTTACATATTACCTCAGACTGATGCATGCATATATATGTGTGTGTGTGTGAGTGTGTGTATTTAAATGCTACTATTTTTCATTCTTGATACATTGAAATATGAGTTATTTCCAGTTATACAGGATATCCCGTATTTGCATCTCCAGATCCATTTTCCACTTTCCTTTTCTTTGTTCTGTGTTCTGGTGAACTGACTTTTAAAGGCTGCCTCTATTTGCTTCTTTGCACTCTGGCTTCTGTTGAGCTCAGCCAATGGGAGACACCAGCAATGGCAGGTTGGGGCGGCGGAGAGGGCAGAGAGAAAAGTCAGAGTATTTACTTCCTCAGCTCCTGCTCTGTTAGGCTGCTCCAAAAGATCTGTGTCCCTTTACAAAAGGCCACAGCTCCTGTCAGGTGACCCACCCCTACAGCTACTCTCTCCAGATGCTGGGGGACAGTCTCCTTCCCCTTGCTCCTTTGAGCCTAGGAGTGCTAACTGCTCCCAGCTGGCACTAGCCCTGAGGATACCATTCCTTGTTTGCTTTTCCTAAACTACGCCTACAGCTTTGTACATTTTACATTTCCTCACTAACACAAACAAATCAGTCTTACCAAACAGGTCTCAAAAACTGATTACACAAGCATTTGCCCATTAAATAAAAACAAAATGTATTCACAAAGTATTTTAAACCTTAGGCATATGGCCAGTGTTTATTTCTATGGTTGATTCTTCACTAGAGAGTATATGACTCCTTAATTATGCATGCAACACACCAAAGGTGCAGTCCATTTTCCTAGTGCCTCCATCAAATTAGATTTTTTCAAAACACAGCAATATGGAAGATTCACCCAAAGCTGTTACAAACTGAAGCACAGAAAGAACTTGAGTAGTAATTAGTTTTGAGTATTTTTCTATTTCACCACTGCTATAATAAACCCTGTCATTTTGGTGGAACAAGAGTAAAGCTTTAATACATTATGCATTCTGGTGGTTGCTTTATGCTCAGAAACACCAAGAAGTTTAAATAACCCTATAAGCATTTTATGTTTGGAGGCACTGCTCCCTGAAGTTAATGCTGAAATTTAAAAGTAAATACATACGTTTGAGAAATCTGCATTCTTTGACTTCTCTATTTCTGAAATGCAGCCAAAGGAGTTATTTGTAAGTCAGTACAGCATTTGTAATACAAATATTCAAGAATGCTACTTTCTTAAAAATATTGCACAAATGGATTTCCTTATTTTGACCACCTATTAAAAAAAAAGCATAATAGAAAAAAAATTGATTTGGCAAGGATTTTCTTCTAAAATAACCCAATAGGCTTTTAAAACAAAATCTCATGAGCATACATTTCCCCATTCACACTGCTGTCGTCATGGAGACCAATCTCTGGCACATTTGATGGTGTAACCTACACATCTTGCTAGCCCGAAAATTCCACTGTTGCCATGGAAACTGCCAGTCACTAGCCTTCTGTTCCTTGAAGCTCCCATAGATACCACTGAAATTTCGGCTGTGGCTTTTCCAGCCTTTAGCAGTTGGAGGGCTTTGAGGCAATGCCAAGAAAACAACAACAACAAAAAATTCTATCAGTATTTTGTACCTAAATGCAATAATTTACTGCAGACATAAAATGCCATGCAATGGACACGATATTAGGAATTATTTGAGTAGAATCCCAGGTAAGCCTTAAAACTTAAGGAACTCCCAAGACTCTAAAATAAAAGATTATTTCTAATGTCATTAAAAAGAGCCAATAGTCATAAAATGCATTAATTCTTTGGTTAATAATAATCTTTCAAATAAGAAAAAATGTTAACTTAGTGTAATGGGCTTTGAAGTCTATCCCTTCCAGCAAAACGGAACCAAGAAATTACAAAATGTTGAGTCTCCTGAGATAATTCAGTGGAAGACACAGGTACACTGCAGACCATTTTGAGAATGAAACTAAACTCCTTTGATAAAGGGAAGGACAAAAAAAAATGATAAATTCTGATTTCAGAAGTTCTTCCTTAAAGTCCCGGAAAGTCATTGCAAAATATAAGAAGGTACAATAATACCTCCACATTTGCCTCTTTAGTTTTCTCAAAATATTAATCTATAAAACCACTTACTTCTAAAAAATAAGTACTTAAATTATTTCTTTAATAAGTTTTTAGAAATAAAGAAAACAATTTAAACGGGTATCAAACTTGTTACCCAATCTGATCTATATGAATGGATCTAAACCCAGCAACCCACAGGGTAAATTTGATCTATAGAAACTTTTAATTGGCCTGAGATAGTTTTTACTTGAATTAGAGGCTTACATTTAAAGTCTAGACAAAAATCCTGATTTCCACCTCTCTTAAATAAGTGGAAGGATCTAGAAATGCCGAGTCTGCACTTCCACAAAGCTATTCTCCAGTTTGCCATAATCCCTAGCATTCCCAATCATATTATAGTCAGACTATGACATTCATTCAAACTAAATGACTAGTCTTTATCTATAATTTAAAAATATCTATCAGTGACTACGATGTCATGCATAGATTCTCTGTTATTTTAAATTAAAATGACTCTTAGTGATTTGAATATTTTGGCATAAATCAACAAGAAATGGTGATTTGTTCAATTGGAAAAAGCAAGAGAGTAGAATTAAAAAGGATTCAAGACTTCTGGGTTAGTTGGAGTAAGAAGAGAAGAGTGGTGGGTTACTCTTTAAGATACAGTATGCAGTAAGGGACACTTTTTGAGTTAAAGTTTAGTTAGCAGAGTTAATGGGAATAAATCCAGAAATACGGGCTTTGTATTATCTGTGCAATATCAAGACACAGAAACATCTGGCAATCAGTTCAACACTGGGATATGTGTATATAACTAACTTGCATTGATTTTCTTCAAGCTATTAATGATAATCAATAGAAAATTAGTAACATATGATATTGTTCAACATGTAATACAGGATTAGTCATTATATACTTTGCCTACAAGTTAAGTCATGGATAAGGCCTCAAAATATTAATTCACAATTATAATTTTAACAACTATTCAAAAACCTGGGAATGTATTTTAAAATTTCTGAAGAAAATGAAATAGTCCATGCATATCTGCTGGATTCTTAATTTACCACGTTTTGACCAACTGACATATATACAAACATTTATGCTTTTCTAGTAAGAGCATGTTATCCTCCATTGGCACTAACAGTATATGCTGAATAATAATCAGAATATTGGAAAACATACTTGTATCAATGCCTGTCCCAAAGACACTGATGATTAAACTGCACTCATTAGGATGATCTAACATATCAGAATGACTTGACAACAAATTCATTTTGGAAAGAGGCCCAATATAAGCAGATCAATGAACTATGAGTCTAGGAGAAATTTTGTACCACAGAATTTTTTTTTTAAATTTAGATTGCCTAAGTAAAGAAGGCAGTATTTTCCTGATTACAGATGGATAGTGTCATGATTTGAATTGTGTCCCCCAAAATACACGTCAGCTTGGCTAGGCCATGATTCTCAGAATTGTGTGGTTGTCCTCCATTTTGTGATCTGATATAATCGTACTATGTGTTGTAAATCCTAATCTCTGCCTGTAGTTAACGAGGCAAGATTAGGTTATGTTCAAGAGGATTAGGGCGAGATGCAAAACCCTTACTCAGGTCACAGTCCTGATCAGATGTGGGGGGCTGTGGCCTACAACACCCTTTTGTCTTACAAGAGATAAAAGGAGAGAGAAGTGAGCAGAGAGAGAGGGATGTCATATCACCAAGAAAGAGCGCATCCTTTGGACCCGGGGTCCCTGCACTGAGAAACTCCTAGACCCAAGGGAAGACTGATGACAGGGACTTTCCTCCAGAGCCTACAGAGCAAGAAAGACTTCCCCTGGAGCTGGCGCCCTGAATTTGGACTTCTAGCCTCCTAGACAGTGAGAGAATACATTTCTGTTTGTTAAAGCCATTCACTTGTGATATTTCTTTTATAGCCCCACTAAATAACTAAGAAAGATAATAACCCAGTTAAGCTTCCTCAACAGCCTTCAGGAACCACTGAAGTGGAGGTCATTGGACCCTAAAGAGCTGCTGATTATCAAACATGATGGTTCCTGAACTCTCAATTCTCATGGCTAAATAAAGTCAGGTATTAGAACCTGATCTTTAATTTGATAGCGGAAAATTATCTTTGGGGTATCTCTCAGGAAAGTACCTAGTGTGGGTAAATCCACAGAGACCACATGTAATAGTAACCTAAATACCACATCTTAATTTTTACCAAGAGCCATAGTATTGTGTATCTATCAACAAGTTTCTGAAGAGGTTTCTTGAAGTAAAGGAGATAGAAAAAGGCTTTGAAGCTTCAAGAAAAGGAATGTTAATGTTACAATTTCTTAAATAAAATATTTGGTGTCTATACATCTCTCTTTCTGTACAGTTGGCAAATTGAGGGGAAAGAAAAAGGTAGACTTTTTTGAAACATCAATATTCTTTGTTGTTTCAATTAAATAGCACCTGTTTCTATTTGAAATGTGTATAATATTAAATAATGTGATTCGTGAAATAATTCAGATAAGGCATTAACAACACCTGACACATAGTAAGAAATCAAAGAAGCTTGCCTACTATCATTAGCTACTACTGCTAAACAATTTCATTACAAAAACACCCGTCTCCAGATGATAACCACTACCAAAAACCAGTTGCCATTGAGTTAATTCTGACCCATGGTGACACCATGTGTTTCAGGGTAGAACTGCGTTCCACAGGGCTTTCAGTGGCTGTGATCTTTTGGAAGTGGGTTGTCAGGGATTTCTTCCAAGTCACTTCTGGGTGAACTCGAATCACCAACCTTTCAGTTAGTAGCAGAGCACTAAACCACTTGCACCATCCAGGGATTCCAAGATAACCAGTACTAGCATCAAAATGCATATCCATCAAGACACACGCAGAGATAGGCACGCACATACAACTTCTTTTTTTTTAATAAAAATGAGGTCATACTTTACATACTATGATGTAACATGTTTTTCCATTCAAAGGTATATTGTGAATATATTTCCATGTTTCTTTATCTATGTCTATATTCATCTACATTCTCCAATAACTTTTTCATTGACCAATAAAATGCTTTGGACAGCTCTGGTTCTAAAAAGTTGAAGAGTTCTTTTCTTGTCTTCAAAGAAACCAGAGTACTCAAAAGACTCGTTAGAGGTTTCTCTGACACTGCCTAGAACTTGTCGTCACCCATTTTACGTAATTAGGCAAAAAGAGGAGCCGGGAAGGAAATACATTGCCTGCAGTCCTGTTCTTTCATGCCATTTCCCCGATTTCACATAGAAACACACATAGGCACACAAAGTTTACGAGGATTAAAAAGTCAAAGAGCATCCATTCTTTTTTCAAGGCAAATACAAAATCCGGCTATTTAATCACCGTTGCCTGACAGAGCCAAATAGAGCCTGCGCTATGACTCAAATTACAATTTGAAAAAGGAAGAAGAAAATTTTGCCATTAATCTCTCACCACAAAGCCTAAGAGTGCATGCATGGAATTTGCTGTATTATCTCAGCCTCATAATATGAGGCCCGTGGGAAAGTCAATGACAGTATGGAAAACTCCTTAAGGAACATCCAAGACATCAACGCTGAAGCAGTTATTAACACATGCTCCTGCCAGGTCCACCATTTCAGCCCTGAGAATAGTTGACACAGTGTAACAGAGCCCAAAGGCACATTTTACTAGCCTCTAAAAAGCTGTAACAGCCCTACATATGTCAGCCAAGGGAAATGTTAGCTTCACAGCAGAGTCATCTAAAACACGAGAACAAAAAGAGAATTTTTGTCTTCAATTTCCCTAATATGGCTTCATCGCCCCAGGAGAGATTACTCTACTGGTTTGAGGAAATGTACATTTGCAGTCTGGAGCCCTGGGATCAGCAGAGTCTACAGTTTTTAAAGGAATCAAAATGAGAAATCTAGGACTTGAACTAATGTGAATAGGTTTGGCCACTTGACAAGTATCAGATCCTGCTGTAAAAATTACAAGAAAGTAACAGTTTCTTAGAGCCATAAGAGTAACAAAATGTTACATGATAAAAATAAGAGATGGTCTCCTGCCTATATGAAGCTGGAACAACCCAACACAGAAAACAATTTTAAGAAAGCATTTTAAACAAAATATCATTGCAAAAATAAGACAGATACGGATGTGTATGTCAGCATCTGCATATATATTCACACATTACTCGAAAATAAAACAGGAGGAAAAATTATTAGGACTCTTTTTATTTAAATAGGTCCCTGGGTGGTGCAAATGGTTTGCACCTGACTACTAATCTAAAGGTTGGCAGTTGAAAACTACCCAGCAGCTATGCAAGAGAAAGGCCGGGCAATGTACTTCCAATAAAATCACAGCCAAGAAAACTCTATGGAGCTCAGCTGTACTCTGTCACACATAGAATTGCCATGAGTTGGAATCAACTCCACAGCAATTTTTTTTTTTTTAAATATTTGAAAGAAGGAGGGAAGGGAAGAGAGGCAGTAAAGAATTGACTGTGTCAGGTTTGTTGATGTACATAAGCAAGGCAAAACCTGTTGCTGTCGAGTCGATTATGACTCATAGCAACCTTATAGGACAAAGTAGAACTGTCCCATAGGGTTTCCAAAAACTAGCTGGTAGATTCAAACTGCCGACCTTTTGGTTAGCAGCTGAGCTCTTAACCACCGTGCCACCAGGGTTTTAAGCAAGGCAAATTTAACAACAAACTCATTGGATTTTGACTTTTCTCATCTGAGTCAACAACTGAACTTAGGTCTTATGATCTGTAAAACACACTTGTATTTCTAGTTCTCCAAATTTCATCTTCAGTCATTTGCAAATCTTTAAATTCTAACCATCGTAAACGCAGTATGTACTCCTGTTGACAAAAGACAGAATTCTTCTTTCTATCAGCTCCGTAAATACAAATCAGTACTCTTTTGTCTACAGTTTATAGCTGGAAAATTACCTTGATGAGACCATCTGATATTCTTACGCCATCGTGACTATGCATACAACACTCTAGTTCTCTACTAGACATTATCTCATTCAGTGTTAATTATGTATTAATTACATAATATCCATATGCTTATGTATTAATTACATAATACTTGTACACTTACAAGGAAGATCAATTAATGCGACTATTATTCAAATTTACACACCAACCCACTAACAGCAAAGATGAAGAAATTGAAGATTTTTATCAACTTCTGCAGTCTGAAATTGACCAAACATACAATGAAGATACATTGATAGTTACTGGTAATTGGAATGCAAAAGTTGAAAATAAAGAAGAGCAGTAGTTGGAAAACATGGCCTTGGTGACAGAAACAAGACCAGAGATCACAAGATATAATTTTGTCAGACCAATCACCTATTTATTGGAAATACTTTTTCTAACAACATAAACAGCGACTATACACATGGATGCCACCAGATGGAACACACAGGAATCAATTAACTGCATCTGTGGCAAAAGACGATGGAAAAGCTCAGTATCATCAGTCAGAACCAGGCCAGGGACTGACTGGGGAACAGACCATCAATTGCTCAGATGCAAGTTCAAGTTGAAGCTGAAGACATTTAAAACAACAAGTCCGTGCAAGCCAAAGTACAACCTTGACTATATCCTACCTGAATTCAGGCACCATATCAAGAATGGATTTGACGCATTGACACAAATGACTGAAGATCAGCCGAGTTGTGGGATGACATCATGAACATCATACATGAAGAAGGCAAAAGGTCACTAAAAGACAACAGAGACTGTGAAACTTGCTCTTGAACATAGCATAGCTAAAACAAATGGAAGAAATAATGAGGTAAAAGAACTGAACACAAGATTTCAAAGGGCGGCTCAAGAAGACAAAGTTAAGCATTATAACGAAACGTACAAAGATCTGGAGTTAGAAAACCAAAAGGGAAGAATGAACTCAGCATTTCCCAAGCTGAAAGAACTGAAGAAAAAGATCGAAGCCTCAAGTTGCCATATGAAAGGATTCTATGGGCAAAATATTGAACAATGCAGGAAGGATCAAAAGAAAATGGAAGGAATACACAGAGCCACTGTACCAAAAATAATTGTTCGACAATTCAACCATTTCAGGAGGTAGCATATGATCTAGAGCCGATGGTATAGAAGGAAGAAGTCCAAGCTGCACTGAAGGCACTGGTGAAAAACAAGGCTCCAGGAATGAATAAACTACCAATTGAGCTGTTTCAACAAACAGACGCAATGCTAGAAGTGCTCACTCATCTATGTCAAGAATGTGGAAGACAGCTACCTGGCCAACTGACTGAAAGAGATTCATATTTGTACCCATTGCAAAGAAAGGTGATCCAACAGAATGTGGAAATTATCAAACAACATCATTAACATCACATGTAAGTAAAATTTTGCTGAAAATAATTAAAAAACGGTTGTAGCAGTACATTGACAGTAAACTGTCAGAAATTCAAGCCGAATTCAGGAGAGGATATGGAATGAGGGATATCACTGCTGATGTCAAATTGATCTTGGCTGAAAGCAGAGAATACCCGAAAGATGTTTACCTGTGTTTACATTACTGGAAAATAAAAACAGGAGGAAAAATTATTAGGAGTCTTTTTATTTAAATAGGTCCCTGGGTAGTGCAAATGGTTTGTGCCCGACTACTAATCTAAAGGTTGGCAGTTCAAAACCACCCAGCAGCTCTGCTAGAGAAAGGCTGGGCAATGTACTGCCAATAAAATTACAGCCAAGAAAACCCTATGGAGCTCAGCTGTACTCTGTCACACATGGGATCACCATGATTTAGAATCAACTCCATGGCAATTTTTTTTTAATATTTAAAAGAAGGAAGAAAGGGAAGGGAGAGAGGCAGTAGAGAATTGACTGTGTCAGATTTGTTGATGTACATAAGCAAGGCAAAACCTGTTGCCGTTGAGGCATTCGACTATGTGGATCATAACAAATTATGGATAACACTGTGAAGAATGGAAATTCCAGGACACTTAATTGTGCCCATGAGGAGCCTGTACATAGACCAACAGGCAGTTGTTCAAACAGAACAAGGGGATACTGCATGGTTTAAAGTCAGGAAAGGTGTGCGTCAGCGCTGTATTCTTTCACCATACTTATTCAATCTGTATGTTGAGCAAATAAGAAGCTGGACTATATGAAGAAGAACACCACATCAGGACTGGAAGAAGACTCATTAACAACCCGCAACATGCAAATCATACAACCTTGCTTGCTGAAAGTGAAGAGGACTTGAAGCACTTACCAATGAAGATCAAACAAAGACCACAGCCTTCAGTACGGATTACACCTCAACATAATGAAAACAAAAATCCTCATGACTGGACCAACAAGCAACATCATGATAAACGGAGAAAAAACTGAAGATGTCAAGGATTTCATTTTACTTGAATTCACAATCAAGTCCTATGAAAGCAGCAGTCAAGGAATCAAATGACATTGCATTGGGCAAATCTGCTGCAAAAGACCTTTTTAAAGTGTTAAAAAGCAAAGGTGTCACTCTGAAGACTAAGGTGCACCTGACCCAAGCCATGATATTTTCAGTCGCCTCCAATGCATGTGAAACCTGGACAATGCATAAGGAAGATCGAAGAAGAACTGATGCTTTTGAATTATGGTGCTGGCAAAGAATATTTAATATACTATAGACTGCCAGAAGAACAAAAAAATCTATCTCGGAAGGAGAATATCCAGAATGCTCCTTAGAAGTAAGGATGGCGAAACTTTGTCTCGCATACTTTGGACATGTTATCAGGAGGGACCAGTCCCTGGAGAAGGACATCATGCTTAGTAAAACAGAGGTTCAGTGAAAAAGAAGAAGACCTCAGTGAGATGGACAGACACAGTGGCTGCAACAATGGGCTTAAATATAGCAATGATTGTGAGGATGGCACAAGACTGGGCAGCATTACGTTCTATTGTACATAGGGTCACTATGAGCTGGAACCAATTTGACTGCACCTAACAACAAAAACAAACAAACCAACCACTGAGAATTATGGCCCAGCCAAGTCGACATATAACCTTAACCATCACAGCCAGTGTTACTTACACCTAGCAACTTGGCTTTCATTACTGTCAGACATACTTCTTTAATATGCAAAATAGTCGGATAGTAGATTTTTTATTATTGCCATAAATGTGAAATGTCAGATAACATGATAGTCAATAAGTGAGGAGTGGGTGTAGTTATTTTTTTTCTATTTTCAATATTAAAAAAAAAAAAAGTTGCCAGCAAATCAACTCTGACTCATGATAACCCCATGTGGGTCTGAGAACTGTGTTCCATACGGTTTTTAGTAGCTGATTTTTCAGAAGTAGATCACCAGGCCTTTCTTTTGAGGCACCTTTGGGTGGACTCAAACCTCCAACTTCTTGGTTAGCAGCCAAGCACATTAATCTTTTTCACCATCCAGGGACTCTGTTTTAAATATAAGCTAATAAAATGCTCCATGTTCATACCCTCAGATTAAAAATGATCTTTAACAATTCTAATTTATAAATATAATGGTCAAGCTCTCTTAAGTGTTAATTGTATTTTTCCATGTGAAGGGTGCTAAATAAATGAACTTTAATCAGAATTTTAAAGTCTATTTTAGGAAGTTTTATATTTTTTCAAGTTAAAAAAAATTATCAAAGTTAACTATTGTTAGGCTGAACCATATGAAATTGCTGACATTCAACCATTTGAAACTACAAAAATAGTAATTGCATATGGCTTAACCTAATATTTATTGCATTCATTCTAATGTAAGGCATTCTTATAAAACACTTCTAGAGTCTTCAATTTACATATGAATTAAGGTATAATAGTTGAATAGCTAAACGATAATTTAATAGTAAATATTTTAAAGCAATACGTGATTCATTTCCAACTGAAGGACATAAAACAATATGTTCAGAGAAGGAATAGAAATAAAGACAGCAGGCATTTCTGTGGGCTGGAGTGGTTTGGAAAGCCTTCATTAAAGAATAATTTAGTAGGATTTGAATGCACTCACAGGGGTTGCAAATTCAAATGTCTGTGAGGGCCCTGGTGGAAACTTAAAGAACGACAACAGAAATTAAGAGGACTGTGGCGAACTAGAGAGCCCTGGTGGTGCAGCAGTGAAGCACTCAGCTGCTAATTGAAAGGTCACTGGTTCAAACCCACCAGCCACTCAGCTGTAGAAAGATGTGGGAGGATGCTTCGGTAAAGATTACAGCCTTGGAAACCCTATGGGGCAGTTTTACTCAGTCCTATAGTGTCGCTATGAGTCAGACTCGTTTCGATGGCAATGAGTTGAAGGGTAGTGAACCAGATACAGTGTGCCTATGGTGCAGTTAATTACTTTTGCGTGGCCTTTCTAGCCATGGTCTTGCAACTCCCACCCAGGTGACCGGGCAGGACTATGCGATAGGGTAATTATGATCCACCCAGGGGATTGGTCAAGTTTTGCCTTAAAAGAGAGCCAATTCCAGAGCAGAGAGGAAGATCCCACCACAACCAAAGAAAGACAGCCAGGAGCGGAGCGGAGCTGGTGTTCTTTGGACCTGGGATCCCCACACTGAGAAGCTCCTGGAAGCAAGAGACCGAGAGACAGAGAACAAGCTATAACCCTGATGATGATGAGAAGTGGTAGCAGGAGAGATGAGACAGCTTGGTGGGTTTCCTGGCCCATGGAAAGAGAAAGCCGAGTGCCTTTGGGAAGAGGCCTAGGGCCAGAGAAAGGAGTGCCTGCGAGCATGGTTGGGAAGAGTCTGTCCTGATGGAAGAACCGTATCCAGAGTGTTCCTGAGCCTGAATTTAACTGTTACTTCCCTAGTCAACCCCATAATAGTATGGTCTTTGAGTTTTGTGTGGCCAATGCAATGAAATTTTGAACCCAGTAGAGAGTGCTGTGGGAGAGGCATTTGGTGTCAGAATTGATGAAGATGGCAGAGAGACGAGGCATGTGTGAACTCCTTCTCATGGGAACCAGCCTTGGACTGTTGATGTTGATTCTCCTTTCCCCTTGTGAAGTTAGAGGAGGTCAGACACTGCCCCTACACCATTTTTATAGTACCCCATCTAAAAGCATTCAAATTTAATTTAAAAAAAGAAAAAAACCAACACTACCTATTAAACCAAACACACCTTTAGGAGTGAATGGGTGAACTTAGAGCTAATAGCTTATGAATGTCGGTTAGAGTGAAAATTAGGAGAATCTATTAGCAGAAAAGCCAGAACAAAGGCATGGACAAAGAGAAATGAAGGCATATCAGACAAGTAAGAGTACGCCAATTTGGATAGCACAAAGGGTGCGTATAAGGAGATATGTTCAGAAGGAAGGTTAGACCAGGCTCTGGAAGGCCCCAAATGCAAGCTTAACAAGTTTGAACTGGACTACTTCAAGTTTCCTAAATATGCCTTGGCTCAGTACTGGTCTTTGTTAAGTATCACTATTTCCATTTTCAAAGCCTGCTGTCTCATTTCTCCCCTTGTCTATATTCTACTCATTCTTGGAGATCTTGTTTTGATGTCCTATCTTCCATTAAGCTTTCCCTAATACTCTCAGTCAGAAGTAAGCAACATCACTCCCTCCTCTCAAATCTCACGGAACTTTTTTTATACCTCGAGACTTATTGCACATTCTAAGATTAAAGTTAACTATGTGCATCTTGGTTTTTCTACTAAACTGTGGCCTTCTTGAAGGGCTACATCTTAGTCACATTTCTTTCCTATACAGAACAAAGAACAGCGTTTAAGAAACATTAGCTGAATAATATTTCAAGTGAAAGTTCTTTGTTGTTGTTGTTAGGTGCCCGTGAGTCAATTTTGAGTCATACTGACCCCATGTGACAGAGTATAACTGTCCCATAGGGTTTTCTTGGCTGTAATCTTTTACAGAAGCAGATTGCCAGGTCTTTCTCCCGCAGAGCTGCTGGGTAGGTTTGAACCACCCACCTTTTGGTTAGTAGCTGAGTGCCTAACTGTTTGTGCCACCAAGGCTCCTTCACACTCTAGGAAATGGAGAAACCATTAGGTGTTTTAGTTAACTGTGTAATGTGACTAAAGTAATGTCTTAGAAATTTGGTAGTAATATAGAATAATATAGAAAGGAAGTAAGAAATCCAGATCATAAATTATGGTCCTGGATTAGGAAAGGGGTTGTGGGAATTAAAAGGAAGGGGTGAATACAAAAGATTCGTTTTATAGGAAGAATTGGAAGGATACCATGGTGTTACATGTCCAGTGAGATGAAGATGGCAAAGATGACTGGGTGGCTTTGAGTCAGGAGGATTAGAATAATGTAGCAGTGAGAAAAGGAGAGACTGATTCAGGCCAAGGGAGTGAGAAACAAACTGATATTTAAACCTGTTGAGGCTCCTATGGCAATACAGCCAAAGGGAAGCATACAATTGAAGTTTGAGTGGCATCACCTCTATTTTCAGGATGTTTCTGAAAATACTGAATGGCACAGTATGAGGTGACATGCTCCATGTATCTGAAAAAACAATAATCATTTCCATTCTCATGCCCCAGAACAGTACCTGGCCTAGGGTGAAGAGAACAAAACAGCTGAGATAGTGAAGGGGCGAGAAAGGAAAAGAAATTTGCTAGGAAATGTTACTTAAGGTCCCAGAGCAGGGCACATGTTGGGGAAAGAGGCAACAGTTCCACTTGAGGATGGAATACCAAAGGATGATACTCAAGCAAAGTTCGAAAGTCTGCAGACAAAATCTTTGGATGCTTCCCAACTATACAGCAAGGCAGCAGTGCCCACAGAAAGAAGAATTATAACTAGACTTCTTAAAAATGAGGACTTTACAGTTCTGTCCAAGATAATAACTTGGAGACTCTTCTTACCATACCCAACTCCACATAGCCACTTCCATCAATAAACAGGTTCTGGTACAATGGCCTGGAATAAACTGTAAAGATGGCCACAGGGTGGTGAACAGTTGGCGATAGTACACCACACAGCACACAGAGAGCATAATGTTCCACTGAGACCAACAAATGACAGACATCTCAACACGAACATTAATTCTTCCTGACTTTCCCCATATTTGATGGCAAGTTTATGCTTAAAACTAGGATTTCATAATCCAAAGTCTATATTCTTTTAAGGGCTGCACAGATACAGTCTTTAGGAGGTTCAGAAACTGCTTTAAAACATAGAAAAAAATTCGCATGTATATAAATATATATGTTTCTCTGAGGAGAGATCCATAGATTTCCTCAGACTCTTAAAGGGATGCGGAAATACAAGAGATTAGGAACCACTGCTAAAACATAAGAAAATTAATGATACTTACTCACCAAGATTCTTTTAGCATAACAAGTTTCATAGAATGGACAATAATGTATTACAATTTATTCAATCATTCATTTTAAATATTCTATTATTGATATATTTAAATGTCTTTTAAAGGTTTTCAATGTATCCTTGAAATACTTTTCTCATAACTTCAAGTAAAAAAAAAAAAACAGGTAACTAAATTGTATCCACTGTATGATTTCAACCACAGAAAATGTACTTTGAAGACAAAAAAAAAAAAATATTAAAAAAGTCTCTCATTGATGAGCTGATAATTTTTAGTTTTATTTTTTCAAAATGCTTTGTGTTCTCCAAATTTTCTTAAATGAGCATATACTGTTTTACCATTATATTTATAGGAACCTTGGTTATGGAAATACATGGATGTAGATTACAGGCTTCCAGGATCAAATATGAAGACATATCCCCTGCCATCAGTCAGTCAAAAAGGGCCCATTCTCAGATATTTCTGGAGACTCACCAATTTGAACCAACTGTATTGTGCTGGGGCTAATATTGTTCCTCTTACATCCCAGCCTTTTTGATTACATAACATCTGCCTATCTCACAATATTTTTCTCTCTAATCCACAATAAAGTTTCTCTTGGTTGACTGAAAAACTCAAGTTACAAATAAGTTCAAGAGAAAACCCAACCTGCCCTTTAAAAATACTCAAGACTACATTCTCTTCTCCAATATGTTTCAGTGTTATAATAGATACGCCTCCACCTACTGCTACTCAGAAGCATAAGCACTGTTCCTGAGAGGGTCAAAACTGGGACTCCCCGTAGGAGGGTGTCATGTTCCAGCAGTGGTTCCCAAGCAAGGGCAAGTACATCACCCAAGTGTTCTGGACCTGTGTGTGGTATATGGATTGCCAGTGCAACTGGAGGGCACTATAGTACTGTCATTTAGTGACCAAGGGCCAGGGATGCTAAACATCCTACAATGACCAGAACAATCTCTCATAATGAAGAGCTGTACTGCCAAAATGCCAATAGCACCTCTATTGAGAAACACTGAGCCTTTGCTGTGCTCATCCTTTCCTCTTCTCCTGCAGGGCTTGAGTCCAAATCTATCACCCCAATGGAACTCTCCCAAAGCACTTCAGTGCATCTTTTCTCTGTATTTCCACCTCTGGTACTCAATTTGGTACTTAGTAACATGGGGTTTTTAGACAATATTTAACAAGTATCTGTTTGAGCATGTAAGTGCTTTGCCTCTCTCAACATAACTGTGAGCTCCCAAGTACATGGTCATCTAGAAAAATTCTAAGCACTATCATTTAGGAGTCATCCTGGAGTGGCACAAGCAGTTAAGTGCTCAGCTGCTAACTGAAAGGCTAATGGTTCGAGCCCACACAGAAGCACCTTGCAAAAAACGCCTGGCCATCTATTTCCAAAAAATCAGCCGTTGAAAACCCTGTGGAGAAGTTTTACTCTGATACTCAGGTCATCAAGAGTTGGAATTAACTCAACAGCAACTGGTTTATCATCCAGGAAAGTGCTAAATGCATCTGAAAAAAATCAGAATATATAGGAAAAAGGTACAATATTGCAAAAACATTAGACTTTCTCGGGAGAGTGGCTGACTGTTTTAAGGAACGATCACATTCCGAGCTCCTCTGTGGACTAGTTAATCAGAAATTTACTGTAAATGACACTAATTTACAGAAGCAGCAGCAGCAGTTATTTTTCTCAGGTAATATTGGTACTGAAATGAAAGACTAAACATTGTTAACTTTTTGCCTTTCTGATTTTTCTAGATAGCAAATGAATGAAAGTCTACTTCCACATTTTGATTGGTTATCCTGAAAAGGTCTTAAAACTCTAGGTTAGTTAGTTTCTTATTATCACGATCAACAGCACTTAATAGGTTCTTATGCTGGGCAAGCTTCATATAAACCGACCTAAAGTTTATCTTTCAGTAGTTTTCCATGAAAAATAAATAAAAGCTGTTGGCTAGGATATAGGGAAATTGAAACCCTTATCCACTGATGGTAGGAAGATAAAATAGTATAGTCATACTGGAAAACAGTGTGGCAAAAAACTAAAAATAGAACTACCATGTGACCCAGCAATTCCACTCCTAGGTATATACCCAAAAGACTTGAAAGCAGTAACTCAAACAGAGACTTGGACACCAATGTTCACGGCAGCACTATTCACAATAGCCAAAAGGTGGAAACATCCTAAATGCCCATCAACAGATGGATGGATAAATAAAATGTGGTACATACATACAATGGCATGCTACTCAGTCAGTAAGAGAAATGAAGTCTTGATAGATACTACAATATGGATGGAGCTTGAAGACTTTATGTTGAGTGAAATAAATCAATCACAAAAGGACAAATATTGTATGACCTCACTTACATAAAAAAACAAGAAAAGGCAAATGTATAGAGAACAAAGTTTATTAGTGGTTACAAATGTGAGAGGCATGGGAGGTTACTGCTTATGAAATACTGAGGTTTGTATGGTGATGGAATAATCACATTGATTAAGGGTAGGGTTGCACAGTCAATCGTTTTAAGTGCTGTCAATAAGTTGTACACCTGTAAAAAGTTAAATTGTCAAAAGTTGTGTGATAGATATGTTTACAACAATGACCAAAAAAAAAAAAAAAAAAGAGTAGCTGCTGAGACTCCTTATGTACAACCAAACACCTCATGGGATTTGGTTCCTTGGTTTGGTGGTTTAGAATCATGGTTTCATGGGACATCCCAGTTAACTGGCCTAATAATACGTTTAGTGCTTCTCTTCTACCTCCTAGTTCGTTGCTTAGTGCTTGGGGTCTTAAAAGCTTGCAAGTGGCCATGCAAGGCACAACAATTGCTCTCTTCATCTGGCATAACAGAGGAAGAAGGAGAGTCAGGAATAGGAGGAGCAAATGGAATGTGTGGTTAATTGCCTCCATGAACAACTGCCTCCTTTGCCATGAGACCAGAAGAATTAGATGGTGCCCGGTAGCCATTACTGAACATCATGATGTAAGATTCTAAAAGAATTCTAATCAAAAGGGGGAAAAAATGTAGCAGAGAATTTCAAATTCTCATGGAACCCAGATTTTCTCATGCCGTGGAGGCTGGATGAACCCCTGAAACTACTGCCTTGAGGTAATCTTTAAATCTTAAACCAATGATCCTCTGAAGTCTTCTTAAAACCAAACAATAGTTTATCTTAACTAGTAAAAAATGTTTGCCTTGAGCTTTATACTCTTTTAGGAACTATCTGCATAGAATCAGAGCCCTGGTGGTGCAGTGGTTAAGAGCAACAACTGCTAAGCAAAAGATCAGCAATCCAAATCCACCAGCCAGCTGCTCCTTGGAAACCCTGTGGGGCAGTTCTCCTCTGTCCTGTGGGGTTACTATGAGGCGGAATCAACTTGACAGCAAGGGGTATATGACATCAAATTGACAACAGCAACTCAACAGATCAGAGCGGATCCTTAGGGGGAACTGAGTTTATGCTAATGGAGTAGGAACTCAGAAAAGGAGGGTGAGAATGGTTGTACAACTCAAAGAACGTAACCCACTGAAGGCACACGTAGAAACGGTTGTTGATGTATGTTTTGTGTGTATTCTCAACACAACAAAAACAAAATTTAAAAAAATACACCAGAAAAATAAATAAAAGAACACGTGAAAATTTGTTTTATGTGCAAATAAAGTACTTCGGTAAATTTTACAGGGTCGAGGATGATGGCGGACATGGAGAGAGAGCCTTGAAGCAAGAGAAAGGAATAACGAAGAAATAGTATATACATTTGGAAAACATATCGCCAAAGGGGAAAAATGGCTGTTTTTAATCAGTAAGTTGAAGAAGGTTTCCTGGAAGAGATAAAATTAAAGAATAAAATGTAAGAGGGACAATTTCCATTGGGTGTGAATTTAGGGAATGTAGAAAAGTAGGAGTGAGAGAGAGGGGGAAAAAAAAAAAAATCAAGCAGTGTTCAGTAAGCCACCTTGAGAAGCCAAAGTAGAAAATAAATGAGAATAGTTAAAGTTAATAAAAATGAGAGGACTACTTTGAAGAAGAGTTTGGGAGATCTGGTCTTTATTCAATGACCACTGAGAAAAAACTACTAACACCATAAAAGGGATTCAAATAGGAAGGTGACAAATAATTTTGCAGATTGCATTCTGCTTTGGCTGGTGACATTTAGAGGTTATCACAGATTATTCAGCAGATATACATTTTCTATACTCTGGTTTGTAAACTTTTAAACATTTAAGAACCAGTGTTCCAAAACATTCTTGACGGGCAGAATCATTCATCAGTAATTGTCATCACACTACATTTTTAGTTAACAAGCAACTTTTAAGAGTCTACTGAGTGACAGTTTAGCCTTAAATAATTGTAAAAAAAAAAAAAAAAAAAAACAGAACTTACAGAAACTTCCATTTTAATTTTATTTTAAGCAATACACTTGTACTATGAAATAAAATATTTTAAAGTCAATGGGCCACAGCTTTAGATATGTCATCTTGTGACACTCTTATGCTTGAAAAACCCCAACCATAGAATATATTCTCAGGGAAAACATGTTTTAAGACTATGTCTAGAAAATTAAAATCAACATTTATAAAAAAACTTTTTTCTATTAAATTTTTATAACAGAATATTTTCTATAAGGTTAATTTGTTAGGCAGGAAAGATAAAGTCTCACATCACAAATGAAAAAAAAATGTGTTTCCAACATAGAGAATTAATTCAGCAACATTAATGCGGTTCAATGAGATATGTTTAAATAAAAATAGCACAGTTGGTAATCAGGATAAAACCTTGGTACTTCAGCAATGAAATGTATCACCATTTAGATAAGGATCATTTATGTAGCTACTATTATACTCCTTCACAGCAATAACAGTACAGTCTCTATCTGGAGGTACTGGACAGGGATAATAGATTTTATAAAGCATGTATTTTCTAATACTATCCCGGTATCTTTCTGGTTTAAAAAAATTTTTTAAATATAATCACACTTCTCAATCTTTGTATTTCATTTTTACTCTAAATAATATAATGTCTTTTGAAATCAGATAATCTTATGAACCATATCTTAATAACTGTGATTCTGGACACCCTAAGGCCTGTTGAATATTACATATACAACATAGCAATGACATAGTGTTTTTGTTGGATTAAAGCTAAAAAATATGCAGACTTCACTGGGAATTTTTTCCCCCCTTCAAAGGTTCTCTTTGGGTTCATTCTTTCCAAAGAAGCAAAAACGGCAAAGAATTAAAACTCTGGTATTAAATCTATGACCACCTAAATAAAAGGAGCTTAAAATGTAATTGGGATGAAACTGTACATTTTGAAATGCATTTACCTGAACCCATGACTCTAACATTACATTTATGAAGAACTCTTATTTTTATATCATTAATAACTAAGAGGAAGATAGAGAATCTACATTATATATTCCAGAATATTAAGTTCACTAAATCTCACTGAAGCCACATTAGTAATTCTTTAAGTTAGCAGAATTTGCTTTATTCTACTCATAGGTATATACCCAAAAGACGTGGAAGCAGGAATGCAAACAGATCCTCGTACACCAATGTTCACTGCAGTACTATTCACAACAGCCAAAAAGTGGAACCAGTCTAAATGTCCATCAACAGATGAATGGATAAACAAAATGTGGTATATACATACAATGGAACATTACTCTGCCACAAAGAGAAATGAAGCCCTGATACTTGTTATGACATGGAAGAACCTTGAAAACATTATGCTGATTGAAATTAATCAGTCACAAAAAGAAACACTGTATGATCTCACTTATATGAAACGTATAGAATAGGCAAACATGTAGAGACCAAAGTATATTGGTGATTACCAGGGATGGGCAGGAGGGAAGGGAAAGGGGGGATTCACTGCTTAGGGGGACACTAAGTTTCTGTTAAGGGTGATGGTATAATTTGAGACTAAATAAAGGTGATGGCTGAACAATATGATGACTATAATTAATGTCACCAAATTGTACATGTGAAGATTGCTAAAAAGTCAAATACTCTGTTACCAGTATATTAAGACAATTTAAAAAAAAAGAAGAAAAAGAAATAAATCTTAACCTTGCCCAACAAATAGAATGGATCCTTGTCCAAGTCAAACTCCAAACCAAATAGTCTGGATATTCATCCATCACATACACCCTACAAGCTTGTTTACCCAGTGTATCCAGTATGCACTTAGTCCATTTATTTACTCAGCAACCATGTCTTGATTGTCTTCCTTGTGTGAGATGCTGGCATAAGCACTGATAAGTTGACTGTTGCAGATTTGGCTCATGATAAACTTCACATTACATTAGTTTAACTATATTTGACACTCTCATGTTGTTTTCTATCTTACGAATCCGAAGAGCTCTCCTTTGAAAACGTATCCTTTCGGCCAGGGCACTGTGGAGGAACATGCTTTAAGATGAGTAAGAAGCCTGGTTCTGGTCTCAGTTTCATCTTTGTCAGAACATTATTTTGTGATCAAGTAACTTTTCCAGTCTCTCTTTTAAATATAAAATAGGGCTCATACACTGCCCTATTTCTTTTCCAAGGTTGTTACAATGAATAAATGAGGTGTTGTGTATACTTTGAGAAATTTAAAAATCAACAGAAAAATGTAAAGTGAGAAATATAAGGAAAGCCCTCATAAAATAAACAGCAAAGGGTATAAACAGGCACTCAACAAAAATAACAAAAACAACAACAATAAATGTTAGAAACATTCAATTTCATTAATAATAAAAGTAATACAAACTTTAAAACAATTCAATTTTTTTAATCTATTAAACAGAAAGATTCTTAATATCAAAATTGCTATTTATCAAGAGCAATAATTTACCTTTCAACAGGAATTTTTGACCATAATATTTGTTCAATAATTCTAAATCAACAATATTTACCTTTAAAAATTCAATCAAATATGTACTGAAAAATTTGTGGCCAAGAATCTCCATAGCAGCATTATTTATAGGAAAGAATATGGCAACAACCTAAATGTGCAATAGGGGGGTTATTTAAAATAACAGTATAATAGTAAGATGGAAATAATTAAGCAATTAAAAATCATAACTTGGAAGACTATTTAATGGGAAAGTCAAAACAATATATTGTCCTTGTTGATGCCCAGCATATGCCAGAAAATGTTCAAGGCACTAGGAGTAGAGTGGACAGCAGATAGACAGCCTTCCTGCTTCGTGGAGCTTAGAGTCTCAGCAGAAATAGTTACATAAACTAAACTCTAAAATTTATAGGAAAATTGAACACCTCTACAACAAAAAGGCAAATAATTCAATTAAAAAATGGGCAAGGATATGAAAAGACACTTCACCAAAGAAGACATTCAGGAAATGCTTATGAGCAGCCATCTAAGATATGTCTACTAGTCCCATCCCACCTGGAGCAAGGAAGAATGAAGAAAACCAAAGACATATGGGGAAGAAGACATAAGGGAAAGATTAGTCTAAAGGACTAATGGACCACAACTACAACAGCCTCCACCAGAATAAGTCTAGCACAGCTAGACGGTCCCCAGCTACCACCACCAAATGCTCTGACAGAGATCACAATAGACAGTCCCAGACAAAACTGGAGAAAAATGTAGAACAAAATTCTAACTCACAAAAAAAGACCAGACTTACTGATCTGACAGAGACTGGAGAAACCCTGAGAGCATTGTCCCCAAACACCATTTAACTCAGTACTTAAGTCACTTCACTCCTGAGGCTCACCCTTTAGCCAAAGATTAGACAAGTCTATAAAACAAACAATAACACATGTAGTTCAACCAAGTATACAAGAGTAAATGGGCACACCAGCCCAGGGGCAAGGATGAAAAGGCAGGAGGGGACAGGAAAGCTGGACGAATGGAAATGGGGAACTCAAGGTAGAGAAGGAGAGAGTGTTGAGATGTTGCAGGGTTGGAAACCAATGTCACAAAACAATATGTCTATTGTTTAATGAGAAACTAATTTGCTCTGTGAACTTGCACCTAAAGCACAGTTAGAAAGAAGAAAAGAAACAGCTACATAGAAAATTCTAGGTTTCATATGGTTACAGTGATTGCAGTTATACTGCTTCCATAAAGATTACAGTCTAGAAAACCCTATGGGAGACTGTCATATGTGGTCACTATGAGTTGGAATCAACTCAATGGCACCTAACAGCAACAACAATATATTAACTATATATTCAAATAGAAGACTAGAAGGAAATCTACGAAATGAGAACAATCATTACCTTTGGATAATGAGAAGATAGATTTAACTTTAATTCTTATATATTATTTTCCAGTTGTTTTAATGACATGGAAGAAATAAACTTTATAAAAATACATTCAACCCTGAGATACCCCTTAAACTTTAAACTGAAACTACTCCTAGAGGTCACCTTTCAACTAAATAACAGGTTGGCACATAAAATAAACAATTATCACCTATGAGTACTGCGCTTCTTTAAAAATCTATGAGACCAAATGGTCAACATTCAGCGGTGTCACTAGGGTTGGTGTCACTCAGTATGGTAATTCATGGTGTGACCCCCGCCCCCACCATGGATCTATTCCTATACCGGACCATACAGAATGCTTAGTAATTTTTTTTTGTATGAATGTTACTCGTGAATCATAATTCCCCTGTATCACTCCCCTTTTTCTTTAATTACTACCTCATTCTCAAAAGGTTATTGATATAGGTTTGCAAATACTAATTACCACAATATTGCAGCTAAAAAAGCAGAATATTTGAAAAAACTAGCAACCACATAAATATTGGCAGCCACAAAAACAACAGCACGTGCTTGGAGCGCGTGCAGATGAAACCATATAATTCGAAGCATCTTTGTAATTGGGTAATAATGACAGCTCTGACTGTCATTAGAAGCACATTAGAAGGTTCAAAAAGTAAATCAGCATAGAGTTTTAGCCTTGTAGGTATATTGACACATGTGAGCTGGCTTACGAAGAATGTTTTTATTGTTATAACTAACTACAGAGATACTTTTATAGGCATTTTGGTGTCACCCTGACAGTGTCACCCAGTGCAGTCTGCACTCCTCACATCCTCCTACTGACACCACTGTCAACATTTACCCTAAAGCAATGATGAGAAGGTAACGGGGGAGGGGGCATGGAAACTAGATTAATGTAAATGGAACTACCAGAACAGCAATAATGAGAATTGTATACATTGTAAAAAATTTTTACACATTTTAAACAATGTAACCAATGTCATGAAACAAGTAGTACAGAAATTGTTAAATGGGAACCTAACTCGCTGTGTAAACTTTCACCAAAAACATAGTAAAATACTATTAAAAAAAAAATACGTCCAGAAGGTGGGGCCAACATGGTGCCCTAGCCAGGTGTACCATGCCATCCCTCTGCAGAAAAGACCTGAAAAACCAAGCAAAACAGATACAAACATCAATCTGGTAACTCTAAGATCAAATGAAAGGATAAAGAACTAGATTGAACACCGAATGGAAGAAAAAACTGACAGAAAACAGAGAACGAGGAGATATATGGAGTGGAGGTCCCCTGCCAACAAACACAGCATAGCGTCGCCATCTTGGAACACAGCCAGCAATGACCTTGGACAGGGAGTACAGGAAGGCAAATTCATGGAGCTCCCAACAGGAGACAGAACATCTGGTAACCAGAGAAACATGCTTTCCCACCCATCATCCAACCCCTCACCCTTCTGGTGAGTTGAAGCAAGAACTCCCTCATCCCAGCAGCCTCCAGTTCTAGAGTCCACAATACAGCCTCCACTTGCCACTCAGTTTTTTTCCCCTCTTTCTTCCTTTTCTTCTCCCTCCCACCTAGTCCCACACACCAGTGCCTCACCTTCCTGCTGGCCCCCGCAACACCATGGCAGCTATAGAGCCACCAGAGAACCTAGAGGAAATGGAGAAATTTCTAGAAACATACTATCTAAACTAACACAAACAAAGATAGAATATCTGAACAGACACATAAAAAGAGAAGAGATTAAAGAGGTAATTGAAGAAAGAAAAAAAACTCCTCCCCCCCCCCCCCCCCCCTCCAAAAAAATAAAAGCCCTGGCCTGGATGTCTTCACTGGAGAACTCTACCAAACATTCCAAGAAGAGCTAACAACAGTACTATTCAAATTATTCCAGAGTATAGGCAAGGAAGAAATACTCCTAAATTCATTCCATGAGGCCAGCATAACCCTAATACCAAAGTCAGGCAAAGACACCACCAAAAAAAAAAAAAAAATTTTTTTTTTTTTACAGACCAGTATCTCTCATGAGACTAGATGCAAAAATTCTTAAAATTGTAGCTAATAGAATTCAGCATCATATCAAAAAAATAATACACCACGACCAAGTGGGATTCATACCAGATATGTAAGGTTGGTTTAACATCAGAAAATCAATCAACGTAATCCACCACATAAACAGAGCAAAAGAAAATAATCACATGATTATCTAAATCAATGCAGAAAAGGCATTTAATAAAGTACATCCATTCCTGATTTAAAAAAAAAAAAAACTCTCCATAAAATATGAATAGAAGGGAAATTCCTCAACATAAAAAATAGCATCTATACAAAACCGATAGCCAACATTATTCTCAATGGAGAGAGGCTGAAAGCATTCCCCCTGAGAACAGGAACAAGACAAGGATGTTGTCTTAGTCATCTAATGCTGCTATAACAGAAATACCACAAGGGGATGGCTTTAACAAAGAGAAAGTTATTTCTTCACAGTAAAGTAGGCTAAAAATGCAAATTCAGGGCTTTAGCTCCAGGGGAAGGCTTTCTCTCTCTGTCAGCCTTCTCATCAATGTTCCCCCAGACTAGGAGCTTCTCCACACAGGGACCCTGGGTCCAAAGGATGTGCTCTGCTCCCAGCACTGCTTTCTTGGTGGTACGAGGTGCCCCTGTCTCTCTCCTCAGTTTTCTCTTTTATATCTCAAGAGATTGCCTCAGGACACAATCCAATCTTGTAAATTGAGTCCTGCCTTACTAACGCAACTGCCGTTCAACCTCTGTCATTAACATCATAGAGACAGGAGTTACAACATGTAGGAAAATGACACAATACCAGGAATCATGGCCCAGACAAATTGGTACACATATTTTGGGGGGGACATAATTCAATCCATGACAGATGCCCTCTATCACTCCTATCTAACATTGTGCTGGAAGTCCTAGCTAGAGTAATAAGGCAAGAAAAAGATATAAAGGGCACCCAAATTGGAAAGGAAGAAGTAAAACTATTTCTATTAATAGTTGATATGACACCAGACATACAAAACCTCAAAGATTCCACAAGAAAACTACTGAACTAATAGGCAGATTCAGCAGAGGAGCAGTATACAAGATCAATATAAAAAATCATTGGGATTCCTATACACTAAGAAAGAGAACTTCAAAAGGGAAATCAGGAAAACAGTATCATTTATAATAGCCCTTAAAAAGATACAATACTCAGGAATAAATCTAACCAGGGACATATGAGACCTATACAAAGAAAACAACAAAACACTATTGTAAGAAACCAAGAGACCTACATAAATGGAAAAACATACAATCTTCGTGGACAGGAAGACTTAACATTGTGAAAATGTCAATTTTACCCAAAGTGATCTACACATATAATGCAATCCTGATCCAAATACCAACAGCATTATTTAATGAGATGGAAAAACTAATCATCAACTTTATATGGAAAGAAAGAGGCTCTGCTTTGGATAAGGAAAGCTTTACTTGGAAGAAAAAAAAAAAGAACAAAATAGAAGGCCTCAGATTACTTGATCTCAGAACCTACTATACAGCTACGGTAGTCAAAACAGCCTGGTACTGGTACAACAACAGACACACAGACCAATGGAACAGAATCCAGAACACAGACATAAATCCACCCACCTATGGTCAGCTGATCTTTGACAAAGGACAGAAGTCCATTAAATGGGGAAAAGACAATCTTTTTAACAAATGGTGCTGGCAAAAGTGGATGTCCATCTATAAAAAAATGAAACAGGACTCATCTCACACTATACACAAAAACTAACTCAAAATGTATCATAGACCTAAATACAAAACCTAAAACAATTGATATCATGGAAGAAAAAGAATATGGACAACGTTAGGGGCCCTAATGCATGGCATAAATACAATGCAAACCAGAACCAACAATGCACAAACACCAGAAGATAAACTAGGTAACCGGAAGCTCCTAAATATTAAACACTTATGCTCATCAAAAGACTTCACCAAAGAATAAAAAGAGAACATACAGACTGGGAAAAAATTTGTGGCTATGACTTATCTGACAAGGGCCTAACCTCTAAAATCTATAGAATACTTCACCACCTCAACAACAAAAAGACAAAATAATCCAATTTAAAAATAGCCAAAGTACATTAACAGACACTTCAGCAATGAAGACATTCAGTCAGCTAACAGATACATATGGAAATGCTCATGAACATTAGCCATTAGAGAAATTCAAATCAAAACTACAACGAGAAATCATCTCATCTTGAAATTACTGGCACTAATAAAAATAAATAACAAATGTTCAAGAGGTTGTGGGAGGACTGAATCTCTTATGCACTGCTAATGGGAATGTAAAATGGCACAACCACTATGGAAATGATATGACACTTCCTTAAGAAGCTAGAAATAGAAATACCATACAATCAAGCAATTCCACCCCTAGGAATGTATCCTAAAGAAATAAGAGCCATCACACCTATAAACATATGCACACCCATGTTCACTGCAGCATTATTCATAATAGCAAAAAGATGGAAACAACCTAAGTGCCCTTCAACAGAGAAATGGTTAAGCAAATTATGGTACATACACACAATGGAATACCACACAACAACAAAGAACAATACTTAATCCGTGAAACATCTCACGACATGGATGAATCTGGAGGGCATTATGCTGAGTGAAATAAGTCAATCACAAAAGGGAAAATATTGTATGAGACCATTATTATAAAAACCCAAGAAAAGGTTTACACACAGAACAAAACAATCTTTGATGGTTACGAGGGAAGGGAGGGGTGGGAAGGGGAGATCACTAACTAGATAGTAGATTAAGTGTTAACTTTGGTGAAGGGAAAGATGATACACAATATGGGGGAAGTCAGCATGACTTGACCAAAGCAAAATTGTAGAAGCTTACTAGACACATCCAAACATCTTGATGGACCGAGTTACTGGGGCTGAGGCCTGGGGACCATGGTCTCGGGGGACATCTAGTTCAATTAGCATAACATAGTTCATAAAAGAAAATGTTCTACATTTTACTATGGTGAGTAGTGTCTTGGGTCTTAAAAGCTTGTGAGCCGGCTTCTAAGATAGATCTATTGGTCCCATCCCATCTGGAGCAAAGGAGAATAAAGTAAGCAAAGACACAAGGAAAATATTAGTCCAAAGGGCTAAAGGACCATGTCAACCACAGCCCCCACCAGCCTGAGCCTAGAGAAGATCTAGATGGTGCCTGGCTACCACCACCAACTGCTCTGACAGGGGATCACCATACAAGGTCTTGGACATAGCGGGAGATAAACGTAGAACAAAATTCAAATTCTTACTGGTCTGACAGACTGGAGCAACCCTCAAAACTGTGGCCCCCAGACGCCCTGCTAACTTAGAACTGAAGCCAATTCTGAAGTCCACCTTTCAGCCAAAGATTAGACAGACCTAGAAAACAAACAGTACAGTGAAGAACATGCTTCATAGTTCAATCAAGTATACAAGACCAAATGGGCAACACCTGCTGAGAAGATGAGACGGTAGGAAGGGACAGGAAAACTGGACGAATGGACACAGGGAACCTGGGGTGGAAAGGGAACGGGGGAGAGTGCTGACACAACGCAGGCATTCAACCAATGTCGCAAAACAACAAACAACTTGCGTATAAATTTTTGAACGAGAAACTCATTTGTGCTATAAGCCTTCACCCAAAGCACAATTTAAAAAAAAAAAAAAAAAACATGCAAAGAGAGACTTTCTAATTTTCATTAATAAAACCAAACACATTCTTTTAGAATCAATGATGTGGCCAGTGACCTTTGCCTTTAAGGAACTCAGTCCATCTAAGTGGAACAACTAAACAGGGCATGGAGCAGGAAGAAGATGACCAAAGATTAGATTAGGGTAGCCTGGGGAGTCAGAGTAGCCACGGAACTGGACCATCTCAGAGGTCGACCAGGATTCATGTGAGCGGGACACTGGAGAAAGGCTGTGCAAATGGGAGACACGGTTTTTACAGGCCCAGGGCAATACATCCATCTATTGGGACAGTGTTTTAAGTTAGGTAAACATACCAGCCACCACCCCCATCAGTCAGTTTGTCATAATATGGTGGCTTTCATGTTGCTATGATGCTGAAAGCTATGTCACTGGTATTTCAAATACCAGCAGGTTTTTCGTAGACAGGTTACAGCAGAGCTTCCAGACTAAGACAGACTAGGAAGACAGGCTTAGCAATCTACTTAAGAAAATCAGCCAGTGAAAATCCTATGGGTCACAACAGAATGTTGTGCTGGAAAATGAGCCCCTAGAAGTTGGAAGGCACTCAAAATACACACTGCCTGCCATGACAGACTCGCGCATACCAACGATCATGAAGATGGCGCAGGACCACGCAATGTTTTGTTCTGTTGTACACGAGATCGGTGTGAGTTGGATCCAACACAACTAGCTAGCAACAACAATAACAGACATACCAAGAGTTTGCTCTTGATGAGGTAGATAGAAAGGATTCACTGCATTTTCTGGAAGAAATAATAATATTCTGAAAACAGTGTTTTGATACAATTAGTCAGAGGTACACAGCGTGGTTAGTGAAGAAAGAAACTAGAGAATGAGGGATCATGTACGAGGCTGGGGTGCTGAAGAGCTGAACATGAATGATGTCAATTAGAATGAAGAGGAAGGCAAGTACCTGCTTGCCACTTCAAAGGAAAATAGCCTGTGAGATTCCTCAGGCTATGTCAAAATAAACTTTAGACTCAAATCTGACCTCGGATAATTAAATAATTGAGGAATTATTTCAAAATAAGTAATTTACCCAGCTGAACAGCCTTGAGGCAGAGGCAAATATCGAAATTTCAAAAGTTAATATTATTTATTACCTCAAATCACTCTCAAGGGTTACTAGGGGACAGACAGTTCAACAAAAGCATAGCATACATGACTGACTGTAAGTAGGAAAGACCTGGCTGGTCTACATAGCAAAATGGTTTCTGGCAACTTTCCAAAGGTGCTGAAATGGAGGGAGAAATGAACATTCAAACAAATTGTCATCAATTGCTTACCACAGATTTGAATTAGCATGCAAGTCTACATAACTGGCATTTTGCTGTTTACAGATGCCAAAATAAATTGAAATCCAAAGCTATTTCAGATATCTGATTCATTTTTACATAGTAAGACAATTTAATTAACAGAAAACAGGAAAAGATGCTAACAAAACCTTGCTGCATTAATAGTCAACAATAACAAGCACGTACAATATCCTGAAATTGAAGAAGTGTTTTGAATTTGATCATTTTCTATCATCTGGTTTGCATCTCCTCCAGACCAATTCTTCTTGAATAGTTTTGATAACCCCTATCCTC
This sequence comes from Dugong dugon, assembly GCA_030035585.1. Classification (NCBI taxonomy): domain Eukaryota; kingdom Metazoa; phylum Chordata; class Mammalia; order Sirenia; family Dugongidae; genus Dugong; species Dugong dugon. The sequence continues at coordinate 80,427,237 of CM057471.1, forward strand.
AACATCCTCCCTACTCAGCTATGCTGAATATGCACTAACCAAAAAAAAAAAAAAAAAAAAAACAAACCAAACCCATTGCCGTCGAGTTGATTCCGACTCATAGAGACTCCGTAGGACAGAGTAGAACTGCCCCCATAGGGTTTCCAAGGAGCGCCCAGTGGATTCGAACCTAGCAGCCATAGTTCTTAACCACTGTGCCAGAGTTTCTAAATATGCACACTAAGGTCTTATAATGGATGTACCAAAGATCTATGGCATTTGTTCTATTTCTAAAATCTACTTGACAAATACTTCCAAAGCATACAATTCATGAATTTCTCCTTCCCAAATTATTTTTCCCCACATGACTAATTTTTTTAAACTGCACTTAACCCAATCATCCCATTTCTAAGAATGAAAGAAGAGTTTCACTTCAGTGGCCTTCCCTGAACATTTTCATCTTTTGTAGGGAAAAAGTTATGCTAAAGGGAGCAGAAAGGAGTGGTACACGCCTACTTGGGCAAACTGTGAAACAGGGAGGCCAGTAGGCCATGCTGTTTGCAACTGTGATCCATGCTAGCTCGGCCTCAGTTTGAACCTTCCACTAATCTTGTCAGTTTAGGCCAGCTTTTTAAAAGAGCAATTGAATCACAAAGCCAGCAAACAGCAAGCTGTTAATGAAATTCATCTATTCACTCAAAAAAAAGTTAACCAGCTTTTTCTACCCTTGAGAAAGGTATAAAAAGTTGTGGGGGGGGGGGGGGAAGATGCATTCTCTCTCCTTGAAGTTCTAGCCTTGTGAGAAAGAGACATAAATAAATCACACTCAGTCTCCTGAGTGTGAAGAGTGCTTAAATGCAAACAAGTAGGTAAAGGCACACCTGTTGTTGTTGTGTGTTGTCAAGTGGATTCAGACTCATAGCAACCCTGTATGACAGGGTAGAATTTCCCCATAGGGTTTCCTAGGCTGTAATCTATATGGAAGCAGACCGCCAGGTCTTCTCTCCTGTAGAGAGGCTGCTGGGTTCAAACCATCAATTTTACAGAGATCCGATTGAGACTAGAACCTAAAGAGAATCTGCAAGAGCAGAGACCAGTAAACTATACCTGCAGGTTGAATGCAGCTCACAGTCTATTTTTATAAAGAAGCTTTATTGGTTTATACCAGTCTTTTAATACTTTGTATCGCCTTAACTTCCCCTCCATATAAAAAAATCAATTTCTCCATTTTTTAAGTCCCTCTTTTTTGTTTTAATATTATCTTTTACATATTGATGTCTATTTCCCTATTTTCAATGTTTTAGCTTTGATGTATTTTCGATATCCGTATCTGAGTCAGTGTCTGGTTGCTCTATCCTGTGTTCTAGTCTTGCGTTGTTAGCTGGTGTTATTATCTAATAGTAGGACTCCCCTTTGTATTTCTTGTAATTTTGGTTTTGTTTTTGCAAATTCCCTGACCTTTGTTTATCTGGAAATTTCACCATCATATTTGAGAGACAGTTTTGCTGGATACACATAGTTCTTGGCTGACAGTTATTTTCCTTCAAGGCTTTATATATGTCATCCCACTGCCTTCTAGCCTCCATGATTTCTGCTGAGTAGTCTGAGCTTATTCTAATTGACTCTCCTTTGTAGATGACTTTTCTTTTATCCCTAGCCACTCTTAAAATTCTCTCTTTATCTTTGGTTTTAGTAGGTTTGATTATAAAATGTCTTGGTGACTTTCTTTAGGGATCTACCTTATGTGGGGTTCAATGAGCATCTTGGATAGATATCTTCTCATCTTTCATGATATCAGGGAAGTTTTCTGTCAACAAATCTTCAACAATTTTCTCTGTATTTTCGGTTATCCACCCCCTGTTCTGGTACTCCAATCAATCACAGGTTATTTCTCTTGATAGAGTCCCACATGACTCTTAGAGTTTCTTCATTCTTTTTAATTCTTTTATCTGATTTTTCCTCAAATAAGTTGGCATCAAGAGCTTTATCTTCAATGTCACTAATTCTAACTTCTACTGCCTCAATTCTGCTCCTATGGCTTTCTACTGAGTTGTCTAATTCTGAAACTTTATTGCTTATCTTCTGGATTTCTGATTGCTCTCTATGGATTCTTGCAGCCTATTAAATTTGGCATTAAGTTCTTGAATGACTTTTTTAAGTTTTGCTACTACTTTCTCTGTATGTTCCCTGGATGTTTCTGCATTTTGTAGAATTTCCTTTCTAATTTCTATAAGAGTTCTATATATTAATCTTTTGTATTCTGCCTCTGGTAATTCTAAGAAGTTCTCTTCCTCCAGAGAAACTGATTCTTTATTTTGGGAGCTTGCTGATGCCATCATGGACTGCCTCTTTATGTAACTTAATATTGATTGTTGTCTCTGAGCCATCAATAATTTATTATAATTTTATTTTGTATTTGTTTAGTGAGACCTTTTTATTTTGCTTTGTTTTGATATGCCCAGATAGACTGCTCATGTGCACTAGTTTGATTTTTGGCACCCTTGGATGTCTAACATCCTGTCACCAGGTAGTTAGTTCTGTAACTACATATGTACACACAGGAGTCCATTAAATTTTCCTATATGGGTTCAGCTCGGGTGTTCAGGCAGTCAGTCACCAAGTGTGTGATGCAGGCTTTCACCCCCAGTCCTAGAGAAGCATGGGAGATTGGTGCAGGCACTGGATTCTGGCTATGGTAGAGGATCACGCGCTGACCCAGGCAGAGGGCTGACGTCTGCCCCTGAGAGTCTGAAAGGAAAGCGTGTCCCTATTCTCTAGGGTGAGCAGGTAGGTGAGTTTTGCAGCTGGACTATGAGCACCCCACTCTGTTGGCTGTTAAGACTCGAGGGCACCACTTTTTCTTGGACTCCTGTAGCAGGTGACTAGGCACTTTAGGTCAAATCACCAGTCCTCAAGCCCCTGCTGCAGATCGATAAAAGTGTCTACTTAAGGGACAGGGCTGTTTTCGAGGGTCACAAATCTGCCAGGTCACAGCTGAAGCAGTTGAAGTTAAACTTCAGATGTTTGCCCTGTTGTACTGTGGAAGTGAGGACTAACACTGTTGAGATGGGTCCCCACAAGTCTATACAGGGGTGTAAGGCACTCAGAGTCTGCGGATCCCTGATACCTGTGCCTAGCAAAGGAGTTGTGCCAACCCTGTGTTCCTGGCTTAGGGGAGCCAGTAGCTTATTTGTTCCCTCTCCAAGGCCAGGAGGATGGTTCAGGGCGCCTTTTGGGATCTACTTCCGGCCCAGCGGATTCCTGGTGCAGAGCATGGAAGGAGGAGGTAAAAGGGAGAGAGGTTTTTCCCAAATGGGCTTTTTTTTTTTTTTTTAATCCCCACGAAAGGGTGCACACATGTACTTATCTCAGCCTCTTGGGAGCTGCTTTTCACTGGTTTGGAGCATCCAAGCAGAATCTCTGCTGCTGGATCTCTCTCAATGTGGAAACTGCTGAGTGTGCGCACAGCTGTTTGCCTGCTTCACTGAAGACCTGCGCAGCTGGGAAGTTGCTGGCATGGCTGAAGAGCTGTCGTCCTGCTGCCGCTCTGGTGCTGCTGGCCTCTTCCAAGCCATCTCCCTCTCCTCCCACCAGTCAGTCTGACTCCTCAACTTTGTCTTGTTCAGGGCTCCTAGATATTCATATATAATCAAATCACTTGTTTTTTCAGGTCTTTGTTGTAAGAGGGATATAGGAAGTGTCTTACTATACCCCCATCTTGGCTCCGCCCCCTCAAGAAGCTTTATTGGAACACAGCCACAATATTCCTTTAAATATTGCCTATATGTTATAATGGTGGCATTGAGTAATTTCTACAGGTACCACATGGCCCTCAAATGCTAAAATATTTACTATCTGGCCCTTTGCAGGAAAAATTTGCCAACTCTTGTTCTAGAGAAAGAGGCATCTGGGGATTTAGAGTTAGGGATTGGCCATTCCACGTAGGGAATCATGTACAAAAACAGCAGAGTAAGAACAGAAACAAGGAAATGATTGATTGTGTCCTGGAACTGGGTGGCTCAATGTGGTTAGAGCAAAGAGTGCGCATGGCAAGAGGGGAAGAATGTGGCGAGAGGGATAACCAGCACTCAGATTACAAAGCACTTCTTAGATTGTTGAAAAAAATATTAATAATGACTACCATTGTTGAAATGTTTACTACATGCCAAATACTGCTAAGCTAATCATTTCATGTTCATTATGTCATTTAAGCTTCAGGACAATCCTGTGAAGTAAAGCTATAATCTTCATTTTGTGAATGAGCAAACTGAAGCAGAGAGAGTTGAAGTGAGGTCACACAGCTAATGGATGACCGAGGAGGGGTCTGAACCCAGGCAGTGTGACTCCCGTGTTCTACACCACCTTTAAGTTCTACATCACCAAAGAAGTCATCAGGGGATGCCATCCAAAGAACTAGGACCTCTGGAGCCCCACAGACTGCTACAAGACAAAGAATACGTACATCTTACTAAAGACGATTGAGGATCCACAGAGGGAGGAGGGTAAATTAAAAGGAATTCAGGTGATGGAAACGAGGTGGTGCTTTCTAATGACCAATTACGAATGTTTCCCCTCTCAACATCCTGAAAACATGAGGTTTATGAAACTCTTGACACACAGGGGAAGAGCAGGCTAGTGAAAAGAGCAAAGTTTTAGAGATGTCCAACATTTGTCCTACTCATGAAACCTCTTATAAGCTCAACAAGTTACATTACAAACTAGTTACTCAGCCTCAGTATCTTCCATCTATAAAATAAGGGCTGTAACATACATGGAAAGGAACCCTGGAGGCGCAAAGGTTAGGCGCTTGGCCGCTAACCAAAAGATCAGTGGTTCAAACCCACCACCGGCGCCATGAAAATTACAGCCTGGGAAGCCCTATGGGACAGTTCTACTCTGTCACAGAGCGTAGCTATGAGTCAGAATCAACTTGACAGTACACAACAACATACATGGAATTTCTGGGTCATGCGAACAGTTAAGGCACTCAGCTGCTAACTGAAAGGCTGGAGATTTGAGTTCACCCAGAGATGCCTTGGAAGAAAGGCCTAGTGATCCACTTCTGAAAAATCAGCCACTGTAATCCCTATGGAGCACCCTTCTACCCTAACACACATGGGGTCATCATGAGTCGAAAATGACTGGATGGCTGTTGGTTGGTTATAACCCACACATCCCAATGTGATTGTGAGGATGATGAAAAAAATACCTGTAAAGTCCTAAGCACTGTGTCTAACACAAAGTAGCTCAATAAATTCTAGTTAGTACTGTTGTTCCTGAATTTCTAAGGAAAAGGGAGCATTCAGCATGTAAGAAAAATGAATAGGTTCTCATTATTTGTTGCATGAATAGATTTCCATTAGCAAATATCTGAAATATCAGCCTTAAAAAGATGCATTTCCATTTAAACAATGTAGTAGAACATGTACTTCTTAGGATTTAAAATGATCCCAGAAGTGTTTCTCTTACCCATCTTTCACCTCTCTGTTTCCCGTAATTCACTTACTCACTAAGTTCTGATTTAGGAAATAATATTGGAGTTATTATTCCCTCTGCTTGAGCATACAGAATGTGACCCAGCTGGAGCTGGGCTTACAGGGGCTCACAAGGACTCACAAGGACACATCAACTGGGCCCTGAGGTATAAAGACAATAGCTAAGAAAATCTTGGAAAACATCTTTTAGGGAAACTCTCACATAAAGCCCATCAAACACAACACAAAAGACTTTCCACTCTTATATTTTTCTATTAGCATTTAGTGAATAGAAATTTTTGGACCAATGAAGACCCTCCTGACTCTCATTACTGAAACCTGTATCAATGATGGTTAAGAAAGACAATTCAAAATGTAGGATCGCAGTTTCTAGCCAAGCTGTGAAAAGACTAAGCTTTCGATGGTTTTGTACATTTGTAACGTTAATATATACTGACGGCTCTGTAACTGTTCTTTGGACTCGGGCAGACACGGCTGTGGCAGCGTGCTCATTCGTTTTCCCATTCTTACCTATTCTGTAATACTCTTTGGACTCGGACAGACATGGCTGAGGCAGCACACTTGTCTGTTTTCCTACTTTTGTCTGTTCTGTGATATTTCCTTGGACTGGGGCAGACATGGCTCTAGCAGGATGGTTGTCTGCTTCCCACTTCTGCCTTTTTGAACATATGCCGAATAAAACTTTCTTTTTGCTTTACTCAGCTTCGTGATGTTTCTCCCCTACAACAGTTCTTTCAAATCAACTTTGCAAACTCTTAAACCTCTCCTCCCCTTTCTTGTCCCTCTGTCTTATTTCTGACAGATAACATCATCTTTTGGCTGGACTGGTATTATCTTCTGACTACTGTTGCTGCCTCTAGTTTTTCCTCTCCTTCACTCTATTCTCCAAGCTGACTGGTGGTATCTTAATATGATGTCACTGATCTGCTTACCACCTCTAATGGCTCCGCATTGTATGGAGAATGAGGTCTGGACTTCACCCATTGTACAAGATCCTTCCTACCTGGCCTGCATTTAACTCCCTTGCCTCAGATTCTGCTGCTTCCCCACATCAATCAGGCTTTTTTCTACTTCTGTGGCTTTGCACAGCCTGGTATTCCCTTCTCTTGTTCTTCACCTAGAAAATCTAGATCTAAGCCAAGTATCCACTGTGCGTTGCAAGGCTCTCTCTAACATATCCAGGCCATTTTGGTCCTTGACCTCTCCATCTCCTACAATACTCTGTATATATCGACACTGTGGTATTCCCACTTGTACTATAATTAACATGCATGTGTCACCCCTAAACTGTGGCTACTTCTAAGTCAGGGATTTTATCTCAATTGACTTCACGTCCTCAACACCTTTTCTATTTCTTGTCTCATACTAATTATCAACAAATATTTGTCAACTTGTAAATGAAGCCCTGGATTCTACCATCATATAACTTCAATTTGAGTCTATCAGAATTAACACTTCCTTACATACAGCATGTATAGCATTGTCCTATACACAATGGGATAAACAAAGTAAAAAAGAAATGGCATTTTCCTCCCAGGAATTTAGGAAAGAGCACAAGCCATCATTACACATTGGGTTTAGATTAGGTAGAGATACAAACCAACTGCCTATATCCTCTCCCAACTCTCAAATTTCAACACTAATGGATAATTTCTAGGCTTTATCTTTATGTAAATAAGATACTATCCTGAAACTTAAACAATATACATGGATTTCTTTTCCTTTTGTAAAATGTTGTACAAACAGACGTGTCTTCTCTTTTAGGGATGTGAGAGAAGGACAAAAGTAAACTAGGACCACTCTAACCAACCACAAGTGGAGAGTTCCTCTGGAAAATAGTTTCTGTTTTGTTTTGTGTTTTATGTAATTGTGATCTAGTTATAATTGCTTTATAACAAAAATGTCATTTTATGAATTTCTTCTCCTCCTGGTGGTTCTCTTTCTCATCATGCCATGTAAAATTACCAAATCCATTTGTCTTTATTCCCTGTTACCAGGGCCACTTCAAATGACAGTAATTAATATTGAGCAGATGACAGCTAATACATATTCATGATGAAAATACATTTTAAAGGATGCCAAAGGCTAATAACGCATATCTATTCTCCTTTGCCTCACATCTTAGTGCAGAGACTCAGAATAGAATGAAAAAAAAAAATTTCTGTCATGAATACAGTGTTATATTTTTAAACAACAAGAAGTTGATAAACAGCTCCCTTTATGAAAACAATCCAATGTGTTGCTTACTTGTGATGATCAATAACATAGTTTAACTGGGAAGTGTAATGTTACTGGAATTAATCTAAAATAGATTTTATATCCCTATCCTTATTTAAAAGACCTATTTATGACCCTTCTTTGGACAATAAGATTTTGTTACAATTAAAATGCAGCACTCTTTTGGTTCAAATTTTGGGAGTTTATCATAGTTGTATTCAACCTGTGCTATGTTCATTTTAATATTTTTATTTAAATTGACTTATGTTTTACTTAAATGTATTTTAAAAGGAAATTCCATATCAGCAATATAAGTGAAAAAATATTATTTTCTCAATGCATATTAAAAACTTTTAAATATTTATTGGTTTATCATCTACAGCCATTCTTTATACAACCCTTCCTTTCCATTAAAATGAAAATATCTCTGAGAAGGATAGAACTATAAACCTTCTCATTTACATACGTGTGAATGAGTCATTCATTTAAAACGGTTGAACTTACAACTTTTTGCCAGGCAGTATCCTGTACGTTCTATTATGACCCTGTTTTGTTTTCTGTTGTATTCCTAGCGCCTAGCACAGTGGCTGGGATCTGTTGTTGTTCTTGGCTGCCCTAGAGTCAATTTTGACTCACAGCAACCCCATGTGACAGAGTACAACTGTCCCATAGGGTTTTCTAGGCTGTAATCCTTACAGGAGTAGATTGTCAGGTCTTTCTCCCACAGAGGTGCTGATTGAATCTGAACCACCAACCTTTTGCTTGGCAGCAGAGCACTTAACTGTTGTACCACTAGAGCTTCTTGGCTGGGATCTAAGGAGTGCTTAATATGTTGAATGAAAGAATAACTAAACAAAGAAATGAAGGAAGAGCAATGCAAGAAGGAAAACAATACAGTTTCTAAAGAGATACTCTCAGTCTACAGAAGAGAAATACAAATAAAAAAAAAAAAAAAGAGAAAGCAAATAAAAAAGTTGACCAAACTTTTTCTCAAGGAATAAGAGGACTTTGCAAACAGTAAGATATGTTGGAAAGGGGGAACCTCCAAGGGAAGAAAAAGTCTTAAAAGTTGACAAACTTTGCCTATTTCAGTAGTTAGCCTGGACCAGCCTTTCTAAATATGAAAACCGTTTATAACAGTTCATCATTGTAAAAAGGAGCCTTGGTGGCACAGTGGTTAAAACCTATCGACTGCTAACTGAAAGGTCAGTGATACAAAACCACTAGCGCCTCTGAGGGGGAAAGATGTGGCAGTCTGCTTCACGTAGAGATTTACAGCCTTGGAAACCCTAAGAGGTTGCTATGAGTTGGAATCAACTCGACAGCAGTGGGTTTGGGGTCATTGTAAAAAGAAGTCCCTGTGTGCTGCAAATGGTTAAGCACTTGCCTACTTAACCAAAAGGTGGGTGGTTCAAACCCACCTAGACACTCCTCAAAGAAAGGCCACGCAATATACTTCCAAAGGGTCACAGCCATGAAAGCCCCACGGAGCACAGCTCTACTCTGCACCCATGGGGTCATCGAAATCGACTCAATAGCCAACTGGTTTTATCTTTGTTAAAAATACACACCACATACACACATATAAATAGGAAGCACAAATGAGTCTCTTTTGAAATACGGAAGGTAGAAATTCTGTCCACAGAAAAATCACTGTGGCTAAAATTTCTCCAGATTTACAGAAATGCCAACCCAAAGGCATTTCTTTGTTGTGCTCAACCACCTTTATGTAGAAACCATGTCATCTGTGTCAATGCCTTTACAAAACATAGCAAAAAGTTTCCATTGGACTGGGGGACTTCTTTGGGGGATACTGATTCCTCTTAGAAAACAGAAAGCAGGATGTTGCTTGAGGGATCAATCAAGGACTAAACACAAAGATAACAAAATGATGTTCTTGAGCTGGAGCTCAGAGTTTAGGAATGCAAGTTTAAGACCAATGAGTAGGCTTTATATGGGAGATTCAAGGACCAGTTTGAAGATTTCAAAGCAGCTCTGATCGGTGTTGGTTATGCATGTGTATTTCACATGGTCTACTTATTAATTTGGATGGGGAGGGATGGCTTAAATTCACCAAACCACTTATTTTCTCCTACTTGGTTTTAAAGTTTTATTATCTAGTTCAGAACAGAAAAATCAATAACAAATTCATTTATTGAACATTTAATATGCCACTTCTAAGTGCTTTAAACACTTCATGTAATTTATCACTCACAATTATGAGATAATTTCTGGTCTCGTCACCTTTTTATAAGTAAGACTTTTGTACCTGGGATTAAGTAACTTTCCCAGGATCGTAAAATTAGTAAGTAGTAGTGTGATTTGTATGCAGGGGGTCAGATTCCAAAAACTTGACCTTTAACAAGTGTGGTAACATTGTACAGCCTCTTAATATTTGTTCAAATGGATGTGTAAATAGTACTTACTGGGCATGTTTATCTCCTCACGGGTCCACATACTCTCTGCTGACTTTTCACCCTGTTCTGTAGTTCTCCACACCACATCTGTCGACACTCATCTAAGTGGCTGCCTGAACGTGACCCTTTGCTTTGTAATATTCACAAGGCTACACTGAACCATAACTTTTGTACTGTGCTTTGTGAAAATAAAATTTAATTGGTTCCATTGTGTTTCACTTGTTATAGGACGACTCTTCTTAACATGTAAGGTAGCTCTAACTTCTCTCTCATACAATGTGCATGTTATGTGGGCTGCAAAGCTAAAAGGTACCATTAAGGAGCAAAGGGATTGTGCCATTTGAGGGCAGAAGCCAGCATCTAAGTGAGACCACAGAAATGAAATTTTAATGTGATGGATTTCATTTCTGCTACATCAATGCCTTATTACAAGAATCAGGCCATCGTAACGAGAAGAGGTTGTCATAATTTGATGTTGTGAAACAGACTGCATATCACCTGTCTTAACAGCTTATTCACAGATCATTTTTTACCTCCTTTCACAAAGAGAAAAACAGAAGTGAGATATAGTTAACTTGCTTGAAAAACCTGTAATGCCATTATGCTCTTGAATAGATACTTTTAAAAGGCCTACTTTGTCAGATGCCCTATACATGGTGACCACATTTTCTGAACTAAAAATATTGAATATGTAATGGACACATTGGTTAACAACAGGAATGAGTATTTTAAATTGGTAGTCAGGAAAATTCTCAGGTTCATGACACATGGCATAATATACATATGGTCTTTACTATCTTCCATAGAAACAAGACACCAACTCACAAAGCAGAGAAAATCCCATTTCCTTATAATTATTATACAACATAGTCTTTTTGAATATGTAAATAATATATTTAAAATACAAAATGTGTAGGAAAGACCATATGTGTTTTAAAATGACAGAAAAGAGAGCAGTATAATTAGAATACCAAGCTTCATTTTTAGGTAACTGTAGTAGACTGAACAATGGTACCCAAATTGATCAGGTCCTAATTCCTGGAACCTGTAAATGTTGTCTTAGTTGGAATAAGGTTGTTTCTGGATGTGATTAAATTAAGAGTCCTGAGATGGGGGGATGATCCTGGATTATCCCAATGGGCCGTAAGCGCAATCACAAGAATCTTATAGGAGATTTGAAGTAGACAGAAGATGAGAAGGCAATGTGACCACAGAGGCAGGATTGAAATGATGCAGCTACAAGCCAAGGAATGTCAGCAGCCACCAAAAGCTGGAAGACGCAAGAACAGATTCTCTGCTAGAGCTTCTGGAGGGAGTACTGCCTTGCTGACACCTCGATTTCCGTCCAGTGATACTGATTTCAGATTTCTGGCCTCCAAAACTGTGAGATAATAAATTTAAGTTGTTTTAAGTCACCCAATTTGCTGTAATATGTTACAGCAACCACTGGAAACTAATATAATCAAAATTTTAAGAACTCAGCTGCTAACCAAAAGGTTGGCAATTGGAATCCGGAAGCCACTCCTTGGAAACCCTGTGGGGCAGTTCTACTCTGTCCTACAGGGCCGCTACGAGTCAGAATCAACTTGACAGCAATGAGTTTTTTTTTTTTAATAATTATCTAATTATTACTTTTCAAATACATATAAACATATATTTTCCATTTATCTAGATCTGTTAAAAATAATCTAATGAGAACAAATTTTTTATATATATCATAAATAGAACAGTATTCAGGGTGATACTAAAATATGCTTTTAAGGTGGTAAATCCTTAAGTTTCAGAACTATTTTTAAAAAAATGACAAGTAGATTTTTCAAGAAATTATTAACTTCAGTCTGGGGCCTTAAAAGCTTTGAGTGGCCATCTAAGATACTCCACTGGTCCCACCCCATCTAGAGCAAGGGAGAATGAAGAAAACCTAAGAAACAAGGGAAAGATTAGTCCAAAGGGCTAATGGACCACAACCACCACGGCCTCCACCAAACTGAGTCCAGTACAGCTAGATGGTGCCCGGCTACCACCACCAACTGCTCTGACAGGAATCACAATAGAGGGTCCCTGACAGAGCTGGAGAAAAATGTAGAACAAAATGCAAATCAAAAAAAAGACTAGACTTACTGGTCTGACAGAGCCTGTAAAAACCTGAGAGTATGGCTCAGGATATCCTTTTAACTCAGTACTGAGGTCACTCTTGAGGTTCATAAAACAAAACGAGACTAAATGGGCACACCAACCCAGGGGCAAGGAGGAGAAGGCAAGAGGGGACAGGAAAGCTGATAATGGGGTAGCCAGGTTCGAAAAGGGGAGAATGTTGACACATCGTGGGGTTGGCAAGCAATGTCACAAAACAATAAGTGTATCGTTTAATGAGAAACTAATTTGCTCTGTAAATCTTTATCTAAACCACACACACACACACAAAAATTATAAACTTCAGCCACTATGTGGCCATTAAACTCTTAATGTGGGAAATGTATTCAGTCCAGCCTCTAGAATGCTTTCCTATCTTCTGTTTCTGCCTCAGTGTTAGAGTTTTCCATACATAGCCCTTTGAATGGGTATCTAAGAGGCTCTAAGCCAGGTCTCTGTCTCTAACAACCTCTCTAATTTATGGTGCAAGGATTTTTTTAAAAATCTAAACACTAAAAATTAAATACTGTTCTTGTTGTGTACCATCGAGCCAATTCTGACTCATAGCGACCCTATAGGACAGTAGAAGTGCCTCATAAGTTTCTGGCTGTAAGCTTTACAGGAGCAGCTCACCAAGTCATTTTTCCCATGGAACACCTGGTGGGTTCCAATAGCCAACCTTTCAGTTAGCAGCCACGTGCTTAACCATTGCACTACCAAGACTCCTGGTAAACATTTGAAGGAAATATAAAAAGATTGCTTCCAAAATACTAATCCTAAATTACATAAAAAAGCATGGATGGTAAAGAAAAAAATTGAATTGCTATTATTGCCTGAGGCCTTGGAAAAACACATTTGTAATAATCCTATTATAATAGCCCAACGATTTTTTGGTGAGATATTACTTTCCACATTAGTTGACAGTAAGGCTGAGAATTGCACTTCTCAATAAATGAATTTTTATTATTCTTTTATTTCACAGAGAAAAACTATGAAGCTGGTTGTTCTACCTACAAAAACAAACAAAAAAATCCATTGCCGTCAAGTTGATTCTGACGCATAGTGACCCTGTAGAGTCAAAGTATTGTTTGAGACTTATTTAGCACTTGTTAATAAACTGTAAATCAATGGAGGAAGATTTAATATAAATTAAGGCAGGTATTTAAGAAAAGCAGAGGAAAAGTTAACCAGCTCTTTACTGTGTTTTTATCTTACAAAAAAAATATTTAGAAATGATGATTGCTTTTATATTTTATAAACCTGTTTGGACTGGTTGACAATTTCTCACCACCCAAGATGGAGTTTGTTTTAATAGTTTTCCCCAAAGTAATAACACAAGCTGCTTAAAGATATGAAGGCTTATGTTACTCTGGTACCATTATTAAATTAAAATACTGTTTATTATAAGTAGAGAATATATTTGGTTTCTTGGATAATATCTCCATCCTACATCATTGTGTATGAATGGGAATTTATATTTAAGGTTCTCAAAAAAGTACTATGCTCTTTAAAAATATAACTATTAACTGTCTTACGATGCTTCTTTTTTTAGCAATATTCACATTTCAGATATGACTTCCATTAGTCAGTGTTCCTAGCCAAGTTAATCCACTTATATTTTTGTCAACTTTATTGAGGTATAATGTACATGCAATAAAATGCATTCATTTTACATGCACATTTTAATGCATTTTAACAAAATTATACACCTGTAAAACTACCACTGTAAAATATAGAATATTCCCATCACCTCCAAAAGTTTCCTTGTACTGCTTCCCAGAAAACACCCCACCCTCAGTCCTAGTCCTGACCTGCTACCTGTCACTACAGATTTCTCTTTTCTGAAGTTTTATATAAATGGGATCACATAGCGCGCATTCTTTTTTGTCTGGCTTCTTTCACTCAGCATATTTTTGAGATTCATCCATGTAGTTGCATGTATCAGTAATTCTTTCCTTTTTATGGCTGTGTATTCCATTGTATGGATATACCACATTTGTTCATTCATGGGCTGTTTCTAGTTTGAATTATTATGAGTAAAGCTTGTATGAACATTCATGTGATAGTCTTTGTGTGATCATATTATTTTCATGGGGATCACTGGGCAACATGGTAAGTATGTGTTTAATTTCATGAGAAACTGTCAAAACTATTTTCTAAAGCGTTTGCACCCATTTAAATTCTCACCAACAACGTATGAGTGTTTCACTTGCTCTCTATCCTCGTGAACACTTGGTATTAGCAATCCTTTTAATTTCATCCATTCTATTGGGTGTACAGTAGTATCTCATGGTGATTTTAATTTGCATGTCTATGAAAAACTCACGATGTTGAGCATCTTTTCATATAAGGTGCTATGAGTCTGAATGGACTCGACAGCAATGGGTCGTTATTTTTTTCTTTTTTTCCCTTTTCCGTTTATGTATTTAACTTTGTGAAGTCCCTGTTCAAATCTTTTGGAGAGCACTGATGTTTTGTTGAAAGATACACACACTCATGCCCAAACACAGTGCCTGCTCCATAGATCATTCAATAAATAGTAACTGAGGACAGGAGACATGATTACTCCAAAAGACAAACATCAAACAATTTCACACCTGTCTCTAACCAAGACTGACTTATCTCAAAAGCCATTTGTTTTCTCTTAAAACAAATGATTTGCTTGTACTTGGTGAATCATTTCTCTTTGTCATGTTCTGTCACTAACAAAACACCTAAAGAAAATATATTTTGAAACTTGACTCTTCTAAGTTTTTTAAAAGACTAAAAACTTTTGTTTGGTGAGAAGAGCATATTTAAAGGGGGAAAAGGGATGGGAAAGAAACATTAAAGTAATCAGAAATCACGTTTGTAAAGTATAAACAATCGTTGCTTTTGATGAAACTTAATATGCTTTTAAGTAATCGGTATTTGTTAGTAGCATAATGGAGTCTAATGAGCACTGGAATATCTGGGTTCAAACACTGATTTCCACCACATGGAGCACAGGACTGTCCTAACGTCAGTTTGTGGAAGGAAAGCAACAGAAACAGGCTCCAACAAACTCAAATAAAAAGCAATTTTTTCCAGAATGTCAAGGATTCCCAGAATCTCCAGCAGATCAGAGAACCTGGAAAGGCATAAACAAGGGCAGAAACTAAAGAAGTCCTGGACTGAGGAAGCTGGGAGGACATCTCTTCCAGCAATAACGGTCTCATTAGAATGAGCCTCAGTGAAATGGAGTAGTCTGATTGTTCCTTTGCTCAGGGATTCGCATTCCAAAAAGGAAGTCTCTAATTGCCTGTATTTTAAGGACTTATACATGCCTTCATGACCAGGTATTATGGGCCCCTAAACAAGAAATTGAAGTTGTTAATGATTTCATTCTACTTGGAATAACTATCAACATCCATGGGCCCAGCAGTCAAGATTTGCATAAGACTGGTACAACAACCGACACATAGACCAATGGTACAGAATTGAGAACCCGGACATAAATCTATCCACCTGTGGTCAGCTGATCTTTGACAAAGGAGTCCATTAAATAGAGAAAAGACAGTCTTTTTAACAAATGGTGCTGCCAAAACTGGATGTCCATTTAAAAAAAAAAAACCAGAAG
This sequence comes from Dugong dugon, assembly GCA_030035585.1. Classification (NCBI taxonomy): domain Eukaryota; kingdom Metazoa; phylum Chordata; class Mammalia; order Sirenia; family Dugongidae; genus Dugong; species Dugong dugon. Next base: position 80,443,076 of record CM057471.1, read on the forward strand.
CCATACTTCACATCATACACAAAAATTAACTTAAAATGGATCAAAGATCTAAATATAAAATATAAAATGATAAAGATGGAAGAAATAATAGGGACAATGCTAGGGGGCCTAATATGTGACATAAATTCAATACAAACCAGAACAAAGCACAAACACCAGAAGATAAACTAGATAAATGGGAGCTCCTAAAAATTAAACCCTTATGCTCATCAAAAGACTTCACCAAAAAAGAAGCAAGAGAACCTACAGACTGGGAAAAAATCTGTGGCTGTGACATATCCGACAAAGGTCTAATCTCTACAACCTATAGAATACTTCAACACCTGAATAACAAAAAGACAAATACAATTTAAAAATGGGCAAAGGATATGAACAGACTCTTCACCCAAGAAGACATTCAGGCAGCTAACAGACACAGGAAGAAATGTTCCCAATCATTAGCCATTAGAGAAATGCAAATCAAAACAATGAAAACTCTCACCCCAACATTACTGGCACAAATGTAAATAAATAAATAACCAATGTTGGAGAGGTTTTGGGGAGATTGGAACTCTTATGCACTGCTGCTGGGAATATAGAATGGTACAACCACTATAGAAAATGACATGGCACCTCCTTAAAAAGCTAGAAATAGAAATAGCATACAATCCAGCATTCCCACTCCTGGGAATATATCCTAGAGAAATAAGAGCCATCAGGAATAGACATATGCACACTCATATTCACAGCAGCATTATTCACAACAGCAAAAAGATGGAAACTAAGGGCCCATCAACAGAGGAATGGATAAACAAATTATGGTACATATACACAGTGGAATACTATGCAACAATAAAGCACAATGATGAACCTGTGAAACATCTCACAACATGGATGAATCTGGAGGGCATTATGCTGAGTGAAATAAGTCAATCACAAAAGGATGAATACTGTATGAGACCATTATTATAAAAACCTAAGAAAAAGTTTACACTGCAGAAAAAAAATCTTTGATGGTTAACAGGGAGGGGAGGGGTAGATAGGGAATATCACTGATAATAGAAAAGAGTTAACTTTGGTGAAAGGAAAAGACAACACACAATATAGGGGAAGTTACAATGATTTGACCGAATCAAAATTGTAGAAGCTTCCTAGACACATCCAAACACCTTGATGGACCAAGTTACTGGGGCTGAGGCCTGTGGACCATGATCTCAGGGGACATCTATGTCAATTGGTATAACACAGTTCATAAAGAAAATTTCTACATCTCACTTTGGTGAGTAGCGTCTGGGGTCTTAAAAGCTTGAGAGCAGGCAACTAGGACACATGTATTGGTACCACCATGTTTGGAGAAAAGGAGAAATGAAGAAAACCAAAGACACATGGAAAATATCAGTCCAACGGATTAATGGATCACATCAACCACAACCTCCACCAGTCTGAGTCCAGAAGAACTAGATGGTACCTGGCTACCACAACCAACCACTCTGACAGGGATCACAATAGAGGGTTCTGGACAGAGCTGGAGAAAAATGTAGAACAAAATTCAAATTCACAAAAAAAGACCAGATTTTCTGGTCTGACAGAGACTAGAGGAACCCCCGAGACTACAGCCCCCAGACACCCTGCTAATACCGAACTGAAGCCACTCCTGAAGTCCACCATCCAACCAAAGATTAGAGAGGCCTATAAAACAAATAATAAAATGTGACGAATGTGCTTCGTAGTTCAATTAAGTATAGTAGACCAAACTGGGCAATGCCTGCCCAAAAGCAAGAATGAGGAAGGCAGAGAAGGGACAAGAAATCTGGATGAATGGACACAGGGAACTTGGGGTGTAAAGGGAAAAGGGGAGAGTGCTGACTCGTTGCAGAGATTGCTACCAATGTCACAAAACAATTTGTGTATAAATATTTGGATGAGAAACTAATTTGGGCTATAAATTTTCACCTAAAACACAATAAAATTAAAAAAGAAGAAAAAAAAAGATTTGCATTGGGCAAATCTGCTGCAAAAGACCTCTTTAATGTTTTAAAAAACAAAGATGTCGCTTTCAAGACTAAGGTGCACCTGACCCAAGCCATGGTGTTTTCAGTCACCTCATATACATGTGAAAGTTGGACAGTGAAAAAGGAAGACAGAAGATTTGATGCATTTGAATTATGCTGTTGGTGAAGAATACTGAGTATATTATGGACTGCCAGACCAACAAAATCAGTCTTTGAAGAAATACAACCAGAATGCTCCTTAGAAGTGAAGATGACAAGACTGTGGCTCACTTACTTTAGATGTCATCAGAAAGACCAATCGCTAGAAAAGGATATCAAATTTGGTAAAGTAGAGAGTCAGTGAAAATGAGGGAAACCCTCAATGAGATAAATTGACACAATGGCCACGACAATGAACTCAAACATACCAATGAAAATGAAGATGACTCAGAACTAGGCAACATTTCCCCATGAATCAGAGCTGACTCCATGACAACTAACAACAAAAACTTCAGCCCTAAGCAGACTGTATTCAGGGAATCCATTGCCATTGAGTCAATTCTATTCAGACTCAGCAACCCTATAGGACACAGTAGAACTGCCCCATAGGGTTTCCAAGACTGTAAATCTTTATGGGAGGAGACTGTCACATCTTTCTCCCATGCAGTGGCTGGTTTGTTCAAACCACCCACCTTTCGGTTAGCAGCTGAGTACTCCACCACTGCGCCACCAGCACTCCTGTGTCCAGGGCGGAAGGGTATTATTGTGTTGTTAGGAAGTGGAGAAAGTTTCTAAGCAGGAAATAACCAATCTCCACTAATGAATTAAAGACAATTAAATTTCTCAGTCTATGAAACACTACTAGAACGGCCCCCTACCCAACTTAAAAGGATTCCTAAAAGGCTCTTATAATACAACGTACATACAGTACCTAAGTGCTTTGAAAACCAGAAGGCACCTAGCAAATGTTAACATTTCATCATAATGACATGAACTAAAAGGTAAAGTATTAAAAAACATAGTAGAGGATGCGAACCTAAGGAAATAAAACGAAAAGACCCTCATAAAATGTAAAACATTAGAGTCTTCATAGGTTTGGCTCATTCCAATAAAGCTTCTACTTCCTAGGCCAATTTTTCTTCTAAAATAACTTACTGAGCTCGTAAACAGAAAAGGCCTTATTGATAGGATATAATTCAGTACAATAATTATTTATAGTAGTAGAATGTGTGGGTAACATTTGCTTATTTCAAAGAGACTCTTTTTGGCATGGAAAAGAGTTTTTTTCCAAACGACTCAGAATCAAATGGCTGTTCAGACATTTTAAGATCAAGAAATTTAGTCAAATGTATAGAAGATACCATATTTTCCAGTGGTGTTTTTGTGTGTTTATTTCTTTTAATTAATAGACTTCTCTTTGCCCAAGAAAGTTATGAGATAATTTATTCCTAAGCAAGTTGACAAATTAGTGAAGTATTCCCAGTCAGTAAATTTCTTTTGGCCACAAGTCTTGCATTTTCTTAAACATTTATAATTAAGTAATGGCAATAAAAAATCTGTAACCAAAGATTTATGTCACAAAGCGTATGTTTATCATCTCAATTTGGTGAGCTTATTTCCCTTTCATTATATAAGTCAGAGTAATGATTTCCATTCCATAATATAAACCAAAACAATGCTAACTATGCTCTTACCTTAGTTCGGATACATATTTCAAGTATAATTCTGACACACTTTGAATTTAAACTCTCAAGAACTTTAAGTCCCGTGGTTCATTCAATGAGATTCAACAACCCTGTTCTTTTAAATAAAATCATGTCTTATGTTATGAATAGTCAACCAATGACAATTCAATTCATTACACATTCTTACATTTAAAATTTCCTACTATAGCTCGTTTATAAAAAATAACCTTCATGGTTTCCATATTTAAAACCTTCACAAACATTAGTCACTTTCTTCATCTCACATTACTCTTCATAAGGAGGAGTGAACAGTTGGAGTCTGAGAAATCACAAGGCCCAGTGGTATAAGGAACTGGGAGATGACGGAAGAAAAATGTTGAGGACAAAGATGCCACATGGACTTTGCATTGATCACTTTCTCCTTAAAAAATCATGTCATTAACCAAAAACTTTTTTTCTTATATAAACCCCTCCTTCTTTCTGGATGATGTTAAAGTATGTAAAACACATAGCCTGAAAGAAGTTAATGTAGCAATTAACACAAATATTTGAATGTGACTACCAACTCATGAAGGAAGCATGACCATTCTTACCTCATACTGAAAGGAAATTATGAAAAACAGAATCATTGTCTTAGATGTGGAAGGAAAATGCGACAGATTACCCATACAGTTATAAATAGGGCAATGGTTTTCTATCCTTTTGTCTCATGGAATCCTTCCACCTTTGAGAACCATCAATCTCCACTGACAACTGGGTAAGGGCTTAGAAGTATAGGGTTATGACCCATTGACCATATGCCTGGTTTTCTAAGGAATCCCAAGAGGCATTTTATAAAAACCTAAAGTATCACCAAATACAGATTAAAATCACTGCCCCTTCTGCTTAACAGGTACCATCATTTGACAGATCTTTCTAGTAGTAGAACTTCAAAGACTTACAAATGAGCTAAAAACATTTCCATGGTCACTGAAATTATAAAGAGACTCCAAATGAGACACAATTGGCTGAATCCATATTATATTGCTAAGCTTGGTTTCTAAGAAACCATTAGCTTTTGAAAATTATTCAGCTGATAATTAAAACACACACACATATAATTTGATTTTTCTCATATTTCTGACCCTTCGAGACAACCATATACTGTATTATAGGAAGTTGGACACCTTTTTGCTCAGTGGAGACTTAATAATTTCAAAACCTTTATCAGCTCATCAGATGCACCCAGTTAGATAGATGACCTTTGAAGAGCCTCACCCGCTCATATTGACACATCAAGATGCAGTACCTACAAAGCAAAACCTGCTCTGTCTAAATCTCGGCCCAGTAAACTGACAAATGTATTCTATGACAACCTCCTATATAGCTGATTATTAAGAGTTTTGTTCATTTCCAGCACTTTCATTTCAGCCTGCTCACCAAATCAAAAAGCCTCAAGTAAAAATCCATTCCCTGCTGTGAGCAACTTGTTTTCATTAACACTAAATTCACTTTCTCACGTTTGTAGCCACCTTTCACTTTTTGACAGATAACTTTAATCTAAAAATGTTATAAGAAACAGATCAACAGGGAAAATCCAGTGATGGCCAGAAAAACCTTAAATAAGAATTATTGTTTTTTTTTTATTTTCTACAAACTGCCCTTTAAAAAAAAAACAGTCAAAATTTGCCCATTTTTGTTTTCAAGGTTCATCCTCTATAAGACTATTTAGGACTGACAGGAAACAAACACCCTGTCTAAGCAATGAAGAAACCTGTGCATTTTCTGAATAATTATCCCTGTGTATTCTCAGAGTAATCCACTGTCACCATTCTCTACAAAACAATCTTCTAGAACTAAAGCCTGGTGCCGTGAAAGCGGTTTAAGCCTGTTTTCTCTCAGTGTTTTATACTCATTACTGAACATTTATGGATAGTGCACATTATCTGTGTCCTTCTAGACATAAAAAATACAACAATGTACAGTATATTTTTATTGGTCAATAACATTTAAGAAGTATATTATTTTAAAGAAATCGAAAAGGACAGTCTGTGACATTAACATTACAGAGGTAATAGTTTTCCCTGATCCATTTGATAAAATTTCTCTATTTCTAACAGTAAAGTTCTTCCTAAATCTAAGCCTCATCACCCAATTTCATAATGCAGCGAGAAGGGATAAGGCTAAAATTATTAAAATGTCAACCAAGGAAGGAAAACACACCACTTAGGAGACAGTGAGCTTCTGTCAAGAGTGATAGAAAAACTCGGGAATGGTGATTATGAAAATATTTAATGCCACTGAACTCTATGTGTGAAAATGGCAAATGTTTTTTTACCTATATTATTTACCACAATAAAAAAGATGTCAATCAAGCCTTGGTATAACAAACCTACTTTCTTCATATGACTTTCTTCCAATTACAGTAACGTTGTTTCCCACTCTGTGACAAGTTGACTAAAGTGGCCGCATGAAATTGGGCTGGCTGAGCTTCTAGACACTCACTGCTGTCAACCATAGTGGGCACAGTTCAATAGTTTTCCAATCATTTAGGGTCTGCCTTTTGGTTTCGAGCCAGAGCTCGAGTAATTTGGATTCTTAGGGATGACTTACAGACTACCACAAACTTTACCATCGGTCATGAATTACAAATAATTCAGCACATAGTTGGTCTTCTATGAAGAAATCTAACTTCTTTCCTGCTTTATATCCTAATTCAGTAATTGTAGATTTTGATTTATGTTCATATATTGGTCAGGGACTATCCTTTTGTAATGTATGGCACATTATCTTATGGTATTTTCTTCTACCAACTCTTTTAAGAGACCTAGGTTAATATTCCCAATTATTTTTTCTACATTTCAAGAAATTCATTTCAAGAACCAAGGCACTGTGCTCGGTGTCAGGAAATGTAGTCAGACAATTAGACATTGTCTTAGGCATCCAGTGCTGCTCTAACAGAAATACCACAATTGGATGGCTTTAACAAAGAAAAATTTATTTTCTCGCAGTCTAGTAGGCTAGAAGTCCAAATTCAGGGCGTCAGCTCTGGAGGAAGGCCTTCTCTCTCTGTCGGCCTTCTCATCAATGTTCCCCTAGACTAGGAGCTTCTCTGCACAGGGCCCCTGGGTCTAAAGGATGTGCTCTGCTCCTGGTGTTTCTTTCTTGGTGGTATGAGGTCCCTCAATTCTCTGCTTGCTTCCCTTTCATCTCTTGTAAGATAAAAGGTGGTGCAGGCCACACCCAAGGGAAACTCCCTCTACACTGGATCACGGATGTGACCTTAGTAGGGGTGTCACAATCCCACCCTGATCCTCTTTAACATAAAATTACAATCACAAAATAGAGAACCACCACACAATACTAGGAATCATGGCCCAGCCAAATTGACACACACATGTTTTGGGGAGACATAATTCAATCCATGACAGACATGGTCTCCTGGGAGCTGCCAAACAAAGGAGAGACATGAAGAATAAATACATAGCAGGTTAAATAATGCAAACACAAACAATATCCTAAGGAAATACATGTTGTTGTGTGATATCAAGTAGACTTTTTGACTCATGGTGAGCCCACGTGACAAAGTAGAACTGCCTCATAGGGTTTTCTAGGCTGCAATCTGTATGGGAGCAGACCACCAGGTCTTTTTCTCCTGCAAAGCCACAGAGTTGGTTTGAACCGCCAACCTTTTGGCAAATAGCTGAGCGCTTAATTATTGCACCACCAGAGCTCCTTAAGGAAAGACAGAGTTGCAAATTTTGTTGACAAGGATAGATTTATCCCGGTTTTCTGTTACTCTCAGGAAGTCACTTTGTTTTTTTAGGAGGGAAGGTACATTTTTACTCTATACTGGGTCCATCTCCTCTAGCTTTCTCTATGACTTTGGATTTTATAGTTAGAAATCTCGCTCTTCCATCATTCTCTCCCTCTCTATGGTATTGTACATCTTGGAAGAAAAACAATCAGGTGACTGCTTATGCTCTCCCAACGCCCATTCTTTTTTCTTTTTTCTTGGCCCCCTCATACATTAACCTTTTCAAAAGATTATGTACACTCACAGTTTCTACTTCTTCACCTCCCTTTCATTCCTCAGCCTACTCCAATCTGGCTTCTGTCTCCATTACTCTAAAAAAACTGCTCTTGAAAAATTCACAAAGAATCCATACTGAAAAACTACAATGGACTCTTTAATATCCTCATCCTCCTTGGCTTGTCTCAGTGGCGTTCAAGCCTGTTGACCATGTCTCCTTTCCTGAAAGACCCTCCTTATTTGGACATGGCTACGTACTTCTCTGGTTTCTCTGTTTCCTTGGATGGCCTCTCTACTGGATCCACAGGGCTCTCTTTCTTTGATTCCTTGTCATCTCTCTCTGCAATGTCTTTCTAACATCATTCACTTCCATAGCTTTATACCATTTATAAACTGGTATCAACCAGATTATCTCTAACTTTGTCTTTGCCTTTGGGCTTTAGTCACATGTATTCATCTAACCAACTTGATACCACCATCTCAAAATCACCATGTTCAAAACTGACCTTTTGACTTTCCTCCAGACCCTGTTTCTCTCCAGATCTTTATGATTTCAGTAGGTATTACCATCCACCCAGTTGCTCAAGCCAGAAACTCAGGATAAATTCTTGACTCACCTCTCTAACACCCACATACATTACTACTGCAAATCCAATTGCTCTTACCACCAAAATCCAGTATAAAACCCATTAATTCTTTCCCATCTCCACTGCCCTCATCCTGGTCCAAGCCATCATTGTTTCTCATCAGGTTTGGCACAATAGCCTCTTACTTCCTCTCCTGCCCCTTTTAAACAATTCTCCACAAACCATCTAGAGAGATTTTAACAATATTCATCAGCTCATATCATCTCCCTGCTTAGATCACTTCATTGGTTTTCCACCATACTGAGAACAAAATCCAGACTTCTTACTTTGACCAACCAAGGCTACATAATCTGCCATTTGTCCCTCTCCAATTTCATCTCCTAGCACTCTGCCCCTCATTCCAGCCTACTGGTCTTCTTTTAGTAACTCAAACACACCAAGATCTTTCTGTTTAAGAGGCTTTGTACCTGCTATTCTCCCTACCTGGACTGCTATTCTCCTGGATCTTCCCATAACTGGATTTTCCTCCTCCAGATTACAGCAGCCTAAATGTCACCTCTTCAGAGAGTTTCTCTTCTCTGTGCCAGTTATTTTCTGCCCTCCACATTGTATTTCACAATTATATTTTCATCTACTTGTTTATTGGCTGTGTCTCCCACTAGACTGTGACCTGGAGAAGGATAAAGGTAAGCTAAACACCTAGGACACTATCCAGCACATTATAGGCAATCAATAAGCATTTGTTTAATGAAATTAGTCAACTTTAGAAGAATATGAGCAATAATGTTGCCTTACTCACCATGTTTTTTTTTTCTTTTCTTCTGTGGTCAATGATTCTCTCCTGTTCCATGGAGTCTACTCCATGGATAGTTGTTAAGCAGAGTGATGATACTTATCTGTCCTGTACCCTCCCAAGTCTTATTCTGAAGTTCTCATAAATTAGTTATCAAAGTATGATACCTAGATCACCAGCATCAGCATCACCTGGGAGAGCAGAACGGCCCCCATAGGGTTTCCAAGGAGTGGCTGGTAGATTCGAACTGCTGATCTTTTGGTTAGCAGCCATAACCTTAACCACTATGCCACCAGGGCTCCAGCGAAAAATATGAGAAAGGACACCCCCATATACTAGGCCAGATCAGTAATCTCTCTAGCCCTGCCACCTTTTTTGTGTAACATTATTTTAATTGTCATTTATCATAACTACCACCGTGGCTTTCAGAGATATGAGATCTAATTTGTTTAATTCAATAAATTTTCAAGGTAAGAATTTTTTTCCCAAACTGTACATATCAGAAAAATCAAGGAGCAAAGAGGCAGAGTATGTTGCTCATGATAATACAGAGTGTCAGGGATGGAATTCAAATCTAGCTCTAACTCCAGAGTGTTGAAGCACTTTTTGTCTGTACCCAGGGACAGCTTCTCAAGCATTGACCTGTTCAGTTGTACACAGCCCCACACTTTGTTTAATGCTCCGCTGTCAAAATTGTGTAATTCTTAGTATTTTAACAAGAGGCTTTGCATTTTCCCTTTGTACTGGGCCCCAAAAATTATACAGCTGGTCCTGACTATACTGCATGTTTTATTGGGAAGAACTTCCTAAACTTTATTTCTACTAGCTTGGTATTTTCTTACTCCTAAAATTTTAGGATCTAACTAAATACATTGAGTGATTTACCACTGTACTCACAGTTGTTAACATTTACTAAAGTGTTAAGGAAAAAAAAAAAAAAATCCCAGGCCTAATCCCAGAGTTTAATTCACTTTTTTCTATCTTGAGAAATGTCTGCCTATCTCCTTTCTATGTTCTGTTGTTAAATCTGAATTCATCCTTGAATAAAAGATTACTTCCCCACCTTCAGGTTTTCAAATTCATAAAACTAGATTATTTTAGAAGTTCTTAGTTTAGAACCCAAAGGCTCTTTATAGTAAATGATATAGCCCCTGGTTAGCACATTATTCACAAACTCACCCAAAACACAAACAACGAAACTGATCAATTATACCTTAGAGTAATAATGTTGCCTTACTCACCATATATATTTTTTTTCCTTTCTTCAGTGGTCAATGATTGTATCCTGTTCCATGGTGTCTATTAGATAGTTGTTAAGCAGAGTGGTGATAGTTATCTGTCCTGTAGCCTCCCAAGTCTTATTCTGAAGTTCTCATAAATTAGTTCTCCAAGTGTGATTCCCTGACCACCAGCATCAGCATCACCTGAGAGTTTATTAGAAATGCAACTTCTCAGGCCACTGCCCACGTCTATTGTGTCAGAGACTCCGGGGGGTGGGCCCAGGGACCTGTGTTTAACAAGCACTCTGAGTGATTCTGATAAATACTAAAGTCAAGAATCACTGTTCTACATAATAATCATTAAAGAAATGGTACCCAAATTTGAGTTATCATCTGAATTACCTGGCCTGAATTTTCCCAGCCCTGCCAGAGACAGAAATTCCACAGGCATGGTGTGGTCTGTTCACCAGTCTGTATTTTTAACCAGTTTCCCAGGTGATTCAGATAGCCAGCAGGTTTGATAGCCTTTCTCTAATGGAGTAACTATTTAAAATTAGTTACATATTTTGATGTACAGTTTTAAAATTTCATCTTACTGTTCCTTCAGAATTCTTGGATTTTTTTTAATCTCCTTGGTTCATCTCTACAGTGCTTGACAAATTTAAATTTACCTGTTCTAATGCTTCTGGCATGTGACAGCATTTGCAAGTAAAACTAGCCTGCTTAGTGAAAAACACACAAATAAAAAGTAACAATAACAACAAAAACAAATTCATTCTTTTCATGGATCCTTTTAACCCCTGAGCACATATTGAATAGTCTGTGATCATCAAGTTGCCCCTGGTTTTAAGAAGTGGCTTCTTGTATAAGAAACTTTTTGAACAGATTTAAAGAGCTTTTTAGGAGTCCTTGGGTGATGCAAATGGTCTAAGAGTTGGACTACTAACCGAAAGGTTGGTGGTTTCGAATCCACCCAGAGGCATCTCAGAAGACAGGCCCGGCAATCTGCTTCTGAAAGTTCACAGCCTTGAAAACCTTATGGAGCATTTCTACTCTGGACTCATGGGGTTGCCATGAGTCAGAATTGACTAGACAGTAAAGAACGTCAAAAACAAACAAGCTTTTTCATTAATACTGTGCCTCATTGATGAATCCTATTTTCTTCTAGGTCACTGGCCAGAGGGAAACTGGAATGAGAAACACTTTGAATAAAAGTAGATGTTCATTTTAGAACAATAAAAAAAAAAGAAAAAAGCAAGTGGCTCTTCATCATCCTTCCAGATAAAAAGTTCCTTTTACATTCTTCAGAGGAATAGAAGTAAATAGTTTTTCCAGATAGGGAAGTGATGGGTGAAGGAAAAAAATAAAAGGCTCTACATTTTCTTTCATTTCCTCCACTTTTTAAGAGTATAGAAAGTGGAGCCAGGCAAGTTGATTTCAAACCTAAACTCCATGACATTGGGCAAGTTACTTGATATCTGTATGCCTTAGTTTTCTCATTTGTAAAATGGAGATGACAAAGTAGTTATGAGGATTAAATTATTCAATAAATGTCAACCTCATAGAATAGTTTCTGGCATATTGACCTTAATATATATATACAACTATTATTCACAGTCCCATTCCACTCCTCAGTTTAATCTGCTCTTTGCAGTTTAAATCTGCAAAATCCATATCTTCAAGTATCCTCAAGGCCAAACTATGACCCCCGGCTCCAAAAAAGAAAAGAATTGTCTACATTGCAAAACCTAGAGCTGCTGTGGCTTCTTGGTGTCTTTCTTTAGATGTTATAACAAGAGTGTAAGAGAAGCATGGAGGACATAGGTTTGCAGTCTTTATTGCCTATCCCTCTCCTCCAGGTTCACCCTGCCCCAGCCTCACCGGCCGCCATCTTACTCCTGAAACACATCAAACACACTCCAGCTTCAGGACCCCTACACTTGCTCTTCTCTCCACCTGGAACGTTCTTCTCAGTATCGCGATGGTTTGTTCTCTCAATTATTCTGTTATCTGCCTAGAAGTACCCATCAGAGGGGCTTTTTCTCTAGCTAAAATAGCTCCCCCTCTCATTCTTTATGTCTCTCACAGTAATCATTTTATTACCTATTTATTTGCTTACTTGTGTACTGGCATAGTTGTTAAGAGCTCAGCTGCTAACCAAAAGGTCAGCAGTTCAATTCCACCGGCTGCTCCTTTGGAAATCCTATGGGGCAGTTCTACTCTGTCCTATAGGGTCACTATGAGTTGGAATCAACTCGATGGCAACAGGTTTGTTTTGTGTGTGTGTGCATCTTCTATTTGCCTTCACCAGAATATAAGCTCCAGAACAGTAGTAACTTTGTAACATAAAAATGACACCTATTTAACCAGGTTGTTGTGTGAATTGAATGAGATGACATGTATAAAATATAAAATGTCTATAAATATAAACCAGCCTAACAAATTTCTTGAACATACAGCACATTTTCATTTTGTCTCTTTTATCTTGATAACAAATGAAGAGGGTAGACACCTTTTGCTTCTCTTACATCCCTACCGCTATTGTCATGCTCAACAATCAATGTCCTAGAGACCTGAGAAGAATGAATGGAAACGCTTCAATTTTAGGGTCACTACTTAGACTAGCAGCAAAAAGTCAGCACGTCCTAATTAGAGTTTAAATATACTTGGTTGTGAAAATGTAGACATCTACTTATAAGCACATGAAGTAAGATGAAATAGGAATGCTTATGAGTAGGGATGCTCTGGTTAAGTGATGTCCTAGTTAATTATCAACTCCTTTTCTTTCACCCATTGTTGTTGAAAATCTCTCTTCCTGATCTTAATGTAGATTCTTGCCTTAGTGAGTAAGGAGCCAAAATATAAATCCACCTTTCTCTTACGACTGAGCATATCTTGGCTGAGGGTCATCGTTATGGACACTAATTCCCATTTGATATAATTGAAGAAACAGCATACTAGCCTTACTCTAGGCTGACCTTTGAGACAAACCAAGGTAATTACTTTCTCAAATTAAACTCCAATAAAGCCTCTTATTTGTCTCATTTTTCTAAGAGTAGATCACTCACACACAGAAGAAATAGAGAGAGAACCTATTTAACAAGTGTTTATACTCAACTTTTACTCAATAAATTTAAGTTTTACATAAATCTCAAGATTTTATTTCCTTTATCACATTTTAATATGCTGAACAATTTACTTATTCTTTCAAGTTTTAAATAAATTCTGATTACTTCATTTATGTGATGTCAAATGAAATAACCAGAATTTATTTAAAACTTGAAAGATTATTCAGTATATTAAAAAGTGATAAAGGAAATAAAATTTTAAGATCATGTAAATATATATACTGTCCTATTTTCACTCAATAACAGTGAAAATAGAAGTAGGGTCTATAAGAAATTAGCACATTTTTTTCTTTCATTTTAATAGTTTATTTGTAAAACTAAGCTAGTTTGTAAGGCTGCTGACAATATGGTTGCATTGCTTTCATTATTTAGTACCGCCCCTAACTTCACACTCACCATCCATTTTGGCCTTTAAAGCCACCTCCAAGAACAAACCACTTTTGTGAGGGAAAAGAATTATGTGAGCTTCGTTTATGCACTTTTAATCATCTTAGTCATAACTCAAAAGCCAGCAGAACACTGAAAAAAAAAAAAAAAGAATTAAAAGATGGTTGAATTTTAATTCTGTCTCTACCATTTCCTAGCTGGCCTTGGTTGAAGCTGACTTTGCCTCTGAAATTTTGTTTTTTCTTCTGTAAATCAGGCCTCTGAAAAAAAGCTGTCTCAGAATGCTGTTGAGATGACTATATAAGAGAACACTGAAAGTGCCTGGTATCTAGCAGATGCCAAAATAATATCAGTTTTCCTTCCTTCCTTCTCCTCTCTCTGTCCCGGATATGAAACACGTCCACAGTTGATGCAAGTTGATTCCAATTAAGGTGACTCCATGTGTGTCAGAGTAGAACTGAGCTCCACAGGGTTTTCAATGGCTATGATCTTTCAGAAGTATATCACCAGGACTTTCTTCTGAAGTGCCTCTGGGTGGATTCCAATGATCAACCTTTCGGTTAGCAGCCGAATGCTTAAGTACTTGCACCATCCAGGGATTCATGAAGCTCCTAGTTGAGATTATTTTCACTATGCTCTTTCATTTACTCCACACACAGGGTTTTCACAAGATGTCAGGCACTAAGCTAGATTTGGGGAACCCCTGATAAAATGCCAATCCTTGTCTGGAAGGAGACCGTAAACCAAAAGACTAGATTATCCTCTAAGCACATATAAGGTTATATTTGACAATCAGGCCTTTTCCCCAGGAAACAGAAATAATGTCCAGCCTTCCAGAGGTTTTACAATATACATGATTTACAAACTATGCAGTAATACAATATCCTGTGAATTACCTCATTGCTCAGATCAATACAGAACCGTGATATTATTATACCAACCCAGTATTCTGTCTCCATCAGTGGACTCAAAGGCACCAGTACAAGGCACGGTATGGTCACCATTTTTTTTTTCCCCTTCCCTATACTGGATTTAATGGATAATGAGACAAAAGTAGGACTTAAGTTACTGCTTATTTCTCGTTCCTTCTGTATTCATTTTTGAGAGTCTATTCATTTAGAGCATTTGGTTTTAATAGCATGAATTAAGTTCTTGTTTTAGTTACTGTTACCACTGCATTCTAAAGTTACATCCAATAATTTGATGAACCTCTTAAATTATAAGCTCTTTCTGTAGCTGTAAACAAAACCATTCCCACTTTATCTTAGACCCTGGCAATTTGGATCATCACTGTTTATCTTTTAAAGAAAACTAATTTCATTTAGTGCTTGGTAGCTAACTCTTTTAAATGCTTAAAAACTCATATTCCATTCCAGAAAATGGCTGCCAATAATTCAGAGTACAGTAAGGAAAGCAGTTTAAAGTTTATCTTTTTGTTCAAAAATGTGCCTTTACATGGAGGGATACAATTTGTGATAGATAAGGCAATAGCAAATGGGAATAAATCTCATTCTGAAACTGGTATCCACTCTGGGCAAGGGGTTGATGACAACAAATGTTGGTCAGATCCAATTTTACTACTTCCCCTCAATAATTCTGAAGGAGTCCTCTCATGACGGGCTTCATAAAGACATACACACGCATTTAAAGGAATAAATTGAATAGAGTTTACTCCACAATTGCCTTAAAGTTAATTACATTTACAAGTTATATCCTAATGCATGTGGTAGGCAGAATAATGACCCCCAAAGACATCTATATTCCGATCCCTGGAATCTATGAATATGTTATCTTAAATGGCAAAGGGAACTTCAGGTAGCCGATGGAATTAAGGTTGTTATCAAAGAATTAAGATAGGGAGATTATACAGGATTATACAGGTGGGCCCAATGTAATCACAGTGTCCATAAAAGTGGAAGAGGGAGACATAAAATAGTCAAAGGGAAATATGACTATGGAATAATGTTCATAGAGATGCAAGATTGCTGACACAGAGGAGAGTAAGAAGGTTCTGAGCCAAGGAATGTGTGTGGCCTCCAGAAACTGGAAAAGGCAGGAAATGGAGTCTTCCCTACAGTTTCCAGAAGGAACTCAGCCCTGCCAAAACCTTGATTTTAGCCTAGTGAGAACTGTTCCAGACTTCTGAACTACAGAACTGTAAGATAATAAATTCATGTTGTTTTAAGCCACTAGTTCATAGTATTTTTTCACAACATCAGTAGAAAACTAATACAAACATTGGTGCCTGGAAGTACTGCTGTATAACAAAAACCTAAAATGGTGGAAATAGCTTTGAAATTAAACAACGGGCAGAAGCTAGGATAGATTTTGAGAAGCATGACAGAAAAAGCCTAGACTGCCTTGATTAGAAATACGTATGTCAATGACTCTGCTACTGAGGATTCAGAAGGAAGTGAGGAACATGGTAGAGAAAAAATATATCACTGTAGAGAATACCTAAATCATCATGAACAGGCTGTTAGTGGAAATATGGATATTAAAGGCGCTGCTGGTGAGGGCTCAGAATGAAGTGAGAAATTTGTTATTGGAAACTGGAGAAAAGGAGATCCTTATTATGTAGTGGTGAAATTGTGTCCTCCAGTTATGTGGAAAGCAAAACTTATAAGCAACAAACTTGAATATTTACCTGAGAAGATTTCAAAAAAAAGCACTGATGGTATGGCCTAGATTTTCTTCCTGTGTATAGTAAAACGCAAGAGAAAAGAGATAAATTTAGAGAACTGTTAAACAAAAAGGAACCAGAACTTAATGATTTGGGGAATTCTCAGCTATCAAATTACAAAAGACGCTAAACTTAATATACCTGTTGTCAGGAAAGTGTGCTCTAGAGGAAAAGCCAATGGTATAGCTGGGCAACCCTTTTCTAATACCTGAGAAAGATCAAAATCAGAGTATCCAGTATCACAAAAGGCTAATTGAAGATATTGTATGTCACTCATAGATCCCCCTCAGCTATCTCAGCAGAAGCTGAAAACAGAGATGGGGTTATCAAGGAAAGATCTACAGAGGAACCTCTTATCTAATGGAGTGAATCTCTGTGATATACATGGGAGACCCACAAGGTTCTTGAGGATTGTATACTGACAAACATATCAACTTGAACTGAAAAGGACAGAGGGAAGACAAAATGAAAGAAGGCTGTCAGACACCCAAAATTCTACAGGCAGAAAAATAGCTTATAGAACTACTCAGCTACAAAATGTGCTACTTTTAATGAAAAAGAAAGGATGACTCAGAGGAAGGAGACTTGAGCTACAGTGGATTACTTCCAGGCTTGAAACCTAACGGAGTTTGCGCAGCTGGATTTCTAAATTTCTTGGGAACAGTGACTTTTTTCCCCATCCATTTGCTCCCTTTTGTAAAGTGGAATATCTATAATGGTTATCTTATATCTGTTCCACTACTGTATTTCAGGAGCATATATCTTGTTTCTTGAGTTTCACAGGTTTACAGATAGAAAGGAATTATGCTCCAGGATGGATTATACCCAGAGCCTCATCCATGCCTAACTTAAATGATGAGATTTAGGAATTCTGAGCTGATGAGATTTAGATGAGCTTTTGGACTTTGAACTGATGCTGTAATGCAATAAGCCCTTTGACAACCTTGGGAAGGATTAAGTGTATTTCATATGTGAAGTGGATTTATCTTTGGGGCTTCAGAAAACTGTGGCAGGCAGAATAACAGACCCCCAAAATGTCCACTTCCTAATCCTCAAAACCTGTGACTATGGTAGGTTCATAAAAAGGGGGAATTAAAGTTGCACATGAAATTAAAGGTTGCTAATAGCTGATCTTAAAATAGGGAGATTATCCTGGATTATCTGGGTAAGCTCAGTGTAATCACAAACTTCTTCAAAGTAGAAGAGAAGAGAAGGTCAAAGAAAGTGATGTGATGATAGAAGCAGGGTCAGGGAGAGGCAACATTGCTGGCTTTAAGATGGGGTAGTGGGCCACAAGCCAAGGAAAGCAGACAGCCTCTAGAAGCTGAAAAAAGCAAGGAAATGGATTGTCCCCTAGAACCTCCAGAAAGGAGGTCCAGAAAGCACTGTCGGCATTTTTATTTTAGCCCAGTGAAACCCATGTTGGACTTCTGAAGTAAAAAATTGTCAGATAATAAATTTGTGCTGTTTTAAGCCACTTAAGTTTATAGTAGTTTATTCTAGCAGCGATAGAAAACTAACACAATGTGCAACTTTTTTTTTTAATATCTGGAGAGCAAAACTTTAATACAAAAATAGTTTGACAATATGTTTTTATGTATCTTATCCTTATGGCATTTTAACTGGCCTCCGCAATAAATGGGCCAAATTATTTTCTGATAGTTAATTGAACACAATGGCCCAATTAAAATCTAAAGTCTGACAGTAAACTAACAGATCAACACTACCACATAGCTCCCATTCTTATTAGTTCAACTTTTTAAAAACCATGCGTCTCAAGCATTTATAATAATCTTTGCTATAGGAATTATAACCCAGGGTAAGCAAATAGTTGTTGAGGGAAATTCCTGTTTATAAAATATTCCAACTAAAAATTGAAAAAGGAAAGCTAGAAGTATCATATTACCTTTCTGCACATCATAATAAAATAATAGATCTAAGCCAGGGCCAAATCCAAACCATTGCTTGTTTTTCTTAGCCTGGCAGCTAAAGACAGTATTTACAATATTTAAGTGATTGAAAAAAATTAAAGAATAATATTTTATGGCACGTGAAAATTATATAAAGTTTAAATTTCAGTGCTTATAATTAAATTTTTATTGGAACACACTCTTTCCCCTACATTTAACCTATTGTCTATGGCTGCTTTCATGCTACAACAGAGCTGAGCATTTGTGAGAGACTTTATGGACCACAAGCCTAAAATATTTGTAATGTGGCCCTCTGCAGAAAAAGTCTGCTGACCCCTGATCTAGGTGATGATAATCAATGGTAGCTAATAGCCTACGATAAGAGGCAACCAAATACCTATGAAGTATCCTTGCCAAAATATCAAGTTAAAAGAGATCAAAACTCCTGGTCAAACTACCAGTTCATAGGAAATACAACAGAGAGAAGAACATGTAAGATGACATGACTGGAATGGATTCATCAATATAGAATGTGAGAAATTTTACAGGACAAATACATTTCCCTGTCAAATAATTTTCAAGAGAAAAAATATGAAAAGGAGGGATCCATAGACTAAAGAAGAAATAATTGTGTTGTGTCGACTGCCACTGGATTCTGATTCAAACAAACTGAGAGAAAAATGGATTTATGAGATGATCGGAGAAGTGTGATCCTAACTCGATATTTGTGGGTATTAAGAGATTATTGTTAATTTGTTTAAATGTGATAATAGTATTGTGGTTTTATTATAATAAAGTAGTCCTTATCTTTGGGATGTTTTTTAGAAGAAGTGATACGATATCAGGGATTTACTTTTAAAAAAATCTAGTGGGGAAGGAAGAAATGGGAAATAGGGCTAGAGATAAATTTGATATGAGTTGATAATTGATGAAGCTGGATTATGAGTACATGGGGAAATTATACTACTCTGTCTCCCTTTTGTGTATGTTTAAATTTTTTCCTTAATAAAAGTATTCATAAAAGCCTTCTTTCCAAAGGCCTTGAGGTCCATGAAGGGAATAATTTTATAACCACAATTTAAAAACACAAAGGACCCAATAATAAAAATACCAAAGGCAAAGAATATTCTGTATTCTGATACAGTATAAAGTACACATTTTTTTCTCCAAAAATATCAATTTTAACTTCAACTTCAATAAAAACATAGATAAAATAATGGACATTTCAAGGACCAGGATCTACTGTAAAAAACAATTATCTTAGGAAGACAAGCTGATTTTACGTCTAAAGCATTTTCAAAACCGTAAACCTAATACAAACAATCATTAGCCTTTTATTACATCTTAGTTATAACCAACAACATCTGAATTTCAGAAGAATGATTACAAACAACACTTCCCAATCAAACAAGGGCAACTCCTGCTTTTAACATCCACTGTACCATTTCCAGTTAACCCCACTAGCAGATAACATTTCCATTTAGTGAGTAGCCAGACACTATAACAGACCTCAACACACTGAACCTTCACAGTTCATCCTGGGAGCAGGTACTTCTATCCTTATCGTATGATGAAGAAACTCAGATGCAGAAAGATTAAGTTCCATAACGAGTTATTAACTCCAAATGGTTCCAAATGAAGTCTGTCTGATTGGAATGTCAGTACAGTGTTAAAGCAGCAAGGAAGTACTACTCCTCTTAAGCTCCTTACAAATTATGGCTTATTTCAGAGGTTAGGATGTAAACAAGCTTATATGTTCTCTAGTCTAAAACAGGACTTCAGACTGGTTCTTCCCGGTTGAGTCATGTCTGACAAAGTAAAACCTGAACGGACCCAAATTTGTAAAATGTGAGTGTACTGGAACATAACTGGAATGAGAAAAATTATGGCTCTATGCCGTGCTAGAAGCTTAACATCCCTCTTAGGAAACATGGAATCCAGTCAAGGGCAATTAGCTTGGGGTTTTGGGCAGGAAACATGGGCAGCTGTGTGTTGCATAGCAACCAAATCTCTTGACTGGCAGAGTCAGAAACAACAGTGCCCTACTCAAAGATGGTAGCCACCAGTGCTGCTCTGAATGTGTGTATCTCTCCACAGTCCTGGCAAAAATCCAATCTCCTATATCAGGCTCCTACCATTCAAAGGCTTGGACCTGTAATTTTTCCCATTCCAGTCACTGTTCCATTTCACCTGAATTTTTAAAATTCAATTCTGTTCAGATTTCACTTTGTTGGCCATAACGAAACTGGTCTAAACTGGTTAAAATCCAGGCCTAAAACAGCTGTAGAGAAGGAGAAGCGCTGGTCCTTATGTCTTTCAAACAGCAAAGTCAGCTCCTGAGTTTGTATCCTGTAAAAAGTACTTGCAAGTTAGGAACCAAGGAGACAAGTTTGTTCATAGCAATGATGTTTGTAATAGCAAAAAATAAAATATTTGTCAGTAGGGAAATGAATAAACTACCATTATACGTGGTACAAATATATACTAGAATAATAACTGGAATAGTATGCACCATCTATGTGTAACACCTTGATATATCTCAACAAATATATTGAGTGAAAAAAAGCAAACTGCAAAAGAATAAATACTATATAACACTTTTCATGTAAAATATTTTAAGTACACAGAATCACACTATGTAATATTTTTATGGGTCCATAAATACGTAGTAGAGAAAATTTTTTTAAAAAACTATATAAGAAGAATGAACCTCAATTTCAGAATATTTCTTGCCATTTAGAGAAGGAATAAGGGGAACGGGAAGGGGATATTTTACTGTATCTGTAACATTTTATTTCTTTAAAAAAATAAATAAAATATAGGAAATTGTTAACATTTGTCTAATGTGTGTGATGATGATGTGAACTTTTTAATATTTTCTGTTATTTTTGTATATTTTAGAGTATTCAAGTTTTTAAAAAATATTTTTTCCTTAGAAAGAACATTTGAATGAATCTTAAACTCTGTGGAGACAGAGGGAATTCTCCTAAATAGTATTGGTGAGGAAAAAGACTCAGAAATATAATTTGCCAGAGGTCACACAGCTAATAATTGGCAGAGTCTAGATTCCAATCTAGAGCTGCTCAGTTCCAAAGCTACCACACTGTTCTCTAAAAGCAACTCATATCTCCCACAGAACTCCCAACATTCTATGACCTGCATTCAATTCACCTGGGCCGCTTAGGGAACTCTTAAATTCAATAGTCTCTCTAATCTCACCATTATAAAAGTTCATTCCCGAAAGTCTTTTTTGGAACTTTTGAGGAAGGCAAAAACCTAGCTGGTCATTACCATGAATGTGTTCCCTTTGGTGTTGAGGTCAATTTGTGGTGAAGTTCTGGTATTCTAAGCTGCATTTCTAATAAGTATGTAATCTCGCAACATTGAGTACGTAAATTGGCAGCTTATCATACCAGCTCTGAACTTACATAACAGTCTGCAGGACAAGAAGTAGTAACTTCCACCTTTTTGAAATCTGAGAGATTTCTTACATCCCTTGAGATATTTGGAGAGGTCAAAGAGAACAACAAAATAAAATTTCAGCAATCTCTGAATCTTTAACAAGAGTTTCCATAAAAATACATATTTTCTAGTATGACAACTTGTGAATTAATTCACCAACAGACTAAATATGTAGTAAGTAAAATATGCTCAGATCTCTCCCATCTTGCAAAAAATATTCTTCTGATTGTAGCTATTTCTATCTCTTTCCCTTCACAGCCAAGAACCTAAAGTCTACCTTATATTAATTAGAAAGTTTTTATATTAATGTATTATTAATTGGTTAATTTATTAAACAAACATTTTAGTGTTTACTATGTGCCAGGCACTGTTCAAGACACCTGGATACGTGAGTGAACAAAACAAAAATCCTATCATTGCACAGCTTACATTCCAACTGCAATAAATAATGGGATTCCTTTACCAGGAAGTCAGGACTAGACAATAACATATGTAATAAGCTTAGAAGAATACCTGGCACACAGCAAATGTTATATAAGTGGCTGCTATTTAGTAGTAGTAGTATTTCTCTGCCTTCCCTGCCTTGCCTCCCATTTGCTGCTTTCAGGCGTCTACCCTTAGAAATCAGTTAAAATGACTCCTGAGAAAGTATTGTTGCTATCTTTCCTAGTTGCCAAATCCTAGTAACTCTTCTCCCTCATCTTTGGAGAATTAGACACCATGTCTAGGAAGCTCATTGACTTAACCTTTAGCCCAATGCACTCTGACCATAAAGGTAGGCTATTTCACTTTGCGTATCTTCGTCTTGTATTAAATCATAAGTCCTGTTAGGGAAGCTATCCAGTAGCTACCATGGTACCTGTCATGGATTGAACTGTGTTCCCCAAAAAATGCGTTTATCAATTTGGCTAGGCCATGATTCCCAGGGTTGTGTGGTTGTCCTCCATTTTGTGATTGTAATTTTACATTAAAGAGGATTACAGAGGAATTGTAACACCACCCTTACTCAGGTCACATCCCTGATCCAATGTAAAGGGAGTTTCCCTGGGGTGTGGCCTGCACCACCTTTTATCTCTTGTAAGAGATAAAAGGAGAGGAAAGCAAGTGGAGAGTTGGGGACCTCATACCACCAAGAAAGAAACACAAAGAGCAAAGCATGTCCTTTGGACCCGAGGTTCCTGCGCAGAGAAGCTCCAAGTCCGAGGGAAGACTGATGATGACGAGGACCTTTCTCCAGAGCCAACAGAAAGAGAAAGCCTTCCCCTGGAGTTGACGCCCAGAATTTGGACTTCTAGCCTACTAGATTGTGAGAAAATAAATTTCTCTTTGTGAAAGCCAGCCACTTGTGGTATTTCTGTTATAGCAGCACTAGATGACTAAGATAGTACCTAAAACTCCTGGGTGCTCAACAACTGTTAGATGAATGAAAGTTTCTTCAACTGGTGCTCTTTGTAATCTTTTCATTTTTTGTTCTACCACTTCTCCTTTAACTTTGCAAATAAAAGGAACAAAAAGTAAAGCCAACACACAGACCATCACAGCTGGTCTAACCAAATTAATAGAAAGTCTTTCTACTATTTATAAATGATTTTTAATGATTCAATTGTTTTTAAAGATCTCAATAAATAATGGAAGGAGGAACTGTTCTACTGTATTTTGGGATAATTGAGGATAAATTTAAAACATCACCATACAAGAATATTTTACTCCTTAAAAGTTAAAATATTTGAATTCCTCATTTCCTACCTTATGTATTCATGGTTCTCAAATACAAAACGAAGCTAAAATTTTTAAATTCATTAAGATCAGTGAGAAAAAGCTTGTTAGTTTTATATTAATTACTAATTTATATTAATTACTAAAAGGTAACATATCAGAAATGCTTAAACAAAATGGACCAGTATCAGAAAATGGCTTTTCCCCCCTTCAAAAAAAAGTCACAGTAAAAGAAAATACATCTGTATTCTTGACAAGACACAACATTGTCCTTTTTTTTTTTTTTTTTAAACGCAACAAGTGAAAGGCAGTAGACAAAAATCTACCTGTCAAGTAATGGTTTATTCAGTAATGGACTAGCACTGCAGGGGATTCGCTCCGCTTTCACCAGGAGAGCCCTTTGTGCAACAAAAACAAACTATTAAGGGTTTAATGACACTGCAGTAGCATATTAGACACTGAAAAAGGAAACATGGATTCTCTTCACCAAGTTGCGGTTCTTTCTACCACAGCCACCGCGGGTTCAACCATCCTCAATCTTCAAATGGGCAACTGGATGGGAGACGACTTTTTCTGACTTTAGCCCTGCCTTTGACTCAGCTTTTCCTCATTTATCTTAAGATGGTGAAATATCCAGCTTCTGGCAGGAATAATCAGAAGTCACCAACTAGGCCCAACAGGGGCAAATCAGAGTCAGCAACAGAACCAAGTTTGTTCATGGAATCCCCCTGCATACATAGACCTCTAACAGCTGTGGGAAGGGTAAATGGGATAACCAGATGAAATGGACTTGACTACTTTGCAGCACTGCTGTGTCTATATACTCTCAGTTGCCCACCTGTCTGCACAAGTTGTCACATTGTATGGTTGGCACCTGCTGATAAGGGTAATTAACATCATTAGTGGAAGCAAGCATGCTATCTAAGGATGAAAAACAACTCTAATTACAATTCTATCATTTCACTCCCTCGTAACTCCCCCCCCCCCCCACCTTTTACAGAGTTTACTCAGAGATTATATTAAATCTTCATCTATCTGAAAAAAGCTTTTAAATAGCTGTAGGACTAGAGGAGGAAATCATCTTTTAAGATTAAAAATACATGCATGATGAGGTGAGCACTTGCTGAATCACCTTTCTATAGATTCCCATGCACTTCTTTGTGAATAGAATCAAAAACAGGAATAATAATAACAATTTCAAAGAGTAATATGGAATCCAGATCTTATAAAATTCAAATGAATTTTATACCTATTGATTAGTTCAACAGAGACGTTATTTAAAACATTAATATCCAGAAACTGAATTTGATATCTAATATTCAACTACAGAACTTCCATACTAACACTGCAAAATTGATATAAAAATCCTTAGCATTCACTAAGAAACATTGTTCTTCAGATTAAAAAATAATCTACTATACAAACTCAGAGAGAAGTTCCAAAGAACGGCTATTATTAAATCCTACTTTACTGTATCAGAATTTTATGAGTTTGGGTATAATTTGAGTATTGTAGATTACTAGATTGTATCAAAGCAACATGGATTCATGTAAACCTTGATGCCTAAAAATCAGGAGAAAGAAGAGTGTTTCTTGAATTACCAAAAAAGAAAAAAAAAACGAAACCCATCCAGTCGATTCCGTTCTGACTCATAGCCACCCTATAGGACAGAGTAGAACTGCTCCATAGAGTTTCCAAGGAGCACCTGGTAGATCTGAACTGCCAACCGTTTGGTTAGCAGCCATACTTCTTAACCACTACGCCACCAGGGTTTCATGACATTTAAAGAATGTGGTCTAAAGTTCTGGACCACAATCCTGGGCGGTCTAACAAAGTCTTGCTGATTTGAAAAGATTTTTTTTGTACCATATGGTTAGGAGCTGCAGCTGCTAACCGAAAGGTCGGCAGTTCAAATCTACAGGATCTCCTTGGAAACTCTGTGGGGCAGTTCTACTCTGTCCTCTAGGGTCCTTATGAGTCGGAATCGACTTGATGGCAACGGGTTTGGTGTTTTTTTGTTTTTTGTTTTTTTCTGGTTGGCATTCTGAACAGCGGCCCCTTTCCTCCAAGTATTGCACAAGGCAGTGCTGTTTCTTCCTGAAGCCAGACTAGTAGCTGACCACAGACAGCTTAGTAGGAATGGCATACTCTGACCGATCGTGGGGTCTGCCATACTCCATAAAGAACATCAGGCAACCATTTTCTGATTACCAAAGGGATTGCCAGAAACGTAACTTTTTTGTCTAGTATTGCCATGAAAATCATGGAGAGAGAGCCTAACTTCTAAAATATCCCAATATATTTGAGGTCAATCAGGTAGGAAAGCTAATTACCAAGGTTCACTCAAACAGGCGTCACCGACACACTTCATACACAAAACCACTGACTCAAATGATAGAAGAAAACTTACTTCTGGCTGACCAAGAATATGGCAGACCTCTCCCCTTACTAAGGAAAATCTTTTCCATTACCTATGATGTATCCATGCTTTGTTGTTAGTGAAAATGAAAAATAATGCAATCATTCCCACTGGGAACAGATTCATGGATTGTGTCATTCTCTGGGAATAACTTTAACTGGAAGTCATTTCTAGACCCTAACTAAAGCAGAGAAGAGAGTTACAAAGGCCACATTAATCTATCAACCATACAATCCTTCTACATTCTCAAAACGTTGTGGTAGTATTAACTGAATTTTTCTGTGTTTTATCTGTTTTGATTTTCATCAAGACGGATGCACAATATAACACCAAATTAATATTACAAATATTTATTCATAAGAATAAAAGCAGCATTATATCAATTGCTTTAATTACCTCTTAACCTATAGAGTTTAAGGTTTTTTTAAAAAAAAAAGAAAGAAAGAAAGAAATACAATGAAAGTTGAAAATAGCACCCAGTTCAGCTTAAAGGGGAGTAAAATTCTTACCTTGAAGATCAAAAACTTTTATAATCATGTCTACAGCAAGCATTATTATTCCCTTTTTCCAGTTTGTATAAATAAACTGGGTGTCTGACTCACAAACGAAGTAGAAATTCTTTGTTAACAACTAATGGAAACAAAACCCTGGTTAAGAACCACTGTCCCAGCTCTAAGATTTACAAAATCTCATTACCTTTGTTAAAAATATTCTGATAATTAACATCATAGCTAGAAGCACTTACGATTAGATTTTCAGGACAAGATCTATTATCAAACTCATCATGCAATGTGAGAATACACACAGATTTTTGCCCTAACTCGTTTTTAACTGAATTACTAATGTTCCAATTAACAAGTACTACAGAGAAATATAGCACTATCACCACCCTTAGTAAACAAGAGGACATGGTTACTTTTCCAGATGTCTTCTGGTTGTCATGGTATCCCTCTATGCCCTCTCTCACACACATTTTTATTCTAGGTAACGAATCTGCAAGCAATTTAGCCTACTTATAACATAGTTTTATGCAGATTATATATGTCCCTGATACAGACTCAGCATATACCTGTTGAACAGAATCAAAGCAGCAACGTAAGAAGTTCCTTGGGACGATGCTTAGACTTCCTATTAGAAAATGGACAAAATAAATTATTCGTTCACATAATTGATAGAAACCAGAATGCCATCTATTTTATTTTCCTACACAATTGCAGGAAAAAAAGAAAACCTATGTGCAGAATATTCTCCTCTTAAAAATATTTTCAAGTATACATTTTTACACAAATATTTCAATCCCTGAAATACTAGTTGTATTTTAAGTGCATTATATCTGTATCTAGATAAAAAACCAACTCCCCTGCACAAAATATTACAGGAGCATATTTCTAATTTAGTAACACTTTAGTTTTAGTAGTTCTTGTGAACAAACAAGAAAGCACCCAAAACTTAAACTGTTCATATTTAATTCTGCTTAAGGGTTATTTTAAACATCTCACTTTTTAAGAGATTAATTTTTATCCCTCAATGAGGGTCCCTCAAAAATAGAGCAGGGTAACATTATTCATGCCATGGGATAGAATGTGTAAGCGCCATTCTTTCTTTTTACTGAATTCAATTTCTCTCCGGTATGCCACGTTTGCGGTCAAACCGTCTGGATGTGAAATGTAAGTACAGTCCACACACACGTTGGTTTTCTTAATGATTTCTCAGAAGTTAAAGTGGTGGACCCTCTTTTCCTATGAGCAACAGGAGGGTTCTATGCGCTCTTCGAGAAAAAGAGTGCTCTCCCTCTCAGCTGAAAGAAATCAGCTAATACTTAAATACTAAGAATGCAAATACAGCTGAAGTTTTTATCAGCTGCACTTCCTCACACATATACGATGTCTATATTAATTTCACTTGAGTGCTTTTATTGCACTAATTAGACATTGAAGAGGAGCTGACACAGGGGAAAAGTGTTTTCTGAACACTGTTTATGTTAAATGGTAGGATTAAAAGCACCTGGGATAGTCTTGTTATTGTGTATGCAAATGACATTCTGCAAACAATTAAACGCACCAGTTAAAATACTGGGGGTGTAGGGTGGAAAGAGCAACTGTTAAGAGAATAAAAGCGTGACATGTCCTTCCTACTCCGCCCTCATTGAGCAGCTTCCGAGTACCCTCCAACAAGCTGCACAAACAGACCCCCGGGGACATATGAATCACAATATACTCAACATCTCACACGCTCTGTTAATTACAAAATTCTAATGATCTGCCAGCTATCCCCTCGTCTCTCGAACATGTTTTTCAGAGAGACCAGAGACTTCAGAAGCCTACCCTGACAGCGGAGAGGGAAGTCTTTTCTTCTCGCCCCTCCTCACATCCCCCAACACTATCTTTCAGGAGAAGTGACTCCACAAGTTCCCAGGCTCGAGCCCCTAAGGAGGCAAGTTCAGCACCATGGAAAGGGCTCGAGCCTCGTGCACTGGGAGAGAGAAGGAGAGATCAAGGGGCTCTCACCCTGTCACTCACCGGCGTCTGCTGCGAAGGGAGTCCCGAGCGCTTGGTGGACCCCTGCTTGGAACTAAGCCTTTTCCACGACTCGGCAAACCTGCCCCGGCTGGCGCTCCGGCTGCGCCTGCGGCTCTCCGTGCTGTCTTCCGAGCAGCCCCTCTCCATTTCTACCGCATCCCTCCACTTCTTCCCCATGCTAAGTTCCTGTCGCTCGGCCGGGGAAACACCCCAGCGCCAAGCGCTCTTTCTCGCTCCTCTTGCCGCTGGGTCTCACTCCAGCCTGTACGCAGCTGGTGTCTGTTGGCGCCGCCTTTGCCTCCGCTGGCTCCTGCGACAGCCGGGCGCTCTGTTACCGCCGCCACCACCAGGCTGCGCTTGCGCCGGCGATTGGCTAAACTGGGGGCTGAGGCTGCGAGCGCCACCTGCGCCTAAGCGAGCTTCCTTTTGCGCCCCTAAATTGCTGTGCTCCCGGCAGTGGCCGCCTTCCCTGGGGGTGGGGGTAGGGAGCGCACAGCCCACGCCTAGTGCTATCGATGCCTCGCTTGGAAGCTCCCTGCAGACACCCCACCCTGCCCAGTTCTCCAGGCCTGGGACCAACCTCACCCGCTCCAAGCTACCGGTGGAAACCTGGATCGGCACAGGGCGTGGGGGGAGACCCCCGCTGATTTGGGGAGAAACAGAAAGCGTGCAACTTTGTCCTCCTTTCTTTTTATTCCTTTCTCTTTTCTGCAACCACCATCTCTTAAGTATTCTCTGGGAAAGTATAATCGCCTGGTTGTCAGGCACCACACTAGTTCTTTCTCACGCGACCTCAGTTTAGCTCACTGTTCTCAAACTTGGCTGCAAATTGGATTCACCTGAGTAGTTTTAAAATAAACGCAGATATTGCTCGGAGTCTGTTTTAATTGACCCGGCCGTGGCCTGGGGATTGGGATATGTAAACGCTGCGTAGATGATTCTTACTGCTAAAAAAACCACAATCACGCAGCTTGAAGAACCTCTACTATGGGGGTAGGGCAGAGAAGCGTTGATACTTCTTAAACCGACTCATATTTCTTTTCTTGATGGAATGTGCATTTTGTTTTCCCTTTCAGTCCTGGGGCATTGGGATGGATACAGCAGTTAGCCAGTGAGAGTGGTATAGAGATGGGTTTACCGCTGAGCTACTGTGTGTTGTACATATTTTGACGGTTGACCCTGCTTCATGCCACACATCCACCTTGACCTTGCTCATGTATCTTGCCCTCCGCTCATTAGAAGGAAAGCGTCTAAGGAAACCCTCATCAGCTTTATGTCAGTTATCTTACCAGACTGAGCTGGCTTCACGTTCAGGCATATCTTGAATCAGACGGGAGAGAGCTGTTGGGAGCGTGGCAAATTTACAAATAATGAAGAAATGACCTTACTCTTTTCTAAAGAGAGCAAAACCTACAATCACTTCTAGTTGAAAAGGGTTGTCTGGTTACTGATCTGTTGCAATAGCAACAGCTGTATTTTTCATGCTGAGATGGTGCCTTTTCCCTCCTATTTAAATACTGCCAGGTCCTCCCTAGAGGAAAAGGCAAAGAGCGATTAAGAGAGAAGAGGAGAGAGTGAGAAATGCTGTAGGAAGAATGGTGGTGGGTGCTAACTGTGAAACTCGCAATCTGAGCTGTAAATGGTCAGTTGGATTAAGCGGAGGTTTGTAATTGGCAGGTTTATGGTAATCAAATACACGGCTCTAAAAAATCCCACAGCTGTACACCTGTGTATAAAACCAAAAAACCTGGGATAAAGTAGAACTGCCCCATAATCTTTACCAAAGGAGACTGCCACATCTTTCTCCCGCAGAGTGGCTGGTGGATTTGAACTGCAATCTTTCAGTTAGCAGTTCAGTGCTTAACCACTGAGTCACAGGGCTCCTTCACATGTCCATAATATTCCCTAAATATTAATTCTGTCATGTTAAGCAAAGAGACAGAGCATACGTTCTGCCTTTTTAAACAAACCTCTGTCAGAAACCACACTCCCATATTAAACCAAATGAGGCACTAAATGCTCGCAACACACAATGCCATTTAATGAGAAAACCACAGGCTCCCTTGTGCATTTTCTCACTCCCTATCTTAGTTCATGGACTTGAAATTATTAGTGGCATTTCATGGAAATATAACAATTCAGTCCAGATTCCTCCCACCCTCTGAAAAATCAAACTGATTATGAATGGATTACAAATTAGAATTGGTATAGGGACTTAATACCCATGAGGGGTTAGAATAAAATTCAGCAAATTGTAACAAAGCAAATATTTACTTTTTCCTTTCATTTGCCAACAAAGGGGCAGAATAAGTATGAGTCTATAAAAACTCCCTACAAAATGAAAAGCCCGTGAAAGTATATTCCTTAGGTATAATGATAAAAATCCCAGAAAAGGAGCTAAGGGGGCCTTCACAGGTGCATCAAGATGTAGCATCCTAGAACGCTCACCCGAAGGAGCCACGAGGCCCTGGATTGCTTGCATCAGCCTGTTAAGGGGGAAACAACCCTGCTATCAAGGCTGTCTGTCCTGAAAGAGGGCATGAGCACACCGCTGAGCACTGAGTAACTGATGAGTTTTTCTAGATGTCCAAAGAAAAATTTAATGATGCATAGTGATTGCATATGTCATATTTTCACCTGTCTGGTCAGAAAATGAGCTTTCGATTGCCCTTATCTTACCGTGGTATTTCTAAGGGCTTGTTTGCAGATGATTTCTGCATTTCTTTTTTGCACTTGGCACATACCAAAAAAAGTCTGGAAACTGTACAAGAGGCTAAATTCGATGCCATTATAGGCAAGCAGAAAATTGACCATTTCCTCTACTGATGTTCATTTGTCTTTTTACAAAGTTCCTGATAGGAACTTCAAAGCTGGGTTGCAAGTCTATTATGAGTTTTTAGGAAGTTAAAAGATAACAGCAGCATCAAAGCTGAGAACTTCTTCAAAATCACCAGCACTGAAATCCTAGAATCACAGTTGCCATTTCCAGAGCAATTTAGCTTTACGGGAAAAGAATCACTCCAATTACAAGCAGTGGATGCTAAATATAAAATTTGTTATATATGAATCCATCAAAACGTAATATTGTGAAATGTTCTGGAAAGTAGATTTCAAATAACATTCAAAAAAAATTCTCAAGAAAATAATCAAACCCCAACTGTTATAGCCCTAGGCACTCCATGACCTGAAGTTTACTTGGTATTACTGGCCTGATGATGAGTCTATAATCAGAAAGAACTATCTCCAAACCCCATTTACTCTAGGTCACATGGTCATGCACTTTACTGCAAGAGAGGTAATAGGAAATATCTTTTCCTTTGGTTATTTCTAGTAGGTGGAAACTTACAGGCATACCCAGGGACAAACTAGACCAAGCTAACTGTTACAGAGAAGGGTAAATACATAGAAAATGATTAAAACTATAAAGCTATGTCAGATCAAAAAACTCCTCACAAAACAAGAGAATATGGACCATATTTCATTAATGTTAAGATGCTCGGTTTCTTGCATTTTAACCTGTCTGAAATCAGGATGCGTCTTTTAACTGATGATGTCTCAGATTGAATGTAATACAGTACATTGAATCAGGGTGAATTAACCAGTAAGCACAGTATGCACCTGCTTGCATTGAACCAGGTACACAAGGGCTTAATTGAACTTACTTGCTAATCTGTGGTGAACAATTTCGCATGGGTTTTACCATATCTTTGCTGTGGTGGGGGACAGGTGTAATTGTGCACTCCAGATTGGTGGGAAGCCACAATTGGGCCTGTGAGTACCTTGCTTTTCTTTTTTCTTTTTTTCTTTTTATTGTTGTGCTTTAAGTGGAAGTTTACAATTTAAGTTAGTCTCTCATACAAAAATATATACGTACATTGTTTTGTGGCCCTAGTTGCTCTCCCTGTACTGTGACAGCACACCTTTCCTTTCCACCCCGGATTTCCCATGTCTCTTCAGCCAGCTCCTGACCCTCTCTGCCTTCTCATCTCACCTCTGGACAGAAGCTACCCATTTAGTCTCATGTATCTACTTGAGCTAAGAAGCACACTCTTCATGAGTATCATTTTATGTCCCATACTCCAGTCTAAACTTTGTCTCAAGAGTTGGCCTCGGGAATGGTTTTAGTTTTGGGCTAACAGAGAGCCCGGGAGCCATGTCTTCCAGGGTCCCTCCAGTCTCAGTTAAACCGTTAAGTCTGGTCTTTTCACTAGAATTTGAATTCTGCACCCCACTTTTCTCCTGCTCTGTCAGGGACTCTCTGTTGTGTTCCCCGTCGGGGCGGTCATTGTGGTAGCGGGGCGCCATCTAGTTCTTCTGGTGTCAGGCTGGTGAAGTCTCTATTTTATGTGGCCTTTTCTGTCTCTTGGGCTAGTACTTCCCTTGTATCCATGGTGTTCTTCATTCTCCTTTACTCCAGGTGGGTTGGGACGAATTGATGCATCTTAGATGGCCACTCACTAGCTTTTAAGACCCCAGATGTCACTCACCAAAGTGGGATGCAGAATATTTTCTAAAAAAACTTTTTTATGCTAATTGACCTGGATGACTCCTGAAAGCATGGACCCCAGACCCCAACCCCTGCTACTCTGTCCCTTGACGTGTTCGGTTGTATTCAGGAAATTTCTTAGCTTTGGTTTAGTCCAGTTGTGCTGACTTCCCCTGTAGTGTGTGCTGTCCTTCCCTTCACCTAAGATAATTCTTGTCTGCTTTCTAGTTAGTGGATACCCCTCTCCCCCACCACCCCAAAGAATGTTGTCTTCTGTGTTTTCAGCTTTTCTTGAGTTTTTATAATAGTGGTCTTATACGATATTTGTCCTTTTGCGACTAAGTTCACTCAGCATAATACCTTCCAGATTCCTCCATGTTATGTTTCACGGATTCATCATTGTTCTTTATCATTGCATAGTATTCTATTGTGTGAATATACCATAATTTGTTTCTCCATTCATCCACTGATGGGCACCTAGGTTGTTTCCATCTTTTTGCTGTCGTGAACAATGCCGCAGTGAACATGGGTGTGCATATATCTATTTGCACACTTGACTTGATGGCACCTAACAATAAAAACAACAACATACTATATATACATTATATAATATATACAACATACACTGTATTGTATAAAAGTTTATAGCATATACTATATATAAGATTGTACATAGTGTATATATTACATAATATATAATGAATACTATATACATTATATATTTATATTCTACAATATATATTGTATATGTATAAAACTTATATATAAATATATAAACATGTATTTATATGTTATATATATGTACATATACAGGTACATCAAGATGACAAAGATGACATATAGTTAAAAGAAAACTTGGAGGCTAAAAATCTGAAATTCAAGGCCCAGGCTCCCAATTAATAGCTGGGAGACCTTGAGTAAGTAAGTTAGGTAACTGTGCTCAGTACATTTCTCCTTCTGAAAAGGCAGATAATGATATTTATCTTAAAAAATAACCCATAAATTATCTTGACAATTCAAAAGTACCATACATGATTATATGAAAACGTAAAGAACAGTATCATGCAAAATGACACCAACATCAAGAAACAGATTTAGATAAGTCCCTCACCCTTTTTACTCCCTCCCTCCCTCTCTTTCTGGTAAACTCTTTATTGAGATGAAATATACATTAAAAAAGCTCATTATTTACAGCATGCAGCTCTATAAAATTCCCCAAATGAGTACACCCTGTTGCTACCACACATATCAAGAATCAGCACATTACTAGCACTTCAGAGGACCCCTTATGCTCTCCTCCAGGAGCTATAGAATGCACCTTCCCATGGTGACCATAGTTCTGACTTCTAATATCAGATGATTTTTGTCTAATTGCAGCTTTAGATTAATGGAATTCTACAATGTTTTCTTTTTCTCACCATTGTCGTTGCATCTTCCATGGTTTTGCATGCAGTAGTTCATTCATTCTAGTTGCTGTAGAGTATTCCCTCTTGTGAATGTATCATAATTTACTTATCCATTATGTTCTTGATGGATTTGTGTAGTTTCTAGTCTGGACCTTTAGAAATAGTGCTATGACCACTCTTATACAAGTCTTTTATCGATCATATGCATGCTGATCTGTTGAGTATACCCCTTGGAGTATAATTGCTGGATCATAGGGTGTGCATGTGTTCAGCTTTAGTAGATAGGGCCTAAAAGTTTTCCAAAAGTGGTCGTACCAATATCCAGTCCCACCAGCAGTGTGTGAGAGTTCGAACTTCTCTACATCCTCAACAGCACTTGGTGTTTTTTGTCTGTTTAAAGTTTCTGTCTGCAGATTTTTGGCCATTCTGATGGGATTCCTATTCCAACCATTTTTTACACATTTTAGATATTAGTGATAATTATTTTAGGCATTATTTAATAATAGGTGGGAATTTAGCTCACTTCCCTCTTCTATCTCCCTTCTCTCCCCAATGTTAATGGTTACAGTATCATTTTTAATTCTATTATTATTTACCTGTATACTTTTTGTAATATTCACTTTAGTCATTAACTCTTAATCTTGAAATGGTATTCTAGAAAGCTTTATACTTACAGATTTAGAAAGGGAAAAATTGTTCATATACACACATTAATTATAAATTTTAAAAAAAGATGGTTTGTACTAAAAATCTCTACAAATCATAATAGAGTTTAAAGAGAGGAAAACCTGATAAACTGGAGGATTTGTTTTGTTCCATGTTGAGGGAATGGTTTGTGGAAAATTTAAGAAAGAGAGAAAGAAGAAAGGAAGAAAGGAGAGCAGGGAGAGGGAGGGATGGAGGAAAGGAGGAAGAAAGGAACGAAGGAAGAAATGAGGGAAGGGAGGAGTGGAGATGTGTAGCTAGGTTTCCTGGCCTCCGGGGGCTTCTGCAGGGGGTGTAATGGGATGTGTAACCAGGAAAACTTGGCAGTCAGTCATGCAGGGAAGATACAAGATCTTTTTTTTACCAAGGATGAGGGTAAATTTTCAGGACGATATCACCCAAATCTTTTCATCCACATAAGCAGTCAACTTACATACCAGGATAACCTTCCTGCTCCTTTTCTTGATTCATAATTGTGGGCTGTGGGAAATTTTTTGCTTGAGTTACAGGGATCATTATTTCAACTTTCATGCTTCTTTGGCTTGTGTGATACTCAGCCCTCATACCTACTGAAGGTAATCTAACCTTGACTGAACACAAGTCCTATATCTTGTCTGCTGCTTCATGTTGTTGTTGTTAGGTGCCATTGAGTCGGTTCCCTACTCATAGTGACCCTATGTACAATAGAACGAAACACTGCTCAGTCCCACACCATCCTCACAATCGTTGCTATGTTTGAGCCCACTGTTGCAGCCACAGTGTCAATCCATCTCATTGAGAGTCTTCCTCTTTTTTGCTGACCCTCTACCTTACCAAGCATGATGTCCTTCTCCAGGAACTGGTCCTCCCTGATAACATGTCCAAAGTACGTGACATGAAGTCTCTCCAGCCTCACGTGTAAGAGCATTCTGGCTGTACTTCTTCCAAGACAGATTTGTTTATTTTTCTGGCAGTCTATTTAATATTCAATATTCTTCACCAACACCATAATTCAAAGGCATCAATTCTTTGGTCTTCTTTATTTATTGTCCAGCTTTTGCATACATATGAGGCAATTGAAAATACCATGGCTTGGGTCAGATGCACCTTAGTCTAAAAGTGACATCTTTGCTTTTCAACACTTTAAAGAGGTCTTTTGCAGCAGATTTGCCCAATACAATATGTCGGTTTGATTACTGACTAATCTCATTTTGTTGTTAGTCTAGTCTAGTGAGTAAGTCTTTAGTGAATTCGACAAAGCAGTTGGCCCCAAATTCATTTAACACTCGCCATTTTCAAATTTCTCTTAACATGTAATAATGCTAATTATAACTTTTTCTCTGTATGTGTAAGGAAGAGAAGAGACATTTTTTGGCTACACATAAAAGCAGTCTTCAAATACTTGATGATTATCTTGAGGAAGAGAACATATATTAAATGAGTGTGATTCCAGAATTTAAAATAAGGAGGAATGGGTAGAAGGCATAAATTTCAGCTTAGTTTATAGGAATGAGCTCCCTAATGCTTAAAGCTGTTCAATAAGGAAATGTTCTGCTTATGAAAAGATATCTAATGCTGAAGACCAGTGTTTAGGCAGAGGGTGAATTTCAGCTTGTTGTGCTGTTTCAAGTGGGCCTTCTAAGCTCTATCCCATGATTCAAGTAGGGTCGGATTACACAATAAGCAAAGGACTACTCAATAAGCAAGGCACGGCTAGCATTAATCCAAAAAACAGAAAATAATAAATGTCGGAGAGGTTGTGGAGAAACTGGAACACTTATACGCTGTTGGTGGGAATGTAAAAATGGTACAACCACTTTGGAAATTCATTTGGCACTTCCTTAAAAAGCTAGAAATAGAAGTACCATACAATCCAGCAATCCCACTCCTTGGACTATATCCTAGAGAATTAAGAGCTGTCACTCAGATAGATATATGCACACCCATGTTCACTGCAGCATTGTTCACGATAGCAAAAAGATGGAAACAACATAGGTGCCCATCAACGGATGAATGGAGAAACAAATTATGCTACATCCACACAATAGAATACTATGCAATGATAAAGAACAATGACGAACAGTATATGTTGTATATATTATATAACGTATATATAGTATGTTGCTGTTTTTGTCGTTAGGTGCTAAGTCAGTTTCAACTCATATCGACCCTGTAGAACACAGTAGAACCACACCATAGGGTTTCCAAGGAGTGGCTGGTGGATTCAAACTGCCAACCTTTTGGTTAGCAGCCGTAGCTCTTAACCACTGTGCCACCAGTGCTCCACAATATAGTATATATGCTACCAAACGTCTGTTTTGGAAACATCAGTCACTCAAACCAAATGGTAGCTTGTTCCAAGCAGGATATACTGACTTTGTTTCTCTTAAAATTCAGAAACATTTAGTTCTATTTAGAAACATTGGAAAAACCTCCTTTGAGATTACAGAAAAAAGAGCCCATTTGGAAAACTGCTGGACAGAACTCCATTACTGAAATCCAGATGAGCTGGGCCAATGACTTCTACAGAAGGGTGCCTCTTAACTCACTTCCCTTTAACTGACCTGAACAAACAGTCCTTTCTTTTTTCCTAATACTCTGAACACTAATAACTAATCAACTATTCTCTGATCCATCCACACTTTTCTGCTCTTACTAGTTGAGTTATATATTTTGCAGGGGTCAACTGTGTTTCTTCCTAAGCTCGTTTATATTAGTTGCACTGGTTATTATAATTATACAATTTAATTAAATATTATGTAAAACTAAGCAAGATAAGAACAAAAGAAAGTAAGTGTTGTTTCTATGAAAACTAAAGAAAATGTTTTGGAAATAAAAAAGGTATTACCCCCCCACATTTTTTTTTAAATATTCTAGTATAACATGGTGTGGATAAGTAGAAAAAAAATAAAATAGAAAAAAATACAGAAGTTGGCTTCCCTTGGATTGCTCCACAGTTATCTTTGTCTCTTCAAAGAAATAAAACTGGAAATTGTAGGTCCTGCATAATGGATGTGGTTTACACAAAGAAAAAAAAAAAGATGAATTTGAGGTTCAATTACTAGTAACATACTCAAAGGAAAAAAAAATGTTAACTTCACATCAAAAAATGGTAATTAAGTATAATCTGTTTGAAGTTAAAATAAAATGTTTAAGCTTAACCAATTTTTCAATTAATCAGTCAAATATCTGCCCAGGCCTTTTCAGATAAGACTGCTTCCTTTGTTCCTTTTTATTTTTGAAGGAACCAGAACACTCAACTATCCCCAGAGGAAACTGGTCTTGTTAGCAGTCAAAGGAATTGGTTGCTACAAGTCTAGAAGGGCTACATTTTTCGTCAGACTGCTTTTGTGCCATCCTAAATAGCTGAACATCGACCTAACAACTCCTTCCGAGATGAGTAAACCTTTAAGCTTTATAACTCATTAATACTTCCTGAGGTAAGGATTTTGTAAATGTGTAGCAGTGACTCTAGAAGACTGGTAGAGAATGATAGAAAGAGAAATTAGGCAAGGGAAAGTTCAGAATCTAGAGACTGGGGGCTCTTAAAGGTAAACTCTTGCTTCCTTCCTGTTCTTGAGTTACAGCACAAAACAATCACTTGTGCTAACGTCCAGTTTCTTTTGTTTGTATCTTTTACATGATAGGAAAACCAAAGGTCATCTTCAAAACTAATACACAGTCTTAGAGGCATTGGGGGAGGCATTTTTTTTTTTTTTTTCCTTTTTAAGAAAGTATAAATTTCTCGAAGTACCACACAGATCAAGGGAAATATTTAGTAGCATCCTAAATTGTTATGGTCAGTATTTATACACGTTTAGTGTCCCAAAAGTAAGCACATTATATGGCTTTATGGAAC
Source organism: Dugong dugon (assembly GCA_030035585.1). Lineage (NCBI taxonomy): Eukaryota > Metazoa > Chordata > Mammalia > Sirenia > Dugongidae > Dugong > Dugong dugon. The sequence goes on from CM057471.1 coordinate 80,482,002, forward strand.
TAAAATTTTAAACAGTCTGCACAATTATTTTGCATGGGAGAAGAGATAACAATGTTGTTTGGTCTGCTACAAAACAGAGTAAAAAGGGAACATGGGAGTTGCCATACAAAACTTGCATATTTCCTAGAGTCACAATGTCTATTCATCCTGAAATAGAATTAAGTGCAATTGGGTCTGAGCATATTAATTAGAATCCTATTAAGCATTTTTCACCACTGAAAACAGAACAAATTTGTACATTTTTTTTTCCTCCAAAGCACAAAGGTGAATGAAGTGAAAGCAATTAGTTAAACAACAGGTAGCAGCTTAGTTACCTTTTCATCTTTGATGTACTTTCAAAATTTCTTTTCTTTAACCTATGCAAAATTGTTATTAGAGCCTAAAAGAGGCTGAAAGCAGATGCTCAATGAACTAACTAGAATTTCCAAGTGCTTCAAATGTCTCCTTTGACTTCCACAAGAGAAGCAAAGCCAACAATGTGCTAAAAATGAGACAAGCTATTATTAACATAATGTTACATTGAAATCATCTTTGCCTAATGAATGGAGTCTTAAGACATTCAGTAGGGATTCAAATGCCTACTATGACAATTTGGGATTAAAAGATTGTTTATGTTGTAGGGCTTAAAAGAAATAGATTGTACCATATTATGTAGTGTTCTGCTAATTATTTAGTTGGCTGAAATGCATTATCTTGCTATGAATCAATGTTCATGGAAGCAGCATCCCAGAAATCCAACGATGTATTTGCATTGGGCAAATCTGCTGCAAATGACCTCTTCGAAATTTTAAAAAGCAAAGATGTCACTTTGATGACTAAGGTGGACCTTACCCAAGTCATGGTCTTTTCAATCACCTCATATACATGCAAAATCTGGACATTGAGAAAGGAAGACAGAAGAAGAATGAATGCTTTCGAATTGTGGTATTGTCAAAAGAATACTGAATGTACTGTAGATTGCCAGAAGACCAAACAAATCAGCCTTAGAAGAAATACAACCAGAATGTTCCTTAGAAGCAAGGACCTAGAAAATTTCCTCTTGCTTACTTTTGACTAGTCATCAGGAAAGTCCAATCATTGGAAAAGGACATCTGTTTGGAAGAGGGTCAGCAAAAAAGAGGGATATTCTCAATGAGATAGACTAACACAATAGCCTCAACAACGGGCTAAATATACTAATGATCAAAAGGATGACCCAGGACCAGGGAACATTTCATTCCGTTACACATCAGGTTGCCATGAGTTGGAGCTGACTCGATGGCAACTAACTACAATAATAGTATGACAATAAAGGGGTTTAGCAAAGTTCTATGTCCAGGTTGGTGACATGGAAACAAAACACACCAGGGTGCTGAAGGCTGATGTAAAGAGATGTCAAGCTGGTTAAAATGAAAACTCATCCAAAATAAGAAGGGCAAATCAGAAATCCATAGTCTTCCTAAACCCTTCTTTTTCTAGGAGGCTTTATAGACAAATGTTTCTTTTACCAAAAGGTGAAAGATTAGCAGACATTATGCCTCAGTATTTGTTGATTGGTTAAAGTCAGCTTCACCTTGTCCTTTCTACCAGTATTTTCCATCTAGACCTACCTTAGGCTCACAACAAACACGTGAAGTGCTCCTATTCATTACTTTTTCCACGTCCACTGATGAAGACTGTTGGATACTTCACACTGTTCATCTCTATGAACAAGTTTGCAAATTGGTCACAAGTTTCTAATCTGCTCTGTAACCATGATATGCCTTGGTCAGCATGTTTCAAATGTTACAAGTTTCTGTGATTTAAAAAAAGAAAATTATCAGAACCTCAACCTCTTGGCCCCATCTATGATGAGACTGAACAGGAAGATGTTACAACAAAACTAATCCTGTTGCCGTCAAGTCGATTGCGACTCACAGCCACCCTGTAGGACAGAGTAGAACTGCCCCACAGAGTTTCCAAGGCTGTAATCTTTATGGAAGCAGACGGCCAAATCTTTCTGCCTTGGGCAGGTGGTGGGTTTGAACTGCCAACCTTTTGCTTAGCAGCTGAGTGCTTAACCACTGCACCACCAGGGCTCCTCAGAAGATGATAAGTGACATGAAAATTCCATGTGTCTGTCATGGCCACACTCTCTACAAAATTGCTTTGATTAAATGTAAGATAAATACACTGATCAATATTTTGTCAGTCATTCAAAACTAATTCCATGTGTCATTAATTTGACCACACAGTATTCACAAGGGCCCCTAGGAGTCCAAGGGATATGCTAAAAAAAAAAAAAAAAAAATCCAGAAGAGAAACAATAACATGAATGAAAGAAGAGTAGAACACGAGAAACTAAAAACAAATAACAGTGATATGAAAATAGTTAACATTTATTAAGCACTTAGCACTCGCCTGCTGCTAACTGAAAGGTTGGAGGCTCAAGTCCACCCAGAGGCCTCCTGGCAGAAAGACGTTGCAATCTACTTCTGAAAACTCAACCACTAAAAATCCTATGGAGCACAGTTCTGCTCTGACAAACATGGGGTTGCCATGAGCTGGAAGTGGCTCAACAGCAACTGGTAAGCAACTCTACCGGGTCACACTGTTGGTAGTGATGGAGTCTGGACTCTAATTCGGGTATGTCTGACTCTTGAGCCTACATACATAATCATTACACTCTACCAGTAATGTAGTTTAACTTTCAAAAAAACATCGCTGTTGCTAGTAAAATAATGGATCGTCAGTGCTGTCCTAGGAATTAAAGTCAGGGGGAATGGTTGTGAAGTTCTCCATTTTCTTGGGAAATTTTCTTAGCTAACACTGTCTCACAGGGGAGTTGTGAAGATCCAGTGAGTTAATATGGGTAAAGCATTTTTGTCAGTTCCTGGCACATTCTTATTTCCCTTCCCTTCCCTCTAAGGATAGGAGCCTCCTAGTAGTTACTAAAAACTTAGTTTTTCTTTATCTATGTAATATGTGGAATCATACATTCCAGCACTATCCAACTGAAATATAATGCAAATCTCACATGTAATATTAAAGCTTCTAGTAGCTACAGATGAAATGGATTTAATGATGTATTTTATTTAATCCAGTATATCAAAATAGTATCTTTTCATTATGTAATCAATATAAAAATTAATAATGAGATATTTTACATTTTTGCACTGGCTTTGAAATCCCATGTGTATTTTATACTTATGGCATAACTCAGTTCAGATTAGCCATATTTCAAGTGCTCAATTGTTGTCATTGCAGGTTGCCATTGAGTCAATTCCAACTCATGACGACCTCACGTGTGCAGAGTAGAACTGTGCTCCACAGAGATTTCAAGGCTGTGACCTTTCATAAGCAGACCACCAGGCTCATCTTCTGAGGTGCTTCTGGGTGAGTCCAAACTGCCAACCTTTTGGTTAGTAGTCCAGTGCTTAACTGTGTGCACCACCTTCAAAAGCTACTTGTATGTTGGGCAATGCAGTTCCAAACTTATATATCACTGTAAAATATCACCTCAATAATTATAACCGACTTTAAAAACATCCAATAAAAAGACCCAGGTAGGGGATTTTAAGCACGGCAGGGAGGATGGCAGAAGTCGATAGTTGGCAACTATTCAGGAAATTAGGGCTCCCACCCTAGAAGAAAAACACAGCTGCACACACTCATCAACATTTGCATGCCATTTCCCGAGGTCCAAGGCCCCAGGCTAAGGAACGTGCCCTAAGCGATTGTTTGAGAGAGAAGAAATGCTTGAATCAGCTCTAGAGAAGGATGAAGGAGGTATTTTCCCACAGCTTGTGAGTTTACTGCTGGATTTGTACAATGGAATTTGGGACAAGGACAGTAGTTGTGGCCTTCTGCCCCCTGGGAGCCCATTCTTGTACCCAGTTTGCTGGTGTGGAATTTATCTAGCTTGGTAGCCTTAAAAGACTCAGCATAAAGTCCTAAAGGTGTCACTGAGACAGAAATTACAAGGAGGCCCAGGCAAGCAGATTTTTCTAGCTTGTATTTTACATTAGGCCAGTGGGCCGGCAATGAGTATTGCATCTTTCATCATTTCCTGAGGAATCTTTATCTCCGTGTTAGCATCCTCAACATCATGAAAAATAAAAACAAAACAAAACTCATTGCTGTGGAGTCAATTTCAACTTATGGCAACCCCACGAGTTGGAGAGTAGAACTGCTCCATGGAATCTTCTTGGCTGTAATCTTAGCGGAAGTAGATCATCAGGCCTTTCTTCCGTGATGCCACTGGATGGGTTCACACTGCCAACATTTAGGTTAGTAGTCAAGCACAAACTGCTTGCACCAGCTAGAGACATTGAAACCATAAGAAAGTCCATTCTCTTGTATTCTATGTTTTCTCAAGGCACATGAGCATAGGTCTGAGTTTTAACCTTAAAACATTCTAAATTCTCCCTGAATACAAGCAGGATTCATAAATGACCTGAAATTTCATTTAATTGGGCATCCAAACGTTTGGGTCAGTGAATACTTTATATAAGAGAGAATAGCAGAATCTGACCCTACCTTTGGACTGTTTCCACTGTTCCTTTTCAGTTATAATATCATTTGATCTCTTCCCTCCACTTCTGGAATGAAACAATTCAAAATATTCTAAATCCACATTTTATGCTTCTGCTTATCTTTTAAAGAAAGGTGCACCTCGAGTGTTATTTAATTCCATTTGTCAAATTAGTTATCAAACATTTACTTATTCTTTCTCAGTAGCATCTGCCCTCCATCAATTTCTTATTAATTTGACAGAGTAAATGATTATTTCTCAGTGTGGAGGCACCTTTGACAATCCACTGTTTACAAAGGTCTTTGTACTAAACGTGGCGGCGCATTTTTCATGACTTAATGATAACTCCGACTCACTGTTTGTTACCTTGGAGAGAATAGCTTCCCAGTCTACTCCTTTTAGTTTATTCCAACCTGAGGGTGTGTGTCTGTGTGTGTGTGCGCATGTGCGTGTGTGCGTGTGAGAGACAGAGAGAAAGAGAAAGGGGGAGAGACCTTTCTTTTCCATTTTTAATGTTTGTAAATAGCCCAAAACTTAGGATCTTTGATTTTCTTCTTAAAAATTACAAAATCTTCTTTTGAAAAGCCAATCATTTTCTACACTATTTCACCTATTTTTTTCCAGGTATACTTCATTCCCTTCACCCTTTAGCCTTGGAAACCCTATGGGGTTGCTATGACTTGGAATCTACTGGACGGCAGTAGGTTCTGCTTTGGTTTATAGGAATCTGCAGCTAAGTCATTATGCAGAACTCTAAAAACAGGAAGAGCGGTCTTAACAAAAGAGACATTCTTTGCTGTTGGAAAGAATTATATGGAAAAGAGCGGGGGTGTGTGTGTGTGTGTATGTGCGTGTTCCAACCACTAAGATGGGCAATGAATGATATATACCATTCGAATTTGATAAAGGGTAGTATCTAAGACATCACATCCCACCTACTTTCAACACAACTCTGGTCTCTTTAAGGTTAATTATATTTCAAGTCAGGCTATGAGACTTTGAGACCAGGTTAGAATAATCCATGGAGAAGTCCAAGCCAAGGAAGCCTCAGGAATTCCTGACCTTTCAGGTGTATTCTAGAGTTGTACCAGAACAGATCCATCACCCTGGACCCTCTCCTGGACCAGCCTGAGAAGGTCATACCCTTTTTAGTTCTGCTTTGTTTGAGTCCCTCTCTGTCTGTACTCTCACACTTAGGAGATACTCTAAAATTTGTCCTGTCACTGTAGAGGCTCACACATGCTGATGGATTAGAAGATGTTTGCATACTCTTCCTTTAGTACGCCTGGCTCTGTAGTTCCTTGACATTGATACTGGTCTTGAACCCAAGGCTGTTCTCTGGCTAAAACTGCGTGCCCCCTTCTCCCACAGCAAGCAGACCATACGGTACTCGTTTCTTCTCTTCTAAATAAAATGCTTGGAATGATAAGGCTTTTTCTTCTAGCTGGTAAAGATAATGAAGGGTAGGTTTTGCATTTATAAAAATATTATGATAATCCTCTGTTGACAATGATACATTTATAATCTTCTCTCAAATTCAGAAAATGGCTAGAGAAAATGCTCCCACCATGAGAACAGCGCTGAGTGATCTGGCCCACCAACTACCAAGTTCTCCTTTACAAGCTTACCTTTTGGAAATGACAGTTGGGAAACAGAATACAGAGTTTCTAGATGATCTTTCCCTCTACTACCACATCTTTTTTCAAGAAGGACAAGCTTTTACTTGTAGCTATATCTCTTACTCAAAGAGGCCAAAAAACAGTTTGACCTTTATATCGGTCTTATCTTTGAAAATAAAAGAAAATACTGTATCTATATAAAAGAGAAAAAAAAAAAAAAAGATTCAGTGTTAAGAGCACGATTTGAGGGTCAGACAGAACTGGGATCAAACTCCAGCCCTTCCTAGCTGTGTGATTTGGGTCAAATAACTGCCTTTCTCTGGCCCACAGTATCCCTGGCGAACAGCATGGTATAGCATGCAGGTAATGACATCCACTCGGAAGGAATGTTGTGGTAATTTAAAACACAGACTGCTATGCCTAACGTGTAAAAGGTGGCTAACTGATACCTTTAGCTCCCCAATTTTATAAGAATTACTTATTACAGGTGTATTATATTCAGGGTTTTATGTTTGTTTTTATTATTATTCGGCACTGAGACTTCACTGTCATTATTCCGTTCTGCTTTACAAACCAACGGCCCTCGCCTCCCTTGAAAAGTTTTCTTTTTTTAGCTAGAAACTGATTTGCTTTTTACTTATAGCCTAAAATATTCATAGACTCAGAATACATAAGCTATAAAGCATCTTTTTTAAAGTAAACAAGTCCTAATACAACAGAAGCCTCCATGGCTTGATAGTCACAAAGCTGCTCTCTGTACCCTACTTCTGTAAAGGAGTTTTGCAATGATACTGGTTATATCACAGTGGTGTAGCTGCGAAATAAAGGAAATAATACAGGTCAGAGCTACACCACACACACACACACACACACACACACACACACACACACACACACACACACACACACACACCCATTAATGGTAAATGAAAAGGTAGTTAGACCATTTTAGAAAAGCAACCCCAGGAATCCAAGGCATGAAAGAACTATACCATCAATATAAACTTCAGAAAAAAGAAAAAAAAAATCATTACAACATTTGTTACACAATTTTGACAGTGTTGCAAAGGAGAAAAATAGTAACATTTAAGGGTTTAAGTTGGTGGATTTGGATAGGAGTTTTAATAACGTATTTGAGGTTCTATCAGAAGAAAGGATGTAAAACTCCTATCTGTTTAACTTTGAGGGGAATTCAGTGCTGACAGGGAATGACTCAGGCAGGAGAGAGCAGTCACAGCATTGTGCATTAGTAAATTTCAAGTGGCAATCTGGCAAAATCACTTCCTCTGTTGTCTTTGGGAGATGCCTTCTCTGCCTTGCAGGTCAGAACCAACAGGCCCTGGGCGGGGGGCTGGGGCTGCACCTACACAGGTGAAGATGAGCATGTGAGTGCTCCAGATCTTCACTGGAAGGTCCCAGGCTCTACCCATAAGGGCCTGATGTTTCCTGCTTCAGGGAAGAGAAGGCAAATGAAATGGAGTCACACTGAAGCCATGAAAGACAAATGTCTATATCTCCTAGGGTTATTATTGCCTCACTCATTGCTTACTTCTAATACTAAAATCTCACTCTTTCAGGAAAGGTTATCTTTGTAAGCTTTACGCAAAACGTTTTGTTAAATGACAGTAGTCTGAGATACTTATTTTGTTCAGCAGAGATTTCTAATCTCAACTTATTTTGTGTAGCCATGTTTTCTTATTAGTATCTTTGCCAAAAAGGGATGAGTTTTTGCTACATTGGACACAAGAGAAGCTTCATGTAAAATAATACAATAATATTTCAGTGACTTCATCCAATAAAGCTCACCTGGTCCAAGTGAAAACCATGTTTCTAAACACACTTACAGTCAGAGGAGACACCTCCTGGCATGGATCATGTAACAAATAATAACTAGTATTTATTTATAATATTTATTTGGGACTTACTATGGGTTAAGAGGGGAGCCCTGGTGGCACAGTGGTTGAGAGCTTAGCTGCTAACCAAAGAGCTGGCAGTTCAAATCCACCAGCTGCTCCTTGGAAACCCTATGGGGCAGTTCTACTCTGTTCTATAGGGTCACTATGAGTTGGAACTGACTCAGTGGCAACGGATGGGTTAAGAACCCTTCTACCATTTTAATGACTATCACATACAAATAATGTTAGCTAAAGAGAGTAATAACTAACACAGAATAGTTAATATGTGCAAGGCACTGTTTCAAACGTCACCTCTATTAGTTCATTTAAGTCTCACAACAACCTATGATATGGGTACAATTATTATCCCCATTATGCAGAAGAGGAAATGAGGTACAGGAGGTCAAGGAATTTGCTCCAGATCATATATTCAAGTAAATGGCAGAGCTAAGATTGAAACCCCAACCAGTCTCGTTCCAGAGCCTTCACTTTAAACCTTTAAGCTTCACTGCCCTTCCATTTAAATGAGCACCTAAGGCTCACTGTTTTAAAGTGGCATTTAATGTTTCACTTTGGAAGTATAGGTCATGGAGATAATCACTGAAATAGTAGCAAACAGGTCAGAAATCCCCAGATTATGGCCTCCATGAGAGGAAGGACCTTATCCATTTTGTTTATTACTATATTTCTATCATCTACTAGAACATTAAACCGTACTTGGAAATAGTATGCAGTAGAAACCCTCCTGGTAGGGCCACACTGACTCATCTTTAGAAAGATCTGAGAATTTTTTTTACTGTATGGCTGATATCCACAGAACCTGATTTAAAAAAAAAAAAAACTCTGTGAGAATTCCAGTAAGTTCCATCTGTCTGGAGATTTTGGGGACAATCCTTCAGGAGTCTTTTCTAAGGCAAGAGCTTAATAAAAAGTTTGACTCGATCATAAAAACACTCACTCAGGAGAAAGGGATGATTCCAATACTTGATGTTTCCCTCAATGTGGTCTCCCTGTCCAGTCTCCCATAGTCACTCAAAAAATTGGTTTCGAGTCTCTACTGTGTGCAGGGCACTCTTCCAGGGACCATGAAAACCCTAAGGCAAGCATGAATCTCAATCCATATACTCGAGTGTACAAGAGAGAGCATTTCTCTTTGTTTTTCTTACATTAACTTAAATCAGATGCCAAGCAGACACCCCACCAGAAAATTCCGTTGGGATTTCCTCCCTCTTCCTGGATTGCACTAAAATCCAAGAGAGATCATGAAGTTCTCTACTTTGTTGTTTCCCTGTCAACCCCTTGCTTTCTGCCCAGGTTGGGAGACCTGTGCCTTGGATCTAGTCTCCCTCGTTTCTTCATAAAGTCATTTCCCAGTAGGTTTGCCACCTGACTGGGGCTCTACCACAAGTTGATGTTCAGGTCCCACTGTTCTGGAACCCCATTATGTAACTTAGTTCTGTTCCTTCCACTTTCTCTTCATCTCCTGCTGCCTTCCAAAGCATTTACATCTACCCTTTCCCTTCAGGACACCCAGCACCTTCTTCTCAATGAACTTTGGCTCTTTCACCAAAGAACAGCCTTTGACTTCAGGCAGCTCCTGCTATAGGTCCTACAAAAATCTCCATGAAAAAGAAATATCAAGCCAGTCTCTTCCTTGAAATGGAGACAAGAGTGAAACACAAATTAGTAGCACACACACAATAATTCTGTTTCCCCAAAAAGAGCTCATTACTAAATTCTCTGAGATATTGGGGTATAAGGAGCATTGCTTGGGGATACCACTGAAAGAAAATATGAGTTTACTCTGAAGTAGTGATTGGAAATCTCTTCATGTTCTTTGGTGTCTTAGGGTTCTTTGGAAATGAAAAGGAAGTTAAGGAGAAGGGGAGTGGGTAAGACTTCAGGACCCTCCTCCCTTCAAATAATTCTATTTTTATCTTTTTACAAATTGATTTTCATGTATCATTGCTTTTATTCTTATTCTTTTTGCTGCTGCTGTTCAAGTGACTTGCCAGTTGGGCTGTGTAGTGTCCTTTCCTCTATTCCATATACATAAACACATGCAGACATTTTTAAGGGTCATTTTACTGTGACATTTTCAAGAGATAGTAAAAATGGTGTCTTCTACCATTTATATCTGGTTTTAATGTGTTTTCTCCCCTTCAGCCGCGGGTGGGTTCGAACCACAGAACTTCTGGTTAGCAACTGAGTGCTTTAATTATTGCACCACCAAGGCTCCTTCAATGCATAGTATATTTATTCCTCTATAAGTATTTGTATAGTGTCAAACCACCTACAATCTATAATTTAAATCTTTATCACCAAAGTCTTGTGGTGATGGTACAGCTGAGTACCTTGAGTATGGTGGTGGCTATACACATGATAAACTGCATAATGCTATTCTCTTTCTCTCACTCTCTCTCTCTCTCTCTCACACACACACACACACACGCACATGAATGAGAGCTTGTACAATTGGTGAAATATGAATAAACTCTCTGGATTGTACCAATGTCTATTTCTTGGTTTTGATAGTGTACTATAGTTATGTAAGGTGTTAAGATTGGAGAAGGCTGGGGGAAGGGTACATTTCTTTGCAACCTCCTGTGAATCTATCATTATGTCAAAATAAAAAGTGTTCATAAAAATCCTTATCACCTTTGGTCTAAACAATTTAACCTGTATTTCATGAAAAGTAGAGTTCGATTTCTATAACATAATTAAACTCAACAACACTAAAAGCATTATAAGTACATTCTATGCATGAGGCATACTGCTGTACTTGAAAATAAAAAAAAAAAAACTGAGCTTCTTATTCCTTTTGGAAAAAAAAGGTCATCTTATAAAAATAGCTTTAAAATGTGTATTCTTCATTTATTAATATATAGTAATTACTCTTAGGTTTTGCTTTAATAAATGTGATCTTTTTATGTTAAGTAAAGAATGGAAAAGTCATCCCTGATCTTTTTATTCCTCAAAATTTGAGCTATTCATTGCATTAAAAAATGCCATTACTGAGCTGAGGGTAAAAATTATCTGTAGGACAAACTGACTGACAAAAATATGACAAAGATACATTTTTAATAATAAAAATAAAGTTTGGCACTTGTGTATTATTTCTCATTTTGCAAAGCCTTCTTAGTTACTTACTTTAGACCTTCCCAATAGCTCTGTGAGAGTAGGGAGGCGAATAGTATTAACCTACATAAAAACACATATTTAAACTGCTCTGTGGCAAAGGTTGAAATTTTATTGATTCTTTAATGAAGACAATCTACTCAGTTCTTGATTTCTAATCTCCAGTAAATGGTGGTGATGGTGCTGGGGATTATGAATGGTAATGATGATGGTATGTTTCTTTGCATAAGGCTTTACTACCTGTAAAATACAGTAGCACCCTTTATGTATTGTTTCGTTTTGGTCTAATCTAGGATATTGTAATCAAGCATTTCAATGCTTTGTAAAAACACTCTCACTAGCTGATTTCTTGCTCAACGTTTCAGCTAACAACTAAATAGTACATGAGGTCCATCACCCAGCCACCCCCATCCGTGCTTGCCAGGGCTGATGGAGAATGGGCAGTGAGTCATGGAGGCAGTTGGTAGGGAGGTGGCTGCTCTACCAACTATTTTTTAAAATATCTGAGGGCTCTTATTATATCTTCAACTCAAAATTTCCTTGTATCCACTGTAACCAAGTCAATGCAGTGGGGTACACATCATCAATTTATGACTTCTTTTCAGTTTTTAAACTTATTTTGATTGGATTTTGTCAGCATTCAGATATTGAAGTGGAGGGGAGGGAGAAGGTTCGGGATGATTGGCCTTGGTTCTTTATCTCACTAGCAAAGGCCACGGTCCCTAGATTGTACTACTTTCTATGCCTGGTGATGCTGACACAGATCATTGTATTCTACTAAATGAGGCATGGCTCCCTGAATGGCACCAATGGTTAAGTAATCAGCTACTAACCAAAAGGTTGGTGGTTTGAACATACTCAGACACACCTTGGAAGAAAGGCCGGGCAAACTGCTTCTGAAAGATGGAAGCCATGAAAACCCCTTGGAGCACAGGTCATCATGAGTTAGAATCAACTCAGTGGCAACTGGTTTGGTATCTGGATTTTTAGATGAGGCATAGTACAGCAAACATTGCTTATTTGCTGATTAGGTTAAGTTCCAAGCTCTAGCTATAAAGCCGTTTTGGCTTGCCTTTGGAAAATGAAAAAATAAAAACTTGGATATCTTTTCACTAGTCATCTTTTTAGAGATGGAAACATGTATTAAGTGCCTCTTGTATATATTCATGGATTCCTTGACAAACAAACCACTCAGTCTGGTTATGATATATAGTTCCCATCTCCAGCCCAGTTTTATCTACTTATTAAAAGAAAGGCAATACAAATCTATGACACTTAACTAGTTTTTAATCTTCACGCCTGCTTGTTGCCCCTCAGGTGTATCAATCTGCCACTTTGCTCAAGGGTGCAGAACTTTAGCAAGCATTTGTCGATCATCATAGCAGGTGAATATTCATTGAATATAATAAACTTTACAGGCTATTATATTTCTCATACATCTTGCCTTCCTCTAAGGGAATAAAAATTAACTTAAACCTCTTACCTACTTTTTGTGAGGAAGGAGCTGCTTATTTTTAAGTGGATTTGGTTTTCACTTCTACTGTTTCCACTATTCTATCATTGCTTTTATTTTTCCTTTTTGTCGGCAACAGATTCCACTTTCTGTCTGATTTAACTATAATTAGTTTCTCTGTTTGGTAAGGTTATAATATTTTATATTTCTAGTTTAATCACTTCTAATAGTTTAAAACTGCTGCAAATAAGTTTTAAAAAAAAAATATGGCACAACTTCCTGCATTTAAAATTCCTTTATTCTCTCAAATAGATTATTTAGTCTCTATAGTCTCCCAACTGATCTGCATATATGTAAATGGAATCATACAATATGTAGTCTACTGTGCTTGGCTTCCTTCACATAGCATAATGGTTTTGGTTTGTTATTCATATTGTATCATATGAAAAGACTTCATTTCTTTTTGTTGGAAAATATATTCCATTGTATGAATTTTAACAATTTTGTGTATCCATTCATTAATTGATGCACACTTGGTTAGTTATCATTTATTTCGTCTGCTACGAATAAGGCTATTCTAAACATTCATGTACAATTTTTGGGGTGGACGTATGTTTTCATTTCTCTTGGGTATACATCTAGAAGTAAAATTGCTGAGTAACTCTATGTTTAACATTTTAAAGAACTGACAGTCTGTTTTCCAAAGTCACCTGCACTATTTTCTATTCCCATAAGCAATGTATAAAGGTCCCAATTTCTCCACATCTTCACCAACACTTGTCATTATTTGTCTTTTTTATCATAGTCATCTTAGTGGGGTACAGTGGTATCTCACTATGACTTTCAATGCATTTCCCTAATGGCTAATGATGTTGAGCATCTTATCACGTGCTTATTAGCCGTTTGTATATCTTCTCTGCAAAAATGTCTATTTAGATCTTTGCCGACTTTTACTTGGGTTTTACATATTTTTATAACTGAATTGTAAGAGTTCTTTATGTATTCTAGACATAGTCCCTTATCAGATATATGATTTATTAAATTTTTTTTTGCTTATACTTTTGCTGTCTTATTAAAGAAACTGTTGCCTAACTCAAGCTCACAAAGATATACTTCTATGTTTTCTCTAGGGGTTTTATAGATTTAGCCCTTATACTTAGGTTGATGCTCCATTTTGAGTTGATTTTTGTATGTAGTGTGAGGAAGGGGCTCACCTTCATTCTTTTGCATGTGGCTATATAGGTGTCTTAGTCATCTCGTGCCGGTGTCACAGAAATACCACAAGGGGACAGCTGCAACAAACAGAAATTCATTCCCCCACAGTGCAGCAGGCCAGAAGTCCAAATTCAGGGCACCAGCCCAGAGGAAGGCCCCTTCTCTCTCCGTTGGCTCCAGAGGAAGGTCCCTGTCATCAATCCCCCCCTGGACTAGGAGACTCCCTGCACAGGGACCCCAGGTTAAAAGGATGCGCTATGTTCCCACCGCTTCCCTCTTGGTGGCACGAGGTCCCCACGTTTCTCTGCTTGCTTCTCTCTTCTATATCGCAAAAGAGATTGGCTCAAGACACAACCCAGTCCTGCAGGTCTCATCAAAGTAACTGCCACCAACTCATCTCATTAACATCATAGTGATAGGATTTATAACACACAGGAAAATCACATCAGATGACAAAATGACGGACAGTCACACAACACTGTGAATCACGATCTAGCCAACTTGATAGGTATTTTGGGGGGAACACAATTCAATCCACGACAGTTGTCAAGGCACCTTTTGTTGAGAAAACTTCTGTCCTCCATCGAATTTTCTTTTCTAAAATCAATTTACCGTAAATGTAAGAGTTTATTTATGGACTTTTGATTCTTTTCCATTGGTCTATATGTCTATCCTCATGCTAGTACCAGACTGTCTTAATTGCTGTTGCTTTGCAATGAGTTTTTAAATAGGAAGTATGAGTCCTCCAACTTTGTTCTTTTTCAAGATTTGTTTTGGCTATTTGGGGTCCCTTGTAATTCCATATGAATTTTAGGATCAGTTTCTCCATTTCCACAAAAAAAAAAAAAGGCCATTTGGATCTTGAGAGAAACTGCATTAAGTCTGTAAGTCAATTTGAGGAATATTGGCATCATAGTAATATTAAGACCGCCATCCATGAACATGAGATTTCTTTCCATTTATTGAAATCTTTTTTCATTTGTTTCAACAATGTTTTACAGTTTTCAATGTACAAGTCTTGAATTCTCTTGCTTATTTCTAAGTATTTTATTTTTGATGCAATTTTAAATGGAATTGTTTTAATTTCATTTTTGGATCATTCATTATTAGTGTATACAAATATCATTAATTTGTGTATATTGATCCTATACCCTGCAGTCTTACTGAATGTATTTATTAGTTCCAATAGTTTTATTTTGGATTCCTTAGAAGTTTCTAGGTAGAAGATAATGTAATTTGCAAATAGAGACCATTTTACCTTTTCCTTTCCAATCGGGATACATTTTATTTCATATTCTTGAATTACTCCCCTGGTTAGAACCTCTAGTACAATGCTGAATAAAATTTTTATTTTTTCTAAGGAGTCCCCAGGTGGTGCAAACAGTTAAGCACTCCACTACTAGTGGAAAGGTTGGCAGTTTCCACCCAGAAGTGCATCAGCAAATAGGTCTGGTGATCTGCTTCTGAGCGGTCACAGCCTTAAAAACTGTATGGAGCCCAGTTCTCCTGTGACACACAGGCGGTCGCCATGAGTCACGATTGACTCAATGGCAACCAACAACAATGCTGTTTCTCTATTCTTTAGTTTATTTATTTCCACTCTAATCTTTATTATTTCCTTTCTTCTACTTGCTTTAGATTTAGTTTGCTCTTCTTGTTCCAGAGTCTAAAGTGGATAGATAGGTAATTGATTTGCGATCCTTTTCCTTTTTAAATACAGGTGCTTACAGCTATAAATTTCCCTCTAAGTACTAAGCACTCCTAAGTACTTCAAAGTACTCAGAGCCCTGATGGCACAGTGGTAAAGAGCTCAGCTGTTAACCATAAAGGTCAGCAGTTCAAATCCACCAGCTGCTCCTTGGACACCCTATGGGGCAGTTCTACCCCATCCTATAGGGTTGCTGTGAGTTGGAATTAATTTGATGGCAATGGGTTTAAGTAATTCTTTATCTGCAGTCCCATAATTTGTGGTATGCTGTATCTTTATTTTCATTTATCTCAAAGTGTTTTCAAAGTTCTCTTGTGATTTCTTCTCTGACTCCATAGTTACTTAGGAATGTGCTGTTTAATTCTCAAATATTTGTGAATTTCCCAGAGTTTTCAGCTGTCCTTAGCAGAAGTCTCTGAGTGGAACAAATGGTTAAGCACTGGGCTATTAACCAAACAGTTGTCTGTTCTAGCCTGCCTAGAGGTACCTCTGAAGAAAGGCCTGGTGATCTGCTTTGGAAAAACCACAGCCATGAAGGCCCTATGGAGGGCAATTCTACCCTGAAATACATGGGGTCTCCATGAGTCAGAATTGACTCAATGGCAACTGGCAAGTAGGAAGAATAGGAAAAAGTATGTCTATTCCTTCTTGGCCCAAACTGTAAGTCCATTGTTACCTTTTGAACTTTGCATACAGCTAGCTATCCACTAATAGAATACCTTTATCTGGATAACTTACTGTTTCCGTTCTATTAGTCTGCATTTTAATAAGGAATTCTCAATGGCTGAAAATAAAGCAATACCAAAGTGAATTTTCCTCTGATAGTGTAACTCTAGGTACTATCTTACCAGTGGAAAAGATATTTTGTTCACATTAAATAGATAGCCACCAATCACTATAACTCATTCTAAATTCAGTCCTCAGTCTTGGCACATAGAAATTAGGAGACAGTCTCATGAATTGATACATCTGCAGATTAGGCTTTTAGAACTAGATGGGAGGGAGATTCTGGAAGCACAATCACAGGTGAAAGAAAAGCTATAATTGACCAATCATTCTGACAAAGTTCATTGCTTTCATTGCTTCTATGACCAGGAAAATTTGATGATAATAGTCATTTCATGTCATCCTGGAACCTCCAAAGGACCCCTTTCCTCTATGCCTGTAACAACATAATTTCTGCCAGAGCTGCGGAATAATGGCTGAACCTCTGATCTTGTATACCATGTTTACAGTTGACCACCCCTGACTCTTTGTCCTTATGAAAACAAGTTGTTGCCTGGGGGAAAGAAATGTGAAGAGTGTTATGAAGAACAGGAGGAGGATATGGTAGTCAACCTAATTAAAATGAAGACAAGTAGTTTATCTGAGAGTCTTACTCCAAGAGCAAGCAAATAAAGGAAATCTCATTTTTATGCATACACTGAGGACACAATCAACTTTATGAGGTGAAATGTAATATCTTCCTCACCTCATAACCATACTCCTTCCCCCAGCAATCACAAGCACATGCGCCTACCCTTTTTTAGCAAGAAAGGAGAAGATGAGAAATGTAAGAAAGATAAAAAACCATAAATACATCCACAGGAAAATATTAATTATGGATGAAGCCTATTCTTGAAAGTATAAATCTCCCCCTATTCTCCTCATCTATGCATGCTATTTTTCCTCAAAAGATATAGGCATCTTTTTAATTCCAAACGTGTTATCTTGTGAATTCTGCAAATAATTGTTACCATGGAGCTCTAAGTATCCCATAGCAAGTTAATACATTCTCAGGGCTAATGTTGTTTTGGCATTGAATGTGTTTGCTACTTCAACAAAGAAACGTGGAAGGAGAAAAGCTGCCTCCATTCCCAATTATTCCCTTTTAAACACACTGATGTTTCTACTTGTTCTACAACACTCTGTTTTAAAAAAGGCTCACAGATGAGAAAAAAATTAGGGTATGATTTCTTTTTTAGAGGCTTTATCTAGATTTATGTAGTATAAATCTGAGTGTGGTAAAATAAAAGAGGCATATAATTAATGAAATAAGTAGTAAATTGAAAGAACTTTCCACTGTGCAATTTGTTTTTGAACATCTCAAGAAACAAAATAAACACTGTAACAGAACATGCTATTATTAAATTGCCTGTAACACCTTTCATCTGAAGCGTTTAAAGCATGTTACAAATTTATCTATCCTACAAATAATCATGGGTGGGAGGAGAAAAAATAGATTCAGATCCTGGACATTTGCCCTTTTTCAATAAAATTATCATTTCTTGGGTGATACAGGAGTAATCTGCTCAGTC